>CM054125.1:71977602-81977602 GCA_028751855.1 Ambrosia trifida | reverse complement strand
TGAGATGTGAACATTACTTATATAATTTACTTATGGGCAAATATAATACCTGCATTGTCTTGGATTCATATTTCATTAACATGTTAGTTTATTCATATCCTTGAACTAGACTAATGTAACTTTCTCCTTCCGTAAACGTTTGGACTGTGGACACCTGATACACCAAATGACAATGTGAACTGATGAACTAAACTAGTATTCATGTTAGAGTTGTGGTGTTAAAGTATTCCTTTCACTCATGACTTAGTGAACCAAGTTAGTGTTTGTGCTCTTGATTGACAGGTTAAAGTATATTTTTTAACATGGAAACTTACGAGGAAAGCTAGTTCTCAGGTTGTAATGTGTTTTCGACTTCAGAAAAACTAAGCAAATCATATTCTCTATCGCAGTGTGTGTCTAGTGTCATGTAGTCCAACATAATGAATGGGTTAGCATAAGAAGTGAACCTGGGTGAGGGTAGGACCTAATCATACCCTAGTTGTGCACAAAACATGACACCCATCTTTTTGCATGAACTTCAAACTTTCAGTCATTTCAAATATGTAGAGTTAGTGTCGTAGAAGGACATAACACCCTAATGTATAGTAAATTGGCGATTATGGTCCGAAACGTAATCACGAATTTAAAGGTATAGTGCGCTGGTGTGGAATTCTATTAGATGTGTTGGGTTAGTTTCGGTACACCATATATATAAACACTAATGGTGCATCGGAAATGAGACTGGGAGTCCAACCAAGAACAAACCCTAGTCAGTTTTCTTAGTTTCGATCATTTGTTTCAAACTTAAACTTTAAACATGGTGCTTGATTCCAACTTCTATTCCTTAAGTCTGGCGTTAGACCCTGCGAAGTTCTTAGCATTGTTTCTAATCTTTAGTGTTCCAGGTGAATTTGAACAAGCTTAATTAAAAACCTCTACCATTTCTCCATCTTAACTTATAACGCATGCTATACAATCCTTAATTTCCTTAAGTCTTGTTTCATCCTAAACCTAATCATAAAGCTAATAGCATTATTTAAATTTATTTCTCAAAACAATTTAATAGTACCTGTAAATAAATTTCGAGACGAAATTTCCTAAAGTAGGGGAGACTATAACGTCTGCACGTTTCTTATAATATTGATTATTTACAACTTGAGCCCTTGTATTCTTCGTTTTTTCCTCACTTAAATAAAATCTACAATTACACAATTTTTTTTTATTTTTAATTATTAGAATGAAGTGTGCACAATTATTTATACGTTTAGGTTAATATATTAAACACATCCTAAACATATAAAAAAATGGTATTTATAAAACTTTATTATTTGTTAGTTTGAAAAGTTAAAATACAACGTTATTTAAAAAAAATATAATTTTAAACATTAAAAGCTACAAAATATTTTAAAGATTATAAAATTCTTAGGTTAATAGTTATAAAATGCAAATTTATTTTGTAATTTAATGTATAAGGTTTAAAAATTTATGTTTGAAATTTTAAAATGTTAAAGTTAATAGTTTGGTTAGTTATGTTATGTTTATATAAGGGAAAAACTTACCAAGTTACTTACAATATTAACTTACGTGCTGTTTGTTTTTTCTGCAGAAAAATGTCTGCAGTCTACAGACCACATCTGCAGACATTTGCAAGAGAAAAGTTGGACCAAAGGTCTATAGTCTGCAACAAGAAGACTGTTTGTTTGTTAACGTCTGTAGGCTGCTAAAATAAACTAAAATTTAAAAAAACTTATTTTTTACAGCAGTCTAGTGGTGGACCGTGGTGATTGACGGTGAACAATGGTGGTGGTAGATGATGGTGGTGGTGGTAGACGATGGTGGTGGTGGATAGTGGTGGTGGTGGACCGTGGTGGTGGATGGTGGTATTGGACGGTGATGGTGGTGGTGGTGGAGGGTGGTGGTGCTTTGTGGTGGTGGACGGTGATGGGTGATCGTGGTGGTGGACGGTGGTGGTGGTGGACGGTGGTGGTGAATGGTGGTGGTGGATGGTGGTGGGTGATGGTGGTGGTGGACGGTGGTGGGTGATGGTGGTGGTGGTGGATGGTGGTGGTGGACGGTGTTGGTGGATGGTGCTGGTGGGTGGTGGTGGTGGACCGTGGTGGTGATGGACCCTCGTGGTGGTGGTGGGTGGTAGTGGTGGACCGTGGTGTGGTGGACGGTAGTGGTGGATAGTAGTGGAGGTGGACCATGGTGGTGATGGACCGTCGTGGTGGTGGTGGACGGTGGTGTTGGTGGGTGGTGGTGTTGGTGGACCGAGGTGGTGGTTGACGGTGGTGGTGGACCGTTGTAGTTGTGGACGGTGGTGGTGGTGAACGGTTGTGGGTGAGGAGAAGAGAAGAGGAGAAGACCTTAGAAGACCTTGGAACAAGTCTGCACCAAGAAGAGGTCAGGAAGACCTTTTTGAATAAAACGTCTTCAAATAAACAAACAATCTGCAGACCCCAAACGTCTGCGCGCGTCTGCACGGCGTAGACAAAAGTGGTCAGAAGTGCTTCTGAACAAAAAACAAACAGCCCCTTAGTTAACAAGTGAGGGACCATAAGTGTTAAAGTGTAAAAGTTAAAGACCTCCTAGCGGTTCTAGCGGTTCTAGCGGTTGTGTGGCCAGAACTGGCCAAGCGCCGGCGACCGGTTGTTAAACTCAATTGAACGTGTTTATTGTTCCTTTTTGAATCCTTTATGCTTCTTCATCAAATTCGAACGTTTCCCAACCTTTTAAGTGAGCTTTAACGCACATTTGATTGAGTTTTAATCGTGTTTATGAAGTGTAACAGCTAGAAATAATTATTCGAATCATTGGTCCGTTATTAGTTAACTAATGATTCTGCATATAATAAAATTAGTATATATATCCAGGAGGGTAACTCTGTAATTCTACAGAAATTTTTTCAGATTAATAAATTATGACATGCAAATAAACGTCAAAAACTTTTGTCATAAAGATATATTGTTAACATGTATCATAAAAAACGTCATAAATACATGTCTAAAAAGATTGTCATAACCGCGTGTCATAAACAGATGACATGCAAATATATTTCATGTTAAATGTATGACACTGCCATCAACGACGTTTTATTTTGTGTTTTCCTGACGCGCAATCCGCGTCAAAAAATGTGTCTTTTCTAGTAGTGAGCAATAATGGTAGTTTGTAGTAGAGTCATAGCCGTAGTGGTAGCGGGTATTGTATTTGTTGTATATAGTTAAGGTGTTGGTGGGAATGGTAAAAGTCCTAAAATCATAGTATTAGTAATAGTAGCAATAACAATAATAATAAGAGTCGTCACCAACGTGGAAGTAACCATAATAAAAATAGCAGAAGTATGATAATAATAACCAGGTTTAGCAGTAGTAATAATAATAATAATGTTGTTGTTGTTGCTGCTGTTGGTGGTGGTGGTGGTAGTGTTGTTGGTGTTAGTGGTGGTGACAAAAGACATAATTGTAATTCTACGTACTAGACTACTAGTGGATTCCTCCGAGCTATCGACGTGAATTGAATTTGTATGAGTTTGGTTCCTCATCGTACGATGCTCGCTGTGGGAAACGAAAAGAAAACCCAAATATGTAAATTATATTATGCCCAAAGGTTATTAACATGTGTTACATCAATCGTAAATCATAAAAATGAATACCAATATCGTTTATGATAATACCAATTTTGCAAAATGGTTTTAACAAAAACGGGAAAACTTAGATTACTCTATCTTATTCTCTGTTTTCTTTAAGGTTGCGTTTGGTTCACAGAATGGTTTGGAATTGGAATTTTAATTCCATTATTGTTGAGTTTGGTTGGTTAATAAATTGGAATCTATCATCCTTGCCCCACCACCTAAACCGTTTTCGACCAGTACCGTTTTATTGTTGTATTTAATTCCATTTTGAACCGCACCATTTCGACCCGAACTGTTTTGACTCGTACCATTTCGAGACGTACTGTTTCCACTCGTACCGGCCCAAACAACTTCGGCCCGAATCGTTAACACTCGTACCGTTCGGAACCGTGTCGACCTGAACCTTTTCGACTTGTCCTGTTTTGACCCGTATCGTTGGTATGGGTCGAAACAGTTAGGGTCAAGACGGTATAGGTTAAAACGGTTCGGGCCGGTACGGGTGAAAATGGTTCTGGTCAAAGCAGTACAGGTCGAAACCGTGTGGGTCGAAACGGTTTGGGCGGTACAGGCAGAAATGGTTCCTGTCGAAACTGTACGGGTCAAAACGGTGTGGGTGGAAATCGTGCAGGACGGAATGGTACGGATCAAAACAGTGCGCGTCGAAATGCTTAGGATCAAAATGGTTCAGGTCGAAATGCAAAGTCAAAGTAAAAGATGAACATTTAATTTTAAAAAGAATCAGACATGGTAATTAGTCAAAATAGCAGTGATGAAGAACCTTAAAATCGGGCAATAGCAGTGATGAAGAACCATAAAATCGTTGATCTTAATGCAACAACGGTTATAGCAAGAAGTGTAGGATTGAGCCAAAGGTATCAAAAGTTAAGGGTACGAAAACCAATGTCTTAAGTTGAAAACCCACATTTTTTTAGTAAACCCTAGAAACCCACAATAGTATTTTTTTTTTTTTAAGTTGTATTAAAAACAACAATAGTAAACGGTAGAAAACCCACGCTGCCAATGAGCAAAAGGTATCAAAAGCCAAGGGTACGAAAACATGATGTTCTCCTCGTAGGCTTTAGCATGCTTTTCTACCTTCTTCGTGTTTACTTTTCGCATCGCTTGCCCTACTACTAACTCATTAATAATAATATAATAAAACCATAATTAATAAATTTATCTATGCATAATTAGTCTAGTAATAACAATAATAATTTTAATTGTCATTTTTATGTCATTGGATCTTCCATGAGGGTTCTATTAGCATGATAAAAGCGAGACAGCTAGCAGGCATTGTGAAGCAACCGGGGTCCTGAGTTTTAGTTTTTAATATTTTACAATCCGGGAAACTGAACCTATCACTTATAAAGTGTTATATTATTCTTCCACTTTTTTTTTCTTTACCCGCATACATATATTATATGCATAACAATCTTCCTTTCATACCTAATCAAGATCTGCACGAACAATTGCGAACAATCGTTTGAAATGATGAAATTTAAACCATCAATCATGTCCTGAGGTAGGTACTCGATGAAAGATATGTAATAATATCTAGAGTAAATTGCCAAAATGGCCCCTCAGGTTTGGCCCAAAATGCTTGTTTGGTCAGTTATCTTTTTTTTTGTGCCAAAAGCACCCCTCACAGATTGAAAATTGCCATTTTGGCCCATATTTAACAGAGTTTCTAACGAGGAACAAAAACTCAGTTAATTCTGAGGGGCATTTTCGTCCTTTCATGTTCTAATGTTTTAAAACCACGTTTAAACCTATCTTCTTCATCATTTGACCTTCTTCTTCTTCTTCCTCTCAATTCAAACCTAATTCCCAAATCATACAAACCCTAATTCTCAAATCATACATAAGTGTGGATTTCGTTTGTCTTCCAAATCATACAGGTTTCGATTAATATATACTATTGTGGATTTCGATCCTGAACACACGTATGATAGTATATATCATACAAACCCTAATTCCCAAATCATAGACGATGATATTCTGCAAATGTGGAGCTCCTACTATCATACGTGTGTCTTCCACCTCTACAAACCCTGGTAGGCGGTTTTTCTGCTGCAACAAGAAGGGGAGGACCTGTGGTTTCGTTTGTTGGGCTGAACTACCCTTGGGTCCGATTCCTAGTACTAGCAATGATAGTGAAGAGAATGAAGAACTGAGACTCAACAACACAGCATTGCAGACCTTGGTTGGGACACTCAAATCCGAGAACAAGAAGCTGAAAACTTATCTATGGATGACTTGGTTTGTAATCATCATGTATTTTATCATGTTTTAGTTCAATGTAGGTTGTTTTGTAATGATAAGAACTCAATGTATGGTGTTTCTTATTGTAATGATCAGTTATTGTTGAAGTTGTAATGTTTGTTTGCAAATGTTCAATTTATGTTGTTTTGTAATGATAAGGTTTGTAATGATCAAACAGAAACATACTAAAGCATACAAAACAGAATCCAAAACAGAATCCATTTTGACCCATTTGTAATGTATGTTTGCAAACAGTCAAAGACATTGCACATTGATCAAACAGAAACATACTAAAGCATACAAAACAGAATCCAAAACAGAATCCATTTTGACCCATTTGTAATGTATGCTTGCAAACAGTCAAAGACATTGCACATTGCACATTGCACATTGATCAAACAGAAACAAAACAGAATCCAAAACAGAATCCATTTTGACCCATTTGTAATGTATGTTTGCAAACAGTCAAAGACATTGCACATTGATCAAACAGAAACAAAACAGAATCCAAAACAGAATCCATTTTGACCCATTTGTAATGTATGTTTGTAAACAGTCAAAGACATTGCACATTGATTACCATTACAGTCATAGCAACATTGCACATTGATTACCATTACAGTCATAGCAACATTGCACATTGATTACCATTACAGTCATAGCAACATTGCACAATGTACATTACATACTAAACATACTAAATTCATAGCAACATTGTGCATTACAATAGACATCCATATTCCATAAACCTAAACCCTATGCAGTTAAGCCTTGCAAATCCTATACAAAAAAGGGGCATCATATATATATTCATCCCTGATCACTATATATATGCATCAATAAGACTTGCAAATCCTATACAAAAAAGGGGCATCATATATATATTCATCCCTGATCACTATATATATGCATCAATAAGACTTGCAAATCCTATACAAAAAAAGGGCATCATATATATATTCATCCCTGATCACTATATATATGCATCAATAAGACTTGCAAATCTAGGTATTTGGAGCATGCTCCCATTTAGCCCCCACTCGGCGAAACTTGAACTTCAGTGTTTTTGGAATGTCACCTAGTTCAGACAGCCTCTTCATCTTTAAGGATTGTCCATCTGATGTACCTTGATCATTGTCAAGTTGCATCTTTTCTTGTGACAACAAACGGCCACAATATTCAGCTAACCGATCAAAGGCATCTGGGGGCATTAGAACATTTGGAGGACGGGTAGACAACTCCATGATTCCTTCAACTGCCACCTTCTCAGCTTTGCTAAGATTGATTGGTTGCGCAGACGATGCCATCATGATAAGGGTTTAGGGTGAAGAAAAGCAGAGGAAACAGGGGTAGCTCAAGTGTGTTTGTGTAGTGAGTTATTATTATTAGTGTTAATAGAGGAAACAGGGTTAGCAGAGGAAACATGATCAAATGAAGTTGGGGGCATCCCAATAGAGATCACGTCAGCAACTGACAGGAGCCGCCATTATTGTCAATTCAAGTCTGACACCAGGTGACGATTTTTCCGGCTGAAGTCAGCTCATGATTACATTATAATCAATTTCACCATTCAATGGTCTTAACCCAAAGTCTAAATCCTCACCTGAAACTTTAAAATAATACCTAAAAATGGAAATATCCTCATGTTTGAATACCCAAGTTCTAATACCATTCAGCATTGTTGAAACATTACTATCAACATAATCAATGAGCAATAATAACTTACGGTATATAAGCAGAGGATTGAAATCAACACTCTTGTCTCGAAACTTCCACATTATTGAGCAGAGATTAGGGGTGAGCAGGTATCGGTTCTACCCGAAAAAACCCGAATACCGACCCAAGAAAACCCGAAACCGAGACTTACCCTATGGCATTCGGTTAGGCACCGGTTCTCTACTTATACAAATATCGGTTTCGGGTTCGGGTTCGGTCCAGCCACGAAACTTTTACATAAAAGCCGAACCGACCCGAGGTGCTGCATAAACAAAAAAAATCCACATATCAACTCAGCCGGTCATATTGTTAAAGAATTGTTACGAGTTGGAGAGGAAGAAAGGTAGAAATAAAGGGTAGAGGAGAAGAGAAAAAGACGAAGAGTCGGTGACGGTGACAACAAGATCTCGATAAGTCATAAGTATGTTTGTTGGCCGGCGATAGAAAGTGAAATGAAATTGATAAAACTCTGAATATAAAAGACAAAAAGGTGAACTCTCTTGCAATGAAATACTGATTTTATCTAATGGTTTTGAAGGGATGTGAAACAAAAAATTATTTTATTTATTAAAAAAATTAATATTACAATTTACAACAATTTTGAGGCCACGTGTTTAATGTACATTTATTTAGTTATTTTATTAGATATTTGTCTTCCCAAGTAGGCTACTTTTTTGAAAGCATACCTGTGCACCACTAAAGAGTGCTTTATCATTTTCCAAGATAAAAACTTCACTTCTTCAAACTTGATCAGTCAAAATAACTATCCATGAAGAGTGTTAATTCTAAATTAAAGATGATGAGTTTTCTCAAGTTCATTTGAAGAGCAAAGATTGATGTGAAAAGAAGTTAATGAAGAAATAAAGTTGGTTTTACATAAGAAGTGATTATGAAACAACCTTGAAGAGAAGTTATGTGAATAATTGTAGAATAAGAAATGAAGATATCTCATGAAAAGAAAAAACCTTTGGCATGAATTAGTGATGAAGAAACGACGTTGGTCTCACGAAATTACTATTGTTAAAGGCTTGAAGATGGTTTTAATGAAACTTGCCAAACGGGTCTTGCCAAGCTTGAATCAAACCCGACAGAAAAAAAACCGACCCGATGCAGAACCGACCGATAGTTATAGGTTTGGTCTTCGGTCATCATTTTACTTCCATCTCGGTCTTCGGTCCGGGTCGGGTTTCACCCGGTTCGGGTCGGGTTCTTTAAAATGCTCACCCCTAGCAGAGATGAACGACGAGGATGAGCAGAGAGGAAGAAGAAGAAGAAGAACTTAAACCTTAGGCTTTTATTAGGGGATGAAAATGAAAGGACGAAAATGCCCCTCAGAATTAACTGAGTTTTTGTTCCTCGTTAGAAACTCTGTTAAATATGGGCCAAAATGGCAATTTTCAATCTGTGAGGGGTTCTTTTGGCACAAAAAAAGATAACTGACCAAACAAGCATTTTGGGCCAAACCTGAGGGGCCATTTTGGCAATTTACTCTAATATCTATTACTTTTTAAACTATAATAATAATTTTTTTTAAAAATTTTTAACTGCCAAAAGCTACATCTATACTATATTAAGCATATAGGAAGGAAAAGAATAGTCATTTGCCAGTTTTTTAAAGGTACAAACATTAAAACATATTGTACAAAACTCTTAAACTTTAAAGAGGTACAAGTTATGATGCATCATGTACAACCCATTTATAAAAAAAAACAGGGGATGGATACACATTAGGGTTTCATTCAATCAAATGTTATCCGTCCTCATTCAGATACACATTAGGTTCTCTCTGGCGAATAACATCACGATTTTCACCAGATTCAGCAGATTTGTCAGGGCAAGTCACACTCTGTGTTGATTTAGAATACTATTTCTTCATTCAGAAGCCTAACGAAGACTAAAGGTTCTTTTGTCACTGGGTCGATGACTATTTCAATAGAACGAAGAAGAATCCGACCGGGTAAGTCATACTTTGTGTTGGTTTCTTACAACCGTATGATTTTCTGAAAATTTTGGTACCAATAATCATTTTTTACTTATTATAGTTTGAGTTCGGTTTCATATGTGTTGATTTTGTACAAAAATCAGTTAGATGTGTGATTTTGATGCAGATCTGGAATATTTTATGAACGTAGTGGACTGAAATCATTGGTATCAATGTTTCTTGTGACTAAAATCGTTCGTATTAGCGATTCTTTTGAACTGTATTGATGGCCAAACAGGTTAGTTAACTTCAAAACTTGAATTAGCTTTATGTTCATTTCAAAACTTAAATCATATTCTCATTGTTGGTTTACATGTATCATTTTGTACTAGAGCTCACATATAATTATAGAGTAACCGAATATACAAAAGGAAATGCATATGCATAGGTAAAGTATTGTAGCTTGAGTATATTAAAATGGTGAATAATGATTTATATTGACGAGTTAATTTGTTTTCTTTTATGAATACACGCAATTGAGATTCTGACCACAAAGGTACTATGGCAGCGTCGGCGAGTGCTAACAGTGGAATTGGCCACTAGTAGTGAGACTGTGATGGTGTTTGATGGTTTAGGTGCTAAGCCAAGTTCCCATTGGGAAGGTTGGACACAAAAAAGTTGTTGAGTTCTTCACTCTTTCCTCTTTTTTGTAGAAATCTTTTCTCCTTTAGCTTGTCTTTCTTATTTAAAACCGGTTGCCATCTTTTATCTTCCTTGTATTTGTTGTTCTTGATCTTTGAGAGTTCTTGGTTAGGGCCGACATGAGCAAGTCCTCCTTGGTCTTCCTCTTTTCCTTTAGTGATATATCTAGATATATTTAGGATTGTGATATATCTAGATATATTTAGGATTGATATATGTGTTGATAAATGTTTACCCTCTCACAAAAAATAGGGTGCATTTCCCCATTAAAATATGTCGAAATTACAAATTTTATTATTTAACTTGATACCAAATTTTAATACATGTTTTTTTTCCTTAGAATTGTGACCTTTGTATTTATATTTTAGAATGTTGCAAGGTTTGTCCTTTTATCCGAACCCACTTAATTGTTTTGTAAATTAGGTAACACAAAGGTATTTTAGTCCCTTAGCTATTTATCTAAAAATATTTTAACAAATAAAACAAAACTAAATTTAATAAACTAATATTGAAACATCGATTTGCACCTACAAAACGTAGACCTCTCTACCTACTTAGAGTTCTTGCTTCTCAACTAGTAAGTTCTCCATACAAATCACTCACAAGTTTAACAATCCATAACTTATAATTGATCAATTCAACTAAGATCCTTATTTTTTTTAGTCATTCACACGTAGAAAATTGTTATTTTGTTTTCATTAACAACTGTTTGTTTTCTATTTCAAGTTTTAGTTCCTCCAAATTGCATTACATACTTCGTTTCCAAGGTAATCTTTAGTATCATCTTTGACTTATAAACCTTAATAGGCTTAATGTTCTTTCTAGTTCCAGATGAATTTAACTGCAAATTTGAAATTTTTTAGTTTTTGTTTTTGCTTCATGGAAGGGGCTCGATTTGATTTTAATTTTGGTGTTTGTTATCAATTTTGGCTCTCTTGCATACGCATTTAGAATGCATAATTGTTTATCTGTCTTGTTTGAAGAGGAGAGAGCCATGAATGCCTAGGTCATTCTAAGCGATTCGTTGGTCAGGGGGTATAAAGAAGTAAGCTTTCTCAATGACCCCATCACCGTTCACCTGCAACTTGAACCCTTGCAGCCACACTTTGAAACCTCGTCTACAACTATCACACAACCCCCACCACGAGACAAATCACAATTTTAGAGCTAGGTTTTCTGATCTGTGTTTGGGTTTCAAGATTTAGCCGAAAAGTGATTCTTTGGTGGTGGAGATGGTGAATGGTGGTGTTTATTTTGTCGAAGGTGGTGAAGAGGGTGAAGGTGCTTGTGTGTAGGTTGTGAGTATAAATGGTCAAGTTAGGGTTCATATATCAGTTATGGTTTATGGGGGTGGCGGTTTCAGGCGCAAGTGTTGGTGTTAGGGTTTGGAATGTTTGGTAGGCGGTGGTGTACGTTTACCAAGCTCCACGGGCTTGGTATGAAATATTGTCAATGCACTTGTTAATCGAATAATAGTTCAACTTGAGGAAAAGTCAACTACACTCTCTTCACAAAATGAAAGAATGTTGATGTGTTATTAGTTCAGATCTACATGGTTAACATTATCTTTAGGTCGATAAACAAAGATTTATGTAAAGAATTTGAGGGAGTTATGCAAAAGAAGTTCGACATGAGCTGCATGCGGGAAATACAGTTCTTTCTTAGGTTGCAAGTTAATCATTATGCCCCTATAATCTTTATTCATCATACTATGTGATGTGCCGATAATTACACATGTTTTACATATGTATTTATCCTCTTTTTTTGCACATTTATTATCCTTTTATCCTTATAAAACATAGCTAAATCGTTCCTAAGAGATAAATGCAGGTTTTTGGAAGCAACATGCAAAAAGGAGCGGAAACTGGCACAAAGGGAAGGAAATTGAAGACTTTCCAGACTGCAACAGATCGTGTACGTCCGTGCTCCGGCCATGCTCATGCCCAAGTCAACCAATCAAGATTTCCAAGTCAACCAGAATGAAGATGTCAACTTGCATGGGTGTGCTCATCACTTGGCACGGTCGTGCACCCCTCTAAACGTGCACTACAAGGCTCACGAGACCAAAACTGACAAAACAGAGAGCTACATGGACAAGAACGGGCGTGCTCACGCATTACCACGACTGTACTCCTTGACAAACTAAACAGATTCTGCCAAAAAGGACTACGGACTGCCCCTAGATGTTTGCACGGGCGTGCTCACGCATTACCACGACTGTACTCCTTGACAAACTAAACAGATTCTGCCAAAAAGGACTACGGACTGCCCCTAGATGTTTGCACGGGCGTGCACACCCTTAAGCACGACCGTGCACCTACTGGCAGTTTTATAAAAAGAGACCTTCACTCTTTTTTTGGCATCACATTCTTCCCTGATTCTCTCCCACATTTCTGCTATCTTAGGGTCTAGTAAGTGACCTTTGGATCACTCCATAAACACTTAGATCGAGTGGGCTTTGAGAGAAACCACACAAAATCACCCAACTACTCTCTAAATCCTCTATCAACCCTCACCATGATTTCATATCAATTAAACCCTAGTGAGCCTGTTGCAAAGCCATTATTTGGCTAGGATTGTTAGAGTGTTGCTAGGGTGAAGACTTTCTTGGTATGGATTTATGTAGTTCATGTTTATTTTAAGTGATGTCTTATGTTCTTGTTAATTCTTTCTACTCTTTCTTTGTTTGACGAACTAATTAATCAATCAACTAGTATTTGGTCTTGTGGGTGTTTTGATAGGAAGTGGAGGGACTTATGAGTGTACCCATGGCGTGTAACAACCCGCACAGTTGTAAGCTAACCTAACTCCACGTGTAGAGATTAACCCATTTGTGTTTGGAAACATTCACACTTTGTGGTTCAATCATCAACTATCAAAATCTCTCTTAGGGTCAGTACGGTCTTTATACTTGGTCCTAGTGATAAGCCAAGACTTGGTTGAGCGACTTGGCTTCATGGTCTATGTGATAGCATTGGCGCAAATCAGGGATTGGTGAACCTGTGTTGGAAGCAAACGGTCTATATTTTTTTTTTCATTACTATATTGCCGCACAATTAGTAATAGGCTAATCAATTTTTGAAAAATTAATTAATTCAAGTAGGGGATGAGCGTGTCGCCTCTACCATGTCAAGTGGTAGCTTATTCGGCCATGCTCCGGCCACCAACAAGTTATTCATAAAAGAATAGAGTCGTAATCTATAACAAGACAAGTTGGATCCCAAAACAACACTTATATTTGGATATTGGTTATCGTCTCGGCCACTTTCACTATCCTTTACTTTTATTTTATTTATTTATTTAAAACAACTTAAAACTGAGTAATAAAAGTCGTGTCCTTGGATTCGATACTCGGCACTTGTTATATTTCTATACTACGCACGATAGGTACACTTGCCTATTGTGTGGATCTTAGAACGTTAAGAAACTATCGTTTTATTTTATAAATTTAAAACGTGAAAGTGTCACACACCAAAGTTTTCGGCTTAAACTCTTTCACCATCAAGTTTTTTGCACATTCACCGGGGACTTGTTATTAAAAAAAAGATTTTAAGTCACTAAAACCACACGCAATCACTATATATGTCAACGATGTATTGAGTCGATTCAAGATGTCCAATTGAGCCAGATTATAAGGGTGAAAATGTTGATTTAACTCAATATATAGCGATGAATGGTTCTCTAATGTATGTCACTGCATCAAGGTCGGATATAATGTTTACGTGTGTCTACCCTCGATATTAGTCAAAAGCGAAGATTTCGCATATGACAGAAGTGAAGCGTATTCTTAGATATATGAAGGGTTGTTTATCACTCGGGCTATGGTATTGTTAAGATGACAACTTCGAATTAAATTTATTTTCAGATTCGGACTACAGCGGGTGCAAGATCAATTTTAAATCGACCACTAGCGGGTGCCAATTCTTGGGGAAACGTTTATTTTCCAGGTAGTGTGAGAAAAAGGCAACCATATCCCCATAAACTGCTGAGGCTGAGCACGTAGTTTCCATTAGCTGCTGCTCACAGTGTTGTAGGTTCAGCAACCATTGCGCCGGTACTGTGTCGATTCTTTTACCTCTTCTATTAACATAGATAATTTCGTGGCAATTTCAATAACTGGAATCCCTGTCCAACATTCTAAAAGGAGACACATTCACATATGTTATCACTTCACTTGGGACTCTTTTGAAAATACATTAATCGAACTAATCAAAATTAAAACAGATTTTCAAAATCCTGATCTTTTAACAAAGCTTTCAATAAAGCTAGGTTCGAATATCTAATTCAGGTAAACGGCATGAAGTTTCTTGAATTGAAATGAACCGTTTCTGAAGATTGTTTTCTTTTATTTTGATTTGTTTTCTATTATCTTAAAATCGAAAAAGATTTTCAGTTTTTTAGTTTTTAATTTATTTTTCTAAAAAATGAATTTGCCGCTACAAAATTGAGGGGGATAATCTAGAAAATGCAATACAAAAAGATTGCATGGTTTAACAAATTTTCAAAAATGAGTTTTTATGGAGCAATAAAGAAGAAATGATAGTTCAGTCGATAGCCTGGCACATGAAAGTATTAAAATTTGTAAACCACGATACCTCAGTCATACGATCTGTTTACAGGCTCTACATTCAATCTAAAAGTCTGTCAAGTAATATAAACATAACAAATCACTATTCGAGTGGTTAAACACCTCATGGGCATATGGATTTAATACCGTTATTTGGTTTGATATATTATCAAGTTCTTAGATACCAGGTCTTTATGATGTTTGACATATAGAGTATCATATGTGTTCTTCTGTCTATATAGAGGTATTAACTTAGAATGTATAAGATCTTATTGCACATGATTCTCACAAAATTATGTAACGTTTTCATGTAATTTATTTTTATCACTTTCCATGTTTTTGAAAAAAATGAAAAAGAATTTAGGTCCGTTTTGATATAAACTTTGAAAATTCAAAAACACCAAGTGTTTTTAGTATAAATTATGCAAAAAGCCAAAAAGACATTAATTACAATTTTTTTTATCTTCCGATACATGATTTGATTTTTTCAATAATTGACGTATTTGAATTTGAAAGATAAAATCAAGATTTGTTGCAATCTCACACCTCGTCTCACAAAGTTTGAAAGTTTTTGGATCAAAATTGATTAATTTGAAAGTGGAAGTGTAAAATTGGAATTTTTTAAAAAGTTGAACGAATGCATGTTTGGGGTTATCAAACAAGTGTGATATTCATTTGATTGTGAGAAACACATATGTTATGTGTTTGAGAGACATGAAACATATATGACATATGTTTGTCTAGTTCAAACGTATATGCATATGTGTATAAAAATATATCATATGCATTTCATTTCATTATATGTGTATCAAATTTTGAAATCCTTCATACAATATGCCCCATTTTGCAAAATTTTCTAAATACTTTGTGACTATAAATCCAAAAATTAAAGGGATAAAACTTATTAAAATGGATATTTTATGGCTTAAATACTCGCAATAAATTGTTTTCAATTCTTAGAAACTGAAAATTTTAGGGAAAACATCAAAATTAAAGGATCGAATTTCAAACATTTAGACAAAGGTTTCTATGAAAATGCATATGATATGTGGTTGAGGGTATGAAGTGCTTGTTATATATGTTTGACAAATACATATGCGTTTGTTGCATACAAACACATGTGACATTTGTTTAACAAAATCACATACGTTTGTCCGTCATAAACACATGGAATCAATACTTAATGAAATTTTGAAAAATTGGGGTTTTTGTTATTGTCTTTATTTGCATGAATGGCCCAATTGACGTGAGATCCGAAACACCACATCTATTTTGACGCCGTATCCGTTGTACACTTATATATAGCTAGAATTTTGTAGAAATGCACACATCTGCTGTGACATAGGGCAGGCCAAACTACATCAAATTCAAAATTCAGAGAGAAGATAATGCTATCTCCCACGTTACAGTCGTATGCACTTAAAGGTTTTATGACTCGGGACATTAGGAAATCAAGAATGCATCATCTTTGATAAGAAGATACTTTTAAAGAATGAAATATGACAAAGATGTCACTGAAGCACAACTTGTCAATTCCATATTATGTCCACAATTCAAATATTTGCCACATGTGTTGATTCATTGTTTTGGATCAAGACGTGCTAGATATAATGCTTTATTTGACGCCATTCAATCAGCAATGGTCACTTTAATATTGAAAAAGTCATTAAATTTTTAGGAATGTTGTATTTTCATCTGAATGAGAATTTAACTACATTGAATTCAAATTTTTCCATGTATATGAGGTACTTACAAATGATTATTGATCAACAACTTCCTGACTTAGCAAATCTTGCAAATCAATTACTCAAGATAGAAAATAGGAAATATATTGTGCTTAGAAAGATCAAGTCATATTGTGATAGACTACAAAGGCCACCGCTGAAGAATTTGTTTGGTTATATGGCAAATCTTGATTATGAAACTACACTAGATGACAGGTGGAGTAACTATGCCAATGATTCTAATAAGGAATCTGGAAATGAAGAACAAGGAAATAAGGAAGGTAGTGATAATGATGATGATGACAATGATGGTGGTGATGGTATTGTAGCAGTTACCATAACACAAGAAACTGCAACACAAGAATTTGTTGAGGGAGGTCATGATGATGTGATGGATGTTGATAATCTAGTCACTGAAGGAAAAAATGTTGAAAGACATGTTAGCGGTATATCAGAGAAGATCACCTCTTGTGCCTTCTCTAAGCGGTGAATATAGTTCAAGAATACAGATTAAGGAGCTTGTCGTAGATTATGATGTTCCATAGTCTAAATGAAAATGAAAGAAGAGTACAAAATCGGTAATGATTATTTAGATTCCAGATTCCTCCGAACCAAACATTCACCAGTGACCCCAACGCAATGGATTGCTTCCACAACAACAATTACTACTACTACTGCTTACCACTACTACTACTACCCTTAACTACTACCACTACCTATTATCACTATCACTATCACTATCACTACCACTACCACTACCACTACTACAACTACTACCACTACTACCACCACTACTACCACTGCCACTACGTCCACTACCACTACTACTACTACCATTACCACTACCACTACCACTACTACAACTACTACCACTACCACCACTACCACCACTACCACCACCACTAACACCACTACCACCACTACTACCACTACCACCTATACCACTACTACCACTACCACTATAGTCACACTCTCAAATTCCACTTGCGGAGTTTTACCATGAGGCGCGTGACATACCAGGATCCAAGTCAACGGTCACAATAAATGACAACTATATGATATGAAAGCAACGTAATGTAAGCAAACCGGACAGTTTAAAAGTTTACACAATTCAAAACAACCATAGCGAAAGCAAATTAAAGTTTACAACCCAAATCCAAAAGTATTTAGTTCAAAAGTTGAAAGTAATGTTTGACCATGCAAGACACATGAGACTTAGTGTGACTCCAGTCCGCCTAGCCTCGCTGCTACCTTAGCGACTTGAAAAAACATGCAATGTTAGTCAATACATACAGTGCCAGTGAGTCACAGAGTTTTAAGTTTGCAAAAGTAACTAAGTTTGCAAAACCAAACCCAACAATCCTTACATCTATACTAGATGCTAGCTATACATCGTTACATGATACTAAACTGACATGAACCACTCCTGAACGTTAGAATGCCTGAATACCCGCCACCAGACATCACCCGGTGTCGTAAGTTTGATAGGACAAGTATGCACCCGTCCGACCTCTAGTCGAGCCGAGAGGGGCTTGCCAGGGCCAATAGATCTATTCACACTTTCCCCGCTACGTATCCACATAATAATGGTTCACAAGTTAAGAGGACTTTAATAATGTAATGTCACCTAATACCCATGTCATATAATGTAATATGTTGGTCTAAAAGTTCGTAATGTTTGTACTACATGTTTCTCCCACAAATATGAAAATAGTAAAATGTGGGGCTGTGACACTCACCTTAGTTTGCGTCTTTTTAAAATAGAATAACCGACAATGAACTGATAGTCCCTAATACCGGAGACCTATCATAAAGTACGTGTAAGTGTTTTGACTAATAACCCATCGGTTAACTAGTCCCCGATTGTCCATATCATGACTATGTATGTTTTAAAATGTGTTTGAACGTTGACCCAACACAAGACAGACTCGACATCCCGTTGGTGACCCGTCACATCAATTGATCAAGTATACATAGTTTACATTCAAGAAATGCACATAAAACACTTAGTTTACATCAAATTTCCAATTATGTAGTCGAAGGTTCGAACCAAAAATATTAAATTTGGTTCGTGCCTTAATATGGGTCGAATGGGATTCTAGATAATTGGTTCAAACCTTCGATGGGTTGTCACATAAAATGCAATTAAACGGACAAAATTCCATCAAATCTGATCAAAACCTTCATGAAATGTGACAAATCACAATAGTAAACTTTATATATTCTTTCCTCATGAAACCCTACCATTTACACTCATAAATTTGTACATTTCACATAACAATTTACATCTTACCCAAAATAGCAAATTATGGAATTGTCACATAAATTGCAAAAAAAAAACTTTACCAGAAATGGAAACTTTCGAAATAGCATCTTATACAGATCAATAAGCACATATTTAGATATGTTAGTGAATCCCTAATCATCATCATCATGAACAAACCCTAGATCTAGCATAAAATCCCCAAAATGGGTGAAAATCCATCAAACATCAATTAGAATTCAAAACACCCATAAATCATGTTCCAAATCAGTCCTAAATCATCTATATAAAATCTATGCATCATCTCATAACATATAACACATAACCAAATCATCCAACATCAATAATATTTGGGTTTTTATAAGAAAACTCATTATCTATATATGGATTTGGCTTAGAAAGATGTTAGAAAAGTTTTTATTCATGAAAACTCATTTGAATTAGATCTGGACACTTTGGGTTTGATAAAAATGTATGAAATTTGATTAAAAGGGGTTTGGATGTCTAGCAACTGACTAAATGTAGCAGATATGAAACTCTTATCGGCGCCCGAATAAAAAAATGAAGCATAACGATATTTAAGAAGAAACGTACCGGTAACTGTGTATGGATCCTGTTGGTCTTCCCCCGAACCAATGATGAAGGCACGAGCTTTCCTGCCACCACCCTCGTTGTTCCCGTTACCATTTCCGTCCTTCCCATTATCCCCTTGCTTCAGCTTAGGACAATTACGCTTGAAATGCCCAGCCTGACCACAGCTATAGCATCCTTGGTTAGGCTGAGGAGTTGCCGGAGGAACAGACTTATCATTCAACTTGACCCGACAATTTTGCAACTCATGATCGGGTTTCCCACACCGCTGACATTGAAACTTGCGGAACTGACCATAATGATGGAAGTTACACTTCTTACACTTAGGGTAACTACCAACATAAGAACCAGACTTTTGCCCTGACTGGGCCCCATAAGAATTAGAAGACTCAAACTTCTTCTGCTGTTGATGTTGTGGATGAGACGGAGTGGAGTTCTTCACAGAGCTATCCCACTTTCTTTTGTTTCTATCAGGGGCCTTTTGAGCTGCACCCCTCGGAGGCAACACACCTTCTTAAAACTTCTGATTGGTTAGCTTATGAGCTAACCTGATAGTCCCCTGCAAAGTAGAAGAATCATTCGCAGTCACCAACCCACGAACTTCAGGTACTAACCCAGCAATGTAGTGCTCAATCCTCCTATGCATCCGTGTAGTCAGCTCCGGACACAAAACTGCAAGTTCATGAAGCGTAGTCGTATACTCCTCGATCTCTGATCCCCCCATCATGTGATTCCACATCCCATGCTCCAACTTCTGCACCTCGTCCTGAGGACAATACTCACTCTTCAAACGGTAAACAAACTCATTCCATGGCATGGCATTGGCTTCCCCTAAGCAAAGGTTTTGAGTAGTAGAGTTCCACCATGCCAAAACAAGACCTTCCAAGTTACCTAATGCATACTTCACGTGATCCACTGTTGGGCAGTTGCACATAGCAAACACAGACTCAATCATCTCTAAACAGCTGAGCAGTCCCACTGAAACTGTGAGGCTTGCAATCGATAAACATCTTAAATGTACACACAGGCTGCACATTATGAGGTGGTGGTGGATTAACAGCATTCCAGGTACAAATAAGTAACACTGCCTCACCAAAACGAGTCAAAGTACCGGAAATTAGTTAAGAGTATTAGTAATCAAATTACCACCGAGGCCTTGCTGAGAGGTTTGGAGAGCAGCAAGAGCAATATACACTTGCTCTTGGACCAAGTTGTTCAGCTCATCCTGGGTCATGTTGACATTACCACGACCCGCAGTGCGACCATCGCCGCCGCCACGACGTCCACCATTGTGACCACCACCACGACTACCACAAACTCCTAACATCTTCTGGAACGCACAAAAAACAAGATATTCATAACCATCACTAGTATAGATCCACTAGTAAGTATGATATAGAATCATCCTGATTAGACCAATTCGTATCAACTATAAATCATCCGATCAAGATATCGTAAGAGTCTCCAAGTGAACAACCACTCAGGGGTGTACCACTACAAGTACGAGTGCAAGAGAGTGCGAATGCAGACACGTGTGTCAATTGGAGCATAGACGGGAGATGTCCGAATCTACAAGCTAGCCTCTTCGTCTTCAAATCGCGAAGAAGAAGATAAGATAGGAGATAGAAACAAATAAAAGATAGAACAGATTATGCAACAAATAATGATGATGAAGCCGACACCCCGACAAGGTTAGTATGCTTCCCACTTACAATGACTCATAAGTGTGTGACCACTTAGTGTGTGAGACTCAGCAATAGACTAGACTCTACATGCAGTCCTAGTTCACTATAACCATTGGCTCTGATAACAATCTGTCACACCTTAAATTCCACTTGCGGGGCTTTACCGCGAGACACGTGACATACTAGGATCCAAGTTAACGGTCAAAACAAACGACAACTATATGATATGAAAGCAACATAATGCAAGAAAACCAGACAATATAAAAGTTTACACAATCCAAAACAACCACAGCGGAAGCAAAAAAAAAATTTACAACCCAAATCCAAAAGTAATTAGTTCAAAATATGAAAGTAATGTTTAACCATGCAAGACCCATGAGACTCAGAGCGACTCCAGTGTGCCTAGCCTCGCTGCTATCTTAGCGACCTGAGAAAACATGCAATGTTAGTCAACACATACATTGCCAGTGAGTCACAGAGTTTTAAGTTTACAAAATGAAGTAAGTTTGTAAAACCAGACCCAATAATCCTTACATCTATACCTAATGCTAACTAGACATCGTTACATGATACGAAAGTGTCGTGAACCATTGCTGAACGTTAGAATGCCTCAATACCCGCCACCGGACATCACCCGGTGTCATAAGTTCGATAGAACAAATATGCACCCGTCGGACCTCCAGTCGACTCGAGTGGGGCTTGCCGGGCTCAATAGATCTATTCATACTTTCCCCGCTATGTATTCATATATTAATGGTTCACAAGTTAGGAGGAGTTTAATGATGTAATGTCACCTAGTACCCATGTGATATAATGTAATATGTTGGTCTAAAAGTTTGTATTGTTCGTGCCACATGTTTCTCCCCCAAATATGAAAACAATAAAATGTGGGGCTGTGACACTCACCTTAGGTTGCGTATTCTTAAAATAGAATAACCGACAATGAACTGATAGTCCCTAATACTGGCGACCTATCATAAAGTATGTGTAAGTGTTTTGACTAATAACCCATCGGTTAACTAGTCCCCGATTGTCCAGATCATGACTATGTATGTTTGAAAACGTGTTTGAACGTTGACTCGACACACAAGACAGACACGACATCTCGTTGGATACCCATCACATCAGTTGATCAAGTATACATAGTTAACATACAAGAAATGCACATAAAACACTTAGTTTACATCAAATTTCTATTTATGCAGTCCGAGTATAGAACCAAAATTATCAAATTTGGTTCATGCCTTTATATGGGTCGAATGGAAATCTGATTTAACCCATCCACGGATGAATCAATTAAACGGACAAAATTCCATCAAATCTGATCGAAACCTTCATGAAATGTGACAAATCACAGCAGTCAACTCTATCTATTCTATCCTCATGTAACCCTACCATTTACACTCAAAACTCCATCCATTTCACATAATAATTTACATCTTACCCAAAATAGCAAATTATGGAAATGTCACACCAATTGCATGAAAACTTTACCCAAAATGGAAACTTTCGAAATAACATCTTATACAGATCAATAAGCATAGATTTAGATATATTAGTGAATCCCTAATCATATCATCAATCATCATCATCATGAACAAACCCTAGATCTAGCATAAAATCCCTAAAATGGGTAAAAATCCATCAAACATCAATTAGACATCAAAACACCAATAAATCATGTTCCAAATCAGTCCAAAATCATCTATATAACATCTATACATCATCTTATAACATATAACACATAAACAAATCATCCAACATCAATAACATTTGGGTTTTTATAAAAAAAAAATCATTATCCAACTATGGATTTCCCTTTGAAAGATGTTAGGAATGTTTTTATTCATGAAAACTCATTTGAATCAGATCTGGACACTTAGGGTTTGATAAAAACGTATGAAATTTGATTAAAAAGGGCTTAGATGATGAACACACCTTGAATCTTCACTTGTTTTGATTATAGAATGTGTTTTAGCTTTAGGATCTAAAAAACAACGGCAAAAACTCGTTTATACAGGTTTGGGGTTGAGAGATAACAATTGGAGGCGAGTTAGGGTTGTGAAATGATGAAAATGTGACAAAGTGTTGTATTTATACCCAGTTCCCATTCGCACCCTCGCAGGGTCGAACCAAAATTATAATTTTTAGTTCGTGCCTTCATATTTTCATTCACACCCTCCATAGGGTCGAATAAAAATCCAGACTCCTTGTTTGGCCATTTAAACATATGATAACACATCTCAAGACTATTGTGTGTGTGTTTCCCCCAATGATTCTTCGAACCATTGAACCCTGGATAATACATAAGTGTAAATCAACTCTTGATGATTTTCCGAATCATCGAACCGACTCAACTGACAAAGTTGAGTATGTTAAGTAAATGTTTTGCTAAGGTAGACTTATATGTTTGTAAAAAGTATTTACCTGAGTTTGTCGGGTGTCACATCATCCCCCTGTTGAAAGAATTTTCATCCCAAAAATTGCTCAAAGTCAAAAAGGAAGAGATGAAAAGAAAAAAAGAAAATTTCCCAATTGTTACATCATCACCCTGTTGAAAGGAATTTCGTCCCGAAATTCACTCAGCTTCAATAGTAACAGGTGTTGGTATAAGTGCTCACTTCGGAAACAAATGAGGATACTTAGACTTCATCTGATCCTCATGTTCCCACGTGAACTCTGGTCCACGGTTTGAGTTCCAACAAACTTTAACGATGCGGATTTTACTCTGCCGAAGGTTGTGAATCGTATAATCTAGAATTTCAACCGGTTCCTCAACGATACGCAGAGGATTATTTGCCTTGATATCTTCGAGAGGAACAATAAGAGATTCATCAGCCACACACTGTTTAAGGTTAGAAACATGGAAGACAATATGCACATTACTGAGCTCAGCTGGTAAGTGAAGTTTGTATGCCACCGGCCCAATCCGTTCCAAAATTACGGACGGTCTGACAAAACGAGGATTAAGTTTACCACGCTTCCCATAACGTATAACACCCTTCCATGGAGAGACTTTCAAGAGAACCCTGGAACTCCAACGGTTTTCGACGACGATCGGCATAGCCCTTTTGACGATCCCAAGCAGCTGCCATACGATTACGAATCTGTACTACCACTACTACCACCACTACTACTACCACTACTACTATTACCAATACCACCACCACCACCGCTACTACCACCACTACTACCACCACCACCACTACTACTACTACCACTACTACTACAACTACTGCCACCACTACCATCACTACCACTACCACGACTACCACTACTACCACCACCACTACCACCACCACTACCACCACCACTACTACTACGACCACTACTACTACTACTACCACTACCACTGCCATTGCCACTGCCACTGCCACTGCCACTCCCACTACCACTACCACTCCCACTCCCACTACCACTACCACTACCACTACTACTACTTCAAGTCTTGAGGAGTCTTGCTAAGAATTCATTTGTTCACTCTATGAAAACAACAACTTCGGCAACATCACCAACTCCAACCGTTGTTGTTTCAACTCCATCTACTTAATCATCAATAGGAACAAACTTGACTTCACCTAAAGAACCGAGTACAATTTCTGTGCATTTGACATAAACAATTGATCCTTTTGGATTTCAAAAGATCCCAAATCTTTTTCAGCGTCCAATTCAAGATCAATTCAATTATCTATTAAATTTTATGTTTGCTCAAGGATCACATCTTGTAAATGCTAAACAACATATTCTCACATTATAGGAATGTGACCAATATTTATTGGATGTATACAAATCCCATGAAAGAAACACAAGAAGACTTGTTTGTAAGGTTTAAGTTTTGAAGACAAGTTAAAAAAAATAGAAGAAAAACTTGGTGTTTAGTAGATGATGGAGGCTACATGCAAGGGTGATTAAATGAGACAAATGGTAAGACACAAAAAAGACAAAGATGGTGATCCCAAGGCCTTAAGAGAAAGGCAACAACCAAGTTCTTCGGGTGTAGCTACTTCTCAGGCTCTAGGGGAGTCTTCAGGTAAATGAGTGATGGTTTATAAAAGTTTTGAAAGCTTACTAGATGAACTACCTTTGAAGTTCCAGCATGTGCCAATTGTTCTTTTTTAGGAACCCTGCCTATCTGATTCAACTATTATAAAATCTTATTTTATAAATATAAAAATAATATAAAATTGTATTATATATATTAGATCTACACTTTAATAACTTTTATTGAATCAATCAAAGAGCGGAAGCGTGATCTAAAAACATGATACGAATACAAATCCCAATCCAGTAATCCATTTGCATATCTATTCAAATAATTAAATAGAAACACCATAGGATGTTTAGAGAATACCCTAGACAAAAACCTAAGATAGAACACCTTGGATTTTATGAATGTCACATTAGTAGACTCCATCACGAAATCACCAAATCCTGAATCAACTCCTTAAAACGGATCCTTCGAATAAACTAAATCAACTCTTGATGGTGGTGGCTCGAGGCGGGTCAAGATAACCATGGAGGCTACGGATGGCGGCGGGGGAGAATGGTGGTAGCAGCCACCATGGTGGTGGATGAAAGGAGTGGTGGCCAGCCACTATGATGGCGGTCATGGGAAGGAGGTTGGCCCTAGAGGGGGAAGCGGTGGCGATGGTGCATCCTGGAAGAATAACATTAAAACTCATTTTAATGATAATAATGAACACATTAATGGTTGATTAGTATTTTTTTAAATAGAGTACTATTTACACTTCAAGTCCTATAAGATTTACCTTCTCCTAGAAGCTTTGTCCTCTAATTACTCTTAATTAGATTTTCACCACATTTGACTTTTATAATTAACTAGTTGATTATTTTTAGCTAAATATACATATAAGTTAATTTTATATACGTGTATATATATATATATATATATATATATATATATATATATATATATATATATATATATATATATATATATATATATATATAGAGTTAGGTTCCTATACAAAAGGGATTTTTTGTGAGAAGTGTAAGAAGTGATATGAAGGTGACAAGTGTCCTTTATCATTTCTATTTAATAGGGCTATATTTGTCATATTGCTTTACATAATTTTAGGAAGTCCCACAATTTTTTAAACCAATTAATATTTCTAAATCATATTTCACATTCATAAATAACAACATATCTATTACAAGGAGAACCAACATTTTGCTTATATAAAATGATGCTTTTCCACATAGACCCTTCCTCCGATCTGAACCGCCAAGCCCATTTAGACAGCAAAGCATTGTTTACATCTTTTAACCTACTAACACCCAATCCCCCTTTAGATTTTTCACGCGTGACCCGTTCCCAAGAGACCCAATAAATTTTATTTTTATCACACGAAGCCGACCACAAAAATCTTTTCATCAGGCTCTCGAGATTATCAATAACTCCAGCAGGGGCCTTGTATAGCGAGAAAAAGTAAATAGGGAGACTTTGTAATACCGACTTAAGCAAAGTAAGTCTCCCTCCAATAGATAGCAGGTTTGCCTTCCAAGAAGAGAGCCTCGATTTAAACACATCAACAATTTTTCTCCAATTATTTTTTCTGTTCATATTACCCAATGTTAGATCCACCTATTTCGTTTAACACCTTTAACGAATAATTGTTAATTATTCCAAATATTTAATAGTTAATCGTTTCACCAAACAATTAAATATATTTATTCCAAATAATCAATTAATAAATATTTTTTCCAAATATTTATTACCGCTATTTATTTGCCTTTTGTTATCTATAATTTTTAACTAATAAATATTATTATTTGTCCACACTTCAAGCTGTAACTTTTTGCATCGTACTTCAATAATTTTATTAAATAATCGATAATTGAACACAATTTCCAACATTCTAGTTGTTGATGAACAAGGCATTGTGCAATATCATGTGAATTTAAACGAAGCTGAAGAAGGTGAGACTATTAATTACCTGTCGAGGAATGAGATTGCATTGTTATTTGGTTTAAATGAAGATGAAATAGTTGTTGATGATCTGGTTACTAAGTCTTCTATGAGTACAAGTGTAGATAAAGAGTTTGAAGAAGATTTTGATGAGATTAAAATAGAAGACATTACTCTTGAAGAGTATCTTGAGATGTATTTCAAAGAATCAACCGGTGAAGATCTATCAACTTTTGATGAGGATCTGTTTAAGAAGGCTAAAGAAGTTAAAAAAAATTGCATGTGAAGTTGAACAAGAGGTTGAAAAGAAAGAAAAGGAGGACTTAAAGAAATGAAGATTAGAATGGATAAGAATGTTTAAAACAACTTACAAGCTACAAATGAAAGAACCAAAACATAAATCTTAATTTAAAAATCGTAAAGAAGTGAATGGTGAGATAATCAGTTGGATATATGATGAATAGATGAAGTGTTTAATCGATATCGTTTGGTCGGTCAAAAACAAGTAAAATATAGTATGAGTGAAAGTCAAGTCTCATCCACAGGAAATTGATTGAAAGTAAATTTTTGAACCAAATTAACTATCTATCTAATTAATTGATTTGAATGTTTTTGAAAATTAGGAAAACAAATAACTTAGATTTTTTTAATAAAAAACATATTTAGAAAATACCTTTTAAAAAGTCGGAACATAATTTTGTGTTAAAGTACAAGCGCCCAAAATATATTTAGAAAATACCTTTCAAGAAGATGGAACATAATTTTGTGATACAACGAAGTGGTGGTATTACGATGAGAAAACAGGAGATGTAGTAATTGTATTGAAGAAGATAACATAGTTGTTAGATATTTTTATCCGATGTGGATAGTGAATATGTCATAAGCAGACACTATACAAGCAACCTATATGTCATAAGCAGACACTATACAAGCAACCTATATGTCGAATTGAAGATATATGGACAAGAACTTAAATTTTAAAAGTTTGTACTTATATGCTTTGGTTGTGAGATTCATGCCGAAAGTAACTTGAAAACCAATCGGAAATAGTTGTAGAATGAAGAACAGATTCCTCAATTGTCATGGGGGGAGTCTGCTGATACATAGTGTGACAATTTTCGAGAATAGTTTTTGGCACGTTTGTCGATGTTTAGTTAGGGTAATTGTGAAAAGGATGCATATATGTTTGTGTCTAGGAAACGTATGTAACACATGCGTTTGTAAGTGACAAACGCATGTGCATGTTCTATATATACCTGTCACATACGTATATATAGATAACTTTGTCCTTTGAATCATTCATTGTATTATGTTATTCTATCGATCATGTTCTATAATGGACTCTACACATTATAGATTAGAAAAGGAGAATCAAAACATAATAAACGATATGTTATCGGATCTACAATTGTTTGACGTATTATTACTATTTAGTTATATCCAATAGTTTGTTAAGTATCTATATTCAAATATTGTATCGTTAGAACAATTATTTTTAATACTATATCTTGTTACAACTAAATATTCAATGCAATAAACAACAATTGATCATTTATTGAGAATTCCCTATCATCTATGCTATATTATAAAGGATTAAAGAAGGACATAATAGTAATTTTGTCATATTTTAAGAGTTTTACATACACAAGCAATAAAGAACAATGTACAATCTTTCAAAGCATGGTAAGTGACTTTGATCACTTTGGAGAATACCCAGGTTCAATCCTGGTTGGGGGTTTAAAAATTGGTGTATAATGTAGGATAAAAATTTATCGCTAAAAAAATAAAATAAAAAAATCTTTCAAAGCATAATATTTAATAAACTTCTCAACTTAATACATTATTTAATGATCCCATTATTTAATACAATAAATTTAATATCGTATTAATAATACTTTAAATTAAGATTTAAATTTAAATTTACTCTTTATATTTTTATAACTAAATACTATTTTTTTTAAATGTGCAGATCAACTGCAATCCCAATTAGCTTGCTTCAAGTCTATCACTACTAGAAAAATAGCTTTGAAGGACATTCCAACAATGATATACACTAATTTAATGACACGTAAAAGTGTATGTCATAAAAAAAATTTCACGTTTGGTTAAATTTAAATGTGTCAAGAATTTTGTGTTACTGGGGAAATACCCTCCTCAAGCATCAATGGAGAATAAATCGCCCATTGCAAGAGTCGAACTCAAGACCCAGGCAGGAAACCCCAAAGGGTGAAAACATGTCCACCTCACTAACAACCACCGGGCTGTAAGGTCATTGGCAACTAAATATTATTTAAATTTAGTATTATCTTACTTATAAACTTATCTATATAGTTTCTAAATATTTACACAATTATAATAGTAGTAGTAGTGGTGGTGATGGCAGTACTCAAATATATTCAGTGTTTATGACATGTCAAATTATGTCACACTCTTCAAAAGACTCTGTGACACCCATCACATCGCACGGGCTAAGCCACTGGTCTTTCTAATGTCTTTCTTATTTAATTTAGGAACGTCTTATCATCTCAGTCCATCCTGGTACATGATGAAAAATTACGACGTGGGTCAATTTTCCTCATCATAAATAAAATAGATTATTTCGCACTGGATACTATTCTAGGAGAAGTTTGAATCCGTTCCGTTCAGATATTGATCGGTCTTGGTTTGACATGGTTTACGCGTTACTGGTTCCTAGAAGAGTTAATATCTCCATTAGCTAAACCCTTTCTTATTCTTACCTTGCCTTTGGACTCGTATTTTATCGTACACAATCAAAGGAGGCCTCCCTGACATATCTTGCAACGTCTGCAATAGCATGCTCTTATTTCGTCTTTCTCTTAATAAGTCATCAAATTTGGTCAATCCTGATACAGGATGAAAAATTACGACGTGGATCAATTTTCATAATCTTAAATAAAATAGATTCGAAGGAAACTTTATGAAAGGTTACATTATATATATGAACTCTATGAGCAATAAGATTATAGGTCATTAGGTCCATCATGACTATCTCACTTTTAGCTAAATGGTACCACAAGTGGTAAGTATTGAGCTAATATAAAACTGAGTCAGAACACCATTCCGATTCCACACAGCAAATAAAGTTTAATTCGTTGGTTTATAAGTACCAACATCACGTTGTTCCAACTTTGTAAAAGGAAACAAGTAGAGAGGCTATATGGGACGAAACAGCTGGCAAAAGAAAACATCTTTCACCATCCTCAACATGTTCAAACCTAAGAACACTGGATATCAAGATGAGGATTATGTAAAAGCATACAAAGTGTTTTCAAGTGATCAAGATGGAGGTCGTTGGGTGGCTGAACCGGGTATCGACAAACGGGCCGGTGCGTATATTGACAATATAACAAACAGGTGGAACCATTTGGACATTGCAGATTGACTCAAGTCAAGATCATGTTTCCGTTGCACTGAATCTCGTTTTCTTGTTTGTGTTCTCATCGTGGTTTGCATGTTAGTGTCCTTGTTTGTTTCATGTAGATGTGCAAAGCAATAATAATGCTATTATCTACTAGCTGAGTTCTATTTGTTCACTGAATTCTTCCTGTTCACTCATGATCATTTGTTATGATCGCTCTGCAGTAATAACACGAGTGTTTTATGTTTATGTTTATTATTACTTTTTAATGTATAACTAGTTCCATATATATATTATTTATGTACTTCCCTTTTGATGATGAAAGAAAGTTTGATGCAATGGCCTAGCGTTCAAAGCTTTTAATTGTCATCCACCAATCATATAAAAGCAATAGTTTAAGGGTTAGTGCCTGCTATAATGATTTATATTCTTTTATCTTTGGAATTTTTTTTATTATTATTTTTGTTGGTAGTGATTTAGGAACGAGATTGGTATTTTTAGGCAATTTGCTACCATGTAAGCAAACTCGACAAGTGAGTTTTATCTTTGGATTTTTAGGCAATTCCATACATGTACTTTGCGAAAAAAAAAAAAAAAAAAATTGGGTTCGTGTGTCACCCAAACGAACTTTTTGGGTTTGTGTATAGGGTTGTTGAATTGTCTATAAGTATAAATGTTTGGAAAAACACATAGAAGCAACAGGCTCATTCCTGAACAACGAACATTTGCAGCAATTCCTATCTTTTGGCGTCAAATCAGTCTCTGTTTTCTCATAAAGACTCTAGATATATGGTTTCTACAATAAAATTTAATTAAGCCAATCCACTTACGGTGGATGCTGGAGTGACACTCTCTTTACTTTCCTTATGAGAGGTGGGGAGTTCGAGTCCTACCGGCACCAAAATGCTGCTGGTGGGCCGGGTTTTATCACGGTGGGCCTTCGGGTGGCGGGTTTTCCCCGGGAACTGGTGTGAAATTATTGCTGGACCCGAGTTACTCTCGAAGCGCTTCTTTGTCCGGTTAATACTTCGAGAGTGTTCGGGATTGATTTGTTTGCCGTTAAAAAAAAAATCTGCTTAATTAAAGATGTCATCTGGATGAATTGCATTAATGATCGTTTTGGAGTTTGGTTCCATTATTTTGGATTTAAACCATTTAAACTAATCAAGATAAAGAAACAAACCAACGAAACTTTAATTCTCGATTGGATCACAGTTTTAGAATTTTTTTTTTTTTTATTTTACCTAAACATACTACTTTTAGATTCAAAATGGTTGTCGGAAAGTAGAAAACATACAATACTAACTAGTCGTATAAAATCATGCGCGTTGCGTGTTTTACAGTCGAGATTTAGATAAGGTGTTAATCAATCAATGAATTATACAATCGAGATTCCATTTTGGTTGTAAACGTTAAAAAAATAAAGAAATCTACACATAAGGTAACACATGAAATTTGTAACGAAATTACATAAGATTATGTTATTTATATTAATAGTATATAATATAATAATTTTTTTTAATAAAATAATAGTATATAATATAATAATAGTGTATAATATAATAAAGTTTTGAATAAAATAATAGTATATAATATATTAATTAGGGATGAGTATACAAGACCGAATACCGATCCCGTCCCGTCCCGATCCCGATACCGTACCGAACCGATACCGAACCGAGTGGTTTCGGGATCGGTATCGGTACCCATATTTATGGATTTTCGGTTTCGGTGTTATCGGTATCGGTACGGGATCGGTATGGTATCGGTATTTTAAGGTAAAATACCGATACCATACCGGTACCGTACCGTACCGATACCAAACCGATACTGTACCGTTCGGTATTAGTATTGTCGGGATCGGTATAAAAAGTTTTTGAATAAAATAATAGTATATAATATATTAATTAGGGATGAGCATACATGGCCGAATACCGATCCCATCCCGTCCCGATCCAGATACCGTACCGAATCGATACCGAACCGAGTGGTTTCAGAATCGGTATTGGTACCCATATTTATGGATTTTCGGTTTCGGTGTTATCGTACGAGATCGGCATGGTATCGGTATTTTAAGGTAAAATACCGATACCGTACCGTTCGGTATCAGTATTATCAGGATCTATATAATATATTAATAATTAATAATATATAATATAATAAAGTTTTTAAATAAAATAATAATATAAATAAAATATTAATATAATTACTATTCATTTAAATATTACTGTTCAAATAAGTTTGTAAATTAATATATTGTAATGGTAGTAAAGCTTGTTGTGTATCGGTGTAAAATTTATGGAACTCATAATACATCCAACTATAAAAGTATTAACGTTTTTGTAATCGAAAAAAGTTACAAAGTTTTCAATGTTTTTTTTATGGCAAAAAGATTATATAATTAATAGATTATATTAGAAAAAGCTAACCAAACATTAAAAAAGTTACATAATAATTAAGTGGGTTTTTTCATCCACTTGCCCATGAAACTTTCACATTATATTCCTAATTAAGATCCACAAATATGAAAATTGAACGATTTAATGAAATATTAGCTCCAGTACCCTAAAATTATTAGCTTTAAAGATTGCCTCATTCTCGCTTTCAAAACCCACAAAAATGATGCATTCCACCACTTGCTTCTTGATCTTCAAAAGACGAGTAGAATCAATGCAGTTAAAAATAACCACTTTAGGTTTGATGGCTATCGACCGTGTGTGATCCAACCAAGCCAAGACTTTTCTCCATGCATAAACCGCCACATGACAAGAACCAAAAACGGGATCAACACTTTCAATCTCCAAAGTGCAAAAAGGAAACATTTTCAACGAAATATCAAACCTCTTATTACATAGGTTGACACGCGTTGGAAAACCATCAAAAATTACAATGCTAGCATCATGAGCTGTCCAGTGGCCTCAACTTAAAGCAAGGTCTTTAGCCCGTCTTTCTAAGGCCACGTTTATATAAATTTGTTTATATGTGTGATCGGCATATTTGCCAATAATCTGTCTATGATATAGCAATGGGAACATAGCATTTTTGGTAAATGATCTTCAACCAATCTAAACCTATAAAGGCTAACCAAGAAATGGCATACTCGTTTTAAATCCACACTTAGAACTACAATTAGTTTCCTTCTTCCTTCCTCCAAACATCTTTGTTTTTACATTTGTTATAACCTCTTTGTTAACCTAGTGTAACTAGTATTTTGGAATTGGTGATCTCATGTTTACAACAAACCAGGGCAAGAGTGGGAGTCCATTAAAATTACATGTCAGTCATATGGTTCGTGAATTAACATACTCTAGCGTTATAGTTAGAATAGCTATCCATGCTTCTTTTATCATCATTTTACAGTTCAAAAGTTGTAACGTAGTACAACGGAAGCTAAATAATGTTTACAACCTTAAACCTCGAAAACTTGAGTTTGAAAGAAGTTCATCAGTCATGCATATGCAACCTAGACACCTTGCGACTCTGTGCGCCTATTCCGAATCCGCTACATTAGCTACCTGAGAAAACATGTTAAATGTGTCAACATAATAATTTCGGTAAGTTCATAGGTTATAATAAAAAAGTGTGTGTTAAATAAGATCAAATACATTTTACTATTTTATCGAGCGTTAGCTAGACGTTAAGCATGTTATGCGATTGGAGCCATTATTGACTATGTTGTTGTTCAATGTGTGCCCTTCCCGTTACCGTCATCCCCGGTAACTGCTGTGTACTTCGACAAAATATGCACCCGTCCAACCTCTAGTTGATTCGGGCGTGGTTTGTCAGGCCCAATAGATCTATTCACATTTCCTCCACTATATACCCATATTAGTGGTTCCTGTGAGACTTAGATGAGTCGCAAAGTAAACAAGTGATAACAATACTAATAAATGATCTTATGAATCCTAACATACCACTATCAACAAACCCATCACCTTAAACCCTAAATATCATATAAATCCTCGAATTGGTCAAAAATCCTAAAACATCATTTTTAAACCAAACATCATCTAAACTCCATCCCAATACTTCAAAAATCATAAAAAAATCAACAACATACTACTATCCTAACATCAAATAACACAAAAGCCCAAATTATTAGATCATTATTGTTAATGTAGGTAATTAATAATAATAATAATAATAATAATAATAATAATAATAATAATAATAATAATAATGGTGTAGGTGTTTTGTAGTGGTGCCAGAGAGGGCGGGCAATTGCAAGTTGCTTCCCTCTCCTTTGGTTTTTCGGTGGGCTTGTTTGCGGTCTCCTACTCATCTTGAGACGGGAGTTCCTTGTTTTTGTTTTCTTGGGGGATATTTTTCGGCTTTATATGGGTCCGGTGAAGGGGAAGCGCATTGCCTTGAAAGGCACTGATGGAGGTGTGCTGCTGCCAGCTCCAACGGGGTGTGGTTGTGCCCCTTTAAGGAGTTCCATGGTTGTAAAGATGGTAAGCCTGGTTCTGACGGTCACAACAGGCTGATCTCACACCTTCAGCAATTCCATTTCAAGGATGTCGAGCGTAGGGATTTCTATAAGGGAGTGCTTTGCAGAGACTTTGATCTTTTTTCTAGGGTTGGGGAAACCTTGCGGACTTTTGGGTGTTGGTTATGCGGGAGATGTATGAGGACACACGCCTTTAGTAGAGGGTGCCACCATCCCGATGGTGTTTTCACATTCTCTGGGGGTTCTGGGTCAACTGGGGATTACATTGTGGGGATTCCGATGCCCAGGGACCCTGGAATGGAGCCTGAACAAAGAGAAACGGATGGAGTGGTGGGTGACGCCGCCCTCTTGGATCGGGTTTTCTCTCTCCCAGTTAGGACTGTTAAAAGCATCCCCCCTAGTTATCGTATGGCTTTTGCGCATGCTTTAACAAGTGCCATTCGTAAAGTTGTGGCCTCTCCGGGTTCTGTTGAAAACTGGGTCAAGCTTTTGCTTTTTCCTCGTTGTACTCTCAAGGTTGTTACTCCGTCTTCTAGGCAGGAGAGAAGGTCTGGGAACCGTAAGTCTTTGCAATGTGACAGCATTCGACAGGCTTTATCTATGTGGAAAGATGGTCCCGGTTTTGCAGATTTGGTTGCGTTGCTTTTTTCTAATGAAGGGGGAGGGGTCCTCCCGGCGAGGGCAACGTCAGCGGAGGGATCCGATGAGGTCAACCCCAACGTTAGGCAGTGCCTTAGGAAGGTTAGTGATGGTCACTTCACTGCAGCGGTTAAAGTGTTGTGTTCCAATGGGATTGCCCCCCAGGGGAAGCAACCATGCAAGCTCTTATTGACAAGCACCCCATTGTCCCGCCTCCCAATCTCCCCTCCCTACCCCTGACCCAACCGACCTTAACTGTGGAAAATGAGTGTGTTTACCGGTGTGTGAAATCGTTCCCGAAAGGGACATCCTGTGGGCGTGATGGCCTGCGGGCTCAACACTTGATGGACGCCCTTGGTGGCGAAGGGACAACTACGGCATCTGGGTTACTAGCTGCCATATCTGAATTAGTTAATCTGTGGCTGGGGGGTTTGTGCCCCAAGGTGCTCGCAGAATATATTGCTTCGGCTCCCCTCACTCCGTTGCTTAAGCCTGACAATGGGATCCGCCCTATTGCCGTAGGGGCCATAAGGAGGAGACTGGTTTCTAAGGTGGCCATGAAGAAAGTGGGGAAAGAAGTTGTTAGATATTTAGGGGACTTTCAGTTTGGGGTTGGGATTCCAAATGGGGCGGAGGCTGTGCTTCATAGTGCTAACAGGTTTCTCGATTCGTTCCATGATGATGGCTCGCTTGCTATGCTTACGGTTGATTTTTCTAACGCTTTCAACGCTATTGATCGCACTGCCCTGTTACGGGAAGTTCACTGTCACTGCCCTTCCATTTTCCCGTGGGTTCAGTTCCTATATGCTCAGCCAGCTAGGCTGTATGTGGGGAATGAGCGTATTGGGGCCTACGCTGGGGTTCAGCAAGGGGACCCTTTGGGGCCCTTGCTCTTTTCTCTAGCTTTACACCCCCTCGTGCTAAAGGTACAGGATAACTGCGACCTTCCCTTCCATGCTTGGTACTTAGATGACGGGACGATTATCGGGGATTCTGTTCAGGTGGCTAAAGCACTTGACATCATTAGCCTGGAGGGGCCATCTCTAGGGCTCCAGCTCAATATTAGAAAAACTGAGGTTTTCTGGCCGTCGTGTGATGGGGGGAAGATCCGGCCAGGTCTGTTTCCTAGTGACATTGGCAGACCGGAGCGGGGGGTCAAACTGCTTGGTGGGGCAGTCAGCCGCGACGCCGGTTTCATAAGTGATCTATCTGCTAAAAGGGCGGCGCAGGCTGTTGACCTCATGGGGCTCCTCCCTAGATTGCGGGATCCCCAAAGCGAGCTTCTATTGCTTCGATCATGTATGGGTGTGGCCAAGTTGCTCTTCGGTTTGCGTACCTGTCAGCCTCCCTTTGTGGAAAATGTTGTTTCCTGTTTCGACAAAGGCCTTCGGGAGGCCATAGAAGACATTGTTGTCTGCGGGGGGGCTTTTTTTGGGAACCTACAGTGGCGGGTTGCGACTTTACCGCTTCGACTTGGTGGGTTAGGCCTCTCCTCAGCCCGGGACGTGGCTGCCTATGCTTTTGTGGCCTCCAGATCCCAGTCCTGGGGGCTGCAAGACCACATATTACGTAACAGTGGGGTTGCTCACGTAGACACGGATTATTCTGGCGCTATTGACCTTTTACAACGATCCCTTCCTGACTTTGATATTGGCGGTTTCTTTAATAAGGACACCGCCCCCAAAAAGCCACAGAAAGCTCTGGCGAATGCTCTTTATAACCGAATCGCACAAAGTTTGGAGAAGGATTTCCGTCTGTCCGTCCGTCAGAAGGCCGTCTTAGAATGCCTGCAAAAGCCTCACGCCCAGGACTTCCTTACTGTGTTACCTATCGAAGGCTTAGGGCAACGGATGTCGGCAGTAGAGTACAGGGCAATCCTTAAATACCGACTGATGATACCCATTTTCCCCGACGATGAAAATTGCCCGGTCTGTCGCAAAGCATGCCTTGATAAGTATGGGGAACATGCGTTACATTGTAAGGAATTGCCAGGGTTTAAATATCGGCACGATTTTGTCCGGGATGCTTTGGCAGACATCCTTAGAAGAGCGGGGATCTCCGCAAGAAAAGAGGCGTCAGTTAATTTTCTCACAGACCCCGCGGAGGGGAGGTCCACCTTGCGCCCAACAGACGTCTTAGTTTTTGGTTGGGAAGGTGGGAAGCATGCGTGTGTTGATCTTACGGGGGTCTCCCCCCTTGTTGGGCTTCGGGATAGTGGGTTTGTGGCCGGGCAAGCGGTCATGAGAGCTGAATCTAAGAAAGTGGAAAAGCATGCTAAAGCATGTGAGGATAATCAGCATGCTTTCGTTCCCTTGTCCTTCGACACATTTGGTTCCTTGGCACCGGAGGCGGTGCGGTTTTTGGCTCGGGTTCAACGAGTAGTGCACAGCAACTTTTCCACCCCCCAAGGGCGGGGTTTTGTTTTTAGCAGATTGGGATTTTCTATTCAAAAAGGGGTGGCGGCGCAACTTGTTGCCCGCCTACCTACCATCCTTATGTAATTTACCCCTTTTTGTCAATGGAATACGTATTATTACGGTCAAAAAAAAAATATTGTGAAACCCCGCAATTTCAGGTTCTTAATTCAATCAAAACTCTAGTTACTCGCACTTAGATTCCTTGCATTCTACTTAACTAGAGTTAGCTAGATAAGTCACACGTGCACACACGAGATGTATATGTACCTATGGATTATCATTTAATGAACATATGATACCTATAAAACAAAATACATGTTAATTCCTAGTTATCACACGACACATGATCACCTACTTAATGTGTACTAGCTGTGATAATGCCTCACTAACACATGTTCGCAAATCCAAACATAACCAGAATGGATACGGATACATGTTGATATCGTCATCCAATCTAACAAGCATGATAACTTAGACTATTATTCATCCGCAAATGAACCAAAACAACTAATAAGTAAATTGATCTTTATCCACATCTAAGACGAATACATTACCACAAGGACACTCGACTTTTAGAAACTAAGCTAAGGCTATTAACACTAATCACCATCTAGCCTTATTCCTACTCAATTATACTTGCTAGAAACCGAAAGAATTCCCAAGTATGGGCACACGTATATATTCACTCACATACGGCCATACATACATGCTCACATATCTTAGATTGTCTTTTCTATATCAAACCCCATGAATGAATGTCACACACTTACACTAAATAAGTACCTTGCACATTCAACACCAACTCGTGACCTTACCACAAATGTAATGTTTTCTTGTGCATGGGCCGAAATACTAGGAGCCACAAGAGACAAAGGAATGATCATGCTTATACCAAAGTAGCACCTATACTTAGGACACTATTCAACTCTATGATGTTGCATTTACTCAAACTAGTACGCCTCTTGGACTCCCTAAATCAGCCAAAGCCTATTCCCTACCCCCTCATGTTCTTTTTCAAAACCTATAATTCACATGTGGAAGCATCCTCTTGGAAATTGAAGCACCAAGAATGTACACAAGATCCATTGATCTATCACCATCAAGCATAAGACAATTCTTTGTCTTAATCGGCCAATGAGGAGGCAACAAGAAGCAATGGTGACTCATTGATAGTGACTACACTTTAAAGAAACATCCAAGACACCCTATGCTATTACTAGACCCATGTTGCTTCTTTCCTTGACACAAATCGGCCACTCATGCATACTCCTTCACAAGTCACTGTCCATGACAACTAGGAGACACTTAGACACTTACACCTTTTCAGAAACATTCCAAAGTTCTTACACATATCTTGCACATGCCACTTTGCCAAAAATAGAAGATCCTTGGTGGATATGAATCGGCTAAGAGCTCCAATACAACAACAATGCATTAGTCAACTTATTTCACTAATTTAGTATGATGTACTAAGCATTGAGCATAAGAAAGGAGGTATAGAACTTGCCATCTAATGCACTATATAAGGAGACCTAAGGAATCCTTAAACATTTACACCACCACTCCTCTCACTCTTACATCTCTCGGCCCTCATCCTCTCTAACCGAAGAACACCCATCAAGGATAGCAAGGCACTAGCATCTAGCCAAGGGAGGTCTCAAGACTTCAAGCATCCACTCTCTAAAGTCACACGTAGGTAAGTCCTAACCTACACTATGTATTTACCCTCATTGTGAACCGAAACAACCCTTTTCTTTCATGTTTAATCGGTACACAATCATACCTACACTAACACCATCGATCGGATGTCACACGACATCATGATCAAGTCCACGGTCACTTACTAAAGCCTAGTGCATGTTAAACACTCGTTTTATAAATAAAACTACCACACGTAGTAGGTTACGAGACAGAATGTGGCCCATGACTCTACATGGTGGCGCATATAGTCCACCTCATGATCTACTATAAGGCTTCCATACATAAATATGATTTACATCTCGGAACGCGGTACAAAATAATGAGAGTCCCACGAATACACTAAAAGAAAACATATAACTTACCATATCCTCAACAATCATAGGACAAGTACTATCTGGATGATAATAGCTACGTAATTTGGCTTAACTAGATCACAAGCATGTCTATCAGGTGAGTTTCACTACTCTTTTTCTCAAAAGCATGCGTATCAAAGGACAACTTTCTAAAAAATTTCATAGTCCGGTTTGGGACTACTCATACACATCCCGAGTTTGGGGTGCTATGATTCACAAGGTGAATCTGCTTTCACTAATTCATGCTTTATGTCCTTGATGAACTAAACCAACTCTATCATTGAAGTCCTTCTAAATACCGAATGAATTGTCGGGTGGGCAAGTGGGTTACAAGTTGATAGCGCTATTAGGTTTCACAAACCTCACATCGTGCTGGAGAGCATGGGTGTGAACTATAACTTAACATATTTTCATTGTTGATAGACAATGATGCAAGGCACTTTGCTCACTATTGTGGGATCTCGTTGTTTAGCAGTTCGGTATTATCGGTTTTAGTTATCATGAGCGGGCTAGCTACCATTGGCATGTGAATTAGCTATTACTCAAAACTTGGTCTGGGGGACCTATGCATTTACTTAACTTTGTGAACTCACCAACTTTATGTTGACACACGAATATTATACCCTTTTACAGCACACTAGTTCGAAGCATGAGTAGGGCATGCATTATATAGCATCATGGGGATATGAATACTTATCTATTTTTGAATGTTTAATTATCTATTACGATTTCGAACGCGTTGTTTTACGCAGACTATTTGGATAACTATTATCTTTAAATTTCGCTTCCGAAACTATTGAAATATTTGATTATCTATGAAACTTGTTTTACAATAACGAACTAAATGGTTTGGGCATTTAGAGTCGTTCATGTGACTTATGGCTATGGGATCTTGGTATGTCACGCCCCTCGCGGTATAAACCCCGTAGTGGAAATTAAGGGTGTGACAGATTGGTATGAGAGCCATTGGTTATAGTGAACTAGGATTGCATTCTAGTCTATAATCATCATAGCATAAGTACTATATTAGTTACACTCACTACTTTAAGTGCACGACTTGTTAATTTCTGGAATACGTGTACTGATCTAGCGTATTGCAGGAAAGACCATGACCAACCCTACTCATAACTATTCTTCTCGTGCTATCGAGGGACTACAAGCTCCAACACTAGACCCCTACCAACGTCCAGCTTCGTTTCAGGATTCACAATGGGATACCAACCGTTGGCATTGGTTTACCGACATGTTGCACTCTTGGGTTGTAGGTTATCGAGTGCCAGCTAGAGTTCCTCCTGTTATAGATTCTTGGGAAAGATCTGTGCAACAGTTTAAGTTTTGGGGGAGAAATGCACATGAGACACTTAAGCATATGAAAGGTCATGTAGGCCACTTGATGGCTGAGATAGCAGTTGTTAAACAGGAAGCTACTGAGACTAGGCAGGAGTTGGCTGCCACTAGACAGAGTTTAGCAGCTACCATGCAGGAACTGAATATTGTTCATAATAGGCTTATAGCAGCCTTAGGGTTAGATTTAGTGGATCTCAAGGAGGATCCCGAAGAGGAGCCTATGGAAGAAGAAGAAGATGATGCTATTGGAGCAGCCGTCGAGGCGGCACTCGAAGATGAGCTCGAGCCAGAGGAGGAAGACAATCTATTCAAAGTCGAGATTCAAGACGAAAGTGAGGATGAAGGCTCGTGTGTCCTCATGGATCGCACGGACGATTGATTTCTACTATCCTAGTATCTTATATATTCGTATAATAACTTTTATTTTCTCGTATGAGATTTGAGAATCGTTTGTCCTATGTTATTATTCTTATTATTATCAATCTACTACTTTATCTTATTCTCGCCTTTATAATCCATGTTACATTCTAGTTTGCTTATACTGCGTGAACAATGGTATGTGAGACATATTATTGTTTTCTCATGGGTATAAGGTAAATGTAGAATTGCTATGATGTGAAGAGGAAATGGTAGAGGCAGCATCAGCATGACGCAAGAAGAACTGAGCACACTAATCCATGATCGGGTTGTAGCAGCTTTGGCAGCTTTTCAAGTTGGCCAACCTGCTCATCACCCTCCGGCTTGTACATACAAGTCATTCATGGATTGTAAGCCTCATAATTATGGAGGATCTGAAGGAAAGTCGGACTACTTAGGTGGTTCGAGAAGGTGGAATTATGCTTTACTATGTGCAATTATCCGCCAGCTGATAGGGTTAAGTATGCCACTGCTACGCTTGAGAATGCAGCCTTATCGTGGTGGAATGCTCAAGTGCAGCTGCTAGGAGTTGATGTGGCGAATGCTACCCCGTGGGCGGATTTCAAGGAACTCATGAAGGAGGAGTATTGTCCTTGAGATGTGATTCAGAAGTTAGAGACCGAGTACCTCAACCTGAAGATGGTGGGGTCGGAGATTGAGAGTTATACTACTAGGTCGCATGAACTGGCGATAATGTGCCCTAATTACTCTACTCCGCCCTACAAACGGATTGAGTTGTACATCCAGGGTCTGGTACCTCAGATTAAGGGAATGATCACTTCTGCTAACTTCAATAATCTTCAGCAGGTGATTCGTTTGGCTCACCAGCTGACTGATCAGAAGGTGGAAGAGGGACTCCTACCCCCTCGTGGTGCTCCATCTTCTAACACCAATGATAACAAGAGGAAGTGGGAGAATGCATCTGGCAGACTCTCGACTAATGGTAATCAGCACCAGCAGCAGAACAAGAAACATGACGACGGTGGCAACCGAAATCAATCACAGGGTGGTTATCAGTGACACAATCCCAAGTGCAATAAATGCAACTATCACCACTCAGGACCCTGTAACAGGATCAAGTGTGATCACTGTGGTAAGATGGGTCATGTGCAGAAGGACTGTAGAGTCCATATCCCGGGAAATCAGCCAGCACCTCAGCAAGGACAGCAACAGAGGAACGATAAGGGTTGTTATCAATGTGGGAATGAGAGTCACTTCAAGAAGGACTGCCCACAGCTGAACGGGGATGCTAACAACAATAACGGCGGTAACAATAACAACGGTAGTGGTAACAGGAGTGGGAACAACAATAACACTACCAACAACAACAACCACAACAACAACAATGAGGCTCGTGGGAGAGCTTTTGTGATTGGTTCAGGAGAAGCTAGGAATGACAACAATGTCGTGATGGGTACGTGTTCCTTAAACGACAACCTTGCTTCTGTTTTATACGATACTGGTGCGGACTTTAGCTTTGTGTCATTGAAACTTAGCAAACTTCTAGGGATGATTCCTACTCTTCTTGATACCCCACATTCTATAGAATTAGCCGATGGGAAACCTGTTGAGGTAACCCACATCCATCGTGATTGTAAGCTCGAACTAGAAGGGCAGTTATTTGCCATAGATCTTCTTCCTATCACCCTTGGAAGTTTTGACATCGTGGTTGGCATGGACTGGTTGTCCAAGCAACGCGCTGAAATTCTCTGTCAGGAGAAGATTGTTCGTATCCCTCTTCCTAACGGAGAATTACTAACTATACGGGGTGATCATGGTGGTGCCATGGTGGGCATCATCTCATTCTTGAAAGCCTAGAAGTGTATTCGAAACGCCTATCCAGCCATTCTGGCTAACATTTCTGATACTTGAGCTGAAGCTGAAGTGAGGATTGAGGATATCCCAATAGTCCGTGACTTTCCAGATGCAATTCCCGAGGAACTACCTGGAATTCCACATATCCGTCAAGTGGAATTTCAAATAGATCTTGCAACTAGAGTGGCCCAGTTGCACGCGCCCCATATCGCCTAGGACCAGGCGAACTTCAAGAACTGTCTACTCAACTCCAAGAGCTATTGGATAGGGGTTTTATTAGACCTAGTTGTTCACCGTGGGGAGCCCCAGTCCTGTTTGTTAAGAAAAAGGATGGGAGTTTCCGTATGTGTATTGATTATCGAGAATTGAACAAGGTGACGGTTAAGAACCACTACCCTTTGCCTCGTATCGATGACTTATTCGACCAACTTCGGGGGTCAGGTTTCTATTCCAAGATTGACTTGAGGTCAGGGTATCATCAACTAAGAGTCTAAGAGGAGGATGTGGCAAAAACAGCCTTTCGAACTCGTTATGGACATTATGAGTTTTTGGTAATGCCATTTGGGCTAACCAATGCACCGGCTGTGTTCATGGATCTTATGAACCGCGTGTGTAAGCCTTATTTGGACAAATTTGTCATAGTGTTCATAGATGACATATTGATCTTTTCCAAGAGCAGGGAAGAGCATGAGCAACACCTGAGGTTGATATTGGAACTCTTGAGGGATGAGCAATTGTATGCGAAACTCTCCAAATGTAACTTCTGGGTTCGAGAAGTCCAATTTCTAGGACATGTGGTTAACGAGGCAGGAATACATGTCGATCCCGCCAAGATTGATGCTATTAAACAGTGGGAGGCTCCTAAGACTCCTACAAAAGTGCGCCAATTCCTTGGTCTTGCGGGATATTATAGCAGATTCATTAAGGGATTCTCTAAGATCGCTCAAACCCTCACTGCTTTGACGCAGAAGGGTATTACCTACAAGTGGGGAGGTGCCCAAGAATCTGCTTTCCAATCATTAAAGGCAAAGCCTTGTAGTGCACCAATTCTATCACTACCAGAGGGAACAGACGATTTTGTGGTGTACTGTGATGCGTCTATCCAAGGATTAGGGTGTGTACTGATGCAGCATGATAAGGTGATCGCGTATGCTTCACGTCAATTGAAAGTTCATGAGAAGAACTACACCACACATGACTTGGAACTAGGAGCAGTAGTTTTTGCTCTGAAGATTTGGAGGCACTATCTTTATGGAACGAAGTGTACGATCTTCACTGATCACAAGAGACTTCAACACATATTCGATCAGAAGGAGCTGAACATGCGACAACGTCGATGGGTCGAGCTTCTGAACGATTATGACTGTGCCATCAAATATCATCCAGGGAAAGCTAATGTAGTAGGAGATGCCCTTAGTCGTAAAGTGAGAATCCGGTTAAAAACCGAATTCATGGATCGAATAAGCAAAAACAACTCGGTTTCAGACGGGAGATTCGAGACGAGACAGAAATATACGATAACAAAGTCATCACAGATTTGTATTAATTCAGAAACGGTTACAGACACTGTCATCAGTAGGATAAACATCTACCTCGGGGCCGGGGGAGGTCGGGCATGACCTCCCCCTTGAGAGCATTCAAAGCATAAACTCCAATCTACAAATGAAAACCAACACATGAGATTGCTATTTATAGTCCAACATCATAAGCCACCTTCGCCCATTTAAGGAGGTCGAATGTGGAACTTTTCCACATTCGCACCATCACAAACGGTCGAATCTAGCTTAGATTTAGGTCTATATTTACAAATGCATCAGATCCATAAAATGCCCTTATGGATCACCACAATCTCATGTAATACAATACAAAGACTCAACCCTAGTCTATTCGACAGTGACGTCCACATCATAGTGCATCAACATAAAGAAATGAAGCCCAAGCGAGTGTGAGCGTTACAACTCACTATTCATTCTAATCTTCCTGAAAAGATACGTGAAGCCCAGGGCGAGACTTTGAAGGGACGGAACGTCGGGCTTGAGACACTGCATGGTGCTGATAAACAATTGGAACTGAGGACAGATGGTCTTTAGTACTTCATGAATCGAGTTTGGATTCCACGTTTTGCGGCTCAAATATCCACATCTCTTTACTGAACCTGAACCTGTACATAGATCAAACGCTAAACATAAAGCAGCTCTCATAAAGTTAATTTCGAGGCGAAATTCCTTTCAACTTGCGGATGATGTGACATCCGGGAACCAATCATACATTTTCCTAGTTTGCTTTATTGTTTACTTGATGAATTTCGAGATGAAATTCTTTTCAACTTGGGGATGATGTGATACCCCACAATTTCAGGTTCTTAATTCAATCAAAACTCTAGTTACTTGCACTTAAATTCCTTGCATTCTACTTAACTAGAGTTAGCTAGATAAGTCACACGTGCACAGACGAGATGTATATGTACCTATGGATTATCATTTAATAAACATATGATACCTATAAAACAAAATACATGTTAATTCCCAGTTATCACACGACACATGATCACCTACTTAATGTTTACTAGCTGTGATAATGCCTCACTAACACATATTCGCAAATCCAAACATAACCAGAATGGATACAGATAAGTAAATTGATCTTTATCCACATCTAAGACGAATACATTACCACAAGGCCAGTCGACTTTTAGAAACTAAACTAAGGCTATTAATACAAATCACCATCTAGCCTTATTACTACTCAATTATACTTGCTAGAAACCTAAAGAATTCCCAAGTATAGACACATGTATATATTTACTCACATACGGCCATACATACATGCTCACATATCTTAGATTGTCTTGTCTTTATCAAACCCCATGAATGAATGTCACACACTTACACTAAATAAATACCTTGCACATTCAACAACAACTCATGACCTTACCACAAATGTAATGTTTTCTTGTGCATGGGCCGAAATACTAAGAGCCACAAGAGAAAAAGGAATGATCATGCTTATACCAAAGTAGCACCTATACTTAGGACACTATTCAACTCTATGATGTTGCATTTACTCAAACTAGTAAGCCTCTTGGACTCCCTAAATCGGCCGAAGCCTATTCCCTACCCCCTCATGTCCTTTTCCAAAACCTATAATCCACATGTGGAAGCATCCTCTTGGAAATTGAAGCACCAAGCATGTACACAAGATCCATTGATCTATCACCATCAAGCATAAGACAATTCTTTGTCTTAATCGGCCAATGAGGAGGCACCAAGAAGTAATGGTGACTCATTGATAGTGACTACACTTTAAAGAAGCATCCAAGACACCCTATCCTATTACTAGACCCATGTTGCTTCTTTCCTTGACAAAAATCGGCCACTCATGCACACTTCTTCACAAGTAACTATTCATGACAACTAGGAGACACTTAGATACTTACACCTTTTCACAAACATTCCAAAGTTCTTACACATATCTTGCACATGCCACTTTGCCAAAAATAGAAGATCCTTGGTGTATATGAATCGGCCAAGAGATCCAAGACAACAACAATGCATTAGTCAACTTATTTCACTAATTTAGTATGATGTATTAAGCATTGAGCACAAGAAAAGAGGTATAGAATTTGCCATCTAATGCACTATATAAGGAGACCCAAGGAAGCCTTAAACATTCACACCACCACTCCTCTCACTCTTACATCAATCGTCCCTCATCCTCTCTAACCGAAGAACACCCATCAAGGATAGCAACGCACTAGCATCGAGCCAAGGGAGGTCTCAAGACTTCAAGCATCCACTCTCTTAAGTCACATTTAGGTAAGTCCTAACCTACACTATGTATTTACCCTCATTGTGAACCGCAACAATTCTTTTCTTTCATGTTTAATCGGCACACGATCATACCTAGTTTGGGGTGCTATGATTCACAAGGTGAATCTGCTTTCACTAATTCATGCTTTATGTCCTTGATGAACTAAACAAACTCTATCATTGAAGTCCTTTTAAATACCGAATGAATTGCAGGGTGGGCAAGCGGGTTACTAGTTGATAGCGCTATTAGGTTTCACAAACCTCACATCGTGCTGGAGAGCATGGGTGTGAAGTATAACTTAACATATTTTCATTGTTGATAGACAATGCTTCAAGGCACTTTGCTAACTATTGTGCGATCTCGTTGTTTAGCAATTCGGTATTACCGGTTTTAGTTATCATGAGCGGGCTAACTACCCCTGGAATGTGAATTAGCTATTACTCAAAACTTGGTCTGGAGGACCTACGCATTTACTTAACTTTGTGAACTCACCAACTTTATGTTGACACACGAATATTATACCTTTTTGCAGGACACTAGTTCGAAGCACGAGTAGGGCATGCATCATATAGCATCATGGGGATATGAATACTTATCTATTTTTGAATGTTTAATTATCTATACGATTTCGATCACGTTGTTTTACGCAGACTATTTGGATAACTATTATCTTTAAATTTCGCTTCCGCAACTATTGAAATATTTGATTATCTATGAAACTTGTTTTACAATAAAGAACTAAATGGTTTGGGCATTTAGAGCCGTTCATGTGACTTATGACTATGGGATCCTGGTATGTCACGTGCCTCGCGGTATAAACCTCACAGTGGAAACTGAGGGTGTAACAATTATCATCTTTGAAAACCTTGGGTTTTTTTGTAAGGAAACACATTAGAATAATTAGATATAGATTAAAATGGTTTTAGATAGGTTTTGTTGTTGAAAACATTTCAAACTCAGATCTGGACATCAAGGGTTTATAAAAATAATATCAAAATGAAAGGAAAAGGTTTTGGATAAATTACACGCCTTAGATCTTAGCTTGAATACGGATTTGTGAGTATTTTTAGGTTAGGAACCAGTAATTTGAGGGCAAAAACTCAAAGTACAGGTAAGGGTAGAGAGAGAGCATTTAGGGCGAGCTAGGGTTTGCAAAATGATGAAAACATGTTAAAACGAGGTATTTATACCTGGTGTTGTTGCACATAGATAAGGGGTCTGCCCTTTTCCCTTAATTTATAGCACAGGGGTTTGATTTATGGGTGTTCATCGAATCAAATAACGAATTTTTGAAATATTTGAATCGAATTTTTTGAATAATTTATTTTTTTACTGAATTCGCATTTTAATAAAAAAAACTCAATTCGAATTCGATTTGAATTCGTATTAGAAACTCGAATTCGAAGCGAATTCGATTAAATTCGTTTAAGGTTAAGACTTAAATTATGGGCTTTAGTTAGGCTTAGGCTTGGTAATGGGCTAATTTATGAGTTAGGTCAAATTCATAGATGAGCCCATGTTCTAAAGTTATAGGTGTGTGTGTATGTGTGTATGTGTGTATGTGTGTGTGTGTGTATATATAATGTATTCTTTTTATTCGAAATTCGAATCAAATCGAATTTAAAATCATAAATTTGTATTTGATTTGTATTCGACTTACTGAACTCGAATTGAATCGAATTCAAATTCTTGATCATCGAATTGAATTCTTGATAATTGAATCGAATTAAGTCGAATTTCGAATTCGAAATGAATTCTAAACTTTTAGCACAGGGGTTTGCCCTTCCCTATAAATTTTTAGCGTAGGGGTTTGCCCTTCCCTGTAACAAAAGTTAATGCACAAAACTCATGTTATTATATCAACTCTTGTAAACATGTATTTGCAAGTTATCAAAGATGAAATATCATATAATTATCAATAAATTACATGTGTTATATTATTGTTTCACTAACGCACAGGATATAAGACGTGTGTGTATGTGTTTCCCGGTGATTCTCTGAATCACCGAATCAGACCATTGTATGTGTAGACCGACTCAACTACCCTAGTTAATCTCATTTTATAAATGTTAAGCTAAGGTAGACTTAAATGTTTGTTAGGAAAGTTAACCTGAGTTTGACTGGTGTCACATATTGACACACCTCGATTTTCCCGTCAGTTGTGAACATTTGGCACCTTTGTAACGCAGCGGAATTAATACCTTAAGACTATATTAATTCTAAACGCCTTTACTAAGCCTTCTGGGACCTCAAATCCCAAGACATCGTCTATTCCAACCGTGTCGTTGCCAGAATCTAGACCTGAAAGACATGCTTAACAAGGTCAACATAAAGTTGGTGAGTTCATGATTTTATGTTTATTTCTAAGAAAACCCTTTTTGATTAAATCAATAGGAAAATATTCATAAAACATTTAAGAAAGTTTATTTTCATTACGCTAAACGTTATTTGGGAAACACCTTGTAAAAGTCCCCTTGGAATCCTCGTCGGGTATTCCGTTTTATTTAACATTCTGCTTGACTCACTTTACCGTATATTTACCTCCCCATAAAGATATTTATACACTAGGTTCTTGTCGATAGAACAACTACATTCATAATGAGACTTTATTCCCCTAGAATCCTCGTCGGGCATCCCACAATAAATTTTGAAAACTTTCTTATTTGTAAACTATTTTTCAACTCGAATTCCTCACAGGACATCCATAAATATCATTATGAAAACCACTTTCCCCCGTAATTCCCACTGGCAAGTTCGTACTCAAAAGTAGAAATGATCAAACAAAACAACCATTATATGATAATCCAATGCATGTAACAAACATTTAAATTAAGTAGTGTCTTATATCCGGGGATGCAAATTCCTATAAGACAATGGCGACCTATCCCTGGCCCATAACCAAACCAAGACTACACATTTCATTTGCCCCGCGCGAGTTGTTTATCAGGTCAACAACCCAGTTCAGAATAACATGCACCCTATGTTTTTACCGAGTTGACGCTATCAACTAGAGGTGGTCATTGTCAAGCACCAATGATACTATCTAGATATTCCTTCGGTTTCCTATCCCTGAATTAATGCTTATAGAAAACACGTGAGGACCTACTCTGTCTGGTTTCTGTTACCCAGGTACCCATCTTGCTACTTATCATCCTAGACTCGACTCACTTTACCATATATTTATCTGCCCATAAATATACTAGGATCTTGTCAGTCGAGATTGGCCACTTTCTATACGTTACAATAATTAGATAAACGTATCTTTTCCCCAAAAGTTTATAAAACAGTTTGAATTGGGCTCGTGAAACTCACACAACACCTTTCATTTCCGTTTAATCAATGTATGACTTTATAAAAGAATTTGTAATTTTAAACGTTTCTCAAAACTTTGTTACACATTTAATTCATCAGGATTTCATAAAAGAAGCATGTCTTCCTCCCGGAAATATTTACAAAAATGGTAAAAAATTCGGTCATAAACTCACCTTGATTTCCTTGCAATAGGTAGCAAGCAAAGCCCGTAGCTTTGAATAACCAACTTCCTTATGCCCTAATTACCAACACAAGACACCTTAAAAGTCTAACACAAATAAGTCTAACTTATTATCCGATTAAAAGATAGTTATCCAACTATCTAGAATCGTGTGTACCAACCCGAGTCTTAAATGTTTCCACTCGACAAACCGATCGTGACTTATCTTAATTCATGTGTTAAGATATGACATAGTACCCAAGTTGCGCAACTGTTACTATTCGTGTGTAACTACGTTGTACTAATACCAAGAAACGTATAACTCATCCCGAGTCGTAGCTCATCTCGTATTTTGGATAATTGTATTTGTCTTACATAATTATTTTTGGAAAATTTACTATGTGTAACACCCCAACCGATGGCGGAAACATCGGGATGTCACGTAATGATGATTGTTCAGTAGCCCATGGTGAATAATAAATTTCATTAAATAATTTATATAAGTTACATTCAATTGTTCTACAAGAAATCATACATCAAAATGAATAATACAATGAACACATCTTCAAGCATTATCTCAAATCTTCAAGCAAGTGAAACCTGAAACATGTTAAGTTTGAAAATATTTTGGGTCAACAAAAGTTGGTGAGAATTACATAGGATTTTGGAATATGATAGATAATAATAGGTTGTACAACAATCACAGTTGTATGATGATAGAGTATGAGACCGACATGTAACAATGCGTCTTTGTACAATCAAACCTTGTGTCGACTAAGGACTAACTCGCAAGTTAGTTAAATGTTGTTACTGTTATCGATCATCCCTGAATTTATGCAGGGGGATGGGTTTGTCAGACCTATAGCGCTATAATCTAAACAGGCGGCTTGATCATTGTTAATGATTGTACTGTGTCTTTTTATTACAGTCAAATGATAGAATGATGTTGTAATTGAATCACAAGTAAATATGAGTAAATGATAGTATAAAATGTTTAAACATGTTTCACCCCAAAAATAGTGAAAATAGAGAAAAGGGGCTATGTAAACTCACCTTAATGATGGTGTTGAATCCCTTGATATAGAATAAATATGGCACGATGATTCCAAGTATCACCCTATGTTTAAGGCAATAACATAAGTGTTGGGAGAACTTAAATGTCTAAGTTTTCTATTCCAAAGGTATTCTAGGGTTCCTAATTTTGGGATTGATAATTGATTGGTAATTAACTTAGAATAATTGTTATTTACACAATTAAATAAAGAAATAATTAATAGAAAAGGATTTTTGGCGATTCTCAATTAAGGATGGTTGTATTAAAATGTAGTAAATGTGAAAATAATTTTTCTAAAATTATTTTCTTAATTAATGAATATATATTATATTAATAATTATTTGACAAAATATAGGCATAATATTTAAAAATATTAAGAATTACAAATTTCAAATCAAAAATTTATATTTCTGATCTAAATGATTTATAATAATTTATGCGAAATTTTGATGTAAAAATAATGAAAAATGAATTTATTATGATTTATTTATGATTAAAATAATAAAAATCGTTCAAAAATAATAAATAAATGATTTCTTTGAAATAAAAATCATTTCTGGAATATTTAATGTTTTATAAACTCAGCATAATTTTTGTGGAATTTTATAAAATCATTTTGATATTTTTATAGAATTTTATAATTATAAATGAATAAATTTGTAATATTTATTATATATAATAATTAATTAAATTTTCCAAAAATAAAAGTTGTATAATAAAATTTATTAGTCATATAGTATAAAATAAATTTTGTAGGATTTATATACCACATTAACTATTTTAAATGTAATTTACATGATTAATACAAAAAGATAAAAAAAAAAGGCAATAATACTAAAAAGAGGTGCAGCTAAAGGGACTCGAACCCAGGCTCTCAACCGGTTCAGAGTTTTAAGCCACGAAGGAATCACCAACTGATCTGCATCAATTTTGGTGATTGTTTTAAGTCTGTATTAATTATATACGATAACTGCGAAGAGTTATCTTCCCCAAAATAAATAACGAAGAACCCTAGTTTACCTTTGATTCAATCTATTTATACTTGATGATACAGATCGTTTAACTATGGGGTTAATGTTACACAAGGGTCGATATGCTTACTGAACCAAGGAATTGAGACTTATCAAGCTCGATTGAGTGAAAAATGCGGCCACGCGTATGCCGATCAAAAATTCAACAATACGAACACCTGGTTGTTTTAGCGTGAGATTTGAACTGGGGGAGAGATTTTTCGGTGCTTCTAGTTTGATAGGGTGGGTTTAATTTATAATAGAGATGTATTTTTGGATAATTGCTATCTTTGACTTGTGATGGTCAACCACGAGCTCAATTCCAGCCGTAAATCATGTAATCGCGTGTGATGGGGTTGGATTATGTGCGTGAAGGAATGCTAATTATGAAGGCAATAATTGCTTCGATTGAAATTTACGTTTCTGGCTTGATTGTGTGGTCAAAATGGGAGGCTTTCTTGGTCAACCATTTGGTTTGTCTGGTTCATTCACGCGCAGCAAGAGGAAGAAGGCAACAGACATGGGCTGTTGGGCCGGCTTTTTGGGCTACTCATCAGTATGGGCTCCGAAAATTATTAAAAACAAGGAGAGGTGGGCTAGTGTTAACATTGTATAAATCCTTAAGGTTTTTATTACTATTATTATTATTATTATTATTATTAATACTATTATTATTATTAATACTATTTTTATTATTATTAAAATGTTTTGAAATAATTGTGATTTAGGCATGGCTAGCCAAGAAATTTGATATAATTAAAGTGACGATTTAAAAAAAATATATATAGATATATATGTATACGCGGTGTTACAGTCTCCCCTACTTTTGGAAACTTCGTCCCGAAGTTTATTGAAATCACAGGGTTGAAAAGTGCTTGGGTAAAATTGAAAATAGTTGTGATTTGAGTTATAGCATGAATAGAATAAACTGTCTCGTGTTATGTGTGAGTTGATTTACTAAATGAACTATCAGATAACTAGAGTTACATTTTATTATTTCCCAAAACCTTGATAGAATTTCACACTACCTTAACGTACCTGTAAATTCATGATTACGTTCCGGACCGCAATCACCAATTTACCTTACATTAAAGTTTTGCGTCCTTCTATGACTCCACCGATTGTTGAGCAGGTTCGATAGCCTCCACCAGTCGTGGAGCAGGTTGTAGGGCCTCTCCCGACTGTTAAGAAGGCATAATGACCTCTACCAATCGTTGAGTAGGTTCGATAGCCTCCACCAGTCGTGGAGCAGGTTGTAGGGCCTCTCCCGACTGTTAAAAAGGCATGATGACCTCTATTAAGTGCAGCAATTATTATACACATAGATTGCAAATTGATAGCATGTTTATGCAAGCAAGTTTATAAGTATATCAAGCACAGTATATGAGTTGTAGTTGTATTAGTTCACATTCAAACAAGCATGCATTCAAGTGTCATGGTTATACCATGTAAATAACTCTCAGACAAAATTTCAATACTAGAATTTATTACTTGAATCAAATAGCGTCAATACATAGAATAAAAGCAACCAATAGTCAAATGGTGAGACTTATTGTTAGGTAGCTGGAGGGTCTTGATCTCTGTTTAGTTTAGGGCATCGGTTACGGAAGTGATTTGGGTCTCCACATTCATAGCACTGACTATAGTTGTATCGATTAGGATTAGTAGCCTGAACAGGGTTGGTGGGTTGATTGGCATTACGGTTTGGGGTCTCGCGACATGTATTGACTAGATGGCCATACTTACCACAATTGGTGCACAAGCGACACGCTGAAGCAGTGGGATGATGTCGGTTGCATGTGTTACACAATGGATAGTTTCCTATATAGGGTTTCTTGTTAGAAGCTTGTGTAGTGAGGTTGACATCAGGATCCCTGGCCTTACGCTTCTGGTTCACAGTAGTTACCACGGCTACAATGCTTGCTTTCTTGCCTTTCCGAACTAAGGTCTCGTTCTTTACGTGATTGTCAGTTAAGGTAGCTGCTAAACGCTTGGCCTCTTTAAGGGTAGCAGGGTTCCTTCCCCATACCGTGTCCTGAATCTGCATGGGCAAACCACCGATATACTTCTCGATGGCTACAGGTAGCGGAGTGACCTTATGGGGCAATAACAGACTGAGCTCATGGAAGCGGGTATTATAAGCAAGGTTTTCCCCACTATCCTGAGCAAGGGTGTGGAATTCGTCCTCTAATTTCTTGACCTCGTTACGTGGGCAAAATTCATCTCTCATTATTTCCTTGACTTGATCCCAGGTCATAGTAAGTGCAACTTCAGCTCCCCGGGTGCGCTTTTCCTCATTCCACCAAGTGAGTGCTCGTTTGTGAAGAACACTCATAGCATAACGGACCTTAAAGTTATCGGGACACTCACTGTTAATGAAGGTATTCTCAATACCCTCGAACCATTGTAGAAGACCAGTAGCTCCTTCATCTCCACTGAACTTAGGAGGATTACAGGTATTAAAGTGTTTGAGAGTGCAGGCTGGGAGACCATTCCCGTTTCCATTCCCGTTCCCATTGTGGTTTCCATTATCGTTTCCATTGCCGTTTCCGTTTCCATTGACGTTTCCGTTCATCTGGATGACTTGGGCCAGTAAGTTAGGAACCAGAGTTGCTATTTGTTGCGCCATTTGTTGGGAAATGATCGCAGCCAGTTGAGCATCAACACCATTGTTGTTGTTGTTGTTGTTGTGGTTAGAGTTGTGGTTACTACTCCCTTCATCATGATTGTCACCACTGTTAAGGCGAGCGCTGCGACGTGGAGGCATGATCTGTAAGAGACACAATGAAGGTTCAATGAGACATGAATGAGGTAATATAAGGAATGTAATCATTTATCCATTTATTAAAACGAATAAACGAAAACGTTGACTTATCAAAGATTCTAGATTCTAATAACATAGTGAAGACATGCTTTAGCCTATAAGTGAACACTCATCCCGAGAATTCCCAGGTAGGCAACCGGGTCCCTCGTCTGATTGGGATATATGCGCAATGCCAGCCTAGTCAGAAGACTCAGAATACAAGCGTTCACCCTTCCAGATTGCACGTGTTCGTTAATAAAATCTAGAACTTTGATGAGATCTCAAGGTGGTTCAGGCTAAACCTGAGGATTTTGTCCAATTAGTCTAAGAGTAGATCCAGTGATGGAGAGCAATCTTCTTGTAGGGATAAGAAGTAGGAGGGAGATAGAGAATAGCAAGTAAAAGAAACAAGTACTAGTTAAATCCTATGGTTATAGACTAGATTATTTTTCTAATAACCTGATTCCCTATAACCATGGCTCTGATACCAATCTGTAACACCCCAACCGATGGCGGAAACATCGGGATGTCACGTAATGATGATTGTTCAGTAGCTCATGGTGAATAATAAATTTCATTAAATAATTTATATAAGTTACATTAAATTGTTCTACAAGAAATCATACATCAAAATGAATAATACAATGAACACATCTTCAAGCATTATCTCAAATCTTCAAGCAAGTGAAACCTGAAACATGTTAAGTTTGAAAATATTTTGGGTCAACAAAAGTTGGTGAGAATTACATAGGATTTTGGAATATGATAGATAATAATAGGTTGTACAACAATCACAGTTGTATGATGATAGAGTATGAGACCGACATGTAACAATGCGTCTTTGTACAATCAAACCTTGTGTCGACTAAGGACTAACTCGCAAGTTAGTTAAATGTTGTTACTGTTATCGATCATCCCTGAATTTATGCGGGGGGATTGGTTTGTCAGACCTATAGCGCTATAATCTAAACAGGCGGCTTGATCATTGTTAATGATTGTACTGTGTCTTTTTGTTACAGTCAAATGATAGAATGATGTTGTAATTGAATCACAAGTAAATATAAGTAAATGATAGTATAAAATGTTTAAACATGTTTCACCCCAAAAATAGTGAAAATAGAGAAAAGGGGCTATGTAAACTCACCTTAATGATGGTGTTGAATCCCTTGATATAGAATAAGTGTGGCACGATGATTCCAAGTATCACCCTATGTTTAAGGCAATAACATAAGTGTTGGGAGAACTTAAATGTCTAAGTTTTCTATTCCAAAGGTATTCTAGGGTTCCTAATTTGGGGATTGATAATTGATTGGTAATTAACTTAGAATAATTGTTATTTACATAATTAAATAAAGAAATAATTAATAGAAAAGGATTTTTGGCGATTCTCAATTAAGCATGGTTATATTAAAATGTAGTAAATGTAAAAATAATTTTTCTAAAATTATTTTCTTAATTAATGAATATATATTATATTAATAATTATTTGACAAAATATAGGCTTAATATTTAAAAATATTAAGAATTACAAATTTCAAATCAAAAATTTATATTTCTGATCTAAATGATTTATAATAATTTATGCGAAATTTTGATGTAAAAATAATGAAAAATGAATTTATTATGATTTATTTATGATTAAAATAATAAAAATTGTTCAAAAATAATAAATAAATGATTTTTTTGAAATAAAAATCATTTCTGGAATATTTAATGTTTTATAAACTCAGCATAACTTTTGTGGAATTTTATAAAATCATTTTGATATTTTTATAGAATTTTATAATTATAAATGAATAAATTTGTAATATTTATTATATATAATAATTAATTAAATTTTCCGAAAATAAAAGTTGTATAATAAAATTTATTAGTCATATAGTATAAAATAAATTTTGTAGGATTTATATACCACATTAACTATTTTAAATGTAATTTACATGATTAATACAAAAAGACAAAAGAAAAGCAATAATACTAAAAAGAGGTGCAGCTAAAGGGACTCGAACCCAGGCTCTCAACCGGTTCAGAGTTTTAAGCCACGAAGGAATCACCAACTGATCTGCATCAGTTTTGGTGATTGTTTTAAGTCTGTATTAATTATATACGATAACTGCGAAGAGTTATCTTCCCCAAAATAAATAACGAAGAACCCTAGTTTACCTTTGATTCAATCTGTTTATACTTGATGATACAGATCGTTTAACTATGGGGTTAATGTTAGACAAGGGTCGATATGCTTACTGAACCAAGGAATTGAGACTTATCAAGCTCGATTGAGTGAAAAATGCGGCCACGCGTATGCCGATAAAAAATTCAACAATACGAACACCTGGTTGTTTTAACGTGAGATTTGAACTGGGGGAGAGATTTTTTGGTGCTTCTAGTTTGATAGGGTGGGTTTAATTTATAGTAGAGATGTATTTTTGGATAATTGCTATCTTTGATTCGTGATGGTCAACCACGAGCTCAATTCCAGCCGTAAATCATGTAATCGCGTGTGATGGGGTTGGATTAGGTGCGTGAAGGAATGCTAATTATGAAGGCAATAATTGCTTCGATTGAAATTTCCGTTTCTGGCTTGATTGTGTGGTCAAAATGGGAGGCTTTCTTGGTCAACCATTTGGTTTGTCTGGTTCATTCACGCGCAGCAAGAGGAAGAAGGCAACAGACATGGGCTGTTGGGCCGGCTTTTTGGGCTACTCATCAGTATAGGCTCCGAAAATTTTTAAAAACAAGGAGAGGTGGACTAGTGTTAACATTGTATAAATCCTTAAGGATTTTATTACTATTATTATTATTATTATTATTAATACTATTTTTATTATTATTAAAATTTTTTGAAATAATTGTGATTTAGGCATGGCTAGCCAAGAAATTTGATATAATTAAAGTGACGATTTAAAAAAAATATATAGATATATATATGTATACGCGGTGTTACACTATGAGGAAACATAAATATAGTTATTAAAATCGACTAATAACAACTGTTACATTTTTTTCCCAAATCCAAGTATTTTACGAATCTCAAAACTTTGCATTTTATAAAAGGTTTTCGTTGTAAAATCAAGCGTTTATACATTTTTGAATCCTAACAACAAACATTATTTAGTTACCAATAACCTTTAAAAACTCGTCACATTGACGCTTGGTAAATGAAATATATAGTTGTTTCGAATATATGGTCCGGGATTCACTTATTATTTGTCGCAAATATTTTTTTCTAAACATTGCGAATTGTAAAAAATTGGCGTGCATGCCCCATTGGCAAAAGAGCTTGTCTGGATAAATTTGATGAGCATGCTCTCCACTACAAGGAATTGTCGGGGTTCAAGTACCGCCATGATTTGGTTAGAATGTTCTATGGGATGTGCTTCGACGTGCTGGGGTCTCGGCCAAGAAAGAAGCGATGGTCAATTTTCTGACTGATCCACGGAAAGGGAGATCAACCCTGAGTCCTGTGGATGTTCTTGTGTTTCGCTTGGTTAGGGGCAAGCATGCATGTGTTGACCTTACAGGGGTTTCCCCCTTAGTAGGTTTGCGAGATAGTGGCTTTGTACCAGGGCAGGCAGTTTTGAGGGCAGAAGCTAAGAAGGTCGCTAAGCATTAAGCAGCTTGTTTAGAGAATCAACACGTGTTCCTGCCATTTGCTTTTGAAACTTTTGGATCCCTGGCTCCTGAGGTGTTGCGTTTCTTGAAACGAGTACAGAAGGTTGTCGACAGTGACTCGCAGAGCGCCAAGAACCAAGGGTTTGTGTTTAGCAGGATAGGCATTGGGATTCAAAAAGACATAGCGACGCAACTTGTTGACCGCTTACCTACCATCTAAATGTAACTTGTTTTGTTATCAATTTTTTTTATTAAAACACTTAGAAAAATTATTTATAAAAACTTACACAACGCTATTAACTTAGTTGCGCTTTGGATTTATAAATTTCGGTAAAGTTTCCTTTGTTTTTGCACAAACCAAACAACACAGTTCACCTACAAATTTCCCAAAACCATTTCCAAACACAAGACAATCAACTTTATTTATCCGCAATAAAATTCACAAGACATTGTATGCGCGTAGGATCGTCTAAACAACAAAGATAATGATCAAACAAGTTCAATTCAGGTGCGGAATCCCTGAATTGATCACAAAGTGATAATAAAACTAGCAAAACACAGAAATCATCATAAACATTTTCTATTCATTCACTTTGATAATCAAATACACTTGAAATTGTAGTTTATAATGATTAAAACACTTTTACAGACTCAATAATAAACCTAGGGAGAACACACACAGGGAGGAAAACAAAATGTCAAAAGTTACAATTCAAAAACTGATCTTGACCTTATATAGGCCTACACATTCGCCCATTTGAGTTGGTCGAATGTGCAGGTTCGACCATTCGACATGTTCGAACCAAGACATACATAATCTAATTCTTCCTTCGACCTCCCTGTGCACCTTCGACCCTACTGATCCACCTTCGACCGTTCATAAACCTTCATTCTACTGTAGACAAAACATTTGATATCCGCAATCCAATAGCATTAGTCGCAATATATGCATCTACAAATTCCCCTTCGACTATTGCTTGGATTGCTTTAGTTTACGTTCTTGGTCCATCGTCTTGTTCATAAGCTTGATGCATAATAACGTCTTCTGTTCCTTAGTCATCACTGGTTCAAAAGTTTGTTTAGGCTTTTTCTTCTTAACTTCCTGTACTTTCACAAACTTCCCCAGTTTCTTGTCAAAGTCACACCCAACATTCACATCCCATACAAAGCATAAGAATACCACACGTTGGTATTTGCTTGCTTGTTCACTATCCTTAGCTTCGCAGTAAATCGGATTATAATAGAGCATTATAATATCCTCATGCGAACAGTTGATCAACCACATAGGATCAAAGATGTGAATCTTCTTGAAGTCCTTTGCACCATCCTTCAACACGATAATAGCCTCTGCAGTCTTCCAATCGTAGTACCACCACATGAAGTCTTTAGAAAAGTGTTGTGGGATCTGCATCAGTGGAATATGTTTCAACACTTTAGGTGGTTTATACTTCAACGTCACCTTGGGCATTCCAGTAATGTCATCCTTCTCCTTCTTATGAACAATTCTTTTTGGATACTGTGGAGTAAACAAGTTCCACTTCGTTCTGCTTTCTCTCGACATACGATCTGCAAAGTAAGCAACATGATCGTTTACAGAACCTGTCATCTCATGTCTACAAATCTCACAAATAGCCCAGTATGGTAGTATTTTCAAGTCATGGAATCTGTCAAAGTACAAAATTCCTTTTTCCCATTTTACGGCTACACACTTCAACTGTGTCACGAACTTCCATCCAAGAGCTTTCCCATTAAACAAGTCATTGTGAAACTTGTAAAAGCTACCTTGAACTTCTCTCTTTGGACGGTTAGCCTCTTTCTCTTTAAGCTTCCTCAACAGTTGTTTCAAAGCGTCAGATTGTTCAGTGTTTGGCTTATTACAATCTGAAAACACTTCTTCAGCAAACCTCTTACTCTTTTCATGAGCAAGTTTCTCAGCCTGACTCAGCATCTCATCAGTAAATTCAGGAAATCCAGAATCTTTGTTATTCTTGAAGTATTCTGGATATTCCTCACTCGTGATATCCTCAATCTCTACCTCTTCAAATACTGGTACATCTCTGTCATCGGAGTGATTACCTGCTTCTTTCTCAGGTATGTTTGGTATCTGATTATCAATCATCAACTCCTCCAGAGTTTTACCGACCTGTTTTGCCAGTCCTTCCAAAATCTCCTTAGACATGGCTGCAGAAACTTCTCCATCTTCTAAGTAAGGATCATTGTACTCCAACTCGAATCTCATATCATTAGACTCAAATATCTCAAGAAATCTGCCTGTCATCTCGATCGTCCAGACTCTATCAGTCAACATCTGGCGATACATGTTCTTGTCATCATCAGATAAAGATCTGATCTTCTCATTCCAAAAGATACTATCATCGTCAACAGTACCACCAGAAGCTTTCAAACTTGATCCTCCTGTATCTTTTCCCGATCCTCTCTTCTCACACTTATATTTGTCAGTGTCATCATCATCATCATCACTGTCAGAACTCGCAGAGCTATTACCTTCTCCTGAATCGTCTCCTGAACCATCATCATCACCATCATCTTTCTTCTTCTTAGGAGCTTTACCAGCATCCTCATCTAACTCATCATCTTCTTCTTCCTCTTCATCGGATGGTTCAAAATCAACTTCTTCTTCATCACGCTCCTTATCTTCTTCACCAGCTTGTAACTGAGGAGCTTTAGAGTATAAGTCTTTGATCAGATTATCCATACTCTTGTTACTTGCTTTCAGCTTCTTGTTCTCCTCTTTTATAGCAATGTACCTTCTGGTGTTTCTCTGCTCATGTTTCAACAACTTCTTGTTTTCTTTCTGAAGTTGTTTAATCTTAGCTTCCAGAGCCTCATGATTCTCATGTGATGTTTCAACGACATCTAACATCTTCTTGTCATTGTTTCTCAATTGTTCAATTTTTGCTTGTTGCTGATTTGTAATCTTCATCATGTCAGCAAGCTTCTGGTTAACTGCAGTCATAACATCACTGTCTACAGTAACCTTAGGTGTCGAAGCTTCAGCATCAGGAATCTTTCCTTTCTTCAACTTCTTTAACACTCTATCCAGTGCATCATTGAATTCATCAGTTGGTAACTCAGTCTGTTCAGCAGTAGATGTTGTCTTTTGCTTCTTTGCTGCTGGGGATGTGATTGGTGATTTGGAGCTAGATGCTGGAGGCAGTTTCTTTCCAGCAACCAAATACTCAATATCTCTAGCTCTCTTCTTCATCGGCTTCAATACTTTCTCTTTCATCTTGTATTGTGGCTTCTTCTATTTCTCACCTGTCTTTGACGATCCTACAAAGTCTTCGGATCCTAATCCTAAACCTTCATCTGTCTCATCCAATGCAATAGGGCTTTTTGTCCTTTGCTCTTCTACAGACTTATTAAGACTCACAGACTCACCAGCCACAGTGGCCTTGGGCGTGGTGCTCTTTACAGTCTCACTATACGAATCCCATCTCTCGTCTTCCTGTGTCTCTTCAGAATCGACAGACACTTCGTCAAGTATATGTAAACCCTTCTTGGCTACACTTTTATGTCTTCTAGAAACCTTTTTCTGAGCGGGTTCAGTATCATCTTGTTTCTCTTTACCTTTCCCTATCTTAGCACCAACGCTTACAACTTGACGCTTTCTCTTCGCTTCAGGATTAACTGGACAAAGAGGATTATCTGGATCTGAATCACTGTTATCATGTCTGACTTGATTCTTTCCTGGATCTACATACCCTGGGTTGATCAAATGACCAAACAGGTTCTTGTGAGGTGGTCTCTCCTTTAACGGCACACCCTTATAACCCTTCATTCTAACAAGAGTATTCAGTTTCATATGATCCTGTACAACAATCTGGGTAGGATCTCTTCTAAACTTCTTATGCTTATCATCAAGTATCATCTGTATGAATCTCGAATATAACAAGAATTTCTTGTTCTTCAAGCCTCTAAGTGGTTCTAACATGTGTTCCAATATCATACCAGCTACATTGAACGGCTTGTTCAATATAAGAGCAACCATCAAAGAACTAATGCTCTTCCTCATCACATCATACCCTCCACTCACTAATCCAAATACGTGCAACATAACGTGAGCGAGATACTTGAACTGAGGGCATAGCTTCCCTTTGTGTAACGAACCATCAGTTATCGGTCCGTTGTACTTCATTCGTAGGAAGAACTTTCTATGTTATATCCATGAAAGTTCTCTAGGATCTGTTTTCTTCTCATCATGCAACTTCAGTGCCTCACGGATATCATCTTCAGAAAAGATCACGAGCTCCCCCTGAATCGTACTAACCACAGCAGATTCGTTGTTCCAGTAGTCCATTCTTGCATTCTTCCAGAACTCCTGTTGATGATCCTTATAAATGATGACGGGGGTAGCAAGTGCAACAATCACTCGACTTCTCTTCAAGAACTCTACGATGCCGGTGAACTCTTGATGTTTCTTCAAATCGCCCATGAATGCACAGCAATTGTGCGCTGGTTCAAATGGTAGTTCTTCCATCTGTTCCTTTCCAGTTGCCTTTTCAGAAGATCCAGCGGGAATATCAGCACTATCCTGTTCAAACATTATCAGACTGCAAAAGAAATCAAGAAAACATGTTAAAAACAGACAAAATAAGCAAAACTTGAAATAATTGATTTTCAGAGTCTACATTCGACCGTTCGAAGGTTCGAATGTGAAATCAGAAAGGTTCGAAAGTGGAATTAATGGTTCGAATGTGAAAAACATTTTGTAAAAGTGTACATTCGACTGTTTGTTTCCAGGTTCGACCGTTTGAACATCTACATTCGCCCAAACAATCATATTCGACCGTTTGAATTTGGGCAAAGGAAACTGTTCATCTTCTTCATTTTCAAATTTTTATTTGGTTTGTTTTATCATGCCATTTTGATTTGAACACACTCTAACATGACCGATTAATCATTTCCAATGAACAATTTCTATTATCATCCATTGATTATGTGTTTTCTAATAAAAACTAGGGTTCGAATATTTTGAAACATCAATTAGACAATCTGATTGAGTTTAAACCTAAGTTTTTGTTTATTCTCCCCCTAAAACATATAAACAATGAATCCTCAACAAAAATGATGGCAATTATCAGTTTATAATTAAGGTTTGAAGTCAGTTAGGGTTCAGACACAAAATCAGTGATTAAGAACTGATCAGTTGATGATAACCTGCAAATGATATAGCAAAATGATCAGTGAATCAAGATAAACACAATGGTATGATTTTTAATACATGGGCAACAAGATCACTTAAGCTCAGAATTTTGAAATTTTTTGAAAGTGAGGGTCGAATGTGCAGATCTGATATATATAGGATCCACATTCGACCGTTTGACCAGGGCGAATGTGAAACTTTTTCCACCTTCGACCCTATAGACAGGTTCGAATGTAGAAAAAGGGTTCGAATGTGAAAATGTCACATGAACACTCACATTCGACCGTTTAAAAGGTGCGAATGAGCAAATAAAATTCCACCTTCGACCCAACGAAGGGACGAATGAAAATTGGAATTTTTAAAAATTTTACCAAATCTCAAAATCGAGTCCCGTTCAAAATATTTTTCAACTTTTAAGCATCCGACAGTCATTATTACACATTTAAATATGACAAAACTCAAATAGTCCATCAAGTTTTTAGAAAATCATCATCAACCACCATCAGCTATCAAAAATAAGATAGAAATGTAAAATCTTTTGGATTTTCTAAACTTTTTGTTAAAACACACCTAAAATCTTTTTGAGTTTTGTATTTTTGACGAGAAATGTAAAATGCACAAAATGTAAAGATAAAGCAGTAAATGTTTTGTAATTTCCGGTAAAGGGATCGTATCAGTTATTGAGAAATCTGATCACACCGTTGATCTTTTGATTTATTATCATTAAAGACAATGTGTGATCTGGCAACTGCTGATATTGTGATCCACATAAACTCACATGCAGACTGTTGTGCAGTGCTTTAGACTGATATTATTATTTATAGTATAAACTCAATTGTCTGTGGTTTCCACACACACGACATACTCCGGTATCAAGAAATAAATGTACAAAGACTCATTGTAACGCGTGATTATGCTTTCGTCATCTGTAATTTTACAAGGTATGAGGCACAGAGGTATACAGGTCAGCAAATCAATGCAACAAAGTAACATGTGCACTCTACCAGGTTGAGGGTTAATATCAATCATGATTTGCATCATTGATTGGATACGATGTAATAGATAATCTTTGATTATCATCATACATGGAAAGTTCCTCAATTCGGTAACTTTAGGATTTGGCTTTATAGCTCTTTTATAAAGACACCCTGTCTGATCTAGGTCCGTAATGACTTACAACAGAAGATCAGAGAGGCTATCCCCAGACAACTAAAAACATAACGACCTAAAACCTCTGAATTTTGTACAAATACCCTATCAAATGAAATTACGGTACTAAGACCATATGCCCATGAGGAGTTCATCCACACAACAATTCGTTTGATATGTATGTATCAGGCACGCAGTAATAGGTCTACGAAGCCTATCAACACATCACACAGACTCAGACACACGCCTTATATTGCATTACATTTCATTAGAATGTGTTAGATCCCCACTGATGTACTATCATTTCCCCTTTTTTCTCCAGGAAATCATTTTGTGTTTTTCTAATTTTTATGGGTTTTAGAATTTTTCAATGTTTTTGGTTTTTCTGAAAATAAATTCTATCTAAAAATGTAAAACATATTTTTGGATTTTTTTATTTTTCCGAAAAGCAATAAAAACTGTACTAAAAAGCGATAAACTGAGGTGGTGATTAATCATGTTTTTCTTTAATACCATTAGCTTTTAAAAGATATTCAAATCTTGATTTATCAAAAGCTTTGGTAAAAAGATCTGCACGTTGATAGTCAGTGTGGATTTTGACCATATCGATCAACTCTTTTGCATAACAATCACGGATAAAATGATATTTAATCCGTATATGTTTAGCTTTCGAGTGATTTACTAAGTCTTTTGTTAATGCAATTGTGTCTTCATTATCACAGTAAATAGAGGTTTTAAGAAATTGCAAACCGTAGTCCACCATCTGTTGTTGTATCCAAAGAACCTGTGAGCAGCAGCTTGATGCTGAGACGTATTCTGCTTCACATGTGGATAAGGTAACTGCGGTCTGTTTCTTGCATTGCCAGGTCACGAGCCTGCTCCCCATAAACTGGCATCCAGCCGTTGTGGATTTGCTGTCTTTGTCACAGCCACCCCAATCTGCATCACTAAAAGCGATTAGGTCAAAATTATCATCATTAGGGTACCACAGTCATCTCGATGGACAACCCTTCAGATATCTAAGGATACGTTTGACAGCTGCAAGATGACTCTGTTTCGGCTTCGACTGATAACGTGCACAGAGACATGTGGCAAACATTATATCTGGCCTGGAGGCGGTGAGGTACATCAGAGATCCGACGATTGCTCTGTATGTAAAAGGATCAGTTATCTCCCCTTTAGCGTCAACACCAATCCCGTGATTAGGTTGTATTGGGGTATCCATTGGCTTTGAATCATCCATCTGGAATCGGCTCAAGACTTCAGAAACATATTTCGTCTGGTGAATAAAGATCCCCGTTGGTCTTTGGTCCACCTGCAAGCCTAGGAAAAACTGCATCTCTCCCATCGCACTCATTTCGAATTTTTCCTGCATAACACATTCAAATTCTCTGCACAGAAGTTCGTTAGTAGAACCAAAAATAATTTCATCAACATAAATCTGTACTAGAAGCAAGTCATCCCCTGTTTGTTTTGTGAACAGTGTGCAATCTACCAAACCTCGTTTAAATCCTTTGGACAGAAGATACGTGCTCAGCTCCTCATACCATTGCCTTGGAGCCTGGTGCAACCTATAAAGAGCTTTGTTTAGGACGTAGACCTTATCCCGGTGAATAGGATCCTCAAAGTCTGGTGGTTGACCTACGTAAACTTCCTCCTTGACCACACCGTAAAGAAACGCGCTTTTGACGTCCATTTGATACACCTTGAATTTGTTATATGATGCAAACGCCAGAAAGATTCGGATAGCTTCTAAGCGTGCAACCGGTGCATAAATCTCTTTGTAATCAATTCCTTCAACTTGATGAAAGCCTTGTACGACCAATCGAGCTTTGTTCCGGACAATCACTCCTCTGTCATCTTTCTTACACTTGAACACCCATTTCGTTCCTATCTTTTTCCGTCCTGGGGGAAAATCTGTCAGTGTCCACACTCCGAGTTTTTGAAACTGTAATAACTCCTCCTGCATAGCCTCTACCCAAGCATCATCCAAAAGAGCGTCCTTGTATGTCCGCGGCTCATCCTGCGAAACATAACAAGCAAAAGACCAGTCATTTTGAAAACCTGATTTTTGAATTTTGGCATATAAAGCAAGAGCGCCAAGGTTTTCTGGTGAGTTTGCATTCCTCAGTTGGCCTCTCGTCATCACGCTGCTACCAGGATCACCAATAACCTGCTCGATCGGGTGAATCCGATGTATCTGAGATTCCGGATAATCAGGTACTTGCACTCTCGTCTGAGTAGTTAAGTTCTCTGTTGAATCCAGATCATTATCCACGTTCGATGATGAAGCACCATGTGGATTTGGGTTCACTGGTGGTGTCTCTGTAGCAACATCTTGAACAGCTTCACTTGTAATGTAACACCCCAACCGATGGCGGAAACATCGAGGTGTCACGTAGTGATAATTGTTCAATAGCTCATGGTACTAAATGAAAGTTGAATACTATTAAACAATTTACATTTTACAAGTAAATATTACAAAGGTTGATTAATATAAGCTAGGTCCAAAGCTCCTATGTGTTCCAAGACTTGTACAAATTCCAATAGCAAATAAACCTGAAACATGTTAAATTGGAAAGATGGGGGGGGTCAACTATAAATAGTTGGTGAGAATACATAGGTTTTGTATATAGTTGAAAACAATATGTTATATAACAATCATAGTTGAAGTATAATAATGAGTAATGATAGAATATGAGTCCGACATGTAACAATGCGTCTTTTGTACAATCAAACCTTGTGTCGACTGAGACCTAACTCGCAAGTTAGTAAAAGTGTAACTGTTATCGATCATCCCTGAATTTATGCGGGGGATGGGTTTGTCAGACCTATAGCGCTATAATCTAAACAGGCGGCTTGATCAATGTTAATGATTGTACTGTGTCTTTTTGTTACAGTTAAATGATAGAATGAGTAAATGATAGTGTAATTGAATCAAAAGTTGCAACAATGTAAGAATGAGTAAATGATAGTGTATAAAATGTTTAAACATGTTTCACCCCAAAATGTAAAACAGAAAAAGGGGCTATGTAAACTCACATTCGCTAAGCTGAATTATCCTCTAAGCGTTGTGAATGTATGTGAGGCGAATCCCAAAGACTCAACAACGTAGCTAGTCCAATTTGAAGAAATAAGAAATCCGAAAAAAAAAGAAAGAATATCATGCTTCCAATTCGCCAATTACAAGAGCTTATAATCAAAGCTTCAATTGTAGAAATAATAGACTATAGAAGAAAAGTATGAGGGAAAGTTTAATCGGATTGAAACAATCGATTTAGAGGTGGCAAGTGTAATGGTTCATAGGTGGGTTTTTATACTAGTTTTGGATTCAATTAGCCATTAAAATTGGTCAACACCATAAAGTAAGGTTATATGATGAATTGACTATTTGACTAGGACTTTGACTGTTTGACTAAGACTTTGACTAGGACTTTGACCAGGACTTTGACTAGGGCTTTGACTAGGACTTTGACTGTTTGACTAAGATTTTGACTAGGACTTTGACCAGGACTTTGACTATTTGACTTTCTTCGCAGACCGCGAGAACTAAAAAAATCAAATTTTCTAATTTAATCAATTTTAAGTTCCGGACTTGTTTTCTTCAGTTTCTAAGTTGTTTTAGGACCGAAGATTACGGATTTTGAGTATCAAGGTCTGAAACATACGTGCTCGGGTGTAGATGTGAGTATAAAACGTGAATACTTTTACTTATAAAAATTATAAGTTTTATTAAATTCTGACTTTTGGTCCTATTAAAATAGGAGGGTTAAATGAAAATTTTAAAATAGTTGAGGGACCAATTATGCACATTTATGAAAAGTGAAGGGTGCATGTTGTCATATGTAACATCATCGTCATCTTCAGATTCCGATGAATTAAGAGTTGTGGAAGCTTCCTGAAATACCTTTTCTTTAGCTACAGGAACGTTGGTATCATTAGAAGCTGTTTGGGGGTTCACAGTGATCGGACGCACCAATGGTGATGTCACTGCGTTTTCAACCTCGTAATATAATCGTAGTACAGCTTCTTCAACCAAGCTATCTAGATTGAATGATTCAAAGAAATCCTTGTAATCAAACATCCAGTCTGGACCGCTACCCTGTACATTCTGAGTATATCTTTGAACTTCGACATTAGCCCACTCCTCGACCTGATGAGTTCGTTTGTTGAAAACCCATTTGAGCGGGGTTGCATATCCAACAAAGAATCCTTCTTCAGCCTTTGGTGCAAACTTCTCAGATGGATTAAGCATTGTACATGGGGCTCCAAACGGTTCTAGATACTCTAAGTTCGGCTTTCGTTGATTCAACAGCTCATAAGAAGTTTTGCCAAACTTCTTCACCGTTAAAACACGATTAAGAGTATAACAAGCTGCGTAAATTGCTTCATTCCAGAACATTACTGGAAGATTCGAGTCCGCGAGCATTGTTCTTGCCGTTTCAATTACAGTCCTGTTTTTACGTTCTGCGACACCGTTCTGTTGGGGGGTATACGGAGCACTGTATTCATGATGAATACCTTTGTTTTCACAAAGAGCTTCCATCTGTGTATTCTTAAACTCCGTCCCATTATCACTCCTAATTCTCTTGATCTTGAGACCATAGATATTTTCCAATCGAGTGAACAGAACTTTCAAATTATCAAACGTGTCGCTCTTATGATGCAAGCACATTACCCATGAAAATCTGGAATAGTCATCGGTAACCACAAGACAGTACAATTCACCAGCATGACTTTTACGTTTGACCGGTCCGAACAGATCCATGTGCAAACGTTCAAGTGGTAGTTCAACGGAATTGACTTTCTTTGGCTTATGGGATTGCTTGTGCTGCTTACCTTTCTTGCAACTCACACACTTGTCATTTAAATGAAAATGTTTAACATTCACGCCTGTGACAAGTTCATTCTTCACCAATTGATTCATCTTTCGAAGGTGAATGTGTCCCATCCTCCTATGCCACATGATTGATTCCTTTTCAGTAGCCTTGGAGAGAAAACACGTGACTTGGCCTTGTGTAGTCATTGCTTTTGACATATCGAGAATGTACAAATTGTTCACTCTCGGCGCCTTTAACATCACCCACTCTTTTGGTAAAACGAATCCTGGCTTGAGTATACTGAAAACTGCTTATCACAAATCTGACTGACACTGAGCAGATTATAATCGATTTGCTTCACGTACGAGATCTTCTCAAAACTCACTATTCCATTAGTTACACTACCCTCCATGGTAATGTATCCACCCTTGTTTCTAGAAAACGCTACATAACCTCCATTAATATTTCTGATATCGAACAGTAGCGATAGATCCCATGTCATGTGACTAGAAGCTCCACTGTCAAAAATCCAAAGACTGCTCACAGGGCCAGCTGAAGCTCCCTGCTTTGGAGGTTCTGTCATCGCCATCGGTGCAAAGTGTGCTTCCTTACCTGCGAAAAACTTTGAATAATCAATTCTGGTACAAGCATCATACACCATGCATGATTTGCGGGTCATCAAAAAGTCAGCTTCAGCAAGCAATTGGTCAATGTCATCATCTAGTGAGTTAACACTAGCTTCAGAATCCGAATCACTCTCCACATCAGAATAAGCTGAATCATACTGTTCTGGCACATCAGTAACCGAATCCAGAATCAAACCAGATTTGTTCTCTCCACAATCAACACTTTCTTCACTCAACTCCTCAATTTTTACTTCAGACATCTTCTCAGTCACTATCTCTTCTTTAACACATACCGGCTCATCCAGATCCATCTTCTGTGCAACACACGCCACATTACCAGTAGTAATCTCCTCAACACCCAACTGCATACTCGTCCAATCAAATCCCTCGTCTTTCTGTATCACCAAGGCTTGGTTTTGATTATCTGATTGGGTTTGTGTGTTTGGTGTAGAAATAGGAATGATTGTTCGGTTTGGATTTTGTGGTGTTTGGTTTTGGTTCTGGTTTTGTGTTGTGGTTTGTCTAGCAGTGTTGTTTTGTGAGGTATTTTGGCGATTTTGGTATGCAGTTTGTGATTGAAAGCTTGAAATATTAGGGCTTTGGTAAGATACCTGATTTTGGGTTTGACGGTTTTGGTAGTTGGTGTTGAAAGGATTTATGTTCCCCTGCTGTGCTGGCTGTGTGCATTCCCTCTTAAAGTGACCTTTCCCACCACAATTGAAACATGTCACTTTGGCTTTGTTGAAGCCATATGTGGTGTTTGGGGAAGTAGAAAGATCAGTTCTTCCGGTCTTCTCAATGAATTCGGTAGCTCTCCTCATAACACTAGCAAATGCCCACTGGATATCAATGAGCTCCATCTCTTCTTTATCAATCTATGCGTAGTCTTCACTGGTCAAGTTGTTGTTACGAATTTGACTCGCAACCAGCCCGTTATAAGAAGCTACCATAGCTGACACCAATGCTACATGTTGCTGTGCAATCTCAACAGTAACATTGTTCAAGTTCAAGGTTTCCAGCACAATTGAACTCTGAGTAGGTTGGGTTTGGTTCATCTGGGTTTGATTCACTTGAGGAATATAGGATTGTTGTTGAGGTTGGTTTAAATTAGAAGAATAACAAGCTGCTTGTTGCATAGGTGAAAATGGTGGTATGAAAGTTGTAGTAGGATATGATGGTGGGGTATAAGATGAAGTTTGAGCAAGATAGTTGATAGGTGTTTTGGATGGTTCAACATGGCTAGAAACGCACGCAATGTGTGGAGCAACATTTGAACTAGAACTCGAACCAGCAAGAGATGAAGATGCATTACCATGATATAAATCCGAATTCTGAGGAACTTGAGCTCTTTTCGCCTTCCTCTTTTCTTCCATCTCCTTATTCTCAAGTTTCTGGATAAACTCGTTGATGGTCCAGTATTGGTATGCATCCTTTTCCTTCAGTACCTCGATGTGTTGATTCCAGTATCGTGGCAACGCATCAGCAAACTTGTCCACCAACTCAGACATCGGTATGTCTATCTCATAGCTTGAAAGCTCAGTCAATAGATGACAATACCTCGGAATCAACTCCTTTAGCGTCTCATTCCCCATATAGCTGAAGTTCTCAAACTCTTTTCGTAACTCCTCCATCCTCAACTTCCTCGTCTTCTCATTCCCATCATGACGATTTCTTAACATGTCCCACAACTGTTTAGATGTAGTGCAAGACCCAAACTGATGTAAGAGATCAGTATTAATGGCCTGGGACAGTTGAGAAAACGCCTTCTTTTCAATAGCAAATTTCTTTTTCTCATCCTCAGCAAGATTTTCCAACGGAATCGGCTCACCCGTGTTCTCCAAGATTGGAGCAACATAGCCCTTAGCAATCATTTACCAAGCTTCCGTTCCTTCTAATCCCATTCCCTCAAGATGAATCTTGAATTTGGTCTTCCATGTGTTGTAGTCTACCATTTCCATCAACTTTGGTGGACGGCTCCCACTACCCGAAGATAAATCTTTAATAAGAGTCGAGATCGCGTTGGTAGTGTGAGAGTGAACCGCCGCTATTGCTACTCCCCAATAATCAGCCATCGGTTGTTGTTGTGGTTGTGCAACTTGTTGGGGCAAAGAACTAGTCATCACCATGTAGTTAATCGGTTGGGATGGTTGACTAGACTTTTGAGCAGCTACCGACCAAGGATCCATGGTTGTCTGCTGTTGTGGTGTTGTATTAGGTCGTGGTGTTGTAGGAAAATTCCACATATCGATCTGAAAATGATTAAACACGAAACGATTAGAAAAATTTTAAAACAGATTCTACGTTCGACCCTTTGTAATGATCGCGTGGTCAAATGTGAAAATTAGTCCACGTTCGACCGTTTGATAAAGTTCGAAGGTAGAAAATAACAAACTCAGTTCACTTTCGACCATTTACACCCACGTTCAACCACTCGATTGGTCGAATGTACCCAATAAGGTCGAATGAACAATAACAGACTAAAACTTTCTAGATTCGACCAACTAACATTCCACTTTCGACCAAATAATCCCTGGTTCGACCAAATATTCTCACTTTCGACCAAATCTCCCTAGGTTCGACCCTTCATGTTTAAAAAACGGTTATTCTTTGAAAATCAGTTATTTTGATCAAAAATTTTTAAATGTTGATGAAATTTGATGATTTTAATCAGGTTTTGCTTCGGATTAGATTTGGAACAAGTTTAACAAAGAGAATTATGAGTTTTATCCTTGAAAACAAGTTCAAATCAATCAATTTAACACCAAATTCAGTTTATCAATGAAAAACAGAAAGTTTTGATCAAAATTGGGTCCAAATCAGCTGTAATATTATCAATTTGTGGTTTTTTATCCAAATAGATCTGATACCACTTTGTATGCGCGTAGGATCGTCTAAACAACAAAGATAATGATCAAACAAGTTCAATTCAGGTGCGGAATCCCTGAATTGATCACAAAGTGATAATAAAACTAGCAAAACACAGAAATCATCATAAACATTTTCTATTCATTCACTTTGATAATCAAATACACTTGAAATTGTAGTTTATAATGATTAAAACACTTTTACAGACTCAATAATAAACCTAGGGAGAACACACATAGGGAGGGAGAACAAAATGTCAAAAGTTACAATTCAAAAACTGATCTTGACCTTATATAGGCCTGCACATTCGCCCATTTGAGTTGGTCGAATGTGCAGGTTCGACCATTCGACATGGTCGAACCAAGACATACATAATCTAATTCTTCCTTCGACCTCCCTGTGCACCTTCGACCCTACTGATCCACCTTCGACCGTTCGACTGTAGACAAAACATTTGATATTCGCAATCCAATAGCATTAGTCGCAATATATGCATCTACAGACATATTACACGTTTCGATAATTTATATACTTTACACTTATTTATATATATATATATATATATAATATAATATAGTCCAACATTTAGTCCCATATACAATGATACAAGGTCATGCTTTAGTAAACAAACACGACTCATCCACTTTATGCTTTTCGTTTAATATTTATTCGGTTCATATCGTGAGTGTCATTTTTTGTTATTTACATTTATAATACATATTTCATAAATATAAATACGAAATGTAAAAGAAATGATTTATACATAACGCATTCGTACATGACCCGATAAGCGAACTCGTCTCGATTCGCGTGTTGACTAAGTTGACCAGCTTTGACCGGGTTTGACCATCTTTGATCGGGCATGAAACGACCTCAAAACGATTCAAGACAAAATACCACTAAAAATATCACCGGAAAACACCGAAATCATCACTCAACATGAAAATACTTAAAAACCCGTCAAGAACGTATTCGGTCTCCGAAAATGTGTCTAAAAATGTAAATATTTAACGATGAAACCGTTTCGTATGGAATCTACTAGTCATAAGGATCCCGAAAATATATTTTTCATTGAAAATGGAAACCGGTCATTGGATTTTCGCCGGAGAATGAATCCCCGAAAATTTGCATGGAGACTCCCAAAGATCCGATCTTAACATGGATGGAACGTAAAACATGAAATGGACTCGCCGATATTTGACCAGAACGTCGCTGGGGTTGCTCCACATCTCAAACCGTCACGTTTTACGAAAAACGGACTTCTCTATTGCATCCGAAATGTCAAGAAACGTGGGGGTAGGGTATCACGTACCGGATACTTTGTTGGAAGTTGCCGGACCACCGCCGGAAAGTCACCGGAATGTCGCCAGACCAGAGCCGGAATGTTTCCAGATTCGGCTGAATTCTAGAGATAGGTTAGAGAGAATTGATTGTATAGAGAGAAAGTGAAGCGGTAAAATGAGGATTATGGGGCGTTAGGGCTTTTATAGGTGGGATTTTTGGTTGGGCTTCAAGCCTATTAACGCATACCAACTTCTCCGTTTTGGCCCGTTCTCGCTTCTGGACTTCGTTTTTGCCCACAAAATTTTTAGGAATTATTTTAATAACTTAAAATAATTATATTTAATTTTTTAAAATAATATTTCTCGTCCGGATAAGTCCTATTTTCGCGTGCGTTCGATTTGCGCATAATTTGCATATCTTGCGTTCAGTCACGTTTTCCTTCATTACAATGATTCGTCAACTTTTGAAATTTGATAAATAACATTATTTATAAAAAATAATTAATCCAAATGTACTATTTTGGTTAAAACCACGCATTTCGACGTCTAATTCCCGCATTGGTTACTTCCCGCTTTTCCAAAACGCTGCGTCTTTGGCTGTTTTTCAATAGCAAATATGCATCGTATTTACACATAGTAACTATATGTTATTTCCACTTGACAATTTTTACTGATGTCAGTTCATTAAAGTTAACTACGAGCAGATCTTTAATTAAAAGCTAGCATCAAGGGGTCCACAAATTTCGAGGACATATTAGGAATCAAAACAGATCAATTAGTCCAAATTAACTATAAAACATGTTAATTACTTCGAAAGCACGTTTAAAATAATATCGGGCGTTGTACAAAATTTGCCGGTTGTCACACATATTGTTGTCCGGTTCAACAATACAAAACACATTTCTCAAGATGTACTTTCCCATATATACCCATATAAATTTACCCGATTTACGAGACGATTTACGACTAGAGATAAGTTAAACGTTTAGTGGAAAAGTATGTCTGATATTTAATAAATTAAAGTTGTTATCTGAGTACGATCTAAAGAGTTACACTTTAGAGGACAAACAAAGATATATATATATATATATATAAACACGAGACGTGAAAAAATTATTTGGAATAATTGATTAAGAGAGATAAAGATATTATTTATTAGTAGATAATATAATATGTCTTTATTAATAGTTAATAAATATGAGAGTGTATGTTTTGTTGTTGAATAATAAAACTAATGGAATTTGATTTAATTATAGTTAAAGGTAATGTTGTGGGACAAGATAAATGATTAAAGGGGTGATTTAATCAAAACCAATCACGACAAAACAACCCTAGCCGCCACTTTCCCCCCTTCTCTCTCTCTTGTCCGTCGCTTGCCACCACCGCCAGCTACTACCTCCTCTCTCTCATCTCATTTTCATGCTAAGTGTTGATCAAGGTGTTGTTCAAGGGTACGGGAGATCTCGTGTTTTAGTTTACTAGCGGAACCGTTTATCAATCCATGGTGCAATTACTTGGTGTTTCATTGAGGTAGATATCTAAAACATAATATGGCGTGGTTCAATTATTTACATGTTTTGTGAAATTGAATTCTATGGTAGGAATTGATTGGTTTGTTTCATGCTTCCATTTGTAAATATGAGATATTAACATATATGAAAAATGTGTTTTTTTTTTTAAATAAAACTAAGACATGTCTGAGGATTTCCAACGCGTTTAGCTATATTAATCCAAAATTATTTTCTACCAATTAACTTCAAGTCATGAAATTTGACACTATATTATATTTATTTAATTTGTATAGATATATGTACATGTATACTTTCGAAAAACTAAACTAAGTTACTATCTGTTTATTAAGTTAAAGAACCTTATGAAGCGTATTAGTTCAATACGGGTCAAGGTAGAATTAGATAAACTTTCTTTATAACCAAATTATAAGCTAGACTTACTTGCATTAGACTTTAAGGTGTCTTTTATTTTTAGTAGGGCACACAAAGATCGTTAATCCAAGTTTGGGTTTTGCTTATTTGCACTTTTGTAGTGATTCCAGGTGAGTTCATGGCCCCACTTTTTACAAGTTTACAATGTACTTTTTGGGAAAAGCATGCAAGTTTTGCAAAAAAACAATTTATATTTCGATAAATAACTTATGCAATTCTTAACTAGTGTTGACAAACAAATTTTGATTATCCCAAATAGTTTATGCAATGTTTATGCCGCACTCTACTTTTACAGAAGTAAGCACGGTTTTAAAAAATGCATGAGTTGTCTCAAAGGTTTGTGAGTCTTTGTTCAATTCTGAGGACTAGATTGCCATTGCATCATTTATGAGGACTGTGTTGTCCTTGTTACGTCATTTAGGTTAGAATTGTCCTTATCACATTTCTAAGGAATTGATTGTTCTTGTTAAATTTGTGAGAGCCAGGGGATCCTTGTCATCTCTCGACTGTAAACTGAAGTCCTCGCAAATTTTCATTACTATAACCAGCTGCTAGTTGACATCGTAGTGAGAGCGCAATCATGCGAGGCATGTACTAGCCTGTGGTTGGTTATAGGCTCATGTAGAGATTTTTATAAATGTTCGAAGGCAAAAACTTTTGTTTCCAAGCATTCAAAGGGAATAGTTTTGAATAAGTGTTTCTTAAATACTCCATCGAAAGCCTTTCGAGGATTCCACTGGAATGATTCCAATATTTTCATAATTTCTCCATGAAATGCCTTTCAAAGAATACGAAGGAATGATTTGTGAGTTTTTTCCCAAGTAACGATTACAAGCTTTCTCGAACAACTTATAAGATTTTCCAAACGCTATTGGAGAAGTGGTTTACCATGAAGCTTTGGAAACCCGTGAACTCACTAACATTTTGTTAACGTTTTTAAGCATGTTTTTCTTAGGTATTATTTTTGGCAACGACACAATTGAATTAGGTGGAACCTTGGGATTGGAAACCCTAGATGTGGCATTCACTTATTAAAAGACTAAGTTATATATTTTCTCGTGCATTATAAATGTACAAATTGGTCATGCCAGGCATGGTTTTGTTAGGTTGTAATAGTTTAGTATGAGAGCTATAGGCATTAGAAAATTACGTGTCGGTAAGTTACTTATGCTTTAACCCCAGTGTTATAAGGGACCAAGATTACTAAGACATGAATTTCACTAAGAATGCCTAGGGCTTAAATTCCACCTATTTCCTGATAAATTGAATAAAATTAGTGTATGATGTTACACTAGTGTAGCGTATGTTTCTTTCGAACAAGCAACATTTTCATAAGTGAATACTATAAGAGTATTATCTATATTTATATACAAGTTATATAAATTCACTTAAGGGCTAAATATATCTCACCAGTGATTGTCGGGTCATCGCATTGGAGAGCTAAGTGTTCATTCCCATAAAGATTAGTTGAGTCATTGTTTCTTGGTTATGAGAAACTTCTTTGTTGAAACATATTTGTATTTATATACATTATATAAGTATGCTTCAGAATTAAGACCTATCACCAATGACTAGCGGCTCAAGCAATGATGTATTGAGAATGCGTATCTGTGTCATGTTTAGGTGGACAAGTTGATTGCCTCGGCGTATAAGTGGATTGTTTAGTGCATCTGCGGTCTATGCTTACTTCTTCAAAGTCGATTACGATCCAGAGCATCATGTTTGTGGCACCTCATCTTGCAAATGATGTTGTGTGAGATAGAGTGTTGTCGGGGAAAGACACCGGGAAAGGTGGCACGCACGACTAATATTATATACGTGTGATTATCTAAATATAATAAAAACTTATATTATAGCTCACGAAGGAAGATCAGTATAATGATCTTGTGCGGTACATTTACATTATATTGACATCACGTCATTGTGAATCTACAGCCACTTGACTGTTGTTAGTGTATCATTCGGTATGTCCTTAGTCTAGATATAGTGTTTACCTCTCATATATAGTGTTTTAGAGTTGATTCGGTAGCATATGTAGTCGTTAACGCTTAAATTTGTAACGTATATTATGTTCCAGGCGTATAAGTGTCATATGCCTGGACCCTTCTAGGTTTAGGAGTCCTACGTTTGTACTGTTTCAGGTGTAGGATAGGGATCCTATAAAGAGGACCCATCAGTGCCTCATTTTGTAACTTTTGCTCATTCGATTCCAATACGATGAAGTATTGTCCATTTTGTGTTTGAATCATGTGTGTGCTTTATTGCTTATTTCTAACACTTATCTGTCACATCTAACAACTAACCGAATCATTGATTCCGCCTTTGATTCGGGTATGCGTGTAGTATCATCAAATTCTTGTCTAGAATCACGATCCTAAAAATGTTCTAAGAAAATTTATCAAGATAACTTACATACAACATAGTACTTGTTTGTCATTGCTATTAAAGTCTTGATTGCCATTTTTCCCCTCATCTTGTCATTGTAACTTCGGTTGTTCATAATCCAGTTTAAGATCGTGATGATCTCATCTCTTTAGCTTCAGAGCTTCACACTGTTACCTATGAACTTAGCTATATCTTTTGAGTATGTTTTTACATCTTTCTTTGTATTTATGGCCTTTAACATATTGTCTTTACGAAATCCTTGTTTAAGATGTTAAACCTTATCCCGTTGATTTCTTATAATTTCACAATTTAGACATATGTGTTTGCACTGGTGTCGCCCTGAGATATGCTTGGTCCTTTTGGTTTGTAAAGGTCCATTATAGGGCTTCATATCGAAGAGTCGTTACATGAATGGTTTAATTTTCATTAGGTTGCTCGTAATGCTTACTTTCTAATGTTGATAATTCATGTTGTGTGCAATGGCCCCTTTAGATATCTCGTCGATGAGATTCTCATGATTGATTCTCTTACATATATTAATCCCATACACACTTAAGTACCACCATGTATAGTAGTACTAGTACCTCAATGTAACACACTCGATTTGTGTAGTTTCTCTTCTATTTTTTCGTGAAAGAAGCTAAAAGTACAATTTCCTTAACGAATCACTTCAACATCCTCTTAGTCTCAATAACACGAGTGTAAAGAATCAAATTATATTACATAAGACAGTCCATCTTACCTTAAAACCAGTGGCGGATCTAGGAATTTTTTTCAATGGGTTCCTTTTTAGATGCTACAACTTCATATGACCGAACATAAAAAATTTTGGGTCGGTACAGGGGTTCGGGTCGTTTTAGCGGTTCGGGTCGGTTTGACGGTTCAGGTTTCAACAGGTTTATAATTTAAGATACCTAAAATTTTTCAACCGTAAAAACAGACTAGATTCACACTTTCAGTTTTGATTTGATATTGTTATAATCTTTCAACCGTAAAAGTCGAAGTGTTACTAACTTGTTAAATGAAGAACAATAGAAGCACAACTGATACATAAGTACAGAACTACGATTTCGGTGTTTGCAAACATAACAAAATAAAGAACTCTTCTCGCTTGGAAGGAGTATGGCTGAAACTGTAGCTAATACAATAATATGTCAACAACTAAAACTAACTCTAATAAAAACTTTATTAAGTATTAACCAATAAATAACACTATTGAATATGGTGGCATACATAGGCAAGAACTCTTCTCGCCTGGAAGGATAAGCCAACTATAGATAAGTTTATTATCAAACCAAATATCTCCAAAGGCTAATGAGGAAAGTTATAGAACAACACCTAAATAATAACTAGGTCTCACAAGTCAACCAAAAGTGAATATGACAGACATTTTCAACAAACCTAAAATATTAGTCCACAAAAGTGATTTACAATTTAACATGACAGAAATTATCAACAAAGATCAAAGATGAACTAATTGCTTAGTTCTAAAACAACACCTAAATATTTAGTTCTCATAAGTCAACTACAAGTTATTATTATATAACACAAATTTCCAACAAATATATGAACAAACCTAATAGATTAGTTCTAAAACAAAACCTAATTCATTATTCCTTTGAAGTGAATTCCAAAGTAAACATGACATAAATTATCAACAAAGACCCCTCATCTGCTGAGCCAAATCTTCAGCATTGTTAATGGGTTCCTCACGTATTTTATTTATGGGTTCCCTGTGAATTTTATATATACATTTCTACTAAAATTTTGAAACTTAATGGGTCCTGGAAACCCGTACCCTTGTACTTGGGTCCGCCCCTGCTTAAAACAATAGTCAATCTCAACATAAACGAGTATTCTATTGGAAAGATTGGATGCAAACAAATCAAAATTAATTATTAAAAAGAAATATCAGCGGATACATCAATTCGAAAACAAGAGTACATAGAAAACCAGAACTAACACGAATAAATTATGAACATATGCAATGAAGCGATCTCCATACATATATCGTAATTATCATCTGTGTAAAATAAATAAATCATGTATTAGTAACAGATACTAATCAACAATAATAATAAAAATAATCAAGAGAAGAATGACTTATTACTTGGTGATGGCATAAATGGCATAAATAACACCAGGGATCCATCCAAAAAGAGTCAACAATACACATATCCAAAACTCCACCTGCAACCAACACATCCCATTCTTTTAGTGAACATTTTCAATAAATGTGTTATGTGAATCCATCTAGCAATCGATAAGAGGCTTACATGGCAACCAAACTTGAAGAAAACACCAAGAGGAGGAAGGATGATTGCAAGTATGATGTCAATGCAGTTCATCGTACCTTCGGACGGCATCTTCCCGAATATTACACTTCTTCTTTTCTTTCTGTATTTTATTCCAAATAGAATTTGATGCTTGTGAGATATGGGTACTGCTATTTATACACCTAAAGGGGGGACTAGAAGAAGAAACGTGATTCCTACATATTATTATTCATTGTTTACAGCTGTCCACACATGAAAATTGTTAATTTGTTTTATGAAGTAATGGTGAGTTTTCATCCAGCAATAATTTTGGTGGCCCGTTTACCTACGTATCACTTGTAATTGGCTATCTTTGGTTTAATGAAATAATTTTTCATTTTACTGATTTCAACCAATCTTACACTGCCACATTATTTCACTGATTCATTTTACGGAAACACAGTTTTGGAGCATCACTACCCTGAACCACCCGACTCATAAAAAGCAAAAAACCCCACACACAAAACACGACTCACGGTCCGTTAACTAGAACCCGTGAAACCCCCCAGCAAACCACTACTCGTGTCACCTGGGACAATGTTACCGTGCTGATAGAAGGTACAGACACCGTTTGCAGGTAGTGCCCCGCCCCCTTAGTATAGGTTAATGATAATTAATATATGTGGCGTGAGACATTAAGTGAAAAAAAAATAAGTTAACCTGTGATCAAAGTTAACAAACATAAATTTTGTGATTTTTTTACACTAAATTAAAAGTTCAAAATTTTGAACGTTTTTACACTAAATTATTGTTGAGTATATAACCCCTACACTACTGATATTTAGGTTTATACTTCCTATAATGTTTTTATAGTATGTGTGAAAGCATCTATTATTAGGTTAACGGTATGGCGTGTTGCTTTGTTATGTGGTATGTGATACCCGTGGTACACTGCCCCCTCAATGGTCACATGTGGTAACCGTGACAATCCTTATGTTTCTACGGACCACAACCATTAAATTAAATTTTGTCATATTCAACTCATATTGAGCGGGGAAAATCATCACCACACCGCTAGATTGGTGACAAATGATGGTGATGATAATTAGACATGGAGAGTGGTGACAATAATTAGACATTTAGACCCATCAGTACACCCAATAACCTTATTACTTAAGTGTTAAGCAAAACTTTTTAACAAAATTAATGCGTAACTCGGTGTTTGGCTAATGAATAACTTCTCCTTCACGTCTGGATCCGGCCCACATGCCACCCACCACCACCAATAAATGAAAAACATGCTCATCGATCTGTCATATTCACAGCATTCAAAATTCTTTTGCATCAAAAATGGTGTTAATATGATTCGCTTATTTTAATATATAAGTCATTAGAATAAGGCTCCGGATATTTGCACAAGTCCAATTTTTATTGACACAACCCTCTACGACCCGTAGAGGCCTCTACGGGTCGTAGACCTCATTTTTTGCTTCTTCTACGAGCCGTAGAGGCATATACGGCCCGTAGGTAATCATTACCAATGATTGTATGATTGTCAATCATGGTAATGATTACCTACGGGCCGTAGAGGCTTCTACGGCCCGTAGAAGTAGTCTTATTAATTTTGACAATAAAGAAGGGAGGGATGGATGTTTTATGTTTTGTCTACGGCCCGTAGAGACCTCTACGGGTTGTAGACAAAAAAAAAACAAAAAACGTTTGGGACGAGGTTCAATCTTGGGCACATTATCACACACACAAGTATTATTTCGTATATGGGGACCATCTGGGCTACCAGTTCGCTGGTTTCTTTGTTGGAAAAAATTAATATAACATAAACCAGTATTAGGCAACCTCTACGGCCCGTAGAGGCCTCTACGACCCGTAGAGGGGTTTTTTTTAAAACATTTTAATTATGTAATAATTAACCCCGAGCGTAGTGAATCATCAGAATAGTTACAAATTTATAAAATAAATTTTAATTGTTTAATTTTTTAAAATTTTTAATGTCGTCTCGATAAGCATGTAAAACATTAACACAAGCGTTTATATAACCAAACGATAAAACTAAACGTTAACAGGAGCGTTAAAAATAAAGATTGTTTAAAACATTTACATAAACACTGTTTAAACATTGTTTAAAACATTTACAGATCAGAATCAGAAATCAAACATCGTGTCATCAGGCGACGGCTGTGGCTGCTGCGAGGAGGTCCCGGACTCATGCGGGGTCTGCTGCGTGATGGGCCCTAAAGTCGGTGGGACACGAGTCTGCATGCCCAGCTGGCGATAGATATCCTGTTGGCCAGCAATCATCCAGCGCATCGCCTCGTCCTGCCGATCACGCCACTGACGCATCTCGACCTCCTGCTGCTGACGCCAGGTGTCCATCTGCTGACGCCACGCACGCATCTCGGCAGCCTCTGCGGCAGCCGCACGTACGTCCGCCCTAACATCAGGAGGCAACCTGAGAGAGTGATAAACGCGCGCCGGAATCTGCACATCCTCAGGCTGCTGCTCAGGCATCTCGACGTCCCTCAGATCGCCCCCCTCCCGCTCAGCAACAAACTGCAACCCAACCTCCACAGCATCACCTGCATTAGATAACAATAAATAATTAATAAAAAATAATAAAGAAGTAATAATAATAATAATAATAATAATAATAATAATAATATTCCAGTATTTTATAAAAAAATTGGGCAGAGTTTCCCCTGTTTTTACGCAAACCAGACAATACAAGTTGTCTACAAGTTTCCCAAATAATAATAATAACAATAATAACAATAATAATAATAATAATAATAATAATAATAATAATAATAATAATAATAATAATAATAATAATACCTCTAAGGCCCTGATGTACCAACGGCTCATGCACAAACTCCACGCCACCCGGACCAATCAGATAGTGGAAGGCTTCATGATCCGGCGTCTTCGCCTTCCTCGCCGTACAACCCATAGCTTTCATCGTGGGTAGACCTATTGGGCTGAAACAAATAAACAAACTCATAAACATTAACATTAATAATAATAAAAATAATAATAATAATAATAATAATAATAATAATAATAATAAGAAGAAGAAGAAGGAGAAGAAGAAGAAGAAGAAGAACAATACAAGGGCGGTAGTGGCGGAAACTGATTCCGGTTAATATAACCGAAATAATTCCCGGCATTGCAGCGCACCGCAATCCTGCTGATAATCCCCCTGCATGAGATGCCTCCCCGCAACTGCTTATGGGGGAAGGAGGCAAAGAACTCGGCCATGCACCGATGCAAGGCAATCGGAGTGCCGGTGAGTATGCAATACAGGTACATCAGGTCCGTCTTCGTCACCGGCTCGTTACAAGTGCACCGTGCCGTTAAGGAATAGGTAATGCAACGGTGAATGTAACGAGCCACGGAGTGACGCATGTTAGATGCCCTGTCACACCTCTCCCCCCTACACAGGATAACAATAATAAGTATAATAATAATAATAATAATAATAATAATAATAATAATAATAATAATAATAATAATAATAAGTATAATAATAATAACATTAATAATAATAATAAGAAGAAGAAGAACAATACGTCTCATTCGGATTCCCGAACTCTGGACCACCAATGGTGGGCCACCACGCATAGAGCACGTCATTAGGAACAGTAGTGACACCTCTAGTGTAGACATCCTGAACATTATCATTAACATTAACATTTAGAATAAGAACAAAAATAATAAGAATAAAATATAGTTTAGGGCGTTTCTATATGTGACAACCGGCAAATTTCGTACAACGATTAACGTGATTCTAATCATGTTTTAGAAGTAATTAACATGGTTTAAGGTTAATTATGGTTAGTTGAGCTAATATGAGTCCTACGATGTCCTTTTGAGAGTTCGTTGAAGTCTTGATGCCTTTAAAGAAAGACTTCGCGTAATTAACGTAACGAACTGACATCAGTGAAAATTTGTCAAAGTGGACTAACATAAGGCTAATAAATGTAAATACGACACGTATTTACTATCGATGCGAACGGATGTGAAATCGGCGTGGTAAACGGCCAAAAACGCAGCGTTTTGGAGAACGCGGAGAGGAACTGACGTGGGATTCGAACGTCAAAACGCGTGGTTTTAACCGTTATCGAACTTTCGGAATAATTATTTATTATAAATAATGTTTCTTATTGAATTTCGAAAGTTATCGGATCATTTAAATGAAGGATAATACAACCGAATCGATTAACGCGATTTTAACGCGTGTTCTGTTTTCACGCGTCGGATGACGAAAACAACATTTAAATTGCTCGGTTTAGTTATGTTTATAATTTCGAACAAAACCGACAAGTTTTCGTGATAAGTTATTAACCCTAAATACAAACCGAGCCTTAAGACGTTAAAACGGGTTCGAATTCGCGGTGTACCCTACCTAACACAAACCCTAGGTATAAAAGATCTCATCCATGTCTTCTTCTTCATTTCCATCTGCCGCCAACCCTCTCTCTCTCTCTCTACTCTCTCTCTAAAGCTCTCTCTCCCTCTCATCGCGTCCCTCTCCCCCTCTCCTCATTCTGTGACAGCAGCCGGCCGACCACCACACTCCTTGGTGGCGGCGGCGTGGTGGTTTAAGACCGAAAATGGGCATGGGGCGGATGGTGATGGCTGTGCGGTGCAGAAACAGCAGCACAGAGGTGATTTTCGGGGGTTTTGGGGGCAGGTTAGTTATGGGTGTTGTATGGTGGTTTCGAAGTGGAAGTCGGCCGGTGGTAGGTAGATGGCTGTGCGGTGGTCTTAGGCCCCAAAACGGGCTGAAAACAGCAGTGAAATGGAGGTGACGGGCCGAGTAAGATCATGGTGTTTGCCTATGGGTCCGAGGTGGTTGGTGGTTTCGCGGCCCGATGATGGTGATGATGGATGCAGGTTGGGTCCGGTGAGGATGGGGAGGGTACGATTGGTGATGTTTTTAGGTGGTTCGGCTGTGGTGGTCCATTGGAAGCCGAAGGTGGCTGCGGTTGTTTGGTTCGGGTCAGATCTTGGTCCGGGTTGTTATGGGCCAGCTCATGGGTCTTGGATCGCTTGTGGTTTGGTTGGTGTGTGACTGTAGCCAAGGCAAGGAGGTGACCGGTCATGGTTGTGGTGAAAGCCTCGTTTTTGTGGACCATCGGGTCAGATCGGCTGGACTCAGGCTCCAGTCTAACGCGAGTCAACATTCAGTCAAGATGGTCAACCGAGTCAAACTCGGTCAACTATTCTGGTCAAACAGTCAATCCTGGTCAACTTGCCGACTGACGCGCACGTAGTATCGGTATAAGCAACTTGTGTTTATTATTGTTTATATATATATATATACACACACAAATATATCGATACGAACAAAGTAGTTTTAACTTGCGAAACGAACCGATAAAACATTAACTAAAAGTATTGCAAGATAATATGTGTATATTGGTCGGGACTTGTGTTGTTGGTCTAAGTAGTTATATAAATATAAGTGTAAATTATATAGTCGTCAAAACGCATAAACGTCTAGTTTGAAATCGGAAATTGTATTGACGGATTAATTGTCTTGTGTTTAGAATGGATTTTTGGGAAATTGTAGACAACTTGTGTTGTCTGGTTCTTGCAAAAACAGAGGAAACTCTGTCGAAATTTATAAAATCCGAAGCATAACGAGGTTAATATTGTTGTGTATGTTTTCACAAATAAACTTTCCAAGTGGTTTAAACAAATGGTTTTGTCCAAAGTTGTGACGTTTTCGACAACTGGTTATTTACAACAATAAAAATAAACATCGAACAATATTTGCAAAACAAATATATAGTTTTGTCGAGCGTTAATTGTGTCAACTTCAATGGTTTTTGGTAACCAAAACATTGTTAAAAATACGGATTTGAAATGCGTAGACACTTAACTTATTTGGGAAAAATTATTTGAAAGCAATGCTTCGAAACACATAAAACACTCGGATTTTGGGAAGCGAAATAACAAATGTTACTAGTCAATTTTAATAATTATACTTATGTTTCTTCAAAGTATATTGTCCAAAAATAATAATACAAGGCAACTACATTTATCCGATTTACGAGACAAGCTATTACTCGGGATGAGTTATGCGTTTCGTAGTAGTAGTCTAACATGGTTTACACACGAATAGTAACAGGTGCGCGACATGGGTACTATTTCGTATGTGAACACATGAATTATGATAAGTCACGATCGGTTCGTCGAGTTAAAACACTTAAGGACTCGGGTTAGTACACACGAGTCAAGATAGTTGAGTAAACTATCTTTTAACCGGAAAAATAAGCTAGATTTATATATGATAGACTATAAGGTGTCCTTTATTGGTAATTAGGGCACGAGGAAGTCGGTCAAAGCTTTGGGCTTTACTTGCTAGCTAAGCATGGAAATTAAGGTGAGTTTCACGGCCCCATTTTACTGTTTTAACTGGGGGAAAGATATGTTTGTCAAAAGTTATCACATATTGAAATGTTTTCAAAGGTTAAAATGTGGTAAGTGGCATGATGAGTACTTGAGTTTTTGGTCGCCACTCGGGGTTGGGTCCTCGCTACTGTAACCATTAGATCAGGTAAATGAAACCAAAGGAATATTTGGATAGTACTATTGGTGCCTGACGAGGCCCACCTCTGGTTGATAGCGTCAACCCGGTAAAGACAAGAGGTGCACGTATTCTGAACTTAAGTCATTGGGTTCCGAGAAACGACTTGGAGCGGGGCATATTTATTAGTCTTGGTTTGGTTATGGGACTCAGGGGATTGCTTATCATCATAGTTTGTAGGAGCTAGCTACTCCATACAAAGGCCACGGAATGTGCTGGATTTGCACAGGATGTAAAAATGTGCTGGATTTGCACAGGATGTAAAAATGTGCTGGATTTGCACAGGATGTAAAAATGTCGTATTTACGAAACTAAAACCTGTGAACTCACCAATATTTTATATATTGACGTCCTTTTAAACATATCTTTCAGGTAACTAAGTGCTGAACAGGTATGCGGCTAGTACTGTGGAATTTGGGATGTCGGACACTGGTTGGGGGTTTCATCTATTGTTACCATCGGGTTGGGACATAAACGGAAACACCCCCACATTAAAACTTAATGTTTGTGGTTTTAAGAAATGTTTGAAACCAGGTACTCCTTCCCGACATCTTAATATAATGATCTTTTCTAATTAAATATAGTTTGTGTTAATCTTGACTTTGATATGCTTTCGAGCGTCGCGCCACGTGTTTCCGCCATTGGCGTGGTGTGACACTATAACAGCAAAACCAAAGAATTTATAGTTAGTTAGGGCGTTTCTATAATAAAGGCGTTTCAAAAGAATCGCCAAAACTATATTACTTTTGGCGATTCAAAAGAAACACCAAAACTAATATAGTTTAGGCGTTTCAAAAGAATCGCCAAAACTATATTAGTTTTGGCGATTCAAAAGAATCAACAAAACTAATATAGTTTAGGAATTTCAAAAGAATCGCCAAAACTAATTTAGTTTTGGCGATTCAAAAGAAACGCTAAAACTAATATAGTTTAGGCGTTTCAAAAGAATCGCCAAAACTAATATAGTTTAGGCGTTTCAAAAGAATCGCCAAAACTAATATAGTTTTGGCATTTCAAAAGAAACTCCAAAACTAATATAGTTTAGGCGTTTCAAAAGAGTCGCCAAAACTAATATAGTTTTGGCGATTCAAAAGAAACGCCAAAACTAATATAGTTTAGGCGTTTCAAAAGAATCGCCAAAACTAATATAGTTTTGGCGTTTCAAAAGAAACTCCAAAACTAATATAGTTTAGGCGTTTCAAAAGAATCGCCAAAACTATATTAGTTTTGGCGATTCAAAAGAAACGCCAAAACTATATTAGTTTTGGGGATTCAAAAGAAACGCCAAAACTATATTAGTTTTGGCGATTCAAAAGAAACGCCAAAACTAATATAGTTTAGGCGTTTCAAAAGAATCGCCAAAACTAATATAGTTTTGGCGTTTCAAAAGAATCGCCAAAACTATTTTAGTTTTGGCGATTCAAAAGAAACGCCAAAACTAATATAGTTTAGGCGTTTCAAAAGAATCGCTAAAACTATATTAGTTTTGGCGATTCAAAAGAAACGCCAAAACTATATTAGTTTTGGGGATTCAAAAGAAACGCCAAAACTAATATAGTTTAGGCGTTTCAAAAGAATCGCCAAAACTAATTTAGTTTTGGCGATTCAAAAGAAACTCCAAAACTATATTAGTTTAGGCGTTTCAAAAGAATCGCCAAAACTATATTAGTTTTGACGATTCAAAAGAAACGCCAAAACTAATATAGTTTAGGCGTTTCAAAAGAATCGCCAAACTATATTAGTTTTGGCGATTCTTTTGAAACGCCAAAACTAATATAGTTTAGGCGTTTCAAAAGAATCGCCAAAAGAAACGCCAAAACTAATATAGTTTTGTCGTTTCAAAATAATCGCCAAAACTATATTAGGTTTGGCGATTCAAAAGAAACGCCAAAACTAATACTACATTAATACCCCCCCCCCCCCACCACCACCACAGCCCACCACCACCACAGCCCACCCTACCACCACCACCACCACCACCACAGCCCACCCACCACCCACCCCACCACCGCAGCCCACCCCACCACCCACCCCACCACAACAGCCCACCCCACCACCACCACCACCACCACCACCACCGCCCACCCTACCCCACGCCACCACCACAACAATCAAATACAAATATAAAACAATCTAAATAGAAAAAAAAAACAAAAAGAATTTTTTTTTTACGTGTATTAGGGTTTCGTTCGGATCTCTTGGTGGAGAAGGCAATGGTGGTGGTGGAATAGGGTGGTGTGGTGGTTGCTGTGGTGGAGAAGGCAGTGGTGGTGGTGGATTAGGGTCGAAAGTGGTGGTTTTGGTCGAAGGGGCGTCGAAGGGGGCAGTGGGGGGGGTTAGGGTTGGGGAAATGGGGATTGTTTTGTTTCAAAAGGGAAACTGCTCGTCTGGATCAGATTTTTTCTTTTTAAACTGTTTACCTACGGCATGTAGAGAGCTCTACGGTCCGTAGGTAAATAAAATTAAAAAAAAAAACGGTTGGGACGTGGATCGATCGTGGGCCTATCAGTTCTCACACACACACATACACACTTATATAAACCATGGGGACCATCTGGGCTACCAGTTCGCTGGAATAATATCCTGAAAAATTATATATAACATACAACTGAAAACCCAATTTTTTTTTAAAAAAAAATCATCTCCTACGGCCCGTAGAGGCTCACAATTTTTTTTTTTAAAAAAAACTGATTTTGTTTATAAACTTCACAAAGTTTTATGAAACTAATTTTTTTTGTCTACGGGTCGTAGAGACCTCTACGGCTCGTAGACTCAATGGCCTCTATGACCTATAGATGGCCTCTACGAGCATCTTCCAGCCTCCTACGGGTCGTAGAGGTCTCTACGGCCCGTAGATAAATTCCTTCTACGGCCCATAGAGCCCTCTACGGCCCAGTAGAAGTTTTGGTTTTTTTTTTTAAATTTTGTTAGTTTTAATTAGGTGGTATAGGTTTTTTTTATAAAAGAACGTTTTCATTTCATATTGTATATGTAAAATAATAATAAAAAATAAAAAATGTACTTAATAAATCATTATACATTATAAAAACAAATTTACACCGAACTATCAGAAGAATCAGGACAACCAGTTAGGTCAAACCACTCTGAAGATCTTTGAGATAGCCTACGCCCCTCATCAAGACGATTCTTGTATAGTGCTAACCATGGGTTGTGATTTACATCTACCCAACCCGACCATGCTCCACTCGGATAAGGCATCGGAGCGTCGTCTGTTAGCTTAAGCATGATGTAGTGGTTTCCGTTCACGTGGGCTATCGAAATGACCCGATGTTCTGGCACGCTTTCAGGATGACTTTGAATAGGGAATAATGTGCTCGATCCATCAGCACTGAAGAATTGAAGGACCACACCAAATGCCTGAGCAATCAGTAATCCAGTCAAAGGCATCTCCATCCATTTTGAATTGGGTGCATCCCTGAGTCCCGTCCAATCTAAGGACGAGTATATGCGGGCGAACCCGTTTTTCTCGAATGCGTTCATAATCTCGAACCAATCCTCTTGGTAATGACCCATCATCTCTTGTACAAGAAGGTGGCGGATCCAATGCCAGTCTTCCTCCTTCCTATCCAAAGCCACAGCTACAGATCGGAACCCACAGTTACCGTCTGGCTGAACATTTTGAATGTGCGTGACAAACCGTCGATAAAGGGGATCAATCTGATGCTTAAATTCTCTAAGCACAAATTTATACCTGTCACCGCCAAACATTGGGAAATCATGATTAGGGGATGTGTACATATGTATATATGTATGTATGTATAAATAGTTATTTATGTACATGTCCCCTACTAAGAGTAGATACTTTTTGCTACACACTCTCATTTTATCTTTACCCGGGTCTGATGGCCTACGTCTTCTAACAGGCTCGTCTTCCTACAATGGATAACAACAAATAATAATAATAATAATAATAATAATAATAATAATAATAATAATAATAATAATAATAATAATAATAATAATAATAATAATAATAATAATACTAACATCTTCTTGCGCATCCTCCTACTGTTTTTTTTCTTTGATTTTGTAGTTGGGCGCCCGCGAGTATTCTTTTGTACCTCAGGAGGTTGAGTGTCAGTCATACTTGGATTTACCACCGACTTTATTTTTGACAACATATTTCTTTGAACGCGTGGTGATTGAGACAGCAGTGTCTCTTTGACTATCTCCCACTCACTCGCAAGGTCACGTTCCCCCATACTACTTCCGGTTCGTAATTCAGTCGTGTCCAGAAGACGTCTATTTCGGACAGCTGTATTTTTATTCCTGTATTCAATAAAATAATAATAATAATAATAATAATAATAATAATAATAATAATAAAGTAATGGTATTACCTTTATTTATATACGAATCTAATCGACATGCACACGGCAACCCAGAACTCGTGAAAAGCTGGTGACCATAACTCATTTTTCGTTCCCTCAACTTCTCTATATTTTTTATCTCAGTTATCAACTTCTCGATCGCTGCATGGGAAACTTTACCGAGTAGGTCCTCAAAAAGAGGTATGTCATGGTGCACCTTTTTCACAGATAAACTCTCTTCAAACGAGTGGTTTATTGCCCTCTCTTGTGACGTTACCACATCGTCTGCAATCAACACAAGTTTGTGGAGTGAGTTGTTAAGCCCCTTAATGTGCATCTTAAACCTTGAATGCTGGCTCTCAACTCTGTTGGTCGTATACTGACCAAAGTTGTAGTTTGTGTCTGTCCATGCAGAAACAAATCTTTCTTTGTAGTCACGGAGCCAGACCCGGTCTATATATTCAAAAACATCTGTAAAGATAGAACAAAGATATTTGTTAATGTGTGTATGCGTTTTAAACTAAATTAATAAAATATGTACCAGCTCGTTGGTCCTGACATAGTCGTTTGTAGAATCGGTCTAACCAGAGCCTATAAAATGCCGGAGATGAAGATCTACATAATCGCTTAAAAGATTTCACGAATATTTTCCAATCTGCATTTCCAAAGGCTTGTCTGCAGTGCTTCAATATATTTCGTTGAATGTGATAGCTGAATGCATAATAATAATAATAATAATAATAAAAATAATAATAAAAATAATAAAATAATAATAATAATAATAATAAAAATACTAATAATAATAATAATAATAATATGTATACCTGCATAACAACTTCGAAGCTGCTGGAAATACAATGTCGCATGCATTCATCAAGGCTTTCTCACAATCAGTTACTATAGCACGGGGCTCCATACTATCATCTAGCAACTCTTTAAGCCTTTGTAGCACCCACAGGTAGTTATCCTTTTTTTCACAGGAGATGAATGCATGGGCGACACAAAATGACTCGGATGTTGATGTCATACCCACAACTTGAACAAACGGAAGTTTATACTCGTTCGTTTTGTAGGTCGCATCAATCATCAGCACATGCGGGAACGCACGCCATAACCTGTGCGAGGTGGGATGGACAAACAAAATATCCTCGATCGCATTTGTCGAGGCATTCCTCCGGGTGAAGTAAACAAAATCTTTTTCCACCAATGTGGCTTCAAGTACCTGCATAGCAATAATAATAATTAAAAAATAATAATAAAGAAGTAATAATAATAATAATAATAATAATAAGAGATAATAATACCTGCATTTGAGTCATGCCGCCGTATAACAAATGCTTAACCTTGGTTATTGTGTTATGTATGTCTCTTAAGATGCAGGGACTATCCGGGTTTTGTTTTCTAACGGCCGAATGTATGTCTACTGGCGTAACATTTTGAAAATAAAGTGTATCCACCAATTTTAACTCGCCCGGACCCAGCCTCCTAGCATACGCGTGACCCTCGATGTGTTGGAGAGGTTTGTGATTATGTGTTTGGTTCTGGACCTCCAAAATATAACCATCATGGCCGGAGTGGTATCTCCCTATTACTTCAAACGGGCAATTACATTTTTTACTGCCCGTCTTTCGAACCGTGGCTACACTACGATGTACGCCACTACGGTTACATCGTATCCATGTCGTCGTTACCCTCCTATTCGGCCCGCTGCTTTCTGAAACAGTACGTGAGTATACGGTAATGTAACCATTTTTTTTGCCCTTTGATAAACCCACTCTATCAGGTCTTTAAGAGACCCGAATACCTGCAAAATTTATTTACGAGTTCAAATAACAACTAATATATACGAGTTCAAATCTCACAAACCCTACGAGTTCAAATAACAACTAATATATACGAGTTCAAATCTCACAAACCCTACGAGTTCAAATAACAACTAATATATACGAGTTCAAATCTCACAAACCCTACGAGTTCAAATAACAACTAATATATACAAGTTCAAATCTCACAAACCCTAAAACAAATTTAGGTACGAGACTAAATATACGAGTCTAAATATGTACACTACTAAATATGCATGGGTCTAAATTATAAACAAGTGCAAATACATAAACACACCTGATTTGTTTCGTACGAAACATCCGGGACAGGTTCTCGCCACCGTTATCACCTCCCTCGTGCGAATGATAAGTCCTGTATTCGTACTGTGGATGACTTGGCGGCGACACGTAAAATGACTGCGGTTCTTCTACGTACTCCTGGTTCAAATCGGGCAGCAGATTCAAATCGGGTAGTGCCTTTCCGTCACCACAGTGAACAACGGATCTAACCTCCTCCTCACCACGTTCCACCACGGCTCCGAAAAGGCTTTCCGAGACGTGAGATATGCTAAACGAATGCTCCCATTCATCCGAAACATTACCGTAGTGGCCCGAAGACATCTCGGTAGCTTGGAATCGATCGGATTTCTTGTGCACCCGTTTTTTTTTAAAATGTGTCGTATACTGAAGAAAGAAGACAAGGAAGAAGAATATATCTGGACCTCTACGGGCCGTAGAGGGTTTAATGCTCCCAACAACCAGCTTCTCTACGGGCCGTAGAGGCCTCTACGGACCGTAGAAGAAGTGCTTTTTCAGACTGACACACTGAAAGTCAGTCTGTTCATTGAATGACCTCGTACCTCGTATTCCCTACGGGCCGTAGAGCCCTCTACGAGCCGTCTAGGGTTTAAATTCACTCGACCTAACCACCTCTACGGCCCGTAGAGGCCTCTACGGGTCGTAGAGGGTGTCCTCATTTATTACACTGACACCCTCTACGACCCGTAGAGGCCTCTACGGGCCGTAGAGGGCTGTGCAAACCTAATTTTTGTTATTGTGTAAATAACATGGCTCTAGAATAAATCACAAGTCTAACACTTGTAGCCTAGTTGGTTGAGGGCCTTAAGTTTCCTATAGGAGGGTTGGGTTCAATTCCCACTAGCTACATTTGGAGGACATTGGTGGAATGGAAATTAGTAGGGGTGTAAATGACACGTAGCGGCTCGAGAGCTACCCGGGATCGGCTCGGTAAAAGCCCGAACGAGCCAAGCCTTAACGAGCCCGAGCTCGAGCCTGAAATATGGCTCGTTTAGTTATCGAGCCCGAGCTCGAGCCCTAGATACAAAGCTCGATTGGGCTCGCGAGCCTAAACGAGCACAAACATAATTATAAGTTATTTATATATCTCTTATAATTTATAGCCAACATCTCCAAAGCCCAAGTCCTTATTTCGTAGGCCCATTTAATAACACTCGCGAGCCAAACTTTTGCGATCTCGAGCCGAGCTTTGAGCTCGTTTGAGATTGTTCTCAAACCACCTCGAGCGGAGCCGAGCCGAGCTCGAGCTTTTGATTTTGCTAGCGAGCCGAGCTCGAGCTCAAGATTGTAGGCTCGAAACGAGCCGAGCTCGAGCTCGAGCTTCATAAAACCATAACGAGCCGAGCTCGAGCCCAGACAGGCTCGGGCTCGGCTCGGCTCGTTTACACCCCTAGAAATGAGGGATGACCTGGCCATTGGCTTGGGTTCGAGTCCTGATCCCGACCGGTTTTACCAATTATTTCACTGTCGTGCCTTCGGGCGGGTGAGTGGTCTGGTTTTTCCGGGAATTGGTGGCAATTGGTGGCCCAGGTACTCTCGAGTACCTGATTCGCCAAAAGGGTGTCCGAGTGTGCTCGGAAATTGATTCTTTGGCCGTTAAAAGAAAAAAAAGAATAAATCACAAAAAATGTCTTTAAAACCAAAATGTTTCTTCGGATTGATGGTTTGAGAATGATGGAATTGGAAAATATTATAAAGGGTGTTTTGTTAGAGTTCTTAGTATTCAGCTATTTCTGAACCTTGTGTTGGGTACTGAATTATCTCATACCCAGTGTTATATCACTACATTGTAGTGATTTCATGTTTAATTTATGACTGTGTAATTTGTTACCATGTGCGATATGTGATGTATTTATGGTTGTGGAAGAATACGAATTTGATACTAGAATAAAGATTCTAGGATATACGGAATATAATACAAAGGCTAAAAATGAGAAGGCTAGAAAGCCATAGAGAGGAACATGTGTTTAAAGAAAGAAACAAGTGAGAAAGAAAAAAAAAATGCAAATACAAGTTACATGCTAAATGGCCGTAACTTTTTACACGTCATCATTTTTTTTAAATTATACAATAAAATCGTCTTTATTATGAGTATATCTTTTTACTAGTTTATACCTCAAGAGCGTCCTGAGATTAAAAAATTTAAGTAAAGTAAATAAAATTAGAAGTATCTAAACTATAAAAATGGCATCTGCCAATATATGATTAATGATTATTATTATTATTATTATTTTAAACAAATGTCGGACATAAGTTATCATATTTTAATATAAAAAAAGGGTAATTGGGTCAGGTATCACCTTATCCCAGGCCCGACCCAAACCCACAATTTTTTTTAAACTAATTACAAATTGACACAATACCTGTCGGGTTACAAAAAATAGTCGTTTTTTTCTCCGTTTTTTATATAGCACTATGGTACTCATTAGAAAGATAATAAAACGCTCGTTTATTTGGTGTAATTTTTTTTCTTTAATAAATCTCGTATATAAAAGATATTAACATTTAAAAGTTATGAGAGGAAACATGAGAGAGAAAATAATAAAGTTTTAATATTTACATTTAGTAGATTAGGTATTTAATAGATTATGTTAAATAATATTCAAACCATATTTATTCATTTTTTTTAATTGGTCTAGAGTTGCCACATCACATCATATGTGGCATCTCTCAAAAGAGAGATTGCATAATATTATGACATGTTATTAAAAATGTTTTGGTTTATTATATATATATATATATATATAGATATAGATAGATATAGATTATACCTCTGAAAATGTTCGAAAAAACAGTTGCATACTACACAATGAAGAAACCGTAAAACACAATTATCAATATCAAACTAAAAACCCAATGAATAATAAGGTATAAAACACAATGAACAACATATTGAAAGAAAATAAACAACATATTAAAAACAAAATGAACAACAAACTAAAACACAATAGACAATACGCTAATACACAATGAACAACAAACTAAAATATAATGGACAATAGCAAAATAAAACCCAGCTGTGTAAAAAACCACAATAAACAACGTAAAACACAATGAAAAACATACTAAAAACATAATAGACAAGGTTAAAACATTTGTAGACTAGAAACACAATGAGCATATTTATAACACACAAGTGTACATTGATTAAACAATGGATGAGTAGAAGACACAATGAAGTTATAAAAAAAATTCAGTTAACACGTTTTTGGTTTTTAATTTTTATATCGAAATCATCATCATCATACTCACTTAATCCCACCAATAGCAAAAGCTAAGGTAGGGTCTGAAAAAGTTAAGATGTAGACAGTGTTATCTCTACCCCACGGGAATAGAGAGGATGCTTCCAGTGAGACCCCCAACTCAATAGTGGTTTTGTATTAAGCCTTAGACATAAGGCAGATAACACTTAACAATCGGGACAAACCCAGTTGGTGTATGTACCCCCTTGTGTTTTGACTATCAACGTCATCAGCTAAAGCATGATTAATTGTCCGTCATTTTTAACGTTATTTTCACGAAATTAGTAAAATAACGTTAAAATTAGTGAACTTTAATTTTTATATAGAAATATGATACTCTTAATATAGATAAAAAATGATGTTCAATATGGTTGATTTTTTTTTCAAAAAAAAAAAATATCATATGAAAAGTTATAGACGTTTTAGAATGATCAAGGTAAACTGGCATGTGCTGTCACACCCCGAATATCTGCTACGGATGTGAACATTTGGTAACTTTACTACGTAGCGAAATAATACTTCTAACATTTTTATTGGTTCTGAACGCCTTTACTAAGCTAAGCCATCTAGGGTCTCCAATCCCAAGACTCTACCTATTCTAACCGTGTCGTTGCCAAAATCTAGACCTAAAAGACATGCTTAAAAGGTCAATAGAAAGTCGGCGAGTTCATGATTTTATGTTTATTTTTCATAAAACCCCTTTTCATTTCAATCACTTGGGAAATTGTATATCAACTTTTTAAGAAAGTTTATTTTCATTACTCGAAATGTTATTTGGGAAAATCTAGTGAAAAGTACCCTTGGAATCCTCAAGGAGCATTCCACTTTTAGACTCTGCCCGTTCCACCTTGCGAAGGTCCGAACCAATTCATTCGACCTTGCATTGTCCCGACTGTTTTCATTCGACCTTTCGATGATCCGAACCAAAACATAAAAATGATTCCTTCAACATACAATACCAGATCACTAGCTATGGACATACACGAAAGTGCACTTACAGTCTCCCCCTTGGACCTAGCTAGTGATGTATTAAACTAGAAAGCTATCAGTTCTTCAAATCACGCATTCGTCATCTTGGGAAGAAACTCCACAGAGCTCTCACAACATCCCTGAAGACTTGAAAACTTTCCATTTTCTTGTAAACATGTGTCGAGGCTCCATCAGTTCTCGTCGATCTCTTTAGCAAGCTTCGAAATCTTAGACAGACACAAGAAATCTTGGCTTTATCATTTGATGGTCCAAAAATGAAGACTATGAACAATCTTGAATTTTCTTCAACTTCCTAGATTTCACTTATCACATCTTCTACAACTTCTGTCTGATTTCTGTTATTCTAGTGATCTTGATGTTCAGGTTTGGGTCTTGTTCATTTACACTCTTTGTAGATGAATCTTGAATAGTGAACCTATTGTGTTTGATTTTGCAGAAAAATTTACTAAAAATTGCACAAACTACAACCAGCGTTAGACACAGCAAAAATCTCAGAAGTAATCTTTACAAGTAATTTGACCCTCAATATTTCCCCCCCTAAACTATTGATTATTTACAATATGCACCAAGAACTTGTAAATTTGCAATTTGTTTTCCCTTTTTCAATTTTGAAAGTGACAATTTGAATAAAAACATCAACTTGTTATGTTTCAACATTGAGCATCTGAGCTTTCACATTTAGTATCCCAACATCGGCTATCGAAAATAAGATTAAAAAGTAAAACTTTTGGATTTTCTGAAGTTTATGCTAAAACACACCAAAAATCTTTTTGTGTTTTTCAATAAATTTGCATGAAAGTAAAGTAAACATATTTTTGTGAATTTTCCGGTAAGAGGATCATATCAGAATTGGAACAGTCAGTCAAAACACTATTTGATCAATTTTCTACTTTTGACATTGATCATCCTACAACCATTAGCAGTATATTTGTCCACTTAAACCCGAAATCATTGCTCATTATTCAGCACTTTAGATACATTATGGTAATATTAGATATTGAATAACCTACGGTCCACACACACGCGACACATTCTCGTATCAAGAATTGCACAAAGCTTAATCGTAACGCGTGATTATATTGTAGTTATCCGTGAGTTACAAGGTATAAGACAAATAGGTGGCAAGTCAGCAAATCAATGCTACAAAGCAACTTGTGTACTCAACCAGGGTGAGGCTTATATCGATTATGATTTTCATCATAGATTCGACATGATGCATTAGACAATCTTTGATCATCATTATACATTTTAAATTCCTCATTCGGTAAGTTGGGATTTGGCTTTATTAGCTCTTTTAAGATACCCTGACTGAATCTAGGTCCATCAATCAATACGACAGAAGATCAGTCAGGCCATCCCTAGATAACTAACAACATAACGAACCGAAACCTCTGATTTTGGCGACCTATCAAACGAAATTTCGGTACTAAGACCATTTGCCAACGAGACTTCGATTAACATGATTATCTGTTAATGTTTTTAGGTTTGTATCACCATGCTGAACTTTAAACTTTGATTTCATGCCTACCAATATATAATTGTTGTGGCTACTCAATGTTCTTACCTTATTCTTGTTTACAGTGACAGTCCACTGATATACAATCATCTTCTATTTTCCTCCAGGAAAAATCATTTTTGTTTTTATAATTTTAATGATTTTTCAAAGTTTTTCAATGTTTTTTACTTTTCTGAATATTCTCCCCCAAAAATTTAAAAATAAGAATATTTTTGAATTTTTAAACTTTGAGAAGAAAAGACAAAAAATAAAATGATATCCGATGAGGTTTACTCATTGTTTTTAAAAAGGCCATTTCACCATTCAGATTATTAGACCCTTTGTGATCTATCTGATAGAAAAACCATTGGCAAAGAAAAGAGAGTTTAGAATAAACCGTAACGTCGCATCTGTTGCTAAACTCCAAGACATGAGAGCAATTGCATGAGATTGCAACGTTTTTCGGCTTAACAGGTAGGAAACAAACGACTCTCCACTTTGTTGAACTCATTCTTTCCTTTTTCAAGCTAACTTTCTTAACCTTAACCTCTTCAATAAATAGCAAAAACTTAATCTCCTCCAAATGTAGAAAATCAAAGTATATGAGAAAAATTAAGCATGCCTTTGTATACAGATGCTCCACTATCAACTATCAAAGAATAGTTAACAGGTCTGTCTGGAACAACCTGCACACTTATTAAACAATTAGTTGAAGAGGGGAACCCATCCCTTCACAATGATGGGTCGTCCAAGGTCATCAATCCTAGGGATATCAATCCATTCACCTTTTGAGAAATCAGTTGGTTTCTCAAACGGTTTTCTTGAAGTAGAATCTGCTGCGGATTGAGAAAGTGATTTGGGCTTCCAAACAAGTTCAGGTTTTGTTTTAGATTTCCTTTTGTTTGATTTAGTTTTAATTTTTTATTTTTCAAGTTTCTTGTTTGATACCTTTTTTCTGAATTATGTTTGGAACCTTATCAGAATTAACTGATGAAGGACCAGGCTTAGAGTTATTCTTAGGCTTTGCCTTAGAACACCCCCTTGCCTTAGCAACCCATTCATGACCTGTATTTTTGTTCAAGGCAATCTTGTAATGATTATCATATACAACATGTTGTTTCCCCTTTTGTTTCTCGATAAGTTTTGGGGATACAGACTTTTTGGCATTGCTTAAATGATTAGAAACTTTCGCTTATGTCCTATTTAGCTTAACATACGGACAGGCAACAACTAAATGCCCACGCTCTCCGTAGTTAAAGCAAGATATATATTCATCAAACTCAGAAACATTTCTCTCTTCCCAATACCATTACGGGCAATGAGCAGGCAATTGTCCGACCTCACCACATTCAAAACAACTTCTCCATTCAACAAACTTAGGAGAATATTGTTAAAAATTGTTTCCACAATAACCTACAAATCTAGAGGTACTTGGGTAATCATAAAAATCATATGATCTTGATGAAAAATTTCTTGAATTCTTATGGTGAGAATTTTTCATATGATCATTACCTTTCGATTTGATTGGTTTTGGTCCTTTTATATTAGGAGCCTTCTTGTTGTTCCCAAATTGATTCTTTTGATTTTCATGTTGGTTATGATTGAGTTTGAATTGCAGGTGACCAAATTGATTTATAAATTGAACTAACATATCACCGTTATCAACAAAAACACATTTAAGTAAAGATTGTTCGATGAGACCAACTGGAAAATCTTTATTAGAAAACAATTTGTCACATCCCACCAACATGTAGGATCCTTCTGTTCCTTTAGGAAACTTAAATATGGGTTTCTCTTCAGATTCAGGTTCTGAAGTAGCTACCACATTTTGAGTTTTTACTCCAAGAACTGGTCTCACCTCAGAGTCAGAATCAGCAACACAAGGTGTTGTGACTTCCAACTCTGTTGTAGGATTATCCTTCTTCAATACATTAAAAGTATGATTCTCAAATAGTACTGGAGGAGGACAAGTGTTATATCTCGTTCTTGTAGGTACACCATTTTTATCTTGTACCTCAATAATGTGATCTAAGATATATTTGATATGTAAATAGCTTTCAAGCTTTTTCTTTATTTTTTCATAGTCGCATTTAACCATAGCCAACTGATTTTGTGCCTCTGTTGCATCATAAATGTAATTATTTATGGCAATTTGTTTGTTTTAATTGGTTTTATAATGTTCTTAAATTTCTTTCTCATAAGATTCAATTTGACTTTTAAAACATTTTTCATTCTTCACATATATTTCATTGGCAATTTGGCATCTTTCTAATTTACTTGCTAATTTCTGTTTGTCATCACGAAGTTTTAGCACTTCTGTTTTCAATTTGACACACTAAGAACAGTTAGCACATGTAGATTTTGAACATATTAAATTTACCTCAGTATCATGCTCCTTTTGGATCTCAGCTGACTGATTGTCAATTTCAGCATCTCCATGATCAAACTTTTGATCATTCAAATAAGCTTCTCCAGATGTTGAGCATTTTGTATCGATACTTCAATCACTCTCAGAATTTACATCAGTAGTAGATTACTCACTCTCTCCCGATTCACTTTGTTTAGAACTCTATGCATTTGTACATGATTCACTCAGTTTATCTGGACTCGCATCAAGACTCAAATCACTCTTTGACGATTCACTTGAAACATCATTCCCCATTTATTTAACAAGACACACAACTTCACTTTCAAAACTTCCTCTGTTAACACACTCATCAACATATATCCTTTTATTGATTGATTGCACAGCTGGAGCTATCAAGTTACCCACGGATTAATAATAGGTTGTGTAACAGATTGTTGAATTGCAGGTACAAAGATTCTTCCCCATGGATCAACTTGAGGTTTCTATTTCAGAAGTTGTTGTGCAACTTCTTGTGAATCTCTCAGAAAATAATATTCACATGAATTTGCCATTTTTCAAGATTGTTATTTTTCAAAAAATTTCAAGATCAGGCATGTCGAAAATTTTCGAAAATTTTACACCTTAAATTTTGAAAAAACTTAGGCTAGATCTGAAATTTTGATCGAAGGTATGAATGAGAATGATAAACTCCTAATCGAGCTGATTAATAGCATGAATGAAAATCTATATCTCCTATTCGACCTTATAAGTAGCACGAACGAAACAAAGAAACTATAGTCCGACCTTACGAATGCACGAATCAAGTAACCAAGGCACGAATGAGAATCAAAGGCTCGAATAAAGAGAAAATAACTCCTATTCGTACCAAATCTAGCATGAATGAGTATCTGAAAGGATCATTCGACCTAATCTTAGCTGCCATTCGACATGTCCAAATCCAATGTTCATATTGACTTCAAAAACACGCAATTTTGGTCTGGTTTTCGAAAATTATCTCAATTTCGATAAAAAAATGGTTGAGATTTGGATAGGATTGTGTTTTGAACAACTTTTGGGAAATAATTTTTGAAATTAGCACCAATTGACTTTCAAATCAATCAAAAACCATGTTTAATGTTCAAACTATGAAAACAAAAAAGTTTTGTTGATTTTGGACTGAAATCCTCAAGATTTTTATCAATTTACAATCGTCTGATTGAGCACTAGCTCTGATACCACTTTGTAGGAGCGTAAATCAATTAATCAAAAATTAATCAACACAATGTATGAACCGCTAGGTGCGGAAACTACGATCAAGCAAAATGATAAAGATCGATGCCAAAACACGTAAGAAATCATTTTCAATGTTTTCTTTAATGATTAACTTCAAATAATCGATTACAGACTCGATAAAAGATAAACACACAGTTCTAGGGTTATCTGGACAAGGTATGGGCGCTATAGAACCGAGACAGACCGACAATAACTCTAAATAACCGTAACCCAACTAACCATTATATAGACTCTGCCCTTCGACCTTGCGAAGGTCCGAACCAATTCATTCGACCTTGCATTTTCCCAAATGAAAACATTTTGTTTTCAATCGACCTTTCGATGACCCGAACCAAAACTTACAAACCGTTCTTTCGACATACAGTACTTGTCACTAGCTGGGGACATACACGAATGTGACACCAGTCAACGATCCAGGTTAACATCAGTACCCATTTTACTTAACAATGTAATTTCATATGCATATTAGACATTTTGCACACACTATCCCCCCCTCAGTCTAATTTCATATGCATATTAGATTATCTGTTTACGCATACAACACCCGAAATATCCAAGATAATTGGCGATGAACAATCAAGCCAATCACAGGTTCAACAGAGAGCAATCGGGTACCTGATTACCACGTATGGACAAAACAATAACACACGTGAAAATACTAAACTGGAAACCACACAACTCCACCCAAATCCGAGTAATTCATAAGATGTATTATGATAATAACACACACAAGATCATGTAGCATTACTCGAAGAACAAACACGTAGTGACACCATCCAACAACACATGTTCAACCTAAATTAACATATGTATTTACTTTATGATCAATGTTGTTACGAGTGCACAAGTTGTCAACATCCTATGTCATACTCACGCATATGTTAACATTCGAAGATCCATTCCTATGGATAGCTAATGGACGACCATAAAACCTTATGTATTTCCACACACTTGTAGACATTCGACTATGTACACACACATATGTATATATATAATCGATAAAAAGCGACACAACATTAAATGTATGCACACAAACACCTAAACCTACCAAGCTACACCTTCCTTCCTTTCCTATACTATTCGGCCGAAGCATCATCAACACCTCATCATTTTGTATTTCCTAAAACATACACCAAAGTGGAATCAATGACAACTATCACTAGAATTTCCTATATAAGATCCCATACTCTTGCACTAGGATTCGCATAATCGGCCTATACTTTGCATCCACATACCAACGATTTCTTTTGAGAAATGCCAACCAAATCTTAGTCCAATGAAGTTTCACTATCTTAAGTACGCTAACAAACAAATGGTGAGTTTTCTTCTTCCCTTTGGCCGAATACATACAACCAGCTTCCTCACTTGTCTCTTTCAAAGAATGTCCACGATATACACAAAAATGGCATAAAGTCACCTTGCACACAAACCCTCTTTGGAGATGATCATAACCACAAAATAGATGGTTCTTTCCTTGTCTTGATCTCGGCCGAACACCCTCCCAAACTACCTCATGTCACTTTCAATCAAATTGTCACAACCTTACACTTATATGGCAAGGACAACTAATCTAATCATCTTCCCAACATCAAGAACATTCCTTTAGTTGATGAGCACCAATCGAAAACAAGGAGGTCAAGAGAACTAGTACTATCATTAAGGGGAGACAAATCCATGTCTCAAGGTTTAGTTCCTATCACATCTTCAATCCTAACATCATTCGACCGATTCACAAACAACCCCACATGAGATGATTCACTTTCCAATTTCACTATGGCACAAGATTTAATCGACCCATAGTGACGAAGCAATGAGGACTTATACCATTTAAGGCATGAAGCCAGGAGTGATCTATTTCCCAACACATGTGAAGACCCCTCATCTTTTATTGATCCTTAAACACTACTTCAATCAAGAGAATTAGGCTTGACTTTTTTGTTTTGTCACCATTCCAATCAACCACCTATATAGGAATGTCACACCCCGCCAAGGCGAAAACACAGGGATGCGACGATCGAAAGGTTTTCAAGCACAAGGTTCAATCAACACACACATTTTATTAAAATAGCACCACCATGAGTGTCGGGGGTGGCTAGAGGAGGTGGGGCGTCGTCGTCAGAAGTATGCCTCATGACCGGTGGAGGGTCGATGTCCATCTCGAAATAGGAGATCCATCCACACCCATGGTGTGAGGACTCGGGGGCAGGAGCTGTCTGAGTAAGTGGAAAATCGTCCTCCTGGAGGTCGTCTAACAAGTAAACCAGCTCAGAATCGGATGGTGAAACAAGGTCTATAGTGATAACCGTAGTTCCTATTACAACATGCACACATATGTAAATAATCACATATGTAAATAAATAAACTATCGTACTCGTATGTCTTCATGGAGCGGCTTGAGATTTGAGATATGCAGGTGAGACAGCGTGGTACTTTGCGAAAACGTTTCAAAAAATGTCTTAAGTTACAGTTGACTCAAAAGAATCTTAGTTCGCTATAACCTCGTGCTCTGATACCAATCTGTCACACCCAGCCAAGGAGGAAACACGGGGATGCGATGATCGAAAGGTTTTCAAGCACAAGGTTCATGAAACACATATTTCATTAAAATAGCACCACCATGAAAGATGGGTTTTGTCTTAATTTATTTAGAATAACATATGAGTAACTTGGAAAATATGATAATGTCTAGTACTCATGGAAATTAGAAACAGAACATCATGGAATTGACAAGACCCATCAAAGTGGTACCACATGGAGCATGCTCGAACTCCTCCCTCAAATCTCTACGACCCTCCATTAGTTACCTAAAACACATGCACAAAGTGTTTGTCAACAACAATGTTGGTGAGTCCACGGGTTTGAAGGTAACAAGTAAACCAATGTGTAATTCGTGTATGACCAATCACAGGTTAGCTAAGCGAATGATTACTATGCAAACCATGAGTCCCGTAACCAAACCTCTTGACTGTTGTGCCTCGCGCATTGTACACTAAAGACAATGTATGTATAGTAGAATACTAACACTCTTTTGTATGTAACCACTTAGAGTGACTAACCAAGAGTGGGGGTGTCAACCCAATAGATCTATTAAAGTGTTCCATGACTTGTGATAGCTAATGGTTACAGTAAACGTTGTACGAGGACTAATGAGCTCATGAACCAATATGTCTCATGTTCCACATGGTAGTCACGATAGAATGTACACATACTTGAAAATGACACTAGTATTGATGCATGTATTTCCCCCAAAATGTAAAATAGTAAAATGGGGCCGTAAAAACTCACCTGTTTGAGATGCACGTGGTCTAGTGAAGCCAGAATATGATGTAACTATCGCCCAGACAGTAATTTTCCAATGATTAATGAGAGCATAGTAAATTATACGTTCTCATTGTTTATCATACAAGTTGTTCACCCGACGTTCGTGGACCCTTGTGTTTAGTGTATGTGGGTAATTTCTTTTATGTACGTGATAATCATTAGTGTCTTTGGAAACATATGATTTCGAGACCTTGGTGTTTTGTTGAAATATGGTCTTTCTTGCAATTAAAATGGGCTTTACATGCCGTTATGGCTATGAATTGGCACCAATTTGTCATGCGTGGCCGGTTTTTAAAAGAAACACATTTGAACCTATGTTTATAACCCTTTTGAGTCTAACATAAGGTTAACACATGTTTCGGCCCATATTAACATATGTTAAGTAATCCATAGCCGAAACAATGCTTCATATTAACCTTGAATTCGACGGTTGTTAGAATTAATAGGGATTGATCTTAACTTGTCAAGACATTGCCGAAGGGTTGTGAGGTGTTTCAGCCGATTTGGTGATTAAACCCGATTATACTAACCATTCATTATAGACCTTAACCTTTGAAAATGAATTAGGGAGTTTAGTTAACATAAACCGATTACTAGTCATGGCTTATGTTGGGTTTTGGATTTTATTGGGCCTTGCTTATCCTACTAATTGATGCAAGGCCGATAGATCATCAACCGAGTGAGTTAATGAAATAATGTGATCACTAGTTAGTTAGATTCTTATAAGTGAAACAATGTGTGTGCCTCATATGTATAGCCGTGTGCTCATGATCAAGGGTCAAGGGTGGTCGGGTAATAGTCGAGCCATAAGAGTAATATAAGTGGGTTGGTAATCAAGTAACTTACCTCAAATGTGGATGCAAGGGCCGATTTGCTTGAGGCCTTCGATCCTTGGGCTCCTTCGCTTTGGCTGAGTGTATTAGTGAGGAAAGGAAGGTGTGTATTAGTGTGGTGTTGGTGCAAGAAAAAGAAGTGAATGGTGAGGCCCTTATATAGCTGATAGGTGAGGATAAAGAGGAACAAATGTGTAAGGCATAAACAAACAAGGAGGTGGCATGCATGCCTAAGCATGAGACGATTGGTGTACATAAACAACTAGAGAAAGAGTTGACTTGGTTTAGCAAGTGTCATACCTTTGTTTGATTGCTAAATGTGTGAAAGTGCTTACCTTACAAGCTTCTAGATGGCTTCCCTCATGTGTCCTTTAGCCGAGGTGTTTTACCTCCATTGGATCGGCCATGGTGCCCTCCTAGGAGTTAGGATAGATAGTGACAACACAAGGATTATAGCTTGTCATCTTGTGTCCCTTGTGATGTCCCTTTCGGCCACAAACTTGAGTAGGAGAGGAATGTTTGTCTCATTCTTCTTATGGAAGGGTAAGAGTCATGGGTAGTGAGGTGAGTTTGTGTTTTGCTAATTAGGTATAAACTTAGGATGATGGTGACTTTTCTTGGTTTAGAAATCGGCTAGGGTGCATCAAGAGTCCTAGGTTCATGATCTTGCATAGGGTAGTGATAGGTTTACTAGTTTAGTATAGGTAATAGGTTGGAAAGATGTTTCTTGTGGTGTTGTGGTGTAATCGGCCGACTTTGGTATCAAGAAAGGAGTTAATCATGCATGTGTTAGTGTACATGATCGAGTGTGTATATATGTGTTTGCATATATGTGGTGCCGTGGTTATATATATACATGTGAGTGTGTGATTTTAGTTTGTGAAATCCATGATAATATTACTTAGTTATAGGTTGCATAATTTATCAAATGTGTGTTAAGAGGTTGGGTGATGATATCGACATGCATTAGCTTCATAGGTCATTGAATTGGTTAACACATGGTTGTTAAATGTTAACACATGGTAGCCTTTGTGATTTCTTACATATGTTAGTGGTGAATTATCATGTGTTAGTGCATGGTAACCTCTTGAAATGCTTTTTTGATGGTTTGTCCGGGTATTTTATAACTAAACGAGTGTCTCATGTTGAGTTTTATGTGTAACTCTTGTTTCACTAGACTGTGGGGGGGGGTATAGTGCATGGAAAAATGTCTAATTATGCATTTAAAATGAAGAAATAAATGAAACGTTCCAAATTCACACACATATCCTCTTTCTCTCGGCACCTCCCAACCGAAACAAATCACTCACTTACAAACCTCCATCAAGCAAGAAGTCACAGACTCAAGGTTGGAAGATCGAGTTGCTTTCGTGGAACAATAGGTGGTGAAAACGATTGGCTCTCACATTGCTTCGACTTGGTAAGTTAACCAACTACTACCTCACTTTACATTCTTCTCACTCTCGGCCATCATTGAGCACTCGGCCCTTCGATCATCGACCTAGCATCAACACATCAAAGTAATATGTTAAAACCAAAACATGTATGAAGATTATTGTTTTCTAAAGTTAAATCATGATAACACACACACATATCGCCACATTGTGATAAAAACAATCTAGGAGATGATACATATGGTCGCTAAGCTAGGAACAAGTGTAACCTATAAAAAACATAAGTAATGGCTCGACTTTTGGAAACTAAAATATGTATATATGTGGATCCGAAACAATCTCACATTGTGCACGAAAATATACACGGTTTCATGGAAACACGCCCACATTCACCCACGATCAGTCATACTTACATTAATTATCACTAATGAGTCGTTTTGATACGTTAAACAATTGGATTCGAGTCATTTATTCATACAAAAGTCTCGGCCATAATGAACATACGTTAAGAGGTACCAAGATATGTTAAAACTAGTTTAACACTACTACATAACATAACATATGTTAAACCTTCGATTTTTCCATAAATACACCAAACATGTTAGATTAGGAAATATTATATTACCTATGATGATGTGTGGGTCCCGTTTTGTTAATAATGGATACGTTTTTACGATAAAACGCCCGAGATTCACAAAATCGTACATTTTAAAAAGAACACATAAAACAAGTAAAAATTGTCACGTGCACGAACTATGGCCCACATATAACTAACACAAGGTTTCACAAGTCAGGTGAACAACTTGTATGGCAAACAACAAGAACGTACAACTTACTATGTCCTTGATAATCATAGGGCAATCAATGTCAGGACAGTAGTTACCTCACATCTCGGCTTTACTAGACCACACGTACTATCACCAGGTGAGTTTCACGTCCCCATTTTACTATTTTTTAACAATTTGGGGGGATAAACATGCTACATTTCTAGTACATTTCATTTTGTGTGATATTCTATTGTGACTACCATGTGGAACATGAGATATTCGATTCGTGAGCTCAACGGTCCTCATACTTACATATACACTGTAACCATTAGCTAGTAGTACCCATGGAACACTTAAATAGATCTATTGGGTTGACACCCCACTCTTGGTTAGTTGCTCTAACCGGTTAAATACAAAAGAGTGTTAGTATTCTACTATATATATGTTGTCTTTATTGTACAATGCGCGAGGCACCACAGTCAAGAGGCTTGGTTATGGGACTCATGGTTTGCATAGTAATCATTGGCTTAGCTAGCCTGTGATTAGTCATACACGAATCTCACGAGCACTTTACATAGTACATTAAAACCTGTGAACTCACCGACATTATGTTGACAAATCTTTTATGCATGTTTGTTAGGTAATTGACTATGCAGGGCGGAGACTGGAGAGAGAGGTTGGAGCATGCATATCGTGGTACCATCACCGGGTGGATTTCATTGATCTTGGTTGTGTTATGTCTAGATATTGATACGATGGATTTTCAGACAATATTATGCTTTTCTTAACAATTTATGACAATGATTATCTTTTGATGGTATCTATTTAAATTATATCTTATGTTTTGCTCGAACCTTGTGCTTGAAAACCTTTCCAATCACATCCTCTTGTTTCCGTCTTGGCGGGGTGCGACGGATTGGTATCAGAGCAGAAGGTTATAGCGAACTAAGATTCTTTTGAGTAAACTATAACCAAAACATTTTTGAAATGTTTTCACAAAGTACCACATTACCTCGCCAAGCACCTCTCAAGTCTCAAGCTGCTCCACGACGACAAACGGGTATAGTAGTTCATATATTGATATTTCTGTTCATTCATATATGCATTCATTTGACAGGATCATTGCTATCTCCGTTGACCTTACCCTATCTCTGAATCTAAGGATAACTACCTTGTCAATGCCACTCCTAAGGAGGACACCCATCATGTCGCTCCTGCACAATCTGACCCTATTCTGTATAAGGAACCTATTATCTGCATGACAGTGTCGGCTTCATCATGGACAACTCTGACATGGTTGTGGGTCCCGAGCCCACAGATCACTGTGTATTTGACGACGACACAGAGGATGAAGACCCTCCTGCTCTTGCTGAACCAAATGTTCATCCCGCAGTGATTCCTGCCGAGGACCCAGACCCTACTAAAGTTCCTCCTACGACACAGCTGTTGGGTCTGCTGACCTGGAGAAGAACAGATGATTGAAAAGCCAAAACATGCTAACAGTTGATCCACACAATAAACAGTCCTTACAACATACTTCTCCCAAAAGACTGCTAACTCTAACAACTGTTCCATCCAAGCAACTGCAATGACAACTGCTGATACAAAGGACTGCTGAATAAACACTGATGAAGAACAACTGCTGACCAAAGGTCTGATGAAGAACAACTGCTGATCCAAGTACTGAAGACTAAAGCACTGCTGGAGCCAACAACACTTAGGCTCCAGCAGAGGATACAAGATCATCAGAGTTTTCCTACAACAGTAGTTTACCTTCCGTGTTTTCAATGTAACAGTAGTTTGTAATAGGCAGATGTTTTATGTTTGTTATTCTGTTAGAGGTCACTGTCTTAAGGTGACGTCAGCCTAGGTCATCAGTGGTTTAGGTTTGTCTATAAATAGAACAGTGCTTGTACTGTTATATTGTATGATCACACACACAAACATTCTCTCAGACAAACAATCACTGTGTGATCAGGCTGAGGGGGAGTACTTGTATGATTGTAATCTTTTAGATAAATGAAAGCATTCGATCAGAAAACATTTACTCTCATGTTTTGATTAAAAGTTTATCATTCCGCTGCACTTTCCATCTATATTCATATTACTCTTATCATTTTTAGTTAAACATAATCAAAACAATCAAACTCTCCTAACAATTGGTATCAGAGCTTGGTCAATTAAATTCGATCTAACAAATAAATTTAATTTAAACAGAACAGCTCACAATTATTGATATCGTTTGTCTGTTGGATTGAAAACAGAGTAATAGTTTAATTTCGATTCAACCGTTTTTAAACAGACTTTGTTTTTTGAAAAATCAGAGAATGGCTTCAATCAATCACGATCCACATAACACTGGCACGAACAACAAGCCACCGATGCTTGTCAGATCTGAATACAATATCTGGCAACGCCGGATGAGCCATGTTCTAGCTCAACAAAACACCGGGTGTTGGAAGTCGGTTATCTTCGGGCCACATGTTCCGATGGTGCTGAGTACTGAAGATCCCAATGTTCAGGAGCCAAAGAAACTTGAAAACTACTCCGACCAGGATTTTCAGAAAATTGAGTTAGATGCTAAGGCCTTCAGTATTGTGGCCATGGCTCTACCCAATGATATATATGCTGGGCTGTTACACTGTAACAGTGCAAAGGAGTTGTGGGATGCACTGAAAGAACAATTTGGTGGGACTGAGGAGGTTATTGAAAACAATCGTGAAATACTTAACAAACAATATGAAACACATAGTCATGTCAAGGGAGAGTCATTAACTCAACAATTTGAGAGGTTTAACTGTCTCATTAGTGAACTAAACTTGGTTGGCTTACTTACCCTTATTCAACCCTGACCCATAGGTTTTTAAGATCATTACCAGACAAATGGGACACTATTGCTATTGTTATGAGAAACTCGATTGGATTTAAGGACCTATCACTTACGCAGCTTCATGGTAAGCTCTTGACCTATGAGAGAGAGCTTAACCAGAAAAAGAAGCTCCAGGACTCTGGAAAAGTGTCTGATGATTATGTATTTGGGAATACAGCACTTTTGGGTCATGATGAGGTGCCTGGAAATATTAAGGATCAGAGTTATGATCATTTCATTGACATAACTTCAGGTTTTAACTCAGGTTTTAACTCTGATTCTTATTCACCAAACTATGCTTTCACAGCAAGTGGTGGTGATATCCAGGCATCTGATAACATATCCTTTGAGTATGATGACCTGAAATACTTTGACCCTGATGATTTGGAAGAAATGGACATTATGCACCAATTGGCCCTTCTCAGTGTAAGAACTAACAATTTTTACAAGAAAACTGGGAGAAGGTTTCCAGGGTTAACTGGCAGATCAAAGGTTGGGTTGGATAAATCAAAGATAAAGTGTTACAAATGTCATAGACTTGGTCATTTTGCTAGGGAATGTAGGAGTCACAATGGTACACCTATAATCACCTATCCAAATCAAAGACCTCAGACCAACACTTATCAAAATTCCTATAATACCCCTGGACCAAATGTGCAAAACACTGCTCATTTTGCACAGTCCTCAAACACTGTTCATGTCCAGTATGTCCAAACCACTGTTCCTCAGATTCACTATGTGCAAACACCTGTTGCTCAAGCACCTGTGCAAACGACTGTTGCTCCATCCTCTGCTCCTGCAGAGACCAGTCAACAGAGCTTCTTTACACAAGGCTTTGTTGATTGGAGCAGTCTACCAGATGAGTTAACAGATGAAAATTTTGCATTAGTTGCCAAAGCTGAAAATGAACCAGAAAACTTTTGTTTCATGGCTATGGTAGATGAGGTTGAATCTGAGGAGGTGGTGACTGAATCTAATGTTGTGACTAATGATGTTGTTGATGAAGTTGTTACAGGTGAAAAACCTGAAGAAGAGGTTGTGAATCTCTCAGATCCTTGGGGTGCATCTGATGATTGTGAGTGCAAGTGAGATTGTGCATTGATGGCTGCTGCTAAGGTATCTCCTCAAATTCTTAAGGATTTGTGTTCTGACAGATGTGTAATAGCATTTGCTAACATCAAAGAGGTGAATGAAAACCTTAGAAAGAAAATTTTAGATGATGAAGTTAAATTTTAGAAACTTTCAAAAGATTTAAAAACAAGTTTAACTGAAAAGGAATCTGAAATAAGAAGCTTAAAACATGAAGCAACCATAACCAAAGACCAGCTCCAAACTATGATAGCAAAATATCAGAGTTGTAAAAGTGAGCGTGAGTCCACCCAAGTTGAATGTGAGAAATGGGTGGAATCATGTAGAGGATTTGAGATGCTACTCAACAAACAAACCAAAAGTCATGTGAAGTTTGGTTTTGGTTTTGAAACCACTGCTCCAGCTTTTGAAAACACTGACAAAAGGGGTCAAAAGTCTGTTGAGATAGTTCCAACAAACCTGCAGGGTCAAGAGATTAAAATCACTGAACCAAATGGTAAGAAAATTATTCTTGAAAAACCAGAAGGTTCCTCATCATTCACTGAACTTGAAAAGTATGAATTTAAACCTACCTGGTCTGATGAGTGTGATACTCTTCAGAATTTTAAACCTGTTGATTTTAAAACACCTGAAGGAAAGACAGCTCCTCAGGCAAAAGTCATTCCCTTGAAAAATCTTCCAGCAGATGCTCAAACATCTGCTGAAAAGAAGGCTGAAAAAGGGAAGAAGAAAGAAAAGACTGTCCACTTGTTCTGTGATTTCTGTGAAAAGAAGAATCATGTCACTAAAAACTGTTTTCTTCTTAAAGCATATGACATTAACAAAGGAACAAGTGTATGTGATTCCAAAGCCACATGTTCAATATGTGGGAAAAAGAATCACAAAACCAAAGAGTGCTTGTATCTCAAAAATTTTGATGTGAAAATACAAGAGTACAAAGCTAAAACTCTTGCAAATCCTGGGGTAAGTACTTCAAATGGAAAGCCCAAACAGACCTTCACTCCTGTCCAAACATCTATTACTAAAAGTCTTGAAACATCTGCTCCTAGGGATGTCCAAGTAACAGATGCTCCACCCACAATCAAATACCCAAGAGGATATGGACAACCACCATGTCATAGTCTGTCACATGTTTATGAAGAGCCAAAGAGACCCTCTAAACCAAGAGTGAACAGAAATCCCTATGGGTATTATCATCTGTCTGGAAGTGATCAAACAACTGTTGCCCCAAGTGTTGACATTCAAGCACTGGCAAATGGTCAGCAGCAGTTGTTGAACTTGATTCAAAAATTAGTTCAAACCACTGATCATCTTCCAAAGCTTGATTCTGAAAAGTCTGTGGACCCATCCAAAGCCAACTTGGCTTTGGACACTCACCAAAACTAATCCATTACTTCTGTGCAGGGAGCTTCTGCTTGTTTAGATAGTCTTTGGTATGTAGATAGTGGAGGCTCCAGGCACATGACAGGATGTAGAGCCCTTCTTCTGGACTTCTTGGCTCATGGAGGGGGTGATATATCCTTTGGTAATGATTCAAAAGGTAAGGTGTTGGGGTCAGGGACTGTGCAAGCTGGGAAACTCAAGTTTGAAAATGTCAATCTTATTGATAATCTCAAGTTTAATCTTCTGAGTGTTTCACAAATGAGTGACAAAGGTTATGGATCATTCTTTACAAAGAAAACTTGCAAGATTATTGGGCCAGAAGTGGTGAAAAAGATTGATACCATCATTGCTGAGAGCAAAGCACAACTTGTTGCTCATAGAAGTGGCAATGTGTATGATGTTGATATGTTAAAGGACAATCCTATGGCAAATGTCTGTTTATTTTCTGCTGCCTCCACAAAGGAGACAGAATTGTGGCATAGGAGATTGGGTCACACCAACCTTAACACTATCAACACACTCTCCAAACAAAGCCTTGTCAGAGGTTTACCATCAAAAGAATTCAAATGTGATGAGCATTGTGTTTCTTGTTTAAAAGGGAAACAACATAAAAGCTCTTACAAATCCATTGATGAGTCCAAAACCAGTCAATGTCTACAATTGTTGCACATGGACTTGTTTGGCCTTGTTAAAATCATGAGTCTAAGAAGAAAAAGATTTTGTCTTGTCATAGTTGATGATTTTTCTAGGTTTACATGGACTTACTTTTTACATTCTAAGGATGAGACTGCAGGTATATTGAAGGACTTTGTCACCAAAGTTGAAAAACAATATGACTTGCCAGTAAAAGTCTTCAGGAGTGACAATGGAACAGAGTTTAAAAATAAGGAGTTGGATGATTTCTGTGTGTCAAAAGGGATTGTGAGGCAGTACAGCATCCCAAGAACACCGGAGCAAAATGGGGTGGTTGAAAGGAAAAATAGAACTCTTATAGAAGCTGCAAGAACCATGCTAGCAGATTCTGGTTTGCCATTGTCCTTTTGGGCAGAAGCTGTAAACACTGCTTGCTATGTTCAAAACAGAGTTTTGATCAACCCTAGACATCAAAAAACTGCTTATGAAATTTTGTTCAAAATCAAACCATTAATTTCATTTTTCAAAATCTTTGGCTGCCCATGTTTCATTTTAAATCTCAAAGATTCCATTTCAAAATTTGCAGCCAAAGTAGATTGTGGTTATTTTCTGGGATATTCTTCTACTGCCAAGGCTTATAAAGTGTTTAACACAAAGACCAAGACAATAGAAGAAACTCTGAATGTAAAGTTCAATGAACTTTCATCTCTAAAAATCCCAGCAAATCCTGCTGAACTGTTTGATTTAGATAAATTCAAATTTGAAGATATCACTGTTAAAACTAACAATGCAGGTATTCCACAGTCTCCACAACAAGATTACAAAACAGATGTTGTGATCCCCAGTCACTATAAAATCTATTCTGCTTCAGAGGGAGCAGCTGTTCAAAACAATTATCAAAACTCTGCCACAGCTGAGTCAACCACTGTTGGCCAGTCTTACCCTCAAACCACTGTTTCACCTCTCACAACCACTGAACAATCATCTGTTGACAAAAGTCAATCATCTGTTGACAAAAGTCAATCATCTGTTGACAAAAGTCAGTCCAGTTTTACACCACTTGGACCCATTCCCCCACTACCATTCCAAACATCTGATGGCACTACAGAAGTGCAAACAGATGTTACATCAACAGAGTCACCAAACCTCTGTCCTTCACCTCAAAATGCCATCATACCATATCAGGGAGATCTTATCTACCTAAGAGCTCATCCACCAGACCAGATCATTGGCAACATCAGAGAGAGTGTGCTCACAAGAAGCCAATCCTCCAATATCTGTCTTTTTGCAGGATTCCTATCTCTCACACAACCTGTCAAGTACCATGAGGCACTGAAAGACAACAGTTGGGTAGAAGCTATGCAAGAAGAGCTCCTTCAGTTCAAAAGACAACAAGTATGGGAACTTGTACCACTGCCTAAAGATGTTTGTCCAATAGGTACAAAGTGGGTCTTCAAAAATAAAACTGATGAAAGGGGTATTGTTGTCAAGAATAAAGCCAGGCTTGTGGTTCAAGGCTTCAGACAAGAAGAAGGAATAGATTATGATGAAACTTTTGCTCCTGTAGCAAGACTAGAAGCCATCAGACTATTCTTAGCCTTTGCTGTCAACCACAACATAAAGGTGTATCAGATGGACATCAAATGTGCTTTCCTTTATGGCAAAATTCAGGAGGAAGTTTATGTATGTCAACCACCTGGTTTTGAAGACACATTCCATCCTGACTATGTCTACAAGCTCAACAAAGCTCTGTATGGACTCAAACAAGCACCAAGGGCCTGGTATGAAACTCTTTCCACATTTCTCTTATCCATTGGCTTCACAAGAGGTAAAATTGACAAAACTTTATTTCTAAAATGGAAAGGAAAAGACTTAATGATTGTTCAAATATATGTGGATGACATCATTTTTGGATCCACATGTAACCAAATGTGTGAAGAGTTCAGAAAACTCATGACAGCAGAGTTTGAGAGGAGTACCATGGGTGAACTTCAGTGTTTCCTTGGTCTTCAAGTGAAACAACTGCAAAATGGCACATTCATTCACCAAAACAAATATGTAAAGAATTTATTAACCAGATTTGAGATGAATGATTGTAAGCCATGTAGTACACCCATGAGTACAGTCAAGCTACTCACTATTGATGACAAGGATGAACGGGTTGATCAAACACATTATAGATGCATGATTGGGTCTTTATTGTACTTAACTGCATCTAGGCCAGACATTATGTTTGCCACTTGTGTCTGTGCAAGATCCCAGGCTTCACCTAGAAAGTCAAACCTTATTGCTGTGAAAAGGATATTCAGATACCTAAAAGGTGCTCCCACACTTGGTATCTGGTACCCTGCTAATGGAAACATTGAGCTTTCAGGTTATTCAGATATTGATTTTGCTGGCTGTCACACCACAAGAAAGTCCACATCAGGAGGGTGCCAATTTCTAGGGAATGCCTTAGTCTCCTGGCAAAGCAAAAAGCAGGCAGCTGTTTCAACCTCAACAGCTGAAGCTGAATACATTGCTGCTGCTAGCTGTACAACCCAACTCATGTGGCTTCAAAATCAATTGCTGGATTTTGGGATAACTGCATTACAGACTCCACTCATGTTGGATAGTCAAGCTGCTGAAAATATCATCAAAAACCTTTACAAATCTGATTTCTAGAATTGGTATGCTAAACATGGAATAACAAAAATGTTTTTAATAAAAAAAAAACATTAAAATGTTTCAGAAAAATCAAAATCCATCTTTACAAATAGCTTTTTGGTTGAAAAATCTGTTTCAAACATCTGACCAGATAAAACAACCACTGTTCCATTCATATCCACTGTTGGTTGAAAAATCTGTTTCAAAACATCTGATCAGATAAAACAACTGTTTTGTTATCTATATATATCTATACTATACCTATACATAATAATAAAAAAAAATATACAACAGTTGGTTCCATCAGCTGTTTGCCAAAAACAGCTGTTCCCCACCAGATGCTTTATCCATCAGATGTTTGCCACGTCTACTCTTACAAGCAGAGTTTTGGCCACATCAGCGGTTTCACCAAAGCCTATAAAAACTCTGTTTTATCACAACAGTCGTTACACTGTCTCATTGTATTCAAAATATTGAAACCGCCTTCTCCATTCTCAAACCCTCAATCAGATTTCATTCATTTTCACCTTCGGAATCCATTAAAATGGATCTTCAAGCCAAAGCCACCCACAATTGTCTCCCATATCTGGTTAAAACAGATGATAACACATCATTCCATTCCACCATTGACATTCTCCTAAATTCCAAATATCTATCCATCTTAACCGCTGACGCTCCCATCTACATTGATACTCTCCAAGAGTTCTGGTTGAATGCTGAATTCTTATTACAAGACAAAAAGCCTACTTCCATTATTTCCAAAATTGGAGAAACAAGTGTCGTCATTACCCCTGAAATCATATCCACAACCTTCTCACTCAATGACCTGGCAGGTAAGGACTCCTTCACAAAAACAGAGCTTCACACTGAGTTTCAAGAACGAGGGTATGATGGTCAGATGACTGGGTCAACACTTTTCAAAATGTTTTTCCCACCAGTCATGAAATTTTTCTTCCATACCCTTCTTCTATGTGTCTCCGCTAAGTCCACATCCGTCAATGAAATCCCATTAAGGATGCAATATCTGGGTTATGCCATGTTGTCAAACTCTGACTTCAATCTTTCCCAGGGATTGTTCATGGACCTAGTGTCAAATGTGAAAGCAATTAAGTCTGGGTCAAACAATGCTTTTCTAATTTACCCAAGAATTCTTAGTGTAATCCTACAAAAGGTCTTACCAGAAAAAGTTTTCAAAAAGGGTGAGGCAATGCAAATGAAAAGCTTAACTGATGAAACTTTCACTAGAATGCTAGGTGGAAGCACCCAAGAAAAAGTGTCAAAAGTGTCCAAAGTTTCAAAAACACAAACAAATAGGACAAAGACAACAACTGTTGTCAAAACCTCTGTTGTTGAGCCCACTGCTCCTGGTGATCATGGCACTACATCCAGTGCTATGAAACCCACACCAGCCACTTCCAAAAGAAAACGTCCATCCACAAAAACCACCACTCAACCACAAATGAGACTTCTGGATGATGAGGTACCAGAAGATAACTTTGTTGCACCACCAAAGCAACCAGAAACCACTGTTGTTACTTCCTCACAACAGTTGGACATACCTCAACCTGACCAAACTCCTCATGAATCCTCACAAAAGGATCATGTTGTAAGCCAAGGGGAACCACATCATCATACATATGAGTCATTTGACCATATGATCACAAGCCCCTCACCAAGGGCTAATTCTCTTGTTACTCCTCCACCCTCACCATCACATCATGTTCCACAAACCTTTCAACCTCTGTTTGAGGCAATTGAGAAATCTCAGGAAAATCCCAGTTCCTCTCTTCCACCTATCACTGAGAGCATACCCCCACAAGTAACTGGTCCTGAGAACATTCAATCTGCCATCCCACAAACAGTAGAGGAGGTTACACCACCTGAGTTCAGTGCAACTCTAGGTGAGTTTTCAAATGAAGCAGCCACTACTGAAGTAGAGACCATTGTTTCACCTCAGGACAGTGGTTACATCACTAAGACTTCTTTGAAGGCAACAACTGATGAGGCCACTATAGTGTCCCCAAAATCAGTTGGAAGTCCCCAGTACCAAGAAAAAGGGGCATCTGATTCACCTCTTAGGACTGAATCAGGTAAAACTACCACTGGTAGGGACTCAGATGATCCTATTAACTTAGGAGATGGGTCAAAATACCAAGAATTGACGGACAGAGTTCAAGCAATTGAAACCTCTGTAGCCGACATCAAATCTGATGTCAAGCTTATACTGGGTTCCATAGCAGATCTTTCCAAAAGTCAACCATCAACAGCTGATATAGCTAGTGAGCTATGGAAATCCGTTTCCCCCATCATCATAGCTCACAGAAAACTAGCTGATCAGACCCATGAAACATATATGGCTGAAATCAGAAACATGGTGGATGCAAGGTACAAAGATACACATGCAGACATTCAAGCCATCAAAGATCACCTGCTGAAGACCACTGGCTCTGCCCCTACCACCATTCTTAGGGATGAAGATGATGATGTCTTCACGGCTGATGATGCCAAAAAGGGGGAGAGTGGCAGAGATAGGCTACCAAAGCTAGATCCCTTTGGTTGTCCACCTTCTAAAAAGGGTAAAGCCAAGTCTTCCAACAAACCAGAGGCTAGTCAAATAGCACCACAACAACAACAACAAGCAACACCATCAGCACCACAACAAACCACTGATAGAAGCAAAGCAGTAGACAACTCTGCAAACAAAGAAGCTGAAAAGGCTGCTCAGGCCAAACAAAAAAGGGCTGACACCTTGGAAGCTAAAGCAGAGTTGTTGGTGAACCTCAAGAAGGAACAACAGCAGGAGGTTGAAGATGTGGGATCCTCAAAAAGGATGAAAATGCCTGCTAGACATGTCAGAAAACCACCATCTAAGCTAAAAACCTCTGTTGACAAAACCACTGCTGCTACAACCACTGCCACCCAAAACACTGAAACCACCCAAAACACTGCTCCCCAAACCACTGATAAAACTACTGCCACCCAAACCACTGAAACCACTGCACCTAAACCTACAAACACATCTGAACATACAAGCACCAAACCTACACCCAAACCTACATCACCAACCAAATCCCAAACATCTGCTGGTCCTACTAAAAGGTCAACAGATGTTAATCCAACCACTGCTTCCACATCACCATCCCCTAAAATCTTGTACACAAGGAAGAGAAAGTCAACCTTTGTTGTACATGATGAAAACTTACACACATCACCAAATACCACCTCAACTACACAATCCACCCCTATTACAGCTATTCCACTCTCATCATTCTCACCACACACATCCAGATTCAGTTCCTATAGACCACCACCAACCATTACACCATTGGTTATTTAGTATCCCCTTGAACTTGATCTACTCAAGGGGGAATTACAATCCTTCTACAATACTGAACAACCTTCTGACAGATCTTTCCCTTCTCTCCCAAATTTCCCTGTTCCCCTAAACATTGATACATATCTTAAATACAAGGGTGAACAGGTAGATGCCATCATTAAGGAGAGATGCAAAGGGAAGGATGACAAGACTGCTCAGGGCATCCATTCACCAAGCCATATAAAGCAACCAAAAAGCAGTTTGCTGACTGGACCACTCATGCACTAAGAGAACAACTTCTCAGAATAGAAGAGTTGGCCAAAGACCCCAAAGCTAAAGTCTCTGCTCCTAATTTTGGCAAAGGCAGAGACCCAATCAGAGCCTTAAAGTTTAAATGAATGAGACAAGAGATAGTAGCTGCTAATTATGGGGAGATGAGGTCTGTTTCTAAATGGTCTGAGCTGAGGCTGGTTGAGACATACAAGAGTCTTGAAGAAAACAGAAAGAAGGATCCCAGCCTACCTAGAAAACCTGTCTATCCTGATGAGCCACTAATAAAGAGACCCCAACAGACTTTTACCTTAGACAGCTTACTTGAAACTTCTGATCTATCAGCTGCTGCAAGAAGACAGTTCAAGAAAAGGAAAGAAATGTCAGAAGAAGATCAGAAGAAGTTTGCTGATACATTTATAAAAGAAGGGATCTTCAATCAGATACATTTCTTCTCTGATCCTACAATAGAGAAACTCAGGGAAGTCATTGGGGGACCTCCATCACCTAACTCATCCAGAATAAAAGTTCATCTCAGCAAATCCACTGACTCAAAAATTCTAAAATGGAAAGTCAACAAAGACAACCATGAATTGACTCTGCTCAGGTCAGATGGAAGAGTTCAGAAAATTAGCATGGATGATGCATACAGCCTATGTGCAAGTGATCTTCAAACATTGCTAAATCTAGAGCTTGAAAGAGATGAAGAAGACTTATTTGCTCTGAACTTTGAACTACAATTCAAAGGTCAAATCAGAGAAAGTCTGATGAGGAATAAAGATCAGTAAATAAAGCTGAGTTTTGGCATCATCTGTTCTAGGGGGAGATTGTTGGGTCTGCTGACCTGGAGAAGAACAGATGATTGAAAAGCCAAAACATGCTAACAGTTGATCCACACAATAAACAGTCCTTACAACATACTTCTCCCAAAAGACTGCTGACTCTAACAACTGTTCCATCCAAGCAACTGCTATGACAACTGCGGATACAAAGGACTGCTGAATAAACACTGATGAAGAACAACTGCTGACCAAAGGTCTGATGAAGAACAACTGCTGATCCAAGTACTGAAGACTAAAGCACTGCTGGAGCCAACAACACTAAGGCTCCAGCAGAGGATACAAGACCATCAGAGTTTTCCTACAACAGTAGTTTACCTTCAGTGTTTTCAATGTAACAGTAGTTTGTAATAGGCAGATGTTTTATGTTTGTTATTCTGTTAGAGGTCACTGTCTTAAGGTGACGTCAGCCTAGGTCATCAGTGGTTTAGGTTTGTCTATAAATAGAACAGTGCTTGTACCGTTCTATTGTATGATCACACACACAAACATTCTCTCAGACAAACAATCACTGTGTGATCAGGCTGAGGGGGAGTACTTGTATGATTGTAATCTTTTAGATAAATGAAAGCATTCGATCAGAAAACATTTACTCTCATGTTTTGATTAAAAGTTTATCATTCCGCTACACTTTCCATCTATATTCATATTACTCTTATCATTTTTAGTTAAACATAATCAAAACAATCAAACTCAGATCCTAACAACAGCCTACCTCGGAACTGTCACCATCTTTTCTCACTTTCAGCTACTTCTCGGGCGGTGTATGCCATAGGTGCACCCCTCTTGCTCTGGTTTCTGTACCACCCGCCGACCCAGTTACTCTCGTTGAGCCCGACCATTCTGTTGACCACATACCGGAGCAGCCTGCAGAAGAGGCACCCGTGCCCATGCCCGAGCCACCCCGTCGACTGAGGAGCAGATCACAGGCCCAAAAGCGGCCCTACCTCCCCACTCTCGTAAGTGACCTCGCACATCTGCACGAAGATGACGATGAGGAGGAAATGAACTTAGGTGGACCTTCGGGCAGACCGCTGTATACAGAGCGAGGTCTTCTTCTGTCCCATGATTCGCAGTTGGTGACATTGGGAGTTTGCTTCGGGAGTTGGAGGATCATGCTTCGGAGGCCGAGTAGGGAAGGCTTGAAGCTGCCATTGGACGGGTGGAGGCAGAGAGAGACTTGGAGGCACTAGAGCAGAGGATGACCGAGTTGGACCAACGCATGAGATCTGCAGTCGCTGCCCTTGCAGCCGCTTTTCCATCTTCGTTTTCTTAGGAGGTTTCATGATTGTACTTTATGATGTTTTATTTTGTGGTTCTGGTTTAGACACATGCGGCTAGGCCGCCGATCTTTTGTAATAGAACAATGGATGTACTTGAACTTCTTGATGAAATGAAATGGTTGTAATGGTATTTTAATTCATGATGTGCCCTATTTATTCTTTTGTCTAGTGGTTGTGATTGACTTAATATTAATGGTTATATTTGGTTACTATATTTGTATGCTTGACAATATTTGTGAAATATGTGTCTTATACTTTGAATATGTTATGTATTCGAAGGAAAACATGCAAACCCGACAATCTACAAGAACTAACGATGGCGAACCACTCTCAGCCACTCCCGCTGAGCTTGCTAGGGTAAATGCTGAAGTGATTGCTCACTTGGGCCAATCTTAAAACTCAACTTATGGAAAAGTACTGTCGTAAGAGCGAACTGGAAAAGCTTGAAGCAGAATTTTGGAATATGCCTATAGTGGATGCTACTGTGACTACCTACACAACCCGTTTCCACGAGTTCTCTCGACTTGTACCTCACATGGTCACTCCTGAATTCAAGAGAGTCGAACGGTATATTTGGGGTTTGTCTCCCAAGATTCGAAGCATGGTCACTGCGTCAGCACCCAATACCATCCAGAGTGCTATTACACTGGCTCACAGTCTCACTGATGAAACTGTTCACATGGGTTCATCGAATCGCAAGATTCAAGTTGCTGGTGAGAGTTCTGGGGGCAAGCATAAGCGATCTGGTTCCAAGAAGGGTAAGAACTCCTCCCACAAGCGCCAAGATTCAGTGAAGCTTTTTGCTACCACCACTTCTGCGGAGCCCAAACGGAAGTACAACGGGCCCCATCCTTATTATAGAAAGTGCAATTACCACCATGTCGGCACGTGTGAGAGTATTTTATGCAAGAACTGCAACCGCCGTGGTCACCAAACCGCTAACTGCAAAGCCAAAGCCACCAACACTCCTCGTACCAAAAACGAGTGTTATGAATCTGGTGCAACCTGTCATTTCCGCAAGGATTGCCCAAAGGCTATGGATCAAGCTCACGGACGAGCATTGTAGGAGGATCGATTTGACAAAAACTATTGGTTTGATCAAACAAGTCTACTAATTCAGGTGCGGAATCCCTGAATCAGTTACAAAATGATAATAATATCAACAAAACACACAGATCATCATAAACATTGCTTTTCATTCATAAACATACTCAATTACACGTTAAAACGACGTTTATAATGATTAAAAGACGTTTATAGACTTGACACAATAACCTAGGGAGGACACACACTGGGAGGGAAAACAAAATGTCAAAAGTTTCATTGCAAAAATCAACTTGAACTTATATAGGCCTGCACATTCGCCCATTTGTGTTGGTCGAATGTGCAGGTTCGACCAAACATGGTGGTCGAATCAAGTTTATACATTAAATCTATTTCTACCTTCGACCTCCTGTGCTCCTTCGCCCCTATTCTTCTACCTTCGACCATTCAAGAAACCACCTTCTACCGTATAGTTTCACCTTCGACCATTCGACAGTGAACAAAAACATGTGTTATTCGAAATCCAAAGCATTAGTCGCATATTATGCATCTACAAACTCCTCCTCGACTATTGCTTGGATTTCTTACGCTCTTGGTCCATCATCTTGTTCATGAACTTGATACGTAGTAAAGTATTCTGTTCCTTGGTCATTACAGGTTCAAAAGTTTGTTTCGGCTTTTTTTTTAACTTCCGGAACTTCTTGAACCTTCACAAACTTTCCCAATTTCTTATCAAAATCACATCCAGCATTCACATCCCACGCAAAGCATAAGAATACCACACGTTGGTATTTGCTTGCTTGCTCACTATCCCTAGCTTCGCAGTAAATCGGATTATAATAAAGCATTATAATATCCTCATGCGAACAGTTAATCAACCACATGGGATCAAAGATGTGAATCTTCTTGAAGTCTTTTACACCATCCTTCAACACTATAGCAGCCTCTACAGTCTTCCAGTCGTAATACCACCAAATGAAATCTTTGGAAAAGTGTTGAGGGATCTGCATCAACGAAATATGTTTCAACACTTTAGGTGGTTTGTATTTTAACGTCACCTTAGGCATTCCAGTTATCTCATCAATCTCCTTCTTATGAACAATCCGTTTAGGATACTGAGGAGTAAACAAGTTCCACCTAGTTCTGCTTTCTCTTGACATACGATCTGCAAAGTAAGCAACATGATCGTTCACAGAACCTGTCATCTCATGTCTACATATATCACGAATCGCCCAGTATGGAAGTGTCTTCAAATCATGGAATCTGTCAAAGTACAATATTCCTTTTTCCCACTTAACAACTACACACTTCAACTGTTACACAAACTTCCATCCCAAAACTTTCCCTTTAAACAACTCGTTATGGAACTTGTAGAAGCTGCCCTGAATCTCTGTCTTTGGACGATTAGCTTCTTTCTTCTTCAGCTTTCTCAATAGATCTTTCAAAGTATCAGATTGTTCAGTGTTTGGCTTATCACAATCTGGAAACACTTCTTCAACAAATCTCTTACTCTTTTCATGAGCAAGTTTCTCGGCCTCTTTCAACAACTCGTCAGAAAATTCAGGAAATCCAGAATCTTTATTTTTCTTGAAGTATTCTAGATATTCCTCACTCGTTATATCTTCAATCTCAACTTCCTCAAACACTGGCACGTCTCTATCGTCAGAATGATTACCTGCTTCTTTCGCAGGTAAGTTTGGAATCTGATTATCAATCATCAACTCCTCCAGAGTCTTTCCAACTTGTTTCGCCAGTCCTTATAAAATCTCTTTAGACATGGCCGCAGAAACTTCTCCATCTTCTAAGTCAGGATCGTTATATTCCAACTCAAATCTCATATCACTGGACTCAAATATTTCAGGGAATCTGCTAGTCATTTCTATAGTCTAGACTCTGTCTGTCAACATCTGGCGATACATATTCTTATCCTCATCAGATAAGGATCTTATCTTCTCATTCCAAAAGATACTATCATCATCAACATTACCATCAGGAGCCTTTGAGCTGGATTCTCCTGCACGTTTTCCAGATCCTCTCTTCTCGCACTTATACTTGTCAGTGTCATCATCATCATCATCATTGTCAAAACTTGCAGAGCTGTTACCTTTTCCTGAATCATCTCCCGAACCATCATCATCACCATCTTTCTTCTTCTTAGGATCTTTACCAGCATCCTCATCTAATTCAACATTTTCTTCTTCCTCTTCATCGGATGGTTCGAAATCAACTTCTTCATCATCACGCTCCTTATCCTCTTCACCAGCTTGCAATTGAGGAGCTCTAGAGTACAAGTCTTTAATCAAATTATCCATACTCTTGTTACTCTCTTTCAGCTTCTTATTCTCCTCTTTGATAGCAATGTATCTCCTGGTGTTTCTCTGTTCGTGCTTCAACAACTTCTTGTTTTCTTTCTGAAGTTGTTTTATCTTGGCTTCAAGAGCTTCTTGATTCTCATGAGATGTCTCAACAACGTCTAACATCTTCTTATCATTATTTCTCAACTGTTCTATCTCTACTTGTTGCTGATTAATAATTTTCATCATGTCAGCAAGTTTCTGGTTCACAGCAGTCATAACATCACTATCTACTGTAACCTTTGGTGGTGTTGAAGCTTCAGCAGCAGAAAACTTTCCTTTCTTCAATTTCTTTAACACCCTGTCTAGTGCACTGTTAAACTCATCAGTTGGTATCTCTGTCGGTTCAGCAGCAGTTGTTGTCTTTTGCTTCTTAGCTGCTGGGGATGTGATCGGTGATTTAGAACTAGATGATGGTGGCAGTTTCTTTCCAGCAACCAATATCTCAATGTCTCTAGCCCTTTTCTCCATTGGCTTCAGTACTTCTCTTTCTTCTTGTACTATGGTTTCTTTTGTTTTTCACTTGACTTTGGCGATCCTACAAAATCTTCGGATCCCAATCCTAATCCTTCATCAGTTTCATCCATCACAATAGGACTTTTTGTCCTTTGCTCCTCCAAAGACTTATTAAGACTTACAGACTCACCAGCCACAGTGGCCTTGGGCGTGGTTCTCTTAACAGTCTCGCTATCCGAATCCCATCGTTCATCCTCTTGTGTCTCTTCTGAGTCAACTGACACTTCATCCACTAAGTGTAAACCTTTCTTTGCAACACTTTTTTTCCTTCTTGACACCTTCTTTTGAACAGATTCAACATCATCTTGTTTCTCTTTGCCCTTTCCAGTCTTTGCACCAATATTTATCACTTGACGCTTTCTCTTAGCATCAGGATCTACTGGAAACAATGGATTATCTTCATCTGATTCACTGTTATCATGTCTAACTTTATCAGTACCTGGATCTTCATAATCTTCCTTGATCAGATGACCAAAAAGATTCTTCATAGGTGGTCTTTCATTCATCGCCACACCCTTATAACCTTTCATCCTAACAAGTGTGTTCAAACTCATGTGATCCTGAACTACAATCTGTTTAGGATCTCTCTTCAAGTTCTTATACTTCGAATCAAAGATCATCTGAAGAAATCTCGGGTACAATAGAAACTTCTTGCTCCTCAACCCTCTAAGTGGTTCTAACATGTGTTCTAATAACATACCTGATACATTGAACGGTTTGTTCAATATAAGAGCCATCATCAAAGAACTGATGCTCTTTCTCATCAAATCATACCCACCACTTGCTGATCCGAACACATGTATCATGACATGAGCAAGATATTTAAACTGAGGACATAACTTCCCTTTGTGTAATGAACCGTCAGTGATTGGTCCATTATACTTCATCCGAAGGAAGCATTTCCTTTGCTCAGTCCAAGACAATTCTCTGGGATATGTCTTCACATCTTCCAGCTTCAACGCCTCTCTAATATCATCTTCAGAGATAATCACCAACTCTCCCTGAATCTTACTAACAATCGCCGATTCACCTTCCCAAAAGTCCATCTTGGCATTTGTCCAAAACACTCTTTGGTGATCTCTGTATATAATAGCTGGAGTAGCAATAGCGTCAATAACCCGACTCCTCTTCAAAAACTCTATGATCCCAGCAAATTCAGTACGCTTCTTTAAGTCGCCTAAGTACGCACAGCAATTGTGTACCGGTTCGAATGGCAAATCATCAATCTGTTCCTTCCCGGTTGCTTGCCTTGAAGATCCAGCGGGAACACTAGCACTTCCCTGTGTTAGGACAAAGAGGATTGGTGAAACCACTTTTGCAAACCTTAGTCTAATTCACTTCTGTCAAAATATTCTAAGTATAGAACTGCTGAAGAAGGAAGATCAAACTGCTGAAGAAGAGATTACACAAGTACTAAAGAAAAGTCATCAGAAGTTCTGAAGTCCAAACCAGACATTTCTACTGAAGAACTACTACTCATCAGTAGTTTGTCATTCATCAGTACTTATGTGAAGATCTTTTCCACCGCCTTTTGTATCAGTAGTTTATTAGTTTAGTATTACTTTTACTTTATGTACAAGTTCCAAGATTGCAACTTGCTGCAACTTGTCTCTGAACTTGCTTTTTGGCAAGGTTCATGTATTTGTAAAGTCTATAAATAGAAGGGTTCATCCCTCTGTTTTAAACATTGATTTTTAATACAGAAATCCTTCAACGTATATTATTGTTATTTCCATTTCATATTTATTGAGAATCTGTCTAAGTGTTTCATTCTCATTCAATACTTAGGTTTTCAATAAATACTTATCATTTATTAGTTTCTCAAACATCCAGGGGGAGTAATAACTCCTGTTGATAAGTGTAGCTTTAAACTCATATCATTCCGCTGTGCTATCACTCATAAAAGAGCAATACTGATCCAACAATTGGTATCAGAGCACTGGTTTATCTGATCACATATCAATCTAACACATTGAGAATCAGACACAGGCTCTTATTGATATTCAATAAAGGATTATAAGCTCACTTTTATCAACATCCATCACTTTTAGAGATATTTGACAAATCAATACTCTTTAAAATGGATCCTCATAATACTGGTTCTGCTAATAAACCTGCTATGCTAGTAAGAAATGAATATAACATCTGGCAAAGGAGAATGACACATACCATATCACAGACCAACACAGGTTGCTGGAAATCTGTGATATATGGTCCTCATAAACCAGTAAATATTAATCTAGAAACTAAAGAAGAAATTCCAAAAGGCCCAAAAGACTATACAGATGATGATTTCCTAAAACTTGAGCTTGATGCTAAAGCTTTCTCTATGTTGGCAATGGCACTCCCAAATGAAATCTACTCTGGCCTATTACATTGTGATAGTGCAAAAGAGCTTTGGGACTGCCTCAAAGAACAGTTTGGAGGAACTGAAGAGGTGATTGCCAACACCAGAGAAATCCTGGCTCAACAATATGAAACTTTTGCTCACATTAATGGGGAAACTTTAACACAACAATTTGAAAGATTCTCCTCATTAATATCTGAGCTAAAATTAAATGGTCAGACCTACACAACTGTATCTATGCTTCATAGATTTTTAAGGTCTTTACCTGAAAAATGGGAAACATACTCTATAGTCTTAAGATCTTCACCAGACTTTAGCTCCCTCACTCTTATAAAACTTCATGGGAGATTATTTACTTTTGAAAGAGAAATTGATCAAAAGAAAAAGTTACAAAGTTCTGGCAAAACTGCTGATGACTATCTACCAGGTAGTACAACACTATTGGGACAAGACTCACCAACTTGTTCAAATAGTTTTGGATCTTTTGACCATATTGACATAACTGCTGGGATCTCATCTGAAAGATCGTTCCCAGGTTATGACAATAATGATTTTAGTCAAACTGCTGATAACATGTGTTTTATCATGGATGATTTAAAAAATTTCAGCAGTGATGACTTAGAAGAAATGGATATTTTACACCAACTGGCCATTTTAAGTTTAAAAACAAATAAATTTAACAAAAGGTCAAGAAGGAAGTTTTCAGGACTCAACAGTTCAACAAAAATTGGTTTTGACAAATCTAAACATAGATGTCACAAGTGTCAAAAGTTGGGACACTTTGCTAGAGAGTGTAGAAGCTCTGGCTTTAACCAATCTCAGTCTGGAAATAATTTTAACCCCAATTATAACAGGAATAATGGAACATAAGGGAGTGCACATTTTGTACAGGCACAAGCTCCACAACACCAATATGTGCCACAAGTACAATATGTACAGATGCCTGCTCAACAGATGCAGAGCCAACAATCAATCCCTCCCTTTCCAGCTGCTCAACAACCTCCACAGCCTCAGCAACCCTCTCAACAAAGTTTATTTACTTCAGGGTATGTTGACTGGAGCAGTCTTCCTTTTGACACCACAGAGTGTTATCCTAATGCAGACAACAAGATGTTTGACATCAACTGGAGAGAGCCTGACAATGGCAGGAAGAACTTTGCCTTAATGGCATTTGAGGGATGCCCCTCAAAATCTGCCTTGTCACAGATATCTAAAGAATCTTTGACAAAACTTTGTTCAACTTCTTGCAAAGAATCTTTTGCTCTCATAAGAGAGACTAATGTGCACTTACAAGGGAAAGCAAATGACTCTGAGAGAAAATTCACTCAGATGAAATGTGATTTAGAAAGAAAACTTTCTGCAAAAACAAAAGAAGTTTCTAAATTAACTAACACTGCTATTGAAACCCAAGCACAAATTAAAATCATGATAAATGACCTAGGAAATGTCAGACAAGAGCTTGCTGACACCAAGGTCACATGTGAAAAATGGGTTGAATCTTGTAAGGGGTACCAACTATTGCTAAACAAACAAAGTGCTTCAAATGTTAGGTTTGGCATAGGGTACAATCACACTGAAACACCAACAGATTTTTCCCCCAAAACTACTGAAGATGGGAGAAAAATTGTTTCAGGTGAAACTTCTGAAGAGAAAGAATGCACATCTTCCATGAGAACTTTCTAAAAACTCACAAAGAAAGTTCTTCAGAAGTACTGATTAATTCTGACTTTAAGCCATCAGTAGTTTCAACTACATCAGGAGTTGAGAACCTGAAAACTACTGATGACCTAAAACCAATCAATACAGTCAGAAACTTGTCTTTGAAAGAAAAGACAAAAGAATGTGAAATCTGTGGTCTGTTCAACCACAAGACAGAATTTTGCAGATACAGAAAAGGTATTCAGTACAAAAAGAAAAATCAACAACTGGTTGTGGGAAAGCAAATCAAAAATGATTTTGTAAAAACTTTTTCTCCCAGGAAACAACAACCAGTAAACACCTTTTCTCAGAAAAAGACAAAATCTCAACAAAGATCTTTTTCTCAAAATTCTCTTTCAGTTGTTAGACCTAAATCATCAGCAGTTTCACAAACTACTGAGATTAAGGATCTCATAAACATGGTACAACTACTGATGACCAAAGTTGATGGTGGTCCTCAAAAGGACACCACCATTGCTCTTAATGAAAAATCCATTGCCAAAAAGACATGGATTTCTCAACTTGGTCAAGAACAAACTGTAAATGTTCTCAAGAGCAAACCCAAAGCCAAACTGGCTTGGGTTCCTAAATCTAACTAATTTGCTATCTTGTGCAGAGAGTTTCCAGAGGCTTAAATAGCATTTGGTATGTGGACAGTGGAGGCTCAATGCACATGACAGGATGCAGATACCTGATAAACCATTTTATCAGTCAAAGAGAAGGACCTGTATCCTTTGGGAACAATGCTAAGGGATATGTGCTAGGACATGGCAATGTCTCCTCTGGCAAAATACAGTTTGACAAGGTCAATCTGGTTGAAAACCTTGAGTACAACTTGCTGAGTGTGTCACAAATGTGTGATAAAGGATATTCTTCCTTTTTCACAAAGACAGCATGCAAGATCATATCACCAGAAGGCCAGAAGTTGATAGAGAAGATCATTGAAGATCACACTTTGTTGATAGCCAAAAGATGTGGCAATGTCTATGCAGTGGACATTGAAAAAGACAAAGTACTGAACAACACTGCCTGTTTCTTCTCAAAGGCATCAACTTCAGAGACCGGTCTCTAGCACATGAGACTTGGCCATGTGAACTTTAAAACCATAAATAAAGTCACAAAAATGGGCTTGGTCAGAGGTCTACCCTTAAAAGTATACCAGTGTCAAGAACACTGTGTATCCTGTTTAAAGGGAAAACAGCAAAAGTCCTCCTATAAGTCTATTGAAGAATCAAAAACAACTACATATCTTCACCTACTCCATATGGACTTATTTGGACCTGTAAAGATCATGAGCCTTGGTAAGAAGAAGTACTGCTTGGTCATCATTGATGACTACTCAAGATTTACATGGGTATTCTTCTTATTTTCCAAGGATGAGGCTGCTGAAATCATCAAGTTCTTCATTCTACAAGTAGAGAAGCAATATTCTCTACCTGTCAAAACCATTAGAAGTGATAATGGGACAGAGTTCAGGAACAAAACTCTGGATGAATTCTGTTTGTCTAAAGGGATTATTAGACAATTCAGTGTTCCCAGAACTCCTGAACAAAATGGTGTAGTAGAAAGGAAGAACAGAACTTTAATTGAAGGAGCAAGAACAATGTTAGCTGATTCTGGCCTACCATTACACTTTTGGGCATAAGTAGTTAACACATCATGTTATGTTCAAAATAGAGTCCTTGTTGTCAAGAGGAATTCCAAGACTGCCTATGAAGTTCTTCATGGCATGAAGCCCCTCATCTCCTTTTTCAGGGCTTTTGGGTGTCAATGTTTCATCTTGAACATTAAGGAATCTATTTCAAAGTTTGCTGCCAAAGTTGATTCAGGTTACTTTCTTGGTTACTCTTCAACTAGAAAAGCCTACAAGGTTTTTAATTCAAAAACCAGGATAGTAGAAGAAACACTGAATGTCAAGTTTAATGAGTCAAAACACACTCTCATTCCAGCACATCCTGCTGAACTTTTTGACCTTGACAGTTTTCATTTTGGACCTGAAAAGAATGTTACTTCATCTAAACCTACTTATTATGGTGATCAAAGGTTTGATGATGAGGATCCCACACCATGGACCCCTCAAACAGTTATTAAGTCAACTTCAAAACCATCAGAAGTTTCACAAACTTCTGATTCAACAAATAATGAGGAACAAATTTAAACATCTGCTTCAGCACCTGCAACTACTGAAGACATTGAAACTGCTGAACTAGATATAATAGATCTCAGTAGTTTGTTTGAAGAACATGAGCCACCAACACCTGTCAGTGGTTTACAACAACTGATCGAACACAAAGATCATCCACTTGATCAAATCATGGGTGATATTGCATCAGGTGTTCTTACAAGAAACCAGCTTTCCAACTTTTGTCTCTTCTCAGCATTTATTTCACAGTTGGAACCAAAGAAGTACCAAGAAGCCCTCAAAGACAACAATTGGGTGCAAGCAATGCAAGATGAATTGCTTCAATTCAACAAGCAACAGGTTTGGGAAATCTGTCCCTTACCACCAAACAAGCAGCCAATTGGCACAAGATGGGTTTTCAGGAACAAACAAGATGAAGCTGGTATGATAATAAAGAACAAGGCAAGACTGGTAGTACAAGGTTACTCTCAAGAAGAAGGAATTGACTATGATGAAACCTTTGCTCCAGTTGCAAGGTTTGAAGCCATCAGGTTATTTCTGGCCTATGCCATTTCCAACAAAATAAAAGTTTATCAAATGGATGTTAAGAGTGCATTTTTGTATAGAAAGATAAAAGAGGAAGTGTATGTTTGTCAGCCACCTAGGTTTGAGGATCCTTCTCATCCTGAGTGAGTGTACAAACTAGACAAAGCTCTTTATGGGCTCAAACAGGCTCCAAGGGCCTGGTATGAAACACTTTCCAACTTTCTACTCAAAAATAACTTCACAAGAGGCTCCATTGATAAAACTCTTTTCATAAAACATGTTGGAAATCATATCTTACTTGTTCAAATATATGTTGATGATATCATATTTGGTTCAACAAACACAAAACTGTGTGATGAATTTACGAAACTCATGCAATCAAAATTTGAGATGAGTACAATGGGAGAACTGCAGTACTTTCTGGGACTGCAGATTAAACAACAAACAAATGGAACTTTTATACATCAATCAAAATATGTTAAAGAATTATTAAACAAATTTTCTTTACAAGACTGTAAATCATGTTCCACTCCCATGACACCAACCACACAAGTTGAACCAGATGATCAAGGAAAACAGGGTGATCAAACCATGTATAGATGTATGATAGGTTCCCTTTTATATCTAACTGCTTCTAGACCAGATATTATGTTTTCAACATGTGTCTGTGCAAGATATCAATCAGCTCCTAGGGAATCACACCTCATTGCAGTCAAAAGAATCTTCAGTATCTTAAAGGAACTCCAACACTTGGAATTTGGTATCCTACTTCAAGCAATACCAAGTTATCAGCTTTTTCAGATAGTGACTATGCAGGGTGTAAAATGCCAAGAAAATCAACATCTGGTGGTTGTCAATTCTTAGGAATCTGTCTAGTGTCCTGGCAATCAAAGAAACAAACATCTGTTGCAACTTCAACTGCTGAAGCTGAATACATTGCAGCTGCAAGTTGTACATCACAGATACAATGGCTCCCGTATCAACTTCTTGATTATGGAATCAAAGAAACCAAGACACCATTGCTTGTAGACAGCAAATATGCCATTAGCATCATTCAAAATCCTGTTCAGTTTTCAAAGACTAAACACATTGAAATCAGGTATCATTTCATAAGAGATTGCTATGAAAAAGGCAAGATTGAAGTGAAGCATGTAGCAACAGCTAATCAAATAACTGACATCTTCACTAAACCCCTTGTCACCTCAACATTTCAGAAGTTAGTATCCATGCTTGGGATGCTAAATTTGTAAGTGTTTCTTTTTATTTTTCTGCATATATTTTTCCTTTTTCACTTACACCTGACTAAAAAGTCTGACAACTTCTGAAAACCAAAGTGAGAGAAACTACTGATGACAAAAACATCAGTATGGGAATATTTTCTGAAAAAGGTTAAACTTCTGATAAAATAATCTTCAGAACTTACATTCTCATCAGTTGTTTTCAAACTACTGAAGAGAAAGTGGGAACTACTGATGAAAACAATTCCTCATCAGCAGTTTAGTCAAAAAAGGGCAAATCAGACTTTTCCCACATCAGAAGTTTTGACCTAGGCGGTGTAAAACTTCTGATAAATACCTTTTTCAACACTTATCCTTTCAAAAAGCAAGAATTCCCTCCTTCTCTCTCAAAAAGCTCTCAAACCCTGAACCTGCAAAAACACTATTCGATCTCTACACACCCAAACCACATGGCTTTAGTTCTAAAATAGGGACACAATCTTAGGGCCTACTTAGAGAAACAAGAAGGCTGGTCCCAATACGATGAGATCATTGATCTCGTCGTCAAATCCCAATATCTCACCGCTCTCACAATAGACCCACCAATACATCCTGAAACTCTCAATGAGTTCTGGGCTAACGCTGAGACAGTGATGGTGGACGATGAGGTTATCTCTCTCAACCCAACAATCAAAGGGAGACAAATGGCCATCACACCGGCCACACTTGCAATCAGACTGGGGTTGAATTATGTGAATGCCCCTGAACATGTTGCAAACTGTGAAATCCACCTAACCATGACAGAATGTGGTTATCAAGGTACTCTCTCACAAGCTACAATCTTTAAAAAGTATTTTGAACCAAAATACAAACTTTTGTTTCATTATATCATTATGTGTTTGAGTCCTAAAACAGGGTCTTATGACCAGATGCCCTCAACCTTTCAACCAATTTTTCATTCCATAGTGAATGAAACAAAATATAGGGCATCAAAACATTTCTTTAATGAGTTGGTGTTACATCATAATAACACTAAAAAGAAGTTTTTGTTATACCCAAGGTTCATTATGCAATGCATAATCAAAGAACTAGGTGATGAGGTGCTTGTGGGTAAAACTACAATTTTGAAACCCTTAACCTCACAAGCATACTCTAGGCACAACAAACAGGCTGCCTGGCCAGAAGATGACCAAGGGGAACCAGAACCAGTCCCCATGGAACCCTCATCTTCCAAACCTATACCCCCAAAGTCCAAGAAACCCAAGGAACAAAAACAAAAACCCACCAAACCAAAAAGAAAAGTTGTTCAGGAGGTTGAGATGCCTTAACAAACTATTGTGCAATCTGCACTTCCTAAAGATGTGACTGAAACATCCTCTCAGTCTCATCCATCTCAAACCCCACCAAGAGCACCAATCACAATTCTTTTCAAAAAAAAAAGACTTAAGAAAGCCATTCCTATTGATGCTTCTTTTGAAACTGCTGAACCCATTGACCAAACTACTGAACCAACACCCCAACTTTCTGAACCTGATTTTGAAATAGCCAAACTTCTCTCTAGGCTAAAAGAGAAAGTCCCATCTACACATGTCAGTCCCTAACAACCACATCAAACAGGGGACATAGCCTCAGAATTTGACATGGATGTGGACACTCAAAGCCCTAACCAAAGAGATGAGGATGAACCAGGGTCTCTAAGCCCAAACTTAGAAACTCTTGGTACTTTTGAGGCTTCTACTACTCATTTACCACCCAGTGGTGGATCTGAGGAAAGAAGCAACATAGCTAAGACCTCAACTGTGGCAACTACTGATGAAGGATTAATGCCTGAGGTAGGAAATCCTCTGAACCAAGAAAAAGAGGTACATGAGACAACTGAGTTGGGCTCAGCTCATGATGTAACTGATACAGTCCTCATTGAGGATGTAATCAGGGATTCAGATGATTCCATTGACTTGGATGATGTTTCAAAACACCAAACTACTGAATTGACGACTACAAGTGAAGGTCCTGCACCTGGTGTATCTATGCTCAAGAAGCTAGTCACACCAGATCAAGTTAAAGTCCACTTAATCCCTGATTCCCCTATAGTGGCATCTTCTATACAACAAGAAGATCAACCAAAAACACACCCCTCACTACAAATGCCTACCCAATTCCATGGGCAATCCAGCATAGACATGAACCAGCTATGCAACCCAGATGGTCCCTTATACCACATGATGAACACCCTCATCAAAAATCACTTCCAAACATACACAGCTAAATTGGAGCTGTACATAAAGAACCAATTTGGAGTGATACAGACAAAGATGAACGATCTGTCCAACAAGATTGACTTCAACAGCAAACAGATTGCTACTCTTACAGGTCATTTCTCCCAACCTTCAACTTCAAAAATTGATGAATCCAAAAAGGGGGAGAAAATTAAGGAACCTAGGGAGTCATTCGAAGCCAGGATAAAGGCAAGAGTGGCTATCCAAGAAAGAAAACAAAGAAACCAAGCCAGAAAAGAAAAACTGACCCAACAATTTGGTGTCTCTATTCAAGAAATAGAAGATGCTGAAAAGTCTGATGAATCCCAAGGGCACAATGAAGAAACCTCTGATGGACAAAGTTCTGATGAAGACTCAGAAAGTACTGAAGACAATCCTTCAGTAGTTGACAAACCTTCAGTAGTTGTCAACCCATCAGATGTTAACACTTTCAACACTCAAACTGCTGAACAAGAGCCTTCCAGATCAACTGAACCTACCCAACCAACTCCTGTTCCTCCTAGGCCTACTACAATAGTTACCAGTATGACTGTACTAAACCCTTCTCCAATCTCTCAATCAGCAGAACTTTTTGAGAAGAGTTTAGTGGCAGTTCAGAAGAAAGCCAAGGAAGACCAGATTTGGAAAAATCTGGAAGAAAGGGATGACTTGGACTTAAGCCTGGATGAAAAGCTACAGGCTTATGAAGCTGAACTTCAAAGGCAGGCTAGCCTAGACAGAATTGTTGAGGAAGACAAAAGACATCAACTGATGTCTTATATAACTAAGAACAGCAAAATCAAAGCCCATACATTAAAGAGACTCTCCATGGAAGAGCTGACAAAAAGAGCTCAACTTATTGTAGACAAACTTGCAAGAAGTAAAGATACAAAAGCCAAGAGAGCCCAAATGATAGAAGAACTAGTAGCTAATGGTTATGGTTCAAAAGCCTCTATGTCCAAATGGAAAGAAGAAAGATTAATGGACACTTATAGAAAATACAAGGCTGCAAGGGCTGCAAATCCAGAGAAGTTTGAAACTGCTGAAGTACCAACTTCAGTAGTTAGAACTTCTGGTGTTCAAAGAAGACCAGCTACCCAAAAGAAGAAATCAGAGGAGAATGTGAAGACTGATTTCAGAATGGTACTATTAGAAGGAAGTACAGTAGTTCATTCTGACTTTGACATTGAAGAAAAACCCCTGATCACACAATTCAGGGATCCTTCCACCTTTGCCTATCAAATCCAAAAAACCATCAAAGACAAACTGCACACTAAGGTAGTTACTGAGCATCATTTGCCAACTTTTCAAGTACCTAATGTGATGCAACAAGAACAAGGAAGAGAATCCCACCTGAGAGTCACTGAAGTTGACAACATCCAACACTCAGGAGCATCCCAGGGTACCACCATGGTTCCCTACACTTTAGACTTTGACAAGTCTAAAGTACCTATCATCAGATGGTCCTTTACTGATAACAACTCAGTACAAGTGACAAGAAGAGATCAGACAAGCAGAGCCTATAAGTCGATGAATGATCTGAAGAAGCTATCAACTCAAGACCTGCTTACAATCCAACATCTAGAACCACAAAAAGGATCTCTCACTGATGAACAGCTGAACCAGCTGAAGAATTCCATGTTCAAAGGAATATGGAAGATTGTGAATGACAGAAGAAAACAATAAGGAATTAGAAAGGTTTTGGCTTCATCAATCCAGGGGGAGATTGTTAGGACAAAGAGGATTGGTGAAACCACTTTTGCAAACCTTAGTCTAATTCACTTCTGTCAAAATATTCTAAGTATAGAACTGCTGAAGAAGGAAGATCAAACTGCTGAAGAAGAGATTACACAAGTACTGAAGAAGAAAAGTCATCAGAAGTTCTGAAGTCCAAACCAGACATTTCTACTGAAGAACTACTGAAGACAAACTACTCATCAGTAGTTTGTCATTCATCAGTACTTATGTGAAGATCTTTTCCACCGCCTTTTGTATCAGTAGTTTATTAGTTTAGTATTACTTTTACTTTATGTACAAGTTCCAAGATTGTAACTTGTTGCAACTTGTCTCTGAACTTGCTTTTTGGCAAGGTTCATGTATTTGTAAAGTCTATAAATAGAAGGGTTCATCCCTCTGTTTTAGACATTGACTTTTAATACAGAAATCCTTCAACGTATATTATTGTTATTTCCATTTAATATTTATTGAGAATCTGTCTAAGTGTTTCATTCTCATTCAATACTTAGGTTCTCAATAAATACTTATCATTTATTAGTTTCTCAAACATCCAGGGGGAGTAACAACTCCTGTTGATAAGTGTAGCTTTAAACTCATATCATTCCGCTGTGCTATCACTCATAAAAGAGCAATACTGATCCAACACCCTGTTCAGACATAGTTAGGATGCAAAACAAATCAAACAAACATGTTAAAAACGGACAAAATAAACAAAACTTGAAAATCTTGGTTTTCAGATTCTACATTCGACCAGTCGTTGGTTCGAATATGAAATTAAGGGTTCGAATGTGGAATTATAAAGGTTCGAATGTGAAAAACATTTTGAAAAATTATACATTCGACCATTTGTTCCAGGGTCGACCATCTAAACATTCACCTTCGCCCAAACAGTCACATTCGACCGTTCGAAATGGGCGAAGGAGACTGTTCATCTCCTTTGAACATCAGATTTTGATTTTGTTTGATTTAACCTGCCATTTTGATTTGGATACCATCTAACATAACCGATTAAGCATTGCCAATCATCAATTTTACTTAACAAACATTGATTATGTGTTTTGAATCAAAAACTAGGGTTCAAACTTAATAAATCATCAATTGTGCAATCTGTTTAATTTTAACCCTAAGTTTTTGGTCATTCTCCCCCTAAAACACATAAACAATAAACCCTGAACAAAAAATTGAACAATTATCATGTTTACATCGATGTTTAAGGACAGTTAGGGCACAGTCATAAAATCATCGATTATACAGTGAATACTTGATGTTAACATGCAAATGATATTGGAAAATGATCAGTGAATCATGACGAACACGATGATATGATTTAGAAAACACGGGCAACAAGATCACTTTATCTCAAATTTTTTGAATTTTTTTTTGAAATGAGGTCGAATGTGCAGAAATGGGTTATATAGGCTCCACATTCGACCATTTGACTAGGTCGAATGTGAAGCTTTTTCCACCTTCGACCCTACTTAAAGGTTCGAATGTAGAAAAAGGGTTCGAATGTGAAACTATCACATGAACTCTCGCATTCGACCGTTTAAAAGGTACGAATGAACAGATCAAATTCCACCTTCGACCCAACGAAGGGGCGAATGAAAAATGGAATTTTTGAAAATTTTACCAAATCTCAAAATCGAGTCCCGTTCAAAATATTTTTCAACTTTTAAGCATCCGACAGTCATAATTTCTCATTTAAAGATTACAAAGCTCAAATGGTCCATCAAGTTTTTAGAAAATCATCATCAACGACCATCAGCTATCAAAAATAAGATAGAAATGTAAAATCTTTTTGGATTTTCTAAACTTTTTGTAAAAACACACCTAAAATCTTTTTGAGTTTTGCATATTTTACGAGAAATGTAAAATACGGAAATGTAAAGATAAAGCAGTAAATGTTTTGGGATTTCAGGTAAAGGGATCATATCAGTTATTGAGAAATCTGATCACACCGTTGATCTTTTGGATTTATTATCATTAAAGACAATGTGTGATCTGGCAACTGCTGATATTGTGATCCACATAAACTCACATGCAGACTGTTGTGCAGTGCTTTAGACAGATACTATTATTTATAGTATTAACTCAATTGTCTGTGGTTCCCACGCACAATACATACTCCCGTATCAAGAAGTAAATGCACAAAGACTCATTGTAACGCGTGATTATGCTTTCATCATCTGTAATTTACAAGGTATGAGGCATAGAGGTATACAGGTCAGCAAATCAATGCAACAAAGTAACATGTGCACTCTACCAGGTTGAGGGCTAATATCAATCATGATTTGCATCAGTGATTGGATACGATGTAATAGATAATCTTTGATTAACGTCATTCATGAAAAGTTCCTCAATTCGGTAACTTTAGGATTTGGCTTTAAAGCTCTTTTATAAAGACACCCTGTCTGATCTAGGTCCGTAATGACTTACAGCAGAAGATCAGAGAGGCTATCCCTAGACAACTAATAACATAACGACCCGAAACCTCTGAGTTTTGTACAAGTACCCTATCAAACGAAATTACGGTACTAAGACCATATGCCCATGAGGAGTTAATCCACACAACAATTCGTTTGATATGATTAGGCACGCAGTATTAGGTCTACGAAGCCTATCAGCACATCACACAGACTCAAACACACGCCTTATATTGCATTGCTTGTCTTTAGAATGTGTCAGATCCCCACTGATGTACTATCATTTCCCCTTTTTCTCCAGAAAGTCATTTTGGGGTTTTCTAATTTTTATGGATTTTTGAATTTTTCAATGTTTTTGGGTTTTCTGAAAATAAATTCTAACTAAAAATGTAAAACATATATTTGGATTTTTGTAATTTTTCTGAAAAGCAATAAAAACTAAACTGAAAAGCGATAAACTGAGGTGGTGATCAGTCCTGTTTTTCCTTTATACCATTGGCTTTCAAAAGATAGTCAAATCTTGATTTATCAAAAGCTTTGGTAAAAAGATCTGCACGTTGATAGTCAGTGTGGATTTTGACCATATCGATCAACTCTTTAGCGTAACAATCACCGATAAAATGATATTTGATCCGGATATGTTTAGCTTTTGAGTGATTTACTAAGTCTTTTGTTAATGAAATTGCGGCTTCGTTATCACAGTAAATAGGGGTTTTAAGAAATTGCAAACCGTAGTCCACCATCTGTTGTTGTATCCAAAGAACCTGTGAGCAGCAGCTTGATGCTGAGACGTATTCTGCTTCACATGTGGATAAGGCAACTGCGGTCTGTTTCTTGCATTGCCAGGTCACGAGCCAGCTCCCCATAAATTGGTATCCAGTCGTTGTGGATTTGTTGTCTTTGTCATAGCCACCCCAATCTGCATCACTAAAAGAGATTAGGTCAAAATTATCATCATTAAGGTACCATAGTTCTTTTTGATGGACAATCCCGTGATTAGGTTGTATTGGGGTATCCATCGGCTTAGAATCATCAATCTGGAATCGGCTCAAGACTTCAGAAACATATTTCGTCTGGTGAATAAAGATCCTCGTTAGTCTTTGTTCCACCTGCAAGCCTAGGAAAAACTGCATCTCCCCCATCGCGCTCATCTCGAACTTTTCCTGCATAACACATTCAAATTCTCTGCATAGAAGTTCGTTAGTAGAACCAAAAATAATGTCGTCAACATAAATCTGGACTAGAAGAAAGTCATCGCCTGTTTGTTTAGTGAACAGTGTGCAATCTACCAAACCTCGCTTAAATCCTTTGGAAAGAAGATACGTGCTCAGCTCCTCATACCATTGCCTTGGAGCCTGGTGCAACCCCTAAAGAGCTTTGTTTAGAACGTAGACCTTATCCCGGTGAATAGGATCTTCAAAGCCTGGTGGTTGACCTACGTAAACTTCCTCCTTGACCACACCGTAAAGAAACGCACTTTTGACGTCCATTTGATACACCTTAAATTTTTTATATGATGCAAACGCCAGAAACATTCGAATAGCCTCTAAGCGTGCAACCGGTGCATAAATCTCATTATAATCAATTCCAAAAACTTGATGAAAGCCTTGTACGACCAAACGAGCTTTGTTCCTGACAATCACTCCTCTATCATCTTTCTTACACTTGAACACCCATTTTGTTCCTATCTTCTATCATCCTGGGGGTAAATCTGTCAGTGTCCACACGCCGAGTTTCTGAAACTGTAATAACTCCTCTTGCATAGCTTCTACCCAAGCATCATCCAAAAGAGCGTCCTTGTATGTCCGCGGCTCAACCTGGGAAACATAACAAGCAAAAGACCAGTCATTTTGAAAACCTGATTTTTGAATTTTGGCATTTAAAGCAAGAGCGCCAAGGTTTTCTGGTGAGTTTGCATTCCTCAGTTGACCTCTCGTCATCACACTACTACCAGGATCACCAATAACTTGCTCAATCGGGTGAATCCGATGTATCCGAGATTCCGGATAATCAGGTACTTGAACTCCCGTCTGAGTAGTTAAGTTCTCTGCAGAATCCAGATCATTACCCACATTTGATGATGAAGCACCATGCAGATTTGGGTTCACTGGTGGTGTCTTTGTAGCAATCTCTGGAACAACTTCACTTGTAACATCATCGTCATTTTCAGATTCCGATGATTCGAGAGTTGTGGAAGCTTACTGAAAAACCTCTTCTTCAACTACAGGAGCATTGGTATCATTAGAAGCTGTTTGGGGGTTTACAGTGATCGGACGCACCAACGGTGATGTCACTGCGTTTTTGACCTCGTAATATAATCGTAATCCAGCTTCTTCAACCAAGCTATCTAGATTGAATGATTCAAAGAAATCCTTGTAATCAAACATCCAGTCTGGACTGCTTCCCTGTACATTCTGAGTATATCTTTGTACTTCGACATTAGCCCACTCCTCGACCTGACGAGTTCGTTTGTTGAAAACCCGTTTGAGCGGGGTTGCATATCCAACAAAGAATCCTTCTTCAGCCTTTGGTGCGAACTTCTCAGATGGATTAAGCATTGTACATGGAGCTCCAAACGGTTCTAGATACTCTAAGTTCGGCTTTCATCGATTCAACATCTCATAAGAAGTTTTGCCAAACTTCTTCACCGTTAAAACACGATTAAGAGTATAACAAGCTGTGTAGATTGCTGCGTTCAAGAACATTACTGGAAGATTTGAGTCCGCGAGCATTGTTCTTGTCGTTTCAATTAGAGTCCTGTTTTTGCGTTCGGCGACACCGTTCTGTTGTGGGGTATACGGAGCAATGTATTCATGATGAATACCTTTGTTTTCACAAAGAGCGTCCATCTGTGCATTCTTAAACTCCGTCCCATTATTACTCCTAATTCTCTTGATCTTGAGACCATAGATATTTTCCAATCGAGTGAACAGAACTTTCAAATTATCAAATGTGTCGCTCTTATGGTGCAAGCACATAACCCATGAAAATATTGAAAAGTCATCGGTAACCGCAAGACAATACAATTCACCAGCATGACTTTTACATTTGACCGGTCCAAACAGATCCATGTGCAAACGCTTAAGTGGCAGTTCAACGGAATTGACTTTCTTTGGCTTATGGGATTGCTTGTGCTGCTTACCCTTCTTGCAACTCACACACTTGTCGTTTAAGTTAAAATGTTTAACATTCACGCCTGTGACAAGTTCATTCTTCACTAATTGATTCATCTTTCGAAGGTGAATGTGTCCCATCCTCCTATGCCACATGATTGATTCTTTTTCAGTAGCGTTGGAGAGGAAACACGTGACTTGGCCTTGTGTAGTCATTGCTTTAGACATGTCGAGAATGTACAAGTTGTTCACTCTCGGCACCTTTAACATCACCCACTCTTTTGGTAATTCAAATCCCGGCTTGAGTATGTAGCAAGATTTGTCATCAAAGTAAACTGAAAACTGCTTGTCATAGATTTGACTGACACTGAGCAGATTGTAATCTATTTGCTTCACATAAGAGATCTTCTCAAAACTCACTATTCCATTACTGACACTACCCTCCATGGTAATGTATCCACCCTTGTTACCAGCAAACGCTACATAACCTCCATTTATATTCCTGATATGGAACAGTAGCGACAAGTCCCCTGTCATGTACCAGAAGCTCCACTGTCAACAATCCAAAGACTGCTCACAGGGCCAGCTGAAGCTCCCTACACATATTAAGTAAAAAGATTAGTTCTTTCGGGGGACCCAAGCCTCCTTGGTCTTGGGTCTTTGATCATTTTGTTTCAAAGATTCTTTATCACAGACATTTGAATTTGAATTGATCTTTTTCTAATCAATTAAATTCTTTGCATTCTCAGATTTGACATTCTCATTAACCTGTGAAGATGAAGCACCTTGTGAACCCTTTGGTGACCAATGTTGTTCCGATCGTTTCAAGATCCGGATTTGAGATTTAGTGGTCTCAACCGGTTTCTTTACTTCGTCTTTGAACGAAACTTTCTTGGTTACCTTCTCTGATTTAACAGAGACAGGTCCAACTGTTGGTTTGACAGCAGGTTTAACAGGAACCTTTTTCTTGTCAACAGTTGTGTTCACCATTGGTTTCTTAAGGGATTTTTCAGTTGCTATCCGGTTACGACGATCATATGTCATCGGACGATTTTCCCTCTTTTGAAAATATCTGCTTTGATTATAAAAAGGTGCTGGTTGAGGGACAAATCGTCTTTGTGGATAACAATGATTATCGACTGGACTTTCTTATTTTTGCTTCATTTCCACCTCGTGCCTCTTATGCCTAACGTACGGGCAGTGAGCAAGTAAATGCCCTCTCTCCCCGCACTGAAAACACGCACGGTACTCTTCAAAGTTGTTCTTGGCGTTCGACTTTGCATAAGTAGTGATAGGATATTGATCATCCACACACCTTCTTCTTAAACTCTCAGGAGCCCTCGGCTCAAGAAAACTATTCTCCTTATTCTTTGGCTTGATGAATTCTGTGACATGAACTTTGGGTTCTTTAGGAACATCCAAGTAAATTCTTTGTAAAACTTCTGGAGGTACATCATTTGTTCGCTCATGCTTTTGGAACCAAATGGTACTCTCCTGCCAAATCTTTTCAATCTTTGAATAATTGGCGAATTTAATTGGATATTCCTCGTCAGACATAATCTTATCGGATCCAATCATCCGATAGAAAATCTTGACGGGTTTGTCACAAGATTCATTTTTCTTTTCATTTTTCTTTTCAACAGACTTAACTGATTGATTCTTTCTATGAGCGTTAGCCATGGGATGCACAATCTGAGATGGTGAAACAGGTTCGTTAGTGATTATGTGATTTTCATCAGGAATATCACACACCTTTTCAGGGACCTTCTCAGATTGTTCATCCTCAGAATCAGAATCATCGGTTACAGTAACTACACCTTCATTGTTTAGTCGCAAAACTGGTCGAACATCAGAATTTGGGTCTCCCATACTAGAAGTGTTCGACTCATTATCCGATGTCGATTCAGACTTGACTGAGCTCTCCGGTGTTATTGAATGTAGAGTATGATTTTCAAATAACACTGGAGATGGGACTGCCTTGTAGTTTGCACTACTAGACTGTGAAGGCTCCTCTATTATATGATCAACAACATAAGCAATATGCTTATAACTCTCAAGTTTCTTATTAACTTTCTCTGCAAAGCACTTGATGGTGGCCATTTCAAGTTTTGTGTTTTCTAAATCATTGATATAATTATTTATGGCCAATTGTTTCAAAGATAAAGTCTTTTTCAGTTCTAAAACATCTTTCTTATAACCATCAAGTACTCTATTAAACTCTTTTGCTTATTTTTGATAGGATTGACAGTTGATTTTAGCACTCTCAAGATGAACTTTGAGTTGCTTATTTTCTTCTGTCAATTTATCACAAGCATCACAATGTTTAATACAAGTTGAATTTGAATTTGAAGTAGATTCAGTACTTACCTGTTTTGGAGGTTCTGTCATGGCCATCAACGCAAAGTGTGCTTCCTGCCCAGTGAAAAACTTTGAATAATCAATCTTGGTACAAGCATCATCCACCATGCATGATTTCCGGGTCATCAAAAAGTCAACTTCAGCAAGCAATTGGTCAATATCATCATCCAGTGAGTTAACACTAGATTCAGAATCAGACTCACTCTCCTCATCAGAATAAGCTGAATCATACTGCTCTGGCACATCAGAAATCGAATCAAGAATCAACCCAGATTTCTTCTCTCCAGAATCATCACTTTCTTCACTCAACTCTTCTATCTTCACTTCAGACAATTTCTCAGTCACTAACTCTTCTTCAGCACAAACCGGCTCATCCAGATCCATCTTCTGCGCAACACATGCCACATTCCCAGTGGTGATCTCCTCAACACCCAGCTGCATACCCATCCAATCAAAACCCTTGTCTTTTTGTATCACCAGTGCTTGGTTTTGATTATCTGATTGGGTTTGTGTGTTTGGTGTAGAAATGGGAATAATTGTTCGGTTTGGATTTTGTGGTGCTTGGTTTTGGTTCTAGTTTTGTTTTGTGGTTTGTCTCGAAGTGTTGTTTTGTGATGTATTTTGACGGTTTTGATAGGTATTTTGTGGTTGAAAGCTTGAGATATTAGGGCTTTGGTAAGATACCTGGTTTTGGGTTTGACGGTTTTGGTAGTTGGTGTTGAAAGGATTTCTATTCCCCTGCTGTGATGGCTGTGTGCATTCCCATTTGAAATGACCTTTCCCACCACAATTGAAACAAGTCACTTTAGCTTTGTTGAAGCCATATGTGGTGTTCGGGGAAGTAGTCTTCACATGTCAAATTGTTGTTCCCAATTTGACTCGCAACCAACCCGTTGTAAGAAGCTACCATAGCTGACACCAATGCTACATGCTGCTGTGCAATCTCAACTGTAACATTGTTCAAATTCGATGTTTCCAGCACAATTAAACCCCGAGTAGATTGGTTTTGATTCATCTGATTTTGGTTCACTTGTGGAATATAGGATTGTTGTTGAGGTTGGTTTAGATTAGCAGAATACCAAGCTGCTTGTTGCATAGGTGAGAAAGATGGTATGAAAGTTGTGGTTGGATATGATGGTGGGGTATAAGATGAAGTTTGTGCAAGGTAATTGATAGGTGTTTTAGATGGTTCAACCTGGCTAGAAACACATGCAATGTGTGGTGCAACATTTGAACTTGAACTTGAACCAGCAAGAGATGAAGATGCATTACCATGATATAAATCTGGGTTCTGAGGAATTTGAGACCTTTTCGCCTTCCTCTTCTCTTCCATCTCCTTATTCTCTAGTTTCTGAATAAACTCGTTGATGGTCCAATATTGGTACGCATCCATTTCCTTCAATACCTCTATATGCTGATTCCAGTATGGTGGCAATGCATCGGCAAACTTGTCCACCAACTCCGACATTGGTATGTTAATCTCATAGCTAGAAAGCTCGGTCAGTAAATGACAATACCTCGGAATCAGCTCCTTCAGCGTCTCATTCCCCATGTAGCTGAAGTTCTCAAACTCTTTCCTAAGTTCCTCCATCCTTAACTTCCTCGTCTTCTCATTCCCATCATGCCTATTTCGCAACATGTCCCACAATTGTTTGTATGTAGTGCAAGACCCAAACTGATGTAACAAATCAGTATTAATGGCCTGAGACAGTTGAGAAAACGCCTTCTTCTTAATAGCTAATTTCTTTTTCTCATCATCTGCAAGATTCACCAACGGAATTGGCTCACCCGTGTTCTCCAAGATCGGAGCAACATAGCCCTTCGCAATAATCTGCCAAGCTTCCGTTCCCTCTAATCCCATTCCCTCAAGATGTATCTTGAACTTGGTCTTCCATGTGTTGTAATCGACCATTGCCATAAGCTTTGGTTGACGGCTTCCACTACCCGACGATAAGTCTTGAATAAGAGTCGAGATAGCGTTAGTAGTGTGAGAATCAACCGCCGCTGTTGCTACACCCCAATAGTCAGCCATCGGTTGTGATTATGGTTGTGCAACTTGTTGAGGCATAGAGTTAGTCATCGCCATGTAATTAATCGGTTGGGATGGTTGACTAGACTTTTGAGCAGCCACCGACCAAGGATCCATGGTTGTCTGCTGTTGTGGTGTTGTAATAGGTCGTGGTGTTGTAGGAAAATTCCACATATCGATCTGAAAATGATTAATCATGAAAATATTAGAAAAGTTTTATAATAGATTCTACGTTCGACCCTTTGTATGAATCGGGTGGTCAAATGTGTAAATCAAGCCACGTTCGACCGTTTGGAAAAGCTTGAATGTAGAAAATAACAAACTCAGTTCACTTTCGACCGTTTATACCCACGTTCGACCACTCGATTGGTTGAATGTACTCAATATGGTCGAATGAACAAAATCACACTGATAAACTCTAGATTCGACCAATTAACACTCCACGTTCGACCAAATAATCCTTGGTTCGACCAGAAACTCACACTTTCGACCAATCTCCCTAGGTTCGACCCTTCATGTTTCAAAAACGGTTATTCTTTGAAAATCAGTTAATTTTGATCAAAATTTTGAAAGGTTGATGAAATTTGATGATCTTAATCAGGTTTTGCCTCGGATTTGATTTGGAACAAGTTTAACAAAGAGAATTATGAGTTTTATCCATAAAAACAAGTTCAAATCAATCAATTTAACACCAAATTCAGTTTATCAAAGAAAAACAGAAAGTTTTGATCAAAATTGGGTCCAAATCAGCTATAATATTATCAAATTGTAGTTGTTTGATCCATATGGCTCTGATAGCACTTTGTAGGAGGATCGATTTGACAAAAACTATTGGTTTGATCAAACAAGTCTACTAATTCAGGTGAGGAATCCCTGAATCAGTTACAAAATGATAATAATATCAACAAAACACACAGATCATCATAAACATTGCTTTTCATTCATAAACATACTCAATTACGCGTTAAAACGACGTTTATAATGATTAAAAGACGTTTACAGACTTGACACAATAACCTAGGGAGGACACACACTTGGAGGGAAAACAAAATGTCAAAAGTTTCATTGCAAAATTCAACTTGACCTTATATAGGCCTGCACATTCGCCCATTTGTGTTGGTCGAATGTGCAGGTTCGACCAAACATGGTGGTCGAATCAAGTTTATACATTAAATCTATTTCTACCTTCGACCTCCTGTGCTCCTTCACCCCTATTCTTCTACCTTCGACCATTCAAGAAACCACCTTCGACCGTATAGTTTCACCTTCGACCATTCGACAGTGAACAAAAACATGTGTTATTCGAAATCCAAAGCATTAGTCGCATATTATGCATCTACAAGCATTCGTGCTAGGAGCCAATGAAGCACGCGAAGATCCGAAGATGGTTACCGGTATATATCTCCTTAACAACCATTATGCATCGGTACTTTTTGATTCAAGCCCTGATTTTAGCTTTGTGTCCACCGATTTTAAGAAATCCCTAGGGTTAGAATCAAGTAAGTTGGATACACATTATACCATAGAATTGGCCAATGGTAAGTTGATTTTGTCTGAAGAAGTTGTTAGGGATTGTGTTTTGGAATTTGGTGATCGTGTTTTCCGTATTGATCTGCTGCCTATTTAGTTGGGTAGTTTCGATGTTGTCATTGAAATGGATTGATTATCCAAGAATCGTGCCGAGATTGTATGTCACGAGAAGATAGTTCTTATCCCCTTGTCCAATGGTTAGACCTTTCGATCCAAGGAGATCGTGGTGGATCTACTCTTCGAGTTATATCTTGCATCAAGGCGCAAAAGTGTTTAAGGAAGGGTTGTGTCGCGTTCCTGGCACACGTCATTGAACAAAAATCTAAAGATAGGAAACTCTAGGACATATCGGTAGTGCGAGACTATCCCGAAGTTTTTATAGAAGCTGCCCCAGTAGCTCGTACTCCGTGTCGTTTGGAACCATCCAAGATGCAAGAGTTGTCTAACCAGCTTCAGAAATTATTAGACAAAAGTTTCATTTGCCCGAGTTTTTCTGCGTGGGGAGCACCGGTTTTGTTCGTAAAGAAAAAGGATGGAAGTTTTTGCATGTGCATCGAGGATCGCTGATCTGTTTGACCAGTAACAGGGTTCTAGCTACAATTCAAAGATCGATCCGCGTTCGAGGGTATCATCAGTTACGGATCCAAGAGGATGATATACCGAAGACTGCTTGCCAGACTCGTTACGAGAACTATGAGTTTTTGGTAATGCCATTCGGTTTGACGAACACACCTTCTGTTTTTATGGATCTTATGAATCGTGTCCGCAAGACCTACTTGGACTAATTCGTTATTGTTTTCATCGATGACATCTTGATCTACTCGCAAACAAAGAACGAGCACGAACATCATCTCAGAATGATATTGGAGTTTCTTAAAAATGAGAAACTGGTTGCCAAGTTCTCTAAATGCGAGTTTTGGATTCGAGAAGTTAATTTTCTTGGTCACGTTGTGAACGATAAGGGCATTCAGGTCGACCCTACCAAAATTGAAGCAATCAAAGATTGGGAAGCTCGCAAAATCCTAACCGAAGTGTGACAATTTTTGGGTTTTGCTGGTTATTACCATCGTTTCATCGAAAATTTCTCAAAGATTGCCCGACCACATACAATCTTGACACAAAAGGACAAGAAGTTCGATTAGGGAGTCAAGGAAGAGGAAACGTTTCAAGTTTTGAAAAACTGATTGTGCAGTGCTCGTATTCTTTCTCTTCCCGAATGTACCGATGATTTTGTGGTTTATTGCGATGCTTCACATCAAGGTCTTGGATGTGTACTCATGTAGAGGAATAAGGTCATCGCTTACGCATCTCATCTACTCAAAGTCCATGAGAAGAATTACACCACTCATAACCTAGAATTAGGTGCAGTAATCTTTTCCCTCAAAATTTGGAGGCACTATCTTTATGGAACCAAGTGCACCATCTTCACCGATCACAAGAGCTTGAAGCACATCCTTAATCAGAAGGATCTAAACATGCGACAACGTAGATGGCTTAAATTGCTGACTGACTACGATTGTGAGATCAAATACCATCCGGGAAAGGCCAACGTTGTGGCTGACGCCTTGAGCCGGAAGGAACGAGTCAATACTATGCGTGTGCTAGGTTTGACCATCCACACAAACCTTTGGCATGTATTCGTGAAGCTCAACAGGAAGCTTTGAAGGGTGAAAATCTGAAGGATGAGTCTTTATTCAAGATGGTTGATCTTTTGGAACCATGATCTGACGGCAAGGTTTATTTTGCCAATCGGATGTGCATACCACATTTTGGTGGTTTACGCGATTTAATTCTTGAGGAGGCCCACAAGTCTAAGTACTCAGGTCACCCTGGAGCCAACAAAATGTACACAGCTGTGAAGGAATTCTATTCGTGGCCTAACTTTATGGGTGAAATTGCAACATACGTCAGCCGATGCGTTACCTGTTCGAAGGTCAAAGCTGAGTATCAAAAGCCATCCAGTCTACTGCAGCAATCCGAGATTCCCATTTGGAAATCGGAATAGATCTCTTTGGATTTCATCACCAAACTACTTAAGACGTCCAATGGTCACGACACGATTTGGGTAATTGTTGATAGGTTGACAAAGTCTGCACATTTGCTGCCGATCAAGGAAACTGACAAGTTCGAGAAACTCGCCAAGCTTTATATCAAGGAAATTGTGACTAGGCTTGGTGTGCCTATCTCAATCATTTCCGACCGAGACAGTCGATTCAATTCTTGATTTTGGCAAACACTTATGGATTCACTAGGCTCTCGCTTGGACATGAGCACATTCTATCACCCACAAACCGATGGCCAGAGCGAGCGGACTATCCCAACCTTCGAGGACATGCTCCGTGCATACGTAATTGATTTCGGTCGAAATTGGGATTCTCATTTAACCTTGGTCGAATCCTCTTACAGCACCAGTTAGCATACCAGCATCAAGGCTGCCCCATTTGAAGCCTTATATGGACGTACGTGTAGATCTCATTTGTGTTGGGTGGAAGTTGGAGACAAACATTTGACTAGACCCGAGCTAATTCAAGAAACAACTGATAAGAGCTTTCAAATCCGTGATTTTTTGAAACCCGCTCGAGATCGTCAAAAGAGCTATGCTGATCGCCATTGCAAACAACTCAAATTTCAGGTTGGCGATAGGGTACTCTTAAAAGTCTCGCCCTGGAAGGGTGTACCGTGTACCACGATTTTGCAAACGTGGGAAGCTTAAACCCCGATAGATAGGTCCTTTCGAAATACTTGCTAGGATTGGTCTCGTGGCATACAAGCTCAAGTTACCGGAAGAGCTCAATGGTGTTCATGACACATTCCACGTATCCAATCTAAAGAAGTGTTTATCCAATGAATCTTTGATCATGTCTCCCGAAGAAATTCACATCGATGATCAAGTGCATTATATTGAGGAGCCAATCGAAGTGACTGATTGGAAAGTCCAGATATTGAGAAGGAGCTGAACAAAACTTGTCAAAGTTAGATGGAATGCAAAACACGGACCCAAATTTACATAGGAACGTGAAGACCAGATGAGACGTAAGTATCCCGCTCTTTTACCCAAGATTTCTGAGACTAGTAAGAAAACTCGATTTCGCCGACGAAATTCCAAAAACAAGGGGAGAATGTGACACCAGTCAATGATCCAGGTAAACATCCGTAAACATTTTACTTAACTTTGTCATTTCATATGCATATTAGACATTTTGTAAACACTACCCCCCCCCCCCCCAAGTCAAGTAAAGCCAGAACTATTGCATAAATTAAATAGATTATCCGTTTAAGCATAAAACACCCAAAACATCCAGGACAGTTGGTGTTGAAAAATCAAGCCAATCACATTCTCAACAGATAGCAATCAGGTACCTGATTACCATGTATGGACAAAATAATAACACACGTGACAATACTAAAGTGGAAACCACACAACTCCACCCAAAATCCGAGTAATTCACAAGACGTATTATGATAATAACACACGCAAGATCAAGAAGCATTACTTGAAGAACAAACACGTGGTGACACCGGCGAACAACACTTGTTTAACCTCAATTAACATATGTATTTACTTTATGATCAATGTTGTTACGAGTACACAAGTTTTCAACATCCTATGTCTTACGCACACATTTGTTAACATTCGAAGATCCATTCTTATGGATAGCTAATGGAAGACCATAACACCTTATGTATTTCCACACACCTTTAGACATTCGACTATGTACACACACATATGTATATTGTTGATGCACTTTATGTGGACGTTACTGTCGAATAAACTAGGGTTGAGTCTTATATTGTATTACATGAGATTGTGGTGATCCATAAGGGCATTTTATGGATATGATGCATTTGTTAATATAGACCAAAACATAAATTCCTGGTTCGAACCCTACAAGGGGCGAACCTGCAGGTTCGACCTCCTTCAACGGTCGAATGTGGCTTTATGTTCTGGACTATAAATAGCAATCTCATGTGTTGGTTTTCACTGAAGATTTTTAGTTTGTACTTTGAATGCTCTCAAGGGGGAGGTCATGCCCGACCTCCCCCGGCCCCTAGATAGATGTTTATCCTACTGATGATAGTGTCTGTAACCGTTTCTGATGCAATACGAATATGTGATGACTTTGTTATCGTATATTTCTGTCTCTTCGTGAATCTTCCGTCTGAAACCGAGTTGTTTTCGCTTAACTGATCCATGGATTCGGTTTTTAACCGGATTCTCATATATATATATATATATATATATATATAATCGATAAAAAGAGACACAACATGAAACTTATGCATACAAACACCTAAACCTACTAAGCTACACCTTCCTTCCTTTCCTTTACCATTCGGCCGAAGCATCATCAACACCTCATCATTTTGTTTTTCCTAAAACATACACCAAAGTGGAATCAATGAAAATTATCACAACACTTTCTCACGGAAGATCCCATACTCTTGCACTAGGATTCACTTTGCATCCACATACCCATGATTTCTTTTGTGAATTGCCATCCAAATCTTAGTCCAATGAAGTGTCACTATCCTAAGTTCACTAACTAACAAATGGTGAGTTTTCTTCTTCCCTTTGGCCGAATACATACAACAAACTTCCTCACTTGTCTCTTTCAAGGAATGTCCAAGATGTACACTAAAATGTCATGAAGTCACCTTGCACACATAACCCCAAAATAGATGGTTCTTTCCTTGTCTTGAATCTCGGCCGGACACCCTCCCTAACTACCTCATGTCACTTTCAATCAAGTTGTCACAACCTTATACTTATATGACAAGGACAACTAATCTAACCATCCTCCCAACATCAAGAACTTTCCCTTAGTTGATGAGCACCAATCGAAAACAAGGAGGCCAAGAGAACTATGACTATCATCAAGTAGAGACAAATCCATGTCTCAAGGTTTAGTCCCTATCACACCTTCAATCCTAATATCATTCGGCCGATTCACATACAACCCCACATGGCATGATTCACTTTCAAATTTCACTATAACAAATAATGTAATCGACCCATAGTGATGAAGCAATGAGGACTTATACCAATTAGGCATGAAGCCATGAGTGATCCATTTCCCAACACAAGTCAACACCCCTCATCTTTGATTGATCCTTCCAAGAGATCGTCCAACATATATCTTGAATAAACTCATGAATCAAACCCTTAAACACTACTTCAATCAAGATAATTAGGCTTGCCTTATTTGTTTTGTCACCACTCCAATCGACCACCTATATAAGAAGCTCCAGTATCATTCCAAATTCGCACACATATACTCTTTCTCTCAACACCTCCCAACTGAAACAAATCACTCACTTACAAACCTCATCAAGAAAGAAGTCACACTCTCAAGATTCCAAGTCCGAGTTGCTTTCGTGGAAGAATAGGTGGTGCAAACGACCGGCTCTCACATTTCTTCGACTTGATAACTTAACCAACTACTACCTCACTTTACTTTCTTCTCACTCTCGGCTATCATTGGCCTAGCATCAAGACATCAAAAAAATATGTTAAAACCGAAACAAGTATGATGATTATTGTTTTCTAAAGTTAAACCATGATAACACACACACACATATCGCCACATTGTGATAAAAACAATCTAGGAGATGATACATATGCTCGCTAAGCTAGGAACAAGTGTAACCTATAAAAAACATGAGTTATGGCTCCACTTTTGGAATCTAAAACATGTATATATGTGGATCCGAAACAATCTCACATTGTGCACGAAAATATACACGGTTTCATGGAAACACACACACAATCACCCACAATCACTCATACTTACATTGATTATCACTGGTGAGTCATTTTGATACGTTAAACAATCAGATTCGAGTCATTTATTCATACAAAAGTTTTGGCCATAATAATGAACATATGTTAAACCTTCGATTTTTCCATAAATAAACCACAACTGATATATTGTGGAATATTATATTACCTATGATGACGTTTGGGGCTCGTTTTCTTAATAATGGACACGTTTTTCAATAAAATGCCCGTGATACATGAAACCGTACATTTTACAAAGAACACATAAAACAAGCGACACAAAGGTCCACAAATCGGGTGAACAACTTGTATTGTAAAAAAAAAGAATGTACAACTTACTATGTCCTTGATAATCATAGGGCAATCATTGTCAAGACAATTGTTACCTCACGTCTCAGCTTTACCAGACCACACGTACTATCACCGGGTGAGTTTGACGGCCCTATTTTACTGTTTTCCATTTTGGGGGATAAACATGCTACATTTCTAGTACATTTCATTTTGTGTGATATTCTATCGTGACTACCATGTGGAACATGAGATATTCGATTCATGAGCTCAACAGTCCTCGTACTTACATATACATTATAACCATTAGCTAATAAAAGCCATGGAACACTTAAATAGATCAATTGGGTTGACAACCCCACTCTTGATTACTCGCTCTTACCGGTTACATACAAAAGAGTGTTGGTATTGTACAATGCGCAAGGTACCACAGTCAAGAGGTTTGGTTATGGGACTCATGGTTTGCACAGTAATAATTCGCTTAGCTAACCTATGAATCGTCATACACGAATCTCATGAGCACTTTACATAGTACATTAAAACCTATGAACTCACCGACATTATGTTGAGAAATCTTTTATGCATGTTTTTCAAGTAATTGACTATGCTGGGCGGAGACTTGAGAGAGAGGTTGGAGCATGCATATTGTGGTAGCATCACTGGGTGGATTTCATGGATCTTGGTTGTGTTGTGTCTAGATATTGATACGATGGATTTTCAGACAATATTATGATTTTCTTAACAATTTATAACAATGATTATCTTTTGATGGTATCTATTTAAATTATATCTTAAGTGTTGCTCGAACCTTGTGCTTGAAACCTTTTGAATCACATCCTCGTGTTTTTGCCTTGGCGGGGTGTGAAAACGAAAGTGCACTTACATACATGAATGTAGTATGGATGTGTGTATATATATATATATATAATAAAGTTTTGGTTAGCTATAACATATATATGTATATAGGACAATTATGTGTATGGATATATATATATACATATACATATATATATATATATATTAAAACTGATTTGTATGTGTCCATGTGTATATTTTTTGTCTTTCGGACATTAATAACACATGTTTAAAGACAATATGGTTTTGATTACATGAAATATCATGTGTAATTTCATGTGTAAACATATATTAGAATTAGACAATAACTTATATTACATATGTTTTGGATTTGAATTGATCAATGGTAAAACTCAATGTATTGACACGTCGAATATTCACAAAAATGTCTTATAAATATTCAGGTTTGGTATGGAATTGTATAGTTTCCAAACTAGATATTGTCACGTGTAATTTTGTTTTGTTTGTACATAATAATTGGACATTCGGTTGCTCTCTGTTGAGCGTGTGATTGGCATGATTGTTCATTGCCAATTGTTTCCCATTAATTGGGTGTTACTTGCGTAAATGGAAAATGTAACGAATTCCTGAAAATGTTTAGGCTTTTCTAGACTCGGGACAACATAGTTAATGTAAAAATTCTAATGCACACATAATATGACATCGTTGTAAGTGTGTGTACGGATCTTGACTTGTGACACCCGTCGAAATCACAGGTCATATCCGTACACTTAGCTACATGCTTACAATGTTCATGGTACTACATGTCATCATTTGCATTATAGTTGGGCTATACAAGGTTCCAACGTGTCAATCTCAAGGCATCTAGTCTGACAATTAGGCCCACTAGTTAGTTCAAGGCCTCAGTTAGTCCAACGATTCATGCTAGACTATAGGAATCCCATTCACAATTCTAACACTTAGATAATCCATGCAATTGAACATACATTCCCAAATGATCACCCCGACAAGGACAAAATCAAACAATGTTTAATAACAATAAGGTTACCGACGCGTATTCTATGGAATCTAGTATAAACACGAACAATGTGTCCACCTGTAACCTTAAAATTTGATCCACAGGGACTAGTGTGAGTAATAGGATCAAAACAAATACATCATCCCTCACACATACATACATACGGCTATATATACACACAAACATGATATCACATTATCAAGTCAATATCCCTAGGATATATGTATGTACATCGACACACAAGACAGACACAAATCCTATATATGTATACATATACACTGATACACACACACAAGCCATCCTATCTCTCAAACATTTACCATAACACCTTATTCCCAAGAATTTCACTAATAAGGCAACAATGTCACTATGCAAACAATCAACCCATGTTGGATCATTCGATACTATTCCTCTTCCTATCCTTATGTTTCGGCTCCAGTCAAGCCTCCACAAACACCCATGAACATGCAATCTCATGCTTACTAACCTCTAGGACACACACCAAAATGGTAAGTCACTTTATGAGATCTCTTGGATCTAGCATGTTTAAAATCCAAAATCCCATGCTCTTTCCCTATGTTTTGAGGCCCATACATTCCCAAGAAGAGCAAAAGAGGTTGACTACACTATACATACACTATACATTTGCATACATACACCTTTCATGTCCTACCAAGTCAAAGGGTGAAAGACCTTATATTAACATAGTAACAAACACAACTTCCATGACCATTCAACATTAGTCAACTTGCCAAAACAACCATGTTCCTTCCCCATGCAAGTTTCGGCCCATACCACCCTACACAAACAACCGAAAGCCAAGGTCAACTAGTTACACTAACATGGAAACTATCTTTTTACACACCATGAAATCAAGAAACTGACTTACCTAAGTTGTGAACCAATGATACAAGCCCCCCTCCCCTCATTCTCAGCTATATATAGTGGTCAAGAACACAAGGAAATCACACCACAACCTCTCGGTATATCACTAACATTTGAAACCTCTCCTTTCCTTTTGTTAACCACTCGGCCAAACGGTTCCACACCCAAGAGGCTTTGATCGATCATTCACCATCATCATTCAAGAGATCCAAGTCACTAGTTAGCACCTAGGAGCTTCATTTTGAGGAATTTGTTTATTTTCTTTGAGATTATCGGCCATATACGCGTGAGTTATAACACCCAAGCCCTTCCTTTCTTTATACATATCATTCGGTTACATGTAATGGTCACCCAAAACACACACACACACTCATACACTCCTTTAACATGTAATCTTTCAAGTTAAACTAACTTAGACACTTAAGTTTCATGTTAAAAGTTCAATACTATAGCTTGTACATACAAACCCCACCTGTATGCGATTATATACCCCTTAGGACATGTATATGGACATAAACGAGCACACACACATACATATAGATGTAGGCGTGCGGGTATGAGGCCAAGACCCGGCCCAAGAATAACATATTTCACTCGATTTTACAACATACAATATGGTTAGATTTATAAACATGTGTTAAGAGCAATAAAAGCATGTGTTAACAAGCTTAACACAAGAGTTTTCTTGGAAACATATGGTATGCAAGTATATATATAAAGGCAAGCACCTAAACAAGTCGTTTTAATACAAGATTATCCAAAAATGTGTCCATATGCCACCCTACGCTTACATAAATATGACAAACATAACACTTGGTAACATTTAGTAAGACAAAGTACTTGTTTTACCTAAAAACAGACTAAACATAGTCACTTAAACAACAACAAGAACATTTAAAGGTTTTGTTATGGGCTCATGTCAGATCACATATTGATTATTGCCCTAGCTAGGCAATGATTTAGTCGGTTTTGGATTACATGTCTATCATATAGAAAACCCGTGAACTAACCAACTTTATGTTGACCCAAATTTCCTTTAATGCATGTTTTTTAGGAAATTAGCATGGATAATGGAACTTGCGGGGGTCGCGTGCGAGCATCTGTAGGATACCCTCTTTTGGGCCGTTGTGTTGTTGTACTAATGCTAGACATTTACATACAATGGTTTTGAATATTAAACAACTAACTCTATGTAGAAAAAATCTGGTTATTTAATGAAAGTTCCCGCTTTATTTTAATCAATGCTCGTGTGACCTTTGTGCTTGGAAATCTTTCGGAGTTGCACCTCGCGTTTCCGCCTAGGCAGGGTGTGATAGATTGTTATCAGAGCACGAGGTTATAGCGAAATGAGATTCTTTTGAGTCAAAACTATAATTTAACGCGCTACGCAAGTTCCATGCTAGTTATAAATCTCACGCACTAGTAGACACACTAAGTACACCACATGATTACTAACACGCACGTGTGTTCATTGATTTCCAGGATCATGGCACACCAAGATGACCGTATCATTCTCTCGGATTCTAAGGAGGAGGTCGTTCCGGATAGCCCTCCAACCGACGTTCTTTAGCAGGGTTATGACCCCGATTCTAGTGACTCGGATGCTGGGGATGATCAGATGCAGATTGATCACGCCGTATCAGACGATGAGGAGGTCGTGCCTGTAGGTGAGGCACAGGAGGAGAAGATTGTACCCCAGCAGCAGCCAGAGCCCCAGATGCCGTCCTTTTAACCGTATCACTCCAGCCGAGGCTCCTGTCCCGATTGACCCCGAGCCTCCGGCACCAGCTGATCCCCAGCCACCAGCTCTAGAGGACATGGAGCCACCTAGAAGGAAGCTTCTCTGTAGATCCCAGGCTCGTAGGAGGACCTACTTTCCGACTGTCGATGGATTCCTAGCTTACTCTGACGAGGACACTGACGGTGAGGCTCCCTCTACTTTTGAGACTGGAGGTCCATCTCAGCGATCCTCAGATGCCCTACTACCTACCAGCTTTGAGCCAGCTCCTATATGCCACACACACTACTCCGTCCATGACATGATTGGGCGTCACGACACGGAGGTAGCAGGGACGCGCCGCGACAGAGGAGCGTGTTGCTGAGTTAGAGATTAGGTTGGATGACATCAAGGCGAGGATGGTCACTGCCGTCACAGTCTTATCAGCTGCTTTCCCATCCCCATCCCAGTAGGATTTCTTTGTGTTGTGTGTTGACTTATTAACTAAAACTTGTAAGGCGGTTTGCCAATATTGACATTATTGTATAACATGAAAACTTATTTAGTAGGTTAACTATTAATCAGAAAATTGGTATTATGATTTCATATGTTGTTATTATTGTTTCATGCGTTTGCTAGTTGGTGTGCCTTTGATGATGATACGTAGTTGTTTGCATTAGTACATAGGATAATAGTATTATAGAGTGATATGTGTCTCATTCTTTTAATCATGTGCATTAGAGGAATATGCCTCCTAAAAGAACTAGTCGTTCGACTTCTGAGGAAGAAGCTTTTCCGACTACCTTAGCAGACCTAGCCAGGGTAATCACAGAGGCTATTGCGCAACATGAAGCGAACCGTGCCGATTCAAGCGACGGTTCGGGCGCTGCAGGCCGACGCATAACCCAGGAACCTGAGACTGGTAAATCTTTTTCCTATTCTTTCCTAGTCTTGCTCGTATCTTATGCCAATCATTTCGTTGACGATCCAATCTTTCTAACGCTGCAAAAGTAGAGAATCCCATACGTGGTTGTACCTACAAGACTTTCATGGCATGAAAGCCCTGGAACTTTCGTGAGTCAGAAGGAGCGATTGGTATTGTCCGATGGATTGAGAAAACGGAGTCTGTGCTCGATATTAGTGGTTGCGCGGAAGACCAGAAGATCAAGTATGACACCTGTACCTTCCAGGACGAGGCGCTGACATGGTTGTAACACCCCAACTGATGGCGGAAACATCGAGGTGTCACGTAAGAATGAGTATACAGTAGCACATGGTAATTAAATTTTAATTGAAATTAATTTAAAGTGCAAATATCCAAAAATGAAAATACATATGACTTCAGTTTGTCTTCTCATGTTAATACTCTAGTCTTCATGCATCATTATTTCCTATTGAGTTGTAAAAATGGGGGGGGGGGGGTCAACTAGAAGTTGGTGAGAATACATAAGCCATGTCAAGCAAATAGTTTAAGTATAAAAGTTTAGCAATTCATATGTCTATCCTAAGTTTAAGTCTACATGAATAAACATGATATGTTGAATCGACATAATCAAACCTCTGACTAGTTTAGGTCCATCCCGTCATCCACGGTTCACCTTAATAATATGTTGGAACGATAACAATCACCCGCGCTCCCCATAAAAGATGGTCAACGAATCTAGGTGGGATTGTCAATCCAATAGATCTATTATTGAGTATCGCCGGCTTGGCCATAGCTAATGATTATGTAATGTTGAAACTCGTTGAAACTGTTGTTGTTGTCTAAATCATGAGGCATTAAAGTTTACAACTAGACATGTATGTAGAATTGCTTATGTATAATGTTGCAAGTATAAAGAATTGCAATAACATGGCTACGTAAACTCACATTAGCAAAGTATTAAGTCTCGAGAAATAGAATATGTGTAGCCCCAAAGTTGCCAATTACAAGAGCTTATAATCAAAGCTTCAATTGTAGAAGTAACAGACTATAGAAGAAAGGTATGAGGGAAAGTTTAATCGGATTGAAACAATCGATTTAGAGGTGCAAAGTATAATGGGTCATAGGTGGGTTTTTATACTAGTTTTGGATTCAATTAGCCATTAAAATTGGTCAACACCATAAAGTAAGGTTTTATGATGAATTGACTATTTGACTAAGACTTTGACTGTTTGACTAAGACTTTGACTGTTTGACTAAGACTTTGACTAATCAATTTAAGGAATGTGTTAAGTTTATTTTCTTCTAAAATACTACACAAGATGATAGTTGGCTCAGTTGGTTGTCACTGTGTGTTGGTTGGCTGTGGACGCGGGTTCGAGTCCCGGTCCACACAAATCTTTTTTTGACAATTATTTCCCTAAAACTATATTATTCTAAATTCATAATATGATTATATAAGCCCGAAAGTGACTCAAAATATTTTTAAAACGTACAAAAGTGTCGAGATACAAATAATTATTAGTTTAAGGTATTTAAAACATATATTGTTTAAAACAATACATTCTTTTTATCAAAAAAAAAATTAGGGGAAATTCGCGATGTTACAGTCTCCCCTACTTTTAGGAACTTCGTCCCGAAGTTTATTTAAAAACACAGTTTTGAGGTTGATTAGGTAGAAATTAAGGCAGCTGTGGTTTGGGTTAAGGCACGACATGGATTTATAGGTAATAGAATAATTTGTTTCGAATAATTTGGATAAGAGGTTTGAGAAGTGAGTTTTAAGGATTGGATTAGGTTCGTCTGAGGTAGCAAGAAGCATAAGAATCTAGCAAAATACTAAACTTATGTTTTAGGAATCTTATAAGAAATGCATGAATTGATTGGCTAAATGAAAACCAAATGAACTACTAAAACCTTATTAGAATTTCACACTACCTTAATGTACCTGTAAATTCATGATTACGTTCCGGACCGCAATCACCAATTTACCTTGCATTAGGGTTTTGTGTTCTTCTATGACTCTAAACACACATGTAAGTAATGCAAAATAACCTTGTGATTGAATCGTTTACAATGTATCCAAAAATGAGTCCAACTGTTGAGTAGGAAAAAGACTTCTACCAGTCAGTGAGTATGAACCTCTACCGATTGTTGAGCAGGTGCGATAGCCTCTACCAGTCGTTGAGCAGGTTGTAGGGCCTTTACTGACTGTTGAGCAGGCATGATGACCTCTACCAATCATTGAGTAGGTTATTTGGTACTCAACTAACTGTTGAGCAAGTACTTCATCCTCTACCAGTTGTTTGATTAAGTGTACCAATTATTTCACACATAAATTGCAAATTGATAATATGTACATATAAACAATCAAGTATCAAGCATAGCATGCGAGTTGTAATAGTGTTGTCCTAGACAAGGTTAATGACTCTAGGTGTGTCTATAGCAAATAGTTTATATTCCATGATTTCTAGTATCAAATGTTTAAATATGGTAGATAATCGAATCCTCGTGTATAACTAAGGATTAAGTTTGATGCAACACACAACCAAGTTTCAATAGTTTGGTTATCATGGGTAACTAGTTCATGTTTGAGAAGGTGAAGGATATGAATTTAGTTCTTGAGAGGATGATGAAAAATCTTGAAGCAAAATCAAGGTTGTGAGAGATAGTGAATGTGAAGATAGTTGATAAAGAGTTTATTTTATAGTAAGGAGATTATGTAGCAGTGTAAATTTTGGGGTTTGGATCAAAAGTTATAATCAAGTGTATAAGAAAACATGATTGTGATATATGCCAAATATTGTAAAAATTTGAACAAGTTGAAAATGAGTGAGAGTCGATGGAGAATTTAGAGACTAGATATTATTCCTATGGATAAAAAAAAATCTTATTTTCAAAATTGGTTTTATAAATAAAGCAAAAGTTGTTAAATAGTACAAGCTAAGTGGGCTTTTGATTAAAATATTCCCGTTAGTTGGAGATTTCAAACATGACATTAGGTTTTGAAGATCAAGGTTCTATTAAGTGATTTTTAATAGTTTAAAGCATTATATAGAAAATTGTTTGTTACGTCAATAAATAAACAATCTTATTTTCAAAATTGGTTTTATAAATAAAGCAAAAGTTGTTAAATAGTACAAGCTAAGTGGGCTTTTGATTAAAATATTCCCGTTAGTTGGAGATTTCAAACATGACATTAGGTTTTGATGATCAAGGTTCTATTAAGTGATTTTTAATAGTTTAAAGCATTATATAGAAAATTGTTTGTTACGTCAATAAATAAACAATTGAATTTAAGTTCGAGGACATCTTTTGACAAAAATATGTACTTTGTAAAGTTACTAGGTAATGAAAATACAACAGGATTTAGAAATCTTTAGTTTGTGCTAAGGTATGAGGTTATAGTTTTTAAAAATAAGTAACATGTGGAGAAATGAAATAATATGATTTGGGTAGGGTGTTGAATATTTAAAAAGTGGCTTAGATGGTAAGGTGAAGTGTGATTGTGAAATCCATAGATGGTTATGAAATGAGATTGATTTAAGTTGTAAAATTTTGAGATTTTAGAGCTTAGTTTAAGGAAAGTGAGTGTAATCATTTATTCATTAATTAAAACGAATAAACGAAAACGTTGACTTATCAAAACTTCAAGATTCTAATAACATAGTGAAGACATGCTTTAGCCTATAAGTGAACACTCATCCCGAGAATTCCTAGGTAGGCATCCGGGTCCCTCGTCTGATTGGGATTTATGCGCAATGCCAGTCCTAGACAGAAAATTCAGAATACAGGCGTTCACCCTTCCAGCTTGCACGTGTTCGTTATTAAAATCTAGAACTTCGACGAGATCTTCAAGGTGGTTCAGGCTAAACCTGAGGATTTGTCCTATTAGTCTAAGAGTAGATCTTGTGTTGGAGAACAATCTTCTTGTAGGGACTAAAGTAGGGATAAGAAGTAGGATGGAGATAGAGAATAGAAACAAGTAGGGTTGCAAGTAAAAGGAGCAAGTACCGATTATAATCCTATGGTTATAGACTAGATTATTTTTCTAATAACCTAATTCCCTATAACTAAGGCTCTGATACCAATCTGCAACACCCCAACCGATGGCGGAAACATCGAGGTGTCACGTAAGAATGAGTATACAGTAGCACATGGTAATCAAATTTTAATTGAAATTAATTTAAAGTGCAAATATCCAAAAATGAAAATACATAATGAGTTTTAAGTGGAAATCTAATACATCACAAAAACCAAACAAGCATAGACTTCAGTTTGTCTTCTCATGTAAATAATCTAGTCTTCATGCATTATTATTTCCTGTTGAGTTGTAAAAATGTGGGGGGGGGGGGGGGGTCAACTAGAAGTTGGTGAGAATACATAAGCCATGTCAAGCAAATAGTTTAAGTATAAAAGTTTAGCAATTCATATGTCTATCGTAAGTTTAAGTCTACATGAATAAACATGATATGTTGAATCGACATAATCAAACCTCCGACTAGTTTAGGTCCATCCCGTCATCCACGGTTCACCTTAATAATATGTTGGAATGATAACAATCACCCGCGCTCCCCATAAAAGATGGTCAACGAATCTAGGTGGGATTGTCAATCCAATAGATCTATTATTGAGTATCGCCGGCTAGGCCATAGCTAATGATTATGTAATGTTGAAACTCGTTGAAACTGTTGTTGTTGTTGTCTAAATCATGAGGCATTAAAGTTTACAACTAGACATGTATGTAGAATTGCTTAAGTATAATGTTGCAAGTATAAAGAATTGCAATAACATGGTTACGTAAACTCACATTAGCAAAGTATTAAGTCTCGAGAAATAGAATATGTGTAGCCCCAAAGTTGCCAATTACAAGAGCTTATAATCAAAGCTTCAATTGTAGAAGTAATAGACTATAGAAGAAAGGTATGGGGGAAAGTTTAATCGGATTGAAACAATCGATTTAGAGGTGCAAAGTATAATGGGTCATAGGTGGGTTTTTATACTAGTTTTGGATTCAATTAGCCATTAAAATTGGTCAACACCATAAAGTAAGGTTTTATGATGAATTGACTATTTGACTAAGACTTTGACTGTTTGACTAAGACTTTGACTAATCAATTTAAGGAATGTGTTAAGTTTATTTTCTTCTGAAATACTACACAACATGATAGTTGGCTCAGTTGGTTGTCACTGTGTGTTGGTTGGCTGTCGATGCGGGTTCGAGTCCCGGTCCACACAAATCTTTTTTTGGAAATTATTTCTCTAAAACTATATTATTCTAAATTCATAATATGATTATATAAGCCCGAAAGTGACTCGAAATATTTTTAAAACGTACAAAAGTGTCGAGATACAAATAATTATTAGTTTAAGGTATTTAAAACATATATTGTGTAAAACAATACATTCTTTTTATAAAAAAAAATTAGGGGAAATTCGCGATGTTACAATGGTGGAACCTACAAGTGCAGACCTTAGAATGCGAAGCTGCCTATAATCTCTCTTGGGTTGAGTTGAAGTCGATGCTGATGGACAAGTATTGCCCGCGCCGTGAGCTACAGAAGTTGGAGACTGAGTTCTGGACAAGTAATGCGGTACGCATGGGATCCCTAACCTAAAAGGAATCTGACAAGGGTGAAGGCTCTGGAAACAAGTGCAAGTGGTCCCATTTCAGAAAAGGGAAAGGTGCAGAGGGCGATTCTCGCAAGAAGCCCGAAACCATCAAAGGTTTTGATGCCATCGCTTCTGACACTAGCAAGCCATACAACGGGACCCACCCCACTCTGCGACAAGTTTAAGTACCATCATGTGGGGACGTGCGACAGTATCAAATGCGAGAAGTGCAAGCGGATGGGACATCCCACAGTGTAGTGTCGGCATAAGGAAGTTGCGAGTTCTAACGGTAAACTAGGATGTTTCGAGTGTGGTGCTACCAACCATTTCAAGAAGGACTGCCCCAAGCTGAGAGGTCTGGCTCGTGGCAGGGCTTTCGTCATGGGAGCCGATGACGCACGCGAGGATCCTAACTTCGTCATGGGTACGTTCCTCGTAAACAATCGTACTGCTTCTGTACTATTTGATACCGGTGCCGATCTAAGCTTTATGTCAACTGACTTTAAACGAGCCCTCGGATTAGAGTCACATAAGTTGCATGAACATTTCTCCATAGAATTGGCCAATGGTAAGACAATTAGGTCTGAAGAAGTCGTTAAGAATTGTGCGTTAAGGTTATGAGAACATGAGTTTAGTATTGATCTTCTGCCGATCTAGTTGGGTAGTTTTGACATCGTGGTTGGTATGGACTGGTTATCAAAGAACCTCGCAGAAGTCATCTATTTCACGAAGGTAGTTAGACATCCATTGCCCAACGGAGAGGTTTTGAATTAGGGGATTTGCTGAGATGCACTTTTATTTTGGATGAGTTTGGTGATGGAGGTCTCCCAATGAGTTCTCTGAGTTTTTCAGAGGTGGGATCAGAGAAATAGTGTATCTAATTGAAGAGGCGCTCCTTTATAAAAGTATCAGCAAACTTCTTCTGATCTTCTTCAGACATTTCTTTCTTCTTTTTGAATTGTCTTGTTGCAGCAGCAGATAGATTAGAAGTATCAAGTAGGCTGTCTAATGTAAAATCCTGTTGAGGTTTCTTCATCAGAGGTTCATCAGGGTAGACAGCTTTTCTGGGCAAGTTAGGGTCTTTCTTCCTGTTTTCTTCCAGCTTCTTGTAGGTTTCAACCAGCCTCAGCTTTGACCATCTTGCAACAGACTTCATCTCCCCATAGTCTGCAGCCACAATCTCTTGTCTCATTCTTTTGAATTTCAAGGCTCTGGCTGGATCTCTGCCTTTACTGAAATTAGGGGCAGAGACCTTAGCTGGCGGATTCTTGGCCATATCTTCAATTCGTATGAGTTCTTCTCTGAGAGCATGAGTGGTCTAGCCTGCAAACTGTTTCTTGTTTGCTTTGTAGGGCATGGTTGCCAAGATCTGTTCAAGAAGAGATTCCCTAACCTCCATTTCCATGTCACTGCTGAGAAGCATGGTAGACATAGAGTTGCTCAGGGTCTTAGCAAAATCTTCAATCCTTCTCAGTTTTCTAAGCTCTGCTGAATGGATGCCCTAAACACTCCTGTCATCTTTCCCTTTGCATTTCTCTTTTATGATGGCATGTGCCTGTTCAGCCTTGAATTTTAGATATTGGTCTATGTTTAGGGGAACAGGAAAATTTATAGGCTCTGGTGAAACCGCTGATGTGGCCAAAACTCTGCTTTTTGGAGCAAACGTGGCAAACATCTGATGGCCAAACATCTGGCGGTATACAGCTGTTGCCAAAAGTCTGATGCAAGAAGCTGTTGTTTTACCAAAGTGCTGATGCTAACAGCACTTGATGATTATTTTTTTATAATTATATAGATAGATATATGTATATATATATATATATAATGAGACAGTTATTTTATCTGATCAGAGGTTTGAAACAGATTTTTCAACTTAACAGTGGATAGAGTGGATGAAACAGTGGTTGTTTTATCCTTAAGAGATTTTTCAACCAAAATTCTATTTTTAAGGATGGATTTTGATTTTCTGAAACATTTTAATGTTTTTATTTAAAACATTTTTGTTGTTTTAGTCCATGTTTAGCATACCAATTCTAGAAATCAGATTTGTGAAGGTAGATGTGTCTAAAGCTTTTGTCAACACATCTGCCAACTGATCCTCTGTTGGAACATGTTGCAGAGAAATCAAACCTTTTTCATAGCTATCTCTGACAAAGTGGTGTCTGATGTCTATGTGCTTTGTGGTTGAGTGAGAAACTGGATTATTGATGATATTTTAAGCAGCTTGACTGTCCAACATGAGTGGAGTCTTTAGTTCAATTATCCCAAAATCCAGTAGTTGATTTTGAAGCCACATGAGTTGGGCTGTACAGCTTGTAGCAGCAATGTATTCAGACTCAGCTGTTGAAGTTGAAACAGCTGCTTGCTCTTTGCTTTGCCAAGAGACTAAGGCATTCCCTAGAAACTGGCACCCTCTTGATGTAGACTTCGTTGTGGTGTGGCAGCCAGCAAAATCACTATCTGAATAACCTGAAAGCTCAATGTTTCCATTAGCAGGATACCAGATACCAAGTGTGGGAGCACCTTTTAGGTATCTGAATATCCTTTTCACAGCAATAAGGTTTGGCTTTCTGGGTGAAGCCTGGGATCTTGCACAAACACAAGTGGCAAACATAATGTATGGCCTAGATGCAGTTAAGTACAATAAAGACCCAATCATGCATCTGTAATGTGTTTGGTCAACCAGTTCATCCTTGTCATCAATAGTGAGTAGCTTGACTGTACTCATGGGTGTACTACATGGCTTACAGTCATTCATCTCAAATCTAGTTAATAAGTTTTTCTTATATTTGTTTTGATGAATGAATGTGCCATTTTGTAGCTGCTTCACTTGGAGGCCAAGGAAACACTGAAGTTCACCCATATCACTTATTTCAAACTTTGCTGTCATGAGTTCCCTAAACTCTTCACACATTTTGTTACATGTGGATCCAAAAATGATGTCATCCACATATATTTGAACAATCATTAAATCTTTCCCTCTCCATGTCAAAAATAAGGTTTTATCGATTTTACCTCTTGTGAAACCAATGGATAAGAGAAAGGTGGAAAGAGTTTCAAACCAGGCTCTAGGTGCTTGCTTGAGTCCATACAAAGCTTTGTTAAGCTTGTACACATGATCAGGATGGAATGTGTCTTCAAAACCAGGTGGTTGAGATACATATACCTCCTCCTGAATTTTGCCATATAGGAATGCACATTTGATGTCCATCTGATACACTTTGATGTTGTGGTTGACAGCAAAGGCTAGAAAGAATCTGATAGCTTCTAACCTTGCTACAGGAGCAAAGGTTTCATAGTCTATCCCTTCTTCTTGTCTGAATCCTTGAACCACAAGCCTGGCTTTATTCTTGACAACTATACCCCTTTCATCAGTTTTGTTTTTGAAGACCCACTTTGTGCCAATTAGATAGACATCCTTTGGCAGTGGTACAAGTTCCCATACTTGTTGTCTTTTAAACTGAATGAGCTCTTCCTGCATAGCTTCTACCCAACTGTTGTCTTTTAGTGCCTCTTGGTACTTGACAGGTTGTGTGAGAGATAGAAAGCCTGCAAAAAGACAGATATTTGAGGATTGGCTTCTTGTTAGCACACCCTCTCTGATGTTGCCAATGATTTGATCTGGTGGATGAGCTCTTAGGTAGATTAGATCTCCCTGATATGGTATGATGGCATTTTGAGGTGAAGTATAGAGGTTTGGTGACTCTGTTGATGTAACATCTGTTTGCATTTCTGTAGTGCCAACAAATGTTTGAAATGGAGGTGGGGGAATGGGTCCAAGTGGTGTAAAACTGAACTGACTTTTGTCAACAGATGTTTGACTTTTGTCAACAGATGATTGAGCAGTGCATGTAAAGGGTGAAGCAGTGGTTTGAGGATAAGACTGGCCAACAGTGGCTGACTCAGCTGTGACAGAGTTTTGACAGGTGTTTTGAACAGCTGCTTCCTCTAATGCAGAATAGATTCTATAGTGACTTGGAATCACAACATCTGTTCTGTAATCTTATTGTGGAGATTGCGGAATACCTGCACTGTTAGTTTTGACAGTAATATCTTCAAATTTGAATTTATCTAAATTAAACAACTCAGTAGGATTTGCTGGGATTTTTAGGGATGAAAGTTCATTGAACTTTACATTCAGAGTTTCTTCTCTTGTCCTGGTCCTTGTGTTAAACACTTTATAGGCCTTGGCAGTAGAAGAATATCCCAGAAAATATCCACAATCTACTTTGGCTGCAAATTTTGAAATGGAATCTTTAAGATTTAGAATGAAACATGGGCAGCCAAAGATTTTAAAAAATCAGATTAATGGTTTGATTTTGAACAGAATTTCATAAGCAGTCTTTTGATGTCTTGGGTTGATCAAAACTTTGTTTTGAACATAGCAAGCAGTGTTTACAGCTTCTGCCCAGAAGGACAGTGGCAAACCAGAATCTGCTAGCATGGATCTTGCAGCTTCAATAAGAGTTCTATTTTTCCTCTCAACCACCCCATTTTGTTATGGTGTTCTTGGGATGCTGTACTGCCTCACAATCCCTTTTGACACACATAAGTCATCCAACTCCTTATTTTTAAACTCTGTTCCATTTTCACTTCTAAAGACTTTTACTGGCAAGTCATATTGTTTTTCAACTTTGGTGACAAAGTCCTTTAAGATACCTGCAGTCTCATCCTTAGAGTGTAAAAAGTAAGTCCATGTAAACCTAGAAAAATCATCAACTATGACAAGACAAAATCTCTTTCTTCTTAGACTCATGATTCTAACTGGGCCAAACAGGTCCATGTGCAATAATTGTAGACATTGACTTGTTTTGGACTCATCAATGGATTTGTAAGAGCTTTTATGTTGTTTTCCTTTTAAGCAGGAAACACAATGCTCATCACATTTGAATTCTTTTGATGGTAGACCTCTGAAAAGGCTTAGTTTGGAGAGAGAGTTGATAGTTTGAAGGTTGGTATGACCCAGTCTCCTATGCCACAATTCTGTCTCCTTTGTGGAGGCAGTAGAAAACGGACAGACATTTGCCATAGGATTGTCCTTCAACATATCAACTACATACACATTGCCACTCCTATGAGCAACAAGTTGTGCTTTGCTCTCAGCAATGATGGTGTCAATCTTTTTCACCACTTCTGGCCCAATAATCATACAAGTTTTCTTAGTGAAGAATGAGCCATATCCTTTTTCACTCATTTGTGAAACACTAAGAAGATTAAATTTAAGATTATCAATAAGATTGACATTTTCAAACTTGAGTTTCCCAGCCTGAACAGTCCCTGAACCCAACACCTTACCTTTTGAATCATTACTGTCACACCCTCAAATTCCACGTGCGGGGTTTTACCGTGAGGCGCGTGACACACCAGGATCTCAGTCAACGATCACAATAAACATACAACAAACATGCATTCATAATTATATTTAAAACCAAAATATCATGCTTTGAGCTGTAAACCAGCAGCGGAAGCATTCTTGTTTACAACCAAAAGACATATCATTGTTTACAAAGACACTGTTTAATATGCTTCAAAATAATAGACGTTGTGCATGACTCCGTGCGCCTAGTCCGATAACCGCTACCTTAGCGACCTGAGAAAACATGCCAAAAATGTCAACATATAATGCTGGTGAGTTCACAGGTTTTCTTTTATAAAGCGTTTTCTGTAAGTTGTAAAGATCATATCCGTTACTACCAGGTTATAAGAACGTTAGCTAGACGTTAAGTGTTTGTTTACTACTGCGGTTGGGAATCCATTACTATACGTTTATAAGTTGTTGAGACTTGCCCAGCAGTTTTGGCTATAACCGATGCCTCGGCGAGCCAGTAATAAGAGACAATATGCACCCGCCCGGCCCAGCCGTCGAGTGGGGTTTGTGAGGCCCAATAGATCTATCCACATTTCCCCCGTTGTGCATCCCCGCACATTCATGGTTTCCCCCCTGGGACTTTCCGTAAAAGCCGCATAGTATATGTAAAGTAACCATAGTATAACATGACCTTTAATAAGTAAGTAAGTAGCATGTTTCTCCCCCGTAAGTAAAACGGTAAAAGTGGGGCTGTGAAACTCACCTTGGTTTGCGTTACTTGAAAATAGTTAAGTAATTATGTTATGATAGCCCCAGATAGCGGCGACCTATCATAAGATGCGTATAAGTATTGGACTAATAACCCGCAGGCTAACTAGTCCCCGAATGTCCAGACCGTGACCATAAACGTTTGAAAACACCTTTAACTGTTAAACCGACCGTGCCAGACAAGACCCGACATCCCATTGGTGACCCGACATCCCACGTGTTAGATAAATGCAAGACATCATGCAACATATGCAATTAAACACTTAGCACGCGCAATAATTCACCTAGTCTAGCATAACACCCGTTTAACGCATAATCAGGTCCGAATACGTCTTACTAAGTCATTGGGTGTATCCCGGGGTTCCTATCATGTTCCTAGGTGTTAAATCATGTTCCGGGATGTCAAAACGCGTTTACGACAGCAGCACACGCGATTAGGAAACCTTCATGCGATTAGGAAAAGTCAACTAGTGAGTAGGAGGGAGGGTATAGGCGAGTAGGCTCTACTCGCATGAAGCTATAGGCGAGTAGGCTCCTACTCGCATGAAGCTTCAGGCGAGTAGGGCCCTATTCGCCTGATGCTCTGCTGTTGCGCGTTTTCGCGCGTTAAACCCTCCAAATCAGATCCGAAACATGTAAAAACACCCAATATCAAAACTAACCTATTAACCAACCCTTTTCAAGCAAAAACCCCCAATTTACCTCTGCTCTAACGGGCTCGGTGCGATTATTTCCAAAAATGGCAAAGTACTAGGTTTCACCAACCAACCTTATCTTTCCTTAAATGGAAACAATCAGATTTCATCTCCTACAAGTTGCAATTCATCATCTCTATGTTATGTCATCATCCTAACATGATTTCTAACCACAAACAAGCAATGATTCACATCATACATCCTATTCTTCAAGAATTACCCAAATGGGTCAAAATGCATACTAGCACCTAAACATCATATCAAGGGCTTAAACTCATAGATAATCATCCTAACACCACCTACATATCAGAAGTACAACAAATTCATGGAAACATTCATGTTATAATCACCAACAATCATCATATGCACAAATACTTCACATATAGCAAGTATCATGGTGTAGACTTGTTTTAGAACTCTTTTCAAAGGGTTTTAAAGACACAAACTAAACAAAACAAGGTCTGGACTTTTGGGGAATCAAAACAACAACTTTACAAAGGTGTAGGATGAAGAACACACCTTGGATTTTATCAAAGAAGGGTGTATAAGCTTGGTGATGGTGTGTTTTGAAGCAAAGCAAGCTCCAGAGGTGTTTCAAGGTGTGTGGGAGGCTTAGGGTCAGTTAGGGTTGCACAAATGGTGTTTAGGGAGTTAAGGGTTCTATTTATAGGTGTTTTGACCCGTGTGCAGCAGTATAGGCGAGTAGCAGATGGTTTCAGGCGAGTAGGACTCCTACTCGCCTATATACAGGCGAGTAGAGCCCCTACTCGCCCCTATGGTCTCCTACTCGCCCCTGTTCACGCGATTAGGAGTCCCCCCAGGCTCCTAATCGCCTATAAGGTGCTGGAATGGGTTTTTGGCGCGTTAAACACTATTTTAACATATATAAACACGTATTCACATACCGATAAGTCACATAATGATTCCAAACATATAATGCATGATAACTAACACGTTTACATCCGTTCACCAATTCCCGGGACTCGAGACTCGTGTGTGCATTAAACCCGGCGATTCCACGAATCGCCGATCCTTGTACCCATAGTTATGGACCGACTCCCGATGACCCCGCGGATCATCATAACGACTCCCGATGATTCCCAGAATCATCATACCGACTCGACTGACCCCGTTAAGGACGTAATATGCATGACTCGCTAAGGTAGACTTACTAGTTTAGTCAACGTTACTAACCTGAGTTTGCCGGGTGTCACATCATCCCCCTGTTGAAAGAATTTTCGTCCCGAAAATTGCCCAAGGCCAAAAAGGAAGAGACGAAAGAGAAGAAAAATTTTCCGGTTGCCACATCATCCCCCTGTTGAAAGGAATCTCGACCCGAGATTCATTCAGCTTCAGCAGAGACATGTCTTGATTCGAACGCGCGCTTAGGAAATAAATGGGGATACTTAGCCTTCATTTGATCTTCCCGTTCCCACGTGAACTCCGGTCCACGATTAGAGTTCCAACGGACTTTAACAATGCGGATTTTACTCCGACGAAGGCTACGGATTTTATAGTCAAGAATTTCAACCGGTTCCTCGACGATACGTAGACGATCATCCACCTTGATCTCTTCGAGAGGAACAACCAAAGATTCATCCGCCAGACACTTCTTCAGATTAGAAACATGGAAGACATTATGAACATTACTGAGTTCAGCCGGCAGATCAAGTCTGTATGCTACCGGTCCAATCCGTTCCAGGATTGCGAACGGTCCCACATACCGAGGATTCAATTTGCCCCGCTTCCCAAAACGTATAACGCCCTTCCACGGAGATACCTTCAAAAAAACCCTGTCGCCAACCTCAAACTCCAAAGGCTTGCGACGACGATCGGCATAGCTCTTTTGACGATCCCGAGCTGCTGCCATGCGGTTACGGATTTGTACGATCTTTTCGGAAGTCTCGTACACAAGTTCCGGGCCGGTGAGTTGACTCTCACCCACCTCGGCCCAACAAAGAGGAGACCGGCATTTCCGCCCGTAAAGAGCCTCGAACGGAGCTGCCTTGATGCTAGAATGGTAACTGTTGTTGTAGGAGAATTCCACCAACGGTAAATGACTCTCCCACCCCTTGCCAAAATCGATCACACATGCCCGAAGCATGTCTTCTAGCGTTTGGATTGTCCGCTCACTTTGACCGTCAGTTTGCGGATGATACGCTGTGCTCATGTCCAACTGAGTACCCAGAGCCTTATGCAAAGACTTCCAGAAGTTAGAGGCGAACCGAGGGTCACGATCAGAAATAATAGAGACAGGCACCCCGTGCCGAGAGACCACTTCCTTGAGATATAACCGTGCCAGACGCTCGAGACCATCGGTCTCCTTGATAGCGAGGAAGTGCGCAGACTTTGTCAACCTATCGACAATTACCCAGATCATGTCGCAACCACTGGGCGATTTCGGGAGTTTGGTCACAAAGTCCATCGTAATCCGCTCCCACTTCCACTCAGGGATTTCTGGCTGTTGCAGAAGGCCGGACGGCTTTTGATATTCGACCTTGACCTTGGCACAGGTCAAGCACTTGCTCACATACGAAGCCACGTCCGCCTTCATGTTCGGCCACCAATAAAGTATCTTCAGGTCTTGGTACATCTTATCGGAGCCAGGGTGAATAGAGTACCGGGACTTGTGAGCTTCATCAAGAACGAGCTCCCGCAAGCCCCCAAATAGAGGAACCCAAATACGTTCAGCGAAATAGTGTAACCCATCGGACCTGAGTTCAAGGTGACTATCAGCACCATGCATGGTTTCAGCTTTAAGGTTTTCCTCCTTCAAAGCTTCTTGCTGCGCTGAACGGATTCGATCAGGTAAGCCGGAATGGATAGTGAGCTGAAGAGCTCGAACACGACGAGGTTTAGCCGTTTCCTTCCTGCTCAAGGCGTCTGCGACCACATTCGCCTTGCCAGGATGGTATTTGATAGCGCACTCGTAGTCATTAAGAAGCTCGACCCAACGACGCTGTCTTATATTCAACACCTTCTGATCAAAGATATGCTGGAGGCTCTTGTGATCGGTGTAAATAGTGCATTTGGTACCGTACAAGTAGTGCCTCCAAATCTTTAAAGCAAAGACCACCGCACCCAACTCCAGATCATGGGTGAGGTAGTTTTTCTCATGAACTTTGAGCTGACGAGAAGCATAGGCGATGACCTTCTCGCGCTGCATCAGTACACAACCAAGACCCCGGATAGAAGCATCACAATAAACCACAAAATCGTCCGTGCCCTCAGGCAAGGACAAGATAGGAGCAGAACAGAGTTTAGCCTTTAACATCTGGAAGGCTGACTCCTGCGAATCACCCCAGTCGAACTTTCTGTCCTTCTGGGTAAGCGAGGTGAGGGGTTGAGCGATCTTCGAAAATCCCTCAATAAAACGACGGTAATAACCTGCAAGGCCTAGGAATTGCCGCACCTCAGATGGCGTCTTTGGTGCTTCCCAGTTCTTTATGGCTTCAATCTTCGCTGGGTCAACGTGAATCCCTTTCTCATTAACAACATGACCAAGGAATTGGACTTCACGCAACCAGAAGCTACACTTAGAAAACTTGGCGTACAACTGTTCCCGCCTTAGAAGTTCCAAAACAAGACGCAAGTGTTCCTGGTGGTCCACCTCGTTCTTGGAATAGACTAGAATATCATCAATGAAGACAATCACGAACTTATCAAGATAAGGCTTACAAACACGGTTCATCAGATCCATAAAGATGGCAGGTGCATTGGTGAGACCAAAAGGCATGACCAAGAATTCGAAATGGCCATAGCGAGTTCGAAAGGCGGTCTTCGGGATGTCAGCTTCTTGAACCCTCAACTGATGGTACCCCGACCTCAAATCAATCTTCGAATAGAAACTAGAACCCTGAAGCTGGTCAAATAAGTCATCGATGCGAGGAAGAGGATAGCGATTCTTGATGGTAACCTTATTCAACTCCCGGTAGTCGATACACATCCGCAGGCTTCCGTCCTTCTTCTTGACAAACAAAATAGGGGCTCCCCACGGGGACGAACTAGGTCGAATGAAACCCTTCTCTAACAGCTCCTGCAACTGGTTCGATAACTCCTGCATCTCAGGAGGTGCGAGGCGATAAGGGGCACGGGCAATTGGGGCCGCACCCGGAGCAAGTTCAATACCAAATTCGACCTGGCGATAAGGCGGAAGACCAGGCAAGTCTTCGGGAAATACATCGGGAAAGTCACGGACGACAGGAATATCTTCAATCTTCTTCTCTTCTTCAGACGAAACCGAAACAAGTGCCAGAATGGCAGAATACCCCTTCCGAAGATACTTATAGGCTTTCATGCACGAAATGATACTCAATGGGACCCCGCTCTTCTCACCGTGCACCAATAGAATTTCTCCATCAGGGAGAGGAAGTCGAATGACTTTATCAAAACAAACGATCTCAGCATGATACAGGGACAACCAATCCATACCCACGACGACATCGAAACTACCCAAGGACACCGGCATAAGATCAATAGGGAAGGAATAACCCGACAACTCAAGGTGACACTCCCTAAGGACGTGCGTCGCCTCGACTTTCTTACCATCAGCCAATTCTATCAAGTACTTAGCCTCTAAAGGTGTAGGTACCCTATCAAGCAATTGACTAAACCCAAGAGATATAAAACTCTTATCGGCACCAGAATCGAATAAAACCGTAGCATAGCGATTATCAAGGAGAAAGGTACCAGTAACAGTGTCAGGATCTTGTCGAGCACCGCTCGAACCAATCACGAAGGCGCGAGCATTCCTGCCTCCGCCCCCATTGTTTCCATTACCCGACCCGTTCTTCCCAGCTTCGCCCTGCTTCAACTTGGGGCATTCACGCTTGTAGTGACCAAGTTCACCACAATTGTAGCACCCCTGTTTACCTTGATTTCCCTGGGAAGCAGCAACAGGAGGGGCCGGAGTAGATGTAGCAGGAGGGTTCCGGTTACCCTGAAGATTAACCCTGCAGTCATGGGCCACATGTCCGGCCTTGTTGCACCGGCGGCAATGGTTCTTGTCGCAACGACCAGTATGATGAAACCAGCATCGTTCACACTTTGGCAACCTTCCCTGATAACCCCCTATTTTCTGTTCAGACGACGATCCCCCAGTATCAGACTTCTTCACCTGCTGAGGCTGAGCCGAGCTCGAACCTTTCCCCACAGCTTCCCACTTCCGCTTGTTACTATCAGGAGCCTTCACAGCAGCGCCTCGAGGAGGCAAGACCCCTTCAGCCACTTTCATGTTGGTCAGCCTTTGGGCCGACCGAACCACCTCAGAATAAACAGTGAGGTTACCCGCAGCAACTAACCCGGCAATCTCCGGTACTAACCCAGCAACATAATGCTCAATTCTTCGGTATTCGGGTGCGTGCAGATCGGGGCACAACACCGCCAATTCATTGTGCCGAGCAGTATAAGTTTCAATCTCAGAACCCACCATCTTATGATTCCAGACCTCATGCTCAAGCTTCTGGATTTCATCCCTCGGGCAGTACTCATTTTTCAGCAACTGAATGAATTCTGCCCAGGGCATAGCGTGGGCTTCCCCAATGCCCATAGTCTGGGTGGTGGAGTTCCACCAAGTCAAAGCTTGACCCTCCAGGGTCGCAGAAGCATATTTCACCCGGTCGCCTTCCGGGCAGCTGCACATTGAGAAAACAGATTCGATTTTCTCCAACCAACGGAGCAGTCCCACTGCCCCTTCAGTGCCACTAAAGTTGTGGGGCTTACAATCCATAAACTTTTTGTAAGAACACTGGGATGGAGGAGGATTGACAGCACCACCTGGAATAGACACGTGGGTGAGAATCAAGAAAAGGTAAAGTACCCTAGAACAAGGTAGAATAGGTGAGGATCGACGTACCACCCATAGCATTATGAGCGGCTTGGAATGCAGCCAGAGCAATATTCACGTGCTGTTGCATTAAGTTATCCAATTCGGCTTGGGTCATATTAATATTCCCGCGGCCACCGCCGCCACCACGGCCGCCAGCACGACCTCCAGCACGGCCGCCTCTGCGACCTCCACGAGCTCCTGACATCTTCTGTCACAAAATGAAACAAAAGATTTAGGCTCGCCCGTGGTATAACCCATTAGGAATTTCAAGAAACTAGACAGAGCCCAGCTCGGGTCCATCCGTTCAAGCCCAAAGTCCGCCAGGGATCCCATGCGTCACAGTTTATGATCTCGTGTGCACCCGACATGATAAACTGTTCCACATGGTCCTCCAGGCGCGCTTTAAGTTTGAAGTTCAAGTCACCGAACACTAGCGCCCAATCATGGTATTATCATAAGTATAAGTACAAGATAGTATGCATAGGAACGGGCGTGTTCATTAGGGCATAGAGGGGAGATGTCCAAATCCCTGGACAGATCTCAAGAGTACGCCGAAGCTACCCCAATGTACACCGCCGTCAAGAAAGTTCAATAGTATATCGTCCGCCATCGGATCAAAGTAAGGACGAGTCAAGAAATAGGATGATAAGGAGTAAATAGATGATGTAGCGTAGTAGATGATGACACCGACACCCCGACAAGTCATATTGTTACCCACTTGCTAAGACTCGACTATTTGTGACCGTCTAGTGTGTGCAACTCAGTTATAGACTAGACTCTACATGCAGTCTTAGTTCACTATAACCGTTGGCTCTGATACCAATCTGTCACACCCTCAAATTCCACGTGCGGGGTTTTACCGCGAGGCGCGTGACACACCAGGATCTCAGTCAACGATCACAATAAACATACAACAAACATGCATTCATAATTATATTTAAAACCAAAATATCATGCTTTGAGCTGTAAACCAGCAGCGGAAGCATTCTTGTTTACAACCAAAAGACATATCATTGTTTACAAAGACACTGTTTAATATGCTTCAAAATAATAGACGCTGTGCATGACTCCGTGCGCCTAGTTCGATAACCGCTACCTTAGCGACCTGAGAAAACATGCCAAAAATGTCAACATATAATGCTGGTGAGTTCACAGGTTTTCTTTTATAAAGCGTTTTCTGTAAGTTGTAAAGATCATATCCGTTACTACCAGGTTATAAGAACGTTAGCTAGACGTTAAGTGTTTGTTTACTACTGCGGTTGGGAATCCATTACTATACGTTTATAAGTTGTTGAGACTTGCCCAGCAGTTTTGGCTATAACCGATGCCTCGGCGAGCCAGTAATAAGAGACAATATGCACCCGCCCGGCCCAGCCGTCGAGTGGGGTTTGTGAGGCCCAATAGATCTATCCACATTTCCCCCGTTGTGCATCCCCGCACATTCATGGTTTCCCCCCTGGGACTTTCCGTAAAAGCCGCATAGTATATGTAAAGTAACCATAGTATAACATGACCTTTAATAAGTAAGTAAGTAGCATGTTTCTCCCCCGTAAGTAAAACGGTAAAAGTGGGGCTGTGAAACTCACCTTGGTTTGCGTTACTTGAAAATAGTTAAGTAATTATGTTATGATAGCCCCAGATAGCGGCGACCTATCATAAGATGCGTATAAGTATTGGACTAATAACCCGCAGGCTAACTAGTCCCTGAATGTCCAGACCGTGACCATAAACGTTTGAAAACACCTTTAACTGTTAAACCGACCGTGCCAGACAAGACCCGACATCCCATTGGTGACCCGACATCCCACGTGTTAGATAAATGCAAGACATCATGCAACATATGCAATTAAACACTTAGCACGCGCAATAATTCACCTAGTCTAGCATAACACCCGTTTAACGCATAATCAGGTCCGAATACGTCTTACTAAGTCATTGGGTGTATCCCGGGGTTCCTATCATGTTCCTAGGTGTTAAATCATGTTCCGGGATGTCAAAACGCGTTTACGACAGCAGCACACGCGATTAGGAAACCTTCATGCGATTAGGAAAAGTCAACTAGTGAGTAGGAGGGAGGGTATAGGCGAGTAGGCTCTACTCGCATGAAGCTATAGGCGAGTAGGCTCCTACTCGCATGAAGCTTCAGGCGAGTAGGGCCCTATTCGCCTGATGCTCTGCTGTTGCGCGTTTTCGCGCGTTAAACCCTCCAAATCAGATCCGAAACATGTAAAAACACCCAATATCAAAACTAACCTATTAACCAACCCTTTTCAAGCAAAAACCCCCAATTTACCTCTGCTCTAACGGGCTCGGTGCGATTATTTCCAAAAATGGCAAAGTACTAGGTTTCACCAACCAACCTTATCTTTCCTTAAATGGAAACAATCAGATTTCATCTCCTACAAGTTGCAATTCATCATCTCTATGTTATGTCATCATCCTAACATGATTTCTAACCACAAACAAGCAATGATTCACATCATACATCCTATTCTTCAAGAATTACCCAAATGGGTCAAAATGCATACTAGCACCTAAACATCATATCAAGGGCTTAAACTCATAGATAATCATCCTAACACCACCTACATATCAGAAGTACAACAAATTCATGGAAACATTCATGTTATAATCACCAACAATCATCATATGCACAAATACTTCACATATAGCAAGTATCATGGTGTAGACTTGTTTTAGAACTCTTTTCAAAGGGTTTTAAAGACACAAACTAAACAAAACAAGGTCTGGACTTTTGGGGAATCAAAACAACAGCTTTACAAAGGTGTAGGATGAAGAACACACCTTGGATTTTATCAAAGAAGGGTGTATAAGCTTGGTGATGGTGTGTTTTGAAGCAAAGCAAGCTCCAGAGGTGTTTCAAGGTGTGTGGGAGGCTTAGGGTCAGTTAGGGTTGCACAAATGGTGTTTAGGGAGTTAAGGGTTCTATTTATAGGTGTTTTGACCCGTGTGCAGCAGTATAGGCGAGTAGCAGATGGTTTCAGGCGAGTAGGACTCCTACTCGCCTATATACAGGCGAGTAGAGCCCCTACTCGCCCCTATGGTCTCCTACTCGCCCCTGTTCACGCGATTAGGAGTCCCCCCAGGCTCCTAATCGCCTATAAGGTGCTGGAATGGGTTTTTGGCGCGTTAAACACTATTTTAACATATATAAACACGTATTCACATACCGATAAGTCACATAATGATTCCAAACATATAATGCATGATAACTAACACGTTTACATCCGTTCACCAATTCCCGGGACTCGAGACTCGTGTGTGCATTAAACCCGGCGATTCCACGAATCGCCGATCCTTGTACCCATAGTTATGGACCGACTCCCGATGACCCCGCGGATCATCATAACGACTCCCGATGATTCCCAGAATCATCATACCGACTCGACTGACCCCGTTAAGGACGTAATATGCATGACTCGCTAAGGTAGACTTACTAGTTTAGTCAACGTTACTAACCTGAGTTTGCCGGGTGTCACAATTACCAAAGGATATATCACCCCCTTCATGAGCTAAAGAAGTCCAGAAGAAGGGCTGTACATCCTGTCATGTGCCTGGAGCCTCCACTATCTACATACGAAAGACTATCTAAACAAGCAGAAGCTACCTGCACAGCAGTAATGAATTAGTTTTGGTGAGTGTCCAAAGCCAAGTTAGCTTTGGATGGGTCCACAGACTTTTCAGCCTCAAGCTTGGGAAGGTGATCAGTGGTTTGAACTAGTTTTTGAATCAAGTTCAACAACTGTTGCTGACCATTTGCCAGTGCTTGAATGTCAACACTTGGGGCAACAGTTGTTTGATCACTTCCTGACAGATGATAATACCCATAGGGATTTTTGTTCACTCTTGGTTTAGAAGGTCTTTTTGGTTCTTCATAAACATGTGACAGACTATGACATGGTGGTTGTCCATATCTTCTTGGGTACTTGCTTGTGGGTCGAGCATCTGTTACTTGGACATCCCTGGGAGCAGATGTTTCAAGACTTTTGGTAACAGATGTTTGGACTGGTGAAAAAGTCTGTTTGGGCTTTCCTTTTGAAGTACTCACCACTTTACTTGCAAGAGTTTTAGCCTTGTACTCTTGTATTTTGACATCAAAATTTTTGAGATACAGACACTATTTGGTTTTGTGATTCTTTTTGCCACATATTAAGCATGTGGCCTTGGAATCACACACACTTATTCCTTTGTTGATATCATATGCTTTTAGAAGAAAACAGTTTTTAGTAACATGATTCTTCTTTTCACAAAAATCACAGAACAAGTGGAAAGACTTTTCTTTCTTTTTACCTTTTTCAACCTTCTTCTCAACAGATGTTTGAGCATCTGCTGGAAGGTTTTTCAAGGGAATGACCTTTGCCTATGGTGTTGTCTTCCCATCAGGAGTTTTGAAATCAACTGGTTTGATGTTCTCAAGAGTATCACACTCATCAGACCAAGTAGGTTTAAATTCATATTTTTCAAGTTCAGTGAATGATGAGGAACCTTCTGGTTTTTCAAGAACAATTTTCTTGCCATTAGGTTCAGTGATTTTAATCTCTTGACCCTTCAAATTAGTTGGTACTATGTCAACTAACTTTTGATCCCTTTTGTCAGTGTTTTCAAAAGCTGGAGCAGTGGTTTCAAAACCAAACCCAAACTTCACATGACTTTTGGTTTGTTTGTTAAGGAGCATCTCAAAACCTTTAAATGATTCCACCCATTTTTCACATTCAACTTGGGTGGCCTAAAGCTCACTTTTTCAACTATGATATTTAGTTATCATAGTTTGGAGCTGGTCTTTGGTTATAGTTGCTTCATGTTTTAAGCTGCTTATTTCAGATTTTATTTTCAGTCAAATTTGATTTTGATTCTTTTGAAATTTTCTCAAATTTAACTTCATCATCTAAAATTTTCTTTCTAAGATTTTCATTTACCTCTTTAATGTTGGCAAATGCTATTACACATTTGTCAGAACATAAATCTTTAAGGATTTGAGGAGATACCTTAGCAGCAACCATCAATGCACAATCACACTTGCACTCACAATCGTCAGATGCACCCTAGGGATCTGAGAGATTTACAACCTCTTCTTCAGATTTTTTACCTGCAATTACCTCATCAACAACATCATCAGTCACAACTACAGATTCAGTCACCACCTCCTCAGATTCAACTTCTTCTACCATAGCCATGAAACAAAAAATTTCTGGTTCATTTTCAGCTTTGGCAACTAGTGCAAAATTTTCATCTGTCAACTCATCTGGTAGACTGCTCCAATCAACAAAGCCTTGTGTGAAGAAACTCTGTTGACTGGTCTCTGCAGGAGCAGGGGGTGGAGCAGCAGTCATTTGCACAGGTGCCTGAGCAACAGGGGTTTGCAAATAGTGGATCTAAGGAACTGTGGGTTGGACAAACTGGACAGGAACAGTGTTTGAGGACTGTGCAAAATGAGCAGTGTTTTGGACATTTGGTCCAGGGGTATTATAGGAACTTTGATAAGTGTTGGTATGTGGCCTTTGATTAGGATAGGTAATCATAGGTGTACCATGTTGACTCCTACATTCCCTAGCAAAATGACCAAGTCTATGACATTTATAACACTTTATCTTTGATTTATCCAACCCCACTTTTGACCTGCCAGTTAACCCTTGAAACCTTCTCCCAATTTTCTTGTAAAAATTGTTAGTTCTTACACTGAGAAGGGCCAATTGGTGCATAATGTCCATCTCTTCCAAATCACCAGGGTCAAAGTATTTTAAGTCATCATACACAAAGGATATGTTATCAGATGCCTGGATAACACCACCACTTGCTGTAAAAGCATAGTTTGGTGAATAAGAATCAGAGTTAAAACCTGAGTTTAAACCTGAAGTTATGTCAATGAAATGATCATAACTCTGATCCTTACTATTACCAGGCACCTCATCATGACCCAGAAGTGTTGTATTACCAAGTACATAGTCATCAGACAGTTTTCCGGAGTCTTGGAGCTTCTTTTTCTGGTTAAGCTCTCTCTTATAGGTCAAGAGCTTACCATGAAGCTGGGTCAGTGATAGGTCCTTGAATCCAATTGAGTTTCTCATAACTATAGCAATAGTGTCCCATTTATCTGGTAATGATCTTAAAAACCTATGGTTCAAAGTTGAATGAGGATAAGTTAGACCAACCAGTTTTAGTTCACTAAGGAGACAGTTAAACCTCTCAAATTGTTGAATTAATGACTCTCCCTTAACATGACTGAATTTTTCATATTGTTGGTTAAGTATTTCTCGGTTGTTTTTAATAACCTCTTCAGTCCCACCAAATTGTTCTTTAAGTGCATCCCACAACTCCTTTGCACTGTTACAGTGTAACAGCCCAACATATATATCATTGGGTAGAGCCATGGCCACAATACTGAAGGCCTTAGCATCTAACTCAATTTTCTGAAAATCCTGGTCAGGGTAGTTTTCAAGTTTCTTAGGCTCCTGAACCTTGGGATCTTCGGTACTCGGCCCCATCGGAACATGTGGTCCGAAGATAACCGACTTCCAACTCCCAATGTTCTGTTGAGCTAGAACATGGCTCATCCGACGTTGCCAAATATTGTATTCAGATCTGACAAGCATCGGTGGTTTGTTGTTCGTGCCAGTGTTGTGTGGATCGTGATTGATTGAAGCCATTCTCTGATTTTTCGAAAACAAAGTCTGTTTACAATCGGTTGAATCGAAAATAAACTATTACTCTGTTTTCATTCCGACAAACAAACGATATCAATAATTGTGAGCCGATCTGTTTATATTAAATTGATTGGTTAGATCGAATTTAATTGACCAAGCTCTGATACCAATTGTTAGGATCTGAGTTTGATTGTTTTGATTTGTTTAAGTAAAGATGAGAAGAATGAACTGAATATAAATGGGAAGTGCAGCGGAATAATAAACTATAATCAAAACAAGAGAGTAAATGTTTTCTAATCGAATGCTTTCATAATATTGAATGATTACAGTCAATTGTACAAGTACTCCCCCTCAGCCTGATCACTCTGTGATTGTTTGTCTGAGAGAATGTTGTGCGTGATGAATAGAACACTACAAGCACTGTTCTATTTATAAACAAATCTAAACCACTGATGATCTAAGATGACGTCACTTAAGACAGTGACCACTAACAGAATAACAACATAAAATATCGGCTATATACAAACTACTGTTACATTGTAAAACACTGTAAGGTAAACTGCTGCTGAAGAAAACTCTGATGGTCTTGTATCATCTGTTGGAGCCTAGGTGTTGTTGGCTCCAACAGACCTTTAGTCTTCAGCACTTGATCAGCAGTTGTTCTTCATTAGGCCTTTAGTCAGCAGTTGTTCTCTATCAGCTGTTATCCAACAGTCCTTTAGTAGCAGCAGTTGTCACAGCAGTTGTTTGGGTAGAATAGTTGTTAGGGTCAACAGTATGCTGTAAATGTTGTTTATTAATATGGATCAACTGAGTAGTATATATTGGCTTTTCAATCATCTGTTCTTCTCCAGGTCAGCAGACCCAACAAGTTTCTACTCGGAAATTGATCTGAGGTTAGGCTATTACCAGTTACGTGTGCACGAATAGGACATACCTAAGACTACTTTCAGGACGCGGTATGGCCATTTCGAGTTTCTAGTTATGCCATTTGGTTTGACAAATGCACCAGCAGTGTTCATGGACCTGATGAACAGGGTGTGTGAACCGTGCCTCGACAAGTTCGTGATAGTATTCATTGACGACATTCTGATTTACTCACGGACTCAAGAAGAGCATGAGCAACATTTGAGAATGATTCTAAGTCTACTCAAGCAAGAAAAGTTGTATGCCAAGTTGTCCAAAAGCGAGTTTTGGATTCGTGAAATTCACTTCCTCGGTCACATAGTGAACGAGAAAGGTATACATGTCGATCCAGCGAAAGTATAGTTGATCAAAGACTAGCCTAGACCCAGTATCCTTACAGAAGTTTGGCAATTTCTAGAGTTAGCTGGCTACTATCGTCGATTTATCGCGAATTTTTCAAAGATAGCCCAGTCCCTAATAGTCTTGACTCAGAAAGACAAGAATTTTGAATGGGGAGATCCACAGGAATCCGTTTTTCAGCTCTTGAAGCTCAAGTTATGCAGCGCACCCATTCTCTCACTGCCAGAGGGAACAGAAGATTTCGTGGTCTATTGCGATGCATCACACCAAAGTCTCAGTTGTGTCTTGATGCAGAGAAACAAGGTTATCGCCTATGCCTCTCATCAACTCAAGGTGCATGAACGAAACTACAGGACCCACGACCTAGAGTTGGGTGGAGTAGTGTTCGCACTCAAGATATGGAGACACTACCTCTACGGGACTAAGTGTACTATCTTTACTGACCATAAGAGTTTACAACATATCTTTAACCAGAAGGATTTGAACATGCGTCAGAGACGATGGGTTGAGCTACTCAACACTATGACTATGAGATTAAGTACCATCCAGGGAAGGCAAATGTTGTAGCAGACACATTAAGTAGAAAGGAACAAGCCAAAACGCTACATGTTCGTGCGTTACGCATGACCATTCAAACCGATCTCACTGCTCGTATTCATCAGGCTCAACAAGAAGCTCTTAAGGATAGCAACATCGGACATGAAGCTCTATACAGTCAGGTAAGTCAGCTGGAGACGAGGCCTGACGGGACAAAGTATATCTTGTACAGAATATGGGTTCCTTTGTATGGAGGTTCTTCATGAAGCCCACAAATGCAAGTACTCGATACACCCAGGCGCAGATAAGATGTATAAGGACCTCAAACCATACTATTGGTGGCCTAACATCAAGGGTTGTATTGCGACCTATGTCAAATGTTTCCTAACATGTTCAAAGGTCAAGGCAAAGTACCAGAAGCCGTTAGGTATGCTTCACCAACTAGAGATTCCTTTTTGGAAATGGGAACAAATCTCTATGAATTTCATCACCAGTTGCCAAGGACATCTCGAGGTCATGATGCGATTTGGGTTATTTTTGACCGTTTGACAAAGTCTGCACATTTCTTGCCGATCATGGATACAAACAAAACAGAGAAACTATCCCGATTATACATCAATGAGATTTTGTCAAGGCATAGTGTGCCTACATCAATAATCTCTAATCGAGACAGTCGTTTCACCTCGAGATTTTGGCAGTTACTGCAAGACGCTCTTGGTTCCCGATTAGACATGAGCACCGCTTACCATCCTCAGACAGATGGGCAGAGTGAAAGGACCATCCAGACGCTGGAGGACATGCGCCGCGCATGTGTAATTGACTTTGGGGAAAATTGGGACACGCATTTGCCATTAATCGAATTTTCCTACAATAACAGTTACCACACCAACATCAAAGCTGCCCCTTTCGAAGCGTTGTACGGACACAAGTGTCGGTCGCCCGTGTGCCATGCCAAAGTAGGGGATAAGCATTTGACAGGTCCCAAACTCATCTAGGAGACAACCGACAAGATCTCCCAGATCAGGGATTGATTGAAAGCCGCCAGAGACAGACACAAGTGTTATGCGGACAAAAGGCGCACGCCTTTAGAGTTTTAGGTAGGTTACAGAGTTTTTCTCAAAGTATCTCCATGGAAAGGGGTTCCCAGGTTTGGAAAACGTGGGAAGCTAAATCCCAGATACATAGGTCCATTCGAGATCCTTGCACGAATTGGACGGGTTGCATACAAACTCAACCTACCACAAGAACTCAGTGGTGTCCACGACACGTTCCACGTCTCGAACCTCAAGAAGTGCCTTGCTGATGAATCATTGGTTATCCCTCCAGAGGAAATCCACACTGACAAACAACTTCATTTCATTGATGAGCCACTTGAGATAACGGACTTAAAGATTCAGAAACTCTGTTGCAGTCAGGTCAAGTTGGTCAAAGTACATTGGAATTCCAAACGCAGACCCGAATTTACATGGGAGCGTGAGGACCAGATGAAACGCAAGTACCCACATCTTTTTCTGAAGACCACTGCTTTAGATGACCAACACCAAAAATTTCGCAAACGAAATTCCTGTAACAGGGGGAGAATGTGACACCCGTTGAAATCACAGGTCATATCCGTATACTTAGCTACATGCTTACAATGTTCATGGCATTACACGTCATCATTTGCATTATAGTTGGGCTATACAGGGTTCCAACGGGTCAATCTCAAGGCATCTAGTCTGACAAGTAGGCCCATTGGTGAGTTCAATGCTATTGACCATAAGCTTGGTGAATTGTCAAGAAAGATGGACGACAACAAAAGACAATTAGTCCATCTATCTGGTGTAACACCTCCACCTCCATGGTTTCCAGAAGTGGATGAAGCAAAAAAGGGGGAGATGTCAAAGGAACCTGAAACTGTGTCTTTTTTAGCTTTAAAAAGAGCTATAGAAGCACAAAATCTTTCAAGGAATCTAAAAAATTAACAAGCATGACCAGCCAAGAAAAAGCTCTGAAAGAGAGAGAAGACTAGTATCAAAAACAAGAGAGAGACCTTAGAGAAAAGGTTGAAAAGTCCACCCTAGACCATAGTGAAGCTGCTGCTGAAGACAAGACCAAAAGTACTGAAGACAATCCTTTAGTAGTTGATGCTGCTCAGATGAACACTTTAGTAGTTGACATTTCCTGCACTGAACCAGAACAACCATCTAAAGCAACAGAAATAAACCAATCTAATATTCCAAAGCCTGTTCCCATTTCTTCTATACCGGTTACAGAAGATCAAACTAAAGAAAAAGAACTGACAGAAGAAGAAAGAATAAAAGCTAAAAGAAAGGCAAAGGAAGATAAGATATGGGCAATCTTAGAAGCAAGGGATGACTTAAGTCTTTATGAAAAGTGCAAAATGTATGAACAAAAGTTGAATGAGTTAGAAGCAGAAGAAAGACTTGCTGAGCCGACTATCCTTGCTGTAGAAGAAGATAAGAAACAACAGCTGATTACTTATATCAGCAAAAACAGCAAGACAAGAAAATTCTCACTCAATGGACTTTCAACTGAAGAACTAACAAGACAAGCAGAGCTTACATCAGAAAGGCTGGCCAAAGATAAAGACAGAAAGTTGAAAAATGCCAAATATTTCAAGAATTGTTAGAGAACAAATATGATGCAAAGACTCAAATAAGTAGGTGGAAAGAAGATGTACATTATGAGACCTACAAAAGGTTCATGGCTGACAGACTTGCAAATCCGGAGGAATACAAACCCACACAGCTTGCTACCAAAAAGCTAGGGGAAAACACAACAACTAACTTCAAAATGGTTTTTATTGAGAAGAAAACCATTGCTGAAGATGATTTCACTGTTTATGAGAAACCTCTATTGACACAATATAGGGATCCTGCAACATTTGCCTATCAACTACAACAAACCATCAAAGAACAAAAACATACCAAGGTTGTCACTGAACATCACATGTCTATTTCAGAAGGTGATTTACCTGATACTGTGCTAGTTGAAAAGAGGAGGAGATCCAATCTGATCAATGCTGAAAAAGAAAAACCCACAACAGCAGACCTATATTCAAACCTTCAAATAGTACCATACAAAAAAGATTTCGTCAAATCCAAATCTCCAATTGTCAAACGGTGCTTCTCCTACAACTCCAGTTTCGTGATTCTAATAAGAAAAGACTTCTCAACTGTTAGGATCTGAGTTTGATTATTTTGATTGTTTAAGTAAATGAATAATGAAAGAAGTAAACTATAAATGGAAAGTGCAGCGGAATGGTAAACTATTGTTGATGCACTTTCTGTGGACGTCACTGTCGAATAGACTGGGGTTGAGTCTTGTATTGTATTACATGAGATTGTGGTGATCCATACGGGCATTTTATGGATCTGATGCATTTATTAATATAGACCAAAACATAAAGTCTTGGTTCGACCTCTTGAAGGGGCGAACCTGCAGGTTCGACCTCCTCATAGGAGTGAAGGTGACTTATGTTGTTGGACAATAAATAGCAGTCTCATGTGTTGGTTTTATTTTAAGATTTTGAGTTTGTGCTTTGAATGCTATCAAGGGGGAGGTCATGCCCGACCTCCCCCGGCCCCAAGATAAATGTTTATCCTACTGATGACAGTGTTTGTAACCGTTTCTAATGTAATACGAATCTATGATGACTTTGTTATCGTATATTTCTGTCTCGTCTCGAATCTTCCATCTGAAACCGAGTTGTTTTCGCTTAATCGATCCATGGATTCGGTTTTTAACCGGATTCTCAACTGGTATCAGAGTCGTGGTGCCGATTTGAACGATCTAACAATCGTTTGAATCAGTCACAGCTCGATTTCATGATTTTAGACGTTAAAAATCAGTTTTTGATTGAAAGGTTGAAACCCTAGAAACCCTAGATTCTTAATTGAACCCAAAATCATGTAATTTTTCCATGTTTCTGTTAATTCGAGGGTTAAGTTTTCATTTCCACACCTTTCTGTACAAGTTTCATCATCAAATTCGAACAATCATAGTGTTTATTGGCTAATTTGCAGAAAATATTGAAGAAGAACATGTTTTTCTGCAAAAGGTCAAATGTGCAGTAGATACGAGCTTACGAGAGGTCGAACGTGGGTTGTGAATGGTCGAATGTAGGATTTATAGGTCGAATATGCTAATTTGTGTTGATATCAGAGGTCGAAGCTGGAAGTTTTCCACATTCAACCTCACGACAGGTCGAACGTGGAATCTCAGTTTTAGTTAGGCTTAAACAAACTTGTTTCGACCCAATCAATGTACCTCCGACCTTACAAAAAGGGTCGAATGTAGCTTTATTTCCACATTCGAACCCTCGATATATAGAAAGAAAAATTTGTATTTTAAGGGGTAAAAAATTTCGGAAATTTTCTATCGAAAAATTGGTTATGGCAATTTTTGAAGATTTTTGGGAGAATGGTGATGATGTCTACACAAATTGTTGAAGAAATGATGATGATGAAACATTTTATTGTGGGGTAGTCATGAGAATCAACAATATGATAAACAGATTAAAATGATTATTATGGGCCTAAATAGATAGATTTTATTCCGCAAGTAGTGAACAGTCAACCCAGTTGCAGTGTGATTGAAGGAACTTGTTCAAACAAAGTTGTTATGTACAAGCGAATCAAGACTGAGATCTCAATGTTCCAAAATTAATGAGGGATCTCAATAGGAGTCATGTGGCACGTAGATTCAACAAAAGTTTCAAGATTACAGTCCTGAAGAATTTCAAGAGCTATTGGTAGATCTCCTAATTGCTTGATCCACTCGTCTGCGGCTAGTATTCTGTCGAACAAATGAAGTTACTCTAGAACATGTTGATTTATCATTATCTTACGGGGTCTCAGAGAAACTTTGATGAAGCTGCATTAGTTAAGGGGGAGATTGTTAATGAAATACTGATACTTCAACAATACTGACTGAAGATGCAAGAGATTTGTGGATTCGCCAGCAACGTCCAAGGGGGAGATTGTTGATGCACTTTCTGTGGACGTCACTGTCGAATAGACTAGGGTTGAGTCTTGTATTGTATTACATGAGATTGCGGTGATCCATAAGGGCATTTTATAGTTCTGATGCATTTGTTAATATAGATGAAAACATAAAGTCTTGGTTCGACCTCTTGAAGGGGCGAACCTGCAGGTTCGACATCCTCATAGGGGCGAAGGTGACTTATGTTGTTGGACTATAAATAGCAATCTCATGTGTTGGTTTTATTTTAAGATTTTGAGTTTGTGCTTTGAATGCTCTCAAGGGGGAGGTCATGCCCGACCTCCCCGGCCCCAAGATAAATGTTTATCCTACTGATGACAGTGTTCGTAACTGTTGCTAATGTAATACGAATCTGTGATGACTTTGTTATCGTATATTTCTGTCTCGTCTCGAATCTTCCATCTGAAACCGAGTTGTTTTCGCTTAATCGATCCATGGATTCGGTTTTTAACCGGATTCTCAACTGGTATCAGAGTCGTGGTGCCGATTTGAACGATCTAACAGTCGTTTGAATCAGTCACAGCTCGATTTCATGATTTTAGACGTTAAAAATCAGTTTTTGATTGAAAGGTTGAAACACTAGAAACCCTAGATTCTTAATTGAACCCAAAATCATGTAATTTTTCCATGTTTCTGTTAATTCGAGGGTTAAGTTTTCATTTCCACACCTTTCTATACAAGTTTCATCATCAAATTCGAACAATCAGAGTGTTTATTGGCTAATTTGCAGAAAATATTGAAGAAGAACACGTTTTTCTGCAAAAGGTCAAATGTGCAGTAGATACGACCTTACGAGAGGTCGAACGTGGGTTATGAACGATCGAATGTAGGATTTATAGGTCGAATATGCTAATTTGTGTTGATAACAGAGGTCGAACCTCGAAGTTTTCCACATTCAACCTCACGACAGGTCGAACGTGGAATCTCAGTTTTAGTTAGGCTTAAACAAACTTGGTTCGACCCAATCAATGTACCTCCGACCTTACAAAAAGGGTCGAATGTAGCTTTATTTCCACATTCGAACCCTCGATATATAGAAAGAAAAATTTGTATTTTAAGGGGTAAAAAATTTCGGAAATTTTCTATCGAAAAATTGGTTATGGCAATTTTTGAAGATTTTTGGGAGAATGGTGATGATGTCTACACAAATTGTTGAAGAAATGATGATGATGAAACATTTTATTGTGGGGTAGTCATGAGAATCAACAATATGATAAACAGATTAAAATGATTATTATGGGCCTAAATAGATAGATTTTATTCCGCAAGTAGTGAACAGTCAACCCAGTTGCAGTGTGATTGAAGGAACTTGTTCAAACAAAGTTGTTATGTACAAGCGAATCAAGACTGAGATCTCAATGTTCCAAAATTAATGAGGGATCTCAATAGGAGTCATGTGGCACGTAGATTCAACGAAAGTTTCAAGATTACAGTCTTAAAAAATTCAAGAGCTATTGGTAGATCTCCTAATTGCTTGATCCACTCGTCTGCGGCTAGTATTCTGTCGAACAAATGAAGTTACTCTAGAACATGTTGATTTATCATTATCTTACGGGATCTCAGAGAAACTTTGATGAAGCTGCATTAGTTAAGGGGGAGATTGTTAATGAAATACTGATACTTCAACAATACTGACTGAAGATGCAAGAGATTTGTGGATTCGCCAGCAACGTCCAAGGGGGAGATTGTTGATGCACTTTCTGTGGACGTCACTGTCGAATAGACTAGGGTTGAGTCTTGTATTGTATTACATGAGATTGCGGTGATCCATAAGGGCATTTTATAGTTCTGATGCATTTGTTAATATAGATGAAAACATAAAGTCTTGGTTCGACCTCTTGAAGGGGCGAACCTGCAGGTTCGACCTCCTCATAGGGGCGAAGGTGACTTATGTTGTTGGACTATAAATAGCAATCTCATGTGTTGGTTTTATTTTAAGATTTTGAGTTTGTGCTTTGAATGCTCTCAAGGGGGAGGTCATGCCCGACCTCCCCCGGCCCCAAGATAAATGTTTATCCTACTGATGACAGTGTTCGTAACCGTTGCTAATGTAATACGAATCTGTGATGACTTTGTTATCGTATATTTCTGTCTCGTCTCGAATCTTCCATCTGAAACCGAGTTGTTTTCGCTTAATCGATCCATGGATTCGGTTTTTAACCGGATTCTCAACTGGTATCAGAGTCGTGGTGCCGATTTGAACGATCTAACTGTCGTTTGAATCAGTCACAGCTCGATTTCATGATTTTAGACGTTAAAAATCAGTTTTTGATTGAAAGGTTGAAACACTAGAAACCCTAGATTCTTAATTGAACCCAAAATCATGTAATTTTTCCATGTTTCTGTTAATTCGAGGGTTAAGTTTTCATTTCCACACCTTTCTATACAAGTTTCATCATCAAATTCGAACAATCAGAGTGTTTATTGGCTAATTTGCAGAAAATATTGAAGAAGAACACGTTTTTCTGCAAAAGGTCAAATGTGCAGTAGATACGACCTTACGAGAGGTCGAACGTGGGTTGTGAACGATCGAATGTAGGATTTATAGGTCGAATATGCTAATTTGTGTTGATAACAGAGGTCGAACCTCGAAGTTTTCCACATTCAACCTCACGACAGGTCGAACGTGGAATCTCAGTTTTAGTTAGGCTTAAACAAACTTGGTTCGACCCAATCAATGTACCTCCGACCTTACAAAAAGGGTCGAATGTAGCTTTATTTCCACATTCGAACCCTCGATATATAGAAAGAAAAATTTGTACTTTAAGGGGTAAAAAATTTCGGAAATTTTCTATCGAAAAATTGGTTATGGCAATTTTTGAAGATTTTTTGGAGAATGGTGATGATGTCTACACAAATTGTTGAAGAAATGATGATGATGAAACATTTTATTGTGGGGTAGTCATGAGAATCAACAATATGATAAACAGATTAAAATGATTATTATGGGCCTAAATAGATAGATTTTATTCCGCAAGTAGTGAACAGTCAACCCAGTTGCAGTGTGATTGAAGGAACTTGTTCAAACAAAGTTGTTATGTACAAGCGAATCAAGACTGAGATCTCAATGTTCCAAAATTAATGAGGGATCTCAATAGGAGTCATGTGGCACGTAGATTCAACGAAAGTTTCAAGATTACAGTCCTGAAGAATTTCAAGAGCTATTGGTAGATCTCCTAATTGCTTGATCCACTCGTCTACGGCTAGTATTCTGTCGAACAAATGAAGTTACTCTAGAACATGTTGATTTATCATTATCTTACGGGATCTCAGAGAAACTTTGATGAAGCTGCATTAGTTAAGGGGGAGATTGTTAATGAAATACTGATACTTCAACAATACTGACTGAAGATGCAAGAGATTTGTGGATTCGCCAGCAACGTCCAAGGGGGAGATTGTTGATGCACTTTCTGTGGACGTCACTGTTGAATAGACTAGGGTTGAGTCTTATATTGTATTACATGAGATTGCGGTGATCCATAAGGGCATTTTATAGTTCTGATGCATTTGTTAATATAGATGAAAACATAAAGTCTTGGTTCGACCTCTTGAAGGGGCGAACCTGCAGGTTCGACCTCCTCATAGGGGCGAAGGTGACTTATGTTGTTGGACTATAAATAGCAATCTCATGTGTTGGTTTTATTTTAAGATTTTGAGTTTGTGCTTTGAATGCTCTCAAGGGGGAGGTCATGCCCGACCTCCCCCGGCCCCAAGATAAATGTTTATCCTACTGATGACAGTGTTCGTAACCGTTGCTAATGTAATACGAATCTGTGATGACTTTGTTATCGTATATTTCTGTCTCGTCTCGAATCTTCCATCTGAAACCGAGTTGTTTTCGCTTAATCGATCCATGGATTCGGTTTTTAACCGGATTCTCAACTGGTATCAGAGTCGTGGTGCCGATTTGAACGATCTAACAGTCGTTTGAATCAGTCACAGCTCGATTTCATGATTTTAGACGTTAAAAATCAGTTTTTGATTGAAAGGTTGAAACACTAGAAACCCTAGATTCTTAATTGAACCCAAAATCATGTAATTTTTCCATGTTTCTGTTAATTCGAGGGTTAAGTTTTCATTTCCACACCTTTCTATACAAGTTTCATCATCAAATTCGAACAATCAGAGTGTTTATTGGCTAATTTGCAGAAAATATTGAAGAAGAACACGTTTTTCTGCAAAAGGTCAAATGTGCAGTAGATACGACCTTACGAGAGGTCGAACGTGGGTTGTGAACGATCGAATGTAGGATTTATAGGTCGAATATGCTAATTTGTGTTGATAACAGAGGTCGAACCTCGAAGTTTTCCACATTCAACCTCACGACAGGTCGAACGTGGAATCTCAGTTTTAGTTAGGCTTAAACAAACTTTGTTCGACCCAATCAATGTACCTCCGACCTTACAAAAAGGGTCGAATGTAGCTTTATTTCCACATTCGAACCCTCGATATATAGAAAGAAAAATTTGTACTTTAAGGGGTAAAAAATTTCGGAAATTTTCTATCGAAAAATTGGTTATGGCAATTTTTGAAGATTTTTGGGAGAATGGTGATGATGTCTACACAAATTGTTGAAGAAATGATGATGATGAAACATTTTATTGTGGGGTAGTCATGAGAATCAACAATATGATAAACAGATTAAAATGATTATTATGGGCCTAAATAGATAGATTTTATTCCGCAAGTAGTGAACAGTCAACCCAGTTGCAGTGTGATTGAAGGAACTTGTTCAAACAAAGTTGTTATGTACAAGCGAATCAAGACTGAGATCTCAATGTTCCAAAATTAATGAGGGATCTCAATAGGAGTCATGTGGCACGTAGATTCAACGAAAGTTTCAAGATTACAGTCCTGAAGAATTTCAAGAGCTATTGGTAGATCTCCTAATTGCTTGATCCACTCGTCTACGGCTAGTATTCTGTCGAACAAATGAAGTTACTCTAGAACATGTTGATTTATCATTATCTTACGGGATCTCAGAGAAACTTTGATGAAGCTGCATTAGTTAAGGGGGAGATTGTTAATGAAATACTGATACTTCAACAATACTGACTGAAGATGCAAGAGATTTGTGGATTCGCCAGCAACGTCCAAGGGGGAGATTGTTGATGCACTTTCTGTGGACGTCACTGTTGAATAGACTAGGGTTGAGTCTTGTATTGTATTACATGAGATTGCGGTGATCCATAAGGGCATTTTATAGTTCTGATGCATTTGTTAATATAGATGAAAACATAAAGTCTTGGTTCGACCTCTTGAAGGGGCGAACCTGCAGGTTCGACCTCCTCATAGGGGCGAAGGTGACTTATGTTGTTGGACTATAAATAGCAATCTCATGTGTTGGTTTTATTTTAAGATTTTGAGTTTGTGCTTTGAATGCTCTCAAGGGGGAGGTCATGCCCGACCTCCCCCGGCCCCAAGATAAATGTTTATCCTACTGATGACAGTGTTCGTAACCGTTGCTAATGTAATACGAATCTGTGATGACTTTGTTATCGTATATTTCTGTCTCGTCTCGAATCTTCCATCTGAAACCAAGTTGTTTTCGCTTAATCGATCCATGGATTCGGTTTTTAACCGGATTCTCAACTGGTATCAGAGTCGTGGTGCCGATTTGAACGATCTAACAGTCGTTTGAATCAGTCACAGCTCGATTTCATGATTTTAGACGTTAAAAATCAGTTTTTGATTGAAAGGTTGAAACACTAGAAACCCTAGATTCTTAATTGAACCCAAAATCATGTAATTTTTCCATGTTTCTGTTAATTCGAGGGTTAAGTTTTCATTTCCACACCTTTCTATACAAGTTTCATCATCAAATTCGAACAATCAGAGTGTTTATTGGCTAATTTGCAGAAAATATTGAAGAAGAACACGTTTTTCTGCAAAAGGTCAAATGTGCAGTAGATACGACCTTACGAGAGGTCGAACGTGGGTTGTGAACGATCGAATGTAGGATTTATAGGTCGAATATGCTAATTTGTGTTGATAACAGAGGTCGAACCTCGAAGTTTTCCACATTCAACCTCACGACAGGTCGAACGTGGAATCTCAGTTTTAGTTAGGCTTAAACAAACTTTGTTCGACCCAATCAATGTACCTCCGACCTTACAAAAAGGGTCGAATGTAGCTTTATTTCCACATTCGAACCCTCGATATATAGAAAGAAAAATTTGTACTTTAAGGGGTAAAAAATTTCGGAAATTTTCTATCGAAAAATTGGTTATGGCAATTTTTGAAGATTTTTGGGAGAATGGTGATGATGTCTACACAAATTGTTGAAGAAATGATGATGATGAAACATTTTATTGTGGGGTAGTCATGAGAATCAACAATATGATAAACAGATTAAAATGATTATTATGGGCCTAAATAGATAGATTTTATTCCGCAAGTAGTGAACAGTCAACCCAGTTGCAGTGTGATTGAAGGAACTTGTTCAAACAAAGTTGTTATGTACAAGCGAATCAAGACTGAGATCTCAATGTTCCAAAATTAATGAGGGATCTCAATAGGAGTCTTGTGGCACGTAGATTCAACGAAAGTTTCAAGATTACAGTCCTGAAGAATTTCAAGAGCTATTGGTAGATCTCCTAATTGCTTGATCCACTCGTCTGCGGCTAGTATTCTGTCGAACAAATGAAGTTACTCTAGAACATGTTGATTTATCATTATCTTACGGGATCTCAGAGAAACTTTGATGAAGCTGCATTAGTTAAGGGGGAGATTGTTAATGAAATACTGATACTTCAACAATACTGACTGAAGATGCAAGAGATTTGTGGATTCGCCAGCAACGTCCAAGGGGGAGATTGTTGATGCACTTTCTGTGGACGTCACTGTCGAATAGACTAGGGTTGAGTCTTGTATTGTATTACATGAGATTGCGGTGATCCATAAGGGCATTTTATAGTTCTGATGCATTTGTTAATATAGATGAAAACATAAAGTCTTGGTTCGACCTCTTGAAGGGGCGAACCTGCAGGTTCGACCTCCTCATAGGGGCGAAGGTGACTTATGTTGTTGGACTATAAATAGCAATCTCATGTGTTGGTTTTATTTTAAGATTTTGAGTTTGTGCTTTGAATGCTCTCAAGGGGGAGGTCATGCCCGACCTCCCCCGGCCCCAAGATAAATGTTTATCCTACTGATGACAGTGTTCGTAACCGTTGCTAATGTAATACGAATCTGTGATGACTTTGTTATCGTATATTTCTGTCTCGTCTCGAATCTTCCATCTGAAACCGAGTTGTTTTCGCTTAATCGATCCATGGATTCGGTTTTTAACCGGATTCTCAACTGGTATCAGAGTCGTGGTGCCGATTTGAACGATCTAACAGTCGTTTGAATCAGTCACAGCTCGATTTCATGATTTTAGACGTTAAAAATCAGTTTTTGATTGAAAGGTTGAAACACTAGAAACCCTAGATTCTTAATTGAACCCAAAATCATGTAATTTTTCCATGTTTCTGTTAATTCGAGGGTTAAGTTTTCATTTCCACACCTTTCTATACAAGTTTCATCATCAAATTCGAACAATCAGAGTGTTTATTGGCTAATTTGCAGAAAATATTGAAGAAGAACACGTTTTTCTGCAAAAGGTCAAATGTGCAGTAGATACGACCTTACGAGAGGTCGAACGTGGGTTGTGAACGATCGAATGTAGGATTTATAGGTCGAATATGCTAATTTGTGTTGATAACAGAGGTCGAACCTCGAAGTTTTCCACATTCAACCTCACGACAGGTCGAACGTGGAATCTCAGTTTTAGTTAGGCTTAAACAAACTTGGTTCGACCCAATCAATGTACCTCCGACCTTACAAAAAGGGTCGAATGTAGCTTTATTTCCACATTCGAACCCTCGATATATAGAAAGAAAAATTTGTATTTTAAGGGGTAAAAAATTTCGGAAATTTTCTATCGAAAAATTGGTTATGGCAATTTTTGAAGATTTTTGGGAGAATGGTGATGATGTCTACACAAATTGTTGAAGAAATGATGATGATGAAACATTTTATTGTGGGGTAGTCATGAGAATCAACAATATGATAAACAGATTAAAATGATTATTATGGGCCTAAATAGATAGATTTTATTCCGCAAGTAGTGAACAGTCAACCCAGTTGCAGTGTGATTGAAGGAACTTGTTCAAACAAAGTTGTTATGTACAAGCGAATCAAGACTGAGATCTTAATGTTCCAAAATTAATGAGGGATCTCAATAGGAGTCATGTGGCACGTAGATTCAACGAAAGTTTCAAGATTACAGTCCTGAAGAATATCAAGAGCTATAGGTAGATATTGTTAGGCTCCGTAGAAAACTTCAGTTTCTGAAGCATTTCAAGTCCACAATGGTACCGGTAGTTCCTGCTGAAATCTCCTAAGTGCTTGATCCACTCGTCTACGGCTAGTATTCTGTCGAACAAATGAAGTTACTCTAGAACATGTTGATTTATCATTATCTTACGGGATCTCAGAGAAACTTTGATGAAGCTGCATCAGTCAAGGGGGAGATTGTTAATGAAATACTGATACTTCAACAATACTGACTGAAGATGCAAGAGATTTGTGGATTCGCCAGCAACGTCCAAGGGGGAGATTGTTGATGCACTTTCTGTGGACGTCACTGTCGAATAGAGTAGGGTTGAGTCTTGTATTGTATTACATGAGATTGCGGTGATCCATAAGGGCATTTTATGGATCTGATGCATTTGTTAATATAGATGAAAACATAAAGTCTTGGTTCGACCTCTTGAAGGGGCGAACCTGCAGGTTCGACCTCCTCATAGGGGCGAAGGTGACTTATGTTGTTGGACTATAAATAGCAATCTCATGTGTTGGTTTTATTTTAAGATTTTGAGTTTGTGCTTTGAATGCTCTCAAGGGGGAGGTCATGCCCGACCTCCCCCGGCCCCGAGATAGATGTTTATTCTACTGATGACAGTGTTTGTAACCGTTTCTGATGTAATACGAATCTGTGATGACTTTGTTATCGTATATTTCTGTCTCGCCTCGAATCTTCCATCTGAAACTGAGTTGTTTTCGCTTAATCGATCCATGGATTCGGTTTTTAACCGGATTCTCAACTGGTATCAGAGCCGTGGTACCGATTTGAACGATCTAACAGTCGTTTGAATCAGTCACAGCTCGATTTCATGATTTCGAACGTTAAAAATCAGTTTTTGATTGAAAGGTTGAAACCCTAGAAACCCTAGATTCTTAATTGAACCCAAAATCATTTGATTTTTCCATGTTTCTGTTAATTCGAGGGTTAGGTTTTCATTTCCGCACCTTTCTGTACAAGTTTCATCATCAAATTCGAACAATCAGAGTGTTTATAGGCTAATTTGTAGAAAATATTGAAGAAGAACATGTTTTTCTGCAAAAGGTCAAATGTGCAGTAGATACGACCTTACGACAGGTCGAACGTGGGTTGTGAGTGGTCGAATGTAGGATTTATAGGTCGAATATGCTAATTTGTGTTGATAACAGAGGTCGAACCAGGAAGTTTTCACATTCGACCTCACGACAGGTCGAACGTGGAATCTTAGTTTTAGTCAGGCTTAAACAAACTTGTTTCGACCCAATCAATGTACCTTCGACCTTACAAAAAGGGTCGAATGAAGCTTTATTTCCACATTCGAACCCTCGATATAGAGAATGAAAAATTGGTATTTTAAGGGGTAAAAAATTTCGAAAATTTTCTATCTTAAAATTGGTTATGGCAATTTTTGAAGATTTTTGGGAGAATGGTGATGATGTCTACACAAATTGTTGAAGAAATGATGATGATGAAACATTTTATTGTGGGGTAGTCATGAGAATCAACAATATGATAAACAGATTCAAATGACTATTATGGGCCTAAATAGGTAGATTTTATTCCGCAAGTAGTGAACAGTCAACCCAGTTCCAATGTGATTGAAGGAACTTGTTCAAACAAAGTTGTTATGTACAAGTGAATCAAGACTGAGATCTCAATGTTCCAAAAGTAATGAGGGATCTCAATAGGAGTCATGTGGCACGTAGATTCAACGAAAGTTTCAAGATTACAGTCCTAAAGAATTTCAAGAGCTATTGGTAGATATTGTTAGGCCCCGTAGAAAACTTCAGTTTCTGAAGCATTTCAAGTCCGCAATGGTACCGGTAGTTCCTGCTGACAACTCCTGATTGCTTGATCCACTCGTCTACGGCTAGTATTCTGTCAAACAGATGAAGTTACTCTAGAACATGTTGATTTATCATTATCTTACGGGATCTCAGAGAACCTTTGATGAAGCTGCATCAGTCAAGGGGGAGATTGTTGATGAAATACTGATACTTCAACAATACTGACTGAAGATGCAAGAGATTTGTGGATTCGCCAGCAACGTCTAAGGGGGAGATTGTTGATGCACTTTCTGTGGACATCACTGTCGAATAGACTAAGGTTGAGTCTTGTATTGTATTACATGAGATTGTGGTCATCCATAAGGGCATTTTATAGATCTGATGAATTTGTTAATATAGACCAAAACATAAAGTCTTGGTTCGACCTCTTGAAGGGGCGAACCTGCAGGTTCGACCTCCTCATAGGGGCAAAGGTGACTTCTGTTGTTGAACTATAAATAGAAATCTCATGTGTTGGTTTTATTTTAAGATTTTGAGTTTGTGCTTTGAATGCTCTCAAGGGGGAGGTCATGCCCGACCTCCCCCGGCCCCGAGATAGATGTTTATCCTACTGTTGACGGTGTCTGTAACCGTTTCTGATGTAATACGAATCTTTGATGACTTTGTTATCATATATTTCTGTCTCGTCTCGAATCTTCCGTCTGAAACCGAGTTGTTTTCGCTTAATCGATCCATGGATTCGGTTTTTAACCGGATTCTCAACTATATATCAAAACAATAGAATAATTTTTTTTAGAATCGAAATCTTTCATATAACCGAATGATTACAAACGATTACAATTACTCCCCCTCAGCCTGATCACTCATGTACGTTTGTCTAAGAGAATGTTTTGAGTGATGAATAGAACAGTACAAGAACTGTTCTATTTATAGACAATCTAAACTACTGATGACCTAGGCTGACGTCACCTAAGACAGTGACCTCTAATCGATTAACAACATAAAACATCTAATGACATAAATACTGTTACATTGGAAACCACTGATAAGTAAACAATTGTTATGTGAACCTTTGATGGTCTTGGATCATCTGTTGGAGCCTAAGTGTTGTTGGCTCCAACAGATCTTTAGTCTTCAGTACTTTGGTTAGCAGTTGTTCTTCATCAGACCTTTGATCAGCAGTTGTTCTCTAGTAGTTGTTCTCTATTAGATCTTTGTAACAGCAGTTGTTCTAGCAGTTGTTAGGGTACAGCAGATGTTAGAGTCAGTAGTCTTTTGGGAGAAGTAATGTGTAAATGCTTTTTTTATTAAGGTTCAATATGTAGTATATTTTGGCTTTCCAATCATCTGTTCTTCTTCAGGTCAGTAGACCCAACAATCTCCCCCTAGAACAGATGATTCCAAAACTAAGCTTTATTATTGATCTTTATTCCTCATCAAACTTTCTCTGATTTACCCTTTGAATTGTAATTCAAAGTTCAATGAGAAGAGGTCTTAAGCGTCTCTTTCAAGCTCTAAGTTCAGCAATGTTTGGAGATCATCTGCACATAGGCCATGTGCATCATCCATACTTAACTTCTAGGCATCTCCATCTGACCTGAGCAAAGTCAATTCATGGGTGTCTTTGTTGACCTTCCATTTTAGAATTTTTGAACCAGAGGATCTGTTAAGCTGCAAGTTTATTCTAGATGAGTTTGGTGATAGAGGTCTCCCAATGAGTTTCCTGAGTTCTTCAGTAATGGGATCAGAGAAATAATGGACTTGGTTGTAGATACCCTCCTTTACAAATGTATCATCAAACTTCTTCTGGTCTTCTTCAGACATTTCTTCTGTCGTTTGAACTGTCTCTTGGCAGCAACAGATAGGTCAGAAGTATCAAGCAAGCTGTCAAGTGTAAAGGCCTGTAAAGGTCTCTTAACCATGGGAGCATCTGAGTAATTTGGTTTTCTAGGCAGTGTGGGATCAATCTTTCTATTCTCTTCCAACTTCTTGTATGTTTCAACCACCCTTAGCTCAACCCATCTTGCAACTGACTTTATCTCCCCATATTTAGCAGCCACAATTTTTTCTCCATCCTTTTAAATTTCAAGGCTCTGACTGGATCTCCGCCTTTCCTAAAATCAGGGGCAGAGATATTCACTGGGGATTCTTGGCCATTTCTTCAATTCTTATGAGTTCTTCTTGAAGAGAATGAGTGGTCCAGCCTGCAAACTGTTTCTTGTTTGCTTTGTAGGGCATGGTTGCCAAGATTTGTTCAAGAATAGATTCCCTTACCACCATTTCCAAATCACTGCTGAGAGGCATGATGGACATGGAGTTGCTCAGGGTCTTAGCAAAATCTTCAATCCTTCTCAGTTTGGTAAGCTCTGCTGAATGGATACCCTGAGCAGTCCTGTCATCTTTCCCTTTGCATCTCTCCTTGATGATCAAATCAGCCTGTTCAGTTTTGAATTTTATAAATTGATCTATGTTTCTAGGAATAAGGAAATTTGGAAGAGGTGGGAAAGATCTTTCTAATGGATCCTCAGTATTGTAGAAGGATTGCATTTCCCCCTTAAGTAGATCAAGCTCAAGAGGATAGTGAGCAGCCAATGGTGTGATGGATGGTGGTGGTATGTGAGATGTGAATTGAGTAGTGTGTGGTGAGAATGATGTAAGTGGAATGGCTGGTATAGGTGTAGATTTGGTGATTGAAGTGGGAGGTGGTGATGTTTGTATGTTCTCATCTTGTACCACAAAAGTTGATTTTCTCTTCCTTTTGTACAAGATGAGTAGTGATGGTGGTGTTGCAGCAGTGGTTGATAGTGGTATATTGGTGGTTGTGATGGTTAGTTCAGTGGATGGTTTGGTGGTTGTAGGTTCAGTTGTTTTGGAGGTAGCAGTGGTTTTGGTGGCAGTAGTGGTTCCAGCAGCAGATGTTTTAGCAGCAGCAGTTTTGGATGGAGGTTGCCTTGTGTGTTTTGCAGGCATTTTCTTCCTTTTAGAGATGCCAACATCCTCAACTTTCTGTTGCTACTCTATTTTCCTTTGCACTAGAGCCTCTGCTTTTACTTCCAATGTGTCAAGCCTCTTTTGCTTATCTTCAGCAGCCTTTTCAGCATTAACATAAGCAGATTGATCAATTTCTTTTGCTTTGCCTGTATTGATTGCTTCAGCATCAGCAGTGGATTGAACATTGGGTTGTTGTGCTGGTGATTCAGAGCCTGGTTTTGATCCAAATGACTTTAGCTTTGGGAGTCTATCTCTACCACTCTCCCCCTTTTTGGCATCATCAGCTGTGAACTCATCATCATCATCATCTCTTCTAATGGTTGTAGGGGCAGAGACAGTGGTCTTCAGCAGATGGTCTTTGATGGCTTTAATATCTGCTTGGGTATCTGTGTACCTAGCATCTACCATAGTTCCGATCTGAGCCATGTAGGTTTCATGTGTTTGGTCTGCTAGTTTTCTATGGGCTATGATGATGGGGGAAACTGATTTTCATAGCTCACTAGCAATTTCTTCTTTGGATGGTTGACTTTTGGTTAGAGCAGCCAAAGATTCCATGATTGTCTTGAGATCTGTCTTGATATCAACAAGAGAGGTTTCAATGTAGTGAACTCTATCCGTCAATTCTTGGTATTTTAACCCATCACCTAAATTAATAGGATCATCTAGATTCCTACTGGTGGTAGTTGTAACTGGTTCAGTCCTAGGAGGTGAGTCCATAAAAAGAGAACCAGATGCCCTTTTGTCTTGTTTATGGGGACTCCCAACTGATTTTGGGGTCACTATAGTGGCATCATCAGTTGTTGCCTTCAAGGAAGTCTTAGCTATGTAACCACTGTCCTGTTGTGAGACAATGGTCTCTACATCAGTAGTGGCTGCTTCACTTGAAAACTCACCTAAAGTTACATTGAACTCCAGGGGTGTAACCTTCTCTGTTCGTGGGTTAGCTAATTGATTTTCCTTAGTCCCAATCACTTGTTGGTGTGTACTCTCATTGATGGGTGGAGGAGAGGAACTGGGAATGTCCTGTGTTTTATCAATATCTTCGAACAATGGTTTCATTGTTCGAAGGACATGTGATGGTGAGGGTGGAGGAGTGAAAAAAGAAGTAGCCCTGGGAGAAGGGCTTATGAGCATATGGTCAAGTGACTCATATGCCTCATGATGTGTTTCCCCTTGGCTTACAACATGATCCTTTTGTAAGGATTCATGAGGAGTTTGGTCAGGTTGAGATATATCCATCTGTTGTGAGGAAGTACCAACAATGGTTTCGTGTTGCTTTTGTGCTACAACAGGGTTTTCCCCTGGTATCTCATCTTCCAGAGGTCCCTTTTTGGTTTTCTTGGTAGTTTTTGTGGATGAATGTTTTCTTTTAGAAGTGGCTAGTGTGGGTTTCACAGCACTAGATGTAGTGCCATGATAACCAGGAGCAGTGGGCTCAACAACAGAGGTTTGGACAACAGTTGTTGTCTTAACACTCTTTGTTTGTGTTTTAGAAACTTCAACTTTTAACACTTTTTCTTGGGTGTTTGGACCCAGCATTCTTGTAAAAGTTTCATCAGTTAGACTCTTCATTTGATATGATGTACCCTTTTTAAAATCTTTTTCAGGCAAAACCTTTTGTAGGATTACACTTAAAAGTCTTGGGTATATCATAAAAGAAGTGTTTGACCCAGACTTTACTCCCTTCACATTTGATATGAAATCTAAGAATAGGGCATGGGATAGATTGTAGTCAGATTCTGACAACATAGCATATCCCAAGTATTGAACTTTCAATGGGATTTCATTAAAAGAAGTGGATTTAGCAGAGATACAGAGAAGGAGTGTATGAAAAAAAAAAGTTTCATGACTGGTGAGAAAATCTTTTTGAAAAGAGTTGAACCAGTCATTTGTGAATCATAACCCCTTTCCTGAAACTCAGTGTGAAGTTCAACCTTAGGGAAAGAGTCATTACCTGACAAGTCATTCAATGAGAAGGTAGTGGATATCAGTTGGGGGGGTAATGGTGATATTTGTATCTCCAATTTTTTGAGATAGTGGTAGTAGGATTTTTGTCATGTAGAAGGACATCAGCATTTAACCAAAATTCTTGGAGAGTATCGATGTAGATGGGTGCATCAGCGGTTAGTATTGTCAGGTATTTGGATTTGAGAATGATGTCGATGGTGGTATGAAACGGGATGTTTTCATGTGTTTTAACCAGAAAGGGAAGGTAATTGTGGGAGGCTTTAGCTTGAAGATCCATTGTAATGGATTTTGAGTGTGAGGATGAAAGGAATTAGATTGGGGGTTTGAGGTTGAAGAAGGCGGTTTCAGTATTTTGAATACAATGAGACAGGTATCATCTGTTGTCGTAAAACAAGATTTTTATGGCCTCTGGTGAAACCGCTAATGTGGCCAAAACTCTGCTTTTGAGAGCAAACGTGGCAAACATCAGGTGGCATACAACTGTTGCCAAAGGACTGATGCAAACAGCTGTTGTTCTACCAAAGTGTTGGTGCTAACAGCACTTGGGTTTTTTTAATATAGGATATATATAATGGAAACAGTTGTTTGTTTTGATCAGACGTTTGAAAACAGATTTTTCAACCAAATAGTGGTTTTTTATCTAATCAGATGTTTGAAACAGATTTTTCAACTAACAGTGGATAGAATGGATGAAATAGTGGTTGTTTTATGCTTAGCAGATTTTTCAACCAAAATGCTCTTTTTAAGGATGAATTTTGATTTTCTGAAACATTTTAATGTTATTATTTAAAACATTTTTGTTGTTTATTCCATGTTTAGCATACCAATCCTAGAAATCAGGTTTTCAAAGGTAGATGTGTCTATAGCTTTTGTCAACACATATGCCAACTGATCCTCTGTTGAAACATGGTGCAAAGAAATCAAACCTTTTTCATGGCTATCTCTGACAAAGTGATGTCTAATGTCTATGTGCTTTGTGGTTGAATAAGAGACTGGTTTTTTGATGATATTTTCTGCAGCTTGACTGTCCAGCATGAGTGGAGTCTTTAGTGTAGTTATACGAAAATCCAGCAGTTGATTTTGAAGCCACATGAGTTGGGTTGTACAGCTTGCAGCAGCAATGTATTCAGCCTCTTCTGTTGAAATTGAAGCAGCTGCTTGCTTTTTGCTTTGCCATGAGACTAAGGCATTCCCTAGAAATTGGCACCCTCCTGATGTAGACTTCCTTGTGGTGTGGTAGCCAGCAAAATCACTATCTGAATAACCTGAAAGCTCAATGTTTCCATTAACAGGATACCAAATACCAAGTGTGGGAGCACCTTTTAGGTATCTGAATATCCTTTTCACAGCAATAAGGTTTGACTTTCTAGGTGAAGCCTGGGATCTTGCATAAACACAAGTGGCAAACATAATGTCTGGCCTAGATGCAGTTAAGTACAATAAAGACCCAATCATGCATCTGTAATGTGTCTGGTCAACCAATTCATCCTTGTCATCAATAGTGAGTAGCTTGGCTGTGCTCATGGGTGTACTACATGGCTTACAATCATTCATCTCAAATCTGGTTAGTAAGTTTTACACATACTTGTTTTGATGAATGAATGTGCCATTTTGCAGCTCCTTCACTTGGAGACCAAGGAAGCACTGAAGTTCATCCATAGCACTCATCTCAAACTCTGCTATCATGAGTTCCCTAAACTCTTCACACATTTTGTTACATGTGGATCCAAAAATGATGTCATCCACATATATTTGAACAATCACTAAATCTTTCCCTCTCCATTTTAGAAATAGAGTTTTATCAATTGTACCTCTTGTGAATCCAATGGATAAGAGAAAGGTGGAAACAGTTTCATACCAGGCCCTAGGTGCTTGTTTGAGTCCATACAAAGCTTTGTTGAGCTTGTATACATAATCAGGATGAAATGTGTCTTCAAAACCAGGTGGTTGACATAAATAGACCTCCTCCTGAATTTTGCCACAGAGGAATGCACATTTAATGATCATCTGATACACCTTGATGTTTTGGTTGACAGCAAAGGCTAGAAAGAGTCTAATAGCTTCTAGCCTAGCCACATGAGCAAAGGTTTCATCATAGTCTATCCTCTCTTCTTGTCTGAAGCCTTGAACCACAAGCCTGGCTTTATTCTTGACAACTATACTCCTTTCATCAGTTTTGTTTTTGAAGACCCACTTTGTGCCAATTGGATAGACATCCTTTGGCAGTGGTACAAGTTCCCATACTTGTTGTCTTTTAAACTGAAGGAGCTCTTCCTGCATGGCTTCTACCCAACTGTTGTCTTTTAGTGCTTATTGGTACTTGGCAGGTTGTGCGAGAGATAGAAAGCGTGCAAAAAGACAGATGTTTGAGGATTGGTTTCTTGTGAGCACACCCTCTTTGAAGTTGCCAATGATTTGGTCTGGTGGATGAGCTCTTAGGTAGATTAAATCTCCCTGATATGGTATAATGGCATTTTGAGGTGAAGGACAGAGGTTTGGTGACTCTGTTGATGTAACATCTGTTTGCACTTCTGTAGTACCAATAGATGTTTGAAATGGAGGTGGGGGAATGGGTCCAAGTGGTGTGAAATTGGACTGGAGGTTGGACTTTTGTCAACAGATGATTGAACAGTGGATGAGGTTGGTGAGGCAGTGGTTTGAGGGTAAGACTGGCCAACAATGGCTGACTCAGCTGTGGCTGACTAAAATGATTGAACAGTGGATGAGGTTGGAATCACAACATCCATTCTATAGTCTTGTTGTGGTGACTGTGGAATACCTGCACTGTTAGCTTTAGCAGTAATATCTTCAATCTTGAATTTGTCTAAATCAAACAGTTCAACTGGATTTGCTGGGATTTTTAAGGATGAAAGTTCATTGAACTTCACATTTAGAGTTTCTTTTTTTGTCCTGGTCCTGGTGTTAAACACTTTGTAGGCCTTGGCAGTAGCAGAATATCCCAGAAAATACCCATAATCTACTTTGGCTGCAAATTTTGAAATGGAATCTTTAAGATTTAAAAGTAAACATGGGCAGCCAAATATTTTGAAAAATGAGATTAATGGTTTGATTTTGAAGAAAATTTCATAAGCAGTCTTTTGATGTCTTGGGTTGATTAAAACTCTGTTTTGAACATAGCAAGCAGTGTTTACAGCTTCTGCCCAGAAGGACAGTGTCAAACCAGAATCTGCTAGCATGGTTCTTGTAGCCTTAATGAGGGTTCTATTTTTCCTCTCAACCACCCCATTTTGTTCTGGTGTTCTTGGAATGCTGTACTGGCTCACAATTCCTTTTGACACACAGAAATCATCCAACTCCTTATTTTTAAACTATGTTCCATTGTCACTTCTAAAGACTTTTACTGGCAAGTCATATTGTTTTTCAACTTTGGTGACAAAATCCTTCAAGATACCTGCAGTGTCATCCGTAGAGTGTAAAAAGGAAGTCCATGTAAACCTAGAAAAATCATCAACTATGATAAGACAAAATCTTTTTCTTCTTAGACTCGTGATTTTAACTGGGCCAAACAACTCCATGTGCAACAATTGAAGACATTGACTTGTTTGGGACTCATCAATGGATTTGTAAGAGCTTTTATGTTGTTTCCCTTTTAAGCAGGAAACACAATGCTCATCACACTTGAATTCTTTTGATGGTAGACCTCTTACAAGGCTTTGTTTGGAGAGTGAGTTGATAGTTTGAAGGTTGGTGTGACCCAGTCTCCTATGCCACAATTCTGTCTCTTTAGTGGAGGCAGCAGAAAACAGACAGACATTTGCCATAGGATTGTCCTTCAACATATCAACTACATACACATTGCCACTCCTATGAGCAACAAGTTGTGCTTTGCTCTCAGCAATGATGGTGTCAATCTTTTTCACCACTTCTGGCCCAATAATCTTACAAGTTTTCCTAGTGAAGAATGAGCCATACCCTTTGTCACTCATTTGTGATACACTAAGAAGATTAAATTTAAGATTATCAATAAGATTGACATTTTCAAACTTGAGTTTCCCAGCCTGAATAATCCCTGAACCCAGCACCTTGCCTTTTGAATCATTACCAAAGGATATATCACCCCCTCCATGAGCAAAGACGTCCAGAAGAAGGGCTCTACATCCTGTCATGTGCCTGGAGCCTCCACTATCTACATACCAAAGACTATCTAAGCAAGCAGAAGCTCCCTGCACATCAGTAATGGATTAGTTTTGGTGAGTGTCCAAAGCCAAGTTGGCTTTGGATGGGTCCACAGACTTTTCAGCCTCAAGCATAGGAAGATGATTAGTGGTTTGAACTAGTTTTTGAACCAAGTTCAACAATTGTTGCTGACCATTTGCTAGTGCTTGGATGTCAACACTTGGTGCAACAGTTGGTTGATCATTTCCTCTTAGGTGATAGTAACCATAGGGGTTTCAGTTCGCTCTTGATTTTTAAGGCCTCTTGGGTTCTTCATAAACATGTGACAGACTATGACAAGGTGGTTGTCCGTATCCTCTTGGGTAATTGTTTGTGGGTGGAGCATCTGTTACTTGGACATCCCTGGAAGTAGATGTTTTGAGACTTTTGGTAACAGATGTTTGGGCTAGAACATAAGTCTGTTTGGGTTTTCCTTTTGGAGTACTTACCACCTGTCTTGCAAGAGTTTTAGCCTTGTACTCTTGTATTTTGACATCAAAATTTTTGAGATACAGACACTCTTTGGTTTTGTGATTCTTTTTACCACACATTGAGCATGTGGTCTTAGAATCACACACACTTGCTCCTTTGTTGATATCATATGCTTTTAGAAGAAAACAGTTTTTAGTAACATGATTCTTCTTTTCACAGAAATCGCAAAACAAGTGGACAGACATTTCTTTCTTTTTCCCTTTTTCAGCCTTCTTTTCAACAGATGATTGAGCATCTGCTGGAAGTTCTTTCAAGGGAATGACCTCTTCCTGTGGTGCTTTCTTACCATCAGGGGTTTTGAAATCAACTGGTTTGAAGTTCTCAAGAGTATCACACTCATCAGACCAAGTAGGTTTAAATTCATATTTTTCAAGTTTAGTGAATGATGAGGAACCTTCTAGCTTTTCAAGAACAATTTTCTTGCCATTAGGTTCAGTGATTTTAATCTCTTGACCCTCCAAATTAGTTGGTATTACCTCAACTAACTTTTGTTCCCTTTTGTCAGTGTTTTCAAAAGCTTGGGCAGTGGTTCCAAAACCAAAACCAAACATCACATGACTTTTGGTTTGTTTGTTGAGGAGCATCTCAAAACCTTTACATGATTCCATCCATTTTTCACATTCAACTTGGGTGGCCTCAAGCTCCTTTTTACAACTATGATATTTAGTTATCATAGTTTGGAGCTGGTCTTTGGTTATAGTTGCTTCATGTTTTAAATTGCTGATTTCAAATTCTTTTTAAGTCAATTTTGATTTTAACTCTTTTGAAAGTTTTTCAAATTGAACTTCATCATCTAAAATTTTCTTCCTATGGTTTTCATTCACCTCTTTAATGTTAGCAAATGCTATTACACATTTGTTTGAACACAAATCTATTAGGATTTGAGGAGATACCTTAGCAGAAGCCATCAATGCACAATCACACTTGCACTCACAATCATCAGATGCATCCCAGGGGTCTAAGAGATTCACAACCTCTTCTTCAGATTTTTCATCTGCAACTACTTCATCAACAATATCATCAGTCACATTATCAGATTCAGTTACCACATCATCGGATTCAACCTCTTCAACCATAGCCATGAAACAAAAAAATTCTGGTTCATTTTCAGCTTTGGCTACAAGAGCAAAGTTTTCATCTGTTAACTCATCTAGTAGACTGCTCCAATCAACAAAGCCTTGTGTGAAGAAACTCTGTTGACCGGTCTCTGCAGGAGCAGAGGGTGGAGCAACAGTCATTGGCACATGTGCCTGAGCAACAGGGGTTTGCACATAGCGAATCTGAGGAACAGTGGTTTGGACATACTGGACAGGAACAGTGTTTGAGGACTGTGCAAAATGAGCAGTGTTTTGCACCTTTGGTCCAGGGGTATTATGGCAAACCTGATAAGTGTTGGTCTGTGGCCTTTGATTTGGATAGGTAATCATAGGTGTACCATGTTGACTCCTACATTCCCTAGCAAAATGACCAAGTCAATGACATTTATAACACTTAATCTTTGATTTATCCAACCCCACCTTTCACCTGCCAGTTAACCGTGGAAATCTTCTGCCAGTTTTCTTGTAAAAATTGTTAGTTCTTACACTGAGTAGAGCCAATTGGTGCATAATGTCCATTTCTTCCAAATCATCAGGGTCAAATTATTTTAAGTCATCATACTCAAAGGATATGTTATCAGATGCTTGGATATCATAACCACTTGCTGTAAAAGCAAAGTTTGGTGAATAAGAATCAGAGTTAAAACCTGAAGTTATGTCAATGAAATGATCATAACTCTGATCCTTATTATTACCAGGCACCTCATCATGACCCAAAAGTGTTGTATTACCAAAAACATAACCATCAGACACTTTTCGAGAGTCCTGAAGCTTCTTTTTCTGGTTAAGCTCTCTCTCATAGGTCAAGAGCTTACCATGAAGCTGGGTCAGTGATAGGTCCTTAAATTCAATTGAGTTTCTCATAACTATAGCAATAGTGTCCCATTTGTCTGGTAATGATCTTAAAAACCTATGGTTCAAAGTTGAATTAGGATAAGTTAGACCAACCAGTTTTAGTTCACTAATGAGACAGTTAAACCTCTCAAATTGTTGAGTTAATAACTCTCCCTTTACATGACTGAATGTTTCATATTGTTGGGTAAGTATTTCACGGTTGTTTTCAATAACCTCTTCAGTCCCACCAAATTGTTCTTTCAATGCATCCCACAACTCCTTTGCACTGTTACAGTGTAACAACCCAGCATAGATATCATTGGGTAGAGCCATGGCCACTACACTGAAGGCCTTAGCATCTAACTCAATTTTCGGAAAATCCTGCTCGGAGTAGTTTTCAAGTTTATTAGGCTCTTGAACCTTGGGATCTTCGGTACTCGGCACCATCGGAACATGTGGTCCGAAGATAACCGACTTCCAGCACCCAGTGTTCTTTTCAGCCAGAACATGGCTCATCCGACGTTGCCAGATATTGTATTCAGATCTTACAAGCATCGGTGGCTTGGTGTTCGTGCCAGTGTTATGTGGATCGTAATTGATTGAAGCCATTGTCTTATTCTTTCTAACACAAAGTCTGTTTAAAAACGGTTGAATCGAAAATAAACTATTACTCTGTTTTCAATCCGACAAACAAACCATATCAATAATTGTGAGCTGATCTGTTTATATTAAATTGATTGGTTAGATCGAATTTAATTGACCAAGCTCTGATACCACTTGTTAGGATCTGAGTTTGATTGTTTTGATTGTTTAAGTTAATGAATAATGAAAGAAGTAAACTATAAATGGAAAGTGCAGCGGAATGATAAACTATAAATCAAAACAAGAGAATAATTTTTTTAGAATCGAAAGCTTTCATATAACTGAATGATTACAAACGATTACAATTACTCCCTCTCAGCCAGATCACTCGTGTAAGTTTGTCTAAGAGAATGTTTTGAGTGATGAATAGAACAGTATATGCACTGTTCTATTTATAGACAATCTAAAATACTAATGACCTAGGCTGACGTCACCTAAGACAGTGACCTCTAACAGATTAACAACATAAAACATCTGATGACACAAATACTGTGACATTGGTAACCACTGATAAGTAAACAACTGATATGTAAACCTCTGATGGTCTTGAATCATCTGTTTGAGCCTAAGTGTTGTTGTCTCCAAAAGACCTTTAGTCTTCAGTACTTTGGTCAGCAGTTGTTCTTCATCAGACCTTTGATCAGCAGTTGTTCTCTATCAGATCTTTGTAACAGCAGTTGTTCCAGCAGTTGTTATGGTACAACAGATGTTAGAGTCAGCAGTCTTTTGGGAGAAGTAATGTGTAAATGTTGTTTTTATTAAGGATCAATATGTAGTATATTTTTGCTTTCCAATCATCTGTTCTTCTCCAGGTCAGCAGACCCAACATCAACAAAAGTCCTTCATGACTTGACTGAATTGGAAAAATTATCTGATGAAGATCTGATGACCATTCAGGATATGATACCAGAACAAGGACTACTTTTAGAATCAGTGGTCAGAGAACTCAGACATCAAACAGTCAAAGAAATCTGGAGAGTTCTTGACTTAAGGAAGAGAGGATCGTGTAAATAAAGATAGACAAAGGTTTTGGCTTCATCAATCAAGGGGGAGATTGTAGGGTCAAAGAGGATTTACAAGCCAGTTATAAACCTTAGTCTTATATCCTCTTCTACATTTTGAGAAACTGCTGAAGTGAAAGATATCCAAAAGTTCTGAAGATAAACCAGACAAATATCTGAAGAACAAACTACTGAAGGCAAACTCCTGAAGATCTTTTAAAGTATCAGCACTTGTATTAAACCGACCTTAAACTCAGCAGTTTAGCATTATATTAGTTTTGTTAAAGTCTTTGTTCAAGTTTCGATAACTACTGCCTGTTGCAGAAATATCTTTTACTTTAAGCTTTTGATTTACTTAGTCTGTATGTTATCTTTTCTATAAATAGAGGGATCACTCCCCCAATTATAGAAGCAGTTCATTCACTCATCAACATTAAGACTTGAACTTTTTCCTTCTTATTACATTGTAGTTAACCTTTCATATATAGTTGAGAATCATTCTGCATTTACTGCTATATTCATTTACTATTGATTCTCATCTTTAACTTCCTAGTTCATCGATTGAGGGGGATTCATAACTCCTGTTAAAAGTGATGCTTTAACTTGAACACTTTAATATTCCGTTGTGCAATTTACTTTGATATATTTATAACACACAAGTGTTCATAAGCAAGAACTGCTAAAAGTTGAGCCACTGATCAAACAATTACTCAAGATTTTCATGGGTGATGTGCATGCAACACAAGAGCAAAACATTTAACAACTTCAAAGTTCTGTTTACCCGGTTGGGGAATATATATGGTTTGAAAATCAAACGTATAAGAAGCTGTCATGGATAATGCTATTGTATCATCACCAGTGAACCCTAATCCAGATATTCCATCTTCATCGAATACGGGTAATGATCTGGAGACGGCAGAGAATGTGAACGTTCAAGCGGTGATTCTTGTTCCTGATCATCCGGAATATCGGATTCATAAGATTCATCCACTAGAACAATTTATTGGTGATCCTGGAAGCAGTGTGATGACTCGTGGCCAAATCAGACGTGCAACTTCACATGATAATATTGGAGCCCTTGCCCTGCATGCTAAATTTCAGAAATCAGGTTGTCAAAATGATTGTTCTTTTGCTTGTTATGTTTCGCAGCAAGAATTACAATACTTTCAGAAACTCATGGGTGGAAGCGATGGAGCAAGAATTACAAGGATGCCTTATTAGACGGCTCATGGGTGGAAGCGATGCAGCAAGAATTACAACAGTTTCAGAAACTCATGGGAACATACAAGGATGCCTTATTATACGACTCATGGGTGGAAGCGATGCAGCAAGAATTACAACAGTTTCGGAAACTCGGAGTCTGGACGCTGACCGATTTACCACTAGACAAGAAGAAGATTGGCACAAAATGGGTGTTTAAGTGCAAGAAAGATGATCGAGGCGTAATTGTCAGAAACAATGCTCGATTGGTTGTACAAGGGTTTCATCAAACAGAAGGAATTGATTACAATGAAGTCTATGCACCAGTTGCGCGCATTGAAGAAATTCAAATGTTTCTTGCGTATGCTTCTTACATGAAATTTAAAGTGTATCTGATGGATGTAAAGAGGGCAACCACCAGGTTTTGAGGATCCTATCCACCGGGATAAGGTCTACAAGCTAAACAAAGCTTTGTATGGTTTACACCAAACACCAAGACAGTGGTATGAGGAGCTCAGCACATATATTCTCTCTAAGGGATTCAAACAAGGACTGGTAGACTGTACCCTGTTCAGAAAACGAACAGAGGGTGACTTGCTTCTTGTACAACTTTATGTTGATGACATTATATTTGGTTCTACTAATGAACTTTTATGTTGGGAATTTGAAAAGATTATGCATGAAAAATTTGAGATGAGCCTAATGGAAGAGATGCAATTCTTTCTGAGATTGCATGTTGATCAATTGCCATCGGGGATCTTCATCCACTAGACGAAATATGTTTCCGAAGTCTTGAGCCGATTCCAAATGGAGGATTCGAAACCACCTAATACTCTCATACAACCTAATAACGGGATTGGAGTTGATACTTAGTGGGAGCTTACTGATCCTTTTACATATAGAGCCATCTTCGGATGTAATGTTTGCGACATGTGTAACACCCCAACCGATGGCGGAAACATCGAGGTGTCACGTAAGAATGAGTATACAGTAGCACATGGTAACCAAATTTTAATTAAAATTAATTTAAAGTGCAAATATCCAAAAATGGAAATACATAATGAGTTTCCAGTGGAAATCTAATACATCACAAAAACCAAACAAGCATAGACTTCAAATTGTCTTCTCATGAAAATACTCTAGTCTTCATGCATCATTATTTCCTGTTGAGTTGTAACAATGGGGGGGGGGTCAACTAGAAGTTGGTGAGAATACATAAGCCATGTTAAGCAAATAGTTTAAGTATAAAAGTTTAGCAATTCATATGTCTATCTTAAGTTTAAGTCTACATGAATAAGCATAACATGTTGAATCGACATAATCAAACCTCCGACTAGTTTAGGTCCATCCCGTCATCCACGGTTCACCTTAATAATATGTTGGAACGATAACAATCACCCACGCTACCTATGTAGGAGGTACACGTATCCGGGTGGGATTGTCAATCCAATAGATCTATTATTGAGTATTGCCGGCTTGGCCATAGCTAATGATTATGTAATGTTGAAAATCGTTGAAACTCGTTGAAACTGTTGTTGTTGTCTAATTCATGAGGCATTAAAGTTTACAGCTAGACATGCATGTAGAATTGCTTAAGTATAATGTTGCAAGTATGAAGAATTGCATAAACATGGTTACGTAAACTCACCTTAGTATAGTATTAAGTCTTGAGAAAAAGTATGAGTGTAGCCCAAAAGATTGCCAATTATTACCCTATGTATAAGGTAACAAATAAGTCTAAGTCTATCTAGTCTACAAGTATATTCTAGGGTTTCGATTTGGGGATAAACATTTGTTGGATTAATAATAAAATGTTTTAATAAATAAGAGAAATTTGATAATTAATAAATGAAAGTCTTTTTATAAAATTTTAATTTAAGATGGTCACAATAATGTGTTTAAAGTATAAAAATAATTTTTATAAAATTATTTTCTTAAAAATAGAATATTAAATCTATTTATTTCAAATTGTCAAAATTTAACTTTAATATTTAAAAATACTAAAATTAAAGATTTATTAGATTAAAAATTATATTTCTATACCAAATAATCAGAAATAATTTATATAAAATTTTGGTGCAAAAATATTGAAAAATGAATTTATTATGATTTAATTATGATTAAAACTAACAAAAATTGATTAAAAATATTAAATAAATGATTTTTCAGAATTAAAAATCATTTCAGAAAAGTTTATTGTTATAAAAACTCAGAATAATTTTTGTGGGAATTTATAAGATTGTTTTGATATTTTTATAGAATTTTATAAATAAAACAGAATAAACTTGATTTATTTATTTTATATATTAAATAAATAAATTTTTGAAAACTAAAAAATTGTATGTTAAACTTTTTCATTAGGTTAACACAAAATAATTTTTGTAGGATTTTTAAAAGTGTTTTAGTATTTTAAAATGAATTTATAAAATACAACTAATTATATTTAAAGTTTGATTGTTTCTAAACAAAACAAAACACAAAAAAAGAAAAAGGAACGTTGCTGCTGAGGCTCGAACCCGCGTGGGTCGGTCCAAGAACACCAGGCACAACCACTTGGTCCAGACCAGTGGTTGTGTTTGGTTTTAGTTCGTTTAAATTATATAATATATGCGAAACAGTTTTCTTCCCCAAATCGTATGATCGAACCCTAACTTTTACAATTGAACACATCACACAACATTAACCCAATTAACCTTAGGGTTAATGTTGTGTGTATGCCGAACAACAAATCCCACATAAAAAAAGTTACTTACAAAGATGAATCAGACACGAATGATCAGTCAAAGCTCGGAGTCAAAATACGATCAAAAGTTCAAGAACAGTAGATTAATAAGAGGAATTGGGGGTTGAGAAAGATTGATTGGCGAGTTGTGATTGTCCAGAGGTGTCCAGTTTATAGTGTGGTGGCCTGGATCGATGAATTGGAAGGTTTGACCACACCTTAAATGAGTGACGCGTATACATGCTTAATTGGTATGATTTAAATGGCAATTGATCGTGTGTTGACTCGCAGATGACCGGTAATCACGAAATCATTCCTATTCTGGATCAATTACGCGTCCAAAATTGTTAATTATGGAAGATTGGCTTCACAGTTGACTTTCCTAGTCAACTGTGAAGAATTAAAACCGTTATATAATAATTAGGTGCTGGGATAATTCACAAGTGTGAGTATAGACCAGGTGGTGATGATGTTGTAGTTTGTGACCCGGCTTGGGGCGCAGGTTCGAGTCCCGGCCCAAGCAAAGTATTTTTTGACTTTTATTTTATATATGTAAGTATATTTTATATAATTAATATAGTATTAGGGTTCCAAAACGCCACAATAATTATTAAATGCGAAAAATAATACTGAAACTTGACGTTTTTATTCATGATAAAAGTAACGTACAAGTATAAATGCGAAATGTTACAGTCTCCCCTACTTTTAGGAACTTCCTCCCGAAGTTGGAGTTGGAGAGTCTGGTGGAAAGAGATATGGGTACTTAGACTCCATCTGGTCTTTACGTTCCCAAGTGAACTCTGGACCTCGTTTAGATTCCCACCGAACCTTAACGATCGGAATGCGACTGCGCTTGAGTTTCTTGACTCTAGTATCAACGATCTCGACGGGTTTCTCGATAATGTGCATAGTTTCATCGATTTGCACATCCTCAAGAGGAACATGGAGGTTCTCATCTGCTAAGCATTTCTTGAGATTCGAAACATGGAAGGTCGGGTGAACATTGCTTAGCTCAGGTGGAAGATCAAGTTTGTAAGCCACTTTTCCAACCCTGTCAAGAATTTTGAATGGGCCTACGTATCGAGGAGCTAATTTTCCCTTTCTACTGAAATGAATCACTCCTTTCCAAGGGTTTACGACGTTTATCAGCATAACTCTTCTGACGACTTCTAGCCTTGAGAAGATTATCCTGAATGAGTTGGATTTTGTCTGTAGTTTCCTGAATTAGTTCGGGTCCAGTGATCCGGGCTTCACCAACCTCAGTCCAACAGACAGGTGAACGACATTTACGACCATAGAGTGCCTCGAAAGGAGCCATGTTAATGCTGGCGTGATAACTGTTGTTGTATGAAAACTCGACCAAGGGAAGATGAGAATCCCATGCGCCACCAAAATCGATGATACATGCCCTGAGCATATCCTCAAGTGTCTGGATGGTCCGTTCAGTCTGACCATCTGTTTGAGGGTGATAAGCAGTACTCAGGTTCAACTTGGTACCCAAAGCATCTTGTAAAGAATCCCAAAAGTGAGAGGTGAAACGACCATCGCGATCAGAGATAATGTCCAAAGGTATACCATGACGACAAACGATTTCACTTACGTACATCCTTGCCAACCTTTCCACAGAATACTTCTCACGAATGGGTAAGAAGTGGGCTGACTTGGTCAAACGATCGACGATTACCCAAATGCTGTCAAAACCTTTGGGTGTGCGAGGGAGTTTGGTGATAAAGTCCATAGCTATGCTCTCCCATTTCCATACAGGAATTTCTGGTTGTTCGAGCATACCAAATGGTCGTTGGTGTTCAGCCTTGACCTTTGAACAAGTGAGGCATTTTGCAACGAAAAGAGCAATATCTTTCTTCATACCAGGCCACCAATATGAATAACGAAGATCTTGGTACATCTTGTCAGCTCCAGGATGAATAGAATAACGAGACTTATGAGCCTCGTTCATGAGAAAGGTACGAAGATCATCACGGTCAGGGATCCAAAGTCGATTAAGAAAATAGAGTAGCCCATCAGGTTTGGTTTCAAGTTGAGTCTCAGCACCACAAGACATTTCGTCGTACATGTTAACTTGGGTGACTGAAGTACGTTGAGCCTGGAGGATGCGATCCTGAAGATCAGTACGAACTCTCGCACATTGAAGTTTGATACTCTCTTTGCGACTGAGTTCGTCAGCCACAATATTCGCTTTGCCAGGATGGTAGCGAATTTCGCAATCATAATCGTTAAGTAACTCAACCCAACGTCGTTGCCTCATGTTGAGATTTTTCTGGTCGAAGACATGTTGGAGACTTTTGTGGTCTGTGAACACCACACATTTGGTCCCATAAAGATAATGTCTCCAAATCTTAAGAGCAAAGACAACAGCGCACAATTCAAGATCATGGGTGGTATAATTCTTTTCGTGAGTCTTGAGTTGTCTAGACGCATAAGCAATAACCTTTCCTCGTTGCATGAGAACACAACCAAGACCTTGGTTTGATGCATCACAATAGACCACGAAATCATCATTACCATCAGGTAGAGACAATATAGGAGCTTCATAGAGTTTCAGCTTAAGAGTTTCAAATGCTTCTTCTTGCTTTGGTCCCCACTCATAGGGTTTACCCTTGTGAGTTAAGGTAGTGAGAGGAACAACGATCTTGGAGAAGTTGGCGATGAATCGACGATAATAACCAGCCAAACCAAGGAAGGAACGGACTTCAGTTGGAGTTTTAGGAACACTCCAATCCTTCACAGCTTCGATCTTTGCGGGATCAACATGAATTCCGTTCATATCAATGACATGTCCCAAAAATTGAACTTCCTTAAGCCAGAATTCACATTTCGAGAACTTAGCATACAGTTGTTCTTTCTTTAGGAGACCCAAGATGGAGTGAAGATGTTGTTCGTGATCGGATTTTGATTTAGAGTAAATCAAAATATCATCGATGAAGACGATCACGAATTTGTCGAGGTAGGGTCTACAAACCCGATTCATTAAATCAATAAACACTGCGGGAGCGTTGGTCAATCCAAAAGGCATGACCATGAATTCATAGTGACCATATCGTGTACGAAAGGCTGTCTTGGGAATATCTTCATCGTGGACTCTAAGCTGATGATAACCAGAACGAAGATCAATCTTCGAGAAGTGGGTTGCTCCTTGAAGTTGATCGAAGGGATCGTCAATCCTAGGCAAGGGATAACGATTCTTGATGGTGATTTTGTTGAGTTCGTGATAGTCGATACACATTCTAAGAGATCCATCTTTCTTCTTAACAAACAAGACAGGGGCTCCCCATGGAGAAGAACTGGGGCGAATGAAACCTTTATCAGAAAGTTCCTGTAGTTGACTGGCAAGTTCTTGCATCTCAGAGGGTGCAAGACGATAAGGAGCTTTAGCGACAGGATTAGCACCAGGAACAAGATCAATTCTAAATTCCACTTGTCGAGCAGGAGGCAAACCAGGTAAATCCTCTGGGAAGACTTCAGGATAGTCCCGAATGATTGGAATGTCTTGGATACTTTTTCCTTTGTCCTTCTTTTCTATCACGTTAGCTAAGAAGGCTATATACCCCTTTCGTAAGTATTTTTGGGCAGTAGTACAAGACATGAGCTTAAGCTCGCCACAAGGCTTCTCACCATAGATCTTCAAAATCTCACCAGATTCGAGAGGAATGCGAATGACTTTCTCAAAACACAAAATTTCAGCACGATGGGTTGACAACCAGTCCATGCCTACTATGACATCAAAACTTCCAAGATGCATAGGGATGAGATCGATAGAGAAAGTATGCTCGTCGAGGTTCAGCACACAGTTATGAATAATAGAATGGATCGAGATAGACTTCCCATTAGCTACATCTACCACTAAAGGTTCCTCTAGGTTAGTTTGGGGTAAGTTAAGTAAAGGTTCAAACTTTAGTGATACAAATGACTTATCAGCTCCCGAATCAAATAATATTGATGCATAGTGGTTATTGATGAGAAACGTACCATTCACCACCTCGTTGTTGTCACGGGCCTGGTTAGCATTGAGATTGTAGGCACGACCTTGAGCACCTTGGTTCTGGTTGTGATTCTGGTTTTGGTTGCGGTTTTGGTTCTGGTTCTGGTTTTGGTTACGATTGGGGCAATTGTTGATATAGTGATCAGGGCTGCCACACTCGTAGCACTGACCACGAGCAGGCCGGTTGTTTTGTTGGTTGGGAGCTGGGGCAGTTCTGGCTGGGTTGTTTTGGGCAGCAGGGGCTTGGCAACCGTTGGTGTAATGTCCATACCGCTTACAGTTATTACATTGGCGGCATGGTCTGCCAGGAAGATGGTGGTATTGACAAGTGTTGCAGAGAGGGTGACTCCCGCCATACGGCTTCTTGGCTGGGTTTTGGGCTGCAGATAGAGTGGTAGCAACCATGTAGTTCCTAGCCTTGAGCTTCTTGTTGCTTGAGGTCTCGGGCTTAACCTCAATAGCGGGCTGAGGAGTGTCTTTGGCAACAGTCTTCTTAGTGCCCTTGCGGAAGAGAGTACCGTTCTTCACATGATTATCAGTAAGAGTAGCCGCCAGACGTTTGGCTTCTTCCAAGGTGGCAGGATTCCTTCCCCACACCGTGTCCTGGATTTGCATGGGTAGACCACCGATATACTTCTCGATGGCTACAGGCAGGGGAGTGACTTTGTGAGGCAACAATAAGCTAAGCTCGTGAAAGCGGGTATTGTAGGCAAGGTTTTCCCCACTATCTTGAGCAAGGGTGTGGAACTCATCTTCTAACTTCTTAACCTCGTTGCGAGGACAAAACTCATCCTTCATAACCTCCTTGACTTGATCCCATGTCATGGCAAGAGCAACTTCGGCCCCACGGGTGCGTTTTTCCTCATTCCACCAAGTGAGTGCTCGTTTGTGAAGAACACTCATGGCGTAACGAACCTTAAAGTTGTCGGGGCACTCACTGTTGATGAAGATATTCTCAATACCCTCAAACCTTTGTAGGAGTCCTATAGCTCCTTCTTCTCCACTGAACTTTGGGGGATTACAGGAATTAAAGTGCTTGAGAGTGCTGGCTGGAAGACCATTCCCATTCCCGTTGTGGTTTCCATTTCCATTACCGTTGTCGTTACCGTTCCCGTTGCCGTTCATCTGGATGACTTGAGCTAGTAAATTAGGAACCAGAGTCGCGATTTGCTGCGCCATTTGTTGAGAAATGATCGCAGCCAGTTGAGCATCGACACCATTGTTGTTGTTGTTATTGTTGTTGTTGTGGTTAGCGTCATGGTTATTGCTATTCACTTCATCTGGATTGTCACCATTGTTAATGCGAGTGCTGTGACGTGGAGGCATGATCTGTATGAGACACAATGAAATGAATGAGGTTATATAAGGAATGTAATCATTTATTCATTAATTAAAACGAATAAACGAAAACGTTGACTTATCAAAGATTCTAGATTCTAATAACATATGAAGACATGCTTTAGCCTATAAGTGAACACTCATCCCGAGAATTCCCAGGTAGGCATCCGGGTCCCTCGTCTAATTGGGATATATGCGCAATGCCAGCCTAGACAGAAGACTCAGAATACAGGCGTTCACCCTTCCAGATTGCACGTGTTCGTTATTAAAATCCAGAACTTCGACGAGATCTCAAGGGGGTTCAAATTAAACCTGAGGATTTTGTCCTATTAATCTAATGGTGGATCAGGATTGCAGCAGACGAATAAGATTAGTCACTTGTAGGCTTAGGGTTGTATAAGGTATAGGATAGGGATAAGATTAGCGAAGCAATTAGGGTTACAAGTAAGAGAAGCAAGTACTGTTTAAGTCCCTAAGGTTATAGTCTAGATTATTTTCTAATAACCTAATTCCCTATAACCAAGGCTTTGATACCAATCTGTAACACCACAACCGATGGCGGAAACATCGAGGTGTCACGTAAGAATGAGTATACAGTAGCACAGGATAACCAAATTTTAATTAAAATTAATTTAAAGTGCAAATATCCAAAAATGGAAATACATAATGAGCTTCAAGTGGAAATCTAATACATCACAAAAACCAAACAAGCATAGACTTCAAATTGTCTTCTCATGAAAATACTCTAATCTACATGCATCATTATTTCCTGTTGAGTTGTAAAAATGGGGGGGGGTCAACTAGAAGTTGGTGAGAATACATAAGCCATGTCAAGCAAATAGTTTAAGTATAAATGTTTAGCAATTCATATGTCTATCGTAAGTTTAAGTCTACATGAATAAGCATAACATGTTGAATCGACATAATCAAACCTCCGACTAGTTTAGGTCCATCCCGTCATCCACGGTTCACCTTAATAATATGTTGGAACGATAACAATCACCCACGCTACCTATGTAGGAGGTACACGTATCCGGGTGAGATTGTCAATCCAATAGATCAATTATTGAGTATCGCCGGCTTGGCCATAGCTAATGATTATGTAATGTTGAAACTCGTTGAAACTCGTTGAAACTGTTGTTGTTGTCTAATTCATGAGGCATTAAAGTTTACAACTAGACATGCATGTAGAATTGCTTAAGTATAATGTTGCAAGTATGAAGAATTGCATAAACATGGTTACGTAAACTCACCTTAGCAAAGTATTAAGTCTCGAGAAAAAAATATGTGTAGCCCCAAAGTTGCCAATTACAAGAGCTTATAATCAAAGCTTCAATTGTAGAAGTAATAGACTATATAAGAAAAGTATGAGGGAAAGTTTAATTGGATTGAAACAATCGATTTAGAGGTGGCAAGTGTAATGGTTCATAGGTGGCTTTCTATCTAGTCTACAAGTATATTCTAGGGTTTCGATTTGGGGATAAACATTTGTTGGATTATTAATAAAATGTTTTAATAAATAAGAGAAATTTGATAATTAAATAAATGAAAGTCTTTTTATAAAATTTGAATTTAAGATGGTCACAATAATGTGTTTAAAGTATAAAAATAATTTTTATAAAATTCTTTTCTTAAAAATAGAATATTAAATCTATTTATTTCAAATTGTCAAAATTTAACATTAATATTTAAAAATACTAAAATTTAAGATTTATTAGATTAAAAATTATATTTCTATTCCAAATAATAAGAAATAATTTATATAAAATTTTGGTGCAAAAATATTGAAAAATGAATTTATTATGATTTAATTATGATTAAAACTAACAAAAATTGATTAAAAATATTAAATAAATGATTTTTCAGAATTAAAAATCATTTCAGAAAAGTTTATTGTTATAAAAACTCAGAATAATTTTTGTGGGAATTTATAAGATTGTTTTGATGTTTTTATAGAATTTTATAAATAAAACAGAATAAACTTGATTTATTTATTTTATATATTAAATAAATAAATTTTTGAAAACTAAAAAAATTGTATGTTAAACTTTTTCATTAGGTTAACACAAAATAATTTTTGTAGGATTTTTAAAAGTGTTTTAGTATTTTAAAATGAATTTATAAAATACAAGTAATTATATTTAAAGTTTGATTATTTCTAAACAAAACAAAACACAAAAAAAAAGGAACGTTGCTGCTGAGGCTCGAACCCACGTGGGTCGGTCCAAGAACACCAGGCACAACCACTTGGTCCAGACCAGTGGTTGTGTTTGGTTTTAGTTCGTCTAAATTATATAATATATGCGAAACAATTTTCTTCCCCAAATCGTATGATCGAACCCTAACTTTTACAATTGAACACATCACACAACATTAACCCAATTAACCTTAGGGTTAATGTTGTGTGTATGCCGAACAACAAATCCCACATAAAAAAAGTTACATACAAAGATGAATCAGACACGGATGATCAGTCAAAGCTCGGAGTCAAAATACGATCAAAAGTTCAAGAACAGTAGATTAATAAAAGGAATTGGGGGTTGAGAAAGATTGATTGGCGAGTTTTGATTGTCCAGAGGTGTCCAATTTATAGTGTGGTGGCCTGGATCGATGAATTGGAAGGTTTGACCACACCTTAAATGAGTGACGCGTATACATGCTTAATTGGTATGATTTAAATGGCAATTGATCGTGTGTTGACTCGCAGATGACCGGTAATCACGAAATCATTCCTATTCTGGATCAATTACGCGTCCAAAATTGTTAATTATGGAAGATTGTCTTCACAGTTGACTTTCCTAGTCAACTGTGAAGAATTAAAACCGTTATATAATAATTAGGTGCTGGGATAATTCACAAGTGTGAGTATAGACCAGGTGGTGATGATGTTGTAGTTTGTGACCCGGCTTGGGGCGCGGGTTCGAGTCCCGGCCCAAGCAAAGTATTTTTTGACTTTTATTTTATATATGTAAGTATATTATATATAATTAATATAGTATTAGGGTTCCAAAACGCCACAATAACTATTAAATGCAAACAATAATACTGAAACTTGACGTTTTTATTCATGATAAAAGTAACGTACAAGTATAAATGCGAAATGTTACAACATGTCTTTGTGCTAGATTTCAAGCAAAGCCGAAATAGAGTCACCATACAGCTTTCAAGAGAATCCTATGATATCTGAAGGGTTATCCCTCGCGTGGACTATTGTTAGGACAAAGAGGATTGGTGAAACCACTTTTGGAAACCTTAGTCTAATTCACTTCTGTCATTTTGGCTAAATATAGAAGTACTGAAAAGAAAACAAAGAACTGCTGAAGAGAAGATATGAGAAGTGCTGGAGAAGAAACTTCATCAGAAGTTCTGAAGTCCAAACCAGACAAGTTCACTTCAGAAGTACTGAAGACAAACTACTCTTCAGTAGTTTGTCATTCATCAGCACTTAGCATCAGATATTTTCCACCGCCTTTTGCATCAGTAGTTGTATTGTTTATTATTACTTTTAGCTGTATTTGTTTGTTTCAATGTTGCAACTTGTGCAACTTGTTTCTGATATTTGTATACTTGCTTTATGGACAAGTTACATGTATGTAAACGTCTATAAATAGGAGGCTTCAACCTCCTGTTTTAGACATTGATTTTAATAGAAAAATCCTTCAAACACTATCACTGTTCTATTCCATTTCTGTATTTATTGTGAATCTGTCTAAGTATCTAATTCTCATTTACTGCTTAGATTCATAATAAATACTTGTCATTTATTAGTTTCAATCATCAAGGGGGAGTAATAACTCTTCCTTAGTATAAAAAGTGATGCTTTAACTTATACATTCCGCTGTGCTTATAATCTGATTTACAAGGACTTGCTAAACACTTAAGTGTCAAGATAGCAAGTTCTTACTTAGCAAAAAGAGCAAACATGTTGGAAATCATGTCTTACTAGTTTAAATTTATGTTGATGATATCATTTTTGGTTCAACAAACACAAAACTGTGTGATGATTTTAAGAAACTCATGCAATCAAAATTTGAGATGAGTACCATGGGAGAACTGCAGTACTTTCTAGGGCTGCAGATCAAGCAACAAACAAATGGAACTTTTATACATCAATCAAAATATGTTAAAGAATTATTGAACAAATTTTCTTTAAATGACTGTAAATCATGTTCCACTCCCATGACACTAATCACACAAGTTGAACCTGATGATCAAGGAAAACAGGTTGATCAAACCATGTACAGATGCATGATAGGTTCCCTTTTATACTTAACTGCTTCTAGACCAGATATTATGTTTTCAACATGTGTCTGTGCTAGATATCAATCAGCACCAAGGGAATCACACCTTATAGCAGTCAAAAGAATTTTCAGATATCTGAAAGGAACTCCAACACTGGGAATTTGGTATCCTGCTTCAAGCAATACCAAGTTATCAGCTTTTTCAGATAGTGACTATGCAGGGTGTAAGATGACAAGAAAGTCAACATCTGGTGGTTGTCAATTCCTGGGTAACTGTCTAGTGTCATGGCAATCAAAGAAGCAAACATCTGTTGCAACTTCAACTGCTGAAGCTGAATACATTGCAGCTGCAAGTTGTACATCACAGATACAATGGCTCCAATATCAACTTCTTGATTATGGAATCAAAGAAACCAAGACACCTTTTTTTGTAGACAGCAAATCTGCCATTAGCATCATTCAAAATCCAGTACAGTTCTCAAAAACCAAACATATTGAGATCAGGTACCATTTCATAAGAGATTGCTATGAAAAAGGCAAGATTGAGGTGAAGCATGTAGCAACAGCTAATCAAATAGCTGACATCTTCACAAAACCCCTTGACACATCAACATTTCAGAAGTTAGTATCCATGCTTGGGATGCTAAATTTGTAAGTGTTTATTTTCTTATTTTGCAATTTTTCATTTTTCACTATACAACAAAACTTCTGAAAAGAGAGAAACTACTGATGAACAAACATCAGTATGGGGATAATTTTCTGAAAAAGTGTGTAACTTCTGATAAAATAACCTTCAGAAGTTATGAATAAAAGTATTTATAAAAAAATTTCTCATCAGCTGTTTAAACTACTGAAGAGAAAATGGGAACTACTGATGAAGTAATCCTTCATCAGCAGTTTAAGTCAAAAGGGCAAATCTGACTTTTCCCATCATCAGAGGTTTGACCTAATCAGTTTAAAACCTCTGATAAAAGGATTTTTAACAAAAGGCGGTTCAAAAACTTCTAATAAAGAAGATTCAAGCGGTTAAAACTTCTGATAAATACCTTTTTCTCCACACTTATCCTTTCAAACTCAAAAATATCCCTCCTTCTCTCTCAAAAACTCTCTCAATAACCTAAACCTGCAAATCAACTGTTCGATCAAAACCAAAACCACATGGCTCTAATTCTAAAGCAGGGACACAATCAAAGGGCCTTTCTTGAAAAACAAGAAGGCTGGTCCCAATACGATGAGATCATTGATCTTGTCGTAAAATCCCAATATTTTACTGCTCTCACAATAAACCCACCAATTCACACTGAAACTCTGAATGAGTTCTGGGCAAATGCTGAGACGGTCACAACGGATGATGAAGTCATTTCCCTCAACTCAAGAATAAAAGGGAAACAACTGACCATCACACCGGCCACACTGGCAACAAGACTGGGTCTGGATGATGTAACTGCCCCTGACCATGTTGCTAATTCTGATATTCACCTAACCATGACTGTGTGTGGTTATCAAGGTACTCTCTCCCATGCTACAATCTTTAAAAAATATTTTGAACCAAAATACAAGCTTTTGTTTCATTATATTATTATGTGTTTGAGTCCAAAAACAGGGTCTTATGACCAGATGCCCTCCACTTTTCAACCAATATTTCATTCCATTGTGAATGAAACTAAATTCAGGGCATCAAAACTATTTTTCAATGAGTTGGTGTTACATCACAATAATACCAAGAAAAAGTTTTTGTTATACCCAAGGTTCATTATGCAATGCATAATAGGGGAACTGGGTAATGAGGTGCTTGTGGGAAAAATTTCAACTTTAAATCCTTTAACATCACAAGCATACTCAAGGCATAACAAACCGGCTGCCTGGCCAGAAGATGATCAGGGAGAACAACAACAAGTCCCCCTGAAGCCCACATCTTCCAAACTCACACCACCAAAACCCAAAAAGCCCAAGCCAACAAAAACAACACCCCACCAACCCAAAAGAAAAGCTGTTCAGGAAGTTGAGATGCCTGAACATGCTCATGAGCATTCTGCTCTTCAAAAAGGTGAGACTGAAACACCCTCTCAGTCTCATCCATCTCAAACCCCACCAAGAGCACCCATAACCATTTTATTCAAAAGAAAAAGACTTAGAAAAACTATTGAAACACACTCTTCTTTTGAAACTGCTGAACAACAACTTTCACCTATTGCCCAAACTACTGAACCAACCCCACAAATTTCTGAACAAGAGGCAATAGAAATTGCCAAACTTCTCTCTGGGCTAAAAGAGAAGGTCCCATCTGATCATGTCAGTCCCCTACAACCACAACAAACAGGGGACATAACTACTACATCAGACATGGATGTGGACATCTCTAGCCCTATCCCAAGAGATGAGGGTGGACCAGAGTCTTTAAGCCCAATTTTAGAGACTCTTGGGGCATCTGAGGCTGCTACTACTCAGTTACCACCCAGTGGTGGATCTGAGGATAGAAGTAACATAGCTAAGACCTCAGATGTGGCAACTACTGATGAAGGCTTAATGCCTGAAGTAGGAAATCCTCAGAACCAAGAACAAGAGGTTCATGAGAGAACTGAGTTGGGCTCAGCTCATGATTTAACTGAGACAGTCCTCATTGAGGGCAACATCAGGGATTCAGATGATTCCATTAATTTGGATGATGTTTCACACACACAAACTACTGAATTGACGGCACTTTATGAAGGTCCTATTTCAGGGGTATCTAGGCTCAAGAAGCCAGTCACCCCTGCACAGGTTAAAGCCCACTCAATCCCTAAAACCCCTAGAGTGGCATCCTCTGTACAACATGAGGATCTCCCAAAAACACCCCCTTCACAACAAATGCGTACCCAATTCCCTGGGCAAACAAGCATAGACCTGAACCAGCTATGCAGCCCAGAGGGTCCCCTGTACCACATGATGAACACTCTCATCAGAAATCACTTCCAAACATACACAGCTGACTTGGAGCTGTCCATCAAGAATCAATTTGGAGTGATCAAGACGAAGATGAATGATCTGTCCAACAAGATAGACTTCAACAACAAACAGATTGCTCATCTTCAAGGGCAATTCTCCCAACCCTCAACCTCAAAACTTAAGATTGATGAATCCAAAAAGGGGGAGAAGATCAGGGAACCTAAGGAGTCATTCCAAGCCAGGATAAGGGCAAGAGTGGCCATCCTTGAAAGAGATCAAAAAGATCAGGCCAGGAAAGAAAAACTGGCCAAACAGTTTGGTGTCTTAGTAGAAGAGATTGAAGCAGCAGAAAAAAGAAGATGAGACCCAAACATCTGATGAATCCCTAAGGCTCAATGAAGAAACTTCTGATGACAAAACTTCTGATGAAGAATCAGAAAGTACTGAAGACAATCCTTCAGTAGTTGACCAACCATCAGCAGTTGTCAACACATCAGAGGTTAACACTTCCAATCCTCAAACTGCGGACCCTTCCAGAACCACTGCTCCCATTCAACCAACATCTGATCCCATCAGGCCTACAACTGTTACAACAATGACTGTACTAAACCCTTCTCCTATCTCTCAATCAGCTGAATTATTAGAGAAGAGCTTAGTTGCAGCCAACAAGAAGGCCAGAGAAGATCAGATCTGGAAAACTCTGGAAGAAAGGGATGATCTAGATTTAAGCCATGAAGAAAAACTTCAGGCTTATGAAGCTGAACTACAAAGGCAGGCTAGCCTTGATGAGATTGCTGAACAAGATAAAAGACAACAACTGGTGTCTTACATTACCAAGAACATCAAGACTAAAGCCTTTACACTCAAAGGACTCTCTATGCAAGAGCTGACAAGAAGAGCACAACTGCTTGCAGATAAAATGGCCACTAGCAAAGAAGGAAAGGCCAAGAGAGCCCAGATTATAGAAGAGCTAGTAGCAGAGGGCTATGGTTCAAAAGCCTCAGTATCCAGATGGAAAGAAGAAAGACTAATGGATACTTACAGAAAATACTTGGCTGCCAAGGCTGCAAATCCGGAGAAGTTTCAAACTGCTGATCCTTCAAGATCAGTAGTTAGAACTTCTGGTGTGTCAAGAAGACCTGCTACTCAGAGAAAGAAGGCAGAGGACAATGTCAAAACTGACTTCAAAATGGTACTACTTGAAGGAAGTTCAATAGTCCATTCAGATTTTGACATTGAGGAGAAACTTCTGTTAACACAATTCAGGGATCCTTCCACTTTTGCCTACCAAATACAAAAGACCATCAAAGAAAAGCTGCATACCAGAGTAGTGACTGAACACCATCTCCCAACTGTTCAGATGCCTGATATGCAACAACAACAAGGAAGAGAATCCCACCTGAGGCTATCTGAAACTGAAAACATCCAGCACTCAGGACCTTCAACCCAAGGGACAAGTCTGGTTCCCTATTCTTCTGACTTTAACAAGTCAAAGATCCCTATCATCAGATGGTCACTTACTGATAACAACTCACTATTGTTGACAAGAAGAGACCTCTCAAGCAGGGCTTACAAAAAGATCAGTGATCTGAAGAAACTGTCAACACAAGACCTGCTCACAATTCAACATCTGGAACCACAGAGAGGATCTCTATCTAATGGTCAGTTAAACCAGCTCAAGAACACCATGTACAAAGAGATATGGAAGATTGTTCAAGACAGAAGAAAAACATAAGGAATTAGTAAGGTTTTGGCTTCATCAATCCAGGGGGAGATTGTTAGGACAAAGAGTATTGGTGAAACCACTTTTGGAAACCTTAGTCTAATTCACTTCTGTCATTTTGGCTAAGTATAGAAGTACTGAAAAGAAAACAAAGAATTGCTGAAGAGAAGATATGAGAAGTGCTGAAGAAGAAACTTCATCAGAAGTTCTGAAGTCCAAACCAGACAAGTTCACTTCAGAAGTACTGAAGACAAACTACTCTTCAGTAGTTTGTCATTCATCAGCACTTAGCATCAGATATTTTCCACCGCCTTTTGCATCAGTAGTTGTATTGTTTATTATTACTTTTAGTTGTATTTGTTTGTTTCAATGTTGCAACTTGTGCAACTTGTTTCTGATATTTGTATACTTGCTTTATGGACAAGTTACATGTATGTAAACGTCTATAAATAGGAGGCTTCAACCTCCTGTTTTAGACATTGATTTTAATAGAAAAATCCTTCAAACACTATCACTGTTCTATTCCATTTCTGTATTTATTGTGAATCTGTCTAAGTATCTAATTCTCATTTACTGCTTAGATTCATAATAAATACTTGTCATTTATTAGTTTCAATCATCAAGGGGGAGTAATAACTCTTCCTTAGTATAAAAAGTGTTGCTTTAACTTATACATTCCGCTGTGCTTATAATCTGATTTACAAGGACTTGCTAAACACTTAAGTGTCAAGATAGCAAGTTCTTACTTAGCAAAAAGAGAAAACTGATCCAACAACTATGGTACCCTAATGATGATAATTTTGACTTTATTGCTTTTAGTGATGCAGATTTCGGAGGCTGTGATATTGACGCCAAATCCACAACGTCTGGATATCAATTTCTGGGGAGCAGACATCGGTTGCTTTATCAACATGTGAAGCCGAATACGTGTCAGCCTGGACTTGCTGTTCACAGGTTTTATAGATTCAACAGCAGATGCGTGACTACGGTTTGCAATTTCTTAAAACCCCCCATTCATTGAGATAATGAAGCAGCCATCACACTCAATAAAGACACTGTTAATCATTCTAAGACTAAGCACATCCGAATCAAATATCATTTTATTCGTGACTGATATGCTAAAGGTCTGATTGACATGGTCCAAATCCATACTGACTATCAAAGAGCTGATCTTTTTACCAAAGCTTTTATCAAATCAAGATTTGAATTTTTACTAAAAGCTAACAGTATTAAAGAAAAACAAGACTGATCTTCACATCGGTTTATCAATTCTATTTTGTTTTTCTGTTTTCAAAAAATTAAAAATCCAAAAATATGTTTTTAATTTCAGGGGGGGAGTATTTTATTTAGAAAAACCAAAAACATTGAAAATTTTGAAAAACCATAAAAATCGAAAAATCAAAAACTGATTTTTCCTGGAGTAAAAGAGGAAATGATAGTACATTAGTGAGGATCTATTGCATGCTAAAGAAATGAAAAGTTTAATGCTTGATGAGTGTTGACTTTGTGTGATGTGTTGATAGGCTTCGTAGGCTTATTAATGCGTGCCTGATACATACATATTAAACAATTTAATATGTGGATGAACACCTCATGGGCATATAGTCTTGGTACCGTAATTTCGTTTGATAGGGTTTGTACAAAATCGGAGGTTTCGGGTCGTTATGTTGTTTGTTATCTGGGGATAGCCTATCTGATCTTTTGTTGTATTGATTTACGGACCTAGATCAGGAAAGGTAACTTAATAAAAGAGCTTTAAGGCCAAAACCTAAAGTTACCGAATTGAGGAACTTTAAATGTATAATTATAATCAAAGATTATCTGACGCATCGTATCTATTCATTGATGCAAATCATGATTGATATAAGACCTCAACCTGGTAGAGTGCACATGTAACTCTGTAGCATTGATTTGCTGACCTGTACACCTTTGTGCCTCATACCTTGTAAATACGGATAACAACAGCATAATCACGCGTTATAATGAATCTTTGTGCAAAATTCCTTGATACGGAAGTATGTTATGTGTGTGGGAACCATAGGTGAATTAGTTTATAGTATACATAATAGTATCAGTTTAAAGCACTGCATAACGGTCTGCATGTGAGCTTATGTGGATAACAATATCAGTAATTGCCTAGTTACACTGTTAGTAAAGTTAAAATGAAAAAGAACAAAGGTGTGATGTGATCTCTCATAAACTGGTATGATCCTCTTACCAGAAAATCACAAAAAGTTTATTGCTTTCTGTTGATTTTGTTCATATACAAAAACTCAACAAGATTTTTGGCGTGTTTTAGCATAAATTTCAGAAAATTCTAAAGATTTTACATTTCTGCATTATTTTTGATAACCGATGTTGAATGATGATTGTTTTCTGAAGTTTGACAAACCAATTTAAGTTTTGTATCATTTAAATGAGAAAATTTTGAAAGTTTGAAGGTTTAAATGGTTTAAAATGACAAAACAGGAATCGAATTGGACATTTCGTAAAAATTTCAATTTTCCAAATCCTTATTCGACCATTCGTTAGGTCGAATGGGTTTCTGTGGCTTGATTCGAACTCATGTTAGAGGTCGAATGGGACTGTTTGTTTGATAAATTTTTCATTCAAACCATTTTATTTTCATTCGGACCTTTTAATAGGTCGAATGAACATAAAATTTTCTCATTCGAACCCTGCAAGGGTCGAATGAAGAGTGCTTATATATATATATATATATATATGTGCCCTCATTTGAACCTCACACAGATTTTTTCAAATATTTCAATCTTAACCTCACCTTGTTGCCCGTGCTTTTTACACCTTTGATTCTTATTCCATGTGTTATACTGATCATTTCCATATCAATTTTACAGGTAATGGACATCAAATCAGATAAGAATCGATGTTTTTACAAATCAAACCCTAGGATCAAAATTAGTGGACTTAAACTGTTTGTTAATATAAATTGAAAATGAGGATTCATTATTCGTTAGTTTTAGGGGGAGAAAATCAAAGATTCAAGGGTTTAACATCATTGTTTATGATAATCGATTATATAAACCCTAGAATCAATTGAAAACCAACGAATACTGAATGATTGTTACAATTGATGGTTTATCAATGTTAGTCTGCCATGTTAGACTCTTTTAGAATCAAAATGTGATGTTAACTGTGGCTTAAATCAGAAATGGTCATTTTGAATTCAAACTGATAGTCATTAGACCAGTTTTCGGGTCGAATGAACATTAATAGGTCGAATGAACAAGTTTTGCCATTCATTTGACATCATCCGTACTCATTCGATCCCTCGAAAGGTCGAATGAAGATGACTTTTGACCATTTTTCAAAGTTTTATCCAAATTGACGTTTTTGTATGTTTGGTTGATTGTTTTTGCAGATTAAAATGGCCGAACAACCACAATAAGAAGTTCAAGAGTAGGAAGCACCAAAAGAACTGAAGTTTGAGGAAAAGCACAACTGTTGTGCATATGTTGGACATGTTGGAAAATATGAAGAATTTTATGGGATTGTCGACTTTCTAAAGAGATCAAGGGTGGTCTATGCTATTGCTAAACCAATGACGATTTACAAAGATCATCAAGTTAACTTTTGGGAGAAAGCTGCTATCACCTTTTGGGAGAACAAGACTATTATTCAAAGCAGAATACAAGGTCAAATGGTGCTTGTCAGTGAACAGGACATCGGAGAAGCTTTGCAGCTACAAGATTCTCCAAGTGATCTAATAGAGCTTTCATGGACTGAGCAGCGAAAGTGTTTTCTTAGAATGAAATACAACGGTTCAATCACCGACTGTTCATTGCATAAAGCAAAGTTGTGTCCACAGTACAAGTATCTACTACATGTGATTTTACATGTGTTCGGACCAGTGAGTGAAGGATACGATGTGTTGAGGAAGTCGTTATGTTCTTTGGTGGTTGCTCTTATTTTGATCAAGCCTTTTAATGTCTCGGGAATGATATTTCACCATATGATTGAAGTTCTTCAAGGCTTAAAGAAAGACAAATTCTTGATGTATCCCAGATTTCTACAGATGGTGTTTAATAACAAGTACAAAGAATTAAAAAGACATCCTTGGAAAATAGTCAATCAGATTCACATGAACCAGACTACTTTGAATTAGGGATGGCAATCAAACCCGAAACCCGACACATTTGGGACGGGTTTGGGGTCGAGTAATCGGGTATGGGTCCGGGTATGGGATTAGTTTTTATATTTTTCGCGTGTTTGGGACGGGTTTGGGATTTGATGATATACCCGTTTACCCGACCCGATTACCCGATAACGTATACCCATTACCCGATTAGATACCCAATATAATTTCTAATATATCTTTTTAAATATGTATGCATAATGTATCTAATTGTCCATCTAGATTGTCATCTTATGCTAAAAATTATAAAAAAAAAAATAGTGTATACTATTTGTTATCTATGTCTTTGAGTGTTTTTATATGATTTAATTATTTTATATTTATACATTGTAATCATTTACATATATATTTAATAATGTTAAATGTAATTGGTTAATTGTTACCTAATAGATATCCGTTGGTTTTTTGGTTGAATATACTCAATGGATAAGTTTTTACAATTAATGGATTTACCTGAAACCCGCGGGTATACCCGATACCCGATGGGTAATTACCCGACGGGTTTTGGGCCGGGTTTGGGACATGCATACCTAACCGGGTATGGGGTTGGGATTACCTAAACCCGTCCCAAACCCAACACATTGCCATCCCTACTTTGAATAGGATGAAGATGTATAAGGGTGTACCTAATGCTGAGAAGCCACCTCATAAGGGTTTATTTGGACATTTGAGATCTGTTGCTTATAAGGATCTAGGACCAGATAAAGTGAGGAATGCTAACAGTGATTCAGATTCTGATAGTCCTTTATGTCCTGTTGATAAAGGTGCTAAAAGGAAACGTCAAGTCATTAATAAAGGTGCTAAATCAGGGAAAGGGAAGCAAAAGGTTGATGGGGTTGAACCCAAGAAGAAGACTCTTAAAAGCAAGGGTAAGACAATGACTTTGCTAGTTGATGAGGATTCTGTTGATTCAGAAAAGACAAAAGATGAAGCTGCGTGGGATTCTGCTACTGAAACAGCTAAGATTACTAATTCCAAGGCCACTGAGATTAGTACACCTGACGCATTGGAAAAGATTACTGAAGAGTAGAGACAGAGAGTGTTACCTGAAGAGGAACATGAATTTACTCTAGATGCTGATGTTGACATGGAAGGTTCTCCGGTTACAGGTGCCAAGGTTAAAAGGGGCAGAGGTAAGAAGATGTCAAAAAGAGAACCTTCAAGAAGCAAGAGAAACAGAGAGATTGATTTGTTGATTCAGGGAACGAAAGTTCCAGCGGTTGGAAGTTCTAAAGTTACATCAACAGCAACATCCCTAGTCACTAAAAAGAAGAAGACAGTTCAAGAAGTTGTGACTACTGATCCTGCATCTCAGTTGAATCCTGAGAACAATTCTGCTACTTTGAAGAATGTTTTACAGGAAATGCAGAAAAAGAGTGCAAAACCAAGTGTAGAATCAAGTTCTTCAACTCAAGTAACAGTTTGAAATGAAATGATGGAAGCTGTGAATAGACAAATTGCTAATGTTATGAAAGCATTTAATCAACAACGGGTGGAGATTAGACAGATGAAGGAAAATGAGAGTGATATGTTAAAGATTGTTTTATCTTCAAAAGCTAATCAAGATGTATTAGAAGAAAAGATTAAGCAGCTTGAAGATGAAAACAAAATGTTGAAGACTAGAGAGAAGAGAAACGCAAACAAAATCAAGTTGATTCAAGCAGAGAATAAAGACATGAGAAAGATGATTGATGATCTTTATTCCAAAGCACCACAGTTGAAGGGAAGAGCAAACGGCTTTTTTAAATGACCGTAATATTCTCGATGGACCTTTGATTTTGAATGAAACAATTGCTTGGATGAAGAAGACAAAAATGAAAGGTTTATTTCTTAAAGTGGATATAGAAATACCTTATGATTCGGTGTGTTGGGGGGATTTTAGATAATATTATGGAACAAATGATGTTCTCACCAAGGTGGCGTGGGTGGGTAATGTCGATTGTTTGGAATGTACGTGCTTCGGTTTTGGTAAATGGCTCACCCACATATGAGTTCTCATGCAAGCAGGGTCTTCGCCAAGGAGACCCTCTCTCGCCTTTTTTATTTAACATTGACATGGAGGCCCTTACCTGTATTATGAGACACGCAAGTGCTTTGGGATTTTTTTCATGGTATTCGTGTGGGGGATCGGGTCCATCACTCTCCCATTTTATGTACGTTGATGATGTTGTTTTTTTTGTGGGGAGTGGTCATCGACAAATGCTCTAAATCTGTGTCGTATCTTGCAAGGTTTCTATTTCTTATCCGGCCTGAAGATAAGCTCTAAAAAGAGTCGGGTTTATGGAGTGGGGGTCGACGGCAATGAAATCGCTACTATGGCTTTGTCTATTAATTGTATATCGGGTCGGTTTTCTCTAACGCATCCTGGTGTCCTAGTGGCTTCTAATATGAACATGGTTCGAAGTTAGGAGCCGGTGATCCAAAAGTTTCAGAAGCGACTGTCTTCATGGAAGGCAAAATGTTTATCTTATGGTGGACGTGTTACGTTATTCAAATCGGTATTGAGTTCACTTCCTCTTTATTTCTTCTCGCTATTCCGAGCTCATATTCAAGTGGTTAATGTTTTGGAAAAGTTAAGGCACAATTTCTTTTGGGCGGTACAAATGAGGTTGATAAGATGTGTTGGATGGCTTGGGAAAAAGTGGTCGTTCCAGTTGAATATGGAGGTCTCGGGGTTGTGGTCACTTAGAGATGCAAATTTAAGTTTACTGTCTAAATGGTGGTGGCGTTTTAAGTCAGATCAAGATTCATTGTGGCGCAAAGTTATTTGGTCGATTCATGCTAACGGACGGGGATGGAATTATATTCCTCTAAAGGTGTCCATAGGCAGCAAATGGAAACAAATTGCAAGTGATCCGGACATTTTTGATAGAATGAATATAAATTCCAGCCATTTGTTGAAGGCTAAGTTGAGAAATGGGAGTAACATTCTGTTTTGGTATGATCAGTGGATTTCGGATGTTGCGCTATTAAAAAAAATCCCTCTGTTGTTCGCTTTAGAAAGAAATCGACTCTGCTGTGTCGCTAACAGAGTTTCTCTGCAGCTGCAAGTTGTGCAGTTCGAGTAGGATTGGCGGCGTGTTGAGTTTTCGGCGGCTGAACAGGCAGAAGTGGACGGGCTGTCCCAGATTGTGCAGAATGTGGTTTTTGAACCTGGTAATGATTGTTGGACTTGGGCAGCAGGTGGGGAAACAGGTTTTTCGATATGTAGCATGAAGAAATGTATCTTTCAGACGACAAATACAATACCGATTTCCTCCTTTTCTTGGTGTAATTGGGTTCCGAAAAAGGTGGGCATTGTTGCGTGGTGAGCCTATTTTGATAGGCTGCCTACGGCAGATGCTTTGGTCAGACCTCATGTTCCGATTGAGACACCGCAGTGTAAGTTTTGTGATTTGACCATGGAGTCGGCTGAGCATCTTTTTACATGTTGCCATGGGTTTTCGAAAGTGTGTCGGGCGGTTTTCCAATGGTGCAATGTTCCACAGTTCTTTGCCTTTCATGTTCGGGACCTACTAGCTATGCATCGGACGACTAAGGAAGGTATACTGGCGAGGAAAGCTTTATGTGGGGTTATTCACACGGCTTTTTGGAGTATATGGCGTGCAAGAAACGACTTTATCTTTAATCATAAGTCGGTTTCTATCCGAAGAATTATATAAGAAATATAGGTTATGAGCTTTTTGGGGATCGCAAATCGTGGGAAAATTGTGGATATGTCGTGGGACTCTTAGTGTATGTTCGACACGTTGAAGATGGGACAGGCTTGGTCTTTTATGTTTGTTTCTGTTCCGGGTTATTGTTGTTTGGTTTTTTTCGGATTGGTGTTGTTCTGGGTTTTGTTTATCCGAATTTTTTTCTTACTAGTCCCTTGCTAGCTTTATAATAAAGTTTTGTTTGGCCATTCAAAAAAAAAAAACTAAATTCCCTCACATTAAATATTTAAAATAAAGATTAGTAACTTTGGACGAAATTTAATGATCAACTCACCATTTACCAAGCTGCCAATTTAACTACATATTTGTAGCCATAACAAAAAAAAAAATACAAACAATAACAAGGTGAGTAGTCTAATTGCAAACTAATGAATATAAAATTTATTGAGACGTGGTTTGACTTGTTTGTTGTTGCCCAACAACATACCATCAATAAATCAATTATAACTGAGTATTATGAATACAGATTAATGAACATAAAATTCATGAAGGGAAGAATAATGTTCAATATAATGTTTTAAGTATACAAAATCCATTTTCAAATTTCAACATGTATTTAAAGTGTTGTCAGACATTTTTCGTATTCAATATTTTCTTTAAAACAACAGTTCTATCAGCCATATGTCGTTCTAGAAACACATGTTTAACCCGCTCGTACCCTATTTTTCCAGCGTAGCAAGTTCCCTAATGTTCGTGCGAGGGGACTCGCCCCTTATTTCTGCAGAATTTTGGTTGACCTGTTCACCACAATCTCTGCAGTCCCCCTTGCTTATCTTCCCTGCCAGTTAATAAACAGACATGTAAGATTTTGGTGAATAACTTTACATATAACATACATAGCAATCATTACATCATATGTAAACAGCTAAGACTGAAAATGGCCAGGTTAGGCTAGGTCAGGTCAAAATGGGCTCAAGTGAAATGGGTCATTGGCTGAAGTTTTATTTCAAACAGGTCATTGCCTTTTTCTATTAAAATTGGTTGTTGGTTGAGGTTGTTGACTTACAGTTGTGATTCTATTAAAAAATTGAATTGATAGTAAAATTAGGAACAAACATTTAAAACCATAAAATTTTGTTATTAGATATATGAATCTGATCCTTAGTACGTATGATTTTGAGAGTCAAGTATTTAACTAAAAATGAAGCTTCCAAATTAGAATTCAACGGTTCTTTGAACAAGCACTCTGTCTTCGATAAAAAACAATTTTGAAACCAAAACACCAAATGAAAAACAGTTCACTACTGATCATCATTTCCCATTAGTGAATTATGAGATGATCGCGTGTGCTTTCTCTCAAGTTATTATGTTGATTAGCCTCTAAATGTAAGTTATTTATGCAAGAACAACCAAATAAGAATATATGACCAAAAGAGAGAATGAGTCACTAGGAGCTTCTAGTAAATCATTGCAAAAGGATGCAGGAACAAAGGATCGCAGTAGCTATAGAAGAGCATGTTGTAGATGAAATAGCTTCAGTAAATATAAACAAAAACAAGACTTAACATATAAATAAAACTATAAGATTACATAATTTGATGAAAAAAATACAAAGAACCAATACAGCAGCTTCTTGTTCAGTCCAACGACCATCCCTCATAATCTAAATAAAAACTATAAGATTACATAAGATTCTTTATGGTAATTTTTCCGAGCTTAGACCTTATCACCTTCATAGCTATATTTCAACTTTTCAAATACCTCTTCAGTTGGTACTTTTTCCTATATTTTAACAAATGTAGGATTAATAATATTACAAAGAATAGCTGTAATCGACAAAATTTACATGCAAACTTCAGCCCAACAACATACCTCATGGCCAATTATACCCAAAGTTGCAGCACAGTCTGCATTTGTAGCAGTTTATATTGATGCCAAAACAATCTTGGAACTGAAGATCTGACCAAAGACTTTTCAATAAAAATACAAAATTTTATTACATTAATCCAAGAAACAAGTAAAATCAAAAAAGAACAAACTTATATAATAACCAGGGCACTCTACCATATTAACCGTAAAAATCTCACATTTCAACGTCCTATCGATGGTCCAAAGCCTAGGATCACCAAGTCTTGCTACCTTAGGTTGCCCCACTTAGTCGTACCATGCTCTACATGCACAATGGAAATTTGCCTCTGCAACCAAAAAACTAAAACAATATAAAATTTTAATTGTTCCACTCACACATCCTGCCACCAAAAAGAATTTTGTTTTCATACAATCAAATGAACCAGCTTTGAATAGAGTTACTAGTAACTTTTTTCATTCAATCTTATTGACCGGTGATTGATATTATAAGTTGTAAATCATATCCTAACTAAACACCACATGTTGGGGTTGCAATCTAACCTACAAGATAAGTAAATTAAATGTGAATCCAAATGAAATAACTAAAACTCAAAACCATTAAACAAACTTCTCAGATATGTGCTTGTTAAATTACTAAATGTAGCTAGAAAACTCATGTCTACAAAGTTTTGCTTATCATCTTCCTCAGTCTTGTAACTTATGTGACCCGTGTGGATCTGAGAACAAAACAAAGCAACCATCTACATCCAAAACGACCTCACAAAACAACCAAAATGCCAAACAATGAGAAAATATTGAGCAAGAAATAAAAGTTATACCTACCTGGATCTTTTTTACCACCGATTTAAACCACAACGAAGCATCATGCTTCTAATTTTCGCAAGGATATGTGTCTGCACTGGATCTTCTTGACATTATGATGTCTCTTCTTAGGGTTTACAGAAGAGGAGGGAAATATTTGTGGCTAGAGAGAAAAGGGAAGAGAGAATGAAGAAAAGTGAAATTGTATAGGGTTTTCTCTTACTATGAGGTGACCCGACTCGTTTTTTTTTTTTTTTTTTTTTGGAGCATGCCTAATAAACAGGTTTTAAAACATTCTGAGTGTTTATACGCCTTAAATGTTTTTACTTGTGCTTTAGATAGATGTACACACAACGACCATCTAAAGCCACCAAAACCAAACAACTACCATCTAAATCTGCATGTGAGAGCTAAATCAGAACTGAGAGGTCGAAATCTTCATTGATAGCTTAGAATCACCAGAGAGAGAGAGTGTGTGTTGGTGAGATTTAGACACCCTAATCAGATGGAACGGAGGTGGAGTGTTTAGAAATGTGAGATATGTTGAGAGGAAGAAACCCTAATCAGTAGATGTACCGTTTTAGGGTGTAAAAGGAGGTATTGTAAGAGAGTGCATAGAGTCATTGTACAATATGCTTTCATGTCTTGTATATCTCTTTAATGTGGAAAATGACCAAACTTGCCCATCGATCCTATATGCATATTAATATAGTATAGATATATACAATTTTAATGTAAAAAAATAAATGTAACAAATATTTAATCAATGTGTAAAAAAATAAATGTAGCAAATATAATAACAAGAATATATTTATTTACCAATTATTGGATTTTTTGACGTAGCAATAAATGCCTTAGCCAATGCTCCTCTTCGATTTTTGACCAAGGAATTGACTTCGTTTTGGTGCCTACTTCACGTACCCGATTCTTTTTTTCATTTGGAAGTTTGGGGTTGAATTTCGGGCACAAATTCTTCAACGTCATCTTTTTTCGGTTGAGACAGTCCTACCGGTTTGCAATAGTTAGGTGAAAGGGTGGGGGTTTTGGCGCATTTGCATTTGTATCATTTGAGTGAAAGGATTGGTGTTTTGACGCATTTGCATTTGCATTTTGGTGAAAGCATTGGGGGATTGTTGGCTAAATTGGTTGAAAGCGTCGGGGGTTTGTTGAAAACTCGAAAATGTTGACCCATTCGGATCGATTGGTATCGTGTAGCCCGCTGTCGTGAACGGGGTTTGATTCGGGTTGTTTTGGTATGGATACATGATGAGTTGTGTAAAAAATAATTAAAGAGTTAATCAATAATAAAGAGAATGTGAGAGTGGGTGTAAAAAAATAAGAGGTAAAGGTTGTATTTATATATGATAAATATTTTTTTATAGTTACCGTTAATTAAGATTGACCCATTGAACACCACCCCCCCCCCCCCCCCCGTTCAATGCAAACATCGGTCATTTTTTACCAAGGTGGACCGTCGAGAGGAGGACGATGGCGACGAAGACGGGCCTAGGGGGTCGGTTTTGGCGCCGCAGGACGGGATTCGCGACCCTAGGTCATCCCCACACCGCACAGCCTAATATATCACCAATTTTCGTTTTCCCTTTTTCAACTTTACTAGCTTCCGTTACAAGTTCCCTCGGTTATTATCAATGGATAGTAGGGCTGTAAACGAACCAAACGAACACGAACAAGGCCTTGTTCGTGTTCGTTTGTTAAGGAATTAACGTGTTCACGAACTGTTCATGAACACTTACCGAACAAGATTTTTGTTCATGTTCGTTTGTTAAGGAAATAACGTGTTCACGAAGTGTTCATGAACACTTACCGAACGAGATTTATGTTCATGTTCATTTGTATTTATTTGCTAAATTTAGGTGTCAAACAAAAGCGAACGCATACAAACACAAATGAGTGTAACGAAAACAAGTATGCATTATTGAACAAAATGAGCACAAACTAACACATTAAATTCCGAAAATTAGAATTTTTCATTGCTAACATTGCCCGCACAAAATATACGAATCCAATTACCCAAATATACTTGACATAATCTTGATAACATAATGTCTTATAAAAACACAAAGGTATCATATTAAACTTGATATCCTCCTTTAATCCACCAAAAATAACAGTTAATCAAAATATTTAAAGTAATATTAACATGTGATAAAGTAATATATATTAAATAATCTACCATTGGTAAATTTGAAGTCCTTAAATTAAATATAAAAAATTAAAAACCCTAATGAACTATCGAACACAAACAAACATAAACGAGCATGTTACCGAACGTTCACGAACATAAATGAACGAACGCGGCCTTTGTTCATGTTTGTTTGTTTAACGAAACGAACTTTCCGCCGAACGATTCACAAACTCTTCGCCAAACATTTTGTTTGTTTACAGCCCTAATGGATAGTATCTTTTAGGGATACTCCTTTGTCTACCACTGGATAGTTTTAAAAAATATACCTAGCAATTTAAAATTCTGATTCATTCTCTGCATTCGTAAAACTGAGTATACCAAAAAGAAATAAAGGTGTATTATACAAATAATATTCACATTCAATATTTTGTGTTTATAATTACAATACAAACACATGATCAAACAATAAGTTTGACTCTAGTGTAAAGAATAAGACCAACCTATACAGGGACAAAAAACAAATCAAATATCCCAAAAGTATTATACACACAACACACTATGCATCCTAAAACAAACTCAAGCCAGTCACATTACCACAAAACATGAATAAATAACAACCCCACAAAAATATTAAATAAAATGAATAATAATAAATACTCAAAAAAAAAAAAAAAAACAAATACTTATACCATTTCATGGTCTTCAGGTTTTTCAGTTGTTCATTCTAGATCAAGCCTTCTCCTCTTCTTTGGATTCTGGAGCCTTAGGAGTTGTGCTTTTATTCCCTGTGAATGCTTTCTTTGCTCTTATGAAGGATTTCTTCACCTTCCCCATAAGGCTATATGATTGCTTTGGAGTTTCTTCTTTAGGAGTATTCTCTGATTTGGTTTCATCCACTGTTGTCTCATCTTTTGCTTCAAGTTTAACAGGCTCCAGTGCAGGTTTCTCAGCATCTGTTGTTCCATTTTCTTTTGCTTCAATGGGTTCCGCAGGCTTATCTTCCTTGGTTTCTTCTTTCACATTTTCGGGTACCGCGTTTTCTACCTTTTTAGCATCAGCTTTAGGTTCCTCAATCTTTTTAGGCTCAACTTCTTTAGCAATTTGTTCAGTGACAATAGGTTTTGCTTCAACTGCGTCTTTCAGTTTATCGGTTTCCTTAGCTTCTTTCGCGCATTCTTCTTTCTTTTCTTCAACCTTAGCCTCTTTGTTTAACACAACAATTTCATCTTGTGGGACAGACTGTTTTGCTTCGACTACTGGATGATCATTCTCTTTCTTTTCTTCTATCGCAGCCTCTTTGTTTATTATCGCAATCTCATCCAAAGGGACAGACTCTTTTGCTTCAATTACCGGATGATCCTTCTCTTTCTTTTCTTCAACCGCAACTTCTTTTTTTATTATCGGAGTCTCGTCCAAAGGGACAGACTCTTTTGCTTCAACTATCGGATGATCATTCTCTTTCTTTTCTTCAATTGCTGCCTCTTTGTTTATTATCGCAATCTCGTCCAAAGGGACAGACTCTTTTGCTTCAACTACTGGATGATCCTTCACTTTCTTTTCTTCAATCGCAGCCTCTTTGTTTATCATTGCAATCTCATCCAAAGGGGCAGGCTCTTTTGCTTCAACTACCGGGTGATCATTCACTTTCTTTTCTTCAACCGCAACCTCCTTGTTTATCTTAGCAGTCTCGTCCAAAGGGACAGACTCTTCTTTCTTTACTTCAACTTGTTCATCCATTTTCTTTTCAGCAATCTCAGCCACTGCTTCCGCAACTTGTTCAATGCCTTTCGTCGTTATCTCCTCTTGCGAGTTTTCAACCTTTACCTCCTCAATATTCTCATTCGGCACCTTAATTGCGGGTTCTTTCTCAATCTTTTCAACAACTTCTGATTCAACTAAAGGAACCTCAGCTGTTGGCTTCACTTCTTCGACCTTCATCGCTTCACTTTCGGGTTTCTTCTCTTCTGCTACAACTTCAACTGATTTGGTTTCCTTATCCAGATCCATTGCTTCAGTTTTTATGGTTTCCTCTTCAACTTTAGCGGTCTCGCTTTCGGTTTTCTTTTCTTCTATTTCAACTGTAGGCAATTCAGTAGGTTCTGGTTTCTTGTCCTCGATTGTTTCGTCAGTTACACATGCAGTTTCCTCAACGTTAGGTTTTGGTGAATCCTTCACTTCTTCTGTTGGTTTAGTTTCTTGGACCACCTCCTTTACTTCCTACAATACATTTAAAAAACTGTCTTTATAATACATTCTGTTGAAAACTTCAAATAGATCTGTTTGTATCTATTAATGTAATTAGTATTAATGATTTAACACCTCAAGTTGGATGGAAAAGTAGAAATTGGGTTGATTAAAGAGATCCCTGTCTTAAATGTTTATAGTATATACTATCCCATAAAAACAAGGAATATTAATGATTTTGTAAATAAAAGGGTACGAACAGAGGGAGCTACTTTTAATAAAGATACGGTTGCCGTAAGATCGTAATCTGTAAAAAAAAACAACCCAACTCCTCAAACACTTGAACATTCGTGTCAAATGTTCCGGCCTAGTTACATTATATTCAAAAAACTCCTTTTTAGAGAAATTCATTTTTAAATTAAACAAGTTATAGAATCATATATCATATCAACTAGGATTCTGTTACCCCGCGTTTCGCGGCTGGAGCTCCTGTTGCGTTGAGAATTTGGTGGACGTTAAAGATCATGTGTCGCTGTGGGAGCTCCTGTTGCGTAGAGGGTTTCGTAGACATAAAAGATAATATTAAGTGACTGTTATTCTCACGTGGGCTTCCAAAAAATACTCGCGACTAAAAGCTAAAAGTTTGGTTGTCAAAGTTTGAAATCTTAAAAGCTAAAAGTTTGGCTAAAGTGCAATACAAGTTTAAAAAATTTGGGTGGTTAAAGTTTGAAATCCTAAAAGCTAAAAGTTTTGTGGTCAAATTGAAAGAAAATAAAGTTAAGGTAAAAGTTAGTGGCCAAAGTTTTAAATCCTAAAAGCTAAAAGTTTAGTGGTTTAAGTTTGGTGATCAAATTAGAAGAAAATAAACTTAACCTAAAAATTAGTCGCAAAAGTATAGTTAACCTAAAAGCTAGTGGTCAATATATATATATATATATAGGGGAAGGTTCAATTGAGAACTCATAGTTAGGGAGAGAACTCGAGAACTCTATCACATATGTAATATATCATATGTTGCACATGTGTAATATATCATATGTTACACATGTGTAATATATATTGCACATGTGAAATATATCATATATTACACATGTGTAATATATATATTACACATGTGTAACATATGTAATATTACACATGTGCAATATATATTACACATGTGTAACATATGAAATATTACAAATGTGCAATATATATTACACATGTGTAATATATGATATATTGCACATGTGCAATATATATTACACATGTGTAACATATGATATATTACACATGTGCAATATATATTACACATATGCAATATATGATATATTGCACATATGTAATATAAAGTTCTCGAGTTTTCTCAATAAAATGAGTTTTCTATTGAACCATCCCCTATATATATATATATATATATATATATAGAGAGAGAGAGAGAGAGCGAGTAAAGATCAAATACAAACTGTTTTTCGATAAGAACTGTGAGAATCAAAGGGGGTAAAAAAATTATTTTTTTTTTTAGAATTTTTTTCCCATATGCTTAAACATACTTTCTAGATGGATAATACAAAAAAAAAATAAAAAATTTAGTGTAATTACGTCATTAAAGTAAATACACTAGTTTACACTAGAGTAATTATGTAATTACTCTACACCAATTTTTTTTTTTTAATTTTCAATATTATAATACATGTTTAACAATATGGGAAAAAATTTCGAAAAAAAAATACCCTCCTTTGATTTTCACAGTTCTTACCGAAAAAACACTTTGTACCGGATGTTTCCCCCATATAGGGTATAGTTCGTGTACAAAGAGTGTTTTTTGCGAGAAGGGTGAGAAGTGTTTTGGACCATTAGATCCTTAAATGGAGGGTTAAGATTAAGTAATGGCAAAATTGTAATAAGTGTTATAAACTTAATTAAAAGATTTGACCTGATAGGGGTATATTAGTCTTTGTGTTTGGTTTTAAATAGAGATCATTCATTATTCCCTTAAATCTCTCCATCTACTCTTTTTTTATAGAGGTGTTTCATATAAAACACATCTATCTCTCTCTTCTATTTTCTCAAGAACATATTGCTCTCTCTCTCTCTCTCTTTCAAAATTAAAATCTGACGCCCCACAATAAAAATCAAACCTTTTTTCAAGATTTCACACATGGAAGCTGAATTTCATGGATCTTAAGCAAACTAAACTCATATTTTCAAGATAACTTGGGTTTCCATTTCATCTTTAAAAAAAGTACAACAGCTTGTATAACTAGTGGTGGTTGAACACAGCTTGTGGGAGATCCAAACGGGTTTCCACCAGATCAGCCATGGGAGGAAGGAACGACGAAGGTGGGTGTGGAATCGAAGGTATGGAAAGGGTCGATTGGCCATCGATTGAAGAAGAGTTTTGCAATAGAGAAGGTAGGTGTTGTAATGATTGATGTAAAAAAAACTCCTTTGTTTTTAGTTGGAGATAAAACACAAGTGTAAAAACTTGATGTGTTTTGAGTGTTTGTTGAATATAAAACACATAAAAATTATTAAAGTAGTTGATTGTGTTTTAAGAGTGTATGTTACTTTTGGTTTGTTGAATATAAAACACATAAAAATTGTTAAAGTATAAAACCCAACAGTCCGTTGAAGATAAAACACAAGTGTAAAAACTTGATGTGTTTTGAGTGTTTGTTGAATATAAACATATAAAAATTGTTAAAGTAGTTGATTGTGTTTTAAGAGTGTATGTTACTTTCGGTTTGTTGAATATAAAACACATCAGGGGGTTTTCCAAAAAATAGTTTTTATTAGGTCTTAATTATTTGCTAATATAAAACACATCCATTTGAATAAGTTCATGGTTTTTGCTTTAAAAGGACATGATAATAAAACACACTTGAATGTAAGTTTGTTTTTGTTAATGGAGTAGACAAGTTTGTATTTTTGACACTGGAGCACACAAACTACAAAAACATAATTATACCAATAACAATATTTTACTCGATTATGATTCTCACAAATCAAAATCTAGGCCTATAAACTCTCAAAATTAATAATAACATGATAATTCCTAAAATAAAATTAATAAGTAATTTACCTAAATACCCATATCATTAAAAATAAGTATTGACATGTGTACAGAAACCTAAACCTATATATATAATATAATTACAATTTGATGGAACATGTTAAAATCATTTTTCTATAATTAAATGCTTGTCGTCCATTTCAGCTTGTTGACCACTAAACAATCAACACCTATTTATTTAAAGGTATGATTAAAAAAAGTCCAAAACAATTATCCACATAACTTGTGATTCTAGTTTCTTCGAATATCATATTTTTTTTGAAAGACTTAGTTCAGTGGAAACCTGATACACCCTTAATCTAGCTATCACAAGTTTGAATTCCTAACCACACACCGGTGTTCTTCTTATCTAAGCTCAAACCGTCACGTGGAATTTTTTTGTGGTGTGCATGGATCGAACCTGTGACTTACCCCCAGGATGTGAACCCCTAAGAGAAAACCCACCCTACCTCAAACCAGCTGGGCTGGATATCATTTGCTTCTTCGAATATCATATAAATCGGGATCCATAAACAATCCCCAGAGAGTAATTAAAAATCCGTGTTTACAACAACCACCAACATACCCATGCCCATACTCATACCCATATCGAGTAAATCCCTCAGATAACATAACTAGTAATAGGGTCTGGAAAATATAAGATGTAGTCAAACTTTACCTTCAACCCTAAATATAGAGATACCTTTTAAAGAAACCCACGACACCAAAAAAACAAACAAAACTAAATATAGTGAAATAAGATGGTAACACAATGCAAACTGAAATGATCAAAAACATGATACACCACAAAACATTTAAAGTCACAAAGCATATGCGAAGTCCACTTAAAGCGTATGGACATCTAAGTTTCTTATACAATTCTACGACACATCTGTAGCTTCACCTAAAAGTCATTAACCTTAATCATAATCATACGTCTGTATGAACTTTTATCCTGGATCATGTTTAGAACCTATACCTTAATTACCTCCATCTTTGGACCTATTTACCTTACCTTGACTACACATGAAGTTCATACATAACACTATCTGTATTGAGCACTAAACCCACTCCAACTCTCCACTGCCTAACGTAAAACATTGTGACATGGTCGTCAAAAGTGGAAGCCAATAGAAAAATCGACTAGCTAGTCCTTAATAAGTGTGATGATGAAGAAATGGAAGACGGGGCCCATCAATTCCAACCAAACATCAATTTGTGTATTTTTTTTTAATTTAATTTATGTAATTATTTAGTTAAACCAGTATGGAGTAATCTAATTAAAGTCTCACTATCCACGTGATAAATACTTTTATACTTTTTTATTAAACCACTACACATAGACTAATTAAAACTGAACCCACTCAAGATCAATCATATCAAGCATGTATCAACAAGAACACAAACATAAAAACATGAGTTAATCCGAATTTTAGTTTATACATCCTTACTAGCATCCTGAAGAATGAAGATGATTCGAAACAGCGAAGTTTTGTTATGGTGAATTCGCAAGACGTATTTACAGAAATACGCATATACAACAACTTGTTATCGACACAAAAACTAAACTTACTATCCAGAGACGAATTAAAACTAAATCCACTCAGGATCAATCATATCAAGCATATATCATCAAGAACACAAACATGAAAGCATGAGTTAATCCGAATTTTAGTTAATTAGTCTATACATCCTTACTAGCATCCTGAAGATGATTCTAAAGAACGAAGTTTTGTTATGGTGAATTCACATGACATATTTACATAAGTATAAATAGCAACTTCTTATCTACACGAAAAAGAAACTTTCTACATGGTTTCACTTTACATGAAGTTCTATAATCCAATCAATTAATTAAAACCAAACCCGCCCATGATCGCTCATATTAAACACACGTCATCAATAACACAATCTAGAAAACAAGGTGTCATATGAATTTGAATTTGTACCTCGTGGATAGAAGGATGATCAGAGACACTAACTTCAGTAGCCATAAGTGAAAGAAGATTTTTTTTTTTGGTTTGGAGAAAGAAGAAATTAGAAAGAAAAGGGAATGATAGTTGTCAAAAAAATGGAAAGTAGTGAAAGAATGTATGTGTGAAGAACCACAAATATGATGTGCTTAAAAGGAAAGGAGTTTTATGGGGGGAGTGACTGGCATTCACATGATGGTTATCTGTCAATTATGGGTGAGTTGGACTCCTTAAAATTAATAATGTAAAGTTGGGGGGAAAAGATATAAATAATGAGATGTAGTTGTCAAAAGGCAAAGTGACAAGCTTTCCTAGGGACCATTTCATTTAACGGCTTTATTTTCATTTGGTTGTCTACTAGTCACCAACAAATTATTTCATATTCAATCAAAACCAAATTGTATCAAAATGAATTAGAAAATTTTTAATTGTTTTTTTTTATGGTTAAAGAATGATTATCATAAATATGATTGTGATTTTGTTTTGGATGGTAGTTTAGTATTTATATAATTATGATTAAAATATTGTGACATTTCTAACATCAAGATTAATAATGAAGGTATAATCATAATTGACTTGATTAGTGACCCATTGCTATCCTTTTTACAAATACGATATACTATTAGAATTTAAGAAAAAAAAATTCACATGATATATTTCAAGTTGGTACCACTAAATGCTTGGGGCACCAACTTTTGGAATTAAATTGATTTATAGATTTCACTTGAAGGATATTGTGCTAATGTGCTTATCTTACATGTAGAACTTGTATTGATATGCTTTATTTGTTAGGAGAGAAATGAATTTCTAGCCTTATCTAGAGAGATCAGTTATTACTAAGGTTTTATAAATACAGATATATTAGTGGATTTCTATACACGTCATGACAATTGACTCAAAAAGGATTTTAAGTTTTGTCCATGAATGTAGACCAACTCTTGGTACGACTCAGGACTGCTCTCCCTATCCTTCCGTCTTCTAGCAAACAAATATATTATTCTTATTGATCTTCGATCTCGCATTTGAAATATCCAAAAGTAATTTTTTATAAACAAAAGTAAGTGTACAAGAAAATCAAACTTTGTAGAAGATGTAAATGTGTAGTACACTTTTTACTCTTACATAAGCCATTTATTTACGGAGTTCAAATATATCGTAATACACAACTTACTTTTTACCTTTTGAGCATGTTAAAAACAACAATCTTACATGCTTAAATTTGTGTAACCTAAACTCGACTCCTACAACCCGTCTATCTAAACATACCAAATAGGTAAGTAGCGAGTATTGATCAAGTTATAACGATGTTAGTCGTGTTGTGGGTTATAAAACATCAGTTAAACGTCTCAAAAAAAAAAAAAAAAAAAAAAAAAAAAAAAGTCAATTTGAACACAAACTATTTAAAAGAGGTCAACTTAAACATGAGTAATTGATAAAAGTGTTAGACATTATATTAATATGCATTAATATTAGAGGGTGTTTGGGATTGAGTTTCAAAACAACTTATTGATTTATTGGCTTTTTTTTTTTTAAATTAATAAGTCAATAAGCTGTTTGTGTAACTCAAAATCACTTTCTGTTCTGACTGTTGGCTTTTGGCTTTTAAGGGTGGAAAAACTGTTTTTAAAAAAGTTAGAACTTCTGGCTTTTGGCAAAAAAAATTACAAATCTACCACCCATACAACCAATATTCACAATAAGTTAAGTGAAACACTTAAAAAAACAATCTATTGACTTTTTTAACGTTTCGCATCCCAAAAGCTAATCCAAACACCTTTTTTTTAAATTTATTTTCAAAAATTCATAAGCCAATAAGCAATTCTGACCAAAAACAATTTTGCCTTTCCAAACTCAATCCAAAACACCCTCTTAATATAAGACAAGATATCTGAAGGAACACCATCACATAATATAAAACAATATCATCACAGCCAAATTAAACGGTAGGAGGAACAAAAGAAGAAAACTTACCTCCTAATATTTATCGGAGAAAGTATAGTATTCATGGACTCATCTTTGATTATATAATTACAATTCTGTTTTGTTGTGGTTTAGGGTGGTGTTTTATATGTTTATTTGTAGGGTAAACATGTTTATGGTTTGAAACCAACGGTGAAGCAGAAAATTAGATGGGTTTTAAACGAACACCAGTCCTCAAAAAAAGGACAATCACACTTTCTAATTATTGTACGTTGCGAATGAGGAAAACAAGTTACACATTTTTCGGAAACTTTAATATAGTGAATAAAATATTGAAGAAACAGCGAGTATAACTGGATATAGTTTTATTTCATTGTACGTGGGTTGATGACTCGTGTTTGCTGCAAGATATAATCCTTCATTTCACACCGTGGCTGGATTCGTGACCTGTAAATAATCAAAGGGTCGTACGAAAGGAGTCGACCGCCTACTAGCCTAGAGTCTCAAAAGACTCGTGATAGCAGACACAAAAATGGTGGTTTGGCCCGGTAAGTGTAAGTGTATTCTCAAGGGGATCGAATCTGGTTGAAGGAGATGAGACCTTCAATTTATTGGAGTTACACGGGCCGGTTACTATTTACCCATAACCTTGATGATGGGTTTAGGCCCAGGTTATGGGTTTGCCTTTCTTTCGGCCCAAAAAGGTAGATTTGGACTAGGGATTACATAAATTAAACTGGATGAAAGATTGCAGGCGGATCTTTTCTTCCTGCGTCAGAGTGTGTCAGGCGGTGTCAATTTGTCAGCCTGCTCTTTCTAAAAGGTTGTCTGAGGTGACGCCTGACACAAAGATGATCTTTGCAGCAAGTGGGGATAAGGGGGGTTGCACCCTCCCTGCTGGCGTGACATCGTGGCGGGGGTACCAGATAGGGGACTCGATGAGAGGCAATTAAAAAAGGTGGCTAATGGAGAAATGGGTTCGTCGTCAAAGTTGATCAGGAAGTTGAAGGTGATGGAAAGAGCCTCTATGTATCCAAACCACTGTATAATGAGGTCAGTATTGGGGGAACTAAAGGACAGGGAAATGTTTAAAAAGGTGAAACAAATGATGATAGAAGGGGTTATAATGAAAGTCCAATTAGTCTTCTTGGGGGTATGAGATTATTGATGGTTTTTAGAGATAAACGGACTGCGTTGGAATTCATTAGCAAGAAAGAGAGTTTGTGGGGGTGATGTGTTACTTTCAGCCAAGCTCTGGGAAGGGGAAGCTATTCAGCCAGGAAGGGTAGCTTGTTTGAGGATCATGGGTTTGCCATTGCAAATACGTGAGGGTCATACATTCGATAAAGTGGGTGAACTATTTGGTAGGGTGGTCAAGTGAAGTAATTTTACGTGGATGTCTCCTGACAATGGGGATAGTAAAGTGTGGGTTGTGGTTGAAGATATCAAGAGAATTCAGCCTGAAGTCCAACTCGAATGGGAGGATATGAATGTGACGATCTGGGTAACCGAGGAGGAGGATGCTACAATGAATTCAGTTATGGTGGAATTTATGGCCCCCCAAAATCAGTTTACGGCGGCGTCTGGTGATTTAGTGGCGCAAGATATGGATGATGAATTAGAGGATGGTGAGATTAGATCAGTTGAAAGGATATCCGAGGTACTCCAACGAGAGGAAAGGCAAAAGTCGCCGGTAGTGGAGAATTGTGAAGACGTGCATGGGGAACAGGAGGTGCATGGGGGAAACCAAACGTCAACCAGGTTTGTTGCAGCACAAAGGAAAAATCAAATTCAAATGGAGGTGGTACCAGTGAAAGTCATCTTGGGCCTTTTGATCCTAACAAATCATGGACCACTTTTAAGGAGGGTAGTGGGCCGATGCGGGGTAAAGATGTGGGCCAAAAATCTAGGAAGAGACAAAGATTCCAAAGGAGTCCATCTTCATCTCCTGTAGACAGATCCAAACAAGTAAAAGGTGCTGAGAATAGTATTGCTAATAATCAAGAAGGAGAGGACACACAGGATACGAATATGGTGATTGGTGACACACAATATCCTTATGAAGAACTTGGTCTGAACGATGGGTGAATCTAATCCATCCATTCAGGCTGATGGGAAGCCGGAGGTTACTCAAGTGAATCAGGAAGTGGAGCAAAATAACGCTGATGAGAATGTAATTGGGTTGAGGGAGAGGTTGATCTCACTATAGCGGCAAGGGCGTTAATTGGAATTGACCTTGGTAACTTCAATGAGCAAGTAGAATCACTGGTGAATGAAGAAGGTGTTGTAATAGGTTTCCAATGAATATTCTTTCTATCAATTTAAGGGGGGGTTAGGGATGACCGAAAGGCATCCTGGGTGAAGGGCTTAAAAACCAGCCATGGAATTCAGTTTTTATGTATACAAGAGTCGAATTTAGGTCCAGGGTCGAATTTTCTTTTGGCTTCGTTTTGGGGCAGTACTAGATTTATGTCAGAGTTGGTGTATTCAGAAGGGAGATAAAAACAGATATTTTTTGTTAGTAACAGGGAATCTGATACCTTCAAGGGAGGTAATTAATATTATAAATGTGTACGCCCCCAAAGACGCAATGGTAAGAAGGGGAGTTTGGGCAGAGCTTGGTCATCTGAAAGAATCTATGCAAGGCTTATGGGTTTTATTTGGGGATTTTAACGATGTGAGATGGCAGTCGGAAAGAATGAATACAGAATTTGTACCGGCAAATGCTAGGTTTTTTAATGACTTTATCAGCAATGCGGATATTCGAGAATATAATATGGGTGGACACAGGTTTACGTATTGTTCGGATAATGATCAGAAGATGAGTAAGCTTGACAGGTTTTTAGTTTGTGATAGATTCGTAGAGTTGTGGCCAATGGCCTCGTCGACGCTATCTAGGCATGTGTCAGGTCATTACCATATGGTCGTTTATAGCTCTAATTCCCAAATCGGAGAACCCGTTGGGCTTTCAAGCTTATAGGGGTGATCGGGAAATTGGTGTTGAATGAACAATCGGCTTTCTTGTCCGGTAGGATTATCACGGATGGTCCATCATGCTTAACGAGGTAATTGCTTGGATGAAAAGAAAGGGTAAGAGTGGTATGATATTTAAAGTTGATATTGATAAGGCATATGATTCGGTTCATTGGGGTTTCTTAGAGTCAGTGTTGGTACAGATGAATTTCCCCCAATTATGGATTAGATGGATTATGGAAATCGTTTCATCGGCTCGAGCATCGGCGTTGATTAATGGGTCCCCGTTCTTGTTCGTACTAGTCATGGAGGCATTATCGGGCATTATGAAACGGGCTTGTGAGGTGGGTTTCTTTAAGGGTTTGGTATGTGTAAATGGGAAATTGATGCTGTCTCACTTGTTATATGCGTTCGACGTCGTCTTCCTAGGCGAATGGTCCGTAACAAACGCCCTTTATTTAAAACGAATACTTAGATGCTTTTATCTAGTCTCCGGGTTGAAGGTCAATTTAAGAAAGTGTAGCGTTGTTGGAATAGGTGTGGATAATGTATTGGGTTAGAACATGGCTGATTTAATGAACTATAAATTGGGTAAACTCCCATTCACATACTTGGGTTTGATTGTAGGAGCCAATAGGAATCTCATTAAACATTGGGAACCTGTGGTGGATGCGTTTCGGAATAGGCTTTCGAATTGGAAGGCAAAACATAATATAATTTTTGTAGAATTTATAAAAGAGTTTTAGTATTTTAAAATGAATTTTTAAAAAATTAAGGAATATATATATAAGTTTAAATAAAAAGAATGTTTTGTTGATGCCATGGTTCGAACCCGGGCCCTAGGCCGGTTCATGTGTTTTAAATCACAAGCCCAGACCAACTGGTCTGGATCCTGAGAACGTTTAGTTTAAGATTATTTTATTTATATAATATAAGAAAATCATAATTTATATTCAATTAAAACAAAAAGAACAAAACCTGTTTAAGTGAGATTCGAATCTGGGCCTTCGGCCGGTTCAGTCTTTCGAACAACAAGCATAACCAACTGATCTGTGGATCAGTTAGATCAGTTGGTTGATATTTTCGTTTTGAAATAATTATAAATGATCGCGTAATAGTCGTCTTCCCCAATTCAAACGATTCGAGCCCTAGGTATTTCAATTGATTGATTCACACAACAATAACCCAATTAATCATAGGGTTATTGTTGTGTGATTGCCGAAGATCAAAACCCACTGAGAAAATGATACTTACAAACACGATTTGAATACGAATTGATCAGTCAACGCCGAAAGTCAAACACGAACAAAAAACACTAGAACAGTGAATAAAACTAGAAATTGGGGGTTGGAAGAGAGTATTCGGCGAGTTGGGATGGGTTTGCGATGTTCAATTTATAGTGATAGGGTCTGGGTTGTAGAATTGGAAGGTTTGACTCGCCATTAAATGTATACGCGTATAATTGCATAATTCTGGTATGGTTGACCACCAATCAGTGTGTAAGGGACACGTATTAGATTGATAATCACACAATCATACTATATCGAGATCACAGATGCGTCCAATTTGGTTAATTATGGTTGATTGGTGTTTCAGTTGACTTTTCAAGTCAACTGTGAAGATCTTAGGGTCGTGATATAACAATTACGCGCTGGGAAAGATACCAAGTGTGTGTGTCGCTCAGTTGGTAATGTTGTTTGAGGTTGTGACCCGGCTTGGGGCGCGGGTTCGATTCCCGGCCCAAGCAATATTATTTTTTTTGACATTTCTATTATATATATATATATGTATATTATACATCAATAATACAGTATTAGGGTTCCAAACGTGTCTCAAAAATAATTAAAAGCGAATAATAATAATAATAATGAACTTGACATTTTTATTCATGATAATAGTAACGTACAAGTTATAAATGCGTAATGTTACATCGGGTACATGGAAAAACATTGTCGGGGCGGTGCATTTAATTAAAGAGAATGGTTTCGATGTTGGCCGTGCAATACAAGGGGTGGTAGGGAACGGGTTGGGTATCTTATTCTGGTTGGATGTTTGGGCGCTGGAGATTCCTCTGGCCGCTCGGTATCCAGCCTTATTTGCTGCTGAACGGAACAAGTTCGCCTCCGTGGCGGACCAGGTGAACATAATGGGTTCGGGTTGGGTGTAGGATTGGGTCTCTACGGGGTGGGGTTCGTCTGCTGTGTTTGAACTGAAAGAGCTTATTTGGAATGTTATTTGTCCACTGCTGCACCCCGAGAAGTATAAATGGGTCTTCGGGTTGGGTGATTCTGCTGAATTTTGTACTGCTGCTGTTAAAAGGAAGCTTCAGGAGGGTCGTTTGAATGGTGGCGAGTTTGTGGTCCCAAAGAATGCATGGATTCTGAGAAAAGTGTGGATATTGGCTTGGAGGGCAAACCGGCGAAGATTACCAACAAAATCAACACTTATTAGGCGTAATGTGAATGTCGTATCCAACCGGTGTCCGCTGTGTGCATATCTGCCAGAAACTGTTGAACACTTGTTTGTTTCCTGCCATGTAGCGCAATCAATTTGGCAACAAGTATCACAATGGTGCAAGGTAACAAATGTGTATGCGTTTCAGTTCCGCGATCTTCTGTGTTTGTTCAAGTATATCAACGGCTCAAAGGAAAAGAAATAGGTGTTTTATGCGGTGTGTTTGACAGCTTTGTGGTGTATTTGGAACAACCGGAATGAAGTTGTCTTCAGTCAAAAACAATGTTCGGTATACAATATCATGGGCGAAATCAAAGCGAGAAGTTACTTTTGGGTAAAGGCGAGAGCGGAACAGAGTGGGCTAGATTAGAGCAAATGGCGAGCATTTAATCTGTGAAGTCTGGGGTGGCTATAGTTCTGAATTGTAACTTATGTTAATTAGTTTTCGGTGGCTCAAATGTATGACTTTGTATCGGGTGTGTTTGCTAGTATCTCGCTAGCTTGGGAGATTCCATAAAATTTGTTGGTCGTTCAAAAAAAAAAAAAAAACAGGGTAGAGTACATTTAGTTACATAGGGTGTGTTTTTCTAAGAAGCTAAACAAGTCCTATGGTCCAATGATTGTAATTTTTGTTAATTGAGATTGCTTAGTGGTCATTTTGTAAATTATGTTTTAATTTTAATTAATTATTTGATAGCATAGAAGTTTAAGTGTAATTTCTACGTGTTTAAAATCCAGAAATAGCATGCAGAGTACACGTAGTTTTTCACTGTCTTTTTTAAACGCCAATAACTTTTAGTACATAATTTTTTACTAAAAGAAATTACACCATAAAACGAGCGTTTTTTTATTTTTAATATATATATATATATATATATATATATATAATTATGTCTCAACACGGAGTTTCTAGAACATTATGTTTTACTTACAGGTACATGGTGTTTTATTTGCTGTTGTAGCGTTTTATTTTTATGGTAACTAAGGGCAGATAATGTTTTATTTTGCAGGTGCATGATGTTTTATCCATGTAATTACCATTTCTCCTTAGTTTTTTAATGATTGTTAAACGTTCGACTCCTATGGATTCTTAGCGTTCTTAGAAATTTAACCTTTTGTAGAAGAATCTTTACTTGTAAAACCATATGGGTTTTTTTTTTTTCGAACTGCAAATATAATTAATCAACAAAGGTACACCACCTTGCTAACAAGTAGCCAACAAAGGGGACACCAACAAATCAACATACAAAAAGGAACAACGGATCCAATATCTTTCATCTAGCCCAATATAAATTCAAGTTCTTAGCCCTACTCTTAATCCACATGAAGGTTAAAGATTCGATCTCACCAATTATTGCTTCAATCTTAATAGTCTCTGGTGAAAATAAACCTGTTTCAAGCACGCCATAAGCTCCGGTACCCAATTAGACCTAGTTATTGAACCACCCTTTTCTTGGTCCTATCTGGGAAATGTTACACCACTTACTAATGCCTTATTATACCATTGAAGCAACGTAACAACCGGTAAATATATGATCAATTGATTTTGCAGCAAAACAACATAAATAAAAAATATTTGGGGCCTTCAAAATCCTTTGTTTAATCAAAGCATCGTTATTTGGAAGATGAGATAAGATGGCTCTCCACCCAAACGTGGTTTACTTTAAAGGAAGCCAAGAGTTCCAATAAAAAATATTTGCAGGCGATAGCGGGTTAACATGCCGGATTAGCTTTTTAACTGTTAACACCAAAAAAATACATGTGGTGCCCCAAGGCAACACCATTTATTTAGCCCACCTTTAAACTTATATGAGTGAACCTTCCGGTCCAACTGAACAAACTTAGGATCCCATAAGAAATCAAACAACGATCGGTCATGCAACAAGATTTGTCAACTTCCAACACAAACAGTCTAGCGAAAGATTTTTGAAAGGATGCTTCAGCAACCATATATCTAACAAGAAACACATTTTTCTTTCATCCCAACTTCACTTTTGATGGCCAAAGAAACTGCTATGTTAGGGGGAAGGAAACAATATCCTCATGTACCCTAACACCAACCAATCATGTACTGCACCCTCATTTATACCCTTAAACCACAAAATCACTAGCAGCACCTACCCTTTGTACAACAAACTTTATCTTTTTTTTAATTTAAACTAATTTATACAAATAAATCTAATTAAAATAAAATAAGATATGAAAATTGAATAAAATTAAGAGATAAATAAAAAAAACATAAAACAGAGAAAAAAATAAAAGCACATAAAATAGGGGAAAAAATACACGCATATAAAATGAAACTATTCCTTGTCCGACTCTTCAAGGTAGGGTTGATCTTAAGGTGCAAGATGTGTCAAGATCAAATTGAAGTCGAAAATGCATATCTGGATTCATCAACTCTCCAAGGGCATCGCCATAAAAAACGGGTTGCACGGGAGGATCCCTTATGTTGCCCGGTGAGAAGGCTCTTCTTTTATCCTTTAGGATCATGTTATGTATTATGATACACCCATACTTTCTGATCTTGGTTATATTCATAGCCTGCAAGAGTTGCCTTAGTATGCCCCATTTTCACATTAGAGCACTAAAAGCACGCTCCACATCTTTTGTTGCCGACTTTTGCAATTTCTATAAAATTGTTTCATTCGAATCGGTTGGATATAGAAACGTTTTTGCAAACGTTGACCAAGTTGGATAGATCCCGTCGTTTAGATAGAATCCAAGTTTGTATGTATGTCCATTCATTTGAAATTGAACATTTAGGTGCGGTTCCATTCCGTTGAGTGAGAAAAATAGGAGATCATTGGAGAACATTGACAATGTTTAGTGAAGTGGGCGGACCACAATATGCATGCTAAAACAATAAATCTTGTGACGTAACTGTTTCGAGCATGACCGTACATGTGCCCGTTAAATGTTTGGGACCTATCCTCCAAACCAGATGTGTATAGTCGATACTATCCATCATCCGAGGAATGTGATGTTTTTCTTCGTGTCGTTGGCACAAAACCTCAACATAGTGGGTTATCAGTTTATGTAGGAACCCATCACTGTACAACTTATTAACTATGTTGTAGAAAAGTTGTAGGCATTCCCGTGAAGTCTTTTCATACATACATAAATACTCGTCTCCCTCGTTAGGAGTATTACCGGTCGCGAGTTATTTTACGGCAAATGTGATTTTTTGTATCGCTGTAAAACTATTTTTTGCCCGTTGGTCATACATTTTGACAAACGAAATTCGTTACAAAATATATCTTCATTTTATTTTGGTTCCTCTACAAAATAATCATTCATAAGAACTTTGTGTTACCTTTTTCACGATCACGTTGAATGATTCTTCTCTTACATAATTTGCCGTGTCTTCCTCATCGATTCGCTCAATAGATCATGAAAAATACTACACTACTATCATTTGAAAAAAAAAATATTGTTTTCGGAAGGGATATTGGGAATGAATAACCCGATATCATCGTGTGGGAAATTGGACATGCTAAAAAAATATGGTGAATAAATATGGTGAAGAGTTAAAGAAATGATGAAAGGTTGAATGAATAAAAATGATAAAGGGCTAGAGAAATGTGAAAGACTAAAAGAGTAAAAATGTTCAAGTATTATTTGAAGGTATTTATGTGTGTTTAATAAATGATTTTTTTAAACCCCTAATGGTCAAAAGGGGTAACTGTCAACCCTTAATGGTCATATTTGCACTCCATTCGTCGGGTTAGTGTATCTGTGAAAAACTTTCCAGCCAACGCGCAACGATGGCGACGATGTTCTGTCAAGACTTCGAGCCCTTGATGGGGGTACCCGCCTAATGCACAGTCCTCCCTTAGAGGACACCATACGGGTTTCTTGATATGCATTAAATTACTAAAAACCCAGACGACTGACGACTAATGTCTTGAAATAACAAACTGCATTCCATGTTGATCGCTCGCTACTTTAATCTATATTATTATCTTCTTAAGGAGGAGTGATGGCCGACATGGTCATTTTCATTTCCATTCAACTTAAGATGCAACATGCACAACATATTAAAGCATGAAATTTGAGGGTATTATGGGGATAGTTGTGACAATTAAGACACTTAGAGGGGCAATGTAGACATTTTACCCACCTCATGCTTTACAATATCAAAACACTTTTACAATACTACCCTCCTTCTTCAATCCCTACCCTCACAAACATCCTTTGCCTTATGGTTTTCCTTATTCATCATCAATGTTACCAATTGATGTTTCATTCAAGAAGATGTTGGAAATTACAAAAATTTAATAATATGATGAATGGAATTTAATTGATTTTAGTGAAATTATTAAGGAGACTCTTGAGTAGAGTTATTTATTTCACTTTATTAGAGTTTATAGCTCTAATTACGTTAGTCTCTTCACTCATCCTTAGGTCTTGTATACATAGAAGACTTTGTGCCTCATTTGAAAGACTAGAAAAAAATACAAGAAAAATAAAGAACATGATTTATAAAAGAATTCTTGAAGAAGAAAAACTTGACCCATATGTTGGGAACTTATAGAGATAAGTTTTTCTATACTTGATTCCACCACATTTCCATTATTATTTGTTTCACAAGTTTTAACACCACAATTAAAAATCATTTATATGCTTCTCGTAGTTTCTCTACTTAATGTTGGTTATGTTTCAACAAACCTCTATATTTATGTGTGTGTATGTTTATACATATAAACCAAAAGTAGCCACCATTTAGGAAGTTAAGCTAGAATTTGCATGTAGTGGTTAATTTAATCTTTACTCATATCTTATGTAGCTAATTTGATTCTTCATATCAACTTTAGTTGATGATCAGATTTACTTATGCCATTTTTTTTAATGTAGCAGGTAGTATAGTCCAAACAGTGCTTCAAGTTCTCTGGCATGCTTTTTTATTTTGATTTTTTTTTCATGGGCCTTTATGAATGCCTTGTGTCCATAATCAGGCTTATTATCCAATTTGAGAATTAGCTTTATTAGTTGACAGTTTGACCATATTTTGTCTGTGATACACTCATTGCAATAAAAAGTTAATGTGTGTGCTTTGCAGGTTGTTTGGCAGGATGATATCGATCCAGACAATATGACATACGAGGTTTGCTATTTAGTGTTCATTGGTTAATGCTAATGTTAAGGTTTTCTTAATAAATGACAACAAGAATGGATTTAAAATACCCTTGTTTAATTCGTGCATGAATTACTTGATTTAGGCGAGGCTGTTGGGACTGAGAGTTGGGGTCTTTCTGAGGATCTTATTAATTCACTTCCAACTACAAGATACAAGTCGGACGGCTTCTTTTGGAGGAAGAAATCTGGAGAGAGGTATGTTTGGGTTAAAAAAAAATTTATTTATGCTTCTCTATGTTTCTTTCTCTATTATATTTATGAATCATTATAGTTTGATTATTAAAATGAATGAATGTGTGATAAAAGGTGGATGCTGGTACACTAAACTTACCAAATTTATTGACTACATATAGGGAAAAGATCAAGACACCAACAGTCAACATGTCTCGTTGTGAAAAAGATTTTTAAAATGATGTTAGGTAAGTTATTAAGATGTGTTACTATTACTCTGTACAAGATTCTTTTCATTTGAGTCATTCGACTCCATCTGTTGTGCTGCTAATCTGCTATTACTTTTGCAATAATGAGATATTAGTAATGTTTATTCCTTACCGGCATACCCAGTTAATATTCGGGCGAACCTTGGAGTAATGTCCATGACAGATTTAGAAGTTTTTTTGTCAATGGGTGCCTAAATGGACCACATTAGAAAGAACTGAGTAATGCCAAAACGGGTCTTTTAAAAGTTAAATTCACAATTAAAATATGTAAGTTAAATGGTTCCTTGATCATCAATAAAGTTGTCTTTCTCTCTTTGTTAGTCTTTTTTTTCCTAATTAAAATTCAAATTAGTTCTTGTTAATAATATTAGTAAGAAACATATAGCCAACAAATGGATTGGATGCATAAATATAGTAAATGGGAAATAGTGTACCTTGATATTGTGTTGTATTATCACCAACCGCTGATAACATTGAGAAACTAAAACCAATGTTTTAGTTGTTGGAAGTTAATCTAAATTTTTAATATACACATATCATGCCTATATTTGAACGACAACCCAAGACCATGCTTGCTCAGCTTTCGCACCGGCTTTGCCTTTTTTTTTGTTAAAACTCCTATATAGTAAAAAATATGTTTGTATGCATTTCTTTTTTAAAAATAAAATGAAAAATTAGAACATGTCTATACGACATGGCAATGTATGTGATCCCAATCGTTGAAATTTTTGGTAGGTAATAAGCTGCTTGATTGAGAATATAAATCAAAATTTTTAATATTTATAAATCAAATCTCCTTGTGTCCTACGGACAACATCTACAAGCTGCAACACCCGTTGTAGTGGATTAAAGGAGAAATCCTAAAATGTTCATCTTCTCCAAATTTTGACTTTCTATGTAATGTTATGCAGCACCCATTGTAATGTATTGAAGTTCATACTTGTTAATTTGTATTGATTAACAATACACTTATATCCGTGCTACAACGTAACTATCTACCCATAATGTCTAATGGGTAAAAAAGAGGCCGACCTAATCTAACTGCCTCACTTGAACTATGAAATAAATGTAACAAGTGATACTATGCTTCAACCAAAGCTGCTAAGCACCAGCCAAAATTTGAGTGATACCACTCAATGGTAGTACATCGACAATCAACCTTCCCACCTGAAATGAACAAAATCATGCCCATTATTTCCTACAGTTACAATTTGCATAAGAACCATTCCTTTACTAAACGCTACTTCTTTTCATTCCTTACTCATGGTAATTCATTACGTAGGTATTCCACACAAGGCACATAACCAAACATAAAACGAAACGTTGAAAAAACAAACAAAGTGCTGCAAGACGTGAAACCCGTCGCGCAACGTGGGGGAAAAAAAGAGTCTTCAGGCTTGGCGTCTAGAATAACACTCTACAAAACTCAAGCGTTTAGTAGCCTTTTTCACCCACGTGTCATCATTTAATTGATTGGTTTGTGGGACCGGTACAAGCTAAAGAGTGTTTATTTAAGACTCTTGGTACAAATGTCAGATTTTGAGTAATATTAAATAGTATGAAATCTCTAAACTTAAGATATTTCATATGTTTATTTTGGTAATTATGAATTGATGAATGTTTATATTTATAATTTTCCCTTAAAAATCATATACACTATCAACAAAAATACCAACATATTAAGGTGAAATTGTATCCTTTTTGTTTTCCCGACATAACCACTAGCGAATGTACCCTCCACTGATCCTATAATAGTGGGAGCCCTAAGGACTAGGGTTCTCATACCTGTCATCACGAATATATATGCGTGATACTAATATTTAATGACAACCAAAGAAAATACTACTTATAAAATTAATAAATGTGATTAAGGGTGTTTGGGATTGAGTTTCAAAACAACTTATTGACTTATTGGTTTTTTCAAAAAGCTAATAAGTCAATAAGCTGTTTTTGTAACTTAAAAGCACTTTCTGTTTTGACTTTTGGCTTTTAGCTTTTAAGGGTGAAAAAACTCTTTTTGAAAAGTTAGAAATCCTGGCTTTTGGCTTTTGGCTTTTAGCTTTTGACTTTTGGAAAAAAATTACAAATATACCACCCATACAACCAATATTCACAATAAGTTAAGCGAAACACTTAAAAAAACAACAATTTATTGACTTTTTAACGTTTCTCATCCGAAAAGCTAATCCAAACACTCTTTTTAAACTTCTTTTCAAAAAGTTATAAGCCAATAAGCACTTTTAGTCAAAAGCACTTTTACATCTCCAAACTCAATCCCAAACACCCTCTAATACTTAAATTTATTAAATAAAATAAGTAAATCAAAAGTAAAATTTTATGGGGCCGGTTGAGACGTTTGGGTGAAGTGAGATGCAGGTTGGGGTATAACTATCCTCGACTAATATGTCAAGACCTATAAACCTGCCTAGCTTATATCCACCCTTGACCTACCCACGTGGATATGACAATCCTAGCCTCCATATATATCCACGTCTACTTAAGGTGTGAATGTCTATCACTGGCGGATCCATGATTTTTTTTTCTATGAGTTCATTTTTTTGGTGGTTATATTTCTAACGGCCAGACGTTCGAATTTTCGAGTCGAGTCGGGTCGAAAAATAAAGTAATCATTCCATTAGCCCTATTGTTTTTAGGTCGGGTTGGATTGCAAAACTTATAATTATGAAATAGTGCCTAAAGTTGTGATTTTTACTTACAGAAATCAGTGAATCGCCTAAGCGGCTTATGCCCAGATTCTGCATACTCCTCTTGGCTGCCCCGTGTCTTGTGTAACTGCAACACCAAAGGTCTTTTTGTAACAATCAATCCTAGAAGAGTCAAGCATTAAGCATCTATAAAAAAATGTGAAGCAAGAGGAAAAACATTTGTGAGTAGAATCAAAACAACTAACCTGATCCACAAGGAAGAAAGTCTCTCCCAACAATGCTCCTAGTACCGAAGACTTGACAAAACTCTATTATCAACTCAATTTAATTTGAAAAAAAAAGGCAAATAATTAGATAGAGTTAAAAATTTCAGAATTAAAATATATACAGAGATATAATCAATTTGAACATAGAACAAATAGGATAAAGCATGAACAACAACCCATTGATACGAAATTTATTATTTGTTTTTCAATTTTAAACCAAAAGCATGATTACAATTATTTTGACTTTCAAAGTTGCCGGGAATCTCATCTATTCCGAACTTCCGATCAAACCGAATTCAAACTCAAATTTTGAATCTCATTTTTTTTCGAAACAAAGCGACTGTAAAATGCGATCACAAAAAAAAAGGGAATGTTAGCATCAATATATTGCACCTAAAAATGTTATCTGCAATTAGACACCTCAATTAGTATAACAATAGAAGCATATACAAATTATAAAATGACATGAAAAGAAAGGAGAAGGTTAATACGCCATATTATTGAAGCCATTTCAAATTAATAACCTGGATAACATTGAAAAGCTAAAACCATCTTTTAAGAATCAATGATGTAAGTATGTGGATTTGTTGTAAGAATCAATGATGTTTAAATCACCACTAAATAAACTTTATAACTAGTTTCTGCAATCGAACATGACAAAAACCATCTTTTAATACCTAAATAAACTTTATTTATCTACACAATTGCTAATTAAATAGATAAATAAACTTACAGTTACAGATTAAGGAGGAGTCAAGGAGGATAGCACTAAGGCACCTTCAACTTTTAGTAATGGGTTCCTAAGATAATTTTCTTATGGATTCCTATTTTTTTTTCCTATATACATTAACACTAGAAATTAGAAACCGAGTGGGTTCCCGGGAACCCGACGGTCATAGCCTATATCCACCCCTGATGTCTATCCACTCCTACACTTATGGTATGTTTGGCAAAACCAGTTGGTGGCTGGTAGCTGGAAGCTGGAAGCCTTTTAAATATATTTTGGTGTTTGACAGAGTAGCTGCAGCTTTTAATTAAATGTATAAAATGACCAAAATGGCCATAATTAAAAGCTTGTAAGGAAGGTTTTTATTTTTATAATAGAATTGGTATTGGTGTCATTTACTCATTAAAATCTTGAAGCTCCTAAAAGCTCTTAAAAGCTCATTCCCAACATACCCTTAGCCAAATCACATAATTGCTTATTAACAATTAGGGTGGGTTGGAGCTTGTTTGTAATAATCTTCACTTATTTCTATAGATCCATACATCATTTCATTGAAATACCGTTTTTGAGACAAAACTACCATGAATCACTACACTGAAATGTTTTTTATGGAAAAATTACATTTGTATGGTTTTTTTTTTAATTTTAATTGATGTTTCTTGTATTTTTGTTTTTTTTTTATTTTTAGTTAACATACATTTATTTTCATTAATTCAACGTTATTTTTAATTAAACTCTTTATTAAAAGAAAATTAATAAAAAGGGAAAAATTACAGAATTCGTCCTTTAGGTTTACCTCGTTTTTCAGTGGTTGTCCTTTCGCGTTTCAGTTGCTGAGATTCATCCTTAGCGATCTAAAATGTTACACTCACTATCCTAAGGCACTAACTTGGTTAAAAATTTTTGTTAACTCTGGTCATGTGCCTTGCACATGAGAGTAAGTTGGTAAATTTACTTAATATACGTTTAAATAAATAAAACAAAATGAATTTGAAAATTTATAACAAAAGAACCTGATTCCAAAATGTTATAATATTGAACCCTAACCCTCGAATCCAAACAAATTCGACTACAACCCTTAACAATTTCACAGGGTTATTATTCCTTGATGATGGTCGTCTTATTCTGCATAAAAAGATCGAGCTTACCTTGATTAAAATGATGTTAATCTGTCTTGACAAGAAGCGACGGTCCCATATTTCACATGAGAAATTGGGGCTTGATTCGAATAATCTGGATGGGGTTTTTGTTGCAGAAGTGATCGACTAGGGTGTCTGAGGTTATTGAATGATTCAATTTATAAAATCGTTAGCGTTTTGGGTGGGATTAGATTTATGTGAAAGACATCTTGAGAACAATCAGTTGATTGGTGATTTACCCACCATGTTAGGAGAACTACCTAATTTAAGTCATTTGTAAGTATATTATTATTGGAAACATAACTGTTTTGACATTCCAAATTCAACTTTGACTTTTCATGATAAAGAATACTAGAAACATAACAGATTGCTGGATGCATATCTTGGCATGCATTTGGTTGTTTATCAGTGACGTTGTCACTGCTATTTTGGCATGCACAGGAGGAATATCAAGATCAAAAATCATGCCTAAGATACTAAAAATTCTCAGATGTGGATCAAAGGGTTTTAAAGGTGAAAGATGAAGAAGGAGAGATGAAATTACTGTTATGCCCTCACATGTCTCTCACATGATCAGATTTAATGTTAAAAACTAACCTGGTTAGTGCCTTAGGATAGTGGGTCTAACATTTTAGATTGCTAAGGATGAATCTCAGCAAACTGAAACGCGAAAGGACAACCACTGAAAAACGAGGTAAACCTAAAGGACGAATTCTGTAATTTTTCCTTTTTTATTAATTTTCTTTTAATAATGAGTTTAATTAAAAATAACGTTGAATTAATGAAAATAAATGTATGTTAACTAAAAATAAAAAACAAAAATACAAGAAACATCAGTTAAAATTAAAAAAAAACCCATACAAATAAAAATAATCTACTCGTAGTCGTATACATCTTCACCTTCCATCCAATAACGATCCTAACTATATTTCAGAGCCATTTCTTCCATTCTTTTCAAAACCAATTCCATGCTTTTATCTTTGAGGTGGTCGTGTGGTTTTGACTACGTATTCAAGTCGTGGTTATAGTGTCTTTGCGTTAACAATTCGCGTTGTTCCTTCAAAAATGCTAAAGTTTTTTCTCCTTGTTGAGTTTGTAGGTTGACTAGCTGGCTCAATTTATCTACTTTCATCACCCAGTATGACCCAAATTCGTCAACCAACAATGTTTGCTTGAAGACTCGGCGACGACTTTCTTATTATTTTTGCGTTTTTGGTCTCGTTGGATGGGTATATTCATTGAGATCCGACATGTGGCTAGTGGGGGTGGACTCGTCCGGTGTAGCAAACGCATGATATTTTCCGCCTTCCAGTGACTCCTATCTGTCAGAATGGCTATCGGACATTTCTTCATCCATCAAAGCTGGCTTTTTCCATTTGTTGTGATCTTTTACAATCCCCATGCCGCTCCATGATTAAAACGAAAGGATAAGTTGCTTTGTAATCTTCCAACGCCCTTTGCATCACGTTAAGAACACTACATCCACTGCCTCGTAGGTGCTCCAATAAGTAAGTAAAAATATATTTTAGTAAAATTTATGTGAAAAGGTAAAAGTATACTTTAACTATAAATATTACCACTTATTGATGAAGTACGTTAAACTCATTCATTTGGGATTCATAGAGGTCCATTTTGAAGTAATTTGATCAAGGCTTCGATCGGTCCCCCCCCCCCCCCCCCCCACAATTCATTGTAATGTTCTTGACCGCTTTTCAAAAACTCCACTTAGTTCTTTGATTACTTTTCTCCTGATTTTTTTGATACATAGCATCATGCTTTTTCCTAAGTAACCACTTCTGTCGTTGTCCACTTTGTAGCCTTTATTCGTGAGACGCGTTGTTTTTTCCCCGCTTGCCAACTTCTGTAACTTCATCTTCTACAACAAACATGTCCTCAACATCATCGCCCGAGTTATATCCTTCTTCATCATCATGTTCCTCGTATTGTGTCTTTGGCACAAGTTCTTCTTCCTCCTCCTCCTCCTCATCATCATCGTCATAGAGGTGGAGGTCTTGCTCTTTCTCATCAATTGCTTGACGAACGGTTAGACTCCTTATTGCAAACATGTTGAAGTCCTTGAATTGTTGTTGTGGTATTTGAGGTGGTGTAAAATAATGTTGATAATAATTAGGTTGGGGTTGTTGAACTTGTTGGTATGGTTGGCATTGATATTGTGGTTGTGTTTGTTGATTGGATGGAGTGGTTGTGAGAGTGCTATTGTTTTTTTGAAAATTAATCACGGGCCTATAACCTTCCCTTGCACCTGAAACCGGCTTTGAGCACGATCCTTTACCCTTACTACTTGAAGCCCGTCCTCTTGATTTAGAGGATGCACTTCCACCCTTTCCAACACCCTTTGATTTTCTTAAATCCATTTGTTTGTTGTTTAAGTGTTTGAGTTTTATTGCAGTTGAAAATTTGTAAAATGAGTATATATACAAAATAGAAAAGTATTTTTTATACAAATGGTCATTTTTTTAAATGGTTAAATGACCATTGGCAACTAATGGAAATTAAATAGTCAAATTTTTACCACTTAACATCCATTGCCTACAACCAGAAAAACTCAACTGAACCCCTACCCGGGACTACGATGGTGGTGTTATCATCAGGTTAATAGGTACTCGTAGCTAACACGGGTGGCATTCCGTCCTCCCTGACAAGCATTGGTTATAGCCATCAGATGAGGGTAAAGGAGATAGCTAGATACAATGGGCTCTTAATTATCCCCCAATCAAGGCATTATAGAATTTGACACTTTAGCTTAGCCTTCTTCTAGGTAAAATTAGCTATTGGATTTTAGGCATAGATTATTTTATTTTTTCAAAGTAGGTGAAACTTGCATGTGGTTGTCTTCTTGTATATATGTTTGCATGTTGATTTATATGGTAATAGATTTTTGCATGCTATCACACCATCAAATTCCATGAGCGGCGTTTTACCGCGAGGCACGTGACATACCAGGATCAAAGTCAATGGTCAGAATAAACGACAACTATATGATATGAAAACAACGCAATAAACAACCAACTAGTATAAAAGTTTGACCAAAGAAGTACAATGGAAGCAGTTTTAAGAGTTACAATCCATAAACCAAAAGTAAATAGTTCAAGATGTTTGAAATCAAGTTCAAATAGAATTCATGATATGATGAGACGATGTTCGACTCCAGTGTGCCTAGCCACGCTACTACCTTAGCGACCTTAGAAAACATGCTATGTTAGTCAACACGTAAAGTGCTGGTGAGTTCACAAAGTTTTATGTTTGGAAAAGTAAGTAAATGTTTAAAACCTGACCCAACAATACTTACATCTATACCTGATGTTAGCTAGACATCGTTACATGATACTAAAGCATCGTGAACCATTGCTGAACATTAGTAAGTTGCCGTTATTACCCGCCACCGGTCATCACTCGGTTTCATAAGTTAGATAGGACAAATATGCACCCGTCTGACCTTTAGTCGACCCGAGTGGGGCTTGCCAGGCCCAATAGATCTATTCACACATTCTTCGCTATGTATCCACATATTCATGGTTCAAAAGTTAGAAAGAACTTAAGAAGAAAATTCCCCTAGCACCCATGTGATATAATGTAATACGGTGGTCTAAAAAGTTAGAGTTTATCCAACAAGTTTCTCCCCCAAAAATGAAAACAGTAAAAGTGCAGCTGTGAAACTCACCTTAGGTTGCATCTTGACATAAGTAATAAACCTGGCGTGTTATGGTAGTCCCGACTACTAGAAACCTACCATAGATAGCCTATAAGTGTTTGACCGATAATATGTTTGTATAATAACCCCAAGTTGTCCAAGACCGTGACTTTGTATGTTTGTAACAGTGTTAAACAATTCACATGATCAGACACGACAAGACCCAACATCCCGTTGGTGACCCGATATCCTCACGTGTTAGTCAAGTGCAAGTAAATAAGCAATCACATGTAGACATGCACCCTGTACGACTAAGATTTAACAAAACCTAGCATATAGTTCATGAAATGCACGTATGAGTCATAATGCGTGTTACAAGTAATCTAGACATGCCACGGGGTTTACAATATGATACTAGGTGTCAAGACTTTTTATGGGGTTCCAAAACGCATGACTGACCACTAAAACACACGACAAGCTAGGCTAGTCTCCCCTAAAGTCCACAAGTAGCCTTCAGACAGGCGACTAGCCTAGCTAGTCACCCCCAAAGCACATGACTAGCTTAGATAGTCGCCTGCTCTGTATGTGCTAGCATTTCGAGCGTGAAACCCTCTTAATCAGATCTGAAACATATTGGAACACCCCAAATCAATCCACAATCATCTTACAACCCAACCCTATCAATGAATCCCAATTATCACCCCATTTATCATCTAATTGCAAGTTTTTCCTAAAATGGATAATATTATGGGTAAGTCACATCAATGAATGTAAAATGTTACCCTAAATGGCAAATAATAATATTTCATCACATAATCATATCCCAATCATCACCAAGTTGTAGTATGATCATTCTAACATAAACCCTGACAAGTTATAATCATCAAATCATCATATTACATCCTAGATTCTCCTAAAGTCCTCCAACAGGTCAAAACTCATTAAAGCCACATAACACATCAAACAAGCTTCTAACACCTAGATAATCATCATAACAACATCCCTATATTATTCTAATCGCAAACACACAAGAAACCCCATGTTTTAGATCACCAACACCATTTAAAGTTTGCATATTTTTCAAAAACTCATAGGGCAAAAACGGGTGAATAGAAGTTAAGGGTAGTGAGAATGCACTTTGGGGTGAGTTAGGGTTGCACAAATTGTAATATCCACATTTTTTAGTTGTTATAATTAAGATTCAGTGGTAAATAAAATCATTAGAATTTTTATATACTTTCGTATGTGACACTCGGCATGTTTGGCTTAAACATTTTAGTAACATCTAAGTCTACCTTAGCGGAAAACATTTATAAATGGACTTAACTAGGTTAGTTGAGTCGGGTCAAGTTAGGATTGTCCGGGGTTCAATGATCTGGAGGATCATTGGGAGTCGTTTTGGGAATACACTAGTACCGGGTCCCGTTGTTGGTGAAATTACACAAACTAATTAAGTGTATGTGTAGATTAATTGTCGTGTGGTGGATTATATGCATAAATGTGTTTAAACGATGTGTAGATAATCATCCATGCTTAAATATGTTAAACATAGACTGAGTTTGCATGCTCATATGTTAAGGTGTGTTAAAATGCGTTAAACACGACAAATTGGAAAACTAGCAAAACATAAGTTCTGGTTCGACCACATCGAGTGGGCGAACCTGGAAAATAAACTTGGTTCGACCCTTAGCAAAGGGGCGAACCTGGAATGTGGAAATGAAAAAGTTTCATTCGACCAGAACATGCACATTCGACCCTGTGAAAGGGGCGAATGTGGGTACATTCGCCCAGGTAGAAGGGGCGAATGTGGACTAGTATAAATACCAAACTTTGTCATTTTTCACCATTTCACAAACCCTAACCGTCTCAAAACACTCTCAAACGATTTTACTCATTAAGGAAGGAGTTTTTGCTCTTCTTTTTCATAATCTAACCTATCAACAACATCTAATCAAGAATCCAAGGTGTGTTCTTAATTCTAAACCTTGTTCAAGTATTTTAATTCGTTTTTATCTAACCCTAAATGTCCAGATCTGTTCTAAGGAAGTTTTTATCAATAAAAACCTTTTAAACATCTTTCTAAACCTAAACCCTATCATTAAACATAGGTTTTCATATCAATAAACATATGTTAATTGTGTGTTATGTGATATTATGTGTTGTTCAATGATTTGCTACTATGCTAATGCTAGAAACATGATATTATGTGTTGTTCAATGATTTGCTCTTGATGATAGTTTAGGAGCATAAAAGGTTATAATTAGATAGATGATGATATCAAGTATAATTTGGGGTTTTTATTAAATCTAGGGCTTGTGCATGTTAGTATTATCAATAAAGCGATTGGGGGTTTTCATTTACATGATAAACTGAGCATTTTTAGATGATTATGGATTGATGTTGAAAAGTTTCCAAATTGGGTAAAGATTACATGCATGATGTGACACTTCCATAATCTTTTCCATTTTTGGAAAGGGCTGAAACGGATAGGTTTTGGGGAAAAATTGGTGGGGTTTTGTTGGGATAAGTTATTCATGCTTGACTGCAGTGTTTGGTAATGTTTCAGAATGTTTTCGGATGTTTTTGAAGCGTTTTTGGAAAAATAATCTGTCAGGGTCAAACCTGGGCACATTCGACCGATTGAGTGGTCGAATGTGGAATCCCAGGGTCGAACCTAGACAGTTTGGTTGAACCTATTAAGAACGGTCGAAGGTGGCTTTTAAAGGGTCGAAGGAGGGTTAAAAACGGGCGAAGGAGGACTTATTCTTCTGGTTCGAACCTTCTGATTCAAAAATGAGATTTTTGATACAAACTAAGTGTTTTATGCTTGAACCTTGTGTGTAATCTATGTGTACTTGATTAGTTAGGGTAATGAGTCACCAACGGGATGTCAGGTCGGTCTAGTGTGTCGGTTAATATCAACACTTATAATTTATAAAGGTTTTATTTATTAATTTTTTATAAACATTTACCTATTACTAACCACCTTCATTAACTATTTTTCACACACTTCTAACTCTCAACTGTAATACCCCAATCGATGGCGAAAACATCGGGGTGTCACGTAGTGACAATTTTTCAATAGCTCATGGTACTAAAGTTTCAAAAATTTTATCTATTACAATTCAATATCCATACAAATACAAATTAAATAGCCTCAATCCCATTATATAAGTCTAAGCCTTCAACTTCTATATATCCAAAAAGCTCAAATCTTCAAGTAACAATATAACCTGAAACATGCTAAGTTTGGAAAATTGAAGGGGTCAACTAAAAGTTGGTGAGAATACATAGGTTTTCTTTGAGCATCAAAAATAGTCTAAAAAAAGTAATACAATTCACGTGTCAAATGTTAATCTAAGTCTACATGTGAAAACAACATCAAACATCTAGCACGTAATCAATCCTTCGACAAAGTTTAGGTCCATCCCGCATCCACGGTTCTCCTTATAAAGTTTATGTCCATCTCGCACCCACGGTTCTCCTTAGTATAAAGTTTGGAACGATAACAATCACCCGCGCTCCCTATAGAAATGGTCAACGAATCTAGGTGGGGTTGTCAATCGAATAGATCTATCAGTGTATATCGCCGGCTTGATCAAGGTTGATGATTATGTAAGTTTAAGTTTAAGTCTAACATCTTTTGTGTTGGATCAGTATGCTCTTTGACAGTTTACTTGCTTGTGAACACTTATGTGTTTAGCAAGTTTAATCAGATTTGCACAGCGGAAGAAGTATATAAAGTTTCACTATCAACAAGAGTTATTACTCCCCCTGGATGTTTGCAAACTAAAGACAAGTTTAATGAGAATCTAAGTATTGAATGTAGATGACAATAAATAAGCAGATAAATTCTCAGTTAATGAAATGGAAATAACAATAATGAGATTTGAAGGATTTCAGCTTTCAATTAAAATCAATGTCTAAAACAGATGGATGAACCCATCTATTTATAGACTTACAAATGCATGAACCTTGTTACAAAAGCAAGCCCTGCAACAAGTTGCAGTGTTGAAACTTGTACAAAAAGATAAAGTAATAATAAACAATTAAACTACTGAAACATAAGGACGGTGGAAAGATTCTAATACAAGTGCTGATGAATGACAAACTACTGATGAGTAGTTTGTCTTCAGTAGACTTGTCTGGTTTGACTTCAGAACTTTTGATCTATCTTCTTCAGTACTTGTTGAATCCTTCTTCAGTACTTGTGTCTTCTTTCTTCAGTAGTTCTATACTTAGACTAATTTGGCAGAAGAATGAATTAGACTAAGGTTTGCAAAAGTGGTTTCCTCAATCCTTTTTGTCCTTACAATCTCCCCTGGATTGATGAAGCTAAAACCTTATCTAATTCCTTATTGCTTTCTTCTTCTGTCTTCAACTATCTTCCATATTTCTTTGAACATGGAATTCTTTAGTTGATTCAGCTGTTCATCTGTGAGAGATCCTTGTTGAGGTTCTAGATGTTGAATTGTAAGCAAGTCTTGTGTTGATAGATTTTTCAGTTCATTCATGGATTTGAAGGCCTTGCTTGTAAGATCTCTTCTTGTCACCAATACTGAGTTGGAATCAGTAAAGGACCATCTTATGATCAATACTTTAGATTTGTCAAAATCTGAAGTATAGGGAACCATGCTGGATCCCTGGGATGTCACACTCTCAAATTTCCACTTGCGGAGTTTTACCGCGAGGCGCATGACAAACCAGGATCCAAGTCAACGATCACAATAAACGACACTATATGAAAAACGTAAACACAGAACATAGTTCTCAATTTATAAAACCATAGCGGAAGCATTTAACCAGTTACAAAACCATGTACGACAATGTTCAGAAACTTTATTCAAAACATGAAACTAAGCCTAGACGCCATGCAGACTCGTGCGCCTAGTCCTCTGTGCTACCTTAGCGACCTGAGAAAAACATGCCAAAAAGACGTCAACATATAATGCTGGTGAGTTCACAGGTTTGTTCAATAAGTTACCAAAGTTACCAAAACGTTACCATGTCCATACTATACCAATGTCACTAAGTACGCTAGCTAGGCGTATGTTTTATTACTACTACGATCGGAAACCATTACTGGACACGTTTAGCAATGTTAAGCAAATGTTTAAGCAGCCCGAATATGTTCAGCATGTTTAGCAAAGTTCGAGACAACATGCACCCGCCCGGCCCTCCAAGCCGTCGAGTGGGGCAGGTCACGCCCAATAGATCTATCCACATTTCCCCCGTTGTGCATCCCCGCACATTCATGGTTTCCCCCGGGACTTCCAAAGATCGTATAACAATACAAGTTAAAACCATAGTATGACATATATTACCAAAATAGTTTAGCGCATGTTTTCTCCCCCAAAAGTTAAAGTTGTAAAAGTGGGGCCGTGAACTCACCTTAGATAGCATTCTTCGGTTACTAGTAAAAATGCTAAGCCCTTGATAATCCCTCTACCAGAGATCTATCAAAATGTTCACATAAGTGTTCCGACTAATAACCATAAGGTTATCTAGTCCCCGATTGTCCAGATCGTGACCAAGTATGTTTTAAAGCGTGTTTAAATGTTTAACCGACACACTAGACCGACCCGACATCCCGTTGGTGACTCATTACCATAACTAATCAAGTACACATAGATTACACACAAGGTTCAAGCATAAAACACTTAGTTTGTATCAAAAATCTCATTTTTGCATCAGAACGATCGAACCAGTGAGATAAAATCTCCTTCGCCCGTTTTTTCACGTTCGACCGTTTGATCAGGTTCGCCCAACATTTTCCAGGTTCGACCCTGGATTCTCTCCTTCGACCATTCGAATGGTCGAATGAGTCCAGGTTCGCCCCTGTTTTAATAATTTTCCTAAAAACGCTTCAATCACATTCGAAAAATCCCGTAACATCATCAAACACAGCAGTCAAGTATGATTAACATATCCCTACTTAACCCCACCAATTTTGCCCCAAAACCAGCTTGTTTTAATACTTTCCCAAAATGGCAAAATTATGGAAATGTCACATCATGCATGAAATCTTTACCCAATTTGGAAACTTTTCAATACCAACCTATAATCATTTACAAGTACTCAGTTTATCTTATAATCGAAAACCCCCAATCATTTTATTGATAATACTCAACATGCACAAGCCCTAGATTCCATAAAATCCCCAAAATACCCATGATATCATCATCTATCTAATAATAACCTTTACAATCTAAAACTATCATTCATAGCAGCCCTAGATCATGTTTCTAACATTAGAACAACAGCAAATCATTAAACAACACATAACATCACATAACACATACTTAACATATGTTTATTGATACCAAAACCTATGTTTATGATAGGGTTTAGATTTAGAAAGGTGTTTGAAAGGTTTTTATTGATAAAATCTTCCTTAGAACAGATCTGGACATTTGGGGTTAGATGAAAACGGATTAAAATGCCTTAAAAAGATTTAGGATTAGGAACACACCTTGGATTCTTGTTTAGAGGTTGTAGATAGGTTAGATTATGAAAAAGAAGAGCAAAAACTCCTTCCTTAGTGATTAAAATCGTTTGAGAGTGTTTTGAGATGGTTAGGGTTTGTGAAATGGTGAAAAATGACAAAGTTTGGTATTTATACTTTCCCCTTTCGCCCCCTATCAGTGGTCGAAGGTAGCCTCCTTCGACCCTTTCACAGGGTCGAATGAACCCTGACTTGGTCGAATGAAATTCTTCCAATTCCATATCCCAGGTTCGCCCCTTTGCAAAGGGTTGAACCAAAACATATTTCCTCCTTCGACCATTCGAAGTGGTCGAACCAGGACCTATGTATATCTAGTTTTCCAGTTTGTCGTGTTTAACGCATTTTAACACATCTTAACACATGAGCATGCAACCTTAGTCTATGTTTAACATATTTAAGCACGGATAATCATCTACACATCATTTAAACACATCTATGTATATAATCCACCACACGACCCATAATCTACACATACACTTAATTAGTTCATGTAATGTCACCAACAACGGGACCCGGTACCAGTGTATTCCCAAAACGACTCCCAATGATCCTCCAGATCATTGAACCCTGGACAATCCTAACTTGACCTGACTCAACAAACCTAGTTAAGTTCGTTTATAAACGTTTCCCGCTAAGGTAGACTTAGATGTTACTAAAATGTTTAAGCCAAATATGCCGGGTGTCACATGGGATGTTCCTGTGTGTTGGATGTTATCTACTTCAGTAACTCTCAGGTAGGATTCACTTCTGTCTTCTGTTTGCACCACATCAGGTATTTTAAATGTAGGTAAGTGATGTTCAGTACTTTCGGAGTCTTTAGCAGTTTCTTCATTATGGCCTTGGGAAGTTTCAGCTTCAACTTCAGTTGTAGAAACAAGCCTATCTTGATCTTCTTTTTGTTTCTTGGCGTTTTCTTGCAGTTGTTGTTGTTGTAGAGCCACTCTTGCCTTTATTCTGGCTTCCAGTGACTACTTTGGTTCCTTAATCTTCTCCACCTTTTTGGCTTCATCCACTTCTGGAAGTCTACTAGGTTGAGAAGTTAATCACCTCAAATTGAGTTGTGGTTTTCAACTCCCAAGAATTTGTGAAAGATTTGAGGTGATTGGCTATTAAGGTGTTCATCATCTGGTATAGGGCACCATCTGGGCTACATAGGAGGTTCAGATCTATGCTTGATGACCCAAGGAATTGGGTAGGCATTTTTAGTGAGGGGTGTGTTTTTGGATGATCTTCAGGATGTACTGAAGATGCCGCCACTTTAGGGGAATCAGGGATCAAGTGGACTTTAACCTGATCTGGTGTGACCAGCTCTTTGAGCTTAGAGACACCAGGTGCAGGACCTTCACTAGCAGTCGTCAATTCTTGTTTAGTGGAGTGTGAATCATCATCCAAATTAATAGAATCATATAAATCCTTGATGATATCCTCAATGAGGACATTATTAGTTGTATCATGTGCTGGGCCCAACCCAGTTGTCTCATGAACCTCTTTTTCTTGGTTCAAAGGATTTCATACCTCAGGCATAAAGCCTTCATCAGTAGTTGTCACAAGTGAGGTCTTAGCTATGTTACTTCCGTCCTCATGTCCACCACTAGGTGGTAAATGATTAGTAGCAGCCTCAAATGTACCTAAGGTATCTAAGTTTAGGCTTAGAAACCCTGGTTCAGCCTCATCTCTTGGGTTAGGGCTAAGGACATCCATATTCATGTCAAGGTCTGATGGTATGTCCCCTGTTTGATGTGGTTGTTGGGGACTAACATGTTCTAAAGGGATGGTCTCTTTTAGCCCAAAAAGAAGTTTGGCTATTTAATGGTTGATGGTTCTGGTTCAATAGTTTGTGCTAGTGTTTCAGCAGTTTCAAAAGAAGGGTGAGTAGTTATAGGTTGCTTGAATTTCTTTCTTTGAAAAGAATGGTAATAGGGGCTCTTGTGTGGGTGTGAGATGGATGAGACTGAGAGGATGTTTCAGTCACATCTTTAGCAAGTGCGGATTGCACATTAGCAGTGTCAGGCATCTCAACTTCCTGAACTGCCTTTCTTTTAAGGTTGGAGGGTTTTGGTTTTTGTTGTTTGGTTTTCTTGTCCTTTTTGGGTGAGGGTTTGGAAGATGAGGGTTCCATGGGGACTGTTTCTCGTTCCCCTTGGTCATCTTCTGGCCAGGCAGCCGGTTTGTTGTGCCTTGAGTATGCTTGTAAGGTTAATGGGTTTAAAACAGTTGTTTTACCCACAAGCACCCCATCTCCAAGTTCTTTGATTATGCAATGCATGATGAATCTTGGATACAACAAAACCTTCTTTTTAGAATTTAAGTGATGTAACACCAACTCATTAAAGAAAAGTGCTGATGCCCTGAATTTTGTTTCATTAACAATGGAATGAAAAATTGGTTGAAAAGTAGAGGGCATCTGATCATAAGATCCAGTTTTTGGACTCAGGCACATGATTATGTAATGAAACAAAAGTTTGTATTTTGGTTCAAAATATTTCTTAAAAATTGTTGCATGTGAGAGAGTACCTTGGTAACCACACTCTGTCATGGTCAAATGAATTTCAGAGTTTGGAAATTGATTTGGTGCATCCACATCATCTAGACCCATTCTAATTCCAAAAGTTGCTGGTGTGATTGCCATTACTTTCCCTTGGATAGTTGATTTGAGGGAAATCACTTGATCGTTCACTGTTACCGTCTCTACGTTCGCCCAGAACTCATTAAGAGTTTCAGTATGGATTGGAGGATCAACGGTGAGGGCAGTGAAGTATTGGGATTTGACGACTAAATTAATGATTTCGTCGTATTGGGACCAGGCTTCATGTTACTGAAAGTAGCCTCTTTGATTATGTCCCTGTTTCAGTGTAAGAGCCATGTGGTTTGTGTGTGGGTGGATCGAACAGTGTTTTTGTTTGCAGGTTAAGGGTTTGAGAGCGTTTTTGAGAGAGGAGAGAATTTTGCTTTTTGAAAGGATAAGTGTTGGAAAAGGTGTTTATCAGAAGTTTATAACCGCCCTAGGTCAAACTTCTGAAGTGGGAAAATGTCTGATTTACCCTTAATCACAAAACTGCTGATGAAGAACAACTTTCATCAGTAGTTCCCATTTTCTCTTCAATAGTTTGTTAAAAACTGATGAGAATGTTTATAAACACTTTATTCATAACTTCTGAAGTTTATTTTATCAGAAGTTAATCATTTTTCAGAAAATATTCCCATACTGATGTTTTGTACATCAGTAGTTTCTCTCTTTTTGTTTTTCAGAAGTTTTAGAACAAAACAGATGTAAGTGAAAAATAAAATATGTGCAGAAAAGTAAAAGAAACACTTACAAATTCAGCATCCCAAGCATAGATACTAACTTCTGAAATGTTGATGTGTCAAGGGGTTTAGTGAATATGTCAGCTATTTGATTAGCTGTTGTCACATGCTTCACTTCAATCTTGCCTTTTTCATAGCAATCCCTTATGAAATGATACCTGATTTCAATATGTTTAGTCTTTGAGAACTGAACAGGATTTTGAATGATGCTAATGGCAGATTTACTATCTACAAGTAATGGTGTCTTGGTCTCTTTGATTCCATAATCAAGAAGTTGATATTGGAGCCATTGTATCTGAGATGTACAACTTGCAGTTGCAATGTATTCAGCTTCAGTAGTTGAAGTTGTAACAGATGTTTGCTTCTTTGATTGCCAAGACACTAGATAGTTTCCCAAGAATTGACAACCACCAGATGTTGATTTTCTTAACATTTTGCACCCTGCATAGTCACTAGTTGAAAAAAGCTGATAACTTGGTATTGCTAGAAGCTGGATACCAAATTCCAAGTGTAGGAGTTCCTTTCAGATATCTCAATATTCTTTTGACTGCAATTAGGTGTGATTCCCTAGGAGCTGATTGATATCTAGCACAGACACATGTTGAAAACATAATATCTGGTTTAGAAGCAGTTAGATATAATAGGGATGTAACACCCCAACCGATGACGGAAACATCGAGGTGTCACGTAGTGATGATTGTTCAATAGCTCATGGTACTAAATGGAAGTTGTGTATTACTAAACAATTTACAATTTGGCATACAGTTTAATAAATATATAAACTTGATTTACATAAACTAGGTCCAAAGCTCCTATGTGATCCCAGACTTGTACAGCTTCCAATAGCAAGTAAAATCTGAAACATGTTGAGTTGGAAAGATGGCGGGGGGGGGGGGGGTCAACTATAAAGCGTTGGTGAGAATACATAGGTTTTGCATATAGTTGAAAACAATATGTTGTATACCATTCATAGTTGTAGTATAATAATGAGTAATGATAGAATATGAGTCCGACATGTAACAATGCGTCTTTTGTACAATCAAACCTTGTGTTGACTAAGACCTAACTCCCAAGTTATTAAAAGTGTAACTGTTATCGATCATCCCTGAATTTATGCGGGGGGATGGGTTTTTCAGACCTATAGCACTATAATCTAAACAGGCGGCTTGATCAATGTTAATGATTGTACTGTGTCTTTTTGTTACAGTCAAATGATAGAATGAGTAAATGATAGTGTAATTGAATCACAAGTTTTGAAATTGTAAGAATGAGTAAATGATAGTGTATAAAATATTTAAACTTGTTTCACCCCAAAATGTAAAACAGAAAAAGGGCTATGTAAACTCACATTCGCTAAGCTGAATTATCCTCTAATCGTTGTGAATGTATGTGAGGCGAATCCCAAAGACTCAACAACGTAGCTAGTCCAATTTGAAGAAATAAAAAAAAACTGTAAAAGAAAGAATATCAAGCTTCCAATTCGCCAATTACAAGAGCTTATAATCAAAGCTTCAATTGTAGAAGTAATAGACTATAGAAGAAAGGTATGAGGGAAATTTTAATCGGATTGAAACAATCGATTTAGAGGTGTCAAGAGTAATGGGTCATAGGTGGGTTTTTATACTAGTTTTGGATTTAATTAGCCATTAAAATTGGTCAATACCATAAAGTAAGGTTTTATGATGAATTGACTATTTGACTAGGACTTTGACTGTTTGACTAAGACTTTGACTATATGACTGTCTTCGCAGACCGCGAGAACTAAAAAAAATCAAAATTTCTAATTTAATCATTTTTAAGTTCCGGACTTGTTTCCTTCAGTTTCTAAGTTGTTTTAGGACCGAAAATTAAGGGTTTTGAGTATCTAGGTCTGAAACATACGTGCTCGGGTGTAGATGTGAGTATAAAACGTACAATACTTTTACTTATAAAATTTATAAGTTTTATTAAATTGTGACTTTTGGTCCTATTAAAATAGTAAGGTTAAAAATGAAAATTTTGAAATAGTTGAGGGGCCAATTATGCACATTTATGAAAAGTGAAGGGTGCTGGTTGTCACAGTTTCCCCTACTTTAGAAAATTTCATCTCGAAATTATTAAAAACACAGGGTTGAGGGTGTTTAGGTAGAAATTAGGGCAACTGTGGTTTGGGTTAAGTCACGAGATGAATTAGCAAGGAGAATGTAGTAAAACGCTAAACTTTAAGTTTTAGGAATCCTAAAAGAAATGCATAAGTTGATTGACTATATGAAAAGCAAATGAACTACCAAAACCTTATTTGAATTTCACACTACCTTAACGTACCTGTAAATTCATGATTACGTTCTGGACCGCAATCACCAATTTACCTTACATTAGGGTTTTGTGTCCTTCTATGACTCTAAACACACATGTAAAATAATACAATTAACCTTGTGGTTGAATTGTATACAATGTATCTAAAAATAAGTCCAACTGTTGAGCAGGAAAAGACCTCTACCAGTCAGTGAGTAAGAACTTCTACCGATTGTTGAGTAGGTGCGATAGCCTCTACCAGTCGTTGAGCAGGTTGTAGGGCCTCTACCGACTGTTGAGCAGGCATGATGACCTCTACCAATCGTTGAGTAGGTTATTTGGTACTCTACTAACTGTTGAGCAAGTACTTCATCCTTTATTAGTTGTTTGATTAAGTGTACCATTATTACACACATAAATTGCAAATTAATAATACATACATGTAAGCAAGTTTGTAAATGCAGGAAGTATCAAGTATAGCATAGAGTTGCCCTAGATAAGGTTAATGACTCTAGGTGTGTTTATAGCAAATAGTTTATATTCCATGCTTTCACGTATCATGAATAATCAAATGTTCAAGTAGATAAACAAATCCTCATGTATGATAGTTTGGTTGTCATGGGTATCTAGTTCATGTTTGAGAAGGTGAAGGATATGAGTCTAATTCTTGAGAGGAAAAATCTTGAAGCAGAACCAAGGTTGTGAGAGATAGTGAATGTGAAGATAGTTGATAAAGAGCTTATTTTATAGTAAGGGGATTATGTAGCAATGTAAATTGTGGGGTTTGGATCAAAGATTAGAATCAAGTGTATGAGATAACATGATTGCGGCAAATAACGAAAATTGTAAAAGTTTCAAACTTGTTGAAAATAAGTAAGTGTCAATGGGGAGTTGGAGATTAAATTTTTGTTCATGAGGTTGGAAAGGTTTTAAAATTGGTTTTATACCTAAAACAAAAGTCGTTAAATAGTACAAACTAAGTGAGCTTTGATTAAAATATTCTCGTTAGTTGGAGAGTTTAAACATGACATTAGGTTTTGAAGATCAAGGTTCAATTAAGTGATTTTTAATATATTAACGCATTATATAGAAAAATTGTTTGTTATGTCTATAAATAAACAATTGAATTTAAGTTCGAGGCATCTTTTGACAAAAATATGTATTTTGTAAAGTTTCTAGGTAATAAAAATCCAACAAGATTTAGAAATTTTTAGTTTTGTGCTAGGGTATACTCAGGTTATGAGGTTACATTTTTAAAAATATGTAACGTGCTGATAAAAACAATAATATGATTTGGGTAGGGTGTTTAAAAACAATCAAACAATTAGCTAAGATGATAAGATGAAGTGTAATTATGAAATCCATATATGATTAAGTTGTAAAATTTTGAGATTTTAGAGCTTAGTTTTAAGGAAAGTGAGTGTAATCATTTATTCATTAATTAAAATGAATAAATGAAAACGTTGACTTATCAAAGTTTCTAAATTCCAATAACATAGTGAAGACATGCTTTAGCCTATAAGTGAACACTCATCCCAAGAATTCCCAGGTAGGCGTCCGGGTCTCTCGTCTGATTAGGATTTATGCGCAATGCCAGTCATAGACAGAAAACTCAGAATGCAGGCGTTCACCCTTCCAGATTGCATGTGTTCGTTATCAAAATCTAGAACTTCGACGGGATCTTCAAGGCAGTTCAGGTTAGGACTTGAGAATTTTGTTCTATTAGTCTAAGGGTAGATCCAGTGATGGAGAGCAATCATCTTGTAGGAGTAGGGATACGAAGTAGGGTGGAGATAGAAAATAGAAACAAGTAGAGTTGCAAGTAAGAGAAGCAAGTACTGGTTAAAATCCTAAGGTTATAGACTAGATTATTTTTTTAATAACCTAATTCCCTATAACCATGGCTCTGATACCAATCTATAACACCCCAACCGATGGCGGAAACATCGAGGTGTCACGTAGTGATGATTGTTCAATAGCTCATGGTACTAAATGGAAGTTGTGTATTACTAAACAATTTACAATTTGGCATACAGGTTAATAAATATATAAACTTGATTTACATAAACTAGGTCCAAAGCTCCTATTTGATCCCAGACTTGTACAACTTCCAATAGCAAGTAAAACCTGAAACATGTTGAGTTGGAAAGATGGGGGGGGGGGGGGTCAACTATAAATAGTTGGTGAGAATACATAGGTTTTGCATATAGTTGAAAACAATATGTTGTATAGCAATCATAGTTGTAGTATAATAATGAGTAATGATAGAATATGAGTCCGACATGTAACAATGCGTCTTTTGTACAATCAAACCTTGTGTTGACTGAGACCTAACTCGCAAGTTAGTAAAAGTGTAACTGTTATCGATCATCCCTAAATTTATGCGGGGGGATGGGTTTGTCAGACCTATAACGCTATAATCTAAACAGGCGGCTTGATCAATGTTAATGATTGTACTGTGTCTTTTTGTTATAGTCAAATGATAGAATGAGTAAATGATAGTGTAATTGAATTACAAGTTTCAAAAATGTAAGAATGTGTAAATGATAGTGTATAAAATATTTAAACATGTTTCACCCCAAAATGTAAAACAGAAAAAGGGCTATGTAAACTCACATTCACAAAGCTGAATTATCCTCTAAGCGTTGTGAATGTATGTGAGGAGAATCCCAAAGACTCAACAATGTAGCTAGTCCAATTTGAAGAAATAAAAAAAAACGAAAAAGAAAGAATATCAAGCTTCCAATTTGCCAATTACAAGAGCTTATAATCAAAGCTTCAATTGTAGAAGTAATAGACTATAGAAGAAAGGTATGAGGGAAAGTTTAATCGGATTGAAACAATCGATTTAGAGGTGTTAAGTGTAATGGGTTATAAGTGGGTTTTTATACTAGTTTTGGATTTAATTAGCCATTAAAATTGGTCAACACCATAAAGTAAGGTTTTATGATGAATTGACTATTTGACTAGGACTTTGACTATTTGACTAAGACTTTGACTATATAACTGTCTTCGCAGACCGCGAGAACTAAAAAAAATCAAAATTTCTAATTTAATCAATTTTAAGTTCCGGACTTGTTTCCTTCGGTTTCTAAGTTGTTTTAGGACCGAAAATTAAGGGTTTTGAGTATCTAGGTCTGAAACATACGTGCTCGGGTGTAGATGTGAGTAGAAAACGTACAATACTTTTACTTATAAAAATTATAAGTTTTATTAAATTGTGACTTTTGGTCCTATTAAAATAGTAAGGTTAAAAATGAAAATTTTGAAATAGTTGAGGGACCAATTATGCACATTTACGAAAAGTGAAGGGTGCTGGTTGTCACAAGGGAACCTGTCATACATCTATACATGGTTTGATCAACCTGTTTTCCTTGATCATCTGGTTCAACTTGTGTGGTTGGTGTCATGGGAGTGGAACATGATTTACAGTCTTGTAAAGAAAATTTGTTCAATAATTCTTTAACATATTTAGATTGATGTATAAAAGTTCCATTTGTTTGTTGTTTAATCTGCAGTCGTAAAAAGTACTGCAGTTCTCCCATTATACTCATCTCAAATTTTGATTGCATGAGTTTCTTAAATTCATCACACAGTTTTGTGTTTGTTGAACCAAATATGATATCATCCACATAAATTTGAACAAGTAAGACATGATTTCCAACATGTTTAATGTAAAGGGTTTTATCAATGGAGCCTCTTGTAAATTTATTTTTGAGCAAAAAGTTGGAAAGTGTTTCATACTAGGCTCTTGGAGCCTGCTTTAGCCCATAAAGAGCTTTGTCAAGCTTGTACACCCACTCAGGATGAGAAGGATCCTCAAACCCAGGTGGCTGACATACATACACTTCCTCTTTGATCTTTCCATACAAAAATGCACTTTTAACATCCATTTGAAAAACTTTAATTTTGTTGGAAATAGCATAAGCCAGAAATAACCTGATGGCTTCAAGTCTTGCAACTGGAGCAAAAGTTTCATCATAATCAATTCCTTCTTCTTGAGAATAACCTTGTACCTCCAGTCTTTCCTTGTTCTTAATAATCATACCAACCTCATCTTGTTTGTTCCTGAAAACCCATCTTGTGCCAATTGGTAGCTTGTTTGGTGGTAAGGGACAGATTTCCCAGACCTGTTGCTTCTTGAATTAGAGCAACTCATCTTGCATAGCTTGCACCCAATTGTTGTCTTTGAGGGCTTCTTGGTACTTCTTAGGTTCCAACTGAGAAATGAATGCTGAGAAGAAGCAAAAGTTGGAAAGCTGGTTACTTGTGAGAACCCCTGTTGCAATATCACCCATGATTTGATCCAATGGATGATCTTTGTGTTCAATCAGTTGTTGTAAACCACTGACAGGTGTAGGTGGCTCTTGTACTTCATCAAACAAACCACTAAGGTTTATAATGTCTGGTTCAGCTGTTTGAACATCTTCCGTAGTTGTAGGAGCTGACACAGATGTTTGAGTTTGTACATCAGCAGTTGTTGAATCAGAAGTTTGTGAAACCTCTAATGGTTGGAAAGTTGAGTTAATGACTGTATTAGGGGTCCATGGTGTTGGATCCTCATCATCAAACCTCTGATCACCATAATAAGTAGGTTTAGATGAAGTGACAGTCTTTTCAGGTCCGAAATGGAAGCTGTCAAGGTCAACGAGTTCAGCGGGATGTGTTGGAATAAGAGTGTGTTTTAACTCATTGAACTTGACATTTAGTGTTTCTTCTACAATCTTGGTTCTTGAGTTAAAAACCTTGTAGGCTTTTCTAGTGGAAGAGTAACCAAGAAAATAACCTGAATCAACTTTAGCAGCAAACTTTAAAATAGAGTCTTTAATGTTTAGAATGAAACATTGACATCCAAAAGCCCTGAAAAAGGAGATAAGGGGCTTCATGCCATGAAGAACTTCATAGGCAGTTTTGGAGTGTCTCTTGTTGACAAGGACTCTATTCTGAACATAACATGCAGTGTTGCCTGCTTCAGCCCAAAAATACAATGGTAGTCCTAAATCAGCTAACATGGTTCTTGCTGCTTCAATTAATGTTCTGTTCTTCCATTCTACCACACCATTTTGTTCAGGAGTTCTGGGAACACTGAATTGTCTAATAATCCCTTTAGACAAACAGAATTCATCAGAGTTTTGTTCCTAAACTCTGTCCTATTATCACTTCTAATGGCTTTTACAGATAGAGAATATTATTTCTCTATTTGTAGAATGAAGAACTTGATGATATCAGCTGCCTCATCCTTTGAAAATAAGAAGAATACCCATGTTAATCTTGAATAGTCATCAATGATGACTAAACAGTATTTCTTCTTACCAAGGCTCATGATTTTTACTGGCCTAAATAAGTCCATTTGGAGTAGTTGAAGACATGCAGTTGTTTTAGATTCTTCAATAGACTTATAGGAGGACTTATGCTGCTTTCCCTTTAAACAGGATACACAGTGTTCTTGACACTGGTATACTTTCAAGGGTAGACCTCTGACCAAGCCCATTTTTGTGACTTTATTTATGGTTTTAAAGTTCACATCGCTAAGTCTCCTGTGCCAGAGATCAGTCTCTGAAGTTGATGCCCTTGAGAAGAAACAAGCAGTGTTGTTTAGTACTTTGTCCTTTTAAATGTCCACTGCATAGACATTGCCACATCTTTTGGCTATCAACAAAGTATGATCTTCAATGATCTTCTCTATCAACTTCTGGCCTTCTAGTGGTATGATCTTGCATGCTGTCTTTGTGAAAAAGGAAGAATATCCTTTATCACACATTTGTGACACACTTAGCAAGTTGTACTCAAGGTTTTCAACCAGATTGACCTTGTCAAACTGTAATTTTCCTGAAGAGACATTGCCATGTCCTAGCACATATCCCTTGGCATTGAACCCAAAGGATACAGAACCTTCTCTTTAACTCAGAAAGTTGTTTATCAGGTATCTGTATGCTATCATGTGCATTGAGCCTCCACTGTCAACATACCAAACGCTATTTAAGCCTCTGTAGACTCTCTACACAAAGTAGAAAATTAGTTAGATTTGGGAACCCAAGCCAGTATGGCTTTGGGTTTGCTCTTGAGAATATTAACAGTTTGTTCTTGACCAGGTTGAGGAATCCATGTCTTTTTGGAAATGGATTTTTCATTAAGAACAATGGTGGTATCCTTTTGAGGACCACCATCAACCTTGGTCATCAGTAGTTGTACCATATACACGAGATCTTTAATCTCAGCAGTTTGTGAAACTGCTGATGATGTAAGTCTAAATACTGAAAGAGAATTTTGTGAAAAAGACTGTTGTTGAGATTTCCTCTTTTTCTGAGAAAAGGTGTTGCCTGGTTGTTGTTTCTTGGGAAGAAAAGTTTCTTCAAAATCATTTTTGAGTTGTTTTCCCATAACCAGTTGTAATTTTTCTTTTTATACTGAATTTCTTTTCTGTATCTACAAAATTCTGTTTTGTGGTTAAACAAACCACATATTTCACATTCTTTTTCCTTTTCTTTTTCATTTAAAGGCAAGTTTCTGACTGTCTTGATTTGATTTAGGTCATCAGTAGTTTTCAGGTTCTCAACTCCTGATGTAGATGAAACTACTGATGGCTTAAAATCAGATTTTATCAGTACGTCTGAAGAACTTTCTTTTAAAGTTTTTAGAAAGTTTTCATGAAAAGATGTGCATTCTTTCTATTCATAAGTTTCATTTTGAAAATTTTTTCTCCCATCTTCAGTAGTTTTGGGAGAAAAATCAGTTGGGGTTTCAGTGTGATTGTACCCTATGCCAAACCTAACATTTGATGCACTTTGTTTGTTAAGCAGCAGTTGGTACCCTTTACATGACTCAACCCATTTCTCACAGTCAACTTTGGTGTCAGCAAGCTCTTTTCTGACATTTTCTAGGTCTCCTATCATTATTTTAAGTTGTGCTTGGGTTTCAATAGCATTTTTAGTTAATTTAGAATTTTCTTTTGTTTTAGCAGCAAGCTTTCTTTCTAAATCACATTTCATTTGAGTAAATTTTCTCTCAGATTCATTGGCTTTGCCTTGTAAATGCACATTAGTCTCTCTTATAAGAGCAAAAGATTCTTTACATGAGTTTGAACAAAGTTTTGTTAAAGATTCTTTTGATACCTGAGACAGGGCAGATTTTGAGGTGCAGCCCTCAAATGCCATTAAGGCAAAATTCTTTCTGCAATTGTCAGGTTCTCCCCAATTGATGTCAAACATTTTGTTGTCTGCATCAGGATTGCACTCTGTAGTGTCAAAAGGAAGACTGCTCCAGTCAACATACCCTGAAGTGAACAGACTTTGTTGTGAGGGTTGCTGAGTTTGTGGAGGTTGTTGAGCATTTGGAATGGAAGGGATTGATTATTGGCTCTGCATTTGTTAAGCAGGCATCTGTACATATTGTATTTGTGGCACATATTGGATTTGTGGAGCTTGTGCCTGTACAAAATGTGCACTTCCCTGTGTTCCATTATTCCTATTATAACTAGGGTTAAACTGATTTCCAGACTGAGATTGGTTGTAGCTAGAGCTTCTACATTCTCTAGCAAAGTGTCCCAACTTCTGACACTTATGACATCTAAGCTTAGATTTGCAAAAACCAATTTTTGTAGAACTGTTTAGTCCTGGAAACTTCCTTCCTGACCTTTTATAATTTTTTTTATACTTAACATGGCCAGTTGGTGTAAAATGTCCATTTCTTCTAAGTCATCACTGCTGAAATTTTTTAAATCATCCATGATAAAACACATGTTATCAGCAGTTTGACTATATTCATCATTGTCATAACCTGGTAATGATATTTCTGATGAGATCCCAACGGTTATGTCAATGTGGTCAAAAGATCCAAAACTATTTGAACAAGTAGGTGAGTCTTGTCCCAATAGTGCTGTACTACCTGGTAAATAGTCATCAGCTGTTTTACCAGAACTTTTCAATTTTTTCTTTTGATCAATTTCACTTTCAAAAGTTAGAAATCTCCCATGTAATTTTGTAAGAGTAAGGAGTTAAAGTCTGGTGAAGATCTGAGGACTATAGAATAAGTTTCCCATTTTTCAGGTAAAGACCTTAAAAATCTATGAAGCATAAATACATTTGTATAGGTCTGACCATTTAAATTTAACTCAGATATTAATGAGGAGAATCTTTCAAATTGTTGTGTTAAAGTATCCCCATTTATGTGAGTAAATGTTTCATATTGTTGAGCCTGGATTTCTCTGGTGTTGGCAATCACGTCTTCAGTTCCTCCAAACTGTTCTTTTAGGCAGTCCCCAAGCTCTTTGGCACTTTCACAGTGTAAAAGTCCATAGTAGATTTCATTTGGGAGTGCCATTGCCAACATAGAGAAAGCTTTAGCCTCAAGCTCAAGTTTTAGAAAATCTTATTCTGTGTAGTCTATTGGGTCCTTTGGTATTTCAACTATAGTTTCAAGATTAATGTTTACTGGTTTGTGAGGACCATATATCACATATTTCCAACAACCGGTGTTGGTCTGAGACAAAGTATGTGCCATCCTTTTTTGCCATATGTTGTATTCAGAACGGACAAGCATAGCAGGTTTATTGGCAGAACCAATATTATGTGGATCCATTTTAAAGAGTATTGATTTGTCAAATATCTCTTAAAGTGATGGATGTTGAAAACGTGAACTTTTAATCCTTTATTGAATATCAATACGAGCCTGTGTCTGATTCTCAATGTGTTAGATTGATATGTGATCAGATAAACCAGTGCTTTGATACCAATTGTTGGATCAGTATGCTCTTTGACAGTTTACTTGATTGTGAACACTTATGTGTTTAGCAAGTTTAACCAGATTTGCACAGCGGAATAAACCAGTGCTTTGATACCAATAAGTATATCGAGTTTCACTATCAACATGAGTTATTACTCCCCCTGGATGTTTGCAAACTAAAGACAAGTTTAATGAGAATTTAAGTATTGAATGTAGATGACAATAAATAAGCAGATAGATTCTCAGTTAATGAAATGGAAATAACAATAATGTGCTTTAAAGGATTTCAGCTTTCAATTAAAATCAATGTCTAAAACTGAGGGATGAACCCATCTGTTCATAGACTTACAAATGCATGAACTTTGTTACAAAAGCAAGCCAGCAACAAGTTGTAGTCTTGGAACTTGTACAAAAAGGTAAAGTAATAATAAACAATTAAACTACTGAAACATAAGGGTGGTGGAAAGATTCTATTAAAAGTGCCGATGAATGACAAACTACTGATGAGTAGTTTGTCTTCAGTAGTTCTTCAGTAGACTTGTCTAGTTTGACTTTAGAACTTTTGATCTATCTTCTTCAATACTTGTTGAATCCTTCTTTAGTACTTGTGTCTTCTTTCTTCAGTAGTTCTATACTTAGAATAATTTGGCAGAAGTATGAATTAAACTAAGGTTTGCAAAAGTGGTTTCCTCAATCCTTTCTGTCCTTACATTTTGTCTAAGACATGTGGCATCAAAGATTTACAACTAGACACGTATAAAGAATTGCTCAAGTATAAAAGCATAAAGTTTCAAGCATAAAAAGTTGCATAAATGAGGCTATGTAAACTCACCTTAGTTAGGGCGATGGAGTTGCAAGAATCAACAAAATCACTGAATTATGCTTGAACCTATAATTTCATTATTATAAAAATTTATTGGCAATAATTTGACTATATTATTCAATTAACTTATGAAACTCCCTGGCGACCAATAAGCTAATTCTACACACCTTTGAAAAACAAAGAGAATTGCTTGTGTCAAAACTTCCAAGGTATATCACTTGTTTAATTATTAAATCAAATTAATGCACAAAATATATTTGAGGCGCCGGTTTAGTGGTATAGAGATGTGGGAGATGATTGTAGGAAGCGAGTAAGTGCGTCGCTATAAATAGATTTGAGGCGCCGGTTCAGATTTAACTAAATCCCCAAGATTTCCGGTTTTTCAGTTGCGAAAGAAGAAAAGAATCACTGATGATGACCCGAGAGTTTGGGTCGCTTGACTTTTCGGTCTTGATTAATTAAGGTTTAAATAGGAAGGTTTGGTGTGATTTGGGATTCATCGGAATAACCGGTGGTTTCCTTTTCGGTGTTGTTTTGGGTCAACAGGTTCAAGGGGTAGGCAGAAGTTTGGAATCAGTTTGGTTTACAAATGTGTGGTGTACTTATAACAACATTTTTAATAAAAATTCAATCTTTGTGAATAATTGTTTGAAACATGACAAATTCTTGTATAGTTTATCTTATATAACACTTATATATATATATATGTCTTTTTTTATATATAAGATATTAAGTAATCTATAACATCTCGAGTGATTAAAATATGTAAATGATATAAATATCATAAGTATTTATAGAAGGATAAATGATTAAAAGAATGGTTTAAGTAAAAGAAAACAAAATCTCTAAGGTGTTCTGTGGATTGAAAGATGAATACGTGGTTATATTAGCAACACAAAATAATAAATGGTTAGATAAATATTGAATGTTACAGTCTCCCCTACTTTTAGGAATTTCGTCTTGAAATTGATTAAGAATGTTGGGTCTGCTGACCTGGAGAAGAACATATGATTGAAAAGACAAAACATGCTACATATGATCCTGAATAAAATCAGCATTTACAAGTTTCTTCTCCCAAAAGACTGTTGACTCTAACATATGTTGTACCCCAACAGCTGCTAAACAACTACTGTTGACAAGGGACTGATGAAGAAACAACTGCTGATCAAAGTACTGAAGACTCAAGGTCTGTTGGAGCCAACAACACTTAGGCTCCAACAGATGATTCAAGACTATCAGATCTTTACCTATCAGCTGTTTAGATATAAGAGGTTTCCTATGTAACAGTGTTTGTTTTATCAGATGTTTTATGTTGTTATTTTGTTAGATGTCACTGTCTTAGGTGACGTCAGCCATAGGTCATCAGTGGTTTAGATTGTCTATAAATAGAACAGTGCATGTACTGTTCTATTCATGACTCAACACATTCTCTTAGACAAACTTACACAGAGTGATCAGGCTGAGGGGGAGTAAGTGTACAATCGTTGTAATCATTAGATTTATGAAAGCATTCGATTCTAAAACAATTAGTCTCTTCGTTTTGATTCATAGTTTATTATTCCGCTGCACTTTCCATTTATAGATTAACTTCTTTCATCGTTCATTTAGTTAAACAATCAAAACAAATCAAACTCAGATCCTAACAATTGGTATCAGAGCTCGGTCAATTATATTCGATCTAATCAATCAATTTAATATAAACAGATCAGCTCACAATTATTGATATCGTTTATTTGTCGGATTGAAAACATAGTAATAGTTTATTTACGTTCAACAGTTTTATAAATAGACGTTGTTTTACAAACAATCAGAGAATGGCTTCAATCAATCACGATCCACATAACACTGGCATGAATAACAAGCCACCGATGCTTGTCATATCTGAATACAATATCTGGCAACGTCGGATGAGCCATGTTCTAGCTCAACAGAACACTGGGTGTTGGAAGTCAGTTATCTTCGGACCACATGTTCCGATGGTGCCGAGTACCGAAGATCCCAAGGTTCAAGAGCCAAAGAAACTTGAAAACTACTCCGAGAAGGATTTTCAGAAAATTGAATTAGATGCTAAGGCCTTCAGTATTGTGGCCATGGCTCTACCCAATGATATCTATGCTGGACTGTTACACTGTAACAGTGCAAAGGAGTTATGGCATGCTTTGAAAGAACAATTTGGTGGGACTGAAGAGGTTATTGAAAACAACCGTGAAATACATAACCAACAATACGAAACATTCAGTCATGTTAAGGGAGAGTCATTAATTCAACATTTTTAGAGGTTTAACTGTCTCATTAGTGAACTAAAACTGGTGGGTCTAACTTATCCTAATTCAACTTTGAACCATAGGTTTTTAAGATCATTACCAGACAAATGGGACACTATTGCTATAGTTATGAGAAACTCAATTGGATCCAAGGACCTATCTCTGACCCAACTTCATGGTAAGCTCTTGACTTATGAGAGAGCTTAACTAGAAAAAGAAGCTTTAGGACTCTGGAAAAGTGTCTGATGATTATATTTTTGGTAATACAACACTTTTGGGTTAGGATGAGGTGCCTGGTGTAAGGATCAGAGTTATGATCATTTCATTGACATAACTTCAGGTTTTAACTCTGGTTTTAACTCTAACTCTTATTCACCCAACTATGTCCTTTGAGTATGATGACCATAAATACTTTGACCCTGATGATTTGGAAGAAATGAACATTATGCACCAATTGGCTCTGCTTAGTGTTAGAACTAACAATTTCTACAAGAAAACTGGCAGAAGATTTCTAGGGTTGACTGACAGGTCAACGGTGGGGTTTGATAAATCAAAGATTAAGTGTTATAAATGTCACAGACTAGGTCATTTTGCTAGGGAATGTAGGAGTCAACATGGTACACCTATGATTTTCTATCCAAATCAAAGGCCACAGACCAACACTTATCAAGTTTCCCATAATACCCCTGGACCAAATGTGCAAAACACTGCTCATTTTGCACAGTCCTCAAACACTTTTCCTGTCCAGTATGTCCAAACCAATGTTCCTCAGATCCACTATGTTCAAACCCTTGTTGCTCAGGCACATGTGCCAATGACTACTACTCCACCCTCTGCTCCTGCAGAGACCAGTCAACAGAGTTTCTTCACACAAGGCTTTGTTGATTGGACCAGTCAACCAGATGAGTTAACAGATAAGAATTTTGCTCTTGTTGCCATAGCTGAAAAATGAACCAGAAAATTTTGTTTCATGGCTATGGACACAATTGTGGAAGAGGTTGAATCTGAGGATGTGGTGCCTGAATCTGAAATTATGACTAATGATAATGTTGATGCAGTAGTTCCAGATGAAAATTATGAAGAAGAGGTTATGAATCTCTCAGATCTCCGGGGTGATGATTGTGAGTGTAAGTGTGATTGTGCATTGATGTCTGCTGCTAAGGTATCTCCTCAAATCTTAAAGGATTTGTGTTCAAACAAATGTGTAGTAGCATTTGCTAACATTAAAGAGGTGAATGAAAACCTTAGGATGAAAATTTTAGATGATGATGTTCAATTTGAAAAACTTTCAAAAGAGTTAAAATCAAAATTGACTGAAAAAGAATCTGAAATCAGCAGTTTTAAACATGAAGCAACTATAACCTAAAACCAGCTCCAAACTATGATGACAAAATATCATAGTTGTAAAATGAAGCTTGAGTCCACCGAGGTTGAATGTGAAAAATGGGTGGAATCATGTAAAGGTTTTGAGACGCTCCTCAACAAACAAACCAAAAGTCATGTGAAGTTTGGTTTTGGTTTTGAAACCACTACCCCAGCTTTTCAAAACACTGACAAAAGAGAACAAAAGTTTGGTTGAGGTAGTACCAACTCATTTAGAGGGTCAAGAAATTAAAATCACTGAAACTAATGGTAATAAAATCATTCTTGAAAAACCTGAGGGTTCCTCATCATTCACTGAACTTGAAAAATATGAATTTAAACCTACTTGGTCTGATGAGTGTGGTACTCTTGAAAACTTCAAACCGGTTGATTTTAAAACCCCTAATAGTAAGAAAGCACCACAGGCAAAGGTCATTCCCTTGAAAGACCTTCAGCAGATGCTCAAACAACTGTTGAAAAGAAGGTTGAAAAAGGGAAAAAGAAAGAGAAGGCTGAACAGTTGTTTTGTGATTTCTGTGAAAAGAAGAATCATGTTACTATCAACAAAGGAACAGGTGTGTGTGACTCTAAAGCCATATGCATCAATATGTGGTAAAAAGAATCACACAACCAAAGAGTGTCTTTATTTCAAAAATTTTGACGTCAAAATACAAGAGTATAAAGCTAAAACTCTAGCATGTCAAGTGGTGGGTACTCCAAAAGGAAAGCCCAAACAAACTTATGTACCAACCCAAACATCTGTTACCAAAAGTCTTGAAACATCTGCTCCCAGAGATGTCCAAGTAACAGATGCTCCACCCTCAAACAAGTACCCAAGAGGATATGGACAACCACCTTGTCATAGTCTGTCACATGTTTATGAAGAACCCAAGAGGCCTTCAAAACCAAGAGTGAGCCGAAATCCCTATGGTTACTATCATCTGACAGGAAATGGTCAAACATGTGTTGCACCAAGTGTTGACATACAAACACTGGCAAATGGTCAGCAACAGTTGTTGAACTTGGTTCAAAAACTGGTTCAAACCACTGATCATCCTCCTAAGCTTGAGGCTGAAAAGTCTATGGACCCATCCAAAGCCAACTTGGCTTTGGACACTCACCAAAACTAATCCATTACTGATGTGTAGGGAGCTTCTGCTTGCTTAGATAGTCTATGGTATGTAGATAGTGGAGGCTCCAGGCACACGATAAGATGTAGAGCCCTTCTTCTGGACTTCTTAGCTCATGGAAGGGGTGATATATCCTTTGGTAATGATTCAAAAGGTAAAGTGTTGGGTTCAGGGACTGTTCATGCTGCGAAACTCAAGTTTGAAAATGTCAATCTTATTGATAATCTTAAATTTAATCTTCTTAGTGTCTCACAAATGAGTGACAAAGGCTATGGGTCATTCTTCACTAAGAAAACTTGTAAGATTATTGGGCCATAAGTGGTTAAAAAGATTGATAACATCATAGCTGAGAGCAAAGCACAACTTGTTGCTCATAGGAGTGGCAATGTGTATGTAGTTGATATGTTGAAGGATAATCCTATGGAAAATGTCTGTCTGTTTTCTGCTGCCTCCACTAAAGAGACAGAATTGTGGCATAGGAGACTGGGTCACACCAACCTTCAAACTATCAACTCTCTCTAAACAAAGCCTTGTAAGAGGTCTTCAATCAAAAGAATTCAAATGAGATGAGCATTGTGTTTCCTGCTTAAAAGGAAATCAACATAAAAGCTCTTACAAATCCATTGATGAGTCCAAAACAAGTCAATGTCTTCAATGGTTGCACATGGACTTGTTTGGACCAGTTAAAATCATGAGTCTAAGAAGAAAGAGACTTTGTCTTGTCATAGTTGATGATTTTTCTAGGTTTACATGGACTTACTTTTTACACTCTAAGGATGAGACTGCAGGTATATTGAAGGACTTTGTGACCAAAGTTGAGAAACAATATGACTTGCCAGTAAAAGTCTTTAGAAGTGACAATGGAACAGTGTTGAAAAATAAGGAGCTGGATAATTTCTGTGTGTCAAAAGGAATTGTGAGGCAGTACAGCATTCCAAGAACACTAGAACAAAATGGGGTGGTTGAAAGGAAAAACAGAACTCTCATTGAGGCTACAAGAACCATGCTAGCAGCATCTGGTTTGCCACTGTCCTTCTGGGCAGAAGCTGTAAACACTGCTTGCTATGTTCAAAACAGAGTTTTAATCAACCCAAGACATCAAAAGACTGCTTATGAAATTTTGTTCAAAATCAAACCACTAATATCATTTTTCAAAATCTTTGGCTGCCCATGTTTCATTTTAAATATTAAAGACTCCATTTCAAAATTTGCAGCCAAAGTAGATTGTGGGTATTTTCTGGGATATTCTTCTACTGCCAAGGCCTAAAAAGTGTTTAACACAAGGACTAGGATGATAAAAGAAACTTTGAATGTAAAGTTCAATGAACTTTCATCCTTAAAAATCCCAGCAAATCCTGCTGAATAGTTTGATTTAAACAAATTCAAATTTGAAGATATTACTGCTAAAGCTGACAGTGCAGGTATTCCACAGTCTCCACAACAAGATTAAAGATTTGATGTTGTGATCCCAAGTCACTACAAAGTCACTTCTACATTAGGGGAAGCAGATGTTCAAAACACCTGTCAAAACTCTGCCACAGCTGTCTCAACCACTATTGGCTAGTCTTACCCTCAAACCACTATCTCATTAAGTTCAACCACTGTTCAATCATCTGTAGACAAAAGTCCAACCTCTGTTGACAAAAGTCAGTCCAACTTTACACCACTTGGACCCATTCCCCCACTTCCATTTCAAACATTTGTTGGTACTACAGAAGTGCAAACATATGTTACACCAACAAAGTCACCAAACCTCTGTCCATCACCTCAAAATGCCATCATACCATATCATGGAGATTTAATCTACCTAAGACCTCATCCACCAGACCAAATCATTGGCAACATCAGAGAGGGAGTGCTTACAAGAAGCCAATCCTCAAATATCTGTCTTTTTGCAGGCTTTCTATCTCTCACACAATCTGTCAAGTACCAAGAGGCACTGAAAGACAATAGTTGGGTAGAAGCCATGCAGGAAGAGCTCCTTCAGTTCATAAGACAAGTATGGGAACTTGTACCACTGCCTAAGGATGACTGTCCAATTGGCACAAAGTGGGTCTTCAAAAATAAAACTGATGAAAGGGGCATAGTTGTCAAGAACAAAGCCAGGCTTGTGGTTCAAGGCTTTATACAAGAATAAGGGATAGACTATGATGAAACCTTTGCTCCTGTAGCTAGGCTAGAAGCTATCAGACTCTTCCTAGCCTTTTTGCTGTCAACCACAACATCAAGGTGTATCAGATGGACATCAAATGTGCATTCCTTTATGGCAAAATTCAAGAGGAGGTCTATGTATGTCAACCATGTGGTTTTGAAGACACATTACATCCTGTTTATGTCTAAAAGCTCAACAAAGCTCTGTATGGACTCAAACAAGCACCAAGGGCCTGGTATGAAACTATTTCCACCTTTCTCTTATCCATTGGTTTCTTAAATGGAGAGGGAAAGATATAATGATTGTTCAAATATATGTGGATGACATCATTTTTGGATCCACATGTAACAAAATGTGTGAAGAGTTTAGAGAACTCATGACAGCAGAGTTTGAAATGAGTGCTGTAACACCCCAACCGATGGCGGAAACATCGAGGTGTCACGTATGAATGATTGTTCAATAGCTCATGGTACTAAATGAAAATTTAATGATATTAATCAATATACGATTCATCTTACAAGTAAAGATTACAAAAGTTGATTTATATAAACTAGGTCCAAAGCTCCTATGTGTTCCAAGACTTGTGCAACTTCCAATAGCAAATAAACCTGAAACATGTTAAGTTGGAAAGATGGGGGGTCAACTATAAATAGTTGGTGAGAATACATAGGATTTGCATATAGTTGAAAACAATATGTTGTATAGCAATCATAGTTGAAGTATAATAATGAGTAATGATAGAATATGAGTCCGACATGTAACAATGCGTCTTTTGTACAATCAAACCTTGTGTCAACTGAGACCTGACTCGCAAGTTAGTAAATGTGTAACTGTTATCGATCATCCCTGAATTTATGCGGGGGGGATGGGTTTGTTAGACCTATAGCGCTATAATCTAAACAGGAGGCTTAATCAATGTTAATGATTGTACTGTGTCTTTTTGTTACAGTCAAATGATAGAATGAGTAAATGATAGTGTAATTGAATCACAAGTTTCAACAATGTAAGAATGAGTAAATGATAGTGTATAAAATGTTTAAACATGTTTCATGCGTTTTATTGAGCGTGCAAACACTTAGTAATAATGCCTTGGAAAACTCGAAACTAGCTAGAGGAGATAATGACGGATGAAAACTTTAGTATATGGGAGCGGGGATAATAATGTTTTTTTTTGAATGGTGTAAAGAGTTGAATGGTAGGCTAGTGTATTTATAGTGTAAAATTTGGAGTTGTAATTATGGACTACTTTGACTAGGCTAGAATTTAGGAACATCTTTGACTTGACTAGAAGACCATATTTACTAACACCTTGACTTGACTAGGAGACCATATTTACTAACACTTTGACTTGACTTGACTAGGAGACAACGTTTGAGTTTTCAGGTTTGACTAAGGGACCTTGAAAGGGTTTAAGTTTAATTGGTTTTAATTAACATCACAAAACACCAAATGGTGTAGTTGTTTGTGTGGTGTGGTTAAGGTTTAGCCCGCCAGGGACTCGGGTTCGAATCCTGGCACAGGCAAAAAAAAATATTTAACGTTTTAAATCAGAATTTAATACAATCCAATTTAATATTGATATACGTCATTATTTAAACAAAAAAAATTAACAAAATGGATGGTAAAGATACTGTAAACATGAATCGGATGAATAAACGAGGGAGTTCTATATATATATATAAAGAAAATTTGTGTGATGTTACAGTCTCCCCTACTTTTAGGAACTTCGTCCCGAAGTTATTAAAAACACAGGGTTGAGGGTGATTGGAACAACCGTGGTTTGGAAAATTTGGGGTTAAGGCACGACATGAATTTTGTAGGTAATAGAAATACATTGTTTCGAATAAATTGGATAAGAGGATTGATGCGTGTGAGTTTTAAGGGTTGGATTAGGTTCGTCTGAAGTAGCAAGGAGCGTAAGAATCTAGCAAAATACTAAACTTAAGTTTTAGGAATCTTAAAAGTAATGCATGAGTTGATTGACTATAGAAAGACTAAATGAACTAACAAAACCTTATTAGAACTTCACACCACCTTAACGTACCTGTAAATTCATGATTATGTTCCGAACCGCAATCACCAATTTACCTTACATTAGGGTTTTGTGTCCTTCTAAGACTCTAAACACAAATGTAAGAAATGCAAAATAACCTTGTGATTGAATCGTATACAATGTATCCAAAAATAAGTCCAACTGTTGAGCAGGAAAAAGACCTCTACCAGTCAGTGAGTAAGAACCTCTACCGATTGTTGAGCAGGTGCGATAGCCTCTACCAGTCGTTGAGCAGGTTGTAGGGCCTCTACCGACTGTTGAGCAGGCATGATGACCTCTACCAATCGTTGAGTAGGTTATTTGGTACTCTACTAACTGTTGAGCATGTACTTCATCCCCTATCATTTGTTTGATTATGTGTACCAATTATTACACACATAAATTGCAAATTGATAATATGTACATGTAAGCAATCAAGTATCAAGTATAGCATACGAGTTGTAATAGATTTGCCCTAGACAAGGTTAATGACCCTAGGTGTGTCTATAGCAAATAGTCTATATTCCATGAATTCTAGTTTCAAATGTTCAAATATGGTAGATGGTCGAATCCTGTAAGCGAAAGATTTTGACTAAAACAGGATTATTTGATCATACAAGTTACAAAACCAGGTGCGGAAACCCTAGCTTTGAACAAACTGATAGAAACTCAAATCAAAACACAATCAATATCATTTTCAAAGCTTTTCATAGATTAACTTGTTCATAAACTTGATTACAATGACACTTTGGTTAATCTAGATCAATTACAGACACTTTCAAACAAACCTGGAACCTGACCTCAAAACACACACAACTAATAACTCTCTTACATTCACAAATACACAAAATCTATATATAATGTCTGCACATTCGCCCATTAGGTATGGTCGAATGTGGAGTTCTTCCACATTCGCCCACACTAAGGTACGAAAGTGTAACTTGATCAGGATCCAATCTACCTTCGCCCACTATTCTTCTATCTTCGCCCACTTTATCTTACATTCGACCAGTCTGTTTCCACATTCTATCCATCAGCACTCTAACATATGTTAATATCCAATCACTAGTCGCAAAATGCATCTACAAACTCCCCCTCGACTATTGATTGGATTGTCTTCTATTTTCGTCCATGGCTTTGTTCAACAACTTAATTCTGAGCTGTTTCTTCTGCTCTTTGGTCATTACAGCTCTAACTTTCTCTTCACCGGTTTCGACACATTTGCCATCTTCACCATCTTGCCAAGTTTGTTATCCAAATTACTCCCCGCATTAATATCATATGCAAAGCAAACTCCAACCACTTGAGTATACTTCTTTGCTTGATCAGCGTCTTTCGGCTCAAAATAAATCGGATTATAGAAAAGCATGATGATGTCTTCAAAAGTACAGTTAATCAACCACATCGGATCAAATACATGAACATGCTTGTATTTGTCCTTCCCGTCTCTCAACACTATCACTGCTTCAGCCTTCCACCAATCATAATACCAGAAAATAAAGTCAACACTGAAATGTTGTGGCATGGGCATCAAAGGTATTTTCCTCATCACTTCAAGTGCCTTGTATATCAAAGTAACCCGCTTCAGCTTGGTTTTCGGATCAATATCCCTATGAACTTTCCTTCGAGGATATTGTGGCTTGAATCTATTCCATCTCGTTCTACTTTCCCAAACCAGCTTGTCTGCACACCATTCGACATGTGAACCATTCACTAAAGCACCTGACATAGGAAATCTACATAAATCTCTGACCGCCCAGTACGGTAGAGTTAGCAAATCAATGAATCTGTTAAAGTACAAGATCCCTGTTTCCCATTTAGCAGCTATACACTTCAGCCTGCCCAAATATGTCCACCCAAGAGCTCTGCCTTTGAACTTGGCATTGTGAAATCTATAGAAGTTTCCTTGAGCTTCAGGTTTTGGTCGGTTTTCATCCATTTCTCTTAATTTCTTCAAATAACTCTTCAATTCATCAGATTGATTTGAAGACTCTTGCTTATCAGCACCAAACACCTTCTCTACAAACTCTGCACTTCTTTGCTTTGCCTTATTCTTCGCCGAAACGTTTGGTGTCTCAGTAAAGTCAGGAAATATCTCATCTTCATCAGTTTGTCTGAAGTACTGTGGAAATTCTTCATGCGTTATATCTTCAACTTCCACTTCATCAAGCTCAGGAGTATTCTTGTCATCTGAGTGACTTCCAATATCCTTTTCAGAAATATCTGGAATCGACTCATCTACGATAAACTCCTCAAATGTTTTCCCTACTCTCTGTGCAAGTCCATCCAGAATTTCCTTTGCCACAGAAGCAGATACTTCACCTTCTTCAAGATCAGGATCGTTGTATTCCAATTCATATCTCATGTCATCTGTTTGGAATATCTCAGCAAAACATCCTGTGAACTCAATAGTCCATTCTCTTCTTTCCAACATATCTATATATACTTGTTTAGCATCATCTGCTAAAGATCTCACCTTTTCATTCCAGAAGATACTCTCATCTGAATCAACGTTCTCACCTTTCTTTTTCTTCGAACTTGATTCTCCAGCATTCTTCTTTTTAGATGTTCTCTTTTCATATGTAAACTTTGACGTATCATCTCCTCCATCATTATCATCATCACTACTACTATCATCCTCTTTCTGACTCCCAGACCCTTCTGCATCATCATCATCATCATTCTTATCATCCTCATCATCACTTTTCTCTGACTCTTCATCATCCTCATCATCATCTTTTTCTTTGTCCGATTCAGACTGTTCAAAGTCAACTTGCTCTTCTTCTTTTTCTTCATCTTCTTCTCCCTCCTTCAACTTGGGTGCAACATTGTACAAATTATCAATCAAATCACTAAGGCGTTTGTTCTCAGCCTTTAGTTCTTTGTTGTCTTCTTTGATCAACTTTAGCCTGTTCTTGTTTCTTGAACATTTACCCTCAAGCTTTTTATTCTTTGCTTCAAGCTTCTTAACCTTCTCATTAATCTCATCTTGATTTGACTTAGAAGCTACCACTATCTGAAGCATCTTTTCTTCATTCTGCTTGAACTTGGCTATTTCAGCTTGTTGAGCCACTATCATCTTCATCATGTTATCCATTTTCTTGTTCACCTGCTTCATTACATCATCATCCACAGTGACCTTCTTAGATTTGGATCTAGATGGCTCAACTTCAACTTCCTTTTCTTTCTGAGGCTTTCTAAACATTTCAAGTACATTATCCAGTGCAATATTCAATTGATCAGCTGATAATGTCTCTGCCTCTTTAGATTTCTTTTGCTTTTTAGTGACTGGTGAAGACAGCTTCGATGACGTACCAGCATCGGGTACTCTTTTTCCCTTCAAAAGTTGTGCTAATTCTTTCTCTCTCAACTGCTTAGTACTTGTCTTCTTAGACATGGTCTTGTGCTTTGGCTTGGACAAGTTTACTACCACAGTCTCTCCAGTATTCAACTCATCCATGTCAATGCCTAATCCTTCATCTTCAACATTCAACAACTTCTTACTTTTCTCAGCTTCCTCAATTGATTTGTTTAAAGATTCAGACTCACCAACCATAGTGGCCTTACGTTTGGTGGTCCTAACATTCTCAGCATCAGAATTCCATCGTTCTTCTACCTCAGTTTCTTCTGAATCCACTGATTCTTCATCCACCAAACCAGTACCTTTCTTAGCAGTTGTTTTCTTTCTCACCACCTGTTGCTTAGAGCTCCCTTGATCAGTCTTTCCCTTACCCTTCCCTTTGGCTCCGGGATTAACTACCTGTCTCTTCCTCTTGGTACTAGCATCAGCATAAACCAATGGATCATCATTATCAGAATCACTGTTGTCATGTCTTGCTTTGTTCTTGCCAGGATCAGTGTAATCCTGACTAGCCAAAGCTCCAAAGAGTCTCCTGTGAGGTGGCTTTTCATTGTCTGGCACACCCTTATATCCTTTCATTCTCACCAATGTACGAATGTTCATGTGATCTTGACCTAGGATCATAGTTGGATCCTTCTTCAATTCTGGATACTTGTGGTCAAAGATCATCATGAGAAACCTTGCGTATAGCATGAATTGCTTCTTCTTCAAACCCTTTAACATTTCCAGCATATGATCCAGTATCATCCCAGACACATTGAATGGTTTGTTGAGAATCAACGCAACCATCAACGAGCTTAGACTTGTCCTCATCACATCATATCCACCGCTCACACATCCAAACACGTGGATTATGACATGTGCAAAATATTTAAACTGCACACTCAATTTCCCTTTGTACATCGAACCATCAGTAATTGCTCCCTTATACTTCATTCTAAGGAAACATGCTTTCTGTTCTGTCCATGATAACTCCCTGGGATCTTCACTCACTTCAAACTTTATCTGGAGCGCTTCTCTAATATCAGACTCTGTAATAAACATCTCCATGTCTTGTATCTTGCTCTTTATGATGGTCTGATTATCCCAGAAGTCATACTTCGTGTTCTTGTAGAAATCATCAATGATGTCTTTGTAAATGATAGTCGGAGTAGCTAAAGCATAGACAACTCTGCTCCTCTTCAAGAATTCAATGATACCAGTAAACTCTACATTCTTTTCAACATCGCCAAGATAAGCACAACAGTTATGTGTTTTCTCAAACGGCCAGCTTATCGGGGTAGATGATTCAGCCTCTTGAATAGTCTTTGGAACTGGATCTGTAATAATATTCTCAACAGGAGTCTCAATGTTCTCAGTCTGGTCAGCCATCTGCACATCAAAATCAGAAACAAACGTCAAAATACAAAATCGACAAAAATTCAAAACTTTTAAGATTTTCAGATTCCACATTCGCCCCTTTTTATCAGGTCAAATGTGAGGTTTTGAGTACGAATGTGAAAAATTCAGGTCGAATGTGAAAATGTGTTGATTCAAAATTACATTCGTCCATAAAAAGCTACATTCGCCCGTTGATTTCCTCTTTCGCCCGTTTTATCAACCGAAAGTGAAACCTATTTATCCCCAAAATTCAAATTTTTTGCCAATCTTGTTTTTAACCTATAATTTTGATTACAATGTGTCCTAAATAGGCCGATTAACACTCGTGTATGACCAATTGTTCTTATTATTCAGTTTACATCAGTTTTAATAAGGAATTAGGTTATAACAGCTTCAATCGAACAATTAACCAACTAAAAGATGTTATAATCCTAATTCATTGAGTATTCTCCCCCTAAAACTGATGTGAAATGAAAAGCAATCAAAAACATCCATTATCAAACATCCTAGAACCCTAAAATCTAAAACCCTAGGTTCGATCATAAAAACAACGTTTCTGATCTCGTCTGTGCTCCATTACCTGTGTATTATGTATAAAAATGATCAGCACACACTAGGGAATAATAAACACAAGGCAAAAGAATTCCAGCAACAAGTTTGGTTATCGAAATTTTTTTTTGAAAACTTTGTGAATGAGGGTCGAATCTGAAATGGCATTATATATAAAGGCCACTTTCGCCCGTTTATATGGTCGAATATGGGTTTGTTCCACATTCGGCCCAAACAAATGACCCGAAAGTGAAACTAGGATTAAATTCCCACATTCGCCCAAATTAAAACGCCCGAAGGTGAAGATTTTTCCATATTCGACCCAATTAAGGGGCGAATGTGAAATGGAAAAATCTGAAAATTTTGCCAAATCACGAATTCGAATCCCGTTCAACATTTTTCAATCTGTTAAACTTCAAAAACTCAAATTTTCACTTTTTGAATGATACAAAGCCCAGATGGTGTTATCAAATCTCAGAAATTGACCATCAAGCATCCCCGGTTATCAAAAATAAAGCAGAAATGCAAAAAGTTTGGGTTTTTCTGAAATTTTATCAAAACACACCTAAAATCTTTTTGGATTTTGTATCTTTTTGACAATAAAAGTAAAATGCAACAAAGTAAAATGCATCAAAGTAAATGAAAGCAGTAAACATTTTGTGAAATCCGGTAAGAGGATCATATCAGTTTTCTGAGAAATCTGAGCACAGCGTTGATCTGTTTGTTTAATATTATCATTAGAAACAATATGTGACACGGCAATTGCTGATAATATTATCAATACGACAAAAGTTTAATCAGAATATCCCGGATAACCATAACATAACGACCCGAAACCTCAGATTTTGGCAATCCTATCAAACGAAATTACGGTACTAAGACCATGAGGTGTTCAGCCACGAACACGTAGTTTGTTATGTTTGTATCACTAATGCACGCAATATTTAGTCTACGAAGCCTATCAGCATATCACACGTAGTCAACATATGCCTCATTATACTATACAATTCTTTAGCCTGTGTCAGATCCCCACTGATGTACTATCATTTCCTCTTTTTATCCAGGAAATCATTTTGGTTTTTCTAATTTTTAGGTCTTTTGAATTTTTCAATGTTTTTGGTTTTTCTGATAAAAATGGCTTCCTCTAAAATAAAGAACATATTTTTGGGTTTTTAATGTTTCTGAAAAGACAAAAACAAAAATTTGAAAGAAACAATCCACTCTAAAGCATCAACTTCTTTGAGGATTAAACAATCCCCTCGAAAGCATCAACTTCTTTGAGGATTACGATAGAAAAGAGAAATTCCCAATTAGCAAAGAGAAATTCCCAATTAGCAAAATATTAAAAACAAAAACTAAGACTAAAAAGCGATAAACCGAGGTGCCGATTAGTCCTGTTTTTCTTTTATATTGTTTACTTTTAAAAGATATTCAAAGCGGGATCTGTCAAAATCTTTTGTAAACAAATCTGCACGTTGGTAGTCAGTATGGATTTTGACCATATCTATCAATTCCTTAGCGTAACAATCACGGATAAAATGATATTTGATCCGGATATATTTCGCCTTAGAATGATTTTCAGTATTTTTAGTTAATGCAATTGCGGCTTCATTGTCACAGTGTATAGGGGTTTTAAGAAACTGCAAACCGTAATCCACCATCTGCTGTTGGATCCAGAGTACTTGCGAACAGCAACTCGAGGCTGCAATGTACTCAGCTTCACAGGTAGACAGCGCCACGGAAGTCTGTTTCTTGCATTGCCAGGTAATTAACCTGCTCCCTAAAAACTGGCAACCAGCTGTAGTAGATTTGCTATCTTTGTCACAGCCGCCCCAATCTGCATCACTAAAAGCAATAAAATCAAAATCATCATCATTAGGGTACCAAAGTCCTTTTGAGGGACAACCCTTCAGATATCTAAGGATACGCTTGACCGCCGTCAGATGACTTTGTTTCGGCTTCGATTGATAGCGAGCACAGAGACACGTTGCATACATAATATCTGGTCGAGACGTCGTCAAATACATCAGAGATCCGATGATTGCTCTGTATGTAAATGGGTCCGTCAGCTCCCCCTTAGCGTCCACTCCAATCCCGTGATTGGGTTGAATCGGAGTATCCATCGGCTTAGAGTCCTCCATCTGGAACCGGCTCAAGATGTCGGATACGTATTTCGTCTGGTGAATGAAGATCCGGTCGGGTCTTTGGTCCACCTGCAAGCCTAGGAAAAACTGCATCTCCCCCATTGCGCTCATTTCGAACTTTTCTTGCATGACAGTTTCGAATTCCCTGCATAAAAGCTCGTTAGTTGAACCAAAAATTATATCATCAACGTAAATCTGCACTAGAAGCAAATCATCTCCCATCTTCTTCGTGAAGAGAGTGCAATCGACGAGGCCGCGCTTAAATCCTTTGGAGATGAGGTATGTACTTAGCTCCTCGTACCACTGTCTCGGAGCCTGGTGCAAACCATATAGAGCTTTGTTCAGCACGTAGACCTTATCCCGGTGGATTGGGTCCTCAAAGCCTGGTGGCTGCCCGACATAAACCTCTTCCTTGACTTTCCCGTACAGAAATGCGCTCTTAACGTCCATTTGATAAACTTTGAATTTCTTGTATGAAGCAAACGCAGGGAACATCCGAATAGCTTCAATCCGTGCTACTGGTGCATAGATTTCGTTATAATCAATCCCTTCGATTTGATGGAAACCCTGCACGACCAATCTGGCTTTGTTACGAACAATAACCCCACGATCATCCTTCTTGCACTTAAACACTCATTAAGTGCCTATTTTCTTCCTTCCCGGTGGCAAATCCGTGAGCGTCCAAACTCCCAATTTCTGGAATTGTAATAACTCCTCCTGCATAGCTTCAACCCAGGCATCTTCGTTCAAAGCATCCTTGTATGTCTTTGGCTCTACCTGCGACACATAACACGCAAACGACCAATCATTTTGACTACCAGATTTTTGAATTTTGGCATATAACGCTAAAGCACCAAAACTCTCTGGCGAGTTAACGCTTCTCAGCTGCCCTCTGGTCATAACACCACTTCCAGGATCACCGATAACTTGCTCCAGCGGGTGAATACGATGAATCCGAGATTCCGGATAATCAGGTACAATAACTCCCGTCTGAACAGTCAAGTTTTCTACAGCATCCAGATCATGACCCATGTTTGATGATGAAGCAACATCTGGAGTTGGAGTTGGGTTCACTGGCATTGCCTCTGGTTCTTCTGCATGTTCAAGAATGACTTCTTCAAATTGTTCAACTTCAGATTCTGAAGAGTCTAATGAAGTTGAAGCCTCTTGAAACACTTCTTCCTCTTGTATAGGAGCATTGGTATCATCAGAAGCTGGTAGGGGGTTCACGGTGATTGGACGCACCAACGATGAAGTCGTCGCGTTTTCACACTCGTAAAGTAATCTGATAACAGCTTCTTCAACCAAGCTATCTAGATTGAATGATTCAAATAAAATCTTTGTAATCAAACATCCAATCAGGACCCGTGCCTTGCAAATTTTGAGTATATCGTTGAACTTCCACGTTAGCCCAATCCTCCACTTGACGAGTTCGCTTGTTGAATACCCGTTTGAGCGGGGTTGCATATCCAACAAAGTATCCCTCCTCAGCTTTAGGACTAAACTTCTCACTTGGATTCAACATCGTGCATCGCGCCCCAAAAGGTTCTAGATACTCTAAGTTTGGCTTTCGTCGGTGTAACAGTTCATAAGATGTTTTACCAAACTTCTTCACTGTTAGAACCCGATTTAGTGTATAATTTGCTGCATAAATTAGAGTCCTATTCTTTCGTTCAGCAACACCGTTCTGTTGTGGGGTGTACGGAGCCGAATATTCATGATGTATCCCTTTGCTTTCACAAAGTTCATCCATCTTGGCATTTTTGAACTCCGTCCCATTGTCACTCCGAATTCTCTTTATCTTTACATTGTAGAGATTCTCCAATCGAGTGAACAGAACTTTCAGGTTGTTAAAGGTGTCACTTTTGTTTTGCAAACACATCACCCATGAAAATCTTGAGTAGTCATCAGTGACAACCAAACAATAAAGCTCTCCAAGATGACTTTTGCGCTTAACCGGTCCGAATAGATCCATGTGCAATCGCTCAAGTGGCATCTCTACAGAGTTGACTTTCTTCACTTTGTGGGACTGTTTGTGTTGCTTCCCCTTCTTACAACTTACACACTTGTCATTCAGATGGAAATGTTTCACGTTTACTCCATCGACAAGCCCATTTTTCACAAGTTGGTTCATTTTTCTCAGATGAATGTGCCCCATTCTTCGGTGCCACATTATCGATTCTTTCTCAGTCGCTTTGGATAGAAAACATGTTATTTGCCCCTGTGATGTCATCGCCTTGGACATATCAAGAATATAGAGATTGTTGACGCGAGGTGCCATCAACATTATCCACTCCTTAGGAATTTTGAAGCCCGGTTTGAGAATATAGCAGGATTTGTCATCAAAATGCACAGAAAATTGTTTATCACATATTTGACTGACACTCAACAGATTATAATCAATCTGCTTTACATAAGATATCCGCTCAAAGCTCACTATCCCATTACTCACGCTCCCCTCCATTGTAATATATCCACCTTTATTTCCAGCGAATGCGACATACCCTCCATTGATGTTTTTCATGTCGAACAACAACGCTAGATCCCCTGTCATGTGGCCTGAAGCTTGTAACGCCCAGCTATTTTATAAATAATAATAATAATAATAATAATAAGTAATGTTAGAACATTATATTTCGTATAACAATGTTAACTCATTGATGACAATATATGTAGCCTTAACGTGAAGTACATTCTTTTTCATTAATAAATTTAATTATTTAAAATCGCCAAATAACGCGTTTGTAAGTAATAACATACTGCTAAACCGACCTGTATTCTTGTAAATTTCTAAACGCGACAAAAAAAAAATAAGATATTATATCAAATATACAGTCCAACCACTCGTTTTTAGTCGGTTTATATAAATAAATTTAGCAAAATATCTATTTTAGCGGTTAAACAAACCCGAGTCGATTACTAGTTCGTTTAAACAATAACTCTCTACCTAACCCACCTAACAAACCTTATCTATAAAAGCTAGCTTTCTCCTTCCTCACTTCACCTTCACCAAAACCCTAGCCACCACCATCAACCTTAAACCTCCATGTCTCCTCCTCCTTCCTCATTCAAACCCTAGTCTACCTAAACCTTTCCTTCTCCCTCTAACAAGAACCGGCGGCCGCCACCCTATGGTGGTTCACGGCAGCGCCTCCATCTTTAGCCTCCCCTCTTTCCCCTCTAGAACTGCGGCGGCAGCCACGCACAATCACCACCCGAGCCACCATAATCCGCCGCCGCCGACCACCACCAACCACCATATCCCTCATCCTCTCTTCTTCTCCTCTACATATACCTCCACCCACACCCTCGCCGTTCCACCCAGAAAACGCCACCCACAACCACCTGAGCCGCCAACAACCACCACCTACCGCATCTATTTTTTTTTGTTTGTTGTTCACTGCACCTAACCACGACCCTTACACGAAAATTATCCCAAGATTCTTGGTTCTGGGTCTGCTACAGGAACGAACAGGAGGCGGCCCTGTTTCTCTTTGTCTGATCCTTGTTTCCGGTTGGGTCTGCGTAACCGGATTTTACACTGGGGTATTTTGCTTCAGGATCTGTTCATATGGGGCCTGGTTTCCGATCTGAAAAGACCCTACAACAGAGGAGATGGGCGGATTTCCGGTTCAGTATTACCGTGGCCGGTAATAATTACGGGTATGGCATCCTTCTTTTTGTGAGTATTGTTTTCGGGTCAGCTTTGGGGAGTACAGTTAGTAGAGATGTTGACTCGGTTTGGTTGATGACTGGGAAGGGTCACGCTGGCCGGAGATTTATTTGGGCCTCGTCTTCTGTTCATTCTCCGTTTCGGGTTATGTTCTTTTCGGGTCAGATTAGTTATGGCGCAACAGTTGGATTCGGGCCAGGTTTAGCGGGTCTCAGTCGAAGTCTGATTTGGTCAACACTCGGTCAACATGGTCAGATTCGTCGACGTTCAGGTCAAGACGCGGGTGTGTTGATTCGCGAGCATGGAACAGGAAGGTATAACGCGTCGTGTCGTTGTTTTATTTATTTTGGTTACACTTATATAGTTAAAAATATATCGTAGAAATCGAAAACGAACCGAAACGACTTATGTTCATAAAACGCTTGGTGTAATAACAAGGCTATGAATAAAATGGTTAATACATATACGTGTATATAAACTTATATATATGTTCGTCTAGCGAAGTATAAAATGGTTCATAAGAATATATATTGGAATATACACAAGCACGTAATCTAGCGAAACATATATTATCCTACTTTTAAAGATTGAGTAGCTTTAACGGATGAATAACATGTTAACAATACGTGAGACATTTGAATAGTCGAAGCTTATAACACTAATGTACATTTTTTTTATATATATATTATCAACACGATTAAGCAAGTCTAATGCTTGTCGCTTTACCATTTGTCTTCGGACTAATAAATAATAACTTACACTTATACAAACTATTTTGACGACTATCGAATGTTGAACCATAATATATAAATGCTACTTGTTGGAAGTTGTAATTTACTCGCTTTTTACAGCTTTTGAAAGTTAAACCATGTGTTGTGTAATCGGACAATTAATGTTTTGAGTTAAAATAGACGACTTGTGTTGTCTGGTTTCTTACAAAAACAGAGGAAACTCTGCCAAAATTTTTAGAAAAATGTAAGAAACGGATTGGCCTTTCAAGTTTGTATTTACGTCTAAAAGAAATTAGTTTTTTTTTTACAAATAAATTCTAACTTTCAAGTCTTACGTCGTCAAAAATAGAAATATTCATATTTATTAATAAGTTCATAATATGATTCAATCTGCGAAACGAGCTAACATTCAAGTCGAGTTACTCAAATATTATTTTCATTATCCAAAATGTTTCTTTAGCAAAAAATTTCAAGACACGACTTTGAATACTATAATAAAGTAGTTATTTTAATAAATTAATAATACGCATATACTTTCGTGATCCCAAACCAAGTTATTGTCGGTTCGTTAAGTCATACACACTTTAAGACGCGCATTCGTTCAATGCGAGTCTAGGTAGTTGAATAAACTATCCATACAATCGATAAATGAAATAAGCGTATTTGCATTAGAATTTAAGGCATCGTTTGTTTGTAATAGGATACAAGAGTTCAATTAATTCAAGTTCAGACTTTTTGCTACTTGCAAATACTTACACAGTGAATTTCAGGTGAGTTTACATAGCCCCTTTTATTTATCACCATTTTTGGGGTGAAACATGTTATAACACTTTTCATTGCAATTCAATCATCAATGTGTTTATGTGTTTTCTATGTTGCATATTGTCTTGAGCATGATTAGAGTAAGCACCATTCTAGCATAATCATTAACATTGATCAGCCGACGGTATACATTGATAGATCTATTGGACTGACAATCCCACCCGGATACGTGCCTCCTACAAAGGTTACGTGGGTGTTTGTTATCGCATAACATATTCATTGGGACCATAAGTGTATGGTATGTATCATTTTATAACAGTCAGCAGGGTTGATTATGCACTCGATTTATTTCTAATATGTTCTTACATATGGGCTAGATTAACATGACACATGAATTGCATAACATTTTATTCATTTTATCATCAAAAACCTATGTAATTCTCACCAACTTTTGTTGACCCAAAACATTTTCAACTTAACATGTTTCAGGTTATAACATGCTCGAAGATTAGAGTTAATGCTTGAAGATGCGTAGCTTGTATTTTTTTATTTTGGTGTACAAATTCTTAGAACAATTGTATGTAATTTATTTAAATCATTTATTGAAACTTATTATTTACCATGAGCTACTGAACAATCATCAATACGTGACATCCCGATGTTTCCGCCATCGGTTGGGGTGTTACAGATTGGTATCAGAGCCATGGTTATAGGGAATTAGGTTATTAGAAAAATAATCTAGTCTATAACCATAGGATTTAAACCAGTACTTGCTTCTATTACTTGTAACCCTATTTGCTACCTTATCCTTATCTCTATCTCTATCCTCATCCTTATTCTTAGCCTAACTTAGTCTTGCCTACTCTCTTTCACTTACTTGCTACAATCCTAACGTATTTCTAGATTATTAAGGCAAATTCGTTGGGCTTAGACCTGATCTGTTTTGATAAGCTAACATTTTCGTTTATTCGGGGATAGATATTTAGAATCTTTGTGTTTCATTTATACCCCCTCACTCCCGTATAAAATCTAAGTTTTGAATCTCAAAATTTTTACAATTCAAATATATTTTCTTCTTATATAATTCCCTCATTAGCTTAAACTTCATGAATCATTTATGGGTTTCACAATCCTAATTCATTTTACAAACTTATAATATTACCCATAAGTCTAATTATTTTTAACATCTAACCCAAATCATATGTTTCCCTTTACATCATACATAAATCTATTATCTTTGATGTTTCTGGTCAATTTTATTTTAAACCTCCCCCCCCCTACATTTTTATTTATGTGCATATATATGTATATTTTGAAGATACCATCAACCATAAAATTTCATCACATTCGAGATTTTTAAATCCTTGTTTATACTGTAACCTTATAAATCTGTGCATAGGAGCTACTGTAGCACCAAAGCTAAAGAGTACTGAATTTTGTCAAACTTTCATCACTTGGGAATTTCACAAACTATAACAAATAAATATAATTTTTTTTAAAGGAGTCTTTTATTTCCACAAACTTATTTGCTAAATTTCAAATTTTTATTGAACAATTTATTGGTGTAACAAATGATTTACGGTAAAAATGTTTTAATCTATTAAGAATGACTTCTTTTATGTATTACTCGAAGCCTATTATACAAAACGTCTGAACAAATTCTTGATTTTTGAAATCCGACATCGTGTTTAAAACCTATGACTCATCGAAATATTTTGATCTAAATCAATGTAGTTGTACTATTTAATGACTTTTGCTTCACATACAAAATCAAATTTTGAAAATAAAATCTTTTCATCCACAGGAAAAAAATTTACTCTACAATTTTTCCATTGACACATACTTATTTTAAACTTGTTCGAACCATTACAAATTTTTGGCAAATACCGTAATCATGTTTTCTCATACGCTTGTATCTAACTATTTATTCAAACCCCACGATTATTCTGCATGATCACCTTATTACTTGCGTCTTTTTGAAACCCTATAAATTAAACCCTTTATCAACCATTTACACGTTCACCATTTTTCACAACTTTGATTATACTTTGAGTTTTCATCATCTCTCAAAATCCAAATTCACATCCTTTACCTCCTCGAACATGAACTTGATCTCCACGATAACCACACTATTGAAAACTTAATTGTTCATTGCATCAAAACTTGAATATTAGTTATACATGAGGATTTGATTATCTACCTGAACATTTGATTATTCATGATATTTGGAAGCATGAAAAATAAACTATTTGCTATAAACACACCTAAAGTCATTAACCTTGCCTAGGGCAACTCTATTGCAGCTCGCATGCTATACTTGATACTTGATGCATTTACCAACTTGCTTACATGTATGTATTATCAATTTGCAACTAATGTGTTAAGCCAAAAAAAAAACAATTGTTACACTTAATCAAACAACTGGTAGAGGATGAAGTACTTGCTCAACAGTTAGTAGAGTACCTAATAACCTGCTCAACGATTGGTAGAGGTCATCATGCCTGCTCAACAGTCGGTAGAGGTTCTAATAACCTGCTCAACGATTGGTAGAGGTCATCATGCCTGCTCAACAGTCGGTAGAGGTTGTAATAACCTGCTCAACGACTGGTAGAGGCTATCGCACCTGCTCAACAATCGGTAGAGGTTCCTACTCACTGACTGGTAGAAGTCTTTTTCCTGCTCAACAGTTGGACTCATCTTTGGATACATTATACATGTAAATTGATACAAAGATTTATTAGACTCATTGATACAAAGATTCAATCACAATGTTATTTTGCATTACTTACATGTGTGTTTAGAGTCATAGAAGGACACAAAACCCTAATGTAAGGTAAATTGGTGATTGCGGTCCGGAACGTAATCATGAATTTACAGGTACGTTAAGGTGGTGTGAAATTCTATCAAGGTTTTTCGGTAGCTAATCAATTATAAACGCTAGTTACCTAGTAGTTCGTTTAGTCTTTCCATAGTCAATCAACTCACACATATCAAAACTCTTACCCAAATTATTCGAAACATATTATTCTATTACTTATAAATTCACGTTGGGCCTTAACCCAAATTTTTCCAAACCATGGTTGCCCTAATTACTACTCAATCACTCTCAACCCCGTATTCTAAATAACTTCGGGACGAAGTTTCCAAAAGTAGGGGAGACTGTAACGCCCAGCTATTTTATAAATAATAATAATAATAATAATAATAATAATAATAATAAGTAATGTTAGAACATTATATTTCGTATAACAATGTTAACTCATTGATGACAATATATGTAGCCTTAACGTGAAGTACATTCTTTTTCATTAATAAATTTAATTATTTAAAATCGCCAAATAACGCGTTTGTAAGTAATAACATACTGCTAAACCGACCTGTATTCTTGTAAATTTCTAAACGCGACAAAAAAAAAATAAGATATTATATCAAATATACAGTCCAACCACTCGTTTTAAGTCGGTTTATATAAATAAATTTAGCAAAATATCTATTTTAGCGGTTAAACAAACCCGAGTCGATTACTAGTTCGTTTAAACAATAACTCTCTACCTAACCCACCTAACAAACCTTATCTATAAAAGCTAGCTTTCTCCTTCCTCACTTCACCTTCACCAAAACCCTAGCCACCACCATCAACCTTAAACCTCCATGTCTCCTCCTCCTTCCTCATTCAAACCCTAGTCTACCTAAACCTTTCCTTCTCCCTCTAACAAGAACCGGCGGCCGCCACCCTATGGTGGTTCACGGCAGCGCCTCCATCTTTAGCCTCCCCTCTTTCCCCTCTAGAACTGCGGCGGCAGCCACGCACAATCACCACCCGAGCCACCATAATCCGCCGCCGCCGACCACCACCAACCACCATATCCCTCATCCTCTCTTCTTCTCCTCTACATATACCTCCACCCACACCCTCGCCGTTCCACCCAGAAAACGCCACCCACAACCACCTGAGCCGCCAACAACCACCACCTACCGCATCTATTTTTTTTTGTTTGTTGTTCACTGCACCTAACCACGACCCTTACACGAAAATTATCCCAAGATTCTTGGTTCTGGGTCTGCTACAGGAACGAACAGGAGGCGGCCCTGTTTCTCTTTGTCTGATCCTTGTTTCCGGTTGGGTCTGCGTAACCGGATTTTACACTGGGGTATTTTGCTTCAGGATCTGTTCATATGGGGCCTGGTTTCCGATCTGAAAAGACCCTACAACAGAGGAGATGGGCGGATTTCCGGTTCAGTATTACCGTGGCCGGTAATAATTACGGGTATGGCATCCTTCTTTTTGTGAGTATTGTTTTCGGGTCAGCTTTGGGGAGTACAGTTAGTAGAGATGTTGACTCGGTTTGGTTGATGACTGGGAAGGGTCACGCTGGCCGGAGATTTATTTGGGCCTCGTCTTCTGTTCATTCTCCGTTTCGGGTTATGTTCTTTTCGGGTCAGATTAGTTATGGCGCAACAGTTGGATTCGGGCCAGGTTTAGCGGGTCTCAGTCGAAGTCTGATTTGGTCAACACTCGGTCAACATGGTCAGATTCGTCGACGTTCAGGTCAAGACGCGGGTGTGTTGATTCGCGAGCATGGAACAGGAAGGTATAACGCGTCGTGTCGTTGTTTTATTTATTTTGGTTACACTTATATAGTTAAAAATATATCGTAGAAATCGAAAACGAACCGAAACGACTTATGTTCATAAAACGCTTGGTGTAATAACAAGGCTATGAATAAAATGGTTAATACATATACGTGTATATAAACTTATATATATGTTCGTCTAGCGAAGTATAAAATGGTTCATAAGAATATATATTGGAATATACACAAGCACGTAATCTAGCGAAACATATATTATCCTACTTTTAAAGATTGAGTAGCTTTAACGGATGAATAACATGTTAACAATACGTGAGACATTTGAATAGTCGAAGCTTATAACACTAATGTACATTTTTTTTATATATATATTATCAACACGATTAAGCAAGTCTAATGCTTGTCGCTTTACCATTTGTCTTCGGACTAATAAATAATAACTTACACTTATACAAACTATTTTGACGACTATCGAATGTTGAACCATAATATATAAATGCTACTTGTTGGAAGTTGTAATTTACTCGCTTTTTACAGCTTTTGAAAGTTAAACCATGTGTTGTGTAATCGGACAATTAATGTTTTGAGTTAAAATAGACGACTTGTGTTGTCTGGTTTCTTACAAAAACAGAGGAAACTCTGCCAAAATTTTTAGAAAAATGTAAGAAACGGATTGGCCTTTCAAGTTTGTATTTACGTCTAAAAGAAATTAGTTTTTTTTTTACAAATAAATTCTAACTTTCAAGTCTTACGTCGTCAAAAATAGAAATATTCATATTTATTAATAAGTTCATAATATGATTCAATCTGCGAAACGAGCTAACATTCAAGTCGAGTTACTCAAATATTATTTTCATTATCCAAAATGTTTCTTTAGCAAAAAATTTCAAGACACGACTTTGAATACTATAATAAAGTAGTTATTTTAATAAATTAATAATACGCATATACTTTCGTGATCCCAAACCAAGTTATTGTCGGTTCGTTAAGTCATACACACTTTAAGACGCGCATTCGTTCAATGCGAGTCTAGGTAGTTGAATAAACTATCCATACAATCGATAAATGAAATAAGCGTATTTGCATTAGAATTTAAGGCATCGTTTGTTTGTAATAGGATACAAGAGTTCAATTAATTCAAGTTCAGACTTTTTGCTACTTGCAAATACTTACACAGTGAATTTCAGGTGAGTTTACATAGCCCCTTTTATTTATCACCATTTTTGGGGTGAAACATGTTATAACACTTTTCATTGCAATTCAATCATCAATGTGTTTATGTGTTTTCTATGTTGCATATTGTCTTGAGCATGATTAGAGTAAGCACCATTCTAGCATAATCATTAACATTGATCAGCCGACGGTATACATTGATAGATCTATTGGACTGACAATCCCACCCGGATACGTGCCTCCTACAAAGGTTACGTGGGTGTTTGTTATCGCATAACATATTCATTGGGACCATAAGTGTATGGTATGTATCATTTTATAACAGTCAGCAGGGTTGATTATGCACTCGATTTATTTCTAATATGTTCTTACATATGGGCTAGATTAACATGACACATGAATTGCATAACATTTTATTCATTTTATCATCAAAAACCTATGTAATTCTCACCAACTTTTGTTGACCCAAAACATTTTCAACTTAACATGTTTCAGGTTATAACATGCTCGAAGATTAGAGTTAATGCTTGAAGATGCGTAGCTTGTATTTTTTTATTTTGGTGTACAAATTCTTAGAACAATTGTATGTAATTTATTTAAATCATTTATTGAAACTTATTATTTACCATGAGCTACTGAACAATCATCAATACGTGACATCCCGATGTTTCCGCCATCGGTTGGGGTGTTACAAAGCTCCACTATCAACAATCCAAAGACTGCTAATAGGGCCAGCTGAAGCTCCCTGCACACAAAAAGTAAATCATTTAGTTCTTTCGGGGGACCCAAGCCTGAGTCTTGGGCCTTTGAACATCAACTTTCAAAGAAACATTCTCATTAACATTTTCAACAACTTTTTGTTTTGGATCAATCTTTTTCTGATTGTTCAAAACAGTTTCCTTTTTCTCATTGACCTTAGAAGTAGAAGCTCCTGGAGTACCATTGGGTGACCAAGATTGTTCAGACCTTTTAAGAATGCGAATCTGAGATTTTGGATTCTCAGTCGGTTTCTGAACATTGTTAACAAACGTAACTTTCTTGGTTACCTTATCTGATTTAACAGACTTAGGTCCAACATTTGATTTGACAATCGGTTTTAGTGGAACCTTTTGCCTGTCAATTGTTGCGTTCACCACAGGCTTCCTCCATGATTGTTCCATAGCAATCCGATTTCTTCGATCATATTGAATTGGATGATTGTTCCTCATTTGATGAAAATTGTTTTGATTATAAAACTGTTGTTGTTGAGGAACAACTCGTCTGTGTGGTGGAACATAATGATCAATCGGTTTTCTCATGGAATTTCTCACTTCAACCTCGTGCCTTTTATGCCTTACATATGGACACTGAGCAAGTAAATGCCCTCGTTCCCCACATTTAAAGCATGCACGGTACTCTTCAAAAACATTTGGAGCATTTGATTGAGCAAATGATCTAATAGGATATTGATCATTGTACTGTTGATTTCTCAAACTCTCAGGGAGTGGCCCTTTTGAGTAAGTAGGCTCATGAAAACCATTAGCTCTGTTATTGGGTCGAATGAACTCTGTGACATGGACCTTTGGTTCTTGAGGAATCTCATTTGTTCTCTCATGTTTTGGGAACCAAATGGTGCTTTCTTGCCAAATCTTTTCTATTTTAGCATAGTTAACATTTTTGATTGGAAATTCCTCATCAGAGATGATTTTATCGGATCCTTCCATCCGATAGAACACCTTGACAGGTTTATCACATGGTTCATTCTTAACATCTTTATTCTCAAGGTCCTTTTTAATCACATTTTTTTCAGACTTTTTCTCACGATGAGCATTTGCCATCGGATGCACATGTTGAGATGATGAAACTGGTTCAGTAGTAATGATGTGATTTTCTTTTGGAATTTCACATGCATTAACAGTTTGATCATTACCAGTATCATCACTCTCTGAGTCTGAATCCACACTTTCAGCATAAACACCCTCATCATTCAAGCCTAAAATCGGTCTCACATCGGAATGAGGATCACCAATACTCGAGGTATTAGATTCAATTTCCGATGATGAATCTGATTTTACCGAGCTCTCCGGTGTAACTTGGTGACAATTATGATTTTCAAAAAGCACCGGAGATGGCACAGACTTGTAATTATTGGTTTGATCATCTATGATGTGGTCTACCACGTAAGCAATGTGCTTATAGCTTTCCAACTTTTTGTTTACTTTCTCAGCAAAGCATTTTATAGCTGCCATTTCCAACTTGGTATTTTCAATTTCATTAATATAGTTGTTAATTGCCAATTGTTTTAATGATAAAGTGTTTTTCAAGTCGGAAATGTCCTTTTTGTAGCCATCTAATACCTTGTTGAAAGCATTCAACTCTTTGCGAGTAGATTGACTGTTCATGATAGCACTATCACGTTGAACTCGGAGTTGTTTATTCTCCTCAGTCAATCTATCACATGTACCACAATATTTATCACTTTTAATATCAGTGCTACACTCAGAACTTGCAGGTTTTGGCGGATCAGTCATGGCCATCAATGCGAAATGAGCTTCCTTTCCAGTAAAGAATTTAGAATAGTCAATCTTGGTGAAAGCATCATCAGCAATACACGACTTCCTCGTCATCAGAAACTCCGCTTCTGCTAGCAACTGATCAATGTCATCATCTAGTGATGTAACACTTGCTTCCGTATCCGATTCACTGTCTGAATCAGAATAAACCGATTCACACTCCTCAGGAACATCGGAAATAGTATCAATCACCACTCCAGAATTAGCTTCCTCAACCTTAACCTCAACAGGTTCAGTCTCCACATCCATTTCAGCCTCAGACTCATCACTTTCACACTCAGTTTCTTTCTTTTCATCCACCGTCACCGACTCTTCAATATCAACCTTGCAAGCAATGCAAGCCACATTGCCACCAGTAGTAATTTCCTCCACTCCTATTTGCAATCCCGACCAATCAAACCTTTCATCTTGTTGAGTCACCAATGCTTGATTCTGACTCGTGTTCTGTTGTGTCTCATTCGGTGTAGTGATTGGTATAACTGTTCGGTTAGTGTTGTTAGGAGATTGGTTTTGGTTCTGGTTTGATGTGTTAGGTTGTCTGTTTTGATTGTTGTTGGAGTTATTTTGACGGTTTTGATAATTGTTGTTGTTTTGGTAAGAAACTTGGTTTTGGTTTTGTTGTTGACGATTCTGGTAGCTTGCATTGAATGGGTTTCTATTACCTTGTTTTGGTGGCTGGGTGCATTCCCGTTTAAAGTGACCTTTTCCTCCACAGTTAAAACAAGTAACTTTCTCCTTGTTGAACCCGTAGGTTGTGTTAGGAGAAGTTCCCAAATCTGTTCTACCTGTCTTTTCAATAAACTCCGTTGCTCTTCTCATAATGCTTGCAAAAGCCCATTGGATATCAATGAGTTCCATCTCTTCCTTGTCGATCTGTGCATAGTCTTCATTGGTTAAGTTGTTATTCCCAATTTGACTAGCAACTAATCCGTTGTAAGATGAAACCATTGCTGAAACTAGTGCAATATGTTGCTGAGCAACTTCCACTGTCACATTGCCCAAATTAGAAGTCTCCAAAACTACTTATTGTTGATTAGGTTGAGTAACTTGGTTCATTGGTTGTTGAGATTGGCTAGCAGTATAGAAAGCTGCTTGTTGCATTGGGGAGAATGGTGGAATGTAGGAATTGTTGTATTGTTGTTGTGGTGCTGGTTGTGTGTATGATGGTTGTGAGTAGGATGAAGTTTGTGCCATGTAGTTGATAGTAGGTTTTGGTGATTCCATAACATTGGAAATGCAAGCAACATGTGGTGCAACTATCCCTCCTGAACTTGAGTTACTCACAGGAACTGAAGTGCCTCCAAAGTATAAGCTAGGATTCTGAGGAACCTGTGCTCTTCTAGCTTTCCTCTTCTCTTCCATTTCTTTGTTTTCTAGCTTCTGTATGAACTCTTGAATAGTCCAGTATTGGTATGCATCCTTCTCCCTGAGAACTACCACATGCTGATCCCAGTAAGGTGGTAAAGCATCTGCAAACTTATCCACCAAATTCTTCATAGGAATCTGTATACCATAACTTGACAATTTAGTTAGCAAATGACTATATCTAGGAGTTAATTCTTTTAAAGTTTCATTTCCAATATAAGAAAAATTTTCAAACTCCTTTCTCAATTCATCCATCCTCAAACTTCTAGTCTTCTCATTCCCATCATGCCTCCTCTTAAGCACATCCCACAATTGCTTAGACGTTGTACAAGTCCCAAATTGATGCAATAGATCATTTGTGATTGCCTGAGTCAATTGGGAAAAGGCTTTCTTTTCCACCACAAATTTCTTCTTCTCATCCTCAGCTAAGCTTTCCAACGGAATTGGTTCACCTGTGTTCTCCAAAACTGGTGCTGTGTAACCTTTAGCAATCATACTCCATGCCTCTGCTCCCTCCACTCCCATGCCTTCCAAGTGAATCTTGAACTTGTTCTGCCACTGATTGTATTCTTGTATCTCCATAAGCTTCGGTGGCCGATTCCCGCTACCTGAAGACAAATCATTAATCAGTGTGGAAATAGCATTTGTAGTTTGAGTGTTTACCACCGCTGCTGCTACTCCCCAGTAGTCAGGTTGTGGTGCTGGAGGTGCTACGCTTTGAGGCATCGAGCTAGTCATCGCCATGTAGTTAATCGGTTGCGAAGACTGTGTGCTCGTCTTTTGTGCTGCCACCGTCCATGGGTCTATCACTTGCTGTTGTGGTTGTGTCGTTGCTGGTCTCGGAGTAGTCGGAAAATTCCACATGATCACGAACTTCGAAAAATTCAACACTTAGAAAATTTTCCAAAAATTAATCCTAGGTTCGCCCAAAAAGTCTTACTTTCGTCCCTTTCTGATTCAGGTTCGCCCAAACAGTATTCACCCGAATGTAAAACTTCACCAGAATGTAAAATACCCTAACACTTTTCCACTTTCGCCCAGAATATTCTAGGTTTGACCAGTAATTTTCCACGTTCGCCCGCCCGATCAATCGAATGTGAAAAATAATACCCGAAAGTGAAAAATTCAAACAAAAATTTCCAGGTTCGCCCAAAAATAACTCACGTTCGCCCAAAACTACTCAGGTTCGACCACTTAGTTCCAGGTTCGCCCATTTCAGGTTTTGAAAAACGGTTACACTTTGAAAAACGGTTATTTTGATCTCTGATTTTCAAAAGTTTGTGGATTTGAATGATCTTAATCAGGTTATGATTCGGAATTGATTTGGAACAACTTTAATTCTTGGAATTTAGAATTTTAACCACAAAATCAACTTCAAATCAATCAAAAACACTCAAAAACCATTTTCATGCAAAAACAGATGTATTTTGATCAAAATTAGATCCAAATCAGCTCTGAGTTTATCAAATTTGTTGTTGTATGATCCGTATAGCTCTGATACCACTTTGTAAGCGAAAGATTTTGACTAAAACAGGATTATTTGATCATACAAGTTACAAAACCAGGTGCGGAAACCCTAGCTTTGAACAAACTGATAGAAACTCAAATCAAAACACAATCAATATCATTTTCAAAGCTTTTCATAGATTAACTTGTTCATAAACTTGATTACAATGACACTTTGGTTAATCTAGATCAATTACAGACACATTCAAACAAACCTGGAACCTGACCTCAAAACACACACAACTAATAACTCTCTTACATTCACAAATACACAAAATCTATATATAATGTCTGCACATTCGCCCATTAGGTATGGTCGAATGTGGAGTTCTTCCACATTCGCCCACACTAAGGTACGAAAGTGTAACTTGATCAGGATCCAATCTACCTTCGCCCACTATTCTTCTATCTTCGCCCACTTTATCTTACATTCGACCAGTCTGTTTCCACATTCTATCCATCAGCACTCTAACATATGTTAATATCCAATCACTAGTCGCAAAATGCATCTACAAATCCTCATGTATAATTAAGGATTATGTTTGATGCAACACACAATCAAGTTTCAATAGTTTGGTTATCATAGGTAACTAGCTCATGTGTGAGAAGGTGAAGGATATGAATTTAGTTCTTAAGAGGATGATGAAAAATCTTGAAACAGAATCAAGGTTGTGAGAGATAGTGAATGTGAAGATAGTTGATAAAGAGTTTATTTTATAGTAAGGAGATTATGTAGCAGTGTAAATTTTGGGGTTTGGATCAAAGGTTATAATCAAGTGTATAAGAAAACATGATTGTGGTATATGCCAAATATTGTAAAAAATTTGAACAAGTTGAAAATGGGTGAGTGTCGATGGAGAATCTAGAGACTAGATATTATTCCTATGGATTAAAAAAAATTATTTTCAAAATTGGTTTAGTACATAAAGCAAAAGTTGGTAAATAGTACAAGCTAAGTAGGCTTTGATTAAAATATTCCCGTTAGTTGGAGATTTCAAACATGACATTAGGTTTTGAAGATCAAGGTTCTATTAGTGATTTTTAATAGTTTAAAGCATTATATAGAAAATCGTTTGTTACGTCAATAAATAAACAATTGAATTTATGTTCGAGGACATCTTTTGACAAAAAAATATGTACTTTGTAAAGTTATTAGGTAATGAAAATACAACAAGATTTAGAAATCTTTAGTTTGTGCTAAGGTATGAGGTTATAGTTTTTAAAAATAAGTAACATGTGGAGAAATGAAATAATATGATTTAGGTAGGGTGTTGAATATTTAAAAAGTGGCTAAGATGGTAAGGTGAAGTGTGATTATGAAATCCATAGATAGTTATGAAATGAGATTGATTTAAGCTGTAAAATTTTGAGATTTTAGAGATTAGTTTAAGGAAAGTGAGTGTAATCATTTATTCATTAATTAAAACGAATAAACGAAAACGTTGACTTATCAAAACTTCTAGATTCTAATAACATAATGAAGACATGCTTTAGCTTATAAGTGAACACTCATCCCGAGAATTCCCAGGTAGGCATCCGGGTCCCTCGTCTGATTGGGATTTATGTGCAATGCCAGTCCTAGACAGAAAACTCAGAATACAGGCGTTCACCCTTCCAGATTGCACGTGTTCGTTATTAAAATCTAGAACTTCGACGAGATCTTCAAGGTGGTTCAGGCTAAACCTGAGGGTTTGTCCTATTAGTCTAAGAGTAGATCTTGTGATGGAGAGCACTCTTCTTGTAGGGACTAAAGTAAGGATAAGAAGTAGGATAGAGAATATAAACAAGTAAGGTTGCAAGTAAAAGGAGCAAGTACTGATTAAAATCCTATGGTTATAGACTAGATTATTTTTTTTTCTAATAACCTAATTCCCTATAACCATGGCTCTCATACCAATCTGTAACACCCCAATCGATGGCGGAAACATCGAGGTGTCACGTATGAATGATTGTTCAATAGCTCATGGTACTAAATGAAAATTTAATGATATTAATCAATTTACGATTCATCTTACAAGTAAAGATTACAAAAGTTGATTTATATAAACTAGGTCCAAAGCTCCTATGTGTTCCAAGACTTGTGCAACTTCCAATAGCAAATAAACCTGAAACATGTTAAGTTGGAAAGATGGGGGGGTCAACTATAAAAAGTTGGTGAGAATACATAGGTTTTGCATATAGTTGAAAACAATATGTTGTATAGCAATCATAGTTGAAGTATAATAATGAGTAATGATAGAATATGAGTCCGACATGTAATAATGTGTCTTTTGTACAATCAAACCTTGTGTCGACTGAGACCTAACTCGCAAGTTAGTAAATGTGTAACTGTTATCGATCATCCCTGAATTTATGTGGGGGATGGGTTTGTCAGACCTATAGCGCTATAATCTAAACAGACGGCTTAATCAATGTTAATGATTGTACCGTGTCTTTTTGTTACAGTCAAATGATAGAATGAGTAAATGATAGTGTAATTGAATCACAAGTTTCAACAATGTAAGAATGATTAAATGATAGTGTATAAAATGTTTAAACATGTTTCACCCCAAAATGTAAAACAGAAAAAGGGGTTATGTAAACTCACCTTAGGTGCATAATGAGTTCGTGCGTTTTATTGAGCGTGCAAACACTTAGTAATAATGCCTTGGAAAACTCGAAACTAGCTACAGGAGATAATGACGGATGAAAACTTTAGTATATGGGAGATGGGATAATAATGTTTTTTTTTTTTTTTTTTTTTTTTTTTTTTTGAATGGTGTAAAGAGTTGAATGGTAGGCTAGTGTATTTATAGTGTAAAATTTGGAGTTGTAATTAGGGACTACTTTGACTAGGCTAGAATTTAGGAACAACTTTGACTTGACTAGAAGACCATATTTACTAACACCTTGACTTGACTAGGAGACCATATTTACTAACACTTTGACTTGACTTGACTAGGAGACTACGTTTGACTTTTCAGGTTTGACTAAGGGACCTTGAAAGGGTTTAAGTTTAATTGGTTTTAATTAACATCACAAAACACCAAATGGTGTAGTGGTTTGTGTAGTGTGGTTAAGGTTTAGCCCGCCAGGGACTCGAGTTCGAATCCTGGCACAGGCAAACATTTTTTTTAACGTTTTAAATCAGAATTTAATACAATCCAATTTAATATTGATTATACGTCATTATTTAAACAAAAAAATTAACAAAATGGATGGTAAAGATACTGTAAACATGAATCGGATGAATAAACGAGGGAGTTCTATATATATATATATATATATAAAGAAAATTTGTGTGATGTTACAAGTGCTATGGGTGAACTTCAGTGTTTCCTTGGTCTCCAAGTGAAGCAGCTGCAAAATGGCACATTCATTCATCAAAACACGTATGTTAAAAATTTACTAACCAGATTTGAGATGAATGATTGTAAGCCATGTAGTACACCCATGAGCACAGCCAAGCTACTCACTATTGATGAAAAGTATGAACAGGTTGATCAGACACATTATAGATGCATGATTGGGTCTTTATTGTACTTAACTGCATCCAGGCCATGCATTATGTTTGCCACTTGTGTCTGTGCAAGATCCTAGACTTCTCCTAGAAAGTCAAACCTTATTGCTGTGAAAAGGATATTCAGATACCTAAAAGGTGCTCCCACACTTGGTATCTGGTATCCTGCTAATGGAAACATTGAGCTTTCAGGTTTTTCTGATAGTGATTTTGCTGGCTGCCACATAACAAGGAAGTCCGCATCAGGAGGGTGCCAATTTCTAGGGAATGCCTTAGTCTCATGGCAAAGCCAAAAGCAAGCAGTTGTTTCCACCTCAACAGCAGAGGCTGAATACATTGTTGCTGCAAGCTGTACAGCCCAACTCTTATGGCTTCAAAATCAACTACTGGATTTTGGTATAACTGCGCTACAGACTCCACTCATGCTAGATAGTCAAGCTGCTGAAAATATCATCAAAAATCCAGTCTCTCATTCCACCACAAAGCACATTGACATCAAACATGATTTTGTCAGAGATAGCTATGAAAAATGTTTTGATTTCTCTACACCATGTTCCAACAGAGGATCAGTTGGCAGATGTCTTGACAAAAGCATTAGACACATCCACATTTGAAAAACTGATCTCTCGGATTGGTATGCTAAACATGGATTAAACAACAAAAATATTTTTAATAAAAACATTAAAATGTTTCAGAAAATCAAAATCCATCCTTAAAAATAGCTTTTTGGTTGAAAAATCTGTTAAGGGTAAAACAACCACTGTTTCATCCATTTTATCATCTGTTGGTTGAAAATCGGTTTCAAACATTTGATCAGATAAAATAACCACTGTTTGGTTGAAAAATCTGTTCTCAAAGGTCTGATCAGATAAAACAACTGATTTTCACCATATATATATATATATATATTAATAAAACTCAACAGCTGTTTGCATCAGTCTTTTGCTATAAACACCATGTTTTTCCCCAACAGTTGTTACACTGTCTCATTGTATTCAAATTACTGAAACCGCCTTCGTCAACCTCTAACCCTCACTCTCATTCCTTCCGTCCTTTGACTTGAAATTCATTACAATGGATTTTCAAGCAAAAGCCCCTCATAATTACCTTCCCTATCTGGTTAAAATAGATGAAAACATTTCGTTTCACACCACCATTGACGTCTTTCTCCAATCCAAATACCTGTCAATCCTAACCGCCGATGCACCCATCAACATTGACACTCTTCAAGAGTTTTGGTTAAATGCTGAGTATCTTCTACAAGACAAAAAGCCTACAACCATCATTTCAAAAATTGGAGATACAAATGTCATTATTACCCCCCAACTGATATCCACAACCTTCTCTCTAAACGACTTGGCAGGTAAGGATTTTTTCCCTAAGGCTGAACTTCACACTGACTTTCAAGAAAGGGGTTATGATTCACAGATGACTGGTTCAACACTTTTCAAAAAGTTTTTCCCACCATTCATGAAATTTTTCTTTCATACACTCATTATCTGTCTCTCTGCTAAAACCACTTCTTTTTATGAAATCCCATTAAAAGTTCAGTACTTGGGATATGCTATGTTTTCAGAATCTGACTACAATCTATCCCAGGCTCTGTTTCTGGATTTAGTGGTAAATGTGAAGGGAGTCAAGTCAGGGTCAAACAATGCTTTTCTTGTATACCCAAGACTTTTAAGTCTTATCCTACAAAAGGTTTTACCTGAAAAGGTGTTTAAAAGGGGGAAATCTCTTCTAATGAAGAGTCTCTCGCAAGAAGCTTTTACAAGAATGCTGGGTCCAAACCCCCAAGAAAAGGTATCAAAAGTGTTTCTAAAACACAAGCAAAGTGTGCCAAGACAACAACTGTTGTCAAAACCTCTGTTGCTGAGCCAACTGCTCCTGGTGAACATGACACTACATCCAGTGCTGTGAAACCCACACCAGCCACTTCCAAAAAGAAACATCCATCGACAAAGCCCCCCAAAAAAACCAAAAAGGGACCTTTGGAAGATGAGATACCAGAGGAAAACCCTGTTGTAGCACAAAAGCAACAAGAAACCACTGTTGGTACTTCCTCACAACAGTTGGAGATATCTCAACCTATCCAAACTCCTCATGAATCTTCACAAAAGGATCATGTTGTAAGCCAAGGGGACATACATCATGAGGCATATGAGTTACTTGACCATATGCTCATAAGCCCTTCTCCCAGGGCTACCTCTCTTTTCACTCCATAACCATCACCATCACATGTCCTTCCAACAATGCAACCATTGTTCGAAGCTATTGATAAAACTCAGGAAAACCCCAGTTCCTCTCCATCACCTATCACCGAGAGTATACACCAACAAGTGAATGGGACTGAGAAAAATCAACTAGCTAGCCCATGAACAGATGAGGTTACACCCCTTGAGTTACATGTAACTCAAGGTGAGTTTTCAAGCGAAGCAGCCACTACTGATGTTGAGACCATTGTCTCACAACAGGACAGTGGTTACATACCTATGACTTCCTTGAAGGCAACAACTAAAGAGGCCACTATAGTGACCCCAAATTAAGTTGGAAGTCCCCAGAACCAAGACAAAGGGGCATCTGGTTCTTATTCTATGGACTTACCTCCTAGAACTGAACCAGTTACAACTACCACTGGTAAGAATCCAGATGATCTTATTAACTTAGATGATGGGTTAAAATACCAAGAATTGACGGATAGAGTCCAATCCATTGAAACCTCTGTTGCTGATATCAAGACTGATCTCAAGACTATCATGGAATCTTTGGCTGCTCTAACCAAAAGTCAACCATCAAAGGAAGAAATTGCTAGTTAGCTATGGAAATCTGTTTCCCCCATCTAAAACTTATATGGCTCAGATCAGGACCATGGTAGATGCTAGGTACATAGATACCCAAGCAGACATTAAAGTCATAAAAGACCATTTCCTGAAGACCACTGGCTCTGCCCCTACCACAATTCTCAGAGATGAAGATGATGATGAATTCACTACTGATGATACCAAGAAGGGGGAGACTGGCAGAGATAGATTGCCAAAGATAGATCCCTTTGGATGTCTACCCTCACAAAAAGGCCAATTACAAAAGTCTGCTGCCAACAAACTAGGGTCTGCACCAGCACCACAACAACCATCTGCACCAGCACCACAATAACCAAATGTTCAAACCACTGCTAATGTTGAAACAACCACTGCTGGTAAGGCAAAAGAAGTTGACAACTCTGCAAATGTCATTGCTGAAGAGGCTGCTGAAGCTAAGTAAAAGAGGTTTGACACATTGGACGTCAAGGCAGAGGCTCTAGTGCAAAGGAAGATAGAGCAACAAAAAGAAGTTGAGGATGTTGGCTCCTCTAAAAGGAAGAAAATGTATGCAAAACACACCCGGCAACCTGCATCTAAAATTGCTGCTACTAAAATATCTGCTGCTAGAACCACTGCTACCACCACAACTACCAAACCGACCACTGAACCTACAACCACAACCACCAAACCAACCATTGAACCTACCACCACAACCACCAATACACCATTTATAACCATACTACCCACTTCACCACTGCAATCCCAAACATCTGCTGGTCCTGCACAAGTGCCAACAGATGTTAACACAACCACTGCTGCCCAAACACCACCATCACCACTTATCTTGTACAGAAGGAAGATAAAATCAACCTTTGTGGAACAAGATGAGAATATACAAACCTCACCACCTCCCACTTCAACACCTAAATCTGCACCTATACCAGCCATTCCACTTACAACATTCTCACCACACACTTCTCATTTCATTTCTCATCGACCACCACCATCCATCACACCATTGGCTGCTCAGTATCCTCTTGAACTTGATCTACTCAAGGGGGAAATTCAATCCTTCTACAATACTGAGGATCCATCTGAAAGAACCTTCCAATCTCTCCCAAATTTCCCTGTTCCCAGAAACTTAGATCAATATTTGAAATTCAAAACTGAACAGGCTGATTTGATCATCAAGGAGAAATGCAAATGGAAGGATGACAGTGCTGCTCAGGCTATCCATTCAGCAGAGCTTAGCAAACTGAGAAGGATTGAGGATTTTGCTAAGACCCTGAGCAATTCGATGTCTACCATGCCTCTCAGTAGTGATATGGCAAGGGTAGTAAGGGAGTCTATACTTGATCAGATCTTGGCAACCATGCCTTACAAAGCAAACAAGAAACAGTTTGCAGACTGGACCACTCATGACGAAACAACTGCTGATCAAAGTACTGAAGACTCAAGGTCTGTTGGAGCCAACAACACTTAGGCTCCAACAGATGATTCAAGACTATCAGATGTTTACCTATCAGTTGTTTAGATATCAGAGGTTTCCTATGTAACAGTGTTTGTTTTATCAGATGTTTTATGTTGTTATTCTGTTAGATGTCACTGTCTTAGGTGACGTCAGCCATAGGTCATCAGTGGTTTAGATTGTCTATTAAGAGAACAGTGCATGTACTGTTCTATTCATCACTCAACACATTCTCTTAGACAAACTTACACAAAGTGATCAGGCTGAGGGGGAGTAATTGTACAATCGTTGTAATCATTAGATTTATGAAAGCATTCGATTCTAAAACAATTATTCTCTTTGTTTTGATTCATAGTTTATTATTCCGCTGCACTTTCCATTTATAGATTAACTTCTTTCATCGTTCAATTAGTTAAACAATCAAAACAAATCAAACTCAGATCCTAGCAAAGATTATGGTGTTGATGGTGGTTTGTGAAAGTTAGGGGAGTTGTGGTTGGTAGGATAGGCTGTGTTCGAAAGGCTTTTGGCTGATAGGCACAACCTGTATTAGTCTTGGGTCTTGGGTGATGATAGTGGTTGCCTTATGTTTCTTGGGAATAAACAGGATAGATAGAGGCTCCAAAAAGAAAAAAAATCAAATCCGAAGTCTCAGGGATGAAATAATACGGACATGGTTTAGTTAATCTTAAAGAACTACCAAAAGACCAGGGTTTGGTATTGGCCCGATCATCAGTCTCACTTTCGATGTACCATTAGTGTTTATATATAGGGTGTACCGCAGCTAACCCACCACACGTTTGATACCTCAAAAACGTACTGGGCATCTACCAAAACCCTAATAGAATTTCACACCACCTTAATGTACCTGTAAATTCAAGATTACGTTCCAGACCGCAGTCATCAATTTACCTTACATTAGGGGTACTATGTCCTTCTTTGATTCTAATCTACAACAACATAATTTAAACATACAATGCGCAATAAATTTGCGATTGGATCTTTGTATCAATGAATCACATAGCATGTTTACCACAATATAGTTCTAGAAAAAAATAAACAAGATTTTTAAGTATGGGCTTCACCCCAAACGGGTAGCCTGCAAAGTAAGATGTTTGCACCATGTATCCAAAAATGAGTCCAACTATTGAGTAGGCAAGAAGACCTCTACTAGTCGGTGAGTAGGAACCTCTACCGATTGTTGAGTAGGTACGATATCCTCTACCAGTCGTTGAGCAGGTTTTTAGAACCTCTACAGACTAGTGAGCAGGCATGATGACCTCTACCACTCGTTGAGTAGGTTATTAGGAACTCTACCAACTGTTGAGCAGGTACTTCATCCTCTACCAGTTGTTAACTGGATAATTGTAATAATTGTTTTCGTAATTCAACTTATATGTTGCCAATTGACAATACACACATGTAAGCATGTTGTAAATTCGACAAGTATCAGGTATAGCATGCGACATGCAATTGAGTTACCATAGACAAGGAAGCCGAGTCTAGGTGTTGTTTCACTAGTATAGCATTCTTAACTAGCTATGTTTACCAGTATCACAAATAATCAATTGTTTAAATATAATCAAATTAAGAAGAATCAAGTTTTGTGTAACAAACATTCATGTTTTTAGAACCGTCTTGCAGGATTGAAAATCAAGTATCGAGTTTTGAATAGTTTGTTTATCATGGGAATCAAGTTCATGTCCGAAAATACGAGGAATATGCGTTATGAAAACCCATGGTATAATCAAGGTTGAACAAAATATTGAATATAAAATAGTTGATAAATGGTTTTAGTTTATAGGTCAAGGAAAGGAATAAGGTAGTCATGTTTGTGATAAAGTAAGAATATGGATAATGGTTAGCATGATATGAAAAAGGTTTCGTTTAAAGTTGATTTTTAAGTGCGACTTTAATTTTTAAAATTCAAAATTTAATCGAGTACCTAGTGCGGAAAAAAAACTATGAACATTTTAAAGGGGGTATGTTTTTTTTTTTAAATTGGATGAGGCCTTTGTTAAAAAAATGGTTATTTGCAGGACTGGTGAAAATTTCAATGAAAAATACTAATTGTTCATCTTGAAATCAGGGTACATCCCATACAAAGTTAGGGTATAAATATTAGTAGTCATACTAATAGTTGTCAAAATGATAAGGTTAGAACATTTGCAGTTTAATTATGTTTTCAAACAATGGAACAAAAGAAGTAATGAGGACGTAATGCATAGGTGAGTATTCTGAGTATGTACAACGAGATTCATGAGGTTTGGAACAAGGCTGGAAAAACACATGTGACAAGAAAGGATCCTTAAAAATGAAGTAGGATTGTGATAGACATCAGGATCACGACATTCAAATTGGATGATATCAACAAGAAGGGGAATGATTTTAGTCAACAGGAACTATACAAAGCATCAAGCTTCGTAAAATAATATTGAGCTCAATCCTACAAAGGCATTGAAAATCAAGGAGTGTCACGTAGTAACAATTGTTCAATAGCTCATGGTACTAAAGTTTCAAAAATTTTATTTATTACAATTCAATATCCATACAAATACAAATTAAATAGCCTCAATCCCATTATAGAAGTCTAAACCTTCAACTTCTATATGTCCAAAAAGCTCAAACTTCAAGTAACAATATAACCTGAAACATGTTAAGTTTGGAAAATGGAGGGGGTCAACTAAACATTGGTGAGAATACATAGGTTTTCTTTGAGCATAAAAAATAGTCTAAAAAAGTAATACAATTCACGTGTCAAATGTTAATCTAAGTCTACATGTGAAGACAACATCAAGCATCTAGCACGTAATCAATCCTCCGACAAAGTTTAGGTCCATCTTGCATCCACGGTTCTCCTTAGTATAAAGTTTGGAATGATAACAATCAACCGCGCTCCCCATAGAAATGGTCAACGAATCTAGGTGGGGTTGTCAATCCAATAGATCTATCATTGTATATCGCCGATTTGATCAAGGTTAATGATTATGTATGTTTAAGTTTAAGTCTAACAGCTTTTTCTAAGACATGTGGCATCAAAGATTTACAACTAGACACGTATAAAGAATTGCTCAAGTATAAAAGCATAAAGTTTCAAGCATAAAAAGTTGCATAAACGACGCTATGTAAACTCACCTTAGTTAGGGTGATGGAGTTGCAAGATGTAGGTGCACGAATGTGATTATCGCTTTGGATTTACATAATACGACGTTTATTATAAAGATGTTGATATTTTGAAAAGACATTCGACCAACCGTGGGGTCAAAGGGACATTTTGAAGGTGAAATGAAGCTTATGAATGTTTGTATCTTTGGTTCAATCTTATGTCAAGGTCGAAGGGTCCATTCGGCCTATGCAATTGGTCGAATGGAAATGTCTATAAATAGTTTTGATTTTATTCTGCAGGTTAATAGTTGATCATTTTGTCTAGGTTTTGTGTATGTGTTCTGTCTGAAGTCTAGAACCTTCTGATTGTAACTTGTATTGATAAACTAAGGCTTATTCAAGTGTAATCAATTGTTTTATCAATGAAATGTTTATTGAAATGGATCTAAACGTGTTCTGATTTGTTTTTTTTATCATTTTGCATGTGATTTAGGGATTCCGCACCTAAATTACTTCATTTGTATGATTACGTAGTTGATTTTTTACAATCCGATCTTCCACAAAGTGGTATCAACAAAGCCAAGGTAACTTGCTTTAATTGTGGAACTCAAGGTAATTTCAAGAGAGAGTGTACCCAACCAATGCAACAAGGTAACTGAAACCCGTTTAACTCCAACTATCAAAATCGCCAATCACAAAACCAAGTCACTTATCAAAGCCAAAACAACAACAACTATCCACAACAAAACAATTACCAAAACCGACAAAACTCCTCTCAAAATACCACACCAAGACAAACATCTACAACTAATCAAACCTAAACTACATATGTATGTGCGTGAATGGATCGTATAACAACAAAGAATGATCAAACAAGTTAGTTTTAGGTGCGGAATCCCTAAAACAATCACAAAATAATAGTCAAACAGATCAAAACAAGTAAATCATCATTTTCAAAAGCTTTTCATTAATTAACAACTCGATTACACGTTGAAAGATGATACAAACAGGGTGAGAACGTGAAATGAGCTAAATAAAACTTCTAGAGAGAATATCAGAAAGTGGAGGGAATAATATGACAAAAAGTTACATTCAAAAATCAAGCTTGTCTATTTATAGACTGCACATTCGCCCATTTGATTCATGCGAATGTGCAGGTTCGCCCAAACTGTCTGGTCGAACCAAGCTACACAATAAACACTATACACATTCGACCAAAAGTTCTTCCTTCGCACCTTCTAAAAGCCTCCTTCGCACCAACGACAAATCACAAAACAAGTTTGTTGTTCAATCCGAAGCACTAGTCGCACAATTGCATCTACAAACTCCCCCTCGACTATTGCTTGGATTGCTGTCGACGTTGTTCGTCCATTCTAATGTTCATCAGTTTGATATGTCGTTGAATCTTCTGTTCTTTAGTCAAAACCGGTTCCTGAAATTGCTTTTGCTTCGTCTTTTTCAATTCAGGCACCTTTTGCTTTCAACAAACTTTCCAAGCTTCTCGCCATAGTCACAACAAGCATTAATGTCATATGCAAAGCACAGAAATACCACACGTTGGTACTTTCCTGTTTGCTTAGCATCCTTCGCATCAGAATAGATCGGATTGTAAAACAACATTATTATATCCTCATGTGAACAGTTGATTAACCACATGGGATCAAAAATGTGTATTTTCTTGTAGTTCTTCTCCCCGTCTTTCAATACAATCACAGCCTCTGCTATCTTCCAATCGTAATACCACCAAATGAAATCTTTAGCGAAGTGTTGTGGGATTGGCAACAAAGGAATCTTTTTCAACACTCGCGGTGGTTTGTACTTTAATGTCACCTTGGGCATACCTGTAATCTGATCAATATCTTTTTTATGAACAATACGTTTTGGATATTGTGGTTCAAACAAATCCCACTTGGTTCGGCTTTCTCTCGTCATCTTCTCAGCAAAGTAGGTAATCTGACTATTTGACGCTCCCGTTAAACGGTGACGGCAAATATCACGGATTGCCCAATAGGGAAGAGTCTTCAAATGATGAAATTTATCGAAATATAAGATCCCCTTCTCCCACTTCACTGCTATGCATCTCAATTCTTTAACAAACTTCCAGGCCAATGCACGACCTTTGAAAATACCACTATGAAGTTTGTAAAAGCTTCCTTGAATTTCAGCTTTCGGACGATTGTTTTCTTTCTCTTTCAATTTCCTCAAGAATTCCTTCAAACTCTCCGACTGCTCGAACCGTGGTTTATCATGCCCTTTGAAAATTTCATCTTCAAATGCTTTACTCTTTTCTTTTGCCAGTTTCTCGGCTTGGTTTAGCAATTCATCTGAGAATCCAGGATATCCACAATCTTGATTATTCTTGAAATATTGTGGATATTCCTCACTCGTTATGTCTTCCATTTCAACATCCTCAAAAGCAGGAACATCACGGTCATCAGAATGATTCCCGGCTTCCTTCTCAGGTATCTTTGGAATAAAATTATCTGCAAGCAACTCTTCCAAAGTCTTTCCCACCTGTTTAGCTAAACCCTCAAGTATCTCTTTTGAAATCGCCACAGAAACCTCTCCATCTTCAAGATCAGGGTCATCAAACTCCAACTCAAATAGTTTATTGCTCGACTCGAATATCTCTGGAAATCTGCTTGTCATGTCAATCGTCCAGACTCGATCTGTGAGCATCTGGCGATACATGTACTTGTCGTTTTCAGATAACGACTGCAATTTCTCATTCCAAAAGATATCGTCATCCACATTCTCTCCTGGAGTCTTAGAACTCGACTCTCCACCCTTACTTGAATCACGCTTTTCATATGTAAACTTGTCAGCGTTATCATCATCATCACTACTACTATCAAAAGCAGAGCTGTTTCCATCACTTGAACCACCATCTGAACCTCCATCATCTCCATCATCTTTCTTCTTCTTCTTAGAATCATTACCTGCATCTTCATCAAGTTCTTCATCTTCTTCTTCGTCAGATGGTTCAAAATCGATCTGTTCTTCTTCTCTTTCCTTATCTTCTTCACCAGCTTGAAGTTGAGGAGCTCGAGAGTACAAGTCTTTGATCAAATTATCAATATTCTTGTTACTCTTCTTCAGTTGTTTATTCTCCTCCTTCAAGACAATAATTCTTCTGGTGTTTCGTTGCTCGTGCTTCAGCAACTTCTTATTCTCTTTTTTCAACCTCTTGATAGTTTTCTTCAAAACTTCATTATCATCATGTGATGTGACTACGACTTCCAACATATTTTGATCATTTGTTTTCAATTGCTCGATCTCAGTTTGCTGTTTGTTAATTATATTCATCATCTAAGACAATCTTTGATTCACAGCACTCATAATATCACTATCCACCGAAACTTTCTTCTTCATAGGTGGTTCAACAACATCAGGCAGTTTGCCTTTTCTAATCTTCTTGAGCACATTATCCAATGCTTCGTTAAACTGATCAACAGGTATATCTTCACTCTGTTGTGTGCTCGATGTAGTCGCAGTCTTTTGCTTCTTTTGTGCTGGTGCAGTAACCGGTGACTTAGAACTAGAAGCTGGTGGTAGTTTCTTACCAGCTATCAGTGATTCAATCTCCTTCTTTCTCTTGATACTTGGTTTCTCTGGTTTCTTCTTCTTTGTCTTATCAGCTTGTATAGGAGAACCAAGTAAATCTTCTTCAGCATTCAAAGTCAATTCATCTTCATCAACAGGAATACGACTCTTATTCCCTTGATCTTCAACATTCTGACTAGCAGACTCACCAGCCTCAGTGGCCTTGGGAGTGGTGGTCTTTACTGTCTCAGCATCTGAATCCCAATGTTCATCTTCCTGCGTCTCTTCAGAATCAACCGACACCTCATCAACTAGGTGTAACCCTTTCTTTGCCATGCTCTTATGTCTTCTTGGTGTGCTTTTCTTCTTTTCAGGTTCAGTCGCAACCTCTAACCTTATCTCTTTCTTCTTAATCTTTCCACTCTTGGCACCAACATTCACAACCTGTCTTTTGCGTTTTGCATCAGGATCAACGGGATGTAATGGGTTATCAGGATCAGAATCACTGTTTGCATGTCTCACAAGCCCTTCACCTGGATCTGTATAATCAACTCTTGCTAGATGTCCAAATAAACGCCTTACTGGTGGACGTTCATTGATTGACAATCCCTTATACGCCTTCATCCTAGCAAGTGTATTAAGCGACATATGTTCCTAAACAACTATGTGCTTAGGATCTCTTTTCAATTCCTTATACTTGTTGTCAAACACCATCTGGAGGAAATGAGGATATAATAGAAACTTCAGATTCCTCGTGCCGTTCACAGGCTCTAGCAAATGTTGCATCAGCATGCCTGAAACATTGAACGGTTTGTTCAACACCAAGGCAACCATCATAGAGCTGATACTTTTACGCATTAAATCATATCCTCCAGCTGCAGATCCGAAGACATGTATCAAAACGTGTGCCAGATATTTGAATTGAGGGCACAGTTTTCCCTTGCGCAATGAACCGTCAGTGATTGGTCCATTGTATTTCATTCTTAGAAAGCACTTTCGCTGATCCATAAAACTAAACTCCTTAGGATCTGTCGGCTCATCATCTAAGTTCAACGCTTCTCTTAGATCCTCCTCACAAACAATAACTCTCTGCCCTTGAATCTTGCTAGTCAAGCATGACTCGCATTTCCAGAAATCAAGCTTCGCTCCCGACCAGAATTCTTGCATCATATCTCTGTAAATAATCGTCGGTGTAGCAATAGCATCTATCACCCTGCATCTCTTCAAGAATTCTATGATTCCGATAAACTCTGTGTGCTTTTTAACCTCTCCGAGATACGCACAGCAGTTATGCGCATTCTCGAAGGATAAAAGCTCTTCAGGAACTGTCTTGGCAGGCTGTGAGGATGATCCAGCTTGTTCAATCGTCTTTTCCTGCTCGGACATGGTTAAAACTGCAAAACAAAACAAAGACACATGTTCAAAATCGTCAAAAATTCAAACTTTGAAAATTTTGGCAATAAACATTCTCATTCGCCCAAACGGGGGTACGAATGAGAAATCCATAAGGTACGAATGAGAAATTTTGATGGTACGAATGTATGGATTTTGATAAAAAAAAATTTCATTCGCCCAAACTTTCTTCATTCGACCAATTGGTTATCTCCTTCGCCCATTCGAAAGGGTCGAAGGTGACTGTTCTTATTTTAAATTTTCAATTTTGAAATTCAAGTTTTCTGATCATGTTCTTTTGATTGAAACAGATCCTAACAATGCCGATTAACCATTCTATACTAACAGATTCATCAATTATTCATTGTATTTGTGTTTTCAATTAAAACTAGGGTTCTAAACACAACAGATGATCAATTGATCAAATTGTTGGTTTTGAATCCATGGTTTATGGTAATTCTCCCCCTAAAACACACATACAATGAAACCTAATCAACGATTATAACAATGAAGATGATTTTTAACAGTTTGAATAGTTAGGGCTCGAAACAATAAAAAACAGGGATTAAGTCCATCAATCCTGAGTGTTAACCTGTATAAGATAGTGCAAAAGAATCAGCAGAAAGTGACGATCACAATGGTAAGATTCAAAATATCAAAGCAACAAGGTGAGGTTAAGATGAAATTTCTGAAAAATTTTTGAATGGGGTTCGAATGAGACAGAAAGGTATATATAGGCATCCTCCTTCGCCCATTCTATACGTACGAAAGAGAAACTTTTGTCTCCTTCGACTCTAGTGAAAGGTTCGAATGAGCCAAAAGGGTTCGAAAGAAACATATGTTCAAGAACACTCTCCTTCGCCCGTTTAAAACATACGAAGGAACATGAAAAATCCCACATTCGACCAACCGAATGGACGAATGAGAAATGGGATTTTTGATAAGTTTTCCAAATCTCAAAAACGAGTCCCGGTCCAATTATTTTCCAACTTTAAAGCATCCAACAATCATATTTTCACATTTAAAAAGTTACAAAGCTCAAATGGTGTAACAAGGTTTAGAAAATCGACATCAACCACCATCAGCTATCAAAAATAAGATGGAAAAGAAAAATCTTTTTGGATTTTCTAAAGTTTATGCTAAAACAGACCTAAAATCTTTTTGAGTTTTGTAATTTTTGACGAGAAAATAAAATGCAGAAATGTAAATGAAAAACTGTAAATGTTTTTGGGATTTCCGGTAAAGGAATCATATCAGTTATTGAGAAATCTGATCACACCATTGATCCATTTGAATTATTATCATTAAAGACATTGTGTGATCTGGCAACTGCAGATATTGTGATCCACATAAACTCACATGCAGACTTTTGTGCAGTGCTTTAAACTGATACTGATATTTACAGTATAAACGCAATTGTCTGTGGTTCCCACGCACACAACATACTCCCGTATCAAGAAGTAAATGCACAAAGACTCATTGTAAAGCGTGATTATGCTTTCGTCGTCTGTAATTGTACAAGATATAATGCATAGAGGTATACAGGTCAGCAAATTAATGCAGCAAAGTAACATATGCACTATACCAGGTTGAGGACTGATATTAATCATGATTTGCGTCAGTGATTAATACGATGTAATAGATAATCTTTGATCATCATATAACATGGAAAGTTCCTCAATTCGGTAACTTTAGGATTTGGCATAAAGCTCTTTTATAAAGACACCCTGTCTGATCTAGGTCCGTAATGACTTACAGCAGAACATCAGAGAGGCTATCCCCAGACAACTAATAACATAACGACCCTAAACCTCCGAGTTTTGTACAAATACCCTATCAAACGAAATTACGGTACTAAGACCATATGCCCATGAGGAGTTCATCCACACAACAATTCGTTTGATATGTATGTATCAGGCACGCAGTAATAGGTCTACGAAGCCTATCAGCACATCGCACAGACTTAGACACACGCCCTATATTCAATACATTACTTAGAATGTGTCAGATCCCCACTGATGTACTATCATTTCCCTCTATACTCCAGGAAATCATTTTTGATTTTTCTAATTTTTATAGATTTTCGAATTTATTGTTCCCAAGGATAAGCTGGAGCATTTCAAATATGTGACTGCCCAGATATCGTTTGTTCACAGAAATCTGACGGCATTAATCTAAGGGAAGAAGATATAGCAGTCAGCAAAGAAATTTTCTAATTTTTATGATTTTTGAAATTTTTCAATGTTTTTGTTTTTTCGAAATTTTTCTGAAAAGCAGTAAAAATTTAAACCAAAAAGTGATAGACTGAGGTGGTGATCACTCCTGTTTTTCTTTAATACCATTAGCTTTCAAAAGATAATCAAATCTGGATTTGTCAAAAGCTTTGGTAAAAAGATCCGCGCGTTGGTAATCAGTGTGGATTTTGACCATATCGATCAACTCTTTAGCATAACAATCACGGATAAAATGATATTTAATCCGGATATGCTTAGCCTTTGAGTGATTTACTAAGTCTTTTGTTAATGCGATTGCGGCCTCATTATCACAGTAAATAGGGGTTTTAAGAAATTGCAAACCGTAATCCACCATCTGTTGTTGGATCCAAAGAACCTGTGAGCAGCAGCTCGATGCTGAAACGTATTCTGCTTCACATGTGGATAGTGCAACTGCGGTTTGTTTCTTGCATTTCCAGGTCATGAGCCTGCTCGCAATAAACTGACATCCAGCCGTTGTGGATCTGCTGTCTTTGTCACAGCCGCCCCAATCTGCATCACTAAAAGCGATTAGGTCAAAATTATCATCATGAGGGTACCAAAGTCCTTTCGATGGACAACCCTTCAGATATCTAAGGATACGCTTGACAGCTGCAAGATGACTTTGTTTCGGCTTCGATTGATATCGTGCACAAAGACATGTCGCAAACATTATATCAGGTCTAGACGCGGTGAGATACATCAGAGATCCGACGATTGCTCTGTATGTAAATGGATCAATCAGCTCCCCCTTAAGGTCAACTCCAATCTCGTGATTGGGCTGTATCGGGGTATCCATCGGCTTCGAATCATCCATCTGGAATCGGCTCAAGACTTCAGAAACGTATTTCGTCTGGTGAATAAAGATCCCCGTTGGTCTTTGCTCCACCTGCAAGCCTAGGAAAAACTGCATTTCTCCCATTGCGCTCATTTCGAACTTTTCCTGCATAACTTTTTCAAATTCCCTTCACAGAAGTTCGTTAGTTGACCCGAAAATAATCTCATCAACATAAATTTGTACAAGAAGCAAGTCATCTCCTGCTTGTTTTGTGAACAGTGTGCAGTCTACCAGTCCGCGTTTGAATCCTTTCGAGAGAAGATACGTGTTCAGCTCCTCATACCATTGTCTCGGAGCCTGGTGCAACCCGTAAAGAGCTTTGTTTAAAACATAAACCTTATCCCGGTGAATAGGGTCCTCAAAGCCTGGCGGTTGACCTACATAAACTTCCTCTTTGACCACACCGTAAAGAAATGCGCTCTTTACATCCATCTGATACACCTTGAATTTCTTCCATGATGCAAACGCTAGGAACATTCGGATAGCTTCCAAGCGTGCAACCGGTGCATAGATTTCATTATAGTAGATTCCCTCAACCTGATGAAAACCTTGAAAGACCAAACGAGCTTTGTTTCTCACTATGACTCCTCTATCATCCTTCTTGCACTTAAACACCCATTTGGTTACAATTTTCTTTCTTCCTGGGGGCAAATCTGTCAGCGTCCATACACCGAGTTTTTGAAATTGTAACAACTCTTCCTGCATTGCTTCCACCCAGGCATCATCCAAAAGAGCTTCCTTGTACGTCCGCGGTTCGACCTGCGAAACATAACAAGCGAAAGACCAGTCATTTTGAAAACCAGATTTCTGTATTTTGGCTTATAAAGCAAGATTGCCAATATTTTCTGGTGCTTGAGCATTTCTCAACTGCCCTCTTGGCATCACGCTGCTACCAGGATCACCAATAACCTATTCAAGCGGGTGTATCTGATGTATCCGAGATTCCGGATGATCAGGTACTTGTACTCCCGTTTGAGTTGTCAAATTCTCTGTAGAAACCAGATCATTACCCACATTCGATGTTGAAGCATCAGTAGTAGTTGGGTTCACTGGTGGTGTCACTATAGCATTGTCCAGAATAGCTTCACTTGTTGCATCATCGTCTTCATCTTCTGAATCTGATGAATTAAGCGTGGTAGAAGCTTCTTGGAACACCTCCTCTTCCATCACAGGAGCAGTGGTATCATTAGAAGCTGCTTGGGGGTTTACAGTGATCGGACGCACTAACGGTGAAGTTACGGCGTTTTCGACCTCGTAATATAAGCGAACTACAGCTTCTTCAACCATGCTATCTAGATTGAATGATTCAAATAAGTCTTTGTAATCAAACATCCAATCTGGACCTCCACCCTGTACATTTTGTGTGTATCTTTGTACTTCGACATTAGCCCACTCCTCGACTTTTCTAGTTCTTTTGTTGAATACCCGTTTTAGTGGGGTTGCATATCCAACAAAATAACCTTCTTCAGCCTTTGGTGCAAACTTTTCCGAAGGATTCAGCATTGTACACGGGGCACCAAATGGTTCTAGATACTCCAGATTCGGCTTGCGTCGGTTCAACAGCTCATAAGAAGTTTTGCCAAACTTCTTCACTTTTAAAACACGGTTTAAAGTATAACATGCTGCGTAAATAGCTTCGTTCCAGAACATGACTGGAAGATTTGAATCCGCAAGCATAGTTCTCGCCGTCTCGATTAGAGTCCTGTTCTTTCTTTCTGCGACACCGTTCTGCTGGGGTGTATACGGAGCGCTATATTCATGATGAATTCCCTTGTTTGCACAAAGATCCTCCATCTGAGCGTTTTTGAACTCCGTCCCATTGTCACTCCGGATACGTTTGATCTTCAGACCATAGATATTCTCCAGACGTGTAAACAGAACCATCAGATTGTCAAAAGTGTCGCTTTTCTGATGCAAGAACATGACCCATGAAAATCTTGAATAATCATCAGTCACCACAAGACAGTACAACTCCCCGGCATGACTTTTACGTCTGACTGGACCGAATAAATCCATGTGCAAACGCTCAAGTGGTAGTTCAACGGAATTGACTTTCTTTGGTCTATGGGATTGTTTGTGCTGCTTTGCCTTTTGCAACTAACACACTTGTCATTCAAATGGAAGTGTTTTACATTAACTCCCGTGACAAGTTCATTCTTCACTAACTGGTTCATCTTTCGCAAATGGATGTGTCCCATTCTCCTGTGCCACATTATAGATTCTTTTTCTGTAGCCTTAGAGAAGAAACACGTGACTTGGCCATGGGTGGTCATTGCTTTGGACATGTCGAGAATATACAAGTTGTTTACTCTCGGTGCCTTTAGCATCACCCACTCTTTTGGAAGTTCAAACCCAGGTTTCAAGATATAGCAAGATTTGTCGTCAAAATACACAGAAAATTGTTTATCACAGATTTGACTAACACTGAGCAGATTGTAATCTATCTGTTTCACGTATGATATCCGCTCAAATGTCACGACCCCATTGCTTACACTACCCTCCATCGTAATGTAGCCTCCTTTATTTCCAGCAAACGCTACATAACCTCCGTTTATGTTTTTGATATCAAAGAGTAGCGTGAGGTCCCCTGTCATGTGACCAGAAGCTCCACTGTCAACAATCCATAGGCTGCTAACAGGGCCAGCTGGAGCTCCCTGCACATATCAAGTAAAGCAGTTAGATCTTTCGGGGGACCCAAGCCTGTTTGGTCTTGGGTCTTTGAACAGGTTGTTTCAAAGATTCTTTTGATTCACAAACATCTTGGGTTAACTCAACCCCTTTCTTTTCACACTCAACTTTCTTTTTCTCACTCTTAACTTTCTTTTTCTCAATTTTCACATTCTTTGAAGTTGAGGCACCTTCAGATTCCTTAGATGACCAAGATTGTTCAGACCTTTTCAAGATCCGGATCTGAGATTTTGAGGTCTCAGCCGATTTCTTTACTTCGTCTTTAAATGCAACCTTCTTGGTTACCTTCTCTGATTTAACAGAGACAGGTCCAACTGTTGGTTTTTCATTAGGTTTAGGAGCAACCTTTTTGTTATCAGCAGTTGAGTTCATCATAGGCTTCTTTATTGGTTTATCAGTGGCTATCCGGTTGCGCTTATCATAAGTCATCGGACGGTTTTCCCTCTTGTTGTAAAAATTGTTTTGATTATAATACGGTGCTTGTTGAGGGAAATACCGTCTTTGTGGATAATAGTAGTTGTCAACCGGATAATCATGATGTTGCCTTATCTCCACCTCGTGCCTCTTGTGTCGTACGTACGGGCAGGCGGCAAGTAAATGTCCCCTTTCCCCGCACTTATAACACGCATGGTATTCTTCATAGTTTTCTTTGATCGGCGACTTGGAAAAACTAGAAATGGGATATCGATCAACCATGCATTGTTTCAATAAAACTGTTTGCTTTATCAACTGGCAAAACAAATTGTGTGACATTGACCTTGGCATCTTTATCCGAATAAATTTTCTCTAAAATTTCTGGAGGAATGTCATTAGTTCGTTCAAATTTTGGAAACCAAATCGTACTTTCCTGCCAGATCTTTTCAATTTTGGAATAATTGACAAATTTAATCGGATATTCATCATCAGACAAAATCTTATCAGAGCCTTGCATCCGATAGAAAATTTTGACAGGTTTGTCACACGATTCGTTGCTCATTTCATTAGGTTTCTCAGATTTAGTCTCATTTTTCTTTTCAACCGGTTTAACCACATTTTTCTTAGATTTAGTTTCAGTTTTCTTTTCAACCGGTTTAATCACATTTTTCTCAAATCTCTTTACCTCTTTCTTTTCAACACTCTTACCAACAGACTTTTCATTTTTCTTAACAACATTCTTTCGATGAGCATTTGCCATGGGATGAACGATCTGAGAAGGTGAGACTGGCTCAGTAGTGATTATATGATTTTCATCAGGGATATCACTTTCATTTTCAACCGTCTCAGATTGTTCATCTTCTTCATCAGAATCATCTGCAGCAACCACACCCTCATTGTTTCCCAAAACAGGTCTCACATCAGAATACGGGTCTCCGACACTGGAAGTGTTAGGCTCGTTTTCTGATGTGGAGTCATAATTGACTAAAGTCTCCGGTGGTATTGCATGTAAATTATGGTTTTCAAACAACACCGGAGATGGGACCGCCTTATAGTTTGCACTATTCGACTGGGAGGGTTCTTCTATGATATGGTCAACTACATACGCAATGTGCTTATAACTCTCTAACTTCTTGTTCACTTTTTCAGCAAAGCACTTGATGGTTGCCATTTCTAACTTGGTGTTTTCCATTTCATTAATATAGTTATTAATGGCAAGTTGTTTAATTGACAAAGTCTTTTTGAGTTCAGAAACATCCTTTTTATAACCATCAAGAACTTTGTTGAAATCTTTTAAGTCTTTTTGATAAATCTGACAGTTTATTTTGGCACTTTCAAGTTGTACCTTGAGAAGTTTATTTTCTTCTGTCAGTTTTTCAAAATCAGCACATTTAACACATTTAACACACACTTTAGATTGAGATTCAGAACTTACCGGTTTAGGAGGTTCTGTCATTGCCATCAAAGCGAAGTGAGCTTCCTTCCCTGCAAAGAATTTGGAGTAGTCAATCTTGGTGCACGCATCATCCACCATGCAAGACTTGCGGGTCATAAGGAAATCAGCTTCTGCTAGCAATTGATCAATGTCATCATCTAGTGAATTCACACTAGCCTCCGAATCAGAATCACTCTCCATATCCGAATAAGCAGAATCATAGTGCTCTCCAACATCCGTGACAGAATCAAGAATCATACCAGATTTCTTGTCTTCACTCTCAGCAATCACATCCTCATTCACTTCCTCTATTTTCAACTCCGACACTTTCTCCATCACAACCTCCTCTTCAATCTCCTCATTCTCATCCAGACTCATCTTCTGTGCCACACAAGCCACGTTTCCAGCAGTAATCTCTTCCACCCCCAATTACATAACCGTCCAATCAAAACCTTCATCCTTTTGGATCACAAGTGCTTGGTTTTGATTGTCAGTTTGGTTTTGGTTTTGAGTGTTAGGTGTAGAGATAGGAACAATGGTTCGGTTTGGATTTTGTTGAGGTTGGTTTTGAGTTGTGGGTTGTATAGTGTTGGTATTTTGTTGTGTATGTTGACGGTTCTGGTAATTGTTTTGGGGTTGAAAGCTTGAGATGTTGGGACTGTTGTACGAAACTTGATTTTGGTTTTGGTTTTGTCTGTTTTGGTAGGTTGAATTGAACGGGTTTCGATTACCTTGCTGTGCAGGCTGTGTACACTCTCTTTTAAAATGACCCTTCTCACTACAATTGAAACATGTAACTTTGGCTTTGTTGAAGCCGTATGTGGTGTTGGGAGAAGTTGAAAGGTCAGTTCTTCCAGTCTTCTGAATAAAGTCAGTGGCTCTCCTCATTATACTTGCAAAAGCCCACTGAATGTCCATAAGCTCCATCTCCTCTTTACCAATTTGTGTGTAGTCCTCATTGGTGAGATTATTGTTTCCAATCTGACTCGCAACCAAACCGTTGTATGATGCAACCATAGCAGACACTAAAGCAACATGCTGTTGAGCAATTTCAACAGTCACATTGTTAAGATTCGAGGTCTCTAACACAATCGGACTTTGATTTGATTGTGCTTGAGTAATCTGCATCTGATTCATGTGAGGAGTATATTGTTGTTGTTGTTGAGGTTGACTTGCTGTGTAACAGGCAGATTGTTGTAATGGTGAAAAAGGTGGAATAAAGTTTGGTGTTTGATATGATTGTGGTGTGTATGATGGTGTGTATGATGAAGTTTGGGCAAGATAGTTGATTGGTGCTTTTGTGGGTTCAACAACATTGGACACACATGCAATGTGAGGAGCAACGTTTGAAGTAGTACTTGAAGCAGAAAGAGAGTTAGATGTACCACTCACATACAGATCTGGATTCTGTGAAATCTGAGCTCTCTTAGCTTTCCTCTTCTCCTCCATTTCTTTGTTTTCCAGCTTTTGAATGAACTCGTTGATAGTCCAATACTGGTAGGCATCCTTTTCCTTCAACACTTCAATGTGTTGGTTCCAGTATGGTGGTAAAGCATCAGCAAATTTATCCACCAGTTCTGACATCGGTATGCTGATCTCATAGCTCGAAAGTTCTGTGAGCAAATGGCAATACCGTGGAACCAACTCTTTTAGGGTCTCATTGCCCATGTAGCTAAAGTTCTCAAATTCTTTCCGAAGCTCTTCCATTCTCAGCTTCCTTGTCTTCTCATTACCATCATGTCGGTTTCTCAGCATATCCCACAATTGTTTGGATGTTGTACACGATCCAAACTGATGCAGCAAATCAGTGTTGATCGCCTGGGATAACTGAGAAAATGCCTTCTTCTCTATCGCAAACCTCTTTTTCTCATCATCCGCCAAATTCTCCAAAGGTATCGGTTCTCCAGTATTCTCCAGAATAGGAGCAACATAACCCTTGACTATCATCTGCCATGCCTCGGCTCCCTCAAGTCCTTGTCCCTCCACATGAATCTTGAACTTTGTTTTCCATGTGTTGTACTCCTTCATGTCCATTAGCTTTGGTGGACGATTGCCGCTTCCTGAGGATAGATCATGAATAAGTGTGGATATGGCATTGGTCGTCTGCGAATGAACTGCAGCTGCTGCTACTCCCCAATAGTTGTCAGTTGGTTGTTGTAATGGTTGAACAACTTGTTGAGGAGCCGAACTAGTCATAGCCATGTAATTGATTGGCTGGGATGGTGGACTAGTCTTCTAGGCTGCAACCGACCATGGATCTTGTGTTGTCTGCTGTTGTGGTGCTTGAGTAGGTCTTGGCGTTGTTGGGAAGTTCCACATCTTGACCTGTAAACGTTTAAACACGAAAAGATTAGAAATGTTTTAAAACAGGATACTCTTTCGTACTATCGAACGTGCGAATGAGAAATAATCTTCTCCTTCGACCGTTTTGATTGATACGAATGTGGACTCAAATCACAAAATCTCTTTCGACCGCTTTCTTCTCTCGTTCGACCGTTTTCCTCTTCTCCTTCGACCGTTCGATCAATCGAAGGTGACACCACTGGGCGAATGAACACAATAAGCAATGAAAGTCCACGTTCGACCACTAAAACACCTCCTTCGACCACAAAATCCCTCTTTCGACCAAATAAAATTCCACTTTCGACCACTCTCTCTACGTTCGACCCCTGACAATTCAAAAACGGTTATTCTTTGAAAATCCGTTAATTTTGATCATGTTAATCAGATGTTGATGGATTTTGATGATCTAAATCAGGTTTTGAATCGGAATTGATTTGGAACAACTTTAATGAAGAGAATTATCCAATTTAACCTTGAAATCAAGTTGTAATCAATCAAAATCTTATCAAATCAGTTTGTTCAATGAAAACAAAAACTTTTTGATCAAAATTGGGTCCAAATCAACTGAGAAACTATTAATTTGTGGTTGTTTGATCCAGAATGGATCTTATACGACTTTGTATGTGCGTGAATGGATCGTATAACAACAAAGAATGATCAAACAAGTTAGTTTTAGGTGCGGAATCCCTAAAACAATCACAAAATAATAGTCAAACAGATCAAAACAAGTAAATCATCATTTTCAAAAGCTTTTCATTAATTAACAACTCGATTACACGTTGAAAGATGATACAAACAGGGTGAGAACGTGAAATGAGTTAAATAAAACTTCTAGAGAGAATATTAGAAAGTGGAGGGAATAATATGACAAAAAGTTACATTCAAAAATCAAGCTTGTCTATTTATAGACTGCACATTCGCCCATTTGATTCATCCGAATGTGCAGGTTCGCCCAAACTGTCTGGTCGAACCAAGCTACACAATAAACACTATACACATTCGACCAAAAGTTCTTCCTTCGCACCTTCTGATCTTCCTTCGCACCTTCTAAAAGCCTCCTTCGTACCAACGACAAATCACAAAAACAAGTTTGTTGTTCAATCTGAAGCACTAGTCGCACAATTGCATCTACAACATCTAACCCAACAAGAACCATTGTTCCTATTTCGACATCAAACCCTCAACCTTAAAATGAGAATCAGGCATTGGTGATACAGAAGGATGAGGGTTTTGAATGGAATTGCATGCAAAATATGCAATTGGGTGTTGAAGAGGTTACCAGTGGTAATGTAGCTTGCTTTGCACAAGAGATGGTATTGGAGGAGCCGGTGATAGCTGAAAATGATTTGGATTCTGAGAAAGTTTCTGAGGTTGTGATTGAGGAGATTGTTGAAGAGGTTCCAGATTATGTTGCTGAGAAGGTTGGAGGAACCGGTTGCTGAAACGATTTCAGGGATGATTATCGATTCCGATGAGCCAGAATCTGTCTATTCTGATTCAGAAAGCGAATCTAATTCTGAAGCTAGCGTTAATTCCCTTAATGACGATATTGATCAGTTGCTAGCTGAAGCATATTTTCTGATGATGAAGAAGTCAGGCATCGTGGAGGATGCTTTCGCAAGGATTGATTATTCAAAGTTCTTTGCAAGAAAGGAAGCTCACTTTGTATTGATGGCCATGACAAACCCTCATAAACCAGTATGTGCTAACTCTTCTACTAGTGATAAATATTGTGGTACTTGTGATAGATTAAATGATGAGGTTAAGCAACATAAGCATCGGCTTGAGAGTGCTAAAATCGTCATTCAATCTTATCGCAAGGACGAACATGATTTTAACAAAACACTTGAAGGTTATAAAAAAGATGTTTCAAAATTAACTAAAACTCTTTCTTTGAAATAAATAGAGATTAACAATTATAATAATGAAATTGAAGAAACTAAACTTGAAATGGCTAAAATCAAGTGTTTTGGTGAGAAAATCAACAAAAAGTTAGAGAGTTGCAAACATGTGGCGTACGTTTTGGATCACATCATTGAGGAACCCTCACAATCCAGTAGTGCACACTACAAGGCTGTTCCAGCTCCAGTGTTATTTGAAAACCACAATCTAAATTCAGTAACACCAGAGAGTAAGGGGATTCCTTATCGGATAACGAATCTAACACTTCAAGTGTTGGTGATCCGAACTCCGATGAGAGACCGATACTTGGATTGAATGATGAAGGAGTGTTTGTAGTAACTGATGATTTAGATACTGAAGATGAGGATCCTAAGAAGAGTATTGTGATTCCATTGGAAAATCACATTCGAACAAATGAGTCCTTCTCAGGTTCCACAACCTCAAAAAAATGAAAAAAAATGAACCAGCCAGTTAAGAAAGTAGAAAAGAGTGAGTCAGTTTACAAACCTGTGAAGGTTTTCTATCGGATGGAAGGACCCGATAAGATAATCTCGGATGATAAATATTCTATACAATTTGCCAATTATTCTAAAATTGAGAAAATCTGGCAAGAGAGTACCATTTGGTTTCCTAAACACGAAAGGACAAATGATATTCCTCCTGAACTGATTCGACGACTGTATGGTGATGATTCATCACAATCTAAGGTTCATGTCACTGAATTTGTGAGACCAAAATAGAAGGTTAACGGATTTTATGAAGCGGCTTACTCAAAGGAGCCCACTCCAGAGAGTTTAAGGCGTAAGTGTGTTGATGAACAACACCTGGTTAAATCATTCGCTAAACCTAACTCTAAGAATACTTTCGAGGAGTATTGTGCATGTTTCAAATGTGGGGAGATATGACATTTACTTGCTCAATGCCCCAATGTGAGACATAAGAGGCATGAAGTTGAGAGGAAGCAGATTTTTAGGAATTCGGTGGAAGATCATACACAGTCTTTTCCACAAAGACCGTTTTTCCCGCGAAGGCAAAAGTCATTTAATCAAAATCGTTTTTATCAAAAGAGGGAAAACTACCCAATTGTCTATGATAACAGAAATCGAATTGCCACGGAGAAGAAGCTGAAGAAACCTATGTTGAACTCGGCCAATGACAAACAAAAGGTTTATCCAAAACCTACTATGAAGTCATCGATTGGACCTATATCTGTTAAATCAGATAAGGTAGTCAAGAAAGTTTCTTTTTCGAATGATACAAAGAAACCTATTGAGGTTAAACAACCTCAAATAAGGATTCTTAAACGTTCTAAACAAACTTGGACACCAAAGGGTTCTCTAGGTGCTTCTACGTCATCTGCTAGAGTTGAGATTAAGAGAGAGAAAGTTGTGAACAACCAGAAAAAGGTTGATTCAAACTTGAAAGTTTGTGAAAAAGATTCTTTGAAAACTAATATTCAAAGACCCAAGACCAAACATGCTTGGGTCCCTGTTAAAAACTAACATGTTTGTGAATTGTGCAGGGAGCTCTAGCTGGCCCTATTAGCAGTCTCTGGATTGTCGACAGTGGAGCTTCTGGGCACATGACCGGTGATTTGACGCTACTCTTTAGCATCAAGAATATTATAGGAGGTTATGTAGCATTCGCTGGGAACAAAGGAGGATATATAACAGTGGAGTGCAGCGCTAGTAATGGAATCGTGAGTTTTGAACAAATATCGTATGTGATGCAAATTAATTATAATTTGTTGAGTGTGAGTTAGATATGTGATAAGAAGTTTTCTGTTCACTTTGATGACAAATCTTGCTACATTCTGAAACCTGGTTTCGTAATACCAAAAGAGTGGATCATGTTAAAAGCTCCAAGAGTGAACAATCTGCACATTCTTGACATGACCAAAGCAAACACTGTAACATTTCGCATTTAATACTTGTACGTTACGACTATTTGAATAAAACGTCAAGTTTCATTATTATTTCGTCTTTTAAAAATTAGTTGTGACGCATTTGGACCCCTAATACTATATTATATATATATATAGTATACATATATATTAGAAATATTATCAAAAAAATTATATGCTGGGGCCGGGATTCGAACCCGAGCCCTCAGCCGGTTCAACAGCATCAAACAACTCAACCATCTGGGCTACACTACATCTTGGGTTAACTCCAACACAAATTATTTATATTATGAGATGGCATACCCACAGTTGACTTAGAAAGTCAACTGTGAGGAACGAATCCCACAATCAACACAAGTACACGCGTGTTTGATCTTAATATGGTATGTTTGACTGATTATCTGACTGAGACGCGTCATACACACGAGCAATTATCATCAATCAGTCCCAATTTTCGTCAATCAATCGCGTCATCATCAATGACGAGTCAACATTCCAATCGTGCAATCCAAACCCTCTCCCTATAAATTGACCTCCCAAATCCTTCCTAGCTCGCCGAAATCTCTCTCTCAATCCTCAATTTTTGTTCTTAATTCATCATTCGAAGCTCTAGGTTCGTGTTTGACTAATTCAGTTGACCGGACATCTAAACACGATTCGTGTTTGTAAGTATTCTTTTCTTTGTGGGTTTTATCCATCGGCATTCAAACAACAATAACCCCATGATTAATTGGGTTATTGTTGTGTAAATCGTGTGATTGTAAATCTAGGGCACGATTGGGTTGATTTGGGGAAGAACACGTTTCAGAACAAGGTTATATAATTTAAACAAACACAAACCCAACACAACCACTGATCTAGATCAAGTGGTTGTGTCTGGTGCTTTTGAGCCGGCCCACGCGGGTTCGATTCCCAGCATCATCAGAATACTTTTTTTTGCAATATTCAAGCTTTATATATAATTACTTGTATTTTAAAATTAGTTGTAAAATACTAAAACAACTTTATAAATTCTACAAAAAATTATTTTATGTTATTCTAGTAGTAGAGTTTAACATACAATTTTTAGTTTTCCAAAATTTATTTATTTAATATATATAATAAATAATTCAAGTTTATTCTATTTTATTTATAAAATTCTATAAAAATATCAAAACAATTATATAAATTTCCACAAAAATTATTCTGAGTTTATATAACAATAAACTTTTCTGAAATGATTTTTATTTCTGAAAAATTATTTATTTATTATTTTTAATCAATTTTTGTTAGTTTTAATCATAAATAAATCATAATAAATTCATTTTCAATTTTTTTGCACCAAAATTTTATACAAATTATTTCTGATTATTTGGAACAGAAATACAATTTTTAAAATTAATAATTTTGTAAATTTAATATTTTTAAATATTAAAGTCATATTTTGACAATTTGAAATAAATAGATTTAATATTTTATTTTTAAGAAAATAATTTTATAAAATTTATTTTCATACTTAAAACTTTATATTTTGACCATCTTTAATTTAAAATTTAATTACTAAAAGACTTTTGTTTATATAATTATCAAATTTCTCTTATTTATTAAACATTTTATTTATTAATCCAACGAATGTTTATCCCCAAATCGAAACCCTAGAAAATACTTGTAGACTAGATAGACTTAGACTTATTTTTTACCTTATACATAGGGTAATACTTGGCAATCTTTGGGGCTACACTTATACTTTTTCTCGAGACTTAATACTTTACTAAGGTGAGTTTACGTAACCATGTTTTATGCAATTCTTTATACTTGCAACAATATACTTAAGCAATTCTACATACATGTCTAGTTGCAAACTTTAATGCCTCATGATTTAGACAACAACAACAGTTTCAACAAGTTTCAACATTACATAATCATTAGCTATGGCCAAGCCGGCGATACTCAATAATAGATCTATTGGATTGACAATCCCACCTAGATTCGTTGACCATCTTTTATGGGGAGCGCAGGTGATTGTTATCGTTCCAACATATTATTAAGGTGAACCGTGGATGACGGGATGGACCTAAACTAGTCGGAGGTTTGATTATGTCGATTCAACATTCCATGTTTATTCATGTAGAGTTAAACTTATGATAGACATATGAATTGCTAAACTTTTATACTTAAACTATTTGCTTAACATGGCTTATGTATTCTCACCAACTTCTAGTTGACCCCCCCATTTCTACAACTCAACAGGAAATAATGATGCATGAAGACTAGAGTATTAACATGAGGAGACAAACTGAAGTCTATGCTTGTTTGGTTTTTGTGATGTATTAGATTTCCATTTAAAACTCATTATGTATTTTCATTTTTGGATATTTGCACATTAAATTAATTTCAATTAAAATTTGATTACCATGTGCTACTGTATACTCATTCTTACGTGACACCTCGATGTTTCCGCCATCGGTTGGGGTGTTACAAACACAACTCAGGGCCAAGTCACGTGCTTTCTTCTAAAGCTACTGTAAAAGAATCTATCATGTGGCATCGAAGGATGGGGCATGTTCACCTAAGAAAGATGAATCATTTGGTGAAGAACGGACTTGTTGAAGGGGTGAATGTGAAGCATTTTCATCTAAATGACAAATGTGTGAGTTGCAGAAAGGGAAAACAACACAAACAGTCCCACAAACCCAAGAAAGTAAACTCAGTTGAATTTCCACTTGAACGTTTACACATGGACCTGTTCAGACCTGTTAAGCGTAAGAGTATCAACGGAGAACTTTACTGTCTTGTGGTTACCGACGACTATTCAAGATTTTCATGGGTGATGTGCATGCAACACAAGAGTGAAACGTTTAATAATCTGAACGTTCTGTTTACCCGTTTGGAGAACATATATAGTTTAAAGATCAAAAGAATTCGAAGTGATAATGGGACGGAGTTTAAGAATTCATCATGAGTACAGTTGTCACACCCTCAAGTTCCACGTGCGGGGTTTTACCGCGAGGCGCGTGACACACCAGGATCCAAGTCAACGGTCACAATAAACGACAACTACATGATATGAAAACAACGTAAATTGCCCATTAAGTTTTCAAAACCGTTCTAACACAACGGAAGCAAAATGTATTATTACAACTCAAAAGTAAAACTCGAAGTCTGAAATGTTTAACAAAACATGCATATGATTCCTAGACGCCGTGAGACTCCGTGCACCTACCGATAGCTGCTACCTTAGTGACCTGAGAAAAACATGCTAAAGAACGTCAGCAAATAATGCCGGTGAGTTCACAGGTTTTTAATGAATACCGAATCCAATGAATACTAACTCCCAAATGAATACCCATGATCAATCCAGACCACATGCATGCAAATCATATGAATGCCTGTTACTACTGCGATTGGAAAACCATTACTGGACTCGAATACTGTGAATACTGAATACGTGCCCGAATGAATACTGAATACTGAATACTGAATACGGCATAATGAATACTGAATACCGAAGAGACAACATGCACCCGTCCGACCTCCAGTCGACGAGTGGGGCCGGTCAAGCACAAATAGATCTATCCACATTTCCCCCATTGTGCATTCCCGCACATTCATGGTTCTCCCCGGGACTTCCAAAGATCGCATAGTAATATAATGAATACTCTAAAACATAATGAATACTTGAAAACATAATGAATACTCCAAAACCCAATGAATTCGTGAATACCAAAACGTAGTTGACACACCTTTCATGAAAACATAGTATGATGATCTAACTTAGTGATGACCTATCAATGAGTTTACATAAGTGTGATGATTATTAACCCGAAGGCTAATCAATCCCCAAGTTGTCCAGACCGTGACCGTGTATGTTGAAAACATGTTTAAACGTTAAACCGACCAAACCAGACAACACCCGGCATCCCATTGGTGACCCGACATCCCACGTGTTAGCCACATACAAGATATCATGCAACTTATGCAATTAAACACTTAGCATGCGCAAACATTCACCTTATCTAGCATAACGCCCAATTAACGCATAAACAAGTCCGAACACGTGTTACTAAGTCATTAGACATGTTACGGGGTTCCTAACATGTTCCTAGGTGTCAATCCATGTTTCGGGATGTTAAAATATACATATGGCAGCATTACACGCGATTAGGAATCAAACATGTGATTAGGAAAAGTCAACTGGTGATTAGGAGAGTCAAACTAGTGAATAGAATTGTAATCACTAGTAAAGTGGTGAATAGAATTGTAATCACTAGAAAAGTGGTGAATAGAATTGTAATCACTAGTAAAGTGGTGAATAGAATTGTAATCACTAGTAAAGTGGTGAATAGAATTGTAATCACTAGTAAAGTGGTGAATAGGGCTGTAATCACTAGTAAAATGGCGAATAGGGCTCCTAATCGCCTATAGTTTAGGCGATTGGGAGCCAATCGCCTATAATGAGGGCGATTAGGGCTCCTATTCGCTAGTACTGCACTGTTCCGTCCTTTTTGCGCGTTTAACCCTCCAAATCAGATCTAAAACATGTGTAAACACCCAATATCCAACCCAAAACATTAACCCAACTATTTCAAGCAAAAACCCCTAATTTATCATCACCCTAGCCGTCCCGAATGCATGCGGTTTCCCAAAATAGCATAACTAGCATGTAAGCATCACATCAACATGCGAAACTTATCCTAAATAGCAAATATCCAGATTTCATCACATAACGACGTTGTCCGACAATATCTTACTGTTCTAGCATCATCCTAGAGTAAACCCTAACCTTAAACAATCATCAAAACACATCATATCATCATTAATCCTTTATAATCATTCAAACGGGTCAAAACGCTTAATATCAATATTACACATCTATGAACCTTCAAACTCCTAGGTTATCATCATATTAACTCATTTAGGTCAGAAACACAATAATAACACAAGGACAATCATGTTTAAACAATAAAAATCCTATCTTGCATGAATACATCACATATAACAAGTATAGAGGTTTGGGTTTGTTTTGAAACTGATTTTAATGAGTTTTCAAAGACACAAACGTTTAGAAATCAGGTCTGGACCTTTAGGGATCAAAACAATATCATTACAAAGGTTTGGGATGAAGAACACACCTTGAAATGATGAGATTATGAGGTGTAAAGCTTGGAAATGTGATTTCTTGTTCAAAACCGTGTTGCAGAGGTTGAATAAGGTGTGGGGTGGCTTTGGGGTGCATTAGGGTTTCACAAGTGATGTTTTAAAACATAAGGGTGGTATTTATAGGCGTTTTTAGTCGTCATGTGCAGATCAGGCGAGTACAGGATGGTTACAGGCGAGTAGAGCTGTAATCGCCTATACCTACTAGCGAGTAGGCTGTAATCACCTATACCTACTAGCGAGTAGGGTGTAATTGCCTATACCTATTGGCAATTACGCGTAATCACCTATAATGTCATGCAATTTCGCGTAATCACTATATTATCACATATAAACACGTATTCACATACCGACACGTCATATAATGATTGTAAGCACATAATGCATGATAACTAACACGTTCCCATCCGTTCACCAATTCCCGGGACTCGAGATTTACGTGTGCACGTTAAACCCGGCGATTCTACAAATCGCCAATCCTTGTACACATGGTTATGGACCGACTCCCAATGATCCTGTGGATCATTGTAACGACTCCCGATGATTCCCGGAACCATCATAAGGACTCAACTGACCTAGTTAAGTATGTTTGAAAACGTTTTTCGCTAAGGTAGACTTATGTGTTTTATAAAATGTTAACCTAAACGTGCCGGGTGTCACAACAGTGCACCATACACTCCACAACAAAATGGTGTTGCAGAAAGAAAGAACAGGACTCTTATTGAAGTGGCACGAACCATGCTTGCAGATTCTAACCTACCGGTTATGTTATGGAATGAAGCAATTCATGGAACATGTTACACTCTGAATCGTGTGTTAACGGTGAAGAAGCTTGGTGAAACTTCTTATGAACTGCTTAACAGACGAAAGCCAAACTTAGAGTTTCTAGAACAATTTAGGGCGCCATGCACTATGGTGAATCCTAATGAGAAATTTGGACCAAAAGCCGAAGAAGGTTATTTTCTTGGATACGCGACACCACTTAAACACGTATTTAATAAAAAGAACTAAATAGGTTGAATGTTGATGTTCAACGCTTCAATAAGAATGTTCAAGGTAGTGGGTCCGATTGGATGTTTGACTACAAGGAATTATTCGAGTCATTTAATCTAGAAAATATGGTTAAAGAAGCTCTTTTACGATTATATTATGAGTGTGAGAATGTAGTAACTTCCCCGTTAGTGCGTCCGATCATTGTAACTCCTACAGCAGCAACTTTTAATGATACTAATGCTCCTGTTAATGAAGAAGAGATTTTCCAAGAATCTTCTACAACTCTTGATTCATCTGAGTCAAAAGACAATGATGAAGCTTTCAATGAAGCTATTTTAGATCATGCTACGGTATCACCTCCAGTGAACCTAAATCCAGAAGTTGCATCTTCATCTAATACGGGTAATGATCTGGAGACGGTAGAGAATCTGAATGTTCAAGTAGTGATTCCAATTCCTGATCATCCGGAATCTCGGATTCATCAGATTCATCCACTTGAACAAGTTATAGGTGATCCGGGTAGCAGTGTAATGACAAGAGGTCAACTTAGATGTGCAACTTCACATGACAACATTGGAGCCCTTGCCCTGTATGCTAAGATACATAAATCAGGTTGTCAAAATGATTGGTATTTTTCTTGATATGTTTCGTAGGTTGAGCCGCGGATGTACAAGGATGCTTTACAAGACGAATCATGGGTGGAAGCAATGCAGTAAGAACTACTACAATTTTAGAAACTCAGAGTCTGGACGCTAACATATTTACCACCAGACTGAAAGAAAATTGGCACTAAGTGGGTATTCAAGTGCAAAAAGGATGATCGAGGCGTTATTTTCCAAAAAAAGCTCGATTGGTTGTTCAAGATTTTCGTCAAAAAGAAGGGATTGATTACAATGAAGTCTATGCACCGGTTGTGCGCATTGAAGCAATTCGAATGTTTCTTGCGTATGCATCTTACAAGAAATTGAAGGTGTATCAAATGGATGAAAAGAGTGCTTTTCTGTATGGTGTGGTCATGGAAGAAGTATAGGTTGGGCAACCACTAGGTTTTGAGGATCCTATCCACCGGGATAAGGTCTACAAGTTGAACAAAGCTTTGTATGGCTTGCACCAAGCTCCAAGACAATGGTATGAAGAGCTTAGCACATATCTTCTTTCCAAGGGATTCAAATGTGGTTTGGTACACTGTACCCTGTTCACAAAACGAACAGAGGGTGACTTGATTCTTGTTCAGATATATGTTGTTGACATTATATTTGGTTATACTAATGAACTTTTATGTAGAGAATTTGAACGAGTCATGCAGGAAAAGTTCGAGATGAGCGCTATGGGAGAAATGCAAATCTTTTTAGGCTTGCAGGTGGATTAATTGCCAACGGGCATCTTTATTCACCACACGAAATATGTTTCTGAAGTCTTGAGTCGATTCCAGATGGATGATTCAAAGCCTATGGATAATCCCATTCCAACCAATCACGGGATTGGAGTTGATGCTAAGGGGAGGGGACCCCTTCACATATAGAGCCATCATCGGATATTTTAAACTGCATCTCGGCCGGATATAATGTTCGCGACATGTCTCTGTGCTAGATTTCAATCGAAGCCGAAACAGAGTCATGTTACAACTGTCAAGCGAATCCTACGATATCTAAAGGGTTGTCCCTCGTGTGGACTGTGGTACCCTAATGATGATAATTTTGACTTTATTGCTTTTAGTGATGCAGATTTTGGCGGATGCGATATTGACGCTAAATCCACAACGGCTGGATGTCAATTTCTGGGGAGAAGGCTCGTGACCTGGCAATGCAAAAAGCAGACAGCAGTTGCATTATCTACATGTGAAGCCGAATACGTTTAAGCCTCGAGTTGTTGTTCACAGGTTTTATGGATTCAACAGCAGATGCGCGACTACGGTTTACAATTTCTTAAAACTCCCATTCATTGCGATAATGAAGCAGCCATCACACTCACTAAAGACACCATTAATCATTCTAAGGATAAGCATATCCGAATTAAGTATCACTTTATTCATGATTGGTATGCTAAAGGATTGATTGATATGGTCAAAATCTACACTGACTATCAGAGAGCTGATCTTTTTACCAAAGCGTTTGACAAATCATGTATTGAATTTTTACTAAGAGCTAATGGTATTAAAGAGAAACAAGACTGATCGTCACCTCAGTTTATCCTTTTATTTTGTTTTTATGTTTTCAGAAAAATTAAAAATCCAAAAATATGTTTTTAATTTTACGGGGAGCATTTTATTCAGAAAAACCAAAAAGATTGAAAAATTTTGAAAAACCATAAAAATCAGAAAATCCAAAAATGATTTTTCGTGGAGAATAAGAGGAAATGATAGTACATTAGTGAGGATCTATTGCATGCTAAAGATTTGAAACGTCAAATGCTTGATCAGTGTTGACGTTGTGTGATGTGCTGATAGGCTTCGTAGGCTTATTACTGCGTGCCGATGTTAAATCTTATCTATTTCAGGTAATTTCATCACTTCGATTTACAATTGCACGATCTGATATAGGGTTTAAAGTTTTAATGCAATGAAAACTGTTATTAATTGTTAATTTACGGTTTAATAGTGCTTGATTCATGGTTTTAAGTTGTAAAATAGTGAAAATTGTATGATGGTGGATTATTGTTGTTTATAGACTTGTTAATCTGATTTCATGTGATTTGTGTTTCCATGATTTTAACCTAAGACATGTGATAATATAGATTAACCTAAAATTGATGCACACACTGATTGTGTAATTTCAGTGATGATTGTGTAATATTAGTTCATATGGATTCTCTTAATTTGAAGTAATTTGTTTTTATTCGTTGAATGGTAGTCATGGTTAGTTTGTCCGCTTTATTGTATGATATTAGTACTCGTATATTGTAATGTAATGTTACTATTTACTTTTATCAATTGTATGTGTTTTAACGCTTTTATTATCATGTTGTTCCCACTTAATTTAGTTTTATCGAGGCTTGTATGGTGGATCTTGAAACAAGAGATGGTTGATATTAATTTATTGCATCCCAATTTACCTAGATTTACATACGCGTAACTGTTGTTCTGCATTTCATATCCCATATATTCTATTCTTGTTTCGTGTATCTATGTTTTACATTATTTTGTTATTGTAGAGACTCATATACTGGATTTTTAGGAATCTACTTGCAGTACTACACTACTACTCTTGACTCACCTAATGTTTCTAGATGTTGGATACCTAATGTTATGATAGTACATAAACTTGCTTTGAATATGGTATTTGCTAGAGAGGAATATGTGTAGATTGGATAATTACACTTATTTTATCATACTTATTTGTTCCAATATCCTTGTTTCAATGTGCACATGTGTAAACATCTTATTTACACATGTGTAAGTTATTTAATTACACAAATGCAATATACCAAACACAATTTACACATGTGTAATTTCTTATTTCAACAAATGCAGTAGTAACGAAGCTGATTTACACATGCAAAAATTATACCATAACATTTCATATATCAAACAAATAATTTGAAAAACCCGTGTACACCAAAAGTATGTAAATGAAACACCATTTAACGTGAAACCTAATCTGAAAGTTTATAATTCACATAATCTCTAACTACATGATTAATTGCAGATCCGTATCACTTAAAACGTTAACATTACCTATTTTAAGCAGTCAAAAGAAACAATATCATCTGCAGAAGTCCAGATTCTTTGTCTTATGCGCAGAAACATATCACCCTCTCATTACTAACTAAAAATTATTTATATAAAACTTGTAGGTCATATATAAAACATCATTTCAGTATCTAACTTAATCCGAATGATTGCAAGACATGAAAACACTACCTATCGGATCAAGTACAGATCTATATTGCTCATTACACTAACATTTAAAGATTCTATACGTAGTTACGTACACATACATATATACATAGAGCTGAAAATTTTGAGCGCTTGTACTTAATACCTGGCTATATTTGGTCTAGAACTCCATACGAGCCTCCTCAGTGACGATCATCTTTGCCATACCATCCCAAATTGATTGATTATGATGTTAATTACTTTCCTACACCGCTTTTCTTCTCTCGATTAATCCTTAGAAATCTGAATCGAATGATCAACAAGACCACAATCTAGCCTTAGAATGGAAGCCATGTCAGTTATCGGTAACAATAGGCAAATCGAGAATCGAGAATGACGCCATCATTGGCTTCTCTCCGTCCGATTCAACTTCGTTACCATTGTCCGCTGCCACATGTCCATCCTCATGCTCATCGGAATCAAATCTCTTAATGCTGTTGTCGTCTTCTTCATCTTTTCCAGTGATTTGAGTTTCCGTCAAAGAATGAGTGATTGATTCAAAGAAATCTGATTTAGATCAATGCTTTTATGGTCATAATATCTATTATCGGCCTACAGGATTGGGGCTGTGAGTTCATGAGGAAGAAGGTGATTTGAGGTTTCATGATTATGAGATGTAAGGGTTTTGAAATGTAATTTTACATTAATGCCCTTTGTAGTCTTATAATTTATGGTCCCTTCTCATTTTAACTCACTCTAATCTTAGCCTTTAATTGTGGATGATCTATGGATGAAAATGGTTCTTAGTGTTCTCACAAATTTTCTTGTTCTCAGGATAACCCTTCCCTATATATATATATATATATATATATATATATATATGTTCTAATCTACTATTGAAACAAAAAACCATCCAGAACAATCGGTCTGGTCAGCGATCCCTATGGCTCAGGTCACGGGTTCAAACCCGGACCCAGCCCTTTTCATTTGGTTTTTTTTTTGGAGGGGGGTGATTTAATTATGTTATGGATTATATAAAGTCATTTTAATTATTATAAATACCAAATCATTCTGAAATTTTTTTTGAAAACCCAAAAACCTATTTTCATAATTTGATTTTTCAGAAAAAATATTAAATTATTATTTTAATGTATTTTTCTTGATTGTAGTCATATTTAATTCATAAAAAAATCCGTTTTTATCATTTTAATGCAAAATTTTTATGAAATTATTATTAACCATATTAGATATTTTAGTAATTTTATTTCTTGTAAAATAATTACTTTTATATATATTTTAACTAATTAATGACATAAATCAATTATTTGCCATTTAAAATTTTGTTTTAGCTAATAATAAACTAGAAAATAATTTGTAAAATTATTTCTGATGTATACAAAGTAATTCCTTCTGATTTTATATAAGAACCACATTTTTACACTTTATTTGTATTTAATCCTTATTTATCGCATTTTAAACTATTTTAAATCAAATAAACGTATAAGATATCGAATTTATAAATTCTCAAATTTTAAAAAATACTTTATTATATCATAAGATATATGTCTTGGAACTTTTAAACTTAATTAATTTATTTATTTCATTAATCTCCACATTTATTCATTTATTTAAATTTCTAAACTTTAATGATTGGATTTAATTATGATATTATTTCTTTCCGATTAATTCGGAAAATATAGAAATATTTTCTCGAAAGTATGTTTGCCCATAGTTATAATTTACATATTTTATCATTTACGTAATTTTTATATTCCCATTTTAATTTCATAAAGCCTAAATTTATGCACTTAATTATTTTATCATTATATCTTGAAACAATTATTAATTGTGATTATATTCTATTTTATTTTACAAAATTGTTCATATTCAATTTGTAGTTAAAAAACATAAAACCCCCAAATCTAATTTGGAAAACCCTAAGTGCCTAATCCTAGAAAATCCTAGACTTGTTATTAAAATCCCTACATTATTAGACGTTGTTTATATTATCTAGGTTAATTCTTCATGAATCATTTGGCTGGCTATGCATTGCATTTTGGAAGCTTATTTACTTGCTTGAGGTGAGTTTACATAACCCCTTTTTACTGTTTTACATTTTTGGGGTGAAACACGTTTAAACAATTTGGATACAATAGCTATTACTCATTCTCTTTGTGTTGAAACTTGTTGATTCATTTTGACTTGTAAAAAAAAAGACACAGTACAATCATTAACATTGATCGAGCCGTTTGTTTAGATTATAGCACTATAGGTCTGACAAACCCATCCCCCCGCATAAATTCAGGGATAATAAAAAATAGTTACACTTTTACTAACTTGCGAGTTATGTCTCAATCGACACAAGGTTTCATTGTAAAAAAGACGCATTGTTACATGTCGGACTCATACACTTACATTATTCACTGATACATCTTAACTGTGATTGCTATACAAAATATTGTTTTCTATTACATGCAAAAACTTATGTATTCTCACCAACTATTTATAGGTTGACCCCCCCCCCCCAATCTTTCCAAATTAACATGTTTCATGTTTTACTTGCTATTGGAAGTTGTACAAGTCCTAAAACACATAGGATCGTTGGACCTAGTTTATATGAATCAAGTTTATGTAATCATTTATTTTTGACAATTTGTAAACCGTTTATTAATATTCAACTTTCATTTTGTACCATGAGCTATTGAACAATCATCACTACGTGACACCTCGATATTTCCGCCATCGGTTAGGGTGTTACATCAACAAACTTGAATCATCATTGGAAGCAATGACGGAAATACTCAACGGTTCAACAGCTTCCATTGCCAAAAAGATATGGGAATCAGTTTTTACCAATTTTCCAGACTCACAGAAAATTGACTGACTTTAATCATAATTCTCACATGGCTTTGATAAGAAACATGATGGACGCTAGGTACAACGATACTCAAGCTGATATCAAAGCCATAAAAAAGAATCTGGCAAAGATCACGGGCTCTGCCCCTGACAATTTATCAAGAAGATCAGGATGATGATGATGATGATGATGATGCCAAAAAGAGAGACAAAGATCAAGATAAATTAAGAAAGTTTCCTCCTATAAAGGAAGCACAACAAAAACCATCAAACGCTTCTAAGGTGCAAACAACTCATAATCCAGGGTCAGCTCCAGTCATAACCACTGTTGAACAGCTATCTACTATTGCTTTGGAGAAGAGAGTTGATAAAACTGCAAACCAAATAGCAGAGAAACTTGCCTTGTAGAAGGAGAAAAGGAAAGAAAGTCGAGATTCCAAAGCTTCCCAGTTGATTCAAGAAAGAAAAGCTCTGCAAATGGAAGAGGAGGATATAGGCTCCTTGAAAAGAAGAAAATTACCTGCAAGACATGCACGGAAAAACTAACATTCCCTACAACCACCGATAGCCAATCACCACCACTCCAACTTACATTAAATAACCCACACTATTAGCACATCAACCACCAATCCAAACAACATTTATTGCCACTGAAAATGTGCAAACACGTTTTTCCACCACAACTACTCTTATAAACATACCAATTACTTCGTAGCCACAACAAACACCCACCAAAAGAACTACACCACGAAGTCCAACCATTTTGTACAAGAGAAAGAAAAATACTTTAATTGTCCAAGATGATGAAAATCACACTAATCCTACACCACCTTAATCATGTAAACTGATTCCAGCTGCCCCCATCTTATCGTTTCCCCCTCAAGCATTAGTTACCACCATGACAACTTCAACACACTCATCAAACCAAATCAGCTTACCATAACTGCTTTCTAATCTTGTTCTTGATTTGACAGCAATACAACATGAGATAGAGTCTTTCTACTCAACAGAAGATCCATTATCACTATCTTTTCGTACTCTTGAAGGTTTTCCAAAGCCTAAGAATGTTGAATAGTATTTAAAGATGAAAGGTGAACATGCTGAGATGCTTGCAAAATAGAAAAGCTATGGGAAAGATGACAAGACTGCACAAATAGTCTACCGGAATGAACTTAGCAAAGTCGGAAAAATAGAAGACTTTACACGGGACCTGTCCAAGCCAATGTCTGAGAGGCCAGTAACTTCTAATATGGAAAACATTTTGAGATGGATACCTTGCTTAGATAATGAAGGACAAACCTTACAAGGCCATGGAAAGTCAATTTGCTGGTTTGAATTCTGTGGCACTCAAGAATGAACTTCATAGAATTAAAAAGATGCTTAAAGACCCTAATCACAATGCAAATCCACTTAGCTAGAAGAAGGGAAAACAAAGTGTACCTAAAAGATCTTTAAAATTAAAAAGAATGAGATAAGAGTTGGTCGCTACTAAATTTGGAGAGATGAAATGAGTTGCTAAATGGGAAGAATCAAGACTAGTTGAGACTTACAAAGACCTTGAGAGACATAGGGAAATTGATCCAATTCTGTCGAGAAAGCCAAATTATCCTGATCAATATCAACCACCTTGACAGACAAAAAGACACAAAATTATGTCCTCAATAGATGATCTTAACATAGCTGCTATGAAACATAATAAAGGGCAAAAGGAAATATCTGATGCTGAGGAGGGGTTGGAATTTGCAAACTTAAGAAAACATGGTTTGATATATGAGATCAAATTTCACACGGACCCTACCAGTGATAGACTGAGGGAAATCATCGGCCAAAGAAATTAATCGGACTAAAAAAATTAAAGAATGGAAGTCGAACAATGACACCCATGAATTGACTCTGGTCAGGATTGATGGACAAGTTCAGATGATCAGCATGGAAGAAGCTTATGGTCTAGAAACTACTAATTTGCAAGATTTACTAAAGCTAGAGCTTCAAAGGGATGCAGCCGACTTGCACTCTTTTCACTTTGAGCTTCGATTCAAAGGTCAAATAAGGGAGAGCCTGATAAGGACAGTTTGCAACACAACAAAGACTGTTGACAAGTAAAGTCTGTTGAAGTCTTAGCAGTTGTAGTCTCCAACATATGATGAACCCTGACGATTAATATAAAATCTATTTGAATAGCATCTTTTATATTTGTGATGATACTGAATAACATATGTTATATTTATGATGATATGGAATAGCATATGTTATATTTATGATGATATTGAATAGCATCTGTTATATTTTATAGTTATGAATTATAGTATAACAGATGTTGGATAATAGAAACTTCATACTAATAGATATAACCTAACAGATGATTTGTACTTAATACATAACATGTTAAGCAACAATTAATACTTGTATAGTGATAACTAATGCTTTGCAGATAGTATCCAACATGAGCTTAATATTGTTCAATTCAAACTAATATACAGCCGACTCTAGTTCAAGAATTTAAAAAAATAATTGTTTTCTATTAAATTGACATAACACTACACATGTTACTCGAAAAGCTGAAAACTTTTAGGCTTAGATCGCTTCTTCCGGGGTCCTTTGCATGTAGAGGATAGATCCCCAAAATTTAGTATATCAACATCTTCAACCCTTCTTTTTTCCATTAGGAGTTGTAGTAGAATCCGATACAGCATCGACGACAGAAGAATCATCCGTAACAGATACAACATCCTTCAAAAAAATCACAAAACAAATAATGAACTATTACATAAGGACATAAAATCTACCAACACCTTAAATCTACTTGCACAAATACATACTCACCTTTAACATCACTTGACTATCCCCCTGTGAAGATTCTGAAAGGTTAACAAATTTGAATTCACAATCTGCCTGACTGACCTAAGAAATGCTCATACAAAAGAAAAATACAAAACTTAACTATTGAGGAACGTTTAAAACTCAACACAAACTCAACAATTAATACAAATGACTTTAATTTAATACCTTATCCGCATTATAATATCCATTACCATTAACCGCAATCAACTCATAAATTATGACTAGATTATCACATATCTTCATGACCGTGTAAACATGGTAGTCGTTTGTAAGATTGTATTCAGAAACATCAATTTTAAAAACCAGCATCTTATCAACCAATCGAAACAATTCTTGGGGCAAACTTTCACTATTACTCAGCTTCAACTGCCTTTCTCTTATACAACTTGCAGATGATCCGACAATTCTCATAACATCTCTGTCAAATATCACAAAGGATACACTGCCAGTCTCATCCTGAACCCTGACATGCAACTTGAACCTAAAACAGATAGACGAAAAACTTATCTGAAAACATATATACTAATCATTGCAAAGAATCATGTTATATAAATAACAAACTGTACATAATTATCTCTACTTACTTTGTAGTGATGGATGTACACTGATAGTCACACTTGGAACAAAAGAAAGCAGTACCAAGCAATTTTAGAGATTCTTCAGTCACCTTTTCATGAGCAGTAAGTATTCTAATTTAGTTACCACCTTCTCGAAACATCTGCGACACGCATCATAAAACCAACCATAGCTTTCTTGGACAATTTTCATTCTCACAACAACAACACAAGACATTGGCTGGAAAAAAATATATAAAACCTCTATTACATAAGAAATAAATGTGTAATAATGTCAACAAATATTAAAGATAGCCTAATATATTAAAACCCTATCAATCTCGATAAGCTCGTCAACACATTTTTTTTCGGATCCAACAATGAAGTGTTGATACAATGGGTAAACAAACTGGTAGGAAAATAGTGTTTAAGAAGTAGAACCAACTTGTAGTTCCGTTTCAATATAAGAATAAAAAATGAAACAAATTAGTAAAAGAAAGAAAAATTTTCAAATATAAATACATAATACATTTACATTGTATCTCCTTCTTAACTACTTGACTTCATTTATTTCTACATTGAGAAACACCCGAGTTTCAAACTTGTCACTATCAACTATAAATTGATCTAAATATAACAATATTCATTATATATATATATATATATATATATATATATATTGAACTCCATTCAACTGACAAACTATTAATAACATTAATATAAGAGAAATTACCTTTTAACTCCTTAACCTTGCCATGTTGTATAACAAACATCACATGCTCATTAGCAACGTTTTGTGAAATGAATTTCTTAAACTGTTATGCATAACCATTCCACATAGTACATCGCAAAATTGTACCACTACATAAAAACAATATAATTTTGGAGGTAAATATATATAAAAAAAATGTTAAACTCAATAATGATTTAGTTGATTTATTACATCACTAAATGACGTACATAAAGAAATGAAACTAGCAACAATACTTTACAAACAAAAATTAGGAAAACGCTTACTCCAAGTCTTGAATATCAAAATTCATTCTTTTAGTTTCTTTTGGAGGTCGTCCAAACACATCCAGAGCTCCACACCAAAACACACTACCAGCAACATCTATACAATGTGCATATAATTAAAAATATGAATCCCGAAATCAAAATAAACTACATATTAAAGGTAGAGTAACAAACAAACCAATAGTTAACAATTCCTTTGCTTCGCCTTTAAGAATATCTTTAAAAGGCATGAAATTAAATCCATACTCACCACATTGTCAACCAACAATACAGCTAATAGTGATACAACGATAAAAGTAGATCTTATAATCATGTACTGCAACTTTGTATGGGTCCTTGTTTTCACCGATCCCAAACTTAGATAGAATAACGACATCATCCTCTTCAAGGTTATTGTCAAAAACGTGCATCAAATGACTCTTTATGTAGGCCTGAATGTTATCACCCTTAAAATAAAGATAAACAAAATATCAAGGTCAACGGAAACAACTTTCATAACATAAAGTAAACGAAAAACATAACACGAATAATATTTATATTTATATCATCATTGATAACATAAAGTAACTTTAGAGAAAACATATATTACTTGCTCATCAATCAATATCATTTCCATTTTAAAACTTTTTTTCCACTTTCGTAAGATACAAACCTTCAGATACCAGATACCAGATATCTTTGGATGGGTTCAGATCACAAACAAAACTATAAATTTTGTTATCAACGTCCATTGAGATGATTTTAACAAAGAATTTGGAAGCTGATTTTATGAATTAATTTTGATGAGAGAATGGTTGTGTATAAGGGAAGCATATGTAATGATTATATACCTGCAAAAATCACACTTCCCTATGTTAATTTAAAACTTCAAAGTTAAGAGGCTGAATAAGTACTCAACAGATGTTCATAACATCTGCTTATATTAACAAAAGAGCTCAATTATTGGTCTGAACAGTTGTTCGTTAATCGAGGCTAACGAACAGATGTTGTTGTGCTCAACAGGATAAATTCAAGTGGCCCACATATTTTCTTGAATACTTCAAGCTGATTAATGACATCATTATTCGCATCATACAAGCATTATTGACCTATCTCTATGCTTGACACCTCAGCTTTCTTATGTCACTCACGACTCTCTTATTATAATAAGTATAGATAGATTTTTAACTTTTATGACACAAATCCATGTGTTTCTACGAAAAAAATAGCTAAAATTTGATTTAGGCTATTAATAAAAGATAATCGAAACGAACTGAAAATCGACAATCTAACCAAATGAACCAAACCAATTGACCGACTTGTTAATAAAATTGATCAACCAATGATTTGGTTTCAGTTCCAGTTAACACTGTTAACTGAACCAAGCCATGTACATCTTTGAAAGTGTCCATGTTTCCCGTCGTATCGTATGAGCACCTATTTTAGAAGAAAATTAGATGGGCCAAAGCTAGCGATAAGAGGTTTAATACTAATATGAATATAAATATTAAAGATGTGAAAAAGAAAATTAGATGTAAAATCATATATCATATTGGATATACTATCTATACTATATTATATGCATATGAGATGGACATTTTAAGATACCCAAAACTAAATAGTTTGTAAATTTTAATCTTCATATACTAATTACCTCTTAACCCTCTAATCTTAGTTACACTTTAATTTCTTCAACTCTACTCAATTTTTGCATATTAAATAATAATTACACTTTTTATGGCTTATTTTGTGGCAACTACCCCACGATATCTAAACGACCATGTTTTTTTCATGCGCCTGTACTTTAAGAAAAAAACTACAACCTAAAAAAGAGCATTTTATTCTCTTTAATTTGAGTATAAAATTAATGTATTACGTGATTAACACTGTTTATCAGTAGGCAATAACTGAACTGTTAACCGAACACGAATTAAAAATAGACGAAACCTAGCCGAAATCTATAAAAAACTGAACCAACAAAAAAATCAAATTAACCTAGAATCAGTTACCGTTTTTTCCTAGCATTTGTTAAACAAAATTTACCAAACCGAAACCGAACCATTCATGTATCAATATAGTATTAGTATATTTTTTTTTTTTTTAGCTTCTATACATAATGTATTAATAGCTTTATTTCATTTATTTCTAAGAATTTTTTTTAATCAAAATTAGGTTTTGGTTATTAACCAAGATTAACTGAACGGAACAAAAAATAGCGAATCTAATCAAATACACCAAACCAATTAACTGACTCGTTAATTAATAAGATCAACTAACCAATGAATTTGGTTTCGATGATGGTTAAGGCTAATAACCGAGCTAGATCGAAATATACACACCCAAAAAAATGTATGTGAACATCATGTGTCGATCATGCTAGTTACTTTTAGTGCCGCACAAAAACCATCTGCTCAACTTTGAATCCTATTTAAGTAGCCCACTAACATGATCAATAATATTCGGTCGTCCAAACTAATCGTCACGACAATCGGTCTAAGGAATTTTTCGTTGCTGTAATGGCAGCCCAAAACATGACACTAAAAAAATCACCATCTCATTTCTATTAGACATTTGAACTCCAAAACTAATACACACGGCCCAAATATCAAAATAAAAAAAAAAATTGTTGCCCAACTTTAACTTTCAATTGGCCCAAATGATTTTATGTGACGAAGTTCCCCCAAAATAAAATATAAAAAAATACACATCAAACCGTCACTTTGATTTTGCTTAATAAATGTCCATGAATGATAATTCTACCAAAAGTCAATTTTTTTAACGGTTAACTAAATATTATCTAAACTGTCAGTAGGTTAGTTCTAGGAAATGGCTATTTACTGGCAGCCCAACTCCAGTAAGCCACCAATTCAAGGAAAACCCGTCGTCCAAAAACCCAGTGCTAAAACCCTTTAGTTCATATTTGAACATGAGGCCAATTGGTCTCAAGATCTTATCTTTATTTCCTCATGCTACTTCACCAAATAGTTGGGACAATCGTCCATTTTAATTTGATAGAATTTGACAAAACAATTTGAAAAACCAATCGGCTTGTAATTTGCACAAACAAAAGGCCTTTTTTTCCGCTTATATCACGCATATCTGAGAACAAAACTAATTTTCTCTCTTCAGTTGTCAACACAGAACATACCTTTTTATATTGCTTCGTCTTCCCCAAACAGTGAACCATAAAACTTAATATCTCAATAGCTAAAACAACACAAAGACCTCTGTTCTGTTCTTCTTCTACCTCTAGCAATAACAAAATAGAACCTTTAAATTTTCTTTACCTTTCCAACTGCAATCATATAAAACAAAATCACTTCTTCTTCATTGTTTAATACAACATATTTGTGTAGTTTTCCTTTTTTAACCAAACACGAAACATTAAACCACACAAACACAAACACGATCTGCAACTAACAAACCTACGATTATCTTGAACACTAACACTCACAACAAAAAAACCAATTAACAAGTTCACAAGCCAAAAGTTGGATGGACACGAGTTGATTGATCATATAAGAATCAGCAACGTCATCAACTCTCTGCTTCTACTCTTTCTTTTTTCTTAAAAAATAAAGGTATGAATGAATGTAAACGGTTTGAACTTTGATTCGTGGATTCAAACGACTGGGTTTTGAATTGTTGTAAACGACTAAGTTCAGTCCGAGTCCTAAACAACCAAGAGCTTTGACAACCTAAATTACTTAAAACTCATCTCATCTAAACGAATGAGATTCACAAATCATAAATGACAGAAGGAAATGACAAAGCTATGCAAACGACTGTGATCTGAAATATAAACGACTAAGTTTGAACCTGAACTAGTAAATGACTTAGAAGAAGTTTTCCTGTTAAACGCCTATGATGATGGGTTATAAACAACTAAGTTTGAATGTAAACTCGTAAACGACTTAGAGCTTTTTTTTATGGTAAATGACTATAAAGATCAATTTCCTAAATGATTTAATACTCAAAACTATATATAAATGACCAAGAGCAAGTCCTTATAAACGACTAAGTGAGCATGACTGAGAAAACGACTAAGAGAAATGACACACCCTCAAATTTCCACTGCAGGGTTTTACCACAAGGCGCATGACATGCGTATGTTTTTAAAATCATACATATCCCATTTAACATGAGAAAATTAATAGTTAAAATAAGTTCAGTGGAAGCAAATTTAATGTCTTATGTCAATTAAACAACTCGCAAAACATACGTGAGTACCAAAAACCAATCATAAGTAAATATGAAAATGTTTGAAAATAAATAAATATATGAATGTATGCAAGTGCGACCCTACGTGGATTCTAAGCAACGAATACCTTGGCGAGCTGAAAAAAGCATGATAAAATATGTCAATAATTAAGTCATTGAGTTCACAGGTTTTAATGTAAGTGAATCTGTTTGTCTGTTTGTGACACCCCAGGAAAATCCCACATCGGCCGTGGCCAGGAGAGATCCTTGGTTCATAAGTAATGTCTTGCCTCTTAAATGACCAACGCGTTTTGGGCTTAATGTTAGTGGATGAGAGGAGAACACCACAGTTAAGCGTGCTCAGGTGGGAGCAGTTTCAGGATGGGTGACCTCCTGGGAAATTTCCACCGGGGCACCCAAAAACAAATCCGTGAGCTCTGGGTGGGCAAAGTAGACAATATTGGTGGTGAGAGAGGCCGGGTGTTACAGATGGTATCAGAGCCATTCCTGTGTCGTTCGGGATGGTGGGTGCACTCCTTATCAGGGATGATGAGACTCTAACAGGGGGTGAATGTGACACCCCAGGAACACACCTCATCAGGGACGATGAGACTCTAACAGGGGGTGAATGTGACACCCCAGGAAAATCCCACATCGGCCGTGGCCAGGAGAGATCCTTGGTTCATAAGTAATGTCTTGCCTCTTAAATCACCAACGCGTTTTGGGCTTAATGTTAGTGGATGAGAGGAGAACTCCACAGTTAAGCGTGCTCAGGTGGGAGCAGTTTCAGGATGGGTGACCTCCTGGGAAGTTTCCACCGGGGCACCCAAAAACAAATTCGTGAGCTCTGGGTGGGCAAAGCGGACAATATTGGTGGTGAGAGAGGCCGGGTGTTACAGATGATGTGACACCCGACATGTTTGGGTCAACATTTTATAAACACATAAGTCTACCTTAACTAAAAACGTTTATTAAACATACTTGACGGGGTCAGTGGAGTCGGAACACAGTCCGTATTGTCCAGGGTCCAATGATTCGGGAGATCATTGGGTTAGTCACACACACACACACACGATACGACTCCCGTTGTTGGTGAATTACATAAAATAATTAAGTGTATGTGTAGACTAATTGTCGTATGGTGGATTATATGCTTAGATGTGTTTAAATGATGTGTAGATAATCATCCGTGCTTAAATATGTTAAACATAGACTAAGGTTGCATGCTCGTATGTTAGGGTGCGTTAAAATGCGTTAAACACGACAAATTGGAAAACTAGAAAAACGTGAGTCCTGGTTCGACCAATCGAATGTGCGAACCTGGACAATACTCCTGGTTCGACCCTTGTAAAAGGGGCGAACTTAGGATATGGAATTGAAAGAATTTCATTCGACCAAGTCAGGGTACATTCGACCCTGTGAAAGGGTCGAAGGAGGGTACATTCGCCCAGGTAAAAGGGGCGAATGTGGACATAGTATAAATACCACACTTTGTCATTTTTCACCATTTCACAAACCCTAAATGCCTCAAAACACTCTCTAGCAACTTTAAACATTGGGGAATGAGTTTTTGCCATTGTTTTCTATAATCTAACCTTCAAACACCTTCTACACAAAGATCTAAGGTGTGTTCTTCATTCTAAATCATTTTTAAAGCATTTCAATTCGTTTTTATTAAACCACAAGAGTCGAGATCTGATTCAAACATGTTTTCATGGATAAAAACCTTCCTAATATCTTTCTAAACAAAACCTATTCATAAACAATGAGTTTTCATACAAATTAACATGTGTTAATGGTGTTTTATGTGGTGTTATGTATGGTTTGATGATTGATTGCTGTATAGATGTTATAAAAATGATCTAGGACTATTATTGATGATGATTTAGGATTGAGATAGGTTACAATTGATTATTGATGATGTTTTGTTCATTTTGGGGATTCTGGGTTAGATCTAGGGTTTGTTCACGATGATAGTGATAAGGATATGATTGGGGGTTTATTGTTCATGATAATCTGAGTATATTAAGTTGATTATTGATTGATTTCAGAAAGTTTCCTAATTGGGTAAAGATTGCATGCGTTTGATGTGACATCTCCATAATTTGCTATTTCGGGTAACTTGAAAAATGGACGGATTTCGGGATAAAATTGGTAGGGTTTTGTAGGAATATGTTAATGATAGTTGACTGCTGTGATTGGTGATGTTTCGTGATGTTTTCGGACCGTTTAGATGCGTTTTGGTGCGTTTCATAAAATGCTGATGAAAACGGGCGAACGTGGAATAAAATTGGTTCGAATGGGCGAACGTGGAACAAAACGTGGCTCAAACGGGCGAACGTGGCTCAAACGGGCGAACGTGGCTCAAACGGGCGAACGTGGCTCAAACGGGCGAACGTAGCTCAAACGGGAGAACGTGGAACAAAACGTGGCTCAAACGGGCGAACGTGGCTCAAACGGGCGAACGTGGCTCAAACGGGCGAACGTGGAAATGGGAAAAACCACATTCGACCATCTGATGTCCGGAATGAGATTTTTGATGCAAACTAAGTGTTTTATGCTTGAAACTTATGTGCATGACTAATTGATGTAATGGGTCACCAACGGGATGTCGGGTCGGTCTGGGATGTCCGGTTAACGTTTAAACACACTTTTTAACACACGTAGTCAAGATCTGGACAATCGGGGACTAGTTAGCCTTCGGGTTAATAGTCATCACACTTATGTAAACTCATTGATAGGTTGTCATTAGTTGGGATTATCATACACGTGTTGGAATTCTAGTTATCAGAAGACGCACTCTAAGGTGAGTTTCACGGCCCCTCTTTTATACACTTTTCTCTCGGGGGAGAAGCATGCCACACGTTTTAACAAATACAACGTTTATGTTTTAAAACGCAACGCTTTTGAAACGCAACGCTTATGAAACGCAACGCTTATGAAACGCAACGCTTTTGAAACGCAACGCTTATGAAACGCAACGCTTATGAAACGCAACGCTTTTGAAACGCAACGCTTATGAAACGCAACGCTTTTGAAACGCAACGCTTTTGAAACATACCACTTTTGAAAACGCAATACTTTTGGAAACATGACATATTTTGGAATGTAACTCTTTTAAGAAACGTGACACGTTTGGCGCTTGGCATATTTCACATTGGCACTTGACACTTTTAAACATTGATGTTTGGCATTTGACACTTGGCGCTTGGCACTTAATTACTATACGACGAAATGCAACGCTAAGTCCCTACTGAAACCATGAATGTGCGGGGCACAACGGGGGAAATGTGGATAGATCTATTGGGCTTGACGAACCCCACCCGACGGCTGGGAGCCGGGCGGGTGCATATTGTCTCTATTTTTGGCAACTTAAACACGGGCGGCAACACACGCAACGCTTGTCAGTAATGGTTTCGGCAACACAGTCGTAGTAGTAAGGAAACGTTTGTTATTTACTTAAGGTTTTGCACATTTGGTACTTTGATGAAACTCTTTACGCATGAAAACGTTTTGTGAACTTAAAACCTGTGAACTCACCAGCATTATATGTTGACGTCTTTTTGGCATGTTTTCTCAGGTCGCTAAGGTAGCAGCATTGAGTATAGGCGCACGGAGTCTCACGGCGTCTAGGGATCATATGCATGTTTTGTAAACATTTCAGACTTTGAGTTTTACTTTTAAGTTGTAATAATACATTTTCTTCCGCTGTGTTAGAACGGTTTTGAAACTCAATGGTAGTTTACGTTGTTTTCTTATCATATAGATGTCGTTTATTTTGACCATTGACTTGGATCCTGGTGTGTCACGCGCCTCGCGGTAAAACCCCGCATGTGGAAATTTGAGGGTGTGACACTGTTTGTTTGGATCCACATTAGTTACTAGTTATATCTAATATGTCACACCCCGCCTAGGCGGAAACACGGGATGTAATCTTGAAAGGTTTTCAAGCACACAAGTCACGCAAGCATCAAATTCATAATTTGAGAGATATATTAAAAGACATCATTGTTTAACATATTGATAGAAAATATTGTCTTAAAAACCATATTTCAAATGATATTGTTCTAGATCATTTAACAAAAGATACGTTCATGATATCCCCATATGTCTATACGCGACTCCAAGTTCCATGCTCCATGATTTAATTGCCTAAAAAACATTCAAATAAAATATGCCAACAATAAAGTTGGTGATGCCACGGGTTTTTGAGGTATATGTAAACCATGGGTGACTGGATCATTATCGTGCTAAGACAATAACCGTTATGTGACTGACATGAGCCTGTAACCAAACCTTGACGAATGTTGTGCCTCACACATTATACACTAAATACAATTAAAAGTTGTGAAATACAAGCACTCTTTTGATGACTGTAATCCGGTTAAAGCGCCTAACCATGTATGGAGGTGTCAACCCAATAGATCTATTCCGGTGTTTCATGGCTAAGTCCATAGTTAATGGTTACAGTAAAACGAATGACACAACGACTTATGAGTACTCTAAAATTTTTGTCTCATGTTCACGTAATATTCAAAATGTAACTGAACTTGTACGCATGTTTCCCCCTAAAAGAAAGAAAACAGTAAAAAAACAGGTCGTGAGAGCTCACCTGATGTCTAACTGCTAAGACAGGACTGGATCTGGTGTGGAAATGTCTGAACAAAGGTGCCCTAGATTCAACAAGGACAGCTTAAGTCTATGTATTGTATTATTTACCGTGCAACTGTTCACCCGCCTTGTACGTCTATAGACTATGTGTTTTTGTATGGTTGTCCATATATGTCACATATTGTATGTGTTTAAAATGCTCGTTTTTTGTCATTATTTGAGACTATGATTAATCATTTGTGGCAAAACAAGTGTCTTGGTTTTCTATATGTTACCACATGATATGTATATTAATTATTTGTACCAAATACGGCATATATGTAACACCCCAACCGATGGCGGAAACATCGGGATGTCACGTATTGATGATTGTTCAGTAGCTCATGGTAAATAATAAATTTCAATAATTAATTAATTGAATTACATACAATAGTTCTAAAAAGAATTTGTACATCCAATGAAAAATGCTAAATCTAAATATACATCTTCAAGCATTAACTCTAATCTTCAAGCAAGCTATAACCTGAAACATGTTAAGTTTGAAAATATTTTTGGTCAACAAAAGTTGGTGAGAATTACATAGGTTTTGATAATTGGATAAAACTTGTACAATTCAAGTGTCATGGCAAGTCTAGTCCATATGTGAAAACATACTAGAAGTAAATCGAGTGCATAATCAACCCTTGTGACTGTTAAATTGTGGTCCATCCCATATGCTCATGGTTCACTCGATTATGTTATGCGATAACAATCACCCACGCTACCTTTGTAGGAAGCACGTATCCGGGTGGGATTGTCAGTCCAATAGATCTATCATTGTATACTGTCGGCTGATCTGTGACACCCCAGGAAAAATCCCACATCGGCCGTGGCCAGGAGAGATCCTTGGTTCATAAGTAATGTCTTGCCTCTTAAATCACAAACGCGTTTTGGGGCTTAATGTTAATGGATGAGAGGAGAACTCCACAGTTAAGCGTGCTCAGGTGGGAGCAGTTTCAGGATGGGTGACCTCCTGGGAAGTTTCCACCGGGGCACCCAAAAACAAATCCGTGAGCTCTGGGAGGGCAAAGCGGACAATATTGGTGGTGAGAGGGGCCGGATGTTACAGATGGTATCAGAGCCACTCTTGTGCCATTCAGGATGGTGGGTACATACCTCATCAGGGACGATGAGACTCTAACAGGGGGTGAATGTGACACCCCAGGAAAAATCCCACATCGGCCGTGGCCAGAAGAGATCCTTGGTTCATAAGTAATGTCTTGCCTCTTAAATCACAAACGCGTTTTGGGGCTTAATGTTAGTGGATGAGAGGAGAACTCCACAATTAAGCGTGCTCAGGTGGGAGCAGTTTCAGGATGGGTGACCTCCTGGGAAGTTTCCACCGGGGCACCCAAAAACAAATCCGTGAGCTCTGGGAGGGCAAAGCGGACAATATTGGTGGTGAGAGGGGCAGGATGTTACAGATGTGACACCCCAGGAAAAATCCCACATCGGCCGTGGCCAGGAGAGATCCTTGGTTCATAAGTAATGTCTTGCCTCTTAAATCACCAACGCGTTTTGGGGCTTAATGCTAGTGGATGAGAGGAGAACTCCACAGTTAAGCGTGCTCAGGTGGGAGAAATTTCAGGATGGGTGACCTCCTGGGAAGTCTCCACTTAGGCAACCAAAAACAAATCCGTGAGCTCTGGATGGGCAAAGCGGACAATATTGGTGATGAGAGGGGCTGGGTGTTACAGATGGTATCAGAGCCACTCCTGTGCCGTTCGGGATGGTGGGTGCACACCTCATCAGGGACGATGAGACTCTAACAGGGGGTGAATGTGACACCCCGGGAACACATCTCATCAGGGACGATGAGACTCTAACAGGGGGTGAATGTGACACCCCAGGAAAAATCCCACATCGGCCGTGGCCAGGAGAGATCCTTGGTTCATAAGTAATGTCTTGCCTCTTAAATCACCAACGCGTTTTGGGGCTTAATGCTAGTGGATGAGAGGAGAACTCCACAGTTAAGCGTGCTCAGGTGGGAGAAATTTCAGGATGGGTGACCTCCTGTGAAGTCTCCACTTGGGCAACCAAAAACACATAGACACTTTATGATTGAATTGCATATAGAATGTTGTAACATGTTTCACCCCAAAAATGGTGATAAATAGAAAAGGAGCTATGTAAAACTCACCTTAGCAAAATGTTATGTCTCGTGAAAAAAATAGAATAATGTGTTGTGAATGTATGCGAGGCGAATCCCAAAGACTCAACAACGTAGCTAGTCCAAATTGAAGAAAACGAAAAAGAAAGAATATCAAGCTTCCAATTCGCCAATTACAAGAGCTTATAATCAAAGCTTCAATTGTAGAAGTAATAGACTATAGAAGAAAGGTATGAGGGAAAGTTTAATCGGATTGAAACAATCGATTTAGAGGTGCAAAGTATAATGGGTCATAGGTGGGTTTTTATACTAGCTTTGGAGTCAATTAGCCATTAAAATTGGTCAACACCATAAAGTAAGGTTTTATGATGAATTGACTATTTGACTAAAACTTTGACTGTTTGACTAAGACTTTGACTGTTTGACTAAAACTTTGACTAATCAATTTAAGGAATGTGTTAAGTTTATTTTCTTCTGAAATACTACACAAGATGATAGTTGGCTCAGTTGGTTGTCACTGTGTGTTGGTTGGCTGTGGACGCGGGTTCGAGTCCCAGTCCACACAAATCTTTTTTTGGCAATTATTAACCTAAAACTATATTATTCTATATTCATAATATGATTATATAAGCCCGAAAGTGACTCGAAATATTTTTAAAACGTACAAAAGTGTCGAGATACAAATAATTATTAGTTTAAGGTATTTAAAACATATATTGGTTAAAACAATACATTATTTTTATCAAAAAAAAAATTAGGGGAAATTCGCGATGTTACAGTCTCCCCTACTTTTGGAAACTTCGTCCCGAAGTTATTAAAAATACAGGTTTGAGGTTGATTAGGTAGAAATTAAGGCAGCTGTGGTTTGGGTTAAGGCACGACATGAATTTATAGGTAATAGAATAATTTGTTTCGAATAATTTGAATAAGAGGTTTGAGATGTGAGTTTTAAGGATTGGATTAGGTTCGTCTGAAGTAGCAAGAAGCATAAGAATCTAGCAAAATACTAAACTTATGTTTTAGGAATCTTATAAGAAATTCATGAATTGATTGGCTATATGAAAACCAAATGAACTACTAAAACCTTATTAGAATTTCACACTACCTTAACGTACCTGTAAATTCATGATTACATTCCGGACCGCAATCACCAATTTACCTTACATTAGGGTTTTGTGTCCTTCTATTACTCTAAACACACATGTAAGTAATGCAAAATAACCTTGTGATTGAATCGTTTACAATGTATCCAAAAATGAGTCCAACTGTTGAGTAGGAAAAAGACTTCTACCAGTCAGTGAGTAAGAACCTCTGCCGATTGTTGAGCAGGTGCGATAGCCTCTACCAGTCGTTGAGCAGGTTGTAGGGCCTCTACCAACTGTTGAGCAGGCATGATGACCTCTACCAATCGTTGACTAGGTTATTTGGTACTAAACTAACTGTTGAGCAAGTACTTCATCCTCTACCAGTTGTTTGATTAAGTGTACCAATTATTTCACACATAAATTGCAAATTGATAATATGTACATATAAGCAATCAAGTATCAAGTATAGCATACGAGTTGTAATAGAGTTGCCCTAGATAAGGTTAATGACTCTAGGTGTGTCTATAGCAAATAGTTCAAATGTTCAAATATGGTAGATAGTCGAATCCTCATGTATAACTAAGGATTATGTTTGATGCAACACACAATCAAGTTTCAATAGTTTGGTTATCATGGGTACCTAGCTCATGTGTGAGAAGGTGAAGGATATGAATTTAGTTCTTGAGAGGATGATGAAAAATCCTGAAGCAGAATCAAGGTTGTGAGAGATAGTGAATGTGAAGATAGTTGATAAAGAGTTTATTTTATAGTAAGGAGATTATGTAGCAGTGTAAATTTTGGGGTTTGGATCAAAGGTTATAATCAAGTGTATAAGAAAACATAATTGTGGTATATGCCAAATATTGTAAAAATTTGAACAAGTTGAAAATGAGTGAGTGTCGATTGAAAATTTAGAGACTAGATATTATTCCTATGGAAAAAACAATTGGTTTTATACATAAAGCAAAAGTTGTTAAATAGTACAAGCTAAGTGGGCTTTGATTAAAATATTCCCGTTAGTTGGAGATTTCAAACATGACATTAGGTTTTGAAGATCAAGGTTCTATTAAGTGATTTTTAATAGTTTAAAGCATTATATAGAAAATCGTTTGTTACGTCAATAAATAAACAGTTGAGTTTAAGTTCGAGGACATCTTTTGACAAAAATATGTAGTTTGTAAAGTTTCTAGGTAATGAAAATACAACAAGATTTAGAAATCTTTAGTTTGTGCTAAGGTATGAGGTTATAGTTTTTAAAAATAAGTAACATGTGGAGAAATGAAATAATATGATTTGGGTAGGGTGTTGAATATTTAAAAAGTGTCTAAGATGGTAAGGTGAAGTGTGATAGTGAAATCCATAGATGGTTATGAAATGAGATTGATTTAAGCTGTAAAATTTTGAGATTTTAGAGCTTAGTTTAAGGAAAGTGAGTGTAATCATTTATTCATTAATTAAAACGAATAAACGAAAACGTTGACTTATCAAAACTTCTAGATTCTAATAACGTAATGAAGACATGCTTTAGCCTATAAGTGAACACTCATCCCGAGAATTCCCAGGTAGGCATCCGGGTCCCTCGTCTGATTGGGATTTATGCGCAATGCTAGTCCTAGACAGAAAACTCAGAATACAGGCGTTCACCCTTCCAGATTGCACGTGTTCGTTATTCAAATCTAGAACTTCGACGAGATCATCAAGGTGGTTCAGGCTAAACCTGAGGATTTGTCCTATTAGTCTGAGAGTATATCTTGTGATGGAGAGCACTCTTCTTGTAGGGACTAAAGTAAGGATAAGAAGTAAAATAGAGAATATAAACAAGTAAGGTTGCAAGTAAAAGGAGCAAGTACTGATTAAAATCCTATGGTTATAGACTAGATTATTATTTTTTTTCTAATAACCTAATTTCCTATAACCATGGCTCTGATACCAATCTGTAACACCCCAACCGATGGCGGAAACATCGGGATGTCACGTATTGATGATTGTTCAGTAGCTCATGGTAAATAATAAATTTCAATAATTAATTAATTGAATTACATACAATAGTTCTAAAAAGAATTTGTACATCCAATGAAAAATGCTAAATCTAAATATACATCTTCAAGCATTAACTCTAATCTTCAAGCAAGCTATAACCTGAAACATGTTAAGTTTGAAAATATTTTGGGTCAACAAAAGTTGGTGAGAATTACATAGGTTTTGATAATTGAATAAAACTTGTACAATTCAAGTGTCATGGCAAGTCTAGTCCATATGTGAAAACATACTAGAAGTAAATCGAGTGCATAATCAACCCTTGTGACTGTTATATTGTGGTCCATCCCATACGCTAATGGTTCACTCGATTATGTTATGCGATAACAATCACCCACGCTACCTTTGTAGGAAGCACGTATCCGGGTGGGATTGTCAGTCCAATAGATCTATCATTGTATACCGTCGGCTGATCAATGTTAATGATTATGCTAGAATATTGTGCTTACCCTAGTCATGTTTAAGACATAATGCAACATAGAAAAACACATAGACACTTTATGATTGAATTGCATATAGAATGTTGTAACATGTTTCACCCCGAAAATGATGATAAATAGAAAAGGAGCTATGTAAAACTCACCTTAGCAAAATGTTATGTCTCGTGAAAAAAAAATAGAATAATGTGTTGTGAATGTATGCGAGGCGAATCCCAAAGACTCAACAACGTAGCTAGTCCAAATTGAAGAAAACGAAAAAGAAAGAATATCAAGCTTCCAATTCGCCAATTACAAGAGCTTATAATCAAAGCTTCTATTGTAGAAGTAATAGACTATAGAAGAAAGGTATGAGGGAAAGTTTAATCGGATTGAAACAATTGATTTAGAGGTGCAAAGTATAATGGGTCATATGTGGGTTTTTATACTAGTTTTGGAGTCAATTAGCCATTAAAATTGGTCAACACCATAAAGTAAGGTTTTATGATGAATTGACTATTTTGACTAAGACTTTGACTGTTTGACTAAGACTTTGAAGGTTTGACTAAGACTTTGACTAATCAATTTAAGGAATGTGTTAAGTTTATTTTTCTTCTGAAATACTACACAAGATGATAGTTGGCTCAGTTGGTTGTCACTGTGTGTTGGTTGGCTGTGGACGCGGGTTCGAGTCCCAGTCCACACAAATCTTTTTTTGGCAATTATTTCCCTAAAACTATATTATTCTAAATTCATAATATGATTATATAAGCCTGAAAGTGACTCGAAATATTTTTAAAACGTACAAAAGTGTCGAGATACAAATAATTATTAGTTTAAGGTATTTAAAACATATATTGTTTAAAACAATGCATTCTTTTTATCAAAAAAAAAAAAATTAGGGGAAATTCGCGATGTTACATATAAACATATGTTTTGGCCCTTTTTGTGTGAAAATGTTATTTACTCATGTTTTACCCTTGTTAACACATATACTTTGGTTATTAACACATGTTTTCCCAAAAGTTTTATGTTAAAGCTTATTTAAATATGTTTTTTTGGCTTTTAACATATGTTTCCAAAATCACCATTTTATGTATGTTAAAATTTAAGTTCAAAAATGACATTTCGTGGCTTTACTTGGCCCTATGCACACAAGCATACACTCACGTGTATGTGCGCAAGTATGTGTATGTCCATATACATGGTTTCTTGCGTGTTGTTAGTACATGTTTTGTGACAGATGATTATTAGTGTTTGTCAGAGTTGATAGCAACGGTCAAGGGGGAGTTTGTTGGTGCATTTCTGACTGTGGCTATGTAACTCGTATGGGCTTAGTCTCATAGAACTAAAGTAGGGGCGATTGTGGTAGCCCAGGCAAGTGTGCCTGAGGCCCAGCCCAAACTTAGTTAATTATTTAGCCTATATATATTTGTGTAAGGGTTTAGGGTTTCTAAGAGTGCTGTATTACCAAATACATAATCATCAGACACTTTTCCAGAGTCCTAGAGCTTCTTTTTCTGGTTAAGCTCTCTCTCATAGGTCAAGAACTTACCATGAAGCTGGGTCAGTGATAGGTCCTTAAATCCAATTGAGTCCCATTTGTCTGGTAATGATCTTAAAAACCTATGGTTCAAAGTTGAATTAGGGTATGTTAGACCAACCAGTTTTAGTTCACTAATGAGACAGTTAAACCTCTCAAATTGTTGAGTTAATGACTCTCCCTTGACATGACTGAATGTTTCATATTGTTGGTTAAGTATTTCACGGTTGTTTTCAATAACCTCTTCAGTCCCACCAAATTGTTCTTTCAATGCATCCCATAACTCCTTTGCACTGTTACAGTGTAACAGCCCAGCATAGATATCATTGTGTAGAGCCATGGCCACAAAACTGAAGGCCTTGGCATCTAACTCAATTTTTTGAAAATCCTGGTCAGAGTAGTTTTCAAGTTTCGTAGGCTGTTAAACCTTGGGATCTTCGGTACTCGGCACCATCGGAACATGTGGTCCGAAGATAACCGACTTCCAACACCCAGTGTTCTGTTGAGCTAGAACATGGCTCATCCGACGTTGCCAGATATTGTATTCAGATCTGACAAGCATCGGTGGCTTGTTGTTCGTGCCAGTGTTATGTGGATCTTGATTGATTGAAGCCATTCTCTGATTGTTTCTAAAACAAAGTCTGTTTAAAAACGGTTGAAACGAAAATAAACTATTACTCTGTTTTTCAATCCTACAAACAAACGATATGAATAATTGTGAGCTGATCTGTTTATATTAAATTGATTGGTTAGATCAAATTTAATTGACCACGCTTTGATACCAATTGTTAGGATCTGAGTTTGATTGTTTAAGTAATATGAGTAATGAATGAAATAGACTATAAATGGAAAGTGCAGCGGAATGATAAACTGTAAATCAAAACAAGAGAATAATTTTTTTTCAGTCGAATGCTTTCATATATCAAATGATTACAACGATTATACATGACCTAGGCTGACGTCACCTAAGACAGTGACCTCTAACAGAGTAACAACATAAAACTTCTGATGATACAAATAACTGTTACATTGGAAAACTCTGAAAGGCAAACAGCTGATAGGAAACCTCTGATGATCTTGAATCATCTATTGGAGCCTAAGTGTTGTTGGCTCCAACAGATCTCTAGTCTTCAGTACTTTGATCAGCTGTTGTTCTTCATCAGACCTTTGATCAGCAGTTGTTCTCTATCAGACCTTTGTAACAGCAGTTGTTAGGGTACAACAGATGTTAGGGTCAACAGTCTTTTTGGAGAAGTAACTTGTAAATGCTGTTCTTATTAAGGATCAATTGTGTAGTATATTTTGGCTTTCCAATCATCTGTTCTTCTCCAGGTGCACAAAATACTTCACCCAAGGCATTTATTTAACCATGGACTTAACGGATAGCCATTTCCAAACCTTGATACTTCTTGTCCATAATCCTTGGCATGAGGTGCCCCATTCCCAATTGCTCACCTGTGGATGACTTCCACGACACACATTAGATTTTGGGATCCGACTGGTGACGCATCACCATTTGACCCATTTGTATCATTTGAAACTCAATGCTTGATATAAAATCGTTAAGTACTGGGTCCCGATAGTGAGAACATCACCACTTGACCCGTTTCATGAGTTGCGCACTTCGGGTGCAACATTGACTTTGTTGCTTACCATACACTATTTTCATTCTAGACTAACGTGATTGAACCCACTTAAGGTGTTTTGCCTTATTTTCATATATTGATTCTTAAATTGTCATAACTAAGTTCTAACATAACTCTTCAAGATTTAACCCATTTAATATATTCATTTCTTGGGTGCACATGTCACCTCATTGATTGTCATAAGACAGTTTATACATAAATTCACCCGTTTAGACCTACTTAGTGGTCTTCACCACTCGGGGTCCTACCTTTCTCCTATAAGTAAGTCTAAACAATTAATACGCAAAGCATAAGTCATAATCTTTATTATAATAGCATATGCAACACTTACCTTGTATCCTTGCGAGCTTCATACTTGAACTTATATTTGTTCGACCCGTTCATCTCCAAGCTCCTACCTAGCTTATCAGAGTCAAACTACTACATTGTATCCACAAGATAATTAGATTAGTCAACCATTAACATGACGATCACACCTTATGGATTCACACGCACTTATTCATCAAAGCATGCAATATATTCAACAACTAGTTTTTGTTCAATGAATCTTCCCATTCACTAACCGTTTGACCCGTTAGTGAAGTTACTTATAAAAACTAGTTAGCAAGTGATTTTGAACACTTAACGCAGGCCACATAAGATGCTATATGTTCCTAACAATCAATACTTCATGACTAAAGCACGTATATATATATGATCTTATGCCCTTTTTGATTGATAACAACATTAATATTCTGCAACGATTTTCTATATAGATCCTATAATTGACCATTTTTACCCATTTAATGTCCGAAAGAGTTCAACATGTTCCAAGTTGGATTGTCGAGGGCTTTAATACCTTCGCAAGCATATATGGTAAACCTTCTACTGATTTTTTTATGATTCTATATAATTTCTATAAACTCAGGACAACAAATATATTTGTAATTTCACAGCTTTCAAAGCTCATGCCCAGTTGTTCTAACTCACCTTTTTGACCCGCTTAATAACTACATTAACTTCATATGATAAAAAAAAGAAAAAATTTACTCGATAGGCTTTCATAAAAGGTTTAGAACATCCAAATCGGACAAACGGTTGATTTTATATGATTTTCTTAAGATTATTCAAAATCTATAAAAAACTACGAAAATCATGTTTATGGTCCTTCCAAGTTCAACTTCCCGAGCTTTCAACCTTGACACCTATTTCATGATTATTACATCTAAGTGCTTAGTTGTGCGTTTATTGCATATAACACTATATGTTTAATAAATGTTCATGTTTATGCATCATTAATAAGCGCACAAGTTTCACACAATTTGTTTCCCTTTCAAGCATTTCCTCAAACACCTTATGTGCATAATCTTCTCAAAATTAAGATCGTGACTAATTATTTTTCTACCTTTACCAATCATTATCTAGTGAAACTAAAGCAAGTGCAATTAAACTGTGACACCCGGCAAACTCAGGTTAATTACTTTTATCAAAATTATAAGTCTACCCTAGAGAAACATTTATAAAACGTACTTAACTGGTTTAGTTGAGTCGGTTCGGTGATTCGGGGAATCATCGGGAGTTGGTTTGCACTCATGTAATTTCCATGGTTCAATGATTCGGGAATCATTGGGGGGAAACACACATACACACGAGTATTGAGTCTCGTTGTTAGTGAAATTACATGGTTGGGAAAACTTATCAAGTATTAGGTGTTTTATGAATTATTGACAACTTGTGGATGCATGTTTATGAGATTAGGCATGATATCATATGTTAAAATGACAATCTTGGGGTCGTAAGGTCGAATAGGAAAATTCGATTCCCATTCGTCCTATCAAAGGCATGAATGAGAACTTATAATCCTCATTTGTACCATTTAATTTCCATTCGTACCCAAGAAGGTATGAATGATAACAGAGCATAAATATAGCACTTTGCCTCATTTTCATCATTTCATAACCCTAACTCGCCCCCAAGTGCTCTCTCTCAATCCCAAACCTATAGAAACGAGTTTTTGCCCTTATTTCTTGGATCCAAAAGCTAAAACAAGTTTTATATCAATATCAAGTGAAGATTCAAGGTGTGTTAATCATCTAAACCCTTTTTAATGCAATTTATTAAATAAAAACCTTTCTAACACCTTTATAAACTATATCTAGACATAGATAATGAGTTTTCTTACAAAAACCCAAATATTAATGATGTTGGTGACTATCTTATGTGTTGCGTGTTAATGAAATGCCGTGTATTGTATAAATGATTTAGGACTAATTTGAAACATGATATATGAATATATGGTTGACTAGATTATACCCTGGGAACGTTCCACGCTTGAGAAATCTAATATGACATACCAATTTTACATATGAAATAGAATGATGCGCTTTACAATTACATGCAAGAAAACTTCAGGTACCACCTAACCTAAAATAATTAACAATGTATCTCCAATGTTAACGTCTAACCTTAAACAATGTATAACTTTAATATTTATACCTAACCTAAAACAATGTACAGCTCCAATGCTAACACATGTTGAAAATAGAATTCATATTTACTTATTTGAACATAATAAGTGACTTGCCTATACATGATTAATGAATTATTTGAACAATTTGTGTTTTTTTCCTGTATAAACAAAACCCCACAAAAATAATCATTTTTTACTCCATTTTTTATATAGCACTATGGTCCTCGTTGGAAAGATAATAAAACGCTCGTTAATTTGGTGTAATTTTTTCTTTAAAAAACTCGTATATAAAAGATATTAACGTTTAAAAATTATGGGAGGAAACATGAGAGAGAAAAATACAATTTTGTTTTTAAATTTTTTCCTAAAATTAATTAATGCCACACGACACACTCAAAGGGGAGGATGCCCTCTTTAAGTGCCATATAGGATTTATTGCTTTCAATTTTTATAATAGATAGATTAATTGATATTTGGTGGACTTTTACCCATTTTGGGTTTTTTTTTTTCCTTTATGTTAGATCTAGGATTTTGCACATGAACATGATGATGATAATATGATTAGGGATTTGATAGCATAGGTGAATATGTGTTTATTGGTCTGAATATGATGCTATTCCACAAATTTTCATTTTGGGTAAAATTCTCATGAAATTGATGTAACATCTCCATAATTTGCTATTTTAGGTAAAGTTGTGATTTAGTATGTGAAATCGATGGATTGATGTGTGAAATAGTTGTAGTAAGATGTGGATAGGATAGAAAAGGTTGACTGCAGCGTTTGGTAGCATTTCGTTATGTTTTCAATCAGATTTGAAGGGTTTTCGTTTGTCGAAATAGTTCTACAACTCTGCAGGTCGAATAAGTGAAAAGATTTTTCATTCGTGCTAATAAGGGTACGAATGAGAGAAAAGATTTTTCATTCGTGCTATTAATGGTACGAATGAGACAAAAGATTTTCATTTGTGCTAACATGGGTACGAATGAGAGAAAATATTTTTCATTCGTGCTAACAAGGGTACGAATGAGAGGAATTATTTCCCATTCCTACCAACGTGTAAAATTGTGAAGCTTTGATATAAACTAAGTGTTTTATGTGCATTGCTTCTATGTAAACTATATATGCTTGATCAACTGATATAACGGGTCACCAACGGGTGGTCGAGTCGTGTGTGGCCGTGTCAAACATTCAAACACGTTTTCAAACGTATAAAGTCAAGTCTTGGACATTAAGGGTTACTAGACAAACATATCATTGGTCAAACTTTAATAGGCTATCTATGGTAGGTTTCCGATAGTTGGAATCACCAAATAAACCTGGTTTATTATTATCTAGAAGATACAACCTAAGGTGAGTGTCACAGGCCCACACTAAACTGTTTTCAAATTTGGGGGAGAAGCATGAGGTACGAACTTACGGAATTTTTGACCAACGTATTACATTATATCACATGAGTACTAAGTGACATTACATCATTTAAAGTCCTTCTAAAGCGTAAACCATTAATATGTGGATACATAGCGAGGAATGTGTGAATATATCTATTGGGCCCTGCAAGCCCCACTCGGGTCGACTGGGAGTCGGACGGGTGCATAATTGTCCTATCTAACTTACGGCACTGGCGCTATCCGCTGGTGGGTATTGAGGCATTTCTAACGTTCAGCAGTGGTTCACGACACTTTAGTATCATATAATGATGTCTAGCTAGCATCAGGTATAGATGTAAGGATTGTTGGGTCTAGTTTACAAACGTTTACATACTTTTCAAACTTTATCTATGTGACTCACCGGCACTGTATATGTTGACTAACATTGCATGTTTTCTCAGGTCACTAAGGTAGCAGGGAGACTAGGCGTACTGCAGTTGCACTGAGTCTCATTTCTCTTGATTATGGATTGTAAATTTAACTTGCTTCCACTATGGTTTGTTTATGGTTGTCTAAACTCTAAGACGGTTTGGTTTGGTTTTCATTGCATGTTTTCCATATCATATAGTTGTCGTTTATTTTGACCGTTGACTTGGATCCTGGTGTGTCACGAGCCTCGCGATAAAACCCTGCAAGTGGAATTTGAGGGTGGGATAGATTGGTATCAGAGCTAATGGTTATAGTGAACTAGGACTACATGTTGAGTCTGGTCTATAGCCGAGTCTCACACACTAGACAGTCACATACTTCTGGGTTATATAAGTGGGGAACTTACTAACATCGCAAGGTTGTTAGCATAATCATCACACACATGTTACATGATCCATTGCATCTTTATCTCCTTCTGAATTCTAGTTCTATCTATTCTTCTTCTCCGGGTTTTAAAGACGAAGAGACAATCATGTAGATCCTTGCACGGCGGTGGCGTACATTGGAGTGGCTTTGGCACATTCTCGAGATTTGTTCAGGATTCAAACATCTCCCTTCTATACTCCAACAGACACACTTGCCTACACACACTATCTTGCACTTGTACTCGTCGTAGTACACGTCTAAGTGATTGTTCGCTTGGAGTTTCTTATAAGTTCAATATCTTGATCGGATGATTTGTAGTTGATACAAATTGGTCGGATCGGGATGATTCCATATAATGATTACTGGTGTTTTCATGCTAGTGATGATTTTGAACATCTTTTTCTTTGTGAATGCCAGAAGATGTCATGAGTTCATGGCGGTCGTCGTGGTGGAAGTAATGGTGGTCGTGGCGGCAGCGATGGTCGTAGCGGGGGTCGTGGTAACATGAACAATCTGATTCAGGAGCAAGTGAATATTACTCTTGCTGCTTTCAAGGCGCTCAGCAAGGTTGTAAGACCCCCAAAACCGGGGTGTCAAACAGTTGGCATTCAAAGACTATAACCATGATTAATACTTAAGAAGTCTTATGTTATTATTAGAAAACACGCAACAGAAAGTAAATAGTTTTAGTTATTCAAACATGAAATTTCCATAACGGGTCAAAGAATATTTGTAAAATAAAACAATAATTTTAGAAAATTGAGTTTTCAAGCAAATAAAGTAGGCTCTTTGTAAGTACACGAAGTGTGACTATCGCATTTTGATTGTATATAAAGCGTTGTTTTGAAGATTTCATGCAGATAAAGTCTTGTTCGACCACCCGTGAGGTCGAAGGTAGCTTAATGATGGTCGAAGGAAGCTTTGAAGAAGATTTGTGTTAGTTTGAGCCTAGCAGAAGGTCGAAGGACACGTTCGACCACATCGTGGTGTCGAATGTGCAGTAGTATATAAGCTCAAAGTTTTATTTTGTTTGTAAGTTTTTGGTCATTTGTGTCTGGTCTTTATTGATTACCCTCTCTAGGTTCTGAAAAGTCCCAAAGTGTTTTATTTCATTGTAAACATCTTTCCTAAGGTTTAAAACATCTTTTTTATTAATGAAATGGATATTGAAAAGGTATTCGATTGTGTTTCTGTTTGATCTTTATCATATTGCATACGATCTAGGGTTTCCGCACCTAGATTGTTCCACTTGTATGATGATCTAGTGTTTTCGTGTAAAACCGGTCCTCTACAAAGTGGTATCAGAGCTTATGTCGATCATACAATTGCAATTTGATATATTTCGAACAAAATTTTATCCAAAAACACCTAAAAATTTTCTGTTTTGCAAAAACTTTGAATGATAATGGAGATTGTTTGATTTGGACTAGATTTCACGGATAAAACCAAAATTTTCATTTATTAAAGTTGATCTCCATCAAATCCGAAGCAAAACCTGATTAAGATCATCAAAATCTACAAATTTTGAAAATTTTGGATCAAACTAATTGATTTTTGGAGAATAACCGTTTTTCAAAAGATTTGGGTCGAACCTGAGAGAACGGGGTCAAAAGTTTGAGTTTTGGGGTCGAATCAGTGTATTTAGGTCGAACCATGAGGGTTTTAGGTCGAATCTGAAATTTTAAAGTGTGTTGTGTGTTCATTCGACCAGTACATTCGATCATGCAGGAGGTCGAAGGAGTCTTTTTTCAAGGTCGAATCAAATCTTGTGTGTTACTTTCTTCATTCGAGTCTTTCATAGGAGTCGAACCTAGAGGAATTTCTACATTCGAACCCATGCTAGTGCTTCAGAGGTCAAACGTGAGTTTGTTTTTGGAGATTTTTCTAAGTGTTTACATTTCGAACATTATGGATAACATTTGGGGATATTCTTCTACACCTGGACCAACAACAACACAGCAACAACATGTTCTGATGAATCCATGGGCGGTTGCTTCTCAAAGCAACAACACAACACCATCACAACCTATTAACTACATTGCTATGACTAGTTCAACACCACCACCTGTTACTCAACCTCCACAACAACAAGTGACTGATATTTGGGGAGTTACAGCAGCAGTGGTTTAGTCTCAGACTACCAATGCGATTACCACACTCACTAATGACTTGTCATCGGGAAATGGGAATCGTCCTCCTAAGTTGTTGGATATGTCGAATTATTATCAGTGGAAGAAGAACTTTAAGATTCATCTTGAAGGATTGGGATTAGAAGGCGGAGAAGCATGGCAAATGATCATGAAGGGATATGTTGCTCTGATTGTTGAGAACATGAACATTCCAATTCCACTTGAAGATTTAAAAGATAATGAAAAGAAGAAGTTCGCGCTTGAGAAGAAAGCTATGTCTCAGTTGTCTCAAGCTTTATCCATAGACTTATTGCATCAGTTCGGATCATGTACTACTTCCAAGCAACTTTGGGATTTTTGAAGATTAGGCATGATGGCAATGAGAAGACCAGAAGACTTCGCATAGAAGAATTGAAGAAAGAGTTCGAGAATTTCAGCTATATGGGAAATGAAACGTTGAAGGAGCTTATTCCCAGATATTGTCACTTGTTATCTGAATTATTGAAATATGAAATTAACATTCCTATGCAGGAACTGGTGGATAAGTTTGCTGATTCATTGCCTCTATACTGGAGTCAACATGTTGAGGTTTTAATGGATAAAGATGCGTATCAATATTGGACAATCAATGATTTTATATAGAAGCTGGAGAATAAGGAGATGGAAGAGAAGAGGAAACCTAAAAGATCCCAATTTCCACAAATCCCAGAGTTGTATCATGCTACCACTTCTGCTTCTATGTCTATATCATCCATTGGTGGAATTGTTGCACCACATATCGCATGTATTTCAAATGTTTTTGAACCACAACGAGTTCCAATCAACTATCTTGCACCAGGACCATCCTATACACCAGCTTCATACACCTCAACACAACCACATCAATGCCTAAACAACAACAGTACATTCCTCAGATGATGCCTCATGCATCTTCGAGCCAAAGTCCAGTCGTGTTAGAAACTTTCAACATGAATAATGTGACAGTGGAAGTAGCACAACAACACATTGCTTTAGTCTCAGCAATGGTTGCTACCTATAATTGACTTGTGGCAAGTCAGATTGGAAACAATAATCTGACTAATGAGGATTATGCCCAAATCGACAAAGAAGAAATGGAGTTGATCGATATTCAGTGGGCGTTTTCTAGCGTGATGAGGAGAGCGACTGAATTTATTGAAAAGACAGGTAGAACTGACCTTGCCACCTCACCTAATACTACCTATGGTTTCAACAAAGCCAAGGTAACTTGTTTTAACTATGGCACTCGAGGTTATTTCAAGCGAAAATGTACTCAACCGATGTAGCAAGGTAATCGAAATCCTTTCAATTCTAACTACCAGAATCTCCAATCACAAAGTCATGTCACATATCAAAACCAAAATAACAACACCTATCCACAACAAAACAATTACCAAAATGACAAAACACCTCTCAAAATACCACACAAAGACAAACATCTATATCTAACCAAAACCAAAACCAAACCACACCTAATCTTAACCCAACCAGAACCATTGTTCCAATTTCTACAACAAATACCCAACCTCAAAACGAAAACCAGGCTTTGGTGATTCAAAAGGATGAGGGTTTTGATTGGAATTGCATACAATTGGGTGTTGAGGAGGTTATTGGTGGAAATGTAGCTTGCTTTGCACAAGAAATGGTTTTAGAGGAGCTGATGATAGATGATATTGAGTTGGTTTCTGAGAAAGTTTTTGAGAATGTGACTGAGAAGGTTTCTAATGTAGTGATTGAGGAGATTGTTGAAGAGATTATTGAAGAGGTTCCAGATCATGTTACAGAGAAGGATGATGAACCGGTTACTGAAACAATTTCAGGGACAATAATTGATTCCGTTGTTGTTGTCTCTGATGAACCAGAATCTGTTTATTCGGATTCAGAAAACGAATCTGATTCTAAAGCTAGTGTTAATTCAGTGATGATGATATTGACCAGTTGCTAGCTGAAGCTGACTTTCTGATGACGAAGAAATCGTGCATGGCCATGACAGATCCATCGAGACCGGTAAGTCCTAACTCTGCTAATAGTGAAAATCCATATTGTGGAACTTGTGATATATTAAATGACGAAGTTAAGCAACTTAGGCATCAGCTTGAGAGTGCTAGAATAGTCATTCAATCTTATCGTAAGGATGAACACGATTTCAATAAAACACTTGAAGGGTATAAAAAGGATGTTTCATATTTGACAAAAACTTTATCTTTGAAACAAATCGCCATTAACAATTACATCAATTAAATTGAGGAAACAAAACTTGAAATGGCAAAGATCAAGTGTTTTGCTGAAAAAGTGAACAAGAAATTAGAGAGTTATAAACATGTGGCGTATGTTTTGGACAACATTGTTGAACAACCATCTCAATCCAATGATGCCAATTATAAGGATGTTCCTGCTCCAGTGTTATTTGAAAATCACAATTTGAATTCAGTAACACCTGAGAGTTCAGGGAGATCGGATTCTTCATCAGACAATGAATCCAATCCTTCTAGTATTGGCGATCCAAATTCCGATGAAAGGCCGATACTTGGATCGAATGATGAAGGAGTGATTGCAGTAACTGATGATTCAGATACTGAAGAATAGGAACTTAAGAAAACTGATGAGATTCCATTGGAAAATCATATCAGAACAAATGAGATAATCTCACCATCTCAGGTTTCTCCTCCTTAGAAAACTGTAAACAAATTGAATCAATCAGTTAAGCAAGTTGAGAAAAATGAATCGGTTGACAAACCAGTTAAAGTTTTCTATCGGATGTAAGGATCCAATAAGATAATTGCAGATGAAGATTATCCGATACAGTTTGTCAATTATTCCAAAATTGATAAAATCTGGCAAGAGAGTACCATATGGTTCCTGAAACATGAACGGACCAATGATATTCCTCCAGAACTGATCCGCTCCTGAGAGTTTAAGACATAAGCGTGTAAATGACCAACACCCGGTCAAACCTTTTGCGAAACCAAATGCTAAGAATGTGTTTGAAGAATACTGTGCATGTTTCAAATGTGGGGAGAGAGGGCATTTACTTGCTCACTGCCCATATGTAAGACAGAAAAGGCACGAGGTTGAGAGAAAACAGAATGTGAGGAATCCAGTTGATAATCATAGACAATATTATTCACAACAACAGTTTTTCCCTTAGAGGCAACAATTTTATAACCAAAATCGTTTTTATCGACAAAGGGAAAACATTCCAATGGTCTATGATAATCGAAATCGGATTGCCATGGAGAAAAAGCTGAAGAAACCGATGGTGAACACGACCAATGATAAACAAAAGATTTTTCCAAAACGTGCTGTTAAGTCAACGGTTGGACCTTCATCAGATAACTCAGATAAGGTAGCCAAGAAAGTTTCATTCACGAACGAGACTAAGAAACCTGTTGAGGTTAAAGAACCCCAATTAAGGATTCTGAAACGTTCGGAACAGACCTGGACACCAAAAGAGGTCTCCAGCTGCTTCTACATCAACTGCCAATGTCAAAACTGACAGTGTGTAAGGTTTGAATGACCAGAAAAAGGTGGATTCTAAACCAAGTATTTGTGAGAGTGATTCTTTGAAGTCTAACATTCAAAGACCCAAGACCAGACAGGCTTGGATCCCTATTAAAACTGATTTTGTTTGCAATTTGTGCAGGGAGCTCCAGCTGGCCCTGTTAGCAGTCTTTGGATTGTTGACAGTGGAGCTTCTGGGCACATGAGCGGAGATTTAACGCTGCTATTTGACATAAAGAACATTAATGGTGGATATGTGGCGTTTGCGGGAAACAAAGGGGGTTACATAACTATGGAAGGGAGAGTTAGCAACGGCATTGTGAGTTTTGAAATAATATCATATGTGAAACAGATCGATTATAATCTGTTGAGTGTGAGTCAGATCTGTGATAAGAAGTTCTCGGTTCACTTTGATGATAAATCTTGCTACATACTCAAACCCGGATTCGTCATACCAAAAGAATGGATCATGTTGAAGGCTCCAAGAGTGAATAATCTTTACATTCTTGTTATGAGCAAGGCAACAACAACACATGGACAAGTCACGTGCTTTCTATCCAAGGCTACTGAAAAAGAATCAATCATGTGGCACAGGAGGATGGGGCATATTCACCTGAGAAAATGAATCATTTGGTGAAAAACAGACTTGTTGAGGGCATGAATGTGAAACATTTTCATCTTAATGATAAATGTGTAAGTTGCAAGAAGGGGAAATAGCACAAACAATCCCACAAACCTAAGAGAATAAATTCTGTCGAACTTCCACTTGAACGTTTACACATGGACCTATTTAGACTAGTTAAACATAAGAGTATCAATGGCGAACTTTATTGTGTTGTGGTTACCGATGATTTCTCAAGATTTTCGTGGGTGGTGTGCATGCAACACAACAGTGAAACGTTTAACAATCTGAACGTTCTGTTTACTCAACTGGAGAATATATATGGAGTAAAAATCCAGAGAATACGCAGTGATAATGGAACGGAGTTCAAGAATTCTCAAATGTATGCATTGTGCGACTCAAAGGGTATTCATCACGAGTAAAGTGCACCATATACTCCACAGCAGAACGGTGTTGTAGAAAGAAAGAACTAGACTCTGATAGAAGCGGCATGTACCATGCTTGCAGATTCTAACCATCCAGTAATGTTCTGGAATGAAGCCAATCATGCAGCATGTTACACATTGAATCGTGTGTTTACGGTGAAGAAGTTTGGTAAAACATCTTATGAACTGCTTAACAGACGAAAGCTGAACTTGGAGTTTCTAGAACCTTTCGGGGCACCATGTACTATGTTGAATCCTACTGAGAAGTTCGGACCTAAAGCTGATGAAGGTTACTTTTTCAGGTAAGCGACACCATTAAAACGTGTATTCAACAAAAGAACCAAACTGGTTGAAGAGTGGGAAATTGTTGAAATCCAGCGCTACACTCAGAACTCTCAAGGAAGTGGGCCCGATTGGATGTTCGATTATAAGGAATTATTTGATTCTTTTAATCTAGAAAGTCTGGTTGATGAAGCTGTTTTACGTTTATATTACGAGTGTGGGAATGCAGTAAGTTCACTATTAGTGCGTCCGATCACCGTAACAACTCCAGCAACAACTCCTAATGATACAAGTGTTCCTGTTAATGAAGAAGAAGTTTTTCAAGAAGCGTCTACAACTCTTGATTTATCTAAGTCTAAAGACAATGATGATGATTTCAATGAAGCTATTTTAGACCATGCTACGGTAACACCACCAGTTAACCCAAATACAGATGTTACATCTTCATCTAATATGGGTAATGATCTGGAGACTGCAGAGAATCTCAATGTTCAAGCGGTTATTCCTGTTCCTGATCATCCGGAATCTCGGATACATCAGATTCATCCGCTCGAACAAGTTATTGGTGATCCAAGTAGCAGTGTCAAGACGAGATGTTGAGAAGAGCAACTTCACATGACAACATTGGAGCCCTAGCCCTGTATGCTAAAATACAGAAATCTGGTTGTCAAAATGACTGCTCGTTTGCTTGTTATGTTTCACAGGTGGAGCCGCAGACATACAAGGATGCTTTACTAGATGATTCGTGGGTTGAAGCTATGCAGTAGGAACTTCTACAGTTTCAAAAACTCGGAGTCTAGATGCTGAAAGATTTACCACCAGACCGGAAGAAAATTGTTACCAAGTGGGTATTCAAGTGTAAGAAGGATGATCAAGGCGTGATTGTTAGAAACAAAGCTCGATTGGTTGTACAAGGTTTTCGTCAAACAGAAGGAATTGACTATAATGAAGTCTATGCACCTGTTGCACGCATTGAAGCAATCCGAATGTTTCTCGCGTATGCATCGTACAAGAAATTCAAGGTGTATCAGATGGATGTCAAAAGTACCTTTCTGTATGGTGTGGTCAAGGAAGAAGTGTATGTTGGGCAACCACCAGGTTTTGAAGACCCAATCCACCGGGATAAGGTCTACAAGCTTAACAAAGCTTTGTACGGGTTGCACCAAGCTCCAAGACAATGGTATGAGGAGCTCAACACATATCTTCTTTCCAAAGGATTCAAGCGAGGTTTGGTAGACTGTACCCTGTTCACAAAACGAACAGAGGGTGACTTGCTTCTTGTTCAGATTTACGTTGATGACATTATATTCGGTTCTACTAACAAACTACTATGCAGAGAGTTTGAACGAGTCATGCAGGAAAAGTTCGAGATGAGCACTATGGGAGAAATGCAATTCTTTTTGGGCTTGCAGGTGGACCAATTGCCAACGGGAATTTTCATTCACCAGACAAAATATGTTTCTGAAGTCTTGAGCCGATTCCAGATGGAAGAATCAAAGCCTATGGATACTCCCATTCCATGCAATCACAGGATTGGAGTTGATACTAAGGGGAAGCTCATTGATCCCTTCACATATAGAGCCATCGTCGGATCTTTAATGTACATGACTGCATCTCGTCCGGATATAATGTTCGCAACGTGTCTTTGTGCTAGATATTAATCGAAGCCGAAACAGAGTCACACGGTAGCTGTCAAACGAATCCTGAGATATCTGAAGGGTTGTCCCTCGCGTGGACTATGGTACCCTAATGATGAAAATTCTGACGTTATTGCTTTTAGTGATGCAGATTTTGGCGGATGCGACAAAGACACAAACTCCACTTCGGCTGGATGTCAATTTCTGGGGAGCAGGCTCGCGACCTGGCAATGCAAGAAAAAAAACAACAGTTGTGTTATCTACAAGTGAAGCAGAATATGTGGCAGCCTCGAGTTGTTGCTCACAGGTTTTGTGGATTCAACAGCAAATGCGCGACTACGGTTTGTAGTTAATTAAAACCCCAATACACTGTGATGATGAAGCCACTATCGCACTCACTACATGTCAATCATTCTAAGGCTAAGCACTTCCGGATTAAGTATCACTTTATCCGTGACTGTTATGCTAAAGGTTTGATTGATATTGTCAAAATCCACACTAATTATCGGAGGGCTGATCTTTTTACCAAATCTTTTGACGGATCAAGATTTGAATTTTTATTAAAACCTAACGGTATGAAAGAAAAACAAGACTAATCGCCACCTCAGTTTATCAATTTTATTTTCTTTTTATTTTGCTTTCAGAAAATTCAAAATCCCAAAAATATGTTTTTAATTTCAGGGGGAGTATTATGAGAAAAACCAAAAACATTGAAAAATTTTCAAAAACTATAAAAATCAAAAAATCAAAAATGATTTTTCCTAGAGAAAAAGAGGTGATTATAGTACATCAGTGAGGATCTATTGCATGTTAAGAATTGAAAATATCAAAATGATTGATAAATGATAATTCTTTGTGATATGCTGATAGGCTTCGTAGACTTATTACTGCGTGCCTGTTACATACATATCAAACTGTTTGTGTGACACCCCGCATTTTCATGTTAATACTTTTACTGAACTCTAGTTAACTTGCATGTTCATACGTGGTTAAACACTTAACTAGGGTTAGTTAAGGAGGTCTAACATATGTTAGATGATATTAACGTACGTTATAATTAAGAAAATCTTTGATCTGACACACACACGAGTCCTGTATTCCGAACGTTGGTGATTTGGCTAGCAAACATGATAACGTGTACAATTGAAATATGATGAAACGTGAAGTAACATGTTTATATGAATTACATGTTTATGCGAATTACTGCTTGACTGATAGGCAGTAGGTGAACTATGCAAATTATGTGCACTCTATGATTAATATGTATTGAGATGATAAAAACAATAGTTTTTATGTAGGTTGTGGTGGTTAATATTATCGGATCCAGTATTGGGTTAAAACATGATTGACGGGTTCGGTTAACAAGCTGAAAAGCCATAATACCCAATTACTTGGGCAACAAGCCAAAATTCTCTTATAAATATTGATCAAAAAAAAAGAAAAAAGAAACCCTAATCCCAACCCCTTGCATTGTGCGCTACCCCCAGCCCCTCTCTCTCAATTTTCAACAAACATCAATCTCCTTCACTTGTTCAAGCTAGTTTGGGGGTAATCTGTTGGCTTTGAGGAATCTTGCATTGGAAGGTATACTCTTTATGTGTTTTATGATGATTGTAATGTTTTAAAAAAAAAAAGTTTTTAAAAATCCTAGAAACTACATGTATAGAATCGCACATAGGGTTTTGATGTGAGTTCTTGAATGTTAGTAATCATAATTAGGGTTTTCATATGTTAATACATGGGTTTGATTATGATAATATGGATTGTGCATATGTTATAGATTTTTATGCATGATTAGGGTTCATGAATAACTTGTTGTGCAAGTTTCAGTTTCTGGCAGATTTGTTTTGATACTTTGTAGGGCTGTTATGTGGGATGTAACTTGATTGTTTTGATTGTTAGTTGACACTATAACCTTATTTATGATGTTAGGTTTTCAAAAAGTCCAAGATCATGAGCTTTTTACTTGTTTTGATATTTTTCCATGATTTTATGACTTTAGAGGTTTAAGCTGATTTTCGGATGTGAAAAATCAGCCGATTTTAAAGGGCTGTAACTTGAGTTTAACAAGTCCGTTGGTCGCGATTTTTGGACAGCAGATGCGTATATGTTGAACGTATCTTTTCCCACTGAATTCACCTCGTTTTGATAAACCTACGATTTTTTATAAAATTTTGACTAAGCTGCTGCCAACAGCACGTTTTTCTGGAGGAGGCTGAACTAAATTATTTTTCATAAACTTTTGAAGGGTTTTTGTAATAAAATAAAAATAGTGACATGCATGGGAAACCCATAGAAACTTCCAATAAAATTTCAAGGACCTGAAGAGTTGATTTGATATTTTATAAAAAATCGTTTTTATAAGTTAAATTCTGTCCAAAAATCGTAAACTTGAGAAACAATGATTTGTTGATATGTTTACATGCTAAGTGTATGTAGTAGATGACATGATAGGTTGATTATGCGAAAGTGTTTAATTGGGACTTATCGTGTTTGAAGTTTTGACATGCTCCTTTATGAATTAATCACCAACGATTTGCACGGGTCATACATGGTCTACTTGTGTCGAGTCTATTTGCATAAGGTATCACCTAGGTCGTTGTAGTGTACAATGGTTTGGGATAATCAATATGTGTAACTGCACTCAGACACTCGTAAATTTGTGTTCGATAGGTTGTCGATAGGCGAGTAGTCTACCACGTTTTAGTCTTTGTGGTTTATATTAGCATTTGCAACCTAAGGTGAGTTTCACTACTTTTTCTCAAAAGCATGCGTCTCGGGGAGACAACTTACTTAACTTTTTCATAGTCCGGTTTGGGACTAGTTTTACACAACCCGAGTTTTGGGGTGCGAGATTCACAAGGTGAATCTACTTTTACTAATTCATGTTTTATGTCCTTTGTGAACTAAGCACACTCTATCACACTAAAGTCCTTATTATATTATTGGGTTAATCGCTGGAGGCGAACGGGGTATTAGTTGATAGCGCTATTAGGTTGTGTAGCAACCTCATGCTTGCGGTGCTGGGAGCACGGGCATGAACTTTTGACCACGCTCTTGAGGAGCTGACTAGTGTTGATAGACACTAATACTAAGGCATCTTAACGTAAGTTAACACACTGTATGTTCCCAATAATCAGCTGTTTAGTTACAATGACTGGGTTAGCTACCCCTGGCATGTGAATTAGCTGTTTCTTGTTGGTCTGGGAGGCCGACACTGTTACTTGTTGTTATGTGGTTTAGGAAAACCTACGCGTTTACTTACTCGTTTACTTTGCTTTGTGAACTCACCAACATTGTTTGTTGACCCACTATGTACATGCTTTTGCAGGTAGTTAGCTTCCGGTGTCACGATTAGGAAGCACTGCAGGTTTCACCGCATTTGGGGTCATGGGCATTGTTGGTGGTGAAAATCCTCAGAATGATTTTACCTAATATCCTTAGTATACCATCTTCAGGATGCTGAAGGACATGACAGACTTCAGGATATAACTATATTTCAGCATGTGCACATCCTGAGGATGGACTAACAAACTATCTTTGTGTGATGTGATTGCAGGTACAACTAAGTTACAATATAAACACGAAACTGCTTTCCATCGTCTATATTATAATAACTCGGTCAAAAGAGGTATTAATGGAAGAGTTACACTTTCAAGCCAAGGTACAAGCTTGAAGAAGGAGTCAAGGATGTAACCGACAAGCATTAAAAACAGGCGAAGAAGGTCGAAACCGTTGTTACCACATCTACCTGACCTGAAACAACTACAACGGTCACAAGAAGACTTCAATGAATTTAACTAACAAGCAGATTACACGAGATCTTTTGTTTACTTTCATGTAGTATAAATATGGGAATGATTGACGAGTATATGACACATTGTTATCACCTGAAACACACAAACACTCTGTTATTCATAGAAAAACTCACACACTATGCACAATTCGTTGTAATCATAGTTCACTCGTCCATCATTCATCCAAAGTTGTAACATTTTTACCCATTTTAATATTAACAAACAAGGCAGGGGCCTAGACATCTCCCAAGGTTTTATGCCGGCGATCTACAACTGATCAAGGGCTATCCTCGTACATCGAGTGTGACACCCGGCAAACTCACGTTAGTAACATTGACTAAACTAGTAAGTCTACCTTAGCAAGTCATGCATATTACGTACTTAACTGGGTCTGTCAAGTCATTACCATGATTCTGGGAATCATCGGGAGTCGTTATGATGATCCACGGGATTATCGGGTGTCGGTCCATAACCACGGGTACAAGGATTGGTGATTCATGGAACCACCGGGTTTAACGCACATACGCAAGTCTCGAGTCCCGGGAATTGGTGATCGGACACAAACGTGTTAGTTATCGTGCATTATACGTTTGTAATCATTATGTGACTTGCCGGTATGTGAATACGTGTTTGTATGTGTTAAAATAGTGATTTCGCGCAATTGCATGACATTATAGGTGATTACGCGTAATCACCAATAGTATAGGCAATTAGGATCCTAATTGCCTATAACAACATGTCTTATAGCAACATGTCCTATAGCAACATGTCTTATAGCAACATGTCCTATGGCAACATGTCTTATAGCAACATGTCTCATAGCAACATGTCCTATAGCAACATGTCTTATAGCAACATGTCTTATAGCATCCTAATCACGTGTACTGTTCACGCGATTAGGGCCCAATCGCCTATAATTACATGTGGTATAGCTCCCAATCGCCAGTTATACATGTCTTATAGAATCCTAATCGCCTATAACTGCTGTGTACTCGCCTGATCTGCTATGCACGAGTCAAAACACCTATAAATACAACCCTTGACTCCCCAAACACCCTTAGTGCAACCCTAACAGATCCTAAGCCTCCCACACACCTCAAAACACTTCTGGAACTAGTTTTGCTTCAAAACTCACCATTTCCAAGCTTACACACCTTTCTTTGATAAAATCCAAGGTGTGTTCTTCATCCCAAACCTTTGTAATGTTATTGTTTTGGTTCTCAAAGGTCCAGACCTTGTTTTACTAAGTTTGTGTCTTTAAAAACCTTTGAAATGAGTTTCTAAAACAAGTCTAAACCATTATACTTGCTATATGTGAAGTATTTATGCATATGATGATTTTTAGTGGTTAGAACATGAATGTTTCCATGAAATTGATGTACTTCTGATGTGTAGGAGTTATTAGGATGATTATATAAGGATTTGAGCTATTGTTATGGTGTTTTGATGAAAGTATGCATTTTGACCCATTTGGATGATTCTTGAAGAATTAGGATGTTATGATATGATTCATTGCTTGTTTGTTGTTACGAATCACACTAGAATGATATTATAACATAGAGATGATGGATTGCAAGTTGTAGGAGGTGTAATCTGGTCTTTACCATTTAAGGAAAGATTTCATACTTAATGAAACCTAGTAATTTGCCATTTTTGGAAATAATCGCACCGAGGCCGTTAGAGCAGAGATAAATTGGGGTTTTTGCTTGGAATGGGTTGGTAAATGGTTTAGGTTTGATAATGGGTGTTTTTACATCTTTCGGATCTGATTTAGAGGGTTTAACGCGCGAAATTGCGCGACAGCTGAACAGGGGCGAATAGAGCTCTAATCGCCTGATACATCAGGCGATTAGTCCCCTACTCGCCAGTTGACCATCCCCTACCCACCAGTTGACTTTTCCTAATTGCATGTTAGTTTCCTAATCGCGTGTACTGCTGTCGTAAGCGTATTTTGACTTCCCGGAACATGATTTGACACCTAGGAACATGATAGGAACCCCGGGATACACCCAATGACTTAGTAACACGTGTTTGGTCTTGGTTATGCGTTAATTAAGCGTTATGCTAGACTAGGTGAACTCTTGCGCGTACTAAGGTGCTGTTAGTTTTTTCTGCAGGAAAAGGTCTGCAGTCTGCGGACCACATCTGCAGACATCTGCAGGAGAAGAGGTGGACCAAAGGTATGCAGTCTGCAAGAAGAAGACTGTTTGTTTATTAATGTCTGCATGCTGCTGAAATAAACTGAAATTTAAATAAATTGATTTTTTACAGCAGTCTGGTGGTAGACGGTGGTGGTGGTGGACGGTGGTGGTGGTGGTGGTGGGTGGTGGTGGTGGACAGTGGTGGTAATGGACGGTGGTAGGTGGTGGTGGTGGACGGTGGTGGTGGTGGACCGTGGTGGTGGTGGACGGTGGTAGGTGGTGGTGGACGGTGGTGGTGGTGGTGGACGATGGTGATGGTAGACGGTGGTGGTGGTAGACGGTGGTGGACCGTGGTGGTGGACCGTGGTGATGGTGGTGGACCGTGGTGGTGGTGGTAGACGGTGGTGTTGGGTGGTGTGTGGTGGTGGTGGACCGTGGTGGTGGTAGACGGTGGTGGTGGACCGTGGTGGTGGTGAACCGTGGTGGTGGTGGACGGTGTTGGTGGGTGGTGGTGGTGGACGGTGGTGGTTGATGGTGGTGGTGGTGGACGGTGGTGGTTGATGGTGGTGGTGGTGAACGGTGATGGTAGTGGGTGGCGGTGGTGGACCATGGAGGTGGTGGATAGTGGTGGTGGTGGACCGTGGCGACGGTGGGTGGCGGTGGTGGTGGGTGGTGGACCGTGGTGGGGGTGGTAGGTAGTGGTGGTGGTGGTGGTAGACGGTGGTGGTGGTGGTGGTGGACGGTGGTGGTGGTAGACGGTGGTGGTGGATTGGTTATCTTTGTATCATGCTGAGATCGTTTGTTTTGATAAAGTCATCCGACTTCCTCTCCCTGATGGAGAAATTCTGTTGGTGCATGGTGAGAAGAGCGGGGTCCCTTGAGTATTATTTCGTGTATGAAAGCTTATAAGTATATTCGAAAGGGGTATTCTGCCATTCTGGCACTCGTTAAGGTTTCGTCAGAGGAAGAGAAGAAGATTGAAGATATCCCTGTCGTTCGTGACTTTCCCGACGTATTTCCTGAAGATTTACCTGGCCTTCCGCCTTATCGTCAGGTCGAATTCGGTATTGAACTTGCTCCAGGTGCGGCCCCTATTGCCCGAGCCCCATACCGTCTTGCACCTCCCGAGATGCAGGAGTTATCTAACCAGTTGCAAGAGCTGTTGGAGAAGGGTTTCATCCGACCTAGTTCATCCCCGTGGGGAGCCCCTATTTTGTTTGTCAAGAAGAAAGACGGAAGCTTGCGTATGTGTATCGACTACCGTGAACTGAACAAGGTTACCATCAAGAATCGTTATCCTCTTCCTCGCATCGACGATTTATTCGATCAACTTCAGGGTTCTAGTTTCTATTCGAAGATTGATTTGAGATCGGGGTACCATCAGTTGAGGGTCCAAGAAGCTGATATTCCGAGTACCGCTTTTTGAACTCGTTATGGCCATTTTGAATTCTTGGCCATGCCTTTTGGTCTCACCAATAAGCCCGCCATATTCATGGATTTCATGAACCGTGTTTGTAAGCCCTATCTTGATAAATTCGTGATTGTCTTCATTGATGATATTCTAGTCTATTCCAAGAACGAAGTGGACCACCAGGAACACTTGCGTCTTGTCTTGGAACTTTTGAGGCGGGAGCAGTTGTACGCCAAGTTTTCTAAGTGTAGCTTCTGGTTACGTGAAGTCCAGTTCCTTGGTCATGTAGTTAATGAAAAAGGAATTCATGTTGACCCAGCTAAGATAGAAGCCATCAAAGACTGGGAAGCACCAAAGACGCCATCTGAGGTGCGGCAATTCCTGGATCTTGCAGGTTATTATCGTCGTTTCATCGAGGGATTTTCGAAGATCGCTTAACCCCTCACCTCGCTTACCCAGAAGGACAGAAAGTTCGACTGAGGTGATTCGCAAGAGTTGGCGTTTCAGATGCTAAAGGCTAAGCTATGCTCTACTCCTATCTTGTCCTTGCCTGAAGGCACGGACGATTTTGTGGTTTATTGTGACGCTTCTATCTAGGGTCTCGGTTGTGTGTTAATGCAGCGCGAGAAGGTCATTGCCTATGCTTCTCGTCAGCTCAAGGTTCATGAGAAAAACTACCCCACCCATGATCTGGAATTGGGTGAAGTAGTCTTTGCTTTAAAGATCTGGAGGCATTACTTGTACGGTACCAAGTGCACCATTTACACTGATCACAAGAGCCTCCAGCATATCTTTGATCAGAAGGTGTTGAACATAAGACAGCGTCGCTGGGTCGAGCTTCTCAATGATTACGAGTGTGCTATTAAATACCATCCTAGCAAGGAGAATGTTGTCACAGACGCCTTGAGGAGGAAGGAATCCGCTAAACCTCGTCGTGTTCGAGCTCTTCAGCTCACTATCCATTCCGGTTTACCTGACCGAATCCGTTCGGCGCAGCAAGAAGCTTTGAAGGTGGAAAACCTTAAAGATGAAACCATGCATGGTGCTGACAGTCACCTCGAGCTCAGGCCCGATGGCCTACATTATTTCGCTGAACGTATTTGGGTCCCTTTATTTGGGGGCTTGCGGGAGCTTGTTCTTGATGAAGCTCACAAGTCCCGGTACTCTATTCATCCCGGCTCCGATAAGATGTATCAACACTTAAAGATACTTTATTGGTGGCCGAACATGAAGGCGGATGTAGCTTCATATATGAGCAAGTGCTTGACCTGTGCCAAGGTCAAGGTTGAATATCAAAAGCCGTCCGGCCTTCTGCAACAGCCTGAAATTCTCAAGTGGAAGTGGGAGCGAATTACGATGGACTTCGTGACCAAACTCCCGAAATCGCCCAGTGGTTGTTGTAACACCCCAACCGATGGCGAAAACATCGGGATGTCACGTATTGATGATTGTTCAGTAGCTCATGGTAAATAATAAGTTTCAATAAATGATTTAAATAAATTACGTACAATTGTTCTGAGAATTTTGTACATCAAAATGAAAAAAATACTAGCTACGCATCTTCAAGCAATAACTCTAATCTTCAAGCAAGCTATAACCTGAAACATGTTAAGTTTGAAAATATTTTGGGGTCAACAAAAGTTGGTGAGAATTACATAGGTTTTGATAATCGAATAAAGCTTGTACAATTCAAGTGTCATGGCAAGTCTAGTCCATATGTGAAAACATACTAGAAGTAAATCGAGTGCATAATCAACCCTTGTGACTAGAATATTGTGGTCCATCCCATACGCTCATGGTTCACTCGATTATATAATGCGATAACAATCACCCACGCTACCTATGTAGGAGGCACGTATCCGGGTGGGATTGTCAGTCCAATAGATCTATCATTGCATACCGTCGGCTGATCAATGTTAATGATTATGCTAGAATATTGTGCTTACCCTAGTCATGTTTAAGACATAATACAACATAGAAAAACACATAGACACTTTATGATTGAATTGTATATAGAATGTTGTAACATGTTTCACCCCAAAAATAGTGAAATAGAAAAGGGGCTATGTAAAACTCACCTTAGCAAAATGTTATGTCTCGTGAAAATAGAATATGTGTTGCCCAACGATGCCAAGTATTACCCTATAATTAAGGTAATAAATATGTCTAAGTCTTTCTAGTCTACAAATATTTTCTAGGGTTTCGAATTGGGGATAAGTGTTCGTTTGATTAATAAATTAAATGTTTAATAATTAAGAGAAATTTGATAAATAAATAAACAAAAGTCTTTTTGTAAATTTAAAATTAAAGATGGTCACAATATAAAGTTTTAAGTATGAAAATAATTTTTATAAAATTATTTTCTTAAAAAGAGAATATTAAATATATTTATTTCAAATTGCCAAAATATAACTTTAATATATAAAAATATTGAAATTAAAGAATTATTAAATTAAAAATTGTATTTCTGTTCCAAATAAATAGAAATAATTTATATAAAATTTTGGTGCAAAAATATTGAAAAATGAATTTATTATGATTTATTTATGATTAAAACTAACAAAAATTTATTAAAAACATTAAATAAATGATTTTTCAAAAATAAAAATCATTTCTAAAATGTTTAATGTTATATAAACTTAGAATAATTTTTGTAGAAATTTATATAATCGTTTTGATATTTTTATAGAATTTTGTAAATAAAATAGAATAAACTTGAATTGTTTATTATATATATTAAATAAATAATTTTTGGAAAACTAAAAATTGTATGTTAAACTTTTCTACTAGAATAACATAAAATAATTTTTGTAGAATTTACAAAAGAGTTTTAGTATTTTAAAACTAATTTTAAAAATATTAGTGAAAATATATAAAGTATGAAAGGCTAAAAAAAAAGAAACGTTCAAGGTGGGACTCGAACCTGGGCCTTCGGCCGGTTCAGTTCCTTACGAAGGGAAGCCAACCAACTGATCTACTGATCAGTTGGTGTTAGTTTGTGCTCAGTTTAAATTAAATATCAAGGTCTGCACGCATTTATCCCCAATCAAAGATTTCAAACCCTAATTTCTTAATAATCAAAATTGATACCCAATAGCCCCTGAAATGATGGGGCTATTGTTCGTGGGGTTCCGAAGATCAAAACCCAACAACAAATTGAAAACTTACAAATGGAAATCGTGTGTTATGGACAGTCAAACTGAAAGTCAAACCAAGCTCGATTGCACGGATTATAGTGAAAACAGAAAGAATTTTAGAGTGGAAGGATGATTTTCGACACTCATAGGGTGGAATGGATGCCTCAATTTATATTATAACAGGTGCAATCGAAGAATTGGAAAGTTTGACCATGGGTTAAATAATAACGTGTAATTAACATAATTTGGTAAGTCTTTTAAACGATTCTAGCGTGGTAATCACGCGTATTGAGTACCATACCATATAAATGAAACAATTACGAGTTCTTACCATAGTTTGGTTAATTAATTTGGTCAACCCAAATCTTGTGGTATGGACTTCTCGTTGCAGCGATGGAAAGGAAGGGGAACAAGGAGTTTTTTTTGTACGTTTAAGTATTAAAGAGTTTGGATACAAACAGACATGAGCCTTGGCTCAGTTGGTTACGTGGTGTGATGTTAGTTCTTGGGACCGGTTTGGGCGCGGGTTCGAGTCCCGGCCCAAACAATCATCATTTTTTTTTAAAACAGATAAGAGGGGGAGGGAGTGTGGGCCAGCAATTGGGATGCTCTGTTGGGCCCCGAAAATAATAAAGGAGATTGGGTTTGGGCTAGATTTAGTAGATTTATAATTTGTGTAAAACAAGTTTTGTTTGTTTTTTACACAAAATAAAATCTGAATTTTATTATTATTATTATTATTATTATTATTATTATTATACACATTTATATATGTATATATATAAGTTGTGGGTTAGGAAAAATAAAGACTTAGGCATAATTGTATAAAATTAAAGATGTGTAAAATAAGGGTTTTTATGTTTTAAAATTTGGGGAAAATTTTTGCGATGTTACAGCCTACCCTGCTTTTTGAAACTTCGTCCCGAAGTTTATTGAAAACACAGGGTTGAAGGTGATTAGGTCAATTGTGGTTTGGGAAAATTTTAGGTTAGGACACGACATGAATTTATAGAGAATAGACTAATATGTTTTGTATAAGAGGTTTGATATGCGTGAAATTTAAGTGTTGGATTCGATTCGTCTGTAATAGCAAGGAGGATAAGGATTTAGTAAAACACTAAATTTAAGTTTTAGAAATCCGACAAGAAATGTATGAGTCAATTGATTATAGAAAGACTAAATGATCTACCAGGTAACTAGAGTTTATAATTGGTCAACTACCGGAAACCTTGATAGAATTTCACACTACCTTAACGTACCTGTAAATTTATGATTACGTTCCGGACCGCAATCACCAATTTACCTTACATTAGGGTTTTGTGTCCTTCTATGACTCTACCGATTGTTGAGCAGGTTCGATAGCCTCCACCAGTCGTTGAACGGGTTGTAGGGTCTCTCCCGACTGTTGGAAAGACATGATGACCTCTACCAATCGTTGAGTAGGTTGTTTGGTAGCCAACTAACTGTTGTACAAGTAAGCAGGTATAACGAGTATGGTTTAGATATTGATATAGCAATTAGTTCACATTCAAACAAGCATGCATCCAGGTGTTATGATAATACTAGAATTTATTACTTGAATCAAAAGCGTCAATACATAGAATTAAAAAGCAGACATTATTCAAATGGTGGGGCTTGCTGTTAAGTAGCTGGAGGGTCCCTAGCAGGATTATTTGGAGCAGCAAGGGCGTTTGTAGCAGGAATTCGACAAGCATCCGCAAGATGTCCATACCTTTGACAATTGGTACACTGACGGCAGGGCACTTGGGTTGGGTGGTGATACTGGCAGGTGTCACACTTAGGTTGGTTCCCGTTGTATTGTTTCTTGTTGGGTGGGACAGTGGCGTCTATTGCAAAATTCCTGACCTTGCGCCTCCCATTGGTTGAGGTCTCAGTTTTAATTTCAATGGCAGGTTGGGGAGTATCTTTCGCAACAGTTTTCTTTTCCCCTTTCCGAGTCAGGGTTCCTGCTTTCACATGGTTATCTGTTAGGGTGGCCGCCAAACGTTTTGCTTCCTCCAAAGTTGCAGGGTTCCTTCCCCACACCGTGTCTTGAATCTGCATGGGTAAGCCACCAATGTATTTTTCGATTGCAATAGGCAAGGGGGTGACCTTGTGTGGTAGCAGTAGACTAAGTTCTTGAAAACGAGTGTTGTAGGCAAGGTTTTCTCCACTGTTCTGAGCAAGATCATGAAACTCATCTTCCAGCTTCTTGATTTCATTACGAGGGCAGAACTCTGCCTTCATAATGTCTTTAGCTTGATCCCAAGTTAAGGCCAGTGCAGCTTCAGCTCCGCGGGTGCGCTTTTCCTCATTCCACCAAGTAAGTGCTCATTTGTGAAGAACACTCATGGCATAACAGACCTTTAAGTTATCGGGACATTCACTGTTAATGAAGGTATTCTCAATACCCTCGAACCATTGCAGAAGACCCGTAGCTCCTTCATCTCCACTGAATTTAGGGGGATTACAGGTATTAAAGTGTTTAAGAGTGCAAGCTGGGATACCATTCCCGTTTCCATTGTGGTTTCCATTACTGTTTCCGTTGCCGTTTCCGTTTCCATTACCATTTCCGTTCATCTGGATGACTTGAGCCAGTAAGTTAGGAACCAGAGTTGCGATCTGTTGTGCCATTTGTTGAGAGATGATCGCAGCCAGTTGAGCATCAACGCCATTGTTGTTGTTGTTATTGTTGTTGTAACATTACGCATTAAATACTTGTACGTTACACGTTCATCAATAATAAAACGTCAAGTTTTCATTTTTTTTTATTCGCATTTATTTATTTTGTCGCGATTATGGAACCCTAATATGATATATATATTATAATATATTATATGTGTGTTGGATTGTATAATAATCAAAAAATAATAAAAATCTGCTCTGGCCGGGGTTCGAACCCGCGCCAAAGCCACACATACACACATACACAACCATCTGGGCTGGACCATCTTATTTGACATAACCCGGACGCGTTATAATTATATACACACATTAAAACCTTCACAGTTGACAAGGAAAGTCAACTGTGGGTTACCTTGTTGATCAATCCATCAAATTAACGTGTAATTGATCTATTATTGGTAAATTTTTGTGATTTCCGGCCTTAGACAACTCGATTACACGTCTATTACACGTCAATCGTTGACTAATCGTTCTATTATACGCGTATGTATTCAATCGAAGGTCAAACCTTCCAATTAACCTTAACCCTAATCATCAGTATAAATAGATGGTCTGCGAACCTTGACAACTCGCTCACAACTCTCTCTCAACCTCCCAATCTCTCTGATACACTCTGAATTTGAATATCGAGTTCGTTGTTGACTTTTTCCTTGACCCGTCTATTATCATCAAATCATCACTGTGAGTACGATTAATTTTGTGGGTTTCATTAGTCGGCTATCAAACAACAATAGCCCTAACATTAATCGGGCTAAAGTTGTCTGAATCATTCAATTGAAATTTCTAGGGTTCATACGTATTATTTGGGGATAAACCTGGAATTCGCGTATGTATTTATTTATTTTTAAACAAGAAATATCACAACCACCGGCCTAGGCCAAGTGGTTGTGACCCTGGTTCTCCACAGAGGTCACCCGGGTTCGAGTCCCGGCTCTGACCATTATTTTTGGTTCTTTTCTTTTCTTTTTTTGTAACAACAATTATAAATATATATATATATATATTAAAACCTTTTTATCTTTTAAATTCATTTTAAAATATCAAAACTATTTTATAAATTCTAAAAAAATTATAATTGTATAATCTGATATAAAAGTTTTATTTGTAATTTTTATTTTTCAGAAATTCATTTATTTAATATTTATAATAATTAAATCATTTTTATACTATTATATTTATAAAAATCCATTTATATATCAAAACAATTTTATTAAATTCTCCAAAAATTATCCTGACTTTTTATAAAGATAAACTTTACTGAAATAATTTTTAATTCAGTAAAATCATTTATTTTATATTTTTAAACAATTTTTGTTAGATTTAATCATAATTAAATCATAATAAATCCAATTTTCATCATTTTTGCACCAAAATTTTATACAAATTATTTTTAATCATTTAGAACAGAAATATGATTTTTAAAATAAGAATTCTTTAATTTTAGTATTTTTGAATATTAAAGTTAAAAATTGGCTATTTATAAATAAATAGATTTAAAAATCTATTTTAAATGAAATAATTTTATAAAAATTATTTTATTGCTTCAAACACTTTAATGTGCACATTCAAAATTCAAATTTTATAAAAAGACTATCTTTCATTAATTATCCAATTTTCCTTTATTAATTAAACATTTTAATTTAAATTTCAACAATTGATTATCCCCAAATCGAAGCCCTAGGATACACTTGTGAGTTAATTAGACTTAGACTTATTATATATTACCTTATTATAGGGTGATATTTGGAATCTTTTTGGGCAACACAATTATCACATCTTTTCAACAAGTTAACATTTGCTAAGGTGAGTTTTACATAGCCCCTTTTTATTTATCACCATTTTTGGGGTGAAACATGTTATAACATTATCATTGCAATTCAATCATCAATGTGTCTATGTGTTTTCTATGTTGCATTATGTCTTGAGCATGATTAGAGTAAGCACCATTCTAGCATAATCATTAACATTGATCAGCCGACGGTATACATTGATAGATCTATTGGACTGACAATCCCACCCGGATACGTGCCTCCTACAAAGGTTACGTGGGTGTTTGTTATCGCATAACATATTCATTGGGACCATAAGTGTATGGTATGTATCATTTTATAACAGTCAGCAGGGTTGATTATGCACTCGATTTATTTCTAATATGTTCTCACATATGGGCTAGATTAACATGACACATGAATTGCACAACATTTTATTCATTTTATCATCAAAAACCTATGTAATTCTCACCAACTTATGTTGACCCAAAATACTTTCAAAATTAACATGTTTCAGGTAACAATGAAGCTGAGGTTTGAGTTAGCATGAGGATTTTACTTGAAGTTATTTGAAGTTATTGAAGTTGTTATTTGATTTTATGTATTTGAATTCTTAGACATCATTTCACATTTTGAATATTATGTTTGAATAAATTATTTAAAATTTATATTATACCATGTGCTACTGAAAACAATCATCAATACGTGGCACCCCGATGTTTCCGCCATCGGTTGGGGTGTTACAGATTGGTATCAGAGCCTTGGTTATAGGGAATTAGGTTATTAGAAATAATCTAGACTATAACCTTAGGGACTAAAACAGTACTTGCTTCTCCTACTTGTAACCCTAATTGCTTCCCTAATCCTATCCTTATCCTATGCCTTACAACCCTAAACCTACATGTGACTACTCTTAATTGTCTGCTGCAATCCTGATCCACCATTAGATTTATAGGACAAAATCCTCAGGTTTAACCTGAACCCCCTTGAGATCTCGTCGAAGTTCTAGATTTTAATAACGAACACGTGCAATCTGGAAGGGTGAACGCCTGTATTCTGAGTCTTCTGTCTAGGCTGGCATTGCGCATATATCCCAATCAGACGAGGGACCCGGATGCCTACCTGGGAATTCTCGGGATGAGTGTTCACTTATAGGCTAAAGCATGTCTTCATATGTTATTAGAATTTAGAATCTTTGATAAGTCAACGTTTTCGTTTATTCGTTTTAATTAATGAATAAATGATTACATTCCTTATATAAACTCTCATTCATTTCATTGTGTCTATTAAAGATCATGCCTCCTCGTCGCAGCACTCGCAACACCAATGGTGAGAACCACGAAGAAGGTGGTGATAACCATAACCACAACCATGACCAAGTTCCTAACCACAACAACAATGGGGTCGATGCTCAACTGGCTGCGATCATTTCCCAACAAATGGCGCAGCAAATCGCAACTCTGGTTCCCAATTTACTTGCTCAGGTCATCCAATTGAACGGCAACGGGAATGGTCACAACAACGGGAACGGGAATGGCAATGGAAATGGTAATGGACCCCAAGCTTGCACCCTTAAGCATTTCAACTCTTGTAACCCTCCAAAGTTCAGCGGTGAAGAAGGAGCTACTGGACTTCTCCAATGGTTTGAGGGTATTGAGAATACCTTCATCAACAGTGAGTGCCCCAACAATCTCAAAGTTCGTTACGCCATGAGTGTTCTCCATAAACGAGCACTCACATGGTGGAATGAAGAAAAGCGTACTCGTGGGGCCGAGGTTGCTCTTGCTATGACATGGGACCAAGTCAAGGAGATCATGAAAGAGGAGTTCTGTCCTCGCAATGAAGTTAAAAAGCTTGAGGATGAGTTCCACACCTTAGCTCAAGATAGTGGGGAAAACCTTGCCTACAACACCCGCTTTCATGAGCTTAGCTTATTGTTGCCACACAAGGTTACTCCTCTGCCGGTAGCCATCGAGAACTACATCGGTGGTCTGCCCATGCAAATCCAGGACACCGTTTGGGGTAGAAATCCTGCAACTCTGGAAGAGGCCAAACGTCTAGCGGCCACTCTTACTGATAATCATGTGAAGAACGGTACTCTCGTTCGCAAGGGCACTAAGAAGACTGTTGCCAAAGACACTCCACAGCCTGCAATTGAAGTCAAGCCTGAGACCTCAAGCAACAAAAAGCGCAAGGCTAGAAACTATATGGTTGCTGCTACTCCACCTGCTGCCCAAAACCCAGCCAAGAAACCATACACCGGACCTCACCCTTTGTGCAACACTTGCAAGTACCACCATCCCACACAGGTGCCATGTCGATTTTGTACTAAGTGTCAAAGATATGGTCACCTGGTGAACGTCTGTCGATCTCCTGCTGCTCAAGACAACAACCCAGCTCCCAACCAACAAAATAACAGGCCTACTCGTGGTCAATGCTACGAGTGTGGTAACCCTAATCACTACATCAACAACTGCCCTAACCGTAACCGTAACCAAAACCAAAATCAGAACCAAAACCAAAACCAAAACTAGAACCGCAACCAGAACCAAGGTGCTCGAGGTCGCGCCTACAATCTCAACGCTAACCAGGCTCGTGACAACAACGAAGTGGTGAATGGTACGTTTCTCATTAATAACCACTATGCATCCATATTATTTGATTCAGGAGCTGATAAGTCATTCGTGTCACTGAAGTTTGAACCTTTACTTAACTTACCCCACACTAATCTAGAAGACCCTTTCGTGGTAGAGGTAGCTAACGGGAAGTCTATTTCGATCGGTTCTATTATTCGTAACTGCTTGTTGAATCTCGATGATCATACCTTCCCTATCGATCTCATCCCCATGCATCTTGGTAGTTTTGATGTTATAGTAGGCATGGACTGGTTGTCAACTCATCGTGCCGAAATTCTGTGCTTCGAGAAAGTCATACGCATTCCTCTCGAATCTGGTGAGATTTTGAAGATCTATGGTGAGAAACCCTGTGGTGAGCTTAAGCTTATGTCTTGTACTACTGCCCAAAAGTACTTACGAAAGGGGTATACAGCCTTCTTAGCTAACGTGATAGAGAAGAAGGACAAAGGCAAAAGTATCCAAGACATTCCTATTATTCGAGACTATCCTGAAGTCTTTCCAGAGGATTTACCTGGTTTGCCTCCTGCTCGACAAGTGGAGTTTCGTATTGATCTTGTTCCTGGTGCTAATCCTATCGCTAAAGCTCCTTATCGTCTTGCACCCTCTGAGATGCAAGAACTTGCTAGTCAATTACAGGAACTTTCTGATAAAGGGTTCATTCGCCCTAGTTCTTCTCCATGGGGAGCCCCTGTCTTATTCGTTAAAAAGAAGGATGGTTCTCTTCGGATGTGTATTGACTACCGTGAACTCAACAAACTCACCATCAAGAATCGTTATCCGCTTCCTAGGATTGACGATCTCTTCGATCAACTTCAAGGAGCAACCCACTTCTCGAAGATTGATCTCCGTTCTGGTTATCATCAGCTTAGAGTCCACGATGAAGATATTCCCAAGACAGCTTTTCGCACTCGCTACGGTCACTATGAATTCATGGTTATGCCTTTTGGGTTGACCAATGCTCCCGCAGTATTTATGGATTTGATGAATCGGGTTTGTAGACCCTATCTCGACAAATTCGTGATCGTTTTCATCGATGATATTTTGATTTACTCAAAATCAAAATCCGATCACGAGCAACATCTTCACTCTATCTTGAGTCTCCTAAAGAAAGAACAACTGTACGCCAAGTTCTCAAAATGTGAATTTTGGCTTAAGGAAGTTCAATTTTTGGGACATGTCATTGATATGAACGGAATTCATGTTGATCCTGCGAAAATCGAAGCTGTGAAGAATTGGAGTGTTCCTACCACTCCAACGGAAGTCCGTTCTTTTCTTGGGTTGGCTGGTTATTATCGTCGATTCATCGCCAATTTCTCCAAGATCGCTGTTCCTCTCACTACTTTAACTCACAAGGGTAAACCCTATGAGTGGGGACCTAAGCAAGAGGAAGCATTTGAAACTCTTAAGCTGAAACTTTGTGAAGCTCCTATCTTGTCTCTACCTGATGGTAATGATGATTTCGTGGTCTACTGTGATGCATCGAACCAAGGTCTTGGTTGTGTTCTCATGCAACGAGGAAAGGTTATTGCTTATGCGTCTCGACAACTCAAGACTCACGAGAAAAATTATACCACCCATGATCTTGAATTGGGCGCTGTTGTCTTTGCACTCAAGATTTGGAGACATTATCTTTATGGGACCAAATGTGTGGTGTTCACGGACCACAAAAGTCTCCAACATGTCTTCGATCAAAAGAATCTTAACATGAGGCAACGACGATGGGTTGAATTACTTAACGACTATGATTGCGAAATTCGCTACCATCCTGGCAAAGCGAATGTTGTGGCCGACGCACTTAGTCGTAAAGAGCGTGTCAAACTCCAATGTGCGAGAGTTCATACTGATCTTCAAGATCGCATTCTCCAGGCTCAACACACCTCAGTCACCCAAGGTAACATGTATGATGAAATGTCTTGTGGTGCTGAGACTCAACTTGAAACCAAACCCAATGGTCTCCTTTATTTCCTTAATCGACTGTGGATTCCCGACCGTGATGATCTTCGTACTTTTCTCATGAACGAGGCTCATAAGTCTCGTTATTCTATTCATCCTGGAGCTGACAAGATGTACCAAGATCTTCGTTATTCTTATTGGTGGCCTGGTATGAAGAAAGACATTGCTCTTTTCGTTGCAAAATGCCTCACTTGTTCCAAGGTTAAGGCTGAACATCAACGACCATCTGGTATGCTTGAACAACCAGAGATTCCTGTCTGGAAATGGGAAAGCATAGCTATGGATTTCATCACCAAACTCCCTCGCACACCCAAAGGTTTTGACAGTATTTGGGTGATCGTCGATCGTTTGACCAAATCAGCTCACTTTCTACCTATTCGTGAGAAGTATTCTGTGGAAAAGTTGGCAAAGATGTACGTGAGTGAAATCGTATGTCGTCACGGTATACCTTTGGACATTATTTCTGATCGCGATGGTCGTTTCACCTCTCATTTTTGGGGATCTCTACAAGATGCTTTGGGTACCAAGTTAAACCTAAGCACTGCTTATCACCCTCAAACGGATGGTCAGACTGAACGAACCATCCAGACACTTGAGGACATGCTCAGGGCATGTGTCATCGATTTTGGTGGCGCATGGGATTCTCATCTTCCTTTGGTTGAGTTTTCATACAACAACAGTTATCACGCCAGCATTAACATGGCTCCTTTTGAGGCACTCTATGGTCGGAAATGTCGTTCACCTGTCTGTTGGACTGAGGTTGGTGAAGCTCGTATTACTGGACCCGAACTAATCCAGGAAACCACAGACAAAATCCAGCTTATTCAGGATAATCTTCTCAAGGCTAGAAGTCGCCAAAAGAGTTATGCTGATAAACGTCGTAAACCCCTGGAATTTCAAGTTGGGGACCTTGTGCTACTTAAGGTATCCCCTTGGAAAGGAGTTATTCGTTTCGGTAGAAAGGGAAAACTAGTGTAACACCCCAACCGATGGCGGAAACATCGAGGTGTCACGTATTGATGAGTATACAGTAGCACATGGTAATCAAATTTTAATTGAAATAAATATTAAATTGTAAATATCCAAAAATTGAAATACATCAGAGTTTAAATGTGGAAATCTAATACATCACACAAGAATCAAGCATGCATAGACTCCTTATTTCTTCATAAGTACTCTAATCTTCAAGCATCGTTATCACCTGTTGAGTTGTAAAAATGGGGGGGGTCAACTAGAAGTTGGTGAGAATACATAATCCATGTTAAGCATATAGTTTAAGTATAAAAGTCTAGCAATTCGTATGTCTATCGTAATTTAAGTCTACATGCATAGTATAATATGTTGACATAATCAAACCTCCGACTAGTTTAGGTCCATCCCGTCATCTACGGTTCACCTTAGTAATATGTTGAACGATAACAATCACCCACGTGACCTATGTAGGAGGTACACGTATCCGGGTGGGGTTGTCAATCCAATAGATCTATTATTGAGTATCGCCGGCATGGCCATAGCTAATGATTATGTAAATGTTGAAACTCGTTGAAACTCGTTGAAACTGTTGACTAATACATGAGGCAATAAAGTTTACTACTAGACATATATGTTGAATTGCTTAAAATTGTTGCAAGTATAAAGAATCGCATAAACAGGACTACGTAAACTCACCTTGGTATAGTTTTGGTAATGAGATATAGTATAAGAGTAGCCCAAATAATTTGCCAAGTGTTACCCTACGTATAAGGCAACAAATAAGTCTAAGTCTAACTAGTTTATAAGTATATCCTAGGGTTTTGATTTGGGGATAATCAATTGTTGAGATTTAAATTAAAATGCTTAATTAAATAAAGAAAATTGGATAATTAATGAAAAATAGTCTTTTTATAAAGTTTGAATTTTGTATGAGTACAATAAAGTGTTTGAAGCAATAAAATAATTTTTATAAAATTATTTCATTTAAAATAGATTTTTAAATCTATTTATTTGTAAATAGTCAATTATTAACTTTAATAATCAAAAATACTAAAATTGAAGAAATCTTATTTTAAAAATCATGATTCTGTTCTAAATGATTAAAAAGAATTTGTATAAAATTTTGGTGCAAAAATGATGAAAATTGGATTTATTATGAATTAAATATGATTAATTCTTACAAAAATTGATTAAAAATAATAAATAAATGATTTTACTGAATTAAAAATTATTTCAGTAAAGTTTAACTTTATAAAAAGTTAGGGTAATTTTTGGGGAATTTAATAAAACTGTTTTGATATAATAATGGATTTTTATAAATATAATAGTATAAAAATGATTTAATTATTATAATTATTAAATAAAAGAATTTCTGAAAAATAAAAATTGTAATTAACACTTTTATAACAGATTAAACAAATATAAAATTTTTAGAATTTATAAAATAGTTTAGGTATTTTAAAAAGAATTTAAAAGATTTAAAGGATTAATATATATATATAATTAATTATATAATTAAAAAGAAAAGAAAGGAAAAGAATTGCAAAAAAACTGGTCAGTGCCGGGACTCGAACCCGGGTGACCTCAGAGTCAAACAAGGGTCACAACCACTTGGCCTAGGCCGGTGGTTGTGTTATCCTTTGGTTTAAAATAAATAACATATGCAATTCCAGTTTTTATCCCCAAATCCAATCGTGATGAACCCTAGATTAACAATTGAGCAAATCAGACAACTATAGCCCGATTATTGTTAGGGCTAATGTTGTCTGATCGCCGATGAGTATAACCCACAATCTTAATCATACTTACAGTGTATAATTGGTGTAGATAGTCGGGTCAAAGGGAAAAGTCAACCACGAGCTTGATAGCAACGATCAGGGTATAATAGAAAGAATTGGAGGTGAAGAGAGTGGTATGAGCGAGTTGACAAGCTACGGAGACCCTCAATTTATACTAAGGGATTAGGGTTTTGGGTTAATTGTATAGTTGACTTTCCTTATAATTGTACGCGGCCAATTAGATTATTAGGGCACGATTGCCGTGTAATCGTTGGGTAATAATGTTGGATTGGGCCGGTAATAGCACGAAGTTGCCAAACATACAACAATTACGCGTTAAAACTACGGATTGGGCAACAAGGAATCCCACAGTTGACTTTTCTTGTCAACTGTGAGGATTTTAAATCGTGCATAAGTATAATGTGCAACCGGGTTTGTTACCAAACAGAAAGCCAGCCCAGTTGGTTTGTGTATCCTTGTTTGATCCAACCGGCCTTTGGCGCGGGTTCGAATCCCGGCCAAGGCAGGTTTATTTTTTTGATTTAATTATCACCACACACACACATATAATAATATATATATCATTAGGGTTCCATAAAAGCGACAAAAATAATAAATGCGAAGATGAACTTGACGTTTTATTAAATGTCGGTGCGTAACGTACAAGTATTAAATGCGTAATGTTACAGTCTCCCCTACTTTTAGGAACTTCGTCCCGAAGTTGGAGTTGGAGAGTCTGGTGGAAAAAGATGCGGATACTTCGACTTCATCTGGTCTTTACGTTCCCAAGTGAACTCTGGGCCTCGTTTAGATTCCCAACGAACCTTAACGATCGGAATACGACTGCGCTTGAGTTTCTTGACTCCAGTGTCAACAATCTCGACGGGTTTCTCGATAATGTGCATGCTTTCATCGATTTGCACATCCTCAAGAGGAACATGAAGGTTCTCATCTGCTAAGCATTTCTTGAGATTCGAAACATGGAAGGTCGGATGAACATTGCTTAGCTCGGGTGGAAGCTCAAGTCTGTAAGCCACTTTCCCAACTCTGTCAAGAATCTTGAAGGGGCCTACGTATCGAGGAGCTAGTTTTCCCTTTCTACCGAAACGAATAACTCCTTTCCAAGGGGATACCTTAAGTAGCACAAGGTCCCCAACTTGAAATTCCAAGGGTTTACGACGTTTATCAGCATAACTCTTTTGGCGACTTCGAGCCTTGAGAAGATTATCCTGAATAAGCTGGATTTTGTCTGTGGTTTCCTGGATTAGTTCGGGTCCAGTAATACGAGCTTCACCAACCTCGGTCCAACAGACAGGAGAACGACATTTCCGACCATAGAGTGCCTCAAAAGGAGCCATGTTAATGCTGGCGTGATAACTGTTGTTGTATGAAAACTCAACCAAAGGAAGATGAGAATCCCATGCGCCGCCAAAATCGATGATACAAGCCCTGAGCATGTCCTCAAGTGTCTGGATGGTTCGTTCAGTCTGACCATCCGTTTGAGGGTGATAAGCAGTGCTCAAGTTCAACTTAGTACCCAAAGCTTTTTGTAGAGATTCCCAAAAGTGAGAGGTGAAACGACCATCTCGATCAGAAATAATGTCCAAAGGTATACCGTGACGACATACGATTTCACTTACGTACATCTGTGCCAACCTTTCCACAGAATACTTCTCACGAATAGGTAGAAAGTGAGCGGACTTGGTCAAACGATCGACGATTACCCAAATACTGTCAAAACCTTTGGGTGTGCGAGGGAGTTTGGTGATGAAATCCATAGCTATGCTCTCCCATTTCCAGACAGGAATCTCTGGTTGTTCAAGCATACCAGATGGTCGTTGGTGTTCAGCCTTAACCTTGGAACAAGTGAGGCATTTTGCGACGAATAGAGCAATGTCTTTCTTCATACCAGGCCACCAATAAGAATAACGAAGATCTTGGTACATCTTGTCAGCTCCAGGATGAATAGAATAACGAGACTTATGAGCCTCGTTCATGAGAAAAGTACGAAGATCATCACGGTTAGGAATCCACAGTCGGTTAAGGAAATAAAGGAGACCATCGGGTTTGGTTTCAAGTTGAGTCTCAGCACCACAAGACATTTCATCGTACATGTTACCTTGGGTGACTGAGGTGTGTTGAGCCTGGAGAATGCGATCTTGGAGATCGGTACGAACTCTAGCACATTGGAGTTTGACACGCTCTTTACGACTAAGTGCGTCAGCCACAACATTCGCTTTGCCAGGATGGTAGCGAATTTCGCAATCATAGTCGTTAAGCAATTCAACCCAACGTCGTTGCCTCATGTTAAGATTCTTTTGGTCGAAGACATGTTGGAGACTTTTGTGGTCCGTGAACACCACACATTTGGTCCCGTAAAGATAATGTCTCCAAATCTTGAGTGCAAAGACAACAGCGCCCAATTCAAGATCATGGGTGGTATAATTTTTCTCGTGAATCTTGAGTTGTCGAGACGCATAAGCAATAACCTTTCCTCGTTGCATAAGGACACAACCGAGACCTTGGTTCGATGCATCACAGTAGACCACGAAATCATCATTACCATCAGGTAGAGATAAGACAGGAGCTTCACAAAGCTTCAGCTTAAGAGTTTCAAATGCTTCCTCTTGCTTAGGTCCCCACTCATAGGGTTTACCCTTGTGAGTTAAGGTAGTGAGAGGAACAGCGATCTTGGAGAAATTGGCGATGAATCGACGATAATAACCAGCCAACCCAAGAAAAGAACGGACTTCCGTTGGAGTGGTAGGAACACTCCAATCCTTCACAGCTTCGATCTTTGCAGGATCAACATGAATTCCGTTCATATCAATGACATGTCCCAAAAATTGAACTTCCTTAAGCCAAAATTCACATTTGGAGAACTTGGCGTACAGTTGTTCTTTCTTTAGGAGACTCAAGATAGAATGAAGATGTTGCTCGTGATCGGATTTTGATTTAGAGTAAATCAAAATATCATCAATGAAAACGATCACGAATTTGTCGAGATAGGGTCTACAAACCCGATTCATCAGATCCATAAATACCGCGGGAGCATTGGTCAAACCGAAAGGCATAACCATGAATTCATAGTGACCGTAGCGAGTGCGAAAAGCTGTCTTGGGAATATCTTCATCGTGGACTCTAAGCTGATGATAACCAGAACGGAGATCAATCTTCGAGAAGTGGGTTGCTCCTTGAAGTTGATCGAAGAGATCGTCAATCCTAGGAAGTGGATAACGATTCTTGATGGTGAGTTTGTTGAGTTCACGGTAGTCAATGCACATCCGAAGAGAACCATCCTTCTTTTTGACGAACAAGACAGGGGCTCCCCATGGAGAAGAACTAGGGCGAATGAACCCTTTATCAGAAAGTTCCTGTAATTGGCTAGCAAGTTCTTGCATCTCAGAGGGTGCAAGACGATAAGGAGCTTTAGCTATAGGATTAGCACCAGGAACAAGATCAATACGAAACTCCACTTGTCGAGCAGGAGGCAAACCAGGTAAATCCTCTGGAAAGACTTCAGGATAGTCTCGAATAATAGGAATGTCTTGGATACTCTTGCCTTTGTCCTTCTTCTCTATCACGTTAGCTAAGAAGGCTGTATACCCCTTTCGTAAGTACTTTTGGGCAGTAGTACAAGACATAAGCTTAAGCTCACCACAGGGTTTCTCACCATAGATCTTCAAAATCTCACCAGATTCGAGAGGAATGCGTATGACTTTCTCGAAGCACAGAATTTCGGCACGATGAGTCGACAACCAGTCCATGCCTACTATAACATCAAAACTACCAAGATGCATGGGGATAAGATCGATAGGGAAGGTATGATTATCGAGATTCAACAAGCAGTTACGAATAATAGAACCGATCGAAATAGACTTCCCGTTAGCTACCTCTACCACAAAAGGGTCTTCTAGATTAGTGTGGGGTAAGTTAAGTAAAGGTTCAAACTTCAGTGACACGAATGACTTATCAGCTCCAGAATCAAATAATATGGATGCATAGTGATTATTAATGAGAAACGTACCATTCACCACTTCGTTGTTGTCACGAGCCTGGTTAGCGTTGAGATTGTAGGCGCGACCTCGAGCACCTTGGTTCTGGTTGCGGTTCTGGTTTTGGTTTTGGTTCTGGTTTTGGTTTTGGTTACGGTTACGGTTAGGGCAGTTGTTGATGTAGTGATCGGGGCTGCCACATTCGTAGCATTGACCACGAGTAGGCCTGTTGTTTTGTTGGTTGGGAGCAGGGTTGTTTCTGGCAGGGTTGTTTTGGTTGTTTTGGTTGTTTTGGTTGTTTTGGGCAGTAGGGGCTTGACAGGCATTGGTGTAGTGTCCATACCGTTTACAGTTATTACACTGGCGGCATGGTCTACCAGGAAGATGATGGAACTGGCAGGTGTTGCAAAGAGGGTGTGTTCCACCATAGGGTTTCTTGGCTGGATTTTGGGTAGCAGGTGGAGTAGCAGCAACCATATAGTTTCTAGCCTTACGCTTCTTGTTGCTGGAGGTCTCAGGCTTGACTTCAATTGCAGGCTGTGGAGTGTCTTTGGCAACAGTCTTCTTAGAGCCCTTGCGAACCAGAGTACCATTCTTCACATGATTATCAGTAAGAGTGGCCGCTAGACGTTTGGCCTCTTCCAGAGTTGCAGGATTTCTACCCCAAACAGTGTCCTGGATTTGCATGGGCAGACCACCGATGTACTTCTCGATGGCTACCGGCAGAGGAGTAACCTTGTGTGGCAACAATAAGCTAAGCTCATGGAAGCGGGTGTTGTAGGCAAGATTTTCCCCACTATCCTGAGCCAAGGTGTGGAACTCATCCTCAAGCTTTTTAACTTCATTTCGAGGACAGAACTCCTCCTTCATGATCTCTTTGACCTGGTCCCAAGTCATAGCAAGAGCAACTTCGGCCCCACGAGTACGCTTTTCTTCATTCCACCATGTGAGTGCTCGTTTATGGAGAACACTCATGGCGTAACGAACCTTGAAATTATTGGGGCACTCACTGTTGATGAAGGTATTTTCAATACCCTCAAACCATTGGAGAAGTCCAGTAGCTCCTTCTTCACCGCTGAACTTTGGAGGGTTACAAGAGTTGAAATGCTTGAGGGTGCAAGCTTGGGGTCCATTACCATTGCCATTGCCATTGCCATTCCCGTTCCCGTTGTTGTGACCATTCCCATTCAATTGGATGACCTGAGCAAGCAAGTTGGGAACCAGAGTTGCGATTTGCTGCGCCATTTGTTGAGAAATGATTGCAGCCAGTTGAGCATCGATCCCATTGTTGTTGTGGTTAGGAGCTTGGTCATGGTTGTGGTTATGGTTATCTCCACCTTCTTCGGGGTTCTCACCATTGCTGTTGCGAGTGCTGCGACGAGGAGGCATGATCTGTAATAGACACAATGAAATGAATGAGAGTTCATATAAGGAATGTAATCATTTATTCATTAATTAAAACGAATAAACGAAAACGTTGACTTATCAAAGATTCTAAATTCTAATAACATATGAAGACATGCTTTAGCCTATAAGTGAACACTCATCCCGAGAATTCCCAGGTAGGCATCCGGGTCCCTCGTCTGATTGGGATATATGCGCAATGCCAGCCTAGACAGAAGACTCAGAATACAGGCGTTCACCCTTCCAGATTGCACGTGTTCGTTATTAAAATCTAGAACTTCGACGAGATCTCAAGGGGGTTCAGGTTAAACCTGAGGATTTTGTCCTATTAATCTAATGGTGGATCAGGATTGCAGCAGACAATTAAGAGTAGTCACATGTAGGTTTAGGGTTATAAGGCATAGGATAAGGATAGGATTAGGGAAGCAATTAGGGTTACAAGTAGGAGAAGCAAGTACTGTTTTAGTCCCTAAGGTTATAGTCTAGATTTTTTCTAATAACCTAATTCCCTATAACCAAGGCTCTGATACCAATCTGTAACACCCCAACCGATGGCGGAAACATCGAGGTGTCACGTATTGATGAGTATACAGTAGCACATGGTAATCAAATTTTAATTGAAATAAATATTAAATTGTAAATATCCAAAAATTGAAATACATCAGAGTTTAAATGTGGAAATCTAATACATCACACAAGAATCAAGCATGCATAGACTCCTTATTTCTTCATAAGTACTCTAATCTTCAAGCATCGTTATCACCTGTTGAGTTGTAAAAATGGGGGGGGTCAACTAGAAGTTGGTGAGAATACATAATCCATGTTAAGCATATAGTTTAAGTATAAAAGTCTAGCAATTCGTATGTCTATCGTAATTTAAGTCTACATGCATAGTATAATATGTTGACATAATCAAACCTCCGACTAGTTTAGGTCCATCCCGTCATCTACGGTTCACCTTAGTAATATGTTGAACGATAACAATCACCCACGTGACCTATGTAGGAGGTACACGTATCCGGGTGGGGTTGTCAATCCAATAGATCTATTATTGAGTATCGCCGGCATGGCCATAGCTAATGATTATGTAAATGTTGAAACTCGTTGAAACTCGTTGAAACTGTTGACTAATACATGAGGCAATAAAGTTTACTACTAGACATATATGTTGAATTGCTTAAAATTGTTGCAAGTATAAAGAATCGCATAAACAGGACTACGTAAACTCACCTTGGTATAGTTTTGGTAATGAGATATAGTATAAGAGTAGCCCAAATAATTTGCCAAGTGTTACCCTACGTATAAGGCAACAAATAAGTCTAAGTCTAACTAGTTTATAAGTATATCCTAGGGTTTTGATTTGGGGATAATCAATTGTTGAGATTTAAATTAAAATGCTTAATTAAATAAAGAAAATTGGATAATTAATGAAAAATAGTCTTTTTATAAAGTTTGAATTTTGTATGAGTACAATAAAGTGTTTGAAGCAATAAAATAATTTTTATAAAATTATTTCATTTAAAATAGATTTTTAAATCTATTTATTTGTAAATAGTCAATTATTAACTTTAATAATCAAAAATACTAAAATTGAAGAAATCTTATTTTAAAAATCATGATTCTGTTCTAAATGATTAAAAAGAATTTGTATAAAATTTTGGTGCAAAAATGATGAAAATTGGATTTATTATGAATTAAATATGATTAATTCTTACAAAAATTGATTAAAAATAATAAATAAATGATTTTACTGAATTAAAAATTATTTCAGTAAAGTTTAACTTTATAAAAAGTTAGGGTAATTTTTGGGGAATTTAATAAAACTGTTTTGATATAATAATGGATTTTTATAAATATAATAGTATAAAAATGATTTAATTATTATAATTATTAAATAAAAGAATTTCTGAAAAATAAAAATTGTAATTAACACTTTTATAACAGATTAAACAAATATAAAATTTTTAGAATTTATAAAATAGTTTAGGTATTTTAAAAAGAATTTAAAAGATTTAAAGGATTAATATATATATATATAATTAATTATATAATTAAAAAGAAAAGAAAGGAAAAGAATTGCAAAAAAACTGGTCAGTGCCGGGACTCGAACCCGGGTGACCTCAGAGTCAAACAAGGGTCACAACCACTTGGCCTAGGCCGGTGGTTGTGTTATCCTTTGGTTTAAAATAAATAACATATGCAATTCCAGTTTTTATCCCCAAATCCAATCGTGATGAACCCTAGATTAACAATTGAGCAAATCAGACAACTATAGCCCGATTATTGTTAGGGCTAATGTTGTCTGATCGCCGATGAGTATAACCCACAATCTTAATCATACTTACAGTGTATAATTGGTGTAGATAGTCGGGTCAAAGGGAAAAGTCAACCACGAGCTTGATAGCAACGATCAGGGTATAATAGAAAGAATTGGAGGTGAAGAGAGTGGTATGAGCGAGTTGACAAGCTACGGAGACCCTCAATTTATACTAAGGGATTAGGGTTTTGGGTTAATTGTATAGTTGACTTTCCTTATAATTGTACGCGGCCAATTAGATTATTAGGGCACGATTGCCGTGTAATCGTTGGGTAATAATGTTGGATTGGGCCGGTAATAGCACGAAGTTGCCAAACATACAACAATTACGCGTTAAAACTACGGATTGGGCAACAAGGAATCCCACAGTTGACTTTTCTTGTCAACTGTGAGGATTTTAAATCGTGCATAAGTATAATGTGCAACCGGGTTTGTTACCAAACAGAAAGCCAGCCCAGTTGGTTTGTGTATCCTTGTTTGATCCAACCGGCCTTTGGCGCGGGTTCGAATCCCGGCCAAGGCAGGTTTATTTTTTTGATTTAATTATCACCACACACACACATATAATAATATATATATCATTAGGGTTCCATAAAAGCGACAAAAATAATAAATGCGAAGATGAACTTGACGTTTTATTAAATGTCGGTGCGTAACGTACAAGTATTAAATGCGTAATGTTACAACTAGCTCCTCGTTACGTAGGCCCCTTCAAAATTCTTGACAGAGTTGGAAAAGTGGCTTACAGACTTGAGCTTCCACCTGAGCTAAGCAATGTTCATCCGACCTTCCATGTTTCGAATCTCAAGAAATGCTTAGCAGATGAGAACCTTCATGTTCCTCTTGAGGATGTGCAAATCGATGAAAGCATGCACATTATCGAGAAACCCGTCGAGATTGTTGACACTGGAGTCAAGAAACTCAAGCGCAGTCGTATTCCGATCGTTAAGGTTCGTTGGGAATCTAAACGAGGCCCAGAGTTCACTTGGGAACGTAAAGACCAGATGAAGTCGAAATATCCGCATCTTTTCCCACCAGACTCTCCAACTCCAACTTCGGGACGAAGTTCCTAAAAGTAGGGGAGACTGTAACATTACGCATTAAATACTTGTACGTTACACGTTCATCAATAATAAAACGTCAAGTTTTCATTTTTTTTTATTCGCATTTATTTATTTTGTCGCGATTATGGAACCCTAATATGATATATATATTATAATATATTATATGTGTGTTGGATTGTATAATAATCAAAAAATAATAAAAATCTGCTCTGGCCGGGGTTCGAACCCGCGCCAAAGCCACACATACACACATACACAACCATCTGGGCTGGACCATCTTATTTGACATAACCCGGACGCGTTATAATTATATACACACATTAAAACCTTCACAGTTGACAAGGAAAGTCAACTGTGGGTTACCTTGTTGATCAATCCATCAAATTAACGTGTAATTGATCTATTATTGGTAAATTTTTGTGATTTCCGGCCTTAGACAACTCGATTACACGTCTATTACACGTCAATCGTTGACTAATCGTTCTATTATACGCGTATGTATTCAATCGAAGGTCAAACCTTCCAATTAACCTTAACCCTAATCATCAGTATAAATAGATGGTCTGCGAACCTTGACAACTCGCTCACAACTCTCTCTCAACCTCCCAATCTCTCTGATACACTCTGAATTTGAATATCGAGTTCGTTGTTGACTTTTTCCTTGACCCGTCTATTATCATCAAATCATCACTGTGAGTACGATTAATTTTGTGGGTTTCATTAGTCGGCTATCAAACAACAATAGCCCTAACATTAATCGGGCTAAAGTTGTCTGAATCATTCAATTGAAATTTCTAGGGTTCATACGTATTATTTGGGGATAAACCTGGAATTCGCGTATGTATTTATTTATTTTTAAACAAGAAATATCACAACCACCGGCCTAGGCCAAGTGGTTGTGACCCTGGTTCTCCACAGAGGTCACCCGGGTTCGAGTCCCGGCTCTGACCATTATTTTTGGTTCTTTTCTTTTCTTTTTTTGTAACAACAATTATAAATATATATATATATATATATTAAAACCTTTTTATCTTTTAAATTTATTTTAAAATATCAAAACTATTTTATAAATTCTAAAAAAATTAAAATTGTTTAATCTGATATAAAAGTTTTATTTGTAATTTTTATTTTTCATAAATTCATTTATTTAATATTTATAATAATTAAATCATTTTTATACTATTATATTTATAAAAATCCATTTATATATCAAAACAATTTTATTAAATTCTCCAAAAATTATCCTGACTTTTTATAAAGATAAACTTTACTGAAATAATTTTTAATTCAGTAAAATCATTTATTTTATATTTTTAAACAATTTTTGTTAGATTTAATCATAATTAAATCATAATAAATCCAATTTTCATCATTTTTGCACCAAAATTTTATACAAATTATTTTTAATCATTTAGAACAGAAATATGATTTTTAAAATAAGAATTCTTTAATTTTAGTATTTTTGAATATTAAAGTTAAAAATTGGCTATTTATAAATAAATAGATTTAAAAATCTATTTTAAATGAAATAATTTTATAAAAATTATTTTATTGCTTCAAACACTTTAATGTGCACATTCAAAATTCAAATTTTATAAAAAGACTATCTTTCATTAATTATCCAATTTTCCTTTATTAATTAAACATTTTAATTTAAATTTCAACAATTGATTATCCCCAAATCGAAGCCCTAGGATACACTTGTGAGTTAATTAGACTTAGACTTATTATATATTACCTTATTATAGGGTGATATTTGGAATCTTTTTGGGCAACACAATTATCACATCTTTTCAACAAGTTAACATTTGCTAAGGTGAGTTTTACATAGCCCCTTTTTATTTATCACCATTTTTGGGGTGAAACATGTTATAACATTATCATTGCAATTCAATCATCAATGTGTCTATGTGTTTTCTATGTTGCATTATGTCTTGAGCATGATTAGAGTAAGCACCATTCTAGCATAATCATTAACATTGATCAGCCGACGGTATACATTGATAGATCTATTGGACTGACAATCCCACCCGGATACGTGCCTCCTACAAAGGTTACGTGGGTGTTTGTTATCGCATAACATATTCATTGGGACCATAAGTGTATGGTATGTATCATTTTATAACAGTCAGCAGGGTTGATTATGCACTCGATTTATTTCTAATATGTTCTCACATATGGGCTAGATTAACATGACACATGAATTGCACAACATTTTATTCATTTTATCATCAAAAACCTATGTAATTCTCACCAACTTATGTTGACCCAAAATACTTTCAAAATTAACATGTTTCAGGTAACAATGAAGCTGAGGTTTGAGTTAGCATGAGGATTTTACTTGAAGTTATTTGAAGTTGTTATTTGATTTTATGTATTTGAATTCTTAGACATCATTTCACATTTTGAATATTATGTTTGAATAAATTATTTAAAATTTATATTATACCATGTGCTACTGAAAACAATCATCAATACGTGGCACCCCCGATGTTTCCGCCATCGGTTGGGGTGTTACAGTTGTGGTTAGTGTCGTGGTTATGGTTGTGATTGCTACTCCCTTCATCATGATTGTCACCACTGTTTAGGCGAGCGCTGCGACGTGGAGGCATGATCTGTAAGAGACACAATGAAATGAATGAGGTAATATAAGGAATGTAATCATTTATTCATTAATTAAAACGAATAAATGAAAACGTTGACTGATCAAGATTCTAGATTCTAATAACATAGTGAAGACATGCTTTAGCCTATAAGTGAACACTCATCCCGAGAATTCCCAGGTAGGCATCCGGGTCCCTCGTCTGATTGGGATATATGCGCAATGTCAGCCTAGACAGAAGACTCAGAATACAGGCGTTCACCCTTCCAGATTGCACGTGTTCGTTATTAAAATTCTAGAACTTCGACGAGATCTCAAGGGGGTTCAGGCTAAACCTGAGGATTTTGTCCTATCAGTCTAAGAGTAGATCCGTGATGGAGAGCAATCTTCTTGTAGGGATTAAAGTAGGGATAAGAAGTAGGAGGGAGATAGAGAATAGCAAGTAAAAGGAGCAAATACTGGTTATAATCCTATGGTTATAGACTAGATTATTTTTCTAATAACCTAATTCCCTATAACCATGGCTCTGATACCAATCTGTAACACCCCAACCGATGGCGGAAACATCGGGATGTCACGTACTGAAGATTGTTCAGTAGCTCATGGTAAATAATAAGTTTCAATAAATGATTTAAATAAATTACATACAATTGTTCTAAGAATTTTGTACATCAAAATGAAAAAAAATACTAGCTACGCATCTTCAAGCAATAACTCTAATCTTCAAGCAAGCTATAACCTGAAACATGTTAAGTTTGAAAATATTTTGGGTCAACAAAAGTTGGTGAGAATTACATAGGTTTTGATAATCGAATAAAGCTTGTACAATTCAAGTGTCATGGCAAGTCTAGTCCATATGTGAAAACATACTAGAAGTAAATCGAGTGCATAATCAACCCTTGTGACTAGAATATTGTGGTCCATCCCATACGCTCATGGTACACTCGATTATGTTATGCGATAACAATCACCCACGCTACCTATGTAGGAGACACGTATCCGGGTGGGGTTGTCAGTCCAATAGATCTATCATTGTATATCGTCGGCTGATCAATGTTAATGATTATGCTAGAATATTGTGCTTACCCTAGTCATGTTTAAGACATAATGCAACATAGAAAAACACATAGACACTTTATGATTGAATTGTATATAGAATGTTATAACATGTTTCACCCCAAAAATAGTGAAATAGAAAAGGGGCTATGTAAAACTCACCTTAGCAAAATGTTATGTCTCGTGAAAATAGAATATGTGTTGCCCAACGATGCCAAGTATTACCCAATAATTAAGGTAATAAATATGTCTAAGTCTTTCTAGTCTACAAATATTTTCTAGGGTTTCGAATTGGGGATAAGTGTTCGTTTGATTAATAAATTAAATGTTTAATAATTAAGAGAAATTTGATAAATAAATAAACAAAAGTCTTTTTGTAAATTTTAAATTAAAAATGGTCACAATATAAAGTTGTAAGTATGAAAATAATTTTTATAAAATTATTTTCTTAAAAATAGAATATTAAATCTATTTATTTCAATTTGCCAAAATATAACTTTAATATTTAAAAATATTAAAATTAAAGAATTATTAAATTAAAAATTGTATTTCTGTTCCAAATAAATAGAAATAATTTATATAAAATTTTGGTGCAAAAATATTGAAAAATGAATTTATTATGATTTATTTATGATTAAAACTAACAAAAATTTATTAAAAATATTAAATAAATGATTTTTCAAAAATAAAAATCATTTCTAAAATGTTTAATGTTATATAAACTTAGAATAATTTTTGTGGAAATTTATATAATCGTTTTAATATTTTTATAGAATTTTATAAATAAAATAGAATAAACTTGAATTGTTTGTTATATATATTAAATAAATAATTTTTGGAAAACTAAAAATTGTATGTTAAACTTTTCTACTAGAATAACATAAAATAATTTTCGTAGAATTTATAAAAGAGTTTTAGTATTTTAAAACTAATTTTAAAAATATTAGTGAAAATATATAAAGTATGAAAGGCTAAAAAAAAGAAACGTTCAAGGTGGGACTCGAACCTGGGCCTTCGGCTGGTTCAGTTCCTTACGAAGGGAAGCCAACCAACTGATCTACTGATCAGTTGGTGTTAGTTTGTGCTCAGTTTAATTTAAATATCAAGGTCTGCACGCGTTTATCCCCAATCAAAGATTTCGAACCCTAATTTCTTAATAATCAAAATTGATACCCAATAGCCCCTGATATGATGGGGCTATTGTTCGTGGGGTTCCGAAGATCAAAACCCAACAACAAATTGAAAACTTACAAACGGAAATCGTGTGTTATGGACGGTCAAACTGAAAGTCAAACCAAGCTCGATTGCACGGATTATAGTGAAAACAGAAAGAATTTTAGAGTGGAAGGATGATTTTCGGCACTCATAGGGTGGAATGGATGCCTCAATTTATATTATAACAGGTGCAATCGAAGAATTGGAAAGTTTGACCATGGGTTAAATAATAACGTGTAATTAACATAATTTGGTAAGTCTTTTACACGATTCTAGCGTGGTAATCACGCGTATTGAGTACCATACCATATAAATGAAACAATTACGAGTTCTTACCATAGTTTGGTTAATTAATTTGGTCAACCCAAATCTTGTGGTGTGGACTTCTCGTTGCAGCGATGGAAAGGAAGGTGAACAAGGAGTTTTTTTGTAGTTTTAAGTATTAAAGAGTTTGGATACAAACAGACATGAGCCTTGGCTCAGTTGGTTACGTGGTGTGATGTTAGTTCTTAGGACCGGTTTGGGCGCGGGTTCGAGTCCCGGCCCAAACAATCATCATTTTTTTTTAAAACAGATAAGAGGGGGAGGGAGTGTGGGCCAGCAATTGGGCTGCTCTGTTGGGCCCCGAAAATAATAAAGGAGATTGGGTTAGGGCTAGATTTAGTAGGTTTATAATTTGTGTAAAACAAGTTTTGTTTGTTTTTTACACAAAATAAAATCTGAATTTTATTATTATTATTATTATTTTTATTATTTTTATTATTATATACACATTTATATATGTGTATATATAAGTTGTGGGTTAGGAAAAATAAAGACTTAGGCATAATTGTATAAAATTAAAGATGTGTAAAATAAGGGTTTTTATGTATTAAAATTTGGGGAAAATTTTTGCGATGTTACAGTTGTGACATGATCTTGGTGATTGTCGATAGGTTGACAAAGTCTGCGCACTTCCTCGCTATCAAGGAAACCGATAGCCTTGAGCGTTTGGCCCGTTTATATCTTAAGGAAGTGGTTTCCTGGCACGGGGTGCCTGTCTCTATTATTTCCGATCGTGATCCTTGGTTCGCCTCTAACTTCTGGAAATCCTTGCATAAGGCTCTGGGTACTCACTTAGACATGGGCACAGCTTATCATCTGCAAACTGACGGTCAAAGTGAGCGGACGATTCAAACACTAGAAGACATGCTTCGAGCATGTGTGATCGATTTTGGCAAAGGGTGGGAGAGTCATCTACTGTTGGTGGAATTCTCCTACAACAATAGCTACCATTCTAGTATCAAGGCTCCATTCGAGGCTCTTTACGGGCGGAAATGCCGGTCTCCTCTTTGTTGGGCTGAGGTGGGTGAGAGCCAACTCACCGGCCCGGAACTTGTGTATGAAACTTCCGAGAAGATCGTACAAATTCGTAACCGCATGGCAGCAGCTCGGGATCGTCAAAAGAGCTATGCCGATCGTCGTCGCAAGCCTTTAGAGTTTGAGGTTGGCGACAGGGTTTTGTTGAAGGTATCTCCATGGAAGGGCGTTATACGTTTTAGGAAGCGTGGCAAATTGAATCCTCGGTATGTGGGACCGTTCGCAATTCTGGAACGGATTGGACTGGTAGCATACAGGCTTGACTTGCCAGCTGAACTCAGTAATGTTCATAATGTCTTCCATTTCTCTAATCTCAAGAAGTGTCTGGCGGATGAATCTTTGGTTGTTCCTCTCGAAGAGATCAAGGTGGATGATCGTCTGCGTATTATGGAAGAACCAGTTGAGATTCTCGACTATAAGATCCGTAGCCTTTGTCGGAGTAAAATCCGCATTGTTAAAGTTCGTTGGAACTCAAATCGTGGACCGGAGTTCACGTGGGAATGGGAGGATCAGATGAAAGCTAAGTATCCTCATATATTTCCTAAGCGCACGTTCGAATCAAGACATGTCTCTGCTGAAGCTGAATGAATCTCGGGTCGAGATTCCTTTCAACAGGGGGATGATGCGGCAACCGGAAAATTTTTCTTCTCTTTCGTCTCTTCCTTTTGGCCTTGAGCAATTTTCAGGACGAAAATTCTTTCAACAGGGGGATGATGTGACACCCGGCAAACTCAGGTTAGTAACATTGACTAAACTAGTAAGTCTACCTTAGCGAGTCATGCATATTACGTACTTAACTGGGTCAGTCGAGTCGTTACGATGATTCTGGGAATCATCGGGAGTCGGTCCATAACCACGGGTACAAGGATTGGTGATTCGTGGAATCACCGGGTTTAACGCACACACGCAAGTCTCGAGTCCCGGGAATTGGTGATCGGACGCAAACGTGTTAGTTATCGTGCATTATATGTTTGTAATCATTATGTGACTTGCCGGTATGTGAATACGTGTTTGTATGTGTTAAAATAGTGATTTCGCGTATTGCATGAAATTATAGGTGATTACGCGTAATCACCAATAGTATAGGCAATTAGGATCCGAATTGCCTATAGCAACATGTCTTATAGCAACATGTCCTATAGCAACATGTCTTATAGCAACATGTCCTATAGCAACATGTCTTATAGCAACATGTCTCATAGCAACATGTCCTATAGCAACATCTCTTATAGCAACATGTCTTATAGCATCCTAATCACATGTACTGTTCACGCGATTAGGGCCCAATCGCCTATAATTACATGTGGTATAGCTCCCAATCGCCAATTATACATGTCTTATAGAATCCTAATCGCCTATAACTGCTGTGTACTCGCCTGATCTGCTATGCACGAGTCAAAACACCTATAAATACAACCCTTGACTCCCCAAACACCCTTAGTGCAACCCTAACAGATCCTAAGCCTCCCACACACCTCAAAACACTTATGGAACTTGTTTTGCTTCAAAACTCACCATTTCCAAGCTTACACACCTCTTTGATAAAATCCAAGTTGTGTTCTTCATCCCCAAACCTTTGTAATGTTATTGTTTTGGTTCCCAAAGGTCCAGACCTTGTTTTACTAAGTTTGTGTCTTTAAAAACCTTTGAAATGAGTTTCTAAAACAAGTCTAAACCATTATACTTGCTATATGTGAAGTATTTATGCATATGATGATTTTTAGTAGTTAGAACATGAATGTTTCCATGAAATTGATGCACTTCTGATGTGTAGGAGTTATTAGGATGATTATCTAAGGATTTGAGCTATTGTTATGGTGTTTTGATGAAAGTATGCATTTTGACCCATTTGGATGATTCTTGAAGAATTAGGATGTTATGATATGATTCATTGCTTGTTTGTTGTTACGAATCACACTAGAATGATATTATAACATAGAGATGATGGATTGCAAGTTGTAGGAGGTGTAATCTGGTCTTTACCATTTAAGGAAAGATTTCCTAGTTAATGAAACCTAGTACTTTGCCATTTTGGAAATAATCGCACCGAGGCCGTTAGAGCAGAGATAAATTGGGGGTTTTTGCTTGGAATGGGTTGGTAAATGGTTTAGGTTTGATATTGGGTGTTTTTACATGTTTCGGATCTGATTTGGAGGGTTTAACGCGCGAAATTGCGCGACAGCTGAATAGGAGCGAATAGAGCTCTAATCGCCTGGTGTATCAGGCGATTACAGCCTAATCTCCTGATACATCAGGCGATTAGCCCCCTACTCGCTAGTTGACCATCCCCTACTCACCAGTTGACTTTTCCTAATTGCATGTTAGTTTCCTAATCGCGTGTACTTCTGTCGTAAGCGTATTTTGACATCCTGGAATATGATTTGACACCTAGGAACATGATAGGAACCCCGGGATACACCCAATGACTTAGTAACACGTGTTCGGACTTGGTTATGCTTGAATTAAGCGTTATGCTAGACTACGTGAACTCTTGCGCGTACTAAGTGTTTAATTTCATATATTGCATGATGTCTTGTATTGTCTAACACGTGGGATGTCGGGTCACCAATGGGATGTCGGATCTTGTCTGGTACGGTCGGTTTAACAGTCAAAGGTGTTTTCAAACGTTTATGGTTATGGTCTGGACATTCGGGGATTAGTTAACCTGCGGGTTATTAGTCCGAATACTTATACACATCTTATGATAGGTCGCCGCTATTTAGGGCTATCATAGCATAATTACTTAATTGTTTTCAAGTAACGCAATCTAAGGTGAGTGTCACAGCCCCACTTTTACTGTTTTACTTTCGGGGGGGAAACATGCTACATACCTACTTATTAAAGGTCATGTTATACGATGGTTACTTTATTATACTATGCGGCTTTTACGGAACTCCTAGGGGGAAACCATGAATGTGCGGGAATGCACAACGGGGGAAATGTGGATAGATCTATTGGGCCTCACAAACCCCACTCGACGGCGGGGCCGGGCGGGTGCATATTTGTTACTGGCTCGCCGAGGCATCGGTTATAGCCAAAACGTCTGGGCATGATTCAACAACTTACACAAGTATAGTAATGGGTTCACAACCGTAGTAGTAAACAAACACTTAACGTCTAGCTAACGTTCTTATAACCTAGTAGTAACAGATATGATCCTTTCAAACTTGTAACAACTCTTTTATAAAAGAAAACCTGTGAACTCACCAGCATTATAGGTCGCTAAGGTAGTAGTTAATGGACTAGGCGCACGGAGTTTTGCACAGCGTCTAGAATTTTTAAGCATATTAAACAATGTTTTGTAAACTATGATATGTCTTTTGGTTGTAAACAAGAAATGCTTCCGCTGTTGGTTTACGGCCCAAAGCATGATATTTTGGTTTTAAAAATATATATGAAGGCATGTTTGTTGTTTGTTTATTGTGATCGTTGACTGGGATCCTGGTGTGTCACGCGCCTCGAGGTAAAACCCCACATGTGGAATTTGAGGGTGTGACATCGAGTGTTGTTTTATGTGTTTTAGCATTTACTTTACTTATTACTGATAGTTGCATCCTCAGGATACAACTGTCCATCCTCAACCTTATCATCACCATCCGGAGCATAGTTGTCATTTCAGTATTTATTTACATTTATAAATCACCATCCTGAGAATAACACTAGGTTTTTATCAAACTAGCACTCTACCTCACTTTTACAAATTTGGAAAACAAGATTATTTCTAGCAGATAATTTTTGACCAAAACAATTTGGCGCCCACTGTGGGGCAAGTGGTGCTATTTTAACAAAAAACTTTGTTAAAACATTTTTTCCCCCAGTACCTGGGGGACTATCAATTTGGAGTAGGGGTACCAAATGGGGCAGAGGCGGTGCTTCACAGTGCCAACAGGTTCCTCAACTCTTTTCATGCGGATGGGTCTCTGGCTATGCTTACAGTAGACTTCTCCAATGCCTTCAACATGGTCGACCGTACAGTTTTTCTCCAAGAGGTTCACCAGCTATGCCCGTCCATTTATCCGTGGGTCCAGTTCCTTTATGCCCAGCCGGCTAGGTTGTATGTGGGCAATGATTGTATTGGGGCTACCACCGGAGTGCAGCAAGGAGATCCTTTGGGGCGCCTTCTCTTTGCCCTTGCCTTACATCCCCTTATCATGCGGATTCGGGAGCACTGTAACCTACCGTTTCATGCCTGGTATTTGGATGATGGGACGATTATAGGCAACGCAGTGGAGGTTCCTAAGGCTTTAGACATTATCAATGTGCATGGGCCATCTCTGGGGCTTCATCTCAATATTAAGAAAACAGAGGTCTTTTGGCCGACGTGTGACGGGTTGAAAAGTCAGGAAGGGCTTTTCCCGACCGGGATTGGTAGACCTGAGAAAGGGGTTAAGCTCCTTGGTGGGGCTGTTAGCCGAGATCCTACCTTTATCGGGGAGTTGGCAGGGCGGCGGGCTACGAGTGCGGTTGCCCTCATGAAACTACTGCCCCGCCTTAGAGATCCCCAGAGTGAACTCCTGCTGCTCAGGTCATGCATGGGGGTCGCTAAGTTACTTTTTGGGTTACGAACTTGCCAACCCCACTTCATGGTGGATGCGGTATCCCTTTTCGATGATGGTCTCCGCGAAGCTATTGAAGATATAGTTGTGTGTGGCGGCCCCTTCTTCGGGGACCTCCAGTGGCGCTTGGCATCCTTGTCGATGCGTTTAGGTGGTTTGGGCATCCTTTCAGCTCGAGATGTTGGGGTCTATGCCTTTGTGGCGTCCAGAGCTCAGTCTTGGGAACTTCAGGATCATATCCTCCGAAACAGTGGGGTCATTGGACTAGACCAAGACTATCAACAGGCGCTCGAACGCTTAAATGTCTATCTCCCGGACTTTGATATTGGCGGTTTTTCTAACAAGGACACCCCCCCCAAAGCCACAAAAAACTTTGGCGAATGCTCTTTTTAGCAAAACTGCTCAGAGCCTGGGAGAAGTTCTTGAGTTGTCCACTCGCCAGAAGGCGGTGATTGAATGCCTAAAGGGCCCTCATGCTCAGGATTTTTTGACCGTTATCCCGATTGAGGGTTTGAGCCAATGCATGTCTGCAGTAGAGTACAGGGCTATACTCAAGTACCGATTGATGATCCCTATGTACCCGGAAGATGAAACATGCCCCATCTGCCGTAAAACCTGCATGGATAAATACGGGGAGCATGCAATTCATTGCAAGGAGCTCCCTGGTTTCAAATATCGGCACGACTGGGTGAGGGACGTTTTGTGGGATATATTGAGAAGAGCTGGGATCTCTACCAAAAAGGAGGCCCCTGTAAAATTCCTCACAGACCCCACAGAAGGGAGATCCACCCTGCGACCCGCAGATCTGCTTGTCTTTGGTTGGGAGAGGGGGAAACATGCCTGTGTGGATTTCACCGGGGTATCTCCGCTGGTTGGGTTAAGGGAAACAGGGTTCGTAGCTGGGCAAGCATCAAGAAAGGCGGAATCAAAGAAAGTAGATAAACACGCTAAAGCTTGTGCAGATAACCAACATGTCTTTATCCCTCTGGCCTTCGATACCTTTGGCTCCCTGGCGCCAGAAGCTATTCGTTTCTTGACCAGGGTCCAACGGGGCGTCCACAGCAATGTTTCATCCCCAGGGGGCAAGGTTTTGTCTTTAGTAGACTAGGGTTTGCAATTCAAAAAGGGGTGGCGGCGCAGCTTGTTGCCCGTCTACCTGCTATTATGATGTAACTTTCGTATTTTGTTTTATATAAAAATTAAATTTTCAATTTAAAAAAAAAAAAAAAAACTTACTTTACAAAATTCTGAGAACTATGTCTTCCTTACAAAAATCTGTTTCCTCATCCATGCCATCCACAACTTTTGCCATAAATGCAACACTGCCACCCCCACCTGCATTACTGATACGCTCTAAAATATACATATATTTATATCAATATTCCCTACACTTTAAATAATATTTGGGTTAGTTTTTGTTAAATATTAATCGTTATTGGCTCATATTAGCTATTAAATGATTTTTAGTGAAAACGAGCCAAAATGTGTATTTGAGTTAAACTTGAGACTTATTAAATTTTTAATATTTAAATGGTCCATTGGGTTAAACTCTAATTTAATTTTTGTTATGTAGAAACTATTGAGCCGAGGCCCAAACGAGATGGATATTGAGCTACAACCAAAACTAGATGGATCATACTTATCTTTTGGCTTCATTTTGGGCTATAAGGCCAAATTAAATGTCTTGAGAAAAGAATACGGCCGGCCCACCTAAACAAATTAGGGCGTCTGCCAGGTATTGGTGGCTGTCAAAATTATAAAGAACAGGGGAGGCGAAAGGTCACGAGAACTCAACAAGAATAAAAAAAGGAAGTTGTAAGTGACGTTGGAGAGGTGTGCTCTAATCATTTTGAGCAGACATCGTAACTTTATAATATATATATATATATATAATATATAAAAAAATAAATAGCAGACGTTGGAGTTCACGAGAAGAAACAAAGAAAAAATAATATTTTGAAGGTGACGGGTCACAAAGAAGAATGGCGACTAAGGTGTTTATCGGTTTGATATTTTTTTGGTCTCGCCATGATTTTTGTTTGTGAACCTCTTAGATTTATTTTTATGTCTTTCATTATTATGGTTCGCTAAAACAAAAAATGTTGTGTATAAAGAAATATTTAGTGATATTTGAATAAAATGTATGTTGTCTTCTTTTAAATTTTAATAAAATATTTCTACTATTTTTTTTTTACATCTTACCACTCAAAATAATTGTACGTTGGTGAACCGCGTGTAAACACGGGCAAAAGTCTAGTATATAATAAACCAAAGCATTTTTAATGACATGTCATAATATTATGCAATCTCTCTTTTGAAAGATGCCACATAGAATGTGATGTGGCAACTCTAGACTAATTAAAAAAAAGGAATAAATATGGTTTAAATATGATTTAACATAATCTATTAACGAGCGTTTTATTATCTTTCCAACGAGTACCATAGTGCTATATAAAAAAACGGAGAAAAAAACGACTATTTTTTTGTAACCCGAAATGTATTATGTCAGGTTTGGAATTAGTTTAAAAAAATTGTGAGTTTGGGTCGGGCCTGGGATTAGGTGATACCCGACCCAATTACCTTTTTTTTATATTAGAATATGATAACTTATGGCAGAGATTTGTTTAAAATAATAATAATAATAATAATAATAATAATATTCATTAATCATATATTGACAGATGCCATTTTTATAGTTTAGATATTTCTAATTTTAGTCACTTTACTTAGATTTCTCAACCCGAGATGCTCCCGGTGTATAAACTAGTTTACAAATATTCTATTAGTTTTAAACACTAACTATTTCAACATTTATGGTATCAAATAATTTAATTAAGAGGCAAATAAAAAACCCTACGTCTCCTAGAATGTCGGGGCGGCGGCAGGATCCACAAGAGTGGGAGTAGGTTGTCAATCGAAAAGGTAAGAAGAACACGTACAAGGATGAGGGTACCAGTAAGAGGATCACGAAATTCTTTGTGTCGAACCTCCCCCCGAAGTGCTCATCAAAGGATCTCCAGGAGGTTTTGGGAGGGTTCGGCAGGTATGAGGGTTCCTATATTGCAAGGAAAGTAGACAAGTGGGGGAAGAGATTTGCTTTCGTTTCTTTTAAAGATGTCCATGACGTGAAAAGAATGGAGGAGGAGATGACCGACGTCTGGATCGGTTCTTACAAATTGTTTATTGCTATTGCCAGGTTCGTAGACGGGGAGACGATGCCTAAACCGAGTAATGATCATGCTCGGAAAACAACTAGGGTTTACCAACAGGTTCCGTCAAATCTTAAATCTCCGGCTGATGTAGAAGGGTCGGGTAATATCAATGCGGGGGGCTCTGATGAAAACATCGTGGGGGAAGGACGTCCGTTTGTGGATTCTTTCTTAAACAGGAATAGAGTCGATGTGATTCGTGTGGATGACGGGGTGGAGGGGTTCACACAGTGGTACGGGATGGGTCTTGTTGGAAAGGTGGTCGATTTAAGGACTCTAACATCGCTGAATACGATCCTTAGATGCATTGGATGGTGTTCAGTGGAAATTAAGTATGTGGGAGGGTTCACTGTTGCATTGGTGTTCAAGTCGTCTAGTGATGCGAAAAAGTTCCTCACGGCTATTGACAGTTGGTCTTCTTGGTTTTCATCTTTAACGCCATGGGATGGTAGTGTGATTGAAGAGGAGGAGCGAATTGCTTGGCTTCAAGTGCATGGAGTTCCCGTACAATTGGCAATTTGATTCGGTGTTTGATACGATTGGATCTAGATACGGTAAGTTGGTGCAATCGGCTAATTTAGCGGAGGCAGGTAATAACTTTTCTTATGCTCTTATTGCCATGTTAACTAAGTTGTGCAAAAGGATAATTGATCAGGTAGATATTGCGTGGAGGGGCAAAACGTTTCATGTATGGGTTGATGAAGATGTGGGCGAGTGGAGTCCCGAGTGTGTTGAGGTTTTCGACGACGATGTTAGTGATGGAGACTGTGATAGTGAACAGCATGTACACACTAATGTTAACGTAAATGATAGAGTTAAATGCCAATTTTGTCCCTGAGGTTTGGGCCAGTTTGCCACTCCAGTACAAAAGTTTTTTTTTTTTTTTTGCAATTCCTTCCCTGAGGTTTGGATTTTTTTGCCAAATTCGTCCTTTTCACTAACCCAGTTAAAAAAACTCGTTAACTTAGGGGTATTTTTGTCTTTTTAACTATAATTTAAATTTTAATAAAAAATCTTACCCCACCCCACCCCATCCTTCCTTCATCTTATGATCTCCAATAAACCCATGTCAACAATCTTTCTTGTTCCATCTAATTTGCTTCATAAAACCCAACCTGTAAGTATAATATCATGATCAGTTGATCACCACTTGATTCATCATCTGAATATAATCATAAAGCTATGGAGTTTGTTGGTCTTTTGGGCTGTTTTATTTTGGGCTGACCATAATAATAATAATAATAATAATAATAATAATAATAATAATAATAATAATAATAATAATAATAATAATAATAATAATAGCTCCATCTCCAAACACCTCCAACTCCATCCAGACCACCACCCACGACCCGACCCAGAACCAACGATCACCAACATCACAGAAACAGAGGGTTCCAAGCTTAAACCGCAAATTATCGATCTGAAAGAATACAGAGATTAGATCTGGTTTGAACGATGGTGGTTGTGTAGCAAGAAGGACCGCCTTCGATTAGATCTGGTTTGAACCTGACCGGCTGAAACCTTCGTCACCACCACGACGCCACAGTCACCACCTTCGATTCAGGTCTGAACCTGACCGGCTGAAAGTGATCGATTCCGAAACTAGTCATCCTCAAATAGCTGGTGCGAAAGGGTCTTCTTGTAAAATACCTTGATGTGATGGAATTGTTATGAGTGATGAGAGGGGTGTAGATATTCTTCCTTGTGAATGTGATTTCAAAATATGTCGGGATTGTTATGTCGATGCTGTGAAAACTGGTGACGGGATCTGCCCGGGATGTAAAGAGCCTTATAAACAAACAGATCTTGATAAAAACAGCGTTGAAACCTTTGTCACCGCTTCAGGTTGTTGTTGAGACGAAGTCTCTGTTGTGTGAATGGTGAGATGAACGATTGTGTGAATGGTGAGATAATTAAAAGAGAAGAAGCCCATTCAGGAATTTTGCAGAGGATAATTAGAGAGAGAGTTATGTGTTTGTGTGAGATAGAGAGAGGGGTGGGGTGGGTAGGGGAAGACTGTGGTTTTTTTTATTAAAATAATCATAGGGCATCAAATGACAAAATTGTCCCTCATTAAAGTGGCAAAAAGACAACCCTACCCCTGATCTTAACAAGATTTTTTAACTGGGTTAGCGAAAAGGACGAATTTGGCAAAAAAAAAAAAATCCAAACCTCAGGGAAGAAATTGCAAAAAAAAAAAAAAAAACTTTTGTACTGGAGTGGCAAACTGGCCCAAACCTCAGGGACGAAATTGGCATTTAACTCTAAATGATATTGAAGAACACACTAATGTTATCGTAAATGATACTGAAGAAGGGGAGGTGCAACATGATGATGCTTTGATGACTGCAATGAATAACGTGGATTCGACCTCGCATGGTAATAATGTTGAGAAGGTTAGGTTAGATATGGAAGGTAATTCAGGTGGTGTCAAAGCGAAAGGTACGGAGCGTAAGAAGTTTCGTCGTAAGATTTTATTTAATAACAGGAACGGAAGTGGCGGTTCATCGGAACGGCCGAAGAAGAGACCACGGGAGAATAATGACATGTTCAGGTTAGATAGGATTATTGGCATTATGTCTACCCACTCGGATACTTCGGGGGGTGAGGATACAAGTAGGGACGAGGTGTTCATGACTCCAGATCTCAACAAAGGGGTACCAAGTAATGTGGATGGTTCCAAGATTGTGAATGATGGTACAAACATAGATCCGATAGATATTGAAGCTGCTGAAACGATAACTTTGAGTAAAGCTTTAGGTGTTGAGAATTTGGCGGATTTCGCTACAAATGTTAAAGAGGTACTACAAACAAAAGGCTTTCAAGAGGGTGACCAATGAATGTGTTGTCTGTGAACATTCGCGGGTTAGGGTTATCCGGTAAAGCAGATTGGATTCGTGGCCTTCGGGTGCATCATGAGGTTAGTTTTATTATGTTACAAGAGTCGCAATATATGTCATTGGATTCGGTGGATATTAGTCAGTTTTGGGGACTTTAATTTTGACTGGGTTCCGTCTTCTGGAAGGTCGGGTGGTTTGGTTTCGTTTTGGAATCCTCAAGTGTTTACTATGGAAAGGGTGACAAAAGAATGATAATTGGATGCTGGTTTCGGGCTCGATCAAAGGGAGTGGGAGTTTGTTTCATTTTCTTAATGTGTACTCGCCTCATAATATATTTTCCAAACACACACTTTGGTCGGAGATTAGTGGGCTGATCGGAGATGGAGACGGGAGGTGGATTGTGGCGGGTGATTTTAACTCTGTTCGATGCGTTGAGGATAGACGTAACTCTATTTTTAACGTGGTTGAGTCTAATGAATTTAATAATTTTATTGATGATTCGGGCCTTCACGAGTACTCCTTGAAAGGGAGAAAGTTTACTTTTGTTGCAGGGGATAAATTAAGCCGCATTGACAGGATTTTTGTTAATTGGGATTTCTTTATGGAATGGCCTTGTGCGGAGTATATTGCTCTTGAGAGGAATAAGTCGGATCATAGTCCTCTTGTTCTGAAGACGGGTTCAAGGAATTTTGGTCCTAAACCGTTTAGGTTTTTAACTCTTGGCTCGGTAGGGAGGATTTCAGTGTGGTGGTTAGAAAGACTCTAGAGGATGGGCGTTTTTATGGTCTCCCGGATGCTTGTCTCTTAACGAAATTTAAAGCCTTGTGTAACAACATCACTAGTTGGGCGATTGAATGCAAAGCTAAAGAGTTGGGAGAAAGGCGCACATTGGAACAGGAATTAAGAGATTTAGATCAAGCTATGGAGAATCGTTCGCTTATGGAAGAAGAGGTTTGGTCGTTGGCTGAGATCAAAAGGCGTATAGGTGAACTTGATGGGTTTCATGCTAGCGATCTGAAGCAAAATGCTCGTTGTAGTTGGGCGGTGTATGGGGACGAGAATTCTCGGTATTTTCATGGTTGTATTAATAAACGTAAAGCCTCTAATTTTTTTCCGGGGGTGGAGGTGGATGGGGTTTGGGAAATGAATCTGGTTGTCATTAAAAGAGAGGTGATGCGGTTTTTCCGTGATAAATTCAAAGAGTATATGGTAGTAAGGCAGCGGTTACAATGTTATGGCATTGCGAGACTTTCTCAGGTAGATGCCGATGGGTTGGTTGGTGAGTTCTCGGGTCAAGAAGTTAAGAGAGTTGTGTCCGAGTGTGGTGCGGATAAAAGCCCCGGGCCAGATGGGTTTAACTTTCGATTCATCAGATTTTTCTGGGATATGCTCGAGAAAGATTTTGTTGATGTTTTGGGCCATTTTCAAAGGTCGAGAAGGTTCAGTCCAGGGGTTGGTTCTTCTTTCATCACGCTTATTCCTAAGGTGAGTAATCCTTCGACGCTGGGTGAATTTAGACCGATGATTCTTATTGGGTGTATTATCAAAGTTGTTTCTAAGGTTTTGGTGAACCGGTTGAAGACTGTCATGAATAATTTAGTTTCCGAGCATCAGTCGGCTTTCTTATCGGGGAGGTATATTCTACACGGGCCGTTGGTACCTAATGAGGTTATTGGTTGGGCTAAGAAGCGGGGGAAAAGATGTTTATGTTTAAAATCGACTTCGACAAAGCCTATGACAATGTTAATTGGGAATTTCTCCTATCGGTGATGTCTCAAATGGGTTTTTCTCTGGTTTGGTGTGAGTGGATTCTTGGTATGTTGATGGCATCGAGGGCTTCGGTGTTAGTGAATGGTTCTCCAACTTTTGAGTTTGGTTGCCAAAAAGGCATTCGTCAGGGGCACCCGCTTTCTCCTTTTTTGTTTATTATTTTGATGGAGGCGTTCTCAGGTATGCTGAAAACAAGCTTGTGATTTAGGTGTGTTTCATGGTATTTCTCTCCCTAATAATGGTCCCGCTCTTTCTCATCTTTTGTACGCGAATGACACTATGATCTTGGGGGAGTGGACTTCTTTTAATTTTATAAATTTGAAACGAATCCTTCGTATATTTTATATGTGCTCGGGGCTCAAAATTAATCTTCATAAATCGGTATTGTACGGAGTGGGAGTTGAAGAGGGTGAGGTGTATTTGCAAGCCGAGAGGATGGGTTGTAAGTCGGGTTCGTTGCCGTTTTCTTATTTGGGTATTAAGGTCGGTGCTAATATGAATAGGGTGGCGAATTGGGAGCCGGTAGTGTCCAAGTTTAAAATGAGGCTTTCAAAATGGAAAGCTAATTCTTTATCTATCGCCGGTCGGTTAACTCTCATAAAGTCGGTGTTGGATAGTTTGCCAACATATTATTTTTCTTTGTTCAAGGCCCCTAAGAAGGTGATAAACGAATTGGAAGGTTTGATGAGACGATTTTTATGGGGAGGCTCGGAGGAGGTGCGAAAGATGAGTTGGGTCGCTTGGGAGATTGTCACTAAACGCATAAAAGAAGGTGGTTTGGGGGTCGCTCGTTTAGAAATAAATAATAATGCGTTGATTTCTAAGTGGCTATGGAGATATTTAAAGGAGCATAATGCGATGTGGAGAAGAGTTGTGGTTGCTATTCATGGGTCAACTCGTACTTGGAGTCTCGCTCCAGTCAATAACGCCATCCCGGGGATGTGGAAATATTGTGTTACGTTTTGGAATAAATTCAAGGTGGATGGGGTCGGTTTTAATAGTGTTATCCGAGGTAAAGTGGGTAACGGGTCGCAAATTAGATTTTGGTTGGACACTTGGTTGGGTTCGGAACCGCTTAAAGACAAGTTTCCGGCTATTTTCGCATTAGAAAAAAGCGAACGGGTGGTGATTATTGGACGGTTAAGGGCTGATGCGAATGATCGGTTGTTTTTGCGGGAGTGGTCGAGGTCTCCCTCTATTGCACAGGAGCTTCCCGAGAAAAGTCTATTAGAAGATCAGCTCCTTTCTATTAATATGGCTGATACAATGGATGTTTGGTATTGGGCGATTGGTAGCAACAATGATTTTGAGGTTGCAGCAGTAAAAAGGTGGATGCGAGGCTCGGCTTCTAGTGCACCGGAATTCGATTTTCAATGGAGTGAAAGTGCAATATTTTTATGTGGCGGGCGTTTTTGGACTGTCTTCCCACTAAATTGGCGTTGGCGAGAAGGAATATAGTTTGCGATGATTTCTCTTGTGTTTTATGTGAAAGCAATGAAGAGTCCATTGAGCATATTCTCACCGGTTGCATCGTGTTGATGGGTGTGTGGAATGCGATTTCCACTTGGTGCAAGATTCCTAGGCCGTTTATCTTTCATGTCAGGGATTTGGTGAATCTTCATAAAGATAGTGGCGTTACGGGTAACAAGCTTTTGATTCTAAAAGGCATTATCATCATAGCGAGTTGGAGGTTGTGGAGAGCTAGGAATGATAAGATCTTCTCTAGTAAGGATACTTCTGTGGTGGATATGGTTGCGGATATAAAGTCTTTGGAGGTTCTTGGTGTATGTTTGACGTTATGTGATTTATAGTTGTATATTTTGGCTTTCGGCGTCTGTCTCCGTCTTGGGGATAGGCGTTGGGTGCGGTTTTTTTAATGAAAGTCAATTTTCAAAAAAAAAAAAAAAAAAAAAAAAAAAAACTATTTCAACAGTCATCTAGATATCACGAATCAACAATCAAATAATCAACGTTTTTTTAGAAAACTTTATATATTAAATGGAGTGCAAAGGATTAAACAAATTAAGAGAAAAAAGATTGATGGTAACATAATAAATTGGGCTGAAATCCCACAATAGATTGATCTCCATTGAGCAACATAGACCACAGAGAGAGTGGTTGGATTCGTCCTGTGACTTCTATGATAAAGGTTCGATTTATCTTCTTCAATTGTGATATTGTATTGCAGGCCAAGCCCTTTTGCATCTCTAACGTCTTTCAATCCCAGATCCAAATCATATATTGTTATGTGAAAAGAGTTACAGGGACCAATTTTGTAATAGTTTCATAGTTGTTATATGTGTTTCTAGAATAAGGACTATAATTGTAATTCTTGATAGTTAAAGGTCTAGTTTGTAAGGCGGGATAATGTTTGAAAAGTTGTTGATTGTTAATAAAATTTAGTTAGCAGGGTAGTTAACCCTAGCTTTGGAGTGGTCTATTCTCTTCTCTCTCTCTTGTTTCTCTCTCTAGACATTCACAGCTCATCAATTGGTATCAGAGCTCATCAAGATCTGAGCTTCGGGACCGCCATAACCACCGCCCGTACACTTTCCGATCATCTTCCACATTCGTTTCTATCTACTCTGTTTCAATTCAGTACCGGATTGTTCTTCTGTGATCAATCCATTCTTGAATTTGATTAATTGGTGATCAAATTCTTCTTAATTCATCATTTAGATCCATTATTCTTGATTCATCTTTTATGGCAACCAATACCCGTCAACAAGAAATGGAAAAAATTGAAAGAACATTGAAAGATCATGCACAATCTCTCAAGAATGCCTATACCTTACAAGAAGAAAACAGAACGGCCATTAATCAGTTAACCCTAAATCTTCAAACCATGTTTGATTCTTTGAAAGAACAATTGGAAACTACTCTCAAAGAACAGTTGGATACCATCAACCTACAACCACATAATAATAATAATAATAATAATAATAATAATAATCATAATGATAATAATAATAATCATCTACAAGTAAACCCTCATGATCAGAGATTATCTCGTATTGGCCGTCTAGACTTTCCAAAATTCAATGGGGATGATGTAGATGGATGGGTTTACAAGTGTAACCATTTCTTTTTGGTTGATCGAACTCCTGAACATATGAAGGTGCAGTATGCTGTGATCAATCTTGAAGGAGTTGCTCTTAGGTGGCACCAGGGGTATTTGTCAAGTGCTTATAGGCCCATAGAGCAGATTCCTTGGGGAGATTACGTTCGTTCCATCACAACAAGGTTTTCTGATGATTTATGGGAAGATGCTATTGAAGAGTTAAAGAACTTGTAGCAAACAGGTTCTCTAGATGAATACTGCAATGCTTTTGATGCTTTGATGACAAAGGTGACATTATCTGAAGAATATGCAGCAAGTTTGTTTGTTGGAGGTCTTAAGCCTGAGATAAGGTGTTTGGTTAAAGTTTTTAAACCAAGAACTTTAAGAGAGGCCATTGCTATGGCTAAACAACAAGACAAGGTGCATACCACCCTTTTTGGCAATAAAGAAAACAAGAAAACCAACTGGAGCAATAATGTTGGTTCTAGTAATAATGGAAAAAGTTTTGGAGGGAAATCATCTGGGGTGACTGCTGCAAACCCTCCTTTGTTACCTACACCAAAGACTGTGAGAAGGCTGTCTAATAAAGAAGCTGATGAGAAAAGAGCCAAGGGTGAGTGTTTCTTTTGTCCTGAAAAATACACATCCACCCATAAATGTAAGAATAGGCAGTTGTTCATCATAGAAATTGTGGATGATGAAGAGGGAATTATAGAAGAGGAATCAACAGATGTGTGTGAACTAGCAGAAATGCTAGGACAACCACAAATTTCCATTCATGCCATGAATGGAATACCCTCTTATTCCACTATGAAAATTGTGGGCTGTATTGGTACAAGGAAGTTGTACATTTTAGTGGATTCAGGATCTAATCACAATTTCATTAGTGAAAAAACAGCTAGATTGTTGCAATGTATTACTCAAGATGTACCAGCACTGAAGGTATCTGTAGCCAATGGAAATCAGATAAGTTGTGGGAAAATGTGTAAAGGATTTAAATGGATGATGCAAGGGTATGTGGTTTGAAGCTGATGTGATGGTTATTCCATTGGATAGTTATGACATGGTACTTGGAATTCAATGGTTATCTCCATTGGGAGACATTGTGTGGAATTTCAAGCAATTGACCATGGAATTCCAGATCAATGGAAAGAAGCAAACATTGAAGGGCATCAGTAACAATGGAATAAGACTTTGTTCCATTGAACAAATGGACCATTTGTTGGATCACCCAAATCAATTGGTAGAGTCTCAAATGCAGTTAGTCACATTAGAGGGGCAAAATGGTCAGAGTACCAATGTTACAAAGGTTTTGATGGATGAAAGAATTGCTAAGCTGATTGAGCAATATCAAGATGTTTTTTCAGAACCTAAGGGCCTGCCCCCATCAAGAGACTGTGACCACAAGATTGAATTAAAAGATGAATCAGTATCCATCAACCTGAAACCATACAGGTATCAGGCTGTGCAAAAGGATGTGATAGAAAAAATGACTGAAGAGTTACTCAGTACAGGGGTAATCAGAAATAGTACAAGTTGTTTTGCTGCCCCAGTAGTTTTGGTCAAGAAGAAGGATGGGTCATGGAGGATGTGTGTTGATTACAGACAACTCAACAATGCTACAGTCAAAAACAGTTTCCCAATACCTCTGATTGATGAACTATTAGAAGAATTGAAGGGGGCTACAGTTTTCTCAAAGTTGGATCTCAGATCAGGGTATCATCAGGTGAGAATGTTCTCTAATGATATACATAAGACAACATTTATAACTCATCAAGGCCTATTTGAATTCTTGGTTATGCCCTTTGGCTTAACCAATGCTCCAACAACATTTCAAGCCTTGATGAATAACACATTTAAACAGTTTTTGAGGAAATATGTACTAGTGTTCTTTGATGATATTTTGGTATACAGTCAGAATATTGATCAACACTTAGTACACCTTGAAAATGTTTTAAAGACCCTTCAAAAACATCAACTGTTTGCTAAAAAGTCTAAATGTTCTTTTGCTGGGGTACAAGTTGAATATTTGGGTCACATTATAGACAAAAAGGGAGTGTCTACTGATCCTAAAAAAATAGAAGCTGTGGTTCATTGGCCTGTTCCAGTGAATGTTAAACAGCTCAGGGGATTTTTAGGCTTGGCAGGGTACTATAGGAAATTCATAAGATCTTTTGGAATTATTGCTAAGCCATTAACTGAGTTGACAAGGAAGGATTCATTCAAATGGAATGAAAGAGCTCAACAAGCTTTTGAGCAGTTGAAAGGAGCTCTAGTAGAAGCACCAGTCTTGATACTTCCTGACTTGAACAAAACTTTTGTTATTGAGACTGATGCTTCATCTAAGGGTATAGGGGCAGTTTTATTACAAGAAGATCATCCCTTAGCTTTTTTCAGCAAAGCTTTATGTCCAAGACAGATCACACTTTCAGTTTATGAAAAGGAGTTGATAGCTATCATGATGGCCATTAAGCAGTGGCACTATTATTTGGTAGCAAAACCTTTCATTATCAAAACTGATCAAAAAAGTCTCAAACATCTCCTCACACAAAAGATAACCACTCCCTTACAACACTCTTGGTTATCAAAACTCATGGGTTATACTTATGAAATTCAATATAAGAAGGGGGCTGAAAATGTTACTGCTAATGCCCTTTCCAGGGTAGAAAGTTCCACTCTTTTTGAGATATCAATTTCCACTTTTGACCCTATGTTGTTAACCAAGATTAAGGACAGTTGGAAGAATGATATAGACTTGCAACAAGTAATCCAGAAGTTGTCACAAGGCCAAGAAGTGAGGAAGTTCTCTTATGCAGATGGGTTGTTGAAAAGAAAACATAAATTGGTGGTAGGGGCAGATCTGGAATTAAGAAAAAAATTGATCCAGATCTGTCATGATTCTCCTATGGGGGTCATTCTGGGGTTCATGCTACCTATCAAAGACTTAAAAGGATGTTTTATTGGAAGGGCCAAACTAAACAGGTGAAACAATTTATTAGAGGCTTCCATGTTTGCTCTCAGGCTAAACATGAATCTGTGGCATACCCTAGCCTTTTGCAGCCCCTCCCCATACCGACTGCTGTGTGGGCTGATATCAGTATGGATTTTATTACTGGTTTACCTAAATCACAGGGTAAAGAGGTAATTTTTGTGGTTGTGGACAGGTTAACCAAGTACTCTCATTTCATGGCCCTGTCTCATCCCTTTACTGCAGCAAATGTAGCTCAGTTATTCCTTGATAATGTTTACAAATTGCATGGATGGCCTTCTTCCATTGTTTCTGACAGGGATTCTGTGTTCCTAAGTAACTTTTGGAAGGAATTTACCAAGCTACAAGGTATTTCCTTATCCCTGTCAACAGCTTATCATCCTCAGTCTGATGGTCAGACTGAGGTAGTCAACAGATGTTTGGAAACTTTCTTAAGGTGCATGACTATGGAAAGACCTTCATCATGGGTCAAATGGCTGTCACTAGCAGAGTTTTGGTATAATACCAACTTCCACACTTCCTTAAAAACCACTCCTTTCCAGGCCTTGTATGGCTATGCTCCTCCCCTTCATGTTCCCTATATTCATAGAGAAAGCAGTGTGGCTGCTGTAGATGAATTGATGATGTCCAGAGAAGAGACTCTCAAGCTTATAAGGGAGACTTTATTAAAAGCTCAAAACAGAATGACCCAACAAGCTAATAAACACAGAAGTGAAAGATCTTTTGCAGCAGGAGATTGGGTTTTCTTGAAGCTACAAAGCTATGTACTGAGTTCACTAAGGGGTCATGCTTACAACAAGCTTTCTCCTAAGTATTTTGGTCCATTTTTAATATCAGAGGAAGTTGGTACAGTGGCTTACAGATTGGACTTACCAGATGATGCTAATATTCACTCAACTTTCCATGTTTCTCTTTTTAAGAAGGCTAATGGTCCTCCCACTAATGTCATTCCTATTCCTAAGGGTCACAGGTTTACTATGAAGCCTCATTCTATTCTGGATTCAAGAGTGGTCAAAAGAAAAAACAGGGCTGCGGGGCAAGTTTTGGTTAAATGGGAGGGTCTTCCTGATTCTGAAGCTACTTGGGAATTTCGTGATGATTTGCAGTTAAGGTTTCCTGATTTTCAGTTTAATAATCTTTGAGGACAAAGATGCTCAATAACCGGGGAGTATTGTTATGTGAAAAGAGTTACAGGGACCAATTTTGTAATAGTTTCATAGTTGTTATATGTGTTTCTAGAATAAGGACTATAATTGTAATTCTTGATAGTTAAAGGTCTAGTTTGTAAGGCGGGATAATGTTTGAAAAGTTGTTGATTGTTAATAAAAGTTAGTTAGCAGGGTAGTTAACCCTAGCTTTGGATTGGTCTATTCTCTTCTCTCTCTCTTGTTTCTCTCTCTAGACATTCACAGCTCATCATATATACCTACAAGTTTTTTTTTACTAAATGGCGTCTTTTTGTTTTTTTAATAGGTGGCCCAAAGCCCTTGTCTGAGTTTTTACTCCTTCATGGGCCAGCCATGGAGGTGATGATGGGGACTATTAAGGTGTGTAGTGGTGGAGGGTTATGTGGGGGTTATGGTATTAAAATATTAAAAAGTAATAGAAGGGGGGTTATGTGGGGGTTATGGAAAAAGAGGGTGTAGTGGGAAGGGGGGTTATGAGGGGGTTATAAATGATTGGTAATGATTGGTTAATTATTGTTTTTTATTTAAATAAGAATATTAAATAGTTAATAATATTTCATTAAATATAAAAAAATTACAAATACTAAAAAATAAAATTACAAATACTAAAAAAAAATTACAAACCCTAAATAAAAGATAAAAATAAAGTCGCGTTCAAACACATTTCCAACGCTTTGCCCTCTAGGTGGTCGTGATTTGCCGTGTAAAAAGCAAAGTCGCGTTCAAACTGTCGTGCCCTCATGATGTCAACCACCTCTCGGTTTTCTTGGATACGCTGAGCCCCGATGTCGCGTAAGTCTTGGAGCCGCTGGTTCATTTCAGCAAATGCCGGGATTAACTGGTTCACCCCGACGAAGACTCCGTCCGTGCGGCTCGAGCAGCCCGTCGACCGGCGGGACGAGGTAGCTCCTCCGCCCCCTCCTCCCCTGCAAAATATGGATTTTCTTCTAGTGAGTTGAGGTCGACATAACGCGCGTCAGACGTAGGCGTTTCGGGATCAACCGAGTCAGAGGTCCTCGACTTTTTTGAAGGCCTCGTATTTTTGCCCCTAGATGAAGAAGTTCCAACCGTTGGGCGGACGGTGTGCCATTTGGTGCAGTCTTTCAGCATGCGCCAACATTTCACGTATGGGAAATTCCCGTATGTCTGATTGTATTCTTCCAAAGCCTCCACAAAAATACCCTCGTCACTTTGCCCACTTTTCCACCCGTACCGGGTGCGCTCATAAATGCCTTGAAAGTTTGTGCATTTTTGGTTGATATCGGTCCACTTGCCCGATATCGAATCGTTCTCCCGGTAGCCCTCTCCTTTACCAGACAGATCAAAAAATATTGCCCGTACTCTTTTCCAAAAATCGCCTTTGGATTGGTAGTTGGCTGAAAAAACAATCCAATAATATAAATAAGTACCCGTTTAAAAAACTATATGTAATAAAATATAACATAACCAAAAAATATATATCTTACCGACTTTAGGATCCTCCGACACGTCAACCCACGCTTGGGTTAACGAGTACAACTCGTGGTCGGTCCATGGTATAACGTTTTTTTGCACGACCGCCCGTCTCTTTTCTTGTGTGCCATCGGCCGGTTGCCTTGCCTCGCACGGGCTCTTCCTCTTCGACCGGGCCTTGTGTCTCCGGAACTGACTCATGCCAAGCATTTGAAGAGCCGAACATTTGGGATGTCACATACACTTGTGTATGGCCAAACCCACCTCCCATGGGCATCCCAAAACTCCCTCCCATGTTAACGTTATACATGTTCGGGTCCCAAGTATACGGTTGGTTTAACAGGTTCGTGAAACTTTGCGGGTTTGAACCTGAACCCGGAGCTATAGGTCGGGTGTTGTCGCCACTGGTTTGGGAACCAAACCCGAAACCTCGACCGAAAGGATTCATGCTATGCTCTCAAAGAAATTACAAAGTGTGTGTGTGTGTGTGTGTAGTGGTATGCTCTCAAAGATTGAAGGATGAGGATGTGTATAAGAGTGTGTGTGTGAGTGTTTGTGTTTATGTATATTTATAACAAAATTAAGTTTTTTTTTTTATTAAACTCTCGAACCAAACCCGGTCAAAAGCATTCAACACTTCCCTCTTTCCAAGGCATGCACAACGCCAGTTATCACCATAATTTTTTCAACCAATAACGCCCTATAGCGCCCGGGGGGCGGTGTTCCCCAGCGCTATAGGAGATAAAACGCCTGATAACGAAGCCCACTACACACACTCTTAATGAGGGATCGATAATGGAGTCATTATATACATATATATATTTTTTTTGAATGACCAATTTCTTACACTTTTTTATTTGGACTTTTTTTTACACCTTTAAAGTTGAACACTCAACCGCACCTAAAAAAGGATTTCCTCACTACCAGTAGGCTTACGTTATTAAAATTATAGAATATGAACTTACAATCTACATCATCAATTACTAGTTACTACACGGAAGGTATTTTCTAGACAAGAGTCTAATTTGAAAGTGTGACATGTTTTATATACATACTAGTATTTTTCCTCGCCTCGCGTTGCGGCAGTGTTAAAACTTAAAGTAACTTGAACTTATACCGCCAGATATTTGAGTCGACTTGTTTTTGAACAAAAATTATGCAAAAACGTAGATCAACAGAAAACGCACATGAAAATAAGCACGGAGATGTATTATATTTGATATATTTATTACCGATAAAATTTACGACAAAACATAAACTAACTTTGATTTATGATAAAATGTACTTAAAAATGAGCATGTAATGAGCATGTAAGAAATTCCTATCTTTTAACTTAAAGTTTTAACTTAAAGTTTTAACTTAAAGAATGGTACCACCATTGCGCCAGATTCGAATCGTAAAACAACTTGAATTTATACCGCCTAATGAAAACGTATTGTATTTGACCCGGCGCATTTTCGAACAATACATAGACCAACAAAACATAAAAATAAGTACATAAACTAGAAGGGGGGTCAAAATGACAATTTACAAAGTTTTTAGAAAGTTGAGAAGATATAAATGTCAATGCTAAAACTTAAAGGGCTAAATACACACAAAAATCATGGTAGAATGGTGTTATTGTAAATTTTACAAAGAAAAACAATACAAAAAAACATTGAGGTGTGTCTTAGCTACTATTCCTAAGACATTCTCTTTTTGTTATATATATATATATAACTATATTATACCCCGGGAACATCCCGGGGTTGAGAAATCTAGTATGACATATCAATTTTACATATGAATTAGACTGATGCGCGTTACAGTTACATGCAGGAATGTTTCGAGTAGCACCTACTCTAAAACAATTACTAATGTATCTCCAATGTTAATGCCTAACTTTAAACAATGTATAACTCTAATGTTAACATATAACCTAGAACATTATATAACTCTAATATTAATACCTAGCCTAAAACAATGTACAACTCCAATGCTAACACCTGTTGAGAATAGAACTCATATTTACTGGCTTGGACATAATCAGTGACTTGCCTGTACATGATTAATAAATTACCTGAACACTTGGTGTGTTTTCTTTTCTGTATGAACAAAACCTTAAAAAAATAGTCGTTTTTTCTCCATTTTTTGTATAGAACTATGCTACTCGTTGGAAAATAATAAAACGCTCGTTAATTTGTTGTATTTTTTTTTAAAAATTTCGTATATAAAAAATATTAACGTTTAAAAATTATGGGAGGAAACATGAGAGAGAAAAATCTAATTTTGTTTTTAATTTTTTTTCTTAAAATTACTTCATATCACATAGCATGTCATTTTTAGCTTTAAGTTTATATCATTAATGACACGTCCTTGTCACATTGCACACTCGAGGGGGAGGATGCCCTCTTTGAGTGCCATGTGGGATTTATTGTTTTCAATTATTATAACTAGGTGCATTTCCGTGTTAAAACACGGGAAGACTACATTATTTATTGTCAACCAATTGATTGGCTGCACATTATCCCCATGTATCAATTATATTCCACTTTCAACAATATACAATATTAAAAAAACATTTGAATGGCCAACTAATCAATCCCGAGCACTCTCGAAGTACTCACTAAACGAAAGAGTATTCCGAGAGTAACTCGGGTCCACCAGTAATTTCACACAAATTCTCGGGGAAAACCCGCCACCGGAAGGCCTACCTTGGTAAAACCCGCCCCCAGTAACATTTTGGTGTCGGTAGGACTCGAACTCCCTACCCCCCATAAGGAAAGCAAGGAGGGTTCCACTCCACCATAACAATATCCAAAGCATGGGAAAAAGCATTCAATGAATGACCCACATATGTAATAACAGATGTAAGATATATTAATATTAATATTTTAAGCATTGATGTACTACCATATGTTAGATTTATTAATATTTTAAGCTTTGATGTACTAACAAATATTAAAGATATTAATATTTTAAACTTTGATATACTAACAAATGTTAGATAAAATATGTTAATGAATGGCCCACATATGTACTAACATATGTAAGACATATTAATATTTAAAGCTTTGATGTACAAACAGATGTAAGATATATTAATATTTTAAGCTTTGATGTACTAACAAATGTTAGATATATTAATATTTTAAGTTTTGATATACTAATAGATATTAGATTAAATATATTAATGAATGACCCCATATTTTCTTGAATATTTTAAGCTGATCAAGTGAACATGTCTAACATCTGTTGTTTTAAACAGACCTTACTAAACAGACCTTATTAAACAGTCAAACCACCGTTAACCATTGTAAGGTCTGTTTACTAAACACCTAATCAAGAAATCAATCATCTGTTGCAAGAAAAGCCTATTTACTAAGGTATGTTCCGTTGAAGAGAGACAGATGATTAATACTACAATATCTACAAATTTATTATGGAGATAATTGCACAAATTGTCGTGTAGTTATTAGCAAAATTGCACCTTCTGTCCTTTACATTATTTTTTCACTCATTTTATCCTCTATTTTCTAAATTTGCTACACCCTTTGTCCTTTAGCCTAACTTTGTTAAAAAACTTGGTTAACGTTATTTTCTAAATTTACGCTTTTAGCCCTTATAGTTTCAACATCCCAATTCAAGCCATTCGAACCCTAGCCCTTAAACCCATTTCGATTGACCCCAAATTCGACCGCATCAGTTAACGAAATCATAGGGCTATTATAGATCATCAAATTCCGATAAAAAAACATGGATAATAATCGTACTGACTTGGTCATTTTCAAGGCTAAATCGAACGATTAAAATTGCGACTGGTTGATCTTGTTCTTCAAATTGCGAAAGATTTGGTGGGTGTTTATGGTATATTTTGCACATAAACAGTCAATTAAGGCATAAGATGTTATAGTATGGTTCAATTTATGGCATAAAGGCTCAGTTTGCAAGTGGGTTTTTAAACGTTTAACGAATAGGTCATTTGGATAACGATCTGAAACCGTTAACATTTAATATTGGAATGTATGGTACGATTTAGAGTTGCAAACACGTGGGTTAGTCCAGATTCAAGTTTGGATGTGATTTGGAGGTGTAAGATCTGTTTTTGTTAACGTGGGTAAAGTTTGGTTCGGGTTTTTGATCAATTTTGCGATCCGGTTTGAATCGGTTGGATTCGATATAAGTTTTTAACAAGTTTCAGTCAGGTTTCATGTTTGTCGGGTTATGTTTGATGTGAATTCGCTTAACTTCGGTTATATATGTGTATGTTTATATATAAAATGAGTTTTTATAAAAACAAAATATGTTTTTCGTCAATCGTTTTGCATCAAATTTATGGTTTTCATCGGTATTTGATGTAGTTTAAAAGCCCTATGACTTCGTTGCATGCCGTGCCTTAGTTTCGTTGATTGATTTGAGGTTAAGGCTTAGGGAAACTATAAGGGCTAAAAGTGTAAATTTAGAAAATAAGGTTAACCCAGATTTTTAACAAAGTTAAGCTAAAGGACATATGGTGAAGCAAATTTAGAAAATAAAGGACAAAATGAGGGAAAAATAACGTAAAGGACAGAAGGTGCAATTTTGCTAATAACTAAAGGACAGTCTGTGTAATTCTCTCTTTATTATAATTGTTCTTAATTTGTAACAGATAAAAAACAAAGCATACAACAATAATTGTTCTCATCTAAGATTCCCTTAAAGACACTTGCTTTTGCAACAATAATAAAATATCTTGAAGAAAAGTAATCCTTTTGCATATATCATCTGTGCTGTATGCTCTCCTGAATCAAAGCCAAAGACATTGATGAGGACACACATGTGATCCAAAATCACTACTAGAAAAATGGTCTTTCTTGACACACATTTTATGACACGCACTCATTTATGAGACTCAAAAGCGTGTGTCATAAAAAACTGTCATGGTTTTTAAAATTTGGTTAATTAATGACACAAATTTTTGTGTGTCAAGGTTTTAGTGTTAAGAAATAAAAAAGATGACGGTATAAATTATTGTATGTCATCTTTTTGTGTCATAATATATTTATATACTTCTAATTACCAACGGCTTTCTGCAGTACTAGGCTCTAAGTTATGCATTAGGAGTGTTTTTTGCTTTGGGTAGTTGTACAATGTGCAGAAAGAGTTGTACATATTCTACACCTCACAAACACCCGTCATCTTCTTTTCTTTCTCAGTCTACACAACACACTTTTCAAACTCTCTCTCTCTCTCTCTCTCTCTCTCTCTCTCTCTTCTTTCTCTCCCTCTCTCTGCAACACTCTTCCTAATAATAATGGCCGTCGACTCCGTACAGTTCCCAACCTTCTCCATCTCTAACGGCACCGTTAACTTCAGCTTCTTCCGATTCGTCTCCGTTACAAACCCTAACTGCGACTCCTTCACACACTACGACAGCTCTCTCCAGCTCGCTTATTCCAACTCACCCGTTGCCTTTATCTTCATCCCCGCTGGCACAAATCGACGGCAGCCATACATAACACATGTCCGCCAAGTTCTCCGTCCAGTCGTTTCCTGTTCTGGCGAGATCACTGCCGGTCACGGCTGCAACGATGGCGGAGGTGACCCCATGCCTAACCCTCCATCAAAGGTATTATTCTTTTTTTGTTGGTACTTATGCTTATATTCAGATTTGTTTTGTCTCTTCTGTTGCGTGTGAGTTTTTAGGTTTACCTGCTGATGATGTTGGGCTTGCATTTGAGGGTTTTCAGATTCATGCTTGATTGGCGCATGTAACCATATCTATGTATGTGGTTTATGAGGGCTTTAGGGTTTAGTTTAAATATTTTGTTTACACTATTGATGTAGTCTTGAGGTTTTAATTAAATTGGGTTTAGTCATAAACTAAACTCTAACATCAACGTATTCATATTCTTTCCATTTTACTTGATAGTTGATGGAAAATTAAGCATATAAGAAACATGTTTGACGCATTATTGAAACACAACTTTTACTCCCGATGGTAAGGAATTGATGAATTATGGATTATTTTTGTGGGTTTTGTAAATCAAGCTTCTTATATGTTTAATGTTCTGTTGTTGTGTTGTGTTTTTGTGATATTAGCTAGTCAAAATTAAGTTGATGATGAAGCAAATTATAGCTTTTAATCATGGTTTACTGTGTGCTTTTAGTTACTAATTTCAACAACCAAAGGAGTGATGGTGGGTAATTATTTTCTTTCATATTTACGCAATTGGATTCCTTAATTCTATTTAATCAAAACTTTAATCTGGTAATTCTCATCAGTTGTTGTTGTGCACTTTCGCAGTTGATTGTATTGTCTCATCAGTGTCATTCAGACTAGAACATCATGGTAATTTGTTTACTTTTGATACTTATGATCTAGATTGGACTATCCAAAATCAAATACTTAAGACCAAAGGTTTCAGGCGCTAGGTTTGTTTCCAGGCGACTACATCACCTCCGCGACTTTGATCTCTCCCCAACGCAACAGATTTCGTTTACTAAACCATTGAAGAGGATGGTATTGCTGACCAGTGCCGGAAGGGTGGCGACGACAGCGTAAAGGTCACTCACGGTGATGGGGTTCAACATCAACAGATCAAGACACAAAGGCGATGAGTGAGAGATATGCGTTGTCTTAAGGCATTGTGTTTCCGTTAACCCAACGGATTCACAGGTTGAGCCATCAAACACTTTTGGTATTTGTATGCTTATGAAAATGGGTTTTGGGTTTTTACAAGGTTGGTCACAGATATGAAAATTACCAAGTTAGTAATCGATATTTATTTGTCTGAATAAGTCGGGCCACTTCAAGTATTTTCAATGACTATGGTCAGGGTTCTTAACAGTTGAGGTGTTCATACTAATTTACCTTTCTTTTCTCCAAATGATGGTAGTAATATAGGTTTTATCATACTAAAAATGGATAAGAAAAGAGACTGCCTCTGTGCTCATTTGGACCCATTAATTATTGAACTTTGTAGCTGAATTATGCTCTTGGTGTTCTATAATATTTCTACAATACATCTATCAATGATGAGTTTTTGAGACCAGAGGCTATGGATAACATTAACAGGTATGTAGCTGCCGAGATTAAAATCATGAAATTAAAACCGTTCGCTATTATGTTCACATTTACTAATTGATCATTTCATTACCATGATGATTAATTAATTAAGATTTAAGACTTAAATAATAATTTTCATACACAACAGAGTGGGTATGAAATTATTATTTTTTACCTATTATATTTTATAATATGTATAAATTTTCATCAAATCAATAATATTAGAATTTAAATAAACAAGTATTGTTTTGAACTTGGTGTCCGAAACTTTTATGCTAACAAAAACAAGTCAGAAAAGATGTCTGGCAAACGAATTCATGACACTCACATACGTAGGTGCTTAGTTTTATGATTGTATAAAAAGATAGATGAGTTGAAGGTATGTCGTTCAGTTACTGCATCTATTGGTTATAGGTATGCCATGTATGTTTGTTTTTATTAGTAATGGATCATAGAGCAATATAATATGGAACATGTTTGTTTTTAACTGTAAGGTAGAGTAGAGTAGAGTAACATCTACGGTTAACAAAATGATCGCTAAATCAATGACGTTTTGGGGTTTAAGGTGTAACACCCCAACCGATGGCGTAAACATCGGGGTGCCACGTATTGATGATTGTTCAGTAGCTCATGGTGAATAATAGATTCCATTAAATGATTTATATGAATTACATACAATAGTTCTAGAATTTGTACATCAAATTAAATGAAACTATACACATATCTTCAAGCATCAATACAAATCTTCAAGCAAATAGAACCTGAAACATGTTAAGTTGAAAATGTTTTGGGTCAACAAAAGTTGGTGAGAATTACATAGGTTTTTGATAATTGAGTAAGAATGATGTGCAATTCATGTGTCATGTCAATCTAGTCCATATGTGAGAACATACTAGAAATAAATCGAGTGCATAACCAACCCTGATGACTGTTATAATATGATACATACCATACGCTCATGGTCCAATATGTTATACGATAACAAACACCCACGCTACCTTTGTAGGAGGCACGTATCCGGGTGGGATTGTCAGTCCAATAGATCTATCAATGTATACCGCCGGCTGATCAATGTTAATGATTATGCTAGAATGGTGCTTACTCTAATCATGCTCAAGACATAATGCAACATAGAAAACACATAGACACATTGATGATTGAATTGCAATGATGATGTTATAAACATGTTTCACCCCAAAAATGGTGATAAATAGAAAAGGGGCTATGTAAAACTCACCTTGGTAAAATGTTATATCTGTTGAGAAATATGTTGACCAAATGTATCAAGTATCGCCCTAAAATGAAGTAATAAATATGTCTAAGTCTATAGAGTCTACAAATGTATAAGTTCTAGGGCTTCGAATTTGGGGATAGTTGTTCGTTTGATTAATATTAAAAATATTCGCCAATTGAGAGAAATTTAGTAAATAAATAACTAAAAATCTTTTTATAAATGTTAAATCTAGAATGGTCACAAGAATGTGTTTAAAGTGTAAAAATAATTTTTTTTATAAAATTATTTTCTTTAAAATAGATTATTAAATCTATTTATTACAAATTGTCAAACTTTAACTTTAATATCTTAAAAATACTAAAATTAAAGAATTATCATTTTAAAAAAAATTATATTTCTGTTCTAAATGGTCAGAAATAATTTGTATAAAATTTTGGTGCAAAAATAATAAAAATTGAATTTATTATGATTTAATTATGATTAAAATTAACAAAAATTGATTAAAAATATTAAATAAATGATTTTTCAGAAATAAAAATCATTTCTGAAAAGCTTAATGTTATAAAAACTTAAAATAATTTTTGTGGAAATTAATAAGATCGTTTTGATATTTTAATGGAATTTTATAAATAAAATGGAATAAACTTGATTTATTTATTATAAATATTAAATAAATAAATTTCAGAAAACTAAAAATTGTAAATAAATCTTTTACATCAGATTTGTTAATAATAATTTTTTTTAGAATTTATAAAAGAGTTTTAATAATTAAAAATGAATTTACAAGATTAAATGTAATTTATATATTATTAATTGATTTAAAAAGGTTTACTGAAAAAAAAGAAAGGAATGGGACGCCACTGCCGGGACTCGAACCCGGGTGGCTCAGATGGAAGGCAACGGACACAACCATCTGGTCTGGATTGATGGTTGTGTTTGTTTATTGTTCATCAAATATAAATAAGATAAACAAAACCTAGTGTTCTTCCCCAAATATTTCAATCGAGCCCTAGAATCTGCAATTGGTTAAACCACACAACGTCAACCCAATTAATCATGGGGGAAACGTTGTGTGTAGACCGATCAACAAAACCCATAAGCAAAATTATACTTACAGTTCCAAATCGAAGCATAACGAGTGGTCAAACAAAAGTCAAACTATGGTGAATGTAGCTTGTAACGAGAGTTTTAGGTGAAATGAAGGGTGATGGTTTTGTAATTGGCGTGTAAGGACTGAGTAGACGGGTCTTATTTATAGTGTTAAGATTCGTATGTTCGAAATGGTAATTGTTGACCACCTTGAATGTTTGACGCGTTTAGAATTAAATTGGTCATAATTGATGATCAATCAACGTGTTTCTGAGTCAAACAAGGCCGGTAATCACGAGCCTTACCATAATTATATGGTTGATTGTTAAATCAAAGAGATTGGTTAAAAGGAATTAACTCAATCTGCTGCTGTTGCTGTTCGCGTGCAGGAAAAGGAAGAAGGAAGGCAGCGAAAAAGGGGTTAAATACATATAGGGTTGGGTTTGAATCAGATAGAAGGTTGTAGCTCAGTTGGTGGGACGCGTGCTTTGTGTGAGAGTGGCCCGGGTTCGAGACCCGGCTGGAACAAACTTTTTATTTTTTTAAAGTGAAAGGGGAGGGTTTGGTGGGCCAAGGCTTCCTGGGCCGGCTGTGTTCTGGGCTTGGCTACTGGGCTCGAAGGTTTAAGGAATCTGGGCTATAATTGGGCTGGTATAAGGATGGGTTAGTTTGGTTTAAAAAAAAATAAAATGCATATGTAATGACTATATCAAAATCTGAATTTTTTATTATTATTATTATTATTATTATTATTATTATATATGTATATATATATATATATAAGTTGTGTGGTCGGTAAATAAAACTTAGGCACCTTATGAACGATAAAAATAATATTCGTATTAAACTTTGAAAATTTTTGCGATGTTACAGTCTCCCCTACTTTTAGGAACTTCGTCCCGAAGTTAAAAGAAAAACACCAGGTATACAATTGATCGACTATCGAAAACCTTGATAAAATTTCACACTACCTTAATGTACCTGTAAATTCATGATTACGTTCCGGACCGTAATTATCAATTTACCTTACATTAGGGTTTTGCGTCCTTTTATGACTCTACCGATTGTTGAGCAGGTTCGATAGTCTCCACCAGTCGTTGAGCAGGTTGTAGGGCCTCTCCCGACTGTTGGAAAGACATGATGACCTCTACCAATCGTTGAGTAGGTTGTTTGGTAGTCAACTAATTGTTGTACAAGTAAGCAAGTATGATTATAGATATAGCAATTAGTTCACATTCAAACAAGCATGCACTCAGATGTTATGATAATACTTGAATTTATTACTTGAATCAAAAAGTGTCAATACATAGAATAAAAGCAACTAGTAGTCAAATGGTGAGGCTTGCGGTTAGGTAGCTGGAGGGTCTTGATCTCTGTTTAGTTTAGGGCATCGGTTACGGAAGTGATTTGGGTAATGAATGTTCAATAAGATATGGGTTGAATGAAGGACAATGAGGTAATATAAGGAATGTAATCATTTATTCATTACTTAAAACGAATAAACGAAAACGTTGACGTATCAAAGATTCCAGATTCCAACAACATAGTGAAGACATGCTTTAGCCTATAAGTGAACACTCATCCCGAGAATTCCCAGGTAGGCATCCGGGTCCCTCGTCTAATTGGGATATATGCGCAATGCCAGCCTAGACAGAAGACTCAGAATACAGGCGTTCACCCTTCCAGATTGCACGTGTTCGTTATTAAAATCTAGAACTTCGACGAGATCTCAAGGTGGTTCAGGTTAAACCTGAGGATTTTGTCCTATTAATCTAAGAGTAGATCCACTGATGGAGAGCAACCTTCTTGTAGGAATGAAAGTAGGGATAAGAGGTAGGAGAGAGATAGAGTATAGCAAGTAAAAGAAGCAAGTACTGGTTAAATCCTATGGTTATAGACTAGATTATTTTTCTAATAACCTAATTCCCTATAACCATGGCTCTGATACCAATCTGTAACACCCCAACCGATGGCGGAAACATCGGGGTGCCACGTATTGATGATTGTTCAGTAGCTCATGGTGAATAATAGATTCCATTAAATGATTTATATGAATTACATACAATAGTTCTAGAATTTGTACATCAAATTGAATGAAACTATACACATATCTTCAAGCATCAATACAAATCTTCAAGCAAATAGAACCTGAAACATGTTAAGTTGAAAATGTTTTGGGTCAACAAAAGTTGGTGAGAATTACATAGGTTTTTGATAATTGAGTAAGAATGATGTGCAATTCATGTGTCATGTCAATCTAGTCCATATGTGAGAACATACTAGAAATAAATCGAGTGCATAACCAACCCTGATGACTGTTATAATATGATACATACCATACGCTCATGGTCCAATATGTTATACGATAACAAACACCCACGCTACCTTTGTAGGAGGCACGTATCCGGGTGGGATTGTCAGTCCAATAGATCTATCAATGTATACCGCCGGCTGATCAATGTTAATGATTATGCTAGAATGGTGCTTACTCTAATCATGCTCAAAACATAATGCAACATAGAAAACACATAGACACATTGATGATTGAATTGCAATGATGATGTTATAAACATGTTTCACCCCAAAAATGGTGATAAATAGAAAAGGGGCTATGTAAAACTCACCTTGGTAAAATGTTATATCTGTTGAGAAATATGTTGACCAAATGTATCAAGTATCGCCCTAAAATGAAGTAATAAATATGTCTAAGTCTATAGAGTCTACAAATGTATAAGTTCTAGGGCTTCGAATTTGGGGATAGTTGTTCGTTTGATTAATATTAAAAATATTCGCCAATTGAGAGAAATTTAGTAAATAAATAACTAAAAATCTTTTTATAAATGTTAAATCTAGAATGGTCACAAGAATGTGTTTAAAGTGTAAAAATAATTTTTTTTATAAAATTATTTTCTTTAAAATAGATTATTAAATCTATTTATTACAAATTGTCAAACTTTAACTTTAATATCTTAAAAATACTAAAATTAAAGAATTATCATTTTAAAAAAAATTATATTTCTGTTCTAAATGGTCAGAAATAATTTGTATAAAATTTTGGTGCAAAAATAATAAAAATTGAATTTATTATGATTTAATTATGATTAAAATTAACAAAAATTGATTAAAAATATTAAATAAATGATTTTTCAGAAATAAAAATCATTTCTGAAAAGCTTAATGTTATAAAAACTTAAAATAATTTTTGTGGAAATTAATAAGATCGTTTTGATATTTTAATGGAATTTTATAAATAAAATGGAATAAACTTGATTTATTTATTATAAATATTAAATAAATAAATTTCAGAAAACTAAAAATTGTAAATAAATCTTTTACATCAGATTTGTTAATAATAATTTTTTTTAGAATTTATAAAAGAGTTTTAATAATTAAAAATGAATTTACAAGATTAAATGTAATTTATATATTATTAATTGATTTAAAAAGGTTTACTGAAAAAAAAAGAAAGGAATGGGACGCCACTGCCGGGACTCGAACCCGGGTGGCTCAGATGGAAGGCAACGGACACAACCATCTGGTCTGGATTGATGGTTGTGTTTGTTTATTGTTCATCAAATATAAATAAGATAAACAAAACCTAGTGTTCTTCCCCAAATATTTCAATCGAGCCCTAGAATCTGCAATTGGTTAAACCACACAACGTCAACCCAATTAATCATGGGGGAAACGTTGTGTGTAGACCGATCAACAAAACCCATAAGCAAAATTATACTTACAGTTCCAAATCGAAGCATAACGAGTGGTCAAACAAAAGTCAAACTATGGTGAATGTAGCTTGTAACGAGAGTTTTAGGTGAAATGAAGGGTAATGGTTTTGTAATTGGCGTGTAAGGACTGAGTAGACGGGTCTTATTTATAGTGTTAAGATTCGTATGTTCGAAATGGTAATTGTTGACCACCTTGAATGTTTGACGCGTTTAGAATTAAATTGGTCATAATTGATGATCAATCAACGTGTTTCTGAGTCAAACAAGGCCGGTAATCACGAGCCTTACCATAATTATATGGTTGATTGTTAAATCAAAGAGATTGGTTAAAAGGAATTAACTCAATCTGCTGCTGTTGCTGTTCGCGTGCAGGAAAAGGAAGAAGGAAGGCAGCGAAAAAGGGGTTAAATACATATAGGGTTGGGTTTGAATCAGATAGAAGGTTGTAGCTCAGTTGGTGGGACGCGTGCTTTGTGTGAGAGTGGCCCGGGTTCGAGACCCGGCTGGAACAAACTTTTTATTTTTTTAAAGTGAAAGGGGAGGGTTTGGTGGGCCAAGGCTTCCTGGGCCGGCTGTGTTCTGGGCTTGGCTACTGGGCTCGAAGGTTTAAGGAATCTGGGCTATAATTGGGCTGGTATAAGGATGGGTTAGTTTGGTTTAAAAAAAATAAAATGCATATGTAATGACTATATCAAAATCTGAATTTTTTATTATTATTATTATTATTATTATTATTATTATTATTATATATATGTATATATATATATATATAAGTTGTGTGGTCGGTAAATAAAACTTAGGCACCTTATGAACGATAAAAATAATATTCGTATTAAACTTTGAAAATTTTTGCGATGTTACATAAGGTATTAGGATTTTAGTTAATCAGGCCAGGTTAATCTGTTAAATTCTGTCTAAAAAGGTAATTGATACACTAGTTGAACTACATTTGGGGTGTTTGAGTTAATTGGTTAACTTCTGTCTGAAATGTAACTGATACGCGAACTATGTTGTGTTCAGGTATTTGGGTTAGGTGGGTGTCACACCCTCAATTTCAACGTGCGGGGTTTTACCGCGGGGCGCATGACAAACCAGGATCTAAGTCAACGGTCACAATAAACGACACTATATGATACGTAAAAATGACACAAACAAACCAACAAGTTTTCATAAATAATCCATCGCTGCGGAAGCGTAAACTTTATTACAAACCCAGAATGCAAAAGTACGTAAGTCTGAAAAGCTAAGTAAAATGCATATGAATCCTAGACGCCGTGAGACTCCGTGCGCCTATGATAAGCTGCTACATCAACGACCTGAGACAAACATGCTAAAAACGTCAGCAAATAATGCCGGTGAGTTCACAGGTTTTATGTTAAACGTTTAAGTAATAAAAGCCATCATGTTATCACTATGTTAGAAATGATAGCGCTAGCTAGACGCATGAGTAATACTACTACGACCGGAAACCATTACAGACAACGATATATGATTTTTGCCCGAAACGATTATGCACTACCCCCGGTAGCGTTATGACCGAGACAATATGCACCTGCCCGGCTCCCAGCCGACGGGTGGGGTTTGCCTGTCCCAATAGATCTATCCACATTTCCCCCGTTGTGCCCCGCACATTCATGGTTTCCCCGGGACTTTATGTATCGTATAGTATGTAAATGAATTAACACTAGTATAACATGATAATTTATGAAATAAGTATAAGCATGTGTCTCCCCCGAAATGTAAAACGTAAGGTGGGGCCGTGAAACTCACCTGATGCTGCTTCTCGCACTAAGACAAGTAAACCTGCTCAATAGACGGCACCAAATACCGGTGACCTATCATGACGAGCGTATAAGGTGTTAGACTAACAACCCGTAGGTTGATTAGTCCCTAGCAGTCAAGACCATAACCGTGTACATATGAAATGATGTTTAAACGTTTAACCGACCACACCAGACAAGACTCGACATCCCATTGGTGACCCGACATCCCACGTGTTAGCCGATAGCAAGATATCATGCAACATATGCAATTAAACACTTAATGCGCGCAAGAGTTCACCTAATCTAACATAACAGTCAATTAACGTATAACTAAGTCCGAACACGTGTTACCAAGTCATTGGACATATCCCGGGGTTCCTAACATGTTCCCAGGCGTCAATCCGTGTTTCGGGATGTTAAAATATACATACAGCAGCATTACACGCGAATAGGAAACAAACATGTGATTAGGAAAAGTCAACTAGTGATTAGGAGAATCAAACTAGTGAATAGGATCGTAATCACTAGTAAAAGTGGGGAATAGGCCCGTACTCGCTAGTTGAAGTGGGGAATAGAGCTGTACTCGCTAGTAGAAGAGGGGAATAGAGCTCCTATTCGCTAGTAAGGTGGCGAATAGGGCTCCTATTCGCTAGTACTGCACTGTTCCGCCCTTTTTGCGCGTTTAACCCTCCAAATCAGATCTGAAACATGTGTAAACACCCAATACCCAACCCAAAACATTAACCCAACTATTTCAAGCAAAAACCCCTAGTTTATCACCACCCTAGTCGTCCCGAATGCATGTGGTTTCCTAAAATAGCATAACTTGCATGTAAGCATCACACCAACATGTAAAAACTTGCCCTAAATAGCAATTATTCAGATTTCATCCTATAACGACGTTATCCGACATTATCCTATCGTTCTAGCATCATCCTAGAGTAAACTCTAACCTCAAACAATCAACAAAACACAACATATCATCATCAATCCACCATAATTACTCAAACGGGTCAAAACACCTAATATCAATATTACACATCTACGAACCTTCAAACTCCTAGGTTATCATCATATTAACTTATTTAGATCAGAAACATAATAATAACACAAGAACAATCATGTTTAAACGATAAAAATCCATCTTGCATGAATACATCACATATAACAAGTATAGATGTTTGGGTTTGTTTTGAAACCGATTTTAATAAGTTTTCAAAGACACAATTGTTTATAAAGCAGGTCTGGACCTTTAGGGATCAAAACAATATCATATTAAAGATTTGGGACGAAGAACACACCTTGAAATGGTGAGATTATGAGGTGTAAGGCTTGGAAATGTGGTTTTTTGCTAAAAAACGTGTTGCAGAGGTTGGATAAGGTGTAGGTTGGCTTTGGGGTGTATTAGGGTTTCACAAAAGATGTATTAAAGCATAAGGGTGGTATTTATAGGCGTTTTTAGTCATCACCTGCAGTTCATGCGAGTACAGAACTGTTACTGGCGATTAGGGGTCCTACTCGCTAGTAACAACTAGCATTTAGCCCCTAATCGCTAGTAACAACTAGCATTTAGCCCCTAATCGCCCCAAGGGGCCTCCTACTCACCTATAGCCTAAGTACCCGAGTTTTTGGCGCGTTAAACCCTATTTTAACATATATAAACACGTTTTCACATACCGACAAGTCACATAATGATTACCAACTTATAATGCACGATAAATAACACGTTCCCACCCGATCACCAATTCCCGGGACCCGAGACTTGTGTGTGTGCGTTAAACCCGGCGATTCCACGAATCACCGATCCTTGTACACATGGTTATGGACCGACACCCAATGGTCCCTCGGACCATTGTAACGACTCCCGATGATTCCCGAATCATCGGTACGACTCAACCGACCCGGTCAAGTATGATATTAAGTAGTTGTTTTCAATGCTTTCGTTGAGGTAGACTCGTATGTATGCAAAGTATGAAACGTATGTATGTAGAGTATGAAATGTATGTATGTAAAGTATGAAACGTATTATGTAAAGTATGAAACGTATTAACCTGAATATGCCGGGTGTCACATCATCCCCCAGTTGAAAGAATTTTCGTCCCGAAAATTTCCCGAAGTAAAAGAGAACGAAGCGATAAAAAGAAAAATTTCCCCAAAAAATTCTCGGTCGTCACATCATCCCCCTGTTGAAAGGAATCTCGCCCCGAGATTCACTCTTCGACAGTGATGAGTGTTGACCTAACCCAAGTAACGTTTCCCCGAATGTAAACGAAAGTTTAACAGCGATCGAAGATTGATAGTAACGGATACTCTATGCCGGGGAACCGCCTTCCCCAAAGTGAATACAAAACAATGAATCCTCCTGATCGAAGGCCTACCAGAGACTACTGTGATCGGTATAAATGATACACCGGTACCGTCCAAGTAGCATCTCTAAAGGACCCACATCAGACCGATGAATGCAAAACGATGTCCAAATATCAAACTGAATGCACATAGAGAATATGAATCGGCAAACAATGTGAATGAGAATGAATACAAGTATAACGAGAATCAGGAAAAGAATACTTACCAGTAACAGTATCAGGATCCTCCTGGTTCTCCGTAGCACCGATGACATAAGCACGAGCCGGAGCAGTTCGACCGCCACCCTAGCCTTGCTTCACCTTGGGACAGTTCCGCCTGAAGTGCCCCGTGTCGCCACAGTGATAACATCCCTGATTTCCCCTGGGTGCAGCAGTGGTAGTAGTAGCAGTAGTAGGGGCAACCACCTGTTGCTGAGCCTGAAGATTCACCCTGCAGCTCTGGGCCTGATGCCCGTTCCTCTTACAACGGATACAATAACTACAATCCCCAAGATGATGGTACCCACAACGATCACACCTAGGCAGCCTCCCAGTATACCCACTCTGCCTCTGCTCAGAAGATGCACCCGTAGCCTCAAATTTCCTCGGTTGCTGCTGCTGAGGCTGAACTGTACCCTTTCCCGTGCTCTCCCATTTCCTCTTGTTTCCATCAGAGGTCTTCACCATAGTACCCTTAGGAGGCAAAACACCCTCCTGAACCTTCTGCTTAGTCAGCCTATGAGCCAACCGAATGGTATCCCGAAGTGTAGTAGCATCATTTGCGGTCACCAACCCGCGAACCTCAGGCACCAACTCACTAATGTAGAACTCAATAGCCTTATACTCAGGAGTCACAGAATCTGGGCACAAAAGTGCCAACTCATGGTAACGAGTGGTATACTCCTCGATCTCAGATCCCACCATCTGATGATTCCACAGCTCATGCTCCAAACTCTTGATCTCATCCCTGGGGCAATACTCCCTCTTCAAACGAAACACAAACTCGGTCCATGGCAACGCATGGGGCTCCAGTAAACCAATGGTCTGCACCGTCGAATTCCACCAAGTCAAGGCACGTCCCTCGAATGTCCCTGAAGCATACTTCACGCGATACTCCTCTGGGCAGTTACACATGGAGAAAGCAGACTCGACCTTCTCCAACCAACGAAGTAGTCCCACAGCTCCCTCAGTCCCACTGAATTTATGGGGCTTGCAGTCCTAGAACATCTTGTAAGTACAGTGGACTGGAGGAGGTGGAGGTGGTGGAGGAGGAAAAGCACCCCCTGTTACAACAAGCAACACGGGTCAGAAAACGAACATCACACGACAAAAGATAAGGAATGTGGGTAGGGGTAATTAAATTACCACCATGGCCCTACTGGGCGGCCTGCTGCGTAGCAATAGCAGCTGCCACGTGCTCCTGGATCAGATTATTCAGCTCTGCCTGGGTCATGCTGATGTTACCACCTCCCCCATTGCGTCCACCGCCATTCCGGCCACCAACGCGACCACCATGACGTCCTACCATCCTGTGTCAAGGTCAAAGACAAGACATCAGATTCCAGAATAGATAACAAGAAATCATAAGTAACAAGGTCAACCAGAGAACTGGATTCCATCATGATCATCAGATCAAACACAGAGTCCACCAGGATTTCCATGCATTTCAACTTATTATTTCGTGTGCACCCGAAATGATAAGTCGCTCTACATGGTCCCCGAGGCGTGCTCCTAGCTTGACTTTCAAACCACAAGGCACCCACATCCTAGAATAGATAAGAACTCCTAGGTGATACAACACCCAAGATATAGAACAACAAGTACAAGTGTGCGATGATGTGTGCGAGCAAGTGTGTCCATTGGAGTATAGAAAGGGGAGATGTCCGAATCTTGGACAAATCTCCGAAGGGTGCCGAAGCCACTCCAATGTACGCCAACACCGTGCAAGGATAGTAAGCCTCTTCGTCTTCAGTACGAAGATGAAAGATAGAATAAGAAATAAGAATAATAGATAGATGATGTAAGCATAAATGATAACAACGAATGTAATACTAACACCCCGGCAAATCCCCATATGGCATGACTTATATGAATGTGACCGTCTAGTGTGTGCGACTCGGCTATAAACTTGACTCAACATGCAGTCCTAGTTCACTATAACCATTGGCTCAGATACCAATCTGTCACACCCTCAATTTCAACGTGCGGGGTTTTACCGCGAGGCGCGTGACAAACCAGGATCTAAGTCAACGGTCACATTAAACGACACTATATGATACGTAAAAATGACACAAACAAACCAACAAGTTTTCATAAATAATCCATCGCTGCGGAAGCGTAAACTTTATTACAAACCCAGAATGCAAAAGTACGTAAGTCTGAAAAGCTAAGTAAAATGCATATGAATCCTAGACGCCGTGAGACTCCGTGCGCCTATGATAAGCTGCTACCTCAACGACTTGAGACAAACATGCTAAAAACGTCAGCAAATAATGTTGGTGAGTTCACAGGTTTTATGTTAAACGTTTAAGTAATAAAATCCATCATGTTATCACTATGTTAGAAAGGATAGCGTTAGCTAGACGCATGAGTAATACTACTACGACCGGAAACCATTACAGATAACGATATATGATTTTTGCCCGAAACGATTATGCAGTAACCCCGGTAGCGTTATGACCGAGACAATATGCACCCGCCCGGCTCCCAGCCAACGGGTGGGGTCTGTCAGTCCCAATAGATCTATCCACATTTCCCCCGTTGTGCCCCGCACATTCATGGTTTCCCCGGGACTTTATGTATCGTATGGTATGTAAATGAATTAACACTAGTATAACATGATAATTTATGAAATAAGTATAAGCATATGTCTCCCCCGAAATGTAAAACGTAAGGTGGGGCCGTGAAACTCACCTGATGCTGCTTCTCGCACTAAGACAAGTAAACCTGCTCAATAGACGACACCAAATACCGGTGACCTATCATGACGAGCGTATAAGATGTTAGACTAACAACCCGTAGGTTGATTAGTCCCTAGCAGTCAAGACCATAACCGTGTACATATGAAATGATGTTTAAACGTTTAACCGACCACACCAGACAAGACTCGACATCCCATTGGTGACCCGACATCCCACGTGTTAGCCGATAGCAAGATATCATGCAACATATGCAATTAAACACTTAATGCGCGCAAGAGTTCACCTAATCTAACATAACAGTCAATTAACGTATAACTAAGTCCGAACACGTGTTACCAAGTCATTGGACATATCCTGGGGTTCCTAACATGTTCCCAGGCGTCAATCCGTGTTTTGGGATGTTAAAATATACATACAGCAGCATTACACGCGAATAGGAAACAAACATGTGATTAGGAAAAGTCAACTAGTGATTAGGAGAATCAAACTAGTGAATAGGATCGTAATCACTAGTAAAAGTGGGGAATAGGCCCGTACTCGCTAGTTGAAGTGGGCAATAGAGTTGTACTCGCTAGTAGAAGAGGGGAATAGAGCTCCTATTCGCTAGTAAGGTGGCGAATAGGGCTCCTATTCGCTAGTACTGCACTGTTCCGCCCTTTTTGCGCGTTTAACCCTCCAAATCAGATCTGAAACATGTGTAAACACCCAATAACCAACCCAAAACATTAACCCAACTATTTCAAGCAAAAACCCCTAGTTTATCACCACCCTAGTCGTCCCGAATGCATGTGGTTTCCTAAAATAGCATAACTTGCATGTAAGCATCACACCAACATGTAACACTTGCCCTAAATAGCAATTATTCAGATTTCATCCTATAACGACGTTATCCGACATTATCCTATCGTTCTAGCATCATCCTAGAGTAAACCCTAACCTCAAACAATCAACAAAACACAACATATCATCATCAATCCACCATAATTACTCAAACGGGTCAAAACGCCTAATATCAATATTACACATCTACGAACCTTCAAACTCCTAGGTTATCATCATATTAACTTATTTAGATCAGAAACATAATAATAACACAAGAACAATCATGTTTAAACGATAAAAATCCATCTTGCATGAATACATCACATATAACAAGTATAGATGTTTGGGTTTGTTTTGAAACCGATTTTAATAAGTTTTCAAAGACACAATTGTTTATAAATCAGGTCTGGACCTTTAGGGATCAAAACAATATCATATTAAAGATTTGGGATGAAGAACACACCTTGAAATGGTGAGATTATGAGGTGTAAGGCTTGGAAATGTGGTTTCTTGCTCAAAAACGTGTTGCAGGGGTTGGATAAGGTGTTGGTTGGCTTTGGGGTGTATTAGGGTTTCACAAATGATGTTTTAAAACATAAGGGTGGTATTTGTAGGCGTTTTTAGTCATCACCTGCAGTTCATGCGAGTACAGAACTGTTACTGGCGATTAGGGGTCCTACTCGCTAGTAACAACTAGCATTTAGCCCCTATTCACCCTAAGGGTCCTCCTACTCGCCTATAGCCTAAGTACCCGAGTTTTTGGCACGTTAAACCCTATTTTAACATATATAAACACGTTTTCACATAGCGACAAGTCACATACAGATTACCAACATATAATGCACGATAAATAACACGTTCCCACCCGATCACCAATTCCCGGGACCCGAGACTTGCGTGTGTGCGTTAAACCCGGCGATTCCATGAATCACCGATCCTTGTACACATGGTTATGGACTGAGAGCCAATGGTCCCTCGGACCATTGTAACGACTCCCGTTGATTCCCGAATCATCGGTACGACTCAACCGACCCGGTCAAGTATGATATTAAGTAGTTGTTTCAAATGTTTTCGTTGAGTTAGACTCGTATGTATGCAAAGTATGAAACGTATGTATGTAGAGTATGAAACGTATGTATGTAAAGTATGAAACGTATTATGTAAAGTATGAAACGTATTAACCTGAATATGCCGGGTGTCACAGTGGGTATCGGTTTCTTTGAATAGGCGTAACTTGCCATGGATTTAACTACTTTGTTCACAAGCAATGCAAATGACCAATATCAATACGTATCAAGTTTTTACATGTTCTTTGTGTTTATAAGGTCCAAATAATAACCTAAAACGTATAATGAAATCCAACTTTAAAGAACAAATTTTGTAACTGGTATTACATATAGAACAGTGTGTCAAGATATGATCAATTGTTATGCTAACTTGCCATTGAAAAAGTATTCTGTTAGACTATTAAAGTTTTGGAATTGTTGAAGTCTTTTAGATTTAGGAAGGTGTTTGGCATTGGGGCTTTGAACTGCTTAATTTGATTATGTGTCAAGTGGCAGACAATAGTCTATATTTAAGTTTATTGGGGTATTCATAAACCATTTATGTGTATTAGGGATGCCCATAAACCGTGTATCTTTATTAAAGATGTTATTAACCATTTGAAATTCATGAAAGAGATCGTTACGGACGGACATGGAATATTTGACAATGTAAGTTGACCGAGTCAAATTCTAATCACTCTTGTTTTCTTGAAACTAAAACAGCGAACCTTAACCTTTAATCCTATTAATTTAATTGTGTCTCAGGTTGGGGGAGGAGCGGATGTTTACACGGATGCGGATATTGATTTTAACCGCGAAGAATGGTCAAGTTATGTCGTGACCTTCATTTTCAGGTGATCCGTATGTTTAGGTCTATATCGACTAACGTAATGTATTAACACAATGTTTTTGTAACCGTTAATACTTGTGGTAGAATTCGACAAATGATTGTAATGGGTTTTTTGGTGGTATATATAATATATGCAACTTTATTATCAAATTTATTGATTTTGTAATTATAAATATAAATCCAGGGATATTATTCATTTTGCGGGAAAATTTTTTCTTTAGCTAAAAAAAAGCATGACACGCAAAATGAATGTCGTAAATGAGTGTGAAGAATGTATGTCATTAAAGAGTGTCATGAATGTGTGTCATAAATGCGTGTAAAAAAAGAGTGTCATTAACGCGTGTCATTAAAAGATGGCATGCGCTTGCATGTCATGAAAATTTAAAGACATGTTCTTCCTTGACACTTTGTTGTGTGTCATAAACACCCTTTTATGACGCGCAATGCGCATCAAGATAGGGGTATTTTTCTAGTAGTGAATAAATCTAACAAATCTGGTAGAAAACAATGAAATGGAACAATAGCGTGAAGTTTTTAAGATGTTGATTTATGTCGGGTTTCTAGATCATAAGTTGCAAAATCGAAAACATGAATCCTATACCCAAATTGTCCATCAATAATCCAAAATCTCGATACTTCCTAGATTTATAATTTTATATCTCAATATCTATTAATCAGTTAATCAACCCTGGGTTCTAATGACAAGTTGCGATGAACTTAGTCCGCATAACCCAACCCATCTATTCTACCATCTTACAATGTATATGCTTGGATTCTTGAATGAGTAGCAGACATTAAACCCAATTTGGATGTTTTTGACAAAGAAAAAAAACTAATTCAAAAAACTAAGGTGGAAAGAGTAAACCGTACATGCACCTCAAAAAAAGGCTGGCATTTCAACACTACAGACAACCTCCTCCAGCTTCTCCATGTTAGTTTCATCATCCCATGGCTTTACATCCATAAGAACCGATGATTTGCCTTTCAACTTGCTTTCAGTTTACTGAGCCTTTCAACCTTTGGTCCTAGTTCTTTCATTCGACTTGCTTTTAGTTTACTAAGCCTTTCAACTTCTTCTGATGCCTACCAAGATGATGATGATGATGATGATGATGATTATTATTATTATTATTATTATTATTATTGAACTCGAAAAAAACAAAAGGCTAGTTGGAAATAACGGACCAAAAAGAATTAAACTTGTTCAATAGCCTTTAAAGAAAGTGTTGTTGGCTCCACAATTTCTGATTCTGATAGTCTAATAACATACGTAATTTTTGAAAAATAACTCTTTTCTTCCCTTGTAGAATCCGTTATTTGCCAAAGTTCAAAAATGATGCAGTGATGTCTTTTTCTTCATCAAGAAAACACTTTTAACATACATTTAATAATGCGTAAGTTACGGTTTTCAAGTTTTAATTTGAATTTACCTTCTGAAACTGCACTTTTGTCTCTGTGTTTCAACTTAAAATTGGCGTTTTCTAGACCTTCCAATGTGTTATCCCTTATATTTGTTGCTTGTTCTAAGCTTTTACATTGCAAGCTCGGATGCACATCACTAATGGTTTTTCCAAAATCCAACCCAAAAACACTATACATGGAATGCACGTCATTCACAAGGGCCAAAACTTTATGAAGCCGTTCCGACTGCAAAAAAAAAAAAAAAAAAAAATACATCAGGATTTTACAGAAGTTTTTATAGCTGTATGTAATTTTTTCAAAATATATTAAACCTTTTTCTTTTTGCAGAGTTTGAAGATGAGATTGGTATTCCTCAAGTTTTCTGAGTGATAAATCTTGTTCTTCCAAATTCAATGAATCTACAAATTGACTAAATCCCAAAATTTCACCATTAATCTTTTATATTTGACTCTTTATATCTACAAATTGTTTGATTCTTTCTTGTTTTCTTACATTCGAATCTTCTACCAATGGTGTGACCATTGCAAGTTAAGCTTTCAATGACGATGATTTGTTTTCAATGTTTATCTATATTGTTCAATGAAAAAGAGAACACTGTAAGACCCACAAAACCGGTGTCAAACAGTTGGGTTAACATTCTTAAATATACAAAAACAAGAGGAAATTTTCTTTCGAAAGAGTATCTATACGCAGCGGAAAATCATTAAAAATAGAATCTATAAAACACATGAACATTATGTATTCAATTGTAACTCGAATTTAAAATTTTCATGTGTAAAGAAAAGTCATCTTCGACTAGAAATGCCTTCTTATGCCGGGTAGCTTCTTGCATCGCCAAGCAGTCATCCATCCATCTCTCTTTTAACCTGAAATCAATGTAACGTGTATGCAAAAGTCAGCTACGCTGAGTGAGTTCAAGTTTTATAAATTTATATAAACAAGTAATTTGTTAAAATAAGAATTAACAAAATACCTCAACCTTAGAGTTAACAATAAGCGCAATCCGCTAACTAGTTTTCCCCCAAGCATTTAAAAATTCAAAGTCTAGGATAGGCATACTCTGCCTAATTACCTCAAACTTCTATTATCAATTATAACAATAAGCGCATCCCGCTTTTCAACACAAAGTACAATTCAGTCTATTTAAGCAAATAATTCAATCCAAAGCTAGAGATCAAAGCAGACATATCTCACCTATGTCATAGCTCAGTTTATAAGAATACATATAATATGAACTATGCAACATTCCTAACTCGAAACCAAGACCAGAGGTCAGAGCAGGCATATCCCACTTCTGTCATAGCCCAGTTCGACATATCAGGTAGCTCTCAACATAGTCTATTATATATAATAACAAGTATAACATAAACTAAGCAACAACCATGACATAAAACCAATACCTTAGATCAGAGCAGGCATATCCCACTTCTGTCATGGCCCAGTTTATATGGTCATGTAGTCGCCAAACATAGTTTATATATTTATAGAAACTCATATAACTTAAACCTATATATACACATATATATATGTACATTCATTTTTATATACGTATAAACATATATAACTATCCGAATATATATTTTATTCTAGTTGCCTTCAACCATGTAGGTATAAAAACATAAAAACCTACTTGCATTTTAAGCCTAGAAAAATATATTTGAGTTAGTATGGATTTCGTTCGTACGTAAAAATATTTATAACTTCACATTAGGCGCATTCCGCCTATTTACGTTTCATGCCAAAATAATGTATTTATTAACATGAATTTCATTTGTACACAAAAATATTTATAACTTCATAGAAAATATTTTCGTGACTTCATAAAAATCAGCATGCACATTAGCCCAAAATATTTAGAAAAACAATAACTAAAAGAGTTAGCACAAGAACTCACTGGTTGCAAAGCTTTCAAATCAGCATCATGATCTACGTCCTTAGGCGAAACCGAATCTTGTTTCATACAAAACTCTTAACACGTTTGCCATCAAATTCGAATCATCCGTAAACCGATCACCTGAACCAAATCCGAACCAACGTCGTATGCTCCTACACAACTTCCATGCAAAATACCTATAAACAATTACCACCATATACTTCACTTTGTGCCAAACACACACACGTTTGCATGAAAATGCATAGGAACATACATCACCTTAACCACAAACCATCATATTCTGACAATCCTCATCTCCAATTAATTACTTACAACTCACATCACAATAATAACATGAACATCATCCATAAACACCAACCCATAGTACTGTACCACATAAGAAGCAACTGAAGACCACGTATCAGCTCATATTAATAGGATGCCATGTTTCAATTTAGTGTCCCAGAAGGTGATGAACTCACACGGCGTCCCTGTAGCCACGCCGTCCACCACCGAACACAACCTCCACCCGAACCATTTAATGTCTCTAACACCGTCGGTTTAAAACATCATGGCCATAACTATCACACTATACGCCACAACTTAAGCTAATGCACCATCGACTACCTCCATCACCATAATTGCCGACCACCGCCATATCCATGGTTTCAGACCACCACGGTCCTGACCATCACCGAACCATCACCTATCTTCTAACAGTAACATCAATCATTAACGCCGATCCCGTCACATCCAATCGACACCAAAATTATCATCCACAACCGTCACTACATCATCACCCGTACCCCTCTCCGCCGCTAACCACCATAGCCATGGCCCCTCCACTTTAACCTAATCACAATTTAATCCCAAAGTACATTAAGCATCTTTCAATAATGACACTCGGGTTCCCCTAGTATTTTCCAGCCATTCTATATGTGAAACCCATTTATCGGTTCATAAATAGCATCGGACACATCAAATATCCATTAACTAAACTACTTGAAGAGAACCGGGTATTAGTTTTTGTCTCAAATTAGGGATTTAAGGCATTTAAGGCATTTACGCATCTCTACAAGACAAAACGCAAATCGAATATTTTGGGATGTTACAAGTCTACCCTCCTTATAATAGGATTCGTCCTCGGATCCTCTTTGATAGAGAACCACTGAACGGATGTAATAAGGATAACTTGTTAAGAATATATTAACCACAGGTATAGATGAATAGCCTTCTACTGCTATTCCAATCCACTTAGTTCTACACAAGACAGAACATTCATATGATCATTTTAGGTTACAACTCAGAACAGAAAAGTAACAATAGACCACCAACAACGTTGATCAAGTGCGATCGGTTGTCTATGCCACTACAATGTTCTAAACGTTTCCCAACACGTCACACTAGGGTTCCACCTTTCACGTATTTAACATAGAAATTCAAAGAATAACATCCACACATACATTAAAGAGTAAAGACAATATGATGCATTGAGGCAACAACCCCACCTAACATATTGTGTATTTACTCCCTAAACTTCAAATACTACCTCCAAATGTAAAGGCATTACCCTCTTACATATCACCTTATGCCATTAAGCATTTAGAAGGAAAATATATAGACATATTTCAAAATTAAAAGATTACCTCTTGGCGTGCAGCTACCCGTAGTGGCATTTCTAGTTTCGGTCCCATTCTCAGTTTAAGTTGAAGCATTGAGGATGCCCAGATCTCTTAAACTATTGCTCTGATACCAACTTCTAAGTCCCGCAAAACCGGTGTCAAATAGTTGGGTTAACATTCTTAAATATACAAAAACAAGAGGAAATTTTCTTTCGAAAGAGTATGTATACGCAGCGGAAAATCATTTAAAATAGAATCATTTAAACCGAATCTTGTTTCATACAAAACTCTTAACACGTTTGCCATCAAATTCGAATCATCCGTAAACCGATCACCTGAACCAAATCCGAACCAACTTCGTATGCTCCTACACAACTTCCATGCAAAATACCTCTAAACAATTACCACCATATACTTCACTTTGTGCCAAACACACACACGTTTGCATGACAATGCATAGGAACACACATCACCTTAACCACAAACCATCATATTCTGACAATCCTCATCTCCAATTAATTACTTACAACTCACATCACAATAATAACATGAACATCATCCATAAACACCAACCCATAGTACTGTACCACATAAAAAGCAACTGAAGACCACGTATCAGCTCATATGAATAGGATGCCATGTTTCAATTTAGTGTCCCAAAAGGTGATGAACTCACACGGCGTCCCTTTAGTCACGTCGGCCACCGCCGAACACAAACTCCACCCGAACCATTCCATGTCTCTAACACCGTCGGTTTCGAACATCATGGCCATAACTATCACACTATACGCCACAACTTAAGCTAATGCACCGTCGACTACCTCCATCACCATAATTGCCGACCAACGCCATATCCATGGTTTCAAACCACCACGGTCCTGACCATCACCGAACCATCACCTGTCTTCTAACAGTAACATCAATCATTAATGCCGATCCCGTCACATCCAATCGATACCAAAATTATCATCCACCACCGTCACTACATCATCACCCGTACCCCTCTCCGCCACTAACCCCCATAGCCAACACCTTCTACACCCTTATCTTGGTGTACCTCAACTATCTTACGCCACCCCGGACCCGACCGAAACCCAAAGTCTACTAAACGGACGACATAAAAAAATGAAAAGAGGAATGAAGGTTTGCGGCGTAGGTTTTCTTCTTCTTCTTTTTTTTAAAGGATGGTGACGATCATCAGTATGTATAATATAGGGTTTGTATATAAGGTTTCTAATGAATTGGCTTAGTTACTAAGTTACAACCATGGCCCCTCCACTTTAACCTACTCACAATTTAATCCCAAAGTACATTAAGCTTCTTTCAATAATGACACTCGGGTTCCCCAGTATTTTTAAGCCATTCTATATGTGAAACCCATTTAACAGTTCATAAATAGTATCGGACACATAAAATATCCATTAACTAAACTACTTGAAGAGAACCGGGTATTAGTTTTTGTCACAAATTAGGGATTTAAGGCAAATACACATCTCTACAAGACAAAACGCAAATCGGAAATTTTGGGATGTTACAAACACCTAAAGCAGAGTTATAGATATGTTTACTTTTTCAACATAAAATAAAAACAATTATTGTTTTAACTCTTAAAATTCAATGGAACACTCTAGTTATCTAACAGAAAGTTGTCAATGATACAAAATCATGTGGCATCTTGGTGGTGAGATAAGACTTTGGGGCCATAAGGTCCTGGGTTCGAATCTCACAAAGGGGGTTTTCTCATAATTATTATGAGTTTCCTCCTGAATTGGTGACTTGGTGGTGGAATATGATCGCGTAGAAACATTGGTGGCACGATGATACTCCAGTGTTCCGTGAGTGATTCCAATTTGTTGGCCATTCAAAAAAAAAAAAAAAGTACCAACAAAAATGGATCATTTTCCTGAATTTTGTGGCATAAAACGGTTTTCACTATGATGATTATAAACTTTCATGTTTTTGTATGTTTACACGCTTTTTTTTCTATTTTCCAACAATTATTTTTGTACACAAAAAAGCAAATCCTTTACATGTTGTACATAAAATGCTTTTAGTAATATACCTCAATTTTTCTAGTATATCTCTTCGCTGTGGTTGTTTAATTTCTTCTAAAATATCTCTTTAAGTGTAAACTCTGGACTAGGTTCAATACCAAAATCAGGTTCAGCTGCCACCAGATCAACATGAGCTCCGGTTTCTAACACATGCGTCTTTGATCTATCCCTAATTTGATTCATGTTCTCTTTTGCCTTTTCGTCTGGCATACACATCTCAACATTTGCCTCAATGAACCTTGCTTCTGAAGTTTGTCAACACCATGGACACGAGTAATAAATGTTGAATTTTCCAATGAATTACTTTCCTGAAGAGCACATGGATGGAGATGGTACAAACGACAAACGACAAACGTCATATGTTCCAGCTTTATTGCGTATGCTAAAAATCTACTTTAGGTTATCTTCAAACTCCTGTAAATCAATTAAAGATGATCGCAAATCTAATCAGCTGGATGTATATGTTAGAACTGATTAACGTTATTGATAATCAGATTCAGACAATCATGCATATAACAGCTTGTAGTAATAGTCAAAAATAGATGATTTGAGTGTTCAACAACTTCTTATTACCTCTTGGGTCAAGTAAAAAACAGGATCCTTTGGAAGATCAGGCAATTAAGCTTCTTCTAGATGTCATCTTAACCTGAAATGTAAGTTTTTATATTTAAGTAAATAAATATATTAATCCATAAATTAAAGAACAAAGTATCAAATTGAATAACGTTTTGGCAGATATAAAATTCACATACCCCCGAATAACCTAAGCGAATTGAGCACTTGAAGTTTGGTTCCGAACTATAATCCTGGATTCAAGCATTATTGTCTAGATTGTATAGATCATAAATAAAGATTTGACAAAGATAATATTTTGAGACCAACCTGCTCGGGTTCAGAATCGTCTCCTAAACTGCTATAAAAGCGGCCATAACTTAACCCAAGTTTGGCCTAACAAACCTCCTAATCTTTTTAATATCACCAGGATCGACACATGATTCCTTCTTGACCAGTTGGCGTTCAGAAGCAATAATGGAAAGATTGCAAATGACTCGAAAGAGGATCTACACATTTAATTAAAATACAAATTATAAATTCAATCAGAAGCAGATATATACATATGAACATCAATATGAAGAAACAAATTATTTAAAGAGGCAATCATAATGTAAACACTTAATTAACAAATAACTATCCAAGATGATAAAAAAAAAATAAGAAAATCAAAATATTCAAAGATAACACAGTGACTTATCTCAATAGCATACAGCCATTGTAATTCTTAAAAACTTAAGTTAGATACTAGTAGTCATATCCGCGGATGGGAAGTATGAAAGTAGAACCACAGTGAACTACTCAGCTTAGCGGCGACACCGAAGATTGAAAATGTTTCCGGTGGTTGAAGGAAGCAGTTTAGACGGCGACCACATCTTCTATTCCATACCCTTCATATTAAAAAAAATCCACCTCCAACCACACCTTCTCCACCTCCTTTGTCTTCGGAATCATACCCCATAACACCATTTAGGTTTCGCAAAAGGATAAAAGTTGATGAAACAAGCAACATTTGATGAAGCAAACAACAACTGATAGACAAACAACTGATGAGACAAACTTCTGATGACAGCAATGGTTTGCACTCAAAAGATGTTGTCATCAGAAGTTTGTTATACTGCACTCAACAGATGTTGTCATCAGAAGTTTTTTCATTAACTCTTGCTTGTTTCATCAGCTGTTATTTGCACTCAACTGTGGTTATCAGAACTGTACTTAACAGTGGGTTTCTTATAAGTATTCCCCTTTTAACTAAAGTTTTTTATGTCACATCTCAAATGTAAGGCAACCCAAATTAATCCGTTTAAAATAAAACACAACCCAAATATTAACACCTTCTAAAATAAAAATAATCGAAATCTACTGTTATCATTAATGGTGATACTAACACCGTTTAAAAGTGGTAGAAGTCCTTTAATAACAAAAATAAATAAATAAATAAACTCAATAGATGTAACAGAATATCATATGCTAAAACATCATTCATTAATGACCTTAAATTATTGTGGACCTTTGAAATATGTTATTGAGGGTTAATCGATTCACTATGGTATTGGTATCTGTCAACATAAAAACTTCAGTGTTGTAAAAATAAGATTTTAGAGGTTAACTAACCATCAATTACAAATCTGAAAAATGACCATTTTAACATAACCCGAGAAAAAATCATTATGCTAAAACACCTTTGTTATCTAACCAAAAAAACAATTAAGGCCGCAAAACACTTTATCAGTTCTAAAATAAACACTTGAGATTCTTACACCTTTAAGTACACTTTGGATGACTTTCGACCATTTGACATGTTGAGTCATATCCGTCTTAGTTTAGCATTTTAGGGTGAAATGGAATTAAATGCCATCTCTACTTAATCGTAATTGCTTTTTTGTTAAGTAGTACAGGAAAATGCTTTTAGTAATATACCTCAATTTTTCTAGTATATCTCTTCGCTGTAGTCGTTTAATTTCTTCTAAAATACTGATTCTTGAAATCATCATTTGCATACTTTTGAAACTCTTTAAGTGTAAACTGTGCACCCTGTTCAATACCAAAATTAGGTTCAGTTACCACCAGATTAACAGGAGCTCTGGTTTCTGACACATGCGTCTTTGATCTATCCCTAATTTGATGCATCTTCTCTTTTGCCTTTTCTTCTGAAGTTTGTCAACCCCCTGGACACGAGTAGTAAATGTTGTTTTTTCCAATGAATTATTTTTCTAAAGAGCACATGAAGGTCTCTATGATGGAGGTTGATATACATATGGATCAACAAGTTGCTCTTATTAGTCAAGTGGATTGTTATTCAAATGGAAAAAATCCATGCAAGTCAAGGGAAGCCCACGTAGCCAACAACAGTTTCTATCTATGCTTTATTAAGTTGTGCTTATTGCTTTGTAGTTAATACTTTAGTGTCTATTATTCCATATTTCTAGGGTGTAGGTTAGTGGTAGTTTTGTTTATTTCCTATATGTAATCTTATATTCCTAAATGAAGGTAGAGAGTTTGAGATTAAAAAAAAGTTGTGTTAATTTTATCTCATTGGATTATGAGTTAAAACTGATTTGTCTATGCTAGCTCAATTGTGGCACGTTGGGTGGTGTTCTTAGACACGATTTCTAACCGTAGTGGTGTATCTGTATCTTCGGTTGAATCTTGCAGCCCTCTCGTTTATTTGTGTGGTGTATCTGTATCACAAACGAGCGTTAGATCTATCCTATTTCTACTGTTTGTTTTGGTGGTGCATCTGTATCTGAAATGAACCGTAAAAATATTTATCCGTTATTTTTGCGTTTTGATTCGATCCGGTGATTCAGGATCTTACTCCTATCATTTGGTATCAGAGCCGACGCGATTGTTTCAACTCATACTCATCTACTTTCTCATATCATTTCTGTTATCACAAAAAAAAGAGTTTCTGCATCAGAAATTTATGGTTCTTTTCCAAATGTTCCTTTGAACTCACATGGTGTAAATGTGTAATGGGTCCTTTAAGAAAGATCAATGGTCATCTTTTGGCAGAAAGGTGTTCCATGAAGAAAAGAACTATATAAACTATATATTCCACTTCATACAACAAAAAGAGTTTCAAGCAACAAGAAGACAAAATGGAAATTATCTACCCCTTACCGTCACCTCAATTTGTCGAAAGTTACAAGCTACTCGAATAAAATCAAGTGGTGTATCTGTATCTTGATTTTCTTCTGTTGTTGCTCTATGAATTTATTCGAATGGTGTGACTGTAGTTCAAGTAAATTCATACACGTACGTTATTTCAAGTTTGAGGACAAACTTCTTCGAAGAACGAGAGGATGATATACATATGGATCAACATGTTGCTCTTATTAGTCAAGTGGATTGTTATTCAAATGAAAAAAATCCATGGAAGTCAAGGGAAGCCCACGTAGCCAACAACAGTTTCTATCTATGCTTTATTAAGTTGTACTTATTGCTTTGTAGTTAATACTTTAGTGTCTATTATTCCATATTTCTAGGGTGTAGGTTAGTGGTAGTTTTCTTTATTTCCTATATGTAATCTTATATTCCTAAATGAAGGCAGAGAGTTTGAGATTAAAAAAAAAAGTTGTGTTAATTTTATCTCATTGGATTATGAGTTAAAACTGATTTGTCAATGCTAGCTCAACCGTGGCACGTTGGGTGGTGTTCTTAGACACGATTTCTAACCATAGTGGTGTATCTGTATTTTCGGTTGAATCTTGCAGCCCTATCGTTTATTTGTGTAGTGTATCTGTATCACAAACGAGCGTTAGATCTATCCTATTTCTACTGTTTGTTTTGGTGGTGCATCTGTATCCGAAACGAACCGTAAAAATATCTATCCGTTATTTTTGCGTTTTGATTCGATCTGGTGATTCAGGATCTTACTCCTATCAGAGGTGGTACAAACGACAAACGTCATATGTTCCAGCTTTATTGCGTATGCTTAAAATCTACTTTAGGGTATATTCAGACTCCTATAAACCAATTAAAGATGTTCACAAATCTAATCAGCTGGATGTGTATTTTAGAACAGATTAACGTTATTGATAATCAGATTCAGACAATCATGCATATAACAGCTTGTAGTAATAATCAAATATCAGATGATTTGAGTGTTCAACAACTTCTTATTACCTATTGGATCAGGTAAAAATCAGGATCCTTGGGAAGATCAGGCAATTAAGCTTCTTCTGGATGCCATCATGATATAGCCTGAAAACGTAAGTTTTTATTGTTAATTATATAAGTATATTAATCCAAAAATTAAAGAACAAATTATAAAACTGAATAAAGATTTGGCAGATATAACATTCACATACCCACGATTAACCAAATCTTTTTAATATCATTAGGCTCGACACGTGATTCCTTCTTGACCAGTTGGCATTCAGAAGCAATAGTGGAAAAGATTTCAAACGACTCGAAAGAGGATCTACGCATATAATCAAAATACAAATTAAAAATTCAATCAGAAGCAGATCTATACATATGAATTTCAATATGAAGAAACAAATTATTGAAAGAGGAGGCGATATATATATATAAACACAATTAGAAATAGATTTATAAACACAATACTGAAAGAGGATGAAACACATAACACAATACAAATCAAAACTTTTTGAAGATTACTTCGTTTATTTTTTTTTTATCAAAATTAGCCTCATGTCCTGAAGTACCGCATAAAATGAACACAAAGAATACATTTTTTTAATAAATAAAGGTGTTTTAAACCCTTCAATACAAAATAATAAGTTCAACTATTTTACTCATGCAGAAGAATGATCATATTCAATTTCACTTAGTAAATTTCAGGTTCTACTTCCATAAGTAATATATTAAATTTACAACCCCTAAAATAGTGTCTAAAAATACAGATCTAATGTGTTGTGAAAGGTCACTTTCGGGAATAGCCAATTCTGCAACTAAGACATTGTAATCAGGAATGAAAACCTGCAGAAGCAATAACATATCACTGAGACTGCCCGTGACCATAACACCTGGGACCCATTTGAGGGATAAAGAAAAATCTAAAGAGCTCAGGATAGTTTACCAGTTTAAGGAGGTCATCGACATCATCGTCATTGTTAATTGTTTCCGCAACAGCGTGACAAAGCTTGATGAGGAGGAGGAGTTGCTTTCAAAACTTTTATGGTTGATTCTGTTATGGCCGTATTTCGAAGATGGTGAGGAGATGCTTTCAGAATGATCAACGTCTTATGAATCTTGGAATACCAATCAAGATTTCTGATCAAGAAACAATTTTTATGATATGGGTATCAAAGATTTTAACATAAAATTACAAAATTAATGTGGGTTTACGAAGATTTACCTTAAATCAATCAGATGAATCGAAAGAGATAAATTACAAAATTCGATTGGGTTAAGAAATAGAGGAGAAAAGAAAAAAAAAAGATGAATTATGATTTTGGTTTCCCTCTTTTTATACCAAGGTTTTGATTTTGAATTTTGAATTTGGAGCTCAAATTTAGAACAGACGTTGGAGCTCCCTCTATGCTTGACAACAACATTTACATTTTAACAGATATTAGTAACAGATGTGGCCCAACAGATCTTGTTGTGCAAGTGACATTATTTAATTATTTTATATGGGTGACCCATATATTTTCTTGAATATTTTAAGCCGACTAATGACATCACATTTATCAGCAGCAACGCATTGTTGGCATATTTCTATGACTGCCACATCAGCTTTTCTAAGCATTTCTTTTGTCATTCAAGACTCTCGTATCATAGTAATAGTAAGTATAGATAGATAGATAATAATATGTTTTACTACTAATAAGTATAACTTAAAACATAACTAATAATAAAATAAAGTTATGTTTGGTCAAATTAGTGATAATTTTGATTAAAATAAACTTAATTATATTGATCAATATACGCGGATGTAAGAAAAATCAGGTGAGTGGGTGTTACTATTCTATATTTGACATCATCATTAATTTGGTGACAAGACAAAAGATAAACAAGATTAGTTGTGTGATTTAACTAGCACTTATGAGATATCCATGTGATATTGTTTTCTTTATATCTTAAGCTACAATAAAAGCACCTCAAATAAGTGTAGGGGCAGGGAGAATTTAGAAGGTACGATAATTCAATTACACCTTTTATGTAAAATAGGTGTTTAGAAATATATTTTAATGATTAAACATATTGTAATGCTATGTATACTAAACTCATACTATTGGTAGGAAATTGGGTATTTTTGGTAATTTGTGATGAAGATTGTACATTATAAATTACCACAAAATGACAGATAAAAAAAAAATTCAAATCATTTAGAATATATTTATCTTATCAACGAGTGTCAACTATTGACTTGATCCATTGAGTATAAGCAATTGTTAATCTTTGTTAACGGTGTATTCATGTGTAGATGATACACATGATTGTTCAATTGGATTAGTCAACACCAAGTTCCCGACTTGATTTTTGATAGTGTGTTAATGCTAATCAAATGAGCTGCTAATAGGAATAAGAAACCAAATAATTACTTGGACTTTTGATAGTGTGTTCATGTACTCCATCCTTCATTGGAGTTTTGAAATATGGACGCAATTTATTCAAGATTGAAGAATAAAATTATTTCTAAGTACCAATCAAGTAAACTATTTTCAACTAACCGTATGTTAGTCAATAGATACGTTTGTTGTAAGATCTCTAAGAACCAAAAGATCTTCAACCAACTATATGTTTATGATATGAAGTGGTTTTTTTGCAACAACTCTGCTAACCATATGTTAGTTAACCGACAGGTTTGTTGTAAGAATCCCTAAGAACTAAAAGATCTTCAACTGGCTAATGTTAGTGCTGTGAAGTAGTTCTATCTTCAATTTATAGGTTTGTTGTGACACAACTAGTAATAAACACAATAACATGTATAATTTAAAGTATATATGTCATCTAACACATAGGTATGGCACAAGTGAAGACTTCCAAGCATTTATGATGCAAACAAATTTGATGCCAGAACCCGACCCGTAACAGATCCAACCCATGTCAAATATCCAGTTGGAAGCCGCCAAAAATGGAGTTATTTGTTGTTTAGGTTTTTTTTTTTTTTTTTTTTTTTTCAATTATTATCTCTTGTTGACTTTGTTCAAGTTTGTTTTTATCTATAAAGTTGTTTACATTTTGTGGGATTAGAATGGTTTATATTCTAGTACTTTTTTCTAAGAACGTAGTTGGTTTTTATAAATAGAGAAGTTGGCTCTACTCCAGTTTGAGAATTCTGATTGTTTGCATAAGAAATTGAATCAATTGGTATCAGAGCCCAGCACGGCTCCATGATAGAACGTGGCAGAAACTTTTGACTACATCATCGTAGACACGCCAGCCGAGGCAACGAAGATGACGCGAGAGACCCATGTGACATCGCAGAAATTGCGAGGTTGCAACAATGAGTTCGGTACCTGGAATTGAAACACGAAGACAACTTTTAATTTTAAATGTTAAGCTCTGTTTAGTAAAAACAACATCTGTTTATTACCATCTGTTTGATTCTTTAAAACAATTAGTTTAAGCTTTGTTTACTAAAACCAAAATTACGAAGCCAATCGTCTGCTGTAAAGAAAACATGTTTACTAACATCTGTTTCTTTCTATAAAACAATTACTACCCATAATATAAAAAAAATTAAACACACCAACTGTTATGCATTGTTTGGTAAAAACCAAATTAAAGAGTCAATCTAGTGTTAAAACAAAAACTGTATTTCGTAACGCCTGTTCCATTGACAATATCAGTTAAGTGTATAGACAAATTAAATAGTAAATCTAAAGTTGAAAGAAAAACTGTATTTGGTAACATGTTTCAAAGCACGCTGTCAATATAGCAGAATATTTAAAACACCGTGTTTAAAACACTGTTGATTAAAACATATGTAAATTCAACTGTTTAGTTAATTTTCCCACTAAAACAACTCTTCAAATTCTTTTCTTTTTTTTTAAATAAAAATTTCCGTACAAACACAAATACTATTTACCAATATTTGTAGAAATATGAACATGTCATGTTTTAAGTTTTTCGTAATATAAATAACTGTTTAACTTCTGTGTTATGTAAATTGTACATGAAAAAGGTTGTTTAACTTCGTTTGGTAAAAAGACCTTGTCACTAACAATGGTTATCTAAAAATACTTACCTAATAACCGTCAATCAAAATTGAATAATTACAATTCCATAATTTCAGTTAAACATTGAATTTAACAGAAATAAATACAAAATGGAAGAAACTACTTTAATGATAACAGAATTACAATATGTGACTTTACAAACTACATAAAAATACAAGGAAACAACCCTACTAACAACCAAACCCTAGAGAATGATCTTTCTTTCTAGCATCATCGAAGCAAATAACAAACAGAAACAATGAAAAGCAGTACACGACAACAGCTCGTAACTAAATATCGTCCAGATCCAAAAACCCTAAACGTTGAAAATAGAAACTGGATGTATTTATGTAATAATGAATTGGTGTTTTCCTTTGATTGTAAGAATCATTAGAAAACATCAAATCGAAGTAGTTTATTAACCAACTGTTGGTAAACTATTTTCCTTTGATTGTAAGAATCTTTCAAAAAATTTATGGAAACATATTTGAAAGTAATATCATAATGCATATTGGGTGGAGTGATGTAAAGTGAGAGTAATGAAAATGAATATTGGGAATTCATCCCCCTTTATAAGTTGAAATATAATAACTATTCGTAAAGTTGGTTTTCAACTTTATTAGTTGAATTTCAAGTGTTGGAAGTTACTTTTGGAAATTTTAATTTATTTTTTATAGAATGAAAGACAATTGCAACACAACAATAATAATAAAATAATGTTTTTAATAAAGTAACTTCCAAAACATAATCATTATTTTTGGGAGTTTTTATAACATCTGTTGATATGCGTACTAAATGATGAATTTCGCTAATTTCCTACTGAAACAACTCTTCAAATTCTATTTTTCTTTTTCTTAACAATCAAATTTCCTAACAAACACAAATACTATTTAGTAAAATTTGAACATGTGTTGTTTTATCTTAATTAGACACGTAAATATTTTTTTTTGCTTATATAAGGGAGTAAAGATAATAAATATAAATATATTATTTGTGTAAATGGATTATTAATTTTACTTTAATTTAAATTTTTTGAATTGTTACACTTGAGTATATTTGCGACATACAAAATAAACAGATTACAACATTAAACATTTAAGGTCATTAATAATTTCATTAGACAATAAAAAAGTATTTTATTATATTTCAGGGTCTGTTTACTAAAAAAACTTTAAAAAGCCAATCGTCTGTTTAAGGAAAATTTCTTTAGTAAAATCTGTTCCATTCACGACAGTAGTTAATAGTACTGATCAGATGTTTAATACTAAATACAATCAAAAGTAAACAAACAATTTAAACACCTAATCTAAACAAATATATATAAATACTTGGAACCACATATGAACTAAACGACGATATTTGAGGAAGATGAAAGTTCTTACTGAAAACATTATTTCCATTAGTAAGGAAAGGAAGCAGCGTCGTGAAGAAATTATGAAGAATCAGCAATAGTAACTGTAATTTCGAAAAAAAAATGTAATTTTGGATTAAAAATACTTGAAAAATATTAATATATACATAAATTATGTTTTTTAAATTATATTTCATTTTACACAAACATAGATCAAATCATAATGAAATTAAATAGATGATTAAAACATTTATTTTACAGAACACGTTTTTTAAACAAATAGTGATAACTTTTAAAATACTCATATTTAACTTAATTTATTTTTATTTTTTAATCAATAGAAATATGTATATATTAATTTTTGATAAATAAATATATGCAAAAAATATCGAGTCACAACAAAATTCGAGTTTCAAGGTAATGATTATTACTGCCAGTCAATAGGCCTAAAACCCTATGATGATCAATATACAGTTCAAGAATCTAGATGGAAACTTACAAAATACGACGGTAATTAATGGTAGTGGTAATTATTTTTACTTTTATAAAACAATTAGAAAATGATATTATAAATTTACATTTTTATTTTAAATTAAACAAACAAACTTATTTACTTTTAGAAAATTAATCTGAACTCATTTAATGTTCGTATAACATTAATATATATATATATATACTTCATAATAATAAAACTTCTAATAAAATATCTAAGATCACCAAAATCTAATTTCTTTAGAAACCAATTTTTGTAACTACCTTTTATACTTCATTCAAACTGATTAACTTTGAAATTCTAACTTCTTTTTAGATAAAAGTATACTCATTTTATAGTATATAGTCTGTTTAAGAACAAAATTTTATCACATTTTTAACAATATTTAAAAATAAAATATTACAACGTTTGTTCACTTGTCAACAAATGTTATGAAATAAGTGTGAGCGAATACAATGAGCTAATCAGAGGTTGAATGTAATTAATATTTTAATAAACTAAATCAACTATTTACATATAAATCAACAGATGATTATTTGACTTGCAGAAAATTAAATTTGAAAATACAAATTTCACTCTTTATCCAACTATAAGATCTTAATGTGAGTTTTAAGTCGTTATATTAAAGCTTATTATTCTGATATAAATAAGTTAGTAAAATTAAAATTATTAATAAAAATTTTAAACGAACTACGTGAGATCATAATTATTATTTACGACATAACACTGTTAATGATCAACTGACCGTTTAGTCATATTTTGAACTAATACTTTATAATATATTTTTGTAACATCCTTTTAAGAAATAATAACAGTCTGTTTAAGGAAAATCTTCATTGTTCAAACGTATCTTGAATATATTCTATACTACAATACTGAAAAAAGGTATAGCAAAAAAACTCGTCATTGGAATTGCATAATTTTACTTACAATAAGAGGATAAACAAAAATAAAAGATACAAAATACAGCCAAAACACCACAAACGAAAAATACTTACAAAATTACAAAATAGAAGTGCTCTAACAAAAAAGTCCGATATCCCTACAAAAGTGAACTAATACCAAATAACACATCTAATCTATAAAACAAAAACAAAATAAAAAAATACAGCCAAAACACCACAAAACAAAACCAAAAGAAGGGTCGCTCCAAAGAAAAAAAAATATACAATAATATGCCTCTAAATAGCGGAAAAATTAGAGACACATTATTTATATAATACTTTCCAGCAACTCCAATTTCCACTTCATTAGCAACGGATTATTGGTAATACATTTTTCTTTCAGGCCAAGAAATTTTGAGAAGACTGCGGGTACGAAATTTACATGAAATAACATTATATACTGAACGTATAGATGGTTGGTTTGATTTTCAATGGTTCGAGTATAGACAGAAACAATAGGTATATACCTACTATAATAATATTGTTTTCCACCCTATTATATATATATATATATATATATATATATATAAATATAAATAAACTGAAAAACAATTACAATTACTAACAGAAACGATAAAATAATAAAATAAATTTCAATATCATAATAATTAACTTTGGTATTCAAGCCTTTGTAAAGTTGAAATGTATAAATATCTGTTAACTTGTCAACAAATATATTCAAAAAATTGTCATCCATTACAATTTTGAAAGCATAAATTCGATACATATGTTGTAGGAACTCAACATGTTACCAGATGTCTAAACAAATTTGGTAATACTTAAATTGTCATCAATATCTAACAAAAGAACTATAAATTTTAAAGGTATTTACGAATCATACACTCTCTAATTAGGATCCATAAACATTGGCCCACATCACACACCAATAAGTGATGTCACTACAACCATAAAAGTCTATATGACAACTGTCCAGATGAACGATCTAGATTGTAACTTACAAAATACAACGGTTAATAATAGTGGATATACTTATTTTTACTATTATTAAACAACTAAACAATGTTACGATAAATATATAAAATATGTAATCAAAGATTCATTAACTTTCGACTTCAACAGTCTCTTAAATTGAAAGATTCATTATGTATGTTGACTTCTCAACAGATGTAGTCAAAGAACTGTCATCCATTATTACAAATAAGATTAACAAAAAAGTATAAAATTTGATGACCTGTCAACAGGTGTTGCGAAAACAACTGTGATCGAAAACAATTTTCAATTGAATGATGATATAACCAGATTTTTAAAACAGACTTTGTAAAACTTAAGTTGTAATAAATATGTAACGAAATAAGTATAAATTTAAATTACATCAGTCTTTTCAAATTCATAATTACAAAACAGCACACAACCCTAAAAGTCTATCATGACCACTACACAGCTGAACGATCTAAATGAAAACTTACAGAAAATACAACCATAATTAATGTAAGATGTATTATTTTTACTATTATTAAACGACTAAAAAATCTTACATAACTTTATACGTTATCCATTTTATTGTATTAATTAAACACTTAAAACTATTTTTCCTAGAAATGATTTGAAATATTTCATTGTTCCTATAATTTAGAATATGAACATATATTTTAAAGCAATGAAAATTCAAAAAAAAATATAAGTATCACTAAAACATATAATTATAGTTTTTATTGACGACCTATTATGTTTTATATTAATAGTATTTCCATGACAAAATTGTTTAACAAATGACGTGAAATTTTCTGATTGTAACTAAAATTCAACAAATAATAAAATTCAACGAAACTTAATAATGGCCACTGTATAGATGAACAATTTGTAAAATAGAAGTTACTATTTCCGTAAGACATATTTTATAGCAATAAAAATTGTTAAAAAAATCATTATTGTTAAAAAGTGTAATAATAGTTTGTATTCACAATGTATTACATTTTAAATTATTAGTATTAACTTTATCATTAATTTCAACTTCCTAATAATAAACTTTCATATACAAACCTATTCTAAGTTAAAATTAATACAATATTTGATAACTTGTCAATAGATGTTCTCAAACAACTGTGATCAATTACAATTTTCCACTTAAGGATAATATAACCAGATTTTTAAAATAGACTTTGTAATGAATATCTAACGAAAAAATTATATAAATTTAAATTACACAAGTCTTTCCAAATTCATAATTAGAAACAGTCCCTACAGCCCTAAAAGTCTTTGGTGGGCAATGTACAGATGAACGATATAGATGGAAAGTGATAGAAAATACAGCGGTAATTAATGCTAAATGTACTTATTTTTACTATAATTAAACAACAAAAAAACGTTACCATAAAAATGGATAAAACTGAAGACATTTTTTATAGAAATAAAAAATCTTAAAAAAAATCAGTATTGTTAAAATGTGTAATAATAATTATTATTCACAATGTATTATGTTTTAAATTATTAGTATGAATGTTATCATTAGTTTCATTTTCATAGTAATAAGCTTACGTATTGAAACCTATTCTAAATTCAAAGCTATAGAAAATTTTATGACTTGCCAACAGATATTTTCAAATAACTGTGATCCATTACAATTTTCAACTGAAGGATGATGTAACCAGATTTTTAAAACAGAGTTTGTAAAACCTAACTTGTAATCAATATCTAAAGAAATAACTATAAACTTAAATCACAAAAGTCTTTTCAAATTTATAATTACAAAATGTCTACACAACCCTAAAAGAGTTTGATGGCCACTGTACAGATGAAGGATCTAGATGGAAAGTTACCATAAATTTACACATTATTCTTTTTGTCTTAACAAAATAATTACAACTATTATTCTTACAAATGATTTTAAGTCTTTTTATTGTTCATATAAATTTAAAAAATGAACATATATTTTATACCAATAAAAATTCTACAAAAATATTAGCATGTATAAAATACGTAATTATAGTTTTTATTGACAACTTATTATATTTTAAATAAATAATATTTCCATGACAAACTTTTTTGAGAAATGACATGAAATATACTGATTGTAACTAATATTTAAAAAAAACTAAAATGAATATTTACATATAAGTCACTTAAGTTATTATAACCATCTGTTTAATATTGTTTATCAACATCTATAACATTGTAAACAGATATTGAAATTCAATAAAAGTCTATGATGGCCACAGTACAGATAAAAGTTTTGTAAATAGAAATTTACGAAACAATACGGATATTTACCGTAGATGAAATCTTTTTTAGTAATAAGAAACAACTAAATAATGTTAGCGTAACAATCAGTATTATTAAAAATTGTAATAATATTTTTTAATCACAATGTATTATGTTTTAATTGTGAAAACTAACTTAAACTCATTGGTAGGTCGCCATTAGTTGGGACTATCACACACGTGTCGGATTACTACTAAACTGAAGACGCAATCTAAGGTGAGTTCACGGCCCCACTCTTTACTGGTTTTGTTTTCGGGGGAGAAACATGCTTACACATTTTAAACACACATTTTCATGTTATACTATGGCTATCATTATATTACTATACGAATCATCTGAATCCTACAGAAACCACTAATACGGGTATGTAGCGGGGAAATGCGGATAGATCTATTGGGCCTGACAAACCCCACTCGGCGGCTAAAGGCCGGGCAGGTGCATATTGTCTCGATCACATAGGGCGTACCGATGAGAGTAGTCTGAAAGGGTATCACATTATAAATCACAGTCAGCAATGGTTTCAATCGTAGTAGTAATATACTTAACGCCTAGCTAGCGTTCACACAGCATAGTATTAACGGTAACGGTTTTAAAGGATTAACGAAACGTTTATTGTAAAACCTGTGAACTAACCAGCATTATATGTTGACATTTTTAGCATGTTTCTCAGGTCGCTAAGGTAGAAGCAGTCGGACTAGCCGCACGGAGTCGCACTCACGTCTAGGATCATGTTTTGGTTGTCAAAACTTTAAACTCATGTTTTATCTTTATTCGGTTTTGTAAAACTTAAATTGCTTCGGCTGTGTTTTGGATCATGGTTTTTGATTATTGCATGGGTTGGTTTATGTATCTTTTCCTTATAGTTGTCGTTTATTGTGACCGTTGACTTGGATCCTGTTATGTCACGCGCCTCCCGGTAAAACCCCGCAGGTGGAATTTAAGGGAGTGACTGATTGGTAACAGAGCCAATGGTTATAGTGAACTATGACTGCATTTAGAGTCTAGTCTATAGCCGAGTTTCACACACGTTAGACGGTCACACACATATGAGTCATGTCATTTGCTAAACATTCTAACCTAGTCGGGGTGTCAATGTCCTCATCACACAAGTATTACGTTATCTATTCTATCTTTGGTTATTTCTACCTTTACTCTATCTGCTTCTTCGGATCTGAAGACGAAGAGAATTATTGTTTATTCACGGCAGTAGTGTACATCGGGGTGGCTTCGGCACACTTTTGAGATCAGTCCAGGGTTCGGATATCTTCCCTATATGTTCCAATGGACACACTTATCTACACACACACACATTATCATGCACTATAGTGCACCTTTGAGTGATTGTTCACTTTGGGATCGTTATGTGATGGAAATCTCTTCTAAATTTTGGGTACCGGGTGACTTGAAGTTCCCACTAGGAGCACACCTAGAGGACCATGTAGAGTGTGACGACCGGGAAATTTTTTTTTCTTTTTATCGCTTCGTTCTCTATGACTTCGGGAAATTTTGGGGACGAAAATTCTTTCAACTGGGGGATGATGTGACACCCGGCATATTCGGGGTAATACTTTTCATACTTTACATACATACGTTTCATACTCTACATACATACGTTTCATACTTTGCATACATACGAGTCTACCTCAACGAAAACATTGAAAACAACTACTTAATATCATACTTGACCGGGTCGGTTGAGTCGTGTCGATGATTCGGGAATCATCGGAGTCGTTACAATGGTCCGAGGGATCATTGGGTGTCGGTCCATAACCACGTATACAAGGATTGGCGATTTGTAGAATCGCCGGGCTTATTGCGCACACGCAAGTCTCGGGTCCTGGGAATTGGTGATCGGGTGGGAACGTGTTAGTTATCGTGCATTACGTACTTATAATCATTATGCAACTTGTCGGTATGTGAAAACGTGTTTATATATGTTAAAATAGGGTTTAACGCGCCAAAAACCCGGATATACCTGCTATAGGCGATTAGGCCACATGAGGAAGCCTAATCGCCAGTTTATGGGGCGAGTAGGGGGATTTAGGGACGAATAGGATGCTATTCGCTAGTTCCTACTAGCGATTAGCAGTCCTACTCGCCTGTACAATCTTGTACTCGTCTGAACTGCAGGTGACGACTAAAAACGCCTATAAATACCATCCTTATGTTTAAAACATCATTTGTGAAACCCTAATACACCCCAAAGCCACCCCACACCTTATCCAACCTCTGCAACGCGTTTTTGAGCAAGAAATCACATTTTGAAGCCTTACACCCCATAATCTCACCATTTCAAGGTGTGTCCTTCATCCCAAACTTTATAATGATATTGTTTTGATCCCTAAAGGTCCAGAACTGGTTTATAAACGTTTGTGTCTTTGAAAACTTATTAAAATCGGTTTCCAAACAAACCCACACATCTATACTTGTTATATGTGATGTATTCATGCAAGATAGGATTTTTATCGTTTAAACATGATTGTTTTTGTGTTATTATTATGTTTCTGATCTAAATAAGTTAGTATGATGATAATCTAGGAGTTTGAAGGTTCATAGATGTGTAATATTGATATTAGGTGTTTTGACCCATTTGGGTGATTTTGGTGGATTGATGATGATATGTTGTGTTTTGTTGATTGTTTGAGGATAGGGTTGTAACGCCCGTAAATTCCCGATTTTTGAGTTTCGCTTAGTAGAGTTGTGTTCACCTTAAAAACCTTATTTTGGTTTTCGTTGAGGGGGCTCATTGGCGTTTCCTAAACTCACATGGGATAACTTTGGGAGCAAGGCACATTGGGGGTCAAACTAGAAGGGGGCTTATGCTAAAATTTTCAAACACCCCACTCTTATTTATTATACCCCATCTCCAACCCTATCACCCTCATATTTATCTTCTTGATCACATTGTGCCGTAACCCTACTGCCACCATATCATTTGTTTTTACTTTGATCTTAGACAACATCAAACGAAACATTTCATTTTGTTTCGTGTTCCATTGTCCGCATAGAAGGAAACATAATACAATTTCCTTCTAAATAATAGTATTCTGTTTCTTGCCTTCGACAACAGTAAGCAACCTTTGGTTCTTTCTTTCCTTTTTTCCTTTCCTTATCTTTGATAACAAGGAAGCAAGAAGGAGATCGCTAACAACCAATCTTTCAGCCGATTCTTCTTTAGGTTCTTGAACGACGAAGTACGGTTGCTCACAGTTTTGGCGTTTCCTCGGCAATTAAAACCAGGGTTTAACCGGTAGTAGTTTTCGAGATCACCATCGGTCGGGAGTGTTTCATGTTTCACATACCAGGTTAGTACTTTCTTTCGATCACGAACGTCGTCAATTCCCTATGAACGTGTTAATACGTGGGTTATCGACATGTTATGTTCTGGATCCGTGAAGTTTGTTAGCGCTAGCATCGATAGATCGAGGGTTCGGTTTAAATCTATAAACTAAAACTAGGTAATACTATTTAACTTGTTTTGGTTTAGTCGTCCTATGTCTTTGATGTGAAATCAGTGACCGGCCTTGGTGATGTTCGGGTGGGACTTGGTAAAGGTCGCTAGTATTTTGAAACAGACAAAACGTTGTTTTTTTGAAGCCATCATCTAACAATGGTGATCCTATTGCATGGCACTTAATGAAAATGCATGAATGGAAGACAAAAAATAATGCATCAGAGGGTGGATCGACACTTTAGTGTTTGATGGAGTTTTTGTTTTTTTCATGTTGAGATATAATAATCATAGAAGGGTTTATTCTCAAAATATTAATTATGGTTTGAGTGCAAGAATTTGAGTACAATAATGGTTTAGTCTCAAAATATTAATGTCCCTACAAAAGGATTATTAAGATTTTTAATTAATGTTACCGTGATAATAAAATAACTAGGGATTTTAGTAACGTTATTCCCATGATATCAGGTCCTTGATTGATTTCGCCACTCTAGGTGTAACACCCCAACCGATGGCGGAAACATCGGGATGTCACGTGTTGATGATTGTTTAGTAGCTCATGGTGAATAATAGATTCCATTAAATAATTTAAATGAATTACATTCAATTGTTCTAGAATTTGTACATCAAATTGGATAAAACTATACACATATCTTCAAGCATCAATTCAAATCTTCAAGCAAATAGAACCTGAAACATGTTAAGTTGAAAATGTTTTGGGTCAACAAAAGTTGGTGAGAATTACATAGGTTTTTGATAATTGAATAAAAATGTTGTGCAATTCATGTGTCATGTCAATCTAGCCCATATGTGAGAACATACTAGAAATAAATCGAGTGCATAATCAACCCTGATGACTGTTATAATATGATACATACCATACGCTCATGGTCCACTTGAATATGTTATACGATAACAAACACCCACGCTACCTTTGTAGGAGGCACGTATCCGGGAGGGATTGTCAGTCCAATAGATCTATCAATGTATACCGTCGGCTTGTACGGAGTTAATGATTATGCTAGAATGGTGCTTACTCTAATCATGCTCAAGACATAATGCAACATAGAAAACACATAGACACATTGATGATTGAATTGCATAAATGATGTTGTAACATGTTTCACCCCAAAAATGGTGATAAATAGAAAAGGGGCTATGTAAAACTCACCTTAGCAAATGTTAAACTTCTTGAAAAGATGAAATAATAGTGTTGCCCAAAATAATGCCAAATATCACCCTATAATAAGGTAATAAATAATAAGTCTATGTCTAATTAGTTTGTAAGTGTATCCTAGGGTTTCGATTTGGGGATATCCAATTGTTGAATTTAAAATAAAATGTTAATTAAATAAAGGAAAATTTGATAATTAAATAAAAGAAAGTCTTTTTATAAAATTTGAATTTAGAATGTACACAATAAAGTGTTTGAAGTATAAAAATAATTTTTATAAAATTATTTCATTTAAAATAGATTTTTAAATCTATTTATTACAAATTGCCAATATTTAACTTTAATATTAAAAAATACTAAAATTAAAGAATTTCTATTTTAAAAATCATATTTCTGTTCTAAATATTTAAAAATAAATTATATAAAATTTTGGTGCAAAAATAATGAAAATTGAATTTATTATGATTTAATTATGATTAAATCTAACAAAAATTGATTAAAAATATAAAATAAATGATTTTTCTGAATTAAAAATTATTTCAGTAAAGTTTAACTTTATACAAACTCAGGATAATTTTTGGAGAATTTAATAAAATTGTTTTGATATTTTAATAGATTTTTATAAATATAATAGTATAAAATTGATTTAATTATTATAAATATTAAATAAATGAATTTTAGAAAAATAAAAATTGTAAATAAAACTTTTAACTCAGATTTAATAAATATAATTTTTTTAGAATTTATAAAATAGTTATAATATTTAAAAATGAATTTATAAGATTAAAATGTATTATATATAATTATAATTTGTTTTGTTGTTCAAAAATGAAAAAGAAAAGAAAAGAGGGCCACAGTCGGACTCGAACCCGGGTGCCCTGGGTTATCAGACCATGGTCACAACCACTTGGCCTAGGCCAGTGGTTGTGATAATCCCTGATTCAAATTAATTAAATACGCGATATGAAATCAAGTTTATCCCCATTTCAAAACCCACGAACCCTAAATCTGTAATCGTTTGATTAACTCATCAATAGCCCAATTAATCATGGGGCTATTGATGAGTGATCGCCGATGATCATAACCCATACAAGAAATTAAACGAACAGAGAGATAATTATCAGAGTGTTTCAGAAGTAATTGGAGGTGGAGAAGAGAGTGTGAGCGAGTTTCAAAGGTTCGTAGATGATCAATTTATAGTGGGGATCGATGGGTTGGGTTAATTGGTAAGTTGACCTGTGATTAAATGTCAACCGCGTATAGATTCAAAATTGGTCAACGATTGATGATTGATAGCGTGTAATCATAGATGTACGAGGCCGGTAATCGTGTATAATTGCCAAAATTAGATCAATCAAGCATTGATCTTGATTGATAATCAGACGCATCCAAGCAGTTGACTTTCCAAGTCAATTTGCAGGTTTTGAATTCAAGTATAATATTAATTTGTGTCCGGGTTTATTCAAGGACGATGGTTAGCCCAGTTGGTTTAAGTGTTGTGTTGTTTGGGCTTTGGCGCGGGTTCGAACCCCGGCCAGAGCAAAACTATTTTTTTTTTACAAAAAGGGCTTTAGGGTCTTGGGGTTGGGCTCTGATGTTACTTGGGCTTGTGTTCGTGGGCTCAGAGTGGTTTTAAAGGTTTGGGCATGTTGGGTTGGGTTTAGTCATAACTAACATTTAAACAATATTATTATTATTATTATTAATCTCTCTCTCTCTATATATATATATATATATATATATATATATAAATATCGTTGTATTAGGGTTCGAAATATCACCAAAAAGAAAAATAATAATAAGGCTTGTCGTTGTAATCCGTACACTTTATTTAATGCGAAATGTAACAGTCTCCCCTACTTTTAGGAACTTCGTCCCGAAGTTAAAGGAAGACACTAGGTTTACAATTAGTCGACTACCGAAAACCTTGATAAAATTTCACACTACCCTAATGTACCTGTAAATTCATGATTACGTTCCGGACCGTAATTACCAATTTACCATACATTAGGGTTTTGTGTCCTTTTACGACTTTACCGATTGTTGAGCAGGTCTGATAGTCCCCACCAGTCGTTGAGGAGGTGGTAGGGCCTCTCCCGACTGTTGGAAAGACATGATGACCTCTACCAATCGTTAAGTAGATTGTTTGGTAGTCAACTATTTGTTGTACAAGTAAGCAAGTATAGATATAGCAATCAGTTCACATTCAAACAAGCATGCACACAGATGTTATGATAATACTTGAATTTATTATTTGATTCAAAAGTGGCAATACATGAAATTAAAGAGAAAGTAGATATTATTCAAATGGTAGGGTTTGCTGTTAAGTAGTTGGAGGGTCTCAAGCGGGATTATTTGGAGCATCAAGAGCGTCGGTAGCAGGGATTCGACAAGCATCTGCAAGATGTCCATACCTTTGACAATTGGTGCACTGTCGGCAGGGTACTTGAGTTGGATGGTGATATTGGCAGGTGTCACACTTAGGTAGGTTCCATTGTATTGTTTCTTGGTGGGTGGGGCAGTGGTGTCTATTGCAAAATTCCTGACCTTGTTTTTCCCGTTGGTTGAGGCCTCAGTCTTGATATCAACGGTAGGTTGGGGAGTATCCTTTTTCGTTTCCCCTTTACGAGTCAGGGTTCCTGCCTTCACATGGTTATCTGTTAGGGTGGCAGCCAAACGTTTTGCTTCCTCCAAGGTAGCAGGGTTCCTTCCCCACACCGTGTCTTGAATCTGCATCGGTAAGCCACCAATGTATTTTTCGATCGCAATGGGCAAAGGGGTGACTTTGTGGGGTAGCAGTAAGCTAAGTTCGTGAAAACGAGTGTTGTAAGCGAGGATTTCCCCACTGTCTTGAGCAAGATCATGAAATTCATCTTCCAGCTTCTTAATTTCATTACGAGGACAGAACTCTGCCTTCATAATGTCTTTAGCTTGATCCCAGGTTAAGGCTAGTGCAGCTTCAGCTCCGCGAGTGCGTTTTTCTTCATTCCACCAACGGACTTTAAAATTGTTGGGGCACTCACTGTTGATGAAAGTATTCTCAATACCCTCAAACCATTGTAGGAGTCCTGTAGCTCCTTCTTCTCCACTGAACTTTGGGGGATTGCAAGAATTAAAGTGCTTAAGGGTACAGGCTGGAAGTCCATTCCCGTTGTGGTGTCCATTTCCATTCCCGTTTCCGTTGCCGTTCCCGTTGCCGTTCAACTGGATGACTTGAGCTAGTAAGTTGGGAACCAGAGTTGCGATTTGCTGCGCCATTTGTTGAGAAATGATTGCAGCCAGTTGGGCATCGACACCATTGTTGTTGTTGTTGTTGTTGTGGTTAGTATCGTGGTTGTGGTTGTGATTGCTACTTCCTTCATCATGATTTTCGCCACTGTTAAGACGAGCACTGCGACGTGGAGGCATGATCTGTAAGAGACACAGTGTAATGAATGAGATTATATAAGGAGTGTAATCATTTATTCATTAAAACGAATAAATGAAAACGTTGACTTATCAAAGATTCTAAATTCTAATAACATATGAAGACATGCTTTAGCCTATAAGTGAACACTCATCCCGAGAATTCCCAGGTAGGCATCCGGGTCCCTCGTCTGATTGGGATATATGCGCAATGCCAGCCTAGACAGAAGACTCAGAATACAGGCGTTCACCCTTCCAGATTGCACGTGTTCGTTATTAAAATCTAGAACTTCGACGAGATCTCAAGGTAGTTCAGGTTAAACCTGAGGATTTTGTCCTATTATTCTAAGAGTAGATCCACTGATGGAGAGCAACCTTCTTGTAGGAATGAAAGTAGGGATATGAAGTAGGAGGGAGGTAGAGTATAGCAAGTAAAGAAGCAAGTACTGGTTAAATCCTATGGTTATAGACTAGATTATTTTTCTAATAACCTAATTCCCTATAACCATGGCTCTGATACCAATCTGTAACACCCCAACCGATGGCGGAAACATCGGGATGTCACGTATTGATGATTGTTTAGTAGCTCATGGTGAATAATAGATTCCATTAAATAATTTAAATGAATTACATACAATTGTTCTAGAATTTGTACATCAAATTGGATAAAACTATACACATATCTTCAAGCATCAATTCAAATCTTCAAGCAAATAGAACCTGAAACATGTTAAGTTGAAAATGTTTTGGGTCAACAAAAGTTGGTGAGAATTACATAGGTTTTTGATAATTGAATAAAAATGTTGTGCAATTCATGTGTCATGTCAATCTAGCCCATATGTGAGAACATACTAGAAATAAATCGAGTGCATAATCAACCCTGATGACTGTTATAATATGATACATACCATACGCTCATGGTCCACTTGAATATGTTATACGATAACAAACACCCACGCTACCTTTGTAGGAGGCACGTATCCGGGTGGGATTGTCAGTCCAATAGATCTATCAATGTATATCGTCGGCTTGTACGGAGTTAATGATTATGCTAGAATGGTGCTTACTCTAATCATGCTCAAGACATAATACAACATAGAAAACACATAGACACATTGATGATTGAATTGCATAAATGATGTTGTAACATGTTTCACCCCAAAAATGGTGATAAATAGAAAAGGGGCTATGTAAAACTCACCTTAGCAAATGTTAAACTTCTTGAAAAGATGAAATAATAGTGTTGCCCAAAATAATGCCAAATATCACCCTATAATAAGGTAATAAATAATAAGTCTATGTCTAATTAGTTTGTAAGTGTATCCTAGGGTTTCGATTTGGGGATATCCAATTGTTGAATTTAAAATAAAATGTTAATTAAATAATGGAAAATTTGATAATTAAATAAAAGAAAGTCTTTTTATAAAATTTGAATTTAGAATGTACACAATAAAGTGTTTGAAGTATAAAAAGAATTTTTATAAAATTATTTCATTTAAAATAGATTTTTAAATCTATTTATTACAAATTGCCAATATTTAACTTTAATATTCAAAAATACTAAAATTAAAGAATTTCTATTTTAAAAATCATAGTTCTGTTCTAAATATTTAAAAATAAATTGTATAAAATTTTGGTGCAAAAATAATGAAAATTGAATTTATTATGATTTAATTATGATTAAATCTAACAAAAATTGATTAAAAATATAAAATAAATGATTTTTCTGAATTAAAAATTATTTCAGTAAAGTTTAACTTTATACAAACTCAGGATAATTTTTGGAGAATTTAATAAAATTGTTTTGATATTTTAATAGATTTTTATAAATATAATAGTATAAAATTGATTTAATTATTATAAATATTAAATAAATGAATTTTAGAAAAATAAAAATTGTAAATAAGACTTTTAACTCAGATTTAATAAATATAATTTTTTTAGAATTTATAAAATAGTTATAATATTTAAAAATGAATTTATAAGATTAAAATGTATTATATATAATTATAATTTGTTTTGTTGTTCAAAAACGAAAAAGAAAAGAAAAGAGGGCCACAGCCGGACTCGAACCCGGGTGCCCTGGGTTATCAGACCATGGTCACAACCACTTGGCCTAGGCCAGTGGTTGTGATAATCCCTGATTCAAATTAATTAAATACGCGATATGAAATCAAGTTTATCCCCATTTCAAAACCCACAAACCCTAAATCTGTAATCGTTTGATTAACTCATCAATAGCCCAATTAATCATGGGGCTATTGATGAGTGATCGCCGATGATCATAACCCATACAAGAAATTAAACTCACAGTGTAGAATTGTGTTCGATTGTCTGGTCAAAGCCAAAAGTCAAACAACGAACAGAGAGATAATTATCAGAGTGTTTCAGAAGTAATTGGAGGTGGAGAAGAGAGTGTGAGCGAGTTTCAAAGGTTCGTAGATGATCAATTTATAGTGGGGATCGATGGGTTGGGTTAATTGGTAAGTTGACCTGTGATTAAATGTCAACCGCGTATAGATTCAAAATTGGTCAACGATTGATGATTGATAGCGTGTAATCATAGATGTACGAGGCCGGTAATCGTGTATAATTGCCAAAATTAGATCAATCAAGCATTGATCTTGATTGATAATCAGACGCGTCCAAGCAGTTGACTTTCCAAGTCAATTTGCAGGTTTTGAATTCAAGTATAATATTAATTTGTGTCTGGGTTTATTCAAGGACGATGGTTAGCCCAGTTGGTTTAAGTGTTGTGTTGTTTGGGCTTTGGCGCGGGTTCGAACCCCGGCCAGAGCAAAACTATTTTTTTTTTACAAAAAGGGCTTTAGGGTCTTGGGGTTGGGCTCTGATGTTACTTGGGCTTGTGTTCGTGGGCTCAGAGTGGTTTTAAAGGTTTGGGCATGTTGGGTTGGGTTTAGTCATAACTAACATTTAAACAATATTATTATTTTTATTATTAATCTTTATATATATATATATAAATAAATATCGTTGTATTAGGGTTCGAAATATCACCAAAAAGAAAAATAATAATAAGGCTTGTCGTTGTAATCTGTACACTTTATTTAATGCAAAATGTTACACTAGGATCATCTAACGGTTGCGACTTGAAGGTAGCGCGAAGGTGAATTCATGTTCCCTTTTTACTGTTTTAAAACATTTTGGGCTAATATGCATGTCTTGAAAGTGTACGTGGAACCTTGCTTGTTAGATCGGGATTTGCCTTGATTTATACTTGAATAGGTTTAAACAATTACTAGATGTTTATATATATATTTATAAGTTGTGTATGACGGTTGACATTGTAACTTGAGCTAGGATAGTTATATGGTACGTCTGCTCGGATTCATAGTTGTGGTTTAAGTCTTATTTGATAAGCGGAATGCGCTTGACGTCTTAAACCCGTAATTGAGTCCGCACTTGTTTGACCAAGCTTGGTCTTGACTAATGTTTTTTTTTGTATAGTATACAGGAATTTCCATGTATTTATATATATATATATATATATATATATAGGTTGTGTTCGTTGACTGCCTGACCTTATAATCCGGGCTATGTCAGAGGTGGGATATGACTGCCCTGATCTCTGGTCTTGGTTTGAGTTGGGATTATTACATAGTTCGCATTATATGTTCTCATATTAACTGAGTTATGACAGAGGCGGGATATGCCTGCTTTGATCTCTAGCTTCGATTTGAATAATATTTTGTGTTTATTTTTTTATAACCCGAGTTATGATAGAAGTAGAATATGCCTACTCTAATCTCTATCTTTGGTTTTACCTAAGTGTACTGGATTGTATTCTGTGGTGATTAAGCGGTATGCGCTTATTATATATTTGGTGAGTAAAGTCTTGGGGTTATACTATTTTGGTTAAACCATATTTTGACAATTTACTCAAAATCTATAAAACTTGAATTCACTCAGCTCGTCTGACTTTGCGTGCATATTAGTTTGATTTCAGGTTTGTTGAACAATAAAGGGATGCTTGGCTTATTGTAGGGCTACTCAGAAACGGTCCACATTTCGAGATAAAGAGTCTACTTTATCTATTTGAAAACTATTTTATTTTCTAAACTCATTGTCTGAATTACAAATGTGTTTGACCCATCATGGGAAATTTCATGTTTGGATGACTTAGACTATTTTCTTTCCGCTGCGTGTTTTCTGATAATAAATAAATAAGACCTTTTGAGTATTATCTTATGGTTTTGGTCTTTGAATGCCAACTGTTTGACTCGTCGGATTTGAGGGTCTCACAAGTTGGTATCAGAGCAATGGTTCGGGGGATTCGAGCAGACTGTGCTCGAACTCGAATCTGATATGGGGCCGAACTAATACTGAGAAATGCCAACTGCTGAGTAGCTGCACGCCAAGAGGTAACCTTTAAAGTTTAATAAATAATTATTTGTGTGTTTGTATTTATCAAATACTCATGTGTAGACGAACCCTTAATGTGACCACAACTTGTTGTGTTTAGTGTGACCAAAGTAAAGTAAACAGCTAATCGCACTTGATCAACGTTATTAGAAGTTTACCCTTACTTTATACATTCTAAATATACTTGTGACTGATCATGTGATGGTTTTGTCTTGAAGGGTAGTATGGCAAAAACACGGTCATCTAGGGGCGGTCGTGGTAATCGGGGTGGTGTTCGTAGGGGTGGTCGCGGGGGTGGTCGTATTCCAGACCCCACTTTTGAACGGGAACCTACTCCTGAGTCAAACACCAATAACCATGACGTGCTGGGATCAGAAATCAGAGAGGCGATCGCGGATGAGGTGTATCAGATTCTTCACAACAGTATGCCTGTGATTATTGCTGAGGCGGTTAAGGCCGTGACTTGGGTTGACAAGGATGCCAGACCGGGATCCGGGAGGGGACACCGGGAACCCGAACCTATTTATTCCAGTGATGAGGATCGAGCTCGAGTTAATCGGGTTGTCATTCGAGGTTGCACTTATGGGGATTTCAAAAAGTGTAACCCACCTCCATTTGATGGCAATAAAGATGTTTGAGCAGCCCATCAATAGATACGTGAATTGGAGGCCGTGCTGCGAATAAGTAAGTGTCAAGATGAAGACAAGGTGACTTTTGCGGCTCATTCGTTTGTATCTGAGGCCTTATGTTGGGGGGATAACTTGACACAGGCTATGGGTAATAGGGCAGTTAGGAGGATGAGTTGGGATAAGCTGAAGCAGTTGGTTATTGAGCAATTCTGCCCGACTCATGAGTTAGATAAGTTGGAGAGGAAGTTTGTCAACCTTGAAGCTGGGAATCTATCCCACAAAGAGTACACATCCAAGTTTAATGAGTTGGCCCGCCTGTTTCCGGATATGGTTATACTAGAAACGAAAAGGATAAAGAGGTACGTTCAGGGATTACCATTGGCCATACGTCGAGGGGTTGTGACTACTAGTATGGACTCTTTTCGTCAGGTGGTAGCTATGAGTGGTACGTTGTACGAGCAAAGGGATGCTGAACGTGTCTTGGAACACAAAAAGAGTGGGAACTCGAACCGCAACTCTGATGGGAAGAGAAACGAGGTAGACATTACAGGACCCTCTCTCAAGAAGGTAAAGACCGAAGATACTTATACTGGAGGTAGTAATGGGGATAACAAATAGGGTTCTGATACATGTTTCCGCTGTAAGAAGGCGGGTCACCCCCACTATCAGTGTCCAACTTTGGTATGTTATAAGTGTAAGGGCACATGTCATCTTGCCAACAGGTGCAGGGGGAAGAAACCACAAGAGGATACGGAAGCTGTGCCGGGTATCTAACACTGGATTTATTCAAATCTATCCTTTTGCCTCTTTCCTTTAATTTGTATGTGATGTCGTGACTGATACATGTATGACTTATAGCTTCGAACTTTTGTTTTGCTTGATTGGGGCCTAGTAAGAGCTTAGTATCTACCGCATTATGGTCGTAGATTAGATTCATTACTTGAAACCATTACCTTAGGCAAATTACCGCGTGAGTAGCGAGACACTTGTTTGTCGTGTAGTAGGATTCGAGGACGAATCCTTTTCTAAGGGGGTAGACTTGTAACGCCCGTAAATTCCCGATTTTTGAGTTTCGCTTAGTAGAGTTGTGTTCACCTTAAAAACCTTATTTTGGTTTTCGTTGAGGGGGCTCTTTGGCGTTTCCTAAACTCACATGGGATAACTTTGGGAGCAAGGCACATTGGGGGTCAAACTAGAAGGGGGCTTATGCTAAAATTTTCAAACACCCCACTCTTATTTATTATACCCCATCTCCAACCCTATCACCCTCATATTCATCTTCTTGATCACATTGTGCCGTAACCCTACTGCCACCATATCATTTGTTTTTACTTTGATCATAGACAACATCAAACGAAACATTTCATTTTGTTTCGTGTTCCCTTGTCCGCATAGAAGGAAACATAATACAATTTCCTTCTAAATAATAGTATTCTGTTTCTTGCCTTCGACAACAGTAAGCAACCTTTGGTTCTTTCTTTCCTTTTCTCCTTTCCTTATCTTTGATAACAAGGAAGCAAGAAGGAGATCGCTAACAACCAATCTTTCAGCCGATTCTTCTTTAGGTTCTTGAACGGCGAAGTACGGTTGCTCACAGTTTTGGCGTTTCCTCGGCAATTAAAACCAGGGTTTAACCGGTAGTTGTTTTTGAGATCACCATCGGTCGGGAGTGTTTCATGTTTCACATACCAGGTTAGTACTTTCTTTCGATCATGAACGTCGTCAATTCCCTATGAACGTGTTAATACGTGGGTTATCGACAGGTTATGTTCTGGATCCGTGAAGTTTGTTAGCGCTAGCATCGATAGATCGAGGGTTCGGTTTAAATCTATAAACTAAAACTAGGTAATACTATTTAACCTGTTTTGGTTTAGTCGTCCTATGTCTTTGATGTGAAATCAGTGACCGGCCTTGGTGATGTTCGGGTGGGACTTGGTAAAGGTCGCTAGTATTTTGAAACAGACAAAACGTTGTTTTTTTGAAGCCATCATCTAACAATGGTGATCCTATTGCATGGCACTTAATGAAAATGCATGAATGGAAGACAAAAAATAATGCATCAGAGGGTGGAACCTTGCTAATATGCATGTCTTGAAAGTGTACGTGGAACCTTGCTTGTTAGATCGGGATTTGCCTTGATTTATACTTGAATAGGTTTAAACAATTACTAGATGTTTATATATATTTATAAGTTGTGTATGACGGTTGACATTATAACTTGAGCTAGGATAGTTATATGGTACGTCTGCTCGGATTCATAGTTGTGGTTTAAGTCTTATTTGATAAGCGGAATGCGCTTGACGTCTTAAACCCGTAATTGAGTCCGCACTTGTTTGACCAAGCTTGGTCTTGACTAATGTTTTTTTTTGTATAGTATACAGGAATTTCCATGTATTTATATATATATATATATATATATATATATATATATATAGGTTGTGTTCGTCGACTGCCTGACCTTATAATCCGGGCTATGTCAGAGGTGGGATATGCCTGCCCTGATCTCTGGTCTTGGTTTGAGTTGGGATTATTACATAGTTTGCATTATATGTTCTCATATTAACTGAGTTATGACAGAGGCGGGATATGCCTGCTTTGATCTCTAGCTTCGATTTGAATAATATTTTGTGTTTATTTTTTTATAACCCGAGTTATGATAGAAGTAGAATATGCCTACTCTAATCTCTATCTTTGGTTTTACCTAAGTGTACTGGATTGTATTCTGTGGTGATTAAGCGGTATGCGCTTATTATATACTTGGTGAGTAAAGTCTTGGGGTTAAACTATTTTGGTTAAACCATATTTTGACAATTTACTCAAAATCTATAAAACTTGAATTCACTCAGCTCGTTTGACTTTGCGTGCATATTAGTTTGATTTCAGGTTTGTTGAACAATAAAGGGATGCTTGGCTTGTTGCAGGGCTACTCAGAAACGGTCGACATTTCGAGATAAAGAGTCTACTTTATCTATTTGAAAACTATTTTATTTTCTAAACTCATTGTCTGAATTACAAATGTGTTTGACCCATCATGGGAAATTTCATGTTTGGATGACTTAGACTATTTTCTTTCCGCTGCGTGTTTTTTGATGATAAATTAATAAGACCTTTTGTGTATTATCTTATGGTTTTAGTCTTTGAATGGCAACTGTTTGACCCGTCGGATAATGTTGATGTGATGCTTACATGCAAGTTATGCTATTTTGGGAAACCGCGTGCATTCGGGACGGCTAGGGTGATGATAAATTAGTGGTTTTTGCTTGAAATAGTTGGGTTAATGTTTTGGGTTGGGTATTGGGTGTTTACGCATGTTTCAGATCTGATTTGGAGGGTTAAACACGCAATAAGGATGGAACAGACCAGTACTAGCGAGTAGGAGTTCTAATCGCCAGTGTTATAGGCGATTAGCTCCTAATCGCCTGAAATACAGGCGGATAGAAACACTATTAGCCACTTTACTAGCGAGTACAGTTCTATTCCCCACTTTTACTAGTGATTACGAATCTATTCCCCACTTTACTAGTGATTACGATTCTATTCCCCACTTTTACTAGTGATTACGATTCTATTCCCCACTTTACTAGTGATTACGATTCTATTCCCCACTTTACTAGTGATTACGATTCTATTCCCCACTTTTACTAGTGATTACGATTCTATTCTCCACTTTACTAGTGATTACGATTCTATTCCCCACTTTTACTAGTGATTACGATTCTATTCCCCACTTTACTATTGATTACGATTCTATTCCCCACTTTACTGGTGATTACGATTCTATTCTCCATTTTTACTAGTGATTACGATTCTATTCCCCATTTTACTAGTGATTACAATTTTATTCACTAGTTTGACTCTCCTAATCACTAGTTGACTTTTCCTAATCACATGTTTGATTCCTAATCACGCATAATGCTGCCATATGTATATTTTAACATCCCAAAACATGAATTGACACCTAGGAACATGTTAGCAACTCCGTAACATGTCTAATGACTTAGTAACACGTGTTAGGACTTGTTTATGCGTTAATTGGGCGTTATGCTAGATAGGGTGAATGTTTGAGCCTGCTAAGTGTTTAATTGCATAAGTTGCATGATATCTTGTATGTGGCTAACACATGGGATGTCTGGTCATCAATGGGATGTCGGGTCTTGTCTGGTGTGGTCGGTTAAACGTTTAAACATCATTTCATATGTACACGGTTATGGTCTGGACTGTTAGGGACTAATCAACCTATGGGTTGTTAGTCTAACACCTTATACGCTTGTCATGGTAGGTCACCGGTATTTGGTGCCGTCTATTGAGCAGGTTTACTCGTGTTAGTGTGGGAAGCAACATCAGGTGAGTTTCACGGCCCCACTTTACATTTTACATTTTGGGGGAGACACATGCTTATACACATTTCATAAATTATCATGTTATACTAGTGTTAAATTCATTTGTGCTATGCGATACGTAAAGTCCCGGGGAAACCATGAATATGCTGGATAGCATAACGGGGGAAATGTGGATAGATCTTTTGGGACTGACAGACCCCACCCGTCGGCTGGGAGCCGGGCGAGTGCATATTGTCTCGGTCATAACGCTACCGGGGGTAGTGCATAATCGTTTCTGGCAAAAATCATATATCGTTGTCTATAATGGTTTCCGGTCGTAGTAGTATTACTCATGCGTATAGCTAACGCTATCATTTCTAACATAGTGATAACATGATGGTTTTTATTACTTAAACGTTTAACATAAAACCTGTCAACTCACCGGCATTATTTGCTGACGTTTTTAGCATGTTTGTCTCAGATCGTTGAGGTAGCAGCTTATCATACGTACTTTTGCATTTTGGGTTTGTAATAAAGTTTACGCTTCCGCAGCGATGGATTATTTATGAAAACTTGTTGGTTTGTTTGTGTCATTTTTACGTATCATATAGTGTCGTTTATTGTGACCGTTGACTTAGATCCTGGTTTGTCACGCACCTCGCGATAAAACCCCGCACGTGGAATTTGAGGGTGTGACAGATTGGTACCAGAGCCAATGGTTATAGTGAACTAGGACTGCATGTTGAGTCAAGTCTATAGCCGAGTCGCACACACTAGACGGTCACATTCATATAAGTCATGCCATATGGGGATTTGTCGGGGTGTTAGTATTACATTCATTGTTATCATTTATGCTTACATCATCTATCTATTACTCTTATTTGTTATCATGTTCTTCATCTTCGTGCTGAAGACGAGGAGGCTTACTATCCTTGCACGGCGGTGGCGTACATTGGAGTGGCTTCGGCACCCTTCGGAGATTTGTCCAAGATTCGGACACCTACCCTTTCTATACTCCAATGGACACACATGCTCGCACACATCATCGCACACTTGTACTTGTTGTTCTACATCTTGGGTGTTGTATCACCTAGGAGTTCTTATCTACTCTCGGACGTGGGTGCCTTGTGGTTTGAAAGTCAATCTAGGAGCATGTAACACCCCAACTGATGGCGGAAACATCGGGATGTCACGTATTGATGATTGTTCAGTAGCTCATGGTGAATAATAAATTTCATTAAATGATTTAAATAAATTACATACAATTGTTCTACAAAAATTCGTACATCAAAATGGATAATACTATGCACACATCTTCAAGCATTAGTTCAAATCTTCAAGCAAGTAGAACCTGAAACATGTTAAGTTTGAAAATATTTTGGGTCAACAAAAGTTGGTGAGAATACATAGGTTTTTGAATATAATTGATAACAATAGTTTGTACAACAATCACAGTTGTATGATGATAGAGTATGAGTCCGACATGTAACAATGCGTCTTTGTACAATCAAACCTTGTGTCGACTGATGACTAACTCGCAAGTTAGTTAAATGTTGTTACTGTTATCGATCATCCCTGAATTTATGCGGGGGGCTGGCTTTGTCAGACCTATAGCGCTATAATCTAAACAGGCGGCTTGATCAATGTTAATGATTGTACTGTGTCTTTTTGTTACAGTCAAATGATAGAATGAGTAAATGATAGTGTATAAAATGTTTATAATTGAATGACAAGTTTCAACAATGATAGTGTATAAAATGTTTAAACATGTTTCACCCCAAAATGTAAAACAGAAAAAGGGGCTATGTAAACTCACCTTAGCAAAATGTTATGTCTCGTGAAAAATAGGATATGTGTTGCCAAAAGATGCCAAGTATTACCCAATAATTAAGGTAACAAATAAGCCTAAGTCTATCTAGTCTACGAGTATATTCTAAGTTTCGAATTGGGGATAAGTGTTCGTTTGATTAATAAAATGTTTAATAATAAGAGAAATTTGGTAAATAAACAAGAATCTTTTTGTAAATTTTAAATTAAAGATGGTCACAACAAAAGGTTTTAAGTATCAAAATAATTTTTATGAAATTATTTTCTTGAAAATAGAATATTAAATCTATTTATTTCGAATTGTCAAATTATAACTTTAATATTTATAAATTTCAAAATTAAAGAATTATTAAATTAAAAATTGTATTTCTGTTCCAAATAAATAGAAATAATTTATATAAAATTTTGGTGCAAAAATATTGAAAAATGAATTTATTATGATTTATTTATGATTAAAACTAACAAAAATTGTTTAAAAATATTAAATAAATGATTTTTTAGAAATAAAAATCATTTCAGAAAAGTTTATTGTTATAAAAACTCAGAATAATTTTTGTGGAAATTTATAAGATCGTTTTGATATTTTTATAGAATTTTATAAATAAAATAGAATAAACTTGATTTATTTATTATATATATTAAATAAATAAATTTTTGAAAACTAAAAATTGTATATTAAACTTTTTCACTAGATTAACATAAAATAATTTTTGTAGAAATTTTAAAAGAGTTTTAGTGTTTTAAAATGAATTTTTAAAATACAAGTAATATATATTTAAAACTTGATTGTTTTTGAACAAAACAAACAAAAATAAAAGAAATGATGTTGTTGTGTCTCGAACCCGCGTGGGCCGGTTCAAGGATATCAGGCACAACCACTTGGTCTAGACCAGTGGTTGTGTTTGGTTTCAGTTTGTTTAAAATATAACACATATGAGAAATCAGTGTTGTTCCCCAAATTAAATCTAACAAACCCTAGATTATACAATAATCAGTTTTAACAAAAAATAACCCGATTAAACATAGGGTTATTGTTTGTTGAGGGCCGAAGAACAAAACCTTCAAAACAATTGAAACTTACAAAGCTTAATTCGTGATTTTTGAATGGTCAACAGAAAAGTTAAACGAACGAACAAAGGCCTTGAAATGATGATGTTTACAGAAATTGGAGATAAGGAGAGTATTATTGGCGAGTAGTGAGTGTAATGGAGGGTTCAATTTATACTAAACACTCGGCTCATAGTTTTGGAAGGTTTGACTCAAGTTTTAATTAAAAACGCGTAATTGGTCTTAAATCGGGTATGTTTTAACCGTGTTAATGTGTTTAATACGTGTAATATTATGTCAATTTCGTCATACGAGTCAATCAGAAGGTAATTTCCATGTTTAAATACAATATTGATTGGAATTAAAACAAAAAGTAGTGTGGTTCAACTGGTCTTGTGCGCGTGTGTTTGTCTGCTGGCCGGTTCGTTGCTCGGGTTCGAGTCCCGGCTAGAACAAAATTATTATTATTATTTTTTTTAAAACAGAAAAAAGGGGGGAGTAAAAGGGAACTGGTGGGCCGGACATGGGCCTTGGGCTGGTTTGGGCTGGGTAAATGGGCTGCAGGTGGCTTTTAATGGTTAAAGGTTTGGGATGTTGGGTTGGGTTTGAGGTTTATGTTGTTATCATTATTAACATGATTATTATTATTATTATTATTATTATTATTATTATTATTATTATTATATATATATATAAGTTGTGTATTAGGAATAATTAATAAGGTTTTTACGTATAAAAATTTGGGGAAATTTTTGCGATGTTACAGTCTCCCCTACTTTTGGAAACTTCGTCTCGAAGTTTATTGAAAACACAAGGTTGAAGGCGGTTGGTTAGAAATTAGGACAAGTGTGACGTGGAAAATTTTATGTTAAGGCATGACATGAATAACCTGTCTCGAATGGTGTGGATAAGAGGCGTGTTATGTGTGAGTTGATTTACTAAATGAACTACTAGATAACTAGAGTTTACATTTGGTTATCTACCGAAAATCTTGATAGAATTTCACACTACCTTAACGTACCTGTAAATTCGTGATTACGTTCCGGACCGCAATCACCAATTTACCTTACATTAAAGTTTTGTGTCCTTCTATGACTCCACCGATTGTTGAGCAGGTTCGATAGCCTCCACCAGTCGTGGAGTAGGTTGTAGGGCCTCTCCCGACTGTTGAAAAGGCATAATGACCTCTACCAATCGTTGAGTAGGTTCGATAGCCTTCACCAGTCGTGGAGCAGGTTATAGGGCCTCTCCCGACTGTTGAAAAGGCATGATGACCTCTATTAAGTGCATCAATTATTATACACATAGGTTTCAAATTGATAGCATGTTTATGCAAGCAAGTTTATAAGTATATCAAGCACATTATATGAGTTGTAGTTGTATAGATTTAGATAATTAGTTCACATTCAAACAAGCATGCATTCAAGTGTTATGATTATATCATGTAAATAACTCTCAGACAAAATTTCAATACAAGAATTTATTACTTGAATCAAATAGCGTCAATACATAGTATAAAAGCAATCAATAGTCAAATGATGTGACTTGCTGTTAGGTAGCTGGAGGGTCTTGATCTCTGTTTAGTTTAGGGCATCGGTTACGGAAGTGATTTGGGTCTCCACATTCATAGCACTGACCATAGTTGTATCGATTAGGATTAGTAACCTGAGCAGGGTTGGTGGGTTGATTGGCATTAGGGTTTGGGGTCTCGCGACATGTATTGATTAGATGGCCATACTTACCACAATTGGTGCACAAGCGACACGCTGAAGCAGTGGGATGATGTCGGTTGCATGTGTTACACAATGGATAGTTTCCTATATAGGGTTTCTTGTTATAAGCTTGTGTAGTGAGGTTGACATCAGGATCCCTGGCCTTACGCTTCTGGTTCTCAGTAGTTACCGCGGCTACAATACTTGCTTTATTGCCTTTCCGAACTAAGGTCCCGTTCTTTACGTGATTGTCAGTTAAGGTAGCTGCTAAACGCTTGGCCTCTTCAAGTGTAGCAGGGTTCCTTCCCCATACCGTGTCCTGAATCTGCATGGGCAAACCACCGATATACTTTTCGATGGCTACAAGTAGCGGAGTGACCTTATGGGGCAATAACAGACTGAGCTCATGGAAGCGGGTATTATAAGCAAGATTTTCCCCACTATCCTAAGCCAGGGTGTGGAATTCGTCCTCTAAGTTCTTGACCTCGTTACGTGGGCAAAATTTATCTTTCATTATTTCCTTGACTTGATCCCAGGTCATAGTAAGTGCAACTTCAGCTCCTCGAGTGTGCTTTTCCTCATTCCACCAAGTGAGTGCTCGTTTGTGAAGAACACTCATAGCATAACGGACCTTAAAGTTATCGGGACACTCACTGTTAATGAAGGTATTCTCAATACCCTCGAACCATTGTAGGAGTCCTGTAGCTCCTTCTTCTCCACTGAACTTAGGGGGATTACAGGTATTAAAGTGTTTAAGAGTGCAAGCTGGGAGACCATTCCCGTTTCCATTCCCGTTCCCATTGTGGTTTCCATTGCCGTTTTCGTTTCCATTACCGTTTCCGTTCATCTGGATGACTTGAGCCAGTAGGTTAGGAACTAGAGTTGCTATTTGTTGCGCCACTTGTTGGGAAATGATCGCGGCTAGTTGGGCATCGACGCCATTGTTGTTGTTGTGGTTGTTTTTGTTGTTATGGTTGTCGTGGTTGTTATTGTTGCTATTTCCTTCCTCATGATTACCACCATTGTTATTGCGAGTGCTGCGACGTGGAGGCATGTTCTGTAAGAGACACAATGAAATGAATGAGGTAATATAAGGAATGTAATCATTTATTCATTAATTAAAACGAATAAACAAAAACGTTGACTTATCAAAGGTTCTTGATTCCAATAACATAGTGAAGACATGCTTTAGCCTATAAGTGAACACTCATCCCGAGAATTCCCAGGTAGGCATCCGGGTCCCTCGTCTGATTGGGATATATGCGCAATGCCAGCCTAGACAGAAGACTCAGAATACAGGCGTTCACCCTTCCAGATTGCACGTGTTCGTTATTAAAATCTAGAACTTTGACGAGATCTCAAGGTGGTTCAGGCTAAGCCTGAGGAATTTGTCCTATTAGTCTAAGAGTAGATCCAGTGATGGAGAGCAACCTTCTTGTAAGGATGAAAGTAGGGATAAGAAATAGGAGTGAGATAGAGAATAGCAAGTAAAGGAGCAAATACTGGTTATATTCCTATGGTTATAGACTAGATTATTTTTCTAATAACCTAATTCCCTATAACCATGGCTCTGATACCAATCTGTAACACCCCAACCGATGGCGGAAACATCGGGATGTCACGTATTGATGATTGTTCAGTAGCTCATGGTGAATAATAAATTTCATTAAATGATTTAAATAACTTACATACAATTGTTCTACAAAAATTCATACATCAAAATGGATAATACTATGAACACATCTTCAAGCATTAGTTCAAATCTTCAAGCAAGTAGAACCTGAAACATGTTAAGTTTGAAAATATTTTGGGTCAACAAAAGTTGGTGAGAATACATAGGTTATTGAATATAATTGATAACAATAGTTTGTACAACAATCACAGTTGTATGATGATAGAGTATGAGTCCGACATGTAACAATGCGTCTTTGTACAATCAAACCTTGTGTCGACTGATGACTAACTCGCAAGTTAGTTAAATGTTGTTACTGTTATCGATCATCCCTGAATTTATGCGGGGGGATGGCTTTGTCAGACCTATAGCGCTATAATCTAAACAGGCGGCTTGATCAATGTTAATGATTGTACTGTGTCTTTTTGTTACAGTCAAATGATAGAATGAGTAAATGATAGTGTATAAAATGTTTATAATTGAATCACAAGTTTCAACAATTATAGTGTATAAAATGTTTAAACATGTTTCACCCCAAAATGTAAAACAGAAAAAAAGGGCTATGTAAACTCACCTTAGCAAAATGTTAGGTCTCGTGAAAAATAGGATATGTGTTGCCAAATGATGCCAAGTATTACCCTATAATTAAGGTAACAAATAAGTCTTAGTCTATCTAGTCTACGAGTATATTCTAAGGTTTCGAATTGGGGATAAGTGTTCGTTTGATTAATAAAATGTTTAATAATAAGTGAAATTTGGTAAATAAACAAGAATCTTTTTGTAAATTTTAAATTAAATATGGTCACAACATAAGGTTTTAAGTATGAAAATAATTTTTATGAAATTATTTTCTTGAAAATAGAATATTAAATCTATCTATTTCGAATTGTCAAATTATAACTTTAATATTTAAAAATATCAAAATTAAAGAATTATTAAATTAAAAATTGTATTTTTGTTCCAAATAAATAGAAATAATTTATATAAAATTTTGGTGCAAAAATGTTGCAAAATGAATTTATTATGATTTATTTATGATTAAAACTAACAAAAATTGTTTAAAAATATTAGATAAATGATTTTTTAGAAATAAAAATCATTTCAGAAAAGTTTATTGTTATAAAAACTCAGAATAATTTTTGTGGAAATTTATAAGATCGTTTTGATATTTTTATAGAATTTTATAAATAAAATAGAATAAACTTGATTTATTTATTATATATATTAAATAAATAAATTTTTGAAAACTAAAAATTGTATGTTAAGCTTTTTCACTAGATTAACACAAAATAATTTATGTAGAATTTTTAAAAGAGTTTTAGTATTTTAAAATGAATTTTTAAAATACAAGTAATATATATTTAAAACTTGATTGTTTTTGAACAAAACAAACAAAAATAAAAGAAATGATGTTGCTGTGTCTCGAACCCGCGTGGGCCGGTTCAAGGATATCAGGCACAACCACTTGGTCTAGACCAGTGGTTGTGTTTGGTTTCAGTTTGTTTAAAATATAACACATATGAGAAATCAGTGTTCTTCCCCAAATTAAATCTAACAAACCCTAGATTATACAATAATCAGTTTTAACAAACAATAACCCGATTAAACATAGGGTTATTGTTTGTTGAGGGCCGAAGAACAAAACCTTCAAAACAATTGAAACTTACAAAGCTTAATTCGTGATTTTTGAATGGTCAACAGAAAAGTCAAACGAACGAACAAAGGCCTTGAAATGATGATGTTTACAGAAATTGGAGATAAGGAGAGTATTATTGGCGAGTAGTGAGTGTAATGGAGGGTTCAATTTATACTAAACACTCGGCTCATAGGTTTGGAAGGTTTGTCTCAAGTTTTAATTAAAAACGCGTAATTGGTCTTAAATCGGGTATGTTTTGACCGTGTTAATGTGTTTAATACGTGTAATATTATGTCAATTTCGTCATACGAGTCAATCAGAAGGTAATTTCCATGTTTAAGCTTCAATCAAAGAACAACCTATAGTGGTTGTGGTTCGGCGCTGGTGCAGCGACCAGAAGAAGAAAAAGAATCAGAAATTATGTGGCCTTAAATACAATAATGATTGGAATTAAAACAAAACGTAGTGTGGTTCAACTGGTCTTTTGCGCGTGTGTTTGTCTGCTGGCCGGTTCGTTGCTCGGGTTCGAGTCCCGGCTGGAACAAAATTATTATTATTTTTTAAACAGAAAAAAGGGGGGAGTAAATGGGAACTGGTGGGCCGGACATGGGCCTTTGGCTAGTTTGGGCTGGGTAAATGGGCTGCAGGTGGCTTTTAATGGTTAAAGGTTTGGGATGTTGGGTTGGGTTAGAGGTTTATGTTGTTATCATTATTAACATGATTATTGTTATTATTATTATTATTATTATTATTATTATTATTATTATATATATATATAAGTTGTGTATTAGGAATAATTAATAAGGCTTTTACGTATAAAAATTTGGGGAAATTTTTGTGATGTTACAGGGCACGCCTCGGGGACCATGTAGAGCGACTTATCATTTCGGGTGCACACGAAATAATAAGTTGAAATGCATGGAAATCCTGGTGGACTCTGTGTTTGATCTGATGATCATGTGGAATCCAGTTCTCTGGTTGACCTTGTTACTTATGATTTCTTGTTATCTGTTCTGGAATCTGATGTCTTGTCTTTGACCTTGACAAAAGATGGCAGGACGTCGTGGTGGTCGCGTTGGTGGTCGTGTTGGTGGCCGGAATGGCGGTGGACGTAATGGGGGTCGTGGTAACATCAACATGACCCAGGCGGAGCTGAATAATCTGATCCAGGAGCACGTGGCAGCTGCTATTGCTGCGCAGCAGGGCCATGGTGGTAATTTAATTACCCCTACCCTCATTCCTTAGCTTTTGTTGCGTGGTGTTCGTTTTCTGACCCGTGTTGCTTGTTGTAACAAGGGGTGCTTTTCATCCTCCACCACCTCCACCTCCTCCAGTCCACTGTACTTACAAGATGTTTCAGGACTGTAAGCCCCATAACTTCAGTGGGACTGAGGGAGCTGTGGGACTACTTCGTTGGTTGGAGAAGGTCGAGTCCGCGTTCTCCATGTGTAACTGCCCAGAGGAGTATCGTGTGAAGTATGCTTCAGGGACATTCGAGGGACGTGCCTTGACATGGTGGAATTCGACGGTGCAGACTATTGGTTTACTAGAGGCCCATGCGTTGCCATGGACTGAGTTTGTGTTTTGTTTGAAGAGGGAGTATTGCCCCAGGGATGAAATTAAGAGTTTGGAGCATGAGCTGTGGAATCATCAGATGGTGGGATCTGAGATCGAGGAGTATACCACTCGTTATCATGAGTTGGAACTTTTGTGCCCGGATTCTGTGACTCTTGAGTATAAGGCTACCGAGTTCTGCATTAGTGGGTTGGTGCCTGAGGTTCGCGGGTTGGTGACCGCGAATGATGCTACTACACTTCGGGATACCATTCGGTTGGCTCATAGGCTGACTAAGCAGAAGGTTCAGGAGGGTGTTTTGCCTCCTAAGGGTACTATGGTGAAGACCTCTGATGGCAACAAGAGACAATGGGAGAGCGCGGGAAAGGGTACAGTTCAGCCTCAGCAGCAGCAGCCGAGGAAATTTGAGGCTACGGGTGCATCTTCTGAGCAGAGGCAGAGTGGGTATATTGGGAGGCTACCTAGGTGTGATCGTTGTGGGTACCATCATCTTGAGGATTGTAGTTATTGTACCCGTTGTAAGAGGAACGGGCATCAAGCCCAGAGCTGCAGGGTGAATCTTCAGGCTCAGCAACAGGTGGTTGCCCCTACTACTGCTACTACTACCACTGCTGCACCCAGGGGAAATCAGGGATGTTATCACTGTGGCGACATTGGGCACTTCAGGCGGGACTGTCCCAAGGTGAAGCAAGGCGAGGGTGGCGGTCGAACTGCTCCGGCTCGTGCTTATGTCATCGGTGCTAGGGAGAACCAGGAGGATCCTGATACTGTTACTGGTGAGTATTCTTTTCTTGATTCTCGTTATACTTGTATTCATTCTAATTCACATTGTTTGGCGATTCATATTCTCCGTGTGCATTCAGTTTGATATTTGGTCATCGTTTTGGATTCATGGGTTTGATGTGGGTCCTTTAGAGATGCTACTTGGACGGTACCGGTGTATCATTTATACCGATCACAGTAGTCTCTAGTAGGCCTTCGATCAGGAGGATTCATTGTTTTGTATTCACTTTGGGTAGGGCGGTTCCCCGGCATAGAATATCTGTTGATATCATCTTTCGTTCGTGATTATCATTTCGTTTGCGTTCTGGGAAACGTAACTTGGGTTAGGTCGACACTCATCACTGTCAAAGAGTGAATCTTGGGGCGAGATTCCTTTCAACAGGGGGATGATGTGACGACCGGGAAATATTTTTTTCTTTTTATCGCTTCATTCTCTATGACTTCGGGAAATTTTCGGGACGGAAATTCTTTCAACTGGGGGATGATGTGACACCCGGCGTATTCGGGGTAATACTTTTCCTAATCACATGTTTGATTCCCAATCACGCATAATGCTGCCATATGTATATTTTAACATCCCGAAACATGAATTGACACCTAGGAACATGTTAGGAACCCCGTAACATGTCTAATGACTTAGTAACACGTGTTAGGACTTGTTTATGCGTTAATTGGGCGTTATGCTAGATAGGGTGAATGTTTGCGCGTGCTAAGTGTTTAATTGCATAAGTTGCATGATATCTTGTATGTGGCTAACACGTGGGATGTCGGGTCACCAATGGGATGTCGGGTCTTGTCTGGTGTGGTCGGTTAAACGTTTAAACATCATTTCATATGTACACGGTTATGGTCTAGACTGTTAGGGACTAATCAACCTACGGGTTGTTAGTCTAACACCTTATATGCTCGTCATGGTAGGTCACCGGTATTTGGTGCCGTCTATTGAGCAGGTTTACTCGTCTTATTGTGGGAAGCAGCATCAGGTGAGTTTCACGGCCCCACTTTTTTTTTTGGTAAAGGAGATATTCTCCGGTAAATTTTATTAAGAAACCAATATTTACAACTATTACCATAACCGGGCCAAGATCTTTACAAAAATAAACAAAACAAAACTAGATCAAGGCCCAAATCAATCATAGAAGCAAAACAACCCAATAAACATCAAAAACAAAACAAACTACCTAGCCATTATCTAATAGTTGCAATCCAAAAAAAATCAACCCAGCAGCCCATTAAACCCCAATCCTTATGCTGCTCATATTGGTTTGTCATCCCTTCACTCTTCAACTGGCTCTTCCTTGAGATAGCCACCTCATATCCCTTGAACCCATTTTGACCCATCATTGCCTTGTTAACAGCTCCATCACTAGACCAACAGCCCTTCTTATATGCTTCAAATATTGTTTAGCAGCTCATGCCCAACAGCTTGAAACTAGAAGTCTTAACTATCCAGCAGTACATATCAGCATCAAATCTCAGGTATCTAGCTTGACCCATCTTGATATTGTCATCAGCTCCTATACAGATACATACTCTTGCCCATCCTTTCAGCACAATCTTCTTAAGCAACAGTCTCTCCTGCAAAAACCAGCTATCCTTGTACTGTCCATGACCAAATCTCTTAATAACACTCCAAGTATACCCAATCCAGTTAATCACAAACATACCAAAAATAACAATCTCCATCATAAACAGCTTCCACTTGATCCACCTTGACCCATGATCCTTCTTATTGCTATTCTTGTTCCTTATTCTTTGTGTCAGCAGACCAATTTTATAGCCCCACTTTCCTGAATCTATCCAGCTGCAATAACTTCCATCCTTCATAAAAATGCACAATCATACTAACCAGCTGTCTACCTTCCTTGGTCAAAACACTATCATTACCCAATCTGACCAGGTTTGCATAAACTTTATAGAAGCCTTGAAACAACACATTGCCACTGTCCACGCACATCCCAATGAATAATATCCATGGATTAAAAAAGACAATCCATCCCAAACAATTCCCAACCCCATAGTAACCCCAATAACAAAGACTCAAACCTATTCTAAAAACAAGAAACAGGTCCAGAAATGAATTCAATATAATGAAGGTTCTCCATCTTTGCCTGGTACTAAAAAATATAAAAAAATTTAGGGGTGGAAATTAATGTCCTAACAGCAAAGATGGTATCCATCCTTATCTCTCCAGGTGTAATGCTCCCCATGAGCTCAATAAAACCTATCCACCAATCAACAACCACTGAACTGGACATGACTTCAAAGGAGAAGTAAAATCCAGCAGAGCAGACTCAATACTGAAGAAAACAATAATATGAAAGATACAAAAGGCAGGCTTTTCAGCCCAGATCTCTACCCAATCGCTTTTAGTACTCCTTATTACTGCATGTTCCCAAAAATTAAGTCCCATCCCTCCCTTAGGCAAGTGCCCAAACAGTTTGACAGACTCTGACCACAAATGAAGTAGGCTCAACAAAGACTCATAACAGACACAGGTTCCTGACCAGTGATAGGGTCTACAAAATATAAAATTAGGGGTGGAGAATAATGTCCTAGTATCACTGATCAGTGCAATCCTTATCTCTCTAAGGTATGAGCTTTCTCCAAGCTTTTCCAAACCTAAGCACCTCATTAAGAAGGCAGAACTGAGCACATTTTCAATAAGAAGCATTGACTGCCAGATCTCTACCCAACGCTTTATAGTCCACCTTATAACTGCATGTTCCCACTTAGTGAAACCCACCCTCCCCATGGGCAAGTGCCAAAAGACACAAACAGACACAGACCAGAAAAGAACATGGCTCAACAAATCATCAAAATGATAAAAGTTTTCTGTCCAGTGATTGGAGCTAGAAAATATAAAAATAGGGGAGGAGAAAAAATTCCAAACATCACTGAACAGGGCCATCCTTATCACTCCAAGGTGTGAGCTTACTCCAAGCCACAATAAACCTAACCCTCCATGTACATAAGCAAAACCAAGATCATCTTCAAAGAGAAGAATGATACATGGCAGATCATTTTGAAAAGAAAAATTGAGAAAATTAAAATAAAAAAGAAAGAAAGAAATACTCATATTTTGAAGCAAAACAGGAGGCATAAGATGCCAGATCTCTACCCTTAGCATTATAGTCATCCAGATAACTGCAAATTCCCAAGATTGAAACCCAAACCCACCCTTAGGCAAGAGCCTGACCAGACACAAAGACTCAGACCAGAAAAGATAAAGGCTCAACAAGGACCACAAAATGACAAGGGTTTCTGACCAATGAACAGATCTAAAAACAAAAAAAATAAAGAAGCAGCAGAAAATCCTAAGTTCTCACGGCCCCACTTTACGTTTTACATTTTGGGGGAGACACATGCTTATACATATTTCATAAATTATCATGTTATGCTAGTGTTAAATTCATTTGTGCTATACGATACGTAAAGTCCCGGGGAAACCATGAATATGCTGGATAGCATAACGGGGGAAATGTGGATAGATCTTTTGGGACTGACAGCCCAACCCGTCGGCTGGGAGCCGGGCGGGTGCATATTGTCTCAGTAATAACGCTACCGGGGGTAGTGCATAATCGTTTCGGGCAAAAATCATATATCGTTGTTTGTAATGGTTTCCGGTCGTAGTAGTATTACTCATGCGTCTAGCTAACGCTATCATTTCTAACATAGTGATAACATGATGGTTTTTATTACTTAAACGTTTAACATAAAGCCTGTCAACTCACCGGCATTATTTGCTGACGTTTTTAGCATGTTTGTCTCAGGTCGTTGAGGTAGCAGCTTATCATAGGCGCACGGAGTCTCACGGCGTCTAGGATTCATATGAATTTTACATAGCTTTTCAGACTTACGTACTTTTGCATTTTGGGTTTGTAATAAAGTTTACGCTTCCGCAGCGATGGATTATTTATGAAAACTTGTTGGTTTGTTTGTGTCATTTTTACGTATCATATAGTGTCGTTTATTGTGACCGTTGATTTGATCCTGGTTTGTCACGCGCCTCGCGGTAAAACCCCGCACGTGGAATTTGAGGGTGCGACAGAGAGCGATTTATCATTTCGGGTGCACACGAAATAATAAATCGAAATGCATGAAAATCTTGGTGGACTTCGTGTTCGGACCAATGGTCATGCTTGAACCCAGCCCTGAATTCCTTTTGGTCATTAGTAGTTTGATTTAATAGTGTCACTGAGTATCTTGTCCCTTGCTTTGGCAGAACATGTCTAGTCATAACGGTGGACGTACTGGGTGTCGTCGTGGGGGTCACATAGGCGGTGGTCGGGGTGGTGGAAACATCACCATGACACAGGAGGAGTTGAACAACATGATGCAGCAGAAGCTGAACATTGCATTGGCTGCCTTCCTTGCTGCTTAGCAAACCCTAGGAGGTACTAATCAGGTGCAGTCTGGGTGTACCTACAAGATGTTTATGGATTGTCAGCCCCATAACTTCCGAGGTACTGACAGAGCTATGGAACTGCTGAGGTGGTTGGAAAAGATCGAGTCAGTGTTTGCTTGGTGTGAATGCCTGCAGATTGGGTGAAGTTTTCTACACGAACCTTTGAGGGACCCGCTATGACGTGGTGGAACCCCACCACACAGACACTTGGCTTGGGGGAAGCCAACGCTATGCCTTGGGCAGAGTTTGTGTTTAAGTTGAAGGCTGAGTACTGTCCGCGCGAGGAGATAAAGAGGTTGGAACACGAGTGGTGGAATCATAAGATGGTGGGATCTGAGGTTGAGGAGTGCACTATCAGACATAACGAATTGGCAGTTTTGTGCCTTGGGGTGGCTACATCAGAGTATAGGCGGATTGAGCAGTACATTGCTTGACTGGTGCCAGAGATTGCAGGATTGGTGGCTGCTAGGGAACCTACTACGATTGCAGATGCTACTCGGTAGGCTCACAAGATGACCAACATGAAGGTGGCAGAAGGCGTTTTGCCTCCTCGAGGCGCTGATGTGAAGGTTTCTGAGAGTAACAAGAGGAAGTGGGAGAGTGTGGAAAATAGTTCAGCCGTCGTTCAACGATAGCCACAGGCGAAGAAGGTTGAAGATTCGGGATCCGCATCGAATCAGAAACAGGGAGGGTATGTTGGGACGAACCCTAAGTGTGGACTATGTGGTTTTCATCATTTTGGTAGTTGTGATAAGTTTCGTTGTGAGTGCTGTAATCGAACCGGTCACTATGCAAAGGATTGTAGGGTCAATCTTCCATTCAAGCCGGCTCAGGCTACTGCTGCTACCCCTGCTCCACAGGGGAATCAGGGTTGCTACAACTGTGGGGAGGCAGGGCATTTCAAGCGAAATTGCCCAAAGTTGAACCAGGTTGAAGCAGGGACTACAGGAAGGGGTGGAAACAACGAGGGTGGTGGTTAGGCTGCTCGTGCTTACGTTATCGGTTCGAGGGAGAACTAGGTGGATCCTGATACTGTTACCGGTGAGTTTTCTTTCCTTCTTATTCGTTATGCTTTGGTCTTATTCTTATTTGTGCTGTTATTAGTCTCCTGTCCATTGAGTGTTTTCGGTAGTTAGACTTGGTCGTCGTGTTGGGTCCATCGGTTTGATATTGGTCATCTGGAGATACTACTTGGACAGTACCAGGTGCGTCGTTCATACCGATCATAGTAGTCTCCAGCGGACCTATGATCAGGAGGAGTCAACCTCGTAACGGTCTGTAACATTTATCTTGGGAGGTGGTTCCCCGGCACGGAGTATCTATTGTTATCATCTTTCATTTGTGATTCTCATTTCGTTTTGCGTTTCAGGGAAGCGTTGCTTTGGGCATCGGGTGCTCGTTTGGGAGGGTGTGATCTTTCTTATCATTTGAATTCATTACGCTTCATGTTATGGACTAGGGCCCTTGTGGACTAGCTAGGGAATCTAGACAACCTCGTTCGTTATTTGGGTGTATACTTAGGTCGGCACTCATTACTATTGAAGCTGAGTGAATCTCGGTAATAGATTCCTTTCAACATGGGGATGATGTGACGACCAGAATTATTTTTTCTTTCTTATCGATTCATTCTATTTGGCTTCGGACAATTTTTGGGACGAAAATTCTTTCAACAGGGGGATGATGTGACACCCGGCAAGTTCAGTTTCACATTTTACAAACACATAATTCTACCTTAGCAAAAAACATTTACCAAACATACTTAACTAGGTCAGTTGAGTAGGATTAAATTACAAATTGTCCAGGGTTTAATGATTCGGAGGATCATTGGGTTATCACACACACACACGAGTCATGGTTCCCATTGTTGGTGAAGTACATGAATTAGATTAAGTAACAAACATGAATTGATCTATATGTGTTACATAATATGCAAATATGTCTTTAAACGGTGTTTAGATGATTATCCATGATTATCTATACTATATTATAATGCATGAGGGAGGGGTAGTTTAAGATACCCAAAAGCTAAGAACCAATTTTTCATTAATAACCCTGAAATGAGGGTAAAATAGTCATTCATATAATATTTACACTTTAATACCCTATCTTATTTACGCTTTAATTCTCTAATTTTTAGTTAGTAGTTACATTTTTTATCTCCTCTCCTTTAAAATTATAATTTTTTTAATTAATTCTACCATAACTTTAAAAATATTATATTTTAAAAACATTTGAAAATACTGATGTGTGAAATTGTGTATTAAATAAATTCGGGTCAAATTTTAAAAATGGATAAACCCGCTAAACCACACACTAACGGCAAGTGCACCGGTCGCAGTGTAGCAGAGCAAGTAAGTCTGGAATATCGAACCGTGGACACAATATGGCGACTCTCGGTACTAGACCTCTATCGACTCTTAGCCTAGCAAATTAGATTTTTGTGATTTTTATGTTAATTAATTACTAAATTAAAAGACTTAAACTAATAGATAGCAGAGGAATAATAAGGAGGGAGATCAAAGATGGGAAAGGCAACCACCTAGGTATCGAATCCTACTAATGAAATTGGAACTGCTTCGACCTTGGAAACTATGTTGGCAATCAGGATCTTATAATATTCACCCCTAGTATCCTAGTGGCTCTTGGATCATTTACCAAGACTGACCGAAAAGGAATCCTAAAGGCTACTAATCTCACTGATTGGTTAGATCACCTCTCGGTCTCATTAACTATGCTAAAGTACTCGCTAGACTGTTTAGATTTCTCACTCTCCAATCACAATACACCCTAACGTGCAAGAAGTAACCTGTAAAGTCAATCTATGACATAGGTAAGCAAATAATACTAGAGAACCTAGGAAAACTTGATCTCCTTGTGTTTCTAGCCTAAACCTCTAGCATCAAAGACAAACCTCACTACCTATCACCTCTCGGTCTCAAGAGTAGGAAGAATACAAATCACCTCTAAACTCTCAATCAATGTGTGGTACCCCGTAATTTCAGGTTCATACTTTAACTGAACTCTAGTTAACTTGCATGTGCATACGTGACTAAACACTTGACTAGGGTTAGTTAGGATGGTCTTCCTATATGTTATAGGGTAATAACATATGTTATGTGATAATAACATATGTTACATTATAATAAGTAAAGTTATCATCACAATGCACACACGAGTCCTGTATCCCGAACGTTGGGGAATTATCAGGCATACATGATAATGTGAACAATTGAATTATGATGAACGCGAAGTTACATATTTATGTGGATTACATATTTATGTGAATTACCGCTTGACTGAAAGTTAATATGTAAACCATGCAAATTACATACACCTTATGATTAATACGTCATGAGATGATAAAAATAATGGTTCTTATGCAAGTTAGGGTGGTTAATGTTATCGGGTCCGGTATTGGGCTAAAACATGATTAACGGGTCCAGTTAGTGGACTACAAGGGGCCCGAATACCCAATTACTTTGGCCCCAAGCCAATTCCTATTATAAATATAGATCAAAAGAAAAATTAATAACCCTAACCCTACTACTCCTTTGCGCCGTGAACAAGGAACCCACCCCCACTCTCTCTCAATTTCGATCAAACAACAAATCCTCTTGATTAATCCAAGTGGTGTTCGGTGGGATCTCTAAACCTTGAGGATTTCTTGCATTGAAAGGTATAATTTTTATAAGATATATGATAATTTTTAATGTTTTGAAAAGTTTTTAAAAACCCTAGAAACTCTATGAGTATGAATTACATGTGTATGTGTTTGTGTAAATTTTTAGATGTTTTGCATGGAGGTTTATGAGGATTGATGTATGTGATTATAATTAGGCTTTAGGAATGTGAAAAATACAAATTTTAACATGATTGTATATGAGGATTTCATGGAATATGTGATTATGGATGATTAGGGTTTATGAATTACTTGGGGTGCAAGTTTAAGTTTTCTGACAGATTCGTTAGGGCGTTTTGTCGTGTCTGTATCATGATGTTAAAGTGATTCTTTGTTGATTTCTTTGCATTATTGTATTATAAATGATCTTAGCTTTTCATAATGGGCAAAACCACCAGATTTGGACATCGTTTGGGTGGTTTTTGGAATTTTATTTGATTAAAGGTCATATCAGATTTTCGGAGTTATAAATTGGGTCAACTTTAAACGGGCATAACTCGAGTTTTAGAAAGAGTTAAGTTATGAAATTTAGATAGTAGGTCAGTATTGAAAAAAAAATGGCTTTTCCAAGTAGATTCACCTCGTTTGGGTGAATACACAAATTTTGGGAATTTTTCTAGTAAACTGACCTGTTGTGGAAATTTTCTGGACATAGCTGTGTTGTACGAATTTTTATAATTTTTGTGTTTGGTTTTGAGACAAAAAAAAATATGGGTTATCAAATGAATCCCAATGAATATTCAGTAAACATTTGGGAGTTTAATTCCTTCGTTAAGTATTTTAAATAATTCGTTTTTCACAGCGCACAATCTTCCCTAAAAACGCACATTGTGTAAGGGATGTTTACGTGACTATTTGGAGTCTTATATGGTATGTATTTGACATGAACTTGTATGGATACTTATATGATATGTGTATCAGGTATAAAATGATAATAATCAATATGATCACCAACAGGATACGTAGGACTTACTTGTGCATGTTGAGTCATTAGGTGTCATTACACGGTTTAAACTTTAAAAGTCTTGGACAAACGAGTGTATGATGTGTTGGTTATGCACATATACTCACCTAGTGACATTTGTAATAGGGAGTCGGTAGCTCATTACTGTTTGAGGAATTTGGATTATTCACGTGCAACCTAAGGTGAGTTTCACTACTTTTTCTCAAAAGCATGCGTCTCGGGTGTGAGACAACTTACAAAACGTTTTCTAGTCCGGTTTGGGACTACTTTTACATCTCGGGTTTTGAGATGCTTTGACTCCTTGTGTGGGTCGGGTTTTGACTCCTTGTGTGTGTCGGGTTTTGATCAGTTTATAACTTATTGGTCCTTTGTGAACTAAACACTCTATCACTTGAAAAGTCCTTGCATATTGTTGGGTTAATCACTGGAGGCGAGTGGGGTATTAGTTGATAGCGCAATTAGGTTGTGCAGCAACCTCATATTTGCGATGCTGGGAGCATGGGCATGAACTTCTGACTACATTTGAGAACTAGTGTTGATAGACACTAGTTTTTGAGGCAAACTATTATATTACTGAAGGTGTCCCAATAATACTGTTTAGTTGCAATGAGTGGGTTAGCGACCCCTGACATGATTAAACTGATAACACTTGAACATTTTGGTCTGGAGGACCTACACTTTTACTTGGTTATGTGGTTTTGGAAACCAGCGCATTTACTTACTCATTTTCTTTACTTAGTGAACTCACCAACATTGTTTGTTGACCCATGATATACATGCTTTTGCAGGTAGTTAGCTTCCGGTGCCACGATTAGAAAGCACTGCACACTTCACTGCATTTGGGGTCGTGGGCATTCACCTAAATTTTATATCATGCTTTTATGTTTTCTTCCATATGGTTTTATCTTTGGCGCATTGTTTTGCGGATGGTTTTAAAAAGGTTTAAACTTGGTTTACGCTTCCGCAGCTTAACTAAACTTGATTTTTGAAAACGAACTAAATGGTTTGGCCATTTAGAGTTCGTTCATATGACTTATGGCTATGTGATCATGGTATGACATGCGCCTCGCGGTATAAACCCCGCAGTGGAAATTTGAGGGTGTGACAGATTAGTATCAGAGCCATTGGTTATAGTGAAACTAGGACTGCATGTTGAGTCTAGTCTATAATCATCATAGCATAAGTACACTCACAACTTAGGTGCACAACTAGCTTTTAGCTACATACATCTACAACACATGGTTCCGGGAGATATGTTATCTTCTAGTTCTAGACCTAATTCTGAACACGTCACTGGTGGGAACCCAGGGTTACACCAGGTGAGGCATTACTAGGAATAGTATCCTAACAAACCTCATGGGTGAGGAAACAACAATACTACAGGGGAGAGAGCCCTTGCGAGCGTTATGGCGCACGTACACAGAAAGCTGCACGATGCGCATGACGTGATACCATTAAACCGAATCAAATTCGAAGGAAGTCAAATGTTGAGACTTATCCTTTTTCTTTGAGAAAGGAGACAATTTGTTCCTGTTCCTTGTCGCCTGATATTCCTTACTCTCATTTTGAAACTCAGACGAGTCTGGGTTACACATATAGAATTTATTTCTTACTTTAGTACCTTATGCCTAGTACGAGCGGGCGAACGTATAACTTGCATATCCCTGAAGGAGATTTGAGATGTCTCAACAAGGATGAAGCAAACGAAGTACTCAAAGACATCCACGAACGAGATTGTGGAAATCATACAGAAGGAAGATCTATCTACTCGAAGACTCTGAGGACGGGATACAATTGGCCTACTATGAAGAAGGATGCCATGCTGTATTCCCAAAAGTGTGATGCATGCCAAAGACATAGCAACATACTTCACCAGCCTGCTGAACCACTACATCCTATTGTTTCACCAAGGCCCTTCATGAAATGGGGAATGGACATAGTAGGAAAGCTACCCAAAGCTCCTGGAGGAAAGGTATTCATGCTAGTGATGACAGATTACTTCTCGAAATGGATTGAAGTTGAAGCATTTGTGCAAGTTAGAGATAAAGAGGTGGTCTCATTCATCAAAAGAAACATCCTGACACGATTTGGAGTACCATCTGAAATCATTTGTGACAATGGTTCTCAATTCATTAGCAAAAGAACAACTGACTTTTGTGAAAGTTGGGGGATCAAGATGGTAACTTCAACACCAGTCCATCCTTTGCGCCGTGAACAAGGAACCCACCCCCACTCTCTCACAATTTCGATCAAACAACAAATCCTCTTGATTAATCCAAGTGGTGTTCGGTGGGATCTCTAAACCTTGAGGATTTCTTGCATTGAAAGGTATAATTTTTATAAGATATATGATAATTTTTAATGTTTTGAAAAGTTTTTAAAAACCCTAGAAACTCTATGAGTATGAATTACATGTGTATGTGTTTGTGTAAATTCTTAGATGTTTTGCATGGAGGTTTATGAGGATTGATGTATGTGATTATAATTAGGCTTTAGGAATGTGAAAAATACAAATTTTAACATGATTGTATATGAGGATTTCATGGAATATGTGATTATGGATGATTAGGGTTTATGAATTACTTGGGGTGCAAGTTTCAGTTTTCTGACAGATTCGTTAGGGCGTTTTGTAGTTTCTGTATCATGATGTTAAAGTGATTATTTGATGATTTCTTTGCATTATTTTATTATAAATGATCTTAGCTTTTCATAATGGGCAAAACCACCAGATTTGGACATCGTTTGGGTGGTTTTTGGAATTTTATTTGATTAAAGGTCATATCAGATTTTCGGAGTTATAAATTGGGTCAACTTTAAACGGGCATAACTCGAGTTTTAGAAAGAGTTAAGTTGTGAAATTTAGATAGTAGGTCAGTATTGAAAAAAAATGGCTTTTCCAAGTAGATTCACCTCGTTTGGGTGAATACACAAATTTTGGGAATTTTTCTAGTAAACTGACCTGTTGTGGAAATTTTCTGGACATAGCTGTGTTGTACGAATTTTTATAATTTTTGTGTTTTGTTTTGAGACAAAAAAAAATATGGGTTATCAAATGAATCCCAATGAATATTCAGTAAACATTTGGGAGTTTAATTCCTTCGTTAAGTATTTTAAATAATTCGTTTTTCACAGCGCACAATCTTCCCTAAAAACGCACATTGTGTAAGGGATGTTTACGTGACTATTTGGAGTCTTATATGGTATGTATTTGACATGAACTTGTATGGATACTTATATGATATGTGTATCAGGTATAAAATGATAATAATCAATATGATCACCAACAGGATACGTAGGACTTACTTGTGCATGTTGAGTCATTAGGTGTCACTACACGGTTTAAACTTTAAAAGTCTTGGACAAACGAGTGTATGATGTGTTGGTTATGCACATATACTCACCTAGTGACATTTGTAATAGGGAGTCGGTAGCTCATTACTGTTTGAGGAATTTGGATTATTCACGTGCAACCTAAGGTGAGTTTCACTACTTTTTCTCAAAAGCATGCGTCTCGGGTGTGAGACAACTTACAAAACGTTTTCTAGTCCGGTTTGGGACTACTTTTACATCTCGGGTTTTGAGATGCTTTGACTCCTTGTGTGGGTCGGGTTTTGACTCCTTGTGTGTGTCGGGTTTTGATCAGTTTATAACTTATTGGTCCTTTGTGAACTAAACACTCTATCACTTGAAAAGTCCTTGCATATTGTTGGGTTAATCACTGGAGGCGAGTGGGGTATTAGTTGATAGCGCAATTAGGTTGTGCAGCAACCTCATATTTGCGATGCTGGGAGCATGGGCATGAACTTCTGACTACATTTGAGAACTAGTGTTGATAGACACTAGTTTTTGAGGCAAACTATTATATTACTGAAGGTGTCCCAATAATACTGTTTAGTTGCAATGAGTGGGTTAGCGACCCCTGACATGATTAAACTGATAACACTTGAACATTTTGGTCTGGAGGACCTACACTTTTACTTGGTTATGTGGTTTTGGAAACCAGCGCATTTACTTACTCATTTTCTTTACTTAGTGAACTCACCAACATTGTTTGTTGACCCATGATATACTTGCTTTTGCAGGTAGTTAGCTTCCGGTGCCACGATTAGAAAGCACTGCACACTTCACTGCATTTGGGGTCGTGGGCATTCACCTAAATTTTATATCATGCTTTTATGTTTTCTTCCATATGGTTTTATCTTTGGCGCATTGTTTTGCGGATGGTTTTAAAAAGGTTTAAACTTGGTTTACGCTTCCGCAGCTTAACTAAACTTGATTTTTGAAAACGAACTAAATGGTTTGGCCATTTAGAGTTCGTTCATATGACTTATGGCTATGTGATCATGGTATGACATGCGCCTCGCGGTATAAACCCCGCAGTGGAAATTTGAGGGTGTGACAGATTAGTATCAGAGCCATTGGTTATAGTGAAACTAGGACTGCATGTTGAGTCTAGTCTATAATCATCATAGCATAAGTACACTCACAACTTAGGTGCACAACTAGCTTTTAGCTACATACATCTACAACACATGGTTCCGGGAGATATGTTATCTTCTAGTTCTAGACCTAATTCTGAACACGTCACTGGTGGGAACCCAGGGTTACACCAGGTGAGGCATTACTAGGAATAGTATCCTAACAAACCTCATGGGTGAGGAAACAACAATACTACAGGGGAGAGAGCCCTTGCGAGCGTTATGGCGCACGTACACAGAAAGCTGCACGATGCGCATGACGTGATACCATTAAACCGAATCAAATTCGAAGGAAGTCAAATGTTGAGACTTATCCTTTTTCTTTGAGAAAGGAGACCATTTGTTCCTGTTCCTTGTCGCCTGATATTCCTTACTCTCATTTTGAAACTCAGACGAGTCTGGGTTACACATATAGAATTTATTTCTTACTTTAGTACCTTATGCCTAGTACGAGCGGGCGAACGTATAACTTGCATATCCCTGAAGGAGATTTGAGATGTCTCAACAAGGATGAAGCAAACGAAGTACTCAAAGACATCCACGAACGAGATTGTGGAAATCATACAGAAGGAAGATCTATCTACTCGAAGACTCTGAGGACGGGATACAATTGGCCTACTATGAAGAAGGATGCCATGCTGTATTCCCAAAAGTGTGATGCATGCCAAAGACATAGCAACATACTTCACCAGCCTGCTGAACCACTACATCCTATTGTTTCACCAAGGCCCTTCATGAAATGGGGAATGGACATAGTAGGAAAGCTACCCAATGCTCCTGGAGGAAAGGTATTCATGCTAGTGATGACAGATTACTTCTCGAAATGGATTGAAGTTGAAGCATTTGTGCAAGTTAGAGATAAAGAGGTGGTCTCATTCATCAAAAGAAACATCCTGACACGATTTGGAGTACCATCTGAAATCATTTGTGACAATGGTTCTCAATTCATTAGCAAAAGAACAACTGACTTTTGTGAAAGTTGGGGGATCAAGATGGTAACTTCAACACCAGTCCATCCTCAAGCTAATGGAAAAGCGGAATCCTCAAACAAAATCATCGTCAACAACTTGAAGAAGAAGCTTGGGGAAAAGAAAGGAAAATGGGCAGAAGAACTTCCATTTGCACTTTGGGCTGATAGGACTACTTCAAATAATTCTACTGATCAAACACCTTTCTCTTTGGTCTTTGGAACAGAAGTAATGCTTCCAACAGAGATGGTCATGCCTACAGCAAGGAAGCATCTTCAGGATGCAACTACGAAGCGTTACTACAAGACTTGGAAACTGTGGATGAACTCAGGGATGCCGCTAAATTAAGGATGCCAGCATATCAACAAAGGATTGGTAAAGCTTACAACAAGAACATCAGGATAAGAAGATTTCAAGTGGGAGACTTGGTATTGAGAAAAACCTTCCAAAATACCACAAAACCAAGTGATGGTAAGCTAGCCCCCAAGTGGGAAGGTCCATACTTAATCGATTCTGAAGCAGGAAAAGGAGCATATTGGCTGTCAACAATGGAAGGAGAGATTCTACCAAGAGCTTGGAATGCTATACACTTGAAATAATACCATGTTTAAGGATGCATATGAGAAACCATGATCCGAATCACAGGTGGGATGAATGTGAAGGCTGATAGAGATGAATCATCTCCATATGTAAGTACTAATCCTTGATTTATTTCGATTGATTATATTTTCACTAAACATGGTCTAGAAATAGTCCATCCTGAGAATTTTGCAGTACCATCCTGAAGATGGAATGCTTAGAAGACTAGGGGGCTGGCCACCCTCTCCTCCGTTAAGGTGTCCGACACCTTCCTAAGGTTTAAAGGTTTTAACCTTTCACACTGGGTTAGCAAACCTCGCCTGGAGCGCACGATGCCCAAGTATATTCTCGGGATGGTGGGACCAGTCCATGTAAAAGTGGTTGACAATTTCATTATCTTTGAGATATACGATGGAGCTCTGAAGGTTTTGACATTTTCAATGTCTCTAATGGTTAGACGTTTTTCAACGTCTCTTTGGGCCTTGTCGCCAGTTATTCCTAAGGGCCTTGTCACAAGTTATTCCTAAGGGCCTTGTCGCCAGTTATTACTAAAGGCCTTGTCGCCAGTTATTCTCAAGAGTATACATAACGGTTTTATCACAAAAATATAACAAAAGGGTTTTTGATCCCAGATTAAACCAAAGGCCTAAGTCGCCGGTATAATAACAAAGCCTTCCTTTACAGGATATTATTAAGATTCAATTGTTCCTAAGGATTATAGACTTGAAGTGTATGCTAAAGATATTACACTGGGATATCCTCAGGATGCAACACCATCCCAAAAATGAAGAAACTGGGGACATCCTCAGGATAATGAAGACCATCCTGACGATGAAATGGACTTACGAAGAATATGACAAAATCAGGAAAATTGCTCAACAAAGAAGATACAAAAGGTATTATTTTTTATCATTCTTTTATAACACTAAGTGTTAGCTAATGTTTGCAGAATATCGAAGAACACTAAGGTATTATATTATTTATGCATCATGATCAAAATTTGATGTCAACCCCTGGCTTCATCCAAAACCAGGACCCATCCACCAGGGGTCAACTTCTATGGTTAGGGTCAAATAAAAGATTTGGGGCTTCGTCTTGAAACCAAGATCCCTCCACCCTAAACCATATAATATCCTAGATTACTACATGCCAAAATAAATTGTCTGAAATTGTTCTACCAACCACTACCACAAAAGTTCAAATAAAAAGTGGGCTCCAGCCTAGTCAATACATCCTTCATCGCCCACTGGAAGATCCTTCACCACCTCATCAATCATGGCTTTAGCTGTTTTAGCTTCTACATCCTCAGGATCTTCGGCCACATCCTCGGGATGAGCAATAGGAACAGGCTCATAAACCACCTCTTTTCCACCTAGGCTCTTGATTTTCTGCTTCCAAGCTTCAACATCCCAGGTATTTTGATCAAAACCTAGATCCTTGGCCTGGAGAGCCATCTTCACCCTAGCGTGAAAGACAGCGATACTAGCAGACTTGATAAGCCCATTCCTGTTATCCTGTGCCTCCTTCTCCTGATATAGTATGGCTTTAGCATGCTCTGCCTTCACCCTCTTCAACTCTGCTTCAGTCTCTGCCAGTTTGCTCTCAAGATATTTGCCTTTATCATGAGAAATCTTCTGAACATCTTCGAGCTTGGTCTGTGCTTCATGAAGTTCCTGAACAACAATATCCAGAGACTTTGACAGATGCTCATGGCCCTAACAAGGAAAAGAAAAGGTAAGTATTCTTATTTTTTTCTTATTAACATAACAGTAATATTTTCAGGATAAGAGCATACCTGGAGAGTGAATTGAGAAACCTTGCTCAGAATCTCTTGACAACTCAAACCCTCAAAAGGAATGACTTCCTAAGTAATGATAGCAGCGGTATTCCCCTTCCTTTTCTTTGAAGCAGCAGCAACCCTAGATTTAGAAGGGTTAGTAAGAGGGGTAGTCATCTTGGAGCTTGAGGGAGAAGGAGAGGCAATTTTGACAGCCTTTACATCCATGCTGTCAATGTCATCCAGATCAAAAGAAGCAACTTTCTTGGCTGAGGCTAATATAAAAACAGAGTTAGCAAATAAAATAATAAACATTCTCGGGATGCAACATGACATGCTCACCAGACATCTTAGAAGCTTGGCTGGTGGTATGACTATCTTCAACTCCAAAAGTTCTTTCTGATTCAGGTAACTTGAAAATAACTTCACAACGGAAAGAAGCCTCATTTAAAGGAGTAGCAAACTTGGCAAGAAGCACATGTCAAACCAAAAATTTTTAAAATGTTAGAATCTTCGGGATGTAACCAAAAAAGAAAAGTTTTTCATAAAAACATTAAGAATAATTTTACCACTCTATAACCAATAAAGAGGAATCTCATCCCCTTTGGGAATAGAACTCCTCTTAACAAAGAAAAACTTAGTTTTCCAGTTTTTCTCTGATTTTATCACATTAAAGAGAAAGGGTGGATCCTTCTCTATAACTTGAAGGATATAACGGTGGGAACCGTGTGTCCTCAATTTATAGATATGAGCCAGGTCTCCCACTTCCAGATGGACACCATGATCCTCAACAAGCTTACTGCACACCATCAGAATCTTTCACAGTTCTGGCATGGCTTGAGAATAAGCCATTCCAATCATATCAAAGAAATCTTTGATAAACTGGAGAAAGGGATACCTCAACCCTAGAAAGAATGGTAAGTACAAGAAGCAGACCCAGATAGAAGATGCATAGTCTGATCTTGCATGAGGATCGTAAGTATGAAACTCTGCAGAACTTGGGAAGATTTTCGAGTCTTTAAGGGCTCGAATCTTTTTGTCATCAAAAGAACAGATCTCCTGTTCAGGATGACTCAAGAGGTTTTGGGGAACGAAATCACTAGAGGTTCCCACATTCCCAGAAGTTCTTGTGGATCTTTTTGCCATCTTCGGAATATTATTAATTTTTTGCAGGTATGAAGTGGAAAGTAGAAGAAAGAAGAAAGAAAATTACCTTCTTAAAATTTCAGATGTGATTATAAAGGAAGGGATATAGGAGATGATGCTTTAACGGTCATCACGTATTTATCGCCGAGAAATTAGACGTTGTCATCTTGACAAGACATCCCATCAGTCATCAGAAGAGATATTTAGATCAAAAAATATTTTTACCTCAAAAAATATTAACGGTAACATATTTTTGGGGACAATTGTTTTGGGTGAAAATCCTCAAGATGATTTTACCTCACATCCCTAATGTGCCATCCCCAGGATGCTGAAGGACTTGACTAACTTCAGGATGTGACAGTATTTCAGCACGTGCACATCCTGAGAATGAGCTAACAAGTTAATTCTCGTATGTATGATTGCAGGTACAAATAAGTTATAATATGGATTTACATGCTTGGTAACATCTATATTATCACCCTCAATTAAAGAAGTCAAGGATAGAGATACAACTCGTGGTCAAGATGTAAGACATAGTCAAAACTGTAACCGATATACATTTAATATCGGCGACAAAAGAGGAAACAGCTGAAACATTAAACTAGTTAAGGAGAAACCGTTGTAGCAATGTTCACGTGAGACGAAACATCCACAACGGTCATGAGAAGACTTTAAAGAACTTAACTACTTAGCGAGTTTCATGGTATTGTTTGTTTATTTCATGTACTATATAAGTGGGGGTATTGGATGAGTATAGGACACCTACATATACATTGCATACACTTAGGTAATCAGAAACACTCTCACAATCATTGTAATCTTAGTACACTCGTCCATTTGCTCATCCAAAGTTGTACTTTTTACCATTTTAATATTAACAAATAAGGCAGGGGCCCAGACTCCTCCCTAGGTTTTATGCCGGCGATCTACAATTGATCAAGGGCTTTCCTCGTAGATCGTGTGTTCTTCTTGTTGTTTATCAGTTTATTTGTTCATTCTAAGCAGTTCCATCCTGAGGATATAACTATCCATCCCGAAACTTGTAACATTACGCATTTATACTTGTACGTTACGATCATCATTAATAAAAACGTCAAGTTCTATCATTATTGTTCGCATTTTATTATTTTTGTGGCATTTTGGGAACCCTAATACTATATTAATTATATTTATATATGGTTATATCATGGAAAAGTGTTAAAAAAAATGGTGCTTGGGCCGGGACTCGAAACCGCGCCCAAGCCGGTTCAATTATACAACACACACAAACCAGCTGATCTAGCTATCATATTTGTTTCAAACCCGGACCATTATAAATATATCACTAGTTTAAAAACCCTCACAGTTGACTTGGAAAGTCAACTGTGAGACGCGACTTGCCTTAATCATCAACCATAACTCGTGATTAATCTATGATTGGCATCACAACACAATTACCGGCCTGTTATGACTCAGACACCCGGCAATTAACATTCAATTGTTGCCTAATTGATCAAACGGCGCGTCAACATTTAATTCGAAGTCAACGATTGCCAATTCGAACACCTAGGCCTTTACACTATAAATTGAACATTCCTGGACCTTCACAACTCACCAAACCTCTCTTCTCAATCTCTAATTTCTCACAAAATCCTCTGCTATTAAGCTTTCTGTTCGAATTTTGACTTCGAAGCTTGACCGTCCATTCGTGCACGATACAGCTTTGTAAGTCTAATCTTTTTTGTGGGTTACATTAATCGGCATGTGTACAACATTAGCCCCATGATTAATTGGACTAATGTTTTGTGTATTGATCGATTGGAAAATTAGGGCTCGTATGAATAATATTGGGGAAGAACACGAATTGCATATAATACTTATTTTATTTAAACAAAAACTAACACAACCACTGGTCTGGACCAAGTGGTTGTGCCTGGTGCCCACCATCTGAGCCACGCGGGTTCGTGTAGATGCAAAAGTGCGACTAATGCTTCGGATTGAACAATACAAATGTTTTGGTGAATGTCGTTGGTGCGAAGGAGGAATTCAGTAAGTGCGAAGGAGCAATTTTGTAGGTACGAAGGAAGAGGAAAGGTGCGAAGGAAGAAGACTTAGACGAATGAGATTTTACTTTATTGTAGAACTTGGTTTGACCAGATGATTTGGGCGAACCTGCACATTCACACAATCAATTTGGGCGAATGTGCAGTCTATAAATAGACAAGTTTGATTTTTGAATGTAACTTTTGGTCATTATTATTCCCTCCACTTTCTGAAACTCTCTCTAGTTTTTGTTTAACTCTTTTATCGTTCATACCTTGATTGTAACCATATTTCAACGTGTAATTGAGTGATTAATTAATGAAAAACCTTTGAAAATGATGATCTGTGTGTTTTAATCTGTTTGACTATTATTTTGTGATAGTTTTAGGGTTTCCGCACCTAAAACTAACTTGTTTGATCATTCTTTGTTGTTATACGATCCTTTCACGCACATACAAAGTGGTATTAGAGCCATTCTGGATCAAACAACCACAAATTAATAGTTTCTCAGTTGATTTGGACCCAATTTTGGTCAAAAAGTTTATGTTTTCAATGAACAAACTGATGTGATAAGATTTTGATTGATTACAACTTGATTTCGAGGTTAAATTGGATAATTCTCTTCATTAAAGTTGTTCCAAATCAATTCCGATTCAAAACCTGATTTAGATCATCAAAATCCATCAACATTTGATAAACATGATCAAAATTAACGGATTTTCAAAGAAAAACCATTTTTGAAATCTCAGGGGTCGAAAGAGAGAGTTTGGTCGAAAGTGGAAATCTTTTGGGTCGAAAGAGGGATTTTGTGTACGAAGGAGGTGTTATAGTGGTCGAAAGTAGACTTTGATTGCTTATTTTGTTCATTCGCCCAGTTGTATCACCTTCGTCTGATCGAACGGTCGAAGGAGCAGGAGAACGGTCGAAAGAGAGACGAAAGCGGTCGAAGGAGATTTTGTTATTTCTGTCCACATTCATATCAATCAAAACGGTCGAAGGAGAGCTTTATTTCTCATTCGCACGTTCGACTGTACGAAGGAGTATCCTGTTTTAAAACATTTCTAATATTTTCGTGTTTAATCATTTGCAGGACAAGATGTGGAACTTCCCAACAACGCCTAGACCTACTCAAACACCACAACAGCAGACAACACAAGATCCGTGGTCCGTTGCAGTCCAGAAGACTAGTCAACCATCACAGCCAATCAATTATATGGCAATGACTAGTTCGGCTCCTCAACAAGTTGTTCAACCATTACAACAACCGATTGACAACTATTGGGGAGTCGCAGCAGCAGCAGTTCATTTGCAGACGACCAACGCCATATCCACTCTTATTCATGATCTATCCTCTGGAAGCGGCAATCGTCCACCAAAGCTAATGGACATGAAGGAGTACAATACTTGGAAGACGAAGTTCAAGATCCATGTTGAGGGACAAGGACTTGAAGGAGCCGAGGCATGGCAAATGATAGTGAAGGGTTACGTTGCTCCTATTCTGGAGAATACTAGAGAACCGATACCTTTGGAGAATTTGGCGGATGATGAGAAGAAAAGGTTTGCGATAGAGAAGAAGGCATTCTCTCAGCTATCCCAGGCGATCAACACTGATCTATTGCATCAGTTTGGATCGTGTACAACATCCAAACAATTATGGGATATGCTGAGAAACCGACATGATGGTAATGAGAAGACAAGGAAGCTGAGGATGGAAGAGCTTCGGAAGGAATTTGAAAACTTCAGTTACATGGGCAATGAGACCCTAAAAGAGTTGGTTCCATGGTATTGCCATTTGCTCACTGAACTGTCGAGCTATGAGATCAGCATACCAATGTCAGAATTAGTAGATAAATTTGCTGATGCTTTACCACCCTACTGGAACCAACACATTGAAGTGTTGAAGGAGAAGGATGCATACCAGTATTGGACTATTAACGAGTTCATTCAAAAGCTGGAAACAAAGAGATGGAGGAGAAGAGAAAAGCTAAGAGAGCGAAGATTCCACAGAATCCTGATCTATATGTGAGTGGTACATCTAACTCTCTTTCTTCTTCAAGCACCACTTCTAATGTTGCTCCTCACATAGCATGTGTATCCAATGTTGTTGAACCAACAAAAGCACCCATCAACTACCTTGCTCAAACTTCATCCTACACACCATCATATACACAACAACCTTATCAAACACCAAACTTTATTCCACCTTTTTCACCATTACAACAAGCTGCATGCTACACATCAAGTCAACCTCAACAACAACAACAATATCCTCCTCACATGAATCAGATGCAGATTACTCAAGCACAATCAAGTCAAAACCCAATTGTGTTAGAGACCTCGAATCTTAACAATGTGACTGTTGAAATTGCTCAACAGCATGTTGCTCTTGTATCTTCTATGGTTGCTTCTTACAACGGTTTGGTTGCGAGTCAAATTGGAAACAACAATCTCACCAATGAAGACTACGCTCAAATCGACAAAGAGGAGATGGAGCTGATGGACATTCAGTGGGCTTTTGCAAGCATAATGAGGAGAGCCACTGACTTTATCCAGAAGACTGGCAGAACTGACCTCTCAACTTCTCCCAACACCACATACGGATTCAACAAAGCAAAAGTTACATGCTTCAATTGTGGTGAGAAGGGACACTTTAAAAGAGAGTGCACACAGCCAGCACAGCAAGGTAACCGAAACCCTTTCAATTCTACATACCAAAACAGACAAAATCAAAACCAAAATCAAGTTTCATACAACAGTCCCAACATCTCAAGCTTTCAACCCCAAAACAATTATCAGAACCGTCAACAAAATACCAACACTAGACAATCCATAACTCAAAACCAACCTCAACAAAATCCAAACCGAACTATTGTTCCTATCTCTACACCTAACACTCAAAACCAAAACCAAACTGACAATCAAAACCAAGCACTTGTGATCCAAAAGGATGAAGGTTTTGATTGGACGGGTATGCAATTGGGGGTGGAGGAGATTACCGCAGGGAACGTGGCTTGTGTGGCACAGCAGATGAGTCTGGATGAGAATGAGGAGATTGAAGAGGAGGTTGTGATTGAAAAAGTGTCGGAGTTGAAAATTGAGGAAGTGAATGAGGATGTGATTGTTGAGAGTGAAGACAAGAAATCGGGGATGATTCTTGATTCTGTCACGGATGTTGGAGACCACTATGATTCAGCTTACTCGGATATGGAGAGTGAATCTGATTCAGAGGCTAGTGTGGATTCACTAGATGATGACATTGACCAACTGCTAGCTGAAGCTGATTTCCTGATGACCTGCAAGTCATGTATGGTGGATGATGCGTGCACCAAGATTGACTACTCCAAATTCTTCGCAGGGAAGGAAGCTCACTTCGCTTTGATGGCCATGACAGAACCTCCTAAACCGGTAAGTTCTGAATCTCAATCTCAAGTGTGTGATAAATGTGTTAAATGTGCTGATTTTGAAAAACTAAAAGATGAAAATAAGCTTCTCAAGGTCCAACTTGAGAGTGCCAAAATCAACTGTCAGATTTATCAAAAAGACTTAAAAGATTTTAACAAAGTTCTTGATGGTTATAAAAAGGATGTGTCTGAACTTAAAAGGACATTATCAATTAAACAACTTGCCATTAATAACTTCATCAATGAAATGGAAAACACTAAATTGGAAATGGCAACCATCAAGTGCTTTGCTGAAAAAGTTAACAAGAAGTTAGAGAGTTATAAGCACATAGCATATGTAGTTGACCATATCATAGAAGAACCCTCCCAGTCAAATAGTGCAAACTATAAGCCGGTCCTATCTCCGGTAGTGTTTGAGAATCACAATTTACATGCAATTCCACCGGAGACTTTAGTCAATTCTGACTCCACATCAGAAAACGAGCCTAACACTTCCAGTGTCGGGGATCCGTATTCTGATGTGAGACCGGTACTGGGAAATAATGAGGGTGTGGTCGCTGCTGATGATTCAGATGAAGAAGATGAACCATCTGAGACGGTTGAAAAAGAAAGTGATATCCCTGATGAAAATCACATAATCACTACTGAGCCAGTCTTACCGTCTCAGATCATTCATCCAATGGCAAATGCTCATCGTAAGAATGTGGTAAAGAAAAATGAAAACTCTGTTGGTAAGAGTTTTGAAAAGAAAGAGGTAAAGAAAATTGAGAAACATGTTGTTAAACCGGTAGAAAAGAAAAATGAGACTAAATCTGAGAAAAATGTGGTGAAACCGGTTGAAAAGAAAAATGAGCTTAAATCTGAGAAAACCAATGAAATGAGCAACGAATCGTGTGACAAACCTGTCAAAATTTTCTATCGGATGCAAGGCTCCGATAAGATTTTATCTGATGATGAATATCCGATTAAGTTTGTCAATTATTCAAAAATCGAAAAGATCTGGCAGGAAAGTACGATTTGGTTTCCAAATGAAAGAACCAATGACATTCCTCAAGAAATTTTAGATAAAATTTATTCGGATAAAGATGCCAAGGTCAATGTCACACAATTTGTTTTGCCTGTTGATAAAGCAAACAGTTTTATTGAACTGACTTACTCGAAGGATCCAACTCCTGAGAGTTTAAGGAAACAATGCATGGTCGATCGATATCCCATTGCTAGCTTTTCCAAGTCGCCGATCAAAGAAAACTATGAGGAATACCGTGCGTGTTATAAGTGCGGGGAACGGGGACATTTACTTGCCGCCTGCCCGTACGTACGACACAAAAGGCACGAGGTGGAGATGAGGCAATATCATGATTATCCAGTTGACTACTACGGTTATCCACAAAGACGGTATTTCCCTCAGCAAGAATCTTATAATAATCAAAACAATTTTTACAACAAGAGGGAAAACCGTCCGGTAACGTATGATAAACGCAACCAGATAACCACTGAAAAATCTGCTAAGAAACCTGTGATGAACTCAACTGCTGATAACAAAAAGGTAGCTCCTAAACCTAATGGAAAACAAGCAGTTGGACCTGTCTCTGTTAAATCAGAGAAGCTAACCAAAAAGGTTGCATTTAAAGATGAAGTAAAGAAACAGACTGAGACTTCAAAATCTCAGATCCGGATCTTGAAAAGATCTGAGCAATCTTGGTCATCTAAGGAATCTGAAGGAGCCTCTACTTCACAGAATGAGAAGAATGAGAAAAAGAAAATTGTGAGTGAGAAGAAAGGGGTTGAGTTAACCCAAGATGTTTGTGAATTGAAAGACTCTTTGAAACAACCCGTTCAAAGACCCAAGACCAAACAGGCTTGGGTCCCCCGAAAGATCTAACTGCTTTACTTAATATGTGCATGGAGCTCCAGCTGGCCCTGTTAGTAGCCTATGGATTGTTGACAGTGGAGCTTCTGGTCACATGACAGGGGACCTCACGCTACTCTTTGATATCAAAAACATTAACGGAGGTTATGAGGCATTTGCTGGTAATAAGGGAGGCTACATTACGATGGAGGGTAGTGTAAGCAATGGGGTCGTGACATTTGAGTGGATATCATACGTGAAACAGATAGATTACAATCTGCTCAGTGTTAGTCAAATTTGTGATAAACAATTTTCTATGTATTCTGATGACAAATCCAGCTACATCATGAAACCTGGGTTTGAGCTTCTGAAAGAGTGGGTGATGCTGAAGGCACCGAGAGTAAACAACTTGTATATTCTCGATATGTCCAAAGCAATGACCTCCCATGGACAAGTCACGTGTTTCCTCTCTAAGGCTACAGAAAAAGAATCCATTATGTGGCACAGGAGAATGGGACACATCCATTTGCGAAAGATGAACCAGTTAGTGAAGAATGAACTTGTCACGGGAGTTAATGTAAAACACTTCCATTTGAATGACAAGTGTGTTATTTGCAAAAGGGAAAGCAGCACAAACAATCCCATAGACCAAAGAAAGTCAATTTCGTTGAACTGCCACTTGAACGTTTGCATATGGATTTATTCGGTCCAGTCAGACGTAAAAGTCATGCCGGGGAGTTGTATTGTCTTGTGGTGACTGATGATTATTCATGATTTTCATGGGTAATGTGCTTGCATCAGACAAGCGACACTTTTGACAATCTGAAGGTTCTGTTTACACGTCTGGAGAATATATATGGTCTGAAGATCAAACGTATCCGGAGTGACAATGGGACGGAGTTCAAAAACGCTCAGATGGAGGATCTTTGTGCAAACAAGGGAATTCATCATGAATATAGTGCTCCGTATACACCCTAGCAGAACGGTGTCGCAGAGAGAAAGAACAGGACTCTAATAGAGACGGCAAGAACTATGCTTGCGGATTCAAATCTTCCAGTTATGTTCTGGAATGAAGCTATTTACGCGGCATGTTATACTCTTAACCGTGTTTTGACAGTGAAGAAGTTTGGCAAGACTTCTTATGAGCTGTTGAACAGACGCAAGCCGAATCTGGAGTATCTAGAACCATTTGGTGCCCCGTGTACAATGCTGAATCCTTCGGAGAAGTTCGCACCAAAGGCTAAAGAAGGTTATTTTGTTGGATATGCAACCCCATTAAAACGGGTATTCAACAAAAGAACTAGAAAAGTCGAGGAGTGGGCTAATGTCGAAGTTCAAAGATATACACAAAATGTACAGGGTGGAGGACCAGATTGGATGTTTGATTACAAAGACTTCTTTGAATCATTCAATCTAGATAGCATGGTTGAAGAAGCTGTACTTCGCTTATATTACGAGGTCGAAAACGCCGTGACATCACCATTAGTGCGTCCGATCACGGTAAATTCTCAAGCAACTTCTAATGATACCACTGCTCCTGTGATGGAAGAAGAGGTGTTCCAAGAAGCTTCTACAACGCTTAATTCATCCGATTCAGAAGATGAAGACGATGATGCAACAAGTGAAGCTATTCTGGACAACGCTACAGTGACACCACCAGTGAACCCAACTAATACTGATGCTTCAACATCGACTGTGGGTAATGATCTGGTTTCTACAGAGAATTTGACAACTCAAACGGGAGTACAAGTACCTGATTATCCGGAATCTCGAATACATCGGATACACCCGCTTGAACAGGTTATTGGTGATCCTGGTAGCAGCGTGATGACAAGAGGGTAGCTGAGAAATGCTCAAGCACCAGAAAATATTGGCAACCTCGCTTTATATGCCAAAATACAGAAATCTGGTTTTCAAAATGACTGGTCATTTGCTTGTTATGTTTCGCAGGTCGAGCCGCGAACTTACAAGGATGCTCTTTTGGATGATGCCTGGGTGGAAGCAATGCAGGAGGAGTTATTACAATTCCAGAAACTTGGTGTATGGACACTGACATATTTGCCCCCTGGAAGAAAGAAAATTGGAACCAAATGGGTGTTTAAATGCAAGAAGGATGACAGAGGAGTCATAGTGCGAAACAAAGCTCGTTTTGTCGTTCAAGGTTTTCATCAAGTTGAAGGAATCGACTATAATGAAATCTATGCACCGGTTGCATGCTTGGAAGCAATCCGAATGTTCCTAGCGTTTGCATCATGGAAGAAACTTAAGGTGTATCAGATGGATGTAAAGAGCGCTTTTCTTTACGGTGTGGTCAAAGAGGAAATTTACGTAGGTCAACCGCCAGGCTTTGAGGACCCTATTCACTGGGATTAGGTTTATGTGTTAAACAAAGCTCTCTACGGGTTGCACTAGGCTCCTAGAAAATGGTATGAGGAGCTGAGCACGTATCTCGAAAGGATTCAAACGCAGACTGGTAGACTGCACACTGTTCACGAAACGAGCAGGAGATGATTTGCTTCGTGTACAAATTTATGTTGATGATATTATTTTCGGGTCAACTAACGAACTTCTGTGCTGGGAATTTGAACAAGTTATGCAGGAAAAGTTCGAAATGAGCGCAATGGGAGAAATGCAGTTTTTCCTAGGCTTGCAGGTGGAGCAAAGACCAACGGGGATCTTTATTCACCAGACAAAATACGTTTCTGAAGTCTTGAGCCGATTCCAGATGGATGATTTGAAGCCGATGGATACCCCGATACAGCCCAATCACGGTATTGGAGTTGACCTTAAGGGGGAGCTGACTGATCCATTTACATACAGAGCAATCGTCGGATCTCTGATGTATCTCACAGCGTCTAGACCCGATATAATGTTTGCGACATGTCTTTGTGCGCGATATCAATCGAAGCCGAAACAGAGTCATCTTGCAGCCGTCAAGCGTATCCTTAGATATCTGAAGGGTTGTCCATCGAAAGGACATTGGTACCCTCATGATGATAATTTTGACCTAATCGCTTTTAGTGATGCAGATTGGGGCGGCTGTGACAAAGACAGCAAATCCACAACGGCTGGATGTCAGTTTATGGGGAGCAGGCTCGTGACCTGGCAATGCAAGAAACAAGCCGCAGTTGCACTATCCACATGTGAAGCAAAATACGTTTCAGCATCGAGCTGCTGCTCACAGGTTCTTTGGATCCAACAACAGATGGTGGATTACGGTTTGCAATTTCTTAAAACCCTTATTTACTGTGATAATGAGGCCGCAATCGCATTAACAAAAGACTTAGTAAATCACTCAAAGGCTAAACATATCCGGATTAAATATCATTTTATCCGTGATTGTTATGCTAAAGAGTTGATCGATATGGTCAAAATCCACACTGATTACCAACGTGCAGATCTTTTTACCAAAGCTTTTGCAAATCCAGATTTGATTATCTATTAAAAGCTAATGGTATTAAAGAAAAACAGGACTGATCACCACCTCAGTCTATCACTTTTTAGTTTAAATTTTTACTGCTTTTCAGAAAAATTTCGAAAATCCAAAAACATTGAAAAATTTCAAAATCCATAAAAATTAGAAAATTTCTTTGCTGACTGCTATATCTTCTTCCCTTAGATTAATGCCGTCAGATTTCTGTGAACAAACGATATCTGGGCAGTCACATATTTGAAATGCTCCAGCTTATCCTTGGGAACAGTAAATTCGAAAATCTATAAAAAATCAGAAAATTCTAAAATGATTTCCTGGAGTATAAAGGGAAATGATAGTACATCAGTGGGGATCTGACACATTCTAAGTAATGTACTGCTATATAGGGCGTGTGTCTGAGTCTGTGCGATGTGCTAATAGGCTTCGTAGACCTAATACTGCGTGCCTGATACATACATATTGTTAAGATCTGAGTTTGATTTTTTTGATTGTTTAACTAAATATGATAATAATGAAATGAATATAGAATGAAAGTGCAGCGGAATAATAAACTGTTAATCAAAACAAGAGAGTAAATGTTTTCAGATCGAAAGCTTTCATTTATCTAAAAGATTACAATCGTACAATTACTCCCCCTCATCCTGATCACACAGTGTTTGTCTGAGAGAATGTTTGTGTGTGTGATGCAATAGAACAGTACAAGCACTGTTCTATTTATAGACAGACTCAAACCACTGATGACCTAAGCTGACATCACCTAAGACAGTGACCTCTAACAGAATAACAAACATAAAACATCTGCCTATACAAACTACTGTTACATTGAAAGCACTGATATTAAACAGCTGTTATAGATAAACTCTGATGATCTTGTATCCACTGCTGAAGCATAAGTGCTGTTGGCTCCAGCAGTGCTTTGGTCTTCAGTACTTGAATCAGCAGTTGTTCTTCATCAGACCTTTGGTCAGCAGTTGTTCTTCATCAGTTGTTTATTCAGCAGTCCTTTGTATCAGCAGTTGTTAAGCAGTTGTTTGGATAGAACAGTTGTTAGAGTCAGCAGTCTTTTGGGAGAAGTAAGTTGTAAAGACTGTTTATTCAAAGGATCAAACTGTTAACATATTTTGGCTTTCTAATCATCTGTTTTTCTCCAGGTCAGCAGACCCAACAATCTCCCCCTAGAACAGATGATGCCAAAACTCAGCTTTATTTATTGATCTTTATTCCTCATCAGACTTTCTCTGATTTGACCTTTGAATTGTAATTCAAAGTTCAGAGCAAACAAGTCTTCTTCATCTCTTTCTAGTTCCAGATTTAGCAGTGTATGGTGATCCTCTGCGCATAAACTGTAAGCATCATCCATGCTGATCTTCTGAACCCTTCCATCTGACCTGAGCAATGTCAATTCATGGTTGTCCTTGTTGACTTTCCATTTTAGAATCTTTGAGTCAGTGGATTTGCTGAGTTGAATCTTTATTCTTGATGAGTTGGGTGAAGGTGGTCTTCCAATGAGTTCTCTGAGCTTCTCTGTTGTAGGATCAGAGAAGAAATGTACTTGATTGAACAACCCTTCCTTGATGAATGTATCAGCAAACTTCCTCTGATCTTCCTCTGACATTTCCTTCTGTTTCTTGAACTGTCTTCTTGCAGCAGTTGTTAGATCAGAGGTATCAAGTAAGCTGTCCAAGTTAAAGGTCTGTTGGGGTCTCTTCATCATTGGCTCATCAGTGTAAACAGGTTTTCTTGGTAGGCTGGGATCCTTCTTTCTGTTTTCTTCCAGACTTTTGTATGTTTCAACCAACCTAAGCTCAGACCATCTAGAAACTGACCTCATCTCCCCATAGTTGGCAGCTACAATCTCTTGCCTCATCCTTTTAAACTTCAAGGCTCTGACTGGGTCTCTGCCTTTGCCAAAGTTAGGAGTAGAGACTTTAGCCTTGGGGTCTTGGCCATTTCTTCAATTCTGATAAGTTCTTCTCTCAAAGCATGTGTGGTCCAACCATTGAACTGCTTCTTGGTTGCTTTGTAAGGCTTGGTTGCCATAATCTGTTCCAGAAGAGAATCCCTTACCTCCTTTTCTAAGTCAACACTGAGAGGCATGGAGGACATGGAGTTGCTCAGGGTCTTAGCAAAGTCTTCAATCCTTCTGAGTTTGCTAAGCTCTGCTGAATGGATGCCCTGAGCTGTCCTGTCATCCTTCCCTTTGCATTTCTCCTTAATGATGACATCCACCTGTTCACCCTTGTATTTCAGATAAGTATCAATGTTGAGGGGAACAGGGAAGTTTGGGAGAGATGGGAAGGATCTTTCTGATGGTTGTTCAGTATTGTAGAAGGATTGTAATTCCCCCTTGAGTAGATCAAGTTCAAGGGGATACTGAACAACCAATGGTGTAATGGTTGGTGGTGGTCTATGGGATCTGAACTTGGATGTGTGTGGTGAGAATGATGTGATTGGAATAACTGTGATAGGAGGAGTGGATTGTGCAGTTGAGGTGGTGTTTGGTGAAATGTGTATGTTTTCATCATGTACTACAAAGGTTGATTTTCTCTTCCTTGTGTACATGATTTTAGGGGATGGTGATTTGGTAGCAGTGGTTGGATTAACATCTGTTGGCCTTTTAGTAGGTCCAGCAGATGTTTGGGATTTAGCTGGTGATGTAGGTTTGGTGGTTGTATGTTCAGGTATGTTTGTTGGTTTGGGTATGTTTGTTGGTTTAGGTACAGTGGTTTGCGAAGCAGTGTTTTGGGTAGTTTCAGTGTTTTGGGTGGCAGTGGTTTCAGTAGCAGTGGTTTTGTCAACAGAGGTGTTTAACTTAGATGGTAGTTTTCTGACATGCTTAGCAGGCCTTTTCATCCTTTTAGAGGATCCCACATCTTCAGTTTCCCTTTGTTGTTTCTTCTTGAGTTCAACTAATGATTCTGCTTTAGCTTCCAAGGTGTCAGCTCTTTTCTGTTTTTCTTGAGCAGCCTTTTCAGCTTCTATATTTGCAGAGTCATCTACTGCTTTATTCTTCTCAGTGGTTTGTTGTGGTGCTGTTGGTGTTGTTTGTTGCTGATGTTGTTGTGGAGCTGATTTGGTAGATTCTGGTTTGTTGGCAGACTTGGCTTGGCCTTTGCCTTTTTGAGAAGGAGGACAACCAAAGGGATCCAGCTTTGGTAGCCTATCTCTGCCACTCTCCCCCTTTTTGGCATCATCAGCCGTGAAAGCATCATCATTTTCATCCCTGAGGATGGTGGTAGGGGCAGAGCCAGTAGTCTTCAGCAGGTGGTCCTTGATGGCTTTAATATCAGCATGGGTATCTTTGTACCTTGCATCTACCATATTTCTGATCTCAGCCATATAAGTTTCATGTGTCTGATCAGCCAGTTTTCTGTGAGCTATGATGATGGGGGAAACTGATTTCCATAACTCACTGGCTATATCAGTTGTTGATGGTTGACTCTTGGAAAGGTCTGCAATGGAGCTCAGTATAAGCTTGACATCAGATTTGATGTCAGCTACAGAGGTTTCAATTACAGAAACTCTATCCGTCAATTCTTGGTATTTTGACCCATCTCCTAAGTTAATAGGATCATCTGAGTCCCTACCAGTGGTAGTTCTACCTGATTCAGTCCTAAGAGGTGAATCAGATGCCCCTTTTTCTTGGTACTGGGGACTTCCAACTGTTTTTGGAGACACTATAGTGGCTGCAACAGTTGTTGCCTTCAAGGGAGTCTTAGTTATGTAATCACTGTCCTGATGTGAGACAGTGGTCTCTACATCAGTAGTGGCTGCTCCACTTGAAAACTCACCTAGAGTTGCATGGAACTCAGGTGGTGTAACCTCCTCTTCTGTTTGTTGGATAGCAGATTGTATATTCTCAGGACCAGTCACTTGTTGGAGTATACTCTCAGTGACAGGTGGAAGAGAGGAACTGGGATCTTCCTGAGATTTGGCAATTGCTTCAAACAGAGGTTGCATGGTTTGTGGGACATGATGTGATCGTGAGGGTGGAGGAGTAACAAGAGAATTAGCCCTGGGAGAGGGGCTTGTGAACATTTGGCCAAGTGACTCAAATGTATCATGATGTGTGTCCCCTTGGCTTACAACATGATCCTTTTGGGAGGATTCATGAGGAGTTTGGTCAGGTGGAGGTATATCCAACTGTTGTGAGGAAGTAACAACAGTGGTTTCAGGTTGCTTTTGTTGTGCAACAGAGGTTTCTTCTGGTACCTCAACATCCAGAAGCCTCATTTGTGGTTGAGTGGTGGTTTTTGTGGATGGATGTTTCTTTTTGGAAGTGGCTGGTGTGGGTTTCACAGCAATGGATGTAGTGCCATGATCACTAGGAGCAGTGGGCTCAACAACAGAGGTTTTGACAACAGTTGTTGTCTTTGTCCTCTTTGTTTGTGTTTTAGAAACTTTTGACACTTTAGACACTTTTTCTTGGGTGCTTCCACCCAGCATTCTAGTGAAAGTTTCATCAGTTAAGCTTTTCATTTGCATTGCCTCACCCTTTTTGAAAACTTTTTCTGGTAAGACTTTTTGTAAGATTACACTAAGAATTCTTGGGTAAATAAGAAAAGCATTGTTAGACCCAGACTTGACTGCTTTCACATTTGATACTAAGTCCATGAACAATCCCTGGGAAAGATTGAAGTCAGAGTTTGACAACATGGCATAACCCAGATATTGCATCCTTAATGGAATATCATTAAAGGATGTGGACTTAGCAGAGACAAAAAGAAGAAGAGTATGGAAGAAAAATTTCATGACTGGAGGGAAAAACTTTTTGAAAAGAGTTGATCCAGTCATCTGACCATCATACCCTCTTTCTTGGAACTCAGTGTGAAGCTCTGTTTTAGTAAAGGAGTCCTTACCTGCCAGGTCATTCAGTGTGAAGGTTGTGGATATGGTTTCAGGGGTAATTACGATACTGGTTTCTCCAATTTTGGAAATAATGGAAGTAGGCTTTTTGTCCTGGAGTAGAAACTCAGCATTCAACCAGAATTCTTGGAGGGTATCGAGATAAATGGGGGCGTTAGCGGTTAAGATGGGTAAGTATTTGGAGTTTAGAAAAATGTCGATGGTGGAATGGAATGAAATGTTGTCATCTGTTTTAATCAGATAGGGGAGACAATTGTGGGTGGCTTTAGCTTGAAGATCCATTGTAATGGATTTCGAAGGTGAAGATGATTGAAATTTGATGGAGGGTTTGAGAATGAAGAAGGCGGTTTTCAGTATTTTGAATACAATGAGACAGTGTAACGTCTGTTGTGGTAAAACAGGGTTTTTATAGGCTCAATGAAACCGCTGATGTGGCCAAACCTCTGCTTATATGAGCAGACGTGGCAATCATCTGATGGATGAAACATCTGGTGGAGAACAGCTGTTTTTGGTAAACAACTGATACAAACAGCTGATGGAACCAACTGTTTTTTTTTTTTTTTGTATAGATATAGTATAAATATATAATCTAACAGTTGTTTTATCTGAACAGAGGTTCTGAAACAGATTTTTCAACTAACAGTTGTTTTATCTGATCAGATGTTGTGAAACAGATTTTTCAACCAACAGTGGATATGAATGAAACAGTGGTTGTTTTATCTGATCAGATGTTACAAACAGATTTTTCAACCAAAACAGCTATAAGAAAAAATTTTATTTTCTGAAACATTTTATTATGATTTATTGAAAATTTATTTGTTTAATCCATGTTTAACATACCAATTCTGGAAATCAGATTTCTAAAGGTAGATGTGTCTAAAGCTTTTGTTAACACATCTGCTAACTGATCCTCTGTTGGAACATGGTGCAAAGAAATCAAACCTTTTTCATAGCTGTCTCTGACAAAATGATGTCTTATGTCAATGTGTTTGGTAGTGGAATGAGAGACTGGATTCTTGATGATATTTTCAGCAGCTTGACTGTCCAACATGAGTGGAGTCCGAAGTGCAGTTATCCCAAAATCCAGTAGTTGATTTTGAAGCCACATGAGTTGGGCTGTATAGCTTGCAGCAGCAATGTATTCAGCTTCAGCTGTTGAGGTTGAAACAGCTGCCTGCTTTTTGCTTTGCCATGAAACTAAGGCATTCCCTAGAAATTGGCACCCTCCTGATGTGGATTTTCTTGTGGTGTGACAGCCAGCAAAGTCACTATCTGAATAACCTGAAAGCTCAATGTTTCCATTAGCAGGATACCAGATACCAAGTGTGGGAGCACCTTTGAGGTATCTGAATATCCTTTTCACAGCAATAAGGTTTGACTTTCTGGGTGAAGCCTGGGATCTGGCACAGACACAGGTAGCAAACATAATGTCTGGCCTAGATGCAGTTAAGTACAGTAAAGACCCAATCATGCATCTATAATGTGTTTGATCAACCAGTTCATCCTTGTCATCAATAGTGAGCAGCTTGACTGTACTCATGGGTGTACTACATGGCTTACAATCATTCATCTCAAATCTGGTTAATAAATTCTTTATATATTTGTTTTGGTGAATGAATGTGCCATTTTGCAGTTGTTTCACTTGAAGACCAAGGGAACACTGAAGCTCACCCATGGCACTCATCTCAAACTCTGCTGTCATGAGTTTTCTGAACTCATCACACATTTGGTTACATGTGGATCCAAAAATGATGTCATCCACATATATTTGAACAATCATTAAGTGTTTCCCTTTCCATTTAAGAAATAAAGTTTTGTCTATTTTACCTCTTGTGAAGCCAATGGATAAGAGAAATGTGGAAAGAGTTTCATACCAGGCCCTTGGTGCTTGTTTGAGTCCATACAAAGCTTTGTTGAGCTTGTAGACATAGTCAGGATGGAATGTGTCTTCAAAACCAGGTGGCTGACATACATAGACCTCCTCCTGAATTTTGCCATAAAGGAAAGCACATTTGATGTCCATCTGATACACCTTTATGTTGTGGTTGACAGCAAAGGCTAAAAAGAGTCTGATGGCTTCTAGTCTTGCTACAGGAGCAAAAGTCTCATCATAATCTATTCGTTCTTCTTGTCTGAAGCCTTGAACCACAAGCCTGGCTTTATTCTTGACAACAATACCCCTTTCATCAGTCTTGTTTTTGAAGACCCACTTTGTTCCTATAGGACAAACATCCTTAGGAAGTGGTACAAGCTCCCATACTTGTTGTCTTTTGAATTGAAGGAGTTCTTCTTGCATGGCTTCTACCCAACTGTTGTCTTTCAGTGCCTCTTGGTACTTGACAGGTTGTGTGAGGGATAAAAAACCTGCAAAAAGACAGATATTTGAGGATTGACTTCTTGTGAGCACACCCTCTCTGATGTTGCCAATGATCCGGTCTTGTGGATGAGCTCTTAAGTAAATAAGATCTCCCTGATATGGAACAATGGCATTTTGAGGTGATGGACAGAGGTTTGGTGACTCTGTTGGTGTAACATCTGTTGGTACTTCTGCAGTGCCAGCAGATGTTTGGAATGGTAATGGAGGAATGGGTCCAAGTGGTGTGAAACTTGACTGACTTTTGTCAACACTTGATTGACTTTTGTCAACAGATGATAGGTCAGTGGTTGTGAGGGGTGAAGCAGTGGTTTGAGGATAAGACTGGCCAACAGTGGTTGACACAGCTGTGGCAGAGTTTTGACAATTGTTTTGAACAGCTGCTTCCTCCGAGGCAGAATAGACTTTGTAGTGACTGGGGATCACAACATCTATTCTGTAATCTTGTTGTGGAGACTGTGGAGTACCTGCATTGTTAGCTTTAACAGTGATATCTTCAAATTTTAATTTATCTAAATCAAATAATTCAGCAGGGTTTGCAGGGATTTTTAGGGATGAAAGTTCATTGAACTTTACATTCAGAGTTTCTTCTATTGTCTTGGTCCTTGTGTTAAACACTTTATAGGCCTTGGCAGTAGAAGAATATCCCAGAAAACAACCACAGTCTACTTTGGCTGCAAATTTTGAAATGGAATCTTTGAGATTTAAAATGAAACATGGGCAGCCTAAGATTTTGAAGAATGAAATTAATGGTTTGATTTTGAACAAAATTTCATAAGCAGTTTTTTGATGTCTGGGGTTGATCAAAACTCTGTTTTGAACATAGCAAGCAGTGTTTACAGCTTCTGCCCAAAAGGACAGTGGCAAACCAGAATCTGCTAGCATGGTTCTTGCAGCTTCTATAAGAGTTCTATTTTTCCTCTCAACCACCCCATTTTGTTCTGGAGTTCTTGGAATGCTGAACTGCCTCACAATCCCTTTTGACACACAGAAGTCATCCAACTCCTTATTTTTAAACTCTGTTCCATTGTCACTCCTGAAGACTTTTACTGGCAAGTCATATTGTTTTTCAACTTTGGTGACAAAGTCCTTCAATATACCTGCAGTCTCATCCTTAGAATGTAAAAAGTAAGTCCATGTAAACCTAGAAAAATCATCAACTATGACAAGACAAAATCTTTTTCTTCTTAGACTCATGATTTTAACAGGGCCAAACAAGTCCATGTGTAACAATTGTAAACAATGACTGGTTTTGGACTCTTCAATGGATTTGTAAGAGCTTTTATGTTGTTTCCCTTTTAAGCAAGAAACACAATGCTCATCACATTTAAATTCTTTTGATGGTAAACCTCTGACAAGGCTTTGTTTGGAGAGTGTGTTGATAGTATTAAGGTTGGTGTGACCCAATCTCCTATGCCACAATTCTGTCTCCTTAGTGGAGGCAGCAGAAAATAGACAGACATTTGCCATAGGATTGTCCTTTAACATATCAACAACATACACATTGCCACTTCTATGAGCAACAAGTTGTGCTTTCCTCTCAACAATAATGGTATCAATCTTTTTCACCACTTCTGGCCCAATAATCTTACAAGTTTTCTTTGTGAAAAATGAGCCATAACCTTTGTCACTCATTTGTGAAACACTCAGAAGATTAAACTTGAGATTATCAATAAGATTGACATTTTCAAACTTGATTTTTCCAGCTTGTACAATCCCTGAACCCAACACCTTACCTTTTGAATCATTACAAAAGGATATATCACCCCCTCCATGAGCCAAGAAGTCCAGAAGAAGGGCTCTACATCCTGTCATGTGCCTGGAGCCTCCACTATCTACATACCAAAGACTATCTAAACAAGCAGAAGCTCCCTGCACATCAGTAAATGATTAGTTTTGGTGAGTGTCCAAAGCCAGTTTGGCTTTGGATGGGTCCTCAGACCTTTCAGACTCAAGCTTTGGAAGGTGATCAGTGGTTTGGACCAATTTCTGAATTAAGTTCAACAACTGCTGCTGACCATTTGCCAGTGCTTGGATGTCAACACTTGGGGCAGCAGTTGTTTGATCACTTCCTGACAGATGATAATACCCATATGGATTTCTGTTCACTCTTGGTTTAGAGGGTCTTTTTGGCTCCTCATAAACATGTGGCAGACTGTGACATGGAGGTTGACCATAACCTCTTGGGTATTTGCTTGTGGGTGGAGCATCTGTTACTTGGACATCTCTAGAAGCAGATGTTTCAAGCCTTTTTGTAACAGATGTTTGGACAGGGGTGAAGGTCTGTTTGGGCTTTCCTTTTGAAGTACTAACCACAGGGTTTGCAAGAGTTTTAGCTTTGTATTCTTGTATTTTAACATCAAAATTTTTGAGATACAAGCACTCTTTGGTCTTGTGATTCTTTTTCCCACATATTGAGCATGTGGCTTTGGAATCACATTCACTTGTTCCTTTGTTAATGTCATATGCTTATAGAAGAAAACAGTTTTTGGTGACATGATTCTTCTTTTCACAGAAATCACAGAACAAGTTGACAGTCTTTTCTTTCTTCTTCCCCTTTTCAGCCTTCTTTTCAGCAGATGTTTGAGCATCTGCTGGAAGATTTTTCAGGGGAATGACCTTTGCCAAGGGAATGAGCTTTGCCTGAGGAGCTGTCTTTCCCTCAGGTGTTTTAAAATCAACAGGTTTGAAATTCTCAAGAGTATCACACTCATCAGACCAAGTAGGTTTAAATTCATACTTTTCAAGTTCAGTAAAAGATGAGGAACCTTCTGGTTTTTCAAGATCAATTTTCTTACCATTTGGTTCAGTGATTTTAATCTCTTGACCCTGCAGGTTTGTTGGTATTACCTCAACAGACTTTTGACTCTTTTTATCAGTGTTTTCAAAAGCTGGAGCAGTGGTTTCAAAACCAAAGCCAAACTTCACATGACTTTTAGTTTGTTTGTTGAGTAACAGTTCAAAACCTCTACATGATTCCACCCATTTCTCACATTCAACTTGGGTGGACTCAAGCTCACTTTTACAACTTTGATATTTTGCTATCATAGTTTGGAGCTGGTCTTTGGTTATGGTTGCTTCATGTTTTAAGCTGCTTATTTCAGATTCTTTTGCAGTTAAACTTGTTTTTAAATCTTTTGTAAGTTTTTCAAATGTAACTTCATCATCCAAAATTTTCTTTCTAAGGTTTTCATTCACCTCTTTGATGTTAGCAAATGCTATTACACATTTGTCAGAACACAACTCTTTAAGAATTTGAGGAGATACCTTAGCAGCAGCCATCAATGCACAATCACACTTGCACTCACAGTCATCAGATGCACCCCAGGGATCTGTGAGATTCACAACCTCTTCTTCAGGTTTTTCACCTGTAACAACTTCACTAACAACATCATCAGTCACAACATCAGATTCAGTTACCACCTCCTCAGATTCAATCTCATCCACCATGGCCATGAAACAAAAATTTTCTGGTTCACTTTTAGCTTTGGCAACTAGTGCAAAATTTTCATCTGTTAGCTCATCAGGTAGACTGCTCCAATCAACAAAGCCTTGTGTAAAGAAGCTCTGTTGACTGGTCTCTGCAGGGGCAGAGGATGAAGCAACAGTCGTTTGCACAGGTGCTTGAGCAACAGGTGTTTGCACATAGTGGATCTGAGGAACAGTGGTTTGGACATACTGGATAGGAACAGTGTTTGAGGACTGTGCAAAATGAGCAGTGTTTTGCACATTTGGTCCAGGGGCATTATAGGAATTCTGATAAGTGTTGGTCTGTGGTCTTTGATTTGGATAGGTTATCATAGGTGCACCATGTTGACCCCTACATTCCCTAGCGAAATGACCAAGTCTATGACATTTGTAACACTTTATCTTTGATTTATCCAACCCAACCTTAGATCTGCCAGTTAACCCTGGAAACCTTCTCCCAGTTTTCTTGTAAAAATTATTAGTTCTTACACTGAGAAGGGACAATTGGTGCATAATGTCCATTTCTTCCAAATCATCAGGGTCAAAGTATTTCAGGTCATCATACTCAAAGGATATATTGTCAGATGCCTGGATATCACCACCACTTGCTGTGAAAGCATAGTTTGGTGAATAAGAATCAGAGTTAAAACCTGAGTTAAAACCTGAAGTTATGTCAATGAAATGATCATAACTCTGATCCTTAGTGTTTCCAGGCACCTCATCATGACCCAAAAGTGTTGTATTCCCAAATACATAGTCATTAGACACTTTTGCAGAGTCCTGGAGCTTCTTTTTCTGGTTAAGCTCTCTCTCATAGGTCAAGAGCTTACCATGAAGCTGGGTTAGTGATAGGTCTTTAAATCCAATTGAGTTTCTCATCACAATAGCAATAGTGTCCCATTTGTCTGGTAATGATCTTAAAAACCTATGGTTCAAGGTTTAATGAGGGTAAGTAAGACCAACCAATTTTAGTTCACTAATTAAGAAATTAAACATCTCAAACTATTGAGTTAATGACTCTCCTTTGACATGACTGAATGTTTCATATTGTTGGCAAAGCGGACAATATTGGTGATGAGAGGGGCGGGGTGTTACAGATTGGTATCAGAGCCTTGGTTATAGGGAATTAGGTTATTAGAAAATAATCTAGACTATAACCTTAGGGACTTAAACAGTACTTGCATCTATTACTTGTAACCCTAATTGCTTCCTTAATCTTATCCCTATCATATGTAACCCTAAGCCTACATGTGACCTACTCTTATTCGTCTGCTGCAATCCTGATCCACCATTAGATTAATAGGACAAAATCCTCAGGTTTAACCTGAACCCCCTTGAGATCTTGTCGAAGTTCTAGATTTTAATAAGGAACACGTGCAATCTGGAAGGGTGAACGCCTGTATTCTGAGTCTTCTGTCTAGGCTGGCATTGCGCATGTATCCCAATCAGACGAGGGACCCGGATGCCTACCTGGGAATTCTCGGGATGAGTGTTCACTTATAGGCTAAAGCATGTCTTCATATGTTATTAGAATTTAGAATCTTTGATAAGTCAACGTGTTCGTTTATTCGTTTTAATTAATGAATAAATGATTACATTCCTTATATAATCTCATTCATTTCATTGTGTCTATTACAGATCATGCCTCCACGTCGCAGCACTCGCAACAGCAATGGTGAGAACCACGATGAAGGTGGTGATAACCATAACCATAACCACGGTCCTAACCACAACAACAATGGTGTCGATGCCCAACTGGCTGCGATCATTTCTCAACAAATGGCGCAGCAAATCGCGACTCTGGTTCCCAATTTACTAGCACAAGTCATCCAAATGAATGGCAACGGAAACGGTAACGGCAACGGGAACGGTAACGGCAATGGTAATGGAAATGGAAACCACAACGGGAATGGAAATGGTCTCCCAGCCTGTACCCGTAAGCACTTCAATTCTTGTAACCCCCCAAAGTTTAGTGGAGAAGAAGGATCTACAGGACTCCTCCAATGGTTTGAGGGTATTGAGAATACCTTCATCAACAGTGAATGCCCCGACAACTTCAAGGTTCGTTACGCCATGAGTGTTCTCCACAAACGAGCACTCACTTGGTGGAATGAAGAAAAGCGCACCCGTGGGGACGAAGTTGCTCTTGCTATGACATGGGACCAAGTCAAGGAGGTTATGAAGGAAGAGTTTTGTCCTCGCAACGAGGTTAAGAAGCTTGAAGATGAGTTCCACACCCTAGCTCAAGATAGTGGGGAAAACCTTGCCTACAACACCCGCTTTCACGAGCTTAGCTTATTGTTGCCTCACAAAGTCACTCCCCTGCCGGTAGCCATCGAAAAGTATATCGGTGGTCTGCCCATGCAAATTCAGGACACCGTTTAGGGAAGAAATCCTGCAACTTTGGAAGAAGCCAAACGTCTAGCGGCCACTCTTACTGATAATCACGTGAAGACGGTACTCTCTTCCGCAAGGGCACTAAGAAGACTGTTGCCAAAGACACTCCTCAGCCCGCTATCGAAGTCAAGCCTGAGACCTCAAGCAACAAGAAGCGTAAGGCTAGGAACTACATGGTTGCTACTACCCCACCTACAGCACAAAACCCAGCCAAGAAACCATACACCGGACCTCACCCCTTGTGCAATACTTGCAAATACCACCATCCAGCACAGGTGCCATGTCGCTTTTGTACTAAGTGTCAAAGGAATGGTCACCTTGTGAACATCTGCCGAGCCCCTCCTGCTGCCCAAAACAACAATGCTCCAACTCCTAACCAACAAAACAACCGGCCTGCTCGTGGTTAGTGCTACGAGTGCGGCAGCCCTGATCACTATATCAACAATTGCCCCAATCGTAACCAAAACCAAAACCAGAACCACAACCAGAACCAAGGTGCTCGAGGTCGCGCCTACAATCTCAATGCTAACCAGGCCCGTGACAACAACGAAGTGGTGAATGGTACGTTTCTCATTAATAACCACTATGCATCCATATTATTTGATTCGGGAGCTGATAAGTCATTTGTATCACTGAAGTTTGAACCTTTACTTAACTTACCCCAAACTAATCTAGAGGAACCTTTAGTGGTAGAGGTAGCTAATGGGAAGTCTATCTCGATCGACTCCATTATTCGTAACTGTGTGTTGAACCTCGACGATCATACTTTCTCTATCGATCTCATCCCCATGAATCTTGGGAGTTTTAATGTTATAGTAGGCATGGACTGGTTGTCAACCCATCGTGCCGAAATTCTGTGCTTTGAGAAAGTCATACGCATCCCTCTCGAATCTGGTGAGATTTTAAAGATCTATGGTGAGAAGCCCTGTGGCGAGCTTAAGCTCATGTCTTGTACTACTGCCCAAAAGCACTTACGAAAGGGGTATATAGCCTTCATAGCTAAGGTGATAGAGAAGAAGGACAAAGGCAAAAGTATCCAAGACATTCCAATTATTCGAGACTATCCTGAAGTCTTCCCAGAGGATTTACCTGGTTTGCCTCTTGCTCGACTAGTGGAATTTAGAATTGATCTTGTTCCTGGTGCTAATCCTGTTGCTAAAGCTCCTTATCTTCTTACACCCTTTGAGATGCAAGAACTTGCCAGTCAATTACAGGAACTTTCTGATAAAGGGTTCATTCGCCCTAGTTCTTCTCCATGGGGAGCCCCTGTCTTGTTCGTTAAGAAGAAAGATGGATCTCTTGGAATGTGTATTGACTATCGTGAACTCAACAAGCTCACCATCAAGAATCGTTATCCATTGCCTAGGATTGACGATCTTTTCGATCAACTTCAAGGAGCAACCCACTTCTCGAAGATTGATCTTCGTTCTGGTTATCATCAGCTTAGAGTCCACGATGAAGATATTCCCAAGACAGCCTTTCGCACGCGTTATGGTCACTATGAATTCATGGTCATGCCTTTTGGATTGACCAACGCTCCCGCAGTGTTTATGGATTTAATGAATCGGGTTTGTAGACCCTACCTCGACAAATTCGTGATCGTCTTCATCGATGATATTTTGATTTACTCTAAATCAAAATCCGATCACGAGCAACATCTTCACTCTATCTTGGGTCTCCTGAAGAAAGAACAACTGTATGCCAAGTTCTCAAAATGTGAATTTTGGCTTAAGGAAGTTCAATTTTTGGGACATGTCATTGATATGAACGGGATTCATGTTGATCCTGCAAAGATCGAAGCTGTGAAGAACTGGAGTGTTCCTAAAACTCCAACTGAAGTTCGTTCTTTCTTTGGTTTGGCTGGTTATTATCGTCGATTCATCGCCAACTTCTCTAAGATCACTGTTCCTCTCACTACCTTAACTCACAAGGGTAAACCCTATGAGTGGGGACCAAAGCAAGAGGAAGCATTTGAAACTCCTAAGCTGAAACTCTGTGAAGCTCCTATCTTATCTCTACCTGATGGTAATGATGATTTCGTGGTCTATTGTTATGCATCAAACCAAGGTCTTGGTTGTGTTCTCATGCAACGAGGAAAGGTTATTGCTTATGCGTCTAGACAGCTCAAGACTCATGAAAAGAATTATACCACCCATGATCTTGAATTGGGCGCTGTTGTCTTTGCTCTCAAGATTTGGAGACATTATCTTTATGGGACCAAATGTGTGGTGTTCACAGACCACAAGAGTCTCCAACATGTCTTCAACCAGAAAAATCTTAACATGAGGCAACGACGTTGGGTTGAGTTACTTAACGACTATGATTGCGAAATTCGCTACCATCCTGGCAAGGCGAATGTTGTGGCTGACGCACTTAGTCGTAAAGAGAATATCAAACTTCACTGTGCCAAAGTTCGTATTGATCTTCAGGATCGCATTCTTCAGGCTCAACATACATCAGTCACCCAAGGTAACATGTACGATGAAATGTCTTGTGGTGCTGAGACTCAACTTGAAACCAAACCTGATGGGCTACTCTATTTTCTTAATCGACTGTGGATTCCTGACCGTGATGATCTTCGTACTTTTCTCATGAACGAGGCTCGTTATTCTATTCATCCTGGAGCTGACAAGATGTACCAAGATCTCCATTATTCTTATTGGTGGTCTGGTATGAAGAAAGATATTGCTCTTTTCGTTGCAAAATGCCTCACTTGTTCAAAGGTCAAGGCTGAACACCAACGACCATCTGGTATGCTCGAACAACCAGAAATTCCTGTATGGAAATGGGTGAGCATAGCTATGGACTTCATCACCAAACTCCCTCGTACACCCAAAGGTTTTGACAGTATTTGGGTAATCGTCGATCGTTTAACCAAGTCAGCCCACTTTTTACCTATTCGTGAGAAGTATTCTGTGGAAAGGTTGGCAAAGATGTACGTAAGTGAAATCGTATGTCGTCATGGTATACCTTTGGACATTATCTCTGATCGCGATGGTCGTTTCACCTCTCACTTTTGGGATTCTTTACAAGATGCTTTGGGTACCAAGTTGAACCTGAGTACTGCTTATCACCCTCAAACAGATGGTCAGACTGAACGGACCATCCAAACACTTGAGGATATGCTCAGGGCATGTGTCATCGATTTTGGTGGCGCATGGGATTCTCATCTCCCTTTGGTTGAATTTTCATACAACAACAGTTATCATGCCAGCATTAACATGGCTCCATTCGAGGCACTCTATGGTCGTAAATGTCGTTCACCTGTCTGTTGGACCGAGGTTGGTGAAGCCCGTATCACAGGACCCGAACTAATCCAGGAAACCACAGAAAAAATCCAACTCATTCAGGATAATCTTCTCAAGGCTAGAAGTCGTCAGAAGAGTTATGCTGATAAACGTCGTAAACCCTTGGAATTTCTAGTTGGGGACCTTGTACTACTTAAGGTATCCCCTTGGAAAGGAGTAATTCGTTTCGGTAGAAAGGGAAAACTAGCTCCTCGATACGTAGGCCCATTCAAAATTCTTGACAGAGTTGGAAAAGTGGCTTACAAACTTGATCTTCCACCTGAGTTAAGCAATGTTCACCCGACCTTCCATGTTTCGAATCTCAAGAAATGCTTAGCAGATGAGAACCTTCATGTTCCTCTTGAAGATGTGCAGATTGACGAAACTATGCACATTATCGAGAAACCCGTCGAGATTGTTGATACAGGAGTCAAGAAACTCAAGCGCAGTCACATTCCGATCGTTAAAGTTCGTTGGGAATCTAAACGAGGCCCAGAGTTCACTTGGGAACGTAAAGACCAGATGAAGTCTAAGTACCCACATCTTTTTGCACCAGACTCTCCAACTCCAACTTCGGGACGAAGTTCCTAAAAGTAGGGGAGACGTCAAGTTCTATCTTTTTGCACCAGACTCTCCAACTCCAACTCCAACATTACGCATTTATACTTGTACGTTACGATCATCATTAATAAAAACGTCAAGTTCTATCATTATTGTTCGCATTTTATTATTTTTGTGGCATTTTGGGAACCCTAATACTATATTAATTATATTTATATATGGTTATATCATGGAAAAGTGTTAAAAAAATGGTGCTTGGGCCGGGACTCGAACCCGCGCCCAAGCCGGTTCAATTATACAACACACACAAACCAGCTGATCTAGGTATCATATTTGTTTCAAACCCGGACCATTATAAATATATCACTAGTTTAAAAACCCTCACAGTTGACTTGGAAAGTCAAATGTGAGACGCGACTTGCCTTAATCATCAAGCATAACTCGTGATTAATCTATGATTGGCATCACAACACAATTACCGGCCTGTTATGACTCAGACACACGGCAATTAACATTCAATTGTTGCCTAATTGATCAAACGACGCGTCAACATTTAATTCGAAGTCAACGATTGCCAATTCGAACACCTAGGCCTTTACACTATAAATTGAACATTCCTGGAACTTCACAACTCGCCAAACCTCTCTTCTCAAGCTCTAATTTCTCACAAAATCCTCTGCTACTAAGATTTCTGTTCGAATTTTGACTTCGAAGCTTGACCGTCCAATTGTGCACGATACAGCTTTGTAAGTCTAATCTTTTTTGTGGGTTACATTAATCGGCATGTGTACAACATTAGCCCCATGATTAATTGGACTAATGTTGTGTGTATTGATCGATTGGAAAATTAGGGCTCGTATGAATAATATTGGGGAAGAACACGAATTGCATATAATACTTATTTTATTTAAACAAAAACTAACACAACCAGTGGTCTGGACCAAGTGGTTGTGTCTGGTGCCCACCATCTGAGCCACGCGGGTTCGAGTCCCGGCTATGGCACATTTTTTTTTATTTCGTTTTTAATCAAACAAATCAAATTAATTATATATAATACTTATAATTTTATAAATTCGTTTTAAATTATTAAAACTCTTTTATTAATTCTACAAAAATTATATTAAGTAAATCTGATGAAAAAGTTTCACTCACAATTTTTAGTTTTCAAAAATTTATTTATTTAATATATATAATAAATAAATCAATTTTATTCTATTATATTTATAAAATTCCATTAAAATATAAAAAAAATTTTATAAATTTCCACAAAAATTATTCTGAGTTTATATAATGACAAACTTTTCTGAAATGATTTTTAATTCTGAAAAATCATTAATTTAATATTTTTAATCAATTTTTGTTAGTATTAATCATAATTAAATCATAATAAATCCAATTTTTAATATTTTTGCACCAAAATTTTATACAAATTATTTCTGAATATTTAGAACAGAAATATAAATTTTAAACTAATAATTCTTTAATTTTAGTATTTTTAAATATTAAAGTTAAATCTTGATAATTTGTTATAAATAGAATTAATATTCTATTTTAAAGAAAATAATTTTGTAAAAATTATTTTTATACTTTAAACACATTTTTGTGACCATCTTAAATTTAAATTTTATAAAAAGATTTTTGTCTATTTAATTACTAAATTTCTCTCAATTATCAAATATTTTTATTATTAATCAAACGAGTATTTATCCCTAATTCGAAGCCCTAGAACATATACATTTGTAAACTAGATAGACTTAGACATATTTATTAGCTTATTATAGGGTGATATTTGGCATTGTTTGGGCAACACCACTATTCAATTTTTCAAGAAGTATATCTTTTGATAAGGTGAGTTTTACATAGCCCCTTTTCTATTTATCACCATTTTTGGGGTGAAACATGTTACAACACCATTTTCTATGTTGCATTATGTCTTGAACATGACTAGGGTAAGCACAATTCTAGCATAATCATTAACATTCATCAGCCGACGGTATACATTGATAGATCTATTGGACTGACAATCCCACCCAGATACGTGCCTCCTACAAAGGTAGCGTGGGTCTTTGTTATCGCATAACATATTCGAGTGAACCATGAGCGTATGGGATGTGCCACATTATAACACTCACAAGGGTTGATTATGCACTCGATTTACTTCTAGTATGTTTTCACATATGGACTAGACTTGCTATGACATATGAATTGCACAACATATTTATTCGATTATCAAAACCTATGTAATTCTCACCAGCTTTTGTTGACCCAAAAATATTTTCAAAATTAACATGTGTCAGGTAACAATGAAGCTGAGGCTTGAGTTTGCATATGGATTATACATGAAGTTATTATATGGAGCTATTTGAAGTTTTGTTATTTGATATTATGTATTGAATTTCTAGACAATCATTTCATTTTTGGATTATTATGCTTTGAATAAATTATTTAAAATTTTATTTATACCATGTGCTACTGAAACAATCATCAATACGTGACATCCTGATGTTTCCGCCATCGGTTGGGGTGTTACAAAACTAACCTAAGTCATCCTGATCATAGTTGTTATATTTTTGCTTATTGAACATCCTGATACACCATCTTAAGAATATTATTGATTTACAAACATATTTCTACACATTTAGCACTCTCCCTCACATAAACTAATTTGGAATAAAAATTTATTTTTACTAGATAATTTTTGACCAAAACAATGAGTATTGTGGAAACACAAGGGGATACAAAAGATCACAGTTTAATGATATACCGTGACAACAATCAAGTGAATTTGTAAACATGATGATATAAAACAAGTCGATTAATAAGTTTTGAAACAGTGAATGAAGACGCACCGTTCAAGAATCAGAATGCGATCAAAGTTAAAACTTAAAAATTTGAGTCATGGGAAAAATGTTTAGCACAAGAATAATGTTGCTTTATTGTATAAAAGTCACGAAACATAGGTGAAATAGTGTAAGTTTTTTAATGTGATCATATAGCGCACAAAAGTTTTAATAATGATGATGAAGAATCCAAAAGCGAATGATTAATGAATAATAGCATATGAAACAACAAGCGTTGAAATTGAAACTTCAAATGATAAACAAGACATAAATATCAATAACATAAGACGTTGGGATTGTTTCCATATGAAACCTTGACTAACTCAAGTATTTGAAATTTCCTAGTGACTTGTGGGGGTGTGCTTTAGTCTATAAGTGAATGCTCGTTCCAAGAGTTCCCACGTAGGTATACGGTTCCTTTGTCTGATTGGGATTTATACGAAATACCAGGCCTAGACAGAAAACATAGGATACATGCACCCAACCTTCCAAATTGCACATGCCCCCATCACTAGTGACTTCCAAAACTTTAGCGAGATTAAAAACGAGGTATAGAAATAACTCCCTGAGGTGTGGATTTAACTCCTAACTCAAAGTTTTATTTCAAAAGAAAAAATATGGCAGAGTGAGACTAGTCACTAAGATAAGGATATGACTCCCAGCTTAGTGGTTAAGTTTCTTTTGGAGGAATAATTCCTTGAGGTGGGATTGTCACTCCTATCTCAAAGATATTAATCCCAAAGGTATAAAATATATAGAGAAATGAAACTAATCACCAAGGTGAGGATATCACTCCTAACTTGGTGATCTCGTTTCAATTGTGAAATACGAGTATCTTCAAGAAAAAAATACCAAAAAGAATAACGAGATAAAATCATCCCGAAAGTAAGTTGAAAGAAAATATGTGGATAAGAAGAAATATACATGAGAGGACTCATGAATTGAAGCTTAGTCTAATTCCCTATAACCATAGCTCTGATACCAATCTGTAACATCCCGACCGATGGCGGAATCGTCGAGGTGCCACGTTGTGACGATTGTTCAATAGCTAATGGTACTAAAGTGTAAATATTGATATATTGAATAAATAGTTTATTACATTGAAATGAAATACGAAGATACAATGATTCTAAAGTGTCAAGTCAAACTGAAATACAATGAAGACAACCCTAAATATAAATCCAAAAGCTTAAAAGAAACGTCTCAAAATAACGTGAAACATGTACAAAATAATTTTGTCAACACATATAATGTATTGGTGAGAATACCTTGATTTGAATAAATATATAGTAATAAAATTGTTTAGCAATTCATGTGCGGTACCATTTGCAATTATGTAATAAGTAATATCCGTTCAAAATCAACCCTAAGAATTAAGTATCAAGAATGAAGAATAAAACAACCACTTTGAAAACCATTTTTGAGTATTGTTTTGGTCAAAAATTATCTACTAAAAATAATCTTGTTTTCCAAATTAGTTAAAGTCAGGTAGATTGCTAGTTTGATAAAAACTAAGTGTTATTCTCAGGATGGTAATTTGTTAATATAAATAAACTATGAATTGACAACTATGCTCGGGATGGTGATGAGAAAATTGAGGATGGACAGTTATATCCTGAGGATGTAACTGTCAAGCAGAAATGTGAATTAAGCTAAGATAGACGATTGTAAGTAAAATGCTATAAAGAAACAATACTTCATGTACGAGGAAAGCCCTTGATCAAAGATAGATCGCCGGCATAAAACATCGGGAGGAGACTAGGCCCCTGCCTTGTTTGTTAATATTAATGTGGTAAAAAGGATTAGAACTTTGGATGAATGAATGGATGAGTGATCTAATATTACAATGATTCGTGAGTATTCTAAGTAGCTGAGTGTGTGATTAGCTTTAGTGAAAGCAATGTGTCCTATACTTGTCCATCATTATATGCGTATAGGATCGGCTATTCAAACAAAGAATATGATCAAACAAGTTCAATTCAGGTGCGGAATCCCTGAATTGATCACGAAATGATAATTAAACTAGCAAAACACACAAATCATCATAAACATGTTCATTTCATTCATAATCATAATCATTAACACTTTGAAAGCTTGTTTACAATGATATAAATCAGTTACAGACTTGACAAAAACCCTAGGGTGAAACACACTCTGAGAGGGAAACAAAATGACCAAAAGTTTACATTCAAAAAATGATTCAACCCTATATAGACCTGCACATTCGCCCAATTGACTTGGTCGAATGTGCAGGTTCGACCATTCATAATGGGCGAATCTGGACATATATACAAACAGATCTTCCTTCAACCATCCGACTTCCACATTTGACCGTACGTAATCAGTAATACATTTTAGAATTCGCAATTCAATAGCACTAGTCGCACTTTCGTGTATCTACAAACTCCCCCTCGACTATTGCTTGAATTGCTTCAGCCTTCGCTCTTCATCCATTCTCTTGTTCATCAGTTTGATATGCAGTAGCTTCTTTTGTTCTTTCGTCATCACTGGTTCATGAGTTTGCTTAGGTTTCTTCTTTTCAACATTATGAATCTGAACAAACTTCCCCAACTTCTTATCAAAGTCACAACTCGCATTGACATCCCACGCAAAACACAAGAATACCACACGTTGGTATTTAGCTGCCTGTTCACTGTCTTTCTCTTCACAGTAAATCGGATTATAGTATAACATGATAATGTCCTCGTGTGAGCAATTGATCAACCACATCGGGTCAAAAATATGAATCTTCTTAAAATCTTTCATACCATCCTTCAGAACAATAATAACCTCTGCTGTCTTCCAGTCGTAGTACCACCACATAAAATCTTTCGAAAAGTGTTGTGGAATTTGCATCAAAGGAATATGCTTCAACACTTTTGGTGGTTTATACTTCAAAGTCACCTTGTGCAACCCCGTTATCTCATCTTTCTCCTTCTTGTAAACAATTCTCTTAGGATACTGTGGGGTAAACACATTCCATTTCGTTCTGCTCTCTCTCGCCATGCGATCTGCAAAGTAACCAACGAGATGGTTGTTTACTGAAGCACATGACATTTCATGTCTGCAGACATCGCGAACAGCCCAATATGGTAGTGTCTTAATGTCGTGGAATCTGTTGAAGTACAGAATTCCTTTGTCCCATTTCATAGCGACACACTTAAGCTGTCTCAAATACTTACATCCGAGAGCTTTTCCTTTGAATAGTTAGTTGTGGAATTTGTAGAAACTACCCTGAACTTCAGTCTTAGGGCGGTTAGCTTCTTTTTCTTTAAGCTTCCTCAGTAATTCTTTCAAATCATCAGATTGTTCAACATTTGGCTTCTGACAATCTGAATTCTTAAACACTTCTTCAACGAACTTTTTACTCTTCTCACGAGCAAGTTTCTCAGCCTGGCTTAACAATTCATCAGAGAATTCAGGAAATCCATAATTTTTATCATTCTTGAAGTATTCTGGATATTCCTCACTTGTAATATCCTCTATCTCTACCTATTCAAACACTGGAACATCTCTATCATCAGAGTGATTACCTGCTTCTTTCTCAGGTATATTCGGTATTTGATTTTCACTCATAACTCCTCAAGAGATTTACCAACCTGTTTAGTCAGTCCCTCTAATATCTCTTTAGAGACGGCTGCAGAAACTTGTCCGTCTTCCAGATCAGGATCATTATATTCAAGTTCAAGACGCATATCATTTGACTCGAATATCTCTGGAAATCTACCAATCATCTCAATCGTCCAGACTCTATCAGTCAACATCTGGCGATATAACTTCTTATCTTCTTTAGATAAAGCTCTGATTTTCTTGTTCCAGAAAATATTATCATCCTTAGTAGTTCCACCAGGAGCTTTCGAACTAGACTCTCTTGCACCCTTACCTGATCCCCTCTTTTCACACTTATATTTGTCAGTATCATCATCATCGTCATCATCATCACTATCAGCAGAGCTATTACCATCACCTGAATCATCACCTGAACCATCATTATCACCATCATCTTTCTTCTTAGAAGCATCACCGGCATCCTCATCCAATTTATCATCTTCTTCTTCATCTGATGGTTCAAAATCAACCTGTTCTTCTTCAGGATCTTTATCTTCCTCTCCAGTTTTCAGTTGTGGAGCTTTTGAGTACAAATCTTTTATCAGATTATTCATGCTCTTGTTGGTTTCTTTCAGCTTTTTGTTCTCAAGTCTCAAATTAATATACCTTCTAGTATTTCTCTGCTCATGTAATAACAACTACTAATTCTCTTCCTGAAGTTGTTTAATTTTTGCTTGCAAACCTTCTTGATTTTCCTGTGAAGAGACAACTACATCCAGCATCTTCTTGTCATTCTTCCTTAACTGCTCAATCTCTGCTTGTTGCTGATTAATGATTTTCATCATATCTGCAAGCTTCTGGTTTACTGCATTCTTCACATCACTATCTACAGCAACCTTTGGTGTTGAAGCTTCAGCAACTGGAGTCTTTTGTTTCTTTAGCTTTTGCAAGACTCTATCTAAAGCAGGATTAAAATCATCAGTTGGTAATTCAGATTGCTCAGCAGCAGATGATGTTTTCTGTTTCTTTACTACTAGGGATGTCATGGGAGATTTAGAACTTGATACTGCAGGCACTTTCTTTTCTGCAATTAAGTTCTCAATGTCTTTAGCTCTTTTCTGCATTGGCTTTACAATTTCATCAGCCTTTGCTTTCTTCTTGTATATAGGCTTTTTCTGTTTCTCTCCAGTCTTTGGTGATCCTCCAAAATCTTCAGATCCCAAACCTAAACCTTCATCAATATCATCCAATGCAATCGGACTTTTCATCCTTTGTTCTTCTAAAGACTTGTTTAGACTTTCAGACTCACCAGCCACAGTGGCCTTGGGCGTGGTGCTCTTAACAGTCTCATTGTCAGAATCCCATCTCTCTTCAATCTGAGTTTCTTCCGAATCCATCGATTCTTCATCAACCAAGTGCGTGCCTTCCTTTGCAACACTCTTTTTCCTCCTAGATATCTTCTTTGGTGGTTCTGCGTCATCCTCTTTCTCTTTCCCTTTCCCTTTGCCACTCTTCGCACCAACATTCAGTACTTGCCTTTTCCTTTTTGCATCAGGATCAACATGGCATAATGGATTGTCTTCATCAGAATCACTGTTAGTGTGCCTGACTTTATCAGTACTTGGATCTTCATATTCTGGATTGATCAGGTGACCGAACAAATTCTTCATTGGTGGTCTTTCATTCATTGGCATGCCTTTATATCCTTTCATTCTTATTAACATATTCAGATTCATGTGATCATGTATGACTATCTGATTAGGATCTCTTCTCAAATTCTTGTATTTTTCATCAAAGATCATTTGCAGGAATCTCGGATATAACAAAAACTTCTTATTCTTAAATCCTCTCAGTGGTTCCAGCATATGTTCAAGTATCATTCCAGATACATTGAAAGGCTTGTTCAAGATCAGGGCAACCATCAAAGAGCTAATACTATTTCTCATTACGTCATAACCTCCACTCACTGATCCAAAAACATGTAACATGACGTGAGCAAGGTACTTGAACTGCGGGCATTGCTTTCCTTTGTGTAATGAACCATCAGTAATCGGTCCATTGTACTTCATTCTTAGGAAACACTTTCTCTGCTCAATCCAAGAAAGAACTCTCGGATCAGTCTTCTTTTCTGTTAGCTTCAATGCTTCTCTGATATCGTCTTGTTTATGATCTCTGTATATGATGGCAGGAGTAGCAATAGCAACAATCACACGGCTTCTCTTCAAAAAGTCAACAATACCGGTGAATTCGGTATGTTTCTTTAGATCGCCCAGATAAGCACAGCAGTGGTGTGCTTCTTCAAACGGTAAATCTTCTACTTGCTTCTTCTCGGCTGCCTTTTCGGAAGATCCTACGAGAATATCAGTACTTTGCTTTTCAGACATAGTTAAACTGCAAATAAAATCAAGAATACACGTTAAAAAGGGACAAAATAACCAAAACATGAAATTTTTGATTTTGAAAATCTACATTCGACCAATCGAAGGTACGAATGAGGAAAATGGGGTTCGAATGTGGAATATAAATTTCGAATGTGAAAATCGGTGTTTAAAAATGTACATTCGATCATTTTGTTCCACTTTCGACCGTTTAAACAACTACATTCGACCAAAAAGCCACTTTCGACCGTTTAGAATAGGGCGAATGTGTCTGTTCATCTTCTCAAATTGCAGATTTTGATTCAGAGTGTTTTAACATGCCATTTTGATTTGTAAAGCATCTAATATGGCCAATAAACCTTTCCCAATCAACAATTATAATTATTATCCAGTGTTTATGTGTTTTATCCTAAAATCTAGGGTTTGAAACTTTTAAACAATCAATTGATTAATCTGACATGGTTAAACCCTGAATTTTTGTATATTCTCCCCCTAAAACACTTAAACACTAAATCCGTAACAAGAATTGTCACAATTATCAATCAGAAAACATGTTTTGATTCATGTTAGGGTTCGAACAATAAATCGATGATTCTGTCGTTGTTACTGGATGGATACCTGCAAATAACGTCTTAAAATGATCAGCAAGAATCAGAGATCACAATGATAATATTTTTAAAACACGACCAACAAGGTTCCTTTATCTCAGAATTTTAAAAAATATTTTGAATAAGAGTCGAATGTGCAGATAAGGTTTTTATAGGCTCCACATTCGACCAAACGTGTAGGGCGAATGTGAAAATTCGTCCACCTTCGACCCTATTTAAAGGTTCGAATGTAGACAAATGGTTCGAATGTGAATATAACATAAGAACAATCACATTCAACCGTTTGAAAGGTTCGAATGAACAGCAAAAATCCCACATTCGACCCATCAAAGGGGCGAATGAAATTTGGAATTTTTGAACTTTTTACCAAATCTCAAAATCGAGTCTCGTTCAATATTATTCTCAAGTTTTAAGCATCCGACATTCATTATTTCACATTTAAAGATGACAAAACTCAAATGGTCCATCAAGCTTTAGAAAATCACCATCAACCACCATCGGTTATCAAAAATAAGATAGAAATGTAAAATCTTTTGGATTTTCTAAAATTTTTGTTAGAACACACCTAAAATCTTTTTGCGTTTTATATTTTTTGACGAGAAATGGAAAATGCAGAAATATAAAGATAAAACAGTAAATGTTTTGTGATTTCCGGTAAGAGAATCATATCAGGTATTGAGAAATCTGATCACACCGTTGATCTTTTGATTTATTATCATTAAAGACAATGTGTGATCTGGCAACTGCTGATATTGTGATCCACATAAGCTCACATGCAGACTGTTGTGCAGTGCTTTAGACTGATACTATTATTTATAGTATAAACTCAATTGTCTGTGTTTCACACGCACACGACATACTCCCGTATCAAGAAGTAAATGCACAAAGACTCATTGTAACGCGTGATCTATAGCTTACAAGGTACGAGGCACAGAGGTATACAGGTCAGCAAATCAATGCTACAAAGTAACTTGTGCACTCTACCAGGTTGAGGGCTCATATCAATCATGATTTGCATCAATGATTGGATACGATGCATTAGATAATCTTTGATTATCGTCATACATTGAAAGTTCCTCAATTCGGTAACTTTAGGATTTGGCTTTATAGCTCTATTATAAAGACACCCTGTCTGATCTAGGTCCGTAATGACTTACAGCAAAAGATCAGAGAGGCTATCCCGAGATAACTAATAACATAACGACCCGAAACCTCCGAATTTTGTACGAATACCCTATCAAACGAAATTATGGTACTAAGACCATATGCCCATGAGGAGTTCATCCACACAACAATTCGTTTGATATGTATGTATCAGGCACGCAGTAATAAGTCTACGAAGCCTGTCAACACATCACACAGACTCAAACACACGCCTTATATTGCATTACACTTCTTTAGCATGTGTCAGATCCCCACTAATGTACTATCATTTCCCCTTTTTCTCCTGGAAATCATTTTGGGTTTTCTAATTTTTATGGATTTTTGAATTCTTCAATGTTTTTTTTTTGGTTTTTCTAGAAAATAAACTCTGCCTAAAATGTAAAACATATTTTTTTTTGGGTTTTTGTATTTTTCTGACAAACAGGAAAAACTAAAACTAAAAAGCGATAAACCGAGATGGTGATCAGTCTTGTTTTTCTTTTATACCGTTAGCTTTTAAAAGATATTCAAATCTTGATTTATCAAAAGCTTTGGTAAAAAGATCTGCACGTTGATAGTCAGTGTGGATTTTGGCCATATCGATCAACTCTTTTATGTAACAATCACGGATAAAATGATATTTGATCCAGATATGTTTAGCTTTCGAGTGATTCACAAAATCTTTTGTTAATGCAATTGCGGCCTCATTATCACAGTAAATAGGGGTTTTAAGAAATTGCAAACCATAGTCCACCATCTGTTTTTGTATCCAGAGAACTTGTGAGCAACAGCTTGATGCTGAGACATATTCTGCTTCACATTTGGATAAAGCGACTGCAGTTTGTTTCTTGCATTGCCAGGTCATGTGCCTGCTCCCCATAAACTGGTATCCAGCCGTTGTGGATTTGTTGTCTTTGTCACAGCCTCCCTAATCTGCATCACTAATATCAATTAGGTCAAAATTATCATCATTAGGGTACCATAGTCCTCTCGACGGACAACCCTTCAGATATCTAAAGATACGTTTGACAGCTGCTAAATGAATCTGTTTCGGCTTTGATTGATAACGTGCACAAAGACATGTGGCAAACATTATGTCTGGTCTAGAAGCGGTGAGGTACATCAGAGATTCGACGATTGCTCTGTATTTAAAAGGATAAGTTAGCTCCCCCTTAGCGTTAACACCAATCCCGTGATTAGGTTGTATCAGGGTATCCATCGGTTTCGAATCATCCATCTGGAATCGGCTCAAGACTTCAGAAACGTATTTGGTCTGGTGAATAAAGATCCGCGTTGGTCTTTGATCGACTTGCAAGCCTAGGAAAAACTGCATCTCTCCCATCGCACTCATTTCGAACTTTTCCTACATAACTTTTTTGAATTCTCTGCATAAAAGTTCATTAGTAGAACCAAAAATAATGTCATCAACATAAATTTGCACAAGAAGCAAGTCATCTCCTGTTCGTTTTGTGAACAGTGTGCAATCAACCAAATCTCGTTTATATCCTTTGGATAGAAAATACCTGCTCAGCTCCTCATACCATTGTCTTAGAGCCTGATGCAACCCATAGATAGCTTTGTTTAGAACGTAGACCTCATCCCGGTGAATATGATCCTCAAAGCCTGGTGGTTGACTTACGTAAACTAGCTCCTTGACCACACCATAAAGAAACGCGCTTTTAACGTCCATTTGATACACCTTGAATTTCTTGTAAGATGCAAACGCCAGAAACATGCGGATTGCTTCTAAGCGTGCAACCGGTGCATAAATCTCGTTATAATCGATTCCTTCCACTTGATAAAAGCCTTGTACGACCAATCGAGCTTTGTTCCTAACAATCACTCCTCTATCATCCTTCTTACATTTAAACACCCAATTAGTTCCTATCTTTTTCCGTCCTGGTGGTAAATCTGTCAGTGTTCACACTCCCAGTTTCTGAAATTGTAATAACTCCTCTTGCATTGCCTCTACCCAAGCGTCATCCAAAATAACATCCTTGTATGTCCATGGCTCGACCTACAAAACATAACAAGCAAATGACCAGTCATTTTGAAAACCTGATTTTTGAATTTTGGCATATAAAGCAAGAGCGCCAAGGTTTTCTTGTGTGTTAGCATTCCTCAATTGACCTCTCGTCATCACACTGCTACCAGGATCACCAATAACCTGCTTGAGCGGGTGAATCCGATGTATCCGAGATTCCGGAAAATCAGGTACTTGCACTCCCGTCTGAGTAGTCAAATTCTCTGTCAAATCCAGATCATTACCCAAGTTTGGTGATGAAGCACCATTTGGATTTGGGTTCACTGTAGGTGTCTCTGTAGCAATATCTGGAACAGCTTCACTTGTAACATCATCGTCATCTTCAGATTACGATGAATTGAGAGTTGTGGAAGCTTCCTGAAATACCTCTTCTTCAGTTGCAGGAGCGTTGGTATCATTAGAAGTTGTTTGGGGGTTTACAGTGATTGGACGCACCAACGGTGATGTCACTGCGTTTTCACACTCATAATATAATCGTAATACAACCTCTTCAACCAAGCTATCTAGATTGAATGATTCAAAGAAGTCTTTGTAATCAAACACCCATTCTGGACCGCTACCCTGTACATTCTGAGTATATCGCTGAACTTCAACGTTAGCCCACTCCTCAACCTGTCGAGTTCGTTTGTTGAATACTCGTTTGAGCGGGGTTGCATATCCAACAAAGAATCCTTCTTCAGCTTTTCGTGCGAACTTCTCAGATGGATTAAGCATTGTACATGGGGCTCCAAACGGTTCTAGATACTCTAAGTTCGGCTTTCGTCGGTTCAACAGTTCATTAGAAGTTTTTACAAACTTCTTCACTGTTAAAACACGATTGAGAGTATAACAAGCTGCGTAAATGGCTTCATTCCAAAACATTACTGGAAGATTGGAATCCACAAGCATTGTTCTCGCCGCTTCAATTAGAGTCCTGTTTTTGCGTTCTGCAACACCGTTCTGTTGAGGGGTATACGGAGCACTGTATTCATGATGAATTCCTTTGTCTTCACAAAGAGCATCCATCTGTGCATTCTTGAACTCCGTCCCATTATCACTCCTAATTCTCTTGATCTTCAGACCATAGATATTTTCCAATCGAGTGAACAGAACCTTCAGGTTATTAAACGTGTCGCTCTTATGATGCAAGCACATAACCCATGAAAATCTGGAATAGTCATCTGTAACCACAAGACAGTACAATTCACCAGCATGACTTTTACGCTTGACCGGTCTGAACAGATCCATGTGCAAACGCTCAAGTGGTAATTCAACTGAAATGACTTTCTTTGGTTTATGGGATTGCTTGTGCTGCTTTCCTTTCTTGCAACTCACACACTTGTCATTCAAATGGAAATTTTTAACATTCACGCCTTTGACAAGTTCATTCTTCACCAAATGATTCATTTTTCTAAGGTGAATGTGTCCCATCCTCCTATGCCGCATGATAGATTCTTTTTCAGTAGCCTTGGAGAGGAAACACGTGACATGGCCTTGTGTAGTCATAGCTTTTGACATGTCGAGAATGAACAAATTGTTCACTGTCGGTGCTTTTAGCATAACCCACTCTTTTGGAAGTACGAATCCTGGCTTGAGTATGTAGCAAAATTTTTCATCAAAGAATACCGAAAATTGCTTATCACAGATCTGACTGACACTGAGCAGATTATAATCAATTTGCTTCATGTACGAAATCTTCTCAAAACTCACGATCCCATTACTCACACTACCTTCTATAGTAATGTATCCTCCTTTATTCACAGGAAACGCTACGTATCCGCCATTGATATTTCTGATGTCAAACAGTAGCGATAAATCCCATGTCATGTGACCAGAAGCTCCACTGTCAACAATCCAAAGACTGCTCATAGGGCCAGCTGAAGCTCCTTGCACATATCAAGTAAAAAGATTAAAATTTTCGGGGGACCTAAGCCTGCTTGGTCTTGGGTCTTTGAACATTGAGTTTCAAAGATTCTTTCTCACAAACAGATTGATTTGCATTGATCTTTTTCTGATCAATTAAATCCTTTTCAATTTCAGATTTCACATTCTATTGTGAAGATGAAGCAACTTGAGAACCCTTTGGTGACCAATACTGTTCTGAACGTTTCAAGATCCGGATCTGAGATTTTGGGATCTCAACCGGTTTCTTTACTTCGTCCTTAAAGGAAACTTTCTTGGTTACCTTCTCTGATTTAACAGAGACAGGTCCAACTGTTGGTTTGACTGCAGGTTTTGCAGGTACCTTTTGCTTGTCAACAGTTGTGTTCACCACAGGTTTCTTAAGAGGTTTTTCCATGGCTATCCGGTTACGATGGTCATATGTTATCTGACGATTTTCCCTCTTTTGAAAATATTTGTTTTGGTTATAAAATGGTGCTGGTTGAGGAACAAATCGTCATTGTGGATAACAATGATTATCGATTGGACTCTGGTATCTCTGCTTCACTTCAACGTCGCGCCTTTTGTGCCTAACATACGGGCAGTGAGCAAGTAAATGCCCTCTCTCCCCGCACTTAAAACACGCACGGTATTCCTCAAAGTTGTTCTTGGCGTTCTACTTAGCATATGTAGTGATAGGAAATTGATCATCCACACACCTTCTTCTATGACTCTCATGAGCTGGGTCTTTGGAATAAGTCGGCTCAAGAAAACTATTAGCCTTCTCCTTTGGCTTGATAAACTCTGTGACATGAACCTTTGGTTCTTTTGGAATATCCAAATAAATTTTCTTTAAAACCTTTGGAGGTACATCATTTGTTCGCTCATGCTTTGGGAACCAAATGGTACTCTCCTGCCAAATTTTCTCAATCTTGGAATAGTTGGTAAATTTGATTGGATATTCCTCGTCAGAAGTTATCTTATCGGATCCTTCCGTCCAATAGAAAACTTTGACGGGTTTGTCACATTGTTCATTTTTCTCAACAAGCTTAACTGATTGATTCACCCGATGAGCGTTAGACATTGGATGCATAATCTGAGACGGTGACACTGGTTCATTTGTAATAATGTGATTTTCAGCAGGAATATCATACACCTTCTCAGATTTGTCATCCTCAGAGTCGGAATCATCAGTTACAGCAATCACACCTTCATCATTTAGTCCCAAAATAGGTCTAACATCAGAATTAGGGTCTCCAACACCGGAGGTGTTAGACTCATCATCCGATGTAGAGTCAGACTTAACTGAACTCTCTGGTGTTATTGAATGCAAAGTATGGTTTTCAAATAACACAAGGGATGGGACGGCCTTGTAGTTTGCACTACTTGACTGTGAAGGCTCCTCAATAATATGGTCAACAACATATGCAATGTGCTTATAGCTTTCAAGCTTCTTATTTCAGCAAAGCACTTGGTGGTAGACATTTCAAGTTTTGTATTTTCTAATAAATTGATATAATTGTTAATGGCTAATTGTTTCAAAGATAAAGTCTTTTTAAGATCTGAAATGTCTTTCTTGTAACTATCAAGCACCTTATTGAATGCTCTTGCTTCTTTTTTATACGATTGACAATTGATCTTAGCACTCTCAAGCTGAACCCTGAGTTGCTTATTATCCTCTGTCAATCTATCACATGCACCACAATACCTCTCACTATTCATATCTAAATTAGATTCAGAACTTACCTGCTTTGGAGGCTCAGTCATCGCCATCAATGCAAAGTGTGCCTCCTTTCCAGCAAAGAATTTAGAATAGTCGATTCTGGTAAAAGCATCATCCACTATGCACGATTTGCCCGTCATAAGAAAATCAGCTTCGGCAAGAAGTTGATCGATATCATCATCTAGTGAGTTAACACTAGCTTCAGAATCAGAATCAGAATCGCTCTCCGTATCAAAATAAGCTGAATCACACCTTTCGGGAATGTCAGTAACAGAGTCAAGAATCAATCCGGATTTCTTCTCAACACAAACATCACTTTCTTCACTCAACTCTTCAATCCTCACCTCAGACATCTTCTCAGTCATCAAAACATCTTCAACAGACACCGGCTCATCCAAATCCATCTTCTGGGCAACACATGCCACATTACTAGCAGTAATCTCCTCAACACCGAGTTGCATACCAGTCCAATCAAATCCCTCATCTTTCTGGATCACCAAAGCCTGGTTCTGGTTATCTGGTCGAGTTTGGCTGTTTGGTGTGGAAATAGGAATGATATTTCTCGTTGGATTGTGTGGTGTTTGATTTTGGATCTGGTTTTCTGTAGTGGTTTGTCTAATAGTATTGTTTGGTGAGGTGTTTTGGCGGTTTTGGTAATTGTTTTGTGGTTGAAAATTGGAGTTGTTTTGACTTTGATATGATACCTGATTTTGATGGTTCTGGTAATTGGTGTTGAAAGGATTCTTGTTCCCCTGCTGTGCTGGCTGTGTGCATTCTCTCTTGAAGTGACCTTTCCCACCACAGTTAAAACATGTCACTTTGGCTTTGTTGAAGCCATATGTGGTGTTTGGAGAAGTAGAAAGATCAATTCTGCCCGTCTTCTCAATGAACTCAGTCACTCGCCTCATGACACTAGCAAACGCCCACTGGATGTCAATGAGCTCCATCTCCTCTTTGTCAATTTGCGCATAGTCTTCACTAGTTAGGTTGTTGTTACCAATTTGACTAGACAGAAATAATTTATATAAAATTTTGGTGCAAAAATATTGAAAAATGAATTTATTATGATTTATTTATGATTAAAAATAACAAAAATTGATTAAAAATATTAAATAAATGATTTTTTCAGAAATAAAAATCATTTCAGAAATGTTTAATGTTTTATAAACTCAGAATAATTTTTGTGGAAATTTATATAATCGTTTTGACATTTTTATAGAATTTTATAATTATAATGGAATAAACCTGTTATACGAAGCGACCATAGCAGAAACCAATGCTACATGTTGTTGTGCAACTTCAACAGTAACATTGTTCAAGTTTGAAGTCTCCAACACAATTGGGCTCTAGTTAGATTGACTTGGTTGCATTTGGTTTTGATTCACTTGAGGAATATAGGATTGTTGTTGAGGTTGGTTCAAATTTGCTGAGTATCATGCAGCTTGTTGCATTGGTGAGAATGGTGGGATGTAAGTAGTAGAGTATGATGGTGGGGTATAAGATGAAGTTTGAGCAAGATTTTTTATTGGGGCTTTGGGTGGTTCAACAATACTTGATACACAAGCAATGTGTGGAGCAACAGTAGTACTAGAACTTGAACTAGCTAGAGATGAAGATGTACCGCCATGGTATAACTCTGGATTCTGAGGAACTTGTGCTCTTTTTGCCTACCTCTTTTCTTCCATCTCTTTATTCTCAAGCTTCTGGATAAACTCATTTGTGGTCCAGTATTGGTACGCATCTTTCTCCTTGAGAACCTCGACGTGTTGGTTCCAGTATGGTGGCAATGTATCAACGAACTTGTCCACCAGCTAAGACATCGGTATATTGATCTCATAACTTGAAAGTTCAGTCAATAAGTGACAGTACCTCGGAATCAACTCCTTCAGCATCTCATTTCCGATATTGCTGAAGTTCTCAAACTCTTTTCTTAACTCCTCCATTCTAAGCTTCCTCGTCTTCTCATTCCCATCGTGACGATTCCTTAACATATCCCACAATTGTTTAGAAGTGGTGCACGACCCAAACTGATGTAAGAGATCAGTGTTAATGGCCTGGGACAGTTGGGAAAACGCCTTCTTTTCCACCGCACACTTCTAAAGACTCGAATGTGGAAAATAAAAAACACTTTTCACTTTCGACAAACTCAAATCACTTTCGACCGCCCGATTGGTCGAATGTACCACTGATGGTCGAATGAACAACAACACACTAAAAATTTCTAGGTTCGACCAAATAACACTCCACGTTCGACCAAAAACTCCATGGTTCGACCTAAAAACTCCACTCTCGACCAAATCTCCCTGGGTTCGACCCTTACATTTTGAAAAACGGTTATACTTTGAAAATCAGTTATTTTGATCCAAAATTTTTAAATGTTGATGAAATTTGATGATCTTATGCAGGTTTTACTTCGGACTGGATTTGGAACAAGTTTAACAAAGAAAATTTTGAATTTTAACCATGAAAACAAGTTCAAATCAATCAATTTTCACCAAATTCAATTGTTCAATGAAAAACAGAAAAGTTTTGATCAACATTAGGTTCAAATCAACTGAAATATTATCAATTCGTGGATGTTTGATCCTTATGGCTCTGATACCACTTTGTATGCGTATATGATCGGCTATTCAAACAAAGAATATGATCAAACAAGTTCATTCAGGTGCGGAATCCCTGAATTGATCACGAAATGATAATAAAACTAGCAAGACACACAAATCATCATAAACATGTTCATTTCATTCATAATCATAATCATTAACACTTTGAAAGCTTGTTTACAATGATATAAATTAGTTACATACTTGACAAAAACCTTAGGGAGAAACACACTCTGAGAGGGAAACAAAATGACCAAAAGTTTACATTCAAAAAATGATTCAACCTTATATAGACCTGTACATTCGCCCGATTAACTTGGTCGAATGTGCATGTTCGACCATTCATAATGGGCGAATCTGGACATATATACAAACAGATCTTCATTCGACCTCCCAGAGCCTCCTTCGACCAAACACATCTTCCTTCGACCATCTGACTTCCACATTTGACCGTACGTAATCAGCAATACATTTTAGAATTTGCAATACAATAGCACTAGTCGCACTTTCGTGTATCTACAATCATTCCCCTATTTATAATACAAGAATGTAAACAACAAGTCCCGTATAATCAGCTTGCTAAGTCAAGTTCTTTGAAGTCTTCTTGTGACCATTGTAACTGTTTCAGCTCAGGTAGACATTGTATTAACGGTTTCCACCTTCTTCGCCTGTTTTTACTGCATGTCGGTTACATCCTTGACTCCTTCTTCAAGCTTTAGACTTTCGCTCGCAAGTGTAACTCTCCCAGCAATAAGTCTTTTGACCGAGTCATTATAATATAGATGTTGGAAAACAGTTATAAGTCCATATCATAATTTAGTTGTTCCTGCAATCATGTCATATAAAGATGGTTAATTAGTACATCCTCAGGATGTGTACATGTTGAAATATAGTTATATCCTGAAGTCTGTCATGTCCTTCAGCATCCTGAAGATACTATACTAAGGATATTAGGTAAAATCATCTTGATGATTTTCACCACCAACAATTGTCCCCAAAAATATGTTATCGTTAATTTCTTAACGGTAGAAATATTTTTCTCAAATAATTTCTCGAATAAGCATGCTTCAACTTTTTTCAAGGTTGCAACGGCTATTTTTTAGGCTAAAACTTCGTGATGACCGTTACATCCCATCATATCCTTTTCCCTTTATCTAGGCTTCCTTTTCTTCTTTGCAAAAGGTAATTATTTTCCCTTATCTCTTGATTTCCTCTTCTCTTTGATCCTGCAAAATTTTTCTAAAACAAATATTTTGCGAATGAGTAAGAAACTAACAAGGGCGTCTGGAAGTGTTGGAATCCCTAAGGATTTCACACCTTAGAATTTGCTCAAAGAACATGACCAAGAAGTTTGGACTTTTAGTGATAGGGATATTCAAGACCTTAAGAACTCTGGGGCCTTCCCTAGTTCGTCTGTTTTCCGTCCCTATGACTCAAGTGTGAAATCTGATTTTGCTTCTTCTATTTGGGTTTGCTTCTTCTTTCTTCCTTTCCAACTAGGTCTGAGGTATCCATTCCCAGATTTTATCAAGGATTTCTTTGATATAACAAGGATGGCCTTATGGGAATGATATCCCTATTTCCTGGCTAAGAAGTGCTAAATACTTTTTTCGGATAAAAAATAATAGTAGGATCCTGAAAATGTTACTAAAATACTGAGCTTTGTCTTTGCAGGTGCTTGCTTTGCAAAACTTGTTCCTCCTTTAGACTCTGCCTTTATCAGACGCAAGGAGATAGTAGACTTACCCTCTCCGGCCAGGACTTTTGAAATAGAAGAAAGTTTTACTAAATGCCAAGCTACGGAGATGTCTTGTTAGTCTTCACTCATAATATCCTGAGGATGTTCATGTATTGATCCCTGTATGAACCTGTGTTTTTTGTCTTTTTCAGCAAAGAAGCCTGCCTTTTTTTATCTTGATGACATCGACAGTCTGGATGTCAAAGCTCCACAGATCACTTCACCCTCCAGTTCCAGGATGACAAGCCCTCCTCCTACAACCAAGCCAAAGGCACCTTCTAAGAAGAGGAAGGCAGCTAGCTCTTCTGCTCAAGAGACCTCACCTTTTGAAGGTCTTAGCTGTGATGTCGTCTTGGGCAAGATCTCCCAGTTTATCCTCCAGGTATGCTCCTATCCTGAGGATGTTCATAATAATTTTTAGCGTATACTATCGTAAAACACTTACCTGTTTCTGTTTACATGTGTAGGGACATGAATATCTTCTAAAATCTCTGGATGACGTCAACAAAGAGTTTGCTGAGACTAAGGCCAGGCTTGAGGATGCGAAGAAGTCTGCCCTTGACAAAGGTAAACCGCTTGAGAAGAAACTGGTCAAAATTGAAACTGAACTGAAGTTGGCGAAGTCTGCTCAGGCTAAGAGCACGCAGGATCATCAAAAGGAAATGGAGGAGTACAAGCAGGGTTTAATATAATCTGCCATGATCTCTGTTTTCCAAGCTAGGGTGAGGAAGGCTTTGCAGTCTAGGGATCCTAACTTCAAGCCGGAGGATTGGGATGTCAAAGCCTTGCAAGAGAAGATTCTTAGTCTGGGTGGAAAAGAGGTGGTGCCTGAATCTTCCCCTACTCTTGATCCGGAAGATGCAGCAAAGGAGCCTGAGGTGACGGAAAAGATTCTTGATCCTGAAGATGTCAAAGCCTGGCAAGAGAAGATTCTTAGTCTGGTTTGTGAAAAATTCTAAACAATTTCTCTTTATGTATGTATGAACAATGAAAGTTTTTGGGGTGGAAGGATCTTGATTTTCAAGACGAAGCCCCAAAGTCTATCCATGACCTGGCCTGAAAATGTTGACCCTTGGTGGATGGGTCCTGGTTTAGGATGAAACCAGGGGTCGACATAATTTTTTATTTAAATAATACAAATACTCTATTAACAATACAACCTTGTGTTCCTTTCTTTTGATATTATGCAAACATTAGCAACTGTTAGGTATAAGGAAATGATATAAATGATACCTTTATTCTCTGAAGATAATCTTCTTAGATTGATCTCTTGAATATGCCATTCTTTCTGCTTAGTCATCTTCAGGATGATACTATCTTGAGGATGTCCCTAGTTCTTCTTTCTTTGTCATCCTCAAGATGGTCTTCGTTATTCCGAGGATGTCCCCAGTATAATATCTTCAAGATAGACTTTGAAATTTTTTCCTTTTCCAAGGAATGTTTAAGAATAACCTGTATAAAGGAAATCATTGTTATTATACTAGCGACTAGGCCTTTAAGTGAACTCGGGTCAAGCCCATTTAGAATGACTTGGTGAAAAACCAACATGTAGCATCTTGAGAATTTCTAGCGACAAGGCCTATTGTAATATCTTAGGAATAACTGGTGACAAGGCCCTGACGACTTGGCTAAATACGTAAGAGACATTGAAAAATGTCTAAACCTTAAGAGTTCCATATATATCTCAAAAATGATGAAATTGTCAGCCACTTTTACATGGATTGGTCCCACCATCCTGAAAATATACATGAACAATGTGCGCTCCAAACGGGGTTGCTAACCCAATGAGAAAGGTGAAAACCTTTAAACCTTAGGAAGGTGTCAGACACCTTAACGGAGGAGAGGGTGGCCAACCCTCTAGTCTTCAAAATGTTCCATCTTCAGGATGGTACTACAAAATTCTCAAAATGGACTATTTTGGTTAAAAATAAACGATCGAAATAAGTTAAGAATACTTACATATGGAGATGATTCATCTCTATCAGCCTTCACCTTCATCCCACCTGTGATTCAGACTATAGTTTCTCTTCCAGAGAAATCAGTCACATGCATCCCTAGACATGATAATATTTCAGGTGAATAGCATTCCAAGCCCTTGGTAGAATTTCTCCTTCCATAGTCGACAACCAATATGCTCTTTTTCCAGCTTCAGAATCTATTAAGTATGGTCCTTCCCATTTAGGAGCTAGCTTGACATCACTCGGTTTTGTTGTATTTTGGAAGGCTTTCCATAGTAACAAATCTCCTTCTTGAAATCTTCTTATCCTTATATTTTTTATGCTTTAGTAATCCTTTGCTGATATGCTGCCATTCTCAACTTGACAGTATCCCTGAGTTCGTCCACTGCTTCCAAATCTTGCAATAATACTTCTGAGTTGGTAGTTGCATCCTGAAGATGTTTCCTAACTGTATGCATGACCATCTTTGTAGGTAGCATTGCTTCTGCTCCAAAGACCAAGGAGAAAGGTGTTTGACCAGATGCATTATTTGAAGTAGTTCTATCAGCCCAAAGTACAAATGGAAGTTCTTCTTCCCAATTTCTGTTCTTTTCCCCAAGCTTCTTCTTTAAATTATTGACAATAATTTTATTTGAGAATTATGCTTGTTCATTAGCTTTAGGATGGACTAGTGTTGAAGTTATCATCTTGATTCCCCAGCTTTCACAAAAGTCAGACGTTCTTTTGGTGATGAATTGAGAACCGTTGTCACATATGATCTCAGCTGGTACTCTAAATCTTGTTAGGATATTTCTCTTGACGAACGAGACCACTTCCTTGTCCCTAACTTGTACAAATGCTTCAGCTTCGATCCATTTTGAGAAGTAATCAGTCATTACTAATATAAACACCTTTCCACCAGGAGCTACGGGTAACTTTCCTACTATATCCATTCCCCATTTCATGATGAGCCAAGGTGAAATAATAGGAGGAAATGGTTCAGCAGGTTGATGAAGGATGTTGCTATGTCTTTGACATGGATCACACTCCTGAGAATATTGCATGGCATCTTTCTTCATAGTTGGCCAATAGTGTCCTGTTCTTAAGATGTTTGAGTAAAGAGATCTTCCACCTGTTTGATTTCCACAGTCTCCTTCATGGATATCTTTGAGTACTTTGTTTGCTTCTTTCTTATCGAGACACCTCAAATATGTACCTGCAAGAGATTTTCTATACAAAATATTGTCTATTATAATAAATTTTGTTACCTTTATCCTGAAGGCCTTTGCATTTTCTACTTCTTGTAGATATTTTACTATAGGAGTTATCCAAGATGGATCGTCTTGAATCTGAATGGCTAAAATAGTGATATCCTCAGGATGCACTGTTTTATCTTCAGGATGCTTAGATATCCTCTGGATGTACTCTATTATCCTCAGGATGCCACTATTCAATTGCAGGTTTCAGGATGTGGAAGATGGGAATCCTAGATCCTTCAGGTAAATTTAAGGAGGATCTCAGATTTGCTAAAGCATCAGCTTCAGCATTTTCTTCTCTAGGTACCTGTGTTAGTGAAAATTCTACAAAAGAAGTTGATAAATTTTTAACTTTTTCAAGATAAACAACAAACTTTTGACCTTTTACTGCATAAGATCCATTAAAATGATTAGCAATCAACAAAGAATGAACAAATACTTCAATATTAATAATATGCATGTCTTTAGCAAGTTGCAAACCAGCAATGAGACCTTCATATTCTACCTCCTTATTGGTTGTCTGAAATGCACATCTAATAGCATGGGGTATTTTGTCCCCTTGTGGCAATTTTAGTAGTATTCCTAAACCTGTTCCTTTTGTATTTGAAGCACCATCAGTATATAAAGTCCATTTTTCTAAAATTTCTTTTAATTGTTGAACTTCAGATTCTACTTCACTCGGGAAGTCACTACTGAAATATGCCACAAAATCTCCTAGAGCCTGAGATTTGATTGCATTTCTAGGCTCATATACTAAGTCAAAGGCACTTAATTTCACTGACCATTTAGCCATTCTTCTTGACATTTCTGGTTTTCTAAGTACATTTTTAATGGGATAGTTAGTTTGTACGTGTATTCTATGTGTTTCAAAATAATGCCTTAACTTAGTAGATGCCATTATTAAGGCTAAAACAAGTTTTTTTGAGATGAGAATACATGGTCTCAGCATCTAGAAAAGTTTTACTTACATAGTAGACATGATGTTCTTCCCATTCGAAGTCTCTTACCAACACTCTAGTCTTCAAAATGTTCCATCTTCAGGATGGTACTACAAAATTCTCAAAATGGACTATTTTGGTTAAAAATAAACGATCGAAATAAGTTAAGAATACTTACATATGGAGATGATTCATCTCTATCAGCCTTCACCTTCATCCCACCTGTGATTCAGACTATAGTTTCTCTTCCAGAGAAATCAGTCACATGCATCCCTAGACATGATAATATTTCAGGTGAATAGCATTCCAAGCCCTTGGTAGAATTTCTCCTTCCATAGTCGACAACCAATATGCTCTTTTTCCAGCTTCAGAATCTATTAAGTATGGTCCTTCCCATTTAGGAGCTAGCTTGACATCACTCGGTTTTGTTGTATTTTGGAAGGCTTTCCATAGTAACAAATCTCCTTCTTGAAATCTTCTTATCCTTATATTTTTTTATGCTTTAGTAATCCTTTGCTGATATGCTGCCATTCTCAACTTGACAGTATCCCTGAGTTCGTCCACTGCTTCCAAATCTTGCAATAATACTTCTGAGTTGGTAGTTGCATCCTGAAGATGTTTCCTAACTGTATGCATGACCATCTTTGTAGGTAGCATTGCTTCTGCTCCAAAGACCAAGGAGAAAGGTGTTTGACCAGATGCATTATTTGAAGTAGTTCTATCAGCCCAAAGTACAAATGGAAGTTCTTCTTCCCAATTTCTGTTCTTTTCCCCAAGCTTCTTCTTTAAATTATTGACAATAATTTTATTTGAGAATTATGCTTGTTCATTAGCTTTAGGATGGACTAGTGTTGAAGTTATCATCTTGATTCCCCAGCTTTCACAAAAGTCAGACGTTCTTTTGGTGATGAATTGAGAACCGTTGTCACATATGATCTCAGCTGGTACTCTAAATCTTGTTAGGATATTTCTCTTGACGAACGAGACCACTTCCTTGTCCCTAACTTGTACAAATGCTTCAGCTTCGATCCATTTTGAGAAGTAATCAGTCATTACTAATATAAACACCTTTCCACCAGGAGCTACGGGTAACTTTCCTACTATATCCATTCCCCATTTCATGATGAGCCAAGGTGAAATAATAGGAGGAAATGGTTCAGCAGGTTGATGAAGGATGTTGCTATGTCTTTGACATGGATCACACTCCTGAGAATATTGCATGGCATCTTTCTTCATAGTTGGCCAATAGTGTCCTGTTCTTAAGATGTTTGAGTAAAGAGATCTTCCACCTGTTTGATTTCCACAGTCTCCTTCATGGATATCTTTGAGTACTTTGTTTGCTTCTTTCTTATCGAGACACCTCAAATATGTACCTGCAAGAGATTTTCTATACAAAATATTGTCTATTATAATAAATTTTGTTACCTTTATCCTGAAGGCCTTTGCATTTTCTACTTCTTGTAGATATTTTACTATAGGAGTTATCCAAGATGGATCGTCTTGAATCTGAATGGCTAAAATAGTGATATCCTCAGGATGCACTGTTTTATCTTCAGGATGCTTAGATATCCTCTGGATGTACTCTATTATCCTCAGGATGCCACTATTCAATTGCAGGTTTCAGGATGTGGATGATGGGAATCCTAGATCCTTCAGGTAAATTTAAGGAGGATCTCAGATTTGCTAAAGCATCAGCTTCAGCATTTTCTTCTCTAGGTACCTGTGTTAGTGAAAATTCTACAAAAGAAGTTGATAAGTTTTTAACTTTTTCAAGATAAACAGCAAACTTTTGACCTTTTACTGCATAAGATCCATTAAAATGATTAGCAATCAACAAAGAATGAACAAATACTTCAATATTAATAATATGCATGTCTTTAGCAAGTTGCAAACCAGCAATGAGACCTTCATATTCTACCTCCTTATTGGTTGTCTGAAATGCACATCTAATAGCATGGGGTATTTTGTCCCCTTGTGGCAATTTTAGTAGTATTCCTAAACCTGTTCCTTTTGTATTTGAAGCACCATCAGTATATAAAGTCCATTTTTCTAAAATTTCTTTTAATTGTTGAACTTCAGATTCTACTTCACTCGGGAAGTCACTACTGAAATATGCCACAAAATCTCCTAGAGCCTGAGATTTGATTGCATTTCTAGGCTCATATACTAAGTCAAAGGCACTTAATTTCACTGACCATTTAGCCATTCTTCTTGACATTTCTGGTTTTCTAAGTACATTTTTAATGGGATAGTTAGTTTGTACGTGTATTCTATGTGTTTCAAAATAATGCCTTAACTTAGTAGATGCCATTATTAAGGCTAAAACAAGTTTTTTTGAGATGAGAATACATGGTCTCAGCATCTAGTAAAGTTTTACTTACATAGTAGACATGATGTTCTTCCCATTCGAAGTCTCTTACCAACACTATACTTATAGCATTCCCAGAAACTGCAAGGTATTGCTTTGAGGTTCTCCATCCTCAGGTTTCATTAGGAGTGGAGCTGCTGCAAGATACTCCTTTAGCTTCTTTAATGCCTCCTCGTGTCTTTGTCCCCAGTCGAATTTACTATTTTTCTTCAAGATATCATAGAATTCTTTACACTTTTATGAGGATTTTGAGATGAATCTGTTTGGGGCCGGTATCCTGCCTGTCATCCTTTGTACATCCTTGATATTTTGGAGATTTGAGATCAAGGATGGCTTTTATTTGTTCGGTGCTAGCTTATATCCCTCTTTTAGTAACTAGATATCCAAGAAACTTTCCAGCACCAACTCCAAAGTGACACTTTGACGGATTCAACTTCATATTGTAGGCATCCAGGATGTCAAATGCTTCCTTAAGATCCTGAATATGGTTCTTTGCCATCCTGGATTTAACCACCATGTCATCAATGTACACTTCCATTGTGTCCCCAATATTTTCTTTAAACATCATATTTACTAGCCTTTGGTAGGTTGCACCTGCATTTTTTAGTCCAAATGGCATAGCTATATAACAATATATACCTGATGGGGTCATGAATGCTGTATCCTCTTGGTCGTCTGGTTTCATTTGAATTTGTTGGAATCCCGAGGATGCATCCATGAATGTCAACATCTCGTGGCCTGCTGTAGCATCCACCATTGAATCTATATGTGGTAATGGGAATGGGTCCTTAGGACAGGCTTTATTGAGGTATGTATAGTCCACACACACTCTCCATTTACCAATTTTCTTTTGAATCACCACCACGTTCGCAAGCCATCTTGGGAAATTTACTTCCCATATCATCATAGATTTGAGCAGCCTATCCACTTCTTCCTGTATGATGATATTTCGTTCTGGATCAAACTTTCTTCGTTTCTGCTGGATGGGTTTGAAGCTCTTATCAATCCCAAGCTTATGGGTAATGACATCCTTAGAGATGTCAGTCATATCTTCGTGCTTCCATGCAAAGGTAGACATCTTGCATTTAAGAAATGAAATTAGTGATTGTTCAATGTCATGAGGAATACACTTACCAATTAGCACAATGATATCCTTGTTATTGTCATCAAGGCAAACAGCCTTTACATCCTGCTCAGGATGTGCCTCGACATTTTGAGGATGGCACTCTGCATTCTTCTGTAATTGCTACACTTGTCGTGATGAAGCCTTCATCGATGTTGTATTACAATCTTTGGCTTCTTGTTGATCACTATTAACTTTTTACACTGGTGATATGTCGAAGGTACTGCTTTCATGTCATGTATCCAGGGTCTCCCCAACATGACACTATAGCAGGATAGGGAATCTATCACACAGAATCTCTGGATAGAATTCACCCCTTCTACATATACTGGTGGCTTGATGTCCCCTACTGTACTCTTAGTTTCTCCACTGAAGCCTACTAACATTGATGATCTGGAAACTATTTCAGAATCCGGGATATTCATTCTTTTTAAGGCTTCTAGTTGGATTATATTCACTGAGCTTCCACCATCTATAAGGATCCTACGAACAAAGTGATTAGCAATATATAAAGTTATAACTAAACAATCATGATGAGGGACAAGGATATTTTTTCGGTCTTCTTACTCAAAGCTGATCGCTTTAGAGGTCGTCAGGATAGTAATTCTTGTGGGTCTCTCTCCTTTTTCTGATTTTGTTTCTCCTGCATGCCTTTTAGCAGCTGAATATGAGGTTCCACAAATGACTGAGCCTCCTAAAATAAAGTTAAATATACCAGCATCCTTAGGTGGGGATGCTGCTCTTTATGGGATAGTGGTGCCATCCTGAACCCTTGATTTCTTCTTCCCTAGAAGATCCTTGAGGTGACCCTCGCTAAGAAGATATGCAATCTCTTTCCTTTGGGCAATACAATCTTTAGTGATCTGACTGAAATCTTCGTGGAAGGCACACCACTTCGATTTGTCTTTCTAAGCTGCCTTGTTATCCTTCTTACGCTACCTTGCTTTATCCCCGAGGTCCTTCATGGCATACATTAATCCTGTAACATCCACAGAAAAATAGTAATCTAATAATTTAGGACATTCATCCTCATCGTCATCCTCTACCACATTGACCTTTTTATTATCAGGCCTAGCATATGGTTTATGCCTGTTCGGCTCGTATATGGGAGAGTGGATTTTCGATTAGGATGGTTATATCTTGAGGATGATTCTATCCTCTCTTGAATTTTCTTGTCATCCTCAAGTCGGATGAACCTTGAACCTTGTTTCTGACTTCATCCAAGTTTCTACAAGAATTCATCACCAATTCTTGGTAGAACGGTGAATATCTTTGCAGCCCCATCTTGAATGCTTGTACTGCCATCGTTGTAACACCCTAAGAGAAAACTCACCCTACCTCAAACCAGCTTGGCTAAAGATCATTGACATTCATTTTATATATAACCATTAATAATATAATAATAATTATTAATATTAACAAAACGTAATGAATAGATTTAATTGGCTCTTTAATTTTTACAATGGAAACGTAGGAAATTAGCAATTATGTGCATTTAGTTAATTTGACCTCAAATGTTCCATATATGTTTCTTCTTGCCATCACCACCGAATGAATGTCAGACAATATCTTTAACACCATATAAGGGCGACCATTGTCGGTCCATGAGGATATGAGATTCGTCTATGTTCCACCATTAAAACCGGTTTTGCCATTCTTTGTCCAACTCAAACGAGTTCGACTATCAAGTTACAAACACCTTTGTTTTCTTTGTGATACATCTTTGTATGCTCTTGTCATGCATGCTCACCATAGCAACTTGTTTCACCATCGCTCACGACTTCTGACCACCTCCTCCAGGTACCAACTCTTTGTCTTCATTGATTTTTTTTAGTGACCACGCCAAACAAAAACCTCACCGAACCACTCCTCCTCTCGGCCCTCTCTCTAGCCCTGCCAACCGTACACCGTCACTATAACACACCACGCCACACGCAACGACTCCTTCCCTTTTTATAAATCGCCTAAGCTACTTTTTAATCTGTCACCGACGAGCCCTCCGTGTTAAACCAAACAAAACCAGTTTTAGGTAAGCATTATGTTGCCATCTCTGTTTCTTTTCTATGTTCTATAATCTCACACACACGTAAGATTTGATAGGGCTTGTGTATCGATGCATATCTCCGGCGACTAAAGTTTCATTGTAGAAGATGACACCGTTTAGGCATTTCTTCTTAACCTACTGGTTCTAGTGTTCAACTACATGTCTAAATTATATTGAGGCCTTTCACTTTAAATTTTGTAGTTATATGGATTATTTGACTAGACAAAGCTACATACAAATCCTAACATATTTCCTGTAATAATGAAGTAAATGATGAAGGAGTTGATGTTTTGATCGAGAAACTGTTTTGAATGTTCCATATGCTTGTTAAGCGTAATGGAACTCATGAAGTTCTATAAGTAAATGAGGTTTTATAACTTCAGTTTTAATAAATAAAGTATAGGTCTAGATAAATAAAGTATATTTAACTATAATAAAGTTCTACAAATTATGTAACGATTGATATTCATTTAAACTTTAGAACCAAGTTCTAGTCGCCGGAAATTCAAGCACATACACTAATGCCTTAGACCCTAGTCACTTTAGACTCTTAGACTTTTCACTTATTAGTATTCTTATACATTATAGGTTGAATTCCTCCGAATTCCCATTACTTAGCTCACGACCGCTTAAGTTGGATTTTGATCGCTTTCACAAACTGTGAGTATATCTTTTCCCCTTTTTACCGTTTTACTATTTTGGGGTGACTCATGTACCTACTATCAATTTTCTATTTCATCTTACTAAAATATCAATTCTTATGTGTGTTTGCTCTTGTCATTTCGTGTATCTATGACCTGTCAAATCATTAATCGTTGCGGCTTGGCATTTTAATGAATAGTACTATGGTATATACCCTTGTGACTCTGTTGAGAGTCCTCGTCATTACTACTAGCGCATACTATATTGAAGGGATATGGTATCAAAGCATTACAAATACCATACCATCGCTCGACTAGAACCGCCTTCGCCAGGCGTCCATCCGCCCGTTTTACGTCAGCGGATCGTTTAGCGTCCATCCGCCCGTTTTACGTCAGCGGAACGTCTGGCGTCCACTAGCCCGTTCTACGTCAGCGATACAATCTGCCGTCCGACGCGAGCGTTATCCTCTCGTTCTACGTCGGCGGAACGCTTGGCGTCTATCCGCCCGTTTTACGTCAGCGGATAGTTTAGCGTCCATTCGCCAGGCGCAAGCACGCCCGCCCATTTTACATCGGCGGACCCAATATACTTCAAAGCTTCCTCACCAAGCTTCATCAACACAAGTGGAAGATACCTTTTGGGGCAGCCTTGGGACTCACCCGTGCCCCAAACGAAATATCTCTGACACAGCAGGCGGCCCGTCAGAGTTCCTCTCTAATCAGAGACTGCTCCCAATCTGACGAACAGAAAGGAAGATGACGTGGCGGCCTCTCAGCCAAGATATCTTCCTGACAAAAGCAGACTTTCTCAACCCGTCTCGAAGTCCAAGAAAGGTATGATCACTCACCGCCCTCGGTCTACCAATGGGCGGGCGCCACGTGTCCGCCGACCACCAGCGTCCATTCAATGGGCGCCACGTGTACCAACCATCAGGACGGTAACATCCCCCATTAGCATTTTACTATCTCCTATTTTATCAAAACCCACTTGCACCAAGTGGGCTTAAGGACTTGGGCCGGATTATGGAGACACCTCTACCTGGGCCGGGCCCCATCAAAGGTACAGGATGGGCTGAGAAAGTAGAGGATCTAGGTACTATAAAAGGAGGAGCCCCTCCTCCTTTTATTGGCATCTAATCACTCATACTTTCACTCAAGAAGCATACAAACTCCTTCGTATCCCCTTAAACCCCTTGTTTATCATACTAACTGTTAGAGGCTCGGCTCTTCTAATCAGTAGTCTCCTAAATTCCCTGGTCTTGTCCTTAGACCCTCATGTATTTTCCAAACACACTCTCTTTGCAAAATACAGTAGAACCACTCACTGGTTAGCGCCTGTTCGGTAATCCAGTATTTGTGTTTCTTCATTGGCGCCATCCGTGGCCTTACCACAAATACTCTAAACGAAACAGCTTTAACAAATATATCCATTAACCCATAAAAAAAATGACCACTTCACCTCCAAGAGTGTTCACCCCATCTGGAGCCGTCGAAGACATCACCGATGCCACTCCAGCATCCCACCCAACATCTGGGGATCACGCCCTGAATAACGACCCAGAAACCTAGAATTTCACCTCACTAACCCAGCACCTCCAACCGAGGAGGAGATCGACGCCCTGAATAACGACTGGTATGAGAACCAGAGGCGTATTCTAGACACTCAGCTGGAACGACGCCGATGCACCGGGAAAGCAATCAAGGGTTCCTCCTCCAAACCACCGGCACGAACGACGGCTGCCGCCCGTCACGGGGAAGGTCCAGGGCAATCCCCTGAGGACCAGGCCCGTGCAGAGCGCAACCGGTTCGACGACGAAGACTATGATGAAAGTTCATGGGAGGACGATGCCTCTAGGGACTATCGCCATAGCCCATACTGTCACACCCTCAAATTTCCACTGCGGGGTTTATACCGCGAGGCGCATGACATACCATGATCCCATAGCCATAAGTCATATGAACGAACTCTAAATGCCCAAACCATTTAGTTCGTTTTCAAAAACCAAGTTTAGTTAAGCTGCGGAAGCGTAAACCAAATTTAAACCCTTTAAAAAAAACCATGCGCAAAACAACGTGCCCAAATTGAAACCATATGAAAGAAAATATAAAAGCATAATATATAATTTAGGTGTATGCCCAAGACCCCAAATGCAGTGAAGTGTGCAGTGCTTACTAATCCTAGCACCGGAAGCTAACTACCTGCAAAAGCATGTAAATCGTGGGTCAACAAACAATGTTGGTGAGTTCACTAAGTAAAGTAACTGAGTATGTAACTGCGCTGGTTTCCAAAACCACGTAAACAAGTAATTGAGATGGTTCCAAGAACCGTGTAACCACTAGTTCGTCGCATGTCAAGGGTAGGTAGCCCATTCATGATAACTAACACCGAATATACCGAACTGCTATGTACGTGTAGCCACAAATGTGAGCCGCATGCCTGACATCATTGTCTATCCACAATGATAAAGTTCATTAAGTTATAGTTCACACCCGCGCTCCACGAGCCGGTGTGAGGTTTGTAAGACCTAATAGCGCTATCAACTAATAACCCGCTTGCCATAACCCGGCAACTCATTCGGTACGTGAGGACTTACAGATGATAGAGTTGGTTTAGTTCATCAAGGACACAGTTTGCGAACTAGCAAAGTAAACAACCCACACAAGGATCCATCAAAGTAAACGACCCACACAAGGATCCATAGCATCCCAACCAGGGATATGTAAGTAGTCCCAAACCGGACTAGAAAAACGTTGAGTAAGTTGTCTCATACCTGAGACGCATGCTTTTGAGAAAAAGAGTAGTGAAACTCACCTTAGTGTGCAAGCAAAAGAAATCCGACCCGCAAGTAGAGTATGCTACTGACACCCTAATACAAATGTCACTAGGTGAGTATTTGTGCATAACCAACACACCATATAACTCGTTTATCCGAGACTTTTAAATGTTCAAAATCGTGTAGTGACACCTAATGACTCTACATGCTCAAGTATGTCCTACGTATCCTGTTGGGGATCATAGTGATTATTATCAGTTTAATACATCAAATACATCTCATACAAGTTTTCACACAAGTACATGTCAATTACATACCACATACAACTCCAAATAGTCACATAAAGACCCCGTACACAATCTGCGTTTTTAGGACAGATTGTACGCTGTGAAAAACGAATTATTTAAAATACTTAAAGAATGAATTAAAGTCCCAAATTTTTACCGAGTATTCATGGGGATCCGGTTGCAAAGCCATATTTTTGTTTTTTCTTAAAACCAAACACAAAAATTATGAAAATTCGTACAACACAGCTATGTCCAGAAAATTTCCTCAACAGGTCAGTTTAGTAGAAAAATTCTCAAAAATTGTGTATTCATCCAAACGGGATTAATCCACTTGGAAACGCTCAATCGTTCCAATATTGACCTACTGTAAAAATTTCATAACTTAATTCCTTGTAAATCTCAAGTTATGACCATTTAAAGTTAACCCAATTCACAAATCCGAAAATCTGATATGACCCCTAATCAAATAAAATTCCAAAAACGACTCAAACGATGTCCAAATCTGATGGTTTTGCCCATTATGAAAACCTAAGACCTTGTACATAACAATCATGCAAAGAAATCATCAAAACAATCAACTTACCAACCCGTTACCGCCCCTACAAAACGTTCAAACGAATCTGCCAGAATTTTAAACTTGCATTCCAAGTAATCTACAAACCCTAATTTTCCATGAACATCTCTAATACATGTATAACACATACAATACTGATTAAACACCATATTAACATAGAAAAACACATATATTATCATGTGAAAACCCTAATCATGGCTACTAACAACAATCATCATCATCAAATCATCAAGAACATTCAAGAACTCCTATACATACATACATACGATTATATATATATTGTTTTTAGAGTTTTTAAAGTTTTTCAAGTATCATAATTCATCAAAGAGCATATAAATGCATACCTTGCAATGCTAAAACTCCCTAGAGCCTTGAGATTAAACCCGAACTAGCTTGATTAAGTGAAAGATTGATTGATTGTTTGAAAAATTGAGAGGGATAGGGGAAGGGGAAGCTCACGGCGCAAGCTTGGGGAAAGGGTTAGGGTTTTAATTTTTTTTAACCTATAATTATAAGATGAGCTTGCTTGTTCCCCAAGTAGTTGGGTATTAGGGCCCCTTTTGCACAATATCTTGACCCGTTAAACGTATTCTAGCCCAATACCAGACCCAATAATATTAATCACTCTAAATTGTATAAAGCCATTGTTTTTTTTATTATCTCATAACATATTAATCATGTTGTGCACGTAATTTACATAATTTACGTATTATCTTTCAGTTAGGCGATAATTCACAAAAACATGTAATTCACGTTCACCATAATTCAATTGTACGTATTATTGTTATGTATGCCACATAATTCACCAACGTTTGGGATACAGGACTCGTGTGTGTCTTTAACAAGGATTTTCCTAATTATAACATATGTTAACATCTTCTAACATATGTTAAACCTACTTAACTAACCCTAGTTAAGTATCTAGCCATGTATGAACATGTAAGTTAACTGGAGTTCAGTAAAAGTATTAACCTGAAAATGCGGGGTGTCACACATACTATAGGCGGGAACGACTAAATAGATACAACGACGACGCCACCACAAACTTGTCACTCTCCTACAGGCCCACGGCCTTCGCGGACAAGTCCAATTTTACCCGGCGTATATCCCAAGTACCAATCCCGCCACGCCAACGCCTGCCGACCAACGTCAAAATATACGACGGTCTCACCGATCTGGATGACCACCTCGGCATCTTCAAGCAATCTGGGGCCGTCATCGGACCCTACCCGTCTGGTGTCACATGTTTGCCTAGACACTCACCGGACCCGCCAGGGTCTGGTTCGACAACCTCCCCATCGGAAGCATCGACAGCTACGAACAGCTGATCGATAAATTTTCACTCCACTTTAGCCAACAACGTCGCCACAAGCGCGACAAAAGCCAGATCTCTCTGTGCAAACGCAGGGACACCGAACCGCTCGAGGACTTCATCGTACGGTTCAATAAAGAAGCACTCCAGTTAGGAACGGGGGACGAAGCAACCCGGACCTCCTTCCTGGCCAACGTCAACGACGACGGCCTTCAACACACCCTTCAAGGGAAGGATGGCGTCCCAGACTCCTCGGAAGAAGTCGTCCGCATTTCCAAACTATATGTGGTCAACCAAAAAACGATGCGCCAAAACCAACGAGGGAGCTCTAGCAATAGCCGCAGCCACGGCAATAACCGACCATTCGTCTGGAACCGCATCTCAGGTTCCACTGACGAAGGCCGATACTCAACTTCCGGCGACGCCAGAAATATAAACAAACAAACTCGCAATCAGCGCAACAGCGGCCGCCGGAATCAAGGCTGGACCCCCCGCACTAAAACACCATCCCAGGTGCTGTCACAAGTGTAACACCCCAACCGATGGCGGAAACATCGGGATGTCAAGTATTGATGATTGTTCAGTAGCTCATGGTGACAAAAATAAATTTCATTAAATGATTTAAATAATTTACATACATTTGTTCTACAAAAATTCGTACATCAAAATGAATAATACTATGTACACATCTTCAAGCATTAACTCAAATCTTCGAGCAAGTAGAACCTGAAACATGTTAAGTTGAAAATATTTTTGGGTCAAAAAAAGTTGGTGAGAATACATAGGTTTTTGAATATAATTGATAACAATAGTTTGTACAACAATCACAGTTGTATAATGATAGAGTATGAGTACGACATGTAACAATGCGTCTTTGTACAATCAAACCTTGTGTCGACTGATAACTAACTCGCAAGTTAGTTAAATGTTGTTACTGTTATCGATCATCCCTGAATTTATGCGGGGGGATGGGTTTGTCAGACCTATAGCGCTATAATCTAAACAGGCGGCTTGATCAATGTTAATGATTGTACTGTGTCTTTTTGTTACAGTCAAATGATAGAATTATAGTGTAATTGAATCACAAGTAAGTATGAGTAAATGATAGTATAAAATGTTTAAACATGTTTCACCCAAAAAATGCAAAAGAGAAAAGGGGCAATGTAAACTCACCTTAGCAAAATGTTATGTCTCGTGAAAATAGAATATGTGTTGCCCAACGATGCCAAGTATTACCCTATAATTAAGGTAATAAATATGTCTAAGTCTTTCTAGTCTACAAATATTTTCTAGGGTTTCGAATTTGGGGAAAGGTATTCGTTTGATTAACAATTAAATCGTTTATTAAATAAAAGTCTTTTTGTAAATTTTAAATTAAAGATGATCACAATATAATGTTTTAAGTATGAAAATAATTTTTATAAAATTATTTTCTTAAAAATAGAATATTAAATCTATTTATTACAAATTGTCAAAATATAACTTTAATATTTAAAAATATTAAATTTATAGAATTATTAATTTAAAAATTGTATTAATGTTCCAAATAATCAGAAATAATTTATATAAAATTTTGGTGCAAAAATATTGAAAAATAAATTTATTATGATTTATTTATGATTAAAACTTACAAAAATTGATTAAAAATATTAAATAAATGATTTTTCAGAAATAAAAATCATTTCAGAAAAGCTTAATGTTATAAAAACTCAGAATAAATTTTGTGGAAATTTATATAATCGTTTTGATATTTTTATAGAATTTTATAAATAAAATTGAATAAATTTGAATTATTTATTATATATATTAAATAAATAATTTTTGGAAAACTAAAAATTGTATGTTAAACTCTACTACTAGAATAACATAAAATAATTTTTGTAGAATTTATAAAGTTGTTTTAGTATTTTAAAACTAATTTTAAAAAATACAAATAATATATATAAAGCTTTAATGTTGTAAAAAAAATGTTGATGTTGCTGGGAATCCATCTCGCGCGCCCCGGTTATCAACAGACAGACACAACCACTTGATCTAGATCAGTGGTTGTGTTTGTCTTGTGTCTGTTTTAATTATATAATTATATCCTGCAAAATGTTCTTCCCCAATTCAATTTCATACGAACCCTAGCTTAACAATAATCAAATCTAACAAACAATAACCCGATTAATCATAGGGTTATTGTTTGTAGATGGCTGATGAACAAAACCTACAAAAGAATTGAAACTCACAATGTTTTAATCGTGTTTAGAAGTGTGGTCAACTGAAAAGTCAATGAGCGAATGATTATGATCAGGCACGAGTGTAAACAGGAATTGAAATCGAGGTTTTGATTTTCGGCATTGTTAGACAGGTTTCGAAGTGTCAATTTATACTACAAGACTTGCGTGAACGTATTTGGAAGTTTGACTCATAATAGCGTGAATTTCGTTTGAATTGGTCAAACGTCGAGCTGTAATCACGCAATTAAACATGGACTGAGATGCGAAATTTAATTTCAGTCGTTTCAGCATCATTTAACTCTTTTATGGTTTCTAGAAATGAGCTCGATCAAGTGGTAAAAGGCAGCTTTGACCGGGTTTTGTATGTGAATTGCTGCACTTCGAGAACAGACAAGTAAGAAGGGACTTGGGCCAGATCTGCTGTGGGTTCATATATAATTAGAATTGGAATAAAATCAAAAGTGAGGTGTAGCCTAGATGGTTGTGTGCGTGGGATTTGCTGACCCGGCTCTCTGCTCGGGTTCTAGTCCAGGCAGCAGCAACTCATTCATTTTTTTTTTAAACTGAAAGGGGACTAGTGGGCCGGCCTTGGGTTTGGGCTTAGGGGTTTGGGCTGCGTCAGATGGCTCAGGAGGGGGTGTTGGGTTGGGTTGTAGGATTTGTTTAGAGGTTGAGTTTATTTGGGTTGTGTTGGCTTATTTCTTCTATAATGTTCCATATTATTATTATTATTATTATTATTATTATTATTATTATTAAATTAAAAAAATAAATAAATAAATAACTAAATAAATAATTAGAAGAATACATATATATGTATATATCATAATACAAGTATATAGTGGGTGATTTGATTAACTCAACACTTGGGGAAAAATGCGCGATGTTACAGTCTCCCCTACTTTTAGAAACTTCGTCCCGAAGTTTATTGAAAACACAGGGTTGCAGGTGATTGGGTAAAAATGAAAATAGTTGTGAATTGGGTTATAGCATGACATGAATAGAATAAACTGTCTCGTGTTTTGTGTGGGTTGATGAACTACCAGCTAACTAGATTTTACATTTGGTTATTTCCCGAAACTTTGATAGAATTCCACACTACCTTAACGTACCTGTAAATTTATGATTACGTTCCAGACCACAATCACCAATTTACCTTACATTAAAGTTTTGCGTCCTTCTATGACTCCACCGATTGTTGAGCAGGTTCGATAGCCTCCACCAGTCGTGGAGCAGGTTGTAGGGCCTCTCCCGACTGTTAAAAAGGCATAATGACCTCTACCAATCGTTGAGTAGGTTCGATAGCCTCCACCAGTCGTGGAGCAGGTTGTAGGGCCTCTCCCGACTGTTGAAAAGGCATGATGACCTCTATTAAGTGCAGCAATTATTATACACATAGATTGCAAATTGATAACATTTTTATGCAAGCAGGTTTATAACAAGCACAGTATATGAGTTGTAGTTGTATAGATTTAGATAATTAGTTCACATTCAAACAAGCATGCATTCATGTGTTATGATTTTACCATGTAAACAACTCTCAGATAAAAATTTCGATACTAGAATTTTATTACTTGAGTCGAATAGCGTCAATACATAGAATAAAAATCAAACACATTCAAATGGTGAGTCTTGCTGTTAAGTAGCTGGAGGGTCTTGATCTCGGTTTAGTTTAGGGCATCGGTTACGGAAGTGATTTGGGTTTCCACATTCATAGCACTGACCATAGTTGTATCGATTAGGATTAGCAGCCTGGGCAGGGTTGGTGGGTTGGTTGACATTAGGATTTGGGGTCTCGCGACATGTGTTGACTAGATGTCCATACTTACCACATTTGGTGCACAAGCGATACGCTGAAGCAGTGGGATGATGTCGTTTGCATGTGTTACACAATGGATAGTTTCCTATATAGGGTTTCTTGTTAGAAGCTTGTGTAGTGAGGTTGGCATCAGGATCCCTGGTCTTACGCTTCGGGTTCTCAGTAGTTACCGCGGCTACAATACTTGCTTTCTTGCCTTTCCGAACTAAGGTCCCGTTCTTTATGTGATTGTCAGTTAAGGTAGCTGCTAAACGCTTGGCCTCTTCAAGGGTAGCAGGGTTCCTTCCCCATACCGTGTCCTGAATCTGCATGGGCAAACCACCGATATACTTCTCGATGGCTACGGGTAGCGGAGTGACCTTATGGGGCAATAACAGACTGAGCTCATGGAAGCGGGTATTATAAGCAAGGTTTTCCCCACTATCCTGAGCAAGGGTGTGGAACTTGTCCTCTAATTTCTTGACCTCGTTACGTGGGCAAAATTCATCTATCATTATCTCCTTGACTTGATCCCAGGTCATGGCAAGTGCAACTTCAGCTCCTCGGGTGAGCTTTTCCTCATTCCACCAAGTGAGTGCTTGTTTGTGGAGAACACTCATAGCATAACGGACCTTAAAGTTATCGGGACACTCAATGTTAATGAAGGTATTCTCAATACCCTCGAACCATTGTAGAAGACCAGTGGCTCCTTCATCTCCACTGAACTTAGGGGGATTACAGGTATTAAAGTGTTTGAGAGTGCAGGCTGGGAGACCATTCCCGTTTCCATTCCCGTTCCCATTGTGATCTCCATTGCCGTTTCCATTTCCATTGCCGTTTCCATTCATCTGGATGACTTGAGCCAGTAAGTTAGGAACCAGAGTCGCGATCTGTTGCGCCATTTGTTGAGAAATGTTCGCAGCTAGTTGGGCATCAACGCCATTATTGTTGTTGTTGTTGTGGTTAGTGTCATGGTTATGGTTGTGATTGCTACCCCCTTCATCATGATTGTCACCACTGTTAAGACGAGCGCTGCGACGTGGAGGCATGATCTGTAAGAGACACAATGAAGGTTCAATGAGACATGAATGAGGTAATATAAGGAAAGTAATCATTTATCCATTTATTAAAACGAATAAACGAAAACGTTGACTTATCAAAGAAATAATATGATTTGGGTAGGGTGTTGAATATTTAAAAAGTGGCTAAGATGGTAAGGTGATGTGTGATTGTGAAATCCATATATGGTTATGAAATGAGATTGTTTTAAGCTGTAAAATTTTGAGATTTTAGAGCTTAGTTTAAGGAAAGTGAGTGTAATCATTTATTCATTAATTAAAACGAATAAGTGAACACTCATCCCGAGAATTCCCAAGTAGGCATCCGGGTCCCTCGTCTGATTGGGATATATGCGCAATGCCAGCCTAGACAGAAAACTCAGAATACAGGCGTTCACCCTTCCAGATTGCATGTGTTCGCTATTAAAATCTATAACTTCGACGAGATCTCAAGGTGGTTCAGGCTAAACCTGAGGATTTGGTCCTATTAGTCTAAGAGTAGATCAGTGATGGAGAGCAACCTTCTTGTAGGGGTTAAAGTAGGGATAAGAAGTAGGAGTAAGATAGAGAATAGCAAGCAAAAGAAACAAGTACTGGTTAAATCCTATGGTTATAGACTAGATTATTTTTCTAATAACCTAATTCCCTATAACCATGGCTCTGATACCAATCTGTAACACCCAACCGATGGCGGAAACATCGGGATGTCACGTATTGATGATTGTTCAGTAGCTTATGGTGAAAAAAATAAATTACATTAAATGATTTAAATAATTTACATACATTTGTTCTACAAAAATTCGTACATCAAAATGAATAATACTATGTACACATCTTCAAGCATTAACTCAAATCTTCGAGCAAGTAGAACCTGAAACATGTTAAGTTGAAAATATTTTTGGGTCAACAAAAGATGGTGAGAATACTTAGGTTTTTGAATATAATTGATAACAATAGTTTGTACAACAATCACAGTTGTATAATGATAGAGTATGAGTACGACATGTAACAATGCGTCTTTGTACAATCAAACCTTGTGTCGACTGATGACTAACTCGCAAGTTAGTTAAATGTTGTTACTGTTATCGATCATCCCTGAATTTATGCGGGGGGATGGGTTTGTCAGACCTATAGCGCTATAATCTAAACAGGCGGCTTGATCAATGTTAATGATTGTACTGTTTCTTTTTGTTACAGTCAAATGATAGAATGATAGTGTAATTGAATCACAAGTAAGTATGAGTAAATGATAGTATAAAATGTTTAAACATGTTTCACCGCAAAAATGTAAAAGAGAAAAGGGGCTTTGTAAGCTCACCTTAGCAAAATGTTATGTCTCGTGAAAATAAAATATGCGTTGCCCAACGATGCCAAGTATTACCCTATAATTAAGGTAATAAATATGTCTAAGTCTTTCTAGTCTACAAATATTTTCTAGGGTTTCGAATTTGGGGATAGGTATTCGTTTGATTAACAATTAAATCGTTTATTAAATAAAAGAAATTCGACAAATAAATAAACAAAAGTCTGTTTCTAAATTTTAAATTAAAGGTGATCACAATATAAAGTTTTAAGTATGAAAATAATTTTTATAAAATTATTTTCTTAAAAATAGAATATTAAATTTATTTATTACAAATTGTCAAAATATAACTTTAATATTTAAAAATATTAAATTTACAGAATTATTAATTTAAAAATTGTATTTCTGTTCCAAATAATCAGAAATAATTTATATAAAATTTTGTTGCAAAAACATTGAAAAATGAATTTATTATGATTTATTTATGATTAAAACTTACAAAAATTGATTAAAAATATTAAATAAACGATTTTTCAGAAATAAAAATCATTTCATAAAAGCTTAATGTTATAAAAACTCAGAATAAATTTTGTGGAAATTTATATAATCGTTTTGATATTTTTATAGAATTTTATAAATAAAATTGAATAAACTTGAATTATTTATTATATATATTAAATAAATAATTTTTGGAAAACTAAAAATTGTATGTTAAACTCTACTACTAGAATAACATAAAATAATTTTTGTAGAAATTATAATGTTGTTTTAGTATTTTAAAACTAATTTTAAAAAAATACAAGTAATATATATAAAGCTTTAATGTTGTAAAAAAATGTTGATGTTGCTGAGAATCGAACTCGCGCGCCCCGGTTATCAACAGACAGACATAACCACTTGATCTAGATCAATGGTTGTGTTTGTCTTGTGTCTGTTTTAATTATATAACTATATCCTGCAAAGTGTTCTTCCCCAATTCAATTTCATACGAACCCTAGCTTAACAATAATCAAATCTAACAAACAATAACCCGATTAATCATAGGGTTATTGTTTGTAGATGGCCGATGAACAAAACCTACAAAAGAATTGAAACTCACAATGTTTTAATCGTGTTTAGAAGTGTGGTCAACTGAAAAGTCAACGAGCGAATGATTATGATCAGGCACGAGTGTAAGCAGGGATTGAAAGCGAGGTTTTGATTTTCGGCATTGTTAGACAAGTTTCGAAGGGTCAATTTATACTACAAGACTTGCGAGAACGTATTTGGAAGTTTGACTCATAATTGCGTGAATTTCGTTTGAATTGGTCAAACCTCGAGCTGTAATCACGCAATTAAACATGGGCTGGGATGCGAAATTTAATTTCGGTCGTTTCAGCATCATTTAACTCTTTTATGGTTTCCAAAAATGAGCTCGATCAAGTGGTCAAAGGCAGCTTTGACCGGGTTTTGAATGTGAATTGCTGCACTTCGAGAACAGACAAGGAAGAAGGGACTTGGGCCAGATCTGTCGTGGGTTCATATATAATTAGAATTGGAATAAAATCAAAAGTGAGGTGTAGCCTAGATGGTTGTGCGCGTGGGATTTGCTGACCCGACTCTCTGCCCGGGTTCGAGTCCAGGCAGCAGCAACTCATTCATTTTTTTTTAAACTGAAAGGGAACTAGTGGGCCGGCCTTGGGTTTGGGCTTAGGGGTTTGGGCTGCGTCAGATGGCTCAGGAGGGGGTGTTGGGTTGGGTTGTAGGATTTATTTAGAGGTTGGGTTTATTTGGGTTGTGTTGGCTTATTTCTTCTATAATGTTCCATATTATTATTATTATTATTATTAAATAAAAAAAATAAATAAATAAATAACTAAATAAATAATTAGAAGAATACATATATATGTATATATCATAATACAAGTATATAGTGGGTGATTTGATTAACTCAACACTTGGGGAATAATGCGCGATGTTACAACAAGTCCTCTCAACTGGAGAGGTAACTTTCAAGATCCCAAAACCGATGGGAACAAAACGAAAAAACATCGACACCACCAGATTCTTTGATTTCCACAAAGATGTGGGCCATGACACTGACAACTGCTACAGCCTCAAAATGGAGATCGAGGCGGCCCAACGTTCAGGGAAGTTGGCCAACTTGGTCAAGAATGTCCGCACCGCCGCTCGCCGGCAAGATGAGCCCGCCAAGGCAATCAAAGACATCAAAACACACCACATCCGCGGCGCATACAACAGACAGTGCAACATGACGCGTAACATCAAGCGGAAAACAAGTCTCCCAGACATAGCAACCACGTCACAACAGACAGAAACTGGAGGGAGGCCCAAGTCATCCTCCCCACAATACCAGGGGGCGCAAATTCAACAACCCCACTCACCATCACAGCACTGTTCGGGCATTACCGAACTTACAAGATGATGTGCGATGGCGGCAGCAGCTTCGACATCATGTACCAACAGTGCTTCGAGCAACTCGACGAGGAAAACAAAGCACGCTTGCAACCAGATGCACCCATCACTGGTTTCTTCAACGAGGTAATACACCCCATTGGCAAGTTTGACTTTACAGTTACACTTGATGACGACACTCACACCCGCTCAGAAGTTTGCACCTTTCACGTCATCCCAGCCATCTCCTCATACGACATACTGCTGGGCAGACAAGGTCTGGCAAACTTCAACTCCACCGCATCAACTCCTCACCAAACCATGGGTTTTCCAACACCCACGGGGGTCGCATACATCCGAGGCAACCAAGAGTGCCTCATGACAACCGACCCGATCGACGACACAGTGCGGCAAGCGCCAACTTCGCCAAAAGAAGAACACTGGGTTCTCAACCCGGCTTTCCCCGAACAGACCATTACCTTAGGGCGGACCATGTCCCCCCCAAGTAAGAATACACCTAAAAAAACTACTGGTGGCAAACAAAGACATCTTCGCCTGGCAATCATTAGCCATGATCGGCGTCCCAAGAGACATAGCCGAGCACCGCCTCAACACATATAAAGATGCACGACTGGTGGCCTAGAAAAAACGGCCACTAGGCCCCGACAGAGTCAAAGCCATGAACGAACAAGTCAACGACCTACTCGAAGCGGGCATCATCAGAAAATGCAACCACCAAACCTGGGTAGCTAACCATGTCATGGTCCTCAAGAAAAATAGATCTTGGCGCATGTGCGTCGACTACAAGGACCTCAACAAAGCATGTCCTAAAGATCACTACCCCCTTCCAGAGATTGACTTAAAGGTAGACTCCCTAGCGCCATTCAAATACAAATGTTTCCTCGACGCATATCGAGGATACGACCAAATACAAATGGCCCACGAAGACGAAGACCGAACGACCTTCAGAACAGACCGAGGGGTATACTGCTACAACAAAATGCCCTTCGGACTCAAGAACGCGGGCGCAACTTACCAACGCCTCATGGACCATGCCTTCATGAACCAGATCGGCGTCAACCTCGAAGTCTACGTCGATGACTTGGTAATCAAAAGTACTCAAGAAGACACCATACTATTGGATATCCAGCGCACCTTCGAACAGTTGCGCGACATCAAGATGAAACTCAACCCGGGGAAATGCTCCTTCAGAGCTGAGGAGGGAAAATTCCTAGGCGTCATTGTCACCAATGGCGGCTTCAAGCCAAACCCGGAAAATATCCAAGCGATCCAACGCATCCCATCACCAAACTCAATAAAGGACGTACTGACACTGATGGGACGCCTAGTTGCTCTCAACCGATTCCTATCAAACTACGCCTCCAAGTCCTTTCCCTATGTCCACACCGTACGAAATGTACTAAAGAAAACACAATTCTGCTGGATACCAGAAGCGGAAGTAGCCTTTCGTGAAATGAAACAATGTTTAACTTACTTGCCAACTCGAACAGCACCCCTGCCGGAGGAACCACTTACACTATACCTATCTGCATCAGAAACAACAATAGGCGCAGTACTACTAGTAGAACGCAACAAAGTACAAACGCCGATCTACTACATCAGCCGCACCCTGGCAGACGCAGAAACCAGATGCTCAACCATGGAAAAACTCGTTCTCGCACTCGTACATGCGTCACGACGACTTAGGCGATACTTCCAAGGAAATCCAATTAACGTCCTAACAGATTATAGGATCAACACCGTGCTCTCCAAACCAGAACTCTCAGGCCGCCTGGCGAAATGGGCAATCGAGCTAGGCACACACACCATCATCTACAAACCAAGACCCGCAATCAAAGGGCAGGTCCTTGCAGACTTCATCGAAGAAATTCCAATAGATAAAATCCAAGACTGTAAGGATGAGCAAGACCCCAAACCCATCCTAGACGACCGAGTAACCAGGTCTTTATACACGGACGGAGCCTCCAACGATCATGGCGTAGGCGTAGGCCTTCGCCTAGTCAGCCCCGACAAAACAGAATTCACATACGCCGTCCGTCTTGAGTTCCCAAGCACAAACAACGAAGCAGAATACGAAGCATTTTTGGCAGGACTACGACTCGCCGACAAAATGGGCGCAAGACACCTTAACGCACATGTCGACTCTATGCTCATAGCAGGCCACATGAACGGCGTCTGCGACGCCAAGGACCCAGTCGTGGCCCAATACGTCGACCAGGTAAAGCTCCTTACCAAAAAAATCACAACCTGCACAATCCTCCACATCAACAGAAGAGGCAATAAAGAAGCTGACGCACTAAGCAAGATGGCCTCCACGGCTTGGCAGCACATGGCCAAAGAGGTAAGCATCGAAACCCTAGCTCAACCTTCAGTACCACTCGAACAGGTTAATATCACACAGACGGGGGCCGGGTCATGGATGACCCCGATCCAAGCATACCTGGCAACGGGCACCCTACCACCTCAAAAAGAAGAAGCCCGAAAACTCCAATATAAATCCCAGCACTACCAGCTCAGGAATGGAGTCTTATACCGACGCTCCTATCTCGGCCCACTCCTCAAGTGCGTAGATACCGCAACAGCCACCTCCCTTATAAAGGAGATCCACGAAGGCATATGCGGAATCCACACGAGCCCAAGAATGGTCGTCGCCAAAATCATGAACGTCAGCTACTACTGGCCGGGCATGCATCAAGACGCCATCAAAATCCTGCGCACTTGCTTTAATTGCCAGCAACACGCACCAAACACCCTGCGCCCAAAGAACGACCTAGTCCCAGTCACTGCCGCCTGGCCATTCCAGAAATGGGCTATCGATCTAGTCGGCTCATTTTGAATGGCCCCTAGAAAGATACAATACCTCATCGTCGCCGTCGACTACTTCACAAAATGGGTAGAGGCCAAGCCACTTGCCTCAATCAGCACTGAACAGACCAAACAATTCATCTGGAAATTCATCATCTGCCGCTTTGGCCTACCCATGGAAATTGTCACGGATAACGGAACACATTTCACAGACAAAAAGCTTCAAACCTAGCTAACACAACTAGGCGTCAGCCAGATATTCACATCCGTCGCCCACCCCCAAGGCAATGGCCAAGTAGAACGCATCAACAGGTCACTAGTCGAAGGCATCAAGACTCACCTCGGGTTAAAGCGCACAGGTTGGGTGGATGAACTCCCACACGTGCTATGGGCGGATCGCACCCTCACCAAGACCAGCACCGGCGAAACCCCCTTTAGCCTAACCTATGGTTCCGAGGCCGTAATACCCACAGAAGTAACATTCCCATCACCAAGGGTCCTCAACACCGCGAAAACTAACAAGGACAGAGAACTGCGCCTCAAGTTGGACCTCTTAGACGAAAGGCGCGACACCGTCGTTATACGCGAGGCAAACAACAAAAAACAATTGGAGCGCTATTACAACTCCAAAGTCAAATCCTGCGCATTCGACATCGGCGATTACGTCCTAAGAGACAACTACGCATCTCACTCTGAGCGCCCAGGAAAGCTCGCACCCAACTGGGAAGTGTAACACCCCAACCGATGGCGGAAACATCAGGATGTCACGTATTGATGATTGTTCAGTAGCTCATGGTAAATAATAAATTTCAATAAATGATTTAAATAAATTACATACAATTTGTTCTAAGAATTTTGTACATCAAAATGAAAAATACTAGCTACGCATCTTCAAGCAATAACTCTAATCTTCAAGCAAGCTATAACCTGAAACATGTTAAGTTTGAAAATATTTTGGGTCAACAAAAGTTGGTGAGAATTACATAGGTTTTGATAATCGAATAAAACTTGTACAATTCAAGTGTCATGGCAAGTCTAGTCCATATGTGAAAACATACTAGAAGTAAATCGAGTGCATAATCAACCCTTGTGACTGTTATATTGTGGTACATCCCATACGCTCATGGTTCACTCGATTATGTTATGCGATAACAATCACCCACGCTACCTTTGTAGGAGGCACGTATCCGGGTGGGATTGTCAGTCCAATAGATCTATCATTGTATACCGTCGGCTGATCAATGTTAATGATTATGCTAGAATTGTGCTTACCCTAGTCATGTTCAAGACATAATGCAACATAGAAAAACACATAGACACTTTGATGATTGAATTGCATATACAATGTTGTAACATGTTTCACCCCAAAAATAGTGATAAATAGAAAAGGGGCTATGTAAAACTCACCTTAGCAAAATATTATGTCTCGTGAAAAAAATAGAATAATGTGTTGTGAATGTATGCGAGGCGAATCCCAAAGACTCAACAACGTAGCTAGTCCAAATTGAAGAAAACGAAAAAGAAAGAATATCAAGCTTCCAATTCGCCAATTACAAGAGCTTATAATCAAAGCTTCAATTGTAGAAGTAATAGACTATAGAAGAAAGGTATGAGGGAAAGTTTAATCGGATTGAAACAATCGATTTAGAGGTGCAAAGTATAATGGGTCATAGGTGGGTTTTTATACTAGTTTTGGAGTCAATTAGCCATTAAAATTGGTCAACACCATAAAGTAAGGTTTTATGATGAATTGACTATTTGACTAAGACTTTGACTGTTTGACTAAGACTTTGACTAATCAATTTAAGGAATGTGTTAAGTTTATTTTCTTCTAAAATACTACACAAGATGATAGTTGGCTCAGTTGGTTGTCACTGTGTGTTGGTTGGCTGTGGACGCGGGTTCGAGTCCGGGTCCACACAAATCTTTTTTTGGCAATTATTTCCCTAAAACTATATTATTCTAAATTCATAATATGATTATATAAGCCCGAAAGTGACTCGAAATATTTTTAAAACGTACAAAAGTGTCGAGATACAAATAATTATTAGTTTAAGGTATTTAAAACATATATTGTTTAAAACAATACATTCTTTTTATCAAAAAAAAAATTAGGGGAAATTCGCGATGTTACAGTCTCCCCTACTTTTGGAAACTTCGTCCCGAAGTTATTAAAAACACAGGTTTGAGGTTGATTAGGTAGAAATTAAGGCAGCTGTGGTTTGGGTTAAGGCACAACATGAATTTATAGGTAATAGAATAATTTGTTTCGAATAATTTGGATAAGAGGTTTGAGATGTGAGTTTTAAGGATTGGATTCGGTTCGTCTGAAGTAGCAAGAAGCATAAGAATCTAGCAAAATACTAAACTTATGTTTTAGGAATCTTATAAGAAATGCATGAATTGATTGGCTATATGAAAACCAAATGAACTACTAAAACCTTATTAGAATTTCACACTACCTTAATGTACCTGTAAATTCATGATTACGTTCCGGACCGCAATCACCAATTTACCTTACATTAGGGTTTTGTGTCCTTCTATGACTCTAAACACACATGTAAGTAATGCAAAATAACCTTGTGATTGAATCGTTTACAATGTATCCAAAAATGAGTCTAACTGTTGAGTAGGAAAAAGACTTCTACCAGTCAGTGAGTAAGAACCTCTACCGATTATTGAGCAGGTGCGATAGCCTCTACCAGTCGTTGAGCAGGTTGTAGGGCCTCTACCGACTGTTGAGCAGGCATGATGACCTCTACCAATCGTTGAGTAGGTTATTTGGTACTCAACTAACTGTTGAGCAAGTACTTCATCCTCTACCAGTTGTTTGATTAAGTGTACCAATTATTTCACACATAAATTGCAAATTGATAATATGTACATATAAACAATCAAGTATCAAGCATAGCATGCGAGTTGTAATAGTGTTGTCCTAGACAAGGTTAATGACTCTAGGTGTGTCTATAGCAAATAGTTTATATTCCATGATTTCTAGTATCAAATGTTTAAATATGGTAGATAATCGAATCCTCATGTATAACTAAGGATTATGTTTGATGCAACACACAATCAAGTTTCAATAGTTTGGTTATCATGGGTAACTAGCTCATGTGTGAGAAGGTGAAGGATATGAATTTAATTCTTGAGACGATGATGAAAAATCTTGAAGCAGAATCAAGGTTGTGAGAGATAGTGAATGTGAAGATAGTTTATAAAGAGTTTATTTTATAGTAAGGAGATTATGTAGCAGTATAAATTTTGGGGTTTGGATCAAAGGTTATAATCAAGTGTATAAGAAAACATGATTGTGGTATATGCCAAATATTGTAAAAATTTGAACAAGTTGAAAATGAGTGAGTGTCGATGGAGAATTTAGAGACTAGATATTATTCCTATGGAAAAAAAAAATCTTATTTTCAAAATTGGTTTTATACATAAAGCAAAAGTCGTTAAATAGTACAAGCTAAGTGGGCTTTGATTAAAATATTCCCGTTAGTTGGAGATTTCAAACATGACATTAGGTTTTGAAGATCAAGGTTCTATTAAGTGATTTTTAATAGTTTAAAGCATTATATAGAAAACTGTTTGTTACGTCAATAAATAAACAACTGAATTTAAGTTCGAGGACATCTTTTGACAAAAAATATGTACTTTGTAAAGTTACTAGGTAATGAAAATACAACAGGATTTAGAAATCTTTAGTTTGTGCTAAGGTATGAGGTTATAGTTTTTTTAAAAAAAAAATAAGTAACATGTGGAGAAATGAAATAATATGATTTGGGTAGGGTGTTGAATATTTAAAAAGTGGCTAAGATGGTAAGGTGAAGTGTGATTGTGAAATCCATAGATTGTTATGATATGAGATTGATTTAAGCTGTAAAATTTTGAGATTTTAGAGCTTAGTTTAAGGAAAGTGAGTGTAATCATTTATTCATTAATTAAAACGAATAAACAAAAACGTTGACTTATCAAAACTTCTAGATTCTAATAACATAGTGAAGACATGCTTTAGCCTATAAGTGAACACTCATCCCGAGAATTCCCAGGTAGGCATCCGGGTCCCTCGTCTGATTGGGATATATGCGCAATGCCAGTCCTAGACAGAAAACTCAGAATACAGGCGTTTACCCTTCCAGATTGCACGTGTTCGTTATTAAAATCTAGAACTTCGACGAGATCTTCAAGGTGGTTCAGGCTAAACCTGAGGATTTGTCCTATTAGTCTAAGAGTAGATCTTGTGATGGAGAGCACTCTTCTTGTAGGGACTAAAGTATGGATAAGAAGTAAAATAGAGAATATAAACAAGTAAGGTTGCAAGTAAAAGGAGCAAGTACTGATTAAAATCCTATGGTTATAGACTAGATTATTTTTTTTTCTAATAACCTAATTCCCTATAACCATGGCTCTGATACCAATCTGTAACACCCCAACCGATGGCGAAAACATCAGGATGTCACGTATTGATGATTGTTCAGTAGCTCATGGTAAATAATAAATTTCAATAAATGATTTAAATAAATTACATACAATTTGTTCTAAGAATTTTGTACATCAAAATGAAAAATACTAGCTACGCATCTTCAAGCAATAACTCTAATCTTCAAGCAAGCTATAACCTGAAACATGTTAAGTTTGAAAATATTTTGGGTCAACAAAAGTTGGTGAGAATTACATAGGTTTTGATAATCGAATAAAACTTGTACAATTCAAGTGTCATGGCAAGTCTAGTCCATATGTGAAAACATACTAGAAGTAAATCGAGTGCATAATCAACCCTTGTGACTAATATATTGTGGTACATCCCATACGCTCATGGTTCACTCGATTATGTTATGCGATAACAATCACCCACGCTACCTTTGTAGGAGGCACGTATCCGGGTGGGATTGTCAGTCCAATAGATCTATCATTGTATACCGTCGGCTGATCAATGTTAATGATTATGCTAGAATTGTGCTTACCCTAGTCATGTTCAAGACATAATGCAACATAGAAAAACACATAGACACTTTGATGATTGAATTGCATATACAATGTTGTAACATGTTACACCCCAAAAATAGTGATAAATAGAAAAGGGGCTATGTAAAACTCACCTTAGCAAAATATTATGTCTCGTGAAAAAAATAGAATAATGTGTTGTGAATGTATGCGAGGCGAATCCCAAAGACTCAACAACGTAGCTAGTCCAAATTGAAGAAAACGAAAAAGAAAGAATATCAAGCTTCCAATTCGCCAATTACAAGAGCTTATAATCAAAGCTTCAATTGTAGAAGTAATAGACTATAGAAGAAAGGTATGAGGGAAAGTTTAATCGGATTGAAACAATCGATTTAGAGGTGCAAAGTATAATGGGTCATAGGTGGGTTTTTATACTAGTTTTGGAGTCAATTAGCCATTAAAATTGGTCAACACCATAAAGTAAGGTTTTATGATGAATTGACTATTTGACTATGACTTTGACTGTTTGACTAAGACTTTGACTAATCAATTTAAGGAATGTGTTAAGTTTATTTTCTTCTAAAATACTACACAAGATGATAGTTGGCTCAGTTGGTTGTCACTGTGTGTTGGTTGGCTGTGGACGCGGGTTCGAGTCCGGGTCCACACAAATCTTTTTTTGGCAATTATTTCCCTAAAACTATATTATTCTAAATTCATAATATGATTATATAAGCCCGAAAGTGACTCGAAATATTTTTAAAACGTACAAAAGTGTCGAGATACAAATAATTATTAGTTTAAGGTATTTAAAACATATATTGTTTAAAACAATACATTCTTTTTATCAAAAAAAAAAAAATTAGGGGAAATTCGCGATGTTACAGGAAGGGCCATACAAAATCCAACAGGTACTAGGCAAAGGAGCATACGCGCTAGAAAGACTCGACGGCACACCCATACCTAGATCATGGAATGTAGCGCAGCTGCGCCCATGCTACTTATAAACATTGCAGTTTTTTAACTACACCCCCTACCCTCTGTCTATTAGCGCAGACACCGATTGCTTTACCTATAACTTATGAAGCTAATTGACTCTTCATAAAGCTTAACATTAAAGGTTCGCCACATTCCTAAATTATGAAGTTAATTTACCCTTCATAAACTTAGAAAAAGATGAACCTTTCGCCCAAAGGTTGCGTAGTTAATTTACCCTACGCAATGGACGCCAAAGTTACTTGTAACCTATGAAGCCAATTGACTCTTCATAAGGCTAAACATCAAAGCAATCTATTACACAAAAATATGCAAGATGAGCAAAAGCAAAGTCAAAATATCACATTTCATTATAGCTGAAAGGTAGAATTTACAAGACAAAAGGAACATCTAAACAAACTATTGAGGAGGCTCACGAGCCGTCCCAGAACTACCCGCCCCCCAGCCTTCTCCTTCCCCTTCTCAGCACGCTCCCGCCCAGCACGCTTAGACTCCTCGACCCAACGCTTAAATTTAGCAATAGGGTCACGGTCCGACAGACACTCTCTCACAATCTACAGCACCGGAAACTCCATCCTTTCAAGTTTCATGAGCTCCTCCATCAGCAGCTGATCAGTGTTCACGTCTTGAAAAGGCTGCTCCTCAACTGGCGCCCCATCCTTGGCGGCCAGGTAACCATACAGCCACCCACTGTGAACTCCCGTCGTGCGCACTGCATCCACCACCTCCGCGACCTGCTCACCCATTTTTGGCTCGTTCCAGCACCGGTCAAAAACCTACACATCAACAAAACTCAACTACGTTAGTAAAAACGAAGGACAAAACACAGAGACAACAAAATAAAGGAAAAAACATGCTTACCGCCGAAATGCCATCAGACATAATCCACAGGGACCTCTCACAATAGGCCTTCTGAGCATCCAGCAGCAGGGCCCTCTCAAGCTCCCAAGTCTCCCTCTCCTTCGCAAACTCACTAATTTGACCCTCTTGCTCGGACACCCGAGTGGTCATCCTCACCACATCGGCGTCCTTCGCCTTAAGCTCGCCCACCACACTAGCATACTTGGAGGATAGCTCCTTCACCTCCTTGTTCTTCGCCGCCACCAACTTCTTCTCCTCGGCCAGCGCAGACTCAGCCTTCTGAACAAGCTGACGGCGAGGTTCCAATTCCGTATAAACGGTCGCCGTCGACTTGGCCCAAGTCATCTGCTTCTCCGCAGCGTCAACATCCTTTTGGCGCAGATCGGACTCCAACTTCCGAACCTGCTCCAAGAGCCGCTTCCGCGCCGACTCATACACCTCCTTCTCCCTGGCCAGGCGCTCGGCTTCACACGCAACCGACGCCTGCTCATCCAAAAACTCACCTTCTCCTCTGTGCAGGGCGTACAAGTTTCCCAGAGTCTGTGTCAAGTTCATACACATCTCCGAGAAAAGAGTACCCCGGTTCTGAGACCGGTGATGCGCACGCTCAACTGGCGGCAACGAATAGCTAACAATCTCCTCAGCCAAGAATGGGTTAAGGAATCGACAGCTTCCGGTTATACGCCACCCAGGCGTATAAACCGGAGCGTCCAGCCGGAAGGCAGGAGCATTCGAAGACGCCACCACGCCTTTAGTTTTCTTCATGAAAATCCGGTTAAAAACTGAATCCACGGATCAATTACACGAAAACAACTCGGTTTCAGACGGGATATTCGAGACGAAGCAGAAATATACGATAACAAAGTCATCACAGATTCGTATTACATCAGAAACGGTTACAGACACTGTCATCAGTAGGATAAACATCTATCTCGGGGCCGAGGGAGGTTGGGCATGACCCCCCCCCCCTTGAGAGCATTCAAAGCACAAACTCAAATCTACAAATGAAAACCAAAACATGAGATTGCTATTTATAGTCCAAACCAAGTTCGCCCCTTGCAAATGGTCGAACCTAGACTTAGTTTTTGGTCTATATTCACAAATGCAGCAGATCCATAAAATGCCCTTATGGATCACCACAATCTCATGTAATACAATACAAGACTCAACCCTAGTCTATTCAACAGTGACGTCCACATAATAGTGCATCAACAATCTCCCCCTTGGACGTTGCTGGCGAATCCACAAATCTCTTGCACATCAACAGTCAAAATCACAGGTCTCCCCCTCAATACATACACTATTGCATTGAGTTAGAAATACAATATCCTTCGTGAACCGACCAAGTAATGCACTTACGGATCCTCAGCATCAATACGCAGGAAGTCAGCTGGACCACATATATCAATTGCGAAATCAGCGAGCCGCTGAATTACAACCAGATCACCTAGTTACGCCAATGTGAAGTTGACAATGTAATGCACCGCAGTCTTGTAGCATCAGTACCCAGGAATGTCATCTTGACCAAGTACATCACGCGCAATCCAACTAGTCTGATAAGACCCCTGCTATAAGGATTCCATACTGACCGATCAGATATTCAATGTAACACGTAGGTACTACCACTAATTCACATCTCATATCTGCACTTAACCTTTGCATCACCCTTCACACCAACTGGAGAAGTCTAACTGTCAGTAGCCAATTAAACATCTCAAATGTGACTATGTGCAAAACAATCCACTCGGACACTTGTACTTCTATGAAATTCTTCATCTGTGTTGACTGTGATTGCATTAACACATTCTTCTCTTTAAATGTTTTTGAGTAACTTCATCTATTCGACAGAATACTAGCCATAGACGATAGAATCAAGCAATCAGAAGTTTCAGCGGGAACTACCGGTACCATTGCGGACTTGAAATGCTTCAGAAACTGAAGTTTTTGACGGGGCCTAACAATGTCTATTAATAGCTCTTGAAATTCTTCAGGACTGTAACCTTGAAACTCTCGTTGGATCTATGTGCCACATGACTCATACTGGGATCCCTCATTACTTTCGGAACATTGAGATCTCAGTCTTGATATGCTTGTATATAACAACTTTGTTTGAACAAGTTCCTTCAATCACACTAGAACTGGGTTGACTGTTCTTCATCTTGCGGAATAAAATCTGTCTATTTTTTTTTGGCCCATAATAGTCATTTGAATCTTATTATCATAATGTTGATTCTCATGACTACCCCACAATAAAACGTTTCATCATCATCATTTCTTTAACAATTTATGTAAACATCATCACCATTCTCCCAAAAATCTTCAAAATTCCAAATTTTCATTCTATATGTCGAGGGGGCTAAAGTGGAAATACAGCTACATTCGACCCCTGTGTATGGTCGAAGGTACCATGATTGGGTAGAACCAAGTTCATTTAAACCTGACTAAAATTAAGATTCCACATTCGACCAGTCGTGAGGTCAAATGAGGAAAACTTCCAGGTTCGACCGTTCTTATCAATTCAAATTAGCCGATTCGACCTTCAAAACCTACGTTCGACCGTTTACAAGCCACGCTCGACCACTCGTAAGTTCTAATTTGCTGCACATTCGACCGCTTGCAGAAAACGTGTTCTTCTTCAATATTTTCTGCAAATCAACCCATAAACGCTCTGATTGTTCGAATTTGATGATGAAACTTGTACAAAAAGGTGCGGAAATGAAAACCTAACCCTCGAATTCACAAAAACATGGTGAAATCACATGATTTTGGGTTCAATTAAGAATCTAGGGTTTCTAGGGTTTCAACCTTTCAATCAAGAACTGAATTTTAACGTCTGAAATCATGAAAACGAGCTGTGATTGATTCAAACGACTGTTAGATCGTTCAAATCGGTACCATAGCTCTGATACCAGTTGATCTATAAAGATATTGATCAAACAAGTTTTTAGGATTCATTATATCAGTGTTTTAGGGGGAGATAATCCAAAAACTTAGGGTTTTAACTCAACAGATTGATCATTTGATTAGTTTTTAGGTTCGAACCCTAGTTTTTATTAGAAAACACTGAATCAATGCTTGTTTAATGAAATTGAAGATTAGGAAACATTAATCGGAGGTTTTACTTGCCTACTGAATCAAAATGACATGTTTAAACTCAATAAAATTCAAAATTGAAATTTGAATATCAAGAACATAACTGTTGTGCATATCTTGGAGACGTGAAGAAACACACCGATTTTGCAGGGATTATTGAGTTTTTAAAGAGGAGTCGGGTGATAGATGCAATTGCTACACCTACTATTATTTACAGAGACTTGCTACAAGAGTTCTGGACGAACGCGAAGATGGATTTCTGGGTGTGTGAATCATCTCTGGTTAGCAAGATTCAAGGACAATTGGTTATTGTTTCAGAGAATGATATCAGGGAAGCTTTGAAGCTTGAAGATGAAAAGACTGATCCTAGAGAACTTAGCTTTACTGAACAGAGGAAATGCTTTCTAAGGATGAAGTATAATGGGCCGATTACTGATGGTTCGTTACACAAGGGAAAGCTTTGTCCCCAATTCAGGTATTTGGCACATGTCATGATCCATGTCTTTGGTTCAGTAGTAGGAGGTTATGATTTGATGAGGAAGAGTATAAGCTCGATGATGGTTGCACTGATATTGAACAAACCGTTCAACGTATCAGGGATGCTTATGGAACATTTATTGGAACCTGTTAGAGGTACAAGGACTAGGAAGTTTCTGTTATATCCTAGATTCCTTCAGATGATATTTGATCACAAGTATAAGCAGTTGAAGAGGGATACGAAGCAGATCATAGTTCAAGAGCATATGACTATTAATACCTTTTCAAGAATGAAGGCTTACAAAGGTGTGCCGGTGAACGAACGACCACCTGTTAGACGTTTATTTGGTCATTTGGCTAGGATTGATTATGTGGATCCTGGTAAAGATGAGGTAAGGCATGCTGACAGTGCATCGGACAAAGACAATCCGTTACATCCTGTTGACCCTGAGGCGAAGCGAAAACATAGGTTGTGAATGTGGGAGCCAAGAGTGGAAAGACGAAAGAAAAAGAGATCAGGATTGAAGTTGTTCCTGAGACTGAGCCTGCAAAGAAGAAGAGTGTGTCGAGAAGGCATAAGAGCATGGCAAAGAAAGGTTTACACCTTGTTGAAGAAGCGTCAGTCGATTCTGAAGAGACGCAAGAGGATGTACGTTGAGATTCTGAAACTGAGACAGTAAAGGCCACCACGCCCAAGGCCATTGTGGCTGGTGAGTCTGCTAGTCTGAATAGATCAGTGGAAGAACAGAGAACGAAGAGCCCTATTCAGTTAGATGAAGATGATGAGGGATTAGGTTTGGGATCAGGAGATTTTCCTGGATCGCCAGTACAAGGGGAGAAACCAAAGAAGCCCCAATTCAAGAAGAAGGAAAAAGTGTTAAAGCCCACAGAGAAAAGAGCGAGGGAGATTGAGTATTTAGTAGCAGGAAAGAAGTTGCCACCTGCTTCAAGCTCAAAATCACCGGTTGCTGCTCTAGCTTCTAAGAAGCAGAAAACCACAACCACTTCTAGTACTGAACAGGGATCTGATTTACCTGTTGATGCTTTTAACGAGGCATTGGATAATGTACTGAAGAAGTTGAAGAAAGGTAAACTGCCTGAAGTTGCTGAAGTTTCTGCTCAAAAGGTTACAGTGGATAGTGCTGTGATGAACACTGTTAACCGGAAACTTACTGAGATGATGAATATTATAAATAAGCAGCAGACAGAGATTGATCAATTGAGAAAGAATGACACAAAGATGTTGGATGTCGTTGTTACATCACATGAGAACAATGAAGAGCTGAAAAAGAAAATTAAACAGTTGCAGAAGGATAATAGGAAATTGTTAAAACATGAGCAAACAAGCACCAGCAGGTTTATAGCTTTGAAGGAAGAGAATAAGAAGCTAAAAGAGAGTAATAAAAGCATGGATAATCTGATTAAAGATTTATACTCTCGAGCTCCTCAGTTGAAAGAAGGTGAAGAGGACAAAGAACAAGATGAGGAGCAGGTTGATTTTGAACCGTCTGATAATGAGGAGGAGGAAGATGAGGATCTTGATGAAGATGCAGGAAATGCTCCTCAGAAGAAGAAGAAGGATGATGGAGATGATGATGGTTCGGATGGTGGATCTGGTGATGGAAGCAGCTCTGCATTTGATGATGATGATGATGATGACGATACAGATAAGTATAAGTATGAGAAATGTGAATCTGGAAAAGAAGGTGAATCTAGTTCTAAAGCTCCTGGAGGATCAGTTGATGATGATACGATTTTCTGGAATGAGAAGATGAAGTCATTGTCTGAAAAAGATAAACAGATGTATCGCCAGATGCTATCTGATTGAGTCTGGACGATTGACATGACCAGTAGATTCTCTGAGATCTTTGAATCTAGTGACAGGATGCTTGAATTGGATTATAATGATCCAGATTTAGAAGATGGTGAAGTTTCTGCGATAGTGTCAAAGGAGATTCTTGAAGGTTTGGGTTTGTGTGTTTGGTGTAGAAATGGGAATGATTGTTCGGTTTGAGTTCTGTTGTGTTTGGTTTTGGTTTTGTGTTGTGCATTGTCTAGCATTGTTATTTTGTTGGTTATTTTGGCGGTTTTGATACTTGTTGTGAGGTTGAAAGCTTGAAATGTTGGGACTTTGGTATGATACTTGATTTTGATTTTGGGTTTGTCGGTTTTGGTAAGTAGAGTTGAATGAATTTCTATTACCTTGTTGTGCGGGCTGTGTGCACTCTCTTTTGAAATGACCTTTCTCACCACAGTTGAAACAAGTGACTTTGGCTTTGTTGAAGCCATAAGTGGTGTTGGGAGTGGTCGAAAGATCAGTTCTCCCTGTCTTTTGAATAAAATCAGTGGCTCTTCTCATGATACTTGCAAAGGTCCACTGAATATCCATCAATTCCATCTCTTCCTTGTCAATCTGTGCATAGTCCTCATTGGTCAAGTTGTTGTTCCCAATTTGACTAGCAACCAAACCATTGTATGATGCTACCATTGCTGAAACTAATGCTACATGTTGTTGGGCAATTTCAACAGTAACATTGTTTAGATTTGATGTCTCCAACACAATCGGGCTTTGGTTAGTTTGACTTTGAGTAATTTGCATCTGGTTCATTTGAGGATTGTATGGTTGTTGTTGTGGACGTTGGCTAGCAGAGTAACATGCTGCTTGTTGCATGGGTGAAAATGGTGGAATATAAGAAGTTGTTGGATATGATGGTGAGGTATATGAAGATGTTTGAGCAAGGTAGTTAATTGGTGTCTTGGGTGGTTCAACAATGTTAGATACGCATGCGATGTGTGGAGCAACATTGGTAGTAGAACTGGAAGTAGAATGAGAAGTAGATGTACCACCAAGATACAATTCCGGATTCTGAGGAATTTGAGCCCTTTTTGCTTTCCTCTTTTCCTCCATCTCCTTGTTTTCCAGTTTCTGTATGAACTCATTGATCGTCCAATACTGGTACACATCCTTCTCTTTTAGCACCTCAATATGCTGGTTCCAATACGGTGCCAATGCATCGGCAAACTTGTCCACCAATTCGGACATAGGTATGCTAATCTCATAGCTTGAAAGCTCTGTGAGTAAGTGGCAATACCTTTGGACCAACTCTTTCAATGTCTCATTACCCATGTAACTAAAATTCTCAAACTCTTTCCGAAGCTCTTCCATCCTTAGCTTCCTAGTCTTCTCATTTCCATCATGTCTGTTTCTCAACATGTCCCACAGCTGTTTAGAAGTTGTGAAAGAACCAAACTGATGCAGCAAATCAATGTTGGTAGCTTGAGACAATTGAGAAAACGCCTTCTTCTCAATAGCAAACTTTTTCTTTTCATCGTCTGCTAGATTTTCCAATGGAATAGGCTCTCCCGTATTCTCCAAGATCGGAGCAACATAGCCTTTCGCAATCATCTGCCACGCCTTAGTTCCCTCTAAACCCATACCCTCCAAATGGATCTTGAATTTGGTCTTCCACGTGTTGTAGTCGACCATCTCCATAAGCTTAGGTGGACGGTTTCCACTTCCAGATGACAAGTCGTGAATAAGAGTTGATATGGCATTAGTCGTCTGTGAGTGAACCGCTGCTGCTGCTACTCCCCAATAGTCGCCCATCGGTTGCGGTTGTGGTTGCGCAACGTGTTGAGGAATAGTACTAGTCATAGCCATGTAATTGGTAGGTTGTGATGGTTGACTAGACTTTTGGGCAGCAACCGACCAAGGATCCATGGTTGTCTGCAGTTGTGGTGTCGTGTTAGGTCGTGGTATAGTAGGAAAGTTCCACATCTTGATCTGAAAATGATTAAACACGAAAAGATTAGAAAAGTTATAAACATCTTTCTCCTTCGTATGTAGCGAGTGGTCGAATGAGAGAAAATGTTCTCCTTCGACCGTTTGAAATAATACGAATGAGAGATATAACAAACACAAATCACTTTCGACCGTTTAACCCTCTTTCGACCGTTTGAATTTCACCTTCGACCGTTCGAATGGTCGAATGAGACAAGTATGGTCGAATATACACCAATGCACTAACAAACTCTACGTTCGACCACTTAAAACACCACCTTCGACCAAAAATCCTTTGGTTCAACCGTTTAACACACACGTTCGCTCATTCTCCCTAGGTTCAACCCTGCACTTTCAAAAACGGTTATTCTTTGAAAATCAGTTAATTTTTGATCAAATTTTTCAAAAGTTGAAAGAATTTGATCTTTCTAATCAGGTTTTGATTCGGATTTGATTTGGAACAAGTTTATCAAAGAGAAATATGCATTTTATCCATGAAAACAAGCTCTAATCAATCAAATTATCATCAATTCAGTTTTATCAATGAAAACAGAAAGTTTTTGATCAAAATAGGGTCCAAATCAGCTGTAAAATTATCAATTTGTGGTTGTTTGATCCATAATGGCTCTGATACTACTTTGTATGCGCTTAGGATCGTCAAATCTATAAAGATATTGATCAAACAAGTTTGAATCAGCTGTGGAATCCCTGAATCAATCACAAAATGATAATCAAACAATCAAAACATAGAAATCATCTTTCAAAGCTTTTTCTCATTCATAAACAATTTGAATTGCACGTTTTAATAACGTTTACAATCAAAACAGACGTGAAAATAAGTTGACACAAACACTAGGGAGAGACACAAAACAGGAGGGAATAAAATGACCACTAACTACATTAAAAAATGAGCTTAACCTATTTATAGGCCTGCACGTTCGCCCATATTGCTTGGTCGAATGTGCAGGTTCCCCCAAACACCATGGTCGAACCAAGCTTTACATAAACATCTAACCTACATTCGCCCCCTAATCTCTCCTTCGCACCTTCTAAAATCTTCATTCGCCCACTATTATCTCCTTCGCCTATTCGACAAACAACAAAAACATATGTTAATAATAATCCAAAGCATTAGTCGCACAAAATGCATCTACACTTCAACTTGGGATCATCAATCCCACCACCCTGAGGAGACGCCTCCAGCACATCCCTCTCACTCAAATCAACAAAGGAGGGCCCGGTCCGCGAGCCCTCGCCACCCTGAATACCCACCCCTTGGGCCTGCTCCTTCTTGATCCTCACCAAATCCTCGTGTTGCTTCAATAACACCAACCGGCGCTCCTCCTCCTCCTTCTCAGCCAAGTCAGCCAAGCGAGCGTCCTCAACCCGCTTACGCTCCACCTCTACTTGGAGAGCCCAGGCTTCATCCTCTTTCTTCTTCAAAGCGGCCTCAGCGGCACGCTTTTCCTCCTCCGCTTTGCGCATCAAATCCTCCTGACGCGCAGCCTCAGCCCGAGACCGCTCCTCCTCCTCTAGATTCTTCTTCCGCTCCTCCTCCAGCTTCTTCTTTCGTTCCACCTGATACTGCTTCACAGATGGAGGAACCGAACCTACAGATAAACAAAGATAAATCCAAGACCTTGTCGAAATTGGCGAGGAAAATTCAAAAGGACACGCAAAAAGGTACTTACTACTAAGTTTCTTCAAAGCCTTCTTGTAGAAAGGCTCTCGCACAGGCGGGGGGTCAATATCACCACTCCCGGTCGCCGCCCGCTTGGGAGACGGACCACCAGCCACATCCTCTTCCACTGTTTCCGGCTGTTTATGCTTGTGACCAACAAACAAGGTAAAAAACATTCAAGCAAACACAACAAAAAACAGAAGCACAAAGGCAGCAAAAAGACTTACTCTCAGTAGCCACACCCTCAGCACCACTGGCTTCACCAGTCGTCTCACCACCTTGCACCCCGACCGCTGACGCACTTCCTCCAGCGCCACCTACAGAGCGACGCGGACGATGAATTAGACTAGACGACGACCCACCCGACTCATCGTCTGACAAAAACACATAATCCACCCCAGCCGCCGTTTTCACGGACAACGGCTCAGGGTTGATCAAGAAACCCACTTCAAGGTTAGAGGGCGCACCTTCCATCGGGCCGGGGAATAGAAAGTTCTCCACCTTGAGCTCCACTTGAGACACTCCTCCCTCGGGCACCGCCACAAACGTAGTCTTCGTACCACGCGCGGCAAAAGCCTCAAACAACAGTTCGCCTGTCACAAAACGCCAAAGGCGTCAGAAAGCATAAAAAAAGCAAAGAAATTAAACAAAGCTGTACTTACCTTCAACAGACAGCGGCCCAGCATCACCCACAGGCGCTACATCATACCCTTCTAGGACGCCCAGACGACTCAATCCCAGAAGACGGAGTATACCCTCGTCCAACCTGTCCAGATCATCCAGCCGAGTGGGATGCGCACACAACTCCTGAAACCAGGCTTCCTCCTGGAAATCCTTCATCACCTCAAAAGACGGCGCCTTCTGGCCCGGACACAGCTCAAGCTTCTCCATCTCCACCGGTATCACCTCCTTCTTCAGGAAGAAAAAGCATTTCTTCCACTCACGAAGAATCTTTGGAGAGCTCTTCGGTACAATCAACATCACCATCTTTGACCTTTCCACGAACGACACCCAGCCGGAGTCTTTCACCTCCACCTTGTAGTTCACATTGAAGTGTTCAAACTCCGGCTCTCTTCTCAATGATCGGCAGGTGGCCTCGAAATGCATAATTCGCATTACCCCGAACGGGCTCATCTGCGAAATATGCACCCCATATTTCTGAAGAACAGAGATGAGAAACTTCGAAACCGGTAGACGAAAAAGCCCCTTCAAAAAGAACGCCTCATAAAGGCATATCTTCCCCTCCGGGCAGTCTAACGGAATCTTCCCTTTCTCCGGCAGCTCCGGTTCCCACTCCCGGGAAATGCCATATTTCTTGACCAAAGACCGAAACTTGTCTTTGGACCAAGAGATTTGGGCATCCCTCATCGCCAACTCAACTTTCTTATGTTTTGAAGATATCTTTGAACACAAGAAAGAAAGAAACTTTTTTTTTTTCAACAACTGATCGGAAAGGCTACGAACTCGCCGAAGAAAAAGTTGAGAAATTTGTGTGAGAGAAGAAGAATGAAACGAATGAAGGATCAAAGGCAGGTATTTATACCCATCGCATTAAATGCAGTGGCAGGAAGAGGAGTCATCACAAGCAGGCTTTTCGCGCAAGGGTCCAATAGCAGCCAGACACATCAGACAGCCCACGTGACCAAACGGCTCACGCGCCGCGTGTGACCTACTCGCCTGACGGTTGCTCTACCCCAGCTGGCACACGATGCCGATGCTCGACACGTGTACGCCCACGTTCAAATCCATCATCAAACTGCTGTCCCCATTCACCAGATGCAGGACATGTGGCAGCCTAGCAACTCAACAGTCACAATAACTGTCAGACACGATCTCCGAGGCAGGTGGACCAACCACCAGCCACGTCTTTTCAACTCCAAACATTCCCGCCTTTAATTCACACAAATTCTAAAGAGACAAATTCAATGCGGAGTAAATGCAGGCGCGGATAGCAACAAAAAACCACTTTTTACAACTTTTGGCCGCGCAATCAGGCCCAACGCCTTTTTAGGCTCCACGCTTGTGCGCCAGAACAAAAAACTTGAAAAAATTCTTTTTCACAACCTCTGGTCGCCCAATCAGGCCCGACGCCTTTTTAGGCTCCACGCCTAAAAAGGCGCCAGAACAAAAAACTTGAAAAAAAACTTTTTCACAACTGCTGATCGCGCGAACAGGCTCAACGCCTTTTCAGGCTCCACGTCCGCGCGCCAGTAACGCCTAACCCACTCATAGGCCCCGCAATAAACGCTCATTCCGTCATACGCCCGCAACTTGATCACTGTGCGCGCACCAGTTGACGAAGGTCATACACACGTCCACTTTGTTACATGAAAACCCAGTGACGACTGGATGTAACTCAGAGTACACTTGTGAAATCAAGTCCAGCACTCCCCTACCAAAGATGCATGAAAGCACTGGACTCGGGGGGACTTGAAGGGATATGGTATCAAAGCATTACAAATACCATACCATCGCCCAACTAGAACCGCCTTCGCCAGGCGTCCATCCGCCCGTTTTACGTCAGCGGATCGGTTAGCGTCCATCCGCCCGTTTTACGTCAGCGGAACGTCTGGCGTCCACTAGCCCGTTCTACGTCAGCGATACAATTTGTCGTCCGACGCGAGCATTACCCTCTCGTTCTACGTCGGCGGAACGTTTGGCGTCCATCCGCCCGTTTTACGTCAGCGGATAGTTTAGCGTCCACTCGCCAGGCGCAAGCACGCCCGCCCATTTTACATCGGCGGGCCCAATATACTTCAAAGCTTCCTCTGCAAGCTTCATCAACATAAGTGGAAGATACCTTTTGGGGCAGCCTTGGGACTCACCCCTGCCCCAAACAAAATATATCTGACACAGCAGGCGGCCCGTCAGAGTTCCTCTCCAATCAGAGACTGCTCCCAGTCTGACGAACAGAAAGGACAATGACGTGGCGGCCTCTCAGCCAAGATATCTTCCTGATAAAAGCAGACTTTCTCAAACCGTCTCGAAGTCCAAGAAAGGTATGATCACTCACCGCCCTCGGTCTACCAATGGGCGGGCGCCACATGTCCGCCGACCACCAACGTCCATTCAATGGGCGCCATGTGTATCACCCGTCAGGACGGTAACATCCCCCCTTAGCATTTTACTCTCTCCTATTTTATCAAAACCCACTTGCACCAAGTGGGCTTGAGGACTTGGGCCGGATTATGGAGACGCCTCTACCTGGGCTGGGCCCCATCAAAGGTAGAGGATGGGCTGAGAAAGTAGAGGATCTAGGTACTATAAAAGGAGGAGTCCCTTCTCCTTTTATTGGCATCTAATCACTCATACTTTCACTCAAGAAGCATACGAACTCCTTCGTATCCTCTTCAACCCCTTGTTTATCATACTAACTGTTAGAGGCTCGGCTCTTCTAATCAGTAGTCTCCTAAATTCCCTGTTCTTGTCCTTAGACCCTCACGTATTTTCCAAACACACTCTCTTTGCAAAATACAGTAGAACCACTCACTGGGTTAGCGCCTGTTTGGTAATCCAGTATTTGTGTTTCTTCATATATATATCTGCTTTCCTTTCATAGGGTTGATTTGACCCGGATACCACTTATTACATTTTTTCAAAATAACACGTGAATTGCTAGATTTTCCTTACTATATGTATCAAACAGGGTATGCTCACCAATACATTTTTGTATTGACCAAATTATTTTCATACATGTTTCAGGTTCTTTTGAGATCACTTCTAAGCTATTGGAAGTTAGGCTTAGATTGAGATTTACAGTATTTTAGGTTAGATTGCTAGTTTAATTGTTGTATTTCATTTCAATGTAATAAATTATTCAATTCAATGTATCAAAAATTTACATTTATAGTCCATGAGCTGATGAACAATCGTCACTACGTGATACCTCGATGTTTCCGCCATCGGTTGGGGTGTTAAAAAAATGCAAACGCTTTCAGGATGAAGGTAACAAAATTCATTGTTATAGACAATATTTTGTATAGAAAATCTCTTGCAAGTCCATATTTAAGGTGTCTCAACAAAGAAGAAGCAAATGAAGTGCTCAAATATATCCACGAAGGAGATTGTGGAAACCACACAGGAGGAAGATCTCTTTACTCAAAGGTCTTAAGAACAGAATATTATTGGCCTACAATGAAGAAGGATGCCATGCAATATTCTCAGAAGTGTGATCCATGTCAAAGACATAGCAACATCCTTCATCAACCTGCTGAACCATTACATCCAATTATTTCACCATGGCCATTCATGAAATGGGGAATGGATATAGTAGGAAAGTTACATGTAGCTCCTGGTGGAAAGGTGTTTATATTAGTAATGACTGATTACTTTTCAAAATGGATCGTGTTGGGTCTGCTGACCTGGAGAAGAACAGATGATTTAAAGCCAAAATATGCTAACAGTTGATTCCTTGAATAAATAGTCTTTACAACATATTCCTCCCAAAAGACTGCTGACCCTAACAACTATTCCATCCAAACAACTGTTGTGACAACTGCTGATACAAAGGACTGCTAGAGAACAACTGATAGAGAACAACTGCTGACCAAAGGTCTGATGAAGAAACAACTGCCGATGAAGACTAAAGGTCTGTTGGAGTCAACAGCACTTAGACTCCAACAGATGTTGCAAGACCATCAGAGTTTTCCCTTAGCAGTAGTTTACTTTACAGTGTTTTATAATGTAACAGTAGATTGTATAGGGCAGATGTTTTATGTTGTTATTCTGTTAGAGGTCACTATCTTAGGTGACGTCAGCACATGTCACCAGTGGTTTAGGTTTGTCTATAAATAGAACAGTGCTTGTACTGTTCCATTACATCACACACAAACATTCTCTCAGACAAACAATCATTGTGTGATCAGGCTGAGGGGGAGTATTTATACTGATTGTAATCTTTCAATTAATGAAAGCATTTGATCATTGAAAACATTTATTCTTGTTGTTTTGATTATAGTTTATCTTTCCGCTGCACTTTCCATATATACTTACATCATTCATTTCTCATCTTATTCTAAATATATCAAAACAATCAAACTCAGATTCTAACAATTGGTATCAGAGCTTGGTCAATTAAATACGATCTAACCAATCAATTTAATATAAATAGATCAGCTCACAATTATTGATATCGTTTGTCTGTTGGATTGAAAACAGAGTAATAGTTTAATTTCGATTCAACCATTTTTAAACAGACTTTGTTTTTTTTGAAAAATCAGAGAATGGCTTCAATCAATCACGATCCACATAACAATGGCACGAATAACAAGCAACCGATGCTTGTCAGATCTGAATACAATATCTGGCAACGTCGGATGAGCCATGTTCTAGCTCAACAGAACACTGGGTGTTGGAAGTCGGTTATCTTCGGACCACATGTTCCGATGGTGCCGAGTACTGAAGATCCCAAGGTTCAGGAGCCAAAGAAACTTGAAAACTACTCCGACCAAGATTTTCAGAAAATTGAGTTAGATGCTAAGGCCTTCAGTATTGTGACTATGGCTCTACCCAATGATATATATGCTGGGCTGTTACACTGTAACAATGCAAAGAAGTTGTGGGATGCACTGAAAGAACAATTTGGTAGGACTGAAGAGGTTATTGAAAACAATCATGAAATACTTAACCAACAATATGAAACATTCAGTCATGTCAAGGGAGTGTCATTAACTCAACAATTTGAGAGGTTTAATTTTCTCATTAGTGAACTAAAACTGGTTGGTCTTACTTACCCCCATTCAACTTTGAACCATAGGTTTTTAAGATCATTACCAGAAAAATGGGACACTATTGCTATTGTTATGAGAAACTCAATTGGATTTAAGGACCTATCACTGACCCAACTTCATGGTAAGCTCTTGACCTATGAGAGAGAGCTTAACCAGAAAAAGAAGCTCCAGGACTCTGGAAAAGTGTCTGATGATTATGTATTTAGGAATACAACACTTTTGGGTCATGATGAGGTGCCTGGAAATACTAAGGATCAGAGTTATGATCATTTCATTGACATAACTTAAGGTTTTAACTCAAGTTTTAACTCTGATTCTTATTCACCAAACTATGCCTTCACAGCAAGTGGTGGTGATATCCAGGCATCTGATAACATATCCTTTGAGTATGATGACCAGGAATACTTTGACCCTGATGATTTGGAGGAAATGGAAATTATGCACCAATTGGCCCTTCTCAGTGTAAGAACTAACAATTTTTACAAGAAAACTGGGAGAAGGTTTCCAGGGTTAACTGGCAGATCAAAGGTTGGGTTGGATAAATCAAAGATAAAGTGTTATAAATGTCATAGACTTGGTCATTTTGCTAGGGAATGTAGGAGTCAACATGGTACATCTATAATCACCTATCCAAATCAAAGACCTCAGACCAACACTTATAAAAATTCCTATAATACCCCTGGACCAAATGTGCAAAACACTGCTCATTTTGCACAGTCCTCAAACACTGTTCCTGTCCAGTATGTCCAAACCATTGTTCCTCAGATCCACTATGTGCAAACACCTGTTGCTCAAGCACTTGTGCAAACGACTGTTGCTCCATCCTCTGCTCCTGCACAGACCAGTCAACAGAGCTTCTTCACACAAGGCTTTGTTGATTGGAGCAGTCTACCAGATGAATTAACAGATGAAAATTTTGCACTAGTTGCCAAAGCTGAAAATGAACCAGAAAACTTTTGTTTCATGGCTATGGTAGAAGAAGTTGAATCGGAGGAGGTGGTGACTGAATCTAAAGTTGTGACTGATGATGTTGTTGATGAAGTTGTTGTAGGTGGAAAACCTGAAGAAGAGGTTGTGAGTCTCTCAGATCCCTGGGGTGTATCTGATGATTGCGAGTGCAAGTGTGATTGTGCATTGATGGCTCCTGCTAAGGTATCTCCTCAAATTCTTAAGGATTTATGTTCTGACAGATGTGTGATAGCATTTGCTTACATCAAAGAGGTGAATGAAAACCTTAGAAAGAAAGTTTTAGATGACGAGGTTAAATTTGAAAAACTTTCAAAAGAATTAAAAACAAGTTTAACTGAAAAAGAATCTGAAATAAGCAGCTTAAAACATGAAGCAACCATAACCAAAGACCAGCTCCAAACTATGATAACAAAATATCAGAGTTGTAAAAGTGAGCTTGAGTCCACCCAAGTTGAATGTCAGAAATGGGTGGAATCATGTAGAGTTTTTGAGATGCTACTCAACAAACAAACCAAAAGTCATGTGATGTTTGGTTTTGGTTTTGAAACCACTGCTCCAGCTTTTGAAAACATTGACAAAAAGGATCAAAAGTCTGTTGAGATAGTACCAACAAATTTGTAGGGACAAGAGATTAATATCACTGAACCAAGTGGTAAGAAAATTGTTCTAGAAAAACCAGAAGGTTCCTCATCATTCACTGAACTTGAAAAGTATGAATTTAAACCTACTTGGTCTGATGAGTGTGGTACTCTTGAGAATTTTAAACCTGTTTATTTTAAAACACCTAAAGGAAAGACAGTTCCTCAGGCAAAAATCATTCCCTTGAAAAACCCTCCAGCAGATGCTCAAACATCTGCTGAAAAGAAGGCTGAAAAGGGAAAGAAGAAAGAAAAGACTGTCCACTTGTTCTGCGATTTCTGTGAAAAGAAGAATCATGTCACTAAAAACTGTTTTCTTTTAAAAGCATATGACATTAACCAAGGAGCAAGTGTATGTGACTCCAATGCCACATGTTCAATATGTGGGAAAAAGAATCACAAAACCAAAGAGTGCTTGTATCTCAAAAATTTTGATGTGAAAATACAAGAGTACAAAGCTAAAACCCTTGCAAATCCTGGGGTAAGTACTTCAAAAGGAAAGCCCAAACAGACCTTCACTCCTATCCAAACATCTGTTACTAAAAGTCTTGAAACATCTGCTCCTAGGGATGTCTAAGTAACAAATGCTCCACCCATAAGCAAGTACCCAAGAGGATATGGACAACCACCATATCATAGTCTGTCACATGTTTATGAGGAGCCAAAAAGACCCTCTAAACCAAGAGTGAACAGAAATCCCTATGGGTATTATCATCTGTCTAGAAGTGATCAAACAACTGTTGCCCAAGTGTTGACAATCAAGCACTAGCAAATGGTCAGCAGCAGTTGTTGAACTTGATTCAAGAATTAGTTCAAACCACTGATCATCTTCCAAAGCTTGAGTCTGAAAAGTCTGAGGACCCATCCAAAGCCAACTTTGCTTTGGACACTCACTAAAACTAATCCTTTACTGCTGTGCAGGGAGCTTCTGCTTGTTTATATAGTCTTTGGTATGTAGATAGTGGAGGCTCCAGGCACATGACAGGATGTAGAGCCCTTCTTCTGGACTTCTTAGCTCATGGAGGGGGTGATATATCCTTTAGTAATGATTCAAAAGGTAAGGTGTTGGGGTCAGGGACTGTATAAGCTGGGAAACTCAAGTTTGAAAATGTCAATCTTATTTATATGTTAAAGGACGATCCTATGGCAAATGTCTGTTTGTTTCCTGCTGCCTCCACAAAGGAGACAGAATTGTGGCATAGGAGACTGGGTCATACCAACCTTAACACTATCAACACACTCTCTAAACAAAGTCTTGTCAGAGGCTTACCATCAAAAGAATTCAAATGTGCAAACACCTGTTGCTCAAGCACCTGTGCAAACGACTGTTGCTCCATCCTCTGCTCCTGCACAGACCAGTCAACAGAGCTTCTTCACACAAGGCTTTGTTGATTGGAGCAGTCTACCAGATGAATTAACAGATGAAAATTTTGCACTAGTTGCCAAAGCTGAAAATGAACCAGAAAACTTTTGTTTCATGGCTATGGTAGAAGAAGTTGAATCGGAGGAGGTGGTGACTGAATCTAAAGTTGTGACTGATGATGTTGTTGATGAAGTTGTTGCAGGTGGAAAACCTGAAGAAGAGGTTGTGAATCTCTCAGATCCCTGGGGTGTATCTGATGATTGCGAGTGCAAGTGTGATTGTGCATTGATGGCTCCTGCTAAGGTATCTCCTCAAATTCTTAAGGATTTATGTTCTGACAGATGTGTGATAGCATTTGCTAACATTACAGAGGTGAATGAAAACCTTAGAAAGAAAATTTTAGATGATGAGGTTAAATTTGAAAAACTTTCAAAAGAATTAAAAACAAGTTTAACTGAAAAAGAATCTGAAATAAGCAGCTTAAAACATGAAGCAACCATAACCAAAGACCAGCTCCAAACTATGATAACAAAATATCAGAGTTGTAAAAGTGAGCTTGAGTCCACCCAAGTTGAATGTCAGAAATGGGTGGAATCATGTAGAGTTTTTGAGATGCTACTCAACAAACAAACCAAAAGTCATGTGAAGTTTGGTTTTGGTTTTGAAACCACTGCACCAGCTTTTGAAAACATTGACAAAAAGGATCAAAAGTCTGTTGAGATAGTACCAACAAATTTGTAGGGACAAGAGATTAAAATCACTGAACCAAGTGGTAAGAAAATTGTTCTAGAAAAACCAGAAGGTTCCTCATCATTCACTGAACTTGAAAAGTATGAATTTAAACCTACTTGGTCTGATGAGTGTGGTACTCTTGAGAATTTTAAACCTGTTTATTTTAAAACACCTAAAGGAAAGACAGCTCCTCAGGCAAAAATCATTCCCTTGAAAAACCTTCCAGCAGATGCTCAAACATCTGCTGAAAAGAAGGCTGAAAAGGGAAAGAAGAAAGAAAAGACTGTCCACTTGTTCTGCGATTTCTGTGAAAAGAAGAATCATGTCACTAAAAACTGTTTTCTTCTAAAAGCATATGACATTAACCAAGGAACAAGTGTATGTGACTCCAATGCCACATGTTCAATATGTGGGAAAAAGAATCACAAAACCAAAGAGTGCTTGTATCTCAAAAATTTTGATGTGAAAATACAAGAGTACAAAGCTAAAACCCTTGCAAATCCTGGGGTAAGTACTTCAAAAGGAAAGCCCAAACAGACCTTCACTCCTATCCAAACATCTGTTACTAAAAGTCTTGAAACATCTGCTCCTAGGGATGTCTAAGTAACAAATGCTCCACCCATAAGCAAGTACCCAAGAGGATATGGACAACCACCATATCATAGTCTGTCACATGTTTATGAGGAGCCAAAAAGACCCTCTAAACCAAGAGTGAACAGAAATCCCTATGGGTATTATCATCTGTCTAGAAGTGATCAAACAACTGTTGCCCAAGTGTTGACAATCAAGCACTAGCAAATGGTCAGCAGCAGTTGTTGAACTTGATTCAAGAATTAGTTCAAACCACTGATCATCTTCCAAAGCTTGAGTCTGAAAAGTCTGAGGACCCATCCAAAGCCAACTTTGCTTTGGACACTCACTAAAACTAATCCTTTACTGCTGTGCAGGGAGCTTCTGCGTGTTTATATAGTCTTTGGTATGTAGATAGTGGAGGCTCCAGGCACATGACAGGATGTAGAGCCCTTCTTCTGGACTTCTTAGCTCATGGAGGGGTCAGGGACTGTATAAGCTGGGAAACTCAAGTTTGAAAATGTCAATCTTATTTATATGTTAAAGGACGATCCTATGGCAAATGTCTGTTTGTTTCCTGCTGCCTCCACAAAGGAGACAAAATTGTGGCATAGGAGACTGGGTCATACCAACCTTAACACTATCAACACACTCTCTAAATAAAGTCTTGTCAGAGGCTTACCATCAAAAGAATTCAAATGTGCAAACACCTGTTGCTCAAGCACCTGTGCAAACGACTGTTGCTCCATCCTCTGCTCCTGCACAGACCAGTCAACAGAGCTTCTTCACACAAGGCTTTGTTGATTGGAGCAGTCTACCAGATGAATTAACAGATGAAAATTTTGCACTAGTTGCCAAAGCTGAAAATGAACCAGAAAACTTTTGTTTCATGGCTATGGTAGAAGAAGTTGAATCGGAGGAGGTGGTGACTGAATCTAAAGTTGTGACTGATGATGTTGTTGATGAAGTTGTTGCAGGTGGAAAACCTGAAGAAGAGGTTGTGAATCTCTCAGATCCCTGGGGTGTATCTGATGATTGCGAGTGCAAGTGTGATTGTGCATTGATGGCTCCTGCTAAGGTATCTCCTCAAATTCTTAAGGATTTATGTTCTGACAGATGTGTGATAGCATTTGCTAACATCACAGAGGTGAATGAAAACCTTAGAAAGAAAATTTTAGATGATGAGGTTAAATTTGAAAAACTTTCAAAAGAATTAAAAACAAGTTTAACTGAAAAAGAATCTGAAATAAGCAGCTTAAAACATGAAGCAACCATAACCAAAGACCAGCTCCAAACTATGATAACAAAATATCAGAGTTGTAAAAGTGAGCTTGAGTCTACCCAAGTTGAATGTCAGAAATGGGTGGAATCATGTAGAGTTTTTGAGATGCTACTCAACAAACAAACCAAAAGTCATGTGAAGTTTGGTTTTGGTTTTGAAACCACTGCTCCAGCTTTTGAAAACATTGACAAAAAGGATCAAAAGTCTGTTGAGATAGTACCAACAAATTTGTAGGGACAAGAGATTAAAATCACTGAACCAAGTGGTAAGAAAATTGTTATAGAAAAACCAGAAGGTTCCTCATCATTCACTGAACTTGAAAAGTATGAATTTAAACCTACTTGGTCTGATGAGTGTGGTACTCTTGAGAATTTTAAACCTGTTTATTTTAAAACACCTAAAGGAAAGACAGCTCCTCAGGCAAAAATCATTCCCTTGAAAAACCTTCCAGCAGATGCTCAAACATCTGCTGAAAAGAAGGCTGAAAAGGGAAAGAAGAAAGAAAAGACTGTCCACTTGTTCTGCGATTTCTGTGAAAAGAAGAATCATGTCACTAACAACTGTTTTCTTCTAAAAGCATATGACATTAACCAAGGAACAAGTGTATGTGACTCCAATGCGACATGTTCAATATGTGGGAAAAAGAATCACAAAACCAAAGAGTGCTTGTATCTCAAAAATTTTGATGTGAAAATACAAGAGTACAAAGCTAAAACCCTTGCAAATCCTGGGGTAAGTACTTCAAAAGGAAAGCCCAAACAGACCTTCACTCCTATCCAAACATCTGTTACTAAAAGTCTTGAAACATCTGCTCCTAGGGATGTCTAAGTAACAGATGCTCCACCCATAAGCAAGTACCCAAGAGGATATGGACAACCACCATATCATAGTCTGTCACATGTTTATGAGGAGCCAATAAGACCCTCTAAACCAAGAGTGAACAGAAATCCCTATGGGTATTATCATCTGTCTAGAAGTGATCAAACAACTGTTGCCCAAGTGTTGACAATCAAGCACTAGCAAATGGTCAGCAGCAGTTGTTGAACTTGATTCAAGAATTAGTTCAAACCACTGATCATCTTCCAAAGCTTGAGTCTGAAAAGTCTGAGGACCCATCCAAAGCCAACTTTGCTTTGGACACTCACTAAAACTAATCCATTATTGTTGTGCAGGGAGTTTCTGCTTGTTTATATAGTCTTTGGTATGTAGATAGTGGAGGCTCCAGGCACATGACAGGATGTAGAGCCCTTCTTCTGGACTTCTTAGCTCATGGAGGGGGTGATATATCCTTTAGTAATGATTCAAAAGGTAAGGTGTTGGGGTCAGGGACTGTATAAGCTGGGAAACTCAAGTTTGAAAATGTCAATCTTATTTATATGTTAAAGGACGATCCTATGGCAAATGTCTGTTTGTTTCCTGCTGCCTCCACAAAGGAGACAGAATTGTGGCATAGGAGACTGGGTCATACCAACCTTAACACTATCAACACACTCTCTAAACAAAGTCTTGTCAGAGGCTTACCATCAAAAGAATTCAAATGTGATGAGCATTGTGTTTCATGTTTCAAAGGGAAACAACATAAAAGCTCTTACAAATCCATTGATGAGTCCAAAACCAGTCAATGTCTACACTTGTTGCACATGGACTTGTTTGGCCCTGTTAAAATCATGAGTCTAAGAAGAAAAAGATTTTGTCTTGTCATAGTTGATGATTTTTCTCGGTTTACATGGACTTACTTTTTACATTCTAAGGATGAGACTGCAGGTATATTGAAGGACTTTGTCACCAAAGTTGAAAAACAATATGACTTGCCAGTAAAAGTCTTCAGGAGTGACAATGGAACAGAGTTTAAAAATAAGGAGTTGGATGATTTCTGTGTGTCAAAAGGGATTGTGCGGCAGTACAACATCCCAAGAACACCAGAGCAAAATGGGGTGGTTGAAAGGAAAAATAGAATTCTTATAGAAGCTGCAAGAACCATGCTAGCAGATTCTGGTTTGCCATTGTCCTTTTGGGCAGAAGCTGTAATCACTGCTTGCTATGTTCAAAACAGAGTTTTGATCAACCCTAGACATCATAAAACTGCTTATGAAATTTTGTTCAAAATCAAACCATTAATTTCATTTTTCAAAATCTTTGGCTGCCCATGTTTCATTTTAAATCTCAAGGATTCCATTTCAAAATTTGCAGCCAAAGTAGATTTTGGTTATTTTCTGGGATATTCTTCTACTGCCAAGGCTTATAAAGTGTTTAACACAAAGACCAAGACAATAGAAGAAACTCTGAATGTAAAGTTCAATGAACTTTCATCCCTAAAAATCCCAGCAAATCCTGCTGAACTATTTGATTTAGATAAATTCAAATTTGAAGATATCACTGTTAAAACTAACAATGCAGGTATTCCACAGTCTCCACAACAAGATTACAGAACAGATGTTGTGATCCCCAGTCAGTATAAAATCTATTCTGCATCAGAGGAAGCAGTTGTTCAAAACAATTGTCAAAACTCTGTCACAGCTGTGTCAACCACTGTTGGCCAGTCTTACCCTCAAACCACTGCTTCACCTCTCACAACCACTGAACAATCATCTGTAGACAAAAGTCAGTCCAGTTTTACACCACTTGGACCCATTCCCCCACTTCCATTCCAAACATCTGATGGCACTACAGAAGTGCAAACAGATGTTACATCTATAGAGTCTCCAAACCTCTGTCCCTCACCTCAAAATGCCATTATACCATATCAGGGAGATCTTATCTACCTAAGAACTCATCCACCAGGCCAGATCATTGGCAACATCAGAGAGGGTGTGCTCACAAGAAGCCAATCCTCCAATATCTGTCTTTTTGCAGGGTTCCTATCTCTCACACAACCTGTCAAGTACCAAGAGGCACTGAAAGACAACAGTTGGGTAGAAGCTATGCAAGAAGAGCTCCCTCAGTTCAAAAGAGAACAAGTATGGGAACTTGTACCACTGCCTAAAGATGTTTGTCCAATTGGCACAAAGTGGGTCTTCAAAAACAAAACTGATGAAAGGGGTATTGTTGTCAAGAATAAAGCCAGGCTTGTGGTTCAAGGCTTCAGACAAGAAGAAGGAATAGACTATGATGAAACCTTTGCTCCTGTAGCAAGGTTAGAAGCCATCAGACTCTTTCTAGCTTTTGCTGTCAACCACAACATCAAGGTGTATCAGATGGATATCAAATGTGCCTTCCTTTATGGCAAAATTCAGGAGGAAGTCTATGTATGTCAACCACCTGGTTTTGAAGACACATTCCATCCTGATCATGTCTACAAGCTTAATAAAGCTTTGTATGGACTCAAACAAGCACCAAGGGCCTGGTATGAAACTCTTTCCACTTTTCTCTTATCCATTGGCTTCACAAGAGGTAAAATTGATAAAACCTTATTTTTGAAATGGAAAGGGAAAGACTTAATGATTGTTCAAATATATGTGGATGACATCATCTTTGCTAACTAGATTTGAGATGAATGACTGTAAGCCATGTAGTACACCCATGAGTACAGTCAAGCTACTCACTATTGATGACAAGGATGAACTGTTTGATCAAACACATTATAGATGCATGATTGGGTCTTTATTATACTTAACTGCATCTAGGCCAAACATTATGTTTGCCACTTGTGTCTATGCAAGATCCCAGGCTTCACCCAGAAAGTCAAACATTATTGCTGTGAAAAGGATATTCAGATACCTCAAAGGTGCTCCCACACTTGGTATCTGGTACCTTGCTAATGGAAACATTGAGCTTTCAGGTTATTCAGATAGTGATTTTGCTGGCTGTCACACCACAAGAAAATCCACATCAGGAGGGTGCCAATTTCTAGGGAATGCCTTAGTCTCTTGGCAAAGCAAAAAGCAGGCAGCTGTTTCCACCTCAACAGCTGAGGCTGAATACATTGCTGCTACAAGCTGTACAGCCCAACTCATGTGGCTTCAAAATCAATTGCTAGATTTTGGGATAACTGCATTACAGACTCCACTCATGTTGGATAGTCAAGCTACTGAAAATATCATCAAAAATCCAGTCTCTCACTCCACTACCAAACACATTGACATCAGACATCATTTTGTCGAGATAGCTATGAAAAAGGTTTGATTTCTCTACACCATGTTCCAACAGAGGATTAGTTGGCAGATGTGTTCACAAAAGCTTTAGACACATCTACCTTTACAAATCTGATTTCTAGAATTCGTATGCTAAACATGGATTAACAACACAAATGTTTTAAATAAAAACATTAAAATGTTTCAGAAAATCAAAATTCATTCTTAAAAATAGCTTTTTGGTTGAAAAATCTGTTTCAAACCTCTGATCAGATAAAACAACTGTTTTATTATCCATATATATATATATATATATTTACATATATCTATATATAAAAAAAACTATTTGGCATCAGTTGTTTGCATCAACTGTTTAATAAAACAGCTGTCCCTCACCAGATGTTTTAACCATCAGATGTTTGCCACGTCTGCTCTTACAAGCATAGTTTTGGCCACATCAGCGGTTTCACCAGAGCCTATAAAAACCCTGTTTTATCACAACAGTCGTTACACTGTCTCATTGTATTCAAAATATTGAAACCGCCTTCTTCATTCTCAATCCCTCAATCAAATTTCATTCATTCTCAACTTCGGAATCCATTACAATGGATCTTCAAGCTAAAGCCACCAACAATTACCTTCCATATCTGGTTAAAACAGATGAAAATACTCCATTTCATTCCACCATCGACATCATCCTAAGATCTAAATACCTGACAATCTTAACCGCTGACGCCCCTATCTATCTTGATACTCTCCAAGAATTCTGGTTGAATGTTGAGTTCTTGCTTCAAGACAAAAAGCCTACTTCGAATATCTCAAAAATTGGTGAAACAAGTATCGTCATTACCCCTCAACTGATATCCACAACCTTCTCACTTAATGTCCTATCAGGTAAAGACTCTTTCCCTAAAACAGAGCTTCACACAGAGTTTCAGGAAAGGGGGTATGATGCTCAGATGACTGGGTCAACACTTTTCAAAAAGTTTTTCCCACCAGTCAAGAAATTTTTCTTCCATACCCTCCTTTAATGAAATCCCATTGAGGATTCAGTCCTTGGGCTATGCTATGTTGTCAGATTCTGACTTCAATCTATGCCAGGGACTGTTTATGGATTTAGTGTCAAATGTGAAAGCCATAAAGTCTGGGTCAAACAATGCTTTTCTAATATACCCTCTTAAGTGTAATTCTACAAAAGGTTTTACCAGAAAAAGTTTTCAAAAAGGGTGAGTCTATGCAAATGAAGAGTCTAACTGATGAAACTTTCACAAGAATGTTGGGTGCAAACACCCAAGAAAAAGTATTAAAAGTGTCAAAGGTTTCAAAAACACAAACAAAGAGGACTAAGACAACAACTTTTGTCCAAACCTCTGTTGTTGAGCCCACTGCTCCTGGTGATCATGGCACTACATCCAGTGCTGTGAAACCCACACCAGCCATTTCCAAAAGAAAACGACCATCCACAAAAACCACCACTCCACCTCAAAAGAGACTTCTGGAAGATAAGATACCAGAAGATAACTCTGTTGCAACACAAAAGCAACTAGAAACCACTGTTGTTACTTCCTCACAACAGTTGGAAATATCTCAACCTGACCAAACTCCTCATGCATCCTCACAAAAGGATCATGTTGTAAGCCAAGGGGAACCACATCATGATACATTTAAGTCACTTGGCCAAATGTTCACAAGCCCCTCTCCCAGGGCTAATTCTCTTTTCACTCCTCCACCTTCACCATCACATGTTCCATAAACCATGCAACCTCTGTTTGAGGCTATTGACAAAACTCGGGAAAATCCCAGTTCCTCTCTTTCACCTGTCAATGAGAGTATACCTCCACAAGTGACTGGGACTGAGGAAATTCAATCATCCATCCCACAAACAGATGAGGAGGTTACACCCCTAGAGTTCAATGCAACTCTAGGTGAGTTTTCAAGTGGAGCAGCCACTACTGATGTAGAGACCATTGTCTCACACCAGGACAGTGATTACATAACTAAGACTCCCTTGAAGGAAACAACTGATGAGGCCACTATAGTGTCCCCAAAATCGGTTGGAAGTCCCTAGAACCAAGACAAAGGGGCATCTGGTTCTCATCCTTTGGATTCACCTCCTAGGACTGAATCAGTTAAAACTACCACTGGTAGGAATTTAGATGATCCTATTAACTTAGGTGATTGATTAAAATACCAAGAATTGATGGCTAGAGTTCAAACCATTGAAACCTCTCTTGCTAACATCAAATCTGATGTCAAGTTAATATTGGAATCCTTGGCTACTCTTTCCAAGAGTCAACCATCCACAGCTGATATTGCTAGTGAGCTATGGAAATCTGTTTCCCCCATCATCATAGCTCACAGAAAACTAGCAGATCAGAATCATGAAACTTACATGGCTGAGATCAGAAACATGGTAGATGCAACGTACAAAGATACTCATGCAGATATTCAAGCCATCAAAGACCATCTGCTGAAGACCACTGGCTCTGCCCCTACCACCATTCTCAGGGATGAAGATGATGATGCATTCACAGCTGATAATGCCAAAAAGGGGGAGAGTGGCAGAGATAGGTTGCCAACGCTAGATCCCTTTGGTTGTCCACCTTCACAAAAAGGTAAATCAAAGTCTGCCAACATACCAGGGTCTACTCAAACAGCACCACCACAGCAACAACAAACTTAAACAGCACCACAACAACAACAAACCAGCAACGATAAAGCAGTAGACAACTCTGCAAATAAAGAAGCTGAAAAAGCTGCTGAAGACAAACAAAAGAGGGCTGACACCTTGGAAGCCAAAGCAGAGTTGTTAGTACAACTAAAAAGGGAACAACAGCAAGAAGTTGAAGATGTGGGATCCTCAAAAAGGAAGAAGATGCCTGCTAAACATGTCAGACAACCACCATCTAAACTGAAAACCACTGCTGCTAAAACCTCTGTTGAAAAAGCCACTGCTGACAAAACCACTGCTACCACCCAAACCACTGATAAAACCACAACGCCTGAACCTACAACAACATCTGAACCTACAACCACCAAACCTACATCTGAACCTACAATAACATCACCATCCAAATCCCAAACATCTGCTGGTCCTACTAAGGTGCCAACAGATGTTAACACAACCACTGCTTCCACACCACCATCACCAAAAATCCTGTACAAAAGGAAGAGGAAATCAACCTTTATTGTACAGGATGAAAACATACATACATCACCACACACCACCTCAACCACACAATCCACACCTATATCAGCCATTCCACTCTCATCATTTTCACCACACACATCACAATTCAGATCCCATAGACCACCACAAACCATTACACCATTGGCTGTTCAGTATCCCCTTGAACTTGATCAACTCAAGGGGGAAATGCAATCCTTCTATAATACTGAACAACCATCTGATAGATCCTTCCCTTCTCTTCCAAATTTCCCTGTTCCCTTAAACATTGACACATATCTTAAAAACAAGGATGAACAGGCTGATGCCATCATAAAAGAGAAATGCAAAGGGAAGGATGACAGGACTGCTCAGGGCATCCATTCAGCAGAACTTAGCAAATTGAGAAGGATTGAAGATTTTGCTAAGACCCTGAGCAATTCCATGTCTGCCATGCCTCTCAGTAGTGACATGGAAAAGGAGGTTAGAGAATCTTTTCTTGAACAGATCTTGGCAACCATGCCATACAAAGAAAACAAGAAACAGTTTGCAGGCTGGACCACTCATGCACTCAGAGAAGAACTCTTAAGAATAGAAGAGTTTGCCAAGAATCCCCAAGCTAAAGTCTCTGCCCCTGATTTTGGTAAAGGCAAAGATCCAGCCAGAGCCTTGATGTTTAAGAGGATGAGACAAGAAATAGTGGCTGCTGATTATGGGGAGATGAGATCTGTTGCAAGATGGTCTAAGCTGAGGCTGGTTGAAACATACAAGAGGCTTGAAGAAAACAGGAAGAAAGATCCCAGCCTACCTAGAAAACCAGTCTACTCTGATGAACCACTGATGAAGAGACCTCAACAGGCTTTTACTCTTGACAGCTTACTTGACACTTCTGATCTATCAGCTGCTGCTAGAAGACAGTTCAAGAAACAGAAAGAAATGTCTAAAGAAGATCAGAAGAAGTTTGCTGATACCTACATAAAAGAGGGCCTCTTCAATCAAGTGCACTTTTTCTCAGATCCCACTACTGACAAGCTCAGAGAACTCATTGGGAGACCTCCATCACCAAACTCATCAAGAATAAAAGTGCATCTCAGCAAATCCACTAACTCAAAAATTCAAAAATGGAAAGTCAATAAAGACAACCATGAATTGACTCTGCTCAGGTCAGATGGAAAAGTTCAAAAGCTAAGCATGGATGATGCATATAGCATGTGTGCAAATGATCACCAAACACTGCTGAACCTTGAGCTTGAAAGAGATGTAGAAGACCTATTTGCTTTGGATTTTGAACTTCAATTCAAAGGACAAATCAGAGAAAGTCTGATGAGAAATAAAGATCTATAATAAAGCTTAGTTTTGGCATCATCTGTTCGAGAGGGAGATTGTTGGGTCTGCTGACCTGGAGAAGAACAGATGATTAAAAGACAAAATATGCTAACAGTTGATTCCTTAAATAAAAAGTCTTTACAACATATTCCTCCCAAAAGACTACTGACCCTAACAACTGTTCCATCCAAACAACTGCTATGACAACTGCTGATACAAAGGACTGCTAGAGAACAACTGGTAGAGAACAACTGCTGACCAAAGGTCTGATGAAGAAACAACTGCTGATGAAGACTAAAGGTCTGTTGGAGTCAACAGCACTTAGACTCCAACAGATGTTGCAAGACCATCAGAGTTTTCCCTTAGCAGTAGTTTACTTTACAGTGTTTTATAATGTAACAGTAGATTGTATAGGGCAGATGCTTTATGTTGTTATTCTGTTAGAGGTCACTATCTTAGGTGACGTCAGCACATGACACCAGTGGTTTAGGTTTGTCTATAAATAGAACAGTGCTTGTATTGTTCTATTACATCACACACAAACATTCTCTCAGACAAACAATCACTGTGTGATCAGGCTGAGGGGGAGTATTTGTACTGATTGTAATCTTTCAATTAATGAAAGCATTTGATCATTGAAAACATTTATTCCTGTTGTTTTGATAATAGTTTATCTATCTGCTGCACTATCCACATATACTTACATCATTCATTTCTCTTCTTATTCTAAATATATCAAAACAATCAAACTCAGATCCTAACAGATCGAAGCTGAAGCATTTGCACAAGTGAGGGATAAGGAAGTGGTCTAATTCATTAAGAGAAACATCCTTACAAGATTTAGAGTGCCAGCTGAGATCATATGTGACAACGCTTCTCACTTCATTTGTAAAAGGACAACTGCCTTTTGGGAAACCTAGGGAATCAAGATGATAACTTCAACACTAGTCCATGCTCAAGCTAATGGACAAGCAGAATCCTCAAATAAAATTATTGTCAACAATTTAAAGAAGAAGCTTGGGGAGAAGAAGGGAAAATGGGCAAAAGAACTTCCATTCGTACTTTGGGCTGATAGAACTACTTCGAAGAATGCAACTGGGCAAACACCTTTCTCCTTGGTTTTTGGAACAGAAGCAATGCTACCTACAGAGATGGTCATGCCTACAGCAAGGAAGCATCTTCAGGATGCATCTACCAACGCAGAAACATTATTGCAAGATTTAGAAATAAGGGATTTAGTAATAAGGAAAGCATTCCAAATTACAACCAAACCAAGCGATGGCAAGCTAGCTCCTAAATGGGAAGGTCCATATTTGATAGATTCTAAAGCTGGAAAAGTAGCATATTGGCTATCGACCATTGAAGGAGAAATTATACAAAGGGCTTGGGATGTTATTCACCTGAAATACTATCATGCCTAGGGATGCATGTAACTGATCTCTCTGGAAGAGAAACTATAGTCCGAATCACATGTGGGATGAAGGTGAAGGCTGATAGAGATGAATCATCTCCATATGTAAGTATTCTTAACCTATTTCGATCTTTTGTTTTAACTAAAATAGTCCATTTCAAAAATTTTGCAGTACCATCTTGAAGATGGAACATTTTGAAGACTAGAGGGTTGGCCACCCTCTCCTCCATTAAGGTGTTCGGCACCCTCCTGAGGTTTAAAGGTCTTCACCTTTCTCATTAGGTTAGCAACCCTGCCTGGAGCACACGTTGTTCATATATATTTTCATGATGGTGGGACCAGTCCATGTAAAAGTGGCTGACAATTTCATCATTTTTGAGATATGTATTGAACTCTTAAGGTTTAGACATTTTTCAATGTCTTTTACGTATTTGGCTTAGTCGCCAGGGCCTTGTCGCCAGTAATTCCTAAGATGCTACATTAGGCATTGTCGTGAGAAATTCTCAAGATACTATGTGTTGGTTTTTCACCAAATAATTCTTAGAGGGCTTGACCCCAGTTTACTTAAAGGCTTAGTCGCCAGTATAATAATAATGATTGCCTTTATACAAGTTGTTCCTGAAATATTCCTTGAAAAAAGGAAATGGTTTCGAAGACCATCTTGACAGTATTATACCAGGGACATCCTCATAATAATGAAGATCATCCTAAGGATGACCAAGAAAGAAGAACTGGGGACATCCTAAAGATAGCATCATCCTGAGGATGACTAAGCAGAATAAAGGGCATATTCGAAGACTATCTTCATAAAATAAAGGTATCGCTTATGTAATTTCTTTATATCAGAAAATTTTACTAATGATGGCAGGATATCAAGAAGAAAAGAACACAAGGGTCTAGCATCAGAAAGTGGTTACCATATATTATTTATGCATCGTAGGCAAAATTGATGTCAACCCCTGGCTTCATCCAAAACCAGGACCCAACCACCAGGGGTCAACATCTAAAGTCAGGGTTAATAGTAGATTTGGGGCTTCGTCTTGAAATCAAGATCCCTCTACCCCAAACCTTAAAGTATCCTAAATTATTACATACCAAATAGAAATTGTTTGAAATTGTTCAACCACAAACTATCCAAAGTTACTACTATAAAAGATTTAAAAAGTGGGCTCCAGCCTAGTCATCATATCCTTCATCGCCCATAGGAAGATCCTTCACCACCTCAGCAACCTTAGCCTCTGCTGCCTTCACTTCAGCATCCTCAGGATCCTTGCTTGTATCTTCAAAATGAGTAATAGGAACAGGACAATCCACGTCTTTACCACCTAGGCTCTTAACCTTTTCCCTCCTGGCCTCAACATCCCAGTCTTCCTGTTTGAAACTAGGATTCCTAGACTGGAGGGCTATCTTCAACCAAGCCTGTAAGCCAGAGATGCTAGTCGACTTCATCAGCTCATTCCTATACTCATCCATCTCGTTTTCCTGATCCATCAATGCCTGAGCGTGCTCCTCTTTAACCCGCTTCAATTTAGCCTCTCTGCCAACTTGCTCTCAAGATATTTGCCTTTATCATGGGCAATTTTCTGGATATCCTCAAGCTTGGTCTGAGAGTCATGAAGATCTTTGGCAAGAGCATCCACAAATTTCAACAAGTATTCATGACCCTAGCAAAAGAGAAAAAGAAAGTAAGTAATTTACATTCAAAATTAGTTTTAACATTACAATGATATTCTCAGGATAAAACCATACCTGGAGAGTGAATTGGGAAATCTTCCCTAAAACAACATCAAAGCTTAACCCTTCGAAAGGAGTGATTTCCTGGGCAATGGTGGCAGCAGCACTAACCTTCCTCTTCTTTGAGGCACTAGCAGCCCTAGATTTGGGAAGGTAGGAAGGAGGACTGGCCATCTTGGAACTGGTTGGGGATGCTGAAGTAACCTTGGCTGACTTAATATCCATGTTGTCAATGTCATCCAAGTCGAAGGAAACGGGTTTTTTAGCTGGAATTAAAAATAACAGGGTGAGCAACTGAATAAAATAATAAGCATCCTCAGGATGTAACATAACATACTCAGCAGACATCTAGGAAGCTTGACTGGTAGTATAACTTCTCTCCACCTCAAAAGTCCTTGCTGATTCAGGTAAGCTAAAAACAACCATACACCGTAAAAAAGCTTCGTTTAAAGGGGTAGCTAACTTGGTAAAGGGAGTACCTACAAGAAATTTTTTTCAGAATGTTAACATCCTCATGATGTAACTAAAATTTTTTTCATAACAAACTTTGAAAATTTTACCACTTTTCAGCCAGTAAAGAGGAATCTCATCCCCATGGGGAATAGAGCTTCTCTTTACAAAGAAAAACTTTGTTTTCCAATCTTTCTGAGATTTAATCACATTATACACAAAAGGTGGATCCTTTTCTATAAGCTGAAGGACATAACGCTGGGAGCCATGTGTCCTTAGCTTATAAACATGAGCCAGGTCCCCTACTTGGAGATGAATACCTTGATTTTCAACAATTCTGCTGCAAACCATTAATATCTTCCAGAGTTCAGGCATGGCTTGGGAGTAAGCCATCCCTGTCACATCAAAGAAATCTTTGATGAATGTGGAAAAGGGATACCTCAACCCAAGAGAGAATGGTAAAAACAGAAAACAGGCCCAAGTGGGAGATGCAAAATCAGATGTTGCATAAGGGTCATAAGGACGAACCTCATCAGAGCTTGGAAAGATCTGTGAGCTTTTTAGGGCTCGAATGTCCTTATCAACAAAAGAACAGGTCTCTTGCTCAGGATGGACCAAAAGATTTTGGGGAATGAAGTTACTTGAAGTTACCACACTCCCCGAAGCCCTTGTGGAACTTTTAGCCATCTTCGAAATATTGAATATTTTGCAGGAGAAAGAAAAAGTTTGAACTAGATGAAAAAGAAATTACCTTCATAGGAGGATCAGGAGTGATTATAAAGGAAGGGATATGCTCTAGATATAAAGGGGAAAAGATGATGTCGTGTACCAGTCATCACTTAATTACCGCCGAAGAAATGCCGTTGTATCCTGACGAGATGTCCCATTAGCCATCATATAAAATATTTTGATTAAAAAATATATTAACCATGAAAGATATTAACGGTAACATATTTTTTGGGGTCAATTATTGGTGGTGAAAATCTTCAGAATGATTTTATCTGTCATCCTTGGTGTAGTATCCTCAGGATGCTAAAGGAGCCAGCTGACTTCAGGATGTAGCAATGTTTCAACATGTGTGCATCCTGAGGATGGACTAACGAATTACCTTTTTTTATATATGATTGCAGGAACAATTATGTTATAATATGGATACGAAAGCACATTCCAACATCTATGTTATAACGTTCGGTCAAAGGAGTCAAAGATCAAAGAGTAACTTATATCAACCAAAGGAAAAGATTCAAGATGAAGTCAAAGATGTAACCGTGATTCATTAAATACCGGCGAAGAATATGGAAACAGCTGAAGCAACGACTATATTAACTACATAGCGGATATTGGGGGATACATTATTAACTTTCTTGTACTATATAAATGGGAATGATGGACGAGATATAGGACACATTTCTTTCACAAGAGCTACACACACACTCTCAACTACTGCGAACACTCACGAATCATTGTAATACTAGATTACTCGTCCACTCATTCATCCAAAGTTGTAACCCATTTTTCATATTTAATATTAACAAACAAGGCAGGGACCTAGTCTCCTCCCGAGGTTTCATGCCGGCGATCTATCATTGATCAAGGTCTTTCCTCATACATCGAGTGTTGTTTCCTTATTGCTTTTTACTTACATTTCCTTATTTTAGCTTAATTCACATTTCTGCCTGACAGTTGCATCCTCAGGATACAACTTTCCATCCTCAATTTTCTCATCATCATCCCGAGCCTAGTTGTTAAATAATAGCATATCTATATTAACAAGTAACCATCATGAAAATAACACATAATTTTTATCAAACTAGCACTCTACCTCACTTTAACTAATTTGGAAAACAAGATTATTTTTAGTAGATAATTTTTGACCAAAACACCTATGATGCATAAATAATATATGGTAACCACTTTTGACGCCACATCCTAGTGTTCTTTTGATATTCTGCAATCATTAGCAAATGTTTTAGATATAAAGAAATGATATAAATGATATCTTTATATTCTGAAGATAATCTTCTCAGATTGATTTCTCGAATTTGCCCTTCATTCTTCTTAATCATCCTTAGTATGATATTATCTTGAGGATGTCCCCAGTATAACATCCTCAAGATGGACATTGAGATTATTTCCTTTTTCAAGGAATGTTTAAGAATAACCTGTATAAAGGCAATAATTGTTATTATACTGGCGACTGGGCATTTAAATGAACTGGGGTCAAGCCCATTTAGAATGATTTGGTGAAAAACCAACACGTAGCATCTTGAGAATTTCTGGCGACAAGGCCTAATGCAATATCTTAGGAATAACTGGCGACTAGGCCAAATATGTAAGAGACATTGAAAAATGTCTAAACCATAAGAGTTCAATATATATCTCAAAAATGATGAAATTGTCAGCCACTTTTAGATGGATTGGTCCCACCATCCTGAAAATATACATGAACAATGTGCGCTCCAGGCTGGGTTGCTAACCCAATGAGAAAGGTGAAAACCTTTAAACCTTAGGAAGGTTTCGGACACCTTAACGGAGGAGAGGGTGGCCAACCCTCTAGTCTTCAAAATGTTCCATCTTCAGGGTCGTACTGCAAAATTCTCGAAATGCACTATTTTTAGTTAAAATAAAGGATCGAAATAAGTTAAGAATACTTACATATGGAGATGATTCATCTCTATCAGCCTTCACCTTCATCCCACCTGTGATTCGGACTATAGTTTCTCTTCCAGAGAGATCAGGTGAATAGCATTCCAAGCCCTTGGTAGAATTTCTCCTTCCATGGTCGACAACCAATATGCTCCTTTGCCAGCTTCAAAATCTATTAAGTATGGTCCTTTCCATTTAGGAGCTAGCTTGCCATCTCTTGGTTTTGTTGTATTTTGGAAGGCTTTCCTAAATACCAAATCTCCTTCTTGAAATCTTCTTATTCTTATATTTTTGTTGTAGGCTTTAGCAATCCTTTCTTGATGAGGTGCCATTCTTAATTTAGCAGCATCTCTGAGTTCGTCCACTACTTCCAAATCATGCAATAATGCTTCTGAGTTGGTAGTAGCATCCTGAAGATGTTTCCTTGCTGTAGGCGTGACCATCTCTGTAGGTAGCATTGCTTCTGTTCCAAAGACCAAGGAGAAAGGTGTTTGACCAGTTGCATTCTTCGAAGTATTTCTATCAGCCCAAAGTAAGAATGGAAGTTCTTCTGCCCATTTTCCTTTCTTCTCCCCAAGCTTTTTCTTTAAATTGTTGACAATAATTTTATTTGAGGACTCTGCTTGTCCATTGGCTTGAGGATGGACTGGTGTCGAAGTTATAATCTTGATTCCCCAGCTTTCACAAAAGTCAGTCATTCTTTTGCTAATGAATTGAGAACCGTTGTCGCATATGATCTCGGCTGGCACTCCAATCCTCGTTAGGATGTTTCTCTTGATGAATGAGACCACTTCCTTATCCCAAACTTGTACAAATGCTTCAGATTCAATCCATTTTGAGAAGTAATCAGTCATTACTAATATAAACACCTTTCCACCAGGTGCTACGGGTAGCTTTTCTACTATATCCATTCCCCATTTCATGAATGGCCATGGTGAAATAATAGGATGTAGTGGTTCAGCAGGTTGATGAAGGATGTTGCTATGTCTTTGACACGGATCGCACTTCTGAGAATATTGCATGGCATCCTTCTTCATTGTAGGCCAATAGTATCCTGTTCTTAAGACCTTTGAGTAAAGAGATCTTCCTCCTGTGTGGTTTCCACAATCTCCTTCGTGGATGTCCTTGAGCACTTCATTTGCTTCTTCCTTGTTGAGACACCTTAAATATGGACCTGTAAGAGATTTTCTATACAAAACATTGTCTATAATAATGAACTTTGTTACCTTCATCCTGAAAGCTTTTGCATTTTCTCCTTCTGGGATAACATCCTCTTGTAGATATTTTACTATAGGAGTCATCCAAGATGAATCGTCTTGAGTCTGAGTAGCCAAAACATGAGGACACCATTGCAGCCTAGAGTGTTGGATTTCAATTCTGGCATCTCTAGGAACATTCATCAAGGAGATTTCATCCCCATGAGCACTTGATTCTCTGCACTAGAAACTACTACAGCACCTAGGATGGCAACAACTAGAGATGTAGGATACACTGCCGAGCCATCTCGAGGATATGCTATAGAGCCATCTCAAGGATATGCCACCGAACCATGCCGAGGATACAACAATGGTAACAATTTAAGTTCTAGTACTTTTTTTACTAATGGGATTGCTTCCTTGTAGGATATAGATATAAGTCCACAATTGGCAAGGGAGCTTCAAAAGATCAAGGATATGGTGTCGAGTGTACCAGGGATAATACAACCCATCCCTGAGGTGTCCTCAGCATGTCACAGGGTGTCTCATTTTGCACCTCCAATATGTTACGTTGATATTCCAAAGAGATTCCAGACTCCAAGCATGAAGCTTTATGATGGATCTAGGGAAAGGATGGAAATAAATCCCATTCCAACAAACTTGAAAGAAGCATTCTTATGCAAAGGATTTGGTTCTACCCTCACTGGTCCAGCCTTCAAATGGCTACTAAGTGTTCCTCCCTATTCTATTACTTCTTTTGCTCATTTAGTTAACATGTTTAACAATCAATTTTCTTGTAGTCGAACATTTGAACGTTTGACAAGTGATTTGTACAGGGTCACACAGCCACAGGGAGAATCAATAAGGGAATATATCACAAGGTTTGGGAAGGAAGCACTTGACATCCCAAACCTAGATGTCACAACAGCAGTGCAAGCCTTCAAGATGGGACTACAGAAGGATTCGCCTTTCTATAAAGAATTGGTGATGAAACCTTGTAGGAATTTCGATGAAGTTCGGAATAGAGCTTTAAGATTCATCCGTCTTGAAGATGACAAGAAAATACAGGAGAGGATAGAGACATCCTCAAGATACAACAATCCCAATCGGAAGTCCACTTCCACATACGAACCTTACAAACATGAACCATGTTGGTGGTGAAAATCCTCGGGATGATTTTACCTAATATCCTCAATATGATATCTTCGGGATTCTAAGGATATGACGGACTTCAGGATATACCTATGTTTCAGCATGAGCACATCCTGAGGATGTACTAACGAAATATCTTCATATAATGTATTTGCAGGAACAACCAAGTTGTGATATGGATTCGAAACTGTTTTCTAACGTCTACATTATCATGACTCAGTCAAGACACTTATTAAAGAAGGAGTTACACTTGCTAGGTAAAAGAAAAATTCAAGGATGTAACCAACGTGCATTAAAACTAGGCGAAGAAAGTGGAAATAGTTGTTGCAACGTCCACCTGAGTCGAAACAGCTACAACGGTCACTAAAGAACTTAAAGGAACTTAACTAATAAGTGGATTACATGAGATCTTTTGTTTACTTTCATGTAGTATAAATATGGGAATGATGGACGAGATATAGGACACATTGCTTTTCACTATAGCTACACACACACTCTCAACTACTGAGAACTCTCACGAATTATTGTAATACTAGATTACTCGTCCACTCATTCATCCAAAGTTGTAACCCATTTTACCATTTTAATATTAACAAACAAGGCAGGGGCCTAGTCTCCTTCCAAGGTTTTATGTCGGCCATCTAACATTGATCAAGGGCTTTCCTCATACATCGAGTGCCGTCTTCTTATAGCATTTTACTTACATTTGCTTATTTTAGCTTAATTCACATTTCTTTCTGATAGTTGCATCCTCAGGATACAACTGTCCATCCACAATTTTCGTATCACCATCCCAAGCATAGTGGTCAAATAATAGCATATTTATATTAACAAGTCACCATCCTGAGAATAACACATAGTTTTTATCAAACTAGCACTCTACCTCACTTTAACTAATTTGGAAAACAGGATTATTTTTAGTAGATAATTTTTGACCAAAACATACCATATGCTAGACCTGATATTAAAAAGGTCAATGTGGTTGAGGATGACGATGAAGAGGATTGTCCTTAACTGTCGGACTATTGTTTTCTGTGGATGTAACATGTTTAATGTACGCTATGAAGGATCTTGGAGACAAAGCAAGATGGCCAAGGAAAGATAACAAGTCAGGATGGAAGGACAAATCCAAATGGTGTGCTTTCCATGAAGATTTTGGACATGTTACTCAAGATTGCATTGCTTTAAGAAAATAAATAGCATATCTCCTAACCAAGGGCCAAATTAAGGATCTGCTGGGTAGAAAGAAGTCAAAGATTCAAGATAGCATTGGCATCCCAGAAAGGGCAGCATCTCCATTCAAGGATGTTGGCATCATTAATTTTATTTCAAAGAGGATCGAGAGAATGATCTAGAGCCTCACCATGATGGTTTGGTCATTACTTCATATATTGCTAACCATTTTCTTCGCAGGATATTAATAGATGGATGAAGTTCAGTTAACATAATATAGCTGGAAGCCCTCAAAAGGATGAACATCCCTAAGACCGCAATAGTGGCTAGATCATCTGTCTTGGTTGGCCTTAGTGGGGAGACCAAGATGCCAAAGCACATTCTGACCAAGATGTCAAATCAGTCTGCCTCGATGAAAACAGCAGGATATCACTGTGCAGAACGGTAAAAACATTCCTAATAATATTGAACAATCTCTAATTTCGTTTTTAATGCAGGTGCAACATACCAAAGGTTGGTCAACATGATGTCCAAAGAAAAGTTAGTGGACACAATGGAAGTCTACATCGACGACATGATGGTGAAGTCTAGGAAAGCTGAAGACCATCTTCAGGATCTTAAAGAAGCCTTTGACATCCTGGATGCTTATAATATGAAGTTTACATCCAGCCAAGTGAAACTATGGAGTCAGTGCTGGCAAATTTCTTGGATGCATAGTGACCAAGAGAGGCATTGAAGCCAGTCCGGAACAAATCAAAGCCATCCTAGATTTCAAATCTCTAATAAACATCAAGGATGTACAAAGATTGACTGGCAGGATTGCAACTCTGAACAGATTCATCTCAAAATCCTTAGAAAAATGCATGGGGTTCTATGACATCCTAAATCAGAAAAAGAAATACGACTGGGGACAAAAACATGAGATCGCATTGAAGAAATTGAAGGAATATCTTGCAGCAGCTCCACTCCGGATGAAACCTGAAGATGGTGAACTTCTCAAGTTATATCTTGCAGTTTCTGGAAATGCAATAAGTGTAGTCTTGGTAAAAAAAATTTGAAGGACAACAACATCCTATCTATCATGTAAGTAAAACTCTACTAAATGTTGAAGTAAGGTACTAACATTTTGAAAAACTTATTTTAGCTTTGATTATGGCATCTACCAAGTTAAGGCATCATTTTGAAACACATAGGATAAATGTTCAAACTAATTACCCTATTAAAAATATGCTTAGAAAACTAGAAATGTCAGGAAGAATGGCAAAATGGTCAGTAAAATTAAGTGCGTTTGACTTGGTATATGAGCCTGGAAATGCAATCAAATCACATGCTCTAGCTGATTTTGTGGCTGATTTCAGTAGTGACATCCTAAGTGAAATTGAAAAAGAAGTATAACAAGCAAATGAAAACTTGAGAAAATGGATTTTATAAACTGATGGTGTTTCAAATATGAGAGGCACAGGGTTAGGATTACTACTAAAATCGCCACAAGGGGGCAAATTACCCCATGCAATTAGATGTGCATTTCAAACAACCAATAATGAAGTTGAATATGAAGCTCTCATTGTTGGTTAACAACTTTCTAAAGATATGCATGTTTCAAATTTAGAAGTGTTTGCTGATTCCTTATGAATTACTAACCATTTTAATGGATCTTATGCAGTCAAAGGTAAAAAATTAGTTGAATATCTTGAAATGGTCAAGAAATTAGCATCTTGTTTTGCAGAATTTACATTAACACAGGTACCTAGGGAAGAAAATGCTGAAGCTGATGCTTCGGCAAACACTTTGCATCCTGAAGATAGCACTGTACATCCTAAGGATAACATTGTTCTAACTACTCGGAATCAAAATGATAACATCAACACCTGTCCATCCTCAAGCTAATGGACAAATAGAATCCTCTAATAAGATCATCATCAATAACTTGAAGAAAAGGCTTGGAGAAAAGAAAGGAAAATGGGCAGAAGAAAACCACTTCCAAGAATGCAACTGGCCAAACACCTTTCTCCTTGGTCTTTGGAATAGAAGCCATGCTCCCAACCAAGATGGTAAGCCTACAGCAAGAAGATATCTTCAAGATGCAACCACCAATTCAGAAGTATTGCTTCAAGATCTTGAAACAGTGGATGAACTTAGGGACACAGCCAGATTGAGGATGGCAGCTTATCAATAAAGGATAGCTAATGCCTACAGCAAGAATATAGGGATAAGAAGATTCCAGGTGGGAGATTTGGTCTTAAGAAAAGCCTTCCAAAATACCTCCAATCCAAATGATTGGAAGTTAGCTTTTAAATGGGAAGGACCGTATTTGATCGATTCTGAGGTTGGAAAAGGATCATATTGGCTCTCGACTATGGAGAATGAAATTCTACCAAGAGCTTGGAATGCATTTCACTTGAAATATTACCATGTGTAAGGATGCATATAACTGATCTCTCTGGAAGAGAAACCATGGTTCGGATTACTGGTAAGATAAAGGTGAAGGCTGACAGAGATGAATCATCTCCATATGTAAGTACTTATCCTTAACTTATTTCAATCTTTTATATTTTTACTAAACATGGTCTAGAAATAGTCCATCCTGAGAATTTTGCAGTAGCTTCCTGAAGATGGACGCTTTGAAGACTATAGGGTTGGCCACCCTCTCCTCCGTTAAGGTGTCCGACACCTTCCTAAGGTTTAAAGGTTTTCACCTTTCTCATTGTGTTAGCAACCCCGCCTGGTGCGCACATTGTTCATGTATATTTTCAAGATGGTGGGACCAGTCCATGTAAAAGTGGCTGACAATTTCATAATTTTTGAGATATATATTGAATTAAGGTTTAGACATTTTTCAATGTCTCTATGGTTTAGACATTTTACAATGTCTCTTATGTATTTGGCCTAGTCTCCAGTGGCCTTGACGCCGGTTATATTTAGCCTTGACGCCAATAATCCTCAAGATGCTACATTAGGCCTTGTCGCCAGTTACTTCTAAAGTTCATCATTATGGGCATGACCCCAGTTTATAAAAGGCTTTATCGCCAGTGTTGTTGTGGGTGAAAATCCGCAGGATGATTTTATCTCACATCCCTAATATGCCATCCCCAGGATGCTGAAGGACTTGACTAACTTCAGGATGTGACTGTATTTCAGCATGTACACATCCTGAGAATAAGCTAACGACTAGATTCTCCTATGTATGATTGCAGGTACAAATAGGTTATAATATGGATTTACATGCTTGGTAACATCTATATTATCACCCTCAATTAAAGAAGTCAAGGATAGAGATACAACTCGTGGTCGAAAGTGAAGATATAGTCAAGATGGAGTCAAAACTGTAACCGATATACATTTAATATCGGCGATAAACAAGGAAACAGTTGGATCATTAACTAACTAAGGAGAAACCGTTAACCAACGGCTACTTTCTGTTGAAGAACCCCATCGTTCACCTGAAGAAGCTGTTACGCATCATTGAAGACTTTAACTACTTAGCATATTTCGTGGGGTTGGTTTGCTAACTTCATGTACTATATAAAGGGGAGTATTGGACGAGTATAGGACACTTACATGCACATTGCTTAAACTACAGCTACACACATACACTTAGCTGATCACAAACACTCACACAATCATTGTAATCGAAAGTACACTCGTCCACATACTCATCCAAAGTTGTATCTTTTTACTATTTTAATATTAACAAACAAGGCAGGGGCCTATACTCCTCCCGAGGTTTTATGACGGCGATCTACAATTGATCAAGGGCTTTCCTCGTAGATCGTGTGTTGTTCTTCTCGTTATTTGCTTTATTTGTCTATTTCTAACAGTTCCATCGTAAGGATATAACTGTCCATCCTGGGGATATAACTGTTCATCCCGAAACTAACCTAAGCCATCCCGATCATAGTTGTCATATTTTTACTTATTAAACATCCTGATACACCATCTTAAGAATATTATTGATTGACAAAATATTTCTACACATTTAGCACTCTACCTCACATAAACTAATTTGGAATACAAAGTTATTCTTATTGGATAATTTTTGACCAAAACAATTTGGCGCCCACCGTGGGGCAAGTAGTGCTATTTTAACAAAAGAACTTTGTAAAAACTCTCTTTTATTCAATTTCTATTTACAAAATTTGACAACTATGGCTTCTTCAAAAAAATCTGTTTCAACATCCATACCATCTATAACATCTGCCAGAAACACTGCCTTGCCACCTCCACCTGAACTTACAAGAAGTTCCACTTCCCAAATCCCACCTAGACCATCTATGTTTGCATTAATGAAGGATTCGATAAATCAACAACAAGACACAAACCGGATGTTAATAAGAGAAATACAAGCTCTTAAATCATCCTCAAGGAGACCAAGTGAAGACATGGGGACACCATTGCAACCCAGGGCGTTAGATTTTAATTCTAGCATCTCTGGAGGAGTACATCAAGGAGATTTCATCCCCATGAGTTCTGGATTCTCTGCCCCAGAAACGATTACTGCTCCCAGGATGGCAACCACTAGGGATACAGGATATGCACTTGTGCCATCCCAAGGATATAACACTAACGGTAACAATTTAAGTTCTAGTACTTTTACTGCTAATGAGGTTGCTTCTTTGCAGGATACAGGAATAAGCCCTCAGCTAGCAAGGGAACTTCAGAAGATCAAGGATATGGTATCGAGTGTGCCAGGGATAGTACAACCCATCCCTGAAGTATCCTCGGCATGCCATAGAGTGTCAAGATTTGCACCTCCCATATGTGATGCAGATATTCCAAAACGATTTCAAACACCAAGCATGAAGCTTTATGATGGATCTACAGATCCTGAGAAGCATGTGGCTCAATATAGGGAAAGGATGGAAATAAATCCAATCCCTGCCAATCTGAAAGAAGCATGTTTATGCAAGGGAGTTGGTTCAACTCTCACCGGTCCAGCCTGAAATGGCTCCTAAGTGTTCCACCCTATTCTATTACTTATTTTGCACATTTAATTAACATGTTTAATAACCAATTTTCTTGTAGTCGAACATTCGAACGTTTGACAAGTGATCTATACAGGGTAACTCAACCACATGGGCAATCACTAAGAGAATATATTACCAGGTTTGGAAAGGAAGCCCTTGACATCCCGAACCTGGATGTCACTACAGCAGTACATGCATTAAAGATGGGGCAACAGAGAGATTCACCATTCTATCAGGAATTAGTGATGAATCCATGCAGGAACTTGGACGAAGTCAGGAATAGAGCTTTGAGATTCATCCGACTTAAAGATGATAAGAAGATACAAGAGAGGATAGAATCGTCCTCAAAAAGTAACCATCCCAATCGAAAATCTACTCCCACATATGAGCCATATAAGCATAAACCATATGCTAGGCATGATAATAAGAAGGTCAATGTGGTAGATGATGACGATGAGGATGACTGCCCTAAATTATCAGAATATTGTTTTTCTGACGATGTAACAGGTTTGATGTATGCCATGAAGGATCTAGGGGACAAAGCAAGATGGCCAAGGAAGGACAACAAGGCAGGATGGAAAGACAAATCCAAATGGTGTGCCTTTCATGAAGATTTTGGCCATATCACTGAAGATTGAATTGCACTAAGAAAGGAGATAGCATATCTCTTAAGCAAGGGTCACCTCAAGGATCTCCTGGGCAAAAAGAAATCAAGATCTCAGGATGGCACAAACATCCCAGAAAGAGCAGCATCTCCACCTAAGGATGCTGGCATTATCAACTTCATTTCAGGAGGGTCAAATATTTGTGGAACCTCATACTCAGCTGCTAAAAGACATGCGAGAGAAGCGGAATCTGAAAAGGAGAAAGACCAACGAAGACGACCATCCTGACAACCTCAAAAGTGATAAGTTTTGAGGAAGAAGACAGAGAAAACATCCTTGACCCTCATCATGATGGTTTGGTTATTACTTTATATAATGCTAACCACTTTGTTTGCAGGATTCTTATAGATGGAGAAAGTTCAGTAAATATCATCCAGCTCGAGGCCCTCAAGAGGATTAACATCGCAGAATTGGAGAAAGTTTCCAGGTCATCAGTTTTGGTGGGCTTCAGTGGAGAAACCAAGAGCACAGTGGGTGACATCAAACTACCAGTATATGTAGAAGGGGTGAACTCTATCCAGAGATTTTGTGTGATAGATTCCCTATCCTGCTACAATGTCATCCTGGGAAGACCCTGGATACATGATATGAAGGTCGTGCCTTCAACATATCACCAATGTGTGAAACTACCCACACCTTGGGGAGTGGTGAAGGTCAACAGTGATCGACAAGAAGCCAAGGATTGCTACACGACATCAATGAAGGCCTCATCCCGACAAGCATAGCAATTACAGCAGAATGCACATTGCCATCCCCAGAATGATAAAGCACATCCTGATTAGGATGTAAAAGCCATCTGCCTTGACGACAACAACAAGGATATCGCTGTGAAAATCGGTAAGAATATCCCACATGATATTGAACAATCACTAATATCTTTTCTTAAATATAGGTTGTCTACTTTTGCTTGGAAACATGAAGATATTACCGGCATATCAAAGGATGTCATCACTCACAAACTCGGGATTGATAAGAGTTTCAAGCCCATTCAGCAAAAAAGAAGGAAGTTTGCTCCAGAAAGAAATGTCATCGTCCAAGAAGAAGTAGACATGCTGCTGAAGTCTAAGATGATAAGGGAAGTAAAATTCCCAAGATGGCTGGCGAATGTTATGGTAGTCCAAAAGAAAAATGGGAAATGGAGAGTGTGTGTGGACTACACAGACCTTAACAAGGCCTCTCCTAAAGATCCATTCCCACTACCACACATAGATTCAATGGTGGATGCTACAGCAGGCCACGAGATGCTGACATTCATGGATGCTAAGGAGGACAAAACATTCGTGACACCGTCAGGTATATATTGTTATATAGCCATGCCATTTGGATTAAAAAACGCAGGTGCCATTTATCAGAGGCTAGTGAACATGATGTTCAAAAAAAAGATTGGGGACACGATGGAGGTCTACATTGATGACATCATAGTAAAATCTAAGAAAGCAGAATATCATCTTCGGGATCTCAAAGAAGCTTTTGACATCCTGGACGCTTACAACATGAAGTTAAACCCAGCAAAATGCCATTTTGGGGTTGGAGCTGGGAAGTTTCTTGGATATTTGGTAACAAAAAGAGGGATAGAAGCTAGCCCAGAACAAATAAAAGCCATCCTTGACCTCAAATCCCCAAGAAATATTAAGGATGTGCAAAGGCCGACTGGCAGGATAGCAGCCCTGAATAGATTCATCTCGAAATCCTTAGAGAAATGTAAAGAATTCTATGACATCCTGAAAAAGAATAACAAATTCGACTGGGGACAGAGACATGAAGAAGCATTAAAGAAGCTCAAAGATTATCTTGCAGCAGCTCCATTGTTGATGAAGCCTGAGGATGGAGAACCTCTCAAGCTATATCTTGAAGTTTTTGGGAATGCTATAAGGGCCGTATTGGTAAAGGACTTTGAAGGACAACAACATCCTATCTATTATGTAAGTAAAACCCTCCTAGATGCTGAAACCAGGTATTCACATCTCGAAAAACTCATTTTAGCTTTAATAATGGCTTCTACTAAGTTAAGGCATTATTTTGAAACACATAAAATATATGTTCAAAATAACTATCCCATTAAAAATGTATTAAGAAAACCTGAAATGTCTGGAAGAATGGCAAAATGGTCAGTTAAATTAAGTACCTTTGACTTAGAGTATGAGCCTAGAAATGCAATCAAGTCACAGGCCCTAGCAGACTTTGTGGCTGATTTCAGTAGTGACATCCTGAGTGAAGTAGAGTCTGAAATTCAACAACTAAATAAAATTTAGGAAAATGGACTCTATACATAGGTCTGGGAATACTACTAAAATCACCACAAGGGGACAATATACCCCATGCCATTAGATGTGCATTTCAAACAACCAATAATGAAACTGAATATGAAGCTCTCATTACTGGTTTACAACTTGCTAGAGATTTACATATTGTTAAAATTGAAGTCTTTGTTGATTACTGTAACACCCCAAGCGATGGCGGAAACATCGGGATGTCACGTATTGATGATTGTTCAGTAGCTCATGGTGAATAATAAATTTCACTAAATGATTTAAATAAATTACATACAATTGTTCTACAAGAATTCGTACATCAAAAGGAATAATACTATGCACACATCTTCAAACATTAACTCAAATCTTCAAGCAAGTAGAACCTGAAACATGTTAAGTTTGAAAATATTTTGGGTCAACAAAAGTTGGTGAGAATACATAGGTTTTTGAATATAATTGATAACAATAGCTTGTAGAACAATCACAGTTGTATGATGATAGAGTATGATTTCCGACATGTAACAATGCGTCTTTGTACAATCAAACCTTGTGTCGACTGATGACTAACTCGCAAGTTAGTTAAATGTTGTTACTATTATCGATCATCGCTGAATTTATGCGGGGGGATGGGTTTGTCAGACCTATAGCGCTATTATCTAAACAGGCGGCTTGATCATTGTTAATGATTGTACTGAGTCTTTTTGTTACAGTCAAATGATAGAATGATGATGTAATTGAATCACAAGTAAATATGAGTAAATGATAGTATAAAATGTTTAAACATGTTTCACCCCAGAAATAGTGAAAATAGAGAAAATAGGCTATGTAAACTCACCTTAGCAAAATGTTATGTCTCGCGAAAATAGAATATGTGTTGCCAACGATGCCAAGTGTTACCCTATAATTAAGGCAATAAATATGTCTAAGTCTTTCTAGTCTACAAATATATTCTATGGTTTCGAATTGGGGATAAGTGTTCGTTTGATTAATAAATTAAACGTTTAATAAATAAGAGAAATTTGATAAATAAATAAACAAAAGTCTTTTTGTAAATTTTAAATCAAAGATGGTCACAATATAGAGTTTTAAGTGTGAAAATAATTTTTATAAAATTATTTTCTTATAAATAGAATATTAAATCTATTTATTTCAAATTGTCAAAATATAACTTTAATATTTAAAAATATTAAAATTAAAGAATTTTTAAATTAAAAATTGTATTTCTGTTCCAAATATATAGAAATAATTTATATAAAATTTTGGTGCAAAAGTATTGAAAATTGGATTTATTATGATTTATTTATGATTAAAACTAACAAAAATTGATTAAAAATATTAAATAAATGATTTTTCAGAAATAAAATTCATTTCAGAAAAGTTTAGTGCTCAGATTGGTTTTGAAATTTATTTAACTTACGTTACACGTGTGTCGTCTTCCCCAATCAAACCTTAGAAACCCTAGCTTTTCAATCTGTTTAATTAGAAATCGATAACAGAAACTAGTAGAGGGCTTTTGAACTTTGATTCAAAACAAGCAAAACCAATAATAAAAATCGTACTTACAGAAAGTTTAAAGCCCGGTTTAGATAGTCAACGGCAAAGGTCAAAAAGAGCTCGATTAGCGAACTATAGTGGAACACAGACAAAATTGAGGGTGGGGTTCTTGTTTTCGGCGTTTTCAGAGAGCATAGGAGGATTCAATTTATAGGGCCAAGATGTTTAAGGTATGTTTCTGCGTTTTGACCCGTCAATGGTCAAAACGCGTGATTTAGCTTGTTTAAGGGATGATTACCACGGATTTAGTCATTGTACTTGGCAGGGATAAATTGTCAATCATTAAAGTTGCCAAAAATAAGGTGTAGGTGCATTAATTTGGTCCTGTGCATCGGTGGGTCAAAAAAGGAAATTGGGCGGACTTGCAGCGAGGAAGAAGGAGCAGATCTGGTTCGTTTTTAGGAGGTGTTAAAACAAATGGGATCTAGTTCTAAACACAGAGCGAGTATGTGGTGTAGTGGTAGTGTTGATGTTTGGTTTGGTAGCTGGCCCGGGTTCGAGTCCGGGCAGCTACAAATTTTTTTTTTTTTAAATCAGGTAGGATGGGAGAAGGATTGGGCCTGGTTGATGGGTTGGGTTTCGTTTGGGCCGGACTTGGGTGAAGGCAAGGGGAGTTGGGCCAGGCTTGCTTGTTGGGCTCCGAAATAATAAAGGAAATGGGTATTGGGTTTTTATGATTTGGTTTTTAAAAAAAACTAACTCTTATAGATTATTATTATTATTATTATTATTATTATTATTATTATTATTATTATTATATATATATAAAAAAATGTTTTGATATAAATCTGACATGGTTACTTTTGTACGAAAGTAGTTTATTACAAATGAAGTGGTGTTTTTTTTTACCATTCCCGTTCCCGTTGTGGTTTCCATTTCCATTTCCGTTTCCATTACCGTTCATCTGGATGACTTGAGCTAGTAAGTTAGGAACCAGAGTCGCGATTTGCTGCGCCATTTGTTGAGAAATGATCGCGGCCAATTGGGCATCAACACCATTGTTGTTGTTGTTATTGTTGCTATTTCCTTCCTCATGGTTACCACCATTGTTATTGCGAGTGCTGCGATGTGGAGGCATGATCTGTAAGAGACACAATGATATGAATGAGGTAACATAAGGAATGTAATCATTTATTCATTAATTAAAACGAATAAACGAAAACGTTGACTTATCAAAGGTTCTTGATTCTAATAACATAGTGAAGACATGCTTTAGCCTATAAGTGAACACTCATCCCGAGAATTCCCAGGTAGGCATCCGGGTCCCTCGTCTGATTGGGATATATGCGCAATGCTAGCCTAGACAGAAGACTCAGAATACAGGCGTTCACCCTTCCAGATTGCACGTGTTCATTATTAAAATTCTAGAACTTCGACGAGATCTCAAGGTGGTTCAAGCTAAACCTGAGGATTTTGTCCTATCAGTCTAAGACAGAAGACTCAGAATACTGGTTATAATCCTATGGTTATAGACTAGATTATTTTTCTAATAACCTAATTCCCTATAACCATGGCTCTGATACCAATCTGTAACACCCCAACCGATGGCGGAAACATCGGGATGTCACGTATTGATGATTGTTCAGTAGCTCATGGTGAATAATAAATTTCACTAAATGATTTAAATAAATTACATACAATTGTTCTACAAGAATTCGTACATCAAAAGGAATTATACTATGCACACATCTTCAAACATTAACTCAAACCTTCAAGAAAGTAGAACCTGAGACATGTTAAGTTTGAAAATATTTTGGGTCAACAAAAGTTGGTGAGAATACATAGGTTTTTGAATATAATTGATAACAATAGCTTGTACAACAATCACAGTTGTATGATGATAGAGTATGATTTCCGACATGTAACAATGCGTCTTTGTACAATCAAACCTTGTGTCGACTGATGACTAACTCGCAAGTTAGTTAAATGTTGTTACTGTTATCGATCATCCCTGAATTTATGCGGGGGGATGGGTTTGTCAGACCTATAGCGCTATAATCTAAACAGGCGGCTTGATCATTGTTAATGATTGTACTGTGTCTTTTTGTTACAGTCAAATAATAGAATGATGATGTAATTGAATCACAAGTAAATATGAGTAAATGATAGTATAAAATGTTTAAACATGTTTCACCCCAGAAATAGTGAAAATAGAGAAAAGGGGCTATGTAAACTCACTTTTGCAAAATGTTATGTCTCGTGAAAATAGAATATGAGTTGCCAACGATGCCAAGTATTACCCTATAATTAAGGTAATAAATATGTCCTAGTCTTTCTAGTCTACAAATATATTCTAGGGTTTCGAATTGGGGATAAGTGTTTGTTTGATTAATAAATTAAACGTTTAATAAATAAGAGAAATTTGATAAATAAATAAACAAAAGTCTTTTTGTAAATTTTAAATCAAAGATGGTCACAATATAGAGTTTTAAGTGTGAAAATAATTTTTATAAAATTATTTTCTTATAAATAGAATATTAAATCTATTTATTTCAAATTGTAAAAATATAACTTTAATATTTTAAAATATTAAAATTAAAGAATTTTTAAATTAAAAATTGTATTTCTGTTCCAAATATATAGAAATAATTGATATAAAATTTTGGTGCAAAAATATTGAAAATTGGATTTATTATGATTTATTTATGATTAAAACTAACAAAAATTGATTAAAAATATTAAATAAATGATTTTTCAGAAATAAAAATCATTTCAGAAAAGTTTAATGTTATATAAACTTAGAATAATTTTTGTGGAAATTTAAATAATCGTTTTGATATTCTTATTAAATTTTATAATTAAAATAGAATAAACTTGAAATATTTATTATATATATTAAATAAATAATTTTTGGAAAACTAAAAATTGTATGTTAAGTTTTTCAATCAGAATAACATATAGTAATTTTTGTAGAATTTATAAAGATGTTTTAGTATTTTAAAACCATTTTTAAAAAAATAGAGGATGTAATTACTTAGAAGGGTAAACAAAAAAAAAAGTTTGTAGCTCATGGGATTCGAACCCGGGCCATTGGCCGGTTCGTGGGTCTGAGGAACTGAGCTAACCAACTGATCTGCATGAGATTTAGTGCTCAGATTGTTTTTGAAATTTATTTAACTTACGTTACACGTGTGTCGTCTTCCCCAATCAAACCTTAGAAACCCTAGCTTTTCAATCTGTTTAATTAGAAATCGATAACAGAAACTAGTAGAGGGCTTTTGAACTTTGATTCAAAACAAGCAAAACCATTAATAAAAATCGTACTTACAGAAAGTTTAAAGCCCGGTTTAGATAGTCAACGGCAAAGGTCAAAAAGAGCTCGATTAGCGAACTATAGTGGAACACAGACAAAATTGAGTGTGGGGTTCTTGTTTTCGGCGTTTTCAGAGAGCATAGGAGGATTGAATTTATAGGGCCATGATGTTTAAGGTATGTTTCTGCGTTTTGACCCGTCAATGGTCAAAACGCGTGATTTAGCTTGTTTAAGGGATGATTAGCACGGATTTAGTCATTGTAATTGGCAGGGATAGATTGTCAATCATTAAAGTTGCCAAAAATAAGGTGTAGGTGCATTAATTTGGTCCTGTGCGTCGGTGGGTCAAAAAAGGAAATGGGGCGGACTTGCAGCGAGGAAGAAGGAGCAGATCTGGTTCGTTTTTAGGAGGTGTTAAACCAAATGGGATCTAGTTCTAAACACAAAGCGAGTATGTGGTGTAGTGGTGGTGTTGATGTTTGGTTTGGTAGCTGGCCCGGGTTCGAGTCCAGGCAACTACAAATCTTTTTTTTTTTTTTTTTTAAATCAGGTAGGAGGGGAGAAGGATTGGGCCTGGTTGATGGACTGGGTTTCGTTTGGGCCGGACTTGGGTGAAGGCAAAGGGAGTTGGGCCAGGCTTGCTTGTTGGGCTCCGAAATAATAAAGGAAATGGGTATTGGGTTTTTATGATTTGGTTTTTTTAAAAAAAACTAACTCTTATAGATTATTATTATTATTATTATTATCATTATTATTATTATATATATATATATATATATAAAAAATGTTTTGATAGAAATCTGACATGGTTACTTTTGTACGAAAGTAGTTTATTACAAATGAAGTGGTGTTTTTTTTACCTATACAAAATTTAGGAAAAATTTTGCGATGTTACAATTACTAACCATTTCAATGGATCATATGCAGTAAAAGGACAAAAGTTAGCCATTTATCTTGAAATCGTTAAAAATTTAGCTACTTATTTTGTAGAATTTTCACTAACACAGGTACCTAGGGAAGAAAATGTTGAAGCTTACGCCCTAGAAAATCTGGGATCCTCCTTTAATTTACCAGAAGGATCCAAGATTCCTATCATTCACATCTTGAAACCGGCAATCTAAGAGTGGCATCCTGATGATGGCTAGGCACATCCTAAGGAAAAAACAGACCATCCTGAGGATATCACTGTTTTGGCCACTCAGAAACAAGATGACTCATCTTGGATGACTCACATAATCAAATATTTAAAAGAAGATGTCATTCCTGATGAAGAAAATCCAAAAGCTTTCAGGATAAAGGTATCTAAATTTACAATTATAGACAATATTTTGTATAGAAAGTCTCCTGCAGGTTCATATTTGAGATGTCTCAACAAGGATGAAGCATAAAGAAGTACTCAAAGACATCCACAAAGGAGATTGTGGTAATCATACAGGAGGAAGATCTCTCTACTTGTAACACCCCGCCCCTCTCATCACCAATATTGTCCGCTTTGCCCATCCAGAGCTCACGGATTTGTTTTTGGTTGCCCAAGTGGAGACTTCCCAGGAGGTCACCCATCCTGAAACTGCTCCCACCTGAGCACGCTTAACTGTGGAGTTCTCCTCTCATCCACTAACATTAAGCCCCAAAACGCGTTGGTGATTTAAGAGGCAAGATATTACTTATGAACCAAGGATCTCTCCTGGCCACGGCCGATGTGGGATTTTCCTGGGGTGTCACATTCACCCCCCGTTAGAGTCTCATCGTCCCTGATGAGGTGTGCACCCACCATCCCGAACGGCACAGGAGTGGCTCTGATACCAATCTGTCACACCCTCAAATTCCACTTGCGGGGTTTTACCGCGAGGCGCATGACATACCAGGATCCAAGTCAACGATCACAATAAACAACTCTATATGAAAAACGTAAACAAACATAACCATTAATTTAACCAGCGGAAGCATTTAAAGAATTTAATCTCTACAAAACAGTGTTCCCAAGTATTCAAGACACTTATTACAAAACGTGCACTAAAATCTAGACGCCAATGCAGACCCGTGCGCCTAGTTCCATTCATTGCTACCTTAGCGACCTGAGAAAAACATGCCAAAAGATGTCAACATATAATGCTGGTGAGTTCACAGGTTTGCTCAAAAATGTTACTAAAGTGTTACCATGTCCATACTATATCAATGTTACCAAGTACGCTAGCTAGGCGTATGTTTCATTACTACTACGATTGGAAACCATTACTAGACACGTTTAGCAATGTTCAGCATGTTTAAGCAGCCCGTATGTTCAGCATGATACCAATGTACCTGTTCGAGACAATATGCACCCGCCCGGCCCTCCAAGCCGACGAGTGGGGCAGGTCACGCCCAATAGATCTATCCACATTTCCCCCGTTGTGCAAACCCGCACATTCATGGTTTCCCCCGGGACTTTCCAAAAGATCGTATAGCAATAATAAGTTAAAACCATAGTATGACATATGTTAACAAAACAGTTTAGCGCATATTTTCTCCCCCAAAAGTTAAAGCAGTAAAAGTGGGGCCGTGAACTCACCTTAAGTTGCGTTCTTCAAATATAAGTAAAGATGTTTAGCCCTTGATAATCCCTCTACCAGAGATCTATCAAAATGTTCACATAAGTGTTCTGACTAATAACCATAAGGCTATCTAGTCCCCGATTGTCCAGATCATAACCAAGTATGTTTTAAAACGTGTTTAAATGTTTAACCGACACACTAGACCGACCCGACATCCCGTTGGTGACCCATTACCCTAACTAATCAAGTACACATAGATTACACGCAAGGTTCAAGCATAAAACACTTAGTTTGTATCAAAAATCTCATTTCTGCATCAGAACGGTCGAACCAGTCAGTTTTAAGTCTCCTTCGCACCATTTACAGTACGTTCGACCGTTTGATGCTTCCTTCGCCCGTTTATTCTCATTCGTCCAATAAAAATCCCATGTTCGACCCTGGATCCCTCCTTCGCACCATCGACTGGTCGAAGGAGGCCAGGTTCGCCCCTGTTGTATTATTTTTCCTAAAAACGCTTCAAACACATTCAAAACGACCCGAAACATCATCAAACACAGCAGTTGAGTATGAATAACTTATCCCTACAAAACCCCATCGATTTCCCCCGATAATACGTCCGTTTCAGCCTTTCCCAAAATGGTAACGATTATGGAAACATCACTTTCATGCATGGATTATTTACCCAATTTGGAAACTTTTGAAATCGATTCATGTTTAGCTCAAAATACTCAGTTTGTCGATTATCCGATCTTTCTTATTCATTCTATTGATCATAAACATTCATGCATCAAGTATTAATCCCATAAAACCCCCAAATATCAATATACCCAATCTTAACCCTAGACAACCATAATCCAATCATTAACAACAATCCTATATCATGTTTCTATCATAGATATAGCAGCAAATCAGTGAATAACACATAACACCACATAACACACAACTAACACATGTTATTCATTATGAAAACCTATGTTAAATGATCATGTTTTGATTTAGAAAGATGTTTAAAAGGTTTTTAATCATAAAGACATCCTTAGAACAGATCTGGACAATTAGGGTTAGATGAAAACGAATTAAAATGCTTTTAAAAGGTTTAGGATTATGAACACACCTTGGATTCTTGTTTAGATGTTGTAGATATGTTAGATTATGAAAAAGAAGAGCAAAAACTCCTTCCTTAGTTTTTAAGATCGTTTGAGAGCGTTTTGGGACGGTTAGGGTTTGTGAAATGATGAAAAATGACAAAGGTTGGTATTTATACTAGTCTTCCTTCGCACCAACTCATTGGTCGAATGTAGGCTCCTTCGCCCCTTTCACAGGGTCGAATGAGCCCTGTTTGGTCGAAGGAAATTTCTCAATTTCCACTTCCCTGGTTCGCCCACTTGCATGGGTCGAACCAGACATTTTTATTCTCCTTCGACCACTCGAAGTGGTCGAACCAGAACCCCTTTTTAACTAGTTTTCCAGTTTGTCGTGTTTAACGCATTCTAACACATCCTAACACATAAGCATGCATCCTTAGTCCATATTTAACACATTTAGGCACAGATAATCATTTACACATCATTTAAACACATCTATGTATATAATCCACCACACGACCCATAATCTACACATATACTTAATTAGTTCATGTAATGTCACCAACAACGGAACCCGGTACTAGTGTATTACCAAAACGACTCCCAATGATCCTCCAGATCATTGTACCCTGGACAATCCTAACTTGACCCGACTCAACTAACCCAGTTAAGTTCGTTTATAAACGTTTCTCGCTAAGGTAGACTTAGATGTTACTAATGTGTTTAAGCCGAACATGCCGGGTGTCACATCATCCCCACGTTGAAAGAATTTTCGTCCCGAAAATTGCGCAAAGCCCAAAAAGAAAGAAACGGAAAGAACCGAACAAAAAGAAACTTACCGGATGTCACATCATCCCCACGTTGAAAGGAATCTCGACCCGAGATTCATTCCGCTTCAGCAGTAACATGCCTTGATTCAAACGCGCGCTTCGGAAAGAGATGAGGATACTTAGATTTCATCTGGTCCTCCCGTTCCCATGTGAACTCAGGTCCACGGTTCGAGTTCCAACGGACTTTAACGATGCGGATTTTACTCCGACGAAGGCTATGAATCTTGTAGTCGAGAATCTCGACAGGTTCCTCCACAATGCGAAGACGATCATCAACCTTGATCTCTTCCAATGGTATAATGAGAGATTCATCAGCCAAACACTTCTTCAAGTTAGACACATGGAAGACGTTGTGTACACTACTGAGCTCCGCCGGTAAGTCAAGTCTGTATGCCACCGGTCCAATCCGATCCAAGATTGCGAATGGTCCGACATAACGAGGGTTAAGCTTGCCACGCTTTCCAAAGCGTATGACGCCCTTCCATGGTGAAACTTTCAGAAGTACCATGTCCCCAACCTGGAACTCTAAAGGTTTTCGATGGCGATCGGCATAGCTCTTCTGACGATCCCGTGCAGCAGCCAAACGTTGACGGATCTGTACGATTTTCTCCGAAGTTTCGTACACGAGTTCCGGACCAGTGAGCTGGCTCTCGCCCACCTCGGCCCAACAAAGTGGTGATCGGCATTTCCGTCCGTAAAGAGCCTCGAACGGAGCTGCCTTGATGCTAGAGTTATAGCTGTTGTTGTAGGAGAACTCCACTAACGGCAGGTGGATTTCCCAACTTTTGCCAAAATCGATAACACATGCCCGAAGCATGTCTTCCAAGGTTTGAATCGTCCGCTCACTCTGTCCATCAGTTTGCGGATGATAAGCCGTACTCATATCCAATTGAGTACCCAAAGCCTTGTGCAGAGCCTTCCAGAAACGCGAAGCGAAACGAGAATCACGATCAGAGATAATAGAAACAGGCACCCCGTGCCGAGCAACCACCTCCTTAAGGTAAAGTCGGGCTAACCGCTCGAGTCCATCGGTTTCCTTAATAGGTATAAAACGTGCCGATTTTGTCAGCCGGTCAACAATCACCCAAATCATATCATAACCACTAGGTGACCTTGGCAACTTGGTGACAAAATCCATCGTGATTCGTTCCCACTTCCATTCCGGAACCTCTGGTTGTTGCAGGAGACCAGACGGCCTCTGATACTCCACCTTGACTTTAGCACAAGTCAAACACTTGCTGACGTAAGAAGCTATATCAGCTTTCATGTTCGGCCACCAATAAAGTATCTTCAAATCCTGATACATCTTATCGGAGCCAGGGTGAATAGAATACCGGGACTTGTGAACTTCATCCAGAACAAGCCCGCGCAATCCCCCGAACAATGGGACCCAAACACGTCCCGCAAAATAGTGCAAGCCATCAGTCCTGAGCTCAAGATGCTTGTCAGCACTGTGCATCGTCTCAGCCTTAAGGTTTTCCTCTTTCAAGGCTTCCAATTGTGCAGAACGGATTCGGTCAGGCAACGACGAATGAATGGTGAGCTGTAAGGCTCGAACACGACGAGGGTTAACAGACTCCTTCCTGCTCAAGGCGTCCGCCACAACGTTCGCCTTGCCAGGATGATACTTGATGGCACAGTCATAATCGTTCAGGAGTTCAACCCAGCGACGCTGCCGCATGTTCAACACCTTCTGGTCAAAAATATGCTGAAGACTCTTGTGATCGGTATATACTTCACACTTGGTACCGTACAAGTAATGTCTCCAGATTTTCAACGCAAAGACCACTGCACCCAGTTCCAAGTCATGAGTAGTGTAGTTCTTCTCATGAACTTTGAGTTGACGAGAAGCATAAGCAATAACCTTCCCGCGCTGCATTAACACGCAACCAAGACCCCGAATGGAAGCATCACAGTACACAACGAAATCATCCGTACCCTCAGGAAGGGATAAGATAGGTGCAGAACAAAGTTTAAGCTTCAGCATCTGAAATGCTGATTCTTGTGGTTCATCCCAGTCGAACTTTCGATCCTTCTGGGTAAGGGTAGTGAGGGGTTGAGCGATCTTCGAAAATCCCTCAATGAAACGACGATAGTAACCCGCAAGACCTAGGAATTGCCGCACCTCAGATGCCGTCTTTGGTGCTTCCCAGTCTTTAATAGCTTCGATCTTAGCCGGATCGACATGAATTCCCAGTTCATTCACCACATGTCCTAGGAATTGAACTTCACGCAACCAAAAATCACACTTTGAGAACTTAGCATACAACTGCTCTTGTCTCAAAAGTTCCAAGACCAACAGCAGATGTTCCTCGTGATCCGCCTTGTTCTTGGAATAGATCAGAATGTCGTCAATAAACACGATGACGAACTTATCAAGGTAAGGCTTGCAAACGCGGTTCATCAAATCCATGAACACCGCAGGTGCGTTAGTGAGACCAAAAGGCATGACCAAGAACTCAAAATGGCCATAACGAGTGCGAAAGGCAGTCTTCTGAATGTCAGCTTCCCTGACGCGCAACTGGTGATAACCGGACCGCAAATCAATCTTCGAATAATAGCTGGAGCCCTGAAGCTGGTCAAAGAGATCATCAATGCGAGGAAGAGGATAACGATTCTTGATGGTCACTTTGTTCAGCTCACGATAATCAATACACATACGAAGACTTCCGTCCTTCTTCTTCACAAACAAAATAGGAGCTCCCCACGGGGAAGAACTCGGTCGGATGAAACCCTTTTCCAAGAGTTCCTGTAACTGGCTGGACAGCTCTTGCATTTCGGGAGGTGCAAGACGATACGGAGCTCGGGCAATAGGAGCTGCGCCCGGAGTGAGATCAATACCAAACTCAACCTGACGATGGGGAGGAAGACCAGGTAAATCATCAGGAAACACATCAGAAAAGTCACGAACCACCGGGATATCCTCGATCTTCTTCTCATCGTCAGGAGAAACGTTAACAAGTGCCAGAATGGCCGAACAGCCCTTCCGAAGATACTTACGGGCTTTCATGCTAGAAATGATACTCAGCGGAGCGCCTCCTTTCTCGCCACGAACCAAAAGAATCTCTCCATCAGGAAGAGGGATCCGAATAACCTTGTCAAAACAAACGATCTCCGCGCGATACAATGCTAACCAATCCATGCCAACCACGACATCAAAACTACCCAGAGGTACCGGCATAAGGTCAATGGGGAAAGACAAACCCGACAGTTCCAAACGACATTCCCTAAGGGTGTGTGTCGCTTCGATTTTCTTACCATCAGCCAATTCTATTAGGTACTTAGCCTCTAAAGGTGTGGGTACTATATCTAGCAATCGACTAATATCCAAAGATACGAAACTCTTATCGGCACCAGAATCAAACAAAACAGAAACATAGCGATCATTAAGAAGGAACGTACCGGTAACTGTGTCTGGATCCTGCCTAGCCTCTGCAGATCCAATGACGAAAGCACGTGCAGTCCTGCCTCCGCCGCCATTGTTCCCATTACCGTTCCCGCCCCTCCCATTATCGCCCTGTTTCAGTTTGGGACAGTCACGCTTGAAATGCCCCGTGTCACCACAGTTATAACACCCCTGCCTCCCCTGAGTCCCCTGAGCAGCAGGAGCAGGAGTAGCCGCAGGAGTTTGAGTTGGGGTGAGCGCCACCTTGCAATCCTTAGCATGGTGCCCCAACTGATGGCACCGATGACAACGAGCCCTATCACAACTCCCAGAATGATGAAAACCACACTTGTTACACTTGAGATGCTTCCCAATAGGGCTGTAAACAAACCAAATGTTTGGTGAACAGTTCGTAAACTGTTCGGCGGGAAGTTCGTTTGTGTCCGTTTGTTTAATAAATGAATGAACACGAACAAAAAATTATGTTCGATTAACTAAACAAACAAACATGAACAAATGTTTCGTTCGTTCGATTGCGTTCGTGAACGTTTGGCAATGTGTTTGTTTACGTTCGTTTATTTATGTCCGTGCGTGTATGTTTGTTTATGTTCGATCACTAGTTAAAACTTAGGATAATTATGAACTTTTGAATTAGGAATATCATGTATTCATGCCTATGCCTAAGTAATTTTAGATAATTATGTTTAAGTTAGTACAATTTGACTTATCAACATCGTTTTGTAGATGTATTTTGTCTAACGGTTAATATTAACAATGGATTTTTAATTAGTTGCATATTAAAGGTTTGTTCTTGTTTGTTTGTGTTCAAGACCCGTGTTCACGAACAGTTCGCAAACAACTGAATTTCTTAACAAACAAACACAAACATAGAATTATGTTCGTTAGTGTGTTCGTGAACGGTTCGTTTGTACAAGAAACCTTAACAAACAAACACGAACAAAGCGTTGTTCGTGTTCGTTTGGTTCGTTTACAGCCCTACTTCCCAACATACCCACCCGTCTTCGACCCAGAAGAAGACCCAGATGTATCAAACTTCTTTGCCGGCTGAGCTGGCACCACACTCTTCCCCACACTCTCCCACTTCCTTTCGTTCCCCTCAGCAGCCTTCACAGTAGTACCCTTGGGTGGCAAAACGCCTTCCGCCACCTTCAGGTTAGTCATCCGATGAGCTGATCGGACAACTTCAGCAATAGTGGGAAGATTCCCAGCAGCCACCAACCCAGCAATCTCGGGCACTAATCCAGACACATAGTGCTCGATCCTCCTGTACTCGGGTGTGTGTAAGTCAGGACACAACACCGCCAGCTCGTTCCTCCTCACAGCATACTCCTCAATCTCCGACCCAACCATCTTGTAACTCCAACTTCTGTATCTCCTCCCTCGGACAGTACTCACCTCTCAAAAGCTGCACAAACTCCGCCCAAGGCATAGCAATAGCCTCTCCCAGTCCCACATTCTGAGTAGTAGCATTCCACCACGACAATGCAGGCCCCTCAAATGTCGCAGTAGCATACTTCACTCGGTCCCCAGCAGGACAGTTACACATGACAAACACAGATTCCACCTTCTCTAGCCATCGGAGCAGTCCCACCGCTCCCTCAGTTCCAGCGAAGTTATGGGGCTGACAGTCCCTAAACTTCTTATAAGAGCACTGAGGTGGGGGTGGATTGGCACCAACACCTGAAACACGGTACACGAGTAAAACACAAACGAAAGGACACGAAACCCAAAAATGAGGCAAGGTCGACAGAAATCAACTCACCACCCATGGCATTAATCCCGGCCTGGAAATTAGCCATAGCCATGTTCACTTGCTGCTGGAGCAAGTTGTTCAGCTCAGCTTGGGTCATGTTGATGTTCCCACGACCACCGCCTCCGGCACGACCACCGCCGCCAGCACGGCCACCGCCTCCACCACGACGTCCACCACCGCGAGCACCAGACATGATCTAACAAACCAAGAAATCGAGAGATTCAGATTCACTTCCAGTGTCAACCACTAGGAATTTACAAGAGTTAACCTAGGGACAAATTCAGGACCATACATCCAAACTCGAAGTCCATCGGGATTTTCATGCATCCCAGTTTACTATTTCGTGTGCACCCGAAATGATAAACTGCTCTACATGGTCCTCCAGATGTACCCCTAATCTAGACCCCAGTCACCGAACATTGTCGCCTATGTGGCAATAGGTGCAAGTGTAAGAAGGCATGTGTGTGCGAGAACCAACAAATCAACCCCTCCTCCTTCAATCCAGAAGAAGAAGACAAGAGTAGGTGAGAACCCAAATGAAAACGGATGATGTAACGGAGAAGCATAATGATGATGTAAGGACACCCCGACAACGTTAGTACATACCCCATTAATAGACCCAAAGTATGTGACCGTCTAGTGTGTGCGACTCGGCTATAGACCAGACTCTACATGCAGTCCTAGTTCACTATAACCATTGGCTCTGATACCAATCTGTAACACCCCGCCCCTCTCATCACCAATATTGTCCGCTTTGCCCATCCAGAGCTCACGGATTTGTTTTTGGTTGCCCAAGTGGAGACTTCCCAGGAGGTCACCCATCCTGAAACTGCTCCCACCTGAGCACGCTTAACTGTGGAGCTCTCATCTCATCCACTAACATTAAGCCCCAAAACGCGTTGGTGATTTAAGAGGCAAGATATTACTTATGAACCAAGGATCTCTCCTGGCCACGGCCGATGTGGGATTTTCCTGCGGTGTCACACTACTCGAAGACTCTGAGGACGGGATACTATTGTCCTACTATGAAGAAGGATGCCATGCTGTATTCCCCAAGTGTGATGCATGCCAAAGACATAGCAACATACTTCACTAGCCTGCTGAACCACTACATTCTGTTGTTCCACCATGGCCCTTCAATAAATGGGGAATGGATATAGTAGGAAAGCTACCCAAAGCTCTTGGAGGAAAGGTATTCATGCTAGTGATGACAGATTACTTCTCGAAATGGATTGAAGCTGAAGCATTTGTGCAAGTTAGAGATAAAGAGGTGGTCTCATTCATCAAAAGAAACTTCCTGACACGATTTGGAGTACCATCTGAAATCATTTGTGACAATGGTTCTCAATTCATTAGCAAAAGAACAACTGACTTTTGTGAGAGTTGGGGGATCAAGTGGGTAACTTCAACACCAGTCCATCCTCAAGCTAATGGACAAGCAGAATCCTCAAACAAGATCATCGTCAACAACTTGAAGAAGAAGCTTGGGGAAAAGAAAGGAAAATGGGCAGAAGAAGTTCCATTTGCACTTTGGGTTGATAGGACTACTTCAAAGAATGCAACTGGTCAGACACCTTTCTCTTTGGTCTTTGGAACAGAAGCAATGCTCCCAACAGAGATTGTCATGCCTAAAGCAAGGAAGCATCTTCAGGATACAACTACTAATTCTGAAGCTGTGGATGAACTCAGGGATGCTGCTAAATTGAGGATGGCAGCATATCAACAAAGGATTGGTAAAGCATACAACAAAAACATCAGGATAAGAAGATTTCGAGTAAGAGACTTGGTATTGAGAAAAGCCTTCCAAAATACAACAAAACCAAGTGATGGTAAGCTGGCTCCCAAATGGGAAGGTCCATACTTAATCGATTCTGAAGTAGGGAAAGGAGCATACTAGTTGTCAACAATGGAAGGAGAAATTCTACCAAGAGCTTGGAATGCTATACACGTGAAATACTACCATGCTTAAGGATGCATATGAGAAACCATGATCCGAATCACAGGTGGGATGAAGGTGAAGGCTAATAGAGATGAATCATATCCATATGTAAGTACTTATCCTTAATTTATTTCGGTCGATTATATTTTCACTAAACATGGTCTAGAAATAGTCCATCCTGAGAATTTTGTAGTACCATCCTGAAGATGGAATGCTTAGAAGACTAGGGGGCTGGCCACCCTCTCCTCCGTTAAGGTGTCCGACACCTTCCTTAGGTTTAAAGGTTTTCACCTTTCACATTGGCTTAGCAACCCTCGCCTGGAGCGCACGATGCCCATGTATATTCTCGGGATGGTGGGACCAGTCCATGTAAAAGTGGCTGGCAATTTCATTATCTTTGAGGTATACGATGGAGCTCTTAAGGTTTAGACCTTTTTCAATGTCTCAAATGGTTAGACGTTTTTCGACGTCTCTTCGGGCCTTGTCGCCAGTTATTCCTAAGGGCCATGTCGCTAGTTATTCTTAAGATGTCACATATTGATCTTGTCACCAAGATTATTTCAAAAGGGGTTTTGATCCCAGTTAAACCAAAGGCCTTATCGCCAGGATAATAACAAAGTCTTCCTTTAAAGGATATTATTAAGATTCAATTCTTCCTAACGATTATAGACTTGGAGTCTATACTGAAGACATTACACTAGGGATATCCTCAAGATGTAGGACCATCCTAAGGATGAAAAAAGTGACTGGGGACATCCTCAGGATAATGAGGACCATCCTGACGATGAGGATGACTTGTGAAGAATATGACAAGGTCAAATATTATTTTCTTTTATAACACTAAGTGTTTGCTAATGTTTGCAGAATGCTAAAGGAAAAGTACATAGGAACAATAGCGTCAAAAGTTGTTATCATATTATTTATCCATCATGATCAAAATTTGATGTCAACCCCTAGCTTCATCCAAAACCAGGACCCATCCACCAGGGGTCAACATCTATGGTCCAAGGTCAGCAAAAAAAAAAAAGATTTGGGGCTTCGTCTTGAAAATCAAGATCCCTCCACCCCAAACCTTATAATATCCTAGATTATTACATGCCAAAATAAATTGTTCGAAATTGTTCAACCAACCACTACCACAAAAGATCAAATAAAAAGTGGGCTCCAGCCTAGTCAATACATCCTTCATCGCCCAGTAGAAGATCCTTCACCACCTCAGCAACCTTGGCCTCCACTACCTTTAACTCCGCATCCTCAGGATCCTTAGCCACACCCTTAGGATGAGCAACAGAAACATGCTCATAAACCACTTCTTTGCCACCTAGGCTCCTAATTTTTTCCTTCCAAGCCTCAACATCCTAGGAGTTCTGATCAAACCCTAGATCTTTGGCCTGGAGAGCCATCTTCACTCTAGCCTGGAACACAGCAACAGAAGAGATTTGATAAGTCCGTTCCTGTGATCCTCAGCCTCCTTTGGATAAACCACCAAGGCCTCAGCATGCTCATCTTTCACTTTCTTCAGCTCACTCTCAGTCTCTGCCAGTTTGGCCTCAAGAAGCTCTTGAGCGACTGCATCCAGAGACTTTGAGAGATACTCTTGGCCCTAACAGGAAAAAGGAGAAGGTAAGTACTCTTAACTATTTTTCATTAACAAAAATAATGTTATCCTCAGGATGGGACCATACCTGCAGAGTGAATTCAGAGATCTTGTTGAGAATCTCATTACAGTTCAAACCATTGAAAGGGTTGATCTCCTGAGCGACGATAGCAGCAGTACTCCACTTCCTTTTCTTTGAAATAGCAGCAGCCCTAGATTTATGTAAGTGCATTATTCATGTATGTCCCCAGCTAGTGATCCAGTACTGAATGTCGAAGGTTCAGATAATCCGAAAATGACCAAGAATTTAGCTTGAAGTTACATTCGACCTGTCGGATGGTCGAATGTAGTTTATTTCTGGTCGAATGAAGATTGATTGTTGAAGAAGGCTACATTCGAACCCTTAAAGGGTCAAATGAACACCTTCGACCTTATGAAAGGGGCGAAGGTGGGAGTTTATAAATAGGGAAAAGTTAGTTATATTTTATAGAGTGTTATCATTTGAGCTTTTCCCTAGTTTGTGTGTGTGTGATATTCTCTGTATTAGGTCTAGTATTTCATGTGTAATCCTTAATATATGATGTAATACAAGAGTAAAGTTATGGAATTGCTCGGTGATTCATTATCTATTTTCATCACGATCGATTACGTTAATTTATGAATCATTTTGCACGATCGGAGGGGATTCCGCACCCTACGGTTGATATTCGTGAGATCACGGTTCGTGATTACGATCCTAAAACGAATTCTCAAGTGGTATCAGAGCATTGGCTCGATTTCACGATTGCAAATTAATCTGAATTGATGAAAACTGATTAGAATTCTGGTTTAAAGATCAAAACCCAAGAAATTTTGAAGCTTTTCATAAAAACATTGTTTTTGATTAAATTGGAGTTGAATTTGATGTTGTTTTCAAAAATCCTTTCACAAATGTTTGTCTAAATTCAAATCCGCATAAAACCTATCAAATTTCATTACATTTGGTGAAAATTTTGTCAAAAACCAATCAGATTTGTGTTCTTGAGGTTGAAGATGATGAACAGACCTAAAACGGTCGAATGTGAGATTTGAGGGTCGAACCTAGCTTTTTCTGGTCGAACGTGAACCATTTTTGATCGAACCTGAAAAATATAGTCTTATTCAACTTTTTACAAGGGTCGAATGTACCTCTGTCTTGATTCGACCTCAAAAATGAAAATCTTTGAAAATCAGATTCTACGTTCGACCTTTTTCAAAAGATCGTGTGGGCGAATGTGGAATTTAGTCCAGATTCGACCGTTTCTAAAGACTCGAATGTAGAAAGTAACAAACTCATTTCACTTTCAACCAAGTTAATCCACTTTCGACCACCTAATTGGTCGAATGTACAACTGATGGTCGAATGAGCAACAACACACTAAAAATTTCTAGGTTCGACCAAAAATGGTTCACGTTCGACCAGAAAAAGCTAGGTTCGACCCTCAAATCTCACATTCGACCGTTTCAGGTCTGTTCATCATCTTCAACCTCAAGAACACGAATCTGATCGGTTTTTGACAAATTTTTCACCAAATGTAATGAAATTTGATAGGTTTTTATGCGGATTTGAATTTAGACAAACATTTGTGAAAGGATTTTTGAAAAAAACAGCAAATTCAACTCCAATTTAATCAAAAACCATGTTTTTATGAAAAGTTTCAAAATTTCTTGGGTTTTGATCTTTAAACCAGAATTCTAATCAGTTTTCATCAATTCAGATCAATTTGCAATCGTGAAATCAAGCCTATGCTCTGATACCACTTGAGAATTTGTTTTAGGATCGTAATCACGAGCCGTGATCTCACGAATATCAACCGTACGGTGCGGAATCCCCTCCGATCGTGCAAAATGATTCAGAAATAAACGTAATCGATCATGATGAAAACAGATAATGAATCACCGAGCAATTTCCATAACTTTACTCTTGTATTAGATCAAATATCAAGGATTACACATGAAATACTAGACATAATACAGAGAATATCACACACACACAAACTAGGGAAAAGCTCAAATGATAACACTCTATAAAAATAACTAACTTTTCCCTATTTATAGACTCCCACCTTCGCCCCTTTCATAAGGTCGAAGGTGTTCATTCGACCCTTTAAGGGTTCGAATGAAGCCTTCTTCAACAATCAATCTTCATTCGACCAGAAATAAACTACATTCGACCATCCGACAGGTCGAATGTAACTTCAAGCTAAATTCTTGGTCATTTTCTGATTATCTAAACCTTCGACATTAAGTACTGGATCACTATTAACTTGGTCGAAAGTGAAACGAGTTTGTTACTTTCTACATTCTAGTCTTTAGAAACGGTCAAATCTGGACTAAATTCCACATTCGACCACACGATCTTTTGAAAAAGGTTGAATGTAGAATCTGATTTTCATTTTTGATGTCGAACCAACACAGAGGTACATTCGATCCTTATAAAAGGTCGAATAAGACTATATTTTTCAGATTCGATCCCACGAATATTTGGATAATATTTTTCAAATTTTATGGTGTAAAAAATGATAAATTACTTGGCTATGTCAAGAAATGATGATCAGATAAAAGCTACAATGCAACAAAAGCTAACATGGGAACAAGTTGTTGCATGTATGATTCAATAATTTGTTACACGACCAGTTGTGCAACCAACTGACAAAATGGTTAATCTGAATGAGTGTGTTAACATAGAAAGTGTTAAAAATAATGTTGGGTGTCTTATCAAAGAAGTGGGGAATGATGATTCAAGTGATTTGTCGAAGAGTGATTTAAATTCTGATACGAGTTCAGAACAGAGTGAATCAATGCTGAATGTACTAATTGTTCTGATTGTGTCAAATTAAAAAATGAAGTGCTGAAACTTCTTGAGGACAAACAGAACTTAACAAATAAACTTGAAAGATTTCAAAATGAAAATAAAATTTTGACAAATAATGAAAGACATTTTATGAATGAAATTGAATCTTTTAAGAAAGAGATTTCAGAACATCATAACACTATTTCAAAGAATAATTCCACACCAGAGTTGGAAATCACAACACCTTGTGTTGTTGATACTGACTCTGAGGTGAAATCTGTGTTTGAAGAGAAAACAGAAAATGTGGTAAAAACTTCAGAACCTGAATCTGAAGAGAACCCCATATTCAAGTTTCTTGAAGGAGTTGAAGGATCCTATATGTTGGTAAGACAGGACAAATTGATTTTCAACAAAGATTTTCCAATTGATAATATCGAACAATCGTTACTTAAATGTATCTTTGTTGATAATAATGATTTGATAAATCAATTTAGAAATCAATTTGATCATTTACATTTTGAATTCAGTCCTAACCAACAAGAGAATGAAAAGGATCAGCTTGGGAACAAAAAGAAAAATCCTAGGGCAAAAGGACAAAAACCAAAGAAATCGAAAGGCAATGATCAGATGAAAAATTCTTAACATGAGAATTCAAAAAGTTTTTCATCTAGAACACATGACTTTTATGATTCTCAAAGTCACTCTCGATTTGATGGTTATTGGAGAAACAAATCACCACAATATTCTCATGGTTATGTTGAATGGAGAAGTTGTTTTGAATGTGGTGAAATTGGTCATATTGCTGCTCATTGTCCCTACTGGTATTGGGATGAAGGGTATGCATGTGATTTTGTGGAATATAGGTCTTGTTATAACTCCGGAGAGTGTGGGCATTTAGTTGCTGCCTTTCCATATGTTAAACAGAAAAAGACCGAAGTGAAATTTGCTAAAAATTCAGGCAATGTCAAAAAGCCTGTATCCCCAAAACCAATCAAGAAACAAAAGGGGAAACAGGTTGTGTATGACAATTGTAACAAGATTGCCTTGAACAAAAATGTAGATAGTGAACGGGTTGCTAATGTAAGGGGGAGTTCTAAAGCTAAGCTTAAGAATAACTCTAGACCTGGATCTTCATCAGTTAAGTCTGAGAAGATTCCAAACAAAGTTCAGAAGCAGGTTTCAAATAAGAAATCTGAAAAGTCAACAATCAAAACGATTTCAACAAAGTCTAAAATAAACTCTGAACATGTTTGGAAACCCAAATCACTTTCTAAATCAATAGCAATTTCTACTTCAATTCAATCCATTGAAAAACCAATAGATTTTTCAAAAGGAGAATGGATTGATGTTCCGAGAATTGATGACCTTGGACGACCCATCATTGTGAAGGGATGGGTGCCTCTCTCGTGCTAATTGTTTAACAAGTGTGCAGGGTGTTCCAGACAAACCTATTAGTTATCTTTTGAGAGTTGATAATGGAAGATCTGTATACAAGCTATTTATTGGAGAGGTAAAGGTCAAAAGGATGGGATAGTGAAAAAGGAAAACATGATTTAAACAGAGAGGTGAGTGTTTGTCTTCTATTTCCTACCTGTGAAGTCGGAAAAAGTTGCAATCTCATGCAATTGCTCTCAGGTGATGGATTTCTACAACAGATGCGACATTACGGTTTATTCTAAACTCTATTATCTTTGTCAATGGTTTGCAAATTGAAAGATAAAAGTGAATCAAGTTATTAGAGTGAGAAAATGGTTTTTGAAACTCAATGAGTAAACCGCATTAGATATCATTTTATTTTGTTTTTCTTCAAAAGTATAAAAATCCAAAAATATGCTTATTTTTAGGGGGAGAAAATTTCAGAAAAATATAAATAAAAATTTAGAAAATTCAAAATGAGTTTTCCTAGAGAAAAAGAGGAGATGATAGTACATCGGTGGACTGTCAGACTACTCTGAAAACAAAATGAATAAACATTGAGTACCCACTACAATTATATATTGGTAGGCTTGAAATCAAAGGTTAAAGTTCAGCATGGTGATATAAACCTAAAAATATTAACTGATAATCATGTGGATCAACGTTTCGTTGGCATATGGTCTTAGTACCGAAATTTCGTTTGATAGATTGCCAAAATCGGAGGTTTCGGGTCGTTATATTGTTAGTTATCTAGGGATAGCCTAACTGATCTTTTGTCGTGTTGATTTACGGACCTAGATCAGTTAGAGTATCTTAATAAAAGATCTTTATTGACAAATCTGATCATTGTAATCTACGTGTTTTGCTGATTCAATATTTTTTAAATTTATGAGATTAAGGAACCTTGTTGCTCGTGTTTTAAAAATCTGATCATTGTAATCTACGTGTTTTGCTGATCATTTCACTATATCATTTGCAGGTATCCATCCACAAACAAAGTCACAATCACTGATTCTTTGACCGAACAATAACTGGAATCAAACTGTGATTTCTGACCAATAATTGTTAAAATTGATGTTAAGGATTTAGTGTTTAAGTGTTTTAGGGGGGAGAATAATCCAAAATCAAGGGTTTAAAGAACTTAGATCTGTCAATTGTTTGTTTAATAACTTCGAACCCTAGATTTTAAATGAAAACACATAAACACTGAATAATAATCAAAATTAATGATTGGGAAAAGTTCATCGGTCATATTAGATACTTTTCAAATCAAAATGGCATGTTAAAACGCTTTAAATCAAAATCTGAAATTTGAGAAGATGAACAGTCTCTTTCGCCCAATTTTAAACGGTCGAACGTGGCTTTTTGCTCAAATGTAGATGTTCAAACGGTCGAAAGTGGAACTGATTGGTCGAATGTACATTTTTAAACACTGAATTTCACATTCGAACCTTAAAATCCACATTCGAACCTCAATTTTCACATTCGTACCTTCGAATGATTGAATGTAGAATTTCAAAATCAAAAATTTCATGGTTTGGTTATTTTGTCCATTTTAACGTGTTTTCTTGATTTGTTTTACAGTCTAATCATGTCTGAAAATCAAAGTACTGATGTTCCCGCAGGATCTTCTGAAAAGGCAGCAGGAAAATAACAAGTTGAAGAGTTACCATTTGAAGAAGCACACAATTGTTGTGCGTTTATGGGAGATCTGAAGAAACATACCGAATTCACCGGTATTGTTGATTTTTTAAAGAGAAGTCATGTGATAGTTTCCCTTGTTACTCCCGCCATCATATACAAAGATCATCAAAAAGAATTCTGGAAGAATGCCAGAATGGATTATTGGAACAATGAATCTGCTATCGTAAGTACGATTCAGGGGGAGTTTGTGATTATTTCTGAAGATGACATCAGAGAGGCACTGAAGCTGCAGGATAAGAAGACAGATCTAAGAGTTCTTTTTTGGATTGAGCAGAGAAAATGTTTCCTTAGAATGAAATACAATGGACCGATTACTGATGGTTCATTACACAAAGGAAAGCTATGTCCGCAGTTCAAGTACCTTGCTCACGTTATGTTACATGTGTTTGGATCAGGGAGTGGAGGTTATAACGTTATGAGAAAGAGTATTAGCTCTTTGATGGCTGCCCTAATCTTGAACAAGCCTTTCAATGTATCTGGAATGATACTTGAACACATGCTGGAACCACTCAGAGGATTGAAGAACAAGAAGTTTTTGCTATATCCGAGATTTCTGCAAATGATATTGGATGAAAAGTACAAGAATTTGAGAAAAGATCCTACTCAGATAGTCATTCAGGATCACATGAATCTGAATACTTTAGTAAGAATGAAGGGTTACAAGGGCGTACCAATGAATGAGAGACCACCATTGAAGAACCTGTTTGGTCATCTGATCAATCCATGATATGTAGATCCAGGTACTGATAAAGTCAGGCATGATAACAGTGAATCTGATGAAGACAATCCTTTATGCCCTGTTGATCCTGAGGAAAAAAGGAAAAGGCAAGTAGTGAATGTTGGTGCAAAGAGTGATAAAGGGAAGGGGAAAGAAAAGGAGGATGATACTGTTAAACCACCAAAGAAGAAATCTCGTAGACAGAAAAGTGTTGCGAAGAAAGGTACTCACTTGGTGGATGAAGAATCAATGGATTCAGAGGAAACTCAGGTTGAAGAGAGATGGGATTCAGATAATGAGACTGTTAAGAGCACCACGCCCAAGGCCTCTGTGGCTGGTGAGTCTGAAAGTCTAAACAATTCTGTAGAAGAACAGAGGATGAAAAGTCTGATTGCTTTAGATGATATTGATGAAGATTTGGGTTTGGGATCTGAAGATTTTAGGGGATCGCCAAAGATGGGAGAGAAACAGAAAAATCCTATATACAAGAAGAAAGAAAAGGCTGAGAAAATTGTAAAGCCGATGCAAAAAAGAGCAAAAGACATTGAGAATCTAATTGCTGGGAAGAAAGTTCCTTCAACATCTAGTTCTAAATCTCCCATGACATCTCCAGTGGCAGAGAAACAGAAAACATAATCTGCTGCTGAGCAAACTAAATTGCCAACTGATGATTTCAATGCTGCTTTAGACAAAGTCTTGCAAAAGCTAAAGAAACAAAAGACTCTAGTTGCTAAAGCTTCAACACCAAAGGTTGCTGCAGATAGTGATGTGATGAATGTAGTAAACCAGAAGCTTGCAGATATGATGAAGATCATTAATCAGCAACAAGTAGAGATTGAGCAGTTGAGAAAGAATGACAAGAAGATGTTGGATGTAGTTGTCTCTTCACAGGAAAATCAAGAAGGTTTGCAAGCAAAGATTAAACAACTTCAAGCTAAGAATCAGAAGTTGTTATCACATGAGCAGAGAAATACGAGAAGGTATATTAATTTGAGGCTTGAGAACAAAAAGCTGAGAGAAACGAACAAGAGCATGAATAATCTGATAAACGATCTATACTCAAAAGTTCCACAACTGAAAGCTGGAGAGGAGGATAAAGATCCTGAAGAAGAAGAGGTAGATTTTGAACCATCTGACGAAGAATAGAAGCTTTCCAGCACCGACTCCAAAATGACATTTAGATGGGTTCAACTTCATGTTATAGGCATCCAACATGTCAAATGCTTCCTTAAGATCTTGAAGATGACCCTCTGCCTTCTTGGACTTGATCACCATGTCATCAATGTATACGACCATTATGTCCCCAATCTTTTCTTTAACCATCATATTGACTAGCGTTTGGTAGCTTGCACCTGCATTTTTTAATCAAAAAGGCATAGCTATATAACAATATATACCTGATGGGGTCATGAATGTTGTGTTCTCTTGATCCTCTAGTTCCATTTGAATTTGTTGGACTCCTGAGGATACATCCATGAATGTCAGCATTTCATGTCCTGCTGTTGCATCCACCATTGAATCTATGTGTGATAATGGGAATGGGTCTTTAGGACAAGCTTTATTGAGGTCTGTGTAGTCTACACATACTCTCCATTCTCCATTCTTCTTTTGAACCACCACCATGTTGGCAAGCCATCTTGGAAATTTCCCTTCTCTTATCATCTTGGATTTAAGGAGTCTATCCACTTCTTCTTGTATGATGACATTTCGTTCTGGAGCAAACTTCCTTCTCTTTTGCTGGATTGGCTTGAAGTTATTATCAATCCTAAGTTTATGAGTGATGACATCCTTAGAAATGCCAGTCATATCTTAATGCTTCCATGCAAAAGTAAACATCCTGCATTTAAGAAACGAGATTAGTGATTGTTCAATATCATTAGGGATATTCTTACCAATTAGCACAGTGATATCCTTGTTATTGTTGTCAAGGCAAACAGCCTTTACATCCTGCTCATGATGTGCCTTGACATCTTGAGAATGGCACTGTGCACACTTCTGTAGTTGCTATGCTTGACGTGATGAAGCCTTCATTGATGTTGTATAACAGTCCTTAGCTTCTTGTTGGTCACTGTTTACTTTGACGACTCCCCAAGGTGTGGGTAACTTTATACATTGGTGATATGTTGAAGGTACTGCCTTCATGTCATGTATCTAGGGTCTCCCCAGGATGACATTGTAGCAGGATAGGGAATCTATCACACAGAATCTCTGGATAGAGTTCACCCCTTCCACATACACTGGTAGCTTTATGTCTCCTACTGTGCTTTTAGTTTCTCCACTGAAGCCCACTAGGACTGATGATCTTGAAACTATTTCAGATTCTGGAATATTCATCCTTTTCAAAGCTTCAAACTAGATGATATTTACTGAACTTCCTCCATCTACAAGAATCCTGCGAACAAAATGGTTAGCAATATACAAATTAATAACCAAACCGTCATGATGAGGATCAAGAATGTTTTCTCGGTCCTCTACCTCGAAGCTGATCACTTTAGAGGTAGTCAGGATGGTCGTCTTTGTTGGTCTCTCTCCTTTTTCAGAATTTGTTTCCCTCGCATGTCTTTTTGCAGCTGAGTATGAGGTTCCACAAATGTCTGACCCTCCTGAAATGAAGTTAATAATACCAGCATCCTTAGGTGGGGATGATGCTCTTTCTGGGATGTTGCTGCCATCCTGAGCTCTTGATTTCTTTTTGCCCAGGAGTTCTTTAAGGTGACCTTTGCTCAAGAGATAGGCTATCTCCTTTCTCAATGCAATACAGTCTTCAGTAATATGGCCGAAATCTTCGTGATAGGCACACCATTTGGATTTATCCTTTCATCCTGCCTTATTCTCTTTCCTCAGCCATCTTGCTTTGTCCCCAAGATCTTTCCTACAAAATCCACAGAAAAACAATAATCTGATAATTTAGGGCAGTCATCCTAATCGTCGTCCTCTACCACGTTGACCTTTTTATTATCAGGCCTAGCATATGGTTTATGCTTATATGGTTCGTATGTGGGAGTAGACTTTCAATTGGGATGGTTATATATTAAGGATGATTCTATCCTCTCTTGAATTTTCTTATCATCCTCAAGTTGGATGAATCTTAGAGCTTTGTTCCTGACTTCATCCAAGTTCCTGCATGGATTCATCACCAATTCTTGATAGAATGGTGAATCTCTCTGCAGCCCCATCTTGTATGCATGTACTGCTGTTGTGACATCCAGGTTCGGGATGTCAAATGCTTCCTTTCCAAACCTGGTAATGTATTCCCTTAGTGATTCTCCCTGTGGTTGAGTCACCCTGTATAGATCACTTGTCAAACGTTCGAACGTTCGACTACAAGAAAACTGATTATTGAACATGTTAATTAAATGTGTAAAAGAAGTAATAGAATAGGGTGGAACACTTAGGAGCCATTTCAGGGATGGACCGGTAAGAGTTGAGCGAAATCCTTTGCATGAACATGCTTCTTTCAGATTGGCAGGGATTGGATTTATTTCCATCCTTTCCCTATATTGAGCCACATGCTCTTCAGGATCTGTAGATCCATCATAGAGCTTCATACTTGGAGTTTGAAACCGTTTTGGAATTTCTGCATCGCATATAGGAGATGCAAATCTTGACACTCTATGGAATGCCGAGGATACTTTAGGGATGGGTTGTACTATCCCTGGAACACTCGATACCATATCCTTAATCTTCTGAACCTCCCTTGCTAGCTGAGGACTTATTCCTGTATCCTGCAAAGAAGCAACATCATTAGCAGTAAAAGTACTAGAACTTAAATTATTACTGTTAGTGTTATATCCTTGGGATGGCACAGATGTATATCATGTATCCTAGTGGGTGCCATCCTGGGAGCAGTAACTGTTTCTGGAGTAGAGAACCCAATACTCATGGGGATGAAATCTCCTTGATGCATTCCTCCAGAAATGCTAGAATTAAAATCTAACATCCTGGGTTGCAATGGTGTCCCCATGTCTTCACTCGGCCTTCTTGAGGATGATTTAAGAGCTTGTATTTCTCTTATCAACATCCGGTTTGTATCTTGTTGTTGATGTATTGAATCTTTCATTAGTGCAAACATAGAAAGTAGTTCATCATTTGATACAAAAACAGGAGGAATAGATCCAGATGGTCTAGGTGGGATTTGGGAAATGGAACTTCTTGGAAGTGCAAGTGGAGGTGGTAAGGCAGTATTTCTGGCAGAGGTTGTAGATGGCAAGGATGTTGAAACAAATTTTTGTGAAGAAGCCATAGCTGTCAAATTTTGTAAAAGAGAATCAAATAAGAGAAGGTTTTAACAAAGTTTTTTGTTAAAATACCACCACTCGCCCCAAGGTGGGCGCCAAATTGTTTTGGTCAAAAATTATCTAATAAAAATAACTTTGTATTCCAAATTAGTTTATGTGAGGTAGAGTGCTAAATGTGTAGAAATAGGTTTGTAAATTAATGAAATTCTCAAGATGGTGTATCAAGATGTTAGAGAAGCAAAAATATAACAACTATGATCGGGATGGCTTAGGTAAGTTCCGGGATGGACAGTTATATCCTCAGGATGAACAGTTATATCCTCAGGATGGAACTGTTTAGAATGAACAAATAAAGTGATAAACAACAAGAACAACACACGATCTACGAGGAAAGCCCTTGATATGTTGTAGATCGCCGGCATAAAACCTTGGGAGGAGTCTAGGCCCCTGCCTGGTTTGTTAATATTAAAATGGTAAAAAGATACAACTTTGGATGAGTATGTGGACGAGTGTACTATGACTACAATGATTGTGCAGGTGTTTTGTGATCAGCTAAGTGTATGTGTGTAGCTATAGTGTGAGCAATGTGTCCTATATTCGTCCCATACCCCCACTTATATAGTACATGCAATAAACAAACAATCCCATGAAACTCGCTAAGTAGTTAAGTTCTTTGAAGTCTTCTCATGACCGTTGTGGATGTTTCGTCTTAGGTGAACGTTGCTACAACGGTTTCTCCTTAGCTAGTTTAATGTTTCAACTGTTTCCACTTTTGTCGCCGATATTAAATGTATATCGGTTACAGTTTTGACTATTTCTTCCATCTTGACTATATCTTCCATCTTGACCACGAGTTGTATCTCTATGCTTGACTTCTTTAATTGAGGGTGATAATATAGACGTTACAGAGCATGTAAATCCATATTATAACTTATTTGTACCTGCAATCATACATAGGAGAATCAACTCGTTAGCTCATTCTCAAGATGTGCACATGCTGAAATACTGTCACATCCTGAAGTTAGTCAAGTCCTTCAGCATCCTGGGGATGGCACATTTGGGATGTGAGGTAAAATCATCCTAAGGATTTTCACCCACAACAGTTGTCACATTGTTATTTCTTAGTTATATTAAACTACCATCTTCAGAATACAACTGAGTTTTTAACATATTTCACACATTTAGCACTCTACCTCAGTTTTACTAATTTGGAATACAAAATTATTTCTACTAGGTAATTTTTGACAGAAACAATGACCAGCATAAACACCTTTCCACCAGGAGCTTTGGGTAATTTTCCCACTATGTGCATTCCCCATTTCATGAAAGGCCATGGTGAGATGACGGAATGCAATGGTTTAGCATGTTGGTGTAGGATGTTTTTATGTCCTTGGCATGCATCACACTTCTGAAAATATTGCATGGCATCCTTCTTCATGGTTGGCCAGTAGTATCCTGTCCATAGAATCTTTGAATGTAGAGATTTTCAAAATCTCCTTCATGGATATCTTTGAGAACTCCCTTTGCTTCTTACTTGTTGAGACAGATTAAATATGGACTTGCAAGAGATTTTCTATACAATACATTGTTTATAATAACAAATTTGGATGCCTTCATCCCGAAAGTTCTAGCATGTTCTCCATCAGGGATGTTACTATCCTCAAGATAGTTTATAATAGGAGTCATCCAAGATGTATCATCTCGATTTCGGGTAGCAAGGACAATGCCATCTTCAGGATGCAACGTATTATCCTGAGGATGCACCACTATAGTTGTTGGCTTCAAGATGTGGATGATAGGGATTTTGGATCCTTCTACTAAATTCAAAGAAGATCCTATGTTTTCCAAGGCATCCGCCTCAACATTTTCTTCCCTAGGTACCTGTGTTAATGTAAAGTCTGCAAAACAAGATGCTAATTTCTTGACTATTTCAAGATATTTAGCTAATTTTTTACCTTTTACTGCATAAGATCCGTTAAAATGGTTAGTAATTAACAGGGAATCAACAAATACTTCTATATTTGCAACATGCATATTCTTAGCAAGTTGTAAACCAACAATGAGAGCTTCATGTTCAGCTTCATTATTGGTTGCTTGAAATGCACATCTAATCGCATGGGGTATTATGTCCCCTTGTGGCAATTTTAGTTGTAATCCTAACCCAGCACACCTCATATTCGAAGAACCATCAGTATATAAAATCCATTTTCCCAATTTTTCATTTACTTGTTGTACTTCTTTTTCAACTTCACTTAGGATGTCACTACTGAAATCAGCCACAAAATCAGCTAATGCCTGTGATTTGATTGCATTTCTAGGTTCATATACTAAGTCAAAAGCACTTAATTTCACTGACCATTTTGCCATTCTTCCTGACATTTCTGGTTTTCTAAGCACATTTTTTACAGGGTAGTTAGTTTGAACATGTATCCCATGTGTTTCAAAATTGTGCCTCAACTTGGTAGATGCCATAATCAAAGCTAAAATAAGTTTTTCGAGGTGTGAATACCTGGTTTCAGCAACTATTAAAGTTTTACTTACGTAATAGACAGGATGTTGTTGTCTTTCAAAGTCTTTTACCAAGACTACAAATATTGCATTTCAAGAAACTGCAATGTATAGCTTGAGAGATTCGCCATCCCCAGGTTTCATAAGGAGTGGAGCTGCTGCAAGATATTCGTTCAGCTTCTTCAATGCTTCCTCATGTTTTTGTCCCCAGTCGAATTTGTTGTTCTTCTTTAGGATGTCATAGAACTCCTTGCATTTTTCTTAGGACTTTGAGATGAATCTATTTAGAGTTGCTATCCTGCCAGTTATCCTTTGTACGTCCTTGACATTGGTTGGAGATTTTAAATCAATGATGGCTTTGATTTGTTCTGGGTTTGCTTCACTGCCTTTCTTGGTTACTAAGTACCTAAGGAATTTGCCAGCACCAACTCCAAAATTGCATTTGGCATGATTCAACTTCATATTATAAGCATCTAGGATATCAAAGGCTTCTTTGAGATCCTGACGATGGTCTTTAGCTTTCTTGGTTTTCACTACCATATCATCGATATAGACTTCCATTGTGTCCCCATTCTTTTCTTTGAACATCATATTGACCAGCCTTTGGTATGTTGCACCTGCATTCCTTAGTCCAAAAGGCATTGCAGCATAATAATAAATACCTGAGGGGGTTATAAAAGCAGTATCCTCTTGGTCGTCTGGTTCCATCTGGATTTGTTGAAATCCTGAAGATGCGTCCATGAAAGTTAACATTTCATCGCCAGCTGTGGCATCCACCATTCAGTCAATGTGTGGAAGTGGAAATGGGTCCTTACGGCAAGCCTTATTGAGATCTATGTAATTTACACATACTCTCCATTTCCATTCTTCTTTTGTACCACGACTACATTGGCTAGCCACCTTGGGAATTTGACTTCCCTTATCATCTTGTATTTCAGCAATCTATCCACTTCTTCTTGTATGATGGCATTTCTTATAGGTGCAAATTTCCTTCACTTTTGTTGGATGGGCTTGAAGCTCTTATCAAATCCAAACTTATGAGTGATGATATCCTTGGAGCTACCAGTCATGTCTTCATGTTTCCAAGCAAATGTCAACATCCTGCATTTTAAAAACGATATCAAAGATTGTTCAATCTCATTAAGGATATTCTTACTAATCTGAACAGTGATATCTTTCTTATTTTCATCAAGGCATACTGCCTTTACATCATGGTCAGGATGTGCCTTAGCATCCTGAGGATGACACTGTGCATCCTGCTGTAATTGCTATGCTTGTCGTGGTGAAGCCTTCATAGATGTTGTGTAAAAATCTTTGGCCTCCTGTTGATCACTGTTGACTTTGACAAATACCCATGGAGTTGGTAGCTTTACACATTGCCACATTGGTGATATGTTGATGGAACTTCTTTCATATCACCCTTGGATAACATTGTAACTGGATAATGAATCTATCACACCGAATCTTTGGATATAGTTCACTCCCTCGACATATACGGGCAGTTTAATATCACCAACTGTGCTCTTGGTTTCTCCATGAAAGCCAACCAAGACAGATGATCTAGCCACTATCTCGGTCTCAGGGATTTTCATCCTTTTGAGGGCTTCCAGCTGTATTATGTTGACTGAACTCCCTCCATCTATTAGTATCATGCGAACAAAATGGTTAGCAATATATAAAGTAATGACCAAACCATCATGGTGAGGCTCTAAAACATTCTCTCGATCCTCTTCTTTGAAACTAATCACTTTTGCATCCGTCAGGATGATAGTCTTTGTGGGTCTTTCTCCCTTTTCTGATTTCATTTCTCTTGCATGCCTTTTAGCTGCTGAGTAGGATGTGCCACAAATATCTGATCCTCCTGAAATGAAATTAATGATGCCAGCATCCTTGGGTGGAGATGCTGCCCTTTCTGGGATGCCAGTGCTATCCTAAAACTTTGACTTCTTTCTGCCTAGCAGATCTTTAAGATGGCCCTTGCTTTGAAGATATGCTATTTCTTTTTTCAAGGCAATGCAATCTTCAGTAATGTGTCAAAAATCTTCATGGAAGGCACACCATTTGGATTTGTCCTTCCATCCCGACTTGTTATCTTTTCTCGGCCATCTCGTTTTGTCTCCAAGATCCTTCATAGCATACATTAAACCAATTACATCCATAGAAAAACAATAGTTTGAAAGTTTAGGACAATCCTTTTCATCGTCATCCTCAACCACATTGACCTTTTTATTTCAGGTCTAGCATATGGTTTATGCTTATATGGTTCATATGTGGGAGTAGATTTTTTATTAGGATTGTTCTATCTTGAGGATGTCTCTCTCCTCTCTTGTATCTTCTTATCATCTTCAAGACGAATGAATCTTATAGCTCTATTTCGAACATCATCCAGATTCCTACAAGAGTTCATCACCAATTCTTTATAGAAAGGTGAATCCTTCTGTAGTCCCATCTTGAAGGCTTGTACTGCTGTTGTGACATCTACGTTTGGGATATCAAGTGCCTCCTTCCCAAACCTTGTGATATACTCCCTTAATGATTCTCCCTATGGTTGTGTCACCCTGTACAAATCACTTTTCAAACATTCAAATGTTTGACTACAAGAGAACTGATTATTAAACATGTTAACCAAATGAGCAAAAGAAGTAATAGAATAGGGAGGAACACTTAGCAGCCATTTTAATGCTGCACCACTGAGGGTAGAACCAAATCCTTTGCATAAGCATGCTTCCTTCAAGTTTGCTGGAATGGGGTTTATTTCCATCCTTTCCTTATACTGTGCTACATGCTCTTCAGTTTCAGTGGATCCATCATAAAGCTTCATGCTTGGGGTCTAGAATCTCTTTGGAATCTCAGCATCACATATTGGAGGTGCAAAACGAGATACCCTTTGACATGCTAAGGATACCTCAAGGATGGACTGTATTATCCCTGGTACACTAGACACCATATCCTTGATTTTTTGAAGCTCTCTCGCCAATTGTGGACTTATCCCTGTATCCTGCAAACAAGCAATATCATTAGTAGCATAAGTACTTGAACTTAAATTGTTACCGTTGTTGTATCCTCGGGATGGTTCGGTGGCATATCCTCGAGATTGCTCTACAACATATCCTCTAGATGGCTTGGCATTATATCCTCGAGATGGCTCGATAGTATATTCGGCATCTCTAGTTGTCGCCATCCTGGGTGCTGAAATAGTTTCTGGTGCAGAGAATCCAGTGTTCATGGGGATGAAATCTCCTTGATGAATTCCCCTAGAGATGCCATAATTGAAATCCAACACTCTAGGCTACAATAGTGTCCCCATGTCTTCAGCCGGTCTCTTTGAGGATGTTTTGAGAGATTGAATCTCTCTCATCAGCATCTGGTTGGTATCCTGTTGTGGATTTATTTGATCCTTCACCATTGCAAACATGGAAAGGAGCTCATCATTCGACACGAAAATAGGAGGAGTGTATCCAGATGTCGTCATCCCAGATCTAGCGGTATTAGGAGCGACACTTCTGGTAATTTGTCCAGAACTCTTAGGAAAGGTAGGAGGAGGTGGTAGAGTCACAATTCTGGTAGAAGTTGTGGATGGTGTGGAAGAAGACACAGATTTTGGGTTTGAGGCCATAGTTATCAAGATTTTCGAAATAAATTAATTGAGAAAGAATTTTACCAAAGTTTTTGTTAAAAATAGCACCACTTGCCACACGGTGGGCGCCAAATTGTTTTGGTCAAAAATTACCTACTAGAAATAACTTTGTTTTCCAAATTAGTTAAAGTGAGGTAGAGTGCTAAATGTGTAAAAAATTGTAAAAATTTAGTGTTATTTTCAAGACGACAATTTAGGATGACAAAGAAATGACAATCTGACAACTATGCTAAGGATGACAAAGGATATGTTCAGGATGGACAATTATATCCTGAGGATGTAACTGTTTGACAGAATAACGAGATAAGCGAAGATTGACGATTGTTAATTGGATGCAATAAAGGAACGACACTCGATGTACGAGGAAAGCCCTTGATTACTTGATGATCGCCGACACAAAACCTCAGGAGGAGTCTAAGCCCCTGCCTTGTTTGTTAATATTAAAATGGTAAAAAGTGTTACAACTTTGGAAGTATGATGAACGAACTATGATTACAATGATTGTGTATTGTTGTGTGTGAGTAGAGAGAGTATCAGGTATTGGTTAGCTAGTATCAGGTGTTCTATGATGTGTAAGTGTCCTATGTTCGTTCATCATACCCCTATATGTAGTTTACACGAAAATAAATAGAGAATCCCATGATATCCGCCATCTTCAATGATCTTGTGGACTGTTTCAACTGATATGGAAGTTGGATAACAGTTTCCATCTTTTTTGCCTAGCATTCATCAGTTTGGCGGTTACACTTTGACTCATTCTTTAAGCTTATATGCGTACATATCCTGCATCCTTAAATTCTTTGACTAGGCAAGACTTTATAGCCGTTGAAGAGGAGTTACAAGTCTTACTCATTCATTGATTGTACCTACAAAAATATTAGGACTAGATAATTCGTTAGTCTATCCTCAGGATGTACATATGTCAGAATGTTGTTACATCCTGAAGTCTGCTTAGTCCTTCACCATCCTGAGGATGTCACATAGCATATTTAAGGTAAATCCATCATGAGGATTTCACCACCAACATTAACTACAATTTACAATTACAATATCTTCTATATATAAATATATACTTTTAATAGTTTTTTGGTGCCTTATGTTGATGTCTGGTTTGTGAAATGTGATTGCTATACATTGATAGGTCCTTGTGAATTGTGAAGTCTTTTGGGATTAACATCTGGAAGGTGCAACGGACATCAGTTGTTTGATTATAATATGTTTGGTCTACCCATTGTCTAAAAGATCCTATTCATATATAGAGTCAAAAGAGTGATTAATTTGAAAGAAAAAAAAATATTAGAGTTGAAACAAGGGGAGCTGTAGACTAGAGGTTCATTTAAAATAATCATACATTCATCTTCATATTCAGTAGCTTTTTTCAAGTGAGTTCAAACTTTAAAATCAGATCCATTGAAAGTCCAAACATTGTGTCAACGCATATGTATTATAACACTAAATGTGCATCAACTGATCGTGTAAACAACGAATGTTTTCTAACTAATATATGCAATCTTGTGATTATATAACACTGAATGACATAGAACACAAAACATACACAAATCTTGCAAACGCTGGACACCGGAATGCACTATTTAGTATACACAATGAAATCAGAACTTAAAAAATAAAAGAAATAATATTTATTGTTTGTAGTATATAATAATATTTTGCCTCTTGGAAGAAGATAATATTCGTTAATCTATATCTATCTATCTATTTTGGGAAGATAACCAACTGTCAGCTTAACAAATCCAACGTGTCTGCTCCTTTAAATACTTTCTACACGTTGTGATTCATGTTTTTGCGCCGATTGAAGGAGGGTTTGATGTCCCTCGTGACACAACCTGTACCATGGCAGTCGCCCTGATGTTGAACAAAGACTTCAACATTTTTGGGATGTTATTTCATTATATAAGGGAGGTCTTTGATAGGACGAAGACAGACAAGTTTCGTATGTATCCAAGATTTATACAGATGACACTAAACCGGATGACAATCTATAAAGGAAAAGTAGAGAAATCACCAATGAGAAATATGTTTGGTTACTTGGTTAATCCTGGATATAAGGCACGTGACAATGACGGCTAGAGACATCTTAACAACAATTCAGAAGGATCTTCTAGTGCAAAAAGGCAGACAAAAAAGAAGAAATCAAAGAAACAGTCTCAGCAAAAAGGGAAAGAGATAGAAGGATCTTCTAGTGCAAAGAAGAAGGGTAAGAAAACGATGTTAATTGACGACGATACAGAAACATGAGAGGAATGGTATTCTGAAGAGGAAACTAAAAGTGAGAGGGAAGTGAATCCCAAGGCCACCGGAGATTCTGCTTCACCTAATCTTATGGGTGACCTTGTTGCAGCACAACTGTAGAGAGGATGCGACAAAGATCCGAACTTTGATCCTCAGTTTGATGCTAATGAAGATTTTCTTGGTTCTCCTGATGCTGCTCGATCTACTAAACGTGGACGTCTGAGGTCCATGTTCAAAAAGGAGAGCAAGAGATCTAAAAGAAAGAAGGATTTAGAAAGTTTATTGAAGGGAACAGGTTCTTCAACAGTTCCTATAACCTCAACAACACCTACAACAACAAAATCCCTAGCTAAAGAACTTGAGAAGAAGAAACAGAAAGTTGTTAAAGAATAAGAGATTTTGAAGAAGAAAACCACAACATCAACAAAAATAACAGAACTCATTTGATGTCTCAAAGTCGTTGAAGAATTTGCTACACAACTTTGATTAACCAACATCATCATCCTAACCACAACCAGAATCCATCTCACCACTGGTAGCTACTGTATCTCAAGACGCATTGAATCTGATGCAGAAACAGATATCTCGGTTGATGAAATCTTTTGACTTATAAAAAACTGCTATTCTGGAGAACTAAGATGAAATCAAGCAGCTAAAGGAGAATAAGAAATATATGCTTCAGATTATTGCCAAGTCAAAGGAGAAGCATGATAAGTTGGGAGAAAAGGTGACTAGTCTTCAACTTGAGAACTCCAAACTACAACTCTCGAATGTTAACAACGACAAGAGGATTGTGGCAGTTGAGAAAGAAAATGAGAAATTGAAGATGATTATTGAAAGTTTATATCAGAAAACTCCATAATTAAAGGGTACTGAGCAATCTAATGATGAATCTGTCAAAGAAGAGGATGATGAGGAGGAGGAAGAGAATGATGATGATAATGATGATGATGGTGATGACAATGATGAGGGTAAAGATAATGATGCTGAAGGTTCTATCAATTCAGATGATGTAGATGATGAGATAGAGAATTTTTCGTATGAAGCTAGAAAAAAAGCAGAAGAAGATAAATTAGCAGAAACTAGTGAAGGTGGATCTTGCAAAATGACAGATGATGATAAAGAAAGATTGAAAAGAATGCTAAAACGTGGATATGTCCCAGCACGATTCACATCCAGATTCAGTGATGTCTTCATTAACGAGAACATGAAGTATTGCTTGGAATATACAGAACCTAAACTGGAGGATGGTGAAGTCAGTGCAGCGATTGCTAAATAAATTCTTGAAGGTGTTGCACAACAAGCTGGTATGTCTCTTGAAGAGTTGATCTAAAAGAAGAGATACCGAATATACCAGTTGTTGAACCAGGCAAACATTTAGATAATACAAAAGTGGACTTTGAGGAAATTGAGATTGAGGATATTTCACACCAAGAATATCCTAAATACTACAATATGAACGATAACACTATTGTCCTGTTTGTTGATGAACAAGTCTTGAGAGATGCTGAAAAAGTGGTTGATGTGAAGGGAAAGAAAGTGATTGACGAATTTTTTTCTGAAAGTGAAAAGGATGATGTGAATAAGAAGTCAGACGCTTTGATGAATTGTTTGAGAAGATTGCGTGAAGAGTCAGACAACAAACCATTTCCACCAATACATGGAGACATCTATCGCTATCATAATCAGATGTTTAAAGGCAGAGCGATATGCTGGAAGTTCTTTCCTCATGTCAGATTCGTCAGTATCAAATGGGAACGAGGAATTCCATACATTAGTCACTTTCATGACATAAAGACTCTTCCGTATTGGGTCATATGAGATGTTTATCGACATAAGTTGGTTGGTGCAACTGGGTTACTAGAATACATGGCTAATAAGATGACTCGAGAAAGTTTGATGAAATAGGATACATTCAAGCCCCAATATCCACACGCATTGCTCATAAGAAGATTAATACAACAAACAACTTACCGTATGTAACTTTGAATTACAAACCTCCAGTCTGTATGAAGAAAATTCCCTTGATGCCTATGGAACAAGATATCAGCAAGAACTTCACGTTCTGGTATTATGATTGGGGAGCCGGTGAAGCAATTATTGTGATGGATAATGAAGAAACGTCAAAGTTACGCAGAAAGTTGAGAATCTTTGATCCGATGTGGCTTATGAACGACTCAAGAAATGACATTGAAACGCTATACTTCAATCCTATTCACTTCGATGTGTTAGATATCGAGCAGGCTTGGAAGTTTCAGGCTATTGTGAAATTTTGTTTGGCTTTTGAAGTGCATTCAAATTGTGATTACAAGGGATTGCTAGGTAAATACGCTTTGAGGTTGAGGAAGTCGATTCAAGTTAAAGAAGCTGGAAAGACGTTGAAGGAGAAACAGAAGCTGAAGTTTGTGGAACGAGAGAACAAGAACAAATGAAGCACCCAATATAACAAGGGGGAGTCTGTAGAAGCATATTTCATATATGTGTCTGTAGCTTTCGGGTTGTCCAGTTGATAATCAGGCGAGTTTAAGTTTATGTTTGATAGTTAATGTTTTCATTCGGGTTATCGAAGGGTCAAAGGATGCAACATCCTGTTGTAAAATAAATAAATAAAATATTTGATATTCGTATAATAGATATTATTAAATGAGTGGATAGTAGGGAAAACAACTCAGTTAAATGAAAGGAATTTGAACGAACGCTCGTTATTGAGTATCGTTTAAAAGATATAATTAAATGGAGATATCTAGATGAGTCATAGCTAGTGTATGAGATCTAGAGGGGTATTTAGTGTTATAGAACACCATATAGTAATAATAATAAAATATATTATATTTGAACCCTATCCCATTTTTAATGAAAATTAGGTTGATGCGTAGATAAAAATTAGCTCATCTTAGCCGTACATTCGAAAAACGAATTAAGCAGCTTAAATTAATTAATTAATTAATTAATTAATTAATTAATAATAATATGATAGGCATAACACGTATGAAAGCATAGGATATGAAATATAAATGTAACTACGAAAGATTTAGTATAAAAGGGAGGATCATAACAAGATGTTCACTCGTCCAAATTTTAAAGTTTCATTTCACTCTCACACGCTTAAGAGCCAATCGTAGCTACTAACCGGTATATTAGCCTACCTATATTACGTTTATACACTATTAGAAAATAAGCCAAATGCAACCTTTACAAAGCAACTTTTTTCACTTTAGTTGCATTAGACTCTAACTCAATTTTATTAAACATAAAGGTTGCATTAGAAGATAAAATGTAACTTTTCTATAAAAAAAAGTTGTAAAGTTATATTGAAGTTGTAACCTCTCTCGAAAGGTTGCCAATTATACATAATATAATATTTGCAACTTTTGTTAGAAGTGTTGCATTCCCAAAATTTAAATGCAACTTTTGTTTTAATAAAAGGTTGCATGTTTGCATGCTATCTTTGACCAACAATCTGTTTTCAATTTACCATGCTTATCAATGACAACAAAGTTTTAACAATCATACTTGATTGTTAATGCAACCTATTTAATCAATAGAGTTCACTCGAATTTTAGAACCCAAATTTTGTAAAGGCAACTTTTATTAACTAACCAACAAGCCTTAAGGCCCAGCATAACAACCAGCTAGAAAAAACCTCAATTACATATATGATATGTCAGAACGCAAATGTGATATGTGATATGTTTTATGGCTCTACCTAATTTAGTTTCATAATTTAATAATGTAGATGCGAAAGCGTCATTCACACGGACAGTATTACAAATAATAAATTGAAAAACAAATTGAACAAATTGGGTTATGAACTTCAAGAAAATAAAACTAAACGACACTTCCAAAGTGTGAACCTTGTCATATGTTTTATTGAGCCTCAAGGCAATGAACTTCAAGGCTATCTATGGTAGGTTTCCGGTAGTTGGAATCACCAAACAAGACTAGTTTAATATTATCTGGAAGACGCAACCTAAGGTGAGTTTCACAGCCCCACATTTTAATATTTTCGTTTTCAGGGGAAGAACATGTTGGATAAACATATTTTCTTTAGACCACGGTATTACATTATATCACTTGGGTACTAGGTGAATTTTTATCGTAAGTCCTCTCTATTTTGTGAACCATGAATATATGGATACATAGCGGGGAAAGTGTGAATTAATCTATTGGGCCCGGCAAGCCCCACTCCGGTCGACTGGAGCTCGGACGGATGCGTATTTGTCCTATCTAACTTATGACACTGATTGATGACCAGTGACGGGTATTAGAGGCATCCTACTAACTTAATAACATTCAACAGTGGTTCACGACGCTTTAGTATCATGTAACGATGTAATACTAGCATCAGGTATAGATGTAAGGATCGTTGGTATGTTTTACAAACTTACTTGCTACTTTCGCAACTTAAAACTCTGTGACTCACCAGCACATCATGTGTTGACTAACATAGCATGCTTTCTCAGGTCACTGGGTTAGCAGCACAGATTAGGTGCATGAGGGTTGCACAGTGTCTCGCCCGGTTTTGCATTATGTTAAACTTTGTTTCAAAAGTTTGAACTAATTACATTTTTAGTTGTAAACTTTTATAGAGTTGAAAAATGACTATTAGGAATTCCTCCCCCTTTTATATGGTGAATATTCTTAGGAATTTCTCCCTCTTTGAGTGTAAGAATCTATCTGTATAGTTGATTTTCAATAAGTTGTATTTCATGTAAATATAAAGTTGGAAACTAACTTTTGGGGCCTTTTAAAGAGTGAAGGACAATTGGAACACAAAAAAAATTTTTTTTTTTAATAATTTGAAATTATTGTCACTTTTTTGTATACTCTATTTTATAACATCTTTTGACTTGTCGACAGATTTTCTCACTTGTAACACCCCAACCGATGGCGGAAACAATGAGGTGTCACGTAAGAATGAGTATACAGTAGCACATGGTAATCAAATTTTAATTGAAATTAATTTAAAGTGCAAATATCCAAAAATGAAAATACATAATGAGTTTTAAGTGGAAATCTAATACATCACAAACACCAAACAAGCATAGACTTCAGTTTGTCTTCTCATGTTAATACTCTAGTCTTCATGCATCATTATTTCCTGTTGAGTTGTAAAAATGGGGGGGGGGGGTCAACTAGAAGTTGGTGAGAATACATAAGCCATGTCAAGCAAATAGTTTAAGTATAAAAGTTTAGCAATTCATATGTCTATCGTAAGTTTAAGTCTACAGGAATAAACATGATATGTTGAATCGAAATAATCAAACCTCCGACTAGTTTAGGTCCATCCCGTCATCCACGGTTCACCTTAATAATATGTTGGAACGATAACAATCACCCGCGCTCCCCATAAAAGATGGTCAACGAATCTAGGTGGGATTGTCAATCCAATAGATCTATTATTGAGTATCGCCGGCTTGGCCATAGCTAATGATTATGTAATGTTGAAACTCGTTGAAACTATTGTTGTTGTCTAAATCATGAGGCATTAAAGTTTACAACTAGACATGTATAAAGAATTGCTTAAGTATAATGTTGCAAGTATAAAGAATTGCATAAACATGGTTACGTAAACTCACCTTAGCAAAGTATTAAGTCTCGAGAAATAGAATATGTGTAGCCCCAAAGTTGCCAATTACATGAGCTTATAATTAAAGCTTCAATTGTAGAAGTAATAGACTATAGAAGAAAAGTATGAGGGAAAGTTTAATCGGATTGAAACAATCGATTTAGAGGTGGCAAGTGTAATGGTTCATAGGTGGGTTTTTATACTAGTTTTGGATTCAATTAGCCATTAAAATTGGTCAACACCATAAAGTAAGGTTTTATGATGAATTGACTATTTGACTAGGACTTTGACTGTTTGACTAAGATTTTGACTAGGACTTTGACTATGACTTTGACTATTTGACTCAAGGCTTTATTTCAGAAATAAAAAAAAATCATTAGTTTGAATTAGAAAATAAAAAACACCGTCCTATAAAATGACGATTTTATAAATAGAATTAGGATAGGACATATGTCATGATTTAAGATTTTTTTTAGTACAATGATAAAAGAAACTTAGAAAAATAGAGTGCACGGATAAAGATAAGAATACTTAGAAATAAATTAGACTTTATATCATGGATCGGGAAAATACTTAATGCAAAATAAATGGGAAAATTCGTGAGGTTACAGTCTCCCATACTTTTAGAAACTTGTCCCGAAGTTATAAAAACACCGGTTTGAGGATGGTTGGGTAGAAATTAAGGCAGCCGTGGTTTTGAAAATTTTGGGTTAAGGCACGACATGAATTTATAGAATAATCTGCTTTCGAATAATTTGGATAAGAGGTTTGTTATCTGTGAGTTTTAAGGGTAGGATTAGGTGTGTCTTGGAATCGCAAGGTGAATAAGAATCTTAAGTTTTAGAAATCCTAAAAGAAATGCATGAGTTGATGGACTATAGAAAGGCTAAATGAACTACCAGGTAACTAGAGTTTATAATTAGTTTCTCTACCGAAAACCTTGATAGAATTTCACACCACCTTAACGTACCTGTAAATTCATGATTACGTTCCGGACCGCAATCACCAATTTACCTTACATTAGGGTTTTGTGTCCTTCTATGACTCTAAACACACATGTAAGTAAGGCAAAATAACCTTGTGATTGAATTGTATACAATGTATCCAAAAATAAGTCCAACTGTTGAGCAGGAAAAAGACTTCTACCAGTCAGTGAGTAAGAACCTCTACCGATTGTTGAGCAGGTACGATAGCCTCTACCAGTCGTTGAGCAGGTTGTAGGGCCTCTACCGACTGTTGAGCAGGCATGATGACCTCTACCAATCGTTGAGTAGGTTATTTGGTACTCTACTAACTGTTGAGCAAGTACTTCATCCTCTATCAGTTGTTTGATTAAGTGTACCAATCTACACACACACATAAATTGCAAATTGATAATATGTACATGTAGGCAATCAAGTATCAAGTATAGCATGTGAGTTGTAATAGAGTTGCCCTAGACAAGGTTAATGACTCTAGGTGTGTCTATAGTAAATAGTTTATATTTCATGAATTCTAGTTTCAAATGTTCAAATATGGTAAATAGTCAAATCCTTATGTATAACTAAGGATTATGTTTGATGCAACACACAATAAAGTTTCAATAGTTTGGTTATCATGGGTAACTAGCTCATGTGTGAGAAGATGAAAGATATGAATTTAGTTCTTGAGAGGATGATGAAAAATCTTGAAGCAGAATCAAGGTTGTGAGAGATAGTGAATGTGAAGATAGTTGATAAAGAGTTTATTTTATAGTAAGGATATTATGTAGCAGTGTAAATTTTGGGGTTTGGATCAAAGGTTATAATCAAGTGTATAAGAAAACATGATTGTGGTATATGCCAAATATTGTAAAAATTTGAACAAGTTGAAAGTGAGTGAGTGTCGATGAAGAATTTAGAGACTAGATATTATTCCTATAGATAAAAAAAAATCCTATTTTCAAAATTGGTTTTATACATAAAGCAAAAGTTGTTAAATAGTACAAGCTAAGTGGGCTTTGATTAAAATATTCCCGTTAGTTGGAGATTTCAAACATGACATTAGGTTTTGAAGATCAATGTTCTATTAAGTGATTTTTAATAGTTTAAAGCATTTATATAGAAAATCGTTTGTTACGTCAATAAATAAACAATTGAGTTTAAGTTCGAGGACATCTTTTGACAAAAATATGTACTTTGTAAAGTTTCTAGGTAATGAAAATACAACAGGATTTAGAAATCTTTAGTTTGTGCGAAGGTATGAGGTTATAGTTTTTAAAAAAATAAGTAACATGTGGAGAAATGAAATAATATGATTTGGGTAGGGTGTTGAAATGAGATTGATTTAAGCTGTAAAATTTTGAGATTTTAGAGCTTAGTTTAAGGAAAGTGAGTGTAATCATTTATTCATTAATTAAAACGAATAAACGAAAACGTTGACTTATCAAAACTTCTAGATTCTAATAACATAGTGAAGACATGCTTTAGCCTATAAGTGAACACTCATCCCAAGAATTCCCAGGTAGGCATCCGGGTCCCTCGTCTGATTGGGATTTATGGCCAATGCCAGTCCTAGACAGAAAACTCAGAATACAGGCGTTCACCCTTTCAGATTGCGCGTGTTCGTTATTAAAATCTAGAACTTCGACGAGATCTTCAAGGTGGTTCAGGCTAAACCTGAGGATTTGTCCTATTAGTCTAAGAGTAGATCTTGTGATGGAGAACAATCTTCTTGTAGAGACTAAAGTAGGGATAAGAAGTAGGAGGGAGATAGAGAATAGAAGCAAGTAAGGTTGCAAGTAAAAGGAGCAAGTACTAGTTAAAATCCTATGGTTATAGACTAGATTATTTTTCTAATAACCTAATTCCCTATAACCATGGCTCTGATACCAATCTGTAACACCCCAACCGATGGCGGAAACATCGAGTTGTCACGTAAGAATGAGTATACAGTAGCACATGGTAATCAAATTTTAATTGAAATTAATTTAAAGTGCAAATATCCAAAAATGAAAATACATAATGAGTTTTAAGTGGAAATCTAATACATCACAAACACCAAACAAGCATAGACTTCAGTTTGTCTTCTCATGTTAATACGCTAGTCTTCATGCATCATTATTTCCTGTTGAGTTGTAAAAATGGGTTGGTGAGAATACATAAGCCATGTCAAGCAAATAGTTTAAGTATAAATGTTTAGCAATTCATATGTCTATCATAAGTTTAAGTCAACATAAATAATCATGATATGTTGAATCGACATAATCAAACCTCCGACTAGTTTAGGTCCATCCCGTCATCCACGGTTCACCTTAATAATATGTTGGAACGATAACAATCACCCGCGCTCCCCATAAAAGATGATCAACGAATCTAGGTGGGATTGTCAATCCAATAGATCTATTATTGAGTATCGCCGGCTTGGACATAGATAATGATTATGTAATGTTGAAACTCGTGGAAACTCTTGTTGTTGTCTAAATCATGAGGCATTAAAGTTTACAACTAGACATGTATGTAGAATTGCTTAAGTATAATGTTGCAAGTATAAAGAATTGCATAAACATGGTTACGTAAACTCACCTTAGCAAAGTATTAAGTCTCGAGAAATAGAATATGTGTAGCCCCAAAGTTGCCAATTACAAGAGCTTATAATCAAAGCTTCAATTGTAGAAGTAATAAACTATAGAAGAAAAGTATGAGAGAAAGTTTAATCGGATTGAAACAATCGATTTAGAGGTGTCAAGTGTAATGGTTCATAGGTGGGTTTTTATACTAGTTTTGGATTCAATTAGCCATTAAAATTGGTCAACACCATAAAGTAAGGTTTTATGATGAATTGACTATTTGACTAGGACTTTGACTGTTTGACTAAAACTTTGACTAGGACTTTGACTATGACTTTGACTATTTGACTCAAGGCTTTATTTAAGAAATAAAAAAAAATCATTAGTTTGAATTAGAAAATAAAAAACACCGTCTTATAAAATGACGATTTTATAAATAGAATTACGATAGGACATATGTCATGATTGAAGATTTTTTTTTTTAGTACAATGATAAAAGAAACTTAGAAAAATAGAGTGCACGGATAAAGATAAGAATACTTAGAAATAAATTAGACATTATATCATGGATCGGGAAAATACTTTAATGCAAAATAAATAGGAAAATTCGTGAGGTTACATCACTCAAAAGTCTCTCAATGTTTAAAATATCCTCATTTTATTCTATAACGTGTTCTATTTTACCACATCTAGTGACTTGTCATGAAATTTGTGAAATAGCATAAACAATATAACTTGTTTGGTAAGAAACAACATAAACAATTTAGCTTACAAAACCACAAGAAAAATAAATAGACCAAAAATAATGATATGTAAACATTTATAAACAAAACAAAATAACGGAGTTAGTTATTCAAAGATTTAAAAAAGTTGTTTGTACACCACATTAGGGTTGTTTGTACAAATTTGTTTTTTCTTATCACAAATCAAAATCTTCAAGCTCTTCCTACTTTTGACCCTGGATACAGCAGCATAGATTTGACAATGACTGAAAAACAACATGTGGAATATACAAACAGAGTTAGTTATTCAAGTGATAGTGCTTGATTTCTATTTATTGTCAGAAGATGTCGTTTTCAATGTTGATAATATTCACTTGAATCAAAAGTAACATCACTGGAGCTCATACTGTCAATACTAATTTATATCAACGTTCATAAGTAACATCACTGAAGCTCATATTTTCAATACTAATTACATAATTATAAATTAGTATTCAAAGTAGGAGCTCCAGTGATGTTACTTACAAACGTTCACTAGACAAATAGATTGTGAAGTACCAAATAAATGAAGGGCAGCTTAAATGGGAGGTTGAATGGAAACTTATAGGTGAGTTTCACAGCCCCACATTTTACTATTTTCGTTTTCATGGGAAGAACATGCTGGATAAAATGATTTTCTTTAGACCACGGTATTACATTATATCACATGGGTACTAGGTGACTTTTCATCGTAAGTCCTTCCTATTTTGTGAACCATGAATATATGGATACATAGCGGGGAAAGTGTGAATAGATCTATTTGGCCCGGCAATCCCCACTCAAGTTGACTGTAGGTCGGACGGATGCATATTTGTCCTATCTAACTTATGGTATTGATTGATGACCAGTGACGGGTATTAGAGGCATCCTATTAACTTACTAACATTCAGTAGTGGTTCACGACGCTTTATTATCATGTAACGATGTAATAGTAGCATCAGGTATAGATGTAAGGATCGTTGGTCTGTTTTACAAACTTACTTACTACTTTCGCAACTTAAAACTCTGTGACTCACCAGCACATCATGTGTTAACTAGCATAGCATGCTTTCTCAGGTCACTAGGGTAGCAACACAGATTAGGTGCATGCAGGTTGCACAGTGTCTCACCCGATTTTGCATTATGTTAAACTTTGTTTCAAATGTTTGATCTATTTACATTTTTAGTTGTAAACTTTTATAAATGCTTCCATTGTACTTTTAGGATTAAAATTTTAAACAATTAGGTTTCTATTAGTTGTTCGCATATCATATAGTTGTCGTTTATTGTGACTGTTGACTTGAATCGTGGTATGTCACGTGCCTCGCGGTAAAACTCCACAAGTGGAATTTGAGGGTGTGATAGATTGTTATTTGAGCCAATGGTTATAGTGAACTAGGACTGCATGTAGAGTCTAGTCTAAAGCCGAGTCTCACACACTAGACGGTCACACACTTATGAGTCGTAATAAGCGGGAAACTTACCAACATTTCTGGGGTGTCGGTATCGTCATTTACATGTTGCATCATCTACTCTATCTTATATCTGTTTCAGTTATATTTCTATATTTTCTTCTTCTTCAGGTTTGAAGATGATGGAGTTTGCTTGTAGATCCTTGCACAGTGCTGGTGAACATTGGAGTGGTTTTGGCTTATTCCTTATTTGTTCAGGATTCAAACATGTCCTTTTGGGGATCGGGGCTTGTTACACACACTCTTGGGGAGTTATGAAAAGCCTGCGACGTAGTGCAACATCTTAAGGGAAGTCGAAACCTACAAATGGTTGATAGCCACGATTGGAGGAACGAGTGGTACAACTTACCACTAAACTGGCTTACATAGGACTAGAGAAGGAGACTATATGTGATGAGATCCATATAACATTGATACCGCGAAAGAGGAAGAAGAAGGGATGGAAGGGGGAACCTGAGCAGGACGAGCACATGGAAAGTGAGGATGAAGGCTCTACTATCTAGATAGAGCGTGGCGATGATTGGCTCTTACCTTTTTCTTACTTGTCTTTTCTCTTCTTTTCCTTTGTTAACTTAGTTAAGACCGAGTGCTTATGATCAGTGATAGGGTGGTTGATGCCCTCGCATCTTCCAAGCTAGTAAAGACCTAATCTGCTTAAACATTCTTTTCCCTTGACTTCAACGATTGAACTTCCTTATTCCTTAAACACAGATGCCGTAACAATAACTCGTTAGCATATTCTCAAGGCTTTTATGAGTTATAGGTGTCAATAACTCCAACGGTACTAAGGAGACTGTTTGATTACTTCGATAGTATAGGTTTTGGCCATGTGCATTTGCCCCAGGAAAGATGGGGTAATGTATGCTACATGCACACTCGATGAGTTACAGATGCTTGGGTGGAGAATGTAACGCCCTGTGACGAAATCTAGAAATTTGTTATCTAAAGACGATTGGGTCTGAGATCGACGCCTACACTACCAAGCTACAGGAGTTAGCTACTATATGCTCAACTCTATTTAACCTACCTTACAAATGGATCGAACTTTATACCAAAAGCGTGGGTCCCTCAGATTCGTGGCTTGGCCACTGCAGCTCACCTACAAATCCTTCACCTGGCTCGCAAACTCACTGATGAGGCTGTTGAGCATGGTACTTTCCGAAGCATGGTGCTTCATCTTCTACTTTTGGTGATAGCAAGAGAAAGTGGAATAGTAGAGGTATAAGTCCTTCAACAATGACAACAACAACGGCAACAACAACAAGGGGGCTCGTGGAAGAGCATTTGTGATGTGCTCTGGGAAGCTAGGACAGATAACAATGTCGTGACGGATACGAGCTCCTTGAACGACACTCTGGCTTCTATTTTATATGATACTGGTGAGGACTATAGTTTTGTGTCATCAAAACATAGCAAGCAACTAGGGATGGTTCCTACTCTTCTTGATACCCCGTACTCTATAGAGTTAGCTGATGGAAAGCCTGTTGAGGTAACCCATATTCATCGTGACTGTAAGCTCGAGCTAGATGGGCAATTGTTTGCCATCGACCTTCTACCTATCACCCTAGGAAGTTCTGATCTCGTGGTTGGCATGGACTGGTTGTCCAAGCAACATGCAGAAATTCGCTGTTAGGAGAAAATTTTTCGAATCCCTCTTCCTGGTAGAGAACTTTTATCTATTCAGGGTAATCGTGGTGGTACCATCGTGGGTGTCATCTCATTTTTGAAAGTCCAAAAGTGTATTAGAAAGGGCTATCCAGCCATTCTACCTAACATTTTTGACATTTGAGCTAAAGTTGAAACATGGATTGAGGGCATCCCTGTAGCTCGTGATTTTCCTAGTGTATTTCCCAGGGGAACTACCTGGACTTCCACCTGTTCGACATGTGGAGTTCCATAGTGCATGTGGAGTTCCATAGTGATTTTGCACATGGAGCAGTCCTAGTTGCACACACACCATATCCCTAGCACCAGACGAAATTCAAGAACTATCTACCCAACTCGAACAGATGTTGGACAAGGGTTTTATTAGACCTAGTTCTTCACCTTGGGCAGCCCAACTCCGTATGTGTATTGACTATAGGAAGCTGGATAAGGTGACTGTCAAGAACCGTTACCCATTACCACAAATTAATGACTTGTTTGACCAGCCCTAAGGGTCTAGCTACTATTTGAAGATTGACTTGAGGCCAGGATACCATCAACTGAGAGTCCGAGAGGAGGATGTGGCGAAGACAACTTTTCGAACTCGTTATGAACATTATGAGTTTTTGGTAATAGCATTTGGGCTAACCAATGCACCAGCTGTGTTCATGGATCTAATGAACCGCGAGTGCAAGCCTTATTTGGACAAATTCGTCATAGTGTTCATAGATGACATACTGATTTACTCCAAGAGCAGGGAAGAGCACGAGCAACATCTGCAGCTGATCTTGGAACTCTTGAGAAATGAGCAGCTGTATGCGAAATTCTCTAAATGTGACTTCTGGATTCGAGAAGTCCAGTTTCTTGGACATGTGGTTAACAAGGCAGGAATACATGTCGATCCCGCCAAGTTTGATGCAATTAAAAAGAGGGAGGCTCCTAAGACTCCTACAGAGGTGCGACAGTTTCTTGGTCTTGAGGGATACTATCGCAGATTCATTGAGGGATTCTCTAAGATCACTCAACCCCTCACTACTCTAACACAGAAGGGTATTACTTACAAGTGGGGAGATGCCCAAGAATCTTCTTTTCAATTGTTAAAGGCAAAGCTTTGCAGTGCACCTATACTATCATTACCTGAGGGTATAGAGGACTTTGTGGTGTACTGTGATGCGTCTATCCAAGGGTTAGGGTGTGTGCTGATGCAACGCGATAAGGTGATCGTGTATGCCTCACGTCAATTAAAGGTTTATGAGAAGAATTACACCACCCATGACTTGGAACTAGGAGCAGTAGTTTTTGCGCTAAAGATCTGGAGGCATTATCTCTATGGGATGAAGTGTACGATCTTCACTGACCACAAGAGCCTCTAACACATATTCGATCAGAAGGAGCTGAACATGCGGTAGCGTCGATGGGTCGAGCTTCTAAATGATTATGACTGTGCCATCAAATATCATCCAGGGAAAGCTAATGTAGTAGCTGATGCCCTTAGTGGTAAAGAAACGAAACCTAAACGGGTGCTAGCTTTACAACTTACCATACATTCTAATCTTCCTGATAAGATACGTGAAGCCCAGGGCGAGGCTTTGAAAGAAGAAAACATCGGGCTTGAAACTTTACATGGTGCGGATAAGCACTTGGAACTAAAGACAGATGGCCTTCAATACTTTATGAATCGAGTCTGGATACCACGTTTTGGGGATCTCAGACAACTAGTACTCGATGAAGCTCACACCCCTCGATATTCGGTACATCCTTGTTCAGATAAGATGTACCAAGATCTCAAAACTCTTTACTGATGGCCAAACATGAAAGCTGAGATAGCCACTTATGTTAGTAAGTGCTTGACTTATGCGAAGGTTAAGATTGAATATCAGAAACCTTCAGGCCTACTCCAGCAACCAGAAATCCCTATGTGGAAATGGGACAGAATTTCTATAGATTTCATCACAAAGCTTCCTAGAATGCCAACTGGTCATAACATGATTTGGGTTATTGTTGATCGTTTAACCAAATCAGTACATTTTCTGGCAATAAAGGAAACCGACTCACTAGAGAAACTAGCTAATCTCTACATCAAGGAGGTAGTCCCTAGGCATGGGGCGCCTACTTCTATTAAATCCGATCGCGACTCGCGATTTACTTCTTGTTTTTGGACTACTCTCCAAGATGCATTGGGGACTCCATTAGCTATGAGCATAGCCTATCACCATGAAACGGTTGGACAAAGTGAACGTACCATCCAAACATTGGAAGATCTACTACGAGCGTGCGTGGTAGACTTTAGCAACAAATGGGGTAACCACTTGCCTTTGATCAAATTCTCGTATAAGAACGGTTACCACACTTCTATCCAGTGTACGTCTTATGAGGCACTATATGGACGCAAATGTAGGTCTCCCATCTGCTGGACTGAAGTTAGGGATAACCAGCTGAGAGGTCCTGAACTCGTGCACAAAACTTTTGAGAAGATAGTGGAAATCGGAAACTAGATGGCTGCTGCTAGTGATTGATAGAAAAGCTACGCTAATAAGTGTAGGAAACCTTTGTAGTTCCAGATTAGGGATAGGGTACTACTGAAGGTGTCACCTTGGAAGGGTGTGATACGCTTTGTGAAACGGGGAAAGTTGAACCCGCGATACGTAGGACCACTCGAGATTATCAAAAGGATTGGTCCAGTAGCTTACAGGATAAACATGCCTGATGAACTCAGTGGGGTGCACAATGTATTCCACGTATCTAATCTGAAGAAATGCTTATCTGATACAACACTGGTAGTGCCACTGGATTAGATCCAGGTGAACAAATCAGATACGGTTCCTGGAAGAACCAGTAGAGATTCTTGAGTGGGGTGTAAAGAAACTCAGACAGAGCACCATACTGATTGTTAAGGTGCAATGGAATTCCCGTCTAGGACCGGAATACACGTGGAAACGCATGGATTAAATGCGGCTCAAATACCCACATCTTTTTACTGAGCCTGAACATGCGCATGGACCAAACTCTAAACGTGACGGGACTCACTCAAAGTGAATTTCGTGGCGAAATTCCTTTTAACTTGGGGATGATGTGACATCCGATAACCAAGCATACATTTTTACACTGGCTTCACTATTTGCTTACTGAATTTCGGGACGAAATTCTTTTCAACTTGGGGATGATGTGACACCCCGCATTTTCAGGATATTACTTTTACTGAACTCTACTACTGATGGTTTAAAACTTTGATAATCCTACATTTGTTACTTAAACTGTGAACTCACCGACTTTGTGTTGACACACGCTAGCATGCTTTTGCAGGTCTCTAGGTACGGAGCACGATAGGTCATGCATCATTGTGTCAAGGGTTAATTGAACACTATTGACTATTATCATGCTTTTCATTTATTTAGTTCTGTCTTGGGTGCGTTGTTTTGTGCATAAAAATCTACTTAACTGTTTTGATTACACTTTTGCACTTACTTAAAACATATGGTTGATTTCTAAAAACTTAAATTTTGAAAAACGAACTAAATTGTTTGGGCATTTAGAAGTCGTTCGAATAACTTCACGCGCCTCGCGGTAAAACCCCGCAGTGGAAATTTGAGGGTGTGACAAAAACTACAACAGGCTGTAGTATTGAAACTTGAACAAAGACTTTAAGAAAACTAATATAATACTAAACTGCTGAGATTAAGGGCGGTTAGAATCTTCTAATCAAAGTGTTGATGAGTGACAAACTTCTGATGAGTGATCTTTAGGAGTTTGTCTTCAGCAGTTGCTCTTCAGATATTTGTCTGGTTTATCTTTAGAACTTCTGATTCTTTTAGTATTCAGGATTTTGTCAATCATTTACTTCAGCAGTTTAACAACAAGTTAAGAGGACATAAGACTAAGGTTTATACTGGCTTGTCAATCCTCTTTGACCCTACAATCTCCACTGGATTGATGAAGCCAAAATCTTTGTCTATCTTTATTTATAAAATCCTCTCTTCCTTGAGTCAAGAAATCTCCAAGTTTCTTTGATCGTTTGATATATGAGTTCTCTGATCTCTGGTTCTCAAAGAAGTCCGGTAGTTGGTAGCATATTCTGAATGGTTGTAAGATCTTCATCAGATATTTTTTCCAATTCAGTTTTGTCATGAAGGATTTTCATTGTAAATGCACGGATTGTGACTATCGCATTGTGTTTGTCTATATAGTTTAATTTGGAAGTTTTGATGATGATATTTGTCTTGTTCGACCTATCGTGAGGTCGAAGAAAGCATACTGAAGGTCGAAGATCAACATTATATAAACTTAGAATTTTATTTTGATGTTAAGTTTTTTGGTCATTTGAGTCTGGTCTTTTGTGTGTATTCTCTCTGAATTCTGAAAAGTCTTGTTAAGGGTTATTTCTTTATAAACACAATTGTAAAGGCTTAATCATCTTTGTTTATGAATGAAATGTTTATTAAAAGGATTCGATTGTGTTTCTAATTTGATCTATATCATATTGCATACGATCTAGGGTTTCCGCACCTAGATTGTTTCACTTGTATGATCATCTAGTCTTTTTCCTATAAAACCGGTCCTCTACATTCATTGAGCAGTCTTTTCTTTCAAGAGCCATGGAACTGGACTTGTAGGTGAAGTACCATCTGACAATTGGAGATTTGGAATTGTAGAATTTGTCTTTGTATGGTACAATTTGTAGGTTTGAATATAGATCTGATGTTGGTGATTTTTCTGATTTAGTATTAATCAGATTGTATCTCCTTCTGCTTTCAACTCGTACAGTACCAGCCGTCTCACTTGAAATAGGCATGTGATGTTCAATGAATACCTTGGTCTATTTTTGTTCTTTGATGGTCTGTTTCAGTTGATATGCAAATGTTGCAGGATCCCTATATTATGTTTTCAGAGGCTTTTCTTTAACAGTGAAGTCATCTTCAACAATGGTGTTCTTCCTAATCAGAAACATCTTGAAGTCTGTGTTTGTGTGATCCTCTGTCTTTTTATTGGTAGCAGGCTGTATTGGTTTGTATTTCTCAGGATTTGCAAGTCTGTCAGCCTTGAACTTTTTGTAGGTTTCATAAAGTACATCTTCATTCCACCTACATATTTGTTGTTTTGAACCATAATTGTTCTCTACCAATTCTTGAATGATTTGGGCACTTTTCAACTTTCTTTCTTTTTCTTTGGCTAGCCTGTCTGATACAAGTTGTGCCTGATTTGTGAGTTCTTCAGTTGAGAGTCCCTTAAGTGAGTATTTCCTTGTCTTGCAGTGTTTGCTGATATAGGACATCAGTTGTTGTGTATTATCTTCTTCTGCAGCAAGGAGTATTTGCTTAGCAAGTCTTTCTTGTTCTTCTAACTCACCTAACTTTTCTTCATAGGTTTTTAACTTGTCTTTATAGCTTAAGTCATTCCTTGCTTCTAAGATTTCCCATATCTCATCTTCCATTTCCTTTCTCTTTGCTTTTATTATGTCTTCTTCTGTTTGTTGTTCTGTTACTGGTATAGAAGAAATGGGAACAGGCCTTGGAATTTCAGCTGCATTTGTTTCTGTTGCTTTAGAAGACTGTTTTGGTTCAGTGCAGGAATTGTCAACTACTGAAGTGTTGATCTAAGAATCAATTACTAAAGGATTGTATTCAGTACTTCTGGTCTTGTCTTTGGCAGCTTCTTCACTAATGCCTTAGGTAGACTTTTCAGCTATTTCTCTAAGGATTCTCTCTTGTTTCTCATACCATTCTTCTCTTTCTTTAAGTGCTTTTCCTTGTCTTGTCATGGTAGTTAGTTTTTGAGATTCCTTGAGATTTTGTGCTTCTCTATCTCTTTTTGAAGCTTCAAGAGACACAGTTTCAGGTTCCTTTGACATCTCCCCCGTTTTGGCTTCATCCATTTCTGGAAACCAAGGAGGTGGAGGTGTTTCACTAGATAGATGGGCTAATTGTCTTATGTTGTCATCCATCTTTCTTGACCATTCACCAAGCTAGTGATTAATAGCATTGTTAATCATCACAATCTGCTTTAACTCCATAGCAGTCATAAAATCTTTGAGATGATCAGTTATAAGTTGATGTATCATCTGGTACAGGGGACCAGCTGGGTTGCATAGGTGGTTCAGGTCTATGCTTGATGACCCCAGTGAATTGGGTAGGCTTTTTTTTATTCTGGATGGGGTGTTTTGGGGAGATCCTCAGTGTGAACTAGGGAGGCCACTTTTGGGGAATTGGGGTTTAAGTGGTCTTTAACATTAGAATCAGGACCTTCAAAGTAAGTCATCAATTCATTTTGCGAAGATTTTGATCCATCATCCAAATTAATGGAATCATTTGAATCACTGACATAGTCCTCAATGAGAACAAAATCAGTTGTATCATGAGCTAGGCCTAACCTAGTTGTCTCATGAACCTCTTTTTCTTGGTACTGAGGTTTCCTACTTCAGGCACAAGGCCTTCATCAGTAGTTGCCGCATTTGAGGTCTTAGCTATGGTAATACTATCCTCAAATCCACCACTAGATGGTATAGGTGTAGTAGCAGCCTCAAATATACCAAAGGATTCCAAGTTTGGGTTTAGAGTCCTTTGTTCCTGTATGAGGATCAAATTGTCAAAAACAAAGACTTTGATCAAACAAGTATATCAATTCAGGTGTGGAATCCCTGAACCGATTACGAAATGATTATAATATCAACAAAACTCACAAATCACTTTCAAAGTTTCCATTTCATTCATAAACATGTTGATTAATCTTACAAATTGTTGTTTACAATGAAATAAAGTAAATTCAGACTCAAAGAAACACTGGGGAGAAAACACACTCGAAGGAGGGAAACAAAATGACAACTATTTACTTTAGAATCTGATTCAGCCTTTATATAGACCTGCACATTCGACCAAATGTATGGGCGAATGTGCAGATTCGACCAAACAATCTGGGTGAATCAGCATCAGTCTTCTACAAAACTTCTCCTTGGACCTGTTATCTTCCTTCGACCATATTTATCTACATTCGACCCTATCAAAACCCACCTTCGACCTCCCGAATGTGGCAAAACATAATTGTATTAGCAATCCAATAGCACTAGTCGCATAATATGCATCAACAAACTCCCCCTCGACTATTGCTTGGATTGCTTAAGCCTTTGATCTTCGTCCATTCTCTTGTTCGTCAGCTTGATGTGCAGTAAAGTCTTCTACTCTTTCGTCATTACTGGTTCATGAGTTTGTTTCGGTTTCTTCTTTTCTTTCTGAACTTGAAAAAATTCCCCCGTTTCTTATCATAATCGCACCCCGCATTAACATCCCATGCAAACACAAAAATACCACACGTTGGTATTTTGCAGCCTGTTCACTGTCCTTTTCTTCATAGTAGATCGGGTTGTAATATAACATGATAACATCTTCATGAGAGCAGTTTATCAACTACATTGGATCAAAGATATGTATCTTCTTGAAATCATTCTTCCCATCTTTCAACAAGATAATAGCCTCTGCCGTCTTCCAATCATAATACCACCACATAAAGTCTTTTGAGAAGTGTTGTGGAATAGGCATTAAAGGTATATGTTTCCAAACTGTCGGTGGATCATATTTCAAAGTAACCTTGTTCATCCCCGTTATCTGATCTTTAATCTTCTTATGAACAATTCTCTTTGGATACTGTGGGCTGAACACATCCCATTTTGTCCTACTCTCTCTTGCCATGCGATCTGCAAAGTATCCAACCACATCGTTGTTCACGGTAGCACCTGACAACGTATGTCTGTAGACATCGCGTACAACCCAGTATGGTAGTGTTTTAATGTCATGGAATCTGTTGAAGTACAGAATTCCTTTCTCCCATTTTACTGCAACACACCTTAGCTGTCTTAAATATTTCTACCCGAGAGCTTTACCTTTAAACAATTCATTGTGAAACTTATAGAAACCACCCTGAATCTCAGTCTTTGGTCGGTTGGCTTCTTTCTCTTTCAGCTTTCTCAACAAGTTCTTCAGATCGTCAGATTGTTCAACAGTCGGTTTCTGAGTTCTTAAACACTTCATCAACGAACTTCTTGCTTTTCTCACGTGCAAGTTTCTCAGCTTGGCTTAACAGTTCTTCAGAAAATTCAGGAAATTCAGAATCCTTATCATCTTTAAAGTATTCTGGATATTCCTCACTTGTAACATCTTCTATCTCAACATCTTCAAAAACCGGAGTATCTCTATCATCAGAGTGATTTCCTGCTTCTTTCTCATGAATATTTGGAATCTAATTCTCACTCATTAATTCTTCAAGAGATTTTCCAACCTGTTTAGCCAGACCTTCAAGTATCTCTTTCGACACTGCAATAGAAACTTCGCCGTCTTCAAGATCAGGATCATTGTACTCTAGTTCGAATCTCATGTCACCTGATTCAAATATTTCTGGAAATCTTCGTGTCATCTTAATCGTCCAGACTCTATTTGTCAACATCTGATGATATAGCTTCTTATCCTCCTCAGATAAAGATCTGATATTCTCATTCCAGAAGATATCATCATCAGTATTGCCACCAAGAGCTATCGAACTCGATTCTCCTGCATCTTTTCCTGATTCTCTCTTTTCATACTTATACCTATCAGTGTTATCATCATCGTCATCGTTATCATCATTCGCAGAGCTATTATCATCTCCAGAATCACCACCTGAACCATCATCATCAGCATCACCATCCTTCTTCTTTTTCTCAGGAGCATCACCGGCATCCTGTTCAAGATCTTCATCATCTTCTTCATCTTTTTCCGACTCAGATGGTTCAAAGTCAACAAGCTCTTCCTCTCGTTCTTTATTCTCCTCTCCTTCTTGTAACTGAGGAGCTCTTTCATACAAATCATCAATCAGCTTCCTAAGCCCTTTGTTATCTTTCTCCACCTACTTGTTTTAAAGTTTTAAAGCCATGTATCTTCTAGTATTTCTCTGTTCATGCTTTAACAACTTCTGATTCTCATTCTGGAGTAATTTAATCTTTGCTGCTAACTCTTCTTGACTCTCCTGAGAAGATTCAACAACATCCAACATTTTTCTATCATTCTTTCTCAATTGATCAATCTCTTCTTGTTGCTGGTTAATAATTTTCATCATCTCCGTCAGCTTCTGGTTAACTGCATTCATCACATCACTCGATACAGTAACCTGTGGAGTTGAAGCCTCAACAACTAGAGTCTCTTTCTTAAACTTTTTTAAGACTCTATCCAAAGCAACATTAAAATCATCAGTTGGAATATCGGTTTTCTCAGCAGCAGATGCTTTCTGTTTCTTAGCTGTTTGGGATGTCACGAGCGACTTAAAGCTAGATACTTCAGGAACTTTCTTTCCTGCAATCAGACTTTCAATTTCCTTAGCTCTCCTTTTCTTAGGCTTTTCAATCTCAACAGCCTTAGCTTTCTTCTTGTATATTGGATTCTTTTGTTTTTCTCTAGCCTTCGGTGATCCACCAATATCTTTATAACCCAATCCAAGACTCATATCAATATCGTCCATCACAACTGGACTCTTCATCCTTTGGTGGTTGACCTACGTAAACTTTTTCCTTGACCACACCGTAAAGAAATGCGCTCTTAACGTCCATTTGATACACCTTGAATTTCTTATATGATGAAAACTCTAGAAACATACGAATAGCTTCTAAACGTGCAACAGGTGCATAAATCTCGTTGTAATCGATTCCTTCCACTTGATGAAATCCTTGTACAACCAGTCGAGATTTGTTTCGCACGATCACTCCTCTGCCATCCTTTTTGCACTTGAGCACCCAGTTGGTTCCAATCTTTTTCCTTCCTAGAGGTAAGTTTGTTAGTGTCCACACACCCAGTTTCTGAAATTGCAATAACTCCTCTTGCATTGCCTCTACCCAAGCGTCATCCAAAAGAGCATCCTTGTATGTCTGCGGCTCAACCTGTGAAACATAACAAGCAAAAGACCAGTCATTCTGACAACCTGATTTCTGAAATTTAGCATATAAAGCTAGAGCGCCAGGATTTTCTTGTGAGTTTGCATTTGGAAGTTGTCCCCGTGTCATAACAGGGCTTCCAGGATCACCAATAACTTGCTCAAGCGGGTGAATACGATGAATCCGAGATTCCGGATGATCAGGTACTTGAACTCCCGTTTGAGTAGTCAAATTTTCTGTCAAATCCAGATCATTACCCATGTTAGATGATGAAGCAGCATTTGGATTTGGGTTCACTGGAGGTGTCTCTATTGCCTGTTCTGGAATAGCTTCACTTGTGACTTCATCATCATCTTCCGATTCTGATGAATTAAGAGTTGTGGAAACTTCCTGGAACACTTCTTCTTCTGGTGCAGGAACATTGGCATCATTAGAAGCTGTTTGAGGAGTTACGGTGATCGGACGCACTAACGGTGATCGGACGCACTAACAGTAGTATAGTCTTAATATAGCGTCTTCAACCAAGCTATCTAGATTGAATGATTCAAAGAAGTCTTTGTAATCAAACATCCAATCTGGACCGCTACCCTGTACATTCTGAGTATACCGCTGAACTTCAATGTTAGCCCACTCCTCTACCTAATGAGTTCGTTTGTTTAATACCCGTTTGAGCGGGGTTGGATATCCAACAAAGAATCCTTCTTCAGCTTTCGGTGCGAACTTCTCAGTTGGATTAAGCATAGTACATGGTGCTTCAAATGATTCTAGATACTCTAAGTTCGGCTTTCGTCTGTTCAACAGTTCATAAGACGTTTTGCCAAACTTCCTCACTGTTAGCACAGGATTCAGAGTATAACAAGCTGCGTAAATTGCTTCATTCCAGAACATTACTAGAAGGTTGGAATCCGCAAGCATTGTTCTCGCCACTTCAATTAGAGTCTTGTTTTTACGTTCTGTGACACCTTTCTATTGAGGGGTATACAGAGCACTATCTTCATGATGAATTCCTTTATCTTCACAAAGAGCATCCATCTGTGCGTTTTTGAAATCCGTCCCATTATCACTCCGAATTATCTTGATCTTCAGACCATAGACATTTTCTAATCGAGTAAACAGAACCTTCAGATTGTTAAACGTGTCGCTTTTATGACGCAAGCACATTACCCACGAGAATCTGGAATAGTCATCGGTAACCACAAGATAGTACAATTCACCAGCATGACTTTTACGCTTGACCGGTCCGAATAGGTCCATGTGCAAACGCTCAAGTGGCATCTCAACTGAATTTACTTTCTTTGGTTTGTGGGACTGCTTGTGCTGCTTTCCCTTTTTGCAACTCATACACTTGTCGTTCAAATGGAAATGTTTAACATTTACTCCTTCGACAAGTTCATTCTTCACCAGATGGTTCATTTTTCTAAGGTGAATGTGTCCCATCCTTCTACGCCACATGATAGATTCTTTTTCAGTAGCCATGGAGAGAAAACACGTTACTTGACCCTGGGTTGTCATAGCCTTTGACATGTCGAGAATGTATAAATTATTCACTCTCGGTGCTTTCAGCATTATCCACTCTTTTGGAAGTACAAAACCAGACTTGAGAATATAGCAAGATTTGCCATCAAAGAATACAGAGAACTGTTTGTCACAGATTTGATTGACATTAAGCAGATTATAGTCTATTTGTTTCACATATGATATCTTCTCAAAACTCATAATACCATTACTCACACTACCCTCTATAGTAATGTATCCTCCTTTGTTTCCAGCAAATGCTACATATCCGCCATTGATGTTTCTAATGTCAAACAGCAGCGATAAATCCCCCGTCATGTGACCAGAGGCTCCACTGTCAACAATCCAGAGACTGCTAATAGGGCCAGCTGAAGCTCCCTGGACATATCAAGTAAAAAGATTAGTTCTTTCGGGGGGCCCAAGCCTGCTTGGTCTTGGGTCTTTGAACATTTTGTTTCAAAGATTCTTTATCACAAACATTTGAATTTGAATTGACCTTTTCTGATCAATCAAATCCTTTTCATTATCAGACTTTTCATGTGCTTTTGAAGTTGAAGCACCTTGAGATCCTACTGGTGACTAGAATTGTTCTGAACGTTTCAAGATCCGAGTCTGAGATTTTGGAGTCTCAGTCAGTTTCTTTACTTCATTCTTGAAGGAAACTTTCTTGGTTACCTTCTCTGATTTAACAGAGACAGATCCAACTGTTGGTTTTACTGCAGGTTTTGATGGTACCTTTTTCTTCTCAACAGTTGTGTTCACCACTGGTTTCTTTAAAGGTTTTTCAATTGCGATCCGGTTACGACGATCATATGTCACCTGACGATTATCCCTCTTTTGATAATATCTGCTTTGGTTGTAAAATGGTGCTGGTTGAGGGACAAAACGTCGTTGTGGATAACAATGATTATCGACTAGAATTTGATATTTTTGCTTCACTTCAACCCCGTACCTCTTGTTCCTCACGTACGGGCAGTGAGCAAGTAAATGCCCTCTCTCCCCGCACTTAAAACATGCACCGTACTCTTCAAAGTTATTCTTGGCGTTCAACTTTGCATAAGTAGTGATAGGATATTGGTCATCCACACACCTTTGTCTTAAACTCTCAAGATCTGGGTCCTTTGAGTAAGTCGGCTCAAGAAAACTATTCGCCTTTTCCTTGGCTTAATAAACTCGGTGACATGAACCTTTGGTTCTTTTGGAACATCCAAATAAATTTTCTTCAAGATATCTGGAGGTACATCATTAGTTCTCTCGTATTTTGGGAACCAAATAGTACTCTCCTGCCAAATTTTCTCAATCTTGGAGTAATTGGCAAATTTAATTGGATATTCCTCATCAGAAATAATCTTATCGGATCCTTCCATCCGATAAAACACTTTGACGGGTTTGTCACTTGGTTCATTCTTTTCAACTTTCTTAACTGACTGATTCACTCGATGAACGTTAGCCATTGGATGAATAATCTGAGAAGGTGATACCGGTTCATTGGTGATAATGTGATTTTCAATTGGGATATTACTCACGTTCTCAGTTTTATCATCCTCAGAGTCAGCATCATCAGGTACAGCTGTTACACCCTCATCATTTAGTCCCAAAATTGGTCTAACACCGGAATTTGGATCTCCAACACTGGAAGTGTTAGATTCATCATCCGATGTAGAATCAGACTTAACTAAACTCTCCGGTGTTATTGAATGCAAAGTGTGATTTTCAAACAACACTGGAGATGGGACAGCCTTGTAGTTTTCACAACTTGGTTGTGAGGGTTCCTCAATAATATGGTAAAGAACATATGCAATATTTTTGTAGCTTTCAAGTTTCTTGTTGACTTTTTCAGCAAAGCCCTTGATGGTTGCTATTTCAAGTTTAGTTTATTCTAATTCATTGATGTAATTGTTAATGGCTAATTATTTTAAAGAAAGTGTTTTCTTACGATCAGAAATGTCTTTCTTATAACCATCAAGCAACTTATTGAATTCATGTGCTTCTTTTTGATACGATTGATAGTTGATTATAGCACTCTCAAGTTGAACCCTGAGTTGCTTGTTCTCTTCTGTCAATCTGTCACATGTACCACAATATTTGTCACTATTCATGTCTAAAGTGGAGTCAGAACTTTCCTGTTTCGGAGGCTCTGTCATCGCTATCAAAGCAAAGTGTGCTTCCTTCCAACAAAGAATTTGGAATAATCAACTCTGGTAAAAGCATCATCCACTATGCAAGACTTGCAAGTCATAAGAAAATCAGCTTCGGCAAGAAGTTGATCAATATCATCATCTAGTGAGTTGACACTAGCTTCCAAATCAGGCTTGCTCTTTGAATCAGAATAAACCGAGTCACACTATTCGGGAATATCAGTGACTGAATCAAGAATCAATATTGAATTCTTCTCAACACAAGTATCGGCTTCTTCCACCATCTCCTCAATCTTCAACTCAGATTTCTTCTCAATCTCCAAATCTTCTTCAACTAACACCGTCTCCTCCAAATCTATCTTCTGAGCAACACACGCCACATTACCAGCTGTAATCTCTTCAACACCAAGTTGCATACCAGTCCAATCAAATCCTTCATCCTTCTGAATAACCAAAGCCTGGTTCTGGTTATCTGGTTGGGGTTGGTTATTTGGTGTGGGAATTGGAATGATTGTTCTGGTTGGATTATGTGGTGTTTGATTTTGGTTCTGGTTTGCTGTACTGGTTTGTCTAACATAATTGTTTGGTGAGGCGTTTTGTCGGCTTTGATAAGATACCTGATTTTGAGATTGACGGTTCTGGTAATTAGTGTTGAAAGGATTCCTGTTTCCCTGTTGAGCTGGCTGTGTACACTATCTCTTGAAGTGACCTTTCCCACCACAGTTAAAACATGTGAATTTGGATTTGTTGAAGCCATACGTGGTATTGGGAGATGTAGAAAGATCAGTTCTACCAGTCTTCTCTATAAATTCAGTCGCTCGTCTCATGACACTAGCAAATGCCCACTGAATGTCAATGAGTCCCATCTCCTCCTTGTCAATTTGAGCATAGTCTTCACTGATTAGGTTGTTGTTACCAATTTGACTAGCTACCAAACCATTATACGAAGCAACCATAGCAGATACCAAAGCAACATGTTGCTAGGCAACTTCAACAGTGACATTGTTCAAATTTGATGTCTCCAACACAATTGGGCTTTGGTTTGGTTGATTTGGGTTCATTTGAGGAATATATGGTTGTTGTTGGGTTTGGTTCAAACTAGCTGAATAGCATGCAGCTTGTTGCATAGGTGAAAGCGGTGGGATGTAAGTAGTAGGATATGATGGTGGTGTGTATGAAGTTTGAGCTAGATAGTTGATTGGGGTTTTGGTTGGTTCAATAACGCTTGAAACACAAGCTATATGTGAAGCAACAGAACTACTAGAACCTGAACTAGTTAGAGATGAAGATGTACCACCATGATATAACTCTGGATTCTGAATTTTGTTTAAAAGTGAGCTTTGGTTAACTCTTTGACTTTTTCTCTGGGCGATTTTGGCGATTCAGTTTTCTAGGGTTCCGGTTTCTATTTTCTGGTTATTTCTTGTTCGTTTTGTACTGTTCCATTCAATTTTGATTGGAATCTTCACAATACTTCTTTGTTTCTATGGATCAGTCTATTGCTGATCCTAATAGGGGTTTGCCCCGTGATTTACCCCCAGATCTGACTATGTCTGAGAGCTTTTGTGATCCTCTGGTTATTTCTGTCCCTGATGGTTTTGATGAATCTCGTGCTTCTCCTAATTCTCCTTTGAACCCTAAGTTGTTTGACAATTCTCTGGAGCTGAATATTCAAGCTGCTTCTGCTCCATATCTGTCTGATTGGCGTAAGCATATTATTATATCCAGGTAGAACATCTTGTTAATGTCTGAACAGGATCTATTAATGATTGAGAATCCCCCTCGTGTGACTCATTGGCAGATTTTTGGATCTGAGCAATATGTGGTTACAGATCTAACTATTGGAGAGGCTATTCAGGTATTGATTGACAAAACTTATACTGATAATTCATTTGTTTTGCTATGAATTTGTTTATTAATATGAATTATTTGAATATGAGTTTTGAGTTGAGGTTTGGAGAGTTGTTAATGAAGGTTATTGAAGCTGATAATAGGGGGAGGTCAATGGATGGGTCCTATGTGCAGTTTAGTGATAAGTGTGTTGAGTTTATGAATTTTGTGATGAATGTTTGTGAGAGGAATGAACATAGGATGTTGAAAATTGCATGTGTTGATATGGACAGTAGTAGAGCTGGGCTAGATTTCACTAAGAAGTATAGTGAGGCTGATGGGAGCAAGTATGAGACAAAGGGTTGTCTATTGCAATTTGATTTGCAGGTTTTCAGGGATTTGAGTGATGATCTTGTCCAGAATTGGTATATTACTGATTCTGTTGATAGGTTGACTGCTTTTCATAAATATTATCATATGAAGTTTGTTAAGGTGATAGACTACTGTATTGAGGAGATATTTGAGTTTGATTCCAAGATTGTTATTGCTCTGTCTAAATGGGTCAATAATCAGTGTAGGGATGATGAGGATGAGACTTTGTATGATGTTATGTCTGAGAATTGTTTAAGGATACTTCTGAAAAGAAAGGTGTTAGACAAAGAGAGTTCTTTAGGTGGTATCACTAATAACAATATGTTTGATGGAAGTCCTGATAAGCCTATTGTTAAGGATAAGAGGCTGAAATCCTCTATAAAGGAGGATGATGCTAAGCAAATTGCTCCACGAAACAAGTCTACTTTACTGATGAAGGGTGGAAGATTATGAAGATTCTTTTATCTAGAAATAAGAAGGCTGCTAGAAGATTTGAGTATGATAAAAATGCTGTTATTTCTGTTTTTCCAGTTTTCAGAAATGGGTTCTACTTATGACAATGTTGGTACTACTCCTATTGAATCTATGTCTATAGATGAGATGGAGAAGGAGATTAGAGAATTAAAGAAGTTAGGAGGGGTTATTAAGTCACCTAAAGGTTATAAAACTGCTGATGGATTGATTTTTGATCCATGGGAGGTTGATGCTAATGCTAGAGTTAAACTTGGCTTCTTAGGTGGAGAATACTCTGCTAAGGAGACTAGGGAATTCAATAAGAAGAAAGAGGTTAGATTGAGGGATTTGGTGGTGGGATTGGGTAAAGCAAAAGAAAAGTTGGCTAGACAGCAGGAGATGCTTCATGATAAGGCTAAAGACATTATTTTGAAATCGCCTATATTTGGTGCTTATTCTGGGGTTAAGCCTGTGTTTAAAGCATCTGCAAGTGATCCAAAGGGTATTATTACAGAGACTGGACTTGCTACTGATAATAATAAGTCTGAGTCTGGTAATACTAAGGGCAGACCTTCCTATGCTAATGCTGTTTGGGGTGAAAAAGTGGCTGATCTTGTTAAAAAGATAGTCTATTGTCCTCCTACTACTCTTGATAATGGAGAGAAGGTTGTGATGATTAGGCAGGAGTTTGTTGAAAAAGTTAAGCAGACTTTTTCAAAATATCTCTATGGGTATTTTGTGGGGTCCTTCTATTCTATTGCATGGGTGAGATTTAATCTGTTCAAAATGTGGAAAAAAATATGGGGTTGAAGACATTTCAACTAATGGCAAGGGATTATTCTATTTCAAATTTTATGAGGAAAAGGGTATGTTGGATGCTTTGAAGGCTGGGCCATGGGTGGTGAATGGTATTCCCTTGGTTATTCACCAATGGGAAGTTGGAACAGCTATTGTGAAAAAGGATCTTGTCAGTGTGCCAGTTTGGATCTTATTCAAGGAAGTGCCCTTGGAATTGTGAAATGTGCAAGGATTATGTGAAATTGCTAGTTGCATTGGTAAACCTTTACTCTTTGATAATATAACTGTTGATAAATGTCTTAATAATGAAGTGCATGCTGGTTTTGCAAGAATTTTGGTTGATGTGGCTGCAGCTGATGCTCGTCCGAATGTGGTTAGAGCATTTTATCCTAAAGAGGAGGGGAGGGTAGAAAGAATTGCTGAGGTGCTGGTTGAATACCAAAAGGTTCCTGTTAATTGTACTTATTGTAAGGTTTTTGGGCACTCTTATGAAACTTGTGATGTTAGGGAGTTGAATGATGAGGAGAAGGCTGCTAGGTTGCAGAAGAGTGTTGAAATAAATGTAGAGGTTCAAGGTGGTTCTAAGGGTGGTAATACTGATGAGGAGGGCTATAAAACAGTGTGGAACAAAAGTATGGCAGCTAGGAATTCTAGCAAGTCCAATGATCAACTTAGGAGTGGGAATGGAGGTTATGGGGGAGGGGCTCTTAGGCAGAGAAATATGGGCTTGAGGAAGGAGGATAAGGAGGTAAAATTACAAGAGAGAATTACTAGTCATAAAATGAAGCAAGCTGTGTTGGAGTATGCTGAGGTTAAGAATACTGGGAGAAAAGAATCTGGGGGTGCATCTTCTTCAAAAACCAAACCAGTTGTGAATCATGTTAAAGGAAAGGGAGTGAAGACAGGAGGAGAGGAATATGTTGTGAAGCAAACTGGTAGTAGTGGGAGTAGGAAGACTGGTAAGGAAGCTAAGGTTGAAGCTGATGGTGAGAATAGTAATGCAAAAAAGCAGCCTTTTGCCAAACCTATTCTTAAATTTCAGCCTAAACACCCTTCCAAGCCTGTGACTAAAAATCCCTTACAGTCTGTTTCTAAGCAGGTTTCTTGCTCTTCTTCTGAGAAAGTATCCATTTGGCCTAAAACATCTTCTAAGCCTAAAGTTGAGATAGCTACTGTTCCTATCTCTTCTCCCCCACTTGAACCGTTTTCTGTTTCTAAGCCTGTTGAAAATGAATCCTCTAGTTACAACAACCCCTCCCCTTATTTCCCTGATGATTTATGTTCTGACCCTGTGGTTGAGAAGTGTGTCAATGAATTGAATCCTGGGCAGTTAAATGATGTTATGTTTTATATTGATCAGAGAATAGTCCCATCTAAGGAGCAAGTTGAGGAATGGACTATTGATCAAACTCACCTATTCTTTGTTTTATGTCAAAAGCATAATTTTCTTGAGGGATTGGATTATGATGAAATTGAAGACATTGAAGTGGAATCTAATGGTGATGAAGTTAGCTCTGAGAACAATGAAACAGGGCAATTTATGAAGATGGATGATGGAATTGATAATCAGGACATGCAGGATGGGCATGATTCTGATCTTAAAGCTGGTTCTCAATGATGGTACAGAGCTTGAACATGATGGCATGGAATGTTAGAGGTATGTCTAATGTTCCTATGCAGAATGAGGTTATGGAGGTTATGAATGATAATAATGTTGGAGTATGTTGTTTATTGGAATCACATGTGAAGGGTAAGAATCTTGACAATGTGTGTGGCAGGATTTTTCGTAATTGGCAGTGGGTTTCAAATAGGCCTTATTGTTCTAATTGTGTTAGGATTATTATTGGTTGGAATCCTAGCCTAGTTGATATTATGGTTATGGAAATTTCTACTCACGTTATTCATTGTTTTATCAGGCCTTTAACTGGGGGAGCTGCATTTTTCTGTTCATTCTTATATGGGAATGTTACATACCCATTAAGAAGACTTCTTTGGAATGATCTTAAGGTTTTTGGTAGTACTATTAAGGATGAGGCTTGGCTATTAATGGGTGATTTTAATGCCATCTTAGACCCATCTGAGAAATCTATGGGCTCTTCTTCTATTGATGCCTCTATGTTGGATTTTAGGGAGTGCTGTGAGACTATTAATATTGAGGATATTCCTTCCTCAGGTCTGAAGTTTACTTGGAATAAATCTCCAGGTAAAACAAGAGGTTTGCTTAAAAAACTTGACAGGATCATGTGTAATGGTAGTTTTCTAAATGCTTTTCCTGAGGCTGCTGGTAATTTTCTCCTATTTTTATCCTCAGACCATTCTCCTGCTTTAGTTTCGCTGAAAAGTAAAGATGTTTGGAAGCCAAGGCCGTTTAAGTTCATGAATTTTTTGGCCTCTAAGCCTAATTTTTGGCCTTTGGTTGATTTTGTTTGGAAAGTAAGAGTCCAAGGGTGTTCTATGTTCTCAGTTGTTTCTAAATTGAAGAAGTTGAAGAAACCTTTGAGGAAATTGGGAAGGGAGCAAGGGGATCTTCATGATACGGTTAAATCTCTGACTAGAGAGTTGGGTAAAGTCCAGGAGGAGGTGGTTCAGGATCCTCACAATGCTGACTTGAAGGATCAAGAAGTGGCTTATATTAATGCTTTGAAGCAGGCCTCTCATGATGAAGAGTTGTTTCTTAAACAAAGAGCTAAAGTTGAGTGGCTGAAAGCTGGGGATCAGAATACAGCTTATTTTCATAAAGCTGTTAGAGGTAAGATTAGCAGAAGTAGAATTAACTTTGTTATGGATGCTAATGGTAATTATTTTGAGGGTAGATGTGTTGGGGAGGTGTTTGTTAAACACTTTGAAAGTTTCATGGGTAGTAATGTGCAGGTGAATGGGATTAGGGGGGCTGATTCTTTGTTTCATACCAGATTATCCAGGGCTGAGGCTGATTGCATGGTTAAGGAAGTTACTAATGAGGAAATTAAAAAAGCTATTTTTGATATTGATGTTGATAAGGCCCCTGGGCCTGATGTCTTTTCCTCTAAATTTTTTAAAGCTTCCTGGTCTGTTATTGGTGGTGAGGTCTGTGAGGCCATTAAAGAGTTTTTCTATAATGGCAAACTACTCAATGAAGTCAATGCAACCATTATTTCTTTAGTGCCAAAGTGTCTGAATCCTAGGAGTGTTGTGGATTATAGACCCATTGCTTGTTGTAATGTTCTTTACAAATGTATCACTAAAATCATTTGTGAAAGAATTAAAGGATCTCTTGATAAGATTGTTGATAATTGCCAAAGTGCTTTTATCCCTGGGAGGTTAATTAGTGATAATATTTTGTTGACACAAGAGCTGTTGAGAAATTACCATAGAAAGGAAGGGGAAGCTAGAATTGCTTTGAAAATTGACTTGCAGAAAGCCTATGACACTGTTAACCATGATTTTCTTGAAGCCTGTCTTATAAATTTTGGTTTTCATCCCTGTATGATTGCTTGGATCATGACATGCATAAGGTCTGCTGCTTATTCTATAAATGTTAATGCGGAGAGTTTTGGGTATTTTAAGGGATTTAGGGGCTTGAGGCAGGGTGATCCTATGTCACCTTACTTGTTTACTATTGTAATGCAAGTCCTGAAACTGATCTTGGATAGAAGGATTGCTGGAAGTGATCAGTTTAGATATCATTGGAAGTGTGCTGAGATGAATCTTACACATGTTTGTTTTGCTGATGATCTTCTTCTTTTCTGTCATGCTGATGTTGCTTCTGTCTCTCTCATTAAGGATGCTTTGGAGGAATTTAGTGGAGTTTCTGGCTTAGTCCCTAATCTGGGAAAAAGCACAATGTACATGTCCAATGTTACTAGTATTATGCAGGAGAGAATCAAAAGGTTGCTTCCTTTTAAAGTGGGTAGCTTACCGGTTAGATATCTGGGAGTTCCTCTCTTATCTACAAGGTTGTATTCTAAAGACTGTAGTGTCCTTATTGATAAAGTCAGGAAGAGATTGGAAGATTGGAAGAATAAGTCATTGTCATTTGCTGGAAGGTTACAACTTATTAAGTCTGTCCTCTCTTCCTTGCAGATTTTTTGGGCTTCAGTTTTCTTGCTCCTTGTGAGTGTTATTGAGGATATTGAGAGACTTATGTGTAGGTTTCTTTGGAGTCAAAATGATCCTAGTAAGGGAAAGGTGCGAGTTTCTTGGGAAAATGTGTGCCTTCCAAAGAATCAGGGTGGATTGGGGATAAAATCTTTAAGAATACAGAATAAAGCTTTGCTTGCTAGACATATATGGAGCCTTATTTCTGGAAAAGAGACTATTTGGACAACTTGGATTAAGACTTATAGGCTTAAGGGTCTTAGTTTTTGGGGCTTTGTAAAAAAGGAGGGTCCATGTTGGAGCTGGAAAAGTATTTTAGATAGCAGGGAAACACTTTGGAGCCATTGTATTCAAAGTATAGGTGATGAATGTTCCACTTCTGTCTGGTATGATAACTGGTGCCCATTGAGTCCTCTTAGTCTATTTATCTCTCCAAGGGACATTCATAGGGCTGGATTCACTTTGAAAACTACAATTGCTGAAGTGATTAGTAATGGTAGATGGTTGTGGCCAAAAGAGTGGAGGAGTAAATTTCCTTGTTTGTTTTCTTTATCTCCTCCAATTATTATTTCTGATAAGAAAGATGTTACCTTCTGGAAAACTAAGAAGGAAACGTATGAGGTTTTTGCTACCAGGACTGTGTTTAATGATCTTAGTGTTGCCAACCCTGAAGTGTCTTGGGCTAGAGTGGTTTGGTATAGTCAGGCAATTCCTAGACACTCATTTACACTTTAGTTGGCTGTTCAAGGAAGATTGATGACTCAGGACAGGTTGTTGAATTGGGATGTGCAGAATGTCCTAGAATGTGTGTTTTGTGGGAAAGTCAAGGATAGTCATAATCATCTGTTCTTTTAATGTGAATATCCTAAAGCTGTTTGGGATACTCTTAAAGATGAGGGAGGTTTAGCTCAGTTTTCTTCTAATATATTCACTTGTGTTAATGAGCTGGCGAATTCTCATTTGGGAAAGTCAGTTGGAAGCATAATTAGAAGACTAATTTTGGCAGCTATGGTCCATTTTATATGGCAAGAAAGAAACTTGAGGTTGTTTCAGAGAGAGAAGAGAAGTGAGGAGGTTATTTGTAACATTATTAGAGAGGCAGTTAGATTGAAGCTTGTGGGGTTAAAGATTTATGCTACTAGGGGTAGTGTCAAGTTAAGCAAGCAGTGGGGATTTAAGGTGGTATGGAGGGATCCTGCAAAAAAGTTTTACCAATGCTGAAACTTTTAATGTCTATTGTTTTCTAGGTGACTTGGGTGATTTGGGTGATGTATTGGAGTGAACTCAGCTGGGGTGGTGGATTGGTTCTCTGGTTGGCTGGGGCAACATTTTGCTGTGGCAATTATATTTTCATGTATTATTGGTTACGGGGTGGGGGGTTTATATGGGATCAAGGAGATATAAGGGGCACTAAACACCCTGGGGTAGTTATCTTAGTATGTAGCTCTTACCTTTTAATGTTGTGTGGGTGTGTCTTTCATACACATGTTTATGTGTTATACTGTGTTCACCTTAGGAAATTAGGACTTAGCACTTCTGTTGGCTTACATATAATCAGCTTTGGTGCTTCTTCTTATTTTGAAAGGGGATTAGGTTATTTTATGCAGGAGGTTTGCTTGGACATTCGAGAGATAAGGATGGACTGTTCCATTGCCTTTAGGACCTTACTTTCTTCTCTTCTATTTTTTTCAGTTTTTAGTACTGCCACTACACTGGTGGAGGTTGATAAAGAGTACAAGTACATTAGGTGCTATTCAGCTGCAGTGTGTGTCTTTGACAAGCTGCCTTTGTTCTTAATACTTAGTGTTAAGAGGAAAGTCTTTAATTCCATTTACTGGCATTATTGGGGGTCTATAGGAGTGTTTTTTTATTATGATTTCTATTGGGATAGCAGGTCTATTTCAAACTTCTATAGATGCACATGGATTCCTGTTTCATGTGCCTTTTCTAAACAAGTTATGGGAAGTTTTTGAAGGCCTCATTATGTCAGTTGTGTTCTAGGATCATTTGTTGTATGATGGATATTAGAGGATTTGAGTTAGGAATATTAAGGATGTATTTTGGGCTAGTTAATGGGATGGGTTGGACTGATGGTATGGTGATGTTTAGAGGGCTGGGCAGCTATGGATAACTGGGTTTGGAGGGTATAGAGGGTGTGACCTGGAAATTGTTAGTTTTGGGCTGGGTTTTTTTTTAAGATGGAAGATTTCTACTGTGGGCCAAAATTTGAAGGAGTGGGTTGTAGTGAGATTCGGCTTTACTTGGTGGTCTGGGAGAAGCATATTGATGAAACAGATTAGGAGGGTTGGGCTTATGGATATCAGAGTTAGGAAGTGGGCTTGTGTGTATGGAAAAGGAAACTTTGTGATGGGTGGGCAATGGTTTTTGGAAATCAGAGTGAAGCTTGGACCAATGGTTTTTTTAGGTATGTTTGTGGGATTGATGCTTTGGAGAGGGAGTAGTGTCTTATGGGCTTCTATTGGATATTATTTATGTATGATAATGAATTGGACTAAGGTGTTTGGGCTTTTGGGACATCATCGAAAGGATGTGGACAAGCTTTATTGGACATGGAGATGTGGTGATTGGGTTTTTGTAGTGATTTGTCTATTTTTATTATACATCCAAAAACTTTGTTGGGCTTTTAATATCGTTTTGGGCTTAGGATATTTTGTTAGAGTTGGCCCGGTTTTGTGTTATGTTTTAGTTTGTTTCTGTTTTGGGTCTAAGTTAAGATCTTGTCTATTTATACAATAAACTAAAGTCTCATTCGTACATATCATCTTCCTTCGCACCATTCAAGCCTCCTTCGCACCTTCTAAAACACTCCTTCGCACCAACGATATCAACCAAAACATTTGTATTGTTCAATCCAAAGCATTAGTCGCACTTTTGCATCTACAAAAATAACCATATGTGGTAGATCAGATGGTTAGTGTGCTTGTTGCCCAGCAGCGTGACCTTAGGTTCGAGACCTGGCACACGTGTTTTTTTTAGTTATTTTCCAATAATTATAAACTCACCCAAATAACCTATACTTACAATTAAATCCAAGATCTAATCATTCTCAGGGTCAGACCAAATGATCTGGCTTGTGATTTTAAAACCAAGAAACCGGCCAAGGACTCGGGTTCGAGCTTTGGCACATGCAATAATTTTTTTGGGTTTCTTTTATACCTATATAACCTATATTATTTTTAAAAATGGATTTTAAATACTAAACATGGTTTATAAATTCTACAAAAATTATTTTATGATATTCAAATGGTCAAGTTTATCATAAAATTTTTAGTTTTTCAAAAATCATTTATTTATTATATATTATAAATATTACAATTTTATTCTTTAATAATTTTAAAATTCTATAAAAATATCAAAACGACTTCATAAAATTCCACAAAAATTATTCTAGCCTTATAAATCAATAAACATTTCTGAAATAAATTTTATTTCAGAAAAATCATTTATTTAATATTTTTAATCAATTTTTGTTAGTTTAATCATAAATAAATCATAATAAATACATTTTTCATTATTTTTACATCAAAATTTCACATAAATTATTATTAATAATTTAGATCAGAAATATAATTTTTTTGATTCGAAATTTATAAATTTTAATATTTTTAAATATTAAGTCTATATTTTGTCAAATATGTATTAATATATAAATATTCATTAAGAAAATAATTTTATAAAAATTATTTTCACATTTATTACATTATAATTCAACTACCTTTAGTTAATTTTGGTCAGAAATATTTTTATTAATTATTTCTTTATTTATTAAGTTATTAACAATTATTCAAATTTAATCATAAATCAATTATTATCCCCAAATTTGGAACCCTAGCATATTTTAGACTATAAAACTTAGACTTATTATGTTTTCCCCAACACTTATTTATTACCTTGAAATAGGGTGATATTTGGATACACACGAGCCACATTTACTTATATATCAAGGGTCTTCATTCTAACACTAAGGTGAGCTTACATAGCCCCTTTTCCATTTCACTATTTTGGGGTGAAACATGTTACAACATTCAATTTACAATTCAATCATAAGTGTCTATGTGTTATTCTATGTTGCATTATGTCTTAAACATTACTAGGGTAAGCACATTATTCTAACATAATCATTAACATTGATCAGCCGATGGTATACAATGATAGATCTATTGGACTGACAATCCCACCCGGATACGTGTACCTCCTTCATTGGTAGCGTATGTGATTGTTATCGAATTTATAACATAATCGAGTGAACCATATGCGTATGGGATGGACCACAATATTATAGTCACAAGGTTTGATTATGCACTCGATTTACCCAATGGTTTTGTTTTCACATATGGACTAGGCTTGCCATGACACTCGAATTGTACAAGTTATTATGCAATTATCAAAACCTATGTAATTCTCACCAACTTATGTTGACACAAAATATTTTCAAACTTAACATGTTTCAGGTTATAGCTTATTCGAAGATTAGAGTTAATGCTTGAAGATGCGTAGCTAGTATTTTTTTTCATTTTGATGTACAAATTTTTAGAACAATTGTATGTAATTCATTTAAATCATTTATTGAAACTTATTATTTACCATGAGCTACTGAACAATCATCAATACGTGACATCCCGATGTTTCCGCAATCGGTTGGGGTGTTACAGATTGGTATCAGAGCCATGGTTATAGGGAATTAGGTTATTAGAAAAATAATCTAGTCTATAACCATAGGATTTTAACTAGTACTTGCTCCTTTTACTTGCAACCTCACTTGTTTCTATTCTCTATCTCCCTCCTACTTCTTATCACTACTTTAATCTCTACAAGATGATTGCTCTCCATCACTGGATCTACTCTTAGACTAATAGGACAAAATCCTCAGGTTTAGCCTGAACCACCTTGAGATCTCGTCGAAGTTCTAGATTTTAATAACGAACACGTGCAATCTAGAAGGGTGAACGCCTGTATTCTGAGTTTTCTATCTAGGACTGGCATTACGCATATATCCCAATCAGACGAGGGACCCGGATGCCTACCTGGAATTCTCGGGATGAGTGTTCACTTATAGGCTAAAGCATGTCTTCACTATGTTATTAGAATCTAGAATCTTTGATAAGTCAACGTTTTCGCTTATTCGTTTTAATTAATGAATAAATGATTACATTCCTGATATTATCTCATTATCCTTAATTCATTCCATGTCTCATTGAACCTTCATTATGCCTCTTACAAATTATGCCTCCTCGTCGCAGCACTCGCCTTAACAGTGGCAACGAAAATGAGGAAGGAAGCAGCAACAACAACAACCACAACAACAACAATAACAATAACAACAATGGTAGTGATGTCCAACTGGCTGCGAGCATTACCCAACAAATGGCGCAACAAATAGCAACTCTGGTTCCTAATTTGGTGGCTTAAATAATCCAAATGAATGGAAACGACAATGGTAACGGCAATGGGAATCATAATGGGAATGGAATTGGAAACGGGAACGCTCACCCAGCCTGCACCCTCAAACACTTCAATACCTGCAATCCTCCTAAGTTTAGCAGGGACGAAGGAGCTACTGGTCTCCTACAATGGTTCGAGGGTATCGAGAATACCTTCAATAATAGTGAGTGTCCCGATAACCTTAAGGTTCTTTATGCTATGAGTGTTCATCAAAAACGAGCACTCACGTGGTGGAATGAGGAAAAGCGTACCCGTGGAGCTGAAGTCGCACTGGCCTTAACTTGGGAAGAAGCTAAAGACGTTTTGAAGGCGGAGTTCTGCCCTCGTAATGAAATCAAGAAGTTGGAAGATGAGTTTCACGATCTTGCCCAAGACAGTGGAGAAAACCTAACCTACAACACTCGTTTCCACGAACTTAGTCTACTGCTACCACATAAGGTCACCCCTTGCCTATTGCAATCGAAAAGTACATTGGTGGCTTACCCATGCAGATTCAGGACACGGTGTGGGGAAGGAACCCTGCTACTCTCGAGGAAGCAAAGTGTTTGGCGGCTACCCTAACAGATAACCATGTGAAGGCAGGAACCCTGACTCGTAAAGGGGAAAAGAAAACTGTTGTGAAGGATACTCCTCAACCTGCTATCGAAATTGAAACTGAGTCCTCAACCAATGGAAGGCGCAAGGCCAGGTATTTCGCAATAGATACCACTCCTCCACCCACCAAGAAACCATATACTGGACCCCATCTTTGTGTAATACCTGCAAGTATCACCACCCAACTCATGTGCCTTGTCATCATTGTACTAATTGTCAAAAGTATGGGCATCTCGTGAATGTTTGTCGAATTCCTCCTGCTAATGCCCCTACTGCTCAGAATAATCCTGCTAGGGATCCTCCAGCTACATAACAACAAGCTCCACCGTTTGAATGTTATTTGCTTTTTAAAATTCTATGTATTGACGCTTTTTGATTCAAGTATTGAAATTTTTGTCTTTTACATGAGAGTCGTTTATCTATTATGATCATAACACTTGGATGCATGTTTGAATGTGAACTAATTGCTATATCAATATCTAAATCTATACAACTCACATACTATACTTGTTATACTTATAAACTTGCTTACATAAACATACTATCAATTTGCAATAAATGCTACACTTAATCAAACAACTGATAGAGGATGAAGTACTTGCTCAACAGTTAGTTGAGTACCAAATAACCAACTCAACGATTGGTAGAGGTCATCATGCCTTTTTAACAGTCGGGAGAGGCCCTACAACTTGCTCAACGACTGGTGGAGGCTATCGAACCTGCTCAACAATCGGTAGAGGTTCCTACTCACTAACTGGTATGAGTCTTTTTCCTGCTCAATAGTTGGACTCATTAATACAGAGGTTATTTTGCATTACTTACATGTGTGTTTAGAGTCATAGAAGGACATAAAACCCTAATGTAAGGTAAATTGATGATTGCGGTCCGGAACGTAATCATGAATTTACAGGTACGTTAAGGTAGTGTGAAATTCTATCAAGGTTTTCAGTAGATAACCAAATTATAAACTCTAGATACATGGTAGTTCATTTAGTCTTTCTTTAGTCAATCAACTCATGCAATTCTTTTAGGATTCCTAAAACTTACGTTTAGTATTTTGCTAGATTCTTATTCTTCTTGCAATATCAGACGAACCTGACCCAATCCTTAAAACTCACACATATCAAACCTTTTATTCCATTACCTATAAATTCATGTTGTGCCTTAACCACAGTTGCACTAATTTCAACCCAATCACCCCCAACCCTGTGTTTTAAATAACTTCGGGACGAAGTTTCCAAAAGTAGGGGAGACTGTAACATTCGCATATTTTGCCAAAATTTTTAATTAATAATATATAAAAAAATAATAAATAAATGTGTGTTTGTTTTAAACAATATATATTTTAAACACCTTAAACTAATAAAATCGTTAGATTCCCGACGTTTAGAATAATTTAAAAATTATTCGTAACATTTTTAATCTTGTGTAATCATTATATATATATATATATATAGTTTACATATAACAAAATGCTGAAAATAACTAAGTGTTGGTGCCGAGATTCGAACCCAAGTCAAAACCGGCCCAATGCCTAACACAACACAGCACAACCAGCTGAGCTGGATGTCTTATCTGTTCCATATTCTACGTGTTTTAATTATAAAGTTTGTTTGAATCATAGCAGTTAACTTGGAAAGTCAACTGCGATGCTTTTCTTCCATAACTAACATCAATCCGCGTTTATTTTCGAATTCGTTTATGGTAAACTGTTGACCAACCTCGTATGATTGTTTTCCACGCAAAAATCATAATTAACACTTTCCAATTTGAGCCTGTTCACGCGTATTATAATTAAGACGGGTCAAATTTTCCTAATCTATGAAACCGAGTGTTATAGTATAAATTGAAGCCTACACTAGAACCTAAGAGTGCCGAAAACAAAACCCCTACTATCAATTTCAGTTATAACACACTCTTTAATCCAGTTCAATCGCGTTTTGGTTTTCAAGCTTACTCAAATCAATCAAGCATTAATCACCCAATGTAAGCCTCGATTTTTTTGTTGATTTCTGATATTCGGCAATCAACAAACAATAGCCCCATGAAATCAGAGGCTATTGTTGGTTATATAGGATTATTAAAAAACCTAGGGTTCATAGGTTCTAATTGGGGATGATGATCCGGAATCGAATATGTTTATAATGTTTTCGGTAACAAAATAAAATAACCATATGTGGTAGATCAGATGGTTAGTGTGCTTGTTGCCCAGCAGCGTGACCTTGGGTTCGAGACCAGGCACGCGTGTTTTTTTTAGTTATTTTCCAATAATTATAAACTCACCCAAATAACCTATACTTACAATTAAATCCAAGATCTAATCACTCTCAGGGTCAGACAAAATGGTCTGGCTTGTGACTTTAAAACCAAGAAACCGGCCAAGGACTCGGGTTCGAGCTTTGGCACATGCAAAAATTTTTTTGGGTTTCTTTTATACCTATATAACCTATATTATTTTTAAAAATGGATTTTAAATACTAAACATGGTTTATAAATTCTACAAAAATTATTTTATGATATTCAAATGGTCAAGTTTATCATACAATTTTTATTTTTTCAAAAATCATTTATTTATTATATATTATAAATATTACAAGTTTATTCCTTAATAATTTTAAAATTCTATAAAAATATCAAAACGGCTTTATAAAATTCCACAAAAATTATTCTAAACTTATAAATCAATAAACATTTCTAAAATAAATTTCATTTCAGAAAAATCATTTATTTAATATTTTTAATCAATTTTTGTTAGTTTAATCATAAATAATTCATAATAAATTCATTTTTCATTATTTTTACATCAAACTTTCACATAAATTATTATTAATTAATCATTTAGATCAGAAATATAATTTTTTTGATTCGAAATTTATAAGTTTTAATATTTTTAAATATTAAGTCTATATTTTGTCAAATAAGTATTAATATATAAATATTCATTAAGAAAATAATTTTATAAAAATTATTTTCACATTTATTACATTATAATTCAACTACCTTTAGTTAATTTTGGTCAGAAATATTTTTATTAATTATTTCTTTATTTATTAAGTTATTAACAATTATTCAAATTTAATCATAAATCAATTATTATCCCCAAATTTGGAACCCTAGCATATTTTAGACTAGAAAACTTAGGCTTATTAAGTTTTCCCCAACACTTATTTATTACCTTGAAATAGGGTGATATTTGGATACACACAAGCCACATTTACTTATATATCAAGTGTAACACCCCAACCGATGGCGGAAACATCGGGATGTCACGTATTGATGATTGTTCAGTACCTCATGGTGAATAATAAGTTTCATTAAATGATTTAAATAAATTACATACAATTGTTCTACAAGAATTCGTACATCAAAATGAATAATACTATGCACACATCTTCAAGCATTAACTCAAATCTTCAAGCAAGTAGAACCTGAAACATGTTAAGTTTGAAAATATTTTGGGTCAACAAAAGTTGGTGAGAATACATAGGTTTTTGAATATAATTGATAAAAATAGTTTGTACAACAATCACAGTTGTATGATGATAGAGTATGATTCCGACATGTAACAATGCGTCTTTGTACAATCAAACCTTTTGTCGACTGATGACTAACTCGCAAGTTAGTTAAATGTTGTTACTGTTATCGATCATCCCTGAATTTATGCGGGGGGATGGGTTTGTCAGACCTATAGCGCTATAATCTAAACAGGCGGCTTGATCATTGTTAATGATTGTACTGTGTCTTTTTGATACAGTCAAATGATAGAATGATAGTGTAATTGAATCACAAGTAAGTATGAGTAAATGATAGTATAAAATGTTTAAACATGTTTCACCCCAAAAATGTAAAAAAGAAAAGGGGCTATGTAAACTCACCTTAGCAAAATGTTAAGTCTTGTGAAATAGAATATGTGTTGCCCAACGATGCCAAGTATTACCCTATAATTAAGGTAGTAAATATGTCTAAGTCCTTCTAGTCTACAAATATATTCTAGGGCTTCGAATTTGGGGATAAGTGCTCGTTTAATTAATAAATAAAATGTTTGAATAATATGAGAAATTTGATAATTAAATAAACAAAAGTCCTTTTTGTAAATTTTAAATTAAAGATGGTCACAATAATAAGTTTTAAGATTGAAAATAATTTTTATAAAATTATTTTCTTAAAAATAGAATATTAAATCTATTTATTTCAAATTGTCAAAATATAACTTTAATATTTAAAAATACTAAAATTAAAAGATTATTAAATTAAAAATTGTATTTCTGTTTCAAATAATCAGATATAATTTATATAAAATTTTGGTGCAAAAATATTGAAAAATGAATTTATTATAATTTATTTATGATTAAAACTAACAAAAATTTATTAAAAATATTAAATAAATGATTTTTCAGGAATAAAAATCATTCAAGAAAAGTTTATTGTTATAAAAACTCAGAATAATTTTTGTGGAAATTTATAAGATTGTTTTGATATTTTTATAGAATTTTATAAATAAAATGGAATAAACTTGAATTATTTATTATATATATTAAATAAATAAATTTTTTTGAAAACTAAAAATTGTATGTTAAACTTTTTTACTAGATTAACATAATATAATTTTTGTAGGATTTATAAAAGAGTTTTAGTATGTTAAAATGATTTTTTTAAAAAAAATATAAAGGAATATATATATATATATGTTTAATTAAAAAGAATGTTTGTTTGATGCTGAGGTTCGAACCCGGGCTCTAGTCCTGTTCGTAGGTTTTAAATCACAAGCCCAGACCAGTTGGTCTGGACCCTGAGAACGTTTGATTTCAGATTAATTTAATTATATACAATAAGTGAATTCAGTTTTATATACATTTAAAAAGAAAGAATTAAAACTCGTTTGAAAGGGACTCGAACCCGCATGCTTAGACAACCAAACATCAGACACAACCACTTGATCGAGATCAGTGGTTGTGTTTGATTCCAGTTTATTTAAAATATATAACATACGATGAAACAGTGTTCTTCCCCAATTATAATGATCGTGCCCTAGAATTATCAATTGAATGATTCACACAAAAATAACCCAATTATTCAGAGGGTTATTGTTGTGTGAATGCCGAACAACAAAACCCACAAGAAAAAGGAGACTTACAGAAACGAATTGTAGTGGAAAACGAGTCAAACGTAAAGTCAAACAATCGGTATGTGTACAATTGAGATGTTTAGAACGAAATGTGATGGTGGGATTGTGGTTTTCGGCTGCCTCTGAATCATTTGGTGGGTTCAATTTATAAAGGCTTTGCATATATATAGAAGGTCTCAATCTTTGACAAATGTTTGGTCAAAACGCGTATGCACATGAATTGGAGTGGGTTTTGGCATAAATCACGGATTATAATTATGGGGGTATGTTAGTCAGTCAAAGAGGATGATTTTGCTACCAAAAATGGGGCCAATAATCAAGGAAGGTGGACTGATGTTGACCAAGGCTTCGGTTCGGGTATGGGAGATCCACCGGGTAGCAGGGACGAGAGGAAGGGGGGGGGGGGGTCTTGGGCCGGACTTGGGTGAAGGCAAGGGGAGTTGGGCCGTTTTTTTCTGGCCTGTGTTTCGGGGCTCCGGCTTTTAAAAGAAAAAGGGGGTTTTGGGCTTTGGGTTTTGACTTGGTTTCATGTTTTAAAAACTAACTTCTATAGATTATTGTTATTATTATTATTATTATTATTATTATTATTATTAAATAAAATAAATGTTTTGATATAAATTTGAAATGGTTACTTTTGTACGAAAGTAGTTTAATGCAAATAAAGTGGTGGTTTTTTTTTTACCTATACAAAATTTAGGAAAAATTTTGCGATGTTACATCAAGGGTCTTCATTCTAACACTAAGGTGAGTTTACATAGCCCCTTTTCCATTTTACTATTTTGGGGTGAAACATGTTATAACATTCAATTTACAATTCAATCATAAGTGTCTATGTGTTATTCTATGTTGCATTATGTCTTAAACATTACTAGGGTAAGCACATTATTCTAGCATAATCATTAACATTGATCAGCCGACGATATACAATGATAGATCTATTGGACTGACAATCCCACCCGGATACGCGTACCTCCTACATAGGTAGCGTGGGTGATTGTTTTCGAATTTATAAAATAATCGAGTGAACCATATGCGTATTGGATGGACCACAATATTCTAGTCACAAGGTTTGATTATGCACTCGATTTACCCGATGGTTTTGTTTTCACATATGGACTAGACTTGCCATGACACTCGAATTGTACAAGTTATTATGCAATTATCAAAAGCTATGTAATTATGTCACACCCTCAAATTTCCACTTGCGGAGTTTTACTGCGAGGCGCATGACAAACCAGGATCCAAGTCAACGGTCACAATAAACAACTCTATATGAAGATACATGACATTCAAAAAGACATAGTTTTCATAATCTTAAAATCAGTAGCGGAAGCATTTAACAAGTTACAAAGCATAGACCAAAATGTACCAAGTGTTTATTACAAAACATGAACTAAGTCTAGACGCCAATGCAGACCCGTGCGTCTAGTTCCATTTGTTGCTACCTTAGCGACCTAAGAAAAACATGCCAAAAAGACGTCAACATATAATGCTGGTGGGTTCACAGGTTTGTTCAATATGTTACCAAGTGTTTCCAAAACGTTACCATGTCCATACTATATCAGTGTTACCAAGTACGCTAGCTAGGCGTATGTTTTATTACTACTACGATTGGAAACCATTAGTAGACACGTTTAGCAATGATTAGCATATGTTTAAGCAGCCCGAATGTTCAGCATGATACCAATGTTACCAGTTCGAGACAACATGCACCCGCCCGGCCCTCCAAGCCGACGAGTGGGGCAGGTCACGCCCAATACATCTATCCACATTTCCCCCGTTGTGCATTCCCGCACATTCATGGTTTCCCCCGGGACTTCCAAAGATCGTATAGCAATACAAAGTTACAAACCATAGTATGACATATGTTACCAAAATAGTTTAGCGCATGTTTTCTCCCCCAAAAGTTAAAGCAGTAAAAGTGGGGCTGTTGTAACAACCCTGGCTGATGTGGCCGGGTTGTCGGGTCGGGTTATCGGAGCTACACAGCGGAATCCAGGGTAATACCAGTCTTTTAGTCTTCCAGGATCCACGTCATCATGTATGTTGGGTTACCTGAACACATGTCAAAAATAGTTTCTGTCAACATAAAGTTGGTGAGGTCGTGTATTTTATAAAGTGAATGGCCAGTTCGTTTATAATTCTTTTATTTAAAATATTCTTTTATAAACATGCTTTACGATTCTATTTCTGAAGGGGAACATATATTCTATTAATTCGATTATATGTCTATTATTCCGATTATATTCTATGAGTTGCCATTCCTATCTATGGTATCACTCTGCTTGTGATAATATATGATTAATTCTACCCTCTACTCGGGTAAAACTGGTTCTTGTCCTCTAGTTGGACAAGAAAGGAAATGGCGATACCGTCCAGTACTGTCCTTGTTGTTTCTATTACCCCCTTTATATAACTTCTATTATTAATGATTCTTTTGTGTAAAGCATTATGTTTTCTTATAAGTGACATGTATTTCCCCGAAAACACTTAATAAAACTATAAAAGTGGGGAGTTCACGATACTCACTTGTTTGCGTTATATCTTCAGCTAATCTTCTTATTACAATTATATTTCATATATATATTGATACGTATTACGCGTGGAACTTGTTAGATTGTAATACTTAGGATATATATCATATATATAATTTATATATATAGAATTCAGTATATATTAGATAATCCTAAACTCGGGGTTTGGTCAATCTAGGCAAAAAGAAACAAAGCTGGCCTTTACAGCTTGGCACGCGAACCTAAGAGAACTCTAGACATAACTTACCCGAGTCTAGTATATCGTTTTATATATCGAATCTTATATATAAACATATATATTTTATATATGTTTATTATTCTCTTATTATTATTATCAAGTCCGTACGTTATTCGTATTATATATATATTCGTATAATTCTAATAATATTCCTCGTCTAGTTATCGGACCGGGTTCTATTCGGTTGTTGACCGAGTCACTGAGTCGACTCGGTAACGACTTGTATCCTTCAACTTGATTATCGGTACCTCGCAATTACCAAAACCAGTAAGTTAATATCAGCTTATAATATTATATCACCAATTTAACTAATAGGATATAAATATGATCAGATAAGTAACCCAATCAATGATACTCGATAGTTTAATCAGAAGGTTAATATGGTTCTGGTTATAACCGGACACTCGCCGGAACTCCTTAGAGACCGTACCCGTCACCTTAATCCTTATACACGATACCATACCCATTAACAGGGGTGTAGGTGACCGGATAAAGCTCGGGTTCTCAACAGAAACCATACGGCACATCCATACATACACATATCCAATACCAATCGGACAAGGAGGATTCAAGGTTACAATTGTCCGGTTCATAACAGGGGTTGGGATTTATAGTAGAAACAAGGTGGGGTTCAATCGGAGGTTATATATAGACCGGGTGACAGTTGCGAGTTATAATCGGAACAAGGATTGGGACTTAGCTTGTAAGAAACAGAAGAACGATTAGGGTTTGGTTCCAGTTGTTGGCTGCGGAGACACGGAGAGATACCTGATGACAGTCACCGGCTCCGGTGACTGTCCGGTTTATTAACTGTAACCGAGGGCGAAGGGGAAAGGTTGTCGGGTTGGAGTTCATCGGGCAGGAAGGGTTGCCGGTTGTTATCTGAAGCAAGGAGAAGGGAGAGGGATTCTTACAGGAGAAGAAGATGCGCACGGCGGCGGTGGTGGTGATGACCGGAGACGATAGCCGGAAGCAGCGGAGGCGGCAATAGCCGGCCATGGTTGTCCGGTTGCTTCTTGGTCAGAGCATTCATACTCCAAACACACACTTTGTGTGTGTAGCGTACACAGAGAGAGAGAGAGCGAGATGAGGGAAAGAGGGGTGGTTTATATAGATAATTAAAATAGAGGGTGTTTGGCTATGGGGATAATATCTGGAACTCGCGATAATTGGTATCGAGTATAACAATAGAATAATAGGCGTTTGGCAGCGGGTTAATAACAGATAAGGAGCGTTTAACCGCGATAATAATAATTCAATAATTATTATTTATATGTTCGGTTGAAACGGTTGATCGCGAGGTTCGAACCTGAATATTTAATTTAGTAATCGGGTGGTCAGGTCCGACCCGACCCGTTTAAGAGACACGTAAGGTGACGTAACCCTTAGAGACTTCGAGGTGTTACAATCTCCCCCCCTTAGGAAATTTCGTCCCCGAAATTTGAATGATCTTGTCCTTTATATTCTTAATCTATAAGGACGTTACAATTAGAACGAAATACTTGTCATCGGGACATAATTTGTTCTTATGGTTTGCGAGGAAATCGATCTTGTATCAATCCAATATTAGAAATGTCAATTTGTACGACTACATCTTGATCATATTTCTAATTACGTTTTAACCTTTCTTGTTATAGTCATATTAATTCAGATACATGGATTATCTGTATTATTTCGATATGACTATTAAAGGTTCTCGTATTGATACTATAATTCCATCGTTTGATATTCGGATTTATTTACAATGACGGATTCTAGATAGTTCTTAGGAGATAGATACGGAAGTCCCTTTGTTATTACGATTTGAACGGGATCCGAGCTACTATCTCTTTTATTCGAACTTTAGAATTAACCATCATTGTAATTCCGTTTCTTAAAGAGTAGGGATAACCTTTGGTAATTATCGGATTACTTCTTAGAAATTCTATCCTTTAAGTTCCATCTATATGGTTGATCTCTAGGTTATCTCCATTTGTGGACATACTTAGGAGGTTTCTTAGATCATTAGACGTATCTTATCTGGATTTTTAAAGGTACCGGAAAAGACTAATTCATTGATGATTGAGATTTCTCTTAAATCATCTATAATAGTCTTACTGACTATTTCATTGATGATTGACTGCATTGTATCTAATACATATTATTTGACTTTTCTTAGTGTATTATTGTGAACGAGGTCTTTCACAATTCTACAGTCAATATATGTAACTTTTATCTTTTAGTCTCGGAATCTACTGGTAACAGTCGTTGTTACGATTCTATGACTTAAGATTCTTATGGCAATGCATCATTCAGTCTTTCTCAAAATCATGATTATCATTCGTGATTTGAATACTTATTGCATTAACTATTTCTGTAAAATTCTTTCTTAATTCTAGTTCAGGATTCGATACACTCTCGGTAAAATATTTCTTATAAAATTTCTAGTCGTTTTCGTACGACTTATATTCTTATTCTGATAATTATATTTCTTGGCATATCGGATGCCTTTCTATTTTTCAGACATATCGGATGTCCTTTTTAAATTATAGTTCTTCTTATTTTTCGATTCATATTCTTTTATTTATCTATTCATATTCTTTTGTATCCAAACAAACACTGATAATATCTATAGCACACACTATAAATTAGGTATTTCTATAATATATGTTTGCTTGGAATAATTCCTTTATATTTATGTATTCGATTGAAGTTTAAACTTTCAGTGTCTGAAAACACTTCCCGATAAACTTATATATAGGCAATCTATCATAGATTCTTAATCCAACTTATTATAAGCGAGGCTTATTTCGTTGAGATATTCGTATAGATAGTTTTGCCAGAACAGTGATTTCTTATAATAACTCTCATAAGCCGTTATTCGGAATAGGAAATCCATCCTTCTTTGGCCAGAGAGTTTCACTGGAAAAATGAGCATAACTCTATTCATTTTTCGTTTTTACTTCGATTATACCTTGCGAATCTCTACGCGATTCTGCTTGGTATCAATTATATTTCGATATATTCGTTATAATTTACTTCTTTTAATAATTCATTGGATTCTACTATTTCTGGTTTTCGAATCCATATAGATTTTTATCCGTTATATTCTTAAGATTTTAACAATTCTTCCATGACTTTGTAAATTTCAACTTGGTAACACTTGACCGTTTTACCAATTTGATTGTACTATGACTCACGCGAGTTTTTATACGAAGTGATTGCGAAGATTTGTTCATAGTGGTATATATCCTCATAAAGAATCATGTGACTTAGTGACAAATGTCCGGATATACCTTCTGTAAGGGTCCGGATATCCTTTGCCACCGAGATTACACAACGACATATGACTATCTTTGGTTGGCAATCAAAAATCAATAAAATGATTTCTTTGATTCATAGAATTTAACCAATCGATGGTTTTTATTCTGCGAACCCATTCTTAGTCGTATTCCACGAAGGAATTTCAACTATATTGCCAGTTTTGTGATCGTATTCTCCACGTACATTACGCTGATAGTTCGGATTTATATTTCTTCTTATTGTTTATTTTCGTATTAGTTCTCTTAATATGTTCGTGACTCAAACATACTGTGATCTTGATAAACTCCTACTCGAATGTTCCTGTGCCTGTGGCATTCATAATTATGTTTTCAACCATAATTTCTATTTCACCTCACCTAACATTCTAGTATTTGTTTATTTTAATCACAATAGGTATGTGTCCCTTACATATTATTTCGATATTCTGTTCTTTATTTTCTTTTGAGTTTGAAATTATCTTATTCGAGATAGAACTTGTTGATCTAAGTCTAACGAAATAGACTGTCAATCGTTAAAGAATTTGGTCGTGTCATAAGATATTCAATATAACAATCCAATCTTCTTAATATCCCATGACTTGTTCGAGTCATAGGATTAAGATGGTAGTTATATTCTTGTATAATCGAGCGAGTAAGAATTCGGTTTCGTCCGACAGATACCAGCGTATGTTGATTACGGAATTTCGAGAATAATATTTTTTTGTCCAAATATTATTTAATTCTGGAAGGATCGAGGAGGACATTTAACCGAGATTTTTATATAATTACAGAGATGGGTTTAGATTATAAAACGGGATATGTATATTATTTATTATCGTTTATATTGGAATAATATCAAGAAATTATACAATCGAACATAGATATAAAATTATACGGAGAATGGTTCTTAATATTTATATATATATGAATACGAATTTGATTAAGAAATCTCTATGAAAATAACATTAAATACGGTAGAAAATATGTTTCGGTAAAATAATACGGTCATGGTTCTTTTGTATAAAAACTTTTGGGATTAATTTATAATAACAATACTGATTCGAGTTTCATAATAATATTTATTTTTGAAAATAATAACTATCTGGAAAGGGTCGTTGTAGAAATCTTTCATAATATCGGAATTTTTAAATTTTTAATAAATAAAATTCTTATTATGGATTGCTAAAACTAACGTAAATTTCTCAAAATATTGAGATCAAAATTTTAAGGTTAAACGGATAAATTTTGGATAAAACCTGAGACAGATTCTGGGGTTTTTCAAAAATTATCAATACTTGATTTGATAAAGAAATTATTAATGGATTTTCTCGATAAATCGTTATTTGAAAATCGGGTATATATTTTTACTAAAAATCGAAATACCGGTTTAGTATAAAAATAATAATGACTGAGAATAAATTTAATAAACTTTCAAAATTATACTTAAAAGATTTAAAACAATATACATAGTCGCGAAATATATTTAATCTTTAATTAAATAATTGAAATAAATTCTTTAGAAACATGCTATTTATATGTTTCTAGCATATCGGATTTTATAAAAATTTCGGAAATTACGGTATAAAAATAATACTTCTGGAAACTCGAGCATAGGAATATTCAAGTTGGGGCGTATATTTGTATTCTCTTTATATATATCGGAATAACCGTGAGGTTAACGATCTAAATAATTATCGAGACTGGAATAATTATATAATTTATACGAAATTTCTGGAATGTGCGACGGATGACTATAAATCGACGAGTTTTCTAGAGAGTGAAATACGATTTCTAAACTCTCGTATAAGTCGATTGAATCGTCGAAGAATACGTTTGTACTTTTTATATCTATTTGTATATATATATACTTCTAAAATTTCTGTCATTCCTTATTTATATCAGAATTTATTTTCTGATTTTCTTTTAATATATCTGGTTTCTTTTCTGTATATTATTTCTCATTTATTGTAGCCTTTATTTCCTGTAAGATTTCCCAGAAATTAATGTGCATATAAATTCACAACTGTGTACAGAATTGTCAATTTATCCCACATAATCATTCTAGTAATATCTTGTGGTGGATTCGTTTTAATTTCTAGTATACGGTTATGGTTCTCACCAACTTTATAATGGTTTTGACATTTAGGTACCCAAAAATTTACTCGACTGATATTTTCTTTACTAATCCTGATATCCTAAATATTTCTAATTTATTTTTCTAAGCAACATTTCTTTTTAGAAAAATATTCTGGTAGATCCCGGATTACTAAAGACTTCAAAACTGTTATTAAGCGCCGCTCTGATACCAACTGTAACAACCCTGGCTGATGTGGCCGGGTTGTCGGGTCGGGTTATCAGAGCTACACAGCGGAATCCAGGGTAATAACAGTCTTTTAGTCTTCCAGGATCCACGTCATCATGTCTGTTGGGTTACCTGAACACATGTCAAAAATAGTTTCTGTCAACATAAAGTTGGTGAGGTCGTGTATTTTATAAAGTGAATGGCCAGTTCGTTTATAATTCTTTTATTTAAAATATTCTTTTATAAACATGCTTTACGATTCTATTTCTGAAGGGGAACATATATTCTATTAATTCGATTATATGTCTATTATTCCGATTATATTCTATGAGTTGCCATTCCTATCTATGGTATCACTCTGCTTGTGATAATATATGATTATTTCTACCCTCTACTCGGGTAAAACTGGTTCTTGTCCTCTAGTTGGACAAGAAAGGAAATGGCGATACCGTCCAGTACTGTCCTTGTTGTTTCTATTACCCCCTTTATATAACTTCTATTATTAATGATTCTTTTGTGTAAAGCATTATGTTTTCTTATAAGTGACATGTATTTCCCCGAAAACACTTAATAAAACTATAAAAGTGGGGAGTTCACGATACTCACTTGTTTGCGTTATATCTTCAGCTAATCTTCTTATTACAATTATATTTCATATATATATATATTGATACGTATTACGCGTGGAACTTGTTAGATTGTAATACTTAGGATATATATCATATATATAATTTATATATATAGAATTCAGTATATATTAGATAATCCTAAACTCGGGGTTTGGTCAATCTAGGCAAAAAGAAACAAAGCTGGCCTTTACAGCTTGGCACGCGAACCTAAGAGAACTCTAGACATAACTTACCCGAGTCTAGTATATCGTTTTATATATCGAATCTTATATATAAACATATATATTTTATATATGTTTATTATTCTCTTATTATTATTATCAAGTCCGTACGTTATTCGTATTATATATATATTCGTATAATTCTAATAATATTCCTCGTCTAGTTATCGGACCGGGTTCTATTCCGGTTGTTGACCGAGTCACTGAGTCGACTCGGTAACGACTTGTATCCTTCAACTTGATTATCGGTACCTCGCAATTACCATAACCAGTAAGTTAATATCGGCTTATAATATTATATCACCAATTTAACTAATAGGATATAAATATGATCAGATAAGTAACCCAATCAATGATACTCGGTAGTTTAATCAGAAGGTTAATATGGTTCTGGTTATAACCGGACACTCGCCGGAACTCCTTAGAGACCGTACCCGTCACCTTAATCCTTATACACGATACCATACCCATTAACAGGGGTGTAGGTGACCGGATAAAGCTCGGGTTCTCAACAGAAACCATACGGCACATCCATACATACACATATCCAATACCAATCGGACAAGGAGGATTCAAGGTTACAATTGTCCGGTTCATAACAGGGGTTGGGATTTATAGTAGAAACAAGGTGGGGTTTAATCGAAGGTTATATATAGACCGGGTGACAGTTGCGAGTTATAATCGGAACAAGGATTGGGACTTAGCTTGTTAGAAACAGAAGAACGATTAGGGTTTGGTTCCAGTTGTTGGCTGCGGACACACGGAGAGATACCTGATGACAGTCACCGGCTCCGGTGACTGTCCGGTTTATTAACTGTAACAGAGGGCGAAGGGGAAAGGTTGTCGGGTTGGAGTTCATCGGGCAGGAAGGGTTGCCGGTTGTTATCTGAAGCAAGGAGAAGGGAGAGGGATTCTTACCGGAGAAGAAGATGCGCACGGCGGCGGTGGTGGTGATGACCGGAGACGATAGCCGGAAGCAGCGGAGGCGGCAATAGCCGGCCATGGCTGTCCGGTTGCTTCTTGGTCAGAGCATTCATACTCCAAACACACACTTTGTGTGTGTAGCGTACAGAGAGAGAGAGCGAGATGAGGGAAAGAGGGGTGGTTTATATAGATAATTAAAATAGAGGGTGTTTGGCTATGGGGATAATATCTGGAACTCGCGATAATTGGTAACGAGTATAACAATAGAATAATAGGCGTTTGGCAGCGGGTTAATAACAGATAAGGAGCGTTTAACCGCGATAATAATAATTCAATAATTATTATTTATATGTTCGGTTGAAACGGTTGATCGCGAGGTTCGAACCTGAATATTTAATTTAGTAATCGGGTGGTCAGGTCCGACCCGACCCGTTTAAGAGACACGTAAGGTGACGTAACAGACTCAACCTTCTCCAGCCATCGGAGCAGTCCCCCCGCTCCCTCAGTTCCAGCAAAGTTATGGGGCTGACAATCCCGAAACTTCTTATAAGAGCACCGAGGTGGGGGTGGATTGGCACCAACACCTGAAACACGATACACGAGTAAAACATAAACGAAAGGACGTGAAACCCAAGAATGAGGCAAGGTTGACAAAAATCAACTCACCACCCATGGCATTAATCCCAGCCTGGAAATTAGCCATAGCCATGTTCACTTGCTGCTGTAGCAAGTTGTTCAACTCGGCTTGGGTCATATTTATGTTGCCACGACCACCGCCTCCAACACGACCACCGCCGCCAGCACGGCCACCGCCGCCACCACGACGTCCACCACCGCGAGCACCAGACATGATCTAACAAATCAAAAAATCGAGGGATTCAGATTCACTTCTAGTGTCACCCACTAGAAATTTACAAGAGTTAACTTAGGGACAAATCCAGTACTATACATCCAAACTTGAAAAAACCATCGGGATTTTCAAGCATTTCAGTTTATTATTTCGTGTGCACCCGAAATGATAAACTGCTCTACATGGTCCTCCAGATGTACCCCTAATCTGGACTCCGGTCACCGAATATCGTCGCCTAGTAACGTGTTACGATAGGTGCAAGTGTAAGAAGGCATGTGTGTGCTAGAACCAACAAATCAACCCCTTCCCCTTCAATCCCGAAGAGAAAGACAAAAGTAGGTAAGAACCCAAATAAAAGCGGATGATGTAACAGAGAAGTATGATGATGATGTAAGGACACCCCGACAACGTTAGTACGTATCCCACTAATAGACTCAAAGTATGTGACCGTCTAGTGTGTGCGACTCGGCTATAGACCAGACTCTACATGCAGTCCTAGTTCACTATAACCTGGCTCTGATACCAATCTGTCACACCCTCAAATTTCCACTTGCGGAGTTTTACCGCGAGGCGCATGACAAACCAGTATTCAAGTCAACGGTCACAATAAACTACTCTATATGAAGATACATAACATTCAAAAATACATAGTTTTCATAATCTTAAAATCAGTAGCGGAAGCATTTAACAAGTTACAAACCATAGACCCAAATGTACCAAGTGTTTATTACAAAACATGAACTAAGTCTAGACGCCAATGCAGACCCGTGGGCCTAGTTCCATTTCTTGCTACCTTAGTGACCAGTAAAAAACATGCCAAAAAGACGTCAACATATAATGCTGGTGAGTTCACAGGTTTGTTCAATATGTTACCAAGTGTTTCCAAAACGTTACCATGTCCATACTATATCAGTTTTACCAAGTACGCTAGCTAGGCGTATGTTTTATTACTACTACGATTGGAAACAATTAGTAGACACATTTAGCAATGTTTAGCATATGTTTAAGCAGCCCGAATGTTCAGCATGATACCAATGTTACCAGTTCGAGACAACATGCACCTGCCTGACCCTCCAAGCCGACGAGTGGGGCAGGTTACCCCCAATAGATCTATCCACATTTCCCCCGTTGTGCATCCCCGCACATTCATGGTTTCCCCGGGACTTCCAAAGATCGTATAGCAATACAAAGTTAAAAACCATAGTATGACATATGTTACCAAAATAGTTTAGCGCATGTTTTCTCCCCCAAAAGTTAAAGCAGTAAAAGTGGGGCCGTGAACTCACCTTAGATAGCGTTCTTCGGTTACTAATAAAAATGCTAAGCCCTTGATAATCCTTCTACCGGAGATCTATCAAAATGTTCATATAAGTGTTCCGACTAATAACCATAAGGTTATCTAGTCCCCGATTGTCCAGATCGTAACCAAGTATGTTTTAAAGCGTGTTTAAATGTTTAACCGACACACTATACCGACCCGACATCCCGTTGGTGACTCATTACCCTAACTAATCAAGTACACATAGATTACACACAAGGTTCAAGCATAAAACACTTAGTTTGTATAAAAAATCTCATTTCTGCATCAGAACAGTCGAACCAGTCAGATAAAATCTCCTTCACCCATTTTAAGTCTCCTTCGCCCGTTTTTAAGTTCTCCTTCACCCGTTTTTCCACGTTCGACCGTTTGATCAGGTTCGCCCAACATTTTCCAGGTTCGACCCTGGATTCTCTCCTTCGCCCATTCGTTTGGTCGAAGGAGTCGAGGTTCGCCCCTGTTGTATAAATTTTCCTAAAAACGCTTCAAACACATTCGAAACACCTCGAAACATCATCAAACACAGCAGTCAAGTATGATTAACTTATCCCTACAAATCCTCACTAATTTTGCCCCAAAACCAGCTTGTTTTAATACTTTCCCAAAATGGCAAAATTATGGAAATGTAACATCATGCATGAAATCTTTACCCAATTTGGAAACTTTTTAATACTAACCCATAATCATCTACAATTACTCATTTTATCCTATAATCGAACACCCCAATCATTTTATTGATAATACTCAACATGCACAAGCCTTAGATTTCATAAAATCCCCAAAATACCCATAATATCATCATCTATCTAATAATAACCTTTACAATCCTAAACTATCATTCATAGCAGCACTAGATCATGTTTCTAACATTAGAACAACATCAAATCATTAAACAACACATAACATCACATAACACATAATTATCATATGTTTATTGATTCAAAACCTATGTTTAATGATAGGGTTTAGGTTTAGAAAGATGTTTAAAAGGTTTTTATTGATAAAATCTTCCTTAGAACAGATCTGGACATTTAGGGTTAGATAAAAACGGATTAAAATGCCTTAAAAAGATTTAGGATTAAGAACACACCTTGGATTCTTGTTTAGATGTTGTAGATAGGTTAGATTATGAAAAAGAAGAGCAAAAACTCCTTCCTTAGTGATTAAAATCGTTTGAGAGTGTTTTGAGACGGTTAGGGTTTGTGAAATGGTGAAAAATGACAAAGTTTGGTATTTATACTAATCCTCCTTAGCCCCCTATCAGTGGTCGAAGGTAGCCTCCTTCGACCCTTTCACAGGGTCGAATGAGCCCTGTCCTGGTCGAAGGGAATTCTTTCAATTCCTCATCCCATGTTCGCCCATTTACAAAGGGTCGAACCAATGCATAGTTCCACCTTCGACCACTTGAAGTGGTCGAACCAGACCTGTGTTCATCTAGTTTTCCAGTTTGTCGTGTTTAACGCATTTTAACACATCTTAACACATGAGCATGCAACCTTAGTCTATGTTTAACATATTTCAGCACGGATAATCATCTACACCTCATTTAAACACATCTATGTATATAATCCACCACACGACCCATAATCTACACATACACTTAATTAGTTTATGTAATGTCACCAACAACGGAACCCGGTACTAGTGTATTCCCAAAACGACTCCCAATGATCCTCCAGATCATTAATCCCTGGACAATCCTAACTTCACCCGATTCAACTAACCCAGTTTAGACCGTTTATAAACGTTTCCCACTAAGGTAGACTTAGATGTTACTACAATGTTTAAGCAAAATATGCCGGGGTGTCACAAATTATCACCAACTTTTGTTGACCCAAAATATTTTCAAACTTAACATGTTTCAGGTTATGGCTTATTCGAAGATTAGAGTTAATGCTTGAAGATGTGTAGCTAGTATTTTTTTTTTTTCATTTTGATGTACAAATTTTTAGAACAATTGTATGTAATTCATTTAAATCATTTATTGAAACTTATTATTTACCATGAGCTACTGAACAATCATCAATACGTGACATCCCGATGTTTCCGCCATCGGTTGGGGTGTTACATATAACAAGAATTCTAGCACTACTATTGCAACGATGCACACTAATACTGAAATGTCATATTACTAATTAATTGATTTTGTTAATGTGACAGGGATGAGAACATTTATTCGATCGTGATAGGATAGAATGTATCACCAAATGAGGTGGTAGATGGTTCGGGAGCACGACTGATAACATGCTCACTAAGGACCAAGTCAAGTAATGACTCGGATTAACGGATATTTAGCAAAAAGGGAATACAAGGGCAAGTATTAATCAGTCAGGTACATGCTCTAAATTATATTAAGCGTATTAGTATGCAAGCATCACATGAGGGATGGTACTTGCATACGCAAGCAAGAAGCTAAATGGGAAATGTGCATTGTTCACACTAGTGAACAATCAATAAACAAACATAACTTGAACATCGAGATCGAGTTGGGGGTAATCATCCAAAACTAACGTTTAAAAATCAAAGGATGCTAGAAAGGCGTTGTGATCATACCAATGAGTGTGATCACACAAAGCTTTACAAAACGAAAACACAACGTTTATTCTTAATGGATGAAGGTAAAACCTAACATTTTTTAATTTATCAAGGAATTGTTTTACCAAATAAAATAAGGGACACAAGCATGAGCTGAAGCCTTGCATACATAGGATGTGATGTACTAATTTTAACAAGTCCATGTGTACCATATGCGGATTGCTTAGCCTGGCCCGGTAAGTGTTAAACGTATGACACTATGGGTTTCTTACAATTGATACATATACAACCTATGTAACAAGGACTAAGTAAGTGTGAGGTGTCGGGACAATCATGGATTAGTCAAATATGGCCCGAAGGCCATGATAAGCAAAGAGTCAAGGAAAAACCAAGGTATAAGCGACCCGTGGGGATCGTAGAGGCCGAGGTATTGCTTCAGTAAATCAATCATAACTACGGTTTTGGTTGATAAATCATAAGCAACGGACATGGGCCGTGATAACCCATGGGTCAACTGGACTTTCGAGTCAGTGACAAAATTATAAACTAATAAGCCAAGCTATAAGCAATCCTAAGCGGGTTGTAGAGACCAAGGCAGTTGCACTCTCAATCAAAGTCATGAACTTGGTTGAATAAAAGTGCAAAAACATGATCATAAACAACGGTCTTGGGCTGTGACAAATCAGTAAATCATTCAACCCTCGGGTTAAAGATGAAAAAGTGTAAACTGCAATAACATTAGATTGTATCATTGGTACAATTTAATGCAAATTAGAATAACAGTTGGATTGTATAGTTATTACAATCGGATGCAAACCGTGATAACAGGAGATTAGTTGTTACAATAAGTTGTAATGACTAATCTACACTGTATTTTATGAAAAGAAAACCGAACACAATTTATATTGAGATCGGTAATCAGAAAAAGGACTTTTAGAAACTAAGCGTTCTAAATATATAAACGATTTAAAATCCAAAACTCAAATTTCTTTAAACGGTCGGTTGGGGCAATGACCACCAATCGAGTAGGCAAAACGGGAACTTGGGTAAACCAAATAAATGGCAAATTCTTAAAATAGGATTAGCCAAGGAAAAGAAAGCTTTAGTGTAAACCAAAGTTTGTTATAACATTCTAGCGAACCTAAAATAAAATAGAGTTGGATTTGGGGATGAATCCAAGGGAAAAAAACGGCCATATTAAAAAGCCGGGTTAGTCTTGGAAAGCAAGACAGATTACTTGAGTTAATGGGTGCATAGATATGTATACATATGCACACTTGGGTAAACATGTAGATGGTTTAAGGTGCATGATAGAATAGACCCTTAACCATTACACCCTCCGGGAATGATAGTAGGCGGGGATAGTTTGTGGTTCTAAAGCGAATCTATGAAAAATACATGAGTAGTTAGAATCCATGTAAGGGTATGTAAATAGATATTACGCAAAGAAATAACGTCTAGTTAAACAAAAGAATAGTGTGACTCAAAGTAGTGATATAAAGCCGAGGCCTCCATATAAAAATCGAAAGGTTAGGAGGCCGTGTAAATGGATAACAACCCTTAGTATATAGTATTAATGATTAGACTATAGAATTTCAAGGGAAGGAGCGGTGCTCAAATTAGATTAGAGACAATAAAGTTCTTTGGTGTATCCAAAGAAACAACACAAGAATGGTTTCGAGGACGAAACCTCTTTAAGGGGGGTAGACTTGTAACACCCCAAAATCATGCTTTTGTCTAATTACGCCGTTAGGCATGATTAGCAAAATACTAAAACGAGACTAAAATAATAAGAACTTGGGTTATGTCCTATTATGGGAATAACACTAGAAGCTAGTTTTGTTAATTAAGTTTTTAATAACAAAAGACTTTGGGAAAACATGAGGGGCTGTAGTTGACCACTAGCCAAATATGAGTGTGTTAATTGGAGAAATAGGTGTGAATACACACATTTGTGTGTGTGTTGAGTTTTCATCAGGAGATCCTTTCTCCTTCAACAACAAAAACACCTACATCATTCTAGCACAAATCTGCCCAAATCAAAGAATAATTCTTGGTGCATGGTGTAAATTCTAGTCATATAATGCTCTACACATCATAAGGTATCTCTAGACCCCTTTGATTTCACCTAAAACACTTGTAGGTGAAAGATGGTGAATTAGGGTTCATATAAAAAAATGTGATTTCTTAGCTTCTATGGATTTCTATTTGTTAGTAGACATCAAGGAAGCTATAAAACGTGGTAAATCATTATATGTTGTTGATTCATGTGAACTTGTGTTTATGTGTTTTGTATAAGTAGTGGGTTTTTTACCCTAAACATGAATTGCACTAGTATGTGGTAAAATCATGCAATTTGGATGTGATTAATATCATGTATGTGTGCTAATTGATAAATAGACCATGTGCAAATGGTTAATTAAGCCATGGTGGAGTCTAGGAAGTCTTGAACACCTCGAATTAACATAATGAAAAATGGTGCATATAAGGTGTTTGATAAAATGGCTACATGAAACTTGAATTAAGTCAAATTATGTAAAATTGTATGAAATTCATCACTTTTGACAGCCCTAGGTAGTCATCTTGTGAAGGCCATATCTCATTCGTTATTGGGATTTAGAAGACGAGCCTTATATCGTTGAAAAGCTTGTTGCACATATTACATTTCATATTTAGTCTTGAGAAGCTAATTCTGAGTTGTAGTGGGTCAAAACAGCATGATAAGTTAGTAAATTGGTGTTAACATCATGATGTTTGGAACCATTTTATGTGCAGACCTGATCCTAGAAAATTTATATAAAATCATAGAAAAATTTTTAGAAGGTGTACCATATACACTTGCAAAGGTATTAAAGCCCTCTACGATCCATCTTTGAACATGTTAAGCTAGTTCGGATTTTAAATGGGTCAATAGGGTCAAATACAGCAGCTGTATAGAAAATCGCTGCACATTATTAATGTTGTAATTAATCAAAAAGGGGCATAAGATCATATGCATACTTGCTTTGGGCATGAAGTGTTGATTCTTAGGAACGTAGAGCACCTTATGTGATATACTTAAAGTGTTCAAAACCATTTATTACCTAGTTTTTATATGTAACTTCACTAATGGATCAAAGGGTTAGTGAATGGAAATATTCATGGAACAAAAACTAGTTGTTTATTATATAGCATGCTTTGATGAAGAAGTGTGTGTGAATTCATAAGGTGTGATAGTCATGTTAATGGTTGACTAATCTAATCATCTTGTGGATACAATATGGAAGTTTGACACCGACAAGCTAGGTAGGAGCTTGGAGAGGAACGAGTCGAACAAATACAAGTTCAAGCATGAAGCTCGCAAAGATACAAGGTAAGTAATGCTTACATCTTTTAGATTAGAATCACTTTGTAGGTGATGGTTGACTTTATAATTATGCACGAAAATTGAAAATGTGTGACCACAAATGGTGAAGAACCATGAAACGGGTCAAAACAAGTAGAATTATAACAAGTGGTGAAAACCATGAAACGGGTCAAATGATTGAAATTTTGTGATTGTATATTTATTTGAGGAAACCTTGGATTGATAAGAAAGGACCCCCATGGTATAAACCATAATGGGTCAAATGGGTAAAAACAAGTTGAAACATACTTTGAGGGTAAAGCTTAGGTCATAAGGTTGACACGCCTAAAGCGTAGGCCTGGAATGGCCCAAACGAATCAAACGGTTATTCGGGTCAAGTAGTGTAGTCATTACCATTTGAACCGTGGGAATTTAATGTGTGTCGTGTAAGATTTCTTACAGGCAAGTATATTGAAAAAGGGGCACGTGATGCCAAGGATCATGGAAAAGAATTACAAGGTATTAAAAGAAGAATATTGGGGAAAATAACTTACTTGTTGTGTGGTTATTAAATAGGTGGGTTGTTTAGTCAAACAAGTTTGATACGCGCCATAGGCGTGGCGCGTAGAAATAGCTAAAATGAGAAAAACAAAAGGAATGACTATAACAATGTTCGTAGGTACATAAATGTTTTTATACATGTTTATAAGATAAAAACAAAGGATTTAACCATGTAATAACACCTACGGGTGTTAAGGATAGAGAAATCACCTATAATGGTAAAATGGGAATTTGCAATTTGACCAGATGATTGAATATTAAATTGGGTCATAGTGACGTAAATCGGACGATAATCTTAGTCAAACAAATGTCACTTTAGTTGAAATACGATTCTTAGGCTTTGAGAATGGTCAAAATGCGACTGCGACATGATTCTCATGCTTAAAAATCACCAAATTTACATCAGAAGCTGTGAGCGACCGCTCACAGAGACCGCGCGGCCGCTCACAGAGAATATCCTGACAGCACGATCTTTTAAATTCCATATAAAATCGTAGAAAAATCGTTAGGAGGTGTTCTTTATATGCCTGGAAAGCTCTCTGAGCGTAGAACAATTCTTATTTGAAAGTCAAAGCCAGATTTTGGGTTTTAGAAGAGGTAAAAGTGACCCGAACAGCTGTTGCGCAAAGGTTGCAGCAGTTTGTTCTCCTAAGATAGGGCCGTTTGGCCTAGTTCGTTCCGTTTCGACGTGTAACGACTATCATTCTATTTAAAATATATTCTAGTAAAACCCACTAACCATTCTTTGTGTAATGGTGCTAGGTGAACATATGACGGAAGTTGCGGAGCAAGGAACAAGTCGTGAAAAGAGCCGAACACACCTGATCACTCATCAAGCTTCCGCATTAGACTTCAAAGAACTTCCGTTAAAACGCAAAATCTTAGTGTATGTTTTAACTATTAAAATGTAAAAAAAAAATTGTGGGAATCAAATATGTATTTGATCTTAATGGTTTGAGTTTATAATAAATATCAAAGTTTTAATCAGGAGTAGTTTAAGTAAGGTCAAAACTCGTAAGATTAGGCGTAAATCGCGTGATTACGGGTTAGGGTCTTACACCTTAGCAATCATTTGCCAAGCTTCCGTTCCTTCTAATCCCATTCCCTCTAGATGAATCTTAAACTTGGTCTTCCATTGGTTGTAGTCCACCATTTCCATCAACTTTGGTGGACGACTGCCACTACCCGAAGATAAGTCATGAATAAGTGTCGAAATTGCATTGGTAGTCTGAGAGTGTACCGCCGCTGCTGCAACTCCCCAGTAATCAGCCATAGGTTGTGGTTGTGGTTGTGCAACTTGTTGGGGCAGTGAACTAGTCATCGCCAAATAGTTAATCGGTTGAGATGGTTGACTAGTCTTCTGAGTAGCTACCGACCAAGGATCCATAGTTGTCTACTGTTGTGGTGTTGTATTAGGTCGTGGTGTTGTAGGAAAGTTCCACATATCGTTTCTGAAAATTACAAAACACGAAACAATTAGAAAAGTTTTCAAACAGATTGCACGTTCAACCTTTTTTAAATGTCGTGTGGTCGAATGTGGAAATTAGTCCAGGTTCGACCGTTTCTAAAGACTAGAATTTGGAAAATAACAAACACTTTTCACTTTCGACCAACTCAAATCGCTTTCGACCGCCCAATTGGTCGAATGTACCACTGATGGTCGAATAAGCAACAACACACTAAAAATTTCTAGGTTCGACCAAATAACACTCCACGTTCGACCAAAAACTCCCTGGTTCGACCTAAAAACTCCACTCTCGACCAAATCTCCCTAGGTTCGACCCTTTCATTTTGAAAAACGGTTATACTTTGAAAAGCAGTTATTTTGATCCAAAATTTTCAAATGTTGATGAAATTTGATGATCTTCTGCAGGTTTTGCATCGGATTGGATTTGGAACAAGTTTAACAAAGAGAATTTTGAATTTTATCCATGAAAACAAGTTCAAATTAATCAATTATCACCAAATTCAAATGTTCAATGGAAAACAGAAAAGTTTTGATCAAAATTGGGTCCAAATCAACTGAAATATTATCAATCGTGGTTGTTTGATCCTTATGGCTTTGATACCACTTTGTATGCGTATAGGATCGGCTATTTAAACAAAGAATGTGATCAAACAAGTTCAATTCAGGTGTGGAATCCCTGAATTGATCACGAAATGATAATAAGACTAGCAAAACACACAAATCATCATAAACATGTTCATTTCATTCATAATCATAATCATTAACACTTTGAAAGCTTGTTTACAATGATATAAATCAGTTACAGACTTGACAAAAACCCTAGGGAGAAACACACTCTGAGAGAGAAACAAAATGACCAAAGTTCACCTTCAAAAAATGATTCAACCTTATATAGACCTGCACGTTCGCCCAATTGACTTCGTTGAATGTGCAGGTTCGACTATTCATAGTGGGCGAATCTGGACATATATACAAACAGATCTTCATTTGACCTCCCAGAGCCTCCTTCGACCAAACACATCTACCTTCGACCATTTGATATCCACCTTCAACCAACCGTAATCAGTAATATATTTTAGAATTCGCAATTCAATAGCACTAGCGCACTTTCGTGTATCTACAAACTCCCCCTCGACTATTGCTTTAATTGTTTCAGCCTTGCTCTTCATCCATTCTCTTTTTCACCAGTTTGATATGCAATAGCTTCTTTTGTTCTTTCGTCATCACTAGTTCATGAGTTTGCTTTGGTTTCTTCTTTTCATCATTCTGTATCTGAACAAACTTCCCAGCTTCTTATCAAAATCACAACCCGCATTGACATCCCACGCAAAACATAAGAATACCACACATTGGTATTTAGCTGCCTGTTCGTTATCTTTCTCTTCACAGTAAATCGGATTATAGTATAGCATGATAATATCCTCGTGCGAGCAATTTATCAACCACATCGGATCAAAAATATGAATCTTCTTAAAATCTTTCATACCATCCTTCAGAACAATAATAGCCTCTGCTGTCTTCCAGTCATAGTACCACCACATAATCTTTCAAAAAGTGTTGTGGAATTTGCATCAAAGGAATATGCTTCAACACTTTTGGTGGTTTATACTTCAAAGTCACCTTGTGCAACCCCGTTATCTCATCTTTCTCCTTCTTATGAACAATTCTCTTAGGATACTGTGGGGTAAACACATTCCATTTCGTTCTGCTCTCTCTCGCCATGTGATCTGCAAAGTAACCAACGAGATGGTTGTTTACTGAAGCACCTGACATTTCATGTCTGCAGATATCGCGAACATCCCAATACGGTAGTGTCTTAATGTCGTGGAATCTGTTGAAGTACAGAATTCCTTTCTCCCATTTCACAGAGACACACTTAAGTTGTCTCAAATACTTCCATCCGAGAGCTTTTCCTTTAAGTAGTTCATTGTGGAATTTGAAGAAACTACCCTGAACTTCAGTCTTAGGGCGGTTAGCTTCTTTTTCTTTAAGCTTTCTCAAAAATTCTTTCAAGTCATCATATTGTTCAATGTTTGGCTTCTGACAGTCTGAATTCTTAAACACTTCTTCAACAAACTTTTTGCTCTTCTCACGAGCAAGTTTCTCAGCCGGCTTAACAATTCATCAGAGAATTCAGGAAATCCAGAATCTTTATCATTCTTGAAGTATTCTGGATATTCCTCACTTGTAATATCCTCCATCTCTACCTCTTCAAACACTACAATATCTCTATCATCAGAGTGATTACCTGCTTCTTTCACTCATCAACTCCTCAAGAGATTTGCCAACCTGTTTAACCAGTCACTCTAATATCTCTTTAGATACGGCTGTAGAAACTTCTCCGTCTTCCAGATCAGGATCATTATATTCAAGCTCAAAATGCATATCATTTGACTCAAATATTTCTGGAAATCTACCAGTCATTTCAATCGTCCAGACTCTATCAGTCAACATCTGGCGATATAATTTTTTATCTTCTTCATATAAAGCTCTGATTTTCTCGTTCCAAAAAATATTATCATCGTCAGTGTTTCCACCAGGAGCTTTGGAACTAGACTCTCCTGCGTCTTTTCCTAATCCTCTCTTTTCACACTTATATTTGTCAGTATCATCATCATCGTCATCATCATCACTATCAGCAGAGCTATTACAATCACCTGAGTCGTCACCTGAACCATCATTATCACCATCATCTTTCTTCTTAGGAGCATCACCGGCATCCTCATCCAATTCATCATCTTCTTCTTCTTCATCTGATGGTTCAAAATCAACCTGTTCTTCTTCAGGATCTTTATCCTCCTCTCCAGCTTTCAGTTGTGGAGCTTTCGAGTACAAATCTTTTCTCAGATTATTCATGCTCTTGTTGATTTCTTTCAACTTTTTGTTCTCAAGTCTCAAATTAATAAACCTTCTAGTATTTCTCTGCTCATGTAATAACAACTTCTGATTCTCTTGCTGAAGTTGTTTAATCTTAGCTTCCAAACCTTCTTCATTTTCCTGTGAAGAAGCAACTACATCTAGCATCTTCTTGTCATTTTTCCTTAACTGATCAATCTCTGCTTGTTGCTGATTAATGATTTTCATCATATCTGCAAGCTTCTGGTTTACTGCATTCATCACATCACTATCTATAGCAACCTTTGGTGTTAAAGCTTCAGCAACTGATGTATTTTGTTTCTTTAGCTTTTGCAAGACTCTATTTAAAGCAGCATTAAAATCATCAGTTGGCAATTCAGTTTGCTCAGCAGCAGATGATATTTTCTGTTTCTTTGCCACTGGGGATGTCATGGGAGATTTAGAGCTTGATACTGCAGGCACTTTCTTTCCTGCAATTAGATTCTAAATGTCTTTAGCTCTTTTCTGCATTGGCTTTACAATTTCATCAACCTTTGCTTTCTTCTTGTATATAGGCTTTTTCTGTTTCTCTCCAGTCTTTGGTGATCCTCCAAAATCTTCAGATCCCAAACCTAAACCTTCATCAATATCATCCAATGCAATCAGACTTTTCATCCTTTGTTCTTCTAAGGACTTGTTTAGACTTTCAGAAATGATCACAAACTCCCCCTAAATCGTACTAACAATAGCAGATTTGTTGTTCCAATAATCCATTCTAGAATTCGTCCAAAATTCTTTTTGATGATCTCTGTATATGATGGCAGGAGTAGCAATAGCAACAATCACACGGCTTCTCTTCAAAAAGGCAACAATACCGGTGAATTCGGTATGTTTCTTTAGATCGCCCAGATAAGCACAACAGTTGTGTGCTTCTACAAATGGTAAATCTTCTACTTGCTTCTTCTCAGCTGCCTTTTATGAATATCCTGCGGGAATATCAGTACTCTACTGTTCAGACATGGTTAAACTGCAAAACAAATCAAGAAAACACGTTAAAAACGGACAAAATAACCAAAACATGAAATTTTTTATTTTGAAAATCTACATTCGACCAATCGAAGGTACGAATGAGGAAAATGGGGTTCGAATGTGGAATATAAAGTTCGAATTTGAAAATCAGTGTTTAAAAATGTACATTCGACTATTTTGTTCCACTTTCGACCGTTTAAACAACTACATTCGACCAAAAAGCCACTTTCGACCATTTGAATTGGACGAATGTGTCTGTTAATCTTCTTAAATTGCAGATTTTGATTTAGAGTGTTTTAACATGCCATTTTGATTTGTAAAGCATCTAATATGGCCGATAAACCTTTTCCAGTCAACAATTGTAATTATTATCCAGTGCTTATGTGCTTTATCCTAAAATCTAGGGTTTCAAACTTTTAAACAATCAATTGATTAATCTGACATGGTTAAACCGTGGATTTTTGTATATTATCAATTCGTGGTTGTTTGATCCTTATTGTAACACCCCAACCGATGGCGGAATCATCGAGGTGTCATGTAGTGACAATTGTTCATAAGCACATGGTACTAAAATGTAAATATATTATTGAATAATTTTAAATTGTCTTACATAGATGAAATGGGAAAAATACAATATCTGAACGAAACATGAAATTGAAATAACTTATTAAAAGCAAGCACTAAAATCCAATGCTATGGAACTAAGATCAAACTGCACCTGAAACATGTACAAAATAGGTTTTGTCAACATAAGAAATGTTGGTGAGAATTCCTAGATTTAATATATATAATAAGTTGGAAAATGTTATACAATTCAAGTGCAAAGCTATAGTGCAATTATGTAAACTATGTATCATACAAATGAGCGAAATCAACCTTGTGACTGTATAATGTACTAAATGAACGGCGGTGTACTTATCCAATAAATGGATAATAACTTAACAATGACCACGGATTCTCCGATGAAAAAGGGGGAGAATCAACCTAGGCGGGTTGTCAATCCAATAGCGCTATCCAATGTTAAGGTCGGCTTGTACAATGTTAATGATTTCACTAAGTACAAATGTATTCTACATGTAATGTCTAAGCATAAAGCACGTTTGTAAGCAAATGCACATAGTACTAGAATTGTATTGTAAAAATGTGAACTTGTATTTGTAATTTGTATAAGTGTACATGTAACACCCCAAAAGTGAATAAAAGCAAAAAGGGGATAGGAAATACTCACATTCGCCAAATGACTAGATGACTAAGCGAGCGTGAAAAATGCGAGCAATCCAAAGATTCAACAACGAAACTAGTCCAATTTAGAAGAAAAGAAACCGAATAGGAAAAATATCAAGCTTCCAATTCGCCAATTACAAGAGCTTATAATCAAAGCTTCAAATGTAGAAGTAATATACTCTAGAAGAAAGGTATGAGGGAGAGTTTAATCGAATTGAAACAATCGATTTAGAGGTGCAAAGTGTAATGGGTCATAGGTGGGTTTTTATACTAGTTTTGGATTCAATTAGCCATTAAAATTGGTCAACACCATAAAGTAAGGTTTTATGATGAATTGAATATTTGACTAGGACTTTGACTGTTTGACTAAGACTTTGACTAGGACATTGACTGGGACTTTGACTGAGACTTTGACTTTGACTGGGACTTTGACTGAGACTGTCTTAGCGGACCGCGAGGGCTAAAAAAATAATTTTTCTAATTTAATCAATTTTAAGTTATAGACTTGTTTCCTTCTGTTTCTAAGTTGTTTTAGGACCGAAAATTAAGGGCTTTGAGTATCAAGGTCTGAAACATACGTGCTCGGGTGTAGATGTGAGTATAAAACATGCATACTTTTACTTATAAAAATTATAAGTTTTATTAAATTGTGAATTTTGGTCCTATTAAAATATAAAGGTTAAAAATGAAAATTTTGAAATAGTTGAGGTACCAATTATGCACAATTATGAAAAGTGAAGGGTGCAGGTTGTCACAGTCTCCCCTACTTTAGAAAATTTCGTCCCGAAATTACTTTCAAGTGAAGGTTTCCATGAAACAAAAGACATTTGTAAAAAGGCAAGTAGATTTTAAGAAATGCATCAGCCATGATTTGACAACGTTTGAAGTAGTTCTTTAATACCCAAAATAAGAGTTTGAAAATCCTTAAAGTTTGACCCAAGGTTAGAGAATTAAGAATTTATAATGAGCAAGGTTTGGGAAAAGTATGTAACTGGTTAGGGCAGGGCAGTGTTATAGTAGCTTCCTTTACTTTAGAGAAGTTTCTGACCGAACTTTATTAAGGACCTGCAACAGGATTTCGACTAACAGAGAGTGTAAGAGTATACAAAGTTTGTGTGGATGGTCTAGAGAAAGACTCTAGTAAGTCGAATTGAAGCTCGTGTAAGAACATTCTTATCGAAAATGCTAGCTATTAGTCAACGATCTAATAAAGAGATAGTAATGGGTAGGTTCTTCGTCAGACTCCTAGTCCGCTCCCGCAGTATCGCTCGTGCTTATATATAGGGTGTACCGCAGCTAACCCACCACACTACTGATACTTTGGACTCGTACTGATTGTCTACCAATAGCCTAAGTAGAATCACACACCACCCCCCTGTACCTTTAAATCCATGATTGCGTTCCGGACCGTAATCATCGATTTACCTTACACTAGGGTGCTATGCTTTTCCATAACACTAACATAAGTAATACAAGAAACAATGGGTGCAACCAAAATGTGTTAAGTAGTAGATACTGCTCAAGTATAAGATGTGGTTAGAGGTTCTTCCCCTTTCAGGTTCACCTTTTAACCGTAATGAGATTAATGTGTAAGTATAAGACATGATTAGGCGTTCTTCACCTTTCGGGTTCACCCTTAACCAGTAAATTTTTGTTCACATCATTGGGCTCTAAACAACCATATTGATAAACTCTGAGGATTACACCGTTCCCCTTGGGTTAGAGGAATACTCTGAACCGAGTCGTACATGGGAACTGGCTTAGATCTCATACGAGCTATCAATTAGTATGTTCGTTGGTCATGATGATGAACAAAATAGTATAACAGGGTTTTGCTCACAACAAAAAAAAAATGCATACCAAATATGCGTTCATGTAAGTATATAAGTATAGCATAAAATTTCGATTGAAAGAATAGCATAACGTAAATCGAGTAATCGCACAATTTGCACAAAATGAAAGTAAACGAGTTAAATTAATGCTCAAAACTAGTGTTGTAAGAATAACTACTAATAACTAGTGCGAGAATAGTTGCGAATAACGCGTAAAAATAATTACCAACAAAAGAATAATACAAAAATAATAAGATAATGTACGAACGTAACTATAAATAGAATGGTGTAAAAAGATAATAAATTTACTGTAAATGAAAGTGCGCAGAACAGACGTATAGTCTACTGGTATGAGGATAACTTTTCGGAAACCGAAGAATGTTTTAAGTTCAAAACAGGTTCACTTGAAAAGATTTCGTAGGTACACATTTTCATGTGTTTACGAGAAGTCGTGTTTGAAAAGTGTTATAAGGTATATTATTAGTTGCAAATTCCTTTCGAAAACATATATTGGATACGTTATATGAAAACATGCAGATTTTCATTTGATTTGTAAAATATGGAATGCAAGTTTATAAAATGCAAGATGAAACCATTTCATGAAGTGTGTGTAAATCTAATGTGTTTCGAAAGACCAAGATTTAAAATGATGTGAAGGTTGTGAATGATCCTAGATGCCCTGACGAATTTTGGAAAATAAAATTTTCTGTATTTAAACATTTCTTTAACTTGTGGGTTGAAAAGTCAGAAATTTTTAATTTTTATGAAATGTTGAGAAAATCGAAGTGTTACCCGTTAAGACTGGGTAAACTTGAAACCTTTTAAATTTTCAAACTTTTACGAAATTTATACATTGAAAGATCATTTATTTGCAGGATCGTTAAGGCATCTCTTTGGGCTCATAGCGGGCTATTTGTTTCAAGGCACAAGGTGTGAAAAGTGTGTTCTAATTTGGCGAATAGGCTTTGTGAAAAGACTTATAGAATAAGTTGTCAAATTAATCGTTTTAGAGAGTAGTGTACTAGTGCGTATCGTGTAGGTATGCATTTATGTATGAGTTTAGTCTGACTAAGAAGTTCTAACTAATGGTAGTTGGTTATGGCTTAGGAGACTGGGTGCAACAATATTAGTATTAGGTATATGAGGATATACTATGACTTCGATCAAGTAAGTTTGTAAACATGAAGGTATAAAACAGGTTGAAATAATAAGTTTGGAAAAACCATGTTCATTTTTAACTGTATGATGACGCAACATTCCTAAAATCAGGATGTGATCAAAGTTAAACACAGAGTTTAAAACTTAAGTCGTGGGTAAAAATGTTATAACGCAAAACGAGTAATACCTTATAGTGTAAGAATGATGAGCATAAGTGAAATAGTGTAAGCTTTAATGCGATAATATATCGAACAAAAGTTTTAGTAATGATGATAAGGGATTCAAAAACGAATGATCAATGAATAATGGCATATGAAACATCAAGTGATTAAATGGAATCTTTAAATGATAAACAAACATAAATATCAATGATATAAAACATTGGAATTGTTTCCATAGGAAACTTTGACCAACTCAAGTATTTGAAATTTCCTAGTGACTTGTGGGGGCGTACTTTAGCCTATAAGTGAATGCTCATCCCAAGAGTTCCCAGGTAGGTATACGGGTCCCTCGTCTGATTGGGATTTATGCGAAATGCCAGGCCTAGACAGAAAACTCAGGATACAGGTGCTCACCCTTCCAGATTGCACGTGCCCCATCACTAGTAAATTCCAAAACTTTAGCGGGATTAAAAACGAGCTGTAGAAATAGATCCTTGAGATGTGGATTTCACTCCTAACTCAAAGATGTATTTCAAAATTGAAAACGTTTGTGGAATGAAACCAATCACTAAGTTAAGGATATCACTCCCATCTTAGTAGTTAAGTTCCTTTTTGAAAGAAATACTCTTTGAGGTGTGGATGTCACTCCTATCTCAAAGATATATTCCTAAGATAAATAACATATAGAGGAGTGAAACTAATCACCAAGGTATGGATGTCACTCCTAACTTGGTGATATCGTTTCGTTTGTGAAATACGAGTATCTTCTTCTTTAAACAACACACCGAAAGAATAACGAGAAAGAATAATAGCGAAAATATCTTGAAAGAAAATAATAGGATAAAGAGAAATAAACGCGAGAGGACTCGTGAATGTAAGCTTGGTTATAGACTAGGCTAAAAGGCATTCTAATAACCTAATTCCCTATAACCATGGCTCTGATACCAATCTGTAACACCCCAACCGATGGCGGAATCATCGAGGTGTCACGTAGTGACGATTGTTCATAAGCACATCGTACTAAAATGTAAATATATTATTGAATAATTTTAAATTGTCTTACATAGATGAAATAGGAAAAATACAAAATCTGAACGAAACATGAAATTGAAATAACTTATTAAAAGCAAGCACTAAAATTCAATGCTATGGAACTAAGATCAAACTGCACCTGAAACATGTACAAAATAGGTTTTGTCAACATAAGAAATGTTGGTGAGAATTCCTAGATTTAATATATATAATAAGTTGGAAAATGTTATATAATTCAAGTGCAAAGCTATAGTGCAATTATGTAAACTATGTATCATACAAATGAGCGAAATCAACCTTGTGACTGTATAATGTACTAAATGAATGGCGGTGTACTTATCCAATAAATGGATAATAACTTAACAATGACCACGGATTCTCCGATGAAAAAGGGGGAGAATCAACCTAGGCGGGTTGTCAATCCAATAGCGCTATCCAATGTTAAGGTCGGCTTGTACAATGTTAATGATTTCACTAAGTACAAATGTATTCTACATGTAATGTCTAAGCATAAAGCACGTTTGTAAGCAAATGCACATAGTACTAGAATTGTATTGTAAAAATGTGAACTTGTATTTGTAATTTGTATAAGTGTACATGTAACACCCCAAAAGTGAATAAAAGCAAAAAGGGGATAGGAAATACTCACATTCGCCAAATGACTAGATGACTAAGCGAGCGTGAAAAATGCGAGCAATCCAAAGATTCAACAACGAAACTAGTCCAATTTAGAAGAAAAGAAACCGAATAGGAAAAATATCAAGCTTCTAATTCGCCAATTACAAGAGCTTATAATCAAAGCTTCAAATGTAGAAGTAATATACTCTAGAAGAAAGGTATGAGGGAGAGTTTAATCGAATTGAAACAATCGATTTAGAGGTGCAAAGTGTAATGGGTCATAGGTGGGTTTTTAGACTAGTTTTGGATTCAATTAGCCATTAAAATTGGTCAACACCATAAAGTAAGGTTTTATGATGAATTGAATATTTGACTAGGACTTTGACTGTTTGACTAAGACTTTGACTAGGACATTGACTGGGACTTTGACTGAGACTTTGACTTTGACTGGGACTTTGACTGAGACTGTCTTAGCGGACCGCGAGGGCTAAAAAAATAATTTTTCTAATTTAATCAATTTTAAGTTATAGACTTGTTTCCTTCTGTTTCTAAGTTGTTTTAGGACCGAAAATTAAGGGCTTTGAGTATCAAGGTCTGAAACATACGTGCTCGGGTGTAGATGTGAGTATAAAACATGCATACTTTTACTTATAAAAATTATAAGTTTTATTAAATTGTGAATTTTGGTCCTATTAAAATATGAATGTTAAAAATGAAAATTTTGAAATAGTTGAGGTACCAATTATGCACATTTATGAAAAGTGAAGGGTGCAGGTTGTCACACTTATGGCTCTGATACCACTTTGTATGCGTATAGGATCGGCTATTCAAACAAAGAATATGATCAAACAAGTTCAATTCAGGTGCGGAATCCCTGAATTGATCACGAAATGATAATAAAACTAGCAAAACACACAAATCATCATAAACATGTTCATTTCATTCATAATCATAATCATTAACAGTTTGAAAGCTTGTTTACAATGATATAAATCAGTTACAGAGTTGACAAAAACCCTAGGGAGAAACACACTCTGAGAGGGAAACAAAATGACCAAAGTTTTCATTCAAAAGATGATTCAACCTTATGTAGACCTGCACATTCGCCCAATTGACTTGGTCAAATGTGCAGGTTCGACCATTCATAGTGGGCGAATCTGGACATATATACAAACAGATCTTCATTCGACCTCCCAGAGCCTCCTTCGACCAAACACATCTACCTTCGACCATTTGATATCCACCTTAGACGAACCGTAATCAATAATATATTTTAGAATTTGCAATTCAATGGCACTAGTCGCACTTTCGTGTATCTACACATTATCAGATGGAGTGTGTTGTTTCAGCCCAGAGAGAATAGTAGTTATCTCAACTGCTGGTGATGTTTCTTGTTCAGCAGTTATGGGATCAGCAATTGGGTTTTGTTCAGTTGGATCAGTTGTTTTGAAAGAATGGTCAATAGTTTTTGTGTTTTTGAGTTTCTTTCTAGAAAACAGAATGGATATTCGTGCTCTTGGGTTTGTTTGGAATTGATGAGACTGAGAGGAAGTTTCAGTCACATCTTTTAATAGTGCAGATTGCACATCAGCAGCTTCAGGCATCTCAACATCCTGAGTTGGTTTTCTATTTGGTTTGGAGGGTTCGGATTTTTGTTGTTTAATTTGTTTAGGCTTTTTGGGAATGGGTTTTGAGGATGTTGGTTCCTTAGGGACTGTGACATCTTCCTATTGGTCATCCTCTGGCAGAAGTGTTGGTTTGTTATGCCCCGTGTAGGAGTGTGAGGATAAAGAGTTTAAAATTGTTGTTTTACCCACAAGCACCTCTTGTCTAAGTTCTTTAATAATATATTGCATGATGAACCTTGGATACAACAAAAATTTATTTTTATCATTTTGGTGATGCAACACCAACTCATTGAAAAAGTATGCAAATGCCCTATATTTAGTTTCATTAACAATTAAATGAAAAATTGGTTGTAAGGTTGAGGACATCTGATCAGACGATCCAGTTTTTGGACTTAAACACATATTTCTTGTAAATGTTAGAATGTGATAATGTACCTTGGTAACCACACTCCAATATGGTTGATTGGGTTTTTCCACTGGGAATTTGATTAAGTGCTTCATCAACATCAAGACCTAGTCTGTTTCCCAGGGTTGCCGGTGTGATTACCATTTCTTTCCCTTTAATCTTTGTCTTCAAGGAAATGACCTTGCCATCTTTGGTAACAGTCTTAGCGTTTGCCCAGAACTCATTGAGTGTGTCGGTATGGATTGGTGGGTCAATGGTGAACGTCGTGTAATATTGAGATTTTACGATCAAATCAATGATTTCCTCGTATTGGGACCAGGCTTCATCTTTTTCGACGTAACCTATTTGATTATGTCCCTGTTTAAGAACTAGAGACATTTTGTTTTTGATTGAACAATAGAAGGTTTCAGGAGTTTCCTATTTTTGTTCTTCAGTAGTTTTAACTACCAAAAATATTTTCATGAAATTTTAAACATACCCCCAAAATCAATATTTGACGATTTTGTTATCATCAGCAGATTTTTCTTTTCAGAAATTTTTCCATAGAAATGTTTTTGTACATTAGTAGTTTTTCTCTCTTTTTGTTGGTCAACAGAGGTTTGGGACAGAATTAGTAAACAGGTAAGTGAAAGTAAAATATGTACAGAAAAATGAAAACACTTACATGATTTTACTCAAAATTTAGCATTCCAAGCATGGATTCTAACCTCTGAAATGTTGTGGTGTCAAGAGGCTTTGTGAAGATATCAGCAATTTGATTAGCTGTTGTCACATATTTTACCTCAATTTTGCCCCTTTCATATCAATCCCTGATGAAATGATACTTGATTTCTATATGTTTTGTCTTTGAAAATTGAACATGATTTTAAATGATGCTAAGGGCAGATTTACCGTCGACTAAGAGTGGAGTCTTGGTTTCTTTGATTCCATAATCAAGAAGTTAATATTGGAGCCATTGAATCTGTGATGTGCAACTTGCAGTAGCAATGTATTCAGCTTCAGCTATTGAAGTTGCCACAGATGTTTGTTTCTTTGATTAACAGGACACTAGACAGTTTCCTAAGAATTGACAACCACCGGATGTTGATTTTCTTGACATTTTGCCACCCTGCATAGTCACTATCTGAAAAAGCTGTTAACTTGGTATTGCTTGAAGCAGGATACCAAATTCCTAATGTAGGAATTCCTTTCAAATATCTGAAAATCCTTTTGACAGCAGTTAGGTGTGATTCCCTTGGTGCAGATTGATATCTAGCACAGACACAAGTTGAAAACATAATATCTGGTCTAGAAGCAGTTAGATATAAAAGGGAACCTATCATAAATCTATACATGGTTTGATCAACATGTTTTCTTGATCATCTGGTTCAACTTGTGTGGTTGGTGTCATGCGAGTGGAACATGATTTACTGTCTTATAAAGAAAATTTGTTCAATAATTCTTTAACATATTTTGATTGATGTATAAAAGTTCCATTAATTTGTTGCTTGATTTGTAGTCCTAAAAAGTACTACAGTTCTCATATTATACTCATCTCGAATTTTGATTGCATGAGTTTCTTAAATTCATCACACAATTTAGTGTTGGTTGATCAAAAAATGAAGTCATCTACGTAAATTTGAACAAGTAAGACATGATTTCCAACATGCTTTATAAAAAGTTTTTTTTTTATCAATGGAGCCTCTTGTGAAGTGATTTTTAAGTAAAAAGGTGGGCAGTGTTTTATCAATGGAGCCTCTTGTCTGCCAATTAGTAGCTTGTTTGGTGGTAAGGGACATATTTCCCAGACTTGTTGCTTCTTGAATTAGAGCAACTCTTCATACATAGCTTGAACCCAATTGTTATCTTTGAAGGCTTCTTGATACTTCTTTGGTTCCAACTGAGAAATGAATGCTGAGAAAAAGCATAAGTGGGAAAGCTGGTTTCTTGTAAGTACTCCTGATGCAATGTCACCCATGATTTGATCTAATGGATGATCTTTGTGATCAATCAGTGGTTGTAAACCACTGACAGGTGTAGGCTCTTGTACTTCTTTAAACAAACCATTGTGGTTGATAATATCTGGTTTAGCTCTTTGAACATCTTCAGTAGTTGCAGGAGCTGAATTAGATGTTTGAGTTTGTACATCAGCAGTTGTTGAATCAGAAGTTTGAGGAGCTTCTGATGGTTTGAAAGTTAATTTTATGACTGTATTAGGAGTCCATGATGGAGGACCATCATAAAACCCTTGACCACCATAATAATTGGGTTTAGATGAATAAACAGTATTTTCAGGTCCGAAATTAAAACTGTCAAGGTCAAAGAGTTCAGCAGGATATGCTGGAATGAGTATATGTTTTAAATCATTGAATTTGAGATTTAGTGTTTCTTCTACTATCTTGGTTCTATAATTGAATACCTTGTAGGCTTTTCTTCTTGAAGAATAACCAAGAAATTTACGTGAATCAAATTTAGCAGCAAACTTTGAAATAGAGTCTTTGATGTTGAGGATAAAACATTGACATCCAAAAGCCCTGAAAAAGGAGATAAGGGGCTTAATGCCATGAAGAATTTCATATGCAATTTTGGAATGTCTCTTGGTGATAAGAACTCTATTCTGAACATAACAAGATGGGTTGACTGCTTCAGCCCAAAAATAAAGAGGTAGGCCTGAATCAGCTCACATTGTTATTGCTGCTTCAATCAATGTTTTGTTCTTCCTTTCTACTACACCATTTTGTTCAGGAGGTCTGGGAATGCTGAATTGTCTAACAATCCCTTTAGACAAACATAATTCATCCAGAGTTTTGTTCCTGAACTCTGTTCCATTGTCACTTCTTTTGACTTTGACAGATAGATAATATTATTTCTCTATTTGTAGAATGAAGAAATTGATGATATCAGCTGCCTCATCCTTGGAATATAAGAAGAAAACCCATGTGAATCTTCAGTAGTCATCCATGATGACAAAGCAGTATTTCTTCTTACCAAGGCTAATGATTTTGACTAGTCCAAATAAGTCCATAAGGAGTAGTTGAAGACATGCAGTTGTTTTTTATTCTTCAATAGACATATAAGAGGACTTATGTTGTTTACCTTTAAGACATGAAACATAGTGTTCTTTACACTGGTATTCCTTAAAAGGTAGACCTCTGACCAAGCCCATTTTAGTGACTTTATTTATGGTTTTAAAGTTCACATAGCCAAGTCTGTTGTGCCAGAGATCAGTTTCAGAAGTTGATGCTTTTGAGAAGAAGCAGGCAGTGTTGTTCAATACTTTGTCTTTCTCAATGTCCACTACATAGACATTGCCACATCTTTTGGCTATCAGCAAAGTATGATCTTCAATAATCTTCTCTATCAGCTTTTGGCCTTCTGGTGATATGATCTTGCATGCAGTTTTGGTGAAAAAGTAAGAATATCCCTTGTCACACATTTGAAAGACACTCAACAAGTTGTATTCCAAGTTTTCAACCAGATTGACCTTGTCAAACTGCATTTTCCTGAGGATACATTGCCATATCCTAGCACATATCCCTTGGCATTATTCCCAAAGGAAACAAATCCTTCTCTTTGACTTATGAAATTGTTGTTCAGGTACCTGCATCCAGTCATGTGCATTGAGCCTCCACTATCAATATACCAAATTCTATTTAGACCTCTGGAGACCTTCTACACAAAGAGTAGATTAGTTAGATTTAGAAACCCAAGCCAATTTAGCTTTGGGTGTACTCTTAGGAATAGTAGCAGTTCGTTTTTTGGCCATTTTTAGAAATTGATGTCTTTTTGCTAATGGATTTATTGTTGAACACAATGGTGGGACCTTTTTGAGGTTCACCATAAACTTTGGTCATCAGAAGTTTAACCAAATTTAACCAGAAGTTTGTAACTTCTGAAAATGAATTTTGAGAGGAAGACTGTGGTTAAGATTTAGTCTTTCTATGAGAAAAGGTGTTTAGTGGTTGTTGTTTATTCGGAAAGAAAGTATTTTCATAATTTGGTTTCGTACAACCATTTGTAAAACTTTCTTGTTATACTTATTTCCTTTTCTATATCTACAAAATTTTGTTTTGTGGTTAAACAGACCACAAATTTCACATGATTTTGCCTTTCCTTTTAGATTTTTAAGATTTTTGGTAGGCAAAGTACTAACAATTGTTAAATCTGGAATTTGGTCATTAGTAGTTTTCAGGGTCTCAACTCCTGATGTAGATAAAACCACTGCTGTAACACCCCAACCGATGGCGGAAACATCGGGGTGCCACGTAGTGATGATTGTTCATAAGCTCATGGCACTAATAAAGTAGAAATATTATTAAATACCAAATTAAAGTTTCATACAGGTTACAAAAGAAGTCAGGCAATACAAAATTCTGATTTTCATTAACTAAGTCCAAAGCCTTATGTGATCATCAAGCAAGCTTTTCCTGAAACATGCACAAAGATAATTTTGTCAACAATAATGTTGGTGAGCATTACCTACGTTTGTATATATAGTATAAGTTTCAAAAGAGATACAATTCATGTGTCATGTGCTATCAACGCGTTATGTAAACATGTAAGTAACAAATAAGAATATAGTTCACAAAAGTATATGAAGCACCTCAACACGTGTAAAGTCTAATAGAGCACCACGACCGAAGTCATGCCTGATAAAGCACCATAACCGAAGTCATGTCTGATAGAGCACCATAACCGAAGTTATGTCTGATAGAGCACCATAACAGAAGTTATGTCTAAGTATAAGTATAAGTATAAGCATGTATGTTACGTTCACGTTCAAACACAAGCATGAAAATAAACAAGACACATATATGAATTATAATTGTTCAAAAGATATGTGTATGTGTATGTGTATGTGAATGTGCAAGTTTTAATAATTGTGCATGAATCACCCCAAAAATGTGAAAACGAAAAAGGGGATAAGTAATACTCACCTTGATTGTGGTGGTGAACTTGTAAGTAATTAATCAATCAGAATCAATGATTGTGCTTGAACCTATATTTTCATTATCAAAATTTACAAACAATAATTTGAATATGTGATTCATAACTCGTTGATTGTCCGGCGAGAGAGACCTTACGATTATTGACTAATTATTATAAATGAATTAACGTAGCACTCATCCCCTAAAAAGTTTATGAGTCACACATTTAATTAGCATGCTAACATGAAGTTGTAACATGTACTAATATACTCATATAAATAAAAACCACATATTTGAGTTGACCAATGACACTTTCTTTGACAAACGATATGTAACAGTAGCAAAAAGTATTTGAGTTCTAGCTTGAATTCACATTGCAAAACCTCAACAAAAAAAAAAGAAAAAAAAAAGAAAAACAAAAAAACTATACAGAAGATCCATATCTATTTGATTTCTTAACTAACTAAAATATGAATAAACAAACATGAAAGTACGAATAGTGAACAAAACATATTATTATATCAAAATGCAGTTCTTTATTTTGGTTATAATTAGATTTTCTAATATAAGATCTGTAGTCGCCGGAACAATCAAAACGATGTGTGTGTGTGTATATATATATATATATATATATATATATATATATATATAGAGAGAGAGAGGGGCACTTTGCGGTTTAATAGGCAATGAATTCGATTAATTTAGAAACAACATATATATCGGAAAATTCAATACAGTCGTTTTGAATTCCATCTAAAAAAAATTAAAGCAAGTTATATAATCATATAATTTGTAATATGTATTTAATGACAATCAAAATGACGGATAATTATTACTTTTAAATGAAAATTGAAAACTCTAAAAAAATGCAACATCTCTTCATTAATTTGAGATAAATAGCATTATTGAAAAATGTTCGGATAGGTTCTAGGATGTTTTATCAATCTAAAATATAAATGTAGTACTTGTGAAAATAATTTTTTTTGTAATGAAGGTTAAAATAAAGCATTTACGTGATTCGAATTTATAACGCATTTCAACAATTTAAATTAACGAGAAAACTATGTAATGTTACAGTCTCCCCTACTTTTGGGAATTTCGTCTCGAAATTGATGTGGAGGAGACTTTTTAAAAAAATTATAGTAAATATCAAAGATCGCATGATTAATTTTTAAAGAGACACAAGATACTTGAATGGCAGAGTTGGTAGTTTTCAAAGGATCAAAGTGATAGGATAAATGCCTAAGTTGTAACAAATGATGGAAATTAGAGTATATGGTATAAGAATTCAAGTATAAAGATGACACAATCAAAGAGTTTTAGATGGAACAATTATGTTGATCGAATCTAGATAACATAAAGACTTACAACACAAACACGGGCTAGTCCTGAGTTTGCCCAGTCTCATTTTCGATGCACCATTAGCGTTTATATATAAGGTGTACCGCAGCTAACCCACCACGCCTTTGGTGTTTCGAAAGCGTACTGAACATCTCCCTAGTTAACCTAAATAGAATTTCACTCCACCTTAACGTACCTGTAAATTCATGATTATGTTTCAGACCGCAATCACCAATTTACCTTACGTTAGGGTTTTATGTCCTTCTATGACCCTAAACTACAACAATATATCAAAGAAAAAATAAGTTTTGAAAGAATGATGCATCTATGTGGTTACACATTGAGTCACAATGGTTTGTTATCACAGTGATGAGACTAATGTGGCTATGAAAATCAACACGTTGGGTTACAACATGTCACTTAACACAGAAATGAGATTACGTAATAATGAAAACAAACATGTTTGGTTACAACGACTTGCAAGCATACGGAAAAGTTTAAGTATGAGCTACAACCCAAACGGGGAGCCCACTAAGTATGATCTTTGCACATAGTATACAAAAATGAGTCCTACTGATGAGCAGGCAAAAAACAAACCTCTACCAGTCGAGGAGTAGGAACCTCTACCAATTTTTGAGTAGGCATGATGACCTCTACCAATCGTTGAGCAGGTGTTTAGGTACTCCACTAACTGTTGAGCCGGTAATTCATCCTCTACCAGTTGTTGAGTGGATAAACGTATCAAATGTAACAAATTTTTTTTGTAGTTTAACACATATGCTGCAAATCAATAATACACATATACTAGCAAGTTATAAATGAGACAAGTATCAAATATCAAATACTCAAATAGAACAGGTAATCAAATTCTCATGTATCAAGAAGAATTAAGTTCCACGCAACAAACAATCATTGTAGGATTAAGAATAAAGTTTTCAATAATTTGGTTATCATGGAAATCAAGTTCATGTTCGAATGGAGAATAGTATGTGTTTAATCCATAAGAGAATGATGAAAACCCATGGTAAAATCAAGGTTCTAAAGAATAGTGTGTAACACCCCAACCGATGGCGGAAACATCAGGATGTCACGTATTGATGATTGTTCAGTAGCTCATGGTGAATAATAAATTTCATTAAATGATTTAAATAAGTTACATACAATTGTTCTAAGAATTTGTACATCAAATTGAATAAAACTATGCAAACATCTCCAAGCATCAATTCATCTCTTCAAGCAAGTAAAACCTGAAACATGTTAAGTTGAAAATATTTTGGGTAAATAAAAGTTGGTGAGAATTACATAGGTTTTGATAATCGAATAAAATTGTTGTGCAATTCATGTGTCATGGCAATCTAGTCCATATGCGAAAACATACTAGAAGTAAATCGAGTGCATAATCAACCTTGTGACTGTTGTATTGTGGTACATCCCATACGCTCATGGTTCACTCGTTTATATTGTAGTAACAAACACCCACGCAACCTTTGTAGGAGGCACGTATCCGGGTGGGATTGTCAGTCCAATAGATCTATCAATGTATACCGTTTGGCTGATGAATGTTTATGCTAGAATTGTGCTTACCCTAGTCATGTTCAAGACATAATGCAACATAGAAATACACATAGACACATTGATGATTGAATTGCATAAATATTGTTGTAACATGTTTCACCCCAAAAATGGTGATAAATAGAAAAGGGGCTATGTAAAACTCACCTTAGCAAAATGTTATATCTGTTGAAAAATTGAATAATGGTGTTGCCCAAATGTATCAAGTATCACCCTATAATAAGGTAATAAATATGTCTAAGTCTCTCAAGTCTACAAATGTATAAGTTTCTAGGGCTTCGAATTGGGGATAAATGCTTGTTTGATTAATATCAAAAATGTTTGATAATAAAGGGAATATTAAAAAATAAATAACCAAAAATCTTTTTATGAATTTTGAATCTAAGATGGTCACAAGAATGTGTTTAAAGTATAAAAATAATTTTTATAAAATTATTTTCTTTAAAATAGATTATTAAATCTATTTATTACAAATTGTCAAACTTTAACTTTAATAATTAAAAATTACTAAAATTAAAGAATTATCAGTTTAAAAATTATATTTCTGTTCTAAATATTCAGAAATAATTTGTATAAAATTTTGGTGCAAAAATATTAGAAATTGAATCTATTATGATTTAATTATGATTAAAACTAACAAAAACTGATTAAAAATATTAAATAAATGATTTTTCTGAAATAAAAATCATTTTAGAAAATTTTATTGTTATAAAAACTTAGGATAATTTTCGTGGAAATTTATAAGATCGTTTTGATATTTTTATAGAATTTTATAAAAAAATAGAATAAACTTGATTTATTTATTATATATATTAAATAAATAAATTTTTGAAAACTAAAAATTGTAAGTTGAACTTTTTCATTAGATTAACTTAAAATAATTTTTGTAGGATTAATAAAAGAGTTTTAGTATTTTAAATCGAATTTATAAAATTACAAGTATTATAATTAATTTATTTGTTTTGAAAACAAAACAAAAAAAAGTAGAAAAAAAAAGGTCGCCACAGCAGGAATCGAACCTTGGCCTTCAGGCCGGTTCTGATTCTTAAACACGAGTGTCACACCAACTGGTCTATTGATCAGTTGGTGATTATTTGGTCTCTGTATTAATTATATACGTAGGTTTGCAGACTCGTTCTTCCCCAAATCGAACGTTTGTGCCCTAGATTTTCCAATCGAGCAATTCTGACAACATTAACCCAATTAATCATGGGGCTAATGTTGTGCAGACGCCGATTAACAAATCCCACAACAAAAATTAAACTTACAAACGTGTTTCGATACTGAATCGTTTGGTCAAGGCTCGGGTCAAAAGACGAACAGAAATCCAAGAACAACGGTTAGTGAATAGAAATTGGAGGTTGAGAGAGATTGAGTGGCGAGTTGTGAAGGTCTGGGTTGGTCCAATTTATAGTGATGATGTCTGGTTCGTATTATTGGAAAGTTTGACCCGTTTTAAATGGTCACGCGTATAATTCAATCAATTTGGTCAGATTGATTGCAATGGTACGTGTAATTGATGATGAATAGGCCGGTAATCAAGCTCCTCAATCAATCCTTAACAATTAACGGGTAATTGGTGTTGATTATGGAATGTCGTGGATCTCAGTTGACTTTCCAAGTCAACTGAGGTGTTTAAATGTCGTGTTATAATTATAAATAACCGGGTTTAAAACAGATAAGAGTGCTAGACCAACTGGTTGTGAGGGTGTGTGTGTGTGGGTTTGACTCGGGTTCGATACCCGTCAGAAGCACTGTTTTATTATTATTATTTTTTTTTGTAGAGATGAGGATGGGCTAATGGGCCGGATGGGTATACTGGGCCGGACTCTTCTGGGCTCCAAATAGCAGAAAGAAAATAGGGGGAGTTGGTGTGGGCCAAAGAGTTGGTTGGGTTAAATGGCAAAACCAACTAATTATGTATCATCATTTTTTATTATTATTATTATTATTATTATTATTATTATTATTATTATTATTACTATATATATATATACATAGGTTTAGGATCCTGTACAAAGTACATTTTTCGTGAGAAGTGTGAGAAGGACTAAGAATTGACATGCAGACCTCATGTTTTGGATTTAGGAATGATGTTTTAGGTTGTTTTAACTTGAAAAACACCAAACACAACAATCTAAAACACAATACAATGTATTATAGTCATTAAATTTAAAAAACAGCTAAAACACACTACTTAACGCTTAAAACACACTGCTAATGTTCTTAGCATGGTGTTTTAAGTTTTAAGCCTAAAATACATTGTTTTCGGTTTTTAATTGTTATGTTTGGTGTTTTTATAGGCAAAACAATCCAAAACATCACGACTAATTTCAAAAAATGATGCCTAAGTATCAATTTTTAATACTTCTCACACTTCTCACGAAAAATGTACTTTGTACAGGATCCTGACCCTATATACATATATATATATATATATATATATATATATATATATAAATTGTGTTAGGGATAGCGTAAGAAGTAAGGCTTTTACGTAGAATAATTAGGGAAATTTTTGCGATGTTACATAGTGAACGTAAAAATAAAATGGTTTATGAACGTTTTAGTCTATAGGTCAAGAAAAGGAATAAAGTAGTCATGTTTGTGATAAAATTGAAATGTGGATAGTCGACCTAGATTGAGACAAAAATAGATTACGGGCTGTGTGATCTGAAAAGGCTTTCGATCTATATTTAAAGATGATTTTTGTTTTGTAGAAAATGCTAGTGTGATTGATTTATTGGGGATGCAACCAATAACCGAGGTTGTAGATTTTAGAAAACACATATCTTGTTTTTCAAAATTCAAAAAGTCAGTTGAGCATCTGGTACAGAAATCCTGATTAATTATTTAGGAAAACCAAATATTTTTGTGAAAATCTATCAATTAAAGCATTAAAAATGGCATTTGAAAATGGTCAGGTTTGTAAAGTTAGATGAGATATTTGTTAGGGATAGCGTAAGAAGTAAGGTTTTTACGTAGAATAATTAAGGAAATTTTTGCGATGTTACAGTCTCCCCTACTTTTGGAAACTTCGTCCCGAAGTTAAAAGAAAAATACCAGGTTTACAATTGGCCAATTACTGAAAACCTTGATAAAATTTCACACTACCTTAACGTACCTGTAAATTCATGATTACGTTGCGGACCGTAATTACCAATTTACCTTACATTAGGGTTTTGCGTCCTTTTATGACTCTACCGATTGTTGAGCAGGTTCGATAGTCCCCACCAGTCGTTGAGCAGGTGGTAGGGCCTCTCCCGACTGTTGGAAAGACATGATGACCTCTACCAATCGTTAAGCAGGTTGTTTGGTAGTCAACTAATTGTTGTACAAGTAAGCAAGTATGATTTTAGATATAGCAATTAATTCACATTCAAACAAGCATGCACTCAGATGTTATGATAATACTCGAATTTATTATTCGAATCGATAAAATGTCAATACATAGAATTAAAGAGAAAATAGACATCGTTCAAATGGTAGAGTTTGCTATTAAGTAGCTGGAGGGTCTCAAGCGGGGTTATTTGGAGCATCAAGAGCGTTTGTAGCAGGGATTCGACAAGCATCCGCAAGATGCCCATACCTTTGACAATTGGTGCACTGTCGGCAGGGTACTTGAGTTGGATGGTGATACTGGCAGGTGTCACACTTAGGTTTGTTCCCGTTGTATCGTTTCTTGTTGGGTGGGACAGTGGTGTCTATTGCAAAATTCCTGACCTTACACTTCCCGTTGGTTGAGTCCTCAGTTTTGATATCAACGGCAGGTTGGGAAGTATCCTTTTTCTTTTCCCCTTTACGAGTCAGGGTTCCTGCCTTCACATGGTTATCTGTTAGGGTGGCAGCCAAACGCTTTGCTTCCTCCAAAGTAGCAGGGTTCCTTCCCCACACCGTGTCTTGAATCTGCATCGGTAAGCCACCAATGTATTTTTCGATCGCAATGGGCAAAGGGGTGACTTTGTGGGGGTAGCAGTAAGCTCAGTTCATGAAAACGAGTGTTGTAAGCAAGGTTTTCCCCACTGTCTTGAGCAAGATCATGAAATTCATCTTCCAGCTTCTTAATTTCGTTACGAGGACAGAACTCTGCCTTCATAATGTCTTTAGCTTGATCCCAAGTTAAGGCTAGTGCAGCTTCAGCTCCGCGAGTGCGTTTTTCTTCATTCCACCAAGTGAGTGCTCGTTTGTGAAGAACACTCATGGCATAACGGACTTTAAAGTTGTCGGAGCATTCACTGTTGATGAAGGTATTCTCAATACCCTCAAACCATTGCAGGAGTCCCGTAGCTCCTTCTTCACCACTAAACTTTAGGGGATTACAGGAATTAAAGTGTTTAAGGGTACAGGCTGGAAGTCCATTCCTATTCCCGTTGTGGTTTCCATTTCCATTCCCGTTGCCGTTGCCGTTCAACTGGATGACTTGAGCTAGTAAGTTGGGAACCAGAGTTGCGATTTGCTGCGCCATTTGTTGAGAAATGATTGCAGCCAGTTGAGCATCGACACCATTATTGTTGTTGTTGTTGGTGTTGTTAGTGTCATGGTTATGATTGTGATTGCTACTCCCTTCATCATGATTGTTACCACTGTTAAGACGAGCACTGCGACGTGGAGGCATGATCTGTAAGAGACACAGTGAAATGAATGAGATTATATAAGGAGTGAAATCATTTATTCATTAATTAAAACGAATAAACGAAAACGTTGACTTATCAAAGATTCTAAATTCTAACAACATATGAAGACGTGCTTTAGCCTATAAGTGAACACTCATCCCGAGAATTCCCAGGTAGGCATCCGGGTCCCTCGTCTGATTGGGATATATGCGCAATGCCAGCCTAGACAGAAGACTCAGAATACAGGCGTTCACCCTTCCAGATTGCACGTGTTCGTTATTAAAATCTAGAACTTCGACGAGATCTCAAGGTGGTTCAGGTTAAATCTAGAACTTCCAGATTGCACGTGTTCGTTATTAGTCTAAGAGTGGATCCAGTGATGGAGGGCAACCTTCTTGTAGGGATGAAAGTGGAGATATGAAGTAGGAGGGAGATAGAAATAGCAAGTAAAAGAAGCAAGTACTGGTTAAATCCTATGGTTATAGACTAGATTATTTTCTAATAACCTAATTCCCTATAACCATGGCTCTGATACCAATCTGTAACACCCCAACCGATGGCGGAAACATCGGGATGTCACATATTGATGATTGTTCAGTAGCTCATGGTGAATAATAAATTTCATTATATGATTTAAATAAGTTACATACAATTGTTCTAAGAATTTGTACATCAAATTGAATAAAACTATTCAAACATCTCCAAGCATCAATTCATCTCTTCAAGCAAGTAAAACCTGAAACATGTTAAGTTGAAAATATTTTGGGTCAACAAAAGTTGGTGAGAATTACATAGGTTTTGCTAATCGAATAAAATTGTTGTGCAATTCATGTGTCATGGCAATCTAGTCCATATGCGAAAACATACTAGAAGTAAATCGAGTGCATAATCAACCTTGTGGCTGTTGTATTGTGGTACATCCCATACGCTCATGGTTCACTCGTTTATATTGCAGTAACAAACACCCACGCAACCTTTGTAGGAGGCACGTATCCGGGTGGGATTGTCAGTCCAATAGATCTATCAATGTATACCGTTTGGCTGATGAATGTTTATGCTAGAATTGTGATAAAATTGAAATGTGGATAGTCGACCTAGATTGAGACAAAAATAGATTACGGGCTGTGTGATCTGAAAAGGCTTTCGATCTATATTTAAAGATGATTTTTGTTTTGTAGAAAATGCTAGTGTGATTGATTTATTGGGGATGCAACCAATAACCGAGGTTGTAGATTTTAGAAAACACATATCTTGTTTTTCAAAATTCAAAAAGTCAGTTGAGCATCTGGTACAGAAATCCTGATCAATTATTTAGGAAAACAAAATAATTTTGTGAAAATCTATCAATTAAAGCATTAAAAATGGCATTTGAAAATGGTCAGGTTTGTAAAGTTAGATGAGATCTTTGTTATAATAACGATTGTTTGTAGAATTTGCAATTTTTTTTTTTTTGACAAAAACAGTAATTGCTGATCAAGGTTCATCACATGCATGGGGTAGGATGTAAATATTTGAAGTCCAATAGCTTTTCAAAATAAGGTTCAAGTATGTGAAGTTTAAATCAATAGGTTTTTAAACAAGAGGACACAAAAAGTAATACGGTTGTAATGTATAGGTAAATTTTTATAAAATAGGGAGATTCATGAGGTTTGGAGCAAGGCTGGAAATAGTAAAACACATGTGACGTAAGGGATCCTTGCAAAAAAGAAGCAAGTTTATGATAGACACAATGATCATGAAACTCAGACTGGGTGATATCAACAAGCAGGGGAAAAGATTTTGTAACTCGCGAATTAACACAAAGTATGAAGTTAGGATGAAGCCTCCTAAAATAATATGAAGTTCAATCGTTTGAAGGGATAAAAAATCAAGGAAGTAGGCATCGAGCTTAGTAAAAGTCTTCCGTAGATTCTTTTTTTCAAAATGATGGAATGTAATTCCACTATGGAAGATGTAGAAGATCGTTAGCATTAGGAGAAAAGTCAGATGAGGGAGAGAAAGAGAGAGAGAGAAAGAGAGAGAGAGAGAGAGAGAGAGAGAGAGAGAGAGAGAGCGAAAAGAAAGAAAGGAAGCAAACAATGTACTAAATAATTCACATAAACAAATTGCATGCAAGAAAAAGGTCACTCATGTGGGACTCTCTTAAGGTTATATTCTAGGTCATGTATCTAATAACCTAATTCCCTATAACCATGGCTCTGATACCAATCTGTAACAACCCAACCGATGGCGGAAACATCGGGGTGCCACGTAGTGATGATTGTTCATAAGCTCATGGCACTAATAAAGTTGAAATATTATTAAATACCAAATTAAAGTTTCATACAGGTTACAAATGAAGTCAGGCAATACAAAATTCTGATTTTCATTAACTAAGTCCAAAGCCTTATGTGATCATCAAGCAAGCTTTTCCTGAAACATGCACAAAGATAATTTTGTCAACAATAATGTTGGTGAGCATTACCTAGGTTTGTATATATAGTATAAGTTTCAAAAGAGATACAATTCATGTGTCATGTGCTATCAATGCGTTATGTAAACATGTAAGTAACAAATAAGAATATAGTTCCCAAAAGTATATCGAGCACCTCAACACGTGTAAAGTCTTATAGAGCACCACGACCGAAGTCATGCCTGATAGAGCACCATAACCGAAGTCATGTCTGATAGAGCACCATAACCGAAGTTATGTCTGATAGATCACCATAACCGAAGTTATGTCTAAGTATAACTATAAGTATAAGCATGTAAGTTACGTTCACATTCAAACACAAGCAGGAAAATAAACAAGACACGTATATGAATTGTAATTGTTCAAAAGATATGTGTATGTGAATGTGCAAGTTTTAATAACTGTGCATGAATCACCCCAAAAATGTGAAAACGAAAAAGGGGATAAGTAATACTCACCTTGGTTGTGGTGGTGAACTTGTATGTAATTAATCAATGAGAATCAATGAATTGTGCTTGAACCTATATTTTCATTATCAAAATTTACGAACAATAATTCGACTATGTGATTCATAACTTGTTGATTGTCCGGCGAGAGAGACCTTACGATTATTGACTAATTATTGTAAATGGATTAAAGTAGCACTTATCCCCTAAAAAGTTTAGGAGCCACACATTTAATTAGCATGCTAACATGAAGTTGTAACATGTACTAATATACTCATATAAATAAAAACCACATATTTGAGTCGACCAATGACACTTTCTTTGACAAACGATATGTAACAGTAGCAAAAAGTATTTGAGTTCTAGCTTGAATTCACATTGCAAAACCTCAACAAAAAAAAAAGAAAAAAAAAGAAAAACAAATAAAATATACAGAAGATCCATATCTATTTGATTTCTTAACTAACTAAAATATGAATAAACAAACATGAAAGTATGAATAGTCAACAAAACATATTATTATATCAAAATGCAGTTCTTTATTTTGGTTATAATTAGATTTTCTAATATAAGATATGTAGTCGCCGGAACAATCAAAACGTAACAAAACTCGTATAATTATTTCTAAATCGGATGATAGTTTGATTATGGTACCTTGTCGACGTTCAATATTAGTTTAATCACCCATGTAAGTCTCATATGGCTGATCACACGGAGGCGAAACGGGTTGAACTACAACCATTCAGCGGCAATAACGCTTCAGCTTCGTGATTTAGTTTGTTGTGTTATAGGCGACAACTAGTGAAATAGAGATGATGAGCCGAGTAAATCTAAAGGCTGTTTTGGTGGTGGTTGGTGTTCGTTGAAGGTGTTCGTCGGACATAAGCGGAGAAAGGGAAGAAACGGAGAAGAACCAGAAGACAAACCATATAACTTCGATTTGCAATGAAGGCACTAATAGATTGAAAGATAATTGAGCCTGAATCATAGGCGACCCAGGTTTGTGACGAGGAATCGTATCAATTGCGGATTATTGAATGAGTTTAGAACGTCGATTGTTGGTTCTTTACTCAAGAAACGATGTGTATCAATACATATAATAAACCAAAGCCATTTTAATGACATGGCACTCAAAGAGGCATTCTCTTCTTTGAGTGTGCCATGTGTTATCCCATGTGGCATTGAGATATTTTAGGAAAAAAAAAATTAAAAACAAAATTGGATTTTTCACCCTCATGTTTCTTACCATAATTTTTAAACGTTAATATCTTTATTATACGAGATTTTTTAAAGAAAAAAATTACACCAAATTAACGAGCATTTTATTATCTTTCCAACGAGTACCATAGTGCTATATAAAAAACGGAGAAATTTTTTTGTGAGGTTTTGTTCATACAGGTAAAAACCCACAAAGTGTTCAGGCAAATCATTAATCATGTATAGGCAAGTCACTAATTATTTTCAAATCAGTAAATATGAAAAAAATTTCAACCAGAGCCGAATAGGTTAATAGAATTATACGTTGTTTTAAGTTAGTTATCAATATTAGTATGTTAGAATTGTACATTTGTTTAGTCTTTAGAATAGGTGTTAATATTAGAGTTACATAAAAGTTCTACATTCTTTTAAGTTAGGTGTTAGCATTGGAGTTGTACATTGTTTTAAGTTAGATATTATTATTAGAGTTATACATCAGTCTATTTTATATGTAAAATTGATGTATCATATTAAATTTAAAACCCGGGACACTCCCGGGGTATAATCTAGTATATATATATAGAGGCACTTTGCGGTTTAATAGGCAATGAATTCGATTAATTTAGAAATAACATATATATCGGAAAATTCAATACAGTCGTTTTGAATTCCATCTAAAAAAATTACAGCAAGTTATATAATCATATAATTTGTAATATGTATTTAAATGACAATCAAAATGACGGATAATTATTACTTTTAAATGAAAATTGAAAACTCTAAAAAAATGCAACATCTCTTCATTAATTTGAGATAAATAGCATTATTGAAAAATGTTCGGATAGGTTCTAGGAAGTTTTATCAATCTAAAATATAAATGTAAATGTAGTACTTGTGAAAATAAAATTTTTAGTAATGAAGGTTAAAATAAAGCATTTACGTGATTCGAATTTATAACGCATTTCAGGTGAGTCAATGTCAGTCATTTCTACTTTTATAAAACTTTCTTTTTCATTTGTTAGAAAGTTCTTATGAAAAGATGTGCATTCTATCATATTAGAAATTTGTTTTTAAACTATTATTCTACTCTCATCATCAGCAGTTTTGGGAATGAAATTAGTTGGTGATTCAGTATGATTGTACCCTATGTCAAACTTAACATTTGATGCAGTTTGTTTCTTAAGCAGCATTTGGTAACCTCTACATGACTCTACCCAATTTTCACAATCAACCTTGGTGTCAGCAAGCTCTTGTCTGACTTTTCCTAGGTTTTCTATCATACTTTTTATTCGTGCTTGGGTTTCAAAAGCATTGTTTGTCAATTTAGAAATTTCTTTCGTTTTTGAAGCAAGTCTTCTTTCTAAATAACATTTCATTTCAGCGAATTTTCTTTCAAGGTCATTGGCTTTGCCTTGTAGATGCACATTGGTCTCTCTTATTAAAGCAAAAGATTCTTTGCATGATTTTGAGCAAAGTTTTAAATGAGATTCTTTAGATACCTGAGATAAACAAGAATTAGAGGAGCATCCCTCAAAATCCATTAATGAAAAATTCTTTCTGCCATTATCAGGTTCACCCCCAGTTGATATCAAACATCTTGTTCTCTGCATTCGGACTGCAGTCTGTTGTATCAAAAGGAAAACTTCTGCAGTCAACATACCCATTTGTGAAAAGGATATGTTGAGTAGGTTGTTGAACTGATGGAGATTGTTAAGCAGTAGGAATGGAAGTCATCTGTTATTGGCTCTGCATTTGATGAGCAGGCATCTGAACATATTGTACTTGTGGCACATATTGGATTTGTGGAGCTTGTACTAGTACAAAATGTGCACTTCCCTGTATTCCAAAATTCCTATTGTAACTAGGGTTTGATTAGTTTCCAGACGGTGATTGGTTATAGCTAAAGCTTCTACACTCTCTAGCAAAGTGTCCCAACTCCTGACACTTGTGACATCTTAGTTTAGATTTGTCAAAACCAATTTTTGTAGAGCTGTTCGGTCCTGGAAATTTCCTTCCTAACCTTTTATAAAATTTATTTGTTTTTATGCTTAACATGGCAAGTTCATGTAGTATGTCCATTTCTTCTAAGGCATAACTACTAAAATTTTTTAAATCATCCATTATAAAACACATATTATCAGTAGTTTGACAGTTTTTATAATTGTCATAAGTTGGATGTGATCTTTCTGATGAGATCCCAGCTGCTCTGTCAATGAATTCACTAGACCCAAAATCATTAGAATATAGTCATCAACAGTTTTTCTAGAATTTTGTAACCTCTTCTTTTGATTGATTTCTCTTTCTAAAGTGAGTAATCTCCCATGATGTTTTGTGAGTGAGAGAGAATCAAAATCTTGTCCTGACCTGAGAACTATAGAATACGTTTCCCATTTTCTTCGTAAAGACCTTAAAAATCTATAAAGCATAGATGAGTTTGTATTGGTCTGACCATTTAATTTTAACTCTGGTATTAATGAAGAGAATCTTTCAAATTTTTGTGTTAAAGTCTCTCCATTAACATGAGTAAAAGTTTCATATTGTTGAGCCAGGATTTCTCTAGTGTTGGCTATCACCTCATCAGTTCATCAAAACAATTCTTTGAGGCAATCCCACAGCTCTTTGGCACTTTCAAAACGTAAAAGCCCAGCATAAATTTCATTTGGGAGAGCCATAGCCAACATAGAGAATGCCTTAGCATCCAGCTCAAGTTTTAGGAAATCTTCTTCAGTGTAGTGTTTTGGATCTTTAAGTCTTTCTACTTTAGTTTCTGGATCTGTTAATACTGGTTTATGAGGTCCATACATGACAGACTTCCAACATCCAGTATTAGTTTGAGATGAAGTGTGTGCCAATCTCCTTTGCCAAATATTATATTAATTTCTGACTAGCATTGGAGGTTTATTGGCAGATCCAGTGTTATGAGGATCCATTTTTAAGAAATAAGATTGATCAATGATTTCTTAAAGTGATGGTTTGTTTAAAAAATGAAATGCAATCCTATATTGAATATCAACAAGAACCTGTGTGTGATTTTCAATTTGTTAGATTGATATTTGATCAGATAAACCAGAGCTATGATACCAATTGTTGGATCAGATTCTCTATTTAACAGTTCTTATTCATGAACACTTATATGTTGTGAGTATATCAAAGCAGTTTGCACAGCGGAATAAGTAAAGTGTTGACGTTAAAGTATCACTTTATAATAGGAGTTATTACTCCCCCTCAATCAATGAACTAAGTAGTATATAAGAGAATCAATAACAGTATATGAATATAACAGTAAATGCAGAATGATTCTCAGATATATATATTGAAATGGTTAACTACAAAGTATTTTGAAAGAAGTGTTCAAGTCTTAGATTGAATATCTAAAATAGTGGGACTAAACCTCCTATTTATAGACTGATGATTACATACGAGCTAAGTTATCAAAAGCTTATAATAATGTAAAATAATACTACAACATGATTTAGTATTGAAACTTGAACAAAGACTTTAAGAAAACTAATATAATACTAAACTGTTGAGATTAAAGGCGGTTAGAATCTTATAATCAAAGTGCTGATGAGATGGGTTTCCTATTGCTAATATAATACTAAACTCCTAGTGTCTATCCTGTTCCTTTTTAAATTGTAAAAGTTCATTTTGCAATGCTTCAACCCAACTGTATTCTTTAAGGGCTTCCTGATACTTCTTAGGTTCCAACTGAGAGATAAATGTTGAGAATAAGCAAAAGTTGGAAAGTTGGTTTCTTGTAAGTAACCCTCATGCAATATCACCCATGATTTGATCCAATGGATAATCTTTGTGCTCAATCAGTTGTTGTAAACCACTGACAGGTGTAGTCTTTTATACTTCTTCAAACAAACCACTAAGGTTGATAATATATGGTTCAGCTGATTGAACATCTTCAGTAGTTGTAGGAGCTGAATCAGATGTTTAAGTTTGTACATCAACAGTTGTTGAATCAGACATTTGAGGAACTTCTGATGGTTTGAAAGTTGATTTAATGACTGTATTAGGAGTCCATGATGGAGGACCATCATCACACCCTTGATCACCATAATAAATGAGTTTAGATGAATCAACAGTCTTTTCAAGGCGGAAACACGGGATGTAACTCGAAAGGTTTTCAAGCACAAGATTCAAGCAAACAACTATATAAATCATAAGTTTTGATTTCAGCTCGTCAAAAGTTACAATTCGTGAAATTGTTGTTTTTGAAATCTAAGGATTTTACATTCGAACTTTGAAATACTTGCTAGGTCAAATAAAAATCCCCTCAAAAATAGTGTCGTGTAACGCATGCTTGAATCCCAAGTTCCATTCGTGAAAGTCTATGACCTGAAAAACATGCATAAAAGATTTGTCAACATAAAGTTGGTGAGTTCACAGGTTTTGTTGACTCGTTATGAGCTGTTCTTAGAAATTCTTTGGTGATTCTCGTAAATTGTTGAGAATTATGTAAAGTATTCGCGTTGAAAAGTTCGCAAAAACACACACATAATTAGTGAATCCGTGATTGACCAATCATTACCTAGATAGGGCAAGATTTATGTACCAACATGAGCCCATAACCAAACCTCTGACTTGTAGTGTCTCGCGCATTGTTCAATAAACACAACATAAGTTTCGTAGAAGACTAGCTCTCTTTTGCATGTAGCAGGTTAACGCAACTAACCAAGAGTGGGGGTGTCAACCCAATAGATCTATTCAAGTGTTCCATGGCTAACTATTTAGCTAATGGTTACAGTGTAATGTATGTACGTGGACTATTGAGATCTCATGAACCAATTGTCTCATGTTTACAATTGTAGTCATGCTAGAATTCACTCCAAATGAAAGTAACTTGTATAGATGCATGTTATTTCCCCAAAGTATGAAAACAGTAAAAAAAAGCCGTGAAACTAACCTGATGAATGGATGCAAAGTAGAAAAAGTGAGAAAGCTACTGTTCCGACAATAAGTGCCCTATGATTATACAATTATCAAGGACATGGTCAGTTGTGCGTTCGTTTACCATACAAGTTGTTCACCCGGCGTTCATGTGCTTTAGTCTATAGTTCAAGTGGGCCATGCCCTTGTGTTTGTGTCGTGGTTAATGTATATTAAGTATCCCTTGGATTATAATGGAATTAACACATACTTCGGCTTATCCTAACATGTGTTTGTTAGTCATAGCCGAATCATTGCACTTCCAAGCCTTGGATTTAATGCTCGATTGGATCATTGGTGATTGATCCTAGGCTTGTCAAAAACTCATGGAGAGTTTGCAATGTTATTTCGTGGGCTTGATTTGCAAGGTCGATCCTAAGATCACCCTTTATATGACTTAGTCGAAAAATTAATTGGATAAACTTTGTTTCATGAAAATAGTTTTGTTAATCAATCTTTAACTCTTTGTTTCAGACCATTATCAACATTTAGACTACCCTTGTGACTTAGGACCCGATAATAACCATTTGGGCAAGGTATCGAAGCATATTGAGTAGTCTTATTAAAGCAATGTATGATCCTAAGTGTATGTGTATGATCAAATAGGCGTGTGGGTGAACAATATAGGACCGATTATTGAAGGAAAGGCTACCTATGTTCGAGTATGGTTACTAACTCTGAAGGCATGGTCGAGCTCTTGCATTCTCTAGTCGACTTGAGCTCCTTATGCTAGCCGAAGGTTTGGAAGGTTTTGTGGGTGGAGGTTAGTGATCGTAGGGGGCCAATAAAGAAGTGAGATTGCTTTGGTTTGGTGTGAGTTCAATCCCTTGTGGTACCGTCCTTATATAGTGGGTTATATAGCAATCTTAACACATAGTTTCCTTATGTCCATAATTAGTATGTATGCCTATTTAGTGAAAGAGTTTGTCACCATGATGAGTAGCTTTCCTGGGGTTTCTGCTGAAATAAAAACGAGGAGGATCTTCCATTTTGGGACTAAATCATAGCTAGGGAGGTGTTGGGTTGGCTTAATAAGGGCCTATAAAGGTATAAATGAAGTGGATTTTGTCTTTAAATGCAATGCATGTATTATGAGGACAAATATCATTAATGATTAGCAAGATGTGTTGTGTTGAAGTGTCACCATCGGCTGCAAATAAGAAGAAGGTGAGTAGAATGTTTGTCTTTAGTGTAAAGGGTATGTGGAATTTCATGGGGTGTGGTGTATGTGGGTTGTCTTTGCCATATTTATGCAATTATGTGAAAGTGAATAATGCATGCTCCTTGTGTCCTTGCTTCGATTGTGGGTATAGACAAAGAAAGAGGTGGCATCAATTGTGGTGTCATCAAACATAGGTTTCTACTTTGGTGCAAATGAGTTGTCAAGTGATATGTGTTGTTTGTAGGTGTGGGTACGTATGATCGTGTGTGTGGGAGTGTATATATACATCAAGTTTGTAGGGTATTTCTTGTCTTTGTCAATCCTCAATGCACATGAATAGCATATATAGACATGTGTAGGATTGGTTTGTTGTTTAACTAAATGGGGTAGTTAATCTCTCATTGGAAGTTGTTCTTGATGTTCAAATTAGTATAAAGGGAAGGCAAGACAAAGATCTTTTTATCTACATATCATGCGCATGTGTGTATATGAATGTTGGTTTTTGTCTTTTCTCAATGTAGTGTTTCTATCATCCTATTATATATGTACATGTAGATATATTGGTTGTTAGGCCTTTCATGCATGCAAGTATTGTTTCTTTTGTCATAGTCTTGTCCTTTTCATGTGCATGTATACATATAGATGTGTAGAGTGGTTGTGTACTACATATATATATCTAGGTATAGAAATCGTGTGAGTGTGTGTGTACATGATTGGTGGAGTGTCAAGTCGCTTTCATTAAATATATTATATGTAATCTAGGTGTATAGGTTTAGTTGTCAAATACACATGATAATATATTTACGTATATTTCATATGAGTATACATCAATACATATGAGGTTTGTTTGGTCTTGATTATACATACAAATATGTGTATATATAATATGTATCTCGTAATCCAACAAGTTTAAACATATTTAAAATCGGGTTTGCATATGTTTATAATTAAAATGGATCAATGGTAAACTTAAATGTTTCGACACGTCGAATATTCATAAAAGTGGATTTTTAAACATTCATTTTCTATGTGGAATTGTATAGTGTTCCAATTGGATCAAGACATCCCTGTCGTGAGGGAATTTTCAGAAGTCTTTCCCGAAGATTTGCCAGGATTTCCACCCCCGAGGCAAGTGGAGTTTTGTGTCGACCTTATTCCCGAAGCTGCTCCCGTAACCCGTTCGCCTTACCGTTTAGCTCCCTCTGAGATGTAAGAACTATCCAACCAGTTGCCGGAACTACTTGACAAAGGATTCATCTGACAGACCTCGTAACCCTGGGGAGCTCCAGTCTTGTTTGTCAAAAAGAAGGATGGATCGTTTCGCATGTGCATCGATTATAGAGAGTTAAACAAGCTCACGTTGAAGAACCATTATCCTCTTCCCAGGATCGATGATCTCTTTGACCGATTGCAAGGATCGAGTTTCTACTCGAAGATTGACCTTTGATCAGGCTGTTTTCAGGACGCGGTATGGTCATTATGAGTTTCTAGTAATGCCGTTCGGTTTGACAAATGCACCAGCAGTGTTCATGGATCTAATGAACCGAGTGTGTAAGCCTTACCTCAACAAGTTTGTGATTGTATTCATTGATGACATTCTGATCTATTCACGAACCCAAGAGGAACACGAACAACATTCGAGGGAACTTCTCAATCTACTTAAGAGCGAGAAACTGTATGCCAAATTTTCCAAATGCGAATTCTAGATTCGTGAGGTTCATTTCCTTGGTCACGTTGTGAATGAGAATGGCATACATGTTGATCCAGCGAAGATTGAATCGATCAAAAATTAGGCTAGACCCAATACCCCAAACGAAGTTCGGAAATTTCTAAGGTTAGCTGGCTATTATCGTCGGTTCATCGTGAACTTTTCAAAAATAGCCCAGTTCCTAACAGTCTTAACCCAAAAAGACAAGAAATTCGAATGGGGAGATCAGCAAAAATCGGCTTTCCAGCGTTTGAAGCTCAAGTTATGTAGCACACCGATTCTCTCATTGCCAGAGGGAACAAAAGACTTTGTAGTTTATTGTGATGCATCTCACCAAGGTCTCGGTTGTGTCCTAATGCAGAGGAATAAAGTTATTGCCTATGCCTCATGCCAACTCAAGGTGCACGAACGGAACTACACAACCCATGATTTGGAATTGGGTGTAGTAGTGTTCACGCTCAAGATTTAGAGACAATACCTCTATGGGTCTAAGTGTACTGTCTTTACTAACCATAAGAGCTTACAACATATCTTTGACCAGAAGATCTGAACATGCGTAAGAGACGATGGGTTGAGCTGCTAAATGATTATGACTGTGTGATTAAGTACCATCCAGGGAAGGAAAATGTTATGGTAGCCGCATTAAGCCAAAAGGAACGTGCCAGAACGTTGCGCGTCCGCGCATTGGGCATGACCATTCATACCGATCTCACAGCACATATTCGTCAGGCTCAGCAGGATACTCTTAAGGATAGTAATATCGGGCATGAAGCTCTATATAGTCAGGTTGATCAGTTAGAGACAAAACTTGATGAGACAAAATATTTTCTAAACAGAATATGGGTTCCATTGCATGGAGAATTGCGTGATATAGTTTTGGATGAAGCACACAAGTCCAAGTACTCGATACACCCCGTTGTGGATAAGATGTACAAGGACCTCAATGAATTCTATTGGTGGCCTAACCTCAAGGTATAACTTCTTCACTATCAAAACACGGTTTAAGGTATAACTTGTTGCATGAATAGCTTCATTCCAGAACATAACTAGAAGATTTGAATCTTCAAGCATAGTTCTAGCGGCTTCAATAAGAGTCTTGTTCTTTCATTCTACAACACCATTATGCTGTGGAGTATACGGTGAACAGTAATCGTGTTGAATACCCTTTTCATCCCACAATGCATCCATCATTGAATTCTTAAACTCCGTCCCGTTGTCACTTCTGATTCGTTTGATCTTCAAACCATAGATGTTTTCCAACCGGGTAAACAGAATCTTCAGATTATTGAACGTTTCGCTCCTGTGTTGCATGCACATCACCCACGAAATTCTAGAATAGTCGCCAATAACCACAAGACAATATAGATCTCCGTTAATACTCTTACGCTTCACATATCCAAAAAGGTCCATGTGTAGACGCTCAAGTGGAATGCTAACAAAGTTAACTATCTTGGGTTCGTGGGAATGTTTGTGTTGTTTCCCTTTCTTGCAGCTCACACATTTGTCATTCATATGGAAGTGTTTAACATTCACACCTTCCACTAGCCCGTTCATCCCCAAGTTGTTCATTTTCCTTAGGTGAATATGACCCATCCTTCTATGCCACATAATAGATTCTTTCTCAGTATCCTTAGGCAAGAAAACATGTCACTTGCCCCTATGTAGTGGTTGCTTTACTCATGTCAAGAATGTAAAGATTGTTCACTCTTGGAGCTTTAAGCATTATCCACTCTTTCAGTATCTCAAAACCAGGTTTTAGGATGTAGAAAGACTTTTCATCAAAGTGTACAGGAAACTTCTTATCACAAATTTGAGACACACTCATGAGATTATAGTATATCTGCTTGACATAATATATTTTCTCGAAGCTCACAATCCCATTACTTACATTCCCTTCACTAGTCATGTAACCTCCTTTGTTACCGGCAAAGGCAACATAACCTCCATTGATATTTTTGATGTCAAACAGGAGCATCATGTCTTCCGTCATGTGCCTGGAAGCTCCACTATCAACAATCCAAAGCCTGCTAACAGGGCCAGCTGGAACTCCCTGCACCAATCAACAAGTGATTAGTTCTTACGGGGGACCCAAGCCTTTGTGCTCTTGGGTCTTTGAGTGCTAGAATATGTAGCATTCAAAGATTCATTTTTTTAAGAAACTTTCTATTTTGAATCATCCTTCTTTTGGGCATTCAAAACTTCATTTCGGTTCTCAATGGGTTTCTCTAAAACTTTCGTTTTAAAAACCTCTTTTGTTTGAACCATGGAAGTTGAGCTTGATGGACCAGAAGAACCATTTGGTGTCCAAGATTGTTCCGATAGTTTTAGGATTCTTACTTGTGTTTGAAACTTTGGTTTAACATCATAATTTTTCTTAGAAACGATCTTTGGTGGAACATTCTTAGATACCTTATCTGATTTAACAGACATAGGTCCAGCAGATGAAGTAATAGCCGGTTTTGGGTAAACCTTTCGCTTCACATTAGCCATGTTTACCATGGGCCTCTTCATTCTCTTATCCAAAGCAATTCGATTACGATTGTCATAGACAATCGGTTGGTTTCCTCATTGTGGACAAAATTGATTTTGAGAATCAAATTGTCTTTGAAAATAAGACTGTCTTTAAGGGTAACCAACATATGAAATCCTTTGTTTTGCCTATTCTCAACTTCATGCCTCTTATGTCTCACGTATGGGCAATGAGCAAGTAAATGCCCCCTCTCCCCACACTTGAAACAGGCACGGTACTCTTCAAATGAGTTTTTGTTATGATGGTTAGCGAATGAGTTCACCGGGTATTGATCATCAATACATTTTCGCCTTAAACTCTCAGGAGCGGACTCCATTGAGTAAACCAGTTCAACAAATCCGTTAACTTTGTTCTTTGTTTTGACAAATTCTGTGACATGAATCTTTGGTGGTTTTGAGTTATCACCATACAGTCGCTTAATCAATTCAGGTGGTATGTCATTGAATACGAACCGTGACCTCACGAATACCAACCGTACGGTGTGGAATCCCCCCGGTTATGCAAACCGAGGAAGAAATAACAAGTAAAGATCGTGATGAAAATAGATTACAAATCACCAAACAATTTCCATAACTTTACTCCTATATTAGATCAATTATAAGATATTTCAGATCAAAACCTAGACCTAATACAGAGACTCTCTCAAACTGTTGATAAGCCCAAATGATCAACCACTCTTACAAATAAATAACTTATCCCCTTTATATATACCTTTCCATTCGACCTCTGCAAGGTTCGAATGGGTTCATTCGACCCTTCGTTGGTTCGAACGAATCTTTCTTCGATCTTTTTATTCGACATAACTATTAACCAAATGTACATTACTCGTTCCTTCGACATACAGTACCGGACCACTAGCTGGGGACATACACAAATAGTGCACTTAGAGTCTCCCCCTTGCACCTTGCTAGTGATGTAGTAAACTAGAAATTTATCAATTCTTCAAATCTTTCATTCATCATCTTGGAAGACGTGAAAACATTCCATTTTCTTGTAAGCTTGTGTTAAGGATTCATAAAATCTCGTTTATCTCTTTGGTAAGCATTGAAATCTTAGACTCAAGAAATCTTAGCTTTATCATTTATTGGTCTAGAGATGAAGACAGAGAACAATCTTGGAATATCTTCATTTCCATGATTTCATTTATCACATCTTTTACAACTTTTGACTGGTTTCTGTTTTTCTGGTGATCTTGATATTAAGGTTTGGGTCTTGTTCAATCTACACACTTTGTCGATGAATCTTGAACATTGCACCTGTTGTGTCTGATTCTGGAAAAAAATTTACTAAAAACTGCACAAATTACAACCGGCATTAGACACGAAAAAAATCTCAGAAGTAATCTTTACATCCAATTTGACTCTCAATTTTCTCCCCCCGAACTATTAAACATTTTCTATATGCACCAGAAACTTTAAAATTTGCAATTTGTTTTCCCTTCTTCAATTTTTGAGCGTCTGAGCGTTCACATTAAGTATCCCAGCATCGGCTATCAAAAATAAACTTAAAACAAAAAATTTTGACTTTTCAAAGTTTATGCTAAAGCACATCAAAAATATTTTTGAATTTTCAAATAGATTTTTATAAAAATAAAATAAACATATTTTTGCGAATTTTCCGGTAAGAGGATCATATCAGTATTGGAACAGTCAGTCAAAACTCTATTTGATTTTTTGTTTTTAACATTGAGCATCCTACAACCATTACCAGTATGTTTGTCCACTTAAACCCAAAATCATCATTCATTGTTCAGCACTTCGGATACATTAAGGTAATATTAGATACTGAAAAATCTATGGTCCCCGCACACGCGACACATTCCCTTATCAAGACTTGCGCAAAATTTCATCGTAACGCGTGATTATATTGTATTTATATGTAAGTTACAAGGTATGAGGAACAGCGGTGACAGGTCAGCAAATTAATGCTTCAAAGCAACTTATGCACTTAACTAGGGTGAGGACTATTATCATACATGGTTTTCATCATAGTATTAATACGGTGCATTAGATAATCTTTGATTATCATCACACATATTAAGTTCCTCATTCGGTAACTTAAGGTTTGTCATTTAAGATCATTATAAACATACCCTGAATAAATCTAGGTCTGTAAATCAATACAGAAAAAGATCAGTTAGGCCATCCCTAGATAACTATCAATATAACGACCCGAAACATCCGATTTTGTCAATCTATTAAACAAAATTTCAATACTAAGACCATATGCCAACGAGACGTTGATCCACATGATTACCAGTTAATTTTTTAGGTTTATATCACTATGCTGAACTTTAAACTTTGATTTCAAGCCTACCAATATATAATTGTAGTTGCTACTCAATGTTTATTAATTCATTTTGTTTTCAGAGTAGTTTGACAGTCCACTGATGTACTATCATATCGTCTTTTTCTCCAGGAAAACTCTTTTTTGATTTTCTAATTTTTTATTTTGATTTTTCTGAAATTTCCCCCCCCCCCCCTAAAAATCTTAAAAGAAGCATATTTTTGGATTTTAAACTTTATGAAGAAAAACAAAATAAAATGATATCCGATGAGGATTACTCGTTGTTCTTCAAAAACCATTTTTCTCACTCAGATTACTTGACTCACTATAATCTTTCAATTAGAAAAACCATTGACAAAGAAAATAGATATTAGAATAAACCATATTTTCGCATATATTTTTAAGCTCCAAAACCTGAGAACAATTGCATGAGATTGCAACATTTTCCGGCTTCACAAATAGGAAACAAACGAGAAACACTCTCTTCTTTGTTGAATTCATTCTTTCCTTTTTCAATCTAGCTTTCTCAACCTTTACCTCTCCAATAAATAGCAAAAACTAAATCTCCTCGAGATGTAGTAAAACAAAGTGTATGAGGAAAATCAAGCCTGTTGTTATATACAGATGCTCCACTATCAACTATCAAAGAATAGCTCATCGGTCTGTGTGGAACAACCTGCACACTTGTTAACCAATTGGTAGGAGAGGGGAACCTCGGAATATCAATCCTCGGGATATCAATCCATTCACCTTTTGAAAAATCAATTGGTTTCTTAATGGATTGACTTGAAGTAGAAGTTGTTGCGAATTGAGAAAGTGATTTGGGTTTCCAAACAAGTTCAGTTTTTATTTTAGATTTCCTTTTCTTTGATTTTGTTTTGATTTTTGACTTTTCAGGTTTCTTGTTTGAAACCTGCTTCTGAATTTTGTTAGGGACCTTCTCAGACTTAACTGATAAAGGACCGGGTTTAGAGTTATTCTTAGGCTTAGCCTTAAAACTCCCCCTTACCTTAGCAACCAAATAACTATCTCCATTTTTGTTTAAGGCAATCTTGTTTCGACTGTCATACACAACAGACTATGTCCCCTTTTGTTTGTTAACATGTTTTGGGGAAACAGGCTTTTTGACATTGCATGAATGATTAGCAACTTTCACTTCTGTCGTTTTCCGTTTAACATACGGACAGTCAGCAACTAAATACCCACGCTCTCCGCAGTTAAAATAGGACCTATGTTCTTGAAACTCAAAAGCATTACCTTCATTCCAATACCAATATGGACACTGGGCTGACAAATGTCCAACTTCCCCACATTCAAAACAACTTCTCCATTCAACAAACTCAGGAGAATATTGTGATGAAATTCTTCCACAATAACCATAAAATCGAGAGGTGCTTGGATAATCATAAAAGTCATATGATCTAAATGGAAAATTTCTTGAATTCTTATGATGATAATTTTTCATCTAAACATTACCTATCGATTTGACTAGTTTTGGTCCTTTTACCTTGGACCTTTCTTGTTGTTCCTAGACTGATTCTTTTGATTCACATGTTGGTTAGGATTGAGTTTGAATTGCAGGTGATCAAATTGATTTTTAAATTGAACTAACAAAACATCATTATCAACAAAAACACATTTAAGTAAATATTGTTCGATGAGATCAATTGGAAAATCTTTATTGGAAATCAATTTGTCACTTCCCACTAACATGTAGGACCCTTCTATTCCTTCAGGAAACTTGAATATGGATTTTTCTTCAGAATTAGGTTCTGAAGTGGCAACCACATTTTCAATTTTCACTTCAAGCTTTGATTTTGTATGGCATAGGATCGGCTAATCAACAAAGATAATGATCAAAAAAGTTCAACTCAGGTGCGGAATCCCTGAATTGATCACAAAATGATAATAAAACTAGCAAAACACCGAAATCATCATAAACATAATCATTTCATTCATTTAGATAATCAATTACACATCAAAACGTTGTTTATAATGATTAAACTTGGTTACAAACTCAATAAAAACCCTAGGGAGAAACACACACTAGGAGGGAAAACAAAATGACCAAAAGTTAACATTCAAAAAATCAGATTGCCTTATATAGACCTGCACATTCGCCCAAATGACTTGGTCGAATGTTGTAACACCCCAACCGATGGCGGAAACATCGAGGTGTCACGTAGTGACGATTGTTCAATAGCACATGGACTAAAGTGTAAATTTGAATACATTGATTAAATAATTTATTACATTGAAATGAAATACAATGATACTAACTGTTAACTAAAATGAAATACAATGAACCATAATCTAAATATAAATCCGAAAGCTTAAAGAATGCATCTCAAAATAACCTGAAACATGTACAAAATAATTTGGTCAATACAAAAATTGTATTGGTGAGCATACTCTGATTGTATACATATAGTAAAAAAGTGTTTCGCAATTCATGTGTTGTATACTGTTTGCAATTATGTAATAAGTAATATCCGTTCAAAACCAACCCTAAATAAGTATCAAGAATCAAGAATCAAAAACATTTTTAGTAATATGAATCACAAGACAATGACCAAGGTCTCTCAACAGAGTCACAAGGGGTATATACCATAGTACTATTCATTGAAATGCCAGGCCCTCAAAGGTTAATGATTTTGACAAGTCATAGACACACAAATTAACATAAAGCAAACACACATGAGAATTGCTATTTTAGTAAGAAGTAATAGAAACTTGATAATAAGTACATGAGTCACCCCAAAAATAGTAAAACAGTAAAAAGGGGAAAGATATACTCACCGTTTGCGAAAGCGTTCAAAATCCACTTAAGCGGTCGTGAGCTAAGTAATGGGAATTCCGAGGAATTCAACCTATAATGTGTAAGAATACTAATAAGGAAGTGTCTAAAAAGTCTAAGGTATCTAGGGTCTAAGGCATTAGGGTTTGCTAAGTCGATTTGGGGAATTAGAGTTTTTATGATAAGTCGCGTTAATGTAAAAGTTGTACATCTCAAATAATATATGAAAGGTTGTAAATGTGGTTTAAATAATATAATTATTACCAATTGAGTATTTAAAAATATATTTAAATAATTAAGACAAAATAATTTAGTTAATTACTTTAACTATAATAAAATAAATACAATAATCATAAATATATAAATAAGTACTTTTGAATTACACAATGATTCAACAAAAGATAATAAAGACATTAAACCATATGAGTATTTCTATTTTATAAAATAGATGTTTAAATTGTATAAGTAAATAAATGTTTTATTATGTCTAATTAAACGTAAATAAGACTAATAATACCATACATGATCCAAAAATCCTAGTTTTAAAGAAAATGAATGATTTTTGATGTAAACAAATTAGAATAATTTTCTCATAATTTATATTAACTTATTTATATTTAAAATTGATTTAACGAGATTAAATTATGTTTAAATGATTAAAAATAGGAAAGTCAATAAAATTAAATGTTTTCTGAACCAATAATTTTTATATCAGTTCATGATGATGAGAAATAATTACTCAAAAAGTTTGAGATTAAAATAATTAAAAATGAATTTTTAATCAATTAAATATGGTTAAAACAAATAAATTCAATAAAAATATGAAAATAAGACATTTTTCAGGAAATAAAAATGTGACAATTTTCTTTAGGGTGTCAAGATGCTACACCTAAATTTTTATAATTTTTGGAGCAAAAATGAATTTAATATGAATATTCCAAGTTTATATGTATTATATATATATATATATAATAAATCACAAAATAAAAATAAAATAGAAATCTGGAACAAAATCGTGGGTAAAGGGGACTCGAACTCGGTCATACCCACACACAAAGCAAACCACAAACCACTAGACCAAGCCTTTACATGTTGATGATTTTGAATAATAATTATATTTATGAACTCTCCACTCTTCATCTTCTTCCCCATTCAACTAGACCAAAACCCTAACCCCTAACCTAGATCTAATAACCCATTACAGAGTCGTTTAGACATCTATGATAAGGGGTTTATGACCGGAATTGAATAACAATTGAAATGGCAACATGAAAATGAACTTACAATCACGTTTGAGGTTCGAATCAAGAAGCTTTACAATCAACCGAGGAGGACCCGATTACAAGGTTTTTGGACGCAACAAGAATGGATTTTTCGTGGGTTTATGATGTGTGGTCGTGCAGTAACATGATGCTAAGTTTAATTTATAGTGTTGTTAGATAAAATCGGGCGTTAGAAATCATGGTTATAACTCGACGGTTACAAGCGTTTAATTGGATTAATGCAGATTTTTAACGCGTTTTAACCTGATTTAAATCATTGGAATTTTATTATAACTTGAAAGGGGATCAGTTTTGTATAATAAATGTGACAGAAATTCGTTTAAAGCTTCGTCGGTGACTCGCCGGCGGCGAGCATGGATTGCCGGACGCTTGCAGGAAGAAGAAGAGCAACATTCTTTTTTTTTTGAAACTTTCAGAAATGGCAGAAACAGCCCCTGTAGTTAGTTTGTTAGTTGTAATAATAATTTAGTTAGTTTTCCCCTTATAAAACTTAACCAAGTTAGCTAAGTTTAACTTAAAACTTTTATAAAACTTAAATTTTTTTTTATAATCCATTCTGGATGACGTTTCAAAGTACGTATTTGATCAAAATGTATACCCGATCCATAATAAATATAAATGCTAAATTTTTAATTCGCTTTAAAATTAAATTTGAAAACGACGAAACTTTTAGGGATTATAAATGGAAATATTTGAAGACTATTATTGTAATTTGACGAAGGACGAGGGTGACGGATGTCACAAATGTGCAGGTTCGACCATTGCAACAGGGCGAATCTGGACACATACATAAACATAACTACATTCGACCTCCTAGTGCACCTTCGACCATTCTTTCTACCTTCGACCATCCAGAAACCTACATTCGACCATTCGACCATGAACAAAACATTTTGTAATTCGCAATCCAATAGCATTAGTCGGAATATGTGCATCTACAAACTCTCTCTCGACTATTGCTTGGATTGCTTGAGTCTTCGCTCTTCGTCCATAATTTTGTTCATCAATTTGATACGCAATAACGCCTTTTGTTCTTTGGTCATCACTAGTTCATGAGTTTGTTTTGGCTTTTTCTTTTCAACATTCTGAGTCTTTACAAACTTCCCCAGTTTCTTGTCGAAGTCACACCCAGCATTCACATCCCATGCAAATAATAAGAATATCACACGTTGGTATTTGCTTGCCTATTCACTATCTTTCGCTTCGCAATAGATTGGATTATAGTAAAGCGTGATGATATCTTCGTGCGAGCAGTTGATTAACCACATTGGGTCAAAAATGTGAATCTTCTTGAAATCCTTCAAACCATCCTTCAGAACGATAATAGTTACTGCAGTCTTCCAATCATAATACCACCACATGAAATCCTTTGAAAAGTGTTGTGGAATTTGTATCAAAGGAATATGCTTCAACACTTTTGGTGGTTTATACTTCAAAGTCACCTTAGGCAATCCTGTTATCTCATCTAACTCCTTCTTATGAACTATCCTTTTCAGATACTGTGGAGTAAACACATTCCACTTCGTTCTGCTCTCTCTAGTCATTCTATCTGCAAAGTAAACAAGATGATCGTTCACTGAAGCACCTGACATTTCATATCTGCAGATATCTCTAAATGCCCAGTATGGTAGTGTCTTAATATCATGGAATCTGTCAAAGTACAGAATTCCTTTCTCCCATTTCACTGCGACACATTTCAGCTGTCTCAAGTACTTCTAGCCGAGAGCTTTGCCTTTAAACAAATCATTATGGAATTTGTAAAAGCTACCTTGAACTTCAATCTTTGGACGGTTAGCTTCTTTTTCTTTAAGCTTCCTCAATAGTTTTTTCAAAGCGTTAGATTGTTCAGTATTTGGTTTTGACAATCTGGAAACACTTCTTAAACAAACTTCTTACTCTTCTCACGAGCAAGTTTCTCAGCCTGGCTCAACAGTTCATCAGAAAATTCAGGAAATCCAGAATCTTTGTCATTCTTAAAGTATTCTGGATATTTCTCGCTAGTAATATCCTCAATCTCCACTTCTTCAAACACCGGAACATCACTGTCATCGGAGTGATTACCTGCTTCTTTCTTAGGTATATTAGGTATCTGGTTCTCACTCATCAACTCCTCCAGGATTTACCAACCTGTTTCGCCAGTCCCTCCAATATCTCTTTTGACATGGCTGCAAAAACTTCTCCGTCTTCCAAATCAGGATCGTTATACTCCAACTTAAAACGCATATCGTTTGACTCAAATATCTCTGGAAACCTACCAGTCATCTCTATCGTCCAGACTCTTTCAGTCAACATCTGGCGATACAAATTCTTGTCGTCTTCAGATAAAGATCTAATATTCTCATTCCAGAAGATATTATCATCGTCAGTAGTACCACCAGGAGCTTTCAAACTGGATTCTACTGTGTTCTTTCCCGATCCTCTTTTCTCACACTTGTACTTATCAGTATCATCATCATCATCATCACTATCAGAACTAGCAGAGCTATTACCCTCACCCGAATCATCTCCTGAACCATCATCATCACCATCATCTTTCTTTTTCTTTTTAGGAGCATCACCGGCATCCTCATTCAACTCATCATCCTCTTCTTCTTCATCAGATGGTTCAAAATCAACTTCCTCCTCATCACGTTCTTTATCTTCTTCACTAGCTTGTAGTTGAGGAGCTTTAGAGTACAAATCTTTTATCAGATTATTCATACTCTTGTTGTCTGCTTTCAGCTTCTTGTTCTCCTCTTTCATAGTAATGTACCTTATGGTGTTTCTCTACTCATGCTTTAACAACTTCTTGTTTTCTTTCTGAAGTTTTTTAATCTTTGCTTCCAGAGCTTCATGATTTTCATGTGACGATTCAACAACATCTAACATCTTCCTGTCATTACTTCTCAACTGTTCAATCTCTGCTAGTTGCTAATTTATGATCTTCATCATATCTGCAAGCTTCTGGTTAACTGCAGTCATCACATCACTATCAACAGTAACCTTAGGTGATGAAGCTTCACCAACTGGAATCTTTCCTTTCTTCAGTTTCTTCAACACTCTATCCAAAGCATCATTAAATGCATTTGTTGGTAGATCAATATGCTCAGCAGCAGATGATGTCTTTTGTTTCTTTGTTGCTAGGGATGTGATGGGTGATTTAGAACTAGATGCTGCAGGCAATTTCTTTCCAGCAATAAGATGCTCAATATCTCTAGCTCTTTTATCCATCGGCTTCACTACTTTTTCCTTCTTCTTGTCCTTTGCTGTTCTACAGACTTGTTTAGACTTTCAGACTCACCAGCCACAGTGGCCTTGGGCGTAGTGCTCTTTACAGTCTCATTATCCGAATCCCATCTTTCATCTTCCTGTGTCTCTTTAGAATCAACAGACACTTCATCAACCAAATGTAAACCCTTTTTGGCTGCACTTTTCTTTCACTAGAAACCTTCTTCTGTGCGGGTTCTACATCATCCTGTTTCTCTTTCCCTTTTCTAGATTTGGCACCGACATTCACTACTTGTCGCTTTCTCTTAGCATCAGGATCAACAGGACATAAAGGGTTATCTTCATCAGAATCACTGTTAGCATGCCTAACTTCATTCTTTCCTGGATCTACATATCCTGGATTAATCAGATGACCAAATAGGCTCTTGTGTGGTGGTCTTTCATTCAACGACATGCCTTTATAACCTTTCATTCTGACTAGCGTGTTCAGGTTCATGTGATCCTGTACAACTATCTGGGTAGGATCTTTTCTCAATTTCTTGTGCTTCTCATCAAGTATCATCTGCAGGAATCTCGGATATAGCAGAAACTTCTTATTCTTTAATCCTCTGAGTGGTTCCAGCATGTGTTAAAGTATCATACCAGATACATTGAACGACTTGTTCAAGATAAGGGCAACCATCAAAGAGCTAATACTCTTTCTCATAACATCATACCCTCCACTCACTGATCCAAATACATGCAACATGACATGAGCGAGATACTTGAACTGCGGGCATAGCTTCCCTTTGTGTAATGAACCATCAGTAATCGGTCCATTGTACTTCATTCGTAGAAAGCATTTTCTCTGTTCAATCCATGATAGTTCACTTGGATCTGTCTTCTTATCTTGTAGCTTCAATGCCTCTCTAATGTCATCTTCAGAAACAATTATTAACTCCCCCTGAATCGTGCTTACGACAGCAGATTCATTGTTCCAGTAATCCATCTTGGCATTCTTCCAGAACTCTTGCTGATGATCTTTGTATATGATGGCGGGGGTAGCAAGGGCAACTATCACACGGCTTCTCTTCAAGAAATCTACAATGCTGGTGAATTCTGTGTGTTTCTTCAGATCTCCCATAAATGCACAGCAATTATGTGCTGGTTCAAACGGTAAATCTTCAATCTGTTCTTTTCCACTTGCCTGATCGGAAGACCCAACAGGAATATCAGCAGTTTCCTGTTCAGACATGATTAGACTGCTAAACAAATCAAGAAAACAAATTAAAAACAGACAAAATTACCAAAACTTGAAATTTTAGATTTTGAAATTCTACATTCGACCGTTCGAGGGTACGAATGTGAAAAAAAGGTTCGAATGTGGAATCAAAGGTTCGAATGTGAAAATCAGTTTATAAAAATGTACATTCGACCGTTTAGTTCCACTTTCGACCGTTTGAACATCTTCATTCGACCAAAAGCCACGTTCGACCGTTTAAAATTGGGCGAAAGAAGACTGTTCATCTTCTTCAATTTGCAAATTGTGATTTAGGTTGTTTTAACATGCCATTTTGATTTGAATCCCATCTAACATGGCCGATTAACAATTCCCAATCAACAATTTGATCAATTAATCAGTGTTTATATGTTTTCAATTAAAAACTAGGGTTCGAAGCTTTTTAATCATCAATTGATCATTCTAAGTTATTTAAGTCCTGGATTTTTGTTTATTCTCCCTCTAAAACATATAAACATTGAATCCATAACATGAATGTTAACAATTAATGGTTAAAAAACAAGTTTGAATCCGGTTTAGGGTTCGAAAACAAATTCGATGAGTATGATCTGGTAAGTGGATGATAACCTGCAAATGATGATTCAAAATGATCAGGAAATCAATACGAACACAATGATATGATTTTTGTTTGACGAGCAACAAGATCACTTTATCACAGAAATTTGAAAATTTTTGAATATGAGGGTCGAATGTGCAGATCAGGTATATATAGGCTCCACATTCGACCAAACGACTAGGGCGAATGTGAAAATTTTTCCACCTTCGACCCTATTTAAAGGTTCGAATGTAGAAAAATGGTTCGAATGTGAAATTAACACATGAACACTCACATTCGATTGTTTGAAAGGTTCGAACGAGAAGAAAAATTCCACCTTCGACCCAACAGAGAAGCGAATAAAAATTGGAATTTTTGAAGTTTTTACCAAATCTCAAAATCGAGTCCCGTTCAAAATATTTTTCAACTTTTTAAGCATTCAACATTCATTATTTCACATTTAAAGATGACAAAACTCAAATGGTCCATCATGTTTTAGAAAATCACCATCAACCACCATCAGCTATCAAAAATAAGATAGAAATGTAAAACCTTATGGATTTTCTAAACTTTATGTTAAAACACACCTAAAATCTTTTTGAGTTTTGTATTTTTGACGAGAAATGTAAAATGCTCAAAATGTAAAGATAAAACAGTAAATGTTTTGTAATTTCTGGTAAGGGGATTATATCAGTTATTGAGAAATCTGATCACACCGTTGATCTTTTGATTTATTATCATTAAAGACAATGTGTGATCTGGCAATTGCTGATATTGTGATCCACAGAAACTCACATGCTGACTGTTGTGCAGTGCTTTAGACAGATACTATTATTTATAGTATAAACCCAATTGTATGTGGTTCCTACGCACACGACATACTCCCGTATCAAGAAGTAAATGCACAAAGACTCATTGTAACGCGTGATTATGCTTTCGTCATCTGTAATTTACAAGGTATGAGGCACAAAGGTATACAGGTCAGCAAATCAATGCAACAAAGTAACTTGTGCACTCTACCAGGTTGAGGGCTGATATCAATCATGATTTGCATCAATGATTGGATACGATGCATTAGATAATCTTTGATTATCGTCATACATTGAAAGTTCCTCAATTCAGTAACTTTAGGATTTGGCTTTACAGCTCTTTTATAAAGATACCCTGTCTGATCTAGGTCCGTAATGACTTACAGCAGAAGATCAGAGAGGCTATCCCCAGATAACTAATAACATAACGACCCAAAACCTCCGAATTTTGTACAAATACCCTATCAAACAAAATTACGGTACTAAGACCATATGCCCATGCGGAGTTCATCCACATAACAATTCGTTTGATATGTATGTATCAGGCACACAGTAATAGGTCTACGAGGCCTATCAACGCATCACACAGACTCAAACACACGCCTTATATTGCATTACACTTCTTTAGCATGTGTCAGATCCCCACTGATGTACTATCATTTCCCCTTTTTCTCCTGGAAATCATTTTGGGTTTTCTAATTTTTATGAGTTTTTAAATTTTTTCAATGTTTTTGGTTTTTCTGAAAATAAACTCTACCTAAAAATGTAACACATATTTTTGGATTTTGTATTTTTCTGAAAAACAATAAAAACTAAAATAAAAAAAACGATAAACTGAAGTGGTGATCAATCTTGTTTTTCTTTTATACCATTAGCTTTTAAAAGATATTCAAATCTTGATTTATCAAAAGCTTTGGTAAAAAGATCTGCACGTTGATAGTCAGTGTGGATTTTGACCATATCGATCAACTCTTTTGCGTAACAATCACGGATAAAACGATATTTAATCTGGATATGTTTGGCTTTCGAGTGATTTACTAAGTCTTTTGTTAATGCAATTGCGGTTTCATTATCACAGTAAATAGGGGTTTTAAGAAATTGCAAACCGTAGTCCACCATCTGATGTTGTATCCAGATAACCTGTGAGCAGCAGCTTGATGCTGAAACGTATTTTTCTTCACATGTGGATAAGGCAACTGCAGTTTGTTTCTTGCATTGCCAGGTCACGAGCCTACTCCCCATAAACTGGCATCCAGTCGTTGTGTATTTACTGTCTTTGTCACAGCCACCCCAATCTGCATCACTAAAAGCAATTAGGTCAAAATTATCATCATTAGGGTACCATAGTCCTCTCGACGGACAACCCTTCAGATATCTAAGGATACGTTTGACAGCTGCAAGATGACTCTGTTTCGGCTTCGATTGATAACGTGCACAAAGATATGTGGCAAACATTATATCTGGTCTGGAGGCGGTGAGATACATCAGAGATCAGACGATTGCACTGTATGTAAAAGGATCGGTTAGCTCCCCCTTAGCGTCAACACCAATCCCGTGATTAGGTTGTATCGAGGTATCCATCGGCATTGAATCATCCATCTGGAGTCGGCTCAAGACTTCAGAAACATATTTTGTCTGGTGAATAAAGATCCCCGTTGGTCTTTGGTCCACCTGCAAGCCTAAGAAAAACTGCATCTCACCCATCGCACTCATTTCGAACTTTTCCTGCATAACACGTTCAAATTCTCTGCACAGAAGTTCGTTAGTAGAACCAAATATAATATCATCAACATAAATCTGCACTAGAAGCAAGTCAAATTCTCCTGTTCGTTTAGTGAACAGTGTGCAATCTACCAAACCTCGTTTAAATCCTTTGGACAGATGATACGTGCTCAGCTCCTCATACCATTGCCTTGGAGCCTGGTGCAACCCGTAAAGAGCTTTGTTTATTACGTAGACCTTATCTCGGTGAATATGATTCTCAAAGCCTGGTGGTTGACCTACGTAAACTTCTTCCTTGACCACACCATAAAGAAACGCGCTTTTAACGTCCATTTGATACACCTAGAATTTCTTATAAGATGCGAACGCCAGAAACATGTGGATAGCTTCTAAGCGTGCAATTGGTGCATAAATCTCGTTGTAATCGATTCCTTCAACTTGATGAAAGCCTTGAACGACCAATCGAGCTTTGTTCCTAACAATCACTCCTCTGTCATCTTTCTTACACTTGAACACCCATTTAGTTCCTATCTTTTTCTGTCCTTGAGGTAAATCAGTCAGTGTCCACACTCCGAGTTTCTGGAACTGTAATAACTCCTCCTGCATAGCCTCTACCCAAGCGTCATCCAAAAGAGCATCCTTGTATGTCCGCGGCTCGACCTGCGAAACATAACAAGCAAAAGACCAGTCATTTTGAAAACCTGATTTTTGAATTTCGGCATATAAAGCAAGAGCGCCAAGGTTTTCTGGTGAGTATGCATTCCTCAGTTGACCTCTCGTCATGACACTACTACCAGGATCACCAATAACCTGCTCGAGTGGGTGATTCCGATGTATCCGAGATTCCGGATAATCAGGTACTTGTACTCTCGTCTGAGTTGTCAAATTCTCTGTCGAATCCAGATCATTACCCAAGTTTGATGATGAAGCACCATTTGGATTTGGGTTCACTGGAGGTGTCACTGTAGCAATATCTGGAACAGCTTCACTTGTAACATCATCGTCATCTGGAAGCTTCCTGAAATACCTCTTCTTCAACTACAGGAGCATTGGTATCATTAGAAACTGTTTGGGGGTTTACAGTGATCAGACGTACCAACGGTGATGTCACTGCGTTTTCACACTAATAATATAATCGTAATACAGCCTCTTCAACCAAGCTATCTAGATTGAATGATTCAATGAAATCCTTGTATTCAAACATCCAGTCTGGACCGCTACCCTGTACATTCTGAGTATATCTTTGAACTTCAGCGTTAGCTCACTCCTCGACCTGACGAGTTCGTTTGTTGAAAACCCGTTTGAGCGGGGTTGCATATCCAACAAAGAATCCTTCTTCAGCCTTTGGTGCGAACTTCTCAGATGGATTAAGCATTGTACACGGAGCTCCAAATGGTTCTAGATACTCTAAGTTCGGCTTTCGTCAATTCAACAGCTCATAAGAAGTTTTGCCAAACTTCTTCACCGTTGAAACACGATTGAGAGTATAACAAGCTGCGTAAATTGCTTCATTCCAGATCATTACCGGAAGATTGGAATCCGCAAGCATTGTTCTTGCCGCTTCAATTAGAGTCCTGTTTTTGCGTTCTGCGACACCGTTCTGTTGAGGGGTATACGGAGCACTGTATTCATGATGAATTCCTTTGTTTTCACAAAGAGCTTCCATCTGTGCATTCTTAAACTCCGTCCCATTATCACTCCTAATTCTTTTGATCTTGAGACTATAGACATTTTCCAATCGAGTGAACAGAACTTTCAAATTATCAAACGTGTCGCTCTTATGATGCAAGAACATAACCCATGGAAATCTAGAATAGTCATCTGTAACCACAAGATAGTACAATTCACCAGCATGACTTTTATGTTTGACTGGTTCGAACAGATCCATGTGCAAACGCTCAAGTGGTAGTTCAACTGAATTGACTTTCTTTGGTTTATGGGATTGCTTGTGCTGCTTTCCTTTCTTGCAACTCACACACTTGTCATTTAAATGAAAATGTTTAACATTCACGTCTATGACAAGTTCATTCTTCACCAAATGATTCATCTTTCGAAGGTGAATGTGTCCCATCCTCCTATGCCACATAATTGATTATTTTTCAGTAGCCTTGGAGAGGAAACATGTTACATGGCCTTGTGTAGTCATAGCTTTTGACATGTCGAGAATGTACAGATTGTTCACTCTCGGTGCTTTTAGCATAACCCACTCTTTTGGAAGTATGAATCTCGGCTTGAGTATATAGCAACATTTGTCATCAAAGAATACCGATAACCGCTTATCACAAATCTGACTGACATTGAGCAGATTATAAATGAAATCTTCTCAAAACTCACTATCCCATTGCTTACACTACCCTCCATAGTAATGTATCCACCTTTATTCCCGGAAAACGCTACATAACCTCCATTAATATTCCTGATATCAAACAGTAGCGATAAATCCACTGTCATGTGACCAGAAGCTCCACTATCAACAATCCAAAGACTGCTCACAGGGCCAGCTGAAGCTCCCTGCACATATCAAGTAAAAGATTAGATTTTTTGGGGGACCCAAGCCTACTTGGTCTTGGGTCTTTGCACTTTGAGTTTCAAAGATTCTTTCTCACAGACAGATTAATTTGAATTGATCTTTTTCTGATCAATTAAATCTTTTTCAGATTCATTTTTCACAGTCTCATTCACTTGTGAAGATGAAGCACCTTGAGAACCCTTTGGTGACCAATACTGTTCCGAACGTTTCAAGATCCGGATTTGAGATTTTGGGGTCTCAACCGGTTTCTTTACTTCGTCTTTACAGGCCACTTTCTTGGTTACCTTCTCTGATTTAACAGAGACAGGTCCAACTGTTGGTATGACAGCAGGTTTTACAGGAACCTTTTTCTTGTCAACAGTTGTGTTCACCACCGGTTTCTTAAGGGGGTTTTCAATGGCTATCCGGTTACGACTGTCATATGTCATCGAACGATTATCCCTTCTTTGATAAAAATGATTTTGATTGTAAAAATGTGCTTGTTGAGGGACAACACGTTGTTGTGGATAACATTGATTATCGACTAGACGTTCATGATTTTGCTTCATTTCCACCTCATGCCTTTTGTGCCTAACATACGGGCAGTGAGCAAGTAAATGCCCTCTCTCCCCGCATTTATAACACGCACGATATTCCTCAAAGTTGTTCTTGGCGTTCAACTTAGCATATGTAGTTATAGGATATTGATCCTCCACACATTTCTTTCTAAGACTCTCAAGAGCTGGGTCCTTGGAGTAAGTCGGCTCAAGAAAACTGTTAGCCTTATGTTTTGGATTGATAAATTCTGTGACATGAACCTTCGGTTCTTTTGGAATATCCAAGTAAATTCTTTCTAAAACCTCTGGAGGTACATCATTTGTTCGCTCATGCTTTGGAAACCAAATGGTACTCTCCTGCCAAATTTTCTCAATCTTGGAGTAATTGGCAAATTTGATTGGATATTCCTCGTAAGACATTATCTTATCAGATCCAATCATCCGATAGAAATCTTGACGGGTTTGTCACATTGATCGTTTTTCTCAATAGGCTTAATTGATTGATTCGCTTGATGAGCGTTAGCCATGGGATGCACAATCTGAGACGGTGACACTGGTTCATTTGTAATTACGTGATTTTCAGTAGGAATATCACACACCTTCTCAGATTTAACATCCTCAGAGTTGGAATCATCAGTTACAGCAACAACAGCTTCATTATTTAGTCCCAAAATTGGTCGAACATCAGAATTTGGGTCTCCCACACTAGAGGTGGTTGACTCATCATCCGATGTCGAGTCAGACTTAACTGAGCTCTCCGGTGTTATTGAATGCAAAGTATGATTTTCAAATAACACAGGAGATGGGACTGCCTTGTAGTTTGCACTACTAGACTGTGAAGGCTCCTCAATAATATGATCAACAACATATGCAATGTGCTTATAACTCTCAAGTTTCTTGTTGACCTTTTCTACAAATCACTTGATGGTAGCCATTTCAAGTTTTGTATTTTCCAAATCATTGATATAGTTGTTAATGGCTAATTGTTTCAAAGATAAAGTCTTTTTGAGTTCTGAAATGTCTTTCTTGAAACCATCAAGCACTCTATTAAATTCTTGTGCTTCTTTCTGATACGATTGACAGTTGATCTTAGCAATCTCAAGCTGAACCCTGAGTTGCTTATTGTCCTCTCTCAATCTATCGCATGCACCACAATACCTCTCACTATTCATGTTAAGATTAGATTCAGAACTTACCTGCTTTGGAGGCTCTGTCATCGCCATCAGTGCAATGTGTGCTTCCTTTCCAGCGAAATTTTTTGAATAATCGATCCTGGTAAAAGCATCATCCACCATGCATGATTTGCGTGTCATCAGAAAATCAGCTTCAGCAAACAGTTGATCGATATCATCATCTAGTGAATTAACACTTGCTTCAGAATCAGAATCGCTCTCCATATCAGAATAAGTTGAATCATACTGTTCTGGCACATCAGTAACAGAGTCAAGAATCAAACCCGACTTCTTCTCTACACAATCATCACTCTCTTCACTCAACTCCTCATTTTTCACCTCAGACATCTTCTCAGTCACCAATTCTTCTTCAACAAATACCGGCTCATCCAAATCCATTTTTTGTGCAACACACGCCACATTACCAGTGGTAATCTTCTCAACACCTAACTTCATACCCGTCCAATCAAATCCCTCATCTTTCTGTATCACCAAGGCCTGGTTATGGTTGTCTGATTGGGTTTGAGTATTTGGTGTAGAAATAGGAATGATTGTTCGGTTTGGATTTTGTGGTGTTTGGTTTTGGTTCTGGTTTTGTGTAGTGGTTTGTCAAACAGTATTGTTTTGTGAGGTGCTTTGACGGTTTTGGTAGGTATTTTGTGGTTGAAAGCTTGAAATATTTGGGCTTTGATAAGATACCTGATTTTGGGTTTGACGGTTTTGGTAGTTGGTGTTGAAAGGATTCCTGTTCACTTGCTGTGCTGGCTGTGTACATTCCCTCTTGAAGTGACCTTTCCCACCACAATTAAAACATGTCACTTTGGCTTTGTTGAAGCCATATGTGGTGTTTGGAGAAGTAGAAAGATCATTTCTGCCAGTCTTCTCAATGAATTCAGTAGCTCTCCTCATAACGCTAGCAAATGCCCACTGGATGTCAATGAGCTCCATGTCTTCTTTGTCTATTTGTGCATAGTCTACACTAGTTAAGTTGTTGTTACCAATTTGACTAGCAACCAACCCGTTATAAGAAGCGACCATAGCTGACACCAATGCTACATGTTGCTGTGCAATCTCAACAGTAACATTGTTCAAGTTCGAAGTCTCCAGCACAATTGAACTCTGATTAGGTTGATTTTGGTTCATTTGGGTTTGATTCATTTGAGGAATATAGGATTTTTGTTGAGGTTGGTTTAAACTTGCAGAATAACAAGCAACTTGTTGCATCGGTGAAAATGGTGGGATGAAAGTTGTAGTAGGATATGATGGTGGGGTATAAGATGAAGTTTGAGAAAGGTAATTGATGGGGGTCTTGGATGGTTCAACATGGCTTGAAACACAAGCAATGTGTGGAGCAACATTCGAACTGGAACTTGAACTAGCAAGAGATGAAGATGTGCTAACATATGGTATAGCTCTGGATTCTGAGGAACTTGAGCTCTTTTCGCCTTCCTCTTTTCTTCCATCTCTTTATTCTCAAGTTTCTGGATAAACTCGTTGATGGTCCAGTATTGGTACACATCCTTTTCTTTGAGTACCTCGATGTGTTGATTCCAGTATGGTGGCAACGCATCAGCAAACTTGTCCACCAGCTCAGACATTGGTATGTTAATCTCATAGCTTGAAAGCTTAGTCAATAAATGACAGTACCTTGGAATCAACTCCTTCAACGTCTCATTTCCCATATAGCTGAAGTTCTCAAACTCTTTTCTTAATTCCTCCATGCTTAACTTCCTTGTCTACTCATTCCCATCATGATGATTTCTTTACATGTCCCATAATTGTTTAGAAGTGGTGCACGACCCAAAATGATGTAAGAGATCAGTATTAATGGCCTGGGACAGTTTGGAAAACGCCTTCTTTTCCACAGCAAATTTCTTTTTCACATCCTCGGCAAGACTCTCTAAAGGAATCGGCTCACCCGTGTTCTCCAAGATCGGAGCAACATAGTCCTTAGCAATCATTTGCCAAGCTTTCGTTCCTTCTAATCCCATTCCCTCAAGATGAATCTTGAACTTGGTCTTCCATGTGTTGTAGTCTACCATTTCCATCAACTTTGGTGGACGGCTCCCACTCCCCAAAGATAACTCTTGAATAAGTGTCAAAATATCGTTGGTAGTCTGAGAGTGTACCGCCACTGCTGCTACTCCCCAGTAATCAGCCATCGGTTGTGGTTGTGGTTGTGTAACTTGTTGGGGCATTGAACTAGTCATCGCCATATAGTTAATCGGTTGGGATGGTTGACTAGACTTCTGAGCAGCTACCGACCAAGGATCCATGGTTGTCTGCTGTTGTGGTGTTGTATTAGGTCGTGGTGTTGTAGGAAAATTCCACATATCGCTCTGAAAATGATTAAACACGAAACGATTAGAAAAAATTCACAACAGTTTCTACGTTCGACCCTTTGAAAGAATCGTGTGGTCGAATGTAAAAATTAGTCCACGTTCGACCGTTTGATAAAGTTCGAATGTAGAAAATATTAGACTCAGTTCACTTTTGACCGTTTACACCCACGTTCGACCACCCGATTCGTCGAATGTACCAAATAAGGTCGAATGAACAACAACACACTAAAACTTTCTAGGTTCGACCAAAAAATCCCTGGTTCGACCTAAAAATCTCACTTTCGACCAAATCTCCCTACGTTCGACCCTTCATTTTCAAAAACGGTTAAACTTTGAAAATCAGTTATTTTAATAAAAAAATTTCAAATGTTGATGAAATTTGATGATCTTATGCAGGTTTTGCTTCGGATTGGATTTGGAACAAGTTTAACAAAGAGAATTTTGAGTTTTATCAATGAAAACAAGCTCAAATCAATCAATTTAACACCAAATTCAGTTGTTCAATGAAAAACAAAAAGTTTTGATCAAAATTGGGTCCAAATCAGCTGTAATATTATCAATTTATGGTTGTTTGATCCAATTGGCTCTGATACCACTTGGTTACAAACTCAATAATAACCCTAGGGAGAAACACACACTGGGAGGGAAAACAAAATGACCAAAAGTTAACATTCAAAAAATCAGATTGCCTTATATAGACTTACACATTCGCCCAAATGACTTGGTCGAATGTGCAGGTTCGACCATTGCAACAGGGCGAATCTGGATACATAGATAAACATAACTACATTCGACCCCCCAGTGCACCTTCGACCATTCTTTCTACCTTCGACCATCCAGAAACCTACATTCGACCATTCGACCATGAACAAAACATTTTGTAATTCGCAATCCAATAGCATTAGTCACAATATGTGCATCTACAGATTTCACCCCAGAGTCAGGATCAGCAACACAAGGTGTTGTGACTTCCAACTCTGATGTGGAATTGTCCTTTGAAATAGTTTTATGAAGTTCTAAAATCTATTTCTTAAAAGATTCAATTTGGCTTTTAAAATCTTTTTCATTCTTTTTAAATGTTTCATTTTCTGTTTTACATCCATCTAATTCACTTGCTAAGTTCTGTTTGTCCTCAAGAAGTTTTAGCACTTCTGTTTTCAATTTGACACACTCAGAACAATTATCACATTCAAATTTAGAATTTACCTGAGCATCATGCTTCTTTTGAACATCACCTATTACAGATGTTAAACTTACCTCAACCGCATCTGTATTGTTAGCATTCTCAGAATTTGCATCATCATTTGTTAAATCACTTTCTCATGATTCACTCTGTTCCGAACTAAAATCACTCTTTGACAATTCACTTGAATCATCATTCCCCGTTTGTTTAACAAGACACATAGTTTCACTTTTAATACTTTCTTTGTTCACACACTCAACATCATGTACCATTTGACTAATTGGTTGCACAGCTGCAGCTATCAAGTTACCCCACATATCAATTGTAGGTCGTGTAATAGATTGTTGAATGGTAGGTACAATGACTCATCCCCATGGATCAACTTGAGGTTTTTATCTTTTTGATTGTTGCCGTGCATCTTCTATTTGATATCTTCTCATATAATATTCCCACGGATTTGTCATTTTTTTCGAAAATTATTATTTGATTTCCAACTCTGTCGTGCAACTTCTATTTGATCTCTTCACATATTTGATTGTTGTCGTTCAGCTTCTATTTAGACCTTAAAATTTTAAAAATATAGTCCAAATTTGAAAATATGATCAATGGTTTAAACCAACAGAATAAACTCCTATTCGACCTTTCAGATGGGTCGAATGAAAATCGGAAACTTGGTTCGAACTCATGGATAGCACGAATGAAACAAACAGATATTGGTTCGACCTGCCGTGAGGTCGAAGGAACAAGAATCAACTAGTTCGACCTGTGGTGGGGTCGAATGAACAAGATTCAATTGGTTCGACCCTTTTGTAAACAACTCGAATGAGTAACTATCAATCTATTCGACCTCTCAGTGACTCGTTCGACCTCTTGACTGTTTAATTTGACCTATTCGAGTATGTTCATCATCTTCAACCTCAAGAACACACAAATCCGATCTAATTTTGAAAAATTTTCACCAAATGTAATGAAAATTGATAGGTTTTGTTCGGAATCTATTTTAAACAAGTTTTTCTGAAATAATCTTTGAAAACAACATCAAATTCAACTCAAATTCAATCAAAAACCATGTTTTTATGAAAAGCATCAAAATTTCTAGGGTTTTGAACTTTAAACCAGAATTTTAATCTGTTTTCATCAATTCACGTCAGTTTGCAATCGTGAAATCGAGCCTACGCTCTGATAGCACTTGTGGAAATGGTTTGGGACCGAATCCATGGATCGATTAAACGATTACAGCTCGGTTTCAAATGGAGATTGGAGACGAAACAGAAATAGATGAAAATGTAGATGCAAAAGTGCGACTAATGCTTCGGATTGAATAACAAATATGTTTTGGTGATTGTCGTTGGTGCGAAGGAGGATTTCAGAAGGTACGAATGAAGATCTGTAGGTACGAAGGAAGACCAGTGGGTGCGAAGGAAGAAGACTTGTTCGAATGTGAATATACTTTATTGTAGAACTTGGTTCGACCAGTCGATTTGGGCGAACCTGCACATTCGCACAATCAATTTGGGCGAATGTGCAGTCTATAAATAGACAAGTTTGATTTTTGAATGTAACTTTTGGTCATTATTATTCCCTCCACTTTCTAATATTCTCTCTAGTGTTTTCTTTAACTCTTTTAACGTTCATACCTTGTTTGTAATCATATTTCAACGTGTAATCGAGTTGTTAATTAATGAAAAGCTTTTGAAAATGATGATCTGTGTGTTTTAATCTGTTTGACTATTATTTTGTGATAGTTTTAGGGATTCCGCACCTAAAACTAACTTGTTTGATCATTCTTTGTTGTTATACGATCCTTTCACGCACATACAAAGTGGTATCAGAGCCATTCTAGATCAAACAACCACAAATTAATAGTTTTTCAGTTGATTTGGACCCAATTTTGGTCAAAAAGTCTCTGTTTTCAATGAACAAACTGATGTGATAAGATTTTGATTGATTACAACTTGATTTCGAGGTTAAATTGGATAATTCTCTTCATTAAAGTTGTTCCAAATCAATTCCGATTCAAAACCTGATTTAGATCATCAAAATCCATCAACATTTGATAAACATGATCAAAATTAACGGATTTTTAAAGAATAACCGTTTTTTGAATTCTCTAGGGTCGAAAGAGAGAGAGTGGTCGAAAGTGGAAATTTATTGGGTCGAACGAGGGATTTTGTGGTCGAAGGAGGTGTTATAGTGGTCGAAAGTAGACTTTGATTGCTTATTTTGTTCATTCGCCCAGTTGTGTCACCTTCGATTGATCGAACGGTTGAAGAAGCAGGAGAACGGTCGAAAGAGAGACGAAAGCAGTCGAAGGAGATTTTGTTATTTCAGTCCACATTCGTATCAATCAAAACGGTCGAAGGAGAACATTATTTCTCATTCGCACGTTCGATTGTACGAAGGAGTATCCTGTTTTTAAAATCTTTCTAATCTTTTCGTGTTTAATCGTTTGCAGGACAAGATGTGGAACTTCCCAACAACGCCTAGACCTACTCAAGCACCACAACAGCAGACAACACAAGATCCATGGTTGGTTGCAGCCCAGAAGACTAGTCAACCATCCCAGCCAATAAATTACATGGCGATGACTAGTTCGGCTCCTCAACAAGTTGTTCAACCATTACAACAACCGATTGACAACTATTGGGGAGTAGCAGCAGCTGCAGTCCATTCGCAGACGACCAATGCCATATCCACTCTTATTCATGATCTATCCTCTGGAAGCGGCAATCGTCCACCAAAGCTAATGGACATGAAGGAGTACAATACTTGGAAGACAAAGTTCAAGATCCATGTTGAGGGACAAGGACTTGAGGGAGCCGAGGCATGGCAAATGATAGTGAAGGGTTATGTTGCTCCTATTCTGGAGAATACTGGAGAACCGATACCTTTGGAGAATTTGGCGGATGATGAGAAGAAGAGGTTTGCGATAGAGAAGAAGGCATTCTCTCAGCTATCCCAGGCGATCAACACTGATCTATTGCATCAGTTTGGATCGTGTACAACATCCAAACAACTATGGGATATGCTGAGAAATTGACATGATGGAAATGAGAAAACAAGGAAGCTAAGGATGGAAGAGCTTCGGAAGGAATTTGAAAACTTCAGTTACATGGGCAATGAGACCCTAAAAGAGTTGGTTCCACGGTATTGCTATTTGCTCACTGAACTATCGAGCTATGAGATCAGCATTCCAATGTCAGAATTAGTAGATAAATTTGCTGATGCTTTACCACCCTACTGGAACCAACACATTGAAGTGTTGAAGGAAAAGGATGCATACCAGTATTGGACTATTAACGAGTTCATTCAAAAGCTGGAAAACAAAGAGATGGAGGAGAAGAGAAAAGCTAAGAGAGCTCAGATTCCACAGAATCCTGATCTGTATGTGAGTGGTACATCTAACTCTCTTTCTGCTTCAAGCACCACTTCAAATGTTGCTCCTCACATTGCATGTGTATCCAATGTTGTTGAACCCACAAAAACACCCATCAACTACCTTGCCAAAACTTCATCTTACACACCATCATACACACAACAATCTTATCAAACACCAAACTTTATTCCACCTTTTTCACCATTACAACAAGCTGCATGCTACACATCAAGTCAACCTCAACAACAACAACAATATACTCCTCAAATGAATCAGATGCAGATGACTCAAGCACAATCAAGTCAAAGCCCGATTGTGTTAGAGACCTCGAATCTTAACAATGTGACTGTTGAAATTGCTCAACAGCATGTTGCTCTAGTATCTGCCATTGTTGCATCTTACAACGGTTTGGTTGCGAGTCAAATTGGAAACAACAATCTCACCAATGAAGACTACGCTCAAATCGACAAAGAGGAGATGGAGCTTATGGACATTCAGTGGGCTTTTGCAACCATTATAAGGAGAGCCACTGACTTTATTCAGAAGACTGGCAGAACTGACCTCTCAACTTCTCCCAACACCACATACGGATTCAACAAAGCAAAAGTTACATGCTTCAACTGTGGTGAGAAGGGTCACTTTAAAAGAGAGTGCACACAGCCAGCACAGCAAGGTAATCGAAACCCGTTCAATTCAACATACCAAAACAGACAAAATCAAAACCAAAATCAAGTTTCATACAACAGTCCCAACATCTCAAGCTTTCAACCACAAAACAATTATCAGAACCGTCAACAAAATACAAACACTAGACAATCCACAACTCAAAACCAACCTCAACAAAATCCAAACCGAACTATTGTTCCTATCTCTACACCTAACACTCAAAACAAAAACCAAACTGACAATCAAAACCAAGCACTCGTAATTCAGAAAGATGAAGGTTTTGATTGGACGGGTATGCAATTGGGGGTGGAGGAGATTACTGCTGGGAACGTGGCTTGTGTGGCACAGCAGATGAGTCTGGATGAAAATAAGGAGATTGAAGAGGAGGTTGTGATTGAAAAAGTGTCGGAGTTGAAAATTGAGGAAGTGAATGAGGATGTGATTGCTGAGAGTGAAGACAAGAAATCTGGGATGATTCTTGATTCTGTCACGGATATTGGAGACCACTATGATTCAGCTTATTCGGATATGGAGAGTGAGTCTGATTCAGAGGCTAGTGTGAATTCACTAGATGATGACATTGACCAACTGCTAGCTGAAGCTGATTTCCTGATGACCCGCAAGTCATGTATGGTGGATGATGCGTGCACCAAGATTGACTACTCCAAATTCTTCGCAGGGAAGGAAGCTCACTTCGCTTTGATGGCAATGACAGAACCTCCTAAACCGGTAAGTTCTGAATCTCAATCTCAAGTGTGTGTTAAATGTGTTAAATGTGCTGATTTTGAAAAACTGACAGATAAAAATAAGCTTCTCAAGGTCCAACTTGAGAGTGCCAAAATCAACTGTCAGATTTATCAAAAAGATTTAAAAGATTTCAACAAAGTTCTTGATGGTTATAAAAAGGATGTGTCTGAACTCAAAAAGACATTGTCAATAAAACAACTTGCCATTAATAACTATATCAATGAAATGGAAAACACTAAATTAGAAATGGCAACCATCAAGTGCTTTGCTGAAAAAGTAAACAAGAAGTTAGAGAGTTAAAACCCTCCCAGTCGAATAGTGCAAACTATAAGGCGGTCCCATCTCCGGTATTGTTTGAGAACCACAATTTACATGCAATACCACCGGAGACTTTAGTCAATTCTGACTCCACATCAGAAAACGAGCCTAACACTTCTAGTGTCGGGGATCCGTATTCTGATGTGAGACCTGTACTGGGAAACAATGAGGGTGTGGTCGCTGCTGATGATTCAGATGAAGAAGATGAACCATCTGAGACGGTTGAAAATGAAAGTGATATCCCTGATGAAAATCATATAATCACTACTGAGCCAGTCTCACCGTCTCAGATCATTCATCCAATGGCAAATGCTCATCGTAAGAATGTGGTTAAGAAAAATGAAAAGTCTGTTGGTAAGGGTCTTGAAAAGAAAGAGGTAAAGAAAATTGAGAAAAATGTGAGCAAACCGGTTGAAAAGAAAATTGAAACTAAATCTGAGAAAAATGTGGTTAAACCGGTTGAAAAGAAAAATGAGATTAAAACTGAGAAAACCAATGACATGAGCAATGAATCGTGTGACAAACCTGTCAAAATCTTCTATCGGATGCAAGGCTCCGATAAGATTTTATCTGATGATGAATATCCGATTAAGTTTGTCAATTATTCAAAAATCGAAAAGATTTGGCAGGAAAGTACGATTTGGTTTCCAAAATTTGAAAAAACCAATGACTTTCCTCAAGAAATTTTAGATAAAATTTATTCGGATAAAGATGCCAAGGTCAATGTCACACAATTTGTTTTGCCAGTTGATAAAGCCAACAGTTTTATTGAACCGACTTACTCGAAGGAACCAGCTCCTGAGAGTTTAAGGAAACAATGCATGATCGATCGATATCCCATTGCTAGCTTTTCCAAGTCGCCGATCAAAGAAAACTATGAGGAATACCGTGCGTGTTATAAGTGCGGGGAACGGGGACATTTACTTGCCGCCTGCCCGTACGTACGACACAAAAGGCACGAGGTGGAGATGAGGCAATATCATGATTATCCGGTTGACAACTACGGTTATTCACAAAGACGGTATTTCCCTCAGCAAGAACCGTATTATAATCAAAACAATTTATACAACAAGAGGGAAAACCGTCCGATGACGTATGATAAACGCAACCGGATAACCACTGAGAAATCTGCTAAGAAACCTGTGATGAACTCAACTGCTGATAACAAAAAGGGTACTCCTAAACCTAATGGAAAACAAGCAGTTGGACCTGTCTCTGTTAAATCAGAGAAGGTAACCAGGAAGGTTGCATTTTAAGATGAAGTAAAGAAACCGGCTGAGACTTCAAAATCTCAGATCCGGATCTTGAAAAGATCTGAGCAATCCTGGTCAAATAAGGAATCTGAAGGAGCCTCAACTTCACAGAATGAGAAGAGTGAGAAAAAGAAAGTTGTGAGTGAGAAGAAAGGGGTTGAGTTAACCCAAGATGTTTGTGAATTGAAAGAATCTTTGAAACAACCCGTTCAAAGACCCAAGACCAAACAGGCTTGGGTCCCCCGAAAGATCTAACTGCTTTACTTTATATGTGCAGGGAGCTCCAGCTGGCCCTGTTAGCAGCCTATGGATTGTTGACAGTGGAGCTTCTGGTCACATGACAGGGGACCTCACACTACTCTTTGATATCAAAAACATTAACGGAGGTTATGTGGCATTTGCTGGTAATAAAGGAGGCTACATTACGATGGAGGGTAGTGTAAGCAATGGGGTCGTGACATTTGAGCGGATTTCATACGTGAAACAGATAGATTACAATCTGCTCAGTGTTAGTCAAATTTGCGATAAACAATTTTCTGTGTATTTTGATGACAAATCCTGCTATATCTGAAACCTGGGTTTGAACTTCCGAAAGAGTGGGTGATGGATGTAAAGAGCGCATTTCTTTACGGTGTGGTCAAAGAGGAAGTTTACGTAGGTCAACCGCCAGGCTTTGAGGACCCTATTCACCGGGATAAGGTTTATGTGTTAAACAAAACTCTCTACGGGTTGCACCAGGCTCCGAGACAATGGTATGAGGAGCTGAGCACGTATCTTCTCTCGAAAGGATCCAAACGCGGACTGGTAGACTGCACACTGTTCACGAAACGAGCAGGAGATGATTTGCTTCTTGTACAAATTTATGTTGATGATATTATTTTTGGGTCAACTAACGAACTTCTGTGCAGGGAATTTGAAAAAGTAATGCAGGAAAAGTTCGAAATGAGCGCAATGGGAGAAATGCAGTTTTTCCTAGGCTTACAGGTGGAGCAAAGACCAACGGGGATCTTTATTCACCAGACGAAATACGTTTCTGAAGTCTTGAGCCGATTCCAGATGGATGATTCGAAGCCGATGGATACCCTGATACAACCTAATCACGGGATTGGAGTTGACCTTAAGGGGGAGCTGACTGATCCATTTACATACAGAGCAATCGTCGGATCTCTGGTGTATCTCACAGCGTCTAGACCTGATATAATGTTTGCGACATGTCTTTGTGCGCGATATCAATCGAAGCCGAAACAGAGTCATCTTGTAGCTGTCAAGCGTATCCTTAGATATCTGAAGGGTTGTCCATCGAAAGGACTATGGTACCCCCATGATGATAATTTTGACCTAATCGCTTTTAGTGATGCAGATTGGGGAGGCTGTGACAAAGACAGCAAATCCACAACGGCTGGATGTCAGTTTATGGGAGCAGGCTCGTGACCTGGCAATGCAAGAAACAAACCGTAGTTAAACTATCCACATGTGAAGCAGAATACGTTTCAGCATCGAGCTGCTGCTCATAGGTTCTTTGGATCCAACAGCAAATGGTGGATTACGGTTTGCAATTTCTTAAAACCCCTATTTACTGTGATAATGAGGCCGCAATCTCATTAACAAAAGACTTAGTAAATCACTCAAAGGCTAAACATATCCGGATTAAATATCATTTTATCCGTGATTGTTATGCTAAAGAGTTGATCGATATGGTCAAAATCCACACTGATTACCAACGCGCAGATCTTTTTACCAAAGCTTTTGACAAATCCAGATTTGATTATCTTTTAAAAGCTAATGGTATTAAAGAAAAACAGGACTGATCACCACCTCAGTCTATCACTTTTTAGTTTACATTTTTACTGCTTTTCAGAAAAATTTCGAAAATCCAAAAACATTTAAAAATTTCAAAATCCATAAAAATTAGAAAATTTCTTTGCTGACTGCTATATCTTCTTCCCTTAGATTAATGCCGTCAGATTTCTGTGAACAAACGATATCTGGGCAGTCACATATTTGAAATGCTTCAGCTTATCCTTGGGAATAGTAAATTCGAAAATCTATAAAAATCAGAAAAATTCTAAAATGATTTCCTAGAGTATAAAGGGAAATGATAGTACATCAGTGGGGATCTGACACATTCTAAGTAATGTACTGCTACATAGGGCATGTGTCTGAGTCTGTGCGATGTGCTGATAGGCTTCGTAGACCTATTACTGCGTGCCTGATACATACATATCAAACGAATTGTTGTGTGGATGAACTCCTCATGGGCATATGGTCTTAGTACCGTAATTTCGTTTGATAGGGTATTTGTACAAAACTCGGAGGTTTAGGGTCGTTATGTTATTAGTTGTCTCGGGATAGCCTCTCTGATCTTCTGCTGTAAGTCATTACGGACCTAGATCAGACAGGGTGTCTTTATAAAAGAGCTATATGCCAAATCCTAAAGTTACCGAATTGAGGAACCTTCCATGTTATATGATGATTAAAGATTATCTATTACATCGTATTGATCACTGATGCAAATCATGATTAATATCAGTCGTCAACCTGGTATAGTGCATATGTTACTTTGCTGCATTAATTTGCTGACCTGTATACCTCTATGCATTATATCTTGTACAAATACAGACGACGAAAGCATAATCACGCTTTACAATGAGTCTTTGTGCATTTACTTCTTGATACGGGAGTATGTCGTGTGCGTGGCAACCACAGACAATTGCGTTTATACTATAAATATCAGTATCAGTATAAACCACTGCACAAAAGTCTGCATGTGAGTTTATGTGGATCACAATATCAGCAATTGCCAGATCACACATTGTCTTTAATGATAATATTTCAAAAAGATCAATGGTGTGATCAGATTTCTCAAAAACTGATATGATCCCTTTACCGGAAATCCCAAAAACATTTACAGTTTTTCATTTACATTTTTGCATTTTATTTTCTCGTCAAAAATTACAAAACTCAAAAAGATTTTAGGTGTGTTTTAGCATAAACTTTAGAAAATCCAAAAAAAAAAAAAAAATTCATTTTCATCTTATTTTTGATAACTGATGGTGGTTGATGTCGATTTTCTAAACCTTGATACACCATTTGAGCTTTGTAACTTTTAAAATGTGAAAACATGATTGTTGGATGCTTAAAAGTTGGAAAATAATTGGACCGGGACTCGTTTTTGAGATTTGGAAAATTTTCAAAAATCCCATTTCTCATTCGCCCATTCGGTTGGTCGAATGTGGGATTTTACATGTTCCTTCGTATGTTATATATGGGCGAAGGAGAGTGTTCATGACCATTTATCTCATTCGAACCCTTTTGCCTCATTCGAACCTTTCACTAGGGTCGAAGGAGACAAAAGTTTCTCCTTCGTACGTATAGTATGGGCGAAGGAGTATGCCTATATATACCCATCTGTCTCATTCGAACCTCATTCAAAATTTTTCAGATTTTTCATCTTAACCTCACCTTGTTGCTTGATTCTTTTGAACCATTCCATTGTGTTCGGCACTTTATTCTAATCATTTTGCATCATTTTTCATAGGTTAACATCATGGAATGAAGGATTAATTCACTGTTTTATGTTTCGAGCCCTAATTCATTAAACTGATTATATTTGAATTCATTGTGACAATTATTGATTAGGTTTCATTGTATATGTGTTTTAGGCGGAGAATTAACAAAAACCATGGTTTAAAAACCGACTATTGGATCAATTGATTAATAGTTGTGTTTAAACCCTAGTTTTTTATTGAAAACACAAATACAATGCAAAATTGATGAATCTGCTAGTATAAGATAGTTAATCGGCATCATTAGGATTTGTTTCAATCAAAAGAACACGATCAGAAACACTTAAAATCAAAATTGAAAATTCAAATTTAGAACAGTCACCTTCGACCATTACGAATGGGCGAAGGAGAAAATCAAACGGTCGAATGTAGATTGTTTGGGCGAATGAGATTTTTATTCAAAAATTTATACATTCGAACCTTCAAACTTTCTCATTCGCACCTTGTGAAATCTCTTTCGTACCCCCGTTTGGGCGAAAGAGAAGGTTCATTACCAAAACTTTCAAGTTTGAAATTTTGTCGATTTTTTAACGTGTGTTTTTGTTTGTTTTGCAGATTTAACGATGTCCGAACAAGAGAAGACGACGGAACAAGTTGGATCATCATCACAGCCTGCCAAGCTTTTAGACTTCGAAAATGCGCATAACTGCTGTGCATATCTCGGAGATGTTAAGAGGCATACTGAGTTTGTCGGAATCATAGAGTTCCTGAAGAGATGCAGGGTGATAGATGCTATTGCTACACCGACGATTATCTATAGAGATATGATACAAGAGTTTTGGTCGAATGCAAAGCTTGATTTCTGGAAGTGCGAATCATGTTTGACGAGCAAGATTCAAGGACAAAGAGTCATTGTTTGCGAGGAGGATCTGAAAGAAGCGTTGAACTTGAATGATGAGCTGACAGATCCAAAGGAGTTTACTTTTATGGATCAGCGAAAGTGCTTCCTCAGAATGAAATACAATGGACCAATCACTGACGGTTCATTGCATAAGGGAAAACTGTGCCCCCAATTCAAATATCTGGCACACGTTTTGATTCATGTATTCGGATCTGCAGCTGGAGGATACGATTTGATGAGAAAGAGCATCAGTTCTATGATGGTTGCCTTAGTGTTGAACAAACCGTTCAATGTTACAGGCATGTTGATGTCTCATTTACTAGAGCCTGTGAACGGTACGAGGAATCTGAAGTTTCTTTTATATCCTCGTTTCCTCCAGATGGTGTTTGATCACAAGTATAAGGAGCTGAAAAGAGATCCTAAGCACATAGTTGTTCAGGAACATATGTCGCTGAATACACTCGCTAGGATGAAAGCGTATAAGGGTTTGTCAGTTGATGAACGTCCTCCAGTAAGACGTTTATTTGGACACCTAGCTAGAGTTGATTATACAGATCCGGGTGAAGGGCTTGTGAGGCATGTGAACAGTGATTCTGATACTGATGATCCGTTACATCATGTTGATCCTAAAGAGTGGAAAGACAAAGAAAAAGGAGAAAAGGTTAGAGGTTACTGAGCCCGAAAAGAAGAAAAGCACGCCAAGAAGAAACAAGACGATGGCGAAGAAGGGTTTACATATAGTTGATGAGGCGTCTGTTGATTCAGAAGAGACGCGGGAAGATGAACGTTGGGATTCTGATGCTGAAACGCTAAAGACCACCTCGCCCAAGACCACTGAGGCTGGTGTGTCTACTAGTCAGAATGAAGAAGATCAAGGGAACAAAAGTCCTATTCCTGTTGATGAAGATGAGTTGATTAAGAACGTAGATGAGACGTTTACTAGTTCTCCTGTGCAAGCTGCTAAGAAGAAGAAGAAACAGGAGAAACCGAGTATCAAGAGAAAGAAAGAGATTGAGTCATTGATAGCTGGTAAGAAACTACCACCGGCTACTAGTTCTAAGTCACTGGTTACTGCACCAGCACAGAAGAAGCAAAAGACTGCGAGAACATCGAGCACACAACAGACTGAAGATATACCTATGGATGAGGTTAATGAAGCATTGGATAACGTGCTCAAGAAGATCAGAAAAGGCAAACTGCCTGATGTTGTTGAACCACCAATGAAGAAGAAAGTTTCGGTGGATCGTGACATTATGAGTGCTGTGAATCAGAGATTGTCTGAGATGACGAATTTAATCAACAAACAACAAACTGAGATCGAGCAGTTAAAGTCGAATGATAAGAAGATGTTGGAGGTCGTAGTCACATCAGCTGATGATAATGAAGCTTTGAAGAAAACGATTAAGAGGTTGAAGAGAGAAAATAAGAAGTTGCTGAAGCACGAGCAACGAAACACCAGGAGAATCATAGTCTTGAAGGAGGAGAACAAACAGTTAAAGAAGAGTAACAAGCATATGGACGACTTGATCAAGAACTTGTACTCTCAAGCTCCTCAACTTCAAGCTGGTGAAGTAGAAAAGGAAAGAGAAGAAGAACAGGTTGATTACGAACCATCTGATGAAGAAGAAGATGAAGAACTTGATGAAGATGCAGGAAACGATACGAAGAAGAAGAAGAAAGATGATAAGGATGATGGAGGTTCAGATGATGGTTCGAGTGATGGAAACGGCTCTTCTTTTGATGATAGTAGTGATGATGATGATGACGCTGACAAGTTTACATATGAGAAGCGTGACTCAAGCAAGGGTGGAGAGTCGAGCTCTAAGACTCCTGGAGAGAATGTAGATGAAGATAAATTCTGGAACGAGAAACTGCAGTCGTTGTCTGAAGACGATAAGAACAAGTATCGCCAGATGCTCACTGATCGAGTCTGGACGATCAACATGACTAGCAGATTTCCAGAGATATTTGAGTCGAGCAATAAACTATTTGAGTTGGAGTTTGAAGATCCTGATCTTGAAGATGGGGAAGTTTCTGCGGCAATTTCAAAAGAAATCCTTGAGGGTTTAGCAAAGCAAGTAGGAAAGACTTTGGAAGAATTACTTGCTGACAATTTCATTCCGAAGATACCTAAGAAGGAAGCCGAGAATCATTCTGATGACCGTGATGTTCCTACGTTTGAGGAAGTTGAAATGGAAGATATTACGAGTGAGGAGTATCCACAATACTTCAAGACTAATCAAGATTGTGGATTTCCTGGATTCTCAGATGAATTGCTAAACCATGCCGAGAAACTGGCGAAAGAGAAGAGCAAAGCGTTTGAAGACGAAATCTTTAAAGGGCATGACAAACCACGGTTCGAGCAGTCGGAGAGTTTGAAGGAATTCTTGAAGAAGTTGAAAGAAAAAGAAAACAATCGTCTGAAAGCTGAATTTCAAGGATGCTTTTACAAACTTCATAGTGGTATTTTCAAAGGTCGTGCTTTGGCCTGGAAGTTTGTTAAAGAATTGAGATGTATTGCAGTAAAGTGGGAAAAGGGAATCTTATACTTTGATAAATTTCATCATTTGAAGACTCTTCCCTATTGGGCAATCCGTGATATTTGTCGTCACCGTTTAACGAGAGCGTCAAATAGTCAGATTACCTACTTTGCTGAGAAAATGACTAGAGAAAGCCGAACCAAGTGGGATTTGTTCAAACCACAATATCCTAAACGAATTGTTCACAAGAAGGATATTGATCAGATTACAGGTATGCCCAAGGTGACGTTAAAGTACAAACCACCGCGAGTGTTGAAAAAGATTCCTTTGTTGCCTATCCCACAACACTTCGCCAAAGATTTCATCTGGTGGTATTATGAATGGAAAATTGCAGAGGCCGTGATTGTGTTGAAAGACGGAGAGAAGAACTACAAGAAAGTACACATTTTTGATCCCATGTGGTTGATAAACTGTTCACATGAGGATATAATCATGTTGTTCTACAATCCGATCTATTCTGATGCGAAGGATGCTGAGCAAGCAGGAAAGTACCAACGTGTGGTATTTCTGTGCTTTGCATATGATATTAATGTTGGGTGTGACTATGGCGAGAAGCTGGGAAAGTTTATTGAAAAGCAAAAGGTGCCTGAACTGAAAACGAAGAAGCAAAAGCAATTTCAGGAACCGGTGTTGACGAAAGAACAGAAGATTCAACGACATATCAGACTGATGAATATTAGATTGGACGAACAACGTCGACAGCAATCCAAGCAATAGTCGAGGGGTGTTTGTAGATGCAAAAGTGCGACTAATACTTCGGATTGAATAACAAATATGTTTTGGTGATTGTTGTTGGTGCGAAGGAGGATTTCAGAAGGTACGAATGAAGATCTGTAGGTACGAAGGAAGACCAGTGGGTGCGAAGGAAGAAGACTTGTTCGAATGTGAATATACTTTATTGTAGAACTTGGTTCGACCAGTCGATTTGGGCGAACCTGCACATTCGCACAATCAATTTGGGCGAATGTGCAGTCTATAAATAGACAAGTTTGATTTTTGAATGTAACTTTTGGTCATTATTATTCCCTCCACTTTCTGATATTCTCTCTAGTGTTTTGTTTAACTCTTTTAACGTTCATACCTTGTTTGTAATCATATTTCAACGTGTAATCGAGTTGTTAATTAATAAAAAGCTTTTGAAAATGATGATCTGTGTGTTTTAATCTGTTTGACTATTATTTTGTGATAGTTTTAGGGATTCCGCACCTAAAACTAACTTGTTTGATCATTCTTTGTTGTTATACGATCCTTTCACGCACATACAGAAAACAATGTCAACACAGATTCGTATTACATCAGAAACGATTACAGACACTATCATCAGTAGGACAAACATCTATCTCGAGGCCAAGGGAGGTCGGGCATGACCTCCCCCTTGAGAGCATTCTAAGCACAAACTCACAATCTTAATGAAACTCATCACATGAGATTGCTATATATAGGCCTAGTTTCATTAGACCTTTCGTGAGGGCAAACCAATAGGTTCGACCCTATCAAAGTACGAAACAAAACCTTATGTTTTGGTTCGACCATCCGAAAGCACGAACCAAATAGGTCGACTTAAACAAATACGTCAGATTCATAAAATGCCCTTATGGATCACCACAATCTCATGTTATACAACATACGAATCAACCCTAGTCTATTCGACAGTGATGGCCACACATAAAGGGCATCAACATTATGTTATTTTACTCATATAGTTGTCGTTTATTGTAACCGTAACTTGCATCCTGGTGTGTCACGCGCCTCGTGGTAAAACCCCACAAGTGGAATTTGATGGTGTGACATATTAGTATCAGAGCCAATGGTTATAGTTAACTAGGACTGCATGTAGAGTCTAGTCTATAGACGAGTCTCTCACACTAGACGATCACACCTTTACGAGTCGTAACAAGTTGGGAACATACTAACTTTGCAGGGGTGTCGGTATCATCATTTACATGTTGCATCATCCATCTTATCTATTATCTGTTCTGATCTTTTATTCTATCCATCTTCTTCTTCGAGATTTGAAGACGAGGAGGGTAGCTTATAGATCCATGAACAGCATGTAACACCCCAACCGATGGCGGAAACATCGGGATGTCACGTATTGATGATTGTTCAGTAGCTCATGGTGAATAATAAATTTCATTAAATGATTTAAATAAATTACATACAATTGTTCTACAAGAATTTGTACATCAAATTGAATAAAACTATACACATATCTTCAAGCATCAATTCCAATCTTCAAGCAATTAGAACCTGAAACATGTTAAGTTGAAAAGGTTTTGGGTCATCAAAAGTTGGTGAGAATACATAGGTTTTCGAAAATAGCAGATAACAATAGTTTGTACAACAATCACAGTTGTACAATGATAGAGAATAAGCCCGACATGTAACAATGCGTCTTTGTACAACCAAACCTTGTGTCGACTGATGACTAACTCGCAAGTTAGTTAAATGTTATTACTGTTATCGATCATCCCTGAGTCTACGTGGGGGATGGGTTTGTCAGACCTATAGCGCTATAATCTAAACAGGCGGCTTGATCATTGTTAATGATTGTACTGTGTCTTTTTGTTACAGTCAAATGATAGAATGATAGTGTAATTGAATCACAAGTAAGTATGAGTAAAAGATAGTAAAAATGCTTAAACATGTTTCACCCCAAAAATGTAAAAGAGAAAAGGGGCTATGTAAACTCACCTTGGCAAATGTTAAACTTCTTGAAAAGATGAAATGATGGTGTTGCCCAAAATAATGCCAAATATTACCCTATAATTAGGTAGTAAATAATAAGTCTAAGTCTAATTAATTTATAAGTGTATCCTAGGGTTTCGATTTGGGGATAACCATTTGTTGAATTTAAATTAAAATGTTAATTAATAAAGGAAAATTTGATAATTAATAAAAGAAAGTCTTTTTATAAAATTTGAATTTTGAATGTACACATTAAAGTGTTTGGAGTATAAAAATAATTTTTATAAAATTATTTCATTTAAAATAGATTTTTAAATCTATTTATTATAAATAGCCAATATTTAACTTTAATATTCAAAAATACTAAAATTAAAGAATTTCTATTTTAAAAATCATAATTCTGTTTTAAACATTTAAAAATAATTTGTATAAAATTTTGGTGCAAAAATGATGAAAATTGGATTTATTATGATTTAATTATGATTAAATCTAACAAAAATTGATTAAAAATATGAAATAAATGATTTTACTGAATTAAAAATTATTTCAGTAAAGTTTAACTTTATAAAAAGTCAGGATAATTTTTGGAGAATTTAATAAAATTGTTTTGATATATAAATGGATTTTTATAAATATAAAAGTATAAAACTGATTTAATTATTATAAATATTAAATAAATGAATTTTTGAAAAATAAAAAAATTGGGAATAACACTTTTAACCCAGATTTAATAAATATAATTTTTTTAGAATTTATAAAATAGTTTTGATATTTAAAAATGAATTTATAAGTTTTAAATATAATATATATATATATATATAATAGAAATGGTTGTTTTAAAAAGAAAAGAAAAGAAAAGAAAAAGGAAGTCAGAGCCGGGACTCGAACCCGGGTGACTGCTGTGGCAAGACTTGGTCACAACCACTTGGCCTAGGCCAGTGGTTGTGATGAATCCTGATTGAAATAAATTAAATACATTAAGCAAAACAGAATTTATCCCCAAATTATTAACACGAACCCTAGCTTTAACAATCAAACGAATCAGACAATATGAGCCCGATTGATGTTGGGGCTTTTGTTGTTTGATTGCCGTTTAACAAAACCCACAAAAGAACAAGGACTCACAGTGTTGGATCGTGCACGTTTGCCCGGTCAAAGCCAAAGTCAAACAACGAATGAGGATACAATAATCAGTGTGTTTCAGAAACAATTGGGGGTTGAGAGAGAGATGTGAGCGAGTTGTGAAGGTTCGTAGGTGATCAATTTATAGGATTGATTACTGGTTTGATGATTTGGTAAGAATTGACCAAGAATTTAATTATACGCGTCAAAGGTCAATTGATTATCAATTGATTGATAATCGATGTGTATTCAAGTCAGAGAGGGCCGATAATCTTGTAAATCATACCATGTATAAATTTAAGCGAGTTAATTAAGTTAATGGAATGGTCAAACATGCCATATCTGCTGCTGTTCGTCGTCTGTTTACAAGGAAGGGAAGGGCCAGATTAAAAAGGTGTTATATATATATATATTAGGTTGGGATGTAATCAACTAAAGGGTGTAGAGCAGGTGGTAAGTGTGTTGTGTGTGGTGTGAAACGTCGCCGGTTCGAAACCCGGCATCAACATTTTTTTTGTTTTAAACTGCAGTAAAGGGGGGGTGGTAGTTGGGCCGGCCTTGGGCCAAGCTGGTTGGGCTGAGCTCTTTGTGTGGGCTGTGCTGCTGGGCTTAGTGTTGGGTGGGCCGGAAATAGCAAGGGTTTCTTGGGCCAGACTTGATTCATCAATGAAATAGTTTAGCCAAGGTTGTTATTTTTTTTTTAAAAAGCTGATATAAAAACTGATTATTATCTATAATTATTATTATTATTATTATTATTATAAACTTATATATATTCGTATATATATATATATATATATATATATATGTATGAATAATTATTATTTCATTAGGCTTCAAAATATATCAAAAATATATCAAAAATAATAACAATAAAACTTGTCGTTTTAATCCCGAACAATTATTTAATGCGAAATGTTACACAGCGGTGGTGTACATTGGAGTGGCTTTGGCATATTTTAGAGATCTGTCAAGGATTCAAACATCTCCCTTTTATACTCCAATGGACACACTTGCCTACACACACACACTCTCTTGCACTTGTACTCATAGTAGTACACCTCTAAGTGACTGTTCACTTGGGGACTCTTACAATATCTTGATCGGATGATTTGTAGTTGATACAAGTTGGTCGGATCAGGATGATTCTATATCATAGTTACTAGTGGATCCATACTAGTGATGATACTGAATGTCTTGTTCTTTGTGATGCCAGTAGACGTCTGGAGTCCGTGGTGGTCATCGTAGTGGTCGCAATGGTGGACTTCGTGGTGGTGGCGGTGGTAGCAGTGGGGTCGTGGTAACATCAACATGACCCGAGATGAGCTGAATAACTTGGTCTAGGAGCAGCTGTCTATTGCTCTTGCTGCGTTCCAGGACGCTCAACAAGCCCTTGGTGGTAATTTGATTACTGCTACTCTTACCTATTTTTCAGGTAATTTGATCTGTTTTGGTGAAGCGGTGTTGCTTTTTTGTACAGGGAATGTTGTTAACCCACCACAACCTAATCATGTGCAGCCTGTGTGCACGTTTAAGATGTTTATGGATTGCAAGCCTCATAGTTTCAGTGGGATTGAGGGAGCGGTGGGACTACTCAGATAATTGGAGAAGATTGAATTTGTGTTTGCTATGTGTAAATGCCGGACAGTGGATCATGTGAAGTATGCTTCAGGTACCTTGGCAGGTCCTGCTTTACCATGGTGGAACTATACTACTCAGACTCTTGGCTTGGGTGAAGCCAATGCTATGCCGTGGGCGGAGTTTGTTCATCGTTTGAGGTCTTAGTATTGCCCTCGGGACAAGTTGCAGAAGTTGGAACATGAGTTGTGGAATCACAAGATGGTGGGATAAGAGATTGAGGAGTACACTACTAGGCATCATGAGCTGTCAGTTATGTGTCCAGAGTTGACTACATTGATGTATAGGAGGATCGAGCGTAACATCGCGAATTTCCCATAATTTTTTTTCGAGTAACTTTCGGGCTTATATAATCATATTATGAATTTAGAATAATATAGTTTTAGGGAAATAATTGCCAAAAAAAGATTTGTGTGGACCGGGACTCGAACCCGCGTCCACAGCCAACCAACACATAGTGACAACCAACTGAGCCAACTATCATCTTGTGTAGTATTTCAGAAGAAAATAAACTTAACACATTCCTTAAATTGATTAGTCAAAGTCTTAGTCAAACAGTCAAAGTCTTAGTCAAATAGTCAATTCATCATAAAACCTTACTTTATGGTGTTGACCAATTTTAATGGCTAATTGACTCCAAAACTAGTATAAAAACCCACCTATGACCCATTATACTTTGCACCTTTAAATCGATTGTTTCAATCCGATTAAACTTTCCCTCATACCTTTCTTCTATATTCTATTACTTCTACAATTGAAGCTTTGATTATAAGCTCTTGTAATTGGCGAATTGGAAGCTTGATATTCTTTCTTTTTCGTTTTCTTCAATTTGGACTAGCTACGTTGTTGAGTCTTTGGGATTCGCCTCGCATACATTCACAACACATTATTCTATTTTTTTCACGAGACATAACATTTTGCTAAGATGAGTTTTACATAGCCCCTTTTCTATTTATCACCGTTTTTCGGGTGAAACATGTTACAACATTCTATATGCAATTCAATCATCAAAGTGTCTATGTGTTTTTCTATGTTGCATTATGTCTTGAACATGACTAGGGTAAGCACAATTCTAGCATAATCATTAACATTGATCAGCCGACGGTATACATTGATAGATCTATTGGACTGACAATCCCACCCGGATACGTGCCTCCTACAAAGGTAGCGTGGGTGTTTGTTATCGCATAACATATTCGAGTGAACCATGAGCGTATGGGATGTACCACATTATAACAGTCACAAGGGTTGATTATGCACTCGATTTACTTCTAGTATGTTTTCACATATGGACTAGACTTGCCATGACACTTGAATTGTACAACTTTTATTCGATTATCAAAACCTATGTAATTCTCACCAACTTTTGTTGACCCAAAATATTTTCAAACTTAACATGTTTCAGGTTATAGCTTGCTTGAAGATTAGAGTTATTGCTTGAAGATGCGTAGCTAGTATTTTTCATTTTGATGTACTAAATTCTTAGAACAATTGTATGTAATTTATTTAAATCATTTATTGAAATTTATTATTTACCATGAGCTACTGAACAATCATCAATACGTGACATCCCGATGTTTCCGCCATCGGTTGGGGTGTTACAGATTGGTATCAGAGCCATGGTTATAGGGAATTAGGTTATTTGAAAAATAATCTAGTCTATAACCATAGGATTTTAACTAGTACTTGCTCCTTTTACTTGCAACCTTACTTGCTTCTATTCTCTATCTCCCTCCTACTTCTTATCCCTACTTTAGTCCCTACAAGAAGATTGTTCTCCATCACAAGATCTACTCTTAGACTAATAGGACAAATCCTCAGGTTTAGCCTGAACCACCTTGAAGATCTCGTCGAAGATCTGGATTTTAATAACGAACACGTGCAATCTGGAAGGGTGAACGCCTGTATTCTGAGTTTTCTGTCTAGGACTGGCATTGCGCATAAATCCCAATCAGACGAGGGACCTGGATGCCTACCTGGGAATTCTCGGGATGAGTGTTCACTTATAGGCTAAAGCATGTCTTCACTATGTTATTAGAATCTAGAAGCTTTGATAAGTCAACGTTTTCATTTATTCGTTTTAATTAATGAATAGATGATTACACTCACTTCCCTTAAAACTAAGCTCTAAAATCTCAAAATTTTACAGCTTAAATCAATCTCATATCATAACCATCTATGGATTTCACAATCACACTTCACCTTACCATCTTAGCCACTTTTTAAATATTCAACACCCCACCCAAATCATATTATTTCATTTCTCCACATGTCACTTATTTTTTTAAAAACTATAACCTCATACCTTAGCACAAACTAAAGATTTCTAAATCTTGTTGTATTTTCATTACCTAGTAACTTTACAAAGTATATATTTTTGTCAAAAGATGTCCTCGAACTTAAATTCAATTGTTTATTTATGTACGTAACAAACAATTTTCTATATAATGCTTTAAACTATTAAAAATCACTTAGTAGAACCTTGATCTTCAAAACCTAATGTCATGTTTGAAATCTCCAACTAACGGGAATATTTTAATCAAAGCCCACTTAGCTTGTACTATTTAACAAATTTTGCTTTATGTATAAAACCAATTTTGAAAATAAGATTTTTTTTCCATAGGAATAATATCTAGTCTCTAAATTCTCAATCGACACTCACTCATTTTCAACTTGTTCAAATTTTTACAATATTTGGCATATACCACAATCATGTTTTCTTATACACTTGATTATAACCTTTGATCCAAATCCCAAAATTTACACTGCTACATAATCACCTTACTATAAAATAAACTCTTTATAAACTATCTTCACATTCACTATCTCTCACAACCTTGATTCTGCTTCAAGATTTTTCATCATCGTCTCAAGAACTAAATTCATATCCTTCACCTTCTCACACATGAGCTAGTTACCCATGATAACCAAACCATTGAAACTTGATTGTGTGTTGCATCAAACATAATCCTTAGTTATACATGAGGATTCGATTATCTACCATATTTAAACATTTAATACTAGAAATAATGGAATATAAACTATTTGCTATAGACACACCTAGAGTCATTAACCTTGTCTAGGACAACACTATTACAACTCGCATGCTATGCTTGATACTTGATTGTTTATATGTACATATTATCAATTTGCAATTTATGTGTGAAATAATTGGTACACTTAATCAAACAACTGGTAGAGGATGAAGTACTTGCTCAACAGTTAGTTGAGTACCAAATAACCTACTCAACGATTGGTAGAGGTCATCATGCCTGCTCAACAGTCGGTAGAGGCCCTACAACCTGCTCAACGACTAGTAGAGGCTATCGCACCTGCTTAACAATCGGTAGATGTTCTTACTCACTGACTGGTAGAAGTCTTTTTCCTACTCAACAGTTGGACTCATTTTTTGATACATTGTAAACAATTCAATCACAAGGTTATTTTGCATTACTTACATGTGTGTTTAGAGTCATAGAAGGACACAAAACCCTAATGTAAGGTAAATTGGTGATTGCGGTCCGGAACGTAATCATGAATTTACAGGTACGTTAAGGTAGTGTGAAATTCTAATAAGGTTTTAGTAGTTCATTTGGTTTTCATATAGCCAATCAATTCATGCATTTCTTATAAGATTCCTAAAACATAAGTTTAGTATTTTGCTAGATTCTTATGCTTCTTGCTACTTCAGACGAACCTAATCCAATCCTTAAAACTCACATCTCAAACCTCTTATCCAAATTATTCGAAACAAATTATTCTATTACCTATAAATTCATGCCGTGCCTTAACCCAAACCACAGCTGCCTTAATTTCTACCTAATCAACCTCAAACCTGTGTTTTTAATAACTTCGGGACGGAGTTTCCAAAAGTAGGGGAGACTGTAACATCGCGAATTTCCCATAACTTTTTTTTTGATAAAAAGAATGTATTGTTTTAAACAATATATGTTTTAAATACCTTAAACTCATAATTATTTGTATCTCGACACTTTTGTACGTTTTAAAAATATTTCGAGTCACTTTCGGGCTTATATAATCATATTATGAATTTAGAATAATATAGTTTTAGGGAAATAATTGCCAAAAAAAGATTTGTGTGGACCGGGACTCGAACCCGCGTCCACAGCCAACCAACACATAGTGACAACCAACTGAGCCAACTATCATCTTGTGTAGTATTTCAGAAGAAAATAAACTTAACACATTCCTTAAATTGATTAGTCAAAGTCTTAGTCAAACAGTCAAAGTCTTAGTCAAATAGTCAATTCATCATAAAACCTTACTTTATGGTGTTGACCAATTTTAATGGCTAATTGACTCCAAAACTAGTATAAAAACCCACCTATGACCCATTATACTTTGCACCTTTAAATCGATTGTTTCAATCCGATTAAACTTTCCCTCATACCTTTCTTCTATATTCTATTACTTCTACAATTGAAGCTTTGATTATAAGCTCTTGTAATTGGCGAATTGGAAGCTTGATATTCTTTCTTTTTCGTTTTCTTCAATTTGGACTAGCTACGTTGTTGAGTCTTTGGGATTCGCCTCGCATACATTCACAACACATTATTCTATTTTTTTCACGAGACATAACATTTTGCTAAGATGAGTTTTACATAGCCCCTTTTCTATTTATCACCGTTTTTCGGGTGAAACATGTTACAACATTCTATATGCAATTCAATCATCAAAGTGTCTATGTGTTTTTCTATGTTGCATTATGTCTTGAACATGACTAGGGTAAGCACAATTCTAGCATAATCATTAACATTGATCAGCCGACGGTATACATTGATAGATCTATTGGACTGACAATCCCACCCGGATACGTGCCTCCTACAAAGGTAGCGTGGGTGTTTGTTATCGCATAACATATTCGAGTGAACCATGAGCGTATGGGATGTACCACATTATAACAGTCACAAGGGTTGATTATGCACTCGATTTACTTCTAGTATGTTTTCACATATGGACTAGACTTGCCATGACACTTGAATTGTACAACTTTTATTCGATTATCAAAACCTATGTAATTCTCACCAACTTTTGTTGACCCAAAATATTTTCAAACTTAACATGTTTCAGGTTATAGCTTGCTTGAAGATTAGAGTTATTGCTTGAAGATGCGTAGCTAGTATTTTTCATTTTGATGTACTAAATTCTTAGAACAATTGTATGTAATTTATTTAAATCATTTATTGAAATTTATTATTTACCATGAGCTACTGAACAATCATCAATACGTGACATCCCGATGTTTCCGCCATCGGTTGGGGTGTTACAGATTGGTATCAGAGCCATGGTTATAGGGAATTAGGTTATTTGAAAAATAATCTAGTCTATAACCATAGGATTTTAACTAGTACTTGCTCCTTTTACTTGCAACCTTACTTGCTTCTATTCTCTATCTCCCTCCTACTTCTTATCCCTACTTTAGTCCCTACAAGAAGATTGTTCTCCATCACAAGATCTACTCTTAGACTAATAGGACAAATCCTCAGGTTTAGCCTGAACCACCTTGAAGATCTCGTCGAAGATCTGGATTTTAATAACGAACACGTGCAATCTGGAAGGGTGAACGCCTGTATTCTGAGTTTTCTGTCTAGGACTGGCATTGCGCATAAATCCCAATCAGACGAGGGACCTGGATGCCTACCTGGGAATTCTCGGGATGAGTGTTCACTTATAGGCTAAAGCATGTCTTCACTATGTTATTAGAATCTAGAAGCTTTGATAAGTCAACGTTTTCATTTATTCGTTTTAATTAATGAATAGATGATTACACTCACTTCCCTTAAAACTAAGCTCTAAAATCTCAAAATTTTACAGCTTAAATCAATCTCATATCATAACCATCTATGGATTTCACAATCACACTTCACCTTACCATCTTAGCCACTTTTTAAATATTCAACACCCCACCCAAATCATATTATTTCATTTCTCCACATGTCACTTATTTTTTTAAAAACTATAACCTCATACCTTAGCACAAACTAAAGATTTCTAAATCTTGTTGTATTTTCATTACCTAGTAACTTTACAAAGTATATATTTTTGTCAAAAGATGTCCTCGAACTTAAATTCAATTGTTTATTTATGTACGTAACAAACAATTTTCTATATAATGCTTTAAACTATTAAAAATCACTTAGTAGAACCTTGATCTTCAAAACCTAATGTCATGTTTGAAATCTCCAACTAACGGGAATATTTTAATCAAAGCCCACTTAGCTTGTACTATTTAACAAATTTTGCTTTATGTATAAAACCAATTTTGAAAATAAGATTTTTTTTCCATAGGAATAATATCTAGTCTCTAAATTCTCAATCGACACTCACTCATTTTCAACTTGTTCAAATTTTTACAATATTTGGCATATACCACAATCATGTTTTCTTATACACTTGATTATAACCTTTGATCCAAATCCCAAAATTTACACTGCTACATAATCACCTTACTATAAAATAAACTCTTTATAAACTATCTTCACATTCACTATCTCTCACAACCTTGATTCTGCTTCAAGATTTTTCATCATCGTCTCAAGAACTAAATTCATATCCTTCACCTTCTCACACATGAGCTAGTTACCCATGATAACCAAACCATTGAAACTTGATTGTGTGTTGCATCAAACATAATCCTTAGTTATACATGAGGATTCGATTATCTACCATATTTAAACATTTAATACTAGAAATAATGGAATATAAACTATTTGCTATAGACACACCTAGAGTCATTAACCTTGTCTAGGACAACACTATTACAACTCGCATGCTATGCTTGATACTTGATTGTTTATATGTACATATTATCAATTTGCAATTTATGTGTGAAATAATTGGTACACTTAATCAAACAACTGGTAGAGGATGAAGTACTTGCTCAACAGTTAGTTGAGTACCAAATAACCTACTCAACGATTGGTAGAGGTCATCATGCCTGCTCAACAGTCGGTAGAGGCCCTACAACCTGCTCAACGACTAGTAGAGGCTATCGCACCTGCTTAACAATCGGTAGATGTTCTTACTCACTGACTGGTAGAAGTCTTTTTCCTACTCAACAGTTGGACTCATTTTTTGATACATTGTAAACAATTCAATCACAAGGTTATTTTGCATTACTTACATGTGTGTTTAGAGTCATAGAAGGACACAAAACCCTAATGTAAGGTAAATTGGTGATTGCGGTCCGGAACGTAATCATGAATTTACAGGTACGTTAAGGTAGTGTGAAATTCTAATAAGGTTTTAGTAGTTCATTTGGTTTTCATATAGCCAATCAATTCATGCATTTCTTATAAGATTCCTAAAACATAAGTTTAGTATTTTGCTAGATTCTTATGCTTCTTGCTACTTCAGACGAACCTAATCCAATCCTTAAAACTCACATCTCAAACCTCTTATCCAAATTATTCGAAACAAATTATTCTATTACCTATAAATTCATGCCGTGCCTTAACCCAAACCACAGCTGCCTTAATTTCTACCTAATCAACCTCAAACCTGTGTTTTTAATAACTTCGGGACGGAGTTTCCAAAAGTAGGGGAGACTGTAACATCGCGAATTTCCCATAACTTTTTTTTTGATAAAAAGAATGTATTGTTTTAAACAATATATGTTTTAAATACCTTAAACTAATAATTATTTGTATCTCGACACTTTTGTACGTTTTAAAAATATTTCGAGTCACTTTCGGGCTTATATAATCATATTATGAATTTAGAATAATATAGTTTTAGGGAAATAATTGCCAAAAAAAGATTTGTGTGGACCGGGACTCGAACCCGCGTCCACAGCCAACCAACACACAGTGACAACCAACTGAGCCAACTATCATCTTGTGTAGTATTTCAGAAGAAAATAAACTTAACACATTCCTTAAATTGATTAGTCAAAGTCTTAGTCAAATAGTCAATTCATCATAAAACCTTACTTTATGGTGTTGACCAATTTTAATGGCTAATTGACTCCAAAACTAGTATAAAAACCCTCCTATGACCCATTATACTTTGCACCTCTAAATCGATTGTTTCAATCCGATTAAACTTTCCCTCATACCTTTCTTCTATATTCTATTACTTCTACAATTGAAGCTTTGATTATAAGCTCTTGTAATTGGCGAATTGGAAGCTTGATATTCTTTCTTTTTCGTTTTCTTCAATTTGGACTAGCTACGTTGTTGAGTCTTTGGGATTCGCCTCGCATACATTCACAACACATTATTCTATTTTTTTCACGAGACATAACATTTTGCTAAGGTGAGTTTTACATAGCCCCTTTTCTATTTATCACCGTTTTTGGGGTGAAACATGTTACAACATTCTATATGCAATTCAATCATCAAAGTGTCTATGTGTTTTTCTATGTTGTATTATGTCTTGAACACGACTAGGGTAAGCATAATTCTAGCATAAACATTAACTTTGATCAGCCGATGGTATACATTGATAGATCTATTGGACTGAGAATCCCACCCGGATACGTGCCTCCTACAAAGGTAGCGTGGGTGTTTGTTATCGCATAACATATTCGAGTGAACCATGAGCGTATGGGATGTACCACATTATAACAGTCACAAGGGTTGATTATGCACTCGATTTACTTCTAGTATGTTTTCACATATGGACTAGACTTGCCATGACACTTGAATTGTACAAGTTTTATTCGATTATCAAAACCTATGTAATTCTCACCAACTTTTGTTGACCCAAAATATTTTCAAACTTAACATGTTTCAGGTTATAGATTGCTTGAAGATTAGAGTTATTGCTTGAAGATGCGTAGCTAGTATTTTTCATTTTGAGGTACAAAATTCTTAGAACAATTGTATGTAATTAATTTAAATCATTTATTGAAATTTATTATTTACCATGAGCTACTGAACAATCATCAATACGTGACATCCCGATGTTTCCGCCATCAGTTGGGGTGTTACATCGAGCACAACATTGTTGGCTTAGTGCCTGAAGTTTGTGGATTGGTGACTATAAATGATTCTACTACTATGCAAGGGACCATCAGGTTGACTCATAAGCTGACCAATCAGAAGGTTGAGGAATGCATCTTACCTCCTAGGGTTGCTGCTGTGAAGACTCCTAAGAACAACAAGAGGAAGTGGGAAAATGTTTCCAAGAATTCAGCTCCAGTTCAGCCGCAACAACAGGTGAAAAAGTCTGAAGCGCTAGGGTCGTAACCTGGTCAGAAGAAAGGTGGGTATACTGGGAAGCTTCTGAAGTGTAACCAGTGTTGGTATCATCATGTGGGTGGTTGTGAAAAGTTTCGCTGTCATCGGTACAATCGGCCCGGTTATCAGGATATAGATTGTAGGGTCACTCTTCAGCCAAGCCAGGCTCAGCCTGCTGTCCCTATTCCCACTCCTCAGGGAAATTCAGGGTGTTTTAACTGTGTTCAAGCGGGGAACTTTAAGACGGATTGCTTGAAGGTAAATCAAGGAGATGTTGGGAAGAATGGGAACGGTAACGGCAACAAGAGAGGTGGCCATAGGAAGGCTCACGCTTTCATCATTGGTTTGAGTGAAGCTCGACAGGATCCAGACTCAGTTACCGGTACGTTTCTTCTTAATGATCACTATGCTTTGGTTTTATTTGATTCTGGTCCAGATATGAGTTTCATATTTGCTGCATTTAGTCAGTTGCTAGACGTAGTACCTACACCTTTAAAGGCAAAGTACTTGATAGAATTAGCTAACTGTAAACAAATCGAGGCTACACATGTTCCTAAGGAGTGTCCCCTTGAACTATCGAGTTTGTCTTTCCCAATTGATCTCCTACCGGTTGATTTGGGTAGTTTTGACGTCATCGTGGGTATGGATTGGTTATCTTTGTATCGTGCCAAGATTGTTTGTTTTGACAAGGTCATTCGACTTCCACTCCTTGATGGTGAGATTTTATCGGTTTTTGGCGAGAGGAGTGGTGTTCCTTTTAGTATCATTTCTTGCATGAAGGCCTACAAGTATATTCGGAAGGTTTATACACCATTATGGCCATTGTTTCTGTTTCATCGACTGAAGATAATAAGATTGAAGACATTCTTGTTGTGCGTGACTTTTCTGATGTATTTCCTAATGATTTACCTTGTCTTCCACCTCAACATCAAGTTGAGTTTTGTATTGATCTTGCACCTGGTGCAGCTCCTATCACTCGAGCCCCTTATTGCCTTGAACCTCCCGAGATGCAGTAATTATCCAACCTGTTGCAGGAGTTATAAGAGAAGGGTTTTATTTGACCTAGTTCATCTCCGTGGGGAGCCCTTATCCTTTTTGTCAAGAAGAAAGATGGAAGCCTTCGTATGTGTATTGATTGCCGTGAGCTCAACAAGGTGACGAACAAGAATAGCTATCCTCTTCTCCGTATTGATGATTTGTTCGTCCAGCTTCAGGGTTCCAGTCATTATTCAAAGATTGATCTGAGATCCAGATACCATCAGGTTAGGGTGCATGAAGCTGATATCCCGAAGACTGCCTTTCGAACTCATTATGGCCATTTCGAATTCTTGGTGATGCCATTCGGTCTCACCAATTCCCCAGTAGTATTTATTGACTTGATGAACCGTATTTGCAAAACTTACCTTGATAAGTTCGCCATTGTCTTTATTGACGACATTCTGATCTATTCCAAGAGCAGGGTGGACTAGGATGAACACCTGCAGCTTGTCTTGGAACTCTTGCGAATAGAACAGCTTTACGCTAAGTTCTCAAAGTGTGACTTCTAATTTCGTGAAGTCCAGTTCTTTGGTCATGTGGTTAATGAGCAAGGAATACATGTCAATCCGACTATGATATAAGTCATCAAAGACTAGGAAGTATCAAAGACACCATCTGAGGTGCGGAAATTCCTAGGCCTCGCAGGTTACTATCGTCGTTTTATTGAGGGATTTTCGAAGATTGCTCAACCGCTCGCATCTCTTACCTAGAAGGACCGAAAGTTCGACTGGGGTGATCCTTAGGAGTCGGTGTTTCAAACGTTGAAGCTTAAACTCTGTTTTGCGCCCATATTATCCTTGCCTGAGGGTACATATGATTGTGTTGTTTATTGTGATGCTTCTATTCAGGGTCTTAGTTATGCGTTGATGCACGCGAGAAGGTTATCGCTTATGCCTCTCGTCAGCTTAAGGTTCACAAGAAGAACTATAATACCCATGATGTGGAGTTGGGTGCAGAGTGTAGTTGTTTTTGCTTTGATGATCTGGAGACACTACTTGTACAGTACCAAGTGCATCATTTACACCGATCACAAAAGTCTTCAGCATATCTTTGATCAGAAGGACTCTAACATGCGACAGCGACGATCGGTCAAACTTCTGAATGATTATGATTGCGCTATTAAGTACCATCCTGGTAAGGCGAATGTTGTGGCAGACGCCTTAAGCAGAAAGTAATCCATTAAGCCCCGTCGCGTCCGAGTTTTACAGGTCACTATCCATTCTGCTTTGCCTGACCGAATTTGTTCTGCACAGCAAGAAGCTTTGAAGGAGGAAAACCTTAATGCTAAAACTATGCATGGTGTCGACAGGCACTTGGTGCTCAAGTCTGATGGCCTGCATTATTTTGTAGAACGTGTTTGTGTTCCATTGTTTGGGGACTTGCATGAGCTTGTGTTGGATGAAGGTCCCAAATCCTGCTATTATGTTCACCCTGGCTCCAATAAGATGTATCAGGACTTGAATATACTCTATTGGTTGCTAAACATGAAGGCTGATATAGCTTCATATGTGAGCAAGTGTTTGACTTGTGCTAAAGTCAAGGTGGAGTATAAGAAGTCGTCTGATCTTCTTCAGCAACCTAAAATTCCTTAATGCAAGTGGGAACGAATCACTATGGATTTTTTGACCAAGCTTTCGAGGTCACCAAGTGGTTGTGATACTATTCGGGTGATTGTCGATCGGTTGACAAAATCTATGCACTTCCTAACTATTAAGGAAAGTGACAGCTTGGAGCGGTTAGCTCGCATCTATCTTAAGGAAGTGGTTTCTTGGCATGAGGTGACTGTTTCCATCATCTCTGATGGTGATTCTCATTTCACTTCGCAAATATGGAAGGCCTTGCAAAAAGCATTGGGTACTCAGTTGGACATGAGTATGGCTTATCATCTACAAACTGATGGTCAAAGTGAGCGGACGATTCAAACGCTAGAAGACATGCTCCGTGCATGTGTTATCGATTTTGGAAAGAGTTGGGAGAGTCATCGACCGTTGGTGGAATTCTCTTACAACAACATCTACCATTCTAGCATCAAGGCAGAGTTCCTTTCGAGGCTCTTTACGGATGGAAATGTCGGCCTCCTCTTTGTTGGGCTGAGGTGGGTGAGAGCCAGCTCACTGATCCAGAATTTGTCTACGAAATTTCCGAGAAGATTGTATAGATTCGTAATCGTATGGCAGCCGCTCGAGATCGTCAAAAGAGTGATGTTGATTGTCATCGCAAACCGTTAGAGTTCCAGGTTGGCAACAGGGTTCTCTTGAAATTCACTCCATGGAAAGACGTTATACGTTTCGGGGAACCATTGGGGAAACACACGAGTCTTGTGTCCTATTGTTGGTGAAATTACAGGGTTGGATTGAATTATCAACTATTAGATGTCCTATGAATGATTAACAACTTGTGAATGCATGTTTATGTAATTTGGTGTGATAACATATGTTAAAATGACAAGATTGTTAATCGAAGGATCAAACGAGAATTCTGGGTTTATGTAATTTGGTGTGATAACATATGATAAAATTTCATACATTTTTTATAAACCCTAAGTGTCCAGATCTGATCTAAATGAGTTTTCATAAATAAAAACCTTCCTAACATCTTTCTAAACTAGATTTATACTTTAATAATGAGTTTCTTTATAAAAACCCAAATGTTAATGAGGTTGGTTGATTGTTTTATGTGTTATATGTTATAGAATGATGTGTAGACGTTGTGTAGATGATGTAGGACTAATTCGAAAGATGATTTACGGGTGGTTCGATGTTTAATCGAAGTTTAATGGATTTTCACTCATTTTGGTGGGTTTTATGCTAGATCTATGGTTTGTTCATGATGATGATGACATGATTAGGGATTCACTAATACATGTAAATTTGTGCATATTGATCTGCATATGATGTTATCTTGATAGCTGGGTAAAGTTTTCATGAAATTGATGTGACATCTCCATAATTTGCTATTTTGGGTAAGTTGTGATTTTTTATGTGAAATGGACGGGTTTATGTGTGTAAATGGTTTGGTTACATGAGAATAGGATAGATATGATTGACAGCTGTGATTTGTTGCATTTCGTGAAGTTTTCGATTAGTTTTGAAGGGTTTTTGTTCGTCAAAATAGTTCAGCAGTCAAACAGGTCGAATGGAATTTCCATTCATGCCATCATAGGTACGAATGAAACTTTAGGAAACTCATTTGACCCAAAAGGGTACGAACCAAATGAAATACTTTTCATTCGTACCCACGATTGAAGAAATGAAACTTTGATGTAAACTAAGTGTTTTATGTGCATTTCTTGCGTGTAAACTGTATGTACTTGATCAACTAATGTAACGGGTCACCAACGGGATGTTGAGTATGTCTTGTGTGGTCAAGTCAGCATTTAAACACGTTTTCAAACATACATGGTCATGATCTGGTCAATTGGGGACTAGTTAACCTATTGGTTGATAGTCTAGACACTTATACGCGTTTCATGATAGGTCGCCGGTATTAGCGACTATCATTTCATGGTCAGGTCATCTGATTAAAAAGGAAGCAACTGAAGGTGCGTTTCACAGCCCCGCTTTCACACACATTCTCATGGGGGAGAAACATGTTACGTATTTTGGATTTGTAAAGATCATGTTATATTATTGTTATCTGTGTTTACTTTAAAATTCATCCAAGTCCCCGGGAAACCATGAATATGTGGGGTACATAACGAGGAAAATGTGGATAGATCTATTGGGCCTGAAAAAACCCACCCGGGTCGGCTGGGAGACGGACGGGTGCATATTGTCTCGGACTACAGGCTCTACCTTGGATAACGGTAGTTCATTGGGTATTTCATGGAGCATCTTGTCAATAATGGTTTCCAATCGTAGTAGTAACATACATACGTCTAGCTAACGTTCCCATAACATAGAAGTAATGGGATTGATCTTTCAAAACATATGGAAACGTTTTTATAAACTCTGTGAACTCACCAGCATTGTATGTTGACATTTTTGCATTATTTCTCAGGTCGCTAAGGTAGCAGCATTTTGATAGGCGCACGGGGTCTCACAGCGTCTAGGTTCATGCATCACGGTAAACTTTTGAACATTTGTCTTTTATTAACACTTGGGGATTGTAAACTATTATTCTTTTGTTGTGTTGTTGGTTGATACTTTTAAAACTGCATGGTTTGGTTTACGTTATTTTACTCATATATTTGTCGTTTATTGTGACCGATGACTTGGATCCTAGTGTATCACGCGCCTCACGGTAAAACCCCGCAAGTGGAATTTGAGGATGTGACACACTACATAAAAACAATATAATTTTGGAGGTAAATATATATATATATATATATATATATATATATATATATATATTCGATAATATATAAATGAAAGCTAATGAGGGACACTTGGCACTTTATGGGGGCTTCTTTTAAGTTTTTCCCGCTCATTTTACCGGGTTAATTAAATGGGTCATGGATACTCTATCTACTATTAAATTATTTTTTCTCTCTCATGTGCATAGCACATGCACTTTCCCCATGATTTTTAAACGATAATAACTTTTTTAAACGACATTTTTTTTGAAAAAAAATTACACCAAATTAACGAGCGTTTTATTATCTTTCCAACGACTACCATAGTGCTATACAAAAAAACGAAAAAAAAAACGAGTGTTTTAATATCTTTCCAACAAGTACCATATAAGTAATGGTTATAGTTTACACTTTTGTTATAATAAACCTGTCAAATTAGACGAATATGTAAAGAGTATTCATTTACTTAGATGATTATGAAACAGAGCTTAGTAACAACTATTTAAAGCTACATCTGTTTGAAGGAAACTATTGAAGTAATATCTGTTTGAATCAACAACTGTTTGTAGTAACAGCTATTTTATTAAGATCTCCTAGACAGACCCTATGCCCTTGAACATACGTTACTAAACACATTTTTTCTTGCAACAGATGATTGACTTCTTAATTTGGTGTTGAGTAAAGTTCGCCTGTTTATGTTTTTTTTTATATTTTGGGGAGTATGTTGTCTTAAACAGACCAAGTTTCCCATTTTGTATGTTGTTTTGTTAACTTAGATATTTCATTGAAATTATGTAATTGTAATAATAAATTTAAATCTTATAACATCTGTTTGACAAATTTGTTGGCAAGTCAACAAATATTTGAAAACAGATTAATGAAATCCCAGTTGAAGATTAAGATTATCTGTTTCTTTTTAATATATGTTATCCCAACAGAGCTTTTAATGCTTCTGTTGATTTATCATCAGCTGTTTCATTCATCAGTGGTTACGAAAGGCAGAAGCACAACCATCAATTAATGTATTTCGAGCTTTAGTTAGACTTAGTGTTGATGCATTTGCGACTAAGGATTGGATATGTATTATTAACACATGTTAGTAGATAGCCGAATGTACTTCTGATGGGGCGTATGTAGAATTACTGGGCGAAGGTGAAGATAATATGGGCGAAGGTGGAACCTGAATGGACGAAGGAAGATAGACATGGTCAGAAGACCACATTCGACCACTGCAAGTGGGCGAATGTGGAATTCTCTCACATTCGACCTACAGAAAGGGGCGAATGTGCAGACAGTATATATAGGTTTTGAGTTTTTGATTATGTAAGAGTGTTATCATTTTGTGTCCAGGTTCTGTGCAGGTTCAGTAGTGTTTTGAGAAAGTGTCATTGTGTTTCTAGATTAACATAAACGTTGTAATTGCTTATTAATTGAAAGTTAATCTATGAAAATGAAGTTGAAAATGATATTGATTGTGTCGTGATTAGCATCTTATCAATTTGTTCAGATCTAGGGATTCCGCACCTAGATTTGTGACTTGTATGATCATAATATCCTGTTTTAGATAAAATCCAACGCTCACAAAGTGGTATCAGAGCATAGAGGATCATACAACAACAAATTCGATAAGATCAGAGTTGATTTGGACATGTTTTAGACCAATTATTATCTGTTTTTACAAAAACTTTCATAAAACATAGTTTTTGATCGATTTAAAGGTGATTTTGTGGTCAAATTCAAGTTTTTCAAGACTTAAAGTTGTTCCAAATCAAATCCGAAACATAACCTGATCAAGATCATTGAATTCCATGAACTTTTGAAAATCTCAGATCAAAATAACCGTTTTTCAAACAATAACCGTTTTTCAAAAGTGAAATTTGCTGATATGGGGCGAACCTGGAACCTGGACTGAGTTTGTGGGCGAACCTGACTGAAAAGGAGTAGCCGAAGGTGTATGGATAGGGGCGAATGTAGATAGATATGGGCGAAGGTGAAGATAATATGGGCGAAGGTAGATCAGACTGGACGAATGAAGTTTTGATGTGGACAGAAGACCACATTCGACCACTTCAAGTGGGCGAATGTGGAATTCTCTCACATTCGACCTACAGAAAGGGGCGAATGTGCAGACAGTATATATAGGTTTTGAGTTTTTGATTATGTAAGAGTGTTATCATTTTGTGTCCAGGTTCTGTGCAGGTTCAGTAGTGTTTTGAGAAAGTGTCATTGTGTTTCTAGATTAACATAAACTTTGTAATTGCTTATTAATTGAAAGTTAATCTATGAAAATGAAGTTGAAAATGATATTGATTGTGTCGTGATTAGCATCTTATCAATTTGTTCAGATCTAGGGATTCCGCACCTAGATTTGTGACTTGTATGATCATAATATCCTGTTTTAGATAAAATCCAACGCTCACAAAGTAACTACTGGTGGGAATGTGGCTTGTGTTGCCTATCAGGTTGATTTGGAAGAATCAGTGGTAGTTGATGAGAAGAAAGAAACTGAGGAGAGTGAGAGTGATGATTCTGAGACTGAGATGGAAGAGGAGAGTGAACCTGTTGAGGTTAAGGCTGAGGAGAAGAGATCTGGGATAGTGATTGATTCAGTCTCTGATGTTTCCGAGGAGTGTAAATCAGTCTATTCAGATAGTGAGAGCGAATCAGACACAGAGGGAAGTGTTGATTCTTTGGATGATGATATTGACCAGTTGCTGGCAGAAACTGATTTCTTGATGACGAGGAAGTCGTGCATAGCTGATGATGCTTTCACCAAGATCGACTACTCAAAGTTTTTCACTGGGAAGGAAGCTCATTTTGCTTTGATGGCCATGACCGAACCGCCAAAACCTGTAAGTTCTGAATCTAGCACTGATGTCATGAGTGATAAATATTGTGGGACTTGTGATAGGTTGACAGAGGAGAATAAACAACTCCGAATTTCACGTGATAGTGCTATTCAAAACTGTCAATCTACTCGCAAAGAGTTAAATGCTTTTAACAAAGTATTAGATGGCTATAAAAAGGACATTTCTGACTTGAAAACCACTTTGTCATTGAAACAACTTGCCATAAATAACTACATCAATGAAATTGAAAACACCAAGTTAGAAATGGCTGCCATTAAATGCTTTGCTGAAAAGATTAACAAGAAGTTAGAAAGCTATAAGAATGTTGCTTATGTCGTGGATCATATAATTGATGATAACACCACCAATTATAAGTCTGTACCATCTCCGGTTCTTTTTGAGAACCATAACTATCATCAAGTTATACCGGAGAGTTCGGTGAAATCAGACTCATCATCAGATGTGGAATCTAATACTTCGAGTATTGGTGAACCATATCCTGAAGATGTGAGACCGATTTTAGGTTTGAACAGTGAGGGTGTTTATGCTGAGAGTGATAGTTCAGATTCGGATAATGATGATAATGATGATACTGGTAGTGATAAATCTGATAATGAGTGTGAGATTCCAAAAGAAAATCACATCATTACTACCGAACCAGTATCACCATCTGATCATATTCATCCGATGGCAAAAGCTATTCATGACAAGAAGTCTAAAAAGCTTGATGTTAAGAAAAAGAATGATGTTAAGAATGATGTTAAGAATGTTGTTAAGAATGTGATTGAAAAGAATGAGCTGAATGAAACCAGTGACAAACCTGTAAAGGTATTTTATCGGATGGAAGGATCCGATAAAATCATTGCTGATGAGGAGTTTCCGATTAAAAACGTTAACTATTCTAAACTTGATAAAATCTGGCAAGAAAGCACAATTTGGTTTCCAAAACATGAAAGAACCAATGAAATTCCACCAGAAATCTTAAAGAAACTGTTTTCAGAAACTCCTCAAGAGCCAAAAATACATGTCACTGAGTTCATTCGACCTGATGATAAAGCAAATGGTTTTCATGAACCTTCTTACTCGAAAGGACCACTTCCTGAGAGTTTAAGAAATCAACAATATAATGATCAATTTCCTGTAAAAACATTTGCTTCACCAAATGCTCATTATGTGTTTGAGGAATATAGAAAGTGCTTTAAATGTGGAGAACGCGGGCATTTACTTGCTCAGTGTCCATATGTAAGGCACAAGAGACATGAAGTTGAGGTTAAGAATTCCTTGAAAAAGCCGATTGATCATTACATTCCACCGCATAGACGGACTGTTCCTCAACAACAACATTTTCAAAATCAAAACAATTTTCAAATGAGGAACAACCGTCCATTTCACTATGATCGGAGGAATCGGATGGCAATGGAACAATCTTGGAGAAAACCAGCGGTGAACACAACAGCTGACAGACAAAAGGTTCCACAAAAACCAATTGTCAAGTCAAATGTTGGACCTAAGTCTGTTCAATCAGATAAGGTTGCTAAGAAAGTTACTTTCAGTAACAATGTTCAGAAACCTATTGAGAAACCAAAATCTCAAATACGTATTCTCAAAAGGTCTGAACAATCTTGGACACCTAATGGTTCTCCAGGAGCCTCTACATCAAAGGTGAGTGATAAGAATGAATCTGTTTTGAAAAATCAGAAAACGGTTGATTCAAAACAGAAAGTTGTTGATAAAGTCATTGAGAATGATTCTTTGAAAGCCAAAGTTCAAAGGCCCAAGACTCAGGCTTGGGTCCCCCGAAAGAACTAATTGTCTACTTTTTGTGTGCAGGGAGCTTCAGTTGGCCCTATTAGCAGTCTCTGGATTGTTGATAGTGGAGCTTCAGGCCACATGACGGGGGATTTGGCGTTGCTGTTTGATGTGAAGAATATAAATGGTGGTTATGTTGCGTTTGCGGGCAATAAAGGAGGTTATATAACGATGGAAGGGAGCGTGAGTAATGGGGTTGTGACTTTCGAGCGGATATCTTATGTCAAACAGATAGACTATAATCTGTTGAGCGTCAGTCAAATATGCGACAAACAATTTTCTGTGCATTTTGATGACAAATCCTGCTACATCCTAAAACCGGGCTTCAAGATTCCAAAGGAGTGGGTTATGTTGATGGCACCTCGAGTCAACAATCTTTACATTCTTGATATGTCTAAGGCAATGACACCACAGGGACAGATAACATGCTTTCTTTCCAAGGCGACCGAAAAAGAATCAATAATGTGGCACCGCAGGATGGGGCACATTCATTTGAGAAAGATGAATCAGTTAGTGAGAAATGGACTTGTCGATGGAGTTAACGTGAAACATTTCCATCTAAACGACAAGTGTGTGAGTTGCATGAAAGGAAAACAACACAGACAATCCCATAAATTGAAGAAGGTTAACTCTGTTGAGATGCCGCTTGAGCGATTGCACATGGATCTTTTTGGACCAGTAAAGCGCAAAAGTCATCTCGGAGAGCTTTATTGTTTAGTCGTCACTGATGACTATTCACGATTTTCATGGGTGATGTGTTTGAAGAATAAAAGCGACACCTTTACCAATTTACAAGTTCTGTTCACTCGGCTGGAGAATATCTACAACTTGAAGATCAAAAGAATCAGGAGTGACAACGGGACGGAGTTTAAAAATGCAAAGATGGATGAACTTTGTGAAAGCAAAGGGATACATCATGAATATTCAGCTCCGTATACCCCGCAACAGAACGGTGTTGCTGAGAGAAAGAATAGGACTCTGATTGAGGCTGCAAGAACAATGCTCGCTGACTCAAATCTTCCAGTAATGTTCTGGAACGAGGCGATTTATGCAGCAAACTATACATTAAATCGGGTTATAACAGTGAAGAAGTTTGGAAAAACATCTTATGAGCTGTTACACCGACGAAAGCCCAATTTAGAGTATCTAGAACCATTTGGGGCGCCATGTACTATGTTGAATCCAAGCGAAAAGTTTAGTCCTAAAGCTGAAGAGGGATATTTTGTTGGATATGCAACCCCGCTCAAACGGGTATTCAACAAGCGAACTCGTCAAGTGGAGGATTGGGCAAACGTGGAAGTTCAACGTTACACACAGAATTTGCAAGGCACGGGCCCTGATTGGATGTTTGATTACAAAGATTTCTTTGAGTCATTCAATCTAGATAGCCTGGTTGAAGAAGCTGTGATCAGATTACTTTACGAATGTGAAAACGCGGCAACTTCACCGTTGATGCGTCCAATTACCGTAAACCCCCCACCAGCTTCTAGTGATACCAGTGCTCCTACTCAAGAAGAAGAATTGTTTCAAGAAGCTTCAACTTCATTAGACACTTCAGAATCTGAAGATGAACAATTTGAAGAAGCTGTTCTTGAAAATGCAGAAGATTTAGAAGAGCAAACTGTGAAACCAGCTTCAAATCCAGATGTTGCTTCATCATCTAACACAGGTAATGATCAGGATGCTACAGAGAACTTGACTGCTCAGACGGGAGTGATTGTACCTGTTAATCCGGAATCTCGGATTCATCGTATTCACCCGCTGGAGCAAGTGATTGGAGATCCTGGTAGTGGAGTGATGACCAGAGGGCAGCTTAAAAGCGTTAATACGCCAGAGAGTTTTGGTGCTTTAGCCTTGTATGCCAAAATTCAGAAATCTGGTGACCAAAATGATTGGTCGTTTGCATGTTACGTGTCCCAGGTAGAGCCAAGGACATACAAAGACGCTTTGCAAGAAGATGCCTGGGTCGAGGCAATGCAGGAAGAGTTATTGCAATTCCAGAAATTGGGAGTCTGGACGCTCACAGATTTGCCGCAGGGACGAAAGAAAATTGGCACTAAGTGGGTGTTTAAGTGCAAGAAGGATGACCGTGGAGTTATTGTAAGGAACAAAGCCAGATTGGTTGTGCAGGGTTTCCATCAGATTGAAGGAATTGACTACAACGAAATCTATGCACCAGTAGCACGAATGGAAGCTATTCGGATGTTCCTTGCGTTTGCTTCGTACAAGAAATTCAAAGTGTATAAAATGGACGTCAAGAGCGCATTTCTGTATGGTAAAGTCAATGAAGAGGTTTATGTCGGGCAACCACCGGGCTTTGAGGACCCAATCCACCGGGACAAGGTCTACGTGCTGAACAAAGCTTTATATGGGTTGCACCAGGCTCCAAGACAGTGGTACGAGGAGCTAAGCACATACCTCATCTCCAAAGGATTCAAGCGCGGCCTCGTCGATTGTACCCTCTTTACGAAGAAGACGGGAGATGACTTGCTTCTAGTACAGATTTACGTTGATGATATTATATTTGGTTCAACTAACGAACTCTTGTGCAGGGAATTTGAAACTGTTATGCAGGAGAAGTTCGAAATGAGCGCTATGGGAGAAATGCAGTTTTTCCTCGGCTTACAGGTGGATCAAAGACCCGATGGGATCTTCATTCACCAGACAAAATATGTTGCCGACATCTTGAGCCGATTCCAGATGGAGGACTCTAAGCCGATGGATACCCCGATACAACCCAATCACGGGATTGGAGTCGACGCTAAGGGGGAGCTGACAGACCCATTTACATACAGAGCAATCATCGGATCTCTGATGTATTTGACAGCGTCTCGACCAGATATTATGTATGCAACGTGTCTCTGTGCGCGATATCAATCGAAGCCGAAACAAAGTCATCTGACGGCGGTCAAGCGTATCCTACGATATCTGAAGGGTTGTCCATCAAAAGGACTTTGGTACCCTAATGACGATGATTTTGATTTTATTGCTTTTAGTGATGCAGATTGGGGCGGCTGTGACAAAGACAGCAAATCAACAACAGCCGGTTGCCAGTTTTTAGGGAGCAGGTTAATTACCTGGCAATGCAAGAAACAGACTTCCGTCGCACTGTCTACATGTGAAGCCGAGTACATTTCAGCCTCGAGTTGCTGTTCGCAAGTGCTCTGGATCCAACAACAGATGGTCGATTACGGTTTGCAGTTTCTTAAAACCCCTATACACTGTGACAATGAAGCCGCAATTGCTTTAACTAAAAATACTGAAAATCATTCTAAAGCTAAACATATCCGGATTAAATATCATTTTATCCGTGACTGTTATGCTAAGGAATTGATTGACATGGTCAAAATCCATACTGACTACCAACGTGCAGATTTGTTTACAAAAGCTTTTGACAGATCCCGCTTTGAATATCTTTTGAAAGTAAACAACATAAAGGAAAAACAGGACTAATCGGCTCCTCGGTTTATCATTTTTCGTTTTTAGATTTAGTTTTAAATTTTTGCTAATTGGGAATTTCTCTTTGCTAATTGGGAATTTCTCTTTACTATCATAATCCTCAAAGAAGTTGATGCTTTCGAGGGGGTTGTTTAATCCTCAAAGAAGTTGATGCTTTCAAGTGGATTGTTTCTTTCAAATTTTTGTTTTGTTTTTCAGAAAATTAAAAACCCAAAAATATGTTCTTTATTTTAGGGGGAGTCATTTTATCAGAAAAACCAAAAACATTGAAAAATTTTCAAAATACCTAAAAATTAGAAAAACCCAAAATGATTTCCTGGATAAAAAGAGGAAATGATAGTACATCAGTGGGGATCTGACACAGGCTAAAGAATTGCATAGTTTAATGAGACGTATGTTGATTACGTGTGATATGCTGATAGGCTTCGTAGACTTTTTATTGCGTGCATTAGTGATACAAACATAACAAACTACGCGTTTGTGGATGAACACCTCATGGGCATATGGTCTCAGTACCGTAATTTCGTTTGATAGGGTGTTTGTACAAAACTCGGAGGTTTAGGGTCGTTATGTTATTAGTTGTCTGGGGATAGCCTATCTGATCTTCTGCTGTAAGTCATTACGGACCTAGATCAGACAGGATGTCTTTAGAAAAGAGCTTTATGCCAAAACCTGAAGTTACCGAATTGAGGAACTTTCCATGTTATATGATGATCAAAGATTATCTATAATATCGTATTGATCACTGATGCAAATCATGATTAATATCAGTCCTCAACCTGGTATGGTGCATATGTTACTTTGCTGCATTAATTTGCTGACCTGTATACCTCTATGCATTATATCTTGTACAATTACAGACGACGAAAGCATAATCACGCTTTACAATGAGTCTTTGTACAGATTACTTCTTGATACGGGAGTATGTCGTGTGTGTGGGAACCACAATGTGTTAGTCTAATACATCTAATTCGTATCATTTTAAAGCATTGCGTAATTGTCTGCATGTGAGCTTATGTGGACAACAATATCAGCAATTGCCGTGTCATATATTGTTTTCTAATGATAATATTGAACCAGATCAACGCTGTGTTCAGATTTCTCAGAAAACTGATATGATCCTCTTACCGGAAATCACAAAATGTTTACTGCTTTCATTTACTTTAATGCATTTTACTTTGTTGCATTTTACTTTTATTGTCAAAAAAGTTACAAAATCCAAAAAGATTTTAGGTGTGTTTTGATATAAATTTCAGAAAATCCAAAAAGATTTTGCATTTCTGCTTTATTTTTGATATCTGGGGATGCTTGATGGTCAATTTCTGAGATTTGATAACACCATCTGGACTTTGTGACATTCAAAATGTGAAAATTTGAGTTTTGAAAGCTTAACGGATTGAAAAATGTTGAACGGGATTCGAATTCGTGATTTGGCGAAATTTTCAGTTTTTCCAATTCACATTCGCCCCTTAATTGGGTCGAATGTGGAAAAACTATCACGTTCGACCGTTTTAGATTTGGGCGAAGGTGGTATTTTCACTTCCGGGTGACTTTTTCACTTCCGGGTATCAATTTTACCTTCGTGTCTTTCATTAGGGGCGAAGGTGAAACATTTATCACATTCGTGTCTTTCAAACGGGCGAATGTGAATATTATCCACATTCGTCCATCCTGAACGGTCGAAGGTGGCATCTTATATAAAGACCTGTCACATTCGTTTCTTCATTCTGAAATTTTTTCAAAATTTATCTCATAACCAGACCTTGTTGATCTTATTCTCTGTGACTGTGCTTTTGATTCCTTATCTATTCCTGATCATTTTAAGCCTAATTGTGCAGGTATTGGACAAGTTTTCAGTCTTTAATCGTCGGATTTTTACACGGCCCTAGGGTTTCATAACTGAGATTTTTGATGATTATTGATGTCTAATTTTGATTGCCGATCATTATACATAGGTTTTAGGGGGAGAGTGTGAAAAGAATTAGGTTAATAACATGTTTACATGACAGATTTGATCGTATGAACATGACGAACCCTAATTCAAATTGAAAACCCATGTAAAATGATGTGTTGATAAAATTGGTTTTTAACAAGTGTTAGTCGGCCCTATTAGTACCCATTTGAATCAAAATTACGGATTAAAAACAACAATGGCAAATTTTCAAAATTTGGGGGTAAAACAGATTTCACCTTCGGTTCTTAAACCGGGCGAAGGTGATAATTTGTGGACGAATGTACTCAAAAACGGGCGAATGTGATTTTTATCAAAATCATTTTTCACTTTCGTCCATACAATTACACATTCGACCATAAATCTCACTTTCGACCAATTTAAAAGGGACGAATGTGCAGTTGTGTTTTGACCAAAATTTTTTATTTTTGTCGTTTTTGTGTTTTGACGCGTTTTATTAATTGTTATATGCAGATGGCTGAACAACCAGAAAATATTGACGCTCCAGCAGTGAATGTTGAGACTCCTGCAGAGATAGCTGTTCAAGATCCAGTCCCCGCAGCTGAAACATCTATACCGAGCAGTTGGTCTTTCGAAAGAACGCACAACTGTTGCGCGTATTTAGGAGACGTGGAGAAGAACACAGAGTTCACTGGCATTATTGAGTTTCTGAAGAGGAGCAGGATTGTACACGCTCTAGCCACACCTACTATCATTTACAAGGACATTATAGAAGATTTCTACCAGAACGCTAAGTACGACTACTGGGATAATCAAACCATTATCAAGAGCAAGATTCAGGAGATTGACATGTTCTTGACTGAAGCCGACATCCGGGAAGCTTTACAGATTAAGTTCGAGGATAGAGAAGATCCCAGGGAATTGTCGTGGACTGAACAGAAGGCGTGCTTCTTAAGGATGAAATACAAAGGTCCTATCACTGACGGATCGATGTATAAGGGGAAGCTGGGAGTGCAGTACAAGTACTTTGCACACGTTCTGATCCATGTCTTTGGATGTGTTAGTGGTGGCTATGACGTGATGAGGAAGAGTTTGAGCTCATTAATGGTTGACTTGACACTCAACAAACCATTTAATGTGTCTGGGATGATACTTGATCACATGTTGGAGATGTTGAAGGGTATTAAGTTCAAGAAGTTTATGTTGTATCCAAGGTTTCTAATGATGATCTTTGACCATAAATATCCAATGCTGAAGAAGGATCCGACAATGATTCTTGGGCAAGATCACATGAATATTAGAACCTTGATGAGGATGAAAGGTTATAAGGGTGTTGCTGACAATGAGAAACCACCCAATAGGAGATTGTTTGGAGCTTTGGCTCGTCCGGATTATACTGATCCAGGCAAGAACAAAGCTAGACATGATGATAGTGACTCAGATAACGACGATCCCTTAGTGTATGCTGATTCAAGCACTAAGCGGAAGCGTCAAGTAGTCAATCCTGGAGCCAAAGGGAAGGGCAAAGGAAAGGCTATTGATCAGGGGAGCACAAAGCAACAGTCTGCTAGAAAGAAATCGACTGCAAAGAAAGGTTCGAGTTTGGTGGATGAAGAGTCTGTGGATTCGGAAGAGACTGAGGTTGATGAACAGTGGGATTCGGATGACGAGAACGTAAGGACCACCAAACGTAAGGCCACTATGGTTGGTGAGTCTGAATTATTGAATCAGTCGATTGAAGAGTCTGAGAGGAGAAGGAAATCGGTTGAAGATGAAGGTTTGGGAGTTGATTTGGCTGAACTGAGTGTTGGTGACACAGTTGTTGTAAATTTGCCTAAGAAGTCAAAGAAACAAAAGACGATGGCAAAGAAATCAAGTGTGAAAGAACTGAGAGAGAAGGAATTAGCTCAGTTGCTGAAGGGTAAGAGATTGCCTGATGCTGGAACACCTTCCAAGCTATCTTCACCAGTTGCTAAGAAGCAGAAGAAAGGAAAGGAGGCAGAGACTTTACCAATCGATCAGTTTAATATCGATATGGATAAAGTGCTCGATATGTTTAGGAAGCCTCAGAAGGAGAAAGCTGTTGAAGTTGAGCCCTCCAGATCAAAGTCAAAGAAAATGACTGTTGATGATGATGTGATGAAACAGGTCAATAAAAAGATGGAGGATATGATGAAAATGCTGATTGCTCAACAAGCTGAAATCACTAAGTTCAAACAGAATGAGGAGAAGATGCTCCAGATTGTAGTTGCTTCAAAAGCGAATCAGGATGATATTAATGAAAAGATTCAGTTGTTAGAAGCTAAGAATGAGAAGCTTGAGAGGAGATGTGATAGAAACAAGAACAAGATCAAACTGATCAAGGCCGACAACAAAGAATTGAAGAAGGAAAACAAACGGCTTTGTGGTTTGATTGAAGAGTTATATAGCAGAGCACCCCAATTGAAAGAGGGTGAGGAAGATGAAGAAGATGATGAACAGAAAATTGATTATGAGTATTCCGAATCAGAGAAGGAAGATGATGATGATGAAGAGGATGATGATGGTTCGGATAAAAGTGATGATGACAACGATGATGATGATGATGACAACAATGATGATGATGATGGTGCTGAGGGTACAGGAAAGAAGGGTGATGAGCTTAGTAGTGGAAGTGATCATGAAGGAGGAGATGATACTTCTAAGTATACTTATGAGAAGAGAAAATCACAGAAGAAGAAAGATACTGGAGAATCTAGTTCGAAGAAGAAAGGTGAGAATGTAGATGAAAGTATCTTTTGGAACGAAAAGGTGAGATCTCTTTCTGATGATGCTAAGCTGATATACAAGAACATGTTGGAGAAGAGAGAGTGGACCATTGAGTTCACTGGATGCTTCACTGAAATATTCCAGACTGATGATCTGAGATATGAGCTGGAATATGAAGATTCAGATCTAGAAGAAGGGGAATTACCTGCATCTGTTGCGAAAGAAATATTGGATGGTCTTGCACAGAGGGTAGGTAAGACATTTGAGGAGTTCATGATTGATGAATCGATTCCTGATATTCCTGAAAAGGATATGGGAAATCATTCTGATGATGTGCAAACTCCAGAAAACAATGAGGTTGAGATTGAAGATATCACTCATGAGGAGTTTCCCCAATATTTTAGAAAGGAAGATGAGAACGAAGTATTTCCTGACTTCACAGAAATACCAAACAAGTCAGCGAAACAAAAAGCGAAGAGAAGAAGTGAGGAGTTTGTTGAGAAGGTATTTGGTGATGAAAAGAAAGATTCTTCCAACCAGTCTGATGAGTTGAAGAATTATCTGAAGAAGTTGAAGGAGATGGATGAGAACCGACCTAAACCTGAAGCTCAAGGTAACTTCTATCGTTTTCATAATGCCAAGTTCAAAGGCAGAGCTCTCGGGTGGACTTATCTTGGCAGATTGAAGTGCATTGCAGCGAAATGGGAAACCGGAATTCTGTATTTCAACAGATTCTGTGATTTGCTTACTCTACCGTATTGGGCGGTGAGAGATTTATGCAGGTTTCCTATGTCTGGTGCCGAGGTAAATGGATCGCACGTCGGTTGGTGCGCAGACAAGTTAGTTTGGGAGAGTCGCACTAGATGGAACAGGTTTAAGCCTCAATATCCCAGAAGAAAACAGCATAGGGATATTGATCCTCAAACTAACATGAAGCGTGTGACTTTGATCTACAAAGCACCAAATGTGATGAGAAAGATACCATTGATGCCAATGCCACAGCATTTCAGTGCTGATTTCATATTCTGGTATTATGATTGGAGGAAGGCAGAAGCAGTGATTGTATTGAGGGATGGAAAGGACAAATACAAGCATGTACATGTATTTGATCCTATGTGGCTGATAAACTGCACCTTTGAAGACATCATCATGTTGTTCTTTAATCCGATCTATTATGAACCAAACGACTTTGCTCAGGCGAGGAAGTACACTCAAGTTGTGGGAGTTTGTTTTGCATACGACATTAACGCTGGAAGCAACTTGGAGGGGAAACTTGGCAAGACTGTGAAGATCGCCAATGTTTCAAAGCCTGTGAAGAAAACATTCGAGCCGCCAATGACTGATGAACAAAAGAAGCAGCTTAGAATCAAGCTGATGAACAGGACGATGGATTATCAAAGAAAACTATCCAATCAATAGTCGAGGGGGAGTTTGTTGATGCATTTGCGACTAAGGATTGGATATGTATTATTAACACATGTTAGTAGATAGCCGAATGTACTTCTGATGGGGCGTATGTAGAATTACTGGGCGAAGGTGAAGATAATATGGGCGAAGGTGGAACCTGAATGGACGAAGGAAGATAGACATGGTCAGAAGACCACATTCGACCACTGCAAGTGGGCGAATGTGGAATTCTCTCACATTCGACCTACAGAAAGGGGCGAATGTGCAGACAGTATATATAGGTTTTGAGTTTTTGATTATGTAAGAGTGTTATCATTTTGTGTCCAGGTTCTGTGCAGGTTCAGTAGTGTTTTGAGAAAGTGTCATTGTGTTTCTAGATTAACATAAACTTTGTAATTGCTTATTAATTGAAAGTTAATCTATGAAAATGAAGTTGAAAATGATATTGATTGTGTCGTGATTAGCATCTTATCAATTTGTTCAGATCTAGGGATTCCGCACCTAGATTTGTGACTTGTATGATCATAATATCCTGTTTTAGATAAAATCCAACGCTCACACTTAGTCTTCCCATGTTTTCACACGAGATTTGTAATAATGTTTTTATATATGTAGGTTACATTCAAAAAAATATTTACAATGTTCATTTCCCTTAATAAAAAATTGTTATACACAACATAAAAATGTTAGATAAGGTAGATCAATGAAACCAAATGTGTGCTTTACAAGTTTTGTATTATAAGATGTGATGCTATCGTTTCATCAGTTTAAATAATAATGATTTCAAAATATCGGTTTAGTTCGATTTCTTAAAACCGTTTGGTTTTGTTTTCGGTTTTATTAAGGGATTGGTTCGGGTTTATCAATGTTTCAGTTTTTTTGACCCACATTACGTAAAATATAAAGACTAAAACGTATAATCCAAGAACTATAAAAAAACATACATGTTTACATTTTAATTTGACCTTTTAAATTAATATTTGTTCACATCAACTAAATATTAAAACTATTTTTCTGTTTCTTTATAATTTGTATTAAATGTTAAGTGATACTACCGTTTACTTTTGTATATACTTTCATATACAAAGGCTGTTTTAAATTGGAGTTATAGCAAACCAAAATAAAGAAATATAAAGTTTATATGTTTTTGTATAATTTTGTTTACACCCAGTCCAACAGACGGGTATAAAACTAGTATATATATATATATATATATACAAAAATGTTAAACTCAATAATGATTTGGTTGATTTATTACATCACTAAATGATGTAAATAAAGAACTGAAACTAACAACAATACTTTAGAAACAAAAATTAGGAAAACACATTACTCCAAGTCTTGAATATCAAAATTCATCTTTTTAGATTCTTTTGGAGGTCGTCCAAACACATCCAGAGCTCCACAACAAATGATACTACCAGCAACATCTATACAATGTGCCTATAATTAAAAATATAAAACTCAAAAACTAAATAAACTACATATTAAAGGTAAAGTAACAGTCAAAAGTTCATTTGCTTCGCCTTTAAGAATATCTTTAAAATTCATGAAATTAAATCCATACTCAACACCTTGCCAACCAACAATACGGCTTACAGTGGTACAACGATAAAAGTTGATCGATCTTATAATCATGTGCTACAACTTTGTATGGGTCCTTGTTTTCACCGATCCCAAACTTAGATAGAATAACGACATCATCCTCTTCAAGTTTATCGTCAAAAACGTGCATCAAATGACTCTTTATGAATGCCTGAATCATATCACCCTTAAAATAAACAAAACAAAATATCAAGATCAATAACAACAGCTCTCATAACATAAAGTAAACGAAAAACATAACACAAAGAATATTTATATTTATATCATCAATGATAACATAAAATAACTTTAGAAAAAACATACATTACCAACTCATCAATCAATATCATTTTTATCTTAAAACTTTATTTCCACTTTCGTATGATACAGACCTTCAAATACCACATATCTTTGGATGGGTTCAGATCGCAAACAAAACAATATATTTTGTCATCAACGTCCATTGTGATGATTTTAACAAAGAATTTGGAAGCAAATTTTATGAATTAATTTGGATGAGAAAATGGTTTTGTATAAGAAAAACATTTTCGTAATGATTATATACCTGCAAAAATCACACTTCCCTATATTAAATTAAAACTTTCCTCTAAAAACTTCAAAGTTAAGGGATGAATAAGTACTCAACAGATGTTCATAACATCTGCTTATAGTAACAATTAACAAAACAGGTTTAATTATTGATCTGAACAGTTGTTCATTAATCGAGGCTAACAAACAGATGTTCTTCAGCTCAACAATGGTAAATTCAAGTGGCCCACATATTTATTTGAATATTTTAAGCTGATTAATGACATCATTTTTTACATCACACATGCATTGGTGGTCTATCTCTATGCTTGACGGCTCAGTTTTCTTATGTCACTCACGACTCTCCTATTATAGTAGGTGTATATATATATATATAAAGGTCAAGTGTGACAACCGGCAAATTTCGTACAACGATTAACGTGATTCTAATCATGTTTTAGAAATGATTAACATGGTTTAAGGTTAATTATGGTTAGTTGAGCTAATATGAGTCCTACGATGTCCTTTTGAAAGTTCGTTGAAGTCTTGATGCCTTTAAAGAAAGACTTCGCGTGTTTAACGTAACGAACTGACATCAGCAAAAATTTGTCAAACTGGAATAACATAAGCTTATTCTATGAAAATACGACACGTATTTACTACTGATGCGATCGAATGTGAAATCGGCGCGGTAAACGGTCAAAAACGCAGCGTTTTGGAGAAACGCGGAGAGGAACTGACGTGGGATTCGAACGTCAAAACGCGTGGCTTTAACCGTTACCGAACTTCCGGAATAATTATTTATTATAAATAATTTCAATTATTTAGTTTCGAAAGTGAACAGGTCGCCTAAATGAAGTACAGCTCGACCGGATCGATTAACGCGATTTTAACGCGTGTCCTGTTTTCACGCGTCGAGTTACGAAAATAACATTTAAATTGCTCGGTTTGGTTATGTTTTTCATTTCGAATAAAACCGACTAGTTTTTGTAACTAATTGTCGGGCCTAATAACAAACCGAGATGATTTACGTTTGAACGGGTTCGATACGCGGTACACAACCCACCAACCCTAACCCTAGGTATATAAAGGCTGCTCCTTCTTCCTCCCTTCATTTGCAGCAGCCGCACCATCTCACTCTCTCTCTACTCTCTCTCTAAAAACTCTCCCTCTCTCTCTCTAACCACCTCTCTCTCCTCCTCTCTTACAGAAACCGGCCGACCACCACCCCTCCGGTGGCGGCGGCGTAAAGCTAAGCCAGAAAGGGGCAGATCGGGGGAGGTGGGGGTTGACGGGGTTGGGTCCGGCGAGGATGGAAGGGGGCGCGGTGGTGATGGTTTTGGTTCGAAGGGTGCAGCAGATGGTTGTTGTGGTGGTTTGAGGCGGTAGGCGGCCGGGGTTGTTCCGGGTGGTCGCGCGGGAGGTTGAAGGCGGTGGTTGTTGCAGGTGGTTGATGGTCTGTGGGTGATGGTTCACGAGGGTTCAGCTTCGGGTTTGGTTGGTAACGATCTGTACAGATCTGGTCACGTGGGCTTGTCATCGGTGGTCGGGGATGGTGGTTGTTAATGGTGTTCCGATCGGTGGTGGTTTGGTTGAAGGAGACGGTGGTGCACGATGGGTCTCGGGCTCGGGCCGGTGGTGGCTAAAGGTTGGTTATTGGCCAGATATGGAGCCGATTCAGTCGTGGTTCAGTTGGTTTTGGATCGGACCACTTGCGTGCGTTTTTGAGTTTGGGGTGTTCGGGTCAGATTCGGGCGTTTCGGGTCAGATCCGTGTGCTTCGGGTCCGACTCAACCGTGGTCCGGGTCAGTTTTGGATGCTCGAGTCGGATCTGGTTTGTCTCGAGTCACGTTATTTTCTAGTCGCTGGTCAAGTGTAGATCTGGTCAACCTTGCTCGCGGATCAGATTTCGAGCTCGGTTAAACACGAGTCAACTCCGGTCAAACATTGGCTCGGTCAGCACGTCGTTCAAGACGGTGTCATGACGTGCGTACGATTGGTAAAACTAACTTCGTATTCTTTATTTTGATTATATTTATAAATATCTATATTTATAAATGCATAAATACGAAAGCTACAAATGTGTTAACTCGCACAACGAACCGACAAGATAATAAATGAAATGTATAAAATCGAGTAGTTGTCAGTGTATATAAGGCGTAACTAATAACTTCATACGTGGGACTAAATTCGTTGGACTATATATATATAGATATATATATATATATACACGTATATATTATATAATAAGCTTAATATATATAAGCTGTCGAAACGTATAAATGTCTCGCTAAAATGAAATTGTGGATAAATGGATTGGTTGTCTTGTTTTGGTGTCGATTTTGGGGAAAATTGTAGACGACTTGTGTTGTCTGGTTTGTACAAAAACAGAGGAAACTCTGCCGAAATTTTTATAAAATCCGAAGCACAAAGGCGTTATTGTGGTGCGTCCTTATCAACTATTTTCAAGTGTTTGACCAGACTAATTCCATACAAAGTCGTGACGTTTTGATAAAGATTATTGGAAACAATAATAGTCGATCCCGAACAATATTTGAAAACAAATATATAGTTTTGTCGAGCGTCAATTGTGTCAACTTCAATGGTTTTTGGTAACCAAAACGTTGTCAAAAATACGGGTTGGAAATACGTAGACGCTTAACTTATTTGGGACAAATTAGTTGAAAGTAATACTTCGAAACACTTAAAACACTCGGATTTTGGGAAGCGAAATAACAAATATTATTAGTCAATTTCAATAATTATACTTATGTTTCTTCAAAGTATATTGTCCAAAAATAATCATACAAGATAACTACATTTATCCGATTTACGAGACAAGCTATTACTCGGGATGAGTTATACGATTCGTGGTATTAGTCCAACATGGTTTACACACGAATAGTAACAGGTGCGCGACTTGGGTACTATGTCGTATGTGAACTCATGAATTATGTAAGTCACGATCGGTTCGTCGAGTTAAAACACTTAAGGACTCGGGTTAGTACACATGAGTCAAGATAGTTGAATAAACTATCTTTTAACCGGAAATTAAGCTAGGTTTATATATGATAGACTTTAAGGTGTCCTTCATTGGTAATTAGGGCACGAGGAAGTCGGTCAAAGCTTTGGATTTTATTTGCTAGCTAAGCATGGAAATTAAGGTGAGTTTCACGGCCCCATTTTACTGTTTTAACTGGGGGAAAGATATGTTTGTCAAAAGTTATCACATATCGAAATGTTTTCAAAGGTTAAAATGTGGTAAGTGGCATGATGAGTACTTGAGTTTTTGGTCGCCACTCGGGGTTGGGTCCTCGCTACTGTAACCATTAATTCAGGTAAATGAAACTGAAGGAATATTTGGATAGTACTATTGGTGCCTGACAAGGCCCACCCCTAATCGATAGCGTCGATTATGCATCGGCGTATGCCTGGGGTGCACGTATTCTGAACTTAAGTCGTTGGGTTCCGAGAAACGACTTGGAGCGGGGCATATTTATTAGTCTTGGTTTGGTTATGGGACTCAGGGGATTGCTCATCATCAATACTTGTAGGAGCTAGCTACTCCATACAAAGGCCACGAAATGTGCTGGATTTGCACAGGATATAAAAATGTGCTGGATTTGCACAGGATGTAAAAATGTGCTGGATTTGCACAGGATGTAAAAATGTCGTATTTACGAAACTAAAACCTGTGAACTCACCAATATTTTATATATTGACGTCTTTTTAAACATATCTTTCAGGTAACTAAGTGCTGAACAGGTATGCGGCTAGTACGGTGGAATTCGGGATGTCGGACACTGGTTGGGGGTTTCATCTATTGTTACCATCGGGTTGGGACATAAACGGAAACGCCCCACTTTAAACTTAATGTTTGTGAATTTAAGTAGTGTTTGAAACCAGGTATCCCTTCCCGACATCTTAATATAATGATCTTTTCTAATTAAATATAGTTTGTGTTAATCTTGACTTTGATATGCTTTCGAGCGTCGCGCCACGTGTTTCCGCCATTGGCGTGGTGTGACAGAAGTGGTATCAGAGCCAAGGTTATAGCGAACTAGTATTTTTGAAAAATCTAGACTATAACCAGTTTTGGCTTGAAAACGGAGTTTTCAAAAATAAAACACAACGAAATATTTTCAGAAAAGAAAGAAAATTGTACATGGATTGTACAAAGGGAAATTCCGACCGACTAGCCATGTGTGTCAATATATAAAATGTTAGAAAATAAGGATATGAATGTTTAAATCGTGTAGAGATCCGATTTTCTAACTAGTGCTAGTTAATGCATATAAGTAGTACAGATAGCTTGCCTATAAGGATATCGTCTCACACTTCACTCTAGTCCACACTTTTGCATCGATTACCGATATCGACAAGCGGGAAGGACAAGCGGTGGTCTACGACGAACTCACTCGCTTACCTGCGGACGGGATGATCGGAAGGGCTAACCTTTATCGTGCTAGTGGACGTTGTCGTGTTGCTGATGTTGTGAAGGCGAAGCTAGTCTGGGTCTGTTATTGTGTGAAATCTCTGTTTTTGGATCAGGAAGCTCGGAACTAGCGGGCACCAAAATTACCTGGCAACACCGATTATCATTGCGGCTGCACACGTAATAATAACTTGTGGTGCACGGTAACCTTGGCGGGCGCTAGGGCTGGGATGGGTGATCACTCCTTGCCTTGTCTATTCTTGTACTGTAGGGTCAGTCTTAGCTTTTGATTGGCCAACGGGCTAAAAGGGAGGTCTTGTTGATATCCCTTGATTTCGATCCTCGCAAACTGAATGAGCTTTCTTCAGCATTACCTCTAAGGTACGAACACGGAAGAGCTCGAACGTCTACTTCATTTGAGTAATCTGACGTAAACCCTCGCATCGGATAGGGACAGGAGATGAAAACTTCCTTGTATAGGAGTTGAATGCCTCCACCCAAAGTTCCTCAAGGGAGCGGACATACGAGGATGCACTGCCTACCGAAGAGATGAATGCTTGGTACGATGCGTGGAATGCTAAACTTGGAACCGAGTGAAGACTTAGGGTGCGTCCCTGCAAAACCAGTGCGTTTTGAGCACGGGACCCTGTGTGGATCAGTATTGAGATTAGTTGCCCGTGTGCTGCTATATTATTACTGTGAGTGAGTCATTCTTGATCTAACTCATGCCCAAGTTGTCTTCGAGGGTCAGGCGTTCCTTCCCCTATTGGAGGGCAGAATCGTCCTTGCTGAGTTAATAGGCTTGATCATCTTATCTAGAAGGCATGATAGCCCCCGTCTAAATTCAACAATGTCGAATCGGCAAGATCCTAGTATATTTATTTAATGGGAAAATAAATATATGGTAAAGTGAGCCGAGTCGGGTGTTGAAAATGAAATATCGATCGGCAAGATCCTAGTATATTTATTTAATGGGAAAATAAATATATGGTAAGGTGAGCCGGGTCGGGTGCCGAAAACGAAATATCGACCGACAAGACCCTAGTATAATTATTTAATGGGAAAATAATTATACGGTAAAGTGAGTCGAGTCGATGGTCGTAAAATACAATGTCAAATCGACAAGACCCTAGTATAATTATTTAATGGGAAAATAATTATACGGTAAAGTGAGTCGAGTCGATGATTGTAAAATGTAGTGTCGAGTCGACAAGATCCTAGTATAATTATTTAATGGGAAAATAATTATACGGTAAAGTGAGTCGAGTCGATGGTGGTAAAACGAAATGTCGAATCGACAAGACCCTAGTATAATTATTTAATGGGAAAATAATTATACGGTAAAGTGAGTCGAGTCGATGATTGTAAAATGTAGTGTCGAGTCGACAAGATCCTAGTATAATTATTTAATGGGAAAATAATTATACGGTAAAGTGAGTCGAGTCGATGGTGGTAAAACGAAATGTCAAATCGACAAGATCCTAGTATAATTATTTAATGGGAAAATAATTATACGGTAAGGTGAGTCGAGTTGATGGTTGAGAAATGTAATATCGAATCGACAATGTCATAGTATATTTATTTAATGGGAAAATAAATATATGGAAAGGTGAGTCGAGTCGATTACGGGAAAAATGAAATCTCGACTGACAAGATCCTAGTATGACTACTTAATGGGAAAGTAGTTATATGGTAAAGTGAGTCGAGTCGGAGATAATTTTACCCAAGTCAGTTAATATATGGAGACATACATATATATTGAATATAGGATCACGACGTGCGTTTTGCGTCTAAATCCGTCATAATACTCGGGGAGTGAAACCACATTTCGGGAGCCGAAATCGTAAAGCGTGTGACTCGTAATTGTCAAGTGTCACGGAACGCTCTGGCTGACATCGAAATTCCCCTTGAAAATCAAATAACGGACTACTGGAAGTGGTCATGTTATTCTGTCAACTAAAACTCACCCATGGGACGGCAATTCCATTGCTCATGTTGCAATGTTGAATGTCCGCTACCCTCGTCAGGACGACGAGACTGGTTGTTTATTTGGGGTGGCAATTGATGCGAAGTGTTTTCCATCAATCCCCATAGATATTGAGACGTTGCGTCCCTTTGTCACGGTGTTTTATAAACTAAGGTTGCGAGATCCATTCGTCATGGACAATGTGACTTGTCTGATCTCTTGTCATATTTCGAAACACTCCCTGCGTGGCCTATCAGGAAGAAAGTTCGCTGGCCTCGCTTAGGTGTCGGAAAGGCATTTCAGTTGATGACTATCGGTGCTAGGGCCAAATAACATGCAAGAGGACCCTAATGAGAAGGATGACTCGGCTGAATTGCCAGAGTCTGTATCGTTTTATTTTATCGTAGTGTCTCGATAAATCATGATCCCTCTACCTCTACTTTTCTAGTTGTGACCAATATTTTAATATTGGAAAATATGTTTGGTTGGTTTCTAGGTCTTGTGGATACTACTTACCACACATCTAATAGCTACGACGGGTCTAAGGTTTCTGCTGAGCCTGCTGTTGTTGCTGCCATCGTTGTTCTATGGCCCAAGCGAATTATGTCGTCGTTGCTGAGAGTGTAGCTCATACTGAGCGTGTTGAGGATGATTCTATGGCTGTTGTCAAGTTTGAGGTTGCTGTTGTTTCGAAGGCTCCTGCCAAGATCATTGCCATTGACATAGATATATCTAAGACCCTTGCCAAGCCGCTATGATCATGCTCGTGTCACGATGGAGTTCGTTGCTGTTAACTCCATTTTCTTTGAGGTTTTCGTTGAACCACTAGTTAGCATTCCCTGGCTCCTGCCAAGACCAATGTGGGCGATGGTTCTCAGGTATGGATGAGCCTGTCAATGCTACAGTTGCTATTATTCGAGTGACTTATATCGAGTATACAGTCATTCTCCCTAGGAACGATGTCGGCCTAATAAGTCTACTAAATTAGGTGGAACCCATTGTTCCCATTTCCGTTGCGGTGGCGGATGCCTTTGGTGATCCAATCGTTCCTACTAATGAGCCTATGGAGTATAGGTTTGTGGCTGAGGATACAAATAAGGATTCTGTCACCTTAGGTGAGCTGAAACGCACCGGGGTGCGTGCTCACCGTAATGGAGCTTCGTGTAGTTATGTATAGTGGACTCGCTAGGTTGTGTGTCGTCCTGCTGTCGTGAATTCATGTTGTGGTGTTACCCCTAACGATTGTGCATTCTTGTAGTTGCACAGTTTTGCCGACTGCATATCCATGCGGTTGCGTTTCGCTGTCGACGGTGCGTTCCTGTTGTTGTGCTGCTCCTGCAGTGGTGTTGCCTTGTTGTCATGCTTCTTTGTCGTCGTGTTGTTCCTGTGTGGTGTTCCCTTGTTGATGTGTTCGTGGATGTGTTGTTGTCATGTCATGTTATTTCTACTACCGTATTGCACCGTGAACGTATTGCTACAATTGTTGGATTGACTTGATGATGTGATAACTTGTCGCTTGATTCGCTCTTGGTTCCCTTGGAATAAAGACATTACCCCAAACCCACGTAACCGTTGTTATATTGTTGAATGGTTGTGTAGTGTCGCCATTGATTATGTAGGATTTCGGGTGTCCAACGGACTTTCGGGAAGTCATAATAAGACACTCTAATCCTAAGTATTAGCACATGTATCTCTCTAAAGCTAGAATCTCGTAGGTTGAGTAATTGACCGAATCACGTGTCGACCTCTTTATATGCTCGCACGTTTCGTGAGCATTACCTCTTCAAGATCTAAGGCATCAGTGACGCCATGTCCAGCCTTGACCTTTACGCGCATTTTGGTCGACTAACCACTCTCGAATCATGTCGAAAGGAAATCCCATGATCCACACATGACGGGGTGAGCCTCGTCTTTGCGATGAAGGGATTTCGAATACATCCCGAACTTGAAGGTATCGAGTAATTGTGAGCGATATTATGACCCATACCTTTGGGCTAGTAGGAGTCAATTCATTATTGCTCATCCCAGTGGATTCGTTTGACATCATACCCGCCAACGTGTCATGCCGATGACTGCGGGAATAACAGCGTGGACCCACCCACGGCGAGTGCATTGGTGGAGTCCCCGGTACATGATTCGGAGGTCTTATGAAACCCTGAATCTAGAAGGGCATGCAGCATTGTCTACTCTGTGAGGGTGCTACCCTACCGTGATGAAATCTTCGATCAACTCAGCCCTTCGATTGATGTTATCCTGCTAAGGGTAGGTTTATCTTGTCTTGGTGTCGTTGTGTAGATTCTTGGGATTGTGGAACCCTTTCGACCTTGGGTCGATATGGGTGTTCCCAGTTATTTTTCAGTAGCATTGCTCGCGCTAGAACAAAAATCCCCTGTCGTTGACAGGCACTGTTGGAGACACCAAAGTAATATGAGCTGCCAGGTCAGTGCGTTTAGTACCTGACTAACCAAGATGAGCTCGAAAGCTTACACGTTGCACCCATGTGTGTGACTACCTGAGTCGTTGAATGGGATGCCTTATTGGAAGGCTCAAGACTACTTCTTGTAGGGCGATTTCGGTCGTTGGTTGTTTTAAGTGACGACTTTGGCGTATGAAGTCGCCAAGCCCCACACATGGAATGTGTGCCAAATGCATTCATTTATGACTCAATTTCACCTCTTACCTCGAAAGATCCCGGAAGATGGAGTATTCGGCGAGTGAGGATTCCGGGTCAGGACTCCCTTCACTCAGATCTCTGCATAGGATCTGAAAGTCAATTAAAGGAACGTGTGTCCTGTATTGTTCAGAATTGACTTACTAGGTTGCTAATAACGATAGGACACCAGTGCTCGTGAGGCACATATAGCAGGACAAGCACTGGGTACCCTTGTTTCGGGTAGTTACCAATGCTCTGCTTACCGTCTCGAGGAAACCAACGTGTTGAAATGTTGTCGAGACCTTATCCTTTGTTTGTTGCTGCAACCATATCATGATGATTCATATACATCATTCCCGTGTTGACCAACGTGATGAGTTGATGTGAGCCTCTAGACATTTGTGTTTAAGTCGGCTTAAATCCTCGCGTATTGTGGAATTGTACGGCTGTGTGTTGAATATACACTGTCTACTGCCTGGGGAACTGAGGGGTGGAAGTGACGCAAAAGCTTTCGACCTCCATCAGTCCATATTAGGCGTCCTAGTACCACTAACCATAATCGCTCATACGAAAAGGTTGTAAGTGGAGGCATAGTGAATTTCGGTCCATGTGAGGACACAGGATTACCATCCGCTACTAAAAACAACCCCGAGCGTCCTCAAGAATGTCGACTGCTTGGTGATCTGGTAAGACCACCCGATTAGTGAAATTCAACGAGCAAACCTAATGGTCATGTCGCCTGAGGTGTCCGGTGGCTGTGATGGGACACAGGCAAAGATCGATCGATGTTTGGAACCTTCTCATCCCCCTGCTCGTTTGCAGTTATAATATGAGGCATACGGATAGCCATCAATACTCTTGGAGAGTCGTGGCTAGACACTAGGTGCCAACGTTCATAATATCGGATTTTAGTAGTTACCCTGCCCCAGGGTGTGCCAAATCTTGAACGCAAATCGGGGGCACTCAGTTTGAGATGAGTATGGATTACCATTCTCGAAACGAATGAATTATTGTCCTGGACGGAAGTGTCCTGTGTGATACGAATAGTGTCGGTGGCAAATCAAATCCGTGTACTTCATCGCCAGAATTTCCTATGTGATAGGAATTATCACCCTAGTGTTCGGGGTGTACTGCTCGAAGTCCTCTGGGGTGCATACGTGTACGTCTCTACTACATTGAATGACAGATAGAGATATACACATGATCTGGCGTGAGTTCAAGAGGTGACCAACGAATCTGGTAGATTCAAATTTTCTTGAATAAGTGGCCAAACCGATCGGGAAGTTGTGCTAACAAGGAGTTAGCCTTAGGAACTTCAAATCGGTATAGGACCTTGCTGAGTGTTATACTCTGAAAGAGTGTTGTTAAGCACGAAAGCGGTAATGGAGTGACTTCGCTTAGTACTCCAGCGACTCGGATATGTCAGTTAAAATTGGCCTTGCAATGAACAAGCTCGAACTATCGCGAGAGCTTAGTGGGACTCTCGATGAATCCCGCAAGTCCGGCTTGGGGAAGCATTGTCAAATCCTCGACCGACAGAATTCAGGTTGACGCAAAGCTCTACTATTTCGGGAAAGCCGATATTTGTGCCGGGTTGCGATACCTAGGAGCTCGGCCGTAGCCGACTCATGACATTGTGTTCGTTAGGACGCTAAGCGTGAACTGGAGTTCACGAAGAAAAGGGGTAATCGTGTGAGTTGCAAACATCCCGCCCTGTTCAAGGATACTAATGTATCGGATGACTTGAACTGAATTCCGGGACGGAATTCTCTTAACGGGGGGAGAATGTGACAACCGGCAAATTTCGTACAACGATTAACGTGATTCTAATCATGTTTTAGAAATGATTAACATGGTTTAAGGTTAATTATGGTTAGTTGAGCTAATATGAGTCCTACGATGTCCTTTTGAAAGTTCGTTGAAGTCTTGATGCCTTTAAAGAAAGACTTCGCGTGTTTAACGTAACGAACTGACATCAGCAAAAATTTGTCAAACTGGAATAACATAAGCTTATTCTATGAAAATACGACACGTATTTACTACTGATGCGATCGAATGTGAAATCGGCGCGGTAAACGGTCAAAAACGCAGCGTTTTGGAGAAACGCGGAGAGGAACTGACGTGGGATTCGAACGTCAAAACGCGTGGCTTTAACCATTACCGAACTTCCGGAATAATTATTTATTATAAATAATTTCAATTATTTAGTTTCAAAAGTGAACAGGTCGCCTAAATGAAGTACAGCTCGACCGGATCGATTAACGCGATTTTAACGCGTGTCCTGTTTTCACGCGTCGAGTTACGAAAATAACATTTAAATTGCTCGGTTTGGTTATGTTCTTCATTTCGAATAAAACCGACTAGTTTTTGTAACTAATTGTCAGGCCTAATAACAAACCGAGATGATTTACGTTTGAACGGGTTCGATACGCGGTACACAACCCACCAACCCTAACCCTAGGTATATAAAGGCTGCTCCTTCTTCCTCCCTTCATTTGCAGCAGCCGCACCATCTCACTCTCTCTCTACTCTCTCTCTAAAAACTCTCCCTCTCTCTCTCTAACCACCTCTCTCTCCTCCTCTCTTACAGAAACCGGCCGACCACCACCCCTCCGGTGGCGGCGGCGTAAAGCTAAGCCAGAAAGGGGCAGATCGGGGGAGGTGGGGGTTGACGGGGTTGGGTCCGGCGAGGATGGAAGGGGGCGCGGTGGTGATGGTTTTGGTTCGAAGGGTGCAGCAGATGGTTGTTGTGGTGGTTTGAGGCGGTAGGCGGCCGGGGTTGTTCCGGGTGGTCGCGCGGGAGGTTGAAGGCGGTGGTTGTTGCAGGTGGTTGATGGTCTGTGGGTGATGGTTCACGAGGGTTCAGCTTCGGGTTTGGTTGGTAACGATCTGTACAGATCTGGTCACGTGGGCTTGTCATCGGTGGTCGGGGATGGTGGTTGTTAATGGTGTTCCGATCGGTGGTGGTTTGGTTGAAGGAGACGGTGGTGCACGATGGGTCTCGGGCTCGGGCCGGTGGTGGCTAAAGGTTGGTTATTGGCCAGATATGGAGCCGATTCAGTCGTGGTTCAGTTGGTTTTGGATCGGACCACTTGCGTGCGTTTTTGAGTTTGGGGTGTTCGGGTCAGATTCGGGCGTTTCGGGTCAGATCCGTGTGCTTCGGGTCCGACTCAACCGTGGTCCGGGTCAGTTTTGGATGCTCGAGTCGGATCTGGTTTGTCTCGAGTCACGTTATTTTCTAGTCGCTGGTCAAGTGTAGATCTGGTCAACCTTGCTCGCGGATCAGATTTCGAGCTCGGTTAAACACGAGTCAACTCCGGTCAAACATTGGCTCGGTCAGCACGTCGTTCAAGACGGTGTCATGACGTGCGTACGATTGGTAAAACTAACTTCGTATTCTTTATTTTGATTATATTTATAAATATCTATATTTATAAATGCATAAATACGAAAGCTACAAATGTGTTAACTCGCACAACGAACCGACAAGATAATAAATGAAATGTATAAAATCGAGTAGTTGTCAGTGTATATAAGGCGTAACTAATAACTTCATACGTGGGACTAAATTCGTTGGACTATATATATATAGATATATATATATATATACACGTATATATTATATAATAAGCTTAATATATATAAGCTGTCGAAACGTATAAATGTCTCGCTAAAATGAAATTGTGGATAAATGGATTGGTTGTCTTGTTTTGGTGTCGATTTTGGGGAAAATTGTAGACGACTTGTGTTGTCTGGTTTGTACAAAAACAGAGGAAACTCTGCCGAAATTTTTATAAAATCCGAAGCACAAAGGCGTTATTGTGGTGCGTCCTTATCAACTATTTTCAAGTGTTTGACCAGACTAATTCCATACAAAGTCGTGACGTTTTGATAAAGATTATTGGAAACAATAATAGTCGATCCCGAACAATATTTGAAAACAAATATATAGTTTTGTCGAGCGTCAATTGTGTCAACTTCAATGGTTTTTGGTAACCAAAACGTTGTCAAAAATACGGGTTGGAAATACATAGACGCTTAACTTATTTGGGACAAATTAGTTGAAAGTAATACTTCGAAACACTTAAAACACTCGGATTTTGGGAAGCGAAATAACAAATATTATTAGTCAATTTCAATAATTATACTTATGTTTCTTCAAAGTATATTGTCCAAAAATAATCATAATTTATCCGATTTACGAGACAAGCTATTACTCGGGATGAGTTATACGATTCGTGTATTAGTCCAACATGGTTTACACACGAATAGTAACAGGTGCGCGACTTGGGTACTATGTCGTATGTGAACTCATGAATTATGATAAGTCACGATCGGTTCGTCGAGTTAAAACACTTAAGGACTCGGGTTAGTACACATGAGTCAAGATAGTTGAATAAACTATCTTTTAACCGGAAATTAAGCTAGGTTTATATATGATAGACTTTAAGGTGTCCTTCATTGGTAATTAGGGCACGAGGAAGTCGGTCAAAGCTTTGGATTTTATTTGCTAGCTAAGCATGGAAATTAAGGTGAGTTTCACGGCCCCATTTTACTGTTTTAACTGGGGGAAAGATATGTTTGTCAAAAGTTATCACATATCGAAATGTTTTCAAAGGTTAAAATGTGGTAAGTGGCATGATGAGTACTTGAGTTTTTGGTCGCCACTCGGGGTTGGGTCCTCGCTACTGTAACCATTAATTCAGGTAAATGAAACTGAAGGAATATTTGGATAGTACTATTGGTGCCTGACAAGGCCCACCCCTAATCGATAGCGTCGATTATGCATCGGCGTATGCCTGGGGTGCACGTATTCTGAACTTAAGTCGTTGGGTTCCGAGAAACGACTTGGAGCGGGGCATATTTATTAGTCTTGGTTTGGTTATGGGACTCAGGGGATTGCTCATCATCAATACTTGTAGGAGCTAGCTACTCCATACAAAGGCCACGAAATGTGCTGGATTTGCACAGGATATAAAAATGTGCTGGATTTGCACAGGATGTAAAAATGTGCTGGATTTGCACAGGATGTAAAAATGTCGTATTTACGAAACTAAAACCTGTGAACTCACCAATATTTTATATATTGACGTCTTTTTAAACATATCTTTCAGGTAACTAAGTGCTGAACAGGTATGCGGCTAGTACGGTGGAATTCGGGATGTCGGACACTGGTTGGGGGTTTCATCTATTGTTACCATCGGGTTGGGACATAAACGGAAACGCCCCACTTTAAACTTAATGTTTGTGAATTTAAGTAGTGTTTGAAACCAGGTATCCCTTCCCGACATCTTAATATAATGATCTTTTCTAATTAAATATAGTTTGTGTTAATCTTGACTTTGATATGCTTTCGAGCGTCGCGCCACGTGTTTCCGCCATTGGCGTGGTGTGACATCAAGTATCGGTAGAAAACCCACATTCTTTATTAAACCCTATAAAACCCTACTTCTAGAGCTTTTTTTATTTGAAAATTTTAAGGCATGTAATATACATGTTTTTAAAAGTTTTGAACAAAAAAAAAATCAAAAAAGTGTCGTTTTTTAAAATAAATAAGTTGTGCATCGTAATATATGTTAGCATACGTTTACACAGGTAACATATGTGATGATTTAAAATATACTTATTTTAAAAAAAACGATTAATGCTTTTTTAATTTTTTAAAATGTTTTGAATACAGAAACATGTCGAATCCGACGGTCTTACAAATACTGGTTAACTCTTAAAATGAATTGAAAATTAATTGATTCATAATGATTAACATTATTATTTTATTATCGTATTGTTAATGAAATATATTTTTATTGGGTTTTATTCTTAATCACATTTTAATACAAATCCATAAAATATGGCAAACAAACAAAAAAATAAATACTAATATTTCCATGTTTCTAGCATACCATGTGCTTATGACTTTGGCCGTTCATGCTTAATCACAGAACATTCATTATTATATTAACTTAATTTTTTATCAACAACGAAAAGAAACGATGATTACTTTCTAATTTGTCTGGATAGGCTATCATGACCTACGCATAGCAGAAAATGGAGGATTCCAACTTTTTATAACAATTATTTCGCAACTGTATCATTTTTATCTTTAAATTTATAAGGTGATTAATTTGAGTTGGGTGCTGATCTTGAATTTAGTTTTGTGGTAAAATATGAGAGGGGATCGGACACAATACATTTTTTTTTTCACTTTTCAGAAAATAAAAAACCACTATTAATCGAAATAATTGCATGGAGGGAGGGACCACGCTAACTCTCTCTAAGATTCGACCATGTTTGATATCATAACTTTTCTAGGGTGGATGGGGTGGTCGGTGATACTATCACATCCAATAATATTGTACCACCTAATTCCGTCACATTTCATCACATTGATCACTAAAACCTTAGAGTGAAATGATATCATCACACTCAAGTTATTTTAAGTAAAAATAAACCAAAATTATTAAAAAAAAATGAAATATATAAAATAAATCAAGTTGAAATGGAATTAAAACATAATTTTATAATATTTTAAACATGAAACGGAAGTGTCAATGCCTTTATTTTGCCGTGATGGAGGTCACAATGTGTTTGTATCACGACAGTGATAGATATGGTGGGCGGTGTTCGTGATGGTCGCCCATCACGGACCTCCACGTCCACCCATATGTGGATGGTTAATAACTAAAGGGACGGGTGGGGTTGAGTCAAGTTGGTGAAGTCATTAGAGTAAATGAGTATGTTTGGCAATAAGCTTTTATAAGTTTTTAGCAGCTTCTAGCTTTAAACTTTAAGAAAAAAAAACTCATACTCAATAAAAAGTTTTGTTTGGTTAAAGGAGCTTGAAACTTTTAGGTTAGGCAAAAAAGCTCTATATCGAAACGCTACTAGTAATAGCATTTAAGAAAAAAAAACTCCTATTAGCTACAACTTTTAATGAGTAATTGACACAAATACCCATTTTATCATAAAAAACATGCGTACAAGTTTTTAATTATTCCAATTTCAATCATTTTATAAATTTTATTAAAAGTTCCATCTATTTTGCCAAACCCCAACGCCTATTTAAAATGCTACATGCTACAACTACTAGCCGCCATCTAGTTTTTGCAAACATACCAAATGTATTACTATGTTTGATTAGTTCAATGATTCAAGCTACGCAAAAAACAAATTTGATATAATTTATGTTCTCCACGAACTAGTGAATCACATTTATTACTTCTTTTAAACAAAATCATATATTTATGTATAACTTGTTGAAGCTTTAATCTAGACAATAAAATAAGATGAGGGACTCTGAAACAACAAGATTATAAACATAGGACACTGCATTTAATTTTAAAATAACGACGTTAGCATGATCATCATCCTCGATTAAGTGATTCAAGCATAGATGTTATATTAAATCCGCTCAAAGATTCAAATGTGTTTCTCTATGTTGCACCTTTAAAATGATAGCAAGTTTCTCTTCGGAGATTAGACTAGATTGTGCAAGTGATTGGACATAACCATTATGGTCGTTACAAATGGCTCGGCTCGTGTCCTCTCATATCATATTATGTAAGATAATACATGTATACATTATATTTCTTAATTTTCTCGTATCTGGTATATTTGATACTTGGTTAATGATTGTTCACCGTTTCTTGAAGGCAAGGAGTATCAGTTTGATATCTTTTCTTGATGTCTCATGCTTGTAATACCTATGTTTATCATCATCTGCGAGTGAATGAATTTTCACAAACGTGGACCACTCTAGATAAATACTGTAGAGAAGATAATATTCGTATTTGTACTTGACATCATTTGGATAAACGATGAATTCGATTGAAACCCATCATACACGTCTTTCAAACACACTTGATTATTTTATAACAGCGAGATCAATGTTTGCGCCGACTATACCAAAGAACCCATGCCAAATCAAGAGATTTTGTGAAGTAACTGCTTGATGTATTAGGCTCGGACTTGGGTGACCACCCTAGTGATCTTGGACTCTCCAAGCATTTGGACAGGCTGCCCACTCCCAATATGTTCAATTAAGGCATGCCAAGTATCCTAGAAAAATTGTCTATTTCTTCTTGGGCCTCAAATATCACTTTGTCCATGGATAGGGGAGATCTTGTTCATAAGTAATGCATGCCCTGCCTCTTAAATAACCAACGCGTTTTGGGCTTAGTTGGTTTTATGGAATACATGAAAACTCCAAAGTTAAGCGTGCTTAGGTGGGAGTAGTACTAGGATGGGTTCCCTCCTCGGAAGTTTTCACTCGGACAACCGAAAACAAATTCTCGAGCTTCTAGTGGACAAGGCGGACAATATTAGATGATATTAGAGGCGGGGTGTTACAATAACACCTTAAATATTCGTACGAGCTAAATAATAATAATAATAATAATAATAATAATAATAATAATAATAATAATAATAATAATAATAATAATAATAATAGCAGCAGTTGTAATAAATTTCTCTCGCAGCAACAACAACAACAATAACAATAATACCTTCGCAAAAAAATTACTCTCGCTAAAATTCTCTAAGTACTCATCTTATGCTTCTAACGCCATCCAAAATGCATGTTGAAAAATTGAAGTTATACACTCTGCAGATGTGAGAATCCTAGTTATGTCTCACATTCTCTTTTTGTTTAAAATATGAAAACTAGTATTCTACTAAATCGCTAGTAACAGAATCATGTAAAGGGTTTTCCAAAATGTAATCATTCACCAAGCACTCATGAGCTTTGTATTGACCTCGTTCAACCGTTGGTTGCCTAGTACGTGGTTATGAGGATTTGGCACGTGGGACCGAAAATTGAACTGCCGTCTAAGCCGCATTATTTCTCATCTCATCAGTCAAACTAGAATTAGATTAAGAGTCAAATTTTTAGCATATAATGTATATATATGTGACCCTCTGAGGACAAAAGTATAGTTGCACTAATTTTAAAGTTATTATACGAGTACATGACTAGTACCTACTTACTAATATATACATATGTCGATTATTACTGATGAAGTCCATTGAAAAATAAATAGGTAACCAACAATTGAGAAAAGTTTGTAACCAGGTGAAAACAGTCACTGATTGCCAACATAATATGTAGCCTGGACTCCACAGACCGATTACAAACGTTTTGTAGTGTGTTAATTTCTGAGAAAGGAATAAAACTTAATTATTGACAAAGTAACCAAACGATTGATAAAAGTTGTGCTTCGAGAAGGTGGTGGCATAATGATGAAATGGTTAATTCCGGTCACATTTTTATTGTAGGGAAATTAGTTCCTTGTCATATGATGGCAATGGAAGTGGGGCAGCTCATAATTATGAGAACGGATTCCTATCAAATTCATCTTCGTTAAAAATTAAATAGTAAAAGAAAATCCGACAATACATCATCTAGAAGTTAGCTTGGGAAAACGAAACCCCTATTCGTGAGGTTAAAGTCACGAAATGAACATATTGTATTCTATAGGTTTAATTATGTAAACTTTTTTTTTTAAACGTGTACTTTGATAATAACACAAACAACCTTCTCAGAAACGGAGCAGCAAAACAAGTAAACAATCGACTACATAAATCAAACTTAAAGGCAATTTTGGTAACCTTTTGATGAGCCTCTAAAGTCTAAACTATTCAGCTCTGAATGGTTCAACAATTAAACTGTTTGTTTCAACCTAAAAAAAAAAGCTCTAAATGGAATGGTTACGAGCTAAAAGTATTCAGATTTGGTGCATAGCTGAACTATTCATAAGATTCCACCCCAATTAGCCAAACACTTTACTACTTATTCCTTCCATAACCATTGACTTACCAAAAATAACTAACCCATGCATACATATATATATATATGTATGTATATATATATATATATATATATATATATATATATATATATATATACGACACACATACATATGTGTGTAAGATCTTTGGATCTTGCACTCAACACTCATGCATATGTCTTATCCCCATATTCCTATGACCTTACATCAAAATGGTAATTAGCTTTACAAGCACCTTGATCTAGAGATATTGACTTACCATCTTTGTTAGTTACACTTTCCTCGAACCAAAGATTCTTGATCTTACCCCATCAATCATATAATGTCCGAAATCTAGCTAGAACCATGATCATCATATGTCAATTCCAAGTGAAATGACTAAGCCTAAACCTCCCAAACACCCTCTAATTTTGGCCCCCTCTTCCCAAGATGCACCATGCATACATCAACTCCATAACATGCCCATAATCTAAGCCAAAATCCTCTTTCACTTGATCTTACACCAAAAAGGAAAGATAATTCCTTTCCACTTTCCTAAGCCAAGATGCTTTGTCAAAACATCTAGTATTTATAGAGGTCAAAGTTTGATACTTGGGTGCACCACAAAAACAACTAACCCACCCTCTATCTCTCATCCTCTCTCTCTCGGCACCACCATAACCGCCGGACACCACCCCCACCCCACGGCATCACACCACCACCGGACCACCACACCACCACCGAACCCCCCCCCCCCCTCTCGGCCATAAATACCCAACCAAAAACTACCATTTTCCAAGGGATCTTAGGGGTAACAAGAAGCTTAACTAGGAGTCTCAAGGCCCCTAAATCTCTCACATTTGGTTCACTTAGAGGCATAAACACTAACTATAAATTATGTTACATTAATATGTTTTTATTTACATAAAAATGTTGTTCATTGATGTGTCAAAAGCTTGTAACTATAACCCAATAAAACAAGTGGGTTTATGACTTTAAAAATACATTATGATAGTTGGTAAATATATATGTTCACAACACACGAAGGCCGAAACATGTATATATGTATTAAAGGATGTTGGCCGAAAGTTTTAAAAGAAAAACTATATATTTTCCTAACCTCATTTACATAGGACATAATGTGAATAGTTAAAGCTCATGTGTAACATGTTAGATCCATAACAAAGCATACAAGGCATATATGTTTTCAACAAAAAGTGATGTTTAACATAAAGTATTATTATTTTCACAAAGGTTTTTAGACTTGTGAAATAATACCTCAATATTATGGATCTATAGACATGTCAAGTTCAAGGTTGTAAAACCTACAACACATGGATACCTACACCACCTAAAGTGTATAGAACATATGTTTTCACAAGTAAAAAGTGTTTTTTTTCTCAAGAAATGATGCTATCTCCGTGTCAAAATCACTAGTTTACATAAAGGCTATGAATCTTGCAACACAAAACCATGAGGTTCATATTTTGGAAAATATTACATTAGGAACCGTAATGTGGAACATTTAAAAGATAAACATTGTATCTTTTAACAATTAAGTCATCATATACGTAAATCTTTACGCTAAAGACACATTTAACTTAAAGAATTAAGTTACAAGAACAAGCATAATAAGAGAACAACTTGTAAGCAATACAAGTAACATAGACCTAAAATGTTTGTTTTACATAGGAAACGTAGGTCGATCTCTCTAGCTCAGACTCATTTGTTCATTCCCAGACACACCACAAGGTGAGTTTCACTGCCCCTTTTCACTGTTTTTACATTTTTCTGGGGGGGAAAACATGCGTACAGTATTCAGTTTCCAGTTACATACATGACTATTATGTGAACATGAGACATCAAGGTTCAGGATCCATTAAGCCCTTGTGTCATACATCATACCATAACCATTAGCTATGGACTTAGCCATGAAACACCAGAATAGATCTATTAGGTTGACACCACCACTCTTGGTCAGTCGCTCTGACCGGATGACAGATATCAAAAGAGTGCTTGTATTTCACATTATTTCATTGTCTTTAGTGTACAATGGGCGAGGCACAACATGTCAAGGTTTGGTTATGGGCTTATGTCAGATCACATATTAATTATTGTCCTAGCTAGGCAGTAATTTAGTCGGATTTGGGATTACAGGTCCAACATACAAAATCCGTGAACTCACCAACTCTATGTTGATCCATATATTTTTCATGCATGTTTTTCAGGAAATTAGCATGGAGCATGGAACTTGGGAAGGTCGCGTGTGAGCATTTAAGGGATACCATCTTTTGAAGTATTGTTGTGATGTTTGGATCTAAACACTTTTAACAATGGTTTATAATTCAAACAATTAATGTTATGTTTTGTAAGACTTGAATGTTTTAAATGGTAATTCCTATTTTATTAAATGAGGCTCATGTGACTTTTGTGCTTGGAAATCATTTTAGTTTCACACCGTGTTTCCTCCTTAGGCGGGGTGTGACACACTGGTTTTAAGTAAAACATTTCATGAGTTTTGAAAGATCCATCATGTTACTACTATGTTATAAGGACGCCAGCTAGGCGTGTGAACTCACTAATACGATACCATGTATGAACCACCCAATGAACTAACTGAACTTCCGACCCGCGGCTAAATGAACTGCCGATCTACGGCTAATTGAACTGCTGAACCACGACTATAAGAACTGCCGAACCACGGCTAACTAAACTGCCGATCCACGGCTAGCTGAACTGGGCTTACATAAATCGCACAGAAAACACTAGTATAACATGATCTCTACGAATACAAGTACGTAGCATGTTTCTCCCCCAAAAACATAAACACTAAAAGAGGGGCCGTGAAACTCACCTTAGGTTGCGTCTTTAAATCAATAAGATATCCGTCACAAACTGATAGTCCCAACTACCGGTGACTTGTCATAATGTATGTATAAGTTCTTCGACGAATAACCCGTATGCTAACTAGTCCCCGATTGTCCAGAACATGACTACGTGTGTTTGAACGTTAACCTGACACACCGGACAAACCCGACATACCGTTGGTACCCGTTACACTAGTTGATCAAGTACATGTACTTTACGGATAAGAATCACACATAAAACAATTAGTTTGCATCAAAAATCGCATTTATGAAGTCGTGGTGTCGAACTAGGAAAATTCCCTGTTGGTTCGACCTTTATAGTGGTAAAATGGGAACGTCTGCAGTTGGTTCGACCTTGTGTCACTTGGTTCGACCCCTTTCAAGGGCGAACCAAAAATCTCATCAAAACAGTCCGAAAACTTCACGAAACATCATACATCACAGCAGTTGATGTTATCTAATCTATCCCCATAAAACCCTACCATTTATGCCCCAAAACCGTCCATTCCAAGAAAAAAAGCACAACTTATCCAAAATAGCAAATTATGGAAATGTCACATGATGCATGTAATCTTTACCCAAAATGGAAAATTTTCAATTCTAACCTTACGAACAGATTATTATGCATGGATTGATCATGTATAGTAGACCCCCAATCTTATCATCATCAATACCAACAAGAACAAACCCATGATCTAGCATAAAACCCCCAAAATGGGTGAAACCTCATCAATCATCAAGTGCATCGTATAATTATCATAAATCATCATCTAAAATAGCCCTAGATCATTAACATATCATCTATTCATCATTCAAACATCCTATAACACATAACATCTCAATTAATATCATTAACATAAGGATTTTTGTATGAAAACTCATTATTAATGCATAGATTAGGTTTAGAAAGATGTTAGAAAGGTTTTTATTCATAAAAACGTGTTTGAATTAGATCTGGACACTTAGGGTTTGGTAAAATCGAATGAAATTCGATTAAAAAGTTTTTGGATGCAGAATACATCTTGAGTCTTCTCTTGTTTATGTCATAAAATGTGTTTGTAGGTTAGGATATGAGAAACGATGTCAAAAACTCTTCTTTACAGGTTTGGGGTTTAGAGAGCACTTGGAGGCGAGTTAGGGTTGTGAAATGATGAAAAAGTTGCAAAGTATGGTATTTATAGTCAGTGTTGGTTCGCACCCTCGTAGGGTGGAAACATGGTTCATTCGACCTCATCATAGGCCGAATCAACACCCATGACGACGAAACAATTCTCAGCAATCCAATTTTCTATGATTTCGCCATTTTAATCCGTTTTAACACATGTTAACACATTCGAACACATGAACATGCAATCCTAACATATGTTAAGCATTTCTAATCATATAATCACATATTTACACATTGCATATTGTATATAGAACAATTCATACTCGATACTAAATCTAACTATGTAACTTCACCAATAACGGGATTCAAAACTCACGTGGGTGTATGATACCCCCAATGATCCTCCGAATTATTGAACCCTGGACAATACGTAAGTTTAAACTGACTCATCTAACAATACAAAAGATGACCCGTACACATATCCAACTGAGCACCCAATGCTCAAAGACTCTTGCGATCGGTATATACGATGCACTTGGTACCATACAAGCAGTGTCTTCAGATCTTTGGAACAACCAAAACCGCACCCAGTTCCAAACATGGGTGGCATAGTCCTCCTCATGGATTCTAAGCTGGCGAAATAAATAAACGATAACCTCCTCACGTTGTATCAACACAAAACCGAGACCCAGAATAGAAGCATCACAATAATAATAAAATCGCTTCCACCCACAAGCAAGAATAGGATATGTGAGTTTGAAAGGCGTGACCAAGAATTCAGAATGGCCATAACATGTTTGAAAAGAAAACCGTCACAACATAACACACAATAATCGAGTGTCTAGCCCCTCAGGGTGTAGGTACTATGTCTATCCACAGACAAAACTCAATAGATATTGTTGGGTCTGCTGACCTGGAGAAGAACAGATGATTGGAAAGCCAAAATATTATACTCAATTGATCCTTAATAATAATAGCATTTACAAGTTACTTTTCCCAAAAGACTGTTGACCCTAACATCTGTTGTACCCTAATAACTGCTGCTACAAAGGTCTGATACATAACAACTGCTAGAGAACAACTGCTGACCAAAGGTCTGATGAAGAACAACTGCTGAATCAAAGTACTGAAGACTAAAGGTCTGTTGGAGCCAACAGCACTTAGGCTCCAACAGATGATTCAAGACCATCAGAGTTTTCCTATCAGTTGTTTGCCTTTCAGAGTTTTCCAATGTAACAGTTATTTGTTTCAACAGATGTTTTATGTTTGTTATTTTGTTAGAGGTCACTATCTTAGGTGACGTCAACCTAGGTCATCAGAAGTTTAGATTTGTCTATAAATAGAAAAGCGCTTGTACTGTTCTATTTATTACTCAAAACATTCTCTTAGACAAACAATCACAGAGTGATCAGGCTGAGGGGGAGCACATGTACAATTGATGTAATCATTTGATATTATGAAAGAATTCGATTGAAATACATTTATTCTCTTGTTTTGATTTATAGTTTATCATTCCACTGCACTTTCCATTTATAATTCACTTCTTTCACTGTTCTTATAACTTAAACAATCAAATCAATCAAATTCAAATCTTATCAATTGGTATCAGAGCCTGGTCAATTAAAGTCGATCTAACCAATCAATTTAATATAAACAGATTAGCTCACAAATTATTGATATCGTTTGTTTGTCGGATTGAAAACAGAGTAATAGTTTATTTTCGTTTCAACCGTTTTTAAACAGACTTTGTTTTTGAAACAATCAGAGAATGGCTTCAATCAATCACGATCCACACAACACTGGCACGAACAACAAGCCACCGATGCTTGTCAGATCCGAATACAATATCTGGCAACGTCGGATGACCCATGTTCTAGCTCAATAGAACACTAGGTGTTGGAAGTCTGTTATCTTCGGACCACATGTTCCGATGGTGCCGAGTACTGAAGATCCCAAGGTTCAAGAGCCTAAGAAACTTGAAAATTACTCCGACCAGGATTTTCAGAAAATTGAGTTAGATGCCAAGGCCTTCAGTATTGTGGCCATGGCTCTACCTAATGATATATATGTTGGGCTGTTACACTGTATCAGTGCAAAGGAGTTGTGGGATGCACTGAAAGAACAATTTGGTGGGACTGAAGACGTTATTGAAAACAACCATGAAATACTTAACCAACAATATGAAACATTCAGTCATGTAAAGGGAGAGTCATTAACTAAACAATTTGAGAGGTTTAACTGTCTCATTAATGAACTAAAACTGGTTGGTCTAACTTACCCAAATTAAACTTTGAACCATAGATTTTTAAGATCATTACCAGACATATGGGACACTATTGCTATAGTTATGAGAAACTCAATTGGATTTAAGGACCTATCACTGACCCAGCTTCATGGTAAGCTCTTGACCTATGAGAGAGAGCTTAACCAGAAAAAGAAGCTTCAGGACTCTAGAAAAGTGTCTGATGATTATGTATTTGGCAATACAACACTTTTGGGTCATGATGAGGTGCCTGGTAATAATAAGGATCAGAGTTATGATCATTTCATTGACATAACTTCAGTTTTTAACTCAAGTTTTAACTCTGATTCTTATTCACCAAACTATGCTTTTGCAGCAAGTGGTGGTGATATCCAAGCATCTGATAACATATCCTTTGAGTATGATGACCTAAAGTATTTTGACCCTGATGATTTGGAAGAAATGGACATTATGCACCAATTGGCTCTGCTCAGTGTAAGAACTAACAATTTTTACAAGAAAACTGGTAGAAGGTTTCCAGGGTTGACTGGCAGGTCAAAAGTGGGGTCGGATAAATCAAAGATTAACTGTTACAAATGTCATAGACTTGGTCATTTTTCTAGGGAATGTAGGAGTCAACATGGTACACCTATGATTACCTATCCAAATCAAAGGCCACGAACCAACACATATCAAGTTTCCCATACTACCCCTGGACCAAATGTGCAAAACACTGCTCATTTTGCACAGTCCTCAACCACTGTTCCTGTCCAGTATGTCCAAATCACCGTTCCTCAGATCCACTATGTGCAAAGACTTGTTGCTCAGGCACAAGTGCCAATGATTGCTGCTCCACCCTCTGCCCGTGCAGAGACCAGTCAACAGAGTTTATTCACACAAGGTTTTGTTGATTGGAGCAGTCTACCAGATGAGCTAGTAGATGAAAATTTTGCTCTTGTAGCCAAAGCTGAAAATGAACCAGAAAATTTTTGTTTCATGGCTATGGTTGAAGAGGTTGAATCTAAGGATGTGGTAACTGAATCTGATGTTGTGACTGATGATATTGTTGATGAAGTAATTGCAGATAGAAAATCTGAAGAAGAGGTTGTGAATCTCTCAGATCCCTGGGGTGCATCTGATGATTGTGAGTGCAAGTATGATTGTGCATTGATGGCTGCTGCTAAGGTATCTCCTCAAATCCTAAAAGATCTATGTTCAGACAAATGTATAATAGCATTTGCTAACATTAAAGAGGTGAATGAAAACTTTAGGAAGAAAATTTTGGATGATGAAGTTCAATTTGAAAAACATTCAAAAGAGTTAAAATCAAAATTGACTGAAAAAGAATCTGAAATAAGCAGCTTAAAACATGAAGCAACTATAGCCAAACACCAGCTCCAAACTATGATAACTAAATATCATAGTTGTAAAAAGGAGCTTGAGGCCACCCAAGTTGAATATGAAAAATGGGTGGAATCATGCAAAGGTTTTGAGATGCTCCTCAGCAAACAAACCAAAAGTCATGTGACGTTTGGTTTTGGTTTTGAAACCACTTCTCCAGCTTTTGAAAACACTGACAAAGGGAACAAAAGTTAGTTGAGGTAGTACCAACTAATTTGAAGGGTCAAGAGATTAAAATCACTAAATCTAATGGCAAGAAAATTGTTCTTGAAAAACCAGAAGGTTCCTCATCATACACTGACCTTGAAAAATATGAATTTAAACCTACTTTGTCTGATGAGTGTGGTACTCTTGAAAACTTCAAACCAGTTGATTTCAAAACCCCTGATGGTAAGAAAGAACCACAAGAAAAGGTCATTCCCTTGATAGACCTTCCAGCAGATGATCAAACATCTGTTGAAAAGAAGGCTGAAAAAGGGGAAAAAAAGAAAAGTTTATCCACTTGTTTTGTGATTTATGTGAAAAGAATAATCGTGTTACTAAAAACTGTTTTCTTCTAAAAGCATATGATATCAACAAAGGAACAAGTGTGTGTGATTCTAAGACCACATGCTTAATATTTGGTAAAAAGAATCACAAAACCAAAGAGTGTCTGTATCTCAAAATTTTTGATGTCAAAATACAAGAGTACAAGGCTAAAACTCTTGCAAGTCAAGTGGTGAGTACTTCAAAAGGAAAACCCAAACAGACTTTTACTCCAGTCCAAACATGTGTTACCAAAAGTCTAGAAACATCTGCTTTTAGGGATATTCAAGTAACAGATGCTCCACCCACTAACAAGTACCCAAGAGGATATGGATAACCACCCTGTCATAATTTGTCACATGTTTATGAAGAACCCAAGAGACCTTCTAAACCAAGACTGAACAGAAATACCTATGATTACTATCATCTGCCAGGAAGCGATCAAACATCTGTTGCACCAAGTGTTAACATCCAAGCACTGGCAAATGGTCAGCAACAGTTGTTGAACTTGATTCAAAAACTAGTTCAAACCACTGATCACCTTCAGAAGCTTGAGGCTGAAAAGTCTGTGGACTCATCCAAAGCCAACTTGGCTTTGGGCACTCACCAAAACTGATCCATTACCGATGTGCAGGGAGCTTCTGTTTGCTTAGATAGCCTTTGGTATGTAGATAGTGGAGGCTCCAGGCACATGACAGGATGTAGAGCCCTTCTTCTGGACTTCTTAGCTCACGGAGCGGGTGATATATCCTTTGGTAATGATTTGAAAGGTAAGGTGTTGGGTTCAGGGACTGTTCAGGCTGGGAAACTCAAGTTTGAAAATGTCAATCTTATTGATAATCTTAAATTTAATCTTCTTAGTGTATCACAAATGAGTGACAAAGGTTATGGCTCATTCTTCACTAAGAAAACTTGTAAGATTATTGGTCCAGAAGTGGTGAAAAAGATTGATACCATCATTGCTGAGAGCAAAGCACAACTCGGTGCTTATAGGAGTGGCAATGTGTGTGTGGTTGATATGTTGAAGGACAATCCTATGGCAAATGTCTGTCTATTTTCTGCTGCCTCCACTAAAGAGACAGAATTGTGGCATAGGATACTGGCTCACACCCACCTTCAAACTATCAACTCACTCTCGAAACAAAGCCTTGTAAGAGGTTTACCATCAAAAGAATTCAAATGTGATGAGCATTGTGTTTCCTGCTTAAAAAGGAAACAACATAAAAGCTCTTACAAATCCTTTGATGAGTCCAAAACAAGTCAATGTCTACAATTGTTGCACATGGACCTGTTTGGCCCAGTTAAAATCATGAGTCTAAGAAGAAAAAGATTTTGTCTTGTCATAGTTGATGATTTTTCTCGGTTTACATGGACTTACTTTTTACATTCTAAGGATGAGACTGTAGGTATATTGAAGGACTTTGTCACCAAAGTTGTAAATCAATATGACTTGCCAGTAAAAGTCTTTAGAAGTGACAATGGAACAGAGTTTAAAAATAAGGAGTTGGATGACTTCTGTGTGTCAAAAGGAATTGTGAGGCAGTACAACATTCCAAGAACACCAGAACAAAATGGGGTGGTTGAGAAGAAAAATAGAACTCCCATTGAAGCTGCAACAAGACTACATAAAAGATGTTGTGATTCCATGTCACTATAAAGTCTATTCTGTATCAGGGGAAGCAGCTGTTCAAAACACCTGTCAAAAATCTGCCACAGCTGAGTCAGCCACTGTTGGCCAGTCTTACCCTCAAACCACTGCTTCACCAACTTCATCCACTGCTCAATCATCTGTTGACAAAAGTCCAACCTTTGTTGACAAAAGTCAGTCCAATTTCACACCACTTGGACCCATTCCCCCACCTCCATTTCAAATATCTGTTGGTACTACAGAAGTGCAAACAGATGTTACATCAACAGAGTCACCAAACCTCTGTCCTTCACCTCAAAATGCCATCATACCATATCAGGGAGATTTAATCTACCTAAGAGCTCATCCACCAGACCAAATCATTGGCAACATCAGAGAGGGTGTGCTCACAAGAAGCCAATCCTCAAACATCTGTCTTTTTGCAGGCTTTCTATCTCTCACACAACCTGTCAAGTACCAAGAGGCACTAAAAGACAATAGTTAGGTAGAAGCCATGCAGGAAGAGCTCCTTCAGTTTAAAAGACAACAAGTATGGGAACTTGTACCACTATCAAAGGATGTTTGTCCAATTGGCACAAAGTAGGTCTTCAAAAACAAAACTGATGATAGGGGTATAGTTGTCAAGAATAAAGCCAGGCGTGTGGTTCAAGGCTTCAGACAAGAAGAAGGGATAGACTATGATGAAAGCTTTGCTCCTGTAGCTAGGCTAGAAGCTATCAGACTCTTCCTAGCCTTTGTTGTCAACCACAACATCAAGGTGTATCAAATGGACATCAAATGTGCATTCCTATATGGCAAAATTCAGGAGGAGGTCTATGTATGTCAATCACCTGGTTTTGAAGACACATTCCATCCTAATTAGGTATACAAGCTCAACAAACCTTTGTATAGATTAAAACAAGCACCTAGGGCCTGGTATGAAACTCTTTTCACCTTTCTCTTATCCATTGGTTTCCACCTTTCTCTTATCCATTGGTTTCACAAGAGATTTAATGATTGTTCAAATATATGTGGATGACATCATTTTTGGGTCCATATGTAACAAAATGTATGAAGAATTTAGGAAACTCATGACAACAGAGTTTGAAATAAGTGCTATGGGTGAACTTCAGTGCTTCCTTGGTCTCCAAGTGAAGCAACTGCAAAATGGCACATTCATTCATCAAAACAAATATGTGAAAAATTTGTTAACCAGATTTGAGATGAATGACTGTAAGCCATGTACTACACCCATGAGCACAGCCAAGCTACTCACTATTGATGACAAGGATGAACTGGTTGACCAGACACATTACAGATGCATGATTAGGTCTTTATTGTACTTAACTGCATCTAGGCCAGACATTATGTTTGCCACTTGTGTTTGTGTCAGATCCCAGGTTTCACCTAGAAAGTCAAACCTTATTGCTGTGAAAAGGATATTCAGATACCTAAAAGGTGCTCCCACACTTGGTATCTGGTACCCTGCTAATGGAAACATTGAGCTTTCAGGTTATTCAGATGGTGATTTTGCTGGCTGCCACACCACAAGGAAGTCTACATCAGGAGGGTGCCAGTTTCTAGGGAATGCCTTAGTCTCATGGCAAAGCAAAAAGCAAGCAGCTGTTTCAACTTCAACAGCAGAGGCTGAATACATTGCTGCTGCAAGCTGTACAGCCCAACTCATGTGGCTTCAAAATCAACTGCTGGATTTTGGGATAGTTGTACTAAGGACTCCACTCATGCTGGACAGTCAAGCTGCTGAAAATATCATAAAAAATCCAGTCTCTCATCAACAACAAAGCACATAGACATCAGACATCACTTTGTCAGAGATAACTATGAAAAATGTTTGATTTCTCTGCACCATGTTCCAACAGAGGACCAGTTGGCAGATGCGTTCACAAAAGCTTTAGACACATCCACCGTTACAAATCTGATTTCTAGAATTGGTATGCTAAACATGGACTAAACAACAAAAATGTTTTAAATAAAAAATTAAAATGTTTTAGAAAATCAAAATTCACCCTTAAAAATAGCATTTTGGTTGAAAGATCTGCTATAAGGATAAAAACAACCACTGTGTCATTCACTCTATCCACTGTTAGTTGAAAAATATGTTTCAAACATCTGTTCAGATAAAACAACCACTGTTTGGTTGAAAACTCTGTTTTCAAACGTCTGATTAGATAAAACAACTGTTTCATTATATATATATATATATATATATATATATATATATATATATATATATATATATATATATAGTGTAAGTATCCACAAGAAACTCAAGTTATTTAGTAAACCTTGGAAACCCAATATGTGGCTAGGATTAAGCCACATCACCATATTCAAAAATCATTTTAATAATATCAAAAGGGTAAAAATGTCATTATACATAGAGGATCTCTTTCCAAATTTACATCAAGTACAATAAGAAGGATATTGTACTATGCAAGCTTGCTTTTTCACGTCTCCCCATTTTTGTACCATACCACCTTTTTCACCCACCCACATATACACCATACAACCCACTCATCTTCATCCTCTTTACCATTTTTTCTTTTCCCTCCATGGATTCCCACCTTCAAGATCCACCTTTAAACATGGTTCATCCATTTTCATCTCCTCCACGTGATGTGATTCTCAACAACTTTGCAGGCGATGTGACCGTTGCAGGTTTGTAGATGAAACAATTCAATCACACCTTCATTTTTCGTATTTTTATCATTTTTTTCTTACACATCTTGTGTTTTACTGATTTGTAAATGTATGTTTGCATATCCAGGCTTCGGTACAGGGGAACCTTCGTCATGGGAAATAAACACAACTTCAAGTGATGAAGTTGAAGGTAGGTTTTTTTTTTGTTTTTGTAATATTTTTTTAACGTCACAGATTTGTATGTTTTCAAAGAAAGAGTTCTGTATGTTTGCACACAGTCACTTGCAAAGAAAACAGCTCTTCATGTGTTTTTATGGTATATTTACGTGTGTGTTTTTCTCTTCTTGTCCATTTATGTTATATGTCTTTTTTTTATATATATTTATGTTTCTTGAACAAGAAGAGACAAGCTTAATTGTGTGTTTTTTTATGGTATATGTATTTTTATCTTCTTGTCTTTTATGCAAACACGTTTCTTTGCAAGAAGAGCTAGCCACATTTTGCCACAATCGGTTGTCTTTTTTCCATTTTTAATTAATTACGTTTTTTTACGATTTTTAGTATAAAACTCAGTGCATTGTTTTTATTAATTACGTTTTTGTATGTTATTATTTACACAATGATATTTCTTGTGTTGATATTACATGTTAGCAGTTAGGTTCTTTTTGTTATTAAACAGTTTTGTTAAAATTGTTAACATGTGTTAACATATCTTACCAACAGCTAACAAAGTTTTTATACTTCAACCTATTAACAAGTGTTAATAAAGTGCTAACAAAGTTTTATACGACAAATTTACTAAACTGTCCTATGTGTTTAACACATGTTAAAACTTTTAATATATCAAACTTTGGTGCTTTGTTTAACACAGTCAACACCATTTAGATAACACATGTTATCACCTTTACTATCTGATGATTTCAGAAAAGATTTCAGAAAGATTTTTCGAATTAACAAGCATTAAAGCATACAACAGCTGATCATATTCGTAACAGTGATAGAATGTTTTGTTAAAATCGTTAACATGTGTTAACATATCTTACCAACATGTGTTACTCCTGTTTAGTATGTTAGATGATGAGTTGGTCACACCGGTTAATATCTCATCTATTGTTTTGCAGTTGATAACGAAGACCCCCACTGGTTAACATATGTTAACAAACGAAGTCGAAGGAAGCCGAGAAAAATATGTATAAAAACTTTTTTTAACAACGTTTTCTTTTTTGTACTCAATGTATAGAGTTACTAGATTTATTTTGTTAAAGTGGTTAATAGTTTATAATGATACTTTGTAATAACGTGTGTTAATAGTTTGTGTGTTTTATTTCTCAGTAAACTTATGATTTGAATGTCTTGGGGTAGGTTCATCTCTTGTTCAATAGTTTGTAATAACACGTGTTACCAAATAACATGTGTTAACCTAATGTGTGTTAATAGTTGTATGTTATGTTTACTTATTTCTTTTTTGTAAACTTATGAAGTGAAAACAGGAGTGGTAAGAAAGACAAAAAGGTTGACAAATGATTCATGTTTAACATATGTTACCACACCACTGATACTAACAAATGTTAGATCTTCTCATGGGTATATGGGGGCAACAGGTTTAACTTTATCAGATTAGATAACACATGTTAGCCCTTTATGACCAACTAACACATGTTACCCTCGTATGCAACATTAACACATTATTTGTACTTGCGCCATTATAATAATCTTTTCTTAAACAAAAAAGTATGAGAGAGGGTGTGACATGACCCATTATAATAATATTTTCTTAAACAAAAAGTAGGAGAGAGGAGAGAGATGGTGTGACATGACTCATTATAATAATATTTTCTTTATCAGATTAGATAACACATGTTAGCCCTTTATGATCAACTAACACATGTTAACCTTCCATGCAGTTCAATAGTTTGTAATGATACTTTTGTAATAACATGTGTTAATAGTTTGTGTGCTTTATTTTCTTAGTAAACTTTAAGAAGTGAAAACTATAGGGGTATATGGGGGCAACAGATTTAACATATGTTACCACACCACACATACTAACAAATGTTAGATCTTCTCATGGGTATATGGGGGCAACAAGTTTAACTTTTATCAGATTAGATTAACACATGTTAGCCCTTTATGACCAACTAACACATGTTAACCTTCCATGCAGTTCAATAGTTTGTAATGATAATTTGTAATAACGTGTGTTAATGGTTTGTGTGCTTTATTTTCTTAGTAAACTTAAGAAGTGAAAACTATAGGGGTATGTGGGGGCAACAGGTTTAACATATGTTACCACACCACACATACTAACAAATGTTAGATCTTCTCATAGGTATACGGGGGCAACAGGTTTAACTTTTATCAGATTAGATTAACACATGTTAGCCCTTTATTACCAACTAACACATGTTACCATCGTATGCAACATTAACACATTATTTGTACTTGCCCTATTATAATAATATTTCTTAAACATGTTGTAGGAGAGAGAGTGTGACATGACTCATTATAATAATATTTTCTTAAACAAAAAGTAGGAGAGAGGAGAGAGATAATAATATGTGTTAACATGTTAACACATGTTAACAGGTTTAATATCTCTACTAAGGCTTTTTTTTCTCCATAAGGCTGGTAAGATATGTTAACACATGTTAACACATGTACTTGCCACATTATAATAATATTTCTTAAACAAAAAGTAGGAGAAAGAGTGTGACATGACTTATTATAATAATATTTTCTTAAACAAAAAGTAGGAAAGAGGAGAGAGATGATGTGACATGACCTATTATAATAATATTTTCTTAAAGAAAAAGTAGGAGAGAGGAGAGAGAATGGTGATGTTGACTTTGAAAAAGTAGGAGAGAGGGTGTGACATGACCCATTATAATAATATTTTTTCAAGAAAAAGTATGAGAGAGTGTGTGACATGACCCTAGTACTTGAGAGAGAGAGAGAGAGCATTTCTTTGTGTCCCCAAAATGCCCTTGAAGGTCCTTTTGTGTATTAAAATATTAATATATCTAGTGGGAAGTACAATGGTTTAATCTCAACCATTGATAGTATGAGATGGATGGCTATGATAGAGTTTTCATAGTTTACCAAATAACTTGGGTTTCCTTTATATCCATTCCCTATATATATATATATATATATATATATATATATATATATATATATATATATATATAACCAAGTGCTGTTAGCATCAACACTTTGGTAAGAAAACAGTTGTTCGCATCAGACCTTTGGCAACAGCTGTATGCCACCAGATGTTTGCCATGTCTGCTCTCAAAAGAAAAGTTTTGACCACATCAGTGGTTTCACCAGAGGCTATAAAACCCCTGTTTTACCACAACAGTTGTTACACTGTCTCATTGTATTTAAAATACTGAAACCGCCTTCTTCAACCTCAAACCCTCACTCTAATTCCGTTCATCCTCACACTCAAAATCCATTACAATGGATCTTGAAGCCAATGCCACCCACAATTATCTTCCATATCTGGTCAAAACAGCTGAAAACGTCCCATTCCATACCACCATCGACATCATCCTCAATTCTAAATACCTGATATTACTAACCGCTGATGCTCCCATCTATCTGGATACCCTCCAAGAATTTTGGTTAAATGCTAAGGTTCTTTTTAAAAGACAAAAAGCCTACAACCATCATATCAAAAATTGGAGAGACAAATGTCACCATTACCCCCCAACTGATATCCACAACCTTCTCACTGAATGACCTGTCAGGTAATGACTCTTTCCCTAAGGCTGAACTTCACATAGAGTTTCAGGAAAGAGTTGTGATGCACAAATGACTGGGTCAACTCTTTTCAAAAAGTTTTTCCCACCAGTCATTAAATTTTTCTTTCATACCCTCCTTCTCTGTGTCTCTGCTAAGTCGACTTCATTCAATGAAATCCCATTGAGAATTCAGTACTTGGGATATGCTATGTTATCAGAATCTGACTTCAACCTATCCCAGGGCCTGTTTTTGGATTTAGTATCAACTGTGAAGGCCATAAAGTCTAGGTCTACTAATGCTTTTCTGATATACCCAAGAATTTTAAGTGTAATCCTACAAAAGATTTTACTTGAAAAAGATTTTAAAAAGGGTAAATCTTTCCGAATGAAGAGTCTAACTGATGAAATTTTCACAAGAATGTTGGGTTCAAACACACAAGAAAAAGTGTCAAAAGTCAAAGTTTCAAAAACACAAAAAAAGAGGACTAAGACAACAACTGTTGTCGAAACCTCTGTTGTTGAGCCCGCCCACTGCTCCTGGTGATCATGGCACTACATCCAGCGATGTGAAACCCACACCAGCCACCTCCAGAAGAAAACGTCCATCTACAAAAACCACCACAAAAACCAAAAAGGGGCCTCTGGAAGATGAGATACCAGAGGAAAACCATGTTGCAACACAAAAGCAACAACAAACCACTATTGTTACTTCCTCACAACAGATGGATATATCTCAACCTGAACAAACTCCTCATGAATCCTCACAAAAGGATCATGTTATAACCAAAGGGTACCATATCATGAGACATATGAGTTAATTGACGATATGATCATCATCCCTTCTCCCAGGGCTACTTCTCTTTTCACTTGTAACACCCCAACCGATGGCGGAAACATCGGGGTGCCACGTATTGATGATTGTTCAGTAGCTCATGGTGAATAATGATTTCATTAAATGATTTAAATAGTTTACATACAATGATTCTACAAGAATTCGTACATCAAATTGAATAAGACTATGCACATATCTTCAAGCAAATCTTCAAGCAAGTAGAACCCGAAACATGTTAAGTTGAAAATATTTTGGGTCAACAATTGTTGGTGAGAATTACATAGGTTTTTGAGAAATAGTTGATAACAAGAGTTTGTACAACACTCAGGGTTGTATGATGATAGAGTATGATACCGACATGCAACAATGCGTCTTTGTACAACCAAACCTGGTGTCGACTGATGACTAACTCGCAAGTTAGTTAAATGTTATTACTGTTATCGATCATCCCTGAGTCTATGCGGGGGATGGGTTTGTCAGACCTATAGCGCTATAATCTAAACAGGCGGCTTGATCATTGTTAATGATTGTAGTGTGTCTTTTTGTTACAGTCAAATGATAGAATGATGTTGTAATTGAATCACAAGTAATTATGAGTAAATGATAGTATAAAATGTTTAAACATGTTTCACCCCAAAAATAGTGAAAATAGAGTAAAGGGGCTATGTAAACTCACCTTAACAAAACGTTATCTCTTGAAAAATAGTGTGTTGCCCAATGTATCAAGTATCACCCTATAATGAGGTAATATATATGTCTAAGTCTACCAAGTCTATAAATGTATAAGTTTCTAGGGCTTCGAATTTGGGGATATCCAATTGTTGAATTTAAAATAAAATGTTAATTAAATAAAGGGAAATTTGATAATTAAATAAAAGAAAGCCTTTTTATAAAATTTGAATTTAGAATGCTCACAATAATGTGTTTGAAGTATAAAAAAATAATTTATATAAAATTATTTCTTTTAAAATAGATTTTTAAATCTATTTATTACAAATTGCCAAAGTTTACTTTAATTTCCAAAAATACAAAAATTAAAGAATTATTATATTAAAAATCATATTTCTGTTCTAAATATTTAAAAATAAATTGTATAAAATTTTGGTGCAAAAATAATAAAAATTGGATTTATTATGATTTAATTATGATTAAAACTAACAAAAATTGATTAAAAATATTAAATAAATGATTTTTCAGAAATAAAAATCATTTCTGAAAAGCTTAATGTTATAAAAACTTAGGATAATTTTTGTAGAAATTAATAAGATCGTTTTGATATTTTAATGGATTTTTATAAATATAATAGTATAAAATTGATTTAATTATTATAAATATGAAATAAATGAATTTCAGAAAACTAATAGTTGTAGATAAATCTTTTACATCAGATTTGTTAATAATAATTTTTTTTAGAATTTATAAAAGAGTTTTAATAAATAAAAATGAATTTACAAGATTAAATGTAATTTATATATTATTAATTGATTTAAAAAGGTTTAATGAAAAAAAAGAAAGGAATGGGACGCCACTACCGGGACTCGAACCCGGGTGGCTTAGGGCCAAGCAAACAGTCACAACCACTTGGCCTAGGCCTGTGGTTGTGATAAGTTCTGTTTTAAATAAATTAAATACATTATGTAAAATCAGTTTCATCCCCAAACTAAGATTTCGAGCCCTAGCTTTTCTAATCAAGGGATTCACACATTAATAACCTGATTAATCTTAGGGTTTATGATGTGTGAATGCCGATAATCAAAACCCACTGAAAAAAAACAAACTTACAATGTTGTTTCGATACTCGATTGGATGGTCAACCTTAAAGTCAAACCCACGATCAAAAGATAATAAACAGAGTGATTTGAAGGAAATTGGGGGTTGAGAAGAGATAATTGACGAGTTGTAATGCTTTGAGGATGATCAATTTATAGTGCAATCGTCTGGTTCGATAAATTGGTAAGTTTGACTTGGTTTTTAAAAACAAACGCGTGATATCAATCAATTTGGTCAAATTGATTGAAATTGTTCCGGTAATTGATGAACATTAGGCCGGCAATCATGGTCCCATTCCATTTTTAAAGAAATTACGAGTCATTATGATGATTAGGTTTGGTCAACAACAAAAAGAAAAGAAGAAAGAAAAAATAAATAAATAAATAACTATCTGCTGCTGCTGCTGCACGTCGAAGAGAAGAAAGGAAGCAGGTTAAAAAGCCTTTAAAATTAAAGAGATTCTAAGTTCTAACACAAAAGCTGCTGTGGTGAAGTGGTAGTGTTGTTTGTGGTATCAGATCGGCTGGGGACGAGGGTTCGATCCCCGGCCCGACCATAATTTTTTTTTTTTTTTAAAACTGAAGAGGCATGAGGGTGTGTTGGGCCGGACTAGAGCTGTTGGGCCGGGTTTTGTGGGCCTAGGCTTAAGGGATTCTTGGGTTTGAGTTAGACAATTAAATAGATTAGCATCTAGATTAATGTTATGACTTATTATTATTATTATTATTATTATTATTATTATTATTATAAATCTATATATATATATATATGTATATGTATGAGTAATTATCATTGTATAGGGGTTCAAAATATCACCAAAAATAATAGGGCTTGTCGTTTTAATCCGTAACGTATAAATAGTTAAATACGAAATGTTACAGTCTCCCCTACTTTTAGGAACTTCGTCCCGAAGTTAAGGGAAAACCAGGGTTACAATTGGCCAACTACCGAAAACCTTGATAAAATTTCACACTACCTTAACGTACCTGTAAATTCATGATTACGTTCCGGACCGTAATTACCAATTTACCTTACATTAGGGTTTTGCGTCCTTTTATGACTTTACCGATTGTTAAGCAGGTCTGATAGTCTCCGCCAGTCGTTCAGGTGGTAGGGCCTCTCCCGACTGTTGGAATGACATGATGACCTCTACCAATCGTTAAGCTGGTTGTTTGGTAGTTAACTAATTGTTGTACAAGCAAGTATGATTATAGATATAGCAATTAGTTCACATTCAGACAAACATGCACACAGATGTTATGATAATACTTGAATTTTATTACTTGAATCGAATAACGTCAATACATAGAATAAAAGCAACCAATAGTCAAACGGTGAGTCTTGCGGTTAGGTAGCTGGAGGGTCTTGATCTCGGTTTAGTTTAGGGCATCGGTTACGGTAGTGATTTGGGTCTCCACATTCATAGCATTGACCATAGTTGTATTGATTAAGGTTAGCAGCTTGAGCAGGGTTGGTGGGTTGGTTGGCATTTGGATTTGGGGTCTCGCGACATGTATTAACTAGATGGCCATACCTACCACAATTGGTGCACAAGCGACACGCTGAAGTAGTGGGGTGATGTCGGTTGCATGTGTTACACAATGGATGGTTTCCTGTATAAGGTTTCTTGTTAGAAGCTTGTGGAGTGAGGTTTGCAGCAGGATCCCTGGTCTTACGTTTCTGGTTCTCAGTGGTTACCGCGGCTACAATACTTGTTTTATTGCCTTTCCGAACTAAGGTCCCGTTCTTTACGTGATTATCAGTTAAGGTAGCTGCTAAACGTTTGGCTTCCTCCAAGGTGGCAGGATTCCTTCCCCACACTGTATCCTGGATTTGCATGGGCAGACCACCGATGTACTTCTCGATGGCTACCGACAGGGGAGTGACTTTGTGGGGTAACAATAAGCTAAGCTCGTGAAAGCGGGTGTTGTAGGCAAGGTTTTCCCCACTATCTTGAACTAAGGTGTGGAACTCATCCTCAAGCTTCTTAACTTCATTGCGAGGACAAAACTCTTCCTTCATGACCTCCTTGACTTGGTCCCATGTCATAGCAAGAGCAACTCCGGCCCCACGAGTACGTTTTTCTTCATTCCACCAAGTGAGTGCTCGTTTGTGAAGAACACTCATGGCATAACGGACCTTAAAGTTGTCGGGGCACTCACTGTTGATGAAGGTATTCTCAATACCCTCAAACCATTGGAGGAGTCCTGTAGCTCCTTCTTCACCACTAAACTTTGGAGGGTTACAAGAGTTGAAATGCTTAAGGGTGCAGGCTGGGGGTCCATTACCATTGCCATTGCCGTTCCCGTTCCCGTTACCGTGACCATTCCCGTTGCCGTTCATTTGGATGACCTGAGCGAGTAAATTGGGAACCAGAGTTGCGATTTGCTGCGCCATTTGTTGAGAAATGATCGTAGCCAGGTGAGCATCGACACCATTGTTGTTGTGGTTAGGAACTTGGTCATGGTTATGGTTGTCACCACCTTCTTCGTGGTTCTCACCATTGCTGTTGCGAGTGCTGCGACGTGGAGGCATGATCTGTAATAGACACAATGAAATGAATGAGATTATATAAGGAGTGTAATCATTTATTCATTAATTAAAACGAATAAACGAAAACGTTGACTTATCAAAGATTCTCAATTCTAATAACATATGAAGACATGCTTTAGCCTATAAGTGAACACTCATCCCGAGAATTCCCAGGTAGGCATCCGGGTCCCTCGTCTGATTGGGATATATGCGCAATGCCAGCCTAGACAGAAGACTCAAAATACAGGCGTTCACCCTTCCAGATTGCACGTGTTCGTTATTAAAATCTAGAACTTTGACGAGATCTCAAGGTGGTTCAGGTTAAACCTGAGGATTTTGCCTTATTAGTCTAAGAGTGAATCCAGTGATGGAGAGCAACCTTCTTGTAGGGATGAAAGTAGGGATATGAAGTAGGAGGGAGATAGAGAATAGCAAACAAAAGAAGCAAGTACTGGTTAAATCCTATGGTTATAGACTAGATTATTTTTCTAATAACCTAATTCCCTATAACCATGGCTCTGATACCAATCTGTAACACCCCAACCGATGGCGGAAACATCGGGGTGCCACGTATTGATGATTGTTCAGTAGCTCATGGTCAATAATGATTTCATTAAATGATTTAAATAGTTTACATACAATGATTCTACAAGAATTCGTACATCAAATTGAATAAGACTATGCACATATCTTCAAGCAAATCTTCAAGCAAGTAGAACCTGAAACATGTTAAGTTGAAAATATTTTGGGTCAACAATTGTTGGTGAGAATTACATAGGTTTTTGAGAAATAGTTGATAACAAGAGTTTGTACAACACTCAGGGTTGTATGATGATAGAGTATGATACCGACATGCAACAATGCGTCTTTGTACAACCAAACCTTGTGTCGACTGATGACTAACTCGCAAGTTAGTTAAATGTTATTACTGTTATCGATCATCCCTGAGTCTATGCGGGGGATGGGTTTGTCAGACCTATAGCGTTATAATCTAAACAGGCGGCTTGATCATTGTTAATGATTGTACTGTGTCTTTTTGTTACAGTCAAATGATAGAATGATGTTGTAATTGAATCACAAGTAAATATGAGTAAATGATAGTATAAAATGTTTAAACATGTTTCACCCCAAAAATAGTGAAAATAGAGTAAAGGGGCTATGTAAACTCACCTTAACAAAACGTTATCTCTTGAAAAATAGTGTGTTGCCCAATGTATCAAGTATCACCCTATAATGAGGTAATATATATGTCTAAGTCTACCAAGTCTATAAATGTATAAGTTTCTAGGGCTTCGAATTTGGGGATATCCAATTGTTGAATTTAAAATAAAATGTTAATTAAATAAAGGGAAATTTGATATTTAAATAAAAGAAAGCCTTTTTATAAAATTTGAATTTAGAATGCTCACAATAATGTGTTTGAAGTATAAAAAAATAATTTATATAAAATTATTTCTTTTAAAATAGATTTTTAAATCTATTTATTACAAATTGCCAAAGTTTACTTTAATTTCCAAAAATACAAAAATTAAAGAATTATTATATTAAAAATCATATTTCTGTTCTAAATATTTAAAAATAAATTGTATAAAATTTTGGTGCAAAAATAATAAAAATTGGATTTATTATGATTTAATTATGATTAAAACTAACAAAAATTGATTAAAAATATTAAATAAATGATTTTTCAGAAATAAAAATCATTTCTGAAAAGCTTAATGTTATAAAAACTTAGGATAATTTTTGTAGAAATTAATAAGATCGTTTTGATATTTTAATGGATTTTTATAAATATAATAGTATAAAATTGATTTAATTATTATAAATATTAAATAAATGAATTTCAGAAAACTAAAAATTGTAGATAAATCTTTTACATCAGATTTGTTAATAATAATTTTTTTTAGAATTTATAAAAGAGTTTTAATAATTAAAAATGAATTTACAAGATTAAATGTAATTTATATATTATTAATTGATTTAAAAAGGTTTAATGAAAAAAAAGAAAGGAATGGGACGCCACTGCCGGGACTCGAACCCGGGTGGCTTAGGGCCAAGCAAACAGTCACAACCACTTGGCCTAGGCCTGTGGTTGTGATAAGTTCTGTTTTAAATAAATTAAATACATTATGTAAAATCAGTTTCATCCCCAAACTAAGATTTCGAGCCCTAGCTTTTCTAATCAAGGGATTCACACATCAATAACCTGATTAATCTTAGGGTTTATGATGTGTGAATGCCGATAATCAAAACCCACTTAAAAAAAACAAACTTACAATGTTGTTTCGATACTCGATTGGATGGTCAACCTTAAAGTCAAACCCACGATCAAAAGATAATAAACAGAGTGATTTGAAGGAAATTGGGGGTTGAGAAGAGATAATTGACGAGTTGTAATGCTTTGAGGATGATCAATTTATAGTGCAATCGTCTGGTTTGATAAATTGGTAAGTTTGACTTGGTTTTTAAAAACAAACGCGTGATATCAATCAATTTGGTCAAATTGATTGAAATTATTCGGGTAATTGATGAACATTAGGCCGGCAATCATGGTCCCATTCCATTTTTAAAGAAATTACGAGTCATTATGATGATTAGGTTTGGTCAACAACAAAAAGAAAAGAAGAAAGAAAAAATAAATAAATAAATAACTATCTGCTGCTGCTGCTGCACGTCGAAGAGAAGAAAGGAAGCAGGTTAAAAAGCCTTTAAAATTAAAGAGATTCTAAGTTCTAACACAAAAGCTGCTGTGGTGCAGTGGTAGTGTTGTTTGTGGTATCAGATCGGCTGGGGACGAGGGTTCGATCCCCGGCCCGACCATAATTATTTTTTTTTTTAAAACTGAAGAGGCATGAGGGTGTGTTGGGCCAGACTAGAGCTGTTGGGCCGGGTTTTGTGGGCCTGGGCTTAAGGGATTCTTGGGTTTGAGTTAGACAATTAAATAGATTAGCATCTAGATTAATGTTATGACTTATTATTATTATTATTATTATTATTATTATTATTATTATTATTATAAATCTATATATATATATATGTATACGTATGAGTAATTATCATTGTATAGGGGTTCAAAATATCACCAAAAATAATAGGGCTTGTCGTTTTAATCCGTAACGTATAAATAGTTAAATACGAAATGTTACATCACTCCTCCACCTTCACCATCACATGTCCTTTCAACAATGTAACCATTGTTTGAAGCTATTGATAAAACTCAGGAAATTCCCAGTTCCTCTCCTTCACCCATCAATGAGAGTATACACCAACAAGTGACTGGGACTGAGGAAAATTAATTAGCTATCCCACAAACAGAGGAGGTTACACCCTTGGAGTTAAATGAAACTCTAGGTGAGTTGTCAAGTGAAGTAGCCACTACTGATGTAGAGACCATTGTCTCACAACAGGACAGTGGTTACATAGCTAAGACTTCCTTGAAGGAAACAACTGATGAGGCCACTATATTGTCACTAAAATCAGTTGGAAGTCCCCAGAACCAAGACAAAGGGGCATCTAGTTCTCATTCTTTGGACTCACCTCCTAGGACTAAACCAAACACAACTACCACCGGTAGGAATCCAGATGATCCTATTAATTTAGGTGATGGGTTAAAATACCAAGAATTGACGGCTAGAGTACAATCCATTGAAAACTCTGTTACTGACATAAAATCAGATATCAAGACAATTATGGGATCCTTGGCTGCTCTTACCAAATGTCAACCATCTAAGGAAGATATTGCTAGTGAGCTATGGAAATCTGTTTCCCCCATCATCATTGCTCATAGAAAACTAGCAGATCAAACACACGAAACATACATGGCTCAGATCAGAAATATGGTAGATTCTAGGTATACAGATACCAAAGCAGACATTAAAGCCATCAAAGACCAGCTGCTGAAGACCACTAGCTCTGCCCCTACCACTATCAGGAGAGATGAAAATGATGATCAGTTCACAGCTGATGATGCCAAAAAGGGGGAGAGTGGCAGAGATAGACTACCCAAGCTAAAGCCATCTGGAACAAAACCAGGGTATGAACCAGCACAACAACCAAATCCCAACGTTCAATCCACTGCTGACACTGAAGCATTCAATGCAGGCAAAGCAAAATAAATACATCAAACTACAACAACAACTATACCCAGTGAATCCCACAAATAGTAAACTATTGGTAGGGTCTGGGGAGGGTGGGACGTAGACAGACCTTACCTCTATCCCTGAGAATAGAGAGGCTGCTTCCAAAGAGACCCTCGGCTAAAAAAAAATGATGATAATAATTTAAACTACGAATATCACATAAATGGCGGAAAGACTACTAGGAAAAAGTAAAAGATAAACAACGAGAAATAACATATAAAGAACCCCAAAAGCACAAGAAGACAATCACGTGTAAAGACCAACAAAAAAGTGAGGGTGAAATCTAATTTCCTATGCCACATCTAAAAGCTCTTATGAACCTATCCTAACAGTCTTTAACCTAAATCCTAAGTCTCCAGAAACTCTTGTAGATCTTTCCTAATCTTCTCATCCCAAGTCAACCTGGGCCTACCCCTACCCCTCCTCCCTCCACAGTAAAATTTTCCACCGCCCTAACTGGGTCCGTCATCTGTCTCCTCTTCACATGCCCAAACCACCTTACTCTCCCCTCCTTTATCTTATCGGATATTCTAGCTACTCCCAACCTTTCTCTAAGAACCTCATTTCTTATCATGTCTAACCTTGTGTGCCCACACATCCATCTCAGCATCCTCATCTCTACTATGTCCATCTTATGTGCATGTGTTTTCTTGATGGCCCATTAATCCGTCCCATATAACATAGCAGGTCTAATTGCTGCCCTATAAAATTTCCCCTTTAATTTAACAGGAAATCTCTTATCACACAATACTCTAGTGGCTTCTCTCCACTAACACCATCCAGCCTGAATACGGTGTACTACATCACTGTCGATCTCCCCATCCCTTTGTACAAATAATCCCTAATACTTGAACTTAGTTACTTGCGGAAACACTTGACCTCCAATGGTAATCTGGGTATCCTCATCATTCTCTACGCCACTGAAATCGCAATACAAATACTCGGTCTTAGATCGACTAATCTTAAAACCTTTTCCCTCTAGAGCTACTTGACAATCCTCTAACTTCTCATTTAAGCCCTGTTTACTCTCGGCAACTAACACAATATCATCCGCAAAAATTAAACACCACGGAACCGTCTCTAGAATCATCTTAGACAACTCATCTAGGACAACAGCAAAAAGGGAAGGGCTTAAAGAAGACCCTTGGTGGAGTCCTACCTCCATAGGAATAAAATCAGTATCTCCTACCGGCGACCGAACGCTAGTCACTGACCTATCATACATATCCCCTATTAAGTCTAAATACTTCCTAGGAACCCCTCTACCCTCTAGACTTTCCCAAATCAACCTACGAGGTACACTATCATATGCCTTTTCTAGGTCAATGAAAAGCATATGTAGATCCCGCCATTTCTCTCTATATTTTTCTATCAATCTCCTTAGAATGTGTATCGCTTCCGTAGTAGACCTCCCTGGCATAAAACCAAATTGGTTTACTGAAACCTGAGTTTGCTTTCTAAGTCTAGTCTCAATCACCCTCTCCCATAATTTCATAGTATGTCCTCACAACTTATTGTTGGGTTATATTGAGTCCACAGTTACCAGATCATAGACTTTTGATAGCTTGTTGAGTAGTTAGTAAGTAGAAGGGCTGTTTATGTAATTATGACATAGTTTGTGTACAAAATTCTAGGCTGCGCACTTAATGGACGGGCCCTGCGCACTTAGCTTAAGTGCGCAGGCCCATCTGACCTGCTATATAAAGGATGCTTGTGTGGAGCTCTAGGGTTATGGTTTTGGATATTATCTTGGTTGTATGTGCTAAAGGATCGATAAATCTACAAAGAAATGATCAAACAAGTTTGATTTAGGTGCGGAAACCCTAAACCAATCACAAAATGATAATCAATCAGATCAAAACAAACAAATCATCATTCAAACCTTTTCTCATTAATAAACAACTCAATTACACGTTAATATGATCAAAACATTAAAGACACAACGTGAATTAAGCTTAACAAAACTCTAGAGAGACACACCGAAAATGGAGAGAACAATAATGAATGAACTTTTTATTCAAAAAATGAGCTTGACCTATTTATAGGCTGCACATTCGCCCATCACGTAGGTGCGAATGTGCACATTCGACAAATCCAACCGGTCGAACCAAGCAATACATAACATTCTAATTCTTCCTTCGCCTCCTGTCTCTCCTTTGTATAAACTTCTTCCTTCGTACCCTTTAATATCTTCCTTCGCCCATAAACCAACTCCTTCGCCCATTCGACTCATATTATTAACATATGTTTATGTAAATCCAATGCACTAGTCGCACAATTATGCATCTACAAACTCCCCCTTGACTATTGCTTGGATTGTTTAAGTGTTCGTTCCTCATCCATTCTTTTGTTCATCAACTTGATCCTCAAAAGTTTCTTTTCTTCCAACGTCATCACCTTCTCCAACTATTGCTTCGGCTTTTTCTTCTTCGTTTCAGAAACCTCTTGAGCTTTAAGGAACTTGCCGAGCTTTTTATCATAGTCGCATCCGGCGTTGTTATCATGAGCAAAACACAGAAATACCACTCTCTAGTATTTACTAGCTTGTTCAGCATCCTTAACATCGCTGAAAATAGGATTGTAATACAACATTATGATGTCCTCATGTGAACAATTAACCAACCACATGGGATCAAAAATGTGTATTTTCTTGAAACTCTTTTCACCATCCTTCAAAACTATTACAGCTTCTGCAATCTTCCAATCGTAATACCACCAGATAAAGTCATTAGCAAAATGTTGAGGAATCTGCAGCAATGGAATGTGCCTCAACACTTTTGGTGGTTTGTACTTTAAAGTCACCTTGGGCAAACCAGTTATATCGTCAATGATTTTCTTGTGAACAATCCTTTTTGGATATTGAGGTTCAAAGAGATTCCACTTCGTCTTGCTCTCTCTAGTCATCTTCTCAGCAAAGTAAGCAATCTGATCATTTGTCGTTCCAGTCAACTTGTGACGACAAATATCACGAATGGCCCAGTATGGGAGAGTCTTCAAATCATGGAATCTATCAAAGTATAGGATCCCCTTCTCCCACTTCACTGCAACACACTTCAGTTGCTTTATAAATTTCCAACCCAACGCTTTTCCTTTGAACATATCGTTGTGAAATTTATAAAAGCTACCCTGAATCTCAGCCTTAGGACGATTAGCCTCTTTTTCTTTTAATTCCCTCAATAACTCTTTCAGGCTATCAGATTGTCTGATATACGGTTTCTCATGCCCTCTGAATATTTCATCAACAAACATATCACTCTTCTCTTTTGCACGTCTCTCGGCTTCCTTTAACAATTCATCAGTGAAAGCAGTAAATCCAGAATCCTTGTCTCTTTTAAAATATTCTGGATACTCTTCACTTGTCACATCTTCAACTTCTATATCCTCGAAACCAGGTATGTCACGATCATCAGAATGATCTCCAGCTTCCTTTTCGGGTAGATCAGGAATCTGGTTATCAGCTAACAATTCTTCAACCGTTTTTCCAACCTGTTTCGCTAAACCTTCAAAGATCTCTTTTGACATCGCCGCCGAGATTTCACCATCTTCCAGATCTGGATCATCATACTCCAATTCAAACACCCTGTCACGAGATTCAAAGATCTCAGAAAATCTGTTGGTCATGTCAATCGTCCAGACTTGATCAGTAAGCATCTGGCGATACATCTGCTTATCAGCTTCAGACATAGACTTCAGCTTTTCATTCCAGAAGATCGTATCATCATCCACCGATCCTCCAGGGGCTTTTGAACTAGATTCTTCTCCTTTTTCCAGATTCTCTCCTCTAATACTTATATTTATCTGTATCGTCATCATCATTGTCATCATCATCATCAGATGCAGAGCTGCTATCATCACCAGAATCATCATTCGAACCATCATCATCATCATCCTTCTTCTTTTTAGGAGCTTTACCAGCATCTTCATCAATATCTTCATCATCCTCCTCATCATCGTCAGATAGTTCAAAATCAACCTGCTCCTCTTCAAGCTCTTTATCTTCTTCACCTTCTTTCAGCTGAGGAGCTCGAGAGTATAAATCTTTGATTAGATTATCCATGTTTTTGTTACTCTCTTTCAGCTTCTTATTTTCTCCTTTCAAAGCTATAATTCGTCTGGTGTTTCTCTGCTCATGTTTCAACAGCTTCTTATTATCCTTCTGCAACTTTTTGATCTTCTTTTTCAATTCCTCATTATTCTCATGTGAGGTGACAACTACATCCAACATCTTTGAGTCGTTTTGTCTCAATTGGGAAATCTCAGTCTGCTGCTTGTTTATTAAATTCATCATTTCAGTAAGTCTCCGATTAACAGTATTCATCACATCACTATCTACTGTAACCTTTTTGGTGGAAACTTCAGCAACCTCTGGCAGTTTACCCTTCCTCATCTTCTTCAGTACATTATCTAATGCTTCGTTGAAGGCATCAACAGGTATATCAGCTCCCTGTTCAGTACTTGAAGTATCGGTGGTTTTCTGCTTCTTTGAGGCTTGAGCAGCAACTGGAGATTTTGAGCCTGAAGCAGGTGGCAACTTCGTTCCTGATATCAATGTTTCAATTTCTCTAGCTCTCTTCACTGCAAGCTTTACAACCTTCTCTTTCTTCTTGAACTGGGGCTTCTTTGGTTTCTCCCCTTGAACTGGCGAACCAGGAAAGTCTCCTGCTACCAGACCTAAACCCTCATCCTCTTCATCTAATCGAATAGGGCTATTCATTCTCTGCTCCTCCACCGATCTGTTCAAACTTGCAGACTTACCAGCCACAGTGGCCTTGGGCGTGGTAGTCTTCAAAGTTTCAGTCTCAGAATCCCAGTGTTCATCTTCCTGCGTCTCTTCAGAATCAATCGACGCCTCATCAACAATGTGCAATCCTTTCTTAGTGTTAGGATCTGAGTTTGATTGTTTTGATTGTTTAACTAAATATGATAATAGTGAAATAAATATAGAATGAAAGTGCAGCGGAATAATAAACTGTTAATCAAAACAAGAGAGTAAATGTTTTCAGATCGAAAGCTTTCATTTATCTAAAAGATTACAATCGTACAATTACTCCCCCTCAGCCTGATCACACAGTGTTTGTCTGAGAGAATGTTTGTGTGTGTGATGCAATAGAACAGTACAAGCACTGTTCTATTTATAGACAGACTTAAACCACTGATGACCTAAGCTAACGTCACCTAAGACAGTGACCTCTAACAGAATAACAAACATAAACATCTGCCTATTACAAATTACTGTTACATTGAAAGTACTGATAGTAAACAGTTGTTGTAGGAAAACTCTGATGGTCTTATATCCACTGCTGAAGCCTAAGTGCTGTTGGCTCCAGCAGTGCTTTAGTCTTCAGTACTTGAGTCAGCAGTTGTTCTTCATCAGTTGTTTATTCAGCAGTCCTTTGTATCAGCACTTGTTAAGCAGTTGTTTGGATAGAACAGTTGTTAGAGTCAGCAGTCTTTTGGGAGAAGTATGTTGTAAAGACTGTTTATTCAAAGGATCAAACTGTTAGCATATTTTGGCTTTCTAATCATCTGTTCTTCTCCAGGTCAGCAGACCCAACACTTAGCCATTGTCTTATTCCTTCTCGGTGTACTCTTCTTCTTAGCAGGTTCGGGAACAACCTCAATCCTTATCTCTTTCTCTTTTCCTTTCTTTGCTCCCACATTAACAACCTGTCGCATTCGCTTTGCATCTGGATCAACAGGATGTAATGGATTGTCTTCGTCTGAATCACTGTTAGAATGTCTCACTAGACCTTTACCTAGATCCGTATAGTCAATCCTTGCCAAATGTCCAAATAAACGTCTAACAGGTGGACGTTCATTTACTGACAAGCCTTTATAAGCTTTCATTCTTGCCAGTGTATATATGGACATATGTTCTTGAACTACGATGTGCTTTGGATCCCTCTTCAATTCTTTATATTTATGATCAAATACCATCTGAAGGAATCAAGGATACAACAAAAATTTTAGATTCCCTGTGCCATTGACAGGTTGTTAGGATCTGAGTTTGATTGTTTTGATTATATTTAACTAAGAATGATAAGAGTGATATGAATATAGATGGAGAGTGCAGCGGAATGATAAACTTTTAATCAAAACATGAGAGTAAATGATTTCTGATCGAATGCTTTCATTTATCTAAAAGATTACAATCATACAAGTACTCCCCCTCAGCCTGATCACACAGTGATTGTTTGTCTGAGAGAATGTTTGTGTGTGTGATGCAATAGAACATTACAAGCACTGTTCTATTTATAGACAAACCTAAACCACTGATGACCTAGGCTGACGTCACCTTAAGACAATGACCTCTAACGGAATAACAAACATAAAACATCTGCCTATTACAAACTACTGTTACATTGAAAACACTGAAGGTAAAATACTGTTGTAGGAAAACTCTGATGGTCTTGTATCCTCTGCTGGAGCCTATGTGCTGTTGACTCCAGTAGTGCTTTAGTCTTCAGTACTTGGATCAGCAGTTGTTCTTCATCAGTGTTTATTCAGCAGTCCTTTGTATCAGCAGTTGTCATAGCAGTTGTTTGGATAGAACAGTTGTTAGAGTCAGCAGTCTTTTGGGAGAAGTATGTTGTAAGGACTGTTTATTGTGTGGATCAACTGTTAGCATGTTTTGACTTTTCAATCATCTGTTCTTCTCCAGGTCAGCAGACCCAACAATCTCCCCCTAGAACAGATGATGCCAAAACTCAGCTCTATTTACTGATCTTTATTCCTCATCAGACTTTCTTTGATTTGACCTTTGAATTGTAGTTCAAAGTTCAGAGCAAATAAGTCTTCTTCATCTCTTTCAAGCTCTAGATTTAGCAATGTTTGAAGATCATTTGCACATAGGCTGAATGCATCATCCATGCTAATTTTCTGAACTCTTCCATCTGACCTGAGCAGAGTCAATTCATGGTTGTCATTGTTGACTTTCCATTTTAGAATTTTTGAGTCAGTGGATTTGCTGAGATGAACTTTTATTTGGGATGAGTTAGGTGATGGAGGTCTCCCAATGAGTTCCCTGAGTTTCTCTGTTGTGGGATCAGAGAAGAAATGTATCTGATTGAAGAGCCCTTCTTTTATAAATGTATCAGCAAACATCTTCTGATCTTCTTCTGACATTTCTTTATTTTTCTTGAACTGTCTTCTTGCAGCAGCTGATAGATCAGAAGTTTCAAGTAAGCTGTATAAGGTAAAAGTCTGTTGGGGTCTCTTCATCAGTGGCTCATCAGGATAGACAGGTTTTCTAGGTAGGCTGGGATCCTTCTTTCTGTTTTCTTCAAGACTCTTGTATGTCTCAACCAGCTTCAGCTCAGACCATTTGGCAACAGACCTAATCTCCCCATAATTAGCAGCTACTATCTCTTGTTTCATTCTTTTAAACTTTAAAGCTCTGGCTGGGTCTCTGCCTTTGCCAAAATTGGGAGCAGAGACTTTAGCTTTGGGGTCTTTGGCCAACTCTTCTATTCTGAGAAGTTCTTCTCTTAGTGCATGAGTGGTCCAGCCAGCAAACTGCTTTTTGGTTGCTTTATATGGCTTGGTTGCCAAGATCTGTTCTAGAAGAGAATCCCTAACCTCCTTTTCCAAGTCAACACTGAGAGGCATGGAAGACATGGAGTTGCTCAGGGTCTTAGCAAAGTCCTCAATCCTTCTGAGTTTGCTAAGCTCTGCTGAATGGATGCCCTGAGTAGTCCTGTCATCCTTCCCTTTGCATCTCTCCATAATGATGGCATATGCCTGTTCACCCTTGTATTTAAGATATGTATCAATGTTTAGGGGAACAGGGAAATTTGGGAGAGAAGGGAAAGATCTGTCAGATGGTTGTTCAGTATTGCAGAAGGATTGTAATTCCCCCTTGAGTAGATCAAGTTCAAGGGGATACTGAACAACCAATGGTGTAATGGTTGGTGGTGGTCTATGGGAACTGAATTTGGATGTGTGTGGTGAGAATGATGAGAGTGGAATAGCTGTAATAGGGGTGGATTGTGTAGTTGAGGTGGTATTTGGTGATGTGTGTATGTTTTCATCCTGTACAACAAAGGTTGACTTTCTCTTCCTTGTGTACAAGATTTTAGGGGATGCTGATGTGGAAGCAGTGGTTGGATTAACATCTGTTGACCTTTTAGTAGGACCAGCAGATGTTTGGGATTTGGTTGGTGATGTAGGTTTGGTGGTTGTATGTTCAGATGTGTTTGTAGGTTTAGGTGCAGTGGTTTCAGTGGTTTGGGTGGCAGTAGTTTTATCAGTGGTTTGGGGAGCAGTGTTTTGGGTGGTATCAGTGTTTTGGGTGGCAGTGGTTGTAGCAGCAGTGGTTTTGTCAACAGAGGTTTTTAGCTTAGATGGTGGTTTTCTGACATGTCTAGCAGGCATTTTCATCCTTTTTGAGGATCCCACATCTTCAACCTCCTGCTGTTGTTCCTTCTTGAGGTTCACCAACAACTCTGCTTTAGCTTCCAAGGTGTTAGCCCTCTTTTGTTTGGCTTGAGCAGCCTTTTCAGCTTCTTTGTTTGCAGAGTTGTCTACTGCTTTGCTTCTATCAGTGGTTTGTTGTGGTGCTGATGGTGTTGCTTGTTGTTGTTGTTGTTGTGGTGCTGTTTGACTAGCCTCTGGTTTGTTGGCAGACTTGGCTTTACCCTTTTTAGAAGGTGGACAACCAAAGGGATCTAGCTTTGGTAGCCTATCTCTGCCACTCTCCCCCTTTTTGGCATCATCAGCCGTGAAGTCATCATCATCTTCATTCCTGAGAATGGTGGTAGGGACAGAGCCAATGGTCTTCAGCAGGTGATCTTTGATGGCTTGAATGTCTGCATGTGTATCTTTGTACCTTGCATCCACCATGTTTCTGATTTCAGCCATATATGTTTCATGTGTCTGATCAGCTAGTTTTCTGTGAGCTATGATGATGGGGGAAACGGATTTCCATAGCTCACTAGCTATATCAGCTTTTGGAAAGATCTGCTATTGAACCCAGTATAAGCTTGACATCAGATTTGATGTCAGCTACAGAGGTTTCAATTGCTTGAGCTCTGTCCGTCAATTCTTGGTATTTTGACCCATCTCCTAAGTTAATAGGATCATCTGAGTCCCTACCTGTGGTAGTTTTACCTGATTCAGTCCTAAGAGGTGAATCAGATGCCCCTTTTTCTTGGTTCTGGGGACTTCCAACTGATTTTGGGGACACTATAGTGGCCTCATCAGCTGTTGCCTTCAAAGAAGTCTTTGTGATGTAACCACTGTCCTGAGGTGAGACAATGGTCTCTACTTCAGTAGTGGCTGCTTCATTTGAAAACTCACCTAGAGTTGCATTGAACTCACGTGGTGTAACCTCCTCTACTGTTTGTGGGATGGCAGATTGAATGTTCTCAGGACCAGTTACTTGTGGGGGTATGCTCTCAGTGATTGGTGAAAGAGAGGAACTGGGATTTTCCTGAGATTTCTCAATTGCCTCAAAAAGAGGTTGAAAGGTTTGTGGAACATGATGTGATGGTGAGGGTGGAGGAGTAACAAGAGAATTAGCCCTGGGAGAGGGGCTTGTGATCATATGTGTAACACCCCAACCGATGGCGGAAACATCGGGATGTCACGTATTGATGATTGTTCAGTAGCTCATGGTGAATAATAAATTCCATTAAATAATTTAAATGAATTACATACAATTGTTCTAGAATTTGTACATCAACTTGAATAAACTATACACATATCTTAAAGCATCAATTCAAATCTTCAAGCATATAGAACCTGAAACATGTTAAGTTGAAAATGTTTTGGGTCAACAAAAGTTGGTGAGAATTACATAGGTTTTTGATAATTGAGTAAAAATGATGTGCAATTCATGTGTCATGTCAATCTAGTCCATATGTGAGAACATACTAGAAATAAATCGAGTGCATAATCAACCCTGATGACTGTTATAATATGATACATACCATACGCTCATGGTCCAATTGAATATGTTATACGATAACAAACACCCACGCTACCTTTGTAGGAGGCACGTATCCGGGTGGGATTGTCAGTCCAATAGATCTATCAATATTTACCGCCGGCTTGTACGGAGTTAATGATTATGCTAGAATGGTGCTTACTCTAATCATGCTCAAGACATAATGCAACATAGAAAACACATAGACACATTGATGATTGAATTGCATAAATGATGTTGTAACATGTTTCACCCCAAAAACGGTGATAAATAGAAAAGGGGCTATGTAAAACTCACCTTGGTAAAATGTTATATCTGTTGAAAATAGTGTGTTGCCCAAATGTATCAAGTATCACCCTATAATGAGGTAATAAATATGTCCAAGTCTATCAAATCTACAAATGTATAAGTTTCTAGGGCTTCGAATTGGGGATAAATGCTCGTTTGATTATTATTAAAAATATTCGCCAATTAAGAGAAATTTAGTAAATAAATAACCAAAAATCTTTTTATAAAATTTAAATTTAAGATGTTCACAAGAATGTTGTTTAAAGTATAAAAATAATTTTTATAAAATTATTTTCTTTAAAATAGATTATTAAATCTATTTATTACAAATAGTCAAACTTTAACTTTAATATTCAAAAATACTAAAATTAAAGAATTATTATTTTAAAAATCATATTTCTGTTCTAAATATTTAAAAATAAATTGTATAAAATTTTGGTGCAAAAATACCAAAAATTGGATTTATTATGATTTAATTACGATTAAATCTAACAAAAATTGATTAAAAAATATTAAATAAATGATTTTTCTGAAATAAAAATCTTTTCAGAAAAGTTTATTGTTATATAAACTTAGAATAATTTTTGTGGGAATTAGTAAGATCGTTTTGATATTTTTATAGATTTTTATAAATATAATAGTATAAAATTGATTTAATTATTATAAATATTAAATAAATGAATTTCAGCAAACTAAAAATTGTAGGTTGAACTTTTACATCAGATTAACATAATATATTTTTTGTAGAATTTATAAAAGGGTTTTGGTATTTTAAAATGAATTTTAAATATATAAATGAATATATATATATATATAAGTTAAGCTAAAAAAAAAGATGGTGCTTGTGGGACTCGAACCCATGGTTCTGGGCGGTTCAAAGGCTTACAACTGACATCCAAACCATCTGGTCTAGACATCTAATACGTTTTAATTCTGTTTCGAATGAAATTAATATAGAGAGCAATGTATTCATCTTCCCAAATTATTAATCATAAACCCTAAATCTGCAATTGAATGATTCACTCATCAATAGCCCAATTAATCATGGGGCTATTGATGAGTGATTGCTGATATACAAAACCCACAGGAAGAATCAAACTTACAATGTCGTGTAGAACACGATTGCTTGGTCAATCAAAAAGTCAACTCGAACAAAAAATGCTAAAGAACAAACGATTTTGAGAGAAATTAGAGGTTGAGAAGGAAGGATTGGCGAGTTGTGGACGCTTGTGAACGTTCAATTTATAGTGCTAAGCACTGGATCGTAGATATGGTAAGGATTGACCAAGTATTAATGTTCACGCGTGTTCTTGATAATTTTGGTATCAATTGGATGATAATCAACGCGTTATTGAGTCATTGTAGGCCGATAATTGCGTTCCCATTCCATCAGTCAATCAATTGCGAGTTAATGTTGGTCAAATATGAATTTCTTATTCATTTCAGCTGCAGCGCGAACAGATATGGAAAAGGAAGGAGGAGAGGAACAGAAAAACGGGTATAAATGTAAATGGGCCTGGGTTAAAATCAAATTGAAGGGTGTGGTCTAGTGGTGTAAACGCGTGTGTGGTGTGTGAAGGGTCCCCGGTTCGAATCCCAGCCGAGGCATCCCTTTTTGTTTCTTTTTAAAACAGAGAAGGGAGAGGGGTGAGGGGCTTTGGGCCTTGGTTGTGGGCTTCTGGGGTTTGGGCTGGGATGGCTCTTTGGGCTCAGCAGGATGTTGGGCTGCATTTGTCTAAAGGATTTGGTTTGAGTTTACAAGCCTACTACAACAACATATTATTATTATTATTAATATTATTATTATTATTATTTATATATATTTATATTTATATATAAATATACATATATATAAATTATGAGTTAGGGTAATGGAGACTTAGGCACGGTTGTAACGAAAATAAGGGCGTTTTATATTTAAAATTCGGGGAAAAACTTCGTGATGTTACAATATGGTCAAGTGACTCATATGTATCATGATGTGGTTGCCCTTGGCTTACAACATGATCCTTTTGTGAGGATTCATGAGGAGTTTGGTCAGGTTGAGGTATGTCCAACTGTTGTGAGGAAGTAACAACAGTGGTTTCTGGTTGCTTTGGTGGTGCAAAGAGTTATCTTCTGGTACCTCATCATCCAGAAGTCTCATTTGTGGTTGAGTGGTGGCGTTTGTGGATGGACGTTTTCTTTTGGAAGTGGCTGGTGTGGGTTTCACAGCACTGGATGTAGTGCCATGATCACCAAGAGCAGTGGGCTCAACAACAGAGGTTTTGACAACAGTTGTTGACTTTGTCCTCTTTGTTTGTGTTTTTGAAACTTTGGACACTTTTGACACTTTTTCTTGGGTGCTTCCACCCAGCATTCTAGTGAAAGTTTCATCAATTAAGCTTTTCATTTGCATTGTCTCACCCTTTTTGAAAACTTTTTCTGGTAAGGCCTTTTGTAGGATTACACTAAGAATTCTTGGGTAAATTAGAAAAGCATTGTTTGATCCAGACTTAATTGCTTTCACATTTGACACTAGGTCCATAAACAATCCCTGGGACAGATTGAAGTCAGAGTTTGACAACATGGCATATCCCAAATATTGCATCCTTAATGGGATTTCATTGAAGGATGTGGACTTAGCGGAGACACATAGAAGGAGAGTATGGAAGAAAAATTTCATGACTGGTGGGAAAAACTTTTTGAAAAGTGTTGACCCAGTCATCTGACCATCATACCCTCGTTCTTGAAACTCAGTGTGAAGCTCTGTTTTTGTGAAGGAGTCCTTACCTGCCAGGTCATTGAGTGAGAAGGTTGTGGATATGAGTTCAGGGGTAATGACAACACTTGTTTCTCCAATTTTGGAAATAATGGAAGTAGGCTTTTTGTCTTGTAATAAGAACTCAGCATTCAACCAGAACTCTTGGAGAGTATCAATGTAGATGGGAGCGTCAGCGGTTAAGATGGGTAGATATTTGGAATTTAGGAGAATGTCAATGGTGGAATGGAATGATGTGTTATCATCTGTTTTTACCAGTTATGGGAGACAATTGTGGGTGGCTTTGGCTTGAAGATCCATTTTAATGGATTCCGAAGGTGAAAAGGAATGAAATTTGGAGTAAGGGTTTGAGAGCGAAGAAGACGGTTTCTGTATTTTGAATACAATGAGACAGTGTAACATATGTTGTGATAAAACATGGTTTTTATAGGCTCAGGGGAAACCGCTGATGTGGCCAAACCTCTGCTTGTAGGAGCAGACGTGGCAATCATCTGATGGATAAACATCTGGTGGAGAACAGTTGTTTTGGCAAACAGCTGATACAAACAGCTGATGGAACCAACTGTTGTATTTTTTTTATTATTATTATTATGTATAGGTATAGTATAGATATATATAGATAACGAAACAGTTGTTTTATCTGATCAGATGTTTTGAAACAGATTTTTTCAACCAACAGTGGATATGAATGAAACAGTGGTTGTTTTATCTAATCAGATGTTTGAAACAGATTTTTCAACCAAAAAGCTATTTTTAAGGAGAAATTTTGATTTTCTGAAACATTTTAATGCTTTTTTTTGTTAAAAAACAAACATTTTTGTTGTTTAATCCATGTTTAACATACCAATTCTAGAAATCAGATTTGTAAAGGTAGATGTGTCTAAAGCTTTTGTTAGCACATCTGCCAACTGATCTTCTGTTGGAACATGGTGCAGAGAAATCAAACCTTTTTCATAGATATCTCTGACAAAATGATGTCTGATGTCAATGTGTTTGGTAGTGGAATGAGAGACTGGATTCTTGATGATATTTTCAGCAGCTTGACTATCCAACATAAGTGGAGTCTGTAGTGCAGTTATCCCAAAATCCAGTAATTGATTTTGAAGCCACATGAGTTGGGCTGTACAGCTTGCAGCAGCAATGTATTCAGCTTCAGCTGTTGAGGTTGAAACAACTGCCTGCTTTTTTGCTTTGCCAGGAGACTAAGGCATTCCCTAGAAATTGGCACCCTCCCGGTGTGGACTTTCTTGTGGTGTGACAGCCAGCAAAATCACTATCTGAATAACCTGAAAGCTCAATGTTTCCATTAGCAGGATACCTAATACCAAGTGTGGGAGCACCTTTGAGGTATCTGAATATCCTTTTCACAGCAATAAGGTTTGACTTTCTAGGTGAAGCTTGGGATCTTGCACAGACACATGTGGCAAATATAATGTCTGGCCTAGATGCAGTTAAGTACAGTAAAGACCCAATCATGCATCTATAATGTGTTTGATCAACCAGTTCATCCTTGTCATCAATAGTGAGTAGCTTGACTGTACTCATGGGTGTACTACATGGCTTACAATCATTCATCTCAAATCAGGTTAATAAATTCTTTACATATTTGTTTTGGTGAATGAATGTGCCATTTTGCAGTTGTTTCACTTGAAGACCAAGGAAACACTGAAGTTCACCCATGGCACTCATTTCAAACTCTGCTGTCATGAGTTTTCTGAACTCTTCACACATTTGGTTACATGTGGATCCAAAAATGATGTCATCCACATATATTTGAACAATCATTAAGTCTTTCCCTTTCAATTTTAGTAATAAAGTTTTGTCAATTTCACCTCTTGTGAAGCCAATGGATAAGAGAAATGTGGAAAGAGTTTCATACCAGGCCCTTGGTGCTTGTTTGAGTCCATACAGAGCTTTGTTGAGCTTGTTGACATAGTCAGGATAGAATGTGTCTTCAAAACCAGGTGGTTGACATACATAGACTTCCTCCTGAATTTTGTCATAAAGGAAAGCACATTTGATGTCCATCTGATACACCTTTATGTTGTGGTTGACAGCAAAGGCTAAGAATAGTCTGATGGCTTCTAGTCTTGCTAAAGGAGCAAAAGTTTCATCATAATCTATTCCTTCTTCTTGTCTGAAGCCTTGAACCACAAGCCTGGCTTTATTCTTGACAATAATACCTCTTTCATCAGTTTTGTTTTTGAAGACCCACTTTGTTCCTATAGGACAAACTTCCTTAGGTAGTGGTACAAGCTCCCATACTTGTTGTCTTTTAAACTGAAGGAGTTCTTCTTGCATAGCTTCTACCCAACTGTTGTCTTTCAGTGCCTCTTGGTACTTGACAGGTTGTGTGAGAGATAGGAATCCTGCAAAAAGACAGATATTGGAGGATTGGCTTCTTGTGAGCACACCCTCTCTAATGTTGCCAATGATCTGGTCTGGTGGATGAGCTCTTAGGTAGATAAGATCTCCCTGATATGGTATGATGGCATTTTGAGGTAAAGGACAGAGGTTTGGTGACTCTGTTGATGTAACATCTGTTTGCACTTCTGTAGTGCCATCAGATGTTTGGAATGGAAGTGGGGGAATGGGTCCAAGTGGTGTAAAAGTGGACTGACTTTTGTCAACAGAGGATTGACTTTTGTCAACAGATGATTGTTCAGTGGATGTGAGAGGTGAAGCAGTGGTTTGAGGGTAAGACTGGTCAGCAGTGGTTGACTCAGCTGTGACAGAGTTTTGACAATTGTTTTGAACAGCTGCTCCCTCTGATGCAGAATAGATTTTGTAGTGACTGGGGATCACAACATATGTTCTGTAATCTTGTTGTGGAGACTGTGGAATACCTGCATTGTTAGTTTTAACAGTGATATCTTCAAATTTGAATTTATCTAAATCAAATAGTTCAACAGGATTTGCTGGGATTTTTAGAGATGAAAGTTCATTGAACTTTACATTTAGAGTTTCTTCTATTGTCTTGGTCTTTGTGTTAAACACTTTATAAGCCTTGGCAGTAGAAGAATATCCCAGAAAATAACCACAATCTACTTTGGCTGCGAATTTTGAAATGGAATCTTTGAGATTTAAAATGAAACATGGGCAGCCAAAGATTTTGAAAAATGAAAATAATGGTTTGATTTTGAACAAAATTTCATAAGCAGTTTTTTGATGTCTAGGGATGATCAAAACTCTGTTTTGAACATAGCAAGCAGTGTTTACAGCTTCTGCCCAGAAGGACAATGGCAAACCAGAATCTGCTAGCATGGTTCTTGCAGCTTCAATAAGAGTTCTATTTTTCCTTTCAACCACCCCATTTTGCTCTGGTGTTCTTGGGATGCTGTACTGCCTCACAATCCCTTTTGACACACAGAAATCATCCAACTCCTTATTTTTAAACTCTGTTCCATTGTCACTCCTAAAGACTTTTACTGGCAAGTCATATTGTTTTTCAACTTTGGTGACAAAGTCCTTCAATATACCTGCAGTCTCATCCTTAGAATGTAAAAAGTAAATCCATGTAAACCTAGAAAAATCATCAACTATGACAAGACAAAATCTTTTTCTTCTTAGACTCATGATTTTAACAGGGCCAAACAAGTCCATGTGCAACAATTGTAGACATTGACTGGTTTTGGACTCATCAATGGATTTGTAAGAGCTTTTATGTTGTTTCCCTTTTAGACAAGAAACACAATGCTCATCACATTTGAATTCTTTTGATGGTAAACCTCTGACAAGACTTTGTTTAGAGAGTGTATTAATAGTGTTAAGGTTGGTATGACCCAGTCTCCTATGCCACAATTCTGTCTCCTTTGTGGAAGCAGCAGAAAACAAACAGACATTTGCAATAGGATTATCCTTTAACATATCAACAACATACACATTGCCACTTCTATGAGCAACAAGTTGTGCTTTGCTCTCAGCAATGATGGTATCAATCTTTTTCACCACTTCTGGCCCAATAATCTTGCAAGTTTTCTTTGTGAAGAATGAGCCATAACCTTTGTCACTCATTTGTGAAACACTCAGAAGATTAAACTTGAGATTATCAATAAGATTGACATTTTCAAACTTGAGTTTCCCAGCTTGCACAGTCCCTGACCCCAACACCTTACCTTTTGAATCATTACCAAAGGATATATCACCCCCTCCATGAGCTAAGAAGTCTAGAAGAAGGGCTCTACATCCTGTCATGTGCCTGGAGCCTCCACTATCTACATACCAAAGACTATCTAAACAAGCAGAAGCTCCGTGCACAGCAGTAATGGATTAGTTTTGGTGAGTGTCCAAAGCCAAGTTGGCTTTGGATGGGTCCTCAGACTTTTTAGACTCAAGCTTTGGAAGATGATCAGTGGTTTGAACTAATTTTTGAATCAAGTTCAACAACTGTTGCTGACCATTTGCCAGTGCTTGAATGTCAACACTTGGGGCAACAGCTGTTTGATCACTTTCAGACAGATGATAATACCCATAGGGATTTCTGTTCACTCTTGGTTTAGAGGGTCTTTTTGGCTCCTCATAAACATGTGGCAGACTATGACATGGTGGTTATCCATATCCTCTTGGGTATTTGCTTGTGGGTGGAGCATCTGTTACTTGGACATCCCTAGGAGCAGATGTTTCAAGACTTTTAGTTACATGATTCTTCTTTTCACAGAAATCACAGAACAAGTGGACAGTCTTTTCTTTCTTCTTCCCTTTTTCAGCCTTCTTTTCAGCAGATGTTTGAGCATCTGCTGGAAGGTTTTTCAAGGGAATGACTTTTGCCTGAGGAGCTGTCTTTTCTTCAGGTGTTTTAAAATCAACAGGTTTAAAATTCTCAAGAGTATCACACTCATCAGACCTGGTAGGTTTAAATTCATACTTTTCAAGTTCAGTGAATGATGAGGAACCTTCTGGTTTTTCAAGAACAATTTTCTTACCATTTGGTTCAGTGATTTTAATCTCTTGACCCTGCAGGTTTGTTGGAACTATCTCAACAGACTTTTGACCCCTTTTGTCAGTGTTTTCAAAAGCTGGAGCAGTGGTTTCAAAACCAAAACCAAACTTCACATGACTTTTGGTTTGTATGTTGAGTAGCATCTCAAATCCTCTACATGATTCCACCCATTTCTCACATTCAACTTGGGTGGACTCAAGCTCACTTTTACAACTCTGATATTTTGTTATCATAGTTTGGAGCTGGTCTTTGGTTATGGTTGCTTCATGTTTTAAGCTGCTTATTTCAGATTCCTTTTCAGTTAAACTTGTTTTTAAATCTTTTGAAAGTTTCTCAAATTTAACTTCATCATCTAAAATTTTCTTTCTAAGGTTTTCATTCACCTCTTTGATGTTAGCAAATGCTATTACACATCTGTCAGAACACAAATCCTTAAGAATTTGAGGAGATACCTTAGCAGCAGCCATCAATGCACAATCACACTTGCACTCACAATCATCAGATGCACCCTAGGGATCTGAGAGATTCACAACCTCTTCTTCAGGTTTTTCACCTGTAACAACTTCATCAACAACATCATCAGTCACAACATTAGATTCAGTCACCACCTCCTCAAATTCAACTTCATCTACCATAGCCATGAAACAAAAGTTTTCTGGTTCATTTTCAGCTTTGGAAACTAATGCAAAATTTTCATCTGTTAACTCATCTGGTAGACTGCTCCAATCAACAAAGCCTTGTGTAAAGAAGCTATGTTGAATGGTCTCTGCAGGAGCAGAGGATGGAGCAACAGTCATTTGCACAGGTGCTTGAGCAACAGGTGTTTGCACATAGTGGATCTGAGGAACAGTGGTTTGGACATACTGGACAGGAACAGTGTTTGAGGACTGTGCAAAATGAGCAGTGTTTTGCACATTTTGTCCAGGGGTATTATAGGAATTTTGATAAGTGTTGGTCTGAGGTCTTTGGTTTGGATAGGTGATTATAGGTGTACCATGTTGACTCCTACATTCCCTAGCAAAATGATCAAGTCTATGACATTTGTAACACTTTATCTTTGATTTATCCAACCCAACCTTTGATCTGCCAGTTAACCCTGGAAACCTTCTCCCAGTTTTCTTGTAAAAATTGTTAGTTCTTACACTGAGAAGGGCCAATTGGTGCATAATGTCCATTTCTTCCAGATCATCAGGGTCAAAGTATTTCAGGTCATCATACTCAAAGGATATGTTATCAGATGCTTGGATATCACCACCACTTGCTGTGAAAGCATAGTTTGGTGAATAAGAATCAGAGTTAAAACCTGAGTTAAAACCTGAAGTTATGTCAATGAAATGATCATAACTCTGATCCTTAATATTTCCAGGCATCTCATCATGACCCAAAAGTGTTGTATTCCCAAATACATAATCATCAGACACTTTTCCAGAATCCTGGAGCTTCTTTTTCTGGTTAAGCTCTCTCTCATAGGTCAAGAGCTTACCATGAAGCTGGGTCAGTGATAGGTCCTTAAATCCAATCGAGTTTCTCATAACAATAGCAATAGTGTCCCATTTGTCTGGTAAGGATCTTAAAAACCTATGGTTCAGGGTTGAATAAGGGTAAGTAAGACCGACCAATTTTAGTTCACTAATGAGACAGTTAAACCTTTCAAATTGTTGAGTTAATGACTCTCCTTTAACATGACTGAATCTTTCATATTGTTGGTTAAGTATTTCAGGATTGTTTTCAATAACCTCCTCAGTCCCAGAAAATTGTTCTTTCAGGGCATCCCACAACTCTTTTGCACTGTTACAGTGTAACAGCCCAGCATAAATGTCATTGGGTAGAGCCATAGCCACAATACTGAAGGCTTTAGCATCTAACTCAATTTTCTGAAAATCCTGGTCAGAGTAATTTTCAAGTTTCTTTGGCTCCTGAACCTTGGGATCTTCAGTACTCGGCACCATCGGAACATGTGGTCTGAAGATAACCGACTTCCAACACCCAGTGTTCTGTTGAGCTAGAACATGGCTCATCCGACGTTGCCAGATATTGTATTCAGATCTGACAAGCATCGGTGGCTTGTTGTTCGTGCCAGTGTTATGTGGATCGTTATTGATTGAAGCCATTCTCTCTGATTTTTCAAAAACAAAATTTGTTTAAAAACGGTTGAATCGAATTTAAACTATTACTCTGTTTTAATCCGACAAACAAACGATATCAATATTGTGAGCTGATCTATTTATATTAAATTGATTGATTAGATCGAATTTAATTGACCAAGCTCTGATACCAATTGTTAGGATCTGAGTTTGATTGTTTTGATTATATTTAACTAAGAATGATAAGAGTGATATGAATATAGATGGAGAGTGCAGCGGAATGATAAACTTTTAATCAAAACATGAGAGTAAATGTTTTCTGATTGAATGCTTTCATTTATCTAAAAGATTACAATCATACAAGTACTCCCCCTCAGCCTGATCACACAGTGATTGTTTGTCTGAGAGAATGTTTGTGTGTGTGATGCAATAGAACAGTACAAGCACTGTTCTATTTATAGACAAACCTAAACCACTGATGACCTAGGCTGACGTCACCTTAAGACAGTGACCTCTAACGGAATAACAAACATAAAACATCTGCCTATTACAAACTACTGTTACATTGAAAACACTGAAGGTAAACTACTGTTGTAGGAAAACTCTGATGGTCTTGTATCCTCTGATGGAGCCTAAGTGCTGTTGACTCCAGCAGTGCTTTAGTCTTCAGTACTTGGATCAGCAGTTGTTCTTCATCAGTGTTTATTCAGCAGTCCTTTGTATCAGCAGTTGTCATAGCAGTTGTTTGGATGGAACAGTTGTTAGAGTCAGCAGTCTTTTGGGAGAAGTATGTTGTAAGGACTGTTTATTGTGTGGATCAACTGTTAGCATGTTTTGACTTTTCAATCATCTGTTCTTCTCCAGGTCAGCAGACCCAACACAGGTTCCAACAGATGTTCCATCAGCATCCCTGATACATTGAACGGTTTGTTCAATACCAGTGCTACCATCATCGAGCTAATACTCTTTCTCATCAAATCATAGCCTCCAGCAGCTGAACCAAAGACGTGAATCATCACATGTGCCAAGTATTTGAATTGTGGACACAGCTTTCCCTTGTGCAATGAGCCATCAGTAATCGGCCCGTTGTATTTCATCCTAAGAAAGCACTTTCTCTGCTCCATAAAGCTAAGCTCTCTAGGATCAGTCTTTTCATCTTGAAGATTCAAGGCTTCTCTGATATCCTTCTCTGAAACGATAACCATCTTTCCTTGTATCTTGCTTATCAAAGATGATTCACATTCCCAGAAATCCATCTTCGCTTCAGTCCAGAACTCTTGTATCATGTCACGATAGATAATAGCAGGTGTAGCAATTGCGTCTATCACCCGACTTCTCTTCAAGAATTCTATGATCTCTGTGAACTCGGTATGCTTCTTAACATCTCCAAGATACGCACAATAGTTATGCGCATTCTCGAATGGTAAAAGTTCTTCTTTTCCTTTCTTGGCAGGTTGTGAATATGATCCTGCTTGGTCAGTAGACTTCTCCTGTTCAGACATGATTCAATCTGCAAAACAAAACAAATAAACATGCTAAAAATCGACAAAATATTCAAAGTTTGAAAATTTGGTATTTCAACTTCTCATTCGCCCAAACGGAGGTGCGAATGAGAGATAATAGGTACAAATGTGAAATTGTAAAGGTTCGAACGAAAAGTTTTTGACAAAAACATTTTATTCGCCAAAAAATGTACATTCGCCCAGTTAAAATCTACTCCTTCGCCCGTTTTTGTACGTTCGCCCATTCGAAACGTGCGAAGGAAACTGTTCTTCATTTTAAATTTTCAATTCTGAAATGTATTGATTCTGAACATGTCATTTTGATTTAATTTGCTAGTAACAGCACCGATTAAGGTTTTTAAACCAACAATTTTGTCATTCATTCATTTTATCATTGTTTTCAGATTAAAATTAGGGTTTATACATTCATCCTAATCAACTGCACAATCTGATGGATTAAAACCACTAAGTTTTGTTTCTTCTCCCCCTAAAACAATGATATAATGAATCCTAATCACCAATTAAATCAATTAACAATGTTTATATCAGTTTTAAAGGTCTAGGGCACGAAACAGAAATGTATCGATTAATCCTTGAAATTGAAGTGTTAACCTGTAACAAATAGTGCAAAATAATCAGTATTCAATGGCGAACACAATGATATGAAGCAAAACAACAAGGCAACAAGTGGACTTCAGAGTGAAAATTTTGAAAAATTTTGATAAGGGGTCGAATGAGACAGATATGGTATATATAGACATGCTCCTTCGCCCAAATACACCGGTCGAATGAGAAGCTTTTGGCTCCTTCGACCCTATTTATAGGTTCGAAAGAAGCAAAAGGGTTCGAATGTATAAGTTGGTCAAGAACACTCTCATTCGCCCAATGTAAATATACGAAAGAACAACAAAAATTCCACGTTCGACCAAACGAATGGGCGAACGAAAACTGGAATTTTGACAAATTTTCCAAAATCTCAAAAACAAGTCTCGTTCCAATTATTTTTCAACTTTTAAGCATCCAACATTCATATTTTCACATTTAAAAGATTACAAAGCTCAAATGGTTCACCAAGGTTTAGAAAATCGGCATCAACCACCATCAGCTATCAAAAATAAGATAGAAATGTAAAATCTTTTTGGATTTTCTAAAATTTATGTTAAAACACACCTAAAATCTTTTTGAGTTTTGTAATTTTTGACGAGAAAATAAAATGCAAAAATGTAAAGAGAAAACAGTAAATGTTGTGGGATTTTCGGTAAATGGGTCATATCAGTTATTGAGAAATCTGATCACACCGTTGATGTTTTGATTTTTATCATTAAAGACAATGTGTGATCTGGCAACTGCTGATGTTGTGATCCACATAAACTCGCATGCAGACTGTTATGCAGTGCTTTAGACTAATACTATTATGTATAGTAGAAACAAAATTGTCTGTGGTTCCCACGCACACGACATACTCCCGTATCAAGAAGTAAATATACAAAGACTCATTGTAAAGCGTGATTATGCATTCGTCGTCTGTAATTGACAAAGTATAATGCACAGAGGTATACAGGTCAGCAAATTAATGCAGCAAAGTAACATGTGCACTTTACTAGGTTGAGGACTGATATTAATCATGATTTGCATCAGTGATTAATACGATGTAATAGATAATCTTTGATCATCATAAAACATGGAAAGTTCCTCAATTCGGTAACATTAGGATTTGGCATAAATCTCTTTCATAAAGACACCCTTTCTGATCTAGGTCCATAATGACTTACAACAGAAGATCAGAGAGGCTATCCCCAGACAACTAATAACATAACGACCCTAAACCTCCGAGTTTTGTACAAATACCCTATCAAACGAAATTACGGTACTAAGACCATATGCCAATGATGAGTTCATCCACACAACAATTCGTTTGATATGTATGTATCAGGCACGTAGTATTAGGTCTACGAAGCCTATCAGCACATCGCACAGACTCAGACACACGCCCTATATAGCATTATATTTCTTAGAATGTGTCGGATCCCCACTGATGTACTATCATTTCCCCCTTTTCTCCTGGAAATCATTTTTGGTTTTTCTGATTTTTATAAATTTTTAAATTTACTGTTCCCAAGGATAAGCTGGAGCATTTCAAATATGTGACTGCCTAGATATCGTTTGTTCATAGAAATCTGACGGCATTAATCTAAGGGAAGAAGATATAGCAGTCAGCAAAGAAATTTTCTAATTTTTATGGATTTTGAAATTTTTCAATGTTTTTGGATTTTCGAATATTTTTGAAAAACAGTAAAAATTAAAGTAAAAAGCGATAAACTGAGGTGGTGATCAGTCTTGCTTTTAAAAGATAATCAAATCTGGATTTGTCAAAAGCTTTGGTAAAAAGATCTGGGCGTTGGTAATCAGTGTGGATTTTGACCATATCGATCAACTCTTTAGCATAACAATCACGGATAAAATGGTATTTAATCCGGATATGTTTAGCCTTTGAGTGATTTACTAAGTCTTTTGTTAATGCGATTGCGGCTTCATTATCACAGTAAATAGGGGTTTTAAGAAATTGCAAACCGTAATCCACCATCTGTTGTTGGATCCAAAGAACCTGTGAGTAGTAGCTCGATGCTGAAACGTATTCTGCTTCACATGTGGATAGTGCAACTGCGGTCTGTTTCTTGCATTGCCAGGTCACGAGCCTGCTCCCCATAAACTGGCATCCAGCCGTTGTGGATTTGCTGTCTTTGTCACAGCCGCCCCAATCTGCATCACTAAAAGCGATTAGGTCAAAATTATCGTCATGAGGGTACCAAAGTCCTTTCGATGGACAACCCTTCAGATATCTAAGGATACGCTTGACAGCTGCAAGATGACTTTGTTTCGGCTTCGACTGATATCGTGCACAAAGGCATGTTGCAAACATTATATCCGGTCTAGACGCAGTGAGATACATTAGAGATCCGACGATTGCTCTGTATGTAAATGGATCAGTCAGCTCCCCCTTAGCATCAACTCCAATCCCGTGATTAGGTTGTATCGGGGTATCCATCGGCTTCGAATCTTCCATCTGGAATCGGCTCAAGACTTCAGAAACGTATTTGGTCTGGTGAATAAAGATCCCCGTTGGTCTTTGCTCCACCTGCAAGCCTAGGAAAAATTGCATTTCTCCCATTGCACTTATCTCAAACTTTTCCTGCATAACTTTTTCAAATTCCCTACACAGAAGTTCGTTAGTAGACCCGAATATAATATCATCAACATAAATTTGCACAAGAAGCAAGTCATCTCCTGCTCGTTTCGTGAACAGTGTGCAATCTACCAATCCGCGTTTGAATCTTTTCGAGAGAAGATACGTGCTCAGCTCCTCATACCATTGTCTTAGAGCTTGGTGCAACCCGTAGAGAGCTTTGTTTAAAACATAGACCTTGAATTTCTTCCATGACGCAAATTTCTTCCATGACGCAAATTTCCCCTAATTTCTTTCATGTAACATCGCGAATTTCCCCTAATTTTTTTTTTTTTGATAAAAAGAATGTATTGTTTTAAACAATATATGTTTTAAATACCTTAAACTAATAATTATTTGTATCTCGACACTTTTGTACGTTTTAAAAATATTTCGAGTCACTTTCGGGCTTATATAATCATATTATGAATTTAGAATAATATAGTTTTAGGGAAATAATTGCCAAAAAAAGATTTGTGTGGACCGGGACTCGAACCCGCGTCCACAGCCAACCAACACACAGTGACAACCAACTGAGCCAACTATCATCTTGTGTAGTATTTCAGAAGAAAATAAACTTAACACATTCCTTAAATTGATTAGTCAAAGTCTTAGTCAAACAGTCAAAGTCTTAGTCAAATAGTCAATTCATCATAAAACCTTACTTTATGGTGTTGACCAATTTTAATGACTAATTGACTCCAAAACTAGTATAAAAACCCACCTATGACCCATTATACTTTGCACCTCTAAATCGATTGTTTCAATCCGATTAAACTTTCCCTCATACCTTTCTTCTATATTCTATTACTTCTACAATTGAAGCTTTGATTATAAGCTCTTGTAATTGGAGAATTGGAAGCTTGATATTCTTTCTTTTTCGTTTTCTTCAATTTGGACTAGCTACGTTGTTGAGTCTTTGGGATTCGCCTCGCATACATTCACAACACATAATTCTATTTTTTTCACGAGACATAACATTTTGCTAAGGTGAGTTTTACATAGCCCCTTTTCTATTTTTCACTATTTTTGGGGTGAAACATGTTACAACATTCTATATACAATTCAATCATAAAGTGTCTATGTGTTTTTCTATGTTGCATTATGTCTTAAACATGACTAGGGTAAGCACAATATTCTAGCATAATCATTAACATTGATCAGCCGACGGTATACAATGATAGATCTATTGGACTGACAATCCCACCCGGATACGTGCCTCCTACAAAGGTAGCGTGGGTGATTGTTATCGCATAACATATTCGAGTGAACCATGAACGTATGGGATGGACCACAATATAACAGTCACAAGGGTTGATTATGCACTCGATTTACTTCTAGTATGTTTTCACATATGGACTAGACTTGCCATGACACTTGAATTGTACAAGTTTTATTCGATTATCAAAACCTATGTAATTCTCACCAACTTTTGTTGACCCAAAATATTTTCAAACTTAACATGTTTCAGGTTATAGCTTGCTTGAAGATTAGAGTTATTGCTTGAAGATGTGTAGCTAGTATTTTTCATTTTGATGTACAAAATTCTTAGAACAATTGTATGTAATTTATTTAAATCATTTATTGAAATTTATTATTTACCATGAGCTACTGAACAATCATCAATACATGACATCCTGATGTTTCCGCCATCGGTTGGGGTGTTACATTCCAAGCGTGCAACAGGTGCATAGATTTCATTGTAGTCGATTCCCTCAACTTGATGAAAACCTTGTACAACCAAACGAGCTTTGTTTCTAACTATAACTCCTCTATCATCCTTCTTACACTTAAAAACCCATTTGGTTCCTATCTACTTTCTTCCCTGGGGAAAATCTGTTAGCGTCCAAACTCCAAGTTTTTGAAATTGCAACAACTCTTCTTGCATCGTTTCCACCCAAGCATCATCCAAAAGAGCTTCCTTGTACGTCCACGGCTCGACCTACGAAACATAACAAGCGAAAGACCAGTCATTTTGAAAACCAGGTTTTTGTATTTTGGCGTATAAAGCAAGATTGCCAGTATTCTCTGGTGCATGAGCATTCCTCAATTGCCCTCTTGTCATAACGCTGCTACCAGGATCACCAATAACCTGTTCAACGGGTGTATTCGATGTATCCGAGATTCCGGATAATCAGATACTTGCACTCCCGTTTGAGCAGTCAAATTCTCTGAAGAAACCAGATCATTACCCAGATTTGATGATGAAGCACCATTTAGATTTGGGTTCACTGGTGGTGTCACTGTAGCATTGTCCAGAATAGCTTCACTTGTAGCATCATCGTCTTCATCTTCTGATTCCGATGAATTAAACGTTGTTGAAGCTTCTTTGAACACTTCTTCTTCCATCACAGGAGCAGTGACATCATTATAAGCCGCTTGAGGATTCACGGTGATCGGACGCACTAACGGTGAAGTCACTGCGTTTTCGACCTCGTAATATAAATGGATTATAGCTTCTTCAACCATGCTGTCTAGGTTGAATGATTCAAAGAAATCTTTGTAATCAAACATCCAGTCTGGACCGCCTCCCTGTACATTCTTAGTGTATCTTTGTACTTCGACGTTAGCCCACTCCTCGACTTTTCTAGTTCTTTTGTTGAAACCCCGTTTGAGCGGGGTTGCATATCCAACAAAATAGCCTTCTTCAGCCTTTGGTGCGAACTTCTCAGAAGGATTAAGCATTGTACACGGAGCTCCAAACGGTTCTAGATAATCTAGATTCGGCTTTCGTCGATTCAACAGCTCATAAGAAGTTTTGCCAAACTTCTTCACCGTTAAAACACGATTTAGAGTATAACATGCTGCGTAAATTGCTTCGTTCCAGAACATTACTGGAAGGTTTGAGTCCGCAAGCATTGTTCTCGCCGTTTCGATTAGAGTCCTGTTTTTACGTTCCGCGACACCGTTCTGTTGGGGTGTGTACGGAGCACTGTATTCGTGATGAATTCCCTTGTTTTCACAAAGATCATCCATCTGAGCATTCTCGAACTCCGTCCCATTATCACTCCTGATTCTTTTGATCTTTAGACCATAGATATTCTCCAGACGAGTGAACAGAACTTTCAGGTTGTCAAACGTGTCGCTTTTCTGATGTAAGCACATAACCCATGAGAATCTCGAGTAATCATCAGTCACCACAAGACAGTACAATTCCCCAGCATGACTTTTACGCTTGACTGGACCAAATAAATCCATGTGCAAACGCTCAAGCGGTAGTTCAACGGAATTGACTTTCTTTGGTCTATGGGTTTGTTTGTGCTGCTTACCCTTTTTACAACTAATACACTTGTCATTCAAATGAAAATGTTTCACATTCACTCCTGTGACAAGTTCATTTTTCACCAACTGGTTCATCTTTCTCAAATGAATGTGTCCCATTCTCCTATGCCACATGATTGATTCTTTTTCTGTAGCCTTAGAGAGGAAACACGTGACTTGGCCATGGGTGGTCATAGCTTTGGACATATCTAGAATATACAAATTGTTTACTCTCGGTGCCTTTAGCATCACCCACTCTTTTGGAAGTTCAAAACCCGGCTTCAGGATGTAGCAAGATTTGTCGTCAAAATAAACAGAAAATTGTTTTTCACAGATTTGGCTGACACTGAGTAGATTGTAATCTATCTGCTTCACATAAGATATCCCCTCAAATGTCACTACCCCATTGCTAACACTACCCTCCATCGTAATGTAGCCTCCTTTATTCCCCGCAAACGCTACGTAACATCCATTTATATTCTTGATATCAAAAAGTAGCGTGAGATCCCCTGTCATGTGTCCAGAAGCTCCACTATCAACAATCCAGAGACTGCTAACAGGGCCAGCTAGAGCTCCCTGCACATATCAAGTAGAAAAGTTAGATTTTCCGGGGGACCCAAGCCTGTTTGGTCTTGGGTCTTTGAACTGATTGTTTCAAAGATTCACTTGTTTCACAAACATCTTGGGTTTTAACAACCTCTTTATTTTCACACTTAACTTTTCCTTTTTCAGATTTCACATTCTGTGAAGTTGAAGCACCCTCAGAACCTTTTGATAACCAAGACTGTTCAGATCTTTTCAAGATCCGGATCTGAGATTTTGAGGTCTCAGCCGGTTTCTTTACTTCGTCCTTGAATGTTACCTTCTTGGTTACCTTCTGATTTAACAGGGACAGGTCTAACTGCTGATTTGACATTAGGTTTAGCCGGAACCTCTTTGTTTTCAGCAGTTGTGTTCACCAATGGTTTCTTCAATGGCTTCTCAGTGGCTATCCGGTTGCGTCTGTCATAAGTCATCGGACGATTTTCCCTCTTTTTCAAAAAATTGTTTTGATTATAATAAGGTGCTGGCTGAGGGAAAAACCGTCTTTGTGGATAACTCTAATTATCAACCTGATAGTCATATCTTTGCTTCATCTCCACCTCGTGCCTCTTGTGTCGTACATACGGGCAGGTGGCAAGTAAATGTCCCCTTTCCCCGCACTTAAAACATGCATGGTACTCTTCATAGTTTTCCTTGATGTTGGACTTAGAATAACTGGCAATGGGATATTGATCAACCATGCACTGTCTTCTTAAACTCTCAGGAGCTGGGTCCTTTGAGTAAGTCGGCTCAATAAAACTATTTGACTTGTCTGTTGGTTTAACGAATTGTGTGACATTGACCTTTGCGTCTTTAGAATTATCCGAATGAATTTTCTTTAAAATGGCTAGAGGAATATCATTGGTTCGTTAATGTTTTGGAAACCAAATTGTACTTTCCTGCCAGATCTTTTCAATTTTAGAATAGTTTACAAATTGAATCGGATATTCGTCATCAGACATAATCTTATCGGAGCCTTGCATCCGATAGAAAACTTTCACAGGTTTATCACACGATTCGTTGTTCACTTCATTTGATTTCTTTGTTTTAGTTTCAATTTTCTTTTCAACAGATTTAACAACATTTTTCTCAACTTTCTTAACCACTTTCTTTTCAACATTCTTATCAACAAACTTCTCATCTTTCTTAGCAACATTCTTTGCTGATTGATTCTTTCTGTGTGCATCAGCCATGGGATGGACAATCTGAGATGGTGAGACCGGTTCAGTAGTGATTATGTGATTTTCATCAGGAATATCACTCACTTTCTCAATAACCGTCTCAGACTGTTCATCTTCTTCATCAGAATCATCAGCAGCTACCACACCTTCATTGTTCCCCAGAACAGGTCTAACATCAGAATACGGGTCTCCGACACTGGATGTGTTGGACTCGTTATCTGATGTAGAGTTAGATTTGACTAAACTCTCCGGTGCTATCGCATGCAAATTATGGTTTTCGAACAACACCGGAGATGGGTCAGCTTTGTAGGTTGCACTACTCGACTGTGAAGGTTCTTCTATGATGTGGTCAACTACATAAGCAATGTGCTTATAGCTCTCTAACTTTTTATTCACTTTTTCAGCAAAGCACTTGATGGTTGCCATTTCTAACTTTGTATTTTCCATTTCATTTATATAGTTGTTAATGGCAAGTTGCTTTAAAGACAAAGTCTTTTTCAATTCAGAAACATCCTTTTTGTAACCATCAAGTACTTTGTTGAATTCTTTTTCTTCCTTTTGATAAGTTTGACAGTTTATTTTAGCACTCTCAAGTTGTACCTTGAGTTGCTTATTTTCTTCTGTCAATCTATCAAAATCAGAACATTTATCACAAACTTGAGATTTAGATTAAGATTCAGTACTTACCGGTTTAGGTGGTTCTGTCATTGCCATCAGTGCGAAATGAGCTTCCTTCCCTGCAAAGAATTTTGAGTAATCAATCTTTGTGCATGCATCATCCACCATGCACAACTTGCGAGTAATTAGGAAATCTGCTTCAGCTAGCAACTGATCAATGTCATCGTCTAGTGAGTTCACACTAGCTTTTGAGTCAGAATCACTTTCCATGTCTGAGTAAGCCGAATCATATTACTCTCCAACATATGTGACAGAATCAAGAATCATTCCAGATTTCTTGTCTTCACACTCATCATTCACATCCTCATTCAACTCTTCTATTTTCAACTCCGTCAACTTTTCTGTCACAAAATCTTCTTCAATCTCCACATGTTCATCCAAACTCATCTTTTGTGCCACACAAGCCACATTTCCTGTAGTAATCTCTTCCACTCCTAATTGCATATCCGTCCAATCAAAACCTTCATCTTTTTGGATCACAAGTGCTTGGTTTTGATTTTCAGGTTGGGTTTGGGTTTGTGTGTTAGGTGTAGAGATGGGAATAATAGTTCGGTTTGAATTCTGTTGTGTTTGATTTTGTGATGTGGATTGTCTAGTATTGGTATTTTGTTGTGAGTTTTGACGGTTCTGGTAGTTGTTTTGAGGTTGAAAGCTAGAAATGTTGGGACTGTTGTATGATACCTGATTCTGGTTTTGATTTTGTCTGTTTTGGTAGCTAGAGTTGAACGGTTTTCGATTACCTTGTTGAGCCGGCTGTGTACACTCTCTCTTGAAGTGACCCTTCTCACCACAATTAAAACATGTGACCTTGGCTTTGTGAAAGCCATAAGTGGTGTTTGGAGAAGTAGAAAGGTCAGTTCTCCCTGTTTTCTGGATAAAATCAGTGGCTCTTCTCATCATGCTAGCAAACGCCCACTGTAAATCCATAAGCTCCATTTCCTCTTTGTCGATTTGTGCGTAGTCCTCATTGGTTAGATTGTTGTTCCCAATCTGACTAGCAACTAAACCGTTGTATGATGCAACCATTGCAGATACTAATGCTACATGCTGTTGAGCAATCTCAACAGTAACATTGTTAAGATTAGAGGTCTCCAACACAATCGGACTTTGGTTTGATTGTGTTTGAGTGATCTGTATTTGGTTCATGTGAGGATTATATGGTTGTTGTTGAGGTTGGCTGGTAGTGTAACAGGCAGCTTGTTGCATAGGTGAAAAAGGTGGGATGAAATTAGGTGTTTGATAAGATTGTGGTGTATATGATGAAGTTTTGGCAAGATAGTTGATTGGTGCTTTGGTGGGTTCAACAACATTAGATACACAAGCAATATGAGGTGCAACGTTTGAAGTAGAGCTGGAAGTAGAACGGGAAGTAGATGTACCACTAACATACAACTCTGGGTTCTGTGGAATCTGTGCTCTCTTAGCTTTTCTCTTCTCCTCCATCTCTTTGTTCTCCAGTTTTTGTATGAACTCATTGATAGTCCAATACTGGTATGCATCTTTTTTCTTTCAACACTTCAATGTGTTGGTTCCAATATGGTGGTAAAGCATCAGCAAATTTATCCACCAGTTCAGACATAGGTATGCAAATCTCGTAACTCGAGAGCTCTATGAGCAAGTGGGAATACCTTGGAACCAATTCTTTTAAAGTCTCGTTACCCATGTAACTAAAATTTTCGAACTCTTTGCGAAGCTCTTCCATTCTCAGCTTCCTAGTCTTCTCGTTACCATCATGTCTGTTTCTCAGCATATCCCACAACTGTTTTGAAGTAGTACACGATCCGAACTGATGCAGCAAGTCAGTGTTGATTGCCTGAGATAATTGAGAAAACGCCTTTTTCTCGATCTCGAACTTCTTCTTCTCATCATCACTTAAGTTCTCCAATGGTATAGGTTCACCGGTGTTCTCCAGAATAGGAGCAACATAACCTTTCACTATCATCTGCCATGCCTCGGCTCCCTCTAAGCCTTGTCCTTCCACGTGTATCTTGAACTTGGTCTTCCATGTGTTATAGTCAATCATATCCATGAGCTTTGGTGGATGATTTCCACTGCCTGATGATAGATCATGAATGAGTGTAGATATGGCATTGGTCGTCTGTGAGTGAACGGCAGCTGCTGCTACTCCCCAATAATCGACAATTGGTTACTGTAGTGGTTGCACAACTTGCTGAGGAGTAGAACTAGTCATAGCCATGTAGTTGATTGGCTGAGATGGTTGACTAGACTTCTGGGCTGCAACTGTCCATGGATCTCTGGTTGTTTGCTGCTGTGGTGCCGGATTAGGTCTTGGTGTAGTTGGAAAGTTCCACATCTTAACCTGAAAATGTTTAAACATGGAAAGATTAGAAAAGTTTAAAACAGTTTACTCCTTCGTATGAATAGAATGGTCGAATGAGAGAAAATGTTCTCCTTCGACCGTTTTCAAGAGTACGAATGTAAACTATAACAAACCCAAATCTCCTTCGACCGTTTGTTCCCTCCTTCGACCGTTCGATTGGTCGAATGAAACTCTAATGGTCAGATGTACACCAATAAGCTATGAAACTCTACGTTCGACCACAAAATCAACACCTTCGACCAAAAATCCACTCGTTCGACCAAAATTACTCACACATTCGACCGTTCTCTCTAGGTTCGACCCTGCTCTTTCAAAAATGGTTATTCTTTGAAAATCAGTTAATTTAGATCATTTTTATCAAATGTTGATAGATTTTGATGATTTTAATCAGGTTTTGATCCGGAATTGATTTGGAACAAGTTTATCAAAGAGAATTATCCATTTTAACCATGAAAACAAGTTCTAATCAATCAAAAACTCATCAAATCAGTTTGTTATATGAAAACAGAAACTTTTTGACCAAAATTGGGTCCAAATCAACTGAGAAACTATCAATTTGTGGTTGTTTGATCCAGAATGGCTCTGATACCACTTTGTATGTGCTAAAGGATCGATAAATCTACAAAGAAATGATCAAACAAGTTTGATTTAGGTGCGGAAACCGTAAACCAATCACAAAATGATAATCAATCAGATCAAAACAAACAAATCATCATTCAAAGCTTTTCTCATTAATAAACATCTCAATTACACGTTAATATGATCAAAACATTAAAGACGCAACGTGAATTAAGCTTAACAAAACTCTAGAGAGACACACTGAAAATGGAGGGAACAATAATGACTGAACTTTTTATTCAAAAACTGAGCTTGACCTATTTATAGGCTGCACATTCGCCCATCACGTAGGTGCGAATGTGCAAATTCGACCAATCTAACCGGTCGAACCAAGCAATACATAACATTCTAATTCTACCTTCGCCTCCTATCTCTCCTTCGTATAAACTTCTTCCTTCGCACCCTTTAATATCTTCCTTCGCCCATAAACCAACTCCTTCGCCCATTCGACTCATATTATTAACATATGTTTATGTAAATCCAAAGCATTAGTCGCACAATTATGCATCTACATTGGTAGCACAAGTTAAAGGGTGCGTACTTATTTTGTGTAATCCATGGTTCTTTGATGTTAATCAGCAATGGAAAGCTTGAATCTCTTTATCTTGTGTGTCGGTTTTGCTAGTATTATCTAGTATCTTTGTTTTTCAAGTTTAATCACTTAAAACACCTAACAAATAGGTGTTTCTAAGTGATAACAATCTCTTGCATTTAACAAGATCTAGTATTTGGGACTTACAATTTGGTATCAGAGCCTTTGTGCTCTAGATTGTATCTATTTTAAGATACCAAAACCCTTATCTTGTTAGTTTTTATTATCAAGATTCTTTTTATAAACTTTTGTGTCTATCAAAAAATTTTGGGTATTTTTCTTATGTTTTTGATTCAAAATTTCGTGGAAATTGTGTTTCTGAAAGTTAAAAGTGTTTCATTTTAAGTAGAAATTTCATCCAAGCACTTCAGAATGGAATGAAAAAGTTTTGGATAGAATCCAGCTAAGTTTTTGTGTTTTTCAACAGCCTGTTTTGCGCACTTATTTCATATGTTGTGTACTTATTTCCTACGTTGAGTACTTATTTCTTGGTGTGGGTACTTAGCTCATAAACTGCATACTTGTGCTTATCTGAGTACTTAGACCTTTTGTTTTAGTACGCAACTAAGTCTGTGCGTACTTATTGCTTTTAATTGTCTTGAGGACTTAACTAGGGTTTCTGCGCACTTAAACAGAAATCTTTGGTTTTGTGCGCACTTATTGAGAGGTGTAGTTTTGAGTACTTGGCTAGGGTTTCTGCGCACTTAAATCTTAAACGAGAGTTTAAGTGTTTGCATACTTCGTTTAGTACGCAGACTGATCAGTCAAGACTGAGCACTTACCATGCCCAAGTGCTGACTGGTCTGCGCACTTATCAAGAAACAACAGCTACACGTGTACTTGCAAGACTGCGCACTTATCAAAAGACACACATCTTGACAAGGTTGTTTACATTGTTACAGGCTGCTGCGTACTTGATCTGGACAACTGCGTACTTCGTTGCGCACTTAAGGACTGTGGACAATTTTCTGGACTGTTAACTATAAAATCTGAAAAACCAAACTCATAAAATTAACTTAAATCATGGCCGGTAACGATAACCACTGAACTGGAAATCCTATCACTCAACAAGAACTTGAAACTGGAACAACAACTAGAGTTCCTAAGTTAAAAGGTGTAGAAGATTATGGAACTTGGAAGAATCGAATGAGGTCGTTCTTCTATGTCACGGACTTCACCCAATGGACTTCTATCCAGTTAGGTCCACACATTCCAATGAGAACCACTGCCACAGGAGAAGAGTTTAACCCTGATCAAACCACCTACACTGATGTCGATAAACAGCTACTTCAGAGAGACCATAAGGCTTATGGTGCCCTTACCATGGCCTTATCAAACGATGTTTATAACATGTTTGAGGAATATGGCACTGCGCATGATATGTGGTTTGCGTTAAATGAGTACTATGAAGGGAATGAATAAATGCGGCAATATAAGCAAGATATGGTGCAGAAAGAATATGACATGTTCGGTAGCAATCGTGGTGAAAGCTTGAGCTCGCATATCGAAAGATTCATGAGTATGTTAACCAAGATGAAGAAGGCAGGAATTCCCGTCAACAACCGAAATTCTATCAAGAAACTGCTCGACTCCCTGCCCAAAGAATGGAGCATACAGTGCATGTTGATCAGAAAAGAGTATCTAGATGCTCAATCTACCTTGGCTGATCTCATCAACACTCTAAAGTCTTTCGAAATGGACATCACCAAAAGGGAGATGAACCAGACTGCTCCGAAAGTCGTGCCAAGCACTGCTATGAAGAATCTGGCATTAATGACTCCCATAGGTAACTTGGGTTCAAGCTCATCACATGCATATGTGGATGCAATGGGTGGTCGTAGTTCAAGTTCGGGAAAGACAGTCTCATACTCTGACACAGCTGCAAAGACACTTAACCCACAGCTTACAAAGCTTGCAAACGAACATGTTGAACTCTTCAACACATTCATGTCTAGCTTTGAGACTTTGAAGACTGGTGACATTAAGAGTGAGATGATGAATCCTGAAGACATGTATCAGGTTGACCCGGATGATATGGAGGAAATGGATTTGAAATGGTAGATGGCTATGATCACTCTGAGGGTGAAGAGATTTCAAGATAGAACTGGTCGAAGAGTTGGTATGGGAAAAGCGGGTTTTGATAAGTCTAAGATTAGATGCTACAACTGCAAGACTCTTGGGCACTTCAAGTATGAGTGCCCCACTCTAAGTCAAGCAGAGATCAAGCCGGCAAAAAGGATGGTGGCAATAACTGATGGAAGGGAAGCGAATCAACAGAAGGCGTTGGTGGTTGAGGACTTTGATTGGGGAGAGGAGGCTGCTGCGGTTGAAGCTGATGTGAACAAGGTTTTGATGACCAAAATCTACACCAAATTCACACACTGCGTGAACTCTCTGGAAGGGTCGTCGGCGGAGATGCCGAAGGGTGGAACGCTCGAGAATGCGGGTCTGAAAGGAGTGCTAGTGGCCGATAAGGGAAAAGAAGTCGCGTCTGAGGAAGCACTAGTAGCCGAGATGACCTCCACCAGCAAAGTAAATGAGAAGCTGCAGAACGTGCCCAAGACAGTTGAGGAAATAGATCTGGTAAGTATTCCTCTTGAAATAAAATCAAAGCTGTGCTCACCAAGGTGTGGTACAGCTGTTGCTTACTGTTTGTCCCACAATAGGAAAATTTTAAGAGAAATGGATGACATCCGAAAAATCAACACTAAAATGAAAGAAAATGAGTTAGCATATCAGCGAAAGTTAAATGCAACTATAGCTGAAATGCAAACTCTAAAAGAATTTGGCTGAGAAAAGATTTTTTAATAACTGACTTAACAGAAAAATTAGAAAAATCTAGAAATGAAACAAATCATCTCCAAATTGTTGTGGACAAATGGAATGTAAGCAAGCATGCTCATACATATATCCTTGATTGTTCAAGGAAATCATTCGTCAAAGATGGAATTGGGTATAAGGATAAAAAGGGAATTGTAAAATCTCTGTTTTTACCTTTGAGCAAGAGTGAATATATACCCATTCCAAAACCACATCCAAAAAATGATCTTTTTGAAAAGGAATGTGTCAAATCTGAGTCAAACTCTAATATAAGTAAAAGCAGTGTAGATGTGACCCAACAGGATCAGGTGGACGATGATGAGAGTTGTGGTGGACAAACGATGGGGTTAGGTCACCCAGGTGCCAATTACTCTACAGTAAATTGGTTCATCTGGAGTAATGACAAGTCTAAAACTATTTTGAATTCGGATGAATGTAATAACTTAACTAAACTGGATGATTGTAATAGTTTGTCTAGGATGGATAACTGTAATAGTTTATCTAGGCCGGATGACTGTACTACATTAACTTCTAAACTTGATTTAAAGGGCGTTGTGGACCCTGATGATAGGAAGAATCCTATCAAACGCTCAGATATTTTTGTTGACAATGTTATGCCAGCTTGTGTTGATCTTAATGATGCATTCTCTGATAATGAAAATGTATATAGACCATCTTCGTTTGTAGCAAAACTAAAAAGAAACAGGTTCGGGAAATTTCTTACTGAAGAAATTCCGGAGTTTACTCCATCATCCACAGATATGTCATGTTCTGAAGAATCACAAAGTGAAACAGATAACTCAATTCCTGAAGAATCACAGAGTGATACAGAAAGCGACATGAGCGAGCCAGACTGCAACACAAATGAAGAATCATGCAACAACAACATTGATGAACCATGTTCCAGTGAAAGCTCATGCTCAAGCAAGATCAAGAAAAGAGCATCACAACCATCATCATCATCCAGACCCTCTCCAAAGATCAAGCCAAAGCACTCAAAATGCTTTAGATGTGGAAATGAGGGTCATGTGGTTAAAACATGTCATTTAAAATCCAGCGACGTCAAAGCACTAAACTGTCTTTCTGATCAGATTAAAAACCTTCAAGAAACAGTAAAATTTTTTGATAAAACCACAAAAATTTTGAAAAGACAAGAGTCAGTTTTGGGTGAAAATCACGACAGATCAAAACTAAAACAGATCTGGATTCCCAAAGTCAATTAAGTAAAGGTTTGAGTCGTGATTGTACATAGAGTTTCTTGTATTTATATGTGTACTTCTTGTGTTTTCTTTTGTATTTTAGAATAAGTTACAGAAATGGTTGATCGCACTCATGAGATATCTATGGCATGTTGATAGCGGGGCCTCTAAACACATGACTGGTCTAAAGGAACTCCTCAAGAACTCTAGATTTATTGATGGAGAGTTCGTTGCCTTCGCTGGAAATGAAAAGGGCGGGAAGATAGCAAGAATAGGAGATGTGGTCTCTGACGCACTGACTTTAGAAGATGTGAATTATGTTCCAGAATTGTGCTACAACCTTTTGAGCATATCACAAGTCTGTGACAAAGGAATATCAGTGTTATTCAATGACATGGAGTGCATCTTTCTGAAGCCTGGATTCATACCGCCCACCAATATGATCTTGCTAAAAGCTCCTAGACAGAATAACACATATGTGATAAATATGAGAGATGCTAAGTCAGAGTGTCAAATGACATGCTTACTTTCAAAGGCATCCGAGTCAGAGTCACTGTTATGGCACAGGCGATTAGGACATGTTAACTTTAAAAACATTAACAAACCTTCAAAATTAAATCTTGTTAGAGGTCTTCCTTCCAAGGAATTCCCTTTTTCTGAAAAATGTTTAGCATGTGCCAATGGAAAACAACACAAGAAATCGCACATGTCGAAAACAGTGAACTCTATAGACTCACCTCTTCAACTATTGCATATGGATCTTTTCGGTCCTATTAGTGTTAAAAGTTTAGCTAAAAAATCTTACTGTTTGGTGATAACAGATGACTTTTCTCATTTTACATGGGTGTACTTCTTAGAATACAAAAGTGAAGCTGCCGAGATATTGATGCTGTTTGTTCCTCTCATTGAGAACATAGTAAAGACAAAAGTTAGATCAATCAGAAGCGACCACGGAACTGAATTTAAAAATCAAAGCTTCGTGACTTTCTGCAACAACAAAGGAATTCATCTTCAGTACAGTGCTACGAGAACTCCTGAACAGAATGGAGTTGCTGAAAGGAAGAATCGTACACTTATTGAAGCGGCCAGAACTATGCTAATCGACTCCAAGTTGTTGTAACACCCCAACCGATGGCGGAAACATCGAGGTGTCACGTAGTGACGATTGTTCAATAGCTCATGGACTAAAGTGTAAATTTGAATACATTGATTAAATAATTTATTACATTGAAATGAAATACAACGATACTAATTGTCAACTAAAATGAAATACAATGAATCAAAATCTAAATATAAATCCGAAAGCTTAAAGGATGCATCTCAAAACAACCTGAAACATGTACAAAATCATTTGGTTAATACAAAAATTGTATTGGTGAGCATACCTTGTTTGAATAAAAATATTAGAAAAAAAGTGTTTAGCAATTCATGTGCGGTACCATTTGCAATTATGTAATAAGTAATATCCGTTCAAAATCAACCCTATGTAAAGAAAAGCAGATATATATAGTATGCGCTAGTAGTAATGTAATACACAGCAATGACAAGGACTCTCAACAGAGTCACAAGGGTATATACCATAGTACTATTCATTGAAATGCCAGGCCCTCAAAGGTTAATGATTTTGACAAGTCATAGACACACAAATTAACATAAAGCAAACACACATGAGAATTGCATTTAGTAAAAGAAATAGAAACATGATTGAAAGTACATGAGTCACCCCAAAATGTAAAACAGTAAAAAGGGGAAAGATATACTCACAGTTTGCGAAAGCGATCAAAATCCAACTTAAGCGGTCGTGAGCTATGTAATGGGAATTCCGAGGAATTCAACCTATAATGTATATGAATACTAATAAAGAAATGTCTAAAAAGTCTAAGGTAACTAGGGTCTAAGGCATTAGGGTTTGCTAAGTCAATTTGGGGAATTAGAGTTTTTTTAGGATAAATCGCGTTAATGTAAAAGTTGTATAATAACATCCCAAATTTGTAAATATGATTTAGGTAATATAAATATTACCAATTGAATATTTAGATACAAATTATGCTTGAATAATTAAAATAATATAATGTAGTTAATTTCTTTAACTATTTATTGTAAATAAATACAATAATTATAAATGTATAAATAAATGGTTATGAGTTACACCATGATCCATCAAATGGTAATTAAGATTTTCAAACATATAAATATTTCTATTTTATAAGAAAAGTATTTATAAAATAGATGTTTAAATAGTGTAAATAAATAAATGTTTAATTATGTCTAATTAAACATAATAAGACTAATAATCAAGACATGACCCAAAAATGCTATTTTTATAGAAAATGGATGATTTCTGATGTAAATTAATAAATATAATTTTCTCATAATTTTTATAAACTTTTTCATTTTTAAAACTGATTTAATAAGATTAAATCATGTTTAAATGATCAAAAATAGGAAAATTAATAAAAATAAATGTTTTCTGACCCAAATATTTTTATTTCAGTTCATAATGATTAGAAATAATTTCTCATAATGTTTGAGATTAAAATCATTAAAAATGATTTTTTTATCAATTAAATACGATTAAATGAATTTAAATCAATAAAAATATAAAAATAAGACATTTTCCAGAAAATAAAAATGTAATAATTTTCTTTATGGTGTCAAGATGCTACTCCTAAATTTTCATAACTTTTGGAGCAAAAATGAATTTATTATGTATATTCTAAGTTTGCAAGAATTATGAGTAATTATATTGTGATTTAATTAAATAAATAAAAGCTGAAAAAAAAATCAAATAAAAAGAGTGGGGCGCATGGGTTTCGAACCCGAGTTCCCTGGTTCCAAGAAACACCCACAAACCACTCCTCTGAAGCCTAAGTTTGTTATGTTTCTGGAACTTAAATATATTTATAACATATCACAAGTTCATCTTCTTCCCCAAATAACTCTAGCCAAAACCCTAACCCTAACCAAAACTAATAATCTGATTAAGACAAGATTCACGATCTGTAATAAGGGGGTTTCAGAGATAATTACTAAAAGAACAAAACGGCACAAGAAATAAGGACTCACATCGTGATTTGAGGGTTGAAATCGAAGACTACATGTCCGCTAGAATAGGAGGACGATTGGAGCTCTCTGAGGCATGTTTAGAACTAATTTTATGTGGGTTTCGAATGGGTATGAGTGCAGGAACAAAATGGTAACAAGTATTTATAAGATTTTTAACTAAAAACGCATTCTTGAATGATTATAAATTCCGGTCGGTTTCACCACATAAAGCCCGATTAAATCTCAATTTAAACGCGTTAAATACCTATTAAAACCTTGTAACAAGCTATGTAATGATGGAGATAACGTGTTAGAACATTTAAACGCATTATAATTAATAAATCGGCCTTGCCGGAAAGTCTCGCCGGCCGGAAATGGGGGTCGCCGGAAAAACGCGACTGGGAGGGAAAGAAGCCTTGTTTGTTTGAAATTTTCATAGTTGGCAGGAATGGTCCCTAGACTTTAACTAGGTTTGTTTATTTATAATTTAGTTAGTTTTTTTTCTATATAAAACTTAACCAAGTTAAGTTTATTTAACCAAAAGTTTCTAAAACTTTATAAACATGATAATTTTATAGAATCTATTCCGAAATATGTTTCAATCTACTCATTTGAAAACTACGAAACTTACAGGCACTATAATGAAAATATTTGAAGGGCTATTATTGTTAATTAGATGAAAGACGAGGGTGATGGATGTCACAGTCTCCCCTACTTTAGAAAATTTCGTCTCGAAATTTCTTTCAAGTGGAGGTTTCTATGAAACAAAAAGCGTTGTAAAAGCCAAGTAGATTTAAAAAAAAAATTCATCATTTATGATTCGTCAAAATTTAAAAATAGTTGTCTAATACCCACAGTAAAAAGTTTCAAAATCCTTGGTAGTTGACCCGCGGTTAGGAAGTTGAGAGTTTAAATGAGAAAGGCTTTGGGAAATGTGTAACTGGTGAAGGCAAGGGTACTAATGAAGCAGTCTCCCCTACTTTAGAAAGGTTGTGACATGCAACAGGATTTCGACTAACAGAGAAAGACTCTAGGAAGACGAATGAAGCTCACGTAAGAACGTTCCTATCGAAAATGCTAGCTATTAGCCCACTGTTCTAATGAAGAGATAAGTATAAAGTAATGGATAGGTTCTTGGTCAGACTCCTAGTCCGCTCCCGCAGTATCGTTTATGCTTATATATAGGGTGTACCGCAGCTGACCCACCACACTCTCGATACTTTGGATTCGTACTGATTGTCTACCAACAGCCTAGATAGAATTACACACCACCACCATGTACCTGTAAGCCCATGATTGCGTTCCGGACCGTAATCATCGATTTACCTTACACTAGGGTGTTATGCTTTTCCATAACCCTAATATGAAATAAATGTGTGCAACCAATATGTAATAGCCACTGTAATGAAATAATGTTTAATCATGACATGGTTAGAGGTCCTTCCCTTTCGGGTTTTCCCTTTAACCGTAATGAGAATAACATGTAAGTATAAGACATGGTTAGAGGTTCTTCCCTTTCGGGTTCGCCCTTAACCGGTAACTTTTGTTCACATCGTTGACTCTAAACACTCATATTGATAGACCCTGAGGTTTACACCGTTCCCCTCGGATTGAAGAAATACTCTAATCCGAGTCGTATGTGGGCACCGGCTTAGATCTCATACGAGTTATCAACTAGTATGTTCGTTGGCCATGATGATGAACAAAATAATGTAAAGTATAACAGGGTTTTGCTCAAAACAGGAAAGAAAATATGCATACCAAATATGCGTTCAAGTAAGTATATAAGTATAGCATAAAATTCCGACTGAAAGAATAATATAACATAAATCGAGTAAATCGCACAATTGCACAAAATGAAAGTAAACGAGATGTATTAATGCAAATAGTCAATGTGAAAATAGTCACAAATAATGTGTTTAGAAATAACTATAAATAAAAATGGTGCAAGAATAAAATAATGAAATTTACAACAAATGAATGTGCACGGAACGGGTGTACAGCCTACTGGCATGTGAGTTAAAATCTAGTAATTTTACATATATGCGTTATACTATAAAATACATTTAGCAACATTCTGATAAAAAGATATGTCCATTGTTTTGTTAAACCAAAAGTTTTGCGACTGAAAGAGTGTAAGTGTAAAAGGTAAATTTTCGCAGTTTACTCGACTTTGTGATATTGTTGAAATAATAGTAGTGATGCATGGGAATAAATTTTTAGAAATCGAAGTGTGTTTTAGACTCAAATCAGGTTCATTTGAAAATTCTTCATAAATACACATTTTCATGTGTTTTTGAGATGTCAAGTTTGAAAAGTGTTATAAGGCTTATTATTAGTTGCAAGTTTCTCCCGAAAAATTATATTGGATACGTCATATGAAAACTAAAGGTATGCATTTGACCTTTAAAATATGCAATGCAAGTTTGTAAAAGCAAAATGAAACCATTTCATGAAGTATGTGTAAATCTAATGTGTTTTAAAAGACCAAGATTTAAAATGACGTGAATGATAAAATCAACGTATGTAATAGATTACCAATATTTAAGAAAATTCATAAATTATCATTTGAGTCCTCAAATGATGAACAAAACATCAATATCATAAAACATTGAGATTGTTTCTATGGGAAACTTTGACTAACTAAAGTAATTGAAATATTATTAGTGACTTATGGGGGCGTACATTAGCCTATAAGTGAATGCTCATCCCGAGAGTTCCCAGGTCGGCATACCGGTCCCTTGTCTGATTGGGATTTATGCGAAATGCCAGGCCTAGACAGAAAACTCAGGATACAGGCGCTCACCCTTCCAGATTGCACGTGCCCCATCACTAGTAAATTCCAAAACTTTAGCGAGATGCAGAAATAGATCCTTGAGATGTGGATTTCACTCCTAACTCAAAGATGTATTTCAAAATTGAAAACGATTGTAGAATGAAACCAATCACTAAGTTAAGGATATCACTCTCGGCTTAGTGGTTAAGTTCCTTTTTGAAGGAAATACTCTTTGAGGTGTGGATGTCACTCCTATCTCAAAGATATGTTCCTAAGGTAAATAACATATAAAGGAGTGAAACTAATCACCAAGGTATGGATGTCACTCCTAACTTAATGATATCGTTTCGTTTGTGAAATACGAGTCTGTTCTTTTCAAATAAAACATTGAAAGAGTAACGAGAAAGAATCATAGCGAAAATATCTTGAAAGAAAATAATAGGATAAAGAGAAATTTACACGAGAGGAACCGTGAATGTAAGCTAAGTTATAGACTAGGCTAAAAGGCATTCTAATTACCTAATTCCCTATAACCTGGCTCTGATACCAATCTGTAACACCCCAACCGATGGCGGAAACATCGAGGTGTCACGTAGTGATGATTGTTCAATAGCTCATGGACTAAAGTGTAAATTTGAATACATTGATTAAATAATTTATTACATTGAAATGAAATACAACGATACTAACTGTCAACTAAAATGAAATACAATGAATCAAAATCTAAATATAAATCCGAAAGCTTAAAGGATGCATCTCAAAACAACCTGAAACATGTACAAAATCATTTGGTCAATACAAAAATTGTATTAGTGAGCATACCCTGTTTGAATAAATATAGTAGAAAAAAGTGTTTAGCAATTCATGTGCGGTACCATTTGCAATTATGTAATAAGTAATATCCGTTCAAAATCAACCCTATGTAAAGAAAAGCAGATATATATAGTATGCGCTAGTAGTAATGTAAAACATAGCAATGACAAGGACTCTCAACAGAGTCACAAGTGTATATACCATAGTACTATTCATTGAAATGCCAGGCCCTCAAAGGTTAATGATTTTGACAAGTCATAGACACACAAATTAACATAAAGCAAACACACATGAGAATTGCATTTAGTAAAAGAAATAGAAACTTGATTGTAAGTACATGAGTCACCCCAAAATGTAAAACAGTAAAAAGGGGAAAGATATACTCACAGTTTGCGAAAGCGATCAAAATCCAACTTAAGCGGTCGTGAGCTATGTAATGGGTATTCCGAGGAATTCAACCTATAATGTATATGAATACTAATAAAGAAATGTCTAAAAAGTCTAAGGTAACTAGGGTCTAAGGCATTAGGGTTTGCTAAGTCGATTTTGGGAATTAGAGTTTTTTTAGGATAAATCGCGTTAATGTAAAAGTTGTATAATAACCTCCCAAATTTGTAAATATGATTTAGGTAATATAAATATTACCAATTGAATATTTAGATACAAATTATGCTTGAATAATTAAAATAATATAATGTAGTTAATTTCTTTAACTATTTATTGTAAATAAATACAATAATTATAAATGTATAAATAAATGGTTATGAGTTACACCATGATCCATCAAATGGTAATTAAGATTTTCAAACATATAAATATTTCTATTTTATAAGAAAAGTATTTATAAAATAGATGTTTAAATAGTGTAAATAATTAAATGTTTAATTATGTCTAATTAAACATAATAAGACTAATAATTCAAGACATGACCCAAAAATGCTATTTTTATAGAAAATAGATGATTTCTGATGTAAATTAATAAATATAATTTTCTCATAATTTTTATAAACTTATTGATTTTTAAAACTGATTTAATAAGATTAAATCATGTTTAAATGATCAAAAATAGGAAAATTAATAAAAATAAATGTTTTCTGACCCAAATATTTTTATTTCAGTTCATAATGATTAGAAATAATTTCTCATAAAGTTTGAGATTAAAATCATTAAAAATGAATTTTTTTATCAACTAAATACGATTAAATGAATTTAAATCAATAAAAATTTAAAAAATAAGACATTTTCCAGAAAATAAAAATGTAATAATTTTCTGTATGGTGTCAAGATGCTACTCCTATATTTTCATAATTTTTGGAGCAAAAATTAATTTATTATGAATATTCTATGTTTGCAAGAATTATGAGTAATTATATTGTGATTTAATTAAATAAATAAAAGCTGGAAAAAAAATCAAATAAAAAGAGTGGGGCGCATGGGTTTCGAACCCAAGTTCCCTGGTTCCAAGAAACACCCACAAACCACTCCTCTGAAGCCTAAGTTTGTTATGTTTCTGGAACTTAAATATATTTATAACATATCACAAGTTCATCTTCTTCCCCAAATAACTCTAGCGAAAACCCTAACCCTAACAAAACTAATAATCTGATTAAGACAAGATTCACGATCTGTAATAAGGGGGCTTCAGAGATAATTACTAGAAGAACAAAACGGCACAAGAAATAAGGACTCACATCGTGATTTGAGGGTTGAAATCGAAGGCTACATGTCCGCTAGAATAGGAGGACGATTGGAGCTCTCTGAGGCATGTTTAGAACTAATTTTATGTGGGTTTCGAATGGGTATGAGTGCAGGAACAAAATGGTAACAATTATTTATAAGATTTTTAACTAAAAACGCATTCTTGAATGATTATAAATTCCGGTCGGTTTCACCACATAAAGCCCGATTAAATCTCAATTTAAACGCGTTAAATACCCATTAAAACCTTGTAGGAAGCTAAGTAATGATGGAGATAACGTATTAGAACATTTAAACGCATTATAGTTAATAAATGGGCCTTGCCGGAAAGTCTCGCCGGCCGGAAATGGGGGTCGCCGGAAAAACGCGACTGGGAGGGAAAGAAACTTTGTTTGTTTGAAATTTTCATACTTGGCAGGAATGGTCCCTAGACTTTAACTAGGTTTGTTTATTTATATTTTAGTTAGTTTTTTTTCTATATAAAACTTAACCAAGTTAAGTTTATTTAACCAAAATTTTCTAAAACTTTATAAACATGATAATTTTATAGAATCTATTCCGAAATATGTTTCAACCTACTCATTTGATTAAAACTTATACCCGAACCTGTAATAAACATAAATGATAAAATTTTAGTTCGCTAAAAAAAATAAATTTTGAAAACTACGAAACTTACAGGGACTATAATGAAAATATTTGAAGGGCTATTATTGTTAATTAGATGAAAGACGAGGGTGACGGATGTCATAGTTGTCGATCATCTTCTAGGCTGAAGCTGTGAATACCGCCTGTTATGTTCTTAACAGAGTCTTAATTGTGAAGGCGCGCGGGAAAACAGGTTATGAATTGCTCTTCAAAAGAAAACCTCTGATTGACTACTTTAGGCCGTTTGGATGCTCATGTACTCTGCTAAACAACTACGAGAACATAATGAAGTTTGATGCAGTTGGAGATGGGTGCTTCTTTGTTGGATACTCTTCAAGTCAAAAGGCTTATAGAGTATACAACAAACGCACCAAAATGGTTCTCGAATCTTTCTATGTTGATTGGCAGAAATCCAACTCTACTAACACAGGAGCCGGTCCTGTCTGGTTCTTTGACGTGGATGTCGTTTTCAACAATTTCAGTATCATTGAAGAACAAACATCTGACAATCAAGCAGTCGATCCCTCTCCTCTTGAAGTTACCCTTTACTCCTCTGATGACGATGCTGCACCTTTCACCACCGGATTTTCTCCACTAGTAGCTGATCCAATTGTTCCTCTTCAATCCACAAATGGTGATGCAACTGTTGAGACTACACCATCTCCTGAAAGTACTCCAGTTTCAGAAGAAACATCTTCAGCACAACAGTCTGCAAATGATCCATCCTGCTCATCAATCCCTGTCGATCACCTTTCAAATCTGCCTTCCTAAGTTCAAGAAGAACCAAACATGGGATTTAAATCATCTAAGAATCATCCTATTGAGAACATCATTGGACCAATCTCTGAGGGTGTTATAACTAGAAATCAGGCAGATAAGCTCAATATTGCACTATCAGCATTCTTATCTCAGACGGTACCCTTTAGCATTGAAGATGTTGTCAGAGATGCAAGCTGGGTTGAAGCCATGCAGGATGAGTTGTCTCAGTTTAGAAAGCTCAAGGTCTGGGAGCTAGTGGATCTACCTGAAGGGAAGTATCCTATCGGAACAAGATGGGTGTTTCGCAACAAAATGGATGAACGGGGTGTGGTGATCAAGAACAAGGCTCGTCTGGTAGTTCAGGGTTTTCGTCAGGAGGAAGGTATTGATTATGAGGAAGTGTTCGCTCCAGTTGCTCGACTTGAAGCCATCCGTATCTTCTTGGCATACGCCTCATACAAGAACTTCAAAGTCTTTCAAATGGATGTGAAGAGTGCATTCTTGTACGGGAAAATGAAGGAAGAAGTCTACGTCTGTCAACCGCCGGGTTTTGAAGACCCTCATCATCCCAGCAAATACTACAAATTGGATAACGCTCTCTATGGACTTCATCAAGCTCCTCGAGCTTGGTATGAGACCTTATCTTCATATTTCCTGCAAAATGGATACACCAGAGGGAAGATTGACATGACTCTGTTCACCAAAGATGTCAACAAACATTCTATTCTTGTTCAAATTTATGTTGATGATATTATCTTTGGCTCCACTGATGAAAATTTGTGCAGGGAATTCGAAAGCATTATGAAGTCTCAGTTTGAAATTAGCATGATGGGAGAATTGTCATTTTTCTTAGGCTTGGAAGTTCAGCAGAAAGAAGACGGAATTCTCATCCATCAAGCCAAGTATACAAGAGACATTCTGGCAAAATACAACATGACCGACTGCAAGCCGTCCAACACTCCTTTTGCGGCCCAAACAACACTTGTACCAGATCTTCAAGGCCTTTCAGTGAATCCTCACACATATCGATCAATGATTGGCTCACTGATGTATCTAACAGCCAGCAGACCAGTTATTATGTGGGCAGTTGGATGCTGCGCACGCTTTCAATCAAATCCCAAGCAATGCCATGAAACTGCAGTAAAAAGAGTCTTCTGCTACCTCAAAGGGACTCCAAAACTTGGTTTATGGTATCCTAAGAGTGATAATTTTGATTTAATCGCTTACTCTGATAGTGATCATGCAGGTTGTAGGATTGACAGAAAATCAGTATCTGGTGGTTGTCAATTTCTGGGTAACAGGCTGGTGTCTTGGCAAAGCAAGAAGCAGACTACAGTGTCCATCTCTACTGCTCAAGCTGAATACACAGCTGCATCCAGTTGTTGTTGTCAAGTGTTATGGATCCAAAATCAGCTTTTGGACTACGGTTTGAATGTCATGCATACACCTATTTTCATTGATAACGATGCTTGTCGTGATATTGTGAAGAATCCAATTGATCATTCTAAAACCAAACATATTGAAATTCGGATTCACTCTATTCGCGATGCTCACGACAAAGGATATATACAGGTGTTGCCAATAGATACTGCTGATCAAAAGGCAGATATCTTCACAAAAGCTTTTGACAAAACCCGTTTTCATCAGTTGGTTACATGGCTCGAGATGATAAATTTTGAATGATTAAAAAAAAAACTTTACAAGTGCATAATGTATAAAAGAAAAATCTTCTTTTTATTCAAACAAAGATTTTTGGGGGAGAAAGTAAAACCGGTCCATCTCTACTGCAAAATTTCAAAAGAATTAATTCAAGAAATGATAGAAACTAATCATATTTCGTCAGCATGTGAATAGGACCCAGAGGATGTTGTGGCCTCAAGCAACGATGTGTCGGTAGATTCAGCCTGGAATCAAGTAAACTGCTAATAGGTGATTAACAGTAAAGATCTACACGGAAAGCTGGATTCCCACTGTGCTACAGGTCTGCACAAGCTGAGTCCGGTCATACACAGGTTGAGAAACTAAAAGACACAGAAAATTTTGTGCATAGGTAAATAAAAAAGACACCTAAGAGTGTAAGCTACCAATGCGGGGCTAAGAAAATTAATCAACTGAGCAGCAAAAGACACGCACTGTTAGTAACGTGCAAACATATTTAGATAGCTCACCAAATGATCAGATGATCATCTTCTCTGCTTATGGTAACATAGAGCTGAAGCTCTCATCATCTGTTCAAGATAATGATCATCTTCTTTGCTTATGGTAACATAGACCTGAAGCTCTCATCATTATATTTCGATAAACCTTGAGGATCGGTAGGCCAATACCTAGCACACTGTGGGGTCCATAAAATTTTCGTCAATATTACCGAAGAACATGATAAACAGCATCACCAAACACATGTTGAAAGAGAAAAGGCATGGATTTAAGTGGACAAGCATACCGACAATTGTTCTTAGGCTGCAACTATCCAACGGGAAGTTGAAATGGGTTCTGGCAGGTATGGTTAGTATGATCTTGAATGCAGAAGGTGAGATCTGGTGAATCCGCACATATTAAAAATGGAATTGGGCTCTTAAACTCTTATTGGGCCAAAAGTTTGAACTGTTGCGTACTTGATGGGCCCTGCGCACTTAACTCAAGTGCGCGGGCCCATATGGCTACTGTATATATAATATATTCAGTAATTTTCTTTTAACAGTTTTTATTTTTTACAAACCCTAATCCCTAATACTCTATCATTCATCATCACCGTTCATCATCACACATCTAAACCCTAATCATCATTTTCATTCATTAATCAACATTAATCATCACTATTCCATTCATCGCTTTTCTTTCTCCGTTGATCCTTACTACTGATTAAGGTAGTTGGTTCATGCTAATTGTTTCTTGTTATGATTACAGGGGTTATATGTTAGGCTATACGAGTTCAGTGTGGATTTGGGATTTCTAAACATTATGGGTTTGATTTTTTGAAGATTGTGCACTTAAGGATGAACAGTGCGCACTTGTCTCATAGAGACTGCGCACTTGTCTCATACTCATACAAAGCCACTGAAACCCTAATATCTTGCGCACTTGTGGTGCGCATTTAAATCTTAAATGAAGGTTTAAGTATCTGCGTACTTGTCTAGTATGCAGATTTGCCTATGTTGACTAGGGGTTACCATGCCCGAGTTTTGATAAGATTTGCGCACTTGTGATCCCGTGTATCACCGATCTAGTGCCCGCGTACTAGCCTAAGTGCTCAGTCAAGTATGTGAGTACTTGACTAAGTACTTGACTGAGTACTTAGATCATAAGCCCTTGACCTGGCCTACGCACTTAACTGGACTATTCAGACATTTGAACGGACTATGTATTTAGACTTATCTACCCGTACACTTAAACCCGAACGTTAATGATCTTAAACTGAAAAGCAAACGTATCATGGACACTGATAAAACAAATCCATCAAACCTAATCTTATGACTGTCAAAACACAACACATGAAAAACCTAAAAAAATATATAAAATAATTAATAAAATACAGTCTAAGTACGTTGTCCGTCGAAGTCTATGTCTAAGGTCAGTCGTTTGGTCATCTACTCATATTCAAGAGCTCTAACTTGTTTTTCGTGCACTTGGTCTAAACAGATGGCACTCGATTGGGAGCCAAGAGGAATGCACAATCAGCCGATGAATCTTGAGACCGACGATGTAAAGTTCAAAGACGTAGTCACCTAGATCAGACGAAGAAGAGTCGGATACGCTGTGGAGCATAGTTTACAAGTTTATTGCTCTCACATTGAAGATTTTTGGAGATCTGCTCGAGTAGAAGTTGTTGGACAGGTCAAGAGAATCAACGCTACAGTTAGAAACAAGGCTGTAATCATCACTGAAGATACCGTTAGGAATGTGCTGAGACTTCAAGATCAGCCAGGAACAGTCAGATTTCTATCCAAAGCCGATGTTCACCAAGAGTTCAAGAATTTCAGTTACAAAGGAGATTTTGACAAGAGAGGCGATATCAAAAAGAGTCAGCTGACCAGAGACTGGAGACTCATCAGTCACGTGTTTATCATGTCTCTATGTCATAGGAAAGGAGGCTACAACGCTCTCAGCACAGAATGGTCGACTGCTATGATAAAGATCTGCAAGTATGAAGCTTTTAACCTGTCGGGTATGATCTTTGAATATCTGGTGAAGAATGCTGAGGCTGGCTCCGGCAAATGGGCTATGTACCCCAGATTTGTGCAGATGATGATTAACGCACAGCACGAGAATCTGCCCTTGGTAACCAGTCTAACTTCACCAAAGGTGCACGATTCTTCACTGAGTGCAACACGATTGACTGGGAACCCATGCTGGAGAACATGTATGCAGCACAGCGATATCCTAAGGTCATGGAGCTTTACAACAAGACTAAGAAAAGGAAGCAGGATGTTACAGAAGCTCGTCAGCAATCCACCGCTGCTTCTGCACCTGGATCATCTGACCCTGCTCCCTCTTCAGCCCAGCCAACTGCTGAAGAGATTGCTCGTGAAAAGGCAAGGGGCAAAAGGGTGGCAACTGAACCAGCCCCATCTAAGCCCACCAAGAGGAAAAGGCCAACTGGATTAATGCAAGAGGGCAGAGAGTCACTGACACCAGAACAGCTTGAGACTGCTGCAGCCCTACAACAAGTTGATGAGTTACAGAGGGCCGAAAGAAAGAAACGGAGAGAACAGTTACCATAGTCTGAGATTCCTCGCGTAATGACTGAGGATTATATTAAGCAAGAAGTGATTCTGGAGCCTATTTTCATGGGAGAAGATCAACAAGGACCATCCACAATTACTGCTCCAGCCCCCAAAGCACCAGCACAACGGCCAACTGAACCTTCCTCCTCAGCTCCTGCTGCACCACGCCGCAAACCGATGCATCAGGAACTGTACGAGAAGTTGGTCAAAGAGGTTGGAAAGACAGCTGCAAGGGAGATTTGTACCCTCAAGAGTGATGTGCATAACAATCAAGAGCTCAGAAGAAAAGTCAAGAAGCTCAAGCACAAGAACAGGAATATGGAGAAAGTTATGAAGGATCAACGATATCTGATCAAGTTTCAGACTCAGGTTCAGATGAAAATGTTTGATATGATCCAAGAGTTGCAGAAACAGCAGACTGGTGCTCCTAGCACAACATTCGATGAGGTATTTGATTTTGGGAAATTCCTTGAGGAGGAAAAAGAGAAAGAAAGAATCGCTGAGGAAAGTGATGTGGACGAGATCAGCGAGGATGAGATGCCATAAAAGTTCGTGGAGATGGGTATGGAAGAAGAAACAGTGTACGAGACGTCAGATGGCCATAAGTTGGATCCAGAAAGATCAACATGGTTTCCCAGAAGGCCCATTACTATTCCAGCCCTACATCAAAACATCCATCATACGAGAGAAGCTCATCAAGAGAGGATCATTTCATGGAAGTATGATGAGGTGAAGAAGTTGTTTGCAGTAAAAAGACGAGGGGGAGTTATACAGTACTTCAGAGGGCGACAGGAACTGAAGTCTCTCCCTCATTGGGACATCAGGGAAATTAGTAGAGCCCTATTCATCAACCACTCCAATGACACCACGGGTTCCATGCTTGATTGGTTTATAAAGAAGGAGTGTGAGAATGATTTCCAGATCTTCAAGCCGCAGAAACCAAGCAGACGAATCTCCAAGAAGCGAATCGATCCTGCCACAGGACAGGGAATGATTACTTATGTGATTGACCCTCCCCAGGTCGTCACACGGGTTCCTATACGTCCTGAGCTTCCAGTTATGCTAAGAGACTTCAAGAAGTGGTTTTATGACAGCAATACTGGTGAACCGTTATCAAGCTGAAGGATGATTCAGAGGCTATGAGGATTCTGGATCCGGTAGATGTGTTTGCCCTTAATCTATCGGATTTGAATATGCTGTTCGCCAATCAGATTAATGTGGGTGCTGGGAATGTCTTATTTGTGGAAGCTGTCTTATTTAGAAGAGTAGTTGATCGGGCGATGAAGCTGAAACAGGAATTGCTTGATTTAGTAGACAGGATTAACGTAGCAGACAAGGAAAAAGAAGAAAAGGAGAAAGTTGCCCAAGTTGCTGCTGCAGAAGAACCACAAACTGAAGTCAAAACCACTTCAGAGGTCCAGATACAGGAACCTGCAACAGCAACCAATCCACTTCAGAGGTGCAGATACAGGAACCTGCAACTTCAGAGGTACTCAAGCTCCTATTGTGTGTAAGATGATCTGGTCGGCTTGTACATTCAAGACCCCCCCGAGTCAGGAAGAGGGGGAGCCAAGTGATATAGAGATTGATTGTGAATGAAGAACTGGTAGCTGTGGTCTAGGGGGGGTATTGTTGGGTTATATTGAGACCATAGTTACCAGATCATAGACTTTTGATAGCTTGTTGAGTAGTTTGTAAGTAGAAGTGTTGTTTATGTAATTATGACATAGTTTGTGTACAAAACCCTAGGCTGCGCACTTAACGGACGGGCCCTGCGCACTTAGCTTAAGTGCGCAGGCCCATCTGACCTGCTATATAAAGGATGCTTGTGTGTAGCTCTAGGGTTAGGGTTTTGGATATTATCTTGGTAGCACAAGTTAAAGGGTGCGTACTTATTCTGTGTAATCCATGGTTCTTTGATGTTAATCAGTAATGGAAAGCTTGAATCTCTTTATTTTGTGTGTCGGTTTTGCTAGTATTATCTAGTATCTTTGTTTTTCAAGATTAATCACTTAAAACACCTAACAAATAGGTGTTTCTAAGTGATAACAATCTCTTGCACTTAACAAGATCTAGTATTTGGTACTTACACTTAATTCTTCTATAGTTCCCACAACTTTGGGCGTCTCCTTTTTTCTTATATAAAGGCACTACAATACTTCTCCTCCACTGGTCTGGTATTCTTCCAGATTCAAAAATACGATTGAATAAGTTTGTTAGCCAATGGACTCCTTCATCTCCTAAACACCTCCACGCCTCAATTGGTATGTTGTCTGGGCCAACCGCCTTAGCCCTTCCCATCTTCCTAAGTGCTGATTTCACCTCTCTCTGTGTGATACGCCTACAAAAAAAGTTGTTCCCTCGCGTAATCGGGATATCGCTTTCGTCCTGGTATGCACCTTTACCATTGAAAAGTTTATGGAAGTACGTTTGCCATCTCAACTTAATGTCATGTCCCTTGACTAACACACGTCCATCCTCTCCCTTTATAAACTTTATTACCCCTAGATCTCTTCTCCTACGCTCCCTAGCGAAAGAGGCTTGATACTTTGGAATGCAAAGCAAAAGCTCTTGTACAAACAAAGATAGAGCAACAGCAGGAAGTTGAGGATGTGGGTTCCTCTTAAAGGAAGAAGATGCCTGCTAAACATGTCAGACAACCACCATCTAAAACTGCTACCAAAACTGCTGCTGGTAAAACAACTGCCACCAAAACCACTGATGCCACCAAAACCACTGATACCACCAAAACAACTGATCCTACCACCAAACCAACAACCAAACCCACTACCACAACTACCATCACAACACCTACAACCACTTCACCACCCAAATCCCATACATCTGCTGGTCCTACACAAGTGCCAACAGATGTTAACACAACCACTGCTGCAACACCATCATCACCACTCATCTTGTACAAAAGGAAGAGAAAATCAACCTTTGTAGTACAAGATGAAAACATACAAACATCACCACCTCCTACTTCAACCATCAAGCCTACACCTATATCAGACATCCCACTTTCATCATACTCACCACACACCTCTCAATTCACATCTCACTAAGTCTTAAAAAACTTCCCTAGTTTCTTGTCAAAGTCACATCCAGCATTCACATCCCATGCAAAGCATAAGAATACCACACGTTGGTATTTGCCTGCCTGTTCACTATCTTTCGCTTCGCAATAGATTGGATTATAATACAACATGATGATATCTTCGTGCGAGCAGTTGATTAACCACATAGGGTCAAAAATGTGAATCTTTTTGAAGTCCTTCAAACCATCCTTCAGAACGACAATAGCTTCTGCAGTCTTCCAATCATAATACCACCACATGAAATCTTTTGAAAAGTGTTGTGGTATTCGCATCAAAGGAATATGTTTTAACACTTTTGGTGGTTTATACTTCAAAGTCACCTTAGGCATTCCCGTTATCTCATCCAACTCCTTCTTATGAACTATCCTTTTCGGATACTGTGGGGTAAACACATTCCACTTCGTTCTGCTCTCTCTCGCCATACGATCTGCAAAGTAAACAAGTAGATCGTTCACTGAAGCACCTGACAATTCATGTCTGCAGATATCTCGAACAACCCAGTATGGTAGTGTCTTAATATCATGGAATCTGTCAAAGTACAGAATTCCTTTCTCCAATTTCACTGCGACACATTTCAACTGTCACAAGCACTTCCAACCGAGAGATTTCCCTTTAAACAAATCATTGTGGAATTTGTAAAAGCTACCTTGAACTTTAATCTTTGGACGGTTAGCATCTTTTTCTTTAAGCTTCCTCAATAGTTCTTTCAAAGCGTCAGATTGTTCAGTATTAGGCTTTTGACAATCTGGAAATACTTCTTCAACAAACTTCATACTCTTTTCACGAGCAAGTTTCTCAGCCTGGCGAAACAAATCAACAGAGAATTCAGGAAATCCAGAATCTTTGTCTTTCTTAAAGTATTCTGGATATTCCTCGCTAGTAATATCCTCAATCTCAACTTCTTCAAATACAGGAACATCTCTGTCATCGTAATGATTACCTGCTTCCTTCTCAGGTATATTAGGTATCTGGTTCTCACTAATCAACTCCTCCAGAAATTTACCAACCTGTTTCGCCAGTCCTTCCAATATCTCTTTCGACATGGCTGCCGAAACTTCTCTGTCTTCTAGATCAGGATCATTATACTCCAATTCAAAACGCATGTCATTTGACTCAAATATCTCTGGAAATCTACCAGTCATCTCGATCGTCCAGACTCTGTCCGTCAACGTTTGGCGATACAAATTCTTGTCATCATCTGATATGGATCTGATCTTCTCATTCCAGAAGATATTATCATCGTCAGTAGTACCACCAGGAGCTTTCGAACTGGATTCTCCTGTGTTCTTTCCCGATCCTCTCTTTTCACACTTATACTTGTCAGTGTCATCATCATCGTCATCGCTATCAGACTAGCAGAGCTATTACCTTCACTTGAATCATCTCCTGAACCATCATCATCACCATCATCTTTCTTCTTCTTTTTAGGTGCATCACCTGCATCCTCATTCAACTCATCATCCTCTTCTTCTTCTTCATCAGATGGTTCAAAATCAACTTCCTCCTCGTCACGTTCCTTATCTTCTTCACCAGCTTGTAATTGAGGAGCTTTAGAGTACAAATCTTTTATCAGAATATTCATACTCTTGTTTTCTGCTTTCAGCTTCTTGTTCTCATCTTTTATAGCAATATACCTTCTGGTGTTTCTCTGTTCACGCTTTAACAACTTCTTGTTCTCTTTCTGAAGTTGTTTAATCTTTGCTTCCAGAGCTTAATGATTTTCTTGTGACGATTCAACAACATCTAACATCTTTCTGTCATTGCTTCTCAACTGTTCAATCTCTACTTGTTGCTGATTAATAATCTTCATCATGTCAGCTAGCTTCTGGTTAACTGTAGTCATCACATCACTATCTTCAGTAACCTAAGGTGTTGAAGCTTCAGCAACAGGAATCTTTCCTTTCTTCAACTTATTCAACACTCTATCCAAAGCATCATTGAAAGCATCAGTTGGTAATTCTGTATGTTCAGCAGCTGATGATGTATTTTGTTTCTTTGCTGCTGGGGATGTTATGGGTGATTTAGAACTAGATGCTGCAGGCAATTTCTTTCCAGCAATAAGATTCTCAATATCTCTAGCTCTTTTCTCCATTGGTTTCACAACTTTCTCTTTCTTCTTGTATAGTGGTTTCTTCTATTTCTCTCCTGTCTTTGGCGATCCTACAAAATCTTCGGATCCCAATCCCAAACCTTCATCAGTCTCATCCAATGCAATAGGACTTTTTGTCCTTTGCTCTTCCATAGACTTGTTAAGACTTTCAGACTCACCAGCCACAATGGCCTTGGGCATGGTGCTCTTTACAGTCTCATTATCCGAATCCCATCTTTCATCTTCCTGTGTCTCTTCAGAATCAACAGACACTTCATCAACTAAATGTAAACCCTTTTTGGCTACACTCTTCTTTCTTCTAGAAACCTTCTTTTGTGCGGGTTCAGCATCATCCTATTTCTCTTTTCCTTTTCCAGTCTTGGCACCGACGTTCACTACTTGTCGCTTTCTCTTTGCAACAGGATCAACTGGATATAAAGGATTATCTTCATCTGAATCACTGTTAGCATGCCTAACTTCATTCTTTCCTGGATCTACATACCCTGGATTAATCAGATGACCAAACAGGTTCTTGTGTGGTGGTCTTTCATTCAATGGCACATCCTTATAACCCTTCATTCTAACAAGCGTGTTCAGGTTCATGTGATCTTGTACAACAATCTGGGTAGGGTCTCTTCGCAAATTCTTGTGCTTCTTATCTAATATCATCTGCAGGAATCTTGGATATAGCAGAAATTTCTTGTTCTTCAAACCTCTAAGTTGTTCTAGCATGTGTTCAAGTATCATACCAGATACATTGAACGGCTTGTTCAAGATTATGGCAACTATCAAAGAGCTAATACTCTTTCTCATAACATCATACCCTCCACTCACTGATCCAAACACATGTAACATGACGTGAGCGAGATACTTGAACTGAGGGCATAGCTTCCCTTTGTGTAAAGAACCATCAGTAAACGGTCCATTATACTTCATTCGTAAGAAGCACTTTCTCTGTTCAATCCATGATAGTTCCCTTGGATCTGTCTTCTTATCTTGTAGCTTCAGTGCTTCTCTAATATCATCTTCAGAAACAATCACAAGCTCCCCCTGAATCGTACTTACAACAGCAGATTCATTGTTCCAGTAATCCATCTTGGCATTCTTCCAAAACTCTTGTTGATGATCTTTATAAATGATGGCGGGGGTATCAAGGGCAACTATCACACGGCTTCTCTTCAAGAAATCTACAATGCCGGTGAATTCTGTGTGCTTCTTTAGATCTCCCATGAATGCAAAACAATTGTGTGCTGGTTCAAATGGTAATTCTTCTATCTGTTCCTTTCCAGCTGCCTGTTCTGACATGATTAGACTGCAAATGATGAATCAAAATGATCAGTAAAGCAATACGAACACAATGATATGATTTTTATTCCACGAGCAACAAGATCACTTTATCAAAGAAATTTGAAATTTTTTAAATATGAGGGTCGAATGTGCAGGTCAGGTATATATAGGCTCCACATTCGACCACCTTCGACCCTATTTAAAGGATCGAATGTAGAAAAATGGTTCGAATGTGAAATTAACACATGAACACTCACATTCGACTGTTTGAAAGGTTCGAATGAGCAGGAAAATTCCACATTCGACCCAACGAAGGGGCGAATGAAAAATAGAATTTTTGAAATTTTTACCAAATCTCAAAATCGAGTCCCGTTCAAAATATTTTTCAACGTTTAAGCATCCGACATTCATTATTTCTCATTTAAAGATGACAAAAGTCAAATGGTCCATCAAGTTTTAGAAAATCATCATCAACCACCATCAGCTATCAAAAATAAGATAGAAATGTAAAATCTTTTGGATTTTCTAAACATTTTGATAAAACACACCTAAAATCTTTTTGAGTTTTGTATTTTTGACAAGAAATGTAAAATGCTCAAAATGAAAAGATAAATAGTAAATGTTTTGTGATTTCCGATAAGGGGATCATATCAGTTAGTGAGAAATCTGATCACACCGTTGAGTAATCTGGAAACTGGAAACTGCTGATATTGTGATCCACATAAACTCACATGCAGACTGTTGTGCAGTGCTTTAGACTGATACTATTATTTATAGTATAAACTCAATTGTCTGTGGTTCCCACACACACGACATACTCCCGTATCAAGAAGTAAATGCAAAAAGACTCATTGTAACGCGTGATTATGATTTCGTCATCTGTAATTTACAAGGTATGAGGCACAGAGGTATACAGGTCAGCAAATCAATGCAACAAAGTAACTTGTGCACTCTACCAGGTTGAGGGCTAAGGTCAATCATGATTTGCATCAATAATTGGACACGATGCATTAGATAATCTTTGATTATCGTCATACATTGAAAGTTCCTCAATTCGGTAACTTTAGGATTTGGCTTTATGGCTCTTTTATAAAGATACCCTGTCTGATCTAGGTCCGTAATGACTTACAACAGAAGATCAGAGAGGCTATCCCCAGATAACTAATAACATAACGATCCGAAACCTCCGAATTTTGTACAAATACCCTATCAAACGAAATTACGGTACTAAGACCATATGCCCATGAGGTGTTCATCCATAAATCAATTCGTTTGATATGTATGTATCAGGCACGCAGTAATAGGTCTACGAAGCCTATCAACACATCACACAGACTCAAACACACGCCTTGTATTGCATTACACTTCTTTAGCATGTGTCAGATCCCCACTGATGTACTATCATTTCCCCTTTTTCTCCTGGAAATCATTTTGGGTTTTTCTAATTTTTTATGGGTTTTTGAATTTTTCAATGTTTTTGGTTTTTCTGAAAATAAAATTTACCTGGAAATGAAAAACATATTTTTGGATTTTGTAATTTTCTGAAAAGCAATAAAAACTAAAAAATAAAAAGCGATAAACTGAGGTGGTAAAACATATTTTTCTTTTATAAAATAAAAAGCTTTGGTAAAAAGATCTGCACGTTGGTAGTTAGTGTGGATTTTGACCATATCAATCAACTCTTTTGCGTAACAGTCACGGATAAAATGATATTTGATCCGGATATGTTAAGCTTTAGAGTGATTTACTAAGCCTTTTGTTAATGCAATTGCAGCTTCATTATCACAGTAAATAGGGGTTTTAAGAAATTACAAACCGTAGTCCACCATCTGTTGTTGTATCTAGAGAACTTGTGAGCAGCAGCTTGATGCTGAGACGTATTCTTCTTCACATGTAGATAAGGCAACTGCGGTTTGTTTCTTGCATTGCCAGGTCACGAGCCTGCTCCCTATAAACTGGCATCCAGACGTTGTGGATTTGCTATCTTTGTCACAGCCACCCCAATCTGCATCACTAAAAGCGATTAGGTAAAAATTATCATCATTAGGGTACAATAGTCCTCTCGACGGACAACCCTTCAGATATCTAAGGATACGTTTGACAGCTGCAAGATGACTCTGTTTCGGCTTCGATTAATAACGTGTACAGAGACATGTGGCAAACATTATATCTGGTCTGAAAGCGGTGAGGTACATCAGAGATCCGACGATTGCTCTGTATGTAAAACGATCAGTTAGCTACCCCTTAGCATCAACACCAATCCCGTGATTAGGTTGTATCGGGGTATCCATCGGCTTTGAATCATCCATCTGGAACCAGCACAAGACTTCAGAAACATATTTCGTCTGGTGAATAAAGATCCCCGTTGGTCTTTGGTCCACCTGCAAGCCTAGGAAAAACTGCATCTCTCCCATCGCACTCATTTTGAACTTTTCCTGCATAACACGTTTAAATTCTCTGCACAGAAGTTCGTTAGTAGAACCAAAAATAATGTCATCAACATAAATCTGTACTAGAAGAAAGTCATCCCCTGTTCGTTTTGTGAACAGTGTGCAATCTACCAAACCTCGTTTGAATCCTTTGGTCAGAAGATACGTGCTCAGCTCCTCATACCATTGCCTTGGAGCCTGGTGCAACTCGTAGAGAGCTTGGTTTAGAACATAGACCTTATCTCGGTGAATAGGATCCTCAAAGCCTGGTGGTTGACCTACGTAAGCTTCTTCCTTGACCACACCATAAAGAAACGCGTTTTTAACGTCCATTTGATACACCTTGAATTTCTTATAAGATGCAAACGCCAGAAACATGCGAATAGCTTCTAAGCGTGCAACCGGTAAATAAATCTCATTGTAATCGATTCCTTCAACTTGATGAAAGCCTTGTACGACCAAACGAGCTTTGTTCCTAACAATCACTCCTCTGTCATCTTTCTTACACTTGAACACCCATTTTGTTCTGATCTTTTTCCGCCCTGGAGGTAAATCTGTCAGTGTCCACACTCTGAGTTTCTGAAACTGTAATTGTAACATTACGCATTAATACTTGTACGTTACTATCATTTTGAATAAAAACGTCAAGTTTCATTATTATTATTCGCCTTTAAATATTATTGTGACACATTTGGAACCCTAATATTATATTATTTATATAATATACATATATATATAGTTTTAATGACAAAATAAAATAAAATTCTTGTGCCGGGAATCGAACCCGCGCCCAAGCCGGGTTAACCATCACAACAGGCTCAACCATCTGGTCTACACACACACTTGTTATAAATCCCTGTATATAATTATTAAATTGCGAGTCCAGTTCTTCACAGTTGACTAGGAAAGTCAACTGTGATGTCAATCTACCAAAATTAACCATTTTCAAACGCGTTAATATTCAAATTAGGATTGATTGATGAACGATTGATGAATCCGCGTCCCTTACACGCGGTTTTGATGGCCAAATCATACCAATTTTACATAATTTCGCGTCATCACCATAAAGGCCGAGTCAACTTACCAATTCCATCAACCCAACCTTCTCACTATAAATTGGACCTCCCCATTCCTTCTACATTCGCCGAAACCTCTCTCCCAATCTCTCATTTCTGTTATAAAACCATTATTCGAAGAAATCAAGCTCGTGTTGACTTTTTTTGTTGACTGGGCAAATCATACGAATTCGTGTTTGTAAGTTATGTTTTTCTTGTGGGTTTTAATCATCGGCATTCACACAACAATAACCCTCTGATTAATTGGGTTATTGTTGTGTGAATCAATCAATTGAATAATCTAGGGCTCGATCGATTATAATTGGGGAAGAACACTATTCAGTACATGGTTTTATAATATAAATAAACTGGAATCAAATACAACCACTGATCTAGATCAAGTGGTTGTGTCTGATGTTTGTTTGTCTACACACGCGGGTTCGAGTCCCATTTAAACGGTTTTAACATTTTTCTTTTAAATGAATACAAATCAGAATTTTCCTATATTATATAATTAAATTAATCAGAAATTAAACGTTCTCAGGTCCAGACCAGTTGGTCTGGTCTTGTGATTTAAAACCAGCAAACCGGCCTAGGGCCCGGGTTCGATCCATGGCATCAACAAACATTCTTTTTAATTAAGTATATATATATATATATATATATATATATATATTCCTTTATATTTTTAAAAATTCATTTTAAAATACTAAAACTCTTTTATAAATTCTACAAAAATTATTTTATGTTAATCTAGTGAAAAAGTTTAACATACAATTTTTAGTTTTCAAAAATTTATTTATTTAATATATATAATAAATAATTCAAGTTTATTCTATTTTATTTATAAAATTCTATAAAAATATCAAAACAATTTTATAAATTTCCACAAAAATTATTCTGAGTTTTTATAACAATAAACTTTTATGAAATGATATTTATTTCTGAAAAATCATTTATTTAATATTTTTAATCAATTTTTGTTAGTTTTAATCATATATAAATCATAATAAATTCATTTTTCAATATTTTTCCACTAAAATTTTATATAAATTATTTCTATTATTTGGAACACAAATACAATTTTTAATTTAATAATTCTTTAACTTTTGTCTTTTTTAAATATTAAAGTTATATTTTAACAATTTGAAATAAATAGATTTAGTATTCTATTTTTAAGAAAATAATTTTATAAAAATTATTTTCATACTTAAAACTTTATATTGTGACCATCTTTAATTTAAAATTTACAAAAAGACTTTTGTTTATTTATTTATCAAATTTCTTTTATTTATTAAACATTTTATTTGTTAATCAAACAACACTTATCCCCAATTCGAAACCCTAGAATATATTTGTAGACTAGAAAGACTTAGACATATTTATTACCTTAATTATAGGGTAATACTTGGCATTGTTTGGCAACACATATTCTATTTTTCACGAGACATAACATTTTGCTAAGGTGAGTTTTACATAGCCCCTTTTCTATTTATCACTATTTTTGGGGTGAAACATGTTACAACATTCTATATGCAATTCAATCATAAAGTGTCTATGTGTTTTTCTATGTTGCATTATGTCTTAAACATGACTAGGGTAAGCACAATATTCTAGCATAATCATTAACATTGATCAGCCGACGGTATACAATGATAGATCTATTGGACTGACATTCCCACCCGGATACGTGCCTCCTACATAGGTAGCGTGGGTGATTGTTATCGCATAACATAATCGAGTAAACCATGAGCGTATGGGATGGACCACAATATAACAGTTACAAGGGTTGATTATGCACTCGATTTACTTCTAGTATGTTTTCACATATGGACTAGACTTGCCATGACACTTGAATTGTACAAGCTTTATTCGATTATCAAAACCTATGTAATTCTCACCAACTTTTGTTGACCGAAAATATTTTCAAACTTAACATGTTTCAGGTTATAGCTTGCTTGAAGATTAGAGTTAATGCTTGAAGATGTGTATCTAGTATTTATCATTTTGATGTACAAATTCTTGTAGAACAATTGTATGTAATGTATTTAAATCAATTAATGAAATTTATTATTTACCATGAGCTACTGAACAATCGTCAATACGTGACATCCCGATGTTTCCGCCATCGGTTGGGGTGTTACAGTAATAACTCCTCCTGCATAGCCTCTACCCAAGCGTCATCCAAAAGAGCGTCCTTGTATGTCCGCGGCTCAACCTGCGAAACATAACAAGCAAAAGACCAGTCATTTTGAAAACCTAATTTTTGAATTTTGGCATATAAAGCAAGAGCGCGATGTTTTTCTGGTGAGTTAGCATTCCTCAGTTGACCTCTTGTCATCACACTGCTACCAGGATCACCAATAACCTGCTCGATCGGGTGAATCCGATGTATCCGAGATTCCGGATAACCAGGTACCTGCACTCCCGTTTGAGTAGTTCAATTCTCTGTCAAATCCAGATCATTACCCAAGTTTGATTATGAAGCACCATTTGGATTTGGGTTGACTGGAGGTGTCTCCGTAACAATATCTAGAACAGCTTCACTTGTAACATCATCGTAATCTTCAGATTCCGATGAATTTAGAGATGTGGAAGCTTCCTGAAATACCTCTTCTTCAACTATAGGAGCGTTGGTATCATTAGAGGTTGTTTGAGGGTTTACAGTGATCAGACGCACCAACGGTGATGTAACTGCGTTTTCACACTCGTAATATAATCGTAATACAACCTCTTCAACCAAGCTATCTAGATTGAATGAATCAAAGAAATCCTTGTAATCAAACATCCAGTCTGGACCGCTACCCTGTATATTCTGAGTATATCTTTGAACTTCAACATTAGCCCACTCCTCGACCTGACGAGTTCGTTTGTTGAAAACCCGTTTGAGCGGGGTTGCATATCCAACAAAAAATCCTTCTTCAGCCTTTGGTGCGAACTTCTCAGATGGATTAAGCATTGAACACGGAGCTCCAAACGGTTCTAGATACTCTAAGTTTGGCTTTCGTCGATTCAACAGCTCATAAGAAGTTTTGCCAAACTTCTTCACCGTTAAAACACGATTGAGAGTATAACAAGCTGCATAAATTGCTTCGTTCTAGAAAATTACTGGAAGATTGGAATCTACAAGCATTGTCCTTGCCGTTTCAATTAGAGTCCCATTTTTGCGTTCTGCGACACATTCTGTTGAGGGGGTATACGGAGCACTGTATTCATGATGAATTCCTTTGTTTTCACAAAGAGCTTCCATCTGTGCGTTCTTAAACTCCGTCCCATTATCACTCCTAATTCTCTTGATCTTGAGACCATAGACATTTTCCAATCGAGTGAACAGAACTTTCAAATTATCAAACGTGTCGCTCTTATGATGCAAGCACATAACCCATGAAAATCTAGAATAGTCATTTGTAACCACAAGAAAGTACAATTCACCAGCATGACTTTTACGCTTGACCGGTCCGAACAGATCCATGTGCAAACGCTCAAGTGGTAGTTCAACTGAATTGACTTTCTTTGGCTTATGGGATTGTTTGTGCTGCTTTCCTTTCTTACAACTCACACAGTTGTCATTCAAATGAAAATGTTTAACATTCACACCTATGACAAGTTCATTCTTCACTAAATGATTCATCTTTTGAAGGTGAATGTGTCCCATCTTCCTATGCCACATGATTGATTCTTTTTCAGTAGCCTTGGAGAGGAAACACGTGACTTGGCCTTGTGTAGTCATGGCTTTTGACATGTCGAGAATGTACAAATTGTTCACTCTCGGTGCCTTTAACATCACCCACTCTTTTGGTAAAACGAATCCCGGCTTGAGTATATAGCAAGATTTGTCATCAAAGAATACCGAAAATTGTTTATCACAAATCTGACCGACACCGAGCAGATTATAATCAATTTGCTTCACGTATGAAATCTTTTCAAAACTTACTATCCCATTACTTACACTACCCTCCATGGTAATGTATCCACCTTTATTCCCGGCAAACGCTACATATCCTCCATTAATATTTCTGATATCAAACAATAGCGATAAATCCCCTGTCAGGTGACCAGAAGCTCCACTGTCAACAATCCAAAGACTGCTCACAGGGCCAACTGAAGCTCCCTGCACAGATAAAGTAAACGATTAGATTTTTCGGGGGACCCAAGCCTGCTTGGTCTTGGGTCTTTGAACTTTGAGTTTCAAAGATTCTTTCCCACAGACAGATTGATTTGAATTGATCTTTTTCTGATCAATTAAATCTTTTTCAGTTTCAGTTTTCACATTCTCATTCACTTGTGAAGATGAAGCACCTTGAGAACCCTTTGGTGACAAATACTGTTCCGAACGTTTCAAGATCCGGATTGGAGATTTTGGGGTCTCAACCGGTTTCTTTACTTTGTCCTTAAAAGAAACTTTCTTGGTTACCTTCTCTGATTTAACAGAGACAGGTCCAACTGTTGTTTTGACAACAAGTTTTATAGGAACCTTTTTTGTTGTCAACAGTTGTGTTCACCACCGGTTTCTTAAGGGGTTTTTCAATTTCTATCCGGTTACGACGGTCATATGTCATCTGACGATTTTCCCTCTTTTGAAAATATCTGCTTTGATTATAAAAAGGTGCAGGTTGAGGGACAAGTCGTCTTTGTGGATAACAATGATTATCGACTAGACTTTGATATGTCTGCTTCATTTCCACCTCGTGCCTATTGTGCCTAACATATGGGCAGTGAGCAAGTAAATGCCCTCTCTCCCCGCATTTATAACACGCACGGTATTCCTCAAAGTTGTTCTTGGTGTTCGAATTGGCATATGTAGTGATAGGATATTGATCATCCACACACTTCCTTCTAAGACTCTTAGGAGCTGGGTCCTTGGAGTAAGTCGGCTCAAGAAAACTGTTAGCCTTATTCTTTGGCTTGATAAATTCTGTGACATGAACCTTCGGTTCTTTTGGAATATCCAGGTAAATTCTTTCTAAAACCTCTGGAGGTACATCATTTGTTCGCTCATGCTTTGGGAACTAAATGGTACTCTCCTACCAAATCTTCTCAATCTTGGAGTAATTGGCGAATTTGATTGGATATTTCTCGTCAGACATTATCTTATCAGATCCAATCATCCGATAGAAAATCTTGATGGGTTTGTCACTTTGATCATTCTTCTCAACTGGCTTAACTGATTGATTCGCTCGATGAGCGTTAGCCATGCGATTCACAATCTTAGCTGGTGATATTGGTTCATTTGTAATTATGTGATTTTCAGCAGGAATATCACACACCTTCTCAGATTTGTCATCCTCAAAGTCGGAATCATCAGTTACAGCAACTACAACTTCATTGTTTAATTCCAGAATAGGTAGAACATCATAATTTGGGTCTCCCACACTGGAGGTGTTAGACTCATCATCCGATGTCGAGCCAGACTTAACTGAGCTTTCTGGTGTTATTGAATGTAGAGTATTGTTTTCAAATAACACAAGAGATGGGACTGCCGTGTAGTTTGCACTACTAGACTGTGAAGGCTCCTATATTATATGATCAACAACATATGCAATGTGCTTATAAATTTCGAGTTTCTTGTTAACCTTTTCTGCGAAGCACTTGATGGTAGCCATTTCAAGTTTTGTGTTTTCCAAATCATTGATATAGTTGTTAATGGCTAATTGTTTCAAAGATAAAGTCTTTTTAAGTTCTGAAATGTCTTTCTTGTAACCATCAAGCACTCTGTTAAACTCTTGTGCCTCTGTCTGATACGATTGACAGTTAATCTTAGCACTCTCAAGCTGAACCCTGAGTTGCTTATTATCCTCTGTCAATCGATCGGATGCACCACAATACCTCTCACTATTCATAACAAGATTAGATTCAGAACTTACATGTTTTGGAGGTTCTGTCATCGCCATCAGTGCAAAGTGTGCTTCCTTACCAGCAAAGAATTTAGAATAGTCGATTCTGGTACAAGCATCATCCACCATGCACGATTTGCGTGTCATCAGAAAATTAGCTTCAGCAAGCAGTTGGTCGATGTCATCATCTAGTGAGTTAACACTAGCTTCAGAATCAGAATCACTCTCCACATCAGAATAAGCTGAATCATACTGTTCTGGCACATCAGTAACAGAATCAAGAATCAAACCCGACTTCTTCTCTACACAATCATCACTTTCTTCACTCAACTCCTCGATTTTCACCTTAGACATCTTCTCAATCACCAATTTTTCTTCAACACATACCGGCTCATCCAAATCCATTTTCTGTGCAACACAAGCCACATTACCAGTGGTAATCTCCTCAACACCCAACTGCATACCCATCCAATCAAATCCTTCATCTTTCTGTATTACCAATGCTTGGTTATGGTTATCTGATTCGGTTTGAGTTTTTGGTGTAGAAATAGGAATGATTGTTCGGTTTGGATTTTGTGGTGTTTGGTTTTGATTCTGGTTTTGTGTAGTGGTCTGTCTAACAGTATTGTTTTGTGGGGTGTTTTGGCGGTTTTGGTAGGTATTTTGTGATTGAAAGCTTGAAATGTTTAGTCTTTGATAAAATACCTGATTTTGGGTTTGACGGTTTTGGTAGTTGGTGTTGAAAGGATTTTTGTTCCCCTGATGTGTTGGCTGTGTGCATTCCCTCTTGAAGTGACCTTTCCCACCACAATTAAAACATGTCACTTTGGCTTTGTTGAAGCCATATGTGGTGTTTGGAGAAGTAGAAAGATCAGTTCTGCCAGTCTTCTCAATAAATTCAGTAGCTCTCCTCATAACGCTAGCAAATGCCAATTGGATGTCAATGAGCTACATCTCTTCTTTGTCAATTTGTGCATAGTCTTCACTGGTTAAGTTGTTGTTACCAATTTGACTAGCAACCAACCCGTTATAAGAAGCTACCATAACCGACACCAATGCTACATGTTGTTGTGCAATCTCAACTGTAACATTGTTCAAGTTCGAAATCTACAGCACAATTGAACTCTAATTAGGTTGAGTTTGGTTCATCTGGGTTTGATTCATTTGAGGAATAAAGGATTGTTGTTGAGGTTGGTTTAGACTTGCAGAATAACAAGCAGCTTGTTGCATCGGTGAAAATGGTGGAATGTAAGTAGTAGTAGGGTATGATGGTGGGGTATAAGATGAAGTTTGAGCAAGGTAATTAATGGGGGCTTTGGGTGGTTCAACATGGCTAGAAACACACGCAATGTGTGGACCAACATTAGAACTGGAACTTGAACTAGCAAGAGATGAAGATGTACTACCATGGTATAGCTCTGGATTCTGAGGAACTTGAGCTCTCTTTGCCTTCCTCTTTTCTTCCATCTCTTTGTTTTCTAACTTCTGGATAAACTCGTTGATGGTCCAGCATTGGTATGCATCCTTCTCCTTAAGTACCTCGATGTGTTGATTCCAGTATGGTGGCAATGCATCAGCAAACTTGTCCAACAGCTCTGACATTGGTATGTTAATCTCATAGCTTGAAAGCTCAGTCAATAAGTGACAGTACCTTGGAATTAACTCCTTCAACATCTCATTTCCCATATAGCTGATGTTCTCAAACTCTTTTCTTAGTTCCTCCATTCTCAATTTTCTCGTCTTCTCATTCCCATAATGACGATTTCTTAACATGTCCCACAACTGTTTAGAAGTGGTGCAAGACCCAAACTGATGTAAGAGATCAGTATTAATGGCCTGGGACTGTTGGGAAAACGCCTTCTTTTGCACCGCAAATTTCTTTTTCTCATCCTCAGCAAGACTTTCCAACGGAATCGGCTCACCCGTGTTCTCCAAGATCGGAGCAACATAGCACTTAGCAATCATTTGCAAAGTTTCTGTTCCTTCTAATCCCATTCCCTCAAGATCAATCTTGAACTTGGTCTTCCATGTGTTGTAGTCTACCATTTCCATCAACTTTGGTGGACGGCTTCCACTACCCGAAGATAAGTCTTGAATAAGAGTCGAAATCGCGTTGGTAGTCTGAGAGTGTACCGCCGCTGCTGCTACTCCCAGTAATCAGCCATCGGTTGTGGTTTAGGTTGTGCAACTTGTTGGGGCATAGAACTAGTCATCGCCATATAGTTAATCGGTTGGGATGGTTGACTATACTTCTGAGCAGCTACCGACCAAGGATCCATGGTTGTCTGCTGTTTTGGTGTTGTATTAGGTCGTGGTGTTGTAGGAAAATTCCACATCTCGCTCTGAAAATGATAAAACACGAAACGATTAGAAAAATTTCACAACAGTTTCTACGTTCGACCCTTTTTGAATGATCGCATGGTCGAATGTGCAAATTAGTCCATGTTCGACCATTTGATAAAGTTCGAATGTAGAAAACAACAGACTCAGTTCACTTTCGACCGTTTAAATCCACGTTCGACCACCCGATTGGTCGAATGTACCAATTAAGGTCGAATGAACAACAACACACTAAAACTTTCTAGGTTTGACCAAATATAACTCCACGTTCGACCAAATAATCCCTAGTTCGACCTAAAACTCTCACTTTCGACCAAATCTCCCTAGGTTCGACCCTTCATTTTGAAAAACGTTATTCTTTGAAAATCAGTTATTTTGATCAAAAATTTTCAAATGTTGATGAAATTTGATGATCTAAAGCAGGTTTTGCTTCAGATTGGATTTGGAACAAGTTTAACAAAGAGAATTTTGAGTTTTGTCCATGAAAACAAGTTCAAATCAATCAATTTACCACCAAATTCAGTTGTTCAATGAAAAACAGAAAGTTTTGATCAAAATTGGGTCCAAAATCAGCTGTAATATTATCAATTTGTGGTTGTTTGATCCAAATGGCTCTGATACCACTTTGTATGCGCGTAGGATTGGCTAATCAACAAAGATAATGATCAAACAAGATCAATTCAGGTGCGGAATCCCTAAATTGATCACAAAATGATAATGAAACTAGCAAAACGCAGAAATCATCATAAACATAATCATTTCATTCATTAGATAATCAAGTACACTTCAAAAACGTTGTTTATAATGATAACTCTTGATTACAGACACAATAATAACCCTGGGGAGAAACACACACTAGGAGGGAAAACAAATGATCAAAAGTTAATATTCAAAAATTCACATTGCCTTATATAGACCAGCACATTCGCCCAAATAGCTTGGTTGAATGTGCAGGTTCGACCATTAACATTGGGCGAATCTGGACACAATATTACATTCGACCTCCCAGAAGCACCTTCGACCGTTTAATCTACATTCGACCATTCAGAAACCCACCTTCGACCATTCGACCAGAAACAAAACATTTTGTAATTCGCAATCCAATAGCATTAGTCGCAATATGTGCATCTACATGCCTCACCTTGAATCAACTTTGGGCAATACCACCTAAAGTGTCCCATTTCACCATATTTGTAACACCCCTGATTGCCCTGAACAACAGCCTGAACATGCCCTTGTTGAAGATTGACTCTACACTCCTTAGCAACATGACCTACCCGTTTGCATCTATTACAACGAAACCTGTCACATTAACCATAACGATGATACCCATATTGGTGACACTTCGGGAGCTACCCAATATACCCTCCTTGCTTCTGATCAGATGACGAACTCACTGCTTCAAATTTCCACTTGTTATTCCTTGGGGCTTTCACCGCAGCACCCCTTGTAGGCAAAATGCCCTCAACAACCTTTATGTTAGTTATCTTGTGACCCAACCCGATAGTCCCCTGCAGGGTAGTCGAATCATTAGCGGTCACCAACCCGCGAACCTCAGGCACTAACCCATAAACATAGAATTCAATCCTTTTGTAGATGCATTTATGCGACTAATCCTTTGGATTTACAATAAACATATGTTAATGTTTTGAGTCGAATGGGCGAAGGAGTATTATTGTGGGCGAAGTAAGAAATCAAAGGGTGCGAAGGAAGAAAGTTTATACGAAGGAGAGACAGGAGGCGAAGGTAGATTTAGTTTGTTATGAATGCTTGGTTCGACCAGTCTGTTTGGTCGAATGTGCACATTCGCACCTACGTGGTGGGCGAATGTGCAGCCTATAAATAGGTCAAGCTCATTTTTTGAAAGTAGTTTTAGTCATTATTGTTCCCTCCATTTTCAGTGTGTCTCTCTAGAGTTATGGTAAGCTTAATTCACGTTGTGTCTTTAATGTTTTGATCATATTAACGTGTAATTGAGTTGTTTATTAATGAGAAAAGCTTTGAATGATGATTTGTTTGTTTTGATCTGATTGATTATCATTTTTTGATTGATTTAGGGTTTTCGCACCTAAATCAAACTTGTTTGATCATTTATTTGTTGATTTATCGATCCTTTAAGCACATACAAAGTGGTATCAGAGCCATTCTGGATCAAACAACCACAAATTGATAGTTTCTCAGTTGATTTGGACCCAATTTTGGTCAAAAAGTTTCTGTTTTCATAGAACAAACTGATTTGATGAGTTTTTGATTGATTAGAACTTTATTTCATGGTTAAAATGGATAATTCTCTTTGATAAACTTGTTCCAAATCAATTCCGGATCAAAACCTGATTAAAATCATCAAAATTTATCAACATTTGATAAACATGATCAAAATTAACTGATTTTCGAAGAATAACCGTTTTTGAAAGAGTAGGGTCGACCTAGAGAGAGCGGTCGAATGTGTGAGTGATTTTGGTCGAACGAGTGAATTTTCGGTCGAAGGTGTTGATTTTGTGGTCGAACATAGAGTTTCATAGCTTATTGTCGTACATTCGACCATCAGAGTTTCATTCGACCAATCGAACGGTCGAAGGAGGGAACAAACGGTCGAAAGAGAGTTCAAAGGGTCGAAAGAGTTTGTGTGTTGGCATAGTCCACATTCGTACCTTTAGAAACGGTCGAAGGAGAAGATTTTTCCTCATTCGACCATACGTTAGTGTGAAGGTAAAATCTGTTTTAAAATTTTTCTAATCTTTTCGTGTTTGAACATTTACAGGTTAAGATGTGGAACTTTCCAACTACGCCAAGACCTAATCCAGCACCACAGCAGCAGACAACCAAAGATCCATGGACAGTTGCAGCCCAGAAGACTAGTCCACCATCTCAGCCAATCAATTACATAGCTATGACTAGTTCTACTCCTCAGCAAGTTGTGCAACCATTACAGCAACCAATTGGCGACTATTGGGGAGTAGCAGCAGCTGCCGTTCACTCACAGACGACCAATGCCATATCTACACTTATTCATGATCTATCATCAGGCAGTGGAAATCGTCCACCAAAGCTCATGGATATGATTGACTATAACACATGGAAGACGAAGTTCAAGATACATGTGGAAGGACAAGGCTTAGAGGTAGCCGAGGCATGGCAGATGATAGTGAAAGGTTATGTTGCTCCTATTCTGGAGAACACTGGTGAACCTATACCATTGGAGAACTTAAGTGATGATGAGAAGAAGAAGTTCGCGATCGAGAAAAAGGCGTTTTCTCAATTATCTCAGGCAATCAACACTGACTTGCTGCATCAATTCGGATCGTGTACTACTTCAAAACAGTTGTGGGATATGCTGAGAAACAGACATGATGGTAACTAGAAGACTAGAAAGCTGAGAATGGAAGAGCTTCGCAAAGAGTTCGAAAATTTTAGTTACATGGGTAACGAGACTTTAAAAGAATTGGTTCCAAGGTATTGCCACTTGCTCACAGAGCTCTCGAGCTACGAGATTTGCATACCTATGTCTGAACTGGTGGATAAATTTGTTGATGCTTTACCACCATATTGGAACCAACACATTGAAGTGTTGAAAGAAAAAGATGCATACCAGTATTGGACTATCAATGAGTTCAAAACAGAAACTGGAGAACAAAGAGATGGAGGAGAAGAGAAAAGCTAAGAGAGCACAGATTCCACAGAACCCAGAGTTGTATGTAAGTGGTACATCTACTTCCCTTTCTACTTCCAGCTCTACTTCAAACGTTGCACCTCATATTGCTTGTGTATCTAATGTTGTTGAACCCACCAAAGCACCAATCAACTATCTTGCCCAAACTTCATCATATACACCACAATCTTATCAAACACCTAATTTCATTCCACCTTTTTCACCTATGCAACAAGCTGCCTGTTACACTGCCAGCCAACCTCAACAATAATTATATAATCTTCACATGAACCAAATGCAGATTACTCAAACACAATCAAATCAAAGTCCGATTGTGTTAGAGACTTCTAACCTTAACAATGTTACTTTTGAGATTGCTCAACAGCATGTAGCATTAGTATCTGCAATGGTTGCATCATACAACGGTTTAGTTGCTAGTCAGATTGGGAACAACAATCTAACTAATGAGGACTATGCACAAATCGACAAAGAGGAAATGGAGCTTATGGATATACAGTGGGTCTTTGCTAGCATCATGAGAAGAGCCACTGATTTTATCCAGAAAACAGGGAGAACTGACCTTTCTACTTCTCCAAACACCACTTATGGCTTTAACAAAGCCAAGGTCACATGTTTTAATTATGGTGAGAAGGGTCATTTCAAGAGAGAATGTACACAGCCGGCTCAACAAGGTAATCGAAACCCGTTCAACTCAAGCTACCAAAACCGACAAAACCAAAACCAGAATCAGGTATTATACAACAATCCCAACATTTCTAGCTTTCAACCTCAAAACAACTACCAGAACCGTCAAAACACACAACAAAATACCAATACTAGACAATCCACATCTCAAAATCAAACACAATAGAATTCAAACCGAACTATTATTCCCATCTCTACACCTAACACACAAACCCAAACCCAACCTGAAAATCAAAACCAAGCACTTATGATCCAAAAAGATGAAGGTTTTGATTGGACGGGTATGCAACTAGCAGTGGAAGAGATTACTACAGGAAATGTGGCTTGCGTGGCACAAAAGATGAGTTTGGATGAACATGTGGAGATTGAAGAAGATTTTGTGACAGAAAAGTTGACGGAGTTGAAAATAGAAGAGTTGAGTGAGGATGTGAATGATGAGTGTGAAGACAAGAAGTCTGGAATGATTCTTAATTCTATCACAAATGTTGGAGAGCAATATGATTCAGCTTACTCAGACATGGAAAGTGATTCTGACTCAGAAGCTAGTGTGAACTCACTAGACGATGACATCGATCAGTTGCTAGCTGAAGCAGATTTCCTAATGACCCGCAAGTCGTGCATGGTGGATGTTGCCTGCACAAAGAATGATTACTCAAAATTCATTGCAGGGAAGGAAGCCCATTTCACACTGATGGCATTGACAAAACCACCTAAACCGGTAAGTACTGAATCACAATCTAAATCTCAAGTTTCTGATAAATGTTCTGATTTTGATAGATTGACAGAAGAAAATAAGCAACTCAAGGTACCACTTGAGAGTGCAAAAATAAATTGTCAAACTTATCAAAAGGAATCAAAAGAATTCAACAGAGTACTTGATGGTTACAAAAAGGATGTTTCTGAATTGAAAAAGACTTTGTCTTTAAAGCAACTTGCCATTAACAACTATATAAATGAAATGGATAATACAAAGTTAGAAATGGCAACCATCAAGTGCTTCGCTGAAAAAGTGAATAAAAAGTTAGAGAGCTATAAGCACATTGCTTATGTAGTTGACCACATCATAGAAGAACCTTCACAGTCGAGTAATGCAAACTACAAAGCTGTCCCATCTCCGGGGTTGTTCGAAAACCATAATTTGCCTGCGATAGCACCGGAGAGCTTAGTCAAATCTGACTCTACATCAGATAACGAGTCCAACACATCCAGTGTCGGAGACCCGTATTCTAATGTTAGACCTGTTCTGGGGAACAATGAAGGTGTGGTAGCTGCTAATGATTCTGATGAAGAAGATGACAGTCTGAGATGGTTGTTGAGAAAGTGAGTGATATTCCTGATGAAAATTACATCATCACTACTGAACCGGCCTCACCATCTCAGATTGTCCATCCCATGGCTAATGCACACAGAAAGAATCAACCAGCCGAATCTTGAGTATCTAGAACCTTTTTGAGCTTCGTGTACAATGCTTAATCCTTTTGAGAAGTTCGCACCAAAGGCTGAAGAAGGCTATTTTGTTGGATATGCAACCCCACTCAAACGGGTATTTAACAAAAGAACTAGAAAAGTCGAGGAGTGGACTAACGTCGAAGTACAAAGATACACTCAGAATGTACAGGGAGGTGGTCCAGACTGGATGTTTGATTACAAAGATTTCTTTGAATCATTCAACCTAGATAGCATGGTTGAAGAAGCTGTACTTCGTTTATATTACGAGGTCGAAAACGCAGTGACTTCACCGTTAGTGCGTCCGATCACCGTGAATCCTCAAACAGCTTCTAATGATACCACTGCTCCTGTGATGGAAGAAGAAGTGTTCCAAGAAGCTTCAACAACGCTTAATTCATCAGAATCAGAAGATGAAGACGATGATGCTACAAGTGAAGCTATTCTGGAAAATGCTACAGTGACACCACCAGTGAACCCAAATCTAAATGGTGCTTCATCATCAAATGTGGGTAATGATCTGGTTTCTACAGAGAATTTGACTACTCAAACGGGAGTGCAAGTACCTGATTATATGGAATCTCGGATACATCGAATACACCCGCTTGAACAGGTTATTGGTGATCCTGGTAGCAGTGTTATGACAAGAGGGCAATTGAGGAATGCTCAAGCACCGGAGAATATTGGCAATCTTTCTTTATATGCTAAAATACAAAAATCTGGTTTTCAAAATGACTGGTCTTTCGCTTGTTATGTTTCGCAGGTCGAGCCGCGGACGTACAAGGAAGCTCTTTTGAATGATGCTTGGGTGGAAGCGATGCAAGAAGAGTTGATACAATTTCAGAAACTTGGAGTTATAGTGAGAAACAAAGTTCGTTTGGTTGTACAAGGTTTTCATCAAGTTGAGGGAATGACTGCAATGAAATCTATGCACCTGTTGCACGCTTGGAAGCTATACGAATGTTTCTGGCGTTTGCATCCTGGAAGAAATTCAAGGTGTATCAGATGGACGTAAAGAGCGCATTTCTTTACGGTGTGGTCAAAGAGGAAGTTTACGTAGGTTAACCACCAGGCTTTGAGGACCCTACTCACCGGGATAAGGTCTATGTCTTAAACAAAGCCCTCTATGGGTTGCACCAAGCTCCGAGACAATGGTATGAGGAGCTGAGCATGTATCTTCTCTCAAAAGGATTCAAACGCGGATTGGTAGATTGCACTCTGTTCACGAAACGAGCAGGAGATGACTTGCTTCTTGTGCAAATTTATGTTGATGATATTATATTCGGGTCTACTAACGAACTTCTGTGCAGGGAATTTGAAAAAGTTATGAAGGAAAATTTCGAGATGAGCGCAATGGGAGAATGCAGTTTTTCCTAGGCTTGCAGGTGGAGCAAAGACCAACGGGGATCTTTATTCACCAGACCAAATACGTTTCTGAAGTCTTGAGCCGATTCCAGATGGAAGATTCGAAGCCGATGGATACCCCGATACAACCTAATCACGGGATTGGAGTTGACATTAAGGGGGAGCTGACTGATCCATTTACATACAGAGCAATAGTCGAGGTGAGACTTAGTGGTAGATTGTTCAAAGACTTCATGACACCAGATTTTGTGACAATATAGTTTAGAGATAGAATTTCATCGAGGTGAGACTTAGTGGTAGATTGTTATGCTAAAGAGTTGTTATGCTAAAGAGTTGATCGATATGGTCAAAATCCACACTGATTACCAACGCGCAGATCTTTTTACCAAAGCTTTTGAAAAATCGAGATATCCGGATTAAATATCATTTTATCCGTGATTGTTATGCTAAAGAGTCGATCGATATGGTCAAAATCCACACTGATTACCAACGCGCAGATCTTTTTACCAAAGCTTTTGATAAATCGAGATTTGAATATCTTTTGAAAGCTGATGGTATTAAAGAAAATAAAGACTGATCACCACCTCAGTTTATCGCTTTTTACCTTAATTTTTACTGTTTTTCAAAAATATTCGAAAATCCAAAAACATTGAAAAATTTCAAAATCCATAAAAATTAGAAAATTTCTTTGCTGACTGCTATATCTTCTTCCCTTAGATTAATGCTGTCAGATTTCTGTGAACAAACGATATCTGGGCAGTCACATATTTGAAATGCTCCAGCTTATCCTTCGGAACAGTAAATTCAAAAATTTATAAAAATCAGAAACACCAAAAATGATTTCCTGGAGAAAAAAGGGAAATGATAGTACATCAGTGGAGATCTGACACATTCTAAGAAATGTAATGCTATATAGGGCGTGTGTCTGAGTCTGTGCGATGTGCTGATAGGCTTCGTAGACGTATTACTGCGTGCCTGATACATACATATCAAACGAATTGATGTGTGGATGAACTCCTCATTGGCATATGGTCTTAGTACCGTAATTTCATTTGATAGGGTATTTGTACAAAACTCGGAGGTTTAGGGTCGTTATGTTATTAGTTGTCTAGGGATAGCCTCTCTGATCTTCTGCTGTAAGTCATTACGGACCTAGATCAGATAGGGTGTCTTTATAAAAGAGCTTTATGCCAAATCCTAAAGTTACGGAATTGAGGAACTTTCCATGTTTTATGATGATCAAAGATTATCTACTACATCGTATTAATCACTGATGCAAATCATGTTTAATAACAGTCCTCAACCTAATAAAGTGCACATGTTACTTTGCTGCATTAATTTACTGGCCTGTATACCTCTGTGCATTATACTTTGTAATTTACAGACGACGAAAGCATAATCACGCTTTACAATGAGTCTTTGAGCATTTACTTCTTAATACGGGAGTATGTCGTGTGCGTCGGAACCACAGACAATTTTGTTTATACTATACATAATAGTATCAGTCTAAAGCACTGCACAATGGTCTGCATGTGAGTTTATGTGGATTACAATATCAGCAGTTGCCAGATCACACATTGTCTTTAATGATAATAAATGAAAAGATCAATGGTGTGATCAGATTTCTCAATAACTGATATGATCCCTTTACCGGATATCCCAAAACATTTACTGTTTTTCTCTTTACATTTCTGCATTTTATTTTCTCGTCAAAAAATTACAAAACTCAAAAAGATTTTAGGTGTGTTTTAACATAAATTTTAGAAAATCCAAAAAGCTTTTACATTTCTATTTTATTTTTGATAGCTGATGGTGGTTGATGCCGATTTTCTAAACCTTGATGAACCAGTTGAGCTTTGTAATCTTTTAAATGTGAAAATATGAATGTTTGATACTTAAAAGTTGAAAAATAATTGGATCGGGACTCGTTTTTGAGATTTGGAAAAATTTATACAAATTCCAGTTTTCGTTCGCCCATTCGTTTGGTCGAACGTCGAATTTTGTTGTTCTTTCGTACAGTTTAATTGGGCGAATGGGAGTGTTCTTGAGTAACATACACATTCGAACCCTTTTGCCTCCTTCGAACCTTTAAATAGGGTCGAAGGAGCCAAAAGCTTCTCATTCGACCGATGTCAGTGGGCGAAGGAGCATGTCTATAAATACCAGATCTGTCTCATTCGACCCCTTATCAAAAAATTTCAAATTTTTCTCTCTGAAGTCCACTTATTGCCCTGTTGTTTTACTTCATACCATTGTGTTCGCCATTGAATACTAATCATTTTGCACTATTTGTTACAGGTTAACACTTCAAATTCAAGGATTAATTGTTAAATTTCTGTTTGGAGCCCTAGACCTTTAAAACTGATATAAACATTGTTAATTGACTTAATTGATGTTTCGGATTCATTGTATCATTGTTTAGGGGCAGAAGAAACAAAAATTAGAGGTGTTTTAATCCATCAGATTGCTCAGACGATTATGATGATTGAATAAAACCTAATTTTAATCTGAAAACAATGATAAATTGAATGATAAATAAAATGGTTGGTTTGGAAACCTTATTCGGTATCATTACTAGCTTACTGAATCAAAATAACATGTTCAGCATCAATACATTTCAAAGTTAAAAATTTGAATTTGAAGAACTATTCATTCGCACCTTTCGAACGGGCGAAGGAGATGTTCTTTTGGGCGAAAGAAGACAAATGGTCGAATGAAACATTTTGCCAAAATCTTAGTAAATCACTCAATAAATATATGTTAATGTTTTGAGTCGAATGATATTTAATCCGGATATGTTTAGCCTTTGAGTGATTTACTAAGTCTTTTGTTAATTCAATCCTTTTGTAGATACATTTATGCGACTAATGCTTTGGATTTACAATAAACATATGTTAATGTTTTGAGTCGAATGGGCGAAGGAGTATTATTGTGGGCGAAGGAAGAAATCAAAGGGTGCGAAGGAAGAAAGTTTATACGAAGGAAAGACAGGAGGCGAAGGTAGATTTAGTTTGTTATGTATGCTTGGTTCGACCAGTCTGTTTGGTCGAATGTGCACATTCGCACCTACATTGTGGGCGAATGTGTAGCCTATAAATAGGTTAAGCTCATTTTTTGAAAGTAGTTTTAGTCATTATTGTTCCCTCCATTTTCAGTGTGTCTCTCTAGAGTTTTGTTAAGCTTAATTCACGTTGTGTCTTTAATGTTTTGATCATATTAACGTGTAATTGAGTTGTTTATTAATGAGAAAAGCTTTGAATGATGATTTGTTTGTTTTGATCTGAGTGATTATCATTTTGTGATTGATTTAGGGTTTCCGCACCTAAATCAAACTTGTTTGATCATTTCTTTGTTGATTTATCGATCCTTTAAGCACATATACCTTTTAAACTCCAGAGTTGCCGAATCCAGTCACAAGAGTGTCAACCCGTGACGCCTAGCAGTGTACTCCTCCATCTTCAATCGAGATACAAACTCTGCCCATGGCATGGCATTAGCTTCGCCAATCCAATAGTCTGTGCAAGAGAATTCCACCATGTCAACGTTGGACCCTCCAAGGTACCAGAAGCAAACTTCACATGAGTCTCAGTAGACCAACTACACATGGCAAAAGAAAACTCAATCTTCTCCAACCACCTGAGCAGTCCCACTATTCCTTCCGCGCCACTGAAACTGTGCGGCTTGCAGTCCATAAATAACTTAATGGTACACATAGGTTGTACATATGCGGCTAATTAACAACATTACAACCAAGAGTCTGCTGAGCAACCTGAAAGGCAACTAGTGCAACATTCACTTGTTGCTGCAGTATGTTATTCAGCTCATCCTGTGTCATAATGATGATACCACGTGTCACACCCCGCCAAGGCGGAAACACTAGGATGCGACCTCGAAAGGTTTTCAAGCACAAGGTTCAAACAACACACAAATTTATTTAAATAGTACCATCAAATGATGGGTATTGTCATAAAATTATTCAAAGCGTCACAACATTATTTTGAAAACAGGAAATTTACTAGGATTCATGAACTTGAAACTAAAACATCATGGGATTGACAAAATCCAATCCAAAGTGGTACCACCTAGTGCATGCTCGAACCCTTCTCTGAAACCTATGTTGCTCGTCATCAATTACCTGAAAAACATGCATAAAAGATTTGTCAACAATAATGTTGGTGAGTTCACAGGTTGAAGTATAACAAGTAAAATGTTCGTGTAATTCGTGTATGACCGATCATAGGCTAGCTAACCGAATGATTTCTATGCAAACCATGAGTCCCGTAACCAAATCTCTTAACTGTTGTGCCTTGTGTATTGTACACTAAAGACAATGTATGTATCGTAGAATACTAACACTCTTTTCTATGTAACTGGTTATAGAGACTAACCAAGAGTGGGGGTGTCGACCTTATAGATCTATTGAAGTGTTCCATGGCGATAGCTAATGGTTACAGTGTAATGTAAGGATGAGGGCTTTTGAGATCTTATGAACCGAATGTCTCATGTTCCACATGGTAGTCATGATAGAATATACACACCAAATGATATTGTATTAGTTGTAGCATGTTTATCCCCCAAAAATGTAAAAATAGTAAAATGGGGCCGTGAAAACTCACCTAATAGTGATACGTGTGGTCTAGCGAAGCTGAAAATGTGATATAGCTACCGTCCAGATAATGGTTTCCCTATGATTATTAAGAGCACGGTAAATTGTACGTTCTTATTTATCATACAAGTGGTTCACCTGGCATTCATGTGCCATGGTTTTAGTGTAAGTGGGCCATGCCCTTGTGTATATATTGTTTTATAAGTGATTCTCACGCACTAGTAAAACATACGGTTTCCTAACTCCCGGTTGCTTTGTATGCGCTTAGGATCGTCAAATCTACAAAGAGATTGACCAAACAAGTTTGATTCAGGTGCGGAATCCCTGAATCAATCACAATAATGATAATCAAACAATCAAAACACAGAAATCATCTTTCAAAGCTTTTTCTCATCATAAACAACTTGAATTACACGTTTTAATAATGTTTACAATCAAATCTAACGTGAAAATAAGTTGACACAAACACTAGGGAGAGACACAAAACAGGAGGGAATAAAAATGACGAACAACTACTTTCAAAAAGTGCTAAACCTATTTATTGGCCTGCACATTCGCCCATATTGCATGGTCGAATGTGCAGGTTCGCCCAAACACAGTGTGCGAACCAAGCAATACATTACAATCTAAACTACATTCGGACTCCTGTCTCTCCTTCTTACCAAAATTCTCCTTCGCACCTTTTACAATCTTCATTCGCCCAACTATTCTTTCCTTCGCCCGTTCGACAATCAACAAAAACATATGTAAATGGTAATCCAAAGCATTAGTCGCACAAAATGCATCTACAAACTCCCCCTCGACTATTGTTTGGATTGTTTACGCTCTTGGTCCATTATCTTGTTCATAAGCTTTATGCGCAATAGTTTCTTCTATTCCAACGTCATCACCTTTTCAAATACTTGTTTCGGCTTTTTCTTCTTCACTTCAGGAACCTCTTGAAATTTAACAAACTTGCCAAGCTTCTTATCGTAATCGCATCCGGCATTAATGTCATGAGCAAAGCACAGAAATACCACACGCTGGTATTTACTTGCTTGTTCAGCATCCTTCACATCGCTGAATATGGGATTGTAATACAACATAATGATATCCTCATGTGAACAGTTCACCAACCACATAGGATCAAATATGTGTATTTTCTTGAAGTTCTTTTCACCATCCTTTAATACTATCACAGCCTCTGCAATCTTCCAATCGTAATACCACCAGATAAAGTCTTTTGCAAAGTGTTGAGGAATCTGCAACAATGGAATATGTTTCAACACTTTCGGTGGTTTGTACTTTAGAGTCACCTTGGGCAAACCGGTTATATAATCAATGACTTTTGTAACATCGCGAATTTCCCCTAATTAATTTTTTTTTGATAAAAAGAATGTATTGTTTTAAACAATATATGTTTTAAATACCTTAAACTAATAATTATTTGTATCTCGACACTTTTGTACGTTTTAAAAATATTTTGAGTCACTTTCGGGCTTATATAATCATATTATGAATTTTGAATAATATAGTTTTAGGGAAATAATTGCCAAAAAAAGATTTGTGTGGACCGGGACTCGAACCCGCGTCCACAGCCAACCAACAAACAGTGACAACCAACTGAGCCAACTATCATCTTGTGTAATATTTCAGAAGAAAATAAACTTAACACATTCCTTAAATTGATTAGTCAAAGTCTTAGTCAAACAGTCAAAGTCTTAGTCAAACAGTCAAAGTCTTAGTCAAACAGTCAATTCATCATAAAACCTTACTTTATGGTGTTGACCAATTTTAATGGCTAATTGACTCGAAAACTATTATAAAAACCCACCTATGACCCATTATACTTTGCACCTCTAAATCGATTGTTTCAATCCGATTAAACTTTCCCTCATACCTTTCTTCTATAGTCTATTACTTCTACAATTGAAGCTTTGATTATAAGCTCTTGTAATTGGCGAATTGGAAGCTGGATATTCTTTCTTTTTTGTTTTCTTCAATTTGGACTTGCTACGTTGTTGAGTCTTTGGGATTCGCCTCGCATACATTCACAACACTTAGAGGATAATTCACCTTAGCCAATGTGAGTTTACGTAACCATGTTTATGCAATTCTTTATATTTGCAACATTATACTTAAGCAATTCTACATACATGTCTAGTTGTAAACTTTAATGCCTCATGATTTAGACAACAACAACAGTTTCAACGAGTTTCAACATTACATAATCATTAGCTATGGCCAAGCTGGCGATACTCAATAATAGATCTATTGGATTGACAATCCCACCCGGATACGTGTACCTCCTACATAGGTAGCGTGGGTGATTGTTATCGTTCCAACATATTATTAAGGTGAACCGTGGATGACGGGATGGACCTAAACTAGTCGGAGGTTTGATTATGTCGATTCAACATATCGTGTTTATTCATGTAAACTTAAACTTACGATAGACATATGAATTGCTAAACTTTTGTACTTAAACTATTTGCTTGACATGGCTTATGTATTCTCACCAACTTCTAGTTGACCCCCCCCCCCCCCCATTTTTCCAAACTCAACAGGAAATTTTGATACTTGAAGTCTAAAGCTAGCATGAGGAGTTATTTGAAGTTTTAAGTTTCATTTGTTTGTTTGATGTATTAGACCTTAATGTAATTCAATATTGTAATGTAATAAAGAATTATTTAAACATATGTATTACCATGAGCTACTGAACAATCATTCATACATGACACCTTGTTAGTGCATCATTCATGTATGTCCCTAGCTAGCGATCCGGTACAAAATGTCGAAGGTTCAGATAATCAGAGATCGATCCAATCAATAGTCGAGGGGGAGTTTGTAGATGCACGAAGTGCGACTAGTGATTGGATCTACAAAGTTAACATGTGTTAAAAGTTTTGCTGATGGGTTGAAAGTGGAAATGTGGGCGAATGTAGATGATTATGGGCGAAGGTGAAGACATACTGGGCGAAGGTAGATTGAAGCTGTTCAAGACAACACATTCGTACCCTAATGTGGGCGAATGTGGAAGAAGTCCACATTCGACCATCTCTACTGGGCGAATGTGCAGACATTATAAATAGATTTTGTGTATTTGTGAATTAGAGAGAGTTATTAGTTGTGTGTGTTTTGAGGTCAGGTTCCAGGATAGATTGAAAGTGTCTGTTATTGATCTAGATTAACCGAATTGAGATTGTAATCAAGTTTATGCAAAAGTTAATCTGTTAAAACCTTTGAAAATGATATTGATTGTGTTTTGATTTGAGTTTTTATCAGTTTGTTCAAAGCTAGGGTTTCCGCACCTGGTTTTGTAACTTGTATGATCAATTAATCCTGTTTTAGTCAAAATCTTTCGATCACAAAGTGGTATCAGAGCTATACGGATCATACAACAACAAATTTGATAAACTCAGAGCTGATTTGGACCTAATTTTGATCAAAATACATCTGTTTTTGAATGAAAATGGTTTTTCAGTGTTTTTGATTGATTTGAAGTTGATTTTGTGGTTAAAATTCAAAATTCCAAGAATTAAAGCTGTTCCAAATCAATTCCGAATCAAAACCTGATTAAGATCATTCAAATCCACAAACTTTTGAAAATCAGAGATCAAAATAACCGTTTTTCAAAGTGTAACCGTTTTTCAAACCTGAAATGGGCGAACCTGGAACCTAAGTGGTCGAACCTGACACTGTAGTGGGCGAACCTGAAAATTTTTGGTTGAACGTGAGTGAATTTTGGTCGAACCTAGAGCTTTTCTGGGCGAACCTGGAATTTAGTGCTTGAAGTTTCCACATTCGGGCTTATTTTTCCACATTCGATTCGTCGGGCGGGCAAACGTGGAATAGAAGTGGTCGAACGTAGACATTTTTGGGCGAACGTGGAACTTGAGTTTTGATATTCTACATTCTGGTGTTTATTCTACATTCGGCTGATACTTTTGGACGAACGTGGAATCAAAAGGGGCGAAAGTAGAATTACCAGGGGCGAACGTAGAATTTAGTGCCTAAAAAAATTTTTCGACCTGATTTTAGAAAATTTTTGAGATATTTTTGTTGGAAAAATGATTAATTACATGGCCGTATGTAGAACGGATGAGGAGATCAAAGCTCTAGTAGAAGTTGAAAGAAAGCGACAACAATTACAGAGACAAAATTCTCAAGTTGACAACATTTGGGGATTTCCAATGACACCGAAACCAACTGATGAAATGGTACATGTTAACAAATGTGTTAACAGAGAAGGTGTTCATAGGAATGTTGTATGTTTAGTCAAACAAATGAGACATGATGATTCCAGTGAATTGTCAAAGAGTGATTTGAGTTCTGATACGAGTTCAGAACAAAGTAATTCAGAACAGAGTGATATTTCAAATGGTGATGCAAAATCTGATAATGGTAATAAATCAGATGATGAGGTAAGTGCTAGTTGTTTTAAATGTGTCAAGTTGAATTGTGAATTGATGACACTTATTGAGGACAAACAGAAACTAGCAAATGAACTAGAAAATTGTAAAAACCAAATTAAAGTTTTTGAAAAGAATGAAAAAGATTTGTTAAATAAAATTGAATCTTTAAAGAAAGAAATGTTAGAAATGAATAAAAGTGTTTCAAAGAATACTTCCACATCAGAGTTGGAAATCACAACACCTTGCGTTGTTAATTCTGATTCTGAAGTGAAACAAATGTTTGAACAGAAAACTGAAAATGTTGAAACAACTTCTGAATCTGAATCTGAAGAAAAACCCATATTCAGTTTTCCTGAAGGAGTTGAAGGATCCTACATGTTGGAAGGACATGACAAATTGATTTTCAACAAAGATTTTCTAATTGAGAATATCGAAAAATCTCTACTTAAATGTATTTTTGTTGATAATATTGATTTGTTAAATCAATTTAGAAATCAATTTGATCATCTTCATTTTGAACTCAGTCCTAACCAACATGAGAATAAAGAGGATCAAAAGAAAAATGTTGAAAATAAGAATGGTCCAAAAGTAAAGGGATCAAAACCAAACAAATTGAAAGGAAATGATCAGATAAAAAATTCTTATCAAAAGAATTCAAGAAATTTTTCATCTAGATCATATGACTATTATGATTATTCATATAACTCTCAATTTGATGGTTATTGGGGAAACAACTCACCACAGTATTCTCATGGTTATGTTGAACGGAGAAGCTGTTTTGAATGTGGTGAAGTTGGTCATATTGCAGCTCATTGTCCCTATTGGTATTGGGATGACGGGTATGCATGTGATTTTGAAGAGTATAGGTCTTGTTATAACGGCGGAGAGTGTGGGCATTTAGTTGCTTACTGTCCGTATGTTAAACAGAAAAAGATCGAAGTGAAATTTGCTAGAAATTCAGGCAATGTCAGAAAGCCTGTATCCCCAAAACCAATCAAGAAGCAAAAGGGGAAACAGGTTGTGTATGACAATCGTAACAAAATTGCCTTGAATAAAAATGGATATTGTGGACGGGTTGCTGAGGTAAGGGGGAGTTCGAAGGCTAAGCCTAAGAATAACTCTAAACCTGGGTCTTCATCAGTTAAGTCTGAGAAGATTCCAAACAAAGTTCAGAAGCAGGTTTCAAATAAGAAATCTGAAAAGTCAAAAATCAAAACAATTTCAACAAAATCTAAAATAAACTTTGAACGTGTTTGGAAACCCAAAGCACTTTCTAAATCAATAGCAATTTCTACTTCAAATCAATCCATTGAAAAATCAATTGATTTTTCAAAAGGAGAATGGATTGATGTTCCGAGGAATGATGACCTTGGACGACCCATCATTGTGAAGGGATGGGTGCCTCTCTCATGCTAATTGTTTAATAAGTGTGCAGATTGTTCCAGACAGACCTATTAGCTATTCTTTGATAGTTGATAGTGGAGCATCTATATACACACTATTTATTGGAGAGGTGAAGGTCAAGGAAGGGTTATTGAAGAAGGAAAAGATGATTTCAACAGAGAGGAGAGTGTTTGTAGTCTGTCTCCAACCTGTGAAGTCAGAAAAAGTTGCAATTTCATGCATTTGCTTTCAGGTTTTGGATTTCTACAACAGATGCGACAAAACGACTCTCTTATCTTTGTTAATGGTTGAAAGAACAAAGTGAGTCAAGTAATCTGAGTGGAAAATGGTTTTTGAAACTCAATGAGTAAACCGCATCGGATATCATTTTATTTTGTTTTTCTTCAAAAAGTTTAAAAATCCAAAAATATGCTTATTTTTAGATTTTTAGGGGGAGAAAAATTTCAGAAAAATCAAAATAAAAATTAGAAAATCAAAAATGAGTTTTCCCGGAGAAAAAGAGGAGATGATAGTACATTAGTGAACTGTCAGATTACTCTGAAAACAAAATGTATTGATAAACATTGAGTAGCCACTACAATTATATATTGGTAGGCTTGATATCAAAGTTTAAAGTTCAGCATGGTGATATAAACCTAAAAAACATTAACTGATAATCATGTGGATCAACGTTTCATTGACATATGGTCTTAGTACCGAAATTTCGTTTGATAGATTGCCAAAATCGGAGGTTTCGGGTCGTTATATTGAAAGTTATCTGGGGATAGCCTAACTGATCTTCTGTCGTATTGATTTACGGACCTAGATCAGTTAGGGTATCTTAATAAAAGATCTTTAATGACAAAACCATAAGTTACCGAATGAGGAACTTAACATGTGTGATGATAATCAAAGATTATCTAATACATCGTATCAGTACTATGATGAAAATCATGTATGATATTAGTCCTCACCCTGGTTGAGTGCATATGTCGCTTTGAAGCATTAATTTGCTGACCTGCCACCGCTGTGCCTCATACCTTGTAACTAACGGATAACTACAATATAATCACACGTTACGATGAAACTTTGTGCAATTCTTGATACGGGAAAGTGTCACGTGTGCGGGGACCATAGATTTTTCAGTATCTAATATTACCATAATGTATCTGAAGTGCTGAACAATGAATAATGATTTTGAGTTTAAGTGGACAAACATACTGGTAATGATTGTAGGATGCTCAATGTCAAAAACAGAAAATTGATCAAAAAGAGTTTTGACTGACTGTTCAAATACTGATATGATCCTCTTACCGGAAAATTCGCAAAAATATGTTCAGTTTACTTTTATGCAATTCCATTTGAAAATTCAAAAAGATTTTTGGTGTGTTTTAGCATAAAATTTGAAAAATCAAAATATTTTGTTTCTACTTTATTTTCGATAACCGATGATGGGATACTTAATGCGAATACTCAGATACTTAAAAGTTGAAAAAGACTACAGATTTTCAAGTTTCTGGTGCATATTAAAAATGTTTAATAGTTCAGGGGGAGAACTATTGAGGGTCAAAAGGAATGTGATGAGTACTTCCGAGAGTTTTGTCGTGTCTAACGCTGGTTGTAGTTTGTGCAGTTTTTAGTAAATTTTTCTGCAGAATCAAACACAACAGGTGCACTGCTCAAGATTCATCGACAAAGTGTGTAACTGAAAAAGACCTAATCCTGAACATCTAGATCACCAGAACAACAGAAACCAGTCAGAGTTTGTTAAAGAAAAGACTGAAGATCGAAGAATTCAAGATTGATTTTTGTCTTCATCTCTGGACCAACAAATGGCAAAGCCAAGATTTCTTGAGTCTGTCTAAGATTTCGAAGCTTACTGTAGAGATAGACAAGAACTTCGACACAAATGTGCATGAAAATGGAAAGTTTTCAATTCGTTCAAGATGGTGATTGCAAGACTTGAAGAATTAACAGTTTTCTGATTTGGTACATCACTAGCTAGGTCCAAGGGGGAGATTGTTAGTGCATCATTCATGTATGTCCCTAGCTAGCGATCCGGTACAAAATGTCGAAGGTTCAGATAATCAGAGATCGATCCAATCAATAGTCGAGGGGGAGTTTGTAGATGCACGAAGTGCGACTAGTGATTGGATCTACAAAGTTAACATGTGTTAAAAGTTTTGCTGATGGGTTGAAAGTGGAAATGTGGGCGAATGTAGATGATTATGGGCGAAGGTGAAGACATACTGGGCGAAGGTAGATTGAAGCTGTTCAAGACAACACATTCGTACCCTAATGTGGGCGAATGTGGAAGAAGTCCACATTCGACCATCTCTACTGGGCGAATGTGCAGACATTATAAATAGATTTTGTGTATTTGTGAATTAGAGAGAGTTATTAGTTGTGTGTGTTTTGAGGTCAGGTTCCAGGTTAGATTGAAAGTGTCTGTTATTGATCTAGATTAACCGAATTGAGATTGTAATCAAGTTTATGCAAAAGTTAATCTGTTAAAACCTTTGAAAATGATATTGATTGTGTTTTGATTTGAGTTTTTATCAGTTTGTTCAAAGCTAGGGTTTCCGCACCTGGTTTTGTAACTTGTATGATCAATTAATCCTGTTTTAGTCAAAATCTTTCGATCACACACCTCGATGTTTCCGCCATCGGTTGGGGTGTTACAGATTGGTATCAGAGCCATGGTTATAGGGAATTAGGTTATTAGAAAAAAAAATAATCTAGTCTATAACCATAGGATTTTAATCAGTACTTGCTCCTTTTACTTGCAACCCTACTTGTTTCTATTCTCTATCTCCATCCTACTTCTTATCCCTACTTAAGTCCCTACAAGAAGATTGTTCTCCATCACAAGATCTACTCTTAGACTAATAGGACAAATCCTCAGGTTTAGCCTGAACCACCTGTATTCTGAGTCTTCTGTGCTCCTTGAGATCTCGTCGAAGTTCTAGAATTTTAATAACGAACACGTGCAATCTGGAAGGGTGAACGCCTGTATTCTGAGTCTTCTGTCTAGGCTGGCATTGCGCATATATCCCAATCAGACGAGGGACCCGGATGCCTACCTTGGAATTCTCGGGATGAGTGTTCACTTATAGGCTAAAGCATGTCTTCACTATGTTATTAGAATCTAGAAGTTTTGATAAGTCAACGTTTTCGCTTATTCGTTTTAATTAATGAATAAATGATTACACTCACTTTCCTTAAACTAAGCTCTAAAATCTCAAAATTTTACAGCTTTAAACAATCTCATTTCATAACCATCTATGGATTTCACAATCACACTTCACCTTACCATCTTAGCCACTTTTTAAATATTCAACACCCTACCCAAATCATATTATTTCATTTCTCCACATGTTACTTATTTAAAAAAAAAAAAAACTATAACCTCATACCTTAGCACAAACTAAAGATTTCTAAATCCTGTTGTATTTTCATTACCTAGTAACTTTACAAAGTACATATTTTTGTCAAAAGATGTCCTCGAACTTAAATTCAATTGTTTATTTATTGACGTAACAAACAATTTTCTATATAATGCTTTAAACTATTCAAAATCACTTAATAGAACCTTGATCTTCAAAACCTAATGTCATGTTTGAAATCTCAAACTAACGAGAATATTTTAATCAAAGCCCACTTAGCTTGTACTATTTAACAACTTTTGCTTTATGTATAAAACCAATTTTGAGAATAAGATTTTTTTTCCACAGAAATAATATCTAGTCTCTAAATTCTCCATCGATACTCACTTATTTTCAACTAGTTCGAAATTTTTACAATATTTGGCATATACCACAATCATGTTTTCTCATACACTTGATTCTAACCTTTGATTCAAGCCCCACAATTTACACTACTACATAATCTCTTTACTATAAAATAAACTCTTTATCAACTATCTTCACATTCACTATCTCTCACAACCTTGATTCTGCTTCAAGTTTTTTCATCATCCTCTCAAGAACTAAATTCATATCCTTCACCTTCTCAAACATGAACTAGTTACCCACGATAACCAAACTATTGAAACTTGGTTGTGTGTTGCATCAAACTTAATCCTTAGTTATACATGAGGATTCGATTATCTACCATATTTAAATATTTGATACTAGAAATCATGGAATATAAACTATTTGCTATAGACACACCTAGAGTCATTAACCTTGTCTAGGACAACACTATTACAACTCGCATGCTATGCTTGATACTTGATTGTTTATATGTACATATTATCAATTTGCAATTTATGTGTGAAATAATTGGACACTTAATCAAACAACTGGTAGAGGATGAATTACTTGCTCAATAGTTAGTTGAGTACCAAATAACCTACTCAACGATTGGTAGAGGTCATCATGCCTGCTCAATAGTCGGTAGAGGCCCTACAACCTGCTCAACGACTGGTAGAGGCTATCGCACCTGCTCAACAATCGGTAGAGGTTCTTACTCACTGACTGGTAGAAGTCTTTTTTCCTACTCAACAGTTGGACTCATTTTTGGATACATTGTAAACTATTCAATCACAAGGTTATTTTGCATTACTTACATGTGTGTTTAGAGTCATAGAAGGACACAAAACCCTAATGTAAGGTAAATTGGTGATTACGGTCCGGAACGTAATCATGAATTTACAGGTACGTTAAGGTAGTGTCAAATTCTAATAAGGTTTTAGTAGTTCATTTGGTTTTCATATAACCAATCAATTCATGCATTTCTTATAAGATTCCTAAAACATAAGTTTAGTATTTTGCTAGATTCTTATGCTTCTTGCTACTTCAGACGAACCTAATCCAATCCTTAAAACTCACATCTCAAACCTCTTATCCAAATTATTCGAAACAAATTATTCTATTACCTATAAATTCATGTCGTGCCTTAACCCAAACCACAGCTGCCTTAATTTCTACCTAATCAACCTCAAACATGTGTTTTTAATAACTTCGGAACGAAGTTTCCAAAAGTAGGGGAGACTGTAACATCGCGAATTTCCCCTAATTAATTTTTTTTTGATAAAAAGAATGTATTGTTTTAAACAATATATGTTTTAAATACCTTAAACTAATAATTATTTGTATCTCGACACTTTTGTACGTTTTAAAAATATTTTGAGTCACTTTCGGGCTTATATAATGATATTATGAATTTTGAATAATATAGTTTTAGGGAAATAATTGCCAAAAAAAGATTTGTGTGGACTGGGACTCGAACCCGCGTCCACAGCCAACCAACAAACAGTGACAACCAACTGAGCCAACTATCATCTTGTGCAGTATTTCAGAAGAAAATAAACTTAACACATTCCTTAAATTGATTAGTCAAAGTCTTAGTCAAACAGTCAAAGTCTTAGTCAAACAGTCAAAGTCTTCGTCAAATAGTCAATTCATCATAAAACCTTACTTTATGGTGTTGACCAATTTTAATGGCTAATTGACTCCAAAACTAGTATAAAAACCCACCTATGACCCATTATAGTTTGCACCTCTAAATCGATTGTTTCAATCCGATTAAACTTTCCCTCATACCTTTCTTCTATAGTCTATTACTTCTACAATTGAAGCTTTGATTATAAGCTCTTGTAATTGGCGAATTGGAAGCTTGATATTCTTTCTTTTTCGTTTTCTTCAATTTGGACTTGCTACGTTGTTGAGTCTTTGGGATTCGCCTCGCATACATTCACAACACTTAGAGGATAATTCACCTTAGCCAATGTGAGTTTACGTAACCATGTTTATGCAATTCTTTATAATTGCAACATTATACTTAAGCAATTCTACATACATGTCTAGTTGTAAACTTTAATGCCTCATTATTTAGACAACAACAACAGTTTCAACGAGTTTCAACATTACATAATCATTAGCTATGGCCAAGCCGGCGATACTCAATAATTGATCTATTGGATTGACAATCCCACCCGGATACGTGTACCTCCTACATAGGTAGCGTGGGTGATTGTTATCGTTCCAACATATTATTAAGGTGAACCGTGGATGACGGGATGGACCTAAACTAGTCGGAGGTTTGATTATGTCGATTCAACATATCATGTTTATTCATGTAGACTTAAACTTACGATAGACATATGAATTGCTAAACTTTTATACTTAAACTATTTGCTTGACATGGCTTATGTATTCTCACCAACTTCTAGTTGACCCCCCCATTTTTCCAAACTCAACAGGAAATTTTGATACTTGAAGTCTAAAGCTAGCATGAGGAGTTATTTGAAGTTTTAAGTTTCATTTGTTTGTTTGATGTATTAGACCTTAATGTAATTCAATATTGTAATGTAATAAAGAATTATTTAAACATATGTATTACCATGAGCTACTGAACAATCATTCATACATGACACCTCGATGTTTCCGCCATCGGTTGGGGTGTTACAACTTTCTTGTGAACAATCCGTTTTGGATACTGAGGTGCAAAAAGATTCCACTTCGTCCTACTTTCTCTCGCCATTTTATCAGCAAAGTATGCAATGTGATCATTTGACGATCCAGTCAACTTATGTAGACAAATATCACGAATAGCCCAATATGGGAGAGTCTTCAAATCATGAAATCTATCAAAATAGAGTATCCCCTTCTCCCACTTCACAGCAACACACTTCAACTGCTTCATAAACTTCCAACCCAACGCTTTTCCTTTAAACATTTCGTTGTGGAGTTTATAAAAGCTTCCTTGAATCTCTTCTTTCAGACGATTGGCTTCTTTCTCTTTTAGTTTCCTCAATAACTCTTTCAAGCTATCGGATTGTTTGATATGCGGTTTATCATGCCCCTTGAACACTTCATCAACAAACTTATCGCTATTTTCTTTTGCAAGTTTCTCGGCTTCATTCAATAGCTCATTAGTGAATGCAGTAAATCCAGAATCCTTATCTCTCTTAAAATATTCTGGATACTCTTCACTGGTGACATCTTCAACTTCAATATCCTCGAACACAGGTACGTCACGATCATCAGAATGATTTCCAGCTTCCTTTTCAGGTAGATTAGTGTAACAACTCTAAACTTAAACATAATTATAAAACAGTTAATAAATAATTTTGGGCCACCCATAAAAGTGGGCCAGTAAACCTTACCCGGAATATTAACTCGGCCCAAGAATCAGTTAGGTGGGCCGGATATAATTAATGGGCCTTGGATAAATGCCGCTAATTCATAGCCCAAGCAAACAAAATGGATTTGATCCATACTTAGGATTTATTAGAGAGATAGAAGAAGTGGGCCAAGATCAAGTATTCTTAACATTGGGTAGTATAAAAGCCCAACTCCCTTGCAAAAGGATCGGCCCAGCCGTAAACACCACATCACTTAATTACTCACCTTGCTAGAACACTCAACCCCATTATATGCATTCCACCTAAGCATGCCTAAAGTAGACTTCATAATTACATGCATGAACTATGCATGTCTATAAGATCCTCTTAGGCACATGAATTGAGAACAATCTTTAGAAACCATCGGCCACCTCAAAACCTTTAACCCTTCAACTACTCCAAAGCTATGCATGCAAAGATGATCCTTTCATCCAAAAACCGATCGGCCCCCTTAGTCCCTTTTGTCAAGATTCAACCTATTATACTCACACCCTTTAAAGATAGTTTAGAAATAATAAACCAAACCAAGAAGTCTACGGCTGTTAAGAAAGCCGAAGTAAAAGTAACATCCGGGTAAGTATTTTTATCCACTCTTAGGAACCGAGCGCCAAGCTGTGATGGCCAGCTTTAGATAGAATAAACGCCTAAGCTGTAACGGCCAGCTATATGATTATCTTTCTTGTTATAATATGATTTGTCATTAACAGGAACTCGAAGGAACTAGCATATCTACGGCTTGTGAAACACCACAATCGGAAGTAACTAATGTGAGTGTGTGTACCCCGTTTTGGTTATAATCTTTTTGGGGTAAATGCATGTTGGTCAAATATAAAGATTTATCTTGTGTCATAAGTCATGATCATGAAAAACTATAGAATTCGATCGTATAGAAACTACAAGAATGGATCCATTTGGTATTACTCGAATGTATTCCGACCACCAAGAGGTTCGGACCACAACATATGTCAACATGTTCCCTTGATATACATTCCACCTTAGAAAAGATCGAACCATAAGAGTCTTGCATGTTTATAAATGAGTAACCGGTTGTGTTTTGAATCATTTGCATGTTATTTTGTGATTAACCGGTTAAACTGGCACCACTCACTAGCTTTGCTAACGTATTTTCGACATGCATTTCAGGTTGATGAATGAATGGAAAAACCCGAGCTCTAAGTAGGCTAAAATCGAGTCGATGCAAGGTTGATAAATAACCGGCCCAGTGGGCCGGATTGCGTCCAAAACCGGCTACGGCCCATTAGTAGTAAAAGATGTTGGTTTGTGTTGAACAATGTTATATATGGAACGGTTGTTTGTAATATAATAATAATGTTTTCTTAAATAAAAATGATGGAATTAAGCATAGATTATTATCATGATTACCAATCCGTAATGACTCGGTAAAAATCGGGTCGTTACAGGTTGGTATCAGAGCTCGGGTTCGGATATAGTGGGTATAATTAGAACTAACTTGAGATTAATTGTTTGAAAAATTTATGTGTAATAGAATGGCTAACATGGAGGAACAAGTAGAAGTCATGGAAGTCGAAGAAGGAGAGATTCAAGAGGTAGTCATGGAAAACGACGCGCAAGAAATACCAAGCCTAGAAGACTTGGTAAGAGAGATACCGGGACTAGAGTGGAGTGACAATGGGGTGGAGCTAAACTTAGGAACCATCGGCATAATCGGGCCCTTACCCGAGCCGGTTTACGTTCCTTCCGAACCCATCCACTCTTACCCGTATGTCGAGCCAACTTCCCACTACTATCCCAACCCAACCATCGGAGACTTTCTTAGCTCCTCTAGTAGTTTTTCAACGGAAGGATCAAGCCAATCGAACCCATACCTCTCCGCATATTATCCAATTTACCCTCCAATGACTCCCGCAATTGACCCTTACTTAGAAGCCACTATAGTCAATCGCACCAATTTGGCCTTGCAACCTCAAGACTTTGTAACCAAACAAGAACACATGGCATTGTTAGAAAAATACCATAAGGTGAAAACTCAACGAGACCAAGCGTGGGAAATGGTGGAGGAACTCAAAAGGGTGATAAGAAGGTTTGGACACCAAACTAGGCAAATCATGGAGGAACCAAAGTACCCCACGGGGCTTTGAGGAGAAGGCCGAATGATGGTGATGGAAGTAGAATAAGGATCGAATGAATGGTTGTTATGGTTGTTTATGTTTATGGTTGCTTGTGTTTGTTTGTGGTATGTTTAGGGAATATGCATGTAGTGCATGAAAAAAATAGTTGTAATGTAATCCAATTAGACAAAAAAATTGGATTTGAATGTAACATCTAGGCTTTTGCTATAATATATATATCTAGATGTTTTTCTTTTGGGGTAACCTAAATAATTATAAGCCAAAAAGAAATTACTAATCATATTGAATTCTATTTATATAGAGACATGCCTCGACGATCCGAGCGAAAGGCAAATACCACGCAAGAAGTTGAAATTGACTTAAAGAACAAACAGAAAACTCACGCTTCTTCATCTAAACAACCTACCAAAGAACCAATCGTAGACGAACACCCCACCTCAACCGAAACGTCCGAATTAGAAGAAAAGATGAAAAAATTAGTACTAGAGTGAATTCATGACTCGCTACCTTCCATAATGGACATGTTAGGAATAGAAAGACAACCTACTTCAAATGCTCCCGTTTTTGATAGAATAGGAGAATATGTCAACCCAGAAAATAATTCAGGAAAACCTTGTGATTATAAGTCTTTTGTGGCATGTAAACCTGAGTCTTTTGATGGTAGTTCAGGGGCCACCGGTGCCACAAGATGGTTAGAAGAAATAGAAGCAATTCTAGAAATAAGTAACTGTGCACCCAGTGACCAAGTAAAATTTGCTACCCATTCCTTGAAAGCAGAAGCTCTAAACTGGTGGAATATGATTAGACAAATAAGGGGGAAGAATGCGGTAGCAACCATGTCTTGGGTAGAATTTAGAACCCTAATGACCGAAAAATACTGTCCTATTAATGAAATGGAGAAAATGGAAATGGAATTCTTAGGACTAGAAATGAAAGGATTAGACTGTGTAAGCTATATTAATAAGTTTAACCAACTTGCTCGCTTAGTACCACATCAAGTAACACCCGAAACTAAGCGAATAAGAAGATTCATTTGGGGTTTAAATCCACGAATCCAGGGCATAGTTAGAGGTGCTAAACCTACTAAGTATGATGTTGCATGTGAATTAGCCTTAAGCTTAACCGATGACATAATCCGCCATAAGGATAAGGATAAGGTACAAGTAGGTAATAAAAGAGGCTGGAATGAAACTTTCCGTCCCGCCAATTATAACACCTCAGGTAGAAGCCAAGAAAACCCTCAAGAAGAAAACCCAGGAAAGAAACCGTATAGGGGAAGTAACCCGTATTGCCAAAAATGTAAGTTTTACCATACGGGAGATTGTAAGAGAAGGTGTAATCGATGTGGACGATTTCATTTTGGTGAGTGTAAAGGACCTCATTGTCAAAAATGCGACAAGGTAGGACATCAAACCAAGGATTGCAGATTCAATCCCGATCGCCCAAGAGTATGTTATGAATGCAAAGAACCAGGCCATTTCAAGGTTGATTGTCCAAAACTCAAGAATCCTCCACAAAAAGAGCAAGCACGGGGAAGAGCCTTTGTTATAAATGCAGACGAAGCACGGGAAGAACCAGATTTAGTGACGGGTATGTTTTATCTCGATCACTTACCCGTTTATGCTTTATTTGATACCGGGGCCAACCTTAGTTTCATTTCAAAGAATTTTATAGAAAAGTTAAACGTTTCTCCCGAATCTTTAACCCAACCTTATAACATCGAAATAGCCGATGGTAAAATTTTAAAGGCTACCGACATGTTTAAAAATTTTACATTGACCATAGAATCCTGGGAATTCAAAATCAATCTTATTCCGATGAACCTAGGAGAATTCGATGTTGTGATAGGAATGGATTGGTTAGCCTCTAATCAAGCCGAGATAATTTGTAGAGAAAAGTTAGTAAAAATCCCGTTACCTAACCAAGAAATTTTAACTATCTATGGCGAAAAACCTAGAGGGACGTTGAACCTAATTCCAAGCGCTAAGATGATGAAATACCTCAAAAAGGGATATCAAGCTTTCTTAGTACATGTAAATTTAAGAAACAAGGAAAAAGGATTAGAAATGGATAAGATTAAAATTGTTTCGGAATTTGAAGATTTATTTCCAAACGAATTACCCGGATTACCCCCACCTCGTCAGGTAGAATTCCAGATTAACCTAATTCCTGGAGCAGCACCCATTGCTAGAGCTCCATATAGGTTAGCCACCACGGAATTAAGAGAATTAACAAACCAATTAGATGAACTCATGGAAAAAGGGTTTGTTAGACCTAGCACGTCTCCTTGGGGAGCACCTGTACTTTTTGTTAAAAAGAAAGATGGGTCAATGAGAATGTGTATAGACTATCGGGAACTAAATAAGTTAACCATTAAGAACCGATATCCGTTACCCAGAATAGATGACCTGTTTGACCAATTGCACGGGTCAAGATATTTTTCAAAAATTGATCTTAGATCAGGGTACCATCAAGTGAAGGTAAGAGAGGAGGATGTACCAAAAACCGCCTTTAGAACAAGATACGGGCATTATGAATTTTTAGTCATGCCTTTTGGACTAACAAATGCCCCTGCCATTTTCATGGATCTAATGAATAGGATTTGCCGACCCTATTTAGATAGATGTGTGATTGTGTTTTTGGATGACATATTAATTTATTCAAAATCTGAAAAAGAACACGAACAACATCTAAGAGAAGTTCTAGAAACTTTAAGAAAAGAGAAACTTTATGCTAAGTTTAGCAAATGTGAGTTTTGGGTTAAAGAAATTAAATTTCTAGGACATGTTATCAATCAAGACGGAATCCAAGTAGATCCATCAAAAATAGAAGCCATTCAAAAATGGGAAACTCCCAAGAATCCTACAGAAATTAGACAATTTCTAGGATTAGCCGGATATTATAGAAGGTTTATAGAAAACTTTGCCAGATTAGCATTACCTCTTACATCCTTAACCCAAAAAAATTCCTAAGTTTGAATGGAAAGAAAAACAAGAATAGGCATTCCAAAGTTTGAAACAAAAATTATGTGAAGCTCCTGTGTTAACCTTACCCGAAGAAGGAAAAGCATTTACAGTATACTGTGATGCTTCCCTACAAGGACTAGGTTGTGTATTAATGCAAGAAAATCATGTTATCGCATATGCTTCCCGACAATTAAAAAGACATGAGCAAAATTACGTTACTCATGATCTGGAAATGGGAGCCATAATATTTGCATTGAAAATATGGAGACACTATTTATATGGGACCAAATGTACCATCTACACGGACCATAAGGGTCTCCAACATATTTTTGATCAGAAACTCCTGAATATGCGACAAAGAAGGTGGGTAGAAATTCTAAGTGATTATGAGTGTGACATCAAATATCACCCAGGAAAAGCGAACATTGTAGCCGACGCTCTAAGCCGAAAGGATAGAACTTTAGGAGCAAAAGGTTATAAACTTTCCATAATCAATGAATTTTTAGCACAATTAAGAAATTTTCAAAGAAAGGCTTTAGAACCCGCCATAGTGAGAGCTGAGTCACTCAATCAAGAAGAAGTAAGAATGATAGAAGGAACAGATGGAATATTAAGATTTAACCAAAGAATTTGGATACCTCAGTATGGAAATCAAAGAGAGATCGTTTTAAGAGAAATGCATGGTTCCAAATATTCTGTTCATCCAGGGAGTCATAAGATGTATCGAGATTTAAGGAAAGATTTTTGGTGGCCCGGTATGAAAGGAGATGTGGGCAAGTTTGTAGCAAAATGTGTGATATGTTCAAAAGTTAAGGCTGAACACCAGAAACCTAGTGGTTTGTTAATCCAACCAGAAATTCCAATCTGGAAGTGGGATCAAATCACTATGGATTTTGTAACAAAATTACCAAGAACCATAAGAGGTTATGATACTATTTGGGTGATTGTGGATCGTCTGACCAAATCTGCTCATTTTCTGCCCATACAAGAAGATTTTAAGATCGAAAAATTGTCTAGGATTTATTTGCACGAAATAGTATCTAGACACGGAATACCCCTCTCCATAATCTCGGACCGTGATAGCCGTTTCACCTCCAGATTTTGGGAAGGCTTCCAGAATGCATTAGGATCTCAAATAAAAATGAGCACCGCATATCACCCACAAACAGATGGCCAAAGTGAAAGGACCATCCAGACACTAGAGGACATGCTAAGAGCTTGTATCCTGGAGTTTGGAGGCAGTTGGGACACTCACCTACCCTTAATAGAATTTTTTTACAATAATAGTTATCACGCTTCCATACAAGCTGCACCATATGAAGCGCTATATGGTAGGAAGTGTCGATCTCCGATATGCTGGAATGATATCGGAGAAACCCAACTCACGGGCCCACAAATTATTCAAGAGACAACCGACAAAATTGTTCAGATAAAGAAAAACTTAGAAACAGCAAGAAGTCGTCAGAAAAGCTACGCAGACAATCGAAGGCGGCCACTAGAATTCCAAGAAGGAGATTATGTCCTGTTAAAAGTATCCCCCTGGAAAGGGGTAATAAGATTTCAGAAACGAGGAAAGTTAAATCCCCGTTTTATAGGACCTTATCAGATAAAAGCTAGAATAGGACCAGTGGCCTATAAGTTGGAATTACCCCCAGAATTAAGTGAAATTCATGATGTCTTCCATGTCTCTAATCTTAGAAAATGTGTGATTGATGCACAAGCTATTATTCCATTAGATCAGGTCAGAGTAAATCCTCAACTTCACTTTACCGAAGAACCCATAGAAATTATATCCCGACAAGAAAGGAAGTTGAGAAGAGGCAAGATTCCGATAGTTCAAGTCAAATGGAATGCCAAACAAGGACCTGAAATAACCTTTGAAAGGGAAGACATCATGAAAGCAAAGTACCCCCATTTATTCAGAAATCAGGTAAAAGTTATTAAAATTCCAGGGACGAAATTTCCTAAGGGGGGGAGATTGTAACAACTCTAAACTTAAACATAATTATAAAACAGTTAATAAATAATTTTGGGCCACCCATAAAAGTGGGCCAGTAAACCTTACCCGGAATATTAACTCGGCCCAAGAATCAGTTAGGTGGGCCGGATATAATTAATGGGCCTTGGATAAATGCCGCTAATTCATAGCCCAAGCAAACAAAATGGATTTGATCCATACTTAGGATTTATTAGAGAGATAGAAGAAGTGGGCCAAGATCAAGTATTCTTAACATTGGGTAGTATAAAAGCCCAACTCCCTTGCAAAAGGATCGGCCCAGCCGTAAACACCACATCACTTAATTACTCACCTTGCTAGAACACTCAACCCCATTATATGCATTCCACCTAAGCATGCCTAAAGTAGACTTCATAATTACATGCATGAACTATGCATGTCTATAAGATCCTCTTAGGCACATGAATTGAGAACAATCTTTAGAAACCATCGGCCACCTCAAAACCTTTAACCCTTCAACTACTCCAAAGCTATGCATGCAAAGATGATCCTTTCATCCAAAAACCGATCGGCCCCTTAGTCCCTTTTGTCAAGATTCAACCTATTATACTCACACCCTTTAAAGATAGTTTAGAAATAATAAACCAAACCAAGAAGTCTACGGCTGTTAAGAAAGCCGAAGTAAAAGTAACATCCGGGTAAGTATTTTTATCCACTCTTAGGAACCGAGCGCCAAGCTGTGATGGCCAGCTTTAGATAGAATAAACGCCTAAGCTGTAACGGCCAGCTATATGATTATCTTTCTTGTTATAATATGATTTGTCATTAACAGGAACTCGAAGGAACTAGCATATCTACGGCTTGTGAAACACAACAATCGGAAGTAACTAATGTGAGTGTGTGTACCCCGTTTTGGTTATAATCTTTTTGGGGTAAATGCATGTTGGTCAAATATAAAGATTTATCTTGTGTCATAAGTCATGATCATGAAAAACTATAGAATTCGATCGTATAGAAACTACAAGAATGGATCCATTTGGTATTACTCGAATGTATTCCGACCACCAAGAGGTTCGGACCACAACATATGTCAACATGTTCCCTCGATATACATTCCACCTTAGAAAAGATCGAACCATAAGAGTCTTGCATGTTTATAAATGAGTAACCGGTTGTGTTTTGAATCATTTGCATGTTATTTTGTGATTAACCGGTTAAACTGGCACCACTCACTAGCTTTGCTAACGTATTTTCGACATGCATTTCAGGTTGATGAATGAATGGAAAAACCCGAGCTCTAAGTAGGCTAAAATCGAGTCGATGCAAGGTTGATAAATAACCGGCCCAGTGGGCCGGATTGCGTCCAAAACCGGCTACGGCCCATTAGTAGTAAAAGATGTTGGTTTGTGTTGAACAATGTTATATATGGAACGGTTGTTTGTAATATAATAATAATGTTTTCTTAAATAAAAATGATGGAATTAAGCATAGATTATTATCATGATTACCAATCCGTAATGACTCGGTAAAAATCGGGTCGTTACAATTAGGAATCTGGTTATCAGCGAATAGTTCTTCTAACGTTTTCCCTGTTCAGTACTAGAAGTAGTTGTGGTTTTCTGCTTCTTAGAAGCTGGAGCAGCAACCGGTGATTTCGAGCTTGAAGCAGGTGGCAACTTCTTTCCTGCTACTAACGATTCAGTCTCTCTAGCTCGTTTCTCTGCAGGCTTTAATATTTTTTCTTTCTTCTTGAATTGGGGCTTCTTTGGTTTCTCCCCCTGTACTGGTGAACCAGGAAAATCTCCTGCTCCCAAACCTAATCCCTCATCCTCTTCATCTAAATGAATAGGGCTTTTCATTCTCTGTTCTTCCACTGATCTATTTAGACTCGCAGACTCACCAGCCACAGTGGCCTTGGGCGTGGTGGCCTTTACAGTCTCAGTCTCAGAATCCCAACGTTCATCCTCTAGCGTCTCTTCAGAATCGACTGACGCTTCATCAACAAGGTGTAAACCTTTCTTAGCCATGCTCTTATGTCTTCTCGACACACTCTTCTTCTTAGCAGGCTCAGTCTCAGGAACAACTTCAATCCTGATTTCTTTCTCTTTACCTTTGCCACTCTTAGCTCCCACATTCACAACCTGTCGCTTTCGCTTTGCCTCAGGGTCAACAGGATGTAATGGATTGTCTTCGTTCGATGCACTATCAGCATGCCTTACCTCATCTTTACCAGGGTCAACATAATCAATCCTAGCCAAATGACTAAATAAACGTCTAACAGGTGGTCGTTCATTCACCGACAATCCTTATAAGCCTTCATTCTTGCCAATGTATTAATGGACATATGCTCTTGAACTATGATCTGCTTCGGATCCCTCTTCATCTCCTTATACTTGTGATCAAAGATCATCTGAAGGAATCTAGGATATAACAAAAACTTCAAATTCCTTGTACCTCTAACCGGTTCCAAGAAATGTTCCATAAGCATCCCTGATACGTTGAACGGTTTGTTCAATATCAGTGCAACCATCATCGAGCTTATACTCTTCCTCATCAAATCATAACCTCCTGCTGCTGAACCAAAGACATGAATCATGACATGTGCCAAGTACTTGAATTGGGGACTAAGCTTTCCTTTGTGTAACGAACCATCAGTAATCGGCCCGTTATACTTCATCCTTAGAAAGCATTTCCGCTGTTCAGTAAAGCTAAGTTCTCTGGGATCAGTCTTTTCATCTTCAAGCTTCAAAGCTTCCCTGATATCATTCTCTGAAACAATAACCAATTTTCCTTGAATCTTGCTAACCAGAGATGATTCACACTCCCAGAAACCCATCTTCGCGTTCATCCAGAACTCTTGTAGCATGTCTCGGTAGATAATAGCAGGTGTAGCAATTGCATCTATCACCCGACTCCTCTTTAGAAACTCGATAATCTCTGTAAACTCTGTGTGCTTCTTCACGTCCCTAAGATATGCACAACAGTTATGCGCATTCTCGAACGGCAAGATTTCTTCCTTTCCTTTCTCAGCAGCTTGTGCAGATGATCCAGCTTGTTCACTAGGTTTTTCCTGTTCAGACATGATTTATACTGCAAAACAAAACAAGTAAACACGTTAAAAATTGACAAAATATACAAAAATTGAAAATTTTGTTTTTGATCTCAACATTCGCCCATTCGGAGGTGCGAATGTGAAGTTCTAAGGGTTCGAATGTGAAAATTTTGATTAAATGTTTCATTCGCCCATTTGAACTTCATTCGCCCAAACAAAATATCTCCTTCGCCCATTTTTATACATTCGACCATTCGAAATGGACGAAATAGACTGTTCATCATTTCAAATTTTAATTTTTGAAATTCAGTGGATTTAAACTTGTCATTTTGATTCATTAGGCAAGTAAAACCTCCAATTAATGTTTCCAAACAATCAATTTTATCAAACATTCATTATTTCAATGTTTTCTAATAAAAACTAGGGTTCGAATGAAAAAGATGATCAATTGATCAATCTGATGGATTAGAAACCTTAGTTTTTGGATTTTCTCCCCCTAAAACATTGATATAATGAACCCTAAGCAAAAACAAAATCAATTATCATGTTTAAATCATAGTTTGATGTCTGTTAGGGATTGAACTGAAATGAACGAATTAATCACTCAAATCTTGATGTTAACCAGTAAAAATGAGTGCAAAATGATCAGGATTAACAGACGAACACAATGGTAACGTCTAAATGTCACGAGCAACAAGTGGACTTTAAATCAGAATTTTTTAAAAAATTTTGTAAGGGGTCGAATGAGCAGATAATGATATATATAGCCTGCTCCTTCGACCATTTATTGTGGTCGAATGTGAAGCTTTAGTCTCCTTCGCCCCTAATTAAAGGTGCGAATGAGATAAAAGGGTTCGAAAGAGAAAACAACTTAAGAACTCTCACATTCGCCCAAAATGAAATGTACGAATGAACATGAAATTCCTCCTTCGACCCAAGAGAATGGGCGAAGGTGAATCAGGAATTTTGAAAATTTTACCAAATCTCAAAATCGAGTCCCGTTCAAAATATTTTCCAACTTTTAAGCATCCGACAATCATATTTTCTCAGTTAAAGATAACAAAGCTCAAATGGTTCATCAAGGTTTAGAAAATCGTCATCAACCACCATCAGCTATCAAAAATAAGATAGAAATGTAAAATCTTTTTGGATTTTCTAAAGTTTATGCTAAAACACACATAAAATCTTTTTGAGTTTTGCAATTTTGACTAGAAAATAAAATGCAGAAATGTAAAGATAAAGCAGTAAATGTTTTTGAGATTTCCGGTAAAGGGATCATATCAGTTATTGAGAAATCTGATCACACCTTTGATCTTTTTTATTATTATCATTAAAGACAATGTGTGATATGGCAAGTGCTGATATTGTGATCCACATAAACTCACATTCAGACTTTTGTGTAGTGCTTTAAACTGATACGATTATGTATAGTAGAAACATAATTGCCTGTGGTTCCTACGCACATGACATACTCCCGTATCAAGAAGTAAATACACAAAGACTCATTGTAAAGCGTGATTATGCTTTTTTCGTCTGTAATGTACAAGGTATAAGGTATAGAGGTATACAGGTCAGCAAATTAATGCAACAAAGTAACATGTGCACTCTACCAGGTGGAGGACTGATATCAATCATGATTTGCATCAGTGATTAATACGATGTAATAGATAATCTTTGATTATCATAAAACATGGAAAGTTCCTCAATTCGGTAACTTTAGGATTTGGCATAAAGCTCTTTTATAAAGACATCCCATCTGATCTAGGTCCGTAATGACTTACAGCAGAAGATCAGAGAGGCTATCCCCAGACAACTAATAACATAACGACCCAAAACCTCTGAGTTTTGTACAAATACCCTATCAAAGGAAATTACGGTACTAAGACCATATGCCAATGAGGAGTTCATCCACACATCAATTCGTTTGATATGAATGTATCAGGCACGCAGTAATAGGTCTACGAAGCCTATCAACACATCGCACAAACTCAGACACACGTCCTATATAGCATTACATTTCTTTAGAATGTGTCAGATCCCCACTGATGTACTATCATTTCCCATTTTTCTCCAGGAAATCATTTTTGGTTTTTCTGATTTTTATAAAATTTTTGAATTCACTGTTCCCAATGATAAGCTGGAGCATTTCAAATATGTGACTGCCCAGATATCGTTTGTTCACAGAAATCTGACAGCATTAATCTAAGGGAAGAAGATATAGCAGTCAGCAAAGAAATTTTCTAAATTTTTCAATGTTTTTGGATTTTCTAATTTTTCTGAAAAACAGTAAAAATTAAACTAAAAAGCGATAAACTGAGATGGTGATTAGTCTTGTTTTTCTTTAATACTATTAGCTTTCAAAAGATATTCAAATCTCGATTTATCAAAAGCTTTGAAAAAAAGGTCTGCGCGTTGGTAATCAGTGTGGATTTTGACCATATCGATCAACTCTTTAGCATAACAATCACGGATAAAATGGTATTTAATCCGGATATGTTTAGCCTTTGAGTGATTTACTAAGTCTTTTGTTAATGCGATTGCGGATTCATTATCACAGTAAATAGAGGTTATAAGAAATTGCAAACCGTAGTCCACCATCTGTTGTTGGATCCAAAGAACCTGTGAGCAGCAGCTCGATGCTGAAACGTATTCTGCTTCACATGTGGATAATGCAGCTGCGGTCTGTTTCTTGCATTGCCAGGTCACGAGCCTGCTCCCCATAAACTGGCATCCAGCCGTTGTGGATTTGTTGTCTTTGTCACAGTCGCCCCAATCTGCATCACTAAAAGCGATTAGGTCAAAATTATCATCATTAGGGTACCATAGTCCTCTCGATGGACAACCCTTCAGATATCTAAGGATACGTTTGACAACTGCAAGATGACTCTGTTTCGGCTTCGATTGATAACGTGCACATAGACATGTGGCAAACATTATATCAGGTCTGGAGGCGGTGAGATACATCAGAGATCCGACGATTGCTCTGTATGTAAATGGATCAGTTAGCTCCCCCTTAGCGTCAACTCCAATCTCGTGATTAGGTTGTATTGGGGTGTCCATCGGCTTCGAATCATGCATTTGGAATCGGCTCAAGACTTCATAAATGTATTTCGTCTGGTGAATAAAGATCCCCGTTGGTCTTTGTTCCACCTGCAAGCCTAGGAAAAACTGCATCTCTCCCATTGCGCTCATCTCGAACTTTTCCTGCATAACACGTTCAAATTCTCTGCACAGAAGTTCGTTAGTAGACCCAAATATAATATTATCAACATAAATCTGGACTAGAAGCAAGTCATCGCCTGTTCGTTTAGTGAACAGTGTGCAGTCTACCAAACCTTGCTTGAATCCTTTTGAGAGAAGATACGTCCTAAGCTCCTCATACCATTGCCTTGGAGCTTGGTGCAACCCGTAGAGAGCTTTGTTCAATACGTAGACCTTATCCTAGTGAATAGGATCTTCAAAGCCTGGTGGTTGACCTACGTATACTTCCTCCTTGACCACACCGTAAAGAAATGCGCTCTTGACATCCATTTGATACACCTTAAATTTCTTGTATGATGCAAACGCCAGAACCATTCGGATTGCTTCTAAGCGTGCAACCGGTGCATAGATCTCGTTGTAATCGATTCCCTCCACTTGATGAAATCCTTGACTACCAAACGAGCTTTGTTTCTTACGATCACTCCTCTATCTTCCTTTTTGCACTTAAACACCCACTTCGTTCCAATCTTCTTTCTTCCCGGGGGCAAATCTGTTAGTGTCCACACGCCAAGTTTCTGGAACTGCAACAACTCCTCTTGCATTGCTTCCACCCAAGCATCATCCAAAAGAGCATCCTTGTAAGTTCGCGGCTCCACCTGCGAAACATAACAAGCAAAAGACCAGTCATTCTGAAAACCAGATTTTTGTATTTTGGCATATAAAGCAAGATTGCCAAGGTTTTCTAGTGAGTTCGCATTCCTCAATTGTCTTCTTGTCATCACACTGCTACCAGGATCACCAATAACTTTCTCGATCTGGTGAATTCGATGTATCTGAGATTCTGGATAATCGGGTACTTGGACTCCCGTCTGAGTAGTTAAGTTCTCTGCAGAAACCAGATCATTACCCACATTCGATGTTGAAGCACCATTTGTAGTTGGGTTCACTGGAGGTGTCACTGTAGCATGATCCAAGATAGCTTCGCTTGTAACATCATCGTCGTCATCTTCTGATTCTGATGAATTCAACGTTGTGGAAGCTTCTTGAAATACTTCTTCTTCAACGACAGGAACATTGGTATCATTAGAAGCTGCTTCAGGATTCACGGTAATCGGACGCACTAACGGTGAAGTCACTGCGTTTTCGACCTCGTAATATAAACGTAGTACAGCCTCTTCAACCAAGCTATCTAGGTTGAATGATTCAAAGATATCTTTGTAATCAGACATCCAGTCTGGACCGCTTCCCTGTAAGTTTTGAGTATACCATTGCACTTCAACGTTAGCCCACTCCTCGAACTGACGAGTTCTTTTGTTGAATACCCGTTTGAGCGGGGTTGCATATCCAACAAAGTATCCTTCCTCAGCCTTCGGTGCGAACTTCTCAGATGGATTAAGCATAGTACAAGGAGCTCCAAACGGTTCTAGATACTCTAAATTCGGCTTGCGACGATTCAACAGCTCATAAGAAGTTTTGCCAAACTTCTTCACCGTTAAAACGCGATTAAGAGTATAACAAGCTGCGTAAATTGCTTCGTTCCAGAACATTACTGGAAGATTTGAGTCCGCAAGCATTGTCCTTGCCGTTTCAATTAGAGTCCTGTTTTTACGTTCCGCAAAACCGTTCTGTTGTGGGGTATACGGAGCACTATATTCATGATGAATTCCTTTGTTTTCACAAAGATTGTCCATCTGTGCATTTTTAAACTCCGTCCCATTGTCACTCCTAATCATCTTGATCTTAAGACCATAGATATTTTCCAGACGAGTGAACAGAACTTTCAAATTATCAAACGTGTTGCTCTTTCTGTGTAAGCACATCACCCATGAAAATCTTGAATAATCATTAGTCACCACAAGACAGTATAACTCCCCAGCATGACTCTTACGCTTGACTGGTCCAAACAGGTCCATGTGCAAACGTTCAGGTGGCAGTTCGACATAATTAACTTTCTTTGGTCTATGGGATTTTTTGTGTTGCTTACCCTTTTTACAACTCACACACTTGTCATTTAGGTGAAAATATTTGACGTTCACGCCTATGACAAGCTCATTCTTCACCAATTGATTCATCTTTCTGAGGTGAATGTGTCCCATCCTCCTGTGCCACATGATTGATTCTTTTTCTGTAGCCTTGGAGAGGAAACACGTGACTTGGCCTTGGGTGGTCATGGCTTTTGACATATCAATAATGTACAAGTTGTTCACTCTCGGCGCCTTTAGCATCACCGACTCTTTCGGTAATTCAAACCCCGGCTTGAGTATGTAGCAAAATTTGTCGTCAAAGTACACAGAAGATTGTTTGTCGCATATCTGACTGACACTCAACAGATTATAATCAATCTGCTTCACATAAGAAATTCTCTCGAAGCTCACAATTCCATTGCTCACACTACCCTCCATGGTAATATAGCCTCCTTTGTTCCCTGCAAACGCTACATAACCTCCATTGATGTTTCGAATATCGAACAGTAATGAAAGATCCCCAGTCATGTGGCTAGAAGCTCCACTGTCAACAATCCAAAGACTGCTCACAGGGCCAGCTGAAGCTCCCTGCACATATTAAGTAGAAAAGTTAGATTTTTCGAGGGACCCAAGCCTGTTTGGTCTTGGGTCTTTGAACAGATTGTTTCAAAGAGTCAGTTTTCTCACACACGTTTTCATTTTTATCAATCTTTTTCTTATCACACAAATCTTTTTCCTTCTCAGATTTCACATTTTGTGAAGTTGAAGCACCCACAGAACCTTTTGATGACCAAGATTGTTCAGTCCGTTTCAAGATCCGGATCTGAGATTTTGAGGTCTCAGCCGATTTCTTTACTTCATCCTTGAACGATACCTTCTTGGTTACATTCTCTGATTTAACAGAGATAGGTCCAACTGATGGTTTGACATTAGGTTTAACAGGAACCTTTTTGTTGTCAGCAGTTGCGTTCACCATAGGTTTCTTCAACGGTTTCTCAGTGGCTATCCGGTTGCGTCTATCATAAGTCATCGGACGATTTTCCCTCCTTTTGAAATAATTGTTTTGGTTATTAAAAGGTGTTGGTTAAGGGACAAACCGTCTCTGTGGATAATAATGATTGTCAACCGGACATTCATACTTTTGCTTCATCTCCACCTCGTGCCTCTTGTGTCGTACATACGGGCATTTGGCAAGTAAATGCCCCCTTTCCCCACACTTAAAACACGCATGGTACTCTTCATAGTTTTCCTTGATGTTCGACTTAGAATAACTAGAAATGGGATATTGATCAACCATACACTGTCTTCTTAAACTCTTAGGAGCGGGGTCCTTTGAGTAAGTCGGCTCAATAAAACTATTTGACTTGTCTGTTGGTTTAACAAATTGTGTGACATTGACCTTTGGATCTTTAGGAATATCCGAATGAATTTTCTTTAAAATGGCTGGAGGAATATCATTTGTTCATTCATGTTTTGGGAACCAAATTGTAATTTCCTGCCAGATCTTTTCAATTTTAGAATAATTTGCAAATTGAATCGGATATTCTTCATCAGACATGATCTTATCGGAGCCTTGCATCCGATAGAAAACTTTCACAGGTTTATCACACGATTCATTTTTCTCATCATTTGACTTTTCAATTTTCTTCTCAACTTTCTTTTCAACAGACTTAACAACATTCTTTTCAACATTCTTTTCAACATTCTTAACAACAGGCTTTTCAACTTTCTTATCAACATTCTTTACTGATTTATTCTTTCTGTGAGCGTTAGCCATGGGATGGACAATCTGAGATGGTGAAACCGGTTCAGTAGTGATGATGTGATTTTCATCAGGAATATCACTCACTTTTTCAACAACCGTCTCAGACTGTTCATCCTGTTCATCAGAATCATCAGCAGCAACCACACCTTCATTGTTTCCCAGAACAGGTCTAACATCAGAATACGGGTCTCCGACACTGGATGTGTTGGACTCGTTATCCGATGTAGAGTCAGATTTGACTAAACTCTCCGGTGCTATAGCATGCAAGTTATGGTTTTCAAACAGCACCGGAGCTGGGACAGCTTTATAGTTTGCACTACTGGGCTGTGAAGGCTCTTCAATGATGTAGTCAACAACATAAGCGATGTGCTTATAGCTTTCAAGCTTATTGTTAACATTCTCTGCAAAGCACTTGATAGTGGCCATTTCCAATTTTGTGTTTTCTAAATCATTGATATAGTTATTTATGGCCATTTGTTTTAACGACATAGTCTTTTTCAATTCAGACACATCTTTCTTATATCCATTGTAAGCGTAAGATTTTGACTAAAACAAGATTATTTGATCATACAAGTTACAAAACCAGGTGCGGAAACCCTAGCCTTGAACAAACTGATAGAAACTCAAATCAAAACACAATCAATATCATTTTCAAAGCTTTTCATAGATTAACTTTTGCATAAACTTGATTACAATGACAATACGGTTAATCTAGATCAATTACAGAAACTTTCAATCTAACCTGGAACCTGACCTCAAAACACACACAACTAATAACTCTCTTATCATCACAAATACTCAAAATCTATTTATAGGCTCTGCAGGTTCGCCCCTTTTCATGGTGCGAATGTGGACACTTTCCACATTCGCCCAGTGTGAATGGTCGAATGTGGAAACTTTCCACATTCGCCCCTTTTGATTCTACATTCGCCCACTTATTTCTACGTTCGCCCACTTTTTCCACTTTCAGCCCATCAGCACTTTTTAACACATGTAATCAGCACTTTTTAACACATGTTAACATTATAGATCCAATCACTAGTCGCAATACGTGCATCTACAAACTCCCCCTCGACTATTGATTGGATTGTCTTCATGTTTAAATCTTGGTCGTTTTCTGATTATCTGAACCTTCGACATTCTGTACCGGATCACTAGCTAGGGACATACATGAATAATGCACTTACAATCTCCCCCTTGGACCTAGCTAGTGATGTACCAAAGCAGGAAGTTATCAATTCTTCAAGTCTTGATTGAAAACTTTCCATCTTCATGCACGTTTATGTCGAAGTTCCTATCTATCTCTCCAATAAGCATTGAAATCTCAGACAGACTCAAGAAATCTTGGCTTTGTCATTTGTTAATTCAGAGAAGAATATAGACGATAATCTTGATTTCTTCAATCTTCATCATTTCTTTAACCTCTTACTAACTTCTGTTGTTCTGGTAATCTTGATGTTCAGGTTTGGGTCTTGTTCAGTTATACACTTTGTCGATGAATCTTGAGTAGTGCACCTGTTGTATTTGATTCTGCAGAAAAATTTACTAAAAACTGCACAAACTACAACCAGCATTAGACACAACAAAAATCTCGGAAGTACTCTTCACATTCCTTTTGACCCTCAATAGTTCTCCCCCTGAACTATACAACATTTTCAATATGTACCAGAAACTTGAAAATTTGAAATCTTTTTCAACTTTTAAGTATCTAAGCATTCTCATACAGTATCCCAACATCGGTTATTGAAAATAAAGTTGAAACAAAACTTTTTGATTTTTCAAAGTTTAAGCTAAAACACACCAAAAATCTTTTTGAATTTTCCAATGTAATTGCATAAAAGTGAATTCAACATATTTTTGTGAATTTTTTTTTTCTGGTTAAGAGGATCATATCAGTATTGAAACAGTCAGTCATAACTCTTTTTGATCAATTTTCTGTTTTTGTCATTGAGCATCCTACAACCATTACCAGTATGTTTGTCCACTTAAACTCAAAATCATCATTCATTGCTCAGCACTTTAGATACATTATGGTAATATTAGATACTGAAAAATCTATGGTCCCCGCATTCGCGACACATTCCCGTATCAAGAATTGCGCAAAGTTTCATTGTAACGCGTGATTATACTGTAGTTATCTGTTAGTTACAAGGTATGAGGCACAGTGGTCACAGGTCAGCAAATTAATGCTTCAAAGCGACTTGTGCACTCTACCAGGGTGAGGACTAATATCAATCATGATTTGCATCAATGATTGGATACGATGCATTAGATAATCTTTGATTATCATCACACATGTTAAGTTCCTCATTCGGTAACTTAAGGTTTTGTCATTAAAGATCTTTTAATAAGATACCCTGACTGATCTAGGTCCGTAAATCAATACGACAAAAAATCAGTTAGGCTATCCCTAGATAACTTTCAATATAACAACCCGAAACCTTCGATTTTGGCAATCTATCAAACGAAATTTTGGTACTAAAACCATATGCCAACGATACGTTGATCCACATGATTATCAGTTATTGATTTTAAATTTATATCACCATGCTGAACTTTAAACTTTGATTTCAAGCCTACCAATATATAATTGTAGTGGCTACTCAATGTCTATCAAATTATTTTTGTTTTTAGAGTAGTCTGACAATCCACTGATGTACTATCATCTCCTCTTTTTCTCCAGGAAAAACTCATTTTTGATTTTTTTTAATGTTTTTATTTTGATTTTTCTGAAATTTTTCTCCCCCTAAAAATCTAAAAATAAGCATATTTTTGGATTTTTAAACTTTTGAAGAAAAAGAAAATAAAATGATATCCGATGCGGTTTACCCACTGAGTTTTAAAGACCATTTTCCACTCAGATTACTAGACTCATTAAGATTTTTCAATTAGCAAACCATTTTGTCGTATCTGTTATTGAAATCCAACACCTGAGAGCAATTGCAAGAGATTGCAACTTTTTCCGGCTTCACAGGTTGGAGACAGACTACAAACACTCTCCTCTCTGTTGAAATCATGTTTTCCTTCTTCAATAACCCTTCTTTGACCTTCACCTCTCCAATAAATAGTATGTATACAGATGCTCCACTATCAACTATCAAAGAATAGCTAATAGGTCTGTCTGGAACAATCTGCACACTTATTAAACAATTAGCATGAGAGAGGCACCCATCCCTTCACAATGATGGGTCGTCCAAGGTCATCAATTCTCGGAACATCAATCCATTCTCCATTTGAAAAATCAATTGGTCTTTCAATGGATTGATTTGAAGTAGAAATTGCTATTGACTTAGAAAGTGATTTGGGTTTCCAAACACGTTCAGAGTTTATTTTAGATTTTGTTGAAATCGTTTTGATTTTTGACTTTTCAGGTTTCATGTTTGACACCTGCTTCTGAACTTTGTTTGGAATCTTCTCAGACTTAACTGATGAAGACCCAGGTTTAGAGTTATTCTTAGACTTAGCCTTAGAACTCCCCCTTACCTTAGCAACCCTACCACAATCTCCATTTTTATTCAAGGCAATTTTGTTACGATTGTCATACACAACCTGTTTCCCCTTTTGCTTCTTGATTGGTTTTGGGGATACAGGCTTTCTGACATTGCTTGAATTTCTAGCAAATTTCACTTCTGTCTTTTTCTGTTTAACATACGGACAATAAGCAACTAAATGCCCACACTCTCCGCAGTTATAACAAGACCTATACTCTTCAAAATCACATGCATACCCGTCATCCCAATACCAATAGGGACAATGAGCAGCAATATGTCCAACTTCACCACATTCAAAACAGTTTCTCCATTCAACATAACCATGAGAATACTATGGTGAGTTGTTTCCCCAATAACCATCAAATCAAGATTTATATGAATAATCATAATAGTCATATGATCTAGATGAAAAATTTCTTGAATTCTTTTGATAAGAATTTTTCATCTGATCATTTCCTTTCGATTTGTTTGGTTTTGGTCCATTTACTTTAGGACATTTCTTATTTTCAGCATTTTGCTTTTCAATAATTTTCTTTTGATCCTCTTTATTCTCATGTTGGTTAGGACTGAGTTCAAAATGAAGATGATCAAATTGATTTCTAAATTGATTTAACAAATCTATATTATCAACAAAAATGCATTTAAGTAGAGATTGTTCGATATTCTCAATTAGAAAATCTTTGTTGAAAATCAATGTGTCATGTCCTTCCAACATGTAGGAACCGTCAACTCCTTCAGGAAAACTAAATATGGGTTTTTCTTCAGAATCAGATTCTGAAGTTGTTTCAACATTTTCAGTTTTCTGTTCAAACATTTGTTTCACTTCAGAATCAGAATCAACAACGCAAGGTGTTGTAATTTCCAACTCTGATGTGGAAGTACTCTTTGAAACACTTTTATTCATTTCTAACATTTCTTTCTTTAAAGATTCAATTTTATTTAACAAATCTTTTTCATTCTTTTCAAAAACTTTAGTTTGGTTTTTACAATTTTCTAGTTCATTTGCTAGTTTCTGTTTGTCCTCAATAAGTGTCATCAATTCACAATTCAACTTGACACATTTAGAACAACTAGCACTTACCTCATCATCTGATTTATTACCATTATCAGATTTTGCATCACCATTTGAACTATCACTCTGTTCTGATGTACTTTGTTCTGAACTCGTATTAGAACTCAAATCACTCTTTAACAATTCACTGGAATCATCATGTCTCATTTGTTTGACTAAGCATACAACATTCCTATGAACACCTTCTCTGTTAACACACTTGTTAACATGTACCATTTCATCAGTTGGTTTTGGTGTCATTGGAAATCCCCAAATGTTGTCAGCTTGAGAATTTTGTCTCTGTAATTGTTGTTGCTTTCTTTCAGCTTCGACTAGAGCTTTGATCTCCTCATCCGTTCTACATACGTCCATGTAATTAATCATTTTTCCAACAAAAATATAAAAAAAAAATTTCTCAAATCAGGTCGAAATTTTTAGGCACTAAATTCTACGTTCGCCCCTGGTAATTCTACGTTCGCCCCTTTTGATTCCACGTTCGCCCAAAAGTATCAGCCGAATGTAGAATAAACACCAGAATGTAGAATATCAAAATTCAAATTCCACGTTCGCCCAAAAATGTCTACGTTCAACCACTTCTACTCCACGTTCGCCCAAAAATTTTCAGGTTCGCGCACTACAATTCCAGGTTCGCCCAAAAATTCCAGGTTCGCCCATTTTGACTCCAGGTTCGCCCATTTTGACTCCAGGTTCGCCCAGTTCAGAAAATTTCAGATTTTGAAAAACGGTTACACTTTGAAAAACGGTTATTTTGATCTCTGATTTTCAAAAGTTTGTGGATTTGAATGATCTTAATCAGGTTATGATTCGGAATTGATTTGGAGCAACTTTAATTCTTGGAATTTTAGATTTTAACCACAAAATCAAGTTCAAATCAATCAAAAACACTCATAAACCATTTTCATGCAAAAACAGATGTATTTTGATCAAAAATATGTCCAAATCAGCTCTGAGTTTATCAAATTTGTTGTTGTATGATCCGTATGGCTCTGATACCACTTTGTAAGAGTAAGATTTTGACTAAAACAGGATTATTTGATCATACAAGTTACAAAACCAGGTGCGAAAACCCTAGCCTTGAACAAACTGATAGAAACTCAAATCAAAACACAATCAATATCATTTTCAAAGCTTTTCATAGATTAACTTTTGCATAAACTTGATTACAATGACAATACGGTTAAACTAGATCAATTACAGACACTTTCAATCTAACCTGGAACCTGACCTCAAAACACACACAACTAATAACTCTCTTATCATCACAAATACTCAAAATCTATTTATAGGCTCTGCAGGTTCGCCCCTTTTCATGGTGCGAATGTGGACACTTTCCACATTCGCCCAGTGTGAATGGTCGAATGTGGAAACTTTCCACATTCGCCCCTTTTGATTCTACATTCGCCCACTTATTTCTACGTTCGCCCACTTTTTCCACTTTCAGCCCATCAGCACTTTTTAACACATGTAATCAGCACTTTTTAACACATGTTAACATTATAGATCCAATCACTAGTCGCAATACGTGCATCTACAAACTCCCCCTCGACTATTGATTGGATTGTCTTCATGTTTAAATCATGGTCGTTTTTTCTGATTATCTGAACCTTCGACATTCTGTACCGGATCACTAGCTAGGGACATACATGAATAATGCACTTACATCCATCAAGTACTGTGTTGAATTCTTTTGATTCTTTTTGATATAATTGACAGTTAATTTTTGCACTCTCAAGTTGAACCTTGAGTTGCTTATTTTCATCTGTCAATTTATCACAAGCTTTCCAATTTTTAACACAAGTTGAATTGGAATTAATAGTAGATTCGGTACTTACGTGTTTAGGAGGTTCTGTCATGGCCATCAGTGCAAAGTGTGCTTCCTTCCCAGCAAAAAACATGGAATAGTCAATTCTGGTGCAAGCATCATCCACTATGAATGATTTCTTTGTTATCAAGAAGTCTGCTTCAGCAAGCAACTGGTCAATGTCGTCATCCAGTGAGTTAACACTAGATTCAGAGTCAGACACACTCTCCTCATCAGAATAAGTAGAATCGAACTGTTCTGGAATATCAGCAATCGAATCCATAATCATTCCAGACTTCTTCTAAGCACAATCAACATCAACATTCATCTCCTCATTCAACTGTACAATCTTCAACTCACTCATCTTTTCAGACACAATCTCTTCTTCAACCTCCACCGGTTCATCCAAGTTCATCTGTTGTGCCACACAAGCCACATTACCAACTGTAATTTCTTCCACACCCAATTGCATACCGGTCCAATCAAAACCCTCATCCTTCTGTATCACCAAGGCTTGATTTGGGTTCTCGGTTTGGTTTTGTGTGTTTGGTGTAGAAATGGCAATGATTGTTCGGTTTGAGTTCTGTTGTGTTTGGTTTTGGTTTTGTGATGTGGATTGTCTAGCATTGTTATTTTGTTGGTTATTTTGGCGGTTTTGATAGTTGTTGTGAGGTTGAAAGCTTGAAATGTTGTTGGAACTTTGGTATGATACTTGATTTTGATTTTGAGTTTGACGGTTTTGGTATGTAGAGTTGAATGGATTTCAATTACCTTGTTGTGCTGGCTGTGTGCACTCTCTTTTAAAATGACCTTTTTCACCACAGTTGAAACAAGTTACTTTGGCTTTGTTGAAGCCATAAGTGGTGTTAGGAGAAGTTGAAAGATCAGTTCTCCCGGTCTTCTAAATAAAATCAGTGGCTCTTCTCATGATACTTGCAAAAGCCCACTGTATATCCATCAATTCCATCTCTTCCTTGTCGATCTGTGCATAGTCCTCATTGGTCAAATTATTGTTCCCAATTTGACTAGCAACCAGACCATTGTATGATGCTACCATCGCTGAAACTAATGCTACATGTTGTTGAGCAATTTCAACAGTAACATTGTTTAGATTTGAAGTTTCCAACTCAATCGGGCTTTGATTAGGTTGACTTTGGTTAAGTTGCATTTGGTCCATTTGAGGGTTGTAAGGTTGTTGTTGTTGAGGTTGGCTTGCAGAGTAACATGCTGCTTGTTACATGGGTGAAAATGGTGGAATATAGGTAGTTGTTGTAGGATATGATGGTGAGGTATATGAAGATGTTTGAGCAAGGTAGTTGATTGGTTGTTTGGGTGGTTCAACAATGTTAGATACGCATGCGATGTGTGGAGCAACATTGGTAGTAGAACTGGAAGTAGAATGGGAAGAAGATGTACCACCAAGATACAGTTCCGGATTCTGAGGAATTTGAGCCCTCTTTGCTTTCCTCTTTTCCTCCATCTCTTTGTTCTCCAGTTTCTGTATAAACTCATTTATTGTCCAATACTGATACGCATCCTTCTCTTTTAACACCTCAATATGTTGGTTCCAATAAGGTGGCAATGCATCGGCAAACTTGTCCACCAATTCGGACATAGGTATGCTAATCTCATAGCTTGACAACTCTGTGAGTAAGTGGCAATACCTTGGAACCAATTCTTTCAATGTCTCGTTACCCATGTAACTAAAGTTCTCAAACTCCTTGCGAAGCTCCTCCATCCTTAGCTTCCTAGTCTTCTCATTTCCATCATGCCTGTTTCTCAACATGTCCCACAGCTGCTTAGAAGTTGTGCAAGAACCAAACTGATGCAGCAAATCAGTGTTGATAGCTTGGGACAATTGAGAAAACGCCTTTTTCTCAATAGCAAACTTTTTCTTTTCATCGTCTGCTAGATTCTCCAAAGGAATAGGCTCTCCCGAGTTCTCCAAGATCGGAGCAACATAGCCTTTCGCAATCATCTGCCACGCCTCAGTTCCCTCTAAACCCATACCCTCCAAATGGATCTTGAATTTAGTCTTCCACGTGTTGTAGTCGACCATCTCCATAAGCTTAGGTGGTCGGTTTCCACTCCCAGATGACAAGTCTTGAATAAGCGTTGATATGGCATTAGTCATCTGTGTGTGAACCGCTGCTGCTGCTACTCCCCAATAGTCGCCAATCTGTTGCGGTTGTGGTTGCGCAACATGTTGAGGAATACTACTAGTCATCGCCATATAGTTGATGGGTTGTGATGGTTGACTAGACTTTTGGGGAGCAACCGACCAAGGATCCATGGTTGTCTGCTGTTGTGGTGTCGTGTTGGGTCGTGGTGTAGTCGGAAAGTTCCACATCTTGATCTGAAAATGTTTAAACACGAAAAGATTAGAAAAGTTCTAAACAGATTTCTCCTTCGTATGAGTCGAGTGGTCGAATGAGTAAAATTGTTCTCCTTCGACCGTTTTAAAAGATCCGAATGAGAGATATAACAAACACAAATCACTTTCGACCGTTTGACTCTCTTTCGACCGTTTGAATTTCTCCTTCGACCGTTCGAATGGTCGAATGAAACAAGTTTGGTCGAATGAACACCAATACACTAACAAACTCTAGGTTCGACCACTTAAAACACCACCTTCGACCAAAAATCCTTTGGTTCGATCGTTTAACACACACGTTCGCCCATTTCTCCCTAGGTTCGACCCTGCACTTTCAAAAACGGTTATTCTTTGAAAATCAGTTGATTTTGATCAAATTTTTCAAAAGTTGAAAGAATTTGATGATTTTAATCTGGTTTTGATTCGGATTTGATTTGGAACAAGTTTATCAAAGAGAATTATCCAATTTATCCATGAAAACAAGCTCTAATCAATCAATTTATCACCCATTCAGTTTTATCAATGAAAACAGAAAGTTTTTGATCAAAATAGGGTCCAAATCTGCTGTAAATTTATCAAATTGTGGTTGTTTGATCCATAATGGCTCTGATACCACTTTGTATGCGCTTAGGATCGTCAAATCTACAAAGAGATTGACCAAACAAGTTTGATTCAGGTGCGGAATCCCTGAATCAATCACAATAATGATAATCAAACAATCAAAACACAGAAATCATCTTTCAAAGCTTTTTCTCATTCATAAACAACTTGAATTACACGTTTTAATAATGTTTACAATCAAATCTAACGTGAAAATAAGTTGACACAAACACTAGGGAGAGACACAAAACAGGAGGGAATAAAAATGACCAACAACTACATTCAAAAAGTGCTTAACCTATTTATTGGCCTGCACATTCGCCCATATTGCATGGTCGAATGTGCAGGTTCGCCCAAATACAGTGTGCGAACCAAGCAATACATTACAATCTAAACTACATTCGCACTCCTGTCTCTCCTTCGTACCAAAATTCTCCTTCGCACCTTTTACAATCTTCATTCGCCCAACTATTCTTTCCTTCGCCCGTTCGACAATCAACAAAAACATATGTAAATGGTAATCCAAAGCATTAGTCGCACAAAATGCATCTACATGCTTTGTGAAGGTGGCGGTTTTTAATAGTAAAGTGGTCCCCACATGTCATTATGGTTTGTAGATTTATATCAAATCTTCATGTGTGGTTGACTTTTGGAAAAAACATGCATTTTTACATAGTTTTATGTTGTTATGTTGCCAAGGTAGCTTTAACAGATGTTTCGGCACTTATTAACATATCATAGGCCTTGAATCCGATGTCGAAATGGATTGGTTAAGGCCCATTAGTTTGTCATCAAAACTTGGAAAGGTGCGTTAGTGGATTTGTGAGAGAAACCGATTGGGAATCCATCTATACGCAACCTTAACCTTGATCATAAACCAAGTGTGCTTTGTTTTATAAAAACCGTTTACTAGTCAATCATTGGTATTGAATTTTGATTAAACATCGCTTATCTTACTATTTGTGATGTAAAGGATCGGCTATTATCAAATAGATGATGTATCATGGTAATGTGATCATTGTTTAGTTGATTGCCCATTAGTAAAACAATGTGTGGGAACTTAGATGTGACACCCGGCATGTTCAGCTTAAACATTTTGGCAAAACATAAGTCTACCTTAGCAAAGGACAAGTATAAACAAACTTAACTAGGTCAGTTGTATCGGCTCAGGTTAGGATTGTCTAGGGTTCAATGATATGGAGGATCATTGGGAGTCGTTTTAAGTATACACTAGTTTTAAGTCCCGTTTTTGGTGAAATTACATAAGTTGAATTAAGAGTGATACGTGGATTGATACATACATGTGATATAATGTGCAAATATGTGTTTCAAAGGTGTGAACATGATTATACATGATTCTTTATGCTTAACATATGTTAGGATTGCATGTTCATGTGTTAAGATGTGTTTAAATGTGTTAAAATGACAAAAATGGAAAATCTGGAAAAGACCAAACTTGGTTCGACCTTAAGGGGGGTCGAACCAGAAATTGTGTTTCTTAAAAACCCTATTCGACCACTACAACCTCTCATTCGACCCTTGCAAGGGTCGAACCTGCAGTAACTATAAATACCATCACCACTAGAAAATAGGCCTAATGCAACTTTTTAGAAGCAACCCTTTTTAAATGAGTTGCATTTGACTATAATGCAACTTCCTTGAACATAAATGTTGCATTAGAAGATCGAATGCAACCCTTTTCATGAAAGGTTTCATTAAGAATACTTAAATGCAACTTTTAATTTAAAAGGTTGCATTTTTAATAGTTAAATGCAACTCTTATTTTAAAAGGTTGTATTGTTAATAGTTAAATGCAACTCCTATTTTAATAGGTTGGATTGTTGAAATATAAATGCAACTATTATCATAAATTGCTACAACCAAATGTATAGAAATCAACAACATTCGGAAAAAAATCGGTGCTAATACTGATGTTTGTTTTTATCGTTTTTGGACAATGTAAAACACGCTTTGGTTTCTATACATAATGCTTGTATCATACCGGTACTGTAACAAACCGAACCAATACTGACCGAATACCCATGGTAACAGACCGCCACAACGTGCGAATAAATACCCTAGTTTAGTAATATTTCTCGCTAGTACTCATCATAGTTGACAACCATAAGAAAATATTTACTTTGGTTCACTCTTGACCCGTAGGTTTTTTTTGGTTACTTTTTCATATACCTGTTCCGCTCATAATTGTACACCGTTACCACTACGAGACTCCGATCTTTGAACTCGAAGGGAGATTCACCATTTTAGCTATAACGAAATACATTATAATTTAGATTTTATATTACTATCGTTTTGCCCAAATGTTGTGACAGGTCATTTGAATAATTTGACTGTTAAATATTTTTTAATTAATATGAATTTTTATACAAGTATTAATTTGACTTTTTTTTATATATATATATATAAGGGAATGGTTATAGAGAAAACCCTCCTTATTTGGTAAACTCTGGAAACTCTGACTTCCCAATATTTTTTTTTTTGAAAAAAATAGGGCAAGTAATATACATGATTTTAAGCATTTTGGGCCAAAAAAATTAAAAAAGCGCCGAGTACTTTTTTTTAAAAAAAATAAATAAAATTTTGACTAACACATGTTAAGCGCTAATAACAGGTGTTAATAATATGTTAACTATATGTAAACAGTAGACGTTTTTTATTTTTTAAAAAAAAACCGTTCGGCGCTTTTTCGATTTTTTTGGCCCGAAATGCTTAAAAAAATGTATATTACATACCCTATTTTTTTCAAAAAAAAAAAATGTTGGGAAGTCAGAGTTTCCAGAGTTTACCAAATAAGGAGGGTTTCCTCCATATACTTTACCTATATATATATATATATATATATATATATATATATATATATATATATATATATATATACTAGCAGGAAACCCGCGCGGTGCAGCGGCGGCGATAATTTACATCACGGTACTCGTTTTCTATTAAATTATCAATCATCTCATTGTATATTGTATCGTACATCTGTTAATTTCCTTATTCATAACAATAGTGTGTCAATCTGTACTGTAAACCTTACAAATTTCAACTATATAACAACGAACACACGAATAAGAAAAGTATCAGTCATAAGCAAACCAGTTTAAAAATAAAAATCCAAGCACACAAATAAAAAATATCAGCTAAGCATAGTAACTTAAGAATAAAAATCCGCATAACAACTTTAATTGTGATGACAATGGAATGCAAAGGGATAGATGGCTGAGGTTTTCGTGCTCCCAAAAAATATCCAAATTATATAAAGAATGTGTGTGAACATTTTTAAATACACATGGGAATTGGCAAACATTAATTAACTAATTTTTAGCATAAGCGAGTCGAATCAGGTGGAATTTAAAATAAAAAGGCTTAAATCATTATTTGTACTTTATATATAGACAACGAATTGCAAATGCTTAAAAAGTTATCACTACTTGGTGTCAAACTAAATGTCCATGGAAAAACCATTATTATATGTTGGACTTCTCAAGTCGAACTTTTAACTTTTGATATTTAGTTCTTTATACGACATAATAGATGGATTAAGTTATGGGTCAACACCATGCAACAAGGGTGGATATGTAGCTTTTAAGGGGCGGGAGGGGCGGCCGACCCCCCCGAATTTTCGCTTAGAAGTTCCGATTATATAGTATTCGTATAGAATTGTTTGGGTATATACGGTTTTGACCCCCCGAAACAAGTGATTTCCGACCCCCCGTTGACTTCCGACCCCCCGAAGTCTCGGGTCAAGCTTCGCCACTGCCCACATAGAATGGGTCGGGATCCTCGGACTCTAATAAAAATTTTAGTTACCGACACAACAAATTTTTCAATGGCCCTGTATAACCATTTTTTTCCGGCAAACACATCACAGTTGAGGTTGTTGGGCTTAGACTTCCCTAAAGTATAATCGTGTACCCATTTGGACATTTCCTAATAATGAAAAAAAATGCTAAACCAGCATAACTCCACAATAACTATTGACTCATTGATTTGTATTTGGTCAATTTTTAACATTCTCTACCATGGATCTGGCCAACAATGAAGCAAGCGTAGCCAGCCATGACTCCATGAACAGCACTTTGAGCCAGAAGAGTGCAGGAAACATTATCCGATGCATTACTTGGAACAGCTCGAATCATGTATGTAGGATCTGTAACGCAAATCCAGATACCTTTTAAGCTTTAACCATATCATGCTGCATGAAAAAAATGATGAATATGCCTTTCCTTACCATTGAATTCAAGGTTGATGTCCATTTCTGTTTGTTTCATGAAATGACCTGTTTCTTTAAACACTGGAAATGTGATGAATAATCAATAATTAGGACTATGACAAACGGAACTCACCTTGGTCACTGGATGTTCTGTTTCATGACAGAACTTGGGCGTTGCCATCAAACCAGATGGTGTCAAAACCTACATGCATTCTTATACACAATGGCAGGATGCTGGTCCCCCCTCCTCTCTTTCTCTCTCTCTGGCTCGCTCTCATCATCTTTTTGATGGTTCATCCTCAACAAACATTATCAGTCTTCCATTTACATACTAATTGCTGAATCGCTCAAAAAATGATACAACAAACATACATAACTATTATAAATCTTTCCTAAAGAAAAGATTTTTTTTCCAATGAAATGCATAATGGTCTACCAAAATAAAACAAGCAACTTACAATTTCAATCTACTAAAGATCCATGAGGCAAACATATCATACTTAACTCATGTTCAAGACCATTGTCACTCTTATGAAGCTGTAGAACTAAAAGTGCAAAACTCATGAAGTATTTACCTTTTTTTTTCTATCCCATTTAGAAGAAATAAAATGTCTTTTAGGTTCCAGGGCATTTGAGAGAGGATGCTTAACACCATCTTAGGTAAACCAATCAATATAAGGATGCAAATATGGCAAAAAAAGTTGAAAAAATGAGCCATAAAACACATATGTTACAAACAAAAAATGTACAGATTTTGTTAAATACCGCCCAATGCATTTTGACACAAAAATAACAAAGAAGAAATCACTAACCGCATGTGGATCAAAATCAGCATGGGTGCCTTTCCTTTCCATATTCTACGAATACGCTTAGTTTCTTCTTTAGTAAGTTTTACTTCCTCATCTTCAATGTCTTTGATAATTTTTGCGCTTGAAAATTAAAAAAAAAAAATTGCCCTTAAGAAGTAAGAACCAACAATGCAAATAACCATTAATAAACATCAAATATCTTTGCAAGCGCAGTTAATTACTCATCTAATGTCTGTTGTCAGTTGTGAATGATGTAGTTGTTTCAAGTTGTTTTTTGCAAGCCAATATATCTTATGTAAGAACCTTAGAAATACAAATAGTTGCAATGAAGTTTTGATAAAATGGCAATTGTAGAGATATAAACTAAAAGGCAAGCAGGACAAATGGGTTAATATTCGCCCAAGCGTAAATCTAATGTGTGACACCGCATAAAGTTGTTTCCTTTGTAACCTTTTTCTTTGAGACATTTGTTTCGTTGTTCTCTTTTTCTACTATAGTTTGGTAACAGCTTTGTTGCCAAAATAACAATAATGTTTACCATTCTGAACCAAACAAATAAGATAGTCCAGGTAGAGGTCTATAAATGAGACTATAATGTGTAAAAGCAATGGCAAATAGGCAAAAGCTAGACGGAGGTCAAAAGACTAAGACCTCTGTCACTTCATCAAGCACCTCCTGCAGATGCAAGTTCTATGGTACAAAACCTGCTCCAGTCCCTTGAATTGGTGAGGGCCTGCAATTTTTACATAGCAAAAAGTATGAAGAAAAGAGCTTTAAATCACAAACCATGTAATTATCTTTAGAAACGTCACCAAGCTTTTCACCAGACACGATATTCGAGAATGAGGTAGCACTTCATCCGGTAATAGAAGAAAGAAAACCAAAGGCATACAAAAAAAAATGAAATCAAGAAAGTCATTTCGTTACATGTGTATGCCAAGACCTATGAAGTTACCTTAATTTTAATATTTCAATTCTTGAGAAATTGACCAACCCCATATATAATTTAACTGGTTCCAATTCCCATAAATAATTTTCCAGAGTAAGTAGATGGTTTTCATCTAACTTGTTCCTCACATTGATAACAATGTTGTAGTCAAAGTAAAACATTCAAATCCATAGCAATGCTGATTAAAACACAGAAGTCAAAGTAAAATTCATACCTCTAGATCTAAAGTTATAATCTCCATATCCTGGAAATTCGAAAAAAATACCATCAATCAGTAGCAAAATATTATGAAAACCATAAGAAATAAAAACTAAAAAAAACCATCATTCAGTAGAAATTGTCGTCATCACTGTCTGCTACCACCAATTATAACACGGTTGAAGCTTGAATCGACATCACCAAATAGATTAATAGATTTATTTCTTCTTCTTTTATTACGGGTGAAACGCTAAAGAGGAAGAGAGAGAGAGAGGGAGGGAGGGAGGTATATCAGATCCATAAATCTGATTCACATGGAATTTGAGAGAGAGAAAGAGAATGAAGGAAAAGAAATGAGTTCAAAATTTGAAATTGATTGGTTTGCCCGCTTTCTCCCGGTTGAGCGCGTAAGAGTGTTTGAGAAGGATTTTAAGAAGCTTTGAACATTGGATGCAATAAATGGTTGTACAATTAGCTTTAAAAGTTTGTACATTTTAAAAAAGTGGCAAATGACCATTCTTGTCCCTCCTATATGCATATTAATATAGTATAGATATATATTAATTAGTTCTTTCAATAACTTATGTTTTACAACTATAGTTATAAGGCACATAGGGCTCGCCAGCCTGGGACCTAGGCACGAGGCATAAAAAAAAGTGAGGGTCTGAGATAAAAAAACAAACAACGAAAATAAAGAAAAATATATTAAAATAATACTATTTTTCGTCTATTTACTATCAAAAGTTTTAAAATATTGATGTCTTAATTTATAGAAGTAGTTTTCCTTAGATAAGAGTATAAATTTGACTCGAATCTAGCCATAATTTAACGAATTTGGCTGGAAACTCCCCGGAATTTGGGAATCTAGCTGAAATATGCACCTAAACCATCACCTAGAAAATAAAAGCCTAATTTCCTCAACTTAAAGTGCAAATGTATCGCTTCGCCTACGAAACGGGTCTAGGCACAAGAGACGATGACTTTTTAACAACTAACGCTTGTTCCCGAGTTCACTAAACAAGTGAAAAGAAAAGAAATGATGTTTTTTCCATCCCATTCTCTTCCTTTCTTCTCCCCTTCTTTTTCTCCTTTTCTTTTCCTCCCAATTTGGGAGGATGATATTTACTCTATTTTTCTCTTCTTTTCCTTTCCTTTCCATCTAAATATGAACTCTGGAACACTGATCTCTTCTTTCCCTCCATTTCCTTTCCTTTGATGAAAACTCAGGAACATACATGAAATTCATCTTTCCTTTCTTTTCCCATGTTAAGTTAACTCAGGAACACAGCGTAAGCCTACGACTAAAAATATGTTATTTTTATTTGTTTTAAAAGAAGTTTTATTTTATTTACCCTTCCCAAAACCAATTTAACTCACTCTCTCCTGATTTTGCTCTTTATATATTTTTTTCTTTTTCAATCTCCCGCCAAAGTTGATTCTACATCTAGCCCAAATTCTCTGCGCGGCTTTTTAAGAACTATTCCTCTATCTTCTTTCAATCCGTCGGTTTCCACCATTGCACGACGAGACCTAGACGACCCAGCCTCGTTGCTTGAGTCGTCGGCTCTGTACCGTTAGCCGATGTCGTTCTTACAATCATCTAGAACCAAGAACGCATATGCGTTTTGCCATTATCCGACCTTCCCATTTCTATAAAGTTAGTAGGCGAATGTATGAGATTATTAGTGCACTTACATATTTATTTCATTTGTATCCAAAATACTATCCCAAGGCTACGATGAGTGCAAGGGTTAAGCTAATTATGGTGGTGATCCAAACTGCATATATATGATATATATGTATATACATACATATATATATATATATATAAGTGTTAATATTGGATTATTGTGAGTTTCTCATATAGTTTACAGTTTTATGGCTAATGTTTATAAATTGTGTCGTTTAAAACTGAAAGGTTTGATGATGCACACCAACTGCTCGATGAAATGCATCAACCAAATTTTATGGCGAAGTATCCTGTGAAAACCCTCTTGAGTTGTGAAAACTCGTGAAAACCCTATGTAACAACATTGTTTTTTTCTAATTTTTTTAGAATAGCTTGTATACTTACTTTTATGAGTTTCGGCCCAAACAAAATCAAAAAAGCGCCGAATAGATTTTTTTAAAAAAATTACGTACCACAGATGTTACATATGTAACAATGCTGGCGTATGATAAAATGTAGTTTGTGTAATATATGTGTAACAAGATAATATACTCGGCGCTTTTTTGATTTTTTTGGCCAAAACTAATAAAATTGAATATAAAAGCTATTCTAAAAAAATCAGGAAAAAAAAGTTTTTACATAGGGTTTTCACGGTTTTTCATAACTCAAGGGGGTTTTTAATTTAACCCAACCCAACCCTATATATATATATAATATATATATATATATATATATATATATATAATATATAAATATAAGTGTTAATATTGGATTATTGTGAGTTTCTCATATAGTTTACAGTTTTATGGCTAATGTTTATAATTGTGTCGTTTAAAACTGAAAGGTTTGAAGATGAACACCAACTGCTCGATGAAATGCTTCAACCAAATTTTATCAAAGATGCAGATTACTGGCCTACTCCATGTTATCTGGTATTCTTTATTTCAAATGTATTTATTTCCTCATATAATTAAAATAACTCTAGAACATCAAACAACTTTAAAGATTGTTTTAGATAGTTTGGGGTATTGTTTAAGAATGCGTACTATTTAAACTATATAATTTTATTGTGTTATGAAATTACATTTTCATTGGATGGTAGGATAGACAATGTAGATAAGTATACTCTTTGTTTTATATGAGTTATCATTGATGTTTTTATTTACCATTATGTACTTATCTTTGTGTTTGGTTGTAGTAATTTTCAATTAAATTAATTAAAATATAACTTATTCTATGAGACTCATCAAATTAAAAGATTGTTTAGTTGTAATGATACACCTGGTCCTGGAAATTATTGTCTAATGATTTTTCTTGGTTTAAGGTAAATTATCCATGCCTAAACTTCTAGAGATACTGAACTTTGTTAATATCTTGGAATGATGAGAGTAGTATGAATCTATGTTTGCATTAGATTGATGTAACATTTTGTGAAAAAAAACGGTAGTTACTCACCTGGTGTGGTGATTCTCTTATTATTAGAAGAAGATGTTTACTTGATGTAAGTCGTCTTTTCAAATGGCACAACATATAAGAGACTTTGTTGCTATACTTCTAAGGCGAACACAGTCTTTCAAAATTGCACGATTACGAAGCTCATTACTTCTTATTTTTTAAAAGATTGGTATGATAAAATGGCACAATCTCATACATGATTCTATGTGATTATCTTTTAATTTTCCATAGAACATGTCCACATGAGCTCGCAAAATTTTAAACATTGATCAACATGTTGATCACTATCTATACTGAAAGCCACACTGACTCTTTGCATTATGTTATGATGTTAGAATGGACAAAGCAGCAATGCAAGTATTACTCATTTCAATCATGCTTTTTTCCTTGAACGGGTTTTGCATACTGCTCTATATTGCCTATGTCTTACCCTATATAATCAATCCTTAAGTTAATTAACATTTAATTGCTACTTAGGAGTGTTGAATACCATCCAAAGTTGTGTATATCTTTTTATTGAGGTAATTTTTTTTAAAACCTTACAGGCTAACACAACTACAACCAGATCAAGATCACAACTACAACTTAGGCTCTACTATTAATAGCCACGGATGTTGAATTAACAATCGATGTCCTAGGCCAATTGGTTAAGGTTTATTACTTAGTCTTACAAGCTCTTAACATCCCTTCAAGAACTGAAATCAGTTTTTTTTTGTGTTTTTTTAATTAGTATTCGCAATTTGACCTGAACCATACATACCATTTTTTTAAAACACTCTGTCTAACCCATTATGTCCTAGGCTAATAGCTGCTGGAAATGTGAAGAGAGATCGAATAGGATCATGAAAAAAAACCGAGCTTGAAGCTATGCAAAAAGATATTAACATCCGACGAGAAGGTTTTCAAGCTATGATGCAGAAGGTTGCATTTTTGTAACTTAACTATAATAGAAGTTGCATTAGAGTATTAAAAAAGTTGCATTTCAAAGTAAAAAAAGATGCGTTAGAATGTAAAAAGGTTGCATCTAAAAAATTTGCATCTAAATATTATATGCAACACTTTCAAAAAATGTTGCATTAGGCTTTGAAAGGGTTGCATTAGGTCTAATGCAACTTCACCTAATGCAGCTTTTTACAAATGGTTGCATTAAGCCTAATGCAACTATTTTAAGGCTTAATGCAACATTTTATGAGGGTTGCATTATCTCCAATTTCTTGTAGTGCATACTTTGTCATTTTTCATCATTTCACAAACCCTAGTCGCCTTTAAACACTCTCTCTCTCGACTTTAATCACCGGGGAAGGAGTTTTTGCCCTTGTTTCTCATAATCTAACCTGCAAAAATCATCTAAGCAAAGATGTAAGGTGTTCTCCTTATCTAAAACCCTTTTCAATGCATTTTGATTCGTTTTTATCAAACCCCAAAGGTCCAAATATCTTCTAAGGTGGTTTTCATAATTAAAAACCTTTCAAACATCTCTCTAAACAAAACCCTATCATTAAACTTGAGTTTTCATATTGATTAACACGTATTAATGGTGTTTTATGTTATGTTATATGTGTAGATGCACGAAATGCGACTAATGCTTTGGATTATCTTTATAAGCCTTTTTGTTGATTACGTGAGGTTGAAGGAAGAATATTCATAGGTCGAAGGAAGTTAATAATGGTCGAAGGTAGAAGACTGAAGACAGAAAGCTGGTTCGAACTGTGAAGAAGGTCGAAGGTACACATTCGACCTAGTCGAGAGGTCAAATGTGCAGTAGTATAAAAGCTTAAAGTTTTATTTTGTTTGTAACTTTTGTCATTTGGTCGAGTGTTGTGTTTATTCTCTCTAGAGTTCAGGAAGGGTCTAGAAGTGTTTTATTTCATTATAAACCAACTTGTAAAGCAAATTTAACATGTTTATTAATGAAATCATGATTGAAAAGGTAATCGATTGCATTTGATTCGATCTATATCATTTTGTATACAATCTAGGGTTTTCGCACCTGGATTGTTCAACTTGTATGATCACATAGTTGTTTTTATCAAAACCGATTCGTCTACAAAGTGGTATCATATCCAATCTGGATCATACAACTACAAATTGATATATTTTGAACATATTTTGACCCAAAATTGTCCAAAATTTTTCTGTTTTGCATGAACATTGAGTTTTAATGGAGATTGAATGATTTGGACTAGATTTGACGGATAAAATCAAAATTTTCATTCATTAAAATTGATCTCCATCAAATCCGAAGCAAAAATAGATTTGGATCAAAACAACTGATTTTTGAAGAATAACTGTTTTTTTTTCAAATGGGTCAGGTCGAACCAGAGAGAATAGGGCCAAACCAGGTCATTTCAGGTCGAATCTGAGTGTGTTTAGGTCGAACCAAAACTTTTTAAGTGTGTTGTTTGTTCATTCGACCATTTGTGATACATTCGACCTACCGGGAGGTCGAAGGAGAGTTTATTGTGGTCGAAATAGTCTTGTGCGTTACATTTCTACATTCGAGTCTAATTAAAGGGGTCGAACCAAGGGAGTTTTACATTCGAACCCTCGTTTACTGATCAGAGGTCGAACCAAGCTTGATTTTTGGAAATTTTTCTATGTGTTTACATTTCAAACATCATGGACAACATGTGGGAATTTCCTATGACACCTAGGCCTACAACAACACAGCAACAACACGTTCCGATGAATCCATGGGCTGTTGCATCTCAGAAGATGAACACTCAGTCATCTCAACCGATTAACTATCTTGCCATGAGTAGTTCTATACCACAATCTGTTACTCAACCTCCACAGTAGTCAGTGAATGACTATTGGGGCGTTGCAGCAGCAGCGGTACATTCTCAAACTACTAATGCTATTTCCACACTAATCAATGATTTATCTTCGGGTAGTGGAAATCGCCCTCCGAAGTTGATGGAAATGGCAGAATATAACCAATGGCAAAAGAAGTTCAGGATTCATCTTGAGGGCATGGGTTTGGAAGGAACTGAAGCTTGGTAGATGATTGCGAAAGGATATGCTGCTCCATGTCTTGAGAATTCAAGAGAACCTATTCCACTTGAAGGTTTATCTGAAGATGAGAAGAAAAAGTTCACAGTAAAGAAGAAAGCTTTTTCACAACTATCTCAAGCTTTGACTACAGATCTACTACATCAGTTTGGATCGTGTACTACATCTAAACAGCTATGGGATATGTTGAAAAACCGACATGATGGTAACAATAAAACAAGAAGATTGAAGGTGGAAAAGCTAAAGAAAGAGTTTGAAAACTTTAGCTATGTCAGTAATGAAACCCTATAGGAGCTTATTCCGAGATACTGTCATCTGTTAACCGAGTTGTCAAACTATGATATCAAGATTCCGATGTCAGAGTTGGTAGACAAGTTTGATGATTCACTACCACCATATTGGAATCAATATATTGAAGTTTTGAAAGAAAAATATGCATATCAGTATTGGACAATCAATGAGCTCATTCAGAAGTTGGAAAACAAGGAGCTAGAGGAGAAGAGAAAAGCAAAACGATCACAGTTCCCACAAAATCCGAAATTGTATCATGCTTTGTCATCCTCGTCTATGTCCAGTTCAAGTGTGGGTGGAAATGTTGCACCACATATAGCTTGTGTTTCTAGTGTTGTTGAACCACCTAGAAACCCAATCCACTATCTTGAACAAACATCAACTTACACACCAAACTATACCACAAATTCCTACATTTCACCTCCACCTCAAATGTCTACAGCATGTTACACATCAAACATGAACATACCTCAACAACAATCATATGTTTCACCAATGACACAGGCTTCATCCAGCCAAAGTCCAGTCGTATTGGAAACTTCCAACATGAATAATGTGACTGTGGAAGTAGCTTAACAACATGTTGCTTTAGTTTCAGCAATGGTTGCTTCCTATAATGGACTTGTGGCGAGTAATATTGGTTATAATAATCTGACCAATGAAGACTATGCCCAAATAGATAAGGAAGAGATGGAATTGATAGATATTCAATGGGCATTTGCTAGCGTGATGAAAAGGGCTACAAAATTTATTGAGAAAACAGGCAGAACGGATCTGGCTACCTCACCAAATACCACTTATGGCTTCAACAAAGCCAAGGTAACATGTTTTAATTGTGGTACTCGAGGTCACTTCAAAAGAGAGTGTACTCAACTGATGCAGAAGGTAACCGAAACCCTTTTAACTCCAACTTTCAAAACCGTCAGTCACAAAACCAGGTTACCTATCAAAGTCAAAACAACAACACCTATCCACAACAAAACAATTTCCAAAATCGACAAAACACCTCGCAAAATACTTCTACTAGACAAACATCTACACCTAATCAAACTCAAACTCAAACTCTAACTAACCCAACTAGAACTATTATTCCTATTTCTACACCAAATAGCCAACCTCAAACCGAGAACCAGAATTAGGCGTTGGTGATTCAGAAGGATGAGGGTTATGATTGGACCGCAATGCAGTTGGGAGTTGAGGAGATTACTAGTGGGAATGTAGCATGTTTTGCAAAGGAGATGAATTTAGAGGAGTTGGTGATAGCTGAAGATGTTTTGAAATTTGAGAAAGTATCTGAGGTGATGATTGAGGAGATAGTTGATGACTATCAAGCAACTGTTGCTGAGCAAGCTGAAGATACAACTACTAAGAAGGTTTCTGGAACTATCATTGATTCTGTTGTTGAAGTTCCTGATGAACCTGAATTTGTCTATTCTGATTCGGAAAATGAAGCTACCTCAGAAGCAAGCATTAATTCGTTGGACGATGAGATTGATCAATTATTAGCCGAAGCTAACTTTCTGATGACCAGGAATCGTGCATTGTGGATGATGCCTTCACAAAGATTGATTATTTAAAGTTCTTTGCTAGGAAGGAGGCTCATTTCACACTGATAGCTATGACAGATCCACCCAAATCGGTAAGTTCTGACTCTACAATTGATATGAATAGAATAAATACTGTGGTACTTGTGATAGATTGACTGAGGAAAACAAGCAACTCAAGGTTCATCTTGACAGTGCTAAAATCAACATTCAATCATATCGTAAGGATGCACATGAATTCAACAAAACACTTGAAGGGTACAAAATTGATATTTCAGATTTAAAGAAAACCCTATCATTAAAACAAATTGCCATTAACAATTACATTAATGAACTGGAAGAAACAAAATTGGAAATAGCCACTATCAAGTCTTTTGCTGAAAAGGTCAATAAAAAGATGAAAAGCTATAAACATATAGCTTATGTTGTTGACCGCATAATTGAAGAACCACCACAATCCGGTAGTGCAAACTACAAATATGTTCCTTCCCCACTGTTATTTGTGAATCACAATTTTAACTCAGTAACACCGGAGAGTTCAGTAAAATTGGACTCCGCATCAGACAATGAATCTAGCACTTCCAGTGCTGGAGATCCACATTCTAATGTGAGACCGATACTCGGATTGAATGATGAAGGGTGGTTGCAGTAACTAATGATTTAGATACTGAAGATGAGAAATATAAGGAAGGTAGTGATATTCCTTTGGAAAATCACATAATCACAAATGAACCAAGATTACCTTCTCAATTTTCACATCCTCAGGCAAATGCACATAGAGTGAATCAATCAGTGAAAAAGAATGATAAAATTGATTCAGTTGACAAACCCGTTAAGGTTTTCTATCGGATGGAAGGATCCGATAAAATAATCTATGATGAGGAGTATCCAATTAAGTTTGCAAATTATTCAAAGATTGAGAAAATTTTGCAGGAGAGTACCATTTGGTTTCCTAAACATGAAAGGACCAATGATATTCCTCCTGAACTTTTAAAGAAACTATATTGTGATACTCCTAAGGAACCAAAAGTTCATGTCGCTGAAAACTAACATTCAAAGACCCAAGACCAAACAGGCTTGGGTCCCCCGAAAGAACTAATCGTTTCCTTGATTTGTGCAGGGAGCTCTAGCTGGCCCTGTCAGCAGTCTTTGGATTGTCAACAATGGAGCTTCTGGGCACATGACTGGAGATCTAATGCAGCTATTTGACATAGAGAATATCAACAGGGGATATGTGGCGTTTGTGGGAAATAAAGGCATCTATATCACGATGGAAGGGAGTGTTAGCAACGGGATTGTGAGTTTTGAAAGAGTATCTTATGTAAAACAGATTGATTATAATTTGTTGAGTGTCAGCCAAATTTGTGATAAGAAGTTCACGGTTTTCTTTGATGATAAATCTTGCTACATCCTCAAACCCGGATTTGTCATACCAAAAGAATGGATCACGTTGAAGGCTCCAAGAGTGAAAAATCTTTACATTCTTGATATGAGCCAGGCAACCACGACACAGGGGCAAGTCACACGCTTTCTATCCAAGGCTACTGAAAAAGAATCAATCATGTGGCACAGGAGGATGGGGCACATTCACCTGAGAAAAATGAACAATCTGGTGAAGAATGGGCTTGTAGCAGGGGTTAATGTGAAACACTTTCATCTGAATGATAAGTGTGTGAGTTGTAAGAAGGGGAAACAACACAAACAGTCCCATAAACCCAAGAAAGTAAATTCTGTCGAATTTCCACTTGAGCGTTTACATATGGACCTATTCGGACGAGTTAAACATAAAAGTATCAATGACGAACTTTATTGTCTGGTGGTTACTGATGATTTCTCTAGATTTTCGTGGGTGATGTGCTTGCAACACAAGAGTGACACGTTTAACAATCTGAACGTTCTTTTTACCCGACTGTAGAATATATATGGGTTGACGATTAAGAGAACTCGTAGTGATAATGGCACAAAATTCAAGAATTCTCAAATTGATGCATTGTGTGAATCAAAGGGTATTCATCACGAATACAGTGTACCATATACCTCACAGTAGAACGGTGTTGCGAAAAGAAAGAACAGGACTCTGATAGAAGCGACACATACCATGCTTGCAGATTCGAATCTTCCAGTAATGTTTTGGAGTGAAGCCGTTCGTGCAGCGCGTTACACACTGAATCGTGTCTTAAGGGTTAAGAAGTTTGGCAAAACTTCTTATGAACTGCTTAACAGACGAAAGCCAAACTTAGAGTTTCTAGAACCTTTCGGGGCACCATGTACCATGTTAAAGATGAAGAAGGTTACTTTGTGGGGTACGCGACACCATTAAAACGTGTATTCAACAAAAGAACCAAATTGGTTGAAGAGTGGGCAAATGTTGAAGTCCAGCGCTACACTCAGAACTCTAAAGGAACTGGCTCGATTGGATGTTTGATTATAAAGAATTATTCGATTCTTTTAATCTAGAAAGCATGGTTGAAGAAGTTGTCTTACGTTTATATTACGAGTGTGAGAATGCAGTAACTTCACCGTTGGTGCATCCGATCACCGTAACTCCTCCAGCAACAGCTTCTAATGATGCCAGTGCTCCTGTTATTGAAGAGGAAGTTTTTCAAGAAGCATCTATAACTCTTGATTCATCTGAGTCTGAAGACAATGATGAAGTTTCCAGTGATGCTGTTTTAGAACAAGCTATAGTAACACCACCAATGAACCCTAATCCAGATGGTGCATCTTCGTCTAATACGGGTGATAATCTAGAGATGGCAGAAGATATTAATGTTCCAGTGGTTATTAATGTTCCTAATCATCCGGAATCTCAGATACATCAGATTCATCCGCTCGAGCAAGTCATTGGTGATCCACGTAGTTGTGTCATGACGAGAGGTCAACTGGGAAGAGCAACTTCACATGACAATATTGGAGCCCTAGCCCTGTATGCTAAAATTCAAAAATATGGCTGTCAAAATGACTGGTCGTTTGCTTGCTATGTTTCACAGGTGGAGCCGCAGACTTACAAGGATGCTTTACAGGATGATTCATGGGTTGAGGCTATGCAGCAAGAACTTCTACAATTTCAAAAACTCAGATTCTGAACGCTGACTGATTTACCACCAGACCGAAAGAAAATTGGTACTAAGTGGGTGTTTATGTATAAAAAGAACGATCGAGGCGTGATTGTTATGAACAAAGCTCGATTTGTTGTTAAAGGTTTTCATCAAATGGAAGGAATTGACTACAACGAAGTCTATGCACCTGTTGTATGCATTGAAGCAATCCGAATGTTTCTTGCGTATGCATCGTATAAGAAATTCAAGGTGTATCAGATGGATGCTAAAAGTGCCTTTCTATACGGCGTGGTCAAGGAAGAAGTGTATGTTGGGCAACCACCAGGTTTTGAGGATCCAATCCACCGGGATAAGGTCTATAAGCTTAACAAAGCACTATACGGGTTGCACCAAGCTCCAAGACAATGGTATGAGGAGCTCAGCACACATCTTCTTTTGAAAGGATTCAAACGAGGTTTGGTAGACTGTACCATGTTCACAAAACGAACAGAGGGTGATTTGCTTCTTGTTCAGATTTACGTTGGTGACATTATATTTGGTTCTACTAATGAACTTTTTTTGCTGAGAATTTGAACGAGTAATGCAGGAAAAGTTAGAGATGAGTGCCATGGGTGAAATGCAATTCTTTTTGGGATTGCAGGTGGACCAACTGCCAACGGGTATTTTCATTCACCAGACGAAATATGTATCTGAAGTCTTGAGTCCATTCCAGATGGAAGATTCAAAAGCCATGGATACTCCCATTCCACCCAATCATGGGATTGGAGTTGATGGTAAGGGGGAGCTCATCGATCCATTTACATACAGAGCTATCGTCGGATCTCTGATGTATCTGACTGCATCTCGTTCGGTTATAATGTTTGCAATGTGTGTCTGCGCTAGATTCCATTCAAAGCCGAAACGGAGTCACTTGGAAGCTGTCAAACGAATCCTGAGATATCTGAAGGGTTGTCCCTCGCGTGGTCTTTGGTACCCTAATGATAATAATTTTGACTGTGTTGCTTTCAGTGATGCAGATTTTGGTGGCTCTGATAAAGACAGTAAATCCACAACGGCTGGATGTCAATTCTTTGGGAGCAGGCTCGTGACCTGGCAGTGTAAGAAGCAGACAGCAGTTTCACTATCTACTTGTGAAACAGAATATGTAGCAGCCTCTACTTGCTGTTCACAGGTTGTGTGGATTCAACAACAGATGCGAGATAACGGTTTGCAATATCTTAAAACCCCAATTTATTGTGATAATGAATCCGCCATAGCACTCACGAAAGACACAGTCAATCACTCTAAGGCAAAAAGCACATCCGGATCAAGTATCACTTTTATCCGTGACTGCTATGCTAAAGGATTGATTGATATGGTAAATATCGACACTGATTACCAGATGGCTAATCTTTTTACCAAAGCTTTTGCTAGATCAAGATTCGAATTTTTATTAAAAGCTAACAGTATAAAAGAAAAACAAGTCTGATCGTCACCTCGGTTTATCACTTTGTTTTTAATCTTTAGTTTTTACTGTTTTTTCGGAAAAATCAAAAACCCAAGTAATATGTTATACATTTCAGGTGGAGTCTTTATTTTTTCAGAAAAACCAAAACATTGAAAAATTCAAAAAGCCATAAAAATCAGAAAAACCCAAAATGATTTTCCTAGACGAAAAGAGGAAATGATAGTACATCAGTGAGGATCTATTTGTATTATAAAGTTTTCAAAATGTCAACATTATTGATATTTCATAGCCTTGTGTGATGTGCTGATAGGCTTCGTAGACTTATTACTGCGTGCCTGATGCATACATATCAAACTGATTGCTATGTGGATGAACATTTCATGGGCATATGGTCTTACTACTGTAATTTCGTTTCATAGGGTTTTTACAAAATCGACTATCATTTCTTGTATTAAAGCCCTCAAGTACCTTTGGAAGGGTTATTCGGCCATTCTGGCCCTTGTTTCTGTTTCATCTGATGTTGAGAAGAAAATCGAGGATATCCCTGTGGTTCATGACTTTCTTGATATGTTTCCCGGTGACTTGCCTCGTCTTGCACCTGGTGCAGCCCCTATTGCCTGAGCCCCTTATCGTCTTGCACCTCCCGAGATGCAAGAGTTGTCTAGCCAGTTAAAGGAACTCTTGGAAAAATGGTTTCAATCGACCGAGTTCTTCACCGTGAGGAGCTCCGATTCTGTGTGTTCGCATGTGTGTTGATTATCGCGAGCTGAACAAAGTGACCATCAAGAATCGTTATCCTCTCCCCCGCATTGATGATCTGTTTGACCAGTTCCAGGGCTCTAGTTACTACTCGAAGATCGATTTGAGTTTCGTACTCGTTATGGCCATTTTGAGTTCTTGGTCATGCCTTTTGGTCTCACTAACGCACCAGCAATTTTCATGAATTTGATGAACTATGTTTGTAAGCCCTATCTTGATAAATTCGTCATCGTGTTTATTGACGACATTCTGGTTTATTCCAAGAGAAAGGGGGACCATAAGGAACACTTGCGACTAGTCTTGGAACTCTTAAGACGAGAACAGCTGTATGCTAAGTTCTCGAAATGCAACTCTTGGTTGCGCGAAGTTCAATTCCTAGGAAACGTGGTTTATGAACTAGGGATTCATGTCGATCCGGCTAAGATCGAAGCTATTAAAGACCGGGAAGCACCAAAGACGCCATCTAAGGTGCGGCAATTCCTGGGTCTAGTGGGTTACTATCGTCGTTTCATTGAGGTATTTTCAAAGATCGCTCAACCCCTCACCTCTCTTATCTAGAAAGACCGAAAGTTTGACTGGGGTGAACTGCAGGAATCAGCATTTCAGATGCTGAAACTTAAACTTTGTTCTGAACCTATCCTGTCTTTACCTGAGGGTACGAATGACTTTGTTGTTTACTGTGATGCTACTATTCGTGTTCTCGGTTGCATGTTGATGCAACGCGAGAAGGTTATTGCTTATGCCTCTCGTCAACTTAAGGTTCACGAGAAGAACTATACTACCCATGACTTGGAATTGGGTGCGGTGGTCTTTGCATTGAAAATATGGAGACATTACTTGTACGGTACCAAGTTCACCATTTACACCGATCATAAAAGTCCCCAGCACATTTTCGACCAAAAGGAGTTAAATATGCGACAGTATCTCTGGGTTGAACTTCTAAACGATTATGACTGTGCTATTAAGTATCATCCTGTCAAGGCAAATATTGTGGCAGACGCGTTGAGCAGAAAGGATTCTTCGAAACCTTGTCGCGTCTGAGCTTTATAGCTCACCATCCATTCTTCTTTACCGGACCGAATTCGTTCTGCAAAACTGGAAGCTTTGAAGGAGGAAAACCTTAAAGCTGAAACTATGCATGGCGCTGATAGGCATCTTGAGTTTAGACATGATGGCCTACACTATTTTGTAGAACGGATTTGGGTTCCTTTGTTTGGGGGACTGTGAGAGCTTGTCTTGGATGAAGCTCATAAATCCCGGTATTCTGTTCACCTTGGCTCCGACAAGATGTATCAGGATTTGACGATACTCTACTGGTGGCCAAACATGAAGGATGATATAGCTTTCTACGTGAGTAATTGCTTGACTTGTGCTAAAGTCAAGGTGAAGTACTAGATGCCGTCTGGTTTCCTGCAGCAACCTGAGCCTCCTGAATGGAAGTGGGAACGAATCACGATGGATTTTGTCACCAAACTACCGAAGTCACCAAGTGGTTGCGATATGATTTGGGTGATTGTCGACAGGTTGACAAAATCGGCACATTTCCTACCTATTATGGAAACTGATGGGCTTAAACGGTTAGATCGAACTTACCTTAAGGAGGTAGTCTCTCGGCACGGGGTGGCTGTTTCTATTATCTCTTATTGTGATACTCGTTTTGCTTCGTGTTTCTGGAATGCTCTGCACAAGGCCTTGGGTACTCAGCTGGATATGAGTACAGCTTATCATCCGCAAACTGACGGTAAGAGTGAGAGAACGATTCAAACCTTGGAGGACATGCTTCGGGCATGTGTTATCGATTTTAGCAAGAGTGGGGAGAGTCACCTGCCATTGGTGGAGTTCTCTTACAATAATAGTTACCATTCTAGTATCAAGGCGGCTCCGTTCAAGGCTCTTTATAGACGGAAATGCTGGTCTCCTCTTTGTTGGGCCGAAGTGGGTGAGAGTCAGCTCATTGGTACGGAACTGGTGTACGAAACTTCAGAGAAAATCATACAAATTCGTATCCGTTTGGCAGCCGCACAGGATCGTCAGTAGAGTTACGCCGATCGCCGTCGCAATCCTTTGGAGTTCCAGATTGGGGACAGGGTACTTCTGAAAGTGTCACCATTGAAGGGCCTCATACGCTTTGGAAAGCGTGGCAATCTTAACCCTCGTTATGTTGGACCGTTCGCAATCATGGAACGGATTGGACCGGTGGCACACAGACTTGACCTACCGGCGGAGCTCGGTAGTGTTCACAACGTCTTCCTTGTGTCTAACTTGAAGAAGTGTTTAGCTGACGAATCTCTTATTGTTCCACTGGAAGAGATCAAGGTTTATGATCGTCTTCGCATTGTGGAGGAACCTGTTGAGATTCTTGACTATAAGATTCGTAGCCTTCGTCAGAGTAAAATCCGCATTGTTAAGGTTCGTTCTGTGACACCCGTCGAAATCACAGGTCATGTCCATACACTTAGCCGCACGCATACATTGTGCATGACATTTCATTTTACATTTTTCATTATGATTGAGCCATTCAGGGTCTTAGCGAGTCAATTTCGATGCTTACAGTCTACCATTAGGTCCACTAATAGGAGCAATTTCAGAACTAGTAGAATAGTTATCATGAGCTATATAGAGATCATACCAAAAACCCTAGTTTGGGAATCCGCACATTTGAACATGATACTACAACTATGATCCAATCAAGAACAAAAACAAAAAATGTTCGTACACACACAATGTCCGTAACCAACTAGTAACACAACTAGTTACAAAGTATATAATGTGCACACAATTATATATTATCTTGTATTACATAGACTTTTACAAAGACCCTTATTAACATTACAAGATGTGTATTAAAATGTTAATATATATATATATATATATATACACACACCCATACATATGTGCGACGGCATATACACACATATGTGTTTGTGATTTTTGGTTCCCGAAGATTATACTTTTTGTATGTTAATGAACCATAATCTCAATCAATAGATTCCACTTTAAATAGACAAACATCTCACTACTTATCCCTCCCATAATAGTTGACTTACCAAAGATAATTATCCTACACATACATACATATATATACACGACACTAGTATTTAAATCATGCACTCAAAACACATGCACAAGTCTCATCGTCCCATACCTAGACCATACAGCAAAATGGCAAAGATCTTTTAACATTCATGCATGAAAGAAAGGAGTTGACTTACCACATTAGCCACCCAACACTTTCCCATGCACCAAGATCTTGAACATACTACACCATTCCTGGGATTATACTAATATAACAAGTAATCATGTCCCTCATGCACCACCTTTAGATGAATTGACTTAACCTAAACCTCCTTCACCATCCCCAATTTTCGCCCCCCTTCCCAAGAAACACCATGCATGCATCACATCTACTTGCACCACCACTTTAGCCATACTCTAACTTTCCAAGTCCTTTCACTAATATGGAAAGATACTCTCCATACACTTTGAAAAGGCATCAAACCATGCCATTCAAACTAATTATAAATAAGTCAAGGGATTAGAGGGATGTGCACAAAAGCAACCAACACACCCTCACCTCTCCCTCCTCTCCCTCTCGGCTCACTGCCACCGCCTGACCACCACCTTCCCACGGCATCACTATGACCGGACCACCACGCCACCACCGAACCTCCCCCTCTCGGCCATAAACAACCAACCAAAAACCACCATTTTCCAAGGGATCTTAGGGGTAACAAGGAGCTTAACTAGGAGTCTCAAGGCCCCTAAACCTCTCACATTTTGGTTCACTAAGTGGTATAAAAACTAAACTTAATACTTATGTTTTCATGCTACATTATCATTTATTTACAAGTAATATTCCTAATATGTGTGAGTCTTGTAACATAACTAGAATGGACAAGTAAAATGAGTGATGGAATACACATTATGGACTAAAAATAAGCATGCATACACACACACAGAAGGGCCGAAACTTGTACAAGAAAAATGTATGTGTTTACACACCATGGCCGAACATATATCCATGTATGTGTCCCATAGGTCGAAAGTTTTATAAAGAAGCTAGTGTTGTTTTTAACTCACTAACATGAAACATGGTTTGGTAAACTGTAAGTCACATAGAAAAGAATATATCTATAAATAAGACTTACAAAAATGCTTCTGTTTTCGAGAAAAGTTATGTTTAACATAAGATGATATTATTTTCACAAAAGTTACTAGATTTATGAAAATAATTAACTAAAGGTACATGGATTTTGCGGATGCACGCTTGTGCTAACTTAAAATTGTTGGAGCGAACCACACATGAGCACATACACTCACCAAAGTACATAATAATACATGTTTTACAAATAAAAGTGATACTTTCACTAGAAATAATGCTATTTTTCACCAAGATCACTAGAATATATAAACATGGTAAAACTAGCAACACTAAGCATGAGGTAATATTAGGGGGAAAGTTACACCTAGAAACCCTTGTACGTTTAATAGATAAACATTGTATCTTTTGGGGAACAAGATGTTAAATACACAACTCCCTAAATCAAAGACACGCTTAACTTAAAGGGTTAAGTTACAAGGACAAACACCATAATGGAACAACTTGTAAACAATACAAGTAACATACACCTAAAATGTCTCTTTTACATAGGAAACGAGTACTTCCTTCACCGGCTCCTATCGCTCCAGCTGAGGCTCCTGCCCAGGTTGACCCTGAGCCTCCAGCACCTGCAGATCCCCAACCCCCAGCACCAGAGGCACCAGAGCTACCCAAGAAGAAGCTACGCGTGAGATCTCATGCTCGTAAGAGGACTTAGCTGGCGACTATGGATGGATTCTTGGCCTACTCGATGAAGACATAGAGGGTCTTAGCGAGTCAATTTCGATGCTTAGAGTCTACCATTAGGTCCACTAATAGGAGCAATTTCAGAACTAGTAGAATAGTTATCATGAGCTATAGAGAGATCATACCAAAAACCCTAGTTTGGGAATCCGCACATTTGAACATGATACTACAACCATGATCCAATCAAGAACAAAAACAAACAATGTTCGTACCAATTTAGGTGCGGAATCCCTAAATCAGTTACGAAATGATAATAATTTGAACAAAACACGCAAATCACCTTTAAAACTTCATTTCATTCATAAACACAATTGATTAAGCTTACAAAACCTTGTTTACAATGAAATAATAACAATTCAGACTCAACTAGAACCCTAGTGAGAAACACAGGTCGAAAGAGGGAAACAAATGACAAAAGTTAACATTAAAATCTAATTTTCAGCTTATATAGACCTGCACATCCCCCCCCCCGTAAGGGTCAAATGTGCAGGTTCGCCCCATTATATGGGCGAATCAGCACATAGCCCTACAAAATTCTTCCTTCGACTTGTATACTCCACCTTCGACCATTTCCAGTCACCTTCGACCCTACGATTTAAGCAAAACAGAACTGTATGTGCAATCCAATAGCACTAGTCGCAAAACGTGTATCAACAAACTCCCCCTCGACTATTGCTTGGATTGCCTTCATGCTTCGTCCATCTGTTTATTCATCAACTTAATACGTCATAAGGTCTTCTGCTCTTTTGTCATGACTGGTTCAAAAGTTTGTCTTGGTTTCTTCTCTTTCGTAATCTTCACAAACTTTCCCAGTTTCTTGTCATAGTCACATCCCGCATTAACATCCCAAGCGAAACACAAGCATACCACCCGTTGGTATTTCAGAGCTTGTTCGCTATCCTTCTCTTCACAGTATATTGGGTTGTAATACAGCATAATGATATATACATGTGAGCAGTTTATGAACCACATTGGATCAAATATATGAATCTTCTTGAATTCATCTCTCCCATCCTTCAATAAGATAACAGCCTCTGCGGTCTTCCAATCATAGTACCACCACATGAAATCTTTTGAAAAATGTTGTGGAATAAGCATAAAAGGAATGTGTTTCAGTACGGTCGGTGGTTTATACTTCAAAGTAACCTTGTTCATCCCAGTTATCGGATCAATATTCTTCTTATGAACAATCCGTTTAGCCATGCAATCTGCAAAGTAGCCAACTGCATCATTCTTTACAGTTGCACCTGACAATGTATGTCGGCAGACATCGCGTACAGCCCAGTAAGGTAGTGTTTTGATATCATGGAATCTGTTGAAATACAGAATTCCTTTTTCCCACTTTACTGCAACACACCTTAGTTGTCTTAGGTATTTCCAACCTAGAGCTTTTCCCTTGAACAGTTCGTTGTGAAATTTATAAAAGCCTCCGTGAATTTCAGTCTTCGGTCGGTTGGCTTCTTTTTCTTTCAATTTCCTCAACAAGCTTTCCAGATCGTCAGATTGTTCAACATTTGGTTTATGACTTTCTGAGTTCATGAAGACTTCATCAATGAATGTCTTTTTTTTTTTGATAAAGGAGATATTACTCCGGTAAATTTATTAATAACAACCAATATTTACATCCATAACCGGGCCAAGATCTTTACAAAAAATAAACAGACAGTACTAGATCAAGGCCCAAAACAACACAAAATCAAAAACAGCCCATAAACAAAAAACAAACTACTAACTAGCCATAATCAAACGTTTCAGCCCATGCAATCCTAATCAATAGCCCATAACATCTCTGCCCATTAGCATCCCATAATGTTTGATCAGCCCACCAAACATCAACCTGTACTTCCTTGACCCAGCAATTTACTAAATAATCATAAAACTCATACCTCCTTGTACTCTGCTTTAGATCTTCACAAAATACTTTCACTTTATGAAACCATTCCAGCCATCGTACCTCATCCCTTTCATATCTCGTATACCCATTTTGACCCATCTTTATCTTACTATTGATCCTATACAGAGTCCAGCAACATATATACCACCATACTTCGCATAGGATGTCTTTCCAGCAGCTTTCTTTCAACACTTGATTTATCCAGCAACACTTTGCATTGCCACTTCTCATATACCTAAATTGACCCATCAAAATCCTATTATCAATCCCATAATGAGAACAGCAATACCAGCCCATAACCTCAATACCTTTCAAGCAGATTCGATTCAAAATTAACTCAAATTCCATCCATGATAGACTGTTATATATCCACAAAACAGAAAAACCATACCAACCCAATAATAACCAATCCCCATGACTGACCCAGCAACAGAGACACAAACCTATTCTAAAAACAAGAAAAAAGTTTATAAATGAAAACAATGATGTACAGGTTTTCCATCTTTGCTTGGAACTAAAAAATGCAAAAAATTTTAGGGTGGAAAATAATGTCCTATTACCAAAGATGGAGTCCATCCTTATCTCTCAGGTTTAATGCTCCCCATGAGCTCAAAACAACCTAACCACCAATCATCATACGCAGAACTGGACCGAATTTCAAGATATGAAATAAAGCCCAGCAGAGCAGACACAATACAGACCACAATAAGAATAGAAAAGAAACAACAGGAAGGTTGTACAGCCCAGATCTCTACCCAAGCACTTTTAGTACACCTTATTACTGTGTGTTCCCATAGATATAACCCATCCCTTCCCCTGAGCAAGTGCCCAAACACATAGACTGACATTTTCCAAAAGAGAATCAGGCTCAACAAGCACCAAAAAGGTGTTAAGGTTCTTGACCAGTGAATGGAACTAAAAAATATAAAATTTGGGGTGGAAAATAGTGTCCTATAATCACTGGACAATTCCATCCTTATCTCTCCATTGTTAAGGCTACCTCCCAGCCATAAAATACCTATCCACCAATCAATATAAGCAGAATTGAATTCATTTCCCGATTTTAGAGAAGAATCCAACAGATCTTTTTTAAAAAATAAAACAAAAATAATCTTTTGGGTCAAAACAGAAGGCTTCAACAGCCAGATCTCTACCCTTAAGTGCTTTGTGCTCCTTATAACAGCAAGTTCCCTTAAATGATACCCATCCCTTCCCCTAGGCAAAAGCCTAAAACAACACACAGACACAATGTAACAACTGAAAAGGCTCAACAAGTACCATGAAGATACAAAGGTTTGTGACAAGTGAATGGAGCTAAAAAATAAAAAATCAATAATTGAAAAAATTGTCCTAATATCACTAGTCACCTCCACCCTTATCACTCCAAAGTTTAGGCTTCTCCATTGCCTCAATCCTCCTATCCACCAATCAAAAATCACAGAAATGAACCCTTCCCTTAACAGCAGGAAAAGATTCATCAGATCTTTTTTAAAATCCAAAACATTTTGAACATTTTGATTAAACAGGAAGGTTTTATCAACCAGATATCTACCCTTTTGTATTTTGACAGCCCTTATCCCTCCATGATCCCATAAGGACTTTCCACCACCCTCCCATAGACTCAATATACCAGACACAGACACAGACATAGACAGAATACTCAACATAGACTTAATACAAAAAAAGACAAGGCTCAACAAAGGCCACAAGAGCCACAGGGTTCCTGACCAGTGAGTAGTTCTAAAAGCAATAAAAAACACTTTGAAATAGTAGTCCTAGACTCACTGATCAGATCCATCCTTATCACTCCTTGTGTAAAGCTTACTCCAAGCTTCAAAATCCTAACCACCATACAATCATTAGCAGAAATAGACTTGCCCTTACCAGGTATAGACAAGTCTAGGAGATCAATTTTTAAGACACAAAACAAAAAAGTTTTTGAGAGAAAACAGAAGGCTTAAAAAGCCAGATTACTACCCAAAGCATTTTTGTACACCTTATATCCGCTGATTCCCAGATCCCCAAAAATACCCAATCCCATACAAGACCCATCTTGAACAATAATATCCTTCCAATCATCATATCACAAATTCCACACAATAGCTGCCAAAGAGCCTTTAATAGGACTCTTAAATGACAACCCCAGCAGCCTCATTCTAACTTCATCATATATCTGATTAGTCACAACATGAGATGGTTTGCTTCCCTTTCTAAAAATCCTTGCATTTCTTTCCTGCCACACAAAATATACAGTAGCAGCCACTACCAACCTCTGTATTACATGCCACACATTTTTAGTAAACTTCCTTTCTTCAATAAAACTAACAATATCCTCCCATCCATCAGGAGCTTGCTCAAACCTAGCCAACAATTTCATTCTTCTCCATATTGCATTAGAATATTCACATTCAAAAAATAAATGCTTATGGCTGTCAGGCATAACCCCACAAAAGGCACATTTAAGATCCTCTCTAGCACTCCATAACAACATCCTATCCTGAGTAGGCAATCTGTATTTAAAAGCAAGCCAAACTATAAAGGCATGCCTTGGAACACTTTGACTAAACCAAAAAAAATTCCCCCATTTAACCTTATTCCCCTTTCTACATAGCTTATCATACACAGCTTTTGTAGAGAAATGAACAGGTTTATTATTATTATCTTTCCACAGAAACTGATTAGCACACCCACTACTTAAACTAGGAACCTTCTCCTTAATCAACCAAGGGTATTTCTCATCCCAACCCCTAGGGACATTCCATTCATTATTAAGTACCAAGTCAGCAATCTTACAATTCCAGCCCATACCAGTGTCCTTAATATCCCTCCTATCCATAAGATTAACAAGAAGACCATTAGGATGCCAGGGATCTAACCATGCATTAATCTTAGTACCATTACCAACCACAACAACATAGTTATCCTTCACAAACTTTCTACATCCCAAACGCTGCTTCCAAAACCAAGAATCAGAATTAGCTTCATTAATAGACCAGAAATTTTTGCCTTGCAATTTATAATGATTCACCCATTTGACCCATATAGAGTCCCTCTCATTCATAATACTCCAAATATGCTTAGACATCAAAGCAATATTTCTATCCCTTAAAGAAGCAATACTCAACCCCCCTGACCTTTAGCCAGACAAACATCATCCCAACTTACCTTGGCAGCACCAGGTTTGTACTCACCATTACTCCATAGAAAACATCTTAGCAGCCTTTCCACATCCTCTGTCAAAGTACTAGGAAGAATAAACAGGGAAGACCAGTAAACAGTCAATGATGATAATACAGACTGCACCAGCTGCAATCTTCCTACATAAGAAAGAAATTTATTCTTCCAATCCCCAGTTCTTTTCTTAATTTTCTCAGTCAACACCTCACAATCTTTCAAAAATAGCCTCTTAGAATCCAGTGGAATCCCCAAATATTTAACAGGAAACACCCCCTCTTTGAACGGCATTACCTCCAAAATATCCTTTCTAACATCATCACCCACATTTCCAAAATAAATTTCACTTTTACTTTGATTGGGTATAAGCCCTGAACAGGAGCTAAACTCATCCCAAGCACTTTTCAGAATCTTAACAGAATAAACATCAGCAGCACTAAAAATGAACAGATCATCAGCAAAACTCAAATGGGTTACTTGAACAGCCTCACATTTCCAATGATACTTGAAAGAATCAGCATTTCTAACCTTCCTCATGATCATTAGATTCAGAATCTCCATAACTAGAGTAAAAAGATAATGAGATAAAGGATCTCCTTGCCTTAACCCTCTTTCCCCTTTATAATAACCATGAAGTTCCCCATTAACATTTATGGAATAAGAAACAGTTCTCATACACACCAAAATCCAATTTATAAATTTTTCATGAAAACCAAATTGAATAACACATTGATGAACAAACTCATGGTCAACAGAATCATATGCTTTCTGCAGACCAATCTTAAGAGCAACTCTAGGCACCCCTCTAACCCATTGATAGCCCTTAATCAATTCCTGAGCCAGTAAGATATTATCACTGATCATTCTTCCCGAAATAAAAGCACTTTGTGATTTATGTACAATAGATCCCAAGAACTCCTTCAATCTATTGCAAAGTACTTTACTAATACACTTATACACCACATTACAACATGCAATTGGCCTAAATTCACTCACCTTTCTTGGACTCTTCACCTTTGGGATAACAGAAACAACAGTAGCATTTAACTCCGTCAGCAACTTCCCACTATAAAAAAACTCTTTAACAGCACTACACACCTCTTCCCCAACAATACTCCATGCAGCCTTAAAGAATTTTGCAAAATATCCATCTGGCCCAGGTGCTTTATTGTCATCAATTTGAAACATCGCCTCTTTGATTTCATCATTTGTCACCCTCCTAACCATAAACTCAGCAACATCTTTAGGTAACTTATTAATAAACAGAGAATCAGCATCTTCAATTATACTGACATTTCCCTTCTTTCCCAAGAGACCCAAGTAAAACCTGACAAAAGCATTCCTAACATCCTAACCATCATAAACAATCCCCTCCATATCTTCAATCTGCAACACTTTATTATAAATCTGCCTCTGCTTAATAGAATGAAAGAAGAACTTAGAATTCCTATCCCCAACCTTGAGCCAATGAACTTTAGACTTTTGTTTAAGGAAAGATTCTTCCTCAATCAAAGCCTCATTATACTCTTTTAAATAAACACCCTCCTCATCCCTTAACTCTTCATTACCAGGATCCATACTAACAGCCTCTTGAATCCTTTCTAACTCCATTTTCAAACTATCCACCTTAGAATGAAGATTCCCATTGCTAAAGTGTAGTTTCCTAAGCGGCTTCTTCAACATTTTAAGCTTAGAAGCCAAAGCAAACATTCTGAACCCCTCAACCTTTCCATCCCAACAATTTTTAACTATCCCCAAAAAATCATCTTTTTCAGTTAGAAGATTCCAAAATCTAAACGGTTTATGCTTAGACTTCGAGACAGAAGGCCATGATAAAATAGCAGGAGAGTGATCAGAAGAATAATACGGCAAAAATTTCACCACAACAGCTGAAAATAATCTTAAAAAGGAGAAGTTACCCATAACACGATCAAGTTTTTCCATAATTCCCTCCTTATTACCTGGTTTCTGATTCCAAGTAAAATTGAAACCAGTCCATGGAACATCACTAACAGCCAATTCAGCCACACATTCTCTAAATTCCACCAGGCCATAGTTAACAGAATCATTAGAAATATTATTCTCTGAAGCCTCCAGAATAACATTAAAATCCCCATTATAGTCCACGGGTTATCAATAATTAATTTAGAGTGCACCTTCAAATTCTCCCATAAAGGTCTTCTATCAGTAACTCTAGTGTACCCATAAACAAAAGAGCGGAAGAATCTGCTATTACCCTCAGAAGGACAAATCATACAATACATCACTTGATCAGACATGCTCATCCTAACCACATCAACACATTTAGCATCCCAACCAATTAAAATTCTAACCCAACTACTACCATAATCAGCATTAGACATCCATTTCCAATTATTCAGAATACTAGAACTCACCTTTCCAATATTAGCTGGCATTACTCTAGTTTCCACTAAACAACGGATACTAATATTATTATCAATAATTAACCTTCTAACCTGATTCTGTGTAATCCCAGAAGACAATCCCCTCACATTCCACATCAAAATGCCGTTCTTCATTATAAACTATCTTTCTTTAAGGATTCCTCCAGACCAGAGGAATCCTCACCAACACTAGCATCACAATTCATAGACACTGCCGTTTCATCAGTTTCAGATAAAACCTCACTAGCCTCTTTGAATTTATCAAACATAAGATTATCCCATTGCTCAAAAAACAGTTTAACTTGCCCGACATTCCATTTACTTAAAACCTCATTTGAAGGACATGATTTATTAAGGACAAAATGAGCAACCTCATTGAACTGGTCATCAGTCATTTTGAAGTAACCAGTTTTAGTATTAACCTTAGAATCAATAGAAATATTCCTTCCCGTAGTCCCCTTCTCATGATTTCCTTCCACAGAATTAAAAGAATTATTGGCCCCAGAAGATTCTCCCTCAAAAAAACCATTCTTCTCCCTACTCAAAGTAGAATTCTGCTCCAAAATACTCCTCCCCACAGACCCCTCTTTAATAGACTTATCATTATTCTCATCCACTATACCCTTATTCTTCTTGTCAGACTTATTCCCACCATCAAGCTCCTCTTTCAAAACCTCAAAAGTGTTTTTCAAGTCAATCTTCTTAGAGTCCACCTTCTTAGGAATCTCATTTTTGTTAACCCACTTAAGACCCCCCTGATTCTTGTGCATATTAATCCCTGGCCCATTTCTACCACCCGAGCCATAATTTCCCTGCCCACCATTTCCAAATCCCCTACCATTATTACCACCCCCTTGTTTTCTAAGACTACCATTATTCTGCCCATTGCCTCCTTTATTCCCCACATTACCCTTATTGGTAATCACCCTATTCTTCTTTCCCACTGTAAGAAACTCATCATTATTTACCCAGAAACAGGGTGCTCAGTAGAAGCAGCGTGATATAATTCTTTCAGCAACAATTCAGTTTTATTAGCCAACTCTTCTAAAGATAAAACTCTTGATTTACACCCCTCAAAGTTATGTCCAAACACTTTACACACAGAACACTTCTTCACTTTCACTTGATATTCCACTTTCACCTTATTAATATAGGCAGCCTTCCCTGCATCTTCTGGAAAATAGGCATTCACATAGTCTGGCAAATTCCTATCAGCTTTAACCTCAACCAATACCCTAGCAAATCCTGCTCCCCCTTCCTTTTTATCACACCTAGAAGCAGTAATCTTATCCAGCATAATAGGATCCCCAACACAGCTCATCATACTACAAATACTTTCCCTATTCCATAATTCCATTGGCATATTAAGGATGGTTACCCAAATGGGAATGGAATAAGGTTCCACCCTTTCTAAATTTATACCAACCTCCCACTTTCTGATACACAAAGGAATATCATTAATTAGCCAAGGGCCTTGATTAATAGTCTCCAACATACCCTCCTCTGTTTTGAACTTGAAAAAGAAAATACCACTACCATTAGAAGAGACTTCTAATAAGCCAAATTTCTTTCACATTCTAGACAAATGGTATCTAACCATTCCCAAAGATAAAAACTGACCAATACTATACCCATAGAGATAGGTACTATATGCCACCCTAGCTTCCCTTAACTTTTCAGGTTTAATAACAGCCACCACTTCCCCTGTATCAAGCACCTTGGGAGGAATAAAAGCAACCTTAGTGACCAGGACTTCATTAGATTTCTCCCTTGTAATATCAGCAAAAGATACCTCTTTCTTCTTAACATTAATCCCAGAATCCTCCTTAGATGATGCTGTGAACACAACATCACCAGCTGGCAGAGCAGAATCCATAATAGACTTTGGAGCAGGCTTCAATTTACTAACTTCCTCCAAATCAGCCTTGGTAACTTTATAAGGCCCCATATCATCAAATTTCTTCTTAATCAGCTTCTTCATAGAAGGAGTTTTCAGAATACCCCTCCAAGGCTATCTTATCCTAATATCACCCTTCTTAATACCCTCTTGAATATTCGTCCCATTTCCCTGATCACAGTCTTCCATCATCTTTACATCCCCTTTCATACCATCCCCCACAGCCTCATTAGCAATACCCACAGCAGTAGTCTCCTTCTCAATATTCCTATCCTTCACAGAACTTCCCTTATCATCCTTCTCTCCCACAGACTTCTCAGCAATCTTCAACTTACTACTACCCCCAATAACAATCCTACCCTCATCATCAACAGTCACACTACTACCCTTACCAGGACAATACTCATACTGCTGAGATTTAACAGATAACTGCAGCCTTAACTCCCCCTATTTGCTGCCACTAGTATCAACCATTTTCTTCCCAACAAAAAAATTTACAGGATTATTACTCGACACTGTTTCCCCCACAGAAGTAACCAAGTCTTTAGTAGAAAACACATCAGGTAAAACTTCCTCAGCATTCAAATTGCCATCATCAATTTTAAGCTTCACATAATTATTGTCATCCCACATAGACTTCAATGCTTTAACCCTGACCCCTTCATTCATTACCGATCTTTTCTTCCTTTTATCAGAAAACATGACACTAGCATCCAAAGAATTATCAAACACATTCACTTCAGGAGTAAGTTGAGGGAACTTAACTCCCTTCCCCACCTCTTTCATCACAATATCCTTACGAACAGCACGATTAACCAAATACTAACCATAACCCCTATTGCCCAAAAACTTAGCAATAACCTCTAATATACGCCCATACTGACCATTCAACCTCTTATCAATGAATGTCTTGCTCTTTTCACGTGCCAGTTTCTCAGCTAGGCTTAACATTTCTTCAGAAAATTCAGGAAATGCAGAATCATGTTTGCCTTTGAAATACTCAGGATATTCCTCACTGGTAATATCCTCCATCTCAACATCTTCAAACACTGGTGCATCTCTATCATCAGAGTGATTTCCTGCTTCTTTCTCTGGAATGTTATGTGTAAGGCCCAGTAATTCAGTAGGTTTACGCTTGTCTTTATCAAACATGTTTACATTTATTGGGCTTAGTTTTTGTTTGGGCTTGGGTTAGGCCATGTGGGCCAATTAGGTAGAGGCTCCTATATATTTTCATGTTTAGTTCATTTGTAAGGGCACCACTTTTTAATTTTGTAACCATGTAGTCCCCTGTGTGAACCTTGCACCAGACGAGTTTTCTCGTGTGCAAGGTTCCTAGAGATCGTACCAGACGATTCTTTGAAACCGTGTGCGATCGAAGCATTTGGCATGAAGTTATTATTAATATATCATTTTGTTTTTTTTCTTTTGTTTTTACACTCAATCTTGGTTCCGCACTCAATTGGGTGTGTTTGATACTCCGAAGAGGATTCTGGACTTACAATTGGTATCAGAGCCTAAGAAGTCTTTCAAAGGCTTGGTTCGGTATCAACACGAAGATCAAAAGAAAGTTTTGCATATTTGTGGGGGATGTTGTTCGTCGAAAGAAAGGTACTCCGGTTCCATGTTGTGTTTGTTTATATTTTTGGAGTCATGATTATTATGGTCGGATGATATTTTGGCCGAAGTGTTATTTTGGTTATTGGGTTTGATGGCAATTTGTTCTTTTAGATGATGATACTTAGGTTTATATGGGATTAATATTGATGAATAGGCTACGCATGATTTATGTGTGCATGCATAAAGTTTTAGCTAATGGGAATGGAAATGCACAGGTGGTTCTATGATGATAATATATTGTTTTAATATGTTGAAGGTGGTGCATGGTATTTAGTCTTGATAGTGGCATTGGTTTGATGTGGATGAGTATATTTTCGGATTGAAGATCACTAATCACGTTGATTTTTTTTATCGAACTCCATGGTCTAGTTCTTATTTGAATTAGCTGTGGTTATCCGAATTTTAGAAGGATTGTTTGAATACTCATATAATTTTCATCATTTTTCTTGGGGATTATTTGATAATGTGGATGGTTAAGCAATATTGGATGATGTTTGTGGTTAATCCGATGGTAGTATTTTTGGGTTATGATATGGATCAGATCTTGGAGATTTGAATTGGTTGACAGATTGATTTCTTTCCAAAAAGTGAGCCTAATATTATGGAAGTTGTTTAATGCAAATTTGAATGGGCTGATATTAGGGGATCCGATTATGAATACATTTAATGTGGGTTTGGAATTTCTTGGGTGCCAAGCCTTTTTGGTGGACTAGAAGAATATGGGTGCCGATTTATTTTAATTAGAGTGGGCCGATACTTATGGTATGGATTTGTTTGGTTTATCGTATGTGGATCACTATTGGGCCGTGCATATTATTAATCTAGTGGGCGATAAGATTTGAATTCGTGGGCCGGGTCTAAGTTTCTGCTCTTTGCTGTAGTCGTGGGCCTTATAATAGAGAGCTCCTTAATTTAGTGATTATAATCGGTTTTGGGTTAGGCCGGTTATAATTTTCATGGGATTACGACTATTATGGGACACTGTTTTTTATTTGGGTCGTGGGCTGCAGTATATGAATGGAGGTGGGGTATGGTTTGTCGTCTTCTGGGCCTCACCTACTGGGTTGTTATTATTGCTTGGCCTGCTTGGTTTTGGCTTGTTTGGTTTGGGCTTATCGGATTGCTCATCACTCGAGAACCTATCTGGTCACTTGAGAACCTCTTCGTCACTCGAGAACAATATTCATCCGGGAACACAACAGTGACTCGAGAACTCATCGGCACTCTTTTGGGGGATGTATAGCATGGATGCGGATTGGAGTTTGAAAGCTTATAGAGAGTGGGCTCGTTCACTACTGGGCCTTTAAAAGAGAAGACCTAAGACTGAAGATTATCAGTTGAAGAATTTTCTTTTAACTAAGCCATGAAAAAGACAGCATAAACCGAGGGGGATATTGTAAGGCCCAGTAATTGAGTAGGTTTACGCTTGTCTTTATCAAACATGTTTACATTTATTGGGCTTAGTTTTTGTTTGGGCTTGGGTCAGGCCATGTGGGCCAATTGGGTAGAGGCTCCTATATATTGTCATCTTTAGTTCATTTGTTAGGGCACCTCTTTTTAATTTTGTAACCATGTAGTCCCCTGTGTGAACCTTGCACCAGACGAGTTTTCTCGTGTGCAAGGTTCCTAGAGATCGTACCAGACGGTTCTTTGAAACCGTGTGCGATCAAAGCATCCGGCAGGAAGTTATTAATAATATATCGTTTTGTTTTTTTCTTTTGTTCTTACACTCAATCTTGGTTCCGCACTCGATTGGGTGTGTTTGATACCCCGGAGAGGATTCTGGACTTACATTAGGAATCTGATTCTCACTCATCAACTCTTCAAGAGATTTTCCGACTTGCTTAGCCAATCCTTCAAGTATTTCTTTTGAAATAGCTGCAGAAACTTCACCATCTTCAAGATCAGGATCGTTATACTCAAGCTCAAATCTCATATCATCTGATTTAAATATTTCTGGAAACTTCCCTGTCAACTCAATCGTCCAGACTTTCTTTGTCAACATCTGATGATATAACTTATTGTCCTCATCAGATAAGGATCTAATCTTTTCATTACAGAAAATATTATCATCATCAGTGTTACCACCAGGAGCTCTCGAACTTGATTCTCCCGCATCTTTACTAGCATCTATCTTCTCACACTTATACTTATCAGTATCATCATCATCATTAGCAGAACAGTTAACAAAATCATTTCTAGAACCATCTTTATCATCATCATCATCTTTCTTCTCAGGAGCATCACCGGCATCTTGTTCCAAATTCCTCATCTTCTTCTTCTTCTTCTTCTTCCTCTGATTCAGATGGTTCAACGTCAACAAGCTTTTTTCACGCTCTTTATCTTCCTCTCCTTCTTTCAACTGAGGAGCTTTCTCATAAAGATCATCAATTAGCTTCCTTAAGCTCTTATTGTCTTTCTTCACTTGTTTATTCTTGAGTCTCAAAGAAATGTATCTTCTTGTATTTCTCTGTTCATGCTTTAACAACTTCTGATTTTTATCCTGAAGTTGTTTAATCTCTGCTTCCAACTCTTCTTGACTCTCTTGTAAAGACTCAACAATATCCAACATCTTCTTATCATTATTTCTCAACTACACAATCTCTTGTTGTTGCTGGTTAATGATCTTCATCATATCTACAAGCTTCTGGTTCACTGCATTCATCACATCACTTGATACAATAACCTTTGGTGTTGAAGCCTCAGCAACATGAGTCTTTTTCTTGAACTTGTTTAAGACTCTTTCCATAGCCTCATTAAAATCTTCTGTTGGATCAGCAGTTTTCTCAGCAACAGATTTCTTCTGCACCCATTCCAAGACTCAGATCTATATCGTCCATCACAAGCGGACTCTTCAATCTCTGTTCTTCTAAAGTCTTGTTGAGACTTTCAGACTCACCAGCCACAGTGGCCTTGGGCTTGGTTTGTTTTACAGTCTATTCAGCGGAATCCCATCTCTCTTCTTCTTGATTCTGCTCAGAATCAGCAGACTCTTCCTCAACTAACCTTGTACCTTTCTTAGCCATACTCTTCTGTCTTCTTGATGTTTTCTTTGGAGGTACAGCCTCATCTTCCTTTTCCTTACCCTTTCCTTTCCCACTCTTAGCACCAACATTCACCACTTGTTGCTTTCTCTTTGCTTCAGGATTAATGTGAAATAAAGGATCATCGTTATCAGATTCACTCTTTGCATTTCTAGCTTTATCAACATGTGGATCCTTATAATCAGGATTGATCAAGTGTCCAAACAAATTCTTCTAGGGTGGTCTTTCATTTTCAGGAACCCCTTTGTAACCCTTCATCCTTATCAAAGTATTCAAGCTCATATGATCTTGAACTAAAATCTGTGTCGGATCTTTTCTCTGCTTCTTGTACTTCTGATCAAATATCATTTGAAGAAACCTGGGATATAGAAAAAACTTCTTGTGCTTCAAACCTTTCAATGGTTCAAGCATATGATCTAATACCATCCCAGATACATTGAACGGCTTGTTCAATATTAGAGCTACCATCAATGAACTAATGCTCTTCCTCATCACGTCATATCCACCACTAACGGATCCAAATACATGCAACATCACATGAGCCAAGTATTTAAACTGCGGACACAGTTTACCCTTGTGTAAAGCTCCATCTGTGATTGGTCCTATGTACTTCATGCGTAAAAATCATTTCCTCTGTTCAATCCATGACGAACTTCTTGGATCAGTCGGCTCATCTTTCAATCTCAATGCTTTGCGAATATCACTTTCTGTCACTATTGCCAACTGCCCTTGAATGTTGCTAAAAATAGCCGTTTGATTATCCCAAAAATCTTTCCTTGCATTCTTCCTGAAATCCACCTGATGATCTTTGTAGATAATGGCAGGTGTGGCTATAGCGTCAACAACTCTGCTACGCTTCAAAAACCCTATGATTCTGGTAAATTCAGTATGCTTCTTGACATTGCGAAGAAAAGCACAGCAATTGTGAGCCTCTTTAAATGGTAAATCTTTTTCGGGTTTCTTTCCAGCAGCTTTATCAGATGATCCAGCTGGAATATCTGTCTTTTGAGGTTCTGGCATTGAAATCCTGCAAAAACGAAACATGAAAATTCATTAAAAACAGACAAAATTTGCAAAAATTGAAATTTGGTTTTTGGAATTCCACCTTCGACCTTTCGGTGGTTCGAATGTGGAAAATCCAAGGTTCGAAAGTTGAAAACAAGGTTCGAATGTGAAAAATTTGATTAAAAATATAGATTCGGCCTTTATTCCACATTCGACCCTATGAACAAATCACCTTCGACCGGAAAAAGTCACATTCGACCTTTCTTAAACGGTCGAACCTGACTGTTCATATGACCAATTTTCAGAATCCAATTTTGACCATCTAAACATGTAATTTTCAGTTGTTTGCCTACTAACAAGACCGACTAAGCCTATTCAACCACCAATTGAACCAATCATTTAGTTATTGACTATTTTTTCCCAATTCTAGGGTATAATTGTTTTTAAAGAATCAATTGGACAATCTGATGTGTTTTAAACTCTTATTATGTTCTATTCTCCCCCTAAAACATTTAATGACTAAATCCTAAGCAAGAATTATATCAATAACAGTCTCTAAAAGTCCAAACGATTCAGTTATAGGGTTCGAACACAATTTCAATGAATCCGACTTTGATACTTGTCCATTACCTGTGATTTTAGATGAAAATGATTAGAATCAATCAAGGAACAATAATCAAAGGTAAAAACAAATTCGAGTAACAAGGGTTGGTGTTTGCAGAATTTTGAAAAAAAAATGTGAATGAAGTTTTGAACGTGCAGACTGGTATATATAGACTCCACATTCGACCGTTTTATAAGGGCGAAGATGAATCTATTTCCACATTCGACCCTACTGAAAGGCTCAAAAGTAGAAACAGTGTTCGAATGTACAAAATACACATGAGCACTCACATTCGTCCGTTTAAACAGCTCGAATGTAAGGAAAAATTCCACATTCGAGCCATCGAAGGGGCGAATGGAGATTGGAATTTTTGAACATTTTACCAAATCTCAAAATCGAACCCCGTTCAATCTTTTTCTCTTCTTTTAAGCATCCAACAGTCATCATTTCACATTTAAAGATCACAAAATTCAAATAGTTCATCAAGTTTTTGAAAACGACCATCAATCACCATCAGTTATCAAAAATAACACAGAAATGTAAAATCCTTTTGGTTTTTCTGAAACTTATGTTAAAACACACCTAAAATCTTTTTTGAGTTTTATAAATTTTTAACAAATGTAAAGTGCAGAAATGTAAACATAAAACAGTAAATGTTTTGTGATTTCCGGTAAGATGATCATATCAGTTTTTGAGAAATCTAATCACACCGTTGATCTTTAGTGTTTATTAGCATTAAAGTCAATGTGTTATCCAGCAATTACTGATATTGTTATCCACATAAGGTCTCATGCATACTTTTATGCAGTGTTTGATATGATTATCTATAGTATAAACAAAATTATCTGTGCTTCCCACGCACACGACATACTCCCGTATCAAGGAATAATTGTACAAAGACTCATTGTAACACGTGATTATGCTTTCGTTATCTGTAATTTTACAAGGTATTGAGGCACAGAGGTGTACAGGTCAGCAAATCAATGCTGCAAAGTAACGTATGCACTCTACCATGTTGAGGGCTAATATCAATCATGATTTTCATCAATGATTGGATACGATGCATTAGATAATCTTTGATTATCGTCATACATGGAAACTTCCTCAATTCGGTAACTTTTGGTTTTGGCATTAAAGCTCTTATAGCAAGATACCCTGTCTGAATACGATGAATCGAGAGATTCCGGATGATCTGGTACTTGAACTCTCGTTTGAGTAGTCAAATTCTCTATACAATCCAGATCATTACCCAAGTTGGACGATGAAGCAACATTTGAATTTGGGTTCACTGGTGGTGTCTCTGTAATAGCATCTAGAATAGCTTCATTTGTGACATCATCATCATCTTCCGATTCTGATGAATTAAGAGTTGTGGAAGCGTCCTGGAAAACTTCTTCTTTTGCTGCAGGAACATTGAAAAACCTCCGAATTTTGTACAAAAACCCTATCAAACGAAATTACGATACTAAGACCATATGCCCATGAGGAGTTCATCCACATTACAATTCGTTTGATAAGTATGTATCTAACACGCAGTAAAAGGTCTACGAAGCCTACGAGCACATCACATAGACTCAACACACGGATTATATAACACTTCAAATCTTTAGCATGTGTCAGATCCCCACTGATGTACTATCATTTCCTCTTTTTCTCCTGAAAATCATTTTGGGTTTTTCAAATTTTTATTGCTTTTTGGATTTTTCAATGTTTTTGGGTTTTCTGAAAATCTAAAACTCCCCCTAAAATGTAAAACATATTTTTGTGTTTTTGTATTTTTGAAAAACAATAAAACTAAAAACTAAAAGTGATAAACAGAGGTGATGATCAGTCTTGTTTCTCTTTTATACCGTTCGCTTTTAATAAAAATTCGAATCGAGATCTATTGAAAGCTTTGGTAAAAAGATCTGCACATTGGTAATCAGTGTGGATTTTGACCATGTCAATCAACTCTTTGGCATAACAATCTCGGATAAAGTGATACTTAATCCGAATATGTTTAGCTTTTGAGTGATTGACCGTGCCTCATAGTGAATAGGGGTTTTAAGAAATTGCAAACCGTAATCGACCATCTGTTGTTGAATCCACTGAACCTGTGAGCAGCAACTTGAAGCTGACACATATTCTGCTTCACATGTGGATAGTGCGACTGCCGTCTGCTCCTTGCACTGCCAGGTCATGAGCCTGCTCCCCAAAAATTGACATCCAGCCATTTTGGATTTGCCGTCTTTGTCACAACCACCCCAATCTGCATCACTAAAAGTAAGTAAGTCAAAATTATAATCATTAGGGTACCATATTCCTCTCGACGGACAACCCTTTAGATATCGTAGGATCCGTTTGACAGCTGTAAGATGACTCTGTTTCGGCTTCGACTAATATCGTGCGCAGAGACATGTGGCAAACATTATGTCTGGTCTAGATGTGGTGAGATACATCAGAGATCCAATGATTGCTCTGTATGTAAAAGGATCAGTTAGCTCCCCCTTAGCGTCAACTCCAATCCCGTGATTAGGTTGTATTGGGGTATCCATCGGTTTCGAATCTTCCATCTGGAATCGGCTCAAGACTTTAGAAACGTATATTTTCTGGTGAATAAAGATCCCGTTGGTGTTTGTTCCACCTGCAGGCCGAGGAAAAACTGCATTTCTCCCATCGCACTCATCTCGAACTTTTCCTGCATCACTTTTCCAAATTCTCTCCACAAAAGTTCGTTAGTAGAACCAAAAATAATGCCATCAACATAAATCTGGACTAGAAGCAAGTCATCCCCTTTTCTTTTGGTGAACAGAGTGCAGTCTACCAAACCATGTTTGAATCCTTTGGATAGCAGGTATGTGCTCAGCTCCTCCTACCATTGGCGTGGAGCTTGATGCAACCCGTATAATGCTTTGTTGAGAACATAGACCTTATCCTGGTGGATAGGATTTTCAAAGCCTGGAGGTTGACCGACGTATACCTCTTCCTTGACCACACCGTAAAGAAACGCAATCTTAACATCCATTTGATACACCTTGAATTTCTTGTATGAGGCAAACGCTAGAAACATATGTATAGCTCCTAAACGTGCCACAGGTGCATAAATCTTGTTATAGTCAATTCCTCCCACTTGATGAAAACCTTGAACTACTAGTCGAGCTTTGTTTCTCACAATTACGCCTCTGTCATCCTTTTTCACTTGAAAAACCATTTAGTTCCAATTTTCTTTCTTTGTGGAGGTAAATCTGTTAGTGTCCACACTCCCAGTTTCTGAAACTACAACAACTCATCTTGCATCGCCTCTACCCAAGCGTCATCCAAAAGAGCATCCTTGTAAGTCCGCGGCTCAACCTGCGAAACATAATAAGTACAAGACCAGTCATTCTGACAGCCAGATTTCTGAATTTTTGCATATAAAGCTAAAGCGCCAAGATTATCTGGTGAGTTTGCATTCCGAAGTTGTCCTCTAGTCATAACACTACTACCAGGATCACCAATTACTTGCTCGAGCGGATGAATATGATGAATTAAGAGTTGTGGAAGCATCCTAGAAAACTTCTTCTTTTGCTGCAGGAACATTGGAAAACCTCCGAATTTTGTCCAAAAACCCTATCAAACGAAATTATGGTACTAAGACCACATGCCCATGATGAGTTCATCCACATTACAATTCGTTTGATAAGTATGTATCTAACATGCAGTAAAAGGTCTACGAAGCCTACCAGCACATCACATAGACTCAACACACGGATTATATAACATTTCAAATCTTTAGCATGTGTCAGAACCCCACTGATGTACTATCATTTCCTCTTTTTCTCCTGAAAATCATTTTGGGTTTTCTAACTTTTATTGCTTTTTGGATTTTTCAATGTTTTTTGGTTTTCTGAAAATCTAAAACTCCCCCTAAAATGTAAAACATATTTTTGTGTTTTTGGATTTTTGAAAAACAGTAAAACTAAAAACTAAAAGTGATAAACAGAGGTGATGATCAGTCTTGTTTCTCTTTTATACCGTTAGCTTTTAATAAAAATTCGAATCGAGATCTATCGAAAGCTTTAGTGAAAAGATCTGCACGTTGGTGATCAGTGTGGATTTTGTCCATGTCAATCAACACTTTGGCATAACAATCTCGGATAAAGTGATACTTAAACCGAATATGTTTAGCTTTTGAGTGATTGACCGTGTCTTTAGTTAATGCAATTGCGGCTTCGTTGTCATAGTGAATAGGGGTTTTAAGAAATTGCAAACCGTAATCGACCATCTGTTGTTGAATCCACAGAACCTGTGAGCAGCAACTTGAAGCTGACACATATTCTGCTTCACATGTGGATAGTGTGACTGCCGTTTGCTTCTTGCACTGCCAGGTCACGAGCCTGCTCCCCAAAAATTGACATCCAGCTGTTGTGGATTTTCCGTCTTTGTCACAAATACCCCAATCTGCATCACTAAAAGTAAGTAAGTCAAAATTATAATCATTAGGGTACTATATTCCTCTCGACGGACAACCCTTTAGATATCGTAGGATCCGTTTGACAGCTGCAAGATGACTCTGTTTCGGCTTCGACTGATATCGTGCGAAGAGACATGTGGCAAAAATTATGTCTGGTCTAGATGCGGTGAGATACATTAGAGATCCGACGATTGCTCTGTATGTAAAAGGATCAGTCAGCTCCCCCTTAGCGTCAACTCCAATCCCTTGATTAGGTTGTATTGGGGTATCCATCAGCTTCGAATCTTCCATCTGGAATGGGCTCAAGACTTCAGAAACGTATTTTGTCTAGTGAATAAAGATCCCCGATGGTGTTTGTTCCACCTGCATGCCGAGGAAAAACTGTAGATGGACATATTGCGACTAATGCTATTGTATTGCGAATTACAAGATGTTTTGTTGTTTGTCGAATGGTCAAATGTGGGTTTCTGAAAGGTCGAAGGTAGAACAAACGGTCGAAGGTACACTAGGAGGTCGAATGAAGAAATTGTATATAGATGTGTCTTGGTTAGCCCACCTTAAATGGTCGAACCTGCACATTCGACCAAGTCAATTGGCCGAATGTGCAGGGGCAGAGACTTTAGCTTGGGGCAGAGACTTTACCAAAATCAGGGGCAGAGACTTTAGCTTGGGGATTCTTGGCCAACTCTTCTATTCTTAAGAGTTCTTCCCTTAGTGCATGAGTGGTCCAGCCTGCAAACTGTTTCTTGTTTGCTTTGTAAGGCATGGTTGCCAAGATCTGTTCTAGAAGAGATTCCCTAACCTCCTTTTCCATGTCACTACTGAGAGGCATGGCAGACATGGAATTGCTCAGGGTCTTAGCAAAATCATCAATCCTTCTCAATTTGCTAAGTTCTGTTGAATGGATGCCCTGAGCAGTCCTGTCATCCTTCCCTTTGCATTTCTCTTTTATAATTGCATCTGCCTGTTCAGCCTTATATTCTAGATATGTGTCCATGTTTTAGGGAACAGGGAAATGTGGAAGAGAAGGGAAGGATCTATCAGATGGTTGTTCAGTATTATAGAAGGATTGCATTTCCCCTTAAGTAGATCAAGTTCAAGGGGATACTGAACAGCCAATGGTGTAATGGATGGTGGTGGTCTATGGGATCTGAATTGTGATGTGTGTGGTGAAAATGATGAGAGTGGAATGGCTGATATAGGTGTGGATTGTGTGGTTGAGGTGGTGTGTGGTGATGTATGTATGTTTTCATCCTGTACAACAAAGGTTGATTTCCTCTTCCTTTTGTACAAGATTTTTGGTGATGGTGGTGTGGAAGCAGTGGTTGCGTCAACATCTGTTGGTACCTTAGTAGGACCAGCAGATGTTTGGGATTTGGGTGGTGATGTGATTGTAGGTTCAGGTGTTGTGGTTTTATCAGTGGTTTGGGTGGCAGCAGAGGTTTTGTCAGCAGTGGCTTTATCAACAGAGGTTTTAGCAGCAGTGGTTTTTAGTTTAGATGGTGGTTGTCTGACATGTTTAGCAGGCATTTTCTTCCTTTTTGAGGATCCCACATCTTTAACTTCCTGCTGTTGTTCCTTCTTTAGTTGTACCAGCAACTCTGCTTTGGCTTCCAAGGTGTCTGCCCTCTTTTGTTTGTCTTCAGCAGCCTTTTCAGCTTTTTCATTTGCAGAGTTGTCTACTGCTTTATCTTTGCTGGTTTGTTGTTGTTGTGGTGCAGTTTGAGTAGGTTGTTGTGATGCAGTTTGAGTTGGTTGTTGCTGTTGTGGTGCTGTTTGAGTAGACCCTGGTATGGTGGCAGACTTTGATTTACCTTTTTGAGAAGGTGGACAACCAAAAGGATCTAGCTTTGGCAACCTATCTCTGCCACTCTCCCCCTTTTTGGCATCATCAGCTGTGAATGCATCATCATCTTCATCCCTGAGAATGGTGGTAGGGGCAGAGCCAGTGGTCTTCAGCAGATGGTCTTTGATGGCTTGAATGTCTGCATGAGTATCTTTGTACCTTGCATCTACCATGTTTCTGATCTCAGCCATGTAGGTTGCATGATTCTGATCTGCTAGTTTTCTGTGAGCTATGATGATGGGGGAAATAGATTTCCATAGCTCACTAGCAATATCAGATGTGGATGGTTGACTCTTGGAAAGAGTAGCCATGGATTCCAATATTAGCTTGACATCAGATTTAATGTCAGCACCAGAGGTTTCAATGGTTTGAACTCTAGCCGTCAATTCTTGGTATTTTAATCCATCACCTAAGTTAATAGGATCATCTGAATTCCTACCAGTGGTAGTTTTAACTGATTCAGTCCTAGGAGGGGAATCAAAAGGATGAGAACCAGATGCCCCTTTGTCTTGGTTCTTGGGACTTCCAACTGATTTTGGGGACACTATAGTGGCCTCATCAGTTGTTGCCTTCAAGGGAGTCTTCGCTATGTAACCACTGTCCTGATGTGAAACAATGATCTCTACATCAGTAGTGGCTGCTCCACTTGAAAACTCACCTAGAGTTGCATTGAACTCTAGGGGTGTAACCTCCTCATCTGTTTGTGGGATGGCTGATTGAATTTCCTCTGTCCCAGTCACTTGTGGAGGTATACTCTCATTGACAGGTGAAAGAGAGGAACTGGGATTTTCCTGAGTTTTGTCAATAGCCTCAAACAGAGGTTGCATGGTTTGTTGAACATGTGATGGTGAGGGTGGAGGAGTAAAAAGAGAATTAGCCCTGGGAGTGGGGCTTGTGAACATTTGGCCAAGTGACTCAAATGTATCATGATGTGTTTCCCTTTGGCTTACAACATGATCCTTTTGGGAGGATGCATGAGGAGTTTGGTCAGGTTGAGATATTTCCAGCTGTTGTTAGGAAGTAGCAACAATGGTTTCTAGTTGCTTTTGTGTTGAAACAGAGTTATCTTCTGGTATCTCATCTTCCAGAAGTCCCTTTTGAGGTGGAGTGGTGGTTTTTGTGGATGGACGTTTCCTTTTGGAAATGGTTGGTGTGGGTTTCACAGCACTGGATGTAGTGCCATAATCACCAGGAGCAGTGGGCTCACAAACAGAGGTTTGGACAACAGTTGTTGTCTTAGTCCTCTTTGTTTGTGTTTTTGAAACCTTTGACACTTTTGATGCTTTTTCTTGGGTGTTTGCACCCAACATTCTAGTAAAAGTTTCATCAGTTAGACTCTTCATTTGCATAGACTCACCCTTTTTGAAAACTTTTTCTGGTAAAATCTTTTGTAGAATTACACTTAAGATTCTTGGGTAAATCAGAAAAGCATTGTTTGACCCAGACTTTATAGCTTTCACATTTGACACTAAATCCATAAACAGTCCCTGGGATAGATTGAAATCAGAATCTGACAACATAGCATAGCCCAAGTACTGAATCCTCAATGGGATTTCATTAAAGGAGGTGGACTTAGCGGAGACATAGAGAAAGAGGGTATGGAAGAAAAATTTCATGACTAGTGGGAAAAACTTTTTGAAAAGTGTAGACCCAGTCATCTAAGCATCATACCCCCTTTCCTGAAACTCTGTGTGAAGATATGTTTTAGGGAAAGAGTCTTTACCTGACAAGTCATTAAGTGAGAAGGTTGTGGATATCAGTTGAGGGGTAATGACGATACTTGTTTCACCAATTTTTGAGATAATGGAAGTAGGCTTTTTGTCTTGAAGCAAAAACTCAGCATTCAACCAGAATTCTTGGAGAGTATAAAGATAGATGGGGGCGTCAGCGGTTAAGATTGTCAGGTATTTGGATTTTAGGATGATGTCGATGGTGGAATGAAATGGAGTATTTTCATCTGTTTTAACCAGATATGGAAGGTAATTGTGTGTGGCTTTAGCTTGAAGATCCATTGTAATGGATTCCGAAGTTGAGAATGAATGAAATTTGATTGAGGGTTTGAGAATGAAGAAGGCGGTTTCAGTATTTTGAATACAATGAGACAGTGTAACGACTGTTGTGATAAAACAGGGTTTTTATAGGCTCTGGTGAAACCGCTGATGTAGCCAAAACTCTGCTTGTAAGAGCAGATGTGGCAAACATCTAATGGTTAAAACGTCTGGTGGGGAACAGCTGTTTTTGGCAAACAGCTGATGCAAACAGCAGTTTTTTTTTGTAGATACATATATGTTTATATATATATAGATAAGGAAAATAAAACAGTTGTTTTATCTGATCAGAGGTTTGAAACAGATTTTTCAACCAACATTGGATAAAATGAATGAAACAGTGGTTGTTTTATCTGATCAGAGGTTTGAAACAGATTTTTCAACCAAAAAGCTATTTTGAAGGATGAATTTTGATTTTCTGAAAACATTTTAATGCTTTTATTAGAAACATTTTGTTGTTTAATCCATGTTTAACATACCAATTCTAGAAATCAGATTTGTAAAGGTAGATGTGTCTAAAGCTTTTGTCAACACATCTGCCAACTGATCCTCTGTTGGAACATGGTGCAGAGAAATCAAACCTTTTTCATAGCTATCTCTGACAAAATAATGTCTGATGTCAATGTGTTTTGGTAGTGGTGTGAGAGACTGGATTTTTGATGATATTTTCAGCAGTTTGACTATCCAACATGAGTGGAGTCTGTAATGCAGTTATCCCAAAATCCAGCAATTGATTTTGAAGCCACATGAGTTGGGCTGTACAGCTTGCAGCAGCAATGTATTCAGCCTCAGCTGTTGAGGTGGAAACAGCTGCCTGCTTTTTGCTTTGCCAAGATACTAAGGCATTCCCTAGAAATTGGCACCCTCCTGATGTGGATTTTCTTGTGGTGTGACAGCCAGCAAAATCACTATCTAAATAACCTGAAAGCTCAATGTTTCCATTAGCAGGGTACCAGATACCAAGTGTGGGAGCACCTTTTAGGTATCTGAATATCCTTTTCACAACATTAAGGTTTGACTTTCTAGGTGTAGCCTGGGATCTTGCACAGACACAAGTGGCAAACATAATGTCTTGCCTAGATGCAGTTAAGTACAATAAAGACCCAATCATGCATCTATAATGTGTTTAATCAACCAGTTCATCCTTGTCATCAATAGTGAGTAGCTTGACTGTACTCATGGGTGTACTACATGGCTTACAGTCATTCATCTCAAGTCTAGTTAGCAAATTCTTTACATATTTGTTTTGATGGATGAATGTGCCATTTTGCAGTTGTTTCACTTGGAGACCAAGGAAACACTGAAGTTCACCCATGGCACTCATTTCAAACTCTGCTGTCATGAGTTTCCTAAACTCTTCACACATTTTGGTACATGTGGATCCAAAAATGATATCATCCACATATATTTGAACAATCATTAAGTCTTTCCCTTTCCATTTTAAAAATAAGGTTTTATCAATTTTACCTCTTGTGAAGCCAATGGATAAGAAAAAAGTGGAAAGAGTTTCATACCAGGCCCTTGGTGCTTGTTTGAGTCCATACAAGGCTTTATTGAGCTTGTAGACATGATCAGGATGGAATGTGTCTTCAAAACCAGGTGGTTGACATACATAGACTTCCTCCTGAATTTTCCCATAAAGGAAGGCACATTTGATATCCATCTGATACACCTTGATGTTGTGGTTGACAGCAAAGGCTAGAAAGACTCTGATGGCTTCTAACCTTGCTACAGGAGCAAAGGTTTCATCATAGTCTATTCCTTCTTCTTGTCTGAAGCCTTGAACCACAAGCCTGACTTTATTCTTGACAACAATACCCCTTTCATCAGTTTTGTTTTTGAAGACCCACTTTGTACCTATAGGACAAACATCCTTAGGCAGTGGTACAAGTTCCCATACTTGTTGTCTTTTGAACTGAATGAGCTCTTCTTGCATAGCTTCTACCCAACTGTTGTCTTTCAGTGCCTCTTGGTACTTGACAGGTTGTGTGAGAGATAGGAACCTTGCAAAAAGACAGATATTGGAGGATTGGCTTCTTGTGAGCACACCCTCTCTGATGTTGCCAATGATCTGGTCTGGTGGATGAGCTCTTAGGTAGATAAGATCTCCCTAATATGGTATGATGGCATTTTGAGGTGAAGGACAGAGGTTTGGTGACTCTGTTGATGTAACATCTGTTTGCACTTCTGTAGTGCCATCAGATGTTTGGAATGGAAGTGGGGGAATGGGTCCAAGTGGTGTAAAACTGGACTGACTTTTGTCAACAGATGATTGTTCAGTGGATGTGAGAGGTGAAGCAGTGGTTTGAGGATAAGACTGGCCAACAGTGGTTGACTCAGCTGTGGCAGAGTTTTGACAATTGTTTTGAACAGCTACTCCCTCTGATGCAGAATAGATTTTATAGTGACTAGGGATCACAACATCTGTTCTGTAATCTTGTTGTGGAGATTGTGGAATACCTGCATTGTTAGTTTTAACAGTGATATCTTCAAATTTGATTTTATCTAAGTCAAATAGTTCAGCAGGATTTGCTAGGATTTTTAGGGATGAAAGTTCATTGAACTTTACATTCAGAGTTTCTTCTATTGTCTTGGTCTTTGTGTTAAACACTTTATAAGCCTTGGCAGTAGAAGAATATCCCAGAAAATAACCACAATCTACTTTGGCTGCAAACTTTGAAATGGGATCCTTGAGATTTAAAATGAAACATGGGCAGCCAAAGATTTTGAAAAACGAAATTAATGGTTTGATTTTGAACAAAATTTCATAGGCAGTTTTTTGATGTCTAGGGTTGATCAAAACTCTGTTTTGAACATAGCATGCAGTGTTTACAGCTTCTGCCCAGAAGGACAATGGCAAACCAGAATCTGCTAGCATGGTTCTTGCAGCTTCTATAAGAGTTCTATTTTTCCTTTCAACCACCCCATTTTGCTCTGGTGTTCTTGGGATGCTGTACTGCCTCACAATCCCTTTTGACACACAGAAATCATCCAACTCCTTATTTTTAAACTCTGTTCCATTGTCACTCCTGAATACTTTTACTGGCAAGTCATATTGTTTTTCAACTTTGGTGACAAAGTCCTTCAATATACCTGCAAGTCATATTGTTTTTCAACTTTGTTTCCCTTTTAAACATGAAACACAATGCTCATCACATTTGAATTCTTTTGATGGTACGCCTTTGACAAGACTTTGTTTAGAGAGTGTATTGATAGTGTTAAGGTTGGTATGGCCCATTCTCCTATGCCACAATTCTGTCTCCTTTGTGGAGGCAGCAGAAAACAAACAGACATTTGCCATAGGATTGTCCTTTAGCATATCAACAACATACACATTGCCACTTCTATGAGCAACAAGTTGTGCTTTGCTCTCAGCAATGATGGTATCAATCTTTTTCACTACTTCTGGCCCAATAATTTTGCAAGTTTTCTTTGTGAAGAATGATCCATAACCTTTGTCACTCATTTGTGAAACACTCAGAAGATTTAACTTGAGATTATCAATAAGATTGACATTTTCAAACTTGAGTTTCCCAGCTTGTACAGTTCCTGACCCTAACACTTTACCTTTTGAATCATTACCAAAGGATATATCACCCCCTCCATGAGCTAAGAAGTGCAGAAGAAGGGCTCTACATCCTATCTAAACAAGCAGAAGCTCCCTGCACAGCAGTAATGGATTAGTTTTGGTGAGTGTCTAAAGCCAAGTTGGGTTTGGATGGGTCCTCAGACTTTTCAGACTCAAGCTTTGGAAGATGATCAGTGGTTTGAACTAATTTTTGAATCAAGTTCAACAACTGCTGCTGACCATTTGCCAGTGCTTGAATGTCAACACTTGGGGCAACAGTTGTTTGATCACTTCCAGACAGATGATAATACCCATAGGGATTTCTGTTCACTCTTGGTTTAGAGGGTCTCTTTGGCTCCTCATAAACATGTGACAGACTATGACATGGTGGTTGTCCATATCCTCTAGGGTACTTGCTTGTGGGTGGAGCATCTGTTACTTGGACATCCCTAGGAGCAGATGTTTCAAGACTTTTAATCACAGATGTTTGGACAGGAGTGAAGGTCTGTTTGGGCTTTCCTTTTGAAGTACATACCCCAGGATTTGCAAGAGTTTTAGCTTTGTACTCTTGTATTTTCACATCAAAATTTTTAAGATACAAGCACTCTTTGGTTTTATGATTCTTTTTCCCACATATTGAACATGTGGCTTTAAAATCACATACACTTGTTCCTTTGTTAATGTCATATGCTTTTAGAAGAAAACAGTTTTTAGTGACATGATTCTTCTTTTCACAGAAATCACAGAACAAGTGGACAGTCTTTTCTTTCTTCTTCCCTTTTTCAGCCTTCTTTTCAGCAGATGTTTGAGCATCTGCTGGAAGGTTTTTCAATGGAATGACTTTTGCCTGAGGAGCTGTCTTTTCTTCAGGTGTTTTAAAATCAACAGGTGTAAAATTCTCAAGAGTATCACACTCATCAGACCAAGTAGGTTTAAATTCATACTTTTCAAGTTCAGTAAATGATGAGGAACCTTCTGGTTTTTCTAGAACAATTTTCTTACCATTTGGTTCATTGATTTTAATCTCTTGACCCTGCAAGTTTGTTGGAACTATCTCAACAGACTTTTGACCCCTTTTGTTAGTGTTTTCAAAAGCTGGAGAAGTGGTTTCAAAACCAAAACCAAATTTCACATGACTTTTGGTTTGTTTGTTGAGTAGCATTTCAAATCCTCTACATGATTCCACCCATTTCTCACATTCAACTTGGGTGGACTCAAGCTCACTTTTACAACTCTGATATTTTGTTATCATAGTTTGGAGCTGGTCTTTGGTTATGGTTGCTTCATGTTTTAAGCTGCTTATTTCAGATTCTTTTTCCGTTAAACTTGTTTTTAAATCTTTTGAAAGTTTCTCAAATTTAACTTCATCATCTAAAATTTTCTTTCTAAGGTTTTCATTCACCTCTTTGATGTTAGCAAATGCTATTACACATCTGTCAGAACACAAATACTTAAGAATTTGAGGAGATACCTTAGCAGCAGCCATCAATGCACAATCACACTTGCACTCACAATCATTAGATGCACCCCAGGGATCTGAGTGATTCACAACCTCTTCTTCAGGTTTTTCACCTGTAACAACTTCATCAACAACATCATCAGTCATAACATTAGATTCAGTCACCACCTCCTCAGATTCAACCTCATCTACCATAGCCATGAAACAAAAGTTTTCTGGTTCATTTTCAGCTTTGGCAACTAATGCAAAATTTTCATCTGTTAACTCATCTGGTAGACTGCTCCAATCAACAAAGCCTTGTGTAAAGAAGCTCTGTTGACTTGTCTCTGCAGGAGCAGAGGATGGAGCAACAGTCGTTTGCACAAGTGCTTGAGCAACAGGAGTTTGCACATAGTGGATCTGAGGAACAGTGGTTTGGACATACTGGACAGGAACAGTGTTTGAGGACTGTGCAAAATGAGCAGTGTATTGCACATTTGGTCCAGGGGTATTATAGGAATTTTGGTAAGTGTTGGTCTGAGGTCTTTGATTTGGATAGGTGATTATAGGTGTACCATGTTGACTCCTACATTCCCTAGCAAAATGACCAAGTCTATGACATTTATAACACTTTATCTTTGATTTATCCAACCCAACCTTTGATCTGCCAGTTAACCCTGGAAACCTTCTCCCAGTTTTCTTGTAAAAATTGTTAGTTCTTACACTGAGAAGGGCCAATTGGTGCATAATGTCCATTTCTTCCAAATCATCAGGGTCAAAGTATTTCAGGTCATCATACTCAAAGGATATGTTATCAGATGCCTGGATATCACCACCACTTGCTGTGAAAGCATAGTTTGGTGAATAAGAATAAGAGTTAAAACCTGAAGTTGTGTCAATGAAATGATCATAACTCTGATCCTTAGTATTTCCAGGCACCTCATCATGACCTAAAAGTGCTGTATTCCCAAATACATAATCATCAGACACTTTTCCAGAGTCCTGGAGCTTCTTTTTCTGGTTAAGCTCTCTCTCATAGGTCAAGAACTTACCATGAAGCTGGGTCAGTGATAGGTCCTTAAATCCAATTGAGTTTCTCATAACAATAGCAATAGTGTCCCATTTGTCTGGTAATGATCTTAAAAACCTATGGTTCAGGGTTGAATGAGGATAAGTAAGACCAACCAATTTTAGCTCACTAATGAGACAGTTAAACCTCTCAAATTGTTGAGTTAATGACTCTCCCTTGACATGACTGAATGTTTCATATTGTTGGTTAAGTATTTCACGATTGTTTTCAATAACCTCTTCAGTCCCACCAAATTGTTCTTTCAGTGCATCCCACAACTCCTTTGCACTGTTACAGTGTAACAGCCCAGCATATATATCATTGGGTAGAGACATGGCCACAATACTGAAGGCCATAGCATCTAACTCAATTTTCTGAAAATCCTGGTCGAAGTAGTTTTCAAGTTTCTTTGGCTTCTGAACCTGGGGATCTTCAGTACTCGGCACCATCGGAACATGTGGTCCGAAGATAACCGACTTCCAACACCCAGTGTTCTGTTGAGCTAGAACATGGCTCATCCGACGTTGCCAGATATTGTATTCAGATCTGACAAGCATCGGTGGCTTGTTGTTCGTGCCAGTGTTATGTGGATCGTGATTGATTGAAGCCATTCTCTGATTTTTCCAAAAACAAAGTCTGTTTAAAAACGGTTGAATCGAAATTAAACTATTACTCTGTTTTCAATCCAACAGACAAACGATATCAATAATTGTGAGCTGATCTGTTTATATTAAGTTGATTTGTTAGATCGAATTTAATTGACCAAGCTCTGATACCAATTGTTAGGATCTGAGTTTGATTGTTTTGATGTTTTAGAATAAGATGAGAAATGAATGATATAAGTATGTATGGAAAGTGTAGCGTAATAATAAACTATAATCAAAACAATGGGAATAATTGTTATCAATGATCTAATGCTTTCATATATTGAAAGATTACAATCAGTACAAATACTCCCCCTCAGCCTGATCACAAAGTGATTGTTTGTCTGAGAGAATGTTTGTGTGTGATGCAATAGAACAGTACAAGCACTGTTCTATTTATAGACAAACCTAAACCACTGGTGAACTGTGCTGACGTCACCTAAGATAGTGACCTCTAACAGAATAACAACATTAAACATCTGCCCTATACAAACTACTGTTCTATTACAAAGCACTGTTAAAGCAAACTACTGCTAAGGAAAACTCTGATGGTCTTGCAACATCTGTTGGAGTCTAAGTGCTGTTGACTCCAACAGACCTTTAGTCTTCAGTACTTGATCAGCAGTTGTTTCTTCATCAGACCTTTGGTCAGCAGTTGTTCTCTATCAGTTGTTCTCTAGCAGTCCTTTGTATCAGCAGTTGTATCAGCAGTTGTTTGGATGGAACAGTTGTTAGGGTCCGCAGTCTTTTCGGAAGAATATGTGTAAGGGCTGTTTATTTGTGGAATCAATAGATAACATATTTTGGCTTTTCAATCATCTGTTCTTCTCCAGGTCAGCAGACCCAACAGTAAGTGCAACTTCCGCTCCTCGGGTGCGCTATTCCTCATTCCACCACGTGAGTGCTCGTTTGTGAAGAACACTCATAGCATAACGGACCTTAAAGTTATCGGGACACTCACTGTTAATGAAGGTATTCTCAATACCCTCGAACCATTGTAGAAGACCCGTAGCTCCTTCATCTCCACTGAACTTAGGGGGATTACCGGTATTAAAGTGTTTAAGAGTGTAAGTTGGGAGACCATTCCCGTTTCCATTCCCGTTCCCATTGTGGTTTCCATAGCCGTTTCCGTTGCCGTTTCTGTTTCCAGTACCGTTTCCGTTGCCGTTCATCTGGATGACTTTAGCCAGTAAGTTAGGAACCAGAGTCGCGATCTGCTGTGCCATTTTTTGGGAAATGATCGCAGCCAGTTGGGCATCAACACCATTGTTGTTGTTGTTGTGGTGGTTGTTGCTACTTTCCTCTTGGTTTTCACCACTGTTATTGCGTGTGCTGCGACGTGGAGGCATGATCTGTAGGAGACACAATGAATGAGGTTATAAGGAATGTAATCATTTATTCATTAATTAAAACGAATAAACGAAAACGTTGACTTATCGAAGATTCTAGATTCTAATAACATAATGAAGACATGCTTTAGCCTATAAGTGAACACTCATCCGGAGAATTCCCAGGTAGGCATCCGGGTCCCTCGTCTGATTGGGATATATGCGCAATGCCAGCCTAGACAGAAGACTTAGAATACAGGCGTTCACTCTTCCAGATTGCACGTGTTCGTTATTAAAATCTAGAATTTCGACGAGATCTCAAGGTGGTTCAGGCTAAGCCTGAGGATTTTGTCCTATTAGTCTAAGAGTAGATCCAATGATGGAGAGCAACCTTCTTGTAAGGATGAAAGTAGGGATAAGAAGTAGGAGGGAGATAGAGAATAGCAAGTAAAAGGAGCAAACACTGGTTATAATCCTATGGTCATAGACTAGATTATTTTTCTAATAACCTAATTCCCTATAACCATGGCTCTGATACCAATCTGTAACACCCTAACCGATGGCGGAAACATCGGGATGTCACGTATTGATGATTGTTCAGTAGCTCATGGTGAATAATAAATTTCATTAAATGATTTAAATAAATTACATACAATTGTTCTACAAGAATTCGTACATCAAAATGAATAATACCATGCACACATCTTCAAGAATTAACTCAAATATTCAAGCAAGTAGAACCTGAAACATGTTAAGTTTGAAAATATTTTGGGTCAACAAAAGTTGGTGAGAATACGTAGGTTTTTTAATATAATTGATAACAATAGTTTGTACAACAATCACAGTTGTATGATGATAGAGTATGATTCCGACATGTTGTATGTGCTCAAAGGAACGACAAATAACAAAGAATTGATCAAACAAGTTTGTTTTAGGTGCGGAAACCCTAAAACAATCACAAAATGATAATCAAACAGATCAAAACACGTAAATCATCATTTCAAAGCTTTTTCATTAATTACGAACTCAATTACACGTTGACAAATTGAAAACAACAAGGTATGAACGTGAATTAAGCTAAATAATATCCTAGAGAGAGAATCAGAAAGTGGAGGGAACAAAATGACTCAAAGTTGCATTCAAAAAATCAGCTTGACTATATATAGATTGCACATTCGCCCACATAGTTCGTGCGAATGTGCAGGTTCGACCACTTCATTTGGTCGAACCAAGCCATACATTAAGAACCTATTCTACCTTCGACCAAAACATCTCCTTCGCACCTTCTGAGTCTCCTTCGCACCTTCTGAAAACTTCCTTCGCCCATTCGACAATTAACAAAACAAGTTTATTGAACAATCCGAAGCACTAGTCGCATAAATGCAACTACAAACTCCCCCTCGACTATTGCTTGGATTGTCGTCGACGTTCTTCGTCCATTCTGATGTTCATCAACTTGATATGCCTCTGAATCCTCTGTTCCTTAGTCAGCACCGGTTCATGAAATTGCTTCGGCTTCGTCTTTTTCACTTCAGGCACTTTCGGTATCTTCACAAACCTCCCGAGCTTCTTGTCATAGTCACATCCAACATTTATATCATACGCAAAGCACAGAAATACCACACGTTGGTATTTGCCTGCTTGTTCAGCATCCTTAACCTCAAAATAAATCGGATTATAGAACAACATTATTATATCCTCATGTGAACAATTAATCAGCCACATGGGATCAAAAATGTGTATCTTCTTGAAGTTCTTTTCTCCATCTTTCAGCACGATCACAGCCTCTGCTATCTTCCAATCATAGTACCACCAAATAAAGTCTTTTGCGAAGTGTTGTGGAATCGGCAACAAACGAATCTTCTTCAACACTCGTGGTGGCTTATACTTCAGCGTCACTTTAGGCATTCCAGTAATCATATCAATATCCTTTTTATGAACAATTCGTTTTGGATATTGCGGTTCAAATAAATCCCACTTAGTTCGGCTTTCTCTCGTCATCTTCTCAGCAAAGTATGTAATTTGATTATTTGACGCTCCCGTTAAACGGTGACAACAAATATCACGAACAGCCCAGTAAGGAAGAGTCTTCAAATGATGGAATTTATCAAAATATAGAATTCCCTTCTCCCACTTGACAACTATGCATTTCAGTTGCTTAACAAACTTCCAGGCCAATGCACGACCTTTGAAAATTCCACTGTGAAGTTTGTAGAAGCTACCTTGTCTCTCAGCTTTAGGACGGTTATTCTCCTTCTCTTTCAATTTCCTCAAAAACTCTTTCAAACTATCAGATTGCTCAAACTGTGGCTTATCATGCCCTTTGAATATTTCATCTTCAAAGAATTTGCTCTTTTCTTTAGCAAGTTTCTCGGCCTGGTTTAGCACTTCATCAGAAAATCCAGGAAATCCAGAATCTTGATCATTCTTGAAGTATTGTGGATATTCCTCACTAGTAATGTCTTCCATCTCAACTTCTTCAAATGCAGGAACGTCACGGTCATCTGAATGATTACCGGCTTCCTTTTCAGGTATCTTTGGAATGTAATTATCAGCAAGTAACTCTTCCAAAGTCTTTCCAACCTGTCTAGCTAAACCTTCAAGTATTTCCTTAGAAATCGCCGCAGAAACCTCTCCATCTTCCAGATCTGGATCATCAAACTCCAACTCAAATAGCTTATTACTAGACTCGAATATTTCTGGAAACCTGCTTGTCATGTCAATCGTCCAGACTCGGTCTGTGAGCATCTGGCGATACATGTGTTTGTCTTCTTCAGATAAAGATTGCAGTTTTTCATTCCAGAAAATGTCATCATCTACATTTTCACCTGGAGTCTTACAGCTTGACTCTCCACCTTTACTCGAATCCTGCTTCTCATACGTATATTTCTCAGCATTGTCATCATCATTGTCATCATCACTATCAAAAGCAGAGCTGTTTCCATCACTTGATCCACCATCTGAACCACCATCATCTCCATCATCTTTCTTCTTTTTCTTTTGAGGATCGTTACCAGCATCTTCATCAAGATCTACATCCTCTTCATCGTCAGATGGTTCATAATCAACTTTCTCTTCTTCTTGTTCTTTATCTTCTTCACCAGCTTGAAGTAGAGGAGCTCGAGAGTACAAGTCTTTTATCAGATCGTCCATGTTCTTGTTACTCTTCTTCAGCTTTTTGTTCTCCTCTTTTAAGGCTATTATCCGGCTGGTGTTTCTCTGGTCGTGGTTCAGCAACTTTTTATTCTCTTTCTTCAACTTCTTGATTGTTTCCTTCAACTCTTCACTGTTATCATGAGATGTGACTACAACTTCCAACATCTTTTTATCATTTGACTTCAATTTCTCAATCTCAGTTTGCTGTTTGTTGATAATGCTCATCATTTCAGATAGCCTTTGGTTCACAGCAGTCATTACATCACTATCAACTGTGACCTTCTTCTTAACAGGCGTCTCAGCAACATCAGGCAGTTTGCCTTTCCTCATCTTCTTGAGCACATTATCTAACGCTTCATTAAACTCATCAACAGGTAAATCATCTCCCTGTTGTGTGCTAGAAGTAGTTGCAGTCTTTTGTTTCTTTGATACAGGTGTAGTAACCGGTGACTTGAAACTAGAAGCCGGTGGTAGTTTCTTACCAGCAATGAGTGACTCAATCTCTCTCAATCTCTTCTGACTTGGTTTCAATACATTCTCTTGTTTCTTGTACTGAGGCTTCTTCTTTGATTTCATAGCCTGTACAGGTGAACCAGGAAAATCTTTTTCTACATTCAGACTCTCTTCATCTTCATCAACAGGAATTGGGCTCTTATTTCCTTGATCTTCAACAGAATGACTAACAGACTCAGCCACAGTGGCCTTGGGCGTGGTAGTCTTAAGCGTTTCAGTTTCCGAATCCCAGTGTTCATCTTCTTGCGTCTCCTCAGAATCAATCGACTCCTCATCCACAATATGCAAACCCTTCTTTGCCATTGTCTTGTTTCTTCTTGGTGTACTCTTCTTCTTAGTAGGTTCAGGTACAACCTCTAGTCTGATCTCTTTCTCCTTACCCTTTCCACTCTTTGCACCGACATTAACAACATGTCTCTTGCGCTTAGCATCTGAATCAACAGGATGTAATGGGTCATCTGGATCTGAATCACTGTTAGCATGTCTTACAAGCCCTTCACCTGGATCCGTATAGTCAATCCTTGCTAGATGTCCAAATAAACGTCTTACAGGTGGACGTTCATTCACTGACAATCCTTTGTAAGCTTTCATCCTAGCAAGTGTATTGATCAACATATGTTCTTGAACAATAATCTGCTTAGGATCCCTCTTCAAATCTTTGTATTTATTATCAAACACCATCTGGAGGAATCGAGGATACAATAAAAACTTCAGATTCCTCGTGCCGTTCACAGGCTCCAACAAGTGTTTCATTAGCATTACTGATACATTGAACGGTTTGTTCAATACCAGTGCTACCATCATTGAGCTAATACTCTTACGCATCAAATCATATCCTCCAGCGGCTGATCCAAACGCGTGTATCAAAACATGTTCCAAGTATTTTAACTGTGGACACAGCTTTCCCTTATGCAATAAACCATCAGTGATCGGTCCATTGTACTTCATCCTCAAGAAGCACTTCCGTTGATCCATGAAACTAAGCTCTTTGGGATCCGTCTTCTCATCTTGCAGATTCAATGCTTCTCTAATGTCCTGCTCACATACAATTATCATCTTTCCTTGGATCTTGCTAATCACTAATGACTCGCAATTCCAGAAATCTAACTTCGCTTCTGTCCAGAATTCTTGCATCATATCTCTGTAAATAATGGTAGGTGTAGCAATCGCGTCTATCACCCGACTTCTCTTCAAGAATTCTATGATCTCGATAAACTCAGTATGCTTTTTAACTTCTCCAAGATACGCACAGCAATTATGCGCATTCTCGAAGGTTAAAAGCTCTTCAGTAGCTTTCTTTGCAGGTTGTGAGGATGATCCGGCTTGCTCAGTAGTCTTCTCCTGCTCAGACATGGTTTGATCTGCAAAACAAAACAAAGAAACATGTTAAAAATCGACAAAAAATTCAAACCTTGAAAATTTGGTAATTAACCTTCTCATTCGCCCAAACGGGGGTGCGAATGAGAAAAACTTGGTGCGAATGTGAAAATTTAAAGGTACGAATGCAAAAGTTTTTGATTAAAAGTTTCATTCGCCCAATTTTTGTTCATTCGACCAGTTAACCATCTCCTTCGCCCATTCGAAAGGTGCGAAGGAGTTTATCTGCAATTTTAAATTTTCAATTCTGAATTTTGTTGTTTCTAAACATGTAATTTTGATTTGTTTAGCATGTACCAATGCCGATTAACATTTTTAAACCAACAATTGTATCAATTATTCATTTTATCAATGTTTTCTGTTCAAGATTAGGGTTTATCCATTCATCATGATCAACTGATCATTCTGATGGATTAACATCACTAATTGTTGTTTCTTCTCCCCCTAAAACATTGAGAGAATGAATCCTAAGCATCAATTGCAACAATGAACTAGTTTATTTCAGATTTTAAAAACTAGGGCTCGAAACAGAAAAACGATGATTATTCCTTGAATTCGTGATGTTAACCTGTAAAAATGAATGGCAAATGATCCGTAAAGATAAACGATCACAATGGTATGGTGCAAAAGATCAGGGCAACAAGGTGACTTCAGAGAAGAAATTTTGAAAAAATTCTGTAATGGGTCGAATGAGGTTGAAAGGTTATATATAGGCAGGCTCTGATACCAATCTGTAACACCCCAACCGATGGCGGAAACATCGGGATGTCACGTATTGATGATTGTTCAGTAGCTCATGGTAAATAATAAATATCAATAATTGATTTAAATACATTACATACAATTATTCTACAAGAATTTGTACATTAAATGAGAAATACTAAATATGCATCTTCAAGCATTAACTCTAAACTCCAAGCAAGCTATAACCTGAAACATGTTAAGTTTGAAAATATTTTGGGTCAACAAAAGTTGGTGAGATTTACATAGGTTTTGATAATCGAATAAAGCTTGTGCAATTCAAGTGTCATGGCAAGTCTAGTCCATATGTGAAAACATACTAGAAGTAAATCAAGTGCATAATCAACCCTTGTGACTGTTATAATGTGGTACATCCCATACGCTCATGGTTCACTCGAATATGTTATGCGATAACAATCACCCACACTACCTTTGTAGGAGGCACGTATCCGGGTGGGATTGTCAGTCCAATAGATCTATCATTGTATACCGTCGGCTGATCAATGTTAATGATTATGCTAGAATTGTGCTTACCCTAGTCATGTTCAAGACATAATTCAACATAGAAAAACACATAGACACTTTGATGATTGAATTGCATATAGAATGTTGTAACATGTTTCACCCCAAAAATGGTGATAAATAGAAAAGGGGCTATGTAAAACTCACCTGAAATTCGTTGTGTAAATACTAGCAATTAGCAATAAGTCTGAACTTGGATTAATTGAACTCTTGTGTCCTATAACAAGTAAAGGACGTCTTAAATTCTAATGCAAGTAAGCTTGTTTCGTTTCTTAGTTGTAAAGATAGTTTATTAAACTACCTAGACTCACATTGAATGAATGCGCGTCTTAAAGTGTGCATGACTTAACGAACCGATAGTAACTTCATTTGGTTTTTCTTGAAAATATATGTGTATGTGTAGTTATTGGAAAATAAATAAGTTATTGAAGTTATTGGTAAAGACACATTTTGTATAACGAAGTAATATTTACGTAGCTTGACTCAAATGTTAATTCGTCTCATAACTTGGATAGTATATACATGTACTTATTAATATATATAAATATTTCTATTTATGACGACGTAAGATTTGAAAGTTAGAATTTATTTGTAAAAACATAATCTCGTCTACACATAATCATAAACTTGAAAGGCCGATTTGGTTCTCATATTTTATAAAAATTTGGGCAGAGTTTTCTCTGTTTTTGTAAGAAACCAGGCAACACAAGTTGCCTACAATTTCCCAAAATCAATACCAAACACAAGACCACATTTCATGTATCCGAAATTTCCAATCAAACGAGACTTATACGTTTCGACACTTTAGGTAATTTATACTTTCATAAATATATAACAATATATGTATGTATAGTCCGACAATTTAGTCCGATATCAATATTACTTAGTCACGATTTATTATTCAATAACCATTCATCCGCTTTATACTTTTGTTTATTATTCGTCGGTTCGTTTCGCGAGTTAAAACTATTTAGTTTGTATTTATATCTTTATAAAAATAATATTCATCAATAATAAAATAATAAATACGAATTTGTTATACCAAAATTTCACACGCGTACGTCTCGGGCTACGGGTTGACCGAATCTTGTGACCGAGCTTGCACGTTGACCGAGGATTGCCCAGATCTGAACTGAACCAAAATGAATCAGACTCGCGCCGACCCTGATCTGACCGTCTTGACACACCGTCAGCCCGAAATAATAACTACCCAAACCAAAAATCCTCACCAGCTGCAGCTACCAATCGTCGAAGCGACAACCGGACCCGGATCTAACCAGATCTGGTTTGCATGACCCGAAACTCGGCCAAAACAACCGATTCATCACCATCAGCACCTGACCCGTAACTCACCTGACCTGAATTGCACCATTTGGCTGTCACGATCAAGAACCCATCACCAAAACCACGTACTTGTCAGATCTGTCAACAAGAAACCACCTTTGAGCCAACCACAGAACCGGAACTCACAAAACGGACTTCAAACATGAACCCCAAACCAGCAAATCTCAAACCCACCCGATGAATCATCAAAGTATTGTTGTCCCTCCTCGTTTTTGGGTTTGAAGCTCGTCACGCTGCCACCACCAGGGATGGTGGTGGCTGGCCGCTGTTCTTGAGGGACGAGAGGGAGGTAGATCGTGAAGAAGAGGGAGAGATCGAAGAGAGAGAGGTTAGAGAGAGAAGGCTGCGAGTTTTAGAGAGAGAGGGAGGAGAGGAAGTGGGCGGTGGCTGGTGGTTGTGGTGCTGCAGATTAAGGTGGTTGTAGGGGTGTGTGGCAGCCGCTGCTCTAGAGGCTCAGGGAAGGTTTAAGAGATTGTGGTGTTTAGAGGGATGAAAGATGAATGCAAAAATGAATTGAAGAACTTGTCTACACACAAGAATATATATATATAGTTACTAAATAAAAAAAAAATATCAATGCATTGAAAAGAATGGCTGGAAATTAGCTAATACTCGGTCTATGAGGGTCTTGATTAGCAAGGTCAAAGGTTTATATTGGGAAATGATGGAGACTTGATTCTTAATATTTGCAATCAAATATGTCAACAGGTATATAATCGTGGAAAAAGGAAAGGTTCTAATGAGATAAAGAGGAGGTAAAGATATTAAATACCTAGGGTTTGGTGTGGGTTAAGTGGTTGGGTACCGCGTATACGAGCCAGTTACTGACTCGGTCTCGTTTAAATTACATAACTTGATTAACCGTTAGAATAGTTATCTTGTTAAATTTATTTATAAAAATCGACTTAAAATGAGTGGTTGAACTATACATTTGTTATATATATTTATAGTCGTGTTTAAAATTTAAATGGATAGGTGCCATTAACTAATACACTATCACTTACAACGCATTATTGTTATTTTAATTAGCGAAATAATTTATTATAGCCATTCCCAAATAATAATTCATTCTCTCATTATCGATATATTATTGTTAACGAATTAAAATTGTTTTATGAATAAAATAACGATATTATAATATTAGAGAAGAGCTGGGCGTTACAGTATCCCCTACTTTTAGGAACTTCGTCCCGAAGTTATTGTTAGAGTATAGTAAAAACTTATAAGTAACATGATCAAGGTTTTAAGTGACATTGGTCTATGATAACCGTCTTATGGAGCACTAAACTTGAGTCCCAGGAATGGAAAACATGAATGCACAAGATGACCATTAAGGTTAAATGGATCACTAATTAACTAGGGTTTATAATTGGGTATCTACCGAATATCTTGATAGAATTTCACACTGCCTTAACGTACCTGTAAATTCATGATTACGTTCCGGACCGCAATCACCAATTTACCTTACATTAGGGTTTTGTGTCCTTCTATGACTCTAAACATGCATGTAATACAAATAATGAAAAATAACCTCGTGATTGAATCTTTGTATCAATGAGTCTAATAGATCTTTGTATCAATTTAAATGTATAATGTATCCAAAGATGAGTCCAACTGTTGAGCAGGAAAAAGACTTCTACCAGTCAGTGAGTAGGAACCTCTACCGATTGTTGAGCAGGTGTGATAGCCTCCACCAGTCGTTGAGCAGGTTGTAGGGCCTCTCCCGACTGCTGCAAAGACATGATGACCTCTACCAATCGTTGAGCAGGTTATTAGGTACTCTACTAACTGTTGAGCAAGTACTTCATTCTCTACTAGCTGTTTGATTAAATGTAACAATTGTTTTTGGCTTAACACCTAAGTTGCAAACTGATAATACATACATGTAAGCAAGTTGGTAAATGCATCAAGTATCAAGTATAGCATGCGAGCTGCAATAGAGTTGCCCTAGACAAGGTTAATGACTTTAGGTGTGTTTATAGCAAATAGTTTATTTTCCATGCTTCCAAATATCATTAATAATCAAATGTTCAGGTAGATAATCAAGTCCTTATGGATACCTAAGAATCAAGTTTGATGCAACGAATAATCAAGTTTTCAATAGTTTGGTTATCATAGGGATCAAGTTCATGTTCAAGAAGGTAAAGAGTATGAATTTAGTTCTTGAGAGGATGATTAAGAACTCAAAGTATCATCAAAGTTATGCAAGATAATGCGCGTGAAAATAGTTAATAAAGGGTTTGTTTATGGGTTTTCCAAAGGGGCACAAATAGTAAGGAGATTATTTAGCAGTACGAATCGTGGGGTTTGAATGAAATATTAAAATTAAGAGTATGAGGAAACATGATTGCGGTATTTGTCAAAAATTTGTAATGGTTCGAACAAGTTTAAAGTAAGTAGATGTCAATGGAAAAATTGTAGAGTGAATTTTGTTTCTGTGGATGGAAAGATTTTATCTTCAAAATTTGGTTTTGTATGTAAAGCAAAAAATCATTAAATGGTACAACTAAATTGATCTAGATCAAACTATTTCGATGAGTCATAGGTTTTAAACACGATGTCGGATTTCAAAATCAAGAATTTGTTCAAACGTTGTGTATAATAAGCTTCGAGTAATACATAAAAGAAGTCATTCTTTATAGATTAAAACATTTTTATCGTAAATCATTTGTTACGCCAATAAATTGTTCAATATAAATTTGAAATTTAGCAAATAAGTTTGTGGAAATAAAAGACTTTTTTTTTTAAAAAAAATATATATATATATATATATATATATATTTATTTGTTATTGTTTGTGAAATTCCCAAGTGATGAAAGTTTGACAAAATTCAGTACTCTTTAGCTTTGGTGCTACAGTATCTCCTATACACAGATTATAAGGTTACAGTTTAAACAAGGATTTTAAAATCTCAAATGTGAAATTTTATGGTTGATGGTATCTTCAAAATATACATATATATACACATAAATAAAAATGTAAGGGGGGGGGGTTTAAAATAAAATTGGCCAGAAAGATCAAAGATGATAGATTTATGTATGATGTAAAGGGAAACATATGATTTGAGTTAGATGTTAAAAATAATTAGGCTTATGAGTGATATTATAAGTTTGTAAAATGAATTAGGATTGTGAAACCCAAAAATGATTCATGAAGTTTAAGCTAATGAAGGGATTATATAAGAAGGAAATATATTTGAATTCTAAGAATTTTGAGATTCAAAACTTAGATTTTATACAGGAGTGAGGGGGTATAAATGAAAATGAAACACAAAGATTGTAAATATTTAACCCCGAATAAACGAAAATGTTGGCTTATCAAAACAGATCAGGTCTAAACCAAACGAATTTGCCCTAATAATCTAGAAGTACGTTAGGATTATAGCAAGCAAGTGAAAGAGAGTAGGCAAGACCAAATTAGGCTAAGAATAAGGATGAGGATAGAGATAGAGATAAGGATAAGGTAGAGCTACAAGTAATTGAAGCAAGTACTGGTTAAAGTCCTAAGGTTATAGACTAGATTATTTTTCTAATAACCTAATTCCCTATAACCAAGGCTCTGATACCAATCTGTAACACCCCAACCGATGGCGGAAACATCGGGATGTCACGTATTGATGATTGTTCAGTAGCTCATGGTAAATAATAAATTTCAATAATTGATTTAAATACATTACATACAATTGTTCTACAAGAATTTGTACATTAAATGAGAAATACTAAATATGCATCTTCAAGCATTAACTCTAAACTCCAAGCAAGCTATAACCTGAAACATGTTAAGTTTGAAAATATTTTGGGTCAACAAAAGTTGGTGAGATTTACATAGGTTTTGATAATCGAATAAAGCTTGTGCAATTCAAGTGTCATGGCAAGTCTAGTCCATATGTGAAAACATACTAGAAGTAAATCAAGTGCATAATCAACCCTTGTGACTGTTATAATGTGGTACATCCCATACGCTCATGGTTCACTCGAATATGTTATGCGATAACAATCACCCAAACTACCTTTGTAGGAGGCACGTATCCGGGTGGGATTGCCAGTCCAATAGATCTATCATTGTATACCGTCGGCTGATCAATGTTAATGATTATGCTAGAATTGTGCTTACCCTAGTCATGTTCAAGACATAATTCAACATAGAAAAACACATAGACACTTTGATGATTGAATTGCATATAGAATGTTGTAACATGTTTCACCCCAAAAATGGTGATAAATAGAAAAGGGGCTATGTAAAACTCACCTGAAATTCGTTGTGTAAATACTAGCAATTAGCAATAAGTCTGAACTTGGATTAATTGAACTCTTGTGTCCTATAACAAGTAAAGGACGTCTTAAATTCTAATGCAAGTAAGCTTGTTTCGTTTCTTAGTTGTAAAGATAGTTTATTAAACTACCTAGACTCGCATTGAATGAATGCGCGTCTTAAAGTGTGCATCACTTAACGAACCGATAGTAACTTCATTTGGTTTTTCTTGAAAATATATGCGTATGTATAGTTATTGGAAAATAAATAAGTTATTGAAGTTATTGGTAAAGACACATTTTGTATAACGAAGTAATATTTACGTAGCTTGACTCAAATGTTAATTCGTCTCATAACTTGGATAGTATATACATGTACTTATTAATATATATAAATATTTCTATTTATGACGACGTAAGATTTGAAAGTTAGAATTTATTTGTAAAAACATAATCTCGTCTACACATAATCATAAACTTGAAAGGCCGATTTGGTTCTCCTATTTTATAAAAATTTGGGCAGAGTTTCCTCTGTTTTTGTAAGAAACCAGGCAACACAAGTCGCCTACAATTTCCCAAAATCAATACCAAACACAAGACCACATTTCATGTATCCGAAATTTCCAATCAAACGAGACTTATACGTTTCGACACTTTAGGTAATTTATACTTTCATAAATATATAACAATATATGTATGTATAGTCCGACAATTTAGTCCGATATCAATATTACTTAGTCACGATTTATTATTCAATAACCATTCATCCGCTTTCTACTTTTGTTTATTATTCGCCGGTTCGTTTCGCGAGTTAAAACTATTTAGTTTGTATTTATATCTTTATAAAAATAATATTCATCAATAATAAAATAATAAATACGAATTTGTTATACCAAAATTTCACACGCGTACGTCTCGGGCTACGGGTTGACCGAATCTTGTGACCGAGCTTGCACGTTGACCGAGGATTGCCCAGATCTGAACTGAACCAAAATGAATCAGACTCGCGCCGACCCTGATCTGACCGTCTTGACACACCGGCAGCCCGAAATCATAACTACCCGAACCAAAAATCCTCACCAGCTGCAGCTACCAATCGTCGAAGCGACAACCGGACCCGGATCTGACCAGATCTGGTTTGCATGACCCGAAACTCGGCCAAAACAACTGATTCATCACCATCAGCACCTGACCCGTAACTCACCTGACCTGAATTGCACCATTTGGCTATCATGATCAAGAACCCATCACCAAAATCACGTACTTGTCAGATCTGTCAACAAGAAACCACCTTTGAGCCAACCACAGAACCGGAACCCACAAAACGGACTTCAAACATGAACCCCAAACCTGCAAATCTCAAACCCACCCGATGAATCATCAAAGTATTGTTGTCCCTCCTCGTTTTTGGGTTTGAAGCTCGTCACGCTGCCACCACCAGGGATGGTGGTGGCAGGCCGCTGTTCTTGAGGGACAAGAGGGAGGTAGATCGTGAAGAAGAGGGAGAGATCGAAGAGAGAGAGAGAGGTTAGAGAGAGAAGGCTGCGAGTTTTAGAGAGAGAGGGAGGAGAGGAAGTGGGCGGTGGCTGGTGGTTGTGGTGCTGCAGATTAAGGTGGTTGTAGGGGTGTGTGGCTGCCGCTGCTCTAGAGGCTCAGGGAAGGTTTAAGAGATTGTGGTGTTTAGAGGAATGAAAGATGAATGCAAAAATGAATTGAAGAACTTGTCTACACACAAGAATATATATATATATATATATATATATATATATATAGTTACTAAAAAAAAATATCAATGCATTGAAAAGAATGGCTGGAAATTAGCTAATACTGGGACTATGCGGGTCTTGATTAGCAAGGTCAAAGGTTTATATTGGGAAATGATGGAGACTTGATTCTTAATATTTGCAATCAAATATGTCAACAGGTATATAATCGTGGAAAAAGGAAAGGTTCTAATGAGATAAAGAGGAGGTAAAGATATTATATACCTAGGGTTTGGTGTGGGTTAAGTGGTTGGGTACCGCGTATACGAGCCAGTTACTGACTCGGTCTCGTTTAAATTACATAACTTGATTAACCGTTAGAATAGTTATCTTGTTAAATTTATTTATAAAAATCGACTTAAAATGAGTGGTTGAACTATACATTTGTTATATATATTTATAGTCGTGTTTAAAATTTAAATGGATAGGTGCCATTAACTAATACACTATCACTTACAACGCATTATTGTTATTTTAATTAGCGAAATAATTTATTATAGCCATTCCCAAATAATAATTCATTCTCTCATTATCGATATATTATTGTTAACGAATTAAAATTGTTTTATGAATAAAATATCGATATTATAATATTAGAGAAGAGTTGGGCGTTACAATACAGGTCAGCAAATTAATGCAGCAAAGTAACATGTGCACTTTACATGGTTGAGGACTGATATTAATCATGATTTGCATCAGTGATTAATACGATGTAATAGATAATCTTTGATCATCATAAAACATGGAAAGTTCCTCAATTCGGTTACATTAGGATTTGGCATAAAGCTCTTTTATAAAAACACCCTGTCTGATCTAGGTCCGTAATGACTTACAGCAGAAGATCAGAGAGGCTATCCCCAGACAACTAATAACATAACGACCCTAAACCTCCGAGTTTTGTACAAATACCCTATCAAACGAAATTACGGTACTAAGACCATATGCCCATGAGGAGTTCATCCACACATCAATTTGTTTGATATGTATGTATCATGCACGCAGTAATAGGTCTACGAAGCCTATCAGCACATCGCACAGACTCAGACACACGCCCTATAGAGCAGTACATTACTTAGATTGTGTCAAATCCCCACTGATGTACTATCATTTCCCCTTTTTCTCCAGGAAATCATTTTTGATTTTTCTGATTTTTATAAATTTTTTAATTTACTGTTCCCAAGGATAAGCTGGAGCATTTCAAATATTTGACTGCCCAGATATCGTTTGTTCACAGAAATCTGACGGCATTAATCTAAGGGAAGAAGATATAGCAGTCAGCAAAGAAATTTACTAATTTTTATGGTTTTTGAAATTTTTCAATGTTTTTGGATTTTCGAAATTTATCTAAAAAGCAGTAAAAATTTAAATTAAAAAGTGATAGACTGAGGTGGTGATCAGTCTTGTTTTTCTTTAATACCATTAGCTTTTAAAAGATAATCAAATCTGGATTTGTCAAAAGCTTTGGTAAAAAGATCTGCGCGTTGGTAATCAGTGTGGATTTTGACCATAACGATCAACTCTTTAGCATAACAATCACGGATAAAATGATATTTAATCCGGATATGTTTAGCTTTTGAGTGATTTACTAAGTCTTTTGTTAATGCGATTGCGGCTTCATTATCACAGTAAATAGGGGTTTTAAGAAATTGCAAACCGTAATCCACCATCTGTTGTTGGATCCAAAGAACCTGTGAGCAGCAGCTCGATGCTGAAACGTATTCTGCTTCACATGTGGATAGTGCAACTGCGGTCTGTTTCTTGCATTACCAGGTCACGAGCCTGCTCCCCATAAACTGACATCCAGCCGTTGTGGATTTGCTGTCTTTGTCACAGCCGCCCCAATCTGCATCACTAAAAGCGAATAGGTCAAAATTATCATCATGAGGGTACCAAAGTCCTTTCGATGGACAACCCTTCAGATATCTAAGGATACGCTTGACAGCTGCAAGATGACTTTGTTTCGGCTTCGACTGATATCGCGCACAAAGACATGTTGCAAACATTATATCTGGTCTTGACGCGGTGAGATACATCAGAGATCCGACGATTGCTCTGTATGTAAATGGATCAGTCAGCTCCCCCTTAGCGTCAACTCCAATCCCGTGATATGGTTGTATCGGGGTAACCATCGGCTTCTAATCATCCATATGGAATCGGCTCAAGATTTCAGAAACGTATTTGGTCTGGTGAACAAAGATCCCCGTTGGTCTTTTCTCCACCTGCAAGCCTAGGAAAACCTGCATTTCTCCCATTGCATTCATTTCGAACTTTTCCTGCATAACTTTTTCAAATTCCTTGCACAGAAGTTCGTTAGTAGACCCGAAAATAATATCATCAACATAAATTTGCACAAGAAGCAAGTCATCTCCTGCTCGTTTCGTGAACAGTGTGCAGTCTACCAATCCGCGTTTGAATCCTTTCGAGAGAAGATACGTGCTCAGCTCCTCATACCATTGTCTCGAAGCTTGGTGCAACTCGTAGAGAGCTTTGTTTAAGACATAAACCTTATCTCGGTGAATAGGGTCCTCAAAGCCTGGTGGTTGACCTACGTAAACTTCCTCTTTGACCACACCGTAAAGAAATGCGCTCTTTACATCCATCTGATACACCTTGAATTTCTTCCAGGATGCAAACGCCAGAAACATTCGTATAGCTTCCAAGCGTGCAACAGGTGCATAAATTTCATTGTAGTCGATTCCCTCAACTTGATGAAAACCTTGAACAACCAAACGAGCTTTGTTTCTCACTATAACTCCTCTATCATCCTTCTTACACTTAAAGACCCATTTGGTTCCGATCTTCTTTCTTCCCGGGGGCAAATTTGTCAGCGTCCATACTCCAAGTTTCTGAAATTGTAACAACTCTTCTTGCATTGTTTCCACCCATGCATCATCCAAAAGAGCTTCCTTGTACGTCCGTGGCTCGACCTGCGAAACATAACAAGCGAAAGACCAGTCATTTTGAAAACCAGATTTTTGTATTTTGGCATATAACGCAAGATTTGCAATATTCTCTGGTTCTTGAGCATTTCTCAATTGCCCTCTTGTCATAACGCTGCTACCTGTTCAAGCGGGTGTATCCGATGTATCCGAGATTCTGGATAATCAGGTACTTGCACTCCCGTTTGAGTCGTCAAATTCTCTATAGAAACCAGATCATTACCCACATTCGATGTTGAAGCATCAGTGGTAGTTAGGTTCACTGGTGGTGTCACTGTAGCATTGTCCAGAATAGCTTCACTTGTAGCATCATCGTCTTCATCTTCTGAATCTGATGAATTAAGCGTTGTGGAAGCTTCTTGGAACACTTCTTCTTCCATCACAGGAGCAGTGGTATCATTAGAAGCTGCTTGAGGATTTACAGTGATCGGACGCACTAACGATGAAGTCACTGCGTTTTTGACCTCGTAATATAGGCAGAGTACAGCTTCTTCAACCATGCTATCTAGATTGAATGATTCAAAGAAGTCTTTGTAATCAAACATCCAATCTGGACCGCCACCCTGTACATTTTGAGTGTATCTTTGTACTTCGACGTTAGCCCTCTCCTCGACTTTTCTAGTTCTTTTTTTGAATACCCTATTTAGTTGTAACATTTCGCAATTACACTTGTACGTTACATCATCATTATTAATAAAACGTCAAGTTTCAGTATTTATGTGTGTATTTAATTATTTTTGTTGCATTTTGGAAACCCTAATACTATATATATTATATGTATATATGGTTATATCATGGAAAATTGTCAAAAAAATAGGTGCTTGGGACGGGAATCGAACCCGCGCCCAAGCCGGCCCAACACACAACAACGGTTTAACCAACTGGTCTAGCTACCATGTTTGTTTCAAACCCTGCCTTATTTCCTTTTAACCCGTCAATGGTCTGTTCACAGTTGACATGGAAAGTCAACTGTGACAGCCTATACCCATAATTATCATACATAAACTCGTGATTGATTTGTAATTGGCATTCCTACATGATTACCGGCCTATTATGACTAGGATACACGAGTATTAACATCCAATTGTTACCATATTAACCAATTACGCGTATAACATTCAATGGATGGTCAACTCTTACCAATTCGATCACCCAGGCCATAACACTATAAATTGATCATTGTAGGACAATCACAACTCGCCAATACATCTCTCTCAACCTCCATTTCTTCATAATTATACATTGTTCTTGATAATACAATCGCGTTTTGACTATTTGGTTTGACCGTCCAATCGTAATCATAACAGCTTTGTAAGTATAATTTTTTAGTGGGTTTTGATCATCGGCATCCACACATCAATAGCCCTAAGGTTAATTGGGCTATTGATGTGTGAATCAAACGATTGGAAAATCTAGGGCTCGTGGGTTTAATTTGGGATAAACATGATTTTGCATAATATATTTATTTTAAATCAAACGGAAATAATCACAACCACTGGTCTGGACCAAGTGGTTGTGTCTGGTGCCATTCATCCTAGCCACCCGGGTTCAAGTCCCGGCAGTGGCATACCCCTTTTTTCCTTTTTCGTTTTTAAACAAACAAACCCAATTAATTATATATAATACATATAATTTTATAAATTCATTTTTAATTATTAAAACTCTTTTATAAATTCTAAAAAAAATATTTTTAGCTAATCTGATGTAAAAGTTTCACCCACAATTTTTAGTTTTCAAAAATTAATTAATTTAATATATATAATAATTAAATCAGTTTTATTCTATTATATTTATAAAATTCCATTAAAATATCAAAACAATTTTATAAATTTCCACAAAAATTATTCTGAGTTTGTATAATGATAAACTTTTCTGAAATGATTTTTAATTCTGAAAAATCATTTATTTAGTATTTTTAATCTATTTTGTTAGTTTTAATCATAATTAAATCATAATAAATTCAATTTTTAATATTTTTGCATCAAAATTTTATACAAATTATTTCTGAATATTTAGAACAGAAATATAAATTTTAAACTAAAAATTCTTTAATTTTAGTATTTTTAAATATTAAAGTCAAATCTTGATAATTTGTTATAAATAGATTTAATATTCTATTTTAAATAAAATAATTTTATAAAAATTATTTTTATACTTCAAACACATCCCCAAATCGAAACCCTAGAATATACTTGTAGACTAGATACACATAGACTTATTTGTTGCCTTATACATAGGGTAATACTTGGCAATCTATTGGGCTACACTCATACTATTCCTCAAGACCTAATACTATATAAGGTGAGTTTACGTAACCATGTTTATGCGATTCTTTATACTTGCAACATTTTATTTATGCAATTCAACATGCATGTCTAGTTGTAAACTTTATTGCCTCATGAATTAGTCAACAACAGTTTCAACGAGTTTCAACATTACATAATCATTAGCTATGGCCAAGCCGGCGATACTCAATAATAGATCTATTGGATTGACAACCCCACCCGGATACGTGTACCTCCTACATAGGTAGCGTGGGTGATTGTTATCGTTCCAACATATTACTAAGGTGAACCGTAGATGACGGGATGGACCTAAACTAGTCGGAGGTTTGATTATGTCGATTCAACATATTATGCTTATTCATGTAGACTTAAACTTACGATAGACATATGAATTGCTAAACTTTTATACTTAAACTATTTGCTTAACATGGATTATGTATTCTCACCAACTTCTAGTTGACCCCCCCATTTTTACAACTCAACAGGAAATAATGATGCATGAAGGCTAGAGTATTTTCATGAGAAGACAATTTGAAGTCTATGCTTGCTTGATCTTTGTGATGTATTAGATTTCCACATTAAAACTCATTATGTATTTCTATATTTGGATATTTGCACTTTAAATTTATTTCAATTAAAATTTGGTTACCATGTGCTACTGTATACTCATTCTTACGTGACACCTCGATGTTTCCGCCATCGGTTGGGGTGTTACATTAGTGGGGTTGCATATCCAACAAAATAACCTTCTTCAGCCTTTGGCACGAACTTCTCCGAAGGATTAAGCATTGTACACGGGGCACCAAATGGTTCTAGATACTCTAGATTCGGCTTTCGTCGGTTCAACAGCTCATAGGAAGTTTTGCCAAACTTCTTCACTGTTAAAACACGATTTAGAGTGTAACATGCTGCGTATATTGCTTCGTTCCAGAACATGACCGGACGATTTGAGTCCGTAAGCATTGTTCTCGCCGTTTCGATTAGAGTCCTGTTCTTCCGTTCTGCGACACCGTTCTGCTGGGGTGTATACGGAGCGCTGTATTCGTGATGAATTCCCTTGTTTTCACAAAGATCCTCCATCCGAGCGTTTTTTAACTCCGTCCCATTATCACTCCGGATTCGTTTGATCTTTAGACCATAGATATTCTCCAGACGTGTAAACAGAACTTTCAGGTTGTTAAACGTGTCGCTTTTCTGGTGTAAGCACATAACCCATGAGAATCTTGAATAATCGTCAGTCACCACAAGACAATACAATTCCCCGGCATGACTTTTACGCTTGACTGGACCAAATAAATCCATGTGCAAACGCTCAAGCGGTAGTTCAACGGAATTGACTTTCTTTGGTCTATGGGTCTGTTTGTGCTGCTTTCCCTTTTTACAACTAATACACTTGTCATTCAAATGGAAATGTTTCACATTAACTCCCGTGACAAGTTCATTCTTCACTAACTGGTTCATCTTTCTCAAATGAATGTGTCCCATTCTCCTACGCCACATGATAGATTCTTTTTCTGTAGCCTTAGAAAGGAAACACGTGACTTGGCCATGGGTGGTCATAGCTTTGGACATATCGAGAATATACAAGATGTTTACTCTCGGTGCCTTTAGCATCACCCACTCTTTTGGAAGTTCAAAACCTGGTTACAGGATGTAGCAAGATTTGTCGTCAAAATAAACAGAGAATTGCTTATCACAGATTTGGCTGACACTGAGTAGATTGTAATCTATTTGTTTCACATACGATATCCGCTCAAATGTCACTACCCCATAGCTAACACTACCCTCCATCGTAATGTAGCCTCCTTTATTTCCCGCAAATGCTACGTAACCTCCTTTTATGTTCTTGATATCAAAGAGTAGCGTGAGATCCCCTGTCATGTGACCAGAAGCTCCACTGTCAACAATCCATAGGCTGCTAACAGGGCCAGCTGGAGCTCCCTCCACATATCAAGTAAAGCAATTAGATCTTTCGGGGGACCCAAGCCTATTTGGTCTTGGGTCTTTGAACTGGTTGTTTCAAAGATTCATTAGATTCACAAACATCTTGGGTTTTCTCAACCCCTTTCTTCTCACACTCAACTTTCTTTTTCTCAGATTTCACATTCTGTGAAGTTGAAGCACCCTCAGACTCCTTTGATGACCAAGACTGTTTAGACCTTTTCAAGATCCGGATCTGAGATTTTGAGGTCTCAGCCGGTTTCTTTACTTCGTCTTTAAATGCTACCTTCTTGGTTACCTTCTCTGATTTAACAAAGACAGGTCCAACTGCTGGTATTGCATTAGGTTTAGCAGAAACCTTTTTGTTTTCAGCATTTGTGTTCATCAATGGTTTCTTCACTGGTTTCTCAGTGGCTATCCGGTTGCGTTTGTCATAAGTCATCAGACGGTTTTCCCTTTTGTTGTAAAAATTGTTTTGGTTATAATAAGGTGATGGCTGAGGGAAAAACCGTCTTTGTGGATAACTATAGTTGTCAACCGGATAATCATGTCGCTGCTTCATCTCCACCTCGTGCCTCTTGTGTCGTACATACGGGCAGGTGGCAAGTAAATGTCCCCTTTCCCCGCACTTAAAACACGCACGGTATTCTTCATAGTTCTCCTTGATGTGCGACTTGGAAAAACTTGCAATGGGATATTGATCAACCATGCACTGTTTTCTCAAACTCTCAGGAGCTGGGTCCTTTGAGTAAGTCGGCTCAATGAAACTATTTGACTTGTCTACTGGCTTAACGAATTGTGTGACTTTGACCTTTGCGTCTTTAGAATTATCCGAATAAATTTTCTCTAAAATGGCTGGAGGAATATCATTGGTTCGTTCATGTTTCGGGAACCAAATTGTACTTTCCTGCCAGATCTTTTCAATTTTGGAATAGTTCACAAATTGAATCGGATATTCATCAGCAGACATAATCTTATTGGAGCCTTGCATTAGATAGAAAACTTTTACAGGTTTGTCACATGATTCGTTGCTCATTTCATTTGGTTTCTCAGTTTTAGTTTCAGTTTTCTTTTCAACAGATTTAACCACATTTTTCTCAACTTTCTTAACAGCTTTGTTTTCAACATTTTTAACAACAGACTGCTCAGCTTTCTTAGCAACATTCTTTGCTGGTTGATTCTTTCTGTGAGCATTAGCCATGGGATGAACCATCTAAGATGGTGAGACTGGTTAAGTAGTGATTATATGATTTTCATCAGGGATATCACTTTCATTCTCAACAACCGTCTCAGATTGTTCATCTTCTTCATCAGAATCATCTGCAGCGACCACACCCTCATTGTTTCCCAATACAGGTCTCACATCAGAATACGGGTCTCCGACACTGGAAGTGTTGGACTCGTTATCTGATGTGGAGTCAGATTTGACTAGATTCTCCGGTGCTATTGCATGTAAATTATGATTTTCGAACAACACCGGTGATGGGACAGCTTTGTAGTTTGCACTACTCGACTGTGAAGGTTGTTCGATGATGTGGTCAACTACATAAGCAATGTGCTTATAGCTCTCTAACTTTTTATTTACTTTTTCAGCGAAGCACTTGATGGTTGCCATTTCTAACTTTGTGATTTCCTTTTCATTTATATAATTGTTAATGGCAAGTTGTTTTATAGACAAAGTCTTTTTCAGTTCAGAAACATCCTTTTTGTAACCATCAAGTACTTTGTTGAAAGCTTTTGATTCTTTTTGATAATTTTGACAGTTTAGTTTAGCACTCTCAAGTTGTACCTTGAGTTTCTTATTTTCTTCTGTCAATTTTTCAAAATAAGAACATTTAACACAAACTTTAGATTGAGATTCAGTACTTACCGGTTTAGGTGGTTCTGTCATTGCCATCAGCGCGAAGTGAGCTTCCTTCCCTGCAAAGAATTTTGAGTAATCAATCTTTGTGCAGGCATCATCCACCATGCACGACTTGCGGGTCAAAAGGAAATCTGCTTCAGCTAGCAACTGATCAATGTCATCGTCTAGTGAATTCACACTAGCTTCCGAGTCAGAATCACTTTCCATGTCCGAATAAGCCGAATCATATTGCTCTCCAACATCTGTGACAGAATCAAGAATCATTCCAGACTTCTTGTCTTCACACTGATCATTCACATCCTCTCTCAACTCTTCTATTTTCAACTCTGACACTTTTTCTTTCACAACTTCCTCTTCAATCTCCACATGTTCATCCAAACTCATCTTTTGTGCCACACAAGCCATATTTTCAGCAGTAATCTCTTCCACTCCCAATTGCATACCCGTCCAATCAAAACCTTCATCTTTTTGAATCACAAGTGCTTGGTTTTGATTTTCAGTTTGGGTTTGGTTTTGAGTGTTAGGTGTAGAGATGGGAACAATGGTTCGGTTTGGATTCTGTTGTGGTTGGTTTTGAGATGTGGATTGTCTAGTATTGGTATTTTGTTGTGTGTTTTGACGGTTCTGGTAGTTGTTTTGAGGTTGAAAGCTAGAGATGTTGGGACTGTTGTATGATACCTGATTCCGGTTTTGGTTTTGTCGGTTTTGGTAGGTTGAGTTGAACGGGTTTCGATTACCTTGCTGAGCCGGCTGTGTACACTCTCTCTTGAAATGACCCTTCTCACCACAATTGAAGCATGTAACCTTGGCTTTGTTAAAGCCGTAAGTGGTGTTTGGAGAAGTCGAAAGGTCAGTTCTCCCTGTTTTCTGGATAAAATCAGTGGCTCTTCTCATGATGCTAGCAAATGCCCACTGTATATCCATAAGCTCCATTTCCTCTTTATCGATTTGTGCATAGTCCTCATTGGTTAGATTGTTGTTTCCAATCTGACTAGCAACTAAACCGTTGTATGATGCAACCATAGCAGATACTAATGCAACATGCTGTTGAGCAATCTCAACAGTAACATTGTTATGATTAGAAGTCTCTAACACAATCGGACTTTGATTTGATTGTGTTTGAGTGATCTGCATTTGGTTCATGTGAGGATTATATGATTTTTGTTGAGGTTGACTTGCTGTGTAACAGACAGCTTGTTGTAAAGGTGAAAAAGGTGAAATGAAATTTGGTGTTTGATAAGATTGTGGTGTGTATGATGAAGTTTGGCAAGATAGTTGATTGGTGCTTTGGTGGGTTCAACAACATTCGATACACACGCAATATGAGGTGCAACACTTGAAGTAGAGCTAGAAGTAGAAAGAGAAGTAGATGTACCACTAACATACAGATCTGGGTTCTGTGGAATCTTTTTCTTTCAACACTTCAATGTGTTGGTTCTAATATGGTGGTAAAGCATCAGCAAATTTATCCACCAGTTCTGACATCGGTATGCTAATCTCGTAGCTCGAAAGCTCTGTGAGCAAATGGCAATACCTTGGAACCAATTCTTTTAGAGTCTCATTACCCATGTAACTAAAGTTCTCGAACTCTTTTCGAAGCTCTTCCATTCTCAGCTTCCTAGTCTTCTCATTACCATCATGTCTATTTATCAGCATATCCCACAATTGTTTTGAAGTTGTACACGATCCGAACTGATGCAGTAAGTCAGTGTTGATCGCCTGAGATAACTGAGAAAACGCCTTTTTCTCGATCGCGAAATTCTTCTTCTCATCATCAGCCAAATTCTCCAACGGTATAGGTTCACCAGTGTTCTCCAGAATAGGAGCAACATAACCTTTCACTATCATCTGCCATGCCTCAGCTCCCTCTAAGCCTTGTCCCTCCACATGTATCTTGAACTTTGTCTTCCATGTGTTGTAATCCATCATATCCATGAGCTTTGGTGGACGATTGCCACTACCTGATGATAGATCATGAATGAGTGTAGATATGGCATTGGTCGTCTGTGAGTGAACGGCAGCTGCTGCTACTCCCCAATAATTGTCAATTGGTTGCTGTAACGGTTGCACAACTTGTTGAGGAGTAGAACTAGTCATAGCCATGTAATTGATTGGCTGGGATGGTGGACTAGTCTTCTGAGCTGCAACTGACCATGGATCTCTTGTTGTCTGCTGCTGTGGTACTTGATTAGGTCTTGGCGTTGTTGTAAAGTTCCACATCTTAACCTGTAAATGTTCAAACACGAAAAGATTAGAAAAATTTTAAAACAAATTTCTCTTTCGCACTTACGGATGGTCGAATGTGAAAAATTCTTCTCCTTCGACCGTTTGGAAGGGTACGAATGTGGACTATGATAACACACAAACTCTTTCGACCGTTTGCTTTCTCTTTCGACCGTTTTCTCTCTCCTTCGACCGTTCGATCAGACGAATGTAACTCAGACGGGCGAATGTACACAAATAAGCTATGAAAGTCTACGTTCGACCACAAAATCAACACCTTCGACCACAAATTCACTCGTTCGACCAAATTTACTGACACCTTCGACCGTCTCTCTAGGTTCGACCCCTAGTATTTCAAAAACGGTTATTCTTTGAAAATCAGTTAATTTTGATCATGTTTATCAAATGTTGATAGATTTTGATGATTTTAATCAGGTTTTGAATCGGAATTGATTTGGAACAAGTTTATCAAAGAGAATTATCCATTTTAACCATGAAAACAAGTTGTAATCAATCAAAAACTCATCAAATCAGTTTGTTCTATGAAAACATAAACTTTTTGACCAAAATTGGGTCCAAATCAACTGAGAAACTATCAATTTGTGGTTGTTTGATCCAGAATGGCTCTGATACCACTTTGTATGTGCTCAAAGGATCGACAAATAACAAAGAATTGATCAAACAAGTTTGTTTTAGGTGCGGAAACCCTAAAACAATCACAAAATGATAATCAAACAGATCAAAACACGTAAATCATCATTTCAAAGCTTTTTCATTAATTACGAACTCAATTACACGTTGACAAATTGAAAACAACAAGGTATGAACGTGAATTAAGCTAAATAATATCCTAGAGAGAGAATCAGAAAGTGGAGGGAACAAAATGACTCAAAGTTGCATTCAAAAAATCAGCTTGACTATATATAGACTGCACATTCGCCCACATAGTTCGTGCGAATGTGCAGGTTCGACCACTTCATTTGGTCGAACCAAGCCATACATTAAGAACCTATTCTACCTTCGACCAAAACATCTCCTTCGCACCTTCTGAGTCTCCTTCGCACCTTCTGAAAACTTCCTTCGCCCATTCGACAAATAACAAAACAAGTTTATTGAACAATCCGAAGTACTAGTCGCATAAATGCATCTACACATGTAACAATGCGTCTTTGTACAATCAAACCTTGTGTCAACTGATGACTAACTCGCATGTTAGTTAAATATTGTTACTGTTATCGATCCTCCCTGAATTTATGCGGGGGGATGGGTTTGTCAGACCTATAGCGCTATAATCTAAACAGGCGGCTTGATCATTGTTAATGATTGTACTGTGTCTTTTTGTTACAGTCAAATGATAGAATGATGATGTAATTGAATCACAAGTAAATATGAGTAAATGATAGTATAAAATGTTTTAACATGTTTCACCCCAAAAATAGTGAAAATAGAGAAAAGGGGCTATGTAAACTCACCTTAGCAAAATGTTAAGTCTCGTGAAATAGAATATGTGTTGCCCAACGATGCCAAGTATTACCCTATAATTAAGGTAATAAATATGTCTAAGTCTTTCTAGTCTACAAATATATTCTAGGGTTTCAAATTGGGGATAAGTGTTCGTTTGATTAATAAATAAAATGTTTAATAAATAAGAGAAATTTGATAAATAAATAAACAAGAATCTTTTTGTAAATTTTGAATTAAAGATGGTCACAATATAAATTTTTAAGTATGAAAATAATTTTTATAAAATTATTTTCATAAAAATAGAATATTAAATCTATTTATTTCAAATTGTCAAATTATAACTTTAATTTTTAAAAATATTAAAATTAAAGAATTATTAAATTAAAAATTTTATTTCTGTTCCAAATAAATAGAAATAATTTATATAAAATTTTGGTGCAAAAATATTGAAAAATGAATTTATTATGATTTATTTATGATTAAAACTAACAAAAATTGATTAAAAATATTAAATAAATGACTTTTCAGAAATAAAAACCATTTCAGAAAAGTTTAATGTTATAAATACTCAGAATAAATTTTGTGGAAATTTATATAATCGTTATGATATTTTTATAGAATTTTATAAATAAAATTGAATAAATTTGAATTATTTATTATATATATTAAATAAATAATTTTTGGAAAACTAAAAATTGTATATTAAACTCTACTACTAGAATAACATAAAATAATTTTTGTAGAATTTATAAAGTTGTTTTAGTATTTTAAAACTAATTTTTAAAAATATAAGTAATATATATAAAGCTTTAATGTTAAAAAAAAAAAGTTGATGTTGCTGGGAATCGAACTCGCGCGCCCCGGTTATTAACAGACAGACACAACCACTTGATCTAGATCAGTGGTTGTGTTTGTCTTGTGTCTGTTTTAATTATATAATTATATTCTGCAAAGTGTTCTTCTCCATTTTAAATCTAACAAACCCTAGATTATACAATAATCAGTTTTAACAAACAATAATCCGATTAAACATAGGGTTATTGTTTGTTGAGGGCCGATGAACAAAACCTTCAAAACAATTGAAACTTACAAAGCTTAATTCGTGATTTTTGAATGGTCAACAGGAAAGTCAAACGAACGAACAAAGGCCTTGAAATGATGATTTTTACAGAAATTGGAGATAAGGAGAGTATTATCGGCCAGTAATGAGTGTGATGGAGGGTTCAATTTATACTAAACACTCGGCTCATAGGTTTAGAAGGTTTGACTCAAGTTTTAATTAAAAACGCGTAATTAGTATAATTTTTGGTATGGTTTTATTGAATTATGCGCATATGGGGCCGTAGAGTCAATTAAGTGATAATTTTTCCATGTTTAGCATCAATTAAAAGTCAAACAAAAGCAAAAATGTTGGGTTTGGTCGTGTTCAGCAGCGCGCAGGAGCAGCAGAAGGGAAACAGATCAGATTTTTAGATGTGTTAAATGATTAAAGCTTCTACATCCTATCACAAAAAGTCCCATGGTCCAGTGGTTTGTGTTGATCATGCTAAAGCTTGGCCGGTCTGTTGCTCGGGTTCGAGTCCCGGCTTCAACCAAAATTATCCATTTATTTTTTAGCAGCGAAGGAAAGGGTAAGGGGGTTTGGGCTAGACCTGTTGTGGGCCGGAAATTGTGGGCCGCTTGCTGGGCTTCGATCAAAGAGAGAGGTGGGCTCCGAAATTTAAATGGGGTGGGTTTGGTTTGTTTGTTTAGTAAAGATCCACCTTCATATTAGTTATTATTATTATTATTATTATTATTATTATTATTATTATTATTATTATTATTATTATTATTATTATAAACGTTGATATATATATATATATTTATATATAAGTTGTGTGGTAGGAAAAACTTAGGCACATTATATAATGAATGATAAAAATATAAAGTACGTATTAGAATTTGTGGAAAAATTTTACGATGTTACAATAGACATTCTCTAAACGAGTGAACAGAACTTTCAGATTATTAAAAGTGTCACTTTTATATTGGAAGCACATTACCCACGAAAATCGAGAATAATTGTAACACCCCAACCGATGGCGGAAACATCGGGATGTCACGTATTGATGATTGTTCAGTAGCTCATGGTAAATAATAAATTTCAATAATTGAATTAAATACCTTACATACAATTGTTCTACAAGAATTTGTACATCAACATGAAAAATACTAAATACACATCTTCAAGCATTAAACTCTAAACTTCAAGCAAGCAATAACCTGAAACATGTTAAGTTTGAAAATATTTTGGGTCAACAAAAGTTGGTGAGAATACATAGGTTTTGCATATAGTTGAAAGCAATATGTTGTATTGCAATCATAGTTGAAGTATAATAATGAGTAATGATAGAATATGAGTCCGACATGTAACAATGCGTCATTGTACAATCAAACCTTGTGTCGACTGAGACCTAACTCGCAAGTTAGTAAAGGTGTAACTGTTATCGATCATACCTGAATTTATGCGGGGGGATGGGTTTGTCAGACCTATAGCGCTATAATCTAAACAGGCGGCTTGATCAATGTTAATGATTGTACTGTGTCTTTTTGTTACAGTCAAATGATAGAATGAGTAAATGATAGTGTAATTGAATCACAAGTATCAACAATGTAAGAATGAGTAAATGATAGTGTATAAAATGTTTAAACATGTTTCACCCCAAAATGTAAAATAGAAAAAGGGCCTATGTAAACTCACCTTAGTGTTAAAATGAAGACCCTTGTTATATAAGTAAACGTGGCTCGTGTGTATCCAAATATCACCCTATTTAAATGTAATAAATAAGTGTTGGGGAAACCCTAATAATTCTAAGTTTTCTAGTCTATGATGTATTCTAGGGTTCCTTATTTGAGGATTGATAATTGATTGGTAATTAATTTAGAATAATTGTTAATTACATAATTAAATAAAGAAATAATTAATAGAAAAGGATTTTTTGGAAATTCTCAATTAAAGATGGTTGTATTAAAATGTAGTAAATGTGAAAATAACTTTTATAAAATTATTTTCTTAATTAATAAATATATAATATATTATTAATTATTAGACAAAATACAAACTTAATTTTTAAAAATATTAAAATTTACAAATTTCGAATCAAAAATTTATATTTCTGATCTAAATGATTAATAATAATTTATGTGAAATTTTGATGCAAAAATAATGAAAAATGAATTTATTATGATTTATTTATGATTAAAATAACAAAAATCGATTAAAAATATTAAATAAATGATTTTTCCGAAATAAAATTTATTTCTGAATTCTTTATTGATTTATAAGTTTAGAATAATTCTTGTGGAATTTTATAAAGTCGTTTTGGTATTTTTATAGAATTTTAAAATTTCTAAGGAATAAACTTGTAATATTTATAATATATAATAAATAAATGATTTTTGAAAAACTAGAAGTTGGATATTAAACTTTTTCATAAAATTAACTTAAAATAAATTTTGTGGAATTTATAAGCCATGTTTAGTATTTAAAATCTATTTTTTTAAATCATATAGATTATGTGAGTATAAAAGAAATCCAAAAAAAATGATTGTATGTGCCAAGGCTCGAACCTGAGACCTTGGCTGGTTGGTTGTTTTAAAATCACAAGCCAGACTAACTGGTCTGACCCTGAGAACGAGTTTTATCTGGAATCATTTGTAGGTATAGGTTAATTGAGTTAGTTGATAATTATTGAAAATGTACTACAAAAAGAATACGCGTGCCAGGTCTCGAACCCAAGGCCACGCGGGTGAATAACAACCATCCCAACCATCTGATCTATATTTCAGTTGGTGGTTTAGTTGGTTTTTAAGTTTATTTGAATCTATACGTTTAGAAGTCATCTTCCCCAAATTATATGAATCGAACCCTAGCTTTTCTAACAGGAATAATTATCAACCAAAACCCACAGAAACTATGGGGCTTTTGATCGGATGTTAAGGAAGAACAGAAATAACAACATAATTGAAACTTACAGATGCGAAACAAAGGTGGAACTCGTAGTCAACCAAAAAGTCAAACGCGAACGCAAATGCAGATTATAAGGAGGTTTTAGAAGAAATTGAGGGTGAGGGTTTTGTTATTGGCGAGTATAGACTGAGGAGACGGGTTCAATTTATAGTGTTCTCGTTGTTTTGGAAGGTCATAACTGTTTGACTAGAATTGGTCAAACACGCGTCTAAATCACTCAAATAAGGAATGATTTGAACGATTATTGGTTGCTGTAATAATGTCTGATTTGTGTCGGTTCTAAATCAGTCAAAATGGTTTCCATTTTCACGTCTATAAACGCGCTTTGATTACTGGGTCGGGTTCTCTGTGGTCGGGTCTGATCACCATAACCAGGTAGGGGAGATGGTGTTAAGGGGGTGGGCCGGTTTCCTGGGCCGTTTGTTGGGCTTCAAAAAGGACACGAAAAAAATGGTTGGTTATGTTGGATTGATTTAAATTTTTTATTTTTTTTAAACAAAACATGCTAAACTTATTATTATTATTATTATTATTATTATTATTATTATTATTATTATTATTATTATTATTATTTAAACCAAGTGAAATGTGTATATATATTTATAGAATTGTGAGTTAAAGACAATAAAGGTGTGGGTATATTTGTATAAAATGGATGATAATAGGGATAAAGATGTATAAAATTAAGGACTTTTATTTATTAATATTTGAAGAGAAATTTTTGCGATGTTACAATAATTGCCAGTAACCACGAGACAGTAAAGTTCTCCGCAACGACTCTTACGTTTGACAGGTCCAAATAGGTCCATGTGCAAACGCTCAAGTGGCATTTCAACAGAATTTACATTCTTTGGTTTGTGGGACTGTTTGTGCTGCTTTCTCTTCTTACAACTCACACACTTGTCGCTTAGATGAAAATGTTTGACATTAACGCCTTCGACAAGCCCATTTCATTCATAAACACAATTGATTAAGCTTACCAAACCTTGTTTACAATGAAATAATAACAATTCAGACTCAACTAGAACCCTAGAGAGAAACATAGGTCGAAAGAGGGAAACAAATGACAAAAGTTAACATTAAAATCTTATTTTCAGCTTATGCAGACCTGCACATTCGCCCCCCCCCCCCCCCGGTAAGGGTCGAATGTGCAGGTTCGCCCCTTTATATGGGCGAATCAACACATAGCCCTACAAAATTCTTCCTTCGACCTGTATACTACACCTTCGACCATTTCCAGTCACGTTCGACCCTCTTAAATCCACCTTCGACCCTACGATTTAAGCAAAACAGAATTGTATGTGCAATCCAATACCACTAGTCGGAAAACGTGTATCAACACTCATTACTCGATAGAATTGGCTAATGGTAAGAAAATTAAGTCCGAAGAAGTAGTTAGGAACCGTGTGTTGGAACTAGGAGGTCAAGAGTTCTATATTGATCTTCTACCTGTCAAGTTAGGAAGTTTCAATGTCGTTATTGGAATGGATTGGTTGTCAAAGCATCACCCTTGGGAGCTCCGGACTTATTTTTCAAGAAGAAGAATGGATCATTTCACATGTGCATCGATTACAGAGAATTGAAAAAGCTTACGGTGAAGAACTGTTATCCTCTTCCTGGGATCGATGATCAATTTGATCAATTGCAAGGTTTGGGTTTCTACTCGAAGATTGACTTGAGATCAGGATATCATCAGTTGTGTATCCATGAGGAGGATATTCCCAAGACTGCTTTCAGGGTGCGGTATGGTCATTATGAGTTCCTAGTAATGCCGTTCGGTTTGACAAACGCACCAGTAGTGTTCATGGACCTGATGAACCGAGTGTGTAAGCCTTACCTCGACAAGTTCGTGATTGTATTCATTGACGACATTCTGATCTATTCACGAACCCAAGAGGAACATGAACAACATTTGAAGGAAATTCTCAATCTGCTTAAGAGCGAGAAACTGTATGCCAAACTATCCAAATGCGAATTTTGGATACGTGAAGTTCACTTCCTTGGTCACGTTATGAACAACAAGGGTATAGATGTCGATCCAGCCAAGATTGAAGCGATAAAACATTAGGCTAGACCCGATACCCCAACCGAACTTTGACAATTTCTAAGGTTAGCTAGCTATTATCGTCGATTCATTGAGAACTTTTGAAAAATAGCTCAGTCCTTAACAGTCTTGACTCAAAAAGACAAGAAATTCGAATGGGGAGATCCGCAAGAATCAACTTACCAGCATTTGAAGCTCAAGTCATGCAGTGCACCGATTCTCTCGTTGCAAGAAGTAACGGAAGATTTTGTGGTCTATTGCGATGCATCTCACCAAACTCTCGGTTGTGTCCTAATGTAGAGGAATAAGGTTACACGCCAACTCAGGGTACACGAACGGAACTACACAACCCATGATTTGGAGTTGGGTGCAATAGTGTCCGCACTCAAGATTTGGAGACACTACCTCTATAAGACCAAGTGTACTATCTTTACTGGCCATCTGAGCTTACAAAACCTCTGTGATCAGAAGGACTTGAACATGCACCAAAGACAATGGGTCGAGCTACTCAATGACTACGACTGTGAGATTAAGTATCATCCAGGAAAGGCAAATGTTGAAGCAGATGCATTAAGCCGAAAGCAGCGTGCCAGAACGTTGCGCGTCCGCGCATTGGGCATGACCATTCATACTGATCTCACGGTCCGTATTCGTCAGGCTCAGCAAGAAGCTCTCAAGGATATTAATATCGGTCACAAAGCTCTATACAGTCAGGTTGATCAGTTAGAGACAAAACCTGATGGGATAAAATATTTCTTAAATAGAACATGGGTTCCATTTTATGGAGGCTTGCGTGATATAGTTCTGAATGCAGCACACAAGTCCAAGTACTCGATACACCCCGGTGCGGATAAGATGTACAAGGACCTCAAGGAGTTCTATTGGTTGCCTAACATGTTGAGCAGTTCAGATAGAGCTTCAAAGCAAGCTCGATTAACAGGTTTTGTAAAAAGATTTGCGACATTGTCGTCAGTGTGAATGTGTGTAGGCACAATTAAACCTTTGTTAAAAGAGTCTCGAATGAAATGTTTTTTTTATGGCAATGTGTTTTACTTTTGAAAATTGAACCGGATTTTTCACAATTTGGATAGCAGCATCATTATCACAATAAATAGGAGTAAGAAAGAAATCCAAACCGTAATCTACCAACTGATGTTGTATCCAGATAACCTGAGAACAGCATGCGGAGGCAGCCACATATTCAGCTTCCGCTGTTGAAACGGATATTGTTTGCTGTTTCTTACATTGCCATGCAATAAGCCGATCGCCCAAGAATTGACACCCCGCAGAAGTAGATTTCCTGTCAATGTCACAACCTCCAAAATCATTGTCAGAAAAAGCATGTAATTCAAAAGGAGAATCCCTAGGATACCAAAGACCAAATCTGGGTTTCCCCTTAAGGTATCTAAAGATTCTCTTGACAGCATGTAAATGAGAAGTTTTAGGATTATCCTGATAACGTGCACATTGACACACAGCGAACATGATGTCTGGTCTGCTAGCAGTCAGGTACATTAGCGAACCAATCATTGAACGATAAAGTGTTTCTTCTCTGGCTTCTCCTTCCAGATCTTGAGTGAGACCTGATCTTTCAGACATTGGTGTGTCGGCTGGCTTTACATCACTGAAGCTGAACATTGCAAGAATGTCATCCACATATTTACCTTGATGAATCAAGATACTCTTAGAGTTTTGACGAACTTGCAGACCTAAGAAAAAGGTCATTTCACCAAGACCACTCATCTCAAACTGCTTTTTCATCACTTCTTCAAATTCCTTGCACAGTGCATCACTGGTGGAACTAAAGATGATATCGTTCACATAAATTTGCACCAGAATACGATCGTCATGCACTGTCTTGACGAATAGAGTCTGATCAATAACACCACAAGTGTATCCATTAGCAAGCAGGTGTTCAGTCAGGGTAGCATACCAAGCACGAGGTGCCTGATGTAACCCATAAAAAGCTTTGTCTAGTTTGTACACATGCTCTGAATATTTTGGATTTGTGAAACCCAGTGGTTGACCAACATAGATCTCTTCTTTCATAGTAGCATACAGAAACACTGTTTTGACATCCATCTGATAGACAGTAAATCCCTTAAACGATTCATAAGCAAGTAATATTCTGATTGCTTCCAACCTCGCAACCGGGGCATATACCTCATCATAATCTAATCCCTCAATCTGTTTGAACCCTTGCACAACCAATCTAGCTTTGTTTCTTACAATTACCCCACTATCATCTCTTTTGTTTCGATAGACCCACCGCGTGCCAAGTGGTCGTTTTCCTGGAGGAAGTTCAACTAACTTCCAAACCTACAACTTCTCAAACTGATTTAGTTCATCTTGCATCGCATCAACCCAACTTGGTTCTCGCAAGGCCATATCAGTTGACTTTGGCTCAATTTGTGAAATGAAGCACGAGTACAAGCAGCTGTTGATGTCACCAGTTTGACTCCTTGTTAGAACACCTGCATCTACTTGACCAATGATGTTTTCCAGTGGGTGATCTCGTTAAACGCTTGTAGGAATGGCTACGTCTGGAACTGAAGAATCTCCAGGTAGAATTGTAGCACCACGCATTGCAGTCTCTTCTATAGTATCAGGATCAACTTCGACTGCGTCATTTTGCTCAATGGTGCACTCAAGAGGAATGGGATCATGGAATGTAGCAACTATGTTAATGGGACATAGGGATAGCATCCCCCTCATCCTTTGCATCATCAATCACGGAGGATGAGGTTCCAGCAGTGGATGTTGAGGAATCCATGAAACCTGTATTTACACCACTAGAAACATCGTCAAAAATACGAAAAGATCGAAAGAGAGTTTCATAGTCAAATAAGCAGTCTGGACCCACTCTAGCATCTGTTGCATTTTCTTTAAGCCAACGCACGTCAAACGACTCTACGATTTGCCTAGTTTGTTTGTTGTAGACCCTATATGCAGTCTTGCCAGCATAACCGACAAAATAACTGTCATCAGCTTTTGCATCAAACCTTGGTGTAGCGCCCAGATGAAACAGTGTACAGGGACAACCAAAAGCACGAAAATTCATGACGGAGGGTTTAGTACCAAACAGCACTTCGTAGGGTGTTTTCATTCGAGCTTTGTTTACTTGAACTCGGTTCTGCACATAGCAGGCTGTGTTAACAGCCTCCGCCCAGAAGAATGTTGGAAGGTGTGAGTCACACAACATTGTGTGGGCAGCTTCAATTAGGGTGCGATTTCTTCTTTCAGCGACTCCATTCTGTTGTGGCATCCTTGCTTAGCTGAATTTACGTGCAATCCCATTCTGAGCACAGAAATAGTTTAACTCTGCATTCTTGAATTCAGTTCCATTGTCACATCGAATTCCTTTTACCTTCAAGTTGGTCTGATTTTCCATCAATATGATAAACTGTTTTACTATTTATGCAGTCTCACTCTTGTTAGCCAAAAAGAAAACCCAAGTAAAATGTAACATCCGGCCCCTCTCACCATCAATATTGTCCGCTTTGCCCACCCAGAGATCACGGATTTGTTTTTGGGTGCCTGGTGGAGACTTCCCAGGAGGTCACCCATCCTGGAGTTGCTTCCACCTGAGCACGCTTAACTGTGGAGTTCTCCTCTCATCCACTAACATTAAGCCCCAAAACGCGTTGGTGATTTAAGAGGCAAGACATTACTTATGAACCAAGGATCTCTCCTGGCCACGGCCGATGTGGGATTTTCCTGGGGTGTCACATTCACCCCCCGTTAGAGTCTCATCGTCCCTGATGAGGTTTGAGTCTCATCGTCCGTGATGAGGCATGCACCCACCATCCCGAACGGCACAGGAGTGGCTCTGATACCATCTGTCCCTCTCACCACCAATATTGTCCGCTTTGCCCGCCTAGAGCTCACGGATTTGTTATTGGGTGCCCTGGTGGAGACTTCCCAGGAGGTCACCCATCCTTGAATTGCTCCCACCTGAGCACGCTTAACTGTGGAGTTCTCCTCTCATCCACTAACATTAAGCCCCAAAACGCGTTGGTGATTTAAGAGGCAAGACATTACTTATGAACCAAGGATCTCTCCTGGCCACGGCCGATGTGGGATTTTCCTGGGGTGTCACATAAAACGTGAGTACTCATCAGTTATTACTAAACAATATGCTTTACGAGAAATGTTGAGTACATTCACTGGGCCAAATAGGTCCATATGAAGTAACTGCAGCAGAGAATCAATAGTGTTTACCAACTTGGAGTAATGTGGTTTTCTATGATGCTTTCCTCTGGCACATGCAACACATTTTTCAATTGTTATAAAATCACGTACTGGCAGGTCCAAGATGACAATGCCATAGAATGGCAGTATTTTGAGAGACTTTTGAGAAAAGACATGTGACGTTATCAGAGGGAGGTTTGTTCATGTCAATGACATAAGCGTCACCTCGACGTTCCGATTTTAGTAACACTCATTCATCTGGAATGACGACTCCAGGTTTCAATATCAAACATCCTTTGTCAGTAAAATGAGTTGAGTAGCCATTATCACAGATTTGTGACACACTTAGTAGACTATGCTTTAATTCAGGAACATAATTTACCTTATTAAATTGAAGAGCTCCATTTCTTACCGTTCCTCTTTGAGTTATTTGACCCTTCTCACCTCCTGCAAAGGAGACAAATCCACCATTGAAAAATTTGACATCGGTAAGCTGGGATAAGTCTCCTGTCATGTGCCTTGAACAGCCGCTATCAATGTACCAGAGACGAATGATAGTCCTCCACAACCGTTCCTTCACATGATGTAGGATCAGTTAGTTTTAGGTACCCAAGCCATAGTTGTTTTGGGTACGCCGTTGGTATCCATATACTGGACATTCATCCATTGCATGTCAGCAGTTGAAACATTAGCACAAAGATTAGATATATCATTCACAGAACAAGAAGAACCTACCGACGGGGAAGAGATTGGAATAGAGCATTTTGGTTTCCAATGAAATTTGTTTTGAGAAAACATCCTTTTATTCGAACTGGATTCTGCCATGTCAGTCAGAGTCTGAGAATTTAACCTTTTACCAGACTGTTTAACACGTTTATTTCATTTCCAATCACCATCAGAATGCTTCACCTTGGATTTTTCATTCCGCATTGCCTTAGGCTTCTCAACCTTCATTGGCTTGGTATGATTATGATTCCCGTTTAGAGCCTTCTGATGTTTCCAGCTTGCAAGATTTTATTGATTTGTTTTACAATTTCTGGCAATATGTCCAGGGATTCCACATGTGTAGCATGTCTGACGTTTTACATGTGGATCCCCCTGAGATCTTGCAGACTTTCCAGACTCAAAGAGCATGGTGACATCACTATACCTATGTGATGCTGTTTTGGAAAACAGTGTCCCTTGTTTTGAAAAATTCTGTTTTTCATATTATGGAAAAATCTGGTTTGGTGGGACATATTTCCCTGTCTGATCCGTAATGGATTGTTTAACCAAAAGATTTTTCGTTTTATCACAAGCATTTGGCAAAATAACAGAATCTAAATGAACAAACAAAGAGTCAGACGAAAAGTCACAAGGTTTTATGCTCAAAACAAACGAGCCCACACAAATATTTTTGTCCTTATCAGAAATTGAGAAATTGTTTTTCTGATTTTTATTATTAAATGCAAGTGAATCAGAGTCATCGACTTCATACCCATCATCTACCCAATCCTCAACAATCACATTTTCTGCACAAGAATCAACCAAATTAGTAACATTCACATCATCAGAAACATTATAGCAAGTTTCTGTAGAGAAGTTTTCATCCACAGAAGATATAGGAGATTCAGATGATATGGAGCACGCTTTTTCTGAATCAAATGAGTTTGAAGTAGACACAAAAACATATTCATTCACTTTGGACATGTCCTCAGATGATTCGATGTTTTCACATAACTAATAACTAGATGAGTCGGTCTTTCCAGAGTCTGGATCAGAGTCAGACTCAGGTTCAGTCACAGATGAATCATCTGAGTGAGATTTAGAATCGGTCAGATTATTTTCACTGTTTGCTCTTTGCTTTAGACAAAGCTCCCTAATTTGCTTCATGAAATCAAACTCATAGCTCACACTTGAGTTTTGCCGGGTGGTCGGAGCATGAATTGGTTCATTAACTTGTATGTATTCATGTTTAGACTCTTTAGAAACACACAATGATTCATCAGATTCAGATGAAGAGGGAACCTCATCTTTGCTAACCTCAAAGGCTCTATCAACCTCTTTATTTTTCTCATAATTTAATGTCTCAGTCTGTTTTGAAGCATCTTGAGACTTGACAAATGTTTTTGAAGGAGCCTGCTCTTGCTTGGATTGTTTTTGTTTTGGTTTAGAGATTTTAATTGGGGTTGATGTAGGTTTAATGACTTCAGCTTGATCCCGTGATGGTCGACTGGTTGGCCCTTCTATTGGTGAACCATATCATTTCACAGGAAGAGCCAACAATTCTTCATCCGACATAGGAATTGAGGAATAATTTTCATTGAAAGGTGGAGGAATTTCCACAAAACCAATGCCCTTATTTCTCACTTCCTTTGGTCTGTACTTTAACTGGGTATTGATCATTTTTTCAACATTAGGACTACTCCAATCGAATTTTTTAAAATGAACATCTACATTTTCAAATTTTTATTTTAAATCGATCAATTCTGTGGTCAAAGTGTCAGACAGTCGTTTGAAGTGTAAATGTCGACATTTATGATCACTCACCTCCTGATGCAAACGCTTGATATCAAGTTTTTGTTTTTCAACTATTTCTTTATAAGAGTTAAATTTCTTCTTAATGTCCCAAGTGGCCATCTTTTCATATTCAAGTTGTTTGTATGCAGAGAGAGTTTCTTCTCTAATACCCTTAATTTTAAGTTTACACCTTTCAGTGCAACATGATTCAGCTAAAGTTTCAGAATGTACCTCAGCCGCTGACGGAACATAATCGTCATCCATCTGTGCCATGAGTTCCTTGTCCACAGTATCTTCAACAATCATTAGATCCTCCATTTGAGAAGACCTGTAACATCGCGAATTTCCCATAATTTTTTTTTGATAAAAAGAATGTATTGTTTTAAACAATATATGTTTTAAATACCTTAAACTAATAATTATTTGTATCTCGACACTTTTGTACGTTTTAAAAATATTTCGAGTCACTTTCGGGCTTATATAATCATATTATGAATTTAGAATAATATAGTTTTAGGGAAATAATTGCCAAAAAAAAAAGATTTGTGTGGACCGGGACTCGAACCCGCGTCCACAGCCAACCAACACACAGTGACAACCAACTGAGCCAACTATCATCTTGTGTAGTATTTCAGAAGAAAATAAACTTAACACATTCCTTAAATTGATTAGTCAAAGTCTTAGTCAAACAGTCAAAGTCTTATTCAAATAGTCAATTCATCATAAAACCTTACTTTATGGTGTTGACCAATTTTAATGGCTAATTGACTCCAAAACTAGTATAAAAACCCACCTATGACCCATTATACTTTGCACCTCTAAATCGATTGTTTCAATCTGATTAAACTTTCCCTCATACCTTTCTTCTATAGTCTATTACTTCTACAATTGAAGCTTTGATTATAAGCTCTTGTAATTGGCGAATTGGAAGCTTGATATTCTTTCTTTTTCGTTTTCTTCAATTTGGACTAGCTACGTTGTTGAGTCTTTGGTATTCACCTCGCATACATTCACAACACATTATTCTATTTTTTTCACGAGACATAACATTTTGCTAAGGTGAGTTTTACATAGCCCCTTTTCTATTTATCACCGTTTTTGGGGTGAAACATGTTACAACATTCTATATGCAATTCAATCATCAAAGTGTCTATGTGTTTTTCTATGTTGCATTATGTCTTGAACATGACTAGGGTAAGCACAATTCTAGCATAATCATTAACATTGATCAGCCGACGGTATACAATGATAGATCTATTGGACTGACAATCCCACCCGGATACGTGCCTCCTACAAAGGTAGCGTGGGTGTTTCTTATCGCATAACATATTCGAGTGAACCATGAGCGTATGGGATGTACCACATTATAACAGTCACAAGGGTTGATTATGCACTCGATGTACTTCTAGTATGTTTTCACATATGGACTAGACTTGCCATGACACTTGAATTGTACAAGTTTTATTCAATTATCAAAACCTATGTAATTCTCACCAACTTTTTGTTGACCCAAAATATTTTCAAACTTAACATGTTTCAGGTTATAGCTTGCTTGAAGATTAGAGTTATTGCTTGAAGATGCGTAGCTGGTATTTTTTTCATTTTGATGTACAAAATTCTTAGAACAATTGTATGTAATTTATTTAAATCATTTATTAAAATTTATTATTTACCATGAGCTACTGAACAATCATCAATACGTGACATCCCGATGTTTCCGCCATCGGTTGGGGTGTTACAGATTGGTATCAGAGCCATGGTTATAGGGAATTAGGTTATTAGAAAAAAAAAATAATCTAGTCTATAACCATAGGATTTTAATCGGTACTTGCTCCTTTTACTTGCAACCTTACTTGTTTATATTCTCTATTTTACTTCTTATCCTTACTTTAGTCCCTACAAGAAGAGTGCTCTCCATCACAAGATCTACTCTTAGACTAATAGGACAAATCCTCAGGTTTAGCCTGAACCACCTTGAAGATCTCGTCGAAGTTCTAGATTTTAATAACGAACACGTGCAATCTGGAAGGGTGAACGCCTGTATTCTGAGTTTTCTGTCTAGGACTGGCATTGCGCATATATCCCAATCAGACGAGGGACCCGGATGCCTACCTGGGAATTCTCGGGATGAGTGTTCACTTATAGGCTAAAGCATGTCTTCACTATGTTATTAGAATCTAGAAGCTTTGATAAGTCAACGTTTTCATTTATTCGTTTTAATTAATGAATAGATGATTACACTCACTTCCCTTAAAAACTAAGCTCTAAAATCTCAAAATTTTACAGCTTAAATCAATCTCATATCATAACCAACAATGGATTTCACAATCACACTTCACCTTACCATCTTAGCCACTTTTTAAATATTCAAGACCCTACCCAAATCATATTATTTCATTTCTCCACATGTTACTTATTTTTTTAAAAAAAAAAAAAAAAAAAAAACTATAACCTCATACCTTAGCACAAACTAAAGATTTCTAAATCTTGTTGTATTTTCATTACCTAGTAACTTTACAAAGTACATTTTTTTTTAAAAGATGTCCTCGAACTTAAATTCAATTGTTTATTTATTTACGTAACAAACGATTTTCTATATAATGCTTTAAACTATTAAAAATCACTAATAGAACCTTGATCTTCAAAACCTAATGCCATGTTTGAAATCTCCAACTAACGGGAATATTTTAATCAAAGCCCACTTAGCTTGTACTATTTAACAACTTTTGCTTTATGTACAAAACCAATTTTGAAAATAAATTTTTTTTTTTTCATAGGAATAATATCTAGTCTCTAGATTCTCCATCGACACTCACTCATTTTCAACTTGTTCAAATTTTTACAATATTTGGCATATACCACAATCATGTTTTCTTATACACTTGATTATAACCTTTGATCCAAACCCCAAAATTTACACCGCTACATAATCTCCTTACTATAAAATAAACTCTTTATCAACTATCTTCACATTCACTATCTCTCACAACCTTGATTCTGCTTCAAGATTTTTCATCATCCTCTCAAGAACTAATTTCATATCCTTCACCTTCTCAAACATGAACTAGTTACCCATGATAACCAAACTATTGAAACTTGGTTGTGTGTTGCATCAAACTTAATCCTTAGTTATACACGTGGATTCGATTATCTACCATATTTAAACATTTGATACTAGAAATCATGGAATATAAACTATTTGCTATAGACACACCTAGAGTCATTAACCTTGTTTAGGAAAACACTATTACAACTCACATGCTATGCTTGATACTTGATTGTTTATATGTACATATTATCAATTTGCAATTTATGTGTGAAATAATTGGTACACTTAATCAAACAACTGGTAGAGGATGGAGTACTTGCTCAACAGTTAGTTGAGTACCAAATAACCTACTGAACGATTGGTAGAGGTCATCATGTCTGCTCAACAGTCGGTAGAGGCCCTACAACCTGCTCAACGACTGGTAGAGGCTATCGCACCTGCTCAACAATCGGTAGAGGTTCTTACTCACTGACTGGTAGAATCTTTTTCCTACTCAACAGTTGGACTCACTTTTGGATACATTGTAAACGATTCAATCACAAGGTTATTTTGCATTACTTACATGTGTGTTTAGAGTCATAGAAGGACACAAAACCCTAATGTAAGGTAAATTGGTGATTGCGGTCCAGAACGTAATCATGAATTTACAGGTACGTTAAGGTAGTGTGAAATTCTAATAAGGTTTTAGTAGTTCATTTGGTTTTCAAATAACCAATCAATTCATGCATTTCTTATAAGATTCCTAAAACATAAGTTTAGTATTTTGCTAGATTCTTATGCTTCTTGCTACTTCAGACGAACCTAATCCAATCCTTAAAACTCACATCTCAAACCTCTTATCCAAATTATTCGAAACAAATTATTCAATTACCTATAAATTCATGTCGTGCCTTAACCCAAACCACAGCTGCCTTAATTTCTACCTAATCAACCTCAAACCTGTGTTTTTAATATCTTCGGGACGAAGTTTCCAAAAGCAAGGGAGACTGTAACATCACGAATTTCCCCTAATTTTTTTTTTGATAAAAAGAATGTATTGTTTTAAACAATATATGTTTTAAATACCTTAAACTAATAATTATTTGTATCTCGACACTTTTGTACGTTTTAAAAATATTTCGAGTCACTTTCGGGCTTATATAATCATATTATGAATTTAGAATAATATAGTTTTAGGGAAATAATTGCCAAAAAAAAAAAGATTTGTGTGGACCGGGACTCGAACCCGCGTCCACAGCCAACCAACACACAGTGACAACCAACTGAGCCAACTATCATCTTGTGTAGTATTTCAGAAGAAAATAAACTTAACACATTCCTTAAATTGATTAGTCAAAGACTTAGTCAAACAGTCAAAGTCTTAGTCAAATAGTCAATTCATCATAAAACCTTACTTTATGGTGTTGACCAATTTTAATGGCTAATTGACTCCAAAACTAGTATAAAAACCCACCTATGACCCATTATACTTTGCACCTCTAAATCGAATGTTTCAATCCGATTAAACTTTCCCTCATACCTTTCTTCTATAGTCTATTACTTCTACAATTGAAGCTTTGATTATAAGCTCTTGTAATTGGCGAATTGGAAGCTTGATATTCTTTCTTTTTCGTTTTCTTCAATTTGGACTAGCTACGTTGTTGAGTCTTTGGGATTCGCCTCGCATACATTCACAACACATTATTCTATTTTTTTCACGAGACATAACATTTTGCTAAGGTGAGTTTTACATAGCCCCTTTTCTATTTATCACCGTTTTTGGGGTGAAACATGTTACAACATTCTATATGCAATTCAATCATCAAAGTGTCTATGTGTTTTTCTATGTTGCATTATGTCTTGAACATGACTAGGGTAAGCACAATTCTAGCATAATCATTAACATTGATCAGCCGAAGGTATACAATGATAGATCTATTGGACTGACAATCCCACCCGGATACGTGCCTCCTACAAAGGTAGCGTGGGTGTTTCTTATCGCATAACATATTCGAGTGAACCATGAGCGTATGGGATGTACCACATTATAACAGTCAAAAGGGTTGATTATGCACTCGATTTACTTCTAGTATGTTTTCACATATGGACTAGACTTGCCATGACACTTGAATTGTACAAGTTTTATTCAATTATCAAAACCTATGTAATTCTCACCAACTTTTTGTTGACCCAAAATATTTTCAAACTTAACATGTTTCAGGATATAGCTTGCTTGAAGATTAGAGTTATTGCTTGAAGATGAGTAGCTAGTATTTTTTTCATTTTGATGTACAAAATTCTTAGAACAATTGTATGTAATTTATTTAAATCATTTGTTAAAATTTATTATTTACCATGAGCTACTGAACAATCATCAATACGTGACATCCCGATGTTTCCGCCATCGGTTGGGGTGTTATAAGACCAATCCCATCCACCTCCTGATTGAGCGACCATGGCTTTGTTGGAGTTAGAGGATTCAGATCCAGTGTGAGTGGTAGATGATTGACTTCCCGGAGTTGCAGTGGGAGAAGCGGCTACAGGAGCAGAGTTGTCTACTTCTTTCTTCGGCTTAGTGCACTCACGAGCAAAATGTCCAAGTTCATCACAGTTATAGCAACGCATCTTCATCTTATCCCAACTCAGTTTCTTTGTTCGGTTTTCCCATACATTTCTTCCAGTCTTCTTCACGAACTTATTCGCTCTATGCACCACCATAGCTATCTGCCAAGTCAAGTCCATCTCTTCAATATCATCCTGATTAACGTCATTTAAGTCACATGCTCCAACATCTTTCGTAGTAAGTTGACCTGTTAGAGAAGCATTATAGCAATTCAGGAATCCAGCAAATAAACTTAAGTTACTTTCAAGCTCCTTTGGAATTTTGTGTATGTGCTATAAGGATCGACAATCAACAAAGAAATGATCAAACAAGTTTGATTTAGGTGCGGAAACCCTAAACCAATCACAAAATGATAATTAATCAGATCAAAACAAGTAAATCATCATTCAAAGCCTTTTCATTAATAATCAAGACTCAATTACACGTTGATAAAGTGAAAACAACAAGGTATGAACGTGAATTAAGCTAAATAATATCCTAGAGAGAGAATCAGAAAGTGGAGGGAACAAAATGACTCAAAGTTTCATTCAAAAAATCAGCTTGACATATATATAGTCTGCACATTCGCCCATTTTGTAAGTGCGAATGTGCAGGTTCGACCACTTCATCCGGTCGAACCAAGCCATACATAAGAAACCTATTCTACATTCGTCCAAAACCTCTCCTTCGCACCTTCTCAGTCTCCTTCGATCAAACTAAAACTCCTTCGCCCATTCGACTATCAACAAAAACAAGTTTATTGGACAATCCGAAGCACTAGTCGCATAAATGCATCTACAAACTCCCCCTCGACTATTGCTTGGATTGTTGTCGACGTTCTTCGTCCATTCTGATGTTCATCAACTTGATATGCCGCTGAATCTTTTGTTCCTTAGTCAGCACCGGTTCATGAAATGTCTTCGGCTTCTTCTTTTTCACTTCAGGCACCTTCTGTATCTTTACAAACTTCCCGAGCTTCTTGTCATAATCACATCCAGCATTTATATCATAAGCAAAGCACATAAATACCACACGTTGGTATTTGCCTGCTTGTTCAGCATCCTTAACCTCAGAATAAATCAGATTATAGAACAACATTATTATATCCTCATGTGAACAATTAATCAACCACATGGGATAAAAAATGTGTATCTTCTTGAAGTTCTTTTCCAATCATAGTACCACCAAATAAAGTCTTTGGCGAAGTGTTGTGGAATCGGCATCAAAGGAATCTTCTTCAACACTCGCAGTGGCTTATACTTCAGCGTCACTTTGGGCATTCCAGTAATCATGTCAATATCCTTTTTATGAACGATTCATTTTGGATATTGAGGTGCAAATAAATCCCACTTAGTTCGGCTCTCTCTCGTCATCCTCTCAGCAACATAAGAAATTTGACTATTTGACGCTCCCGATATTCGGTGACGACAAATATCACGAATAGCCCAGTAAGGGAGAGTCTTTAGGTCATGGAATTTGTTAAAGTACAGAATTCCCTTCTCCCACTAGACTGCTATGCATTTCAGTTGCTTAACAAACTTCCAGGCCAATGCACGACCTTTGAAAATTTCACTGTGAAGTTTGTAGAAGCTACCTTGTATCTCAGCTTTAGGACGGTTATTCTCCTTCTGTTTCAATTTCCTCAAAAGTTCTTTCAAACTATCAGATTGCTCGAACTGTGGCTTATCATGCCCTTTGAACACTTCTTCAAAAAATTTGCTCTTTTCCTTAGCAAGTTTCTCAGCCTGGTTTAGCACTTCATCAGAAAATCCAGGAAATCCAGAATCTTGATCATTCTTAAAGTATTGTGGATATTCCTCACTTGTAATGTCTTCCATCTCAACTTCTTCAAATGTAGGAACATCACGGTCATCTGAATGATTCCCGGTTTCCTTTTCAGGTATCTTTGGAATGAAATTATCAGCAAGTAGCTCTTCCAAAGTCTTTCCAACCTGTCTAGCTAAACCTTCAAGTATTTCCTTAGAAACCGCCGCAGAAACCTCTCCATCTTCTAGATTTGGGTCATCAAACTCCAACTCATACAGCTTATTACTAGACTCGAATATTTCTGGAAACCTGCCTGTCATGTCAATCGTCCAGACTCGATCTGTAAGCATCTGGCGATACATGTGTTTGTCTTCTTCAGATAAAGACTGCAGTTTTTCATTCCAGAAAACGTCATCATCTACATTTTCACCTGGAGTCTTTGAGCTTGACTCTCCACCTTTGCTCGAATCACGCTTCTCATACTTATATTTCTCAGCGTTGTCATCATCACTATCAAAAGCAGAGCTGTTTGCATCACTTGATCCACCATCTGAACTACCATCATCTCCATCATCTTTCTTCTTTTTCTTTTGAGGATTGTTACCAGCATCTTAATCAAGATCTTCATCCTCTTCATCGTCAGATGGTTCAAAGTCTACCTGCTCTTCATCTCGCTCTTTATCTTCTTCACCAGCTTGAAGTTGAGGAGCTCGAGAGTACAAGTCTTTTATCAGATTGTCCATGTTATTGTTACTCTCCTTTAGCTTTTTGTTCTCCTCTTTTAGAGCAATATACCTTCTTGTGTTCCTCTGCTCGTGTTTCAGCAACTTTTTGTTCTCTTTCTTCAACTTTTTTGATTGCTTCCTTCAACTCTTCACTGTTATCATGAGATGTGACTACAACTTCCAACATCTTTTTATCATTCGACTTCAATTGCTCAATCTCGGTTTGCTGTTTGTTGATAATGCTCATCATTTCAGATAGCCTTTGGTTCACAGCAGTCATTACATCACTATCAACTGTGACCTTCTTTTTAACAGGCATCTCAGCAACTTCAGGCAGTTTGCCTTTCCTCATCTTCTTGAGCACATTGTCTAACGCTTCATTGAACTCATCAACAGGTAATTCATCTCCCTGTTCTGTGCCAGAAGTAGTTACAGTCTTTTGTTTCTTAGATACAGGTGCGGTAACCGGTGACTTGGAACTAGAAACTGGTGGTAATTTCTTTCCAGCAATGAGTGATTCAATCTCCCTCATTCTCTTTTGACTCGGTTTCAGTACATTCTCTTGTTTCTTGTACTGAGGCTTCTTCTTTGATTTCACAGCCTGTATTGGTGAAGCAGGAAAATCTTTTTCCACATTAAGACCCTCTTCATGTTCATCAACAGGAATTGGGCTCTTATTACCTTGATCTTTAACAGACTGGTTTAAACTAACAGACTCACCAGCCACTGTGGCCTTGGGCGTGGTAGTCTTCAGCGTTTCAGTTTCCGAATCCCAGTGTTCATCTTCTTGCGTCTCTTCAGAATCAATCGACGCCTCATCCACAATATGCACTCCCTTCTTAGCCATTGTCTTTCTTCTTCTCAGTGTACTCTTCTTCTTAGCAGGTTCAGGAACAACCTCTATTCTGATCTCTTCTTCCTTACCCTTTCCACTCTTTTCCCCAACATTAACAACCTGTCTCTTGCGCTTCGCATCTAGATCAACAGGATGTAATGGGTTATCTGGATCTGAATCACTGTTTGCATGTCTCACTTGCCCTTTACCTGGATCCGTATAGTCAATCCTTGCCAAATGTCCAAATAAACGCCTAACAGGTGGACGTTCATTCACTGACAGACCTTTATAGGCTTTCATCCTTGCCAGTGTATTGATTGACATATGTTCTTGAAAGACAATGTGCTTAGGATCCCTCTTCAAATCTTTGTATTTATAATCAAACACCATCTGGAGGAATTGAGGATACAGCAAAAACTTCAGATTCCTCGTGCCGTTCACAGGCTCCAACAAATGTTCCATTAACATTCCTGATACATTGAACGGTTTGTTCAATACCAGTGCCACCATCATCGAGCTAATACTCTTACGCATCAAATCATATCCTCCAGCGGCTGAACCAAAGACATGTATCAACACATGTGCCAAGTATTTGAACTGTGGACACAGCTTTCCCTTATGCAATGAACCATCAGTAATCGGTCCATTGTACCTCATCCTCAGAAAGCACTTTCGTTGATCCATAAAACTAAGCTCTTTAGGATCCGTCTTCTCATCTTGCAGATTCAAGGCTTCTCTAATATCCTGCTCACATACAATCACCATCTTTCCTTGGATCTTGCTAATCACAGATGACTCGCAATTCCAGAAATCCAACTTTGCTTCAGTCCAGAAGTCTTGCATCATGTCTCTGTACATAATGGTAGGTGTAGCAATCGCGTCTATCACCCGACTTCTCTTCAAGAACTCTATAATCTCAATAAACTCAGTATGCTTTTTAACCTCTCCATGATACGCACAGCAATTATGCGCATTCTCGAATGTTAAAAGCTCTTCAGTGACTTTCTTTGCAGGCTGTGAGGATGATCCGACTTGTTCAGTAGGCTTCTCCTGTTCAGACATGGTTTGATCTGCAAAACAAAACAAAGAAACATGTTAAAAATTGACAAAAAATTCAAAGTTTGAAAATTTGGTAATTAATCTTCTCATTCGCCCAAACGGGGGTGCGAATGAGAAAAACTTGGTGCGAATGAGAAATTTTAAAGGTACGAATGTAAGAGTTTTTTTAATAAAATGTTTCATTCGCCCATTTAAACATCTCCTTCGCCCATTCGAAAGGTGCAAAGGAGTCTGTCTGCAATTTTAAATTTTCAATTCTGAATTTTATTGTTTCTAATCATGTTATTTTGATTTGTTTGGCAAGTAAAGACACCGATTAATGTTTTTAAAACAACAATTTTATCCAACATTCATTTTATCAATGTTTTCAGTTCAAAATTAGGGTTTATCTAGTCATCATGATCAACTGATAATTCTGATGGATTAACACTACTAATTTTTGTTTCTTCTCCCCCTAAAACATTGGTAGAATGAATCCTAAACATCAATTGCAACAATGAACATGTTTATAACAGGTTTTAGAAAGCTAGGGCTCAAAACTGAAAACCATCGATTATACGATCAATCCTTGTTGTTAACCTGTAAGATTGAGTGGCAAATGATCAGTAAAAGTAGACGAGCACAATGATCTAAAGCAAAAGATCAGGGCAACAAGTGGACTTAGTGCAGAAAATTTTGAAAATTTTTTGTAATGGGTCGAATGAGTCTGAAAGGGTATATATAGGCAAGCTCCTTCGACCATTCTGACCGGTCGAATGAGATACTTTTGTCTCCTTCGACCCTAGTTAAAGATTCGAATGAGGCAAAAGGGTTCGAATGAAACAGATGTTCAAGAACACTCTCATTCACCCGTTCCAATTATTTTTCAACTTTTAAGCAATCAACATTCATATTTTCACATTTAAAAGATTACAAAGCTCAAATGGTTCATCAAGGTGTAGAAAATGTACATCAAGCACCATCAGCTATCAAAAAGAAAATGAAAATGTAAAATCTTTTTGGATTTTCTAAAGTTTATGCTAAAACACACCAAAATCTTTTTGAGTTTTGTAATTTTTGATGAGAAAATAAAATGCAAAAATGTAAATGAAAAACAGTAAATGTTTTGGGATTTCCGGTAAAGGGATCATATCAGTTATTGAGAAATCTGATCACACCGTTGATCTTTTGAATTATTATCATTAAAGTCAATGTGTGATCTGGCAACTGCTGATATTATGATCCACATAAACTCACATGCAGACTTTTGTGTAGTGCTTTAAACTGATACTGTTATTTATAGTATAAACATAATTGTCTGTGGTTCCCACGCACACGACATACTCCCGTATCAAGAAGTAAAAGCACAAAGACTCATTGTAAAGCGTGATTATGCTTTCGTCGTCTGTAATTTACAAGGTATAATGCACAGAGGTATATAGGTCAGCAAATTAATGCAGCAAAGTAACATGTGCACTTTACCAGGTTGAGGACTGATATTAATCATGATTTGCATCAGTGATTAATACGATGTAATAGATAATCTTTGATCATCATATAACATGGAAAGTTCCTCAATTCGGTAACTTTAGGATTTGGCATAAAGCTCTTTTAGAAAGACACCCTGTCTGATCTAGGTCCGTAATGACTTACAGCAGAAGATCAGAGAGGCTATCCCCAGACAACTAATAACATAACGACCCTAAACCTCCGAGTTTTGTACAATTACCCTATCAAACTAAATTACGGTACTAAGACCATATGCCCATGAGGAGTTCATCCACACATCAATTCGTTTGATATGTATGTATCAGGCACGCAGTAATAGGTCTACGAAGCCTATTAGCACATCACACAGACTCAGACACACGTCTTATATAGCAGTACATTACTTAGAATGTGTCAGATCCCCACTGATGTACTATCATTTCCCCTTTTACTCTAGGAAATCATTTTTGATTTTTCTGATTTTTTATAAATTTTTGAATTTACTGTTCCCAAGGATATGCTGGAGCATTTCAAATATGTGACTGCCCAGATATCGTTTGTTCACAGAAATCTGACGGCATTAATCTAAGGGAAGAAGATATAGCAGTCAGCAAAGAAATTTTCTAATTTTTATGGATTTTGAAATTTTTTAGAAAAACGGTAAAAATTAAACTAAAAAGTGATAGACTGAGGTGGTGATCAGTCTTGTTTTTCTTTAATACCATTAGCTTTTAAAAGATAATCAAATCTGGATTTGTCAAAAGCTTTGGTAAAAAGATCTGCGCGTTGGTAATCAGTGTGGTTTTTGACCATATCGATCAACTCTTTAGCATAACAGTCAAGGATAAAATGATATTTAATCCGGATATGTTTAGCCTTTGAGTGATTTACTAAGTCTTTTGTTAATGCGATTACGGCTTCGTTATCACAGTAAATAGGGGTTTTAAGAAATTGCAAACCGTAATCCACCATCTGTTGTTGGATCCAAAGAACCTGTGAGCAGCAGCTCGATGCTGAAACGTATTCTGCTTCACATGTGGATAGTGCAACTGCGGTCTGTTTCTTGCATTGCCAGGTCACGAGCCTGCTCCCCATAAACTGGCATCCAGCCGTTGTGGATTTGCTGTCTTTGTCACAGCCGCCCCAATCTGCATCACTAAAAGCGATTAGGTCAAAATTAACATCATGAGGGTACCAAAGTCCTTTCGATGGACAACCCTTCAGATATCTAAGGATACGCTTGACAGCTGCAAGATGACTTTGTTTCGGCTTCGACTAATATCGTGCACAAAGACATGTTGCAAACATTATATCCGGTCTAAACGCGGTGAGATACATCAGAGATCCGACGATTGCTCTGTATGTAAATGGATCAGTCAGCTCCCCCTTAGCGTCAACTCCAATCCCGTGATTAGGTTGTATCGGGGTATCCATCGGCTTCGAATCATCCATCTGGAATCGGCTCAAGACTTCAGAAACGTATTTGGTCTTGTGAATAAAGATCCCCGTTGGTCTTTACTCCACCTGCAAGCCTAGGAAAAACTGCATTTCTCCCATTGCGCTCATTTCGAACTTTTCCTGCATAACCTTTTCAAATTCCCTGCACAGAAGTTCATTAGTAGACCCGAAAATAATATCATCAACATAAATTTGCACAAGAAGCAAGTCATCTCCTGCTCGTTTCATGAACAGTGTGCAATCTACCAATCCGCGTTTGAATCCTTTCGAGAGAAGATACGTGCTCAGCTCCTCATACCATTGTCTCGGAGCTTGGTGTAACCCGTAGAGAGCTTTGTTTAAGACATAAACCTTATCCCGGTGAATAGTGTCCTCAAAGCCTGGTGGTTGACCTACGTAAACTTCCTCTTTGACCACACCGTAAAGAAATGCGCTCTTTACATCCATCTCATACACCTTGAATTTCTTCCAGGATGCAAACGTCAGAAACATTCGTATAGCTTCCAAGCGTGCAACAGGTGCATAGATTTCATTGTAGTCGATTCCCTCAACTTGATGAAAACCTTGAACAACCAAACGAGCTTTGTTTCTCACTATAACTCCTCTATCATCCTTTTTACACTTAAACACCCATTTGGTTCCGATCTTCTTTCTTCCCGGGGGCAAATCTGTCAGCGTCCATACTCCAAGTTTCTGAAATTGTAACAACTCTTCTTGCATCGCTTCCACCCAAGCATCATCCAAAAGAGCTTCCTTGTACGTCCGCGGCTCGACCTGAGAAACATAACAAGCGAAAGACCAGTCATTTTGAAAACCAGATTTTTGTATTTTGGCATATAAAGCAAGATTGCCAATATTCTCTGGTGCTTGAGCATTTCTCAATTGCCCTCTTGTCATAACGCTGCTACCAGAATCACCAATAACCTGTTCAAGCGGGTGTATCCGATGTATCCGAGATTCCGGATAATCAGGTACTTGCACTACCGTTTGAGTCATCAAATTCTCTGTAGAAACCAGATCATTACCCACTTTCGATATTGAAGCATCAGTTGTAGTTGGGTTCACTGGTGGTGTCACTGTAGCATTTTCCAGAATAGCTTCACTTGTAGCATCATCGTCTTCATCTTCTGATTCCGATGAATTAAGCATTGTTGAAGCTTCTTGGAACACTTCTTCTTCCATCACAGGAGCAGTGGTATCATTAGAAGCTGCTTGAGGATTTACAGTGATCGGACGCACTAACGGTGAAGTCACTGCGTTTTCGACCTCGTAATATAAACGGAGTACAGCTTCTTCAACCATGCTATCTAGATTGAATGATTCAAAGAAGTCTTTGTAATCAAACATCCAGTCTGGACCGCCTCCCTGTACATTTTGAGTGTATCTTTGTACTTCGACGTTAGCCCACTCCTCGACTTTTCTAGTTCTTTTGTTGAATACCCTTTTTAGTGGGGTTGCATATCCAACAAAATAGCCTTCTTCAGCCTTTGGTGTGAACTTCTCCGAAGGATTAAGCATTGTACACGGGGCTCCAAACGGTTCTAGATACTCTAGATTCGGCTTTCGTCGGTTCAACAGCTCATAAGAAGTTTTGCCAAACTTCTTCACTGTTAAAACACGATTTAGAGTGTAACATACTGCGTAAATTGCTTCGTTCCAGAACATGACTGGAAGATTTGAGTCCGCAAGCATTGTTCTCGTCGTTTCGATTAGAGTCCTGTTCTTTCTTTCTGCGACACCGTTCTGCTGGGGTGTATACGGAGCGCTGTATTCATGATGAATTCCCTTGTTTTCAAAAAGATCATCCATCTGAGCGTTTTTGAACTCCGTCCCATTATCACTCCGGATTCGTTTGATCTTTAGACCATAGATATTCTCCAGACGAGTAAACAGAACTTTCAGGTTGTCAAACGTGTCTCTTGTGTCGTACATATGGGCAGGTGGCAAGTAAATGTCCCCTTTCCCCGCACTTAAAACACGCACGGTATTCTTCATAGTTCTCCTTGATGTGCGACTTGGAAAAACTTGCAATGGGATATTGATCAACCATGCACTGTTTTCTCAAACTCTAAGGAGCTGGGTCCTTTGAGTAAGTCGGCTCAATGAAACTATTTGACTTGTCTACTGGCTTAACGAATTGTGTGACTTTGACCTTTGCGTCTTTAGAATTATCCGAATAAATTTTCTCTAAAATGGCTGGAGGAATATCATTGGTTCGTTCATGTTTCGGGAACCAAATTGTACTTTCCTGCCAGATCTTTTCAATTTTGGAATAGTTCACAAATTGAATCGGATATTCATCAGCAGACATAATCTTATTGGAGCCTTGCATTAGATAGAAACCTTTTACAGGTTTGTCACATGATTCGTTGCTCATTTCATTTGGTTTCTCAGTTTTAGTTTCAGTTTTCTTTTCAACAGATTTAACCACATTTTTCTCAACTTTCTTAACAGCTTTGTTTTCAACATTTTTAACAACAGACTGCTCAGCTTTCTTAGCAACATTCTTTGCTGGTTGATTCTTTCTGTGAGCATTAGCCATGGGATGAACCATCTGAGATGGTGAGACTGGTTAAGTAGTGATTATATGATTTTCATCAGGGATATCACTTTCATTCTCAACAACCGTCTCAGATTGTTCATCTTCTTCATCAGAATAATCTGCAGCGACCACACCCTCATTGTTTCCCAATACAGGTCTCACATCAGAATACGGGTCTCCGACACTGGAAGTGTTGGACTCGTTATCTGATATGGAGTCAGATTTGACTAGATTCTCTGGTGCTATTGCATGTAAATTATGATTTTCGAACAACACCGGTGATGGGACAGCTTTGTAGTTTGCACTACTCGACTGTGAAGGTTGTTCGATGATGTGGTCAACTACATAAGCAATGTGCTTATAGCTCTCTAACTTTTTATTTACTTTTTCAGCGAAGCACTTGATGGTTGCCATTTCTAACTTTGTGATTTCCTTTTCATTTATATAATTGTTAATGGCAAGTTGTTTTATAGACAAAGTCTTTTTCAGTTCAGAAACATCCTTTTTGTAACCATCAAGTACTTTGTTGAAAGCTTTTGATTCTTTTTGATAATTTTGACAGTTTAGTTTAGCACTCTCAAGTTGTACCTTGAGTTGCTTATTTTCTTCTGTCAATTTTTCAAAATAAGAACATTTAACACAAACTTTAGATTGAGATTCAGTACTTACCGGTTTAGGTGGTTCTGTCATTGCCATCAGCGCGAAGTGAGCTTCCTTCCCTGCAAAGAATTTTGAGTAATCAATCTTTGTGCAGGCATCATCCACCATGCACGACTTGCGGGTCAAAAGGAAATCTGCTTCAGCTAGCAACTGATCAATGTCATCGTCTAGTGAATTCACACTAGCTTCCGAGTCAGAATCACTTTCCATGTCCGAATAAGCCGAATCATATTGCTCTCCAACATCTGTGACAGAATCAAGAATCATTCCAGACTTCTTGTCTTCACACTGATCATTCACATCCTCTCTCAACTCTTCTATTTTCAACTCTGACACTTTTTCTTTCACAACTTCCTCTTCAATCTCCACATGTTCATCCAAACTCATCTTTTGTGCCACACAAGCCATATTTTCAGCAGTAATCTCTTCCACTCCCAATTGCATACCCGTCCAATCAAAACCTTCATCTTTTTGAATCACAAGTGCTTGGTTTTGATTTTCAGTTTGGGTTTGGTTTTGAGTGTTAGGTGTAGAGATGGGAACAATGGTTCGGTTTGGATTCTGTTGTGGTTGGTTTTGAGATGTGGATTGTCTAGTATTGGTATTTTGTTGTGTGTTTTGACGGTTCTGGTAGTTGTTTTGAGGTTGAAAGCTAGAGATGTTGGGACTGTTGTATGATACCTGATTCCGGTTTTGGTTTTGTCGGTTTTGGTAGGTTGAGTTGAACGGGTTTCGATTACCTTGCTGAGCCGGCTGTGTACACTCTCTCTTGAAATGACCCTTCTCACCACAATTGAAGCATGTAACCTTGGCTTTGTTAAAGCCGTAAGTGGTGTTTGGAGAAGTCGAAAGGTCAGTTCTCCCTGTTTTCTGGATAAAATCAGTGGCTCTTCTCATGATGCTAGCAAATGCCCACTGTATATCCATAAGCTCCATTTCCTCTTTATCGATTTGTGCATAGTCCTCATTGGTTAGATTGTTGTTTCCAATCTAACTAGCAACTAAACCGTTGTATGATGCAACCATAGCAGATACTAATGCAACATGCTGTTGAGCAATCTCAACAGTAACATTGTTATGATCAGAAGTCTCTAACACAATCGGACTTTGATTTGATTGTGTTTGAGTGATCTGCATTTGGTTCATGTGAGGATTATTTGATTTTTGTTGAGGTTGACTTGCTGTGTAACAGACAGCTTGTTGTAAAGGTGAAAAAGGTGAAATGAAATTTGGTGTTTGATAAGATTGTGGTGTGTATGATGAAGTTTGGCAAGATAGTTGATTGGTGCTTTGGTGGGTTCAACAACATTCGATACACACGCAATATGAGGTGCAACACTTGAAGTAGAGCTAGAAGTAGATGTACCACTAACATACAGATCTGGGTTCTGTGGAATCTTTTTCTTTCAACACTTCAATGTGTTAGTTCCAATATGGTGGTAAAGCATCAGCAAATTTATCCACCAGTTCTGACATCGGTATGCTAATCTCGTAGCTCGAAAGCTCTGTGAGCAAATGGCAATACCTTGGAACCAATTCTTTTAGAGTCTCATTACCCATGTAACTAAAGTTCTCGAACTCTTTTCGAAGCTCTTCCATTCTCAGCTTCCTAGTCTTCTCATTACCATCATGTCTATTTATCAGCATATCCCACAATTGTTTTGAAGTTGTACACGATCCGAACTGATGCAGTAAGTCAGTGTTGATCGCCTGAGATAACTGAGAAAACGCCTTTTTCTCGATCGCGAAATTCTTCTTCTCATCATCAGCCAAATTCTCCAACGGTATAGGTTCACCAGTGTTCTCCAGAATAGGAGCAACATAACCTTTCACTATCATCTGCCATGCCTCAGCTCCCTCTAAGCCTTGTCCCTCCACATGTATCTTGAACTTTGTCTTCCATGTGTTGTAATCCATCATATCCATGAGCTTTGGTGGACGATTGCCACTACCTGATGATAGATCATGAATGAGTGTAGATATGGCATTGGTCGTCTGTGAGTGAACGGCAGCTGCTGCTACTCCCCAATAATTGTCAATTGGTTGCTGTAACGGTTGCACAACTTGTTGAGGAGTAGAACTAGTCATAGCCATGTAATTGATTGGCTGGGATGGTGGACTAGTCTTCTGAGCTGCAACTGACCATGGATCTCTTGTTGTCTGCTGCTGTGGTACTTGATTAGGTCTTGGCGTTGTTGTAAAGTTCCACATCTTAACCTGTAAATGTTCAAACACGAAAAGATTAGAAAAATTTTAAAACAAATTTCTCTTTCGCACTAACGGATGGTCGAATGAGAAAAATTCTTCTCCTTCGACCGTTTGGAAGGGTACGAATGTGGACTATGATAACACACAAACTCTTTCGACCGTTTGCTTTCTCTTTCGACCGTTTTCTCTCTCCTTCGACCGTTCGATCAGTCGAATGTAACTCAGACGGGCGAATGTACACAAATAGGCTATGAAAGTCTACGTTCGACCACAAAATCAACACCTTCGACCACAAATTCACTCGTTCGACCAAATTTACTGACACCTTCGACCGTCTCTCTAGGTTCGACCCCTAGTATTTCAAAAACGGTTATTCTTTGAAAATCAGTTAATTTTGATCATGTTTATCAAATGTTGATAGATTTTGATGATTTTAATCAGGTTTTGAATCGGAATTGATTTGGAACAAGTTTATCAAAGAGAATTATCCATTTTAACCATGAAAACAAGTTGTAATCAATCAAAAACTCATCAAATCAGTTTGTTCTATGAAAACAGAAACTTTTTGACCAAAATTGGGTCCAAATCAACTGAGAAACTATCAATTTGTGGTTGTTTGATCCAGAATGGCTCTGATACCACTTTGTATGTGCTCAAAGGATCGACAAATAACAAAGAATTGATCAAACAAGTTTGTTTTAGGTGCGGAAACCCTAAAACAATCACAAAATGATAATCAAACAGATGAAAACACGTAAATCATCATTTCAAAGCTTTTTCATTAATTACGAACTCAATTACACGTTGACAAATTGAAAACAACAAGGTATGAACGTGAATTAAGCTAAATAATATCCTAGAGAGAGAATCAGAAAGTGGAGGGAACAAAATGACTCAAAGTTGCATTCAAAAAATCAGCTTGACTATATATAGACTGCACATTCGCCCACATAGTTCGTGCGAATGTGCAGGTTCGACCACTTCATTTGGTCGAACCAAGCCATACATTAAGAACCTATTCTACCTTCGACCAAAACATCTCCTTCGCACCTTCTGAGTCTCCTTCGCACCTTCTGAAAACTTCCTTCGCCCATTCGACAATTAACAAAACAAGTTTATTGAACAATCCGAAGCACTAGTCGCATAAATGCATCTACACATGTAACAATGCGTCTTTGTACAATCAAACCTTGTGTCAACTGATGACTAACTCGCATGTTAGTTAAATATTGTTACTGTTATCGATCATCCCTGAATTTATGCGGGAGGATGGGTTTGTCAGACCTATAGCGCTATAATCTAAACAGGCGGCTTGATCATTGTTAATGATTGTACTGTGTCTTTTTGTTACAGTCAAATGATAGAATGATGATGTAATTGAATCACAAGTAAATATGAGTAAATGATAGTATAAAATGTTTAAACATGTTTCACCCCAAAAATAGTGAAAATAGAGAAAAGGGGCTATGTAAACTCACCTTAGCAAAATGTTAAGTCTCGTGAAATAGAATATGTGTTGCCCAACGATGCCAAATATTACCCTATAATTAAGGTAATAAATATGTCTAAGTCTTTCTAGTCTACAAATATATTCTAGGGTTTCAAATTGGGGATAAGTGTTCGTTTGATTAATAAATAAAATGTTTAATAAATAAGAGAAATTTGATAAATAAATAAACAAGAATCTTTTTGTAAATTTTGAATTAAAGATGGTCACAATATAAATTTTTAAGTATGAAAATAATTTTTATAAAATTATTTTCTTAAAAATAGAATATTAAATCTATTTATTTCAAATTGTCAAATTATAACTTTAATTTTTAAAAATATTAAAATTAAAGAATTATTAAATTAAAAATTTTATTTCTGTTCCAAATAAATAGAAATAATTTATATAAAATTTTGGTGCAAAAATATTGAAAAATGAATTTATTATGATTTATTTATGATTAAAACTAACAAAAATTGATTAAAAATATTAAATAAATGACTTTTCAGAAATAAAAACCATTTCAGAAAAGTTTAATGTTATAAATACTCAGAATAAATTTTGTGGAAATTTATATAATCGTTTTGATATTTTTATAGAATTTTATAAATAAAATTGAATAAATTTGAATTATTTATTATATATATTAAATAAATAATTTTTGGAAAACTAAAAATTGTATATTAAACTCTACTACTAGAATAACATAAAATAATTTTTGTAGAATTTATAAAGTTGTTTTAGTATTTTAAAACTAATTTTTAAAAATATAAGTAATATATATAAAGCTTTAATGTTAAAAAAAAAAAAGTTGATGTTGCTGGGAATCGAACTCGCGCGCCCCGGTTATCAACAGACAGACACAACCACTTGATCTAGATCAGTGGTTGTGTTTGTCTTGTGTCTGTTTTAATTATATAATTATATTCTGCAAAGTGTTCTTCCCCATTTTAAATCTAACAAACCCTAGATTATACAATAATCAGTTTTAACAAACAATAATCCGATTAAACATAGGGTTATTGTTTGTTGAGGGCCGATGAACAAAACCTTCAAAACAATTGAAACTTACAAAGCTTAATTCGTGATTTTTGAATGGTCAACAGGAAAGTCAAACGAACGAACAAAGGCCTTGAAATGATGATTTTTACAGAAATTGGAGATAAGTTGAGTATTATCGGCGAGTAATGAGTGTAATGGAGGGTTCAATTTATACTAAACACTCGGCTCATAGGTTTAGAAGGTTTGACTCAAGTTTTAATTAAAAACGCGTAATTAGTATAATTTTTGGTATGGTTTTATTGAATTATGCGCATATGGGGCCGTAGAGTCAATTAAGTGATAATTTTTCCATGTTTAGCATCAATTAAAAGTCAAACAAAAGAAAAAATGTTGGGTTTGGTCGTGTTCAGCAGCGCGCAGGAGCAGCAGAAGGGAAACAGATCAGATTTTTAGATGTGTTAAATGATTAAAGCTTCTACATCCTATCACAAAAAGTCCCATGGTCCAGTGGTTTGTGTTGATCATGCTAAAGCTTGGCCGGTCTGTTGCTCGGGTTCGAGTCCCGGCTTCAACCAAAATTTTCCATTTATTTTTTAGCAGCGAAGGAAAGGGTAAGGGGGTTTGGGCTAGACCTGTTGTGGGCCGGAAATTGTGGGCCGCTTGCTGGGCTTCGATCAAAGAGAGAGGTGGGCTCCGAAATTTAAATGGGGTGGGTTTGGTTTGTTTGTTTAGTAAAGATCCACCTTCATATTAGTTATTATTATTATTATTATTATTATTATTATTATTATTATTATTATTATTATTATTATAAACGTTGATATATATATATATATATTTATATATAAGTTGTGTGGTAGGAAAAACTTAGGCACATTATATAATGAATGATAAAAATATAAAGTACGTATTAGAATTTGTGGAAAAATTTTACGATGTTACAATAGACATTCTCTAAACGAGTGAACAGAACTTTCAGATTATTAAAAGTGTCACTTTTATATTGGAAGCACATTACCCACGAAAATCGAGAATAATTGTAACACCCCAACCGATGGCGGAAACATCGGGATGTCACGTATTGATGATTGTTCAGTAGCTCATGGTAAATAATAAATTTCAATAATTGAATTAAATACCTTACATACAATTGTTCTACAAGAATTTGTACATCAACATGAAAAATACTAAATACACATCTTCAAGCATTAAACTCTAATCTTCAAGCAAGCAATAACCTGAAACATGTTAAGTTTGAAAATATTTTGGGTCAACAAAAGTTGGTGAGAATACATAGGTTTTGCATATAGTTGAAAGCAATATGTTGTATTGCAATCATAGTTGAAGTATAATAATGAGTAATGATAGAATATGAGTCCGACATGTAACAATGCGTCATTGTACAATCAAACCTTGTGTCGACTGAGACCTAACTCGCAAGTTAGTAAAGGTGTAACTGTTATCGATCATCCCTGAATTTATGCGGGGGGATGGGTTTGTCAGACCTATAGCGCTATAATCTAAACAGGCGGCTTGATCAATGTTAATGATTGTACTGTGTCTTTTTGTTACAGTCAAATGATAGAATGAGTAAATGATAGTGTAATTGAATCACAAGTATCAACAATGTAAGAATGAGTAAATGATAGTGTATAAAATGTTTAAACATGTTTCACCCCAAAATGTAAAATAGAAAAAGGGGCTATGTAAACTCACCTTAGTGTTAAAATGAAGACCCTTGTTATATAAGTAAACGTGGCTCGTGTGTATCCATATATGTGACACCCGGCAAATTCTGGTTAACAACGTTGTCTAGATGAAAGTCTACCTTAGCGAGTCACGCGTATATTGTACTTAACTGGGTTAGTTAAGTCGGGTTATGGTTCGGGAACTATCGGTTTAGTCTAGAGGATCATTGGATGTTGGTCTAGAGGTTCATTAGATGTCGGTCCTTAACCCAGTGTACAAATGGTGACGATCGGTAGGATCGTCAGGGCATACGGAACATACGAGTCTCGAGTCCCGGGAATTGGTGAACGAGTGTGAATATGTGTATTTACTTGTGTTATGTGTTTACAATCATTATGTGACTTGTCGGTACGTTAATATGTGTTAACATATGTTAAAACGGGGTTTAACGCGCAAAACACACGAAACAGGCCCATATAGGCGATCAGGATAGCCCAATCGCCTATATGTGGTGCGACTGGGGATCATGTGGTGCGACTGGGGACTGATCGCATGACTGTTCATGCGATTAGGCCCCGATCGCATGAACTTATACGCGATTAGGCTTCCTGATCGCGTGTAAAGCTGCATAATCGCATGTTACGTGCTGGACGACTAAAAACGACTATAAATACCATACTTGACCTCATAAACTTCATCATACAAACCCTAGTCGTCCCATAACCCGCCCCAACACATAAACAACCTCTGGAAGGCGATTTTTGATCAAAACACAAGGTTTCAAGCTTGAATCACCATTCTTTCATAATCCTAAGGTTTGGTTTTCATCCATAAATCTTTATAAACGTTTTTAATCAATCCCTAATGGTCCAGACCTGTTCTTAAACGAAAAAGCTTTCTGAAAATCGTTAATAAGGGTTGTTAATCGGATTATAACTAATATACATGCGTTATGGGTGTGTATGATTAGAAAGCTAGGATTTTTATGATTCATGATGATGGATTGATATGTTATTATGTTAGATCAGAATTGATACTGTTAGTATGATGATAGAAATCTCAGTAATTGGATATTAGGGTTATGATTACGCGTGTTAGTATGATGTTGCATGCTATGTGAATGGTGTTTGGATTACTTGGTTGCATGCAGGACTGATTATACGAGGTTAAACGAAGGATTTTGGGTTAAGCATGTTAGGATAGTGTTTGGGATGATATTGGGTAGTTACACACGTTCTGGATCTGATTTGGAGCGTTAAACGCGCGAAAAACTGGAACAGCAAGGTTACAGGCGATTAGGGTTACTAATCGCCAGTTTTACATGCAATCAGGGCCAAATCGCATGAGTTTTCATGCGATCAGCCCCAAATCGCATGAGTTTGCATGCGATCAGCCCTACTCACGTGAACTTACATGCAATCAGCCCTGATCACGTGAACTTACATGCAATCAGCCCTGATCACGTGAACTTACATGCAATCAGCCCTGATCACATGAACTTATATGCAATCAGCCCTAATCACATGAACTTATATGCAATCAGCCCTAATCACATGAACTTATATGCAATCAGCCCTAATCACATGAACTTATATGCAATCAGTCCTAATTGCTAGTTTACGTTTCCTAATCGCGTGTACTACTGTTGTAAGTGTAGATTAGCATTCCGAGACCCGATTTGACATGTAGTAACATGCTAGGAACCTTGTAACATATATGGTAACTTGGTAACATATGTTTGGATGTGATTCGGTGATACACGAACTATGTGCTATAACTTGTTGTGCGTTAACGTATGTTAAGTGTGATTGCATGATTGTCTGTTTAAGAGCGTAAACATAACACGGGGAGTCTCGGGTCACCAATGGGATGTCGGGTCTTGTACTTTGGGTCAGTTAAACAGTCACGGTGTTTACAAACAACTTGGTTATGGTCTGGACATCTAGGGACTAATTAACCTGCGGGTTATTAGTCTAAGTACTTGTAACTGTCATATGTTAGGTCGCCGTTTACGGGACTAGCATAGCAGCTGGGTTTACTCGGGTTAAGGAGTAACGCAACTTAAGGTGAGTTTACGGCCCCTCTTTTAAACTGGTTTTCATATTTTCGGGGGAGAAAACATGTGTTAAAACGATTATTTGGTAACTACTGTCATACTATGGGTTTCTATTGTGTACTACACGATCTTTGGAAGTCCCGGGGGGAACCATGAATGTGCGGGTTTGCACAACGGGGAAATGTGAATAGCGCTATTGGGAGTGACCAACCCCGCTCGTCGGCTTGGAGGGCCGGGCGAGTGCATATTGTCTCAAACAGGAACAACAGGAACTATTGGTACTTTTCGGGCACAACATCTGGTATTCGAGTTAGTAATGGTTTTCCAATCGTGGTAGTAACAAAACGTACGCCTAGCTAGCGTATACTGGTTTTCGATTTATTATAGTATGGACAGGTGGACTTGGTACTTGGATACAAAACCTGTAAACTCACCAGCATTTTTGTGCTGACGTAAACTTTTACATGTTTTCTCAGGTCGCTAAGGTAGCACGACTGGACTAGGGCGCACGCGTCTGCACGGCGTCTAACTAGGGTTGCATGGTCTTTTGAACGTTGAACTATTATTTCATTGTTGAGATGCTGTTTTTGAATAAGCTTCCGCTGTAAACGGGATTTTAAACTATGTTTTGAAATTGCATTTATATTCATTTAGACTTGTTTATTGTGATCGTTGGTTTGGATCCTGGTTTGTCATGCGCCTCGCGGTAAAACTCCGCAAGTGGATTTTGAAGGTGTGACAAAATATCACCCTATTTAAATGTAATAAATAAGTGTTGGGGAAACCCTAATAATTCTAAGTTTTCTAGTCTATGATGTATTCTAGGGTTCCTTATTTGAGGATTGATAATTGATTGGTAATTAATTTAGAATAATTGTTAATTACATAATTAAATAAAGAAATAATTAATAGAAAAGGATTTTTTGGAAATTCTCAATTAAAGATGGTTGTATTAAAATGTAGTAAATGTGAAAATAACTTTTATAAAATTATTTTCTTAATTAATAAATATATAATATATTATTAATTATTAGACAAAATACAAACTTAATTTTTAAAAATATTAAAATTTACAAATTTCGAATCAAAAATTTATATTTCTGATCTAAATGATTAATAATAATTTATGTGAAATTTTGATGCAAAAATAATGAAAAATGAATTTATTATGATTTATTTATGATTAAAATAACAAAAATCGATTAAAAATATTAAATAAATGATTTTTCCGAAATAAAATTTATTTCTGAATTCTTTATTGATTTATAAGTTTAGAATAATTCTTATGGAATTTTATAAAGTCGTTTTGGTATTTTTATAGAATTTTAAAATTTCTAAGGAATAAACTTGTAATATTTATAATATATAATAAATAAATGATTTTTGAAAAACTAAAAGTTGGATATTAAACTTTTTCATAAAACTAACTTAAAATAAATTTTGTGGAATTTATAAGCCATGTTTAGTATTTAAAATCTATTTTTTTAAATCATATAGATTATGTGAGTATAAAAGAAATCCAAAAAAAATGATTGTATGTGCCAAGGCTCGAACCTGAGACCTTGGCTGGTTGGTTGTTTTAAAATCACAAGCCAGACTAACTGGTCTGACCCTGAGAACGAGTTTTATCTGGAATCATTTGTAGGTATAGGTTAATTGAGTTAGTTGATAATTATTGAAAATGTACTACAAAAAGAATACGCGTGCCAGGTCTCGAACCCATGGCCACGCGGGTGAATAACAACCATCCCAACCATCTGATCTATATTTCAGTTGGTGCTTTAGTTGGTTTTTAAGTTTATTTGAATCTATACGTTTAGAAGTCATCTTCCCCAAATTATATGAATCGAACCCTAGCTTTTCTAACAGGAATAATTATCAACCAAAACCCACAGAAACTATGGGGCTTTTGATCGGATGTTAAGGAAGAACAGAAATAACAACATAATTGAAACTTACAGATGCGAAACAAAGGTGGAACTCGTAGTCAACCAAAATGTCAAACGCGAACGCAAATGCAGATTATAAGGAGGTTTTAGAAGAAATTGAGGGTGAGGGTTTTGTTATTGGCGAGTATAGACTGAGGAGACGGGTTCAATTTATAGTGTTCTCGTTGTTTTGGAAGGTCATAACTGTTTGACTAGAATTGGTCAAACACGCGTCTAAATCACTCAAATAAGGAATGATTTGAACGATTATTGGTTGCTGTAATAATGTCTGATTTGTGTCGGTTCTAAATCAGTCAAAATGGTTTCCATTTTCACGTCTATAAACGCGCTTTGATTACTGGGTCGGGTTCTCTGTGGTCGGGTCTGATCACCATAACCAGGTAGGGGAGATGGTGTTAAGGGGGTGGGCCGGTTTCCTGGGCCGTTTGTTGGGCTTCAAAAAGGACACGAAAAAAATGGTTGGTTATGTTGGATTGATTTAAATTTTTTATTTTTTTTAAACAAAACATGCTAAACTTATTATTATTATTATTATTTAAACCAAGTGAAATGTGTATATATATTTATAGAATTGTGAGTTAAAGACAATAAAGGTGTGGGTATATTTGTATAAAATGGATGATAATAGGGATAAAGATGTATAAAATTAAGGACTTTTATTTATTAATATTTGGAGAGAAATTTTTGTTGATGCATTTTGCGACTAAGGATTGGATATACTTGATTAACATATGTTAGTGGTTGGCCGAAGGTGTATCAGGATGGGGCGAATGTAGTATAATATGGGCGAAGGTAACAAGAATGGGCGAAGGTAGATATGAACTGGACGAAGGAAGAATGGATATGTACAAGAAGACACATTCGACCACTTGTAGTGGGCGAATGTGGAAAATACTCACATTCGACCTGTTGTAAGGGGCGAATGTGCAGTGCCTATATATAGATTTTGAGTTTTTGATAATGTAAGAGAGTTGTCATTTTGTGTCCAGGTTCAGATCAGGTTTAGGAGTGTTTTTGAGAGATTATCTGTGTGATCTAGATTAACATAAACTCATTGTATATGCTTTTTGAATGAAAGTTAATCTATGAAAATGATATTGAAAATGATCTTGATTGTGTCGTGATTTGTGTTTTATCAATTTGTTCAGATCTAGGGTTTCCGCACCTAGATTTGTGACTTGTATGATCATATAATCCTGTTTTAGCTTAAATCCAACGCTCACAAAGTGGTATCAGAGCATAGAGGATCATACAACAACAAATTTGATAATATCAGAACTGATTTGGACATGTTTTTGACATAAAATCATCTGTTTTTACATAAACATTGTTTCTAAGTGTTTTTGATCGATTTAAAGGTGAATTTGTGGTCGAATTCAAGTTTTCCAAGACTTAAAGTTGTTCCAAATCAATTCCGAAACATAACCTGATTGAGATCATTCAAATCTATGAACTTTTGAAAATCTGAGATCAAAATAACCGTTTTTCAAACAATAACCGTTTTTCAAAAATGAGATCTGCTAGTTTTGGGCGAACCTGGAACCTGGACTAAGTGTTGTGGTCGAAAGTGCATAAAAGTGGGCGAACCTGAGTTTTTGAGTGGACGAACCTGAAAATCTGTTTAGAAGTTTTCACATTCGGGTATAAAATTCCACATTCGACCGTTCTGGTTCGGGCGAAAGTGGAAAGTCTGTTAGTTTGATTTACATTCTGGTCAAATCTATCTTCGGGAGTTACTGTGTGGACGAAAGTAGAACAGAAGGGACGAGAGTGTGAAAATTTGGACGAACCAAGTCATTTTTGGGCGAACCTAAGATTTTTGCTGAAAAATTTTTCTAAGTGTTGAGATTTTCATATTGTGATCATGTGGCGTTTTCAAACTACTTCGGGATCAGCACCAACACAACCACAACAGCAGACAATGGACCCATGGACAGTGGCAGCGCAAAAGACGAACACGCAATCCTCACAACCACTTAACTACATGACAACAACGAGCACGATGCCTCAGAATGTAGCACATCCGGCACTACAATCAGATTACTGGGGAGTAGCTGCAGCGGCGGTAAATACTCAAACCACTAATGCTATTTCTACTTTGATTAAGGATTTGTCTACAGGTAGTGGAACTCGGCCACCGAAGCTCATGGATATGCAAGAGTATAACCAGTGGCACACCATGTTCAAGATCCATCTGGAAGGCATGGGAGTTGAAGGAGCAGAGGCATGGAGCATGATTGTCAAAGGATACACAGCACCGATTCTGGAAAACACAGGTGAGTTGATTCCTCTGGAGAGCTTGACTGAGGACGAAAAGAAGAAATATGTGGTAGAGAAGAAGGCGTTCTCTCAACTGACACAGGCAATCACAAGTGACCTGTTGCATCAGTTTGGGACATGTACTACGTCAAAGCAGCTTTGGGATAAGCTGAAGAGAAAGCATGATGGTAACGAGAAGACCAGGAGTCTGAGAATGGAGGAATTGGTTAAAGAGTTTGAGAATTTTTCTTTCATTAATAATGAAACTTTGAAAGAACTAACTCCGAGATATATGCATTTATTGTCTGAATTGTCTAGTTATGGTGTACAGATTCCAATGACTAAGCAGGTGGATAAGTTTGCAGATGCTTTGCCACCACAATGGGATCAGCATGTGGAGGTACTCAGAGAGAAGGATGCTTATCAATTCTGGACCATTTCAGAGTTTATTGAAAAGCTGGAGAACAAAGAGTTGGAGGATAGGAGGAAAGCTAGAAGGTCACAGATTCCTCAGAATCCCAGTCTGTATTTTGGAGGTACTTCAGTTCCAGCTGGAAACTCGAGCTCTGGAAGCGTTGCACCACATGTTGCATGTATTTCCAATGTCATGGATTCATCAAAACCAACCACCAACTACACACCACCACAATACAATTCCTACTCACAACCATCATACACACCACCACAATATAGTTCTTACATTTCACCAATCTCTCCAATGCAACAAGCAAGTTTTTACACCGCTAACCAAACACAACAACCATCAAACCAAGTTACTCAACATAAACAACAACCGGTGGTTTTGGATACATCTAACTTGGGAAATGTGACTGTGGAGGTTGCTCAGCAACACATTGCATTAGTCTCAGCAATGGTTTCATCCTACAATGGCTTGGTTGCTAGTCAGATTGGGAACAACAACTTAACCAACGAAGACTACGCACAGATAGACAAGGAAGAGATGGAACTCATTGACATTCAATGGGCTTTTGCAAGTATAATGAGGAGAGCAACAGAGTTCATCGAGAAAACTGGAAGGACTGACTTGGCAACTTCTCCCAACACAACCTATGGTTTCAACAAGGAGAAGGTTACATGTTTTAATTGTGGAGAAAAAGGACACTTCAAAAGGGAATGCACCCAGCCACCTAAACAAGGTAATCGAAACCCTTTCAATGCAAACTACCAGAACCGTCAACAAAACCAAGTTTCTTATCAAAATAACAACAACTACCAAAACCGAAACTTTAACAACCAAAACAGACAACCAAACACTCAACACCAGATTCAAAACCAATCTCCTAATCACCCAAACCGAACAGTTGTACCTATCACTACACCTACTGAGACTCAACAGAATGCTAGTCAGAACCAAGCTTTGGTGACTCAACAGGATGAGAGGTTTGACTGGTCGGGTATGCAAATAGGAGTTGAGGAAGTGACTACTGGTGGGAATGTGGCTTGTGTTGCTTATCAGGTTGATATGGAAGAGTCGGTGGCAGTTGATGAGAAGAAAGAAACTGAGGAGAGTGAAAGTGATGATTCTGAGACTGAGATGGAAGTGGAGAGTGAACCTGTTGAGGTTAAGGCTGAGGAGAAGAGTTCTGGGATGGTGATTGATTCAGTTTCTGATGTTCCCGAAGAGTGTAGATCGGTGTATTCAGATTCTGAGAGCGAATCAGACACAGAGGGAAGTGTTGATTCTTTAGATGATGATATTGACCAGTTGCTGGCAGAAGCTGACTTTTTGATGACGAGGAAGTCGTGCATAGCTGATGATGCTTTCACCAAGATCGACTACTCCAAGTTTTTCACTGGAAAGGAAGCTCATTTTGCGCTGATGGCAATGACTGAACCGCCAAAACCTGTAAGTTCTGAATCTAGCACTGATGTTATGAGTGATAAATACTGTGGAACTTGTGATAGATTGACTGAGGAGAATAAACAACTCCGAATTTCACGTGATAGTGCTATTCAAAATTGTCAATCTACTCGCAAAGAGTTGAATGCTTTTAACAAAGTATTAGATGGCTATAAAAAGGACATTTCCGACTTGAAAAACACTTTGTCATTGAAACAATTGGCAATAAATAACTATATCAATGAAATTGAAAATACCAAGTTGGAAATGGCAGCCATAAAATGCTTTGCTGAAAAGGTTAACAAGAAGTTGGAAAGTTATAAAAATGTTGCTTATGTGGTAGATCATATCATTGATGATAACACCACCAATTACAAGTCTGTACCATCTCCGGTTCATTTTGAAAACCATAACTATCACCAAGTTATACCGGAGAGTTCGGTAAAATCAGACTCGTCATCGGAAAAGGAATCTAATACCTCGAGTATTGGTGATCCATATTCCGATGTGAGACCGATTTTGGGCTTGAACAATGAGGGTGTTTATGCTGAGAGTGATAGTTCAGACTCAGAAAATGATGATACTGGTAGTGATCAATCTGTTAATGAATGTGAGATTCCAAAAGAAAATCACATCATTACTACTGAACCAGTGTCACCATCTGATCATGTTCATCCGATGGCAAATGCTAATCGTGATAAAAAGTCTGAAAAGGTTGATGTTAAGAAAGATAATGTTGTTAAGAATGAGGTCAAAAAGAATGAGCTGAATGAACCAAGTGACAAACCGGTTAAAGTGTTTTATCGGATGGAAGGATCCGATAAAATCATTTCTGATGAGGAATTTCCGATTAAAAATGTTAACTATTCTAAACTTGATAAAATCTGGCAAGAAAGTACAATATGGTTTCCAAAACATGAAAGAACCAATGAAATTCCACCAGAAATTTTAAAGAAACTATTTTCAGAAGTTCCTCAAGAACCAAAAATACATGTCACTGAGTTCATTCGACCAAATGATAAAGCAAATGGTTTTCATGAACCTTCTTACTCGAAAGGACCACTTCCTGAGAGTTTAAGAAATCAACAGTATAATGATCAATTTCCTGTCAGATCATTTGCTTCACCAAATGCTCATTATGTGTTTGAGGAATATAGAAAATGCTTTAAATGTGGAGAACGCGGGCATTTACTTGCTCAGTGTCCATATGTAAGGCACAAAAGACATGAAGTTGAGGTTAAGAATTCCATGAAAAAGCCGATTGATCATTATGTTCCACCGCATAGACGGACTGTTCCTCAACAACAACATTTTCATAATCAAAACAATTTTCAAATGAGGAACAACCGTCCATTTCATTATGATCGAAGGAATCGGATTGCAATGGAACAATCTTGGAGAAAACCTGTGGTGAACACAACAGCTGATAGACAAAAGGTTCCACAAAAACCAATTGTCAAGTCAAATGTTGGACCTAAGTCTGTTAATTCAGATAAGGTTGCTAAGAAAGTTACTTTTTGTAACAATGTTCAGAAACCAATTGAGAAACCAAAATCTCAAATTCGTATTCTCAAAAGGTCTGAACAATCTTGGACACCTAATGGTACTCCAGGAGCTTCTACTTCAAAGGTGAGTGAGAAAAATGACACTGTTTTGAAAAATCAGAAAACGGTTGATTCAAAACAAAAAGTTGTTGAAAAAGTCATTGAGGATGTTTCTTTGAAATCCAATGTTCAAAGGCCCAAGACTCAGGCTTGGGTCCCCCGAAAGAACTAAATGTTTACTTTTTGTGTGCAGGGAGCTTCAGTTGGCCCTATTAGCAGTCTCTGGATTGTTGATAGTGGAGCTTCAGGCCACATGATGGGGGATTTGGCATTGCTGTTCGATGTGAAGAATATTAATGGAGGATATGTTGCGTTCGCGGGAAATAAAGGAGGTTATATCACGATGGAAGGAAGCGTGAGTAACGGGATTGTGACTTTCGAGCGGATTTCTTATGTCAAGCAGATAGACTATAATCTGTTGAGCGTCAGTCAAATATGCGATAAACAATTTTCTGTGCATTTTGATGACAAATCCTGCTATATTCTCAAACCGGGCTTCAAGATTTCAAAGGAGTGGGTTATGTTGATGGCACCTCGAGTCAATAATCTTTATATTCTTGATATGTCCAAGGCAATGACACCACAGGGACAGATAACATGCTTTCTGTCCAAGGCGACCGAAAAAGAATCGATAATGTGGCACCGCAGAATGGGGCACATTCATCTGAGGAAAATGAATCAGTTGGTAAGAAATGGACTTGTCGATGGAGTGAACGTGAAACATTTCCATCTGAACGACAAGTGTGTGAGCTGCATGAAAGGAAAACAACACAAACAGTCCCATAAAGTGAAGAAAGTTAACTCTGTTGAGATGCCGCTTGAGCGATTGCACATGGACCTATTTGGACCGGTCAAACGCAAAAGTCATCTTGGAGAGCTTTATTGTTTAGTCGTCACTGATGACTATTCACGATTCTCATGGGTGATGTGTTTGAAGAACAAAAGCGACACCTTTACCAACTTGCAAGTTCTGTTCACTCGACTGGAGAATATCTACAACTTGAAGATAAAAAGAATCAGGAGTGACAACGGGACGGAGTTCAAAAATGCAAAGATGGATGAACTTTGTGAAAGCAAAGGGATACATCATGAATATTCGGCTCCGTATACCCCGCAACAGAACGGTGTTGCTGAAAGAAAGAATAGGACTCTGATTGAGGCTGCTAGAACAATGCTCGCTGACTCAAATCTTCCAGTAATGTTCTGGAATGAGGCGATTTATGCAGCAAACTATACATTAAATCGGGTTTTGACAGTGAAGAAGTTTGGAAAAACATCTTATGAGCTGTTACACCGACGAAAGCCCAATTTAGAGTATCTAGAACCATTTGGGGCGCCATGTACGATGTTGAATCCAAGCGAGAAGTTTAGTCCTAAAGCTGAGGAGGGATATTTTGTTGGATATGCAACCCCGCTCAAACGGGTATTCAACAAGAGAACTCGTCAAGTGGAGGATTGGGCTAACGTGGAAGTTCAACGTTACACTCAAAATTTGCAAGGCACGGGCCCTGATTGGATGTTTGATTACAAAGATTTCTTTGAATCATTCAACCTAGATAGCTTGGTTGAAGAAGCTGTGATCAGATTACTTTACGAGTGTGAAAACGCGGCAACTTCACCGCTGATGCGTCCAATCACCGTAAACCCCCCACCAGCTTCTAATGATACCAGTGCTCCTACACAAGAAGAAGAGTTGTTTCAAGAAGCTTCAACTTCATTAGACACTTCAGAATCTGAAGATGAACAATTTGAAGAAGCAGTTCTTGAAAATGCAGAAGAATTAGAAGAGCAAACTGTGAACCCAACTCCAAATCCAGATGTTGCTTCATCATCTAACACGGGTCATGATCAGGATGCTACAGAGAACTTGACTGCTCAGACGGGAGTGATTGTACCTGTTAATCCGGAATCTCGGATTCATCGTATTCACCCGCTGGAGCAAGTTATCGGTGATCCTGGTAGTGGAGTGATGACCAGAGGGCAGCTTAAAAGCGTTAATTCGCCAGAGAGTTTTGGTGCTTTAGCATTGTATGCCAAAATTCAGAAATCTGGTAGCCAAAATGATTGGTCGTTTGCATGTTATGTGTCGCAGGTAGAGCCAAGGACATACAAAGACGCTTTGAATGAAGATGCCTGGGTTGAGGCAATGCAGGAGGAGTTATTGCAATTCCAGAAATTGGGAGTCTGGACGCTCACAGATTTGCCGCCGGGAAGAAAGAAAATAGGCACTAAGTGGGTGTTTAAGTGCAAAAAGGATGATCGTGGAGTTATTGTACGGAACAAAGCCAGATTGGTTGTGCAGGGTTTCCATCAAATCGAAGGAATTGATTACAACGAAATCTATGCACCAGTAGCACGAATTGAAGCTATTCGGATGTTCCTTGCGTTTGCTTCGTATAAGAAATTCAAAGTCTATCAAATGGACGTCAAGAGCGCATTTTTGTACGGTAAAGTCAAGGAGGAGGTTTATGTCGGGCAGCCACCAGGCTTTGAGGACCCAATCCACCGGGACAAGGTCTACGTACTGAACAAAGCTTTATATGGTTTGCACCAGGCTCCAAGACAGTGGTACGAGGAGCTAAGTACATACCTCATCTCCAAAGGATTCAAGCGCGGCCTCGTCGATTGCACCCTCTTTACGAAGAAGACGGGAGATGACTTGCTTCTAGTACAGATTTACGTTGATGATATTATATTTGGTTCAACTAACGAACTCTTGTGCAGGGAATTTGAAACTGTTATGCAGGAGAAGTTCGAAATGAGCGCTATGGGGGAAATGCAGTTTTTCCTCGGCTTACAGGTGGATCAAAGACCCGACGGGATCTTCATTCACCAGACGAAATACGTAGCCGACATCTTGAGCCGATTCCAGATGGAGGACTCTAAGCCGATGGATACCCCAATTCAACCCAATCACGGGATTGGAGTGGACGCTAAGGGGGAGCTGACAGACCCATTTACATACAGAGCAATCATCGGATCTCTGATGTATTTGACAGCGTCTCGACCAGATATTATGTATGCAACGTGTCTATGTGCTCGCTATCAATCGAAGCCAAAACAAAGTCATCTGACGGCGGTCAAGCGTATCCTTCGATATCTGAAGGGTTGTCCATCAAAAGGACTTTGGTACCCTAATGATGATGATTTTGATTTTATTGCTTTTAGTGATGCAGATTGGGGCGGCTGTGACAAAGACAGCAAATCAACAACAGCCGGTTGCCAGTTTTTAGGGAGCAGGTTAATTACCTGGCAATGCAAGAAACAGACTTCCGTCGCACTGTCTACATGTGAAGCCGAGTACATTTCAGCCTCGAGTTGCTGTTCGCAAGTGCTCTGGATCCAACAACAGATGGTCGATTACGGTTTGCAGTTTCTTAAAACCCCTATACACTGTGACAACGAAGCCGCAATTGCATTAACTAAAAATACTGAAAATCATTCTAAAGCGAAACATATCCGGATTAAATATCATTTTATCCGTGATTGTTATGCTAAGGAATTGATTGACATGGTCAAAATCCATACTGACTACCAACGTGCAGATTTGTTTACAAAAGCTTTTGACAGATCCCTCTTTGAATATCTTTTGAAAGTAAACAATATAAAGGAAAAACAGGACTAATCGGCTCCTCGGTTTATCATTTTTAGTTTTTAGTTTTAGTTTTAAATTTTTGCTAATTGGGAATTTCTCTTTACTATCATAATCCTCAAAGAAGTTGATGCTTTCGAGGGGGTTGTTTAATCCTCAAAGAAGTTGATGCTTTCAAGTGGATTGTTTCTTTCAAATTTTTGTTTTGTTTTTTCAGAAAAATTAAAAACCCAAAAATATGTTCTTTATTTTAGGGGGAGTCATTTTATCAGAAAAACCAAAAACACTGAAAAATTTTCAAAATACCTAAAAATTAGAAAAACCCAAAATGATTTCCTGGATAAAAAGAGGAAATGATAGTACATCAGTGGGGATCTGACACAGGCTAAAGAATTGTATAGTTTTAATGAGACGTATGTTGATTACGTGTGATATGCTGATAGGCTTCGTAGACTATATCTTGCGTGCATTAGTGATACAAACATAACAAACTACGAGTTTGTGGATGAACACCTCATGGGCATATGGTCTTAGTACCGTAATTTCGTTTGATAGGGTGTTTGTACAAAACTCGGAGGTTTAGGGTCGTTATGTTATTAGTTGTCTGGGGATAGCCTATCTGATTTTCTACTGTAAGTCATTACGGACCTAGATCAGACAGGATGTCTTTATAAAAGAGCTTTATGCCAAAACCTAAAGTTACCGAATTGAGGAACTTTCCATGTTATATGATGATCAAAGATTATCTATAATATCGTATTGATCATTGATGCAAATCATGATTAATATCAGTCCTCAACCTGGTATGGTGCATATGTTACTTTGCTGCATTAATTTGCTGACCTGTATACCTCTATGCATTATATCTTGTACAATTACAGACAACGAACGCATAATCACGCTTTACAATGAGTCTTTGTGCAAATTACTTCTTGATACGGGAGTATGTCGTGTGTGTGGGAACCACAATGTGTTAGTCTAATACACCTAATTCGTATCATTTTAAAGCATTGCGTAATTGTCTGCATGTGAGCTTATGTGGACAACAATATCAGCAATTGCCGTATCACATATTGTTTCTAATGATAATATTGAACCAGATCAACGCTGTGTTCAGATTTCTCAGAAAACTGATATGATCCTCTTACCGAAAATCACAAAATGTTTACTGTTTTCATTTACTTTGATGCATTTTACTTTGTCATATTTTACTTTTATTGTCAAAAAGATACAAAATCCAAAAAGATTTTAGGTGTGTCTTGATAAAAATTTCAGAAAATCCAAAAGATTTGCATTTCTGCTTTATTTTTGATATCCGGGGATGCTTGATGGTCAATTTCTGAGATTTGATAACACCATCTGGACTTTGTAACATTCAAAATGTGAAAATTTGAGTTTTGGAAGTTTAACGGATTGAAAAATGTTGAACGGGATTCGAATTCGTGATTTGGCGAAATTTTCAGATTTTTCCATTTCACATTCGCCCCTTAAATGGGTCGAATGTGGAAAAATCTTCAAGTTCGACCGTTTTGTTTTTGGGCGAAGGTGGTTATTTTCACTTCCGGGTGTATTTTTCACCTCCGGGTACATATTCTACCTTTGGGTCTTTCAATAGGGGCGAAGGTGGAATGTTTCTACATTCGTGCCATTTACTTGGGGCGAATGTGGATTTAACCCACATTCGTCCACTTCAAACGGGCGAACGTGGACCTCTTTATATATGTCATTCAGGTTCGAGCCCCTCATTCAAAAAATTTTTCAAAAATTTCATAAGTACCAGACCTTGTTGCTTGTGTTTTCATTGTTTCACTGAATTGTTCCCTGTTCATTAATCATCATTTTAAGACTCATATTGCAGGTATTGGACTTCAAATCAGACCAGAATTGATTGTTTTAAGAACACGACCTAGGGTTTCAATTCTAGGGATTTTTGTTGATGTTTGATGTTTGTTTTTGTTAGCTGATCAGTTATCATAGGTTTTAGGGGGAGAATATGGAAGGAATTAGGTTAATAACAAATCTGAATATGATTTTGATCGATTAAACTAACATGAACCCTAATTCCACTTAAAAACCAATGAAAACTGATGATTTGACAAAATTGGTAATAAACGAATGTTAGTCGGACATGTTAGTATGTTTTAGGATCAAAATTACAAGTTAAAACAAACAATGGCAAAATTTCAAATTTTGGGGGAAAATCTGTTTCACCTTCGGTTCAAAAACCGGGCGAAGGTGGAATCAGGTTGGACGAAGGTGGTAAAATGTGGACGAATGTGATCTTTACTTAGAACTTTTTCACTTCCGACCATAATTTTCTACCTTTGACCAATTATTCTCACATTCGGCCATTTCTAAACGGGCGAACGTGCAGATCAGTTTGACCAAAAATTTTTTAATTTTGTCGTTTTTGTGTTTTGACGTGTTTTTTATTGATTTTCATGTGCAGATGGCTGAACAACCCGAGAATATTGAATCACCAGCAGTGAATGTTGAAACTCCAGCTGAGATCACAGTTCAAGATCCAGTACCAGTAGCTGAAACATCTGTTCCTAGCAGTTGGCCTTTTGAACGATCGCACAACTGTTGCGCTTATCTAGGAGACGTTGAGAAGAACACGGAGTTTACAGGAATTATAGAGTTTCTGAAGAGGAGCAGGATTGTTCATGCTCTAGCCACACCAACCATCATATACAAAGACATAATTGAAGACTTTTACCAGAATGCAAAGTATGACTACTGGGAGAATCAGACTATCATAAAGAGCAAGATTCAGGAGATGGAGATGTTCTTGACTGAAGCTGATATTCGAGAGGCGTTACAGATTAAGTTCGAAGACAGTGAAGATCCCAGGGAGTTATCGTGGACAGAACAGAAGGCATGCTTCTTAAGAATGAAATACAAAGGTCCAATCACTGACGGATCTATGTATAAGGGGAAGCTGGGAGTGCAGTACAAGTATTTTGCACATGTTCTGATTCATGTCTTTGGTTGTGTAAGTGGTGGTTATGACGTGATGAGAAGGAGTTTGAGTTCATTAATGGTTGCGTTGACACTCAACAAACCATTTAATGTTTCTGGGATGATTCTTGACCACATGCTGGAGATGCATAAGGGAATGAAGAACAAGAAGTTTATGTTGTATCCGAGGTTTCTAATGATGATCTTTGACTACAAATATCCAATGTTGAAAAAGGATCCGACTATGATCCTAGGTCAAGATCACATGAATATTAGAACCTTGATGAGGATGAAAGGTTACAAAGGTGTGCCTGACAGTGAGAAGCCACCTAACAGGAGATTGTTTGGCGCTTTGGCTCGTCCGGATTACACTGATCCTGGCAAGAACAAAGCAAGACATGATGAGAGTGACTCAGATAACGATGATCCCTTAGTGTATGTTGATTCAAGCACTAAGAGGAAACGTCAAGTAGTCAATCCTGGACCCAAAGGGAAGGGCAAGGGAAAGGCTATAGATCAGGGAAGCACCAAGCAACAGGTAGCTAGAAAGAAATCGACGGTGAAGAAAGGATCGGGTTTGGTGGATGAAGAGTCTGTAGATTCAGAAGAGACTGAAGTTGATGAGCAGTGGGATTCTGATGATGAGAACGTGAGGACCACCAAACGTAAGGCCACTATGGTTGGTGATTCTGAATCCTTGAATCAGTCGATAGAAGAAGCTGAGAGGAGAAAGAAATCAGTTGAAGATGAAGGTTTAGGTGTTGACCTAGCTGAACTGAGTGTTGGAGAAACTGTAGTTGTGAATTTGCCCAAGAAGACAAAGAAGCAAAAGACTATGGCAAAGAAATCTAGTGTGAAAGAACTGAGAGAGAAAGAATTGGCTCAGTTATTGAAGGGAAAGAGATTACCTGATGCTGGTACACCTTCCAAGCTATCTTCACCAGTTGCCAAGAAGCAGAAGAAAGCGAAAGAGGCAGAGACTTTACCAATCGATCAGTTCAATATCGATATGGATAAAGTGCTTGATATGTTTAGAAAGCCTCAGAAAGAGAAAGTTGTTGAAGTTGAGCCATCCAGATCTAAATCAAAGAAAGTGACTGTGGATGACGATGTCATGAAACAAGTTAATAAGAAGATGGAGGACATGATGAAGATGTTGGTTGCTCAACAAGCTGAGATTACTAAGTTCAAGCAGAATGAGGAGAAGATGCTCCAGATTGTGGTTGCTTCGAAATCTAATCAGGATGATATAAATGATAAGATTAAGTTGATTGAAGCAAAGAATGAGAAGCTTGAAAGGAAATGTGAAAGAAACAAGAGCAAAATCAAACTGATTAAGGCTGATAACAAAGAATTAAAGAAGGAAAACAAACGCCTTTGTGGTTTGATTGAAGAGCTTTATAGCAGAGCACCCCAGTTGAAAGAGGGTGAAGAAGATGAAGAAGAAGATGAACAGAAAGTTGATTATGAGTATTCTGAATCTGAGAAAGAAGATGATGATGATGAGGATGATGATGGATCGGATAAAAGTGATGATGATAATGATGATGATGATGACAATGATGATGATGATGGTGCTGAAGGTACAGGGAAAAAGCAGGGTGATGAGTTTAGCAGTGGAAGTGATCATGATGGAGGAGATGATACTTCTAAATTTAGTTATGAGAAGAGAACACCACAGAAGAAGAAAGATACTGGAGAATCGAGTTCCAAGAAGAAAGGTGGGAATGTTGATTCGGATGAAAGTATTTTCTGGAACGAGAAGGTGAGATCTCTGTCTGATGATGCTAAACAGGTATATAAGAATATGTTGGAAAAGAGAGAGTGGACCATTGAGTTCACAGGATGCTTCGCTGAAATATTCCAGACTGATGATTTGAGATATGAGCTGGAATATGAAGATCCAGATCTTGAAGAAGGGGAATTACCTGCATCTGTGGCGAAAGAAATACTAGATGGTCTCGCACAGAGGGTAGGAAAGACGTTTGAGGAGTTTATGATGGATGAATCGATTCCTGATATTCCTGAAAAGGATATGGGAAGTCATTCAGATGACGTGCATACTCCAGAAAACAATGAAGTTGAAATAGAAGATATTACTCATGAAGAGTTTCCCCAGTATTTCAGACAAGAAGAAGAGAATGAAGTATTTCCTGACTTCACTGAGATACCAAATAAGTCAGCGAAACAGAAAGCAAAGAAAAGGAGCGAAGAGTTTGTTGAAAAGGTGTTTCGTACTGAAAAGAAAGATTCTTCTAACCAGTCTGATGAGTTGAAGAATTATATGAAGAAGTTGAAGGAAATGGATGAGAACCGACCTAAGCCTGAAGCTCAAGGTAACTTCTATCGATTTCATAATGCCAAGTTCAAAGGCAGAGCTCTCGGGTGGACTTACCTAGGCAGACTGAAGTGTATTGCTGCAAAATGGGAAACCGGAATTCTGTATTTCAACAGATTCTGTGACTTGCTTACTCTACCGTACTGGGCGGTGAGAGACTTATGCAGATTCCCAATGTCAGGTGCCGAGGTAAATGGATCACATGTCGGTTGGTGCGCAGACAAATTGGTTTGGGAAAGTCGTACGAGATGGAACAGGTTCAAGCCTCAATATCCTCGTAGAAAAGAGCATAGGGATATTGATCCACAAACCAATATGAAGCGTGTTACTTTAATCTATAAAGCACCTAATGTGATGAGGAAGATACCGTTGATGCCAATGCCACAGCATTTCAGTGCTGATTTCATCTTTTGGTATTACGATTGGAGGAAGGCAGAAGCAGTGATCGTGTTGAGGGATGGAAAGGATAAATACAAGCATGTTCATGTATTTGATCCTATGTGGCTGATTAATTGCACATTCGAAGACATCATCATGTTGTTCTACAATCCAATCTACTATGAACCCAATGACTTTGCTCAAGCGAGAAAGTATACTCAAGTTGTTGGAGTGTGTTTTGCGTATGACATAAATGCAGGAAGCAACTTGGAGGGTAAACTTGGCAAGACTGTGAAGATGACCAATGTGTCAAAGCCTGTGAAGAAAACATTCGAGCCGCCAATGACTTCTGAGCAAAAGAAGCAGCTCAGAATCAAACTGTTGAACAAGACGATGGACTATCAGAGAAAACTATCCAATCAATAGTCGAGGGGGAGTTTGTTGATGCATTTTGCGACTAAGGATTGGATATACTTGATTAACATATGTTAGTGGTTGGCCGAAGGTGTATCAGGATGGGGCGAATGTAGTATAATATGGGCGAAGGTAACAAGAATGGGCGAAGGTAGATATGAACTGGACGAAGGAAGAATGGATATGTACAAGAAGACACATTCGACCACTTGTAGTGGGCGAATGTGGAAAATACTCACATTCGACCTGTTGTAAGGGGCGAATGTGCAGTGCCTATATATAGATTTTGAGTTTTTGATAATGTAAGAGAGTTGTCATTTTGTGTCCAGGTTCAGATCAGGTTTAGGAGTGTTTTTGAGAGATTATCTGTGTGATCTAGATTAACATAAACTCATTGTATATGCTTTTTGAATGAAAGTTAATCTATGAAAATGATATTGAAAATGATCTTGATTGTGTCGTGATTTGTGTTTTATCAATTTGTTCAGATCTAGGGTTTCCGCACCTAGATTTGTGACTTGTATGATCATATAATCCTGTTTTAGCTTAAATCCAACGCTCACAATTTTTGCGATGTTACAATAATCGTCAGTAACCACGAGACAGTAAAGTTCTCCGCAACGACTCTTACGTTTGACAGGTCCAAATAGGTCCATGTGCAAACGCTCAAGTGGCATTTCAACAGAATTTACATTCTTTGGTTTGTGGGACTGTTTGTGCTGCTTTCTCTTCTTACAACTCACACACTTGTCGCTTAGATGAAAATGTTTGACATTAACGCCTTCGACAAGCCCATTTCATTCATAAACACAATTGATTAAGCTTACCAAACCTTGTTTACAATGAAATAATAACAATTCAGACTCAACTAGAACCCTAGAGAGAAACATAGGTCGAAAGAGGGAAACAAATGACAAAAGTTAACATTAAAATCTTATTTTCAGCTTATGCAGACCTGCACATTCGCCCCCCCCCCCCCCCCGGTAAGGGTCGAATGTGCAGGTTCGCCCCTTTATATGGGCGAATCAACACATAGCCCTACAAAATTCTTCCTTCGACCTGTATACTACACCTTCGACCATTTCCAGTCACGTTCGACCCTCTTAAATCCACCTTCGACCGTACGATTTAAGCAAAACAGAATTGTATGTGCAATCCAATACCACTAGTCGGAAAACGTGTATCAACACTCATTACTCGATAGAATTGGCCAATGGTATGAAAATTAAGTCCGAAGAAGTAGTTAGGAACCGTGTGTTGGAACTAGGAGGTCAAGAGTTCTATATTGATCTTCTACCTGTCAATTTAGGAAGTTTCAATGTCGTTATTGGAATGGATTGGTTGTCAAAGCATCACCCTTGGGAGCTCCGGACTTATTTTTCAAGAAGAAGAATGGATCATTTCACATGTGCATCGATTACAGAGAATTGAAAAAGCTTACGGTGAAGAACTGTTATCCTCTTCCTAGGATCGATGATCAATTTGATCAATTGCAAGGTTTGGGTTTCTACTCGAAGATTGACTTGAGATCAAGATATCATCAGTTGTGTATCCATGAGGAGGATATTCCCAAGACTGCTTTCAGGGTGCGGTATGGTCATTATGAGTTCCTAGTAATGCCGTTTGGTTTGACAAACGCACCAGTAGTGTTCATGGACCTGATGAACCGAGTGTGTAAGCCTTACCTCGACAAGTTCGTGATTGTATTCATTGACGACATTCTGATCTATTCACGAACCCAAGAGGAACATGAACAACATTTGAAGGAAATTCTCAATCTGCTTAAGAGCGAGAAACTGTATGCCAAACTATCCAAATGCGAATTTTGGATACGTGAAGTTCACTTCCTTGGTCACGTTATGAACAACAAGGGTATAGATGTCGATGCAGCCAAGATTGAAGCGATAAAACATTAGGCTAGACCCGATACCCCAACCGAACTTTGACAATTTCTAAGGTTAGCTAGCTATTATCGTCGATTCATTGAGAACTTTTGAAAAATAGCTCAGTCCTTAACAGTCTTGACTCAAAAAGACAAGAAATTCGAATGGGGAGATCCGCAAGAATCAACTTACCAGCATTTGAAGCTCAAGTCATGCAGTGCACCGATTCTCTCGTTGCCAGAAGTAACGGAAGATTTTGTGGTCTATTGCGATGCATCTCACCAAACTCTCGGTTGTGTCCTAATGTAGAGGAATAAGGTTACACGCCAACTCAGGGTACACGAACGGAACTACACAACCCATGATTTGGAGTTGGGTGCAATAGTGTCCGCACTCAAGATTTGGAGACACTACCTCTATAAGACCAAGTGTACTATCTTTACTGGCCATCTGAGCTTACAAAACCTCTGTGATCAGAAGGACTTGAACATGCACCAAAGACAATGGGTCGAGCTACTCAATGACTACGACTGTGAGATTAAGTATTATCCAGGAAAGGCAAATGTTGTAGCAGATGCATTAAGCCGAAAGCAGCGTGCCAGAACGTTGCGCGTCCGCGCATTGGGCATGACCATTCATACTGATCTCACGGTCCGTATTCGTCAGGCTCAGCAAGAAGCTCTCAAGGATATTAATATCGGTCACAAAGCTCTATACAGTCAGGTTGATCAGTTAGAGACAAAACCTGATGGGATAAAATATTTCTTAAATAGAACATGGGTTCCATTTTATGGAGGCTTGCGTGATATAGTTCTGAATGCAGCACACAAGTCCAAGTACTCGATACACCCCGGTGCGGATAAGATGTACAAGGACCTCAAGGAGTTCTATTGGTTGCCTAACATGTTGAGCAGTTCAGATAGAGCTTCAAAGCAAGCTCGATTAACAGGTTTTGTAAAAAGATTTGCGACATTGTCGTCAGTGTGAATGTGTGTAGGCACAATTAAACCTTGGTTAAAAGAGTCTCGGATGAAATGTTTTTTTTTATGGCAATGTGTTTTACTTTTGAAAATTGAACCGGATTTTTCACAATTTGGATAGCAGCATCATTATCACAATAAATAGGAGTAAGAAAGAAATCCAAACCGTAATCTACCAACTGATGTTGTATCCAGATAACCTGAGAACAGCATGCGGAGGCAGCCACATATTCAGCTTCCGCTGTTGAAACGGATATTGTTTGCTGTTTCTTACATTGCCATGCAATAAGCCGATCGCCTAAGAATTGACACCCCGCAGAAGTAGATTTCCTGTCAATGTCACAACCTCCAAAATCGTTGTCAGAAAAAGCATGTAATTCAAAAGGAGAATCCCTAGGATACCAAAGACCAAATCTGGGTTTCCCCTTAAGGTATCTAAAGATTCTCTTGACAGCATGTAAATGAGAAGTTTTAGGATTATCCTGATAACGTGCACATTGACACACAGCGAACATGATGTCTGGTCTGCTAGCAGTCAGGTACATTAGCGAACCAATCATTGAACGATAAAGTGTTTCTTCTCTGGCTTCTCCTTCCAGATCTTGAGTGAGACCTGATCTTTCAGACATTGGTGTGTCGGCTGGCTTTACATCACTGAAGCTGAACATTGCAAGAATGTCATCCACATATTTACCTTGATGAATCAAGATACTCTTAGAGCTTTGACGAACTTGCAGACCTAAGAAAAAGGTCATTTCACCAAGACCACTCATCTCAAACTGCTTTTTCATCACTTCTTCAAATTCCTTGCACAGTGCATCACTGGTGGAACTAAAGATGATATCGTTCACATAAATTTGCACCAGAATACGATCGTCATGCACTGTCTTGACGAATAGAGTCTGATCAATAACACCACGAGTGTATCCATTAGCAAGCAGGTGTTCAGTCAGGGTAGCATACCAAGCACGAGGTGCCTGATGTAACCCATAAAAAGCTTTGTCTAGTTTGTACACATGCTCTGAATATTTTGGATTTGTGAAACCCAGTGGTTGACCAACATAGATCTCTTCTTTCATAGTAGCATACAGAAACACTGTTTTGACATCCATCTGATAGACAGTAAATCCCTTAAACGATTCATAAGCAAGTAATATTCTGATTGCTTCCAACCTCGCAACCGGGGCATATACCTCATCATAATCTAATCCCTCAATCTGTTTGAACCCTTGCACAACCAATCTAGCTTTGTTTCTTACAATTACCCCACTATCATCTCTTTTGTTTCGATAGACCCACTGCGTGCCAAGTGGTCGTTTTCCTGGAGGAAGTTCAACTAACTTCCAAACCTACAACTTCTCAAATTGATTTAGTTCATCTTGCATCGCATCAACCCAACTTGGTTCTCGCAAGGCCATATCAGTTGACTTTGGCTCAATTTGTGAAATGAAGCACGAGTACAAGCAACTGTTGATGTCACCAGTTTGACTCCTTGTTAGAACACCTGCATCTACTTGACCAATGATGTTTTCCAGTGGGTGATCTCGTTAAACGCTTGTAGGAATGGCTACGTCTGGAACTGAAGAATCTCCAGGTAGAATTGTAGCACCACCCATTGCAGTCTCTTCTATAGTATCAGGATCAACTTCGACTGCGTCATTTTGCTCAATCGTGCACTCAAGAGGAATGGGATCATGGAATGTAGCAACTATGTTAATGGGACATAGGGATAGCATCCCCCTCATCCCTTGCATCATCAATCACGGAGGATGAGGTTCCAGCAGTGGATGTTGAGGAATCCGTGAAACCTGTATTTACACCACTAGAAACATCGTCAAAAATACGAAAAGATCGAAAGAGAGTTTCATAGTCAAATAACCAGTCTGGACCCAGTCTAGCATCTGTTGCATTTTCTTTAAGCCAACGCACGTCAAACGACTCTACGATTTGCCTAGTTTGTTTGTTGTAGACCCTATATGCAGTCTTGCCAGCATAACAGACAAAATAACAGTCATCAGCTTTTGCATCAAACCTTGGTGTAGCGCCCAGATGAAACAGTGTACAGGGACAACCAAAAGCACGAAAATTCTTGACGGAGGGTTTAGTACCAAACAGCACTTCGTAGGGTGTTTTCATTCGAGCTTTGTTTACTTGAACTCGGTTCTACACATAGCAGGCTGTGTTAACAGCCTCCGCCCAGAAGAATGTTGGAAGGTGTGAGTCACACAACATTGTGTGGGCAGCTTCAATTAGGGTGCGATTTCTTCTTTCAGCGACTCCATTCTGTTGTGGCATCCTTGCTTAGCTGAATTTACGTGCAATCCCATTCTGAGCACAGTAATAGTATAACTCTGCATTCTTGAATTCAGTTCCATTGTCACATCGAATTCCTTTTACCTTCAAGTTGGTCTGATTTTCCATCAATATGATAAACTGTTTTACTATTTATGCAGTCTCACTCTTGTTAGCCAAAAAGAAAACCCAAGTAAAATGTAACATCCGGCCCCTCTCACCATTAATATTGTCCGCTTTGCCCACCCAGAGATCACGGATTTTTTTTTGGGTGCCCTGGTGGAGACTTCCCAGGAGGTCACCCATCCTGGAATTGCTTCCACCTGAGCACGCTTAACTGTGGAGTTCTCCTCTCATCCACTAACATTAAGCCCCAAAACGCGTTGGTGATTTAAGAGGCAAGACAATACTTATGAACCAAGGATCTCTCCTGGCCACGGCCGATGTGGGATTTTCCTGGGGTGTCACATTCACCCCCCGTTAGAGTCTCATCGTCCCTGATGAGGTTTGAGTCTCATCGTCCGTGATGAGGCATGCACCCACCATCCCGAACGGCACAGGAGTGGCTCTGATACCATCTGTCCCTCTCACCACCAATATTGTCCGCTTTGCCCATCCAGAGCTCACGGATTTGTTTTTGGTTGCCCAGGTGGAGACTTCCCAGGAGGTCACCCATCCTGAAACTGCTCCCACCTGAGCACGCTTAACTGTGGAGTTCTCCTCTCATCCACTAACATTAAGCCCCAAAACGCGTTGGTGATTTAAGAGGCAAGACATTACTTATGAACCAAGGATCTCTCCTGGCCACGGCCGATGTGGGATTTTCCTGGGGTGTCACATAAAACGTGAGTACTCATTAGTTATTACTAAACAATATGCTTTACGAGAAATGTTGAGTACATTCACTGGGCCAAATAGGTCCATAAGAAGTAACTGCAGCAGAGAATCAATAGTGTTTACCAACTTGGAGTAATGTGGTTTTCTATGATGCTTTCCTCTGGCACATGCAACACATTTTTCAATTGTTATAAAATCACGTACTGGCAGATCCAAGATGACAATGCCATAGAATGGCAGTATTTTGAGAGACTTTTGAGAAAAGACATGTGACGTTATTAGAGGGAGGTTTGTTCATGTCAATGACATAAGCGTCACCTCGACGTTCCGATTTTAGTAACACCCATTCATCTGGAATGACGACTCCAGGTTTCAATATCAAACATCCTTTGTCAGTAAAATGAGTTGAGTAGCCATTATCACAGATTTGTGACACACTTAGTAGACTATGCTTTAATTCAGGAACATAATTTACCTTATTAAATTGAAGAGCTCCATTTCTTACCGTTCCTCTTTGAGTTATTTGACCCTTCTCACCTCCTGCAAAGGAGACAAATCCACCATTGAAAAATTTGACATCGGTAAGCTGGGATAAGTCTCCTGTCATGTGCCTTGAACAGCCGCTATCAATGTACCAGAGACGAATGATAGTCCTCCACAGCCGTTCCTTCACATGATGTAGGATCAATTAGTTTTAGGTACCCAAGCCATAGTTGTTTTGGGTACGCCGTTGGTATCCATATACTGGACATTCATCCATTGCATGTCAGCAGTTGAAACATTAGCACAAAGATTAGATATATCATTCACAGAACAAGAAGAACCTACCGACGGGGAAGAGATTGGAATAGAGCATTTTGGTTTCCAATGAAATTTGTTTTGAGAAAACATCCTTTTATTCGAACTGGATTCTGCCATGTCAGTCAGAGTCTGAGAATTTAACCTTTTACTAGACTGTTTAACACGTTTATTTCTTTTCCAATCACCATCAGAATGCTTCACCTTGGATTTTTCATTCCGCATTGCCTTAGGCTTCTCAACCTTCATTGGCTTGGTATGATTATGATTCCCGTTTGGAGCCTTCTGATGTTTCCAGCTTGCAAGATTTTATTGATTTGTTTTACAATTTCTACCAATATGTCCAGGGATTCCACATGTGTAGCATGTCTGACGTTTTACATGTGGATCCCCCTGAGATCTTGCAGACTTTCCAGACTCAAAGAGCATTGTGACATCACTATACCTATGTGATGCTGTTTTGGAAAACAGTGTCCCTTGTTTTGAAAAATTCTGTTTTTCATATTATGGAAAAATCTGGTTTGGTGGGACATATTTCCCTGTCTGATCCGTAATGGATTGTTTAACCAAAAGATTTTTCGTTTTATCACAAGCATTTGGCAAAATAACAGAATCTGAATGAACAAACAAAGAGTCAGACGAAAAGTCACAAGGTTTTATGCTCAAAACAAACGAGCCCACACAAATATTTTTGTCCTTATCAGAAATTGAGAAATTGTTTTTCTGATTTTTATTATTAAATGCATGTGAATCAGAGTCATCGACTTCATCCCCATCATCTACCCAATCCTCAACAATCACATTTTCTGCACAAGAATCAACCAAATTAGTAACATTCACATCATCAGAAACATTATAGCAAGTTTCTGTAGAGAAGTTTTCATCAACAGAAGATATAGGAGATTCAGATGATATGGAGCACGCTTGTTCTGAATCAAATGAGTTTGAAGTAGACACAAAAACATATTCATTCACTTTGGACATGTCCTCAGATGATTCGATGTTTTCACATAACTAATAACTAGATGAGTCGGTCTTTCCAGAGTCTGGATCAGAGTCAGACTCAGGTTCAGTCACAGATGAATCATCTGAGTGAGATTTAGAATCGGTCAGATTATTTTCACTGTTTGCTCTTTGCTTTAGACAAAGCTCCCTAATTTGCTTCATGAAATCAAACTCATAGCTCACACTTGAGTTTTGCCGGGTGGTCGGAGCATGAATTGGTTCATTAACTTGTATGTATTCATGTTTAGACTCTTTAGAAACACACAATGATTCATCAGATTCAGATGAAGAGGGAACCTCATCTTTGCTAACCTCAAAGGCTCTATCAACCTCTTTATTTTTCTCATAATTTAATGTCTCAGTCTGTTTTGAAGCATCTTGAGACTTGACAAATGTTTTTGAAGGAGCCTGCTCTTGCTTGGATTGTTTTTGTTTTGGTTTAGAGATTTTAATTGGGGTTGATGTAGGTTTAATGACTTCAGCTTGATCCCGTGATGGTCGACTGGTTGGCCCTTCTATTGGTGGACCATATCATTTCACAGGAAGAGCCAACAATTCTTCATCCGACATAGGAATTGAGGAATAATTTTCATTGAAAGGTGGAGGAATTTCCACAAAACCAATGCCCTTATTTCTCACTTCCTTTGGTCTGTACTTTAACTGGGTATTGATCATTTTTTCAACATTAGGACTAGAACAATCGAATTTTTTAAAATGAACATCTACATTTTCAAATTTTTATTTTAAATCGATCAATTCTGTGGTCAAAGTGTCAGACAGTCGTTTGAAGTGTAAATGTCGACATTTATGATCACTCACCTCCTGATGCAAACGCTTGATATCAAGTTTTTGTTTTTCAACTATTTCTTTATAAGAGTTAAATTTCTTCTTAATGTCCCAAGTGGCCATCTTTTCATATTCAAGTTGTTTGTATGCAGAGAGAGTTTCTTCTCTAATACCCTTAATTTTAAGTTTACACCTTTCAGTGCAACATGATTCAGCTAAAGTTTCAGAATGTACCTCAGCCGCTGACGGAACATAATCGTCATCCATCTGTGCCATGAGTTCCTTGTCCACAGTATCTTCAACAATCTTTAGATCCTCCATTTGAGAAGACCTGTAACATCGCGAATTTCCCCTAATTTTTTTTTTGATAAAAAGAATGTATTGTTTTAAAAAATATATGTTTTAAATACCTTAAACTAATAATTATTTGTATCTCGACACTTTTGTACGTTTTAAAAATATTTCGAGTCACTTTCGGGCTTATATAATCATATTATGAATTTAGAATAATATAGTTTTAGGGAAATAATTGCCAAAAAAAAAGATTTGTGTGGACCGGGACTCGAACCCGCGTCCACAGCCAACCAACACACAGTGACAACCAACTGAGCCAACTATCATCTTGTGTAGTATTTCAGAAGAAAATAAACTTAACACATTCCTTAAATTGATTAGTCAAAGTCTTAGTCAAACAGTCAAAGTCTTAGTCAAATAGTCAATTCATCATAAAACCTTACTTTATGGTGTTGACCAATTTTAATGGCTAATTGACTCCAAAACTAGTATAAAAACCCACCTATGACCCATTATACTTTGCACCTCTAAATCGATTGTTTCAATCTGATTAAACTTTCCCTCATACCTTTCTTCTATAGTCTATTACTATTACTTCTACAATTGAAGCTTTGATTATAAGCTCTTGTAATTGGCGAATTGGAAGCTTGATATTCTTTCTTTTTCGTTTTCTTCAATTTGGACTAGCTACGTTGTTGAGTCTTTGGGATTCACCTCGCATACATTCACAACACATTATTCTATTTTTTTCATGAGACATAACATTTTGCTAAGGTGAGTTTTACATAGCCCCTTTTCTATTTATCACCGTTTTTTGGGGTGAAACATGTTACAACATTCTATATGCAATTCAATCATCAAAGTGTCTATGTGTTTTTCTATGTTGCATTATGTCTTGAACATGACTAGGGTAAGCACAATTCTAGCATAATCATTAACATTGATCAGCCGACGGTATACAATGATAGATCTATTGGACTGACAATCCTACCCGGATACGTGCCTCCTACAAAGGTAGCGTGGGTGTTTCTTATCGCATAACATATTCGAGTGAACCATGAGCGTATGGGATGTACCACATTATAACAGTCACAAGGGTTGATTATGCACTCGATGTACTTCTAGTATGTTTTCACATATGGACTAGACTTGCCATGACACTTGAATTGTACAAGTTTTATTCAATTATCAAAACCTATGTAATTCTCACCAACTTTTTGTTGACCCAAAATATTTTCAAACTTAACATGTTTCAGGTTATAGCTTGCTTGAAGATTAGAGTTATTGCTTGAAGATGCGTAGCTGGTAATTTTTTCATTTTGATGTACAAAATTCTTAGAACAATTGTATGTAATTTATTTAAATCATTTATTAAAATTTATTATTTACCATGAGCTACTGAACAATCATCAATACGTGACATCCCGATGTTTCCGCCATTGGTTGGGGTGTTACAGATTGGTATCAGAGCCATGGTTATAGGGAATTAGGTTATTAGAAAAAAAAAATCTAGTCTATAACCATAGGATTTTAATCGGTACTTGCTCCTTTTACTTGCAACCTTACTTGTTTATATTCTCTATTTTACTTCTTATCCTTACTTTAGTCCCTACAAGAAGAGTGCTCTCCATCACAAGATCTACTCATAGACTAATAGGACAAATCCTCAGGTTTAGCATGAACCACCTTGAAGATCTCGTCGAAGTTCTAGATTTTAATAACGAACACGTGCAATCTGGAAGGGTGAACGCCTGTATTCTGAGTTTTCTGTCTAGGACTGGCATTGCGCATATATCCCAATCAGACGAGGGACCCGGATGCCTACCTGGGAATTCTCGGGATGAGTGTTCACTTATAGGCTAAAGCATGTCTTCACTATGTTATTAGAATCTAGAAGCTTTGATAAGTCAACGTTTTCATTTATTCGTTTTAATTAATGAATAGATGATTACACTCACTTCCCTTAAAAACTAAGCTCTAAAATCTCAAAATTTTACAGCTTAAATCAATCTCATATCATAACCAACAATGGATTTCACAATCACACTTCACCTTACCATCTTAGCCACTTTTTAAATATTCAACACCCTACCCAAATCATATTATTTCATTTCTCCACATGTTACTTATTTTTTAAAAAAAAAAAAAAAAAAAAAAAAACTATAACCTCATACCTTAGCACAAACTAAAGATTTCTAAATCTTGTTGTATTTTCATTACCTAGTAACTTTACAAAGTACATTTTTTTTAAAAGATGTCCTCGAACTTAAATTCAATTGTTTATTTATTGACGTAACAAACGATTTTCTATATAATGCTTTAAACTATTAAAAATCACTAATAGAACCTTGATCTTCAAAACCTAATGCCATGTTTGAAATCTCCAACTAACGGGAATATTTTAATCAAAGCCCACTTAGCTTGTACTATTTAACAACTTTTGCTTTATGTACAAAACCAATTTTGAAAATAAATTTTTTTTTTTCATAGGAATAATATCTAGTCTCTAGATTCTCTATCGACACTCACTCATTTTCAACTTGTTCAAATTTTTACAATATTTGGCATATACCACAATCATGTTTTCTTATACACTTGATTATAACCTTTGATCCAAACCCCAAAATTTACACCGCTACATAATCTCCTTACTATAAAATAAACTCTTTATCAACTATCTTCACATTCACTATCTCTCACAACCTTGATTCTGCTTCAAGATTTTTCATCATCCTCTCAAGAACTAATTTCATATCCTTCACCTTCTCAAACATGAACTAGTTACCCATGATAACCAAACTATTGAAACTTGGTTGTGTGTTGCATCAAACTTAATCCTTAGTTATACACGTGGATTCGATTATCTACCATATTTAAACATTTGATACTAGAAATCTTGGAATATAAACTATTTGCTATAGACACACCTAGAGTCATTAACCTTGTTTAGGAAAACACTATTACAACTCACATGCTATGCTTGATACTTGATTGTTTATATGTACATATTATCAATTTGCAATTTATGTGTGAAATAATTGGTACACTTAATCAAACAACTGGTAGAGGATGGAGTACTTGCTCAACAGTTAGTTGAGTACCAAATAACCTACTGAACGATTGGTAGAGGTCATCATGTCTGCTCAACAGTCGGTAGAGGCCCTACAACCTGCTCAACGACTGGTAGAGGCTATCGCACCTGCTCAACAATCGGTAGAGGTTCTTACTCACTGACTGGTAGAATCTTTTTCCTACTCAACAGTTGGACTCACTTTTGGATACATTGTAAACGATTCAATCACAAGGTTATTTTGCATTACTTACATGTGTGTTTAGAGTCATAGAAGGACACAAAACCCTAATGTAAGGTAAATTGGTGATTGCGGTCCAGAACGTAATCATGAATTTACAGGTACGTTAAGGTAGTGTGAAATTCTAATAAGGTTTTAGTAGTTCATTTGGTTTTCAAATAACCAATCAATTCATGCATTTCTTATAAGATTCCTAAAACATAAGTTTAGTATTTTGCTAGATTCTTATGCTTCTTGCTACTTCAGACGAACCTAATCCAATCCTTAAAACTCACATCTCAAACCTCTTATCCAAATTATTCGAAACAAATTATTCAATTACCTATAAATTCATGTCGTGCCTTAACCCAAACCACAGCTGCCTTAATTTCTACCTAATCAACCTCAAACCTGTGTTTTTAATATCTTCGGGACGAAGTTTCCAAAAGCAAGGGAGACTATAACATCACGAATTTCCCCTAATTTTTTTTTGATAAAAAGAATGTATTGTTTTAAACAATATATGTTTTAAATACCTTAAACTAATAATTATTTGTATCTCGACACTTTTGTACGTTTTAAAAATATTTCGAGTCACTTTCGGGCTTATATAATCATATTATGAATTTAGAATAATATAGTTTTAGGGAAATAATTGCCAAAAAAAAAAAGATTTGTGTGGACCGGGACTCGAACCCGCGTCCACAGCCAACCAACACACAGTGACAACCAACTGAGCCAACTATCATCTTGTGTAGTATTTCAGAAGAAAATAAACTTAACACATTCCTTAAATTGATTAGTCAAAGTCTTAGTCAAACAGTCAAAGTCTTAGTCAAATAGTCAATTCATCATAAAACCTTACTTTATGGTGTTGACCAATTTTAATGGCTAATTGACTCCAAAACTAGTATAAAAACCCACCTATGACCCATTATACTTTGCACCTCTAAATCGAATGTTTCAATCCGATTAAACTTTCCCTCATACCTTTCTTCTATAGTCTATTACTTCTACAATTGAAGCTTTGATTATAAGCTTTTGTAATTGGCGAATTGGAAGCTTGATATGCTTTCTTTTTCGTTTTCTTCAATTTGGACTAGCTACGTTGTTGAGTCTTTGGGATTCGCCTCGCATACATTCACAACACATTATTCTATTTTTTTCACGAGACATAACATTTTGCTAAGGTGAGTTTTACATAGCCCCTTTTCTATTTATCACCGTTTTTGGGGTGAAACATGTTACAACATTCTATATGCAATTCAATCATCAAAGTGTCTATGTGTTTTTCTATGTTGCATTATGTCTTGAACATGACTAGGATAAGCACAATTCTAGCATAATCATTAACATTGATCAGCCGAAGGTATACAATGATAGATCTATTGGACTGACAATCCCACCCGGATACGTGCCTCCTACAAAGGTAGCGTGGGTGTTTCTTATCGCATAACATATTCGAGTGAACCATGAGCGTATGGGATGTACCACATTATAACAGTCAAAATGGTTGATTATGCACTCGATTTACTTCTAGTATGTTTTCACATATGGACTAGACTTGCCATGACACTTGAATTGTACAAGTTTTATTCAATTATCAAAACCTATGTAATTCTCACCAACTTTTTGTTGACCCAAAATATTTTCAAACTTAACATGTTTCAGGTTATAGCTTGCTTGAAGATTAGAGTTATTGCTTGAAGATGAGTAGCTAGTATTTTTTTCATTTTGATGTACAAAATTCTTAGAACAATTGTATGTAATTTATTTAAATCATTTGTTAAAATTTATTATTTACCATGAGCTACTGAACAATCATCAATACGTGACATCCCGATGTTTCCGCCATCGGTTGGGGTGTTATAAGACCAATCCCATCCACCTCCTGATTGAGCGACCATGGCTTTGTTGGAGTTAGAGGATTCAGATCTAGTGTGAGTGGTAGATGATTGACTACCCGGAGTTGCAGTGGGAGAAGCGGCTACAGGAGCAGAGTTGTCTACTTCTTTCTTCGGCTTAGTGCACTCACGAGCAAAATGTCCAAGTTCATCACAGTTATAGCAACGCATCTTCATCTTATCCCAACTTAGTTTCTTTGTTCGGTTTTCCCATACATTTCTTCCAGTCTTCTTCACGAACTTATTCGCTCTATGCACCACCATAGCTATCTGCCAAGTCAAGTCCATCTCTTCAATATCATCCTGATTAACGTCATTTAAGTCACATGCTCCAACATCTTTCGTAGTAAGTTGACCTGTTAGAGAAGCATTATAGCAATTCATGAATCCACCAAATAAACTTAAGTTACTTTCAAGCTCCTTTGGAATTTTGTGTATGTGCTATAAGGATCGACAATCAACAAAGAAATGATCAAACAAGTTTGATTTAGGTGCGGAAACCCTAAACCAATCACAAAATGATAATTAATCAGATCAAAACAAGTAAATCATCATTCAAAGCCTTTTCATTAATAATCAAGACTCAATTACACGTTAATAAAGTGAAAACAACAAGGTATGAACGTGAATTAAGCTAAATAATATCCTAGAGAGAGAATCAGAAAGTGGAGGGAACAAAATGACTCAAAGTTTCATTCAAAAAATCAGCTTGACATATATATAGTCTGCACATTCGCCCATTTTGTAAGTGCGAATGTGCAGGTTCGACCACTTCATCCGGTCGAACCAAGCCATACATAAGAAACCTATTCTACATTCGTCCAAAACCTCTCCTTCGCACCTTCTCAGTCTCCTTCGATCAAACTAAAACTCCTTCGCCCATTCGACTATCAACAAAAACAAGTTTATTGGACAATCCGAAGCACTAGTCGCATAAATGCATCTACAAACTCCCCCTCGACTATTGCTTGGATTGTTGTCGACGTTCTTCGTCCATTCTGATGTTCATCAACTTGATATGCCGCTGAATCTTTTGTTCCTTAGTCAGCACCGGTTCATGAAATGTCTTCGGCTTCTTCTTTTTCACTTCAGGCACCTTCTGTATCTTTACAAACTTCCCGAGCTTCTTGTCATAATCACATCCAGCATTTATATCATAAGCAAAGCACATAAATACCACACGTTGGTATTTGCCTGCTTGTTCAGCATCCTTAACCTCAGAATAAATCAGATTATAGAACAACATTATTATATCCTCATGTGAACAATTAATCAACCACATGGGATAAAAAATGTGTATCTTCTTGAAGTTCTTTTCCAATCATAGTACCACCAAATAAAGTCTTTGGCGAAGTGTTGTGGAATCGGCATCAAAGGAATCTTCTTCAACACTCGCAGTGGCTTATACTTCAGCGTCACTTTGGGCATTCCAGTAATCATGTCAATATCCTTTTTATGAACGATTCATTTTGGATATTGAGGTGCAAATAAATCCCACTTAGTTCGGCTCTCTCTCGTCATCCTCTCAGCAACATAAGAAATTTGACTATTTGACGCTCCCGATATTCGGTGACGACAAATATCACGAATAGCCCAGTAAGGGAGAGTCTTTAGGTCATGGAATTTGTTAAAGTACAGAATTCCCTTCTCCCACTAGACTGCTATGCATTTCAGTTGCTTAACAAACTTCCAGGCCAATGCACGACCTTTGAAAATTTCACTGTGAAGTTTGTAGAAGCTACCTTGTATCTCAGCTTTAGGACGGTTATTCTCCTTCTGTTTCAATTTCCTCAAAAGTTCTTTCAAACTATCAGATTGCTCGAACTGTGGCTTATCATGCCCTTTGAACACTTCTTCAAAAAATTTGCTCTTTTCCTTAGCAAGTTTCTCAGCCTGGTTTAGCACTTCATCAGAAAATCCAGGAAATCCAGAATCTTGATCATTCTTAAAGTATTGTGGATATTCCTCACTTGTAATGTCTTCCATCTCAACTTCTTCAAATGTAGGAACATCACGGTCATCTGAATGATTCCCGGTTTTCTTTTCAGGTATCTTTGGAATGAAATTATCAGCAAGTAGCTCTTCCAAAGTCTTTCCAACCTGTCTAGCTAAACCTTCAAGTATTTCCTTAGAAACCGCCGCAGAAACCTCTCCATCTTCTAGATTTGGGTCATCAAACTCCAACTCATACAGCTTATTACTAGACTCGAATATTTCTGGAAACCTGCCTGTCATGTCAATCGTCCAGACTCGATCTGTAAGCATCTGGCGATACATGTGTTTGTCTTCTTCAGATAAAGACTGCAGTTTTTCATTCCAGAAAACGTCATCATCTACATTTTCACCTGGAGTCTTTGAGCTTGACTCTCCACCTTTGCTCGAATCACGCTTCTCATACTTATATATCTCAGCGTTGTCATCATCACTATCAAAAGCAGAGCTGTTTGCATCACTTGATCCACCATCTGAACTACCATCATCTCCATCATCTTTCTTCTTTTTCTTTTGAGGATTGTTACCAGCATCTTAATCAAGATCTTCATCCTCTTCATCGTCAGATGGTTCAAAGTCTACCTGCTCTTCATCCCGCTCATTATCTTCTTCACCAGCTTGAAGTTGAGGAGCTCGAGAGTACAAGTCTTTTATCAGATTGTCCATGTTATTGTTACTCTCCTTTAGCTTTTTGTTCTCCTCTTTTAGAGCAATATACCTTCTTGTGTTCCTCTGCTCGTGTTTCAGCAACTTTTTGTTCTCTTTCTTCAACTTTTTTGATTGCTTCCTTCAACTCTTCACTGTTATCATGAGATGTGACTACAACTTCCAACATCTTTTTATCATTCGACTTCAATTGCTCAATCTCGGTTTGCTGTTTGTTGATAATGCTCATCATTTCAGATAGCCTTTGGTTCACAGCAGTCATTACATCACTATCAACTGTGACCTTCTTTTTAACAGGCATCTCAGCAACTTCAGGCAGTTTGCCTTTCCTCATCTTCTTGAGCACATTGTCTAACGCTTCATTGAACTCATCAACAGGTAATTCATCTCCATGTTCTGTGCCAGAAGTAGTTGCAGTCTTTTGTTTCTTAGATACAGGTGCGGTAACCGGTGACTTGGAACTAGAAACTGGTGGTAATTTCTTTCCAGCAATGAGTGATTCAATCTCCCTCATTCTCTTTTGACTCGGTTTCAGTACATTCTCTTGTTTCTTGTACTGAGGCTTCTTCTTTGATTTCACATCCTGTATTGGTGAAGCAGGAAAATCTTTTTCCACATTAAGACCCTCTTCATGTTCATCAACAGGAATTGGGCTCTTATTACCTTGATCTTCAACAGACTGGTTTAAACTAACAGACTCACCAGCCACTGTGGCCTTGGGCGTGGTAGTCTTCAGCGTTTCAGTTTCCGAATCCCAGTGTTCATCTTCTTGCGTCTCTTCAGAATCAATCGACGCCTCATCCACAATATGCACTCCCTTCTTAGCCATTGTCTTTCTTCTTCTCAGTGTACTCTTCTTCTTAGCAGGTTCAGGAACAACCTCTATTCTGATCTCTTCTTCCTTACCCTTTCCACTCTTTTCCCCAACATTAACAACCTGTCTCTTGCGCTTCGCATCTAGATCAACAGGATGTAATGGGTTATCTGGATCTGAATCACTGTTTGCATGTCTCACTTGCCCTTCACCTGGATCCGTATAGTCAATCCTTGCCAAATGTCCAAATAAACGCCTAACAGGTGGACGTTCATTCACTGACAGACCTTTATAGGCTTTCATCCTTGCCAGTGTATTGATTGACATATGTTCTTGAAAGACAATGTGCTTAGGATCCCTCTTCTCAAAAAATTTTTGTATTTATAATCAAACACCATCTGGAGGAATTGAGGATACAGCAAAAACTTCAGATTCCTCGTGCCGTTCACAGGCTCCAACAAATGTTCCATTAACATTCCTGATACATTGAACGGTTTGTTCAATACCAGTGCCACCATCATCGAGCTAATACTCTTACGCATCAAATCATATCCTCCAGCGGCTGAACCAAAGACATGTATCAACACATGTGCCAAGTATTTGAACTGTGGACACAGCTTTCCCTTATGCAATGAACCATTAGTAATCGGTCCATTGTACCTCATCCTCAGAAAGCACTTTCGTTGATCCATAAAACTAAGCTCTTTAGGATCCGTCTTCTCATCTTGCAGATTCAAGGCTTCTCTAATATCCTGCTCACATACAATCACCATCTTTCCTTGGATCTTGCTAATCACAGATGACTCGCAATTCCAGAAATCCAACTTTGCTTCAGTCCAGAATTCTTGCATCATGTCTCTGTACATAATGGTAGGTGTAGCAATCGCGTCTATCACCCGACTTCTCTTCAAGAACTCTATAATCTCAATAAACTCAGTATGCTTTTTAACCTCTCCATGATACGCACAGCAATTATGCGCATTCTCGAATGTTAAAAGCTCTTCAGTGACTTTCTTTGCAGGCTGTGAGGATGATCCGGCTTGTTCAGTAGGCTTCTCCTGTTCAGACATGGTTTGATCTGCAAAACAAAACAAAGAAACATGTTAAAAATCGACAAAAAATTCAAAGTTTGAAAATTTGGTAATTAATCTTCTCATTCGCCCAAACGGGGGTGCGAATGAGAAAAACTTGGTGCGAATGAGAAATTTTAAAGGTACGAATGTAAGAGTTTTTTTAATAAAATGTTTCATTCGCCCATTTAAACATCTCCTTCGCCCATTTGAAAGGTGCAAAGGAGTCTGTCTGCAATTTTAAATTTTCAATTCTGAATTTTATTGTTTCTAATCTTGTTATTTTGATTTGTTTGGCAAGTAAAGACACCGATTAATGTTTTTAAAACAACAATTTTATCCAACATTCATTTTATCAATGTTTTCAGTTCAAAATTAGGGTTTATCCAGTCATCATGATCAACTGATAATTCTGATGGATTAACACTACTAATTTTTGTTTCTTCTCCCCCTAAAACATTGGTAGAATGAATCCTAAACATCAATTGCAACAATGAACATGTTTATAACAGGTTTTAGAAAGCTAGGGCTCAAAACTGAAAACCATCGATTATACGATCAATCCTTGTTGTTAACCTGTAAGATTGAGTGGCAAATGATCAGTAAAAATAGACGAGCACAATGATCTAAAGCAAAAGATCAGGGCAACAAGTGGACTTAGTGCAGAAAATTTTGAAAATTTTTTGTAATGGGTCGAATGAGTCTGAAAGGGTATATATAGGCAAGCTCCTTCGACCATTCTGACCGGTCGAATGAGATACTTTTGTCTCCTTCGACCCTAGTTAAAGATTCGAATGAGGCAAAAGGGTTCGAATGTAACAGATGTTCAAGAACACTCTCATTCACCCGTTCCAATTATTTTTCAACTTTTAAGCAACCAACATTCATATTTTCACATTTAAAAGATTACAAAGCTCAAATGGTTCATCAAGGTGTAGAAAATGTACATCAACCACCATCAGCTATCAAAAAGAAAATGAAAATGTAAAATCTTTTTGGATTTTCTAAAGTTTATGCTAAAACACACCAAAATCTTTTTGAGTTTTGTAATTTTTGATGAGAAAATAAAATGCAAAAATGTAAATGAAAAACAGTAAATGTTTTGGGATTTCCGGTAAAGGGATCATATCAGTTATTGAGAAATCTGATCACACCGTTGATCTTTTGAATTATTATCATTAAAGACAATGTGTGATCTGGCAACTGCTGATATTATGATCCACATAAACTCACATGCAGACTTTTGTGTAGTGCTTTAAACTGATACTGTTATTTATAGTATAAACATAATTGTCTGTGGTTCCCACGCACACGACATACTCCCGTATCAAGAAGTAAAAGCACAAAGACTCATTGTAAAGCGTGATTATGCTTTCGTCGTCTGTAATTTACAAGGTATAATGCACAGAGGTATATAGGTCAGCAAATTAATGCAGCAAAGTAACATGTGCACTTTACCAGGTTGAGGACTGATATTAATCATGATTTGCATCAGTGATTAATACGATGTAATAGATAATCTTTGATCATCATATAACATGGAAAGTTCCTCAATTCGGTAACTTTAGGATTTGGCATAAAGCTCTTTTAGAAAGACACCCTGTCTGATCTAGGTCCGTAATGACTTACAGCAGAAGATCAGAGAGGCTATCCCCAGACAACTAATAACATAACGACCCTAAACCTCTGAGTTTTGTACAATTACCCTATCAAACGAAATTACGGTACTAAGACCATATGCCCATGAGGAGTTCATCCACACATCAATTTGTTTGATATGTATGTATCAGGCACGCAGTAATAGGTCTACGAAGCCTATTAGCACATCACACAGACTCAGACACACGTCTTATATAGCAGTACATTACTTAGAATGTGTCAGATCCCCACTGATGTACTATCATTTCCCCTTTTACTCCAGGAAATCATTTTTGATTTTTCTGATTTTTTATAAATTTTTGAATTTACTGTTCCCAAGGATAAGCTGGAGCATTTCAAATATGTGACTGCCCAGATATCGTTTGTTCACAGAAATCTGACGGCATTAATCTAAGGGTAGAAGATATAGCAGTCAGCAAAGAAATTTTCTAATTTTTATGGATTTTGAAATTTTTTAGAAAAACGGTAAAAATTAAACTAAAAAGTGATAGACTGAGGTGGTGATCAGTCTTGTTTTTCTTTAATACCATTAGCTTTTAAAAGATAATCAAATCTGGATTTGTCAAAAGCTTTGGTAAAAAGATCTGCGCGTTGGTAATCAGTGTGGTTTTTGACCATATCGATCAACTCTTTAGCATAACAGTCACGGATAAAATGATATTTAATCCGGATATGTTTAGCCTTTGAGTGATTTACTAAGTCTTTTGTTAATGCGATTACGGCTTCGTTATCACAGTAAATAGGGGTTTTAAGAAATTGCAAACCGTAATCCACCATCTGTTGTTGGATCCAAAGAACCTGTGAGCAGCAGCTCGATGCTGAAACGTATTCTGCTTCACATGTGGATAGTGCAACTGCGGTCTGTTTCTTGCATTGCCAGGTCACGAGCCTGCTCCCCATAAACTGGCATCCAGCCGTTGTGGATTTGCTGTCTTTGTCACAGCCGCCCCAATCTGCATCACTAAAAGCGATTAGGTCAAAATTATCATCATGAGGGTACCAAAGTCCTTTCGATGGACAACCCTTCAGATATCTAAAGATACGCTTGACAGCTGCAAGATGACTTTGTTTCGGCTTCGACTGATATCGTGCACAAAGACATGTTGCAAACATTATATCCGGTCTAAACGCGGTGAGATACATCAGAGATCCGACGATTGCTCTGTATGTAAATGGATCAGTCAGCTCCCCCTTAGCGTCAACTCCAATCCCGTGATTAGGTTGTATCGGGGTATCCATCGGCTTCGAATCATCCATCTGGAATCGGCTCAAGACTTCAGAAACGTATTTGGTCTTGTGAATAAAGATCCCCGTTGGTCTTTACTCCACCTGCAAGCCTAGGAAAAACTGCATTTCTCCCATTGCGCTCATTTCGAACTTTTCCTGCATAACCTTTTCAAATTCCCTGCACAGAAGTTCATTAGTAGACCCGAAAATAATATCATCAACATAAATTTGCACAAAAAGCAAGTCATCTCCTGCTCGTTTCATGAACAGTGTGCAATCTACCAATCCGCGTTTGAATCCTTTCGAGAGAAGATACGTGCTCAGCTCCTCATACCATTGTCTCGGAGCTTGGTGTAACCCGTAGAGAGCTTTGTTTAAGACATAAACCTTATCCCGGTGAATAGTGTCCTCAAAGCCTGGTGGTTGACCTACGTAAACTTCCTCTTTGACCACACCGTAAAGAAATGCGCTCTTTACATCCATCTCATACACCTTGAATTTCTTCCAGGATGCAAACGTCAGAAACATTCGTATAGCTTCCAAGCGTGCAACAGGTGCATAGATTTCATTGTAGTCGATTCCCTCAACTTGATGAAAACCTTGAACAACCAAACGAGCTTTGTTTCTCACTATAACTCCTCTATCATCCTTTTTACACTTAAACACCCATTTGGTTCCGATCTTCTTTCTTCCCGGGGGCAAATCTGTCAGCGTCCATACTCCAAGTTTCTGAAATTGTAACAACTCTTCTTGCATCGCTTCCACCCAAGCATCATCCAAAAGAGCTTCCTTGTACGTCCGCGGCTCGACCTGCGAAACATAACAAGCGAAAGACCAGTCATTTTGAAAACCAGATTTTTGTATTTTGGCATATAAAGCAAGATTGCCAATATTCTCTGGTGCTTGAGCATTTCTCAATTGCCCTCTTGTCATAACGCTGCTACCAGAATCACCAATAACCTGTTCAAGCGGGTGTATCCGATGTATCCGAGATTCCGGATAATCAGGTACTTGCACTACCGTTTGAGTCGTCAAATTCTCTATAGAAACCAGATCATTACCCACTTTCGATATTGAAGCATCAGTTGTAGTTGGGTTCACTGGTGGTGTCACTGTAGCATTTTCCATAATAGCTTCACTTGTAGCATCATCGTCTTCATCTTCTGATTCCGATGAATTAAGCATTGTTGAAGCTTCTTGGAACACTTCTTCTTCCATCACAGGAGCAGTGGTATCATTAGAAGCTGCTTGAGGATTTACAGTGATCGGACGCACTAACGGTGAAGTCACTGCGTTTTCGACCTCGTAATATAAACGGAGTACAGCTTCTTCAACCATGCTATCTAGATTGAATGATTCAAAGAAGTCTTTGTAATCAAACATCCAGTCTGGACCGCCTCCCTGTACATTTTGAGTGTATCTTTGTACTTCGACATTAGCCCACTCCTCGACTTTTCTAGTTCTTTTGTTGAATACCCTTTTTAGTGGGGTTGCATATCCAACAAAATAGCCTTCTTCAGCCTTTGGTGTGAACTTCTCCGAAGGATTAAGCATTGTACACGGGGCTCCAAACGGTTCTAGATACTCTAGATTCGGCTTTCGTCGGTTCAACAGCTCATAAGAAGTTTTGCCAAACTTCTTCACTGTTAAAACACGATTTAGAGTGTAACATACTGCGTAAATTGCTTCGTTCCAGAACATGACTGGAAGATTTGAGTCCGCGAGCATTGTTCTCGTAGTTTCGATTAGAGTCCTGTTCTTTCTTTCTACGACACCGTTCTGCTGGGGTGTATACGGAGCGCTGTATTCGTGATGAATTCCCTTGTTTTCATAAAGATCATCCATCTGAGCGTTTTTGAACTCCGTCCCATGATCATTCCGGATTCGTTTGATCTTTAGACCATAGATATTCTCCAGACGAGTAAACAGAACTTTCAGGTTGTCAAACGTGTCGCTTTTCTGGTGTAAGCACATAACCCATGAGAATCTTGAATAATCGTCAGTCACCACAAGATAGTATAATTCCCCGGCATGACTTTTACGCTTGACTGGACCAAATAAATCCATGTGCAAACGCTCGAGCGGTAGCTCAACGGAATTGATTTTCTTTGGTCTATGGGTCTGTTTGTGCTGCTTACCCTTTTTACAACTAATACACTTGTCATTCAAATGGAAATGTTTCACATTTACTCCCGTGACAAGTTCATTCTTTACCAACTGGTTCATCTTTCTCAAATGAATGTGTCCTATTCTCCTATGCCACATGATAGATTCTTTTTCTGTAGCCTTAGAGAGGAAACACGTGACTTGGCCATGGGTGGTCATAGCTTTGGACATATCGAGAATATACAAATTGTTTACTCTCGGTGCCTTTAGCATCACCCACTCTTTTGGAAGTTCAAAACCCGGTTTCAGGATGTAGCAAGATTCGTCGTCAAAATAAACAGAGAATTGCTTATCACAGATTTGGCTGACACTGAGTAGATTGTAATCTATCTGCTTCACATACGAAATCCGCTCAAATGTCACTACCCCATTGCTAACACTACCCTCCATCGTAATGTAGCCTCCTTTATTTCCTGCAAACGCTACGTAACGTCCATTTATATTCTTGATATCAAAGAGTAGCGTGAGATCCCCTGTCATGTGGCCAGATGCTCCACTATCAACAATCCAGAGACTGCTAACAGGGCCAGCTGGAGCTCCCTGCACATATCAAGTAAAACAATTAGATCTTCCGGGGGACCCAAGCCTGTTTGGTCTTGGGTCTTTGAACTGGTTGTTTCAAAGATTCATTAGATTCACAAACATCTTGGGTTTTATCAACCCCTTTCTTTTCACACTCAACTTTTTCTTTATCAGTTTTCACATTCTGTGAAGTTGAAGCACCCTCAGACCCCTTTGATGACCAAGACTGTTCAGACCATTTCAAGATCCGGATCTGAGATTTTGAGGTCTTAGCCGGTTTCTTTACTTCGTCTTTGAATGCTACCTTCTTGGTTACCTTCTCTGTTTTAACAGAGACAGGTCCAACTGCTGATTTGGCATTAGGTTTAGCAGTAACCTTTTTGTTTTCAGCAGTTGTGTTCATCAATGGTTTCTTCAATGGTTTTTCAGTGGCTATCCGGTTGCGTTTGTCATAAGTCATCGGACGATTTTCCCTTTTGTTGTAAAAATTGTTTTGGTTATAATAAGGTGCTGGCTGAGGGAAAGACCGTCTTTGTGGATAACTGTAATTGTCAACCGGATAATCATGTCTTTGCTTCATCTCCACCTCGTGCCTCTTGTGTCGTACATACGGGCATGTGGCAAGTAAATGTCCCCTTTCCCCGCACTTAAAACACGCACGGTACTCTTCATAGTTCTCCTTGATGTTCGACTTGGAAAAACTTGCAATGGGATATTGATCAACCATGCACTGTTTTCTCAAACTCTCAGGAGCTGGGTCCTTTGAGTAAGTCGGCTCAATGAAACTATTTGACCTGTCTACTGGCTTAACGAATTGTGTGACATTGACCTTTGCGTCTTTAGAATTATCCGAATAAATTTTCTTTAAAATGGCTGGAGGAATATCATTGGTTCGTTCATGTTTCTGGAACCAAATTGTACTTTCCTGCCAGATCTTTTCAATTTTGGAATAGTTCACAAATTGAATCGGATATTCGTCATCAGACATAATCTTATCGGAGCGTTGCATCCGATAGAAAACTTTTACAGGTTTATCACATGATTCATTATTCATTTCATTTGATTTCTCAATTTTAGTTTCAGTTTTCTTTTCAACAGATTTAACCACATTTTTCTAAATTTTCTTAACAGCTTTCTTTTCAAAAATTTTATCAACAGATTACTCTGCTTTCTTAGCAACATTCTTTCTGTGAGCATTAGCCATGGGATGAACAATCTGAGATGGTGAGACTGGTTCAGTAGTAATTATATGATTTTCATCAGGAATATCGCTTTCATTCTCAACAACTATCTCAGACTGTTCATCTTCTTCATCAGAATCATCTGCAGCTACCACACTTTCATTGTTTCCCAAAACAGGTCTCACATCAGAATACGGGTCTCCGACACTGGATGTGTTGGACTCATTATCTGATGTGGAGTCAGATTTGACTAGATTCTCCGGTGATATCGCATGTAAATTATGATTTTTGAACAACACCGGAGATGGGACAGCTTTGTAGTTTGCACTACTTGACTGTGAAGGTTCTTCGATGATGTGGTCAACTACATAAGCAATGTGCTTATAGCTCTCTAACTTTTTATTCACTTTTTCAGCGAAGCACTTGATGGTTGCCATTTCTAATTTTGTGTTTTCCATTTCATTTATATAGTTATTAATGGCAAGCTGTTTTAAAGACAAAGTCTTTTTCAGGTCAGAAACATCCTTTTATTAACCATCAAGTACTTTGTTGAATTCTTTTGATTCTTTTTGATAATTTTGACAGTTTATTTTAGCACTCTCAAGTTGTACCTTGAGTTGCTTATTTTCTTCTGTCAATTTATCAAAATCAGAACAGTTAACACAAACTTTAGATTGAGATTCAGTACTTACCGGTTTAGGTGGTTCTGTCATTGCCATCAGCGCGAAATGAGCTTCCTTCCCTGCAACGAATTTTGAGTAGTCAATCTTTGTGTAGGCATCATCCACCATGCACGACTTGCGGGTCATAAGGAAATCTGCTTCAGCTAGCAACTGATCAATGTCATCGTCTAGTGAGTTTACACTAGCTTCCTAGTCAGAATCACTTTCCATGTCCGAATAAGCTGAATCATATTGCTCTCCAACATCTGTGACAGAATCAAGAATCATTCCAGACTTCTTGTCTTCACACTCATCATTCACATCCTCATTCAACTCTTCTATTTTCAACTCCGTTAGTTTTTCTGTCACAACATCCTCTTCAATCTCCACAAATTCATCCAAACTCATCTTTGTGCTACACAAGCCACATTTCCTGTAGTAATCTTTTCAACTCCTAATTGCATACCCGTCCAATCAAAACCTTCATCTTTTTGGATCACAAGTGCTTGGTTTTGATTTTCAGTTTGGATTTGAGTGTTAGGTGTAGAGATGGGAACAATGGTTCGGTTTGGATTCTGTTGTGGTTGGTTTTGAGATGTGGATTGTCTAGTATTGGTATTTTGTTGTGTGTTTTGACGGTTCTGGTAGTTGTTTTGAGGTTGAAAGCTTGAAATGTTGGGACTGTTGTATGATACCTGATTCTGGTTTTGGTTTTGTCTGTTTTGGTAGCTTGAGTTGAACGGGTTTCGATTACCTTGCTGAGCCAGCTGTGTACACTCTCTCTTGAAATGACCCTTCTCACCACAATTAAAACATGTAACCTTGGCTTTGTTGAAGCCGTAAGTGGTGTTTGGAGAAGTCGAAAGGTCAGTTCTCCCTGTTTTCTGAATAAAATCAGTGGCTCTTCTCATGATGCTAGCAAATGCCCACTGTATATCCATAAGCTCCATTTCCTCTTTATCGATTTGTGCATAGTCCTCATTGGTTAGATTGTTGTTTCCAATCTGACTAGCAACTAAACCGTTGTATGATGCAACCATAGCAGATACTAATGCTACATGTTGTTGAGCAATCTCAACAGTAACATTGTTAAGATTAGAAGTCTCTAACACAATCGGACTTTGATTTGATTGTGTTTGAGTGATCTGCATTTGGTTCATGTGAGGATTATATGGTTGTTGTTGAGATTGACTGGCAGTGTAACAGGCAGCTTGTTGCAAAGGTGAAAAAGGTGGAATGAACTTTGGTGTTTGATAAGATTGTGGTGTGTATGATGAAGTTTGGGCAAGATAGTTTATTGGTGTTTTGGTGGGTTCAACAACATTAGATACGCAAGCAATATGAGGTGCAACACTTGAAGTAGAGCTAGAAGTAGAAAGAGAAGTAGATGTACCACTCACATACAACTCTGGGTTCTGTGGAATCTGTGCTCTCTTTGCTTTCCTCTTCTCCTCCATTTCTTTGTTCTCCAGTTTTTGTATGAACTCATTGATAGTCCAATACTAGTATGCATCTTTTTCTTTCAACACTTCAATGTGTTGGTTCCAATATGGTGGTAAAGCATCAGCAAATTTATCCACCAGTTCTGACATCGGTATGCTAATCTCGTAGCTCGAAAGCTCTGTGAGCATGTGACAATACCTTGGAACCAATTCTTTTAAAGTCTCATTACCCATGTAACTAAAGTTCTCAAACTCTTTTCGAAGCTCTTCCATTCTCAGCTTCCTAGTCTTCTCATTACCATCATGTCTATTTCTCAGCATATCCCACAACTGTTTTGAAGTAGTACACGATCCGAACTGATGCAGCAAGTCAGTGTTGATCGCTTGAGATAATTGAGAAAACGCCTTTTTCTCGATCGCGAACTTCTTCTTCTCATCATCAGCCAAATTCTCCAACGGTATAGGTTCTCCAGTGTTCTCCAGAATAGGAGCAACATAACCTTTCACTATCATCTGCCATGCCTCAGCTCCCTCTAAGCCTTATCCCTCCACGTGTATCTTGAACTTTGTCTTCCATTTGTTGTAATCCATCATATCCATGAGCTTTGGTGGACGATTGCCACTGCCTGATGATAGATCATGAATGAGTATAGATATGGCATTGGTCGTCTGTGAGTGAACGGCAGCTGTTGCTACTCCCCAATAATCGCCAATTGGTTGCTGTACCGGTTGCACAACTTGCTGAGGAGTAGAACTAGTCATAGCCATGTAATTGATTGGCTGTGATGGTGGACTAGTCTTCGGAGCTGCAACTGACCATGGATCTCTTGTTGTCTGCTGCTGTGGTGCTTGATTAGGTCTTGGCGTAGTTGGAAAGTTCCACATCTTAACCTGTAAATGTTCAAACACGAAAAGATTAGAAAAATTTTAAAACAGGCTTTTTCTTCGCACTATCGTATGGTCGAATGAAGAAATTTCTTCTCCTTCGACCGTTTTGAAAGGTACGAATGTGGACTGTGATAACACACAACCTCTTTCGACCGTTTGTTTTCTCTTTCGACCGTTTTGTCCCTCCTTCGACCGTTCGATCAGTCGAATGTAACACAGATGGACGAAAGTACACAAATATACTATGAAACTCTACGTTCGACCACAAAAACAACACCTTCGACCACAAATTCACTCGTTCGACCACATTAATTCCCACCTTCGACCGTCTCTCTAGGTTCGACCCCTGGTATTTCAAAAACGGTTATTCTTTGAAAATCAGTTAATTTTGATCATGTTTATCAAATGTTGATAGATTTTGATGATTTTAATCAGGTTTTGAATTGGAATTGATTTGGAACAAGTTTAACAAAGAGAATTATCCATTTTAACCATGAAAACAAGTTGTAATCAATCAAAAACTCATCAAATCAGTATGTTCTATGAAAACAGAAACTTTTTGACCAAAATTAGGTCCAAATCAACTGAGAAACTATCAATTTGTGGTTGTTTGATCCATAATGGCTCTGATACCACTTTGTATGTGCTATAAGGATCGACAAATCAACAAAGAAATGATCAAACAAGTTTGATTTAGCTGCGGAAACCCTAAACCAATCACAAAATGATAATTAATCAGATCAAAACAAGTAAATCATCATTCAAAGCTTTTTCATTAATAATCAAGACTCAATTACACGTTGATAAAGTGAAAACAACAAGGTATGAACGTGAATCAAGCTAAATAATATCCTAGAGAGAGAATCAGGAAGTGGAGGGAACAAGATGACTAAAAGTTTCATTCAAAAAATTAGCTTGACATATATGTAGTCTGTACATTCGCCCATTTTGTAAGTGCGAATGTGTAGGTTCGACCACTTCATCCGGTTGAACCAAGCCATACATAAGAAACCTATTCTACATTCGTCCAAAACCTCTCATTCGCACCTTCTGAGCCTCCTTCGACCAAACTAAAACTCCTTCGCCCATTCGACTATCAACAAAAACAAGTTTATTGGACAATCCGAAGCACTAGTCGCATAAATGCATCTACATTTTGACTGCTAACAAAGGTGCAGCTGAAGAAAGTGATGCAGATAACGAAGGTCCAGCAGAAGTGACCGTAGAGGAAGCAGGCATAGCGGAGCCTTTTGAGGCACTGGGTGCAAACATAGGTGGATACGAAGATCCACTGGCTGGGTAAGAGTACAATGAGGGACGCTGAGGTTCTTGCTGAGACATTAAGGCAATGCTGGGAGTTGCAATGATCGCATTTTGTAACTAGCAGTCCGCGTCATGTAGCATTGCCTGTCATCAAGATCATAGGACTTGATCAAGGATACGGTTTCAGAAAGACTGAGCCTTGTTAAATATTTGGTTCTCTTGATAAGGGTTACATTTGAGTCCCAACTCCTTGGAAGAGTATTTAGCAGCTTTTTGTTTATAAACGGAGTTGTCAACCACCATATCATTTGATTTCATCTCACTCACTAAAGCCACAAAACGTTGGATCTGGCTTTCAAGTGATTCTCCAGGAATGTGATTGAAAGCATTAAACTTTTGACTCAACATCTCCCTTCTGCTTTCTTTCATTTCTTCATTTCCCTCATACAGATTTTCAAGAGCTTCCCAAAGTTCTTTGGCAGTGGCATTGTCACGAACTCCAATCGATACTTCAGGTGAAAGTCCTTGATGAAGATAAGCAATTGCTCTTTCATCAATATCAGTCTTTTCATGATCTTCATCAGTGTACATGCTCTTTGGTTTGATAGTAGTGGCTCTAGTTATTTCGTTAACCACATAAGTGATAACACAGGGTTCGTTCAAGATATCTCAGAGCCTTTGCATCTTTTATCTTCATAACTTGAATGAACCTGAACTTCCACTCAGAATAGAACATTCCAAGTTGAAGAACAGGTTCCATAGCTTTATCCACATGGGCAGCCACAAGTAGCTGGTCAGTATTTAGTCCATTCAAATTTGCCTGGTTAACAATTTGATCCATTTCTGAAAAGAATCTTAAATTTATTAGTTTAGTTTTAAAATTTTCAAATCAGTCTTAGATGGTCTAAATTCCAGTCCAAAGTCTGTTAAAATCCAGTCCAGTTGAAGCAGTGTTGTATGTGAGTCGTACACAGCTATAGGGTCGAACAGAGTTTATAGGTCGGACATAGGCTATAGGTCGGACACAGTTGTAAGGTCGGACACAGTTGTGGGTCGGACACAAATGATGAGGCCGGACACAGGCTTATGTCGGACACAGGCTTTGAGGTCGGACACAGCTGAGGTCGGACACAGGCTTAGAGGTCGGACACAGGCTTAGAGGTCGGACACTGCTGAGGTGGGACACAGGCTTAGACGTCGGACACAGCTTAGGTCGGACACAGGCTTAGAGGTCGGACACAGCTGAGGTCGGACACAATCTTCAACTCGAACACGTCTTGATATGGTAACCTGCCAAGGATTAGTAACAAACTTTCCAAAAATTTAGACGAATTTTAAAAAATTTTAAGGAGATTTGTTAAACAATAAACACCATTCCTTTTAAAAAAAAAATTATCCCCTTAATTGTAGCAAACAGGTTTGACTTTCCATCAATTGGATCAAATCAGAACTTTTGAGTGAAAATAACAATAATAATCAAGACTAAATCGATGAATATTGGCTGCACAAAAAGAATATGATCAGTAATAAGACATAAGACTATGAAATCAATATGAATCAAAACTATAAAATCAACCTTTTTCGCAGCAAGAATTTCTTTGATCTTCTTCTTTTGATACCGAACCGAGCCTTCGAAAGACTTCTTACGCTCTAATACCAATTGAAAGTCCAGAATCCTCTCTACTGGGTATCAAACACGTACACAATCAATGGTGGAATCAATGATTATGTAGAAAAGAACAAAGAAAGAACATCAAATGGTTGATTATATTGAAGGTGCACACGACTTCTTGAGTCGTCTGGTACACGCACGGGTTTCAACAAAACAAAAGGCAAGCAACCCTTAAACAAGCTAAGGAACCCCCTATTTATAGTAACATAGGGCGGTCAACATACATGGGCTAATAAGGCCGAACCCCATAACAAAACCCAAGACAACGCAAACCTCCAAAATCTAGCCCAACATTAGTGTACCATAGTCCCGTCGATGGACAACCCTTCAGATATCCTAGGATCCGTTTGACAGTTGCAAGATGATTTTTTTTAGGCTTCGACTGATATCGTGCGCAGAGACATGTAGCGAACATTATGTCTAGTCTAGATGCGGTGAGATACATCAGAGATCCGACGATTGCTCTGTATGTAAAAGGATCAGTCAGCTCCCCCTTAGCATCAACTCCAATCCCGTGATTAGGTTGGATCGGGGTATCCATCGGCTTCGAATCTTCCATCTAGAATTGGCTCAAGACTTCAGAAACGTATTTGGTTTGTTGAATAAAGATCCCCGTTGGTCTTTGTTCCACCTGCAAGCCGAGGAAAAACTGCATTTCTACCATCGCACTCATCTCGAACTTTTCCTGCATCACTTTTTCAAATTCTCTGCACAAAAGTTCGTTAGTAGATCCAAAAATAATATCGTCGACATAAATCTGGACGAGAACCAAGTTATCCTCTGTTCTTTTGGTGAACAAAGTGCAGTCTACCAAACCGCATTTGAATCCTTTGGATAGTAGGTACGTCAGCTCCTCATACCATTGGGGTAGAGCTTGGCGCAACGCGTATAGTGCTTTGTTGAGAACGTAGACTTTATCTCGGTAGATAGGATCTTCAAAGCCTGGAGGTTGACCGACGTATAGCTCTTCCCTGACCACACCATAAAGAAACACACTCTTGACATCCATTTGATACACCTTGAATTTCTTGTATAAATCTCGTTGTAGTCGATTCCTTCCACTTGATGAAAACCTTGAACTACCAGTCGAGCTTTGTTTCTCACGATTATGCCTCTGTCATCCTTTTTACACTTGAAAACCTATTTAGTTCCAATTTTCTTTCTGCCTGTAGGTAAATCTGTTAGTGTCCACACTCCCAGTTTCTGAAACTGCAATAACTCGTCTTTCATCTCCTCCACCCAAGCATCATCCAAAAGAGCATCCTTGTAACTCCGCGGCTCAACCTACGAAACATAACAAGCAAAGGATCAGTCATTCTGACAACCAGATTTCTGAATTTTTGCATATAAAGCTAAAGCGCCAATATTTTCAGGTGAGTTTGCATTCCGAAGTTGTCCTCTAGTCATAACACTGCTTCCAGGATCACCAATTACTTGCTCAAGCGGGTGAATATGATGAATCCGAGATTCCCGATAATCAGGTACTTGCACTCCTATTTGAGTAGTCAAATTCTCTGTCGAATCCAGATCATTACCCAAGTTGGATGATGAAGCAACATTTGGATTTGGGTTCACTGGAGGTGTCACTGTAGCATGATCTAGAATAGCTTCACTTGTGACATCGTCATCATCTTCCGATTTTGATGAATTAAGAGTAGTGGAAGGTTCTTGGAAAACTTCTTCTTCAGCTGCAGGAACATTGGTATCATTAGAAGCTGTTAGAGGAGTTACGGTGATCGGACGCACCAACGGTGAAGTCACTTCGTTTTCAAACTCGTAATAAAGTCATAATACAGCCTCTTCAACCAAGTTATCTGTAACACCCCAACCGATGGCGGAAACATCGAGGTGTCACGTATGAATGATTGTTCAGTAGCTCATGGTGAATAATAAATTTCATTAAATGATTTTAAATAAATTACATACAATTGTTCTACAAGAATTCGTTCATCAAATTGAATAAAACTATGCACATATCTTCAAGCAAATCTTCAAGCAAGTAGAACCTGAAACATGTTAAGTTGAAAATATTTTGGGTCAACAATTGTTGGTGAGAATACATAGGTTTTTGAAAATAAATGATAACAATAGTCTGTACAACATTCAAAGTTGTATGATGATAGAGTATGATACCGACATGTAGCAATGCGTCTTTGTACAACCAAACCTTGTGTCGACTGATGACTAACTCGCAAGTTAGTTTAAATGTTATTACTGTTATCGATCATCCCTGAATCTATGCGGGGGATGGGTTTGTCAGACCTATAGCGCTATAATCTAAACAGGCGGCTTGATCATTGTTAATGATTGTACTGTGTCTTTTTGTTACAGTCAAATGATAGAATGATGTTGTAATTGAATCACAAGTAAATATGAGTAAATGATAGTATAAAATGTTTAAACATGTTTCACCCCAAAAATAGTGAAAATAGAGAAAAGGGGCTATGTAAACTCACCTTGGCAAATGTTAAACTTCTTGAAAAGATGAAATGATGGTGTTGCCCAAAATAATGCCAAATATTACCCTATAATTAGGTAATAAATAATAAGTCTAAGTCTAATTAATTTATAAGTGTATCCTAGGGTTTCGATTTGGGGATAACCAATTGTTGAATTAAAAATAAAATGTTAATTAAATAAAAGGGAAATTTGATAATTAATAAAAGAAAGTCTTTTTATAAAATTTGAATTTTGAATGTACACATTAAAGTGTTTGAAGTATAAAAATAATTTTTATAAAATTATTTCATTTAAAATAGATTTTTAAATCTATTTATTACAAATTGCCAACAATTAACTTTAATATTCAAAAATACTAAAATTAAAGAATTTCTATTTTAAAAATCATATTTCTGTTCTAAATATATAAAAATAAATTGTGTAAAATTTTGGTGCAAAAATAATGAAAATTGAATTTATTATGATTTAATTATGATTAAATCTAACAAAAATTGATTAAAAATATAAAATAATTGATTTTTCTGAATTAAAAATTATTTCAGTAAAGTTTAACTTTATACAAACTCAGGATAATTTTTGGAGAATTTAATAAAATTGTTTTGATATTTTAATGGATTTTTATAAATATAATAGTATAAAATTGATTTAATTATTATAAATATTAAATAAATGAATTTTTGAAAAATAAAAATTGTAAATAAAACTTTTAACTCAGATTTAATAAATATAATTTTTTTAGAAATTATAAAATAGTTTTAATATTTAAAAATGAATTTATAAGTTTAAAATGTTTAATATATATAATAAAGCTTTGTTTGTTTAAAAAGAAAAGAAATCAAAAAAATGTGGCCGTAGCCGGAGTCGAACCCGGGTGCACGGGGTATTAGCCCATGGTCACAACCACTTGGCCTAGGCCAGTGGTTGTGATAATCCCCGGTTAACATTAAATAAATACGCTATATGTTTCTGAGTTTATCCCCAAATTATTAACACGAACCCTAGCTTTAACAATTGATCAAATCAGACATTATAAACCCGATTAAAGTTAGGGCTTTTGTTGTTTGATTGCCGACTAATAAAACCCACAAAAAAAGTAGAACTCACAGTGTTGTATTGTGCTCGTTTGCCTGGTCAAAGCCAAAAGTCAAACAGCGTGTAGAAGGATAATTATTAGAATGTTTCAGAAGCAATTGGAGGTTGAGAGAGAGATGTGAGCGAGTTGTTTTGCTGTGCCAAGGTTCAATTTATATAGAGGGTCGATGTATTGTTTAATTCGCAAGGTTGACCACGTGTTTAAGTCCATACGCGTATAATTATTAATTGGTGGTCAATTGCTTGGTAATTGGCGTGTATACAGATCATAAGAGGCCGATAATTACATAAATTTGCCAAGATTAGATCAATCACGCGTTAATGTTGATGGTTTAGGCAAGTCATTCATCACAGTTGACTTTGCGAGTCAACTGTGAAGGCTTGAGGTCCCTATATAATTATTTCGTGCTGGGTTTCCAACAAAAGTGTTGGCCAGCCCAGCTGGCTTGTGCATTGGTGTGGTTGACTCGGATCTTGGCGCGGGTTCGAATCCCGGCCAAGACGTATAATTTTTTTTTTGACATAACAAAGAAGGAAGGGAGGGGTCTTGGGCCGGAGTTCTGTTGGGCCGGGATATAGCTGGGTTGTGCTGATGATGGTGAACATAAGTGTTGGGTCCAATATGATTTGTTTGTGGGTTTGTTTATCCAAAACTCTTTTTTTTTTTACACACTAAACTTATTATTATTATTATTATTATTATTATTATTATATATAATTATCATTGTATAGGGGTTCAAAATATCACCAAAAATAATAGGGCTTGTCGTTTTAATCCGTAACGTATAAATAGTTAAATACGAAATGTTACATTATCTAGATTGAATGATTCAAAGAAGTCTTTGTAATCAAACATCCAATCTGGACAGCTACCATGTACATTTTGAGTATACCGTTGAACTTGGACGTTAGCCCACTCCTCTACCTGACGAGTGCGTTTGTTGAATACCCGTTTGAGTGGGGTTGCATATCCAACAAAGAATCCCTCTTCGGCTTTTGGTGCAAACTTCTCAGATGGATTAAGCATAGTACACGGTGCTCCAAATGGTTCTAGATACTCCAAATTCGGCTTTCGTCTGTTCAACAGTTCATAAGAAGTTTTGCCACACTTACTGTTAACACACGATTCAGTGTATAACAAGCTGCATATATAGCTTCATTCCAGAACATTACTCAAAGGTTAGAATCCGCAAGCATTGTTCTCGCCGCCTCTATTAGAGTCTTGTTTTCCTTTATGCGACACCGTTCTATTGAGGGGTATACGGAGCACTGTATTCATGATGAATTCCTATATCTTCACAAAGAGCACCCATTTGTGCATTTTTGAACTCCGTCCCATTATCACTCCGAATTCTTTTAATTTCAAACCATAGACATTCTCTAAACGAGTGAACAAAACTATCAGATTGTTAAAATTGTCGCATTTATATTGCAAGCACATTAACCATGAAAATCTAGAATAATCGTCAGTAACCACAAGACAGTAAAGCTCTCCACAATGACTCTTACGCTTGACAGATCCGAATAGGTCCATGTGCAAACGCTCAAGTGGCATTTCAACAGAGTTTACTTTCTTTGGTTTGTAGGACTGTTTGTGTTGCTTTCCCTTCTTGCAACTCACACACTTGTCATTTAGATGAAAATGTTTGACATTAATGCCTACGATAAGCCCATTCTTCACCAGATGATTCATTTTCCTGAGGTGAATGTGTCCCATCCTCCTATGCCACATAATAGATTCTTTCTTTGTAGCCTTGGAGAGGAAACACGTAACTTGACCCTGAGTTGTCATTGCCTTTGAGATATCGAGATTGTAAAGATTATTCACTCTCGGTGCTTTCAACATTTTTGGAATAACAAAGCCAGATTTGAGAATATAGCAAGATTTGTCATCAAAGTGTACAGAAAACTGTTTGTCGCAAATTTGGCTGACACTAAGCAGATTGTAATCGATCTGTTTCACATATGAGATCTTCTCAAAACTTACAATTCCGTTACTCACACTTCCCTCCATTGTGATGTAACCTCCTTTGTTTCCAGCAAATGCTACATATCCGCCATTGATGTTTCTGATGTCGAATAGCAGCGACAAATCCCCTGTCATGTGACCAGAAGCTCCACTATCGCACATATCAAATAAAATCATTAGTTCTTTTGGGGGACCCAAGCCTATTTGGTCTTGGGTCTTTGAACATTCAATTTCAAATATTCTTTAACACAAACATTTGAATTTGAATTGACCGTTTTCTGATCAATCAAATTCTTCTCACTTTCAGATTTTTCATTGGCTTTTGAAGTACAAGCACCTTAAGAACCAACCGGTGACCAAGATTGTTTTGAACGTTTCAAGATCCTGATCTGAGATTTTGCAGTCTCAGCCTGATTCTTTACGTCGTTCTTAAATGAAACCTTCTTAGTTATCTTCTCTGATTTAACAGAGACAGGTCCAACCGATGATTTAACAGTAGGTTTTGGTGGAACCTTCTGTCTATCAACAGTTGTGTTTACCACTGGTTTCTTTAATGGTTCTTCCATAGCTATCCGGTTACAACGATCATATGCAATTTGACGATTATCCCTCTTTTGAAAATAACGGCTTTGATTATTTAATGGTGCTGGTTGAGGGACAAAACGTCTTTGTGGATAACAGTGATTGTCGACTGGACTTCTAAAAGTCTGCTACAGTTCAACTTCGTGCCTCTTATGCCTCACGTACGGGCAGAGAGCAAGTAAATGCCCTCTCTCCCCGCACTTGAAACATGGACGGTATTCTTCAAACACGTTCTTGGCATTTGACTTAGCATAAGAAGTGATAGGATATTGGTCATCCACACACCTTCGTCTCAAACTCTCAGGAGCTGGGTCATTTGTGTAAGTCGGCTCAAGAAAACTGTTAGCTTTTTCTTTCGGCTTGATTAACTCAGTGACGTGAACCTTAGGTTCTTTTGGATCATCCACATAAATTTTCTTTAAAATTTCTGGTGGTACATCACTGGTCCTCTCATGTTTAGGAAACCAGATAGTACTCTCCTGCCAGATTTTCTCGATCTTTGAGTAATTAGCAAATTTTATCGGATATTCCTCGTCATAAATAATCTTATCGGATCCTTCCATCCGATAAAATACTTTGACGGGTTTGTCCACTGGTTCATTTTTCTCAACTTTCTTTACTGATTGATTCACTCGATGAGCATTTGCCATCGGATGTGAAATCTGAGAAAGTGATACCGGTTCATTTGTGATAATGTGATTTTCAATAGGTATATCACTCACTTTCTCAAGTTTCTCATCATCTGATTCAGGATCATCAGTCACAGCAATCACTCCCTCATTATTCAATCCCAAAATTGGTCTAACATCGGAATGTGGATCCCCAACACTAGAAGTGTTAGATTCATCATCCGATGTAGAATCAGATTTGATTGAACTCTCCGGTGTTATTGAATGTAAAGTGTGATTCTCAAATAACACTGGAGGTGGAACAACCTTGTAGTTTGCACTACTCGGGTGTGAGAGTTCTTCAATGATATGGTCAACCACATAAGCAATGTGTTTATAGCTTTCAAGCTTTTTGTTGACCTTTTCAGCAGAGCATTTGATGGTTTCCATTTCTAGTTTAGTTTCTTCAAGTTCATTGATTTAACTGTTTATTGCCAATTCTTTTAAAGAAAGAGTTTTCTTCAAATCAGAAATATCCTTTTTGTAACCATCAAGCACTTTATTGAATTCATGTGCTTTTTGCGATAAGATTGACAGTTGATTCTAGCACTCTCAAGTTGAACCCTGAGTTACTTGTTTTCCTCTGTCAATCTATCACAGTTCCACAATATTTATCACTGTTCATATCTATGGTGGATTCAGAACTTACCTGTTTCGGAGGATCAGTCATCTCCATTAAAGCAAAATGCGCTTCCTTCCCAGCAAAGAACTTGGAATAATCAATTCTTTTGAAAGCGTCATCCACTATGCATGACTTCCGAGTCATAAGAAAATCAGCTTCGGCCAGAAGTTGATCAATATCATCATCTAGTGAATTAACACTAGCTTCTGAATCTGGCTCACTCTCCGAATCAGAATATACTAAATCACGCTCTTCAGGAATATTAGTGACTGAATCAAGAATCATTCCTGTAGTCTTCTCAACAGGAATATTAGCTTCTTCTACCATCTCCTCAATCTACACTTCATAAATCTTCTAATTCTACAAAACTTCTTCAACTAATACCGGCTCCTCTAAATCAATCTTCTGAGCAACACACGCTACATTACCAGCTGTAATCTCTTCAACACCCAGTTGCATCCCAATCCAATCAAAACCTTCATCTCTTTGAATTACCAAAGCCTGGTTTTGGTTTTGGTTATCAGTTTTTGTTTGGCTATTTGGTGTGGAAATAGGAATGATGGTTCTAGTTGGGTTATGTGGTGTTTGATTCTTAGTCTGCTTTGGTGTAGTTGTTTGTCTAACAGAATTGTTTGGCAAGGTGTTCTGTCGGTTTTGGTAATTGTTTTGTGATTTATAGTTGTTGTTGTTTTGGCTTTGATAGGATACCTGATTCTGAGATTGACGGTTTTGCTAATTGGTATTGAATGGATTCCTGTTACCTTGTTGAGCTGGTTGTGTGCACTCCCTTTTGAAATGACCATTACCACCACAGTTAAAACATGTGACTTTGGCTTTGTTGAAGCCATAAGTGGTGTTAGGTGATGTAGAAAGATCAGTTCTACCAGTTTTCTCTATGAACTCGGTTGCTCGTCTCATAACACTAGCAAACGCCCACTGAATGTCAGTAAGCTCCATCTCCTCCTTGTCGATTTGAGCATAGTCTTTGTAACACCCCAACCGATGGCGGAAACATCGAGGTGTCACGTAAGAATGAGTATACAGTAGCACATGGTAATCAAATTTTAATTGAAATTAATTTAAAGTGCAAATATCCAAAAATGAAAATACATAATGAGTTTTAAGTGGTAATCTAATACATCACAAAAACCAAACAAGCATAGACTTTAGTTTGCCTTCTCATGTAAATACTCTAGTCGTCATGCATCATTATTTCCTGTTGAGTTGTAAAAATGGGGGGGTCAACTAGAAGTTGGTGAGAATACATAAGCCATGTCAAGCAAATAGTTTTAGTATAAAAGTTTAGCAATTCATATATCTATCGTAAGTTTAAGTCTACATGAATAAACATAATATGTTGAATCGACATAATCAAACCTACGACTAGTTTAGGTCCATCCCATCATCCACGGTTCACCTTAGTAATATGTTGGAACGATAACAATCACCCACGCTACCTATGTAGGAGGTACACGTATCCGGGTGGGATTGTCAATCCAATAGATCTATTATTGAGTATCGCCGGCTTGGCCATAGCTAATGATTATGTAATGTTGAAACTCGTTGAAACTGTTGTTGTCTAATTCATGAGGCATTAAAGTTTACAACTAGACATGCATGTAGAATTGCTTAAGTATAATGTTGCAAGTATGAAGAATTGCATAAACATGGTTACGTAAACTCACCTTAGCAAAGAATTAAGTCTCGAGAAATAGAATATGTGTAGCCCCAAAGTTGCCAATTACAAGAGCTTATAATCAAAGCTTCAATTATAGAAGTAATAGACTATAGAAGAAAGGTATGAGGGAAAGTTTAATCGGATTGAAACAATCGATTTAGAGGTGCAAAGTATAATGGGTCATAGGTGGGTTTTTATACTAGTTTTGGATTCAATTAGCCATTAAAATTAGTCAACACCATAAAGTAAGGTTTTATGATGAATTGACTATTTGACTAAGACTTTGACTGTTTGACTAAGACTTTGACTAGGACTTTGACAATTTGACTCAAGGCTTTATTTAAAAAAAAAAAATCTTGTATGTGAAAAAAAAAAAGAATTTAGAATCATATTATTATTATTATTATTATTTATATACATTTATGTATGTATATAAGTTGTGAGTTAGGATAGATAAAGACTTAGGCACATTTGTATAATATTAATGATAAAGGTGTAATAAAAAAAATATATATATATATAAGGGCTTTTTATGTATTAAAATTTTGGGGAAAATTTTGCGATGTCACAGTCTTCACTGGTTAGATTGTTGTTACCAATTTGACTAGCTACCAAACCATTGTAAGAAGCTACCATAGTAGATACCAGTGTGACATCTTGCTGAGCAACTTGAACAGTGACATTTTTCAAGTTGGATGTCTCCAACACTATTGGACTTTGACTTGGTTGACTTGGGTTCATTTGAGGAATGCAGGGTCGTTGTTGAGGTTGATTCATGCAAGTTGAATAACATGCTGCTTGTTGCATTGGTGAAAAAGGTGGAATGTAAGTGGTAGTGTATGATGGTGATGTATAAGATGAAGTTTGAGCAAGATAGTTTATCGGTATTTTGGGTAGTTCCATAACACTTGAAACACAAGCAATGTGTGGAGCAACAGTACCACTAGTACTTGAACTAGTCAAAGTAGAAGATGTACTACCATGATATAACTCCGGATTTTGAGGAACTTGCGCTCTCTTTGCTTTCCTCTTCTCTTCCATCTCTTTGTTCTCTAGCTTTTGAATAAACTCACTGATGGTCCAATATTGATAAGCATCTTTTTCCTTTAGGACCTCAATATGTTGGTTCCAATATGGTGGTAGAGTATCTACAAATTTGTTTACCAACTCAGACATTGGAATCTAAATCTCATAATTCGACAACTCCGTCAAAAGATGACAATATATGGGAATAAGCTCCTTTAGAGTCTCATTTCCAACATAGCTGAAGTTCTCAAATTCCTTTCTCAAATCTTCCATCCTCAACTTCCTTGTTTTCTCGTTACCATCATGACGATTCTTCAACATATCCCAAAGTTGTTTGGAAGTTGTGCAAGATCCAAACTGATGTAGAAGATCAGTGTTGATAGCTTGAGATAGTTGGGAGAACGCCTTTTTCTCTACTGCAAACTTCTTTTTCTCATCCTTAGCTAAACTCTCCAATGGAATTGGTTCGCTTGTGTTCTCCAAAACCGGTGCAACATAACCCTTAGCAATCATTTGCCATTAATCGGTGCCTTCCATTCCCATTCCCTCCAAATGAATCTTGAACTTTTTTATGACGTTGATTGTAATCCACCATCTCCATCAGCTTTGGTGGACGACTCCCGCTACCTGAAGACAAATCATTAATTAAAGTAGAAATAGCATTGGTAGTATGAGAGTGTACCATGGCTGCTGCAACTCCCCAATAATCATTCATGGGTTGTTATGGAGGTTGAGCAACAGTCTGTGGCATTGAACTAGTCATTGAGAGATAATTGATCGGCTGAGATGGTTGACTGTTCGTCTTCTGTGCAGCTACAGTCCAACGATCCATAGTAACGTGCTGTTGTTGTGTAGTATTAGGCCTCGGTGTTCTTGCAAAGTTCCACATATCGTCTACGAAATCCGGAATGCGAAACACTTAGAAAATTTTTTGATCAGCTTCTACGTTTGACCCTTTTCAATAAACGTGGGTTCGAATGTGGAAAAGTTCTAGGTTCGATCCTTCCTGCTGACTCGAATGTAGAATATAACAAACAAACTCACTTTCGACCACTAAATTCCCACTTTCGACCTCCCGTACGGTCGAATGTACCAAGTATGGTCGAATGTACAACACAACACTCACAACTTCTAGGTTCGACCTAAAAAATAACCACGTTCGACCTAAAAATCTCAGATTCGACCTAAAAGACACACGTTCGACCTTTCTCTCCTAGGTTCGACCCTGTTAATCTAAAAAAAAATGGTTATTATTTGAAAATCAGTTATTTTGATCCCAATTTTTCAAAAGTTGATGGATTTTGATGATGTTTTGCAGGTTTTGCTTTGGAATTGATTTGGAAGAAGTTTAATAAAGAGAATTCTTGATTTTATCCGTGAAAACTAGTCTGAATCAATCAATTTTCATCAAAAACCATTGTTCATTCAAAACAGAAAAATTTTGATCAAATTTTGGTCCAAATCAGCTCAAAAACTATCAATTCGTAGTTGTTTGATCTGTATAGGCTCTGATACCACTTAGTGGAGGATCGTTTAGTAAAAAACAAGTAGTTTGATCAAACAAGTCTACCAATTTAGGTGCGGAATCCCTAAATCAGTTACGAAATGATAATAATATGAACAAAACACGCAAATCACCTTTTAAACTCCATTTCATTAATAAACAATATTGACTAAACTTACAAAAGGTTGTTTACAATGAAATAAACAGTTTTCAGAAAAGCTTAGAACACTAGAGAGAAATACAGGTCGAATGGGGAACACAAATGACAAAAGTTAACATTAAAATCATAATTTCAGTTTATATAGGCCTGAACATTGCCCCCCACCCCCCTCCCCCGTAAGGGTCGAATGTGCAGGTTCGCCCCTCCAAATGGGCGAATCAGTTGGTTGGAAAGTTCTTGCATCTCTGGAGGTGCAAGACGGTATGGAGCTCTAGCAATAGGTGCTGCACCAGGTGCAAGGTCAATACGAAACTCCACTTGCCATTGTGGGGGTAAGCCAGGTAAGTCGTCTGGGAACACCTCAGGGAAGTCCCGAAAAATAGGGATACTCTACATGTGTGGAAGTAACGAATTCCAAAATGGAGGTATAACCATTTCGTGGAAACTTGTGGGCTTTCATGCAAGAGAAGATATTCAAAGGCGCACTATGCTTCAGCGTGATGATGGGACAACAAATCCATACCCACTACAACTTCAAAACTACCCAGGGTAACGGGCATAAGATCTATGTCTAGTGAATGTCCCGCTAATTCGAGTTTACAACCCCTAAGAATATGTGTAACTTTAATCAATTTACCATTAGCTAACCCTACGGTGTACTCGAGTCTAGGGCTTCAGAGGTCACATCTAACAATTTGCTAAACTCGAGGGAAATAAAACTTTTGTTGACACCTGAATCAAATAGTACCAAAGCAAGGAGATTATTCAAAGGAAAAGTACCGGTAATAACACTTGGGTCATGCCTGGCTTCGCCCGAGCCAATAACAAAAGCACGTGTGTTGCCACTGTTTTCATTGTTGTTGTTCTGATTTTTGTTGTCGTTCTTGTTGTTCTGGTTGTTGTCATTTTGTTTCAATTTGGGACAGTTCTTCTTGAAATGTCCTTCCTTTCCACAATGAGAACAGCCCTTAGCTGACTGTTGCTTAGATGGTTGTGACTGCTTTGGTCGAAGTTCACCTCTACAGTCCTTCGTAGTGTGACCAGCCTTGCGACACCGCTAATAGACAAACCTATCGCACAAGCCATTGTGGTGAAAACCAGAATTGTTGCACTTTGGGTAGTTTCCAACATAAGTACCATGTTTTTGGCCCGATTGATTAGTGTTGGTAGAAGAGATAGAGGTTTCAAATTCCCGATGTTGTTGCTTGGGTTGAGACGAGTTAGTATTCTTTCTAGATCTACTTCTGTTTTCCCACTTCCTTTTGTTGTCATTACTCATGGCGCTAGCGCCCCGAGGGGGTAAAGAACCTTGAGCTACGACCTGGTCGATAAGTTGATGAGCTAAGCGAATAGCTTCCTGGATAGTGGCGGGTTTGGAAGAAGAAACCATACTCTGGATCTGTGGCACAAGTTCAGATATGTAGTGCTCGATACGTTTATAAGCAGGGGTCACCATGTTAGGATACATGGTAGCAAGCTCATGGTGTCTGCTAGTGTACTCCTCAATTTCTGAGCCTACCAATTTCAGGGTCCAAAACTCAGCTTCTAACTTTTGAATTTCTTCACGAGGACAATACTCCTCGCGCATCATTCAAGTAAATTCAGCCCAAAGACCAGCATTTGCTTCAACCAATCCAAGAGTTTGAGCAGTAGAATTCCACCAAGTCAAAGCATGATCGCTCAAAGTGCCTGATGCATACTTAACCCGGTCAGCAATGGGGTAGTTGCATATCTCAAACACGGATTCTGTCTTCTCAATCCAACAGAGCCAACCAATCGCAACTTTAGTACCACTAAACGAATGTGGTTTACATTCCATAAAAGCCTTATTAGAACAGGCTAGGGTTGGTGGAGGAGGAGATGGTGGTGGTGGATTAGCATTGTCTGCGTTAGTTAACACATGATGGTGGTTATTTGGGATGATAATATGCATTCCATACATACTAGCGAGTTAGATTACGGTCAAACGAGGGGAAATAGTTTTACCGCGACCACTGACATGCACAGCGCGACATCCGCGTCGTCTGCCATGGTTTCCAGACATTGTTCTGGCATTTAAAATTACACTCAATGAGACAATATATATCCATCACAATTGCATAACGTAAGCAAATAAAGAAAACACAAACACAACATCACCATATTTCAGTAATAATCCTTGATACTAATAATTTGTAATCCATACAAAATATTAAATCAAACCATTAAAACATCCAAATAAGATAGTTGTATAAGCACAACATGCTCATCTATATTCATGACAAGATTGAAATATGGAATATAAAAAGAATGAAAAAGGAAGTCAATCGCGCGAGTTGAGCTTGCTTGACATTCACCTGGATCTCCAAAGAGTTAAAGACGACATACAAGTGGTTGTGGCTTCTTTGTATTATGGCCAAGCCATCATTTAGCCTCCTAATGTATCCTTGAGCCTTCGCATCATGCTCAAGAAGTTCAGTCAATGCTCCACACGCTCTCTTCATCTAATATACCTCAGAATCTAGGTGACCTACAATCGCAGCCACAGTTTGTTCCAGCAAGCATGGGAGTGTGGGTAAGGTAGGAGATTCTTTGGGAAGGTAAACAAAGGGTGGGGGTGGGACACGTCCGACACGAACACCATCCCTGGTCTTGTCTGGGTACCAATCCCATCTCTTCGGATTGCTATAAGAGCGAATGACAAATGGTTCATAGTTCCTTCTTGGCGGGGTAATAGTGTCTGCACGTTGCCTCTGGTAAACGAACTAGGGAATGTTTAGGCGTGTCTGGTTTGGGAGATGAGTGGCTAGAGTTTGCGGATGATGATGACTACATTTTCCTGTAAGGTTTAATTTTTGTGTTTGAGTATTTTGTTGCTACAAAAATTTTGTTAGCGACTGTTGTGTTCACATATAAAGTTCAAACATTTATACATGTAAGAGTGTTTTTGTGTTGAGTGGCATGTAATAGTGTTGGAGAGTCATGTAAGTATCAATACCCAACTCTCGGGTAACAATAGTATTTGATATATTATGTGTAGCAATTATAGACTAGACTCACAATGCATCCTAGTTCACTATAACCATAAGCTTTGATACCAATTTGCCACACCCTCAAATTTTCACTGCAGGGTTTTACCGCAAGGCGCGTGACATACCAGGATCAATATCGATAGTCAAATGAACGACCTCTATATGCTATCAAAATCATACGTAATAAACCAAAGGTTTTCAAAGTTCAAAGTTTAATAGTTCAGCGGAAGTAGTAAGTAAATTTCATGAAACGTCTCGTAAAACCAATTCGAGTTTCCAAAACCACCACACAATAAAATAGAATGTTTGACAAAACAAAAGATAATGTTTATGATGCAAGTGAGACTCCAAGTGCATCCTAGCAGTGATACCTTTAGCGACCTGAGAAAACATGCTAAAGTGTGTCAATGATTAACTTAGTGAGTTCACAGGTTTTATTGTATGAAAATTCTTTTGTTTGTTTGACTACATGACTCACACCGGTTTACTAATTATATTCCAATGCTAGCTAGACATTAACAAGTTACTAAGCGTACAAAAACCATTGCTGACTGTTAGTAGTTGGTTACTGTAACAACTCGTAATTTCCTATATACACATATGTTATTATTAAAGTTTACAAAATTTAAGCATATAAAAAAAATAAAGTGTTGTTATCTATATCTATATCTATATTTTACTATATTATAAAGCATTTTTCAAGGACTTCTTAAAACTTAAGAGGTACAAATTTGATTGCTTGTATTACAACACACAATGCATAAAATAACTACTTTTTGGGGGCAAAGTTGTCTTTACAACACCATATTTAATAAAAAGTAAAATCAAGAGTCAAGAGAGTTTATGAGAGATCATGACATTCAATTTTATAATGAATTTGAACACATTAAATAAAAAACCTATAAAAACAATTAATAATGCTATGTTTTGTTATAATCTTTTATATAAAATTAGGCAATTTAGAAAGTTAAAGTTTTATAAACTTGATAATACTTTATAGCAATTGAGAATTCAATAACTAAAGCTGTGTTTTTATTCATTAGGTAACGATTTGAAATATGAAATTATTGCGTTATACTTATATACAGAGTCGGTTTTCGGGATTTATGTGTCTTGTACGAGTTGAAAAAAGACCCCTAGAACCGATTTGAAATATGAAATTATTGCGTTATACTTATATACAGAGTCGATCCTCGGGATTTATGTGTCTTGTACGAGTTGGAAAAAAAACCCCTAGACCCTAACAAATCAATCTCGCATATTTTCAATTTAAAGTGTTGTGGTCCCCGCTGCAACGTGCAGGCACACCCACTAGTATAAATAAAACTTATATAGACATGTCATGAGATATCAAATTACAAATTTACAATGCTAGATATTTCAAACCTATCAACTTCCGAACCTTAGTTTAAGAAGTAATGCATATAAAATTCCCTAAAAAAAAAAAACAGTCATCTTACATTCCCACATGGTCGCAGCATTTAAAGATACTAACTCAACTCATCATGTCATCATATCCTTATTGATGGTCAGACATTTTAAGAACATTTATGTATCACACCACTTTGTGCATATACCTATAAAAAGAAAAATATAATAAATCTTAGACCACACGGTATGGGGAGCGGCATTGGGCCGGCGACGCCAAGCCGGGCCGGCGAACACCGCCCCCCTGGCTCGGCAACGGCTTAGCCGGCATCCCAAAGCCGTTTATGCCGGGCCATGTGATTGCGTTGGAAAGCGTGATTTGACCGTTGGGTGTGGACCGTTTGAATAAAAAAAAAAAAAAAAAATCAACCAAATAAATTTTTAAAAAACCTATTTAAACCAAACAAATCCAACCTTTTTCACCACAACTTTTATAAACTCTCTCACACTTTTATAAACTCTCTCCCACTTTTATAAAATCTCTCAACCTTCTTCACCACAACCATGTCGTTATCATCTTCTACGACGTCTTCGTCTTCTTCGGGTTCGTCGTCTACAAACGAAGCCGTAAATTTTGTTATAAACATCGTGGGGCAAGCGGCGCAGATTATTGCCGAGGATCTAGGAGATGAAGGCGATTCAGCACCTCGAACTAGGAAAGCGGCTATAAATAGAGACCGAGAGGGTAAGTATTATATTTATTTTGTAATTTTAATTTGTTTATATTTTTGTATATATATAGTATAATTTATTTGTGTTTATATTTTTGTAAATATATTGTAGATTTTTTGTGTGTTTATATTTTTGTAAATATGTGTAGGTGCCCATGATAGATTGGTGGCCGATTATTTTGCCGACGAAGCGTTATACTCGGCGGAATTATTTAGGCGTCGGTTCCGAATGAGTAAAAGATTGTTCACCCGTATAGCCGATGATATGGCTAACTTCGAGCCATTTTTTACCTTACGATACGATGCAAGAGGGAAAAGGGGGTTCACCACCCTACAAAAATGCACGGCGGCACTTCGGCAACTAGCGTACGGGACCACGGCGGATGCGTGGGACGAGTATTTAAAAATGTCGGAAAGAACTGCACGAGAGTGTCTGTACAAGTTTAGCAAGTGTGTGGTGAAGCTTTACAGCAAAAAATATTTGCGAAAACCAAACTCCAGTGAGGTCCAACAATTGTATCAGTTTCACCACCAACAACATTGTTTTCCAGGAATGCTCGGTAGCATTGATTGCTACCATTGGCCTTGGAAAAACTGCCCCGTAGCATGGCGCGGAATGTTCAAACGAGGGGATCAAGATTATCCATCAATAATATTGGAGGCGGCGTGTTCACAAGATCTATGGGTTTGGCATGCTTTCTTTGGCATTCCTGGTTCGAATAACGACATTAATGTTATTAACCAGTCGCATATTTTTGACGATGTCATAAAAGGCACCGGTGCGGAAACTAGCTTTACAGTATCGGGGGTGGAGTATAGGCGCGGTTATTATCTTGCTGATGGAATCTACCCACCTTACTCGACGATCGTTAAAACTATTCACCACCCGTCCGATGAAAAAAGAAAGAAATTTGCCAAGTATCAAGAGGCGGCAAGAAAGGACATTGAACGATTTTTTGGTGTTCTACAAGCAAGATGGCACATCATTTCACACCCGGCACGTATGTTCACCCCTAAAAAATTACGTTACTGTATGTATGCGTGTATCTTGTTGCATAACATGATACTTGAAGACGAAGGCGCCGCCATTTGTGTGTATGACGAGAATGCCCCGCCGGAGAATACGGTGCCTGTCAACCCACATCAACAAGATTTAAACCAGTTCTCGTTACATAACGAGTTCACGCATAAAAATCTTCAAGCAGACTTGGTTGAATATATTTGGAACAACGGGCAAGAGTAGATTATTTGTATTTTTTTTTTATGTCGAGTATGTTACTTTAGTTTTAGTTATTTTTTTTTAATTATTTTTAATGGTTTTATGTAATATTTACTTTTTAATATTAATATTAGAATATTTACTTTTTATTGTAACATTAATATTATTTAATTAAAAAAAAAAGAAAAAAAAATGAAATAGCATTAATGGATGTTGGGCCTCCTCCACACCCCTAGGAGCATCATCCTAAGGATGCTCCTACCCCACGCTGACGTGGCAGGTGAGGTGGAGGCAAGGCATGGATGATGGGCCTCTACCACACCTAATGGTCTTAGCGGCTAACACGAATTGCAAGACCTATATTGCGATATTTGTGAATTGTGATTATTATCTTTTATCAAAGAATGTTTTCAAATTTTTGTTTATCTCCTTGAAACCGGCTCCAAAGCAATCCAAATCGTTCTGAATCCCTGTTAATTTGGTAATATCCTAACCGACCTTCACCATATCTACATCCAATTCAAATTCTTTCATCATCTATTAATCCCTCTATATATTAAACACCCACATCGTTTCCTGATCTCATTACGAACCTAAACCCAATCCTTGTTGCCGGGTCGAGACCGGTATTTGTGAGCCAAACTAGAGTCACTCCAACAACACCTTCCACGTCGGTTGTTCGTAACCAATGCGAAGCGTCACCCAAAACAGTCAAACCCCATTGAACACCACCTCCGAACAAGTCCCGGCGAGCAACTACCATCAAGCGTCATCGTCTCCTCCCCATCCTTGTTTTCAGGTACCTTATCGCTCGATTAAATTATCTTGTTTTGGTCGATTCTGTTAATCTTCGAACCCCAAATTTGATTCCATAATCGAAGCGGTTTGCGAGGGTATTTCGTTTTTGTTTTCGTTTTTGTTTTCCTTAAGTTTTGGTAGAGCAGGTTTGGGTATATGTAGTTTTGGGGAAGATGCAAATCAATTTGGAATAAAATAAACCATATGATTACTTTCCAAAACTTAAACTAGCCCAATTGGTTGTTGTGTTGATTGTTATTTATAAAATAATATTTAGATTATGTAATTCATTATTATTCCATAAAACCTCAATTATCAAATTTTCAAATTAATATATAGAAATTCTAGTCATGTTTTACTAAATGCATAACCTTGAATTTGGGAAATTTTATTATTTTAGAAAATTTTTAACGTAAATACATAAAACTTGTAAAATAAAAACATTGTCATGCAAAATTTAATTTAAATTTTTGGAATCCGTATTCACAAAAAAAAAAAATAAAAAAAAAATCTAAGTCTATTCCCCAAAACTAGAGAACCCTAATCGAACGACCCAAAAATCTTAGACTTATTAGACTTGTGACACTTAGACTTTACAATGCCAAATTTAGGTTGATTTCATTGGGAATATTTACCTACTATTGCATACTTGGGATTTGCTTGGTTGCTAAGGTGAGTTTTACATAGCCCCACTTTTTAATGTTTTTATATTTTTTTAGAGGTGAAACATGTTTACTTTTTGTCTTGCTTATATCTTTACGCATTTGTTTTTTATTATTAGTTGGTGAACCCGCCTCAGTGTAGTCATTAACTTTGATCAAGCCAACTGTAGTAGATTATAGCGCTATAGGTTCGACAAGCCCATCCCCCGCATAAATTCAGTGATGATTGAAACAGGTTTTTATACTAGCTCATTGAGTTACGTCATTTTATACTAGCTCATTGAGTTACGTCATTTTTATACTAGCTCATTGAGTTACGTCATTTTTTTTACTAGATCATTGAGTTACGTCATTGTCATTAGGGTTGACTATACAACACCATGGTTTCCAATTTATATTATTACAAATTGTTTTGATATATAGACATGACTTACAAAACATTGCTAACTATTTTTTTTTAAAACAAATGTATTACTCATCAACTATTTATAGTTGACCCCCACATTTTTTTTCCAACTTAAACATGTTTCAGGGAACAATGAAGCGTGAAGTTCTACGTGCTTTAGACGTTAGAAGTTGAAGTCTAGTTTTAAATTTTATTTGGTTATTGGTTTAGTTTGATGTTGAACATTTAGCATTGTTTCCTTTTCGTTGTAATAAATCCATTATTAGAATATTTAATAAACCTTGAATTTTAAATACCATGTGCTTTTGGACAATTGTCACTACGTGACACCTCGATGTTTCCGCCATCGGTTGGGGTGTTACAGATTGGTATCAGAGCCATGGTTATAGGGAATTAGGTTATTAGACACGTAACCTAGACTATAACCTTAAGAGCCCAACATTAGTGACATGTTTCTTGCTTGCTATTTGTTTGTGTTTCTCCAATCCATCTTGTGTCATCTTATCTTGCTTCTTTATCCTTCCTTGACTCTCTTTCCTCATGCTACGAATATTCAATATCATCCACAGTGGAACTACAATGCATCATCACATAGAGGAATCTGCTGAAGACTTTGTTACTAGGCTTGGTGCCTACTTCCTTGATTTTAAATTCCTCCAAATGATTGAGCTCCATATTATTTTATGAAGCTTCACCCTAACTTCATACTTTGTGTTAATTCCTGAGTTACAAAATCCATTCCCTACTTGTTGATACCGCCCAGTCCGAGTTGAATGATCCTTGGTCTATCATAAACCTAGTACTTTTGCAAGGATCCCGTATATTACATGTGTTTTACTACTTCCAGCCTTGCTCCAAACTTCATGAATCTCCCTGTTACATAAATATTTACCTATACATTACAATTTCATTACCTCTTGTGTCATCCTGTTTGAAAACTTATTTATTTAAATTGCAAATGTTTTAACCATAGTTGTCAAAGGCGTAAAGCGCACTCAAGGCGCTTTGGTACAGCCTGTGGCCTAGGCGAGAAGCGCAAAAAAAGCGTGGGCCTGAGAAAATAAAAGCGCAAATAAAAAAATGGGGAAAAATCACCAAAATCACTAAAAAATAACAACTATCAGCAGCACCATGATTAAAAACCACCAAAATATCCAAATAGCAAGTTGTTTATGCTTGAAAACCAAAAAATAGTTCAAAATGTAAAAAATAATAAAACTTCAAATCCAAAAGGGCATAGGGTTAGAGGTTGTTTATATAGATTAGAATGCATAACTTGTTTAAAAAATAAAAGATATGATTAGATATTACTAGTTTTAAAAAATCTGCTATAAAATGGTAAAGGGATAAAACTTTAAAAAAAAAAAATCATTGCTTTATTTATCTAGGAGAGAAAAGCGACCTAGGGTCGCTTCTAGGAAATTCATCGCCTAGGCGCCCTAGGCGCTCGCTTTTAACAACTGTGGTTTTAACCCTATTGTTTAAAAAAAAAAAACTATTGATTTGACTACTAATATTCCTACCCTAAGCTTTGTATAGTAGATACCCTGATTCCAAAATCAACAATTATTGTTTTCATCGAAATCTTCACCAGTTCTACAAACAACCATTATTTTAACAAAGATCTCATCCATTTTTACAAATCTACCCCATTTTCAAATGACTTTTATTTTTACAAATCTACCCCATTTTCAAATGACTTTGATGTTTTAAATTGACTTATTTACATAAAAATATTAACCAAAATGTTCTTCCAAACAAATGATTAAGATTCCCATACCAGATGCCCAAATAAATTTTGAAAACAAATATTGTATTTAAAAATCAACTCTAAACAAAGATTGAAACCCTCTTCAGATTACACAGTTCGTTGTCAACATCCCTACTTAATCACAAACATGATTACTTATTCCTTCTCTTGACATATAGACTAAACAATTCTCAACTATTTTTACATTCACTAATGTTTATAGCCTTGATTATATGGGTTTTCATCACTCTATCGAGGATTAAACACATATTATTTGTCTTTTCGAATATGAACTTGATGAATTTCATGATAACCAAACTATTGAAACTTGATCCATAATTCTTAATCCCACAATGATTGTTTCTTGCGTGAAACTTGATTCCTCGTGATACATGAGAATTTGATTACTTATTCTATTTGAACATTTGATTATTCGTGATACTTGAAGACATGGGTAGCTAATATGAACTGTTTTCTATAATAATCAACTAGTGAAACCACATGGCAACCCAATTACAAGTCACATTCAATACTTGATACTTGTCACGTTTACAAACTCGCTTGTATGTGTATATTATCGATTTGCAAAATATGTGTTGAACTAAAAAAAAACTTATTACATTTGCTACATTTATCCACTCAATAACTTGTAGAGGATGAATTACCTGCTCAACAGTCAGTGGAGTACCTAATAACATGCTCAACGATTGGTAGAGGTCATCATGCCTACTCAACAGTCGGTAGAGGTTCTAATAAACTGCTCAACGACTGGCAAAGGCCATCGTACCTGCTCAACAATCGATAGAGGTTCCTACTCCACCTCTGGTAGAGGTTTTTCTTGCCTGCTCATCAGTTGGACTCATTTTTGTATACTATGTGCAAACATCTTACTCAGTGGGCTCCCCGTTTGGGTTGTAGCTCATACTTAAACTTTTCGTATGCTTGCAAGTAACCAAACATGTTCGTGTTCATCATTACATAATCGCATTTATGTGTTAAATGACACGTTGTAACCCAACGTGTTGGTTTTCATAGTCACATTAGTCTCATCACTGTGATAACAAACCATTGTGACCCAATGTGTTTGTCTTCACAACCACATAGACACTTCATTCTTTTGAAACTTATTTTTGCTTTGATATATTGTTGTAGTTTAGGGTCATAGAAGGACATAAAACCCTAATGTAAGGTAAATTGGTGATTGCGGTCCGGAACGTAATCATGAATTTACAGGTACGTTAAGGTGGTGTGAAATTCTATTTAGGTTAACTGAGGAGATGTTCAGTACGCTTTCGAAACACCAAAGGCGTGGTGGGTTAGCTGCGGTACACCCTATATATAAACGCTAATGGTGGATCGAAAATGAGACTGGGAATCGAACTCAAGACTAACCCTTGTTTGTTTTGTAAGTCTTCCTATTATCTAGATTTAACCACCATAATGGTTCCATCAAAAACTCTTTGATTGTGTCATCTTGACACTTGAATAATTATGACATACAATCCAATTCCCATCATCTGTAGCAACTTAGGAATATATCTTGGCACCTTGATCCTCTATAATCATCAAGTCCTTCGTTTTTCTTAAAAAAAAATAAAATAACCATACGATCTATTACTCAAGTTTTCCCGCAGGCTCTTCTACAATTTCGAGACGAAATTCTCAAAAGTAGGGGAGACTGTAACAACTCGTAATTTCCTATATACACATATGTTATTATTAATGTTTACAAAATTTAAGCATATAAAAAAAATAAAGTGTTGTTATATAAATAAAACTTATATAGACATGTCATGAGATATCAAACTACAAATTTACAATGTTAGATATTTCAAACCTATCAACTTCCGAACCTTAGTTTAAGAAGTAATGCATATAAAATTCCTTAAAAAAAAAACAGTCATCTTACATTCCCACATGGTCGCAGCATTTAAAGATACTAACTCAACTCATCATGTCATCATATCCTTATTGATGTTCAGACATTTTAAGAATATTTATGTGTATATGGATCACACCACTTTGTGCATATACCTATAAAAAAAAAATATAATAAATCTTAGTGGCTAACACGAATTGCAAGACCTATATTGCGATATTTGTGAATTGTGATTATTATCTTTTATCAAAGAATGTTTTCAAATTTTTGTTTATCTCCTTGAAACCGGCTGCAAAGCAATCCAAATCGTTCTGAATCCCGGTTAATTTGGTAATATCCTAACCGACCTTCACCATATCTTCATCCAATTCAAATTCTTTCATCATCTATTAATCCCTCTATATATTAAACACCCACATCGTTTCCTGATCTCATTACGAACCTAAACCCAATCCTTGTTGCTGGGTCGAGACCGGTATTTGTGAGCCAAACTAGAGTCACTCCAACAACACCTTCCTCGTCGGTTGTTCGTAACCAACGCGAAGCGTCACCCAAAACAGTCAAACCCCATTGAACACCACCTCCGAACAAGTCCCGGCGAGCAACAACCATCAAGCGTCATCGTCTCCTCCCCGTCCTTGTTTTCAGGTACCCTATCGCTCGATTAAATTATCTTGTTTTGGTCGATTCTGTTAATCTTCGAACCCAAAAATTTGATTCCATAATCGAAGCGGTTTGCGAGGGTATTTGATTTTTGTTTTCGTTTTCTTTTTCCTTAAGTTTTGGTAGGGCAGGTTTGGGTATATGTAGTTTTGGGGAAGATGCAAATCAATTTGGAATAAAATAAACCATATGATTACTTTCCAAAACTTATACTAGCCCAATTGGTTGTTGTGTTGATTGTTATTTATAAATTAATATTTAGATTGTGTAATTCATAATTATTCCATAAAACCTCCGTTATCAAATTTTCAAATTTATATATAGAAATTCTATTCATGTTTTACTAAATGCATAACCTTGAATTTTGGAAATTTTATTATTTTAGAAAATTTTTAATGTAAATACATAAAACTTGTAAAAAAAAAACATTCTCATGCAAAATTTAATTTAAATTTTTGGAATCCGTATTCACAAAAATAAAAAAAAAAATAAAAAAATTTAAGTCTATTCCCCAAAACTAGAGAACCCTAATAGAACGACCCAAAAATCTTAGACTTATTAGACTTGTGGCACTTAGACTTTACAATGCCAAATTTAGGTTGATTTCATTTGGAATATTTACCTACTATTGCATACTTGGGATTTGCTTGCTTGCAAAGGTGAGTTTTACATAGCCCCACTTTTTAGTGTTTTTATATTTTTTTTAGGGGTGAAACATGTTTACTTTTTGTCTTGCTTATATGTTTACGCATTTGTTTTTTATTATTAGTTGGTGAACCCGCCTCAGTGTAGTCATTAACTTTGATCAAGCCAACTGTAGTAGATTATAGCGCTATAGGTTCGACAAGCCCATCCCCCGCATAAATTCAGGGATGATTGAAACAGGTTTTTATACTAGCTCATTGAGTTACGTCATTTTATACTAGCTCATTGAGTTACGTCATTTTATACTAGCTCATTGAGTTACGTCATTTTATACTAGCTCATTGAGTTACGTCATTTCTATACTAGCTCATTGAGTTACGTCATTTTTTTTACTAGCTCATTAAGTTACGTCATTGTCATTAGGGTTGACTATACAACACCATGGTTTCCAATTAATATTATTACAAATTGTTTTGAAATATAGACATGACTTACAAAACTTTGCTAACTATTTTTTTTAAAACAAATGTATTACTCATCAACTATTTATAGTTGACCCCCACATTTTTTTTTCCAACTTAAACATGTTTCAGGGAACAATGAAGCGTGAAGTTCTACGTGCTTTGGACGTTAAAAGTCGAAGTCTAGTTTTAAATTTTATTTGGTTATTGGTTTAGTTTGATGTTGAACATTTAGCATTGTTTCCTTTTCGTTGTAATAAATCCATTATTAGAATATTTATTTAATGGAACTTGAATTTTAAATACCATGTGCTTTTGGATAATCGTCACTACGTGACACCTCGATGTTTCCGTCATCGTTCGGGGTGTTACAGTTACCTTCCACCACCGCTCATTCAACAGTGACAACTGTTTACGACAATATGCACATGCTCAACGTCCAGTTCACACAAGTGGGGCTTGTCGGACCCAATAGATCTATTCACATCTCCTCGCTATGTTACACATACTATGGTTTACAATGTACGGACATAAAAATGAAATTTACGCTACAGTAAACAAGTGATATAATAGTATATCTGATCTATAATGTTCATGTGTTTGTGTGTTTGTGTAGCATGTTTCTCCCCCAATAGGAAAACCAGTAAAAGGGGGCAGTGAAACTCACCTTAGCTTTGCATGTGAATAAACCGGTGTATAAAATAAGTATCCTACAACTGGAATCCTATATTATAACAACCTATGAGTGTTTGTCCAGTATTTGTTTTTGTCCAAATACCCCATTGATCTCAGATCAATAATCTAGTTGAGTTTGTAAAAGTGTTTGACCAAGTTAGACTTTGGTTGACTTAGATTGACCAAGTTTAACCGGCCGACCCATTGGTGCCCCATTAATGTTTCATGTTCGATTAATTCACATAGACCTAGAATCACATCATCTACAACAATCATGCAATTCCTAGCATCTATCATCTTGGTTAACACATAGCATGTCACTTGTAACATATGTTCACATGTTCAAGTTTGCACATACGCCCTACTTCTAACATGCTATGAATCATCACAAGTCATATAACATATTCCATGCATCTTACAGCTTGTATCTAATGTAACTTTCCTAATTTAGTAAGTTTTGAACACCAAGGACTTATAACATGCACAAAGTTTCCACTTTTAGTAAGTACATGAATCAAGTTTTTTCTTTACTAAAAAAAATGTTCTAATAACCTTAGATAATCATTAACAATCATCTCATAACATCACATACATCATATCATGTAGCAATCACAAACATCAAACTCTAAAATCAATAAAGTTTCCTATAATGGCAAGTTATGAACAACGAATCAAACAACGTTAATCAATCGTCAAACACATGTTAATCATCCTAGACTATCATAATTTCATCATATAAATCATCATAATCAGATCTAACATCATAATCCTCAACCTAGGGTTTGGCAAGTTTCATCAAAATAGGTGTTTATGATTAAACATGAACCTTATGTTATAACATAATCAAATCACCATTAACATACATCACATAAACATGTTAATCACATATAAATCATTAGTTATTGATAAAACTACTTTTGATCAGATCTGGACATTAGGGTTTATGGACAAAAACATAATTAACATAATAAAAAAGGATTAAAACAAGTACAGGGTTGATAATGGACCTCAAGCTCTTCGTTCGGGTGATTAAAACGTGATTAAAGTTACAATAATCCTTGGAATGATGAAAAACAAAGGTAGGAAGGTTGTATTTTCTTAATGTGGTGTTTCGAGGCGAATTAGGGTTGTGTAATTATAAAAACTAGAGTTAAAATCCATTTATAAGCGTTTTAGGTCGGTTTCCATCGCAAATGGTCGTTCGGTCGTGCGAATGGTCATTCGGTCATTCGAATGGCCATTCGGGCTTACCTGGTCCACTTCGGTTGGGCTAGGCTCAACATATTAATTTTTTTGTTTTCCTCTTATTTTGGGCCTTAAAAATTTAACCCAAACATCGCCAATGCTCAACCCAATATTTTTAGACCCGAACTATATTGTTGATATGACAGGTGTCGGTTACGAGCTTAGTACACAAATAAATTCACGTAAGCACACATAATTGCAATTAATATCAAACGAGTTATTTTACAATTATTTGTTTTCTTATTTCACAAATGTTCAGGGTCAGTTATTTCATATGTATGACTGGATAATTTACCAGATTATTTGTTCCTTGTTTGTTCGTGTTTTTTCACATATATTTAACCATTTTAATTCCACCGAATTAAAGTAAATATATATTTTAACCAATGTAAATAGTAAATGTTCATAAAATGTTAACCTGAATTTGTCGGGTGTCACAAATCTATTTTAAGGGAAGTGTGGTGAACACGTGCCTTAGCCACAACAGTCAACAATATGTTTGTTTATTCTTGCAGCCGAAAATGATCGTACAAAAAGACATGAGCAAAGATTTGTATAAGAAGACGCAATTCAAACTGTTGTTGACGATTTCAGTTTGAATCATTTTATGATGTATTTTATATTATTTTCATTTGGATTTGTATACGGTGCGAGTACTACATTTTCCCATAGTTGTGTAAAGAGAGTATCTTTATAATTTTTATTAATATTATTTTAATAAAACCGTGACCCACATATCCTACAGGATTAACTCATATTTTTATAATTATAATTATACAATACAGACGCTTGGTATTGAACCCAAAAGATATATGCCCACGAGGATATCGACATGTGTTCTACATTAACCGAAAATCAAAAGTATGAATACCGATACTTCTTTAGATAATATCGATACTGATATCGATTTTATTAGGTCGAAATAGGTTCGATTCATCGTGATACCGATAGGGACCTCAAGAAAACCATATAACGAATATAGAATATGGGTACCAATGTTGTTCAAATGGTATCGCGTTCGGTTTGTCATAAAAAAATTCAATTCCATCCATATATTAGAAATTTAATAAAAAAAAATTACATTAAATTATATTAGAAATTTAGAAACTTTGATGAACGGTAATAAGGGAAATTCCATCTTTTGACATCTTCTCTCTTTGCCCTGACCGAGGAATACGAGGCTCAAGACAGATGCACAACTCTAACGTCATACCTTCTATCTCTTAAGCCCTCTCTATCTATGTGTCAGCCATATTTCTGGCTGTGGCCAAACTCTCATCAATATTACTGCCTCTGGCGAGCCACCTCCTCCGCTTGTCGTCATACACTCATACAGCCATCATCGTCATCACGAGTTAAGCCCAAATCATCATCATAGTTGGGATCCAGGTTACTGACGACATGACTTTCTGTGTGCACCTTAACCACTAGCCAGAAGTCAGCTGACCGGAAACCCGCAATGGATGAGTTTAACCTTGACTATTCCCGATCTACACGAATGTAAAACATGCATGATGAAGGGTTGCTCAATTATGTCTTAACGGAAATTTGATCAGAGCTCATAAACTTCACCCATTAATAGATCGGTTGTAGGTCTGGACATGCCAAGTCTGATGAACTACCAACTCGCTGCCGGAGATAAACGGGTGTGGCAGTGATGACTTCAATAGGTGATAAGCGAGGAGATGGTGAGCGGCGCCGACACCGGATCTGGCCCACTGTTGAGTGGGGGTTTCAAATAAAGACAATTTAGATAGGATGAGAGATTCAAGCTTGGGGTTTTAAGAGGTGTACAGAGAGAGAGAGAGAGAGAGAGAGAGAGAGAGAAGATAGAGAGAGGGAGAGAGAGATAGAAAGTGAGTGAGGGGGAGGGGCGGGTTGAGTTTGCAGGCAATGTGATGAGATAGAGAGAGAGAGATGTGTTTGTGATGTATGTAACAGACATAGGAAAAAAGAAGAATATTGTGAGATTTAAGAAAACCGTGACTTCCTTTATTTACCATTTCAACTTGTTGTTTGATTGAAATTGGAATTACTACCCAGTTTATTTGACCTTAAAGATGATAATTTGCAGTGGCGCTCACTTGCAGAAGATGAGCTATTCTAGAGGGGAAACATAGTAGAGGTGAGAAAGAGAAGAGCAGGGATACGAGGAAGAGGAGAACATGGACGATTTTGGCAAATAACTTAGTTTTAACATAGTTGCCCCTGATTTTACGATGTTGAGTTAACCTCGTTGTAATGATAACAGAGATGGTACATTGCATCACTTATTAAGAAGAAAAAAAAGAGAAACAAAAACAAAAAATGTGAGTTAAATTTGATAACATATATGTTTGTATTTCAATACCTATATGAAGTTATTTTTAAAATATGTATTTTTTTCGCTAAAAATAAAACTCCTGACTTTTAGAACCTAATAAACAACACAAATGGTAATTTATTCTTTGCCTTTAACTAAAAAAATTAAATATCGAATTAAGTATTTAGCTATTATTCAAGACTAGTAGGAACCCGCGCGTTGCGGCGGGGCTGCACTGTGTTTGGCTGTTGCTTTTAGTCAATCAGGTTGTTGGTGTTGTACATTATACTAACATACTGATAATGTGTAATATATGATCAGAGGACGTACAATTTTAGTAGAAAGTCGGTGTAGATGTTGTAGTAGAATAAATGTAGTGCAGTAGATAGAGTTAAATTCAACTACAATTGCCCTATTAATGATCATAGTAATCTTTTTCAGTAACAAACTGCCTGAGAATGTTACTTAGCATATGGTGATAGAGGAGTTACCAAGTTAGAAACTAAATATATTATTCAGAAACAAAGATTTTAATAGAACACGTATGTACATAACCTTAAACAAACAATTAAGCTTCATTTCAATTTGTCACAATGATTTGATCCGAATTCTTTTTTTATTCGTTCTTACAAATCTTAACAAATATTTAGTTCTCGATCCTGGTTACAAGATGATAAAATTTTGTATGTCTTACGTAGGCACCCCATACCTTGTTATTCTGTCACCTTAATATACTCTGCTAATACACGAAGAATATTTGTTGGCTTTAAATCCGTATGTATAAGGTGTAAATCATGCATATATAACTGCAAGAAAAATAGGCATAAGAAATTAAAGAATCAAAAGAAAATTGATGATGGGGTCATGGGTATAGAAGCCCCGATGGATCATATAAAGGGTTGGTGCCGGTTTCTTGCCAACTGTGACATTGTATCAATCATTTGATCTATTCGAATACAAGTGTTGTTAATATATGTTTTCTCTAATCTTTCAAGTGTGTATAGATCTGCGAGTGTGAGTATTCTAATCCAATATCTTACAAGTGATTACAATATTTAGAGATGCATTTACATATTACAGTCGAAACCAACCGACTAATGACTACAATTGTGCAAATTCACAATACAATAAAATTAAAATAAAAAATTACCATCCAACAATCACTTCTTTTGGATTAACCTTCTGGTGAGACGCCAACATATTGTGATGATAATCTATATCCAAAGCAACCTTCCAACATTATACAACAAACATCACAAATTAAAAAACTTGTTTACAATAAGAACTAACAATTGACAAGTCAGCAAAAGGAATATAAGAGATTCAATTAAGGCTAATAACCTGATCAGACGATTCATTGTGAGGAACGACATATGAATTACGAACATCAATAGTGTCGTCAGAGAGAATAGATCCGAGGAACGACATACGAATTACGAACATACGAATTCATTGTCAGGTCGCCGCTGACCTCAACAATATCCCCAAAAGGGTCACAAAGTTCACCGAAATCTTCCTAAACCACGTATTTACTGTTAATAATTATGAAATTTTATTTGAGATAATTATGAATACAATATATATATATATATTCTGAATATTTTATCTTGAGCAAGTAGTTAGCAAACAACGAAAATGAAATCACCTTTGAATCTTCCAAGTTTGTTGGAATATATATTGAAAGTTTGGTAGAGCAACCATTGATGAAGAGTAATGGATTGCTTTCAATTGCATTCAAGGTGATTAATGATAATTTGTTAATGAATGCTAAAGTAGAGGGGATTATGTGTAATGAGTTGCATTATTGTTTTCTACAATAGTTATCAAAGGTGGTACACAAGGGTATAAATAAATGAAATAGGGTAAAAATTTGGAGATTACACTTGAGGCTTTTGAGATGCCATCTTAAAATGGTAGTAAAATTACCTTAATGCCCATCTAGGATGCATTATATAATAGTATAGATATAGATTATATTCTCTTTTATGTGCCTCTTAATACTAAACTTGATACCACTCATCTTCTGGTGGAGTGATATGGTCACAAGTTTAAGCCTTGAAAGATACCAGGTTTTACCGATTATTTACTATCATGTCTTCGTGCGGGTAGGTGGTCGGGTTTTCCCTGGATTTGTGGACCTGAAGGACCGGATGCCCCGTGAGTATCCTGAATTCGTCAAAAATGGATTCTCACATAAGCTCGTGACGAATTTGTTGGCCTTTAAATAAAAATTAAAAAAATACTAAACTTGATCATCAACATATAGATATTGAAATAAAATATATTTTAACAATTTTCAGTTAAAATAATGTATTTTCATGCACATCTTGCCCGATTATTCATAACATTGTTAATCGATGGAACATGGAACGTAACGCGGTAACTGTGCGTGTGTGTAGTGTGCGCAGGGGGGGGGGGGGGGGGGGGGGGTCACAAAATAAATATGGAACGTCATCAAACATGATTTTACCTATTCCTTTAAAGTAACAAAATCAAAAGCAAAATGATGGGTTTAAAGATAGATTTAAGGGAATGCCGACTTGTGACTATTTTAAAAACATATCATTACAAATTTTTGTCATCATTATTTCACAAAAATAAGCTACAAATTCATTCATTACACACTTTACATTATTCAATATTACAAAAGGTAACTATTAATATATATAGTATTAATGAGATATGTACAATGCATCCATGTGTATGTATGAACTCAGACATAAACAGCACATGTGATCCAATACATGTATCTCATTTATCGTAACATGCATGTTTGAAAAATACACAAGGTTTGAAGTGACACCCCTATAGTGTATTGTAAAATTCTTAACTTTGTACACACAAACAAAACCACGTAAAGTGGTTGTTTACACACCTGCAAGGTGTTCTAATTGAATTGCACCAAGCTACATATGTCTCAAAGGGGGAAGGGGTGCATGTAACAACTTCTTTTCCCTTAACTGATTTTAACCAATTATACACTGTCACATCATTTTACTAATTTACTTCATGGAAACACTTTTTTAGAGGCAGCACTCCACTGATTCTTTTATTTTATTTTTTAAAATTTCACTAACCTTTTTTTTTTAATATCACACGGTTTAAAGATATATATTAATTAATACAACCGTCCCATCACCGAATCATTAAGTTTAAGTTGGAAACCGTCAATCAAATTCAATAATACATTGAAACCGTTCCACCAAACAGTCAGTAAATATTGAATTACTTGGACCGTTCGTTCCAATTTGTTTTGTATATAAACACAACAAACCGTGGGGTAAAAAACTCACATTTACCTAACGGTATAAACAAACAAACACACACACACACATACAAAGATGACTCGGTAGACCTCGGAAGAAGAGCTGGCGTTGGTTCTATGCTACAAAGACGCATCAAACGACCCGATTACACAACAACGTCAATGCCAATGCTCGAGGGCCTCGGGCTCCCACCAGGAGGGGTTTTGGGATCGTGTGCTGGCCGATTTCAACCGCCACATCGGCAACAACGATCGGACAATCGTCAGCCTGCAACGGAAGTGGGCTGATCATAATATAAAGTATGATCGGTGGACCACCCTGTACGAGAACACGTTGAGGGCGGAGCCGGGCATCGAACCGGAGTGGGCTATCGAGTTCACGCATGTAGCTTATGTAGATCGATACGACAACAGTTTTAACCATGTCGAGGCATGGCAACTGTTGCGCCAACTCTAGGTTTTTTTATTTTTTTTACGTAATTTATTTTTATGTTAATAGTAATGGATTTTTAGTTTTTTATGTTCCTCTTTAATTTTTTTTAAATTAATTACATTTTAAAAAATCGGTAATAAAATAATTATAAAACAAACGGTACAAATTATCAAGAAAACGGTTAAATATCATTTTAAAAAGTCAAAAATAAAATAAAAACCGGCTACTAGCACGGTAGATACAACCAGCAAAACGGTCTACGGGACCACTACCAGCATAGGTGGCGGCGGTGTTACCATGCTGGTAGTGGGTACCCGTGAACAATTAGGGTGGCGCCCCGTCCACCCTAAAACAGTCATCTGACATGCAAATGAATAGTGACCCAGCTATGACACATAAAAGTTACACTTTGGGCAACCAATTATCTAGAATAGTTATAAAATTTTGTGGAACATGATCGATTATTTTGACAAGTTATAAATAACTAGGGTTTTAACCCTGCGCCGCTTTGCGGCGCTTTAAACCGATTATAAAATTTAACCTCGCACACATTGCAATGCGTAAATAAATTATCTTTCAACAAAAATGTGAGTCACATGTATACTTATAAGAAATCTTGTACTTTTATTAATCCCCTATAATCTTAAACCACCAAACATCAAAACCACCAAAGGTCATATAACTTGAAGAGGTAACCGGGAAACCAACTACACGTTAATGCAGTTGCAGAGTGATGAAAATACTATCACACTGTTGGGTTTGCTGACCTGAAGAAGAACAGATGATTGAAAAGCCAAAATATACTAACAGTTGATCCACATAAATAAACAGTCTTTACAACATACTCTTCCCAAAAGACTGTTGACCCTAACAACTGATCCACTCAAACAACTGCTGCTACAAAGGACTGCTAGATAACAACTGATAGAGAACAACTGCTGACCAAAGGTCTGATAAAGAACAACTGCTAATCAAGTTCTAAAGACTAAAGGTCTGTTGGAGCCAACAACACTTTGGCTCCAACAGATGATACAAGACCATCAGAGTTTTCCTCAACAGTAGTTTACCTTACAGTGTTTTGTAATATAACAGTAGTTTATAGGGCAGTTGTTTTATGGTGTTATTCTGTTAGAGGTCACTATCTTAGGTGACGTCAGCTTAGATCACCAGTGGTTTAGATTTGTCTATAAATAGAACAGTGCTTGTACTGTTCTATTTGTCACTCACAACATTCTCTCAGACAAACAATCACAGAGTGATCAGGCTGAGCGGGAGTACTTGTAATTGATTGTAATCTTTCAATATAATGAAAGCATTCGATTAAGAAAACATTTATTCCTTTTGTTTTGATTATAGTTTAATATTCCGCTGCACTTACCATATATATTCACTTCATTCATTTCTCAGTCTACTTAAAACAAATCAGAACAATCAAACTCAGATCCTTACAATTGGTATCAGAGCTTGGTCAATTAAATTCGATCTAATCAATCAATTTAATATAAACAGATCAGCTCACAATTATTGATATCGTTTGTTTGTCGGATTGAAAATAGAGTAATAGTTTATTTTTGATTCAACCGCTTATAAATAGACTTTGTTTTTGAAAAATCAGAGAATGGCTTCAATTAATCACGATCCACACAACACTGGCACGAACAATAAGCCACCGACGCTTGTCAGATCTGAATACAATATCTGGCAACGTCGGATGAGCCATGTTCTAGCTCAACAGAACACAGGGTGTTGGAAGTCGGTTATCTTCGGACCACATGTTCCGATGGTGCCGAGTACCGAAGATCCCAAGGTTCAGGAACCTAAGAAACTTGAAAACTACTCCGACCAGGATTTTCAGAAAATTGAGTTAGATGCTAAGTCCTTCAGTATTGTGGCCATGGCTCTACCCAATGATATATATATATGCTGGGCTGTTACATTGTAACAGTGCAAAGGAGTTGTGGGATGCACTGAAAGAACAATTTGGTGGGACTGAAGAGGTTATTGAAAACAATCGTGAAATACTTAACCAATAATATGAAACATTCAGTCATGTTAAGGGAGAGTCATTAAATCAACAATTTGAGAGGTTTAACTCCCTCATTAGTGAACTAAAACTGGTTGGTCTAACTTGCCCTCATTCAACCTTGAACCATAGGTTTTTAAGATCATTACCAGATAAATGGGACACTATTTCTATAGTTAAGAGAAACTCAATTGGATTCAAGGACCTATCACTGACCCAACTTCATGGTAAGCTCTTGACCTATGAGAGAGAGCTTAACCAGAAAAAGAAGCTCCAGGACTCTGGAAAAGTGTCTGATGATTATGTATTTGGTAATACAAAACTTTTGGGTCATGATGAGGTGCCTGGAAATAGTAAGGATCAGAGTTATGATCATTTCATTGACATAACTTCAGGTTTTAGCTCATGTTTTAACTCTGATTCTTATTCACCAAACTATGCTTTTACAGCAAGTGGTGGTGATATCCAGGCATCTGATAACATATCCTTTGAGTATGATGACCTAAAATACTTTGACCTTGATGATTTGGAAGAAATGGACATTATGCACCAATTGGCCCTTCTCAGTGTAAGAACTAACAATTTTTACAAGAAAACTGGGAGAAGGTTTCCAGGGTTAACTGGCAGATCAAAGGTGGGGTTCGATAAATCAAAGATAAAGTGTTATAAATTTCATAGACTTGGTCATTTTGCTAGGGAATGTAGGAGTCAACATGGTACACCTATGATTACCTATCCAAATCAAAGGCGTTAGACCAACACTTATCAAAATTCCTATAATACCCCTGGACCGAATGTGCAAAACACTGCTCATTTTGCACAGTCCTCAAACACTGTTCCTGTCCAGTTTGTCCAAACCACTGTTCCTCAGATCCACTATGTGCAAACACTTGTTGGTCAGGCACCTGTGCCAATGACTGCTGCTTCATCCTCTGCTCCTGCAGAGACCAGTCAACAGAGTTTCTTCACACAAGGCTTTGTTGATTGGAGCAGTCTACCAGATGAGTTAACAGATGAAAATTTTGCATTAGTTGCCAAAGCTAAAAATGAACCAGAAAATTTTTGTTTCATGGCTATGGTAGAAGAAGTTGAATCTGAGGAGGTGGTGACTGAATTTATAGTTGTGACTGACGATGTTGTTGATGAAGTAGTTGCGGGTGAAAAACCTGAAGAAGAGGTTGTGAATCTCTCAGATCCCTGGGGTGCATCTGATGATTGTGAATGCAAGTGTGATTGTGCATTGATGGCTGCTGCTAAGGTATCTCCTCAAATTCTTAAAGATTTGTGTTCTGACAAATGTGTAATAGCATTTGCTAACATCAAAGAGGTGAATTAAAACCTTAGAAAGAAAATTTTAGATGATGAAGTTAAATTTGAGAAACTTTCAAAAGAGTTAAAAACAAATTTATCTGAAAAAGAATCTGAACTAAGCAGCTTAAAACATGAAGCAACCATAACCAAAGACCAGCTCCAAACTATGATAACTAAATATCAGAGTTGCAAAAGTGAGCTTCAGTCCACCGAAGTTGAATGTCAGAAATGGGTGGAATCATGTAGACGTTTTGAAATGCTACTCAACAAACAAACCAAAAGTCATGTGAAGTTTGGTTTTGGTTTTGAAACCACTGCTCCAACTTTTGAAAACATTGACAAAAGGAATCAAAAGTTAGTTGAGGTAGTACCAACAAATTTGAAGGGTCAAGAGATTAAAATCACTGAACCTAATGGTAAGAAAATTGTTCTAGAAAATCCAGAAGGCTCCTCATCATTCACTGAACTTGAAAATTATGAATTTAAACCTACTTAGTCTGATGAGTGTGGTACTCTTGAGAACTTTAAACCAGTTGATTTCAAAAATCCTGAGGGGAAGACAGCACCACAAGAAAAGATTATTCCCATGAAAAACCCTCCAGCAGATGCTCAAACATCTGTTGAAAAGAAGGTTGAAAAAGGGAAAAAGAAAGAAAAGTCTGTCCACTTGTTCTGTGATTTCTGTGAAAAGAAGAATCATGTTACTAAAAACTGTTTTCTTCTAAAAGCATATGATATAAACAAAGGAACAAGTGCATGTGATTCCAAGGCCACATGTTCAATATGTGGTAAAAAGGATCATAAAACCAAAGAGTGTCTGTATCTCAAAAAATTTGATGTCAAAATACAAGAGTACAAGGCTAAAACTCTTGCAAGTCAGGTGGTGAGTACTTCAAAAGGAAAGCCCAAACAGACTTTTACACCAGTCCAAACATCTGTTACTAAAAGTCTTGAAACATCTGTTCCCAGGGATGTCCAAGTAACAGATGCTCCACCCACAAGCAAGTACCCAAGAGGATATGGACAACCACCATGTCATAATCTGTCACATGTTTATGAGGAACCAAAAAGACCTTCTAAACCAAGAGTGAACAGAAATCCCTATGGGTATTATCATCTGTCTGGAAGTGATCAAACAACTGTTGCCCTAAGTGTTGACATTCAAGCACTTGCAAATGGTCAGCAACAGTTGTTGAACTTGATTCCAAAACTAGTTAAAACCCCTGCTCACCTTCCTAAGCTTGAGACTGAAAAGTCTGTGGACCCATCCAAAGCCAACTTGGCTTTGGACACTCACCAAAACTAATTCATTACTGCTGTGCAGGGAGCTTCTGCTTGTTTAGATAGTCTTTGGTATATAGATAGTGGAGGCTCCAGGCACATGACAAGATGTAGAGCCCTTCTTCTAGGCTTCTTAGCTCATGGAGGGGGTGATATATCCTTTTGGTAATGATTCAAAAGGTAAGGTGTTGGGTTCAGGGACTATTCAGGCTGGGAAACTCAAATTTGAAAATGTCAATATTATTGATAATCTTAAATTTAATCTTCTTAGTGTTTCACAAATGAGTGACAAAGGTTATGGCTCATTCTTCACTAAGAAAACTTGTAAGATTATTGGGTTAGAAGTGGTGAAAAAGATTGATACCATCATTGCTGAGATCAAAGCACAACTTGTTTCTCATAGAAGTGGCAATGTGTATGTAGTTGATATGTTGAAGGACAATCCTATGGAAAATGTCTGTTTATTTTCTGCTGCCTCCACACAGGAAACAGAATTGTGGCATAGGAGACTGGGTCATTCCAACCTTCAAACTATCAACTCACTCTCCAAACAAAGCCTTGTCAGAGGTTTACCATCAAAAGAATTCAAATGTGATGAGCATTGTGTTTCCTGTTTAAAAGGAAAACAACATAAAAGCTCTTACAAATCCATTGATGAGTCCAAAACAAGTCAATGTCTACAATTGTTGCACATGGACTTGTTTGGCCCAGTTAAAATCATGAGCCTAAAAAGAAAAAGATTTTGTCTTGTCATAGTTGATGATTTTTCTAGGTTTACATGGACTTACTTTTTACACTCTAAGGATCAGACTGCAGGTATCTTGAAGGACTTTGTCACCAGAGTTGAAAAACAATATGATTTGCCAGTAAAAGTCTTTAGAAGTGACAATGGAACAAATTTTAAAAATAAGGAGTTGGATGACTTCTGTGTGTCAAAAGGGATTGTGAGGCAGTACAACATCCCAAGAACACCAGAGAAAAATGGGGTGGTTGAAAGGAAAAATAGAACTCTTATTGAAACTGCAAGAACCATGCTAGCAGATTCTGGTTTGCCACTGTTCTTCTGGGCAGAAGGTGTAAACACTGCTTGCTATGTTCAAAACAGAGTTTTGATCAACCCAAGACATCAAAAGACTGCTTATGAAATTTTGTTCAAAATCAAACCATTAATCTCATTTTTCAAAATCTTTGGCTGCCCATGTTTCATTTTAAATCTCAAAGATTTCAATTCAAAATTTGCAGCCAAAGTAGATTGTGGATACTTTCTGGGATATTCTTCTACTGCCAAGGCCTATAAAGTGTTTAACACAAAGACCAGGACAATAGAAGAAACTCTGAATGTAAAGTTCAATGAACTTTCATCCCTAAAAATCCTAGCAAATCCTGCTGAGTTGTTTGATTTAGATAAATTCAGATTTGAAGATATCACTGTTAAAACTAACAATGTAGGTACTTCACAATCTCCACAACAAGATTACAGAATAGATGTTGTGATCCCAAGTCACTATAAAATCTATTCTGCATCAGAGGAAGCAGCTTTTCAAAACAACTGTCAAAACTCTGTCACAGCTGAGTCAGCCACTGTTGGCCAGTCTTACCCTCAAACCACTGCTTCACCCTTCACATCCACTTCTCAATCATCTGTTGACAAGAGTCAAACATCTGTTGACAAAAGTTAGTCCAGTTTTACACCACTTGGACCCATTCCCCCACTTCCATTTCAAACATCTGATGGCACTACAGAAGTGCAAACAGATGTTACACCAACAGAGTCACCAAACCTAAGCAGTTAATATCGGCGATATATCGGTTATATCGGTCTGATATATCGGTTATCGGTGGGTTAGGTCTGTATCGGTCAGAAATCTCGGTCATAATATCGGAGCCGATAATATCGGCCGATATGACTGATATTTCGGCCGATATACACAGAAAAAATATCGGTTTTGCAACCGAGATATCGTTTTGAGATTTTTTTGGCCCATTTTATATAACTTTTACAGACTAACCTTAACTTACAGAAGAGTAGAACAGCAGAGGAGAGGCTGATATAGGTTCGATTGATGTGCAGAGGAGCAAACGAGCAGAGGAGAGGCTGAGAGTGGGTTGATTAATGAATTGGGTCGATTGTTGCTGCAATATTAATGTGAATCAAACGTCTGAAATCTGAATTTCAAACGTGCTCTTGCTCTTCTCAGAAGTTAGGGTTTCCTAACTTGTGTACATGACGGCTCTTGTTGCTGATGTTTCATATGGTTATGTGGTTGTGGGATATTAGGAGTTTAGGGTTTCTATTGGGCCAAAAAAGCCCATCTGAATTCAATTGTTTTTATTGGGTTTCTATTGGGCTCTTAACTATTATTATTACTATATATGTTTCAGTGATTTACATTATATATATATATACACAAATATAGATATATACACACAATATAAAATTACCGATATCTCACCGCGAAAACCGATATATCAAATATCGGTCCTTGACCGATAACCGATATTTTACCGCATTATCTGCTTAGCACCAAACCTCTGTCCTTCACCTCAAAATGCCATCATACCATATCAGGGAGATCTAATATACCTAAGAGCTCATCCACCAGATCAAATCATTGGCAACATCAGAGAGGGTGTGCTAATAAGAAACCGATCCTCAAATATCTGTCTTTTTGCAGGTTTTCTATCTCTCACACAACTTGTCAAGTACCAAGAGGCACTAAAAGACAACAGTTGGTTGGTATTTTGTGGGGCAGAGTTTATCTATTGGGATGGTTAGGTATCATCTGTTTAGAATGTGGAGAAAATTTGGATTATTGGAGATTTCTTCTAATGGAAGTGGTGTGTTTTTCTTTAAATTTAAGAATGAAATGGGAATGTTTGATGCTATTGATAAGGGTCCTTGGCTTATTAATGATATTCCTTTGTGCCTTAAAAAATGGGAAGTGGGTCTAACTGTTGAGAAAGATGAGCCGGCTTCTATACCGGTATGGGTGACTATTCCTGATATGCCTATGGAATCGTGGAACCAGGAGAGTATTAGTAGTATGGTAAGTTGCCTTGGTAACCCATTGATGCTGGACAGAATTACAGCTATTAGATGTGGTAAGAAGGAAGGTAGAGCAGGATTTGCAAGGGTTCTTGTTGATGTAAAGGCTGGTAAGAATTTATCTGATTATGTTAATGCTTATTATCCTGAAGATGCTGGTTGTCCTGCTTTTATTAAGAAAGTAAAGGTTGAATATCAGGTGAAAGTCAGGAGGTGTTCTGCTTGCAAAGTTTTTGGCCATGATTATCAATCTTGTAGCAAGAAGGAGTTGTCTGAGGATGAGGTGACTCAGAAAACTCATCAATTACTTTCTGAGCTTTATAGAGCTAGTGAGAATGAGTTGCCTGTGTCAGGTATTAACAATGATGGTTTTCTTACTGTGGGCAAGGGTAACAAAGTTATTTATAATAATAATAAGAATAGTAATGCTGGTTATAATAATGGGGTGAATGGTGGGAATGGAAGTGGCAAGGGGGGAAGGTCTTATAATAATAATAATAATAATAATAATAATAATAATAATAATAATAATAATAATAATAATAATAATAATAATAATAATAATTTTAGGGTGGGAGGTAATAGGTTTGGAAACAAGTTTGGGGGTGGATATCAAAGTAATGGGTCTTCTGGGCAAGGGAATGGTAGTGGGAATATTGAGGGGGCTAGAAAGGAGGGAGTTAAGAAGGATAGTAGGGGTCCTGCTGTTAAGAAATGGGTGAATAAAAATGAATTGAATAAGGGTGATGGGAACAATGTTGATTTAAAAAACACTTTCGCTGTGTTAAGGGAGGAATTGAGTGGGGACAATGGAGAGGGTATTGAACAGAGGGAGGTGAATGCTGAGGGAAGTATTTCTGGTAAGAAGCAGGGGGTAGTTGAGGGAAAGAGTAGTAGGGGTAATTCAAATATGAAAATTTCTGAGAAAGATTCTGGAGTAAAGAATGATGGGGGGTCTGAGAAGATCTTGAATATGGAGGTTGATTCTGGTAACAAATGTCAGATTGATACTAATGTGAATATTAAATCTGGGTATTTTAAGATGAATGATGCCCAGTTTAATGAGGTGGCTCATTATGTTTTGACCAAAACCTGTCCTTCTAATGAGATTATGAGGAAATGGAATATTGGGCAAATAAAAGTGTTTTTTGAACAATGGGATAGACTTATGTTCACTAATCTGTTGGATGCTAAAAGGAAGGGAAAGAGTGTAGAGACAACTAGTATGCAATGTGATGATTCTTTGGTTAATAATGGGGAAGCTTCTTCGGGTATGAAGGAAGCTTCTGGTAATGAACAGGTTTTTAATGAAGCTTAATTACATGATGTGGAATGTTAGGGGTATGTCTACTACCTCTAAGCAAAGGCAGATTTCTAAAATTATAAAGGAGAATCAGGTTGGTTTGGTTGGATTAGTGGAGACTAGAGTTAGTAACCAGAATATTGGTAATGCTTGTAAGGGTATTATGGGTAACTGGGAATGGGTTAACAATGCTGAATTTTGTTCTAGCTGGGTGAGAATTTCTGTGGGATGGGACTCTAGGTATATGGATGTGATTGTGTTGCAAAAGACTGATCAGGTTATCCATTGTATGGTTTGTCTTTCTGGTAGTGTTGAGAAGTTTTTTTGTTCATTTATTTATGGGGTTACTAATGTAGTGGGGAGAAGGAACTTATGGAAGAACCTGGTACAGCATGCTGGCTGTATTCAGGATAATCCTTGGCTTATGATTGGGGATTTTAATGCTATACTTGATCAGAGTGAGAAGAATGGTCCTTTGGCTTCTTCTATTTATGGAATGGCGGAGTTTAAAGAGTGTACTGATTATATTAGTGTTCTTGATTTGCCTAGCTCAGGATTGTTGTATACCTGGAATCAAAAGCCTGGAAGGGTTGATGGAATCATGGAAAAATTGGATATGGCTATGGCAAATTTGAGGTTTGGAGAGTTGTTTTCTAATGTGGGGGCAAAATTTCTTCGTTTTTATTCTTCGGATCATTCTCCAGTTCTGGTATTTTGCTCTGATGGGTATTATGGGATTCCAAAACCTTTCAGGTTTTGGAATTATTTGGTGGATAAACATGAGTTTTTACCTATTGTTGAGAAAGGTTGGGGGGTAGGTTTAATGGATGTAAAATGTTTAGAGTTATTTGTAAATTGAAGGCCCTTAAGAAACCTTTGAGGAAGCTTAACTTTCAGCAAGGGAATTTATTTAAGAAGGTGGAAACTCTTAGGGTTGAATTGGAAAGAATTCAGGAAGATGTGGCCAAAACTCCTGATGATGCTGTTTTAAGAGAGGAGGAACGTGTGTATCTGGATGCTTTTAATGAAGTTGTGAGGGATGAGGAATGCATGTTGAAACAGAAGTCTAAAGTACGTTGGCTATAAGTTGGTGATAAGAATAATAAATATTTTTTTCATTCTGTAAAGCAAAGAGTTTCTCAGAGTAAAGTGTCTCAAATTGAAGATGGGGAGGGCAATGTTCACTGTAATAGTCATGTTGGGAATGCTTTTGTGAACTACTTTATGGGGATGATGGGAAAGAAGGATAATGTTGAGAATATTTCTAGGGTGGATAATCTGTTTATCAGGAAATTAGCTAGTGCTGAAGCTGATAGATTGATTATTGGGGTTTCTAAAGAGGAAGTTAAGAAGGCCATGTTTCAAATTGATGATAATAAAGCACCTGGACCTGATGGTTTCTCTGCTAAGTTTTTTAAAGCCTCTTGGAACATTATAGGAGATGAGATCTGTGAGGCTGTGCAGGAGTTTTTTGTGAATGGCAAGATTCTTACACAGATTAATGCTACAACTATTTCACTGATTCCTAAGGTGAAATCCCCTACTTTTGTTAGTGAGTTCAGGCCGATTGCTTGTTGTAGTGTTATATACAAATGCATTAGCAAGGTGATATGCAACAGGCTTATGAATGGTTTGGGAATTCTGGTTAATAATGTGCAAAGTGCTTTTGTCCCTGGCAGACTTATTAGTGATAACATTTTGTTAGCTCAGGAGCTTGTTAAAGGGTATGATTGGATTAGAGGCTATCCTAGGGTGGCTATAAAAGTTGATTTACAGAAGGCTTATGATTCAGTGGATCATTCTTTCTTGGAAAATTGTCTTATTCAGTTCGGATTTCCAGCTAAATTTATAGGATGGGTTATGATCTACCTCAGAACTGTTTCTTATTCTATAAATCTGAATGGACAATTGTATGGTTATTTTAGGGGTGAGAAGGTTCTTAGACAAGGGGATCCTATCTCTCCCTATTTGTTTACTCTTGTTATGGAAGTCTTGAATCTTATGATAATCAGAAGGATTAGAGAAGCTGAGGGGTTTAAGTACCATTGGAAATGTGAAAAGCTGAAGTTGACTCATTTGTGTTTTGCTGATGATTTATTTTTGTTTTGTAGTGATCACAATGAGTCTATTCAGGTTTTAAAAGAGGCTTTAGAGGAATTTGGAAGTTGTTCAGGATTGAGACCTAACTTGAGGAAGAGTGAAATTGTGTTTGGAAATGTCAAGGAGGATGTTAAGGATAATATTTTGCAAATCCTAGCTTGCAAGGAAGGATCTCTTCCTTTAAAGTATCTGGGGATACCTCTGGCATCTAAAAAGCTTTATAAGAAGGACTGTGGGGTCTTATTGGATAAGATTAAAAACAGGATCTCTAATTGGACAAACAAATTCTTATCTTATGGGGGCAGAGTTCAACTTTTAAAGTCTGTTTTGTCTTCTTTAGCAGTTTACTGGGCTTCCCTCTTTGTTTTGCCAGAGAATGTTAATGAGGATGTTATTAGATTGTGTAGAGGTTTTCTTTGGTGTCAAGGGGAATTCAAGCAGGGTAGGGCTAAAGTGACCTGGGAGGAGTTGTGCTTAAAGAAAAGTCAGGGTGGTTTGGGTATAGCTAGTTTGAAGGAAAGGAATTGGGCTTTGATGGCTAAACATGTGTGGAGAATTATGAATAATAAGAATTCATTATGGGCTTCTTGGGTTCATTGTTATAAGTTAAGGGGTTGTAGTTTTTGGGAAATTGGGGAGTCAAATTCTGATTCTTGGACCTGGAAACAATTGCTTGGGTGTAGGAATGTGTTGAAGGAGCATTGTGTTGTTAAAATAGGAGATGGGAAGTTGGCTAATGCTTGGTTTGATGTTTGGCATAAGAAGGGCCCTTTAATTAATTGTATTAATTGAAGGGACATCAAGACAGCTGGTTATAGTTTGCAGACTAAGGTTGCTGATCTGTTAAATGGAAATGAGTGGACTGTTCCTGAAGAGTGGAGAATAAAGTATCCTGAGATTTTTGATAATGTTCTACCTCTGTTGTTTCATGATAGGAAGGACAGTTTTTGGTGGTTAAATAATAAGGGGAGGGTTGTTCGTTTTTCCACAAAAAGTGTTTATGAGGATTTGATAAAACAGGGGGAGATTGTGAAGTGGCATAAGTTTGTTTGGAATAGAAATTGTATTCCTAGGAAGACTTTTATCACATGGTTGGCTTTTAAATTTAAACTACCAACTCAGGATAGGATGGAGGGGTGGAAACTGAATAAAGATTTGAAGTGTAGTTTGTGTGGTACTAGTGCTGATAGCCATAATCATTTGTTTTTCAAATGTGAGTTTTCTTCAAGTGTTTGGAGGAGAATTAAAGTGTTAGCTAAGCTGGATAACTTGCCTGATGAGTGGGAAAATATAGTGAAGTTTGTGGAAAAAATGAGGAATGTTAAATCTTTGTGGGGTAGTTTTCAAAGATTGGCTTTGGCTGCAGCTGTGTATTTTATTTGACAGGAAAGAAATAACAGGATTTTTAATAATAAAAAGAGGTCTGCCAACAACATTTGTAAACTTGTGGAAGATGTGGTTGGTCTGAATCTTTCTGGTGTGAAGGTCAATGGGAGTGTGCAAGATGTTTTAGCTGTCACACCCTCAAATTTCCACTGCGGGGTTTATACCGCGAGGCGCATGACATACCAGGATCCCATAGCCATAAGTCATATGAACGAACTCTAAATGCCCAAACCATTTAGTTCGTTTTCAAAAACCAAGTTTAGTTAAGCTGCGGAAGCGTAAACCAAATTTAAACCTTTTAAAACCATGCGCAAAACAACGCGCCCAAATTAAAACCACACGAAAGAAAATGTAAAAGCATGATGTATAATTTAAGTGTATGCCCAAGACCCAAAATGCAGTGAAGTGTGCAGTGCTTTTTAATCGTGGCACCGAAAGCTAACTACCTGCAAAAGCATGTATATCGTGGGTCAACAAACAATGTCGGTGAGTTCACTAAGTAAAGAAAATGAGTAAGTAAATGTGCTGGTTTCCAAAACCACGTAACCAAGTAAAAGCGTAGGTCCTCCAGACCAAAATGTTCAAGTATCATCAGTTTAAGCGTGTCAGGGGTAGCTAACCCACTCATTGCAACTAAACAGAATTATTGGGACACCTTCAGTAATGTAATAGTTTGCCTCAATAACTGGTGTCTATCAACACCAGTTCTCAAATGTGGTCAGAAGTTCGTGCCCGTGCCTTAAGCACCTCAGACATGAGGTTGCTGCACAACCTAATAGCGCTATCAACTAATACCCCGCTCGCCTCCAGCGATTAACCCAATAATATGCAAGGACTTTCCAAATGATAGAGTGTTTAGTTCACAAAGGACCAATAACTTTTAAACTGATCAAAAACCCGATCCACACAAGGAATCGTAAAACCGACCCACACAAGGAGTCAAAACCCGACCCACGCAAGGAGTCAAAGCATCTCATAACCCGAGATGTAAAAGTAGTCCCAAACCGGACTAGAAAACGTTTTGTAAGTTGTCTCAAACCCGAGACGGATGCTTTTGAGAAAAGAATAGTGAAACTCACCTTAGGTTGCACGTGAATGATCCAAATCCCTCAAACAGTAACGAGCTACCGACTCCCTATTACAAGTGTCACTAGGTGAGTATACGTGCATAACCAACACATCATGCAACTCGTTTGTCCAAAACTTCTAAAGTTCCAATCGTGTAGTGACGCCTAGTGACTCTACATGCACAAGTAAGTCCTACATATCCCGTTGGTGATCATAACGATTATTATCAGTTTTATACCTTATACACATCTCCTATAAGTGTTCATATAAGTTCATGTCAAATACATATCATATAAGACTCCAAATAGTCACATAAACACATAATACACAATCTGCGTTTTTAGGACAGATTGTGCGCCACGAAAACTAATTTATTTAAAATACTTAGTCAATGAATTAAACTCCCACATTTTTACTGAATATTCTTTGGGATTTATTTAATAACCCATATTTTTGTTTTGTCCTAAAACTAAACACAAAAATTATTAAAATTCGTACAACACAGCAATGTCCAGAAAATTTCCAGAACAGGTCAGTTTAGTAGAAAAATTCCCAAAAATTGTGTATTCACCCAAACGAGGTGAATCCACTTGTAAAAGCCAAGTTTTTCCAATATGACCTCCTGTCCAAATTTCATAACTTGATTGTTTGTAAAACTTGAGTTATACCCGTTTAAAGTTGACCCAATTTATAATTCCGAAATTCTGATTTGACCTTTAATCAAATAAAATTCCAAAAACATATCAAACGACATCCAAATCAGATTATTTTGCCCATTCTAAAAAGCTAAGACCATGTACAATTCATTCATGCAAAGAATTGATCAAAACAACCAATTTAACATCAAGATACAGCCCCTACAAAACACCCTAATGATTCTGCCAGAAACTGAAACTTGCTCCCCAAGTTATTCACAAACCCTAATCATGCATAAAAATCTCTAATACATGCATAACTCATATTATTCTGATTAAACACCTATATTATCATACAAAAACCTTACTTATGATTACTAGCAACAATTATCATCATCAAATCACAATGAACATTCAAGAACTCTCATTAACACATGTTATGCGATTATATACATGCATGCTCTATTTTTTTCTTAAACTTTTCAACATTATTAATCATTATAAATCATGTAAAGATTATACCTTTCAAAGCAAGAGTCCTCAAAGCCGAGAGATTGCACCACAACTAGCTTGAAGGAATGAGTAGGATCGATGTTTGTTGAAAATCAAAAGGATGGGGGTGGGGGTTGGTTCACGGCGCATAGAGGGGAGGGATTAGGGTTTTTATTTTTTATTTTTTTGTGTCCTAATTATAAGAGGGATTGGCTTGTTGCCCAAGCAATTGGGTATTAGGGCCCCTTTTAGTCCATTAATCGGGCCCGTTGGTCATGTTCTAGTCCCATACCGGGCCCGATGATATTAATCACCTTAAATTGCATAAAAACTATTGTTTTTATTATTTCATAACATATCAATCATAAGGTGCACGTAACTTGCATGGTTTACATATAAATTTTCAGTCAAGCGATAATTCACATAAGCATGTACTTCACACAAACATGTAACACTACGTTCATCACAATCCCATTGTGCTTATTATTATGTTTGCCAGATAAATCACCAACGTTCGGGATGCAGGACTTGTGTGTGTGACAAAACAAGGTTTTTCCTACTTATAACATATGTTAATAGCATCTAACATATGTTAAGCCTACTTAACTAATCCTAGTTAAGTATTTGATCACTATGAATATGCAAGTTAACTAGAGTTCAGTAAAAAGTGTTAACCTGAAAATGCGGGGTATCACATCATCCCAAAGTTGAAAAGAATTTCGTCCCGAAATTCAGCAAGTAAACAATAAAGCCAGTTATAGAAGTGTGTGCTTGGTTCCCGGATGTCACATCATCCCCAAGTTGAAAGGAATTTCGCCTCGAAATTCGCTTTAAAAGAGCTGCTTTATGTTTAGCGTTCGATCTATGTTCAGGTTCAGGTTCAGAAAAGAGGTGTGGGTATTTAAGTCGCATTTGATCCCTGCGTTCCGACGTGTATTCCGGTCCTAGACGGGAATTCCATCGCACCTTAACAGTCGGTATGATGCTCTGTCTAAGTTTCTTGACACCCCGCTCAAGAATCTCCACCGGTTTTTCCACGAACCGTAGCTGATCGTCCACCTGGATATCCTCAAGTGGCACCACCAGTGTTGTATCCGATAAACATTTCTATATGTTCGATACGTGGTGTACATCGTGTACCCCCATTAAGTTCATTATGAAGGCTCAACCCGTAAGTTACTGGACCAATCCTTTCGACAATCTCGAATGGTCCAACGTATCGCGGGTTCGACTTTCCTCGTTTTCCAAAGCGTATCACCCCCTTCCAAGGTGACACCTTCAATAGAACCTTGTCCCCAACCTGCAACTCCAAAGGTTTCCTACGCTTATCAGAGTAGCTTTTCTGTCGATCTCGAGCAGCAACCATCTGGTTTCTAATTTGCACTATCTTCTCAGAAGTTTCGTGCACGAGTTCGGGACTTGTTAGCTGGCTATCCCCAACCTCAGTCCAGCAGATGGGAGACCTACACTTGCGTCCATAAAGTGCCTCAAAAGGCGCATACTGTATCGAAGTGTGGTAGCTGTTATTACACAAGAATTCAATCAAAGGCAAGTGCTTATCCCAACTGTTGCCAAAATCCACCACACATGCTCGTAGCAGATCTTCCAATGTTTGGATGGTACGTTCACTCTGCCCATCCGTCTGTGGGTGATAGGCTGTGCTCATATCTAAGCGAGTTCCAAAGCGTTTTGGAGAGTAGTCTAGAAACGAGAGGTGAATCGCCCATCACGATCAGATATAATAGAAGTAGGCACCCCATGCCTAGAGACTATCTCCTTGATGTAGAGATTTGGTAGTTTCTCCAGCGAGTCCGTTTCCTTTATTGCCAGAAAGTGGGCCGATCTGGTTAAACGATCCACGATAACCCGAATCATGTTATGGCCCGTTGGCGTCCTAGGAAGCTTTGTAATAAAATCCATAGAAATCCCATCCCATTTCCACATAGGGATTTCTGGTTGTTGGAGTAGGCCTGAAGGTTTCTGATATTCAATCTTAACCTTCGCACAAGTCAAGCACTTACTAACATAAGTGGCTATTTCAGCTTTCATGTTTGGCCACCAGTAAAGAGTCTTAAGATCTTGGTACATCTTGTCCGAACCAGGATGTACCGAATATCAAGAGGTGTGAGCTTCATGAAGTATTGAAGACCATCCGTCTTCAGTTCCAAGTGCTTATCAACACCATGTAAAGTTTCAATCCCGATGCTTTCTTCCTTCAAAGCCTCGCCCTGGGCTTCACGTATCTTATCAGGAAGATTAGAATGTATAGTGAGTTGTAAAGCTCGCACCCGTTTGGGTTTCGTTTCCTTACGATTGAGGGCATCAGCTAATACATTAGCTTTTCCTGGGTGATATTTGATGGCACAGTCATAATCATTCAGAAGCTCGACCCATCTATCGAATATATGTTGGAGGCTCTTGTGGTCAGTGAAGATCGTACACTTCGTCCCATAGAGATAATGCCTCCAGATCTTTAGAGCAAAGGCCACTACTCCCAGTTCCGAGTCATGGGTGGTGTAATTCTTCTCATGAACCTTTAATTGACGTGAAGCACACGCGATCACCTTATCACGCTGCATTAGCACACACATCCTAACCCTTGGATAGATGCATCACAGTACACCACAAAGTCCTTTGTTCCCTCAGGTAGCGATAGTATCGGTGCACTACAAAGTTTTGACTAGATTCTTGGGCATCTCTCCACTTATAGGTGATGCCCTTCTGTGTCAAGGCGGTGAGAGGTTGAGTGATCTTAGAGAATCCCTCAATGAATCTGCGATAGTATCCCGCGAGACCAAGAAACTGGCGCACCTCAGTAGGAGTTTTAAGAGCCTCCCACTTTTTAATAGCATCAATCTTGGCGGGATCAACATGTATTCCTGCCTCGTTGACCACATGTCCAAGAAATTGGACTTCTCAAATCCAAAAGTCACATTTAGAAAATCTTGCATACAACTGCTCATTTCTCAAAAGTTCCAAGATTAGCTACAGGTGTTGCTCGCGCTCTTCCCTGCTCTTGGAGTAAATCAGTATGTCATCTATGAACACTATGACGAATTTGTCCAAATAGGGCTTGCACACATGGTTCATCGGAACAATGAACACAGCCGGTGCATCCAAATGGCATCACCAAAAACTCATAATTTCCATAACGAGTTCGAAAGGCTGTCTTCGCCACATCCTCCTCTCCGACTCTCAGCTGATGGTATCCTGACCTCAAGTCAATCGTAGAATAGAAACTCGACCCTTTCAGTTGGTCGAACAAGTCATCATTACGAGGCAAAGCGTAGTGGTTCTTAATCGTCACTTTGTTCAACTCCCGATAATCAATACACATGCGGAAACTCCCATCTTTCTTCTTAACAACCAGAACCGGAGCTCCCCATGGAGAAGAACTAGGTCTAATGGAACCCCTATCCAATAGCTCTTGGAGTTGGGTAAATAGTCTTGAAGTTCGCCTGGTGCTAGGCGGTATGGTGCGCGTTCAATTGGAGCTGCTCCCGGCGCAAGATCAATCTGGAACTCCACTTGACGAATGGGTGGAAGTCCAGGTAATTCCTCTGGGAAGACATCTGGGAAATCTCGGACCACTGGGATGTCCTCAATCTTGATTTCAGTTTCAGCTCGAGTATCTGATATGTTAGCCAAAATGGCTGGACAGCCCTTACGAATACACTTCTGGGCCTTTAGATAGGAGATGATGCCCACCATGGCACCACCACGATCACCCTGTATAGATAAAACTTCTCCACTTGGGAGGGGGAATACGAATAATCTTCTCCTGACAGAGAATTTCAGCGTGTTGCTTGGACAACCAGTCCATGCCAACCACGAGATCAAAGCTTCCAAGGGTGATAGGTAGAATGTTGATGGCAAACAATTGCCCATCCAACTCGAGCTTACAGTCACGATGAATATGGGTTACCTCCACAGGCTTTCCATCAGCTAACTCTATTGTGTACTGGGTATCAAGAAGAGTAGGAACCATCCCTAGTTGTTTGCTAAGTTTTGATGACACAGAACTATAGTCTGCACCAGTATCATATAAAATAGAAGCAAGAGTGTCGTACCCGTCACGACATTGTTATCAGTCCTAGCTTCCCCAGAGCCAATCACAATTGCTATTCCACGAGCCCCATTGTTGTTGTTACCGTTGTGGTTATTGTTTCTTGAAGGACTTATACCTCACAATATTCCACGTTCTCTTGCTATCACCAAAAGTAGAAGATGAAGCTCCATGCTTCGGGAAAGTACCATGCTCAACAACCTAATCCGTGTGTTTATGAGCCAGAATGAACGATTTGTTAGATTCTGGGTAGGTGAGCTGCAGTGGCCAAGCCATGAATCTAAGGGACCCACCCTTTTGGTATGAAATTCGATCCGCTGGCTAAGTTGGTTAATTAGATTCGAGCACGAAGTATCTAACTCCTGTAGCTTGGTGGTGTAGACGTCGATCTCAGACCCATCTGTCTTTATATAACAAATTTCTAGGTTTCATCACAGGGTGTTACGTTCTCCATCCAAGTATCTGTAACCCATTGAGTGTGCATGTAGCATACATTACCCCATCCTGCCTGGGGCAAATGCACATGTCAAAGACTTATACTATCGAAGCCATCAGATGGTCTCCTTCAGTTCCGTTGGAGTTATCTAGGTTTACAACCAATAAAAGGCTTGAAAATACGATGGCAGGTTGTTGTTTTTGTGGCATGTACGTTCAAGGTATAAGAAAGTGCAAATGTGGAAGTCAGGGGAAAAGAATGATTTAGCAAAATAGATCTTTACGAGGGCCTTAACCACCCGATCGTTGATCATAAGAACTCAGTCTTATCTAAGTTAACAAAGGGAAAGGAAAGAAAAGATAGGAAAGAAAAGATAGGTAAGAAAAGGTAAGAGCCAATCGTCACCACGCTCTGTCTTAGATAGTAGATCCTTCATCCTCACTTTCCATGTGCTCGTCCTGCTCAGGTCCCCCCTTCCATCCCTTCTTCTTCCTCTTTCTCGATGTTAGTGTTATATGGATCTTATCACGTACAGTCTCTTTCTCCAGTCCTATGTAAGCCAGCTTAGTGGTCAGCTCTACTCGTTCCTCTAATCGTGACTGTCAGTCACTGGTAGGTTTCGTCTTCCTCTGAGATACTGCACTGCATCGCAGGCCTTATATAACTCCCCAAGAGTGTGTGTAATAAGCCTCGATCTGATGTGTTCCCATGAATCTACTATATACTCACGAGAAACAATGACACAAATGTCATGTATCGCTTGCCCGTGCAGGGCGTAAATGTGTTAGAGTAAGGATAAAATTCTATATGAGTAACCCAGTCTCGTCTGAGTTCCAAATGGGAGTAAGAAAGGTCAAATAACAAGAAACAGAAACTAATTGTCTCCTTGCTTAGTGAAAAATGACAAGTCTCAGCATTTGACTTTCTTCGAATTTGATTCGGTTTAATGGTACCACGTCATGCACATCGTGCAACTTTCCTGTGTACGCGCGCCACAGCGCTCGCAAGGGCTTTCTCCCCTGTACAATTGTTGTTTCCTCATCCACGAGATTTGTTAGGATACTACTCCCAGTAATGCGCCACCTGGTGTAACCCTGGGTTCCCACCATTGACGTGTTCAGAATTAGGTCTAGCACTAGAAGATATCATATCTCCCGAAATCATATGTCGTAGATATATGTAGCTAAAAGCTAGTTGTGCCCTTACGTTGTGAGTGTACTTATGCTATGATGATTATAGACTAGACTCAACATGCAGTCCTAGTTCACTATAACCAATGGCTCTGATACCAATCTGTCAAACCCTCAAATTTCCACTGCGGGGTTTATACCGCGAGGCGCATGACATACCAGGATCCCATAGCCATAAGTTATATGAACGAACTCTGAATGCCTAAACCATTTAGTTCGTTTTCAAAAACCAAGTTTAGTTAAGCTGCGGAAGCGTTAACCAAATTTAAACCTTTTAAAACCATGCGCAAAACAACGCGCCCAAATTAAAACCATACGAAAGAAAATGTAAAAGCATGATGTATAATTTAAGTGTATGCCCAAGACCCAAATGCAGTGAAGTGTGCAGTGCTTTCTAATCATGGCACCGGAAGCTAACTACCTGCAAAAGCATGTATATCGTGGGTCAACAAACAATGTTGGTGAGTTCACTAAGTAAAGAAAATGAGTAAGTAAATGTGCTGGTTTCCAATAACTGGTGTCTGTCAACACCAGTTCTCAAATGTGGTCAGAAGTTCATGCCCATGCCTCAAGCACCTCAGACATGAGGTTGCTGCACAACCTAATAGCGCTTTTAACTAATACCCCGCTCGCCTCCAGCAATTAACCCAATAATATGCAAGGACTTTCCAAATGATAGAGTGTTTAGTTCACAAAGGACCAATAAGTTTTAAACTAATCAAAAACCCGATCCACACAAGGAATCGTAAAACCGACCCACACAAGGAGTCAAAACCCGACCCACGCAAGGAGTCAAAGCATCTCATAACCCGAGATGTAAAAGTAGTCACAAATCGGACTAGAAAACGTTTTGTAAGTTGTCTCAAACCCGAGACGGATGCTTTTGAGAAAAGAATAGTGAAACTCACCTTAGGTTGCACGTGAATGATCCAAATCCCTCAAACAGTAACGAGCTACCGACTCCCTATTACAAGTGTCACTAGGTGAGTATACGTGCATAACCAACACATCATGCAACTCGTTTGTCCAAAACTTCTAAAGTTCCAATCGTGTAGTGACGCCTAGTGACTCTACATGCACAAGTAAGTCCTACGTATCCCGTTGGTGATCGTAACGATTATTATCAGTTTTATACCTTATACACATCTCCTATAAGTGTTCATATAAGTTCATGTCAAATACATATCATATAAGACTCCAAATAGTCACATAAACACATAATACACAATCTGCGTTTTTAGGACAGATTGTGCCCCACGAAAACTAATTTATTTAAAATACTTACTAAATGAATTAAACTCCCAAATTTTTACTGAATATTCTTTGGGATTTATTTTATAACCCATATTTTTGTTTTGTCCTATAACTAAACACAAAAATTATTAAAATTCGTACAACACAGCAATATCCAGAAAATTTCCAGAACAGGTCAGTTTAGTAGAAAAATACCTAAAAATTGTGTATTCACCCAAACAAGGTGAATCCACTTGGAAAAGCCAAGTTTTTCCAATATTGACCTTCTGTCCTAATTACATAACTTAATTGTTTGTAAAACTTGAGTTATACCAGTTTAAAGTTGACCCAATTTATAATTCCGAAATTCTGATATGACCTTTAATCAAATAAAATTCCAAAAACAAATAAAACGACATCCAAATCAGATGATTTTGCCCATTCTAAAAATCCAAGACCATGTACAATCCATTCATGCAAAGAATCGATCAAAACAACCAATTTAACATCAAGATACAGCCCCTACAAAACACCCTAATGAATCTGCCAGAAACTGAAACTTGCTCCCCAAGTTATTCACAAACCCTAATCATGCATAAAAATCTCTAATACATGCATAACTCATATTATTCTGATTAAAAACCTATATTATCATACAAAAAACCTTACTTATGATTACTAGGAACAATTATCATCATCAAATCACAATGAACATTCAAGAACTCTCATTAACACATGTTATGCGATTATATACATGCATGCTCTATGATTTTCTTAAACTTTTCAACATTATTAATCATCATAAATCATGTAAAGATTATACCTTTCAAAGCAGGAGTCCTCAAAGCCGAGAGATTGCACCACAACTAGCTTGAAGGAATGAGTAGGATTGATGTTGAAAATCAAGAGGATGGGGGTGGGGGTTGGTTCACGGCGCATAGAGGGGAGGGATTAGGGTTTTTTTATTGTCTCCTAATTATAAGAGGGCTTGGCTTGTTGCCCAAGCAATTGGGTATTAGGGCCCCTTTTAGTCCATTAACCGGGCCCGTTGGTCATGTTCTAGTCCCATACCAGGCCCGATGATATTAATCACCATAAATTGCATAAAAACTATGGTTTTTATTATTTTATAACATATCAATCATAAGGTGCACGTAACTTGCATGGTTTACATATAAATTTTCAGTCAAGCGATAATTCACATAAGCATGTACTTCACACAAACATGTAACACTACGTTCATCACAATCCCATTGTGCTTATTATTATGTTTGCCAGATAAATCACCAACATTCGGGATGCAGGACTCGTGTGTGTGACAAAACAAGGTTTTTTCTACTTATAACATATGTTAATAGCATCTAACATATGTTAAGCCTACTTAACTAATCCTAGTTAAGTATTTGATCACTATGAATATGCAAGTTAACTAGAGTTCAGTAAAAAGTGTTAACCTGAAAATGCCGGGTATCACATTAGCTGCTGCTGTTTGGAATGTTAAAGTATTTGTTAATGCTTGTAATGAAGAGAATTGATGGCTATAATGTAATTCTGATGGGGTGGAATGTTCTGGGTTGGGGAGGGAGGGTCAGTTATAGGGTTTTGTTTAGAGGGGGTGTGGGTGTGCTCTTTTGGGGTCTGGTTGATGTCTGGTGTCATTTTTGTGTTTAGATTGGTTTGGGGTTGTTTAGACATTATGTTTTGACCCAATTTTTGATTTTTGGCTTCTTTTTAAGTGTTTTTGTGGTCTTTTGTTTCCTTGTTATAATTGAGTCTTGGTTTGTGTCTGGTGAGGGGGAGTTAGGACATTTATGGTTTGGAGTTACACTATACTTGGGAGATATAAGGATGGATATGATCAGCAGTTTTAGGATGTCTTTTTGTCTTTTATTTTTCCTGTTTTTTAGCACTAACTGCTGGTTAGTAACCTTATTGTTTGCTGTTTTGTTAAGTCTGTCTCTTTTCTGGTCTGAGTCTGTCTCTTTGGATTGGTTTAGTACTATCAGGGGGAGGGATTCTTTTATGGGAACTTTCAGTTATAAGGTGTACTAAAAGCTTATAGGCAGTTTCTAGGTCTTATGGGCCATCTGTTTTAATTCAAAATATATGTTGTTGGTTTTTTGATTTAAAAGATCTATTGGACCATATTAACACATTTGGGGTATGGTCTAAATCTGCTGAGGTTTATTGGTGGTTAGGATATTGTATGCTGGGAGACAGCAGAAACTCTGAGAGATAAGGATGGACACCTCCACAGTGTATAGGACATTAATTTCCACCCCTAAATTTTGTATTTTTAGAACTGATCTGTGGAGGGGAACCTTGCTCTATATTTGGAGCTTGTTGAGCCTTCTTCTTTTGGGATTTGAGTCTGGTTAGTCAGGTTGGCATTTGCTGAATTGGGAGGGTGGGAAACATAATTGGGAACATGCTGATATATGGAGACTAAATTGCGTATGGGTAGTTTCTGGGTCCTGTGGGCCTTCTGCTTTATCTTTAATTAATCATTTTTGGTTTTATTTTTCAAAAGATCTATTAGACCACTTGCTTGATAATGGGGAGTGGTTTAATTCTGCTTATGCTAGTTGGTGGTTAGGCTTTTGTATGTTGTGGGTCAGCAAAAACAATGGAGAGATAAGGATGGACACCTCCACAGTGAATAGGTCATTAATTTCCTCCCCTAATTTTTGTATTTTTAGAACTGATCTGTGGAGGGGAACCCTACTCTATTTTTGGAGCTTGTTGAGCCTCTTTTCTCTTCTGAGTCTTTTGTTACATTAGTTGAGGGGGGTGGGGCTCTTTATGGGGTATTTTTGTGGAATGGTGATTTATTTCTGCTTTTGGGTAGTGTCTGGCTGTTAAAGCCTTCTATTTTCTTTCAGTTTGGGGTATGTGGTTTATGGGTTGGGATAGATCTGTTAATCCCCTCTTCCAATCTTGAGGATGGGGTTAATTTTGCGTGGTTGAATTGGTGGTTAGGATTGTATAAGCTGATGGAGAGCTTTAACTGGGGAGATATAAGGAGGGAGCCCATCTTTGCTTTTAGGACATTTACTTCCTCCCCTAAATTTTACATTTGTAGATCTTGGCAAAGATGGGGAACCTATTATTTTTTGTATTCTTTTCTTGACCTGCTTTTTGTTTTTAGACTAGGTGTTTTGAGTCTGTTTGAGTCTGATGGGTGGACTGTTTTGTTTGTGGGCTGGGTTCATATTATTTTTGTGCTGAAGTACTATTATAAATTAGTCTGCTGGTTTAATGGACTTGGAAGCATGTGGATAATGGACCAAGAATGTTTTGCCTGGATAATGTGTAGAGCAAAGAATGACAGGATTGATTGTAGAGTGGGGATAGAATGATACTATCAGGAAGGCTGCAAGTTTCTAAAGGATGCTGATTATAGTTTGAAGATGGGTCAAGTTGGACACTTTAGATATGATGCTGAGAAGAATTACTGGATGGAATTGTTACTTTACTTCAAATGGAATTATAGGTATTGCAAATCAGTTTGCTTAGAAGGCATTGATAGCTGCTGGACCATATAACAAAAGAATGTTGGGGTTTGGGGTATTTTTATGTATTGGGTTGTTAAGGGGTTGGGTCTCTTTGGGCCAGATTTAGAGGTTATTGAGGTGGGTAATATTGTAATGGGTTAGAGGGTTATAATAGTGTTTGAATGTTTGTGGGTTGTACTTGTGGGTTGGGTTGATTTTGGGCATTGATCTCGTTTTGTGTTGTTTATAATTTTTTGTAAAGATCTTGGCCCAGTGATCGTTTGTAAATATTTGGTTTTATTATAAATTTACTGGAGCATAGCTCCTTTACCTAAAAAAAAAAAAAAAGACAACAGTTGGGTAGAAGCTATGCAAGAAGAGTTCCTTCAGTTTAAAAGACAACAAGTATGGGAACTTGTACCACTGCCTAAGGATGTTTGTCCAATAGGCACAAAGTTGGTCTTCAAAAACAATACTGATGAAAGGGGTATAGTTGTCAAGAATAAAGCCAGGCTTGTGGTTCAAGGCTTCAGACAAGAAGAAGCGATAGACTATGATGAAACCTTTGCTCCTGTAGCAAGGTTAGAAGCTATCAGACTCTTTCTAGCCTTTGCTGTCAACCACAACATCAAGGTGTATAAGATGGACATCAAATGTGCTTTCCTATATGGCAAAATTCAGGAGGAAGTCTATGTATGTCAACCACCTGGTTTTGAAGACACATTCCATCCTGATCATATCTACAAGCTTAATAAAGATTTGTATGGACTCAAACAAGCACCTAGGGCCTGGTATGAAACTCTTTCCACCTTTCGCTTATCCATTGGTTTGACAAGAGGTAAAATTGATAAAACCTTATTTTTGAAATGGAGAGGGAAAGATTTAATGATTGTTCAAATATATATGGATGACATCATTTTTGGATCCACATGTAACAAAATGTGTGAAGAGTTTAGGGAACTCATGACACCAGAGTTTGAAATGAGTGTTATGGGTGAACTTCAGTGTTTCCTGGATCTCCAAGTGAAGCAGCTGCAAAATGGCACATTCATTCATCAAAACAAATATGTGAAAATTTTGTTAACAAGATTTGAGATGAATGACTGTAAGCCATGTAGTACACCCATGAGTATAGTCAAGTTACTCACTATTGATGACAAGGATTGTTGGGTCTGCTGACCTGGAGAAGAACAGATGATTAGAAAGCCAAAATATACTAACAGTTTGATCCTTTGAATAAACAGTCTTTACAACTTACTTCTCCCAAAAGACTGCTGACTCTAACAACTGTTCTATCCAAACAACTGCTTAACAACTGCTGATACAAAGGACTGCTGAATAAACAACTGATGAAGAACAACTGCTGACCAAAGGTCTGATGAAGAACAACTGCTGATTCAAGTACTGAAGACCAAAGCACTGCTGGAGCCAACAACACTTAGGCTTCAACAGTGGATACAAGACCATCAGAGTTTATCTACAACAGATGTTTACTATCAGTGCTTTCAATGTAACAGTAGTTTGTAATAGGCAGATGTTTTATGTTTGTTATTCTGTTAGAGGTCACTGTCTTAGGTGACGTCATCTTAGGTCATCAGTGTTTTGAGTCTGTCTATAAATAGAACAGTGCTTGTACACTGTGTGATCAGGCTGAGGGGGAGTAATTGTACGATTGTAATCTTTTAGATAAATGAAAGCTTTCGATCTGAAAACATTTACTCTCTTGTTTTGATTAACAGTTTATTATTCCGCTGCACTTTCATTCTATTTTCATTTCATTATTATCATATTCTAGTTAAACAATCAAAACAATCAAACTCAGATCCTAACAATTGGTATCAGATGTAACACCCCAACCGATGGCGGAAACATCGGGATGTCACGTAATGATGATTGTTCAGTAGCTCATGGTGAATAATAAATTCCATTAAATAATTTAAATGAATTACATACAATTGTTCTAGAATTTTTACATCAAATTGAATAAAACTATACACATATCTTCAAGCATCAATTCAAATCTTCAAGCAAATAGAACCTGAAACATGTTAAGTTGAAAATGTTTTTGGGTCAACAAAAGTTGGTGAGAATTACATAGGTTTTTGATAATTGAATAAAAATGTTGTGCAATTCATGTGTCATGTCAATCTAGTCCATATGTGAGAACATACTAGAAATAAATCGAGTGCATAACCAACCCTGATGACTGTTATAATGTGGTACCTCCCATACGCTCATGGTTCACCTAAATATGTTATACGATAACAAACACCCACGCTACCTTTGTAGGAGGCACGTATCCGGGTGGGATTGTCAGTCCAATAGATCTATCAATGTATACCGCCGGCTTGTACGGAGTTAATGATTATGCTAGAATGGTGCTTACTCTAATCATGCTCAAGACATAATGCAACATAGAAAACACATAGACACATTGATGATTGAATTGCATAAAATGATGTTGTAACATGTTTCACCCCAAAAATGGTGATAAATAGAAAAGGGGCTATGTAAAACTCACCTTAGCAAAATGTTATGTCTCGTAAAAAAAATAGAATAATGTGTTGTGAATGTATGCGAGGCGAATCCCAAAGACTCAACAACGTAGCTAGTCCAAATTGAAGAAAACGAAAAAGAAAGAATATCAAGCTTCCAATTCGCCAATTACAAGAGCTTATAATCAAAGCTTCAATTGTAGAAGTAATAGACTATAGAAGAAAGGTATGAGGGAAAGTTTAATCGGATTGAAACAATCGATTTAGAGGTGCAAAGTACAATGGGTCATAGGTGGGTTTTTATACTAGTTTTGGAGTCAATTAGCCATTAAAATTGGTCAACACCATAAAGTAAGGTTTTATGATGAATTGACTATTTGACTAAGACTTTGACTGTTTGACTAAGACTTTGACTAGGACTTTGACTATTTGACTCAAGGCTTTATTTAAAAAAAAAAAAAAAATCTTGTATGTGAAAAAAAAAAGAATTTAGAATCATATTATTATTATTATTATTATTATTATTATTATTTATATACATTTATGTATGTATATAAGTTGTGAGTTAGGATAAATAAAGACTTAGGCACATTTGTATAATATTAATGATAAAAGTGTAATAATATATATATAAGGGCTTTTTATGTATTAAAATTTTGGGGAAAATTTTGCGATGTTACAGTCTCCCCTACTTTTAGGAACTTCGTCCCGAAGTTAAAAGAAAAACACCAGGTATACAATTGGTCGACTACCGAAAACCTTAATAAAATTTCTCACTACTTTAACGTACCTGTAAATTCATGATTACGTTCCGGACCGTAATTATCAATTTACCTTACATTAGGGTTTTGCGTCCTTTTATGACTCTACGGATTGTTGAGCAGGTTCGATAGTCTCCACCAGTCGTTGAGCAGGTTGTAGGGCCTCTCCCGACTGTTGGAAAGACATGATGACCTCTACCAATCGTTGAGTAGGTTGTTTGGTAGTCAACTAATTGTTGTACAAGTAAGCAAGTATGATTATAGATATAGCAATTAGTTCACAAGCATGCACTCAGATTTTATGATAATACTTGAATTTATTACTTGAATCAAAAAGTGTTAATACATAGAATTAAAAAGTAGACATCATTCAAATGGTGGGGTTTGCTGTTAAGTAGCTGGAGGGTCTTGATCTCGATTTAGTTTAGGGCATCGGTTACGGAAATGATTTGGGTTTCCACATTCATAGAATTGACCATAGTTGTATTTACCAGGACGATTAAGATTAGCAACCTGAGCAGGGTTGGTTGGTTGGTTGGTGTTAGGGTTTGGGGACTCACGACATGTGTTGACCAGATGGCCATACCTACCACAATTGGTGCACAGGCGACACACTGAAACAGTGGGGTGATGTCGTTTGCATGTGTTACACAATGGAAAGTTTCTTGTGTAGGGTTTCTTGTTAGAAGCTTGTGTAGTGAGGTTTACATTAGGATCCCTGGTCTTGCGCTTCTGGTTCTCGGTAGTTACCGCGGCCACAATACTTGTTTTCTTGCCTTTTTGAACTAAGGTCCCGTTCTTTATGTGATTTCCATCGCCATTTCCATTTCCATTGCCGTTCCCATTCATTGGGATGACTTGAGCCAACAAGTTAGAAACCAGAGTTGTGATTTGTTGCGCCATTTGTTGGGAAATAATCGCAGCCAGTTGGGCATCAACACCTTTGTTGTTTTTGTTGTTGTTGTGGTTGGTGTTACTTTCCTCTTGGTTTTCACCACTGTTATTGCGAGTGCTGCGACGTGGAGACATGATCTGTAAGGGACACAATGAAGGTTCAATGTGGCATGAAATGAATGAGGTGATATAAGGAATGTAATCATTTATTCATTAATTAAAACGAATAAACGAAAACGTTGACGTATCAAAGATTTCAGATTCCAATAACATAGTGAAGACATGCTTTAGCCTATAAGTGAACACTCATCCCGAGAATTCCCAGGTAGGCATCCGGGTCCCTCGTCTGATTGGGATATATGCGCAATGCCAGCCTAGACAGAAGACTCAGAATACAGGCGTTCACCCTTCCAGATTGCACGTGTTCGTTATTAAAATCTAGAACTTCGACGGGATCTCAAGGTGGTTCAGGTTAAACCTGAGGATTTTTTCCTATTAGTCTAAGAGTAGATCCAGTGATTGAGAGCAACCTTCTTGTAAGGATGAAAGTAGGGATAAGAAGTAGGAGGGAGATAGAGAATAGCAAGTAAAAGAAGCAAGTACTGGTTAAATCCTATGGTTATAGACTAGATTATTTTTCTAATAAACTAATTCCCTATAACCATGGCTCTGATACCAATCTGTAACACCCCAACCGATGGCGGAAACATCGGGATGTCACGTAATGATGATTGTTCAGTAGCTCATGGTGAATAATAAATTCCATTAAATAATTTAAATGAATTACATACAATTGTTCTAGAATTTGTACATCAAATTGAATAAAACTATACACATATCTTCAAGCATCAATTCAAATCTTCAAGCAAATAGAACCTGAAACATGTTAAGTTGAAAATGTTTTTGGGTCAACAAAAGTTGGTGAGAATTACATAGGTTTTTGATAATTGAATAAAAATGTTGTGCAATTCATGTGTCATGTCAATCTAGTCCATATGTGAGAACATACTAGAAATAAATCGAGTGCATAACCAACCCTGATGACTGTTATAATGTGGTACCTCCCATACGCTCATGGTTCACCTAAATATGTTATATGATAACAAACACCCACGCTACCTTTGTAGGAGGCACGTATCCGGGTGGGATTGTCAGTCCAATAGATCTATCAATGTATACCGCCGGCTTGTACGGAGTTAATGATTATGCTAGAATGGTGCTTACTCTAATCATGCTCAAGACATAATGCAACATAGAAAACACATAGACACATTGATGATTGAATTGCATAAAATGATGTTGTAACATGTTTCACCCCAAAAATGGTGATAAATAGAAAAGGGGCTATGTAAAACTCACCTTAGCAAAATGTTATGTCTCGTAAAAAAAATAGAATAATGTGTTGTGAATGTATGCGAGGCGAATCCCAAAGACTCAACAACGTAGCTAGTCCAAATTGAAGAAAACGAAAAAGAAAGAATATCAAGCTTCCAATTCGCCAATTACAAGAGCTTATAATCAAAGCTTCAATTGTAGAAGTAATAGACTATAGAAGAAAGGTATGAGGGAAAGTTTAATCGGATTGAAACAATCGATTTAAAGGTGCAAAGTACAATGGGTCATAGGTGGATTTTTATACTACTTTTGGAGTCAATTAGCCATTAAAACTGGTCAACACCATAAAGTAAGGTTTTATGATGAATTGACTATTTGACTAAGACTTTGACTGTTTGACTAAGACTTTGACTAGGACTTTGACTATTTGACTCAAGGCTTTATTTAAAAAAAAAAATCTTGTATGTGAAAAAAAAAAAGAATTTAGAATCATATTATTATTATTATTATTATTATTATTATTATTTATATACATTTATGTATGTATATAAGTTGTGAGTTAGGATAAATAAAGACTTAGGCACATTTGTATAATATTAATGATAAAGGTGTAATAATATATATATATATATATATATATATATATATATATATATATATAAGGGCTTTTTATGTATTAAAATTTTGGGGAAAATTTTGCGATGTTACATCAGAGCTTGGTCAATTAAATTCGATCTAACAAATCAATTTAATAATCAGCTCACAATTATTGATATCGTTTGTCTGTTGGATTGAAAACAGAGTAATAGTTTAATTTCGTTTCAACCGTTTTTAAACAGACTTTGTTTTTTGAAAAATCAGAGAATGGCTTCAATCAATCACGATCCACATAACACTGGCACGAACAACAAGCCACCAATGCTTGTCAGATCTGAATACAATATCTGGCAACGTCGGATGAGCCATGTTCTAGCTCAACAAAACACTGGGTGTTGGAAGTCGGTTATCTTCGGACCACATGTTCCGACTGTGCCGAGTACTGAAGATCCCAAGGTGTTTGAGCCAAAGAAACTTGAAAACTACTCCGACCAGGATTTTCAGAAAATTGAGTTAGATGCTAAGGCCTTCAGTATTGTGGCCATGGCTCTACCCAATGATATATATGCTGGGTTGTTAAACTGTAACAGTGCAAAGGAGTTGTGGGATGCACTGAAAGAACAGTTTGGTGGGACTGAGGAGGTTATTGAAAACAATCGTGAAATACTTAACCAACAATATGAAACATTCAGTCATGTCAAAGGAGAGTCATTAACTCAACAGTTTGAGAGGTTTAATTGCTTAATTAGTGAACTAAAATTGGTTGGTCTTACTTACCCTCATTCAACCTTGAACCATAGGTTTTTAAGATCATTACCAGACAAATGGGACACTATTGCTATTGTGATGAGAAACTCAATTGGATTTAAAGACCTATCACTGACCCAACTTCATGGTAAGCTCTTGACCTATGAGAGAGAGCTTAACCAGAAAAAGAAGCTCCAGGACTCTGGAAAAGTGTCTGATGACTATGTATTTGGGAATACAGCACTTTTGGGTCATGATGAGGTGCCTGGAAACACTAAGGATCAGAGTTATGATCATTTCATTGACATAACTTCAGGTTTTAACTCAGGTTTTAACGCTGATTCTTATTCACCAAACTATGCTTTCACAGCAAGTGGTGGTGATATCCAGGCATCTGACAATATATCCTTTGAGTATGATGACCTGAAATACTTTGACCCTAATGATTTGGAAGAAATGGACATTATGCACCAATTGGCCCTTCTCAGTGTAAGAACTAATAATTTTTAAGAAAACTGGGAGAAGGTTTCCAGGGTTAACTGGCAGAACTAAGGTTGGGTTGGATAAATCAAAGATAAAGTGTTACAAATGTCATAGGTTTGGTCATTTTGCTAGGGAGTGTAGGGGTCAACATGGTACACCTATGATACCTATCCAAATCAAAGACCACAGACCAACACTTATCAGAATTCCTATAATGCCCCTGGACCAAATGTGCAAAACACTGCTCATTTTGCACAGTCCTCAAACACTGTTCCTGTCCAGTATGTCCAAACCACTGTTCCTCAGATCCACTATGTGCAAACACCTGTTGCTCAAGCACCTGTGCAAACGACTGTTGCTTCATCCTCTGCCCCTGCAGAGACCAGTCAACAGAGCTTCTTTACACAAGGCTTTGTTGATTGGAGCAGTCTACCTGATGAGCTAACAGATGAAAATTTTGCACTAGTTTCCAAAGCTGAAAATGAACCAGAAAATTTTTGTTTCATGGCCATGGTGGATGAGATTGAATCTGAGGAGGTGGTAACTGAATCTGATGTTGTGACTGATGATGTTGTTAGTGAAGTTGTTACAGGTGAAAAACCTGATGAAGAGGTTGTGAATCTCACAGATCCCTGGGGTGTATCTGATGACTGTGAGTGCAAGTGTGATTGTGCATTGATGGCTACTGCTAAGGTATCTCCTCAAATTCTCAAAGAGTTGTGTTCTGAAAAATGTGTAATAGCATTTGCTAACATCAAAGAGGTGAATGAAAACCTTAGAAAGAAAATTTTGGATGATGAAGTTAAATTTGAAAAACTTACAAAAGATTTAAAAACAAGTTTAATTGCAAAAGAATCTGAAATAAGCAGCTTAAAACATGAAGCAACCATAACCAAAGACCAGCTCCAAACTATGATAGCAAAATATCAAAGTTGTAAAAGTGAGCTTGAGTCCACCCAAGTTGAATGTGAGAAATGGGTGGAATCATGTAGAGGTTTTGAAATGTTACTCAACAAACAAACTAAAAGTCATGTGAAGTTTGGCTTTGGTTTTGAAACCACTGCTCCAGCTTTTGAAAACACTGATAAAAAGAGTCAAAAGTCTGTTGAGGTAATACTAACAAACCTGCAGGGTCAAGAGATTAAAATCACTGAACCAAATGGTAAGAAAATTGTTCTTGAAAAACCAGAAGGTTCCTCATCTTTTACTGAACTTGAAAAGTATGAATTTAAACCTACTTGGTCTGATGAGTGTGATACTCTTGAGAATTTCAAACCTGTTGATTTTAAAACACCTGAGGGAAAGACAGCTCCTTAGGCAAAGGTCATTCCCTTGGCAAAAGTCATTCCCCTGAAAAATCTTCGAGCAGATGCTCAAACATCTGCTGAAAAGAAGACTGAAAAGGGGAAGGAGAAAGAAAAGACTGTCAACTTGTTCTGTGATTTCTGTGAAAAGAAGAATCATGTCACCAAAAACTGTTTTCTTCTAAAAGCATATGACATTAACAAAGGAACAAGTGAATGTGATTCCAAAGCCACATGCTCAATATGTGGGAAAAAGAATCACAAGACCAAAGAGTGCTTGTATCTCAAAAATTTTGATGTTAAAATACAAGAATACAAAGCTAAAACTCTTGCAAACCCTGTGGTTAGTACTTCAAAAGGAAAGCCCAAACAGACCTTCACCCCAGTCCAAACATCTGTTACAAAAAGGCTTGAAACATCTGCTTCTAGAGATGTCCAAGTAACAGATGCTCTACCCACAAGCAAATACCCAAGAGGTTATGGTCAACCTCCATGTCACAGTCTGCCACATGTTTATGAGGAGCCAAAAAGACCCTCTAAACCAAGAGTGAACAGAAATCCATATGGGTATTATCATCTGTCAGGAAGTGATCAAACAACTGCTGCCCCAAGTGTTGACATTCAAGCACTGGCAAATGGTCAGCAGCAGTTGTTGAACTTAATTCAGAAATTGGTCCAAACCACTGATCACCTTCCAAAGCTTGAGTCTGAAAGGTCTGAGGACCCATCCAAAGCCAAACTGGCTTTGGACACTCACCAAAACTAATCATTTACTGATGTGCAGGGAGCTTCTGCTTGTTTAGATAGTCTTTGGTATGTAGATAGTGGAGGCTCCAGGCACATGACAGGATGTAGAGCCCTTCTTCTGGACTTCTTGGCTCATGGAGGGGGTGATATATCCTTTGGTAATGATTCAAAAGGTAAGGTGTTGGGTTCAGGGACTGTACAAGCTGGAAAACTCAAGTTTGAAAATGTCAATCTTATTGATAATCTCAAGTTTAATCTTCTGAGTGTTTCACAAATGAGTGACAAAGGTTATGGCTCATTTTTCACAAAGAAAACTTGTAAGATTATTGGGCCAGAAGTGGTGAAAAAGATTGATACCATTATTGCTGAGAGCAAAGCACAACTTGTTGCTCATAGAAGTGGCAATGTGTATGTTGTTGATATGTTAAAGGACAATCCTATGGCAAATGTCTGTCTATTTTCTGCTGCCTCCACTAAGGAGACATAATTGTGGCATAGGAGATTGGGTCACACCAACCTTAATACTATCAACACACTCTCCAAACAAAGCCTTGTCAGAGGTTTACCATCAAAAGAATTTAAATGTGATGAGCATTGTGTTTCTTGTTTAAAAGGGAAACAACATAAAAGCTCTTACAAATCCATTGAAGAGTCCAAAACCAGTCAGTGTTTACAATTGTTGCACATGGACTTGTTTGGCCCTGTTAAAATCATGAGTCTAAGAAGAAAAAGATTTTGTCTTGTCATAGTTGATGATTTTTCTAGGTTTACATGGACTTACTTTTTACATTCTAAGGATGAGACTGCAGGTATATTGAAGGACTTTGTCACCAAAGTTGAAAAACAATATGACTTGCCAGTAAAAGTCTTCAGGAGTGACAATGGAACAGAGTTTAAAAATAAGGAGTTGGATGACTTCTGTGTGTCAAAAGGGATTGTGAGGCAGTACAACATCCCAAGAACACCAGAACAAAATGGGGTGGTTGAGAGGAAAAATAGAACTCTTATAGAAGCTGCAAGAACCATGCTAGCAGATTCTGGTTTGCCACTGTCCTTTTGGGCAGAGGCTGTAAACACTGCTTGCTATGTTCAAAACAGAGTTTTGATCAACCCCAGACATCAAAAAACTGCTTATGAAATTTTGTTCAAAATCAAACCATTAATTTCATTCTTCAAAATCTTTGGCTGCCCATGTTTCATTTTAAATCTCAAAGATTCCATTTCAAAATTTGCAGCCAAAGTAGATTGTGGTTATTTTCTGGGATATTCTTCTACTGCTAAGGCCTATAAAGTGTTTAACACAAGGACTAAGACAATAGAAGAAACTCTGAATGTAAAGTGTAATGAACTTTCATCTCTTAAAATCCCTGCAAACCCTGCTGAACTATTTGATTTAGATAAATTCAAATTTGAAGATATCACTGTTAAAGCTAACAATGCAGGTATTCCACAGTCTCCACAACAAGATTACAGAACAGATGTTGTGATCCCCAGTCACTACAAAGTCTATTCTGCCTCAGAGGAAGCAGCTGTTCAAAACAATTGTCAAAACTCTGCCACAGCTGTGTCAACCACTGTTGGCCAGTCTTATCCTCAAACCACTGCTTCACCCCTCACAACCACTGACCTATCATCTGTTGACAAAAGTCAATCATCTGTTGACAAAAGTCAGTCAAGTTTCACACCACTTGGACCCATCCCTCCATTACCATTCCAAACATCTGATGGCACTACAGAAGTACCAACAGATGTTACACCAACAGAGTCACCAAACCTCTGTCCATCACCTCAAAATGCCATTGTTCCATATATCAGGGAGATCTTATTTACTTAAGAGCTCATCCACCAGACCAGATCATTGGCAACATCAGAGAGGGTGTGCTCACAAGAAGCCAATCCTCAAATATCTGTCTTTTTGCAGGTTTCTTATCCCTCACACAACCTGTCAAGTACCAAGAGGCACTTAAAGACAACAGTTGGGTAGAAGCCATGCAGGAAGAACTCCTTCAATTCAAAAGACAACAAGTATGGGAGCTTGTACCACTTCCTAAGGATGTTTGTCCTATAGGAACAAAGTGGGTCTTCAAAAACAAGACTGATGAAAGGGGTATTGTTGTCAAGAATAAAGCCAGGCTTGTGGTTCAAGGCTTCAGACAAGAAGAAGGAATAGATTATGATGAGACTTTTGCTCCTGTAGCAAGACTAGAAGCCATCAGACTCTTTTTAGCCTTTGCTGTCAACCACAACATAAAGGTGTATCAGATGGACATCAAATGTGCTTTCCTTTATGGCAAAATTCAGGAGGAGGTCTATGTATGTCAGCCACCTGGTTTTGAAGACACATTCCATCCTGACTATGTCTACAAGCTCAACAAAGCTTTGTATGGACTCAAACAAGCACCAAGGGCCTGGTATGAAACTCTTTCCACATTTCTCTTATCCATTGGCTTTACAAGAGGTAAAATAGACAAAACTTTATTTCTTAAATGGAAAGGGAAACACTTAATGATTGTTCAAATATATGTGGATGACATCATTTTTGGATCCACATGTAACCAAATGTGTGAAGAGTTCAGAAAACTCATGACAGCAGAGTTTGAGATGAGTTCCATGGGTGAGCTTCAGTGTTTCCTTGGTCTTCAAGTGAAACAACTGCAAAATGGCACATTCATTCACCAAAACAAATATGTAAAGAATTTATTAACCAGATTTGAGATGAATGATTGTAAGCCATGTAGTACACCCATGAGTACAGTCAAGCTGCTCACTATTGATGACAAGGATGAACTGGTTGATCAAACACATTATAGATGCATGATTGGGTCTTTACTGTACTTAACTGCATCTAGGCCAGATATTATGTTTGCTACCTGTGTCTGTGCCAGATCCCAGGCTTCACCCAGAAAGTCAAACCTTATTGCTGTAAAAAGGATATTCAGATACCTCAAAGGTGCTCCCACACTTGGTATCTGGTATCCTGCTAATGGAAACATTGAGCTTTCAGGTTATTTAGATAGTGACTTTGCTGGCTGTCACACCACAAGAAAATCCACATCAGGAGGGTGCCAATTTCTAGGGAATGCCTTAGTTTCAAGGCAAAGCAAAAAGCAGGCAGCTGTTTCAACCTCAACAGCTGAAGCTGAATACATTGCTGCTGCAAGCTGTACAGCCCAACTCATGTGGCTTCAAAATCAACTACTGGATTTTGGGATATCTGCACTTAGGACTCCACTCATGTTGGACAGTCAAGCTGCTAAAAATATCATCAAGAATCCAGTCTCTCATTCCACTACCAAACACATTGACATAAGACATCATTTTGTCAGAGACAGCTATGAAAAAGGTTTGATTTCCTTGCACCATGTTCCAACAGAGGATCAGTTGACAGATGTGTTAACAAAAGCTTTAGACACATCTACCTTTACAAATCTGATTTCCAGAATTGGTATGTTAAACATGGATTAAACAAATAAATTTTCAATAAATCATAATAAAATGTTTCAGAAAATCAAAATTTTTTCAAATAGCTGTTTGGTTGAAAAATCTGTTTGTAACATCTGATCAGATAAAACAACCACTGTTTCATTCATATCCACTGTTGGTTGACAAATCTGTTTCAAAACATCTGATCAGATAAAACAACTATTAGTTGAAAAATCTGTTTCAGAACCTCTGTTCAGATAAAACAACTGTTTCCGTATATATTTATATTATATCTATATATTTAAAAAAAAAAAAAAACAGTTGGTTCCATCAGCTGTTTCCCACCAGATGTTTCATCCATCAGATGATTTCCACGTCTGCTCATATAAGCAGAGGTTTGGCCACATCAGCGGTTTCATTGAGCCTATAAAAACCCTGTTTTACCACAACAGACGTTACACTGTCTCATTGTATTCAAAATACTGAAAACCGCCTTCTTCATTCTCAAACCCTTCATCAAATTTCAATCATCTTCACCTTGGAAATCCATTACAATGGATCTTCAAGCCAAAGCTACCCACAATTGTCTTCCCTATCTGATTAAAACAGATGACAACGCTTCATTCCATTCCACCATTGACATTTTTCTAAACTCCAAATACTTACCCATCTTAACCGCTAACGCCCCCATTTATCTCGATACTCTCCAAGAATTCTGGTTGAATGCTGAGTTTCTACTCCAGGACAAAAAGCCTACTTCCTTAATTTCCAAAATTGGAGAAACCAGTATCGTAATTACCCCTGAAACCATATCCACAACCTTCACACTGAATGACCTGGCAGGTAAGGACTCATTTACTAAAACAGAGCTTCACACTGAGTTCCAAGAAAAAGGGTATGATGGTCAGATGACTGGATCAACTCTTTTCAAAAAGTTTTTCCCTCCAGTCATGAAATTTTTCTTCCATACTCTTCTTCTTTGTGTCTCTGCTAAGTCCACATCTTTTAATGAAATTCCATTAAGGATGCAATATCTGGGTTATGCCATGTTGTCAAACTCTGACTTCAATCTTTCCCAGGGATTGTTCATGGACTTGGTATCAAATGTGAAAGCAGTCAAGTCTGGGTCAAACAATGCTTTTCTTATCTACCCAAGAATTCTTAGTGTAATCTTACAAAAAGTCTTACCTGAAAAAGTTTTCAAAAAGGGTGATGCAATGCAAATGAAAAGCTTAACTGATGAAACTTTCACTAGAATGCTGGGTGGAAGCACCCAAGAAAAAGTGTCTAAAGTGTCAAAAGTTTCTAAAACACAAACAAAGAGGACAAAGACAACAACTGTTCTCAAAACCTCTGTTGTTGAGCCCACTGCTCCTGGTGATCATGGCACTACATCCAGTGCTGTGAAACCCACACCAGCCACTTCCAAAAAGAAACATCCATCCACAAAAACCACCACTCAACCACAAATGAGGCTTCTGGATGTTGAGGTACCAGAAGAAACCTCTGTTGCACAACAAAAGCAACCTGAAACCATTGTTGTTACTTCCTCACAACAGTTGGATATACCTCCACCTGACCAAACTCCTCATGAATCCTCTCAAAAGGATCATGTTGTAAGCCAAGGGGACACACATCATGATACATTTGAGTCACTTGGCCAAATGTTCACAAGCCCCTCTCCCAGGGCTAATTCTCTTGTTACTCCTCCACCCTCACCATCACATCATGTCCCACAAACCATGCAACCTCTGTTTGAGGCAATTGCCAAATCTCAGGAAGACCCCGATTCCTCTCTTCCACCTGTCACTGAGAGTATACTCCAACAAGTGACTGGTCCTGAGAATATGCAATCTGCTATCCAACAAACAGAAGAGGAGGTTACACCACCTGAGTTCAATGAAACTCTAGGTGAGTTTTCAAGTGGAGCAGCCACTACTGATGTAGAGACCACTGTCTCACATCAGGACAGTGATTACATAGCTAAGACTCCCTTGAAGGCAACAACTGTTGAAGCCACTATAGTGTCTCCAAAAACAGTTGGAAGTCCCCAGTACCAAGAAAAAGGGGCATCTGATTCACCTATTAGGACTGAATCAGGTAGAACTACCACTGGTAGGGACTCAGATGATCCTATTAACTTAGGAGATGGGTCAAAATACCAAGAATTGATGGACAGAGTTTCTATAATTGAAACCTCTGTAGCTGACATCAAATCTGATGTCAAGCTTATACTGAGCTCCATTGCAGACCTTTCCAAGAGTCAACCATCAACATCTGATATAGCCAGTGAGTTATGGAAATCAGTTTGCCCCATCATCATAGCTTACAGAAAACTGGCTGATCAGACACATGAGACTTACATGGCTGAGATCAGAAATATGGTAGATGCAAGGTACAAAGATACCCATGCTGATATTAAAGCCATCAAGGACCACCTGCTGAAGACTACTGGCTCTGCCCCTACCACCATCCTCAGGGATGAAAATGATGATGCTTTCACGGCTGATGATGCCAAAAAGGGGGAGAGTGGCAGAGATAGGCTACCAAAGCTGGATCCCTTTGGTTGTCCTCCTTCTCAAAAAGGCCAAGCCAAGTCTGCCAACAAACCAGAGTCTACCAAATCAGCTCCACAACAACAACCACAACAACAACAGCAACAACCACAACAACAACAGCAACAAACAACACCAACAGCACCACAACAAACCACCGAGAAGAATAAAGCAGTAGATGACTCTGCAAATATAGAAGCTGAAAAGGCTGCTCAAGAAAAACAGAAAAGAGCTGACACCTTGGAAGTTAAAGCAGAATCATTAGTTGAACTCAAGAAGAAACAACAAAGGGAAACTGAAGATGTGGGATCCTCTAAAAGGATGAAAAGGCCTGCTAAGCATGTCAGAAAACCACCATCTAAGTTAAACACCTCTGTTGACAAAACCACTGCTACTGAAACAACTGCCACCCAAAACACTGAAACTACCCAAAACACTGCTACCCAAACCACTGTACCCAAACCAACAAACATACCCAAACCAACAAGCATACCTGAACATACAACCACCAAACCTACATCACCAGCTAAATCCCAAACATCTGCTGGACCTACTAAAAGGCCAACAGATGTTAATCCAACTACTGCTGCCAAATCACCATCCCCTAAAATCATGTACACAAGGAAGAGAAAATCAACCTTTGTAGTACATGATGAAAACATACACATTTCACCAAACACCACCTCAACTGCACAATCCACTCCTCCTATCATAGCTATTCCAATCACATCATTCTCACCACACACATCCAAGTTCAGATCCCATAGACCACCACCAACCATTACACCATTGGTTGTTCAGTATCCCCTTGAACTTGATCTACTCAAGAGGGAATTACAATCCTTCTACAATACTGAACAGCCATCAGAAAGATCCTTCCCATCTCTCCCAATCCTCCCTGTTCCCCTCAAACTTGATAAATATCTGAAATACAAGGGTGAACAGGTGGATGCCATCATTAAGGAGAAATGCAAAGGGAAGGATGACAGGACTGCTCAGGGCATCCATTCAGCAGAGCTTAGCAAACTCAGAAGGATTGAAGACTTTGCTAAGACCCTGAGCAACTCTATGTCCTCCATGCCTCTCAGTGTTGATTTGGAAAAGGAGGTAAGGGATTCTCTTCTGGAACAGATTATGGCAACCAAGCCTTACAAAGCAACCAAGAAGCAGTTCAATGGTTGGACCACACATGCTTTGAGAGAAGAACTCATCAGAATTGAAGAAATGGCCAAAGACCCCAAGGCTAAAGTCTCTACTCCTAACTTTGGCAAAGACAGAGACTCAGTCAGAGCCTTGAAGTTTAAAAGGATGAGGCAAGAGATTGTGGCTGCCAACTATGGGGAGATGAGGTCAGTTTCAAGATGGTCTGAGCTAAGGTTGGTTGAAACATACAAAAGTCTGGAAGAAAACAGAAAGAAGGATCCTAGCCTACCAAGAAAACCAGTTTACACTGATGAGCCAATGATGAAGAGACCCCAACAGACCTTTAACTTGGACAGCTTACTTGAAACCTCTGATCTAACAACTGCTGCAAGAAGACAGTTCAAGAAGCAGAAGGAAATGTCAGAGGAAGATCAGAAGAAGTTTGCTGATACATTCATCAAGGAAGGGCTCTTCAATCAAATACACTATTTCTCTGATCCTACAACAGAGAAGCTCAGAGAACTCATCGGAAGACCACCTTCACCCAACTCATCCAGAATAAAAGTTCATCTCAGCAAATCCACTGACTCAAAAATTCTAAAATGGAAAGTCAATAAAGACAACCATGAATTGACATTGCTCAGGTCAGATGGAAGGGTTCAGAAGATCAGTATGGATGATGCTTACAGCCTATGTGCAGAAGATCACCAAACATTGCTAAATCTGGACCTAGAAAGAGATGAAGAAGACTTGTTTGCTCTGAACTTTGAATTACAATTCAAAGGTCAAATCAGAGAAAGTCTGATGAGGAATAAAGATCAATAAATAAAGCTAAGTTTTGGCATCATCTGTTCTAGGGGGGAGATTGTTGGGTCTGCTGACCTGGAGAAGAACGGATGATTAGAAAGCCAAAATATACTAACAGTTTGATCCTTTGAATAAACAGTCTTTACAACTTACTTCTCCCAAAAGACTGCTGACTCTAACAACTGTTCTATCCAAACAACTGCTTAACAACTGCTGATACAAAGGACTGCTGAATAAACAACTGATGAAGAACAACTGCTGACCAAAGGTCTGATGAAGAACAACTGCTGATTCAAGTACTGAAGACCAAAGCACTGCTGGAGCCAACAGCACTTAGGCTTCAGCAGTGGATACAAGACCATCAGAGTTTATCTACAACAGATGTTTACTATCAGTGCTTTTAATGTAACAGTAGTTTGTAATAGGCAGATGTTTTATGTTTGTTATTCTGTTAGAGGTCACTGTCTTAGGTGACGTCAGCTTAGGTCATCAGTGTTTTGAGTCTGTCTATAAATAGAACAGTGCTTGTACTGTTCTATTGCATCACACACACAAACATTCTCTCAGACAAACACTGTGTGATCAGGCTGAGGGGGGGGGGGGGGTAATTGTACGATTGTAATCTTTTAGATAAATGAAAGCTTTCGATCTGAAAACATTTACTCTCTTGTTTTGATTAACAGTTTATTATTCCGCTGCACTTTCATTCTATTTTCATTTCATTATTATCATATTTTAGTTAAACAATCAAAACAATCAAACTCAGATCCTAACAAGGATGAACTAGTTGACCAAACACATTACAGATGCATGATTGAGTCTTTATTGTACTTAACTGCATCTAGGCCAGACATTATGTTTGCCACTTGTGTTTGTGCAAGATCATAACCTTCACCTAGAAAGTCAAACCTTATTGCTGTGAAAAGGATATTCAGATACCTAAAAGGTGCTCCCACACTTGGTATCTAGTATCCTGCTAATGGAAACATTGAGCTTTCAGGTTATTCAGATAGTGATTTTGCTGGTTGCCACACCACAAGGAAGTCTACTTCAGGAGGGTGCCAGTTTCTAGGGAATGCCTTAGTCTCTTGGCAAAGAAAACAACAAGCAGTTGTTTCAACCTCAACAGCTGAGGCTGAATACATTGCTGCTGCAAGCTGTACAGCCCAACTCATGTGGCTTCAAAATCAATTGCGAAATTTTGGGATAACTGCACTACAGACTCCACTCATGTTGGACAGTCAAGCTACTGAAAATATCATCAAGAATCCAGTCTCTCACGCAACCACAAAGCACATAGACATGATACATTATTTTGTCAAAGATAGCTATGAAAAAGGTTTGATTTCTCTGCACCATGTTCCAACAGAGAATCAGTTGGCAGATGTGTTGACAAAAGCTTTAGACACATCTACCTTTACAAATCTGATTTCTAGAATTGGTATGCTAAACATGGATTAAACAACACAAAATGTTTTTAATAAAAGCATTAAAATGTTTCAGAAAATCAAAATCCATCCTTAAAAATAGCCTTTTGGTTGAAAATTTTGTTAAGGATAAAACAACCACTGTTTCATCCATTCTATCCACTGTTAAGTTGAAAAATATGTTTCAAATATCTGATCAGATAAAACAACCACTGCTTGGTTGAAAAATCTGTTTCAAACCTCTGATCAGATAAAAAAGCTGTTTCATTATCTATATATATATATATATATATATATATATATATATATATATATATATATATATATATATATTATATCTAAAAAAACCCAAGGTCTGTTGGCTTCCGCACTTTGGTAAAACAACAGCTGTTTGCATCAGATCTTTGGCAACAGCTGTATACCACCAGTTGCTTCACCATCAGATGTTTGCCACGTCTGCTCTTACAAGCAGCTTTTTGGCCACATCAGCGGTTTCACCAGAGCCTATAAAACGCTGTTTTATCACAACAGTCGTTACACTGTTTCATTGTATTCAAAATACTGAAACCGCCTTCTTCATCCTCAAACCCTTACTCCAATTCCACTCACTCTGACACTCGGAATCCATTATAATGGATCTTCAAGCTAAAGCCACCCACAATTATCTCCCATATCTGGTAAAAACAGATGAAAACACTCCATTCCATTCCACCATCGACATCATTTTACAATCCAAATACCTGACAATCCTAACCGCTGATGCCCCCATCTATCTTGATACACTCCAAGAATTCTGGTTGAATGCTGAGTTTCTTCTTCAAGACAAAAGGCCTGCACCCGTTATCTCAAAAATTAGAGAGACAAGTATCGTCATTACCCCTGAACTCATATCCACAACCTTCTCACTCAATGACGTGTCAGGTAAAGATTCTTTCCCTAAGGCAGAGCTTCCACAGAATTTCATGAAAGAGGTTATGATGCACATATGACTGGGTCAACACTTTTCAAAAAGTTTTTCTCACCAGTCATGAAATTTTTATTTCATACCCTCCTTCTCTATGTCTCTGCTAAGTCCACTTCCTTTAATGAAATCCCATTGAGGATTCAGTACTTGGGCTATGCTATGTTGTCAGATTCTGAATTCAATCTATCCCAGGGACTGTTTATGGACTTAGTGTCAAATGTGAAAGCCATAAAGTCTGGGTCTAATAATGCTTTTTTGATTTACCCAAGAATTTTGAGTGTAATCCTTCAAAAGGTTTTATCTGAAAAAGATTTTAAAAGGGGCGAGTCTATTCATATGAAGAGTCTAACTGATGAAACTTTCACAAGAATGCTGGGTTCAACCACCCAAGAAAAAGTATTAAAATTGTCAAAAGTTTCCAAAACACAAACAAAGAGGACTAAGGCAACAACTATTGTCCAAACCTTTGTTGTTGAGCCCACTGCTCCTGGTGATCATGGCACTACGTCCAGTGCTGTGAAACCCACACCAGCCACTTCCAAAAGAAAACGTCCATCCATAAAAACCACCACTCAACCAAAAAGGGGACTTCTGGAAGATGAGATACCAGAAGATAACCCTGTTGCAACACAAAAGCAACAAGAAACCACCGCTGTTACTTCCTTACAACAGTTGGTTATATCTCAACCTCACCAAACTTCTCATGCATCCTCACAAAAGGATCATGTTGTAAGCCAAAGGGAAACACATCATGATACATTTGAGTCACTTGGCCATATGTTCACAAGCCCCTCTCCCAGGGCTAATTCTCTTTTTGCTCCTCCACCTTCACCAACACATGTTCCTCAAACCATGCAACCTCTGTTTGAGGCTATTGAGAAAACTCAAGAAAATCCCAGTTCCTCTCCTTCGCCTATTAATGAGAGAATACCTCCACAAGTTACTGGGACTGAGGAAATTCAATAAGCCATCCCACAAAAAGAAGAGGAGGTTACACCCCTAGAGTTCAATGAAACTCTAGGTGAGTTTTCAAGTGGAGCAGCCACTACTGATGTAGAGACCATTGTCTCACAACAGGACAGTGGTTACATAACTAAGTCTCCCTTGAAGGCAACAACTGATGAGGCCACTATAGTGTCCCCAAAATCAGTTGGAGTTCCCCAGAACCAAGAAAAAGGGGCATTTGGTTCTCATCCCTTGGACTCACCTCCTAGGACTGAACCGGCTACAACTACTACTGGTAGGAATTCAGGTGATCCTATTAACTTTGGTGATGAGTTAAAATACCAAGAATTGACGGCCAGCGTACAGTCCATTGAATCCTCGGTTGCTGATATCAAATCAGATATCAAGACAATATTGCGATCCTTTGCTACTCTCACCAAGAGTCAACCATCCACAGCTGATATTGCTAGTGAGCTATGGAAATCTGTTTCTCCCATCATCATAGCTCACAGAAAACTAGCAGATTAGACTCATGAAACCTACATGGCTAAAATCAGAAATATGGTAGATGCTAGGTACAAAGATACCCATGCAGACATTCAAGCCATTAAAGACCATCTGCTGAAAACCACTGGCTATGCCCCTACCACAATTCTCAGAGATGAAGATGATGATGACTTCACAGCTGATGATGCCAAAAAGGGGGAGTGTGGCAGAGATAGATTGCCAAAGCTAGATCCATTTGGTTGTCCACCTTCACAAAAAGGTCAATCAAAGTCTTCCAACAAACCAGGGTCTACCCAAACAGCACCACAACAACAACAATCCAATGTCCAAACCAGCAAAGCTAAAGAAGTGGACAACTCTGCTAATGAAGAAGCTGAAAAAGCTGCTGAAGAAAAGCAAAAGAGGGCTGACAATTTGAAAGTCAAGGCAGAGGCTTTGATACAAAAGAAAAGGGAACAACAGTAGGAAGTTGAAGATGTGGGTTCCTCAAAAAGGAAGAAAATGCCTGCCAAACATGTCAGAAAACCACCATCTAAACTGGCTGTTAAAACCACTGCTATCAAAACCACTGTTACCACCCAAACCACTGATACCACCACAACATCTGAACCTATCACCACTACCATCAAACCAACATCTGAACCTATCACCACAGCCACCAAACCAATCATTGAACCTACAACCAATTCACCACCTAAAACCCAAACATCTGCTGGTCCTACAAAGTGCCAACAGATGTTAACACAGCCACTGTCTCTACACCACAATCACCAAAAATCTTGTACAAAAGGAAGAGAAAATCTACCTTTGTTATACAGGTTGAAAACATTCACACATCACCACCTACTACTTCAACCACACAATCTACACCCATATCTGCCATTCCACTTTCATCATTCTCACCACACACATCACAATTCACATCCCATAGACCACCACCAACCATCACACCATTGGCTGTTCAGTATCCCCTTGAACTTGATCTACTCAAGGGGGAAATGCAATCCTTCTATAATGCTGACAAGCCATCTGAAAGATCTTTCCCTTCTCTTCCACATTTTCCTGTTCCCCTAAACATAGACACATATCTAAAATACAAGGATGAACAGGCAGATGCCATCGTAAAAGAGAAATGCAAAGGGAAAGATGACAGGACTGCTCAGGGCATCCATTCAGCAGAGCTTTGCAATTTTAGAAGGATTGAAGATTTTGCTAAGACCCTGAGCAACTCCATGTCTACCATGCCTCTCAGCAGTGACATGGAAAGGGAGGTTAGGGAATTACTTCTTGAACAGATCTTGGCAACCATGCCTTATAAAGCAAACAAGAAACAGTTTGCAGACTGGACCACTCATGCTCTCATAGAAGAACTCTTAAGAATTGAAGAGATGACCAAGAATCCCCCAGCTAAGGTCTCTGCCCCTGATTTCAGTAAAGGCAGGGATCCAGCCAGAGCCTTGAAATTCAAAGGAATGAGACAAGAAATTGTAGTTGCTGACTATGGGGAGATGAAGTCTGTTGCAAGATGGTCAGAGCTGACGTTGGTTGAAATTTACAAGAAACTGGAAGAAAACAGGAAGAAAGACCCTAACTTGCCCAGAAGACCTGTCTACTCTGATGAACCACTGATGAAGAGACCTCAACAGGCTTTTACGTTAGACAGCATACTTGATACTTCTGATCTATCAGCTGCTGCTAGAAGACAATTCAAGAAAAAGAAAGAAATGTCTGAAGAGGATCAGAAGAAGTTTGCTGATACTTATATAAAGGAGGGCCTCTTCAATCAAGTACACTTTTTCTCAGATCCCATTACTGAAAAACTCAGAGAACTCATTGGGAGACCTCCATCACCAAACTCATCCAGAATAAAAGTGCATCTCAACAAATCCTCTGATTCAAAAATTCTAAAATGGAAGGTCAACAAAGACACCCATGAATTGACTTTGCTCAGATCAGATGGAGAAGCTCAAAAGCTAAGCATGGATGATGCATATAGCCTGTGTGCAGATGACCTCCAAACACTTCTGAACCTTGAGCTTGAAAGAGATGCAGAAGACCTCTACTCTTTGAACTTTGAGTTACAATTCAAAGGTCAAATCAGAGAAAGTCTGATGAGGAATAAAGATCAAGAATAAAGTCTACTTTTGGCATCATCTGTTCTAGGGGGAGATTGTTGGGTCTGCTGACCTGAAGAAGAACAAATGATTGAAAAGCCAAAATATACTAACAGTTGATCCACATAAATAAACAGTCTTTACAACATACTCTTCCCAAAAGACTGTTGACCCTAACAACTGATCCACTCAAACAACTGCTATGACAACTGCTGCTACAAAGGACTGCTGGATAACAACTGATAGAGAACAACTGCTGACCGAAGGTCTGATAAAGAACAACTGCTGATCAAGTGCTAAAGACTAAAAGCCTGTTGGAGCCAACAGCACTTAGGCTCCAACAGATTATACAAGACCATCAAAGTTTTCCTCAACAGTAGTTTACCTTACAGTATTTTGTAATATAACAGTAGATTATAGGGCAGATGTTTTATGTTGTTATTCTGTTAGAGGTCACTATCTTAGGTGACGTCAGCCTAGGTCACCAGTGGTTTAGGTTTGTCTATAAATAGAACGGTGCTTGTACTGTTCTATTGGTTACTCACAACATTCTCTCAGACAAACAATCACAGAGTGATCAGGTAGAGGGGGAGTACTTGTAATTGATTGTAATCTTTCAATATAATGAAAGCATTCGATTAAGAAAACATTTATTCCTTTTGTTTTGATTATAGTTTATTATTCCGTTGCACTTACCATATATATTTACTTCATTCATTTCTCATTCTACTTAAAACAAATCAAAACAATCAAACTCAGATCCTAACACAAACAATATATCAAAATGGGTTACTATAGAATATATTTCTTGTAGAAGTCTTTCAAAAATCAAAATATCAAATGTTTATCTAATAACCAGATAATACCTTCCCCTTTTGCCATAAAATATATATATTTATACATACAGAAGGAAGTATAAGGATAAACAAAAGTTGAATTAAAGCCACAACAAAAAGATAAATGAATTGAACATTGCTGATTTCATGTTTGTTTTGGATTAGCATCATGAGGTGGCAGCAGGAGCATATTTCTTGACAAGTCTGGGCAGATGGAATAGAAAGAAGAAGCTACTCCATTTAAGCAACATATTACTACACTGGCAAATTCCATAAAGCCATGAAAGATAATTTTACATATTCCATGTCTAAAATTTGCTCCAATAATGGAGATTACTGCACTTGTAACCTTTGATATGGAAAGAAACGCCTCAACTATTATAGTTATGACGTTTTTTAAGAAACGCCTCAACTAATATAGTTGAGGCGTTTCTAAATAAACGCATCAACTAATATAGTTGAGGCGTTTCTAAATAAAGCCTCAACTAATATAGTTGAGGCGTTTCTAAATAAACGCATCAACTAATATAGTTTATGCGTTTCTAAATAAACGCCTCAACTATATAGTTGAGGTGTTTCTTAAGAAATGCTATAATTATAATAGTTGAGGCGTTTAAAAGGAAATGCCTCAACTATGAAAATATAATGCAACTTGAATACTGACTTAACGCGAGCGTTGTTTCAGTGCCGAAACGCGCGCTGTTTCAGCGCTGTTTCAACGATGTTTCAGCACTGAAACGCTATCCCATTGCAGCAACCTAAGCAGAAGTTCAATCCCATTGTCATCCATTTTAGGTCTGTGGTGTTGAATTTGTTTGATGAAGGAGGCATAGGAAAAGCTTTGTGGTGGATGAAAACCTGTTTTAATTGTGAGAAAAATACCATTACAGGGACGACATACCTTGCCAACAACAAGTTCTTGCAGGGTCGACCTTTACACTTTCGTCACAAACTCACTACACCTATTGTGTTGTCGTGTACCTGAAAGAATACGCTAAGCCCAAAATCCACACTTTATTAACATCAAATCTTCAATGTTAGCATTCCATTAGTCAATGCTATTAGACTCCAACTTAATTATAATCTTTTGTGCAAAAGTTTAAACAACTGATAGTATTACAAGGAATAAGATGATTTTGTCCATTTGTTTTTGGTAAAACAACATACATATCATGTCCACCCATATTGTACCATGTGTTTTTAAACTTGCGCTACAATCTCATATTTCAAATACTTTTAACAACAAAAATTCAATCAGATGATTACCATAACTGACCGAGTAAAAAAACGCAACAGTAGCATTCGTGCCATTCCACAAAGCTTTTTACGTCTACCCTTGCTTGATTTTCAGCCATGTCTACTTCCCAGTCATCCAAATGCCCTAAAAACTGAGGTTGGCGATTTAGACGACAATTATTATAAGTGAAAATGTAGGAAGATTAATGAATAATTTAAGCGGCAAGGAACATGAAAAAACTTAACCTTCACCAATGTATAGGTAACGTATAGTTGCTTATGTTATTTCCGCATCGCCGCCTAAGCCGATGCAACTTCAAGTGAGCATTGTAAACTTGTTATATGCCAAAAATATATATGTTAAAATATAGCTAAAGAGAATGTAACATGAGGCTTAGAAAAGACAGATTATTGAAACTGAAAACAGAACCTTTGGTTATTGTGACTGCAAATGAAACATTTGCCATGCCATAACAATAACCATATGGCGTCCTTTATCATCATCGCCTTGAAGCTACAAATGGACTTCCATCTACTGTCGTTTTATCTTTTATTGATTGTAGTGGTCCAATAACATCTGAATATGGTGCAAGCATATCAATTATCAAACATGATTGACCAAAATTTTTTGTTAGCATAATAAGGTTGTTGATTACTTACTATTTGATAAACTGGAACTGTCAAAGAAAGTTGTCCCAAATATGCTCTGCAACAGCCATGACTTGTACCAATTAACCTCCCACCATCCCCGCCAACATGTTCCAAACATCAAGATAGCCGTAAAATCAACAAACACGAAGAGCGAAACGAAATGATGATTAGGCGTATTAAATCTAGAAAACAATGTATACCTTTGTCAATGATAGAATGATAATCCAACACGAATGCATACCAACAATCGCTAGCTCAAATAAAATAATCATAGAACTACTGTTCAAAGCAGTTAGTAGCTAAGGTTACGAAAGGTAGCAGCTGCAACAGTGATAGTGGTTCTCTCATTAGCTCGATCGGTATGCCTTTATTTCCAGTTCTAGTATTTTACCATCGCAGTGCGTTGCGGCGGCGCACGAAGGATACACTAAGCGGGTTTTTAACACACGCCGAAGGGGACCATGTGAAGGCAGGAACCCTGACTCGGAAAGGGGAAAAGAAAACTGTTGCAAAGGATACTCCCCAACCTGCCGTTGAAATCAAAACTGAGGCCTCAACCAACGGAAAGTGCAAGGTCAGGAATTTTGCAATAGACACCACTATCCCACCCAACAAGAAACGATACAACGGGAACCAACCTAAGTGTGATACCTGCCAGTATCACCACCCAACCCAAGTGCCCTGTCGACAGTGCACCAATTGTCAAAGATATGGACATCTTGCGGATGCTTGTCGAATTCCTGCTACAAACGCCCTTGCTGCTCCAAATAATCCCGTGAGAGACCCTCCAGCTACTTAACAGCAAAACCCACCATTTGAATGATGTCTACTTTTTAATTCTATGTATTGACACTTTTTGATTCAAGTAATAAATTCGAGTATTATCATAACATCTGAGTGCATGCTTGTTTGAATGTGAACTAATTGCTATATCTATAATCATACTTGCTTACTTGTACAACAATTAGTTGACTACCAAACAACCTACTCAACGATTGGTAGGGGTCATAATGTCTTTCCAACAGTCGGGAGAGGCCCTACCACTTGCTCAACGACTTGTGGAGACTATCGAACCTGCTCAACAATCGGTAGAGTCATAAAAGGACGCAAAACCCTAATGTAAGGTAAATTGTTAATTACGGTCCCGAACGTAATCATGAATTTACAGGTACGTTAAGGTAGTGAGAAATTTTATCGAGGTTTTCGGTAGTCGACCTATTGTAAACCTGGTGTTTTTCTTTTAACTTCGGGACGAAGTTCCTAAAAGTAGGGGAGACTGTAACATTACGCATTTATACTTGTACGTTACACATCATCATTAATAAAAACGTCAAGTTCCAGTATTATCGTTCGCATTTAATTATTTTTGTGGCATTTTGGGAACCCTAATACTATATTAATTTTATATATATATATATATATATTGTGGAAAAATGTTTTAAAAAATAGTGCTTGGGCCGGGACTCGAACCCGCGTCCCAAGCCGGTTCATTATACACACACATACAAACCAGCTGCTCTACACTTGTTTCTGGTTTTAAACCCAACGCGTCTTAATTATAAACACGAATTCAAAACATCTCAGTTGACTTGGAAAGTCAACTGAGATCAATGACTTACCATAAATCATACATTTGACTCGTAATTGATCAGTGATTGGCATTGCATCGTGATTTTCGGCCTCATATGCGTACAACCTATTGACAATTATCATCAATTCATTTCAATTGTGGCCGATTATACACGCATACATTCAAAACGTGGTCAAACATTCCAAATATACAATCTAGACCCTATCACTATAAATTGAACACCACAATCTCTACTACACTCGTCGATCATCATCTTCATACCCCCAATTTCTTACTTGAATCTGTTTTCTTGAGTTTTTGGTTCGTGCTTTGACATTCTACGTTGACCGATCATTTGTATTCAAAACGTATTTGTAAGTTATATTTTTTATATGGGTTTTGATCTTCGGCATGTACACAACAATAACCGTAAGGTTAATTGGGTTATTGTTGTGTAATCTGGACAATTGAAAATCTAGGGCTCGTATGTTTTAATTTGGGGAAGAACACAGATTCACGTATATTATTTATTTTAAAGAAACTGAAACCAAACACAACCACTGGTCTGGACCAAGTGGTTGTGTCTGGTGCCCTCTAACTGAGCCACGCGGGTTCGATCCCCAGCCATGGCAAACCTTTTTCTTTTGTTTTTTTTAATCAAAACAATCAAGTTTAATTATATATATTACTTATATTTTATAAATTTGTTTTAAAATATTAAAACTCTTTTAATAATTCCACAAAAATTATTTTAAGTTAATCTAATGAAAAAGTTTAACTTACAATTTTTAGTTTTCAAAAATTTATTTATTTAATATATTTAATAAATAAATCAAGTTTATTTTATTATATTTATAAAATTCTATTAAAATATCAAAACAATTTTATAAATTTCCACAAAAATTATTCTGAGTTTTTATAACAATAAACTTTTCTGAAATAATTTTTATTTCTGAAAAATCATTTATTTAATATTTTTAATCAATTTTTGTTAGTTTTTATCATAATTGAATCATAATAAATCCAATTTTTAATATTTTTGCACCAAAATTTTATATAAATTATTTCTGTTTATTTGGAACAGAAATATAATTTTTAAACTAATAATTCTTTAATTTTAGTATTTTTAAATATTAAAATTAAATTTTGACAATTTGTAATAAATAGATTTAATATTCTATTTTAAAGAAAATAATTTTTTAAAAATTATTTTTATACTTTAAACTCATTATTGTGACCATCTTAAATTCAAATTTTATAAAAAGATTGTTGTTTATTTATTTACTAAATTTCTCTCAATTATCAAACATTTTTAATATTAATCAAACGAGCATTTATCCCCAATTCAAAGCCCTAGAACATATACATTTGTAGACTAGATAGACTTAGACATATTTATTACCTTATTATAGGGTGATACTTGACACATTTGGGCAACACCACTATTCAATTTTTCAAGAAGTATAACATTTTGCTAAGGTGAGTTTTACATAGCCCCTTTTCTATTTATCACCATTTTTGGGGTGAAACATGTTACAACATCATATATGCAATTCAATCATCAATGTGTCTATGTGTTTTTCTATGTTGCATTATGTCTTGAACATGACTAGGGTAAGCACAATTCTAGCATAATCATTAACATTGATCAGCCAACGGTATACAATGATAGATCTATTGGACTGACAATCCCACCCGGATACGTGCCTCCTACAAAGGTAGCGTGGGTGTTTGTTATCGCATAACATATTCGAGTGAACCATGAGCTAGCTTTAAGCTAACTATACTTTTCAAATTTATGCATGTTTTTCAGGTACATAGACAGTATGGGGATGTTGGTAGCTTTTGGGGCAAGCATGGAATGTCTTTGGGTATCGACGATCAAGGGGACCGTGTGTTGCAAGCTTGTTTTTGTTAAACAAGTTTAAAATAAAATATGTTTTAAAGACCTACTTTGTGTACTTAACTACTATCTTTTAATAATTGATATCCAAATGACTATCTATGTTTGCTTATATCAATACTGTCACCGGCTATTGTACCACCACCCACGCTTAATTTCCGCTGCGATTTTCGGGGTGTGACAGAAGTTGGTATCAGAGCAATGATTATAGCGAACTAGAAAAACTTTTTGAAAAAGAAACTAGACTATTATCAAAAATAAATATTTTTGGAAACGAAAAGCAAAATTATTCCCCATGATGCGTACATGCTTGCAAATCATACGTGATATGTACTTGAAAAATGATGCCACTATTTGCATACATTTTGATAAAGTTTTATGTGTAGTTAAGATATTTTATTTTATCTTTAATGCATAAAATTAATTTATGGTACGTATATATCTGTGTACAAATGTCGAGTTCCATTCCCGTTATCCCAGTATCTGATGCAATCGAAGACTCCGCTCCATCGATGACTATTCCCCCTTGTGGGAATCCTCATTGTACCATATATCCTCATGATGGATGGTTACGCGACATAGATGATGACCTTCCTGCTCTAGTCGCACTAGAGGAGACTTTACCGTTGGTGGCACCAGCTCCATTGCCCCCGCGAGATTTTCAGTTCGTTTAAACCCGTAGGGGTAGGGTACCCCGGGGTGTAAGATGTACCGAAGAGCCTGTTGTGGTGGTCGCAGAGGAGCCGCCACCCAAGAGGGTCAGTGTTGATGTCATGCCATCTACACATTAGCTTGGGGAGTCATCATCCGTGGCACGGAGCCCCGTTCGTGCGGGTGGTCCGTTACAGCAGATGGTTACGTCCTTGACTGGACGGTGTGGGATGTACGAGAGTGATATCCTGTCACTGAAAAGTCGGGCCGTAGAGGATGTGGAGCGTTTAGATGCTCTAGAGAAGTGGATGGAGACGATGGATAGTGAGAGATTCATGGAGGAGCAGATGATTGGTCAGCAGGCAGCTAGGATTGACAGTCTAGAGGCTAGGATTATGGACTTGACCGCTAGATTGGAGTTGGCAGATATAAGGATGAGTGTAGCTAAGACCAGTCTCCTGTTGACACAGCAGGACCTGGTGCAGGCTACACAGAGACTCGAGGCGGTTCGGGCTATCGCTATGTTTGCTATGTCTGTGGCATATGCTGTGTTGTTCCCCGCCCAGTATATGTGATCTGGTGGTTTCTTTTCTTTTGGTGATACCTATAAGGGCGGGCTGTGCCCTTTAGCATGATTATGTTTTGGAAACTCTACTTTTGGCGATCGTTTAAATGTTAGGCCTATCTAAACATCGACACTATTCCAAAAATATGAATGTTATTTGGTATTTTATCTTATGGTTGTTGCATTGTTGTAATTATTTAGATAATTCGCGTGCGTTTGACTTTATTTGTCTCATGAATATTTTCTAAATCCCTTTATTATTGTTTTGATAATAGAAGGATCATGCCACCAAAAAGAAATACTCGCGCTGAAGGTGATGGTTTAGCCACATCATCAGAAGAACTAGCCGCTCTTATCGCTCAGCATGTTAATAATGCTACGAATCAGCGCGATTCTGATATACCACAGTCAGGGTCGGGCAGAGTGCAGACTGGTGGTTCATCAGGTAATGAACATTTGAAAACGCTCTTTATGTGATTCTTGAGGGTTACTGTTTATAGGTCAATCATTTTGTTGATGCTTGATTTTAACAAATAAATAGGGAACCGTACTCATGGATGCACTTACAAGACATTTCAATCCTGCCATCCAAGGATCTTTTCTGGGGCTGAAGGTCCAATTGATATTGTGAGATGGATAGAGAAGATGGAAGCTGTTATGGCCATCAGTGGGTGCTCAGCCGATCAAAAGGTTAATTATGCCACCTGTTCTTTCGAGAATGAAGACCTGACCTGGTGGAACACCCAGATTCAATGCCTTTGTGAGACTGCTGCATATAATCTCACTTGGGATAGGTTGAAAGAAATGTTGCTGAGAGAGTATTGCCCGAGGACTGAGTTGCAAGGATTGAAGAAGAGTTCTGGAAGCTGTGTATGGTAGGTGCTGAAATTAGAGCCTATACTACTCGATTTAATGAACTTGCCAGACTTGTTCCACGTTTAGTCACTCCTGAATATGCAAGAATCGAGAGGTATCTTGTCACACCCAGGATCCAAGTCAACAGTCACAATAAACAATACTATATGAAATACGTAAACTCAAAACTTGGTTATCAAACCATTAAACCAGAGCGGAAGCATTTCAAAATTTAGTCAACTACAAAACTGTGTTCCAACATGTTCAAAACATTTATTTAAAATATGCTACTAAGCCTAGACGCCAGTGCAGACCCGTGCGCCTAGTCCAACCGATGCTACCTTAGCGACCTGAGAAAAACATGCCAAAAAGACGCCAACATATATAATGCTAGTGAGTTCAAAGGTTTGTTCCAAATGTTACCAAAATAGTTACCAAAACGTTACCATGTCCATACTATACTAGTGTTACCAAGTACGCTAGCTAGGCGTATGTTTTATTACTACTACGATTGGAAAACCATTACTAGACACGTTTAGCAATGTTTAGCAATGTTCAGCCCGAATGTTCAGCATGATACCAATGTTACCAGTTCGAGACAATATGCACCCGCCCGGCCCTCCAAGCCGACGAGTGGGGCAGGTCACGCCCAATAGATCTATCCACACTTCCCCCGATGTGCATCCCCGCACATACATGGTTTTCCCCCGGGACTTTAAAAGATCCTATAGCAATGCAAAGTTAAACTATAGTATGACATACGTTACCAAAATAGTTTAGCGCATGTTTTCTCCCCCAAAAGTTAAAGCTATAAAAGTGGGGCCGTGAACTCACCTTAGATTACGTCCCACGGTGATTAGTAAAATGTTAAGCCCTTTATAATCCCTCTTCCGGAGATCAATCAAAATGTTCACATAAGTGTTCCGACTAATAACCATAAGGCTATCTAGTCCCCGATTGTCCAGATCGTAACCAAGTATGTTTTAAAACGTGTTTAAGTGTTTAAACGACACACTAGACCGACCCGACATCCCGTTGGTGACTCATTACCCTAACTAATCAAGTACACATAGATTACACACAAGGTTCAAGCATAAAACACTTAGTTTGTATCAAAAATCTCATTTTTGAATCAGAAGGGCCGAACCAGAAGAATAAGTCCTCCTTCGCCCGTTTTAACCCTCCTTCGACCCTTTAAAAGCCACCTTCGACCGTTCTTAACAGGTTCGACCAAACTGTCCAGGTTCGACCCTGGGATTCCACATTCGACCACTCGACCGGTCGAATGTGCCCAGGTTCGACCCTGACAGGTTATTTTTCCAAAAACGCTTCAAAAACATCTGAAAACATCCCGAAACATTACCAAACACTACAGTCAAGCATGAATAACTTATCCCAACAAAACCCCACCAATTTTGCCCCAAAACCTATCCGTTTCAGCCCTTTCTTAAAATGGCAAAGATTATGGAAGTGTCACATCATGCATGTAATCTATACCCAATTTGGAGACTTTTCAATATCAATCCATAATCATCTAAAAATGCTCAGTTTATCATGTAATTGAAAACCCACAATCGCTTTACTGATAATACTAACATGCATAAGCCCTAGATTCAATAAAATCCCCAAATTAGACTTGATATCATCATCTATCTAATTATAACCTTTTATACTCCTAAACTATCATCAATAGCAGCCCTAGATCATGTTTCTAGCATTAGCATAGTAGCAAATCATTAAACAACACATAATATCACATAACACACAATTAACATATGTTTATTGATATGAAAACCAATGTTTAATGATAAGGTTTAGGTTTAGAAAGATGTTTAAAAGGTCTTTATTGATAAAAACTTCCTTAGAACAGATTTGGACATTTAGGGTTAGATAAAAACGAATTAAAATACTTGAACAAGGTTTAGAATTAAGAACACACCTTGGATTCTTGATTAGATGTTGTTGATAGGTTAGATTATGAAAAGGAAGAGCAAAAACTCCTTCCTTAATGAGTAAAATCGTTTGAGAGTGTTTTGAGACGGTTAGGGTTTGTGAAATGGTGAAAAATGACAAAGTTTGGTATTTATACTAGTCCACATTCGCCCCTTCTACTTGGGTGAATGTACCCACATTCGCCCCTTTCACAGGGTCGAATGTGCATGTTCTGGTCGAATGAAACTTTTTCATTTCCACATTCCAGGTTCGCCCCTTTGCTAAGGGTCGAATCAAGTTTATTTTCCAGGTTCGCCCACTCGATGTGGTCGAACCAGAACTTATGTTTTGCTAGTTTTACAATTTGTCGTGTTTAACGCATTTTAACGCACCTTAACATATGAGCATGCAACCTTAGTCTATGTTTAACATATTTAAGCATGGATGATTATCTACACATCGTTTAAACACATCTATGCATATAATCCACCACACGACAATTAATCTACGCATACACTTAATTAGTTTATGTAATTTCACCAACAACGGGACCCGGTACTAGTGTATTCCCAAAACGACTCCTAATGATCCTCCAGATCATTGAACCCCGGACAATCCTAACTTGACTCGACTCAACTAACCTAGTTAAGTCCATTTATAAATGTTTCCCGCTAAGATAGACTTAGATGTTACTAAAATGTTTAAGCCAAACATGCCGGGTGTCACATATCTCTATGGGTTGGTGCCACAGATTAGAGGAATGGTTACAGCATCGAAACCTGCCAGTATGCACAAAGCTATTACTTTAGCACAGGCATTGACCGATAATGCAGTTCGGATGGGTACTCTGGCTAAGAAGGGAGACTCGGGAAAGAAACCAGTGGATTAGGTTAAGAAAGATGTGGTTGAAACAGAAGTGAAATAGGTTGACAACAAGCGAAAGAGGTCTGGGATTTTCTGAAATCAATCTGGTGATAAGAGAAATAGGAATCAGTGTTCTGGTAAAATGTATGCTGCTAATACATCAGAATCCAAAGGAGTTGGGGGTGCACCGCAGAAGTGTACTATTTGTAACAATCAGCATGTTGGTGGTTGTAGAGGTGGAGTGTGTTCAAGGTGTGGAAAACCAGGTCATCAAGTTCAGACTTGTCGGGTGAGGTTGGCAGGAGATTCTGAGAAGGTTAATAGAGGTTGTTTTGAATGCGGTTCGCAGGCGCATTTCAAGAAAGATTGACCGAAGCTGAATGGGACAAACGCCAGAGGGAGAGCGTTCGAGATGAACACTAGTGCAGCTCGTAAGGATACATCAGTTGTTACCGGTACGTTTTTTGTTAATAATCAACCTGCATCTATACTATTTGATACCGGAGCCGACTTGAATTTTGTTTCGAGAAACTTTGAGGCTTTGCTTGGGATGAAATCAAATAAACTAGATAAAAGCTATGCCATAGAATTAGCTAATGGAAGGATTATTGAAACCGGTGATATTATTAGAGGGTGCACGTTGTGTTTAGAGAACCATTCTTTTAACATTGATCTTCTACCCGTCGAACTTGGTAGTTTCGATATTGTCGTGGGCATGGACTGGGTATCTAAAAACCATGCCGAGGTTGTTTGTTCTGAAAAGATTATTCGTCTTCCGCTTTCGAATGACGAGAATCTTATAGTTCGAGGGGAATCTAAGAGAACTTTTCTGAAGATGGTCAACATTATGAAGGCGCATAAGTTCTTGCGTAAAGGGTATCCAGCTTTCTTGGCTAGTGTTGTAGATACAAAGGCCGAAGAGTCAAAGCTTGAAAACATACCTATTGTTCGTGAATATCCAGAAGTCTTTCCTGAAGATTTACCTGGATTACCGCCAACAAGACAGGTTGAATTCCGAATAGATCTTGTACCAGGTGCGGCACCGATTGCTAAATCTCCTTACCGATTAGCACCATCTGAAATGCAAGAGTTATCCAATTAGTTGCAAGAGTTATTGGATAAAGGATTTATAAGACCTAGCTTCTCACCCTGGGGGAGCAACAGTCTTGTTTGTCAAGAAGAAAGATGGAACATTTCGAATGTGTATCGACTATAGAGAGTTGAATAAACTCACTATCAAGAATCGGTATCCCTTACCGAGAATTGATGATTTATTTGATCAACTCCAAGGTTCGAGTTTCTACTCGAAGATCGATTTGCGTTCGGGATATCATCAGCTGAGGGTAGTTGAAGAAGACGTTCCAAAGACAGCATTCAGAACACGTTACGGACACTACGAGTTCTTAGTTATGTCGTTTGGGTTAACGAATGCTCCAGCTGTGTTCATGGATCTCATGAACAGGGTTTGCAAACCATATTTGGATAAATTTGTTATAGTATTCATTGATGATATACTTATTAATTCAAGAACCAAAAGAGATCATGAAGGTCATTTGAGGTTGATTCTAGAGTTGCTGAAGAATCAGAAACTGTATGCCAAGTTTTCTAAATGCCAGTTTTGGATTCGAGAAGTTCATTTTCTTGGGCATGTCATCAATGAAAAAGGTATACATGTTGACCCTGTGAAGATTGAAGCTATCAAGAACTGGGATACGCCTAAATCCCCGACGGAGGTACGTCAATTCTTAGGATTGGCAGGCTATTATCGAAGATTTATCGAAAACTTCTCAAATATAGCGCAGCCTTTGACGTTGTTGACTCAGAAGGATAAGAAATATGACTGGGGTGATAAGCAAGAAGCAACTTTTCAGTTATTGAAGCAAAAGTTGTGTAGTGCTCCTATCCTATCTCTCCTAGAAGGCACTGAAGGTTTCGTGGTTTATTGTGATGCATCTTGTGAGCGTTGGATTTTATCTAAAACAGGATATTATGATCATACAAGTCACAAATCTAGGTGCGGAATCCCTAGATCTGAACAAATTGATAAGATGCTAATCACGACACAATCAAGATCATTTTCATAGATTAACTTTCAATTAATAAGCAATTACAACGTTTATGTTAATCTAGAATCACAAAGACACTTTCTCAAAACACTACTGAACCTGCACAGAACCTGGACACAAAATGATAACTCTCTTACATAATCAAAAACTCAAAACCTATATATAATGTCTGCACATTCGCCCCTTTCTGTAGGTCGAATGTGAGAATTTCCACATTCGCCCACTTAGAGTGGTCGAATGTGGTCTTCTTTCCATGCCAAAACTTCATTCGTCCATTCAGGTTCTACCTTCGCCCGTTCATCTTCACTTTCGCCCATATCCATCTACATTCGGCTACTCACTAACATGTGTTAATAATATCATATCCAATCCTTAGTCGCAAATGCATCAACAAACTCCCCCTCGACTATTGATTGGATAGTCTTCTTTGATAATCCATCGTCCTGTTCATCAACTTAATTCTAAGCTGCTTCTTTTGTTCATCAGTCATTGGCGGCTCGAATGTTTTCTTCACAGGCTTTGAAACATTGGCGATCTTCACAGTCTTGCCAAGTTTACCCTCCAAGTTGCTTCCAGCGTTTATATCATACGCAAAACAAACTCCCACAACTTGAGTGTACTTCCTTGCCTGAGCAAAGTCGTTCGGTTCATAGTAGATCGGATTAAAGAACAACATGATGATGTCTTCAAAAGTACAGTTTATCAACCACATAGGATCAAATACATGTACATGCTTGTATTTGTCCTTTCCATCCCTCAACACAATCACTGCTTCTGCCTTCCTCCAATCGTAATACCAAAATATGAAATCAGCACTGAAATGCTGTGGCATTGGCATTAATGGTATCTTCCTCATCACATTTGGTGCTTTGTAGATCAAAGTCACACGCTTCATGTTGGTTTGAGGATCAATATCCCTATGCTGTTTTCTTCTTGGATATTGAGGCTTAAACCTGTTCCATCTTGTGCGACTCTCCCAAACTAACTTATCTGCACACCAACCGACATGCGAACCATTTACCTCGGCACCAGACATAGGAAACCTGCATAAATCTCTCACCGCCCAATACGGTAGAGTAAGCAAATCACAGAATCTGTTGAAATACAGAATTTCGGTTTCCCATTTCGCTGCAATGCACTTCAGTCTGCCAAGATAAGTCCACCCAAGAGCTCTGCCTTTGAACTTGGCATTATGAAATCGATAAAAGTTACCTTGAGCTTCAGGTTTAGGTCGGTTCTCATCCATCTCCTTCAACTTCTTTAGATAATTCTTCAACTCATCAGACTGGTTGGAAGAATCTTTCTTTTCATCACCAAACACCTTCTCAACAAACTCTTCGCTTCTTCTCTTCGCTTTCTGTTTCGCTGACTTGTTTGGTATCTCTGTGAAGTCAGGAAATACTTCGTTCTCATCTTCTTTTCTAAAATACTGGGGAAATTCCTCATGAGTAATATCTTCTATCTCAACCTCATTGTTTTCTGGAGTTTGCACATCATCAGAATGATTTCCCATATCCTTTTCAGGAATATCAGGAATCGATTCATCCATCATGAACTCCTCAAACGTCTTACCTACCCTCTGTGCTAGACCATCTAGTATTTCTTTCGCAACAGACGCAGGTAGTTCCCCTTCTTCAAGATCTGGATCTTCATATTCCAGCTCGTATCTCAGATCATCAGTCTGGAATATTTCAGCGAAGCATCCAGTGAACTCAATGGTCCACTCCCTCTTCTCCAACATGTTCTTGTATATCAGTTTAGCATCATCCGAAAGAGATCTCACCTTTTCGTTCCAAAAGATACTTTCATCTACATTCTCACCTTTCTTCTTCGAACTAGATTCTCCAGTATCTTTCTTCTTCTGTGATTTTCTCTTCTCATAAGTATACTTCGAAGTGTCATCTCCTCCTTCATGATCACTTCCACTACTCAATTCATCACCTTTCTTCTTCCCTGTACCCTCAGCACCATCATCATCATCATCATTGTCATCATCATCATCATTGTTGTCATCATCACTTTTATCCGAACCATCATCATCCTCTTCATCCTCATCATCTTCTTTCTCTGATTCAGAATACTCATAGTCAACCTTCTGTACATCTTCTTCTTCATCTTCCTCACCCTCTTTCAATTGGGGTGCTCTGCTATATAACTCTTCAATCAAACCACACAAGCGTTTGTTTTCCTTCTTCAACTCTTTGTTATCCGCCTTGATCAGTTTGATCTTGTTCTTGTTTCTATCACATCTCCTCTCAAGCTTCTCATTCTTAGCTTCTAACAACTGAATCTTTTCATTAATATCATCCTGATTCGCTTTTGAAGCAACTACAATCTGGAGCATCTTCTCCTCATTTTGCTTGAATTTAGTGATTTCAGCTTGTTGAGCAATCAGCATTTTCATCATATCCTCCATCTTCTTATTGACCTGTTTCATCACATCATCATCAACAGTCATTTTCTTTGACTTTGATCTGGAGGGCTCAACTTCAACAGCTTTCTCCTTTTGAGGCTTCTTAAACATCTCGAGCACTTTATCCATATCGATATTAAACTGATCGATTGGTAAAGTCTCTGCCTCCTTTCCTTTCTTCTGCTTCTTAGCAACTGGCGAAGATAGCTTGGAAGGTGTTCCAGCATCAGGCAATCTCTTACCCTTCAACAACTGAGCTAACTCCTTCTCTCTCAGTTCTTTCACACTTGATTTCTTTGCCATCGTCTTTTGTTTCTTTGACTTCTTAGGCAAATTCACAACTACAGTGTCACCAACACTCAGTTCAGCCAAATCAACTCCCAAACCTTCATCTTCAACTGATTTCCTTCTCCTCTCAGACTCTTCTATCGACTGATTTAATAATTCAGACTCACCAACCATAGTGGCCTTACGTTTGGTGGTCCTTACGTTCTCGTCATCCGAATCCCACTGTTCATCAACCTCAGTCTCCTCCGAATCCACAGACTCTTCATCCACCAAACCTGAACCTTTCTTTGCAGTCGATTTCTTTCTCGCAGCCTGTTGCTTTGTGCTCCCCTGATCAATAGCCTTTCCTTTGCCCTTCCCTTTGGCTCCAGGATTGACTACTTGACGCTTCCGCTTAGTGCTTGAATCAGCATACACTAAGGGATCGTCGTTATCTGAGTCACTATCATCATGTCTAGCTTTGTTCTTGCCTGGATCAGTGTAATCCGGACGAGCCAAAGCCCCAAACAATCTCCTATTGGGTGGTTTCTCATTGTCAGCTACACCCTTGTATCCTTTCATCCTCATCAAGGTTCTAATATTCATGTGATCCTGACCTAGAATCATTGTCGGATCCTTCTTCAGCATTGGGTACTTGTGGTCAAAGATCATCATTAGAAACCTTGGATACAACATGAACTTCTTAAACTTTATACCCCTCAGCATCTCCAACATGTGATCAAGTATCATCCCCGAAACATTGAATGGTTTGTTGAGTGTCAACGCAACCATTAATGAACTCAAACTCTTCCTCATCACGTCATAACCACCACTAACACATCCAAAGACATGGATCAGAACATGTGCAAAGTACTTGTACTGCACTCCCAGCTTCCCCTTATACATTGATCCGTCAGTGATAGGACCTTTGTATTTCATCCTTAAGAAGCACGCCTTCTGTTCAGTCCACGACAACTCCCTGGGATCTTCTCTATCCTCGAACTTAATCTGTAAAGCTTCCCGGATGTCGGCTTCAGTCAAGAACATGTCAATCTCCTGAATCTTGCTCTTGATAATGGTTTGATTATCCCAGTAGTCGTACTTAGCATTCTGATAAAAATCTTCAATAATGTCCTTGTAAATGATAGTAGGTGTGGCTAGAGCATGTACAATCCTGCTCCTCTTCAGGAAATCAATAATGCCAGTGAACTCTGTGTTCTTCTCCACGTCTCCTAAATACGCGCAACAGTTGTGCGATCTTTCGAAAGACCAACTGCTCGGTATAGATGTTTCAGCTGCGGGGACTGGATCTTGAACAGCTATCTCTGCAGGAGTCTCAACATTCACTGCTGGAGCGTCAATATTCTCTGGTTGTTCAGCCATCTGCACATAAAAATCAATAAAACGCGTCAAAACACAAAAACGACAAAAATATAAAAATTTTGGTCAAAACACATCTGCACATTCGCCCATATCAAAGTGGTCGAATGTGAGTTTTTGTTGGTCGAATGTGAAATTGTTATGGACGAAGGTGAATATGATCTGATAAAAAGTCACATTCGCCCATTATTGTGTACATTCGCCCAAAAATTCTCACCTTCGCCCGGTTTAAGAACCGAAAGTGGAACCTGTTTTACCCCCAAATTTTGAAAATTTGCCATTGTTGTATTTAACTTGTGATTTTGATTCCTATGTGTACTAACAATGCCGAATAACACTCGTTTACAACCAATTTTATCAAAACGTCAATTTACATTGGTTTTCAATTGGAATTAGGGTTATTTGTGTTCAATCGTTCAAAATTATCAACTAAACATGTTTATATACTAATTCCTTCCATCATCTCCCCCTAAAACCTATGTAAATTGCTCGGCAATCAAAATCAGACATCAAATAACATCAAAAATCCCAAAATATAAAACCCTAGGTCCGTGTATAAAACCCGACGATTAAGGGCTGAAAACTTGTCCAATACCTGCACAATTAGGCTTAAACTGATCAGGAATAGATGTAGAATCAAATGCACAATCACAGAAAATAAGATCAACAAGGTCTGGATATGAGATAATTTTTGAAAAAATAACAGAATGAAAACTCGAAGGTGACTGGTATTTATATAGGATGCCACATTCGCCCGGTGGAAATGGACGAAAGTAGGTAAAAATCACCTTCGCCCCAACTTAATGGCACGAGAGTGAAAATTTTCCACCTTCGCCCCTAATTAAAGACCCGAAGGTGGAATGGGATACCCGGAAGTGGAAATCTCACCCGGAAGTAAAAATAACCACCTTCGCCCAAATCTAAAACGGTCGAACGTGATAGTTTTTCCACATTCGACCCAATTAAGGGGCGAATGTGAAATGGAAAAACTGAAAATTTCGCCAAATCACAAATTCGAATCCCGTTCAACATTTTTCAATCCGTTAAGCTTCCAAAACCCAAATTTTCACATTTTGAATGTCACAAAGTCCAGATGGTGTTATCAAATCTCAGAAATCGACTATCAAGCATCCCCGGATATAAAAAACAAAGCAGAAATGCAAAATCTTTTGGATTTTCTGAAATTTATATTAAAACACACCTAAAATCTTTTTGGATTTTGTAACTTTTTGACAATAAAAGTAAAATGCGACAAAGTAAAATGCATTAAAGTAAATGAAAGCAGTAAACATTTTGTGATTTCCGGTAAGAGGATCATATCAGTTTTCTGAGAAATCTGAACACAGCGTTGATCTGGTTCAATATTATCATTAGAAAACAATATGTGACACGGCAATTGCTGATATTGTTGTCCACATAAGCTCACATGCAGACAAATACGCAATGCTTTAAAATGATACGAATTAGATGTATTAGACTAACACATTGTGGTTCCCACACACACGACATACTCCCGTATCAAGAAGTAATCTGCACAAAGACTCATTGTAAAGCGTGATTATGCTTTCATCGTCTGTAATTGTACAAGATATAATGCATAGAGGTATACAGGTCAGCAAATTAATGCAGCAAAGTAACATATGCACCATACCAGGTTGAGGACTGATATTAATCATGATTCGCATCAATGATCAATATGATATTATAGATAATCTTTGATCATCATATAACATGGAAAGTTCCTCAATTCGGTAACTTTAGGTTTTGGCATAAAGCTCTTTTATAAAGACATCCTGTCTGATCTAGGTCCGTAATGACTTACAGCAGAAGATCAGATAGGCTATCCCCAGACAACTAATAACATAAACGACCCTAAACCTCCGAGTTTTGTACAAACACCCTATCAGACGAAATTACGGTACTAAGACCATATGCCCATGAGGTGTTCATCCACAAACGCGTAGTTTGTTATGTTTGTATCACTAATGCACGCAATATAAAGTCTACGAAGCCTATCAGCATATCACACGTAATCAACATACGTCTCATTAAAACTATACAATTCTTTAGCCTGTGTCAGATCCCCACTGATGTACTATCATTTCCTCTTTTTATCCAGGAAATCATTTTGGGTTTTTCTAATTTTTAGGTATTTTGAAAATTTTTCAATGTTTTTGGTTTTTCCGATAAAATGACTCCCCCTAAAATAAAGAACATATTTTTGGGTTTTTTTAATTTTTCTGAAAAAACAAAACAAAACAAAATTTGAAAGAAACAATCCACTTGAAAGCATCAACTTCTTTGAGGATTAAACAACCCCCTCGAAAGCATCAACTTCTTTGAGGATTATGATAGTAAAGAGAAATTCCCAATTAGCAAAGAGAAATTCCCAATTAGCAAAGATTTAAAGCTAAAACTAAAAACGAAAAAATGATAAACCGAGGAGCTGATTAGTCCTGTTTTTCCTTTATATTGTTTACTTTCAAAAGATATTCAAAGCGGGATCTGTCAAAAGCTTTTGTAAACAAATCTGCACGTTGGTAGTCAGTATGGATTTTGACCATGTCAATCAATTCTTTAGCATAACAGTCACGGATAAAATGATATTTAATCCGGATATGTTTAGCTTTAGAATGATTTTCAGTATTTTTAGTTAAAGCAATTGCGGCTTCGTTGTCACAGTGTATAGGGGTTTTAAGAAACTGCAAACCGTAATCGACCATCTGTTGTTGGATCCAGAGCACTTGCGAACAGCAACTCGAGGCTGAAATGTACTCGGCTTCACATGTAGACAGTGCGACGGAAGTCTGTTTCTTGCATTGCCAGGTGATTAACCTGCTCCCTAAAAACTGGCAACCGGCTGTTGTTGATTTGCTGTCTTTGTCACAGCCGCCCCAATCTGCATCACTAAAAGCAATAAAATCAAAATCATCATCATTAGGGTACCAAAGTCCTTTTGATGGACAACCCTTCAGATATCGAAGGATACGCTTGACCGCCGTCAGATGACTTTGTTTCGGCTTCGATTGGTAACGCGCACAGAGACACGTTGCATACATAATATCTGGTCGAGACGCTGTCAAATACATCAGAGATCCGATGATTGCTCTGTATGTAAATGGGTCTGTCAGCTCCCCCTTAGCGTCGACTCCAATCCCGTGATTGGGTTGTATCGGGGTATCCATCGGCTTAGAGTCCTCCATCTGGAATCGGCTCAAGATGTCGGCAACATATTTTGTCTGGTGAATGAAGATCCCGTCGGGTCTTTGATCCACCTGTAAGCCGAGGAAAAACTGCATTTCTCCCATAGCGCTCATTTCGAACTTCTCCTGCATAACAGTTTCAAATTCCCTGCACAAGAGTTCGTTAGTTGAACCAAATATAATATCATCAACGTAAATCTGTACTAGAAGCAAGTCATCTCCCGTCTTCTTCGTAAAGAGGGTACAATCGACGAGGCCGCGCTTGAATCCTTTGGAGATGAGGTATGTGCTTAGCTCCTCGTACCACTGTCTTGGAGCCTGGTGCAAACCATATAAAGCTTTGTTCAAAACGTAGACCTTGTCCCGGTGGATTGGGTCCTCAAAGCCCGGTGGTTGCCCGACATAAACCTCCTCCTTGACTTTACCATACAGAAATGCGCTCTTGACGTCCATTTGATAGACTTTGAATTTCTTATACGAAGCAAACGCAAGGAACATCCGAATAGCTTCCATTCGTGCTACTGGTGCATAGATTTCGTTGTAGTCAATTCCTTCAATCTGATGGAAACCCTGCACAACCAATCTGGCTTTGTTCCTTACAATAACCCCACGGTCATCCTTCTTGCACTTAAACACCCACTTAGTGCCAATTTTCTTTCGTCCCTGCGGCAAATCTGTGAGCGTCCAGACTCCCAATTTCTGGAATTGCAATAACTCTTCCTGCATTGCCTCGACCCAGGCATCTTCTTGCAAAGCGTCTTTGTATGTCCTTGGCTCTACTTGGGACACGTAACATGCAAACGACCAATCATTTTGGTCACCAGATTTCTGAATTTTGGCATATAATGCTAAAGCACCAAAACTCTCTGGCGTATTAACGCTTTTAAGCTGCCCTCTGGTCATCACTCCACTACCAGGATCACCGATTACTTGCTCCAGCGGGTGAATACGATGAATCCGAGATTCCGGATTAACAGGTACAATCACTCCCGTCTGAGCAGTCAAGTTCTCTGTAGCATCCTGATCATTACCCGTGTTAGATGATGAAGCAACATCTGGATTTGAATTTGGGTTCACAGTTTGCTCTTCTAAGTCCTCTGCATTTTCAAGAACAGCTTCTTCAAATTGTTCATCTTCAGATTCTGAAGTGTCTAACGAAGTTGAAGCTTCTTGAAACAACTCTTCTTCTTGTGTAGGAGCACTGGTATCACTAGAAGCTGGTGGGGGGTTTACGGTAATTGGACGCATCAACGGTGAAGTTGCCGCGTTTTCACATTCGTAAAGTAATCTGATCACAGCTTCTTCAACCAGGCTATCTAGATTGAATGATTCAAAGAAATCTTTGTAATCAAACATCCAATCAGGGCCCGTGCCTTGCAAATTCTGTGTGTAACGTTGAACTTCCACGTTTGCCCAATCCTCCACTTGACGAGTTCGCTTGTTGAATACCCGTTTGAGCGGGGTTGCATATCCAACAAAATATCCCTCTTCAGCTTTAGGACTAAACTTCTCGCTTGGATTCAACATCGTACATGGCGCCCCAAATGGCTCTAGATACTCTAGATTGGGCTTTCGTCGGTGTAACAGCTCATAAGATGTTTTTCCAAACTTCTTCACTGTAATCACACGATTTAATGTATAGTTTGCTGCATAAATCGCCTCGTTCCAGAACATTACTGGAAGATTTGAGTCAGCGAGCATTGTTCTTGCAGCCTCAATCAGAGTCCTATTCTTTCTCTCAGCAACACCGTTCTGTTGCGGGGTATACGGAGCTGAATATTCATGATGTATCCCTTTGCTTTCACAAAGTTCATCCATCTTTGCATTTTTAAACTCCGTCCCGTTGTCACTCCTGATTCTTTTGATCTTCAAGTTGTAAATATTCTCCAGCCGAGTGAACAGAACTTGTAAGTTGGTAAAGGTGTCGCTTTTGTTCTTCAAACACATCACCCATGAAAATCGTGAATAGTCATCTGTGACGACTAAACAATAAAGCTCCCCAAGATGACTTTTGCGCTTGACTGGTCCAAAAAGATCCATGTGCAATCGCTCAAGCGGCATCTCAACAGAGTTAACCTTCTTCACTTTATGGGATTGTCTGTGTTGTTTTCCTTTCATGCAACTCACACACTTGTCGTTCAGATGGAAATGTTTCACGTTAACTCCATCGACAAGTCCATTTCTCACTAACTGATTCATCTTTCTCAAATGAATGTGCCCCATCCTGCGGTGCCACATTATTGATTCTTTTTCGGTCGCCTTGGAAAGAAAGCATGTTATCTGTCCCTGTGGTGTCATTGCCTTAGACATATCAAGAATGTAAAGATTGTTGACTCGAGGTGCCATCAACATAACCCACTCCTTTGGAATCTTGAAGCCCGGTTTGAGGATGTAGCAGGATTTGTCATCAAAATGCACAGAAAATTGTTTGTCGCATATTTGACTGACGCTCAACAGATTATAGTCTATCTGTTTGACATATGAAATCCGCTCGAAAGTCACAACTCCATTACTCACGCTTCCTTCCATCGTGATATAACCTCCTTTATTGCCCGCGAACGCAACATATCCACCATTAATGTTCTTCACATCGAACAGCAACGCCAAATCCCCCGTCATGTGGCCTGAAGCTCCACTATCAACAATCCAGAGACTGCTAATAGGGCCAACTGGAGCTCCCTGCACACAAAAAGTAAACGATTAGTTCTTTCGGGGGACCCAAGCCTGAGTCTTGGGCCTTTGAACTTTGGCTTTCAAAGAATCATTCTCAATGACTTTATCAACAACTTTTTGTTTTGAATCAATCGTTTTCTGATTTTTCAAAACAGATTCATTCTTATCACTCACCTTTGATGTAGAGGCTCCTGGAGAACCATTAGGTGTCCAAGATTGTTCAGACCTTTTGAGAATACGAATTTGAGATTTTGGTTTCTCAATAGGTTTCTGAACATTTTTACTGAAAGTAACTTTCTTAGCAACCTTATCTAAATGAACAGACTTAGGTCCAACATTTGACTTGACAATTGGTTTTTGTGGAACCTTTTGTCTGTCAGCTGTTGTGTTCACCACTGGTTTTCTCCAAGATTGTTCCATTGCCATCCGATTCCTCCGATCATAATGAAATGGACGGTTGTTCCTCATTTGAAAATTGTTTTGATTTTGAAAATGTTTTTGTTGAGGAACAGTCCGTCTATGCGGTGGAATATAATGATCAATCGGCTTTTTGATGGAATTTTTAACCTCAACTTCATGTCTCTTGTGCCTTACATATGGACACTGAGCAAGTAAATGCCCGCGTTCTCCACATTTAAAGCACTTTCTATATTCCTCAAACACATAATGAGCATTTGGTGAAGCAAATGTTTTTACAGGAAATTGATCATTATATTGTTGATTTCTTAAACTCTCAGGAAGTGGTCCTTTCGAGTAAGAAGGTTCATGAAAACCATTTGCTTTATCATCAGGTCGAATAAACTCAGTGACATGTATTTTTGGCTCTTGAGGAGTTTCAGAAAACAGTTTCTTTAAGATTTCTGGTGGAATTTCATTGGTTCTTTCATGTTTTGGAAACCAAATTGTGCTTTCTTGCCAGATTTTATCAAGTTTAGAATAGTTAACGTTTTTAATCGGAAACTCCTCATCAGCAATGATTTTATCGGATCCTTCCATCCGATAAAACACCTTTACAGGTTTGTCACTGGTTTCATTCAGCTCATTCTTTTCAACATTCTTAACAACATTCTTAACATCATTCTTAACATCATTCTTTTTCTTAACATCAAGCTTTTTAGACTTCTTGTCATGAATAGCTTTTGCCATCGGATGAATATGATCAGATGGTGATACTGGTTCGGTAGTAATGATGTGATTTTCTTTTGGAATCTCACACTCATTATCAGATTTATCACTACCAGTGTCATCATTATCATCATTATCCGAATCTGAACTATCACTCTCAGCATAAACACCCTCATTGTTCAAGCCCAAAATCGGTCTCACATCTTCAGGATATGGTTCACCAATACTCGAGGTATTAGATTCCACATCTGATGATGAGTCTGATTTCACCGAACTCTCCGGTATAACTTGATGATAGTTATGGTTCTCAAAAAGAACCGGAGATGGTACAGACTTATAATTGGTGGTGTTATCATCAATTATATGATCCACGACATAAGCAACATTCTTATAGCTTTCTAACTTCTTGTTAACCTTTTCAGCAAAGCATTTAATGGCAGCCATTTCTAACTTGGTGTTTTCAATTTCATTGATGTAGTTATTTATGGCCAATTGTTTTAATGACAAAGTTGTTTTCAAGTCAGAAATGTCCTTTTTATAGCCATCTAATACTTTGTTAAAAGCATTTAACTCTTTGCGAGTAGATTGACAGTTTTGAATAGCACTATCACGTGAAATTCGGAGTTGTTTATTCTCCTCTGTCAACCTATCACAAGTCCCACAGTATTTATCACTCATGACATCAGTGCTAGATTCAGAACTTACAGGTTTTGGCGGTTCGGTCATGGCCATCAAAGCAAAATGAGCTTCCTTTCCAGTGAAAAACTTTGAGTAGTCGATCTTGGTGAAAGCATCATCAGCTATGCACGACTTCCTCGTCATCAAGAAATCAGCTTCTGCCAGCAACTGGTCAATATCATCATCCAAAGAATCAACACTTCCCTCTGTGTCTGATTCGCTCTCACAATCTGAATAGACTGATTTACACTCCTCGGGAACATCAGCAACTGAATCAATCACCATCCCAGATCTCTTCTCCTCAGCCTTAACTTCAACCGGCTCATTCTCCACTTCCATCTCTGTCTCAGAATCATCACTCTCACTCTCCTCAGTTTCTTTCTTCTCATCAACTACCACTGATTCTTCCAAATCAACCTGATAGGCAACACAAGCCACATTTCCACCAGTAGTTACTTCTTCAACCCCTATTTGCATACCCGACCAGTCAAACCTCTCATCCTGCTGAGTAACCAAAGCTTGGTTTTGACCCGCATTCTGTTGAGTCTCAGTAGGTGTAGTGATTGGTACAACTGTTCGGTTTGGGTGATTAGGAGATTGGTTTTGAATCTGGTTTTGAGTGTTTGGTTGTCTGTTTTGGTTGTTAAAGTTTCGGTTTTGATAGTTGTTGTTGGTTTGGTAAGAAACTTGGTTTTGTTGACGGTTCTGGTAGTTTGCATTGAAAGGATTTCGGTTACCTTGTTTAGGTGGCTGGGTGCATTCCCGTTTGAAGTGTCCTTTCTCTCCACAATTAAAACATGTGACCTTCTCCTTATCTAAAACAGGATATTATGATCATACAAGTCACAAATCTAGGTGCGGAATCCCTAGATCTGAACAAATTGATAAGATGCTAATCACGACACAATCAAGATCATTTTCAACTTCATTTTCATAGATTAACTTTCAATTAATAAGCAATTACAACGTTTATGTTAATCTAGAATCACAAAGACACTTTCTCAAAACACTACTGAACCTGCACAGAACCTGGACACAAAATGATAACTCTCTTACATAATCAAAAACTCAAAACCTATATATAATGTCTGCACATTCGCCCCTTTCTGTAGGTCGAATGTGAGAATTTCCACATTCGCCCACTTAGAGTGGTCGAATGTGGTCTTCTTTCCATGCCAAAACTTCATTCGTCCATTCAGGTTCTACCTTCGCCCGTTCATCTTCACTTTCGCCCATATCCATCTACATTCGGCTACTCACTAACATGTGTTAATAATATCATATCCAATCCTTAGTCGCAAATGCATCAACACATCTCGACTTGGTCTTGGTTGTGTTTTGATGCAGAATGATAAAGTCATAGCTTATGCTTCCCGTCAACTCAAGATTCACGAGAATAACTATGCCACCCACGATTAAGAGTTGGGAGCTGTCATTTTCGCACTCAAGATTTGGAGACATTATCTATATGGTACGAAGTGTACGATCTTCACTGATCATAAAAGCCTTCAGCATATTTTTGATCAGAAGGATCTAAACATGAGACAGTGTAGATGGGTGGAGTTGCTTAATGATTACGATTGCGAGATTCGTTATCATCCTGGTAAGGCTAACGTAGTAGCAGACGCTCTTAGAAGAAAGGAAAGAGTTAAAACTTTAAGAGTACGTGCATTAGGATTGACTATTCGTACGAACCTCACAACTCAGATTCATGATGCACAGCAAAAAGCTCTTAAAGGGAAGAATTTGAAGAGTGAAGGTTTGCGTGGTATGATAGACGAGTTGACTTCAAAGTCTGATGAAGTGTTGTATTTCATGGATCGTATTTGGGTACCAAAGACAGGTAATTTGCGTAAATTAGTGTTAGACGAAGCACACAAATCTAGATACTCGATTCACCCAGGATCGGATAAAATGTATAAGGATTTGAAGGAGCTTTATTGGTGGCCCAATATGAAAGCAGAGATTGCAACCTATGTGAGTAAATGTTTAACTTGTTCTAGAGTGAAGGCAGAGTATCTGAAGCCGTCTGGGCTTTTACGTCAACCTGAGATCCCTCAGTGGAAGTGGGAGTGTATTACTATGGATTTCATAACAAAGTTACCCAAGACGTCTAGTGGGTTTGATACTATTTGGGTGATTGTTGATTGGTTGACTAAGTCTGCTCATTTCCTCCCGATTAAGGAAACTGACCGATTGGACAAGTTAACAAAGCTATATTTGAAGGAAGTTGTAGCTCGTCATGGAGTCCCGATTTTGATTATTTCTGATAGAGATGGTCGATTCACTTCCAGGTTTTGGAGATCATTACAGAAGGCTTTAGGTACCCGGTTGGATATGAGTACCGCATATCATCCGCAGACAAATGGTCAGAGTGAAAGGACCATTCAAACTCTTGAGGATATGTTGCGTGCTTGTGCTTTAGATTTTGGTGGAAGCTGGGATGCTCACCTACCTTTAGTTGAGTTTTCCTACAATAATAGCTACCACACCAGTATTAAAGCAGCGCCATTTGAAGCCCTTTATGGAAGGAAGTGTCGTTCACCTTTTTGTTGGGCAGAGGTTGGTGACGCGCAACTGACTGGACCAGACATTATCCAGGAAACCACAGACAAAATCTTTCGAATTAGAGATATTTTGAAAGCGTCAAGGGACAGGTAAAAGAGTTATGCTGATAACCGGAGGAAGCCACTAGAATTCCAGGTTGGAGACAGGGTTTTGTTGAAAGTGTCACCTTGTAAAGGAGTCATTAAGTTTGGTAAACGTGGGAAGCTCAATCCCCGTTACATCGGACCGTTTGAGATTTTGGCTTGTGTTGGCCCAGTAGCTTATCGACTCAAATTGCCTCAAGAATTGAAAGGTGTGCATGATGTGTTTCACGTGTCTAATCTGAAGAAGTGTTTATCAGATGAGACACTTATCATACCACCCGATGAGATTCGAGTCAATGAGAAGCTCCGTTTCGTTGAAGAACCAGCCGAGGTTTCGGATTGGAAGATTCAGAAACTTCGTCGTAGTCGCATCAAATTGGTCAAAGTTAGATGGAATTCTAAGCGAGGACTAGAGTTTACATGGGAACGAGAAGACCAGATGAAGCGAAAGTACCCCCATTTGTTTCCTGCTAAGCCGAATTTGAAGGTGTCGGTTTAATTTCGGGGCGAAATTCCTTTAACTGGGGGAGACTGTGACAACCCGTAATTTTCAGATCTTAATCCGTACTGTAATCAAATGTATTAATAAGTTAAGCTTGAATAAGATTTAATTTTGATAAATTAAAGTCTCTTTATAGTCTAGCAAAGTCCCTAAATACATGGATTTGTAGTTGTTAAATTTTAGAAAAATACGACGTCGCATTGCGATAAATTAACCGAATTAAGCGTTGGTGATGACCCGGTAAGCTTTTAAAATCCATAAATGGTCCTATATGCTTGGAATAGCATAAAATGATATTTTATAAGTGGAAGTTTAGTTAAAACGAATAAAAACGTTGATTTAAAGTTTTTGTCGCGCAGTGTCCGGTACAGCGCGTACGCGCGCTTTTAGCCGACAAATTCGATCTAATCAAGCGTCCAGCACCTAAAATATTTATTATACAGTAAAAATTATAAGATTTAGTGGGTATTATTAATCCATAATTTATTGGGTTAAAATAAATTATTTTAGAGTGTATTTTTATCATTTTTATACCCCTAAACCACCTAAAATACCCCATAATTATAAAAATTAACCCAACCCATCTAATACCCAACCTTACCCACGATCTTATTTCAAAAAAATGTAGATTTTATTTGATCTTATGCCACTAATATTATCCCTTGTGTAAACAAGTGTCTACCCTATACCTACTATAATCATTTGAATGAAGCTTCATAAGTACATGCATTCAACATCCCAAGACACTCAATCTCCTCCTTTCTTCTTCCTTTTGGCCGTTAACCACCCTTACAACCCCTTCACATTCTTTTTTTTTATTTTAAACAACTACATCTAGTGCTTCCATCTTCATTTAAAATTATGTGGTGATTTTTGTGGAGTCTTGGAGCATTATTAAGCTTTGTAAGAAGCTTGAACTAGAAAAATCTATTTCTTCTCTCTCAAAATCTCAACATTTTCAAGGGTATGAACTCTATTTAGTTTCATCTCCTTTGATTTTTGAATCTATTTCTAAGTGGGTTTTTGTAAGAATGTTCACCAACATCTTTAATCTTTCTAAAAGGAGACTTAAAAACCAACTTTTGGTTAATAAAAATGGATGAGAATGGTGTAATAAATGTGCATGTGTGTGTCGTATGTATGTATTAGTATGTGTGGGTATTGGGTGTTCTTGAAAACTTGATATTTGTAAGTAACTATTTGATAAAAATGTATGTTTTTATAATTGTTTTTCCATGTTTAAAGGATAAAAACAAATCTGATGTAAAATATAAAATATGATTAAAAACTTATAACAAAATGCATGTTATGATTCTTGACTTGAATATTGATTTATTTTATGACTCTATGTTCAAAACTTCAAGTTATGATAATCAAAATATAAGTTTATACATGCATTTTCAGATCTGATCTGGATTCTCAAAATATGTTATATGATAATGTAAATATTGTGTTTTTGGATGAAAACATAAAAATCTATCATAGGGTCATGCTAGCATAGCTCAAAATGCTTAAAAATGACTTAAAATGGTAGTTATGGCATTTAAATAAAGGGTTTTAAAAATGTTATTTTTGATCAGTAGTAAACAGGTTATTTTGGCCTTATAATGACCAAAATAATCTATGATAAAGATTAGAACTAAAACAATGTATTTAAAACCGATTTCTATGCGTAAAAAGTTCGGTTTTCGCAACTTTTCGGCACTTGAAACCTTATGATTTCAAAACTGATCCTAATCAGCTTATTAAAATATATTTTAAGTATAAAAATTACATTTTTAAGTAAATAATAAGATTGGTATTTTACTATAAGTTTATACATGACTTAAACGCAAACTATGCGTTAAAACGATAATTTTAACGCTCAAATCCTAAGTTTTTGGAAGCTGATTTAGATCAGCAAGTTTGGACCTAAATTATGTTTAAAACAAGTGTCTTAAAGTGTTAATAAGTATTTTAATGTTTATACTTATGAAAATGTGTAAACTGACGCGTGGGAAACTACGGTTAGGCTAGAAATCGCGTCGTTACGTAATTTCTAGCCAAACTAATTAAATTATGAATTTTCACTTCGTAATCAATATTAGAAGTATTAATATGTATATTTTGATAATATATATTTGTTGTTTCGAAATATAATAATAATGTATTATTATGCAAAAATGGTAAACTTGGATATTTTACAAGTATAAGTATTTTATAACTAAGTGCTATGTGATATACATGTACTACATATGTGAATTATATGTATAATACATATATTTTGAATTATATTTTGGTGCTAAGAAAATTAACTAAAATAAACAAGGTCACTTATAATTACAAAGTATAAAACCAAGAGTTCGGATCACCAACGTGTCAAATAAGGTTAAACGTCTTTTCTATGAAAAATCTACTACTATATATAAATGAAACTAAAGTTGGGACATGTCATCATATGGAAGCATAGTTTTTGTTTTTCCCGCTCATTTTACCGGGTCAATTAAATGGGTCATGGATACTCCATCTACTATTAAATTATTTTTTCTCTCTCATGTGCATAGCACATGCACTTTCCCCCATAGTTTTTAAACGTTAATAACTTTTTTAAATGACATTTTTTTTGAGAAAAAAATTACACCAAATTAACGAGTGTTTTATTATCTTTCCAACGAGTACCATAGTGCTAAAACCGAGCGATTTATTATCTTTCCAATTCAAGAAGTAAAGCATCTGTTGCAAGCAAAGTCTGAAAACTAAGGTCTGTTAAGGAGATTTGTCTTGAAACAATTGTTGCTTCAAACAGATGTTGCTTCAACAGTTTGCTTGCAATAGCTGTTTGAAGAAAACCGTTGAAGCAACATCTGTTTGAAGCAACATCTGTTTCAGACAGATCACCTAGTATCTTATACAACAACTCTTATTATTTGCAACTCGACCCTGTTAATGTTAAAATTCCTAAACACGCTTCCCTGTGTGATTTAAAACTTTCCCTCCTAAAAATTCAAAACTTAGGACTTAAAAGTTCCGTCTTCAATATTCATAACTTGGGCTTAAATATATTATTTATTATTATAATTGGAAGATCTGTTTTACAGCAACTATAAACTTGTCAACAGATGTTAAATATGGTCGAAGGAAGATAACAGGTCGAAGGAGAAGTTTTTGTAGAACATAGTGTTGATTCGCCCTATAGTTTGGTCGAACCTGCACATTCGCCCATACATTTGGTCGAATGTGCAGGTCTATAAAGGCTGAATCAGATTTTAAAGTTAATAGTTGTCATTTTGTTTCCCTACATCGAGTGTGTTTTCTCCCAAGGGTTTTATTGTGTCTGAATCTAGTTTATTTCATTGTAAACAATCCTTTGTAAGATTAAACTACATGTTTATGAATGAAATGGAAACTTTGAAAGTGATTTGTGTGTTTTGCTAGTATTATTATCATTTCGTAATCAATTCAGGGATTCCGCACCTGAATTGATATACTAGTTTGATCAACGTCTTTGTTTTTGACAATTCGATCGTCATACAAAGTGGTATCAGAGCCATAAGCATCAAACAACTACGATTTGATAATATTTGAGCTGATTTGGACTCAATTTTGATCAAAACTTTTCTGTTTTCAAAGAACAATTGAAATTGATGAATATTGATTGATTTGAACTAGTTTTCATGGATAAAATCTAAAATTCCCTTCATTAAACTTGTTCCAAATCAATTCCGAAGCAAAACCTGCAAAACATCATCAAAATAACTGATTTTCAAAGAATAACCGTTTTTCAAAATGCAAGGGTCGATCCTAGGGAGAAACGGTCGAGAGTGTGTGTTTTAGGTCGAAAGTGGACTTTATTCCGTTCGAACCTAGGAGTTTTTAGTGTGTTGTTGCTCATTCGACCAGTTGTTGTACATTCGACCCATCGCGAGGTCAAAAGTGGGTTATTTTGGTCAAAAGTGAGAGAATTTGTTATATTCTACCTTCGAGTCTTCAGAAAGGGTCGAACCTGGACTGAATTTCACATTCGACTCCATGATTACTTGTAAAAGGTCGAAAGTAGAATCTGTTTGGATCCTTGGTCGGCAGCTGTTCAGAAGACGACTAGTCAATCATCTCAACCAATCAACTACTTGGCGATGACTAGTTCGATGCCACAACAAGTTGCACAACCACCACAACAACCCATGGCTGATTATTGGGGAGTTGCAATAGCTGCAGTACACTCTCAAACTACCAATGCTATTTCTATGCTAATTCATGACTTATCTTCAGGTAGTGGGAGCCTTCCACCAAAGCTGATGGAAATGGTGGATTATAATCAATGGGAGACCAAGTTCATGATTCATTTGGAGGGAATGGGAATGGAAGGCACCGAGGCATGGCAAATGATAGCTAAGGGGTATGTTGCACCAGTTTTGGAGAACACTGGTGAACCGATTCCATTAGAGAGCTTAGCTGAGGATGAGAAGAAAAAGTTTGTGGTGGAGAAGAAGGCGTTCTCACAACTATCCCAGGCTATTAACACTGATCATCTACATCAGTTCGGGTCGTGCACAACCTCAAAGCAGTTGTGGGATATGTTGAAGAATCGTCATGATGGGAATGAGAAAACAAGGAACTTAAGAATGGAGGAGTTGAGAAAAGAGTTCAAAAATTTTAGTTATATGGGAAATGAGACATTGATGGAGTTGATTCCAAGGTATTGTCATTTGTTGACTGAACTATCAAGTTATGAGATCAACATACCTATGTCCGAGTTGGTGGATAAGTTCGGTGATGCATTACCACCATACTGGAATCAACACATTGAGGTCCTAAAGGAGAAAGATGCATACCAGTATTGCACCATCAATGAATTCATTCAGAAACTGGAGAACAAAGAGATGGAAGAGAAGAGGAAAGCAAAAAGAGCACAAGTTCCTCAGAATCCAGAGTTATATCATGGTGGTACATCTTCATCTCTAACTAGTTCAAGTTCTAATAGTTCGGTTGCTCCACACATAGCTTGTGTTTCAAACATTGTTGAACCAACCAAAACCCCAATAAACTATCTAGCTCAAACTTCATCTTACACACCCCCCGTCATTTCCTACTACTTACATTCCACCATTTTCACCTATGCAACAAGCTGCATGCTATTCAGCTAGCTTGAACCAACCCCAACAACAACCATACATTCCTCAAATGAACCCAAGCCAATCAAACCAAAGCCCAATTGTGTTGGAGACATCAAACTTGAACAATGTCACTGTTGAAGTTGCACAACAACATGTAGCTTTGGTATCTGCTATGGTCACTTCGTATAATGGTTTGGTAGCTAGTCAAATTGGTAACAACAACCTAACCAGTGAAGACTATGCTCAAATTGATAAGGAGGAGATGGAGCTCATTGACATTCAGTGGGCATTTGCTAGTGTCATGAGACGAGCGACTGAGTTTATAGAGAATACTAGGAGAATTGATCTTTCTACATCTCCTAACACCACATATGGCTTCAACAAAGCCAAAGTAACATGTTTTAACTGTGGTGGGAAGGTCACTTCAAGAGAGAATGCACACAGCCAGCACAACAGGGAAACAGGAATCCTTTCAACACTAATTACCAGAACCGTCAATCTCAAAATCAGGTATCTTATCAAAGCCAAAATAACCCCAACTACCAACCACAAAATAATTACCAAAATCGACAAAACGCCTCACCAAACAATTTTGTTAGACAAACCACTACACCAAACCAGAACCAGAATCAAACACCACATAATCCAACCAGAACAATCATTCCAATTTCTACACCAAATAGCCAAACCCAACCAGATAACCAGAACCAGGCTTTGGTTATTCAGAAGGATGAAGGATTTGATTGGACTGGTATGCAACTTGGTGTTGAGGAAATTACCGCTGGTAATGTGGCATGTGTTGCTCAGAAGATAGATTTGGAGGAGCCGGTGTTAGTTGAAGAAGATTTGGAGATTGAGAAGAAATTTAAGGTGAAGATTGATGAATTGATGGAAGAAACTGATGATTGTGTTGAAAAGAAGTCAGGATTGATTCTTGACTCGGTCACCGATATTCCTGAACAGTGTGACTCAGTATATTTTGATTCGGAGAGCGAGTCTGATTCTGAAGCTAGTGCTAACTCACTAGATGGAGGACATTGATCAACTTCTAGCCGAAGCTGATTTTCCTATGTCCTGCAAATCTTGCATAGTGGATGATGCTTTTACCAGAGTTGATTATTCTAAATTTTTTGTTGGAAAGGAAGCACACTTTGCTTTAATGACGATGACAGAGCCTCCGAAACAGGTAAGTTATGACTCCACGTTAGACATGAATAGTGACAAATATTGTGGTACATGTGATAGATTGACAGAAGAGAACAAGCAACTCACGGTTCAACTTGAGATTGCTAGAATCGGCTGTCAATCATATCGAAAAGAAGCACATGAATTCAATAAGGAGCTTGATGGTTATAAGAAAGACATTTCTGATCTTAAGAAAACACTTTCTTTAAAACAATTGGCCATTAACAATTACATAAATGAATTGGAAGAAACTAAACTTGAAATGGCAACTATCAAGTGCTTTGCTGAAAAGGTCAACAAGAAGTTTGAAAGCTACCAACATATTGCATATGTTGTTGACCATATTATTGAGGAACCCTCACAACCGAGTAGTGCAAACTACAAGGTTGTCCTATCTCAAGTGTTGTTTGAAAATCACACTTTACATTCAATAACACCGGAGAGTTCAGTTAAGTCTCATTTTGCATCGGAAGATGAATCTAACACTTCCAGTGTTGGAGATCCAAATTCCGATGTTAGACCTATTTTGGGATTGAATGATGAGGGTGTAAGAGCTGTAACTGATGATTTTGACTCTAAGGATGATAAAACTGAGAAAGTGAGTGATATTCCAATTGAAAATCACATTATCACCAATGAACCGGTATCACCTTCTCAGATTATTCATCCAATGGCTAACGTTCATCGAGTGAATCAGTCAGTTAAGCAAGTTGAAAAGAATGAACCGAGTGACAAACCCGTCAAAGTGTTTTATCAGATGGAAGGATCCGATAAGATTATTTCTGATGAGGAATATCCAATTACTCCGAGATTGAGAAAATTTGGCAGGAGAGTACTATTTGGTTCCCAAAACATGAAAGAACCAATGATGTACCTCTAAAGATTTTGAAGAAAATTTATTTGGATGTTCCAAAAGAACCAAAGGTTCATGTCACCGAGTTTATTTAGCCAATGGAGAAGGCGGATAGTTTTCTTGAGCCGACTTACTCAAAAGATCCAGCTCCTGACGAAGGTGTGTGGATGACCAATATCCTATCACTACTTATGCAAAGTCAAACGCCAAGAACAACTTTGAAGAATACCGTGCATGCTTTAAGTGAGGGGAGAGAGGGCATTTACTTGCTCACTACCCGTACGTGAGGCACAAAAGGCACGAAGTTGAAGTTAAGCAAAAATATCAAAGTCCAGTCGATTATCATTGTTATCCACAACGACGCTTTGTCCCTCAACCAGCACCTTTTTACAATCAGAGCCGTTATTATCAAAAGAGGGATAATCGTCAGATGACATATGATCGTCGTAACCGGATCGCAATGGAAAAACCTTTAAACAAACCAGTGGTGAACATAACTGTTGAGAAGCAAAAGGTACCATTAAAACTTGCGGTTAAACCAATAGTTGGACCTATCTCGGTTAAATCAGAGAAGGTAACCAAGAAAGTTTCCTTCAAGAATGAATTAAAGAAACCGACTGAGACTCTAAAATCTCAGATCCGGATCTTGAAACATTTGGAACAATTCTGGTCACCAGTGGGATCTTAAGGTGCCTCGACTTCAAAAATACCTGAGAAATCTAAGAATGAAAAGAATTTAATTGATCAGAAAAAGATCAATTCAAATTCAAAAGATTGTGAAAAAAGATTCTTTGAAACAAAATGTTCAAAGACCCAAGACCAAGTAGGCTTGGGTCCCCCGAAAGAACTAATGATTTTACTTGATATGTGCAGGGAGCTTCAGATGGCCCTGTTAGCAGTCTTTGGATTGTTGACAGTGGAGCTTCTGGTCACATGACGGGGGATTTATCGCTGCTGTTCGACATTAGAAACATCAATGGCGGATATGTAGCATTTGCTGGGAATAAAGGAGGATACATTAATATGGAGGGAAGTGTGAGTAATGGTATCGTGAGTTTTGAGAAGATATTGTATGTGGAACAGATAGACTATAATCTACTTAGAGTCAGTCAAATATGCAACAAACAGTTCTCTGTTTTCTTTGATGACAAATCTTGCTACATTCTCAAGCCCGGTTTCGTTCTTCCAAAAGAGTGGATAATGCTGAAAGCACCGAGAGTGAATAATCTGTACATTCTCGACATGTCAAAGGCAATGACAACCCATGGCCAAGTAACGTGTTTCCTCTCCAAGGCTACTGAAAAAAAAAAATCTATAATGTGCCATAGGAGGATGGGACACATTCACCTTAGAAAAATGAACCATCTAGTGAAGAATGGACTTGTCGAAGGCGTAAATGTTAAACATTTCCATTTGAATGACAAGTGTGTGAGTTGCAAAAAGGGAAAGCAGCACAAGCAGTCCCACAAACCAAAGAAAGTAAATTAAGTTGAGATGCCACTTGAGCGTTTGCACCATACCTATTCGGACCGGTCAAGCGTAAAAGTCATGTTGGTAAATTATACTGTCTTGTGGTTACCGATGACTATTCCAGATTCTCGTGGGTAATGTGCTTGCATCATAAAAGTGACACGTTTAACAATCTAAAGGTTCTGTTCACTCGATTAGAAAATGTCTGTGGTCTAAATATCAAGAGAATTAGGAGTGATAATGGGACAGAGTTCAAAAACGCACAGATGGATGCTCTTTGTGAAGATAAAGGAATTCATCATGAATATAGTGCTCCGTATACCCCTCAACAGAACGGTGTCGCAGAACGTAAAAACAGGACTCTAATATAGTGCTCAGTAATGTTCTGGAATGAAGCCATTTACGCAGCATGTTACACTGTGAATCGAGTGTAAACAGTAAAGAAGTTTGGGAAAACTTCTTATGAACTGTTGAACAGACGAAAGCCAAACTTAGAGTATCTGAAACCATTTGGAGCACCGTGTACTATGTTCAATCCATCTGAGAAGTTCGCACCGAAAGCTGAAGAAGGATTCTTTGTTGGATATGCAACCCCACACAAACGGGTATTCAACAAACGAACTCGTCAGGTAGAGGAGTGGGCTAACGTTGAAGTTCAACGGCATACTCAGAATGAACAGGGTAGCGGTCCAGATTGGATGTTTGATTACAAAGACTTCTTTGAATCATTCAATCTAGATAGCTTGGTTGACGAGGCTGTATTAAGACTATATTACGAGTGTGAAAATGCAGTGACTTCACCGTTGGTGCGTTCGATCACCGTAAATCCTCCAACAGCTTCTAATGATGCCAATGCTCCTACAGCAGAGGAAGAAGTGTTCCAGGAAGCTTCCACAACTCTCAATTCATCAGAATCGGAAGATGATGATGATGTCACAAGTGAAGCTATTCTAGATTTTGCTACAAAGACACCTCCTGTGAACCCAAATCCAAATGATGTTTCATCATCTAATTTGGGTAATGATCTGGATTCTACAGAGAATTTGACTACTCAAACGGGAGTACAAGTACCTGATCACCTGGAATCTTGGATTCATCGTATTCACCCGCTCGAGCAAGTTATTGGTGATCCTGGGAGCTACGTTATGACGAGAGGACAACTTAGGAATGCAAACTCACAAGAAAATCTTGGCGCTCTAGGTTTATATGCTAAAATTTAGAAATTAGGTTGTCAGAATGACTGGTAATTTGCTTGTTATGTCTCGCAGGTTGAGCCGCGGACATACAAGGATGCTCTTTTGGATGACGCTTGGGTAGAGGTAATGCAAGAGGAGTTATTGCAATTTCAGAAACTGTGAGTATGGACACTGACAGATTTATCTCCAGGAAGGAAAAAGATTGGAACCAAATGGGTGTTCAAGTGTAAAAAGGATGACAGAAGAGTGATCATGAGAAACAATGCTCGACTGGTTGTACAAGGCTTTCATCAAGTGGAAGGAATCGACTATAACGAGATTTATGCACCTGTTGCACGCTTAGAAGCTATTCGTATATTTCTAGCGTTTGCATCATACAAGAAATTCAAGGTGTATCAAATGGATGTTAAAAGCGCGTTTCCTTACGGTGTGGTTAAGGAAGACGTTTACGTAGGTCAACCACCAGGCTTTGGGGATCCTATCCACCGGGATAAGGTCTACGTTCTTAACAAAGCTCTCTATGGATTGCACCAGGCTCCATGGCTATGGTATGAGGAGCTGAGCACATATCTTCTATCCAAAGGATTCAAACGAGGTTTGGTAGATTGCACACTGTTCACAAAACGAACATGGGATGAGTTGCTTCTAGTGCAGATTTATGTTGATGACATTATTTTTGGATCTACTAATGAACTTTTGTGCAGAGAATTTGAACTAGTTATGCAGGAAAAGTTCGAAATGCGTGCGATGGGAGAGATGCAGTTTTTCCTAGGCTTGCAGGTGGACCAAAGACCAACGGGGATCTTTATTCACCAAACCAAATACGTATCTGAAGTCTTGAGCCGATTCCAGATGGAGGATTCGAAGCCGATGGATACCCCGATACAACATAATCACGGGATTGGAGTTAACGCTAAGGGGGAGCTGACTGATCCTTTTACATACAGAGCAATCGTCGGATCTCTGATGTACCTCACTGCATCTAGACCAGACATAATGTTCACCACATGTCTCTATGCACGTTATCAATCGAAGCCGAAAAAAAATCATCTAGCAGCTGTCAAACGGATCCTAAGATATCTGAAGGGTAGTCTGTCGAGAGGACTGTGGTACCCTAATGATGATAATTTTAACCTAATTGCTTTTAGTGATGCAGATTGGGGAGGCTGTGACAAAGACAGCAAGTCCACAACGGCTGGATGTCAGTTTATGGGGAGCAGGCTCGTAACATGGCAATGCAAGAAACAAACTGCAGTCGCCTTATCAACATGTGAAGCAGAATATGTCTCAGCTTCAAGCTGCTGCTCACAAGTTCTGTGGATCCAACAACAGATGGTTGATTATGGTTTGCAATTCCTTATAACCCCTATTTACTGTGATAATGAGGCCGCTATTGCATTAACTAAAGACTTAGTCAATCACTCAAAAGCTAAGCATATCCGGATTAAATACCATTTTATCCGTGATTGTTATGCAAAAGTGTTGATCGATATGGTCAAAATCCACACTGATTATTAACGTGCAGATCTTTTTACCAAAGCTTTTGATAAATCAAGATTTGAATATCTTTTAAAAGCTAATGGTATAAAAGAAAAAAAAGACTGATTATCACCTCGGTTTATCACTTTTTAGTTTTAGTTTTTACTGTTTTCCTGAAAAATTCAAAAACCTAAAAATATGTTTTTCATTTTAGGGGGAGTCTATTTTTAGAAAAACCCAAAACATTGAAAAATTCAAAAAGTAATAAAAACTAGAAAAATCCAAAATGATTTCCTGGAGAAATAGAGAAAATGATAGTACATCAGTGGGGATCTGACACATGCTAAACAAATGTAATGCAATATAAGGCGTGTGTTTGAGTCAGTGTGATGTGCTGGTAGGCTTCGTAGACCTATTACTGCGTTCCTGCTACATACATATCAAACGAATTGTTATGTGGATGAACTCCTCGTGGGCATATGGTCTTTGTACCGTAATTTCATTTGATAGGATTTTTTGTAAAAAATTTGGAGGTTTCGGGTCGTTATGTTATTAGTTATCTGGGGATAGCCTCTCTGATCTTCTGTCGTAAGTTCCTACGGACCTAGATCAGATAGGGTATCTTTATAAAAGAGCTTTAATGCCAAAACCTAAAGTTACCAAATTGAGGAACTTTCAATGTTTGACGATAATCAAAGATTATCTAATGCATCATATCCAATCATTGATGCAAATCATGATTGATATCAGCCTTCAACCTAGTAGAGTGCACAAGTTACTTTGTAGCATTGAGTTGCTGACATGTACACCTCTATGTCTCATACCTTGTAAATTACAGATGATGAAAGCATAATCACGCATTACAATGGGTCTTTGTGCAATTATTCCTTGATACAGGAGTATGTCATGTGTGTGGGAACCACAGACAATTGTGTTTATACTATAAATAGCCGTATCAGTCTAAAGCACTGCACAACAGTCTGCATGTGAGCTTAGGTGGACAACAATATCAGCAATTGTCGGATCACACATTGTCTTTAATGATAATATAAATCAAAAGATCATCTTACCGGAAATCAGATTTCTCAATAACTGATATGATCATCTTACCGGAAATCACAAAACATTTATTGCTTTATGTTTACATTTTTGCATTTTACATTTTTCGTCCAAAATAAAAAAACTCAAAAAGATTTTAGGTGTGTTTTGACAAAAACTTTCAGAAAATCCAAAAGATTTTACATTTCTATATTCTTTTTGATAACCGATGGTGGTTGATGGTGATTTTCTGAAACTTGATGGACCATTTGAGTTTTGTGATCTTTAAATGAGAAATAATGAATGTTTGATGCTTAAATGTTTCGAAAAATATTGAATTGGATTCGATTTTGAGATTTGGTAAAAAGTTCGAAAATTCCAATCTTCATTCGCCCCTTCGATGGGTCGAATGTGGAATTTTTCCATTACATTCGAACTTTTTAAACAGTCGAATGTGAGTGTTCTAATGTCTGTTGCACATTCGAACCATATTTCTTCCTTCGAACATTTAAATAGCGTCGAAAGTGGAAATATCTTCACATTCGCCCAAGCAAAAGGGTCGAATGTGAAGCCTATATAATCACTTCGGCACGTTCGAACCTTCATTCGAGAAAAATTTCAAAAATATGTGATACCAACCCCATGTTCCTCGATTGTTTTTCATCTTATCATTGTAATCTGTGATTGTTACTGATCATTTCAAGCTAAGAATTGCAGGTAATCATCCATATTTCAAGTCAGAATCGATGATTTTCAGTTCGAACCCTAACAATGAATCGTCTGGATTATTGAGACTGTTTTGTTTGAATTTTTTGATTAGGATTCAATCCTTATGTGTTTTAGGGGGAGAGGATACCAAAATCAAGGATTTTAACATATCAGATTGATGAATTGATTGTCAAAATTATTCGAACCCTAGATTTTGGGGTAAAAACACTTAATGATTGAATAATTAACACAATTGATTGTTAAAAAAAAAACTTAATCAGACCTATTAGCAACTAAACAAACCAAAATGGCATGTTAAAATGGTCAAATTCAAAATCTGAAAAATTGGAAGATGAACAGCCTGATTCGACCAATTCAAAAGGGTCGAATGTGACTTTTTGGTCGAAGGAGGCTTGTTCAAATGGTCGAAAGTGGAACAAACGTCGAATGTACAATTTTAAAACAACTTTTTCACATTCGAACCTTATTTCCACATTCAAACCTTATATTTTCCACATTCGAACCTACGTTCGGTCGAAGATGGAATTCCAAAATCCAAAATTTCAATTTTGTATATTTGGTCCGTTTCTAATATGTTTTCGTGTTTTGTTTTTGTAGATTCTCAATGGCTGAACCTCAGAATACTGACATTCCAGCAGGTTCATCTGAAAAGGCTGCCGGGAAAAAGCCGGAGGAAGAGTTACCTTTTGAAGAAGCTCACAACTGTTGCGTGTTTCTTGGAGATTTGAAGAAACACACTGAATTCACTGGTATAGTTAAGTTCCTGAAGCGGTGCAGAGTTGTAGACATTATTGCCACACCTGCTATCGTTTACAGAGATCATCAGAAGAAGTTCTGGAAGAATGCACGGATTGATTTTTGGGATAATGAAACAGCAATTATCAGTAAGATTTAGGGGTAGATGGTGATTGTATCTGAAGGTGACATTAGGAAAGCTTTGAAGCTGAAAGACAAGAAGACTGATCCGAGATGCTTATCTTGCATAGAACAGAGGAAGTGCTTTTTAAGGATGAGATATAACGGACCTATCACAGATGGAGCTCTACATAAAGGTAAATTGTGCCAACAATTTAAATACCTGGCTCATGTGATGCTACATGTATTTGGGTCTGTGAGTGGAGGATATGATGTCATGAGAAAGAGTATTAGCTCTTTGATGGTTGCCCTGATTCTGAACAAATAATTCAACGTATCTAGGATGATACTTGATCATATGCTTGAACCGTTGAGAGGTCTAAAAAGTAAGAAGTTTTTGCTTTATCCTAGATTCATGCAGATGATATTTGATCAGAAATACAAGAAGTTGAGGAAAGATCCAACTAACATTGTGGTACAGGATCATATGAGTCTGAGTACATTGGTGAGAATGAAGGGTTATAAAGGTGTACCTGTAAACGAAAGACCACATTTGAAGAACTTGTTTGGTCACTTAATCAATCCAGATTATCAAGATCCAGGTGTTGATAAGGCAAGAATTGAAAATAGTGAATCTGATAATGATGATCCTTTATGTCCTGTTGATCCTAAAGCCAAAAGAAAGCAACAAGTTGTTAATGTTGGTGCTAAGAGTGGTAAAGGTAAAGGTAAAGAGAAAGAAGTTGAAGCAAAACCACCAAAGAAAACATCTCGAAGAAAGAAGAGTGTCGCAAAGAAAGGAACACATTTGGTTGATGAAGAGTCTATAGATTCTGAAGAGACTCGGGAGGAAGAGAGATGGGATTCTGCTAATGAGACTGTTAAGACCACCATGCCCAAGGCCACTGTGGCTGGTGAATCTAAGAGTCTTAATCAAACTTTGGAAGAACAGAGGATTAAGAGTCCAGTTGTGATGGATGATATTGATATAACTCTTGGATTGGGTTCTGAAGATTTTGGTGGATCACCGAAGGCCGGTGAAAAGCAGAAGAATCCAATATATAAGAAGAAACCTAATGCTGTTGAGATTGAAAAGCCTAAGAAGAGGAGAGCTAAGGATATTGAAAGTCTGATTGCAGGAAAGAAAGTTCCTGAAGTATCTAGCTCGAAGTCTACCGTGACATCCCGAGCAGCTAAGAAACAGAAAGTATCTACTGCTGAGAAAAATGATATTCCAACTGATGATTTTAATGCTACTTTAGATAGAGTCTTAAACATGTTTAAGAAAAAGACTCCAGTTGTTGAGGCTTCAACTCCTAAGGTTACTGTATCAGGAGATGTGATGGATGCAGTTAATCAGAAGCTGACTGAAATGATGAAGATCATAAACCAGCAACAAGAAGAGATTGATCAGTTGACAAAGAATGATAGAAAAATGTTGGATGTTGTTGAATCTTCGCAGGAGAGTCAGGAAGAGTTAGCAGCAAAGATTAAACTACTCCAGAATGAGAATCAGAAGTTGTTAAAGCATGAGCAGAGAAATACTAGAAGATACATGGCTTTAAGACTTGAAAACAAGCAGGTAAAGAAAGATAACAAAGAGCTTAGGAAGCTAATTGATGATTTATATGAAAGAGCTCCTCAGTTACAAGAAGGAGAGGAGGACAAAGAAATAGAGGAAGAGCTTGTTGACTTTGAACCATCTGAGTCTGAGAAAGATGAAGAAGATGATGAAGAACTTGAACAGGATGCCGGTGATGCTCCTGAGAAAAAGAAGAAGGATGATGATGATAATGATGGTTGAGGAGGTGACTCTGGAGATGATAATAGCTCTGCAAATGATGATGATGATGACACTGATAAGTATAAGTGTGAAAAGAGAGAATCAGGAAAAGGTGCAGGAGAATCTAGTTCGAAAGCTCCTGGTGACAATACTGATGATAATGATATCTTTTGGAATAAGAAGATCAGATCTTTATCTGAGGAGAATAAGAAGCTATATCGTCAGATCTTAACAAACAGAGTCTGGACGATTGAGATGACATGAAGATTTCCAGAAATATTTGAGTTAGTTGACATGAGATTTGAACTTGAGTACAATGATCCTGATCTTGAAGACGGTGAAGTTTCTGCAGCTGTTTCGAAAGAAATACTTGAAGGATTGGATAAACAGGTTGGGAAATCTCTTGAAGAGTTAATGAGTGAGAATTATATTCTGAATATTCCTAAGAAAGAAGCAGGAAATCATTCTGATGATAGAGATACTCCGGTGTTTGAATATGTTGAAATGGAGGATATTACAAGTGAGGAATATCCAGAATACTTTAAAGATGATAAGGATTCTGGATTTCCTGAATTTTCTGAAGAATTGTTAAGCCAAGCTGAGAAACTTGCATGTGAGAAAAGCAAGAAGTTCGTTGATGAAGTTTTTAATAATTCAGATTGTCAGAAACTGACTGTAGAACAATCTGACGATCTGAAGAACTTGCTAAGGAAGCTGAAAGAGAAAGAGGCCAACCGACCAAAGACTGAGATTCAGGGTGGTTTCTATAAATTCCATAACGAACTGTTTAAAGGTAAAGCTCTCAGGTGGAAATATTTAAGACAGCTGAGGTGTGTTGCAGTGAAGTGGGAAAAAGGAATTCCGTATTTCCACAGATTCCATGACATTAAAACACTACCTTACTAGGTTGTACGCGATGTCTGCAGACATACGTTGTTTGGTGCTACTGTGAACAACGATGCTGTTGGATACTTTGCATATCGCATGGCGAGAGATAGTAGGACGAAATGGGATGTGTTCACCCCACAGTATCCGAGGAGGATTGTTCATAAGAAGATTAAGGATCAGATAACGGGGATGACTAAGGTTACTTTGAAATATGATCCACCGACAGTTTTGAAACATATACATTTGATGCCTATTCCACAACATTTCTTGAAAGACTTTATATAGTGGTATTATGATTGGAAGACGGCAGAGGCTATTATCTTATTGAAAGACAGGAAGAATGATTTCAAGAAGATATATATCTTTGATCCAATGTGGTTGATAAACTGCTCTCATGAAGATATTATCATGTTGTATTACAACCCGATCTACTGTGAAGAAAAAGACAGTGAACAGGCTGCAAAATACCAACGTGTGGTATTTTTGTGTTTTGCATGGGATGTTAACGCGGGGTGCGACTATGATTAGAAATTGGGGAAGTTTGTTCAAGTTCAGAAAGAAAAGAAGAAACCAAAGCAAACTCATGAATCAGTAATGACGAAAGAGCAGAAGACCTTACTGCACATCAAGGTGATGAACAAGAGAATGGACGAAGAGCGAAGGCTTAAGCAATCCAAGCAATAGTCGAGGGGGAGTTTGTTGATGCATATTATGCGAATAATGCTATTGGATTGCACATTCATTATGTTTTGTCACATTCAGGAGGTCGATGGTGGAAAATAGTATGGTCGAATGTAGATAAATATGGTCAAAGGAAGATAACAGGTCGAAGGAGAAGTTTTTGTAGAACATAGTGTTGATTCGCCCTTTAGTTTTGTCGAACCTGCACATTCGCCCATACGTTTGGTCGAATGTGCAGGTCTATATAAAGGCTGAATCAGATTTTAAAGTTAATAGTTGTCATTTTGTTTCCCTCCTTCGAGTGTGTTTACTCCCTAGGGTTTTATTGTGTCTAAATCTAGTTTATTTCATTGTAAACAATCCTTTGTAAGATTAATCTACATGTTTATGAATGAAATGGAAACTTCGAAAGTGATTTGTGTGTTTTGCTAGTATTATTATCATTTAGTAATCGATTCAGGGATTCCGCACCTGAATTGATATACTAGTTTGATCAACGTCTTTGTTTTTGACAATTCGATCCTCATACACAAACACTATTGATAAGATTTTGTAAACAAGCATAGAGGTAAACAATAAAAATAGAGTTTCAAAACTTTCCTTATTTGCCAACAAATGTTGTTAAAACATCCTTCATCAAAATAGATTTTCAATTACAATTTGCAATATGTCACGTACATGAATTAATTAATTAATAATAATAACAATATCAATATTTGCTGACACAACTCTTATTATTTCAAATTTCACCCTGTGAATTTTAAAATTCCTAAACACGCTTCCCTATGTGATTTAAAAATTTCCCTCCTAAAAATTCAAAACTTGGGGCTTACTTATTAAAGATAGTTTTAAAATAATTTATATAATTATTTAATTATCAAAATGAAATGACGCTAATGCAATTTTTTTAGAAAATAACCAGCCGGTTTGAAAAATGTTTTTTTTATAAAATATAACCTATCAACTTGAATATTATTGAACAATACAACAAACTATATACATAATGATACAATGTTTTATCTTATATAAATAAATTAATTTTTTTATTAATAAAATAAAATAATAAAAATATTTCATCTCAAAAAAATTATTATTTGGCACTCAACACAGCTAATGTTCAGAATTGTAAATACACTTCCCTATCGTAAGCTAAAAAGTTCTTCTTGAATATTCAAAACTTGAGCTTAAATGTAATATTTATTATTATAATTGCAAGATCTGTTTTACAACAACTGTTAATAATAACAACAGATGTTGTTAAAACAGCTGCCTTCAAATAGAATTTCACTTGCAATGTTATATCTTATACAACAACTCTTTCCCCCCCCCCCCCCTAAAAATTCAAAACTTAGGACTTAAAAGTTCACTTTTCAATATTCAAAAATTTGGCTTAAATATATTATTTTCCTATTACTAGTTAGAAACCCGCGCGATGCGGCGGCGACAAGAACTTATAACGTGGTATTCGTTTTATATTACTTTATTAATCATCTCGTGGTATATTGTTTAGTACTTAAGTTAGTTTACTTAATTCGTGTTATACTGTACAATTCAATTAAGTTAACTTACTCATCCTCATGTGCTACATCCGACGTGCGTATTTATTCTTATATAAATCCAAAATAAACAAATAAATAGACGTACATTTTAATCGAGCAATATAAGGAATAGTCTCCTGTCACCGGCGACCGACCATACATAGTTTACCCTAATAAAATAGCACAGTATACCAAACTCTGATGCGTGACACGCAAGAAATCTTCAACAATATCATGGTCTTCCATTATCGGTTCCATAAAATGTAACCATAACATATATAAAGTGCAAGAAAATATAAGTCGTGTCTTGAAGATCCAAAACAAAATAGAAGGTACTAATGGATAAAGACAAAACCCTCTCGGAACCATACTTTCAAATGGAATAAGTTTGGTGTTTTTGCACGGACAATCTTGAACTCCCCCCCCCCCTCAAAGCAAGATCTATCTTTCATGTGTTGGACACTCTTGATATGTAAAATTCTCAATTTGAAAACGACTAAGGCCATGTTTGGCTCTCCTTCTCCATTTCTACTTATAACTTTTCCCCCTTCAAAAGCTACTTAATCTCATAAGTCACAAATTGTGACTTATTTTCCCCCCAATTTCTCCTTTTCAAAGCACAAAATCCTCCATAAGTTACTTTTCAAACAACCATCCAAACACTTTTGTTTTAACTTATGACTTATTTGATAAGTCATAAGTTAAAAGGATGTGTGGAAATGGAGAGCCAAACATGCTCTAAGAAGAAATACATTAGCCACCAAAATCATATCATTATAAAAAGACCCATTTTACGTTGTGGGAAACTGTGGCTATATTTTCTCTAAAAAACGTAAAGAGCATTTTGTTAATTAAACAAACATTTTCACGTTACGAATTGTAATTTTTTTGGTTAGTGAGGTTCATATTTATTTTTTTCCTTACTTTCTTATATTGTTTTTCTAAATGGTTATGTTTTTTACTTCTGTCTTTGTTGTTAGTAAAAATTTTATTGCTAAAGAGTAAATGCGTTACTTGCGTCCAAAATTATAATTTTGAATGCTTATAGATCAAAACCTTATTGTGAATAATTATATTACAAAGACTATATAAGATTCACTCAAAAATAGTTAAGTAATAGAATCTAAAATTATAGGACAATGTCAAACGATACAGTCTTAGACGACTTTCAAACCAAATACAGTAGTGCTAGTAGCAGGCCATTTGGCAGGGTGACCATCCATTCTCTAGTCTTTCACCATTTTAGAAAATTCATATGGGCAAACCAATTCTAAAGCTGACACCCTTTCATCATTTTGTACCCCATTTTGAAAATAGACTAAACAAGTGAATGGATTTCCAAGTAACCTAAATGCAAAAACCTTTTTTAGCTTTTCTTGTGATTTATATTTGACCAAACATAATTCATAAATAATAACATTAAAAGGATGATAAAAGTTAAAAACAACTAAAAGCTTTGAAGCCATTTTCCAATTTTAGAGGTGGTAATTAGACCAATTTAATTATGAATATGTTGATTTGTAATTTTGTATTAGCTTAAATGATCAATTAAAAGAAATATAATGAGAATGATATTTATAGTGCTCCTTTTAAAAAAAGGATTAAAGGTTTTCGAACACTAAAATTAATTCATTCATAAAAACAAGTTTAAAACTTCAAATTGCCACCCTAAAAGACTGAGAACCTTGAAAATTGGTCTCGATGGATGAAGCAAGCTATGTGTACATACAAAATGTTTTTTATTAACACCTAGAAAAGTGTACACAAAAATGTACTTTAGGGTCTGCTAATGTTTTCAATAGTGTTATAGGTTTGTACTATAATAGTGAATTCCAAATTGTTCTTGTATTTGATAAGAGGGAGAGGGAGAGGGAGAAGGAGAGGGAGAGAGAGAGAGAGAGAGAGAGAGAGAGAGAGAGAGAGAGAGAGAGAGAGAGAGAGAGAGATGGCTTACTTGGTTGTTGAGGGGTCTGCTAATGGGTCACCTACTCTTTGGTTGTTCGTCAAGCCGAGTTTCACCAAAACACCTTTTACCATATTTTTTAGAACAATTTGTGAGATGAATATAAACAGTCGTAAGTGGCACTATCGATCTAGAAAACAAACTCAGGTTAGTATAATATCTAGTCGCTAACTCAAACCTAACCCTTTTATATAAAAACGAATTCTCGTTAAAGTTCAAATTTGAAAGTTCTAAAATCATAAACTTATTAAAAAAATAGCCAGCAAAATTGTAATCAATAAACAAAGGAAGAGAAGGGTGTTTGAATTTTGAAATGGAGTCCAAAACATTGATGGTCATAACGCCACCATATGTTACTTTGTAAAATCACACAGTACATTCTGTTTGAGTTCATGTCTGCTAAAATTTTAACCACAACTTGCTTCACTAAAATCATTATGTGTTAAATAGTGGCCACCAAAGTACCACCTGTTACGATTTAGCCATTTTTGTTATATGTTTATACCTGAAATTTGTTATTTTAGTGATTTTATCTAACAAAATTTATTACTAAGAAAGTTATATCAAAATGTGTTAAACTGAAATATAGATATGTCAAATGGTATGTCGTTTCTCAAAGCAAAATCAAGATATCCATTTTGTTTAGTATGACTTTAAGTCATAAACCGATTACGAGTTTCCAAAATACTTTTAAATAGATTACTAAACCTTTAAAATACAAAACAAATCAGCAAAATAAAAAGAAGTATACCTGGATGTCGCTGAACGCAAACACCTCAAATTTATTAGACAAGATTGAGCTATGCCGATGACCTGTAACTGATGGAACTGCAACAAATACAAGAAGAGTGCAAATAACATTGACCACATCAATAGTTGCATTAAAATATACCAGAGTGGCAACCAATAAGTATTAGAATGTAACAATAAAGTTTAAAAGCAAACCAGTGGCAAAACAGAATTTACGGCATTATAGTGCTGTAAAAAAACAGAATTCACTACGTTATATCGCTGCATAAAAGTGCAGTTTTGCTGCGTTTTGTTGTTGATGAAAAAAGAATGATTTTTCTAAAACTGGATACTTATTTGTATATTAGAAAAATAACATATTTAAGTCCATGATAGTTAAGGACATTTATGTACCTCATAAAAAAAGAGAAAAAGCGAATGAACTTCTCGACTTAGATTAATCGATTGTATTAAATAAACCATGCAACTGATTACGCTTCACACTTCCTGAACAAGCCTATTGCTTCAGTCACTTCAGCGTATGTTCAAAACCATATCAGGCCTCCTCAGAGTACATATTCATGTTGGCTAGGCACTCCTTTGCCTCTTCTAGCCAGCCTTCTTCACCATGACTCACACACCACTTGTCAATGTGATTATTTTGTTTCATGGAAACAATCCTATGTCTTGTGCGCATGAAGACAAGTGAGCCTTCAGTAGGTGAAACACCCTAAGAGAAACAAAAAAAAATAACAAATGCATCACTAACCATTAATAAAGACAAGTAATTTGTGTCATTAGAGAGAGTTATAACTTTAATTCACCTTTGAGCTGACTATAACCCTGTTGCTATTCACCTACATTTTTGGTCGTATCAGTATTTTAAATAATCAGAAACTGTCACACACTCATACCTGTATTCTTAACTCAACTTATTTATCCAACATTTAAGGCAAATTATTTTTAGCGCATCTTATTTACCCAAGTCCATAAACACCAAATCTGCAAAATTATCAACACCTCTCAGTCAAAATGCATAACTTATGTGTTCAGAAATAAAGTGTTCAGATTATGCAAAATACTGGGGAATAGCATTTCACTCATGAGTAATTAAAACCAAGCCCTAAAACTAATTGAAATCACAAAAGAACAATTCTGACTAACTAATCAAACCCAATCGACAATTGTTACTGATACAATTAGCCCAAATCAAAATAATACATACCAGTGTACACTAAAGCGTTAGATCTAAAAAAAGGAACTTAGAAACACATACCCCTCTTCAGAATCGTGTTGAAATCTGACCAACTCATTCCTCTTATGTGATTTAGCCACCAACCCAGCATTTGCTTGGATCTTCTCCTATCAAAGATGAAACAATCGATGACTATGTAAAGCTTCATTAACACAATATCATCAACCGGTAACAATATCAATTCATAAGACACGTTTTTCAACATGATGTTAATGCACAAAATCAAATAAACTAAGCTTTCAGAGTAATCAATTCATAAGAAGTCACATTTTTCAACATGCTGTTAATCTAATTTCGCTCTAAATTTACAAACTGTTTTCAACATTCGAGATCAATTAGGGTTCTTTACCTTTCCTCCACGCTACGCCTAGTTTTGTTAAAATAGAAACCACCACCCCTCCAGATCCGAACTCATATCCCTTGTAGAATGAAAAACTGTAACTGTTTAGCAATTTTGACAAAAGATTGCATGATAACAAAACATTATCACTATTCTTGAATAAAAAAAATTCAAAAAATAAAAATAAAATAAATAACATACACACATATATGGTGTCTGGATAGATAGATCTTCAATAGATCTTGAAACCCTATGTAAATCTAGCTCATCATCATCATGTATACCTTCCTGTTCTTGAATATATAACAACCATCACACGACATTTAGTATGTTTATAAAATCATCCTGTTCTTGAAAAAAAAATTCAAAAATAAAATAAAATAAATAACATACACAAATATATGGTGTCTGGATAGATAGATCTTCAATAGATCTTGAAACCCTTTGTAAATCCAACTCATCATCATGTATACCTTCCTGTTTTTGAAGATACAACAACCATCATACGAGATTTGGTATGTTTGTAAATCGTGTGCATATGTAGTGTGTGGATGTAAGAGAGGATGTGTTACTAACCATGAGCGGAGAAGCTTGCGATATCCATATCCTTTCTAAAATCTGCTTGATGTTCTTGAGTTGAGAGAGAGAGATGAGGGAGGCGGATAGGTTTTCAAATGTGAGGTGAATTGAATGAAACCCTAATAAGTATAATGTATCCCGTGTAATTTTTTTAAGCATAAGAGTCTTGTACATGATGCATCATAACTTGTACCCTATAAAAGTTTAAGAGTTTTTTATGCATTGATCATTGTACAACATGCTTTCAAAGCTTGTACATGTGGCAAATGACCATTTCTGCCCTTCCTATATGCTTATTAATATAGTATAGATAATTGGAAGATCTGTTTTACAACAACTGTCATCAAATAGAATTTCACTTAAAGCTTACAATGTTATATCTTATATAAATCAATCAATTAATTACTTAGTAATAATGATACAAAAACTATTGGTGAGAGTTTGTAAACTAACATAGAGGTAAACAATATAAATAGAGTTTCAAAACTGTCCTTATCTGCCAACAAATGTTCTTAAAACATCTTTCATCAAAATAGATTTTCAATTACAATTTGCGATATGTCACGTACATGAATTAATTAATTAATTAATAATAATAACAATATCAATATTTGCTCACACAACTCTTATTATTTGCAATTTTACCATTTTATGTTAAAATTCCTAAACACGCTTCCCTATGTGATTTAAAACTTTCCCTTCTAAAAATTCAAAATTTAGGGCTTACTTATTAAAGGTACTTTTAAAATATTTTTTATAATTATTTAATTATCAAAATGAAATGACGCTAATACAAAATTTTTAGAAAATAACCAGCCGGTTTGAAAAATGTTTTTTATAAAATATAACTATCAACTTGAATATTATTGAACAATACAACAAACTATATACATAATGATACAATGTTTTCTCTTATATAAATCAATTAATTATTTAGTTAATAAAATATAATAATAAAAATATTTGGTCTCAAAAAACTTATTATTTGGCACTCAACACAGCTAATGTTCAGAATCGTAAATACACTTCTCTATCGTAATTTAAAAAGTTCTCCTTGAATATTAAAAACTTGTGCTTAAATATAATATTTATTATTACAATTGCAAGATCTGTTTTACAACAACTGTTAATAATAACAAGATGTTGTTAAAACAGCTGCCTTCAAATAGAATTTCACTTGCAATGTTATATCTTATACAACAACTCTTATTACAACAACTCTTATTATTTGCAACTCGACCCTGTTAATGTGAAAATTCCTAAACACGCTTCCGTATGTGGTTTAAAACTTTCCCTCCTAAAGATTCAAAACTTAGGACTTAAAAGTTCCCTCTTCAATATTCAAAACTTGGGCTTAAATATATTATTTATTATTATAATTGGAAGATCTGTTTTACAACAACTGTAAACTTGTCAACAGATGTTAAAACGACTGTCATCAAATAGAATTTCACTTAAAGCTTACAATGTTATATCTTATATAAATCAATCAGTTAATTAATTAATTAATTAATAATGCTACAAACACTATTGATGAGATTTTGTAAACAAACATAGAGGTAAACAATAAAAATAGTGTTTCAAAACTTTCCTTATTTGCCAACAAATGTTGTTAAAATAGGTTTCATCAAAATAGATTTTCAATTACAAATTGCAATATGTCACGTACATGAATTAACTAATTAATAATAATAACAATATCAATATTTGCTCAAACAACTCTTATTATTTCCAATTTCACCCTGTTAATGCTCACACAACTATTCAATATTAAAAACATGGGCTTACAATTTCACTTAGAGCTTGCAATGTTATATCTTATATAAATCAATTAATTAATTAATTAATTAATTAATTAATAATAATGCTACAAACACTATTGATGAGAGTTTGTAAAGTATACATCTTCACAAAACAACTGCCAACGAATATAACTTCAATTTATACTATGGATGATTTACAAACATGCTTTGACAATATGTGTAATCCAATGTTCGAAAAACTTAAACAACAGTTCATAAAACATTTGTCATTGAATAAAACTTGAATTTATACCATAGGGTATTTACAAACATGTCTTGAGCGTAAACACATATTACAAACAACCACTAAAAAATCTAATATATCTTTTAATACTCTTCAGAAACCACAAACTAATGTTGCTAATACATAAAAATCAACTTTGATTATAACATGTCTTTATACACCCATGAGTCTTCAACACATATGTTTGTTTCTTGGCAGGAATGGTTTAAGGTATGTGTTGTATGTATAGAAGCATTATTAATATCCAAAATATTAACCTTGAATACTCAACATACTCAAGGTGCTTCCTTACATGCTTTGCTTGCTACCAGAACGGAAAAAAAAGATTCAAAGTTAGATTTCGACTACAGGCCATCATAACAAATTAAAGATATAACATATTTAACAAACATACCTATTGACAAGCACAACAGCGGGAACAACAAAAACGGAAGTAGACGCAGATGACATCCTCAAAAGATAAGCATAGTGGCGTAAAAGCATAATCGCAATCAATGTCTTTCCTAATGCCATCTAGAAAAACACTTCATTGCTTAAGCTAACGCCTCTATCTGTTAATGGAGAAACACAAAAGGTTGATCAGAAAACAAAATGAACACGTATTAAACACTCGAATAAATAAATTTAAAAACGGAAAGACATACCCTCTTGAGTTTGAGCCTGCCAATCTACAACCGTTCGTAATGGCAAGACTGATATTTTCCTTTGATTGTAAGAATCTTCAAAAGTTGAAAACTTTTTCGATGTAAATGCTCTGGTTGCTAATGGAGCAGACAAAATATTGAGGTTATTGAAGAACAAAATGGATATATTTTAATCTTATTGATAACATATATTAGAATTATTTTACCTGATGCTCGAGTGCTTCGACCTAAACGTAAATATGAGAGACCCATCTGTTACGATTTAAAAATTATTTGAGAGATTTATAAATTATTTGGGTGAAAGAGATGCGCACGATACCTTTATATAGTTGTGTAATGGGGTATCGAATTTGAAATTTGAATTTGAATTTGGAGCTCAAATTTAAAACCAACAGTCATACAAAAGTATGTTGACTCAACTGACAGTATTTTAACTAATTTATTAACAACCACTGTCAGGCAAGTGGCATTATTACCACTGTTCAGGAAAGTGGGATTTTTTTTTATTATTTAATGTGACGTCAGTTTTTGCGTCATACACGCATTGGTGGCCACTCTCTCCGGCTGACACATCTGCTTTTTGACGTCACTCACGCTTCTCCTATTATGGAAAGCATAGATACTAGGTGGTATCCCGTGTGGAAACACACTGGACGAGTCAGCCCAGACTTATCCGCTGTTTGGTAAGCACCGACACATCAACAGACCAACCCTCTAAAACACTCCATCTATTGTTAAAAGAAAATTTGTATTTTGTAACGTTTGTTCCTTTCACAACATCAGTTAATAATACTAAGGCAATAGATCGTTTGTAATTCAACGGTTTGTAATTCAACGTCTGTTCCTTTCCCAACACTATTCATTACATCAATTAAGAAGGTTTTTTAAAACAATTGTTTGTAAAACACTGTTAATTCAACGGTTTCTTTCAAACAGTTGTTGCTCTAAACATTTTCTACTAATAATGACATCACATATATTTTTAATGGTTTTTTTGCTAAATACCAATCATATATGTTCACTTAACAGTTGACTGTTGATATATTCTAATTGGTATTTTACTTTAACAGTAGACTATTGATATATTCTAATCGCTACTTTTCATCATATAAGTATAAACAGTTAAATAAAAAAGACATAATATATAAAATAGGATTTTCATTATAATTATAGCCATAAAAATCTAAAATACATTTAAATAACTATTCTGTGGTACTCAACTGTGACATCCGGGAAATTTTCCTTTCGTTTCGTTCTTTCCGTTTCTTTCATTTTGGGGCTTTGTGCAATTTTCGGGATGAAAATTCTTTCAACGTGGGGATGATGTGACACCCGGCATATTTGGCTTAAACATTTTAGTAACATCTAAGTCTACCTTAGCGGGAAACGTTTATAAACGGACTTAACTAGGTTAGTTGAGTCGGGTCAAGTTAGGATTGTCCAGGGTTCAATGATCTGGAGGATCATTGGGAGTCATGTTGGGAACACACTAGTACCGGGTCCCGTTGTTGGTGAAATTACATAAACTAATTAAGTGTATGTGTAGATTAATTGGTCGTGTGGTGGATTATATACATAGATGTGTTTAAATGATGTGTAGATGAATATCCATGCTTAAATATGTTGAACATAGACTAAGGTTGCATGCTCATATGTTAAGGTGCATTAAAATGCGTTAAACATGACAAACTGGAAAACTAGAAAAACATAGGTCCTGGTTCGACCACTTCGAGTGGTCGAAGCTGGAAATATGTCTTGGTACGACCCTTTGCAAAGGGGCGAACCTGGGATGTGGAATTGAAAGAATTCCCTTCGACCAGGACAGGGTACATTCGACCCTGTGAAAGGGTCGAAGGAGGCCACATTCGACCATTGACAGGGGTCGAAGGTAGATTAGTATAAATACCAAACTTTGTCATTTTTCACCATTTCACAAACCCTAACCGTCTCAAAACACTCTCAAACGATTTTAATCACTAAGGAAGGAGTTTTTGCTCTTCTTTTTCATAATCTAACCTATCAACAACATCTAAACAAGAATCCAAGGTGTGTTCTTAATCCTAAGTCTTTTTAAAGCATTTTGATTAGTTTTTATCTAACCCTAAAGGTCCAGATCTGTTCTAAGGATGTTTTTATCAATAAAAACCTTTTAACACCTTTCTAAATCTAAACCCTATCAATAAACATAGGTTTTGTATCAATGAACATATGTTAATTTTGTGTTATGTGATGTTATGTGTTGTTTAATGATTTGCTGCTATTCTAATGCTAGAAACATGATCTAGGGCTGCTATGAATGATAGTTAAGGATTATAAAAGGTTATAATTAGATAGATGGTGATATTATGGGTATTTTGGGGATTTTATGAAATCTAGGGCTTGTGCATGTTAAGTATTATTAATAAAATGAATGGGAGTTTTCGATTACAAGATAAGCTGAGCATTTGTAGATGATTATGGATTTGTATTAAAAAGTTTCCAAATTGGGTAAAAATTACATGCATGATGTGACACTTCCATAATCTTTGCCATTTTGGGAAAGGGCTGAAACGCATAGGTTTTGGGGCAAAGTTGGTGGGGTTTTGTAGAAACAAGTTATTCACACTTGACTGCTATGTTTGATGGTGTTTCGCGATGTTTCGAATGTGTTTGAAGCGTTTTTAGGAAAATTTATACAACTGGGGCGAACCTGGGCTCATTCGACCAAACGAGTGGACGAAGGAGAAATTCCAGGGTCGAACCTAGGAAATGTTTGGGCGAACCTGATAAAACGGTCGAATGAGACATCAAACGGTCGAACGAAACATAAAACGGGCGAAGGAGACTTAAAAAGGGGCGAAGGTGGCTTTATCTAACTGGTTTGACTTTTCTGATGTAGAAATGAGATTTTTGATACAAACTAAGTATTTTATGTTTGAACCTTGTGTGTAACCTATGTGTACTTGATTAGTTAGGGTAATGAGTCACCAACGGGATGTAGGGTCGGTCTAGTGTGTCGGTTGAACATTTAAACACGTTTTAAAACATACTTGGTTACGATCTGGACAATCGGGGACTAGATAACCTTATGGTTATTAGTCGGAACACTTATGTGAACATTTTGATTGATCTCTGGTAGAGGGATTATCAAGGGCTTAGCATTTTTACTAGTTACCGAAGAACGCTATCTAAGGTGAGTTCACGGCCCCACTTTTACAGCTTTAACTTTTGGGGGAGAAAACATGCGCTAAACTATATTGGTAACATATGTCATACTATGGTTTTAACTTTGTATTGCTATACGATATTTGGAAGTCCCGGGGGAATCCATGAATGTGCGGGGATGCACAACGGGGGAAATGTGGATAGATCTATTGGGCGTGACCTGCCCCACTCGACGGCTTGGAGGGCCGGGCGGGTGCATGCTGTCTCGAACGTTGCTAAACATGCTGAACATTATTCGGGCTGCTTAAACATATGCTAAACATTGCTAAACGTGTCCAGTAATGGTTTCCAATCGTAGTAGTAATAAAACATACGCCTAGCTAGCGTACTTGGTGACATTGGTATAGTATGGACATGGTAACGTTTTGGTAACTTTGGTAACTTATTGAACAAACCTGTGAACTCACCAGCATTATATGTTGATGTCTTTTTGGCATGTTTTTCTCAGGTCGCTAAGGTAGCAACATTGGACTAGGGGCACGAGTCTGCATGGCGTTTAGGCTTAGCTTCATGTTTTGAATAAAACTGTTTGAACATTGTCGTACTTGGTTTTGTAACTGGTTAAATGCTTCCGCTACGTTTTTGATAATTTGAGAACTATATTTTGGGTTTTTACGTATTCATATAGTGTTGTTTATTGTGACCGTTGACTTGGATCCTGGTTTTTCATGCACCTCGCGGTAAAACTCCGCAAGTGGAAATTTGAGGGTGTGACAGATTGGTATCAGAGCCAATGGTTATAGTGAACTAGGACTGCATGTAGAGTCTGGTCTACAGCCGAGTCGCACACACTAGACGGTCACATACTTTGTGTAATATCGCAAAAATGTTTCCCAAATTTTTTACGTAAAAGCCCTTATCCTATACATCTTTATATAAAGGTGCCTAAGCTTTTATTCTTCCAAACTTACAACCCATATATATATACATAAATGTAATAATAATAATAATAATAAATCTGAATTTTTTTTGGAATGTAAAAAAAGTAATAAATAAATAAATTTATATACCTATCATTTTCCTAAACCATAACTATAATAAACAACCAACCATACATAACCCAAAGCCCAACCCCCTTCTTTAAAACCTGAAGCCCAAGGATCAGAGCCCAACAAACAGCCCAAGTACCGGCCCATACCCCCTTCCCCTCATCACTGCTTTTAAAAAAAAATATATGACGGGCCGGGGATCGAACTTCAGTCCCCAACCGGTCCAGGATCAACAAACATCGACCCCCACCACTAGGCCACCATGTGTTATTGTTTTAATACTAGAATCCGTTTTATTTAAGATCTTCTGAAAGAAACAGACATGAACTGCTGTCTTCTTCGGCCAGCAGACCCGCAATAAAAAAAAAGAAATCAAAAGAGACCCGACCATCTAACTAAACTGCTTGATTTGTATGCAACTAAACCTTATATGGAAACAACAATCAACCCTCAATTAGTGACTATCATTGACGCATTTTAAGCCACGAAAACAGCTCGTGATGAACTATTATTACCTCGACATTGACCAAGGATGGCCAATCAATTCAACTTTCCATTCCTGCGATTTACCTATAAATTGAACCTACCCTTGTGCTCTAAAGATGCCGAAAACAAAACCCCTACTCTCTTTTTCTTCTAAATCTCTGTTATAATCTTCAAATCATTCACAGTTGACTTTTTGGTTGACTACGAGTTTCACCTTCGATTCGCATCTGTAAGTTCAATAAAATTACATGGTTTTGTTCGGTTTCTAATGTAGAGTAATAACCCTAACATGAATCTTGTTATCTCAAACGTTTGCTTGATCAATTATGCGGTTTAGGTTTCTAGGGTTCATACTAAGAAATTGGGGATTTGCAGGTTAAATGGATTTAAACGTTTAATCAGGTTTTTAATAACAAAGGCCACCCGTGGCCCAGTGGGTGAGCCGCTAGTGTTACAGGGTGGTGGTTCTGGGTTCGACCCCCACCATCAACAACCATTTTCTTTTTTTTTCAAATTCTTTATAATTATGTATTTTTGATAATTAACTCTTAAATTAGTTTTAAAATATCAAAGTTGATTTTTAAATTCTATAAAAATTATATTCTGCTATACAAACTATAAATTTATTCTTACAATTTTTATTTTCAGACAATATATTTATTTTATATATATAATAAATAATACAAGTTTATTCAATTATAATTATAAAATTCTATAAAATTATCAAAACGATTTTATTAAATTCCACAAAAATTATCCTAAACTTATAAAACAATAAAAATTCCAGAAATGATTTTTATTTCTGAAAAATCATTTATGTAATATTTTTAATTAGTTTTTGTTATTTTAATCATAAATAAATCATAATAAATTCATTTTTTAATTATTTTTGCATCAAAATTTCACATAAATTATTATTAATCATTTAGATCAGAAATATAAATTTTTGATTCGAAATTTATAATTTTTAATATTTTTAAATATTAAGTCTATATTTTGTCAAATAAATATTTATATACAAATATTCATTAATTAAGAAAATAATTTTATAAAAATTATTTTCACATTTGTTACATTATAATTCAACTACTTTTGGATAATATTGGTCAGAAAACATTTTCATTAATTATTTCTTTATTTATTTTAATTATTCAAATTTAATCATAAATCAATTGTTAATCCCCAAATTAGGAATCCTAGCATATTTTAGACTAGAAAACTTAGACTTAATAAGTTTTCCCCAACACTTATTTATTACCTTGAAATAGGGTGATATTTGGATACACACGAGTCACATTTGTTTACATATCAAGGGTCTCCATTCTAACATTAAGGTGAGTTTACATAGCCCCTTTTCTCTTTTACATTTTTGGGGTGAAACATGTTTAAACATTTTATACTATCATTTACTCATACTTACTTGTGATTCAATTACACTATCATTCTATCATTTGACTGTAACAAAAAGACACAGTACAATCATTAACAATGATCAAGCCGCCTATTTAGATTATAGCGCTATAAGTCTGACAAACCCACCCCCCCGCATAAATTCAGGGATGATCGATAACAGTAACAACATTTAACTAACTTGCGAGTTAGTCCTGAGTCGACACAAGGTTTGATTGTACAAAGACGCATTGTTACATGTCGGACTCATACTCTATCATTACACAACTGTGATTGTTGTACAAACTATTGTTATCAATTATATGTGTATGTGCGTGAAAGGATCGTATAACAACAAAGAATGATCAAACAAGTTAGTTTTAGGTGCGGAATCCCTAAAACTATCACAAAATAATAGTCAAACAGATTAAAACACACAGATCATCATTTTCAAAAGCTTTTCATTAATTAACAACTCGATTACGCGTTGATATATGATTACAAACAAGGTATGAACGTTAAAAGAGTTAAACAAAACACTAGAGAGAATATCAGAAAGTGGAGGGAATAATAATGACCAAAAGTTACATTCAAAAATCAAACTTGTCTATTTATAGACTGCACATTCGCCCAAATTGATTGTGCGAATGTGCAGGTTTGCCCAAATCGACTGGTCGAACCAAGTTCTACAATAAAGTATATTCACATTCGAACAAGTCTTCTTCCTTCGCACCCACTGGTCTTCCTTCGTACCTACAGATCTTCATTCGTACCTTCTGAAATCCTCCTTCGCACCAACGACAATCACCAAAACATATTTTTTATTCAATCCGAAGCATTAGTCGCACTTTTGCATCTACAAACTCCCCCTCGACTATTGCTTGGATTGCTGTCGACGTTGTTCGTCCAATCTAATATTCATCAGTCTGATATGTCGTTGAATCTTCTGTTCTTTCGTCAACACCGGTTCCTGAAATAGCTTTTGCTTCTTCGTTTTCAGTTCATGCACCTTTTCCTTTTCAACAAACTTTCCCAGCTTCTCGCCATAGTCACACCCAGCATTAATATCATATGCAAAGCACAGAAATACCACACGTTGGTACTTTCCTGCTTGCTCAGCATCCTTCGCATCAGAATAGATCGGATTGTAGAACAACATGATTATATCCTCATGTGAACAGTTTATCAACCACATGGGATCAAAAATGTGTACTTTCTTGTAGTTCTTCTCTCCGTCTTTCAACACAATCACGGCCTCTGCAATTTTCCAATCATAATACCACCAGATGAAATCTTTGGCGAAGTGTTGTGGGATAGGCAACAAAGGAATCTTTTTCAACACTCGCGGTGGTTTGTACTTTAACGTCACCTTGGGCATACCTGTAATCTGATCAATATCCTTCTTGTGAACAATTCGTTTAGGATATTGTGGTTTGAACAAATCCCACTTGGTTCGGCTTTCTCTAGTCATTTTCTTAGCAAAGTAGGTAATCTGACTATTTGACGCTCCCGTTAAACGGTGACGACAAATATCACGGATTGCCCAATAGGGAAGAGTCTTCAAATGATGAAATTTATCAAAGTATAAGATTCCCTTTTCCCACTTTACTGCAATACATCTCAATTCTTTAACAAACTTCCAGGCCAAAGCACGACCTTTGAAAATACCACTATGAAGTTTGTAAAAGCTTCCTTGAATTTTAGCTTTCGGACGATTGTTTTCTTTTTCTTTCAACTTCTTCAAGAATTCCTTCAAACTCTCCGACTGCTCGAACCGTGGTTTGTCATGCCCTTTAAAGATTTCGTCTTCAAACGCTTTGCTCTTCTCTTTCGCCAGTTTCTCGGCATGGTTTAGCAATTCATTTGAGAATCCAGGAAATCCACAATCTTGATTAGTCTTGAAGTATTGTGGATACTCCTCACTCGTAATATCTTCCATTTCAACTTCCTCAAACGCAGGAACATCATGGTCATCAGAATGATTCCCGGATTCCTTCTCAGGTATCTTCGGAATGAAATTGTCAGCAAGTAATTCTTCCAAAGTCTTTCCTACTTGCTTTGCTAAACCCTCAAGGATTTCTTTTGAAATTGCCGCAGAAACTTCCCCATCTTCAAGATCAGGGTCATCAAACTCCAACTCAAATAGTTTATTGCTCGACTCAAATATCTCTGGAAATCTGCTTGTCGTGTCGATCGTCCAGACTCGATCAGTGAGCATCTGGCGATCCATGTTCTTATCGTTTTCAGATAACGATTGCAGTTTCTCGTTCCAGAATATATCTTCATCCACATTCTCTCCAGGAGTCTTAGAGCTCGACTCACCACCCTTACTTGAGTCACGCTTCTCATATGTAAACTTTTCAGCGTCATCATCATCATCATCATCATCACTACTATCGAAAGCAGAGCCGTTTCCATCACTCGAACTATCATCTGAACCTCCATCATCCTTATCATCTTTCTTCTTCTTCTTTGTATCATTTCCTGCATCCTCATCAAGTTCTTCATCTTCTTCTTCATCTGATGGTTCGTAATCAACCTGTTCTTCTTCTCTTTCCTTATCTACTTCACCAGCTTGAAGTTGAGGAGCTTGGGAGTACAAGTTCTTGATCAAGTCGTCCATATGCTTCTTACTCTTCTTTAACTGTTTGTTCTCCTCCTTCAAGACTATGATTCTCCTGGTGTTTCGTTGCTCGTGCTTCAGCAACTTCTTATTTTCTCTCTTCAACCTCTTAATCGTTTTCTTCAAAGCTTCATTATCATCAGCTGATGTGACTACGACCTCCAACATCTTCTTATCATTCGACTTTAACTGCTCGATCTCAGTTTGTTGTTTGTTGATTAAATTCATCATCTCAGACAATCTCTGATTCACAGCACTCATAATGTCACTATCCACCAAAACTTTCTTCTTCATTGGTGGTTCAACAACATCAGGCAGTTTGCCTTTTCTGATCTTCTTGAGCACGTTATCCAATGCTTCATTAACCTCATCCATAGGTATATCTTCAGTCTGTTGTGTGCTCGATGTTGTCGCAGTCTTTTGCTTCTTCTGTGCTGGTGCAGTAACCGGTGACTTAGAACTAGTAGCCGGTGGTATTTTCTTACCAGCTATCAATGACTCAATCTCTTTCTTTCTCTTGATACTCGGTTTCTCCTGTTTCTTCTTCTTCTTAGCAGCTTGCACAGGAGAACCAGTAAACGTCTCATCTACGTTCATAATCAACTCATCTTCATCAACAGGAATAGGACTTTTGTTCCCTTGATCTTCTTCATTCTGACTAGTAGACACACCAGCCTCAGTGGCCTTGGGCGAGGTGGTCTTTAGCGTTTCAGCATCAGAATCCCAACGTTCATCTTCCTGCGTCTCTTCTGAATCAACAGACGCCTCATCAACTATATGTAAACCCTTCTTCGCCATCGTCTTGTTTCTTCTTGGCGTGCTTTTCTTCTTTTCGGGCTCAGTAACCTCTAACCTTATCTCCTTTTTCTTTGTCTTTCCACTCTTTGCGCCGACATTCACAACTTGTCTTTTGCGTTTCGCATCAGGATCAACATGATGTAACGGATCATCAGTATCAGAATCACTGTTCACATGCCTCACAAGCCCTTCACCCGGATCTGTATAATCAACTCTAGCTAGGTGTCCAAATAAACGTCTTACTGGAGGACGCTCATCAACTGACAAACCCTTATACGCTTTCATCCTAGCGAGTGTATTCAGCGACATATGTTCCTGAACAACTATGTGCTTAGGATCTCTATTCAGCTCCTTATACTTGTGATCAAACACCATCTGGAGGAAACGAGGATATAAAAGAAACTTCAGATTCCTCGTACCGTTCACAGGCTCTAGTAAATGAGAAATCAACATGCCTGAAACATTGAACGGTTTGTTCAACACTAAGGCAACCATCATAGAACTGATGCTCTTTCTCATCAAATCGTATCCTCCAGCTGCAGATCCGAATACATGAATCAAAACGTGTGCCAGATATTTGAATTGGGGGCACAGTTTTCCCTTATGCAATGAACCATCAGTGATTGGTCCATTGTATTTCATTCTGAGGAAGCACTTTCGCTGATCCATAAAAGTAAACTCCTTTGGATCTGTCGGCTCATCATTCAAGTTCAACGCTTCTCTCAGATCCTCCTCGCAAACAATGACTCTTTGTCCTTGAATCTTGGTCGTCAAACATGATTCGCACTTCCAGAAATCAAGCTTTGCATTCGACCAAAACTCTTGTATCATATATCTATACATAATCATCGGTGTAGCAATAGCATCTATCACCCTGCATCTCTTCAGGAACTCTATGATTCCGACAAACTCAGTATGCTTCTAAACATCTCCGAGATATGCACAGCAGTTATGCGCATTTTCGAAGTCTAAAAGCTTGGCAGGCTGTGATGATGATCCAGCTTGTTCCGTCGTCTTCTCTTGTTCGGACATCGTTAAATCTGCAAAACAAACAAAAACACACGTTAGAAAATCGACAAAATTTCAAACTTGAAAGTTTTGGTAATGAACCTTCTCTTTCGCCCAAATGGGGGTACGAAAGAGATTTCACAAGGTGCGAATGAGAAAGTTTGAAGGTTCAAATGTATAAATTTTTGAATAAAAATCTCATTTGCCCAAACAATCTACATTCGACCGTTTGATTTTCTCCTTCGCCCATTCGTAATGGTCGAAGGTGACTGTTCTAAATTTGAATTTTCAATTTTGATTTTAAGTGTTTCTGATCGTGTTCTTTTGATTGAAACAAATCCTAATGATGCCGATTAACTATCTTATACTAGCAGATTCATCAATTTTGCATTGTATTTGTGTTTTCAATTAAAAACTAGGGTTTAAACAAAACTATTAATCAATTGATCCAACAGTCGGTTTTTAAACCATGGTTTTTGTTAATTCTCCCCCTAAAACACATATACAATGAAACCTAATCAATAATTGTCACAATGAATTCAAATATAATCAGTTTAATTAATTAGGGCTCGAAACATAAACAGTGAATTAATCCTTCATTCCATAATGTTAACCTGTGAAAAATGATGCAAAATGATCAGAATAAAGTGCCGAACACAATGGAATGGTTCAAAAGAATCAAGCAACAAGGTGAGGTTAAGATGAAAAATCTGAAAAATTTTTAATGGGGTTCGAATGAGACAGATGGGTATATATAAGCATACTCCTTCGCCCATTCTATACGTACGAAGGAGAAACTTTTGTCTCCTTCGACCCTAGTGAAAGGTTCGAATGAGGCAAAAGAGTTCGAATGAGATAAATGGTCATGAACACTCTCCTTCGCCCGAATGGGCGAATGAGAAATGGGATTTTTGAAAATTTTCCAAATCTCAAAAACGAGTCCCGGTCCAATTATTTTCCAACTTTTAAGCATCCAACAATCATGTTTTCACATTTTAAAAGTTACAAAGCTCAAATGGTGTATCAAGGTTTAGAAAATCGACATCAACCACCATCTGTTATCAAAAATAAGATGAAAATGAAAAATAATTTTTTTTTTTTGGATTTTCTAAAGTTTATGCTAAAACACACCTAAAATCTTTTTGAGTTTTGTAATTTTTGACGAGAAAATAAAATGCAAAAATGTAAATGAAAAACTGTAAATGTTTTTGGGATTTCCGGTAAAGGGATCATATCAGTTTTTGAGAAATCTGATCACACCGTTGATCTTTTTGAAATATTATCATTAAAGACAATGTGTGATCTGGCATTTGCTGATATTGTGATCCACATAAACTCACATGCAGACTTTTGTGCAGTGCTTTATACTGATACTGATATTTATAGTATAAACGCAATTGTTTGTGGTTCCCACGCACACGACATACTCCCGTATCAAGAAGTAAATGCATAAAGACTCATTGTAAAGCGTGATTATGCTTTCGTCGTCTGTAATTGTACAAGATATAATGTATAGAGGTATACAGGTCAGCAAATTAATGCAGCAAAGTAACATATGCACTATACCAGGTTGAGGACTGATATTAATCATGATTTGCATCAGTGATCAATACGATGTAATAGATAATCTTTGATCATCATATAACATGGAAAGTTTCTCAATTCGGTAACTTTAGGATTTGGCATATAGCTCTGTTATAAAGACACCCTGTCTGATCTAGGTCCGTAATGACTTACAGCAGAAGATCAGAGAGGCTATCCCCAGACAACTAATAACATAACGACCCTAAACCTCCGAGTTTTGTACAAATACCCTATCAAACGAAATTACGGTACTAAGACCATATGCCCATGAGGAGTTCATCCACACAACAATTCGTTTGATATGTATGTATCAGGCACGCAGTAATAGGTCTACGAAGCCTATCAGCACATCGCACAGACTCAGACACATGCCCTATGTAGCAGTACATTACTTAGAATGTGTCAGATCCCCACTGATGTACTATCATTTCCCTTTATACTCCAGGAAATCATTTTAGAATTTTTCTGATTTTTATAGATTTTCGAATTTACTGTTCCCAAGGATAGGCTGGAGCATTTCAAATATGTGACTGCCCAGATATCGTTTGTTCACAGAAATCTGACGGCATTAATCTAAGGGAAGAAGATATAGCAGTCAGCAAAGAAATTTTCTAATTTTTATGGATTTTGAAATTTTTCAATGTTTCTGGACTTTTGAAATTTTCTGAAAAGCAGTAAAAATGTAAACTAAAAAGTGATAGACTGAGGTGGTGATCAGTACTGTTTTTCTTTAATACCATTAGCTTTTAAAAGATAATCAAATCTGGATTTGTCAAAAGCTTTGGTAAAAAGATCTGCGCGTTGGTAATCAGTGTGGATTTTGACCATATCGATCAACTCTTTAGCATAACAATCACGGATAAAATGATATTGAATCCGGATATGTTTAGCCTTTGAGTGATTTACTAAGTCTTTTGTTAATGCGATTGCGGCCTCATTATCACAGTAAATAGGGGTTTTAAGAAATTGCAAACCGTAATCCACCATCTGCTGTTGGATCCAAAGAACCTGTGAGCAGCAGCTCGATGCTGAAACGTATTCTGCTTCACATGTGGATAGTGCAACTGCGGTTTGTTTCTTGCATTGCCAGGTCACGAGCCTGCTCCCCATAAACTGATATCCAGCCGTTGTGGATTTGCTGTCTTTGTCACAGCCGCCCCAATCTGCATCACTAAAAGCGATTAGGTCAAAATTATCATCATGAGGGTACCACAGTCCTTTCGATGGACAACCCTTCAGATTTCTAAGGATACGCTTGACAGCTGCAAGATGACTCTGTTTCGGCTTCGATTGATATCGCGCACAAAGACATGTCGCAAACATTATATCAGGTCTAGATGTTGTGAGATACATCAGAGATCCGACGATTGCTCTGTATGTAAACGGATCAGTCAGCTCCCCCTTAAGGTCAACTCCAATCCCGTGATTAGGTTGTATCGGGGTATCCATCGGCTTCGAATCATCCATTTGGAATCGGCTCAAGACTTCAGAAACGTATTTTGTCTGGTGAATAAAGATCCCCGTTGGTCTTTGCTCCACCTGCAAGCCTAGGAAAAACTGCATTTCTCCCATTGCGCTCATTTCGAACTTTTCCTGCATTACTTTTTCAAATTTCCTGCACAGAAGTTCGTTAGTTGACCCAAAAATAATATCATCAACATAAATTTGTACAAGAAGCAAATCATCTCCTGCTCGTTTCGTGAACAGTGTGCAGTCTACCAGTCCGCGTTTGAATCCTTTCGAGAGAAGATACGTGCTCAGCTCCTCATACCATTGTCTCGGAGCCTGGTGCAACGCGTACAAAGCTTTGTTTAACACATAAACCTTATCCCGGTGAATAGGGTCCTCAAAGCCTGGCGGTTGACCTACGTAAACTTCCTCTTTGACCACACCGTAAAGAAATGCGCTCTTTACATCCATCTGATACACCTTAAATTTCTTCCATGTTGCAAACGCTAGGAACATTCGGATAGCTTCCAAGCGTGCAACCGGTGCATAGATTTCATTGTAGTCGATTCCCTCAACCTGATGAAAACCTTGAACGACCAAACGAGCTTTGTTTCGCACTATGACTCCTCTGTCATCCTTCTTGCACTTAAACACCCATTTGGTTCCAATTTTCTTTCTTCCAGGGGGCAAATCTGTCAGTGTCCATACACCGAGTTTCTAGAATTGTAATAACTCTTCCTACATTGCTTCCACCCAGGCATCATCCAAAAAGCATCCTTGTAAGTCCGCGGCTCTACCTGCGAAACATAACAAGCAAACGACCAGTCATTTTGAAAACCAGATTTTTGTATTTTGGCATATAAAGCAAGGTTGCCAATATTTTCTGGTGCTTGAGCATTTCTCAGCTGCCCTCTTGTCATCACGCTGCTACCAGGATCACCAATAACCTGTTCAAGCGGGTGTATCCGATGTATCCGAGATTCCGGATAATCAGGTACTTGTACTCCCGTTTGAGTTGTCAAATTCTTTGTAGGAACCAGATCATTACCCACATTCGATGTTGAAGCATCAGTATTAGTTGGGTTCACTGGTGGTGTCACTGTAGCGTTGTCCAGAATAGCTTCACTTGTTGCATCATCGTCTTCATCTTCTGAATCAGATGAATTAAGCGTTGTGGAAGCTTCTTGGAACACCTCTTCTTCCATCACAGGAGCAGTGGTTTCATAAGAAGCTGCTTCAGGATTTACCGTGATCGGACGCACTAACGGTGAAGTCACGGCGTTTTCGACCTCGTAATATAAGCGAAGTACAGCTTCTTCAACCATGCTATCTAGATTGAATGATTCAAAGAAGTCTTTGTAATCAAACATCCAATCTGGACCTCCACCCTGTACATTTTGTGTGTATCTTTGTACTTCAACATTAGCCCACTCCTCGACTTTTCTAGTTCTTTTGTTGAATACCCGTTTTAGTGGGGTTGCATATCCAACAAAATAACCTTCTTCAGCCTTTGGTGCGAACTTCTCCGAAGGATTAAGCATTGTACACAGGGCACCAAATGGTTCTAGATATTCCAGATTCGGCTTGCGTCGGTTCAACAGCTCATAAGAAGTCTTGCCAAACTTCTTCACTGTCAAAACACGATTAAGAGTATAACATGCTGCGTAAATAGCTTCGTTCCAGAACATGACTGGAAGATTTGAATCCGCAAGCATAGTTCTCGCCATCTCTATTAGAGTCCTGTTCTTTCTCTCTGCGACACCGTTCTGCTGGGGTGTATACGGAGCACTATATTCATGATGAATTCCCTTGTTTGCACAAAGATCCTCCATCTGAGCATTTTTGAACTCCGTCCCATTGTCACTCCGGATTCGTTTGATCTTCAGACCATATATATTCTCCAGACGTGTAAACAGAACCTTCAGATTGTCAAAAGTGTCGCTTTTCTGATGCAAGCACATGACCCATGAAAATCTTGAATAATCATCAGTCACCACAAGACAGTACAACTCCCCGGCATGACTTTTACGTCTGACTGGACCGAATAAGTCCATATGCAAACGTTCAAGCGGCAGTTCAACGGAATTGACTTTCTTTGGTCTATGGGATTGTTTGTGCTGCTTTCCCTTTTTGCAACTAACACACTTATCATTCAAATGGAAGTGTTTTACATTAACTCCCGTGACAAGTTCATTCTTCAGTAACTGGTTCATCTTTCGGAAATGGATGTGTCCCATTCTCCTGTTCCACATAATGGATTCTTTTTCTGTAGCCTTAGAGAGGAAACATGTGACTTGGCCATGGGTGGTCATTGCCTTGGACATATCGAGAATATACAAATTGTTTACTCTCGGTGCCTTCAGCATCACCCACTCTTTCGGAAGTTCAAACCCAAGTTTCAAGATATAGCAGGATTTGTCATCAAAATACACAGAAAATTGTTTATCACAAATTTGACTAACACTGAGCAGATTGTAATCTATCTGTTTCACGTATGAAATCCGCTCAAATGTCACGACCCCATTGCTTACACTACCCTCCATCGTAATGTAGCCTCCTTTATTACCAGCAAATGCCACATAACCTCCGTTAATGTTTTTGATATCAAAGAGTAGCGTGAGGTCCCCTGTCATGTGACCAGAAGATCCACTATCAACAATCCATAGGCTGCTAACAGGGCCAGCTGGAGCTCCCTGCACATATAAAGTAAAGCAGTTAGATCTTTCGGGGGACCCAAGCCTGTTTGGTCTTGGGTCTTTGAACGGGTTGTTTCAAAGATTCTTTCAATTCACAAACATCTTGGGTTAACTCAACCCCTTTCTTCTCACTCACAACTTTCTTTTTCTCACTCTTCGCATTCTGTGAAGTTGAGGCTCCTTCAGATTCCTTAGATGACCAGGATTGCTCAGATCTTTTCAAGATCCGGATCTGAGATTTTGAAGTCTCAACCGGTTTCTTTACTTCATCTTTAAATGCAACCTTCCTGGTTACCTTCTCTGATTTAACAGAGACAGGTCCAACTACTTGTTTTCCATTAGGTTTAGGAGTAACCTTTTTGTTATCAGCAGTTGAGTTCATCACAGGTTTCTCAGTGGTTATCCGGTTGCGTTTATCATACGTCATCGGACGGTTTTCCCTCTTGTTGTATAAATTGTTTTGATTATAATACGGTTCTTGCTGAGGGAAATACCGTCTTTGTGAATAACCGTAGTTGTCAACTGGATAATCATGATATTGCCTCATCTCCACCTCGTGCCTTTTGTGTCGTACGTACGGGCAGGCGGCAAGTAAATGTCCACATTCCCCGCATAGTTTTCTTTGATCGGCGACTTGGAAAAGCTAGCAATGGGATATCGATCGACCATGCATTGTTTCCTTAAACTCTCAGGAGTTGGTTCCTTCGAGTAAGTCGGTTCAATAAAACGGTTGGCTTTATCAACTGGCAAAACAAATTGTGTGACATTAACCTTGGCATCTTTATCCGAATAAATTTTATCTAAAATTTCTTGAGGAAAGTCATTGGTTCTTTCAAATTTTGGAAACCAAATCGTACTTTCCTGCCAGATCTTTTCGATTTTTGAATAATTGACAAACTTAATCGGATATTCATCATCAGATAAAATCTTATCGGAGCCTTGCATCGGATAGAAGATTTTGACAGGTTTGTCACACGATTCATTGCTCATGTCATTGGTTTTCTCAGTTTTAATCTCATTTTTCTTTTCAACCGGTTTAACCACATTTTTCTCAGATTTAGTTTCAATTTTCTTTTCAACCGGTTTGCTCACATTTTTCTCAATTTTGTTTACCTCTTTCTTTTCAACACACTTACCAACAGACTTTTCATTTTTCTTAACCACATTCTTACGACGAGCATTTGCCATTGGATGAATGATCTGAGACGGTGAGACTGGCTCAGTAGTGATTATATGATTTTCATCAGGGATATCACTTTCATTTTCAACCGTCTCAGATGGTTCATCTTCTTCATCTGAATCATCAGCAGCGACCACACCCTCATTGTTTCGCAGTACAGGTCTCACATCAGAATACGGATCCCCGACACTAGAAGTGTTAGGCTCGTTTTCTGATGTGGAGTCAGAATTGACTAAAGTCTCCGGTGGTATTGCATGTAAATTGTGGTTCTCAAACAATACCGGAGATGGGACCGCCTTATAGTTTGCACTATTCGACTGGGAGGGTTCTTCTATGATATGGTCAACTACATATGCTATGTGCTTGTAACTCTCTAACTTCTTGTTTACTTTTTCAGCAAAGCACTTGATGGTTGCCATTTCTAATTTAGTGTTTTCCATTTCATTGATATAGTTATTAATGGCAAGTTGTTTAATTGACAATGTCTTTTTGAGTTCAGACACATTCTTTTTATAACCATAAAGAACTTTGTTGAAATCTTTTAAATCTTTTTGATAAATCTGACAGTTGATTTTGGCACTCTCAAGTTGGACCTTGAGAAGCTTATTTTCATCTATCAGTTTTTCAAAATCAGCACATTTAACACATTTAACACACACTTGAGATTGAGATTCAGAACTTACCGGTTTAGGAGGTTCTGTCATTGCCATCAAAGCGAAGTGAGCTTCCTTCCCTGCGAAGAATTTTGAGTAGTCAATCTTGGTGCACGCATCATCCACCATACATGACTTGCGGGTCATCAGGAAATCAGCTTCAGCTAGCAGTTGGTCAATGTCATCATCTAGTGAATTCACACTAGCCTCTGAATCAGATTCACTCTCCATATCCGAATAAGCTGAATCATAGTGGTCTCCAACATCCGTGACAGAATCAAGAATCATCCCAGATTTCTTGTCTTCACTCTCAGCAATCACATCCTCATTCACTTCCTCAATTTTCAACTCCGACACTTTTTCAATCACAACCTCCTCTTCAATCTCCTCATTTTCATCCAGACTCATCTGCTGTGCCACACAAGCCACGTTCCCAGCAGTAATCTCCTCCACCCCCAATTGCATACCCGTCCAATCAAAACCTTCATCTTTCTGAATTACGAGTGCTTGGTTTTGATTGTCAGTTTGGTTTTGGTTTTGAGTGTTAGGTGTAGAGATAGTAACAATAGTTCTGTTTGGATTTTGTTGAGGTTGGTTTTGAGTTGTGGATTGTCTAGTGTTTGTATTTTGTTGACGGTTCTGATAATTGTTTTGTGGTTGAAAGCTTGAGATGTTGGGACTGTTGTATGAAACTTGATTTTGGTTTTGATTTTTTCTGTTTTGGTATGTTGAATTGAACGGGTTTCGATTACCTTGCTGTGCTGGCTGTGTGCACTCTCTTTTAAAGTGACCCTTCTCGCCACAGTTGAAGCATGTAACTTTTGCTTTGTTGAATCCGTATGTGGTGTTGGGAGAAGTTGAGAGGTCAGTTCTGTCAGTCTTATGAATAAAGTCAGTGGCTCTCTTCATAATGCTTGCAAAAGCTCACTCAATGTCCATAAGCTCCATCTCCTCTTTGTCGATTTGAGCGTTGTCTTCATTGGTGAGATTGTTGTTTCCAATTTGACTCGCAACCAAACTGTTGTAAGAAGCAACCATAGCAGATACTAGAGCAACATGCTGTTGAGCAATTTCAACAGTCACATTGTTAAGGTTCGAGGTCTCTAACACAATCGGGGTTTGACTTGATTGTGCTTGAGTAATCTGCATCTGATTTATGTGAGGAGGATATTGTTGTTGTTGTTGAGGTTGACTTGATGTGTAGCATGCAGCTTTTTGTAATGGTGAAAAAGGTGGAATAAAGTTTGGTGTTTGATAAGATTGTTGTGTGTATGATGAAGTTTGGGCAAGGTAGTTGATGGGTGCTTTTGTGGGTTCAACAACATTGGATACACATGCTATGTGAGGAGCAACATTTGAAGTAGTACTTGAAGCAGAAAGAGAGTTAGATGTACCACTCACATACAGATCAGGATTCTGTGGAATCTGAGCTCTCTTAGCTTTTCTCTTCTCCTCCATCTCTTTGTTTTCCAGCTTTTGAATGAACTCGTTAATAGTCCAATACTGGTATGCATCCTTTTCCTTCAACACTTCAATGTGTTGGTTCCAGTAGGGTGGTAAAGCATCAGCAAATTTATCTACTAGTTCTGACATTGGTATGCTGATCTCATAGCTCGACAGTTCAGTGAGCAAATCGCAATACCGTGGAACCAACTCTTTTAGGGTCTCATTGCCCATGTAACTGAAGTTTTCAAATTCCTTCCGAAGCTCTTCCATCCTTAGCTTCCTTGTCTTCTCATTACCATCATGTCGATTTCTCAGCATATCCCATAGTTGTTTGGATGTTGTACACGATCCAAACTGATGCAATAGATCAGTGTTGATCGCCTGGGATAGCCGAGAGAATGCCTTCTTCTCTATCGCAAACCTCTTCTTCTCATCATCCGCCAAATTCTCCAAGGGTATCGGTTCTCCAGTATTCTCCAGAATAGGAGCAACGTAACCCTTCACTATCATTTTCCATGCCTCGGCTCCCTCAAGTCCTTGTCCCTCAACATGGATCTTGAACTTTGTCTTCCAAGTATTGTACTCCTTCATGTCCATTAGCTTTGGTGGACGATTGCCGCTTCCAGAGGATAGATCATGAATAAGAGTGGATATGGCATTGGTCGTCTGCGAATGGACTGCAACTGCTGCTACTCCCCAATAGTTGTCAATCGGTTGTTGTAATGGTTGAACAACTTGTTGAGGAGCCGAACTAGTCATCGCCATGTAATTTATTGGCTGGGATGGTTAACTAGTCTTCTGGGCTGCAACCGACCATGGATCTTGTGTTGTCTGCTGTTGTGGTGCTTGAGTAGGTCTAGGCGTTGTTGGGAAGTTCCACATCTTGTCCTGCAAACGATTAAACACGAAAAGATTAGAAAGATTTTAAAAATAGGATACTCCTTCGTACAATCGAACGTGCGAATGAGAAATAATGTTCTCTTTCGACCGTTTAGATTGATACGAATGTGGACTGAAATAACAAAAACTCCTTCGACCGCTTTCTCCTCTCGTTCGACCGTTCTCATGCTCCTTCGACCGTTCGATCAATCGAAGGTGACACAACTGGGCGGATGAACAAAATAAGCAATCAATGTTTACGTTCGACCACTATAACACTTCCTTCGACCACAAAATCCCTCGTTCGACCCATAGAAATTCCACTTTCGTCCACTCTCTCTCTTTCGACCCTAGAGAATTCAAAAACGGTTATTCTTTGAAAATCCGTTAATTTTGATCATGTTTATCAAATGTTGATGGATTTTGATGATCTAAATCAGGTTTTGAATCGGAATTGATTTGGAACAACTTTAATGAAGAGAATTATCCAATTTCACCTCGAAATCAAGTTGTAATCAATCAAAATCTTATCACATCAGTTTGTTCATTGAAAACAGAAACTTTTTGACCAAAATTGGGTCCAAATCAACTGAGAAACTATTAATTTGTGGTTGTTTGATCCAGAATGGCTCTGATACCACTTTGTATGTGCGTGAAAGGATCGTATAACAACAAAGAATGATCAAACAAGTTAGTTTTAGGTGCGGAATCCCTAAAACTATCACAAAATAATAGTCAAACAGATTAAAACACACAGATCATCATTTTCAAAAGCTTTTCATTAATTAACAACTCGATTACACGTTGAAATATGATTACAAACAAGGTATGAACGTTAAAAGAGTTAAACAAAACACTAGAGAGAATATCAGAAAGTGGAGGGAATAATAATGACCAAAAGTTACATTCAAAAATCAAACTTGTCTATTTATAGACTGCACATTCGCCCAAATTGATTGTGCGAATGTGCAGGTTCGCCCAAATCAACTGGTCGAACCAAGTTCTACAATAAAGTATATTCACATTCGAACAAGTCTTCTTCCTTCGCACCCACTGGTCTTCCTTCGTACCTACAGATCTTCATTCGTACCTTCTGAAATCCTCCTTCGCACCAACGACAATCACCAAAACATATTTGTTATTCAATCCGAAGCATTAGTCGCACTTTTGCATCTACAATATTCGAAAACCTATTTAGTCTCACCCACTTATGTTGACCTAAAATATTTTCAAACTAACATGTTTCAGGTTCTACTTGCTTGAAGATTTGAGTTAATGCTTGAAGATGTGTGCATAGTATTATTCATTTTGATATACGAATTCTTGTAGAACAATTGTATGTAATTTATTTAAATCATTTAATGAAATTTATTATTCACCATGAGCTACTGAATAATAATCAATACGTGACATCCCGATGTTTCCGCCATCGGTTGGGGTGTTACAGATTGGTATCAGAGCCATGGTTATAGGGAATTAGGTTATTAGAAAAATAATCTAGTCTATAATCATAGGAATATAACCAGTATTTGTTCCTTTTACTTGCTATTCTCTATCTCCCTCCTACTGCTCATCCCTACTTTCATCCTTACAAGAAGGTTGCTCTCCATCATTGGATCTACTCTTAGACTAGTAGGAAAAAATCATCAGGTTTAGCCTGAACCACCTTGAGATCTCGTCGAAGTTCTAGATTTTAATAACGAACACATGCAATCTGGAAGGGTGAACGCCTGTATTCTGAGTCTTCTGTCTAGGCTGGCATTGCGCATTTATCCCAATCAGACGGGGGACCCGGATGCCTACCTGGGAATTCTCGGGATGAGTGTTCACCTATAGGCTAAAGCATGTCTTCATTATGTTATTAGAACCTAGAATCTTTGATAAGTCAACATTTTCGTTTATTCGTTTTAATTAATGAATAAATGATTACATTCCTTATATAACCTCATTCATTTCATTGTGTCTCCTACAGATCATGCCTCCACGTCGCAGCACTCGCAATAACAGTGGTGGAAACCAAGAGGAAAGTAGCAACAACCACAACACTAACCACAACAACAACAACAACCACAACAACAATGGCGTTGATGCCCAACTGGCTGCGATCATTTCTCAACAAATGGCCCAACAGATCGCGACTCTGGTTCCTAACTTACTGGCTCAAGTCATCCAGATGAACGGAAACGGTAACGGCAACAGTAATGGAACGGAAACGGTAATGGAAACCATAACGGAAATGGGAATGGCCTCCCAGCTTGCACTCTTAAGCACTTTAACTCCTGTAATCCCCCTAAGTTCAGTGGAGAGGAAGGAGCTACTGGTCTTCTACAATGGTTCGAGGGTATTGAGAATACCTTCATTAATAGTGAGTGTCCCGATAACTTAAAGGTCCGTTATGCTATGAGTATTCTTCACAAGCGAGCACTCACTTGGTGGATTGAGGAAAAGCGCACCCGAGGAGCTGAAGTTGCACTTACTATGACCTGGGATCAAGTCAAGGAGATAATGAAAGATGAATTTTGCCCACGTAACGAGGTCAAGAAATTAGAGGACGAGTTCCACACCCTTGCTCGGGATAGTGGGGAAAACCTTGCTTATAATACCCGCTTCCATGAGCTCAGTCTATTATTGCCCCATAAGGTCACTCCGCTACCTGTAGCCATCGAGAAATATATCGGTGGTTTGCCCATGCAGATTCAGGACACGGTATGGAGAAGGAACCCTGCTACCCTTGAAGAGGCCAAGCGTTTAGCAGCTACCTTAACTGACAATCACGTAAAGAACGGGACTTTAGTTCAGAAAGGCAAGAAAGAAAGTATTGTAGCCGCAGTAACTACTGAGGACCAGAAGCGTAAGACCAGGGATCCTGACGCAAACCTCACTACACAAGCTTCTAACAAGAAACCTTATATAGGAAACTATCCATTGTGTAACACATGCAAACGACATCATCCCACTGCTTCAGCGTGTCGCCTGTGCACCAATTGTGGTAAGTATGGCCATCTAGTCAACACATGTCGCGAGACCCCAAACCCTAATGTCAACCAACCCACCAACCCTGCTCAGGCTGCTAATCCTAATCGATACAACTATGGTCAGTGCTATGAATGTGGAGACCCAAATCACTTCCGTAACCGATGCCCTAAACTAAACAGAGATCAAGACCCTCCAGCTACCTAACAAGAAGTCTCACCATTTGACTATTGGTTGCTTTTATCCTATGTATTGACGCTATTTGAATAATAAATTCTAGTATTGAAATTTTTTTGTCTGAGAGTTGTTTACATGGTATAATCATAACCCCTGAATGCATGATTGTTTGAATATGAACTAATTATCTAAATCTATACAACTACAACTAATATACTATGCGTGTTATACTTATAAACTTGCTTGCATAAACATGTTATCAATTTGCAATCTATGTGTATAATAAATGCTGCACTTAATAGAGGTCATCACGCCTTTTTCAACAGTCGGGAGAGGCCCTACAACCTGCTCCACGACTAGTGGAGGCTATCGAACCCACTCAACGATTGGTAGAGGTCATTATGCCTTTTCAACAGTCGGGAGAGGCCCTACAACCTACTCCACGATGGGTGGAGGCTATCGAACCTGCTCAACAATCGGTAGAGTCATAGAAGGACACAAAACCTTAATGTAAGGTAAATTGGTTATTGCGGTCCGGAACGTAATCATGAATTTACAGGTACGTTTAGGTAGTGTGAAATTCTATCAAGGTTTCGGGAAATAACCAAATGTAAACTCTAGTTGTCTGGTAGTTCATCAACTCACACATAACACGCCTCTTAACAGATTATTCTATTCATGTCATGCTATAACCCAAATTTTTCAAAATCGCAATCATTTTCATTTCTACCCAATCGCCTTCAACCCTATGTTTTCAAAAAAATTCGGGACGAAGTTTCCTAAAGTAGGGGAGACTGTAACATCGCAAAAATGTTTCCCAAAAATTTTACGTAAAAGCCCTTATCCTATACATCTTTATATAAACGTGCCTAAGCTTTTATTCTTCCAAACTCACAACCCATATATATATACATAAATGTAATAATAATAATAATAATAATAATAATAAATCTGAATTTTTTTTGGAATGTAAAAAAAAATAATAATAATAAATAAATAAATTTATATACCTATCATTTTCCTAAACCATAACTATAATAAACAACCAACCATACATAACCCAAAGCCCAACCCCCTTCTTTAAAACCTGAAGCCCAAGGATCTGAGCCCAACAAACAGCCCAAGTACCGGCCCATACCCCCTTCCCCTCATCACTGCTTTTAAAAAAAAATATATGACGGGCCGGGGATCGAACTTCAGTCCCCAACCGGTCCAGGATCAACAAACATCGACCCCCACCACTAGGCCACCATGTGTTATTGTTTGTTTTAATACTAGAATCCGTTTTATTTAAGATCTTCTGAAAGAAACAGACATGAATTGCTGTCTTCTTCGGCCAGCAGACCCGCAGTAAAAAAAAAAGAAATCAAAAGAGACCCGACCATCTAACTAAACTGCTTGATTTGTATGCAACTAAACCTTATATGGAAACAACAATCAACCCTCAATTAGTGACTATCATTGACGCATTTTAAGCCACGAAAATAGCTCGTGATGAACTATTATTAGCTCAACATTGACCAAGAATGGCCAATCAATTCAACTTTCCATTCCTGCGATTTACCTATAAATTGAACCTACCCTTGTGCTCTAAAGATGCCGAAAACAAAACCCCTACTCTCAATTTCTTCTAAATCTCTGTTATAATCTTCAAATCATTCATAGTTGACTTTTTGGTTGACTACGAGTTTCACCTTCGATTCGCATCTGTAAGTTCAATAAAATTACATGGTTTTTTTCGGATTCTAATGTAGAGTAATAACCCTAACATGAATCTTGTTATCTCAAACGTTTGCCTGATCAATTATGCGGTTTAGGTTTCTAGGGTTCATACTAAGAAATTGGGGATTTGCAGGTTAAATGGATTTAAACGTTTAATCAGGTTTTTAATAACAAAGGCCACCCGTGGCCCAGTGGGTGAGCCGCTAGTGTTACAAGGTGGTGGTTTTGGGTTCGACCCCCACCATCAACAACCATTTTCTTTTTTTTTTTTTTCAAATTCCTTATAATTATGTATTTTTGATAATTAACTCTTAAATTAGTTTTAAAATATCAAAGTTGATTTTTAAATTCTATAAAAATTATATTCTGTTATATAAACTATAAATTTATTCTTGCAATTTTTATTTTCAGAAAATATATTTATTTTATATATATAATAAATAATACAAGTTTATTCAATTATAATTATAAAATTTTATAAAATTATCAAAACGATTTTATTAAATTCCACAAAAACTATCCTATACTTATAAAACAACAAACATTCCAGAAATGATTTTTATTTCTGAAAAATCATTTATTTAATATTTTTAATTAATTTTTGTTATTTTAATCATAAATAAATCATAATAAATTCATTTTTTATTATTTTTGCATCAAAATTTCACATAAATTATTATTAATCATTTAGATCAGAAACATAAATTTTTAATTCGAAATTTATAATTTTTAATATTTTTAAATATTAAGTCTATATTTTGTCAAATAAATATTTATATACAAATATTCATTAAATAAGAAAATAATTTTATAAAAAATATTTTCACATTTATTACATTATAATTCAACTACTTTTGGATAATATTGGTCAGAAAACATTTTCATTAATTATTTCTTTATTTATTTTAATTATTCAAATTTAATCATAAATCAATTGTTAATCCCCAAATTAGAAATCCTAGCATATTTTAGACTAGAAAATTTAGATTTAATAAGTTTTCCCCAATACTTAATTATTACCTTGAAATAGGGTGATATTTGGATACACACGAGTCACATTTGTTTACATATCAAGGGTCTCCATTCTAACATTAATGTGAGTTTACATAGCCCCTTTTCTCTTTTACATTTTTGGGGTGAAACATGTTTAAACATTTTATACTATCATTTACTCATACTTACTTGTGATTCAATTACATTATCATTCTATCATTTGACTGTAACAAAAAGACACAGTACAATCATTATCAATGATCAAGCCGCCTGTTTAGATTATAGCGCTATAGGTTTGACAAACCCATCCCCCCGCATAAATTCAGGGATGATCGATAACAGTAACAACATTTAACTAACTTGCGAGTTAGTCCTCAGTCGACACAAGGTTTGATTGTACAAAGACGCATTGTTACATGTCGGACTCATACTCTATCATTACACAACTGTGATTGTTGTACAAACTATTGTTATCAATTATATTCGAAAACCTATGTATTCTCACCAACTTTTGTTGACCCAAAATATTTTCAAACTAACATGTTTCAGGTTCTACTTGCTTGAAGATTTGAGTTAATGCTTGAAGATGTGTGCATAGTATTATTCATTTTGATGTACGAATTCTTGTAGAACAATTGTATGTAATTTATTTAAATCATTTAATGAAATTTATTATTCACCATAAGCTACTGAACAATCATCAATACGCGACATCCCGATGTTTCCGCCATCGGTTGGGGTGTTACACTTTGAGTCTATTAGTGGGATACGTACTAACGTTGTCGGGGTGTCCTTACATCATCATCATACTTCTTTGTTACATCATCCGCTTTTATTTGGGTTCTTACCTACTCTTGTCTTCTTCTTCGGGATTGAAGGGGAAGGGGCTGATTTGTTGGTTCTAGCACACACATGCCTTCTTACACTCGCACTTTTCATAACACGTTCCTAGGCGACGATATTCGGGGACCGGAGTCTGGACTTAAAGTACATCTGGAGGACCATGTAGAGCAGTTTATCGTTTTGGGTGCACACGAAATAATAAACTGAAATGCATGAAAATCCCGATGGACTTCGAGTTTGGATGTATAGTCCTGGATTTGTCCCTAAGTTAACTCTTGTAACTTTCTAGTGGTTGACACTAGAGGTGAATCTGAATCCCTCGATTTCTTGATTTGTTAGATCATGTCTGGTGCTCGCTGTGGTGGACATCGTGGTGGTGGCGGTGGCCGTGCTGGCGGCGGTGGCCGTGCTGGAGGCGGTGGTCGTGGCAACATCAACATGACCCAAGCTGAACTGAATAACTTGCTACAGCAGCAAGTGAACATGGCTATGGCTAACTTCCAGGCTGGGAGTAATGCCATGGGTGGTGAGTTGATTTCTGTCGACCTTTCCTCATTCTTGGGTTTCATGTCCTTTCGTTTGTGTTTTACTCGTGTACCGTATTTCAGGTATTGGTGCCAATCCACCTCCACCTCAGTGCTCTTATAAGAATTTTCGGGACTGTCAGCCCCATAACTTCGCTGGAACTGAAGGAGCGGTGGGACTGCTCCGATGGCTGGAGAAGGTTGAGTCTGTGTTCGTCATGTGTAACTGTCCTGCTGGGGACCGGGTTAAGTATGCTGTTGTGACATTCGAGGGGCCTGCACTGTCGTGGTGGAATGCTACTACTCAGAACATGGGATTGGGGGAGGCTATTGCTATGCCTTGGACGGAGTTTGTGCAACTGTTGAGAGGTGAGTACTGTCCGAGGGAGGAGGTGCAGAAGTTGGAACATGAAGTCTAGAGCTACAAGATGGTTGGGTCCGAGATAGAGGAGTACACCATGAGGAGGAACGAGCTGGCGGTGTTGTGCCCTGATTTGCACACACCCGAATATAGGAGGATCGAGCACTATGTGTCTTGGCTAGTGCCGGAGATTGCTGGATTGGTGGCTGCTAGGAATCTTCCCACTCTTGCTGAAGTTGTCCGATCAGCTCATCGGATGACTAACCTGAAGGTGGCAGAAGGTGTTTTGCCTCCTAAGGGTGCTGCTGTGAAGGTTTCTGAAGGGAACAGGAGGAAGTGGGATAGTGTGGGGAAGAGTGTTGTGCCGCCGCCATCTCAGCCGGCGAAGAAGTTTGAATCATCTAGGTCTTCTTCAGGGCAGAAGTCGGGAGGGTATGTTGGGAAGCATCCCAAGTGCAACAAGTGTGGTTTTCATCATTCTGGGAGTTGTGATCGGGCTCGTTGTCATCGGTGCCATCATTTGGGGCATCATGCTAAGGATTGCAGGGTGGCACTTACCCCAACTCAGACTCCTGCTGCTCAGGGGACTCCAGGAAAGCAGGGGTGTTATAACTCTGGTGACACGGGACACTTCAAGCGTGAATGTCCTAAACTGAAGCAGGGCGATAATGGGAGAGGCGGGAACGGTAACGGGAACAACGGGGGCGGAGGCAGGACTGCGCGTGCTTTCGTCATTGGATCTGCAGAGGCTACGCAGGATCCAGACACAGTTACCGGTACGTTCCTTCTTAATGATCGCTCTGTTTCTGTCTTGTTTGATTCTGGTGCCGATAAGAGTTTCGTATCTATGGACATTAGTCGATTGCTAGATACAGTACCCACACCTTTAGAGGATAAGTACTTAATAGAATTGGCTGATGGTAAGAAAATCGAAGTGACGCATACCCTTAGGGAATGTCGCTTGGAACTGTCGGGTTTGTCTTTCCCCATTGACCTTATGCCGGTACAACTGGGTAGCTTTGATGTCGTTGTCGGCATGGATTGGTTATCGTTGTATCGTGCAGAGATCGTTTGTTTCGATAAGATTATTCGGATCCCTCTCCCTGATGGAGAGACTCTTTCGGTTCATGGCGAGAAAAGCGGTGCTCTGCTGAGTATCATTTCTAGCATGAAAGCCCGTAAGTACCTTCGGAAGGGTTGTTCGGCCATTCTGGCACTTGTTAATGTTTCTACTGACGAGGAGAAGAAGATCGAGGATATCCCGGTGGTTCGTGATTTTCCCGATGTGTTTCCTGATGATTTGCCTAGTCTTCCTCCCCATCGTCAGGTTGAGTTTGGTATTGATCTTACTCCGGGTGCAGCTCCTATTGCACGAGCTCCGTATCGTCTTGCACCTCCCGAGATGCAAGAGTTGTCCAGTTAGTTGCAGGAACTCTTGGAAAAGGGTTTCATCCGACCGAGTTCTTCCCCGTGGGGAGCTCCTATTTTGTTTGTGAAGAAGAAGGACGGAAGTCTTCGCATGTGTATCGATTATCGCGAGCTGAACAAAGTGACCATCAAGAATCGTTATCCTCTTCCTCGCATTGATTATCTCTTTGACCAGATCTAGGGCTCCATCTACTATTCGAAGATTGATTTGCGGTCCGGTTATCACCAGTTGCGCGTCAGGGAAGCTGACATTCAGAAGGCTGCTTTTCGCACTCGATATGGCCACTTTGAGTTCTTGGTCATGCCTTTTGGTCTCACTAACGCACCGGCGGTGTTCATGGATTTAATGAACCGCGTTTTCAAACCCTACCTTGATAAGTTCGTCATTGTGTTTATTGACGATATTCTGATTTATTCCAAGAACAAGACGGATCATGAGGAACACATACAGTGGGTCTTGGAACTTTTGAGACAGGAGCAGTTGTATGCTAAGTTCTCGAAGTGTGATTTCTTGGTTACGTGAAGTTCAATTCCCAGGGCATGTGGTTAATGAACTGGGAATTCATGTCGATCTGGCTAAGATCGAAGCTATTAAAGACTGGGAAGCACCAAAGACGCCATCTGAGGTTCGGCAATTCCTAGGTCTGGCGGGTTACTATCGTCGTTTCATTGAGGGATTTTCGAAGACCGCGCAACCCCTCACCACTCTTACCTAGAAGGACCGAAAGTTTGACTAGGATGAACCACAAGAATCAGCATTTCAGATGCTGAAGCTTAAACTTTGTTCTGCACCTATCTTATCTTTACCTGAGGGTACGGATGACTTCGTTGTGTACTGTGACGCTTCTATTCGTGGTCTCGGTTGTGTGTTGATGCAACGCGGGAAGGTTATTGCTTATGCTTCTCGTCAACTCAAGGTTCATGAGAACAACTACACTACTCATGACTTGGAACTAGGTGCGGTGGTCTTTTCGTTGAAAATCTGGAGGCATTACTTGTACGGTACCAAGTGTGAAGTATACACCGATCACAAGAGTCTTCAGCATATTTTCGACCAGAAGGTGTTGAACATGCGGCAGCATCACTGGGTTAAACTCCTGAACGATTATGACTGTGCTATCAAATACCATCATGGCAAGGCGAACGTTGTAGCGGACGCCTTGAGCCGGAAGGAGTCTGTGAATCCTCGTCGTGTTCGAGCCTTACAGCTCACCATTCATTCGTCATTGCCTGACCGAATTCGTTCTGCACAGTTGGAAGCTTTGAAAGAGGGGAACCTTAAAGCTTAGACTATGCACAGTGCTGACAAGCATCTTGAACTCAGGACAGATGGCTTACACTATTTTGCGGGACGTGTTTGGGTCCCCTTGTTCAGGGGATTTCGCGAGCTTGTTTTGGATGAAGCTCACAAATCCCGGTATTCTATTCACCCTGGCTCCGATAAGATGTATCAGGATTTGAAGATACTTTATTGGTGGCCAAACATGAAGGCTGATATAGCTTCTTATGTCAGCAAATGCTTGACTTGTGCTAAAGTCAAGGTGGAGTATCAGAGGCCGTCTGGTCTCTTGCAACAACCAAAGGTTCCGGAATGGAAGTGGGAGCGAATCACGATGGATTTTGTCACTAAGCTACCAAGATTTCCTAGTGGTTATGATATGATCTGGGTGATTGTTGACAGGTTGACAAAATTGGCACGTTTCATACCTATTAAGGAAACCGATGGACTCGAGCGGTTGGCTCGACTTTACCTTAAGGAGGTGGTTGCTCGGCACGGGGTGCCTGTCTCTATTATCTCTGATCGTGATTCTCGTTTTGCTTCGCGTTTCTGGAAGGCTCTTCACAAGGCTTTGGGTACTCAGATGGATATGAGTACAGCTTATCATGCGCAAACCGATGGACAGAATGAGAGGACGATTCAAACCTTGGTAGACATGCTTCGGGCGTGTGTTATGGATTTTGGCAAGAGTTGGGAGATTCACCTACCGTTGGTGGAGTTCTCCTACAACAACAGCTATCACTCTAGTATCAAGGAAGCTCCATTCGAGGCTCTCTACGGACGGAAATGTCGATCACCTCTTTGTTGGGCCGAGGTGGGCGAGAGTCATCTCACTGGTCCAGAACTTGTGTACGAAACTTCGGAGAAAATCGTGCAAATTCATAACCGTTTGGCTGCTGCGCGGGATCGTCAGAATAGCTTTGCCGATCGGCGTCGCAAACCTTTGGAGTTCCAGGTTGGGGACAGGGTACTTCTGAAAGTTTCACCATGGAAGGGCGTCCTACGCTTTGGAAAGCGTGGCAAGCTTAACCCTCGTTATTGTTGGGTCTACTGACCTGGAGAAGAACAGATGATTGTAAAGCCAAAATATGTTAACTATTGATCCCACAAATAAACAGTCCTTACAACATACTCTTCCCAAAAGACTGCTGACCCTAACAACTGTTCCATCCAAACAACTGCTGATACAACTGCTGATACAAAGGACTGCTAGAGAACAACTGCTGACCAAAGGTCTGATGAAGAAACAACCGCTGATCAAGTTCTGAAGACTAAAGGTCTGTTGGAGTCAACAGCACTTTGACTCCAACAGTTGTTGCAAGACCATCAGAGTTTTCCCTTAGCAGTAGTTTATCTTACAGTGTTTTGTAATGTAACAGTAGATTGTATAGGGCATATGTTTTATGTTGTTATTCTGTTAGAGGTCACTATCTTAGGTGACGTCAGCACAAGTCACCAGTGGTTTAGGTTTGTCTATAAATAGAACAGTGCTTGTACTGTTCTATTAGATCACACACAAACATTCTCTCAGGCAAACAATCACTGTGTGATCAGGCTGAGGGGGAGTATTTGTACTGATTGTAATCTTTCAATAAATGAAAGCATTTGATCATTGATAACAATTATTCCCATTGTTTTGATTATAGTTTATTATTCCGCTGCACTTTCCATATATACTTATATCATTCATTTCTCATCTTATTCTAAATACATCAAAACAATCAAACTCAGATCCTAACAATTGGTATCAGAGCTTGGTCAATTAAATTCGATCTAACAAATCAATTTAATATAAACAGATCAGCTCACAATTATTGATATCGTTTGTCTGTTGGATTGAAAACAGAGTAATAGTTTAATTTCGATTCAACCATTTTTAAACAGACTTTGTTTTTGAAAAAAAATCAGAGAATGGCTTCAATTAATCACGATGTAACACCCCAACCGATGGCGGAAACATCGGGATGTCACGTATCGATGATTGTTCAGTAGCTCATGGTAAATAATAAGTTTCAATAAATGATTTAGATAAATTACATACATTTGTTCTAAGAATTTGTACATCAAAATGAAAAAAATACAAGCTACGCATCTTCAAGCATTAACTCGAATCTTCGAGCATGTTATAACCTGAAACATGTTAAGTTTGAAAATATTTTGGGTCAACAAAAGTTGGTGAGAATTACATAGGTTTTGATAATCGAATAAAACTTGTACAATTCAAGTGTCATGGCAAGTCTAGTCCATATGTGAAAACATACTAGAAGTAAATCGAGTGCATAATCAACCCTTGTGACTGTTATATTGTGGTCCATCCCATTCGCTCATGGTTCACTCGATTATGTTATACGATAACAATCACCCACGCTACCTATGTATGAAGCACGTATCCGGGTGGGATTGTCAGTCCAATAGATCTATCATTGTATACCGTCGGCTGATCAATGTTAATGATTATGCTAGACTTGTGCTTACTCTAGTCATGTTCAGGACATAATGCAACATAGAAAAACACATAGACACTTTGATGATTGAATTGCATATAGAATGTTGTAACATGTTTCACCCCGAAAACGGTGATAAATAGAAAAGGGGCTATGTAAAACTCACTTTAGCAAAATGTTATGTCTTGTGAAAATAGAATATGTGTTGCCCCAAAGTTGCCAATTACAAGAGCTTATAATCAAAGCTTCAATTGTAGAAGTAATAGACTCTAGAAGAAAAGTATGAGGGAAAGTTTAATCGGATTGAAACAATCGATTTAGAGGTGGCAAGTGTAATGGTTCATAGGTGGGTTTTTATACTAGTTTTGGATTCAATTAGCCATTAAAATTGGTCAACACCATAAAGTAAGGTTTTATGATGAATTGACTATTTGATTACATTCCGGACCGCAATCACCAATTTACCTTACATTAGGGTTTTGTGTCCTTCTATGACTCTAAACACACATGTAAGTAAAGAAAAATAACCTTGTGATTGAATTGTATACAATGTATCCAAAAATAAGTCCAACTGTTGAGCAGGAAAAAGACTTCTACCAGTCAGTGAGTAAGAACCTCTACCGATTGTTGAGCAGGTACGATAGCCTCTACCAGTCGTTGAGCAGGTTGTAGGGCCTCTACCGACTGTTGAGCAGGCATGATGACCTCTACCAATCGTTGAGTAGGTTATTTGGTACTCTACTAACTGTTGAGCAAGTACTTCATCCTCTATCAGTTGTTTGATTAAGTGTTCCAATTTACACACACACCTAAATTGCAAATTGATAATATGTACATGTAAGCAATCAAGTATCAAGTATAGCATGTGAGTTGTAATAGAGTTACCCTAGACAAGGTTAATGACTCTAGGTGTGTCTATAGTAAATAGTTTATATTTCATGAGTTCTAGTATCAAATGTTCAAAAATGGTAGATAATCGAATCCTCATGTATAACTAAGGATTAAGTTTGATGCAACACACAATCAAGTTTCAATAGTTTGGTCATGGGTAACTAGCTCATGTGTGAGAAGTTGAAGGATATGAATTTAGTTCTTGAGAGGATGATGAAAAATCTTGAAGCAGAATCAAGGTTGTGTGAGATAGTGAATGTGAAGATAGTTTATAAAGAGTTTATTTTATAGTAAGGAGATTATGTAGCAGTGTAAATTTTGGGGTTTGAATCAAAGGTTATAATCAAGTGTATAAGAAAACATGATTGTGGTATATGCCAAATATTGTAAAAATTTGAACAAGTTGAAAATGAGTGAGTGTCGATGGAGAATTTATAGACTAGATGTTATTCCTATGAAAAAAAAATCTTATTTTCAAAATTGGTTTTATACATAAAGCAAAAGTTGTTAAATAGTACAAGCTAAGTGGACTTTGATTAAAATATTCCCGTTAGTTGGAGATTTCAAACATGACATTAGGTTTTGAAGATCAAGGTTCTATTAAGTGATTTTTAATAGTTTAAAGCATTATATAGAAAATTGTTTGTTACGTCAATAAATAAACAATTGAATTTAAGTTCGAGGACATCTTTTGACAAAAATATGTACTTTGTAAAGTTACTAGGTAATGAAAATACAACAAGATTTAGAAATCTTTAGTTTGTGCTAAGGTATGAGGTTATAGTTTTTAAAAAAATAAGTAACATGTGGAGAAATGAAATAATATGATTTGAGTAGGGTGTTGAATATTTAAAAAAGTGGCTAAGATGGTAAGGTGAAGTGTGATTGTGAAATCCATAGATGGTTATGATATGAGATTGATTTAAGCAGTAAAATTTTGAGATTTTAGAGCTTAGTTTTAAGGGAAGTGAGTGTAATCATTTATTCATTAATTAAAACGAATAAACGAAAACGTTGACTTATCAAAACTTCTAGATTCTAATAACATAGTGAAGACATGCTTTAGCCTATAAGTGAACACTCATCCCGAGAATTCCCATGTAGGCATCCGGGTCCCTCGTCTGATTGGGATATATGCGTAATGCCAGTCCTAGACAGAAAACTCAGAATACAGGCGTTCACCCTTCCAGATTGCACGTGTTCGTATAATTTCCTATAACCAAGGCTCTGATACCAATCTGTAACACCCCAACCGATGGCGGAAACATTGGGATGTCATGTATCGATGATTGTTCAGTAGCTCATGGTAAATAATAAGTTTCAATAAATGATTTAAATAAATTACATACATTTGTTCTAAGAATTTGTACATCAAAATGAAAAAATACAAGCTACGCATCTTCAAGCATTAACTCTAATCTTCGAGCATGTTATAACCTGAAACATGTTAAGTTTGAAAATATTTTGGGCCAACAAAAGTTGGTGAGAATTACATAGGTTTTGATAATCGAATAAAACTTGTACAATTCAAATGTCATGCCAAGTCTAGTCCATATGTGAAAACATACTAGAAGTAAATCGAGTGCATAATCAACCCTTGTGACTTTTATATTGTGGTCCATCCCATACGCTCATGGTTCACTCGATTATGTTATGCGATAACAATCACCCACGCTACCTATGTAGGAGGCACGTATCCGGGTGGGATTGTCAGTCCAATAGATCTATCATTGTATACCGTCGGCTGATCAATGTTAATGATTATGCTAGAATTGTGCTTACTCTAGTCATGTTCAAGACATAATGCAACATAGAAAAACACATAGACACTTTGATGATTGAATTGCATATAGAATGTTGTAACATGTTTCACCCCAAAAACGATGATAAATAGAAAAGGGGCTATGTAAAACTCACCTTAGCAAAATGTTATGTCTTGTGAAAATAGAATATGTGTTGCCCCAAAGTTGCCAATTACAAGAGCTTATAATCAAAGCTTCAATTGTAGAAGTAATAGACTATACAAGAAAAGTATGAGGGAAAGTTTAATCGGATTGAAACAATCGATTTAGAGGTGGCAAGTGTAATGGTTCATAGGTGGGTTTTTATACTAGTTTTGAATTCAATTAGCCATTAAAATTGGTCAACACCATAAAGTAAGGTTTTATGATGAATTGACTATTTGACTAGGACTTTGACTGTTTGACTAAGACTTTGACTATTTGACTCAAGGCTTTATTTAAGAAATAAAAAAAAAAATCATTAGTTTGAATTAGAAAATAAAAAAACACCGTCTTATAAAATGACGATTTTATAAATAGAATTAGGATAGGACATATGTCATGATTGAAGATTTTTTTTTCTTTTTTTAAGTACAATGATAAAAGGAACTTAGAAAAAAATAGAGTGCACGGATAAAGATAAGAATACTTAGAAATAAATTAGACTTTATATCATGGATCGGGAAATACTTTAATGCAAAATAAATGGGAAAATTCGTGAGGTTACACACGATCCACATAATACTGGCACAAACAACAAGCCACCAATGCTTATCAGATCTGAATACAATATCTGGCAACGTCGGATGAGCCATGTTCTAGCTCAACAGAACACTGGGTGTTGGAAGTCGGTTATCTTCGGACCACATGTTCCGATGGTGCCGAGTACTGAAGATCCCAAGGTTTAGGAGCCAAAGAAACTTGAAAACTACTCCGACCAGGATTTTCAGAGAATTGAGTTAGATGCTAAGGCCTTCAGTATTGTGGCCATGGCTCTACCCAATGATATATATGTTGGGCTGTTACACTGTAACAGTGCAAAGGAGTTGTGGGATGCACTAAAAGAACAATTTGGTGGGACTGAAGAGGTTATTGAAAACAATCTTGAAATACTTAACCAACAATATGAAACATTCAGTCATGTCAAGGGAGAGTCATTAACTCAACAATTTGAGAGGTTTAACTGTCTCATTAGTGAACTAAAATTGGTTGGTCTTACTTACCCTCATTCAACCCTGAACCATAGGTTTTTAAGATCATTACCAGACAAATGGGACACTATTGCTATTGTTATGAGAAACTTAATTGGATTTAAGGACCTATCACTGACCCAGCTTCATGGTAACCTCTTGACCTATGAGAGAGAGCTTAACCAAAAAAAGAAGCTCCAGGATTCTGGAAAAGTGTCTGATGATTATGTATTTGGGAATACAGCACTTTTGGGTCATGATGAGGTGCCTGGAAATACTAAGGATCAGAGTTATGATCATTTCATTGACATAACTTCAGGTTTAAACTCAGGTTTTAACTCTGATTCTTATTCACCAAACTATGCTTTCACAACAAGTGGTGGTGATATCCAGGCATCTGATAACATATCCTTTGAGTATGATGACCTGAAATACTTTGACCCTGATGATTTGGAAGAAATGGACATTATGCACCAATTGGCTCTTCTCAGTGTAAGAACTAACAATTTTTACAAGAAAACTAGGAGAAGGTTTCCAGGGTTAACTGGCAGATCAAAGGTTGGGTTGGATAAATCAAAGATAAAGTGTTATAAATGTCATAGACTTGGTCATTTTGCTAGGGAATGTAGGAGTCAACATGGTACACCTATAATCACCTATCCAAATCAAAGACCTCAAACCAACACTTTTCAAAACTCCTACCATACCCCTGGACCAAATGTGCAAAACACTACTCATTTTGCACAGTCCTCAAACACTGTTCCTGTCCAGTATGTCCAAACCACTGTTCCTCATATCCACTATGTGCAAACACCTGTTGCTCAAGCACCTGTGCAAACGACTGTTTCTCCATCCTCTGCTCCTGCAGAGACCAGTCAACAGAGCTTCTTTACACAAGGCTTTGTTGATTGGAGCAGTCTACCAGATGAGTTAACAGATGAAAATTTTGCATTAGTTGCCAAAGCTGAAAATGAACCAGAAAACGTTTGTTTGATGGCTATGGTAGATGAGGTTGAATCTGAGGAGGTGGTGACTAAATCTAATGTTGTGACTGATGTTGTTGTTGATGAAGTTGTTACAGGTGAAAAACCTAAAGAAGAGGTTGTGAATCTCTCAGATCCCTGGGGTGCATCTGATGATTGTGAGCGCAAGTGTGATTGTGCATTGATGGCTGCTGCTAAGGTATCTCCTCAAATTCTTAAGGATTTGTGTTCTGACAGATGTGTAATAGCATTTGCTAACATCAAAGAGGTGAATGAAAACCTTAGAAAGAAAATTTTAGATGATGAAGTTAAATTTGAGAAACTTTCAAAAGAATTAAAAACAAGTTTAACTGAAAAAGAATCTGAAATAAGCAGTTTAAAACATGAAGCAACCATAACCAAAGACCAGCTTCAAACTATGATAACAAAATATCAGAGTTGTAAAAGTGAGCTTGAGTCCACCCAAGTTGAATGTCAGAAATGGGTGGAATCATGTAGAGGATTTGAGATGCTACTCAACAAACAAACCAAAAGTCATGTGAAGTTTGGTTTTGGTTTTGAAACCACTGCTCCAGCTTTTGAAAACACTGACAAAAGGGATCAAAAGTCTGTTGAGATAGTACCAACAAACTTGCAGGGTCAAGAGATTAAAATCACTGAACCAAATGGTAAGAAAAGTGTTCTTGAAAAACCAGAAGGTTCCTCATCATTCATTGAACTTGAAAAGTATGAATTTAAACCTACTTGGTCTGATGAGTGTGGTACTCTTGAGAATTTTAAACCTGTTGATTTTAAAACACCTGAAGGAAAGGCAGCTCCTCAGGCAAAAATCATTCCCTTAAAAAACCTTCCAGCAGATGCTCAAACATCTGCTGAAAAAGGGAAGAAGAAAGAAAAGACTGTCCACTTGTTCTGTGATTTCTGTGAAAAGAAGAATCATGTCACTAAAAACTGTTTTCTTCTAAAAGCATATGACATTAACAAAGGAACAAGTGTATGTGATTCCAAAGCCACATGTTCAATATGTGGGAAAAAGAATCACAAAACCAAAGAGTGCTTGTATCTTAAAAATTTTGATGTGAAAATACAAGAGTACAAAGCTAAAACTCTTGCAAATCCTGGGGTAAGTACTTCAAAAGGAAAGCCCAAACAGACCTTCACTCCTGTCCAAACATCTGTTACTAAAAGTGTTGAAACATCTGCTCCTAGGGATGTCCAAGTAACAGATGCTCCACCCACAAGCAAGTACCCAAGAGGATATGGACAACCACCATGTCATAGTCTGTCACATGTTTATGAGGAGCCAAAAAGACCCTCTAAACCAAGAGTGAACAGAAATCCCTATGGGTATTATCATCTGTCTGGAAGTGATCAAACAACTGTTGCCCCAAGTGTTGACATTCAAGCACTGGCAAATGGTTAGCAGCAGTTGTTGAACTTGATTCAAAAATTAATTCAAACCACTGATCATCTTCCAAAGCTTGAGTCTGAAAAGTCTAAGGACCCATCCAAAGCCAACTTGGCTTTGGACACTCACCAAAACTAATCCATTACTGCTGTGCAGGGAGCTTCTGCTTGTTTAGATAGTCTTTGGTATGTAGATAGTGGAGGCTCCAGGCACATGACAGGATGTAGAGCCCTTCTTCTGGACTTCTTAGCTCATGGAGGGGGTGATATATCCTTTGGTAATGATTCAAAAGGTAAGGTGTTGGGGTCAAGGACTGTACAAGCTGAGAAACTCAAATTTGAAAATGTCAATCTTGTTGATAATCTCAAGTTTAATCTTCTGAGTGTTTCACAAATGAGTGACAAAGGTTATGGCTCATTCTTCACAAAGAAAACTTGCAAGATTATTGGGCCAGAAGTGGTGAAAAAGATTGATACCATCATTGCTGAGAGCAAAGCACAATTTGTTGCTCATAGAAGTGGCAATGTGTATGTTGTTGATATGTTAAAGGACAATCCTATGGCAAATGTCTGTTTGTTTTCTGCTGCCTCCACAAAGGAGACAGAATTGTGGCATAGGAGACTGGGTCATACTAACCTTAACACTATCAATACACTCTCTAAACAAAGTCTTTTCAGAGGCTTACCATCAAAAGAATTCAAATGTGATGAGCATTGTGTTTCATGTTTAAAAGGGAAACAACATAAAAGCTCTTACAAATCCATTGATGAGTCCAAAACCAGTCAATGTCTACAATTGTTGCACATGGACTTGTTTGGCCCTGTTAAAATCATGAGTCTAAGAAGAAAAAGATTTTGTCTTGTCATAGTTGATGATTTTTCTAGGTTTACATGGACTTACTTTTTACATTCTAAGGATGAGACTGCAGGTATATTGAAGGACTTTGTCACCAAAGTTGAAAAACAATATGACTTGCCAGTAAAAGTCTTCAGGAGTGACAATGGAACAGAGTTTAAAAATAAGGAGTTGGATGATTTCTGTGTGTCAAAAGGGATTGTGAGGCAGTACAGCATCCCAAGAACACCAGAGCAAAATGGGGTGGTTGAAAGGAAAATTAGAACTCTTATAGAAGCTGCAAGAACCATGCTAGCAGATTCTGGTTTGCCATTGTCCTTCTGGGTAGAAGCTATAAACACTGCTTGTTATGTTCAAAACAGAGTTTTGATCAACCCTAGACATCAAAAAACTGCTTATGAAATTTTGTTCAAAATCAAACCTCTAATTTCATTTTTCAAAATCTTTGGCTGCCCATGTTTCATTTTAAATCTCAAAGATTCCATTTCAAAGTTTGCAGCCAAAGTAGATTGTGGTTATTTTCTGGGATATTCTTCTACTGCCAAGGCTTATAAAGTGTTTAACACAAAGACCAAGACAATAGAAGAAACTCTGAATGTAAAGTTCAATGAACTTTCATCTCTAAAAATCCCAGCAAATCCTGCTGAATTATTTGATTTGGATAAATTTAAATTTGAAGATATCACTATTAAAATTAACAATGCAGGTATTCCACAGTCTCCACAACAAGATTACAGAACAGATGTTGTGATCCCCAGTCACTATAAAATCTATTCTGCATCAGAGGGAGCAGCTGTTCAAAACAATTGTCAAAACTCTGCCACAGCTGAGTCAACCACTGTTGGCCAGTCTTACCCTCAAATCACTGCTTCACCTCTCACAACCACTGAACAATCATCTGTTGACAAAAGTCAATCATCTATTGACAAAAGTCAGTCCAGTTTTACACCACTTGGACCCATTCCCCCACTTCCATTCCAAATATCTGATGGCACTACAGAAGTCCAAACAGATGTTACATCAACAGAGTCACCAAACCTCTGTCCTTCACCTCAAAATGCCATCATACCATATCAGGGAGATCTTATCTACCTAAGAGCTCATCCACCAGACCAAATCATCGGCAACATCAGAGAGGGTGTGCTCACAAGAAGCCAATCCTCCAATATCTGTCTTTTTGCAGGGTTCCTATCTCTCACACAACCTGTCAAGTACCAAGAGGCCCTGAAAGACAACAGTTGGGTAGAAGCTATGCAAGAAGAGCTCCTTCAGTTCAAAAGACAACAAGTATGGGAACTTGTACCACTGCCTAAGGATGTTTGTCCAATAGGTACATAGTGGGTCTTCAAAAACAAAACTGATGAAAGGGGTATTGTTGTCAAGAATAAAGCCAGGCTTGTGGTTCAAGGCTTCAGACAAGAAGAAGGAATAGACTATGATGAAACCTTTGCTCCTGTAGCAAGGTTAGAAGCCATCAGACTTTTTCTAGCCTTTGTTGTCAAACACAACATCAAGGTGTATCAGATGGATATCAAATGTGCCTTCCTTTATGGCAAAATTCAGGAGGAAGTCTATGTATGTCAACTACCTGGTTTTGAAGACACATTCCATCCTGATCATGTCTACAAGCTCAATAAAGCCTTGTATGGACTCAAACAAGCACCAAGGGCCTGGTATGAAACTCTTTCCACTTTTCTCTTATCCATTGGCTTCACAAGAGGTAAAATTGATAAAACCTTATTTTTAAAATGGAAAGGGAAAGACTTAATGATTGTTCAAATATATGTGGATGATATCATTTTTGGATCCACATGTAACAAAATGTGTGAAGAGTTCAGGAAACTCATGACAGCAGAGTTTGAAATGAGTGCCATGGGTGAACTTCAGTGTTTCCTTGGTCTCCAAGTGAAACAACTGCAAAATGGCACATTCATCCATCAAAATAAATATGTAAAGAATTTGCTAACTAGATTTGAGATGAAAGACTGTAAGACATGTAGTACACCCATGAGTACAGTCAAGCTACTCACTATTGATGACAAGGATGAACTGGTTGATCAAACACATTATAGATGCATGATTGGGTCTTTATTGTACTTAACTGCATCTAGGCCAGACATTATGTTTGCCACTTGTGTCTGTGCAAGATCCCAGGCTTCACCTAGAAAGTCAAACCTTATTGCTGTGAAAAGGATATTCAGATACCTAAAAGGTGCTCCCACACTTGGTATCTGGTACCCTGCTAATGGAAACATTGAGCTTTCAGGTTATTCAGATAGTGATTTTGCTGGCTGTCACACCACAAGAAAATCCACATCAGGAGGGTGCCAATTTCTAGGGAATGCCTTAGTATCTTGGCAAAGCAAAAAGCAGGCAGCTGTTTCCACCTCAACAGCTGAGGCTGAATACATTGCTGCTGCAAGCTGTACAACCCAACTCATGTGGCTTCAAAATCAATTGCTGGATTTTGGGATAACTGCATTACAGACTCCACTCATGTTGGATAGTCAAGCTGCTGAAAATATCATCAAAAATCCAGTCTCTCACTCCCCTACCAAACACATTGACATCAGACATCATTTTATCAGAGATAGCTATGAAAAAGGTTTGATTTCTCTGCACCATGTTCCAACAGAGGATCAGTTGGCAGATGTGTTGACAAAAGCTTTAGACACATCTACCTTTACAAATTTGATTTCTAGAATTGGTATGTTAAACATGGATTAAACAACAAAATGTTTCTAATAAAAGCATTAAAATGTTTTCAGAAAATCAAAATTCATCCTTCAAAATAGCTTTTTGGTTGAAAAATCTGTTTCAAACCTCTGATCAGATAAAACAACCACTGTTTCATTCATTTTATCCACTGTTGGTTGAAAAATCTGATTCAAACCTCTGATCAGATAAAACAACTGTTTTATTATCCATATATATATATATATATACAAAAAAAACTGTTGTTTGCATCAGTTGTTTGCATCAGCAGTTTGCCAAAAATAGCTGTTTCCCACCAGATATTTTAACCATCAGTTGTTTGCCACGACTGCTCTTACAAGCAGAGTTTTGGCCACATCAGCGGTTTCACCAGAGCCTATAAAAACCTTGTTTTATCACAACAGTCGTTACACTGTCTCATTGTATTCAAAATACTGAAACCGCCTTCTTCATTCTCAAACCCTCAATCAAATTTCATTCATTCTCAACTTCGGAATCAATTACAATGGATCTTCAAGCTAAAGCCACCCACAATTACCTTCCATATATGGTTAAAACAGATGAAAATACTCCATTTCATTCCACCATCGACATCATTCTAAAATCCAAATACCTGACAATATTAACCGTTGACGCCCCCATCTATCTTGATACTCTCCAAGAATTTTGGTTGAATGCTGAGTTCTTGCTTCAAGACAAGAAGCCTACTTCCGTTATCTCAAAAATTGGTGAAACAAGTATCGTCATTACCCCTCAACTGATATCCACAACCTTCTCACTTAATGACCTGTCAGGTAAAGACTCTTTCCCTAAAACAGAGCTTCACACAGAGTTTCAAGAAAGGGGGTATGATGCTCAGATGACTGGGTCAACACTATTCAAAAAGTTTTTCCCACCAGTCATGAAATTTTTCTTCCTTACCCTCCTTCTCTGTGTCTCCGCTAAGTCAATCTCCTTTAATGAAATCCCATTGAGGATTCAGGACTTGGGCTATGTTATGTTGTCAGATTCTGACTTCAATCTATCCCAGGGACTGTTTATGGATTTAGTGTCAAATGTGAAAGCCATAAAGTCTGGGTCAAACAATGCTTTTCTAATTTACCCAAGAATCTTAAGTGTACTCCTTCAAAAGGTTTTACCAGAAAAAGTTTTCAAAAAGGGTGATTTTATGCAAATGAAGAGTCTAACTGATGAAACTTTTACTAGAATGCTGGGTGCAAACACCCAAGAAAAAGCATCAAAAGTGTCAAAGGTTTCAAAAACGCAAACAAAGCGGACTAAGACAACAACTGTTGTCCAAACCTCTGTTGTTGAGCCCACTGCTCCTGGTGATCATGGCACTACATCCAGTGCTGTGAAACCCACACCAGCCATTTCCAAAAGGAAACGTCCATCCACAAAAACCACCACTCCACCTCACAAGAGACTTCTGGAAGATGAGATACCAGAAGATAACTCTGTTGCAACACAAAAGCAACTAGAAACCACTGTTGTTACTTCCTCACAACAGCTGGAAATATCTCAACCTGACCAAACTCCTCATGCATCCTCCCAAAAGGATCATGTTGTAAGCCAAGGGGAACCACATCATGATACATTTGAGTCACTTGGCCAAATGTTCACAAGCCCCTCTCCCAGGGCTAATTCTCTTTTTACTCCTCCACCCTCACCATCACATGTTCAACAGACCATGCAACCTCTGTTTGAGGCTATTGACAAAACTCAGGAAAATCCCAGTTCCTCTCTTTCACCTGTCAATGAGAGTATACCTCCACAAGTGACTGGGACTGAGGAAATTCAATCAGCCATCCCACAAACAGATGAGGAGGTTACACCCCTAGAGTTCAATGCAACTCTAGGTGAGTTTTCAAGTGGAGCAACCACTACTGATGTAGAGACCATTGTCTCACACCAGGATAGTGGTTACATAGCTAAGACTCCCTTGAAGGCAACAACTGATGAGGTCACTATAGTGTCCCTAAAATCAGTTGGAAGTCCCCAGAACCAAGACAAAGGGGCATCTGGTTCTCATCCTTTGGATTCACCTCCTAGGACTGAATCAGTTAAAACTACCACTGCTAGGAATTCAGATGATCCTATTAACTTAGGTGATGGATTAAAATACCAAGAACTGACGGCTAGAGTTCAAACCATTAAAACCTCTGTTGATAAAGCCACTGCTGACAAAACCACTGCTGCCACCCAAACCACTGATAAAACCACAACACCTGAACCTACAATCACATCACCACCCAAATCCCAAACATCTGCTGGTCCTACTAAGGTGCCAACAGATGTTGACACAACCACTGCTTCCACACCACCATCACCAAAAATCTTGTACAAAAGGAAGAGGAAATCAACCTTTGTTGTACTGGATGAAAACATACATACATCACCACACACCACCTCAACCACACAATCAACACCTATATCAACCAATCCACTCTCATCATTTTCACCACACACATTACAATTCAGATCCCATAGACCACCACCAACCATTACACCATTGGCTGTTGTCACACCACGACAAAGGCGGAAACACGTGGCGCGACGGTTCAAAAGCATAAAGTCAAGGTTATGGCTAAACACAAGTAATTTAAGAAAATGGGTCATTTATTATGACGTCGAATTAGTTTCAAACATTACACAAAAGATAATTGTTTTTGAAATAAACTTAGAGGTTTCTCAAATATATCCCAAATGCCTTGGGAAATAAAGGTGAAACCCCACAAAAGCCTGACGTCGCATGGAGATTCCCCGACCCTGCCTGCTTGATCTTTCATCTTCTAATTACCTGAAAGATATGTTTAAAAAGTTTCGTCAATATAAATATATTGGTGAGTTCACAGGTTTTCAGTTTCTAAAACTTGAATACTTGGGAATACCATGTTATGACAATATATAGGAGTTGCAAATTCCTATAAATCTACTTGAGACTATAATCAAACCAAGACATATAATAATTGTGCCCCGCTCCAAGTCGTTACTCGGTTTCCCACGACTTAAGTTCAGAATATTTGCACCCCAGGCATAACCTAATGCATAATCGACGCTATCGATTAGGGGTGGGCCTTGTCAGGCACCAATAGTACTATTCGAATATTCCTCCGGTTTCAATTCCCTGAACAAATGATTATAGAGGCGAGGACTCAACCCCGAGTGGCGGTCACACCTCAAGTATTAAATCCGTCAAACACTATCCCTAACATATCTTTCCCCCGGAAAACGTAAAAATAGTTTAAAATGGGGCCGTGAAACTCACCTGTCACTGTGTCTGGCTCAATAAGGTGAATAGCAAAGGGTGGTCTTGCACCTACAACGTCCTAAACGTATAAGTCACTATTCCTATAGTGCATGTGCCTTGGCAAGTTGTACACCCAACTCCCGACCACAAGTTGTTCCAAATCCCGTTTAATTATGCGTGTATCCTAGGTTTCGTTGGCGTTACATTACCCTTTGTGTTACAAGTTATATATTACTCTTGTTAATATTTCCATAACTTGTATCTTATTATCATCGACTCGACTTCACTTAACATATAATTATTTTCCCATTTAAATAATTATACTTAAGATCGCATCGCTCGATATAATATATATTTCAATCCTCGACCCGACTCACTTTGCCACACATTTGTTTTTCCCATTTAAACAAATATGCTAAGATTTTGTCGTTCGATCGTATATTCTTAACGTCCGATTCAACTCACCACACCGTATATTTATTTTCCCATTCAAATAAATATACTAGGATTTCGTTGGTACGACATACACATATATATATCCTTGTCTTCTCGTCGCGGCTTTCCTTCCCGCACATCTACTTTCCCATTAAGTAGATACACTAGAATTTTGCCGAGACGAGCGTACAAATATATATAAATGTGTAATTTTTCTTGTTAAGTATATACGTTTGTTTTAACGTCTTATTCGTTTGTGTCATGTGTTTCTCCCACGAATTAATTCTCCAACACTTAGGAAAGTGTTTATTTATTTTCACCCAAAGTATATATATATATTTTACCTCTTAAAATATATATTTTTCTTATCTTGCCGCAATGGCATTTTTCTCATATTTTGTCCGGTTATGGTTCGTTAACGCGTTTTAGTTCGATATCTTAACTCGATTAGTTAATTTTTCCAAGTTTTTCCCAACATGTATTTTATAGAAATATTTTCCATATTTCTTCCTATTTTCACATGTTACTTGGATGGTTAAAATACTTATGTATTTTTAACCCAACTTGTCAACTTAACTACAAAAATGTTTCCAACACTTTTATATTCCCATTTATATAAAAGTATTCATTTTTGTATAAGTTTCCCAAGTTTGTTTAATATTTTTATAAAATCTCTATTTTATAAAAATCCTTATGTTAAAACCCTTTATATTTTTATAACTTTCAAAAATACACTTTTGTACAAAATACCCAAGTATTTCTACTAGTATTTACAAAAATCATCCTTAGACTTTAATACTTACATTTTTGACACCAAACTTTCCATACTTGTATTTTTGGACTAATAGTTTCTAAAATGTCCATTTTAGTCCCTTAACTTTCAAAGTTACAACTTTAGTCCCTTAACTTACAAAAGTTGCATTTTTCCACTCTAGCTTCCAAAGTTAGCATTTTTCACTCAAAATAGTTAACTTTGAAGAATCAACTTTTTATTGGTAAGTTATTTTTGTATCAAAACACTTAGGTTAGTCTTATATTCCATATGAAAGACTAATTATATGTGTGTTTTATGTATTTGTCCATTTTATCAAAATTTCATTCATCCAAGTGAGTTAACTTTAATTTTCCATCTTATTCATTTATGAACTTCTAACATGTTTTACCACATATTATTACTTAAATGATCATAATAAGATGAATTAAAGTTAGTTTTAACATATTCAAGTTCATCTCAAAATCTTAACCAAAACATCATCCTACTTAGTCTTACATGTAAAATTTATATATTTTCAAGACTAATATATCATCATCATCAAATCCATGGTTTATTTTCATATCTTTAACCTTCCATTTTACACATGAAAACTTATTAAAGATTATGTTCAAAACCATTTTTAAACCCTTCATGTACAACTTGCTACTAGGAACACATACATGAAAAATAACAATCAAAAACAAGATTAAGAAGCTTACTACTAGCACAAGGCTAGGGAAGACAAAAACCTTGGATTTGAGAGGGGTTTAGTGTGTTCTTCCTAGTGGTTTAGCTCCAAGCTCTTGAAACACACAAAAGGGGTTTGGATGATGGATGATTTTAAGTATTTTGGAGATGTAAAAACTTGAAAGAACAATGTGTGTGGGTGTATGCAAACTCACGGCCACAAGGAAGGAAGAAAGAGGTTTTGTTTTGCTTGGTGATTCAATCTTCTAACATGTGTTATTATATATCCAACTCATGTAATGATGTTAGAGATTTAGGAGATCTTATGGAAGATTATGAGTGTACTTGGGAGATTTTTGAAATGAAGATATGTGTGTGTGTAGTAGTGGCCGTATGTATGTATGTGGAGATAGGTGGTTTTGCTTGCAATCTTGGTTAAATCTTCATGAACCATCATATCTTACTTATAAGACTTAACCTTGCATGCACTCTAGTGTTATGATGAGCTAGGTGTGGCCTTGGCTTGTCTTGGCCCTTGGCCGAAATTCATCAAAGGGGGGGACATGGGTTGGGCTACTTTTGTACTACATGTTTACTTACCACTTTATCTTACATGTTTTGTCTTATGTTGCATGCTTTATCCTTAGTTGTATAGGTTATGATTAATATTTATAAAATGTGGTTGTAATAAGGCCATTAGGCCGGCCCCAAGTGGGTCTATGTGGGGTCCACAACTTCAAATATTAACCCATTAATTGTTATGTTTAATCCCCCGTCGTTCGGGTGTCGTTCGGGTATTTTTTCGGGTTTTAATCACGCGTTATCCGGACATTAAATGTACCTTTAATAACACTTAAATATAGTCTATTTTAAGCGTTGATTGGTTATTTAGGCCTTTACCGGGTGAAATTATGAGTTATACGCGTATCGGGTGCGATACGCGCACTTCATTCGTTGCCGGGAGATTTGTACAAGACGTTTTCTTTTATGGTTTTGGAGTTCCAAAACCCATTATATCTTATGAAAATACCCTTTATTTTATATCCTGGGTGTCCGGGATCCGTTTCGTTTATTTAATTATTACCGGGTAATTGCCAACATCCGTACCGGATAGCTTATTCGCACATGATCCAATCATGCTTTACCATTAAACGTATGCATTCCTATGCACTATTTGGAAATTTGCTATTCCCTAAGGCCTTGATAATTAAATCACACATAATTGCATTTAATTACGTTAATCATATATTAATTAACTGTACGGAATTACCTTATTTTTGCCGGTTGTTACATTCTCCCCCCGTTAAGAGAATTCCGTCCCGGAATTCGCTTCGAGTTCTCCGGTACAGGTGTCTTCTCGAATAGGGCGGGGTATTTTTGCTTCATCCGGTCCAGCCTTTCCCACGTGAACTCCGGTCCACGCTTGGCATTCCAGCGCACTTTGACCAATCTGATCTTGCTGCGCCTTAATTTTTGGACCTTCCAATCAGTTACCTCGATTGGTTCTTCCACAAAATGTAACTTGTCGTCAATCTGGATTTCGTCAGCAGGAATAATGAGAGTTTCGTCGGATAGGCACTTTTTCAAGTTCGACACATGAAACGTGTCGTGTATTCCACTAAGCTCTTGAGGCAACTCGAGCTTGTATGCCACTGTGCCTACCCTCGACAAGACTTTGAACGGCCCAATATATCGCGGGTTCAGCTTCCCGCGCTTCCCAAAGCGCGCGACACCTTTCCAAGGTGATACTTTCAATAGGACCCTGTCTCCGACTTGAAACTCTAAAGGCTTTCGCCTCATATCAGCATAGCTTTTCTGGCGGTCCCGGGCCGCTTTGAGACGTTCCTTTATCAAGAAGACCTTATCCGTGGTCTCTTGAACAATTTCGGGCCCGGTGAGTTGCTTTTCCCCAACTTCCGCCCAACACAATGGCGATCGGCACTTGCGTCCATATAAAGCTTCAAACGGCGCGGCTTGAATGCTCGTATGATAGCTGTTGTTATAAGAAAATTCTACCAATGGCAAGTGCGTATCCCAATTACCTCCGAAATCTATCGCGCATGCCCGTAACATGTCCTCCAATGTCTGGATGGTTCGTTCACTTTGACCATCCGTTTGGGGGTGATATGCGGTACTCATGTCAAGGCGAGTACCGAGGGCTTCATTTAGACTTTCCCAAAATCTGGAAGTGAAGCGACTATCCCGATCGGAGATGATAGAAACAGGTACACCATGTTTAGATACCACCTCCTTAATGTACAGACGGGTCAGTTTCTCCAACCTGTCCGTTTCGCGTATCGGGAGGAAGTGTGCAGATTTCGTCAATCGGTCTACGATTACCCAGATCATGTCATGGCCGCTTGTTGTCTTAGGTAACTTGGTAATGAAATCCATGGTGATTCGTTCCCATTTCCATTCCGGTATTTCCGGTTGCTGGAGCAAACCGGAAGGTCTCTGGTGCTCAGCCTTGACCTTTGCGCAAGTCAAACATCGCGCAACATAGGCTGCTATATCCCTTTTGAAATTCGGCCACCAATAAAGTTCCTTCAAATCGTGGAACATCTTGTCTGCACCAGGGTGAACCGAATATCTAGAACTGTGAGCTTCGGCCAATACTAGCTCACGCAATCCACCATATACTGGAACCCAAATTCTATTCATGAAATACAATGTCTGGTCCGCTTTTGGTTCCAATGAATCAACCATCTTTCGTAACCTTTCACCTTTGACGTTCTCGGGTTTGAGGGCGTTAACTTGAGCTTCACGAATTCGTTCGGTCATATTCGTGTGGATAGTCAAACCCAAAGCTCGAACACGCAAGGGTTTAACCCGTTCCTTGCGACTCAAGGCGTCGGCTACGACATTCGCCTTACCGGGATGGTACTTTATCTCACAATCGTAATCGTTTAATAATTCAACCCATCGCCGCTGTCGCATATTCAAATCCTTCTGATCGAAGATGTGCTGTAAACTCTTGTGATCAGTGAAAATCGTGCACTTGGTTCCGTACAAATAGTGCCTCCATATCTTGAGAGCGAACACCACTGCACCCAATTCCAAATCGTGTGTAGTGTAGTTCTTCTCATGGATCTTCAGTTGCCTGGAAGCATAAGCTATTACTTTTTCTCGCTGCATCAATACACAACCCAAACCTTGATGCGAGGCATCACAGTAAACCACAAAATCTTCCGTACCGTCTGGAAGTGACAGTATCGGAGCGCCACATAACTTGTCTTTTAACAATTGGAATGCTGCCTCTTGCTTTTCCGCCCACTCAAATTTCTTGTCCTTTTGGGTTAGCACGGTTAAAGCTTGCGCTATCTTTGAAAAGTTCTCGATGAACCTTCTGTAATAACCCGCGAGGCCTAGAAATTGTCGTACTTCGGTAGGAGTTCGAGGTGCTTCCCAATTTTTAATTGCCTCGATCTTGGCTGGATCAACGTGTATGCCCTTCTCGTTTACCACGTGACCTAAAAAGTGAACTTCCCGAATCCAAAAGTCACATTTCGAGAATTTAGCATAGAGCTTCTCTTTGCGTAATACTTCAAGAATTAACCGAAGGTGATTCTCGTGGTCTTCTTTCGTGCGTGAATAGATCAAAATATCGTCAATGAAGACAATGACGAACTTATCCAGGTATGGCTTACACACGCGGTTCATTAGGTCCATGAAAACCGCTGGTGCGTTGGTCAAGCCGAACGGCATTACCAAAAATTCATAGTGTCCATACCGGGTTCTGAAGGCCGTTTTTGGTACATCTTCTTCTTGTATACGCAACTGGTGATAGCCTGACCTCAAATCGATCTTGGAGTAATAGCTGGAACCTTGGAGCTGATCAAATAAATCGTCGATCCTGGGGAGAGGATAGCGATTCTTGATGGTTAGCTTGTTCAGCTCTCGATAGTCGATGCACATGCGAAATGTGCCATCCTTCTTCTTCACAAATAAGACGGGAGCTCCCCAAGGTGAGAAACTCGGTCTTATAAAACCTTTGTCCAATAATTCTTGTAGCTGGCTGGACAGTTCCTGCATCTCTGATGGAGCTAGGCGATATGGCGATCGTGCCACAGGAGCTGCTCCGGGAACGAGGTCGATGCGGAACTCGACTTGTCGAGGTGGTGGCAACCCCGGCAAATCTTCTGGAAATACATCCGGAAAATCTCTGGCAACTGGAATGTCTTCCAACTTTCGCTCGTCGGCCTTCTTGTCCACTACGTGTGCCAAGAACGCGACAAGCCCTTTTCTCAGACACTTACGAGCCTTCATGCTCGAAATAATCCTTAGTGGCGTCCCGTGTCTTTCCCCTTGAATTGAGAGAGTTTCACCGCTTGCGAGGGGAACCTGAATAACCTTATCGTTGCAAACCACAATGGCATGGTGCGCGGACAACCAATCCATGCCAACAACGATGTCAAAACTTCCCAATACGACCGGCAATAGATCAATCCCAAACTCGTGCCCACAGAGTTCTAACTTACAATCTTTAGCTACCTCTCTCGTTTCAATAGTTTTACCATTAGCCAGTTCTATAGAGTAGGGTGTATCTAGTTTGCTAGTTTTTAAACCAAGTAGTCTTTTAAACTCAATGGATACGAAGCTAAAGTCAGCACCGGTATCAAATAATACAGAGGCATAATGACCATTTAGAGGAAACGTACCAGTGACCACATTGGGGTCTTGCCGTGCGTCACCGGCTCCAATAACAAATGCCCGGCCACGGGCCTGATTGTTGACTTTGGGGCAATCTTTCTTCCAATGGTCCAATGACCCACATGCAAAACAGGGTCTGGCCCCTCCATTCTTTGGTGCTCCAGATCGGCACTCTTCAGTCTTGTGCCCGGTGCGGTGGCACTTCCCGCAAGTCAATCCATTGTTTCTTCCCTGGTTTCCCTGTTTGTTATTGTTATTGTTGCCACGCCCTGTGGCGGCATAACCCTTTCCTTTCTTGTTCGAGCTACCCGATGCTCGATCCCTTTTCCCTTCATCTCTCTTTCTCTTCCCAAACCTTTGCCCGTTACCCTGATCATTAGTCGCAACCGCTGAACTTGATCCCTGCTTCTTGCCCTCAACACTACTTGCTTCAGAAATTTTTAACCCAGAAACCTGGCGGATTAGGGTACCCATGCGGATAGCATCCTCAGTCAGACTTAGTGCCAGATCAATTGCCTCGCACATGGTCGTGGGTTTGGAAGAGGTGACCATGCTGCGAATCTGTGGTGCTAGCCCGAATAGGTATCGTTCCACTTTGCTCTTCTCTGGTGTAACCAGGCGAGGTACCAGTCGTGCGAGATCATGAAATCTTGACGTATACCCAGTGACGTCTGCTCCTATCATGGTGAGGTTCCAGAATTCTGTTTCCAACTTCTGAACTTCACTTGCCGGGCGGTATTCGGCAGTCATTAGTTCTTTCAGTGCCGCCCATGATAGAGAGTATGCCACATCATCTCCTAAAGACTGTACTTGGCCGTTCCACCAAGTTAGGGCTTGATCCAGGAACAGATTGGTGGCGTACATGACAGACTGTCGAGGGGTACACCCGCTGATGCGGATAACTGCCTCGGTCTTTTCGAACCATTTGACCAGGCCTATGGAACCCTCAGTGCCGCTGAAGTTTAGTGGCTTACAGTCCAAGAAAGCCTTGAAAGTCAGCCGCGCTCTCCCGAGGCTGTCCCTGTAATAGTAACATAGTATGTTATTATGGGATAGGAGTTTGTGAAATATTCTCCCATCGCTTTTCATTTATTTATAAACCTCTTACCACTGGGGGAGGTCTCACGTCGCTCGCTCCCGGTCCTGTCATGGGAGTGTTCCGAGCGTGCGGCTTCGTGTTCAGCGATGGCACGAGCTATGCGTTCCGAAATCATAGTTTCGAGCTCAGCCGGTGTTGTGGGCAGTCCGTCTGCACCACTGTTGCTTCGGGTGGCAGGTGCCATTTTCTTCAATAATAATTATCAAAGGTTAATTTGGCAAACATTTATACAATACAAAGCATAAATAACAAACCAAAGCATGAACACAATAATCAACACCATATCATCACACAACATACCAACACATCATACAGAAATATAAATAGAAATCAACACAACATCATCACACAAATATACAAACCACAACACATGGAGTAAGCAATAATAATCATAGACAACAACATATTTCACCATAATAATAAGATTTTTCATTAATTTCAATAATGTCAGTACAATGCTTGTTCTTAATACAAAATGGAGAATACATTTCTCATACAATACATTGCTTTTGAAATAATAAAACATCATATCATACGCCGTAATACCCGTACGGCTGGGCAAAATGCAGACGAGTGTCATAACCCGTGCTGTACTACCATAATGCTGCTAGTATGTACATAATCTGGTGTGTCTTCAGTGCATCCCCGATACAACCTACTGTGGCGGTGGCGGTGGATACTGGTACTGCGGCGCATACATGCTAATCGTCATGCTGATCTCTGAGATGCGCTCGTACAAAAACTGTCGATGTGCCCAGTGTGCATCCCCAGTAATCCCGCTCTGCGCATCCATGCGCAAGAGCTCCTCTGCGTAATGCGCCAAAGCATCACGAGTGTCAATCATCCTAGCCCACATCAACCTCGTCTGCTGCTCAACCTGATTCACGGTGCGCTGCACCGTGTTGACTAGAGTCTGAAAATCCTGCTCTAAAGTGATGGTCGAGGTCTGGGCTGGTCCAGAGGGGGGTGTCATCCTGGGAAGGTGGGATGGTCCGGGTACATCAGGGTGTGTGGATGGGAAGGGCCCGAAGGGAAATGGTACTGGTATGTGGGGCAGTAAGAAACTGGGTGGCCTGATGGAAAAGTGGTGTGGCATCAGATAAGGGTCCCCTGCACCTAGAGGGTATGGTGCAGGTGTCATACTGGGTATGGTGGGGATGGGTGTAGTCATGGCAATGGTGGGTGGTGGCATGGGCTCAGCTAGTGGGGCTACCAATGGCTCAGTGACAGTGGCCCACTCTGGAGTGGACACCACTACAGGGGGTGTGGGAGGGCTCGCAGTGGCGAAGGCCTCCAAGCCTGCCCTATGTAGCTCGGAGCTACGGGCGGGACTACCCTCGTGTATAAGTGCTGCTGGTGCTGGCTCCTCCTGGGGTATGGGCTCGGGTGCTGGTGGAGCTATGGGGTCGGCTGGGGCGTCCTCTAGCATGGGAGCCACTGGCTCCTCCTGGGCAGCCTGGATCTCTGGCACCAACATGTGCCCTACTGAACCTACCGACTCGTCATCGGAGTCGTCGGATATCCATCCGTTCCGTCCACGGGGAATGGGTAGGAGTCTCATACCTGCCGGTACGTGAATGTGGGGTACCGGTGCCGGCTCGTGCTCGGCGTGAGCCTGTCGGCGGAAAGGAGACTCTGCCGCGTCTGACTGGGCGGGGACTGGTCGCGAAGGACCGGCACAGCCGTCAGGGAAATCCCTGATGGCTCGAACGGGGCGTACGGCCAAAGGTGCGGCCGGTACGATGGGCTGTGGCGCGTCGATCACGGCCGGTGTCCAGTCAGGATCCTCGCTAGGATCTGTCTCGTCTGAATCGTCGTCTGACCCTCCTGCGACGTCCATCTCCACGTCGTCTTCTTCCGCATCGAGTACAACCAACTCGACTGGCTCCGGCGGAGGTGCGGGTATAATCTGGATACTGCTGTCAACACTAGGCGCTATACTTCCCGCGTCCGACATCCTGGCAAAAGAACCGTACATGTATATATGATTTATTTAAATTAGACAGTTATGGCTTACTCTATAGTAACCTTCCTAACTTCTAATTTTACGTTTAACGCATAACAATACTCATGGCTGGCTTGGTCGGAATCTCCTCATGCCCAATGCTTCTTGAAAATTACTTTTATTTAAAACCATGTACATTTTCTTTTGAAAACTTTATCTTTAGAACCAAATCCGGTTATAGTCTAGTTTTTAAAGAAGATACTCTAGTTCGCTATAACCTTGGCTCTGATACCACGTTCTGTCACACCACGACAAAGGCGGAAACACGTGGCGCGACGGTTCAAAAGCATAAAGTCAAGGTTATGGCTAAACACAAGTAATTTAAGAAAATGGGTCATTTATTATGACGTCGAATTAGTTTCAAACATTACACAAAAGATAATTGTTTTTGAAATAAACTTAGAGGTTTCTCAAATATATCCCAAATGCCTTGGGAAATAAAGGTGAAACCCCACAAAAGCCTGACGTCGCATGGAGATTCCCCGACCCTGCCTGCTTGATCTTTCATCTTCTAATTACCTGAAAGATATGTTTAAAAAGTTTCGTCAATATAAATATATTGGTGAGTTCACAGGTTTTCAGTTTCTAAAACTTGAATACTTGGGAATACCATGTTATGACAATATATAGGAGTTGCAAATTCCTATAAATCTACTTGAGACTATAATCAAACCAAGACATATAATAATTGTGCCCCGCTCCAAGTCGTTACTCGGTTTCCCACGACTTAAGTTCAGAATATTTGCACCCCAGGCATAACCTAATGCATAATCGACGCTATCGATTAGGGGTGGGCCTTGTCAGGCACCAATAGTACTATTCGAATATTCCTCCGGTTTCAATTCCCTGAACAAATGATTATAGAGGCGAGGACTCAACCCCGAGTGGCGGTCACACCTCAAGTATTAAATCCGTCAAACACTATCCCTAACATATCTTTCCCCCGGAAAACGTAAAAATAGTTTAAAATGGGGCCGTGAAACTCACCTGTCACTGTGTCTGGCTCAATAAGGTGAATAGCAAAGGGTGGTCTTGCACCTACAACGTCCTAAACGTATAAGTCACTATTCCTATAGTGCATGTGCCTTGGCAAGTTGTACACCCAACTCCCGACCACAAGTTGTTCCAAATCCCGTTTAATTATGCGTGTATCCTAGGTTTCGTTGGCGTTACATTACCCTTTGTGTTACAAGTTATATATTACTCTTGTTAATATTTCCATAACTTGTATCTTATTATCATCGACTCGACTTCACTTAACATATAATTATTTTCCCATTTAAATAATTATACTTAAGATCGCATCGCTCGATATAATATATATTTCAATCCTCGACCCGACTCACTTTGCCACACATTTGTTTTTCCCATTTAAACAAATATGCTAAGATTTTGTCGTTCGATCGTATATTCTTAACGTCCGATTCAACTCACCACACCGTATATTTATTTTCCCATTCAAATAAATATACTAGGATTTCGTTGGTACGACATACACATATATATATCCTTGTCTTCTCGTCGCGGCTTTCCTTCCCGCACATCTACTTTCCCATTAAGTAGATACACTAGAATTTTGCCGAGACGAGCGTACAAATATATATAAATGTGTAATTTTTCTTGTTAAGTATATACGTTTGTTTTAACGTCTTATTCGTTTGTGTCATGTGTTTCTCCCACGAATTAATTCTCCAACACTTAGGAAAGTGTTTATTTATTTTCACCCAAAGTATATATATATATTTTACCTCTTAAAATATATATTTTTCTTATCTTGCCGCAATGGCATTTTTCTCATATTTTGTCCGGTTATGGTTCGTTAACGCGTTTTAGTTCGATATCTTAACTCGATTAGTTAATTTTTCCAAGTTTTTCCCAACATGTATTTTATAGAAATATTTTCCATATTTCTTCCTATTTTCACATGTTACTTGGATGGTTAAAATACTTATGTATTTTTAACCCAACTTGTCAACTTAACTACAAAAATGTTTCCAACACTTTTATATTCCCATTTATATAAAAGTATTCATTTTTGTATAAGTTTCCCAAGTTTGTTTAATATTTTTATAAAATCTCTATTTTATAAAAATCCTTATGTTAAAACCCTTTATATTTTTATAACTTTCAAAAATACACTTTTGTACAAAATACCCAAGTATTTCTACTAGTATTTACAAAAATCATCCTTAGACTTTAATACTTACATTTTTGACACCAAACTTTCCATACTTGTATTTTTGGACTAATAGTTTCTAAAATGTCCATTTTAGTCCCTTAACTTTCAAAGTTACAACTTTAGTCCCTTAACTTACAAAAGTTGCATTTTTCCACTCTAGCTTCCAAAGTTAGCATTTTTCACTCAAAATAGTTAACTTTGAAGAATCAACTTTTTATTGGTAAGTTATTTTTGTATCAAAACACTTAGGTTAGTCTTATATTCCATATGAAAGACTAATTATATGTGTGTTTTATGTATTTGTCCATTTTATCAAAATTTCATTCATCCAAGTGAGTTAACTTTAATTTTCCATCTTATTCATTTATGAACTTCTAACATGTTTTACCACATATTATTACTTAAATGATCATAATAAGATGAATTAAAGTTAGTTTTAACATATTCAAGTTCATCTCAAAATCTTAACCAAAACATCATCCTACTTAGTCTTACATGTAAAATTTATATATTTTCAAGACTAATATATCATCATCATCAAATCCATGGTTTATTTTCATATCTTTAACCTTCCATTTTACACATGAAAACTTATTAAAGATTATGTTCAAAACCATTTTTAAACCCTTCATGTACAACTTGCTACTAGGAACACATACATGAAAAATAACAATCAAAAACAAGATTAAGAAGCTTACTACTAGCACAAGGCTAGGGAAGACAAAAACCTTGGATTTGAGAGGGGTTTAGTGTGTTCTTCCTAGTGGTTTAGCTCCAAGCTCTTGAAACACACAAAAGGGGTTTGGATGATGGATGATTTTAAGTATTTTGGAGATGTAAAAACTTGAAAGAACAATGTGTGTGGGTGTATGCAAACTCACGGCCACAAGGAAGGAAGAAAGAGGTTTTGTTTTGCTTGGTGATTCAATCTTCTAACATGTGTTATTATATATCCAACTCATGTAATGATGTTAGAGATTTAGGAGATCTTATGGAAGATTATGAGTGTACTTGGGAGATTTTTGAAATGAAGATATGTGTGTGTGTAGTAGTGGCCGTATGTATGTATGTGGAGATAGGTGGTTTTGCTTGCAATCTTGGTTAAATCTTCATGAACCATCATATCTTACTTATAAGACTTAACCTTGCATGCACTCTAGTGTTATGATGAGCTAGGTGTGGCCTTGGCTTGTCTTGGCCCTTGGCCGAAATTCATCAAAGGGGGGGACATGGGTTGGGCTACTTTTGTACTACATGTTTACTTACCACTTTATCTTACATGTTTTGTCTTATGTTGCATGCTTTATCCTTAGTTGTATAGGTTATGATTAATATTTATAAAATGTGGTTGTAATAAGGCCATTAGGCCGGCCCCAAGTGGGTCTATGTGGGGTCCACAACTTCAAATATTAACCCATTAATTGTTATGTTTAATCCCCCGTCGTTCGGGTGTCGTTCGGGTATTTTTTCGGGTTTTAATCACGCGTTATCCGGACATTAAATGTACCTTTAATAACACTTAAATATAGTCTATTTTAAGCGTTGATTGGTTATTTAGGCCTTTACCGGGTGAAATTATGAGTTATACGCGTATCGGGTGCGATACGCGCACTTCATTCGTTGCCGGGAGATTTGTACAAGACGTTTTCTTTTATGGTTTTGGAGTTCCAAAACCCATTATATCTTATGAAAATACCCTTTATTTTATATCCTGGGTGTCCGGGATCCGTTTCGTTTATTTAATTATTACCGGGTAATTGCCAACATCCGTACCGGATAGCTTATTCGCACATGATCCAATCATGCTTTACCATTAAACGTATGCATTCCTATGCACTATTTGGAAATTTGCTATTCCCTAAGGCCTTGATAATTAAATCACACATAATTGCATTTAATTACGTTAATCATATATTAATTAACTGTACGGAATTACCTTATTTTTGCCGGTTGTTACAGCTGTTCAGTATCTCCTTGCACTTGATCTACTCAAGGGGGAAATGCAATCCTTCTATAATACTGAACAACCATCTGATAGATCCTTCCCTTCTCTTCCACATTTCCCTGTTCCCTTAAACATGGACACATATCTAAAATATAAGGCTGAACAGGCAGATGCAATTATAAAAGAGAAATGCAAAGGGAAGGATAACAGGATTGCTCAGGGCATCCATTCAGCAGAACTTAGCAAATTAGGAAGGATTGAAGATTTTGCTAAGACCCTGAGCAATTCCATGTCTGCCATGCCTCTTAGTAGTGACATGGAAAAGGAGGTTAGCGAATCCCTTCTAGAACAGATCTTGGCAACCATGCCTTACAAAGCAAACAAGAAACAGTTTGCAGGCTGGACCACTCATGCACTAAGGGAAGAACTCTTAAGAATAGAAGAGTTGGCCAAGAATCCCCAAGCTAAAGTCTCTGCCCCTGATTTTGGTAAAGGCAGAGATCCAGCCAGAGCCTTGAAGTTCAAGAGGATGAGACAAGAAATAGTGGCTGCTGACTATGGGGAGATAAGGTCTGTTGCAAGATGGTCTGAGCTAAGGCTGGTTGAAACATACAAGAGACTTGAAGAAAATAGGAAGAAAGATCCCAGCCTACCTAGAAAACCTGTCTACACTGATGAACCACTGATGAAGAGACCTCAACAGGCTTTTACTCTTGACAGCTTACTTGACACTTCTGATCTATCAGTTGCTGCTAGAAGACAATTCTAGAAACAGAAAGAAATGTCTGAAGAAGATCAGAAGAAGTTTGCTGACACTTTCATTAAAGAGGGCCTCTTCAATCAAGTGCATTTTTTCTCAGATCCCACAACTGACAAGCTCAGAGAACTCATTGGGAGACCTCCATCACCAAACTCATCTAGAATAAAGGTGCATCTCAGCAAATCCACTGACTCAAAAATTCTAAAATGGAAAGTCAATAAAGACAACCATGAATTGACTCTACTCAGATCAGATGGAAAAGTTCAAAAGATAAGCATGGATGATGCATATAGCCTGTGTGCAAATGATCTCCAAACACTTCTGAATCTTGAGCTTGAAAGAGATGTAGAAGACCTATTTGCCTTGGACTTTGAACTTCAATTCAAAGGACAAATCAGAGAAAGTCTGATGAGAAATAAAGATCAAGAATAAAGCTTAGTTTTGGCATCATCTGTTCTAGGGAGAGATTGTTGGGTCTGCTGACCTGGAGAAGAACAGATGATTGTAAAGCCAAAATATGTTAACTATTGATTCCATAAATAAACAGTCCTTACAACATAATCTTCCCAAAAGACTGCTGACCCTAACAACTGTTCCATCCAAACAACTGCTGATACAAAGGACTGCTAGAGAACAACTGATAGAGAACAACTGCTGACCAAAGGTCTGATGAAGAAACAACTGCTGACCAAGTTCTGAAGACTAAAGGTCTGTTGGAGTCAACAGCACTTTGACTCCAACAGATGTTGCAAGACCATCAGAGTATTCCCTTAGCAGTAGTTTATCTTACAGTGTTTTGTAATGTAACAGTAGATTGTATAGGGCAGCTGTTTTATGTTGTTATTCTGTTAGAGGTCACTATCTTAGGTGACGTCAGCACAAGTCACCAGTGGTTTAGGTTTGTCTATAAATAGAACAGTGCTTGTACTGTTCTATTAGATCACACACAAACATTCTCTCAGACAAACAATCACTGTGTGATCAGGCTGAGGGGGAGTATTTGTACTGATTGTAATCTTTCAATAAATGAAAGCATTTGATCATTGATAACAATTATTCCCATTGTTTTGATTATAGTTTATTATTCCGCTGCACTTTCCATATATACTTATATCATTCATTTCTCATCTTATTCTAAATACATCAAAACAATCAAACTCAGATCCTAACAGTTATGTCGGACCATTTGCAATCCTGGATCGGATTGGACCGGTGGCATACAGACTTGACTTACCGGCGGAGCTCGGTAGTGTTCACAACGTCTTCCATGTGTCTAACTTGAAGAAGTGTTTGGCTGATGAATCTCTCATTGTACCACTGGAAGAGATCAAGGTTGATGATCGTCTTCGCATCGTGGAGGAACCTGTCAAGATTCTCGACTACAAGATTCGTAGCCTTCGTCGGAGTAAAATCCGCATCGTCAAAGTTCGTTGGAACTCGAATCGTGGACCGGAGTTCACGTGGGAATGAGAGGATCAGATGAAAGCTAAACATCCTCATCTTTTTCCGAAACGCGCGTTCGAATCGAGGCATGTTACTGCTGAAGCGGAATGAATCTCGGGTCGAGATTCCTTTCAACGTGGGGATGATGTGACATCCGGTAAATTTTCCTTTTGTTTTGTTCTTTCCGTTTCTTTCATTTTGGGGCTTTGTGCAATTTTCGGGACGAAAATTCTTTCAACGTGGGGATGATGTGACACCCGTCATATTTGGCTTAAACATTTTAGTAACATCTAAGTTTACCTTAGCGGGAAACGTTTATAAGCGGACTTACCTAGGTTAGTTGAGTCTGGTCAAGTTAGGATTGTCCAGGGTTCAATGATCTGGAGGATCATTGGGAGTCATGTTGGGAACACACTAGTACCGGGTCCCGTTGTTGATGAAATTACATAAACTAATTAAGTGTATGTGTAGATTAATTGGTCGTGTGGTGGATTATATACATAGATGTGTTTAAATGATATGTAGATGATTATCCATGCTTAAATATGTTGAACATAGACTAAGGTTGCATGCTCATATGTTATGGTGCGTTAAAATGTGTTAAACACGACAAACTGGAAAACTAGAAAAACATAGGTCCTGGTTCGACCACTTCGAGTGGTCGAAGGTGGAAATATGTCTTGGTTCGACCCTTTGCAAAGGGGCGATCCTGGGATGTGGAATTGAAAGAATTCCCTTCGACCAGGACAGGGTACATTCGACCCTGTGAAAGGGTCGAAGGAGGCCACATTCGACCATTGACAGGGGTCGAAGGTAGATTAGTATAAATACCATACTTTGTCATTTTTCACCATTTCACAAACCCTAACCATTTCAAAACACTCTCAAACGATTTTAATCACTAAGGAAGGAGTTTTTGCTCTTCCTTTTCATAATCTAACCTATCAACAATATCTAAACAATAATCCAAGGTGTGTTCTTAATCCTAAGTCTTTTTAAAGCGTTTTGATTCGTTTTTATCTAACCCTAAAGGTCCAGATCTGTTCTAAGGATGTTTTTATCAATAAAAACCTTTTAAACACCTTTCTAAATCTAAACCCTATCAATAAACATAGGTTTTGTATCAATGAACATATGTTAATTATGTATTATGTGATGTTATGTGTTGTTTAATGATTTGCTGCTGTTCTAATGCTAGAAACATGATCTAGGGCTGCTATGAATGATAGTTTAGGATTGTAAAAGGTTATAATTAGATAGATGGTGATATTATGGGTATTTTGGGGATTTTATGAAATCTAGGGCTTGTGCCTGTTAAGTATTATTAATAAAATGAATGGGGGGTTTTCGATTGCAAGATAAGCTGAGCAGTTGTAGATGATTATGGATTGGTATTAAAAAGTTTCCAAATTGGGTAAAAATTACATGCATGATGTGACACTTCCATAATCTTTGCCATTTTGGGAAAGGGCTGAAACGCATAGGTTTTGGGGCAAAGTTGGTGGGGTTTTGTAGGAACCTTTGTAATGATATTGTTTTGATCCCTAAAGGTCCAGACCTGATTTTTAAACATTTGTGTCTTTGAAAACTCATTAAAATCAGTTTCTAAACAAACCCAAACCTCTATACTTGTTATATGTGATGTATTCATGCAAGATAGGATTTTTATCGTTTAAACATGATTATTCTTGTATTATTTTTATGTTTCTGATCTAAATGAGGTAATATGATGATAACCTAGGAGTTTGAAGGTTCATAGATATGTAATATTGATATTAGGCGTTTTGACCCGTTTGAATGATTATGGAGGATTGATGATGATATGTTGTGTTTTGTTGATTGTTTGAGGTTAGGGTTTACTCTAGGATGATGCTAGAACAGTAGGATATTGTCGGACAACGTCATTATGTGATGAAATCTGGAAATAAGCTATTAAGGGTAAGTTTTGCATGAGGATGTGATGTTTACATGATAATTATGCTGTTTTGGGAAAACACATGCATTCGGGATGGCTAGCGTGAATAAATTAGGGGTTTTTACTTGAAATAGTTGGATTAATATTTTGGGTTTGATATTGGGTGTTTCCACATGTTTCGGATCTGATTTGGAGGGTTAAACGCGTAAAAAGGCGGAACAGAACAGTAAGGGCGAATAGGGGTTTCTAATCGCCTGTATTAAACGCGATTGGCCACCAATCGCATGAACTATAGGCGATTGGGAGCCCAATCGCCATTTGGTCTGGCAATTGCAATGCTACTCACTAGTTTGACTCTCCTAATCACCAGTTGACTTTTCCTAATTGCATGTTTGATCCCTAATCGTGTATACTGCTGCTATATGTATATTTTAACATCCCGAAACACGGTTTGACACCTAGGAACATGTTAGGAACCCCGTAACATGTCTAAAAACTTGGTAACACATGTTTGGACCTGTTTACGCGTTAATTGGGCGTTATGCTAGATAGGTAGAATGTTTGTGCATGCTAAGTGTTTAATTGCACATGTTGCATTCTTGTATGTGGCTAACACGTGGGATGTTGGGTCACCAATGGGATGTCGGGTTTTGTCTGGCTTGGTCGGTTTAATGTTTAAACATGTTTTCAACATACACGGTCACGATCTGGACAATTTGGGGACTGATTAGCCTTCGGGTTAGTAGCCATCACACTTATGTAAACTCATTGATAGGTCGCCACTAGTAGGGACTATTACATACGTATCGGATTTCTAATTTACTGAGGAGGCACTCTAAGGTGAGTTTCACGGCCCCTCTTTTATACACTTTTTTCTCGGGGGAGAAGCATGCCACACGTTTTAACAAATACAACGTTTATGTTTTAAAACACAACACTTTTTGAACTGCAATGCTTATGAAACGCAACACTTTTTGAAACGCAATGCTTATGAAACGCAACACTTTTGAAACGCAATGCTTATGAAACGCAACACTTTTGAAACGCAACGCTTATGAAAGGCAACACTTTTGAAACGCAACGCTTATGAAACGCAACACTTTTGAAACGCAACGCTTATGAAACGCAACACTTTTGAAACGCAACGCTTATGAAACGCAACGCTTGTTTTAAATTACTATACGACGAAACGCAATGCTATGTCCCGGGGAAACCATGAATGTGCGGGGCACAACGGGGGAAATGTGGATAGATCTATTGGGCTTGACAAACCCCACCCGACGGTTGGGAGCCGAGCGGGTGCATATTGTCTCTATTTTCGGCAACTCAAACACGGGCGGCAAGACACGCAACGCTTGTCAGTAATGGTTTCGGCAACACAGTCGTAGTAGTAAGGAAATGTTTGTTATGTACTTAAAGGTTTTGCATACTTGGTACTTTTGAGATGAAACTCTTTACGCTTGAAACGCTTTGTGAACTTAAAACCTTTGAACTAACCAGCATTATATGTTGACGTCTTTTTTGCTTGTTTTCTCAGGTCGCTAAGGTAGCAGCACTGAGTTTAGGTGCACGGAGTCTCACGGCGTCTTGGATCCATTAGCATTTCATTTTGAGCATTATTAGACTTTCATGTTTTACTTTTGAGTTGTAATAAAGTTTTACGCTTCCGCAAGCGATGGCTGAATTTCTGAAACTTAATGGACAATTTACGTTGTTTTCATATCATATAGATGTCGTTTATTGTGACCGTTGACTTGGATCCTGGTGTGTCACGCGCCTCGCGGTAAAACCCCGCATGTGGAATTTGAGGGTGTCACAGTCTCAGTCTGGCATATACTATCAGAGCTCAAAACTCGACTTCATCTCCAGGAAACAATGCAAGCAACCTTTCATTAACTTCATGTACCACTTCGTTTTTTGGTGCAAGTATTGCTCGTTCTCCAAAATAATCTTTATCTTTGTAAAGCTGAAGAAGTGAAGGGTAGACGAAGTCAATTTAGCTACAAATAGGATCCGATGAATGCATAATAAGAAGATCATTTGGAATGTCTACATCTGCCTCATCTTCATCAACTGAATCACCAACTTTACCCTCACCTAACTCTAGAAGCCAGTTTGCAAATGCCTTTATTTCTTCGGATTCAGATGTGTTGTTACCAATTGTTAACCTCATGTTTTTGGTTAATGTACGGACTTTGCAACTATTCCAAATCTTAGACAAAGTTATTGAGGCATTCATAATATCTCTTTTACTACCATTGGGAACAACAGGAAGGATTTGTCTAAAATCACCACCCAAAACCATAACCTTATCTCCAAAAGGCAGCTCAGAATTAACATAATCCTTTGATTTCAAGATGTCTTTCATTGTGCGATCAAGAGCTTCAAAAGCATGTTTGTTAATCATTGGAGCTTCATCGCAAATAATTAACTTAGTTTGCTTCAATAAATCTGCCTCATCGCTATTCTCCTTCATAGAACACATTGATTCTTCAGTAACATTCAAATGTATACGGAACCTAGAATACGCCGTCTTTCCACCTGATAACAACAGAGAAGCAATACCACTGGATGCAACGTTCAAAACAATTTTCCCTTTAGATCGAATGGCAGCAGACAACGTTTTCCATAAAAAGGTTTTACCAGTGCCTCCAAACCCATAAACAAAAAATAGGCCACCTTTGTTACAATCAACCGCATCAATTATTTCATCAAAAATTAAACATTGCTCATATGTTAAAGAAGGTGCGTTGCTATGAAATTCTTCAGCAAGCGTACTTACTTGATTATTCAGTTCATCAAGTATCAAACGGTTATTTGCAGATGCAATCGAATCATTATTAGGATAAGGCTTAGAAGGAAACCTACGTAGGCGGGAGTTATTACGAAGCAACTGTTTCTCAATTTCAAGCAATGTAAGGTTCTTGATTTGATCATCAGGAAGAGACAAACCTGATAATGAAAAAGATTCTAATTATTATACAAAGAACAAATAATGACGTAAATAAAAAAAAAATTTGAATAATAAGTTTTTTACCTTCAATTTGGAATACGTCTTCGTGTCTACGCATAATACCGTCTAACAAGTACTTCCATGTCTTCTCCCAAACATGGTCAGGCCTAGAAAAGCTGTTAGACAACAACATCATCGCAAACAAATTACGAAGACAGTATCCTGAACCTGTATAATGAGCTTCCTCAATAGCTTCTATATATTCCTTGTCATCTTCGAACAGGCCAAGAGCGTAACATGCATCTCGATATTTTGGTAAAATTTCTCCATTCATCGTTCTTATATCAACAAAAGAGTTAGGACCTTTTACATTATTAAGAAGAATTCTCAAGAAATAAGCCTCACCCATTGATGGAGTAACCATGTGAACACGACCAATTGCCTTACCTGTTTTCCAAAAGTCCCACTTTTTTCATCACCTTTCCAAACAAATTTACTTGGGATTTTGATGTAACTAAGTTCACGTGCCACAGCTTCAGTTTGGTTTAGTTGCATCCATTGTAGAAACATTGTAGAAGACACTGATGGTTTGTTGAGTACGTTTTGAAGGTTCTCTTGTGGACCGTATACAACAGTTTGCTCACTAGGTAGATGAAAAGAAAGCCTAATCACTGGAGGGTATCTGTAATGCACCTCGTGTTTAAATATCCTCCATGAAACTTCACATGCTGAAAGAAACCTGCAATCATAATGTTTTTTTATTTCATCTCTTTGCAAAACTTGTTCACCTTCTCCGTCATCTTCTACAAAAGCAATTTTAGCCCTGTCCGGTCCCTTGTTAATGTATTTGAATAAATACTTAATTTAAGCGGCCTGGTTACACCATTCAACATTAATATGAGCTTGATAACGCTTCAATAGTGTTGGGTTATAAGGAACCACATGTCTGTTGTCTAACTGAGCAGTTCCTTTATCAGCAAATACTCCTAAGTCTCTTCTTTTATAAACCGAATATCCATTTGAATCTATCATTGACGCAGGAGAAAACTTCTTTGGAAATTTCTTTGAGCACTTACCATCAATCATGCACGGGCATTTGGGATATTCACGTTCACAGGGTCCATGAATCATAAAGTCACTCACAAGACTAAACAACTCAGGATCTAAATTCTTATTTGGGATTTCAGCGAAAACGAAACGAAAAACATGCTCAATCGTTGGAAGCTTGCTATCATCTTTAAGAAACAGATAGATATGAGCGTGCGGAAGGCCACGTTTTTGGAACTCTATACTATAAATCGCTGTACAAATAAATGGTAATAAAATTAAAATATAAATGAAATAAATAAAACATGATTTAAAATAAAAAAAATATATTGAATAAATTTATTACTTTATTACGGTAATAATGTGTGTATATATATATATATAAAGAATTATTTTTCGTTATTAATGTATTTTACCTGCTGAAGTCTTCCCCAATAGTGTTTTTTTAACGTAAATCTTTCATCATTGATTCTAGCTTAACTTTGAATAATCTGGCTAAAATGTCTGGTCTGTCTTCAGGATTTGTCTTCTTATCCTTCAGAAACCTTCTAACTTTAGGCCATTTCGGATTACACGTGATTGTGATGAAAAAATCAGGCTATCCATGTTTTTTACAAATAGCCATTGCATCAAGATAATTTTCCCTCATGTAACGTGCACCACCAGTAAAAGAAGAGGGTAATATTATAGGTGTACCTACCGTTGCCAGATCTGTAGGTCCATTTTGATGCAAGTTTTGAAGACTGGTATAAGAGTCACACCTAAGTTTTTGTTGCTGATGACGTACATAAAACAACCGTTCACTCTCTATCATAGTATAAACGTCAACCAAAAACTGTTGAAGAAGGCGCCTTGCATTCAAAATCAATGAGAACTTACGAACTCTGTCCTGAATATGATAGGCAAAATATTCTCTCATTAAACACTTTGAATCTACTTTCTATTTAGATTACCTTTCATCCCGATGCGGTATATCAACCTTATAACAATCTTCTCCAAATGGAATAAGCAATGGATACTTGAGAGCTAAATATTTTGGATGAAGTTCACTTATCCGCTTAAGACCGTCTTTTCTTGATTCCACAATAATATCACGATTTTCAATCTCTTCATCATGGTCTGTAAGTATAAGGGCAACGATTTCAGATGAAGTTGGTAAGTTGTATAGTCGGCCATCTTTAAATCTACTCCTAATAAGACGTAACTTAAGGCTAACTTCAGGATTTTCATGAAATCGATCACGTACACTCCAATAGCTTTTCACAAGCAGATTTTTAGAGTCTAACATCGACTTGAGGTACTTAATGATTTCAACATCAACTTTTTCATCAAAATCTTTAGACTCTCCTTTTTCCTTACTGTAATAAATAAATAAAAATTTTAAAAAATGAACATATGACAAAAATGCTAAAAAATAAAGTTTAAGTAAAACTTAATATTAATAAACTGTATAATATTACCTGTAAATTTTTTTCCTGTTGGAGACTTCGTTTTCAGTGTCATAGATATACAACTCAGAAAATTTTGGTGTGCTTCCATATTTAGGAATAAGACCACCTAGGGCATGATAATTTTCACCACTTATTCTGTATATGAACGGAGCCTTGCCTTTATTAATATTTGAGTCGACTTTGCCTGCCATTGAATTAAACATAACATAGAATTGAAGCGCCGAATGTGCTTTAGGAAATATTTGCTTCGGAAGTCTATGTTCTTGAAAAGATTCTGATGCTCTATACTGCTATCTTTGAAATCTAGAAGTTCCACCTTGCCATAACCACAACATATCATTTAACATGTTCTACCACTAACTTGTTGTCCTCTGCCAGCTTCCGATTTCCACAGTTTCGCGTTACACATCTCATATACAACCGTTTGATCATCGTGATCCAACTAATCTTGTGAACAGAATAAATTGAACTCATATTAACATAAATAAAAAAAAATATAAAATCGTAATTGAAACCTAAAAATAACAGTTACCTTTAGAGATACCTTTATATCGAAAATCTGCAATGGTTTGAGGATTCATATCTTCTTCGTCTGACAATCTAACCATGCGAACAGGGGAGACGCAACGTCGATTACTTCTTAATCCATTATTATACTTTTCTAAGTTACTTAAACTTGAACTTCGTGTTAACACGGAAATATGAGTTGATGTATTCATGGTTGCTGTCTGAACAGAAGATGTTGCATTTGAACCTCTATCAAAATTAATACCTTCAACTAAATATAATATTAAAAGTTAAATTTTAATATTAATAAGAGTAACAACTTTATATAAGTAATTTATTCAAACAAAGTGGTACGCGATGTAACAATGGATTGGCTCCGCAATCCTGTAACGGAATTAACTTTACGTCTTTTACCATCAAGTTGTGCTTTTCTTAAACTTCTAGAATCGGCAGAATTTTGTCTTTTGATATCAGTGGGCCACTGACACTATGTATAAAAACAAAATAAGTTTGGATATTAAATGAAGTTTTAGTTATAGAATGTTATCATAATATAAATACAAACGTATTCAAGATAGAAGTATAATACCGTATGTAATATTAGACAAAGGAGTACGTTCTGTTGAACCTGTTTATAAATAAATAAATAAATAAGTTACCATCAGCTTGAAAAATTATGAAATTAATAAAATGTTATAAATTATTAAATTGAAACAATACTAATTACCGGAAAAAGATGCGGTATATGGGGTGTTGAAGGTTGAGGTAATGCCAGATATATCAATTGAAAATACATTGTTGCTGGATGTTGACGGATTTGTATTTCCATGTTGCTCAATGTTATGTCTCTTAGCATCAAGTTGTAATTTTCAAAATTTTCGACAATCACGTGCAATGTTACTTTTGACTTCAACCATAGAAACAAATGATTAAGTAATAATAGTTTATATATGAAAATAAATAAGAAAATTAGTAATGTCTCTTAACATAAAATATGTCACAAAAAAACATACCGATTGAAATGTTAGACATTGTAGTTTGTTGCACTTGACCTTAACAAAATAGAAAAATTAATTCAAATTTAAAACAATTATTAATATGCATTGGAATTTGAAACTCTATCCAAAGATATAAAAACATTAAGTGTTATAATAAAATTTTACCGGGTGTAGACACATTGAAATGGTGTGAAGATTCAATGGGGTCGCGGTTAAATACTCCACTTGGTGGTACATTTTGTATTCCATCATTTGTAGGATTATTGACCTTGCATCTCTTGGCATCTAGTTGTGATTTTCTAAATTTGCGACACTCGGCCGCATTCTTATTTTTTTCTTCATTCGAGAGAACTGTGAAGAAAAATAAATTAATGGCATAGTACCTTTATCATATAAATAAACATGTAAAATATATGAAATTCGTTTACCGTTATAGATATTAGATAACGGTGTTCCTTTGTCATTACCTTAAAAAAACATAAGTTAAATGACAAAAGACAAGTATTATAAAAAGGAATATATTGTAGATATAAGCAAAATATTACCATTTGAAGTGTTAGAAAGCCTTTTACGTCCCATTTCACCTAAAAGGAACAAATGTCTACACAAAATGTTTCATAACAATTTAACACAATATTAATCAACACAAATAATCATGATGTTCAATTATTAACTTATAAAAATGCACTAATGAAAGAAAAGATTGACGTACATTCTGTAGATGCATTTTGTGCGACTAAGCTTTGGATTATTATTAACATATGTTTTATATTCTATCGAATGGGCGAAGGAGATAAATTTTGGCGAATGAAGAATTCAGAAGGTGGGAAGGAGAGAAAAGATGCGAAGGAGAGATATGGGGTCGAAGGTAGATTAGTTGTTTATGTAAAGCTTGGTTCGTCCAAGGTGTTTGGGCAAACCTGCACATTCGACCATTCAATATGGGCGAATGTGCAGGCCTATAAATAGGTTAAGCTCTTTTTGAAATGTTGTTGTTGGTCATTTTATTCCCTCCTGTTTTGTGTCTCTCCCTAGTGTTTGTGTCAACTTATTTTCATGTTAGATTTGATTGTAAACATTATTAAAACGTGTAATTCAAGTTGTTTATGAATGAGAAAAACCTTTGAAAGATGATTTCTGTGTTTTGATTGTTTGATTATCATTTATGTGATTGATTCAGGGATTCCGCACCTGAATCAAACTTGTTTGATCAATCTCTTTGTAGATTTGACGATCCTAAGCGCATACAAAGTGGTATCACAGCCATTATGGATCAAACAACCACAAATTGATAATTTTACAGCAGATTTGGACCCTATTTTGATCAAAAACTTTCTGTTTTCATTGATAAAACTGAATTGGTGATAATTTGATTGATTAGAGCTTGTTTTCATGGATAAAATGCATAATTCTCTTTGATAAACTTGTTCCAAATCAAATCCGAATCAAAACCTGATAAGAATCATCAAATTCTTTCAACTTATGAAAAATTTGATCAAAAATTAACTGATTTTCAATGAATACCCGTTTTTGAAAGTGCAGGGTCGAACCTAGGGAGAATGGGCGAACGTGTGTGTTAAACGGTCGAACCAAAGGATTTTTGGTCGAAGGTGGTGTTTTACCTGGTCGAACCTAGAGTTTGTTAGGTTATTGTTGTTCATTTGACCATACTTGTTTCATTCGACCATTCGAACGAACGAAGGAGAAATACAAACGGTCGAAAGAGAGTTAAACGGTTGAAAGTGATTTGTGTTTGATATACTTCTCATTCGTATCTTTTAAAACGGTCGAAGGAGAACATTTTCTCTCATTCGACCACGCGCTACATACGAAGGAGAAAGTTGTTTGAAACTTCTCTAATCTTTTCGTGTTTAATCATTTTCAGATCAAGATATGGAACTTTCCGACTACACCACGACCTAACACGACACCACAACAGCAGACAACCATGGATCCTTGGTCGGTTGCTGCCCAAAAGACTAGTCAACCATCACAACCCATCAATTACATGGCGATGACTAGTACTATTCCTCAACACGTTGCGCAACCACAACCGCAACCGATTGGCGACTATTGGAGAGTAGCAGCAGCAGCGGTTCACTCACGGACGACTAATGCCATATCAACTCTTATTCATGACTTGTCCTCGGGGAGTGGAAACCGACCACCTAAGCTTATGGAGATGGTCGACTACAACACGTGGAAGACTAAATTCAAGATCCATTTGGACGGTATGGGTTTAGAGGGAACTGAGGCGTGGGAGATGATTGCGAAAGGCTATCTTGCTCCGATCTTGGAGAACACGGGAGAGCCTATTTCATTGGAGAATCTAGCAGACGATGAAAAGAAAAAGTTTGCTATTGAGAAGAAGGCGTTTTCTCAATTGTCCCAAGCTATCAACACTAATTTTTTGCATCAGTTTGGTTCTTGCACAACTTCTAAATAGCTGTGGGATATGTTGAGAAACAGGCATGATGGAAATGAGAAGTCTAGGAAGCTAAGGATGGAAGAGCTGCGGAAAGAGTTTGAGAATTTTAGTTACATGGGTAACGAGACTTTGAAAGAGTTGGTTCCAAGGTATTGCCACTTACTCACAGAGCTGTCAAGCTATGAGATTAGCATACCTATGTCCAAATTGTGGACAAGTTTGCCGATGCATTGCCACCATATTGGAACCAGCACATTGAGGTGTTAAAAGAGAAGGATGCGTACCAATATTGGACGATAAATGAGTTTATACAGAAACTGGAAAACAAGGAGATGGAGGAGAAGAGGAAAGCAAAAAGGGCTCAAATTCCTCAGAATCCGGAACTGTATCTTGGTGGTACATCTACTTCTCATTCTACTTCCAGTTCTGCTTCTAATGTTGCTCCACACATCGCGTGCGTATCCAACATTGTTGAACCATCCAAACAACCAATCAATTACCTTGCTCAGACATCTTCATATACCTCACCATCATATCCAACAACTTCTTATATTCCACCATTTTCACCCATGCAACAAGCAGCATGTTACTCTGCTAGTCAACCTCAACAACAACAACCTTACAACCCTCAAATGAACCAAATGCAACTTAACCAAAGTCAACCTAACCAAAGCCCGATTGTGCTAGAGACATCAAATCTAAACAATGTTACTGTTGAGATTGCCCAACGACATGTAGCATTAGTTTCAGCAATGGTAGCATCATACAATGGCTTGGTTGCTAGTCAAATTGGGAACAACAACTTGACCAATGAGGACTATGCACAGATTGACAAGGAAGAGATGGAATTGATGGATATTCAGTGGGCCTTTGCAAGTATCATGAGAAGAGCCACTGATTTTATTCAAAAGACCGGGAGAACTGATCTTTCAACTTCTCCTAACACCACTTATGGCTTCAACAAAGCCAACGTTACTTGTTTCAACTGTGGTGAAAAAGGTCATTTCAAAAGAGAGTGCACACAACCAACACAACAAGGTAATCGAAATCCATTCAACTCTACTTACCAAAACCGACAAACCCAAAATCAAAATCAAGTATCATACCAAAGTCCCAACATTTCAAGCTTTCAACCTCACAACAACTATCAAAGCCACCAAAATAATCAACAAAATAACAATGCTAGACAATCCACAACCCAAAACCAAAACCAAAACCAAACACAACAGAACTCAAACCGAACAATCATTCCCATTTCTACACCAAACACACAAACCCAAACCGAGAACCCAAATCAAGATTTGGTGATACAAAAGGATGAGGGTTTTGATTGGACCGGTATGCAGTAGGGGGTGGAAGAAATTACAGCTGGTAATGTGGCTTGTGTGGCACAGCAGATGAACTTGGATGAACCAGTGGAGGTTGAAGAAGAGATTGTGACTGAAAAGCTGAGTGAGTTAAAGATTGAAGAGTTGAATGATGAGATGAATGTTGATGTTGAAGAAAAGAAGTCTGGAATGATTCTAGATTCGGTTGCTGATATTCCAGAATAGCTTGATTCTACTTATTCTGATGAGGAGAGTGAGTCTGACTCTGAATCTAGTGTTAACTCAGTGGATGATGACATTGACCAGTTGCTAGCTGAAGCCGACTTCTTGATGACACGGAAATCATGCATAGTGGATGATGCTTGCACCAGAATTGACTATTCCAAGGTTTTCGCTAGGAAGGAAGCACACTTTGCACTGATGGCCATGACAGATGCTCCTAAACAGGTAAGTACTGAATCTTCTGTTAATTCAAATTCAACATGTGTTAAACAATGCAAAGCTTGTGATAAATTGACAGATGAAAATAAGCAACTCAAGGTTCAACTTGAGAGTGCAAAAATCAACTGTCAATTATATAAAAAAGAATCAAAAGAATTCAAGAGAGTACTTGATTTTTATAAGAAAGACGTTTCTGAATTGAAAAAGACTTTGTCTTTAAAACAAATGGCCATAAATAACTATATCAATGATTTATAAAACACAAAATTGGAAATGGCCACCATCAAGTGCTTTGCAGACAAAGTTAACATAAAGCTTGAGAGTTATAAACATATTGCTTATGTCGTTGACCACATAATAGAAGAGCCTTCACAGTCTAGTAGTGCAAACTACAAAGCTGTCCTAGCTCCGGTGTTGTTTGAAAACCATAATTTGCATGCAATAGCACCGGAGAGCTCAGTTAAATCTGACTCTACATCGGATAACGAGTCAAACACATCCAGTGTGGGAGACCCGTATTCTGATGTTAGACCTGTTCTGGGAAATAATGAGGGTGTGGTTGCTGCTGATGATTCTGATGAAGAGGATGAACAGTCTGAGACGGTTGTTGAAAAGGTGAGTGATATTCCTGATAAAAATCACATCATCACTACTGAACCTGTTTCACCATCTCAGATTGTCCATCCCATGGCTAACGCTCACAGAAAGAATCAATCAGTAAAGAATGTTGAAAAGAAAGTTGTTAAGAATGTTGAAAAAAGTGTGGTTAAGTCTGTTAAAAAGAAAGTTGAGAAGAAAATTGAAAAGAAAACTTAAAAGTTAGATGAAAAAGAAAATGAATCGTGTGATAAACCTGTCAAAGTTTTCTATCGGATGCAAGGCTCCGATAAGATTATGTTTGATGAAGAATATCCGATTCAATTTGCAAATTATTCAAAAATTGAAAAGATCTGGCAGGAAAGTACCATTTGGTTTCCGAAACATGAACGAACAAATGATATTCCTCCAGCCATCTTAAAGAAAATTCATTCGGATATTCATAAAGATCCAAAGGTCAATGTCACACAATTTGTTAAACCAACAGATAAGTCAAATAGTTTTATTGAGCCGACTTACTCAAAGGACCCCGCTCCGGAGAGTTTAAGAAGACAGTGTATGGTTGATCAATATCCTATCGCTAGTTATTCTAAGTCGAACATCAAGGAAAATTATGAAGAGTACCGTGCATGTTTTAAGTGCAGGGAGAGGGGGCATTTACTTGCCAACTGCCCGTATGTACGACACAAGAGGCATGAGGTGGAATTGAAGCAAAGGTATGATTGTCCGATTGATAATCATTGTTATCCACAGAGACGGTTTGTTCCTCAACCAGCACCTTTTTATAATCAAAAAAATTATTTTAAAATGAGGGAAAATCGTCCGATGACATATGATAGACGCAACCGGATAGTCACTGAGAAACCGTTAAAGAAACCAATGGTGACCGCAACTGTTGAGAACAAAAAGGTTTTTGTTAAACCTAAACCAACAGTTGTACCTGTCTCTGTTAAATCAGAGAAGGTAACCAAGAAGGTATCGTTCAAGGATGAAGTAAAGAAACCGGCTTAGACCTCAAAATCTCAGATCCGGATCTTGAAACGAACTGAACAATCTTGGTCATCAAAGGGTTCTGAGGGTGCTTCAACTTCACAAAATGTGAAATCTGAGAATGAGAAAGATTTGTGTGATAAGAAAAAGATTGATAAAAATCAAGATGTTTGTGAAAAATCTGATAAATCTGAATCTTTGAAACAATCTGTTCAAAGACCCAAGACCAAACAGGCTTGGGTCCCCTGAAAAATCTAACTTCTTTACTTGATATGTGCAGGGAGCTTCAGCTGGCCCTGTGAGCAGTCTTTGGATTGTTGACAGTGGAGCTTCTGGCCATATGACTGGGGATCTTTCGCTACTTTTTGATATAAGAAACATCAATGGAGGTTATGTAGCGTTTGCCGGGAACAAGGAAAGTTATATTACCATGGTAGGTAGTGTGAGCAATGGAATTGTGAGCTTCGAGAGAATTTCTTATGTGAAGCAGATAGATTACAATCTGTTGAGTGTCAGTCAGATATGCGACAAACAATTTTCTGTGTACTTTGACGACAAATCTTGCTACATACTCAAGCCGGGTTTTGAATTACCGAAAGAGTGGGTGATGCTAAAGGGGCCGAGAGTGAACAACTTGTACATTCTCGATATGTCTCAAGCCATGACCACCCAAGGCCAAGTCACGTGTTTCCTCTCCAAGGCTACAGAAAAAGAATCCATTATGTGGCACAGGAGAATGGGACACATTCACCTAAGAAAGATGAGTCAATTGGTGAAAAATGAACTTGTCACAGGCGTGAACGTCAAACATTTTCACCTAAATGACAAGTGTGTGAGTTGTAAAAAGGGTAAGCAGCACAAACAATCCCATACACCAAAGAAAGTTAATTCCGTTGAACTGCCACTTGAACGTTTGCACATGGATCTGTTTGGACCGATCAAGCTTAAGAGACATCCTGGGGAGTTATACTGTCTTGTGGTGACTGATGATTATTCAAGATTCTCATGGGTTATGTGCTTACACCGAAAGAGCGACACGTTTGATAATTTGAAAGTTCTGTTCACTCGTCTGGAAAATATCTATGGTCTCAAGATCTGTATGTGCTATAAGGATCAACAAATCAACAAAGAAATGATCAAACAAGTTTGATTTAGGTGCGGAAACCCTAAACCAATCACAAAATGATAATTAATCAGATCAAAACAAGTAAATCATCATTCAAAGCTTTTTCATTAATAAACAAGACTCAATTACACGTTGATAAAGTGAAAACAACAAGGTATGAACGTGAATTAAGGTAAATAATATCCTAGAGAGTGAATCAGAAAGTGGAGGGAACAAAATGACTCAAAGTTACATTCAAAATATCAGTTTGACATATATATAGACTGCACCTTCGCCCACTTCGTTCGTGCGAATGTGCAGGTTCGACCACTTCATCCGGTTGAACCAAGCCATACATAAGAAACCTACTCTACATTCGACCAAAACCTCTCCTTCGTACCTTCTGATTCTCCTTCGACCAAACTAAAACCTCCTTCGACCAAACGACAATCAACAAAAACAAGTTTATTGGACAATCCGAAGCACTAGTCGCATAAATGCATCTACAAACTCCCCCTCGACTATTGCTTGGATTGTTGTCGACGTTCTTCGTCCATTCTGATGTTCATCAACTTGATATGCCGCTGAATCTTCTGTTGCTTAGTCAACACCGGTTCATGAAATGTCTTCGGCTTCGTCTTTTTCACTTCAGGCACCTTCTGTATCTTCACAAACCTACCTAGCTTCTTGTCATAGTCACATCCAGCATTTATATCATAAGCAAAGCACAGAAATACCACACGTTGGTATTTGCCTGCTTGTTCAGCATCCTTAACCTCAGAATAAATCGGATTATAGAACAACATTATTATATCCTCATGTGAACAATTAATCAGCCACATGGGATAAAAAATGTGTATCTTCTTGAAGTTCTTTTCACCATCTTTTAGCACGATCACAGCCTCTGCTATCTTCCAATCATAGTACCACCAAATAAAGTCTTTGGCGAAGTGTTGTGGAATCGGCATCAAAGGAATCTTCTTCAACATTCGCGGTGGCTTATACTTCAGCGTCACTTTGGGCATTCCAGTAATCATGTCAATATCCTTTTTCTGAACGATTCGTTTTGGATATTGAGGTGCAAATAAATCCCACTTAGTTCAGCTCTCTCTCGTCATCCTCTCAGCAACATATGAAATTTGACTATTTGACGCTCCCGATATTCGGTGACGACAAATATCACGAATAGCCCAGTAAGGGAGAGTCTTCAGGTCATGGAATTTGTTAAAGTACAGAATTCTCTTCTCCCACTTGACTTCTATGCATTTTAGTTGCTTAACAAACTTCCAGACCAATGCACGACCTTTGAAAATTTCACTATGAAGTTTGTAGAAGCTACCTTGTATCTCAGCTTTAGGACGGTTATTCTCCTTCTCTTTCAATTTCCTCAATAGTTCTTTCAAACTATCAGATTACTCGAACTGTGGCTTATCATGCCCTTTAAATACTTCATCTTCAAACAATTTGCTCTTTTCCTTAGCAAGTTTCTTGGCCTGGTTTAGCACTTCATCAGAAAATCCAGGAAATCCAGAATCTTGATCATTCTTAAAGTATTGTGGATATTCCTCACTTGTAATGTCTTCAATCTCAACTTCTTCAAATGCAGGAACGTCACGGTCATCTGATTGATTCCTGGCTTCCTTTTCAGGTATCTTTGGAATGAAATTATCAGCAAGTAACTCTTCTAAAAACTTTCCAACCTGTCTAGCTAAACCTTCAAGTATTTCCTTAGAAACCGCCGCAGAAACCTCTCCATCTTCTAAATCTGGATCATCAAACTCCAACTCATACGGCTTATTACTAGACTCGAATATTTCTGGAAACCTGCCTGTCATGTCAATCGTCCAGACTCAATCTGTAAGCATCTGGCGATACATGTGTTTGTCTTCTTCAGATAAAGACTGCAGTTTTTCATTCCAGAAAATGTCATCATCTACATTTTCACCTGGAGTCATTGAGCTTGACTCTCCACCTTTGCTCGAATCACGCTTCTCATACTTATATTTCTCAGTGTTGTCATCATCATCGTCATCATCACTATCAAAAGCAGAGCTGATTGCATCACTTGATCCACCATCTGAATTACCATCATCTCCATCATCTTTCTTCTTTTTCTTTTGAGGATCGTTACCAGCATCTTTATCAAGATCTTCATCCTCTTCATCGTCAGATGGTTCAAAGTCTACCTGCTCTTCATCTCGCTCTATATCTTCTTCACCAGCTTGAAGTTGAGGAGCTCGAGAGTACAAGTCTTTTTTCAGATTGTCCATGTTCTTATTACTCTCCTTCAGCTTTTTGTTCTCCTCTTTTAAAGCTATTATCCGTCTGGTGTTTCTCTGCTCATGTTTCAGCAACTTTTTGTTCTCTTTCTTGATCTTTTTGATTGTTTCCTTCAACTCTTCACTGTTATCATGAGATGTGACTACAAATTCCAACATCTTTTTATCATTCGACTTCAATTGCTCAATCTCGGTTTGTTGTTTGTTGATAATGCTCATCATTTCAGATAGCCTTTGATTCACAGCAGTCAATACATCACTATCAACTGTGACCTTCTTTTTAACAGGCATCTCAGCAACTTCAGGCAGTTTGCCTTTCCTCATCTTCTTGAGCACATTATCTAACGCTTCATTGAACTCATCAACAGGTAATTCATCTCCCTGTTGTGTGCTAGAAGTAGTTGCAGTCTTTTGCTTCTTAGATACAGGTGTAGTAACCGGTGACTTGGAACTAGAAGCTGGTGGTAGTTTCTTTCCAGCAATGAGTGATTCAATCTCCCTGATTCTCTTTTGACTCGGTTTCAGTACATTCTCTTGTTTCTTGTACTGAGGCTTCTTCTTTGATTTCACAGCCTGTACTGGTGAACCAGGAAAATCTTTTTCCACATTAAGACCCTCTTCATCTTCATCAACAGGAATTGGGCTCTTATTACCTTGATCTTCAACAGACTGGTTTAAGCTAACAGACTCACCAGCCACAGTGGCCTTGGGCGTGGTAGTCTTCAGCGTTTCAGTTTCCGAATCCCAGTGTTCATCTTCTTGCGTCTCCTCAGAATCAATCGACGCCTCATCCACAATATGCACTCCCTTCTTAGCCATTGTTTTGCTTCTTCTAGGTGTACTCTTCTTCTTAGCAGGTTCAGGTACAACCTCTATTTTGATCTCTTTTTCCTTACCCTTTCCACTCTTTGCACCAACATTAACAACCTGTCTCTTGCGCTTCGCATCTGGATCAACAGGATGTAATGGCTTATCTGGATCTGAATCACTATTAGCATGTCTCACTTCCCCTTCACCTGGATCCTCATAATCAATCCTTGCTAGATGTCCAAATAAACGTCTAACAGGTGGACGTTCATTCACTAACAATCCTTTCTAAGCTTTCATCCTAGCAAGTGTATTGATTGACATATGTTCTTGAACAACAATGTGCTTAGGATCCCTCTTCAAATCTTTGTATTTATGATCAAACACCATCTGGAGGAATCGAGGATACAACAAGAACTTCAGATTCCTCGTACCATTCACAGGCTCTAATAAATGTTCCATTAGCATCCCTGATACATTGAACGGTTTGTTCAATACCAGTGCCACCATCATCGAGCTAATACTTTTACGCATCAAATCATATCCTCCAACAGCTGAACCAAAAACGTGTATCAGAACATGTGCCAAGTATTTGAACTGTGGACACAGCTTTCCCTTATGCAATGAACTATCAGTGATCGGTCCATTGTATTTCATCCTTAGGAAGCATTTCCGTTGATCCATAAAACTAAGCTCTTTGGGATCCGTCTTCTCATCTTGCAGATTCAATGCTTCTCTAATATCCTGCTCACATACAATCACCATCTTTCCTTGGATCTTGCTAATCACAGACGATTCGCAATTCCAGAAATCCAACTTCGCTTCAGTCCAGAATTCTTGTATCATGTCTCTGTAAATAATGGTAGGTGTAGCAATCGCGTCTATCACCCGACTTCTCTTCAACAATTCTATGATCTCGATAAACTCAGTATGCTTTTTAACATCTCCAAGATACGCACAGCAATTATGCGCATTCTCGAATGTCAAAAGCTCTTTAGTCACTTTCTTTGCAGGCTGTGAGGATGATCCGGCTTGTTCAGTAGTCTTCTCCTGTTCAGACATGGTTTGATCTGCAAAACAAAACAAAGAAACATGTTAAAAATCGACAAAAAATTCAAAGTTTGAAAATTTGGTAATTAATCTTCTCATTCGCCCAAACGGCGGTGCGAATGAGAAAAACTTGGCACGAATGAGAAATTTTAAAGGTACGAATGTAAGAGTTTTTAATAAAATGTTTAATTCGCCCAATTATCGTTCATTCGCCCAGTGAAACATCTCCTTCGCCCATTCGAAAGGTGCGAAGGAGTCTGTCTGCAATTTTAAATTTTCAAATCTGAATTTTATTGTTTCTAATCATGTTATTTTGATTTGTTTGGCAAGTAAAGACACCGATTAATGTTTTTAAAACAACAATTTTATCTATCATTCATTTTATCCATGTTTTCAGTTCAAAATTAGGGTTCATCCATTCAACATTGATCAACTGATCAATCTGATAGATTAACACCACTAATTGTTGTTTCTTCTCCCCCTAAAACATTGATAGAATGAATCCTAAGCATCAATTGCAACAATGAACATATTTATTGCAGGTTTTAGAAAACTAGGGCTTGAAACTGAAAAACGACGATTATTCCTTGTTGTTGAAGTGTTAACCTGTAAAAATGAATGCCAAATGATAAGCTAAGATAAAGGATCACAATGGTATGGTTCAAAAGATCAGGGCAACAAGGTGACTTCAGTTCAGAAATTTTGAAAAACTTTTGTGAAGGTTCGAATGAGACTGAATGGGTATTTATAGACAAGCTCCTTCGACCATTCTCACCGGTCGAATGAGATACTTTTGTCTCCTTCGACGCTAGTTAAAGGTTCGAATGAGGCAAAAGGGTTCGAATGAGACAGATGTTCAAGAACACTCTCATTCGCCCATTTTAAACATACGAAGGAGCATTAAAAATCCCACGTTCGACCAAACGAATGGGCGAACGAGAATTGGGATTTTTGTTAAATTTTTCAAATCTCAAAAACGAGTCCCGTTCCAATTATTTTTCAACTTTTAAGCATCCAACATTCATATTTTCACATTTAAAAGATTACAAAGCTCAAATGGTTCATCAAGGTTTAGAAAATCGACATCAACCACCATCAGTTATCAAAAAGAAGATAGAAATGTAAAATCTTTTTGGATTTTCTAAAGTTTATGCTAAAACACACCTAAAATCATTTTGAGTTTTGTAATTTTTGACGAGAAAATAAAATGCAAAAATGTAAATGAAAAACAGTAAATGTTTTTGTGATTTCCGGTAAAGGGATCATATCAGTTATTGAGAAATCTGATCACACCGTTGATCTTGTGAATTACTATCATTAAAGACAATGTGTGATCTGGCAACTGCTGATATTGTTATCCACATAAACTCACATGCAGACTTTTGTGCAGTTCTTTAAACTGATACTGTTATTTATAGTATAAACATAATTGTCTGTGGTTCCCACGCACATGACATACTCCGGTATCAAGAAGTAAATGCACAAAGACTCATTGTAAAACGTGATTATGCTTTCGTCGACTGTAATTTACAAGGTATAATGCACAGAGGTATACAGGTCAGCAAATTAATGCAGCAAAGTAACATGTGCACTTTACCAAGTTGAGGACTGATATTAATCATGATTTGCATCAGTGATTAATACGATGTAATAGATAATCTTTGATCATCATATAACATGGAAAGTTCCTCAATTCGGTAACTTTAGGATTTGGCATAAAGCTCTTTTATAAAGACACCCTGTCTGATCTAGGTCCGTAATGACTTACAGCAGAAAATCAAGAGGCTATCCCCAGACAACTAATAACATAACGACCCTAAACCTCCGAGTTTTGTACAAATACCCTATCAAACGAAATTACGGTACTAAGACCATATGCCCATGAGGAGTTCATCCACACATCAATTCGTTTCATATGTATGTATCAGGCACGCAGTAATAGGTCTACGAAGCCTATCAGCACATCGCACCGACTCAGACACACGTCCTATTTATCAGTACGTTACTTAGAATGTGTCAGATCCCAACTAATGTACTATCATTTCCCCTTTTACTCCAGGAAATCATTTTTTATTTTTCTGATTTTTATAAATTTTTGAATTTACTGTTCCCAAGGATAAGCTGGAGCATTTCAAATATGTGACTGCCCAGATATCGTTTGTTCACAGAAATCTGACGGCATTAATCTAAGGGAAGAAGATATAGCAGTCAGCAAAGAAATTTTCTAATTTTTATGGATTTTGAAAAATTTTCAATGTTTTTGGATTTTCGAAGTTTTTCTGAAAAGCAGTAAAAATTAAACTAAAAAGTGATAGACTGAGGTGGTGATCAGTCTTGTTTTTCTTTAATACCATTTGCTTTTAAAAGATAATCAAATCTGGATTTGTCAAAAGCTTTGGTAAAAAGATCTGCGCGTTGGTAATCAGTGTGGATTTTGACCATATCGATCAACTCTTTAATCCGAATATGTTTAGCCTTTGAGTGATTTACTAAGTCTTTTGTTAATGCGATTGCGACTTCATTATCACAGTAAATAGGGGTTTTAAGAAATTGCAAACCGTAATCCACCATCTGTTGTTGGATCCAAAGAACCTGTGAGCAGCAGCTCGATGCAGAAACGTATTCTGCTTCACATGTGGATAGTGCAAACTGCTGTCTGTTTCTTGCATTGCCAGGTCACAAGCCTGCTCCCCATAAACTGGCATCCAGCCGTTGTGGATTTGCTGTCTTTGTCACAGCCGCCCCAATCTGCATCACTAAAAGCGATTAGGTCAAAATTATCATCATGAGGGTACCAAAGTCCTTTCGATGAACAACCCTTCAGATATCTAAGGATACGCTTGACCGCTGCAAGATGACTTTGTTTCCGCTTCGACTGATATCGTGCACAGAGACATGTTGCAAACATTATATCCGGTCTTGACGCGGTGAGATACATCAGAGATCCGACGATTGCTCTGTATGTAAATGGATCAGTCAGCTCCCCCTTAGCGTCAACTCCAATCCCGTGATTAGGTTGTATCGGGGTATCCATCGGCTTCGAATCATCCATCTGGAATCGACTCAAGACTTCAGAAACGTATTTGGTCTGGTGAATAAAGATTCCCGTTGGTCTTTGCTCCACCTGCAAGCCTAGGAAAAACTGCATTTCTCCCATTGCGCTCATTTCGAACTTTTCCTGCATAACTTTTTCACATTCCCTGCACAGAAGTTCGTTAGTAGACCCGAAAATAATATCATCACCATAAATTTGCACAAGAAGCAAGTCATCTCCTGCTCGTTTCGTGAACAGGGTGCAGTCTACCAATCCGCGTTTGAATCCTTTCGAGAGAAGATACGTGCTCAGCTCCTCATACCATTGTCTCGGAGCTTGGTGCAACCCGTAGAGAGCTTTGTTTAAGACATAAACCTTATCCCGGTGAATAGGGTCCTCAAGGCCTGGTGGTTGACCTACGTAAACTTCCTCTTTGACCACACCGTAAAGAAATGCGCACTTTACATCCATCTGATACACCTTGAATTTCTTCCAGGATGCAAACGCCAAAAACATTCGTATAGCTTCCAAGCGTGCAATAGGTGCATAGATTTCATTGTAGTCAATTCCCTCAACTTGATGAAAACCTTGAACAACCAAACGAGCTTTGTTTCTCTCTATAACACATCTATCATCCTTTTTACACTTAAAAACCCATTTGGTTCCGATCTTCTTTCTTCCTGTGGGCAAATCTGTCTTCTTGCATTGCTTCCACCCAGGCATCATCCAAAAGAGCTTCCTTGTACGCCCGCGGCTCGACCTGCGAAACATAACAAGCGAAAGACCAGTCATTTTGAAAACCCGATTTTTGTATTTTGGCATATAAAGCAAGATTGCCAATACTCTCTGGTGCTTGAGCATTTCTCAATTGTCCTCTTGTCATAACGCTGCTACCAGGATCACCAATAACTTGTTCAAGCGGGTGTATCCGATTTATCCGAGATTCCGGATAATCAGGTACTTGCACTCCCGTTTGAGTCGTCAAATTCTCTGTAGAAACCAGATCATTACCCACATTCGATGTTGAAGCATCAGTTGTAGATGAGTTCACTGGTGGTGTCACTGTAGCATTTTCCAGAATAGCTTCACTTGTAGCATCATCGTCTTCATCTTCTGATTCCGATGAATTAAGCGTTGTTGAAGCTTCTTGGAACACTTCTTCTTCCATCACAGGAGCAGTGGTATCATTAGAAGCTGCTTGAAGATTTACCGTGATCGGACGCACTAACGGTGAAGTCACTGCGTTTTCGACCTCGTAATATAAGCGGAGTACAGCTTCTTCAACCAAGCTATCTAGATTGAATGATTCAAAGAAGTCTTTGTAATCAAACATCCAATCTGGACCGCAACCCTGTACATTTTGAGTGTAACTTTGTACTTCGACGTTAGCCCACTCCTCGACTTTTCTAGTTCTTTTGTTGAATAGCCTTTTTAGTGGGGTTGCATATCCAACAAAATAGCCTTCTTCAGCCTTTGGTGCGAACTTCTCCGAAGGATTAAGCATTGTACACGGGGCTCTAAACGGTTCTAGATACTCTAGATTCGGCTATCGTCGGTTCAACAGCTCTTAAGAAGTTTTACCAAACTTCTTCACTGTTAAAACACGATTTAGAGTGTAACATGCTGCGTAAATTGCTTCGTTCCAGAACATGACTGGAAGATTTGAGTCCGCAAGCATTGTTCTCGCCGTTTCGATTAGAGTCTTGTTCTTTCTTTTACAAAGATCATCCATCTGAGCCTTTTTGAACTCCGTCCCATTATCACTCCGGATTCGTTGATCTTTAGACCATAGATATTCTCCAGACGTGTAAACAGAACTTTCAGGTTATCAAACGTGTCGCTTTTCTGGTGTAAGCACATAACCCATGAGAATCTTGAATAATCGTCAGTGACCACAAGACAGTACAATTCCCCGGCATGACTTTTACGCTTGACTGGACCAAATAAGTCCATGTGCAAACGTTCAAGTGGTAGTTCAACGGAATTGACTTTCTTTGGTCTATGGGCCTGTTTGTGCTGCTTACCCTTTTTACAACTAATACACTTGTCATTCAAATGGAAATGTTTCACATTAACTCCAGTGACATGTTCATTCTTTACCAACCGGTTCATCTTTCTCAAATGAATGTGTCCCATTCTCCTATGCCACATGATGGATTCTTTCTCTATAGCCTTAGAGAGGAAACACGTGACTTGGCCATGGGTGGTCATAGCTTTGGACATATCGAGAATATACAAGTTGTTTACTCTCGGTGCCTTTAGCATCACCCACTCTTTTGGAAGTTCAAAACCCGGTTTCAGGATGTAGCAAGATTTGTCGTCAAAATAAACAGAGAATTGCTTATCACAGATTTGGCTGACACTGAGTAGATTGTAATCTATCTGTTTCACGTACGATATCCGCTCAAATGTCACGACCCCATTGCTTACACTGCCCTCCATCGTAATGTAGCCTCCTTTATTTCCTGCAAACGCTACGTAACCTCCATTTATTTTCTTGATATCAAAGAGTAGCATGAGATCCCCTGTCATGTGGCCTGAAGCTCCACTATCAACAATCCAGAGACTGCTAACAGGGCCAGCTGGAGCTCCCTGCACATATCAAGTAAAGCAATTAGATCTTTCGGGGGACCCAAGCCTGTTTGGTCTTGGGTCTTTGAACTGGTTGTTTCAAAGATTCATTAGATTCACAAACATCTTGGGTTTTATTAACCCCTTTCTTTTCACACTCAACTTTCTTTTTCTCAGATTTCACATTCTGTGAAGTTGAAGCACCCTCAGACTCCTTTGATGACCAAGACTGTTCAGACCGTTTCAAGATCCAAATCTGAGATTTTGAGGTCTCAGCCGGTTTCTTTACTTCGTCTTTGAATGCTACCTTCTTGGTTACCTTCTCTGATTTAACAGAGACAGGTCCAACTGCTGATTTGGCATTAGGTTTAGCAGGAACCTTTTTATTTTCAGCAGTTGTGTTCATCAATGGTTTCTTCGATGGTTTTTCGGTGGCTATCCGGTTGCGTTTGTCATAAGTCATCGGACGATTTTCCCTTTTGTTGTAAAAATTGTTTTGGTTATAATAATGTGCTGACTGAGGGAAAAACCGTCTTTGTGGATAACTGTAATTGTCAACCGGATAATCATGTCTTTTCTTCATCTCCACCTCGTGCCTCTTGTGTCGTACATACGGGCAGGTGGCAAGTAAATGTCCCCTTTCCCCGCACTTAAAACACGCACGGTACTCTTCATAGTTCTCCTTGATGTTCGACTTGGAAAAACTTGCAATGGGATATTGATCAACCATGCATTGTTTTCTCAAACTCTCAGGAGCTGGGTCCTTTGAGTAAGTCGGCTCAATGAAACTATTTGACTTGTCTACTGGCTTAACGAATTGTGTGACATTGACCTTTGCTTCTTTAGAATTATCCGAATAAATTTTCTCTAAAATGGCTGGAGGAATATCATTGGTTCGTTCATGTTTTGGGAACCAAATTGTACTTTCCTGCCAGATCTTTTCAATTTTGGAATAGTTCACAAATTGAATCGGATATTCGTCATCAGACATAATCTTATCAGAGCCTTGCATCCGATAGAAAACTTTTACAGGTTTATCACATGATTCGTTGTTCATTTCATTTGATTTCTCAATTTTAGTTTCAATTTTCTTATCAACAGATTTAACCACATTTTTCTCAACTTTCGTAACAACTTTCTTTTCGACATTTTTATCAACAGACTGCTCAACTTTCTTAACAACATTCTTTCTATGAGCATTAGCCGTGGGATGGACAATCTGAGATGGTGAGACTGGTTCAGTAGTGATTATATGATTTTCATCAGGAATATCACTTTCATTCTCAACAACTATCTCAGACTGTTCATCTTCTTCATCAGAATCATCTGCAGCTACCACACCTTCATTGTTTCCCAAAACAGGTCTCACATCAGAATACGGGTCTCCGACACTGGATGTGTTGGACTCGTTATCTGATATAGAGTCAGATTTGACTAGACTCTCCGGTGCTATCGCATGTAAATTATGATTTTCGAACAACACCGGAGACGGGACAGCTTTGTAGTTTGCACTACTTGACTGTGAAGGTTCTTCGATGATGTGGTCAACTACATAAGCAATGTGCTTATATCTCTCTAATTTTTTATTCACTTTTTCAGCGAAGCACTTGATGGTTGCCATTTCTAACTTGGTTTTTTCCATTTCATTTATATAGTTGTTAATGGCAAGTTGTTTTATAGACAAAGTCTTTTTCAGTTCAGAAACATCCTTTTTGTAACCATCAAGTACTTTGTTGAATTCTTTTAATTCTTTTTGATAATTTTGACAGTTTATTTTAGCACTCTCAAGTTGTACCTTGAGTTGCTTATTTTCTTCTGTCAATCTATCAAAATCAGAACATTTATCACAAACTTTAGATTGAGATTCAGTACTTACCGGTTTAGGTGGTTCTGTCATTGCCATTAGTGCGAAATGAGCTTCCTTCCCTGCAAAGAATTTTGAGTAGTCAATCTTTGTGCAGGCATCATCCACCATGCACGACTTGCGGGTCATTAGGAAATCTGCTTCAGCTAGCAACTGATCGATGTCATCGTCTAGTGATTTCACACTAGTTTCCGAGTCAGAATCACTTTCCATGTCCGAGTAAGCTTAATCATATTGCTCTACAACATCTGTGACAGAATCAAGAATCATTCCAGACTTCTTGTCTTCACATTCAACATTCACATCCTCATTCAACTCTTCTATTTTCAACTCTGACACTTTTTCTGTCACAACATCTTCTTCAATCTCCACATGTTCATCCAAACTCATCTTTTGTGCTACACAAGCCACATTTCCCACAGTAATCTCTTCCACTCCTAATTGCATACCCGTCCAATCAAACCTTCATCTTTTTGAATCACAAGTGCTTGGTTTTGATTTTCAGTTTGGGTTTGGGTTTGAGTGTTAGGTGTAGAGACGGGAACAATGGTTCGGTTTGGATTCTGTTGTGGTTGGTTTTGAGATGTGGATTGTCTAGTATTGGTATTTTGTTGTGTGTTTTGACGGTTCTGGTAGTTGTTTTGAGGTTGAAAGCTTGAAATGTTGGGACTGTTGTATGATACCTGATTCTGATTTTGGTTTTGTCTGTTTTGGTAGCTTGAGTTGAACGGGTTTCGATTACCTTGCTGAGCCGGCTGTGTACACTCTCTCTTGAAATGACCCTTCTCACCACAATTAAAGCATGTAACATTGGCTTTGTTGAAGCCGTAAGTGGTGTTTGGAGAAGTCGAAAGGTCAGTTCTCCCTGTTTTCTGAATAAAATCAGTGGCTCTTCTCATGATGCTAGCAAACGCCCACTGTATACCAATAAGTTCCATTTCCTCTTTATCGATTTGTGCATAGTCCTCATTGGTGAGATTGTTGTTTCCAATCTGACTAGCAACTAAACTGTTGTATGATGCAACCATAGCAGATACTAATGCTACATGCTGTTGAGCAATCTCAACAGTAACATTGTTAAGGTTAGAAGTCTCTAACACAATCGGACTTTGATTTGATTGTGTTTGAGCGATCTGCAGTTGGTTCATGTGAGGATTATATGGTTGTTGTTGAGGTTGACTGGCAGTGTAACAGGCAGCTTGTTGCAACGGTGAAAACGGTGGAATGAAATTTGGTGTTTGATAAGATTATGGTGTGTATGATGAAGTTTGGGCAAGATAGTTTATTGGTGCTTTGGTGGGTTCAACAACATTAGATACACAAGCAATATGAGGTGCAACACTTGAAGGAGAGCTAGAAGTAGAAAGAGAAGTAGATGTACCACTCACATACAACTCTGGGTTTTGTGGAATCTGTGCTCTCTTTACTTTCCTCTTCTCCTCCATTTCTTTGTTATCCAGTTTTTGTATGAACTCATTGATAGTCCAATATTGGTATGCATCTTTTTCATTCAACACTTCAATGTGTTGGTTCCAATATGGTGGTAAAGCATCAGCAAATTTATCCACCAGTTCTGACATCGGTATGCTAATCTCTTAGCTCGAAAGCTCTGTGAGCAAGTGGCAATACCTTGGAACCAATTCTTTTAGAGTCTCATTACCCATGTAACTAAAGTTCTCGAACTCTTTTCGAAGCTCTTCCATTCTCAGCTTCCTAGCCTTCTCATTACCATCATGTCTATTTCTCATCATATCCCACAATTGTTTTGAAGTAGTACACGATCCGAACTGATGCAGCAAGTTAGTGTTGATCGCCTGAGATAATTGAGAAAACGCCTTTTTCTCGATCGCGAACTTCTTCTTCTCATCATCAGCTCCCTCTAAGCCTTGTCCCTCCACATGTATCTTGAACTTTGTCTTCCATGTGTTATAGTCCATCATATCCATGAGCTTTGTTGGACGATTGCCACTCCCTGATGATAGATCATGAATGAGTGTAGATATGACATTGGTCGTCTGTGAGTGAACGGCAGCTGCTGCTACTCCCCAATAATTGTCAATTGGTTGCTGTAAGGGTTGCACAACTTGCTGAGGAGTAGAACTAGTCATAGCCATGTAATTGATGGGCTGAGATGGTGGACTAGTCTTCTGAGCTGCAACTGACCATGGATCTCTTGTTGTCTGCTGCTGTGGTGCTTGATTAGGTCTTGGCGTAGTTGGAAAGTTCCACATCTTAACCTGTAAATGTTCAAACACGAAAAGATTAGAAAAATTTTAAAACAGGTTTTTCTTTCGCACTTACGGATGGTCGAATGAGAAAAATTCTTCTCCTTCGACCGTTTGGAAGGGTACGAATGTGGACTGTGATAACACACAAACTCTTTCGACCGTTTGTACTCTCTTTCGACCGTTTTCTCCCTCCTTCGACCGTTCGATCAGTCGAATGTAACTCAGACGGGCGAATGTACACAAATAAGCTATGAAAGTCTACGTTCGACCACAAAATCAACACCTTCGACCACAAATTCACTCGTTCGACCAAATTAATTCACACCTTCGACCGTCTCTCTAGGTTCGACCCCTGGTATTTCAAAAACGGTTATTCTTTGAAAATAGTTAATTTTGATCATGTTTATCAAATGTTGATAGATTTTGATGATTTTAATCAGGTTTTGAATCGGAATTGATTTGGAACATGTTTAACAAAGAGAATTATCCATTTTAACCATGAAAACAAGTTGTAATCAATCAAAAACTCATCAAATCAGTTTGTTCTATGAAAACAGAAACTTTTTGACCAAAATTGGGTCCAAATCAACTGAGAAACTATCAATTTGTGGTTGTTTGATCCAGAATGGCTCTGATACCACTTTGTATGTGCTATAAGGATCGACAAATCAACAAAGAAATGATCAAACAAGTTTGATTTAGGTGCGAAAACCCTAAACCAATCACAAAATGATAATTAATCAGATCAAAACAAGTAAATCATCATTCAAAGCTTTTTCATTAATAAACAAGACTCAATTACACGTTGATAAAGTGAAAACAACAAGGTATGAACGTGAATTAAGCTAAATAATATCCTAGAGAGAGAATCAGAAAGTCGAGGGAACAAAATGACTCAAAGTTACATTCAAAAAATCAGCTTGACATATATATAGACTGCACCTTCGCCCACTTCGTTCGTGTGAATGTGCAGGTTCGACCACTTCATCCGGTCGAACCAAGCCATACATAAGAAACCTATTCTACATTCGACCAAAACCTCTCCTTCGTACCTTCTGATTCTCCTTCGACCAAACTAAAACCTCCTTCGACCAAACGACAATCAACAAAAACAAGTTTATTGGACAATCCGAAGCACTAGTGGCATAAATGCATCTACAAGATCAAAAGGATTAGGAGTGACAATGGGATGGAGTTTAAAAATGCACAGATGGACGATCTTTGTGAAAACAAAGGAATTCATCATGGATACAGTGCTCCGTATACCCCACAACAGAACGGTGTCGCAGAACGTAAAAACAGGATTCTAATTGAAACGGCGAGGACAATGCTTGCGGACTCAAATCTTCTAGTAATGTTCTGGAACGAAGCAATTTACGCAGCTTGTTATACTCTTAATCGCGTTTTAACGGTGAAGAAGTTTGGCAAAACTTCTTATGAGCTGTTGAATCGTCGCAAGCCGAATTTAGAGTATCTAGAACCGTTTGGAGCTCCTTGTACTATGTTTAATCCATCTGAGAAGTTCGCACCGAAGGCTGAGGAATACTATTTTGTTGGATATGCAACCCCGCTCAAACGGGTATTCAATAAAAGGACTCGTCAAGTCAGGAGTGGGCTAACGTTGAAGTACAACGGTATACTCAGAATTTATAGGGAAGCGGTCCAGACTGGATGTTTGATTACAAAGATTTCTTTGAATCATTCAACCTAGATAGCTTGGTTGAAGAGGCTGTATTACGTTTATATTACGAGGTCGAAAACGCAGTGACATCACCGTTGGTGCGCCCGATCACCGTGAATCCTCAAGCAGCTTCTAATGATACCAATGTTCCTGTCGTTGAAGAAGAGGTATTTCAAGAAGCTTCCACAACGTTGAATTCATCAGAAGATGACGACGATGATGTTACAAGTCAAGCTATCTTAGATCAGGCTACAGTGACACCACCAGTGAACCCAACTACAAATGGGCTTCAACATCGAATGTGGGTTATGATCTGGTTTCTGCAGAGAACTTAACTACTCAGACGGGAGTCCAAGTACCCGATTATCCGGAATCTCGGATACATCGAATTCACCCGATCGACCAGGTTATTGGAAATACTGGTAGCAGTGTGATGACTAGAGGTCAATTGAGGAATGCTAACTCACCGGAAAACCTTGGCAATCTTGCTTTATATGCCAAAATACAAAAATCTGGTTTTCAGAATGACTGGTCTTTTTCTTGTTATGTTTCGCAGGTGGAGCCGCGAACTTACAAGGATGCTCTTTTGGACGACGCTTGGGTGGAAGCAATGCAAGAGGAGTTGTTACAGTTCCAGAAACTTGGTGTTTGGACACTGACAGATTTGCCCCCGGGAAGAAAGAAGATTGGAACAAAGTGGGTTTTTTAAGTGCAAAAAGGATGATAGAGGAGTGATCGTAAGGAACAAAGCTCGTTTGGTTGTACAAGGATTTCATCAAGTGGAGGGAATCGATTACAACGAAATCTATGCACCAGTTGCATGTTTAGAGGCTATACGATTATTTCTAGCGTTTACATCATACAAGAAATTTAAGGTGTATCAAATGGATGTCAAGAGTGCATTTCTTTACGGTGTGGTCAAGGAGGAACTATACGTAGGTCAACCACCAGGCTTTGAAGATCCTATTCACCGGGTTAAGGTCTACGTTTTGAACAAAGCTCTTTACGTGTTGCACCAGGATCCAAGGCAATGGTATGAGGAGCTGAGCACGTATCTTCTTTCAAAAGGATTCAAGCGAGGTTTGGTAGATTTGCTTCTAGTCCAGATTTATGTTGATGATATTATATATTGGTCTACTAACGAACTTCTGTGCAGAGAATTTGAACGTGTTATGCAGGAAAAGTTCGAGATGAGCGCAATGGGAGAGATGCAGTTTTTCCTAGGCTTGCAGGTGGAACAAAGACCAACAGGGATCTTTTATTCACCAGACGAAATACATTTCTGAAGTCTTGAGCCGATTCCAGATGGATGATTCGAAGCCGATGGATACCCCAATACAACCTAATCACGGGATTAGAGTTGACGCTAAGGGGGAGCTAACTGATCCTTTTACATACGAATCGTCGGATCTCTGATGTATCTCACCGCCTCCAGACCTGATATAATGTTTGCCACATGTCTCTGTGCACGTTATCAATCGAAGCCAAAACAGAGTCATCTTGCAGCTATCAAACGTATCCTTAGATATCTGAAGGGTTGTCCGTCGAGAGGACTATGGTATCCTAATGATGATAATTTTGACCTAATCGCTTTTAGTGATGCAGATTGTGGCGGCTGTGACAAACAATGTTTTCAGAACCGGACCGGATGTCAAACCGGTCTTCTTACCGGTTCCCTGGTCAGACCGGTTGGATCGGTCGGACCGGATTTAAAACCGGATAACATAATATAATTAATTTAATATACTTTTTAATAAATATTATATTTATAACTTTAGTACACGTATAAAAAAACATCTAAAACATATGTTGTCGTTTTCTTAGGGTACTAAACAATATTTTCTAATAACCTATATAAATTTAAGAATTAAATCTTCATTTATATTATTTTTTAAAACAACTCACAACTCTTCTTTTCATATTTACATCATTGGTATTGTTGAAGACTTTAAACCCTCCCACTTGCTATGCTTTTAACCAAGATCTTAAATAACTCATCTTCTCCAAAAATACCATTTACCCAACACTGGTCACAGGAAACTGGAAAAAATATCATCGACGCACCAGATGTTGCATAGATCTCTAAACACTCTAAACTGGCTGGAAATTGGCTCTTGAAGCACAAAAAATAGGCTTAGATGATCAAGAAGGAAGCACAGACAAAGAAGAAGAACATCTATCGCTGGCCGGAGAAACCCACTTCACGGCCCGACCATCTCACTTTACCGGTTTTCCGATTCGATCGCCGGCCAACAGTCCAGCCGTCCGGGTCGCTGCAGAACGGTCCCAACCCCTAGAACGGACCGGATTTGGGAGCGGACTCCGGTTCGACCGGTCGGACCGGCCGGTCCGGTCCGGATTTCAAATCACTGGTGACAAAGACAGCAAATCCACAACGGCTGGATGCCAGTTTATGGGGAGCAGGCTCGTGACCTGGTAATGCAAGAAACAGACCGAAGTTGCATTATCCACATGTGAAGCAGAATACGTTTCAGCATCGAGCTGCTGCTCACAGGTTCTTTGGATCCAACAACAGATGGTGGACTACGGTTTGCAATTTCTTAAAACCCCTATTTACTGTGATAATGAAGCCGCAGTCGCATTAACAAAAGACTTAGTAAATCACTCAAAGGCTAAACATATCCAGATTAAATACCATTTTATCCGTGATTGCTACGCTAAAGAGTAGATCGATATGGTCAAAATCCACACTGATTACCAACGCGAAGACCTTTTTACCAAAGCTTTTGATAAATCGAGATTTGAATATCTTTTGAAAGCTAATGGTATTAAAGAAAAACAAGACTGATCACCACCTCAGTTTATCGCTTTTTAGTTTAATTTTACTGTTTTTCAGAAAAATTTGAAAATCCAAAAACATTAAAAAAAATTCAAAATCCATAAAAATTAAAAAATTTCTTTGCTGACTGCTATATCTTCTTCCCTTAGATTAATGTCGTCAGATTTCTGTGAACAAACGATATCTGGGCAGTCACATATTTGAAATGCTCCAGCTTATCCTTGGGAACAGTAAATTCAAAAATTTATAAAAATCAGAAAAACCAAAAATGATTTCCTGGAGAAAAAGGGGAAATGATAGTACATCAGTGGGGATCTGACACATTCTAAAAGAAATGTAATGCTATATAGGGCGTGTGTCTGAGTCTGTGCGATGTGCTAATAGGCTTCGTAGACCTATTACTGCGTGCCTGATACATACATATCAAACGAATTGTTGTGTGGATGAACTCCTCATTGGCATATGGTCTTAGTACCGTAATTTCATTTGATAAGGTATTTGTACAAAACTCGGAGGTTTTGGGTCGTTATGTTATTAGTTGTCTGGGGATAGCCTCTCTGATCTTCTGCTGTAAGTCATTACGGACCTAGATCAGATAGGGTGTCTTTATAAAAGAGCTTTATGCCAAATCCTAAAGTTACCGAATTGCGGAACTTTCCATGTATTATGATAATCAAAGATTATCTATTACATCGTATTAATCACTGATGCAAATCATGATTGATATCAGTCCTCAACCTGGTAGCGTGCACATGTTACTTTGCTGCATTAATTTGCTGACATGTATACCTCTGTGCCTCATACCTTATAAATTACAGACAACGAAAGCATAATCACGCTTTAAAATGATTCTTTGTGCATTTACTTCTTGATACGGGAGTATGTCGTGTGCGTGGGAACCACAGGCAATTATGTTTATACTATACATAATCGTATCAGTCTAAAGCACTGCACAAAAGTCTGCATGTGAGTTTATGTGGATCACAATATCAGCAGTTGCCAGATCACACATTGTCTATAATGATAATAATCAAAAGATCAACGGTGTGATCAGATTTCTCAAGAACTGATATGATCCCTTTACCGGAAATCCCAAAACATTTTCTGCTTTATCTTTACATTTCTGCATTTTTTTTTCTCGTCAAAAATTGCAAAACTCAAAAAGACTTTAGGTGTGTTTTAACATAAACTTTAGAAAATCCAAAAAGATTTTTCATTTCTATCTTATTTTTGATAGATGATGGTGGTTGATGACGATTTTCTAAACCTTGATGAACCATTTGAGCTTTGTCATCTTTAACTGAGAAAATATGATTGTAGGATGCTTAAAAGTTGGAAAATATTTTGAACGGGACTCGATTTTGTGATTTGCTAAAATTTTCAAAAAATTCCTATTCACTTTCGCCCATTCGCTTGGGTCGAAGGAGGAATTTCTTGTTCATTCGTACGTTTTATTTTGGGCGAATGTGAGAGTTCTTAAGGTGTTTTCTCTTTCGAACCCTTTTGTCTCATTTGCACCTTTCATTAGGGGCGAAGGAGACAAAAGTTTCTCATTCGACTGGGGTGAACGGGCGAAGGAGCAGCCTATATAAAGCCTTATCTGCTCATTTGACCCCTTACAAAAAAATTTCAAAATTTCTGATCCTAAGTCCACTTGTTGCTCGTGTCTTTTAAATCTTACCATTGTGTTCGTCTCTTCGTGCTGATCATTAAGCACTCATTTTTACAGGTTAACGTCATGATTTGAATGCTTAATCATTGCATTTCAGTTCGAGCCCTAACTGATATTGAACAGGACATTAAACATGATAATTGATTTAGTTTTTGATTAGGATTCATTATATCAATGTTTTAGGGGGAGATAATCCAAAAACTAAGGTTTCTAATCCATCAGATTGATCATTTGATCATCTTTTTCATTCGAACCCTAGTTTTTATTAGAAAACACTGAAATAATGAATGTTTGATGAAATTGATAGTTAGGAAACATTAATCGGAGGTTTTAGGTGATAACTGAATCAAAATGACACGTTTAAATCCACTTGTTTTCAAAATTGAAATTTGAAATGAAGAACAGTCACCTTCGCCCTTTTCGAACGGTCGAACGTGCAAAAATTGGCGAAGGGGATGTTTTGTTTGGGCGAATGAAGTCAAACGGGCGAATGAAACATTTTTCAAAAACATTTCACATTCGCACCACAAAAACTTCACATTCGTACCTCAAAATTTCTCATTCGCACCTCCGAATGGCCGAATATAGAGATCAATTATCAAATTTTCCATTTTTGTTTATTTTGTCGATTTCTAACGTGTTTACTTGTTTTGTTTTGCAGTATAAACCATGTCTGAACAAGAAAGAACTACTGAACAAGCTAGATCATCTGCACAAGCTGCCGAAATAGGAAAGGAAGAGATTTTGCCGTTCTAGAATGCACATAACTGTTGTGCATATCTTGGAGACGTAAAGAAGCATACCGAGTTTACAGAGATTATTGAGTTTCTAAAGAGGAGTCGGGTGATAGATGCAATTGCTACACCTGCTATTATTTACCGAGACTTGCTACAAGAGTTCTGGACAAACGCGAAGATGGATTTCTAGGAGTGTGAATCATCTCTGGTTAGCAAGATTCAAGGACAATTGGTTATTGTTTCAGAGAATGATATCGGGGAAGCTTTGAAGCTTGAAGATGAAAAGACTGATCCTAGAGAACTTAGCTTTACTGAACAGAGGAAATGCTTTCTAAGGATGAAGTATAACGGGCCGATTACTGATGGTTCGTTACACAAGGGAAAGCTTTGTCCCCAATTCAAGTATTTGGCACATGTTATGATCCATGTCTTCGGTTCAGCAGCAGGAGGTTATGATTTGATGAGGAAGAGTATAAGTTCGATGATGGTTGCACTGATATTGAACAAACCGTTCAACGTATCAGGGATGCTTATGGAACATCTATTGGAACCTGTTAGAGGTACAAGGACTAGAAAGTTTCTATTATATCCTAGATTCCTTCAGATGATATTTGATCACAAGTATAAGAAGTTGAAGAGGGATCCGAAGCAGATCATAGTACAAGAGCATATGACTATTAATACCTTGGCAAGAATGAAGGCTTACAAAGGTGTGTCGGTGAACGAACGACCACCAGTTAGACGTTTATTTGGTCATTTGGCTAGGATTGATTATGTGGATCCTGGTAAAGATGAGGTAAGGCATGCTGACAGTGCATCGGACGAAGACAATCTATTACATCCAGTGGACCCTAAGGCGAAGCGAAAACGTCAGGTTGTGAATGTGGGAGCTAAGAGTGGAAAATCGAAAGAAAAAGAGATCAGGATTGAAGTTGTTCCTGAGACTGAGACTGCTAAGAAGAAGAAAGTGTCGAGAAGGCATAAGAGCATGGCTAAGAAAGGTTTACACCTTGTGGATGAAGCGTCAGTCGATTCTGAAGAGACGCAAGAGGATAAACGTTGGGATTCGGAAACTGAGACTGTAAAGGCCACCATGCCCAAGGCCACTGTGGCTGGTGAGTCTGCTAGTCTGAATAGATCAGTGGAAGAACAGAGAACGAAGAGCCCTATTCACTTAGATGAAGAGGATGAGGGATTAGGTTTGGGATCAGGAGATTTTCCTGGATCGCCAGTTCAGGGGGAGAAACCAAAGAAGCCCCAATTCAAGAAGAAAGAAAAAATGTTAAAGCCCACAGAGAAAAGAGCGAGGGAGATTGAGTCTTTAGTAGCAGGAAAGAAGTTGCCACCTGCTTCAAGCTCGAAATCACCGGTTGCTGCTCCAGCTTCTAAGAAGCAGAAAACCACAACTACTTCTAGTACTGAACAGGGATCTGATTTACCTATTGACGCTTTTAACGAGGCATTGGATAATGTACTGAAGAAGTTTAGGAAAGGTAAACTGCCTGAAGTTGCTGAAGTTTCTGCTCGAAAGGTTACAGTGGATAGTGATGTGATGAACACTGTTAACCAGAAACTTACTGAGATGATGAATATTATAAATAAGCAGCAGACAGAGATTGATCAATTGAGAAAGAACGACTCAAAGATGTTGGATGTCGTTGTTACATCACATGAGAACAATGAAGAGCTGAAAAAGAAGATTAAACAGTTGCAAAAGGATAATAGGAAATTGTTAAAACATGAGCAAAGAAACACCAGAAGGTTTATAGCTTTGAAGGAAGAGAATAAGAAGCTAAAAGAGAGTAATAAAAGCATGGATAATCTGATTAAAGATTTATAGTCTCAAGCTCCTCAGTTGAAAGAAGGTGAAGAGGATAAAGAACAGGACGAGGAGGAGGAAGATGAGGATCTTGATGAAGATGCTGGAAAGGCTCCTAAAAAGAAGAAGGATGATGGAGATGATGATGGTTCGAATGATGAATCTGGTGATGGAAGCAGCTCTGCATTTGATGATGATGATGATGATGACAATGATGATGATGATACAGATAAATATAAGTATGAGAAACGAGAATCTGGAAAAGGAGGTGAATACAGTTCGAAAGCACCTGGATGATCGGTTGATGATGATACGATCTTCTGGAATGAAAAGCTGAAGTCATTGTCTGAAAAAGATAAACAGATGTATCGCCAGATGCTAACTGATCTAGTCTGGATGATCGACATGACCAGCAGATTCTCTGAGATCTTTGAATCTAGTGACAGGATGCTTGAATTGGATTATAATGATCCAGATTTAGAAGATGGTGAAGTTTCTGCGGCAGTGTCAAAGGAGATTCTTGAAGGTTTGGCAAAGCAGGTTGGTAAAACGTTGGAAGAACTATTAGCTGATAACCAGATTCCTAATCTACCTGAAAAGGAAGCTTGGAATCATTCTGATGATCGTGATGTACCTACGTTAGAGAAGATTGAAATAGAAGATATCACCAGTGAAGAGTATCCAGAGTATTTCTAGAAAGATAAAGATTCTGGATTTGCTGCATTCACTGATGAGTTACTAAAAGAAGCCGAGAAACTTGCAAAAGAAAAGAGTGATATGTTTGTTGATGAAGTGTTTAAAGGGCATGATAAACCACAGTTTGAACAATCTGATAGTTTAAAAGAGTTACTAAGGAGGTTAAAGGAGAAAGAAGCCAGTCGTCCTAAAGCAGAGATTCAGGGGAGCTTCTATAAACTCCAAAATGAGATGTTTAAAGGAAGAGTGTTGGGTTGGAAGTTTATAAAGCAGTTAAAGTGTGTTGCCGTGAAGTGGGAGAAGGGGATATTGTATTTCGATAGATTTCATGATTTGAAGACTCTCCCATACTGGGCTATTCGTGATATTTGTCGACATAAGTTGACTGGATCTTCAAATGATCACATTGCCTATTTTGCTGATAAAATGGCGAAGGAAAGCAGGACGAAGTGGAATCTCTTTGCACCTCGGTATCCGAAGCGGATTGTTCACAAGAAAGACATTGATTCTATTACTGGTTTGCCCAAGGTGACTTTAAAATACAAACCACCGAAAGTGTTGAAACATATTCCATTGTTGCAGATTCCTCAACACTTTGCGAAAGACTTTATCTGGTGGTATTATGACCGGAAGATTGCAGAGGCTGTGATAGTATTGAAGGATGGTGAAAAGAGTTTCAAGAAGATACACATATTTGATCCCATGTGGTTGGTGAATTATTCACATGAGCACATCATTATGTTGTATTACAATCCTATATTCAGTGATGTGAAGGATGCTGAACAAGCAAGTAAATACCAGCGTGTGGTATTTCTGTGCTTTGCTCATGATATTAATACCGGATGCGACTACGATAAGAAGCTTGACAAGTTTGTTAAGGTTCAAGATGTTCCTGGAGTGAAGAAGAAAAAGCCTAAACAAACTTATGAACCGGTGATGACGTTAGAACAGAAGAAACAACTGCGCATAAAGCTTATGAACAAGATAATGGACCAAGAGCGTAAACAATCCAAGCAATAGTCGAGGGGGAGTTTGTAGATGCATTTTGTGCGACTAATGCTTTGGATTATTATTAACATATGTTTTGTGTTCTATCAAATGGGCGAAGGAGATAAATTTGGGCGAATGAAGAATTCAGAAGGTGCGAAGGAGAGAAAAGATGCGAAGGAGAGATAGGGGGTCGAAGGTAGATTAGTTGTTTATGTAAAGCTTGGTTCGTCCAAGGTGATTGGGCGAACCTGCACATTCGACCATTCAATATGGGCGAATGTGCAGGCCTATAAATAGGTTAAGCACTTTTTGAAATGTTGTTGTTGGTCATTTTATTCCCTCCTGTTTTGTGTCTCTCCCTAGTGTTTGTGTCAACTTATTTTCACGTTAGATTTGATTGTAAACATTATTAAAACGTGTAATTCAAGTTGTTTATGAATGAGAAAAACCTTTGAAAGATGATTTCTGTGTTTTGATTGTTTGATTATCATTTATGTGATTGATTCAGGGATTCCGCACCTGATTCAAACTTGTTTGATCAATCTCTTTGTAGATTTGACGATCCTAAGCGCATACAAAGTGGTATCACAGCCATTATGGATCAAACAACCACAAATTGATAATTTTACAGCAGATTTGGACCCTATTTTGATCAAAAACTTTCTGTTTTCATTGATAAAACTGAATTGGTGATAATTTGATTGATTAGAGCTTGTTTTCATGGATAAAATGCATAATTCAAGTTGTACAAACGAACAGCCGAGCAAACATAAAACAGCAAAGTAGAATTATTTTGAAGGTTTTGATTGTTCTGAAACTTTGTTTGATCAAAGTCTTAAAGCAGAAGGTATTCTTTGTTTGTAATTTTTGTTGACATACTATGGTTTTTATAGAGGATTTTATTAAATGTATAATTAAAACTGCTAATTAATATGTTTAATGAATTACCATTATTAAAGAATATTAAAATTTTGAATTTGAAATCTGGCAAAAATAAATTTTTCGAATTTTAAAATTTTCAAATTTTCAAATTTTTGGTAATTCAAAAATTTAAATTTTCAAATTTTTTATTATAATATGTATAGACTAGTATAAATATGTTTAATTGAACCTAATTATGGCAACTTGATTATTTTAAGGAATACATATAATTTTATATAAAATCGAATTCAAAATATTCGAATGTTATGTCATTCGAAATTTTAAAATTTCAAAATTTGTATTATATTTAGTATAAATATGTATAATTGATACTAATTATAACAACTTGCTTATTTTATGGTAATCATTTAATTTGGTTTTATTAATTTTTTGTAACTCATAAAGTTATAAATTTAATTTAAAAAAATTAAGTCATAACAAATTTCTAATAACAATGTTACTTCAAATAAATATATTGCATCATTTTGAATTTTAACAAACTAACAAAAAAGAAACATAAAATGCAAACACACAATTTATTTAGATGAAATTTGTCCAAAAACTCCAATCGTATCATAAAGGAAATCAAATTGTCACAAACATTAAATAAAAATCCTGAAAATAGACAAATGTTTAAACAAATTGTCAACTATTCCTATTTCTCAAGCTTAGGAACCAAAAGGGAGATCTCAGGCGATTTCTTTGGAACTTTAATTATAGATTAACTTTCATCATCGTCAAGCTCATACAGTTTGTCCAGGTTACGATTCACTTCCTCATCATCACGTATAACACTAACTATAGAAGATGACTCTGGAGTAGTGTTATCTCCAACATAATCCTACAATATTAAATGATATGTCAAAATTGTTAGAATAAACTACATTAAAAACTAAATTTGAATATATAAATAAATAAGTCAAACAACAACGTTCAAAGACAATACATTCTGTGTTGAAGATTAACCTATATCGATGATTTCAAAAACAGGTTGATCGAGCTAGAAAAAAAATAAACATGTAATACGGCAAAGGAAACGTTTATACTATAAACAAATAACATTAGTAAAAACAATAATAAACATGTAATAAATATTCATAAGATTAATAATATAGGAATAACTGAATGATAATAATAACCTGAATGTCAAGGAACATTTCTTCATGAGAAGCAACTATTGAAGACTGATTGTAACTTTGCGTATAACATAACGATCAAGATGCTTATCAATGTTGAATTGTCCAAATGTAATGTTGAAAGCAAATAATATGTTAACAACATAAATGAAACCATGAATACGTTAAAAACTAACCTGTTCATCCATCAGAACCATATCTAGACAAACAGTTTCTCCCTGCATCTTTCGATTTGGTCGCTTCCAAAGTTCTAAGTAACTTAACTTTGATTTGTATTGACTCATCCGCCAAGTGATGCCATTCTATAAGGTAACGTTGTTTGGATACATAAACCTGCAAGTTAATAAAATATAACTATTAAATCATTACATGCAAGATAAATAATTGAATTAATATGTAAAATATGATAAACATACCTGATAGAGTTTTCCAGGAAATAGTGATACTAAAATTTACGAAACAAAATCTGTATTTATAATCTAAATTGCACGATTTATTTATGTTAAGCAATTAGTAATATAAAAAAGGTAAAAAGATGCGATGGAAATCAAAACTAATTTAGATTAAAAGTTGCTATAATAAAATTTTCTATTTTTTTTATTTAAATTATAGACGAATTTTAAAATGTATAGGTATAAAATGTAAAGATTTTAATCTACCTAAAATAAACTTAAACATATATAATCCATAGGATTTTTAAGTTGTATATGTATATTTTGAAAAAAATTTTAAATATAATTTATTGTTTGTTAGTATCTGTTAACTGAGAAAAAAGTCAAACCGTGTCCAACAATTAAGGTGGTGAAAAAAGTCAAACATAACTTAAAGATGTAAATATACCAAATTTATTTTAAATGTTTGTTATATTTTTTTTATTTGATTTATTAATTGTTATAAAAGAAAAAAAAAACTGAATCGGTTTTTCATTCAAAGAATGTGTTTGCATTTAAAAAACCAAAGTCAAACCTTGATTATTTATTTGCTAAAATTAGACGATTTGAATTTACCAAAAATGAATAATTGATTGTTTGTCAAGTATGACTTGTAAAACATAATATATTATTCCATAATTTAAAAAAATTTGCATTAATAAGAAATTGATATGAATTCCCAAAACTGGTCAAACCATATACTATCCGAAAAATATATCATTGTTTTGGAAATTGTTTTTTTTTTAAATCACAGGTGGTTGCGTGATAATAAATGATTTCCATAATTACAAACTTTGGCATTAATAAGAAATTAATATGATTTTTAAAAAGTCAAACCATTTACTAACCTCAAATAAGTTTATAAAACAGATTTCCATAGTTAAGAAAATGGCATTAATAAGAGATTACTATCAACTTTTAAAAAAAGTCAAACCATTTACTAAAAAAAAAATAACATTATTTTTTAAAAACAGTTTTTTTATTTAAAAAAAAAACCCTTATAAACTATGTTTACTATCTTAGTTCCTAAACAACCAAATAACATTAACATAGATGACTAATATCCATAACATACTATGAAAAATATAGTGTTGTTAACTAATCCACATAATGGGTGAAAATATTAGTGATGCTAAACACAAAAAACCCCAAAATTCACGAATTACCACATAAGTAATAAACGTGCAAAAGTTGGTCACTACAAACCACAAACCATTTTTGTCTTATGCTACCTACCAAAAGTTGTCATCCTACCAAAATAGTGTCGTAAACTAAACCACCTAATTACCGTCACCTCTAACCACATTAGAAAGCCTGAACAAACCTTGGTTTTTGAAAAAGAGAAAGTGCATTTTATCACCCGTATTAAGTCCCTTAGCATCAACAAAAGCCTGCATACCTCTGATGTTGTAACGGGGTTTTCCTCTTAACCCCTCGATTCCCACATACATTCCCCATGACCGACCCTCACCATCAGATACAGTTAACGCCCTCTTACGGGTCAAACCGTTTTGCTTTGCCCACTCAAGCTTCATAAGCTACACAAGTCAATTCAAAACAGATTCAGTGTATAAAACAGATTTAAAACAATCAAATAAAAATCCTGCATAATTGACCCATTAAGAAGAAACATAAATGATAAGGTTTGAAATTGTAATAACAATCACATACACTCATTACTTGACCCATTAACCAACTTTCACAAAACATAGTAGTGACCCATTAAATGCAAACTGAGCTATTAACTGAATATATATTATCTATCTTTATACTAAACATCAATTGACTGCATATTTGTTGAATTAAGAAGAAACATAAATCATAAAGCTTGAAATAGTAATAACAATCACATACACTAATTATTTGACTTGATTAACATTTTAGAAAACAATTAATTCAAATGACCTATTAACTAACTATATATTATATATCTTTATTCTGAATATCAACTGACTGCAACAAACCTTGACGGATTAAAAATTACATTTTGCAAAACTAAAGTCTAAACACTAAGGTCAAATGTGTCAACAGTATAGTATAAACACACTTTTTGAAACCTGATCAACTCATGTGCAAATAAATGGAAACTGTAATAATTAACTTCTAACACTTACAAAGTGATTGTCAACAATGAACACCACTGGCACACCTTCATCCTACACCGCTTCAGCTCCATCATCATCAACCTCCATTGAACTGTGTTGAACATCCTCGACCGGTTCACCTTCAGCATCATCATGTCCATCATCATCAGAAAGAATAATGACATCTTCATCGAGTTCATTTTCATCTTCATATTCCACCTTAACCCTTATTGCCCAAAACTCCTCACATGGAAGAGTAAGCTTGTTCTTCAAAAACAACGACAAATTGTAGACCCTCTTTTTGATTCATTTTGAAAAATTAAACTCATTAGCATAACTGAAGTAAAATATTTATTACAAATAGAAAAAACTCAAAAAATATAGTAGAGAATAATACCGGCTTAAAGATTTCAAAAACATACAAATGTTCATTTGTTCTTCCAAGAGCATCCTGCACCCAAGGCCATCCTCTAGTAACATAAAAATGACCATCTTCATACTCTATCTCTAACTCAAAGCATGAACGCCGAACAGATCTGCAATCTACTGGATTTACGGGAAGCTGTTTATTTAATAATCCATGTCCAACGAAAGGATTAATATGCTAAGAAGTAAAAAAAATAAATTATCAAACATTAATATATGTTTTTGTAAAAAAAATATTTACATAATTTATTTGAGACATAGTTCATTAAGCTTACCAGACATTTGTGTGTTGATTTACGGTCCTTCAAACTGCAGTAAAAAAAGTTTCCAGGTGTAGATATTGCATCCTGATGGAAATTGAAGATCCGGAATGAAAGAAGATTTTCTTCATATTGAAATACGGAGTTACATTCAGATGGGTACCTTAGTGCATTGATCATGCTTCTCCAGCCGTCGTAAAAGTACCAGTTTCCATTGATGTTTGATACTGTAACCTCAAACACCTCAGAGGTTAATGTGCGGACCTTGGTAACACCAGTGGGATATTTATATTTCTTGATCCATTCACCATAATCAAAAGGTAATGCCTGAATAAAAAAAATACATACAATTTAATATATTGAAAACAACTTATTAGATAAAATATATATTATACATATAGTAAACCATGTTAGATATCTTACCAAAGCAGCTACGTCGTTATCCTCCATATATAACCAAAAGCTGTATAACATTGTGTCACTGTTTCAAAAAACAAAAAATAAAAGTTTAACCATTGATCAAACTCATTGCCAAAAACACAAAAACAGTTTCAATAAAAGGTTCAAAAAACATTACGAAATATATGTTCAAACCTAAAACATAAACCCTATGTTGAAACCTAAAAGCATAACAATGAATTGGTAGCTTTCTTAAAACTTCATTTTAACCACAAATACAAAACTTAAACATTACCCCTGATTAGAGATTTAACACTTAACCCACTAAACAGTCTTAATAAACCAAACCTTAAAACATCATTTGACACTGAAAACAACTAAATCGATACCTAAATCATAAAGCCTTAAATTGAAACCTAAAAGAATAACAATCCATTGCCAGATTTTTTAAAAGTTTGATTTACCCATAAATCGTAACCTTAAACATTACCCCTAATTCCAAATCTAAAACTTAAAATAATAATCATAATCAGTCTTAATAAATCAAACCATAAAACATCAATTGAAGGAAAAAAAGCCATAAATCGGTACCTAAGTCATAAACCCATTACAGTGAAACCTAATGTGACACCCGACAAATTCCGGTTAACAACGCTGTCTAGATTAAAGTCTACCTTAGCAAGTCACGCGTATATTATACTTCACTGGGTTAGTTGAGTCGTGTTATGGTTCGGGAACTGTTAGTTTAGTATAGAGGATCATTAGATGTCAGTCTAGAGGCTCATTAGATGTCAGTCCTTAACCAAGTGTACAAGGGGTGACGATTCGTAAAATCGTCAGAGCATAGGGAACATACAAGTCTCGAGTCCCGGGAATTGGTGAACGAGTGTGAATGTGTTTGTTTGCAAGTATTATGTGTTTACAATCATTATGTGACTTGTCGGTATGTGAAAATGTGTTAACATATGTTAAAACGGGGTTTAACGCGCAAAATACGCAGAACCAACCCCTATAGGCGATTAGGGAGGGCTAATCGCCTATAGGAAGGGCGACTGGGACATGCTTTAGGCGAATAGCAGGCTAATCGCCTATAGGGAAGGCGATTAGCAACCCTAATCGCCTGTAGGAGCTGCATAATCGCCTGCAACGTACCTGACGACTAAAAACGACTATAAATACCATACTTGACCTCCTAAACTTCATTATAACAACCCTAGTCATCCCACAACTCGTCCCAACACACACACAACCTCTGGAACACGATTTTGGATCAAAATACAAGATTTCAAGCCTATTACATCAATCTATCATAAACCTAAGGTGTGGTTTTCATTCATGCAACCTTTAATAATGTTTTTATTGAATCCCTAATGGTCCAGACCTGTTTATAAACGTATGTGTCTTCTGAAATTCGTTAATAATCATTGTTAATTGAATTCTAGCTATTATGCATGTTGTATGTGTGTTTATAATTAAAAGATAGGGTTTTTGTGATTCAAGAAGGATTGTTAACATGATATTAAGGTAGTTACAGATTGATGATGATAGCATGTTGATGAAATCTGAGTAATTGTTCATTAGGGTTACGGTTATGCATGTTAATGTGATGTTTCATGCTATGTGTATTGTTTTTGGGATACATGGTTGCATTCAGGGCTGATAGAACGAGGTTAAATGAAGGATTTTGATTGAAATATGTTTGATATGGTTGTTTGATTGATATTTGATGTTTACACACATTCTGGATTTGATTTGGAGTGTTAAACGCGCGAAAAACCGGAACTGCTGCGCTAAAGGCGAGTAGGAATCCTAATCGCCTATGCTATAGGCGATTAGGAGGCTAATCGCCTGATGGGACACCCTACTCGCCTATAGTATAGGCGATTGGGGGCCTAATTGCCTTCGTTGCATGCCTTATGACCCTAATCGCCTATAAACTCATGATTTGCATACCACATGACCCTAATCGCCTATAGTATAGGCGATTAGCCTTCCTAATTGCCTGTTGACCCACATAATCACTAGTTGACTTTTCCTAATCGCCTGTACTGCTGCTGTAAGTGTAACTTAGCATTTCGGGACCCGATTGGACACCTAGGAACATGCTAGGAACCCCGTAACATACCTAATAACTTGGTAACATGTGCTCGGACTTATTTATGAGATACTTGAACTACGTGCTACAACTTGTTGGATTTTAACGTATGTTAAGTGTGATTGCATGATTGTATGTTTGAGAGTGCAAGTATAACACGGGGAGTCTCGGGTCACCAATGGGATGTCGAGTCTTGTACATTGGGTTAATTTAACAGTCATAGTGTTTTCAAACGAACTTGGTTATGTTCTGGACATCTAGGGACTCACTAACCTACGGGTTATTAGTCTAATTACTTGTAACTGTCATATGTTAGGTCGCCGCCTTACGGGGCTAGCATAGCTTGCTGATTTTATTCGTATTACGAAGTAACGCAACCTAAGGTGAGTTCATGGCCCCACTTTTAACTGGTTCCACTTTTTGGGGGAGAAAACATGTGTTAAACTTATGTTTTGGTAACAACTGTCATACTATGGGTTTCTATGGTTTAATATACGATCTTTAGAAGTCCCGGGAGGGAAACCATGAATGTGCGGGTTAGCACAACGGGGAAATGTGAATAGATCTATTGGGAGTGACCAGCCCCGCTCGTCGGCTTGGAGGGCCGGGCGAGTGCATATTGTCTCAAACAGGAACAGGTTTACTATTCGGGCACAACATCTGGTTTGCGAGTTAGTAATGGTTTTCCAATCGTAGTAGTAACAAAACATACGCCTAGCTAGCGTACTTTGGTTTACAAGTTGATATAGTATGCACAGGTTGAACTTGGTACTTTAATTACAAACCTGTGAACTCACCAGCATTTTTGTGCTGACGTAACTCTTACATGTTTTCTCAGGTCGCTAAGGTAGCACTACGGAACTAGGGCGCACGCGTCTGCACGGCGTCTAGCTAGGGTTGCATGGTTTTCGAACGTTGAATATTTTGGTTTACTTTTAGATTATGTTTTGAGAATAAGCTTCCGCATTAATTGGGGATTTTCAACTATGTTTTTGAAATTGCATATGCTCATTTAGAATTGTTTATTGTGATCGTTGACTTGGATCCTGGTTTGTCATGCGCCTCGCGGTAAAACTCCGCAAGTGGATTTTGAGGGTGTGACACCTAAAAGCTTAACAATCCATTCGTAGCTTTCTTAAAACATAAATTGAAGAAAAAAAATCTCTAAATCGATACCTAAAACAATCCATTCGTAGCTTTCTTTAAACATCAATTTAACCATACATCGAAACCTTAAACAGTAACCCTAATTCGAAATCTAACAATTAACCCACTAATCAGTCTTAATAAATCAAACCTAAAAACATCTATTGAACCCTAAAAACATAAATCGGAAACTACAACATAAACCCTATAACATTTTAACAAATCAAAACAATAAATAAAACTCAAGAATAATAGACGCAAAGTAAAGAACGGTGAAGATAAATAAGTTAAATAAACAAAAACATATCTAACAGAAATTAATCGACACACAAATCACCGAAAAAAACAAAAAAAACAAAAAAAAAACAAATGAAGAAAGAATGATTAATATAGACTGGTAGAGATGAAACCTTGGAGAAGAGATTAAACGAATGCTTGATCCTCGAATCGCCTGAAGATCGCCGCTCTAGGGTTTGAGTTTGGGAATAGGTGTGACGGCTGATTTGTGGTTTAGAAACAAAACGTGCGATCTATTTTTGAGTTTATATATTTTCATTGATTTTTGATTTAAAAAAAAAACGAATTTTTTTATAAAAACCAACAAGGTGACATGTGGCATAGTGAGAGGAAGAGAGATAATTGAACTTACAATGTGGGAATGCCAAGTGTCCCACATTGCTTTTAAATATTATATGCATAGATGCTTTTAAAATATTTATTAATGTTATTTTTTATCAAAATGTAACGATGCTAAATACAAACTTTTTAGATATAAAAAACTGATTTTGAACAGGGTTCTTATAGGATACCTTCTCAATTTAGGTGTTATTGATAAATACAACCAAATATATATAATGATAAAATGTTAAATCTTATATGAATCAATCAATTAATAATAACAATAACAATAACAATATGTTCAAAATTCGTAAATACTCTTCCTTATGATATTTTAAAACTTTACCTCTTAAAAATTCAGAAGTTAGGGAGGGCTTATTTATTAATGATGTTTTTAAAATATTTATTAATTTAAAGTTATTTAATTATGAAAATGAAATGATGCTACACACAAAATCTTTAGAAAATAACAAACCAAATTTGAACAGGGTTCTTACAAAATAGCTTCTCAATTTTAATATTATTGATCAATACAACCAAGCATATATAATGATACAATTTATGTCTTTACGAATAAATTAATTAATAATAATAACAATAACAATATTTGCTCTCACCACTGTCAATATTTGCCACTCAACAATGTTAATGTTCAAAATTGATAAACACGCTTCCCCATGATAAATTAAAACTTTCTTCTTATTAAAGATAGTGTTAAAATAATTATTATAATTATTTAATTATCAAAATGAAATGATGATACATACAAAATCTTTAGAAAATAACAGCCGATTTTAAAAAGGATTTTATAAAATAAGCTCTCAACTTGAATATTATTGAACAATACAACCAAGTATATATAATGATACAATGTTATATCATATATAAATAAATTAATTAATTAATAATAGTTAGATTAAAAATATTTCGTCTCAAAAAAACTTATTATTTGGCACTCAACACTGTTAATGTTCAGAACCGTAAACACGCTTCTCTATCATAATTTAAAATTTCCCCTCTTGAATATTCGAAAATTAGGCTTAATTGTATTATTTATTATTATAATTGAAAGATCTGTATTACAACAACTGTTAACTTGTCAACAGATGTTGTTAAACAGCTGTCATAAAAAAAATTCAGATGTAATGAAAAAACTGTCTTAAAATAGAATTTCACTTAGAGTTTGCAATATGCCACGTAGATGAATTAATTAATTAATAATAATAACAATATCAATATTTTCTCTCACAAGTCTTACTATTTGCAACTCGGCCTTGTTAATGTTCAAATTCGTAAACATGCTTCCCTATGTTAATTTAAAACTTTCCCTCCTAAAAATTCAAAACATAGAACTTATTTATTAAAAATGGTTTTAAAATATTTATTAATGTTATTTATTTATCAAAATCAAACGATAGTACATAACTTAAAATCTTTAGTTATAAAAAAACCGATTTTGAACAGAGTTCTTATAAGATAGCTTCTCAATTTAAGTGTTATTGATAAATACAACCAGATATATATAATGATAAAATGTTATATCTTATATGAATCAATTAATTAATAATAATAACAATAACAATATTTGCTCTCAAAATTGTCATTATTTGCCACTAAACAATGTTAATGTTCAAAATTGATAGACACGCTCCCCAATGTTAATTTAAAACTTTCTTCTAAGAAAACCAAAACTTTCCCTCTTAAAAATTCAAAACTTAGGGCTTACTTAATAAATATAGTTTTAAAATAATTATTATAATTATTAATTATCAAAATGAAATGATGCTACATACAAAATCTTTAGAAAATAACCAGCCGATTTTAACGTTTTCTCTTGTTCCCGGAACTCTCACTGATATATGTTACCTTCTGAGTCAGCGATCCCATGCGTACCGCGTCGTCGGTTAGACTCTGAGCTAGGGTAGCCGCAGCCTGGATTGTAGAGGGTGCCGATGCAGTGACCATACTGCGGATCTTTGGGGACAGACCCCAGATATACCTCTCGACTCTCTTGTACTTAGGTGTGACCATGTGTGGGACCAGTCGAGAGAGCTCGTGAAAACGAGTGGTATATGTAGTCACATTGGCATCCACCATTGCAAGGTTCCAGAACTCGGTTTCCAGCTTTTGTAGTTCGCTTCGAGGACAGTACTTATCCATGAGCATTGTTTTGAGATCGGCCCAAGCAAGAGTGTGTGCCGTTTCTCTGCCCAAGGTTTGTACTTATAGATTCCACAAAGTGAGGGCTTCATCCTGAAAGGTACATGTGGAATATTTTACCTTTTGGTCCTCAGAGCAACCACTAATGTCAAGGACCGATTCGGTTTTCTCTATCCAACGGAGAATTCCTACAGCGCCTTCATTACCACGAAAGTTCCATGGTTTGCATGCCATGAAGGTTTTGTATGAATAGCAGTGACTAGAGTTTTCAACCTCGTTGTCCGTTTCGCTTCGGCGACGCCCGGTACCACCAGATCCTCTGCTTGAGTGGGCCCGGGCTGCATCGTGTCGAGCAACTGCCTCGGCAATTACCCTGGCCAACTCGGCGGGTGTGGATGGTAGTGGCTCACCTTCGGTCTGCATAACTAAAAGATGGAACACAACAAACATGAGTATAATATACAAACATACCATAATCCACATAGTCATATAAATAAAAAATAGAGGCAGTGGGGAAAATCGGGGTCCTAGTAGGTATAGCTATCACTAAGGCCGGTCGGATCCTCTTGCGAGGAGTACACTTAGCGACTAAACGTCCCGAAGTGTCTAAGAGAAAATAGGGGTTTAGGCTGGCTGTTGGAGATGAGACAGAATGGGTGACAGAAGGATGGGGGTCAGAGACAGCTAGGGGTGGAGTGTCATCATCCGTCTCGTCATCGGAAGTACGTCTCTGAACAGGAGGTGAGTCAATGTCCATCTCAGACTCGGATAGCCATCCATTATGATAGGACTCGGGGGCTGGCTGGGTGAGAGGTAAATCATCTCCCTGGGGATCATCTACCAAATAATCTGACTCTAACTCGGGTGAAGAAACGAGATCGATAGTAATGGCCATGTTTCCTGTCACAACATGCACATATATGTAAATAATCATTTGCATAAATAAATAAATTATGGTACCTATATGTCTTCGTGGAGCGGCTTGAGGTTTGAGGGTGCATGGCGAGACTTCGTGGCATTTTGTGAAAACATTTCGAAAAATATTTTAGTTTATAGTTGAATCCAAAGAATCCTAGTTCACTATAACCTATTGCTCTGATACCAATCTGTCACACCCCGCCTAGGCGGAAACACGGGAGTGCAACGATCGAAAAGTATTCACGCACAAGGTTCAAGCAATACACATTTATTCAAAATAGTACCACCATAAAGATGGAATTCGTCATGATCTTATTGAAAATTAAGCATAGTGTAAGCACATGAACATTGTCTTATGGAATTTGAAAACATAACGTTTTGAAGCCGACAAAAGCCATCAAAGTGATACCAGGGTGTGCATGCTCGAACCCTTCCCTCAATCCTCTGTGGCCCTCCATTAGTTACATGAAACACATGCATAAAGGATTTTTGTCAACAATAATGTTGGTGAGTCTATGGGTTTTGAATGTACTGTAAAATGAACGTGTCATCCGTGTTTGACCAATCATGAGCTAGCTAAGCAAATGATCACTGTGAGAACCATGAGTCCTGTAACCAAACCTCGTGACGGTGGTGCCTCATGCATTGTACACTAAAGACAATGTATGTATAATAGAATACTAACATTCTTTTGCATGTGGCCGGTTAGCGCGACTAACCAAGAGTGGGGGTGTCAACCCAATAGATCTATTTAACTGTTCCATGGCTAAATGTCTAGCTAATGGTTACAGTGAACGATGTACGAGGACTGGTGAGCTCATGAACCAAATGTCTCATGTTCCACATGGTAGTCATGCTAGAATGTACACACACTTGAAATTGACACAAGTTGTAACACCCCGCCCCTCTCACTACCAATATTGTCCGCTTTGCCCATCCAGAGCTCACGGATTTGTTTTTGGGTGCCCTGGTGGAGACTTCCCAGGAGGTCACCCATCCTGGAATTTCTCCTACCTGAGCACGCTTAACTGTGGAGTTCTCCTCTCATCCACTAACATTAAGCCCCAAAACGCGTTGTTGATTTAAGAGGCAAGACATCACTTATGAACCAAGGATCTCTCCTGGCCACGGCCGATGTGGGATTTTCCTGGGGTGTCACATCCACCCCCTGTTAGAGTCTCATCGTCCCTGATGAGGTTTGCACCCACCATCCCGAACGGCACAGGAGTGGCTCTAATACCATCTGTAACACCCCGCCCCTCTCACTACCAATATTGTCCGCTTTGCCCATCCAGAGCTCACGGATTTGTTTTTGGGTGCCCTGGTGGAGAATTCCCAGGAGGTCACCCATCCTGGAATTTCTCCCACCTGAGCACGCTTAACTGTGGAGTTTTCCTCTCATCCACTAACATTAAGCCCCAAAACGCGTTGTTGATTTCAGAGGCAAGACATCACTTATGAACCAAGGATCTCTCCCGGCCACGGCCGATGTGGGATTTTCCTGGGGTGTCACACAAGTATTGATGCATGTATTTCCCCCAAAATGTAAAATAGTAAAATGGGGCCATAGAAAACTCACCTGTTTGAGTCGTGTGTGGTCTAGTGAGCTAGTAAATGATCACCGTCCTGACAAATGATACCCTATGATCATTATGGACATGGTAAGTCATCCCGATGTTGTTTATCATACAAATTTTTCACCCGACACTTGTGGACCGTTGTGTTTAGTGTGTTTCATGACACTTGTTAATGATCTAACAAATATATAGTTCCAAAACTTTGTTGTTTCAGAATGTAATATCCATGGTGAACTATAATGAGCCCCGCATGGGGTATTTGGGCTGTATGTTGGCACCAAATCATCATGTGTGTTTGGTTTTTGAGAAAACATTGCTTAACACATGTTTATTTCCTCTTTTGTAACCATTTGCGAGGTAACACATGTTTCGGCTCTTGTTAACACATGTTTATTAGCTATAGCCGAAACAATTTCATGATATGTGCCTAGTACTCGATCCTTGAGTGGCTTCTAATAGGTCGATCTATGTCTGTAAAAGAACAATGAATGTTTTTAAATCAACTTGGGTTCGTTTAAAGTGAGACTCGATTGTCTTTGTACCCAAAGGAAAGCTTTTAGTTTCACAAGTATCTTAACAATAGTTTGTTCATAAATCCGTTTGCTAACATGTTTTATTACACTATGTCTTTGCGTCAAGACATTATCTGGATAACAATGCTTATATAGAGCCGATTGGTTCTAGATGATTTCGGCTATTAGGCTTAGTATAGTATTGAGCCATCACATAGTGATCATGCTCGTGCCTAGTGAGTGTGTGTGTGTGAGCCGATAGTGATTAAGGCCTAGGGTCGTGTGTAGAGCCTTAAGATTGAATGGAATAGTGTCTAAAAGAATAGAAGGGCTAAAGACTTACCTTTTCGAAGAGGTGTGAGGCTAGTCGAGTGCTTGATCCTTGATCCCTCGTTCGATCTCGTTTCTCTTTGGATGTGGCTTCAAGAGCCGAGTGGCATGAGAGTAGTGAGTGAGTGTTTGTGAGATAGGTGGTGCAAGGTATTTGGATGTTCTAAGGCTCTTTTTATAGGCAAATTCTAAGGTCAGTTGAAAACTCTTTTCCATGTCTTGTCATAATTTAGCTTCCTAATCTATGTAAGGTCTTTGGTTGTCTTTTCCTTCTCCCATGCTTGGAGTTCGGCCGCTAGACATGGGTCTAGAGTGATATATGTGGCAAGCCTCATTGTGTAAGTCCTATTGGTGAAAGTACACTCCTTCTACTTAGGTGTAATTTAGTGATAGTGACCCTTCATAAAACAAAGATCTCCTCGTCTTTTTCTTAGTGGATTTCGAGTAAAGAGTGAGGAAAACAAGGGATTGGAATTGTGGTAAGTGTGCTAGCTTAGGGTGTTGGAGTGTTAAGTTGTCTTATACATAAAAGGGTGTATGAAATGTGTAAGACATAATCAAACAAGGAAGTGGCAAGCATGCTTTGAGCATGGGCCGATTTCTAGGTGTCAACATTTAGGGAGGGTTGACTCACTTTAACATGGTGTCATAACTTGTTTAGTTTGCCATTTTGGTGAAATGGTTGACCTCTTGTGCTTCTAGATGTCCTTCATCACTTATCTTTTAGCCTTGGTGTAACGCCCAGCGTTTCTCGATTAATATAATAATAATATTTTATTCATAAGACGATGCGTTAATTCGTTAACAATAATATATAAAAAAAATACATTCTTAATTCAGTAATAAATTTAATTATTTAAATTCGCCAAATAACGCGTTGGTAAGTAATATCGTACTGGAAAACCGACCAACATCCTTGTAAATTTCTAAACGCGACTAAAAAGATATTATAACAAATATATATACTCCAACCACTCGTTTTAAGTCGGTTTACATAAATAAATTTAACAAAATATCTATTTTAGTGGTTAAACGAGTTTAATTCATAAAGATACCCGAGTCAGTAGCGTGTTTCGTATACGCGGTGTCCACTAACTCACCTAACAAACCCTACCTATTTAAATCATCTTCTTCTTCCTTCCTTCATCTCCTACCCATCTTCTTCCTTATCATAACCCTAGCCACCACCACCATTAAACTCACCTACCTCCTCCTCCCTCATTCCTCCTTTCCATCTCAAACCCTTTTTCCTCTCCCTTTCCCTTTGAAAAGTAGCGACAACCACCCAAACCACAAAAAACAAAATCTGCCATCTTGTCCCTCTAATTCAACAAATCCTTCTCCATTTCCTGATCTAGATGTAGAAGAGATAACACACAGCGAAGCTTATTGCTTCGTCTTCATCACCATCATTCATCACCACCACCACCGAACCACCCCAACATCCTCTCTCTCTCCCTCCAGATGCAGCGGCGGCGGCATCCACAACAACCACCACTTCGCCACCGCTAACAATCACCACCATTTAAACCACCTTCCTCTCCCTCACCCAAATCGGAGCCCCCGCTCGTTTCTGAACACAAACCCCCACCCGGTCACCCATAACAGTCTCCGGATGGACTGGTGGCCGTGACCGGTGATGGTCACGATGCCAGTGGCAGCGCGTTATAGAAGTCATGGTGCAGCTTTTCAGACTTGGTTCCCGTTCCGTTCGATGCGAAGATGATTGGTTTGACACGCAGGTCGTCGGTCGGGTTTGTGACGGCAACTAAGTAAGCAGATTCGTTTGGTCTTTTGTTTAGGGCTGGTTACAACCTAAGTCAAGTCTGAATTGGGTGATGCTTCGGATTACAGCTCGGTCGGGGCTAGATTCATTGTTGGTTCGGGTAGTATGGTTTCGATTCGTGTTCGGACTCCATTCAGGCCATGATGCTCGTTGGGTTCAGGCGTTCCTTGTGCTCGGCTAGGCCAGACCTTGTCTCCTTGTCCGTTTTCTTCTCGGTCAACACTGGTTGACCAGGTCAAACCGGGTCAACAATGGTCAACAGCCAAACTGGTCAGCACTCAGCTCGAGACGCGTACGTGTCGGTTCGCGAGATTGAATATTGGATAGGTATAACGCGTCGCGACTCTTGTTTAGTTGTTTTACTTTTGTTTTGTTGCACATTGTATATAAATATATAAATTACGAGCACTTAAACGAACCGAGCCGAATTATAACAAAACTTACCTTTATTGTTAAGCTTGGATTTTGTTGATAATAAATATTAGTACTAGAATGCTCAAATGTCGAACTATATGCATACATAAGCATATAGTTCTCGTCATAGTTTTAATAATTTAAACCATTGATTGTATATAAAAAAAGGGCTTAGTTAAATTGTATTGCGTTTTGTGAAATGGACAATTGATGTTTTGGGATACAATGGACAACGTGTGTTGTCTGGTTTCTTATAAAAACAGAGGAGACTCTGCCCAAATTTTTTATAAAATATAAGAAACATATCGGATGGTCAAAATATATTATTTTGTACAAAAGAAGCTATGTTTTTTAAATAAACGCTATTCAAACTTTATTTTGGCATGATATAAAGCGTACATAAATAAACATAATACATTTATTTGTCCGGTGTTCAAACAAACTAAAATACGAATCAAGTTGTACATATTATTATTTTTCAATATCTTAAATTTTCCTTTCTAACTAGTTGCAAGCGGTGAATCTGAACATTATACATATAACTATACATACGCACGTACTTTCAAGAAATCAAAACCAAATCCTATCGGTTCGTTAAGTTATACACATTGAGACACGTATTATTTACAATACGAGTCTAGGTAGTTGAATCAACTATCTTTACAACCAAGAAACGAAATAAGCATACTTGCAATAGAATTTAAGACATTGTTTATTTATAATAGGATACAAGAGTTCAGTTTATCCAAGTTCAGACTTGTTGCTACTTGCTAGCACTTACACAGTGAATTACTAAGGTGAGTTTACGTAACCATGTTTATGCGATTCTTTATACTTGCAACATTTTATTTAAGCAATTCAACATGCATGTCTAGTTGTAAACTGTATTGCCTCATGAATTAGTCAACAACAGTTTCAACGAGTTTCAACATTACATAATCATTAGCTATGGCCAAGCCGGCGATACTCAATAATAGATCTATTGGATTGACAACCGCACCCGGATACGCGTACCTCCTACATAAGTAGCGTGGGTGATTGTTATCGTTCCAACATATTACTAAGGTGAACCGTAGATGACGGGATGGACCTAAACTAGTCGGAGGTTTGATTATGTCGATTCAACATATTATGCTATTTCATGTAGACTTAAACTTACGATAGACATATGAATTGCTAAACTTTTATACTTAAACTATTTGCTTGACATAGCTTATGTATTCTCACCAACTTCTAGTTGACCCCCCCCCCCCCCATTTTTCCAAACTCAACAGGAAATACTGATGTTTGAAGTCTAGAGCTAGCATGAGGAGATATTTGAAGTTTTAAGCTTTGTTTGATTATTTGATGTAGACTTTAATGTAATTCAATATTGTAATGTAATAAAGGATTATTTAAACATATGTTTTACCATGAGCTACTGAACAATCATCAATACGTGACATCCCGATGTTTCCGCCATCGGTTAGGGTGTTACAGATTGGTATCAGAGCCATGGTTATAGGGAATTAGGTTATTAGAAAAAAATAACCTAGTCTATAACCTTAGGACCTTAACCAGTATTTGCTTCAATTACTTGTAGCTCTACCTTATCCTTATCTCTATCCCTATCCTCATCCTTATTCTTAGCCTAACTGGGTCTTGCCTACTCTCTGTCACTTACTTGCTACAATCCTAACGTACTTTTAGATTATTGAGGCAAATTCGTGGGGCTTAAACCTGATCTGTTTTGATAAGCCAACATTTTTGTTTATTCGGGGTCAGATATTTACAATCTTTGTGTTTCACTTTCATTTATACCCCCTCACTCCCGAATAAAAGCTAAGTTTTGAATCTCAAAATTTTTACAATTCATATATATTTTCTTCTTATATAATTCCCTCATTAGCTTAAACTTCATGAATCATTTCTGGGTATCACAATCCTAATTCATTTTACAAACTTATAATACTACCCATAAGCCTAATTATTTTTAACATCTAACCCAAATCATATGTTCCCCTTTGTCATATATAAATCTATTATCTTTGATGCTTCTGGCCAATCTTATTTTAAACTTCCCCCCCCCCCCCCTACATCTTTATTTATATATATTTTGAAGATACCATCAACCATAAAATTTCAACACAATCGAGATTTTAAAATCCTTGTTTAAACTGTAACCTTATAATCTGTGTATAGGAGATACTGTAGGACTAAAGCTAAAGAGTACCGAATTTTGTCAAACTTTCATCACTTGGGAATTTCACAAACTATAACAAATATATATATATATATATATATATATATATATATATATATATATATATATTTAAGAATCTTTTATTTCCACAAACTTACTTGCTAAATTTCAAATTTTTATTGAACAATTTATTGACGTAACAAATGATTTACGATAAAAAATGTTTTAATCTATTAAGAATGACTTCTTTTATGTATTACTCGAAGCCTATTATACATAACACCTCAACAAATTCTTGATTTTTGGAAACCCGACATCGTGTTTAAAACCTCTGTCTCATTGAAATATTTTGATCTAGATCCATAGTGTTTGTACTATTTAATAACTTTTGCTTTATGTACAAAACAAATCTTGAAAAAATAAAATCTTCCCATCCGTAGGAACAATATTTAGTCTCTAAATTCTCCATCGACACTTACTCATTTTCAACTTGTTCAATTTTTTTACAATATTAGGCATATACCATAATCATGTTTTCTCATACACTTGATCCTAACCTTGAATCAAACCTCACGATTTATACTGCTAAATAATCTCCTTACTATTTGTGCCTCTTTGGAAAAACCATAAACAAACCCTTTATTAACTATTTTCACGCGCATTATCTTTCATAACTTTGATGATACCTTGAGTTCTTCATCATCCTCTCAAGAACTAAATTCAAACTCTTTACCTTCTTAAACATGGACTTGAATCCTACAATAACCAAACTATCAAAAAATTGATTTGTTTGTTGCATACAACTTGATTCTTAGTGATACATGGGGAGTTGATTATCTACTATATTTGAATACTTGATTATTTGTGATGCATGAAAACATGAGGAGAAAACATGGATAGCTAAATATGAACTATTTGCTATAATCACACCTAGACCCATTAACCTTGTCTAGGGCAATACAATTACAACTCGCATGCATTACTTGATACTTGAGGCATTTGCAAACTTGCTTACATGTATGTATTATTAATTTGCAACATATGTGTTAAGCCAAAAACAATTGTTACACTTAATCAAACAACTGGTAGAGGATGAAGTACTTGCTCAACAATCGGTAGAGGTTCTGATAACCTGCTCAACGATTGGTAGAGGTCATCATGCCTGCTCAACAGTCGGTAGAGGTTCTAATAACCTGCTCAATGACTGGTAGAGGCTATCGCACCTGCTCAACAATCGGTAGAGGTTCCTACTCACTGACTGGTAGAAGTCTTTTTCCTGCTCAACAGTTGGACTCATCTTTGGATACATTATACATGTAAATTGATACAAAGATTTATTAGACTCATTGATACAAAGATTCAATCACAAGGTTATCTTGCAATATTTACATGTATGTTTAGAGTCATAGAAGGACACAAAACCCTAATGTAAGGTAAATTGGTGATTGCGGTCCGGAACGTAATCACGAATTTACAGGTACGTTAAGGTAGTGTGGAATTCTATCAAGGTTTTCGGTAGATAATCAATTATAAACGCTAGTTACCTAGTAATTCATTTAGTCTTTCCATAGTCAATCAACTCACACATATCAAAACTCTTACCCAAATTATTCGAAACATATTATTCTATTACTTATAAATTCACGTTGTACCATAACCCAAATTTTTCCAAACCATAGTTTTCTTAATTTCTACCTAATCACACTCAACCCTGTGTTTTTAATAACTTCGGGACGAAGTTCCCAAAAGTAGGGGAGACTGTAACGCCCAGCGTTTCTCGATTAATATAATAATAATATTTTATTCATAAGACGATGCGTTAATTCGTTAACAATAATATCGAAAAAAAATACATTCTTAATTCAGTAATAAATTTAATTATTTAAATTCGACAAATAACGCCTTTGTAAGTAATATCGTACTGGAAAACCGACCAACATCCTTGTAAATTTCTAAACGCGACTAAAAAGATATTATAACAAATATATGTAGTCCAACCACTCGTTTTAAGTCGGTTTACATAAATAAATTTAACAAAATATCTATTTTAGCGGTTAAACGAGTTTAATTCATAACGAGACCCGAGTCAGTAGCGTGTTTCGTATACGCGGTGTCCACTAACTCACCTAGCAAACCCTACCTATTTAAATCATCTTCTTCTTCCTTCCTTCATCTCCTACCCATCTTCTTCCTTATCATAACCCTAGCCACCACCACCATTAAACTCACCTACCTCCTCCTCCCTCATTCCTCCTTTCCATCTCAAACCCTTTTTCCTCTCCCTTTCCCTTTGAAAAGTAGCGACAACCACCCAAACCACAAAAAAAAAAATCTGCCATCTTGTCCCTCTAATTCAACAAATCCTTCTCCATTTCCTGATCTAGATGTAGAAGAGATAACACACAGCGAAGCTTATTGCTTCGTCTTCATCACCATCATTCATCACCACCACCACCGAACCACCCCAACATCCTCTCTCTCTCTCCCTCCAGATGCAGCGGCGGCGGCATCCACAACAACCACCACTTCGCCACCGCTAACAATCACCACCATTTAAACCACCTTCCTCTCCCTCACCCAAATCGGAGCCCCCGCTCGTTTCTGAACACAAACCCCCATCCGGTCACCCATAACAGTCTCCGGATGGACTGGTGGCCGTGACCAGTGATGGTCACGATGCCAGTGGCAGCGCGTTATAGAAGTCGTGGTGCACCTTTTCAGACTTGGTTCCCGTTCCGTTCGATGCGAAGATGATTGGTTTGACACGCAGGTCGTCGGTCGGGTTTGTGACGGCAACCAAGTAAGCAGATTCGTTTGGTCTTTTGTTTAGGGCTGGTTACAACCTAAGTCAAGTCTGAATTGGGTGATGCTTCGGATTACAGCTCGGTCGGGGCTAGATTCATTGTTGGTTCGGGTAGTATGGTTTCGATTCGTGTTCGGACTCCATTCAGGCCATGATGCTCGTTGGGTTCAGGCGTTCCTTGTGCTCGGCTAGGCCAGACCTTGTCTCCTTGTCCGTTTTCTTCTCGGTCAACACTGGTTGACCAGGTCAAACCGGGTCAACAATGGTCAACAGCCAAACTGGTCAGCACTCAGCTCGAGACACGCACGTGTCGGTTCGCGAGCTTGAATATTGGATAGGTATAACGCGTCGCGACTCTTGTTTAGTTATTTTACTTTTGTTTTGTTGCACATTGTATATAAATATATAAATTACGAGCACTTAAACGAACCGAGCCGAATTATAACAAAACTTACCTTTATTGTTAAGCTTGGATTTTGTTGATAATAAATATTAGTACTAGAATGCTCAAATGTCGAACTATATGCATACATAAGCATATAGTTCTCGTCATAGTTTTAATAATTTAAACCATTGATTGTATATAAAAAAAGGGCTTAGTTAAATTGTATTGCGTTTTGTGAAATGGACAATTGATGTTTTGGGATACAATGGACAACGTGTGTTGTCTGGTTTCTTATAAAAACAGAGGAGACTGTGCCCAAATTTTTTATAAAATATAAGAAACATATCGGATGGTCAAAATATATTATTTTGTACAAAAGAAGCTATGTTTTTCAAATAAATGCTATTCAAACTTTATTTTGGCATGATAAAAAGCGTACATAAATAAACATAATACATTTTTTTGTCCGGTGTTCAAACAAACTAAAACACGAATCAAGTTGTACATATTATTATTTTTCAATATCTTAAATTTTCCTTTCTAACTAGTTTCAAGCGGTGAATCTGAACATTATACATATAACTATACATAAGCACGTACTTTCAAGAAATCAAAACCAAATCCTATCGGTTCGTTAAGTTATACACATTGAGACACGTATTATTTACCATACGAGTCTAGGTAGTTGAATCAACTATCTTTACAACCAAGAAACGAAATAAGCATACTTGCAATAGAATTTAAGGCATCATTTATTTATAATAGGATACAAGAGTTCAGTTTATCTAAGTTCAGACTTGTTGCTACTTGCTAGCACTTACACAGTGAATTACTAAGGTGAGTTTACGTAACCAGGTTTATGCGATTCTTTATACTTGCAACATTTTATTTAAGCAATTCAAGATGCATGTCTAGTTGTAAACTTTATTGCCTCATGAATTAGTCAACAACAGTTTCAACGAGTTTCAACAAGTTTCAACATTACATAATCATTAGCTATGGCCAAGCCGGCGATACTCAATAATAGATCTATTGGATTGACAACCCCACCCGGATACGCGTACCTCCTACATAGGTAGCGTGGGTGATTGTTATCATTCCAACATATTACTAAGGTGAACCGTAGATGACGGGATGGACCTAAACTAGTCGGAGGTTTGATTATGTCGATTCAACATATTATGCTATTTCATGTAGACTTAAACTTACGATAGACATATGAATTGCTAAACTTTTATACTTAAACTATTTGCTTGACATAGCTTATGTATTCTCACCAACTTCTAGTTGAACCCCCCCCCATTTTTCCAAACTCAACAGGAAATACTGATGTTTGAAGTCTAGAGCTAGCATGAGGAGATATTTGAAGTTTTAAGCTTTGTTTGATTATTTGATGTAGACTTTAATGTAATTCAATATTGTAATGTAATAAAGGATTATTTAAACATATGTTTTTACCATGAGCTACTGAACAATCATCAATACGTGACATCCCGATGCTTCCGCCATCGGTTGGGGTGTTACACTTGGTGGTGTGCTTTCATTGGATCGGCCCTAAAGGCCTCATAGAAGTTAGGATAGGTGGTGACAATACATGTGTTCCTAGCCTGTCCTTTGTTGGTTCTTGTGATGACTTTTCGGCCGCACTTCTTTAGGTGGTGGAAGAATGTTTGTTTTATTCTAAGAGTGGAAAGGTTTAGGGTCTTGGAAGGTGTCATGAACTTGTGTTTAGCTAGTTGGATATAAGCTTGATAGTGGTCTCTTATGGTTTGGCTAAGGTGATTTAGATACCTTAAGTTTAGGGTCCACATAGAGTAGTGTTGGATTGAAAAGATGTTTCCTTGGTATGTAAGTGATGGATCGGGCGAGATCATGAAATCAAGGGAAAGATTTGTCATTCATGAGTTATGTAGATGTCTAAGTGTTTGGTCTTATATGTAGGGAACTAGACAAGGTAGATAGGTGGCTAGTTCAAGATTGAGTGGCTGGATATAAGCTTGATAGTGGTCTCTTATGGTTTGGCTAAGGTGATTTAGATACCTTAAGTTTAGGGTCCACATAGAGTAGTGTTGGATTGATAAGATGTTTCCTTGGTATGTAAGTGATGGATCGGGCGAGATCATGAAATCAAGGGAAAGATTTATCATTCATGAGTTATGTAGATGTCTAAGTGTTTGGTCTTATATGTAGGGAACTAGACAAGGTAGATAGGTGGCTAGTTCAAGATTGAGTGGTTGTCATGTGTGTTTGTGTATGCCGTTCGTGTATATGCATATGTTTGTATAGCTCTAAAACAATAAGCTTGGTGATGTCCAATGCTCAACATGTTATTTTAAAACAAATCGGCCTATTCATAGTGTTGTGATTGTTCGTTGTGTAGCTTCTTATACACCTTTGATATAGGAATATCATCCGGTTTCAAAAGAGTAAGAGGTGGTTAAATTCTATGCCTCTTGATGACGATATTCACATGTATTTTGTTTCACATGTTTCATGGGTTTGTTGAATGATTTCCCATGACAATCATGTGTTAAAGGTGCATTAGTATGTGTTAGAGGGCATAGCCTCTTGTAATGCTTGGTTTGATGGTGTGTCCGGCTGTTGTATGACTAAACAAGTGTATTATGTTGATGGTGTGTCCGGCTGTTGTATGACTAAACAAGCCTGGGGGGGGGGGTATAGTGTATGCAAATTGTCTAAAAATGCACATATATTGACTCAATAAATGAAACATGTACGGTCGTTGACCTGTTATGTTGACTGTTGTCACATATGTCATGCGCCTCGTGGTATAAAACTCGCATTGGAGATTGAGGGTGTGACAGATTGGTATCAGAGCCATTGGTTATAGTGAACTAGGATTTGCATTCTATTCAATAATCATTATAGCATAAGTACTACATTAGTTACACTCACAGCTTAAGTGCACAACTAGCTTTTAGCTACATATATCTACAACACATGATTTCAGGAGATATGTTATCTTCTAGTTATAAACCTGATTCTAAACACGTCACTGATGGGGACCCAGAGTTACACCAGGTGGTGCAATACTAGGAGTAATATCCTAACAAACCTCAGGGATGAGGAAACGAGAATGGTACAGAGAGAGAGCCCTTGCGAGCGTTGTTGCACACGTACAAGGAAAGCTGCACGATGCCTATGACGCGGTACCACTAAACCGAATCAAACTCAAAGAAAACAAATACCGAGACTTATCATTTTCCTCACTAAGCAAGAAGCCAATTAGTTCATGTTCCTTGTCGCTGGATCTTTCTTACTTCCATTCGAAACTCAGACGAGGTTGGGTTACTTATATAGAATTTTATTCTTACTCTAGTACATTTACACCCAGTACGAGCAAGCGATTATATGACATGCGTGTCCCTGTTCCTCATGAGTATATAGTAAATTCATGGTAGCACATCAGATCAGGACTTGTGAATTCACACTGTTGAGGAGTTGTGTAAAGCCTGCGACGTAGTGCAACATCTCAAGGGAAGACAAAATTTACTAATGACTGACAGCCACGATTGGAGGAATGAGTGGTGCAGCTGACCACTGAACTAATTTACACAGGACCAGAGTAGGAGACTGTACGCGACGAGATCCATATAACACTTATACTCGCGAAGAAGGAAGAAGAAGGGATGGAAGGAAAACCTGAGCAAGACAAACACATTGAAAGTGAGGATGAAGGCTCTAATATCTCGACAGAGCATGGCGACGATTTTCTCCTACCTTTCCTTGCTAGTATTTTATTTTCTTTTATTTTCTTTTCTTTTCTTTTCTTTTGTGAACTTAGATAAGAGTGAACTCTTATGAATCAACAATAGGGTGGTTAAGGACCTCGCATCCTTTCAAGCTAGTAAGGATCTATTATGCTAAATCATTCTTTTTCCTTGACTTCCGCAATTTAACTTCCTTACTCCTTGAACGCATATGGTGCAACAACAACTCACTAGTGTATTTTCAAGGCGTTTATGGGTTGTAAGCCTCAATAACTCCAACGGGACTAAAGGAGACTTTTGGACTACTTCGATAGTCTAGACAAGGCAAGGGCGGTCATTGCCATGTATATTTGCCCAGGAAGAACTGGTAAGGTATGTTACAGGCATCCTTGATGTGCTACAGATACTTGGGTGGAGAATGTAACACCCTGTGATGGAGTTAGAAATTTCGAATCGAACAATATTACCCAAAGACGGTTGGGTCTGAGATTTACGCATACACTACCAACCACATGAGTTAGCTACTATATGCTCAAATCTATTTAACCTGCCATACTAGCGGATTGAGCATTACACCAAAAGGGTGGGTCCCACAGATTCGTGGCATGGTCACAACAGCTCACCTACCCAGAATCTAACAAATCTTTCACCTGGCTCATCAACTCACTTGCGAGGCTATTGGGCATGGTACTATTCCGAAGAATGGTGCTTCATCTTCTGCTTTTGGTGATAGCAAGAGAACGTAGGATGGTGTAAGATATAAGTTCTTCAACCGCAGCAGCTAGCATGACAACAACAACGAGGTGCTAGGAAAGGGTGTTCACAGTGTGGGAGTGAGACCCACTTCAAGGGGAATTGTCCCGGCTCAACCACAATAGCAATAATGGAAACAACAACCTCAATGGTGCTCGAGGAATTGTTTGCGTAGTTGGCTTGGGAGAAGCCAAGGACGATAGCAATGTGTTCACAAGTATGTTTTCTGTGAAAGACAATCTTGTTTCTGTTCTTTCAATTCCGGTGCGAATATTAGTTTTGCGTCTTTAAAAACTTAGCAACTCCTAGGGTTAGACCCTATTGTTCTTGACTCTCCACATTCTATAGTGTTAACTGACGGGAAGCCTGTTGAGGCAACCCACATCCATCGAGACTGTAAGCTTGAGCTAGATGGTCAAGTAATTGCCATCGAACTTATACCCATCACCCTATGAAGCTTTAATATCGTGGTTGGCATGGACTGCTTGTCCAAGCATCGCGCTGAAATTCTCTGTAAGGAGAAGATTGTTCGTATCCCTATCCCCGGCGGAGAACTATTATCTATACACGGTGATCATGGTGGTGCCATGGTGGGCATCATCTCATTCTTGAAAGCCCGGAAGTGTATTCTAGAGGGCTATCTAGCCATTCTGGCTAACATTTCTGATACTCGAGCTGAAATTGAAACGAAGATTGAGGACATCCCAGTAGTCCGTGACTTCCCAGATGTATTCCCCGAGAAACTACCTGGACTTCCACCTGTTCGTCAAGTGGAGTTTCAGATTGATCTTGCACCTGGAGTGGCCCCAGTTGCATGCGCACCATATCTCTTAGCACCAAGCGAACTACAAGAACTGTCTACCCAACTCCAAGAGCTATTGGATAGGGGCTTTATTAGACCTAGTTCTTCACCTTGGGGAGCCCCAGTCCTGTTTGTAAAGAAGAAGGATGGGAGTTTCCGCATGTGTATTGATTATCAGAAATTGAACAAGGTGACGGTTAAGAACCGCTATCCTTTGCCTCGTATTGATGACTTGTTCAACCAGCTTCAAGGGTCGAGTTTCTATTCCAAGATTGACTTGAGGTCAGGGTATCATCAGATGAGAGTCCGAGAGGAGGATGTGGCGAAGACAGCCTTTCAAACTCGTTATGAACATTATGAGTTTATGGTAATGCCATTTGGGCTAACCAATGCACCGGCAGTGTTCATGGATCTTATGAACCGCGTGTGTAAGCCTTATTTGGACAAATTCGTCATAGTGTTCATAGATGACAAATTGATCAATTCTTGAGAAATGAGCAGCTGTATGCGAAATTCTCTAAATGTGACTTCTAGATTCGATCCCACCAACATTGATGCAATTAAATAGTGGGAGGCTCCTAAGACTCCTACAGAGGTGGGCCAATTTCTTGGTCTTGCGGGATACTATCACAGATTTATTGAGAGATTCTCTAAAATCGCTCAACCCCTCACTACCTTGACGCAGAAGGGTATTACATACAAGTGGGGAAATGCCCAAGAATCTGCTTTTTAATTGTTAAAGGCAAAGCTTTGCAGTGCACCGATCCTATCACTACCTGAGGGTACATAAGACTTTCTGGTGTACTGTGATGCGTCTATCCAAGGTTTAGGGTGTGTGCTGATGCAGCGTGATAAAGTAGTCGCATGTGCTTCACATCAATTAAAGGTTCATGAGAAAAATTACACCACCCACGACCTAGAACTAGGAGCAGTGAGTTTTTCTCTGAAATTTTGGGGGCATTATTATTATGGAACGAAGTGTACGATCTTTACAGATCATAAGAGCCTCCAACATATATTCGATCAGAAGGAGCTGAAGATGCGACACCGTCGATGGGTCGAGCATCTAAATGATTATGACTGCATCGTCAGATATCATCCAGGGAAAGCTAACGTAGTAGCGGATGCCCTTTGTCATAAGGAAACAAAACCCAAATGGGTGCGAGCTTTACAACTCACTATTCATTCTAATTTTCCTAATAAAATAAATGAAGCTCAGGGTGAGGCTTTTAAAGAAGAAAACGTCGGGATTGAGACGTTGCATGGTGCTGATAAGCACCTGGAACTGAGGACAGATGGTCTTCAGTACGTCATGAATCAAGTCTGGATTCTACGTTTTGGAGATCTTAGACAACTGGTGCTCGACGAAGCTCACACCTCTCGTTATTCAGTACATCCTGGTTCGGATAAAATGTACCAAGATCTCAAAACACTTTACTGGTGGCCAAACATGAAAGCTAAGATAGCCACTTATGTTAGTAAGTGCTTGACTTGTGCGAAGGTTAAGATCGAATATCAGAAACCTTTAGGCTTACTCCAGCAACCAGAAATCCCCATGTGGAAATGGGATGGAATTTCTATGGACGTTATCATAAAGCTCCCTAAAACGCCATGTGGGCCTAACATGATTTGGGTTATCGTCGATCGTTTAACCAAATCGGCACATTTTCTGGCAATAAAGGAAACCGACATGCTGGATAAACTGGCCAACATCTATATCAAGGAGGTCGTCTCTAGGCACGGGGTGCCTACTTCCATCATATCTGATCGTGATGCGCGATTAACGTCTCATTTTTGGACTGCTCTCCAAGATGCTTTAGGGACTCTCTTAGATAAGAGCACAGCCTATCACCCTCAAACGGAAAGACAAAGTGAACGTACCGTCCAGACATGGGAAGACCTACTACAAGCATACGTATTGGAATTTAGCAACAGTTGGGATAAGCCCTTGCCTTTGATCGAATTCTCGTATAACAACAGTTACCACACTTCTATTCAGTGTGCGCCTTTTGAGGCACTATATGGACATAGGGATCAAATGCGGCTCAAATACCCACATCTCTTTACTGAACCTGAACCTGTACATAGATCAAACGCTGAACATAAAGCAGCTCGCTCAAAGTGAATTTCGAGGCGAAATTCCTTTCAACTTGGGGATGATGTGACATCCGGGAACCAAGCACACGTTATTAAGCGGGCTTTACTGTTTACTTACTGAATTTTGGGAGCAATTTTAGGTTCTCCCTTTAACTAAACTCTAGTTACTTGTAGTTACATTCCTTGCATTCTACTTAACTAGGGTTAGCTAGATAGGTCGCACGTTGCACAGTTGTAGGTTAATAACTGCATGAAGTGGTAATTTGGGGAATTTCCAAACTATATACATGAGTAGTGAACCCCAGACGTTGGTAAATTGTGATAATTGTGAATTAATTGATTAAGATTGATTGTAATTACGTGTTTATGTGAAACTGTGTGCAAACTGTATGTGATTTCTCACTCAGACCGAGCAGCCGCTCGCGGGTGTCAGACGAGTTAAAACCGACTTAAAACTCTATTTAAGCAATCTTAAGCCCCAAGTACCCCATAAACTTATCCCTAATCGCCCCCCACTGCCTAGTTATGAAAATGTTAACCCCAAACACCTGCTAAGGCTTAAGAACACCATTCGGGAATCTTGGAGAGCAATCGGTTGGTGGTTTTGAAGTGCTTTCGGTATAATACTCAACCCTATATGTTTGTCCAGATCTAAAACACTTTTATAAAGATTAAAACTTGTTGTTCATAATGATTAATGGGGATAAACATGGTGTTATGCGATAATTATTGTATGTGTAGCATGAGTTTGAATGTTTTTGATGTTTAAGACTTCTATGGTTTATGATTAATGATGTTTAACATGTATCTTGCTAGGTTTAAATCAGGTTATGTCTTATTGATATCGTAGGATGATTGTTGAGTATTATTGATGGGATTGGGTACTAAACTGGCTAATCCGCGTACCCAAACCCGGAAAGCACTACCATGCGGAAGAAACCCATGCACAAGGAACTAGCAGAGTAATTCACGCCTAGTCAACCTCCACGTCATGGTCAAAGGCGAACGTCATGCATGGTCAACCACCATGCATGAATTAGGTTGATGACTACGTTGACCAAGCATTAAAGGCGGTAGACCGTTCCACCATTTCCATGAATTTAGCTTTCCTTAAATCACCTTACTAACGTAATCATGGGTGATGGAGACAACCTAACCACGGTTAGGACTTGGGTAATGTTGGCATACGTCCACTCCTATATAAGGGATCACATCCCTAGTAGGATGGACACTTTCTGCTAACCCAGAGAGCTATCACTAAAAAGATAGTATCCCCATTCACCTCGTTTTTGTCATAAACTACTACCTCGTGTAGTCGTCTCCACATCCACAATCAACTCTTATTCGTAGGTACCTCAATCCGAAGCTCCTAGTGAAGGATCAACCCTGTAGATACAAAAATATCATCCTCCCTAACCAATGGTAAGACTATTTGTTTCTTCATTGGTGCCATCCCTTGCGGTTCTATAATCTCTCAGACTAGCAACTGTGGTTTCTTCGAAGGATGCAAATAGAACCACTGCCAAAGTGGACACAACAATTGATGAGCAAATCAATGATGTTGCACCTAACACTATCACAAAGAATGTGACTCAAAAACAACAAACTTTGACATTCCAGTTCATCCCAGTTAGGGGGGGGGGACTCGCAGGAGCAAAGAAGAAACAAGACAATCAATATCCGGTAGATCCGGATGAATGGCTAGCCAAACAAAATTCAAAGCGGTTGCTGTTGAGGGTGAAAATCCTCCAAATGATTTTACCTCACATCCCTAATATACCATCCCCAGGATGTTAAAAGGACTTATCTGACTTCAGGATGTAACAGTGTTTTGGCATGTGCATATCTTGAGAATGAACTAACAAATTATCTTGTACTTATGTTATTGCAGGTGTATTAATGCATAAGTAGGACTTGTAACTCCCCTTCAACACGTACAAGGTCTTACTAAATCAGAGATATCAAGGATGCATAAGCTGTACGCGTATAAACTTGAAGAATGAGTCAAAGTGTATCCGCCAAAGTGATGAATGCAAGGCGACAAAGGTGGAAACTGTTATCCAACGTCCTTTACAGATGAAACACCCACAACGGTCACCTGAAACAGTCCACAAGCTTTCAAAGACCTTAACTATTTAGCCTATTTCTTGGGATTGTTTGCTTCTTACATGTACTATATAAATGAGGGTATTGGACGAGTATAGGACACATTGCTTACACTATAGCTATACACATACACTTAGCTGATCACAAACACTCACATAATCATTGTAATCATAGTACACTTGTCCACATACTCATCCAAAGTTATATCTTTTTACCATTTTTAATATTAATAAACAAGGCAGGGGCCTAGACTCCTCCCGAGGTTTTATGCCGGCGATCTATAACTAATCAAGGGCTTTCCTCGTAGATCGTGTGTTGTTCTTCTTGTTATTTGCTTTATTTGTCTATTCCCAGCAGTTCCATTCTGATGAAATAATTGTCCATCCTGAGGGTATAACTGTCCATCCCGGAACTTACCTAAGCCATCCCAATCATAATTGTTATATTTTTGCTTCTCTAACATCTTGATACACCGTCTTGAGAATTTCATTAATTTACAAACATATTTCTACACATTTAGCACTCTACCTCACATTAACTAATTTGGAATACAAAGTTATTTTTACTAGATAATTTTTGACCAAAACAATTTAGCGCCCACCATGGGGCAAGTGGTGCTATTTTAACAAAAAAACTTTTTTAAAACTTTCTTTCATTTAATTCTTCTTTACAAAATTTGGAAACTATGGCTTCTTTACAAAAATCTGTTTCAACATCCATGCCATCTACAACCTCTGCCAGAAATACTGCCTTACCACCTCCACCTACACTTCCAAGAAGTTTCACTTCCCAAATCCCACCTAGACCATCTGGATCTTCTCCTCCTGTTTTTGTATCGAATGATGATTTACTTTCTATGTTTGCACTAATGAAGGATTCGATACATCAACAACAAGACACAAACCAGATGTTGATAAGAGAGATACAAGCTCTTAAATCATCCTTAGGAAGGCAAAGTGAAGACATGGGAACACCATTGCAGCCCAGGGCGTTAGATTTTAATTCTAGCATCTCTGGAGGGGTTTATCAAGGAGATTTCATCCCCATGAGTTCTGGACTCTCTGATCTAGAAACAATTACTGCTCCTAGGATGGCAACCACCAGGGATACAGGATATACACCTGTGCCATCCCAAGGATATAAAACTAACGGTAACAATTTAAGTTCTAGTACTTTTACTGCTAATGATGTTGCTTCTTTGCAGGATACAGGAATAAGTCCTCAGCTAGCAAGGGAGATTTAGAAGATCAAGGATATGGTATCGAGTGTCCAGGGATAGTACAACCCATCCCTAAAGTATCCTCGGCATGCCATAGAGTGTCAAGATTTGCATCTCCCATATGTGATGCAGAGATTCCAAAACGGTTTCAAACACCAAGCATGAAGCTCTATGATGGATCTACAAATCCTGAGGAGCATGTGGCTCAATATAGGGAAAGGATGGAAATAAATCCAATCCCTGCCAATCTGAAAGAAGCATGTTTATGCAAGGGATTTGGCTCAACTCTCACCGGTCCAGCCCTGAAATGGCTCCTAAGTGTTCCACCCTATTCTATTAATTCTTTTGCACATTTAATTAACATGTTCAATAATCATTTTTCTTGTAGTCGAACGTTCGAACGTTTGACAACTGATCTATACAGGGTGACTAAACACATGGGGACTCACTGAGGGAATACATTACCAGGTTTGGAAAGGAAGCACTTGACATCCTGAAACTGGATGTCACAACAGCAGTACAGACATTCATGATGGGGCTGCAAAGAGATTCACCATTCTACCAAGAATTGGTAATGAATCCATGCAGAAACTTGGATGAAGTCAGGAACAGAGCTCTAAGATTCATCCGACTTGAGGATGATAAGAAAATTCAAGAGAGGATGGAATCATTCTCAAAATATAACCATCCCAATCGAAAGTCCACTCCCACATACGAACCATATAAGCATAAACCATATGCTAGGCCTGATAATAAAAAGGTCAATGTGGTAGAGGACGACGATGAGGATGAGTACCCTAAATTATCAGATTATTGTTTTTTTGTGGATGTAACAGGATTGATGTATGCCATGAAAGATCTAGGGGACAAAGCAAAATGGCCGAGGAATGAGAATAAAGCAGGATGGAAAGATAAATCCAAATGGTGTGCCAATCACGAAGATTTCTGCCATATTACTGAAGACTGTATTTCATTGAGAAAGGAGAAAGCCTATCTCTTGAGCAAAGATCACCTTAAAGAACTCATGGGAAAAAAGAAATCAAGAGCTCAAGATGGCAGCAACATCCCAGAAAGAGCAGCATCCCCACCTAAGGATGCTGGTATTATTAACTTCATTTCAAGAGGATCAGAAATTTGTGGAACCTCATACTCAGCTGCCAAAAGACATGCAAGGGAAACAAAGTCTGAAAAAGGAGAGAGACCAACAAAGACAACCATCCTGACTACCTCTAAAGTGATCAGCTTCGAGGAAGAGGACTGAGAAAACACTCTTGACCCTTATCATGACGGTTTGGTTATTACCTTGTATATTGCTAACCATTTTGTTCGCAGGATTCTTGTAGATGGAGGAAGCTCAGTAAAATTCATCCAGCTTGAAGCTTTGAAAAGGATGAATATTCCAGAATCTTAAATAGTTTCTAGATCATCAGTCCTAGTGGGCTTCAGTGGAGAAACTAAAAGCACAGTAGGAGACAGAAAGCTACCAGTGTATGTAGAAGGGGTGAACTCTATCCAGAGATTCTGTGTGATAGATTCCCTATCCTGCTACAATGTCATCCTGGGGAGACCCTGGATACATGACATGAAGGCAGTCCCTTCAACATACCATCAATGTATAAAGTTACCCACACCTTGGGGAGTCGTCAAAGTAAATAGTGATCAACAAGAAGCCAAGGACTGTTATACAACATCAATGAAGGCTTCATCACGTCAAGCATAGCAACTACAGAAGGGTGCACAGTGCCATCCTCAAGATGTCAAGGCACATCCTGAGCAGGATGTAAAGGCTATTTGCCATAACAACAATAACAAGGATATCACTGCGCTAATTGGTAAGAATATCCCTAATGATGTCTACCTTTGCATGGAAGCATGAAGATATGACTGGCATTTCTAAGGATGTCATCACTCATAAACTCGGGATTGATAAGACCTTCAAACCCATCCAACAAAAGAGAAGGAAGTTTGCTCCGTAACGAAATGTCATCGTACAAGAAGATGTGGATAGACTCCTTAAATCCAAGATGATAAGAGAAGTGAAATTTCCAAGATGACTTGCCAACGTGGTGGTGGTTCAAAAGAAGAATGGGAAATGGAGAGTATGTGTAGACTACACAGACCTCAATAAAGCCTATGGTAAAGACCCATTCCCATTACCACACATAGATTCAATGGTGTATGCTACAACAGGACATGAAATGTTGAAATTCATGGATGCATCCTCAGGATTCCAACAAATTCAAATGGAACCAGAGGATCAAGAAGGCACAACATTCATGACCCCATCAGGTATATATTGTTATATAGCTATGCCTTTTGGATTACAAAATGCAGGTGCAACCTACCAAAGGCTAGTCAATATGATGTTTAAAGAAAAGATTGGGAATACAATGGAGGTGTACATTGATGACATGGTGGTCAAGTCCAAGAAGGCAGAAAATCATCTTCAAGATCCTAAGGAGGCATTTGACATCCTGGACACCTATAATATGAAATTGAATCCATCTAAATGTCATTTTGGAGTCGGGGCTGGAAAGTTCCTAGGATATCTAGTTACTAAAAGAGGGATAGAGGCCAGCCCTGAACAAATAAAGGCCATCCTTGATCTCAAATCCCTAAAAAATATCAAGGATGTACAAAGGCTGACAGGCAGGATAGCAGCCTTAAACAGATTCATTTCGAAATCCTTGGGTAAATGCAAAGAATTCTATGATATCATGAGGAAGAACAGAAAATTTGACTGGGGACAGAAACACGAGGAAGCATTGAAGAAACTGAAAGAATATCTACTTATCTAGCAGCAGCTCCACTCCTGATGAAGCCTGAGGATGGAGAACCACTGAAGTTATAACTTGCAGTTTCTGGGAATGCTATAAGTGCAGTCTTAGTAAGAGACTTTGAGGGGGAACAACATCGTGTATACTATGTAAGTAAAGCCCTACTAGATGCTGAAACAAGATTTTCCCATCTCGAAAAACTTATTTTAGCTTTGATAATGGCATCCACTAAGTTACGGCATTACTTTCAAACACATATGATAAACGTACAAACTAACTATCCAATTAAAAATGTACTTAGGAAGCCAGAAATGTCAGGTAGATTGGCTAAGTGGTCAGTAAAATTGAGTGCCTTTGACTTAGTATACGATCCTAGAAATGCAATCAAATCTCAGGCTCTAGCAGATTTTGTAGCTGATTTCAGTAGTGACATCCTGAGTGAAGTCGAATCTGAAGTACAACAATTGAACGAAAACTTAGGAAGATGGATTTTATATACTGATGGTGCTTCAAATGCAAAAGGAACAGGCTTAGGAACACTACTAAAATCGCCACAAGGGGACAAAATACCCCATGCTATTAGATGTGCATTTCAGACAACCAATAATGAGGCAGAATATGAAGCTCATAGTGCTGGTTTACAACTTGCTAAAGACATGCATATTGTTAATATAGAAGTATTTGTTGATTCTTTGTTGATTACTACCCATTTTAATGGATCTTTTACAATAAAGGGTCAAAAGTTAGCTCATTATCTTGAAAAAGTTAAAAATTTATCAACCTCTTTTGTAGAATTTTCATTAACACAGGTACCTAGGGAGGAAAATACTAAAGTTGATGCCTTAGCAAACCTGGGATCCTCCCTTAATCTACCAATAGGATCCAAGATTCCCATCATCCACATTATGAAACCAACAATTGAAGAGTGGCATCCTGAGGATGCTCAGGCACATCCTGAGGATAAAACAGTCCATCCCGAGGATATCACTGTTTTAGCCACTCAGGCACAGGACGGCTCATCATGGATGACTCCCATAATAAAATATTTACAAGAGGATGTCATTCCTGATGGAGAAAACCCAAAGGCTTTCAGGATAAAGGTATCTAAATTTATGATTAAAGACAATATTTTGTATAGAAAATCTCTTGCTGGTCCATATTTGAGATGTCTCAGCAAGGATGAAGCAAATGAAGTGCTCAAAGTCATCCACGAAGGAGATTGTGGAAATCATATAGGAGGAAGATCTCTCTACGCGAAGACTTTGAGGACAGGATACTATTGGCCTACCATGAAGAAGGATGCCATGCTATACTCTCAAAAGTGTGATCCATGCCAAAGACATAGCAACATCCTTCACCAGCCTGCTGAACCACTACATCCTGTTATTTCACCATGGCCCTTCATGAAATGGGGAATGGACATGGTAGGAAAGTTACCCAAAGCCCCTGGAGGAAAGGTATTCATGCTGGTAATCACATATTACTTCTCAAAATGGATTGAAGCTGAAGCATTCGTACAAGTCAGTGATAAAGAAGTGGTATCATTCATCAAAAGAAACATCCTAACAAGATTTGGAGTACCATCTGAGATTATTTGTGATAATGGTTCTCAATTCATAAGCAAAAGAATGACTGACTTTTGTGAAAGTTGGGGAATCAAGATGGTAACCTCAATACCAGTCCATCCTCAAGCTAATGGACAAGCAGAATCTTCAAATAAAATCATTGTCAACAACCTGAAGAAGAAGCTTGGGGAAAAGAAAGGAAAATGGGCAGAAGAACTTCCATTTGCACTTTGGGCAGATAGGACTACTTCCAAGAATGCTACTGGTCAAACACCTTTCTCATTAGTTTTTGGAACAGAAGCAATGCTGCCAACAGAGATGATCATGCCTACAGCAAGGAAACATCTTTAGGATGCAACTACTAATTCAGAAACATTACTTCAGGATCTAGAAACTGTGGATAAACTCAGGGATGCTGCTAAAGTAAGGATGGCAGCATATCAACAAAGGATTGCTAACACTTACAATAAGAATATCAGGATAAGAAGATTTCAAGAAGGAGACTTGGTACTAAGAAAAGCCTTCCAAAACACAACAAAACCAAGTGATGGAAAGCTAGCTCCCAAATGGGAAGGTCCATACTTAATTGATTCTGAAGCTGGAAAAGGAGCATATTGGTTATCAACAATGGAAGGAGAGATTCTACCAAGGGCTTGGAATGCAATTCACTTAAAATACTACCATGTGACTGATCTCTCTGGAAGAGAAAATATGGTCCGAATCACAGGTGGGATGAAGGTGAAGGCTGATAGAGATGAATCATCTCCATATGTAAGTACTTATCCTTTATCTATTTCGATCGATTATATTTTTACTAAACATGGTCTAGAAATAGTTCATCATGAGAATTTTGCAGTACCATCCTGAAGATGGAATGCTTAAAAGACTAGGGGGTTGGCCACTCTCTCCTACGTTAAGGTGTCTACCACCTTCCTAAGGTTTAAAGGTTTTCACCATTCACATTGGGTTAGCAACCCTCGCCTGGAGCGCATGATGCCCATGTATATTCTCAGGATGGTGGGACCAGCTCATGTAAAAGTGGCTGACAATTTCATTATCTTTGAGATATACGATGGAGCTCTTAAGGTTTAGACATTTTTCAATGTCTCTTTCTCGAGTTTGGTCTAGTCCCCAGGGCCTTGTCGCCAGTCATTCCTAAGGGCCTTGTCGCCAATTATTTCTAAGATATTACATATTGGTCTTGTCACTAGGATTATATCAAAAGGATTTTTGATCACATTTAAATCAAAGGCCTTGTCGCCAGTATAATAACAAAGTCTTCCTTTACATGATATTATTAATATTCAATTCTCCCTAAGGATTATAGACTTGAAGTCTATGCTGAAGATATTACACTGGGGACATCCTCAAGATGTAAGACCAACCCAAGGATGAAAAAGAGACTAGGGACATCCTTAGGATAATAAAGACCATCCTGACGATCAGAAGGACTTATGAAGAATATGGGAATATCAGGTATTATTTTTCATTCTTTTATATCACTAAGTGTTTGCTAATGCTTGCAGAATGACAAAGAGAATAAAGAACACAAAGATGTCAAAGGTTATCGATATATTATTCATAAAAAGATAATACCAACCCCTGGCTTCATCCTAAACCAGGACCCATCCACCAAGGGTCAGCATTTCAAAGTCAGGGTTGAAAAAGAATTTGGGGCTTCATCTTGAAAATCAAGATCCCTCCACCCCAAAGACTTTCATTGTTCATACAGACATAAAAAGAAATTGTTTAACTGTTCACAAACCAACCAAATATTATAAAAAGTTGGCTCAGGCCTAGTCATCTCATCCTTCATTGTCCACCGGTTCATCAACCGAAAACTCCTTGACCACACCAGCATCAGTCACCTCGGCCTCTGTAACCTCAGCTTCCTTACCAGCATCCTGAGGAATGACAGTAGTGGTGGACTCAGACGCCACTTCCTTTCCACCCAGACTGAGGATCTTTTCTTGCCAAGCTTCAACGTCCCAGTCTTCTATCTTAAAGTTGGGATCTTTAACTTGCAATTCCATCCCCACCCTGGCTTGAAAAACAGAGATGGTGGCAGATTTAATCAACCCTTGCTTATACCCTTCCATCTCCTTTTGATGGGCCCTCAGGCTTTTGGCTTGAGCAGCCTTCACCACCTTCAGCTCAGTCTCTACCTTGCCTACTTTCTTCTCAAGTTGTTTAGCCTTATCAAGGGCAGACTTCTTTGTATCCTCTAGCTTGGCCTTAGTATCAGCAAACTCTTTGTTCATGTCATCCATGGACTTCATCAAGTACTCATGCCCCTGCAAAAATGAAGCAGTCATGTAAGTATTTAGACCTTATACTAGTAACAATCATTACCATTCCTAGGATATACAACGTACCTAAAGAAAAAACTAAGAAAGTTTGCCTAGGGTGGCATCACAACTAAGACTATCGAAGGGAGAAGCCTCTTGAGTTGAGGTACTGGCAACCTTCCTCTTCTTAGAAGAAGCTGTAGCTTTGGCCTTGGGTTCAGGGGGATGACTTGTCATCCTGGAGCTGGATGGAGAAGTTATCTTTGAAGACCTGATATCTTGACTGTCGATCTCGTCAAGATCAAAGTAATCAGGCTTCTTTGCTGATACAAAGACATACATAGGTTAACACAAGAATCAGGAATAAATATATTCCCAGGATATGACTTACCAGACATCTCAGTGGCACAACTTGTAGAAAAACTTTCTTCTATTCCAAAAGTCCTTGCTGAAGCAGGTAGCTCTAGTATCAGCATGCGTCTAATGAAAGCGTCATCCAAAGTAGGAACAAGTTTTGCAAAACAAGTGTTTTGGTCAAAAATTATCTAGTAAAAATAATCTTGTATTCCAAATTAGAAATTGTGAAGTAGTATGCTAAGAATGTGAATTTGCTATTAAAACCAGTTATATTATGAAAAGGTTCAATCAATATGCAAAAAAGAGTAAATTAGTGACAACTATGCTCGGGATGGCTTAGGTTTACTTCGGGATGGACAGTTATATCCTCGGGATGGAACTGTTTGTAATGAACGAAAGAGTAAGTAAAATACAAAGAACAACACTTGTGTGCAGATATAGAGTAAGCAAAGTGTATGTAAGTGTCCTATACTCGTCCCATACTCCCATATATATATATATATATATATATATATATAATACATGAGAATAACTAAAGGATCCCACGAAATCCGCTAAGTAGTTAAAGTCTTCAATGTTGTGTAACAGCTTCTTTAGGTGAACGTTGGAGGTCTTTCAACAGAAACTAGTCATTGGTTGACTGTTTCTTCTTGGTCAGTCAATGATTCAGCCGTTTCCTTGTTTATTGCCGATATTACATATGTATCGGTTACAAGTTTGACTCCATCTTCAATCATAGACCATGAGTTACACTTCTATCACGATTTCTTCACTTGAGAGTTATAATATAGACGTTGCTTTATCATAAAGTTCCATATCATAACTTAGTTGTACCTGCAATCATATAAGAAAAGCTAATTCGTTAGTTCATTCTCTGGATGTGCACATGCTGAATTACAGTTACATCTTGAAGTCAGCAGAGTCCTTCAGCATCCTGAGGATGGTATATTAGGGATGTATGGTAAAATCATCCTGAGGATTTTCACCCACAACAATTGTCCCCAAGAATATGTTACTGTAAATATCTAGGTAAAAATATTTTTTAATCTGAATATCTTCACTCGATGACTGATGGGATGTTTTGTCAGGATAACAAAGGATTTTTTTAGGCGGTAATTATGTGATGACCGTTACAAAATGTCAGCCTCTATCCTTTATATCTTGTGCTTGATTTACTCGTTTATAATCACATTTGATTTTTGAGAAGGTAATTTTCTCTCATCTTTCTTCCACTTTCTTCCTTATTCCTGCAAAAATATTAGTAATATTCTGAAGATGGCAAAGAGATCCAAAAGAGCTTCGGGGAGTGTAGAAGCTTCCGGTGACTTCATTCCCCAAAACCTCTTGAGTCATCCTGAACAGGAGATCTGTTCTTTTGATGACAATGAGATTCAAGCTTTAAAAAGCTCAAGAGTCTTCTCAAGCTCGGTTGAGTTTCGTCCTTACGATTCTCATGCACCATCAGACTTTGTCTCCCCTACATAGGTCTGCTTCCTGTACTCACAATTCTCTCTAGGGTTGAGGTATCCTTTTCCCAAGTTTATCAAAGATTTCTTAGGTATTACTGGGATGGCTTATTCCCAAGCCATGCCTAAACTCTGGAAGATTCTGATGGTATGCAGTAGGCTTGTTGAAGATCATGGTGTCCATCTTGAAGTGGGTGACCTGGCTCACATCTATAAACTGAGGACACATGGTTCCCACCGTTATGTCTTTCAAGTTATAGAAAAGGAACCACCCTTTCTGTTTAATATGGTCAAATCTGAGAAAGATTGGAAAAAAAATTCTTTTTTATTAAGAGGAGTTCTATTCCTTTTGGGGATAAGATTCCTCTTTATTGGTTAAAAGTGGTAAAATTATTTTTAATGTTTTTTGAAAAAAAAATTAGTTACATCCCGAAGATGCTAACATCCTAAGATATTTTTGTTCAACAGGTGTTTCATTTGCCAAGTTTGCTACTCCTGTGAACGACGCTTTTCTCCGGTGTTCAGCTGTATACAAGTTACCTGAGTTAGTAAGGACCTTCTTAGTGGAAGAAAGTGATACCAGCAGCCAAACCTCCAAGATGTCTGGTATGTATGTTATGTTACATCCTGAGGATGTCTTATCTTTCTATTTATTTATTAACCCTGCTATTTTCTTAGCCTCAGCCAAGAAACCTGCTTCTTTTGATCTGGATGATATTGATGACATATCTACCAAAGTTTCCTCTCCCACTCCTTCCAGCTACAAGATGGTTACTCCCCTTTCCAACCCCCCTAAGACTAGGGCTGTTGTTGCTGCTTCAAAGAAGATGAAGGGGAGTACTGATGTTGTCGTTGCTCAGGACATCAACCCTTTTGAGGGTTTGAACTGTAATGAGATTCTCTACAAGATCTCTGAACTCACTCTCCAGGTATGGTCCATCCTGAGGATAACATTATTTATGTTAATGAAAACTGGTTAAGAGTACTTACCTTCTCCTTTTTCTTGTCAGGGCCATGAGTATCTCTCAAAGTCTTTGGATGCAGTTGCTCAAGAGCTTCGTGAAGCCCAAACCAAGCTTGAAGATGTTCAGAATATTTATGAGCAGAAGGGCAAATTTCTTGAGGCCAAACTGGCAGAGACTGAGACTGAGCTGAAGAGAGTGAAAGCTGAGCATGCTAAAGCCTTGTTGGTTTATCAGAAGGAGGCCGAGGATCACAGGAACGGGCTTATCAAATTTGCTTTTGTTGCCGTATTCCAGGCTAGAGTGAAGATGGCTCTCCAGGCCAAAGATCCAGGGTTCGATCAGAACTCCTGGGATGTTGACGCTTGGAAGGAAAAAACTAGGAGCCTAGGTGGCAAAGAAGTGGTTTATGAGCCTGTTTCTGTTGCTCATCCTGAAGATGTGGCTAAGGATCCTGAGGATGCAGAGGTGAAGGCAGCGGAGGCCAAGGTTGCTGAGGTGGTGAAGGACCTTCCGGTGGGCGATGAAGGATATGTCGACTAGGCTGGAGCCCACATTTTATTTGATCTTTATGGTTGTGTTTGGTAGAACAATTTCAGACAATTATTAGTATGTAATAACCTAGGATATTATAAGGTTTGGGGTGGAGGGATCTTGGTTTCAAGACGAAGCCCCAAATCTTTTTTGTTGACCTTGGACCATAGATGTTGACCCCTGGTGGATGGGTCCTGGTTTTGGATGAAGCCAGGGGTTGACATCAAATTTTGACTTTATGATGCATAGTAATATATGCTAACAATCTTTTGACGCTATTGTTCCTGTGTTCTTTTCCTTTCGTATTATGCAAAGATTAACAAACACTTAGGTTGTAAAGAATTAATCTAAAATAATACCTTTTGTATCTTCTCTGTGGAATAATTCTTCTGATCCTGTCATATTCCATATAAGTTCTTCTCATCATCAGGATGGTCTTCATTATCCTGAGGATGTACCCAGTTTCTTCTTCATCTTTGGGATAGTGTTGCATCTTGAGGATGCATCTAGTTTCTTTTCCATCCTTGGGATTGTCTTGCATTCTAAGGATGTCCCCAGTGTGATATCTTCAGAATAGACCTTATAATCTTTCATAAGAAAGACTTATGTTTTGATAATATCCTACAAAGGAAGATTTCATTATAATGGCGACTTAGGCCTTTGGTTTAATCTGGGATCAAAAACCCTTTTGTTATATTTTGGTGATAAAACCATTATGTATCATCTTGAGAATAACTGGTGACAAGGCCTTTAGTAATAACTGGCGACAAGGCCCTTAGGAATAACTAGCGACAAGGCCCTTAGGAATAACTGGCGACAAGGCCCAAAGAGACGTTGAAAAACGTCTAACCATTAGAGACATTGAAAAATGTCTAAACCTTAAGAGCTCCATCGTATATCTCAAAGATAATGAAATTGTCAGCCACTTTTACATGGACTGGTCCCACCATCCCGAGAATATACATGGGCATCGTGCGCTCCAGGCGAGGGTTGCTAACCCAATGTGAAAGGTGAAAACCTTTAAACCTTAGGAAGGTGTCGGACACCTTAACGGAGGAGATGGTGGCCAGCCCCCTGGTCTTCTAAACATTCCATCTTCAGGATGGTACTGCAAAATTCTCAGGATGGACTATTTCTAGACCATGTTTAGTGAAAATATAATCGATCGAAATAAATCAAGGATAAGTACTTACATATGGAGATGATTCATCTCTATCAGCCTTCACCTTCATCCCACGTGTGATTCAGGTCATGGTTTCTCATATGCATCCTTAAACATCGTAGTATTTCAAGTGTATAGCATTCCAAGCTCTTGGTAGAATCTCTCCTTCGATTGTTGACAACTAATATGCTCCTTTTCCTGCTTCAGAATTGATTAAGTATGGACCTTCCCACTTGGGAGCTAGCTTACCATCGCTTGGTTTTGTTGTATTTTGGAAGGCTTTTCTCAATGCCAAAGCTCCCACTTGAAATCTTCTTATCCTGATGTTCTTGTTGTAAGCTTTAGCAATCCTTTGTTGATATGATGCCATCCTTAATTTAGCGGCATCCCTGAGTTCATCCACAGTTTCCAAGTCTTGTAGTAATGCTTCAGAATTAGTAGTTGCATCCTGAAGATGCTTCCTTGCTATAGGCATGACCATTTCTACTGGAAGCATTGCTTCTGTTACAAAGATCAAAGAGAAAGGTGTCTGACCAGTAGCATTCTTCGAAGTAGTCCTATCAGCCCAAATTTCAAATGGAAGTTCTTCTGCCCATTTTCCTTTCATTTCCTCAAGTTTCTTCTTCAAGTTGTTGACGATGATTTTGTTTGAGGATTCCGCTTGTACATTCGCTTGAGGATGGACTGGTGTTGAAGTTACCATTGTCACAAATGATTTCAGATGGTACTCTAAAGCGTGTCAGGATGTTTCTTTTGATGAATGAGACCACCTCTTTATCTCTAACTTGCACAAATGCTTCAGCTTCAATCCATTTCGAGAAGTAATCTGTCATCACTAACATGAATACCTTTCCTCCACGAGCTTAGGGTAGCTTTCCTACTATGTCCATTCCCCATTTCATGAAGGGCCATGGTGAAACAATAGGATGTAGTGGGTCAGCAGGCTGGTGAAGTATGTTGCTATGTCTTTGGCATGCATCACACTTTCGGGAATACAGGATGGCATCCTTCTTCATAGTAGGCCAATAGTATCCCATCCTCAGAGTCTTCAAGTAGAGAGATCTTCCTTCTGTATGATTTCCACAATCTCCTTCGTGGATGTCTTTGAGTACTTCGTTTGCTTCATCCTTGTTGAGACATCTCAAATATAGACCTGCAAGAGACTTTCTATACAAAATATTGTCTATAATTGTAATTTAGATACCTTTATCCTGAAAGCCTTTGGATTTTCTTCATCAGGAATGACATCTTCTTGTAAATATTTGATTGTGGGAGTCATCCATGATGAGTCGTCTTGTTTCTGAGTGGCCAAAACAGGGACATCCTCAGGATGGTCTGTTTTATCCTCAGGATGTGCCTGGCCATCCTCAAGATGCCACTCTTCAATCGCCGGTTTCAAGATGTGAATGATGGGAATCTTGGATCCTTCTGGTAAATTAAAGGACGATCCCAGATTTGCTAGGGCGTCAGCTTCAGCATTTTCTTCCCTAGGTACCTATGTTAGTGAAAATTCTACAAAAGAAGTAGCTAAATTTTTAACGATTTAAAGATAAATGGCTAACTTTTGTCCTTTTACTACGTATGATCCATTGAAATGGTTAGTAATCAACAAACAATCAACAAAGACTTAAATTTTAACAATATGTAAATCTCTAGCAAGTTGTAAACCAGCAATGAGAGCTTCATTATTGGTTGTTTAAAATGCACATCTAATGGCATGGGGTATCTTGTCCCCTTATGGCGATTTTAGTAGTATTCCCAGACCTGTGCCTCTTGCATTCGAAGCACCATCAGTGTATAGAGTCCATTTTTCTAAATTTTCATTTAGTTGTTGAACTTTAGACTCTACTTCACTCAGGATGTCACTACTGAAATCAGCCACAAAGTCTGCTAGGGCCTGTGACTTGATTACATTTCTAGGCTCATACTCTAAGTCAAAGGCACTTAATTTAACTGGCCATTTTGCCATTCTTCCAGACATTTCAGGTTTTCTTAATACATTTTTAATGGGATAGTTAGTTTGAACATATATTTTATGTGTTTCAAAATAATGCCTTAACTTAGTAGAAGCCATTATTAAAGCTAAAATAATTTTTCGAGATGTGAATACCTGGTTTCAGCATCTAGGAGGGTTTTACTTACATAATAGACAGGATGTTGTTGCCCTTCGAAGTCCTTTAACAATACAGCACTAATTGCATTCCCAGAAACTGCAAGATATAACTTGAGAGGTTCTACATCCTCAAGTTTCATCAACAATGGAGCTGCTGCAAGATAATCTTTAATCTTCTTTAATGCTTCTTCATGCCTCTGTCCCCAGTCGAATTTGTTATTCTTTTTCAGGATGTCATAGAACTCTTTACATTTCTCTGAGGATTTCAAGGTAAATCTATTCAGGGTTGTTATCCTACCAGTCAGCCTTTGACATCCTTAATATTTCTTGGGGATTTGAGATCAAGGATGGCCTTTATTTGTTCAGAGCTGGCTTCTATCCCTCTTTTTGTTACCAAATATCCAAGAAACTTCCCAGCTCCAACTCCAAAATGGCACTTTGATGGGTTTAACTTCATGTTGTAAGCATCCAGGATGTCAAAAGCTTCTTTGAGATCCCGAAGATGATCTTCTGCTTTCTTGGATTTTACTACCATGTCATCAAGCATACACTACCAACCACATGAGTTAGCTACTATATGCTCAAATCTATTTAACCTACCTTACTAGTGGATTAAACATTACACCAAAAGGGTGGGTCCACAGATTCGTGGCATGGTCACAGCAGCTCACCTACCCAGAATCAAACAAATCTTTCACCTGGCTCATGAACTCACTGCTGAGGCTATTGAGAATGGTACTTTTCCGAAGCATGGTGCTTCAGCTTCCGCTTTTGGTGATAGCAAGAGAACGTGGGATGGTGTAAGATATAAGTTCTTCAACCACATCAGCTAGCATGGCAACAACAACAAGGTGCTAGGAAAGGGTGTTCACAGTGTGGGAGTAAGACCCACTTCAAGGGGAATTGTCCCAGCTCAACCACAATAGCAAGAATGGAAACAACAACCTCAGTGGTGCTCGGGGAATAGTTTGCGTAGTTGGCTCGGGCGAAGCCAAGGGCGATAGCAATGTGTTGACAAGTATGTTTTTTGTGAAAGAGAATCTTGTTTCTCTTCTTTCGATTCCGGTGCGAATATTAGTTTTGCGTCTTTAAAATCTTAGCAACTCCTAGGGTTAGACCCTACTGTTTTTGACTCTCCACATTCTATAGTGTTAACTGACGGGAAGCCTGTTGAGGCAACCCACATCCATTGAGACTGTAAGCTTGAACTAGATGGTCAAGTAATTGCCATTGAACTTATACCCATCACCCTAGGAAGCTTTGATATTGTGGTTGGCATGGATTGGTTGTCCAAGCATCGCGCTGAAATTCTATGTTAGCAGAAGATTGTTCGTATCCCTCTCCCCAGTGGAGAACTGTTATCTATACAGGGTGATCGTGGTGGTGCCATGGTGGGCATCATCTCGTTCTTGAAAGCCCAGAAGTGTATTCGAAAGGGCTATCCAGCCATTCTGGCTAACATTTCTGAAACTCGAGCTGAAGTTGAAACAAAGATTGCGGATATCCCAGTAGTCCGTTACTTCCCAAATGTATTCCCCGAGAAACTACCTGGACTTCCACCTATTCATCAAGTGGAGTTTCAGATTGATCTTGCACCTGCAGCAGCCCCAGTTGCACGCGCACCATATCTCTTAGCACCAGGCAAACTACAAGAACTGTCTACCCAACTCCAAGAGCTATTACATAGGGGCTTTATTAGACCTAGTTCTTCACCTTGGGGAGCCCCAGTCCTGTTCTTAAAGAAGAAGGATGGAAGTTTCCGCATGTGTATTGATTATCGGGAATTGAACAAGGTGACGGTTAAGAAGCGCTATCCTTTACCACGTATTGATGACTTGTTCAACCAGCTTCAAGGGTAGAGTTTCTATTCCATGATTGACTTGAGGTCAGGGTATCATCAGCTGAGAATCCGAGAGGATGATGTGGCGAAGACAGCCTTTCGAACTCGTTATGAACATTATGAGTTTATGGTAATGCCATTTGGGCTAACCAATGCACTGGCAGTGTTCATGGATCTTATGAACCTCGTGTGTAAGCCTTATTTGCACAAATTCGTCATAGTGTTCATAGATGACATATTGATCTATTCCAAGAGCAGGGAAGAGCATGAGCAACACCTGCAGCTGTTCTTGGAACTCTTGAGAAATGAGCAGCTGTATGCGAAATTCTCTAAATGTGACTTCTGGATTCGAGAGGTCCAATTTCTAGGACATGTGGTTAACGAGGCAGCAATACATGTCGATCCCGCCAAGATTGATTCAATTAAATAGTGGGAGGCTCCTAAGACTCCTACAGAGGTGCGCCAATTTCTTGGTCTTGCGGGATAATATCGCAGATTTATTGAGGGATTCTGTAAAATTGCTCAAATCCTCACTGCCTTGATGCAGAAGGGTATTACTTACAAGTGGGGAGATGCCCAAGAATCTGCTTTTCAATTGTTAAAGGAAAAGCTTTGCAGTGCACCGATCCTATTACTACCTGAGGGTACAGAAGACTTTTTGGTGTACTATGATGCGTCTATCCAAGGTTTAGGGTGTCTGATCATGCAGCGTGATAAGGTGGTCGCATGTGCTTCACGTCAATTAAAGGTTCATGAGAAAAATTACACCACCCACGACCTAGAACTAAGAGCAATGATTTTTGCTCTGAAAATTTGGAGGCATTATCTTTATGGAACGAAGTGTACGATCTTTACAGATAATAAGAGCCTCCAACATATATTCGATCAGAAGGAGCTGAACATGCGACACCGTCGATGGGTCGAGCTTCTGAATAATTAGGACTGTGCCATCAGATATCATTCGGGGAAAGCTAACATATTAGCAGATCCCCTTAGTCGTAAGGAAAGGAAACCCAAACGGGTGCGAGCTTTACAACTCACTATTCATTATAATTTTCCTGATAAGATAAGTGAAGCCCAGGGTGAGGTTTTGAAAGAAGAAAACGTTGGGCTTGAGACGCTGCATGGTGCTAATAAGCACCTGGAACTGAGGACAGATGGTCTTCAGTACTTCATGAATCGAGTCTGGATTCCCCGTTTTGAAGATCTCAGACAACTGGTGCTCGACGAAGCTCACACCTCTCGTTATTCGGTACATCCTGGTTCGGATAAAATGTACCAAGATCTCAAAACTCTTTACTGGTGGCCAAACATGAAAGCTGAGATAGCCACTTATGTTAGAAAGTGCTTGACTTGTGCGAAGGTTAAAATCAAATATCAGAAACCTTTAGGCTTACTCCAGCAACCAGAAATCCCCATGTGGAAATGGGACGGAATTTCTATGGACTTTATCATAAGCTCCCTAAAACGCCAAGTGGGCATAACATGATTAGGGTTATCGTCGATCATTTAACCAAATAGGCACATTTTCTGGCAATAAAGGAAACCGACAAGCTGGAGAAACAGGACAACATCTATATCAAGGAGGTCATCTCTAGGCACAGGGTGCCTACTTCTGTAACGGCCCACTCCCGTACCGCGATATTGTTCGGGCATGTCCCGATTTTGCATTGGTCGTAGGCAATTCCTACGCCAAAACGCGTCACGATAGGGAAGGTATCCCACCTCTTATAAAGAAGTGTTAGTTCTCCCCAACCGATGTGGGATCGTTACAATCCACCCCCCTTAAGGAGCCCAGCGTCCTCGCTGGCACAACGGCCCGGGCCTGGCTCTGATACCAACTTGTAAGACCCTCAAAACCGACAGGTCAAACAGTTGGCATTCAAATACTAAAACCATGTTAATAATTAAAAAGAAATCTTATTTTATTTCAGAAAATACGCAGCGGATTGTTAAAAGAGATTATTAAATTTCCAAACATGGTTTGCCCAAGACGGGTCAAAAGCATATTTAATAATCAACTAAAAGCTTAGAAAAATATGTAGATAACGTTCGAGCAAATCTCGTAGACGTCTTCTTAATTGAAATGTCAACCGCAACTGAGTAGCTCCACTGCATGCCAAGGCGCCCTTTATTCATCCACAACCTGAAATCAATCTAACGTGTATGCAAAAGTCAGCTATGCTGAGTGAGTTCAAGTTTTATAAGTTTTCGATAATAGTAAGTTGCTAAAATAAACAATAACGAAATACTATAACCTTAGAGTCAAGAATACGCGCAATCCGCCTAATTGTTCCCTAAGCAATATTTAAAGTCTAGGATAAGCGCAATCCGCCTATTCAACCCAAGACTTTAGTCACAATCCATAATAAGCGCATCCCGCCTATTTAGCACAACAATACCCAGCCTGCATAAACGCATTCCGCCTACTCGACTCAAAGCCTATCTATAATTCATAGCAGGCATATCACATAATATTATAGCTCAGTTTATATTTCCGATAACTGACATACACAATTTATATATATTCATATAATAACCCATGTAACCTAAACAAGTAACAATCAAGACAAAACTTGATCTACCAAGTAAGGTTTCAAATACGTGGCCAAGACATTAAGCGCATTCCGCTTATTAAATAAAGACTTAAGCCACACGTTAATCAAGACAACCCTCTATTCATGTGAGCGTTGGATTTTATCTAAAACAGGATATTATGATCATACAAGTTACAAATCTAGGTGCGGAATCCCTAGATCTGAACAAATTGATAAGATGCTAATCACGACACAATCAAGATCATTTTCAACTTCATTTTCATAGATTAACTTTCAATTAATAAGCAATTACAACGTTTATGTTAATCTAGAAACACAATGACACTTTCTCAAAACACTACTGAACCTGCACAGAACCTGGACACAAAATGATAACTCTCTTACATAATCAAAAACTCAAAACCTATATATAATGTCTGCACATTCGCCCCTTTCTGTAGGTCGAATGTGAGAGTTTTCCACATTCGCCCACTTGAAGTGGTCGAATGTGGTCTTCTGTCCACATCAAAACTTCATTCGTCCAGTCTGATCTACCTTCGCCCATATTATCTTCACCTTCGCCCATATCTATCTTCATTCGCCCATATCTACACACCTTCGGCTACCCCTTAACATATGTTAGTAATATCATATCCAATCCTTAGTCGCAAATGCATCAACAAACTCCCCCTCGACTATTGATTGGATAGTTTTCTTTGGTAGTCCATCGTCCTGTTCATCAGCTTGATTCTAAGCTGCTTCTTCTGTTCATCAGTCATTGGCGGCTCGAATGTTTTCTTCACAGGCTTTGAAACATTGGCGATCTTCACATTCTTGCCAAGTTTACCCTCCAAGTTGCTTCCAGCGTTTATGTCATACGCAAAACAAACTCCCACAACTTGAGTGTACTTCCTCGCCTGAGCAAAGTCGTTCGGTTCATAGTAGATCGGATTATAAAACAACATGATGATGTCTTCAAAAGTGCAGTTTATCAGCCACATAGGATCAAATACATGAACATGCTTGTATTTGTCCTTTCCATCTCTCAATACAATCACTGCTTCTGCCTTCCTCCAATCATAATACCAGAATATGAAATCAGCACTGAAATGCTGTGGCATTGGCATCAATGGAATCTTTCTCATCACATTTGGTGCTTTATAGATCAAAGTCACACGCTTCATGTTGGTTTGAGGATCAATATCCCTATGCTGTTTTCTTCTGGGATATTGAGGCTTAAACCTGTTCCATCTAGTGCGACTCTCCCAAACTAACTTGTCTGCGCACCAACCGACATGCGATCCATTTACCTCGGCACCAGACATAGGAAACCTGCATAAATCTCTCACCGCCCAATACGGTAGAGTAAGCAAATCACAGAATCTGTTGAAATACAGAATTCCGGTTTCCCATTTCGCTGCAATACACTTGAGTCTGCCAAGATAAGTCCACCCGAGAGCTCTGCCTTTGAACTTGGCATTATGAAAACGATAGAAGTTACCTTGAGCTTCAGGTTTAGGTCGGTTCTCATCCATCTCCTTCAACTTCTTCAGATAATTCTTCAACTCATCAGACTGGTTGGAAGAATCTTTCTTTTCATCACCAAACACCTTCTCAACAAACTCTTCACTTCTTCTCTTCGCTTTTTGTTTTGCTGACTTGTTTGGTATCTCTGTGAAGTCAGGAAATACTTCGTTCTCATCTTCCTTTCTGAAATACTGGGGAAACTCCTCATGAGTGATATCTTCAATCTCAACCTCATTGTTTTCTGGAGTTTGCACATCATCAGAATGATTTCCCATATCCTTTTCAGGAATATCAGGAATCGATTCATCCATCATGAACTCCTCAAACGTCTTACCTACCCTCTGTGCAAGACCATCCAATATTTCTTTTGCCACAGACGCAGGTAGTTCCCCTTCTTCTAGATCTGGATCTTCATATTCCAGCTCGTATCTTAGATCATCTGTCTGGAATATTTCAGCGAAGCATCCAGTGAACTCAATGGTCCACTCCCTCTTCTCCAACATGTTCTTGTATATCAGCTTAGCATCATCAGAAAGAGATCTCACCTTTTCGTTCCAAAAGATACTTTCATCTACATTTTCACCTTTCTTCTTGGAACTAGATTCTCCAGTATCTTTCTTCTTCTGTGATTTTCTCTTCTCATAAGTATACTTAGAAGTATCATCTCCTCCTTCATGATCACTTCCACTACTAAGCTCATCACCCTTCTTCTGTCCTGTACCCTCAGCACCATCATCATCATCATCATTGTCATCATCATCATCATTGTTATCATCATCACTTTTATCCGAACCCTCATCATCCTCTTCATCATCATCATCTTCTTTCTCTGATTCAGAATACTCATAGTCAACCTTCTGTACATCTTCTTCTTCATCTTCCTCACCCTCTTTCAATTGGGGTGCTCTGCTATATAACTCTTCAATCAAACCACAAAGCCGTTTGTTTTCCTTCTTCAATTCTTTGTTGTCGGCCTTGATCAGTTTGATCTTGTTCTTATTTCTATCACATCTCCTCTCAAGCTTTTCATTCTTAGCTTCTAACAACTGAATCTTTTCATTAATATCATCCTGATTCGCTTTTGAAGCAACTACAATCTGGAGCATCTTCTCCTCATTTTGCTTGAACTTAGTGATTTCAGCTTGTTGAGCAATCAGCATTTTCATCATATCCTCCATCTTCTTATTGACCTGTTTCATCACATCATCATCAACAGTCATTTTCTTTGACTTTGATCTGGAGGGCTCAACTTCAACAGCTTTCTCCTTTTGAGGCTTCCTAAACATATCGAGCACTTTATCCATATCGATATTAAACTGATCGATTGGTAAAGTCTCTGCCTCCTTTCCTTTCTTCTGCTTCTTAGCAACTGGCGAAGATAACTTGGAAGGTGTTCCAGCATCAGGCAATCTCTTACCTTTCAACAACTGAGCTAACTCCTTCTCTCTCAGTTCTTTCACACTAGATTTCTTTGCCATCGTCTTTTGTTTCTTTGACTTCTTAGGCAAATTCACAACAACTGTGTCACCAACACTCAGTTCAGCCAAATCAACTCCCAATCCTTCATCTTCAACTGATTTCCTTCTCCTCTCAGACTCTTCTATCGACTGGTTCAATAATTCAGACTCACCAACCATAGTGGCCTTACGTTTGGTGGTCCTCACATTCTCGTCATCCGAATCCCACTGTTCATCAACCTCAGTTTCTTCCGAATCAACAGACTCTTCATCCACCAAACCTGAACCTTTCTTTGCAGTCGATTTCTTTCTTGCAGACTGTTGCTTTGTGCTCCCCTGATCAATAGCCTTTCCTTTGCCCTTCCCTTTGGCTCCAGGATTGACTACTTGACGCTTCCGCTTAGTGCTTGAATCAGCATACACTAAGGGATCGTCGTTGTCTGAATCACTATCATCATGTCTAGCTTTGTTCTTGCCTGGATCAGTGTAATCCGGACGAGCCAAAGCTCCAAACAATCTCCTGTTGGGTGGTTTCTCATTATCAGCAACACCCTTATAACCTTTCATCCTCATCAAGGTTCTAATATTCATGTGATCCTGACCTAGAATCATTGTCGGATCCTTCTTTAGCATTGGATATTTATGGTCAAAGATCATCATTAGAAACCTTGGATACAACATAAACTTCTTGAACTTAATACCCTTCAACATCTCCAACATGTGGTCAAGTATCATCCCAGACACATTAAATGGTTTGTTGAGTGTCAACGCAACCATTAATGAGCTCAAACTCTTCCTCATCACGTCATAACCACCACTAACACATCCAAAGACATGGATCAGAACGTGTGCAAAGTACTTGTACTGCACTCCCAGCTTCCCTTTATACATCGATCCGTCAGTGATAGGACCTTTGTATTTCATCCTTAAGAAGCACGCCTTCTGTTCAGTCCACGACAACTCCCTGGGATCCTCTCTATCTTCGAACTTAATCTGTAAAGCTTCCCGGATGTCGGCTTCAGTCAAGAACATGTCAATCTCCTGAATCTTGCTCTTGATAATGGTTTGATTATCCCAGTAGTCGTACTTAGCGTTCTGGTAGAAATCTTCTATAATGTCCTTGTAAATGATAGTAGGTGTGGCTAGAGCGTGTACGATCCTGCTCCTCTTCAGAAACTCAATAATACCAGTGAATTCTGTGTTCTTCTCCACGTCTCCTAGATACGCGCAGCAATTGTGCGATCTTTCGAAAGACCAACTGCTCGGTATAGATGTTTCAGCTGCGGGGACTGGATCTTGAACAGCTATCTCTGCAGGAGTCTCAACATTCACTGCTGGAGCGTCAATATTCTCTGGTTGTTCAGCCATCTGCACATAAGAATCAATAAAACGCGTCAAAACACAAAAACGACAAAAATAAAAATTTTGGTCAAAACTCAACTGCACATTCGCCCCTTTTAGATTGGCCGAATGTGAAAATTAATGGTCGAATGTGAAATTGTATGGACGAATGTGAATATGATTTTGATAAAAAGTCACCTTCGTCCATTTTTATGTACATTCGTCCAAAAATTCTCACCTTCGCCCGGTTTAAGAACCGAAAGTGGAACCTGTTTTTCCCCCAAATTTTGAAAATTTGCCATTGTTGTATTTAACTTGTGATTTTGATTCCTATGTGTACTAACAATGCCGAATAACACTCGTTTACAACCAATTTTATCAAAACGTCAATTTACATTGGTTTTCAATTGGAATTAGGGTTATTTGTGTTCAATCGTTCAAAATTATCAACTAAACATGTTTATATACTAATTCCTTCCATCATCTCCCCCTAAAACCCATGTAAATTGTTCGGCAATCAAAATCAGACACTAAACATCATCAAAAATTCCCATTCAATAAACCCTAGGTCTGTGTAGAAACCCGACGATTTAAAGATCGAAAACTTGTCCAATACCTGCACAATTAGGCTTAAAATGATCAGGAACAGATGTAGAATCAAAAGCACAAACACAGAAAATAAGATCAACAAGGTCTGGTTATGAGAGAAATTTTGAAAAAAAAATTGCAGAATGAAGAATCGAATGTGACAGTTATTTATATAGGATGCCACCTTCGACCGTTTCTGATGGACGAAAGTGGAAAATACTTACATTCGCCCGTTTTAATGACACGAATGTGACAGAGGTCCACCTTCGCCCCTAATGAAAGACACGAAAGTGAAACATGGTACCCGGAAGTGGAAATCACACCCGGAAGTGTAAATTCCACCTTCGCCCACAATTAAAACGGTCGAACGTGATAGTTTTTCCACATTCGACCCAATTAAGGGGCGAATGTGAAATGGAAAAACTGAAAATTTCGCCAAATCACGAATTCGAATCCCGTTCAACATTTTTCAATCCGTTAAGCTTCCAAAATTCAAATTTTCACATTTTGAATGTCACAAAGACCAGATGGTGTTATCAAATCTCAGAAATTGACCATCAAGCATCCCCGGATATCAAAAATAAAGCAGAAATGTAAATCTTTTGGATTTTCTGAAATTTATATCAAAACACACCTAAAATCTTTTTGGATTTTGTAACTTTTTGACAATAAAAGTAAAATGCAACAAAATAAAATGCATTAAAGTAAATGAAAGCAGTAAACATTTTGTGAATTCCGGACTGATATTAATCATAATTTGCATCAATGATCAATACGATATTTATAGATAATCTTTGATCATCATATAACATGGAAAGTTCCTCAATTCGGTAACTTTAGGTTTTGGCATAAAGCTCTTTTATAAAGACATCCTGTCTGATCTAGGTCCGTAATGACTTACAGCAGAAGATCAGATAGGCTATCCCCAGACAACTAATAACATAACGACCCTAAACCTCCGAGTTTTGTACAAACACCCTATCAAACGAAATTACGGTACTAAGACCATATGCCCATGAGGTGTTCATCCACAAACGCGTAGTTTGTTATGTTTGTATCACTAATGCACGCAATATAAAGTCTACGAAGCCTATCAGCATATCACACGTAATCAACATACGTCTCATTAAAACTATACAATTCTTTAGCCTGTGTCAGATCCCCACTGATGTACTATCATTTCCTCTTTTTATCCAGGAAATCATTTTGGGTTTTTCTAATTTTTAGGTATTTTGAAAATTTTTTAATGTTTTTGGTTTTTCTGATAAAATGACTCCCCCTAAAATAAAGAACATATTTTTGGGTTTTTAATTTTTCTGAAAACAAAAACAAAAAAAAATTTGAAAGAAACAATCCACTTGAAAGCATCAACTTCTTTGAGGATTAAACAACCCCCTCGAAAGCATCAACTTCTTTGAGGATTATGATAGTAAAGAGAAATTCCCAATTAGCAAAGAGAAATTCCCAATTAGCAAAAATTTAAAAACTAAAACTAAAAACGAAAAATGATAAACCGAGGAGCCGATTAGTCCTGTTTTTCCTTTATATTGTTTACTTTCAAAAGATATTCAAAGCGGGATCTGTCAAAAGCTTTTGTAAACAAATCTGCACGTTGGTAGTCAGTATGGATTTTGACCATGTCAATCAATTCCTTAGCATAACAGTCACGGATAAAATGATATTTAATCCGGATATGTTTAGCTTTAGAATGATTTTTAGTATTTTTAGTTAAAGCAATTGCGGCTTCGTTGTCACAGTGTATAGGGGTTTTAAGAAACTGCAAACCGTAATCGACCATCTGTTGTTGAATCCAGAGCACTTGCGAACAGCAACTCGAGGCTGAAATGTACTCGGCTTCACATGTAGACAGTGCGACGGAAGTCTGTTTCTTGCATTGCCAGGTGATTAACCTGCTCCCTAAAAACTGGCAACCGGCTGTTGTTGATTTGCTGTCTTTGTCACAGCCGCCCCAATCTGCATCACTAAAAGCAATAAAATCAAAATCATCATCATTAGGGTACCAAAGTCCTTTTGATGGACAACCCTTCAGATATCGAAGGATACGCTTGACCGCCGTCAGATGACTTTGTTTCGGCTTCGATTGATATCGCGCACAGAGACACGTTGCATACATAATATCTGGTCGAGACGCTGTCAAATACATCAGAGATCCGATGATTGCTCTGTATGTAAATGGGTCTGTCAGCTCCCCCTTAGCGTCCACTCCAATCCCGTGATTGGGTTGTATCGGGGTATCCATCGGCTTAGAGTCCTCCATCTGGAATCGGCTCAAGATGTCGGCAACATATTTTGTCTGGTGAATGAAGATCCCGTCAGGTCTTTGATCCACCTGTAAGCCGAGGAAAAACTGCATTTCTCCCATAGCGCTCATTTCGAACTTCTCCTGCATAACAGTTTCAAATTCCCTGCACAAGAGTTCGTTAGTTGAACCAAATATAATATCATCAACGTAAATCTGTACTAGAAGCAAGTCATCTCCCGTCTTCTTCGTAAAGAGGGTACAATCGACGAGGCCGCGCTTGAATCCTTTGGAGATGAGGTATGTACTTAGCTCCTCGTACCACTGTCTTGGAGCCTGGTGCAAACCGTATAAAGCTTTGTTCAAAACGTAGACCTTGTCCCGGTGGATTGGGTCCTCAAAGCCCGGTGGTTGCCCGACATAAACCTCCTCTTTGACTTTACCATACAGAAATGCGCTCTTGACGTCCATTTGATAGACTTTGAATTTCTTATACGAAGCAAACGCAAGGAACATCCGAATAGCTTCCATTCGTGCTACTGGTGCATAGATTTCGTTGTAGTCAATTCCTTCAATCTGATGGAAACCCTGCACAACCAATCTGGCTTTGTTCCTTACAATAACCCCACGGTCATCCTTCTTGCACTTAAACACCCACTTAGTGCCAATTTTCTTTCGTCCCGGCGGCAAATCTGTGAGCGTCCAGACTCCCAATTTCTGGAATTGCAATAACTCTTCCTGCATTGCCTCAACCCAGGCATCTTCTTGCAAAGCGTCTTTGTATGTCCTTGGCTCTACTTGGGACACGTAACATGCAAACGACCAATCATTTTGGTCACCAGATTTCTGAATTTTGGCATACAATGCTAAAGCACCAAAACTCTCTGGCGTATTAACGCTTTTAAGCTGCCCTCTGGTCATCACTCCACTACCAGGATCACCGATCACTTGCTCCAGCGGGTGAATACGATGAATCCGAGATTCCGGATTAACAGGTACAATCACTCCCGTCTGAGCAGTCAAGTTCTCTGTAGCATCCTGATCATTACCCGTGTTAGATGATGAAGCAACATCTGGATTTGGAATTGGGTTCACAGTTTGCTCTTCTAAGTCCTCTGCATTTTCAAGAACAGCTTCTTCAAATTGTTCATCTTCAGATTCTGAAGTGTCTAACGAAGTTGAAGCTTCTTGAAACAATTCTTCTTCTTGTGTAGGAACACTGGTATCACTAGAAGCTGGTGGGGGGTTTACGGTAATTGGACGCATTAACGGTGAAGTTGCCGCGTTTTCACATTCGTAAAGTAATCGGATCACAGCTTCTTCAACCAGGCTATCTAGATTGAAAGACTCAAAGAAATCTTTGTAATCAAACATCCAATCAGGGCCCGTGCCTTGCAAATTCTGTGTGTAACGTTGAACTTCCACGTTTGCCCAATCCTCCACTTGACGAGTTCGCTTGTTGAATACCCGTTTGAGCGGGGTTGCATATCCAACAAAATATCCCTCTTCAGCTTTAGGACTAAACTTCTCGCTTGGATTCAACATCGTACATGGCGCCCCAAATGGTTCTAGATACTCTAGATTGGGCTTTCGTCGGTGTAACAGCTCATAAGATGTTTTTCCAAACTTCTTTACTGTCAAAACCCGATTTAATGTGTAGTTTGCTGCATAAATCGCCTCATTCCAGAACATTACTGGAAGATGTGAGTCAGCGAGCATTGTTCTTGCAGCCTCAATCAGAGTCCTATTCTTTCTCTCAGCAACACCGTTCTGTTGCGGGGTATACGGAGCTGAATATTCATGATGTATCCCTTTGCTTTCACAAAGTTCATCCATCTTTGCATTTTTAAACTCCGTCCCGTTGTCACTCCTGATTCTTTTGATCTTCAAGTTGTAGATATTCTCCAGCCGAGTGAACAGAACTTGTAAGTTGGTAAAGGTGTCGCTTTTATTCTTCAAACACATCACCCATGAAAATCGTGAATAGTCATCTGTGACGACTAAACAATAAAGCTCCCCAAGATGACTTTTGCGCTTGACCGGTCCAAAAAGGTCCATGTGCAATCGCTCAAGCGGCATCTCAACAGAGTTAACCTTCTTCAGTTTATGGGATTGTCTGTGTTGTTTTCCTTTCATGCAGCTTACACACTTGTCGTTCAGATGGAAATGTTTCACGTTAACTCCATCAACAAGTCCATTTCTCACTAACTGATTCATCTTTCGCAAATGAATGTGCCCCATCCTGCGGTGCCACATTATTGATTCTTTTTCGGTCGCCTTGGAAAGAAAGCATGTTATCTGTCCCTGTGGTGTCATTGCCTTGGACATATCAAGAATGTAAAGATTGTTGACTCGAGGTGCCATCAACATAACCCACTCCTTTGGAATCTTGAAGCCCGGTTTGAGGATGTAGCAGGATTTGTCATCAAAATGCACAGAAAATTGTTTGTCGCATATTTGACTGACGCTCAACAGATTATAGTCTATCTGTTTGACATATGATATCCGCTCGAAAGTCACAACCCCATTACTCACGCTCCCTTCCATCGTTATATATCCTCCTTTATTGCCTGCGAACGCAACATATCCACCATTGATATTCTTCACATCGAACAGCAACGCCAAATCCCCCGTCATGTGGCCTGAAGCTCCACTATCAACAATCCAGAGACTGCTAATAGGGCCAACTGAAGCTCCCTGCACACAAAAAGTAGACAATTAGTTCTTTCGGGGGACCCAAGCCTGAGTCTTGGGCCTTTGAACTTTGGCTTTCAAAGAATCATTCTCAATGACTTTTTCAACAACTTTCTGTTTTGAATCAACCGTTTTCTGATTTTTCAAAACAGATTCATTCTTATCACTCACCTTTGATGTAGAGGCTCCTGGAGAACCATTAGGTGTCCAAGATTGTTCAGACCTTTTGAGAATACGAATTTGAGGTTTTGGTTTCTCAATAGGTTTCTGAACATTGTTACTAAAAGTAACTTTCTTAGCAACCTTATCTGATTGAACAAACTTAGGTCCAACATTTGACTTGACAATTGGTTTTTGTGAAACCTTTTGTCTATCAGCTGTTGTGTTCACCACTGGTTTTCTCCAAGATTGTTCCATTGCTATCCGATTCCTTCGATCATAATGAAATGGACGGTTGTTCCTCATTTGAAAATTGTTTTGATTTTGAAAATGTTGTTGTTGAGGAACAGTCCGTCTATGCGGTGGGATATAATGATCAATCGGCTTTTTGATGGAATTCTTAACCTCAACTTCATGTCTCTTGTGCCTTACATATGGACACTGAGCAAGTAAATGCCCGCGTTCTCCACATTTAAAGCACTTTCTATATTCCTCAAACACATAATGAGCATTCGGTGAAGCAAATGTTTTTACAGGAAATTGATCATTATATTGTTGATTTCTTAAACTCTCAGGAAGTGGTCCTTTCGAGTAAGAAGGTTCATGAAAACCATTTGCTTTATCATCAGGTCGAATAAACTCAGTGACATGTATTTTTGGCTCTTGAGGAGTTTCTGAAAACAGTTTCTTTAAGATTTCTGGTGGAATTTCATTGGTTCTTTCATGTTTTGGAAACCAAATTGTGCTTTCTTGCCAGATTTTATCAAGTTTAGAATAGTTAACATTTTTAATTGGAAACTCCTCATCAGCAATGATTTTATCGGATCCTTCCATCCGATAAAATACCTTTACAGGTTTGTCACTGGTTTCATTCAGCTCATTCTTTTCAACATTCTTTTTGACCTCATTCTTAACAACATTCTTAACATCATTCTTTTTCTTAACATCAAGCTTTTTCGATTTCTTGTCATGAATAGCTTTTGCCATCGGATGAATATGATCAGATGGTGATACTGGTTCGGTAGTAATGATGTGATTTTCTTTTGGAATCTCACACTCATTATCAGATTTATCACTACCAGTATCATCATTATCATCATTATCCGAATCTGAACTATCACTCTCAGCATAAACACCCTCATTGTTCAATCCCAAAATCGGTCTCACATCTTCAGGATATGGTTCACCAATACTCGAGGTATTAGATTCCATATCTGATGATGAGTCCGATTTCACCGAACTCTCCGGTATCACTTGATGATAGTTATGATTCTCAAAGAGAACCGGAGATGGTACAGACTTATAATTGGTGGTGTTATCATCAATGATATGATCAACGACATAAGCAACATTTTTATAGCTTTCTAACTTCTTGTTAACCTTTTCAGCAAAGCATTTAATGGCAGCCATTTCTAACTTGGTGTTTTCAATTTCATTGATGTAGTTATTTATAGCCAATTGTTTCAATGACAAAGTAGTTTTCAAGTCAGAAATGTCCTTTTTATAGCCATCTAATACTTTGTTAAAAGCATTTAACTCTTTGCGAGTAGCTTGACAGATTTGAATAGCACTATCACGTGAAATTCGGAGTTGTTTATTCTCCTCTGTCAACCTATCACAAGTCCCACAGTATTTATCACTCATGACATCAGTGCTAGAATCAGAACTTACAGGTTTTGGCGGTTCGGTCATGGCCATTAAAGCAAAATGAGCTTCCTTCCCAGTGAAAAACTTTGAGTAGTCAATCTTGGTGAAAGCATCATCAGCTATGCACGACTTCCTCGTCATCAAGAAATCAGCTTCTGCCAGCAACTGGTCAATATCATCATCCAAAGAATCAACACTTCCCTCTGTGTCTGATTCGCTCTCACTATCTGAATAGACTGATTTACACTCCTCGGGAACATCAGAGACTGAATCAATCACCATCCCAGATCTCTTCTCCTCAGCCTTAACCTCAACGGGTTCACTCTCCACTTCCATCTCTGTCTCAGAATCATCACTCTCACTCTCCTCAGTTTCTTTCTTCTCATCAACTACCACTGATTCTTCCAAATCAACCTGATAGGCAACACAAGCCACATTCCCACCAGTAGTTACTTCTTCAACTCCTATCTGCATGCCCGACCAGTCAAACCTCTCATCCTGCTGAGTAACCAAAGCTTGGTTTTGACCAGCATTCTGTTGAGTCTCAGTAGGTGTAGTGATCGGTACAACTGTTCGGTTTGGGTGATTAGAAGATTGGTTTTGAATCTGGTTTTGAGTGTTTGGTTGTCTGTTTTGGTTGTTAAAGTTTCGGTTTTGGTAGTTGTTGTTTGATTGGTAAGAAACTTGGTTTTGTTGACGGTTCTGGTAGTTTGCATTGAAAGGGTTTCGGTTACCTTGTTTAGGTGGCTGGGTGCATTCCCGTTTGAAGTGTCCTTTCTCTCCACAATTAAAACATGTGACCTTCTCCTTATTGAAACCATAGGTCGTGTTGGGAGAAGTTGCCAAGTCAGTCCTTCCAGTTTTCTCTATAAACTCTATTGCTCTCCTCATTATACTCGCAAAAGCCCATTGAATGTCTATGAGTTCCATCTCTTCTTTATCGATCTGTGCGTAGTCCTCGTTGGTCAAATTGTTGTTCCCAATCTGACTAGCAACCAAACCATTGTAGGATGAAACCATAGCAGAGACTAATGCAATGTGTTGCTGAGCAACCTCCACAGTCACATTTCCTAAGTTGGATGTGTCCAAAACCACCGGTTGTTTATGTTGAGTAATTTGGTTTGATGGTTGTTGTGTTTGGTTAGCGGTGTAAAAACTAGCTTGTTGCATTGGAGAGACTGGTGAAATGTAGGAAGTATATTGTGGTGGTGTGTATGATGGTTGTTGTGTGTAAGAATTGTATTGTGGTGGTGTATAGTTGGTGGTTGGTTTTGATGAATCCATGACATTAGAAATGCATGCAACATGTGGTGCAACACTTCCAGAGCTCGAGTTTCCAGCTGAAACTGAAGTACCTCCAAAATACAGACTTGGATTCTGAGGAATCTGCGACCTCCTAGCTTTCCTCCTATCCTCCAGCTCTTTGTTCTCCAACTTCTCAATAAACTCTGAAATGGTCCAAAATTGATAAGCATCCTTCTCTCTAAGTACCTCCACATGCTGATCCCACTGTGGTGGCAAAGCATCTGCAAACTTATCAACCTGCTTGGTCATGGGAATCTGTACACCATAGCTAGACAATTCAGACAATAAATGCATATATCTTGGTGTTAGTTCTTTCAAAGTTTCATTATTAATAAACGAAAAATTATCAAACTCCTTAACCAACTCCTCCATTCTCAAACTCCTGGTCTTTTCATTTCCATCATGCTTCCTTTTCAGCTTATCCCAAAGCTGCTTCGACGTTGTACATGTCCCGAACTGATGCAACAGGTCACTAGTGATCGCCTGTGTCAGTTGAGAGAACGCCTTCTTCTCCACCACGTATTTCTTCTTTTCATCCTCTGCCAAGCTCTCCAGAGGAATCAACTCACCGGTATTCTCCAGAATCGGTGCTGTATATCGTTTGACGATCATGCTCCACGCCTCAGCTCCTTCAACTCCCATGCCCTCCAGATGGATCTTGAACATGGTGTGCCACTGGTTGTACTCTTGCATATCCATTAGCTTAGGTGGCCGAGTTCCACTACCTGTAGACAAATCCTTAATCAAGGTAGAGATAGCGTTAGTGGTTTGAGTATTTACCGCCGCTGCAGCTACTCCCCAATAATCTGATTGTAAAGCTGGATGTGCTACATTCTGAGGCATCGTGCTCGTTGTCATGTAGTTCAGTGGTTGTGAGGACTGCGTGTTCGTCTTTTGAGCTGCAACAGTCCATGGGTCCATTGTCTGCTGTTGTGGTTGTGTTGGTGCTGATCCCTGAGTAGTCTGATAACGCCACATGATCAAAATCTGAAAATCACAACACTTAGAAAAATTTTTCAGAAAAAATATCCTAGATTCGCCCGAAAATTGGTACTTTCGTCCAAATTTTCTACGTTCGTCCGGTTTTGTCACACTCTCGTCCCTTCTAACTCACGTTCGTCCAAACAGTGCTACCCGAAGGTGATAATGACCAGAATGTAAAACAAATCAGCACAAATTCCACTTTCGTCCAACACAAAACGGTCGAATGTGGATTTTTCTACCCGAATGTGAAACTTTTCAACAAGAATTTCAGATTCGTCCACTCAACTCTCAGGTTCGCCCCTTTTTCAGTCAGGTTCGCCCACAAACTCAGTCCAGGTTCCAGGTTCGCCCCATATCAGCAGATTTCACTTTTGAAAAACGGTTATTGTTTGAAAAACGGTTATTTTGATCTGAGATTTTCAAAAGTTCATGGAATTCAATGATCTTGATCAGGTTATGTTTCGGATTTGATTTGGAACAACTTTAAGTCTTGGAAAACTTGAATTTAACCACAAAATCACCTTTAAATCGATCAAAAACTATGTTTTATGAAAGTTTTTGCAAAAACAGATGATAATTGATCTAAAACATGTCCAAATCAACTCTGATCTTATCGAATTTGTTGTTGTATGATCCTCTATGCTCTGATACCACTTTGTGAGCGTTGGATTTTATCTAAAACAGGATATTATGATCATACAAGTTACAAATCTAGGTGCGGAATCCCTAGATCTGAACAAATTGATAAGATGCTAATCACGACACAATCAAGATCATTTTCAACTTCATTTTCATAGATTAACTTTCAATTAATAAGCAATTACAACGTTTATGTTAATCTAGAAACACAATGACACTTTCTCAAAACACTACTGAACCTGCACAGAACCTGGACACAAAATGATAACTCTCTTACATAATCAAAAACTCAAAACCTATATATAATGTCTGCACATTCGCCCCTTTCTGTAGGTCGAATGTGAGAGTTTTCCACATTCGCCCACTTGAAGTGGTCGAATGTGGTCTTCTGTCCACATCAAAACTTCATTCGTCCAGTCTGATCTACCTTCGCCCATATTATCTTCACCTTCGCCCATATCTATCTTCATTCGCCCATATCTACACACCTTCGGCTACCCCTTAACATATGTTAGTAATATCATATCCAATCCTTAGTCGCAAATGCATCAACAATTCATATAGATAATAACACATACAACTCAAGCCATAAAATAACACATTAAGCGCATTCCGCCTACTTACATTTCATGCCAAAATAATATATATATGAGTTCACAAAAATATTTATAACTTTATAAAAATATTTTGTGACTTCATAAAAATAATCATACTGGTTTAGCATGCACGTCAGCCCAAATTTATATATATTCATATAATAACCCATGTAACCTAAACAAGTAACAATCAAGACAAAACTTGATCTACCAAGTAAGGTTTCAAATACGTGGCCAAGACATTAAGCGCATTCCGCTTATTAAATAAAGACTTAAGCCACACGTTAATCAAGACAACCCTCTATTCATATAGATAATAACACATACAACTCAAGCCATAAAATAACACATTAAGCGCATTCCGCCTACTTACATTTCATGCCAAAATAATATATATATGAGTTCACAAAAATATTTATAACTTTATAAAAATATTTTGTGACTTCATAAAAATAATCATACTGGTTTAGCATGCACGTCTGCCCAAATTATTTGGGGAAATATTAAATAAAGAGTGGGCACAAGAACTTGTATGTGCGTGAAAGGATCGATAACAAACAAAGATTGATCAAACAAGTTAGTTTAAGGTGCGGAAACCCTAAAACTATCACAAAATAATAATCAAACAGATTCAAACACACAGATCATCATTTTCAAACGATTTCATTAATAAAACACTTGTTTACACGTTGAATTATGAATACAATCAAGGTTTAAACGGAAAACAAGTTTAACAATAACTAGAGAGAGTTTTCAGAAAGAGAGGGAATAATAATCATCAAAGTTACATTCAAAAATGAACTTGACCTATTTATAGGCCTGCACATTCGCCCAAACTGTTCATGCGAATGTGCAGGTTCGCCCACATCAATTGGTCGAACCAAGTTCTTCTATAATCTAATCCTCATTCGACCAAAACATTCTTCCTTCGCACCTTTTAGCCTTCCTTCGCACCTTCTATTCTGCTCCTTCGCACCTTCGATATCTACAAAACAAAATGTGTTTTCCAATCCAAAGCTTTAGTCGCACTTTTGCATCTACAAACTCCCCCTCGACTATTGCTTGGATTGTGTTCGTCGTTGTTCGTCCATCCTTTTGTTCCACAGTCTGATATGTCTTTGAATCATTTGTTCTCTTGTCAACACCGGTTCCTGAAATTGTTTTTGTTTCTTCGTTTTCAGCTCTGGCACCTTTTGCTTCTCCACAAACTTTCCCAACTTCTCATCATAATCACATCCAGCATTGATATCAAACGCAAAGCACAGAAATACCACACGTTGGTACTTTCCTGCTTGCTCAGCATCTTTAGCATCTGAATAGATCGGATTATAGAATAGCATGATGATATCCTCATGTGAACAGTTTATCAACCACATGGGATCAAAAATATGCACTTTCTTGTAATTCGACTCTCCATCCTTCAACACGATCACAGCCTCTGCATTCTTCCAATCATAATACCACCAGATGAAGTCTTTTGCAAAGTGTTGCGGAATAGGCATCAAAGGAATCTTTTTCAACACTTGCGGTGGTTTGTATTTCAAAGTCACTTTGGGCGTACCAGTTATCAAATCAATATCCTTCTTATGAACAATTCGCTTTGGATATTGTGGTATAAACAAGTCCCACTTAGTTCGGCTTTCTCGAGTCATCTTCTCAGCAAAATAAGTAATCTGACTATTTGACGCTCCCGTTAGACGGTGACGACAAATGTCTCTGATTGCCCAATAAGGAAGTGTCTTCACGTGATGAAATTTCTCGAAATACAGAATCCCTTTCTCCCATTTTACTGCGAAGCATCTCAACTCTTTAACAAACTTCCAGGCCAATGCACAACCTTTGAAAATCTTATTGTGAAGTTTGTAAAAGCTGCCTGGAATGTCAGGTTTCGGATGATTATTTTCCTTTTCTTTCAACTTCTTCAACAACTCTTTTAAGCTTTCTGATTGCTCGAACCATGGCTTGTTATGTCCTTTAAAGATTTCATCTTCAAAGACTTTCCTCTTATCTTTTGCTAGCTTCTCGGCATGGTTTAGCAGTTCGTCTGAGAAAGAAAATCCACAATCTTGATCTGTCCTGAAATATTGTGGATACTCTTCGCTCGTTATATCTTCCATTTCGACTTCCTCGAATGCAGGAACATCACGATCATCCGAGGGATTTCCAGCTTCTTTCTCAGGAATCTTAGGAATAAAGTTATCTGCAAGTAATTCTTCTAACGTCTTGCCCACTTGCTTTGCTAAACCTTCAAGAATTTCTTTTGAAATAGCCGCAGAAACTTCCCCATCCTCAAGATCAGGGTCATCATACTCCAACTCGAATAGTTTATTGTTAGATTCAAATATTTCTGGGAACATGCTAGTCATGTCGATCGTCCAGACTCGATCAGTTAACATCTGACGATATTTGTTCTTATCTTCTTCAGACAATGACTGCAACTTCTCGTTCCAGAAAATATCATCGTCGTCAACATTCTCACCAGGAACTTTAGAGCTCGATTCACCGCCCTTATCTGAGTCACATTTCTCATAAGTAAACTTATCAGCGTCATTATCATCGTCATCACTACTATCATCAAATGCAGAGCCGTCTCCATCACTCGAACCATCATCCGATCCTCCATCATCCTTATCATCCTTTTTCTTCTTCTTTGTATCATTACCAGCATCTTCATCTAGTTCATCATCTTCTTCTTCATCAGACAGTTCATAATCGACTTGATCTTCTTCTCTTTCTTTGTCAACTTCACCAGCTTGAAGTTGAGGAGCCTGAGAGTACAAGTTCTTGATCAGATCGTCCATATGCTTGTTACTCTTTTTCAGCTGTTTGTTCTCCTCCTTCTAGACTATGATTCTTCTGGTGTTACGTTGCTCATGCTTCAGCAACTTCTTGTTTTCTCTTTTCAATCTCTTGATTGTCCTCTTCAAAGTCTCATCATCATCTGCCGATGTGACTACGACTTCCAACATCTTCTTGTCATTAGATTTTAACTGCTCGATCTCCGTTTGTTGTTTAGTAATCAAATTCATCAACTCAGAAAATCTCTGATTCACAGCAGTCATGATGTCACTGTCCACCGCAACTTTTGTCTTCTTTGGTGGTTCAACAGCTTCATGCAGTTTACCTTTTCTGATTTTCTTTAGCACATTATCCAATGCTTCATTCACATCATCCATTGGAATTTCTTCAGTTTGTGGTGTGCTAGATGTTGTTGCAGTCTTCTGTTTCTTTTGAACATGTGCGGTAACCGGTGATTTAGAACTTGTAGCTGGTGGCAGTTTCTTTCCAGCTATCAAAGATTCTATTTCTTTCTTCCTCTTAATACTTGGCTTCTCCTGTTTCTTCTTCTCTTTTCTAGTAGCTTGCACAAGAGAACCAACCAACGTCTCTTCAGCATTAAAACCCAAATCTTCTACATCAACGGGAATAGGACTTTTATTCCCTTGATCATCTTCTCTTTGGCTAGCAGACGCACCAGCCTCAGTGGCCTTGGGCATGGTCATCTCTACTGTTTCAGCATCAGAATTCCATTGTTCTTCCTCTATCGTCTCTTCTGAATCAATGGAAGCTTCATCAACAATGTGTAAACACTTTTTCGCCATACTCTTATTCCTTCTCTGAGTATTTTTCTTCTTTTCTGGTTCAGCAACCTCAATCCTTATCTCTTGTTTCTTTGTCTTACCACTCTTCGCGCCTACATTCACAACTTGTCTCTTGCGCTTGGCGTCAGGATCAACATGATGTAAAGGATTATCAGCATCAGAATCACTGTTAACATTTCTAACAAGCCCCTCACCCGGATCTTTATAATCCACCCTAGCTAGATGTCCAAACAAACGTCTAACTGGAGGACGTTCTTCTACAGACAAACCCTTATAAGCTTTCATTCTAGCTAGTGTGTTCAGAGACATGTGTTCCTGAACAACAATGTGTTTAGCATCTCTCTTCAGCTCTTTGTAGTTGTGATCGAATATCATTTGAAGAAAACGAGGATATAATAGAAACTTCAGGTTCCTCGTTCCATTCACGGGCTCCAGTAAGTGAGACATCAGCATGCCCGAGACATTGAACGGTTTGTTCAATACCAAAGCAACCATCATCGAACTGATGCTCTTCCTCATCAAATCATATCCACCTGCTGCAGTTCCGAAGACGTGGATCAAAACATGTGCCAGATATTTGAACTGTGGGCACAGTTTTCCTTTATGCAACGAACCGTCAGTGATAGGTCCGTTGTACTTCATCCTGAGAAAACACTTTCGTTGATCCATGAATGTAAACTCCTTAGGATCTTTCGGATCATCATCCAGATTCAGTGCTTCTCTTAAATCCTCTTCGCACACAATCACTCGTTGTCCCTGAATTTTGCTCGTCAAGCAAGATTCGCACTTCCAGAAATCTAGTTTAGCATTAGACCAGAATTCCTGTATCATATCTCGGTAGATCACTGTCGGCGTAGCAATGGCATCAATTACTCTGCTTCGCTTCAAAAACTCAATAATGCCGACAAATTCTGTGTGCTTCTTCACATCGCCAAGATATGCCCAACAGTTGTGCGCATTCTCAAAATCTAGCTGCTTAGCAGGCTGTGATGAGGATCATGCTTGTTCCGTCGACTTCTGCTGTTCAGACATTGTTAGATCTGCAAAACAAACAAACATACAAGTTAAAGATCGACAAAATATCAAAATTGAAAATTTTTGGTCAAAAACTCCTCCTTCGCCCAAACGGGGGTACGAAGGTGATTATGTATAGGTACGAATGAGAAGTAAATGGTACGAATGTGTTAATTTTGATAAAAAGTTTCATTCGCCCGTTTTATCCTCTTTCGCCCATTTCATTTTCTTCCTTCGCCCATTCGAACTGGTCGAAGGAAGCAGTTCATAAATTTGAAAAATCAATTTTGAAATTTAATCATTCTGAACATGTCCATTTGATTGTATTGAGGCCTAATCATGCCGATAAACATTCCTAGACTACCAGTTTTAACAATTATTGATTGTGTTTGTGTTTTCACCCAAAAACTAGGGTTTAAACATCAACTGAACAATCTGACATGTTTTAAACAATGTTTTTGATTATTTCTCCCCCTAAAACACACACACAATCAACCCTAGGCATCAATTTGTATTATTATGTTGATTTTGAACATTTTTTAGACAGTTAGGGCTTGGATAGAAAAACAGGGATTAGATCTTGAAATCCTTGTTGTTTACCTGTAAAAATGATAGGAAACTGATCAGTGTTAATGCACGAACACAATAGAATGATTTTAAATGAACGAGCAATAAGGTGAGGTTACGATTAAAATCTGGAAAAAATTATAAATGAGGTTCGAATGAGAAGCTGGATATATATAGGCCTGTTCCTTCGCCCGTTTTGTTCATACGAAGGAGAAACTTTTCTCTCCTTCGACCCTATTGAAAGGGTACGAATGAGATAAAAGGGTTCGAATGAGATAATTATAATGAACACTCTCCTTCGCCCAACAAAGCATACGAATGAACAAAGAAAATCCCACATTCGACCAAACAAATGGGCGAATGAGATTTGGGATTTTTGAAAATTTTCCAAATCTCAAAAACGAGTCCCGGTTCAATTATTTTCCATCTTTTAAGCATCCAACATTCATGTTTTCACATTTTAAAAGTTACAAAGCTCAAATGGTGTATCCAGGTTTAGAAAATCGACATCAACCACCATCAGTTATCAAAAATAAGATGAAAATGAAAAATCTTTTTGGATTTTCTAAAGTTTATGCTAAAACACACCTAAAATCTTTTTGAGTTTTGTAATTTTTGACGAGAAAAGAAAATGCAGAAATGTAAATGAAAAACTGTAAATATTTTTGTGATTTCTGGTAAAGGGATCATATCAGTTTTTGAGAAATCTGATCACACCGTTGATCTTTTTGAAATTATTATCATTAAAGACAATGTGTGATCTGGCAACTGCTGATATTGTGATCCACATAAACTCACATGCAGACTTTTGTACAGTGCTTTATACTGATACTGATATTTATAGTATAAACGCAATTGTCTGTGGTTCCCACGCACACGACATACTCCCGTATCAAGAAGTAAATGCACAAAGACTCATTGTAAAGCGTGATTATGCTTTCGTCGTCTGTAATTGTACAAGATATAATGCATAGAGGTATACATGTCAGCAAATTAATGCAGCAAAGTAACATATGCACTATACCAGGTTGAGGACTGATATTAATCATGATTTGCATCAATGATCAATACGATGTAATAGATAATCTTTGATCATCATATAACATGGAAAGTTCCTCAATTCGGTAACTTTAGGATTTGGCATAAAGCTCTTTTATAAAGACACCCTGTCTGATCTAGGTCCGTAATGACTTACAGCAGAAGATCAGAGAGGCTATCCCCAGACAAATAATAACATAACGACCCTAAACCTCCGAGTTTTGTACAAATACCCTATCAAACGAAATTACGGTACTAAGACCATATGCCCATGAGGAGTTCATCCACACAACAATTCGTTTGATATGTATGTATCAGGCACGCAGTATTAGGTCTACGAAGCCTATCAGCACATCTCACAGACTCAGACACACGCCCTATATAGTATTACATTATTTAGAATGTGTCAGATCCCCACTGATGTACTATCATTTCCCTTTATACTCCAGGAAATCATTTTAGAATTTTCTGATTTTTATATATTTTCGAATTTACTGTTCCCAAGGATAAGCTGGAGCATTTCAAATATGTGACTGCCCAGATATCGTTTGTTCACAGAAATCTGACGGCATTAATCTAAGGGAAGAAGATATAGCAGTCAGCAAAGAAATTTTTCAATTTTTATGGATTTTTAAATTTTTTCAATGTTTTTGGATTTTCGAAATTTTCCTGAAAAACAGTAAAAATTTAAACTAAAAAGTGATAGACTGAGGTGGTGATCAGTCCTGTTTTTCTTTAATACCATTAGCTTTTAAAAGATAATCAAATCTGGATTTGTCAAAAGCTTTGGTAAAAAGATCTGCGCGTTGGTAATCAGTGTGGATTTTGACCATATCGATCAACTCTTTAGCATAACAATCACGGATAAAATGATATTTAATCCGGATATGTTTAGCCTTTGAGTGATTTACTAAGTCTTTTGTTAATGCGATTGCGGCCTCATTATCACAGTAAATAGGGGTTTTAAGAAATTGCAAACCGTAATCCACCATCTGATGTTGTATCCAAAGAACCTGTGAGCAGCAGCTCGATGCTGAAACGTATTCTGCTTCACATGTGGATAGTGCAACTGCGGTTTGTTTCTTGCATTGCCAGGTCACGAGCCTGCTCCCCATAAACTGACATCCAGCCGTTGTGGATTTGCTGTCTTTGTCACAGCCGCCCCAATCTGCATCACTAAAAGCGATTAGGTCAAAATTATCATCATGAGGGTACCAAGGTCCTTTCGATGGACAGCCCTTCAGATATCTTTGTTTCAGATTGATTGATCCTTTGTTTGATCAATCTTTGTTTGATGCTTATTTTTCACATTCGCACCTTTGTTTCACCTTCGTCTGATCGAACGGTCGAAGGAGCTGTAAAACGGCCGAAAGAGAGTCTTAAGTGGTCGAAGGTGTAACACCCCAACCGATGGCGGAAACATCGAGGTGTCACGTATTGATGATTGTTCAGTAGCTCATGGTGAATATCAGATTTCATTAAATGATTTAGTTAATTTACATACAATGATTCTACAAGACCTCATACATCAAATTGAATGAAACTATGCACGTATCTTCAAGCAAATCTTCAAACAAGTAGAACCTGAAACATGTTAAGTTGAAAATATTTTGGGTCAACAATTGTTGGTGAGAATACATAGGTTTGTGAAAATAAATGGTAACGATAGTTTGTACAACATTCAAAGTTGTATGATGATAGAGTATGATACCGACATGTAGCAATGCGTCTTTGTACAACCAAACCTTGTGTCGACTGATGACTAACTCGCAAGTTAGTTAAATGTTATTACTGTTATCGATCATCCCTGAGTCTATGCGGGTGGGATGGGTTTGTCAGACCTATAGCGCTATAATCTAAACAGGCGGCTTGATCATTGTTAATGATTGTACTGTGTCTTTTTGTTACAGTCAAATGATAGAATGATGTTGTAATTGAATCACAAGTAAATATGAGTAAATGATAGTATAAAATGTTTAAACATGTTTCACCCCAAAAATAGTGAAAATAGAGTAAAGGGGCCATGTAAACTCACCTTGGTAAAGTGTTATATCTGTTGAGAAAATGTGTTGACCAAATGTATCAAGTATCACCCTATAATAAGGTAATAAATATGTCTAAGTCTACAAAGTTTACAAATGTATAAGTTGTAGGGCTTCGAATTGGGGATAAATGCTTGTTTGATTAATATTAAAAATATTCGCCAATTGAGAGAAATTTAGTAAATAAATAACCAAAAATCTTTTTTATAAATGTTAAATCTAGGATGGTCACAAGAATGTGTTTAAAGTATAAAAATAATTTTTATAAAATTATTTTCTTTAAAATAGATTATTAAATCTATTTATTACAAATTGCCAAAACTTAACTTTAATATTCAAAAATACTAAAATTAAAGAATTATTATTTTAAAAATCATATTTCTGTTCTAAATATTTAAAAATAATTTGTATAAAATTTTGGTGCAAAAATAACAAAAATTGAATTTATTATGATTTAATTATGATTAAATCTAACAAAAATTGCTTAAAAATATTAAATAAATGATTTTTCAGAAATAAAAATCATCTCTGAATAGTTTAATGTTATAACAACTTAGGATAATTTTTGTGGAAATTAATAAGATCGTTTTGATATTTTTATAGATTTTTATAAATAAAATAGAATAAACTTGATTTAATTATTATAAATATTAAATAAATAAATTTTAGAAAACTAAAAATGGTAGATGAAACTTTGACATCAGATTTGTTAAAAATAATTTTTTTAGAATTTATAAAAGGGTTTTGATATTAAAAAATGAATTTATAAGTTTAAATGTAATATATATAATTAGATGTGTTAAAAACTGAAAAAAAAAGAGAAAGACTTGCCACTGCCGGGACTCGAACCCGGGTGGCTCACGAGGCAACCATTAGTCACAACCACTTGGTCCAGACCAGTGGTTGTGATTATTTCTGTTTCTTATAAAATAAATACGCTATGTTCAATCGAGTTTATCCCCAAATCTAATTTCAAAGCCCTAGATTCTGCAATAACTTGATTCACACATCAATGGATCAATTGATCTTAGGGCTTTTGATGTGCGAATGCCGGAGATCAAAACCCACAAAAAACATTATACTTACAGTGGTTAATCGATCTCGTATGCTCGGTCAAACTTAAAAGTCAAACCGTGATCGTGTAATGATAATTAGAGTGAATTGAAGAAGATTGGGGGTCGAGGAGAGTTTATTGGCGAGTTGTAATGCTACGAGGATGGTCAATTTATAGGGAGGATGCATCAGTGATTAAATCGGCAAGTTTGACCCCGAATTAAAGTCTATACGTGTAAACGAGTAAATTAGGTAACAATTGATGGACGTTAATCGTATATCCTAGTCACTGATGGCCGAAATTTTGATCCCACGTTAATTAGTCCAAAAAAATGCGTGAATTAAGGTGATAAGGTTAGTCAAAATTGATTGTTTTGAATTTTCTCTTCGTCCCTGTTGCTGCACGATTCAGCAGACAAAAACAAGGAAAGAAAGTGGGCTTTTAATTAATATCAATCAGGATAAATCACAAGTTTAGTTGTGGCACAGTTGGTGAGGACGCGTGTGTTGTGAGTGGGGGGGCTCGGGTTCGATACCCGGGTAAAGCACCCCTTTTTTTTTATTAAATGAGGAAGGCAAAGGAGGGTGTTGGGCCAAGGCTTGTGGGCCGGCCTGACGGGCCTGCTGTCTTGGGCCGAGCTACAAGGCTTGGGTTCAGAACTTGGGTTGGGGTAAAAACAAAATAATTATGGTTTAAATTATTATTATTATTATTACATATATATATATATATGTATAGTGAATAATTATCATGGTATTATGGTTTAAAATGTCACAAAATATATAATAAAACTTGTTGTTTTTATCCGTAACGTACATTTATTTAACGCGAAATGTTACAGTCTCCCCTACTTTTAGGAACTTCGTCCCGAAGTTAAAGGAAGACACTAGGTTAGCAATTGGTCGACTACCGAAAACCTTGATAAAATTTCACACTACCTTAACGTACCTGTAAATTCATGATTACGTTCCGGACCGTAATTACCAATTTACCTTACATTAGGGTTTTGCGTCCTTTTATGACTTTACCGATTGTTAAGCAGGTCTGATAGTCTCCGCCAGTCGTTCAGGTGGTAGGGCCTCTCCCGACTGTTGGAATGACATGATGACCTCTACCAGTCGTTAAGCTGGTTGTTTGGTAGTTAACTAATTGTTGTATAAGCAAATATGATTATAGATGTAGCAATTAGTTCACATTCAGACAGACATGCACACAGATGTTATGATAATAATTGAATTTTATTACTTGAATCAAATAGCGTCAATACATAGAATAAAAGCAACCAATAGTCAAATGGTGAGACTTGTGGTTAGGTAGCTGGAGGGTCTTGATCTCTGTTTAGTTTAGGGCATCGGTTACGGAAGTGATTTGGGTCTCCACATTCATAACATTGACCATAGTTGTATCGATTAGGATTAGCAGCCTGAGCAGGGTTGATGGGCTGGTTGACATTAGGATTTGGGGTCTCGCGACATGTATTAACTAGATGGCCATACCTACCACAATTGGTGCACAAGCGACATGCTGAAGCAGTGGGATGATGTCGGTTGCATGTGTTGCACAATGGATGGTTTCCTGTATAAGGTTTCTTGTTAGAAGCTTGTGGAGTGGGGTTTGCAGCAGGATCCCTGGTCTTACGTTTCTGGTTCTCAGTGGTTACCACGGCTACAATACTTGTTTTATTGCCTTTCCGAACTAAAGTCCCGTTCTTTACGTGATTATCGGTTAAGGTAGCTGCTAAACGTTTGGCTTCTTCAAGGGTAGCAGGGTTCCTTCCCCATACCGTGTCTTGAATCTGCATAGGCAAACCACCGATATACTTTTCGATGGCTACAGGTAGCGGAGTGACTTTGTGGGGCAGCAATAAGCTAAGCTCATGAAAGCGGGTGTTGTAGGCAAGGTTTTCCCCACTATCTTGAGCTAAGGTGTGGAACTCATCCTCAAGCTTCTTAACTTCATTGCGAGGACAAAACTCTTCCTTCATGATCTCTTTGACTTGGTCCCATGTCATAGCAAGAGCAACTTCGGCCCCACGAGTACGCTTTTCTTCATTCCACCATGTGAGTGCTCGTTTATGGAGAACACTCATGGCGTAACGAACCTTGAAGTTGTTTGGGCACTCACTGTTGATGAAGGTATTTTCAATACCCTCAAACCATTGGAGGAGTCCTGTAGCTCCTTCTTCACCACTAAATTTTGGAGGGTTACAAGAGTTGAAATGCTTAAGGGTGCAGGCTTGGGGTCCATTTCCATTGCCATTGCCGTTCCCGTTCCCGTTGTTGTGACCATTCCCGTTGCCGTTCAATTGGATGACCTGAGCGAGTAAATTGGGAACCAGAGTTGCGATTTGCTGCGCCATTTGTTGAGAAATGATCGCAGCCAGTTGAGCATCAACCCCATTGTTGTTGTGGTTAGGAACTTGGTCATGGTTGTGGTTGTCACCACCTTCTTCGTGGTTTTCACCATTGCTGTTGCGAGTGCTGCGACGTGGAGGCATGATCTGTAATAGACACAACGAAATTAATGAGGTTATATAAGGAATGTAATCATTTATTCATTAATTAAAACGAATAAACGAAAACGTTGACTTATCAAAGATTCTAAATTCTAATAACATATGAAGACATGCTTTAGCCTATAAGTGAACACTCATCCCGAGAATTCCCAGGTAGGCATCCGGGTCCCTCGTCTGATTGGGATATATGCGCAATGCCAGCCTAGACAGAAGACTCAGAATACAGGCGTTCACCCTTCCAGATTGCACGTGTTCGTTATTAAAATCTAGAACTTCGACGAGATCTCAAGGGGGTTCAGGTTAAACCTGAGGATTTTGCCTTATTAGTCTAAGAGTGAATCCAGTGATGGAAAGCAACCTTCTTGTAGGGATGAGAGTAGGGATATGAAGTAGGAGGGAGATAGAGAATAGCAAACAAAAGAAGCAAGTACTGGTTAAATCCTATGGTTATAGACTAGATTATTTCTCTAATAACCTAATTCCCTATAACCAAGGCTCTGATACCAATCTGTAACACCCCAACCGATGGCGGAAACATCGAGGTGTCACGTATTGATGATTGTTCAGTAGCTCATGGTGAATATCAGATTTCATTAAATGATTTAGTTAATTTACATACAATGATTCTACAAGACCTCATACATCAAATTGAATGAAACTATGCACGTATCTTCAAGCAAATCTTCAAACAAGTAGAACCTGAAACATGTTAAGTTGAAAATATTTTGGGTCAACAATTGTTGGTGAGAATACATAGGTTTGTGAAAATAAATGGTAACGATAGTTTGTACAACATTCAAAGTTGTATGATGATAGAGTATGATACCGACATGTAGCAATGCGTCTTTGTACAACCAAACCTTGTGTCGACTGATGACTAACTCGCAAGTTAGTTAAATGTTATTACTGTTATCGATCATCCCTGAGTCTATGCGGGTGGGATGGGTTTGTCAGACCTATAGCGCTATAATCTAAACAGGCGGCTTGATCATTGTTAATGATTGTACTGTGTCTTTTTGTTACAGTCAAATGATAGAATGATGTTGTAATTGAATCACAAGTAAATATGAGTAAATGATAGTATAAAATGTTTAAACATGTTTCACCCCAAAAATAGTGAAAATAGAGTAAAGGGGCCATGTAAACTCACCTTGGTAAAGTGTTATATCTGTTGAGAAAATGTGTTGACCAAATGTATCAAGTATCACCCTATAATAAGGTAATAAATATGTCTAAGTCTACAAAGTTTACAAATGTATAAGTTGTAGGGCTTCGAATTGGGGATAAATGCTTGTTTGATTAATATTAAAAATATTCGCCAATTGAGAGAAATTTAGTAAATAAATAACCAAAAATCTTTTTTATAAATGTTAAATCTAGGATGGTCACAAGAATGTGTTTAAAGTATAAAAATAATTTTTATAAAATTATTTTCTTTAAAATAGATTATTAAATCTATTTATTACAAATTGCCAAAACTTAACTTTAATATTCAAAAATACTAAAATTAAAGAATTATTATTTTAAAAATCATATTTCTGTTCTAAATATTTAAAAATAATTTGTATAAAATTTTGGTGCAAAAATAACAAAAATTGAATTTATTATGATTTAATTATGATTAAATCTAACAAAAATTGCTTAAAAATATTAAATAAATGATTTTTCAGAAATAAAAATCATCTCTGAATAGTTTAATGTTATAACAACTTAGGATAATTTTTGTGGAAATTAATAAGATCGTTTTGATATTTTTATAGATTTTTATAAATAAAATAGAATAAACTTGATTTAATTATTATAAATATTAAATAAATAAATTTTAGAAAACTAAAAATGGTAGATGAAACTTTGACATCAGATTTGTTAAAAATAATTTTTTTAGAATTTATAAAAGGGTTTTGATATTAAAAAATGAATTTATAAGTTTAAATGTAATATATATAATTAGATGTGTTAAAAACTGAAAAAAAAAAGAGAAAGACTTGCCACTGCCGGGACTCGAACCCGGGTGGCTCACGAGGCAACCATTAGTCACAACCACTTGGTCCAGACCAGTGGTTGTGATTATTTCTGTTTCTTATAAAATAAATACGCTATGTTCAATCGAGTTTATCCCCAAATCTAATTTCAAAGCCCTAGATTCTGCAATAACTTGATTCACACATCAATGGATCAATTGATCTTAGGGCTTTTGATGTGCGAATGCCGGAGATCAAAACCCACAAAAAACATTATACTTACAGTGGTTAATCGATCTCGTATGCTCGGTCAAACTTAAAAGTCAAACCGTGATCGTGTAATGATAATTAGAGTGAATTGAAGAAGATTGGGGGTCGAGGAGAGTTTATTGGCGAGTTGTAATGCTACGAGGATGGTCAATTTATAGGGAGGATGCATCAGTGATTAAATCGGCAAGTTTGACCCCGAATTAAAGTCTATACGTGTAAACGAGTAAATTAGGTAACAATTGATGGACGTTAATCGTATATCCTAGTCACTGATGGCCGAAATTTTGATCCCACGTTAATTAGTCCAAAAAAATGCGTGAATTAAGGTGATAAGGTTAGTCAAAATTGATTGTTTTGAATTTTCTCTTCGTCCCTGTTGCTGCACGATTCAGCAGACAAAAACAAGGAAAGAAAGTGGGCTTTTAATTAATATCAATCAGGATAAATCACAAGTTTAGTTGTGGCACAGTTGGTGAGGACGCGTGTGTTGTGAGTGGGGGGGCTCGGGTTCGATACCCGGGTAAAGCACCCCTTTTTTTTTTTATTAAATGAGGAAGGCAAAGGAGGGTGTTGGGCCAAGGCTTGTGGGCCGGCCTGACGGGCCTGCTGTCTTGGGCCGAGCTACAAGGCTTGGGTTCAGAACTTGGGTTGGGGTAAAAACAAAATAATTATGGTTTAAATTATTATTATTATTATTACATATATATATATATATGTATAGTGAATAATTATCATGGTATTATGGTTTAAAATGTCACAAAATATATAATAAAACTTGTTGTTTTTATCCGTAACGTACATTTATTTAACGCGAAATGTTACAGAAGGAGTTTTTTGTTGATTAGTTCACATTCGTATCAATTATAAACGGGCGAAAGAGAACTTTATTTCTCCTTCGCACGTCCGTATATACGAAGGAGCATTCTGTTTTGAAACATTTTTAATCTTTTCGTGTTTAATCGTTTGCAGGACAAGATGTGGAACTTTCCAACAACGCCTAGACCTACTCAAGCACCATAACAGCAGACAACACAAGATCCGTGGTCCATTGCAGCTCAGAAGACTAGTCAACCATCACAGCCGATCAACTACATGGCAATGACTAGTTCGGCACCACAACAAGTTGTTCAACCATTACCACAACCGATTGACAACTATTGGGGAGTCGCAGCAGCAGCAGTCCATTCACAGACGACCAACGCTATTTCCACTCTTATTCATGATCTATCTTCTGGAAGCGGCAATCGTCCACCGAAGCTAATGGACATGAAGGAGTATAATACTTGGAAGACGAAGTTTAAGATTCACGTTGAGGGACAAGGACTTGAAGGAGCAGAGGCATGGCAAATGATTGTGAAGGGCTACGTTGCTCCTATTCTGGAAAATACTGGAGAACCAATCCCTCTGGAGAATTTGGCGGATGATGAAAAGAAAAGGTTTGCGATAGAGAAGAAGGCATTCTCTCAACTATCCCAAGCGATCAACACTGATCTATTACATCAGTTTGGATCGTGCACAACATCCAAACAACTATGGGATATGTTGAGAAATCGACATGATGGAAATGAAAAGACCAGGAAGCTAAGGATGGAAGAGCTTCGAAAGGAGTTTGAAAACTTCAGTTATATGGGTAATGAGACCCTAAAAGAGTTGGTTCCAAGGTATTGCCATTTGCTCACTGAATTGTCGAGCTATGAGATCAGCATTCCAATGTCGGAATTAGTAGATAAATTCGCTGATGCTTTACCACCCTACTGGAACCAACACATCGAAGTGTTAAAGGAGAAGGATGCTTACCAGTATTGGACTATTAATGAGTTCATCCAAAAGCTGGAAAACAAAGAGATGGAGGAAAAGAGAAAAGCTAAGAGAGCTCAGATTCCACAGAATCCTGATTTATATGTGAGTGGTACATCTAACTCTCTTTCTGCTTTAAGCACCACATCTAATGTTGCACCTCACATAGCATGTGTGTCTAACGTTGTTGAACCAACAAAAGCACCCATTAACTACCTTGCTCAAACTTCATTCTACACACCATCATACACACAACAACCTTATCAAACACAAAACTTTATTCCACCATTTTCACCATTACAACAAGCCGCATGCTACACTTCAAGTCAACCTCAACAACAACAACAATATCCTCCTCAAGTGAATCAGATGCAGATTACTCAAGCACAATCAAGTCAAAACCCGATTGTGTTAGAGACCTCAAACCTTAACAATGTGACTGTTGAAATTGCTCAACAGCATGTTACTCTTGTATCTGCTATGGTTGCTTCTTACAACGGTTTGGTAGCAAGTCAAATTGGTAACAATAATCTCACCAATGAGGACTATGCTCAAATCGACAAAGAGGAAATGGACTTGATGGACATTCAGTGGGCTTTTGCAAGCATTATGAGGAGAGCCACTGATTTTATTCAGAAGACTGGCAGGACTGATCTCTCAACCTCTCCCAACACCACATACGGATTCAACAAAGCAAAGGTTACCTGCTTTAACTGTGGTGAAAAGGGACATTTTAAAAGAGAGTGCACACAGCCAGCACAGCAAGGTAACCGAAATCCTTTCAATTCTACATACCAAAACCGACAAAACCAAAACCAAAATCAAGTGTCTTACAACAATCCCAACATCTCAAGCTTTCAACCACAAAACACTTATCAGAATCGTCAACAAAACACCAACACCAGACAATCTACAACTCAAAACCAACCTAAACAAAACCCAAACCGAACTATAGTTCCTATCTCTACACCTAACACACAAAACCAAAACCAAACTGATACTCAAAACCAAGCACTTGTGATCCAAAAGGATGAAGGTTTTGACTGGACTGGTATGCAATTGGGGGTGGAGGAGATCACTGCTGGGAATGTTGCATGTGTGGCACAGCAGATGAGGTTGGATGAGAATGAGGAAATTGAAGAAGAGGTTGTGATTGAAAAGGTGTCGGAGTTGAAGATTGAGGAAGTGAATGAAGATGTGATTGCTGAAAGTGAAGACAAGAGATCGGGGATGATTCTTGATTCTGTCACTAATGTTGGAGATCAATACGATTCATCTTACTCGGATATGGAGAGCGAATCTGATTCAGAGACTAGTGTGAATTCACTAGATGATGATATTGACCAACTGCTAGCTGAAGCTGACTTCCTGATGACTCGCAAGTCATGTATGGTGGATGATGCATGCACCAAGATTGACTACTCCAAATTCTTCGCAGGAAAGGAAGCTCACTTTGCTTTAATGGCCATGACAGAACCTCCTAAGCCGGTAAGTTCTGAAACTCAATCTCAAACATGTGTTAAATGTGATAAATGTGCTGATTTTGAAAAACTGACTGATGAAAACAAGCTTCTCAAGGTCCAACTTGAGAGTGCAAAAATCAACTGTCAGATTTATCAAAAGGACTTAAAAGATTTCAACAAAGTTCTTGATGGTTATAAAAAAGATGTGTCTGAACTGAAAAAGACATTATCTATTAAACAACTTGCCATTAATAATTACATCAATGAAATGGAAAACACTAAATTGGAAATGGCAACCATCAAGTGCTTTGCGGAAAAAGTTAACAAGAAATTAGAAAGTTACAAGCACATAGCATATGTAGTCGACCATATCATTGAAGAACCCTCCCAGACGAATAGTGCAAACTATAAGTCAGTTCCATCTCCGGTATTGTTTGAGAATCACTCTTTACATGCAATACCACCGGAGACTTTAATCAACCCTGATTCCACATCAGAAAATGAGCCTCACACTTCCAGTGTCGGGGATCCATATTCTGATGTGAGACCAGTACTGGGAAATAGTGAGGGTGTGGTCGCTACTGATGATTCAGATGAAGAAGATGAAACATCTGAGACGGTTGAAAGTGATAGTGAAATCCCTGATGAAAATCATATAATCACTACTGAGCCTGTCTCACCGTCTCAGATCATTCATCCAATGGCAAATGCTCATCGTAAAAATGAGGTTAAGAAAAATGAAAAGTTTGTTGGTAAGAGTTTTGAAAAGAATGATGTAAAGAAGGTTGAGAAAAGTGTGAGAAAACCGGTTGAAAAGAAAGTTGAAATTAAAACTGAGAAAAATGTGGTAAAACCGGTTGATAAGAAAAATGAGCTTAAATCTGAAAAATCCAATGATGTGAGCAATGAATCGTGTGATAAACCTGTCAAAATCTTCTATCGGATGCAAGGCTCCGATAAGATTTTATCCGATGATGAGTTTCCGATTAAGTTTGTCAATTCTTCAAAAATAGAAAAGATCTGGCAGGAAAGTACGATTTGGTTTCCGAAATTTGAAAGGACCAATGACATTCCTCAAGAGATTTTAGACAAAATTTATTCGGATAAAGAAGCAAAGGTCAATGTCACACAGTTTGTTTTGCCTGTTCATAAAGAAAATAGTTTTATTGAACCGACTTACTCGAAGGACCCAGCTCCTGAGAGTTTAAGGAAACAATGCATGGTCGATCGATATCCCATTGCTAGTTTTTCCAAGTCGCCGATCAAGGAAAACTATGAGGAATATCGTGCGTGTTATAAGTGCGGGGAACGGGGACATTTACTTGCCGCCTGCCCGTACGTACGACACAAAAGGCACGAGGTGGAGATGAGGCAATATCATGAGTATCCGGTTGACAACTATGGCTATCAACAGAGACGGCATTTTCCCCAACAAGAATTTTATCATAATCAAAACATTTTTTATAACAAGGGGGAAAATCGTCCGATGACGTATGATAAGAGCAACCGGATGACCACTGATAAATCTGGTAAGAAACCTATGATGAACTCAACTGCTGATACCAAAAAGGTACCTCCTAAACCTAATGGTAAACAAGCAGTTGGACCTGTCTCTGTTAAATCAGAGAAGGTAACCAAGAAGGTTGCTTTTAAAGAAGAAGTAAAGAAACCGACTGAGAATTCAAAAACTCAGATTCGGATCTTGAAAAGATCTGAGCAATCTTGGTCATCTAAGGAATCTGAAGGAGCCTCTACTTCACAGAGCGAGAAGAATGAGAAAAAGAAGGTTGTTAGTGAGAAGAAAGGGGTTGAAGTAACCCAAGATGTTTGTGATTCAAAAGATTCTTTGAAACAACCTGTTCAAAGACCCAAGACCAAACAGGCTTGGGTCCCCCGAAAGAACTAATTGATCTACTTTAAATGTGCAGGGAGCTCCAGCTGGCCCTGTTAGCAGCCTATGGATTGTTGACAGTGGAGCTTCTGGTCACATGACAGGGGACCTCACGCTACTCTTTGACATCAAAAACACTAACGGAGGTTATGTGGCATTTGCTGGAAATAAGGGAGGCTACATTACTATGGAGGGTAGTGTAAGCAATGGGGTCGTAACATTTGAGCGGATATCTTATGTGAAACAGATAGACTATAATTTGCTCAGTGTTAGTCAAATTTGTGATAAACAATTTTCTGTGTATTTTGATGACAAATCCTGTTACATCTTGAAACCTGGGTTTGAGCTACCAAAAGAGTGGGTGATGCTGAAGGCACCGAGAGTTAACCACTTGTATATTCTCGACATGTCTAAAGCAATGACCACCCATGGCCAAGTCACGTGTTTCCTCTCCAAGGCTACAGAAAAAGAATCGATTATGTGGCACAGGAGAATGGGACACATCCATTTGAGAAAGATGAATCTGCTTGTGAAGAATGAACTTGTCACGGGAGTTAATGTCAAACACTTCCATCTGAATGACAAGTGTATCAGTTGCAAGAAGGGAAAGCAGCACAAACAATCCCATAGACCGAAGAAAGGTAATTCCGTTGAGCTGCCACTTGAACGTTTGCATATGGATTTATTCGGTCCAGTCAGACGTAAATGTCATGCCGGGGAGTTATACTGTCTTGTGGTGACTGATGATTATTCAAGATTTTCATGGGTAATGTGTTTGCATCAGAAAAGCGACACTTTTGATAACTTGAAGGTTCTGTTTACACGTCTGGAGAATATATATGGTCTGAAGATCAAAAGAATCCGGAGTGACAATGGGACGGAGTTTAAAAATGCTCAGATGGAGGATCTTTGTGCAAACAAAGGAATTCATCATGAATATAGCGCTCCGTATACACCCCAGCAGAACGGTGTCGCAGAGAGAAAGAACAGGACTCTTATAGAGACGGCGAGAACTATGCTTGCGGATTCAAATCTTCCAGTCATGTTCTGGAACGAAGCTATTTACGCAGCATGTTATACTCTTAACCGTGTTTTGACAGTGAAGAAGTTTGGGAAGACTTCTTATGAGCTGTTGAACCGACGCAAGCCGAATCTGGAGTATCTAGAACCATTTGGTGCCCCATGTACAATGCTGAACCCTTCGGAAAAGTTTGCACCAAAGGCTGAAGAAGGTTATTTTGTTGGATATGCAACCCCATTAAAACGGGTATTCAACAAAAGAACTAGAAAAGTCGAGGAGTGGAACAATGTCGAAGTTCAAAGATATACACAAAATGTATAAGGTGGAGGACCAGATTGGATGTTTGATTACAAAGACTTCTTTGAATCATTCAATCTAGATAGCATGGTTGAAGAAGTTGTACTTCGCTTATACTACGAGGTCGAAAACGCCGTAACTTCACCGTTAGTGCGTCCGATCACGGTAAACCCCCAAACAGCTTCTAATGATACCACTGCTCCTGTATTTGAAGAAGAGGTGTTCCAAGAGGCTTCTACATCGCTTAATTCATCCGAATCAGAATATGAAGACGATGATGCAACAAGTGAAGCTATTCTGGACAACGCTACAATGACACCACCAGTGAACCCATCTAATACTGATGCTTCAACATCGAATGTGGGTAATGATCTGGTTTCTACAGATAATTTAACAACTCAGACGGGAGTCCAAGTACCTGATTATCCGGAATCTCGGATACATCGGATACACCCGCTTGAACAAGTTATTGGTGATCCTGGAAGCAGTGTGATGACAAGAGGGCAGCTGAAGAATGCTCAAGCACCAGAAAACATTGGCAACCTTGCTTTATATGCCAAAATTCAGAAATCTGGTTTTCAGAATGACTGGTCATTTGCTTGTTATGTTTCGCAGGTTGAGCCGCGGACTTACAAGGATGCTCTTTTGGATGACGCCTGGGTGGAAGCAATGCAGGAGGAGTTATTACAATTCCAGAAACTTGGTGTATGGACCCTAACAGATTTACCCCCTGGAAGGAAGAAAATTGGTACCAAATGGGTGTTTAAATGCAAGAAAGATGACAGAGGAGTCATAGTACGAAACAAAGCTCGTTTGGTCGTTCAAGGTTTTCATCAGGTTGAAGGAATCGACTACAATGAAATCTATGCACCGGTTGCACGCTTGGAAGCTATCAGAATGTTCCTCGCGTTTGCATCATGGAAGAAATTTAAGGTGTATTAGATGGATGTAAAGAGCGCATTTCTTTACGGTGTGGTCAAAGAGGAAGTTTACGTAGGTCAACCGCCGGGCTTTGAGGACCCTATCCACCGGGATAAGGTTTATGTGTTAAACAAAGCTCTCTACGGGTTGCACCAGGCTCCGAGACAATGGTATGAGGAGCTGAGCACGTATCTTCTCTCGAAAGGATTCAAACGCGGACTGGTAGACTGCACACTATTCATGAAACGAGCAGGAGATGATTTGCTTCTAGTACAAATTTATGTTGATGACATTATATTCGGGTCTACTAACGAACTTCTGTGCAGGGAATTTGAACAAGTTATGCAGGAAAAGTTCGAAATGAGCGCAATGGGAGAAATGCAGTTTTTCCTCGGTTTGCAGGTGGAGCAAAGACCAACGGGGATCTTTATTCACCAGACGAAATACGTTTCTGAAGTCTTGAGCCGATTCCAGATGGATGATTCGAAGCCGATGGATACCCCGATACAGCCCAATCACGGGATTGGAGTTGACCTTAAGGGGGAGCTGACTGATCCATTTACATACAGAGCAATCGTCGGATCTCTGATGTATCTCACAGCGTCAAGACCTGATATAATGTTTGCGACATGTCTTTGTGCGCGATATCAATCGAAGCCGAAACAGAGTCATCTTGCAGCTGTCAAGCGTATCCTTAGATATCTGAAGGGCTGTCCATCGAAAGGACTTTGGTACCCTCATGATGATAATTTTGACCTAATCTCTTTTAGTGATGCAGATTGAGGCGGCTGTGACAAAGACAGCAAATCCACAACGGCTGGATGTCAGTTTATGGGGAGCAGGATCGTGACCTGGCAATGCAAGAAACAAACCGCAGTTGCACTATCCACATGTGATGCAGAATACGTTTCAGCATCGAGCTGCTGCTCACAGGTTCTTTGGATCCAACAGCAAATGGTGGATTACGGTTTGCAATTTCTTAAAACCCCTATTTACTGTGATAATGAGGCCGCAATCGCATTAACAAAAGACTTAGTTAATCACTCAAAGGCTAAACATATCCGGATTAAATATCATTTTATCCGTGATTGTTATGCTAAAGAGTTGATCGATATGGTCAAAATCCACACTGATTACCAACGCGCAGATCGTTTTACCAAAGCTTTTGACAAATCCAGATTTGATTATCTTTTAAAAGCTAATGGTATTAAAGAAAAACAGGACTGATCACCACCTCAGTCTAACACTTTTTAGTTTAAATTTTTACTGTTTTTCAGGAAAATTTCGAAAATCCAAAAACATTGAAAAAATTTAAAAATCCATAAAAATTGAAAAATTTCTTTGCTGACTGCTATATCTTCTTTCCTTAGATTAATGCCGTCAGATTTCTGTGAACAAACGATATCTGGGCAGTCACATATTTGAAATGCTCCAGCTTATCCTTGGGAACAGTAAATTCGAAAATCTATAAAAATCAGAAAATTCTAAAATGATTTCCTGGAGTATAAAGGGAAATGATAGTACATCAGTGGGGATCTGACACATTCTAAATAATGTAATACTATATAGGGCGTGTGTCTGAGTCTGTGCGATGTGCTGATAGGCTTCGTAGACCTAATACTGCGTGCCTGATACATACATATCAAACGAATTGTTGTGTGGATGAACTCCTCATGGGCATATGGTCTTAGTACCGTAATTTCGTTTGATAGGGTACTAGATATTTGCCCGCGTTGACACGCAGTTCAACAACGTACGATTATTTGGAGTAGTATAACGTATAAGAAAAATAAAGTAGAAAAATTTTATTAAAATTTAAAAGCAACGAATACACATTTATTCAAATATCGCTGAAAATTTCCTTATAAACCACATTTTTTGTTTTAGTCATCACTTTTCCACCAGCATCAAGTATAAGTAACTTCACGCCTGCCCTGCTTTTAACTCTTGACAATGCGACATAAAGCTGGCCATGTGAGAATACAGGGTTTCTTAAATACAATCCAACCTGAATAAAGCGACTTAAATGGTATGTGTTAAAAATAGACTTATGGCATATTCAACAATAAGAAAGTAATAAAAATAAAAATAAGAAACTAACTACCACCTAAATTTCACAATTTAATTTGACACGTCTGAGAAGATGAGCATTACCCATATCGACCCGCTAAAAAAGCTTTGAGCACATTTTATTCTATTTGACATATTTGAAAAGGCAAACATTACCCAAATCAGGCGATAACGTCCCAGAAATATTCTGACCAGGCATCCCTCTGAGGATTGAAAAAAACAACATTAAAAATTGAACGCGCGACAATTAAAAAAATTATGTGAATTTAGAAACTCACAGAGCAGAAACAGATCCATCAGAGGTGCAGGTAACCATCTTCCAACTACAAGGATCAACAGATGATAAATCCCAGTTGTCAAGAACATTATGTGGATCCTTCAAACCTTGCTTTATAGCCATTAGAGCCACAACTGCATCAATGGGGACATTAACATTTAATATCATGAATTTGACATATATCATAAAAGCAAAAACATTTTAGAGGCAATTGCTTATTTTAAACTGTTTATCTATCTGCTTGTTGCGTTTTTTTTTTTTTAATAATCTAGCCATAGAAATATGTTGTTTCAATAAGCAGTTTGAGATTGCGCATATCGATTATCAAATGAACTATTCTAGGTAGATTCAATACTACAAGTTTACCCTTATGGTTAGGGAATTAAAAATGATGATGGTTTTCTAAAAATTAGTAAACCTAAACAATAATACACAAAAAAATCAAGTAATCAAAGTTGAATCATTGAAATCAATGAAAACAGAGACACAAAATATGTTAATCGACAAACAAACATTAATATAGAATTATATCATCAAAAAACATGAAATAAAACAGAGAAAAAGAGAGAGATGAAGAACGATTGACTTGGCATAAGAATGGAAGAGAAAATACCTCGGAGAGGAGATGAAGAACACGGTTTTGGATGGTCTGATTCGAGCAGATCGATGATGATTAGGGTTATGTGATAAAAGGGGGTTTACGAATGAAGAAGATTCTTGGGTTAAAGAAGGTTACGAATGAAATTGTGATTTAGGTGTGAATGAGAAGCTTTGACCAAATCATAATGAATTACCTAATTTAATATAATTACCTAATTTAATATAATTAATGATTTTTGATTTTTAGAAAAAAGAAAAATTTTATAAATTCTCACAATGGGGACACTTGGCATTAGTTGATTGGCTATGTAATTGGAGGATGAATGTGGGAGTGCCAAGTGTCCTCATGGACTTTGTTTTATTAGATGTATAGATTTGTACAAAACTCGGAGGTTTAGGGTCGTTATGTTATTAGTTGTCTGGGGATAGCCTCTCTGATCTTCTGCTGTAAGTCATTACGGACCTAGATCAGACAGGGTGTCTTTATAAAAGAGCTTTATGCCAAATCCTAAAGTTACCGAATTGAGGAACTTTCCATGTTATATGATGATCAAAGATTATCTATTACGTCGTATTGATCATTGATGCAAATCATGATTAATATCAGTCCTCAACCTGGTATAGTGCATATGTTACTTTGCTGCATTAATTTGCTGACCTGTATACCTCTATGCATTATATCTTGTACAATTACGACGAAAGCATAATCACGCTTTACAATGAGTCTTTGTGCATTTACTTCTTGATACGGGAGTATGTCGTGAGCGTGGGAACCACAGACAATTGCGTTTATACTATAAATATCAGTATCAGTATAAAGCACTGCACAAAAGTCTGCATGTGAGTTTATGTGGATCACAATATCAGCAGTTGCCAGATCACACATTGTCTTTAATGATAATAATTTCAAAAAGATCAACGGTGTGATCAGATTTCTCAAAAACTGATATGATCCCTTTACCAGAAATCACAAAAATATTTACAGTTTTTCATTTACATTTCTGCATTTTCTTTTCTCGTCAAAAATTACAAAACTCAAAAAGATTTTGTACCCCTGGCATTTGATACCTTTGGCTCCTTGGCACCGGAAGCCATCCGTTTCCTGACCAGAGTCCAACGGGTTATCCATAGCAGTGTCTCGACCCCGGGGGGACATGGGTTCGTGTTTAGTAGGTTAGGGTTTGCCGTCCAGAAAGGGGTGGCGGCGCAGCTTGTTGCCCGCCTGCCCGTTATCTCCATGTAATTATTTCCGAAAACTAGTAATAACATCTTTTATTTTATGTCTTAAAAAAAAAAAAAAAATCTTATTTTTGATAACTGATGGTGGTTGATGTCGATTTTCTAAACCTGGATACACCATTTGAGCTTTGTAACTTTTAAAATGTGAAAACATGAATGTTGGATGCTTAAAAGATGGAAAATAATTGAACCGGGACTCGTTTTTGAGATTTGGAAAATTTTCAAAAATCCCAAATCTCATTCGCCCATTTGTTTGGTCGAATGTGGGATTTTCTTTGTTCATTCGTATGCTTTGTTGGGCGAAGGAGAGTGTTCATTATAATTATCTCATTCGAACCCTTTTATCTCATTCGTACCCTTTCAATAGGGTCGAAGGAGAGAAAAGTTTCTCCTTCGTATGAACAAAACGGGCGAAGGAACAGGCCTATATATATCCAGCTTCTCATTCGAACCTCATTTATAATTTTTTCTAGATTTTAATCGTAACCTCACCTTATTGCTCGTTCATTTAAAATCATTCTATTGTGTTCGTGCGTTAACACTGATCAGTTTGTTATCATTTTTACAGGTAAACAACAAGGATTTCAAGATCTAATCCCTGTTTTTCTATCCAAGCCCTAACTGTCTAAAAAATGTTCAAAATCAACATAATAATACAAATTGATGCCTAGGGTTGATTGTGTGTGTGTTTTAGGGGGAGAAATAATCAAAAACATTGTTTAAAACATGTCAGATTGTTCAGTCGATGTTTAAACCCTAGTTTTTGAGTGAAAACACAAACACAATCAATAATTGTTAAAACTGGTAGTCTAGGAATGTTTATCGGCATGATTAGGCCTCAATACAATCAAATGGACATGTTCAGAATGATTAAATTTCAAAATTGATTTTTCAAATTTATGAACTGCTTCCTTCAACCAGTTCGAATGGGCGAAGGAAGAAAATGAAATGGGCGAAAGAGGATAAAACGGGCGAATGAAACTTTTTATCAAAATTAACACATTCGTACCATTTACTTCTCATTCGTACCTATACATAATCACCTTCGTACCCCCGTTTGGGCGAAGGAGGAGTTTTTGACCAAAAAATTTCAATTTTGATATTTTGTCGATCTTTAACTTGTATGTTTGTTTGTTTTGCATATCTAACAATGTCTGAACAGCAGAAGTCGACGGAACAAGCAGGATCCTCATCACAGCCTGCTAAGCAGCTAGATTTTGAGAATGAGCACAACTGTTGGGCATATCTTGGCGATGTGAAGAAGCACACAGAATTTGTCGGCATTATTGAGTTTTTGAAGCGAAGCATAGTAATTGATGCCATTGCTACGCCGACAGTGATCTACCGAGATATGATACAGGAATTCTGGTCTAATGCTAAGCTAGATTTCTGGAAGTGCGAATCTTGCTTGACGAGCAAAATTCAGGGACAACGAGTGATTGTGTGCGAAGAGGATTTAAGAGAAGCACTGAGTCTGGATGATGATCCGAAAGATCCTAAGGAGTTTACATTCATGGATCAACGAAAGTGTTTTCTCAGGATGAAGTACAACGGACCTATCACTGACGGTTCGTTGCATAAAGGAAAACTGTGCCCACAGTTCAAATATCTGGCACATGTTTTGATCCACGTCTTCGGATCTGCAGCAGGTGGATATGATTTGATGAGGAAGAGCATCAGTTCGATGATGGTTGCTTTGGTATTGAACAAACCGTTCAATGTCTCGGGCATGCTGATGTCTCACTTACTGGAGCCCGTGAATGGAATGAGGAACCTGAAGTTTCTATTATATCCTCGTTTTCTTCAAATGATATTCGATCACAACTACAAAGAGCTGAAGAGAGATGCTAAACACATTGTTGTTCAGGAACACATGTCTCTGAACACACTAGCTAGAATGAAAGCTTATAAGGGTTTGTCTGTAGAAGAACGTCCTCCAGTTAGACGTTTGTTTGGACATCTAGCTAGGGTGGATTATAAAGATCCGGGTGAGGGGCTTGTTAGAAATGTTAACAGTGATTCTGATGCTGATAATCCTTTACATCATGTTGATCCTGACGCCAAGCGCAAGAGACAAGTTGTGAATGTAGGCGCGAAGAGTGGTAAGACAAAGAAACAAGAGATAAGGATTGAGGTTGCTGAACCAGAAAAGAAAAAAATACTCAGAGAAGGAATAAGAGTATGGCGAAAAAGGGTTTACACATTGTTGATGAAGCTTCCATTGATTCAGAAGAGACGATAGAGGAAGAACAATGGAATTCTGATGCTGAAATAGTAGAGATGACCATGCCCAAGGCCACTGAGGCTGGTGCGTCTGCTAGCCAAAGAGAAGATGATCAAGGGAACAAAAGTCCTATTCCCATTGATGTAGAAGATTTGGGTTTTAATGCTGAAGAGACGTTGGTTGGTTCTCCTGTGCAAGCTACTAGAAAAGAGAAGAAGAAACAGGAGAAGCCAAGTATTAAGAGGAACAAAGAAATAGAATCTTTGATAGCTGGAAAGAAACTGCCACCAGCTACAAGTTCTAAATCACCGGTTACCGCACATGTTCAAAAGAAACAGAAGACTGCAACAACATCTAGCACACCACAAACTGAAGAAATTCCAATGGATGATGTGAATGAAGCATTGGATAATGTGCTAAAGAAAATCAGAAAAGGTAAACTGCATGAAGCTGTTGAACCACCAAAGAAGACAAAAGTTGCGGTGGACAGTGACATCATGACTGCTGTGAATCAGAGATTTTCTGAGTTGATGAATTTGATTACTAAACAACAAACGGAGATTGAGCAGTTAAAATCTAATGACAAGAAGATGTTGGAAGTCGTAGTCACATCGGCAGATGATAATGAGACTTTGAAGAGGACAATCAAGAGATTGAAAAGAGAAAACAAGAAGTTGTTGAAGCATGAGCAACGTAACACCAATTTTCCATCAAAATCATTACACTCTTTAGTGTATAATCCTTTTTGTTTTCATGATAACCCTTACAAAATTCCATGCATTAACTCCACAAGAAAGCCACGTTAAGAAACACATGAAGATCACTACTTCCATGCATTATAATTTTCATCTTCATGCTCCATGATTACCATGAGCCTACCATCATCCTAAAATCATACTGGAACAAATTTTGTTTTAGCAAGCTTCCATAATACAAAACTCATAACCATTTCTAGTATTCTCAAACACACACTACACCTTCGAACATCACTAACTCCATCTTCTTAATTGCATACGGCTGCCGACCCCGTGGTCATGGCCATAATCCATCACCAACCAGATCCGGCTCCTCATGCCGATTCCGAATCACCACAACGATCAGCCAGAATAACCATTGCTAAAATCCTACGGTGGTAACAGATTAGGCTATTGCCTTTGGAAATAGATAATACTTTGACTATAATCGGACTAGGCTCGACATATACAAAAGGACTCACAACCGAACCACACAATATGAATCGGACAGTTACCTTGAATCGATTTGGAATACACCGATTGCACCGCGAACCACCGTGCACCGTCGCCCAATCTGAACGTAGCCACCATCATAGTCATCGTCTTCGCCACGACGTCGGACTCCCGAGCTTTCTCAGTTTTCGCCATGTTGGCAACCTACGGCAACCCAATATACTCTTTTTGAGTTTAGGGTTTAATTATAATACATCTATTTATATACTTTCCAATTTATAATTTGGCCCTTGATCTTTATTAGGATACTAACTTGCTCCCAAAGCTACTAAAGCATTTATCAAGAATGACATCCGGGTCCCTCGTGTTCCATTTAAATCACATTTACACGTTAAAACCCATCCACAGTTCAATTTAAAACAATCACCGGGCCTCTAAGTCCGTTTAGCAAAAAAAACAAAAATTGAACTCGACAACGAACCCACTCCATAAAAAATCCAGCTAGTCGTATTGTCCAATAAAAATTTGGCGAATTTTTGGGATGTTACAAGTCTACCCTCGTTATAATAGGATTCGTCCTCGAATCCTCTTGGATAAGGAGCCACCAAAATTGATGTTCTAAGGATAACCTGCCAGGAATATATTAACCACAGGAACATATGAATAGCCTTCTACTACTGTTCCAATCCACTTACTTCTACACCAGACTAAACATTCATGTGATCATTTCTGGTTACAAATCACCAATTGCTTCTGCCCAAATTGAACCCCAACAAACCGGAGTCCTACATCTGCGCCCATACAACATAAACTAAGACTAGAGATCAAGTAGGCATATCCAACTTATGTCATAGCTTAGTTTAAAAATACATATAATACAAACTATGTGACAACCCTGACTTAAAACCAACACCATAGATCAGAGCAGGCATATCCCCCTTCTGTCATAGCTCGGTTTGACATGTCAGGTAGCCCTTAAACATAGTCTATTATATATAATAACCAGTATAACATAAACTAAGCAACAACCATGACACAAAACCACTACCATAGATCAGAGCAGGCATAACCCACTTCTATCATAGCCCCGTTTATAAGGTCAGGTAGTCGCCAAACACAACAACTTCTCATACGGTGGCATCCCAATAGTGGTGTGATGGCTATTGTTATATAAATTTTCCGCCAAAGGTAGTTAATACTCCCAGCTTCCGCCGAAATCAATAATGCATACACGAAGCATATCTTCGAGAGTTTGGATGGTTCTTTCTGACCGACCATCCGTCTGTGGGTAATACGTGGTGCTGATGTTTAACCCAGTACCCATTCACGTAGAACGAGTGTCTCTATCGGAAACAATAACACTGGCACACCGTACTTAGATACAAGCTCTCGAAGGAACAATTCTGCCAACCTTTCGGAGTTAAAGGTCCCCCGTATTGGCAAGAAGTGACTAATCGTTGTCAACCAATCCACCACCACCCACGTGGTGTCAAACACCTTTGGCGTACGGGGTAGCTTGGTGATGAAATACATAGTAAGATGATCCCACTTCCATTCCGGTACCTCTAAAGTTTGAAAAAAAAATTCAAACGGTTTCTGATGTTCTGCTTTAACCTGTAAACAAGTCAAACACCTGCTCACATAAGTTGCTACCTCATACTTCATTGCTGGCCACCAATAGTTCTTCTTAAGATCTTGATACATATTGTTGCCCCCGGATGATTAGAATGGCGGTTTCGTGCGCCTCATCCATGTTTTTATCCCTAAACCCTCCATATCGAGGTACCAACATCTGGTATTTTATGAACATAACCCCTATCTCCATCACTTCCCCTAAGTCCTTGCTGCCCCCCACATACGCTCTATCTTAATTCCCTCCACATGTAAGGCCTCAATCCGGACACTAGAGATCTTCACTATATCCAGTTTCAAAATAAGCTAACAAGACTTCACCCGAATGGGTTTAGGCCTCTTCTTTCGGCTCAACGCGTCTGCCGCCACGTTAGCCTTTCTTATGTGATACTTCTGATCATGAGTCGGGTAATTAAACTCGTGGGGTTTCGATTGGCGTGAGGCATAAGCTATCACCTTACCGTGCTGCATAAGTACACACCCGAGACCCCCAAGTGACGCGTCCGAAAAACCACTACATCCTCCGTCCAACCCGGTAAGGCTAGGATCGGTGCGTGCGTCAAATTTGTAAGACCCGCAAATCTGGTGTCAAACTTTTCTTTAGTTTCAAGAAACGTGTTCTCTTGGTCCAAGTCCCAAGCAAACCTCACCTCATTTTTGGTTAGTTTGGTCAGTGAGCTATCTTGGAGAAATCCTGTACGCACCTCCGATAACAACCTACCAACCCAAGAAACTACTAATATCAGATGATAATTTTGGTGTCGCCCAGTTCATCACTTCCTGCACCTTCGTGGAATCTACATGGTACTGATAGAATTGATGACATGGGCCAGAATACTGACCCTCGTGAAATCAGAAAGCACCTTTGAGAATTTTAGCGCAAAGCTTCTCATTCCTTAGAGTTTGAAAAACCTTCTTGCGATAAAGAATATCGTATTCTTCTTTTTCGGAGTGTATGAGCATGTCATCAATGGAAACAATAGCAGAACAGTTGAGCATCGGCCTACGCACCCAGTTCATCAAATCCATGAACGCTGCAGCACGTTAGTCAGGCCAAAAGACATTACCAAAACTCATCATGTCCATAACGAGTACAAAAAGTGTCCTGCTCTCGTATTTTCAGCTGATGATAACCCGATCTAAGATCAATTCTTGAGAGCCAACTAGCTCCTTGGAGCTGATCGAAATAAACCATCGATTCTTGGTAAAGGATATCTATTCTTCACCATCAAGTGATACACATCCACATGCTACCATCTTTCTTTTTACAATTAAAACCGGCGCACCCCATGGTGGGATACTTGGTCTAATGAACCCTTTCTCGAGAAAATCCTCCAACAGAGATGAGAGTTATTTCATTTTCACAGAGGCTAGGGGGTAAGGTCTCTGGCTACAGGTTTAGCTTCCGGCACGTGGTCTATTTGGAACTCAACCTCGCGGTCCGATGGCGATTCCGTCAAATCCTCAGGAAATACATCCGAGTAATCCCACACTACATGACATCCCCTAGCTTAGGGATATCAGCCCCCACATCCAAGAGCTGCAACAGGTACGCCTTACACTAATCCTGAAACATCTTTCCCGCCTTTAGCATAGAAATAACCCGAGGTAATGAGCAACCATCATGCCCATGAATAGTAATACGATTCCCATCAGGAGCTGTAAGTTGCGCAAGCCTCCGCCTGCACACAAAGTGAGCATCCACGGTAGCCAGCTAGTCCATCCCAAGAATAATATCAAAGCAACCCAATGACATTAAGTACAAGAGAATAGGAAGACTATGGCTCGATAACTCGATTCGACAATTATCTACAGCCTTTGGTCATAAGGTGTGAATTTCCTACTGCAATCTTGTTCTCGATTAAATGTCTAGTATCATTGGGATCTTATCTAACCCAATACAAAAGGGGATAGACACAACCCATACTAAACATTCATGACAAAAACATCATATGATCAGTCACAAGACATATTCAGGATGTGTAAAGTAAGGGTAAACTTCTAATAACGTTGATCAGGTGTGATTAGCTGTTTACTTTACTTTAGCCACCCTAAACACAACAAGTTATGATCACATAACAATTCCGCCTACATATTAACATTTAACCAACACAAATACACATAGTAGTTAACTACTAAACTTTGAAGGTTTGCAATTAACCATCGAAGAAGGGAATTCTAACCTACCTCAACACACAAGAGCATAATACCCTTATGAATTATTGCACTTAAGCACTCAATAAGAGCCATCATAACATACTTAAACAAATATAGGTATTTGGTTTCCTTCTGACACTTTATGTATCTAAGTGTTCAACGAGAAGTATTCCAACCTATGTATCATGCATTATATTATACACTACATAATAAATTTCCCATACTACATCAAAGTGTAAGGCACTAACCGCCCATTTATGACTTCATGCTATTAAGCATCCAATGAAGTGTGTGTGTGTGTGTGTGTGTGTGTATATATATATATATATATATAGACATACGTCAAGACTAAGGATTACCTCTTGGCGTGCAGCTACCCAGCAGTTGACATTTCTTACTAACAGTTTGGTCCCATAATAGATTCGAGTTCGAGCACAAACTGCCCAAATCCCTCGAACCATTGCTTTGATACCATTTGTAACAGCCCACTCCCGTACCGCGATATTGTTCGGGCATGTCCCAATTTTGCATTGGTCGTAGGCAATTCCTACGCCAAAACGCGTCACGATAGGGAAGGTATCCCACCTCTTATAAAGAAGTGTTAGTTCTCCTTCCCAACCGATGTGGGATCGTTACAATATTTGAAACGGCCCACTCCCGTACCGCGATATTGTTCGGGCATGTCCCGATTTTGCATTGGTCGTAGGCAATTTCTATGCCAAAACGCGTCACGATAGGGAAGGTATCCCACCTCTTATAAAGAAGTGTTATTTCTCCTTCCCAACCGATGTGGGATCGTTACAATCCACCCCCCTTAAGGAGCCCAGCATCCTCGCTGGCACAATGGCCCGGGCCTGGCTCTGATACCATTTGTAACGGCAAACTCCCGTACCGCGATATTGTTCGGGCATGTCCCGATTTTGCATTGGTCGTAGGCAATTCCTACGCCAAAACGCGTCACGATAGGGAAGGTATCCCACCTCTTTTAAAGAAGTGTTAGTTCTCCTTCCCAACCGATGTGGGATCGTTACAACTTCCATCATATCTGATCGCGATGCACGATTTACTTCTCATTTTTGGACAGCTCTCCAAGATGCTTTGGGGACTTGCTTAGATATGAGCACAACCAATCACCCTCAGACGAATGGACAAAGTGAACGTACCATCCAAACATTGGAAGACCTACTACGAGCGTACGTAGTGGACTTTGGCAACAATTGGGATAAGCACTTGCCTTTGACCGAATTCTCGTATAACAACAGTTACCACACTTCTATTCAGTGTGCGCCTTTTGAGGCACTATATTGACGCAAGTGTAGATCTCCCACTTGTTAGACTGAAGTTGGGGATAGCCAGCGGGTTACTAGTTGATAGCGCTATTAGGTTTGACAAACCTCACACCGGCGTAGGGGAGTGCGGGAGTGAATTGTGACTTAACATATTATCATTGTTGATAGGCAATGATGCAAGGCAATCTACTCACATTTGTGACAACACGTGCATTAGCAGTTCGGTATATCTGTGTTTAGTTATCATGAATGGGTTAGCTACCCTTGGCATGCGATGAACAAGTGGTTACACGGTTTTTGGAACCTACTCAATTACTTACTCATTTAATCTACTTTGCGAACTCACCAACTTTATGTTGACACATGATATACATGCTTTTGCATGTAGTTAGCTTCTGGTGTCACGATTAGGAAGCACTGCACGTTTCACTGCATTTAGGGTCATGGGCATACACCTAAACTAAATATCACGTTTTTACGTTTTCTTTCATTTGGTTTTAATTTGGGCGTGTTGTTTTGCGCATGGTTTTAAAATGTCTAAATTGGGTGTACGCTTCTACAGCCTAACTAAACTTGATTTTGAAAACGAACTAAATGGTTGGGGCATTTAGAGTTCGTTCATATGACTTATGGCCATGGGATCTTGGTATGTCATGCGCCTCGCGGTATTAACCCCGCAGTGGAAATTTGAGGGTCTGACATGCCACATTGATGAATTAATTAATTAATAATAATAACAATATCAATATTTGCTCTCACAACTCTTATTATTTGCAGCTCGACTCTGTTAATGTTTAAATTCCTAAACACGCTTCCCTATGTTAATTTAAAACTTTCCCTCCTAAAAATTTTAAAACTTAGAACTTATTTATCAAAATCAAACGATGATACATAACTTAAAATCTTTAGATATAAAAAATTGATTTTGAATAAGGTTCTTATATGATATCTTCTCAATTTAAGTGTTATTGATAAATACAACCAGATATATATAATGATAAAATGTTATATCTTATATGAATCAATTAATTAATAATAATAACAACAACAATAACAATATTTGCTTTCAAAACTGTCAGTATTTGCCATTAAACAATGTTAATGTTCAAAATTGATAAACACGCTTCCCAATGATATTTTAAAACTTTCTTCTTAAAAAACCAAAACTTTCCCTCTTAAAAATTCAAAACTTAGGGCTTAATTATTAAAGATGGTTTTAAAATAATTATTATAATTATTTAATTATCAAAATGAAATGATGCTACATAGAAAATCTTTAGAAAATAACCAGACAATTTTGAAATGGTTTTTTTCTAAAATAAGCTCTCAAATTGAATATTATTGAACAATACAACCAAGTATATATAATGATCTAATGTTATATCTTATATAAATCAATTAATTAATTAATTAATAATAAAGATAAAAATATTTGTCTCACAAAACTTATTATTTGGCACTCAACACTGTTAATGTTCAAAATCGTAAACACGCTTCCCTGTCATAATTTAAAATTTTCCCTCTTGAATATTCAAAACTTGGGCTTAATTCTATTATTTATTATTATAATTGGAAGATCTGTTTTACAACAACTGTTAACTTATCAAAAAGAATTTCAGATATAATTAAAAACATGTCATCAAATAGAATTTCACTTAGAGTTTGCAATATGCCACGTAGATGAATTAATTAATTAATAATAATAACAATATCAATATTTTCTCTCACAATTCTTATTATTTGCAACTCGGCCTTGTTAATCTTCAAATTCGTAAACACGCTTCCTTATGTTAATTTAAAACTTTCCTTCCTAAAAAATCAAAACTTAGAACTTATTTATTAAAGATGGTTTTAAAATATTTATTAATGTTATTTATTTATCAAATTCAAACGATGGTCCATACAAAATCTTTAGATATAAAAAACTAATTTTGAACAGGATTCTTATAAGATTGATAAACACGCTTCCCAAACACTGATTTTGAAATGAGGGTACATAAAAAATCTTTAGAAAATAACCAGCCAATTTTAAAAAGTATTTTTATAAAATAAGCTCTCAACTTGAATATTATTGAACAATACAACCAAGTATATATATATATATAATGATACAATGTTATATCTTATATAAATTAACTAATTAATTAATAATAACAATACAAATATTTCATCCCAAAAAACCTATTATTTGGCACTCAACACTTTAATGTTCAAAATTGTAAACACGCTTCCCAAAAAAACTTATTACGACTTATTTGTATTATTTATTATTAATTGCAAGATTTGTTTTACAAGAACTACTGTGTTGTCAAATGATGTCGTAAAAACAGCCGTCATCCAACAAAACTTCAATTTATACTAAACAATATTTAGAAACATATCTTGAGTATAAGCAGACGTTACGAAAAAATACCAACATAGTGAAGAGAATTCTTCTACTCATAAATTAAAGCATTTATTTTAAAAGAAAATTTTGTTGCTAAATCAACAGTTGTAATGAAACAACTGTAATATATTCTTCAAAAAAGTTGGACAGATCTTCACAAAACAACTGTCATCGAATACAACTTCAATTTAAACTAAACACTATTTACAAACATGTCTTGACCGTAATTGTAATACAATATTCACAAAAGTTGGAGAGATCTTCACAACACAACTGTCATCGAATATAACTTCAATTTATACTATAGATGATTTACAAACATGCTTTGACAATAAGTGTAATACAATGTTCAGAAAAGTTGAACGGAATTTCACAAAACAACTATCATCGAATACAACTTGAATTTATACAAATAACTACTAACATAATGAAAATAATTATTTTAATAATCTTTAGAAAACCTCAAGCTAATGTTGCTAATACATTCAAATAAACTTTGAATATAACATGTCTTTATACACCCATAAGTCTTCAACACATACATTTGTTTCTTTGGCAGGAATAGGTTGAAGTTGTGTGTTGTATGCATAGAAGCGTTATTAATCCCCAAAAGATTAACCTTGAATACTCAATATACTCAAGGTGCTTCCTCACATACTCTGCTTGCTAACAGAACAGAAAAAAACATTCACAGTTATATTTTGACTACAGACCTTGAAAACAAACTAAAGAAATAAGATATTTACCAAACATACCTGTTGACAAGCACAACAGCGGGAACCACAAAAGTGGAAGTAGACGCATACAACTTCCTCAAAAGATAAGCATAGTGGCGTAAAAGCATAATCGCAATCAATGTCTTTCCTAATGCCATCTGGAAAAACACTTGATTGCTTAAGCTAACGCCTCTATCTGTTAACGGACAAATATTCACAAAAACATTAATCAAACATGACTCAAATTAATCAAACACAAAAGTTGATGAGAAAAAAATGAACACGTATTAAACACTCGAATAAATGAATTTAAAAACACAAAGACATACCCTCTTGAGTTTGAGCCTACCAATCTACAACCATTCGTAATGGCAAAACTAATATTTTCCATTGATTGTAAGAATCTTCCAAAGTCGAGAACTTTTTCGACGTAAATGCTCTGGTTGCTAATGGAGCAGACAAAAGATTGAGGTTATTGAAGAACAAACGGATAAATTTTAATCTTATTGATAAGATATATTAGAATTAGTTTACCACATACTCGAGTCCTTCGACGTGAACTTAAATATGAAAGAACCATCTGTTACGATTTAAAAATTATTTGAGAGAAAGAGACGCACATGATACCTTTATATAGTTGTGTAATGGGGTATCAAATTTGAAATTTGAATTTGAATTTGGAGCTCAAATTTAAAACCAACAATACTACAAAAGTCTGTTGTGTCAAGTGACAATATTTAATTAATTTATTAACAAACACTGTTAGGCAAGTGGTATTATTACCACTGTTCAGGCAAGTGGGATTATTTTATTATTTAATGTGACGTCAGTTTTTGCATCATACAGGCATTGGTGGCCAGTCTCTACGGTTGACACATCAGCTTTCTAATGTCACTAGCGCTTCTCCTATTATGGAAAGTGCATATATATATACATATACTAGGTGAAATGCCGTGTGGAAATACGAAAATACTATATCGTATTTTAAGGCCTGATTACTAAATACCAGATCAAGAAGCTAATTGTCTATTCTATGGAATATTTGTTTAGTAAGATCTGCTCATTTGATGATACCAATTAATAGTACTGATCAGATGTTTAATACTGAAGGGTGTTACAACTACAGAAAGATAAATCAACAGACCCATGAAAGCTCTGTTGGGATAACAGATATTAAAAAGAAACAGAAGATCCCCTATATTTCAACCCCTCTACTTCATTTGTAGACAAAAAATTAGCTAACTTCATTACAGTCACAACTAACAAAACATCAAACATCTAAAAAAATATAAATACGTGAACATCTAGGTGAAACCCCGTGTGAAAACACTGGAAGAGTATATCTTTTTTAAAATAATTACTCATCAAAATATAAAAAACATAAACAGACCAATGGCTATGGTATGTTTAGTAAACGCCAAATTAAGAATTCAATTAGCGCGGGTCAGTTAAGGAGATATTTCTAAAATAGTTGTTACTACAAATAGTTGTTGAGTCAAACAGATGTTCCTCCAACGGTTTCCTTCAAACAGATGTTGCCTTAAACAGTTGTTACTAACAATGACATCACATTTACAATTTCAAAATTCTTCATATAAATTTACATCGAAACTAATCAAGCTTTGACAACCTAAAATAAGCATTTTCAGAACTATAACATAAAGAGTCAGGAAGTTAATACAGTTAACATAAGAACTACAAGCAAACACCACCAATATGCAAACATTATATCAACATCAAAATATTTCCACAGTTAAGCGTGCTCAGGTAGGAGCAGTATCAGAATAGGTGACCTCCTGGGAAGTCTCCACTGGGGCAACAAAAAACAAATCCGTGAGCTCTGGATGGGCAATCCACCAGGGCAAAGCGAACAATATTGGTGGTGAGAGGGGTCGGCTATTAAATCTACACTTATGTATTGTCCAGGGTTTAATGATTTGGAGGATCATTAGGGGGTATCATATGCACACACGAGTCTTGAGTCCCGTTGTTGGTGAATTACATGAATTGATCCATATATGATGTGAAATGTGTAAATACGTGATTATATGACGTTTATATGATTATACATGCTTAACATATGTTAGGATTGCATGTTCATGTGTTAGAATGTGTTAACATGTGTTAAAACGCGTTTAAACGACAAAACCATTGAAAACTAAGAACCAGGAAATTGGTTCGACCCTTAGGGGGTTCAAGCCAACACATATGACTCTCATTCGACCCATGAAAACCTTCATTCGACCCTTGAAGAGTGCGAACCAATAGTAGTTATAAATACCATACTTTGCAACTTTTTCATCATTTCACAAACCTTGTCCGCCCCGAAGTTCTCTCTCTCAACCCCAAACCTATATAAAGGAGTTTTTGATCTCGTTTTTCAGATCCTAACCTACAAACACGTTCTATATCCTAAACAAGAGAAGATTCAAGGTGTGTTCTTGAACTAAAACCTTTTTAGTAGATTTTCATTCGTTCTTATCAAACCCTAAGTGTCTAGATATTATTCAAACATGCTTTCAAGGATAAAAACCTTTCTAACACCTTTCTAAACAAAACCTTTTCATTAATAATGAGTTTTCATACAAAAACCCATGTGTTAATGGTGTTGAATGAGGTATTATGTGTTATATGATTTTTGAATGATTCATAGATGATAGGATGATGATCTATAACTATTTTAGATGATGATTTATGGTTATTATTTGGAGTAATTGATGATTGATGACGTTTTACCCATTTTGGGGGTTTTATACTAGATATAGGGTTTGTTCTTGATAGCATTGTTGATGTTATGATTAGGGATTTTCAGATACATGATAATCTGAGCATAATGATCTGTTAACGAGGTAGATTTGATGAGTTTCTATTTTGGGTAAAGATTATATTCATTGATGTGATATTTCAATAATTTGCTTTTTTTTGGTAAGTTGTAAAATGGACTGATTTTGGGATAAAATTGGTAGGGTTTTGTGAGGATAGATTAAACATAGTTGACTGCTATGATTAGTGATGTTTCGTGATGTTTTCGGACTGTTTAGATGCGATTTGGTGCGTTTCAGATGAATTTTCAGACCTATCTTTTGGTTCAACCTGTCGGGAGGTCGAACCAACATGATTAGGGTCGAATGAACTTGTTAGAGGTCAAATGAACATGTGTTTAGGTCGAATGAACATGTGTTAGGTCGAATGAACATGTGTTGGGTCGAATGAACATCAAAAAGGTCGAATGACCATCCAAAAGGTCGAATGCACATCAAACGGTCGAATGAACAACTTTTTCACTCGTTCTACGTATCAACAACTCGTTCTACCTATCAGAGGGTGCGAATGAACATGAACTCCAACTCGTTCGACCCCACGACTTCGTATATGAATTTTTTTTATGCAAACTAGATGTTTTAAGCATGAACCTTATGTGTAAACTATATATACTTGATTAATTTGTGTAATGGGTCACCAACAGGATGTTGGGTCTGTCTAGTGTGTGGGGTCAACATTCAAACACATTTTCAAACATACATAGTCATGATCTAGACAATGGGGAACTAGTTAACCCAAGGGTTATTAGTCAAAACACTTATACTAACTTTTATGATAGATCGCCGGTATTTGGGACTGTCTGGCCGTGTCGGTAATTCCTTACTAGAAGACACAAACTAAGGTGATTTCACAGCTCCAAACATTTAGTGAACCATTAGTGTGTGGATACATAGCGGGGAAAGTGTGAATAGATCTATTGGGCCTGGCATGCCCCACTCGGGCCTACTGGCGGTCGGTGGCAGGTGCATATCTGTCCTACAAAACTTTACGGCACCGGGTGATGAACCGGTGATGGGTATAGAGGGATTCTTACGGTCACACACTTATGAGTTATTATACGTGGGAAACATACTAACTTTCTCGGGGTGTCGATATCATCATCATACTTATGTGTTACATCATCAGTTCTATACTTGGTTTTATCATTTTATATCCTATCTTCTTCTTCTTCAGGATTTGAAGATGAAGAGGCTAGCTTGTTGATCCTTGCACGACGGTGTTGTACAATGGAGTGGCTTCGGCATACTCTTGAGATTTGTCCAGGATTCGGACATCTCCTTTCTATACTCTAATGTACACACTCGCCTATACCCACTCTCTTGCACTTGTACTTGTAATGGTACATCTCTAGTTGTTAGTGTCTGGTGACTTGGGCTTCAAACTAGGGGTACGCTAGGAGGACCATGTAGAAAAGTTTATCATTTTGGGTGCACACGAAATCATAAACCAAGATTCATGAAAATCCTGGTGGACTCTATGTTCGAATAGATGGTCCTGGACAGGACCTAGGTCTAAATATGTAACACCCCAACCGATGGCGGAAATATCGAGGTGTCACGAGGTAACAATTGTTCAATAGCTCATGGACTAGAAATGTAATTATTGATACATTGACTACGTAATTTATTACATTGAAATGAAATTACAAGAATACACCGTTTAAGAACTAACAATCTAAAATAAAATTTAGTAAATCTCAAGTCTAAGTCTAAGTTCCAAAAGCTTAACAATGATCTCATAACAACCTGAAACATGTATGAAAATAATATTGTCAATACAAAATGTATTAGTGAGCATACCCTGTTTGAATAAATATAGTAGGAAAAGAGTTTCGCAATTCACGTGTTATACTGTCTACAATTTAGTGTTCAAGCTATGTACAAATGTCACCTAAAATCAAGCCTTAGTAGAAATGATATCTAAGAATAATGGGATATCTAGTATATATGTATAGTAGCACAATAGTATGATTATATATAGTATGCGACGAAGAAAGTAGTTTACACATAACAATAGTCAAGTACTATTTATTGCTATGCTAGGCCCACATCGGGTTAATGATTAAGGTCATAAGTACATACTATCAACGATCAACAAGTAAAACACATACAAGAATTGCGATTGCGAATATTGACTAAAGCATGATTAAGTGAGTGAAGTAATAAGCGTACATGAGTCACCCCAAAAGTGTAAACATGAAAAGGGGAAAGATGTACTCACATTCGCTAAGCTGAATTATCCTCTAAGTGTTGTGAATGTATGTGAGGCGAATTCCAAAGACTCAACAACGTGGCTAGTCCAATTTGAAGAAATAAAAACCGAAAAAGAAAGAATATCAAGCTTCCAATTCGCCAATTACAAGAGCTTATAATCAAAGCTTCAATTGTAGAAGTAATAGACTATTGAAGAAAGGTATGAGGGAAAGTTTAATCGAATTGAAACAATCGATTTAGAGGTGCCTAGTGTAATGGGTCATAGGTGGGTTTTTATACTAGTTTTGGATTCAATTATCCATTAAAATTGGTCAACACCAAAAAGTAAGGTTTTATGATGAATTGACTATTTGACTAGGACTTTGACTGTTTGACTAAGACTTTGACTAGGACTTTGACCGGGACTTTGACTAGGACTTTGACTCGGACTTTGACTAGGACTTTAACTGCGACTTTGAATGTTTGACTGTCTTCGCGGACCTCGAGAACTAAAAAAATCAAATTTTCTAATTTAATCAATTTTAAGTTCCGAACTTGTTTCCTTCGGTTTCTAAGTTGTTTTAGGACCAAAAATTAAGGGTTTTGAGTATCATGGTCTGAAACATACGTGCTCGGGTGTAGATGTGAGTATAAAACGTGCAATACTTTTACTTATAAAAATTATAAGTTTTATTAAATTGTGACTTTTGGTCCTATTAACATAGGAGGGTTAAAAACGAAAATTTTGAAATAGTAAAGGGACCAATTATGCACATTTATAAAAAGTGAAGGGTGCAGGTTGTCACAAAATTCTTGTTGTTACTAGTGGGTTATGCTTGTAATAAATCTATGTATCTTGTCCTTGTGTTTGGCTGAAGATGTCTGGTGCTCTTGGTGGTCATACTGGTGGTTATACCAGCAATGGTCGAGGTAGTGGTAACATCACCTTGACCAAGATGAGCTGAACAACATGATGCGGCAGCATGTGAACGTTGCAATAATTGCCTTCCAGGCTATGCAGCAGACTCTTGGTCGTGACGCTGTCAATCGGCCTCATTCTATGCAGCCTGAGTGTACCTTTGTGTCGTTTATGAAGTGCATGCCTTACAGCTTCAGTGGTACTTAGGGAGCAGTGGGACTGCTCGGGTGGCTCGAGAAGATTCAGTTCGTTTTTGCTATGTGTGATTGTCCATCTGTTGATCGTGTGAAGTTTGCTTTGAGAACTTTGGTAGGTCCTACTTCATGTTGGTGGCATTCCACTACACAGACCCTTGCCCCGGGGGAGACCATGTCATGGATTGAGTTTGTTCTAAGGTTGGGAGCAGAGTGTTGCCCATGGGAGGAGGTGAATTGTGACACCCCAGGAACACACCTCATCAGGGACGATGAGACTCTAACAGAGGGTGAATGTGACACCCCAGGAAAATCCCACATCGGCCGTGGCCAGGAGAGATCCTTGGTTCATAAGTAATGTCTTGCCTCTTAAATCACCAACGCGTTTTGGGGCTTAATGTTAGTGGATGAGAGGAGAACTCCACAGTTAAGCGTGCTCAGGTGGGAGAAATTTCAGGATGGGTGACCTCCTGGGAAGTCTCCACTTAGGCAACCAAAAACAAATCCGTGAGCTCTGGATGGGCAAAGCGGACAATATTGGTGGTGAGAGGGGCGGGATGTTACATGAATAAACTGGAACACGAGTTCTGGAATCATAAGATGGTGGGTTCTGAGATCGAGAAGTACACTGCTAGGCAAAACGAGTTAGCTTTGATGTGTCCTGTGTCGGCTATACCAGAGTGAATGAGGATCGAGCATTACACTGCTGGGTTAGCGCCAGAACTTGTTGGATGGGTAGTTGGGATTGAACCTACTACATTGTCGAGTGCTATTCGGACGGCTCACATGATGACTGACTTGAAAGTTGCTGAGGGTGTTTTGACTCCCAGGGGTGACACTATGGAAGTCCTTGGGAAAAACAAGAGAAAGTTTGAGGCATTGGGTTCACCATCTGATCAGGACGAAGGAGGGTATGCTGGAAAGCTCCCGAAGTGTAATCTCTGTGGATTTCATCATCATGGTCGTTGTGACTGGTTTCATTGTAGCGGATGTGTAGGATCGAATTTCGAGCTAAATCTGATTTTGATGAAGAACAAGATGAAAATTATGTTGAACACACACTAAATATTCAATAAAAACCCACTAGATGATTTGCATAGATGAATACAATAAAACCCCAAAATCTCTAGCATGTGTGTTGATAGTAAAACCCTAATCTCTATCTATTTATAGCCCAACACACTTAGGCTAATTACATTTAGGTCCCTAGGGTTAACTAAATACTAAAACTCTTACTAAACAAGCAAACTATTTTTAAAGTAATAAATATATTTTGTCTAAACAAAATATATTTATTTATCCGTAGCGTCTTTCTCTATCATAACTTGAGCTTCACTCATCGATCTATTATCTGAATTTCTTGACTCGCGTTACATGTTGACTGCGACTCGTTCGAATTTGACTTTTGTTGACCGAACTTTGACTTGTTGACTTTAACTTGTTGATAACATTAGACTACCAAATTTAGACCCAACAATCTCCCCCTTAGTCTAATGTTATCAATCTCTTGTATCATTTTTAGAATCGTCAAACTCTACATACTGTGATCTTCAATTTAGGAAGCTTCAGTCTCAAATCCATTACCCAACAATACTCCCCCCTAGACTAATGCTTTCCAAATTTTCTTTGCTGAAGGTGTTCTTGTCACTTTGCTGATTGAGAACTCAGACCTCACAATCTCCCCCTTTTTGCATGCATCATCTTTGAAAATCAAGAACAAACTTTTTCAACTCTCGGTAGCTTGAATGGTTTAAAAGACGTAGGAGGAGGATTCCTAACTCGGTGTCTTCTGCAAACTTGAGGAAACAGGTGCTTTGGTTTGGTATCTTGCTCCACTGATGATCGGCCATCATTGCAGCAAGTAGTCGAAGAAGCCTATCCACAATCACAAACACAACTCCGAATTTTCTTTAGACAAATTTAACAAATAGACAAAACTGTATTCATCTTGGTGTGCAATCAAGTAAGTATCTCAAACGGCTTGAAAAACAAATAATGTGACATGGAAGACTTAAAAACAAATGTACACAAATAAAGATTTTTTATTTTTTTTGGATTTTAGAATTCTTTTTTTTTTTAATTTTAATCTTATTTTTTAAACAACCATCAACCTTTGAGATATAGAAGGGATCAGATATGGTATCACAATAACTTGAAAAGCCTAGCCACGCTTCAACTTTCTTGAGGATAGCTACAACCCAAGAACGATTGTCGGTATGTTTGTCCTCTTAAGTCCATGCCTCTCGTCTTTCAACATAGGTTTGGTGATGAGATTATCATGTTTTTGGTAATATTGATGAAAATTTTGTGGACCCCACTTGTGCTAGGTATAAGCCTACCAATCCTCAAGGTTTATCTAGATATAATGATAAGAGCTTCAGGTCTATGTTTCCATAAGCAGAGAAGATGATCATTATTTCAATCAGATGATGAGAGCTTCAGGTCTATGTTTCCATAAGCAGAGAAGTTGATCATCTGATTGTTGAGCTATTAATATATATTTGCACGTCACTAACATTGCGTGTCTTTTGGTGCTCACTTAATTTGTTGGCCCCGCATTGGTAGCCTGCACTCTTAGGTGTCTTTTGAATATATATGCACAAAAATTTTTGTGTCTTTTAATCTCTCAACCTATGTATGACCGGACTCAGCTTGTGCAGACCTAAAACATAGTGGGAATCCAGCTTTTCGTGTAGATTTATTATTATTCACCTTATAGCAGTTTACTCAACTTGAAGGCTGAACCTACCTACACATCATTAACGTGTAGTTGTAACGTCCTTCAGATCCTATTCATGTGCAGACATAGACAAGTTAGTTCCTATCATTTCCCATATAAGATCAGGATTATTTGCATTAATCACATCTCATGGCCGAGACTATATTTTCATACTCCCCCTAAACTTTAATTTTTGTACAACCCCCCTTTTTGTAATTAATTTTTTTTGTATTTTCTAAAAAATAATATTTACGAAAAATAAAGTCTTCCACATCAGACTTACATAAACATATATCAGCAAGAAAATGAGTGCGTGACAACGGTGTCAATTGTGCAATCAGGTTAGATACCATAACCAAACCTGTGAGATTTCCGCTCCAACCCTATTCTTGGAACAACCACTGTTACTAACCGTGTTACTAACAGTCCTCCATGGTAGTTCCTGCACTCATGAGTAAATTAATTAGAGAGTGGAACCCAGGCCATCGTGGTCCTGGTTTGTCCTTTTACATCAATGTAAGTAACTTCTTGAAACACCATACCTTTTCCCTCATTAGTTTCTTTTTCAAATTTTGTTTTGATTTGCCAAACCTGATTTGGTTTAAAAAATTTGTTTGTGAAAGAATTAATTTTCGAAACAATTTTTTGTTTAAAACCTGGAGGAATAGATTTGTGGTTTTGATGCTTTGGTTCTTTTAATCTTTGAATCATGTGAAACCGGCTTCACATGTGGTGATCTTGATGGAATATGTGTCATCCTAACATTCAAAGATGGGTGCATTTTATCCTTTGATCCAAAGAAGCAATTCGTATTGCCTTTACCGCTTGGATTTTGTCGTTCTGGAAATTGCTTGAGCACATGACCTTCTTTACCACACCTAAAGCAAGCCTTGAATGGCTTTTGTTGCTTTGTTGTCCCGTGTGAAGCAACTGGGGATGTAGATTGTTTTGAGCTTGATTCGGCTTGTTGAGAAGTATTGGGTTTTACAACACCTTTTAACTCTCTGATCTTTGACCCCGTGTGATTTCCATTGATCACTGATTCATCATCTGAAGTTGAGCTATCTTCTATAAACAGATCTTCTTCCAGTGAATCTTGATGAACTTGATTTGTAGTGTCAACTCTATCATCAAGTTCTGACACTGAAGTTTCCGAGTCATTTGAGCTTTCCCATTCTCTGGATGAACAAAACTCTGAATCACTTTGTGAATCATCTTTGCATGATGTTGACGAAGTAAACTCTGGAATTTCTTCAGTTAAGAACTTTCCAAACCTATTATTCTCAAGAGCGGGCACAAAAACAGGTGGAGCACAAACAGTTTTATCATCACAAAATGCAGATTTTAAATCAGCACATTCATGCACAGTATCATCATGACAAACATCAGAAGGTGAGATAGGTTTCTGCCTATCACAAACTTTTACCATACCATTCGAATCAACATTATCATCCAAATTTAAAACAGTTTTAGTCTTTTCATTATTCCAAAAAAACCAATTAACTGTTGAGTAATTGGCTCCTGGGTGACCCAACCCCAAAGTCTTTCCACCACAACTGTCATCATCTTCAACCTATGCCTTTTGTGTCACTTCTGCATTGCTTTCAATCATATTAGTACTAGACTCAGGTTTGACACATTCCTTTTCATACAGATCATTTTTAGGATGAGGTTTTGGAATTGGTATATACTCGCTTTTACTCAGGGGTAAAAATAAAGATCTTTTGATCCCATTGTTATCCTTATATCCAATTCCATCTTTAACAAAAGATTGCCTTGAACACTCCACTAGATCAACTTGAGCCTTCTTGCTTACATTCCATTTGTCCACAATAATTGGAAGATGATTTGTTTCGTTTCTTGATTTTTCTAACTTTTCTGTTAAATCATTTATTAAAAAATCTTTTCTAAGGACAAATTCGTTAAGAGTTTGCATTTCAGCGAGAGTTGCATTTAACTTTCGTTGATATGCCAACTCATTTTCTTTCATTTCATTGTTGATTTTTTGAATATCATCTCTTTCTCTTAAAACTTTTCGATTGTGGGACAAACAGTAAGCAACTGCTGTGACACACCTTAGTATGCACAGTTTTGTTTTAATTTCAAGAGGAATGCTTTTTACCAGATCCTTCTCCGCATGATCTTTGTTTGATTCCTCATTCACAGCCTTACATGTCATGTTGCCTTTTTCAATCTTGCTGCTTTTAGTCTTTTCAGCAATCAATGTTCCTTCCACATCTTGCTCTTGGCTCACCATACCCTTGGTACAAATCTTTCCCATAAGATCTTTGTTGTTGTCGACTTTTGCAGTTGCAACTTCTTCACCCCAGTCACAGTCGTCCTCAGTCAATGCCTTTGGTGCTTGCATTTTAGCAGCCTCATTTTCGTCGGTTATTGCCACTAATCCTTTTGTAGGCTTGATCTCATTTCTAGAATTTGCTGAGAGATTATGAAGAGTCCCAACTGAAATAGAGGATGGATTGGAGCTTTTCATGCTTATAGGAGCAGTGAAAGCCATGTTTCTAGATATTGATGTTGGTGGACTTGATATTGGAACGTAACCGACTTGATTCATCTCTCCCTTTATGACATCATTTTCAAATGACTTTAAGGAATTTATCACATCTGACAAAGTCATTGGACAAATCATAAAGTCCTCTCTGACCGTCATGAATTTCAAGCTCCATTCCTTTGGGAGTGAATTGAACAACTTTTTGATTGAATTGCGGTTGTTAACACGAATCCCGACTTTCTTCATCTTTGTAAGCATATTCATGAAACGACCGATGTGACTGCTTAAACTTTCACCACGAATGCTTCCAAACATGTCATACTCCTTTTGAATCATGTCTAGCTTCTTCTGAATCATGTCCTGATTTCCTTCATAGTAGTCACACAAGGCATACCACAAAGACTGAGCAGTGGTATACTCTTCGAACATGTTAAAAACATCATTCGACAGAGCCTTGATAAGAGCATCGTAGGCTTTGTGATCACGTTGAATCAACTGCTTGTCAAGGTCTGTATAAGTAGTTGGATCAGTGTTGAACACCTCTCCTGCCTCTGTGGTCCTCATTGGGAGGTGTGGTCCGAGTTGAACTAAGGTCCATTGGGTAAAATCATTCACATAATAGAAGGCTTTCATACGGTGCTTCCAGGTTCCATAATCTTGTGCACCCATTAACTGAGGGATTCGAGTTATGGTTCCAGTTTCCAGTTCAGCTTGGGTTATAGGATTCATAGTTAAGTTGTTATTGTTACCAGCCATTGATTAAGGTTGATTTTAAGTTTGATTTTCTGATTTTAAAGTTTAAAGTCCAATAATAAGTCCAAGGTCCTTAAGTGCGCAGATTTAAGTATTCAGAATTTAAGTATGCAGAATTTAAGTATGCAGCTTTTAAGTATGCAGAATTTAAGTATGCAGAATTTAAGTATGCAGATTTTAAGTATGCAGAATTTAAGTATGCAGAATTTAAGTATGCAGAATTTAAGTATGCAGATTTTAAGTATGCAGAATTTAAGTATGCAGAATGTAAGTATGCAGAATTTAACGGTTTGTTGATCTGATGGCACAAGAAACTTCGGGCAAAATAACGACTAGAACAAACGAATAAGTACACTGTGATAAAGCCACAGAAGGCTAAATCACTGTCTCCCAAAGTTTCCTTTGGTAAGTGCTCAAATAAGTATGCAACTTATGAGTTAAGTGCACACATCAAGAAATAAGTATGCAGCTTATGAGTTAAGCGCACACAACAAGAAATAAGTATGCAGCTTATGAGTTAAGTGCACACAACAAGACTTGAGTTAAGTACACAGAACAAGAAATAAGTATGCAGCTTATGAGTTAAGTGCACATAGCAAGAAATAAGTATGCAGCTTATGAGTTAAGTGCACACAACAAGAAATAAGTATGCAGTTTGATGAAATAAGTGCACAGTTTGAAGAAAAAAAACCCAAAAACTTTAAACGATCTATAAAATTTTCAACAGAAATCCGATTAAACGACGAATTTGTAGATGGTTAAATCCCAAATTCGAGTACCAAGCTCTGATAACAAATTGTAGGATCGAATTTCGAGCTAAAATCTGATTTTGATGAAGAACAAGATGAAAATTATGTTGAACACATACTAAATATTCAAGCAAACTATTTTTAAAGTAATAAATATATTTTGTCTAAACAAAATATATTTATTTATCCGTAGCGTCTTTCTCTATCATAACTTGAGCTTCACTCGTCGATCTATTATCTGAATTTCTCGACTCGCCTTACGTGTTGACTGCGACTCGTTCGACTTTGACTTTTGTTGAACGAACTTTGACTTGTTGACTTTAACTTGTTGATAACATTAGACTACCAAATTTAGACCCAACAATCTCCCCCTATACACTCGGGCATAACAAAGCTTCAAAGAATTGGAACCGGCATTTTCATATCTACTGTCTCAATGGTTGTTGCAGCAATTGTTGAAACAAAAAGACATAAAGTTGCTCGCGAGTATGGATTATTAGATGATCCGAATGCAATGATCCCAATGATGATATGGTGGCTATTACCTCAATATCTATTGGTCGGAGCTGGTGATGTGTTTACAATTGTGGGTATGCAAGAATTATTTTATGACCAAATGCCAAGTGATCTCAAGAGTATAGGTTTAGCACTTTATCTCAGTATTCTGGGAATTGGAAGCTTTCTAAGCGGATTTATAATATCGCTCGTTGAGAAAACGACAGGTGAAAAGGGTGAAGGGGGTTGGATATCTGATAACATGATTCAAGGGCATATTGATTATTTTTACTACCTTCTGGCTGGGATCAGTGCAGGTGCATTTGTGATGTTTGTATGTTCTGCAAAATCTTATGTTTATAATGAAGAAAGAGGCATGTGATATTGCAGCAGGATGTATATGTTGTAATGGTTGCTGAAGCATTATTAATGACTAGTTTAAATAATTTAACATATTACAATATTACATAACAAAAAAAACAAAAAACAAAAAAAAAAGAAAAAAAAAAGAAAATTATGTTGAACACACACTAAATATTCAATAAAAACCCACTAGATGATTTGCATAGATAAATACAATAAAACCCCAAAATCTCTAGCATGTGTGTTGATAGTAAAACCCTAATCTTTATCTATTTATAGCCCAACACACTTAGGCTAATTACATTTAGGTCCCTAGGGTTAACTAAATACTAAAACTCTCACTAAACAAGCAAACTATTTTTAAAGTAATAAATATATTTTGTCTAAACAAAATATATTTATTTATCCGTAGCGTCTTTCTCTATCATAACTTGAGATTCACTCGTCGATCTATTATCTGAATTTCTCGACTCGCCTTACGTGTTGACTGCGACTCGTTCGAATTTGACTTTTGTTGACCGAACTTTGACTTGTTGACTTTAACTTGTTGATAACATTAGACTACCAAATTTAGACCCAACAATCTCCCCCTTAGTCTAATGTTATCAATCTCTTGTATCATTTTTAGAATCGTCAAACTCTACATACTGTGATCTTCAATTTAGGAAGCTTCAGTCTCAAATCCAGTACCCAACAAGGTGCAAGCTGGTAGGTCATGTTGCCAAGGATGGTAGAGTCAACCTTCAGCAGGGACGGGTTCAGGAGATTGTTTGAAGGAAATAGGGGTGCTTCAACTGTGGCAAGTTGGAACATTTCAAGCATGCCTGCCCTAAGCCTCCTACCCCCATGGGTGAGCAGGGATGCTTTCGTTGTGGTCAATTGGGGCATTTCTTGAAGGACTACCCACGGCGGAAACAAGGTGTGGCTGGTGAGGAAAGAAACAATCAGGACAATGGGGGCGATGGCATGGGTGCGAACGCCCTCACCATTGGTTCGGGTGAAGCCCAATAGGATTATGATACTGTTACCGGTATATTTTCTCTTATTGATCGGTCTGCTTCTGGTTTATGCTGATTTATTTGTACTGTCTAGCGTTCCATATCGGTTAAGTCTTATCTATTGTAAGACATGGTACCTGCACCGTGAGGGGCTAGGTGTTTAGCTATCGTGTGTCATGCTGTGACTATTTTCTTTTCAAACTCATTATGGCCACTCTGAATTCCTGGTCACGCCGTCTTATCTCACCGGTGCGCCTATGAAGGTTTATAGGTTCGATAAACCGCATTTGCACACCTTATCCTATTTTTGCTTGTGGGCGCAAGCGATTTCAGCTTTTATCGAGGTGTTTCCATTTTGGGTCTCGGTTGTTTGTCAACACAACGTGATGACGTTATCGTTTATGTTTCTCGTCAGCTTAGAGTCCGTGATCGCTTATGTTTCACCCATGTTTTGGAACCATGAGCGTTTTGGGTTGTTCTGAAGATCTAAAGACACTACTTCTACGGTACCAGGTGCTTCGTTTATACCGATCACAAGAGTCCTCGGCTTATCTTCAACCAGGAGGAGTGGACCATGTCATGGTCTGGAGCAGTTATCACGTATTTATTTTGAGGAAGTAGTTCCTCGGTTTGGGGTGTTTGTTCCTATCATCTTGGATTTGCGATTCTCGTTTCGTTTCGTGTTTCGGGGAAGCGTTGTTTGAGCTTCAGGTGCACAGTTGGATACGAGTACGGGTCATCTTCCGTATTATTAGAGTTCAGTGTGGTTCATGTTGTGGACCGGGGTTCTCGTGGGGAATAGAGGGGGGATCTAGGTAACCTCATTCATTACCTAAGCGCATACTTGGGTCGATACCTGTTACTGTTGAAGCTGAGTGAATCTCGAGGCGAGATTCCTTTCAACCGGGGGATGATGTAGCAACCGTAAAAATTTTCTTTCTTTTCAGCTTCGGGCAATTTTCGGGACCAATTTTTTTCAACTTGGGGATGATGTGACACCCAGCAAACTCAGGGTAATATTTTCGAAGATATGAGTCTACCTTAGCGAAAACATTTACTTAACATAATCGACTAGGTCAGTTGAGTCGGTTTACACTTAGGTATAGTCCAGGGTTCAATGATTTGGAGTATCATTGGGGGGTATCATATGCACACACGAGTCTTGAGTCTCGTTGTTGGTGAATTACATGAATTGAATTAAGTGACAAACATGAATTGATCAATATATGATGTGTAATGTGTAAATACGTGATTATATGACGTTTATATGATTATACATGCTTAACATATGTTGGGATTGCATGTTCATGTGTTAGAATGTGTTAACATGTGTTAAAACGCGTTTAAACGATAAAACCATTAAAAACTGAGAACCAGGAAATTGGTTCGACCCTTAGGGGGTTTGAACCAACACATATGACTCTCATTCGACCCCTGAAAACCTTAATTCGACCCTTGAAGGGTGCGAACTAACAGCTGCTATAAATACCATACTTTGCAACTTTTTCATCATTTCACAAACCCTATACTCCCCCAAGTGCTCTCTTTCTACCCCAAACCTGTAGAAAGGAGTTTTTGATCCCGTTTATCATATCCTAACCTACAAACATGTTCTATAACCTAAACAAGAGAAGATTCAAGGTGTGTTCTTGATCTAAAACCTTTTTAATCAATTTTCATTCGTTTTTATCAAACCCTAAGTGTCCAGATCTGATTCAAACTTGTTTTCATGGATAAAAACCTTTCTAACACCTTTGTAAACAAAACCTTTTCAGTAATAATGAGTTTTCATGCAAAAATCCATGTGTTAATAGTGTTGAATGAGATATTATGTGTTATATGATGTATGAATGATTGATAGATGATAGGATGATGATCTATAACTGTTTTAGATGATGATTTATGATTATTATTGGGAATAATTGATGATTGATGACGTTTTACCCATTTTGGGGGTTTTATGCTAGATCTAGGGTGTGTTACCTGCCACTTTAACAGGTCAAAATATGTACACTTCCAAGTCAACATTTAATTTTCCATGCATAATTCATATCACTCTATATGCATAAGTCCCCCGAGAAAGTCTAGCAATGTCCGAACGATTATAATTTCACCCATATCAATGAATCTTGGTGACACGAACTTAAACTACTATGAACTATTTTCCAAAAACATGTATAAATGCCTATTTATTTAATAATACAATGGGAAGTGTTGTATAATTTATGTATGAAAACTAGTATTTTTGTAACATACATATCTACATGTATATGTATATATATACTCGACACACATGTATATGAACATGAATATCACATGTGTCACACCACGTCAACGGCGGAAACACGTGGCGCGACGGTTCAAAAGCATAAAGTCAAGGTTATTGCTAAACATAAGTAATTTAAGAAAATGGGTCATTTATTAAGGCGTCATTACTTGTTCCAAACATTACACAAAAGTAAATTGTTTTTAAAGTAACATCGAGGTTTCTCAAATATATCCCAAGCTTTGGGAAATAAAGGTGAAACCCCGCAAAATGTACAACGCCGCATTGGGAGATTCTCCGACCCAGCTCGCCTGATCCTTCTTCATCTAGTTACCTGAAAGATATGTTTAAAAGTTTCGTCAATATAAAATATATTGGTGAGTTCACAGGTTTTTAGTTTCCAAAACTTGATTACTTGGGAAATACCATGTTATGACAATGTATAGGAGTTGCAAATTCCTATAACTCTACTTGAGACTATAATCAAACCAAGACGTATAAATAAGTATGCCCCGCTCCAAGTCGTTACTCGGTTTCCCACGACTTAAGTTCAGAATATATGCACCCCAGGCATAACCTAATGCATAATCGACGCTATCGATTAGGGGTGGGCCTTGTCAGGCACCAATAGTACTATTCAAATATTCCACCGGTTTCATTTCCCTGAACAAATGATTATAGAGGCGAGGACTCAACCCCGAGTGGCGGTCACACCTCAAGTAATAAATCCGTCAAACATTTTCCCTAACATATCTTTCCCCCGGAAAACGTAAAAATAGTTTAAAATGGGGCCGTGAAACTCACCTGTAACTCTGTCTGGTTTACTTAGGCGGATAGCGACGATGGTCTCGCACCTACAAACGTCCTAGACGTATAAGTCACTATTCCTATAGTGCATGTGCCTTGGCAAGTTGTACACCCAACTCCCGACCACAAGTTATTCCAAATCCCGTTTAATTAAGCGCGTATCCTAAGTTTCGTTGGCGTTACATTACCCTTTTTTTGTGTTACAAGTTATATATTACTCTTGTTAATATTTCCATAACTTGTATCTTATTATCATCGACTCGACTTCACTTAACATATAATTATTTTCCCATTTAAATAATTATACTTAAGATCGCATCGCTCGATATAATATATATTTCAACTCTCGACCCGACTCACTTTGCCACACATTTGTTTTCCCATTTAAACAAATATGCTAAGATCTTGTCGTTCGATTGTATATTCTTAACACCCGATTCAACTCACCATACCGTATATTTATTTTCCCATTCAAATAAATATACTAGGATCTCGTTGGTGCGGCATACACATATATATATCCTTGTCTTCTCGTCGCGGCTTTCCTTCCCACATATCTACTTTCCCATTAAGTAGATATACTAGAATTTTGCCGAGACGAGCGTACATATATATAAATGTGTAATTTTCCTTGTTAAGTATATACATTTGTTTTAGCGTCTTATTTGTTTATGTCATGTGTTTCTCCCACGAATAATTCTCTTAACACTTAGGAAAGTGTTTATTAGTTTTCACCCAATGTATATATATATTTTACTTCTTAAAATATATATTTTTCTCATCTTGCCGCAATGGCATTTTTCTCATGATTTGTCCGTGTACGGTTCGTTAACGCGTCTTAGTTCGATATCTTAACTCGATTAGTTAATTTTTCCAAGTTTTTCCCAACATGTATTTTATAGAAATATTATCCATATTTCTTCCTATTTTCACATGTTACTTGGATGGTTTCAAATACTTATGTATTTTTAACCCAACTTGTTAACTTAACTACAAAAATGTTTTCCAACACTTTTATATTCCCATTTATATAAAAGTATTCATTTTTGTATAAGTTTCTCAAGTTTGTTTAATATTTTTATAAAATCTCTATTTTATAAAAATCCTTATGTTAGAATCCTCTATATTTTTATAACTTTCAAAAATACACTTTTATACAAAACACCCAAGTATTTCTACTAGTATTTACAAAAATCATCCTTAGACTTTATTACTTACATTTTTGACACCAAATTTTCCATACTTGTATTTTTGGACTAATAGTTTCTAAAATATCCATTTTAGTCCTCTAACTTTCAAAGTTACAACTTTAGTCCCTTAACTTCCAAAAGTTGCATTTTTCCACTCTAACTCCCAAAGTTAACATTTTTCACTCAAAATAGTAAACTTTGAAGATTCAACTTTTTATTGGTAAGTTATTTTTGTATCAAAACACTTATGTTAGTCTTGTATTCCATATGGAAGACTACTTATGTGTGTGTTTTATGTATTTGTCCATTTTAACAAAATATCATTCATCTAAGTAAGCTAACTTAGATTTTCCATTTTCTTCATTTATGAACTTCTAACCTGTTTTACCACATATTATAACTTAGATGATCATAATAAGATGATTTAAAGTTACTTTTATCATATTCAAGTTCATTCCATAATCTTAACCAAAACATCATCCTACTTAGTTTTAAATGTAAACTTTACATATTTTCAAGATTAATACATCATCATCATCAAATCCATGGTTTATTTTCATATCTTTAATCTTCCATTTTACACATGTAAAACCTATTAAAGATTATGTTCAAAACCACTTTTTAAACCCTTCATGTACAACTTGCTACTAGGAACACATACATGAATAATAATAATCAAAAACAAGATTAAGAATGCTTACTACTAGCACAAGGCTAGGGAAGACAAACACCTTGGATTTGAGAGGGGTTTAGTGTGTTCTTCCAAGTGGTTTAGCTCCAAGCTCTTGAAACACACAATAGGGGTTTGGATGATGAATTGTTTAGGAGTAATTTGGAAGTGTTAAAACTTGAAGAATAATGTGTGTGTGGGTGTGAATACCTACGGCCTCAAGAAAGGAAGAAGAAAGAAGTGTTTTGCTTTGTTATTCAACCTTCTAACACATGTTATTTATAACCTTATCACATGTAATCATGCTAAAGATTCAAGAGATCTTATGGAGGATTGTATGTGTACTTGGGAGATTTTGAAAATATGATATGTGTGTGTGTGAAGGATGCCGTGTATGTATGTATGTATAGATAGGAGGTTGCTTGCAAATCTTTGGTAAATCCTTATGATCACACATGATCTTTATACAAGACCTCACCATGCATGCATACACTAATGTCATGATGGCTTAGATTTGTGTCTTGGCTTATTAGGGCCATGTGGCCGAAATTTTCTTCAAGGGGGACAAGATTAGGGTGCTTTTTGTACTAGTGTTTTCTTACCACTTTTCCTTACACCTTTTGGCTTTACATGCATGCTTTACATATAGGTTTTAGATTATAATTATCAAACCACATGTGTGGATACCACAAGGCCATCTAGGCCGGCCCCTTGGATGGGTTTGGTGGGGTCCACAACTTCAAATAATTACCCATTGTTTGTTATGTTTAATCCCCCGTCGTTCGGGTGTCGTTCGGGTATTTTTCGGGTTTTAATCACGCGTTATCCGGACATTCAAAATACCTTTAATAACCCTTAAATATAGTCTATTTAAAGCGTTGATTGGTTATTTAGGCCTTTGCCGGGTGAAATTATGAGTTATACGCGTATCGGGTGCGGTACGCGCATTTTATTCGTTACCGGGAGATTTGTACAAGACGTTTTCATTTATGGTTTTGGAGTTCCAAAACTCATTATATCTTATGAAAATACCCTTTATTTTATATCCTGGGTGTCCGGGATCCGTTTCGTTTATTTAATTATTACCGGGTAATCGCCAACGTCCATACCGGATAGCTTATTCGCACATGATCCAATCATGCTTTATCATTAAACGTATACATTCCTATGCACTATTTGGAAATTGCTATCCCCTAAGACCTTGATAATTAAATCACACATAATTGCATTTAATTACGTTAATCATATATTAATTAATTTGTACGGAATTACCTTATTTTTGCCGGTTGTTACATTCTCCCCCCGTTAAGAGAATTCCGTCCCGGAATTCACTTCGAGTTCTCCGGTACAGGTGTCTTCTCGAATAGGGCGGGGTATTTTTGCGCACTTTGACCAATCTGATCTTGTTGCGCCTTAGTTTTTGGACCTTCCAATCAGTTACCTCGATTGGTTCTTCCACAAAATGTAACTTGTCGTCAATCTGGATTTCGTCAGCTGGAATAATGAGAGTTTCGTCGGATATGCACTTTTTCAAATTCGACACATGAAACGTGTCGTGTATTCCACTAAGCTCCTGAGGCAACTTGAGCTTGTATGCCACTGTGCCTACCATGGACAAGACTTCGAATGGTCCAATGTATCGCGGGTTCAACTTTCCGCGCTTCCCAAAGCGCGCGACACCTTTCCAAGGTGACACTTTCAGTAGGACCCTATCTCCGACTTGAAACTCTAAAGGCTTTCGCCTCATATCAGCATAGCTTTTCTGGCGGTCCCGGGCCGCTTTGAGGCGTTCCTTTATCAAAAAGACCTTATCCGTGGTCTCTTGAACAATTTCGGGCCCGGTGAGTTGCTTTTCTCCAACTTCCGCCCAACATAATGGCGATCGGCACTTGCGTCCATATAGAGCTTCAAACGGTGCGGCTTGAATGCTCGTATGATAACTGTTGTTGTAAGAAAATTCTACCAATGGCAAGTGCGTATCCCAATTACCTCCGAAATCAATCGCGCATGCCCGTAACATGTCTTCCAATGTCTGGATGGTTCGTTCACTTTGACCATCCGTTTGGGGGTGATATGCGGTGCTCATGTCGAGGCGAGTACCGAGGGCTTCATTTAAACTTTCCCAAAATCTGGAAGTGAAACGACTATCTCGATCGGAGATGATAGATACAGGTACGCCGTGTTTGGATACCACTTCCTTAATGTACAAACGGGTCAGTTTCTCCAACTTGTCCGTTTCGCGAATCGGAAGGAAGTGTGCAGATTTTGTCAATCGATCAACGATTACCCAGATCGTGTCATGGCCACCTGTCGTCTTAGGTAACTTGGTAATGAAATCCATGGTGATTCGTTCCCATTTCCATTCCGGTATTTCCGGTTGCTGGAGCAAACCGGAAGGTTTCTGGTGCTCAGCCTTGACCTTTGCGCAAGTCAAACATCGCGCAACATAGGCTGCTATATCCCTTTTGAAATTCGGCCACCAATAAAGTTCTTTCAGATCGTGGAACATCTTGTCTGCACCCGGGTGAACCGAATATCTAGAACTGTGAGCTTCGGCCAATACTAGCTCACGCAATCCACCATATACTGGAACCCATATTCTATTCATGAAATACAGTGTCTGGTCTGCTTTCGGTTCCAGTGAATCAACCATCTTTCGTAACCTTTCACCTTTGACATTCTCGGGTTTGAGGGCGTTAACTTGAGCTTCACGAATTCGTTCAGTCAGATTCGTGTGGATAGTCAGACCCAAAGCTCGAACACGCAATGGTTTAACCCGTTCCTTGCGACTCAAGGCGTCGGCTACGACGTTCGCCTTACCGGGATGGTACTTAATTTCACAATCGTAATCGTTTAATAATTCAACCCATCGCCGTTGTCGCATATTCAAATCCTTCTGATCAAAGATGTGTTGCAAACTCTTATGATCAGTGAAAATCGTGCACTTGGTTCCGTACAAATAGTGCCTCCATATCTTGAGAGCGAACACCACTGCACCTAATTCCAAATCGTGTGTAGTGTAGTTCTTCTCATGGATTTTCAGTTGCCTGGAAGCATATGCTATCACTTTTTCTCGCTGCATCAATACACAACCCAAACCTTGATGCGAGGCATCACAGTAAACTACAAAATCTTCCGTACCGTCTGGAAGTGACAGTATCGGAGCGCCACATAACTTGTCTTTTAACAATTGGAATGCTGCCTCTTGCTTTTCCGTCCACTCAAATTTCTTATCCTTTTGGGTTAGCATGGTTAAAGCTTGTGCTATCTTCGAAAAGTTCTCGATGAACCTTCTGTAATAACCCGCAAGGCCTAGAAATTGTCGTACTTCGGTGGGAGTTCGAGGGGCTTCCCAATTTTTAATTGCCTCGATCTTGGCGGTATCGACGTGTATGCCCTTCTTGTTTACCACGTGGCCTAAAAAGTGAACTTCCCGAATCCAAAAGTCACATTTCGAGAATTTAGCATAGAGCTTCTCCTTGCGTAATACTTCAAGAATTAACCGAAGGTGATTCTCGTGGTCTTCTTTCGTGCGTGAATAGATCAAAATATCGTCAATGAAGACTATGACGAATTTATCCAAGTATGGCTTGCACACGCGGTTCATTAAGTCCATGAAAACCGCTGGTGCGTTGGTCAAGCCGAACGGCATTACCAAAAATTCATAGTGTCCATACCGGGTTCTGAAGGCCGTTTTTGGTATGTCTTCTTCTTGTATACGCAACTGGTGATAGCCTGACCTCAAATCGATCTTGGAGTAATAGCTGGAACCTTGGAGCTGATCAAATAAATCGTCGATCCTGGGGAGAGGATAGCGATTCTTGATGGTTAGCTTGTTCAGCTCTCGATAGTCGATGCACATGCGAAATGTGCCATCCTTCTTCTTCACAAATAAGACGGGAGCTCCCCAAGGTGAGAAACTCGGTCTTATAAAACCTTTGTCCAATAATTCTTGTAGCTGGCTGGACAGTTCCTGCATTTCTGATGGAGCTAGGCGGTATGGCGATCGTGCCACAGGGGCTGCTCCGGGAACGAGATCGATGCGGAACTCGACTTGTCGAGGTGGCGGCAACCCCGGCAAATCTTCTGGGAATACATCCGGAAAATCTCTGGCGACTGGAATGTCTTCCAACTTTCGCTCGTCGGCCTTCTTGTCCACTACGTGTGCCAAGAATGCGACAAGCCCTTTTCTCAGACACTTACGAGCCTTCATGCTCGAAATAATCCTCAGTGGCGTCCCGTGTCTTTCCCCTTGAATTGAGAGAGTTTCACCGCTTGCGAGGGGAACTTGAATAACTTTATCGTTGCAAACCACAATGGCACGGTGCGCGGACAACCAATCCATGCCGACAACGATGTCAAAACTTCCCAATACGACCGGCAACAGATTAATCCCAAACTCGTGCCCACAGAGTTCTAACTTACAATCTTTTGCTACCTCTCTTGTTTCAATAGTTTTACCATTAGCCAGTTCTATAGAGTAGGGTGTATCTAGTTTGCTAGTTTTTAAACCAAGTAGTCTTTTAAACTCAATGGATACGAAGCTAAAGTCAGCACCGGTATCAAATAATACAGAGGCATAATGACCATTTAGAGGAAACGTACCAGTGACCACATTGGGGTCTTGCCGTGCATCACCGGCTCCAATCACAAATGCCCGGCCGCGGGCCTGATTGTTGACCTTGGGGCAATCCTTCTTCCAATGATCTAACGACCCGCATGCAAAGCATGGTCTAGCCCCTCCATTTTTCGGTGCTCCAGATCGGCACTCTTCAGTCTTGTGCCCTGTGCGGTGGCACTTTCTACAAGTTAACCCGTTGTTTCTCCCCTGATTTCCCTGCTTGTTACCGTTACCACGTCCCGTGGCGACATATCCCTTTCCCTTCTTGTTCGAGCTACCCGACGCTCGGTCCCTTTTTCCTTCATCCCGTTTTCTTTTCCCAAACCTCGGCTTGTTACCCTGATCATTAGTCACAACAGCTGAATTTGATCCCTGATTCTTGGCCTCAACACTGCTTGCCTCAGAAATTTTTAATCCTGAAACTTGGCGGATTAGGGTACCCATGCGGATAGCATCTTCAGTGAGGCTTAGTGCCAGATCAATCGCCTCGCGCATGGTCGTGGGCTTGGAAGAGGTGACCATGCTGCGTATCTGTGGTGCTAACCCGAATAAGTAACGTTCCACCTTGTTCTTTTCCGGTGTAACCAGACGAGGTACCAGTCGAGCGAGATCATGAAATCTAGACGTATACCCAGTAACGTCTGCTCCTACCATGGTGAGGTTCCAGAACTCGGTTTCCAATTTCTGTACTTCGCTTGCCGGGCGGTATTCGGCAGTCATAAGTTCCTTCAGTGCCACCCATGATAGAGAGTATGCAACATCATCTCCTAGAGACTGTACTTGGCCATTCCACCAAGTTAGTGCCTGATCTAGAAACAGGTTGGTGGAGTACATGACAGACTGTCGAGGGGTACACCCGCTGATGCGGATAACTGCCTCGGTCTTTTCAAACCATTTGACCAGGCCTATGGAACCCTCAGTGCCGCTGAAGTTTATTGGCTTGCAGTCCAAGAAAGCCTTGAAAGTGCAGCCGCGCTCTCCCGAGGCTGTCCCTGTAATAGTAATGTAGTATGTTATTATGGGATAGGAGTTTTTGAAATATCCTCCCATCACTTTTTCATTTATTCTTAAACCTCTTACCAATGGGGGAGGTCTCTCGTCGCTCGCTCCCTGTCCTGTCATGGGAGTGTTCAGAGCGTGCGGCTTCATGTTCAGCGATGGCGCGAGCTATGCGCTCTGAGATCAGTGTCTCTAGTTCAGCGGGGGTGGTCGGTAATCCGTCCGAGCCGCTGTTGCTTCGGGTGGCAGGTGCCATTTTTCTTCAATAATATATATATCAAAGGTTAATTCGGCAACATTTATACAATATCATATAAAGCATAAATAACAACCCAAAATATGAACGCGATAGTCAATACAAAGTCATCACACAACATGCAAGCACACCATACAGAATAAATAATAATAACTGTAGAAGTCATAACACAATTTTACCATAACAAGTCTTTCATAAATTTCAACATAATGATTACACTGATTTGTTCGATACAACAAAATTGAGGATTTCTTCCTCTTACATCATTCATTTGAAATACATCAGAAATATATTGTTATATGCCGGCACAACCCGCTCGGCTAGGCAAAATATAAGTGGGTGTCATAACCCACGTGGTGCTATCATACAACTACTACTACTACTACGGCTATCTTCAAATATTCTTCCATATGTCCCAATGAGTCCCTACTGTGGCGGTGGCGGAGGAAACAGGTACTGAGGCGCATGCATGCTAATCGTCATGCTGATCTCCATGATGCGCTCGTACAAAAACTGTCGGTGCGCCCAGTGTGCATCCCCAGTAATCCCGCATTGCGCATCCATGCGCAATAGCTCCTCTGCGTAATGCGCTAAGGCATCACGAGCGTCAATCATCCTCGCCCACATCAATCTCGTCTGCTGCTCAACCTGATTCACGGTGCGCTGCACCGTGTTGACTAGAGTCTGAAAGTCCTGCTCTAAGGTGATGGTTGAGGTCCAGGCGGGTCCAGAGAGGGGTGTCATCCTGTGAAGGTGGGACGGTCCGGGTATATCAGGGTGAACTGGTGGGAATGGGCCAAAAGGGTCTGGTGCGTGGAAGAACATCGGGGCAAAGCCCTGTGGTACGGGTGTAAAGAGTGGAGGTCTCATGTAAGGATCTCCCGCACCCAAAGGGTACGGTGCAGGTGTCATGCCGGGTAAGGTGGGTATCGGCAGTGTCGTGGCTATGGTGGGTGGTGGCACAGGCTCGGCTAAAGGGGTCAAGAGGGGCTCAGAGATAGTGGCCCACTCTGGGGTGGACACCACTACAGGGGGTGTGGGAGGGCTCGCAGTGGCGAATGCCTCCATGCCTGCCCTATGTAGCTCAGAGCTACGGGCGAGACTACCCTCAAGTACAAGTGCTGCTGGGGCTGGCTCCTCCTGAGGTATGGGCTCGAGTGGTGCTGGTGGGGCTACGGGGTCGGCTGGGGCGTCCTCTAGCATTGGAGCCACTGGCTCCTCCTGATCAGCCGGAATCTCGGGCACCAACATGTGCTCCACCGAACCTACAGACTCGTCGTCGGAGTCATCGGATATCCACCCGTTCCTCCCACGGGCGATAGGCAGGAGTCTCATGCCTGCAGGTACGTGGATGTGGGGTACCGGTGCTGGCTCGTGCTCGGCGTGAGCCTGTCGGCGGAATGGAGACTCTGCCGCATCCGACTGGGCTGGGTTTGGTCGCGACGGACCGGCGCAGCCTTCAGGGAAGTCCCTGATGGCTCGAATGGGGTGTACGGCCAAAGGTGCGGTCGGTACAATGGGCAGTGGCGCGTCAATCACGGCCGGTGCCCAGTGGGGGTCCTCGCTGGGGTCTGACTCATCTGAGCTATCGTCGCCTGCTCCGTCGGCGGCGACGCCCATCTCTACGTCCTCATCTCCCGAGGAGAGCACTACCAACTCTGCTGGCTCTGGTGGTGGTGCTGGGATGATCTGCAAGCTACTGTCGTAGCTCGGCGCGATACTTCCTGCGTTCGACATTCCTGGCAAAAGAACCGTACTAATATATATGAATTATTTAAATTAGACAGTTATGGCGTACTTTATAGTAACCTTCCTAACTTCTAATTTCACGTTAACGCATAGCAATACCCATGGCTGGCTTGGTCGGAATCTCCTCATGCCCAATGCTTCTTGAAAATTACTTTTATTTAACACCTTATATATTTTCTTTTTGAAAACTTTATTATTTGAACCAAATCCGGTTATAGTCTAGTTTTTAAAGAAAATACTCTAGTTCGCTATAACCTTGGCTCTGATACCACGTTCTGTCACACCACGTCAACGGCGGAAACACGTGGCGCGACGGTTCAAAAGCATAAAGTCAAGGTTATTGCTAAACATAAGTAATTTAAGAAAATGGGTCATTTATTAAGGCGTCATTACTTGTTCCAAACATTACACAAAAGTAAATTGTTTTTAAAGTAACATCGAGGTTTCTCAAATATATCCCAAGCTTTGGGAAATAAAGGTGAAACCCCGCAAAATGTACAACGCCGTATTGGGAGATTCTCCGACCCAGCTCGCCTGATCCTTCTTCATCTAGTTACCTGAAAGATATGTTTAAAAGTTTCGTCAATATAAAATATATTGGTGAGTTCACAGGTTTTTAGTTTCCAAAACTTGATTACTTGGGAAATACCATGTTATGACAATGTATAGGAGTTGCAAATTCCTATAACTCTACTTGAGACTATAATCAAACCAAGACGTATAAATAAGTATGCCCCGCTCCAAGTCGTTACTCGGTTTCCCACGACTTAAGTTCAGAATATATGCACCCCAGGCATAACCTAATGCATAATCGACGCTATCGATTAGGGGTGGGCCTTGTCAGGCACCAATAGTACTATTCAAATATTCCACCGGTTTCATTTCCCTGAACAAATGATTATAGAGGCGAGGACTCAACCCCGAGTGGCGGTCACACCTCAAGTAATAAATCCGTCAAACATTTTCCCTAACATATCTTTCCCCCGGAAAACGTAAAAATAGTTTAAAATGGGGCCGTGAAACTCACCTGTAACTCTGTCTGGTTTACTTAGGCGGATAGCGACGATGGTCTCGCACCTACAAACGTCCTAGACGTATAAGTCACTATTCCTATAGTGCATGTGCCTTGGCAAGTTGTACACCCAACTCCCGACCACAAGTTATTCCAAATCCCGTTTAATTAAGCGCGTATCCTAAGTTTCGTTGGCGTTACATTACCCTTTTTTTGTGTTACAAGTTATATATTACTCTTGTTAATATTTCCATAACTTGTATCTTATTATCATCGACTCGACTTCACTTAACATATAATTATTTTCCCATTTAAATAATTATACTTAAGATCGCATCGCTCGATATAATATATATTTCAACTCTCGACCCGACTCACTTTGCCACACATTTGTTTTCCCATTTAAACAAATATGCTAAGATCTTGTCGTTCGATTGTATATTCTTAACACCCGATTCAACTCACCATACCGTATATTTATTTTCCCATTCAAATAAATATACTAGGATCTCGTTGGTGCGGCATACACATATATATATCCTTGTCTTCTCGTCGCGGCTTTCCTTCCCACATATCTACTTTCCCATTAAGTAGATATACTAGAATTTTGCCGAGACGAGCGTACATATATATAAATGTGTAATTTTCCTTGTTAAGTATATACATTTGTTTTAGCGTCTTATTTGTTTATGTCATGTGTTTCTCCCACGAATAATTCTCTTAACACTTAGGAAAGTGTTTATTAGTTTTCACCCAATGTATATATATATTTTACTTCTTAAAATATATATTTTTCTCATCTTGCCGCAATGGCATTTTTCTCATGATTTGTCCGTGTACGGTTCGTTAACGCGTCTTAGTTCGATATCTTAACTCGATTAGTTAATTTTTCCAAGTTTTTCCCAACATGTATTTTATAGAAATATTATCCATATTTCTTCCTATTTTCACATGTTACTTGGATGGTTTCAAATACTTATGTATTTTTAACCCAACTTGTTAACTTAACTACAAAAATGTTTTCCAACACTTTTATATTCCCATTTATATAAAAGTATTCATTTTTGTATAAGTTTCTCAAGTTTGTTTAATATTTTTATAAAATCTCTATTTTATAAAAATCCTTATGTTAGAATCCTCTATATTTTTATAACTTTCAAAAATACACTTTTATACAAAACACCCAAGTATTTCTACTAGTATTTACAAAAATCATCCTTAGACTTTATTACTTACATTTTTGACACCAAACTTTCCATACTTGTATTTTTGGACTAATAGTTTCTAAAATATCCATTTTAGTCCTCTAACTTTCAAAGTTACAACTTTAGTCCCTTAACTTCCAAAAGTTGCATTTTTCCACTCTAACTCCCAAAGTTAACATTTTTCACTCAAAATAGTAAACTTTGAAGATTCAACTTTTTATTGGTAAGTTATTTTTGTATCAAAACACTTATGTTAGTCTTGTATTCCATATGGAAGACTACTTATGTGTGTGTTTTATGTATTTGTCCATTTTAACAAAATATCATTCATCTAAGTAAGCTAACTTAGATTTTCCATTTTCTTCATTTATGAACTTCTAACCTGTTTTACCACATATTATAACTTAGATGATCATAATAAGATGATTTAAAGTTACTTTTATCATATTCAAGTTCATTCCATAATCTTAACCAAAACATCATCCTACTTAGTTTTAAATGTAAACTTTACATATTTTCAAGATTAATACATCATCATCATCAAATCCATGGTTTATTTTCATATCTTTAATCTTCCATTTTACACATGTAAAACCTATTAAAGATTATGTTCAAAACCACTTTTTAAACCCTTCATGTACAACTTGCTACTAGGAACACATACATGAATAATAATAATCAAAAACAAGATTAAGAATGCTTACTACTAGCACAAGGCTAGGGAAGACAAACACCTTGGATTTGAGAGGGGTTTAGTGTGTTCTTCCAAGTGGTTTAGCTCCAAGCTCTTGAAACACACAATAGGGGTTTGGATGATGAATTGTTTAGGAGTAATTTGGAAGTGTTAAAACTTGAAGAATAATGTGTGTGTGGGTGTGAATACCTACGGCCTCAAGAAAGGAAGAAGAAAGAAGTGTTTTGCTTTGTTATTCAACCTTCTAACACATGTTATTTATAACCTTATCACATGTAATCATGCTAAAGATTCAAGAGATCTTATGGAGGATTGTATGTGTACTTGGGAGATTTTGAAAATATGATATGTGTGTGTGTGAAGGATGCCGTGTATGTATGTATGTATGTATAGATAGGAGGTTGCTTGCAAATCTTTGGTAAATCCTTATGATCACACATGATCTTTATACAAGACCTCACCATGCATGCATACACTAATGTCATGATGGCTTAGATTTGTGTCTTGGCTTATTAGGGCCATGTGGCCGAAATTTTCTTCAAGGGGGACAAGATTAGGGTGCTTTTTGTACTAGTGTTTTCTTACCACTTTTCCTTACACCTTTTGGCTTTACATGCATGCTTTACATATAGGTTTTAGATTATAATTATCAAACCACATGTGTGGATACCACAAGGCCATCTAGGCCGGCCCCTTGGATGGGTTTGGTGGGGTCCACAACTTCAAATAATTACCCATTGTTTGTTATGTTTAATCCCCCGTCGTTCGGGTGTCGTTCGGGTATTTTTCGGGTTTTAATCACGCGTTATCCGGACATTCAAAATACCTTTAATAACCCTTAAATATAGTCTATTTAAAGCGTTGATTGGTTATTTAGGCCTTTGCCGGGTGAAATTATGAGTTATACGCGTATCGGGTGCGGTACGCGCATTTTATTCGTTACCGGGAGATTTGTACAAGACGTTTTCATTTATGGTTTTGGAGTTCCAAAACTCATTATATCTTATGAAAATACCCTTTATTTTATATCCTGGGTGTCCGGGATCCGTTTCGTTTATTTAATTATTACCGGGTAATCGCCAACGTCCATACCGGATAGCTTATTCGCACATGATCCAATCATGCTTTATCATTAAACGTATACATTCCTATGCACTATTTGGAAATTGCTATCCCCTAAGACCTTGATAATTAAATCACACATAATTGCATTTAATTACGTTAATCATATATTAATTAATTTGTACGGAATTACCTTATTTTTGCCGGTTGTTACAACATGTGCTATGGATTATAAGACACAAGTAATACAAGACTCTTACATTCATTTTATTACATCATAAATGAAGTATCATATCGTAATATTCTTAAAGATTTGATGACCTAACTATATTTAACAAGATTCCTTAAACTACTAGGATCAAGAATGTTGGATTACCACTTATAATAAAGCTTCTTTTCCTCTCCTTTCCTTCCGTTTTTCGGCCGCTAACACCCCCCCCCATATCTATATTATATTTTTTAAAAGTCTACCTTGTTTAAGCAAATGTTAATTAAGATCTAGAATGATCTTATGAATGGTCAAGGTTTAAGAGATTATGTTCCAACATAATCTAGGTATGGTCATTTAACTTGACTAAGTAACGAGATCTTAAGCCATGATTATGTTCCTTGATTCCATACACTCTTAGTCAACTCTAAGACATTACCCATATATAGGAAGATCCTTTAATCACTTGGAAATATAGAAGATCATTAACCCAATGTTGATGCATTTGCGACTAAGGATTGGATAGGATATTACTAACATATGTTAAGGGGTAGCCGAAGGTGTATGGATAGGGGCGAATGTAGATGGAAATGGGCGAAGGTGTAGATAACTGGGCGAAGGTAAAAAAGGAACTGGACGAATGAAGTTTTGATGTGGACAGAAGACCACATTCGACCACTTCAAGTGGGCGAATGTGGAAAACTCTCACATTCGACCTACAGAAAGGGGCGAATGTGCAGACAGTATATATAGGTTTTGAGTTTTTGATTATGTAAGAGTGTTATCATTTGTGTCCAGGTTCTGTGCAGGTTCAGTAGTGTTTTGAGAAAGTGTCATTGTGTTTCTAGATTAACATAAACGTTGTAATTGCTTATTAATTGAAAGTTAATCTATGAAAATGAAGTTGAAAATGATCTTGATTGTGTCGTGATTAGCATCTTATTAATTTGTTCAGATCTAGGGATTCCGCACCTAGATTTGTGACTTGTATGATCATAATATCCTGTTTTAGATAAAAACCAACGCTAACAAAGTGGTATCAGAGCATAGAGGATCATACAACAACAAAGTCGATAAGATCAGAGTTGATTTGGACATGTTTTAGATCAATTATCATCTGTTTTTACAAAAACTTTCATAAAACATAGTTTTTGATCGATTTAAAGGTGATTTTGTGGTCAAATTCAATTTTTCCAAGACTTAAAGTTGTTCCAAATCAAATCCGAAACATAACCTGATCAAGATCATTGAATTCCATGAACTTTTGAAAATCTCAGATCAAAATAACCGTTTTTCAAACAATAACCGTTTTTCAAAAGTGAAATCTGCTGATATGGGGCGAACCTGGAACCTGGACTGAGTTTGTGGGCGAATCTGACTGAAAAGTGGGCGAACCTGAGAATTTTGAGTGGACGAACCTGAAAATTGTTTGATACTTTTCACATTCGGGTGGTATATTCTACATTCGTCCATTTTACTTTACTTTCGACCGTTTTTACTTCGGACGAAGGGGGAATTTGTATTTGTTTGATTTACATTCTGGTCAGACTCACCTTCGGGTATCACTATTTGGACGAACGTGAGAGAAAAGGGACGAAAGTGTGTCAGTTTGGACGAACGTAGAAGATTTGGACGAACCAAGTTATTTTCGGGCGAACCTAAATCTAGGATATTTTTTTCTGAAAAATTTTTTTCTAAGTGTTGTGATTTTCAAATTTTAATCATGTGGCGTTATCAGACTACTCAGGGATCTGCACCAACACAACCACAACAGCAGACAATGGACCCATGGACTGTTGCAGCTCAAAAGACGAACACGCAGTCCTCACAACCACTGAACTACATGACGACAACGAGCACGATGCCTCAGAATGTAGCACATCCAGCTTTACAATCAGATTATTGGGGAGTAGCTGCAGCGGCGGTAAATACTCAAACCACTAACGCTATCTCTACCTTGATTAAGGATCTGTCTACAGGTAGTGGAACTCGGCCACCTAAGCTCATGGATATGCAAGAGTACAACCAGTGGCACACCATGTTCAAGATCCATCTGGAGGGCATGGGAGTTGAAGGAGCTGAGGCGTGGAGTATGATAGTCAAAGGATATACAGCACCGATTCTGGAGAATACCGGTGAGTTGATTCCTCTGGAGAGCTTGGCAGAGGATGAAAAGAAGAAATACGTGGTGGAGAAGAAGGCGTTCTCTCAACTGACACAGGCGATCACAAGTGACCTGTTGCATCAGTTCGGGACATGTACAACGTCGAAGCAGCTTTGGGATAAGCTGAAAAGGAAGCATGATGGTAACGAAAAGACAAGGAGTTTGAGAATGGAGGAGTTGGTTAAGGAGTTTGATAATTTTTCGTTTATTAATAATGAAACTTTGAAAGAACTAACACCAAGATATATGCATTTATTGTCTGAATTGTCTAGCTATGGTGTACAGATACCCATGACCAAGCAGGTTGATAAGTTTGCAGATGCTTTGCCACCACAGTGGGATCAGCATGTGGAGGTACTTAGAGAGAAGGATGCTTATCAATTCTGGACCATTTCAGAGTTCATTGAGAAGTTGGAGAACAAAGAGCTGGAGGATAGGAGGAAAGCTAGGAGGTCGCAGATTCCTCAGAATCCAAGTCTGTATTTTGGTAGTACTTCAGTTTCAGCTGGAAACTCGAACTCTGGAAATGTTGCACCACATGTTGCATGTATTTCTAATGTCATGGATTCTTCGAAACCAACCACCAACTATACACCACCACAATACAACTCCTACACACCACAACCATCATACACACCACCACAATATACTTCCTACATTTCACCAGTCTCTCCAATGCAACAAGCTAGTTTTTACACTGCGAACCAAACACAACAACCATCAAACCAAATTACTCAACATAAACAACCGGTGGTTTTGGATACATCCAACTTAGGAAACGTGACTGTGGAGGTTGCTCAGCAACACATTGCTTTAGTCTCTGCTATGGTTTCATCATACAATGGCTTGGTTGCTAGTCAGATTGGGAACAACAATTTGACCAACGAGGACTACGCACAGATCGATAAAGAAGAGATGGAACTCATAGACATTCAATGGGCTTTTGCGAGTATAATGAGGAGAGCAACAGAGTTTATAGAGAAAACTGGAAGGACTGACTTGGCAACTTCTCCCAACACAACCTATGGTTTCAATAAGGAGAAGGTTACATGTTTCAATTGTGGAGAGAAAGGACACTTCAAACGGGAATGCACCCAGCCACCTAAACAAGGTAACCGAAACCCCTTTAATGCAAATTACCAGAACCGTCAACAAAACCAAGTTTCTTACCAATCAAACAACAACTACCAAAACCGAAACTTTAACAACCAAAACAGACAACCAAACACACAAAACCAGATTCAAAACCAATCTCCTAATCACCCAAACCGAACAGTTGTACCTATCACTACACCTACTGAGACTCAACAAAATGCGAATCAGAACCAAGCTTTGGTTACTCAGCAGGATGAGAGGTTTGACTGGTCGGGTATGCAAATAGGGGTTGAAGAAGTAACTACTGGTGGGAATGTAGCCTGTGTTGCTTATCAGGTTGATCTGGAAGAGTCGGCGGTAGTTGATGAGAAGAAAGAAACTGAGGTGAGTGAGAGTGATGATTCTGAGACTGAGATGGAAGTGGAGAGTGAACCTGTTGAGGTTAAGGCTGAGGAGAAGAGATCTGGGATGGTGATTGATTCAGTCTCTGATGTTCCCGAGGAGTGTAAATCAGTCTATTCAGATAGTGAGAGCGAATCAGACACAGAGGGAAGTGTTGATTCTTTGGATGATGATATTGACCAGTTGCTGGCAGAAGCTGATTTCTGGATGACGAGGAAGTCGTGCATAGCTGATGATGCTTTCACCAAGATCGACTACTCAAAGTTTTTCACTGGGAAGGAAGCTCATTTTGCTTTGATGGCCATGACCGAACCGCCAAAACCTGTAAGTTCTTCTGAATCTAGCACTGATGTCATGAGTGATAAATATTGTGGGACTTGTGATAGGTTGACAGAGGAGAATAAACAACTCCGAATTTCACGTGATAGTGCTATTCAAAACTGTCAATCTACTCGCAAAGAGTTAAATGCTTTTAACAAAGTATTAGATGGCTATAAAAAGGACATTTCTGACTTGAAAACCACTTTGTCATTGAAACAATTGGCCATAAATAACTACATCAATGAAATTGAAAACACCAAGTTAGAAATGGCTGCCATTAAATGCTTTGCTGAAAAGGTTAACAAGAAGTTAGAAAGCTATAAGAATGTTGCTTATGTCGTGGATCATATAATTGATGATAACACCACCAATTATAAGTCTGTACCATCTCCGGTTCTCTTTGAGAATCATAACTATCATCAAGTGATACCGGAGAGTTCGGTGAAATCAGACTCATCATCAGATGTGGAATCTAATACCTCGAGTATTGGTGAACCATATCCTGAAGATGTGAGACCGATTTTGGGCTTGAACAATGAGGGAGTTTATGCTGAGAGTGATAGTTCAGATTCGGATAATGATGATAATGATGATACTGGTAGTGATAAATCTGATAATGAGTGTGAAATTCCAAAAGAAAATCACATCATTACTACCGAACCAGTATCACCATCTGATCATATTCATCCGATGGCAAAAGCTATTCATGACAAGAAGTCGAAAAAGCTTGATGTTAAGAAAAAGAATGATGTTAAGAATGATGTTAAGAATGTTGTTAAGAATGTGATTGAAAAGAATGAGCTGAATGAAACCAGTGACAAACCTGTAAAGGTATTTTATCGGATGGAAGGATCCGATAAAATCATTGCTGATGAGGAGTTTCCGATTAAAAATGTTAACTATTCTAAACTTGATAAAATCTGGCAAGAAAGCACAATTTGGTTTCCAAAACATGAAAGAACCAATGAAATTCCACCAGAAATCTTAAAGAAACTGTTTTCAGAAACTCCTCAAGAGCCAAAAATACATGTCACTGAATTCATTCGACCCGATGATAAAGCAAATGGTTTTCATGAACCTTCTTACTCGAAAGGACCACTTCCTGAGAGTTTAAGAAATCAACAATATAATGATCAATTTCCTGTAAAAACATTTGCTTCACCAAATGCTCATTATGTGTTTGAGGAATATAGAAAGTGCTTTAAATGTGGAGAACGCGGGCATTTACTTGCTCAGTGTCCATATGTAAGGCACAAGAGACATGAAGTTGAGGTTAAGAATTCCATCAAAAAGCCGATTGATCATTATGTCCCACCGCATAGACGGACTGTTCCTCAACAACAACATTTTCAAAATCAAAACAATTTTCAAATGAGGAACAACCGTCCATTTCATTATGATCGGAGGAATCGGATGGGAATGGAACAATCTTGGAGAAAACCAGCGGTGAACACAACAGCTGACAGACAAAAGGTTCCACAAAAACCAATTGTCAAGTCAAATGTTGGACCTAAGTCTGTTCAATCAGATAAGGTTGCTAAGAAAGTTACTTTCAGTAACAATGTTCAGAAACCTATTGAGAAACCAAAATCTCAAATCCGTATTCTCAAAAGGTCTGAACAATCTTGGACACCTAATGGTTCTCCAGGAGCCTCTACATCAAAGGTGAGTGATAAGAATGAATCTGTTTTGAAAAATCAGAAAACGATTGATTCAAAACCGAAAGTTGTTGAAAAAGTCATTGAGAATGATTCTTTGAAAGCCAAAGTTCAAAGGCCCAAGACTCAGGCTTGGGTCCCCCGAAAGAACTAATTGTCTACTTTTTGTGTGCAGGGAGCTTCAGTTGGCCCTATTAGCAGTCTCTGGATTGTTGATAGTGGAGCTTCAGGCCACATGACGGGGGATTTGGCGTTGCTGTTTGATGTGAAGAATATCAATGGTGGATATGTTGCGTTTGCGGGAAATAAAGGAGGTTATATAACGATGGAAGGAAGTGTGAGTAATGGAGTTGTGACTTTCGAGCGAATATCTTATGTCAAGCAGATAGACTATAATCTATTGAGCGTCAGTCAAATATGCGACAAACAATTTTCTGTGCATTTTGATGACAAATCCTGCTACATCCTAAAACCGGGCTTCAAGATTCCAAAGGAGTGGGTTATGTTGATGGCACCTCGAGTCAACAATCTTTACATTCTTGATATGTCTAAAGCAATGACACCACAGGGACAGATAACATGCTTTCTTTCCAAGGCGACCGAAAAAGAATCAATAATGTGGCACCGCAGGATGGGGCACATTCATTTGAGAAAGATGAATCAGTTAGTGAGAAATGGACTTGTCGATGGAGTTAACGTGAAACATTTCCATCTAAACGACAAGTGTGTGAGCTGTATGAAAGGTAAACAACACAGACAATCCCATAAATTGAAGAAGGTTAACTCTGTTGAGATGCCTCTTGAGCGATTGCACATGGACCTTTTTGGACCGGTCAAGCGCAAAAGTCATCTTGGGGAGCTTTATTGTTTAGTCGTCACAGATGACTATTCACGATTTTCATGGGTGATGTGTTTGAAGAACAAAAGCGACACCTTTACAAACTTACAAGTTCTGTTCACTCGGCTGGAGAATATCTACAATTTGAAGATCAAAAGGATCAGGAGTGACAACGGGACGGAGTTTAAAAATGCAAAGATGGATGAACTTTGTGAAAGCAAAGGAATTCATCATGAATATTCAGCTCCGTATACCCCGCAACAGAATGGTGTTGCTGAGAGAAAGAATAGGACTCTGATTGAGGCTGCAAGAACAATGCTCGCTGACTCAAATCTTCCGGTAATGTTCTGGAACGAGGCGATTTATGCAGCTAACTATACATTAAATCGAGTTATAACAGTGAAGAAGTTTGGAAAAACATCTTATGAGCTGTTACACCGACGAAAGCCCAATTTAGAGTATCTAGAACCATTTGGGGCGCCATGTACTATGTTGAATCCAAGCGAGAAGTTTAGTCCTAAAGCTGAAGAGGGATATTTTGTTGGATATGCAACCCCGCTCAAACGGGTATTCAACAAGCGAACTCGTCAAGTGGAGGATTGGGCAAACGTGGAAGTTCAACGTTACACTCAAAATTTGCAAGGCACGGGCCCTGATTGGATGTTTGATTACAAAGATTTCTTTGAGTCATTCAATCTAGATAGCTTGGTTGAAGAAGCTGTGATTCGATTACTTTACGAATGTGAAAACGCGGCAACTTCACCGTTGATGCGTCCAATTACCGTAAATCCCCCACCAGCTTCTAGTGATACCAGTGTTCCTACACAAGAAGAAGAGTTGTTTCAAGAAGCTTCAACTTCGTTAGACACTTCAGAATCTGAAGATGAACAATTTGAAGAAGCTGTTCTTGAAAATGCAGAGGACTTAGAAGAGCAAACTGTGAACCCAACTCCAAATCCAGATGTTGCTTCATCATCTAACACGGGTAATGATCAGGATGCTACAGAGAACTTGACTGCTCAGACGGGAGTGATTGTACCTGTTAATCCGGAATCTCGGATTCATCGTATTCACCCGCTGGAGCAAGTGATCGGAGATCCTGGTAGTGGAGTGATGACCAGAGGGCAGCTTAAAAGTGTCAATACGCCAGAGAGTTTTGGTGCTTTAGCATTGTATGCCAAAATTCAGAAATCTGGTGACCAAAATGATTGGTCGTTTGCATGTTACGTGTCCCAAGTAGAGCCAAGGACATACAAAGACGCTTTGCAAGAAGATGCCTGGGTTGAGGCGATGCAGGAAGAGTTATTGCAATTCCAGAAATTAGGAGTCTGGACGCTCACAGATTTGCCGCAGGGACGAAAGAAAATTGGCACTAAGTGGGTGTTTAAGTGCAAGAAGGATGACCGTGGAGTTATTGTAAGAAACAAAGCCAGATTGGTTGTGCAGGGTTTCCATCAGATTGAAGGAATTGACTACAACGAAATCTATGCACCAGTAGCACGAATGGAAGCTATTCGGATGTTCCTTGCGTTTGCTTCGTATAAGAAATTCAAAGTCTATCAAATGGACGTCAAGAGCGCATTTCTGTATGGTAAAGTCAAAGAGGAGGTTTATGTCGGGCAACCACCGGGCTTTGAGGACCCAATCCACCGGGACAAGGTCTACGTTCTGAACAAAGCTTTATATGGTTTGCACCAGGCTCCAAGACAGTGGTACGAGGAGCTAAGCACATACCTCATCTCCAAAGGATTCAAGCGCGGCCTCGTCGATTGTACCCTCTTTACGAAGAAGACGGGAGATGACTTGCTTCTAGTACAGATTTACGTTGATGATATTATATTTGGTTCAACTAACGAACTTCTGTGCAGGGAATTTGAAACTGTTATGCAGGAGAAGTTCGAAATGAGCGCTATGGGAGAAATGCAGTTTTTCCTCGGCTTACAGGTGGATCAAAGACCTGACGGGATCTTCATTCACCAGACAAAATATGTTGCCGACATCTTGAGCCGATTCCAGATGGAGGACTCTAAGCCGATGGATACCCCGATACAACCCAATCACGGGATTGGAGTTGATGCTAAGGGGGAGCTGACAGATCCATTTACATACAGAGCAATCATCGGATCTCTGATGTATTTGACAGCGTCTCGACCAGATATTATGTATGCGACGTGTCTCTGTGCGCGATATCAATCGAAGCCGAAACAAAGTCATCTGACGGCGGTCAAGCGTATCCTTCGATATCTGAAGGGTTGTCCATCAAAAGGACTTTGGTACCCTAATGACGATGATTTTGATTTTATTGCTTTTAGTGATGCAGATTGGGGCGGCTGTGACAAAGACAGCAAATCTACAACAGCCGGTTGCCAGTTTTTAGGGAGCAGGTTAATTACCTGGCAATGCAAGAAACAGACTTCCGTCGCACTGTCTACATGTGAAGCCGAGTACATTTCAGCCTCGAGTTGCTGTTCGCAAGTGCTCTGGATCCAACAACAGATGGTCGATTACGGTTTGCAGTTTCTTAAAACCCCTATACACTGTGACAACGAAGCCGCAATTGCTTTAACTAAAAATACTGAAAATCATTCTAAAGCTAAACATATCCGGATTAAATATCATTTTATCCGTGACTGTTATGCTAAGGAATTGATTGACATGGTCAAAATCCATACTGACTACCAACGTGCAGATTTGTTTACTAAAGCTTTTGACAGATCCCGCTTTGAATATCTTTTGAAAGTAAACAATATAAAGGAAAAACAGGACTAATCGGCTCCTCGGTATATCATTTTTAGTTTTTAGTTTTAGTTTTAAATTTTTGCTAATTGGGAATTTCTCTTTGCTAATTGGGAATTTCTCTTTACTATCATAATCCTCAAAGAAGTTGATGCTTTCGAGGGGGTTGTTTAATTCTCAAAGAAGTTGATGCTTTCAAGTGGATTGTTTCTTTCAAATTTTTGTTTTGTTTTTCAGAAAATTAAAAACCCAAAAATATGTTCTTTATTTTAGGGGGAGTCATTTTATCAGAAAAACCAAAAACATTGAAAAATTTTCAAAATACCTAAAAATTAGAAAAACCCAAAATGATTTCCTGGATAAAAAGAGGAAATGATAGTACATCAGTGGGGATCTGACACAGGCTAAAGAATTGTATAGTTTTTAATGAGACGTATGTTGATTACGTGTGATATGCTGATAGGCTTCGTAGACTTTATATTGCGTGCATTAGTGATACAAACATAACAAACTACGCGTTTGTGGATGAACACCTCATGGGCATATGGTCTTAGTACCGTAATTTCGTTTGATAGGGTGTTTGTACAAAACTCGGAGGTGTAGGGTCATTATGTTATTAGTTGTCTGGGGATAGCCTGTCTGATCTTCTGCTGTAAGTCATTACGGACCTAGATCAGACAGGATGTCTTTATAAAAGAGCTTTATGCCAAAACCTGAAGTTACCGAATTGAGGAACTTTCCATGTTATATGATGATCAAAGATTATCTATAATATCGTATTGATCATTGATGCAAATCATGATTAATATCAGTCCTTAACCTGGTATGGTGCATATGTTACTTTGCTGCATTAATTTGCTGACCTGTATACCTCTATGCATTATATCTTGTACAATTACAGACGACGAAAGCATAATCACGCTTTACAATGAGTCTTTGTACAGATTACTTCTTGATACGGGAGTATGTCGTGTGTGTGGGAACTACAATGTGTTAGTCTAATACATCTAATTTGTATCATTTTAAAGCATTGCGTAATTGTCTGCATGTGAGCTTATGTGGACAACAATATCAGCAATTGCCGTATCACATATTGTTTCTAATGATAATATTGAACCAGATCAACGCTGTGTTCAGATTTCTCAGAAAACTGATATGATCCTCTTACCGGAAATCACAAAATGTTTACTGCTTTCATTTACTTTAATGCATTTTACTTTGTTGCATTTTTTTTATTGTCAAAAAGGTACAAAATCCAAAAAGATTTTAGGTGTGTTTTGATATAAATTTCAGAAAATCCAAAAGATTTTGCATTTCTGCTTTATTTTTGATATCCGGGGATGCTTGATGGTCAATTTCTGAGATTTGATAACACCATCTGGACTTTGTGACATTCAAAATGTGAAAATTTGAGTTTTGGAAGCTTAACGGATTGCAAAATGTTGAACGGGATTCGAATTCGTGATTTGGCGAATTTTTCAGTTTTTCCATTTCACATTCGCCCCTTAATTGGGTCGAATGTGAAAAACTATCACGTTCGACCGTTTTAGATTTGGGCGAAGGTGGTATTTTCACTTCCGGGTGACTTTTTCACTTGCGGGTATCAATTTTACCTTCGTGTCTTTCATTAGGGGCGAAGGTGAAACATTTATCACATTCGTGTCTTTCAAACGGGCGAATGTGAATATTATCCACATTCGTCCATCCTGAACGGTCGAAGGTGGACTCCTATATAACTACCAGTCACCTTCGATGTCTCATTCTGAAATTTTTTTCAAAATTTATCTCATAACCAGACCTTGTTGATCTTATTCTATGTGATTGTGCTTTTGATTCCTTATCTATTCCTGATCATTTTAAGCCTAAGTTTGCAGGTATTGGACAAGTTTTCAGCACTTAATTGTAGGGTTTTATACACGGACCTAGGGTTTTATATTTTGGACTTTTTGTTGATTATTCATGTCTGATTTTGATTGCCGAGCAATTTACATAGGTTTTAGGGGGAGATGTTGGAAGGAATTAGTATATAAACATGTTTAGTTGATACTTTTGAACGATTGAACACAAATAAACCTAATTCCAATTGAAAACCAATGTAAATTGACGTTTTGATAAAATTGGTTGTTAACGAGTGTTATTCGGCACTGATAGTACTCATTTGAATCAAAATCACAAGTTAAATACAACAATGGCAAATTTTCAAAAATTGGGGGTAAAACAGGTTCCACCTTCGGTTCGTAAAACCGGGCGAAGGTGATAATTTTTGGGCGAAGGTACTCAAAAACGGACGAATGTGACATTTTATCTAGATCACTTTCACTTTCGTCCAGATGTTTGCACCTTCGACCAACAAAAACTCACATTCGACCACTTTGATATGGGCGAATGTGCAGATGTGTTTTGACCAAAATTTTTATTTTTTTGTCGTTTTTGTGTTTTGACGCGTTTTATTGATTGTTATATGCAGATGGCTGAACAACCAGAGAATATTGACGCTCCAGCAGTGAATGTTGAGACTCCTGCAGAGATAGCTGTTCAAGATCCAGTTCCCGCAGCTGAAACATCTACACCGAGCAGTTGGTCTTTTGAAAGATCGCACAAATGTTGCGCGTATTTAGGAGATGTGGAGAAGAACACGGAATTCACTGGTATTATTGAGTTTCTGAAGAGGAGCAGGATTGTACACGCTCTAGCCACACCTACTATCATTTACAAGGACATTATTGAAGATTTCTACCAGAATGCTAAGTACGACTACTGGGATAATCAAACCATTATCAAGAGCAAGATTCAGGAGATTGACATGTTCTTGACTGAAGCCGACATCCGGGAAGCTTTACAGATTAAGTTCGAGGATAGAGAAGATCCCAGGGAGTTGTCGTGGACTGAACAGAAGGCGTGCTTCTTAAGGATGAAATACAAAGGTCCTATCACTGACGGATCGATGTATAAAGGGAAGCTGGGAGTGCAGTACAAGTACTTTGCACATGTTCTGATCCATGTCTTTGGATGTGTTAGTGGTGGTTATGACGTGATGAGGAAGAGTTTGAGCTCATTAATGGTTGCGTTGACACTCAACAAACCATTTAATGTGTCTGGGATGATACTTGACCATATGTTGGAGATGTTGAAGGGCATTAAGTTCAAGAAGTTTATGTTGTATCCAAGGTTTCTAATGATGATCTTTGACCACAAGTATCCAATGCTGAAGAAGGATCCGACAATGATTCTAGGTCAGGATCACATGAATATTAGAACCTTGATGAGGATGAAAGGATACAAGGGTGTAGCTGACAATGAGAAACCACCCAACAGGAGATTGTTTGGAGCTTTGGCTCGTCCGGATTACACTGATCCAGGCAAGAACAAAGCTAGACATGATGATAGTGATTCAGACAACGACAATCCCTTAGTGTATGCTGATTCAAGCACTAAGCGGAAGCGTCAAGTAGTCAATCCTGGAGCCAAAGGGAAGGGCAAAGGAAAGGCTATTGATCAAGGAAGCACAAAGCAACAGTCTGCAAGAAAGAAATCGACTGCAAAGAAAGGTTCGAGTTTGGTGGATGAAGAGTCTGTGGATTCGGAAGAGACTGAGGTTGATGAACAGTGGAATTCTGATGACGAGAACGTGAGGACCACCAAACGTAAGGCCACTATGGTTGGTGAGTCTGAATTATTGAATCAGTCGATAGAAGAGTCTGAGAGGAGAAGGAAATCGGTTGAAGATGAAGGTTTGGGAGTTGATTTGGCTGAACTGAGTGTTGGTGACACTGTTGTAGTGAATTTGCCTAAGAAGTCAAAGAAACAAAAGACGATGGCAAAGAAATCAAGTGTGAAAGAACTGAGAGAGAAGGAATTAGCTCAGTTGCTGAAGGGTAAGAGATTGCCTGATGCTGGAACACCTTCCAAGCTATCTTCACCAGTTGCTAAGAAGCAGAAGAAAGGAAAGGAGGCAGAGACTTTACCAATCGATCAGTTTAATATCGATATGGATAAAGTGCTCGATATGTTTAGGAAGCCTCAGAAAGAGAAAGCTGTTGAAGTTGAGCCCTCCAGATCAAAGTCAAAGAAAATGACTGTTGATGATGATGTAATGAAACAAGTCAATAAGAAGATGGAGGATATGATGAAAATGCTGATTGCTCAACAAGCTGAAATCACTAAATTCAAGCAAAATGAGGAGAAGATGCTCCAGATTGTAGTTGCTTCAAAAGCGAATCAGGATGATATTAATGAAAAGATTCAGTTGTTAGAAGCAAAGAATGAGAAGCTTGAGAGGAGATGTGATAGAAATAAGAACAAGATCAAACTAATCAAGGCCGACAACAAAGAATTGAAGAAGGAAAACAAACGGCTTTGTGGTTTGATTGAAGAGTTATATAGCAGAGCACCCCAATTGAAAGAGGGTGAGGAAGATGAAGAAGATGATGAACAGAAAATTGACTATGAGTATTCTGAATCAGAGAAAGAAGATGATGATGATGAAGAGGATGATGATGGTTCGGATAAAAGTGATGATGACAACGATGATGATGATGATGACAACAATGATGATGATGATGGTGCTGAGGGTACAGGAAAGAAGGGTGATGAGCTTAGTAGTGGAAGTGATCATGAAGGAGGAGATGATACTTCTAAGTATACTTATGAGAAGAGAAAATCACAGAAGAAGAAAGATACTGGAGAATCTAGTTCGAAGAAGAAAGGTGAGAATGTAGATGAAAGTATCTTTTGGAACGAAAAAGTGAGATCTCTTTCTGATGACGCTAAGCTGATATACAAGAACATGTTGGAGAAGAGAGAGTGGACCATTGAGTTCACTGGATGCTTCACTGAAATATTCCAGACTGATGATCTGAGATACGAGCTGGAATATGAAGATCCAGATCTTGAAGAAGGGGAACTACCTGCATCTGTGGCGAAAGAAATTTTAGATGGTCTCGCACAGAGGGTAGGTAAGACATTTGAGGAGTTCATGATGGATGAATCGATTCCTGATATTCCTGAAAAGGATATGGGAAATCATTCTGATGATGTGCAAACTCCAGAAAACAATGAGGTTGAGATAGAAGATATCACTCATGAGGAGTTTCCCCAGTATTTCAGAAAGGAAGATGAGAACGAAGTATTTCCTGACTTTACAGAGATACCAAACAAGTCAGCGAAACAAAAAGCGAAGAGAAGAAGTGAAGAGTTTGTTGAGAAGGTATTTGGTGATGAAAAGAAAGATTCTTTCAACCAGTCTGATGAGTTGAAGAATTATCTGAAGAAGTTGAAGGAGATGGAGGAGAACCGACCTAAACCTGAAGCTCAAGGTAACTTCTATCGTTTTCATAATGCCAAGTTCAAAGGCAGAGCTCTCGGGTGGACTTATCTTGGCAGACTGAAGTGTATTGCAGCGAAATGGGAAACCGGAATTCTGTATTTCAACAGATTCTGTGATTTGCTTACTCTACCGTATTGGGCGGTGAGAGATTTATGCAGGTTTCCTATGTCTGGTGCCGAGGTAAATGGATCGCACGTCGGTTGGTGCGCAGACAAGTTAGTTTGGGAGAGTCGCACTAGATGGAACAGGTTTAAGCCTCAATATCCCAGAAGAAAACAGCATAGGGATATTGATCCTCAAACTAACATGAAGCGTGTGACTTTGATCTACAAAGCACCAAATGTGATGAGGAAGATACCATTGATGCCAATGCCGCAGCATTTCAGTGCTGATTTCATATTCTGGTATTACGATTGGAGGAAGGCAGAAGCAGTGATTGTATTGAGGGATGGAAAGGACAAATACAAGCATGTTCATGTATTTGATCCTATGTGGCTTATAAACTGCACTTTTGAAGACATCATCATGTTGTTCTTTAATCCGATCTACTATGAACCGAACGACTTTGCTCAGGCGAGGAAGTACACTCAAGTTGTGGGAGTTTGTTTTGCGTATGACATAAACGCTGGAAGCAACTTGGAGGGTAAACTTGGCAAGACTGTGAAGATCGCCAATGTTTCAAAGCCTGTGAAGAAAACATTCGAGCCGCCTATGACTGATGAGCAGAAGAAGCAGCTTAGAATCAAGCTGATGAACAGGACGATGGATTATCAGAGAAAACTATCCAATCAATAGTCGAGGGGGAGTTTGTTGATGCATTTGCGACTAAGGATTGGATAGGATATTACTAACATATGTTAAGGGGTAGCCGAAGGTGTATGGATAGGGGCGAATGTAGATGGAAATGGGCGAAGGTGTAGATAACTGGGCGAAGGTAAAAAAGGAACTGGACGAATGAAGTTTTGATGTGGACAGAAGACCACATTCGACCACTTCAAGTGGGCGAATGTGGAAAACTCTCACATTCGACCTACAGAAAGGGGCGAATGTGCAGACAGTATATATAGGTTTTGAGTTTTTGATTATGTAAGAGTGTTATCATTTGTGTCCAGGTTCTGTGCAGGTTCAGTAGTGTTTTGAGAAAGTGTCATTGTGTTTCTAGATTAACATAAACGTTGTAATTGCTTATTAATTGAAAGTTAATCTATGAAAATGAAGTTGAAAATGATCTTGATTGTGTCGTGATTAGCATCTTATTAATTTGTTCAGATCTAGGGATTCCGCACCTAGATTTGTGACTTGTATGATCATAATATCCTGTTTTAGATAAAAACCAACGCTAACACCCAAAATAGCTAACCCTTGACTTCTTGGAACCCCTCCTAGCTGTCACCCATATGCACCCACACAAAATCCTTTATACAAACATCACAACACATCTTATCACCTACAAACATTTGTCTTGTCACATTATGGAAAGGTGTAGAACCTTAAGCTGTTGGATTAGTCACATTAAAAGATCATGATCCAACATAATCTAGTGTAATGTCACCATCATGTATCATGGTTAAGCCAAGACATCCCTTGATTAGAAAGCCTAATGTGATTGAACCACACACTAAAATAGGTTGATCTTCCAAAGCACCATAAACCCATGATAAGATACTTGCCTAAAACAAAGTATGGTGGCCCTTCCTTATTGCATCCAAACCGTCCCCCCCCATACCCTCTCTAATTCTTTTTTTAATCCAAGTCAACTTGTGCTTAGTATCTGTAGGATCGACGAACGGGTCAACCGACAATCATGAGGTTTATATTCAGAATGCGGAATCCTCTAAATATGTTCTAATAACAAAAACAACCAAGAAACAATGATATGTGAGTAATTAACACACACAAACGGGTCAAAAGATTAAAGACTTGTCATTAAAACAGAGCTCGAGTGTTACAATGATCAAATTAGACTTCTCAGACCAGGGGAGGGTGTTTGGAGAGTGTGTGTGGCAAGAACTAATGATTAGGGCAATGATTGGACCTATTTATAACTCCCGTACTCGTACAGATCAGTACTAGCGATTAGGATTGCTATCCACCATGCAGTATAGGCGATTGGGCCTAATCGCGTATACATAACACACGATTGGCCTCTAATCGCATGTAATAACATGCGCTTATAAACCTAATCGCCTGCCATGTAATCCTAATCGCCTGTAGTCTCCCAAACACTACTAAAACCCCCGTAAACAACTCCAAACACCCCGAAACGCGTCCAAACAACTATACAGACGCTTGGACCAGGCAAGTATACGTACAAAGACTTCAAGAGAGACAAAGTTTATATCACAGCAAAAAAACTATACAGACGCTTAAACAAAAACAAACAAAAACATGACGTGCAACAACTTCAGTCTTCACTTCACATTGACATTGTCCCGATCCTTGTAAGTCTTGACCAGTTGCATCCAGCGTGAACTTTGTAGGCGTGAAAGAAGCGAATCACCCTTTGAAACTTCATTGCTTGATTTGGTTCGTCTTTTACGTGCTGAATGGGATACACGAACAACGTCTCCACATCATTTTCTGAGCAGTTGATTAGCCACATCAGGTCCCATATTCTGATTTTCCTGCAAGGCTTTGGTGAGTTGCTCAAGACTATCACTGCTTCGGTAGTAGCTGCATCATAATGCCAATAATAAAACTTTGAAGATAAGTCTTGTTCAACCGGAACAATTAGAATCTTCGATACACAATTCGGTGGCTTGATCTTGTGTTCCCAAACTGGACTCTTGGTAGTTGGATGAATCTTGTCTGTTTTGTAAGACTTGGGATACTGAGGTTGAAAGGTCTTCCATTTAGTTCGGCTTTCTTCAGCTAGAATGTTGTAAAAGCTAACTAGGCTGGACTCTTTCTCATAGTACAAAGGAAAATGTAGTCTGATAAGATCTCAGATGTACCAGAAGGGAAGACTGATGACACTCCGATAGGGCTTGAAGTATGTATAGCAGACCTGCTTCCCACTTTACGTCCAACATCTTCGTCTTCTCCACATATGCCCCAACTAATGACGTTTCCAGACATCTTAGACAGACGTTTCTTAAAGATAGAAGCTTGTACAGGACCCTTCTTCTTCTTTTCCTCTTCTTATGATGGAAACCATTTAGGATATTTCTGCCTGATCTTATCATGTCTTTCTTTTACTTTATCAGGAACAGGAGTAGGATTAGTCTTGAGCTTCTCCTCAGCATCATGTAACATCTCCTCAAAAATGTTAGGTATCCTAGTGCCAGAATCATCAACTACATATTTAGGAGTTGGCACATTGGTTCCATCTTCCATCTCAACCTCGTTGTTATCCGGATTCATCTCTGGATGAGGGTTGTGACTTGCACCGGAAGATTCTCCGCATGCTAAGACAAAGACCTTTTTCAAGTCATCAGGAGTAACCTCGGGTGGTATTTCACCCTCTTCCAAATCATACTCTGAAGACTTTAGTGGTACGATTAATTTGCCATCATCATAATAAGCAAAGTAACTGTTCAGTGGCTCTACTACCTCTACCGGAACTACGGCTTGCTTTAATGATTCCCGCATTTGTTGAATTTTGTCTATGAGAGGCTCCCCCTGAGCAGAAGAACCTGCTTCGAGATCCTTGCCTTGTGAATCACGACCTTTCTTTTGACGCCTCTCTCCAGATCCGGCTAATGATCCGCCACCACTTGTGGCTCCAGGATCACCACCACCATTTCCACCATCTTTACCTCCATCATCATCACTATCATCATCGTCATCTTCTTCATCATCCTCGTCTTCATCATCATCAGAATCAGCCCCAGAACTTGTAGGTAATCACTAGTACTTAGAGGCGATTGGTGGCCTATTGCATGTAGTTTCAGGCAATTGGGGCTAATTTCTAGTAATAAGTGGTGATTGGGCTAATCACACAAAAAGTTCATGTGATTAGGGTTGCTAATCGCCTGATCTGATCTGTAAGTTCACTTTTGCTCAAAAACTACCATTTTTGCTTCAAAATCTTATCCAAAACAATGTGTTTAATCCCCAAATGATTAGAAAAGTTTCCAAAACAGTTTTAGAACAAAACCTAATAAAAAACACACATTTTCATACATAAAAACACACCAAGAATTTGAAAATACGGGTTTTTTTATGAAAAACTAAAAGTAAGAAACCTAAGTCATAGTGTTAGATATGTAAGAAACCTAAGTCATAGTGTTACTTGACTCTAGTAATGAAAACAAGGTCCATGTGTGTACATACATATGTATGCGTGCATGTATATATATAGTATATATGTATGTGTAAAACAAACTCATAAGTATAAATAGTAATGTGTATGGACTACCAAGATGCATATGTATATGGGTATGTATGTACAAGTGTAGATCCTATAGACATAACTGCCTATGGTTATGTGTGGAAATACATATATATAGATATAAGTATGGATGTACGCTTATGTTGGTGTGAATACATGTGTATGTGATACTTGTGCATAGTAAAGACTAAGTGTAGTTGTGAACTAAATAACTCATTTTGAAAAGGAACATATGCTTCATGAAAAGTAACATGTTAGGAAATAAGATCTATTTTTCCTATCCAAACTATTATTTTCAAGCAATATAGTTGTCACCAAGGAAAGCTAAACCAAGATACCACTAAGGAGTGGGTGAACCACGAGTACCATGGATTACCTATTTGTATAAATCTAAGGTACCCATGTATGTATATAGGACGAGATACCTAGTTGTCGGGCATACACTTTTTCTAGACTGCACGCGGACTTAAGGTGAGTTCTCACAGCCCCTTTTTACTGTTTTATATTTTGGGGAAAAGCATGCATTGTTTACTAGTTTTAGAATGAATTCCTAGCTGACCGGTGTACATGAGATGATATGTTTAGAGTACTACTAAGCCCTCGTATATTAGTTTATCATAACCATTAGCTATGCATTTAGCCTAGAAACGCTTGAATAGATCTATTTGGTTAACTCCCCCACTCTTGGTTAGTCGCTCTAACCGGATTTATACGATATTAGAGTGCTTGCATTTCTTTTATTATGATACATTGCCTTTATTGTGCGATGTGCGAGGCACCATTCGTCGAGGTTTGGTTATGGACTCATGATGGTTTATCATCATTGTTCTTGGCTAGACAATGATAGGTCATTCAAGGATTTCATTAAACTTTACATTTTGTTTACAAAACCCGTGAACTCACCAACATTTTGTTGACAAAGTTTTTATGCATGTTTTTCAGGTAAATAAGTCATGGATAGAACTACGGGTACGATTGGGCAATCATTCACGACTACCGCATATCGTGTCATCACAACTTTTGACCCCGCAAAGGATTTTAAAATGTATCTTGTGAAATTGGTTGTTGTCGAACATGTTTGGTACTTTTATAAATAAATAAAAATGAATGTTTGCTCATATCTTGTGCTTGAAAACCATTCGTGGTTGCATCCCGTGTTTCCGCCTAGGCAGGGTGTGACAGATTGGTATCAAAGCTCAAGGTTATAACGAACTAGTTTTCTCTAAAAACTAAACTATAACTACAACGATTTTCAAACGAAAAGTTTTCCTTGCATGAAAAATGTTTTCATCACGATGCACTGCCCAAGTTCCATGCCCTTTTCTACATTGCATTCACGCGAGGATAAGACATGAGTTCTTAACGCTTATCGATGTGTATATGTGTACTTTGGATTTTGATAGGATCATGGCTACCCCTACTTATGTGATTATTATTTCGGATTAGGAGGATGATTCCTTCGCTGTTCCCGAGACGTCTAGTGACGATGATGTCGATGGTTACTTCGCCGATTTGGAGCCCGAGGAGGATGAGGATGTGGACATTGTAGGAGATGGTATGCAGCTAGATCCCATCATGTCGGATGATGAGCCTGGCGTTCCTGTCGATGAGGCTCGGGGCGATGCTGCGGAGCCGCCCGCCGATGTGCCGAAGTCTTCCCACTCTCGTCGTCCAATTCTTGGCAGTACGCGCGTTCTATGCACTACCAGGAAGCGTGTACGCAGGCCCTAGCCCGTGGAGCCTGTGGAACCAGCCCAGCCTAGCCATTCTGCTGAGTCTTCTGAGCCCCCTCGGAAGAAGTTGCTTTGGAGGTCCCATGCCTGCAAGCGGACCTTCCTACCTACTGTAGCAGGCTACTTGGCCCATAGCGATGAGAATTCCGACGACGACATCTTTATTTCTGCTCATGGTGTCGAGTCCTCCCAGCCCCCTGCTGACCCTCCTGCCCTTGGTCCTCTTGGTACCTTACCTATGCGACACACTCTGCACTTCGTGCGTGGAATGGCGGGTACTCATGATGGCTTGATCCGCGATCTCTGCGATCGTACGGATGAGTTGGAGGCCGATGCGCAAGCTGAGGGTTCTACGAGGGCCGCTATCATTGAGCACCTTACTACTCTTCGAGCTCGATTGGAGAAGGCTGAGCGCGGACGTTTGGAGGCTGAGCGTGGGCGTGCCGAGGCGTGGAGACGTTTGGACATCCTTGATCAGAGGATGGGCGAGCTGGATCATGGGATGCGAGCTGCTATTGCTGCCCTAGTTGCTACCTTTCCTCCACCTCCTTAGTATTTAGGTTGTAGTTGTGGTAGTTGTAGCTTTTGTTATCTAACCTAACCGATCCTAGTATCTTTTGGGTCATTTCTTTGTAAAATTTGGGTTGTAGTGTTCTACTTATTTTGTATCATATCACAAACCGATGTACTAAAAACGATATGAATTAATGAAATGACGATGTTATGATTTATTTTTGTCTCTCTATTATTATCTGTTTATGCTATGATTTAGTTAGTTATTCTTATTATATGTTTATGTGAGTATGTATTATTGTTATTGTATCCCCTGGTTGTGCGAACACGCTTGTCACGGGTATTGTGAAGTTCATGGTTGTTTATTCGAGCACACATGGTTGACAATATTTTCGATAAATATATGTCTCATTCTTTTTATTTTTGATGTAATAGAAAGAAGCCATGTCGCCCGGAAAGAACACCAGCAATACCGAGCATAGCAAGTTCCCAACCACATCCGAAGAGCTAGCCCGCTTGATTGCGCAAGCCATTACCCAGCACGACGCTAACCGCGTAGACTCCAGTGGTGGATCTGGCGGAAATGGTAGGCGAAGGACGAGTGACAACGACACTGGTAAAATATTGATTCGCTATACTCCCTATGGCCTTGTAATCACAACCGTTCTTGATAATGTCTCATTATCTAAGACACAGAAGGTGAGAACACGGTTCATGGCTGTTCCTACAAGACTTTCATGGCTTGTAAACCATGGAGTTTCCGTGGGTCAGAAGGAGCAATCGGTATTTGTCGTTGGATCGAGAAAATGGAATCAGTTTTGGATATCAGCGGTTGTGCTTGGTGGAACATGCAAGTTTAGACTCTAGGTAGAGATGTTGTGTATAGTCTCTCGTGGAGTGAGTTGAAGTCCATGCTGATGGAGAAGTAATGCCCCCAAAGTGAGCTACAGAAGCTTGAGTCAGAGTTCTGGAATCTGACTATGAGTGGAGTGGAGGTCACCGCCTACACTACTCACCTAAGATTCGTAGTATGGTAACTGCGGCTGAACCCACCACCATTCAAGGATCCGTCACCCTCGCTCATAGTCTTACGGATGACGCAGTGCGTATGGGCGCATTTCTTAAGAAGGAGGTTGAGAAAGGAGGAAGTGTGGGTGACAAAAGAAAATGGCCAGAAACCACGAAGGGTAAAAATGGTGGAAATCGGTATGGTAAGAAACAAGAGACTGCCTAGGCATTTGTTGCAACTACTACTTTTCCGGCTAAGCCCACCAAGAAGTATAATGGACTGCGCCCTCTTTGCAACAAGTGTAACTATCACCATGTCGGGTCGTGTGACAGCATTCGTTGTGATTACTGCGAGAAGATCGAGCATCAGACTTCCCGCTGTCGTGCTAAGGCTACTGGTATCCCTGCCAGGAAACCAAGATGCTTTGAGTGTGGTGCTGCGAATCACTTCAAGAAGGATTACCCAAAATTGAAGAACCAAGCTCGCGGTAGAGCTTTTGTGATTGAAGCTGGTGAAGCTCGTGAGGATCCCAATGTGTAACACCCCAACCGATGGCGAAAATATCGAGGTGTCACGTAGTAAAGATTGTTCAATAGCTCATGGTACTAAATGGAAATTGAATATTACTAAGCATTTTACAATTTGTCATACAATTTAATAAATACATAAACTTGATTTACATAAACTAGGTCCAAAGCTCCTGTGTGATCCAAGACTTATACAACTTCCAAAAGCAAGTAAAACCTGAAACATGTTGAGTTAGAAAGATGGGGGGTCAACTATAATTAGTTGGTGAGAATACATAGGTTTTGAATATAATTGAAGACAATATGTTGTATAAAAATCATAGTTGACGTATATTAATGAGTAATGTAAGAATATGAGTCCGACATGTAACAATGCGTCTTTTGTACAATCAAACCTTGTGTCGACTGAGACCTAACTCGCAATTTAGTAAAAGTGTAACTATTATCGATCATCCCTTAATTTATGCGGGGGGATGGGTTTGTCAGACCTATAGCGCTATAATCTAAACAGACAGCTTGATCAATGTTAATGATTGTACTGTATCTTTTTGTTACAGTCAAATTGAATCAACAAGTTTCAACAATGTAAGAATGAGTAAATGATAGTGTATAAAATGTTTAAACATGTTTCACCCCAAAATGTAAAACAGAAAAAGGGGCTATGTAAACTCACTGGTTGCGAAGATTAGCTCCAAATGTGTTTAGTAAGCTCAACAAAATTCCTCCTACGCGAAAGCTACATACGTATAAGGACTAAGATCATTGACTGATAAGCATTGTTGTGATGGTTACACTATTAACATAATTAATGGTTTAAGTTGTTTTTAGTATCTTATGATGTTTATTATAGTTTTTTTGAACATTTAAACATCTTATAAGGTTGATATGAAGCAAGTTATAATGTTAACAAAACATTCAGCAACTTCAGTTCGGATTCGATTTTTAGACCAGTTTGTGAATTTTATTTAAAATAGTAAACCTTTGAAATAAATTCTAAAAATAATATGAGACGTCCTATTATGACCAATAAACTTACTAAAATTTTATCTAGCCTTAACTGTACACAGAAAGTTGGAAACAAAATCTTGTATTACCGCAAAGGCAGGAGGTCGTTTTCTGATGACAGTTTACAAGAAAAATCATAAGAAAATCTAGGGTTATCCAAATGATACAAGACCAGTGGGAAACTTTTAAGAGTTCAAAACTATTTCTTCAGTAAAAATTTGAAAGCTTTTTGTGTAAAAATAGATGAGTTATGGACCTCGCATTACACCCTATTTTCTGCTATAAAACACTGTTTGACCTCTATTGATAACAAAAATCATAAAAACAATCTTAAAGTACATCATAATAATTATTTTGGTTCAAGAATGAGCCCAATTGATGTTCGTATCATCAAGTTATAGTCAAAACAATTTGTATTTTTATGCAGTAATTTTCTGATGTGCATGGTTTGCATGCTTTAACAAGTTTTTATGTTAAATCTTGAATGTTTTGATCTTAATCCGATTTATATTAACAAACATACTTATTAACATGTTCATAAAATTAGATCATTAGTTTTTAAAGAGTTAATTTGGATTAAAAGAATCTGATGCAAAGCAGAAATAAGAATAGGATTATACCGAAGACGAGTTTTGAGACAGTTGATGTTGTCGCTTGCTTGTTTGATTCGATTCACACTATCAAGATTCCTTGTTGGACGTTTTTGGATGATCACATCAGCAGGTTATGTTAGCTTTTTTTATATAAGTGAATGAGGGAGGAGTTGAAGGTTTTAAGGGATGGTGGCTAGGGTTATTGGTGTAAGAATGAGGATGAAGAAGGAGAAAGAGAGATTAAATAGGTAGGGTTTCGTGTGGGTTAAGTTAAGTGGTTTGGACTAAGGGTTAGTGGGCTCTGAAAAGAATTTAAGGTGGGTTTGGATTGGTTTGGTTTGTTTATTTGTTTGTAAGGTTATAAAACAATGTTTATAATTTTTCTAACAAGATAAATTACTAACATTATTATTATTATTATTATTATTATTATTATTATTATTATTATTATTAAAAAATGTTTGGAAATAAATAATAAAAATTAGACAAGGTTATTAAAGAAGTATGATATAGGTAAAGTGGTGATTTTACTAGTTCAAAGATTGTGAAAAAATTCGCAATGTTACACAATGTCGGTACCGGTACGTTCCTCGTTAACAACACTTATGCTTCCGTACTTTTTGATACTGGTGCCAATTTAAGTTTTGTGTCGACCAACTTTCGAAGGACCCTCGGGGTAGACTCTAGTAAGTTGGGCACACGTTACTCTATAGAATTACCTTGTGGAATGGATATTATAATTCTGATTCATTGTTTACTAATATTATTAAGATTCAAGTAATTCAAGTAATATAAAAGTGATTAAATAAATAACAACACTTGTTTATTGAATTTCATGTTAAAATGATTAAAAGATTAAGAAAGATTTTTGTTTAAAGAGAAAAATTAATTGAAATATTCATAAAACAAAAGTTTGAAATGTGTACCATCATACATATGTTCATTTTGTAAAATTTTCAAATTGAAACACAATTACAAACACAGGTAATAAAATAATAAAATAATATTTTTAATAATTTAATATTATTGTTACTATTATAATTAAATTTCAAACAACATAAACTTGAATAAACTAAGTATCAATATCGTAATAATCAACTTTGGTATTCAAGCTTATGCTAAGTTGAAAGGTATACAATATCTGTTGACTTGTCAACAGATTTTCTCAAACAATTGTTATCCATTACAATTTCACAACCATTGGATCGAATACACATGTTGTAGGAACTCAACATATTCAAACCACTGAAGGATGATATAAGCATATGTTTATACAGACTTTGTAATACTTAACTTGTAATCAATATCTGCCAAAATAACAATTAATTTAAATTATATCATTCTTTTCAAATTCATAATTACAAATAGTCTAGAACCTTAAAAGTGTATGATGGTCACTTTACAGATGAACAATGTAGATCAAAACTTACCAAAATAAGACGGCCTGGGTGCGAACGCCCTCGCCATTAGTTCGGGTGAAACCCAATAGAATTATGATACTGTTACCGGTATGTTTTCGCTTATTGATCGCTGTGCTTCGGGTTTATGCTGATTTATTTGTACTGTCTAGCATTCCATATAGGTTGAGTTTTATCTGTTGTTAGAAATGGTACCTACACCGTGAGAGGCTTGGTGTTTAGTTACGTTTCACCCATGTTTTGTAACCATGAGCATTTTGGGTTGTTCTGAAGATCTGAAGACACTACTTCTACGGTACCAGGTGCTTCATTTATACCAATTACAAGAGTCTTTGGCGTATCTTCGACCAGGAGGAGTGGACCATGCCGTGGTCTAGAGCAGTTATCTAGTATTTATTTTGAGTAAGTAGTTCCTTGGTTTGGGGTGTTTGTTTCTATCATCTTGGATTTGCGATTCTCGTTTCGTTTTGTGTTTCGGGGAAGCGTTGTTTAAGCTTCAGGTGCACAGTTGGATACAAGTACGGTTCATTATCCGTATAGTGTGGTTCATGTTGTGGACCGGGGTTCTTGTGGGGACTAGAGGGGGGATCTAGGTAACCTCATTCATTACCTAAGCGCATACATGGGTCGATACCTATTGCTATTGAAGCTTAGTGAATCTCGAGGCGATATTCCTTTCAACCGGGGGATGATGTAGGTAAAATTTTTCTTTCTTTCCGTCTCTTTTTTTCGACTTCGGGCAATTTTCGGGACGAAAATTCTTTCAACTTGGGGATGATGTGACACCCGGCAAATTCAGGGTAATATTTTCGAACATGTGAGTCTACCTTAGCGAAAACATTTACTTAACATACTCGACTAGGTCAGTTGAGTCTGTCTACACTTACGTATTGTCCAGGGTTCAATGATTTGGAGGATCATTGGGGAGTATCATATGCACACACGAGTCTTGAGTCTAGTTGTTAGTGAATTACATGAATTGAATTAAGTGACGAACATGAACAGATCCATATATGATGTGAAATGTGTAAATACGTGATTATATGACGTTTATATGATTATACATGCTTAACATATGTTAGGATTGCATGTTCATGTGTTAGAATGTGTTAAAATGTGTTCAAACGCGTTTAAAAGACAAAACATTGAAAACTGAGAACCAGGAAATTGATTCGACCCTTAGGGGGTTTGAATCAACACATATAGTTCTCATTCGACCCTTGAAAACCATCATGTATCATGGTTAAGCCAATACATCCTTTGATTAGAAAGCCTAATGTGATGAACCACACACTAAAATAGGTTGATCTTCCAAAGCACCATAAACCCATGATAAGATACTTGCCTAAAAAAAAGTATGGTGGCCCTTCCTTGTTTCATCCAGACCGTCCCCCCCTCCCCCATACCCTCTCTAATTCTTTTTTTTTTTTAATCCAGGTCAACTTCTAATTAAGCATGTGTTGATTTGATCCAAAGTTGACCCGTTGATATGTCACTTGTGCTTAGTATCTACACAACATAATCCTAAAATTAGTCACCATCTAAGATATGATTTAGACTTGGGATATGTTAGAAAGATTTGAGACAAAGTAAATTATTAACCAAACAAGGTAAGATTCTCCTAATCTCAAAGATCCATAGAAGTTGACATTCCCAAAATGCTAAGCACCTTCCTAATCCCTTCCCATCTCGACCTCTATATAAGGAGCCCTTGTGTAGGAGATCATCACACCACAATCTCCTCTTTCCCTCTCCTAGTTTGCGAATCACACACACATCCATCAAGGTTCTAGGAGCAACTAAGGAATTCTAGCATCATGCATTTTATCTTGGATCCACTAGGAGGTATACACATTAACACTTTTACTTCTATACTTTGATTAATTATCACATGGTTCACCTTAGTTCATGGTTTACCCTTCATAAAAAAACATCACCATAAGTGTAATGTATGTATGTATGCGTGCGTGAATATGTATGTATGTGTACATAAATATACATACATATGTGTGTATACGCGTGACATATATATACATGTGCACGTGTGTATGTGTTTAGACATGTAGGAAACCTAAGTCATAGTGTTACATTACTCTAGTAATGAAAACAAGGTCCATGTGTTTACATACATATGTATGCGTGCATGTATATACATAGTATATATGTATTTGTAAAACAAACTCATAAGTATAGATATTAATGTGTATGGACTACCAAGATGCATATGTATATGGGTATGTATGTACAAGTGTAGATCCCATAGACATAACTACCTATGGTTATGTGTGGAAATACATATATGTAGATATAAGTATGGATGTACGCATATGTAGGTGTGAATACATGTGTATGTGATACTTGTGTATAGTAAAGACTAAGTGTAGTTGTGAACTAAATAACTCATTTTCAAAAGGAATATATGCTTTATGGAAAGTAACATGTGTTAGGAAATAAGATTTATTTTTCCTATTCAAACTATTATTTTCAAGCAATATAGTTGTCACCAAGGAAAGCTAAACCAACATACCACTAAGGATTGGGTGAACCACGAGTACCAGGTATTACCTATTTGTATAAATCTAAAGTACCCATGGTTGCATCCTGTGTTTCCGCCTAGGCGGAGTGTGACATAGGGTTTGTTCTTGATAGCATTGTTGATGTTATGATTAGGGGTTTTCATATACGTGATAATCTGAGCATAATGATCTCTTTATGAGGTAGATTTGATGAGTTTCCATTTTGGGTAAAGATTACATGCATTGATGTGACATTTTCATAATTTGCTATTTTTTGTAAGTTGTTAAACGGACTGATTTTGGGATAAAATTGGTAGGGTTTGGGGGATAGATTAAACATAGTTGACTGCTATGATTTGTGATGTTTCGTGATGTTTTTAGACTGTTTAGATGCGATTTGGTGTGTTTCGAACGAATTTTCAGACCTAGGGTCGAACTAGTTTCTGGTTCGACCTGTCGGGAGGTGAACCAACATGATTAGGGTCGAATGAACTTGTTTGAGGTTGAATGAACATGTGTTTACTGTAACATTTCGCATTACAATACTTGTACGTTACGATTATTATGAATAAAACGTCAAGTTTCATCATTTATCGTCTTTTAAAAAAAAATATTTCGTGAAGCATTTGTACCCCTAATACTATGCTATATATATATATATATACATACATATGTGAAATAATTATCAAAAATAAAAGGCCTGGGCCGGGATTCGAACCCGAGCCCATGGCCGGTTCAACAAACCCACACCATGCAACAAACCAGCTGGTCTACACAACACATTTGTTTAATTTCCAACACATTTTAATTATATAACATATTGGAGTATTAACAGTTGACTTATGGGATGATTGTGATTGCCTTGACTGTTTTGGCGTCCATTACACGCTGAATGGTGGTCAAAAACATTCCAATTTTACACGAATTAACGCGTCATCACATTCATAACGAGTCAAACTTTCCATTTCACTAACCCGAGCCTCACACTATAAATTGATCACTTCCTAACTATCTCTACTCACCGATACATCTCTCTTCATCTCCAATTTCTGATAATAATCACTTCTCAAGCTTCAATTCATCGCGTGGTTGACTTTCTGTTTGACCAAGCTTTATACATGAATTCGTTTTTGTAAGTTCATTTTTTTGATGGGTTATGTTCATCGGCCCTTACACAACAATAACCATATGATCAATTGGGTTATTGTTGTGTAAATCAGTGTATTGGTGAAACTAGGGCACGATTGTTTTGAATTAGGGAAGAACACGTTGCAGACTTGATTATTTATTTAAATCAGAAACAAACCAAACACAACCACTGATCTAGATAAAGTGGTTGTGTCTGTTGTTTGTCAACCAAGGGACACGGGTTCGAGTCCCACCCTTTACGAATCTAGTTTCACATATACTATATAATTAATTTCGAATCTAGTTTATTCGTTCTCAAGGTCTAGCCCAGTTGGTGCCTAGGCTTGTGATTAAAACCCGAACCGGTCCCAGACCCGGGTTCGATTCTCAGCATCAACAAAACATTTGTTTCCATTTAAAGCTTTATATACATTCACCTATATTTCTAAAATTAGTTTTAAAATACTAAAACTCCTTTATAAATTCTACAAAAATTATTTTATGTTATTCTAGTAAAAAAGTTTAACATACAATTTTTAGTTTTCCAAAAATTATTTATTTTATATATATAATAAATATTTCAAGTTTATTCTATTTTATTTATAAAATTCAATAAAAATATCAAAACGATTATATAAATTTTCACAAAAATTATTCTGAGTTTATATAACATTATGCATTTCTGAAATGATTTTTATTTCTGGAAAATCATTTATTTAATATTTTTAATCAATTTTTGTTAGTTTTAATCATAAATAAATCATAATAAATTCATTTATCTATATTTTTGCACCAAAATTTTATACAAATTAATTCTATTTATTTAGAACAGAAATACAATTTTTAAATTAATAATTCTTTAATTTTAATATTTTTAAATATTAAAGATATATTTTGACAATTTGAAATAAATAGATTAAATATTCTCTTTTTAAGAAAATAATTTTATAAAAATTATTTTCATACTTAAAACTTTATGATATGACCATCTTTAATCTAAAATTTACAAAAAGACTTTTGTTTATTTATTTGTCAAATTTCTCTTATTTATTAAACATTTTATTTATTAATCAAACGAATACTTATCCCCAATTCGAAACCCTAGAAAATACTTGTAGACTAGATAGACTTAGACTTATTTGTTACCTTATACATAGGGTAATACTTGGCAACTTTGGGGCTACACTTATACTTTTCTCGAGACTTAATACTTTGCTAAGGTGAGTTTACGTAACCATGTTTATGCAATTCTTTAAACTTGCAACATTATGCTTAAGCAATTATACATACATGTCTAGTTGTAACCCTAAGTGATTTAAACAGTACTTGCTTCTCTTACTTGTAACCCTAATTGCTTCCTTAATCTTATCCCTATCCTATACCTTATACAACCCTAAGTGACTACTCTTATTCGTCTGCTGCAATCCTGATCCACCATTAGATTAATAGGACAAAATCCTCAGGTTTAACCTGAACCAACTTGAGATCTCGTCGAAGTTGTGAGCGTTGGATTTTAGCTAAAACAGGATTACACGATCATACAAGTCACAAATCTAGGTGCGGAAACCCTAGATCTGAACAAATTGATAAAACACAAATCACGACACAATCAAGATCATTTTCAATATCATTTTCATAGATTAACTTTCATTCAAAAAGCATTTACAATGAGTTTATGTTAATCTAGATCACACAGATAATCTCTCAAAAACACTTCTAAACCTGATCTGAACCTGGACAAAAATGACAACTCTCTTACATTATCAAAAACTCAAAATCTATATATAGGCACTGCACATTCGCCCGTTTTCACTGGTCGAATGTGAGTGTTTTCCACATTCGCCCACATCAAGTGGTCGAATGTGTCTTCTGATCTTTGTCCATTCTTCCTTCGTCCAGTTCATATCTACCTTCGCCCAGTTTCTTCTTCCTTCGCCCCATAATATCTACATTCGCCCATACTGGTTCACCTTCGGCCATCACTAACATATGTTAATCAAGTATATCCAATCCTTAGTCGCAAAATGCATCAACAAACTCCCCCTCGACTATTGATTGGATAGTTTTCTCTGATAGTCCATCGTCTTGTTCATCAGTTTGATTCTGAGCTGCTTCTTCTGCTCAGAAGTCATTGGCGGCTCGAATGTTTTCTTCACAGGCTTTGACACATTGGCCATCTTCACAGTCTTGCCAAGTTTACCCTCCAAGTTGCTTCCAGCATTTATATCATATGCAAAACACACTCCAACAACTTGTGTATACTTTCTCGCTTGAGCAAAATCATTGGGTTCATAGTAGATCGGATTGTAGAATAACATGATGATGTCTTCGAATGTGCAATTAATCAGCCACATAGGATCAAATACATGAACATGCTTGTATTTATCCTTTCCATCCCTCAACACGATCACCGCTTCTGCCTTTCTCCAATCGTAATACCAAAAGATGAAATCAGCACTAAAATGCTGTGGCATTGGCATCAACGGTATCTTCCTCATCACATTAGGTGCTTTATAAATCAGAGTAACACGCTTCATATTGGTTTGTGGATCAATATCCCTATGCTCTTTTCTACGGGGATATTGAGGCTTGAACCTGTTCCATCTCGTACGACTTTCCCAAACCAATTTGTCTGCGCACCAACCGACATGCGATCCATTTACCTCGGCACCTGACATTGGGAATCTGCATAAGTCTCTCACCGCCCAGTACGGTAGAGTAAGCAAGTCACAGAATCTGTTGAAATACAGAATTCCGGTTTCCCATTTTGCAGCAATACACTTCAGTCTGCCTAAGTAAGTCCACCCGAGAGCTCTGCCTTTGAACTTGGCATTATGAAAACGATAGAAATTACCTTGAGCTTCAGGCTTAGGTCGGTTCTCATCCATTTCCTTCAACTTCTTCATATAATTCTTCAACTCATCAGACTGGTTAGAAGAATCTTTCTTTTCAGTTCCAAATACCTTCTCAACAAACTCTTCGCTCCTTTTCTTTGCTTTCTGTTTCGCTGACTTATTTGGTATCTCAGTGAAGTCAGGAAATACTTCATTCTCATCATCTTGTCTGAAATACTGGGGAAACTCTTCATGAGTAATATCTTCTACTTCAACTTCATTGTTTTCTGGAGTATGCACATCATCTGAATGACTTCCCATATCCTTTTCAGGAATATCAGGAATCGATTCATCCATCATAAACTCCTCAAACGTCTTTCCTACCCTCTGTGCAAGACCATCTAAAATTTCTTTCGCCACAGATGCAGGCAGTTCCCCTTCTTCAAGATTTGGATCTTCATATTCCAGCTCATATCTCAAATCATCAGTCTGAAATATTTCAGCGAAGCATCCTGTGAACTCAATGGTCCACTCTCTCTTTTCCAACATATTCTTATATATCTGTTTAGCATCATCAGACAGAGATCTCACCTTCTCGTTCCAGAAAATACTTTCATCCGAATCAACATTCCCACCTTTCTTCTTGGAACTCGATTCTCCAGTATCTTTCTTCTTCTGTGGTGTTCTCTTCTCATAACTAAATCTGGAAGTATCATCTCCTCCATCATGATCACTTCCACTGCTAAACTCATCACCTTGCTTTTTCCCTGTACCTTCAGCATCATCATCATCATCATTATTGTCATCATCATCATCATTGTCATCATCGCTTTTATCCGATCCATCATCATCTTCATCATCATCATCTTCTTTCTCAGATTCAGAATACTCATAATCAACTTTCTGTTCATCTTCTTCTTCATCTTCTTCACCCTCTTTCAACTGGGGTGCTCTGCTATAAAGCTCTTCAATCAAACCACAAAGGCGTTTGTTTTCCTTCTTTAATTCTTTGTTATCAGCCTTAATCAGTTTGATTTTGCTCTTGTTTCTTTCACATTTTCTTTCAAGCTTCTCATTCTTAGCTTCAATCAGTTTAATCTTATCATTTATATCATCCTGATTAGATTTCGAAGCAACTACAATCTGGAGCATCTTCTCCTCATTCTGCTTGAACTTAGTAATCTCAGCTTGTTGAGCAACCAACATCTTCATCATGTCCTCCATCTTCTTATTAACTTGTTTCATGACATCGTCATCCACAGTCACTTTCTTCGACTTAGATCTGGATGGCTCAACTTCAACAACTTTCTCTTTTTGAGGCTTTCTAAACATATCGAGCACTTTATCCATATCGATATTGAACTGGTCGATTGGTAAAGTCTCTGCCTCTTTTGCTTTCTTCTGCTTCTTGGCAACTGGTGAAGATAGCTTAGAAGGTGTACCAGCATCAGGTAATCTCTTTCCCTTCAACAACTGAGCCAACTCTTTCTCCCTCAGTTCTTTTACACTAGATTTCTTTGCCATAGTCTTTTGTTTCTTTGTCTTCTTAGGCAAATTCACAACTACAGTTTCTCCAACACTCAGTTCAGCTAGGTCAACACCTAAACCTTCATCTTCAACTGATTTCTTTCTTCTCTCAGCTTCTTCTATTGACTGATTCAAGGATTCAGACTCACCAACCATAGTGGCCTTACGTTTGGTGGTCCTCACATTCTCGTCATCAGAATCCCACTGTTCATCAACCTCAGTCTCTTCTGAATCTACAGACTCTTCATCCACCAAACCTGATCCTTTCTTCGCCGTCGATTTCTTTCTAGCTACCTGTTGCTTAGTGCTTCCCTGATCTATAGCCTTTCCCTTGCCCTTCCCTTTGGCTCCAGGATTGACTACTTGACGTTTCCGCTTAGTGCTTGAATCAACATACACTAAGGGATCATCGTTATCTGAGTCACTCTCATCATGTCTTGCTTTGTTCTTGCCAGGATCAGTGTAATCCGGACGAGCCAAAGCGCCAAATAATCTCCTGTTAGGTGGCTTCTCACTATCAGACACACCTTTGTAACCTTTCATCCTCATCAAGGTTCTAATATTCATGTGATCTTGACCTAGGATCATAGTCGGATCCTTTTTCAGCATACGATACTTGTAGTCAAAGATCATCATTAGAAACCTCGGATACAACATAAACTTCTTATTCTTCATTCCCTTCAGCATCTCCAGCATATGATCATGAATCATCCCAGAAACATTAAATGGTTTGTTGAGTGTCAACGCAACCATTAATGAACTCAAACTCCTTCTCATCACGTCATAACCACCACTCACACAACCAAAGACATGAATCAGAACATGTGCAAAATACTTGTACTGCACTCCCAGCTTCCCCTTATACATAGATCCGTCAGTGATTGGACCTTTGTATTTCATTCTTAAGAAGCACGCCTTCTGTTCTGTCCACGATAACTCCCTGGGATCTTCACTATCTTCGAACTTAATCTGTAACGCCTCCCGAATATCAGCTTCAGTCAAGAACATCTCCATCTCCTGAATCTTGCTCTTGATTATCGTCTGATTCTCCCAGTAGTCATACTTAGCATTCTGGTAAAAGTCTTCTATGATGTCTTTGTATATGATGGATGGTGTGGCTAAGGCATGAACAATCCTGCTCCTCTTCAGAAATTCTATAATCCCAGTAAACTCCGTGTTCTTCTCAACGTCTCCTAGATAAGCGCAACAGTTGTGCGATCGTTCAAAAGGCCAACTGCTAGGAACAGATGTTTCAGCTACTGGTACTGGATCTTGAACTGTGATCTCAGCTGGAGTTTCAACATTCACTGCTGGTGATTCAATATTCTCGGGTTGTTCAGCCATCTGCACATGAAAATCAATAAAAACACGTCAAAACACAAAAACAACAAAAATATAAAATTCTGGTCAAAAACTAATCTGCACATTCGCCCGTTTAGAAATGGCCGAATGTGAGAATAATTGGTCGAAGGTAGAAAATTATGGTCGGAAGTGAAAAAGTTGTAAGTAAAAAATCACATTCGTCCACATTGTTTCACCTTCGTCCAACCTGATTCCACCTTCGCCCGGTTTTTGAACCGAAGGTGAAACAGGTTTTCCCCCAAAATTTGAAATTTTGCCATTGTTTGTTTTAACTTGTAATTTTGATCCTAAAACATACTAACATGTCCGACTAACATTCGTTCATTACCAATTTTATCAAATAATCAGTTTTCATTGGTTTTAAAGAGGAATTAGGGTTCATCTGTGTTCAATCAATCAAACTAACATCTAGATGTTGTTATTATCCTAATTCCTTCCACATTCTCCCCCTAAAACCTATGAAAAATGATCGGCTATCAAAAATAAACATCAATCAACATTAAAAACCCCAAAACTTGAAACCCTAGGTCGTGTTCTTAAACCGATCAATTTTGATCTGATTTGATGTCCATTACCTGCAATATTAGTCTTAAAATGATCAGAAATAACAAGGGAACAAATCAGTGAATCAATGAAAACACAAGCAACAAGGTCTGGTACTGATGAAATTTTGAAAAAATTTTTGAATGAGAGGTTCGAACCTGAATGACATATATAAAGAAGTCTACATTCGCCCGTTTGAAGTGGGCGAATGTGGGTTAAAACCACATTCGCCCCAATTTAATGGCACGAATGTGAAACTGCTCCACCTTCGCCCCTAATTAAAGACCCGAAGGTGAAAATTTTACCCGGAATTGGAATGTTCACCCGAAAGTGAAAAATCCACATTCGCCCAGAAACAAAACGGTCGAGTGTGATGATTTTTCCACATTCGACCCATTTAAGGGGCGAATGTGAAATGGAAAAATCTGAAAATTTCGCCAAATCACGAATTCGAATCCCGTTCAACATTTTTCAATCCGTTAAACTTCCAAAACACAAATTTTCACATTTTGAATGTTACAAAGTCCAGATGGTGTTATCAAATCTCAGAAATTGACTATCAAGCATCCCCGGATATCAAAAATAAAGCAGAAATGCAAATCTTTTGGATTTTCTGAAATTTTTATCAAAACACACCTAAAATCTTTTTGGATTTTGTATCTTTTTGACAATAAAAGTAAAATGCGATAAAGTAAAATGCATCAAAGTAAATGAAAACAGTAAACATTTTGTGATTTCCGGTAAGAGGATCATATCAGTTTTCTGAGAAATCTGAACACAGCGTTGATCTATTTCAATATTATCATTAGAAACAATATGTGACACGGCAATTGCTGATATTGTTGTCCACATAAGCTCACATGCAGACAATTACGCAATGCTTTAAAATGATACTAATTATATGTATTAGACTAACACATTGTGGTTCCCACACACACGACATACTCCCGTATCAAGAAGTAATTTGCACAAAGACTCATTGTAAAGCGTGATTATGCTTTCGTCGTCTGTAATTGTACAAGATATAATGCATAGAGGTATACAGGTCAGCAAATTAATGCAGCAAAGTAACATATGCACCATACCAGGTTGAGGACTGATATTAATCATGATTTGCATCAATGATCAATACGATATTATAGATAATCTTTGATCATCATATAACATGGAAAGTTCCTCAATTCGGTAACTTTAGGATTTGGCATAAAGCTCTTTTATAAAGAGATCCTGTCTGATCTAGGTTCGTAATGACTTACAGCAGAAGATCAGATAGGCTATCCCCAGACAACTAATAACATAACGACCCTAAACCTCCGAGTTTTGTACAAACACCCTATCAAACGAAATTACGGTACTAAGACCATATGCCCATGAGGTGTTCATCCACAAATGCGTAGTTTGTTATGTTTGTATCACTAATGCACGCAATATTTAGTCTACGAAGCCTATCAGCACATCACACGTAATCAACATACGTCTCATTAAACTATACAATTCTTTAGCCTGTGTCAGATCCCCACTGATGTACTATCATTTCCTCTTTTTATCCAGGAAATCATTTTGGGTTTTTCTAATTTTTAGGTATTTTGAAAATTTTTCAATGTTTTTGGTTTTTCTGATAAAATGACTCCCCCTAAAATAAAGAACATATTTTTGGGTTTTTAAATTTTTCTGAAAAACAAAAAAAAAAAAAAAAATTTGAAAGAAACAATCCACTTGAAAGCATCAACTTCTTTGAGGATTAAACAACCCCTTCGAAAGCATCAACTTCTTTGAGGATTATGATAGTAAAGAGAAATTCCCAATTAGCAAAGAGAAATTCCCAATTAGCAAAAATTTAAAACTAAAACTAAAAACTAAAAATGATAAACCGAGGAGCCGATTAGTCCTGTTTTTCCTTTATATTGTTTACTTTCAAAAGATATTCAAAGCGGGATCTGTCAAAAGCTTTTGTAAACAAATCTGCACGTTGGTAGTCAGTATGGATTTTGACCATGTCAATCAATTCCTTAGCATAACAATCACGGATAAAATGATATTTAATCCGGATATGTTTAGCTTTAGAATGATTTTCAGTATTTTTAGTTAAGGCAATTGCGGCTTCGTTGTCACAGTGTATAGGGGTTTTAAGAAACTGCAAACCGTAATCGACCATCTGTTGTTGGATCCAGAGCACTTGCGAACAGCAACTCGAGGCTGAAATGTACTCGGCTTCACATGTAGACAGTGCGACGGAAGTCTGTTTCTTGCATTGCCAGGTAATTAACCTGCTCCCTAAAAACTGGCAACCGGCTGTTGTTGATTTGCTGTCTTTGTCACAGCCGCCCCAATCTGCATCACTAAAAGCAATAAAATCAAAATCATCATCATTAGGGTACCAAAGTCCTTTTGATGGACAACCCTTCAGATATCGAAGGATACGCTTGACCGCCGTCAGATGACTTTGTTTCGGCTTCGATTGATAGCGAGCACAGAGACACGTTGCATACATAATATCTGGTCGAGACGCTGTCAAATACATCAGAGATCCGATGATTGCTCTGTATGTAAATGGGTCTGTCAGCTCCCCCTTAGCGTCCACTCCAATCCCTTGATTGGGTTGAATCGGGGTATCCATCGGCTTAGAGTCCTCCATCTGGAATCGGCTCAAGATGTCGGCTACGTATTTCGTCTGGTGAATGAAGATCCCGTCGGGTCTTTGATCCACCTGTAAGCCGAGGAAAAACTGCATTTCTCCCATAGCGCTCATTTCGAACTTCTCCTGCATAACAGTTTCAAATTCCCTGCACAAGAGTTCGTTAGTTGAACCAAATATAATATCATCAACGTAAATCTGTACTAGAAGCAAGTCATCTCCCGTCTTCTTCGTAAAGAGGGTGCAATCGACGAGGCCGCGCTTGAATCCTTTGGAGATGAGGTATGTACTTAGCTCCTCGTACCACTGTCTTGGAGCCTGGTGCAAACCATATAAAGCTTTGTTCAGCACGTAGACCTTGTCCCGGTGGATTGGGTCCTCAAAGCCTGGTGGCTGCCCGACATAAACCTCCTCCTTGACTTTACCGTACAAAAATGCGCTCTTGACGTCCATTTGATAGACTTTGAATTTCTTATACGAAGCAAACGCAAGGAACATCCGAATAGCTTCCATTCGTGCTACTGGTGCATAGATTTCGTTGTAATCAATTCCTTCGATTTGATGGAAACCCTGCACAACCAATCTGGCTTTGTTCCTTACAATAACTCCACGATCATCCTTTTTGCACTTAAACACCCACTTAGTGCCTATTTTCTTTCTTCCCGGCGGCAAATCTGTGAGCGTCCAGACTCCCAATTTCTGGAATTGCAATAACTCTTCCTGCATTGCCTCAACCCAGGCATCTTCATTCAAAGCGTCTTTATATGTCCTTGGCTCTACCTGTGACACATAACATGCAAACGACCAATCATTTTGGCTACCAGATTTCTGAATTTTGGCATACAATGCTAAAGCACCAAAACTCTCTGGCGAATTAACGCTTTTAAGCTGCCCTCTGGTCATTACTCCACTACCAGGATCACCGATAACTTGCTCCAGCGGGTGAATACGATGAATCCGAGATTCCGGATTAACAGGTACAATCACTCCCGTCTGAGCAGTCAAGTTCTCTACAGCATCCTGATCATGACCCGTGTTAGACGATGAAGCAACGTCTGGATTTGGAGTTTGGTTCACAGTTTGCTCTTCTAAGTCTTCTGCATTTTCAAGAACGGCTTCTTCAAATTGTTCATCTTCAGATTCTGAAGTGTCTAATGAAGTTGAAGCTTCTTGAAACAACTCTTCTTCTTGTGTAGGAACACTGGTATCATTAGAAGCTGGTGGGGGGTTTACGGTGATTGGACGCATCAATGGTGAAGTTGCCGCGTTTTCACACTCGTAAAGTAATCTGATCACAGCTTCTTCAACCAAGCTATCTAGGTTGAATGATTCAAAGAAATCTTTGTAATCAAACATCCAATCAGGGCCCGTGCCTTGCAAATTTTGTGTGTATCGTTGAACTTCCACATTAGCCCAATCCTCCACTTGACGAGTTCTCTTGTTGAATACCCGTTTGAGCGGGGTTGCATATCCAACAAAATATCCCTCTTCAGATTTTAGGACTAAACTTCTCGCTTGGATTCAACATCGTACATGGCGCCCCAAATGGTTCTAGATACTCTAAATTGGGCTTTCGTCGGTGTAACAGCTCATAAGATGTTTTTCCAAACTTCTTCACTGTCAAAACCCGATTTAAAGTGTAGTTTGCTGCATAAATCGCCTCATTCCAGAACATTACTGGAAGATTTGAGTCAGCGAGCATTGTTCTAGCAGCCTCAATCAGAGTCCTATTCTTTCTTTCAGCAACACCGTTCTGTTGCGGGGTATACGGAGCCGAATATTCATGATGAATCCCTTTGCTTTCACAAAGTTCATCCATCTTTGCATTTTTAAACTCCGTCCCGTTGTCACTCCTGATTCTTTTTATCTTCAAGTTGTAGATATTCTCCAGTCGAGTGAACAGAACTTGTAGATTGGTAAAGGTGTCGCTTTTGTTCTTCAAACACATCACCCATGAGAATCGTGAATAGTCATCAGTGACGACTAAACAATAAAGCTCTCCAAGATGACTTTTGCGTTTGACTGGTCCAAAAAGGTCCATGTGCAATCGCTCAAGCGGCATCTCAACAGAGTTAACTTTCTTCACTTTATGGGACTGTTTGTGTTGTTTTCCTTTCATGCAGCTCACACACTTGTCGTTCAGATGGAAATGTTTCACGTTTACTCCATCGACAAGTCCATTTCTCACTAACTGATTCATTTTCCTCAGATGAATGTGCCCCATTCTGCGGTGCCACATTATCGATTCTTTTTCGGTCGCCTTGGATAGAAAGCATGTTATCTGTCCCTGTGATGTCATTGCCTTGGACATATCAAGAATATAAAGATTGTTGACTCGAGGTGCCATCAACATAACCCACTCCTTTGGAATCTTGAAGCCCGGTTTGAGAATATAGCAGGATTTGTCATCAAAATGCACAGAAAATTGTTTATCGCATATTTGACTGACGCTCAACAGATTATAGTCTATCTGCTTGACATATGAAATCCGCTCGAAAGTCACAATCCCATTACTCACGCTTCCTTCCATCGTAATATATCCTCCTTTATTACCCGCGAACGCGACATATCCTCCATTAATATTCTTCACATCAAACAGCAACGCCAAATCCCCCGTCATGTGGCCTGAAGCTCCACTATCAACAATCCAGAGACTGCTAATAGGGCCAACTGAAGCTCCCTGCACACAAAAAGTAAACATTTAGTTCTTTCGGGGGACCCAAGCCTGAGTCTTGGGCCTTTGAACTTTGGCTTTCAAAGAAACATCCTCAATAACTTTTTCAACAACTTTCTGTTTTGAATCAATCGTTTTCTGATTGTTCAAAACAGATTCATTTTTCTCACTCACCTTCGAAGTAGAAGCTCCTGGAGTACCATTAGGTGTCCAAGATTGTTCAGACCTTTTGAGAATACGAATTTGAGATTTTGGTTTCTCAATAGGTTTTTGAACATTGTTATTAAAAGTAACTTTCTTAGCAACCTTATCTGAATTAACAGACTTAGGTCCAACATTTGACTTGACAATTGGTTTTTGTGGAACCTTTTGTCTATCAGTTGTTGTGTTCACCACAGGTTTTCTCCAAGATTGTTCCATTGCAATCCGATTCCTCCGATCATAATGAAATGGACGGTTGTTCCTCATTTGAAAATTGTTTTGATTATGAAAATGTTGTTGTTGAGGAACAGTCCGTCTATGCGGTGGAATATAATGATCAATCGGCTTTTTCATGGAATTCTTAACCTCAACTTTATGTCTTTTGTGCCTTACATATGGACACTGAGCAAGTAAATGCCCGCGTTCTCCACATTTAAAGCATTTTCTATATTCCTCAAACACATAATGAGCATTTGGTGAAGCAAATGATCTGACAGGAAATTGATCATTATACTGTTGATTTCTTAAACTCTCAGGAAATGGTCCTTTCGAGTAAGAAGGTTCATGAAAACCATTTGCTTTATCATTTGGTCGAATGAACTCAGTGACATGGATTTTTGGTTCTTGAGGAACTTCTGAAAACAATTTCTTTAAGATTTCTGGTGGAATTTCATTGGTTCTTTCATGTTTTGGAAACCAGATTGTGCTTTCTTGCCAGATTTTATCAAGTTTAGAATAGTTAACATTTTTAATCGGAAATTCCTCATCAGAAATGATTTTATCGGATCCTTCCATCCGATAAAACACTTTAACCGGTTTATCACTTTGTTCATTCAGCTCATTCTTTTTGACCTCATTCTTAACAACATTATCTTTCTTAACATCAACCTTTTCAGACTTTTTATCACGATTAGCATTTGCCATCGGATGAACATGATCAGATGGTGACACTGGTTCAGTAGTAACGATGTGATTTTCTTTTGGAATCTCACAGTCATTAACAGATTGATCACTACCAGTATCATCATTTTCTGAGTCTGAACTATCACTCTCAGCATAAACACCCTCATTGTTCAAGCCCAAAATCGGTCTCACATCGGAATATGGATCACCAATACTCGAGGTATTAGATTCCTTTTCCGATGACGAGTCTGATTTTACCGAACTCTCCGGTATAACTTGGTGATAGATATGGTTTTCAAAAAGAACCGGAGATGGTACAGACTTGTAATTGGTGGTGTTATCATCAATGATATGATCTACCACATAAGCAACATTCTTATAACTTTCCAGCTTTTTGTTCACCTTTTCAGCAAAGCATTTTATGGCTGCCATTTCCAACTTGGTGTTTTCAATTTCATTGATATAGTTATTTATTGCCAATTGTTTCAATGACAAAGTGTTTTTCAAGTCGGAAATGTCCTTTTTATAGCCATCTAATACTTTGTTGAAAGCATTCAACTCTTTGCGAGTAGATTGACAGTTCAAGATAGCACTATCTCGTGAAATTCAGAGTTGTTTATTCTCCTCTGTCAATCTATCACATGTTCCACAGTATTTATTACTCATAACATCAGTGCTAGATTCAGAACTTACAGGTTTTGGCGGTTCGGTCATGGCCATCAACGCAAAATGAGCTTCCTTTCCAGTGAAAAACTTTGAGTAGTCGATCTTGGTGAAAGCATCATCAGCTATGCACGACTTCCTCGTCATCAAAAAGTCAGCTTCTGCCAGCAACTGGTCAATATCATCATCTAAAGAATCAACACTTGCCTCTGTGTCTGATTCGCTCTCAGAATCTGAATAAACTGATCTACACTCCTCGGGAACATCAGAAACTGAATCAATCACCATCCCAGAACTCTTCTCCTCAGCCTTAACCTCAACAAGTTCACTCTCCACTTCCATCTCAGTCTCAGAATCATCACTTTCACTCTCCTCAGTTTCTTTCTTCTCATCAACTCCCACCGACTCTTCCATATCAACCTGATAAGCAACACAAGCCACATTCCCACCAGTAGTCACTTCCTCAACTCCTATTTGCATACCCGACCAGTCAAACCTCTCATCCTGTTGAGTCACCAAAGCTTGGTTCTGACTCGCATTCTGTTGAGTCTCATTAGGTGTAGTGATAGGTACAACTGTTCGGTTTGTGTGATTAGGAGATTGGTTTTGAATCTGGTGTTGAGTGTTTGGTTGTCTGTTTTGGTGGTTAAAGTTTCGGTTTTGGTAGTTGTTGTTATTTTGGTAAGAAACTTGGTTTTGTTGACGGTTCTGATAATTTGCATTGAAAGGGTTTCGATTACCTTGTTTAGGTGGCTGGGTGCATTCCCTTTTGAAGTGTCCTTTTTCTCCACAATTAAAACATGTAACCTTCTCCTTGTTGAAACCATAGGTTGTGTTGGGAGAAGTTGCCAAGTCAGTCCTTCCAGTTTTCTCGATGAACTCTGTTGCTTTTCTCATTATACTCGCAAAAGCCCATTGAATGTCAATGAGTTCCATCTCTTCTTTGTCTATCTGTGCGTAGTCTTCGTTGGTTAAGTTGTTGTTCCCAATCTGACTAGCAACCAACCCATTGTAAGATGAAACCATTGCTGAGACTAATGCAATGTGTTGCTGAGCAACCTCCACAGTCACATTTCCCAAGTTTGATGTATCTAAAACCACCGGTTGTTGTTTATGTTGAGTAACTTGGTTTAATGGTTGTTGTGTTTGGTTAGCGGTGTAAAAACTTGCTTGTTGCATTGGAGAAATTGGTGAAATGTAGGAACTATATTGTGGTGGTGTGTATGATGGTTGTGAGTAGGAATTGTATTGTGGTGGTGTGTAGTTGGTGGTTGGTTTTGATGAATCCATGACATTGGAAATACATGCAACATGTGGTGCAACGCTTCCCGAGCTCGAGTTTCCAGTTGAAACTGAAGTACCTCCAAAGTACAGACTGGGATTCTGAGGAATCTGTGGCCTTCTAGCTTTCCTCCTATCCTCCAACTCTTTGTTCTCCAGCTTTTCAATAAACTCTGAAATGGTCCAGAATTGATAAGCATCCTTCTCTCTGAGTACCTCCACATGCTGATCCCATTGTGGTGGTAAAGCATCTGCAAACTTATCCACCTGCTTAGTCATTGGAATCTGTACACCATAACTAGACAATTCAGACAATAAATGCATATATCTCGGAGTTAGTTCTTTCAAAGTTTCATTATTAATAAAAGAAAAATTTTCAAACTCTTTGACTAATTCCTCCATTCTCAAACTCCTGGTCTTTTCATTACCATCATGCTTCCTCTTTAGCTTATCCCAAAGCTGCTTTGACGTAGTACATGTTCCAAACTGATGCAACAGGTCACTTGTGATTGCCTGTGTCAGTTGAGAGAACGCCTTCTTCTCCACCACATATTTCTTCTTTTCGTCCTCAGTTAGGCTTTCCAGAGGAATCAACTCACCTGTGTTCTCCAGAATCGGTGCTGTGTATCCTTTAACTATCATGCTCCATGCCTCTGCTCCTTCAACTCCCATGCCTTCCAGATGGATCTTGAACATGGTGTGCCACTGGTTATACTCTTGCATATCCATGAGCTTTGGTGGCCGAGTTCCACTACCTGTAGACAAATCCTTAATCAAGGTAGAAATAGCATTAGTGGTTTGAGTATTTACCGCCGCTGCAGCTACTCCCTAGTAATCTGATTGTAGTGCCGGATGTGCTACATTCTGAGGCATCGTGCTCGTTGTTGTCATGTAGTTAAGTGATTGTGAGGATTGCGTGTTCGTCTTTTGCGCTGCCACTGTCCATGGGTCCATTGTCTGCTGTTGTGGTTGTGTTGGTGCTGATCCCGAAGTAGTTTGAAAACGCCACATGATCACAATCTGAAAATCTCAACACTTAGAAAAATTTTAAACAAAAACTCTAGGTTCGCCCGAAATTTCTAAGTTCGCCCAAACAATCCTAGGTTCGACCAAATTTCTCACTTTCGTCCCTTCTGTACTACTTTCGTCCAAACAGTATCAACCGAAGGTATAATTGACCAGAATGTAACCACAGAATAACACTATTCCACTTTCGCCCAAATCAGAACGGTCGAATGTGGAATTTTCTACCCGAAAGTGAAAAAATTCTAAACAAATTTTCAGGTTCGACCACTTTATACTCAGGTTCGCCCACTTTTAGTCACTTTCGACCACAACACTCAGTCCAGGTTCCAGGTTCGCCCAAAACTAGCAGATCTCATTTTTGAAAAACGGTTATTGTTTGAAAAACGGTTATTCTGATCTCAGATTTTCAAAAGTTCATGGATTTGAATGATCTCAATCAGGTTATGTTTCGGAATTGATTTGGAACAATTTTAAGTCTTGGAAAACTTGAATTCGACCACAAATTCACCTTTAAATCGATCAAAAACACTTAGAAACAATGTTTATGTAAAAACAGATGATTTTATGTCAAAAACATGTCCAAATCAGTTCTGATCTTATCAAATTTGTTGTTGTATGATCCTCTAGGCTCTGATACCACTTTGTGAGCGTTGGATTTTAGCTAAAACAGGATTACACGATCATACAAGTCACAAATCTAGGTGCGGAAACCCTAGATCTGAACAAATTGATAAAACACAAATCACGACACAATCAAGATCATTTTCAATATCATTTTCATAGATTAACTTTCATTCAAAAAGCATTTACAATGAGTTTATGTTAATCTAGATCACACAGATAATCTCTCAAAAACACTTCTAAACCTGATCTGAACCTGGACAAAAATGACAACTCTCTTACATTATCAAAAACTCAAAATCTATATATAGGCACTGCACATTCGCCCGTTTTCACTGGTCGAATGTGAGTGTTTTCCACATTCGCCCACATCAAGTGGTCGAATGTGTCTTCTGATCTTTGTCCATTCTTCCTTCGTCCAGTTCATATCTACCTTCGCCCAGTTTCTTCTTCCTTCGCCCCATAATATCTACATTCGCCCATACTGGTTCACCTTCGGCCATCACTAACATATGTTAATCAAGTATATCCAATCCTTAGTCGCAAAATGCATCAACAGAAGTTCTAGATTTTAATAACGAACACGTGCAATCTAGAAGGGTGAACACCTGTATTCTGAGTCTTTTGTCTAGGCTGGCATTGCGCATATATCCCAATCAAACGAGGGACCCGGATGCCTACCTGGGAATTCTCGGGATGAGTGTTCACTTATAGGCTAAAGCATGTCTTCATTATGTTATTAGAATCTAGAATCTTTGATAAGTCAACGTTTTCGTTTATTCGTTTTAATTAATGAATAAATGATTACATTCCTTATATAACCTCATTCATTTCATTGTGTCTCTTACAGATCATGCCTCCACGTCGCAACACTCGCAATAGCAATGGTGAAAACCATGAGGAAGGTGGCGATAACCATAATCATGACGCTAACCACAACTGTAACACCCCAACCGATGGCGGAAACATCGGGGTGCCACGTATTGATGATTGTTTTCAGTAGCACATGGTATAATATAAATTTTAAATAATTTATTCAAACATAAATATCCAAAATGTGAAATAATGTCTAAGGATTCAAATACATAACATCAAATAATAACTTCAAAACTTCAAATAAACTTCAAGATAAATCCTCATGCTAACTCAAGCCTCAGCTTCATTGTTACCTGAAACATGTTAATTTTGAAAGTATTTTGGGTCAACATAAGTTGGTGAGAATTACATAGGTTTTTGATGATAAATGAATAAAATGTTATGCAATTCATGTGTCATGTTAATCTAGCCCATATGTGAGAACATATTAGAAATAAATCGAGTGCATAATCAACCCTGTTGACTGTTATAAAATGATACATACCATACACTTATGGTCCCAATGAATATGTTATGCGATAACAAACACCCACGTAACCTTGGTAGGAGGCACGTATCCGGGTGGGATTGTCAGTCCAATAGATCTATCAATGTATACCGTCGGCTGATCAATGTTAATGATTATGCTAGAATGTGCTTACTCTAATCATGTTCAAGACAATATGCAACATAGAAAACACACAAACACATTGATGATTGAATTGCAATGAAAAGTGTTATAACATGTTTCACCCCAAAAGTGGTGATAAAAGGGGCTATGTAAACTCACCTTAGCAAATGTTAATTTGTTGAAAAGATATGATAACTGTGTTGCCCAAAGTGATTCCAAATATTACCCTATAATGAGGTAATGTATATAATAAGTCTAAGTCTAATAACTAATATGTGTATCCTAGGGTTTCGAATTGGGGATAATCAATTGTTAAATTTAATTTTAAAAAAAATGTTAATTAAATAAAGAAAATTGGATAATTAATGAAAAATAGTCTTTTTATAAAGTTTAAATTTTGAATGAGCACATTAAAGTGTTTGAAGCAATAAAATAATTTTTATAAAATTATTTCATTTAAAATAGATTTTTAAATCTATTTATTTATAAATAGCCAATTATTAACTTTAATATTCAAAAATACTAAAATTAAAGAAATCTATTTTTAAAAAATCATATTTCTGTTCTAAATGATTAAAAATAATTTGTATAAAATTTTGGTGCAAAAATGATAAAAATTGGATTTATTATGAATTAAATATGATTAAATCTAACAAAAATTGATTAAAAATATAAAATAAATGATTTTACTGAATTAAAAATTATTTCAGTAAAGTTTAACTTTATAAAAAGTTAGGATAATTTTTGTGGAATTTAATAAAACTGTTTTGATATAATAATGGATTTTTATAAATATAATAGTATAAAAATGATTTAATTATTATAATTATTAAATAAAAGAATTTCTGAAAAATAAAAATTGTAAATAACACTTTTATATCAGATTAAGTAATATTAATTTTTTTAGAGTTTATAAAATAGTTTAGGTATTTTAAAAAGAATTTAAAAGATTAAAGGATTAATATATATATATATATATATAATTAATGTTTGTTTAAAAAGAAAAGGAAAGAAAAGCACAAAAATCCGGTCAGAGCCGGGACTCGAACCCGGGTGACCTCGGAACAGGGCCAGACTCACAACCACTTGGCCTAGGCCGGTGGTTGTGAGATCTTTAGTTTGAAATTAAATAAATACGTAAAGCCTGAAATAGTTTATCCCCAAATAAAGATCGACGAACCCTAGATTTTCAATTGAGCAAATCAGACAACTATAGCCCGATTATTGTTAGGGCTAATGTTGTCTGATCGCCGATGAATATAACCCACTATCATAATCGTACTTACAGTGTATAATTGATGTTTATGGTCGGGTCAAAGAGAAAAGTCAACCACGAGCTTGATAGCAACGATCAGGGTATAATAGAAAGAATTGGAGGTGAAGAGAGTGGTATGAGCGAGTTGTTAAGCTACGTAGACCCTCAATTTATACTAAGGGATTAGGGTTAGGGTTAATTAGATAGTTGACTTTCCATAATGTGTAAACGCGTCCAATTTGATGATTAGGGCAACGATGCCGTGTAATAGTTGTGCAATTATGTTATAATGGGCCGGTTTATACACGAATTTGCCAAAAATAAAACAATTACGCGTTAGAATGTTGGATTGATCACCAAGACAACCCACAGTTGACTTTCCATGTCAACTGTGGGAGCTTCAATGTGTGTATATAATAATAATGTGCCCGGGTTTTATCAAAACAGAAGGCTAGCCCGGTTGGTTGTGTATGTGGTTCAGTGTGGCTCTGGCGCGGGTTCGAACCCCGGCCAGAGCAGGATTTTTATATTTTTTGTTTTAACACAATCCAACAAACATTTAGCATATTATAATATATATATATATCATATTAGGGTTACATAAATGCGACAAAAATAATAATTGCGAGGTATAAAATGAAACTTGACGTTTTTATTAATGTCGGTGCGTAACGTACAAGTATTAAATGCGTAATGTTACAGTCTCCCCTACTTTTAGGAACTTCGTCCCGAAGTTGGAGTTGGAGAGTCTGGTGGAAAAAGATGCGGATACTTCGACTTCATCTGGTCTTTACGTTCCCAAGTGAACTCTGGGCCTCGTTTAGATTCCCAACGAACCTTAACGATCGGAATACGACTGCGCTTGAGTTTCTTGACTCCAGTGTCAACAATCTCGACGGGTTTCTCGATAATGTGCATGCTTTCATCGATTTGCACATCCTCAAGAGGAACATGAAGGTTCTCATCAGCTAAGCATTTCTTGAGATTCGAAACATGGAAGGTCGGATGAACATTGCTTAGCTCGGGTGGAAGCTCAAGTCTGTAAGCCACTTTCCCAACTCTGTCAAGAATTTTGAAGGGGCCTACGTATCGAGGAGCTAGTTTTCCCTTTCTACCGAAACGAATAACTCCTTTCCAAGGGGATACCTTAAGTAGCACAAGGTCCCCAACTTGAAATTCCAAGGGTTTACGACGTTTATCAGCATAACTCTTTTGGCGACTTCGAGCCTTGAGAAGATTATCCTGAATAAGCTGGATTTTGTCTGTGGTTTCCTGGATTAGTTCGGGTCCAGTAATACGAGCTTCACCAACCTCGGTCCAACAGACAGGAGAACGACATTTCCGACCATAGAGTGCCTCAAAAGGAGCCATGTTAATGCTGGCGTGATAACTGTTGTTGTATGAAAACTCAACCAAAGGAAGATGAGAATCCCATGCGCCACCAAAATCGATGACACACGCCCTGAGCATGTCTTCAAGTGTCTGGATGGTTCGTTCAGTCTGACCATCCGTTTGAGGGTGATAAGCAGTGCTCAGGTTCAACTTAGTACCCAAAGCTTTTTGTAGAGATTCCCAAAAGTGAGAGGTGAAACGACCATCGCGATCCGAAATAATGTCCAAAGGTATACCGTGACGACATACGATTTCACTTACGTACATCCTTGCCAACCTTTCCACAGAATACTTCTCACGAATAGGTAGAAAGTGAGCTGACTTGGTCAAACGATCGACGATTACCCAAATACTGTCAAAACCTTTGGGTGTGCGAGGGAGTTTGGTGATGAAATCCATAGCTATGCTCTCCCATTTCCAGACAGGAATCTCTGGTTGTTCAAGCATACCAGATGGTCGTTGATGTTCAGCCTTAACCTTGGAACAAGTGAGGCATTTTGCGACGAATAGAGCAATGTCTTTCTTCATACCAGGCCACCAATAAGAATAACGAAGATCTTGGTACATCTTGTCAGCTCCAGGATGAATAGAATAACGAGACTTATGAGCCTCGTTCATGAGAAAAGTACGAAGATCATCACGGTCGGGAATCCACAGTCGATTAAGGAAATAAAGGAGACCATCGGGTTTGGTTTCAAGTTGAGTCTCAGCACCACAAGACATTTCATCGTACATGTTACCTTGGGTGACTGAGGTGTGTTGAGCCTGGAGAATGCGATCTTGGAGATCGGTACGAACTCTAGCACATTGGAGTTTGACACGCTCTTTACGACTAAGTGCGTCAGCCACAACATTCGCTTTGCCAGGATGGTAGCGAATTTCGCAATCATAGTCGTTAAGTAATTCAACCCAACGTCGTTGCCTCATGTTAAGATTCTTTTGATCGAAGACATGTTGGAGACTTTTGTGGTCCGTGAACACCACACATTTGGTCCCATAGAGATAATGTCTCCAAATCTTGAGTGCAAAGACAACAGCGCCCAATTCAAGATCATGGGTGGTATAATTTTTCTCGTGAATCTTGAGTTGTCGAGACGCATAAGCAATAACCTTTCCTCGTTGCATGAGAACACAACCGAGACCTTGGTTCGATGCATCACAGTAGACCACGAAATCATCATTACCATCAGGTAGAGATAAGACAGGAGCTTCACAAAGTTTCAGCTTAAGAGTTTCAAATGCTTCCTCTTGCTTAGGTCCCCACTCATAGGGTTTACCCTTGTGAGTCAAGGTAGTGAGAGGAACAGCGATCTTGGAGAAATTGGCGATGAATCGACGATAATAACCAGCCAACCCAAGAAAAGAACGGACTTCCGTTGGAGTGGTAGGAACACTCCAATCCTTCACAGCTTCGATCTTTGCAGGATCAACATGAATTCCGTTCATATCAATGACATGTCCCAAAAATTGAACTTCCTTAAGCCAAAATTCACATTTGGAGAACTTGGCGTACAGTTGTTCTTTCTTTAGGAGACTCAAGATAGAGTGAAGATGTTGCTCGTGATCGGATTTTGATTTAGAGTAAATCAAAATATCATCAATGAAAACGATCACGAATTTGTCGAGATAGGGTCTACAAACCCGATTCATCAAATCCATAAATACTGCGGGAGCATTGGTCAAACCGAAAGGCATAACCATGAATTCATAGTGACCGTAGCGAGTGCGAAAAGCTGTCTTGGGAATATCTTCATCGTGGACTCTAAGCTGATGATAACCAGAACGGAGATCAATCTTCGAGAAGTGGGTTGCTCCTTGAAGTTGATCGAAGAGATCGTCAATCCTAGGAAGCGGATAACGATTCTTGATGGTGAGTTTGTTGAGTTCACGGTAGTCAATACACATCCGAAGAGAACCATCCTTCTTTTTAACGAATAAGACAGGGGCTCCCCATGGAGAAGAACTAGGGCGAATGAACCCTTTATCAGAAAGTTCCTGTAATTGACTAGCAAGTTCTTGCATCTCAGAGGGTGCAAGACGATAAGGAGCTTTAGCAATAGGATTAGCACCAGGAACAAGATCAATACGAAACTCCACTTGTCGAGCAGGAGGCAAACCAGGTAAATCCTCTGGAAAGACTTCAGGATAGTCTCGAATAATAGGAATATCTTGGATACTTTTGCCTTTGTCCTTCTTCTCTATCACGTTAGCTAAGAAGTCTGTATACCCCTTTCGTAAGTACTTTTGGGCAGTAGTACAAGACATAAGCTTAAGCTCACCACAGGGTTTCTCACCATAGATCTTCAAAATCTCGCCAGATTCGAGAGGAATGCGTATGACTTTCTCGAAGCACAGAATTTCGGCACGATGAGTTGACAACCAGTCCATGCCTACTATAACATCAAAACTACCAAGATGCATGGGAATGAGATCGATAGGGAAGGTATGATCATCGAGATTCAACAAGCAGTTACGAATAATAGAACCGATCGAAATAGACTTCCCGTTAGCTACCTCTACCACAAAAGGGTCTTCTAGATTAGTGTGGGGTAAGTTAAGTAAAGGTTCAAACTTCAGTGACACGAATGACTTATCAGCTCCTGAATCAAATAATATGGATGCATAGTGATTATTAATGAGAAACGTACCATTCACCACTTCATTGTTGTCACGAGCCTGGTTAGCGTTGAGATTGTAGGCGCGACCTCGAGCACCTTGGTTCTGGTTGCGGTTCTGGTTTTGGTTTTGGTTCTGATTTTGGTTTTGGTTACGGTTACGGTTAGGGCAGTTGTTGATGTAGTGATTAGGGTTACCACACTCATAGCATTGACCACGAGTAGGCCTGTTGTTTTGTTGGTTGGGAGCTGGGTTGTTGTTGTCTTGGGCAGCAGGAGATCGGCAGACGTTCACCAGATGACCATATCTTTGACACTTAGTACAGAATCGACATGGCACCTGTGTGGGATGGTGATACTTGCAAGTGTTGCACAAAGGGTGAGGTCCGGTGTATGGTTTCTTGGCTGGGTTTTGGGCAGCAGGTGGAGTAGCAGCAACCATATAGTTTCTAGCCTTACGCTTCTTGTTGCTTGAGGTCTCAGGCTTGACTTCAATTGCAGGCTGTGGAGTATCTTTGGCAACAGTCTTCTTAGAGCCCTTGCGAACCAGAGTACCATTCTTCACATGATTATCAGTAAGAGTGGCCGCTAGACGTTTGGCCTCTTCCAGAGTTGCAGGATTTCTACCCCAAACAGTGTCCTGGATTTGCATGGGCAGACCACCGATGTACTTCTCGATGGCTACCGGCAGAGGAGTAACCTTGTGTGGCAACAATAAGCTAAGCTCATGAAAGCGGGTGTTGTAGGCAAGATTTTCCCCACTATCTTGAGCCAAGGTGTGGAACTCATCCTCAAGCTTTTTGACTTCATTGCGAGGACAGAACTCCTCCTTCATGATCTCTTTGACCTGGTCCCAAGTCATAGCAAGAGCAACCTCGGCCCCACGAGTACGCTTTTCTTCATTCCACCATGTGAGTGCTCGTTTATGGAGAACACTCATGGCGTAACGAACCTTGAAATTGTTGGGGCATTCACTGTTGATGAAGGTATTTTCAATACCCTCAAACCATTGGAGAAGCCCAGTAGCTCCTTCTTCACCGCTGAACTTTGGAGGGTTACAAGAGTTGAAATGTTTGAGGGTGCAAGCTTGGGGTCCATTGCCATTGCCATTGCCATTCCCGTTCCCGTTCCCGTTGTTGTGACCATTCCCATTCAATTGGATGACCTGAGCAAGTAAGTTGGGAACCAGGGTTGCAATTTGCTGCGCCATTTGTTGAGAAATGATCGCAGCTAGTTGAGCATCGACCCCATTGTTGTTGTGGTTAGGAACTTGGTCATGGTTGTGGTTATGGTTATCACCACCTTCTTCGGGGTTCTCACCATTGGTGTTGCGAGTGCTGCGACGAGGAGGCATGATCTGTAATAGACACAATGAAATGAATGAGAGTTTATATAAGGAATGTAATCATTTATTCATTAATTAAAACGAATAAACGAAAACGTTGACTTATCAAAGATTCTAAATTCTAATAACATATCAAGACATGCTTTAGCCTATAAGTGAACACTCATCCCGAGAATTCCCAGGTAGGCATCCGGGTCCCTCGTCTGATTGGGATATATGCGCAATGCCAGCCTAGACAGAAGACTCAGAATACAGGCGTTCACCCTTCCAGATTGCACGTGTTCGTTATTAAAATCTAGAACTTAGACGAGATCTCAAGGGGGTTCAGGTTAAACCTGAGGATTTTGTCCTATAAATCTAATGGTGGATCAAGATTGCAGCAGACAATTAAGAGTAGTCACATGTAGGTTTAGGGTTGTAGGGCATAGGATAAGGATAGGATTAGGGAAGCAATTAGGGTTACAAGTAGGAGAAGCAAGTACTGTTTTAGTCCCTAAGGTTATAGTCTAGATTATTTCTAATAACCTAATTCCCTATAACCAAGGCTCTGATACCAATCTGTAACACCCCAACCGATGGCGGAAACATCGGGGTGCCACGTATTGATGATTGTTTTCAGTAGCACATGGTATAATATAAATTTTAAATAATTTATTCAAACATAAATATCCAAAATGTGAAATAATGTCTAAGGATTCAAATACATAACATCAAATAATAACTTCAAAACTTCAAATAAACTTCAAGATAAATCCTCATGCTAACTCAAGCCTCAGCTTCATTGTTACCTGAAACATGTTAATTTTGAAAGTATTTTGGGTCAACATAAGTTGGTGAGAATTACATAGGTTTTTGATGATAAATGAATAAAATGTTATGCAATTCATGTGTCATGTTAATCTAGCCCATATGTGAGAACATATTAGAAATAAATCGAGTGCATAATCAACCCTGTTGACTGTTATAAAATGATACATACCATACACTTATGGTCCCAATGAATATGTTATGCGATAACAAACACCCACGTAACCTTGGTAGGAGGCACGTATCCGGGTGGGATTGTCAGTCCAATAGATCTATCAATGTATACCGTCGGCTGATCAATGTTAATGATTATGCTAGAATGTGCTTACTCTAATCATGTTCAAGACAATATGCAACATAGAAAACACACAAACACATTGATGATTGAATTGCAATGAAAAGTGTTATAACATGTTTCACCCCAAAAGTGGTGATAAAAGGGGCTATGTAAACTCACCTTAGCAAATGTTAATTTGTTGAAAAGATATGATAACTGTGTTGCCCAAAGTGATTCCAAATATTACCCTATAATGAGGTAATGTATATAATAAGTCTAAGTCTAATAACTAATATGTGTATCCTAGGGTTTCGAATTGGGGATAATCAATTGTTAAATTTAATTTTAAAAAAAATGTTAATTAAATAAAGAAAATTGGATAATTAATGAAAAATAGTCTTTTTATAAAGTTTAAATTTTGAATGAGCACATTAAAGTGTTTGAAGCAATAAAATAATTTTTATAAAATTATTTCATTTAAAATAGATTTTTAAATCTATTTATTTATAAATAGCCAATTATTAACTTTAATATTCAAAAATACTAAAATTAAAGAAATCTATTTTTAAAAAATCATATTTCTGTTCTAAATGATTAAAAATAATTTGTATAAAATTTTGGTGCAAAAATGATAAAAATTGGATTTATTATGAATTAAATATGATTAAATCTAACAAAAATTGATTAAAAATATAAAATAAATGATTTTACTGAATTAAAAATTATTTCAGTAAAGTTTAACTTTATAAAAAGTTAGGATAATTTTTGTGGAATTTAATAAAACTGTTTTGATATAATAATGGATTTTTATAAATATAATAGTATAAAAATGATTTAATTATTATAATTATTAAATAAAAGAATTTCTGAAAAATAAAAATTGTAAATAACACTTTTATATCAGATTAAGTAATATTAATTTTTTTAGAGTTTATAAAATAGTTTAGGTATTTTAAAAAGAATTTAAAAGATTAAAGGATTAATATATATATATATATATAATTAATGTTTGTTTAAAAAGAAAAGGAAAGAAAAGCACAAAAATCCGGTCAGAGCCGGGACTCGAACCCGGGTGACCTCGGAACAGGGCCAGACTCACAACCACTTGGCCTAGGCCGGTGGTTGTGAGATCTTTAGTTTGAAATTAAATAAATACGTAAAGCCTGAAATAGTTTATCCCCAAATAAAGATCGACGAACCCTAGATTTTCAATTGAGCAAATCAGACAACTATAGCCCGATTATTGTTAGGGCTAATGTTGTCTGATCGCCGATGAATATAACCCACTATCATAATCGTACTTACAGTGTATAATTGATGTTTATGGTCGGGTCAAAGAGAAAAGTCAACCACGAGCTTGATAGCAACGATCAGGGTATAATAGAAAGAATTGGAGGTGAAGAGAGTGGTATGAGCGAGTTGTTAAGCTACGTAGACCCTCAATTTATACTAAGGGATTAGGGTTAGGGTTAATTAGATAGTTGACTTTCCATAATGTGTAAACGCGTCCAATTTGATGATTAGGGCAACGATGCCGTGTAATAGTTGTGCAATTATGTTATAATGGGCCGGTTTATACACGAATTTGCCAAAAATAAAACAATTACGCGTTAGAATGTTGGATTGATCACCAAGACAACCCACAGTTGACTTTCCATGTCAACTGTGGGAGCTTCAATGTGTGTATATAATAATAATGTGCCCGGGTTTTATCAAAACAGAAGGCTAGCCCGGTTGGTTGTGTATGTGGTTCAGTGTGGCTCTGGCGCGGGTTCGAACCCCGGCCAGAGCAGGATTTTTATATTTTTTGTTTTAACACAATCCAACAAACATTTAGCATATTATAATATATATATATATCATATTAGGGTTACATAAATGCGACAAAAATAATAATTGCGAGGTATAAAATGAAACTTGACGTTTTTATTAATGTCGGTGCGTAACGTACAAGTATTAAATGCGTAATGTTACAACAACAACAACAATAACAACAACAACAATGGCGTTGATGCTCAACTGGCTGCGATCATTTCTCAACAAATGGCGCAACAGATCGCGACTCTTTTTCCTAATTTACTGGCTCAAGTCATCCAGATAAACGGAAACGGCAACGGCAACGGAAACGGCAATGGAAACCACCATGGAAACGGGAATGGTCTCCCAGCTTGCACTCTTAAGCACCTTAACACCTGTAATCCCCCTAAGTTCAGTGGAGAAGAAGGAGCTATGGGTCTTCTACAATGGTTCGAGGGTATGGAGAATACCTTCATTAACAGTGAGTGTCCTGATAACTTTAAAGTTCGTTACGCCATGAGTGTTCTTCACAAACGAGCACTCACTTGGTGGAATGAGGAAAAGCGCACTCGAGGAACTGAAGCTGCACTAGCTATGACCTGGGATCAAGTCAAGGAGGTTATGAAAGATGAGTTCTGTCCCCGCAATGAGATTAAGAAACTAGAAGACGAGTTCCACACCCTTGATCAAGATAGTGGGGAAAACCTTGCTTACAATACCCACTTTCACGAGCTCAGTTTGTTGCTGCCCCATAAAGTTACTCCCTTACCTATAGCCATCGAGAAGTACATCGGTGGTCTACCTATGCAAATCCAGGACACGGTATGGGGAAGGAATCCTGCCACCTTGGAGGAAGCCAAACGCCTGGCGGCTACTCTCACGGATAATCATGTGAAGAACGATACTCTCTTTCGCAAGAACACCAAGAAGACTGCTGCAAAAGACACTCCTCATCCCGCTATTGAGGTTAAGCCTGAGACCTCAAGCAACAGGAAGCGCAAGGCTAGGAACTACATGGTTGCTACCACCCCACCTGCAGCACAAAACCCAGCCAAGAAACCGTATGTCGGGAACCACCCTCTTTGCAACACATGTCAATACCATCATCTTGCTGACAGACCATGCCGCCAATGTAATAACTGCAAGCGGTATGGACACTACACCAATGCTTGCCAAACCCCTGCCACCCAAAACAACCCTGCCAGAAATAATCCAGCTCCTAATGCTCAAAATGGTAGACCTGTTCGTGGCCAGTGCTATGAATGTGGAAGCACGGAACATTATAGGGATGCTTGCCCTAGACTTGGAAACCAGAACCAGAACCAAAACCGCAACCAAAACCAGAACCGCAACCAGAACCAAGGTGCTCGAGGTCACGCCTACAACCTCAATGCTAACCAGGCCCGCGACAACAACGAGGTGGTTAATGGTACGTTTCTCGTTAATAACCACTATGCATCCATATTATTTGATTCGGGAGCTGATAAGTCATTTGTATCACTAAAGTTTGAACCCTTACTTAACTTACCCCAAACTAACCTAGAGGAACCTTTAGTGATAGAGGTAGATAATGGGAAGTCTATCTCGATCGAATCTATTATTCGTAACTGTGTGTTAAACCTCGATGAACATACTTTCTCTATCGATCTCATTCCTATGCATCTTGGAAGTTTTGATGTCATAGTACGCATGGATTGGTTGTCAACCCATCGTGATGAAATTCTATGCTTTGAGAAAGTCATTCGCATTCCGCTCGAATCTGGTGATATTTTGAAGATCTATGGTGAAAAGCCTTGTGGCGAGCTTAAGCTCATGTCTTGTACTACAGCCCAAAAATACTTACGAAAGGGGTATACGGCTTTCTTAGCTAACGTGATAGAAAAGAAGGACAAGGGCAAAAGTATCCAAGACATCCCAATCATTCAGGACTATCCTGAAGTCTTTCCAGAGGATTTACCTGGTTTGCCTCCTGCTCGACAAGTGGAATTTAGGATTGATCTTGTTCCTGGTGAAAATCTTGTCGCCAAAGCTCCTTATCGTCTTGCACCCTCTGAGATGCAAGAACTTTCCAGTCAACTATAGGAACTTTCTGATAAAGGTTTCATTCGCCCCAGTTCTTCTCCATGGGGAGCCCCTGTCTTGTTCGTTAAGAAGAAAGATGGATCTCTCAGGATGTGTATCGACTATCGCGAACTCAACAAACTTACCATCAAGAATCGTTATCCCTTGCCTAGGATTGACGATCTTTTCGATCAAATTCAAGGAGCAACCCACTTCTCGAAGATTGATCTTCGTTCTGGTTATCATCAGCTTAGAGTCCACGATGAAGATATTCCCAAGACAGCCTTTCGTACACGTTATGGTCATTATGAATTCATGGTCATGCCATTTGGATTGACCAACGCTCCCGCAGTGTTTATGGATCTAATGAATCGGGTTTGTAGACCCTACCTCGACAAATTCGTGATCGTCTTCATCGATGACATTTTGATTTACTCAAAATCAAAATCTGATCACGAACAACACCTTCACTCAATTTTGGGTCTCCTAAAGAAAGAACAATTGTATGCCAAGTTCTCGAAATGTGAATTTTGGCTTAAGGAAGTTCAATTTTTGGGTTACGTCATTGATAAGAACGGAATTCATGTTGATCCCACAAAGATCGAGGCTGTCAAAGATTGGAGTGTTCCTAAAACACCAACAGAAGTCCCTTCCTTCCTTGGTTTGGCTGGTTATTATCGTCGATTCATTGCCAACTTCTCTAAGATCGCTGTTCCTCTCACTGCCTTAACTCACAAGGGTAAACCTTATGAGTGGGGACCAAAGCAAGAGGAAGCATTTGAAACTCTTAAGCTGAAACTCTGTGAAGCTCCTATCCTGTCTCTTCCTGATGGTAATGATGACTTCGTGGTCTATTGTGATGCATCAAACCAAGGTCTTGGTTGTGTTCTCATGCAACGAGGCAAGGTTATTGCTTATGCGTCTAGACAACTCAAGACTCACGAAAAGAATTATACCACCCATGATCTTGAATTGGGCGCTGTCGTCTTTGCTCTTAAGATTTGGAGACACTATCTTTATGGAACCAAATGTGTGGTTTTCACAGACCACAAAAGTCTCCAACATGTCTTCGACCAGAAAAATCTTAACATGAGGCAACGACGTTGGGTTGAGATACTTAACGACTATGATTGCGAGATTCGCTACCATCCTGGCAAAGTGAATGTTGTGGCAGACACACTCAGTCGTAAAGAGAGCATCAAACTTCATTGTGCGAGAGTTTGTACTGATCTTCAGGATCGTATCCTCCAGGCTCAACATACTTCAGTCACCCAAGGTAACATGTACGAGGAAATGTCTTGTGGTGCTGAGACTCAACTTGAAACCAAACCTGATGGTCTACTATATTTTCTCAATCGACTTTGGATTCCTGACCGTGATGATCTTCGTACCTTTCTTATGAACGAGGCTCATAAGTCTCGTTATTCTATTCATCCTGGAGCTGACAAAATGTATCAAGATCTTCGTTATTCGTATTGGTGGCCTGGTATGAAGAAAGATATCGCTCTTTTCGTTGCAAAATGCCTTACTTATTCAAAGGTTAAGGGTGAACATCAACGACCATCTGGTATGCTTGAACAACCAGAAATTCCTGTATGGAAATGGGAGAGCATAGCAATGGACTTCATCACTAAACTCCCTCGTACACCCAAAGGTTTTGACAGCATTTGGGTAATCGTCGATCGTTTGACCAAGTCAGCCCATTTCTTACCTATTCGTGAGAAGTATTCTGTGGAAAGGTTGGCAAAGATGTACGTAAGTGAAATCGTATGTCGTCATGGTATACCTTTGGACATTATCTCTGATCGTGATGGTCGTTTCACCTCTCACTTTTGGGATTCTTTACAAGACGCTTTGGGTACCAAGTTGAACCTGAGTACTGCTTATCACCCTCAAACAGATGGTCAGGCTGAACGGACCATCCAGACACTTGAGGATATGCTCAGGGCATGTGTCATCGATTTTGGTGGCGCATGGGATTCTCATCTTCCTTTGGTCGAGTTTTCATACAACAACAGTTATCATGCTAGCATTAACATGGCTCCTTTCGAGGCACTTTATGGTCGTAAATGTCGTTCACCTGTCTGTTGGACTGAGGTTGGTGAAGCCCAGATCACTGGACCCGAACTGATCCAGGAAACCACAGATAAAATCAAACTCATTCAGGATAATCTTCTCAAGGCTAGAAGTCGTCAGAAGCGCTATGCTGATAAATGTCGTAAGCCCTTGGAATTTCAAGTCGGGGACCTTGTACTTCTTAAGGTATCCCCTTGGAAAGGAGTGATTCACTTTGGTAGAAAGGGAAAACTAGCTCCTCGATACGTAGGCCCATTCAAAGTTCTTGACAGGATTGGATAAGTGGCTTACAAACTTGATCTTCCACCTGAGCTAAGCAATGTTCACCCAACCTTTCATGTTTCGAATCTCAAGAAATGCTTAGCAGATGAAAACCTCCATGTCCCTCTTGAAGATGTGCAAATCGATGAAACTATGCACATTGTCAAGAAGCCCGTCGAGATCGTGGATACTGGAGTCAAGAAACTCAAGCGCAGCCGCATTCCGATCGTTAAGGTTCGTTGGGAATCTAAACGAGGTCCAGAGTTCACTTGGGAACGCAGGGACCAAATGAAGTCTAAATACCCAAATCTTTTTCCACGAGACTCTCCAACTCCAACTTCGGGACGAAGTTCCTAAAAGTAGGGGAGACTTTAACATTTCGCATTAAAATACTTGTACGTTACGATTATTATGAATAAAACGTCAAGTTTCATCATTTATCGTCTTTTACAAAAAATATTTCGTGACGCATTTGGACCCCTAATACTATGCTATATATATATATATATATATATATATATTATACATATATATGTGAAATAATTATCAAAAATAAAAGGCCTGGGCCGGGATTCGAACCCGAGCCCATGGCCGGTTCAACAAACCCACACCATGCAACAAACCAGCTGGTCTACACAACACATTTGTTTAATTTCCAACACATTTTAATTATATAACATATTGGAGTATTAACAGTTGACTTAGAAAGTCAACTGTGAGGACGATTTACCTTAATTAAACCTGTAAGCGAAAGAATTTGACTAAAACAGGATTATATGATCATACAAGTTACAAAACCAGGTGCAGAAACCCTAGTTCTGAACAAACTGATTAAACTCTAATCAAAACACAATCAATATCATTTTCAAAGCTTTTTCATAGATTAACTTTCTCAAATATTCAATTACAATCACACACACGTTAATCTAGATCAAATACAGACTTTCACAAAATAACCTGGAACCTGACCTGAACACATACACAACTAACAACTCTCTTTTCATCACAAATACTCAAAATCTATTTATAATGTCTGCAGGTTCGCCCCTTTTCATGGTGCGAATGTGGACACTTTCCACATTCGCCCATTGTGAATGGTCGAATGTGGAATCTTTCCACATTCGCCCACTATGATTCTACATTCGTCCACTTTATCCACTATATTTCCACCTTCGCCCACTTTTTCCACTTTCAACCCATCAGCACTTTTTAACACATGTAATCAGTACTTTTTAACACATGTTAACATTGTAGATCCAATCACTAGTCGCAATACGTGCATCTACAAACTCCCCCTCGACTATTGATTGGATTGACTTCATGTTTAAATCTTGGTCGTTTTCTGATTATCTGAACCTTCGACATTCTGTACCGGATCACTAGCTAGGGACATACATGAATAATGCACTAACAATCTCCCCCTTGGACCTAGCTAGTGATGTACCAAAGCAGAAAGTTATCAATTCTTCAAGTCTTGATTGAAAACTTTCCATCTTCATGCACGTTTGTGTCGAAGTTCCTATCTATCTCTCCAGTAAGCTTTGAAATCTCAGACAGATTCAAGAAATCTTGGCTTTGTCATTTGATGATCCAGAGATGAATATAGACGATAATCTTGATTTCTTCAATCTTCATCATTTCTTTAACCTCTTACTAACTTCTGTTGTTCTGGTAATCTTGATGTTCAGGTTTGGGTCTTGTTTAGTTATACACTTTGTCGATGAATCTTGAGTAGTGCACCTGTTGTATTTGATCCTGCAGAAAAATTTACTAAAAACTGCACAAACTACAACCAGCGATAGACACGACAAAAATCTCGGAAGTACTCTTCACATTCCTTTTCACCTTCAATAGTTCTCCCCCTGAACTATACAACATTTTCAATATGTACCAGAAACTTGAAAATTTTGAAATCTTTTTCAACTTTTAAGTATCTGAGCATTCTCATACAGTATCCCAACATCGGTTATCGAAAATAAAGTTGAAACAAAACTTTTTGATTTTTCAAACTTTAAGCTAAAACACACCAAAAATCTTTTTGAATTTTCCAATGTAATTGCATAAAAGTAAATTCAACATATTTTTGTGAATTTTTCGGTTAAGAGGATCATATCAGTATTGAAACAGTCAGTCATAACTCTTTTTGATCAATTTTCTGTTTTTGTCATTGAGCATCCTACAACCATTACCAGTATGTTTGTCCACTTAAACTCAAAATCATCATTCATTGCTCAGCACTTTAGATACATTATAGTAATATTAGATACTGAAAAATCTATGGTCCCCGCATTCGCGACACATTCCCGTATCAAGAATTGCACAAAGTTTCATTGTAACGCGTGATTATACTGTAGTTATCTGTTAGTTACAAGGTATGAGGCACAGTGGTGACAGGTCAGCAAATTAATGCTTCAAAGCGACTTATGCCCTCAACCAGGGTGAGGACTAATATCAATCATGATTTGCATCAATGATTGGATACGATGCATTAGATAATCTTTGATTATCATCACACATGTTAAGTTCCTCATTCGGTAACTTAAGGTTTTGTCATTAAAGATCTTTTAATAAGATACCCTGACTGATCTAGGTCCGTAAATCAATACGACAAAAGATCAATTAGGCTATCCCCAGATAACTTTCAATATAACGACCCGAAACCTCCGATATTGGCAATCTATCAAACGAAATTTCGGTACTAAGACCATATGCCAACGATACGTTGATCCACATGATTATCAGTTATTGATTTTAAATTTATATCACCATGCTGAACTTTAAACTTTGATTTCAAGCCTACCAATATATAATTGTAGTGGCTACTCAATGTTTATCAAATTATTTTTATTTTTAGAGTAGTCTGACTGTCCACTGATGTACTATCATCTCCTCTTTTTCTCCAGGAAAAACTCATTTTTAATTTTTCTAATTTTTTATTTTGATTTTTCTGAAATTTTCTCCCCCTAAAAATCTAAAAATAAGCATATTTTTGGATTTTTAAACTTTTGAAGAAAAACAAAATAAAATGATATCCGATGCGGTTTACCCACTGAGTTTTTAAAAACCATTTTCCACTCAGCAAACCATTTTGTCGTATCTGTTATTGAAATCCAACACCTGAGAGCAATTGCAAGAGATTGCAACTTTTTCCGGCTTCACATGTTGGAGACAGACTACAAACACTCTCCTCTCTGTTGAAATCATGTTTTCCTTCTTCAATAATCCTTCCTTGACCTTCACCTCTCCAATAAATAGTGTGTATACAGATGCTCCACTATCAACTATCAAAGAATAGCTAATAGGTCTGTCTGGAACAATCTGCACACTTATTAAACAATTAGCATGAAAGAGGCACCCATCCCTTCACAATGATGGGTCGTCCAAGGTCATCAATTCTTGGAACATCAATCCATTCTCCTTTTGAAAAATCAATTGGTCTTTCAATGGATTGATTTGAAGTACAAATTGCTATTGACTTAGAAAGTGATTTGGGTTTCCAAACGCGTTCAGAGTTTATTTTAGATTTTGTTGAAATCGTTTTGATTTTTGACTTTTCAGGTTTCATGTTTGACACCTGCTTCTGAACTTTGTTTGGAATCTTCTCAGACTTAACTGATGAAGACCCAGGTTTAGAGTTATTCTTAGACTTAGCCTTAGAACTCCCCCTTACCTTAGCAACCCTATCACAATCTCCATTTTTATTCAAGGCAATTTTGTTACGATTGTCATACACAACCTGTTTCCCCTTTTGCTTCTTGATTGGTTTTGGGGATACAGGCTTTCTGACATTGCCTGAATTTCTAGCAAATTTCACTTCTGTCTTTTTCTGTTTAACATACGGACAGTAAGCAACTAAATGCCCACACTTTCCGCAGTTATAACAAGACCTATACTCTTCAAAATCACATGCATACCCGTCATCCCAATACCAATAGGGACAATGAGCTGCAATATGTCCAACTTCACCACATTCAAAACAGTTTCTCCATTCAACATAACCATGAGAATACTGTGGTGAGTTGTTTTCCCAATAACCATCAAATCGAGATTTATATGAATAATCATAATAGTCATATGATCTAGATGAAAAATTTCTTGAATTCTTTTGATAAGAATTTTTCATCTGATCATTTCCTTTCGATTTGTTTGGTTTTGGTCCATTTACTTTAGGACCATTCTTATTTTCAACATTTTTCTTTTGATCCTCTTTATTCTCATGTTGGTTAGGACTGAGTTCAAAATGAAGATGATCAAATTGATTTCTAAATTGATTTAACAAATCAAGATTATCAACAAAAATACATTTAAGTAGAGATTGTTCGATATTCTCAATTAGAAAATCTTTGTTGAAAATCAATTTGTCATGTCCTTCCAACATGTAGGATCCTTCAACTCCTTCAGGAAAACTGAATATGGGTTTTTCTTCAGATTCAGATTCTGAAGTTGTTTCAACATTTTCATTTTTCTGTTCAAACATTTGTTTCACTTCAGAATCAGAATTAACAACGCAAGGTGTTGTTATTTCCAACACTGATGTGGAAGTATTCTTTGAAACATTTTTATTCATTTCTAACATTTCTTTCTTTAAAGATTCAATTTTATTTAACAAATCTTTTTCATTCTTTTCAAAAACTTTAATTTGGTTTTTACAATTTTCTAGTTCATTTGCTAGTTTCTGTTTGTCCTCAATAAGTGTCATCAATTCACAATTCAACTTGACACATTTAGAACAACTAGCACTTACCTCATCATCTGATTTATTACCATTATCAGATTTTGCATCACCATTTGAACTATCACTCTGTTCTGATGTACTTTGTTCTGAACTCGTATCAGAACTCAAATCACTCTTTAACAATTTACTGGAATCATCATGTCTAATTTGTTTGACTAAACATACAACATTCCTATGAACACCTTCTCTGTTAACACACTTGTTAACATGTACCATTTCATCAGTTGGTTTCGGTGTCATTGGAAATCCCCAAATGTTGTCAGCTTGAGAATTTTGTCTCTGTAATTGTTGTTGCTTTCTTTCAGCTTCGACTAGAGCTTTGATCTCCTCATCCGTTCTACATACGGCCATGTAATTAATCATTTTTCCAACAAAAATATCTCAAAAAAAAATTTCTCAAATCAGGTCGAAATTTTTAGACACTAAATTCTACGTTCGCCCCTGGTAATTCTACGTTCGCCCCTTTTGATTCCACGTTCGCCCAAAAGTATCAGCCGAATGTAGAATAAACACCAGAATGTAGAATATCAAAATTCAAATTCCACGTTCGCCCAAAAATGTCTACGTTCGACCACTTCTATTCCACGTTCGCCCAAAAATTTTCAGGTTCGCCCACTACAGTTCCAGGTTCGCCCAAAAAGTTCCAGGTTCGCCCAAAAAGTTTCCAGGTTCGCCCATAATGACTCCAGGTTCGCCCATTCATTGTCAGATTCGCCCAGATCAGATTTTGAAAAACGGTTACACTTTGAAAAACGGTTATTTTTGTAACACCCCAACCGATGGCGGAAACATCGGGATGTCACGTATTGATGATTGTTCAGTAGCTCATGGTAAATAATAAATTTCATTATATGATTTAAATAAATTGCATACAATTGTTCTACAAGAATTCGTACATCAAATTGAATAAAACTATGCACACATCTTCAAGCATTAATTCAAATCTTCAAGCAAGTAGAACCTGAAACATGTTAAGTTGAAAATATTTTGGGTCAACAAAAGTTGGTGAGAATTACATAGGTTTTGATAATCGAATAAAATTGTTGTGCAATTCATGTGTCATGGCAATCTAGTCCATATGTGAAAACATACTAGAAGTAAATCGAGTGCATAATCAACCATTGTGACTTGTTGTATTGTGGTACATCCCATACGCTCATGGTTCACTCGTTTATATTGCAGTAACAAACACCCACGCAACCTTTGTAGGAGGCACGTATCCGGGTGGGATTGTCAGTCCAATAGATCTATCAATGTATACCGTTTGGCTGATGAATGTTTATGCTAGAATTGTGCTTACCCTAGTCATGTTCAAGACATAATGCAACATAGAAAAACACATAGACACTTTATGATTGAATTGCATATAGAATGTTGTAACATGTTTCACCCCAAAAATGGTGATAAATAGAAAAGGGGCTATGTAAAACTCACCTTAGCAAAATGTTATGTCTCGTAAAAAAAATAGAATAATGTGTTGTGAATGTATGCGAGGCGAATCCCAAAGACTCAACAACGTAGCTAGTCCAAATTGAAGAAAATGAAAAAGAAAGAATATCAAGCTTCCAATTCGCCAATTACAAGAGCTTATAATCAAAGCTTCAATTGTAGAAGTAATAGACTATAGAAGAAAGGTATGAGGGAAAGTTTAATCGGATTGAAACAATCGATTTAGAGGTGCAAAGTATAATGGGTCATAGGTGGGTTTTTATACTAGTTTTGGATTCAATTAGCCATTAAAATTGGTCAACATCATAAAGTAAGGTTTTATGATGAATTGACTATTTGACTAAGACTTTGACTAGGACTTTGACTATTTGACTCAAGGCTTTATTTAAAAAAAAAAAATCTTGTATGTGAAAAAAAAAATTAGAATCATATTATTATTATTATTATTTATATACATTTATGTATGTATATAAGTTGTGAGTTAGGATAAATAAAGACTTAGGCACATTTGTATAATATTAATGATAAAGGTGTAATAAAAAAAAATATATATATATATATATATATATATATATATATATATATAAGGGCTTTTTATGTATTAAAATTTTGGGGAAAATTTTGCGATGTTACAGTCTCCCCTACTTTTGGAAACTTCGTCCCGAAGTTTATTGAAAACACAGAGTTGAAGGTGATTGGGTAGAAATTAGGACAAGGGTGGTTTGGGAAGTTTCGAGTTAAGGCATGACATAAATTTATAGGTAACAGAATAAACTGTTTCGAATAATTTGGGTAAGAGTTTTGATATGTGTGAGTTTTAAGGGTTGGATTAGGTTCATCTGAAATAGCAAGGAGAATAAGAATCTTAAGTTTTAGGACTCCTAAAAGAAATGCATGAGTTGATTAACTATAGAAAGACTAAATGAACTACCAGGTAACTAGAGTTTATAATTGGTTATTTACTGAAAACCTTGATAGAATTTCACACTACCTTAACGTACCTGTAAATTCATGATTACGTTCCGGACCGCAATCACCAATTTACCTTACATTAAAGTTTTGCGTCCTTCTATATCTCCACCGATTGTTGAGCAGGTCCGATAGCCTCCACTAGTCGTGGAGTAGGTTGTAGGGCCTCTCCCGACTGTTGAAAAGGCATAATGACCTCTACCAATCGTTGAGTAGGTTCGATAGCCTCCACCAGTCGTGGAGCAGGTTGTAGGGCCTCTCCCGACTGTTGAAAAGGCATGATGACCTCTATTAAGTGCAGCATTTATTATACACATAGGTTGCAAATTGATAACATGTTTATGCAAGCAAGTATAACAAGCACAGTATATGAGTTGTAGTTGTATAGATTTATATAATTAGTTCACATTCAAACAATCATGCACCATGTAACAACTCTCAGACAAATATTTTATTACTTGAATCAAATAGCGTCAATACATAGAATAAAAGCAACCAATAGTCAAATGGTGAGACTTGCGGTTAGGTAGCTGGAGGATCTTGATCTCTGTTTAGTTTAGGGCATCGGTTACGGAAGTGATTTGGGTAATGAATGTTCAATAAGATATTGGTTGAATGAAGGACAATGAGGTAATATAAGGAATGTAATCATTTATTCATTTAATTAAAACGAATAAACGAAAACGTTGACTTATCAAAGATTCTAAATTCTAATAACATATGAAGACATGCTTTAGCCTATAAGTGAACACTCATCCCGAGAATTCCCAGGTAGGCATCCGGGTCCCTCGTCTGATTGGGATATATGCGCAATGCCAGCCTAGACAGAAGACTCAGAATACAGGCGTTCACCCTTCCAGATTGCACGTGTTCGTTATTAAAATCTAGAACTTCGACGAGATCTCAAGGTGGTTCAGGCTAAACCTGAGGATTTTGTCCTATTAGTCTAAGAGTAGATCCAATGGTGGAGAGCAACCTTCTTGTAAGGATGAAAGTAGGGATAAGAAGTAGGAGGGAGATAGAGAATGGCAAGTAAAAGAAGCAAATACTGGTTATAATCCTATGGTTATAGACTAGATTATTTTTCTAATAACCTAATTCCCTATAACCATGGCTCTGATACCAATCTGTAACACCCCAACCGATGGCGGAAACATCGGGATGTCACGTATTGATGATTGTTCAGTAGCTCATGGTAAATAATAAATTTCATTATATGATTTAAATAAATTGCATACAATTGTTCTACAAGAATTCGTACATCAAATTGAATAAAACTATGCACACATCTTCAAGCATTAATTCAAATCTTCAAGCAAGTAGAACCTGAAACATGTTAAGTTGAAAATATTTTGGGTCAACAAAAGTTGGTGAGAATTACATAGGTTTTGATAATCGAATAAAATTGTTGTGCAATTCATGTGTCATGGCAATCTAGTCCATATGTGAAAACATACTAGAAGTAAATCGAGTGCATAATCAACCATTGTGACTTGTTGTATTGTGGTACATCCCATACGCTCATGGTTCACTCGTTTATATTGCAGTAACAAACACCCACGCAACCTTTGTAGGAGGCACGTATCCGGGTGGGATTGTCAGTCCAATAGATCTATCAATGTATACCGTTTGGCTGATGAATGTTTATGCTAGAATTGTGCTTACCCTAGTCATGTTCAAGACATAATGCAACATAGAAAAACACATAGACACTTTATGATTGAATTGCATATAGAATGTTGTAACATGTTTCACCCCAAAAATGGTGATAAATAGAAAAGGGGCTATGTAAAACTCACCTTAGCAAAATGTTATGTCTCGTAAAAAAAATAGAATAATGTGTTGTGAATGTATGTGAGGCGAATCCCAAAGACTCAACAACGTAGCTAGTCCAAATTGAAGAAAATGAAAAAGAAAGAATATCAAGCTTCCAATTCGCCAATTACAAGAGCTTATAATCAAAGCTTCAATTGTAGAAGTAATAGACTATAGAAGAAAGGTATGAGGGAAAGTTTAATCGGATTGAAACAATCGATTTAGAGGTGCAAAGTATAATGGGTCATAGGTGGGTTTTTATACTAGTTTTGGATTCAATTAGCCATTAAAATTGGTCAACATCATAAAGTAAGGTTTTATGATGAATTGACTATTTGACTAAGACTTTGACTAGGACTTTGACTATTTGACTCAAGGCTTTATTTAAAAAAAAAAAATCTTGTATGTGAAAAAAAAAATTAGAATCATATTATTATTATTATTATTTATATACATTTATGTATGTATATAAGTTGTGAGTTAGGATAAATAAAGACTTAGGCACATTTGTATAATATTAATGATAAAGGTGTAATAAAAAAAAAATATATATATATATATAAGGGCTTTTTATGTATTAAAATTTTGGGGAAAATTTTGCGATGTTACAATTTTGATCTCTGATTTTCAAAAGTTTGTGGATTTGAATGATCTTAATCAGGTTATGATTCGGAATTGATTTGGAGCAACTTTAATTCTTGGAATTTTAGATTTTAACCACAAAATCAACTTCAAATCAATCAAAAACACTCAAAAACCATTTTCATGCAAAAACAGATGTATTTTGATCAAAAATATGTCCAAATCAGCTCTGAGTTTATCAAATTTGTTGTTGTATGATCCGTATGTCTCTGATACCACTTTGTAAGCGAAAGAATTTGACTAAAACAGGATTATATGATCATACAAGTTACAAAACCAGGTGCGGAAACCCTAGTTCTGAACAAACTGATTAAACTCTAATCAAAACACAATCAATATCATTTTCAAAGCTTTTTCATAGATTAACTTTCTCAAATATTCAATTACAATCACACACACGTTAATCTAGATCAAATACAGACTTTCACAAAATAACCTGGAACCTGACCTGAACACATACACAACTAACAACTCTCTTTTCATCACAAATACTCAAAATCTATTTATAATGTCTGCAGGTTCGCCCCTTTTCATGGTGCGAATGTGGACACTTTCCACATTCGCCCATTGTGAATGGTCGAATGTGGAATCTTTCCACATTCGCCCACTATGATTCTACATTCGTCCACTTTATCCACTATATTTCCACCTTCGCCCACTTTTTCCACTTTCAACCCATCAGCACTTTTTAACACATGTAATCAGTACTTTTTAACACATGTTAACATTGTAGATCCAATCACTAGTCGCAATACGTGCATCTACAAACTCCCCCTCGACTATTGATTGGATTGACTTCATGTTTAAATCTTGGTCGTTTTCTGATTATCTGAACCTTCGACATTCTGTACTGGATCACTAGCTAGGGACATACATGAATAATGCACTAACAAAACCCATACAAATGCGTTTGATTCTTGATATGGGATGATTGTGATTGCCTTGACTGTTTTCGCGTCCATTACACGCTGAACGGTGGTCAAAAACATTCCAACTTTACATGAATTAACGCGTCATCACATTCATAACGAGTCAAACTTTCCATTTCACTAACCCGAGCCTCACACTATAAATTGATCACTTCCTAACAATCTCTACTCGCCGATACATCTCTCTTCATCTCCAATTTCTGATAATAATCACTTCTCAAGCTTCAATTCATCACGTGGTTGACTTTCTGTTTGACCAAGCTTTATACACGAATTCGTTTTTGTAAGTTCATTTTTTTGATGGGTTATGTTCATCGGCCCTTACACAACAATAACCCTATGATCAATTGGGTTATTGTTGTGTAAATCAGTCTATTGATGAAACTAGGGCACGATTGTTTTGAATTGGGGAAGAACACATTGCAGACTTGATTATTTATTTAAATCAGAAACAAACCAAACACAACCACTGATCTAGATCAAGTGGTTGTGTCTGTTGTTTGTCAACCAAGGGACACGGGTTCGAGTCCCACCCTTTACGGTTTTATTCTTTCTTTAATTAAGGATTATAAATCAGTTTCACATATACTATATAATTAATTTCGAATCTAGTTTATTCATTCTCAGTGTAACCTCACGAATTTTCCCATTTATTTTGCATTAAAGTATTTTCCGATCCATGATATAAAGTCTAATTTATTTCTAAGTATTCTTATCTTTATCCGTGCACTCTATTTTTCTAAGTTCCTTTTATCATTGTACTTAAAAAAAAATATCTTCAATCATGACATATGTCCTATCCTAATTCTATTTATAAAATCGTCATTTTATAAGACGATGTTTTTTTTTTATTTTCTAATTCAAACTAATGATTTTTTTTTATTTCTTATTTAAAGCTAATCATTTTTCCAATTACATTTATAATCTCAAACAAGGAAGATATAAATTCATTTCAAAATAAAGCCTTGAGTCAAGAGTCAAAGTCTTGACAACATAATTCTTGGAGTCAAAGTCTTAGTCAAACAGTCAAAGTCCTGGTCAAAGTCCTGGTCAAAGTCCTAGTCAAAGTCTTAGTCAAACAGTCGAAGTCCTAGTCAAAGTCCTAGTGAAAGTCTTAGTCAAACAGTCAAAGTCTTAGTCAAACAGTCAATTCATCATAAAACCTTACTTTATGGTGTTGACCAATTTTAATGGCTAGCTGAATCCAAAACTAGTATAAAAACCCACCTATGACCCATTATACTTGGCACCTCTAAATCGATTGTTTCAATCCGATTAAACTTTCCCTCATACCTTTCTTCTATAGTCTATTACTTCTACAATTGAAGCTTTGATTATAAGCTCTTGTAATTGGCGAATTGGAAGCTTGATATTCTTTCTTTTTCGTTTTTTTTATTTCTTCAATTTGGACTAGCTACGTTGTTGAGTCTTTGGGATTCGCCTCGCATACATTCACAACACTTAGAGGATAATTCACCTTAGCCAATGTGAGTTTACGTAACCATGTTTATGCAATTCTTCATACTTGCAACATTATATTTAGTCAATTCTACATACATGTCTAGTTGTAAACTTTGATGCCTCATGATTTAGACAACAACAACAGTTTCAACAAGTTTCAACAATACATAATCATTAGCTATGGCCAAGCCGGCGATACTCAATAATAGATCTATTGGATTGACAATCCCACCTAGATTCGTTGACCATCTTTTATGGGGAGCGCGGGTGATTGTTATCGTTCCAACATAATATTAAGGTGAACCGTGGATGACGGGATGGACCTAAACTAGTCGGAGGTTTGATTATGTCGATTCAACATTTCATGTTTATTCATGTAGACTTAAACTTACGATAGACGTATGAATTGCTAAACTTTTATACTTAAACTTATTTGCTTGACATGGCTTATGTATTGTCACCAACTTCTAGTTGACCCCCCCATTTTTACAACTCAACAGGAAATAATGATGATTGAAGTCTAGAGAGTTAGCATGAGGAGACAATTTGAAGTTTATGCTTTGTTTGGCTTTTTGATGTATTAGAATTCCATTCAAGACTTATTATGTATTTTAAATTTTGGATATTTGCCCTTTACTTAAATTTCAATTAAAACTTGAATACCATGTGCTACTATATACTCATTCTTACGTGACACCTTGATGTTTCCGCCATCGGTTGGGGTGTTACACTCAGGGTCTAGCCCAGTTGGTGGCTAGGCTTGTGATTAAAACCCTAACCGGTCCCAGACCTGGGTTCGATTCTCAGCATCAACAAAACATTTTTTTTCCATTTAAAGCTTTATATATATTCACCTATATTTTTAAAATTAGTTTTAAAATACTAAAACTCCTTTATAAATTCTACAAAAATTATTTTATGTTATTCTAGTAGAAAAGTTTAACATACAATTTTTAGTTTTCCAAAAATTATTTATTTTATATATATAATAAATATTTCAAATTTAAAATAATTTTATTTATAAAATTCTATAAAAATATCAAAACAATTATATAAATTTTCACAAAATCTATTCTGAGTTTATATAACATTAAACATTTCTGAAATGATTTTTATTTCTGAAAAATCATTTATTTAATATTTTTAATCAATTTTTGTTAGTTTTAATCATAAATAAATCATAATAAATTCATTTTTCTATATTTTTGCACCAAAATTTTAAACAAATTAATTCTATTTATTTAGAACAGAAATACAATTTTTAAATTAATAATTCTGTAATTTTAATATTTTTAAATATTAAAGTTATATTTTGACAATTTGAAATAAATAGATTAAATATTCTTTTTTTAAGAAATTAATTTTATAAAAAATATTTTCATACTTAAAACTTTATGATGTGACCATCTTTAATCTAAAATTTACAAAAAGACTTTTGTTTATTTATTTGTCAAATTTCTCTTATTTATTAAACATTTTATTTATTAATCAAACGAATACTTATCCCAATTCGAAACCCTAGAAAATACTTGTAGACTAGATAGACTTAGACTTATTTGTTACCTTATACATAGGGTAATACTTGGCAACTTTGGGGCTACACTTATACTTTTCTCAAGATTTAATACTTTGCTAAGGTGAGTTTACGTAACCATGTTTATGCAATTCTTTAAACTTGCAACATTATACTTAAGCAATTATACATACATGTCTAGTTGTAAACTTTAAATGCCTCATGATTTAGACAACAACAACAGTTAGACTCGCTTTAACATACATAATCATTAGCTATGGCCAAGCCGGCGATACTCAATAATAGATCTATTGGATTGACAATCCCACCTAGATTCGTTGACCATCTTTTATGGGGAGCGCAGGTGATTGTTATCATTCCAACATAATATTAAGGTGAACCGTGGATGACGGGATGGACCTAAACTAGTCGGAGGTTTGATTATGTGCATTCAACATTTCATGTTTATTCATGTAGACTTAAACTTACTATAGACATATGAATTGCTAAACTTTTATTCTTAAACTTAATTGCTTGACATGGCTTATGTATTCTCACCAACTTCTAGTTCACCCCCCCCCCCCCCCATTTTTACAACTCAACAGGAAATAATGATGCGTGAAGACTAGAGTGTTAACATGAGAAGACAAATTGAAGTTTATGCTTATTTGGTTATTTTATGTATTAGATTTCCATTTAAAACTCATTATGTATTTTCACTTTTGGATATTTGCACTTTAAAAAATTTCAATTAAAACTTGATTACCATGCGCTACTGTATACTCATTCTTACGTGACACCTCGATGTTTCCGCCATCGGTTGGGGTGTTATAGTTTAGGTCGAATGAACATGTGTTTGGTCGAATGAACATCAAAAAGGTCGAATGCACATCAAAAAGGTTGAATGGACATCAAAAGGGTCAAATGAACAACTTTCCGACTCGTTCTACCAATCAGAGGGTGCGAATGGACATGACCTCCAACTCGTTCGACCCTACGACTTCTTATATGCATTTTTTTATGCAAACTAAGTGTTTTATGCATGAAACTTATGTGTAAACTATATGTAAATGATTAATTTGTGTAACGGGTCACTAATGGAATGTCGGGTCTGTCTAGTGTGTTGGGTCAACGTTCAAACACGTTTTCAAACATACTTAGTCATGATCTGGACAATCGGGAACTAGTTAACCCAAGGGTTATTAGTCAAAACACTTATACCAACTTTTATGATAGATCGCCGGTATTTGGGACTGTCTGGCCGTGTCGCTAATTCTTTACTAGAAGACGCAACCTAAGGTGAGTTCACAACCCACATTTTACTGTTTTCATTTTCGGGGGAGAAACATGTGGTACAAACTTACAGACTTACAAACTTACAGACTTGCGAACTTACGAACTTATAAACCAAAATTTTAGACCAACATATTACATTATATCATATGGATATTTGGTGACATTATTCATCATCCAAGACCTCTCAAACATTTAGTGAACCTTTAATATGTGGATACATAGCGAGAAAAGTGTGAATAGATCTATTGGGCCTGGCAAGCCCCACTCGGGCCAACTGGCGGTCGGTGGCGGGTGCATATTTGTGCTACCAAACTTTACGGCACCAGATGATGAACCGGTGACGGGTATAGAGGCATTCTAACGTTCAGCAGTGGTTCACAACACTATAGTATCATGTAACGATGTCTAGCTAGCATCATGTATAGATGCAAGGATTGGATGGTCTGGTTTACAAACATTTATCCGCCTGGTTTACAAACATTTATCGGCCTGGTTTACAAACATTTATCAGCCTGGTTTACAAACATTGATTGTCCAGGATTTACAACATTCAATAGCCGGGATTTGCAAACATTAATTGGCTGGGATTTACAACATTGATTGGCCGGGATTTACAAACATTAATTGGATAGGATTTACAAACATTAATTGGCCGGGATTTGCTAACATTGATTGGCCAGGATTTACAAACATTGATTGGTCGGGATTTACAAACATTGATTGGTCGGGATTTACAAACATTGATTGGCCGGGTTTTACAAACATCGATTGGTCTGCGCTTTCAAACAATACTACTTTTGCAAACTTAAAACTCTGTGACTCACCAGCATTATTTGTTGACATTTTTAGCATGTTTTCTCAGGTCGCTAAGGTAGCAGTAGTCGATAGGCGCACGGCGTCTAGGATTCATTTGCATGGTTTCAAACATTGTCGAACTTTTGTCACTAACTTTACGAGACATAAAGACGTTTTATTCTTCCGCTGTAGTTTTTAATACTTTTAAAATTAATTAATGGTTTACGTATCTTTACATTTAGTTGTCGTTTATTGTGACCGTTGACTTCTATCCTGGTGCGTCACGCGCCTCGCGGTAAAACCCTGCACGTGATATTTGAGGGTGTGATAGATTAAGTATCTCTTTAAGAATTTACATGAAGGTTTCTCAATGTAACTAATATTTTGAAGAAGCTAAATCAATTATTTACATATAAATCACTTGACTCCTTATAACAATAACACTTATTTTTCAGATTCAAGAAGAAGATATGAAATTAAATTTTACAACAACAAAATTTTTAAATGAAGTACGTGAGATCATAATTATTATTTACTACTCAACACTCTTAATATTCAACTGAGCTTTTGTTCATATTTATACTTCAACATTTAATCATATTTTTTAACAATCTTTTAAGATAAAATATTACAATGTCTGTTGAATTGTCAACAGCTGTTATGAAATAACTGTCATCTAATACAACTTTTCAATTAGAGATTACAATGTGAAATGGAAACTAAGTTTCAAAATCGTAATCATTAACTTTGGACTTCGAACCTCTATTTAGATGAAATAAGTATCTCTTTAAGAATTTACATGAAGCTTACTCAATGTAACTAATATTTTGACGAAACTAAATCAATTATTTACATACAAATCACCTGAGTCTTTATATTAAGACTTATTTTTCTGATTCAATAAGAGGATTGTAAAATTAAATTTCATAACAAAAATTTTTAAATGAAATACTCGAGATCGTAATTATTATTTACCACTCAACACTGTTAATGTGCAACTGAGATTTTAGTCAAACTTTTCTTTAATATTTTATCATATATTTTTGTAACAGTCTTTTAAAAAATAATAACAGTTTGTTTCAGCAAAGTCTTCATTGGTCAAACGTATCTTCAATGTATTCTATACTGCAATACTGTGCTTACAAACATGTGTTGAGTTGTAAACAGATGTTGAAAAACACTGCTATAGCAATGAAACTTATTATTGGAATTCCATAATTTTAATGAAAATATCAGGGTTAACAAACATACAACATACAAAATATAGCCAAAACACCACAAAACAAAACTCTTGACAAACATACAAGATAGAAGTCTTCTAAAAAACTCTGATATTGCTACAAAAGTGAACTAATGCCAACTAAAATTGAACTAGTGCTAACTAGCACATTTCCTCTATAAGACAACAAACTACATACAAAATACAGCCAAAACGCTACAAAACAAAACCAAAGAAGCCGGGGTCCAAAGAAAAACAAAACCTATACAATAATATGTCTCTAACTCCTCGAAAAGCTAGAGACATATTATTTCCCTAGACACCCATCCCTCTTTGGACAGGCTCTAGATGTGGTCATGACACAAATAATATTTTTCTTTGATTGTAAGAATCTTCTAAGAACACTAATTCCAACTTCATTACCAACGGTTTATTGGTAATACATTTGTCTTTCATTGCAAGAATTTTCGACTTAACAAACCACATCAAGAAATAAGCCGTGTGAAAGATCACTATTGTAATTTCATTACAAATGGATTGTTGTTAATAAATTTTCATTTCATTCATATAAAGTTGTAAACTGAAATGAGAACTTATTCAAGTCTTATAGAGTGAAAAAATATCTATACGTAGTTACGTACTATAATATTTTTTTGAGCCCTTATATAAAGTGAAAAACAACAACAAACACAAAAAATAAAATAATAAGATAATACTTTTAATAATTTTATCACTATTATAATTAACATTCAAAGAATATAAAGTTGAATAAACTAAGTTTCAATGTTGTAATAATAAACTTTTGTATTCAAGCCTATTCTAAGTTCAAAGGTATACAATATCTGATGACTTTCAACAGATGTTCTCAAACAAATGTGATCCATTACATTTTTCCACTGAAGGATGATATAACCCGATGTTTATACAGACTTTGTAATAGAAAGTCTGTATTACAAATTTTCCACTGAAGGATGTGCCAACCTCTTTTGCCAGATATTGTGTAACATCTGGGCCCTCTCACCACCAATATTGTCCGCTTTGCCCCGATGGGTTGCCCATCCAGAGCTCACGGATTTGTTTTTGGTTGCCCCGGTGGAGACTTCCCATAAGGTCACCCATCCTGGTACTTCTCCCACCTGAGCACGCTTAACTGTGGAGTTCTCCTCTCATCCACTAACATTAAGCCCCAAAACGCGTTGTTGATTAAAGAGGCAAGACATTACTTATGAACCAAGGATCTCTCCTGGCCACGGCCGATGTGGGATTTTCCTAAGGAGTCACATTCACCCCCTGTTAGAGTCTCATCGTCCCTGATGAGGTATGCATCCACCATCACGAACGGCACAGGAGTGGCTCTGATACCATCTGTAACATCTGGCCCCTCTCACCACCAATATTGTCCGCTTTGCCCCAATGGGTTGCCCATCCAGAGCTCACGGATTTGTTTTTGGTTGCCCTGGTGGAGACTTCCCATAAAGTCACCCATCCTGGTACTGCTCCCACCTGAGCATGCTTAACTGTGGAGTTCTCCTCTCATCCACTAACATTAAGCCCCAAAACGCATTGGTGATTTAAGAGGCAAGACATTACTTATGAACCAAGGATCTCTCCTGGCCACGGCCGATGTGGGATTTTCCTGGGGTGTCACATATTGTATTCATTTCTAACTAGCATATGAGGTTTATTGGCAGATCCAACATTATAAGGGTCCATTTTTAAGAAATTTGATTGATCAATGGTTTCTTAAAGTAATGGTTTCTTAAAGTGATGGATGTAATACAAAGTCTGTATTACAAATTTTACAAAGTCTATATTACAAATTTTCCACTGAAGGATGATATAACCAGATGTTTATACAGACTTTGTAATACAAAGTCTGTATTACAAAGTTCAAAGGTATACAATATCTGATGACTTTCAACAGACTTTGTTTTACAAAAGTTGATTGAGAACATCCTTCAGTGGAAAATCGTAATGGATCACAATTGATTGAGAACATCTGTTGAAAGTCATCAGATATTGTATACCTTTGAACATAGAATAGGCTTCAATAAAAAAGTTTATTATTACGACATTGAAACTTAGTTTATTCAACTTTATATTCTTTGAATGTTAATTATAATAGTGACAAAATTATAAAAATATTATTTTAGTATTTTTATTTTTTGTGTTTGTTGTTGTTTTTCACTTTATATAAGGGCCCAAAAAACCTATTATTGTTCGTAACTACGTATAGATATTTTTTTCACTCTATAAGACTTGAATAAGTTCTCATTTCAGTTTTCAACTTTATATGAATGAAATGAAAATTTATTAACAACAATCCATTTGTAATGAAATTACAATGGTGATCTTTCACAAGGCTTATTTCTTGATTGTAAGAATCTTCCAAGAACACCAATTCCATCTTCATTACCAACGGTTTACTGGTAGGAAATTTAAATTAAATAACATTATACTACGGGTATTGAAAGTTAGTTTGGTTTTCAATGGTTCAATGGTTCAAGTGTAACAAAGTTGCAAACTGAAATGAGGACTTAGTCGCCTTTTATAGACTGAAAAATATCTATACGTACTAGACTAGGGTTTTTGGGCCCTCATATAAATAAAGAGAAAAACAATTACAAACACATATAATAAAATAATAAAATATAATATTATTAACAATTATAGTAACATTCTAGCAATATAAACTTGAATAAACTAAGTTTCAATATCGTAATGATTAACTTTGGCATTCGAGCTTCTGTGAAGTTAAAACGTATACAATATATGTTGACTTATCAACAGATGTTCTCAAACAACTTTAATCCATTACAATTTTCCAATCAAAGATTACCTTGTGGAACGGATATTATCACTACAACAAAATTGGGTTTATAGTACGCACAAAAGCGTCCTAAAATGTTATTTTATATGACCTTTTATTTAATAGGACCAACAGTAAAAGCGTTTCATGTAAAGGGGTTGTAATAAGTCCCGAAACTTAAAAAGCGTCCTAATATCTCAATAAGATTATGAAACCCATTTTATGGTCGCATAATATGTCTATGAGCAACCTAATATTTTGTTACAGAAATATCTTTTAAACACTCACAGATACGTATCATCTTCCCCAAATAAAGGATCGAACCCTAGCTTTTCTAATCAGCCAATATACGCGATTACAGGCCAATTAATCATGGGGCTTATGATGTACAAGGGTCGATTAACAAAACCAAATAAAGAATTCGAGACTTACAATGTGTGTTCGAGCGATTTGAATCAGTCAACGAAAAAGTCAACTGAGCTTGATTCTTGATTAAAAACGATGTGTGTGTGAAATTAGAGAGAGGGGTTTTGATTATCGGCGAGTTTAGCTCGTAGGGAAGGCCTCAATTTATAGTGTGCACCCGTATCGAACGAATTGGAAAGTTGACTCAAGATTTGATTATAAACGCGTGATTACCCCTAAATATGGAATGTTTGATTATGAATGGCGTGTATAAAACGCGGAATGGCCTGTTAATCACAATTGCTTCCACAATTAGATCATGGCGCCCAATTTTTGAATTGAATTGAAGAAGTCAACTGCGTTTGATTTTCTGAATTGACTTCCCACGTTTTTTAAGTGGTGTTAAATTTAATTATTCCTGGATAAATACACAAGATGGCAACATGGCTCAGTGGTTTGTTGTGTGGTGTTAGTTTGTGAACCGGTTTGGGCGCGGGTTCGAATCCCGGCCCAAACATGTATTTTTTTGGCATTTAATCCACGACTAAAATGTTATTTTATGTATATGGTATGATTATACGTATCCAAAATCATCACATAACATTTTTAGAACATACTAGAAGGGTATATTATGGCGTTTTATTAATCGAATAACAAACGTACATAATTTAAGAAATACGAAATGTTACAGTCTCCCCTACTTTTAGGAGCTTCGTCCCGAAGTTGGAGTTGGAGAGTCTGCTCGGAAAAGGTGCGGGTACTTAGACTTCATCTGGTCTTTGCGTTCCCAAGTGAACTCTGGACCTCGTTTAGATTCCCAACGAACCTTAACGATCGGGATGCGACTGCGCTTGAGTTTCTTGACTCCAGTGTCCACGATCTCAACAGGTTTCTTGACAATGTGCATAGTTTCATCGATTTGCACATCTTCAAGAGGGACATGGAGGTTCTCATCTGCTAAGCATTTCTTGAGATTCGAAACGTGAAAAGTAGGGTGAACATTGCTTAGCTCAGGTGGAAGATCAAGTTTGTAAGCCACTTTTCCAATGCTGTCAAGCACTTTGAATGGGCCTACGTATCGAGGAGCTAGTTTTCCCTTTCTACCGAAGCGAATTACTCCCTTCCAAGGAGATACCTTAAGAAGTACAAGGTCCCCGACTTGAAATTCCAAGGGCTTTCGACGTTTATCAGCATAGCTCTTCTGTCGACTTCTAGCCTTGAGAAGATTATCCTGGATGAGTTGGATTTTATCTGTGGTTTCCTGGATCAGTTCAGGTCTAGTGATCTGGGCTTCACCAACCTCAGTCCAACAGACAGGTGAACAACACTTACGACCATAAAGTGCCTCGAAAGGAGCCATGTTAATGCTGGCATGATAACTGTTGTTGTATGAAAACTCAACCAAGGGAAGATGAGAATCCCATGCGCCACCAAGATCAATGACACATGCCCTGAGCATATCCTCAAGTGTTTGGATGGTTCGTTCGGTCTGACCATCTGTTTGAGGGTGATAAGCAGTACTCAGGTTTAGCTTGGTACCCAAAGCGTCTTGTAAAGAATCCCAAAAGTGAGAGGTGAAATGACCATCACAATCAGAGATAATGTCCAAAGGTATACCATGGCGACATACGATTTCACTCACGTACATCTTCACCAACCTTTCCACAGAATATTTCTCACGAATTGGTAAGAAATGGGCTGACTTGGTTAAACGGTCAACGATTACCCAAATGATGTCATAACCTTTGGGTGTACGAGGGAGTTTAGTGATGAAGTCCATTGCTATGCTCTCCCATTTCCATACAGGAATTTCTGGTTATTCAAGCATACCAGATGGTCGTTGATGTTCAGCCTTGACCTTTGAACAAGTAAGGCATTTTGCAACGAAAAGAGTGATATCTTTCTTCATTCCAGGCCACCAATACGAATAACGAAGATCTTGGTACATTTTGTCAGCTCCAGGATGAATAGAATAACGAGACTTATGAGCCTCGTTCATAAGGAAGGTACGAAGATCATCACGGTCAGGAATCCAAAGTCGATTGAGAAAATAAAGTAGACCATCAGGTTTGGTTTCAAGTTGAGTCTCAGCACCACAAGACATTTCCTCGTACATGTTACCTTGGGTGACTGAAGTATGTTGAGCCTGGAGGATACGATCCTGAAGATCAGTACAAACTCTCGCACAATGAAGTTTGATGCGCTCTTTACGACTGAGTGTGTCTGCCACAACATTCACTTTGCCAGGATGGTAGCGAATCTCGCAATCATAGTCGTTAAGTATCTCAACCCAACGTCGTTGCCTCATGTTAAGATTTTTCTGGTCGAAGACATGTTGGAGACTTTTGTGGTCTGTGAAAACCACACATTTGGTTCCATAAAGATAGTGTCTCCAAATCTTAAGAGCAAAGACGACTGCGCCCAATTCAAGATCATGGGTGGTATAATTCTTTTCGTGGATTTTGAGCTGTCGGGACGCATAAGCAATAACTTTGCCTCGTTGCATGAGAACACAACCAAGACCTTGGTTTGATGCATCACAATAGACCACGAAATCATCATTACCATCAGGTAGAGACAGAATAGGAGCTTCACAAAGTTTCTGCTTAAGAGTTTGAAACGCTTCCTCTTGTTTTGGTCCCCACTCATAAGGTTTACCCTTGTGAGTTAAGGCAGTGAGAGGAACAGCGATCTTGGAGAAGTTAGCAATGAATCGACGATAATAACCAGCCAAACCAAGGAAGGAACGGATTTCAGTTGGAGTTTTAGGAACACTCCAATTTTTGACAGCTTCGATCTTCGCAGGATCAACATGAATTCCGTTCTCATTGATGACTTGTCCTAAAAATTGAACTTCCTTAAGCCAAAATTCACATTTCGAGAACTTGGCATACAGTTTTTCTTTCTTTAGGAGGCCCAAGATTGCGTGAAGATGTTGTTCGTGATCGGATTTTGATTTAGAGTAAATCAAAATGTCGTCAATGAAGACGATCACGAATTTGTCAAGATAGGGTCTACAAACCCGATTCATTAGATCCATAAATACTGCGGGAGCGTTGGTCAATCCAAATGGCATGACCATGAATTCGTAATGACCATAACGTGTACGAAAGGCTGTCTTGGGAATGTCTTCCTCATGGACTCTAAGTTGATGATAACCAGAACGAAGATCAATCTTCGAGAAGTGGGTTGCTCCTTGTAGTTGATCGAAAAGATCGTCAATCCTAGGCAAGGGATAACGATTCTTGATGGTGAGTTTATTAAGCTCACGATAATCGATACACATCCTGAGGGATCCATCTTTCTTCTTGACAAACAACACATGGGCTCCCCATGGAGAAGAACTGGGGCGAATGAAACCTTTATCAGGGAGTTCCTGCAGTTGACTGGCAAGTTCTTGCATCTCAGAGGGTGCAAGACGATAAGGAGCTTTGGCAACTGGATTTTCACCGGGAACAAGGTCGATTCTAAATTCAACTTGACGAGCAGGAGGCAAACAAGGTAAATCCTCTGGAAAGACTTCAGGGTAGTCCCGAATGATTGGAATATCTTGAATACTCTTGCCCTTGTCTTTCTTTTCTATCACGTTAGCCAAGAAAGCCATATACCCCTTTCGTAAGTATTTTTGAGCAGTCGTACAAGACATGAGTTTAAGCTCACCACAAGGCTTCTCACCATAGATCTTCAAAATGTCACCAGATTCAAGAGGAATGCGAATAACTTTCTCAAAGCACAAGATTTCCGCACGATGGGTTGACAACTAATCCATGCCTACTATGACATCGAAGCTTCCAAGATGCATAGGAGTGAGGTCGATAGGGAAAGTATGTTCATCAAGGTTCAACACACAGTTACGTATAACAGAATCGATCGAGATAGATTTCCCGTTAGCTACCTCTACCACTAGGGGTTCCTCTAGGTTAGTTTGGGGTAAGTTAAGTAAGGGTTCAAACTTAAGTGACACAAACAACTTATCAGCACCCGAATCAAATAGTATAGAAGGATAGTGGTTATTAACAAGAAACGTACCATTAACCACTTCATTGTTGTCGCGGGCTAGATTAGCATTGAGGTTGTACGCGCGACCACGAGCACGTTGGTTTTGATTCTGGTTACGGTTCTGGTTTTAGTTACGATTTTGGTTCTGGTTCTGGTTACGATTGGGGCAGGCATTAATGTAGTGGTCTGGGCTGCCACACTCGTAACACTGGCCACGAGCAGGCCTATTGTTTTGTTGATTGGGAGCTGGGGCATTTCTGGCTGGGTTATTTTGGGCAACAGGGACATTAGGAGGAACTCGACAGATATTCACAAGGTGCCCATACTTTTGACAATTTGTGCAGAAACGACAAGGCACCTGAGCTAAGTGGTGGTACTTGCAGGTGTTGCACAAGGGATGAGGTCCGGTATACGGTTTCTTATTGGGTGCGGGAGTGGCAACCACTGCAAAGTTTCGGGCCTTACGTTTCTTGTTAACAGAGTGCTCAGTCTTAATCTCCTTAGCTGGCTCTGGCGTAGCTTTGTTCGCATCTTTCTTAGCACCTTTGCGAAACAGAGTACCATTTTTCACGTGGTTATCAGTCAGTGTAGCCGCTAAACGTTTAGCTTCCTCCAAGGTGGCAGGATTCCTTCCCCATACCGTGTCCTGAATTTGCATAGGTAAACCACCGATATACTTCTCGATGGCTACAGGTAGGGGAGTGACCTTATGGGGCAACAACAGACTGAGCTCATGGAAGCGGGTATTATAAGCAAGGTTTTCCCCACTATCCTGAGCAAGGGTGTGGAACTCATCCTCCAATTTCTTGACCTCGTTACGTGGGCAAAACTCAGCTTTCATTATCTCCTTGACTTGATCCCAAGTCATAGCAAGCGCGACTTCAGCTCCGCGGGTGCGCTTTTCCTCATTCCACCAAGTGAGTGCTCGTTTGTGAAGAACACTCATAGCATAAGGAACCATAAGGTTATTGGGACACTCACTATTTATGAAAGTATTCTCGATACCCTCGAACCATTGAAGGAGACCAGTAGCTCCTTCGTCCCCGCTAAATTTAGGAGGATTGCAGGTATTAAAGTGTTTGAGGGTGTAGACCGGGTGACCATTCCCGTTTCCATTCCCGTTCCCATTGTGATTCCCATTGTCATTTCCATTTCTATTACCGTTTCCATTCATTTGGATGACTTGAGCCACCAAATTAGGAACCAGAGTTGCTATTTGTTGCGCCATTTGCTGGGTAATGATCGCAGCCAGTTGGGCATCACTTCCATTGTTGTTGTTAGTGTTGTGGTTGTGGTTGCTGCTCCCTTCATCATGATCGTCGCCACTGTTAAGGCGAGTGCTACAACGTGGAGGCATGATCTGTAAGAGACACAATGAAGGTTCAATGAGACATGAAATGAATGAGGTAATATAAGGAATGTAATCATTTATCCATTAATTAAAACGAATAAACGAAAACGTTGACTTATCAAAGATTCTAGATTCTAATAACATAGTGAAGACATGCTTTAGCCTATAAGTGAACACTCATCCCGAGAATTCCCAGGTAGGCATCCGGGTCCCTCGTCTGATTAGGATATATGCGCAATGCCAGTCCTAGACAGAAAACTCAGAATACAGGCATTCACCCTTCCAGATTGCACGTGTTCGTTATTAAAATCTAGAACTTTGACGAGATCTCAAGGTGGTTCAGGCTAAACTTGAGGATTTTGTCCTATTATTCTAAAGGTGGATCAGGATTGCAGTAGACGAATAAGAGTAGTCAACTTGTAAAGGCTTAGGGTTGTATAGGGGTAAGAATAAGGAAGCAATTAAGGTTACAAGTAAGAGAGGCAAGTACTGTTTTAAATCCCTAAGGTTATAGTCTAGGTTATTTTTCTAATAACCTAATTCCCTAAAACCAAGGCTCTGATACCAATCTATAACACCCCAACCGATGGCGGAAACATCGGGATGTCACATATTGATGATTGTTTCAGTAGCACATGGTATATATTGAAATTTTAAATATTTATTGATAACATAAATATCCAAATGAAACGATGTCTAAAAATCCCAAAATATCTAATACATAACATCAAATAAAACAAATAACTTCAAATAACTTCATAGAATCCATCAAGCATACTCTAAGCCTCAGCTTCATTGTTACCTGAAACATGTTAATTTTGAAAATATTTTTGGGTCAACAAAAGTTGGTGAGAATTACATAGGTTTTGATAATTGAATAAAAACTTGTACAATTCGAGTGTCATGGCAAGTCTAGTCCATATGTAAACACAAAACAATCGGGTAAATCGAGTGCATAATCAAACCTTGTGACTAGAATATTGTGGTCCATCCCATACGCTCATGGTTCACTCGATTATGTTACGAATTCGATAACAATCACCCACGCTACCTATGTAGGAGGTACACGTATCCGGGTGGGATTGTCAGTCCAATAGATCTATCATTGTATACCGTCGGCTGATCAATGTTAATGATTATGCTAGAATAATGTGCTTACCCTAGTAATGTTTAAGACATAATGCAACATAGAATAACACATAGACACTTATGATTGAATTGTAAATTGAATGTTGTAACATGTTTCACCCCAAAATAGTGAAATGGAAAAGAGGCTATGTAAACTCACCTTAGTGTTAGAATGGAGACCCTTGTTATATACGTAAATGTGGCTCGTGTGTATCCAAATATCACCCTATTTCAAGGTAATAAATAAGTGTTGGGGAAACCTTAATAAGTCTAAGTTTTTTAGTCTAAAATGTGCTAGGGTTCCTAATTTGGGGATTAATAATTGATTTATGATTAAATTTGAGTAATTTGTTAATAACTTTAATAAATAAAAAAATAATTAATAAAAATATTTCTGACCAATATGAACTAAAAGTAGTTGAATTATAATGTAATAAATGTGAAAATTATTTTTATAAAATTATTTTCTTAATTAATGAATATTTATATATTAATACTTATTTGACAAAATATAGACTTAATATTTAAAAATATTAAAATTTATAAATTTCAAATCAAAAATTTATATTTATTATCTAAATGATTAATAATAATTTATGTGAAATTTTGATGCAAAAATTATGAAAAATGAATTTATTATCATTTATTTATGATTAAAATAACAAAAATCGATTAAAAATACTAAATAAATGATTTTTCTGAAACAAAATTTATTTCAGAAATGTTTATTGATTTATAAGTTTAGAATAATTTTTGTGGAATTTTATAAAGTTGTTTTGATACTTTTATAGAATTTTAAAATTATTAAGGAATAAACTTGTAATATTTATTATATATAATAAATAAATGATTTTTGAAAAACTAACAATTGTATGATAAACTTTATTATCAGAATATCATAAGATAATTTTTATAGAATTTATAAAGTAGATTTAGTGTTTTAAAACCATTTTTAAAGTTAATAACAAAAATATAAAAGAAAAGAGGTTTTAAAAAATAATAGTTGCTGTTGGTGGGATTCGAACCCGGGCCTCTGGCTGGTTCGAGTCTAATCACAAGCCTAGCCACCAACTGGGCTAGACCCTGAGAACGAGTTAAATCCAGATTCAATTGTTTATATTGTGTGTTTTAGTTATAATATGAATTCCTTTTAAAATGGATAAGAAAAATGTGGTAGCCTGGGTTCGAACCCGAGACTACTGTATTGCACAACATACACATAACCATCTGATCTACATCAGATGGTTGTTTATTTTGTTACAGAAATATCTTTTAAACACTCACAGATATGTATCATCTTCCCCAAATAAAGGATCGAACCCTAGCTTTTCTAATCAGCCAATATACGCGATTACAGGCCAATTAATCATGGGGCTTATGATGTACAAGGGCCGATTAACAAAACCAAATAAAGAATTCGAGACTTACAATGTGTGTTCGAGCGATTTGAATCAGTCAACGAAAAAGTCAACTGAGCTTGATTCTTGATTAAAAACGATTTGTGTGTGAAATTAGAGAGAGGGGTTTTGATTATCGGCGAGTTTAGCTCGTAGGGAAGGCCTCAATTTATAGTGTTGCACCCGTATCGAACGAATTGGAAAGTTGACTCAAATTTTGATTATAAACGCGTGATTACCCCTAAATATGGAATGTTTGATTATGAATGGCGTGTATAAAACGCGGAATGGCCTGTTAATCACAATTGCTTCCACAATTAGATCATGGCGCCCAATTTTTGAATTGAATTTAAGAAGTCAACTGCGTTTGATTTTCTGAATTGACTTCCCACGTTTTTTAAGAGGTGTTAAATTTAATTATTCCTGGATAAATACACAAGATGGCAACATGGCTCAGTGGTTTGTTGCGTGGTGTTAGTTTGTGAACCGGTTTGGGCGCGGGTTCGAATCCCGGCCCAAACATGTATTTTTTGGCATTTAATCCACGACTAAAATGTTATTTTATGTATACGGTATGATTATACGTATCCAAAATCATCACAAAACATTTTTAGAACATACTAGAAGGGTATATTATGGCGTTTTATTAATCGAATAACAAACGTACATAATTTAAGAAATACGTAATGTTACAGGTGGTGGTGGACCATGGTGGTAGGTAATGGTAGTGGGTGGTGGTGGTGGGTGGTGATGGATGGTGGTGGTGGTGGTGTTGATGGTGGACCGTCTAACATTACGCATTAATACTTGTACGTTATCGTAAAAACGTCAAGTTTCTTCATTATTATTCGCCATTAAAAATTATTGTGACGTATTTGGACCCCTAATATTATAATATATATATATTATACATATATGGTAGATATATTATCAAAAAATAATATGCTGGGGCCGGGATTCGAACCCGAGCCCTCAGCCGAGTTACAAGCCCAACCCACCTCACCATCTGGTCTATACATATACTTGGTATAAGTCCCAGCTCAAAATTATTATATCCCGTGTTTTTGTTCTTCACAGTTGACTGGAAAGTCAACTGTGACAATCAACTACCAAAATTAACCACTATTAACGTGTATTGATTCCTGAATTGGCATGACATCGTTATCTCCGGCCTATTACACGTCGTATACACAATCAATTACCTTTAATTCGTCCCCAATCTTATCAATTATCGCGTCATCGTATTCATGGTGGTCAAACTTTCCAATTCTTCGATCCGGACCTTAGCACTATAAATTGAACCCACCAAATCATTCTACACTCACCGATCTCTCAACCCTCACCTTCAATTTCTGTTAACAACAACTATACAAGTATCAATCGTTCGTGTTTGACTTCGGGCATTGACTGAGCATTCGTGTTCAATTCGTGATTGTAAGTAACACCTTTTATATGGGTTTTGTTGTTCGGCATACACACAACATTAACCCTAAGGTTAATTGGGTTAATGTTGTGTGATTTGTTCAATTGCAGAAACTAGGGCACGTTCATACAATTTTGGGGAAGAACACGATTTTGCATATGAAATATATTTTAAACAAACTGAAACCAAACACAACCACTGGTCTAGACCAAGTGGTTGTGCCTGGTGTCTTTGAAACCGGCCACGCGGGTTCGACCCACAGCAGCCACATCTCTTTTCTTTTTTGTTTTGTTTTGATTAAAAACAATTAAGTTTTAAATATATATTACTTGTATTTTAAAAATTCATTTTAAAATACTAAAACTCTTTTATAAATGATACAAAAATTATATTATGTTAATCAAGTGAAAAAGTTTAACATACAATTTTTAGTCTTCAAAAATTTATTTATTTAATATATATAATAAATAAATCAATTTTATTCCATTTTATTTATAAAATTCTATAAAAATATCAAAACGATCTTATAAATTTCCACAAAAATTATTCTGAGTTTTTATCACAATAAACTTTTCTGAAATGATTTTTATTTCAGAAAAATCAATTATTTAATATTTTTAATCAATTTTTGTTAGTTTTAATCATAATTAAATCATAATAAATTCATTTTTCAATATTTTTGCACCAAAATTTTATATTAATTATTTCTGTTTATTTGGAACAGAAATATAATTTTTTAATCTAATAAATCTTTAATTTTAGTATTTTTAAATATTAAAGTTAAATTTTGACAATTTGAAATAAATAGATTTAATATTCTATTTTTAAGAAAATAATTTTATAAAAATTATTTTTATACTTTAAACACATTGTTGTGACCATCTTAAATTCCAATTTTATAAAAAGACTTTTGTTTATTTATTTATCAAATTTCTCTCAATTATCAAACATTTTAATTATTAATCCAACAAATGTTTATCCCCAAATCGAAACCCTAGAATATACTTGTAGACTAGATAGACTTAGACTTATTTGTTACCTTATACATAGGGTAATACTTGGCAATCTTTTGGGCTACACTCATACTGTTTCTCAAGACTTAAAACTATACTAAGGTGAGTTTACGTAACCATGTTTATGCAATTCTTCATACTTGCAACATTATACTTAAGCAATTCTACATGCATGTCTAGTTGTAAACATTAATGCCTCATGAATTAGACAACAACAACAGTTTCAACGAGTTTCAACGAGTTTCAACATTACATAATCATTAGCTATGGCCAAGCCAGCGATACTCAATAATAGAGCTATTGGATTGACAATCCCACCCGGATACGTGTACCTCCTACATAGGTAGCGTGGGTGATTGTTATCGTTCCAACATATTATTAAGGTGAACCGTGGATGACGGGATGGACCTAAACTAGTCGGAGGTTTGATTATGTCGATTCAACATATTATGTTTATTCATGTAGACTTAAACTTACGATAGACATATGAATTGCTAAAATTTTATACTTAAACTATTTGCTTGACATGGCTTATGTATCCTCACAACTCAACAGGAAATAATGATGCATGAAGACTAGAGTATTTACATGAGAAGGCAAACTGAAGTCTATGCTTGTTTGGTTTTTGTGATGTATTAGATTTCCACTTAAAACTCATTATGTATTTCCATTTTTGGATATTTGCACTTTAAATTAATTTCAATTAAAATTTGGTTACCATGTGCTACTGTACACTCATTCTTACGTGACACCTCGATGTTTCCGCCATCGGTTGGGGTGTTACAGATTGGTATCAGAGCCATGGTTATAGGTAATTATGTTATTAGAAAAATAATCTAGTCTATAACCATAGGATTATTACCAGTATTTGCTCCTTTACTTGCTAATCTCTATCTCCCTCCTACTTCTTATTATACTTTCATCCTTACAAGAAGGTTGCTCTCCATCACTACTCTTAGACTAATAGGACAAAATCCTCAGGTTTAACCTGAACCACCTTGAGATCTCGTAGAAGTTCTAGATTTTAATAATGAACACGTACAATCTGGAAGGGTGAACGCCTGTATTCTGAGTCTTCTGTCTAGGCTGGCATTGCGCATATATCCCAATCAGACGAGGGACCCGGATGCCTACTTGGGAATTCTCGGGATGAGTGTTCACTTATAGGCTAAAGCATGTCTTCATATGTTATTAGAATCTAGAATCTTTGATAAGTCAACGTTTTCGTTTATTCGTTTTAATTAATGAATAAATGATTACATTCCTTATATAACCTCATTCATTTCATTGTGTCTCTTACAGATCATGCCTCCATGTCGCAACACTCGCCTTAACAGTGGTAACAATCAAGATGAAGTGAATAGAAACAACCACGACGCTAACCACAACAACAACAATAACAACAACAACAATGGTGTCGATGCCCAACTGGCTGCGATCATTTCCCAACAAATGGCGCAGCAAATCGCGACTCTGGTCCCTAACTTACTAGCTCAAGTCATCCAGATGAACGGCAACGGGAACGATAACGGCAACGGGAACGGTAATGGAAACGGAAACGGAAATGGAAACCACAACGGGAACGGGAACGGTCTCCCAGCCTGTACTCTTAAGCATTTTAATTCCTGTAATCCCCCTAAGTTCAGTGGAGAAGAAGGAGCTACAGGACTCCTACAATGGTTTGAGGGTATTGAGAATACCTTCATTAACAGTGAGTGCCCCGACAACTTTAAGGTCCGTTATTCCATGAGTGTTCTTCACAAACGAGCACTCACCTGGTGGAATGAGGAAAAGCGCACCCGTGGAGCTGAAGCTGCACTGACCTTAACTTGGGATCAAGCTAAAGACATTATGAAGGCAGAGTTCTGCCCTCGTAATGAAATCAAGAAGCTGGAAGATGAGATTCATGATCTTGCCCAAGATAGTGGAGAAAACCTTGCCTACAACACTCGTTTTCACGAACTTAGCCTACTGCTACCGCACAAGGTCACCCCCTTGCCTATTGCGATCGAAAAATACATTGGTGGCTTACCGATGCAGATTCAAGACACAGTGTGGGGAAGGAACCCTGCAACTCTGGAAGAAGCAAAGCGTTTGGCGGCCACCCTAACAGATAACCATGTGAAGGCAAGAACCTTGACCTGGAAAGGGGAAAAGAAAACTGTTGCAAAGGATACTCCCCAACCTGCCGTTGAAATTAAAACCGAGGCCTCCACCAATGAAAGGCGCAAGGTCAGGAATTTTGCAATAGACACCACTGTCCCACCCAACAAGAAACGATACAACGGGAACCAACCTAAGTGTGACATCAGCCAGTATCACCACCCAACCCAAGTGCCCTGCCGTCAGTGTACCAATTGTCAAAGGTATGGACATCTTGTGGATGCTTGTCGAATTCCTGCTACAAACACCCTTGCTGCTCCAAATAACCCCGCTAGAGACCCTCCAGCTACTTAACAACAAGCCCCATCATTTGAATGATATCTACTTTTTAATTCTATGTATTGACGTTTTTATTTAAGTAATAAATTCTAGTATTATCATAACACTTGGATACATGCTTGTTTGAATGTGAACTAATTGCTATATACTTGCTTACTTGTACAACAGTTAGTTGACTACCAAACAACCTACTCAACGATTGGTAGAGGTCATCATGTCTTTCCAACAGTCGGGAGAGGGCCTACAACCTGCTCAACGACTGGTGGAGGCTATCGAACCTGCTCAACAATCGGTAGAGTCATAGAAGGACACAAAACCCTAATGTAAGGTAAATTGGTGATTGCGGTCCGGAACGTAATCATGAATTTACATGTACGTTAAGGTAGTGTGAAATTTTATCAAGGTTTTCGGTAGTTGACCAGTTGTAAACCTGGTGTTTTTCTTTTAACTTCGGGACGAAGTTCCTAAAAGTAGGGGAGACTGTAACATTACGCATTAATACTTGTACGTTATCGTAAAAACGTCAAGTTTCTTCATTATTATTCGCCATTAAAAATTATTGTGACGTATTTGGACCCCTAATATTATAATATAAATATATAGTATACATATATGGTAGATATATTATCAAAAAATAATATGCTGGGGCCGGGATTCGAACCCGAGCCCTCAGCCAAGTCACAAGCCCAACCCACCTCACCATCTGGTCTATACATATACATGGTATAAGTCCCAGCTCAAAATTATTATATCCCGTGTTTTTGTTCTTCACAGTTGACTGGAAAGTCAACTGTGACAATCAACTACCAAAATTAACCACTATTAACGCGTATTGATTCCTGAATTGGCATGACATCGTTATCTCCGGCCTATTACACGTCGTATACACAATCAATTACCTTTAATTCGTCCCCAATCTTATCAATTATCGCGTCATCGTATTCATGGTGGTCAAACTTTCTAATTCTTCGATCCGGACCTTAGCACTATAAATCGAACCCACCAAATCATTCTACACTCGCCGATCTCTCAACCCTCACCTTCAATTTCTGTTAACAACAACTATACAAGTATCAATCGTTCGTGTTTGACTTCGGGCATTGACTGAGCATTCGTGTTCAATTCGTGATTGTAAGTAACACCTTTTATATGGGTTTTGTTGTTCGGCATACACACAACATTAACCCTAAGGTTAATTGGGTTAATGTTGTGTGATTTGTTCAATTGCAGAAACTAGGGCACGTTCATACAATTTTGGGGAAGAACACGATTTTGCATATGAAATATATTTTAAACAAACTGAAACCAAACACAACCACTGGTCTAGACCAAGTGGTTGTGCCTGGTGTCTTTGAAACCGGCCACGCGGGTTCGACCCACAGCAGCCACATCTCTTTTCTTTTTTGTTTTGTTTTGATTAAAAACAATTAAGTTTTAAATATATATTACTTGTATTTTAAAAATTCATTTTAAAATACTAAAACTCTTTTATAAATGATACAAAAATTATATTATGTTAATCTAGTGAAAAAGTTTAACATACAATTTTTAGTCTTCAAAAATTTATTTATTTAATATATATAATAAATAAATCAAGTTTATTCCATTTTATTTATAAAATTGTATAAAAATATCAAAACGATCTTATAAATTTCCACAAAAATTATTCTGAGTTTTTATAACAATAAACTTTTCTGAAATTATTTTTATTTCTGAAAAATCATTTATTTAATATTTTTAATCAATTTTTGTTAGTTTTAATCATAATTAAATCATAATAAATTCATTTTTTAATATTTTTGCACCAAAATTTTATATAAATTATTTCTGTTTATTTGGAACAGAAATATAACTTTTTAATCTAATAAATCTTTAATTTTAGATTTAATATTCTATTTTTAAGAAAATAATTTTATTAAAATTATTTTTATACTTTAAACACATTGTTGTGACCATCTTAAATTCCAATTTTATAAAAAGACTTTTGTTTATTTATTTATCAAATTTCTCTCAATTATCAAACATTTTAATTATTAATCCAACAAATGTTTATCCCTAAATCGAAACCCTAGAATATACTTGTAAACTAGATAGACTTAGACTTATTTGTTACCTTATACATAGGGTAATACTTGGCAATCTTTTGGGCTACACTCATACTGTTTCTCAAGACTTAATACTATACTAAGGTGAGTTTACGTAACCATGTTTATGCAATTCTTCATACTTGCAACATTATACTTAAGCAATTCTACATGCATGTCTAGCTGTAAACTTTAATGCCTCATGAATTAGACAACAACAACAGTTTCAACGAGTTTCAACGAGTTTCAACATTTCATAATCATTAGCTATGGCCAAGCCGGCGATACTCAATAATAGATCTATTGGATTGACAATCCCACCCGGATACGTGTACCTCCTACATAGGTAGCGTGGGTGATTGTTATCGTTCCAACATATTATTAAGGTGAACCATGGATGACGGGATGGACCTAAACTAGTCGGAGGTTTAATTATGTCGATTCAACATATTATGTTTATTCATGTAGACTTAAACTTACGATAGACATATGAATTGCTAAACTTTTATACTTAAACTATTTGCTTGACATGGCTTATGTATCCTCACCAACTTCTAGTTGACCCCCCATTTTTACAACTCAATAGGAAATAATGATGCATGAAGACTAGAGTATTTACATGAGAAGGCAAACTGAAGTCTATGCTTGTTTGGTTTTTGTGATGTATTAGATTTCCACTTAAAAATCATTATGTATTTCCATTTTTGGATATTTGCACTTTAAATTAATTTCAATTAAAATTTGGTTACCATGTGCTACTGTACACTCATTCTTACGTGACACCTAGATGTTTCCACCATCGGTTGGGGTGTTACAGACCGTGGTGGGTGGTTGTGGACGGTGGTAGGTGGTGGTGGACCGTGGTGGTGGTGGACTGTGGTTGGTGGTGGTGGTGGACCGTGGTGGTGGTGGTTGTGGTGGACGGCGGTGGGTGGTGGTGGTGGACCGTGGTGGTGGTGGTTGTGGTGGACGGCGGTGGGTGGTGGTGGACCGTGGTTGGTGGTGGACCATGGTGGTGGATAGTGGTGGTGGTGGTGGACCGTGGTGGTGGTGGACCGTGGTGGTGGTGGACCGTGGTGGTGGTGGACCGTGGTTGGTGGTGGACGGTGGTGGTCGGTGGTGGTGGGTGAGGAGAAGAGAAGTGGAGATGACCTTTGAAGACCTTAGAAGACTTTGAAACAAGTTTGTACCAAGAAGAGGTCAGGAAGACCTTTTTGAGTGAAAGATCTTCAAAAAACAAACAATCTGCAGACCCCAACCATATGCACGCGTCTGTGTGCCGCAGACAAAAGAGGTCAGAAGTGTTTCTGAGCAAAAAACAAACAGCACCTAAACATAAATAGGTTATATCATTATCTAACATAAAGTCTTGTAACATTTAACAAAGAAATTAAAAGCAATGAAAGAAACAAACAGCATAGAATGCTGAGTCATCATGCGTCCCCAATCCTTACGGACTACCTACAAATAAACAATCCATGCATAAGCATTAAGTTCCAGATTATTAAAATTATTCGTATAACAAGTTTAACAACTAAACCATCTATACTAGCTACAAATAAAACATCCATGTATAAGCATTAAGTTCCAGATTATTAAAATTATTTGTATCATAAGTTTAACAAATACATACCGAGATGAAAGGTCATGGCCATGCAATGGATGCACCAATACAATCTTCAATTGTGAAAAATAACCCATAGATGTAAAAGATATACAAAAATTTGATAGTATACGTTAATTAGAGATAATTTATTACATCAATAAATGTGTTCCACATACAAAATAAAACAGTCAATCAAGAATTAACTTTTTGATCCCATTTATTACACAACTTAAATCTGCAATTCTAACAATGATTGTTTTCTACTTTTGAAACATAAGAGTCACCTTAGGCCATGGGGTATACCTTCACACCAAGAGTGTTAACGGTGACATGGCATGTTAACTTTTATTGTGCTCCACTCCCTTCCCATGTTAAGGAGCATTAAATTGTCACTAAGTTAACATGTTAACATGACTTAAAAGAGAGAAAGTTAAGGGATGAGGTAGAGTTAAGGGGCGTTAAACCATTTCCTTGAAGTGAGCTAGTGTGAAAAGAGACAAAATGAAAGATGTGGAATCTAGGTGGAGTTAAAGATGGTTAGAGTATACCCCATGGCCTTAAAAATAAAATATTTTTATTAACTGTCGGGTGTGTAAAAAGGAGAAACAATAATTTTCCAAAAAAATCTATAACAATTTTAAGGAATCCTTACTCTAAGTCTAGAATATCAAGATTCATCCGTTTGGTTTCCTTAGGAGGTTGTCCAAACACATCCAAATCCCCATACCAAATGACACTTCCAGCAACATCTATAAAAATAAAGAACACAATTTTATCAAATATCTATTAACTTTAAAGCAACAATATTCAACTAAGTTGTATATGAAAGCTTGTTCTAACATAAAAAAAAAAAAATACAAACCAACGCTCAACAGATTATTAACTTCTCCATTAAGAATATCTTTAAAAGGAATGAACTTGAAACCATACTCAACACCTTCCCAACCCTTAACATGTTTGACAGTTGTACCACGATAAAAATTGATTTTGTATTCATGTGTTATAACTTTATAGAGGTCCTTGTTTTCACAGACACCGAACTTAGATATCACCACCACAGCATCTTCTTCAAGTTGACTATTAAAAACTTGCATCAAAGGTGCCTTAATAGAACCTTGAATCTTATCACCCTGCAAAAAAACCATAAAGAAAACATCATTACCTGCAAATCGATGAATACAAAGCACAAAGTATTCAGAAAAGAGCACGTCTTCAGGAATAAAAAAGAAAACCAAGTTATAAGCGTTACCTGCTCATCGATGAATATCACCTCCATCTTTTAACTTGTGTTCCACTTTCGTATAATTCGATCCTTCATGTTCCACATATCTTTAGCTGGATTCAGATCACGAATAAAACTAAGATTGTTTTTAGCATTGTCCATTGGCATTGACATGGTTTTAAAGATATGTTTTAAAAGGTAAATTTAAAAAATTTTGTTTAGAAAATTCAAAGCTGATATTACGAATTACTGAATTTGTTATTTGCTTATATAAAGAATATGATTATATACCTGCAACATAATTAATAAACAATGTTTCCCTATGTTAATTTAAAATTTACCTCTTAAAATTAAAACTTAGGGGCTTAACAACTGCCAACAAATGTACAAAACATCTGCTACTTAAGACGTGAGCTCCATTTACTCTGAACAACTGTTCGTTAATCTAGACTAATAACAAAACAGACTTTGTTGAGGACACCAATGATAAATTCAAGTGGCCCACATATTTTTCTGAATATTTTAAGCTGGTTAATGACATTATTTTTCGCATTACACAAGCATTATTGGCCTATCTCTACGTTTGACAAGTCAACTTTCTTATGTCACTCACGACTCTCCTATTATAGTAATATAGATAGATGAGCTCTGAATATGTTTATAACGTTTCTCCATTTTAAAAAGTTATTGAAAAAAGTAAAAGATAATGTTTCTAAGATTATATAAAGCAAGATAATTTTTTTCTTTAAGTTTTGTTAAATAATATATTTATAGAAGGAAAATCTTTTTATCTAATAAAATTAGGAGTGAGAAAAATAATTTACAAAAAGTACTCATTTTAGTAAATATTTTTCAAATTACCGATTTTAATAAATAAGTTTTTCAACACCGATTTTGAAATTAGTGGAGTTATTTTTGTATAAAAGCTATTACAAGCTATACAAAGTTAATTTCGAAACAAATTTTTGTTTATATATTAAATATTTAAAAGTTTCAATCCTATTTAAAGTTATTAGCTTTTGCAAATGAAATGCATGAAGCCAACAAGCAGGCAAGGAATAATCCCGGCGGAAGTTGGTAGAACCGGGAAAGTCCTTTATTCGGCATAAAAAAATAATCTTTTTATTCAATCATTACTTGTTGATTAAAGAGATCATATTATAAATTCACAAATATTCTGGCATCAATGTCTGAACTCAAAAGTCAGAGATGAAAACCATGCATAAATGATGGTAACATACAATAACCCATTGCATTGATAATTTTTGAGAATACAAGTTGCCAAGGAAACGAAATGCAGGCTTATAGAAAAGACGAGAATGTCGAACTGTACAGGCCAATTAAATTATTAATAATAGTATAATATAATATAATATAAACTGTTTTTAAATTCAATATTCCGTTTTCTATTATTGCAAGACTTGACTTATCATGCATTCTTATCTCCATGGAAAAGCCTCCAAATCTTTTTGCTGATTTTGTGTCTTCCAAACCCTATTTTGGTTCTAAACAACCATATGCTTGTTGGTTTAAACGGACACACGTAGAGTGGTTATTGTAAAAAATAAATTATAGAAAGCCATTTAACAAAAAAAAAAGTGTATTTTAGATAAGTCCTTAGATATATATAATTGTGTAACAAATTATATAATCACATATAATCATGTAACAAGTTACATAATCCCCGTATTATTTTTAAAAACTTAAGAAAAAAAATATAACATTACGATATTCAAATTAAATATTATAAAATTCTATATTCTAATACACACACACACACACTTGAATTTACAAAGTTATTTGATTTTATGTAAGTTGGTGGTACTAGATTTTACTCGAACCGTTCACAAGCCATACCAAACCGAGAGAGCGCCTGCTTAAACTTGGTTCATATACAAACTGAGGGGCTTAATTGCCTCGGATTGAATTTGCAAAACCAATCAGAATATTGTTAAGTCTCTAAGTCGTTTGGTTTATGCTCAGCCGCTAGGGTTGTCATGCTTTCAAATTAGAATTAAATACAAAGTTCTAAGTTTTATATATCCAAACTCAACAATCCACAAAAAAAAAAAATAAATAAATAAAAAAAAATAAAAAGATACAAGAAATAGTGATTAGTTTAACAAAATCAGTGATGCAAAATTGATGTTTATTTGTAAATTATGAATTAGTAATTAGTTTAACAAAATCAGTGATGCAAAATTGATGTTTATTTGTGAATTATGAATTGTTCGTGAATGGGTAAAAGAGAGCAACTGAGAGACTGAACTTCGGTTCTGATGAAATTGTGATGAAGTCGCGAGTCTATCTCAAGAGCTTGTAACTTTGGCAGAAATTCATGAACTCGTGTAGCTAAGTTGTCACTCGTGATATTTGTTAATTTGGATATTTTGATTGGGACGTTTTTGCCCTAATCCACGCCCCCATCAAAATTAAACACCGCCCCCTCTAAGTTTTTTGGGGCGTTTTTTTGAGCTACAGGAAAATTTTCACGGCATGAAAAAAAATGGAAGGCCAACCATATTGCATTATTCTCATCTAGAGAGAGAGAGTGGTGAGGGGTTTAGAGAGAGAGGGCTTGAAATTTTTCATCTTACCACTACACCCCTTTTTCATTTGAAGTCACATGCCCCATGTTGTTTAATGCCCCATGATGCTTGAAAATTTCCACCTACCATTGCACATGGTCTAATTAACACATAAACGTAACTATTGATTTAGGGATCAAGTGGTCTAAAATCCTCCTATACAATAAATCACGACTTTGTATATCAGGTTACACAACTCAATATATTGGACTATTTCAGTCAATTTTTGTGTAATAAAATAATTTCTAAATAAATATTTATTTAGTAGTGTTAACTATACCAAGTATTAATGCCATAATGAACTATACCAATAGTGAATGAAAAAGATCGGGACAATTATTGACAACTGTTTTTATTGTTGGCTCGATGTAAAACACGTGTAGATACCAGTTTGGCTGTATCACGGCTTTACTTTTTGTGTTACACGAGAAAACTTTTGCGTAACTTAGCCATAATGTAAATAAAGTTTTATATATTAATTAATGCACATAGTTTTTTTTTTTTTTTTTTACCAAAACCATATTGCCCGATTAACATTCGTATCGATACCGATGTTCATTTTTATGTGTGTTTGTTTCGGTGCACTTTGTTTTGATATTATTTGTCTAGCCATACCAAAGCGCCACCCTATTGTAACGTAACTTTTTGTTTGTATCTTTTATTTAATTATTTTAATACCATCATAAACCTTATAAACATTATTTATATATGTTTTTTGTTTCATAAACTAAATTCCTAGTGATAATCCCACTAGTTTAGCCTATACACTAAGTTGTTATTCTTTCTCTTTCTTTTTAATTGAAGATTGTATTCATGTGAACCTTTTATTGACGTGGACTGTATGGGATAGCCTCTACGCTAATTGTTATTCTTTTTATTTTAATTGAAAAATGTATTCATGTGAAGCTCTAATTGACGTGGACTGTATGGGAAAAGGATTTGTTCCTCCAGTTTCTGTTTGTATTTACTCAAAAATATCTGTCCTTGTTTTGAACCCCACCCCACCACTGCTGTCACAAGTCACAACTCATTGATTCCTATATATATTTCACCCAAGACATTGGCCCCTTTCTACAATTTTCAATTTAACCCCTTCAATCTTGGGTCTTAACCTGTTTGTGTCCTTCTATTTGTTTCATGACAATTTCTCTTGTGTATTTATAGAAACGTTTCAATACCTTTGACCCAATTACAAAAAAAGGATAAGACGTGTCGCAGCAGTTGACGGTGTTTTTATTCGTACACTTGTTTCTCATAACTGGTAAAATGAAAGTGAACACTGCTAAAAAGTCCCTACGAGGACATAAATGCCACTAAAGAATTTTTTTAAAATCTTACACTGTCGTTTTGTTTTTTTTTTTTTCTTTCTATAGAATGTCTATTAACACTATCTTGTCTTGTTAATTTTTAAATTTGACACTGACTATTCAAGATGATCAACCTTTGAATCGTAGCGTGAACTTATGGGCTCTGTTATAAATTGATTGTCTGTCAGTCATAGTCGTTTACAAATGGTATTACTTAGGCGATCTTCTCTTTCCCTTTTTCTTTTTTTTCCGTTAATTCTCTTGTCAAAGAAAATGCTGAATAAATTACTCAATTAGCATCCCATATTATGCATAACTTATAACATAATATATAGAATGCAAAATAGAGAATACATAGATCATGCTAACATGTTAGTATGAAAAGTTTAGCGAGTTATGAAAACATGTAAATGTAGAACTCTTACATAACAATAGCCTATGGGTTGATATTAAATTTTACAAAAATCAATTTTTTTTTATCAACCATGTAACACTTTTAAATCAACTTACATAAAAAATAAATTAAAGTCATAAAAAGGATGCAAATTTAGACTAACCCAAAGCTAGGCAAAATATGCCAAAATGTGATGAATTTTAACTACTAAAAAAATTTGAAAGCCAACCCCACACCCACCACAAGCCTTCCTATTAATTTGAAACCTCAGCTTCCATTTTCAAAACCTGCTGCAAGTCTCTTTCTCTCTCTGGTTGACAATTCTGATTGAAAAGTATTCTTAAAATACAAAACCCTTTACACACACACACACCTTTGAAGAATCAGCATCATCCACATGGGAAGACATTCTTGCTGCTATAAACAAAAGCTTAGAAAGGGTCTCTGGTCCCCTGAAGAAGATGAAAAACTCATAAGACACATCACCAAATTCGGCCATGGCTGCTGGAGCTCCGTCCCTAAACTCGCAGGCCTTGAACGATGCGGTAAAAGTTGCAGGCTCAGATGGATTAACTACTTGAGGCCCGATTTAAAAAGAGGCACATTCTCTCAACAAGAAGAGAAACTCATCATTGAATTACATGCAGTTCTTGGAAACAAGTAACCTCTTCTTTAATCTTGATCATATAACATAATTCATATCTTGTTGTCTTTATTTGATTCATGGCCGTAGGGGGTTAACAGTGTCTATTGATCCTGATCCTCTGATCACCGGAATTTGTTGGATTTTTATATATAAAATCTTTTTTTTTTTTTTTTTATCTTTTCAAAAGACCCTTGGATGTAACCGATAACCATCATAATAGATAATGGATGACCCTCCTACCAAAAAGTTCTGGTTCCATCTTAGCCATATGATGACTCTGTGACTAAAAAGTTTTAGTTCCGTCACTAAAATAATTACTTTTTCCAGGTGGTCTCAAATAGCGGCCCAATTGCCTGGAAGGACAGATAACGAGATCAAGAACTTATGGAACTCATCAATCAAAAAGAAGTTAAGGCAACGAGGGATTGACCCGAACACGCATAAACCATTATCCGAGGTTATCGATAATCATAAAGCTCCATCCGGGAGCATCGATAAGACCTCACAGAGCTCGTATAACCTCGACGACAAACCTCCACCCCCAACATCTTACCCTCTCATTGACGATTCTCAACCCGCAACTCACGAATTCTTCCTCAATCGATTCGTAACAAACCCCAACACAACGATCAAACCTCCCGAATCCCTCCAAGTCCCCGGATTCCTTCCTTTCAGCTATACTCAACAACAGCAACAACAACAACCAGTATCTTCTACTGATCTTTTTTTCACCAACACTATACTTTCAGGTCCAACTCGTGGTACCACCGACAGTCTGAACCATAATAATAATTGGGGGAATGGAAATAATGGTTTCTTTCAAGCAACTAATGGGTATCAACCATTTGGATTGACTGATGGCATAAAAAGTCAAACACAAATACAAGGTGTTGAAGGGGACCAAGACTACATTAAATGGAACGATCAGTTTCTTCCATTTTTGATGGGGAAATCATCGATTGAGAGTAAACCAGATGTTAATTTTGGGGTCAACCATGAACTGTATAACAGGATTTCAACAAGCTATGGACATTTTACATAGATTTTTCATAATTTCAGGACCATACTGGTGTGTGAGCATTCTAGAGGTTCTTTTATTTTTATTTTTATTTTTATTTTTATTTTTATTTTATTTTTAATTTTAAAGTCGTGTAAATAGGCTTCCAAGGATTTGTCATTTATATTATTTTGTTTTTAAATGATTTTCAAAGAAAGGATAATTTTTATTACAGTTGTTATTCGCATTATTGTTAATCATTAATCAGCATCATCATTTATATAAAAGTATTTTTAATTAGTTTTAAGCATATAAGTATCATAAATAATCATAATAATGGTAGAGATTTTAGCTTTCTTTTATCAAATTATTATATTATTGGCTGGTTTTGTTGACTAAATTAAATATTTATATGATTAATTTTATTCGAATTAGAGGGTGTTTGGGATTGCGTTTTGAATCTGATTTTTAGATTATTGCGTTTTGAAAACGCAGATAATCAGTTTTTAGTGTTTGGATTGAGTTTTGAAAACGCAAATAATCAGTTTTTTAGGCTATCAAAACGTAATAATCTATAAGCAGCTCCACCCCTGCTTTTCCAAAACGCATAATCTGTTTTCAATAATCAATCCCAAACACCCCCTTAGTCACAAGAAATGGTTTGATTGATAATAACAAAAACGATATGATTGATTTTTACATTTGTTATCCACATACTTGTATATAAATTGGAAGTACTGTCAGCTTTCTATATAAGCTATTTATGAAGGCCCTGTCTATTGGTATCCTTACTTTTCTATTTAACCTCCCCCCCCCCCCCCCCCTCCTCCCTCCCCAGCCGCCTTTAAAGCTTAGTGCTTAATGCTTTGAAGTACAAAAGCTGATGAGGTCTTGGGATTGGTGTGATAGGGTTTTTTTGGGTGTTTTGGGTGGGGTTTTGGTTGTTTTTTGTATGATTTTTTTTGTGAGTTTTTTTTGGTGTTTGTTTTTTTTTTTAAGATTTTTTTTTTTTAAGTTTGTAAATAATAATAAGGTAATACTAATAATAATAAATAGATATAATAACTTCTAACATTTTATTCATTTAAACATCTAATTATAAAATAAGGTTTTGAACAAACGATCTTGTTTCCAATCAAAAAATAAATAAATACCGTTTTTTTATCAAAATACATATTTAGCATGTCTAATCAAAAAAAATTTGTTTGATGTGTTTCGGTTCGTTTATTGCTCGTTTGTCGTTTTGAGTAGAAACATCCGAGTATGAACAACTTTCATAAATTAGTGTACGTGGTACATGAACTATACAATCAATACCGGTTTTTTTATCAAAATACATATTTAGCATGTCTAATCGATATTCTGGGTATCCGGACTCTGTTTGACGCGTTTTGGATCGTTTATTGCTCGTTTGTGGTTTTCATTAGACATATTCCGTTGACGAACAACTTTCACAAATCATTGTACGTAATACATGAAATATACAATCAATACCATTTTTTTTATCAAAATACATATTTAGCATGTCTAATAGATATCATGGGCGTCCGGCCTCTGTTTGACACGTTTTGGTTCGTTTATTGATCGTCCGGACTCTGTTTGACGCGTTTTAATTAGTAAACTTTTTAATTATAAATAGGGGTAACTTTGCTAATTATAAATATATTTTTGATCAACGACATAACCATTTTTCATTCCCGTATCTTATACCCAGTCGACTAACTCCTAGCGTGAAGAAAATGTCCGGTCAGTCTCAAACGAAACTATGATCGGGTAAGAGCCAGGAGTTAGTCGACTGGGTACAAGATACGGGAATAAAAAATGGTTATCTCATTGTTCAAAAATATATTTATAATTAGCAAAGTTACCACTATTTATAATTAAAAAGTTTACTAATTAAAACGCGTCAAACAGAGTCCGGACAAGCAATAAGCGAACCAAAACGCGTCAAACAGAGTCCGGACACCCAGGATATCTATTAGACATGCTAAATATGTATTTTGATAAAAAAAAAATGGTATTGATTGTATAGTTCATGTATTACGTACAATGATTTGTGAAAGTTGTTCGTCAATAGAATATGTCTAATGAAAACCACAAACGAGCAATAAACGAACCAAAACGCGTCAAACAGAATCCGGATATCCAGGATAGCGATTAGACATGCTAAATATGTATTTTGATAAAAAAACGGTATTGATTGTATAGTTCATGTATCACGTACACTAATTTATGAAAGTTGTTCATACTCGGATGTTTCTACTCAAAACGACAAACGAGCAATAAACGAACTGAAACACATCAAACAAAATTTTTTTGATTGGAAACAAGTTAAAATACTTAAAAAAGAATTAAAATTAATTAAAATAATTAAAAAAAAACATTAAAACAAATTTTTTTTTTAAAAAAAAGGCCCTAAGCTCTGAGCTTAGGGCAAAATGCAGTGGCTCGTGGGCTTAAACGTGGCAGCAAAGCACTGAGCTTAGGGCTTCAAAGCACTGAGCTTTGCCCAAAGTTCAGCGCTTAGGAGGCAATCCTAAGGCCTCATGTACTACTGTCAACTTTTGGGCTTCAAAGCATTGAGCTTTGGCCAAAGCTCGGCGCTTTTAAGTACGATGTTTCAGTGATGTGACTGAAAGTCTGATAAAGCAGTGATTGGTGTGACAATCACGTCACCCGTGGGCCTAATACGCCGAGCTTTGGCCAAAGCTCAGTACTTAAAGGGGGTACAAATAATTTTTTAGGGGGTTTGAATAGCAAGACCCATTTATGAAACTAAATACATTATACATATACATTGTTATAGAGTGAAAGTTCAGATTTCATTTATAAGGTGTGTTCATTTTAACTTCAGTCATTTCCTTTTTGATTTTCTGTGCTAGGGTGATTTTAACTGGTTGAGTCTAAAGTTTTCATTTTTAACCTTCTGACTACATGCTTAATAATTCTATAACACTCTGATTCCAATTTAGTAACGTCATTAACGAAGTCGGTTAAGTATGAGTGTATTTTAGTCATTTTTATACGTAGATACAACTCTTTAATGCATAGACTATAATGAACAAGTCTTTAATGCACAAGGTTTTAATAATATATATATATATATATATATATATGGTTAGAATCATGTGAGAACTGTACCGAGTTGTGAGAACTAGAGAACCCTTATGGACCACTGATCTTGGTGATCCAATGGTTGAGATCAAAGATGAGACTTTTTTGTTTTACATGATTAATAAGTATTTTTTTAATATAAATTAGTACTTTAAGGGTATTTAAGTAAAACCTATGGGAGAGAAAAAAATAATATAATATCATTTAATCTTTTATTTTAGTTTTTAAAATAAACTTATTATGTCATGCACAAAACTTTTTAAAAATATTCAATTAACTTTATTTTATTTTATTTTTTATTTCTTTATTAAAAAATTGCATTTTTTAAACTTTAATTTATTTTTTAAAATTAACTTAATTATGTCATACACAAAACTTTTTAAAAATATTCATTTTTTTTAACTTTATTTCATTTAATTTTTTTATTTTCATTATTAAAAAAAATCATTTTTTAAACTTTATTTTATTTTTTTAATTAATTTACTTTTTTTTAAAAAGTTTCATAATTTTTGTATGATTTACACTGGTATGGTTATTTACACCAGTGTAAATTTGGCAAAACACAAGTTTTTACAAAATTACACTGGTGTAAAAAACCAAACAAAGATATGATGAGGATGATTTACACTGGTGTAATTATTTACACTAGGGTAAATCTGCCATACACAAAACTTCTACAGAAATATACTTGTGTAAAAACCAAACTACAAAAGATAATTGTGTGTTTTCTTACATCAAAACGAGTATACATTCATATTTACACTGATGTAAACTAATGTTTACACCAGTGTTTTCTTACATCAAAACGTCTATACATTCATATTTACGTTGGTGTAAACTGATGTTTACACTATTGTTTTCTTACAAACATACTGCATAATTCATCGTCGTCTCCACAACATCGGCTCCTTAAACGCAAAACATCATCTTCTTCGCAGCATATTCTCCTGACAAAAAACCCCAAAATTTTCAACATAAAAAACCTATCTTTTCACCATAATAGTAATAATAATAATAATAATAATAATAATAATAATAATAATAATAATAAAAGAAAAAATTAATAATGATAATAATAACAACAGAAATAATAATAATAATAATAATAATAATAATAATAAATAACAATAATAATAGAAATAATAATAAAAAAACATACCAGTCATCTTCATCATCACCACCATCGACCACCCTTAAAACCGCCCTCAACCACCATAGATCCACCACCCTCAGCCACCACCGCCCTCAAAAATCACCACCGCCTTCGTCATCAACCCTCAGCCACCACCGCCCTCAAAAACACCAGCCACCACCATCCTCAAACCCACATCCCCATCGAACACCCTGATTCAGATCCAGAACCCTCGAAAACCCACAGCCCCGTCGCCCTCTGTTTGTGTTTTCTCAGATCTGTGTGTTTTTTTTAGAGAGGGGAGAGAGAGAGAGAGAGAGAGAGAGAGAGAGAGAGAGAGAGAGAGAGAGGTAGAGAGAGATGGGGAGCTGGTGTGTGTGAGAGAGAAAGAGAGAGAGAGGTGTGAGAGATATTATGATTATTATTATTATTATTTAAAATGTTACTTGGGTGGGGGTGGGATTGGTAGGGTGTTATTATTACTGAAATACCCCCCAAGTGGATGCATACAAAAGACTTTCATGTCCCTAATTAAAAAAATAAAAATAATTATAAAGGTGATGATTTGTCACTTGATGATTGGTCTAGAGGAGTTCTCTAGTTCTCACAACTCAATGGGGTTCTCACATGATCCGGATCCTATATATTTACATGGTGGGGTTATGATACAAAGACCATATTTTGTGAGAAGTGTGAGAATGATTAAGAATTGATATGTAGCCATTATTTTTCGGTCTTATTCATGATGATTTGGATTGTTTAAGCTAAAATAACACTAAACATAATAATTAAAAACACAAAACAATTTATTTTAGGCTCAAAAACTTAAAACACAATGTCAAGAACATGTGTTCTAAATTGTTGTGTTTTAATTGTGTGTTTTAGCTATGTTTTAAATTCCATGGCTATAATACATTACATTGTGTTTTAAATTGTTGTGTTTGGTGTTTTTCTAACAAAAACAACCCAAAACATCATGCCTAAATCAAAAACATGATGTCTACATGTCAATTCTTGATCCTTCTCACATTTCTCACGAAATATGGCCTTGTACCCGAACCTTTACCTATATTATATATATATATATATAACACAAAATCACACACATCTACAACTTTATTTTCCCCACCACCACCATAAACTACTGCACCACCTCAACACCACCATTGCACTTCCACCACTGCACTTCCACCACCGCACCATACCCACCTCACCACCACCACTACTACAAACCTCACACACACCCCTACACACACAATCTGTCCCCCACCCCGACCGTCCCACCACCACTACACCATAAACCACCACCTTTTCCACCACATTTCACCACCTCAATCTGAACCCTAACCCCCAAATCCGAATCGAATTTCAGTAAAAGCTTACAATTTAAGTCTTCTTCTCTTCTTTTCGGCCACACACACTTCTGTTCCACACTCCTACCCCAACAAGCCACCCCACCCCGCCACTACCTCACCACCACGACCACCCACCACTGCACAAACCACCACCATCGTAGAACCCCCACTGCACCTCTACTCTACAACCACTCCACCTAGGGTTGCAAACAAACTGAACTTTCAGCGAACTGTTCATGAACCGTTTGGCGGGAAGTTCGTTTGTGTTCGTTCGTTTAATAAATGAACAAACACGAACAAAAAATTTTGTTCGTTTAGTTAAACGAACGAACATGAACAGAGGTTGCGTTCGTACGTTTATGTTCGTGAACGTTCGGCAACGTGTTCATTTTTTATATTCTTATATATTTTTATTTATTTTATCGAAATAAATAATATTTGTGAGGTAAATATATCACTATATAAGATTAATAAACCTACTTTTAGTATCCAAGTTCATTATATTTCCACGTTCCAGTGCTGATGCCTTTCACCTTCAACGCCCTCTACCATCCACCTCCGACACCCTCCTCCATCCACCTCCAATAGACACTACTTTATTATGTATACCAGTATTATGTTAAGTATTAAGTATGTCTGGATAATTAGGTTATATTTTGGGTGGATTTAGCTAATGTCTTAATGTGTGTGAATTTGATCTTATTCGAAAGTTAATATATGTCCGTTTGTGTTTGTTTCTATTCATGAACACTTGTTTGTGTTCATTAATGTTGGTGTGCGTTCATGAACAAAATTAACAAACGAACACGAACACGAGTGTTTTCTTAACAAACGAACACGAACAAGGCCTTGTTCGTGTTCATTCGGTCCGTTTGCAGCCCTAGCTCCACCACCATTTTAAACCCCACACACACTTCCAAACATAATCTTTCCCTCACTCGCCTATCCCACCACCACTGCACCTTCATCACCACCTTTCCAGCACCACTAGTTTCACACGACAACGACCCTCCTCCTACCACATTACATCATTCCGATCTTAACCGTAACCCAAATCTGGTTCTGAACCCTAATCCCCAAACAAAAACGAATCAAAACTCAAAAACCCTAACCTGCTAGCACTATCTCCAAACAATTCAAACCTTGCTTTTGATAAAAGTGAGAGATGATTTGTGTATGTGCAGATCTATGTTTTGTGTATGTGTGTGTGTGAAGAGAGGGAAGAAAGAGAGAAAAAGAGTAAGCTTATTATAATATATAATCAAGTGTAATATTTAATAGTATTTATTTTTAATTGTAATGGTACTTTGATCATTTCGCAAATATTAACAGAAAAAATCTAACAGAGTTAGTAATTTGGACTCAAATAGTTATGGAATGAAAACATAGATATTCATAATGTTAAAAATTAAAACTTTGGACTCAAGTAGTTAAAACCACCATAACACAGAAACTCAAAATGGAATTTAGTCTTTTAACTTCTTTGGTAACAAAACTAAATTTGTGTCATATCGTGGCACATGCTTTAAATTTGTATAAACCATTCTCTTCTTGACGCTAATTCCATATGAATTTTGTGTTATATTTTCATAAAATAACTAAAACACTCTTGAAGAAAAATAATGAGTAAGCTAATGTTTATATGGTGTCGTTCAAATTGTAGTTTTAATCATTATCTTTTGAATTTTTTTAGTCCAGTTATTCATACATCCCATGAATTTATTTGCACATCCCTTTACGGGCAATCTACGACCCGTGGAGATCTGTACGACCCGTAGATGGCCATTGCCAATGATTGGCAATCATTGTGATGAGTTGAAGATGTTAAAAAAAGAGATGTATGGGTGTTTGACATAGGTTGAAAATGTAAAAAGGGATGTATGGGTATTTGAGATGGAATAAAGAGGTGAAAAAGGGATGTATATGGGTGTTTGGAATGATGAAAAAGGATGTTGTTTCTTGTGTTGTTAGTTATATAAAATATTGTTTAGTTGTATTTATATAAAACTAGGTTAGAGCCTCGCGTGTACACGCGGTACATGTCCATGTCAAATGAAAAAAAAATTATAAAGATTGTAGTTGTGACACCCGGCATGTTTGGCTTAAACATAGTAGTAACATCTAAGTCTACCTTAGCGAGAAACGTTTATAAACAAACTTAACTGGGTTAGTTGAGTCGGGTCAGGTTAGGATTGTCCAGGGTACAATGATCTGGAGGATCATTGGGAGTCGTTTTGGTAATACACTAGTACCGGGTTCCGTTGTTGGTGACATTACATGAACTAATTAAGTATATGTGTAGATTATGGGTCGTGTGGTGGATTATATACATAAATGTGTTTAAATGATGTGTGAATGATTATCTATGCTTAAATATGTTAAATGTAGACTAAGGATGCATGCTTATGTGTTAAGATGTGTTAGAATGCGTTAAACACGACAAACTGGAAAACTAGTTAAAAGGGAATCCTGGTTCGACCACTTCGAGTGGTCGAAGGAGAGAAATTGTCTGGTTCGACCCTTTGTAGATGGGCGAACCAGGGAAGTGGAATTGAAGGAATTCCCTTCGACCAGGACAGGGCTCATTCGACCCTGTGCAAGGGTCGAAGGAGACCACCTTCGACCAATGAATTGGGGCGAAGGAGGATTAGTATAAATACCAACCTTTGTCATTTTTCATCATTTCACAAACCCTAACCGTCCCAAAACGCTCTCAAACGATCTAAAACACTAAGGAAGGAGTTTTTGCTCTTCCTTTTCATAATCTAACCTATCTACAACATCTAAACAAGAATCCAAGGTGCGTTCATAATCCTAAACCTTTTTAAAAGCATTTTTATTCGTTTTCATCTAACCCTAATTGTCCGGATCTGTTCTAAGGGTGTTTTTATGATTAAAAACCTTTTAAACATCTTTCTAAATCAAAACACTATCATTTAACATAGGTTTCATGGTGAATAACATCTGTAAATTGTATATTATGTGGTGTTGTGTGTTGTTCAATGATTTGCTGCTATATCTATGATAGAAACATGATATAGGATTGTTATTGATGTTGGAATATTTGTCACACCACGACAACGGCGGAAACACGTGGCGCGACGGTTCAAAAGCATAAAGTCAAGGTTATTGCTAAACATAAGTAATTTAAGAAAATGGGTCATTTATTAAGGCGTCATTACTTGTTTCAAACATTACACAAAAGTAAATTGTTTTTAAAGTAACATCAAGGTTTCTCAAATATATCCCAAGCTTTGGGAAATAAAGGTGAAACCCCGCAAAATGTACAACGCCGCATTGGGAGATTCTCCGACCCAGCTCGCCTGATCCTTCTTCATCTAGTTACCTGAAAGATATGTTTAAAAGTTTCGTCAATATAAATATATTGGTGAGTTCACAGGTTTTCAGTTTCTAAAACTTGAATACTTGGGAATACCATGTTATGACAATATATAGGAGTTGCAAATTCCTATAAATCTACTTGAGACTATAATCAAACCAAGACGTATATAAATAAAATGCCCCGCTCCAAGTCGTTGCTCGGTTTCCCACGACTTAAGTTCAGAATATTTGCACCCCAGGCATAACCTAATGCATAATCGACGCTATCGATTAGGGGTGGGCCTTGTCAGGCACCAATAGTACTATTCGAATATTCCTCCGGTTTCAATTTCCGAATAAATGATTATAGAGGCGAGGACTCAACCCCGAGTGGCGGTCACACCTCAAGTAATAAACCCGTCAAACATTTCCCTAACATATCTTTCCCCCGAAAACGTAAAAATAGTTTAAAATGGGGCCGTGAAACTCACCTGAAACTGCGTCTGGCTCAAAAGGTAGATAGCAAGTGGGTGGTCTCGCACCTACAAACGTCCTAGACGTATAAGTCACTATTCCTATAGTGCATGTGCCTTGGCAAGTTGTACACCCAACTCCCGACCACAAGTTGTTCCAAATCCCGTTTAATTAAGCGCGTATCCTAGGTTTTGTTGGCGTTACATTACCCTTTGTGTTACAAGTTATATATTATTCTTGTTAATATTTCCTTAACTTGTATTTTATTATCATCGACTCGACGTCACTTAACGTATAATTATTTTCCCATTTAAATAATTATACTTAAGATCGCATCGCTCGATATAATATATATTTCAACACTCGACCCGACTCACTTTGCCGCACATTTGTTTTCCCATTTAAACAAATATACTAAGATCTTGTCGTTCGATTGTATATTCTTAACGTCCGATTCAACTCACCATACCGTATAGTTATTTTCCCATTCAAATAAATATACTAGGATCTCGTTGGTGCGGCATACACATATATATATCTTTGTCTTCTCGTCGCGGCTTTCCTTCCCACATATCTACTTTCCCATTAAGTAGATATACTAGAATTTTGCCGAGACGAGCGTACATATATATATAAATGTGTAATTTTTCTCGTTAAGTATATACGTTTGTTTAACGTCTTATTCGTTTATGTCATGTGTTTCTCCCACGAATAATTCTCTTAACACTTAGGAAAGTGTTTATTAGTTTTCACCCAATGTATATATATATTTTACTTCTTAAAATATATATTTTTCTTATCTTGCCGCAATGGCATTTTTCTCATGTTTTGTCCGTGTACGGTTCGTTAACGCGTCTTAGTTCGATATCTTAACTCGATTAGTTAATTTTTCCAAGTTTTTCCCAACATGTATTTTATAGAAATATTATCCATATTTCTTCCTCTTTTCACATGTTACTTGGATGGTTTAAAATACTTATGTATTTTTAACCCAACTTGTTAACTTAACTACAAAAATGTTTCCAACACTTTTATATTCCCATTTATATAAAAGTATTCATTTTTGCATAAGTCTTCCAAGTTTGTTTAATATTTTTATAAAATCTCTATTTTATAAAAATCCTTATGTTAAAACCCTTTATATTTTTATAACTTTCAAAAATACACTTTTATACAAAATACCCAAGTATTTCTACTAGTATTTACAAAAATCATCCTTAGACTTTATTACTTACATTTTTGACACCAAACTTTCCATACTTGTATTTTTGGACTAATAGTTTCTAAAATATCCATTTTAGTCCTCTAACTTTCAAAGTTACAACTTTAGTCCCTTAACTTCCAAAAGTTGCATTTTTCCACTCTAACTTCCAAAGTTAACATTTTTCACTCAAAATAGTAGACTTTGAAGATTCAACTTTTTATTGGTAAGTTATTTTTGTATCAAAACACTTATGTTAGTCTTGTATTTCATATAGAAGACTACCTATGTGTGTGTTTTATGTATTTGTCCATTTTAACAAAATATCATTCATCTAAGTAAGCTAACTTAGATTTTCCATCTTCTTTATTTGTGAACTTCTAACATGTTTTACCACATATTATAACATGAATGATCATAATAAGATGATTTCAAGTTACTTTTAACATATTCAAGTTCATTCCATAAACTTAACCATAACATCATCCTACTTAATTTTAAATGCAAACTTTACATATTTTCAAGATTAATACATCATCATCATCAAATCCATGGTTTATTTTCATATCTTTAATCATCCATTTTACACATGTAAAACCTATTAAAGATTATGTTCAAAACCACTTTTTAAACCCTTCATGTACAACTTGCTACTAGGAACACATACATGAATAATAATAACCAAAAACAAGGTTAAGAATGCTTACTACTAGCACAAGGCTAGGGAAGACAAAACCTTTGATTTTGAGAGGGGTTTAGTGTGTTCTTCCTTAATGGTTAAGCTCCAAGCTTGAAACACACAATAGGGGTTTGGATGATGGATTGTTTTAAGTGTTTTGGAGATGTAGAAACTTGTAAAAATGAGGTATGGGGAAGGTAGGAAGCCCACGGCTCAAGAAAGGAAGAAGAAAGAAGTGTTTTGCTTTGTTATTCAACCTTCTAACACATGTTACTTATAGCCTTATCACATGTAATCTTCCATGGATCTTGTGATTATTACTAAAGATATGAGAGATTTATGAAGTACAAAGATTGATCTTGGATGGATGTGGGATGGTGATGGTGGCCGTAGGTTTTGGGAGAGCCAAAGAGATGGCTTGTAAATCTTGTTTAAGTGATTGTGATCTTTCCTAGTCTTACACTTGATCTTATACAAGACCTTACCATGCATGCACACACTTAGGTTATGATGGTTGGCTATTTGTCTTGGATTACATGGCCTCTTGGCCGAAATTTCTTACAAGGGGACAAGACTTGAGCTACTTTTGTACTAGTGTCCACTTACACCTTTATCTTACACATTTGCATGCTTTAAGCTAGGTTTAGGATATTATTATTATTAACACATGCTTGAACACAAGGAGGCCATCTAGGCCGGCCCCCAAGTGGGTTTGGTGGGGTCCACAACTTCAAATAATTACCCATTGTTTGTTATGTTTAATCCCCCGTCGTTCGGGTATTTTCCGGGTTTTAATCACGCGTTATCCGGACATTAAAAATACCTTTAATAACCCTTAAATATAGTCTATTTTAAGCGTTGATTGGTTATTTAGGCCTTTGCCGGGTGAAATTATGAGTTATACGCGTATCGGGTGCGGTACGCGCATTTTATTCGTTACCGGGAGATTTGTACAAGACGTTTTCATTTATGGTTTTGGAGTTCCAAAACTCATTATATTTCATGAAAATACCCTTTATTTTATATCCTGGGTGTCCGGGATCCGTTTCGTTTATTTAATTATTACCGGGTAATCGCCAACGTCCATACCGGATAGCTTATTTACACACGATCCAATCATGCTTTACCATTAAACGTATGCATTCCTATGCACTATTTGGAAATTGCTATCCCCTAAGGCCTTGATAATTAAATCACACATAATTGCATTTAATTACGTTAATCATATATTAATTAATTTGTACGGAATTACCTTATTTTTGCCGGTTGTTACATTCTCCCCCCGTTAAGAGAATTCCGTCCCGGAATTCACTTCGAGTTCTCCGGTACAGGTGTCTTCTCGAATAGGGCGGGGTATTTTTGCTTCATCCGGTCCAGCCTTTCCCACGTGAACTCCGGTCCACGCTTGGCATTCCAGCGCACTTTGACCAATCTGATCTTGCTGCGCCTTAGTTTTTGGACCTTCCAATCAGTTACCTCGATTGGTTCTTCAACAAAATGTAACTTGTCGTCAATCTGGATTTCGTCAGCTGGAATAATGAGAGTTTCGTCGGATAGGCACTTTTTCAAATTTGACACATGAAACGTGTCGTGTATTCCACTAAGCTCTTGAGGCAGCTTGAGCTTGTATGCCACTGTGCCTACCCTGGACAAGACTTCGAACGGTCCAATATATCGCGGGTTCAGTTTTCCGCGCTTCCCAAAGCGCGCGACACCTTTCCAAGGTGACACTTTCAGTAGGACCTTGTCTCCGACTTGAAACTCTAAAGGCTTTCGCCTCATATCAGCATAGCTTTTCTGGCGGTCCCGGGCCGCTTTGAGGCGTTCCTTTATCAAAAAGACCTTATCCGTGGTCTCTTGAACAATTTCGGGCCCGGTGAGTTGCTTTTCTCCAACTTCCGCCCAACATAATGGCGATCGGCACTTGCGTCCATATAGAGCTTCAAATGGTGCGGCTTGAATGCTCGTATGATAACTGTTGTTATAAGAAAATTCTACCAATGGCAAGTGCGTATCCCAATTACCTCCGAAATCAATCGCGCATGCCCTTAACATATCCTCCAAGGTCTGGATGGTTCGTTCACTTTGACCATCCGTTTGGGGGTGATATGCGGTGCTCATGTCGAGGCGAGTACCGAGGGCTTCATTTAGACTTTCCCAAAATCTGGAAGTGAAACGATTATCCCGATCGGAGATGATAGAAACAGGCACGCCGTGTTTAGATACCACTTCCTTAATGTACAAACGGGTCAGTTTCTCCAACTTGTCCGTTTCGCGAATCGGAAGGAAGTGTGCAGATTTCGTCAATCGATCTACGATTACCCAGATCGTGTCATGGCCGCTTGTCGTCTTAGGTAACTTGGTAATGAAGTCCATGGTGATTCGTTCCCATTTCCATTCCGGTATTTCCGGTTGCTGGAGCAAACCGGAAGGTCTCTGGTGCTCAGCCTTGACCTTTGCGCAAGTCAAACATCGCGCAACATAGGCTGCTATATCCCTTTTGAAATTCGGCCACCAATAAAGTTCCTTCAAATCGTGGAACATCTTGTCTGCACCAGGGTGAACCGAATATCTAGAACTGTGAGCTTCGGCCAATACTAGCTCACGCAATCCACCATATACTGGAACCCAAATTCTATTCATGAAATACAGTGTCTGGTCCGCTTTTGGTTCCAGTGAATCAACCATCTTTCGTAACCTTTCACCTTTGACATTCTCGGGTTTGAGGGCGTTCACTTGAGCTTCACGAATTCGTTCAGTCATATTCGTGTGGATAGTCAGACCCAAAGCTCGAACACGCAATGGTTTAACCCGTTCCTTGCGACTCAAGGCGTCGGCTACGACGTTCGCCTTACCGGGATGGTACTTTATCTCACAATCGTAATCGTTTAATAATTCCACCCATCGCCGTTGTCGCATATTCAAATCCTTCTGATCAAAGATGTGTTGCAAACTCTTATGATCAGTGAAAATCGTACACTTGGTTCCATACAAATAGTGCCTCCATATCTTGAGAGTGAACACCACTGCACCTAATTCCAAATCGTGTGTAGTGTAGTTCTTCTCATGGATTTTCAGTTGCCTGGAAGCATATGCTATTACTTTCTCTCGCTGCATCAATACACAACCCAAACCTTGATGCGAGGCATCGCAGTAAACCACAAAATCTTCCGTACCGTCTGGAAGTGACAGTATCGGGGCGCCACATAACTTGTCTTTTAACAGTTGGAATGCTGCCTCTTGCTTTTCCGTCCACTCAAACTTCTTATCCTTCTGGGTTAGCATGGTTAAAGCTTGTGCTACTTTTGAAAAGTTCTCGATGAACCTTCTGTAATAACCCGCAAGGCCTAGAAATTGTCGTACTTCGGTAGGGGTTCGAGGGGCTTCCCAATTTTTAATTGCCTCGATCTTGGCGGGATCGACGTGTATGCCCTTCTCGTTTACCACGTGGCCTAAAAAGTGAACTTCCCGAATCCAAAAGTCGCATTTCGAGAATTTAGCATAGAGCTTCTCCTTGCGTAATACTTCAAGAATTAACCGAAGGTGATTCTCGTGGTCTTCTTTCGTGCGTGAATAGATCAAAATATCGTCAATGAAGACTATGACGAATTTATCCAAGTATGGCTTGCACACGCGGTTCATTAAGTCCATGAAAACCGCTGGTGCGTTGGTCAAGCCGAACGGCATTACCAAAAATTCATAGTGTCCATACCGGGTTCTGAAGGCCGTTTTTGGTACATCTTCTTCTTGTATACGCAACTGGTGATAGCCTGACCTCAAATCGATCTTGGAGTAATAGCTGGAACCTTGGAGCTGATCAAATAAATCGTCGATCCTGGGGAGAGGATAGCGATTCTTGATGGTTAGCTTGTTCAACTCTCGATAGTCGATGCACATGCGAAATGTGCCATCCTTCTTCTTCACAAATAAGACGGGAGCTCCCCAAGGTGAGAAACTCGGTCTTATAAAACCTTTGTCCAATAATTCTTGTAGCTGGCTGGACAGTTCCTGCATCTCTGATGGAGCTAGGCGGTATGGCGATCGTGCCACAGGAGCTGCTCCGGGAACGAGGTCGATGCGGAACTCGACTTGTCGAGGTGGCGGCAACCCCGGCAAATCTTCTGGAAATACATCCGGAAAATCTCTGGCGACTGGAATGTCTTCCAACTTTCGCTCGTCGGCCTTCTTGTCCACTACGTGTGCCAAGAACGCGACAAGCCCTTTTCTCAGACACTTACGAGCCTTCATGCTCGAAATAATCCTTAGTGGCGTCCCGTGTCTTTCCCCTTGAATTGAGAGGGTTTCACCGTTTGCGAGGGGGACTTGAATAGCTTTATCGTTGCAAGCCACAATGGCACGATGCGCGGACAACCAGTCCATGCCGACAACGATGTCAAAACTTCCCAATACAACTGGCAATAGATCAATCCCAAACTCGTGCCCACAGAGTTCTAACTTACAATCTTTTGCTACCTCTCTCGTTTCAATATTTTTACCATTAGCCAGTTCTATAGAGTAGGGTGTATCTAGTTTGCTAGTTTTTAATCCAAGTAGTCTTTTAAATTCAATGGATACGAAGCTAAAGTCAGCACCGGTATCAAATAATACAGAGGCATAATGACCATTTAGAGGAAACGTACCAGTGACCACATTGGGGTCTTGCCGTGCATCACCGGCTCCAATCACAAATGCCCGGCCGCGGGCCTGGTTGTTGATCTTGGGGCAATCCTTCTTCCAATGATCTAATGACCCGCATGCAAAGCATGGTCTAGCCCCTCCATTTTTCGGTGCTCCAGATCGGCACTCTTCAGTCTTGTGCCCTGTGCGGTGGCACTTCCCACAAGTTAACCCATTGTTTCTCCCCTGATTTCCCTGCTTGTTACCATTACCACGTCCCGTGGCGACATATCCCTTTCCCTTCTTGTTCGAGCTACCTGACGCTCGGTCCCTTTTTCCTTCATCCCTTTTTCTTTTCCCAAACCTCGGCTTGTTACCCTGATCATTAGTCACAACAGCTGAATTCGATCCCTGATTCCTGGCCTCAACACTGCTTGCCTCAGAAATTTTTAATCCTGAAACTTGGCGGATTAGGGTACCCATGCGGATAGCATCTTCAGTGAGGCTTAGTGCCAGATCAATCGCCTCGCGCATGGTCGTGGGCTTGGAAGATGTGACCATGCTGCGTATCTGTGGTGCTAACCCGAATAAGTAACGTTCCACCTTGTTCTTTTCCGGTGTAACCAGACGAGGTACCAGTCGAGCGAGATCATGAAATCTAGACGTATACCCAGTAACGTCTGCTCCTACCATGGTGAGGTTCCAGAACTCGGTTTCCAATTTCTGCACTTCGCTTGCCGGGCGGTATTCGGCAGTCATAAGTTCCTTCAGTGCCGCCCATGATAGAGAGTATGCAACATCATCTCCTAGAGACTGTACTTGGCCATTCCACCAAGTTAGTGCCTGATCTAGAAACAGGTTGGTGGAGTACATGACAGACTGTCGAGGGGTACACCCGCTGATGCGGATAACTGCCTCGGTCTTTTCAAACCATTTGACCAGGCCTATGGAACCCTCAGTGCCGCTGAAGTTTATCGGCTTGCAGTCCAAGAAAGCCTTGAAAGTGCAGCCGCGCTCTCCCGAGGCTGTCCCTGTAATAGTAACGTAGTATGTTATTATGGGATAGGAGTTTGTGAAATATCCTCCCATCACTTTTTCATTTATTCTTAAACCTCTTACCAATGGGGGAGGTCTCTCGTCGCTCGCTCCCTGTCCTGTCATGGGAGTGTTCAGAGCGTGCGGCTTCATGTTCAGCGATGGCGCGAGCTATGCGTTCAGATATCATGGTTTCGAGCTCGGCCGGTGTTGCGGGCAGTCCGTCTGCTCCGCTATTGCTTCTAGTGGCCGGTGCCATTTCTCTTCAATAATAATTATCAAAGGTTAATTTGGCATACATTTATACAATACAAAGCATAAATAACAAACCAAAGCATGAACACAATAATCAACACCATGTCATCACACAACATACCAACACATCATACAAAAGTAAATAGTAATCAACACAACATCACCACACAAATATACAAACCACAACATATGGAGTAAGCAATAATAATCATAGACAACAACATATTTCACCATAATAATAAGATTTTCATTAATTTCAATAATACTAGTACAATGCTTGCTCATAATACAAAATGGAGAATACATTTCTCATACAATACATTGTTTTTGAAATAAATAAAACATCATATCATATGCCGTAATATCCGTACGGCTAGGCAAAATGCAGACGAGTGTCATAACCCGTGCTGTACTACCATACTGCAGCTACTATGTACATAAACTGGTGGGTCTTCTGTGCATCCCTGATACATCCTACTGTGGCGGCGGTGGCGGATACTGGTACTGCGGCGCGTGCGTACTGATCGTCATACTGATCTTCATGATACGCTCGTACAAGAAATGTCGATGCGCGAAGTGCGCATCCCCTGTGATACCGCACTGAGCGTCCAGGCTCAGCAACTCCTCCGCGTAATGCGCCAAAGCATCCCGCGCATCTATCATCCTCGTCCACATCAGACGTGTCTGATGCTCCACCTGTGTTACGGTGCGCTGCACCGTATCTGCGAGAGTCTGAAAGTCCCGCTCTAGAGTGATGGCAGTGGACCATGCTGGTCCAGACAAGGGTGGCATCCTAGGTGGCTGGGATGGTCCGGGTATATCTGGGTGTGTGGATGGGAATGGCCCGAAGGGGGCTGGGATCGGTATGTGTGGCAGCAATGGGGCGAAACCTGGTGGCCTGATGGAAAAGTGGGGTGGCATCATATAAGGGTCCCCTGCACCTAGAGGGTATGGTGCAGGTGTCATGCTGGGAATGGTGGGGATGGGTAAAGTCATGGCTACTGGGGGCGGTGGCATAGGCTCGGCTAGTGGGGCCACTAACGGCTCCGAGACAGTGGCCCACTCTGGAGTGGATACCACAACAGGGGGTGTGGGAGGGCTCGCAGTGGCGAATGCCTCCATGCCTGCCCTATGTAGCTCAGAGCTACGGGCGGGACTACCCTCAAGTACAAGTGCCGCTGGGGCTGGCTCCTCCTGAGGTATGGGCTCGAGTGGGGCTGGTGGGGCTACGGGGTCGGCTGGGGCGTCCTCTAGCATTGGAGCCACTGGCTCCTCCTGATCCGCTGGAATCTCGGGCACCAACATGTGCTCCACCGAACCTACAGACTCGTCGTCGGAATCATCGGATATCCACCCGTTCTTTCCACGGGCGATCGGCAGGAGTCTCATGCCCGCAGGTACGTGGATGTGGGGTAAGGGTGCTGGCTCGTGCTCCACGTGAGCCTGTCGGTCGAATGGAGACTCCACTGTCTCCGAATGGGCTGGGATCGGCCGGGACGGTCCGGCACAGCCCTCGGGAAAATCCCTAATAGCTCGAATGGGGCGTGGAGCTAACGGTGCGACCGGTACAATGGGTAGCGGCGCGTCAATCACTGCAGGTGCCCAGTGGGGGTCCTCGCTGGGGTCTGACTCATCTGAGCTATCGTCGCCTGCTCCGTCGGCGGCGACGCCCATCTCTACGTCCTCATCTCCCGAGGAGAGCACTACCAACTCTGCTGGCTCTGGTGGTGGTGCTGGGATGATCTGCAAGCTACTGTCGTAGCTCGGCGCGATACTTCCTGCGTTTGACATTCCTGGCAAAAGAACCGTACTAATATATATGAATTATTTAAATTAGACAGTTATGGCGTACTTTATAGTAACCTTCCTAACTTCTAATTTCACGTTAACGCATGACAATACCCATGGCTGGCTTGGTCGGAATCTCCTCATGCCCAATGCTTCTTGAAAATTACTTTTATTTAACACCTTTATATATTTTCTTTTTGAAAACTTTATTATTTGAACCAAATCCGGTTATAGTCTAGTTTTTAAAGAAAATACTCTAGTTCGCTATAACCTTGGCTCTGATACCACGTTCTGTCACACCACGACAACGGCGGAAACACGTGGCGCGACGGTTCAAAAGCATAAAGTCAAGGTTATTGCTAAACATAAGTAATTTAAGAAAATGGGTCATTTATTAAGGCGTCATTACTTGTTTCAAACATTACACAAAAGTAAATTGTTTTTAAAGTAACATCAAGGTTTCTCAAATATATCCCAAGCTTTGGGAAATAAAGGTGAAACCCCGCAAAATGTACAACGCCGCATTGGGAGATTCTCCGACCCAGCTCGCCTGATCCTTCTTCATCTAGTTACCTGAAAGATATGTTTAAAAGTTTCGTCAATATAAATATATTGGTGAGTTCACAGGTTTTCAGTTTCTAAAACTTGAATACTTGGGAATACCATGTTATGACAATATATAGGAGTTGCAAATTCCTATAAATCTACTTGAGACTATAATCAAACCAAGACGTATATAAATAAAATGCCCCGCTCCAAGTCGTTGCTCGGTTTCCCACGACTTAAGTTCAGAATATTTGCACCCCAGGCATAACCTAATGCATAATCGACGCTATCGATTAGGGGTGGGCCTTGTCAGGCACCAATAGTACTATTCGAATATTCCTCCGGTTTCAATTTCCGAATAAATGATTATAGAGGCGAGGACTCAACCCCGAGTGGCGGTCACACCTCAAGTAATAAACCCGTCAAACATTTCCCTAACATATCTTTCCCCCGAAAACGTAAAAATAGTTTAAAATGGGGCCGTGAAACTCACCTGAAACTGCGTCTGGCTCAAAAGGTAGATAGCAAGTGGGTGGTCTCGCACCTACAAACGTCCTAGACGTATAAGTCACTATTCCTATAGTGCATGTGCCTTGGCAAGTTGTACACCCAACTCCCGACCACAAGTTGTTCCAAATCCCGTTTAATTAAGCGCGTATCCTAGGTTTTGTTGGCGTTACATTACCCTTTGTGTTACAAGTTATATATTATTCTTGTTAATATTTCCTTAACTTGTATTTTATTATCATCGACTCGACGTCACTTAACGTATAATTATTTTCCCATTTAAATAATTATACTTAAGATCGCATCGCTCGATATAATATATATTTCAACACTCGACCCGACTCACTTTGCCGCACATTTGTTTTCCCATTTAAACAAATATACTAAGATCTTGTCGTTCGATTGTATATTCTTAACGTCCGATTCAACTCACCATACCGTATAGTTATTTTCCCATTCAAATAAATATACTAGGATCTCGTTGGTGCGGCATACACATATATATATCTTTGTCTTCTCGTCGCGGCTTTCCTTCCCACATATCTACTTTCCCATTAAGTAGATATACTAGAATTTTGCCGAGACGAGCGTACATATATATATAAATGTGTAATTTTTCTCGTTAAGTATATACGTTTGTTTAACGTCTTATTCGTTTATGTCATGTGTTTCTCCCACGAATAATTCTCTTAACACTTAGGAAAGTGTTTATTAGTTTTCACCCAATGTATATATATATTTTACTTCTTAAAATATATATTTTTCTTATCTTGCCGCAATGGCATTTTTCTCATGTTTTGTCCGTGTACGGTTCGTTAACGCGTCTTAGTTCGATATCTTAACTCGATTAGTTAATTTTTCCAAGTTTTTCCCAACATGTATTTTATAGAAATATTATCCATATTTCTTCCTCTTTTCACATGTTACTTGGATGGTTTAAAATACTTATGTATTTTTAACCCAACTTGTTAACTTAACTACAAAAATGTTTCCAACACTTTTATATTCCCATTTATATAAAAGTATTCATTTTTGCATAAGTCTTCCAAGTTTGTTTAATATTTTTATAAAATCTCTATTTTATAAAAATCCTTATGTTAAAACCCTTTATATTTTTATAACTTTCAAAAATACACTTTTATACAAAATACCCAAGTATTTCTACTAGTATTTACAAAAATCATCCTTAGACTTTATTACTTACATTTTTGACACCAAACTTTCCATACTTGTATTTTTGGACTAATAGTTTCTAAAATATCCATTTTAGTCCTCTAACTTTCAAAGTTACAACTTTAGTCCCTTAACTTCCAAAAGTTGCATTTTTCCACTCTAACTTCCAAAGTTAACATTTTTCACTCAAAATAGTAGACTTTGAAGATTCAACTTTTTATTGGTAAGTTATTTTTGTATCAAAACACTTATGTTAGTCTTGTATTTCATATAGAAGACTACCTATGTGTGTGTTTTATGTATTTGTCCATTTTAACAAAATATCATTCATCTAAGTAAGCTAACTTAGATTTTCCATCTTCTTTATTTGTGAACTTCTAACATGTTTTACCACATATTATAACATGAATGATCATAATAAGATGATTTCAAGTTACTTTTAACATATTCAAGTTCATTCCATAAACTTAACCATAACATCATCCTACTTAATTTTAAATGCAAACTTTACATATTTTCAAGATTAATACATCATCATCATCAAATCCATGGTTTATTTTCATATCTTTAATCATCCATTTTACACATGTAAAACCTATTAAAGATTATGTTCAAAACCACTTTTTAAACCCTTCATGTACAACTTGCTACTAGGAACACATACATGAATAATAATAACCAAAAACAAGGTTAAGAATGCTTACTACTAGCACAAGGCTAGGGAAGACAAAACCTTTGATTTTGAGAGGGGTTTAGTGTGTTCTTCCTTAATGGTTAAGCTCCAAGCTTGAAACACACAATAGGGGTTTGGATGATGGATTGTTTTAAGTGTTTTGGAGATGTAGAAACTTGTAAAAATGAGGTATGGGGAAGGTAGGAAGCCCACGGCTCAAGAAAGGAAGAAGAAAGAAGTGTTTTGCTTTGTTATTCAACCTTCTAACACATGTTACTTATAGCCTTATCACATGTAATCTTCCATGGATCTTGTGATTATTACTAAAGATATGAGAGATTTATGAAGTACAAAGATTGATCTTGGATGGATGTGGGATGGTGATGGTGGCCGTAGGTTTTGGGAGAGCCAAAGAGATGGCTTGTAAATCTTGTTTAAGTGATTGTGATCTTTCCTAGTCTTACACTTGATCTTATACAAGACCTTACCATGCATGCACACACTTAGGTTATGATGGTTGGCTATTTGTCTTGGATTACATGGCCTCTTGGCCGAAATTTCTTACAAGGGGACAAGACTTGAGCTACTTTTGTACTAGTGTCCACTTACACCTTTATCTTACACATTTGCATGCTTTAAGCTAGGTTTAGGATATTATTATTATTAACACATGCTTGAACACAAGGAGGCCATCTAGGCCGGCCCCCAAGTGGGTTTGGTGGGGTCCACAACTTCAAATAATTACCCATTGTTTGTTATGTTTAATCCCCCGTCGTTCGGGTATTTTCCGGGTTTTAATCACGCGTTATCCGGACATTAAAAATACCTTTAATAACCCTTAAATATAGTCTATTTTAAGCGTTGATTGGTTATTTAGGCCTTTGCCGGGTGAAATTATGAGTTATACGCGTATCGGGTGCGGTACGCGCATTTTATTCGTTACCGGGAGATTTGTACAAGACGTTTTCATTTATGGTTTTGGAGTTCCAAAACTCATTATATTTCATGAAAATACCCTTTATTTTATATCCTGGGTGTCCGGGATCCGTTTCGTTTATTTAATTATTACCGGGTAATCGCCAACGTCCATACCGGATAGCTTATTTACACACGATCCAATCATGCTTTACCATTAAACGTATGCATTCCTATGCACTATTTGGAAATTGCTATCCCCTAAGGCCTTGATAATTAAATCACACATAATTGCATTTAATTACGTTAATCATATATTAATTAATTTGTACGGAATTACCTTATTTTTGCCGGTTGTTACAATATTGTTGTTTAGGGTTAGGATTGGATATGATGATATTATGGGTATTTGGGGGTTTTATTGGATTTAAACTTGATGCATGATATTTATGATAAATAGAATTGATAAGAAAAGATCGAACACTCGACAAACTGAGCATTTCAAGTTGAATATGAATCGATTTCAAAAGTTTCCAAATTGGCTAAATTATTCATGCATGAAAGTGATGTTTCCATAATCTTTACCATTTTGGGAAAGGGCTGAAACGGACGTATTATCAGGGGAAATCGGTGGGGTTTTGTAGGAATAAGTTATCCATGCTTGACTGCTGTGTTTGATGATGTTTCGAGTCGTTTTGAATGTGTTTGAAGCGTTTTTAGGAAAAATTGCACAACAGGGGCGAACCTGGCCTCCTTCGACCGATCGAAGGTGCGAAGGAGGAAAACCAGGGTCGAACCTGGGTTTTGTTGGGCGAATGTGGTAAAACGGGCGAAGGAGGCATCAAACGGTCGAACGAAATGTAAAACGGGCGAAGGAGACTGAAAAGGTGCGAAGGAGACTTAAAACTGACTGGTTCGATCGTTCTGATGCAGAAATGAGATTTTTGATACAAACTAAGTGTTTTATGCTTGAACCTTGTGTGTAATCTATGTGTACTTGATTAGTTAGGGTAATGGGTCACCAACGGGATGTCGGGTCGGTCTAGTGTGTCGGTTAAACATTTAAACACGTTTTAAAACATACTTGGTTACGATCTGGACAATCGGGGACTAGATAACCTTATGGTTATTAGTCGGAACACTTATGTGAACATTTTGATAGATCTCCGGTAGAGGGATTATCAAGGGCTAAACATCTTTACTTGTAATTGAAGAACGCTATCTAAGGTGAGTTCACGGCCCCACTTTTACTGCTTTAACTTTTGGGGGAGAAAACATGCACTAAACTGTTTTGGTAACATATGTCATACTATAGTTTTTAACTTTATATTGCTATACGATCTTTGGAAAGTCCCGGGGGAAACCATGAATGTGCAGGGATGCACAACGGGGGAAATGTGGATAGATCTATTGGGCGTGACCTGCCCCACTCGTCGGCTTGGAGGGCCGGGCGGGTGCATATTGTCTCGAACAGGAACATCATCATGCTGAACATACGGGCTGCTTAAACATGCTAAACATTGCTAAACGTGTCTAGTAATGGTTTCCAATCGTAGTAGTAATAAAACATACGCCTAGCTAGCGTACTTGGTAACATTGATATAGTATGGACATGGTAACGTTTTGGTAACATATTGAACAAACCTGTGAACTCACCAGCATTATATGGTGACATCTTTTTGGCATGTTTTTCTCAGGTCGCTAAGGTAGCAACAAATGGAACTAGGCGCACGGGTCTGCATTGGCGTCTAGGCATAGTTGCACGTTTTGTAATAAAAGTATTTTGAATAACTTTTGAGATGATAGCATAGTTGATTAAATGCTACTTAAACGCTTCCGCTTATAAAATTAATGGTTATGTCTCTTTACGCTTTTCATATAGAGTTGTTTATTGTGATCGTTGACTTGGATCCTGGTTTGTCATGCGCCTCGCGGTAAAACCCCGCAAGTGGTAATTTGAGGGTGTGACAGTAGTATGCAAATTTTATTTATTGAAATTTTATTTATTCAATTAGAAGATATGCAAATTTTATTTATTGAAAGTTACGTAATACAATTCGTATGAATTTTGGTTGATTGTAAATTATCATAAAAAAGTTTAATGTTACTCAATAACAGATATATGAATCAACAAATGTTTGATTTGACGTAATTTAAAAACAAATAATAAAGACGTAGGGGAAAGATCCTGTACAAAGTGTTTTTTTGGTAAGAACTGTGAGAATCAAAAGAGGGTATTTTTTTTTTTGAATTTTTTTTACCATATTGTTAAACATGTATTATATTATTTAAATCTAAAAAACAAAAAATAAATAAATTTTGGTGTAGAGTAATTACGTAATTACTGTTGTAGAGTAATTATATAATTACTCTAGTGTAAACTAATGTATTTTACTTTAATGACATAATTACACTAAAAAAAATTAATTTTTTTTGTATTATTCATCTAGAAAGTATGTTTAAGCACATGGGAAAAAAAGATTCTAAAAAAAATAAAAAAATTTCCCCCCTTTGATTTTCACAGTTCTCACAAAAAAACACTTTGTATTTGATCTTTACTCTAAAGACGTAATATTATTAATATGATTGAAAATTATTTTAAATATATTATATATTTTAAGAAACTGTTAATTACTAACAAAATTTATTTTATTAATATACAAGTGAATGATTGAGGAATTTATCATTTATTTACAAATGAATTTCAAATAAATGCTAATTAATGAATTATAATTTTTGTAATAATTATATGATATACATTCATCTCTGCCAATAAAGTCCAATCGGAATTTAAAAATTCTTATTAATTTCAATAAATAACATTAAAACTATTAATAAATAACATTAAAACTACTACAATCTCAATAAAACTTATTAATTGCAATAAAGTCCAATCAAAATTTAAAAATTCTTATTAATGTCAACCAATAATATTAAAACTCTTAATAAATAATATTAAAACTGCTACAATCTCAATAATAAATCATTCAAATCAATGACATTAAAAACATCCGCGTTACAAATTGTCTTACACATTTTTAGTAATCATTATTAATTGTGATTGAAGTAATATAATTCTTTAACAAAAAGTAACATTTCAAAATTTTATATTATCATTTAATTTCGTTGTTAAAATAGGTTCAAAATTGTCATTTGTAAGAAAAGAAAACAGGTTCAAAATTGTCGTTTGATTAAGTATCTATTGTCGTTTCATGACAATTGATTAAAGGAAAGTCGTAATATCAAAATTAAAGTCGGTCAACAATATTAAAACTAAATTCGTAATATTAGTAATATCAATAAATAAGATTAAAAGTCTTAATAAATAACATCAAAATCATAATCAATCATTCAAATCAATGACATTAAATCCATCTACCTCTCAAATTGCCTTACCCATTATCTACAAATTATTATTGTCATATTAAAATTAGGAAACTAAAAATTAACATACGAATTTGAGACCATGATGACTTAAATCGTGTAATTGACAATTGATTAAAGAAAAGTCGTAATATCAAAATGAAAGTCGGTCAAGAACATTAAAAGTAAATTCGTAATATTAGTATTAGTAATATTGATAAATAAGATTAAAACTATTAATAAATAACAACAAAATCACAATCAATCATCTAAATCAATGACGTTAAAAACATCCGTGTTTCAAATTTCCTTACCAATTATATACAAATTATTATTGACATCTTAAAATTAGCACACTTATTGAAATGATTTTGATGATTATCGTTTAATGAGAATTGATTAAAGGCAAGTAATAATATTAAAATTAAATTCGGTCAACAATATTAAACCGAAATTCGTAAAAATATTAATATCGATTAATAAGATTATAAATATTAATAAATAACAACAAAATCATAACCCATCATTCAAATAAATGACATTAAAAACATCCGCGTCTCAAATTGCCTTACCAATCATATACAAATTATTATTGACATCTTAAAAGAGTAATATCGATAATCAATTGGTAATTGACGTGAATTCTTAAAGACGCTTAAAATTAGCACACGAATGTATCACCATTTTGATATTAATCGTGTAAATGACAATTGATTAAAATAAAGTCATAATATCAAAATGAAAGTCGGTCAACAATATTATTTTTACGAATAGTAAAGCTAAAATAGTAAAATTAATATTAGTATTAGTAATATATATATTTTTTTTTATTTGGTCAACAATACTATTTTTACGCATAATAAAACTAAAATCGTAGTATTAGTATTATTAATATATTCGTAAAAAACGTTCTACAAAAATTTAATTTGGTCAATAAGTAATAAATGAGATTAAAATTAAAAATCGTAATATTAGTTTTAGTATTAGTAATATATTCGTAATTTAATTCGGTTAATAATAAATAAATGAGATTAAAAATCGTAATATTAGTATTAGTATTAGTAATATATTCGTAATTTAATTCGGTCAATTCAGTTAATAATAAATAAATGAGATTAAAAATTGTAATAAATAACATTAAATTCGGTCAATTATTATTAATGTTAATAAATAACATTAAAACTCATAATAAATAACATTAAAAATGAATAAATCTTATTAATTGCAGGCAAGACAAATAATAATTTGAAAAAATAGTACTATAAATAAATGAGATTAACATTTTAAATAGTAACCTCAAAATTGTAATCAATAATTAAATTAATTACATTAATAACATCGTCTGGGCAGACAGGCCTTCGGATGAAATGGATTAATTGGATTCCGTTAAAAGTCAACATACACAGCTGGAGGATCGAACAAGAAAGAGTCCCTACATGTTCGGAGTTGGCCAAAAGAAGGGTTGTTTTGCCGACGGTTAATTGTCCTTTCTGCAACTCTGAAGAGGAGACAGTAAATCACGCCTTTGTTACTTGCAAATTTGCGTTCGAGGTCTGGAACAGAATTTGGAGCTGGTGTCATTTGAGGCCCAACAGACACGGGTTAATTGAAGACATGCTTTCCTGGCAAGATGAGATCCCGCGTTCAGGTAGAGGTAAAGATATTGTCCGAGGAATCATCATGGTTTCGTGTTGGGCTATTTGGAAGGAACGCAATAATGTGGTGTTTAATAAAAAAGCTCCCAAGGTTGTTGAGGTCATGGCTTCTGTCAAGTACATGACATTTCTTTGGTTAAGTCATAGATCAAAATGTAATAGGATTGAGTGGAAGGATTGGGTTATATACCCGTTGTATATGTTGTAATTAGTGGTTTGGAGCGGCCTTTGTTTTGAGGTTGTGCTCGGTTTTTTAATGAAAGTATTTTTTCAAAAAAAAAAAAAAAACATTGAAAACATCGGCTTTTCAAACTGACTTACGAATTATCGATAAATTATTATTGACATCTTAAAAATTGCATATTAATATTGAAATGATTTTGATGATTATTTTTAATGAGAATTGATTAAAGGAAAGTCATAATATAAAAAATTAAATTCGGGCAATAATATTACACATAATTTCATAAAAATAGATTAAACATAATTTCGTAAAAATGGTAATATAAATAAATGAGATTAAAAATCGTAATAAATAACATTAAATTCGGTCAGTTATTATTAATGTCAATAAATAACATTAAAACTCATAATAAATAACATTAGAATGAATAAATCTTATTAATTGCAATTAATACCAATCATAATTTGTATAAATTGTAATATAAATAATTGAGATTAAAAATCTTAATAAATAACCTCAAAATCAAAACAAAAAATTAAATCAGTTACATTAAAAACATCCGCGTTTGAAATTTACTTACCAATTATCGACAAATGATTATTGACATCTTAAAATTTGCACATTACTATTGAAATGATTTTGATGATTATCGTTTAATGAGAATTGATTAAAGGAAAGTTATTATATAAAAAATTAAATTCGGTCAAAAATATTAAACAAAAGTTCGTAAAAACAGTAATATAAATAAATGAGATTAAAAATTTTAATAAGTAACATTAAATTCGGTCAATTATTATTAGTGTCAATAAATAATATTAAACATAATTTCGTAAAAATAAATTAAACATAATTTCGTATTAATAATAATATAAATAAATTAGATTAAAAAATCGTAATAAATAACATTAAAATCAGTCAATTATTATTGATGTCAATAAATAACATTAATTGTAACATAATAAAAATACATAAAAAATGAATACATCTTATTAATTGCAATCAAGACCAATCATAATTCATAAAAATAGTAATATAAATAAATAACCTAAAAATCATAATAAAAAATTCAAATCAATTACATTAAAAACATCCACGTTTAAAATTGACTTACCAATGATTGTCTGATTATTATTGACATCTTAAAATTAGCACATTACTATTGAAATGATTTTGATGATTATCATTTAATGAGAATTGATTAAAGGAAAGTCATAATATAAAAATTAAATTCGGTCAATAATATTAAACATAAATTCGAAAAAACAATAATATAAATAAATGAGATTAAAAATTTTAATATATAACATTAAATTCGGTCAATTATTATTAATGTCAATAAATAATATTAAGCATCTTAATAAATAACAATAAAAATGAATAAATCTTATTAATTGCAATCAAGACCAATCATAATTTATCATAAACATAGTAATATAAATAAATAAGATTATAAATCTTAATAAATAACCTCAAAATCGTAATCAATAATTCAAATAAATTACATTAAAAACATCAAAATCGTATGTGGCAACTGTAACGTCATTGCATATGATGTTTTTAGATAACAGAAATTTGTTCATGGCCTTCGGCACTGTCTGGAAAGACACGTATACAAAAATTAAAAAAAAATCATTTTTTAAAATGAAATAGGCATACTAACACAAAAATAACAATCATACCAACACGGTTGACGAAGGGTCATGCAAAACCTTGAAGAATTGAGAACCTTTGTGATAAGACATAATAGCGTTGGTGTGTTCGGATGAAATCCTGTTTTTAAATGTTAAAACACAGAATGATTAAATCCGTTTCAAGGTAAATCCGATTCACTGTATATCTATCAATACCGATTTAAAATTCGGTATTTCTAAAGAATAATAAAAAATGAATACATCGAATTTATAAAGTTCTTGAAACGATTAAATGTTCATTATCCTTGTTCATTCTAAATCATCTGGATCGTATTTTATAAAAACAATCCGATTAAATCTTCATTCTAAATGTGTCACTGTTTAATCATTGATAACAATATTATTGCAATTTGATTAAATAGTCAAACTATAAAAAAAAATCGATTAAATCTTCACCTAGATCGTATTTTATAAAAAAAACGATTAAATAGTCAAACTAATTTTTGTAAACAAAAATTAAGTCAAACAATTTGATTAAACAAATTTACATTTCGAATATTATTTCTCAGTTCAAAAATCAACTGCATAATCTTATACAGAGGTTTCATCACATTCTTAACACTAAACCATCGACTTTTTTAACAAAAATAAGTAAAACACGATAATATTAAGCAATGTTAGAAGAATAGGGATCAATGATTACGTTGAATCGATTGTGGAGAATCAAGAAGTTATAAAAGATGAAGAAGGAGAATAGAAATGTTTGTTAGAGAGAAAATGGAGAATGATGTTGTGGAGAATGAAAATCAATTCTGAAAACGGTTTATATATACTTCAATTCGAAGCTCCATTTAGCGGTTGGATCCATGAGGACCCTCTCTAAGGGCTCCATTCGATCCGAGTCTACTCTTTTATTATATAGATAGAATGGAATAGAATAGAATAGATGATTTTTTTTTTGTAAATATTGTTTTAAAAAAATTATAATTATACAATGTTTTTTTTAATATTTTTTTAAATGTGGTTTTCTATAGTAACCATAATTAGAAAAAATGTTGTTTTTACTGTTATTGTCTGGATAAACGTGTTGTTTTTTTTTTATAAAATGTTGTTTTTTTATTAAATATGTTGTTATGTTATATTTGTTGATTTTGAATATGAAATTTTGATTATTTCTATAAAATGATATTTTTTTACCGTTTGTTGTCTTGATAAACCGAGCCTCTATACCATAATTTGAAACCTATTATAACATATTATGCTTTAGTCGACCGTTTCTGTGCAAAAATATACCACAAACACCCACCAAATAGTTCGCAATTTGAAGAACAAGATTAATGTAAATCTGCATGTTTTCATATAACGTATCCAATATATGTTTTCGGGAGGAATTTGCAACTAATAATATACCTTATAACACTTTTCAAACTCGACTTTTCGTAAACACATGAAAATGCGTACCAACGAAATCTTTTCAAGTGAACCTGTTTTGAACTTAAAACATTCTTCGGTTTCCAAAAAGTTATCCTCATACCAGTAGACTATACGTCCGTTCTGCGCACTTTCATTTACAGTAAATTTCATTATTTTTTACACCATTCTATTTATAGTTACGTTCGAACATTATCTTATTATTTTTGTATTATTCTTTTGTTGGTAGTTATTTTCACGCGTTATTCGCAACTATTCTCGCACTAGTTATTAGTAGTTATTCTTACAACACTAGTTTTGAGCATTAATTTAACTCGTTTACTTTCATTTTGTGCAAATTGTGCGATTTACGTTATGCTATTCTTTCAATCGAAATTTTATGCTATACTTATATACTTACATGAACGCATATTTGGTATGCATATTTTTTTTTGTTGTGAGCAAAACCCTGTTATACTTTACATTATTTTGTTCATCATCATGACCAACGAACATACTAATTGATAGCTTGTATGAGATCTAAGCCAGTTCCCATGTACGACTCGGTTCAGAGTATTCCTCTAACCCAAGGGGAATGGTGTAATCCTCAGAGTTTATCAATATGGTTGTTTAGAGCCCAATGATGTGAACAAAAATTTACCGGTTAAGGGTGAACCCGAAAGGTGAAGAACCCTAATCATGTCTTATACTTACACATTAATCTCATAACGGTTAAAAGGTGAACCTGAAAGGGGAAGAACCTCTAACCGCATCTTATACTTGAGCAGTATCTACTACTTAACATATTTTGGTTGCACGCATTGTTTCTTGTATTACTTACGTTAGTGTTATAGAAAAGCATAGCACCCTAGTGTAAGGTAAATCGATGATTACGGTCCGGAACGCAATCATGGATTTACAGGTACATGGGGGTGGTGTGTGATTCTACTTAGGCTATTGGTAGACAATCAGTACGAGTCCAAAGTATCAGTAGTGTGGTGGGTTAGCTGCGGTACACCCTATATATAAGCACGAGCGATACTGCGGGAGTGGACTAGGAGCCTGACCAAGAACCTACCCATTACTATCACTTTATTAGATCGTTGACTAATAGCTAGCATTTTCGATAAGAATGTTCTTACACGAGCTTCAATTCGACTTCCTAGAGTCTTTCTCTAGACCATCCACACAGAAAACACAAACTTTGTATACTCTTACACTCTCTGTTAGTCGAAATCCTGTTGCACGTCCTTAATAAAGTTCGGTCAGAAACTTCTCTAAAGTAAGGGAAGCTACTATAACACTGCCCTGCCCTAACCAGTTACATACTTTTCCCAAACCTAGCTCATTATAAACTCTTAATTCTCTAACCTTGGGTCAAACTTTAAGGATTTTCAAACTCTTATTTTGGGTATTGAACAACTACTTCAAACTTTGTCAAATCATGGCTGATGCATTTCTTAAAATCTACTAGCCTTTTTACAAATGTCTTTTGTTTCATGGAAACCTTCACTTGAAAGTAATTTCGGGACGAAATTTTCTAAAGTAGGGGAGACTGTGACAACCTGCACCCTTCACTTTTTATAAATATGCATAATTGGTTCCTCAACTATTTCAAAATTTTTATTTTTAACCCTCGTATTTTAATAGGACCAAAATTCACAATTTAATAAAACTTATAATTTTTATAAGTAAAAGTATGCACGTTTTATACTCACATCTACACCCGAGCACGTATGTTTCAGGCCTTGATACTCAAAGCCCTTAATTTTCGGTCCTAAAACAACTTAGAAACAGAAGGAAACAAGTCTATAACTTAAAATTGATTAAATTAGAAAAATTATTTTTTTTAGCCTTCGCGGTCCTCTTAGACAGTCAAACAGTCAAAGTTCCAGTCAAAGTCCTAGTCAAAAGTCTAGTCAAAGTCTTAGTCAAAGTCCTAGTCAAAGTCCTAGTCAAATAGTCAATTCATCTTAAAACCTTACTTTATTGTGTTGACCAATTTTAAAGCCTAATTGAATCCAAAACTAGTATAAGAACCCACCTATGACCCATTACACTTTGCACCTCTAAATCGAATGTTTCAATTCGATTAAACTCTCCCTCATACCTTTCTTTTAGAGTATATTACTTCTACATTTGAAGCTTTGATTATAAGCTCTTGTAATTGGCGAATTGGAAGCTTGATATTTTTCCTATTCGATTTCTTTTCTTCTAAATTGGACTAGTTTTGTTATTGAATCTTTGGATTGCTCGCATTTTCACGCTCGCTTAGTCATCTAGTCATTTGGCGAAAGTGAGTATTTCCTATCCCCTTTTTGTCTTTATTCACTTTTGGGGTGTTACATGTACATTTATAGAAAATACACATACAAGTTCACATTTTTACAATACAATTCTAGTACATTGTGCATTTGCTTACATACGTGCTTTATGCTTAGACATTACATGTAGAATACATTTGTACTTAGTGAAATCATTAACTATGTACAAGTCAACCTTAACATTGGATAACGCTATTGGATTGACAACCCACCTAGGTGATTCTCCCCCTTTTTCATCGGAGAATCCATGGTCATTGTTAAGTTATTATCCACTTATTGGATAAGTACACCGCCGTTCATTTAGTACATTTATACAGTCACATGATTGATTTCGCTCATTTGTATGATACATAGTTTACATAAATGCACTGTAGTTTTGCACTTGAATTGTATAACATTTTCCAACTTACTATATATACTAGGTTAGAGACCCATGAAATTCACGGGTGAAGAAATTTTTAAATAAAGCATATTATCGACTAAATAAAATTAAACAATTTTTATAAGGGCAGTGTTAAACTAAAAGTTTAAAACATAACATAAAAGAAAATATAACATGAGAAATTAATATACTGTTAAAGTTTTCAAGTGTAATTTTGTTGTGTTTGTGAAATATGTAATTTGAAAAAAAGTTGATGCAAATAAATCTAATAATTAAAAACATGACTTAAATACAAGTATGCTCACATTTAGAAACATCATGATTTAAATTTGAAATTTTTGATAAAAAAAACTTAAATTACGTAATATGTGCCATATATTTGAATAGTTAAAGTTATAAAATATTAAACTTTTAAAAAGTCAAATTTTATGTTTGAAACTTTTAAAAGTTGAAAAATAAAGACAAATATAATAATATTAATAAAATTAATAGGGATTTAATTTCATAATATATGTTGCAAACGTATAAACATGATTGTAAAAAAACTTACCCAAACATTAATCGAAGAAACCTAAAGTCTAACACTTGCTTTGTATGATCTTCACAGTTAACAAAGAATGAATATGAAGTCAGTTCTAACGAAATGTAAGTAAAAATGAATTAGTAAAAAGAGTAATGTGTTTTTCAATAATTATAGTTAAATGGGATTGATTAAATATGGAAATGTAATTAATTGTAAAAAAATTTGAAAATTTAATCACAAATCAATTACCTCCAAAAATTCAAAAAAATTGAAATATTAAAGTGTAGTAATTATGAGTTTGAAATATTCAAGAAATCGAAAAATTTTAAAAGTTTTATATAAATTTATATACTAAATATTATAAATAAAAAAACCGGAACATTAAATACGGAAATGTAAAAAATGTTATTAAAATGTAAATTACGAACAAAAATTTCTTAAGTACAAATATATTAAAAATTCAAATTTTAAGTTTATACATTTAATTTATTGAAATGTTCGGATATTTAAAAAAGTCAAACAATTTATAATGCTATCTCTGCAGAAGTTGAGGGACCCCCAAAGTGAACTTTTGTTGCTTCGTTCATGTATGGGCGTTGCCAAACTGTTGTTTGGCCTTCGGACATGTCCACCGGCCATGGCCAATGAGGCTGTATCCATTTTTGACAAAGGCCTTCGTGAAGCGGCGGAAGATATTGTGGTTTGTGGAGGGGCTTTCTTTGGGGATTTTCAATGGCGGTTAGCGTCTTTGCCGATTCGGTTGGGAGGGCTTGGTCTTTGGTCGGCGGAGGACGTGTCTGCCTATGCTTTTGTGGCCTCTCGGGTGCAGTCATGGGACCTTCAAGACCACATCTTAAGGAATAGCGGGTTGGTGGGGATGGACTTGAATTATGAGCTTGCCTTGGACAACATTCGCAGCTCTCTCCCGGACTTCGATTTGGGCGGGTTTATGGATAAGGACACCGCCCCCAAAAAACCTCAACATATTTTGGCGAGTGCTTTTACCGGTAAAACCCTTCAAACCATGGGAGAAAAGTTTTACATGTCCCCACGCCAGAAAGCTGTGCTTGAATGCCTTAAAGGAGCGCATGCCCAAGATTTTTTGACTACTCTTCCCATCGATGGGCTTGGACAACACATGTCGGCTGTTGAATATCGGGCTATCCTTAAGTATAGACTCATGATTCCCATGTTCCCAGTGGATGAGCCGTGTCCAGTTTGCAAGAAGGCATGTTTAGACAAATTTGGGGAGCATGCCCTTCACTGTAAGGAGCTGCCAGGATTTAAATACAGGCATGACCTGGTCAGGGATGTCTTATGGGACGTCTTACGAAGAGTAGGGATTTCAGCTAGGAAAGAAGCCCCGGTTAATTTTTTGACGAATCCACTTGAGGGGCGGTCCACCCTAAGACCAGCGGATGTCCTTGTGTTCGGGTGGGCGCAGGGAAAACACGCGTGCGTTGATCTCACAGGGGTGTCTCCTTTGGTGGGACTTCGGGATTCGGGGTTTGTGGCAGGGCAAGCAGTCTTAAAAGCTGAATCCAAGAAAGTTGACAAACATGAAGCTCCTTGTCTTGAAAACCAACACGTGTTTGTGCCCTTTGCTTTTGACACATTTGGGGGCCTTGCTCCCGATGCAATCCGGTTTTTAGATCGAGTGCAGAAGGCGGTGCAGAGTAACTCTCCTGCGGCCAAGGACACAAGCTTTATATTTAATAGAGTAGGCTTTGCTATTCAAAAAGGGGTTGCGGCGCAGCTTGTTGCCCGTCTACCCGCGCCTCACTTGTAATTCTTGTTGCTTTGTCCATTAAATATTAAATCAAAATAAAAACCGTAAAAATTATTTATGGAAAGGTAATTAATTATAATAAAACTGAAATTATAAATACAATTTTTATTACTTACCATAATACAAGTATGACTTAAATTTAAATTTTTGATACCAAAAATTTGAAATTTTTGATACAAAAAATTTAAATTCAAAAATAAAGTCAGATATAATAATATTAATAAAATTAATAGGGATTTAATTGCATAATATATGTTGCAAACGTATAAAACATGACTTAAATACAAGTATGCCACAATTAGAACCATTATAGCTTAAATTTGAAATTTTTGATACAAAAAATTTAAATTACGTTACGTAATATGTGCCATATGTTTGAAGAATTAAAGTTATAAAGTATTCAACTTTTAAAAAGTCAAAGTTTATGTTTGAAACTTTTAAAAATTCAAAAATAAAGACAGATATAATAATATTAATAAAATCAATAGGGATTTAATTGCATAATATATGTTGCAAACGTGTAAAACATGATTGTAAAAAAACTTACCAAAACATTAATCGAAGAAAACTAAAGTCTAACACTTGCTTTGTATGATCTTCAAATTTAACAACGAACAAATATGAAGTAACTTCTAACGAAATGTAAGTAAAAATGAATTAGTAAAATGAGTATAGGGTGTTTTCAATATTTATAGTTAAATGGGATTGATTAAATATGGAAATATAATTAATTTTAAAAAATTTGAAAATTTAATGACAAATTAGTTACCTCTAAAATTTAAAAATATTTGAAATATTTAAGTGTATAAATTATGAGTTTTAAATTAAAAGAATTCAAAAAATTTGAAAAGTTTTATATTAATTTATATACTAAATATTATAAATAAAAAACCTGATCATTAAATACGGAACTGTAAAAAAATTTATTCAAATGTAATTTAGGAACAAATTTTTGTTAACTAAAAAATATATTAAAAATTTTGATTAACAAAAGTTGTAAAATATTAAACTTTAAAAAATTCAAATTTTAAGTTTAAAGGTTTAATTTATTGAAATTGTTCGGATATTTAAAAAAGTTAATCAATTTATAATTTTCATATTAAATATTAAAACCAAAAAAATAACCGTAAATATCAATTATGGAAAACAGTTAATTATAATAAAATTGAAAGTATGAATACAACTTATAATACCTACCAATATCAAAATTAAAATTTTCAAAATTTAAAATTTTCAAAATTTAAAATTTTTAAAATTTATAACAAAAAAAAACCAGAATTATAATTTATGGAAATGTAATTAATTATATTACTCAAATTATATATACATATTTATTACGTAACAAAAAGAATAAAATTATAGAAATATTATAATTTTTTAAATGTAGTCATTAAATGATCCAATAATAAAAAAAATGTACAACTTTTTTATTTTTAATGTATAAATATTATAATTGTTTAACCATCACCAGTCCTAGTATTGGTTCGAATCTTAAAGAATTATTAAAATTAAATTAATTAATATTCTCCAACTAATATTAGTCATATATCACAACAAAAAAAACATAACATTAACACAATATTAAATTGATTATGTATAATACGTAGAAATATATAAAAAATAAAACCATTATTCATGCAATTTCATAATACAATAACAAAAAAAAAACTTAAGTTCATAAACCAAACACGCAAATACCAAACACAAGTTCATAACACAATAAAAAACATCCTAAAGAAAAAAACCTTCATTTCAAATCATTCTTCATCGCTTGAAATTTCCACCCTCAAATCAACAACGTCCAGTTTATTTGCGCCATTATTGTCACACCCTCAAATTACCACTTGCGGGGTTTTACCGCGAGGCGCATGACAAACCAGGATCCAAGTCAACGGTCACAATAAACAACACTATATGAAAATACATAACATTCAAAAGACATAGTTTTCATAAACCCATAAACTGTAGCGGAAGCATTCAACGAGTTACAATCCAAAGTTTCAATGTTTCAAATGTTTAATGCAAAACGTGAACTAAACTCTAGACGCCAGTGCAGACCCGTGCGCCTAGTTCCATTTGTTGCTACCTTAGCGACCTGAGAAAATATGCCAAAAAGATGTCAACATATAATGCTGGTGAGTTCACAGGTTTGTTCAAAATGTTACCAAAACGTTACCATGTCCATACTATATCAATGTTACCAAGTACGCTAGCTAGGCGTATGTTTCATTACTACTACGATTGGAAACCATTACTAGACACGTTTAGCAATGTTCAGCATGTTTAAGCAGCCCGTATGTTTAGCATGATACCAATGTACCTGTTCGAGACAATATGCACCCGCCCGGCCCTCCAAGCCGACGAGTGGGGCAGGTCACGCCCAATAGATCTATCCACATTTCCCCCGTTGTGCAACCCCGCACATTCATGGTTTCCCCCGGGACTTTCCAAAAGATCGTATAGCAATATAAAGTTAAAACCATAGTATGACATATGTTACCAAAACCGTTTAGCGCATGTTTTCTCCCCCAAAAGTTAAAGCAGTAAAAGTGGGGCCGTGAACTCACCTTAAGTTGCGTTCTTCAAATATAAGTAAAGATGTTTGGCCCTTGATAATCCCTCTACCGGAGATCTATCAAAATGTTCACATAAGTGTTCCGACTAATAACCATAAGGTTATCTAGTCCCAGATTGTCCAGATCGTAACCAAGTATATTTTAAAACGTGTGTAAATGTTTAATCGACACACTAGACCGACCCGACATCCCGTTGGTGACCCATTACCCTAACTAATCAAGTACACATAGATTACACACAAGGTTCAAGCATAAAACACTTAGTTTGTATCAAAAATCTCATTTCTGCATCAGAACGGTCGAACCAGTCAGTTTTAAGTCTCCTTCGCACATTTTGTCTCCTTCGCACCTTTTTACATCTCGTTCGACCGTTTGATGCTTCCTTCGCCCGTTTTATCACATTCGTCCAAATAAAAACCCAGGTTCGACCCTGGATCCCTCCTTCGCACCATCGACTGGTCGAAGGAGGCCAGGTTCGCCCCTGTTGCATAGTTTTTCCTAAAAATGCTTCAAACACATTCAAAACGACCCGAAACATCATCAAACACAGCAGTCAAGCATGGGTAACTTATCCCTACAAAACCCCATCGATTTCCCCCGATAATACGTCCGTTTCAGCCCTTTCCCAAAATGGTAAAGATTATGGAAACATCACTTTCATGCATGAATTATTTACCCAATTTGGAAACTTTTGAAATCGATTCATGTTTAGCTTAAAATACCCAGTTTGTCGATTATCCGATCTTTCTTATTCATTCTATTAATCATAAATATTCATACATCAAGTATTAATCCAATAAAAAACCCCAAACAAGATTATATCCATTCCTAACCCTAGACAACAATATTCCTTTATTAACAACAATCCTATATCATGTTTCTATCATAGATATAGCAGCAAATCAGTGAACAACACATAACACCACATAACACACAATTTACACATGTTATTCATTATGAAACCTATATTAAATGATCATGTTTTGATTTAGAAAGATGTTTAAAAGGTTTTTAATCATAAAAACACCCTTAGAACAGATCCGGACAATTAGGGTTAGATGAAAACGAATTAAAATGCTTTTAAAAGATTTAGGATTATGAACACACCTTGGATTCTTGTTTAGATGTTGTAGATGGGTTAGATTATGAAAAAGAAGAGCAAAAACTCCTTCCTTAGTGTTTAAGATCGTTTGAGAGCGTTTTGGGACGGTTAGGGTTTGTGAAATGATGAAAAATGACAAAGGTTGGTATTTATACTAATCTTCCTTCGCACCAATTCATTGGTCGAATGTGGTCTCCTTCGCCCCTTTCACAGGGTCGAATGAGACCTGTTTGGTCGAAGGGAATTCCTCAAATTCCACTTCCCTGGTTCGCCCACTTGCATGGGTCGAACCAGACACTTTTCTTCTCCTTCGACCACTCGAAGTGGTCGAACCAGAATCCCTTTTTAACTAGTTTTTCAGTTTGTCGTGTTTAACGCATTCTAACACATCTTAACACATAAGCATGCATCCTTAGTCCATATTTAACACATTTAAGCACAGATAATCATTTACACATCATTTAAACACATCTATGTATATAATCCACCACACAACCCATAATCTACACATATACTTAATTAGTTCATGTAATGTCACCAACAACGGAACCCGGTACTAGTGTATTACCAAAACGACTCCCAATGATCCTCCAGATCATTGTACCCTGGACAATCCTAACTTGACCCGACTCAACTAACCTAGTTAAGTTTGTTTATAAACGTTTCTCGTTAAGGTAGACTTAGATGTTACTAATATGTTTAAGCCGAACATGCCGGGTGTCACATCATCCCCATGTTGAAAGAATTTTCGTCCCGAAAATTGCGCAAAGCCCAAAAAGAAAGAAACGAAAAGAAACTTACCGGATGTCACATCATCCCCACGTTGAAAGGAATCTCGACCCGAGATTCATTCCGCTTCAGCAGTAACATGCCTCGATTCAAACGCGCGCTTCGGAAAGAGATGAGGATACTTAGATTTCATCTGATCCTCCCGTTCCCATGTGAACTCCGGTCCACGGTTCGAGTTCCAACGGACTTTAACGATGCGGATTTTACTCCGACGAAGGCTACGAATCTTGTAGTCGAGAATCTCGACAGGTTCCTCCACGATGCGAAGACGATCATCAACCTTGATCTCTTCCAGTGGTACAATGAGAGATTCATCAGCCAAACACTTCTTCAAGTTAGACACATGGAAGACGTTGTGTACACTACCGAGCTCCGCCGGTAAGTCAAGTCTGTATGCCACCGGTCCAATCCGATCCAAGATTGCGAACGGTCCGACATAACGAGGGTTAAGCTTGCCACGTTTTCCAAAGCGTATGACGCCCTTCCATGGTGAAACTTTCAGAAGTACCTTGTCCCCAACCTGGAACTCTAAAGGTTTTCGACGGCGATCGGCATAGCTCTTCTGACGATCCCGTGCAGCAGCCAAACGTTGATGGATCTGTACGATTTTCTCCGAAGTTTCGTACACGAGTTCCGGACCAGTGAGCTGGCTCTCGCCCACCTCGGCCCAACAAAGTGGTGATCGACATTTCCGTCCGTAAAGAGCCTCGAACGGAGCTGCCTTGATGCTAGAGTGATAGCTGTTGTTGTAGGAGAACTCCACTAACGGCAGGTGGATCTCCCAACTTTTGCCAAAATCAATAACACATGCCCGAAGCATGTCTTCCAAGGTTTGAATCGTCCGCTCACTCTGTCCATCAGTTTGCGGATGATAAGCCGTACTCATATCCAACTGAGTACCCAAAGCCTTGTGCAGAGCCTTCCAGAAACGCGAAGCGAAACGAGAATCACGATCAGAGATAATAGAAACAGGCACTCCGTGCTGAGCAACCACCTCCTTAAGGTAAAGTCGAGCCAACCGCTCGAGTCCATCGGTTTCCTTAATAGGTATAAAACGTGCCGATTTTGTCAGCCGGTCAACAATCACCCAAATCATATCATAACCACTAGGTGACTTTGGCAGTTTGGTGACAAAATCCATCGTGATTCGTTCCCACTTCCATTCCGGAACCTCTGGTTGTTGCAGGAGACCAGACGGCCTCTGATACTCCACCTTGACTTTAGCACAAGTCAAACATTTGCTGACATAAGAAGCTATATCAGCTTTCATGTTCGGCCACCAATAAAGTATCTTCAAATCCTGATACATCTTATCGGAGCCAGGGTGAATAGAATACCGGGACTTGTGAGCTTCATCCAGAACAAGCTCGCGCAATCCCCCGAACAATGGAACCCAAACACGTCCCGCAAAATAGTGTAAGCCATCGGTCCTGAGCTCAAGTTGCTTGTCAGCACTGTGCATCGTTTCATCCTTAAGGTTTTCCTCCTTCAAGGCTTCCAACTGTGCAGAACGGATTCGGTCAGGCAACGACGAATGAATGGTGAGCTGTAAGGCTCGAACACGGCGAGGGTTAACAGACTCCTTCCTGCTCAAGGCGTCCGCCACAACGTTCGCCTTGCCAGGGTGATACTTGATGGCACAGTCATAATCGTTCAGGAGTTCAACCCAGCGACGCTGCCGCATGTTCAACACCTTCTGGTCGAAAATATGCTGAAGACTCTTGTGATCGGTATAAACCTCGCACTTGGTACCGTACAAGTAATGTCTCCAGATTTTCAACGCAAAGACCACTGCACCCAGTTCCAAGTCATGAGTAGTGTAGTTCTTCTCATGAACTTTGAGTTGGCGAGAAGCATAAGCAATAACCTTCCCGCGCTGCATCAACACGCAACCGAGACCACGAATAGAAGCATCACAGTACACAACAAAATCATCAGTGCCTTCCGGCAGGGATAAGATAGGTGCAGAACAAAGCTTAAGCTTCAGCATCTGAAATGCTGATTCTTGTGGTTCATCCCAGTCGAACTTTCGGTCCTTCTGGGTAAGAGCAGTGAGGGGTTGAGCGATCTTCGAAAATCCCTCAATGAAACGACGATAATAACCCGCAAGACCTAGGAATTGCCGCACTTCAGATGGCGTCTTTGGTGCTTCCCAGTCTTTAATAGCTTCGATCTTAGCCGGATCGACATGAATTCCCAGTTCATTCACCACATGTCCTAGGAATTGAACTTCACGCAACCAAAAATCACACTTCGAGAACTTAGCATACAAATGCTCCCGTCTCAAAAGTTCCAAGACCAACCGCAGATGTTCCTCATGATCCGCCTTGTTCTTGGAGTAAATCAGAATATCGTCAATGAACACGATGACGAACTTATCAAGGTAAGGCTTGCAAACGCGGTTCATCAAATCCATGAACACCGCCGGTGCGTTAGTGAGGCCAAAAGGCATGACCAATAACTCAAAATGGCCATAACGAGTGCGAAAAGCAGTCTTCTGAATGTCAGCTTCCCTGACGCGCAGCTGGTGGTAACCGGACCGCAAATCAATCTTCGAATAGTAGCTAGAGCCCTGAAGCTGGTCAAAGAGATCATCAATGCAAGGAAGAGGATAACGATTCTTGATGGTCACTTTGTTCAGCTCACGATAATCAATACACATACGAAGACTTCCGTCCTTCTTCTTCACAAACAAAATAGGAGCTCCCCACGGGGAAGAACTCGGTCGAATGAAACCCTTTTCTAAGAGTTCCTGTAACTGGCTGGACAACTCTTGCATCTCATGAGGTGCAAGACGATACGGAGCTCGGGCAATAGGAGCTGCGCCCGGAGTGAGATCAATACCAAACTCAAACTGACGATGGGGAGGAAGACCAGGTAAATCATCAGGAAACACATCAGAGAAGTCACGAACCACCGGGATATCCTCGATCTTCTTCTCATCGTCAGTAGAAACGTTAACAAGTGCCAGAATGGCCGAACAACCCTTCCGAAGATAATTACGGGCTTTCATGCTAGAAATGATACTCAGCGGAGCACCGCTCTTCTCGCCACAAACAGAAAGAATCTCTCCATCAGGGAGAGGGATCCGAATAACCTTGTCAAAACAAACGATCTCCGCGCGATACAACGATAACCAATCCATGCCAACCACGACATCAAAACTACCCAAAGGTACCGGCATAAGGTCAATGGGGAAAGACAAACCCGACAGTTCCAAGCGACATTCCCTAAGGGTGTGTGTCGCTTCGATTTTCTTACCATCAGCCAATTCTATTAAGTACTTAGCCTCTAAAGGTGTGGGTACTATATCTAGTAATCGACTAATGTCCAAAGATACGAAACTCTTATCGGCACCGGAATCAAACAAGACAGAAACATAGCGATCATTAAGAAGGAACGTACCGGTAACTGTGTCTGGATCCTGCCTAGCCTCTGCAGATCCAATGACGAAAGCACGTGCAGTCCTGCCTCCGCCGCCATTGTTCCCGTTACCGTTCCCGCCCCTCCCATTATCGCCCTGCTTCAGTTTGGGACAGTCACGCTTGAAATGTCCCGTGTCACCACAGTTATAACACCCCTGCCTCCCCTGAGTCCCCTGAGCAGCAGGAGCAGGAGTAGCCGCAGGAGTCTGAGTTGGGGTGAGCGCCACCTTGAAATCCTTAGCATGGTGCCCCAACTGATGGCACCGATGACAACGAGCCCTATCACAACTCCCAGAGTGATGAAAACCACACCTGTTACACTTGGGATGCTTCCCAACGTACCCACTCGTCTTCTGCCCAGAAGAAGACCCATTTGTATCAAACTTCTTCGCCGGCTGAGCTGGCACCACATTCTTCCCCACACTCTCCCACTTCCTCTTGTTCCCCTCAGCAGCCTTCACAGTAGCACCCTTGGGTGGCAAAACGCCTTCCGCCACCTTCAGTTTAGTCATCCGATGAGCTGATCGGACAAGTTCAGCAATAGTGGGAAGATTCCCAGCAGCCACCAACCCAGCAATCTCGGGCACTAATCCAGACACATAGTGCTCGATCCTCCTGTACTCGGGTGTGTGTAAGTCAGGACACAACACCGCCAGCTCGTTCCTCCTCACAGTATATTCCTCAATCTCCGACCCAACCATCTTGTAACTCCAGACCTCATGCTCCAACTTCTGTATCTCCTCTCTCGGACAGTACTCACCTCTCAAAAGCTGCACAAACTCCGCCCAAGGCATAGCAATAGCCTCTCCCAATCCCACGTTCTGAGTAGTAGCATTCCACCACGACAATGCAGGCCCCTCAAATGTCGCAGTAGCATACTTCACGCGGTCCCCAGCAGGACAGTTACACATAACAAACACAGATTCCACCTTCTCCAGCCATCGGAGCAGTCCCACCGCTCCCTCAGTTCCAGCGAAGTTATGGGGCTGACAGTCCCTAAACTTCTTATAAGAGCACTGAGGTGGGGGTGGATTGGCACCAACACCTGAAACATGGTACACAATTAAAACACAGACGAAAGGACACGAAACCCAAAAATGAGGCAAGGTCGACAGAAATCAACTCACCACCCATGGCATTAATTCCAGCCTGGAAATTAGCCATAGCCATATTCACTTGCTGCTGGAGCAAGTTGTTCAGTTCAGCTTGGGTCATGTTGATGTTCCCACGACCACCGCCCCCGGCACGACCACCACCGCCAGCACGGCTACCGCCGCCACCACGACGTCCACCTCCGCGAGCACCAGACATGATCTAACAAATCAAGAAATCAAGGGATTCAGATTCACTTCCAGTGTCAACCACTAGAAATTTACAAGAGTTAACCTAGGGACAAATTCAGGACTATTAATCCAAACTCGAAGTCCATCGGGATTTTCATGCATTCCAGTTTATTATTTCGTGTGCACCCGAAATGATAAACTGCTCTACATGGTCCTCCAGATGTACCCCTAATCCAGACCCCAGTCACTGAATGTCATCGCCTAGTAACGTGTTACGATAGGTGCAAGTTTAAGAAGGCATGTGTGTGCTAGAACCAACAAAGTAACCCTTCCTTTTTCAATCCAGAAGAAGAAAACAAGAGTAGGTAAGAACCCAAATAAAAGCGGATGATGTAACGGAGAAACATGATGATGATGTAAGGACACCCCGACAACGTTAGTACATATCCCACTAATAGACCCAAAGTATGTGACCGTCTAGTGTGTGCGACTCGGCTATAGACCAGACTCTACATGCAGTCCTAGTTCACTATAACCATTGGCTCTGATACCAATCTGTCACACCCTAAAATTACCACTTGCGGGGTTTTACCGCGAGGCGCATGACAAACCAGGATCCAAGTCAACGGTCACAATAAACAACACTATATGAAAATACATAACATTCAAAAGACATAGTTTTCATAAACCCATAAACTGTAGTGGAAGCATTCAACGAGTTACAATCCAAAGTTTCAATGTTTCAAATGTTTAATGCAAAACGTGAACTAAACTCTAGACGCCAGTGCAGACCCGTGCGCCTAGTTCCATTTGTTGCTACCTTAGCGACCTGAGAAAACATGCCAAAAAGATGTCAACATATAATGCTGGTGAGTTCACAGGTTTGTTCAAAATGTTACCAAAACGTTACCATGTCCATACTATATCAATGTTACCAAGTACGCTAGCTAGGCGTATGTTTCATTACTACTACGATTGGAAACCATTACTAGACACGTTTAGCAATGTTCAGCATGTTTAAGCAGCCCGTATGTTTAGCATGATACCAATGTACCTGTTCGAGACAATATGCACCCGCCCGGCCCTCCAAGCCGACGAGTGGGGCAGGTCACGCCCAATAGATCTATCCACATATCCCCCGTTGTGCAACCCCGCACATTCATGGTTTCCCCCGGGACTTTCCAAAAGATCGTATAGCAATATAAAGTTAAAACCATAGTATGACATATGTTACCAAAACCGTTTAGCGCATGTTTTCTCCCCCAAAAGTTAAAGCAGTAAAAGTGGGGCCGTGAACTCACCTTAAGTTGCGTTCTTCAAATATAAGTAAAGATGTTTGGCCCTTGATAATCCCTCTACCGGAGATCTATCAAAATGTTCACATAAGTGTTCCGACTAATAACCATAAGGTTATCTAGTCCCAGATTGTCCAGATCGTAACCAAGTATATTTTAAAACGTGTGTAAATGTTTAATCGACACACTAGACCGACCCGACATCCCGTTGGTGACCCATTACCCTAACTAATCAAGTACACATAGATTACACACAAGGTTCAAGCATAAAACACTTAGTTTGTATCAAAAATCTCATTTCTGCATCAGAACGGTCGAACCAGTCAGTTTTAAGTCTCCTTCGCACATTTTGTCTCCTTCGCACCTTTTTACATCTCGTTCGACCGTTTGATGCTTCCTTCGCCCGTTTTATCACATTCGTCCAAATAAAAACCCAGGTTCGACCCTGGATCCCTCCTTCGCACCATCGACTGGTCGAAGGAGGCCAGGTTTGCCCCTGTTGCATAGTTTTTCCTAAAAACGCTTCAAACACATTCAAAACGACCCGAAACATCATCAAACACAGCAGTCAAGCATGGGTAACTTATCCCTACAAAACCCCATCGATTTCCCCCGATAATACGTCCGTTTCAGCCCTTTCCCAAAATGGTAAAGATTATGGAAACATCACTTTCATGCATGAATTATTTACCCAATTTGGAAACTTTTGAAATCGATTCATGTTTAGCTTAAAATACCCAGTTTGTCGATTATCCGATCTTTCTTATTCATTCTATTAATCATAAATATTCATACATCAAGTATTAATCCAATAAAAAACCCCAAACAAGATTATATCCATTCCTAACCCTAGACAACAATATTCCTTTATTAACAACAATCCTATATCATGTTTCTATCATAGATATAGCAGCAAATCAGTGAACAACACATAACACCACATAACACACAATTTACACATGTTATTCATTATGAAACCTATATTAAATGATCATGTTTTGATTTAGAAAGATGTTTAAAAGGTTTTTAATCATAAAAACACCCTTAGAACAGATCCGGACAATTAGGGTTAGATGAAAACGAATTAAAATGCTTTTAAAAGATTTAGGATTATGAAAACACCTTGGATTCTTGTTTAGATGTTGTAGATGGGTTAGATTATGAAAAAGAAGAGCAAAAACTCCTTCCTTAGTGTTTAAGATCGTTTGAGAGCGTTTTGGGACGGTTAGGGTTTGTGAAATGATGAAAAATGACAAAGGTTGGTATTTATACTAATCTTCCTTCGCACCAATTCATTGGTCGAATGTGGTCTCCTTCGCCCCTTTCACAGGGTCGAATGAGACCTGTTTGGTCGAAGGGAATTCCTCAAATTCCACTTCCCTGGTTCGCCCACTTGCATGGGTCGAACCAGACACATTTCTTCTCCTTCGACCACTCGAAGTGGTCGAACCAGAATCCCTTTTTAACTAGTTTTCCAGTTTGTCGTGTTTAACGCATTCTAACACATCTTAACACATAAGCATGCATCCTTAGTCCATATTTAACACATTTAAGCACAGATAATCATTTACACATCATTTAAACACATCTATGTATATAATCCACCACACAACCCATAATCTACACATATACTTAATTAGTTCATGTAATGTCACCAACAACGGAACCCGGTACTAGTGTATTACCAAAACGACTCCCAATGATCCTCCAGATCATTGTACCCTGGACAATCCTAACTTGACCCGACTCAACTAACCCAGTTAAGTTTGTTTATAAACGTTTCTCGTTAAGGTAGACTTAGATGTTACTAATATGTTTAAGCCGAACATGCCGGGTGTCACAATTATCCTGTATAAAAATTATATATCAAAGAAAACATTTAAGATTAAAAAACATAATAAGAAGAATTAACTATATATATATAAACAACTTTTATAATACCTGCGCACTAAACATTGTTTCCTCAAGCTTGGACAACACATTTTTATCATCAGCGATACCGCTAACGGTGTAAATTTCAGAAAATGTTTTTAAATTTGTTTCTGTGATTTCAATTTTAAACCCAAGCCACCTATCTTTAATTAAATAAAATTTATCAGGAAACCGAACGTATTCGCCAACATGTGAAGGAGAAAATTTGTTAATTAGATAATAAAAAATAAAATAATTAATAAAAATAATAAAGCTAAAACGCACGGTATTATCTCTCAACATATCTTCAATATCAATTGGAACCAATTTACAAACATCTTCATTAGACAATATTAGCATGACTCAATCGCTAATATCTTGTACCAAAATTTTTATCTTAAACCTGAAAAAATAAAAGGAATTCAAATCAAATTTAAGTTTAAGCATTGAATTTTTTTTTGTTAAAGTAAAAAAACAAATTATTTTGAGGCGTTAAATATAAAAGTTAGGGAAAAACCTTAGGAGTGCTTGAACTTCATTTTCGATACAATTGATGTTGTTGCAAAGGTATTTTGGTTTTATTTCATACCCTCATTTGCCATCATTAGTATTAATCACAATGTAGTCTGTGCTTACTTTGTCATGGCATTTCGAGCATGTCATATGGTACCAACCATAATCTTTATACACATTTGTGATTTTACCAAAAACAATAAGACTCGTTTCTTGTTGCGCTTCCCACACATCGCTGATTAGGCTAAATGTGTTATTTGTTAGAAATTCATTATAAGAGTCCATGATCGTTGAACTATGTAAAAGAGAATTAGAAAGAAAAAAAATTAGTAAATTAGTAAAATAATATATGTGGGGAAATAAAATTATCATGAAGTAAAATTGTAAAAATATTAAAACAAACAATACCGTGTGAATTCTTTAGGTTTGCAATTGTAAGTTTGTTGATGCTTCTTATCTTTTTTGTTTGCATATGAGTCATTCTAGTATTTCAACATGTATTTATAATGAAATTTACAAATATGTATTTTTAGAATGGACAAATTTACAGCCAATTTGTAATAATGGTGTAGTGATGAAGAAAGGTATGTCAACCAATTTGTAATAAAGGTATGTCACGGGCCTCTTATTTGTAATATAATTTTTAAAGTTGGTCTACTAATGGCCTAGTAGTGGGTTTATTTATTTATTTTTTTTGGACTATAAAAATTGTTAGTAAAATGCGTTCCTTTAAAAGATGGAGCGAAATTTTGGAGAATTTTATTGAAATGTATGAAATAATATAGAATTTCATAAAATCGGTCCAATGTGTTTAATGTTCAAAAAAATGGAAAGTGATAATAGTGGGCGACATTTTAGCCGAGTGGTCAAACATATTGATTGGATATTTTAATGCATTTTTGGGTGACATAAATACCCGGGTCAACATTTCACTCGGGTTAAAACATGGGTATGGATATTAGGATGTATGATTGCCATGTGGATTTATAGGATGGAGCTCTAGTAAGGGGACAAGTGTCCCCTAGTTACTCATTTATTAGTAGAGGTAGATTAAAACTAGGAATGCTCACTAACATTTCATATGTTGACAAAACTTATTTTGTACATGTTTCAGGTGCAGTTTGATCTTAGTTCCATAGCATTGGATTTTAGTGCTTGCTTTTAATAATTTATTTCAAATTTCATGTTTTGTTCAGACTTTTGTATTTTTCCCATTTCATTCATGTAAGACAATTTAAATTATTCAATAATATATTTACATTTTAGTACCATGTGCTTTTGAACAATCGTCACTACATGACACCTCGATGATTCCGTCATCGTTTGGGGTGTTACAATTAACCACTCGTAGTTTTAATCGTTCGATTTAGCCTCGAAAACGATCAGGTTAGTACGATTATTATACATGGTTTTGATCAGAATTTGATGTTCTATAATAGTCCTATGATTTCGTTAATTTCCGCGGTCGAATTCGAGGTCAATCGAAATGGGTTAAAGGGTTAGGTTTCAAAAGGTTTGAATTGGGATGTTGAAACTATAAGGGCTATAAGTGAAAATAAGTTAACCAAGTTTTTAACGGAGTTAGGCTAAATGACAGATGGTGTAGCAAATTTAGAAAATAAAGGACAGGAATGAAAAATTAACGTAAAGGATATAAGGTGCAATTTTTCTAATAACTAAAAGACAATAATAATAATAATAATAATAATAATAATAATAATAATAATAATAATAATAATAATAATAATAATAATAATAATAATAATAATAATAGTAAGTTTCAAAAAGCTCCCTTAAGTTTAGGTTTTTACGTTTTTGCCACGTAGACTGTCCCTTAAGTTTAGGTTTTTACATTTTTGTCAAGAAAACTAACCAAGTTAGACCTCCGTTAGTTTGGGTTATAGAACAAAATAAGTTGCAAGTTGGGAGTACTATTAGCGAAAGTGAAAGTTGGGAGTATTATCCGTTAATAAGCGATAGCTAAGAGTATTTAAATCCATTTCCCTTTTTTTAATAATGATTTCTTGATATTTTTTTAATAACGTTTTTAAAAGAATTATTTTAGTGTTTTAAAACTTTTTCTTCTAGATAACGCTTTTTTTCTTGTTTTCGAAAAAGGAAAACATTTTTCTTTTCTAAACATTGATTTAATAATTGTTAGAAAGTTTTTTTAAATATATGTTGATAAACGATTTTAACATTTAAAATAAATCATGTATTTTGTTAGTGAACTATAATGGTTAATTAATATTTCCAGGTGGTTATCTTTTCATAGTGGTGGAGTGGTGGAGAGATGTTATGTTTACTTAGGTAATCAACGGTTCAATTCTCACTTTCAAGTTTCAACATTTATGGTTGGATATTTTGCCAAGTGATGGTTGAGCCTACCCTATTTGGAGTAGGGTTGAGCAAATGTATGAGACCGGACCGACCCGGCTCAAACCCGAACCGACCCGAGACCGAGATCATCATAAAATCCAGGACCGAGGACTGGACCTATGATGGCAGTTCGGGTTCGGTCTATGTCGGTTTCGGTTCTTCGGTTTTCAGTTTTAACCGAGGCCAACTTTGAGGATGAACTTAAAGCTGATAGTTGAAGAAGATGATGACTAGGAAAACACTTATCTCTAATTTGGTGTGAAGAAAAGCATTGTTCCCAACTAGAAAAGAAGAAGACGATGACTGCTTGGTGAAAAAATAAGTGTTCTCCCATTCCCAACTTAAATATAACCAGCAAAAACATAATAGGTGTGATGTTTCATAGATGTACATTATGCTTGTATGCTTGTACCTAGCTTAGTTGGGTTGTATCTTTTTATCCATAGCTATAATAATTTGTACCATACTTAATGCCTTTTACCGACCTATAAAAATGGTCTACCTTTAAATTTTAAAATATATATTTTATAGTTGTCAAATATCAAATTATACAGTACAAAGAAAACTGACATGGAGCATAAAAAGCATGTTTTATACTTTTATTATATTCGCTTTATGTTTCATCTTCTTCATCTCTAGTTTGATGAAGAAGATGGTTACAATCCACTTTCTTTATTTTAATCCTAGTTTCCTCCTGTCAATAAGAACTCAATGTTTGATGAAACTTGAAACCAGCAAACCAAATGCTAAGTGACAAACTGTTTGAGATTCAAATAACCGAGTCGGTTCGGTCTTTGTTGGATTTTCTATGTCCAAACCCGAGACCGAAATCGAAACCGAAATCGAGAAACACAGAAATCAGGAACCGGGGATTGACAAGAATACATTTATACGGTTCGGTTTTGGGTTATTTTCGGTTCGAGTTTCGGGTTTTTTCGGTCCAACCCGATATATGCTCAGCCCTAATTTGGAGGGGCCAGATTTGATTCTGATGGCCCCCCGGTTTTCTATTACCGTGCATTTACACCAGAGAGGCTTGCCTCTTGTGGATGGTGCAACATCTGTCAAGTGGCAGGTGGCGGGAAATTTTCCGGGTAGAAGCCTTAGTGCCCCTTATGCGTAGCCTCGACTCGCTTGTGGGCCGACTACTCTCACGTCAACGTAGACCCGGTTAAGACAACATAGTCTGACCATTGTAGAGTGGCTAGGGGATCCCCTTCTGGGCGGTTGTGATGAACTCTGCCACAACATATAAAATCACCTTAAAAAAAATAAAATATTTTCGGGTTATGCAGTAGTCTCTTAATGATTCTATTAAAAGACTATTTATGAACCAGTCAACATTAAATATGTTTATTTTACTGATGAATGAAAATTTTATATCCATTCAATTTGTGTTCATAACTCTTAGCTGGCCACTCACGTGCCACCTCCTCAACCCACCACCTTCTCCACCACTAACTAATCATGCCGAACTAAGACAAGCCTCTTACTGGTCAAAGTCTCTTACCCAATCAGGTCTTTCAATAGTTCAGCACTTAATGGTGCAAAGCCGGCAAACAACCCCTTAGTTTGATCACGTTTCATTCTTTCCTAACCAACATTAACTAGTGCATTTAAACCAAATCAAAAAGTTTGTATATACCAGATAATAAAGGTTGAATCCTTGTAATTTCATGATTTCATAATAGTTGTATTATTATAATGAACACAAAGACATTGAAAATAATTTAAAAACAATAGCAGATTTGGTTTCATAAATAGAGATAGTTATGAAGTTTTAGTATTAGCGTCACTATTCCTAACTTTTAAATGTATTATAAAAATGAGGTTTTTTAAAGGGGTTAAATTTAACAAAGTATAAACTGGTTTTTAGAAAATAAAGTATGACAAGTAAGAAAGGAATTTGCATTTAGCCCACCCCTATACGATTCATATTGTTTATCTGGCAATTCCTAAATCTAATAACTTATTTTCTTACAGCAACGAATAATTTTATTCAATCATAAAACCAGAGCCCAGAGGGCTAGAATGTTTGGATTTTAATATCTTCTCAACCGACTGTTGGGGAATAACCGTAACAAACGAACAATAACGGATAACAGAAATCTCTGATGGCACGTGATCGCTTTCAGATTGAATCAATTCGACGGTTCTATCGAATATTCAATCGGATACAATCAGAGATTGAGAATTTTCTGTATGTTTTTGATTGAGATTTTAGAACCAGAGAGATGATGACCAAGAAGAAGAATTCGTATTGAATGTTGGGGCCATTAACTGCCTTTTAGGCAGTTTTCTAAGGGTTTCGAAATTGCCAAAAATAGTCCCTCTATTTTAGGCAGCTCGACCCCAGCCAGGGGCTCTGCCCCTTGGACCCCGCCAGGGGCTGCCGCCCCTTGGACCCTGCTCCCAGGGGCGCTGCCCCCGGACCCCCGTTCCTTAGGGGCTTCACCCCTAAGTTCATAATAAATTCAAATAGGCGTGCACTCCGCACCACCATACCTATATGATGTATTATTATGAACATATTGGTCAAACAGTCAATCCAATTACACTAAAATATCCAACAATCCTCCCCTATTTTAGTGTAATCCTTGATTAACTAAAACAAGTAATCTCAAACATTCAAACTTTTGCTTAAATGAAATGTCGTGACGATTGAATTTCACATTAGTACATTACACATTCTGAATATTCGAATACCAGGGTGTCGCTTAGGATTGAACCCTGGGAACTCATCTTGAATACACAAAGATAATGTACACAAAAGTTTACATACATAGTAGTTCTATCTTGACATAATGTTTTACTAGCCTATGTCCTTATCCTTCATAAGTATGTCAAAGCCAAGTCCCAGCTTCTTGAAGCGGCTAAACTTCATACTTACATAGGTAGCTCTTTTAGTCTTGCACCTGCAATGCAATTTGTCAAAAAAACTATTAAGAATATATACATTCAACCTCCTTAACTTGCAGGTCTGAACACATACCTTGGGATGAATCTTCTAATGTGTTCCAATCTCTACATATTAAGCTTTCCGCATTGAATTCTGCATCTAGCGTTGTACTAGATGGGAATTGGGTATCTTAACATCAGAGATTTCTAGTGGACCTTAATCCCATCCCTATAGCCGACCTTTTCACGAGATCTCTACTTAACCCTTTGGTTAAATGATCGGCTAAATTGTTTTGGGTTCTCACAAACACCACAGATATCACACCATTCGTGATAAGATCACGTATCATGCTGTGTCTAACACCTAAGTGTCTAGACTTTCCATTATACACTTGACTATATGCCTTAGACAAGGTAGATTCACTATCACATCTGATAGATAATGGTGCTATCGGTTTTGGCCACAATGGAATTTCATAAATCAAATTTCTTAGCCATTCAGCTTCTTTACTCGCTGCTGCTAATGCCACAAACTCAGCTTCCATTGTTGAATTAGTGATGCAAGTTTGTTTCTTTGATGCCCAACATATAGCACCACCTCCAAGAAGGAATACCCAACCACTTGTGGAAGAATGATCTTCCAAATTAGTAATCCAACTTGCATCTGAATAGCCTTCAAGAACAGACGGAAATCCAGTATAAGTCAAACCAAAATCTATGGTTCCTTTCAAGTATCTAAATACTCGATTTATTGCTTGCCAATGAATCAAACTTGGATTGTGAGTATATCTACTCAGTTTTCCAACAGCAAAAGCTATATCAGGTCTAGTACTAATCATGGCATACATGAGAGATCCAATAGCCTTTGAATATTCAAGTTGATTCACAACAACTCCTTTATTAGGTACGAGTTTTACAGAAGGATCCATAGGAGTACCCATTGGAGAACTATCTTTGTGATTAAACTTTTCCAACATCTTCTCAATATAATGTGATTGAGAGATAGTAATACCATGTTCTCCACGTATGATCTTAATACCAAGAATCACGTCTGCCTCCCCCATGTCTTTCATATCAAACTTAGATGACAGAAATTTCTTAGTTTTATCAACTTCATTTTGGTCAGTACCAAAAATCAACATGTCATCAACATATAAGCAAATAATTACTCCTTTTCCAGAAGTATCAAATTTGCTATAAACACACTTGTCCGCTTGGTTTAATGCAAAACCATTAGACAACACCACATCATCAAACTTTTGATGCCATTGCTTAGGGGCTTATTTCAGGCCATAAAGAGATTTTACCAATTTACAAACCTTATGTTCATTTCCAGGCATGACAAAACCTTCAGGTTGTTTCATGTAAATCTCTTCATCCAATTCACCATTCAAAAAGGCAGTTTTAACATCCATTTGGTGAATTACAAGATTATGTATAGCTGCAAGTGCCAACAATAATCTTATGGTGGTTATCCTAGCAACAGGAGCATAGGTATCAAAGTAGTCAATGCCTTCCTTTTGCCTAAAGCCTTGGATGACCAATCTGGCTTTATATTTGTCTATGCTACCATCCACCTTCATCTTCCTTTTGAAAATCCATTTACTACCCAAAGGTTTACACCCAGGTGGTAAATCAGCCAATTTCCAAGTATTATTGTGCATTATAGAGTCAATCTCATCTTGGATTGCTTCTTTCCAAAATGCAGCATCCCTAGAAGACATAGCATCATTGAATGTCTTTGGATCCTCATCAATATTAAAACAATATTGATACTGATGTTCAACACCATTTCTGGTTCCTTCTACTAAATAAAGATGAAAGTCAGCACCAAATGACTTGGGTTTTCTGACTCTTGTACTTTTTCTGGGCTCAGTACTAGTAGAAGGTACATCATCACAATTACCAGAATTGTCACCACAAGAAATTGTCTGTTCATAATTTTTAAGACACTGAGGCGTATCCTTCAATCGAGGAACAGAAGAAAATCTATCCTCATTCCCAAAATTAGCATCTCTTGACTCAATGACAGAGTGAACAGATACATAATCATTTGGTTCTATGACATAGAACCTATAAACAGGGGAATGATCAGCATATCCAATAAATATGCAATCTATGCCTCTTTCACCAATGGTACTCATTTTGGGCTCAGTAAGCCTCACAACAGCTCTACATCCCCAGACTTTGAGAAAACTCAAATCTGGTACCTTTTTGTACCAAAGTTCATATGGGGTTACCTTAGACCTTTTATTAGGTGCTCGGTTCAATAAGTAACAGGCTGTCAACATAGCCTCACCCCAAAATCCATCACTTAAACCAGAATAGGACAACATAGAATTCACTGTTTCTTTCAATGACCTATTCTTCCTTTCAGCCACACCATTTTGTTGTGGTGTATAAGGAGCAGTTGTTTGATGTATTATACCAGTAGATTGGAAATACACTGGATCATAATACTCTCCACCTCTATCTGTACGAAGGTTTTTAATCAAACCATTTCTATGAAGCTCAACCTCTTGTTTATAAACTTTAAATTTATCAAGAGCTTCATCCTTTGAATGCAATAGATATACATAACAAAATCTAGTTGCATCATCAATAAAGGTTACAACATACTTCTTATTTCCTAGAGAAGGAGTACTATGAATGTCACATAAATCAGAATGAATCAATTCTAATACATTAGAATTCCTTTTGACATCTTTAAATGGTTTTCTTGTAATTTTTGTCAATTTGCAAGTATGACAATCATTACATTTTTGTATGTCAAAAGCTGGTATAAGACTCATTTTAGACATATCTTTCATTCTGCGATAATTAACGTGACCTAATCTAGCATGCCATAATTCTGATTTACTAAAATCATTGCTAGAACTAGTAGAAGCCATACAAACAGAATTATTAACAAAAGGGACATCTAAATTCAACTTAAACATGCCATTCAAATAACCAAATCCAATAAAGGTTCCATGTCTTGACAAGATATACTTGTCACTTTCCAAGACCTGCTTATAACCACAATTATTCAATACAATACCAGATACTAAGTTCTTACGAATCCCAGGTACATATAGAACATTATTTAATAGTAAAGAGTTTCCAGAAGTAAAGACTAAAAGAACAGATCCTATTCCTTTAATTGGTTCAGTAGCAACATTGCCCATCTTCAGTAAAGATCCATCTTCAATTGGCTTAAAATCCTTGAACCATTGAAGATTTTTGCAAACATGACATGTTGCTCCCGAATCCATCCACCATGAAATATCATCATCCTGCACATAAAATGCTTCAGAGATTATTGATACATAATAATTCTCAATATAATGATCACATGGTACCAAAAACGAACCTGATTGCTTTTCGGGATCCTTGGATCCACTTGTACCAGCCACGTTTTTGCCTTTTCCTCCACTCTTACCAGACCTGCAGTCTTTCTTGAAGTGTCCGGGTTTATTACACTTCCAACAAACCCTTTTAGGCTTCTTATCAGAACCCTTATTGTTGTTCCCTTCAAACTTTCGTTTCCCTTTCCAAGCCTTGGAGGATTCACCCTCCTCCACCATGTTCACAGAAGAACAACCAGCCATGGTTTTAGTACCAACAACAGAACCCTTTTCCATATCACGTATGTTTTGTTCAATTTGGAAACTACTTCCCAATTCAACCAGATTCATTTCCTCTTTCTTATGTTTCAGATTATTCTTAAAATCTTTCCAAGAGGGTGGCAGTTTATCAATAATACTAGAGACAGAAATCGCTTCATCCATCTTCATTCCATATTGATGAAACTGCCCTAGTATTCGTTGCAATTCATGATACTGTTCCATAACAGGCCTAGTGTCTACCATTTTATAGTTAATAAAATTACCAACCAGAAATTTCTTACTAGACGCATCTTCTGCCATGTATTTGGATTCAAGGGCATCCCATAATTCTTTTGCAGACTCTACGTTTTGATACACATCAAATAAAGAATCAGACATACCGTTAAGAATATGACCACGACAGATGTAGTCTGCGTTTTCCCACTTTGAACGAGTTCTGGTTTGTTCCAGAGTTTCATTCTCAACAATCTCGGGACAAGGAGTGCTCAGAACATACACCACTTTCAGACTCGTGAGATAGAAGTGCATCTTCTTCTGCCAGCGTCTGAAATCCTGTCCAGAAAACTTGTCCAATTCGTGAAGTTCTTCATCATATCTTTCACAGATTCATTGTTCGTCATCTTCGGAAATTGATTCAATCTTTGTTGGGGAATAACCGTAACAAACGAATAATAACGGATAACAGAAATCTCTGAAGGCACGTGATCGCTTTCAGATTGAATCAATTCGACGGTTCTATCGAATATTCAATCGGATACAATCAGAGATTGAGAATTTTCTGTATGTTTTTGATTGAGATTTTAGAACCAGAGAGATGATGACCAAGAAGAAGAATTCGTACTGAATGTTGGGGCCATTAACTGCCTTTTAGGCAGTTTTCTAAGGGTTTCGAAATTGCCAAAAATAGTCCCTCTATTTTAGGCAGCTCGACCCCAGCCAGGGGCTCTGCCCCTTTGTAACAACCGGCAAAATTAAGGTAATTCCGTACTAATTAATTAAACGCGATTAACGTAATTAGCCGTAATTATGTGCTGAATATTTAATTGAGGCCTTAGAAAGATAGGAATTCCCAAATAATGCATAGGAATGCATGAGTTTAATAGCAAAGCATGATAGGATCGTGCGCAGACAAAACTATCCGGTATGGACACTGGCGATTTCCCGGTAAAACTGAAATAAGCGAAACGAACACCGGACACCCGGAAAATAAAATAAATAATATTTTCACAAAATATTATGAGTTTTGGAAACCCAAAGCCATACGAAAAAGCTTATTGCACAAATCTCCCGGTAACGAATAAAGTGCGCGTACCGCACCCGATACGCGCGTAACACGAAAATTCACCCGACAGAAACCGAAATAAATTATCAGTAATTTAACAGGACGTAATTTTATAAATATTAACGGTATTTTAATATCGAGGGAAAACGCGACGAAAATTTAAGGAATACCCGGGCGGTACCCGGAAGGGACTTGCTTAAGCATAATGTGAAGAGTTAATTAGCAAAGTGGACCCCACCAAGAGCCCATGGGGGGGCCGGCCAAGGGCCACTTAGAGTGGAAGTTCACTTAAGTTTTTCTAAAATCTCTTCCAAATCATTTGTAATCATGAGTTTGCATGCAATAAGAGTGGACAAGAGAATTAACCCAATCATTTCTCCTCTCTCTCTCTAAAACTCGGCCCATACACCCTCTTTAAAATCTTTACAAGATTTTCATAATCTAGCAAATCCTTCCATAATCTCCCTAACCTATCCAAGCAAGATTTGATAATCTTTGGAGGATTTGCAAAGATCATATAAACACTAGAAGAGCACTTGGAGAAAAATCACAAAATCTCTTTCCTTTTTCTCCTCTTGGCCGTAGCTTTTCACCACCCCACCACCACCTCTCTTTCAATTTTTACTACTCCAAACTACCTCTAGTTCATCCTCATTCAAACCCCTTCTTGTGTGTTAAGAGCTTGGAGCATAACCCACTTGGAAGAACACACTAAACCACACCCAAAACCCAAGATTTTGTCTTCCCTAGCCTTGAGCTAGTTGTAAGTCTTGCATTGTTTTATTAATTTGAATATTTTGTTTTTGTGCTATGATGCAAGTTGTACATTATGGGTAATAAAAATGAGTTCTAAAGAAGTAATGGGTTTTTATTAAAAATGAAGATGAGAGAATAATATTATGATGGAAACTTAGTTATTTTTAATAAAAGTAATATTTTGATGAAAGTATCATAATAAGAACATGTTTGGATGATTGAAGATGAGAAAAGCAATATTTTGAAAAGTGACTTGGATATGATGAAAAGTGGTTTTAATCATCTTAGGATGATATAATAAAGTCATAAAAATATTAAAATGGATTAGAAAGCCATAGATGGAAAAACTAGTTCTTCAAAGTCCACTCACTTAGATGAGTAAAAATTTGATGTTTTGGATAAAGATATGAAATAAACATGTTATTGATATCTAGAATGGATTAGAAGAACTTTAAAAGTAAAAAGGAGTAAAAACAACTAGACATGGTGAAAATGATTCTTCAAAGTCCACTAAAGTGGAAGAAAAATAATAACCATGAATGATTTAGTGAAAAATGCTACAAGTGTAAATTAAAGGATTTAAAATGACAACCTTGGGAACCAATGGACTAAAATGAATATTTTAGAAGTATTGGACCAAGAACACAATGATGGAAATATTAGTGTCAAAAAGTGTAAGTAACGATTTACAAGGTTGGTTCGGTAAATAACGATGGCCTACTTGGGCATTTTAAGTAAAAAGTATATTTTTATAAAATGGACGTTTTATAAAAATAAATAGAGTAACGCGAGTATTTTATAAAGTAGATGTTATAAAATAAATACTTGGAAAGACTTGTACAAAAATAAGGTACTTTTATATCAATGGGAATATAAAAGTATCGGAGACATTTTTGGTAACAAGTTGGACGAGTTGGACTAAAACGTACATAATATATTTTTCCGAGAAATAAACGTTCGGAAATCGGAAGTTGGAACAATGCTTCCATAAGAACGCGCAACGGGAATAAATATGAAAAACGCTAACTAACGAACTTAGTTACACGAACCAACGTAAACGAACTTATTACGTCGAGATAAAAATATACATATATATTTTACGGAAATAAAATATATATAACAAGGGTGAAACGTGCGTAACACTTTCCTAAGTGTAGTAACAATATTCGTGGGAAAAGAGAAACATAACGTAACAAATTAAAAACGCTAAACGACACATGAACTTAACAAGTAGTATCCACGCGATGATATAGGTACATATACTCGTTTCCGACGGAATTCTAGTACATCTATTTAAATGGGAAAATAGATGTGCGAGAAGGAGAACCAAGACGAGTAGATGAGATATATCTACGAACGCGTGAATACCGACAAGATTCTAGTACATTTATTTAAATGGGAAAATAAATGTACGGTGTGGTAAGTCTAGTCGGGCGTTAAGATTATGTTACCAAACGACAAAGACTTAGCATATTTATTTAAATGGGAAAATAAATATGTGGCAAAGTAAGTCGGGTCGGTTAATAAGAAAACACCTTATATTGAGCGAAAAGATCCTAAGTATAATTATTTGAATGGGAAAATAATTATACGTTGGGTGGAGTCGTGTCAAGTATAATGTTGAACAAGTCATAAAGAATAATTATAAGAATAATATATGACTTGTAAGGAAAGGGTAATCCATCGCCATTGAACCTAGGATACGAAAACTATTAAACGGGAATTGGGATAAAGACGTGGTCAGGAAGTTGGGTGTACAACTTGCCAAGGCACATACACCATAGGTGTAAGTGACTTATACGCCTAGAACCTTTGTAGGTACGGGATCACAAACTTTACTATTTTCTTTGAGCCAAGCACAGTTACAGGTGAGTCTCACGGCCCCATTTCTAAACTATTTAACGTTTTTACGGGGGAAAGATATGTTGGGATTGTATGACGGGTTGGATACTTGAGTAAAGATCGCCACTCGGGGTTGAGACCTCCCCACTATAATCATTTATTCAGGAATGAGAAACCAGAGGGATATTTGGATAGTACTATTGGTGCCTGACAAGGCCCACCCCTAATCGATAGCGTCGATTATGCATCGGCGTATGCCTGGGGTGCACTTATTCTGAAATAAAGTCGTAAGAATACCGAGTAACGACTTTAGGCGGGGGCATTATTAATTGTCTTGGTTTGGTTATAGGCTCAAGTAAATTGTAGGACTTTGCAACTCCTATAAATGTCATAACAAGGATATTCCCACTCTATAAAGATTTATTAAATTAAAACCTGTGAACTCACCAATATTTATATATTGACGATTTTCAAACATATCTTTCAGGTAATTGATTGATGGAAGTTAGCATGGCAAGCAGGGTCGGGGATGTCTCCAAATTGGGCGTTGGGAATGTCGTGACGGGGTCTTATCTCTTTATTCCATGGATTTAGGGATAAAGGGAGAAGCCTCTTTATCATTTTCGAAAACAATTTATGATTATGTATTAACAATTTGACATGATTATTAGCATTGAATAAATGCCCGTTTTCTAATTAATATTGTGCTTTGCATTAATCTTGGCTTAATACTTTTGAACCGTCGCGCCACGTGTTTCCGCCTTAGACGTGGTGTGACAGAAAGTGGTATCAGAGCCAAGGTTATAGCGAATTAGCATTTTAAAAATCTAAACTATAACCGGATTTGGTTCAAAATCTTTCAAAATATATGCGAAACGCAATAAAGTAAATTTTTCCAACGACCATTTGGGTATATGGAGATTCCGACCAAGCTAGCCATGGTAAGTATACGTATTATTTTGTTAGAAGGTTAGGAAGAGAACCGTAGATATGTGCCTTAACTACCTAACGAATAATACTTAAATATTAGTACGGTTTCTTTTGCCAGGATGTCGAACGCAGGGAGCGTAGCACCGAGCTACGTGTGACAACCGGCAAATTTCGTACAACGATTAACGTGATTCTAATCATGTTTTAGAAATAATTAACATGGTTTAAGGTTAATTATGATTAGTTGAGCTAATATGAGTCCTACGATGCCCTTTTGAAAGTTCGTGGAAGTCTTGATGCCTTTAAAGGAAGACTTCGCGTGTTTAACGTAACGAACTGACATCAGCAAAAATTTGTCAAACTGGAATAACATAAGCTTATTCTATGAAAATACGACACGTATTTACTATCGATGCGATCGAATGTGAAATCGGCGCGGTAAACGGCCTAAAACGCAGCGTTTTGGATTACGCGGGGAGGAACTGACGTGGGATTCGAACGTCGAAACGCGTGGTTTTAACCGTTATCGAACTTTCGGAATAATTATTTATATTAAATAATTTCATTTATTTAGCTTCGAAAGTAAACAGGTCGTCTAAATGAAGTATAGCTCGACCGGATCGATTAACGCGATTTTTAACGTGTGTTCCGTTTTCACGCGTCGAGTTACGAAAATAACATTTAAATTGCTCGGTTTAGTTATGTTTTTCATTTCGAATAAAACCGACTAGTTTTTGTAATTAATGGTCGGGCCTAATAACAAACCAAGATGATTTACGTTAATACGAGTTCGAAACGCGGTGCACAACCCACCTACCAAACCCTAAGTATAAATAGCTTGAGATAATCTTCTCCTTCTCCATTCTTGCAGCCGCACCTCTCTCTCTCTCTACTCTCTCTCTAAAATCCGTTCATCTCTCTCTCTCTACACTCCCTCTCTCTCCCGGTCTCTCCTTCCCCTCCTCTAGCATCGGCCGGCCACCACCATCCTAGGTGGTGGCGGTACGGGAATGTGCAGGTCCAAAACGGCCAGATACGAGCAGATTCAAGGCCGATTGGAGCTCGTTTAGGTGCAGATGGTTAGGGGTTTTGGCTGTGGTTGGCGTCGAACAGGTCGTGGTGGTCGTTACGAGGCAGAAAATGACCGGTGGTGGTGGGTTCAGTTTTGTAGGTGACGTTTTTTTTAGGAGAGGTCCCGGCGTTCGTCTGGTTGGGTCGGGTAGCAGGTGTGAAGGTTTTGGAGATGGTCCGTACGGAGGGTGGTTGACGAGGGTTGGGTCCGGCGAGGAGGGAAGGGGTACGGTGGTGATGGTTTGGGTTCGAAGGGTTGTTGCAGGTGGTTGGTGGCTGTGCGGTGCACGAGCAGCAGCGCAGAGGCGTTCTTTTGGGGTTTTGGGTTGGTTGTGACGTGATGGCCGAAGACGGTGGTACGGTGGCGGCGGCGAGGTGATGGTGGTTCTGGCCCGGTAAAATAGCGGATGACGGCGATGGCCCTGGTGGTTGTTAGGTGGGTTATAGAGCCGGGTCATGTTGGTTTTCGTGGCTCAAGGTTGTCCGATTATGGGCTCGGGTCAAGAATATGTTGTTCGGGTTTGTTTTGGTGGAACGGTTCAAGTCTTGGGCCAGATCCGGTCAAACCGAGCCAATTCGGTCAGATTTGGTTAACTCGGTTGAGTAGCCAACCGAGTCAACTCAGTCAACGACGGTCAAACGGGGTCAACGGGTCAGCACCGGTCAACTCGTAGATCGAGACGCGCGCGTAGTAACGGTATAATCGTGTTCGTATTATTTCGTTGATGTTTTAGAAAAATATATTTATAAATATATCAATACGTACAAGTTTCTTTAACCCGCGAAACGAACCGGTCTATATTAACGAAAAGTATAAATCGATGTTGCATATACTAAAAAAACATGATTTTTGTTGAAATTGGACTATATACTATATGTATTATTATACGTATTTATATAAATAAGTGGGGTATTTATATAAGTTATCGAAGCGCATAAGTGTCTCGTTTTAATGGAATTGCGGATAAATGGAATTGTTGTCTTGTGATTTGGAGATTGATTTTTGGGAAATTGTAGACAACTTGTGTTGTCTGGTTTGTGCAAAAACAGAGGAAACTCTGCCGAAATTTTTATAAAATCCGAAGCACAACGCGGTTAATATCGTTGTATATGTTTTCACAAATAAACTTTCCAAGTGTTTGACAAATGTAGTCTTATACAAAGTCACGACGTTGTTTTGACAAAGATTATTTGTAACAATAATAGTCTATACCGGACAATATTTCAAAACAAGGATATGGTCTTTGTCGAGTGCCAAATATTAACAAGTTTTCGAAGGATTTCGGTAACTAAATAATGGTTATTGTTCGGACTCAAAAAGTATATAAACGTTCGACTTTACTTGGAAACTTTTATAAAAATTAATGTTTTGAAATCTTTAAAGGCAAACGGATTTGGGAAAAGGAACAACAATTGAAGTTAGTTGATTGTAATAACTACACTTATGGCCTTCAAAGTATATTTTTCCAAAAATATTATACAAGACAAATACAATTATCCGAGTTACGAGACGAGCTATGACTCGGATGAGTTATACAATTCGCGGTATTAGTCCAACATGGTTTACACGCGAATAGTGACAGGTGCGCGACTTGGGTGCTATGTCGTATGTGAACTCATGAATTATGATAAGTCACGATCGGTTCGTCGAGTTAAAACACTTAAAGACTCGGGTTAGTACACACGAGTCAAGATAGTTGAATAAACTATCTTTTAAACGGAAATTAATCTAAGTTTATATATGATAGACTTTAAGGTGTCCTTTATTGGTACTTAGGGCACGAGAAAGTCGGTCAAGGCTTTGGATTTTATTTGCTAGCTAAGCATGGAAATTAAGGTGAGTTTCACGGCCCCATTTTACTGTTTTAACTGGGGGAAAGATATGTTTGTCAAAAACTATCACATATTGAAATGTTTTCAAAGGTTAAAATGTGGTAAGTGGCATGATGAGTACTTGAGTTTTTGGTCGCCACTCGGGGTTGGGTCCTCGCTACTGTAACCATTAATTCAGGTAAAATGAAACCAAAGGAATATTTGGATAGTACTATCGGTGCCTGACGAGGCCCACCTCTGGTTGATAGCGTCAACCCGGTAAAGACAAGAGGTGCACGTATTCTGAACTTAAGTCGTTGGGTTCCGAGAAACGACTTGGAGCGGGGCATAATTATTAGTCTTGGTTTGGTTATGGGACTCAGGGGATTGCTTATCATCATAGTTTGTAGGAGCTAGCTACTCCATACAAAGGCCACCAAATGTGCTGGATTGCACAGGATGTAAAAATGTGCTGGATTGCACAGGATGTAAAAATGTGCTGGATTTGCACAGGATTTAAAAACGTCGTACTTACGAAACTAAAACCTGTGAACTCACCAATATTTTATATATTGACGTCTTTTTAAACATATCTTTCAGGTAACTAAGTGCTGAACAGGTATGCGGCTAGTACGGTGGAATTTGGGATGCCGGACACTGGTTGGGGGTTTCATCTATTGTTACCATCGGGTTGGGACATAAACGGAAACGCCCCACTTTAAACTTAATGTTTGTGATTTTAAGTGATGTTTGAAACCAGGTATCCCTTCTCGACATCTTAATATAATGATCTTTTCTAATTAAATATAGTTTGTGTTAATCTTGACTTTGATATGCTTTCGAGCGTCGCGCCACGTGTTTCCGCCATTGGCGTGGTGTGACAGAAGTGGTATCAGAGCCAAGGTTATAGCGAACTAGTATTTTTGAAAAATCTAGACTATAACCAGTTTTGGCTCGAAAACGGAGTTTTCAAAAATAAAACACAACGAAATATTTTTAGAAAAGAAAGAAAATTGTACATGGATTGTACAAGGGGAAATTCCGACCGACTAGCCATGTGTGTCAATATATAAAATGTTAGAAAATAAGGATATGAATGTTTAAATTGTGTAGAGATCCGATTTTCTAACTAGTGCTAGTTAATGCATCTAAGTAGAACAGATAGCTTGCCTGTAAGGATATCGTCTCACACTTCACTTTAGTCCGCACTTTTGCATCGGTTACCGACATCGACAAGCGGGAAGGACAAGCGGTGGCCTACGACGAACTCACCCGCTTACCTGCGGACGGGATGATCGGAAGGGCTAACCTTTATCGTGCTAGTGGACGTTGTCGTGTTGCTGATGTCGTGAAGGCGAAGCTAGTCTAGGCCCTTTATTGTGTGAAATCTTTGTTTTGGATCAGGAAGCTCGGAACTAGCGGGCACCAAAATTACCTGGCAACACCGATTATCATTGCGGGTGCACACGTAATAATAACTTGTGGTGCACGGTAACCTAGGTGGGCGCTAGGGCTGGGGTTGGTGATCACTCCTTGCCTTGTCTATTCTTGTACTGTAGGGTCAGTCTTAGCTTTTGATTGGCCAACGGGCAGTCTTGTTGATATCCCTTGATTTTGATCCTCGCAAACTGAATGAGCTTTCTTCAGCATTACCTCTAAGGTACGAACACGGAAGAGCTCGGACGTCTACTTAATATGAGTAATCTGACGTAAACCCTCGCATCGGATAAGGACAGGAGACGAAAACTTCCTTGTATAGGAGTTTCATGCCTCCGCACGAAGTTCTTCGATGGAGCGGACATACGAGGATGCACTGCCTACCGAAGAGATGAATGCATGGTACGATGCGTGGAATGCTAAACCTGGAACCCAGTGAAGACTGAGGGTGCGTCCCTGCAAAACCAGTGCGTTTTGAGCACGGGACCCTGTGTGGATCGGTATTGAGATTAGTTGCCCGTGTGCTGCTATATTATTACTGCGAGTAAGTCATTCTTGATCTAACACATGCCCAAGTTGTCTTCGAGGGTCAGGCGTTCCTTCCCCTATCGGAGGGCAAAATCGTCCTTACGGAATTAATAGGCTTGATCATCTTTATCTAGAAGGCATGATAGCCCGCGTCTAAATCAACAATGTCGAATCGGCAAGATCATAGTATATTTATTTAAATGGGAAAATAAATATATGGTAAAGTGAGCCGAGTCGGGTGTTGAAGACGAAATATCGATCGGCAAGATCCTAGTATATTTATTTAAATGGGAAAATAAATATATGGTAAAGTGAGCCGAGTCGGGTGTTGAAAATGAATTGTCGAATCGGCAAGATCCTAGTATATTTATTTAAATGGGAAAATAAATATATGGTAAAGTGAGCCGAGTCGGGTGTTGAAAATGAATTGTCGAATCGGCAAGATCCTAATATATTTATTTAATGGGAAAATAAATATATGGTAAGGTGAGCCGGGTCGGGTGCCGAAAACGCAATATCGACCGACAAGACCCTAGTGTAATTATTTAATGGGAAAATAATTATACGGTAAAGTGAGTCGAGTCGATGGTCGTAAAATACAATGTCGAATCGACAAGACCCTAGTATAATTATTTAATGGGAAAATAATTATACGGTAAAGTGAGTCGAGTCGATGATTGTAAAATGTAGTGTCGAGTCGACAAGATCCTAGTATAATTATTTAATGGGAAAATAATTATACGGTAAAGTGAGTCGAGTCGATGATGGTAAAACGAAATGTCAAATCGACGAGATCCTAGTATAATTATTTAATGGGAAAATAATTATACGGTAAGGTGAGTCGAGTTGATGGTTGAGAAATGTAATATCGAGTCGACAAGGTCATAGTATATTTATTTAATGGGAAAATAAATATATGGAAAGGTGAGTCGAGTCGATCACGGGAAAAATGAAATCTCGACTGACAAGATCCTAGTATGACTACTTAATGGGAAAGTAGTTATATGGTAAAGTGAGTCGAGTCGGAGATAATTTTACCCAAGTCAGTTAATATATATGGAGACATACATATATATTGAATATAGGATCACGACGTGCGTTTTGCGTCTGAATCCGTCATAATACTCGGGGAGTGAAACCACATTTCGGGAGCCGAAATCGTAAAGCGTGTGACTCGTAATTGTCAAGTGTCGCGGAACGCTCTGGCTGACATCGAAATTCCCCTCGAAAATCAAATAACGGACTACTGGAAGTGGTCACGTTATTCTGTCAACTAAACTTACCCATGGGACGACAATTCCATTGCTCATGTTGCAATGTTGAACGTCCGCTACCCTCGTCAGGACGACGAGACTGGTTGATTATTTGGGGTGGCAATTGATGCGAGGTGTATTCCATCAATCCCCATAGATATTGAGACGTTGCGTCCCTTTGTCACGGTGTTTTATAAACTAAGGTTGCGAGATCCATTCGTCATGGACAATGTGACTTGTCTAATCTCTTGTCATATTTCGAAACTCTCACTGCGTGGCCTATCAGGAAGGAAGTTCGCTGGCCTTGCTTAAGTGTCGGAGAGGCATTTCGGTTGATGACTACCGGTGCTAGGACCAAAATAACATGCAAGAGGACCCTAATGGGAAGGATGACTCGGCTGAATTGCCAGAGTCTGTATCGTTTTTATTTTATCATGGTGTCTCGATAAATTATGATCCTCCTACCTCTACTATTCTCGTTGTGACCAATATGGTAATATTGGAAAAGGTATAGATTGGTTTTTAGGTCCTATGGATGCTAATCACCACAATTCTAATAACTACGGTGAGTCTAAGGCTCCCACCGAGCCTGATGTTGCTCCTGCTGTAATTGTTCTATGGCCCAAGCGAATCATGTCATCGTTGCTAAGAGTGTAGCTCATACTGAGCGTGTTAAGGATGTTTCTATGGCTTTTGTCAAGTTTGATGTTGCTATTATTTCGAAGGCTCCTACTAAGATCACTGTCATTGACATAGACGTCTATAAGACCCTTGCCAAGCCGCTATGACCATGGTTGTGTCACAATGGAGTTCGTTGCTATTAACTCCATTTTCTCCGAGGTTTTCGTTGAACCGCTCGTTATCATTCCCTGGCTCCTACCAAGAATGGTTCTCAAGCTTGGGTTAAGTCTGTCAATGATACAGTTGCTATTATTCAAGTGACTTATATCGAGCATACAGTCGTTCTCCCTAAGGACGATGTCGGCCTAATAAGTCTACTAAATTAGGTGGAACCCATTGTTCCCATTTCTGTTGTGATGGCGGATGCCTTTGGTGATCCAATCGTTCCTACTAATGAGCCTATGGAGTATAGGTTTGTGGCTGAGGATACGAATAAGGATTCCGTCACCATAAGTGAGCTGACACGCACCGGGGTGCGTGCTCACCGTAATAGAGCTTCTTGTGGTTAGGTATAGTGGACTCGCTAGGTTGTGTGTCATCCTGCTGTCTTGAGTTCATGTTGTAGTGTTACCCCTAACGATTGTGCATTCTTGTAGTTGCACAGTTTTGCCGACTGCATATCCATGCGGTTGCGTTTCGCTGTCGACGGTGCATTCCTGTTGTTGTGCTGCTCCTACAGTGGTGTAGCCTTGTTGTCGTATTTCTCTGTGTCATGCGGTCCATGTTGCGGTGTTGCCTTGTTGTCATGCTTCTTTGTCGTCGTGTTGTTCCCGTGCGGTGTTCCCTTGTTGATGTGTTCGTGGATGTGTTGTTGTCATGTCATGTTATTTCTACTATCGTATTGCACCGTGAACGTATTGCTACAATTGTTGGATTGACTTGATGATGTGATAACTTGTCGTTTGATTCACTCTTGGTTCCCTTGGGATAAAGACACTACCCCAAACCCACGTAACCGTTGTCATACTGCTGAATGGTTGTGTAGTGTCGCCATTGATTATGTAGGATTTCGGGTGTCCAACGGACTTTCGGAAGTCATGATAAGACACTCTAGTCCTAGTGTTAGCACATGTATCCCTCTAAAGTTCGAATCCCGTGGTAGTTTCAGTAATTGACCGAATCATGTGTCGACCTCTTTATATGCTCGCGCGTTTCGTGAGCATTGCCCCCTCAAGATCTAAGGCATCAGTGACGCCATTCCAGCCTTAACCTTTTACGCGCATTTTGGTCGACTAACCACTCTCGAATCATGTCGGGAGGAAATCCCATGATCCACACACGACGGGGTGAGGCTCGTCTTCGTGATAAGGGATTTCGAGAACATCTCGAGCTTGAAGGTATCGAGTAAATGTGAGCGATATTATGACCCGTACCTTTGGGCTAGTAAGAGTTGAAAGACTCAATTTATTATTGCTCATTCCAGTGGATTCGTTTGACATCATACCCGCCAACGTGTCATGCCGATGACTGCGGGAATAACAGCGTGGACCCACCCACGGCGAATGCATTGGTGGAGTCCCCGGTACATGATTCGGAGGTCTTATGAAACCCTGAATCTAGAAGGACATGTAGCATTGTCTACTCTGTGAGGGTGCTACCTTACCGTGATGAAATCTTCGATCAACTCAGCCCTGCGAATGGTGTTATCCTGCTAAGGGTAGGTTTAGCTTGTCTTGGTGTCGTTGCATAGATTCTTGGAATTGTGGAACCCTTTCGACCTTGGGTCGACATGGGTGTTCCCAGGTATTTTTCAGTAGCATTGCTCGCGCCAGAGCAAAATCCCCTGTCCTGGACAAACACTGTTGGAGACACCAAAGTAATATGAGCTGTCAGGTCAGTGCGTTTAGCACCTGACTAACCAAGATGAGCTCGAAAGCTTACATGTTGCACCCATGTGTGTGACTACCTGAGTCGTTGAATGGGATGCCTTATTGGAAGGCTCAAGACTACTTCTTGTAGGGCGATCTCGGTCGTTTGTTGTTCTAAGTAACGGTTCTGGCGCATGAAGCCGTCAAGCCCAAACGTGAGATCTATGCCAGATGCATTCATCTATGACTCAATTTCACCTCATACCTCGAAAGATCCGAAAGGTGGAACCTTCGGCGAGGGAGGGATTCCAGTTTTAGGACTCCTTTCACTCAGATCACTGCATAGGATCGGATAGTCAATTCGAGGGAGGGCGTCCTGTATTGTTCAGAATTGACTTACTAGGTTGCTAATAACGATAGGACACCAATGCTCGTGAGGCACATATAGCAGGACAAGCACCGGGTACACTTGTTTCGAGTGGTTACCAATGCTCTGCTTACCGTCTCGAGGAAACAAACGTGTTGAAATGTTGTCGAGACCTTATCCTTTGTCTATTGCTGCAACCATATCATGATGATTCATATACATCATTCCCGTGTTGACCAACGTGGTGAGTTGATGTGAGCCTTTAGACATTTGTGTTTAAGTCGGCTTAAATCCTCGCGTATTGTGGAATTGTACGGCTGTATGTTGAATATACACGGTCTACTGCCTGGGGAACTGAGGGGTGAAAGTGACGTAAAAACTTTCGACCTCCATCAGTCCATATTAGACGTCCAAGTACCACTAGCCATAATCGCTCATACGAAAAGGTTGAAAGTGGATGCATAGTGGATTTCGGTCCATGTGAGGACGCAGGATTACCATCCGTTACTATAAACAACCTGGAGCGTCCTCGAGAATGTCGACTGCTTTGTGATCTGGTAAGATCACCCGATTAGTGAAATTCGAACGAGCGAACCTAATGGTCCTGTCGCCTGAGGTGTTCGGTGGCTGTGATGGGACACGGGTAATGATCGATTGCTGTTTGGAACCTTCTCATCCCATACTCGCTTGTGGTCATAATATGAGGCATACGTGTAGCCATCTATACTCTTGGAGAGTCGTGGCTAAACACTAGATGCCGACGTTCACAATATCGGATTTTAGTAGTTATCCTGCCCCAGGGTGTGCCAAACCTGGAACGCAAGTCTGGGATACTCAATTCGAGATGAGTATGGATTACCATTCTCGAACGAATGAATTATTGTCCTGGACGGAAGTGCCCTGTGTGATACGATTAGTGTCGGTGACAAATCAAACTCGTGTACCTCATCGCCAGAATTTCCTATGTGATAGGAATTAACACCCTAGTGTTCGGGGTGTGCTGCTCGAAGACCTCTGGAGTGCATACGTGTACGTCTCTAGTACGTCGAATGGCAGACAGAGACATATACATGAACTGGCGTGAGTTCAAGAAGTGACCAACGAATCTGGTAGATTCAAATCTGCTTGAATAAAAGGCCAAACCGATCGGGAAGTTGTACTAACAAGGCGTTAGCCTTAGGAACTTTGAATCGGTATAGGACTTTGCTGAGGGTTATACTCTGAAAGAGTGTTGTTAAGCACGAAAGCGGTAATGGAGTGACTTCGCTTAGTACTCCAGTGACTCAGATATGTCAGTTAAAATTGGCCTTGCAACGAAACAAGCTCGAACTATCGCAAGAGCTTAGTGGGACTCTTGACGAATCCCGCAGGTCTGGCTTGAGGAAGCATTGTCAATTCCTCAACCGACAGGACTCAGGTTGACGCAAAGCTCTACTATTTCGGGAAAACCGATATTTGTGCCGGGTGGCGATACCCAAGAGCTCGGCCGTAGCCGACTCATGACATTGTGTTCGTTAGGACACTAAGTGTGAACTGGAGTCCACGAAGAAAAAGGGTAATCGTGTGAGTTGCAAACATTCCGCCCTGTTCAAGGATACTAATGTATCGGATGACTTGAACTGAATTCCGGGACGGAATTCTCTTAACGGGGGGAGAATGTGACAACCGGCAAATTTCGTACAACGATTAACGTGATTCTAATCATGTTTTAGAAATAATTAACATGGTTTAAGGTTAATTATGATTAGTTGAGCTAATATGAGTCCTACGATGCCCTTTTGAAAGTTCGTGGAAGTCTTGATGCCTTTAAAGGAAGACTTCGCGTGTTTAACGTAACGAACTGACATCAGCAAAAATTTGTCAAACTGGAATAACATAAGCTTATTCTATGAAAATACGACACGTATTTACTATCGATGCGATCGAATGTGAAATCGGCGCGGTAAACGGCCTAAAACGCAGCGTTTTGGATTACGCGGGGAGGAACTGACGTGGGATTCGAACGTCGAAACGCGTGGTTTTAACCGTTATCGAACTTTCGGAATAATTATTTATATTAAATAATTTCATTTATTTAGCTTCGAAAGTAAACAGGTCGTCTAAATGAAGTATAGCTCGACCGGATCGATTAACGCGATTTTTAACGTGTGTTCCGTTTTCACGCGTCGAGTTACGAAAATAACATTTAAATTGCTCGGTTTAGTTATGTTTTTCATTTCGAATAAAACCGACTAGTTTTTGTAATTAATGGTCGGGCCTAATAACAAACCAAGATGATTTACGTTAATACGAGTTCGAAACGCGGTGCACAACCCACCTACCAAACCCTAAGTATAAATAGCTTGAGATAATCTTCTCCTTCTCCATTCTTGCAGCCGCACCTCTCTCTCTCTCTACTCTCTCTCTAAAATCCGTTCATCTCTCTCTCTCTACACTCCCTCTCTCTCCCGGTCTCTCCTTCCCCTCCTCTAGCATCGGCCGGCCACCACCATCCTAGGTGGTGGCGGTACGGGAATGTGCAGGTCCAAAACGGCCAGATACGAGCAGATTCAAGGCCGATTGGAGCTCGTTTAGGTGCAGATGGTTAGGGGTTTTGGCTGTGGTTGGCGTCGAACAGGTCGTGGTGGTCGTTACGAGGCAGAAAATGACCGGTGGTGGTGGGTTCAGTTTTGTAGGTGACGTTTTTTTTAGGAGAGGTCCCGGCGTTCGTCTGGTTGGGTCGGGTAGCAGGTGTGAAGGTTTTGGAGATGGTCCGTACGGAGGGTGGTTGACGAGGGTTGGGTCCGGCGAGGAGGGAAGGGGTACGGTGGTGATGGTTTGGGTTCGAAGGGTTGTTGCAGGTGGTTGGTGGCTGTGCGGTGCACGAGCAGCAGCGCAGAGGCGTTCTTTTGGGGTTTTGGGTTGGTTGTGACGTGATGGCCGAAGACGGTGGTACGGTGGCGGCGGCGAGGTGATGGTGGTTCTGGCCCGGTAAAATAGCGGATGACGGCGATGGCCCTGGTGGTTGTTAGGTGGGTTATAGAGCCGGGTCATGTTGGTTTTCGTGGCTCAAGGTTGTCCGATTATGGGCTCGGGTCAAGAATATGTTGTTCGGGTTTGTTTTGGTGGAACGGTTCAAGTCTTGGGCCAGATCCGGTCAAACCGAGCCAATTCGGTCAGATTTGGTTAACTCGGTTGAGTAGCCAACCGAGTCAACTCAGTCAACGACGGTCAAACGGGGTCAACGGGTCAGCACCGGTCAACTCGTAGATCGAGACGCGCGCGTAGTAACGGTATAATCGTGTTCGTATTATTTCGTTGATGTTTTAGAAAAATATATTTATAAATATATCAATACGTACAAGTTTCTTTAACCCGCGAAACGAACCGGTCTATATTAACGAAAAGTATAAATCGATGTTGCATATACTAAAAAAACATGATTTTTGTTGAAATTGGACTATATACTATATGTATTATTATACGTATTTATATAAATAAGTGGGGTATTTATATAAGTTATCGAAGCGCATAAGTGTCTCGTTTTAATGGAATTGCGGATAAATGGAATTGTTGTCTTGTGATTTGGAGATTGATTTTTGGGAAATTGTAGACAACTTGTGTTGTCTGGTTTGTGCAAAAACAGAGGAAACTCTGCCGAAATTTTTATAAAATCCGAAGCACAACGCGGTTAATATCGTTGTATATGTTTTCACAAATAAACTTTCCAAGTGTTTGACAAATGTAGTCTTATACAAAGTCACGACGTTGTTTTGACAAAGATTATTTGTAACAATAATAGTCTATACCGGACAATATTTCAAAACAAGGATATGGTCTTTGTCGAGTGCCAAATATTAACAAGTTTTCGAAGGATTTCGGTAACTAAATAATGGTTATTGTTCGGACTCAAAAAGTATATAAACGTTCGACTTTACTTGGAAACTTTTATAAAAATTAATGTTTTGAAATCTTTAAAGGCAAACGGATTTGGGAAAAGGAACAACAATTGAAGTTAGTTGATTGTAATAACTACACTTATGGCCTTCAAAGTATATTTTTCCAAAAATATTATACAAGACAAATACAATTATCCGAGTTACGAGACGAGCTATGACTCGGATGAGTTATACAATTCGCGGTATTAGTCCAACATGGTTTACACGCGAATAGTGACAGGTGCGCGACTTGGGTGCTATGTCGTATGTGAACTCATGAATTATGATAAGTCACGATCGGTTCGTCGAGTTAAAACACTTAAAGACTCGGGTTAGTACACACGAGTCAAGATAGTTGAATAAACTATCTTTTAAACGGAAATTAATCTAAGTTTATATATGATAGACTTTAAGGTGTCCTTTATTGGTACTTAGGGCACGAGAAAGTCGGTCAAGGCTTTGGATTTTATTTGCTAGCTAAGCATGGAAATTAAGGTGAGTTTCACGGCCCCATTTTACTGTTTTAACTGGGGGAAAGATATGTTTGTCAAAAACTATCACATATTGAAATGTTTTCAAAGGTTAAAATGTGGTAAGTGGCATGATGAGTACTTGAGTTTTTGGTCGCCACTCGGGGTTGGGTCCTCGCTACTGTAACCATTAATTCAGGTAAAATGAAACCAAAGGAATATTTGGATAGTACTATCGGTGCCTGACGAGGCCCACCTCTGGTTGATAGCGTCAACCCGGTAAAGACAAGAGGTGCACGTATTCTGAACTTAAGTCGTTGGGTTCCGAGAAACGACTTGGAGCGGGGCATAATTATTAGTCTTGGTTTGGTTATGGGACTCAGGGGATTGCTTATCATCATAGTTTGTAGGAGCTAGCTACTCCATACAAAGGCCACCAAATGTGCTGGATTGCACAGGATGTAAAAATGTGCTGGATTGCACAGGATGTAAAAATGTGCTGGATTTGCACAGGATTTAAAAACGTCGTACTTACGAAACTAAAACCTGTGAACTCACCAATATTTTATATATTGACGTCTTTTTAAACATATCTTTCAGGTAACTAAGTGCTGAACAGGTATGCGGCTAGTACGGTGGAATTTGGGATGCCGGACACTGGTTGGGGGTTTCATCTATTGTTACCATCGGGTTGGGACATAAACGGAAACGCCCCACTTTAAACTTAATGTTTGTGATTTTAAGTGATGTTTGAAACCAGGTATCCCTTCTCGACATCTTAATATAATGATCTTTTCTAATTAAATATAGTTTGTGTTAATCTTGACTTTGATATGCTTTCGAGCGTCGCGCCACGTGTTTCCGCCATTGGCGTGGTGTGACACTACGACAGTAGCCTCCAGATCATCCCAGCACCACCAGCGGAGCCGGTCGAGGTGGTGATACTCGATCCCGAGGATGACGAGATGGATGTTGATGCCGCCATGGAGGGCGATGACGGAGATAGCTCCGACGAGACGGACCCTAGCGAGGACCCAGCGTGGGCCCCCGCTGGAGACGACATGGCCGCCGTGGCCGACCTACCGATGGCCGAGGCCGACTTGCCTCTAGTGCCATTCCAGGCAGCACCACTGCCAGCACTACCTATCCGCGCCGTCAGGGACTTCCCTGTAGGTTGCGCAGGTCCTTCGAGGCCTATCCCTACACGGTCGGAGACTGTCGGGTCTCCGTACGACCGACACACACCCGTCGATCGTGAGCCTTTACCCACCCCACCTATCCCCGTTCCCTCTGGCATGAGGCTTGTGCCTGTCTGCCGGGGACACAACGGGTGGATCTCCGATGACTCTGACGATGAGTCAACTGCATCGGTGGAGCACATTGCTGTGCCTATCCCACCAGCAGGCCAGGAGGAGCACGTCGCTCCGATGACAGGGCATGCTACCGCTACCCCAGCCACCGTACCTACCATGCCCGAGCCCATACCACAGGATGGGCCAGCTTCTACTGGGCACATCCTTGAGGGCAGCTCAGCCCGCAGCTCTGAGTTGCACCGAGCAGGACTGGCAGCTCATGCCACTGCTAGCCCTCCTACCCCTACCACTGTGATGTCTACTATAGAGTGGGTCACTGTCACCCAGCCACTCATGGTCCCACTCGCCGAGCTTATAGTCCCCACACCCTTATCCATGACACTACCCATCACCACTTTTCCCACACTACCACCCCTACCCGAGATGCTCCCTACCCCACCACCTGCACCATTCAGTATGGATGCAGGAGCCCCATTTGTGACACCCCCATTTGCACCGTATACTCTAGGTGCAGGAGACCCATACCAGGTACCACCCTACTACTTCACTGGATTACCGGGCTCTGCCCCACCCTTCACACCACTACCCATACCCGATATCGTCGGCCCGTCTCAGCCGACATACACTGATATCCCCGGGCCGTCGCAGCCCCACGGGATGGCCCCACTGACAGGACCCGCATGGTCCACGGTGATCTCGCTGGAGAGGGATTTCCAGACCCTCACCGACACGGTGCAGCGCACCGTGAGTCAGATGGAGCAGCAGGCCCAGCTCATGTGGGCCAGGATCATTGATGCCAGGGATGCACTGGCACATTATGCTGAGGAGCTGCTGAGCATGGATGCTCATTGTGGCCTTACGGGCGACGCACACTTTGCGCATCGCCAATTCTTATACGATCGCATTATGGCGATCAGTATGACCATCAGCATGTGCGCACCTCAGTACCAGTACCAGCACCCGCCGCCGCCACCGCCACAGTAGCATCAGGGACGTTTTGGGAGATCACTCGCGGACATAGCAGTAGTAGTAGTAGTATGATAGCACAGCATGGGTTATAGCACCCATCTGCATTTTTGCCTAGCCGAGCGGGATTGTGCCGGCATATGACATTATATTTCTAGTGTATTTCAAAGAGCAATGTAAGAGGAAGGTATCCTCGGTTTTTGTTATTATGAACAAATCATTGTACTTGGTATTGAAATTAATGAAAGTTTTGTTATGGTAAAAAATGTGTTGTGATTATCTACGATTATTATTACTTATTCTGTTTATGTTGTGATTGCATGTTGTTGTTATGGTGATTATTGTGTTCATATGTTGTGTGGTTGTTTATACTATATATGTGATGATATTGTATGAACGATTGTTGGAAATTAACCTTTGATATTGGTTATTGAAGAAACATGGCACCAGCCACAAGAAGCAACAGTGGGAATGAAAGACTACCCACGACACCTGAAGAGCTTGAAACCCTAGTTTCGGGACGTATCGCTCAGGCTCTCGCAGAACACAATGCCACGCGCACCGAAAGGTCGCGAGACCGAACCGGGAGCGACAGACGCGAAACCTCCCCTACTGGTAAGAAGACGTCGGGTATATGCGACAGGAGTCTTCGTGAAAACTCCTACCTTATATTTAACATTGCTTTATTATTGCAGAAACGGCCTCACGAGAACGTGGCTGCACGTTTAAAGCTTTCCTGGACTGCAAACCACTGAATTTCAGCGGCACTGAAGGTTCTGTCGGACTAGTCAAATGGTTCGAGAAAACCGAAGCTGTGATTCGTATTAGCAGCTGTACCCCGCGACAGGCTGTCATGTATGCCACCAACCTGTTTCTGGATCAAGTTCTGACCTGGTGGAACAACCAAGTGCAGACACTGGGAGATGATGCTGCTTACTCCTTATCATGGTTGGAGTTGAAAGAACTAATGATCGCCGAGTACTGTCCGGCAAGTGAAGTGCAGAAGCTAGAGACTGAGTTCTGGAACCTCACCATGGTTGGACCGGACGTAGCTGGTTACACGTCCAGATTCCATGACCTCTCCCGGTTAGTGCCTCGCCTGGTCACCCCGGAAAGCAAGAAGGTGGAAAGGTACCTCTTCGGACTGGCACCACAGATACGCGGCATGGTTACTGCTTCCAAGCCTACAACCATGCGTGAAGCTATCGATCTCGCTTTGAGCCTCACTGAAGACGCCATCCGAATGGGCACTCTAATCCGGAAAGTGTCAGGGTTGAAACTTACTGAGTCCAGCAGCGTTGAGGGTAAGAATCTGGGTACAAGTTCAGCCGTTGGGTCAAGTGAACAGGGAAATAGGCCAAGGTTTGGGAAGCGTAAGCGCGACGAGAGGAAGAAGGATGGATCATCAGGTTCAGGGAAGAAGGGAAAAGGGTATGTAGCCACTGGACGTGGAAATAATGGGAAGCAAGGTTATCAGGGCAAGAACGAAGTAATCTGCGGTAAGTGCCGCCGTTCGGGGCACAAGACTGAAGACTGCAGATCAGGAGCGCCAAAGAACAGTGGAGCGAGGCCCTGTTTCTCATGTGGATCGCTCGATCATTGGAAGAGGGACTGCCCCAAACTTAACAACCAAGCCCGTGGGCGAGCGTTCGTGATTGGTGCCGGTGACGCACGACAAGACCCTAATGTGGTCACTGGTACGTTCCCTCTAAATGGTCATTATGTTTCAGTATTGTTTGATACTGGCACTGATTTTAGCTTCGTATCTGTCGAATTTAAAAGACTACTTGGTTTAAAGACTAGTAAGCTAGACACACCATATTCCATTGAACTAGCTAACGGTAAGACTATAGAAACCCGAGAGGTAGCAAAGGGTTGTAAGTTGGATCTCTGTGGTCATGAGTTTGACATTGATCTACTACCAGTCGTACTGGGTAGCTTTGACATAGTCGTTGGTATGGATTGGCTATCCGCACACCGCGCCATCGTCGTGTGCAATGACAAAGTAATTCAAGTTCCCCTCGCGAGCGGTGAAACCCTATCGATCCAAGGGGAAAGGCGTGGAACGCCACTGAGAATTATTACCAGCATGAAAGCCAGGAAGTGCCTAAGGAAAGGTCTCGTCGCATTCTTGGCGCACGTGGTAGACAAGAAGGCTGACGAGCGAAAGCTAGAAGACATTCCGATAGCCAGAGACTTTCCAGATGTATTCCCAGAAGATTTGCCGGGATTGCCACCACCCCGACAAGTCGAGTTTCGTATCGACCTTGTTCCAGGAGCAGCACCGGTAGCGCGATCGCCATATCGCCTAGCTCCTTCGGAAATGCAGGAACTGTCCGAACAACTGCAAGAGTTGTTGGACAAAGGTTTCATAAGACCAAGTTTCTCACCTTGGGGAGCTCCCGTCTTATTCGTGAAGAAGAAGGATGGCACTTTTCGGATGTGCATTGACTATCGGGAACTGAACAAGTTAACTATTAAAAATCGCTATCCTCTTCCCAGGATCGACGATTTGTTTGATCAACTTCAAGGATCCAGTTTCTACTCCAAGATCGACCTAAGGTCCGGTTATCATCAGTTACGTATTCAAGAAGAAGACGTGCCAAAAACAGCATTCAGGACGCGTTATGGGCACTATGAGTTTCTGGTTATGCCTTTCGGTTTAACTAACGCACCAGCTGTTTTCATGGACTTGATGAACCGAGTGTGCAAACCATACTTGGACAAATTTGTTATTGTCTTCATTGATGACATCTTGATCTACTCACGCACGAAGGAGGAACACGAGGAACATCTCCGATTAATCCTCGAGGTACTTCGCAAAGAGAAACTCTATGCTAAGTTTTCAAAATGTGATTTTTGGATTCGAGAGGTTCACTTTTTAGGCCACGTGGTGAATGAAAGGGGTATACATGTCGATCCCGCCAAGATCGAAGCAATCAAGAATTGGGACGCCCCTAGAACGCCTACTGAAGTACGACAATTTCTTGGCCTTGCGGGTTACTACAGAAGGTTCATCGAGAACTTTTCTAAAATAGCACAGTCCTTAACCATGCTAACCCAAAAGGATAAGAAGTTTGAATGGACGGAAAAGCAGGAAGCAGCGTTTCAGTTGCTGAAGGATAAGTTATGTGGTGCACCAATACTATCACTCCCCGATGGTACGGAAGACTTCGTAGTTTACTGTGACGCCTCTCATCAGGGATTGGGTTGTGTATTGATGCAGCGAGAGAAGGTCATAGCCTATGCTTCCAGACAACTAAAGCTTCACGAGAAGAATTACACCACACATGATCTGGAACTAGGAGCCGTGGTATTCGCACTCAAGATATGGAGACACTATCTGTACGGAACCAAGTGTACGATCTTCACTGATCATAAAAGCTTGCAGCACATCTTTGACCAGAAGGAATTGAACATGCGACAACGGAGATGGGTCGAATTATTGAACGATTACGATTGTGAGATAAAGTACCATCCCGGGAAGGCAAACGTCGTAGCCGATGCCTTGAGTCGCAAGGAACGGGTTAAGCCACTGCGTGTCCGAGCTTTGGGTCTAACCATCCACACGAACCTGACTGACCGGATTCGTGAAGCTCAAACTAACGCTCTTAAACCCGAGAATGTCAAAGGAGAAAGATTGCGGAAGATGGTTGAGTCACTGGAGTCAAAAGCGGATCAAGCTCTGTATTTTATGAATAGAATTTGGGTACCAGTGTACGGTGGATTGCGTGAACTGGTATTAGCCGAAGCCCACAGTTCGCGATATTCGGTCCACCCCGGAGCAGACAAGATGTTCCACGATTTGAAGGAATTTTACTGGTGGCCAAATTTCAAGAGAGATATAGCGGCTTATGTTGCGCGATGTTTGACTTGCGCAAAGGTCAAGGCCGAGCACCAGAGACCGTCCGGTTTGCTCCAGCAACCGGAAATACCAGAATGGAAATGGGAAAGGATCACTATGGACTTCATCACCAAATTGCCCAGGACAACAAGCGGCCATGACATGATCTGGGTAATCGTTGATCGATTGACAAAATCTGCACACTTCCTCCCCATTCGCGAAACGGATAAGTTGGAGAAACTAACCCGTTTGTACATTAAGGAAGTTGTGTCGAAGCACGGTGTACCTATTTCTATCATCTCCGATCGAGATAGTCGTTTCACCTCAAGATTTTGGGAAAGTCTGAATAAAGCCCTAGGTACCCGCCTTGACATGAGTACCGCATATCATCCACAAACCGATGGTCAGAGTGAACGAACCATCCAGACCCTGGAGGATATGCTACGGGCATGCGCAATCGATTTCAGCGGAAATTGGGATACTCACTTGCCACTGGTAGAGTTTTCGTATAACAACAGCTACCACACGAGCATTCAAGCTGCACCTTTTGAAGCTCTATATGGACGCAAGTGCAGATCGCCTCTATGTTGGGCCGAAGTTGGCGAAAAGCAACTTACCGGGCCCGAAATTGTTCAAGAAACGACGGATAAGGTCTTTCTGATTAGAGAACGTCTCAAAGCGGCACGTGACCGACAGAAAAGCTACGCAGACATGAGGAGGAAGCCTTTGGAATTTCAAGTCGGAGACAGGGTCCTACTAAAGGTGTCACCGTGGAAAGGTGTCGCGCGTTTCGGGAAACGCGGAAAACTAAACCCACGATATGTTGGACCATTTGAAATCCTGTCCAGAGTAGGCCCCGTAGCATACAAGCTCAAGTTACCACAAGAACTTAACGGTGTACACGACACGTTCCACGTGTCGAACTTGAAAAAGTGCTTATCCGACGAAACCCTCATCATCCCCGCAGACGAAATCTACATTGACGACAAGTTACACTTCGTCGAAGAGCCAGTCGAAGTAACCGATTGGAAGGTCCAAAAGCTAAGACGCAGTAAGATCAGATTGGTCAAAGTGCGTTGGAATGCCAAGCGTGGACCGGAGTTCACGTGGGAAAGGCTGGACCAGATGAAGCAAAAGTATCCCGCCCTATTTAAGAAGACCCCTATACCGGAGAGCTCAAAGTGAATTCCGGGACGGAATTCTCTTAACGGGGGGAGAATGTAACAACCGGCAAAATTAAGGTAATTCCGTACTAATTAATTAAACGCGATTAACGTAATTAGCCGTAATTATGTGCTGAATATTTAATTGAGGCCTTAGAAAGATAGGAATTCCCAAATAATGCATAGGAATGCATGAGTTTAATAGCAAAGCATGATAGGATCGTGCGCAGACAAAACTATCCGGTATGGACACTGGCGATTTCCCGGTAAAACTGAAATAAGCGAAACGAACACCGGACACCCGGAAAATAAAATAAATAATATTTTCACAAAATATTATGAGTTTTGGAAACCCAAAGCCATACGAAAAAGCTTATTGCACAAATCTCCCGGTAACGAATAAAGTGCGCGTACCGCACCCGATACGCGCGTAACACGAAAATTCACCCGACAGAAACCGAAATAAATTATCAGTAATTTAATAGGACGTAATTTTATAAATATTAACGGTATTTTAATATCGAGGGAAAACGCGACGAAAATTTAAGGAATACCCGGGCGGTACCCGGAAGGGACTTGCTTAAGCATAATGTGAAGAGTTAATTAGCAAAGTGGACCCCACCAAGAGCCCATGGGGGGGCCGGCCAAGGGCCACTTAGAGTGGAAGTTCACTTAAGTTTTTCTAAAATCTCTTCCAAATCATTTGTAATCATGAGTTTGCATGCAATAAGAGTGGACAAGAGAATTAACCCAATCATTTCTCCTCTCTCTCTCTAAAACTCGGCCCATACACCCTCTTTAAAATCTTTACAAGATTTTCATAATCTAGCAAATCCTTCCATAATCTCCCTAACCTATCCAAGCAAGATTTGATAATCTTTGGAGGATTTGCAAAGATCATATAAACACTAGAAGAGCACTTGGAGAAAAATCACAAAATCTCTTTCCTTTTTCTCCTCTTGGCCGTAGCTTTTCACCACCCCACCACCACCTCTCTTTCAAATTTTACTACTCCAAACTACCTCTAGTTCATCCTCATTCAAACCCCTTCTTGTGTGTTAAGAGCTTGGAGCATAACCCACTTGGAAGAACACACTAAACCACACCCAAAACCCAAGATTTTGTCTTCCCTAGCCTTGAGCTAGTTGTAAGTCTTGCATTGTTTTATTAATTTGAATATTTTGTTTTTGTGCTATGATGCAAGTTGTACATTATGGGTAATAAAAATGAGTTCTAAAGAAGTAATGGGTTTTTATTAAAAATGAAGATGAGAGAATAATATTATGATGGAAACTTAGTTATTTTTAATAAAAGTAATATTTTGATGAAAGTATCATAATAAGAACATGTTTGGATGATTGAAGATGAGAAAAGCAATATTTTGAAAAGTGACTTGGATATGATGAAAAGTGGTTTTAATCATCTTAGGATGATATAATAAAGTCATAAAAATATTAAAATGGATTAGAAAGCCATAGATGGAAAAACTAGTTCTTCAAAGTCCACTCACTTAGATGAGTAAAAATTTGATGTTTTGGATAAAGATATGAAATAAACATGTTATTGATATCTAGAATGGATTAGAAGAACTTTAAAAGTAAAAAGGAGTAAAAACAACTAGACATGGTGAAAATGATTCTTTAAAGTCCACTAAAGTGGAAGAAAAATAATAACCATGAATGATTTAGTGAAAAATGCTACAAGTGTAAATTAAAGGATTTAAAATGACAACCTTGGGAACCAATGGACTAAAATGAATATTTTAGAAGTATTGGACCAAGAACACAATGATGGAAATATTAGTGTCAAAAAGTGTAAGTAACGATTTACAAGGTTGGTTCGGTAAATAACGATGGCCTACTTGGGCATTTTAAGTAAAAAGTATATTTTTATAAAATGGACGTTTTATAAAAATAAATAGAGTAACGCGAGTATTTTATAAAGTAGATGTTATAAAATAAATACTTGGAAAGACTTGTACAAAAATAAGGTACTTTTATATCAATGGGAATATAAAAGTATCGGAGACATTTTTGGTAACAAGTTGGACGAGTTGGACTAAAACGTACATAATATATTTTTCCGAGAAATAAACGTTCGGAAATCGGAAGTTGGAACAATGCTTCCATAAGAACGCGCAACGGGAATAAATATGAAAAACGCTAACTAACGAACTTAGTTACACGAACCAACGTAAACGAACTTATTACGTCGAGATAAAAATATACATATATATTTTACGGAAATAAAATATATATAACAAGGGTGAAACGTGCGTAACACTTTCCTAAGTGTAGTAACAATATTCGTGGGAAAAGAGAAACATAACGTAACAAATTAAAAACGCTAAACGACACATGAACTTAACAAGTAGTATCCACGCGATGATATAGGTACATATACTCGTTTCCGACGGAATTCTAGTACATCTATTTAAATGGGAAAATAGATGTGCGAGAAGGAGAACCAAGACGAGTAGATGAGATATATCTACGAACGCGTGAATACCGACAAGATTCTAGTACATTTATTTAAATGGGAAAATAAATGTACGGTGTGGTAAGTCTAGTCGGGCGTTAAGATTATGTTACCAAACGACAAAGACTTAGCATATTTATTTAAATGGGAAAATAAATATGTGGCAAAGTAAGTCGGGTCGGTTAATAAGAAAACACCTTATATTGAGCGAAAAGATCCTAAGTATAATTATTTGAATGGGAAAATAATTATACGTTGGGTGGAGTCGTGTCAAGTATAATGTTGAACAAGTCATAAAGAATAATTATAAGAATAATATATGACTTGTAAGGAAAGGGTAATCCATCGCCATTGAACCTAGGATACGAAAACTATTAAACGGGAATTGGGATAAAGACGTGGTCAGGAAGTTGGGTGTACAACTTGCCAAGGCACATACACCATAGGTGTAAGTGACTTATACACCTAGAACCTTTGTAGGTACGGGATCACAAACTTTACTATTTTCTTTGAGCCAAGCACAGTTACAGGTGAGTCTCACGGCCCCATTTCTAAACTATTTAACGTTTTTACGGGGGAAAGATATGTTGGGATTGTATGACGGGTTGGATACTTGAGTAAAGATCGCCACTCGGGGTTGAGACCTCCCCACTATAATCATTTATTCAGGAATGAGAAACCAGAGGGATATTTGGATAGTACTATTGGTGCCTGACAAGGCCCACCCCTAATCGATAGCGTCGATTATGCATCGGCGTATGCCTGGGGTGCACTTATTCTGAAATAAAGTCGTAAGAATACCGAGTAACGACTTTAGGCGGGGGCATTATTAATTGTCTTGGTTTGGTTATAGGCTCAAGTAAATTGTAGGACTTTGCAACTCCTATAAATGTCATAACAAGGATATTCCCACTCTATAAAGATTTATTAAATTAAAACCTGTGAACTCACCAATATTTATATATTGACGATTTTCAAACATATCTTTCAGGTAATTGATTGATGGAAGTTAGCATGGCAAGCAGGGTCGGGGATGTCTCCAAATTGGGCGTTGGGAATGTCGTGACGGGGTCTTATCTCTTTATTCCATGGATTTAGGGATAAAGGGAGAAGCCTCTTTATCATTTTCGAAAACAATTTATGATTATGTATTAACAATTTGACATGATTATTAGCATTGAATAAATGCCCGTTTTCTAATTAATATTGTGCTTTGCATTAATCTTGGCTTAATACTTTTGAACCGTCGCGCCACGTGTTTCCGCCTTAGACGTGGTGTGACACCCTTGGACCCCGCCAGGGGCTGCCGCCCCTTGGACCCTGCTCCCAGGGGCGCTGCCCCCGGACCACCGTTCCTTAGGGGCTTCGCCCCTAAGTTCATAATAAATTCAAATAGGCGTGCACTCCACACCACCATACCTATATGATGTATTATTATGAACATATTGGTCAAACAGTCAATCCAATTACACTAAAATATCCAACACCGACGGCATTGTTTCCTTGTGTTAGTAGAAGATGTTGGTTGGGCCTAAGGGATGGTGATAGACTGATAGTGGTAAGTGGTCTGTGTATTGGGCTAGAATTGGTGTCCTGCCCATAAGTTACATGAGAAGTATCTAGTGGTGTAGAGTCTACAATTGTCCCAACATTCATGAGTAGGGAAGTCCAAACAAATTGTGCAAGCAGATAAGCTATATGAAGAGTTGGTGAGCATCTTTATTTAAAGGTTTTGGGCTTTGGAACCCCTTCAAAAATAATTTTTTTTATTGAACAGCAAATTTTATCACACTTTAATTTCATATCACCTTGCATTTGCAAGGATTTGAACCTACAACTTTATATTTGTAAAGGAGACACCATACCACTAGACTAAGAGGTCATGTGAAGTTTCACCCCTCCTTATTCGTCACCCACCTCCAAAAAAAATAAAAAAAAATAAAAAAAAATTTAAAACTTGTCATATTCTACCTCCCTAAAATCAGTAGGGGTGCTTAACGGGTCGGGTTAGCGGGTCCAACCCGTTCCGAACCTGAAAATTTTACATGTACCCGAACCCAAAAATTGTGACATACATATGAACCCGAACCCGACCTGTTCAACCTGATTTTTTATTTTTTTCGCAAACTAGTGTATTAAAATTAAAATTTTACTAAAAAAACACTAACATATATAAAAGATTTATGTTTTATTTATAAAATCTCATACAAATGTCTATTTTAAGTTATAAGTGTAGCATAAAATATCTAACCAATTTAATTTATAACATAAAATATATTGTAAATAAACAATATATAGTATAAATAGGTTAAACGTGTCAACCCGCCCGGGTTGACCCGAACCCGACCCGTTTAGCTAAACGGGTTCGCGGGTTTAACCCGAACCCATTTAAACTAAACCTAAACCCGTTAATTTCGTGTTAGGTTCGGGTCGTGTCAGAAATTCTCACCCCTAAAAATCAGTGATGAATAGCTTTAAGGTGTGTACTTTAAATACTATGCCAATTGAATATATTGAATATATACGACGCCAGGGCAAGCATACAAATAGGAATATGAAAAACATGTATTGAAAATTAATTCGAAAATTTAGTAGCTTCAATTCCAACTGATGTAATGTAATTCAAAGTGAAACATTAATCATTAAATAAAATGGAGGGTAAGACCATATGTAGTAGGGGACTTTATTTATAAAGTTTATGTTTCTGATTGGTCCACGTGACAGCTGAGTCATATGGAGAAATAAAGTGAAAAATGAGTGTAGTGGTAGGGGCTTTATTTATAAAGTCCCTGTTAATATTTTATTTTATCTTTTAAATTAAAAAATAATAAAATAATAATAAAAAGAGAGAGGATGAGGTGGCAACCTGTGATTGGGTGGGGCATTTTAGAAACCGGCGCAATATATTTAACGCCAAAACAGGGGGGGGGGGCTTTATTTTACAAAAATGGCGTCCAATGAAGCCCCACTACGGTGGGTTAAGTGCATTTAATCTCAATTGAAATATTACAAATCAAATAAACCGATCTAAAGTCCAACACATATAGGGGTGGACAAAAAGCTCGCGACTCGAGACTCGCTCGAAACTTGCTCGAAAAAAACTCGCTTGAAAAGGCTCGTTTTGTAATCGAGCCGAGCTCGAGCCAGGGGTGTTCAGCTCGTGGCTCGGCTCGTGACTCGGCTCGATGGCTCGGCTCGTGGCTCGGCTCAATGGCTCGACTCAGGATTGTGTATGTATAATTAATATATAGATGAAAGTAATATATTTTGGCTCCAAACCCAATTCTAAAATTCAAAATTTGAAAGTCTCACTCATATTACATATCTACCTCACCACTTTATAATACAATTAACTCTAACTTAGAAAAATAAAAAATATACATGTATAGTGTAATTTTATTTTATTTATTTTTTGTTTTTTATTTTATAAATCTTTGTAAAAAAAATAAAAATAAAAACATAAAAGAAAATAACGAGCTGGCTCGAGCCAGCTCGACCAGAAAAACGAGCCGAGCCGAGCTGGCTCGTTTAATTTCAAGCTCGAGCTCGAGCTCAGCCTGGCTAGGCTCGACTCGGCTCGTGTACAGCCCTAAACACATATCCATTTAATACAAACGAATAAATTGCATTGACTTTTACAATCCCTCAATTTACACAGTATTGAACCGGTAAACATTCAAACAATTTAGCGGAAAGGTAACGCGATCAAAGAAAATGATACGATTAAGCATTCATTATTCTGGAAAGAGTTAATTGCCAATTTAGTCTCTGAGGTTTGTCACAAATTGTCACTTTCATCCAAATCTTTTTTTTTCGCATCTGTGTCCTGATGAGCCGGTCGTCACGGTTTATACAAAACCTAAATAACCTAGGTAGATAGGGTAAATAGGGTATCAATCCAAGGAGCGTGTGGTTAGTGAGTATTGTTTAGTCAACTAGAAAATGTTGCTTATGAAGATGCTAGTTTAGTTATGAAGGGTGTAAATTATCATTGAAAAGTTGATTAAAAAGTTGATGATTATAATGAGAATTTAATTGAATTAGTAAGAATAATGAGAATAACGAAACTTGTAAACAATTTAATTAAAATGATTACACTAGAGATTCGGTAATTGAATACTAGGGCTTTCAACAATTGGGTGAACAATGATAGTGCACAATTGGTACTAACGGAGTGATTGCTCAATAGATTTAGGTATCAAGTTTTGTCAACATCAAGATGGACTAAACTATACTTTATCACCTAGAACATACAATCCTATGGTAGTGTTGACGCAAGGAATCATGCTTATCTCACTAGAAATTGGCACAAGATCAATTAACTAAAAATGAGTCTAGCATAAGATTAATCACCAATCAACACAATTAATTCAAGTACACAAAGACATCAACAAAAGTTTAAGAATAATACCCAAATGTGTTCAAACCCTAGATATCAAGAACCTACATCCCCAGTGTAATACAAAATGATTTAGCCAAGCATGGCCATGGTGTTCATCTTCAAGTTTGTGTCTTCAATCTTCAAGAATGCTTCAAAGTCTTGGGAGAATTGTGTGTGTTTATTTGCTTAATGGTGATGAATCCTCTTGGTCTCTAGGAGTTAAAAGCAGATCAAAACGTCCCCAAATGTCATAAATTCATCATAAAAATGTTTCCACCATCATTGCCTTTGAAAAAGGAAACGTTTTGACCATTTTTTGACTTTGGCGTATCCTACGCCACTTTTGGTGTAGGCTACGCCAGATGCTTTGTGCCTGAGCTGTTGTCTGCTGCCCTACGCAATTGAACTTCTCATTGCCTACGCAAATGGCGTAGGGTACGCCAGTTTTGGCGTATCCTACGCTAATTCCTCCTTCAACCTCGGATTTTGATTTCCCAGCTCGTTTATGCTTCCGTATCTCGCCCGAGCAACTCCAAAACGTCATATTTGCTTTCTTTAATCATCAAATCCTGAAATAACATAATAATATCAAAGCAACACCATTTGACGACTTAACACTCCTTAAAACTCATTCATAGATGCTTTTATACACATCTTTTAACTAACCCATCACATCCCCGCACTTATCTTTTGCTTGCCCTCAAGCAAATCAATAAACTTTATTCAATCAACATTTCAATTAAATTCCACCCCTTTTTTTATCGATTCTCAAAAATGGCCCCTAGTCATACCCTAACTCACAAGACTTACGCCTGTCAGTAGATTTACATTCCAAGGTTTTTACATGTTATTAAAAACAAATGTCTAGCCAAATCCAACTAGATCCGATTTCACATTTTTGCACACCCCTCACAATGGTTCACTCCACTCGGTTTACTATCTAGACTAGCAAGTAATGTGCTAGTATTTCATATCAATCACTCGAAACCGATTATAGGGCATGTTAGCATAAGCTTGCAATTCAATCGTCTTCCACAGAATTTTTCAAAAGTGAACACAAGTCAAAAGGTCTTAAAACGGGTTGTAATGGGGCTAGGCGAAGGGTATGGAAGGGAATATTTAAAAGTGACTATAATGATGAAAATTCGACTTTTATTACATCAACTAACTAATTACTAAACTATAAGGCAATGTTGCACCTTTTATTCAATTACTAACTCAAGCATATTTTTGTGCTTTTCTATGAGAACTTCCATTTGTTTGAATCGTATTTGTTCTCATGTTTTTTTTTGAACTCACATTACAAACTATATACAATACAAATTAAAATCCTATGACCGAATTTTCATCATTTGGGTTTAAAAATTGAAAAGGCTAAATGGGTCAAATGGGTTGACATGGGTAACCAATTGAAAGGTTAAAGGCTCAAGCTTGTTTAACTAAAGAAGGTTTTTTTTTTTTTTTTTTTTTTTTTATGAAAAGGCTAGATAGACCTAATGCCTTAATCATTCCTGTGTCACAATTAATCTAAAGTAGTGGGCGTATCAAAAATTGCAAGTTCTACCTTATGCGCCTTTAATGGCACACTCAATTCAATTGAACACAACATGCCGAAAGATGTGAAACAGATTTTTGTAGGGTGTTAGCATGTTGTGGTGGCTCAACAATCTCTTCCTAAACCTAAAGGGAAATATGGGTTGCCAATGTGCAAAAATGCTATATTCTTCCTTAGTCTTTTCTAACCAGACAATCACGCTTTACAAAAACCATCCTTGGAAAAACACATCAAGGAACTTAAAGAGTTATGACCATGATTAGGGGTCGAATTTTTGTGATCCAATATTATGGTGAAAGAAACGGTTTTCTTAAAGTTTAGCTTGAGGGTCTTAAAATTTTTTATATTTAAATGGCCACACTTGGAACTTACATTGCCCTCAATGTGGATTTTTGCACGAATAAGGGGACCAAGTAGCCAATTAAATTAAAAATATGTGTAAGGATGCTTTTGTTCCGCCCCACTACATTCCCCTTCTAAAGCAACACTAATCATTCACCCAAGTCTTATTCAAACAACATACACATAATTAAAGAAAAGAAAGCACCTGGTAAATAATTGATGTCTCCATTCTATCTGCGAATCTTTGCTTTCCACACTTTAATGCTTCCTATCCTTTGTTACTCCCTTTTTAGCTGAACACTTACTGGTGATGTATACACTGGGCTCACACACAAAACATCAAAATATCCAAAAAAAAAAAAACAAACTAAAACTGCAAAGCATAAAGGTCCAAACAAACTTAAAACACACCAAAATAAAATCAAAGACGAGAAAAGTACAAACATACCAGTCTACAAACTATACAAAAAGAGCATTACCTCAACCATGCGTCAGTGGTAATATGGGTCATTCGGACCCGGTGGCGGATAAGGAGTGTTTGGATGCCCGAAAATCGCATCCATCCACCCATGGTAGTCACTGAGTGGGTCAGCAGATGAGGAAGATCCTTCAGCGGGTGGTGGAGGTGGTTCCTGTCGTGGAGTGGGGAGATAACTGGAGGAGACCCCTTGAGGCCACCTAACTTGATCAATCACCTCCTGCGGCTGCTCCCTTATGGTTGAGTAGTCAACATATGGAACAACCGGTACGTATGGGCGTCCCGCCACCATATCCTGATGGTGCCTGATCTGTTCAGCTTCTATGAATCTGTTAACCGTATCCATTTCCCGAGCATAGTTAGCCGCCCACCAATGCTTGTCTTCTGTTGCCTTCCTTTTTGCTTCTCTTTTCTCTTCTCTCGCCACTTGCTCCCGTTCCCCGCTTTTCTTCTCTCTCCACTCGCTCTTGCTCTCTCCTTATTGCAGCTTCTTCTCTTTGCCTTGCAAGAACCAAGGTTCGCGTACCCCTATACCAAATAGATTTCTTGAATGAAGTCAAACCTTGATAACCCGCGGGCCTTGCCCTGTTGACTTCCGCCACCATTTCCATCTCTTGCCTATTCACCTCTTGAACTGGGCGCTCCCTCACTACATGCACCTCCTCTTGTAATTCCTCTTCATCATCTGTGTTTACCTCTTCATCATCCGCATGCTCAACATCCTCTCGCAAAGCCATCATTTGAGTTTTACCTTGTTTGTCAAGTAAAACATGATATTCCGCGGTCCGCTCATATGTGAATTTTGCCTTGGCAAAATTCTCCCAGTTCATCTTCATAATATTCACTTCAAGAGCCGGTGTTGATCTTGTTACCACTCCTTGAGCTTCCATTAGATATGACAAAAGCCTAACATGTGGGATCATTTTCCGTTCTTGACTTTCCCTGCTATCCCAAACATTCATCAAAACCAAATGCCTAAACGATAGGCGTGGTGTACCAAACATGATTGCATGTACCACTCAAACATCCCAACGTCTTATCTTCGACCTATCCCCGAGTCTTGCCATTAAATTTTCATACGAGATACCTAATATGAATCTGGCCTCGCATTCCATATCTTCCCTGCAATATTGAGTTCCCCTTTTTCTTGGAATTACATTGTTAAACATATTTTCTGGATCAGTGTTTACTTGCTGTTTATTCCAAAATAACTCCTCGGGGATGTAATAATACTCGCTTTCTGGACAAGAGTCAAAATTAGCAATTCGACGCATTGTCTCGAAGGATAGGGTCATCTTCTTCTTCCCCACAGTACCAATCAACTTTAATGTGCGAGGTGGGTCATCAACAAAATCTCGCTCGAGCGTAGACATCCATTGCACTATCGCCTTCATGTAAACCTTCTTTCCCCGATTAGCACAAAAGTCTAAAGCCGCTTCCCAACCAATTCTTTCAAATTTTTGCGTCAAGCCTATCAATCTCAACTGTTCCGCATTATATGCTCTTTCATAAACAAGAACACCCTCGGTACCATGTTCTAGTGTTGCCATTTTTTGATACCATAATGCGGGTCTAATTGCTTCAGGGAACATAGATAACCGTTTGGATTTCTCCTTCCAGTTGGGAAGGTCTACATCCATTTCTTCACCACGATCCAACTCATGTTGAATTTCATCACCCTCATCATCAGAATCGTCTTGTAGATTGGACCATTTCCCTTTTTTCCGTTTGGGTTGAGTAGACGATTCACAATGTTCCTTACCCTTTCTTCTGAAAATATTCTATAACAACATTCATGAACAATAATGCAGTATTAGTATCTAATCTCAATAAGACTATCATGTACATCAACTACATTTTACCCAAGCATGACATCCTATGGTTATGATCATATACTAGCGATCAAAAGTTTTGTACTAATCGCCTAGATTCGATAACCATGTGTTCTACATCTCCATAACCCCTTCCCCACACTTGTTTCTTGCTTTTATTGACCAAAATTCGTTTTTTTTAACTAACAATAACAATGCTTTCTACCCAAATAATAATCATTCCTAAACACTAATACTCATAGCATTTATTTTCTACACATACATGAACATATAATATGTAAGTAATGAAATTAAAGAGTAAAACTGAAAGAATACATACCTTCATGATGATTATTGAGTAGGGAAATACTTAGAAGCAAGAAATAAGCACACAACACAAACACCCACAAAAACCCGTTTTTTAGACCTTTGATTCGCCCCTCAAAATGTCGGAATTAACAAATTCTAAGTTAGGGGTTTTGTAGATCTTGAAAAATTACATGATTTTGATATAAGGATTGTTGAATTTGGTGTGGTAATGAAAAAGTTATGGGAGGTTGAAGGTTTGAGGGTTTTGGAGAAGATGTAGATGAAAGAGATGGAGTTGTACGGTTGGAATGGTGTTTTGATGTGTGAAAATTTGTTTTGAGAAGATGTGGGGCCGGTCAAACTCGGTCAAACCGAGTCAACAATTTTTTTTTCCAGGTATTGGCGTATCCTACGCCACTTTTGGCGTAGGCTACGCTAGTCACGTAGGGAGCCTCATGTGTTGTAGCGTAGGACAGCTGAGCTTGGCGTAGGAAGATCTGACTTGGTGTACCCTACGCCAAATGTGGCGTAGGCTACGCTACCCACCCCCCCTTTTTTTTTCAAAGCTAAGATTACCTTAAAAAAATCGATCAAAATTTTGTACCTATATAAAAGACCTATATAAAATTATAAAATTTGTACAATTTTACAACTATGCTTCCCACCCCCCGAAAAAATTTAGTATTGTCCCCAATACTATAATTAGAATACGTACCTGGAATGGGAGCTAGCACCTGCATTTTTAATTGATTTCATAGGTTGGTAAGCCCTCTAAAAAGCTTACCAACTCGACAATGTTACCGTGCTCCGTGAGAAGTTCCACGTAAGGCTTTAGACGATGCCCATTCACGGTTTGCTTCGACCCATATTTTGGGTCCTCAATGTCCACCTCACCAAGCTTTCCAACCCGCGTTATTATGTACGGGCCATTCCACTTACTCTTGAGCTTCCCAGGGAAGAGCTTCAACTTGGAGTTATAGAGCCAAACTTTTTGACCCACTTCGAATTCCTTCTTACGAATCTTTGCGTCATGAGCTCTTTTCATTTGATCCTTGTATTTTGACGCGATCTCGTAAGCTTCATCCCTTAACTCTTCCAACTCGCACAATTTGAGTTTCATCTCTCGACCTGCATCATCATAACTCAAATTAACCTTTTTAATAGCCCAATATGCCTGGTGAACTAATTCAACCGGGAGATGACAATCTCTACCATACACTAATCGATAAGGAGTTGTTCCAATAGGTGTTTTGTAGGCTGTGCGGTAGGCCCATAAAGCATCATCTAGCTTAGTTGACCAATCCTTTCGGTCCGCACGAACCGTCTTTTGCAAAATTTCTTTGATTTGCCTATTGGAAACCTCAACTTACCCACTAGTTTGTGGATGATATGGGGTGGCAATCCTATGGTCAACACCATATCGCTTAAGCAATTTTCCGAATTTTCGGTTTTTGAAATGAGATCCCCCATCACTTATAATTGTGCGAGGTAACCCAAACCTTGAAAAAATATGTGTTTGAATGAAATTGCAAACAACGATATGGTCATTGGTTTTGGTGGCAATAGCTTCAACCCATTTAGAGACATAATCTACCGCCACCAAAATGTATAGATTACCAAAAGAATTGGGAAATGGTCCCATGAAATCAATTCCCCATACATCAAACACATCAACAACCATAATGGGTTGCATTGGCATTTCATCACGTCTTGAGATGCTTCCTAATTGTTGGCAATGTAGGCAATTTCTAACATACTCAAACGAATCCTTAAAAATTGTTGGCCAATATAACCCACTAGACAAAACCTTGTGACCCGTCTTTTGGCCACTGAAATGTCCTCCACATGCATAAGAGTGCACGTGCTTCAACACACTCATGATATCCTCATCCGGAATGCATCTTCGAATGATTTGATCCGCTCCCACTCTAAACAAGTCAGGATCATCCCAAATGTAATGTTTCACTTGAGACAAAAAATGGAGCCTCTTCTTCCTTACCCAATGTTCCGGCATTGTACCTGTCACTAGAAAATTAACAATATTAGCAAACCAAGGTAATGTCGAAACAGCTAACAAGTGCTCATCTGGGAATGACTCATTAATTTCATTCATTGAGTCTTCCTCCTCAATCATCAGTCTAGACAAATGGTCGGCAACCACGTTCTCCGTGCCTTTCTTATCACGAATCTCCAAATCAAACTCTTGCAATAAGAGTATCCATCTTATCAACCGGGGCTTAGCATCCTTCTTATCCATTAAGTACCTGACAGCACTATGATCAGTATAAATAATAATTTTGCTACCCTATACATAAGACCGAAATTTGTCTAGAGCATATACCACCGCAAGTAGCTCTTTTTTGGTAGTAGTATAATTTAATTGTGCTTCTGAAAGAGTCTTACTTGCGTAGTATATAGCAACGGGTTTCTTATCTACCCGTTGACCCAACACGGCCCCAACCGTGTACCCGCTTGCATCACACATAATTTCAAAAGGTAAAGACCAATTAGGTGATTGCAAAATTGGAGCCTCAACCAATTTCCTTTTTAAGTTATCAAAGGCTTCGACACATTTTTCATCAAACTCAAATGGGGCGTCTTTTAATAATAATTTACATAAAGGTTTTGTAATGTCACTAAAACCTTTAATAAATCTCCTATAAAATCCCGTGTGCCCCAAAAACAATCTTATCCCTTTGACATTTGTGGGATGAGGTAAAGTTGATATGACTTGAATCTTGGCATGATCAACTTCAATCCCACGACTCGAAACAACATGACCCAATACTATCCCTTCTTGGACCATAAAGTGACTTTTCTCCCAACTCAAGACCAAATTCGTTTTTACACATCTTTGTAAAACTTTTTCTAATTGATTTAAACAGGCATCAAACGAAGACCCAAAAATAGAAAAGTCATCCATGAAGATTTCCACAGACTCCCCCACCATATCTGAAAAAATACTCATCATACACCTTTGAAAGGTGGCGGGGGCATTACAAAGACCAAATGGCATTCGCCTAAATGCAAAAGTGCCATATGGACAAGTAAAGGTAGTCTTTTGTTGATCCTCGGGATGAATAGCAATTTGATTGTAACCCGAATACCCATCCAAGAAACAATAAAATTTTTGTCCGGCTAATTTTTCTACTATTTGGTCAATGAAAGGTAAAGGAAAATGATCTTTGGAAGTTGCAGCATTTAACTTCCTATAATCAATACAAATTCGCCACCCGGTTACCGGCCGGGTAGCTACCTCATCACTAGAGTCGTTTTTCACGACTTGAATACCTGCCTTCTTTGGGACGGTTTGAGTTGGACTAACCCATTGGCTATCCGAGATGGGGTAAATGATACCCGCATCTAACCATTTCAGCACCTCTTTTTTTACAACCTCCCGCATGTTAGGATTTAACCTCCTTTGAGCATCTCTCGCGGGAATCACCTTCTCATCTGTGATAATTTTGTGCATCACAATTGACGGACTAATACCTTTCAAATCCGCCACAGTCCACCCAATAGCAGCTCTATGGATCACCAATACCTTCATTAATTTCTCTTCTTGCTCCCCGGTCTAGTTTGAAGCAATGATTACCGGGAGCGTGTTGCCTTCACCAACATAAGCATATTTTAAATGCTTAGGCAACTCCTTCAGTTCCACCTGTGGTGGCTCAACTAAAGATGGCTTCAACTTCGTATCAATGTGATCTGGAAGGCTCTCCACTTGATGAGTCCATGGTGGTCTTCCTTCTTGTACCGCCATCGCTTCTTGAGTCTTTTCCTCCTCTTCCATGCTTTTCAATATTTCCACCTGTAACCTGTTAAACATAAATGTCACACCACGCCAATAGCGGAAACACGTGGCGCGACGGTTCAAGCGTATAAAGTCAAGGTTAACGCAAATCATAAGTAATTAAGAAAATGGGTCATTTATTAAGGCGTCAAAAACCATGTTTTACATTTACAAATAAACGAAATTGTTTTTAATACAAGTAAGGAGGTTTCTCAAATATATCCCAAATCCTTGGGAAATAAAGGTGAAACCCCTTCAAAACACCCGACGCCCAGTTGAGAGATTCCCCTGACCCAGCTCGTCATGTTGTCCATCTTCAATCAATTACCTGAAAGATATGTTTAAAATTCATCAATATATAAATATTGGCGAGTTCACAGGTTTTAGTTTCCAAAACTTTAACTCTCGGGAAATACCATGTTATGACAATTTATAGGAGTTGCAAGTTCCTACAATTCTACTTGAGCCTATAACCAAACCAAGACAAATAATAATAATGTGCCGCTCCAAGTCGTTACTCGGTATCCTACGACTTGATTTCAGAATACGGGCACCCTAGGCATACGCCGATGCATAATCGACGCTATCGATTAGGGGTGGGCCTTGTCAGGCACCAATAGTACTATTCAAATATTCCTTCGGTTTCATTTCCCTGAATTAATGATTATAGAAGAGAGGTCTCAACCCCGAGTGGCGATCACAACTCAAGTAATTATCCCGTCAAACATTTTCCCTAACATATCTTTCCCCCGAAAAACGTAAAATAGTTTAAAATGGGGCCGTGAGACTCACCTGAATCTGTGCTCGGCTCAAAAGGAAGGATAGCAAATTTGTGGTCACGCACCTACAAACGTCCTAGACGTATAAGCCACTATACCTATAGTGCATGTGCCTTAGCAAGTTGTACACCCAACTCCCCGACCACGAGTTATTCCAATTCCCGTTTAATTAAACGCGTATCCTAGGTTCGTTGGCGATGGATCACCATTTTCTTACAAGTTATATATTATTCTCATTAATATCCTTTTAACTTGTGTAATATTATCCTCGATTCGACTTCACCTAACGTATAATTATTTTCCCATTCAAAAAGATCGCATCGTTCGATATAATATATTCTTAACACCCGACCCGACTCACTTTGCCGCATATTTATTTTCCCATTCAAATAGATATGCTAAGGTCTTGTCGTTCGGTAGTATATTCTTAACGCCCGACTCGACTTACCATGCCGTATATTTATTTTCCCATTCAAATAAATATACTAGGATCGCGTCGGTTCGGTACACACACACACACACACACACATATATATATATATATATATATATTTTGTCTACTCGTCTCGGTTTTCCTTCCCGCATATCTACTTTCCCATTAAGTAGATATACTAGAATTTCGTCGAGTCGAGCATATATATATATATATATATATATATATATATATATATATATAAACGTGTAATTTTTCTTGTTAAGTCCATACGTTGTTTAACGTTTTAATCCTTTACGTTATGTTTTCTCCCACGAATGTTCTCTCCAACACTTAGGAAAGTGTTATATAATTTTCACCCATGTTATATATATTTTACTTCCTAAAATATATATTTTCTTATCTTGCCGCAATGGCATTTTTCTCTTGTTTGTCCGTTTATCCGCTATAGTTAGTTTATGTATCTAAGTCCGATAGTTGATTTTTTTCCAAGTTTTTCCCAATATGCGTTTTATAGAAATATCATTTATATTTCTAATTCTCTAACACATATTACTTGAAAGGTTCAAAAAATACTTTTGTATTTTTAACCCAAACTTGTTACTTATATACAAAAATGTTTCCATCACTTTTATATTCCCATTTATACAAAAGTGTTCATTTTTGTATAAGTTTTCCCAAGTTTTTAATCTTGTTCAACATTTTTATAAAAACCTCTATTTTTATAAAACCCTTATGTTAATACAAGTCTATATTTTTATAAACTTTCATTTTTATAAAAATACACTTTTTATACTAAATACACAAGTAGTTTACTAGTGTTTACCAAACCATCCTTGAAAAATTATTATTTATGCTTTTGACACCAAACTTTCCATTGTTGCATTTTTGGATCAAAGTTTCTAAAATATCCATTTTAGTCCCTCAACTTTCAAAGTTACAACATTAGTCCCTTAACTTATAAATGTTGCATTTTTCCATCCTAACTTCCAAAGTTAGCATTTTTCTCCCAAATTAGTGGACTTTGAAGATTCATCTTCTTAATGTTAGATTATTTTTGCATCATACCACTTTTAATAGTCTTATATTCCATAAATAAGGCTACTAATATGTGTGTTTAGTGTATTTGTCCAACATATCCAAATTTCACTCATGCAAGTGAGTAGACTTTAAATATGTAACTTCTACATTTATGATCTTCTAACATATTCCAACTTATATTAGACTTTAGATGGTCATTTTATGATGATTAAAACTACCTTTTAGCATATTCATGTTACTTTCACAAATCATGTTTAAATCATCATCCTTCATAAGTGTATGTGTAGATTTTATAACTTTTAGAAATACTACATTACTAACATCAAATCTATGATCCATTTACATGTCTTTAATCATTCATTTCACTTCATGTAAAATATATTAAAGCTTATGTTTCAAAACCACATTTTAACCCTTCATGTACAACTTGCTTCTAAGAACACATAACATGAATATTAATGATCAAAGCAAGGTTAAGAAGCTTACTACTAGCACAAGGCTAGGGAAGACAAAAACCTTGGATTTGAATGGGGTTTAGTGTGTTCTTCCAAGTGGTTAAGCTCCAAGCTCTTGAAACACACAATGGGGTTTTGAAGGATGGATATTTAGAGGTGATTTGGATGTGTTAAACTTGAAAGAAAAGTGTGTGTGTGTGTGTGTGTTACAACCTACGGCCACAAGGGAGAAGAAAGAAGAAAGTTTTGCTTGAATGTTCAAGTGTCTAACACATGCTTCTTTATAATATCCTTCCAATATCTTTCCTAGATTGCATATGATCTTGCTAAAGATTCAAGAAATTTGTGTTGTACAAAAATGATCTTGGGAGATTGTGTAAGAGGGGTGTTTGGCCGTGAGTTAGAGAGAGAAGGAGATGGCTTGTGAATCTTGCCAAGATGTTTATAATCTTCCATGTAATCTACATTAGATTTATATAATCATGTGTGTACTAATGTAATCTTATGAAATGATCTTGTGTTGGATTCATAAGGCCTTTGGCCGATTTTTTTCTTACACAAAGCATGGTTTAGGCATTGCTTTACTACTAGCTAATCTTACACAATCTATATCCAAGCAAGCTTAATTCTCATGCTTATCTTTTGGACACAAGTAGGATGTTTAGACAAAAAGGAAAAAGGATTATGCATGATGGTTTTAGGCCGCCCCCTTTAAGGGTTTAGGTGGGGTCCACAACACCAAATATTTACCCATTATTTGTTAAGTTAAATCCCTCTTCGTTCGGGTGTCGTTCGGGTATTTTTCGGGTTTTTAACCGCGCGTTATTCGGACATTAAAAATACCTTTAATAACCCTTAAACATAGCCTAGTTTAAGCGTTGATTGGTTATTTAGGCTTTTGTCGGGTGAAATTATAAGTTATACGCGTATCGGGTGCGGTACGCGCACTTTATTCGTTACCGGGAGATTCGTATGAAAAGCTCTCACTTATGGCTTTGGAGTTCCAAACCCATTATATTTTGTGAAATTACCCTTTATTTTACATCCTGGGTGTCCGGGATCCTTTTCGTTTATTTAATTTTTACCGGGTAATCGCCAACGTCCATACCGGATAAGTTTACTCGCACATGATCCTATCATGTTTTGTCATTAAACGTATGCATTCCTATGCATTATTTGGGAATTGCTATCTTCTAAGGCCTTGATAAATAAGTCAACACATAATTTCATTTAGTTACGTTAATCATATATTAGTTAATTAGTACGGAATTACCTCATTTTTGCCGGTTGTTACAATAAAACACTCCTCTATTGTGCTTTCCTCGTCTACAATGGTGTTGTATAGAGGTATGCACTCGTCAATAATGTCCGTCATATAGCATTCATCATTGACTAGAGGGTTAGTCCCATTTGAAAAAACATTTAACCGAAACCTACGGTTACCAAAGGTCATGTCAAGCGTGCCCGTTTTGCAATTAATTTGGGCATTGGCTGTGGCCAAAAATGGTCGACCTAGTATAACTGTTGGTTGTTTGGTTAGGTCCATGGAAACATAATCAAGTACTAAAAAGTCCACCGGATAATAAAAATCTTCGACTTTTACTATCACATCAGTAACCATCCCACGGGGTAGTTTAGGAGTCAAGTCAGCTAACACCACGGTGGTGTTAGACTCTTGAAGTGGACCAAATTCGTATTGGTCATAAAGACTACCCGGTAAGATGCTTACACTAGCTCCAATGTCCAAGAGTGCCCGTGTCATTTTAAATTCTCCAACTTGAATGGATATGATGGGCGCCCCCGGATCTTGCAACTTTGGTGGAAGTGAACCTGAAAGAATAGAACTCACATTTTCTGTTAAATCAATTTTCTTTGGAATTTTGTGAATTCTCTTTTGGGTACACAAATCTTTCAAGTATTTTGCATAAGAAGGAATTTGTTGAATTGCATCTAAAAGTGGTAAATTAATTTTTACTTGTTTAAAAATTTCCCATAACTCTTCTTGTTGTGGGCCTCTTCTTTTAACCACTTTTTTAGATGGCTCCAACAATGCATCGGGATAAGGGATGGTATTACCCTCCATACCCTTTTCCTTAGCCTTGGGAGCTTGTTTGTTCTCAACGGGTTTTGATTTTTCAGAAAAATTTTTACTTTGATTTTGACCCGTTTTCTCCTCACCTTCATTCTCATCACTCACATCTTCCACCTCCCCTTCAACAAATTGGGGAGATGGTGGCTCAATTTTATTCTCAATTTTATTATCAATGATTTTACCACTACGAAGAACGGTTACCTTATTAATGGGAACATTGCGAGTGTTCTTCGAATTCGAACCTTGATGTTGCGGGTTGATAGTGGTATCACTAGGAAGCTTACCCGTGCTTCCTCTCCATTGAGCCATTTCTTCCGCTAGTTGACCCACTTGTTTTGCTAAGGCCTCGTGAGACTTATCTCTCACCTCATTCACCTTCTTCATTTCCTTGATGTCATTGTTGGAGTCCTTCATCATATTCATTAGTGCATCCAACTTTGAACTCAATGACTCATCACCACCTTGACTTCCCGAAGAATTTCCTTGATTGCTTGAGGAGCCGCCTTGGTTGTAACCCCGTTTGTAACAACCGGCAAAAATAAGGTAATTCCGTACAATTAATTAATATATGATTAACGTAATTAAATGCAATTATGTGTGATTTAATTAGCAAGGCCTTAGGGAATAGCAATTTCCAAATAATGCATAGGAATGCATACGTTTAATGGTAAAGCATGATTGGATCATGTGCGAATAAGCTATCCGGTACGGATGTTGGCAATTACCCGGTAATAATTAAATAAACGAAACGAATCCCGGACACCCAGGATATAAAATAAAGGGTATTTTCATAAGATATAATGGGTTTTGGGACTCCAAAACCATAAATGAAAACGTCTTGTACAAATCTCCCGGTAACGAATAAAGTGCGCGTATCGCACCCGATACGCGTATAACTCGTAATTTCACCCGGTAAAGGCCTAAATAACCAATCAACGCTTAAAATAGACTATATTTAAGTGTTATTAAAGGTATATTTAATGTCCGGATAACGCGTGATTAAAACCCGAAAAATACCCGAACGACACCCGAACGACGGGGGATTAAACATAACAATTAATGGGTTAATATTTGAAGAGGTGGACCCCACTTAAACCCACTTGGGGCCGGCCTAAGAGCCTTATTACACCCACATTTTATGTTTAATAATTAACATCTAGAAACCTAATAAAGCATGCACACATGTGAGGCCAAAAGTTGTAAGAAAAGCATGAGTGAACACTAGTACAAAAGTGGCTCAAGTCTTGTCCCCTTGAGCCAATTTTCGGCCATAGGCCACTAAAGGCCAAGACAACACTCTTAACCATCATGACACAAGTATGCATGCATGGATGAAGGGTCTTGTATAAAGATAATGATGGATTGCAAAGATTAACCAAGATTTACAAGCAAACTCCTAACCATACATGCATACCTACGGCTCATCCATATACACACACATATCCTCTTTTCAAAATCTCCCAAGTACACTCATAATCTTCCATAAGATATCTTAAATCTTTGGCATCATTACATGAGTTGGATATATAATAACATGTGTTAGAGACTTGGAGCATCAAAGCAAAACTCTTCTTCTTCTTCCTTCTTGAAGCCGTGGGTTTCCACCTCCCCATACACATTGTTCTTTCAAGCTTTTACATCTCCAAAATACTTAGAATCATCCATCATCCAAACCCCTTTTGTGTGTTTCAAGAGCTTGGAGCTAAACCACTAGGAAGAACACACTAAACCCCTCTCAAATCCAAGGTTTTTGTCTTCCCTAGCCTTGTGCTAGTAGTAAGCTTCTTAATCTTGTTTTTGATTGTTATTTTTCATGTATGTGTTCCTAGTAGCAAGTTGTACATGAAGGGTTTAAAAATGGTTTTGAACATAATCTTTAAAAAGTTTTCATATGTAAAATGGAAGGTTAAAGATATGAAAATAAACCATGGATTTGATGATGATGATATATTAGTCTTGAAAATATATGAAGTTTACATATAAGACTAAGTAGGATGATGTTTTGGTTAATATTTTGAGATGAACTTGAATATGTTAAAACTAACTTTAATTCATCTTATTATGATCATTTAAGTTATAATATGTGGTAAAACATGTTAGAAGTTCATAAATGAATAAGATGGAAAATTAAAGTTAACTCACTTGGATGAATGATATTTTGAAGAAATGGACAAATACATAAAACACACATATAATTAGTCTTTCATATGGAATATAAGACTAACATAAGTGTTTAGATATAAAAATAACTTACCAATAAAAAGTTGAATCTTCAAAGTTAACTATTTTGAGTGAAAAATGCCAACTTTGAAAGTTAGAATAGAAAAATGCAACTTTTGTAAGTTAAGGGACTAAAGAGGTAACTTTGAAAGTTAAGGGACTAAAATGGACATTTTAGAAACTATTAGTCCAAAAATACAAGTATGGAAAGTTTGGTGTCAAAAATGTAAGTATTAAAGTCTAAGGATGATTTTTGTAAATACTAGTAAAAATACTTGAGTATTTTGTATAAAAGTGTATTTTTGAAAGTTATAAAAATACAAAGGGTTTTAACATAAGGATTTTTATAAAATAGAAATTTTATAAAAATATTAAACACACTTGGGAAACTTATACAAAAATGAATACTTTTATATAAATGGGAATATAAAAGTGTTGGAAACATTTTTGTAGTTAAGTTGACAAGTTGGGTTAAAAATACATAAGTATTTTAACCATCCAAGTAACGTGTGAAAATAGGAAGAAATATGGAAAATATTTCTATAAAACACATGTTGGTAAAAACTTGGAAAAATTAACTAATCGAGTTAAGATATCGAACTAAAACGCGTTAACGAACCATAACCGGACAAAATATGAGAAAAATGCCATTGCGGCAAGATAAGAAAAATATATATTTTAAGAGGTAAAATATATATATATACCTTGGGTGAAAATAAATAAACACTTTCCTAAGTGTTGGAGGATAAATTCGTGGGAGAAACACTTAACGTAAACGAATAAGACGTTAAAAACAAACGTATATACTTAACAAGAAAAATTACACATTTATATGTATATTTGTACGCTCATCTCGGCAAAATTCTAGTATATCTACTTAATGGGAAAGTGGATATGCGGGAAGGAAAGCCGCGACGAGAAGACAAGGATATATACATGTGTATGTCATACCAACGAAATCCTAGTATATTTATTTGAATGGGAAAATAAATATACGGTGTGGTGAGTTGAATCGGACGTTAGGAATATACGATCGAACGACAAAATCTTAGCATATTTGTTTAAATGGGAAAACAAATGTGTGGCAAAGTGAGTCGGGTCGAGGATTGAAATATATATTATATCGAACGATGCGATCTTAAGTATAATTATTTAAATGGGAAAATAATTATATGTTAAGTGAAGTCGAGTCGATGATAATAAGATACAAGTTATGGAAATATTAACAAGAGTAATATATAACTTGTAACACAAAGGGTAATGTAACGCCAACAACACCTAGGATACACGCATAATTAAACGGGAATTGGAACAACTTGTGGTCGGGAGTTGGGTGTACAACTTGCCAAGGCACACGCACTATAGGAATAGTGACTTATACGTTTAGGACGTTGTAGGTGCAGGACCACCCTTTGCTATTCACCTTATTGAGCCAGACGCAGTTACAGGTGAGTTTCACGGCCCCATTTTAAACTATTTTTGCGTTTTCCGGGGGAAAGATATGTTAGGGATAGTGTTTGACGGATTTAATACTTGAGGTGTGACCGCCACTCGGGGTTGAGTCCTCGCCTCTATAATCATTTGTTCAGGGAATTGAAACCGGAGGAATATTCGAATAGTACTATTGGTGCCTGACAAGGCCCACCCCTAATCGATAGCGTCGATTATGCATTAGGTTATGCCTGGGGTGCAAATATTCTAAACTTAAGTCGTGGGAAACCGAGTAACGACTTGGAGCGGGGCACAATTATTATATGTCTTGGTTTGATTATAGTCTCAAGTAGATTTATAGGAATTTGCAACTCCTATATATTGTCATAACACGGTATTCCCAAGTATTCAAGTTTTAGAAACTAAAAACCCTGTGAACTCACCAATATATTTATATTGACGAAACTTTTTAAACATATCTTTCAGGTAATTAGAAGATGAAAGATCAAGCAGGCAGGGTCGGGGAATCTCCATGCGACGTCAGGCTTTTGTGGGGTTTCACCTTTATTTCCCAAGGCATTTGGGATATATTTGAGAAACCTCTAAGTTTAATTCAAAAACAATTATCTTTTGTGTAATGTTTAAAACTGATTCGACGTCATAATAAATGACCCATTTTCTTAAATTACTTGTGTTTAGCCATAACCTTGACTTTATGCTTTTGAACCGTCGCGCCACGTGTTTCCGCCTTTGTCGTGGTGTGACAGAACGTGGTATCAGAGCCAAGGTTATAGCGAACTAGAGTATTTTCTTTAAAAACTAGACTATAACCGGATTTGGTTCTAAAGATAAAGTTTTCAAAAGAAAATGTACATGGTTTTAAATAAAAGTAATTTTCAAGAAGCATTGGGCATGAGGAGATTCCGACCAAGCCAGCCATGAGTATTGTTATACTACAACGTAGAAATTAGAAGTTAGGAAGGTTACTATAGAGTACGCCATAACTGTCTAATTTAAAATAAATCATATATACATGTACGGTTCTTTTGCCAGGATGTCGGACGCGGGAAGTATAGCGCCTAGTGTTGACAGCAGTATCCAGATTATACCCGCACCTCCGCCGGAGCCAGTCGAGTTGGTTGTACTCGATGCGGAAGAAGACGACGTGGAGATGGACGTCGCAGGAGGGTCAGACGACGATTCAGACGAGACAGATCCTAGCGAGGATCCTGACTGGACACCGGCCGTGATCGACGCGCCACAGCCCATCGTACCGGCCGCACCGTTGGCCGTACGCCCCGTTCGAGCCATCAGGGATTTCCCTGACGGCTGTGCCGGTCCTTCGCGACCAGTTCCCGCCCAGTCAGACGCGGCAGAGTCTCCTTTCCGCCGACAGGCTCACGCCGAGCACGAGCCGGCACCAGTACCACACATTCACGTACCTGCGGGTATGAGACTCCTGCCCATTCCCCGTGGACGGAACGGATGGATATCCGACGACTCCGATGACGAGTCGGTAGGTTCAGTAGGGCACATGTTGGTGCCAGAGATCCAGGCTGCCCAGGAGGAGCCAGTGGCTCCCATGCTAGAGGACGCCCCAGCCGACCCCATAGCTCCACCAGCACCCGAGCCCATACCCCATGAGGAGCCAGCACCAGCAGCACTTATACACGAGGGTAGTCCCGCCCGTAGCTCTGAGCTACATAGGGTAGGCTTGGAGGCCTTCGCCACTGCGAGCCCTCCCACACCCCCTGTAGTGGTGTCCACTCCAGAGTGGGCCACTGTCACTGAGCCATTGGTAGCCCCACTAGCTGAGCCCATGCCACCACCCACCATTGCCATGACTACACCCATCCCCACCATACCCAGTATGACACCTGCACCATACCCTCTAGGTGCAGGGGACCCTTATCTGATGCCACACCACTTTTCCATCAGGCCACCCAGTTTCTTACTGCCCCACATACCAGTACCATTCCCCTTCGGGCCCTTCCCATCTACACACCCCGATGTACCCGGACCATCCCACCTTCCCAGGATGACACATCCCTCTGGACCAGCCCAGACCTCGACCATCACCTTAGAGCAGGATTTTCAGACTCTAGTCAACACGGTGCAGCGCACCGTGAATCAGGTTGAGCAGCAGACAAGGTTGATGTGGGCTAGGATGATTGATACTCGTGATGCCTTGGCGCATTACGCAGAGGAGCTCTTGCGCATGGATGCGCAGAGCGGGATTACTGGGGATGCGCACTGGGCACATCGACAGTTTTTGTACGAGCGCATCTCAGAGATCAGCATGACGATTAGCATGTATGCGCCGCAGTACCAGTACCCCCCGCCACCGCCACAGTAGTATGTATCAGGGGATGCACTGAAGACACACCAGATTATGTACATACTAGCAGCATTATGGTAGTACAGCACGGGTTATGACACTCGTCTGCATTTTGCCCAGCCGTACGGGTATTACGGCGTATGATATGATGTTTTATTATTTCAAAAGCAATGTATTGTATGAGAAATGTATTCTCCATTTTGTATTATGAACAAGCATTGTACTGACATTATTGAAATTAATGAAAAGTCTTATTATTATGGTGAAATATGTTGTTGTCCACGATTATTATTGCTTACTCCATGTGTTGTGGTTTGTATATTTGTGTGGTAATGTTGTGTTGATTTCTATTTATATTTCTGTATGATGTGTTGGTATGTTGTGTGATGATATGGTGTTGATTATTGTGTTCACGCTTTGGTTTGTTATTTATGCTTTATATTGTATAAATGTTTGCCAAATTAACCTTTGATAATTATTATTGAAGAAAATGGCACCTGCCACCCGAAGCAACAGTGGTGCAGACGGACTGCCCACAACACCGGCTGAGCTCGAAACTATGATTTCTGAACGAATAGCTCGTGCCATCGCTGAACACGAAGCCGCACGCTCGGAACACTCCCTTGACAGGACAGGGAGTGAGCGACGTGAGACCTCCCCCAGTGGTAAGAGGTTTATAAATAAATGAAAAGCGATGGGAGAGTATTTCACAAACTCCTATCCCATAATAACATACTATGTTACTATTACAGGGACAGCCTCGGGAGAGCGCGGCTGCACTTTCAAGGCTTTCTTGGACTGTAAGCCACTAAACTTCAGCGGCACTGAGGGTTCCATAGGCCTGGTCAAATGGTTCGAAAAGACCGAGGCAGTTATCCGCATCAGCGGGTGTACCCCTCGACAGTCTGTCATTTACGCCACCAATCTGTTCCTGGATCAAGCCCTAACTTGGTGGAACGGCCAAGTACAGTCTTTAGGAGATGATGTGGCATACACTCTATCATGGGCGGCACTGAAGGAACTGATGACTGCCGAATACCGCCCGGCTAGTGAAGTTCAGAAGTTGGAAACCGAATTCTGGAACCTCACCATGATAGGAGCAGACGTCACTGGGTATACGTCAAGATTTCATGATCTCGCACGACTAGTACCTCGCCTGGTTACACCAGAGAAGAACAAAGTGGAACGTTACCTATTCGGGCTAGCACCACAGATTCGCAGCATGGTCACCTCTTCCAAACCCACGACCATGCGCGAGGCAATTGATCTGGCACTAAGTCTGACTGAGGATGCTATCCGCATGGGTACCCTTATCCGCCAAGTTTCTGGGTTGAAAATTTCTGAAGCAAGTAGTGTTGAGGGCAAGAAACAAGGATCAAGTTCAGTGGTTGCAACTAATGATCAGGGTAACGGACAGAGGTTTGGGAAAAGAAAGAGAGATGAAGGGAAAAGGGATCGAGCATCGGGAAGCTCGAACAAGAAAGGAAAGGGTTATGCCGCCACAGGACGTGGTAACAATAACAACAACAAACAGGGAAACCAGGGAAGAAATAATGGATTGACTTGCGGGAAGTGCCACCGCACCGGGCACAAGACTGAAGAGTGCCGATCTGGAGCACCAAAGAACGGAGGGGCCAGACCCTGTTTTGCATGTGGGTCATTGGACCATTGGAAGAAAGATTGCCCCAAAGTCAACAATCAGGCCCGCGGCCGGGCATTTGTTATTGGAGCCGGTGACGCACGGCAAGACCCCAATGTGGTCACTGGTACGTTTCCTCTAAATGGTCATTATGCCTCTGTATTATTTGATACCGGTGCTGACTTTAGCTTCGTATCCATTGAGTTTAAAAGACTGCTTGGTTTAAAAACTAGCAAACTAGATACACCCTACTCTATAGAACTGGCTAATGGTAAAACTATTGAAACGAGAGAAGTAGCTAAAGATTGTAAGTTAGAACTCTGTGGGCACGAGTTTGGGATTGATCTATTGCCGGTCGTATTGGGAAGTTTTGACATCGTTGTTGGCATGGATTGGTTGTCCGCGCACCGTGCCATTGTGGTTTGCAACGATAAGATTATTCATGTTCCCCTCGCAAGCGGTGAAACTCTCTCAATTCAAGGTGAAAGACACGGGACGCCACTAAGGATTATTTCGAGCATGAAGGCTCGTAAGTGTCTGAGAAAAGGGCTTGTCGCGTTCTTGGCACACGTAGTGGACAAGAAGGCCGACGAGCGAAAGTTGGAAGACATTCCAGTCGCCAGAGATTTTCCGGATGTATTTCCAGAAGATTTGCCGGGGTTGCCACCACCTCGACAAGTCGAGTTCCGCATCGATCTCGTTCCCGGAGCAGCTCCTGTGGCACGATCGCCATACCGCCTAGCTCCATCAGAGATGCAGGAACTGTCCAGCCAGCTACAAGAATTACTGGACAAAGGTTTTATAAGACCGAGTTTCTCACCTTGGGGAGCTCCCGTCTTATTTGTGAAGAAGAAGGATGGCACATTTCGCATGTGCATCGACTATCGAGAGCTGAACAAGCTAACCATCAAGAATCGCTATCCTCTCCCCAGGATCGACGATTTATTTGATCAGCTCCAAGGTTCCAGCTATTACTCCAAGATCGATTTGAGGTCAGGCTATCACCAGTTGCGTATACAAGAAGAAGATGTACCAAAAACGGCCTTCAGAACCCGGTATGGACACTATGAATTTTTGGTAATGCCGTTCGGCTTGACCAACGCACCAGCGGTGTTCATGGACCTAATGAACCGCGTGTGTAAGCCATACCTGGACAAATTCGTCATTGTCTTCATTGACGATATTTTGATCTATTCACGCACGAAAGAAGACCACGAGAATCACCTTCGGTTAATTCTTGAAGTATTACGCAAAGAGAAGCTCTATGCTAAATTCTCGAAATGTGACTTTTGGATTCGGGAAGTTCACTTTTTAGGTCACGTGGTAAACGAGAAGGGCATACACGTTGATCCAGCCAAGATCGAGGCAATTAAAAATTGGGAAGCACCTCGAACTCCTACCGAAGTACGACAATTTCTAGGCCTCGCGGGTTATTACAGAAGGTTCATCGAGAACTTTTCAAAGATAGCGCAAGCTTTAACCATGTTAACCCAAAAAGACAAGAAATTTGAGTGGACGGAAAAGCAAGAGGCAGCATTTCAATTGTTAAAAGACAAGTTATGTGGCGCTCCGATACTGTCACTTCCAGACGGTACGGAAGATTTTGTGGTTTACTGCGATGCCTCGCATCAAGGTTTGGGTTGTGTATTGATGCAGCGAGAAAAAGTAATAGCTTATGCTTCCAGGCAACTGAAAATCCATGAGAAGAACTACACTACACACGATTTGGAATTAGGTGCAGTGGTGTTCGCTCTCAAGATATGGAGGCACTATTTGTACGGAACCAAGTGCACAATTTTCACTGATCACAAGAGCTTGCAACACATCTTTGATCAGAAGGACTTGAATATGCGACAACGGCGATGGGTTGAATTATTAAACGATTACGATTGTGAGATAAAGTACCATCCCGGTAAGGCGAACGTCGTAGCTGACGCCTTGAGTCGCAAGGAAAGGGTTAAACCCTTGCGTGTTCGAGCTTTGGGTTTGACTATCCACACGAATATGACCGAACGAATTCGTGAAGCTCAAGTTAACGCCCTCAAACCCGAGAACGTCAAAGGTGAAAGGTTACGAAAGATGGTTGATTCATTGGAACCAAAAGCGGACCAGACATTGTATTTCATGAATAGAATTTGGGTTCCAGTATATGGTGGATTGCGTGAGCTAGTGTTGGCCGAAGCTCACAGTTCTAGATATTCGGTTCACCCGGGTGCAGACAAGATGTTCCACGATTTGAAGGAGCTTTATTGGTGGCCAAATTTCAAAAGGGATATAGCAGCCTATGTTGCGCGATGTTTGACTTGCGCAAAGGTCAAGGCTGAGCACCAGAGACCTTCCGGTTTGCTCCAGCAACCGGAAATACCGGAATGGAAATGGGAACGAATCACCATGGATTTCATTACCAAGTTACCTAAGACGACAAGCGGCCATGACATGATCTGGGTAATCGTAGATCGATTGACGAAATCTGCACACTTCCTCCCGATACGCGAAACGGACAGGTTGGAGAAACTGACCCGTCTGTATATTAAGGAAGTGGTATCTAAACACGGTGTACCTGTATCTATCATCTCCGATCGGGATAGTCGCTTCACTTCCAGATTTTGGGAAAGTCTAAATGAAGCCCTCGGTACTCGCCTCGACATGAGCACCGCATATCACCCCCAAACGGATGGTCAAAGTGAACGAACCATCCAGACATTGGAGGACATGTTACGGGCATGCGCGATAGATTTCGGAGGTAGTTGGGATACGCACTTGCCATTGGTAGAATTTTCTTATAACAACAGCTATCATACGAGCATTCAAGCCGCGCCGTTTGAAGCTTTATATGGACGCAAGTGCCGATCGCCATTGTGTTGGGCGGAAGTTGGGGAAAAGCAACTCACCGGGCCCGAAATTGTTCAAGAGACCACGGATAAGGTCTTTTTGATAAAAGAACGTCTCAAAGCGGCCCGGGACCGCCAGAAAAGCTATGCTGATATGAGGCGAAAGCCTTTAGAGTTTCAAGTTGGAGACAGGGTCCTATTGAAAGTGTCACCTTGGAAAGGTGTCGCGCGCTTCGGGAAGCGCGGGAAGCTGAACCCGCGATATATTGGACCATTCAAAGTCTTGTCCAGGGTAGGCACAGTGGCATACAAGCTCGAGTTGCCTCAAGAGCTTAGTGGAATACACGACACGTTTCATGTGTCGAACTTGAAAAAGTGCCTATCCGACGAAACTCTCATTATCCCGGCTGACGAGATCCAGATTGACGACAAGTTACATTTTGTGGAAGAACCAATCGAGGTAACTGATTGGAAGATCCAAAAATTAAGGCGCAGCAAGATCAGGTTGGTCAAAGTGCGCTGGAATGCCAAGCGTGGACCGGAGTTCACGTGGGAAAGGCTGGACCGGATGAAGCAAAAATACCCCGCCCTATTCGAGAAGACACCTGTACCGGAGAACTCGAAGTGAATTCCGGGACGGAATTCTCTTAACGGGGGGAGAATGTAACAACCGGCAAAAATAAGGTAATTCCGTACAATTAATTAATATATGATTAACGTAATTAAATGCAATTATGTGTGATTTAATTAGCAAGGCCTTAGGGAATAGCAATTTCCAAATAATGCATAGGAATGCATACGTTTAATGGTAAAGCATGATTGGATCATGTGCGAATAAGCTATCCGGTACGGATGTTGGCAATTACCCGGTAATAATTAAATAAACGAAACGAATCCCGGACACCCAGGATATAAAATAAAGGGTATTTTCATAAGATATAATGGGTTTTGGAACTCCAAAACCATAAATGAAAACGTCTTGTACAAATCTCCCGGTAACGAATAAAGTGCGCGTATCGCACCCGATACGCGTATAACTCGTAATTTCACCCGGTAAAGGCCTAAATAACCAATCAACGCTTAAAATAGACTATATTTAAGTGTTATTAAAGGTATATTTAATGTCCGGATAACGCGTGATTAAAACCCGAAAAATACCCGAACGACACCCGAACGACGGGGGATTAAACATAACAATTAATGGGTTAATATTTGAAGAGGTGGACCCCACTTAAACCCACTTGGGGCCGGCCTAAGAGCCTTATTACACCCACATTTTATGTTTAATAATTAACATCTAGAAACCTAATAAAGCATGCACACATGTGAGGCCAAAAGTTGTAAGAAAAGCATGAGTGAACACTAGTACAAAAGTGGCTCAAGTCTTGTCCCCTTGAGCCAATTTTCGGCCATAGGCCACTAAAGGCCAAGACAACACTCTTAACCATCATGACACAAGTATGCATGCATGGATGAAGGGTCTTGTATAAAGATAATGATGGATTGCAAAGATTAACCAAGATTTACAAGCAAACTCCTAACCATACATGCATACCTACGGCTCATCCATATACACACACATATCCTCTTTTCAAAATCTCCCAAGTACACTCATAATCTTCCATAAGATATCTTAAATCTTTGGCATCATTACATGAGTTGGATATATAATAACATGTGTTAGAGACTTGGAGCATCAAAGCAAAACTCTTCTTCTTCTTCCTTCTTGAAGCCGTGGGTTTCCACCTCCCCATACACATTGTTCTTTCAAGCTTTTACATCTCCAAAATACTTAGAATCATCCATCATCCAAACCCCTTTTGTGTGTTTCAAGAGCTTGGAGCTAAACCACTAGGAAGAACACACTAAACCCCTCTCAAATCCAAGGTTTTTGTCTTCCCTAGCCTTGTGCTAGTAGTAAGCTTCTTAATCTTGTTTTTGATTGTTATTTTTCATGTATGTGTTCCTAGTAGCAAGTTGTACATGAAGGGTTTAAAAATGGTTTTGAACATAATCTTTAAAAAGTTTTCATATGTAAAATGGAAGGTTAAAGATATGAAAATAAACCATGGATTTGATGATGATGATATATTAGTCTTGAAAATATATGAAGTTTACATATAAGACTAAGTAGGATGATGTTTTGGTTAATATTTTGAGATGAACTTGAATATGTTAAAACTAACTTTAATTCATCTTATTATGATCATTTAAGTTATAATATGTGGTAAAACATGTTAGAAGTTCATAAATGAATAAGATGGAAAATTAAAGTTAACTCACTTGGATGAATGATATTTTGAAGAAATGGACAAATACATAAAACACACATATAATTAGTCTTTCATATGGAATATAAGACTAACATAAGTGTTTAGATATAAAAATAACTTACCAATAAAAAGTTGAATCTTCAAAGTTAACTATTTTGAGTGAAAAATGCCAACTTTGAAAGTTAGAATAGAAAAATGCAACTTTTGTAAGTTAAGGGACTAAAGAGGTAACTTTGAAAGTTAAGGGACTAAAATGGACATTTTAGAAACTATTAGTCCAAAAATACAAGTATGGAAAGTTTGGTGTCAAAAATGTAAGTATTAAAGTCTAAGGATGATTTTTGTAAATACTAGTAAAAATACTTGAGTATTTTGTATAAAAGTGTATTTTTGAAAGTTATAAAAATACAAAGGGTTTTAACATAAGGATTTTTATAAAATAGAAATTTTATAAAAATATTAAACACACTTGGGAAACTTATACAAAAATGAATACTTTTATATAAATGGGAATATAAAAGTGTTGGAAACATTTTTGTAGTTAAGTTGACAAGTTGGGTTAAAAATACATAAGTATTTTAACCATCCAAGTAACGTGTGAAAATAGGAAGAAATATGGAAAATATTTCTATAAAACACATGTTGGTAAAAACTTGGAAAAATTAACTAATCGAGTTAAGATATCGAACTAAAACGCGTTAACGAACCATAACCGGACAAAATATGAGAAAAATGCCATTGCGGCAAGATAAGAAAAATATATATTTTAAGAGGTAAAATATATATATATACCTTGGGTGAAAATAAATAAACACTTTCCTAAGTGTTGGAGGATAAATTCGTGGGAGAAACACTTAACGTAAACGAATAAGACGTTAAAAACAAACGTATATACTTAACAAGAAAAATTACACATTTATATGTATATTTGTACGCTCATCTCGGCAAAATTCTAGTATATCTACTTAATGGGAAAGTGGATATGCGGGAAGGAAAGCCGCGACGAGAAGACAAGGATATATACATGTGTATGTCATACCAACGAAATCCTAGTATATTTATTTGAATGGGAAAATAAATATACGGTGTGGTGAGTTGAATCGGACGTTAGGAATATACGATCGAACGACAAAATCTTAGCATATTTGTTTAAATGGGAAAACAAATGTGTGGCAAAGTGAGTCGGGTCGAGGATTGAAATATATATTATATCGAACGATGCGATCTTAAGTATAATTATTTAAATGGGAAAATAATTATATGTTAAGTGAAGTCGAGTCGATGATAATAAGATACAAGTTATGGAAATATTAACAAGAGTAATATATAACTTGTAACACAAAGGGTAATGTAACGCCAACAACACCTAGGATACACGCATAATTAAACGGGAATTGGAACAACTTGTGGTCGGGAGTTGGGTGTACAACTTGCCAAGGCACACGCACTATAGGAATAGTGACTTATACGTTTAGGACGTTGTAGGTGCAGGACCACCCTTTGCTATTCACCTTATTGAGCCAGACGCAGTTACAGGTGAGTTTCACGGCCCCATTTTAAACTATTTTTGCGTTTTCCGGGGGAAAGATATGTTAGGGATAGTGTTTGACGGATTTAATACTTGAGGTGTGACCGCCACTCGGGGTTGAGTCCTCGCCTCTATAATCATTTGTTCAGGGAATTGAAACCGGAGGAATATTCGAATAGTACTATTGGTGCCTGACAAGGCCCACCCCTAATCGATAGCGTCGATTATGCATTAGGTTATGCCTGGGGTGCAAATATTCTAAACTTAAGTCGTGGGAAACCGAGTAACGACTTGGAGCGGGGCACAATTATTATATGTCTTGGTTTGATTATAGTCTCAAGTAGATTTATAGGAATTTGCAACTCCTATATATTGTCATAACACGGTATTCCCAAGTATTCAAGTTTTAGAAACTAAAAACCCTGTGAACTCACCAATATATTTATATTGACGAAACTTTTTAAACATATCTTTCAGGTAATTAGAAGATGAAAGATCAAGCAGGCAGGGTCGGGGAATCTCCATGCGACGTCAGGCTTTTGTGGGGTTTCACCTTTATTTCCCAAGGCATTTGGGATATATTTGAGAAACCTCTAAGTTTAATTCAAAAACAATTATCTTTTGTGTAATGTTTAAAACTGATTCGACGTCATAATAAATGACCCATTTTCTTAAATTACTTGTGTTTAGCCATAACCTTGACTTTATGCTTTTGAACCGTCGCGCCACGTGTTTCCGCCTTTGTCGTGGTGTGACACCGTTGGTAATTATTGTTGTACCCTTGGTTACCACCTTGATTGTAGTTGTTTCTTTGGTAACCACCTTGATTACCACCTTGGCGACCTTGATATTGCCCACCACCGCTTTGATTACCCGATTGAAAATTCGGGTTCATTTGATTAGAAGGATTACCATACCTAAAGTTAGTGTAACATCGCAAAATTTTTCCACTAATTCTAATACGAACTTTATATTTTTTTTATCGTTCATTATATAATGTGCCTAAGTTTTTCCTACCACACAACTTATATATAAATATATATATATATATATATATATATATATATAAAGGTTAATAATAATAATAATAATAATAATAATAATAATAATTATAATAAATAATAACAAAGAACAATTAACTGATTTGTTGGTTAGTCTTAACCCAATCCATAAGCAGCCCAAACCTCCCTTTTCTTTTAAAAGCCGGAGCCCATGATCACAGCCCAGAAGAAACTGAGCCCACAACTTGGCCCAACTCCCCTCCTATCTGTTGCTTTTAAAAAAAAAAAAAAAAATCTTGTAGCCGCCCAGACTCGAACCCGGGCCGGCTACCAAATCAAATCACAACATCACCACTACGCCACATAGGCTATTGGTAATGAATCAGGATCTCTAATACATTTAAACCCGATTTCAGTTTCCCCTCTTCCTTGTCTGCAACTTGAAACAGACCACGATATCATTTTTTTTTATTTTCTTTCTTTGACCACGACGTTAAGACTAATATGGAAACCTTACTCGAATTACTTGTCTCGGCTTTGACCAACACGTCACCCCGCGTCCATCTCAATTTCGCTCAATCATGCCTTAATTGGCTCGGCGACAACAAGCTTGACCATGTGATGGTCAAGCATTCAAAACCTTCCTACTCAGTGATCTTAGTATAAATTGAGACGTCCCGAACCACCTCCTTGTGCAAAAAATCAAACCCTCATCTCCAATTTCCATTAACAAATTCGTTTTTGATCAAGAAGAACTCGCGTTTGACTTTCCTATTAACTTGCGGGTTCGGTACCTTACAAACAGGTATGATACAATTCCTCGTTCTATCATTTTAATCGGCCCTTTTGCATCAAAACCCCTATGGTTAATTACATTATAATGTCGTGATTAAGCAATTGATAAAACTAGGGTTCATCACGATTTGGGGTTTTCTGTTAGTTGTGTATTAATATTTTTCGAAAACAAATCTGAACAACCATCTGGTCTAGACCAGATGGTCACGCTCACTGTTATTCAAACAAGGGGTTGCGGGTACGAGTCCCAGCAGCTGCAACATTTTAGACTTTTAACCTTATATTTATTCTAATTAAGTTTTTTTTAAAATACTTTTAAAACACCAAATATGATTTATAAACTCTATAAAAATTATCTTATGTTATTCAAATGTTAAACTTTATTATAAACTTTTTAGATTTTCAAAAATCATTTATTTAATATATATATATATATAATAAATATTTCAAGTTTATTCTATTTTATTTATAAAATTCTATAAAAATATCAAAACAATTATATAAATTTTCACAAAAATTATTCTGAGTTTTTATAACATTAAACTTTTCTGAAATGATTTTTATTTCTGAAAAATCATTTATTTTATGTTTTTAATCAATTTTTGTTAGTTTTAATCATAAATAAATCATAATAAATTCAATTTTCAATATTTTTGCACCAAAATTTTATATAAATTATTTCTGATTATTTGGAACAGAAATACAATTTTTAATTTAATAATTCTTTAATTTTAATATTTTTAAATATTAAAGTTATATTTTGACAATTTGAAATAAATAGATTTTATATTCTATTTTTAAGAAAATAATTTTAAAAAAATTATTTTCATACTTAATACTTTATATTGTGACCATCTTTAATTTAAAATTTACAAAAAGACTTTTGTTTAATTATTTATCAAATTTCTCTTAATTAATAAACATTTTATTTATTAAATCAAACGAACACTTATCCCCAATTCGAAACCCTAGAATATATTTGTATACTAGAAAGGCTTAGACATATTTATTACCTTAATTATAGGGTAATACTTGGCATCGTTGGACAACACCTATTCTATTTTCACGAGACATAACATTTTGCTAAGGTGAGTTTACATAGCCCCTTTTCTCTATTTTCACTATTTTTGGGGTGAAACATGTTTAAACATTTTATACTATCATTTACTCATATTTACTTGTGATTCAACTACATCATCATTCTATCATTTGACTGTAACAAAAAGACACAGTACAATCATTAACAATGATCAAGCCGCCTGTTTAGATTATAGCGCTATAGGTCTGACAAACCCATCCCCCCGCATAAATTCAGGGATGATCGATAACAGTAACAACATTTAAACTAACTTGCGAGTTAGTCATCAGTCGACACAAGGTTTGATTGTACAAAGACGCATTGTTACATGTCGGAATCATACTCTATCATCATACAACTGTGATTGTTGTACAAGCTATTGTTATCAATTATATTCAAAAACCTATGTATTCTCACCAACTTTTGTTGACCCAAAAATATTTTCAACTTAACATGTTCAGGTTCTACTTGCTTGAAGAATTGAGTTATTGCTTGAAGATGTGTACATAGTATTATTCATTTTGATGTACGAATTTTTGTAGAACAATTGTATGTAATTTATTTAAATCATTTAATGAAATTTAATATTCACCATGAGCTACTGAACAATCATCAATACGTGACATCCCGATGTTTCCGCCATCGGTTGAGGTGTTACAGATTGGTATCAGAGCCATGGTTATAGGGAATTAGGTTATTAGAAAGATAATCTAGTCTATAACCATAGGATTTAACCAATACTTGCTTCTTTTACTTGCTATTCTCTATCTCTCTCCTACTGCTCATCCCTACTTTCATCCTTACAAGAAGGTTGCTCTCCATCACTGGATCTACTCTTAGACTAATAGGACAAAATCCTCAGGTTTAGCCTGAACCACCTTGAGATCCCGTCGAAGTTCTAGATTTTAATAACGAACACGTGCAATCTGGAAGGGTGAACGCCTGTATTATGAGTCTTCTGTCTAGGCTGGCATTGCGCATATATCCCAATCAGACGAGGGACCCGGATGCCTACCTGGGAATTCTCGGGATGAGTGTTCACTTATAGGCTAAAGCATGTCTTCATATGTTATTAGAATCTAGAATCTTTGATAAGTCAACGTTTTCGTTTATTCGTTTTAATTAATGAATAAATGATTACATTCCTTATATAACCTCATTCATTTCATTGTGTCTCTTACAGATCATGCCTCCACGTCGCAGCACTCGCAATAACAATGGTGGTAATCATGAGGAAGGAAATAGCAATAATAACAACCACGACAACCATAACAACAACAACAACAACAACAACAACAATGGTATTGACGCCTAACTGGCTGCGATCATTTCTCAACAAATGGCACAACAGATCGCGACTCTTGTTCCTAACCTACTGGCTCAAGTCATTCAGATGAACGTTAATGGCAACGGAAACGTTAACGGAAACGGAAACAGTAATGGAAACGGAAATGGAAACCACAACGGGAACGGGAATCGTCTCCCAGCTTGCACTCTTAAGCACTTTAATTCCTGTAATCCCCCCTAAGTTCAGTGGAGAGGAAGGAGCTACTGGTCTTCTACAATGGTTCGAGGGTATTGAGAATACCTTCATTAACAGTGAGCGTCCCAATAACTTTAAGGTCCGTTATGCTATGAGTGTTCTTCACAAACGAGCACTCACTTGGTGGAATGAGGAAAAACGCACCCGAGGAGCTGAAGTTGCCCTTACTATGACCTGGGATCAAGCCAAGGAAATAATGAAAGATGAATTTTGCCCATGTAACGAGGTCAAGAAATTAGAGGACGAGTTCCACACCCTCGCTCAGGATAGTGGGGAAAACCTTGCTTATAATACCCGCTTCCATGAGCTCAGTCTGTTATTTCCCCATAAGGTCACTCCGCTACCTGTAGCCATCGAAAAGTACATCGGTGGTTTGCCCATGCAGATTCAGGACACGGTATGGGGAAGGAACCCTGCTACCCTTGAAGAGGCCAAGCGTTTAGCAACTACCTTAACTGACAATCACGTAAAGAACGGGACCTTAGTTCGGAAAGGCAATAAAGCAAGTATTGTAGCCGCGGTAACTACTGAGAACCAGAAGCGTAAGGCCAGGGATCCTGATGTCAACCTCACTACACAAGCTTCTAACAAGAAACCCTATATAGGAAACTATCCATTGTGTAACACATGCAACCGACATCATTCCACTGCTTCAGCATGTCGCTTGTGCACCAATTGTGGTAAGTATGGCCATCTAGTCAATACATGTCGCGAGATCCCAAACCCTAATGTCAACCAACCCACCAACCTTGCTCAGGCTGCTAATCCTAATCGATACAACTATGGTCAGTGCTATGAATGTGGTGACCCAAATCACTTCCGTAACCGATGCCCTAAACTAAACAGAGATCAAGACCCTCCAGCTACCTAACAACAAGTCTCACCATTTGACTATTGGTTGCTTTTATTCTATGTATTGACGCTATTTGATTCAAGTAATAAATTCTAGTATTGAAATTTTGGGCTGAGAGTTGTTACATGGTGCATGATTGTTTGAATGTGAACTAATTATATAAATCTATACAACTACAACTCATATACTGTGCTTGTTATACTTGCTTGCATAAACATGTTATCAATTTGCAATCTATGTGCTGCACTTAATAGAGGCCATCATGCCTTTTCAACAGTCGGGAGAGGCCCTACAACCTGCTCCACGACTGGTGGAGGCTATCGAACCTACTCAACGATTGGTAGAGGTCATTATGCCTTTTCAACAGTCGGGAGAGGCCCTACAACCTACTCCACGACTGGTGGAGGCTATCGGACCTGCTCAACAATCGGTGGAGTCATAGAAGGACGCAAAACTTTAATGCAAGGTAAATTGGTGATTGCGGTCCGGAACGTAATCATGAATTTACAGGTACATTAAGGTAGTGTGAAATTCTATCAAGGTTATAAACTCTAGTTGTCTGGTAGATCATTTAGTCAATCGACTCACGCATAACACGCCTCTTACCCAAACTATTCGAGACAGTTTATCCTATTCATGTCATGCTATAATCCAAATTGCAATCACTTTCATTTCTACCCAATCGCCTTCAACCCTACGTTCTCAATAAACTTCGGGACGAAGTTTCCAAAAGTAGGGGAGACTGTAACAGCGCAAAATTTTTCCACTAATTCTAATACGAACTTTATATTTTTTTTTTATCGTTCATTATATAATGTGCCTAAGTTTTTCCTACCACACAACTTATATATAAATATATATATATATATAAAGGTTAATAATAATAATAATAATAATAATAATAATAATAAATAATAACAAAGAACAATAAACTGATTTGTTGGTTAGTCTTAACCCAATCCATCAGCAGCCCAAACCTTCCTTTTCTTTTAAAAGCCGGAGCCCAGGATCACAGCCCAGAAGAAACTGAGCCTACAACTTGGCCCAACTCCCCTCCTATCTGTTGCTTTTAAAAAAAAAAAAATCTTGTAGCCGCCCAGAATCGAACCCGGGCCGGCTACCAAATCAAATCACAACATCACCACTACGCCACATAGGCTATTGGTAATGAATCAGGATCTCTAATACATTTAAACCCGATTTCAGTTTCCCCTCTTCCTTGTCTGCAACTTGAAACAGACCACGATATCATTTTTTTTATTTTCTTTCTTTGACCACGATGTTGACTACATAATTAAGACTAATATGGAAACCATACTCGAATTACTTGTCTCGGCTTTGACCAACACGTCACCCCGCGTCCATCTCAATTTTGCTCAATCATGCCTTAATTGGCTCGGCGACAACAAGCTTGACCATGTGATGGTCAAGCATTCAAAACCTTCCTATTCAGTGATCTTAGTATAAATTGAGACGTCCCGAACCACCTCCTTGTGCAAAAAATCAAACCCTCATCTCCAATTTCCATTAACAAATTCGTTTTTGATCAAGAAGAACTCGCGTTTGACTTTCCTATTGACTCGCGGGTTCGGTACCTTACAAACAGGTATGATACAATTCCTCGTTCTATCATTTTAATCGGCCCTTTTGCATCAAAACCCCTATGGTTAATTACATTATAATGTCGTGATTAAGCAATTGACAAAACTAGGATTCATCACGATTTGGGGTTTTCTGTTAGTTGTGTATTAATATTTTTCGAAAACAAATCTGACCAACCATCTGGTCTAGACCAGATGGTCACGCTCACTGTTATTCAAACAAGGGGCTGCAGGTACGAGTCCCAGCAGCTGCAACATTTTAGACTTTTAACCTTATATTTATTCTAATTAATTGTTTTAAAAAAAATACTTTTAAAACACCAAATATGATTTATAAACTCTATAAAAATTATCTTATGTTATTCAAATGTTAAACTTTATTATAAAATTTTTAGATTTTCAAAAATCATTTATTTAATATATATAATAAATATTTCAAGTTTATTCTATTTTATTTATAAAATTCTATAAAAATATCAAAACAATTATATAAATTTTCACAAAAATTATTCTGAGTTTTTATAACATTAAACTTTTCTGAAATGATTTTTATTTCTGAAAAATCATTTATTTTATGTTTTTAATCAATTTTTGTTAGTTTTAATCATAAATAAATCATAATAAATTCAATTTTCAATATTTTTGCACCAAAATTTTATATAAATTATTTCTGATTATTTGGAACAGAAATACAATTTTTAATTTAATAATTCTTTAATTTTAATATTTTTAAATGTTAAAGTTATATTTTGATAATTTGAAATAAATAGATTTAATATTCTATTTTTAAGAAAATAATTTTATAAAAATTATTTTCATACTTAAAACTTTATATTGTGACCATCTTTAATTTAAAATTTACAAAAAGACTTTTGTTTAATTATGTATCAAATTTCTCTTAATTAATAAACATTTTATTTATTAAATCAAACGAACACTTATCCCCAATTCGAAACCCTAGAATATATTTGTAGACTAGAAAGGCTTAGACATATTTATTACCTTAATTACAGGGTAATACTTGGCATCGTTGGACAACACCTATTCTATTTTCACGAGACATAACATTTTGCTAAGGTGAGTTTACATAGCCCCTTTTCTCTATTTTCACTATTTTTGGGGTGAAACATGTTTAAACATTTTATACTATCATTTACTCATATTTACTTGTGATTCAACTACATCATCATTCTATCATTTGACTGTAACAAAAAGACACACTACAATCATTAACAATGATTAAGCCGCCTGTTTAGATTATAGCGCTATAGGTCTGACAAACCCATCCCCCCGCATAAATTCAGGGATGATCGATAACAGTAACAACATTTAAACTAACTTGCGAGTTAGTCATCATTCGACACCAAGTTTGATTGTACAAAGACGCATTGTTACATGTCGGAATCATACTCTATCATCATACAACTGTGATTGTTGTACAAGCTATTGTTATCAATTATATTCAAAAACCTATGTATTCTCACCAACTTTTGTTTACCTAAAAATATTTTCAACTTAACATGTTCAGGTTCTACTTGCTTGAAGAATTGAGTTATTGCTTGAAGATGTGTACATAGTATTATTCATTTTGATGTACGAATTTTTGTAGAACAATTGTATGTAATTTATTTAAATCATTTAATGAAATTTAATATTCACCATGAGCTACTGAACAATCATCAATACGTGACATCCCGATGTTTCCGCCATCGGTTGGGGTGTTACAGTTAGGATGGTTTCTCAAGCCCGCATGATAAGTGTTGGAGTTCATGTCATACTTCCTTTCCCCATACACTTGATTTACTTCTTCGATGGTTTGACCCATATCATCGGGGCACTCACTAGCCTTATGCTCCAAATCTCCACAATTATCACAAACCGGGTATTGTACCGCTGACACCTCCCGTTTCTTCATCTTTGCCAACTCTCTTTCTAACTGAGCAATCCGGTCTTTAGAGCTTGAATCTGAATCGGGAAGAGATTTAGAGACCGGGTGTTTAGTTCTTCGATCAGCTGCCTCCTCCGATTTCGAATTCCTTGCCATTAGTTCCAAAAAATCCCAGTCTTCTTGCTCTGGATTAGATAACAAACTCCCATTGCTAGTAGACTTTAGGTATTTTCTTTCCTCCTTACTCAGTCCATTCACAAAGCTACTAACCAATTACCATAGGTCGATGTTGTGGTGTGGGCATTTCCGAATTAACTCCTTGAAACGAGTGAAGGCTTCATGAAGTGGTTCCCCTTGTAACTGTTGAAAGGAACGAATCTCTAACCGCACCCCATCCGTTTTAAAACTAGGGAAATATTCATCCAAAAACACCTGTTGCATCTCTCCCCAAGTATAGATGCTGTGTGCGGGTAAAGTAAGGAACCAAGTCTTTGCCTTATCCTTGAGGGAGAACCGGAACAACCTTAGCTGAACTTCATCTAAAGAGAAATTATGACCTTCCATGTTACCACACATTGCTTTGAATTCAGAAAGGTGGTCGTATGGGTCTTCAGTGGCCATTCCATGGAAATGAGGAAGAATGTTGATATAATTTGGTTTACAATCAAAAGTTCTTCTTCCTGGAGGTGGTGGTACAATTGGTGACTCGTTCTCAGAAGCAAGTGGTCTAAACCGACCATTAACCCCTTGCATTGGAACTGGGGGCCTTTTTCGTGGAGCATTAACTTCTTCATCTCTTGGTGGTCTTCTCCCATGAGGTCTTCTTTCTGCTCGACCCACAAAATTTTCACCCCGATTTTGGTGAATGTTGGGAATTTGATGCCCTCTTGGGTTTTGCCTGGGGTGATGATTATTGAAGACATGATTGTAGTAACCGTCATTACCCCCATTTCGATTTGCACCCATATCAGAATTATTATCACGTTGATGCTCTTCCTCATCCTCAAGATCATCATTAACATTTCGGTAACCCCAATCCTCATCTTCCTCGGTGTAATCCCTTTCTGAATATTCATCTTCCCCCGAATGGTAAGAATGAACACTAACTCTATCCGATGATTGATAACTTGGTATGCTGAATGGGTCATCATCATTAATGTTTGCCCTCAATTCTTCAATATTCTCAACATGATCATCATATCCGGCTTCATTGTATCGATTGAGCGGATCAAATATGGGATTGCCACGGTTAGATATGGAAGAACCTTGGTTTACATTTCGGTTGTTGGGATTTCGGTTATGAAATGGTTGGTGAGGTGGGTGTTGTTGTGAATGTTGGGTTCGATTTTGATGAGGTGGAGTGGGTGGTCTTCGAATTTCACCTGAACGGCGATTTGGGTTTGAACTTGCCATTTGAACGGTTCCAAAGGACAAAGGTTGACTTGTGGGTGGTGATTGGGAGTTAGAAGGAATCGGCTCCTCTAACCGGTGTTGTCGGTTTCTTCTTGCTACTCTCTCGATTTCCGGTTCAAACACTAAAGGAGATGTCCTTCCCGAATGTCTTGTACGCATGCACTACCTGTAAACTGCACAAATAACACACCCCGTGTAACAAGGAAAAGTAGAGAATAAACCAAACAAACAATTAAACAGATTATCACAATATCAACTACTCAATAAACACTAAGCGCACTAGCTCCCCGGCAACGGCGCCATTTGATGAGCCGGTCGTCACGGTTCATACAAAACCTAAATAACCTAGGTAGATAGGGTAAATAGGGTATCAATCCAAGGAGCGTGTGGTTAGTGAGTATTGTTTAGTCAACTAGAAAATGTTGCTTATGAAGATGCTAGTTTAGTTATGAAGGGTGTAAATTATCATTGAAAAGTTGATTAAAAAGTTGTTGTTGATTATAATGAGAATTTAATTGAATTAGTAAGAATAATGAGAATAACGAAACTTGTAAACAATTTAATTAAAATGATTACACTAGAGATTCGGTAATTGAATACTAGGGCTTTCAACAATTGGGTGAACAATGATAGTGCAATTGGTACTAACGGAGTGATTGCTCAATAGATTTAGGTATCAAGTTTTGTCAACATCAAGATGGACTAAACTATACTTTATCACCTAGAACATACAATCCTATGGTAGTGTTGACGCAAGGAATCATGCTTATCTCACTAGAAATTGGCATAAGATCAATTAACTAAAAATGAGTCTAGCATAAGATTAATCACCAATCAACACAATTAATTCAAGTACACAAAGACATCAACAAAAGTTTAAGAATAATACCCAAATGTGTTCAAACCCTAGATATCAAGAACCTACATCCCCAGTGTAATACAAAATGATTTAGCCAAGCATGGCCATGGTGTTCATCTTCAAGTTTGTGTCTTCAATCTTCAAGAATGCTTCAAAGTCTTGGGAGAATTGTGTGTGTTTATTTGCTTAATGGTGATGAATCCTCTTGGTCTCTAGGAGTTAAAAGCAGATCAAAACGTCCCCAAATGTCATAAATTCATCATAAAAATGTTTCCACCATCATTGCCTTTGAAAAAGGAAACGTTTTGACCATTTTTTGACTTTGGCGTATCCTACGCCACTTTTGGCGTAGGCTACGCCAGATGCTTTGTGCCTGAGCTGTTGTCTGCTGCCCTACGCAATTGAACCTCTCCTTGCCTACGCAAATGGCGTAGGGTACGCCAGTTTTGGCGTATCCTACGCCAATTCCTCCTTCAACCTCATATTTTGATTTCCCAGCTCGTTTATGCTTCCGTATCTCGCCCGAGCAACTCCAAAACGTCATATTTGCTTTCTTTAATTATCAAATCCTGAAATAACATAATAATATCAAAGCAACACCATTTGACGACTTAACACTCCTTAAAACTCATTCATAGATGCTTTTATACACAATTTTTAACTAACCCATCATGTCCCTGTGGTTTACTTTTTTTGCCATTTTCATCCAACCCCCTAACCCCGTTAAAAATAGTTAGTTAAGTCAAGGGGCATTTTGGTCATTTTACATATCTATTTCTTTTTTTGCCATTTTGATCCAAAACCCAATTTTTTTTAACATAATAAAATTTTTAGTTATTATATATATAAATATATATATATATATATATATATGTAAATATATAGGGTTAGGGTAAAATGAGAACACAGTTTTCGTGAAAAAACTACAAAACACACTTTATAACCACAAACTTATTTTAATCAAAAAATGATTTGTGGTTGAAAATTAAAGTTGAATAAAAAAATAAAAGGGAATATTCACTTTTCTAAAAAGACAAAATAAGGTGGGCCCAGGTCTTTAGACCGCTGTAAAATTATTATTTTTTATTTTTTATTTTTTTACGTCGGGGTAACCCATTTTTACACCGGTGGGAATTTTTTTTTTTAAAAAATTCACATTTTATGTTGGGGTTCTTACGGTTCTTTCACGAAAGGGTGGTTTTTAATTGAACCTAATCCTATATATATATATATATATATATATATAAGTAGAGGATCCGGTAGGAAAATTGTTTTGTGTATGAAGTGTAGGAAGTGTTTTCAACCGTTGGATTAAATCTGATTAAAACTTGAGATGATGGACATTTTAGACTTTTTAACCATTTTATTAATTATATCAATCCCACTTTTTTAGCAACTTCCTCTAGTGATTATGGAAATTTATTATCCTTAAATAACTAATTATTCTTTCTTTTTAACTTGATTCATAACATCTTCTTAATTCCTACATGATCTCAGTATCTTCTATAATAATCAGATTTAATCTTCATCTTCTTATAATAATCGAATTATTCATACAAAAACAAGATTTTCTAAATGCTGCGTTTTTGTTAACACGTAGTAATAAGTAGTGTTTTAACATGTCATGTAGTAATAAGTAATGTTTTAATATGTTATGTAGAACAAATATACCAACATAATAGTGACATCAAATATCCAAAAAACACAATGTACCATCATCCATAACATATTCTAGACACAATCCAAAACATAAAGAAACAAATATTTTTCCAAATCACAAAAGTAAATTCACTTTTTTTTTTTGCCATTGACAGCCCCAATCTTTCACCAATTCGAACAAACGCGGTCTTTTCCATTTCTCTCCTTGTATCATCCGGTAACTGGTAATATTGAAACTATCTGTTAGGCTCATGTTATCAATCACAAGTGTGTCATGCGTCATGAGGTTAAAACACATTAGGTAGAAATGGTTCGATTAGAATGGGCATGAAAATTAGATCGAACCCAATGATCGTATTGTTCTTCGTCCCTTTCAAACACGATACCATGTTTTCCTTAAAGTGTTTTATCCTCACCATGACCGGCCCATCAAAATTCGCGTGTTCCTGTACCCATAAAAATAATAATCATTCTACATCAACAGTCTGTTTAACAGTTAATAATAACTAGTGTTTTACATAATTTTATCAACGAACGAAAACAGTAATGTTTTACAGCAGACTAGAACAAGTAAGATGCAACAACAAGATCCAAACAGCCATAATCCATCTATAATTTTTTAAAACAAAATAGAACAAGTAGTGTTTCTAAATCATACCAACAACAAGATGTAACAGTACCACGCAAACAACATAACTCATTTATAGTGTTTTAAAACAGGATAGTGTTTTACAACAGAATAGAACAAGTAATATGCAACAGCAACATGCAAACAACCATAATTTATTTATAGTGTTTTAAAACAGAATAGACCTAACTAGTAGTGTTTTTAAATCATATCAACAATAAGTTGCAAATGGCCATAATCTATGTATAGTGTTTTAAAATAGAATAGAACCAGTAGTGTTTTTAAATCATACCAACATGTTGCATCTTACTGTAAGATGCAATAGTAAGATGCAAACAGCCTTAATTAATTAATATTCTCCAAACCTGATATCTAACCTCAAGCATCATAAAACACCATCATCATCATCATACTCAGTTAATCCCACTTATAGCAAAGCTAAGGTAGGGTCTGAGGAGGGTAAGATGTAGAAAGCCTTACCTCTACCCCTAAGAATAGAGAGGCTGCTTCCAGTGAGGGTAACTAATAAAACAAATAAACAAAAACCGTCGGTCGGTACATGTAAGGGTAGCTGTAGGGTGTAGTGGTGTCTGATTTCCCTCAATGTTAGTTGTTTTTGGTCGACTGTGTCTGAATCAAAACACGGTTTGGGGTTTTTTTTCTTTTGTTCCTCACGTAGTGTTTTTAACCGATTGGATCTGTAAAACAAGACAATAATAATTAGGTTTATAGGAGGAAGCCACCGGTTGGTAGTAAGAAAGAAGCAGAATATAGAAAGAGGAAGAAGATGAAAGACCTGGTTTTTTTTTTATTATTATTATTATACAATTCTATTGAGAGAGGTGAGTAAATAAGAGAGATAAACAATTATAATAGAAGATTCTGTAGAAAGTAAAATTAGCTTGAATTAAGGAACATTTTCTAATTAAATACAAGAAAATGACTTTCCTGTCCTCTTTTAAAACACTTATTGGACCATCCTACCCCTGACTATTAAATTATAATTAGTATAATATTAACTAACCTAAACTTTTAATCTAAACCATCGATTTCTAGATCAAACGGTTGAAAACACTTTCTACACTTTCTACACAAAACCATTTTCCTACAGGAACCCTACCCTATATATATATATATACACACACACACACACACACAGACATAGACACATAAAAACTTACGAGAGAGAGAGAGAGAGAGAGAGAGACTTTGTCTTCTCCGGTTAACCTCGAACACCTACAACCCGACAACCAAGCATCATCCAAACACCCATCATCGATTACCACCATCCTCCAGTCATCTTCTAATTTCAACGAGAAGCATATGCTATGTTTCTTGTTTTAATTTAGACGGTGGTGGTTGTGTTAGATGGTTATGGTGGTGGTTGTGTTAGACGGTGGAGGCGATGGTTTGGTGGTGGTAGGTTAGAGAAATGGTGGAGGTGATAGTTCGATGGTGGAGGTGATGGTTCGGTGGTGGTGTGTTATAATTTGTATACACATGTGTCTGTGTATATGTTTGTGTGTATATATATAATGCAAAAAATAATAAATCAAATTTAAGATTTGGTTTTGGATCAAAATGGCAAAAAAAAAAAAAAAAATAGATATGTAAAATGATCAAAATACCCTTGACTTAACTGACTTTTTTTTAATGAAGTTAGGGGGTTGGATGAAAGTGGCAAAAAAAAAGTAAATCACAGGGGCACATATTCGGAAAAAAAAAAGATTTGGATGAAAGTGGCAATTTGAGACAAACCTCAGGGACTAAATTGACAATTAACTCTTCTGAAAAAGATAGGTTTTAAGAGGTACAAATCGAATGAACACGTTAATTAACCATTCTTATTCATTAACAAACCGTACTGAAAATATAAAAAAATAAAATGCTAAAGTCTCTCTTATGTACAAAAACACCTTCTAGAAAGAATTAAAAGAAATTTTAGAACAAAAATGTTTTATTTTAAATAAAAAATCATTTAAAAAAATTTAAAAAATTAAAGGGCATTATCCTATATGTTAATTTTTGAAGCTCCATGAATAGTATATTAACACCGTTAAACACCGTTACAAGCTGCCGTTAACTGCTGAGCTAACTTCTTCCCCTGTCTCGCTTTCTCTCTCTTTCTATTTCCTCCTCTCTCTCACTCTCTCTCTCTAATCTGTGAGGTAACTTCCTCTCTCTGAACCCCAGCCCACCTCTTTACTCCGCCGCCCTATTCTACTGACACCTCCGGCCCCACCTTCCGCCGCCCCACTGTCAGCCGTTTCATCCATCGTCCGACCGACGATGAAGCGGTGCTCCACCTCCGTCATTCCCGTTGCTCAACTTCGCACTCCACTTCCAATCCTTGCTATATCCAAAGCCTATTCGATGTAAGCTTTGCTTCATATGGTTACAGGTTTGTAGTTCTCTTTTTTATTAATTCAGGTGCAGATGGTTACAGATCTATGATTGGATGATGGTGCTGATGGTGTGTTACCTTTGGCAGTGACGGTCGTGATGTTGCATGGCTGTGCAACGGTGTTGATGGTGGTGTAACGGTTTGTTGTTAGGGTTTCTTTGCCCTAATCAGGACTGGCGGTTTGTTTGTCCTATCCCATTTGTTAATTATCCTGTATGTTAATTTTTGAAGCTCGATGAATAGTATATTAACACCGTTACAGAGATGCCGTTAAACTTGAGTGGATATCCCTTCTTGCTTTAGTCATTTGTGGGTTTGTGGCTTGCTTAGGTTGGTGGCGAGACGTCCTCATATGTTGGATGGTGCCGGTGATGACCGACCTTTGTGTCGTGTTAGCCACCGCCGCCTTTTTTTCGCTATGTTGCTCAGCCTATAGTTTGGCGTACATAGAACTCGGTGTCCATTAAATCTCTATATCTGGTGAATCAGGATTCAACTTCTTTTGTTGATGAGGGTTCCTTGTATTGGTTGTCTATTTGTCGTACGGCTGTGATGAATTCATATGGCTGATAGTGGTTCGAATGTTGATGTTGATATTGATGTTGCCTTGGCGTGGCAGGGTCGGTGGATGGCCGATGTTGACTAGCAACCCCCCTGCAGCCATGGTTTACTCTTGATTTTGAAATTCTGAGCCGTTTTTTTACATCTATGGTTTTTGATTCATATGGATTTTTGTTGCCTTTTGTATGGGAACTAGGCATGTGATTTAGCTGCCGGTGTATGAAGTAATGTCAATCAGTTGACTTTCGTCTTTATTTTAAAGTAATTTTAGTCTAGGTTAATTGTAAGTTCATCACCTCTGATTTGGTTAGGTAATTAGTAGAAAGCTGTCATTTAAATAGCTTTTCGGATGGATCTGGTGTTTACGTCGATGTTTGTTCAGGTCAGAGTCGCTGGTGTACTTTCCCATCACATTTATACGGTGTTATGCACTAATAACTTCCCATAACTTTGCTCCGATCTGGTTGTGTTTCTGGAGAAACACTGTAGGCAATTATGCTTTTAAGGGTGTAGAGGCTGCATGCTTAACTTAAGGACTATCATTTTTCTTTAAAAGCTACTAATTCAATTAAAATTTGCAGCTTGACCTGCTACTGTCGTCGCTTTGGAAGGTAAACTAGCAACTTAAAAGGTGAGCCGCGAAACCCGCGCCCTTTCTTCTTCATTCGTCATTCTATCAGCGAAGTTTCCATTCAGCCGGTTATAATAGGTGAGCCGTTTGGGTTACAATTAATGTTCCTCGATTTTTTGCTGCATTTTTGTTCATGAAATGTGGAATCGTAAGAAATGGTTTGGTTTTGTTATTTAATTTACAATTGGTTTTTGTTTAAATCAGGTTCCATTTAGTATTTTTAAGAAATCACTGAGCACGTTTGTTGCACGTGTGAAACTGTTAGATGTAGATTCCAGTGTTTTTTTGTTAATAAAATCAGTTTATGGTTTTGAAACTGAGGATGTTTGTTGCAAGTGTGAAATTTCAACAATGGAGGTTTCATTGTTTTTTTTTTTTTTTAATAAAGTAAGTTTCTGATTGTTTATAGGATTGTGTTTTTAATAAAGTCAAAGAAATTTGTGAACAAAGTCTTGAAACTGATCATGTTTGTTGCAGCTGTGAAACTTCAACAATGAAGGTTCCATTGTTTTGTTTTAATAAAATCAGTTTAGTTCTATTTTATGACTTAGCTTATGTTTACTTTGATTTTTGTTCCATTAATTGAAAACAACATCTCTTAGGTGGTTTTTCCCTGGTTTAGAGCTTCGGATCAGCCGGTCGAGGTGTCTGAACTGCAGAATCTATCTGCAGATGTTATGGGTCTCGGTAATGGGGTGGGAGATGACAGGGGTTGGGAAGCTGACGACTCCGGATCTTTCTCTGTTCGCAACATCAGGGATATGTCTCACACGAATTTCTTCGAGGATCGCGACATCGAGTTTGAATGGAACATGTGGTCACCTATGAAAGTTAATTTTTTGCTGTGGAGGGTGGTTCAAGACCGGATTCTGACTGCAGCAGCACTGGTTCGTAGAAACATTATCATTCCAACACATGGTGCAGGTTACGTAATGAAGACGTGGAATCGTCTATGCATCTTTTCGCCTCCTATAGCTTGGTGTCACAGCTTTGGTACTTCATTTCTTACTGGTGCAAGCTGCAACCTCTATTCTTTCCGGAAGTCAAAGATCTTGGTAATGTACACAAGCGCATAAATGGGTCAAAGAAATGGAGGCGAGTGGTTTACTTGGCCATTCAAACAGTTGTGTGGGTGTTCTGGAAATGGCGAAAGGAAGCCGTGGAGGCGAGCGGTTTACTTGGTCATTTAATTTGAGTGTCGTCGTGCTCTAATTTTTTATACGATCACTCTATCGTTTGTTCATCTTTAAAATTGCACTGATTTATTTTCAATGTATTTTAACTACAGAACCACCTTCTAATATGGATTTAATACGACCCAATTAGGAAGTCATTAGTGCCTTTACAATGACTTTGAATTTCAAATGTTAATTTAGTATTTTGTTTTCTATAGGGATAAAGACTTTTGTTCTTTAGCGGCTCCAAAGTGTTCTATTTGTTAAGGTGCGGAGTATTAATCACTTTCAGCCTCATAGATCGCTTTAAGGAGTTGACAATTTGTAGCTGAACAGCGGAATCTGTGAATGGTTGCACACGGTTTTTTCTAAATAAGAGCATAATAACATGAAGGTTAAGTGATGCCAAAACAGGTACATACAAACACTATCTACATGATTAAAAACTATATATTGTTTATGTAACGGGTCAAAACATTCGGGACCAAAATGGTTAGATTAGATTGCGTTGGTTCAAACCTTGACCCGTTAACAGACCCACTAAACATGTTTTTATTATAATATCTTTTCATAAAATGAGTCGTCACCAGGATAATGGATGTGTTATATAGACCATGAAGGTTTGTGTTGACAAAGAGCAACCATTATATATTTTTCAACCATGTAGATAGTGCCTGTATGTATCCGCTTTAGCATCACTTAACCTACATGTTACTATGCTCTTATTTAGAAATAACTGTGTGCAACCAGTTGACGTGCACTGAGATCAAGACTGATGCTATATTACACCCTTCTCCATTCACAGATTCAGCCGTTTAGCAACAAAGTCTCAACTCCCTACAACAATCTTTGAAAATGAAACTGATTAGTATACCGCACCTCAACAAATAAAACAATTTGGAACCAAATCATGTTATCTCTATGTATTATAACTAAGGTCTACTCATTTGTTATAGGAGAATATATGCTTTGTTTTTAGGCGCTGCCTAGGCTCTAAAACTAATAGGCACCTATGCACTTAGACACTTAAACATTTGATTCGCTTAAGTGCCTACACGCCTAATTAGGCGCCTAGGTCTACTGATTTATTATAGGACAATGGTGTAATTTTAGGCACTCCCTTGGCTATTAAACTAATAAACGCCTATGCACCTAGGCAGTTTTAACCGTTATGTGTCCCGTTGGCAAGTCTTCAAGATATAGCCTCTAAGTAAAATGACTTGATTCACGTTGTTATCGTTATTTATGTAACGGTTCATTTGTGTTGTTATCTGTTGCGTTAGGATCGCTCAAGTTTGTTTCTACTTGGTATGTGTTTGCTTGCCAAGTCATTGATTTTTTGCTTCTGCTTAAGTATTAAAACAATGGATCCAGATCTGTTTAAGATGCAGTTTACTTGCTTTAAACACATGAAAAATGTGTTTGTTGTCTAATGTTGTATTTTGTTTCATTGCAGCATAGGATATTCTGGTTCGTATACGTACTCAGACGTATTACTCAGGTTTGTTTATGTTATTTATTGCGCCATTGTTTTGTTTTTCTACCTGGTGAGTCGTTGCTCTTTTGTTGCTGTTGTTTCCGTTTTTATCGGATTGTTATTATTGTAGTTATGCCTCCAAGAAAGTGAAAATCAACAGTAGAAAATGATTGTGAACGAGCAGCGATGTTAAGAGCTGTCCTGCTCAACGTGTTGGTATTCCATCAGCCGCATCATCATCTTCAGTAGCTGAATTGTGTGCCCCTAGACCAAGACCAACTGTAACTCAACGGTTGCGCAACTCTATTCACTCTGTTTGTTAGTAATGTATGGTGGTTAGTTAGTAATGTATGACTGTCTTTTTTTCCACATGTTATTTATCGCTTTCTCAATTCGTTCATAAACATGTTAAAAGGTTGCGCATCGCGCAACTCGGAATCCCACTAGTTTATATGAAGAATAAAAAAACATTTTAGAAAACGGTAATAGTAATAAAAGATTAAAAGGTTAAAATTGTATTAATGTAAAATTTGAGACAGGATATATGTTCATTAAAAATTTAAAGAATGAGGGTAGGTTTAATAACACCTTTAATTTTCTTACAAATAAATGTAACAGATAATATTTATGTCGTTTAGATCTGAGTGTTGCTTCCTTCCCTCGTTACGTTCCAATAAGATTATAAAATTTACTAATAGTTAACACTTGATTGAGTTACCCAACCCCATATTGGTTTGACGCAAAGCCTAAAAATTTCATTTCTAGCCACATACCATTCATCATCAATGCAAAGATATACACACTCCCATTATAAAATTAAAAATAAATAAATAATATGACTAGGTTAGAGACCCGTGTTGACACACGGTACATCCACAAGTAAAATGAAAAAAATATATAAAGATTGTAGTATGTACGCTTATTAGTGCTTACCGACTGAAAACAAAGTTCTAACACCCATCAATATCTATCCCACAAACAGATGAATGCTCAAACAATGGCCTAACAAAATGTATATACATTGTTTATTTTTTGGTGTGGTGAAGGGAAGAGAGTGTTACTATTTGCCTGTTGTGATAAACAACACTCCAAAATAAGTTCTTCATTGATAAAGTCCCATAGAAACGCCACAAGCCGGTGTATTCATAGTATCCGTGAAGTTGAATGGCAAGATTAAGAGCAAAGTGATGCAACCACATGTTAGCACAAGAATAAAACTTAAAACAAAATAAACACATAGTAAAAAAAATCAATATAAAGTACAACAATTGGTTCACATATATCAATTTTTTGGCTTCTTAGTAAGCCCTAAACTTTTAAATGAAAAACTTTGAAAGATGTACATAATACAAAATAACTATATACAATTTAAAGCGAAACATGAACGAAAATATCTGAACTCTTATTTGTCCAAAAATTAGAACAATGATGAGGGAAAAACAAATTAACGCACATTATTCATTAATCGACAAAATTACAAATGACAAGCTTAATGTTGTCAATATACTCACAAAACGTTATTATGATAGGAGCACCACTAACGACTATGGCAAGACAGAGAAGTGCAAATTCAACCTTTAAATGCTTCAAATGATCAAACAAATCAGTCTTTCGTGTCTCAAGCAACTCATGAAAAATACTATACATCAAAATATAGTAACCAGAGAAAAAAAATAAATAATAAAGTTTCAAAATATCAATGTTAGTAAATTGTAATAGCTTCACTACATATGAGATCTATTAAATGGTTATGTTATAAATGTATTTATTTAATAGTGACTATCCACATTTCCAACTCCCATATCACAATTATATTTGTATTAATATTATAGCTTATATATATAGTGGCTTTTGTATTTGATCTAAGACACATCAATAAGAATGAATCATTCCATTCTCTACTCTCTCTAATCCATGTTCTTATATCTACATATCTTGTATTTTAGTTGTTAATAGGCCGTTGTTTTACAACACGTTATCAGCACGAGACTCTATACGATGAAGTCACAAAACATTGATCTTGCAAGCTGGCTAGTGACATTTTCAACCATGTTTATGAAACTGACTACTCATTCCTAATCTCCGTGGAAGTATTTCTATTTATCAAGGTGTAAGTTTTTTTTTTCTCTTTTTCCACCATCCCTTCTAAATAAGAGCCTACCCTTTCATATTAAAGCTTATGATATGAAAGTTTTAACCAGATATCTGTAAGTAGTGTTGTAAATGATGATTTACCTAGTGCCAAGTTATTGATACCACCCACATCCCTTCTATCACTTGAATAAATTATTGGACTTGTCACTTAAAGTGTCTATTCTCATATATATTAGTTATTTAGAAAATTATAGATTTTGTGATTATTATTCAGTGCACCAATTATGAGGTAATAACTATTAGTGCACCATTATTAAGCATTTAAATATAGGTTACATATTTTTTTTTGAAACGTCAATTTAGGTCATGCTATCAATTATTTTTATTTTATCATACTTCATTGTTGCAATTTTTATTGAGGACATTACAATAATATATCTTTTATGATGGCATGATATATTGTAGAAAAACTGCATAATTTTACAATGTTTTATATTATTACTTTGAAGGATGTAGTACATACGAGTTATTAGGATTTTGATTTTGTTTTATTTTTCACTTGCTTCTATTGATGAAAATTACCATGTTAAAGGAAAGGAAAAATCAAAGAGAACATAAAAGAGTTTTATTACAATTTTCACATTTTATAATGTCATGTACTATATAATTGATTTATGAAATTCTTGTATTCTACATGCTATTGTTTATATAAATATTATTGAATAGGATATCTAAACTAAAGTTGTAGTTTATTGTCATTCTCATGAAAGTGTGTGAAGATGCTAAGATACAACACTCAAAGTGTCACATATAGCTTTGAAAGGTATACTTCTTGAATCTCATTATCATGTTATAAAAGGCCGTAAGATGTTGGGCCGATAATATTATATGACTTGGACATATAATTACTTCTCCATGGTTGTTAAGTAAAGAAAAGTTTATATATGACGGAAATTGGATAAAACAAATTTTGTTTGTTTGTCAAACCTTAAAATATGCTCATGAAGTGGCAAGATTATTAAAGAATATATAAGGTTTGAAATGACCACCATGCAAGTGGTGTAGTTCTCATCCATTCCCTGAAGTGAATGTGATGAAAAATGATCAGTATAAAGGTTAAAGATCACGTACATAACTAAGGAAGTTGTAATGATTCCACCATGAAATTTTTGTGGTTATAATCCATTCCCTGAAGTGAATGCGATGCTATAATAAAATCACGATTATGGTAATTGTGAAAATTGTTATGTTGCTCATGTTAACGAGACCAGTTTTGTTAATAATATGATGATTTCAAAATGATCGTTATAGAAGTTATGATCATAGTAAATGAGAAAGTTGTAATGATCATCATGTTCATAACAAGATCAGCCCTGTTAATACTGAATGAGGAAATTTTAATGATCATCATGTGGATAATAAGATCAACGATGTTAATATTGAAATCGACCACAAGAAGTGGCACACTAAGGAAGTAATTATAAGAGAATAAGATATATTATTCTCTCGTATTTCTTGTCGTGTATTAGACAAGAAAGAGTGTAACATGTCTAATAATTTGTCACATATGAGATGTGATCATGAAGTAACCATATCATTAAGAGAGTGTGAAAAGTTTGAAATCATCTCATATTCTTGTGATCGAGTAAATAATGAAAAGTTATGAAGCTTGTTTCGCTCATACTCCATTCCCTGAAGTGAATGTGACTACAAATTGATCATTGTAAAGGTAATGATCATGGACATCATTGAGACATTTGTAATGATGAGATCGACCATTTGGAATTGTAATGATGGTCATGCTAATAATGAGATGATGGTTTGAAGATTTCATACATACTCTCATATCTTACGTTTGTATTACATACGTGCAAGTAATACATATTCGACCATAAACTAGAAGTTTAGTTTGTGGATCATAATTATTTAATTAGTTGGCATGACCGGTAAGACCACACCGAGTCGATGATGATGTGAACATAATGAAGAACTTAAAGATTCTTCCATCTGATACAAAGCATGTAATGTTTGCTCTTAAGCAAAATTATATATTTTGGAATTGATTAAAGGATACGCATATCCTAACATGATACCATTTGGTATTTAAAATCGATGCATCGTCTAAATGGTTATCAAGTTTGCAGCCTGAAGTTTGCTTGATTTATGGATTAGCTAATAAAATAGCAAGCATATTATTCTAGATTGGCATATTTAATCAATTCCCAATATAATAATGATCATTGGAATAAGTGTGGAACTTCATATAACTTATGTTCATACACATATTGCTTTCATTGAGATGATCACTAAAACGTCTACCATTGATTGCAATGTCAATGATCATGAAAGTAAAAGTTCATGTTTACATTTCATTTTACATGCAGTAAAATTTATTCACATCAAGCCAATACATGGTAATAGTTTCTCCCCATTATAGTTGGTTTTTGGTCAGGAACCAAATATTGCCCATCTAAGATTTTTGTTGTGCGACATATATTGAAATTGATCCACCACAACGCACGGAGATGAGACCTTAAAAGGTGATTGGGAATATATGGTGATTTATAGAGCCTTAAACAAGAGATCTATTTACATCTCAATTAATTGATATCTATCTCAATGGATTAACATTCCCAACATCAGGGGGAGATAAAAGGCAGTTGGAAATAGAAATGAGATAGAATGAAATATCATTGATCCTCGTACTAAACAATGTGAACCAGAAGTTCAAAGGATAATTCATTCATATGAGATTAGCGAATTAATTACCAGACGCATTAACTTACCTAAATATGATGAATAGCTAATCAAGTCACATATACCAACTGCTAATGCTCCATTTAAGATGAGTGTCCAGGAAGGACAATCATATGTTGGCAATAAGCCTACTGCACGCCTGAAGCGTGGTAGACTAGTCGATTCCAAAGAATAAAAATCCTCGAGAAATTGAAAGAAAGATGGTCAAGTCAAGATTACAGTAAAAAGATCTCCTGAAGAGACATTAGACATGAGGGTTCCAGAAGAACCTCAGGTACCTGAAAATAAAGAGATCTCGTTATATAGTATCATGTCTATGAAATGTATGGAATCGAAATAAAATCGACGTCGTTATAAATTTTATGTAATGTAGCGCTTGAAATGAGGATCAAGATTTAAGATCTGCCTATGAATGAATACAAAGAAATGATTGGCCAAAATGGAAAGACGCAAATACGGCATAGTTGAATTCTCTATTGAAAAGGAAAGTTTTGGACCGGTAGTCCATACAACAAAAGTTGTAAAACATATAGATACGAAAAGGTCTTTTGTGCGAATCAACATTTGAAAAGAAAATGATATAAGGTAAAATTGGTGGCACAAGAATTTCGCAAAGACCCATAATTGATTATGAGGAGACGCATTCTCCAGTGGTGGATACAATGATTTTTTCATTATGTTATTAGTCTGGTAATGCAAAGAGAGAATTGAAATGCGTCTAATAAATATCATGATTTACTTGACACTGAAAGTTTACATGAAAATACCTAATGAAGGATTTAATGTGTCAAAATCTTGTAACGTATGTTCTCGAGAACGTTATGATCGGAATAAATAGTTTCAATTATGAATACGTTATGTTTATTATATGATTGAATTGAATATAAGTGGAACTCCTCATGAGTATTCTAAAGCAACTGAGTGCTTAAAAGGTAATATGAAACATCATAGGATGTAATTATTGTGCACCAATACACCACGGGTAATAAACTGAACCTGGTGATTATGATACTTCAATGTATAAGAATGGTACAATATATTGGAGAAATAGATGTTATTGTTCTTCCAATTGAAGTGTGAATGCACTTGTGTAATTGGTCAAGATGGAAAAGTCCTTGATGGATTGATGATGCCTGCAATATTGATATCAATACCTTAAGAAGTATTATGTAAAGGTAATATAATATGTATGGTCTAAAATAAAGGGGTCGAGTGTTGTAAAACTCATGAGATATCCCGATAAAGAGCAACATAAGTTTGATTGCATTATCCAACTTTTATCAAAAGTTCTCTCGTCAAAGTTCACTCGCAGTTTACAGTGATAATGTCTAAGCATTATCAAGAGACTCTGTAGAACTTTTAAAAATGGGGATTTTTGAAAGTCCTTGACATAGTGCACTTGTTGCTTGACCTACAAGTCGAGTATATATGTAATGATATGTTTACCAATCCATTAAAGTATATCTTGTAAAGATGGTGGGACATTTTACAATGGACATAGCTCATACTTAAAGTGCATTAAAGGTTGTCCAACTACTTGATATGGAAAATTATTCATTTCATTTCCTACCAAAATAGAGATCTTTCACTCTAGTACCATAGTTAAATATATATGTACATTAGTATATGTCTTGCTAGTTATGCATGATTGTAATATCTTTCACTTGAACTTATCGCCACGATATAGCCTATGACAAGCAAGCAGACATTGGAATGAGTCAAAACAAATATTACAGTCTTGTAGATGTTGGGAATGTAACACAACAATAGTGGATCATATGATATTTATTTTCGAGAGGACGTACTAGAAAATCCCATATGAAGATTATACACCATTGTTCAACATAAAGGATTGTACTTCAAGGGATCGAGCGACATTTCATTGGCTACGGAAGCTTTAAGCAACTTTCAAGGAAGATTGACACATGTTACTAAAGGACTACATATTCAAATGAGGGGGAGTATCATACAAGTTGCACTCTTTTTACCTTAACTAAGTTTTGTCCCATTGGGTTTTCTTAGTAAGGTTTTTAATAAGGCAACATACCTGATCCAAAAGTATCAGGAAGAGTAATACGCCCTGCACTCTTTTTCCCTTAGCTGAGGTTTTGTCCCACTGGGTTTTCCTGGCAAGGTTTTTAACGAGGCAGCATCACCAAGCGTATACTACATTATTTTGTTTTATCAAGTGGATAGTCAAGAGGGAGTGTTATAAATGTATTTATTTAATAGTGACTCTCCACATTTCCAACTCCCATATCACAATTATATTTGTATTAATATTATAGCCTATATATATAGTGGCTTTTGTATTTGATCTAAGACACATCAATAAGAATGAATCATTCCATTCTCTACTCTCTCTAATCCATGTTCTTATATCTACATATCTTGTATTTTAGTTGTTAATAGGCCGTTGTTTTACAACAGTTTAGACAATTAAAATGACTTGTTGATTTTAAAAAGACTTGAGCTCAAGACATGTAATTTTGATAATAATGTTTGTAGTCAGGGAAGGGAAGGCTATGCGCCAAGTCAAATACGCCACATCACTTGGTTCCATTTTTATTGGGAAACAATTTTTTTATTTATAAAATTCATATATAGTATTTTTCTAAATAAAACACACATTTAAGATTAAAAGTTTGGCCCAATAATAATATATTTAAAACTTAAGTATTATTAACCAATAAGGCCCCATAACATCTATAAGCCTAATACCAATCTAACCTACTATAAGTATTTTGACATAATGTAAGACCCTAACCCGTTGCCTTGCGTTTAACGAATAAAATAAGGGTTGAACATGTGATACTATTACCAAAAACCATGTTAAGACGTTAACAAATATGTATAAAACACAACTTTGAAACACTTGACATAAGTACTAGGTTATTCACAATGATTTCAACCCAAAATGCTTAAGTTTTACACCCAAAATCAAGAGTCTATGCGGAAGCTAACACGATGCAACGTTCGGTTCTTCACAAAATGAGTTTGATCATCATCCATACTTTGAGTTATAAACCTAGGGTTGAATATGAAAAACAAACCCATGAATGTGTATTAGTTTAGTTAAGTAATTGAAGAAAACAATCAGCATAAGGCGAAGGAAAAAGACCGGCCGTAGCTTACGGCCCCAAAACAAAGAAAATCAAACCAAAAATAGGCTGAGCATCCTAGACGCACTTCTAGGCGTCCAGGACGTTGCCCAGCGTCCTGATGGGCGTCTCCAGAAGGTCTTGGCCGCTCGGAGTCTATCATTTGGGTGTCCTAGGCGCATGCTGATGCACAAAAAAATTGTGAAACTAACATCTTGACTAGTTTGTAAAGGGGATTTGGATGCTTTTGAACCCATGTTCAAGGCCTTTCCTAAGGACACTTGGGGACTTATTTAACACCATTATATCATGCTTATAAGATGTCATTGACCAAGTTCCCTTTTCTATTGTTACATGCATATGTTGTTTTTATCCAAACCGACCCGTTTAGAAGTATTCGCCTGAAACCAAGACCAAAGCTGGACATAAGCTCATCAAGAGACATAGTCAAGGTTCACACCTGGGAGATTAGCTAACTACCCGGTTCTAGCTTACCCAACACATACCAATGGCGGGTTTGGACTAAGCTTGGGCACATGGGTCTTATCGGGGACTTGTCCACGTTACCTTCTAGTATCCCCAATCATCCTGACTCTCTCCCCAATCGATTCACAACCTGATTTTTTTATCAATCCCTCATCACTAGAGGTAGTTTTCAAGATTTCCCTTGGGCAATATGCCGACCTTAGCGTCTATAGCCCCGTGGGCCATTTATGCGCAATTTCAAGCACCCGGTCTACATTGCCCATTGGTATAACGGACTCACCGGTCACTTATCACTTGGGGAGTGGTTGCCTAGTAATTCAATATCGCAATGGTATGAGTACGAGATTTGAGTCCTAGAATGACTTACCTTTGCTCGCGCCCCTTTTCGCTTATAGATTAGCTTGAGATTGATAACATAGAGTCTACAAATATACTCAAGAAATTAACAAAATCAATATCGGCATAATGTTGACCCTTAGCTTAGGTCCTTGACTAACTAGTGTTTTACCAAATTGACCCGTTAGCCTAATTTGGGATATTAACAACCTTCATCTAAGGCTGTTTTCTATGAATTATGAGTCTCGTTTAAGCTTCTTTTATGACACTTCAATGTCTAGATCCCAGATGCATATACAAAGTTATAACTAAACATATGAACGTACTAGGAATATATCAAGATTTAAGCCATCGAGTGACTTACCTTATGCGAGCTTCCTCTTTACCTCAATCCGAGACTCCTTGGCTATCCAAAGTCTCTTGTATTCGCACCGATGAGGTGAATGATCACTTAGGTTGTTAGAACATAATCTTTACATGTCTATAAGCATTATTGGTCATGTTTTACCAACATACATGTTTTCATCAAAGTATCTATGCCCAGGTGAAATCGACTTTCATTGAGGCATTTTATCAAACACTTGGTAGGCGTGATTTTCGTAACTTTAGTTTTAGGACTTAAGGACCTCATGGATCCATCCTTGACCAAGATTAGCATTACTATGAAGTTAATATTACTTTTTTTTTCTCACAATCTCACAACTTCATGCTTAAAAGATGCTACAATTACAAATTAGGTGTGGTCCTCAACTACTGATAAAAGCCACCTTTCACATATTCAACAATTTCACATGAATCACACAATTCATGCATGTCTTAGCATCTTTTGACTAGATTAAACATGATTAAGGTTCCCTAATGCTAGAGCAACCTCTAATGATCACTAATTTAACATTTACAAAACACCCAAGAATTTTTACCATGTTCATACATGAAGTATACATCAAATTGAACCAAATAATTGATACCTTTGGGTGTGTTGGACCTTAGATGATCCCTTTTTTCTTAATGCACGGATTTCCTCTTTGATTTTGGCCTGATTTGGGTAAGAATTGGGGTTTTGAGTTAGTGTGTGTGTTTTGTGGTGTTTGTGTGTGTTGATGTCGATCTCTAGGATATGGAGATGGCTTCCTCATCATTTTTTTTATTTTGTATAGCCATTATGGCCTTATGACAGTTTTGGCCCCTCTACTACACACAAGAAATTGTTTTAACTAGAACCACTAACCAAGTTAATTTCTAGTTATGGTCTTAGTATTATTAGTCTCATGGTATTTAACCAAGTTAACTACAAGGTTGAGTATTTTGTATCATTTAGTATTTGTTTAGCTTAATTAAGCCCAAAACGTTAATAATAGAATTATGACGCGTTTGATGGATTTTGGGGCGTTACAACTCTACCCCCCTTAAAGAGGGTTTTGTCCTCGAAACCGGATACTTATAGAATAGGTAGGTTATTCTAGCTCATCAGTTGCATGGAGCATAGCCTATCGGCTGGAATCTAAATAGATCACGACTCAGAAAATGAGTCTTGTGTTTTTATCCCCTCTACTACGAGGAGTTATCTTTTTGACATTGAATTATTCATTCTGATTCTACTCTCATAGATAATTATTCTAGTTTAGGCACTCACGATGTTACGGTTCGACCAAGCGTCTTTGATTTGACTCTTTTGCGTGTTTAGAATCCTTAAGTCCCCGAGGGCTTAGGGTGTTCATTTGATTATTTACTTTACTTAGAACCATTTCTATGCACTGAGGCGCATACTGGATTTGGTTATCACAATGACTTCCCGAAAGTCGTCACCCACGATCAACGTGGATTTAGTTTCCATTTGGTTTCTGCTCAAAGGCTTTTTATAATGCCATGGTTTTACCGGAAAGCATCGATTCCTTTCCGTACCTCATGTATTCCTTGTCCTAGACACAGAGTGTCCTTTTTAATAGTATTTTCACCTTTTAATAGGCTTAGTTGTATTTATGCATTCCTCTGGGTCCAAGTGGCGACGACTTCACTTGACCCGTTTGAATCTTCTAATGATCGCTTAACAATCACTAGACTATTAATGGTTCATCATTCGTTCTGTTACTATCCGATTGCCAATTTTGTGAATAGTTAATTCGTTAGGGTTTTCGGCTACAAATAGACTTAGTTTCATAAGTCACATGCTTTAGTTAGTCATCCAATCTCAGGACTGCGACTTATGATGTGTTTCTACACACCGTTTGTCAAACTTCTGAGTTTGGATTTGTTGGACTTTATAAAATTCCAACTTTCGTTTAACAGGCTGTAACAGCCCAAGGTAACTAGTATCGTATATTGTCCGCTTTGCCCTCCCAGCCGTATTAGATTGTGACCAAGCTCACGGTTTTGCATTGGTCTCACCCCCGGAGGACTGGCCAAAACGCGTCGTGATAGTAAGAGTAGCCACTCCCTTATAAGGAAGTGTTTGTTTCCCTTTCCCAACCAACGTGGGATCTCACAACGTACATATGTCCTTGTTCAGTGCTAGACTAGTATTTCGCATTACTCATTTAGAGTTTGAATATTCCATGGAATCCTCCATTTAATACCTCAGATAGCACTTCACCTATCTCATGCATTCTTTAACTCACATTGGTGTTATCTTATCCGAATTTTAGTATGTGAGTTTCACTCTTAGTCAAATCAATTCTAGGCGATTGATCACCTATTATCTTTTTGCCCCGATGCCCCGGGATTTTAGGAATTTTATCCTATCGATAGAATTAGCATAGGGTTTGTGACCCTTTCTTATCTAGCCTTTCGAATTTACATTTCTAGCTCTCGTAAGCATCTTATTTGAGATTTAACCTGAGTCTTCTGACTCTTTTATTTATCTAGGTATTATTGCGTATATAACACACCGTCTTCAAATCCCCTGCCGGTTCATTTTTTTTCTATTTAATCCCTCAGAACACTTTGGTCCCATGGCAAGTTTTTTAATGGTCTACCCTTACAGGGTTCGTGTCTATGCTACGATTCAATCTATTCATTCATGTCCCTTAGGACTTATTGACCCTTAGATCAATTTAGCGTTCCTTAAAAATGTTCTTACTTGTCTTCGCTTCATGGTGTTACATTACCATGTTTATTCACACAAGTCTATTCACTTATGTTTTCTCTATTTAGTATTCGTATGCATAGTAGTCCAGTAGACCGCTTTTGGTTTGTTATGAAGGCATTGCCTTCATTTCTGCGACTCACAGCTATCAATATGATTTAGAGTTCAGATTGTCCGTTGATCCACCATGTGCTAAGGCCCATGAGGTTTATCTCGCTTTGTTTGTTTTTGACAGGCTTTCATTAGACCACATCGATCATCGTTTACTCCCACAACTTCCTTGATCAAGGCTAGGATAGTCTCTCTGGTGCGGAGGCACCTCCGGTTTCCAGGGTCTTCTATGAGCCCCCCCATTGATTTAGCGTTTAATTTCTTCTTTTATCTAACACGTCATTTTACGGTATAAAACCATGTTTTTAGCTCAGTTTTGTGTGAATAATAGTTCACACTTGCCCGTAGGCTTTCACGAATTCATTATGATTAGGTGACACATAGTTCACATTTGCCCGTAGGCTTTCACGAATTTAATATGATTAGTGTGACGCATAGTTCACATTTGCCCGTAGGCTTTCACGAATTTAATATGATTAGTGTGACTCGTAGTTCACATTTGCCCGTAGGCTTTCACGAATTTAATATGATTAGTGTGACTCGTAGTTCACATTTGCCTGTAGGCTTTCACGAATTCATTACGAGTCAAGTTTAGGTATAACTTAACCTTGAGCTTAGCTCGAATCTTGGCCTTTTGTTTTACCTCAGTATGGGGTTCATGTTGGAATACGAGTTAACCGCTCAAGTATGGTTCAGATTTATTTAGTGTTTACCCTTAGATATGGTTCAGATTCATTTGTGATTTTTTTTCTTTTCTTCCATGAAGGTTTAACCTTTACTGTTTAACTAACCCTCGACTAGGGTCTAGTTTGGTTTAAAGTTTAACCTTCGGTTAAGACTCAGACTTGTTATGGTTTGACCTTCAGTTAAGGTCCGATTGATTTACTTGCGATTCATCCTATAGTCAGGACTCGTTTGTGTTTATGACTTAACATTTGATTATGGTTCAAGTCTGCTTACGGATTAACGTTCGATTAGGGCTCGAGTTTATTCATGGCTTAACCTTTGATTAAGGTTCACCTTCATTTACAAATTTGACCTTCTATAAAGGTTTGAGTTTAGTTATGACTTAACCTTTGATTAAGGTTCAAGTCTATTTAGGAATTCAACATTCTATAAGGTTCGAGTTTAGTTATGACTTAACCTTTGATTAAGGTTCAAGTCTATTTACGAATTCAACCTTCTATAAAGGTTTGAGTTTAGTTATGACTTAACCTTTGATTAAGGTTCAAGTCTATTTACGAATTAACCTTCTATAAAGGTTTGAGTTTAGTTATGACTTAACCTTTGATTAAGGTTCAAGTCTTACCTTGGTCCGTGTAACCGTTGTGGTAATACCCTTGGCTCTACGACCCCGTGGGTCATTTATGCTTCGGTTTTACTTACCCGGTCTACTCGGCCTCTTAAGTTGTTTGGCAATACTTCCTTGTTATATGACCTCGCGAGTTATATTTTTAGAAAAGTTAACATGCCTTTCTCCCCTGACCCAGTCCTTGTCACGTGAAGGGTAAAAGTGTAGATCATGAGAAGCCCACCGCACCATGTGTTTAACACTTAGATGGCCAGGGTAAGCAATCCACACATGACACGGTGATCTTATCGCGATCACCACGGTACTCTCCAAGTGGGCAACTTCTGGTCATGAATCTTGTTTAATAGAAACATTCTTGTCAGTTTGTCTAATGTATTTCTGTGTACCCGTATTATTAAGCTATTTGTGTTTTATCCGATCGTGCAGTCTTGTTGATGCGATCATGCCTTCCAATTCTCGGTTCGGATGAGCCTTAGCCCACCATGATCGTGTGATTGGCATTTGTCCGAGTTTTAAGTATTCTTTGCATTTTTTTCCAATTTCCGGTTCGGCTGAGCCTTAGCTCACCATGACCGTGTAATTGGCGTCTATCCGGGTTCTATGGCTCATTGTACCTTTTCCAAATTTAATTCTTGATTGACTCGTGTTCAATCGTGATGTATAATGCTAATCAACTAGATTAAATTTTTTTTTTTGGAAATAAATTCCTTACCGGATAGATGATCAAGCTTGAACCAAATGCTTAAGTCGATTAACCTTGGGCTCTGAATACCACTTGTAAGACCCTAACCCGTTGTCTTGCGTTTATTGAATAAAATAAGGGTTGAACATGTGATACAATTACAAAAAACCATGTTAAGACGTTAACAAATATGTATAAAACACGACTTGGAAACACTTGACATAAGTACTAAGTTATTCACAATGATTTCAACCCAAAATGCTTATGTTTTACACCCAAAATCAAGAGTTTATGCGGATGCTAACACGATGCAACGTTCGGTTCTTCACAAAATGAGCTTGATCATCATCCATACATTGAGTTATATACCTGGGGTTGAATATGAAAAACAAACCCATGAATGTGTATTAGTTTAGTCAAGTAATTGAATAAAACAATCAGCATAAGGCGAAGGAAAAAGACCAGCCGTAGCTTACGGCCCCAAAACAAAGAAAATCAAACCAAAAATAGGCTGAGCGTCCTAGACGCACTTCTGGGCGTCCAGGACGTTGCCTAGCGTCCTGATGGGCGTCTCCAGAAGGTCTTGGGTGCCCGGAGTCTATCATTTGGGCGTCCTAGGCGCATGCTGATGCACAAAAAAAATGTGAAACTAACATCTTGACTAGTTTTTAAAGGAGATTTGGATGCTTTTGAACCCATGTTCAAGGCCTTTCCTAGGGACACTTGGGGACTTATTTAACACCATTATATCATGCTTATAAGATCTCATTGACCAAGTTCCCTTTTCGATTGTTACATGCATATGTTGTTTTTATCCAAACCGACCCGTTTAGAAGTATTCGCCTAAAACCAAGACCATAGCTGGACATAAGCTCAACTAGCGACATAGTCAAGGTTCACACCTGGGAGATTAGCTAACTACTCGGTTCTAGCTTACCCAACACTTACCAATGGCGGGTTTGGACTAAGCTTGGGCACATGGGTTTTATCGGGGACTTGTCCTCGTTACCTTCTAGTATCCCCAATCATCCTAACTCTCTCCCCAATTGATTCACAACCTGATTTTTTTTATCAATCCCTCATCACTAGAGGTAGTTTTCAAGATTTCCCTTGGGCAATATGCCGTTGTGGCGCTACCTTAGCGTCTATGGCCCCGTGGGCCATTTATGCGCAATTTCAAGCACCCGGTCTACATTGCCCATTGGTATAACGGACTCACCGGTCACTTATCACTTGGGGAGTGGTTGCCTAGCAATTCAATATCGCAATGGTATGAGTACGAGATTTGAGTCCTAGAACGACTTATCTTTGCTCGCGCCCCTTTTCGCTTATAGATTAGCTTGAGATTGATAACATAGAGTCTACAAATATACTCAAGAAATTAACAAAATCAATATCGGCATAATGTTGACCCTTAGCTTAGGTCCTTGACTAACTAGTGTTTTACCAAATTGACCCGTTAGCCTAATTTGGGATATTAACAACCTTCATCTAAGGCCGTTTTCTATGAATTATGAGTCTCGTTTAAGTTTCTTTTATGACACTTCAATGTCTAGATCCCAGATGCATATACAAAGTTATAATAAACATATGAACGTACTAGGAACATATCAAGATTTAAGCCATCGAGTGACTTACCTTATGCGAGTTTCCTCTTTACCTCAATCCGAGACTCCTTGGCTATCCAAAGTCTCTTGTATTCGCACCTATGAGGTGAATGATCACTTAGGTTGTTAGTACCTAATCTTTACATGTCTATAAGCATTATTGGTCATGTTTTACCAACATACATGTTTTCATCCAAGTATCTATGCCAGGTGAAATCGAGTTTCATTGAGGCATTTTATCAAACACTTGGTAGGCGTGATTTTCCTAACTTTAATTTTAGGACTTAAGGACCTCATGGATCCATCCTTGACCAAGATTAACATTACTAGCAAGTTAATATTACTTTTTTTTCTCACAATCTCACAACTTCATGCTTAGAAGATTCTACAATTACAAATTAGGTGTGGTCCTCAACTAATGATAAAACCCACCTTTCACATATTCAACAATTTCACATGAATCACACAATTCATGCATGTATTAGCATCTTTTGACTAGATTAAACATGATTAAGGTTCCCTAATGCTAGAACAACCTCTAATGATCACTAATTTAACATTTACAAAACACCCAAGAATTTTACCATGTTCATACATGAAGTATACATCAAATTGAACCAAATAATTGATACCTTTGGGTGTGTTCGACCTTAGATGATCCCTTTTTGCTTAATGCATGGATTTCCCCTTTGATTTTGGCCTGATTTGTGTAAGAATTGGGGTTTTGGGTTAGTATGTGTGTTTTGTGGTGTTTGTGTGTGTTGAAGTCGATTTCCAGGATATGGAGATGGCTTCCTCGTCATTTGTTTTTATTTTGTTTAGCCATTATGGCCTTATGGCAGTTTTGGCCCCTCTACTACACACAAGAAATTGTTTTAACTAGAACCACCAACCAAGTTAGTTTCTTGTTATGGTCTTAGTATTATTAGTTTCATGGTATTTAACCAAGTTAACTACAAGGTTGAGTATTTTGTATCATTTAGTATTTGTTTAGCTTAATTAAGCCCAAAACGTAATTAATAGAATTATGACGCGTTTGCTGGATTTTAGGGCGTTACACATAAAATTTAGTTTAAATTATTTAATTTGTTAAAGTCTAAGAGTATCCGGAGTGGGGGAGGGGGGAAGCTGGTAGGTAACAATCGGCGTAGCGGAATCAAACACACAAACGGCACACACGATATCACATGATGAACAAAAAATAATAAACACGACACAAGAATTTTACGTGGTTCGGTCCCAGTGGGGGACCTACGTCCACGGGCTGCAACTAGGTTATTTCATTAAGCTCAAGGCACACAAGATTACAATACATGACTAGGATATATATAGAGAACAATTAGGTTAAACAACTTAGGGACCAAGAAAACTAAACCGGGCCTGGCCCATGTCTTCTAATGTCAACCCTAAAGACCAATAAATCAAGGACTTCACCAACCCAACAATCTCCCACTTGAAGGGCTTGCGAGGAACTCCATCCTGCCAACAAGTAAATAACAACCCAATCATCTAGTACTCAATAATCTCTAAACACACAGGAACAGAAGTCTTCCAGGTCCAGCTCCCAAAGAACAAACCAAACTCCAAACCTGTCCATGTATCCACCTAGCTGCAGCGGCCCTTCTCATCAGTAACCTGAAAGGCCCATTGAGGCTCCCAACAACTCCAAAATGGTCATCAAAGACTGAGACATGGCAAAACCCGCCATGGACACATCCTCAATCTTTACCGGCCCATACTTACTCAAATCGTCGGCTCTAGAGACTCCAGAGGAAAGAACACTCTCCACTAACAGCAACCTACCAGGATAGATTTCATTCGGATCCTTGGTCTTCCAAACCAAACGTCGATTTACAGACTATGTCAGAACACCCCATGTGCTCCACTTTTACAAAAATCCCGTCCATGCCTAGACCTCCGAATACGCTCAAGCGGATTACCTGGAGTCCCAGAGTCCTTTGCTGTAAACTAGACTCGTTTAACTCTCGAATCAGCGGGCCAAGGCTTTACTACACGGAAGTTGGTTCTCTTCTTCCGGTTGCGCAGCAATCTGCACACTTCAAAAGTCTTCAACAATAGATTAACTAATGCTTCATTGAAGTAGGTAACAAGAAATGAAGCCAAATAGAATCTCGAACCCAAGAGTCTCACTACCTTCCACTGAGTCCCAATGTATCAAACCGAGACACATTCTCAGAAGTAGAATTTCCTATCTATGACATCGACTCTAAAAAATGTCCACACCTCCATGCAGCCCCAACAAGTCAACTACGCCCAGCTCCCATTGTCACTGTTATCCCAACCCATCCCAAACCGACACTCGTGAGTCGAACCTCCACTCGTACTTCCCCTGCGAAAACCTTCACCCAGTACCAGTACAAAGATCCCCTCAAATATCAAACCACTGATCATCACTGAATAAGAATTAACATCATAGTTCCAGACCAGCTAACAGGCAAATGGTTATAACAGCAGTCGAGCTTTCATGGAAAGCAAGCGGTACCAAGGGTTCTATGACCGTACACACGACCAGTTAACGCAAACCCTAACCGAAAGATCATCCAACTAGCAATAGCTCACATGACTTGGCACTAACCTTTTTTTTTCACTTATGTCATTACTAGCACGCCCGAGCAGCAATACCTTTAACCCAAAGCATTCCAAACCAGCTGGTTCCATTTTCTCCTGCTTTTACCCATCGTCAGTAGCACATCCAAGTTCCCTTGACAAACCAATCAACCAACACTCAAAACTGTCTAACATTCCGATTACTACCATCTCATCTTCAGTTATAATAATAACAAACGAGAACAAATCAGAAATAGTGAACAAACACAACAATGGCACGAGCCCGAACTTGACGACTGTTCTACTGAACACTGTCAATCAAACCGATTTGCTCCTACAAATAACCATGTAGACAAATATGACCCTACCCAACTGTTATCACAAACCCGTTTATATAATCACAGTTGATAACAATAATTGTCAAACCCCGAACTTAGAAAACAAATCCTACTTAGCCCGCAACCCAAACTCGACCAACAACTGAATAAACTTAATCAGTGGCTCCAATCGAATTCAACAAATTAAACATGCGGCTCAAGGATTAAAATAATTGGCACTTACTTTCGTCACCTCCTCTCGCAATCGTTCGTGCAAATCTCAGTGTGTTAACGAGCCAAAGCTCTGATACCACTTGTTAGGTATCAATCGGCGCAGCGGAACCAAACACACAAACGACACACACGATATCACACGATGAACAGAAAATAATAAACACGACACAAGAATTTTACGTGGTTTGATCCCAGTGGGGGACCCACGTCCACGGGCTGCAACTAGGTTATTTCATTAAGCTCAAGGCACACAAGATTACTATACATGACTAGGGTATATATAGAGAACAATTAGGTTAAACAACTTAGGGACCAAGAAAACTAAACCGGGCCTGACCCATGTCTTCTTATGTCAACCCTAAAGCCCAATAAATCAAGGACTTCACCAACCCAACAGAAGCCCCTTGGGCGGGGAAATCTCCACAAGTGCCACATGACACTTCATTCCCCCCCCCCCCCCCCTCCACTCCTTATAGTTTAAGAGGCATGTTTGTTAATGGCATAGATTTGGTACATTAATCCACAGGGATGCCTCTGGTTGTGCTTGGTTTTAACTTTTAAATTTAGTAACATTTTTTTATCATCTCTTAGGTATTTATAACCTTCTTCATGAAAAATTAGTAACATCATGATAAACATAGATTTAAAAAAAATGAACTTGTTTGAAGAACCCTTGGTAGCATCTTGGCAACATTGATAGGCTCATCAACTATATAATCGACAATATTCTTAAAATTCCTCTTGGTCCACTGTATATTCAATAAATGACAATATTAACTAATTGTTTAAACCTTTTTACAAAGACAACTTTTAGGCATGACATATACAAAGAATACAAGACACTTGTCCAATAGCAAATGAAGTATATGCCAATCATATAAACTTTGCATTAAAAAAACACTTCAAGGTGTATATAGTTAGAAACTTCAATCCATTTACTTGTGATTAAGCCAGTTAAGTTCATATTTTATATCTAATGTATTCAATTAAAATGTACACCAGCTTATAATAAGAAAATACTAACTGATTTAACTTCAAAATGTCATTACAATTGTATTGAAAAACCAAGTCTTAAAAACTAATTAAATATTAACTTACTCGTTGTAACTTGAAACCCTTGCTCTGCGGCACAAGCATAAATGGCTGCAAATTTCTCACCCTGCACAAATGAACACTAAGTTTTAAGTTAAAAAAATATGAATAAAAGAAACAGGGAAGGTTGAATCCAAAAACAATGATAAGTTTGTTAAAAGTTTTAAAACAAAAAAATGATGAAAGCAGCTTATCATTGCATGGTCACAAGGATTAGGAAATCTTAAGCTGTAAAATATAAATGACCGATCACTCTATAAATTGCAAACATAAAAGCAGCCTGTGAATGTATGTATGTATTTGTATATATAGATAGTACAATTGTTAAGCATTATACATTCAAGTCCCTGTTTCCAAATGCTAAAAATGGGTATTAGTATTTCCCTATGTTTAAAGGACTTTTTATATGATTACAGTCAATAAATCACATACCATGAACATTCAAACAGGAAAACCACCTTAAAATAAGGTCCCCGTGGCATCTGAATGCTTCTTTATATGTGTGATCTTCAACGACCGCCACATACCTGGTACATAAATTTGTGGAAACAAAAGTATAAATAATCATACCTTTTATACGTATGCTCCATTTCATATTTTATATTCAAATACCATTTGGTTTGTAGACCCGCATGTTCAAGGCGAACATGGAGGAATCTCCACCAGACACCAACACGTATTCGAAAGAAGAACCCAATATCAATAAGGAAGCTACTAACAGCTTTTGGCAAATATTGGAGTGGGAGTTACACCAAAATCTTCATGTTTATCACCTAGTGCATAATTTTTCAAAGCAAACCTATAAAAACGAAGACACAAAATAAAAAAAAATGTTAGGCAAGACCAAGTTAAAGCGAGCACAAATAACCAAACACGACTGGCTCTACAAACAACAAAACTAAAAAACACAAAAACCGGTACACACAGTACATCACGTCAAAAAGATTATCAACAACTCACTCTACATTTCCACAATAGACACGGATAAGGCATGTTTGTTGATTTTGAGTGACAGCCCGACTTAATACTAAAGGAGCAAGTCACACAACATTTAAAAATTGGTCAAACGGTTAGAACACGAATAAGTTATAACACACAACAACAAATGTGTTTGAAATAAAGAAAAAATAACAAATAAACTAAGGGAAGTATCAAAATACCCATGGTCAAATGGTTATAATAGGACTAATTTATAACATATAACAACAAATATGACTGAAATAAAATCAACTAAAGGAAGTACGAAAATCCAACATATTACCTTGTTTTCTCCTAATGGGTAATTTCGATGTCACTACTGAATGTGGATCGTTTTACTCCCAATCTTAAACAAATTACATAGAAATAAAGGAATAGAATTTGTTAAATATAATGAAACATGCAACATCACTATAAAAGCCTCTTTCTTTTTATATTGAAATGATAAAATGAGTTTAGGTTGGATTATGGAAAACTTTGTCAAGCATCATCACTCTAATGTAATATCTATGAAACACTACCAGAAACATTCAATGTACAGTATGCAAAAACATTAGACATAAACTCTATGCACATCAATAACGTTTTATCATACAAAACACGACAGCACACATAAAAAAAACAACTCAATCCACACATCAATAACGTTTTATCATACAAAACACGCCATGGACACATCCTCAATCTCAACCGGCCCCTACTAATTCAAATCGTCGGCTCCAGAGACTCCAGAGGAAAGAACACTCTCCACTAACAGCAACCTCCCAGGAGAGATTTCATTCGGATCCGTGGTCTTCCAAACCAAACGTCGATTTACAGACTGTGTCAGAACACCCCATGTGCTCCACTGTTACAAAAATCCCGTCCATGCTCAGACCTCCGAATACGCTCGAGCGGATTACGTGGAGTCCCAGAGTCCTTTGCTGTAAACTAGACTCGTTTAACTCTCGAATCAGCGAGCCAAGACTTTACTACACGGAAGTTGGTTCTCTTCTTCCGGTTACACAGCAATCTGCACACTTCAAAAGTCTTCAACAATAGATTAACTAATGCTTCATTGAAGTAGGTAACAAGAAATGATGCCAAATAGAATCTCGAACCCAAGAGTCTCACTACCTTCCACTGAGTCCCAATGTATCAAACCCAGACACATTCTCAGAAGTAGAATTTCCTATCTATGACATCGACTCTAAAAAATGTCCACACCTCCATGCAGCCCTAACAAGTCAACTACGCCCAGCTCCCACTGTCCCTGTTATCCCAACCCATGCCAAACCGACACTCGTGAGTCGAACCTCCACTCGTACTTCCCCTGCAAAAACCTTCACCCAGTACTAGTACAAAGATCCCCTCAAATATCAAACCACTGATCACCACTGAATAAGAATTAACATCACGGTTCCAGACCAGCTAACAGGCAAATGGTTATAACAGCAGTCGAGCTTTCATGGAAAGCAAGCGGTACCAAGGGTTCTATGACCGTACACACGACCAGTTAACGCAAACCCTAACCGAAAGATCATCCAACTAGCAATAGTTCACATGACTTGACACTAACCTTTTTTTTCACTTATGTCGTTACCAGCACGCCCGAGCAGCAATACCTTAAACCCAAAGCATTCCAAACCAGCTGGTTCCATTTTCTCCAGCTTTTACCCATCGTCAGTACCACATCCAACTTCCCTTGACAAACCAATCAACCAACACTCAAAACTGTCTAACATTCCGATTACTACCATCTCGTCTTCAGTTAATGTTAGGACAAAAAGGATTGTTGAAACCATTTTTGTAAACCATAGTCTAATTCACTTCTACAAAATATCCTAAGTATAGAACTACTGAAGAAAGAAGACTAAAGTACTAAAGAAGGATTCAACAAGTACTGTAGGAGAAGTATAAGAAGTTCTGAAGTCTAACCAGACATTTCACTGAAGAACTACTGAAGACAAACTAATCATCAGTAGTTTGTCATTCATCAGCTCTTGTAAAGAATCTTTTTCACCGACTTATGTTTCAGTAGTTTATTAGTTTAGTATTACTTTATCTTTTTGTACAAGTTCCAAGAATGCAACTTGTTGCAACTTGTTTCTGACTTGCTTTTTGGCAAGGTTCATGTATATGTAAAGTCTATAAATAGATGGGTTCATCCCTCTGTTTTAGATATTGATTTTTATTGAAACAAGAATCCTTCAAAGCTTATTATTGTTCTGTCCATTTCATTTATTGAGAATCTGTTTGAGTATTTATTATCATTCACATTCAATACTTAGATTCTCATTAAACTTGTCTTTAGATTTCAAACATCCAGGGGGAGTAATAACTCCTGTTGATAGTGTAGCTTTACTTAATCATTCCACTGTGCAAATCTGATTGAACTTGCTAAACACATAAGTGTTCACTAGCAAGCAATACATCAAGAGCATTACTGATCCAACAATTGGTATCGGAGCACTCGTTTATCTGATCACATATCAATCTAACACATTGAGAATCAGACACATGCTCTTATTGATATTCAATAAAGGATTAAAAGTTCACTTTTATCAACATCCATCACTTTAAGAGATTATTTGACAAATCAATACTCTTTAAAATGGATCCTCATAATACTGGTTCTACCAATAAACCTGCTATGCTAGTAAGAAATGGATACAATATCTGGCAAAGGAGAATGGCACATATATTATCACAGACCAACACTGGTTGCTGGAAATCTGTGATATATGGTCCTCACAAACCAGTAAATATCAATCTTGAAACTAAAGAAGAAATAACAAAAGATCCAAAAGACTATACAGATGATGATTTCCTAAAACTTGAGCTTGATGCTAAAGCTTTCTCTATGTTGGCAATGACACTCCCAAATGAAATCTACTCTGGACTATTACATTGTGATAGTGCCAAAGAGCTTTGGGACTGCCTCAAAGAACAGTTTGGAGGAACTGAAGAGGTGATTGCCAACACCAGAGAAATCCTGGCTCAACAATATGAAACTTTTGCTCATATAAATGGGGAAACTTTAACTCAACAATTTGAAAGATTCTCCTCATTAATATCTGAGCTAAAATTAAATGGTCAGACCTACACAAATATATCTATGCTTCATAGATTTTTAAGGTCTTTACCTGAAAAATGGGAAACATACTCTATAGTCCTAAGATCCTCACCAGACTTTAGCTCCCTCACTCTTACAAAATTACATGGGAGATTACTAACTTTTGAAAGAGAAATTGATCAAAAGAAAAAGTTGCAAAGTTCTGGTAAAACTGCTGATGACTATCTACCAGGTAGTACAGCACTATTGGGACAAGATTCACCTACTTGTTCAAATAGTTTTGGATCTTTTGACCACATTGACATAACTGCTGGGATCTCATCAGAAAGATCATTCCCAGGTTACGACAATGATGAATATAGTCAAACTGCTGATAACATGTGTTTTATCATGGATGATTTGAAAAAATTTCAGCAATGATGACTTAGAAGAAATGGACATCTTACACCAACTGGCCATGTTAAGTATTAAAACAAATAAATTTTACAAAAGGTCAGGAAGGAAATTTCCAGGACTAAACAGTTCTACAAAAATTGGTTTTGACAAATCTAAACTTAGATGTCACAAGTGTCAAAAGTTGGGACACTTTGCTAGAGAGTGTAGAAGCTCTAGCTACAACCAATCTCAGTCTGGAAATCAGTTTAACCCTAGTTATAATAGGAATAATTAGGGCTGTAAACAAACCAAACGTTTGGTGAACAGTTCGTAAATCGTTTGGCGAAAAGTTCATTTGTGTCTGTTTGTTTAATAAATGAACGAACACAAACAAAAAATTCCGTTCGATTAATTAAACAAACAAACACGAACGAATGTCTCGTTCGTTCGATTACGTTCATGAACGTTTGGCAACGTGTTTGTTTACGTTTGTTTGTTTATATCTGTTCGTGTATGTTTGTTTATGTCCGATCACTAGTTAAAACTTAAAAGTTTATAGTCTTTCAATTTCTTTCCTAACTTTTATTTCCCTCCTAAACTTTTTCTCCCTTATTTATTAAATATTTAAGTAATGTTTTTATCATTCTCGCATTAACAAAACATCAATCTTTTTAGCTGTTGGTCTTACTATACTAATGAAAAATGTCAACCTTTTGTTTTGATTCCTTAGTAAATAATTAAAGATGCTACTACTTTTGATTGTATAGTTATAATGCAAGTTTATGTATCATTGTCTAATTAATATTTGTTTTATATGGTCATAAGAAATCGAAGAATGTGTAGAGTTTAGGAAAGTTAGATATTGACGAATCTAGACAATTTTTAGGATAATTATGAACTTTTGAATTAAGAATATCATGTATTCATGCCTAAGTAATTTTAGATAATTATGTTTAAGTTAGTACAATTTGACTTATCGTTTAGTGGATGTACTTTGTCTAACAGTTAATATTAACAATGTTTTTTAGTTAGTTGCATATTAAATGTTTTTTTTTGTTTGTTTGTTTGTGTTCAATACCCGTGTTCATGAACAGTTCACAAACAACTGAATTTCTTAACAAACAAACACAAACATAGAATTATGTTCGTTAGTGTGTTCATGAACGGTTCGTTTGTCCAAGAAACCTTAACAAACAAACACGAACAAAGCCTTGTTCATGTTCGTTTGGTTCGTTTACAGCCCTAGGAATAATGGAACACAAGGGAGTGCACATTTTGTACAGGCACAAGCTCCACAAATCCAATATGTGCCACAAGTACAATATGTACAGATGCCTGCTCAACAGATGCAGAGCCAACAATCAATCCCTCCCATTCCAGCTGCTCAACATCCTCCATAGACTCAGCAACCCTCACAACAAAGCTTGTTCACCTCAGGGTATGTTGACTGGAGTAGTCTTCCTTTTGACACTACAGAGTGTAATCCTGATGCAGACAACAAAATGTTTGACATCAACTGGGGAGAACCTGACAATGGCAGAAAGAATTTTGCCTTAATGGCATTTGAGGGCTGCACCTCAAAATCTGCCCTGTCTCGAGTATCAAAAGAATCTTTAACAAAACTTTGTTCAACTTCATGTAAAGAATCTTTTACTCTCATAAGAGAGACTAATGTGCACTTATAAGGCAAAGCAAATGACTCTGAGAGAAAATTCACTCAGATGAAATGTGATTTAGAAAGAAAACTTGCTGCAAAGGCAAAAGAAAATTCTAAATTAACTAACAATGCTATTGAAACCCAAGCACAACTTAAAATCATGATAGATGACCTAGGAAATGTTAGAAAAGAGCTTGCTGACACCAAGGTCACTTGTGAAAAATGGGTAGAATCTTGTAAGGGGTACTAACTGCTGCTAAACAAACAAAGTGCTTCAAATGTTAGGTTTGGCATAGGGTACAATCACACTGAAACACCAACAGATTTTTCCCCCAAAACTACTGAAGATGGGAGAAAAATTGTTTCAGGAGAAACTTCTGAAGAGAAAGAATGCACATCTTTCCATGAAAACTTTCTAAAAACTCACAAAGAAAGTTCTTTAGAAGTACTGATAAAATCTGACTTTAAGCCATCAGTAGTTTCATCTACATCAGGAGTTGAGAACTTGAAAACTACTGATGACCTAAAACCAATCAAGACAGTCAGAAATTTGCCTTTAAATGAAATAGAAAAGGCAAAAAAATGTGAAATCTGTGGTCTGTTTAACCACAAGACAGAATTTTGCAGATATAGAAAAGGAATTCAGAACAACAAGAAAATTTCACAACTGGTTGTGGGAAATCAAATCAAAAATAATTTTAAAGAAACTTTTTCTCCCAGGAAACAACAACCAGCAAACACATTTTCTCAGAAAAAGATAAAATCTCAACAAAAATTTTTTTTCTCAAAATTCTCTCTCAGTAGTTAGACCTACATCATCAGCAGTTTCACAAACTGCTGAGATAAAAGATCTCATGAACATGGTACAACTACTGATGACCAGGGTTGATGGTGGTCCTCAAAAGGATACCACCATTGCTCTTAATGAAAAATCCATTGCCAAAAAGACATGGATTCCTCAACCTGGTCAAGAACAAACTGTAAATGTTCTCAAGAGCAAACCTAAAGCCAAACTGGCTTGGGTTCCTAAATCTAACTAAATTGCTACCTTATGCAGAGGGTCTCTAGAGGCTTAAATAACATTTGGTATGTGGACAGTGGAGGCTCAATGCACATGACAGGATGCAGATACCTGATAAATAATTTTATCAGCCAAAGAGAAGGATCTGTATCCTTTGGGAACAATGCTAAGGGATATGTGCTAGGACATGGCAATGTCTCCTCTAGCAAAATACAGTTTGACAAGGTCAATCTGGTTGAAAACCTTGAGTACAACTTGCTAAGTGTGTCTCAAATGTGTGATAAAGGATATTCTTCCTTTTTCACAAAGAAAGCATGCAAGATCATATCACCAGAAGGCCAGAAGTTGATAGAGAAGATCATTGAAGATCATACTTTGTTGATAGCCAAAAGATGTGGCAATGTCTATGCAGTGGACATTGAAAAGGACAAAGTACTGAACAACACTGCCTGTTTCTTCTCAAAGGCATCAACTTCAGAGACTGATCACTGGCATAGGAGACTTGGCCATGTGAACTTTAAAACAAATAAATAAAGTCACAAAATGGGCTTGGTCAGAGGTCTACCTTTGAAAGTATACCAGTGTCAAGAACACTGTGTATCCTGTTTAAAGGGAAAGCATCATAAGTCCTCCTACAAGTCTATTGAAGAATCAAAAACAACTGCATGTCTTCAACTACTCCATATGGACTTATTTGGGCCTGTAACAATCATGAGCCTTGGTAAGAAGAAGTACTGCTTGGTCATCATTGATGACTATTCAAGATTCACATAGGTATTCTTCTTATTCTCCAAGGATGAGGCAGCTAAAATCATCAAGTTTTTCATTCTACAAGTAGAGAAACAATATTCTCTATCTGTCAAAGCCATTAGAAGTGATAATGGGACAGAGTTCAGGAACAAAACTCTGGATGAATTCTGATGGTCTAAAGTGATTATTAGACAATTCAGTGTTCCCAGAACTCCTGAACAAAATGGTGTGGTAGAAACGAAGAACAGGACATTAATTGAAGCAGCAAGAACTATGTTAGTTGATTCAGGCCTACCTTTGTATTTATGTGCTGAAGCAGTTAACGCTGCCTGTTATGTTCAAAATAGAGTCCTTGTCAACAAGAGACACTCCAAGACTGCCTATGAAGTTCTTCATGGCATGAAGCCCCTTATCTTCTTCTTCAGGGCTTTTGGATGTCAATGTTTCATTCTAAACATTAAAGACTCTATTTCAAAGTTTGCTGCTAAAGTTGATTCAGGTTACTTTCTTGGTTACTCTTCCACTAGAAAAGCCTACAAGGTTTTTAATTCAAGAACCAAGATAGTAGAAGAAACACTGAATGTCAAGTTCAATGAGTCAAAACACACTCTTATTCCAGCACATCCTGCTGAACTCTTTGACCTTGACAGCTTCCACTTTGGACCAGAAAAGACTGTTACTTCATCTAAACCTACTTATTATGGTGATCAAAGGTTTGATGATGAGGATCCAGCACCATGGACTCCTCAAACAGTCATTAAGTCAACTTTCAAACCTTCAGAAGTTTCACAAACTTCAGATTCAACAACTGCTGATGTACAAACTCAAACATCTATTTCAGCACCTACAACTACTGAAGATGTTCAAACAGCCGAACCAGACATTATAAACCTCAGTGGTTTGTTTGATGAAGAACAAGAGCCACCTACACCTGTCAGTGGTTTACAACAACTAATTGAACACAAAGATCATCCATTGGAACAAATCATGGGTGATATTGCTTTAGGTGTTCTCACAAGAAACCAGCTCTCCAACTTTTTCTTCTTCTCAGCATTCATTTCTCAGTTGGAACCTAAGAAGTACCAAGAAGCCCTCAAAGACAACAATTGGGTGGAAGCTATGCAAGATGAGCTGCTTCAATTCAAGAAGCAACAGGTTTGGAAAATTTGTCCCTTACCACCAAACAAGCTACCAATTGGCACAAGATGGGTTTTTAGGAACAAACAAGATGAAGCTGGTATGATCATTAAGAACAAGGCAAGACTGGTGGTACAAGGTTACTCTCAAGAAGAGGGAATTGATTATGATGAGACCTTTGCTCCAGTTGCAAGGCTTGAAGCCATCAGGTTATTTCTGGCCTATGCCATTTCCAACAAAATAATTTTTTTTCAAATGGATGTTAAGAGTGCATTTTTGTATGGAAAGATCAAAGAGGAAGTGTATGTTTGTCAGCCACCTGGGTTTGAGGATCCTTCTCATCCTGAGTGGGTGTACAAACTTGACAAAGCTCTTTATGGGCTCAAACAGGCTCCAAGAGCCTGGTATGAAACACTTTCCAACTTTTTACTCAAAAATAACTTTACAAGAGGATCCATTGATAAAACTCTTTTCATTAAAAATGTTGGAAATCATGTCTTACTTGTTCAAATTTATGTTGAGGATATCATATTTGGTTCAACAAACACAAAATTGTGTGATGAATTTAAGAAACTCATGCAATCAAAATTTGAGATGACTACAATGGGAGAACTGCAGTACTTTTTAGGACTGCAGATTAAACAACAAACTAATGGAACTTTTATACATCAATCAAAATATGTTAAAGAATTATTAAACAAATTTTCTTTACAAGACTGTAAATCATGTTCCAATGCCATGACCCCTACCACACAAGTTGAACCAGATGATCAAGGAAAACAGGTTGATCAAACCATGTATAGATGTATGATAGGTTCCCTTTTGTATCTAACTGCTTCTAGACCAGATATTATGTTTTCAACATGTGTCTGTGCTAGATATCAATCAGCTCCTAGGGAATCACACCTCATTGCAGTCAAAAGAATCTTCAGATATCTGAAAGGAACTCCTACACTTGGAATTTGGTATCCTGCTTCTAGCAATACCAAGTTATCAGCTTTTTCAGATAGTGACTATGCAGGGTGTAAAATGTCAAGAAAATCAACATCTGGTGGTTGTCAATTCTTGGGAAACCGTCTAGTGTCCTGGCAATCAAAGAAGCAAACATCTGTTGCAACTTCAACTGCTGAAGCTGAATACATTGCAGCTGCAAGTTGTACATCACAGATACAATGGCTCCAATATCAACTTCTTGATTATGGAATCAAAGAGACCAAGACACCATTGCTTGTAGATAACAAATCCGCCATTAGCATCATTCAAAATCCTGTTCAGTTCTCAAAAACTAAACATATTGAAATCAGTTATCATTTCATCAGGGATTGCTATGAAAAAGGCAAGATTGAAGTGAAGCATGTCACAACAACTAATCAGATAGCTAACATATTCACAAAACCCCTTGACACATCAACATTTCAGAAGTTAGTATCCATGCTTGGGATGCTAAATTTGTAAGTGTTTCTTTTACTTCTCTGCACATATTTTATTTTTCACTTACATATGTTTTTAGACCAAAAACTTCTGAAAAACAAAAAGAGAGAAACTACTGATGAACAAAAACATCAGTATGGGAATATTTTCTAAAAAATGATTAACTTCTGATAAAATAATCTTCAGAAGTTATGAATAAAGTGTTTATAAACATTCTCATCAGTTGTTAACAAACTACTGAAGAGAAAATGGGAACTACTGATGATAATTGTTCTTCATCAGCATTTTTGTCATTAAGGGCAAATCAGACATTTTCCACTTCAGAAGTTTGACCTAGGGCGGTTAAAAACTTCTGATAAACACCTTTTCCAACACTTATCCTTTCAAAAAGCAAAAATTCCCTCCTTCTCTCTCAAAAAGCTCTCAAACCCTGAACCTGCAAAAACACTGTTCGATCCACACACACACACAAAAACCACATGGCTCTAACACTGAAACAGGGACACAATCAAAGAGGCTACTTTGAGAAACATGAAGCCTAGTCCCAATACGACGAAATCATTGATTTAGTCGTTCAATCCCAATACTTTACTGCCCTCACCATTGATCCTCCAATCCACACTGAGACTCTTAATGAGTTCTGGGCAAATACGGAGACGGTGATAGTAAATGATAAGGTGATCTCCCTCAATTCAACCATCCAAGGGAGAAGAATGGCAATCACACCCGAAACTTTGGGAATTAGACTAGGTCTAGATGATGTTGGTGCCCCAGATCAATTTCCAAACTCTGAGATTCATCTAACCATGACAGAGTGTGGTTACCAAGGTACTCTCTCACATGCTACTATTTTTAAGAAATATTTTGAACCTAAGTACAAACTTTTGTTTCACTATATAATAATGTGTTTGAATCCAAAAACTGGATCATATGATCAGATGCCGTCCACTTTACAACCTATTTTTCATTCCATTGTGAATGAAACAAAATTCAGGGCATCAGCACTTTTCTTTAATGAGTTGGTATTACATCATCTCAATTCTAAAAAGAAGTTTTTGTTGTATCCGAGATTTATTATGCAATGCATAATAAAGGAACTTGGAGAAGAGGTGCTTGTGGGCCAAACAACTGTTTTAAACCCTTTAACCTCACAAGCATACTCTAGGCACAATAAACCGGCCACCTGGCCAGAAGATGACCAAGGGGAACACACAACAGTCCCAAAGGAACCCTCATCTTCCAAACCTTCACCCAAAAAGGCCAAGAAACCAAAACAGCAAAAACAAAAACCCACCAGCATGAAAAGAAAGGCAGTTCAGGAAGTTGAGATGCCTGAACTTGCTAATGTGCAATCTGCACTAGATAAAGATGTGACTGAAAAATCCTCTCAGTCTCATCCATCTCAAACCCCCACTAGAGCACCAATCACCATTTTATTCAAAAGAAAGAAATTTAAGAAAACAATCCCCATAGACTCTTCTTTTGAAACTGCTGAACCCATAGACCAAACTACTGAACCAGCACCACAAACTTTTGAACCTGAAGCCCTTGAAATTGCCAAACTTCTCTCTGGGCTAAAAGAGACCATCCCATCAGAACATGTCAGTCCCCAACAACCACATCAAACAGGGGACATACCCTCAGAACTTGACATGGATGTGGATGTCCATAGCCCTAACCCAAGAGATGAGGATGAACCAGGGTCTCTAAGCCCAAACTTAGAAACTCTAGGTACATTTGAGGCTGCTACTACTCATATACCACTCAGTGGTGGATCTGAGGATAGAAGTAACATTGCTAAGACCTCACTTGTGGCAACTACTGATGAAGGCTTAATGCCTGAGGTAGGAAATCCTCTGAACCAAGAACAAGAGGTACATGAGACAACTAGGTTGGGCCCAACTCATGATGTAACTGATACTGTCCTCATTGAGGAAGTAAGCAGGGATTCAGATGATTCCATTGATTTGGATGATGATTCACACTCCACTAAAATTGAATTGACGGCTGCTAGTGAAGGTCCTGCACCTGGTGTCTCTAAGCTCAAAGAGCTGGTCACACCAGATCAGGTTAAAGTCCACTTGATCCCTGATTCCCCTAAAGTGGCATCTTCTGTACAACATGAAGATCACCCAAAAACACACCCCTCACTGAAAATCCCTACCCAATTCCCTGGGTCATCCAGCATAGACTTGAACCAACTATGCAACCCAGATGGTCCCCTATACCAGTTTATGAACACCCTCATTGCCAATCACCTCAAAACTTTCACAACTACTTTGGAGTTGTCAACCAAAGCTCAGTTTGAGGTGATCAACAAAAAACTTGGTGAGCTGTCCAACAAAATAGACAACAACTCAAGACAGCTTGCTGAACTCACTGGTAGAACTTCCAAACCTAGCAGGCTTCCAGAAGTGGATGAAGCCAAAAAGGGGGAGAAGATTAAGGAACCTAAGGAGTCACTAGAAGCCAGGATAAAGGCAAGAGTGGCTCTACAACAATAACAACTTCTAGAGAAAGCCCAAAAACAAAAAGAAGATCAACAAAGGCTTGTCTCTGGAACTGAAGTTGAAGCTGAACCTTCCCAAGGCCATAATGAAGAAACTGCTGAAGAAACCTCTAATGACTCAGAAAGTACTGAAGACAATCCTTCAGTAGTTGACACTTCTGTCAACACTTCAGCAGTTAACACTTCCAACATACAAACAGCTGAAGAGCCTTCCAAAACAACTGAACAACAACAACCAACTCCTATTCCAAGGCCTACAACAACTACAACAATGACTGTGCTGAACCCTTCTCCACTATCAATGTCCAAAGAACTACTTGAGAAGAGTTTGATTGCAGCCCAAAGAAAGGCTAAGGAAGAAGAGATCTGGAATAACTTGGAGGTAAGGGAAGATCTAAGCTTAAATGAAAAGCTTCAAGCTTAAGAAGCAGAGTTGAATAGGCAAGCTGAAACAGAGAGAGTTGTTGAAGAAGACAAAAGACAACAACTGGTGTCTTTTATAACAAAGAACAGCAAAACAAAAGCCTATTCACTCAAAGGGCTCTCAATGGATGAGCTGACTAGAAGAGCTCAACTTGTTGCTGACAAACTTACAACAAAAAAAGATGGAAAAGCCAAGAGAGCTGAGATGATTGAAGAACTGGTAGCAAATGACTATGGTTCAAAAGCCTCTGTGTCAAGATGGAAAGAAGATAGACCACTGGACACATACAAGAAGTACAAGGCTGCCAAGGCTGCTAATCCAGAGAAGTTTAAAACTTCTGAAGTATCAACTTCAGTAGTTAGAACTTCTGGTGTTAAAAGACCAGCTACCAAGAAGAAACCAGAGAACAATACAAAGACTAACTTCAAGATGGTATTGCTGGAAGGCAACACAGTTGTTCAAGGAGACTTTGATATTGAAGAGAAGCCCCTGATAACTCAATTTAGGGATCCTTCAACATTTGCTTACCAAATTCAGAAGACTATCACTGACAGGCTGCACACAAAGGTAGTTACTGAACAACATTTACCAACCTTTAAATTACCTGATGTAGTGCAAGAAGAAGATAGAAGTGAATCCCACCTGAGAGTCACAGAAATAGAAAATATCCAACACTCAGGAACATCCTAGGGATCCAGAATGGTTCCCTATACTTCAGACTTTGACAAGTCTAAAGTGCTGATCATCAGATGGTCCTTTATTGATGAAACCTTAGTATTGGTGACAAGAAGAGATCTTACAAGCAAGGCCTACAAGTCCATGAATGAACTGAAGAAACTATCAACTCAGGACTTGCTTACAATTCAACATCTGGAACCTCAAAGGGGATCTCTCACTGATGAACAGCTTAATCAACTGAAGAATTCCATGTTCAAGGAGATATGGAAGATTGTGAATGACAGAAAAAGACAATAAAGAATTAGAAAAGGTTTTGGCTTCATCAATCCAGGGGGAGATTGTTAGGACAAAAAGGATTGTTGAAACCATTTTTGTAAACCTTAGTCTAATTCACTTCTGCAAAATATCCTCAGTATAGAACTACTGAAGAAAGAAGACTAAAGTATTGAAGAAGGATTCAACAAGTACTGAAGAAGAAGTATCAGAAGTTCTGAAGTCTAACCAGACATTTCACTGAAGAACTACTAAAGACAAACTACTCATCAGTAGTTTGTCATTCATCAGCTCTTGTAAAGAATCTTTTTCACCGACTTATGTTTCACTAGTTTATTAGTTTAGTATTACTTTATCTTTTTGTAGAAGTTCCAAGAATGCAACTTGTTGCAACTTGTTTCTGACTTGCTTTTTGGCAAGGTTCATGTATATGTAAAGTCTATATATAGATGGGTTCATCCCTTTGTTTTAGATATTGATTTTTATTGAAACAAGAATCCTACAAAGCTTATTATTGTTCTGTCCTTTTCATTTATTGAGAATCTGTTTGAGTATTTATTATCATTCACATTCAATACTTAGATTCTCATTAAACTTGTCTTTAGATTTCAAACATCCAGGGGGAGTAATAACTCCTGTTGATAGTGTAGGTTTGCTTAATCATTCCGCTGTGCAAATCTGATTGAACTTGCTAAACACATAAGTGTTCACTAGCAAGCAATACATCAAGAGAATTACTGACCCAACAGTTATAATAATAACAAACGAGAACAAATCAGAAATAGTGAACAAACACAACAATGGCATGAGCCCGAACTTGACGACTGTTCTACTGAACACTGTCAATCAAACCGATTTGCTCCTACAAATAACCATGTAGACAAATATGACCCTACCCAACTGTTATCACAAACCCAGTTATATAATCACAGTTCATAACAATAATTGTCAAACCCCGAACTTAGAAAACAAATCCTACTTAGCCCGCAACCCAAACTCGACCAACAACTGAATAAACTTAATTAGTGGCTCCAATCGAATTCAACAAATTAAACATGCGGCTCAAGGATTAAAATAATTGGCACTTACCTTCGTCACCTCGTCTCGCAATCGTTCATCCAAATCTCAGTGTGTTAACGAGCCAAAGCTCTGATACCACTTGTTAGGTATTAGTCGGCGCAGCGGAATCAAACACACAAAATAATAAACACGACACAAGAATTTTACGTGGTTCGGTCCCAGTGGGGGTCCTACGTCCACGGGCTGCAACTAGGTTATTTCATTAAGCTCAAGGCACACAAGATTACAATACATGACTAGGGTATATATAGAGAACAATTAGGTTAAACAACTTAGGGACCAAGAAAACTAAACCGGGCCTGACCCATGTCTTCTAATGTCAATCCTAAAGCCCAATAAATCAAGGACTTCACCAACCCAACAGAAGCCCCTTGGGCGGGGAAATCTCCACAAGTGCCACATAACACTTCATTCCCCCTCCCCCTCCACTCCTTATAGTCTAAGAGGCATGTTTGTTAATGGCACGGATTTGGTACATAAATCCACAGGGATGCCTCTGGTTGTGCTTGGTTTTAACTTTTAAATTTAGTAACATTTTTTATCATCTCTTTGGTATTTATAACCTTCTTCATGAAAAATTAGTAACATCATGATAAACATAGATTTAAAAAAAATGAACTTGTTTGAAGAACCCTTGGTAGCATCTTGGCAACATTGATAGGCTCATCAACTATATAATCGACAATAGTCTTAAAATTCCTCTTGGTCCACTGTATATTCAATAAATGACAATAATAACGAATTGTTTAAACCTTTATACAAAGACAACTTTTAGGCATGACATATACAAAGAATACAAGACACTTGTCCAATAGCAAATGAACTATATGCCAATCATATAAACTTTGCATTAAAAAAACACTTCAAGGTGTATATAGTTAGAAACTTCAATCCATTTACTTGTGATTAAGCCAGTTAAGTTCATATTTTATATCTAATGTATTCAATTAAAATGTCAACCAGCTTATACTAAGAAAATACTAACTGATTTAACTTCAAAATGTCATAACAATTGTATTGAAAAACAAAGTCTTAAAAACTAATTAAATATTAACTTACTCGTTGTAACTTGAAACCCTTGCTCTGCGGCCCAAGCATAAATGGCTGCAAATTTCTCACCCTGCACAAATTAAACAGGGAAGGTTGAATCCAAACACAATGATAAGTTTGTTAAAAGTTTTAAAACAAAAAAAATGATGAAAGCAGCTTATCATTGCATGGTCACAAGGATTAGGAAATCTTGAGTTGTAAAATATAAATGACCGATCACTCCTATAAATTGCAAACATAAAAGCAGTCTGTGAATGTATGTATGTATTTGTATATATAGATAGTACAATTGTTAAGCATTACACATTCAAGTCTCAGTTTCCAAATGCTAAAAATGGGTATTAGTATTTCCCTATGTTTAAAGGACTTTTTATATGATTACAGTCAATAAATCACATACCATGAACATTCAAACAGGAAAACCACCTTAAAATAAGGTCCCCGTGGCATCTGAATGCTTCTTTATATGTGTGATCTTCAACGACCGCCACATACCTGGTACATAAATTTGTGGAAACAAAAGTAGAAATAATCATACCTTTTATACGTATGCTCCATTTCGTATTTTATATTCAACTACCATTCGGTTTGTAGACCCGCATGTTCAAGGCGAACATGGAGGAATCTCCACCAGACATTAACATGTATTCGAAAGAAGAACCCAATATCAATAAGGAAGCTACTAACAGCTTTTGGCAAATATAGGAGTGGGAGTTACATAAAAATCTTCATGTTTATCACCCAGTGCATAATTTTTCAAAGCAAACCTATAAAAACGAAGACACGAAATAAAAAAAAATGTTAGGCAAGACCAAGATTTTGCGAAGACAAATAACCAGACACAAGTGGCTCTACAAACAACAAAACTAAAAAAACACAAAAACCGGTACACACAGTACATCACGTCAAAAAGGTTATCAACAACTCACTCTACATTTCCACAATAAGCACGGATAAGGCATGTTTGTTGATTTTGAGTGACAACCCGACTTAATACTAAAGGATCATGTCACTCAACATTTAAAAATGGGTCAAACAGTTAGAACACGAATAAGTTATTACACACAACAACAAATGTGTTTGAAATAAAGAAAAAATAACAAATAAACTAAGGGAAGTATCAAAATACCCATGGTCAAATGGTTATAATAGGACTAATTTATAACATATAACAACAAATATGACTGAAACAAAATCAACTAAAGGAAGTACGAAAATCCAACATATTACCTAGTTTTCTCCTAATGGGTAATTTCGATGTCACTACTGAATGTGGATCGTTTTACTCCCAATCTTAAACAAATTACATAGAAAAAAAGGAATATAATTTGTTAAATATAATGAAACATGCAACATCACTATAAAAGCCTCTTTCTTTTTATATTGAAATGATAAAATGAGTTTAGGTTGGATTATGGAAAACTTTGTCAAGCATCATCACTCTAATGTAATATCTATGAAACACTACCAGAAACATTCAATGTACAGTATGCAAAAACATTAGACATAAACTCTATGCACATCAATAACGTTTTATCATACAAAAACGAAAGCACACATAAAAAAAACAACAACTCAATCCACACATCAGCAAGACCTAAAATTTTAAAGGAAAAAACATCATACCATAAAAATAACAATACAAAAATCTCAATAGGGCTGCAAACGAACCAAACGAACACGAACAAGGCATTGTTCGTGTTCGTTTGTTAAGAAAATTATGCGTTCACGAACTGTTCATGAACAATTACCGAACGAGATTTTTTGTTCATGTTCGTTTTTTAAGAAAACACTCATGTTCGTGTTCGTTTGTTAATTTTGTTCATGAACGCATACGAACACAAACGAACATTAATGAACACAAACAAGTGTTCATGAATACAAATGAACACAAACAAGTGTTCATGAATGGAAACAAACCTAAACAGACATATATTAACTTTTGAATAACATGGAATTCACATACATTAAGACATTAGCTAGATCCACCCAAAATATAACCTAATTGTCCAAACATACTTCATACTTAGCATTGGTGAAGGGCGTTGGAACATGGAAACATATAATAAGCTTGGATACAAAAAGTAGGTTTATTGATCTCATATAGTCATATATTTACCTCATATATATTATTTAATGTGTAAGATAAATAAAAATAAAAGAATGTAAAAAAAGTATAAAAATTAAAACCTTAATAAAACTATCGAACAAAAACGAACAAGTTACCGAACGTTCACGAACATAAACGAACGACCGCGACCTCTGTTCATGTTCGTTCGTTTAACTAAACGAACGGAATTTTTTGTTCGTGTTCGTTCGTTTATTAAACGAACGAAAATGAACAAACTTCCCGCCGAACGGTTCATAAACTGTTCGCTGAAAGTTCAGTTCGTTTGCAGCCCTAAATCTCAACATTTTATCAAACAACTTGCAGAAAACACCATTACGCCCATGATTATCAATAACAAACCTAATCATCCAAATATAAAGTAATATACAACTACAACACGATTAAAACAACAAAAACCACGAAAGCAAACGGTACCTGCAATATTTTACTTGATGTTTGAATCATCCAGGTAGAAACAGAAAAGGTAAGATGATGACGACACAGACCGATGATAATGAAGGTTAGAATGAATAGAGAAAATTAATCACTTGATTTTATATGCCTGAATACGAAGGTGGTTCTTCATGGGAGAACAACCGATTGGAGAAGGAGAGAAACCAACATGGGAAGATGAAACCCTAGTAGGAGTAGGGAGTGATAGGAGATGGATTCAGATTCGTAATATAGACAATGGTATCAGTCTATGTCTAATGTTTTTACTCTGATGAGATCACCATTCAAAGGAGTTAAGGTTTCTTTTCAAAGATAGAGATAGATAGTATGAGGCACAGATAGAATGTTAGGGTTTTATACTCGGGTTAGAGGATAGAAATGGGGTGGGCGGGTTAGAAAATGTTGCCATGGGTCGGGTCCTTGATTTTTTTCACGCATTGTAGGCTAGCCATGTGTTAGCTGACATGGAGCCTATGTGGAGGCCCTAGTAAAGTCCCATGTATCGCCCAAGTTACTCCTTTATTAGGTAGGGTAGATTATTTAACAAAAAAAAATTAATGCTAACACAAAAAAGAATCCTTAACATTCAAAACAAAACAAAAGATATAAAGGACTCACGGTGCAACACGTTGCAATAGCTAAATTGGTATTTTTGTTTGCCATCCATAATTACGCACGTTATCACAACCCATATAATTACGCACGTTATATCTTATAATGACGCATGTTAAATAGCATATTAAAAAGCATAATGACGCACGTTATCCTTGATAATTACGCATATTATAAAACCCACCGAAATTTTATTTTTTTAAAGTATACCAATATTATATGAAAATTAAAGAGGATAAAATTCTTGTTTTTATGGTGTATTTAAAAAAGTATGTCGTATGAAAAATTATGGATGTTAAAAAATGGAGGTGCAAGTTGAAAAAAGTCAACAATTGTAGGTTATACCTATTTTACCTTCTCCCAGCTTATTCCTTGATTTTTTTTCATGCTTAAATTTCAATCTAAATTCATCTATTGATTCCCTAAAGAGTTAATTACCAAAAACGTCCATCTGGTTTAGGCCAATATGCCACTCCAGTCCAAACTGTTAAAAATTGCTTGAACAGTCCATGACTTTTGAAAAAATAGGCCAAAACAGTCCAAAGACTTAACCCCAGTTAACTTTTGGTCGTTAAGTCAGGGGCAAAATGACCAACTCACATATAAAATTGTCTTCTTCCCCAACTCACCTACAAAAACCCACTATTTTGATGGCAAAGACTGTAAGTCTGTTCACCAGCGTCTTGATCAAACACATATTTTAACACCTTATCCATGAACTCCAAATACAATTAATTTAGGTGCCTATGATCTCAAAGTTATTAAATTTGTTACAAATTTGAGCTTCTGCATTTGCACCACCATCCTAGTTGTATGTGTGAAAAGACACACACATAATACATGCATTATGTTCCATTCAAGTTACAGATAATATTCCATACCCTTGCAACTTGATTCACCACCGTCACCACCACCACTGTTCACCACCGTCACCACCACAACGTTCACCACCGTCCTCAACCACCGTAAGACAAACGTCCCCATCATCAGAAGCCATCATCCCACCACGACAAAATCAACCAGTTCCTAATTTAAACTAAGTATGAACCCTAATTTCTATTATCGATTAATTGAACCAGTTCCCAATTCATCCATCCACCCACCAACTCTATACTATTTCACATCCAAACCCTAACCCTACAATCCTTTCGATCAATTAAAAGAACTAACTGGTAGAAGCAGGAAGGATTTTTGCCTTTTGGCTTCTACTCCAGACGAAGCTTGTCAATGGGTTGCTAGGTTTGCAGGTCAGAATTGCTTTGTGAATTTTACCCCTCATCTTTTGGCTAATGTTTTCGATGATGAGAATGATTTCTTTTATGGGTGTTTGGTGTACAGAGCATTTAGGTATGTGAAGGAGGAATATATATATTATTTTACCAATAGAGTTAATTACCAAAACCGTCCCTGTGGTTTGAGTCAATATGCCACTCCAATCCAAACTTTTAAAAATTGCTTGAAGAATCCCTGACTTTTGAAGAAATAGGCCAAAACCCAGTTAACTTTATGTCGTTAAGTCAGGGACTAATTGGTCACGTCACCTACAAATTTGTCTTCTTCCCCCATTGTCTTCTTCCCCAAGTCCATTATGTAAATAGATTCTAACTGACAATGGATAACAAACACCCAAAGCAGCCTTGCATGACTCCAACACCAACCAAACACTCGCCTTCTCCCAATTCAAATCAACCGTCGCTAAACTCTCTTATTCCCTCACTGCCCATCTTGGCATCATAAAAAATGACATCATCCTCATCTTATCCCCTAACTCTATCCAATACCCTATCACTGTTTACTCCATCATCGCCCTTGGTGCTATCGTCACCACTGTCAATCCTCAGTACACTATTGCAGAGATTTCCAAACAGATCGAAGACCCCAAACCCAAACATATTATCATTGTTCCACACTTGTTTCATAAGGTTGAGAGCTTAGGGGATTATATCTATACTGATGTACACACTAGCAAGTACAACGACAATTAAGGATTTAATTATCATTAGAAACGGCTTATACAACGAAACAAAAATGGGACCTGACTCTAAATATGGATCTGGATATTAACTCTGTTACTTACTTGTATAGGATTGACCGTAAGAAGTGAAACTGACATGTAGTTTTGGAGGATGATGATGCAATCGACGATGGTGGTGCTCGTTGTTTTTCTGGATCGATGGTGTTCAACGGTGGTGGTGCAATGGTGGATTATATTTCTATGGGGTATCTAGGTGAAATGGAAATATTATCAGGGTTGATTTCAAAGTCTAGGGTTAGGGTTCTTGAATCAAAGAATTGTGGAAGAAGACTAATTTATTGGTGACTTAACCAATTTGCCCTTGACTTAACGACAGAAAGTTAACTGGGTTAAGTCTTTGGATTGTTTTGGCTTATTTCTTCAAAAGTCAGGGACTGTTAAAGTAATTTTTATATGTTTGGACTGGAGTGGCCTATTTGCCCAAACCACAGAGACGGCTTTGGTAATTAACTCTTACCAATAAAATATCACAAAACACATTGGAAACATGTAAAGGGGTAAATGAGGATGGTTACATACTTTGTTGGGTTAGTGAAAAGTATGTGAAGGAGGAAATGAGGATTATTTCTTTTATGGGTTTTGGTGTACAGAGCATTTAGGTATGAACTATGGGAGGGGTTTTCTAGATCAGAAAACAAGAAATAGAGTGAGCATAGCATGAAACAAATTATGTAAATGAAGAGAGAGAGAGAGAGAGAGAGAGAGAGGGAGAGAGACAGGAAGATGGATTTAATGGCTATCAGTTGGTGTTTGGTGTACATAGAATTTAAATAGGAAGGTGATGTGGGACTAATATAATAATAATGTGAATGGTGATGATGAAGACGACGATACGAATGAAGAGAGAATGAGGACAAATTATAAGTGCTAAAATGGTTGCAGGTGGTTGCAAATGAGATTGGGAAGAAGACAATTGGGGAAAAAGATAATTTTGCCCCTGACTTGACCATTTTGCCCCCGACTTAATGGCAGAAAGTTAGCTGGGTTAAGTCTTTGGACCGTTTTGCCTATTTCTTCAAAAGTCAGGGACTGTTCAAGCAATTTTTAAAAGTTTGGACTGGAGTGGCATATTGGTCCAAACCACATGGACGGTTTTGGTAGTTAACTCTTCCCTCAATCAAATCCTCACATTCTTTCATATTCTTTTTATGTTGAAGTTCCTTTGTATTTAAAACTTTCTAAAATAAAAGTGCTAACATCATTAATCCTAGAGGCAGACCAATCCCTCTATGTTAGCGTGACTTCCACTCCACTGACCACTATCGTTCTCTCTTCTACCTTACCCAACCCTACAGACTGTGAGTCCTTTCTCCCTCCTCTCCTCATAAAAGTTGCTTTCTACCATGGACTGCAAGCTCTCCCTACCTCTTTTATGTGTGTTACTCCTAACCCAAAACCATTTGTAGTAGATGGTCTAAGATATCGGTTAAAAGACATCAACCTAACTTGACTCAATCTTTATTGACCCACAATAACTCTACACTATCTTTAAACCCATTTTAACCAACAATTTCACCACCTCTATGCTAGTGGAATATAATTACTAATTCTGTGCGCGTCAAAATTTTAAGGGTCATTTATGTAAATAAGTTAAAGTTGTATTAGTGTTTATTATGTAATTTTTATAGTCAAGGGGTTAGTTGTCATATTATGTTGGTGAATTGAGCGTATTGCATTAGGAATTTGAATGGGAGGTTTCAATATACACTAATGGGAGGTTTATCGTGAACTAAATGGAGTTTTGATAAAACCTAATGTGTCATTTTTATCAAAACATTACTTAGACCTTGCTTAACTTGCAATAACTTTTTCAAGTGTCACTTATGCCCAAAGGTGATGTGTCACATTAGTTCGTTATAAAGATCTCGTTAAGCATTGTAGCTCATTCACATAAGTTTCATAAGGTTTCACTTCTACCCAAAGGTGATGTGTAACAGATTATGTTGGTGAATTGAGCGTATTGCATTAGGACTTTGAATGTCTCACTTCTAGCCAAAGGTGATGGGTTACATTCATTGTTGGCAATTTAGTACTTAAATAAATAGCGTATAGCCAAAGCTAGAGCATGTTATTTAAGTAGCTTATGATTTGGTGTTATGATTAGTTATCACAGATTCATTAGTATAATGGTCGTTGTCCTGCCTGCCTTAGATAATTAGTTGCCCTACTTAGATCACTATAAGTTCTTCTCTAATTTTGTGTCTTACTATTCTCATCTTTTCCACAATTAGCTCCCAACTGCGACATCATTACATTGATTGGTGATAACTATGCTGCCTGGAAAGATTCGCTTATGTTGACTTTGGCGTTGCTGGATTTTGATTACGCACTGAGAGAGGATGCTCCTCCCGAACTCACTGACAAAAGCACTACTACTGATAAAATGGTGCATGAGAAATGGGAGAGATGCAACCATATGTCTCTCATGTTCTTTATGAACTCCATTAGCATGCCTATTAGAGGATCTATTCCAGATTTTAAGATTGCTAAAGAATATCTGGCTTTTGTGGAGGATCAGTTCAAAGGAACCTCAAAGGCTCATGCTTCCACTCCAATTCTAAAACTTGTGACAACTAAGTATGATGGGAAAAGTGGTATTCGTGAGCACATTATGTCCATGAATGATATGGCACATAAGCTCAAGGGTTTAGATGTCACACCCCGCCAAGGTGGAAACGCGAGGTGCGAATTTGAATGATTTCCAAGCAGAAAGTTCACACGTTAATTAAAATAAGATAGGAACTTCCATTGGACAACTAAGTTTTACAAACATAGCGTTAATTGTCTCAAATTAATACCATTGCATAAAAATGTTTAGGTTAAAACGACACAACAACGGTTCAAAGGTAGTATCCCATAAATGCTCGCACGCGACCTTCCTAGGTTCCTTACTCCATGATAGTTCCATGAGAAACATGCATGTAAAAATATAGGTCAACATAAAGTTGGTGAGTCTATGGGTTTGTATATGATGGACATGTAGTCCAAAACCGACTAAATTAATGCCTAGCTAGGGCAATAATTAATATGTGATCTGGCATGAGACCATAACCAAACCTTGACATGTTGTGCCTCGCCCATTGTACACTTAAGACAATGAATAAATGTGAAATACAAGCACTCTTTTGATATCTGTCATCCGGTCAGAGCGACTGACCAAGAGTGGGGGTGTCAACCCAATAGATCTATTCCGGTGTTTCATGGCTAAGTACATAGCTAATGGTTACGGTGTGATGTATGACACGAGAACTTAATGGATCTTGAACCTTAATGTCTCATGTTCACATAATAGTCATATTTGTAACTGAAAACTGTACGCATGTTTTCCCCCAGAGAATGTAAAACAGTGAAAAGGGGCCTTGTAAAACTTACCTGTTGTCTGGATGCTAGACTGGACAGAATCTGACGTGGTATCTCTGGTCTGGAATGCCCTAAATGCAATTTAAAGGCCACTTAGGTCTATCTTTTGTTCTATCTGCCATGCATTTATTCACCCGACTAGAACACCTATGGACTAGGTGTTTCTGTACCATCATCCATATGTGACACACACTTTATGTGTTGGAAAATGTTCATTTTTGTCATTAATGTGGCTATGACCGCTATGATTAGTCTTTTTGTGGTAAAACAAGTGTCTCAACCTATTTATTGTTACCACGTGACACATAAATGTCTCTATTATGTATGTTTATAGTGGAATATGGACATACAATTAGATGATTTTTGTATAAAAATGTCATGTTCATGGACTTTGTCTTGTTAATATACATCGTTTTTAGTGTTTAACCTAGTTTCCATGAAATCTCTTGAGTTAAGCATATTAACACATGTTTTTAATGACTTTAACACATGTTTATAAATCTATTCATGGAATATGTTATAAAATTAAGCGAGATTTACTTTACTTCACTTGGGTCGGGTCTTGACCCCATGCACTCACGCATACATCTCCGTGTATGTGTGGGTGTACATATATGTCCATGTACATGTGCTAGGGTGTATGTATCGATGTACGTATGTGTGTGTATACATAAGTCTATATTTTGAACTTTTAACATAAAACTTGGGTGTTTAAATTAGTTTTATCTAACATACATGATGTATAGTGTTGTGCTCAAGTGTATGGTGTTCGGATGAACCATACTCATGCTCGAAATGATGTGAAAGAAAGGAAAAGGGTTCGGTTCTGGTACCTTGTGTATAACTGAGTGGAAACAAAGAAAAATGAGATAGTTCTCCTCACAATGTGTCTCTTATGGGCTCGTTGGTGACTTGTGGCTCTCAAATGATGATGAAGTTGATCGACTAAAGCCTTTTTGGGGCTGTTGGTTCTTGGCCGAAGCAAACAAAGGGGAAAAGGAAGAAATTTGATGTTGTTATGAGTGATTAGTGTGTTTGTTGCTTGTGTGGTGTCTCATGAGGTCTCTTTGGTCCATACTTATACTCGGTAGGGGGGCAAAGGAGTGTAGGGTGTGCGTTCTAATTAGGGTAACTCAACCTTGATGGATTGTTGTGATGAAAAGGGGTTTTCTATTTGTGTATAAGAGGTTGACTTAGATTTGTGTAAGTTTTGTCTAGGGAATACAAGGGCCGAAAATTTGGAAGGTTATGGAGGTTTTGGGTAGTCAAAATCCCTTTGTCCATGTTGTAGGTTAAAGCATCATGCTATGTTGGTGAAACATCTTGGAATTGGTAAGCATGAGAAGGCATGTTCATGTGGTTTTTGTTGGGGTTGACTTTGGGCGGCTCATGGGGATAGTTGTGACAATTAAGACACTTAGGAGGGTATTATTTAAGCAAAAAATTTGCATTTCCGTACAACTTAAGAAGCAGCATGTACAACATATTTAAGCAAGAAATTTAAGGGTATTATGGGGATAGTTGTGACAATTAAGACACTTAGGAGGGTAATGTAGATATTTCACCCACATCATCCTTTACACTATCAAAACACTTTTACAATACTACCCTCTTTTTCCATCCCTACCCTCACAAACATCAATTGCCTTATGGTTTTCCTTCATAATCATCAATGTTACTAATGAATGATTCATTCAAGAAGATGTTAGAAATCACAAAAAAATAATAATATGATGAATGGAATTTAATTGATTTTAGTGAAATTATTAAGGAGACTCTTAAGTAGAGTTCTTTATTTCACTTTATTAGAGCTTATGGCTCTAATTAAGTTAGCCTCTACACTCATCCTTAGGTCTTGTATACATAGAAGGCTTTGTGCCTCATTTGAAAGACTAAAAAAATACAAGAAAAATAAAGAAGAGGATCCATAAAAGAATTCTTGAAGAAGATGGAAAACTTGACCCATATGTTCATATGTTGGGAACCTGTAGAGATAAGTTTTTCTATACTTGATTCCACCACATTTCTATTATTATTTGTTCCACAAGTTTTAACACTATAATTTTATCCGGTGCAACCTTTGGCGTGTGGCCTTCTCCGCCAGTACAGAGTGCTTCGGCTGTTGTACCCTGGGAACAGACGCGTTATCTTGAGTAGAGGCACGAAATTTGTTTTAAGGGAAACATGTTAAACACGTGCCTTAGTCACAACCGTCAACATTATTTTTTGTTAATTCTTGCAACCAAGAAGGATCATACAAAAGGATGCGGTTCAAGTCTTCGTTAAAGACGAAGAAGAAATCATATAAGAAGACGCGGTTCAAGCTCTTGATGAAATCTTCGGTTTGAATAATTTTATGTTGTATTTTATGTTATTTTCGTTTGGATTTGTACTCAGTACGGGTACTACAATTTCTCATAGTTGTATAAAGGTACCCTTTTAATTTTTATTAATATTATTTTAATAAAATCCTGACCCATGTAACACCTACAATATTACCTCCACCATTAAACCTATCTTAATAACCAAGTTTATTAGGACATGGAGTTATAGAATTGGCTCAACAATATAATCACCCTTTTCAATCATTATCATCTCCTTTAACGCACCGCCTACGGTTAACCCAAATTCTTTCTAATTTGTTTTGTTTTCGTTGATTTTGCTTTTAACACATGGAGGAGGTACTTGTTGCTCATAATCGTTGTATTTTGTTGTTTGTTTATGAATTTGTAACGGTGTAATAATTGATTATGATTCGTGCAGACATTTCCTTCATCTAATTGTTGATTAAGATTAAGATGTCGTTTTTTTTACAATGCCAAGATTTATGTATTCAAAGGTGCTGCTTCTTTATTTTATGAAATATCTCTATATCTATTCAATATTCGCCTTTTATATTGCACTAATGTATTGTAAGTTGCATCCACATTATCTAACTTACTGTAAATTCTAAAACAATTGGATATGACCTCCTTGCATCACCAAGATGGTTGCTATTTGGAGTGAAGAAATACATAAGAATGAAGATGTGAAGGACTACATAAGAAAGCTGGGAGTTTTATGCACAGCTTTTGAAGAATTACATAACAATATCAAAGCATTTGAACTATGTCAAGTATTCCATTTTGGGTAGGTATGTATATGTATATTTTATAATTATTGTGCATTTTGGGTATCTTCTTATTTTTGGGTATCTTCTTATGATTATCTATACTTCATTATAAAGGGGAGGCATGAGCAAATATATCCATATTGTCAAAGTTAAGATGGCATCCCAAGAGTCTAAAGTGTAATCACCAAATTTTTACACCATTTCTTCCATTTATACCCTTGTGTACCATCTTTGATAGCAATTGTACAAAATAATAATGCAAAACGGTTAAAACGGGTCAAAACGGTTTGGCCAGGATGGGTAATTTGTGAGTTAAATTTCTTTTTTCTTGAGTTTTATAAATCCCCAAATTTTTACACCATTTCTTCCATTTATACCCATGTGTACCATATTTGATAGCAATTGTACAAAATAATAATGTAAAATGGGTCAAAACGGTTTGGTCAGGACGGGTAATTTGTAAGGAGTTAAATTCCTTTTTTCTTGAGTTTTAAAAATAATTAATGTATAAAATATCATTAAAATATAATTAGTCCGAATAAACCGATTTAAGAGGTTATAAGTACTTCTAACACCATTTTCTTGTTAAAAAGCATATTATTTCAACTCCAATCTATTCATAAAATTGTTAGACCGGTTTTTCTACACTTTGTAGTTTAGATTTATACATTAATATGTTACGGTAAATTTGTACGATTAATAATAAATAGTTATAATTTTGTTTTATATTTCTTAGATTTTTAGGAAATTAATTATTTAATTAACTCATGGATAACCGTTACTTGTGAGTAATAAAATAACTCAAAAGATCATATTCTTTATAATATAATTCTTAAAAATTTGTGCACCTTTATACCTTTTCTTTCAGAGTTATGCATCAATTCTTTATCTAAGAATTCCTCTTGGATTCCGGATGATTCTTCGTGGAAAAGATATTCAGGATTCAAATGTGATGTCTTTATTAAGTTTGTTACTTATGTATTATTTTAAATTTTATAATCATCTTTTAGGTATTTTAATCAACAGATAGTTGCAGTTGTTACTATGGGATTCGTCGAGGATGCGAAAGTTGATATCGACATTCAAGGATACAATGTTTATCATAAAAACCGACTCATTAAGGTTTAAATGCTATTTACATGGTGATCCTTGAGACATTTTACTTGATGGGTCATTTTGGGTTATAATGTTTCCCTAATAGGTCAAAGGGGTCAACTAAAAAAAATTATTCAAGTGGGTCAAATGGGTTGGAAGTACCCGTGTTATATCTTTAGTGCTTACAAGCTTATAACCGCCTAAATCATTTTATTTATAAACTAAAATAGATTATTTTTGTGATAACATAATTTTTTTCATCATATTTTGACAATGACTATTTGTAAAAGTATGGGGCGAGTCGGCCGACATGAACCACTTTGCTTGCATTAAAGACAACCCGTTTTAACCCATTACCCAACACGTCCATTTGACCATTTCCACTTATGACACATGAAGTTTTATTTTCGCGCTTGTTATTTGACGTATTCCTTTAATCAAATAGAGTTACGACACCTCTTGTTTTGCAGCCATTTTGGAGACTTTGGAATGTTGTATCATATGCAAACAATTTGAATTTGTCATGTTAATTAGTTTCATAGTTGACCATAAAAGTCAAATTATTTTAAATTTTTACCCGCCACAACACACGGTGGGAAAACTGCTAGCGTATTATAAGTTTTTTTGGATCCCGCGCGCAACGCGCGGGTAAACCCACTAGTATATATATATATATATATATATGTATATGAGGGGGTGTGTGAGTCTTGTACAAACTTAGATAGTGTCCAAATCAATACACATTCGTTTGCATTGGAAATGTGGGAGCCGAAATTTCCTAGGGAAAGAGCATGGGGTTTCTTTTGGCAAGTCAACTTGTGTAAGCTTGGATGGTTAAGGTGGTTTATGATCCAATCATGGCAATTGTCTTGGACTTAGTGGGATTATGTTTGGATGTGTACATATATGTGTGTATGTGTAGCCGTAGGTATGCATGGGTGAATGGTGGTGCATTTTTTTGATGCTATAACTCACACAAGTCTATCTAGATCGAATTTTTGAGTTACGTGTGGGCACATGGTTCGTGGTTCTCACTAGTTTTCCATGGATGTTACGTTGAGTGATCTATTGCTCTTGAACATTGTTTGTTTTTGTTCTTGTCAAGACAACAAATGTTGAACGTTGTGTTCAATTGCATTGATTCTCAAAACTAGGGTTTGCATGGAATTCCTATAATCTTTCATGAGTTATTCGATTAACTGGGACTATGTGTTAACTAGTGTATCTACTGCTAGACTGTAAACCTCGGGATTGCCTTGCTAGAACCCTGTATGGCCCAATTGTGATGCAATAGATGAAATGTAATTTCATGCCCAATGTATATGTGTAAGTGAACATACGGTCATGACCAGTGATTTCACCGGGTGTCACATTCTCCCCCTATTAGAGGAATTTCGTCCGCGAAATTTTCGGTGGTGGTCATCTGAACTGGTGGTTTCTTGAAATAGATGGGGGTACTTGCGTTTCATCTGATCCTCACGCCCCCAAGTGTACTCGGGTCCGTGTTTGGAATTCCAACATACCTTGACCAGCTTAACCTGACTGTGACGAAGTGTCTGGATCTTCTAGTCTGATACCTCTATCGGCTACTCTATGAAATGAAGTTGGTCATCGATATGGATATCTTCTGGAGGGGTAACCAATGACTCATCTGCAAGGCACTTCTTGAGATTCGAGACGTGGAATGTGTCATGAACACCATTGAGCTCTTAGGGCAGTTTGAGCTTGTATGCAACTTGTCCAATTTGTGCAAGTATTTCAAATGGACCTATGTATCTAGGATTGAGTTTCCCACATTTCCCAAACCTTGGTACTCCTTTCCAAGGTGACACTTTGAGCAAAACTCAGTCGCCTACCTGAAACTCCAATGGTTTACGCCTTTGGTCAGCATAATGCTTATGCCTGTCTCGGGAAGCTTTCAGTCTATCTTTGATCTAGAAAATCTTGTCGGTTGTCTCTTGGATGAGTTCAGTGCCTGTCAATTGCTTGTCCCCTATCTCTGCCCAACACACGGGCGATCGACACTTGCGTCCATACAACACTTCAAATGGAGCAACTCTGATGCTGGTGTAGTAACTGTTATTGTAAGAAAATTCGATTAACGGAAAATGTGTATCCCAATTTCTTCCAAAATCAATTACACACGCACAGAGCATGTTTTGTAGTGTCTGAATGGTCCTTTCACTCTGTCCATCTGTCCGGGGATGATAAGTGGTGCTCAGGTCCAAACGCGAACCAAGCGCTTCTTGCAATGAGTGCCAGAATCTTGAAGTGAAACGACTGTTTCGATCAGAGATGATGGAAACAGGCACACCATGCCTTGTCACAATCTCCTTGATGTATATCCTGGACAATTTTTCCATCTTGTCTGTTTCTTTTATTGGCAAGAAATGCGCAGACTTTGTTAGACGGTCGAAAATTATCCAAATCGCATCGTGACCATGAGGTGTCTTTGGCAACTTGGTGACGAAATCCATAGAAATCTATTCCCATTTCCAAACGGGAGTCTCCGGTTGGTGTGACATACCATAGGGCTTCTGGTACTCGGCCTTGACCTTTGAACACATAAGGTAACGTCTGACGTAGGCCGCAATACAACCCTTAATGTTAGGCCACCAATAGAATTCCTTGAGGTCCTTGTACATCTTGTCGGCACCAGGGTGTATCGAGTACTTGGACTTGTGGGCTTCGTCCAAAACCAAATCAAGCAATCCTACATACAAAGGAACCCATATTCTATTCGAGAAATACATTGTTCCATCAGGCTTTGCTTCCAACTAACTCACCTGACTGTATATGGCTTCTTTCCCAATGTTACTGTCCTTGAGAGCTTCACGCTGAGCTTCGTGAATACGAGTAGTGAGATTGGTATGACTAGTCATGCCCAACGCGTGAACACGCAACATCTTGACACGTTCCTTACGGCTCAATGCGTCTGCTACAACATTCGCTTTCCCTGGATGGTACTTAATATCACAATCGTAATCATTGAGCAACTCAACCCATTGTCTCTGACGCATGTTCAGATCCTTCTGGTCAAAGATATGCTGCAAGATCTTATGGTCAGTAAAGACAGTACACTTGGTCCCGTACAGGTAGTGTCTCCAAATCTTGAGTGCGAACACTACTGCACCCAGTTCCAAATCATGGGTTGTGTAGTTTCGTTTGTGCACTTTGAGTTGACGAGATGCATAGGAAATAACCTTGTTTCCCTGCATTAAGACACAACCGAGACCTTGATGGGATGTATTGCAATAGACAACAAAATCGTCAGTCCCCTCTAGTAGTGAGAGAATAGGGGCGCTGCATAACTTGTGCTTCAAAAGCTGAAAAGCTGATTCTTACTGATCTCCCCATTCGACTTTCTTGTCTTTTTGGGTCAAGATAGTTAGGGACTGGGCTATCTTTAAAAAATTCTCAATGAATCGTTGGTAATAGCCAGATAACCCTAGAAATTGCCGAACTTCGGTTGGGGTACTGGGCCTAGCCCAATTCTTGATCGACTCTACCTTGGCTGGATCAACATGTATACCCTTCTTATTCACTACGTGTTCGAGAAAGTGAACTTCACAAATACAAAATTCGCATTTGGATAACTTGTCATACAGCTTCTCAACCTTGAGAAGATTAAGAATCACTCTCAAATGTTGTTCGTGTTCCTCTTGAGTTCGTTAATAAATCAGAATATCGTCAATGAACACAATCACAAATTTATCGAGGAATGGCTTGCACACTCTGTTCAGTAGATCCATGAACACTGTTGGTGCATTAGTCAAACCGAACGGCATTACCAGGAATATATAATGACCATACCGCGTCATGAAAGCGGTCTTGGGAATGTCCTCATCATGAATGCACAACTGGTGATATCTTAACCTCGGATCAATCTTTGAGTAGAAACTAGAGCCCTATAATTGATCGAATAGGTCATCTATCCTGGGAAGAGGATAACGGTTCTTCACAGTTAGCTTGTTCAACTCCCTGTAATCGATGCACATACGGAACGATCCATCCTTATTTTTTACAAACAACACTAGAGCTCCCCAGGGTGAAGAGCTTGGCCGAATGAATCCCTTATCAAGAAAATCTTGCAGTTGGTTGGACAATTCTTGCATCTCTGACGGAGCTAAACGATAAGGCGAACGAGCTACGGGAGCGGCTCTGGCAATGAGATCGATACGAAACTCAACTTGCCTCGAGGGTGGCAATCCTGGTAGATCTTCGGGAAAGACTTCTGGAAAATCTCGAACGACAGGGATGTCTTCGATTCTTCTCTCCTCTGGTTTCTTCTCGATCACGTGTGCTAAGAATGCAAAATGACATTTCCGCAAACACTTCTGGGCCTTCATGCAAGATATAAGTCACAATGGGGCCTTCATACACTCCCCCTGTATGGAAAAAACTTCTCCAATGGGCAGTGGGATTCGAACTACCTTCTCGAAGCAAACAACCTCAGCGTGGTTCTTAGACAACCAATCCATGCCAACAACAATGTCAAAACTTCCAAGATCGATCGGCAGAAGGTCGATAAAGAACTCATGATCTCCTAACTTCAATGAACAATCCTTAACTACCTCTTTGGACTTAATTGTCTTACCATTGGCCAATTCTATGGAGCAATGGGTGTGCAACTTACTTGAATCTAATCCAAGGGTCCATTTAAATTCGGTTGACACAAAACTCAAATCGGCACCGATATCAAAAAGTACAGAAGCAGTATGGTTGTTTACGAGAAACGCACCCGTGACAACGCTAGGATCTTCATGCGCATCATCTGCACCCCTGACAAAAGCCCTGCCATGAGCTTGACCCTTCAGCTTGGGGCAGTCTTTCTTGAAATAGTCTGTAGCTCCACACTCAAAACATCTTGGCTTGCCATCAGGATTCTCAACTGCTTTAGCCTGGCACTGGACGGTGGGATGACCCATCCACTTGCATTTCTCGCTTTTGATACTATCGCACGTCCCCACATGGTGATACTTGCATTTGTTGCAGAGTGGGTGGGGCCAGTTCTACGGCTTACGAGTTTATGTAGCGGCAACAACAAAAGTTTTGACAGTTTCGGGTTTCTTGTTGGTCTGACTCTCGGATCTCCTTCCCTTCTTGAAGTTGGACCACTTGCGCTTGTTTCCAGAACTATCACCCTTGTCCGACTCTTTTATTGTCAATGAGCCCATGCGAACCGCATCGTCAGTAAGGCTGTGAGCAAGAGTAACAACATGCTGGATGAAAGCTGGAGTAGTAGTGGTGACCATGCTACGAATCTTGGGAGAGAGTCCCCAGATGTACCTTTCTACCCTCTTGTGGGGTAACCATGTGGGGTAACCATGTGTGGAACCAATCGAGAAAGTTCATGAAATAGAGTGGTGTAGGCAGTGATGTCCGCCCCATTCATGGATAGATTCCAGAACTCGGTCTCCAACTTCTACAGCTCACTGCGTGGGAAATACTTGTCCATCCGCATCCTCTTCAACTCATCCCACGAGAGATTGTAGGTAGCTTCACGACCCAAGGTCTGCACTTGTAGATTCCACCATGTCAACGCCTCGTCTTGGAAGGTACAAGTAACGTACTTGATCTTCTGGTCCTCTGAACAACCGCTGATATCAAGAACAGACTCGATCTTCTCAATCCATCGGACAATTTCAGTTGATGCTTCTGAACCATGGAAAATCCAGGGCTTGCATGCCATGAACGTCTTGTAGGAACACCCACGCACGGTGTTCTCTACTTCCGCGGTCCCAGGAAGATTGGATAATCAACGAGAGGAATTGATACGAGATCAAGATTAAGACTAAGAGGGAATGGGCAAAAGCTTTACCAGTCTCGGGATCCCGGGTTCTACGTCGGCCGGCTGCGCCCGAACCGCCACTGGAGTCGGCGCGATTCGCTTCATGTTGCGCAATAGCCTCTGCATTTATCCTGGCTAGGTCTGCTGAGGTGGTCGGAAAAGTTTTGTCCTCAGAAGTCGATCAAGTAGTTCTTTTGGGAGGCATGTTCTTCTAATGCATAAGATTAAAAAATTGAGACACATATCACTGTATAATATTGTCAACATATGCACCAACCAAACAACTACACAATCAAACAATCGACAAAACAAGATCATAAATGCAGGACACAAACACCACAACAATATAGGAATAAAAATATCGAACTTTTCATAGAAAGTTTAACATACTTGATATGATTTTGTTTCTGCACACAAAATATAATGGCATACTGCATTGCAAGTTTTTAAACTACTACTACAAGTACAACATAAGATATCCTACGGGGATGGGGGTGGGAAAGCAGTAGACAAGACTGCGACAGCTGCAATCATCCTCGCCTCAAGATCATCAACTCTAGCCTCAAGCTCTGAAACACGCTGCTCGGCTGCGGCACGTCCCTGATCCGCCTCATAAACACGTGTACCCAGCTCAGCCAATCGATAGAGAATAGGATCCCTGGTCTTACCTGTTAGATAAAGGTCATCCTCAATCTCCTGGACCCTCCCACGTAACACCCCTAGCTGTGTGTCATGAAAACCAATCATGTCCCACACAGTGTAGTGAGCATGACTTACGGGGGTCGATTCGAAACCACTGGGCAATGGTGTGTCTGAGGGTGGCTGGGATGGACCACCAGTCTCAAAGGTATAGGAAGCCTGGACATCAGGGTCCTCATCGGAATAAGCTAAGAATCCATGAACAGTAGGCAGGTAAGTCCTCTGGCGAGCGTGCGACCTAATGAGTAGCTTCTTCTTCAGTAGCTCCGGTTCCTCTGGACCTGGGGGCTGGGGATCTGCCTGAACAGGAACCTCTACTGGAGCGATAGGAGCCGGTGGAGGGAGCGCACGTTTCCGAGGGGTGTCCATCATATGTACCCCACCCGGACACGGGCGATAAGGTCGAAAAGAAGGCACTCTAGGCTCTGGCGGTGGTGGGGGTGCATCTTCCTCCTCATGTGCCTCGCCAGCGGGCACAACATCCTCGTCATTGGGCATAACAGGATCCACCTGGATATGGTCCTCCTCGACATCGGAATCACTGGAGTCGGCCTCGTAAACCTGTTGAATGTCCTCGGCATGCAGGCTCTTCGGTACATGCTCATCCTCAGAATCTGAGATGATAATGGGGTCCTCACTGTGTGCCATGATCCTGGAAATCAATAGCACACGTGTATGTCAGTAATCATGTGGTGTACTTAATATGTCTACTCATGTGTGTGAATTATGTAACTGGCATGGAACATGCGAAGCGCGTAGGGATATGTGTTGTGTTTCTTTTCTTTGGAAAGAATTTTGAAATCAATTTTTTTTGTTTAGATTATAGTTTGACTCAAAAGAATCTCAGTTCACTATAACCTCGTGCTCTGATACCAATCTATCACACCCCGCCAAAGCGGAAACGCGAGGTGCAACTTTGAATGATTTCCAAGCACAAAGGTCACACGAGTGTTATTTGAAATAAGATAGGAACTTCCATTGGACAACCAACTTTTACAAACATAGCGTTAATTGTCTCAAATTAAAACCATTGCATAAAAATGTTTAGGTTAAAACGCCACAACAACGATTCAAAAGGTAGTATCCCATAAATGCTCGCACACGACCTTCCAAAGTTCCATTCTCCATGCTAGTTCCCTGAAAAACATGCATGTAAAAATATAGGTTAACATAAAGTTGGTGAGTCCACGAGTTTGTATATGATGGACATGTAATCCAAAACCGACTCAATTACTGCCTAGCTAGGGCAATAATTAATATGTGATCTAACATGAGCCCATAACCAAACCTTGACATGTTGTGCCTCGCCCATTGTACACTTAAGACAATGAATAAATGTGAAATACAAGCATTCTTTTGATATCTGTCATCTAGTCAAAGCGATTGATCAAGAATGGGGGTGTCAACCCAATAGATATATTCCGGTGTTTCATGGCTAAGTCTATAGCTAATGGTTATGGTGTGATGTATGACACGAGGGCTTAATGGATACTGAACCTTAATGTCCCATGTTCACATAATAGTCATATTTGTAACTGAAAACTGTACGCATGTTTTTCCCCCAGAAAATGTAAAACAGTGAAAAAGGGCCGTGTAAAACTCACCTGATGTCTAGATGTTAGACTGGACTGAATCTGACGTGGTATGTCTGGTCTGGGATGCCCTAAATTCAATTTAAAGGCCACTTAGGTCTATGTTTGGTTCTATCTACTAGGGGTATTCAAATTCGGATTATCCAAATTTTGGATTCGGATTCGGATTCGGATCATCCAACGGATAATCCGAAACTTAAAAAAATAAAAAATTAAACGTTCTCCTTTATGACTAAAACGTGAGCTTGTTAAAAAACAAAAATCGAAGTTGGATAAACGAAATTGGAACTAAAAAAATGTAAAAAAAGTTACCGATTGGTGGACGGGGGGCTGTTGAGGTCGGAGACGAGGTGGACGGGGGCTGTTATAGAGAAGAGAAGAGAAAAGGGAGCAGCTACTATGGATTGGAGGAGTATGGACTTTGGGTTAGAGGATTAGGGATTTAGGATTGTGTATTGTGTTATGTAGTTTATATAATATTATATATTTTTATATATTTTTTTAATATTAGGATTCGGATAATCCGATTATCTGAAAATTTTCAAAATCTGGATCCGAATCCAAATCCGAAATTTTGGATTATCCGATTTTCGGATATCCGAAAATCAGATTATCCAAAATTTCAGATAATTCGGATTCGGATTATCAGATTTTTCAAATTCGAATTTGGATTCAGATTTTGTTGAACACCCCTACTATCTACCATGAATTTGTTAACCGACTGGAACACCTATGGACTAGGTGCTTCTATACCCTCATCCATATGTGTCACACACTGTACGTGTTGGAAAATCTTCGTTTTTGTCGTTAATGTGGCTATGTTTAGTCTTTTGTGGTAAAACAAGTGTATCGACCTACTTATTGTTACCAAGTGACACTGATGTCTCTGTTATGTATGTTTAGAGTGGAATATGGACATTTCTTACCCTAATTTTTTTAAGAAGGTAACTGAACTTGCAAGCCACGAGACGAAGCGGGGTGTTGGACACGAAGGTTTCGTTTGGATGGAACTAAATGAGTTGTGATTATAAATCGAGGGGCCTATGTGCAATCTTCGTATGATATTTTTTTTATAAAACCCTAGAGCCGCAACTACCATCTTCTTGAAGCTCCCATGTTCGACAAACTTAACCAAGAAATTTGTAGGTACCTCATAACCTCCCTATCCATTCCAAGTTACCTGCAATCAAGCATTATTCTTGGGATATGGTTATATCTTGTGATAATACATAAAGCTTAACGTATCAAGCCATGCATTTAGGCTTGTGTGAGCGAGTTCGATCACAGGTTTCCTTTCGGTTAGTAATATTGCCTCCTCGGCCAATCAAGCTTGGCCGGTGTGATGTCTTGGAGTACGCCTCGGCCATCGATGCCCTAAGGATGGAAGCTTATATATTTACACGCGGTACGGTTACGAACCCGGAAATTTGCATAGGTTCCAAACCAGGTACCTTCGAGATGATCCAGAGAAGGTGCGGTCTTGGGAACACGGCTCTCCTTGGTATTTTCTTGGGAGCCGATTGCCACCGTCACATTTCGTATATCAGGTATCTGTCTTTGATTTGTTTTGGTTAGAAGTATAAGGATGGTGCTAGTTGTGGTGGTGTCGGTGGCCGTGTCTGTGGTGAAGATAATTGGCTTGGTACCGTGCACTGATATGAAGGAAGAAGGAGATGGTTTCCGGCAGGATCGAACAGTTGAAGCTTTACGCATCACACCTTCCCGGTATGCCATTCGTCTTTTTATTTGAATATATTAGATGGATTATATATAATTAAAAGGGATGAGTTTGTTCTGGTTATGCATAGTGAATGGTTGATAAACTCCCTTGGAGAACCGATTAGGCTTAGGTTTAACCCATGATGAGTTACATGCCATCTTGCATGCATGCTTGCATGAGAAAATGAGGATGCGGAAAACAATGACCATATTTTGTGGTGTCTTTTATTAGTTAGATATGATGATGATGATGAATGATCTTGGGAGTCTCGTAAGGCATGGTGGAAGCAAATACATGGAATCCAAAAGGGTCATGTTAATGAGTCTCTTTATGTGACAACAAGTTCATAGTTTTGTACGCATTTGCAATATGGCTTGTTTGTGGAATAAGAGCTTAGTAACCGGTGAGTTCTTGAGCCCACTCTTTTATTTATTATTTTTTTAAATATCTTGGGCTGACGTGCATGCTAAACCAGTATGATTATTTTTGTGAAGTCACAAAATATTTTGATGAAGTTATAAATATTTTTGTGTACGAACGAAATCTATATTAACTCATACATATTATTTTGGCACATGAAACGTAAGTGGGTGGAATGCGCCTAATGTGTTATTATATGGTTTGAGTTATATGTGTTATTAGAAGTGGGATAAGCCTACTCGGATTTGTGGTAAAGTTTTTTGTGTACGATAGAAATCCATATTTACTCATATATAATATTTTGGCATAAAACGTACGCAAGGTATTTGTTATATGTACCTACGTGTTTGAAGGCAACTAAAATAAAACATACACGGATGGCTGTATATGTTTATATGAATATAAACGTCAGTTTATGAGGTGTAAAGGTACGTAGGTATACGTATGATGATTTAAATATATATTTATACGCAAGTATATGTGAATTCATGATGCCCTTTTCTATTATTTTAAACGTTTTGGGCTAATATGCATGTCTTGAAAGTATATGTGGAACCTTGCTTGTTAGATCGGGATTTGCCTTGATTTATACTTGTTTAGGTTTGATGCGTTACTATGTATATATATATATATATACATAAACTGTGTATGACGGTTACCTAGTATTATAAATTGAGCTATGATAGTTATATTGTATGTCTGCTCTGATTTATAGTTTTGGTTTGAGTCGAGTAGGCGAAATGCGCTTATGCAGACTTGGTATTGTTGTGCTAAATAGGCGGAATGCGCTTATTGTGGATTGTATTAAAGTCTTGGGTTGAATAGGCGGATTGCGCTTATCATAGACTTTAAATATTGCTTAGGGAACAATTAGGCGGACTGCGCGTATTCTTGACTCTAAGGTTATAGTATTTGTTATTGCTTATTTTAACAACTTACTTATTGTTGAAAACTTATAAAACTTTAACTCACTCAGTGTAGCTGACTTTTGCATACACGTTAGATTGATTTTCAAGTTGTTGATGAATAAAAGATGCCTTGGCATGCAGTGGAGCTACTCAGTTGCAGTTGACATTTCAATTAAGAAGACGTCTACGAGATTGCTCGAACGTTATTTACATTATTTTCCGAAGATTTTACTTGTTTATTAAATATTCTTTTGACCCGTCTTGGGAAAACCATGTTTGGAAATTTAATAACTTCTTTTAACATTCCGTTGCGTATTATAGAAATAAAATAAGATTCCTTTTGAATTGTTAACATGGTTTTAGTCTTTGAATGCCAACTGTTTGACCTGTCTGTTTTGAGGGTCTAACAAGTTCTAACTAGTGTAAGTCAACCTTGATGGATTGTAGTGATGAAATGTGTTTTCTATTTATGTATAAGAGGTTGACTTAGATTTGTGTAAGTTTTGTCTAGGGAATACAAGGGCCGAAAATTTGGAAGGTTATGGAGGTTTTGGGTAGTCAAAATCCCTTTGTCCATGTTGTAGGTTAAAGAATCATGCTATGTTGGTGAAACATCTTGGAATTTGTAAGCATGAGAAGGCATGTTCATGTGGTTTTTGTTGGGATTGACTTTGGGCGGCTCGGAGAAAGAAAGAGGGTTGGTTTGAGGTGTTCAAGCATGGTTAGGTTATTGGTAAAGTGATTTTGTTACTATGTTAGTGTAACTCTTGGAAATAGGGCACTATGGTGTGAGTTTGCGAGTTGTGTAAACATGTGTGTGCGTGTGTGTGTGCGATCATATATACATACATACATGTGAGAAATGTTTGTCATTTTCCAAACTTATGTTGGTGTGGGTGTGTGTATCCGATTATATATTTATATATATATATATATGTATATGAGGGGGTGTGTGTCTTGTACAAAATTAGATAGTGTCTAAATCAATACATATTCCTTTGCGTTGGAAATGTGGGAGCCGAAATTTCCTAGGGAAAGAGCAAGGGGTTTTCTTTTGGCAAGTCAACTTGTGTAAGCTTGGATGGTTAAGGTGGTTTATGTTCCAATCATGGCAATTGTCTTAGACTTGGTGAGATTAGGCTTGGATATGTACATATATGTGTGTGTATGTAGCCGTAGGTATGCATGGGTGAATGGTGGTGTATTTGTTTGATGCTATAACTCACACAAGTCTATATAGATCGAATTTTTGAGTTACGTGTGGACACATGGTTCGTGGTTCTCACTAATTTTCCATGGATGTCACGTCGGGTGATCTATTGCTCTTGAACATTGTTTTTTTTTTTTGTTCTTGTCAAGACAACAAATGTGGAACCTTGTGTTCAATTGCATTGATTATCAAAACTAGGGTTTGCATGGATTTCCTATAATATGTGATGAATTATTCGATTAACTGGGACTTTGTGTTAACTAGTGTATCTACTACTAGACTGTAAGCCTCGGGATTGACTTGCTGGAACCCTGTATGGCCCAATTGTGATGCAATAGATGAAATTTAATGCCATGCTCAATGTATATGTGTAAGTGAATGTACGGTCATGACCTGTGACATTTCGATGGGTGTCACGTTAGAAATGGAGATTAGTAACGGTTTCCTGGTGCATTTCATCATGACTTCTCTACCCTCTACTTATGATGCTTTGAAGATCAACTACAATACACAGAAAGAAAAATGGACAATGCAGGAGTTGATCGCTATTTGCGTGCATGAGGAGGAGCGGATGCAGGATTAGGATTTGCATCAATCAGTTGCTTACCTTACGACCGCTAATTCAAACAAGAGGAAGAGACAATCTAACAAGAATCATAATGTTAAAACCAAGAGGAATGATGCAAGTGCCTCATCTAGCCATAAGAACTCCAAAGGTAAGTTCCTCTGCAAGTTCTGTAAGAAAGAATGACTTAAGCAGAAAGACTGTCGTGACTCTAAGGAGTGGCTAGCTAAGAAAGGTAATCATCTACTTATGATACTTAAGTCCTTTAACTTAAATGTTCCATCTAATTCTTGGTGGTTTGATTCTGGTTCTATGGTCCATGTGACCAATTCTCTTAAGGGATTCCGTACGATCCAGAAGCTGGCAAAAAACCAAAGAACACTTAACGTTAGGAATGGAAAGTCACTTATTGTCGAAGCCGTGAGAACATTAGAATTAAAATTCAAAACTAGTTTATGTATTATTCTTTATGATACCTTATATATTCCTGAGATTACTCGGAATTTTGTATCTGGACCTAAGTTAGACATGGATGGTTTTGATATTTCTCACGGTCATGGCAAACTTATGATTACCTATGATTCCCAAGTGTATGGTCATGGTTTTCTGGATGGTGGTCTCTATAAGTTAGAACTAGATGATTATTTTTCCAAGTCTTTGTTATCATATAACGTTAATGAACTACTAACAAAGAAGAAACGCAAGAGAGACTTAGAAACTTCATCCATGTTGTGGCATCAACGTTTAGGCCACATTTCACGAGAAAAGTTAACCAGACTCGTGAAGGGCAAAATGACATCGGCAAATAAGAAAGGTGCCACTAGGAGCTCTAATTTATTAGAACTTATTCATACTGACATTAGTGGCCCCTATAACGTTGCTGGAATAACTGGACATACTTCATTTATCACTTTTATTGGTGATTATTCTTGTTATATGCACTTGTATCTCATTAAGGAAAAGTCTGAATCACTGACAACTTTTAAAGATTATAAGGCTGAAGTTGAAAAACAATTAGATCGTCAGATAAAAGTTGTTAGATAAGACAGAGGAGATGAATATTATGGCAAACATACTGATGTGGGTCAAGCCCCTGGCCCATTTTATGAGTTTTGTAAGAGACATGGGATTGTGAACCAATACACCATGCCTGGTACTCCTCAGCCAAATGGTGCAGCTGAGCGAAGAAACAAAAACCTTATGGACATGGCGAGCAGTATGTTAGCCAACTCAGGTTTACCTTTGTTCCTCTAGACTGAGGCCTTAAAGGCAATTGTTTATATGCTCAATAGAGTTCCTATGAAGTTTGTCCCCAAAACTCCTTACGAACTTTGGACAGGTAGGAAACCGAGTGTTAGATATATGAAAGTATGGGGTTGTCTTGCCGAAGCTAAGTTGTATAACCCTTACTTACGGAAACTTGACATGAAGACCGTTAGCTGTTTCTTTATTGGGTATCCCGAGAACTCTAAGGGTTATAGATTCTATTGTCCTTCCCATGTCACTCGTATTGTGAAAACCAAACGTGCAGCATTTCTAGAGGATTTCAAGGTCAGTGGGAGTAATGTAAATTCTTATGAAGAATTGCAAGAAATACAAGATGCGGGGGAGACCGATTTGACGCTTATTACAACTCTGGTGATTCGTCTTGTACCCAATGCCAATTCTACCCCTAACGTCACTGCACCAACACCTCCTCAACCAGATCTTCATGAAGCAGCTAATGAAGACCCATCAGACACTCATCACCATGACAATGCTGAACCTGAAAACCCGCTTCGAAGGTCATCAAGGTCCAGAAGCCCTACTAATTTTGATGATTATGTTACCTCCCTAACTGAAGTAGATATGGATATTCGAAAGTTTACCGATCCTAACTCTTATAATGAAGCCATTAGCAATGATTAGTCTTCTGAATGTACTAAAGCCATGACTGACGAGCTTGAATCCATGAAGAAAATTGACATTTGGGATTTGGTTGAATTACCTAGCGGTGCAAAAGCCGTAGGATGTAAATGGGTATTCAAAACAAAACTAGATCTGAATGGGAACGTTGAATGCTATAAAGAAAGATTGGTTGCGAAAGGCTACACTTAGAAAGAGGGAATTGATTATCAGGAGACGTTTTCACCTGTCTCTCGAAAAGATTCCTTAAGGATCGTTATGGCTCTCGTAGCTCATTTTGATTTAGAGTTACATCAGATGGACGTTAAGACCGCTTTCCTTAATAGTGACTTGGACGAAGAAGTGTTCATGATGTAACCTGAAGGTCAAGAACATCTAGTCTGCAAGTTGAAGAAATCCATATATGGTTTAAAACAAGCCTCACGTCAATGGTACTTAAAGTTTGATGAAGTCGTAAAGAATAATGGTTTCATGAAGAATCAAGTCGATCAATGCACCTACCTTAAGATGGGTGGGAATAATTTTACTATTCTTGTCCTTTACGTTGATGATATCTTATTGGCAAGCAATAGCTTAGATATGTTGCATGATTCGAACCGATTACTTTCGTCTAATTTCGACATGAAGGATCTTAGAGAAGCCTCTTATGTCATTGGCATCGAAATACACCGAGACAGACGCAATGGGATTTTATGTTTGTCCCAAAGGCCAAAGGGCCTACATTGACCGTGTTATCACGCGTTATAACATGCAACATTGTAAACCTACTCCAGCTCCGGTAGCTAAGGGAGATGTCTTCGGTTTGTTCCAATGTCGGAAAATAGAACTGGAGAAAGAACATATGAGAATGATACCTTATGCCTCAATAGTCGGTAGTCTTGCTTATGCTCAAGTCTGTACGCGTCCAGATATCGCTTATGTCACTGGAATGCTAGGCCGTTGCTTAAATAATCTTGGCCATGATCTTTGGAAAGCAGCTAAGAAGGTGTTAACATATCTGCAAGGGACTAAAGACTATAAACTGAATTACAGAAGAAGTGATAATTTAGAAGTGGTATGATACTCTGACTCTGACTTTGATAAATGCAAAGATGATAACAAATCCACTTCGGGGTATATCTTTATCTTAGCAGGCGGACCAATTTCATGGAAGAGTCATAAACAGAGACTTACGGCAACATCCACAATGATGGCAGAATACATGGTTGTGTATAACCCTACCTGTCATGGAATATTGATTAGGAATCTCATTACTGGACTTAAAATTGTCAATTCCATCTCTAGACCATTGAAGTTTTACTGTGATAACTCATTCGCCGTTAGTTTCTTGAACAGTAATAGTTCGACTGGCGCTGGTCATTTCTTAAATACGAAGTATTTGTTCGTACGTGAACGAGTTGAGGAAAACAATCTTTGTATCGAACATATAAGTACTAATGATATGCTTGCGGATCCGATGACAAAAGGTCTCCCACCTAAGGTATTCGAAGATCACGTTTCGAAGATGGGACTTACTAATGACCTGACTTAGAAGCATAGCTACTTATTTGACCACTTATGTTTACTTATGACTTATGAATAATGACTTATGTTTAATGAAATTTCCTCATTATGATTTGTTTGTCTATTAGTATGTTAAGCTAGCATTATGACATAAAGACAATAATACAACAAATCAACAACTAAGGGCTATAACGATAATTGATCCTAATGTTAAGTTTTAGATTTGGATTGTAGTATGATTAATAGGGGTCCTAAGTCGAATAAAGACTTAACGGTTGTATTTCTCTGCTACAGTTTGGGTTTAGAACTAAAATGAGTATTAATCTCCGGAGACTTATGGAATACTCATAATTAATGATTACTCGGCTAAGTGGGAGAACATTGGAATAAAAATACGTAACGTCTTGTATATTTATCGGTAGCCATTATAATCATTTATATTATGATTGATCAATTGCTAAATACTCTAAGCCCATAACTTATTTGTCTTTGATGGACGGACTTATCGTTAGTTGGACCTAACTAGAGTGTCATCTGGGTATGTATAAATAGGGAGAGATTATTAGGGATGAAGGGTTACACATTATTATCAACATAACACCATTAAGAATCGTCCCTCTCTCTCTCTCCCATATATGATCATGTCTAAGGATCATTAGCCATCATAACTGCATACCCTAAAGGGAACTCGAACACAGTGACAATCATGTCGACCTCAATGCTCCCAGCAACAGTAACAAGTCTCACAAATCTTTCAGGTTCATATTTATGTGTTTTCTATTACATACTAACAAAATTGATGCAACACTTTAAGCTAGTTAAAGGTAAAGTAAACAGTATACAGCAAAGGCTCCCCATATCGAACCCCATTAGAAGCGTGAGGCACATGGGTTAATCAAGGATCGGTCTATTGGGAAGGTGTTGATTCGTGTAGTATATAAAGGGTTACGTGGTTTCATTTGTAATTATTCACTCATTTATTCAGAAATCAAAGTAGTTCGTGTGTGTTTCATCAAAGATTCTGTGCATCAAGAACATATAAGTATTGTCATTATAACAATTAGATACTATTTAAAATGAGTTTAGTTTAACTACAACCACCACTCAAATAACGCACTTTTGCATTACTATTACAACAAAGAAAAGAGAGTACCAAAATCATAATATTTGTGTTGATAATATCCTAACTTGTTCTTGTTCATGTTCAAACAATGGATGATGCGGTTTATTAATTTCTTCAAATAAAATATAAATGAAGATGTTACATAACTTTATCTAAATAGCAGATTGTGACAACTCTTGTCACATGGAAACGGGCAGTCTGTTTCTTTCACGCTTGCTCTATCGAAATACCAGTCTCCGACAGACAATGCTACCGGCTGCAACATATATGCCACAATTAGCATCATATATATATATATGAGCGGTTCAAATGCAAACCTTATGAACCATTTTATTCACTGTTGTATACACCGTTGAATACATTGTTTGTTGAATTACTAACATATTACTAGAGAATATCATAGTTATTAAAAGCCATCGCCTCTTGCGCCTAGGCCCAATTTTTAGGCGAGGCGATGCATTTGTGCCTTGAGGCGAGGAAATTGCGCTTTAATTCTCCAGGTGATGGTTTAGGCGTAGATTTCAGCTAGATTCCCAAATTCCAGAGAGTTTCCGGCCAAATTCGTTAAACTTTTGCTAGATTCCAACCAGATTTTTACTTTTATATAAGGAAAACTACTTCTATACACTAATATATCAATATTTTAAAACTTTTGATGCTAGCTAGATGAAAGATAGTATTATTTTAATATATTTTTACTTTGTTTTCTTTGTTTGCTTTTTTTATCTCAGGCCCTCGCTTATTTTGCGCCTCGCGCCTAGGCCCCAGGCGAGGCCTATGCGCCTTGAGTGCGCCTAGCGCCTTTGATAACTATGGAGAATATATGTATTCACCGGTAGATACACTATTTGTTGGTGAGTTGGTATAACTTTTATATTACTCTAATGAATTTGTTATTGTACAACGGGTCAATAACTATTGGACCATAGTCCACCCAGTGACCCCCCCCATCCACACGTTAAGAATTACATGTAGGTCATGGAATGGTAGAAGCAGACAAATGGTTAGCTTGACTAACTTTTCTATCAACCAAACCAAGTCAATCAAGTTGGGTTGACCCGAAACAAGTTTTCTCCAAAATGTTGAAACCTTTTTTTTCCCTTAAATGTGTTAGGGACTATTATAAAAGTAATATAATTTAATGATTCGAACCATTTGACCCGTTTCCTTTCTAGGTAGCATCTTTTATTTTTATGAATTTGACCATAAAGAGACACAAATACCTTGTTGTTGATAACCGGAGAATCATCTGCGAACCATGTATCCTGCCTTTCTGTTTGGCAATGGGCGAAACAAGAATTTACAAACAGTCCGTTTTGTTTGGATGTAGAGAATCCTTTAAGAGCATTCAACATCTGGTTTCTGAAATCTGATCATAATATCAGCATTTTAGATAGATAATTAGTCAACATATCACTTACAGAAGCCTACTACTTGGGTGTAAACCAAAAGTTCAGAGCTCGGTTTCGACGGTTTGGTGGTTTAGCGGTCTGACAGTTAGGAACTTGGAAACTGTCGCTTAGCGTTTCTTTATTTATTTAGCATTTTTTATATTTGTTCATGAACCATCTTTTATCATGTTAAAAACTTTTAATACAACATTTTCAAAAAGCATTTAAAATAATGTTGATACAATGATTAAAAACTGTCGTTTAGAGAGTTTCTTTTTCTTTTTTATAATGGCAAGAATGAAATGTTGATACCTTGAAAGAAGTTAATCTGAGATGGTGAACAATTGGCAGGGTTGTTCTTGCATGGCTTCCAAGCACCATGAGGATCAGAGGATGATGTACATAAACTAGAAACAACCTGACAAAGAAGACTAGTATATTATTATTATTATTATTATTATTGTTTTAAATTTACAAAATTGGAGAGTTCAATGTCAAATAACAAATAATGTGGGAACCAAACTACAACTTTCAGTTATATAAGAATTTAATGAGACTATTAAAGTACATCATGATTTTATTAATGCACTTCAATTGATATATGTTACGCCCCACTTACGGTGTGCGCATATAATGTATATATGTGTGGCCCTCGGGGAGCAAAAGTAAAGTTGCACTAGTTTTAACGTTATTTTACTAATTTCGTGAAAATAACGTTAAAAATGACGGACGGTTAATCATGCATCATGTGGTGGCGTTGATAGCCAAAAGACAAAGGGGTACATGCACCGATCGGGTTTGTCCCGATTGCTAAGTGTTATGTGCCTTATGTCCAAGGCTTGATACCAAACCACATCGAACCGGGGGTCTCACTGGAAGCAGCCTCTCTATTCTTAGGGGTAGAGGTAAGGCAATGTTGCAGAAGGCGCTAGGCGCTAGGCGGGCGGTGAGGTCCAGCCTAGGGACTAGTCGGGACTAGGCGAAAATTAGGCGGAATTAGGCGTTTTGGTATTTTATACGTATTTTATATATATACACACAAAAATTAGGTGTTTTTTGAAAATATGTTAAGATATAATAGAAAAATATGTAAAATAATAATAATTACTAGCGTTTTTTTAAATATATAGGGCATATAATTGTAATAAATAAAACAATAAAAGTTGAAAACAATTTAAAATAAATTAATTAGGACTCTCATCTCTTTTAAATAGTTTTGTTGTGTAAAAGAAAAGAGTGGCCCAGCCCATTCTACACATAATCAAGAAAGGGCAGCCCATATCTTTTATTAAATTAGGGCATCATCTCCAAAAAGCAGCCGACAACACTCCAGTCCACACACCACACACTGCTGCTGCCTGCTTCTTGGTGTCGACCAGCTCTAGAGTGTAACCAGGTTTTCTTCACCCTCCTTTAGCATTCAAGAGGTTGCTAAACAAGGTTTCTCTCCATCTACTCTCTCTATTTTTCTGTTTCAGGCCATTCTTTCGTGTGTGAGATGTTTTTTTGTGGAATTTTAAAACAAAAAAACCCCAGCGCCTAGGACCGACTAGGACCGCCTAGGACCGACTAGGACCCGCCTAATCACCAAAACGCCTAGGATTCAGCCTAGGTCTTTATTCCGATATTTAGCTCCGACTAGCGGCGGCCGCCTAGGCCGATTTTTACAACATTGAGGTAAGGCTGTCTACATCTTACCCTCCTCAGACCCTACCTTAGCTTTGCTATAGGTGGGATTAACTGAGTATGATGATGATGATGATGACTTCAATTGATATATGTACTCTAAACATCTACACATGGGTAGAATACATGTGTACAAAATTACACCTCATTTGATTTTTTAAAACTGAATGGTTAGGATTGGTTCTTGCATTATTTGTGATTTTGTATTACACCGCCACTATAAAAATCGAGAAGTGACAACATTTACCTGCCATGAATCGTATGCAGCATTGAGAATGAACATAGGTGTTTTGATGTGGGGAACTATATTCTGAGGGAAAAAGCACTGATAAAAGAAAAACGAGATTTTAGCATCAAAAAAAGCATTGACGACCCATAAAATGCTGGACTGTGATTACATACCGAGGTTGGGTCGAGTTGGCTGGTGCATGCCGGCGATAAGTTTTTAGCAACCCCCTGTTGACATAATCAGATAATCATTATTTGGTTAATACACGCACCAAACACCCCGTAATTTGAAGTACCTGCAAGGTAACAACTCCTTCATACATGTTCCTTAGTGTGTGCCCACCAGCAACATCAGTCCTAAAATTTTATAAAAACCAAACAAAACAAAACTATAAAAAAAAAAAGATACAAAAATGTTATCTTGATTGAAATATAAACATATATGGATCTTACGCGTCCATAAACATTCCAGCATCAGCCAAACACTTGACTTTAGTGCTTCCCGGGAATAAAGAACTAAACTCATCACAGTGTAAGATAGATGCCAGACCGCCAGCCGAGCACCCAGAAAGCAGTGCCTGCAACCCAAAAAATATATATTTCATAACAAATCTTTATAAGAAAAGATGATTAAAAAAGCAATGGTTGATTGATGAAAAAAAATGAAAGTATACTTGATCAGCATTTCGCATTCCCTTTGACATCAAGTCTTCCATTGCTGCCAAGAATATTTTATGGCCTCTAAATTGAAGGTCATTAGCCTGTTACAAATATTAAAAAAAAAATATTAATATAAATAAACAATTAGAAAGCTTTTAAAAGTAATGTTAACTCAAGAAACGAAATAATGCTACCAACCTTATCTTCTGCATCCCCGGCAAACGATGCACCATCACAATAACGAACCTTTACTCGATTCCAGTTGAAAAAATCTGAAAAAGTAATTTGTAATTGGACTCGAGCAAACAATGGCACAATGAAATCAAATTCAAATTAGTAATTACATGTGGCAAGATCGGCTGATTGGGTCAAAACATGGGTTCAAGTTGAAACGGTCGGGTCGAATTGGTTAATGTGGATAAGATATTTTGTCTATTTTTATAAAACTTAAAATGATGTATGAAGTACAAACAAACTTTGGCCATTGTCAACACATTAACCCATTTCCCTTTTGGTTAAATTTTTCTTATTTGACCCGTTTGAGGTTAAACACAACCCAGCTTGATCCAGGTCAAAATTTCCGCCTCAAATTTTCATGATTAATAATGCGTCATGAGGATACCTGGGTTATCTTCAGCTCTATTGCTCAAAATTCCGGTGAACGCCAACTGTTTCTCAAAAAATTTTGAGGATCCACGCCTTGTTGTTTTCCGGTAAACACAAGATCTAACAGTGTTACACCATCCTCCACCCTTCAGTATAATATTTTAACTAAATTAATTCAGACAATAATGCAGTAATATAAAGTATGGTGTTAATGGTCACATGAATGTTAACATCAAGAATTAAAGACACATAAATTATGGAAGTAAGTATAACAAATAATTCGACATAGATGTCCTTATCTATTTCGCTGTCACAAACCTCTAATTGAATGAGCCAACTGTTTGCACCCGACTCGAATCCTCTATGCAAATGGTAACCGGGTAATGTTCCATCCAAACATACTGTGAAAAGAGAAACAACAAAATATAGTAACTTTAAAATATATTCCTTTTGCTGATCAATAGAATATTACTTCAAATCTAGATCTTGAAACATAATGATGTAACTCAATAATCAAAAGTTAATATTTTTGGGCTGAATAAAGTACAAAATCAGCAAATAATCAATCACAAATAATAAATTCAAAGACTCAAAAGTTTAACATTTTGGGCAGAATTAAATTTAAAATAAAAAATAACCAAGTACAATAAATTCAAGAATCAAAAGTTAACATTTTTGGAATAAATAAAATCAGCAATTAATTAAGCACAAATCACAAATCATAAATTCAAGAATCAAAAGTTAACATTTTTGGAATAAATAATATATCCCAGCTCAGTTGGGGAGAGATGGGAGGGTTTACTCCTTAGGGAGGTTCCCGCCCGGGAGAGGTACACGGTTCGAATCCTAGGGCCAGCAAAAATACACCCCTTGACGTTGAAAGGGCTTATGCCGACGATGCGGAAATGGGAATTCGAAACGGGGTATGGAGGTGATATCCTTAGCCGATCCAAAAAAAAATCAACAATTAATCAAACACAAATTATAAAACTTAAAAAACAAAATCACCGAAAGAGTATGACACAAGAACAAAATATTAAGACAACCAGTTATATACGAAAACTAGTCACCTAACTATAGCTAATTGCACCACAAAAATATGTAGCCCCAAATAACCAAACTCTCAAAACAGCAACAAATTAGCAAAAAAATAAAAAAAAAAATTAATCTGACAACACAAATCTTGATCTAACATCAACTCATCAAATCTTGCAAATCCTCATCTTCAACAACACCTACACAAATGCATATACAAATCTTGCAACCTATACATATAGAGGAGAGAGAGAGAGAGTACCAGCTCCTTTAGCAGCAGCTCCAGGAATAAGAGTAAGGCCAACAATAAGAGGATTAGGGGCAGCAACAGCAGAAGAAGAAGCTTCCATTAATGAAATAACTTCACTTGTGTTGTAATGGAACTCTGTCTCATCAAACTCATACCCACTTCCCAGAACTCCAAATCCAATAAAGAATAATACCAAAACCCATTTACAGAATTGGTTCCTCATTCTCAAATCTTGCATTGCTGATTCTGACAGTGATGTATAATATGTGTGATAAATATATATGTTTTTTAGTTAAGAATAATAATAATGTGTAAAGTGTTTGGTTGTGAGATCTTTGTACCTTATCAACAGGAATCAGAATCTATGTTAAGTTTAGAACATAAGCAACAATAGGAAGGAGAGAGAGAGAGAGAGAGAGAGAGAGAGAGAGAGAGAGAGAGAGAGCCAATATATATGTGTTTTTTTGTTGCCGGGGGAAGCCAAGAATGAAGTGCTGTTTTTCCGCCTTTTAATCTGTAGTTACGTGAGTTACGCTTAGAATCTTTCATAAAAAACTTTTTTTTTTTTATGGGATTTAAAGAAATTTGATGGGGTGATTGGTTTTCAAAAGTTTTTAATAAAAATTACTTTATTATGGGAGTAAATAGCCAAATTCGTCCCTTAATATTTGGTTAATATTGTTATATCCATTCAAAATAAGGATTTTTAAGACCGGATCGGATAGCGAACCGGACGCCATACTGGTTCACTGGTCGGACCGATTCGACCGGATTCCTAAACCGGATGACATAATAAATAATATATATATAATTAAAAATACAACATAAGCTATTATATATAGTTTGTGCACCAAAATTAATTTTTATTTGAAATATGAAAAATCATAAATGGTATATTCAATCTCATATATATCTACTTTAATGTTTTATACACAATTTACATAATATTTTACAATTTATATAATTCTGACCATCTCTCACTATTCTCTTTCTTTTATATCTCCTCTGACCTCTCTATTCTCTTCTACCATCTTTAACCAACCCTAATAAAACAATTCACACAGAACCTTCACCATATTGCACCACCATAGAAGCAATACAATGGCTTGAGAGTTTGCAAACTAGATCTGTTGACTTTGCTTCAAAGCTACAAAACTGATATCACTTCAAATCTCAAATCATAAATCAGATAGGGCTTGTGAATGAGCTTAAGATGTGGAGACAAAATAGGAATTTTGTGAACTTACCGGTCAAACCGCAAAACCGGAGAACGGCACAGACCGGCCGAATTTTCTAAGGGCTAGTGATCTTCAAGAACCGGACCGCTGCAATGGACGAATCCCGGTTTGACCGGTCAGACCGGCCGGTCCGATCCGGTTGTCAAAACACTGATTATAGTTACAAATCTAGTGCTAAATCTATCCAATTTATAAACTTAGTTAAAAAATGTCGTTAACTCGAGAGCAATATGGTCATTTCCCATCATTTTTATCATATAAGACAAGAAAAATAAAAAAATGGTTGCCCAAAGTCGAACATAGGATCAAACCCGGTTCAATTCCTTGAGCATACACACACAACTATCTGGTCTGCATCAGATTTTGTGTTTTATTTGATTTCAAAAAGATTTTATATAAACATTAACCTGAGTCATCTTTCCCAACCTAAATCCTAAGAACCCTAATTCTCCAATTGGGTTAATTACTATATCTCTACTTATTTGTTAGCTAAACTTAGTTGTTATTCAGTAGTTTGTCTTGAATTTAAACTTCCATATAAACTGATTGTTATTGTGTTGTGTTGATTCTTGGCTGTAAATGAACAAATTATTATAATTTTGTAGGAAAAATTGAAAAGATTTCCTCTTCTCTTGCATAAAGCAACCAACTTTGTGAATTATAACAACTTTGAACAAGTAGAATGTGTGCTAGTATCCCTTGCAATGGTGAAAATTCGTAACACTGCTTATGCCAACATCAGTGAAGATGATAAACATTCAAGAGAGTCGACTACTTCAACTATCTTCGGCTTGTAACATTGCTAATTCCAGCATCAGTGATTGCCAATTTCTTCTTCTTACAAATGATATAAACATTAATGTGATAATAACCCTCTATTAGTTTTGGGTTTGGATTTGTAATTAACCCGATTTGAGAATTAGGGTTCTTAGGATTTAGGTTGGGGAAGATGACCCGGATTAATGTTTATATAAAATCTTTTCAAAATCAAGTAAAGCACCAAATATGATTAAACAGATGTTGATAAACAATATTAAACAGATTGTTATAATAACTTAAGTGACTTATATGTTAATATTCAGTTTAGTTTCTTTAAAATATTAGTTATAGTCAGTATATTTCATGTCATTTCTTAAAAAAAATTTGTCATGGAAATATTATTTATTTAAAATATAATAAGTCGTCAATAAAAATTGTAAGTACATATCTTATAGATGCTAATATTTTTGTAGAATTTTTATTGCTATAAAATATATGTTCATTTTTTAAAGTTATAGGAACAATAAAAGACTTCAAATCATTTGTAAGAACAATAGTTTTAATTCTTTAGTTAAGACAAAAAGAATAATGTGTAAATTTATGGTAACTTTCCATCTAGATCGTTCATCTGTACAGTGGCCATCAAACTCTTTTAGGGCTGTGTAGACTGTTTGTAATTATGAATTTGAAAAGACTGATGTGATTTAAATTTATAGTTATTTCGTTAGATATTGATTACAAGTTAGGTTTTACAAACTCTGTTTTCAAAATCTGTTTACATCATCCTTCGGTTGAAAATTGTAATGGATCATAGTTGTTTGAAAATATCTGTTGGCAAGTCATAAAATTTTGTATAGGTTTGAACTTAGAATAGGTTTTAATACGAAAGTTTATTACTATGAAATTGAAACTAATGATAATATTCATACTAAAAATTTAAAACATAATTCATTGTGAATAAAAATTATTATTACACATTTTAACAATATTGATTTTTTTAAGATTTTTTATTTCTATAAAAATGTCTTCATTTTTACGAATTTTTATGGTAACGTTTTTTTGTTGTTTAATAATAGTAAAAATAAGTACATTTAGCATTAATTACCGCTACATTTTTGTCAGTTTCCATCTAGATCGTTCATCTGTACATTGCCCCCCAAAGACTTTTAGGGATGTAAGGACTGTTACTAATTATGAATTTGAAAAGACTGGTGTAATTTAAATTTATAGTTATTTAATTAGATATTCATTACAAAGTCTGTTTTAAAAATCTGGTTATATTATCCTTCAGTGGAAAATTGTAATGGATCACAGTTGTTTGACAACATCTGTTGACAAGTCATCAAATATTGTATTAATTTTAACTTAGAATAGGTTTGTATATGAAAGTTTATTATTAGGACGTTGAAACTAATGATAATGTTAATACTAATAATTTAAAATGTAATACATTGTGAATAAAAACTATTATTACACTTTTTAACAATAATGATTTTTTAACAATTTTTATTGCTATAAAATATGTCTTACGAAATAGTAACTTCTATTTTACAAACCGTTCATCTGTACAGTGGCCATTATTAAGTTTTGTTGAATTTTAATATCTGTTGAATTTTAGTTACAATCAGTAAATTTCACGTCATTTGTTAAACAAGTTTGTCATGTAAATACTATTAATTTAAAACATAATAAGTTGTCAATAAAAACTATAATTACATGTTTTAGTGATACTTATATTTTTTTAGAATTTTTATTGCTTTAATATATATGTTCATATTCTAAAGTTATAGGAACAATCAAATATTTCAAATCATTTCTAGGAAAAATAATTTTAAGTGTTTAATTAATATAAAATGGATAACGTGTAAAGTTATGTAAGATTTTTTTAGTCGTTTAATAATAGTAAAAATAAGTACATCTTGCATTAATTATGGCTGTATTTTCTGTAAGTTTTCATCTAGATCGTTCATCTGTACAGTGGTCATGATAGAGTTTTAGGGCCGTGGGCTGTTTTGTAATTATGAATTTGAAAAGACTGATGTAATTTGAATTTATACTTATTTCGTTACATATTGATTACAACTTAAGTTTTACAAAGTTTGTTTTAAAATTTTGGTTATATCATCCTTCAGTGAAAAATTGTATTGGATCACAGTTGTTTTGGCAACACCTGTTGACAAGTCATCAAATATTATACTTTTTTGTTAATAGTATTTGTAAACTATTAATTTGAATTGTAATGGATGACAGTTCTTTGACTACATCTGTTGAGAAGTCAACAGATATAATAAATCTTTCAATTTAACAAACGGTTGAAGTGGAAAGTTAATCATTACGAAATTCAAACTTACCTTATTGAAGTTTATATTAGTTGAAATTTAATTATAATAGTCACAATGGGTAGAGATCCTAAGAGAACCAACCCCTATTTGAGAACTGAGAGAACCATTCTGAGCCACACATTTCATATAAAGGCAAAAAAAAAAAAAAAAAAAAATTTTTTTTTTTTTAATCGCACATTTTTATGCAAGGAAAAAATTTTTTTTTATTTTTTTTGAATTTTTTTTTCATTTATACATATGTGTATATGACAATTATACATATGTGTATATAGCAATTATACATATGTGTATATAGCATTTTTCAGCTATACATATGTGTATATTTCAGTTATACATATGTGTATATAGCATTATACATATGCGTATAATGCAATTATACACATGTGTATACTGAAAAAAAAAATACAAAAAAAATAAAAAAAAAATTTTCCTTACATATAAAGCAGCGATTTTTGCAAAAAAAAAAAAAAAAAAAAAAAAAAAAAAAAAAAAAAAAAAAAATTTGCCTTAGAGAAATGTGTGGCCCAGAATGGTTCTCTAGTTCTCAATTTGGGAAAAGGTTCTCATTTGAACCAAATCCTAGTCACAATAATATAATGAGTAAAATTCATTTGATTGATTTAAAAAGTTTGTCATGGAATAATAGATGTAGTTATTAATTTTAAATATATTATTTCTTGAATAAAAATTATAATTACACATTTTATAGATGATGATATTTTTTTAGAATTTTTATTGTTATAAAATATATCTTCATCTTTTAAATTTATAGGAATAACAAAAGTGTTCAAATTACTTGTAGATTCATTTTCTACATTGAAATAATTTTAATTGTTTAATTAAAAATATTATTTTAATGTTGTATTATTTTTATTTTTTAATGACTAAATTTTATGTCATTTGTTAAAAAAGTGTGTCATGGAATAATAGATGTAGTTATTAATTTTGAAAATATTATATCTTGAATAAAAACTATAATTACATATTTTATATATTTATGGTAACATTGTTTAGTTGTTTAATAACAGTAAAAATAAGTACATCTACCATTATTAACCGTCGTATTTTGTAAGTTACAATCTAGATCGTTCATCTGGACAGTTGTCATATAGACTTTTAGGGCTGCAGTGACATCACTTATTGGTGTGTGATGTGGGCCAAGGTGTATGAATCATAATTAGAGGGTGTATGATTTCTAAATACCTTTAAAATTTATAGTTCTTTTGTTATATATTGATGACAATTTAAGTATTACAAAATCTGTATAGACATCTGGTTATATTTCTCTTAAAGTAGTTTTAACTTGTTGAGTTACTACAACATCTGTATCGAATCTATGCTTTGAAAATTGTAATGGATGACAGTTTTTTGATAATATTTGTTGACAAGTTAACAGATATTTATACATTTCAACTTTACAAAGGCTCGAATTCAAAACTTAATTATTATGATATTGAAATTTATTATATTATTTTATCGTTTCTGTTAATAATTGTAACTGTTTTTCAGTTTATTTATATTTATTTATATATAAGAGGGCCGAAAAACAGTATTATTATAGTAGGTATATACCTATTGTTTCACTCTATAAAAGGCGAGTAACTGTTCATTTCAGTTTGCAAGCTTGTAATACTTGAACCATTGAAAAGCAAACCAACTATCTATACGTTCAGTATATAATGTTATTTCATCTAAATTTCGTACCCGCAGTCTTCTCAAAATTTCTCGCTCTAAAAGAAAAATGTATTACCAATAATCCGTTGCTAATGAAATTGAAATTGGTGTTGCTGGAAGATTCTTACAATCAAAGGAAAATATTATCAGTTTTCTTATAATACGAGAGCCTGTCCAAAATGAGATGGGACTCTATATAAATAATATGTCTTTAATTTTTCCGCTATTTAGAGGCATATTAGTGTATATGTTTTCTTTTTCTTTGGAGCGGCCCTTCTTTTGGTTTTGTTTTGTGGTGTTTTGGCTGTATTTTTTATTTTGTTTTTGTTTTATAGATTAGATGTGTTAGTTGGTATTAGTTCACTTTTATAGCGATATCGGAGTTTTTTGTTAGAGCACTTCTATTTTGTATTTTTGTAAGCATTTTTTGTTTGTGGTGTTTTGGCTGTATTTTGTATCTTGTTTTTTTTTTATTCTCATATTGTAAGTAAAATTTTGCAATTCCAACGACGAGTTTTATTGCTATGGCTTTTTTTCAGTATTGTAGTATAGAATATATTCAAGATACCTTTGAACAATGAAGATTTTTCCTAAACAGACTGTTATTATTTCTTAAAAGCCTGTTACAAAAATATATTATAAAATATTAGTTCAAAATATGACTAAAAGCTCAGTTGATCATTAACAGTGTTATGTGGTAAATAATATTTATGATCTTGCGTAGTTCGTTTAAAAATTTTATTAACAATTTTAATTTTACTGACTTATTTAATCAGAAAAATAAGCCTTAATATAACGATTTAAAACTCACATTAAGATCTTATAGTTGGATAAAGAGTGAACTTTGTATTTTAAAATTTTAATTTTCTGCAAATCAAATAACCACCTGTTGATTTATATGTAAATAATTGATTTAGTTTATTAAAATATTAATTACATTCAACCTCTGATTAACTCATTGTATTCACTGACACTTAATTCATAACATCTGTTGACAATTCAACAGACGTTGCTTTATTTTAAAATATTGTTAAAAAATTTGATAAAATTTTGAAGTATAATTTATAAAAGTAAATAAAAGTTCAATTGAAGATTAAAGGTGTTCAGTAGTAAATAATAAATACAATCTGGACTACTACGTTTAAAAATTTATTGTAAAATTTAATTTCAAATATTTTTTAGTGTGAATTGTATATTTATTGTAATCTTTAATTGTAAAATTGTATTCATTGACAGTTGTTTGATAACCGCTGTTTCTTATTGTTTCTTCTTCAAAAGATTCTTGTTTTGAAAGTCTTAATAAGAATTTCATGAGCTGTTTGTTGGACTCTGGTTTGGTAATTTTCGTAGGATAACGGGTATGTTTGGCAAGGAGCTTTTAAGAGCTTTTAGGAGCTTCAAGCTTCAAGCTTTTAAGAAAAAGCTCTTACTCAATAAAAAGTTTTGTTTGGTTGAAGAGCTTGAAGCTTTTAGGTTAGTAGAAAAAGCTCTATAGTGAAAAGCTACTAGTACTAGCTTTTAAGAAAAAACTCTACTAGCTACAAGCTTTTAATTAGTAAATGACATAAATACCCATTCTATTTTAAAAATAAAATAAAAACTTTCTTTACAAGATTTTAATTATACCCATTTTGGTCATTTTATGCATTTTATTAAAAGCTCCAGCTACTCTGCCAAACACAAAAATATATTTAAAAAACTTCCAGCTTCTAGCTACCAGCTTCCAGCTCCCAGCTCCTAGCCACCAGCTAGTTTTGCCAAACATACCTGACATGTTTTTGTGTTATCTAATGTAAGTATTTGATTATTGTAAGGTTAGATGTACATTGTAATAGAGTGTTTTGTGTATATATATATATATAATGTGAATAGAAAATAACTTTAAACACGCTATGGTACACGTGTTTTACACTTTATGCAGTGACGTTTAACTTGCAACTCTTTAGATTTTACAGTTGGCACTTGTAAGTATAGTTTTTCATCTACCGCATTTATAGCATTAAATTTCGGTAATTAATACGAAATGGGTAACTTTGGTTATTATTTGAACTATCGGCTTATAAATATGTAGATCTTTTACTGAAAATTCTACTACATAGTCATATATTATATGAGTAAAGATCAAATACAAACTGTTTTTCGGTAAGAACTGTGAGAATCAAAGGGGGTAAAAATATTTATTTTTTTTAGAATTTTTTTTCCCATGTGCTTAAACATTCTTTCTAGATGAATAATACAAAAAAATATTAAATTTTTTTAGTGTAATTACGTCACTAAAGTAAATATATTAGTTTACACTAGAGTAATTATGTAATTACTCTACACCAATTTTTTTTTTTTTTAGTTTTCAATACTATAATACATGTTTAACAATATGGGAAAAAAAATTTGAAAAAAAAAATATAAAAAAAGAATACCCTCCTTTGATTCTCACAGTTTTTACCGAAAAAACACTTTGTACCGGATATTTCCCCTTTATTATATAAGATACTTTTTATTACTTTTTTCAAGTTATGGCCTCATCATCTTCACCAGCAGTACTCGCAGTGGATTTGAAGGTGGATTTAATAAGACAAGTTCTTATGCAATATGATAAAGATACATTGTATAAAGATGTGTTGAAGCAGACTTTCACGCGTATTTCAAACTGTTTTGATAAAAAAACAAAGGTAGTCAAGAAATTGAAGGGTTTTCCGCCATCAACAATTCGTGACATTGGTGTAGTCTTTTACATCGATGCGATGAAAAGTGATTTGGAGCAGTTAGAAATAATTTCTGATATTGTAAAGTCACTTAAATCTTCTATCGAGTTGAAGTTGAAGTTTTTAAATTCATTTTGAATGTTATGTTTATTTATCTTTTTTTTTTATATATGTTTATGGTAATGTAGTAGATCTTGATGTAATAGCATAATATTTAAATAAGATATTAGTTTTTATATATGTTTATGGTAATGTAGTAGATCTTGTATAATAGATACATTGAATACAAATTAATGCAAACATATTTGAAATATACTGGATAAGAAATTCTTATTTTTAATAAAGATCATTTTTACGGCAAAACTGATTATAAACGTCATCAGATATTTAAACTACTGTCGTATGATTTGACGATACGTAACAGTCTTTAGTATGTAATCAAATGTTTGTAAAATCTGTTTTGTTGAACAGATGCTTGGAAAAGATATAAAAGATAAGATTAAAAAATGCATTGTGGTTAACTATTCTTCAAAACCTCATAAAATTGTCTCATTTTATTTAAAAAATAAAAATAAATTGTTAGAACTCTATAGAAACTAAACACATTTTGCAATGATCAACATCTGTTGTAAAATAAGTTAATTGAAATTCTGTTGGAGTGAACATGCATTTAAGGAAAAATAGATGATAAACGTCAGCAGATATTTAATCTACTGTAGAATGATTTGAGGATATGACAACAGTATCTAGGATTTTATTAGATGTTTGTAAAATATTTCACTGGAACACATTATTAGAAAATACATAAAAGATAAAATTAAGAAATGTTTCGTAACTTTTATTGATTTAATAGTAGTTAAGTGAATTTATAGCTGTAATTTAAATTAGTAAAAATATATCAAATAAATATTTCATTTAAGTAATAAGTTTATTATGAAAGATGTTTAAGTAAAAATTATTATAATATTGAATGTTTAAGTGCATTATTATAATACAATGTTTGAAATACAACTAATTATAGTTTAAAATACATCGGTGTCCCCACCGAATATATAGGTTGTCTATTATCCTGCCAGTGGATCATCCTATCCACCAATTTTTGGGGTTGCTCAGTCATCGAATCAAGATAACCCTGTGACTTCTGGAACTACCACTACTCTCTCAATCAACTCCTCGTCCAAGGCAGCTCCTCAGACACCTGTGGCCATATCGAAGGAGTTTGCTGAGCACTTAGGGATGTTTGCTGGGTTTATAAACTGCTATAATGACTTTCTTACAGGACAACTGTCTTCCAAGGATATTGGATGAAGTGACTTGGAAGATGTGAATCAGGACGATCTGGAAGAAACGGACCTAACCTGGCAGATAGCTATGGTAGTGCATAGAGCTTCAAAGTTTGTCAAGAAAACAGGAAAGAACGTGTGGGAGAATCCTACGAAGAATTCCTCGTTCTATCATTTTAATCGGCCCTTTTGCATCAAAACCCCTATGGTTAATTACATTATAATGTCGTGATTAAGCAATTGATAAAACTAGGGTTCATCACGATTTGGGGTTTTCTGTTAGTTGTGTATTAATATTTTTCGAAAACAAATCTGAACAACCATCTGGTCTAGACCAGATGGTCACGCTCACTGTTATTCAAACAAGGGGCTGCGGGTTCGAGTCCCAGCAACTGCAACATTTTTTTTGACTTTTAACCTTATATTTATTCTAATTAACTTTTTTTTTAAAAAAAATACTTTTAAAATACCAAATATGATTTATAAACTCTATAAAAATTATCTTATGTTATTCAAATGTTAAACTTTATTATAAAATTTTTATATTTTCGAAAATCATTTATTTAATATATATAATAAATATTTCAAGTTTATTCTATTTTATTTATAAAATTCTATAAAAATATCAAAACAATTATATAAATTTTCACAAAAAATATTCTGAGTTTTTATAACATTAAACTTTTCTGAAATGATTTTTATTTCTGAAAAATCATTTATTTAATATTTTTAATCAATTTTTGTTAGATTTAATCATAAATAAATCATAATAAATTCAATTTTCAATATTTTTGCACCAAAATTTTATATAAATTATTTCTGATTATTTGGAACAGAAATACAATTTTTAATTTAATAATTCTTTAATTTTAATATTTTTAAATATTAAAGTTATATTTTGACAATTTGAAATAAATAGATTTAATATTCTATTTTTAAGAAAATAATTTTATAAAAATTATTTTCATACTTAAAACTTTATATTGTGACCATATTTAATTTAAAATTCACAAAAAGACTTTTGTTTATTTATTTATCAAATTTCTCTTAATTAATAAACATTTTATTTATTAAATCAAACGAACACTTATCCCCAATTCGAAACCCTAGAATATATTTGTAGACTAGAAAGTGTATGTGTATGTATGGATCGTATAACAACAAAGAATGATCAAACAAGTTAGTTTTAGGTGCGGAATCCCTAAAACAATCACAAAATAATAGTCAAACAGATCAAAACAAGTAAATCATCATTTCAAAAGCTTTTCATTAATTATAAACTCAATTACACGTTTAGAGATTGATACAAACAGGGTAAGAACGTGAAAAGAGCTAAATAAACTTCTAGAGAGAGAATCAGAAAGTGGAGGGAATAATATGACACAAAGTTACATTCAAAAAATCAAGCTTGACTATTTATAGACTGCACATTCACCCAAATGATTCGTGCGAATGTGCAGGTTCGACCAAACCAACTGGTCGAACCAAGCCATGCAATAAACAATATTCACATTCGTCCAAAACTGTTCCTTCGCACCCTCTAATCTTCCTTCGACCAAACAGAAACCTTCCTTCGTACCTTCCATTTCTCCTTCGCACCAACGACATTACACAAAACAAGTTTATTGTTCAATCCGAAGCACTAGTCGCACAATTGCATCTACAAACTCCCCCTCAACTATTGCTTGGATTGCTGTCGACGTTGTTCATCCATTCTGATCTTCATCAGTTTGATATGTCGCTGAATCTTCTGTTCTTTAGTCAAAACCGGTTCCTGAAATTGCTTTGGCTTTGTCTTTTTCACTTCAGGCACCTTCTGCTTCTCTACAAACTTTCCGAGCTTCTCGACATAGTCACAACCAGCGTTAATATCATACGCAAAGCACAGAAATGCCACACGTTGGTATTTTCCTGCTTGTTCAGCATCCTTCACTTCAGAATAGATCGGATTGTAAAACAACATTATTATATCCTCATGTGAACAGTTGATTAACCACATGGGATCAAACATGTGTATTTTCTTGAAGTTCTTCTCTCCGTCTTTCAGCACAATCACAGCCTCTGCTATCTTCCAATCGTAATACCACCAAATGAAATCTTTGGCGAAGTATTGTGGAATCGGCAACAAAGGAATCTTTTTCAACACTCGCGGTGGTTTATACTTTAACGTCACCTTGGGCATACCTGTAATCAGATCAATATCCTTTTTATGAACAATTCGTTTCGGATATTGTGGTTTAAACAAATCCCACTTGGTTCGGCTTTCTCTTGTCATCTTCTCAGCAAAGTAGGTAATCTGACTATTTGACGCTCCCGTTAAACGGTGACGACAAATATCACGAATTGCCCAATAAGGAATAGTCTTCAAATGATGAAACTTATCAAAATATAAGATCCCCTTCTCCCACTTCACTGCTATGCATCTCAATTCCTTAACAAACTTCCAGGCCAATGCACGACCTTTGAAAATTCCACTATGAAGTTTGTAAAAGCTAACTTGTATTTCAGCTTTCGGACGGTTATTTTCTTTCTCTTTCAATTTCCTCAAAAATTCCTTCAAACTCTCAGATTGCTCGAACCATGGTTTATCATGCCCTTTGAAAATCTCATCCTCAAACACTTTGCTCTTCTCTTTAGCCAGTTTCTCGGCTTGGTTTAGCACTTCATCCGAGAATCCAGGAAATCCACAATCTTGATTATTCTTGAAATATTGTGGATATTCCTCACTCGTTATGTCTTCCATCTCAACGTCTTCAAAAGCAGGAACGTCACGGTCATCAGAATGATTCCCAGCTTCCTTTTCAGGTATCTTTGGAATGTAATTATCAGCAAGCAATTCTTCCAAAGTCTTTCCCACCTGTTTGGCTAAACCTTCAAGTATCTCTTTAGAAATCGCCGCAGAAACTTCTCCATCTTCAAGATCCGGGTCATCAAACTCCAATTCAAACAGTTTATTGCTCGACTCGAATATCTCTGGAAATCTGCTTGTCATGTCAATCGTCCAGACTCGATCTGTGAGCATCTGGCGATACATGTTCTTGTCTTCTTCAGATAATGATTGCAGTTTTTTCATTCCAGAAGATATCGTCATCAACATTTTCACCTGGAGTCTTAGAGCTCGACTCTCCACCCTTACTTGAATCACGCTTTTCATAAGTATACTTTTCAGCGTTGTCATCATCATCATCATCACTACTATCAAAAGCAGAGCTGTTCCCATCACTCGATCCACCATCTGAACCTCCATCATCTCCATCATCTTTCTTCTTCTTCTTCTTCTTTTTAGAATCATTTCCAGCATCTTCATCAAGATCTTCATCTTCTTCTTCGTCAGATGGTTCAAAATCTACCTGTTCTTCTTCTCTTTCTTTATCTTCTTCACCAGCTTGAAGTAGAGGAGCTCGAGAGTACAAGTCTTTTATCAAATCATCCATATGCTTGTTACTCTTCTTCAGTTGTTTGTTCTCCTCTTTCAAGACAATAATCCTTCTGGTGTTTCGTTGCTCGTGCTTCAGCAACTTCTTGTTCTCTCTTTTCAACTTCTTGATTGTTTTCTTCAAAACTTCATTATCATCATGGGATGTGACTACAACTTCCAACATCTTTTGATCATTTGTCTTCAATTGCTCGATCTCAGTTTGCTGTTTGTTGATAATACTCATCATCGCAGATAACCTTTGATTCACAGCATTCATGATATCACTATCCACTGAAACCTTCTTCTTCCCAGGTGTTTCAGCAGCTTCAGGCAGTTTGCCTTTCCTAATCTTCTTAAGCACATTATCTAATGCTTCATTAAACTGATCAACAGGTATATCATCACTCTGTTGTGTGCTCGAAGTAGTCGCAGTCTTTTGTTTCTTTAAAACTGGTGCAATAACCGGTGACTTAGAACTAGAAGCTGGTGGTAGTTTCTTACCAGCTATGAGCGATTCAATCTCCTTCTTTCTCTTTTGACTTGGTTTCTCTGGTTTCTTCTTCTTTGACTTTTCAGGTTGTACCAGTGAACCAGGAAAATCTTCATCTATATTCAGAATCACTTCATCTTCATCAACAGGAATAGGACTCTTATTCCCTTGATCTTCAACAGTTTGACTAGCAGACTCACCAACCTCAGTGGCCTTGGGCGTGGTGGTCTTTAACGTTTCAGTCTCCGAGTCCCAATGTTCATCTTCTTGCGTCTCTTCTGAATCAATCGACGCTTCATCTACAATATGCAAACCCTTCTTTGCCATCGTCTTGTTTCTTCTTGGTGTGCTCTTTCTCTTCTCAGGTTCAGACACAACTTCTAACCTTATCCCTTTCTCCTTAACCTTTCCACTCTTGGCACCGACATTAACAACCTGTCTTTTTGCGCTTTGCGTCTGGATCAACAGGATGTAATGGGTTATCTGGATCAGAATCACTATTTGCATGTCTTACAATCCCTTCACCTGGATCTGTATAATCAATTCTTGCTAGATGTCCAAATAAACGCCTTACTGGTGGACGTTCATTGACTGACAATCCTTTGTACGCCTTCATCCTAGCAAGTGTATTAAGTGACATATGTTCCTGAACAACAATATGCTTAGGATCCCTCTTCAAGTCTTTATACTTGTTATCAAATACCATCTGGAGGAAACGAGGATATAGCAGAAACTTCAGACTCCTCGTGCCGTTCACAGGCTCTAACAAGTGTTCCATCAGCATGCCTGAAACATTGAACGGTTTGTTCAACACCAGGGCTACCATCATAGAGCTGATACTCTTGCGCATCAAGTCATATCCTCCAGCTGCAGATCCGAAGACATGTATCAAAATGTGTGCCAAATATTTGAATTGAGGGCACAGTTTTCCCTTGTGCAATGAACCGTCAGTGATTGGTCCATTGTATTTCATTCTCAGGAAACACTTTCGCTGATCCATGAAACTAAACTCCTTAGGATCTGTCTTCTCATCTTGTAAGTTCAACGCTTCTCGTAAATCCTGCTCACACACAATAACTCTTTGTCCTTGGATCTTGCTAGTCAAGCACGACTCGCAATTCCAAAAATCTAGCTTCGCTCCTGACCAGAATTCTTGCATCATATCTCTGTAAATGATAGTAGGTGTAGCAATCGCGTCAATCACCCTACATCTCTTCAAGAATTCAATGATTCCGACAAACTCCGTGTGCTTTTTAACTTCTCCGAGATACGCACAACAATTATGCGCATTCTCGAAGGCTAAAGACTCTTTAGGAACTGTCTTGGCAGGTTGTGAGGATGATCCAGCTTGCTCAGTCGTCTTCTCCTGCTCGGACATGGTTAATTCTGCAAAACAAAACAAAGACACATGTTAAAAATCGACAAAAATTCAAATCTTGAAAGTTTTGGTAATTAACATTCTCATTCGCCCAAACGGGGGTGCGAATGAGAAAACCATGGTGCGAATGAAGAAATTGAATGGTACGAATGTATAAATTTTGGTAAAAAGTTTCATTCGCCCACAATATCTACATTTGACCAGTTTGTCATCTCCTTCGCCCATTCGAAAGGGTCGAAGGAGTCTGTTCATATTTTTGAATTTTCAATTTTGAGATTTATGGTTTCTGATCATGTTCTTTTGATTTGAATAGCAACTAACAATGCCGATTAACCATTCTAGACTAACAGTTTCATCAATTATTCATTATATCTGTGTTTTCAACTAAAACTAGGGTTCGAAACACAACTGATGATCAATTGATCAATCTGTTGGTTTTGAATCCATGGTTTATGGTTCTTCTCCCTCTAAAACACACATATAATGAATCCTTAATAGCAATTGTTGAAACAGAGAATCAGTGATAAATCCATTAATCCTTGATGTTAGCCTGTAAGAAATAGTGGAAAATGATCAGTGTATGTAGACGAGCACAATGGTATGTCACAAAATAACAAAGCAACAAGGTGAGGTTAGAGTGAAATTTCTGAAAAATTTTTGTATAGGGTCGAATGAGACTGAAATGGTATATATAGGCACACTCCTTCGCCCGTTCTATACGTACGAATGAGAAACTTTTGCATTGCCAGGTCACCAGCCTGCTCCCCATAAACTGACATCCAGCCGTTGTGGATTTGCTGTCTTTATCACAGCCGCCCCAATCTGCATCACTAAAAGCGATTAGGTCAAAATTATCATCATGAGGGTACCAAAGTCCTTTCGATGGACAACCCTTCAGATATCTAAGGATACGCTTGACAGCTGCAAGATGACTCTGTTTCGGCTTCGATTGATATCGGGCACAAAGACATGTCGCAAACATTATATCCGGTCTAGACGCGGTGAGATACATCAGAGATCCGACGATTGCTCTGTATGTAAATGGATCAGTCAGCTCCCCCTTAACATCAACTCCAATCCCGTGATTAGGTTGTATCGGGGTATCCATCGGCTTCGAATCATTCATCTGGAATCGGCTCAAGACTTCAGAAACGTATTTCGTCTGGTGAATAAAGATCCCCGTTGGTCTTTGTTCCACCTGCAAGCCTAGGAAAAACTGCATTTCTCCCATTGCGCTCATTTCGAACTTTTCCTGCATAACTTTTTCAAATTCCCTGCACAGAAGTTCATTAGTAGACCCGAAAATAATATCATCAACATAAATTTGTACAAGAAGCAAATCATCTCCTGCTCGTTTCGTGAACAGGGTGCAGTCTACCAATCCGCGTTTGAATCCTTTTGAGAGAAGATACGTGCTCAGCTCCTCATACCATTGTCTCGGAGCTTGGTGCAACCCGTAGAGAGCTTTGTTTAAAACATAAACCTTATCCCGGTGAATAGGGTCCTCAAAGCCTGGCGGTTGACCTACGTAAACTTCCTCTTTGACCACACCTTAAAGAAATGCGCTCTTTACATCCATCTGATACACCTTGAATTTCTTCCAGGATGCAAACGCTAGGAACATTCGGATAGCTTCCAAGCGTGCAACAGGTGCATAGATTTCATTGTAGTCGATTCCTTCAACCTGATGAAAACCTTGAACAACCAAACGAGCTTTGTTTCTCACTATGACTCCTCTATCATCCTTCTTACACTTAAACACCCATTTGGTTCCAATTTTCTTTCTTCCCGGGGGCAAATCTGTCAGTGTCCATACACCGAGTTTCTGAAATTGTAACAACTCTTCTTGCATTGCTTCCACCCAGGCATCATCCAAAAGAGCTTCCTTGTACGTCCGCGGTTCGACCTGCGAAACATAACAAGCGAAAGACCAGTCATTTTGAAAACCAGATTTTTGTATTTTGGCATATAAAGCAAGGTTGCCAATATTTTCTGGTGCTTGAGCATTTCTCAATTGCCCTCTTGTCATAATGCTGCTACCAGGATCACCAATAACCTGTTCAATCGGGTGTATTCGATGTATCCGAGATTCCGGATAATCAGGTACTTGTACTCCCGTTTGAGTTGTCAAATTCTCTGTAGAAACCAGATCATTACCCACATTCGACGTTGAAGCATCAGTTGTAGTTGGGTTCACTGGTGGTGTCACTGTAGCATTGTCCAGAATAGCTTCACTTGTAACATCATCGTCTTCATCTTCTGAATCTGATGAATTAAGCGTTGTAGAAGCTTCTTGGAACACCTCTTCTTCCATCACAGGAACAGTGGTATCATTAGAAGCTGCTTGAGGATTTACAGTGATCGGACGCACTAACGGTGAAGTCACGGCGTTTTTGACCTCGTAATATAAGCGAAGTACAGCTTCTTCAACCATGCTATCTAGATTGAATGATTCAAAGAAGTCTTTATAATCAAACATCCAATCTGGACCTCCACCCTGTACATTTTGAGTATATCTTTGTACTTCGACATTAGCCCACTCGTCGACTTTTCTAGTTCTTTTGTTGAATACCCGTTTTAGTGGGGTTGCATATCCAACAAAATAACCTTCTTCAGCCTTTGGTGCGAACTTTTCCGAAGGATTAAGCATTGTACACGGGGCACCAAATGGTTCTAGATACTCCAGATTCGGCTTGCGTCGGTTCAACAGCTCATAAGAAGTTTTGCCAAACTTCTTCACTGTTAAAAAGCGGTTTAAAGTGTAACATGCTGCGTAAATTGCTTCATTCCAGAACATTACTGGAAGATTTGAGTCCGCAAGCATAGTTCTCGCCGTCTCGATTAGAGTCCTGTTCTTTCTTTCTGTGACACCGTTCTGCTGGGGTGTATACGGGGCGCTATATTCATGATGAATTCCCTTGTTTGCACAAAGATCCTCCATCTGAGCGTTTTTGAACTCCGTCCCATTGTCACTCCGGATTCGTTTGATCTTCAGACCATAGATATTCTCCAGACGTGTAAACAGAACTTTCAGGTTGTCAAAAGTGTCGCTTTTCTGGTGTAAGCACATAACCCATGAAAATCTTGAATAATCGTCGGTCACCACAAGACAGTACAATTCCCCGGCATGACTTTTACGCCTGACTGGACCGAATAAGTCCATGTGCAAACGCTCAAGCGGTAGTTCAACGGAATTGACTTTCTTTGGTCTATGGGCCTGTTTGTGCTGCTTTCCCTTTTTACAACTAACACACTTGTCATTCAAATGGAAATGTTTCACATTAACTCCCGTGACAAGTTCATTCTTCACTAACTGGTTCATCTTTCGCAAATGAATGTGTCCCATTCTCCTGTGCCACATTATAGATTCTTTTTCTGTAGCCTTAGAGAGGAAACACGTGACTTGGCCATGGGTGGTCATAGCTTTGGACATATCGAGAATATACAAGTTGTTTACTCTCGGTGCCTTTAGCATCACCCACTCTTTTGGAAGTTCAAACCCCGTTTCAAGATATAGCAAGATTTGTCGTCAAAATAAACAGAAAATTGCTTATCACAGATTTGGCTAACACTGAGCAGATTGTAATCTATCTGTTTCACATACGATATCCGCTCAAATGTCACAACCCCATTGCTTACACTACCCTCCATCATAATGTAGCCTCCTTTATTTCCTGCAAACGCTACATAACCTCCGTTTATATTCTTGATATCAAAGAGTAGCGTGAGGTCCCCTGTCATGTGACCAGAAGCTCCATTGTCAACAATCCATAGGCTGCTAACAGGGCCAGCTGGAGCTCCCTGCACATATCAAGTAAAGCAGTTAGATCTTTCGGGGGACCCAAGCCTGTTTGGTCTTGGGTCTTTGAACAGGTTGTTTCAAAGATTCTTTCGATTCACAAACATCTTGGGTGTTCTCAACCCTTTTCTTCTCACTCTTAACTTTCTTTTTCTCAATTTTCACATTCTGTGAAGTTGAGGCACCTTCAGATTCCTTTGATGACCAAGATTGCTCAGATCTTTTCAAAATCCGGATCTGAGATTTTGAGGTCTCAGCCGGTTTCTTTACTTCGTCCTTAAATGCAACCTTCTTGGTTACCTTCTTTGATTTAACAGAGACAGGTCCAACTGCTGGTTTTACATTAGGTTTAGGAGCAACCTTTTTGTTATCAGCAGTTGAGTTCATCACAGGTTTCTCAGTGGCTATCCAGTTGCGTTTATCATAAGTCATCGGACGGTTTTCCCTTTTGTTGTAAAAATTGTTTTGATTATAATAAGGTGCTTGCTGAGGAAAATACCGTCTTTGTGGATAACTATAGTTGTCAACCGGATAAGCATGAAGTTGCCTCATCTCCACCTCGTGCCTCTTGTGTCGTACGTACGGGCAGGTGGCAAGTAAATGTCCCCTTTCCCCGCACTTAAAACACGCACGGTATTCTTCATAGGTTTCTTTGATAGGTGACTTGGAAAAACTCGCAATGGGATATCGATCAACCATGCATTGTTTCCTTAAACTCTCAAGAGCTGGTTCCTTCGAGTAAGTCAGTTCAATGAAACTATTTGCTTTATCAACTGGCAGAACGAATTGTGTGACATTGACCTTGGCATCTTTATCCGAATAAATTTTCTCTAAAATTTCTGGAGGAATGTCATTGGTTCGTTCATATTTTGGGAACCAAATTGTACTTTCCTACCAGATCTTTTCAATTTTGGAATAATTCACAAATTTAATCGGATATTCATCATCAGACAAAATCTTATCGGAGCCTTGCATCCGATAGAAAATTTTCACAGGTTTGTCACATGATTCGTTGCTCATGTCATTTGGTTTCTCAGATTTAATTTCAGTTTTCTTTTCAACCGGTTTAACCACATTTTTCTCAATTTTCTTTACCTCTTTCTTTTCAACACTTTTACCAACAGACTGTTCAGCTTTCTTAACAACATTCTTTCGATGAGCATTTACCATGGGATAACAATTTGAGATGGTGAGACTGGTTCAGTAGTGATTATATGATTTTCATCAGGGATATCACTATCATTATCAATCGTCTCAGACTGTTCATCTTCTTCATCAAAATCATCTGCAGCGACCACACCCTCATTGTTTCCCAATACAGGTCTCACATCAGAATACGTCCGACACTGGAAGTGTTGGGCTCGTTATCTGATGTGGAGTCAGATTTGACTAAAGTCTCCGGTGGTATTGCATGTAAATTATGGTTTTCGAACAACACCGGAGATGGGACAGCCTTATAGTTTGCACTATTCGACTGGGAGGGTTCTTCGATGATATGGTCAACTACATATGCAATGTGCTTATAACTCTCTAACTTCTTATTCACCTTTTCAGCGAAGCACTTGATGGTTGCCATTTCTAACTTGGTGTTTTCCATTTCATTAATATAGTTATTAATGGCAAGTTGTTTGATTGACAAAGTCTTTTTGAGTTCTGACACATCTTTTTTATAACCATCAAGAACTTTGTTGAAATCTTTTAAATCTTTTTGATAAATTTGACAGTTTATTTTGGCACTCTCAAGTTGTACCTTGAGAAGCTTATTTTCTTCTGTAAATTTATCAAAATCAGCACATTTAACACACACTTTAGATTGGGATTCAGAACTTACCGGTTTAGGAGATTCTGTCATTGCCATCAACGCGAAGTGAGCTTCCTTCCCTGCAAAGAATTTGGAGTAGTCAATCTTGGTGCACGCATCATCCACCATGCACGACTTGCGGGTCATAAGGAAATCAGCTTCAGCTAGCAATTGATCAATGTCATCATCTAGTGAATTCACACTAGCTTCCGAATCAGAATCACTCTCCATATCCGAATAAACTGAATCATAGTGCTCTCCAACATCCGTGACAGAATCAAGAATCATTCCAAATTTCTTGTCTTCACTCTCAGCAATCACCTCCTCATTCAACTCCTCTATTTTCAACTCTGATAGTTTCTCTATCACAACCTCCTCTTCCATCTCCTCATGCTCATCCAAACTCATCTTCTGTGCCACACAAGCCACATTTCCAACAGTAATCTCCTCCACTCCCAATTGCATACCCGTCCAATCAAAACCTTCATCTTTTTGAATCACTAGTGCTTGGTTTTGATTTTCAGTTTGGTTTTGGGTATTAGGTGTAGAGATGGGAACAATGGTTCGGTTTGGATTCTGTTGTGGTTGGTTTTGAGTTGTAGGTTGTCTAGTGTTGGTATTTTGTTGTGTGTTTTGACGGTTCTGGTAATTGTTTTGAGGTTGAAAGCTAGAGATGTTAGGATTGTTATATGATACCTGATTTTGGTTTTGGTTCTGTCTGTTTTGGTAGGTTGAATTGAACGGGTTTCGATTACCTTGCTGTGCAGGCTGTGTACACTCTCTCTTAAAATGACCCTTCTCACCACAATTGAAGCATGTAACCTTGGCTTTGTTGAAGCCGTAAGTGGTGTTTGGAGAAGTTGAAAGGTCAGTTCTTCCAGTCTTCTGGATAAAATCAGTGGCTCTCCTCATTATGCTCGCAAATGCCCACTGTATGTCCATAAGCTCCATCTCCTCTTTATCGATTTGTGCGTAGTCCTCATTAGTGAGATTGTTGTTTCCAATCTGTCTCGCAACTAAACCGTTGTATGATGCAACCATAGCAGATACTAAAGCAACATGCTGTTGAGCAATCTCAACTGTCACATTGTTAAGATTAGAGGTCTCTAACACAATCGGACTTTAATTTGATTGTGTTTGAGTAACCTGCATCTGATTCATGTGAGGAGTATATTGTTGTTGTTGTTGAGGTTGACTTGCTGTGTAGCAGGCAGCTTGTTGTAAAGGTGAAAAAGGTGGAATAAAGTTTGGTGTTTGATAAGATTATGGTGTGTATGATGGTGTGTAAGATGAAGTTTGGGCAAGATAGTTGATTGGTGCTTTTGTGGGTTCAACAACATTGGATACACATGCAATGTGAGGAGCAACATTTGAAGTAGTACTTGAAGCAGAAAGAGAGTTAGATGTACCACTCACATACAGATCTGGATTCTGTGGAATCTGCGCTCTCTTGGCTTTCCTCTTCTCCTCCATTTCTTTGTTTTCCAGCTTTTGTATGAACTCGTTGATAGTCCAATACTGGTATGCATCCTTTTCCTTCAACACTTCAATGTGTTGGTTCCAGTATGGTGGTAAAGCATCAGCAAATTTATCCACCAGTTCTGACATCGGTATGCTGATCTCATAGCTCGAAAGTTCTGTGAGTAAATGGCAATACCGTGGAACCAATTCTTTTAGAGTCTCATTGCCCATGTAACTAAAATTCTCAAATTCTTTTCGAAGCTCTTCCATTGTCAGCTTCCTTGTCTTCTCATTACCATCATGTCTGTTTCTCAGCATATCCCACAGTTGTTTAGATGTAGTACACGATCCAAACTGATGCAGCAGGTCAGTGTTGATCGCTTGAGATAACTGAGAAAACGCCTTCTTCTCGATCGCAAACCTCTTTTTCTCATCATCAGCCAAATTCTCCAACGGTATCGGTTCTCCAGTATTCTCCAGAATAGGAGCAACATAACCCTTTACTATCATCTGCCATGCCTCGGCTCCCTCTAGTCCTTGTCCCTCCACATGTATCTTGAACTTTGTCTTCCATGTGTTGTACTCCTTCATGTCCATGAGCTTTGGTGGACGATTGCCGCTTCCTAAAGATAGATCTTGAATGAGTGTAGATATGGCATTGGTCGTCTGCGAATGAACGGCAGCTGCTGCTACTCCCCAATAGTTGTCAATTGGTTGTTGTAATGGTTGCACAACTTGTTGAGGAGCAGAACTAGTCATAGCCATGTAATTGATTGGCTGGGATGGTGGACTAGTCTTCTGGGCTGCAACTGACCATGGATCTCGTGTTGTCTGCTGTTGTGGTGCTTGAGTAGGTCTTGGCGTTGTTGGGAAGTTCCACATCTTAACTTTCTCGTTCGATCGTTTTCCTTCTCCTTCGACCGTTCGATCAGTCGAATGTAACACCAACGGGCGAATGAACACAAATAAGCAATGAAAGTCTACGTTCGACCACTAAAACACCTCCTTCGACCACAAAATCTCTCTTTCGACCAAATGAACTCACACTTTCGACCGTTCTCTCTACGTTCGACCCCTGGTAATTCAAAAACGGTTATTCTTTGAAAATCCGTTAATTTTGATCATGTTTATTAAATGTTGATGGATTTTGATGATCTAAATCAGGTTTTGAATCGGAATTGATTTGGAACAATTTTAATGAAGAGAATTATCCAATTTAACCTTGAAAACAAGTTGTAATCAATCAAAATCTTATCAAATCAGTTTGTTTAATGAAAACAGAAACTTTTTGACCAAAATTGGGTCCAAATCAACTGAGAAACTATTAATTTGTGGTTGTTTGATCCAGAATGGCTCTGATACCACTTTGTATGTGTATGTATGGATCGTATAACAACAAAGAATGATCAAACAAGTTAGTTTTAGGTGCGGAATCCCTAAAACAATCACAAAATAATAGTCAAACAGATCAAAACAAGTAAATCATCATTTCAAAAGCTTTTCATTAATTATAAACTCAATTACACGTTTAGAGATTGATACAAACAGGGTAAGAACGTGAAACGAGCTAAATAAACTTCTAGAGAGAGAATCAGAAAGTGGAGGGAATAATATGACACAAAGTTACATTCAAAAAATCAAGCTTGACTATTTATAGACTGCACATTCACCCAAATGATTCGTGCGAATGTGCAGGTTCGACCAAACCAACTGGTCGAACCAAGCCATGCAATAAACAATATTCACATTCGTCCAAAACTGTTCCTTCGCACCCTCTGATCTTCCTTCGACCAAACAGAAACCTTCCTTCGTACCTTCCATTTCTCCTTCGCACCAACGACATTACACAAAACAAGTTTATTGTTCAATCCGAAGCACTAGTCGCACAATTGCATCTACAGAAAGGCTTAGACATATCTATTACCTTAATTATAGGGTAATACTTGGCATCATTGGACAACACATATTCTATTTTCACGAGACATAACATTTTGCTAAGGTGAGTTTACATAGCCCCTTTTTCTCTATTTTCACTATTTTTGGGGTGAAACATGTTTAAACATTTTATACTATCATTTGCTCATACTTACTTGTGATTCAATTATATCATCATTCTATCATTTGACTGTAACAAAAAGACACAGTACAATCATTAACAATGATCAAGCCGCCTGTTTAGATTATAGCGCTATAGGTCTGACAAACCCATCCCCCCGCATAAATTCAGGGATGATCGATAACAGTAACAACATTTAACTAACTTGCGAGTTAGTCATCAGTCGACACAAGGTTTGATTGTAAAAAGACGCATTGTTACATGTCGGAATCATACTCTATCATCATACAACTGTGATTGTTGTACAAACTATTGTTATCAATTATATTCAAAAATCTATGTATTCTCACCAACTTTTGTTGACCCAAAATTATTTTCAACTTAACATGTTTCAGGTTCTACTTGCTTGAAGAATTGAGTTATTGCTTGAAGATGTGTACATAGTATTATTCATTTTGATGTATGAATTTTTGTAGAAAGATTGTATGTAATTTATTTAAATCAATTAATGAAATTTATTATTCACCATGAGCTACTGAACAATCATCAATACGTGACATCCCGATGTTTCCGCCATCGGTTGGGGTGTTACAGATTGGTATCAGAGCCATGGTTATAGGGAATTAGGTTATTAGAAAAATAATCTAGTCTATAACCATAGGATTTAACCAGTACTTGTTTCTCTTACTTGCTTCTCTACATATTTCTATTCTCTATCTCCCTCCTACTTCTTATCCCTACTTTAATCTCTACAAGAAGATTGCTCTCCATCACTGGATCTACTCTTAGACTACTAGGACAAAATCCTCAGGTTTAGCCTGAACCACCTTGAGATCTCGTCGAAGTTCTAGAATTTTAATAACGAACACGTGCAATCTGGAAGGGTGAACGCCTGTATTCTGAGTCTTCTGTCTAGGCTGGCATTGCGCATATATCCCAATCAGACGAGGGACCCGGATGCCTACATGGGAATTCTCGGGATGAGTGTTCACTTATAGGCTAAAGCATGTCTTCATAAGTTATTAGAATCTAGAATCTTTGATAAGTCAAACGTTTTGGTTTATTCGTTTTAATTAATGAATAAATGATTACATTCCTTATATAACCTCATTCATTTCATTGTGTCTCTTACATATCATGCCTCCACGTCGCAGCACTCACAATAACAATGGTGGTAATCATGAGGAAGGAAATAGCAACAATAACAACCACGACAACCATAACAACAACAACCACCACAATAACAACAACGGTGTCGATGCCCAACTAGCCGCGATCATTACCCAACAAATGGCGCAACAAATAGCGACTCTGGTTCCTAACTTACTGGCCCAAGTCATCCAGATGAACGGAAACGGTAATGGAAACGGAAACGGTAATGGAAACCACAACGGAAACGGGAATGGTCTCCCAGCATGCACTCTTAAACACTTTAATTCCTGTAATCCCCCTAAGTTCAGTGGAGAGGAAGGAGCTACTGGTCTTCTACAATGGTTCGAGGGTATTGAGAATACCTTCATTAACAGTGAGTGTCCCAATAACTTTAAGGTCCGTTATGCTATGAGTGTTCTTCACAAACGAGCACTCACTTGGTGGAATGAGGAAAAGCGCACCCGAGGAGCTGAAGTTGCACTTACTATGACCTGGGATCAAGTCAAGGAGATAATTAAAGATGAATTTTGCCCACGTAACGAGGTCAAGAAATTAGAGGACGAGTTCCACACCCTTGCTCAGGATAGTGGGGAAAACCTTGCTTATAATACCCGCTTCCATGAGCTCAGCCTGTTATTGCCCCATAAGGTCACTCCGCTACCTGTAGCCATCGAAAAGTATATCGGTGGTTTGCCCATGCAGATTCAGGACACGGTATGGGGAAGGAACCCTGCTACCCTTGAAGAGGCCAAGCGTTTAGCAGCTACCTTAACTGACAATCACGTAAAGAACGGGACCTTAGTTCGGAAAGGCAATAAAGCAAGTATTGTAGCCGCGGTAACTACTGAGAACCAGAAGCGTAAGGCCAGGGATCCTGATGCCAACCTCACTACACAAGATTCTAACAAGAAACCCTATATAGGAAACTATCCATTGTGTAACACATGCAAACGACATCATCCCACTGCTTAAGCGTGTCGCTTGTGCACCAAATGTGGTAAGTATGGACATCTAGTCAACACATGTCGCGAGACCCCAAATCCTAATGTCAACCAACCCACCAACCCTGCTCAGGCTGCTAATCCTAATCGATACAACTATGGTCAATGCTATGAATGTGGAGACCCAAATGACTTTCGTAACCGATGCCCTAAATTAAACAGAGATCAAGACCCTCCAGCTACTTAACCACATGTCCCACCATTCGAACGTTGTTTGCTTTTGTTCTATGTATTGATGCTATCTGATTCAAGTAATAAATTCTAGTATTGAAATTTTTGTCTAAGAGTTCTTTACATGGTATAATCATAACACTTAAATGCATGATTGTTTGAATGTGAACTAATTATCTAAATCTATACAACTACAACTCATATACTGTGCTTGTTATACTTATAAACTTGTTTACATAAACATGTTATAAATTTGCAACCTATGTGTATAATAATTGCCGCGCTTAATAGAGGTCATCATGCCTTTTCAACAGTCGGGAGAGGCCCTACAACCTGCTCCACGACTGGTGGAGGCTATCGAACCTACTCAACGATTGGTAGAGGTCATTATGCCTTTTCAACAGTCGGGAGAGGCCCTACAACCTACTCCACGACTGGTGGGGGCTATCGAACCTGCTCAACAATCGGTGGAGTCATAGAAGGACGCAAAACTTTAATGTAAGGTAAATTAGTGATTGCGGTCCGGAACGTAATCATGAATTTACAAGTACATTAAGGTAGTGTGAAATTCTATCAAGGTTATAAACTCTAGTTGTCTGTTAGTTCATCAACCCACACTAAACACGAGACAGTTTATTCTATTCATGTCATTCTATAACCCAAATCACAACTATTTTTATTTTTACCCAATCACCTTCAACCCTATGTTTTTAATAAACTTCGGGACGAAGTTTCCAAAAGTAGGGGAGACTGTAACATCGCAAAATTTTTCCCAAATTCTAATAAGTACTTTATATTTTTTTTTTATCATTCATTTTATAATGGCCCAAGTTTTTATTTTTCTACCACACAACTTATATATATATGTATATATATATATATAAAGGTTTAATAATAATAATAATAATAATAATAATAATAATAGTATGGGATATTATAAATGAGATAAGCTAAACACAACCCACATAAACCCAACACTGACCCAGCCCAAGAAACTGAGCCCACAACTTGGCCCAATTCCCCTCCTATCTGTTGCTTTTTAAAAAAAAAAATCTTGTAGCCGCCCAGACTCGAACCCGGGCCGGCTACCAAATCAAATCACAACATCACCACTACGCCACATAGGCTATTGGTAATGAATCAGGATCTCTAATACATTTAAACCCGATTTCAGTTTCCCCTCTTCCTTGTCTGCAACTTGAAACAGACCACGATATCATTTTTTTTTCTTCTTTCTTTGACCATGACGTTGACTACATAATTAAGACTAATATGGAAACCATACTCGAATTACTTGTCTTGGCTTTGACCAACACGTCACCCCGCGTCCATCTCGACCTGGAATTTCGCTCAATCATGCCTTAATTGGCTCGGCGACAACAAGCTTGACCATGTGATGGTCAAGCATTCAAAACCTTCCTATTCAGTGATCTTAGTATAAATTGAGACGTCCCGAACCACCTCCTTGTGCCAAAAATCAAACCCTCATCTCCAATTTCCATTAACAAATTCGTTTTTGATCAAGAAGAATTCGCGTTTGACTTTCCTATTGACTCGCGGGTTCGGTACCTTACAAACAGGTATGATACAATTCCTCGTTCTATCATTTTAATCGGCCCTTTTGCATCAAAACCCCTATGGTTAATTACATTATAATGTCATGATTAAGCAATTGATAAAACTAGGGTTCATCACGATTTGGGGTTTTCTGTTAGTTGTGTATTAATATTTTTCGAAAACAAATCTGAACAACCATCTGGTCTAGACCAGATGGTCACGCTCACTGTTATTCAAACAAGGGGCTGCGGGTTCGAGTCCCAGCAGCTGCAACATTTTTTTTGACTTTTAACCTTATATTTATTCTAATTAACTTTTTTTTTAAAATACTTTTAAAATACCAAATATGATTTATAAACTCTATAAAAATTATCTTATGTTATTCAAATGTTAAAATTTATTATAAAATTTTTAGATTTTCGAAAATCATTTATTTAATATATATAATAAATATTTCAAGTTTATTCTATTTTATTTATAAAATTCTATAAAAATATCAAAACAATTATATAAATTTTCACAAAAAATATTCTGAGTTTTTATAACATTAAACTTTTCTGAAATGATTTTTATTTCTGAAAAATCATTTATTTAATATTTTTAATCAATTTTTGTTAGTTTTAATCATAAATAAATCATAATAAATTCAATTTTCAATATTTTTGCACCAAAATTTTATATAAATTATTTCTGATTATTTGGAACAGAAATACAATTTTTAATTTAATAATTCTTTAATTTTAATATTTTTAAATATTAAAGTTATATTTTGACAATTTGAAATAAATACATTTAATATTCTATTTTTAAGAAAATAATTTTATAAAAATTATTTTCATACTTAAAACTTTATATTGTGACCATCTTTAATTTAAAATTCACAAAAAGACTTTTGTTTATTTATTTATCAAATTTCAGTTAATTAATAAACATTTTATTTATTAAATCAAATGAACACTTATCCCCAATTCGAAACCCTAGAATATATTTGTAGACTAGAAAGGCTTAGACATATTTATTACCTTAATTATAGGGTAATACTTGGCATCATTGGACAACACATATTCTATTTTCACGAGACATAACATTTTGCTAAGGTGAGTTTACATAGCCCCCTTTTCTCTATTTTCACTATTTTGGGGTGAAACATGTTTAAACATTTTATACTATCATTTACTCATACTTACTTGTGATTCAATTACATCATCATTCTATCATTTGACTGTAACAAAAAGACACAGTACAATCATTAACAATGATCAAGCCGCCTGTTTAGATTATAGCGCTATAGGTCTGACAAACCCATCCCCCCGCATAAATTCAGGGATGATCGATAACAGTAACAACATTTAACTAACTTGCGAGTTAGTCATCAGTCGACACAAGGTTTGATTGTACAAAGACGCATTGTTACATGTCGGAATCATACTCTATCATCATACAACTGTGATTGTTGTACAAACTATTGTTATCAATTATATTCAAAAACCTATGTATTCTCACCAACTTTTGTTGACCCAAAAATATTTTCAACTTAACATGTTTCAGGTTCTACTTGCTTGAAGAATTGAGTTATTGCTTGAAGATGTGTACATAGTATTATTCATTTTGATGTACGAATTTTTGTAGAACGATTGTATGTAATTTATTTAAATCAATTAATGAAATTTATTATTCACCATGAGCTACTGAACAATCATCAATACGTGACATCCCGATGTTTCCGCCATCGGTTGGGGTGTTACAGTTCCCATGTACGACTCAATTCAGAGTATTCCTCTAACCCGAGGGGAACAGTGTAATCCTCAGAGTTTATCAATATGGTTGTTTAGAGCTCAATGATGTGAACAGAAAATTTATCGGTTAAGGGTGAACCCGAAATTGAAGAACCCCTAATCATGTCTTATTCTTATACATTAATCTCATTACAGTTAAAGGGTGAACCTGAAAGGGGAAGAACCTTTAACTGCATCTTATACTTGAGCAGTATCTACTACTTAACACATTTTGGTTGCACGCATTGTTTCTTGCATTACTTATGTTAGTGTTATGGAAAAGCATAGCACCCTAGTGTAAGGTAAATCGATGATTACGGTCCAGAACGCAATCATGGGTTTACAGGTACATGAGGGTGGTGTGTAATTCTATTTAGGTTGTTGGTAGACAATCAGTACGAGTCCAAAGTATCGGGAGTGTGGTGGGTTAGCTGCGGTACACCCTATATATAAGCATAAACGATACTGCGGGAGCGGACTAGGAGTCTGACCAAGAACCTACCCATTACTACCTCTTCAATAGGTCGTTGACTAATAGCTAGCATTTTTTTAGTTTTGTTGGAGCCTTCCTTATTGACCACCTCTACAGAAAACCTTAAACTTTGTATACTCTTACACTTTCTGTTAGTCGAAATCCTGTTGCATGTCCTTAATAATGTTCGGTCAGAAACCATTCAAAAGTAGGGGAGACTGCTTCATTAGTACCTCTGCCCTTCACCAGTTACACATTCCCAAAACCCTTCTCATTTACACTCTCAAGTTCCTAACCTCGGGTCAAACGTCAAAGATATTCGCTTTAAACACTTACTTCAAAATTTGTCAAATCAACTCATGCATTTCTTTTAGAATTCCTAAAACTTAAAGTTTAGTATTTTGCTAGATTCTCATTCTTCTTGCTATTTCAGACGAACCTAATCCAATCCTTAAAACCCACATATATCAAATCTCTTATACAAAATATTCGAAACACATTATTCTATTACCTATAAATTCATGTCGTTGCCCTAATTCCTACCCAATCATCTCCAACCCTGTGTTTTTAATAACTTCGGGACGAAGTTCCCAAAAGTAGGGGAGACTGTAACATTCATAATTTTTCGCAATAAGTAATTATAACTTTCATGACCTAAATTGACAATAACCCAATATTTAGATATCGGTATAAATTTAAAACACAAGTGTTGTAGTGCCCGAAAATTTCTAAAACTTTAGAGTAATAAATTAATGTATTTATTTAGGCGGTTCGTAATCGAACTTAGTCCACGTTTGTCTTATATTTTTTTTGTCATCTTTTGAAATTATAAAAATTACAACTCATAATAGATGTTAGATAAATCAAATAGCCGCCTAAACTATCCCACCAAATGAAATTGTATAATGAGAAGTTGTATTAAGAATTATCCTTTGGAAACTTAAATACAAATATGAATATTGTTTTGTCTTTTGAAGTTTCTCTTTTAAGACTTCCTGATATAACTCTAATGATTCATATCTAATTTCTAGATTCCATACAAATTATTGTCAACACATAAATACGAAAATTTCGTTGACGCTATTGTAGAATAATCACATTTATGACTAATTTATTTACCTTATTAATCCACTAAATGATACAGTATATAATTATTTGATTACACTTTCTTTAAGGAATTCTAGTAATTTATGCTATTTCTTTAGGCCACAATTATAGTGGTAATAAATTCTGAGTATTTTCCTTGAGCAATATATAAGTATACTCTTGACAAAAAGCAACCCTCGCCACACCACCAAACATCTTCACCATAAATCCGGTGAATCAAAACCGCCACCACGTGTCCATTTTGTCTAACCATCCTAACCGTTCGAAAACCCATGACCGTCACCACAACATAGTCATCGACTTCTGGTTGAATCAACTGACCTCTGACCACCTCGTACATCACCAACCTCCTCTGAATCTACAACACCGTAAACCCCAAATCACCACAATCGGACCTACAACAGTTTGTAATCACCATTTACCTTCTCGACCGACAACCCTCGTCGACGGAACTGTACGAGCGGCCAAGGCCATGGCCGACGACTTATTTCTCCGACCTCCATTCTCTCTCTTGCAGTTCCCTCTCTTTATAGCCTTTTGTTTTGTATTTTTTTTTCTTTTTCTTTGGGAGGTTGTTATCTCTTGGGTATGAAAGAAAAAAAATGCAAGAGAGAAGACTGGAATGTTTTATGCTTAAAACTTTGGTTATGAATTATAATACACCATTTATGTAGTGGTCAAAACTTTCAATCAATGTGACTAAAGCCACGTGACCTCTTGCATGTTTTATTTTTAATAAAAAAAATGCTATTCTACTATATTACAAAATCTGATTATTATTTTTTTATAAAGGATTTCGACTCTAAATATTAATTTTATCAAAATTAGTAAATTATTGTTGCTATTTAAACTAAATTTATAAAGCGATGGAGCAAGAAGTTAAGCGATCGCGTTGTAAAGAATAGACTTTTAAAGCTTTGTTGTTCTTAGACTTTATTTGTATCATCTAGGTTGATTTCTCGTGAATCATATTGCTAGTTGTTCGTTGCCATGGCCGGTCCTAAAAATTCGGGTGCTCGGGCCGAGCCGGAAAATATGTGCCCCTTAGTCTTAGGTCTTTTAAGCAATGTTTTCATAACCGAAGCGGACGTTGAACCGGTGTCCTTACCGGTTCCCTGGTCGGGCCGGATATAGAACTGAAAGTGTTGTAATAATTATAAAAATTAATATGTTTGGCTAATTGGCTAAAAAAATACCACTATTTCTTAAAATTCCATAATAATCTGAAGGGCCATTATTTACATCTAGACTTCAAAAGTTTTTTTAATGAAATGAATTTGACTTGAATCATGTGTACAAGCGTGAGACAATTACTTTTTTGTAGTACTACTATATATTAAAATTTACTGCAAAGACTGCACAATTACTGTACCACAATACAAATCTCAAATAACACAATTCAACTTTTTTTTTTTTAATTTTGTCATATCCTTCAAATATAGTTTTTCATGTATGACTCATCTTCTTCCTTATATACTCTTCACCTTCTTGCGTTTATAACCAGTGATGTTTAAAATAGATCTTTTTTTTTGGGTTGAAAACAGAAAGAAAATACTTGCAGAAAAAATACACTCTACACTCGTCGCTGCTCAAAGTGCCCCTTTAGAAATTCGGCCCGGGCCGGGTGTCCTCCCCGCACCCCCTCAGGGCCGGCCCTGTTCGTTGCGTTGTGGGTACTTGTTTGCTTGCTTGAGGTGAGTATTTCCTATCCCATTTTTGTCTTTATTCACTTTTGGGGTGTTACATGTACATTTATACAAAATACACATACAAGTTCACATTTTTACAATACAGTTCTTGTACATTGTGCATTTGCTTACATACATGCTTTATGCTTAGACATTACATGTAGAATACATTTGTACTTAGTGAAATCAATAACCATGTACAAGCCGACCTTAACATTGGATAGCGCTATTGGATTGACAACCCACCTAGGTGATTCTCCCCCTTTTTCATCGGAGAATCCATGGTCATTGTTAAGTTATTATCCATTTATTGGATAAGTACACCGCCGTTCATTTTAGTACATTTATACAGTCATAGGATTGATTTCGCTCATTTGTATGATACATAGTTTACATAAATGCACTGTAGCTTTGCACTTGAATTCTATAATATTTTCCAATTTACTATATGTATTAAATCTAGGAATGCTCACCAACATTTCATATGTTGACAAAACTTATTTTGTACATGTTTCAGGTGCAGTTTGATCTTAGTTCCATAGCATTGGATTTAGTGCTTGCTTTTTAATAATTTATTTCAAATTTCATGTTTTGCTCAGACTTTTGTATTTTTCCCATTTCATCCATGTAAGACAATTTAAATTATTCAATAATATATTTACATTTTAGTACCATGTGCTTTTGAACAATCGTCACTACGTGACACCTCGATGTTTCCGCCATCGATTGGATTTTAGTGCTTGCTTTTTAATAATTTATTTCAAATGTCATGTTTTGCTCTGACTTTTGTATTTTTCTCATTTTATCCATGTAAGACAATTTAAATTATTCAATAATATATTTACATTTTAGTACCATGTGCTTTTGAACAATCGTCACTACGTGACACCTCGATGTTTCCGCTATCGGTTGGGGTGTTATATTGAGGCACAACACTCCACCACTTGATCCATGGGATCAGTTTGTTTAATTCACAATTTATAAATTTAAAACAAGATACATAGTAAGTCATCTTCCCCACATTAAGCAAAAGCAAAACCCAAACCAGACCCGCCATTTATCAACTACAGATTAACGAATTAAATTAGTGGTTTTCAAGCCTAAATCCAATCGACCATCAATCAAGATTACATCGAATGATTTCTGACTTGATTAAACAGATTGAAACGAGGAACGGTCGTTCGAAAATAGATACGATTCGAGGGATTGTCGCGAAACAGAGGGATTGTAATAAAGATTAAACTTGAATTTGAAATGGATATATGTTAAAGTCGGTTTAAATCATAACAACTTATTCGATACATATCAAACCAATATTGCGATTATGATGGGCTTTAAAACCGTTTCTTCTTTTTTTTCGAAAAAAAAAAGAATTTGAAAAACGAATTTTATAAGAATATAGTTCTAGTAGCTGTTGAAAGTGATATGGTTGGTTGGGTTTTGTTGACTTCTAATCCGGGTCAAACGATTTAGTCTTGTAAGTTTCTTTTTGTTTTTTCCTTTTGTTGTATATATATGAAATAGGTTGGACAAAGTTTCGTTTGGGTACCGCGTATACGAGCCAGTCACTGACTTGGTCTTGTTTAAATTACATAACTTGTTTAACTGTTAAAATAGTTATCTTGTTAAATTTATTTATATAAACCGACTTAAAACGAGTGGTTGAACCATACATACATATATATATATATATATATATATATATATAAAAGAATTTACTAAGTGTTGGTTATTTAGCACGTTTTTACTTGTAACAAGTTATTACTATTTTCAGATATTGTAAGAGCGAATTTAAATAATTTAATTTATCCATGAATAAAAATTATATTTCTTGTTAACGAAATATTGTTGCTAACGAATTTAAAAATCGTTTTATGATTATAATTTTTTTCTTTAATAACTCTTTAGAAAATAGCTGGGCGTTCCCATCAAAGATTTTATAACAATTGAAAAATGTGTTGCGTGTGCAAAGGGTAAACATCATATAAAGCATCATCATCCTAAGTTGGTGAATACCATTGATTCTCTACTTCAGTTATTTCACATGGACCTGTTTGGCCCAGTGAATGTTCTGAGCATTTCTCGCAAAGCTTACTGTTTAGTGATTACTGATGATTACTCACGTTTTACTTGGGTTTTCTTTCTAGCTAACAAAGTGAGACTGCAGAAATAATTAAGCAATTTATTGTTCTAATGGAGAATCAAACCAACATCAAGGTGAAAGGGATCCGTTGTGATAACGGGACTGAATTCAAGAATGCAGAATTAAACTACCACTGTGCTCAGAAAGGGATCGCTCGTCAATTCATCTCTGCAAGAAAGCCTCAACAAAAAAGAGTTGCTGAAAGACGAAATCGCACATTAATCGAAGCAGCACGAACAATGTTGTTTGATTCAAAGCTTCCGACCTTCTTATGGGCTGAGGCTGTGAATACGGCATGCTATGTGCAAAACCGTGTTCTAGTCAACAAAGCACGAATTAAAATGCTTTACGAAGTCTTGTTTAATACAAAACCCTCCGTTAAGCATCTTCGAGCATTTGGGTGTCCATGTACCTTGTTACACCTGGAAGCAATACCTAAGTTTGATGCGAAGGCTGACGACTGCTATTTTGTTGGCTATGCTGGCAAAACGGCATATAGGATATATAATAAACAAACAAGACAGATCGCAGAGTCGTTCGACGTGCGTTGGCTCGAAGAAAATGATACGGATGCTCGAGCCGGTCCCGACTGGTTGTTTGATTATGAGTCTTTGTATTATGAGGATCCATTTTAAAGAGTATTGATTTGTCAAATATCTCTAAAAGTGATGGATGTTGATAAAAGTGAGCTTATAATCCTTTATTGAATATCAATAAGAGCCTGTGTTTGATTCTCAATGTGTTAGATTGATATGTGATCAGATAAACCAGTGCTCTGATACCAATTGTTGGATCAGTATATTGCTCTTTTGTTGAACTTGCTAGTTGACACTTAAGTGTTTAGCAAGTTCTTTGATCAGTGATAGCACAGCGGAATGTTTATAAGTTTAAAGCTAGACTTATCAACAGGAGTTATTACTCCCCCTGGATTCAAGAACTAATAAATGAAAAGTGTTTATTGAGAATCTAAGTATTGAATGAGAATGAAACACTTTGACAGATTCTCAATAAACATGAAATGGAAATAACAATAATAAGTGTTGAAGGATTTCTTGTATTAAAATCACTGTCTAAAACAGAGGGATGAACCCTTCTATTTATAGACTTTACAAATACATGAACCTTGCCAAAAAGCAAGTTCAGAAACAAGTTGCAACAAGTTGCAGTCTTGGAACTTGTACATAAAGCAAAAAGAAATACTAAAGTAATAAACTACTGATATACAAAGGCGGTGGAAAAGATCTTCATGTAAGTACTGGTGAATGACAAACTACTGATGAGTAGTTTGTCTTCAGTAGTTCTTTAGTAGAAGTGTCTGGTTTGAACTTCAGAACTTCTGATGACTTTTCTTCTTCAGCACTTCTGAATCTCTTCTTCAGCAGTTTGATCCTTCTTCTTCAGCAGTTCTATACTTAGAGTATTTTGACAGAAGTGAATTAGACTAAGGTTTGCCAAAGTGGTTTCACCAATCCTTTTTGTCCTAACAATCTCCCCCTGGATTGATGAAGCCAAAACCTTACTAATTCCTTATTGTTCTTTTCTGTCCTTCACAATTTTCCATATTCCTTTGAACATGGAATTCTTGAGCTGGTTCAGCTGTTCATCAGTAAGAGACCCTTTCTGTGGTTCTAAGTGTTGGATTGTAAGCAGGTCTTTGGTTGATAGTTTCTTCAGCTCATTCATCGACCTATAGGCCCTGCTTGTCCGATCTCTTCTTGTCACAAGTACTGAGTTTCTATCAGTAAAGGACCATCTGATGATTGGTACTTTAGACTTGTCAAAGTCTTCAGTGTAGAGAACCATGGTGGTACCCTGGGTTTCTCCTGAGTGTTGAATGTTTTCAACTTCAGTGACTCTCAGGTGGGATTCACTTCCCTGCTGTTGTTCCATCACATTAGGTATCTGAAATGTTGGCAAATGATGTTCAGTTACTACCTTAGTGTGCAGTCTGTCTGTGATGGTCTTCTGGATTTGATATGCAAAGGTGGAAGGATCCCTGAATTGTGTGATCAGAGGCTTTTCTTCTATATCAAAATCAGAATGGACTACTGTACTACCTTCTAGTAGTACCATTCTGAAATCATTCTTCACTTTCTCCTCTGATTTCTTTCTTTGTGTAGCTGGTCTTCTTTGAACACCAGAAGTTCTAACTACTGAAGTTGAAACTTCAGCAGTTTGAAACTTCTCTGGATTAGCAGCCCTTGCAGCCTTATATTTTTTATATGTGTACACCAATCTTTCTTCTTTCCATTTGGACACTGAGGCTTTTGAACCATAACCATTAGCTACCAGTTCTTCTATCATCTGAGCTCTCTTGGCCTTTGTGTCTTTACTTGTTGCAAGTTTATCTGCAATAAGTTGAGCTCTTCTTGTCAGCTCTTCCACAGAGAGTCTCTTCAATGTGTGGGCTTTGATTTTGCTGTTCTTTGTAATGTAAGACATCAGTTGATGTCTTTTATCTTCTTCAGCAATTTCGTCTAGGCTAGCCTGCCTTTGGAGTTCAGCTTCATAAGCCTGAAGTTTTTCTTCATGGCTTAGATCCAAGTCATCCCTTTCTTCCAGTGTTTTCCAGATCTGATCTTCTCTGGCCTTCTTTTGGGCTGCCACTAAACTCTTCTCAAGTAGTTCTGCTGATTGAGAGATTGGAGAAGGGTTTAGCACAGTCATTGTGGTAACTGTTGTAGTAGGCCTAGTAGGAACAGAAGTTGGTTGAATAGGAGCAGTTGATCTGGAAGGGTCAGCAGTTTGAGTCTTGGAAGTGTTAACTTCTGATGGGTTGACAACTTCTGAAGGTTTGTCAACTACTGAAGGATTGTCTTCAGTACTTTCTGATTCTTCATCAGAACTTTGGCCATCAGAGGTTTCTTCATTGTGCCCTTGGGATTCATCAGACTTTTCAGCATCTTCTATTTCTTGAATAGAGACACCAAATTGTTGGGCCAGTTTTTCTTTTCTGGCTTGATTCTTTTGATCTCTTTCAAGGATAGCCACTCTTGCCCTTATCCTAGCTTCGAATGACTCCTTAGGTTCCCTAATTTTCTCCCCCTTTTTGGATTCATCAAGCTTGGAAGTTGAGGGTTGGGAGAAATGACCTGTAAGAGTAGCAATCTGTCTGCTGTTGAATTCAATTTTGTTGGACAGATCGTTCATCTTTGTCTTGATCACTCCAAATTGGTTCTTGATTGACAGCTCCAAGTTAGCTGTGTATGTTTGGAAGTGATTCTTGATGAGAGTGTTCATCATGTGGTACAGGGGACCATCTGGGCTGCATAGCTTGTTCATGTCTATGCTTGTTTGCCCAGGGAATTGGGTAGGCATTTGTAGTGAGGGGTGTGTTTTTGGTTGATCTTCTTGTTGTACAGAAGATGCCACTCTAGGGGAATCATGGATTGAGTGGGCTTTAACCTGAGATGGTGTGACTAGCTTCTTGAGCTTAGATACACCATGTGCAGGATTGTCACTTGTAGCCGTCAATTCAGTAGTTTGGTGTTTTGAAACATCATCCAAATCAATGGAATCATCTGAATCCCTGATTACATCCTCAATGAGGACTGTATCAGTTACATCATGAGCTGAGCCCAACTCAGTTGTCTCATGTACCTCTTTTTCTTGGTTCAGAGGATTTCCTACCTCAGGCATTAAGCCTTCATCAGTAGTTGCCACAGTTGAGGTCTTAGCTATGTTACTTCTGTCCTCAGGTCCACCACTGGGTGGTAAATGAGTAGTAGCAGCCTCAAAAGTACCAAAAGTTTCTAAGTTTGGGCTTAGAGACTCTGGTTCATCCTCATCTCTTTGGTTAGGGCTTTGAGTGTCCACATCCATGTCAATTTCTGAGGCTATGTCCCCTGTTTTATGTGGTTGATGGGGACTGACATGTGTAGATGGGACTTTCTCTTTTAGCCCAGAGAGAAGTTTGGCTATTTCAATGTCTGGTTCAGAAATTTGGGGTGCTGGTTCAGTAGTTTGGGCAGTGGGTTCAGCAGTTTCAAAAGAAGAATCAATTGGAATAGTTTTCTTAAGTCTTTTTCTTTTGAAAAGGATTGTTATTGGTGCTCTTGGTGGGGTTTGAGATGGATGAGACTGAGAGGATGTTTCAGTCACATCTTTAAGAAGTGCAGATTGCACAATAGGTTGTTTAGGCATCTCAACCTCCTGAACAGCTTTTCTTTTAGGTTTGGTGGGTTTTTGTTTCTGTATCTTGGGTTTCTTGGCCTTTGGTGGAGTAGGTTTGGAAGATGAGGGTTCCATGGGGACTGGTTCTGGTTCCCCTTGGTCATCTTCTGGCCAGGCAGCCTGTTTGTTGTGCCTTAAGTATGCTTGTGAGGTTAAGGGTTTCAAAATTTCAGTTTTACCCACAAGCACCTCATTACCCAGTTCAGATATTATGCATTGCATAATGAACCTTGGATATAACAAAAACTTTTTCTTAGTGTTATTGTGATGTAACACCAACTCATTAAAGAAAAGTTTTGATGCCCTGAAATTTGTTTCATTCACAATGGAATGAAAGATTGGTTGAAAGGTTGAGGGCATCTGGTCATAAGACCCTGTTTTAGGACTCAAGCACATAATTATATAATGAAACAAAAGTTTATATTTTGGTTCAAAATACTTTTTAAAGATAGTAGCTTGTGAGAGAGTACCTTGATAACCACACTCAGTCATGGTTAGGTGGATTGCAGAGTTGTCAAACTTCTCAGGGGCATTCACATCATTCAACCCCAGTCTGTCTGCAAGTATGGCCGGTGTAATGGCCATTTGTCTCCCTTTAATTGTTGAGTTGAGGGAGATAACTTCATCATCCACCATCACTGTCTCAGCATTAGCCCAGAACTCATTGAGAGTTTCAGGATGTATTGGTGGGTCTATTGTGAGAGCGGTGAAATATTGGGATTTGACGACAAGATCAATGATCTCATCGTATTGGGACCAGCCTTCTTGTTTTTCTAAGTAGGCTTTGAGATTGTGTCCCTGTTTTAGAACTAAAGCCATGTGGTTTTGTGTGTGTGTATGAATCGAACAGTGTTTATGTTGCAGGTTCAGGGGTTTGAGAGCTTTCTTGAGGGAGAAGGAGGGAATTTTTGTGTTTGAATGGATAAGTGTTGAAAAAAGATATTTATCAGAAGTTTTTAACCGCTTGGATCTTCTTTATTAGAAGTTTTAAACCGCCTAGGTTAAAAATCTCTTTATTAGAAGTTTTAAACCGACTAGGTCAAACTTCTGATGATGGGAAAAGTCTGATTTGCCCTTTTTGACTAAACTGCTGATGAAGAATTATCTTCCTTAGTAGTTCCCATTTTCTCTTCAGCAGTTTTGAACAGCTGATGAGAAATACTTATAAATACTTTATTCATAACTTCTGAAGGTTGTTTTATCAGAAGTTAATCACTTTTTAGAAAATATCCCCATACTGATGTTTTGTTCATCAGTAGTTTCTCTCTTTTCAGAAGTTTTTCAAGTTTTTGAAAACAGATGTAAGTGAAAAATACAAAAGTTGTGCAGAAAAATAAAGAGAAACACTTACAAATTTAGCATCCCTAGCATGGATACTAACTTCTGAAATGTTGATGTGTCAAGGGGTTTAGTGAAAATGTCAGCTATTTGATTAGCTGTTGCTACATGTTTCACTTCAATCTTGCCTTTTTCATAGCAATCTCTTATGAAATGATACCTGATTTCAATGTGTTTAGTCTTTGAAAACTGAACAGGATTTTGAATGATGCTAATGGCATATTTGCTGTCTACAAGTAATGGTGTCTTGGTCTCTTTGATTCCATAATCAAGAAGTTGATATTGGAGCCATTGTATCTGTGATGTACAACTTGCAGCTGCAATGTATTCAGCTTCAGCAGTTGAAGTTGCAACAAATGTTTGTTTCTTTGATTGCCAAGACACTAGACAATTTCCTAAGAATTGACAACGACCAGATGTTGATTTTCTTGACATTTTACACCCTGCATAGTCACTATCTGAAAAAGCTGATAACTTGGTATTGCTTGAAGCAGGATACCAAATTCCAAGTGTGGGAGTTCCTTTCAGATATCTGAAAATTCTTTTGACTGCAATAAGGTGTGATTCCCTAGGAGCTGATTGATATCTAGCACAGACACATGTTGAGAACATAATATCTGGTCTAGAAGCAGTTAGATATAAAAGGGAACCTATCATACATCTATACATGGTTTGATCAACCTGTTTTCCTTGATCATCTGGTTCAACTTGTGTGGTTGGTGTCATGGGAGTGGAACATGATTTAAAGTCTTGTAAAGAAAATTTGTTTAATAATTCTTTAACATATTTTGATTGATGTATAAAAGTTCCATTTGTTTGTTGTTTAATCTGCAGTCCCACAAAGTACTGCAGTTCTCCCATTGTACTCATCTCAAATTTTGATTGCATGAGTTTCTTAAATTCATCACAAAATGTTGTGTTTGTTGAACCAAAAATGATATCATCAACATATATTTGAACAAGTAAGACATGATTTCCAACATGTTTTATGAAAAGAGTTTTATCAATGGCACCTCTGGTGAAGTTATTTTTGAGTAAAAAGGTTGAAAGTGTATCATACCAGGCTCTTGGAGCCTGTTTGAGCCCATAAAGAGCTTTGTCTAGTTTGTACACCCACTCAGGATGAGAAGGATCCTCAAACCCAGGTGGCTGACAAACATGTAACACCCCAACCGATGGCGGAAACATCGAGGTGCCACGTATGAATGATTGTTCAGTAGCTCATGGTAGTACACAAGTTTAAATAATCCTTTAATACATTACAATATTGAATTACATTAAAGTCTACATCAAGTAATCAACAAAGCTTCAAATATCTCCTCATGCTAGCTCTAGACTTCAAGCATCAGTATTTCCTGTCGAGTTTGGAAAAATGGGGGGGGGGGTCAACTAGAAGTTGGTGAGAATACATAATCCATGTTAAGCATATAATTTAAGTATAAAAGTTTAGCAATTCGTATGTCTATCGTAAATTTAAGTCTACATGAATAGTATAATATGTTGACATAATCAAACCTCCGACTAGTTTAGGTCCATCCCGTCATCTACGGTTCACCTTAGTAATATGTTGAACGATAACAATCACCCACGTTACCTATGTAGGAGGTACACGTATCCGGGTGGGGTTGTCAATCCAATAGATCTATTATTGAGTATCGCCGGCTTGGCCATAGCTAATGATTATGTAAATGTTGAAACTCGTTGAAACTCGTTGAAACCGTTGACTAATTCATGAGGCAATAAAGTTTACTACTAGACATGCATGTTGAATTGCTTAAAATTGTTGCAAGTATAAAGAATCGCATAAACATGGTTACGTAAACTCACCTTGGTATAGTATTAGGTATTGAGGAATAGTATAAGTGTAGCCCAATAGATTGCCAAATATCACCCTATGTATAAGGCAACATAATAAGTCTAAGTCTATCTAGTCTACAAGTATATTCTAGGGTTTCGATTTGGGGATATTCAATTGTTGAATTTATGATAAAATGTTTAAATAAAAGGGAAATTTGATGATTAAATAAATGAAAGTCTTTTTATAAAGTTTGAATTTAGAATGTTCACAATAATGTGTTTGAAGTATAAAAATAATTTTTATAAGATTATTTTCTTTAAAATAGATTTTTAAATCCATTTATTACAAATTGCCAAAATTAAACTTTAATATTTGAAAATACTAAAATTAAAGAATTATTATTTTAAAAATCATATTTCTGTTCTAAATATTTAGAAATAAATTGTATAAAATTTTGGTGCAAAAATATCAAAAATTGAATTTATTATGATTTAATTATGATTAAAACTAACAAAAATTGATTAAAAATATAAAATAAATGATTTCTCTGAATTAAAAATCATTTCAGTAAAGTTTAACATTGTACAAACATAGGATAATTTTTGTAGAAATTAATAAAATTGTTTTGATATTTTAATGGATTTTTATAAATATAATAGTATAAAATTGATTTAATTATTATAAATATTAAATCAATGAATTTCAGAAAACTAAAAATTGTAAATAAAACTTTTACCTTAGATTTGATAAATATAATTTTTTTTAGAATTTATAAAAAGGTTTTAATATTTAAAAACGAATTTATAAGATTTAAATGTATAATATATATATATATATAATTGGTTTGTTTTAAAAAGAAATGAAATTAAGTGGAAAAAGGGTGTCCAAGTCGGGACTCGAACCCGGGTAGTCTCAGTTATAGGCATCAGTCACAACCACTTGGCCTAGGCCTGTGGTTGTGATTTACCTCTGTTTTAAAAAATATATAGGCGATACAAAATCAGCTTTCATCCCCAAATCAACACGTACGAGCCCTAGCTTCTGAAATTGATCGATTCACACATCAATAGCCTAATTAATCATAGGGCTATTGATGTGTGATTGCCGATGAACATAACCCACGTAAAACTTTAAACTTACAGTGTTGATTCGTGTTTGATTGCCCGGTCAAGGATAAAAGTCAAACAACGATCAAGAGATAATAAACAGAGTGATTTGAAGAAGATTGGGGGTTGAGAAGAGATAATTGGCGAGTTGTAATGCTTCGAGGATGATCAATTTATAGAGGGGATCGATGGTTTGATTAATTGGCATGGTTGACCAATATTGAAGTCCAAACGCGTAATTAGTTTAAATTGGGTAACAATTGATGGCTGTTAATCGCGTATCATAGTCACTGATGGCCGGTAATCACGTATCGTTCACGAGTATTACCATAATTGTGTGATAGATTGATGAATTTGTGCCTTTGATCATGGTCGCGTGCGTCTGAATGTGCAGCGATACAGCAGTCATGAACTCAAGTCATTATATATATTTAGTAGTTTGATATAGGATCAATAGGCTCATGTGGCTCAACTGGTGTGGCGTGTGTGTGTGTCCATGATTGACTCGGGTTCGAAACCCGGCTGAGGCAATATTTTTTGTTTTTGATTTAACGTGTAAAAGGGGAGGGGGTTGGGCCTTGGTTGTGGGCTGCTGGTATGGGGTTTGGGCTGGGATGACTTGGGTAATGGGCTACGGGTTTGGGTAAGAAAATCACAAAATCAATTTTTTTTTATCTAGTATATGTTATAATTATTATTATTATTATTACTATAATAACTTTATATATATATAGAGATATATGTATGAATAATTATAATTGTGTAGGGGTTCAAAATATCACCAAAAATAATACACTTGTCGTTTTAATCCGTAACGTATAATTAATAAATGCGTAATGTTACAGTCTCCCCTACTTTTAGGAACTTCGTCCCGAAGTTAAGAGAAACACTAGGCCTACAATTGGTCAACTACTGAGAACCTTGATAAAATTTCACACTACCTTAACGTACCTGTAAACTCATGATTACGTTCCGGACCGTAATTATCAATTTACCTTACATTAAGGTTTTGTGTCCTTTTATGACTCTACCGACTGTTGAGCAGGTTTGATAGTCTCCACCAGTCGTTGAGCAGGTGGTAGGGCCTCTCCCGACTGTTGGAAGACATGATAACCTCTACCAATCGTTGAGTAGATTGTTTGGTAGTCAACTAATTGTTGTACAAGCAAGCACGTATGATTATAGTTATAGCAATTAGACAAGTATGCACACAGATGTTATGATAATACTTGGATTTATTATTTGAATAAAAAATGCAATACATGGAATTAAAGAGAAAGTAGACATCATTCAAATGGTAGGGCTTGCTGATAAGTAGCTGGAGGGTTTCAAGCGGGGTTATTTGGAGCATCAGGAGCGTTTGTAGCAGGGATTCGACAAGCATCTGCAAGATGCCCATACCTTTGACAATTGGTGCACTGTCGGCAGGGTACTTGAGTTGGATGGTGATACTGGCAGGTGTCACACTTAGGTAGGTTCCCATTGTATTGTTTCTTGGTGGGTGGGGCAGTGGTGTCTATTGCAAAATTCCTGACCTTGTTCTTCCCGTTGGTTGAGGCCTCCGTTTTGATATCAGCGGCAGGTTGGGGGGGGGGGGTATCCTTTTTCTTTTCCCCTTTACGAGTCAGGGTCCCTGCCTTCACATGGTTATCTGTTAGGGTGGCAGCCAAACGCTTTGCTTCCTCCAAGGTAGCAGGGTTCCTTCCCCACACCGTGTCTTGAATCTGCATCGGTAAACCACCAATGTATTTTTCGATCGCAATGGGTAAAGGGGTGACTTTGTGGGGTAGCAGTAAGCTAAGTTCGTGGAAACGAGTGTTGTAAGCAAGGTTTTCCCCCACTGTCTTGAGCAAGATCATGAAATTCGTCTTCCAGTTTCTTGATTTCATTACGAGGACAGAACTCTGCCTTCATAATGTCTTTAACTTGTTCCCAGGTTAAGGCTAGTGCAGCTTCAGCTCCGCGAGTGCGTTTTTCTTCATTCCACCAAGTGAGTGCTCGTTTGTGAAGAACACTCATGGCATAACGGACTTTAAAATTGTCGGGGCATTCACTGTTTGTAAGACCCTAACCCGTAAACCTGTGATTAGCATTTAAGCTTCTGAGTTTAGGCCTTAATTAAAATCACTCCCGATTAAAACTTTGGTAAATTATGAAAACCCAACTTAATGAATCCCATACACGTTTAGTTCCAGTAAATTTTACATCATTGCTACAAAAAAGAATGTATTAAAGTTTATGTTTTAAACGGGAAATTCTATTGCGGAAGCTTTTGAGTGTTTGGTTGTGTTCGGTTCTCCTCGCGACTTGATCCTCGCTCCGGGACTTTCAACAAATGCATACCTGGCACCATTACACAAATAATGGTTAGTGGGATTACGAATAATGCATTTACTATAGAAGAAGTGCCGTTACACATCAATATGGAACGATCCAAACCAAACGGCCAAAAAAATAAAATAAATTTTTTTTACCAAATTGACTCAGAAGGCCTGAACTGCCGCTCACACCGGTCGTTCACTGGGCCACGAACAGCAACAAGCTGATCAGAAGGCCTGTAGGGCCGTTCACCCTGAGTGAACAGTCGTTCACCGGGCCAAAGCCCTTTTTGACAATTCTAAAAGCATAAGAATTATATTGTCATCCCAATGTGTTTAACCCATTAACTTGTTCGAAAAGCTGTAAGCCCTTATAGATCTAGTTTTTCCATCAATTCCAATATTTCTTCACTATTAGTCATTGTTAGGCGCATTAGCGCGCATAGGACATAATTATGTAAACGACTTACCGATTTGGCACCCACACTTCATGTGGGTGGTTTTCATACCCGTATTACTTCGCCAAGGCATTTATTTAACTACTGACTTACCAGATAGCGTCTTGATAAATCTTGTCCATAATACTTAGCATCATGTGCCCATTCCCAAATGCTCACCTGTGGATGACTTCCTCGACACATATTAAAATTTGGGATCCGAATGGTGACACATCACCATTTGACCCATTTGTATATTTTGAAGCTCAATGCTTGATATACAAGCGTTAAGTACCGGGTCCCAGTGGTGAGAACATTGCCACTTGACCCGTTCATGAGTTGCACACTTCGGATGCAACACTAACTTTGTTACTTACCATACACTATTTCGATTCTAGTCTAACATGAATGAACCCACTTAAGGTGTTTTGCCTTGTTTCCATATATCGACTCTTTAATCGTCATAATCAAGTTATAGCCTAATTCTTCAAGATTTACCCCGTTTAATATATTTCATTTCTTGGGTGCACATGTCACCTCATTGATTGTCACAAGGTATTTTATACATAAATTCATATGTTTAGACCCGCTTAGCGGTTTTCACCACTCGGGGTCCTACTTTTCTCCCAAAACTAAGTCTAAACGATTAACACGCAATGCCTAAGTCCTGATATTTAGTATAATAACGTAAGCAACACTTACCTTGTATCCTTGCGAGCTTCATGCTTGTACTTGTATTTGTTCGACCCATTCCTCTCCAAGCTCCTACCTAAGCTCGTCAGAGTCAAACTACCACATTGTATCCACAAGATGATTAGATTAGTCAACCATTAACATGACTATCACACCTTATGAATTCACACACACTTCTTCATCAAAGCATGCTATATAATATACAACTAGTTTTTGTTTCAAGAATATTTCCATTCACTAACCGTTTGACCGGTTAGTGAAGTTACATATAAAAAAACTAGGTAATAAATGGTTTTGAATGCTTTAAGTATATCACATAAGTTGCTCTATGTCATAAGAATCAACACTTCATGCCCAAAGCAAGTATGTATATGGTCTTATGCCCCTTTTTATAATAACAACATTAATAATGTGCAGCGATTTTCCATACAGCTGCTATATTTGACCCTTTTGACCCATTTAAAATCCGAATTAGTTGAACATGTTCAAAGATGGATTATGCTTCGTTCAATGACCTTTCCAGACGTATAAAGAACACCTCTTAACGAGTTTTCTATGATTTTATATGAATATTTTAAGATCATGTCAGCAACTATATTATGTGCAGCGATTTCCTTTTCAACTGCTGTAATTGACCATTTTGACCCATTTAAAGTCCGAATTAGTTGCACATGTTCAAAGATGGATTGTGCTTCGTTCAAAGACCTTTCCAGGCGTATAAAGAACCACCTCCTAACGATTTTTCTATGATTTTATGTGAATTTTTTTAAGATCAGGTCAGAACTATATTTTTATTTTCACAGCTTTCAAAGCTTCTGCACAGCTGTTCTAATTCACCTTTTCGACCCGTTTAACAACTATTGTAACTTCATATGATTGAAAACAGCAAGAATTTACTCGATAAGCTTTCCGAAAAGGTATAGAACACCCAAATCGGATAAACGGTTGATTTTATATGATTTTCCTTAAGATTAATCAAAATCTATTTAAAAGCTACGTAAATCATGTTTAGGGTCCTTTCAAGTTCGAGTTCCCTAGCTTTCAATCTTGACACCTATTTCATGATTATTACACCTAGGTGCTTAGTTGTGCGTTTCATGGCATATGACACCATATGATTCATAAATGTTCATGTTTATGCATCACTAGCAAGCACACAAGTTTAACAAGTTTCACACACTTCTCTTTCAAAGCATTTCATCGAACACCTTATATGCTTAAGTTTCCAAAAACTAAGATCATGACTAATTATTATTCTACCTTTACCAATCATCAATTAACCACAATTTGGTTACTAATAAGAACCAACATCATCATCTAGTGCAACTAAGCAAGTGCAATTAAACAAATCACCTCTAAACCATTAGGGATGATCAAACATTACACATAACTCCTCAATTTCATGAACTTAACCTAATTGAGCCAAAACCCACTTTATGTTAAGGTATGAACATAATCAATTACACATATAATATGTGATTCATAACCAAATTAGACATGATTGAGGCTCCCCAAAGCTAGAGAAACCCCTAACAACAGAAAATCTCACGTTTTGTCAAACCAAGATTTTCATCAAAACCAAAAACGAATTATAACATCAAATTCTACCAAATAAAAAGGTACCTTGGGGTTTATTTGACCTTAGATGGTTCGTTTCTTGTTAATGCATCAATTTCCCCCTTTGGGTTTGGCTTGGATTAGAGGCTTGTTCTTGAGATTAGGATTAGTGTGTGTGTGTTTTGGTGTGAAGATCGATTTCCAGGAGATGGAAATCGATTTGTTTTGTTTTCTTTATTTGACCCATTATAACTTTGGTCAATTGACACACTTAGTCCCTCAAGTTCCATTTTCATGTTTATAAGATTAAATGACTATCTAGGATAGTCTCTTGTATCTGGTTTTAACCTGATTTAGCTAATAAAACTAACGGGGTTACATCCCTATTATAACATAATCCCCATTTTATTCGTTGAAAATGGCCTAATTAAGCAAAACTGATTTTTGGGGTGTTACAAGTCTACCCCCCTTAAAGAGGTTTCGTCCTCGAAACCTTTCTCTTGTAGCTTCTTTGGTCAAACCCAAGAACTTTAATTCCCTATATTGAATTGGGCACCGATCGTTCTTTTGTCATTCTATGATCTAACAATTTGCACCATATACTTATGGTTGTTATCCATTTACTCAGCCTCCTGACCTTTCGATTTTTATTTGGAGGCCTCGGCCTTATATCACTAGTTTGAGTCACACTACTCTTTTATTTAACTAGACGTTATTTCTTTGCGTAATATGCATTTACATACCCTTACAGGGTATTCTAACTACTCATGTATTTTTTTATAGATCCGCTTTAGAACCGCATATTATCCCTGCTTACTATCATCCCGGAGGATGTAATGGTTTAAGGGTCTATTCTATCATGCACCTTAAAACATCTACTAGTTTACCCAAGTGTGCATATGTATACATATCTATGCACCTATTAACACAAGTAATCTGTCTTGGTTTCCAAGACTAACCTGGCTTTTTAATATGGCCGTTTTTTTTATCCCTTGGATTCATCCCCGAATCCAACTATATTTTATTTTAGGTTCGCTAGAATGTTATAACAAACTTTGGTGTACACTAAACCTTTCTTTCCTTGGCTAATCCTATTTTAAGAATTTGCCATCTATTGGGTTTCCCCAAGTTCCCCTTTTGCTAACTCGATTGGTGGTCATTGCCCCAACCGACCCGTTTAAATACTTTTGAGTTTCAGAGTTCTTATCATTTATTTATTTAGAATGATTATTTTCTAAAATCCTTTTTCTGATTTATCGATCTCAATATAAGTTAAGGTCGGTTTTCTTTTCATAATAAAACGGTATCGATTTGACAAATTTGACATTTCAACAGATTGTATTGGCTAATCTCCCATTATCATGGTTTGCATTATTTTCATCATAAATCATAGGGTTGAATGCTTTACTGATTTACCACGGCCCAAGTCTGCTGCTTATGTCATAAATCCGAAGATTTATGACTTACTGATTTATCACGGCCCAAGTCCGTTGTTTTTGTCATTAATCCGAAGATTTATGACTTACTGATTTATCACGGCCCAAGTCCGCTGTTTGTGTTTTATCAACCAAAACCGTAGTTATGGTTAATGTTCTGGAACAACACCTCGGGCTCTACGACCTTACGAGTCGCCTATACCTTGGTTTTACATGTCCCTTTGTCAATCATGGCCCTCTAGACCATATTTGACTAATCCCTGATTTTCCCCAACACCTCACACTTACTTAGTCCTTGCTACATAGGTTGTATATGTATCAATTGTAAGAAACCCACAGTATCATATGTTTAACACTTACTTGGCCAGGGTAAGCAATCCGAATATGGTACACATGGACTTGTTAGAATTGGTACATCACATCCTATGTAAGCAAAGCTTCAGCTCATGCTTGTGTCCTTTATTTTATTTGGTAAAAACCATTTCTTGATATTTAGTTAACATCGGGTTTCACCTTTATCTGTTAAGTACAACATCGTGTTTCGTTTTATAAAACTTTGCGTGATTACATTTATTGATGTGACCACTATGTGTTTCCAACATTCTTTTATTTTAACCAATGGTTTGGACGATTATTCCCATCCCAGTTTCTATGGTTAGGTTACCCGTGTGCATCGGTTACTCACTACCGTGAATAATGCACAATATCAACTTAGTTTCTCTTGAGATGTTATCCTGGATGAATATCTCATCCAGTTTTTTTTCCAAGTCTCATGACTACGTGTGCAACTACATTCATCATGTGAAAGTTGCATACTACTATGCATAATGTGATTTAGAGCGTGTACCTGATTGATACTCGTCCTTATGAATCTTTATTGTTTCATAACCGTTACTCCAATGCTGTTTGATTTAGGTCCTTAGTGAGCATGCTCTTAGTTGTGCTCCGAACCCTTCACCACCATATTGGGTGAATAATTCAATCTCATCCTTGTTAGATGCGGTGATCTTACCCCTACCACATTTACAATTGATTAGCAACATGTTAACTTGTTGTTTGTATGCATCATTGTAATCTAATTACAATTATACTTGTTACACAAGCATTTCGTTGTCCGATTTAGTCCCTGGCTAGGCCTTATGCTACCTAACCGTTTCTTTTACAAGTTTTTTTTTTTTTGAGATAACGTGTAACTTCACGATATCCTTAATCTTTACCTATAACAATCTCCGATCAAACTGGATTGTTATTACGAATGTTACTTACCAGATTCCACGATCAAGCCCCGAACCGAACACCCTTCAACACTTTGAGCGCACGGTTTGAGTCCAAGTATCCTTCCCGACACTCGGATCCCTCAAAACTATGGCTCTGATACCACTTGTAAGACCCTAACCCGTAAACCTGTGATTAGCATTTAAGCTTCTGAGTTTAGGCCTTAATTAAAATCACTCCCGATTAAAACTTTGGTAAATTATGAAAACCCAACTTAATGAATCCCATACACGTTTAGTTCCAGTAAATTTTACATCATTGCTACAAAAAAGAATGTATTAAAGTTTATGTTTTAAACGGGAAATTCTATTGCGGAAGCTTTTGAGTGTTTGGGTGTGTTCGGTTCTCCTCGCGACTTGATCCTCGCTCCGGGACTTTCAACAAATGCATACCTGGCACCATTACACAAATAATGGTTAGTGGGATTACGAATAATGCATTTACTATAGAAGAAGTGCCGTTACACATCAATATGGAACGATCCAAACCAAACGGCCAAAAAAATAAAATAAATTTTTTTACCAAATTGACTCAGAAGGCCTGAACTGCCGTTCACCCGGTCGTTCACTGGGCCACGAACAGCAACAAGCTGATCAGAAGGCCTGTAGGGCCGTTCACCCCCGAGTGAACAGTCGTTCACCGGGCCAAAGCCCTTTTTGAAAATTCTAAAAGCATAAGAATTATATTGTCATCCCAATGTGTTTAACCCATTAACTTGTTCGAAAAGCTGTAAGCCCTTATAGACCTAGTTTTTCCATCAATTCCAATATTTCTTCACTATTAGTCATTGTTAGGCGCATTAGCGCGCATAGGACATAATTATGTAAACGACTTACCTATTTGGCACCCACACTTCATGTGGGTGGTTTTCATACCCGTACTACTTCGCCAAGGCATTTATTTAACTACTGACTTACCAGATAGCGTTGTTCCGTTCCAAACCTTGATAAATCTTGTCCATAATACTTAGCATCATGTGCCCATTCCCAAATGCTCACCTGTGGATGACTTCCTCGACACATATTAAAATTTGGGATCCGAATGGTGCACATCACCATTTGACCCATTTGTATATTTTGAAGCTCAATGCTTGATATACAAGCGTTAAGTACCGGGTCCCAGTGGTGAGAACATTGCCACTTGACCCGTTCATGAGTTGCACACTTCGGATGCAACACTAACTTTGTTACTTACCATACACTATTTCGATTCTAGTCTAACATGAATGAACCCACTTAAGGTGTTTTGCCTTGTTTCCATATATCGACTCTTTAATCGTCATAATCAAGTTATAGCCTAATTCTTCAAGATTTACCCCGTTTAATATATTTCATTTCTTGGGTGCACATGTCACCTCATTGATTGTCACAAGGTATTTTATACATAAATTCATATGTGTAGACCCGCTTAGCGGTTTTCACCACTCGGGGTCCTACTTTTCTCCCAAAACTAAGTCTAAACGATTAACACGCAATGCCTAAGTCCTGATATTTAGTATAATAACGTAAGCAACACTTACCTTGTATCCTTGCGAGCTTCATGCTTGTACTTGTATTTGTTCGACCCGTTCCTCTCCAAGCTCCTACCTAAGCTCGTCAGAGTCAAACTACCACATTGTATCCACAAGATGATTAGATTAGTCAACCATTAACATGACTATCACACCTTATGAATTCACACACACTTCTTCATCAAAGCATGCTATATAATATACAACTAGTTTTTGTTTCAAGAATATTTCCATTCACTAACCGTTTGACCCGTTAGTGAAGTTATATATAAAAAAACTAGGTAATAAATGGTTTTGAATGCTTTAAGTATATCACATAAGTTGCTCTATGTCATAAGAATCAACACTTCATGCCCAAAGCAAGTATGTATATGGTCTTATGCCCCTTTTTTATTAATAACAACAATTAATAATGTGCAGCGATTTTCCATACAGCTGCTATATTTGACCCTTTTGACCCATTTAAAATCCGAATTAGTTGAACATGTTCAAAGATGGATTATGCTTCGTTCAATGACCTTTCCAGGCGTATAAAGAACACCTCCTAATGAGTTTTCTATGATTTTATATGAATATTTTAAGATCAGGTCAGCAACTATATTATGTGCAGCGATTTCCTTTTCAACTGCTGTAATTGACCATTTTGACCCATTTAAAGTCCGAATTAGTTGCACATGTTCAAAGATGGATTGTGCTTCGTTCAAAGACCTTTCCAGGCGTATAAAGAACACCTCCTAACGATTTTTCTATGATTTTATGTGAATATTTTAAGATCAGGTCAGAACTATATTTTTATTTTCACAGCTTTCAATGCTTCTGCACAGCTGTTCTAATTCACCTTTTCGACCCGTTTAACAACTATAGTAACTTCATATGATTGAAAACAGCAAGAATTTACTCGATAAGCTTTCCGAAAAGGTATAGAACACCCAAATCGGATAAACGGTTGATTTTATATGATTTTCCTTAAGATTAATCAAAATCTATATAAAAGCTACGTAAATCATGTTTAGGGTCCTTTCAAGTTCGACTTCCCTAGCTTTCAATCTTGACACCTATTTCATGATTATTACACCTAGGTGCTTAGTTGTGCGTTCATGGCATATGACACCATATGATTCATAAATGTTCATGTTTATGCATCACTAGCAAGCACACAAGTTTAACAAGTTTCACACAATTGGCTTCTCTTTCAAGCATTTCATCGAACACCTTATATGCTTAAGTTTCCAAAAACTAAGATCATGACTAATTATTATTCTACCTTTACCAATCATCAATTAACCACAATTTGGATACTAATAAGAACCAACATCATCATCTAGTGCAACTAAGCAAGTGCAATTAAACAATCACCTCTAAACCATTAGTGATGATCAAACATTACACATAACTCCTCAATTTCATGAACTTAACCTAATTGAGCCAAAACCCACTTTATGTTAAGTATGAACATAATCAATTACACATATAATATGTGATTTATAACCAAATTAGACATGATTGAGGCTCCCCAAAGCTAGAGAAACCCCTAACAACAAGAAATCTCACGTTTTGTCAAACCCAAGATTTTCATCAAAACCAAAAACGAATTATAACATCAAATTCTACCAAATAAAAAGGTACCTTGGGGTTTATTTGACCTTAGATGGTTCGTTTCTTGTTAATGCATCAATTTCCCCTTTGGTTTGGCTTGGATTAGAGCTTGTTCTTGAGATCAGGATTAGTGTGTGTGTGTTTTGGTGTGAAGATCGATTTCCAGGAGATGGAAATCGATTTGTTTTGTTTTCTTTATTTGACCCATTATAACTTTGGTCAATTGACACACTTAGTCCCTCAAGTTCCATTTTCATGTTTATAAGATTAAATGACTAACTAGGATAGTCTCTTGTATCTGGTTTTAACCTGATTTAGCTAATAAAACTAACGGGGTTACATCCCTATTATAACATAATCCCCATTTTATTCGTTGAAAATGGCCTAATTAAGCAAAACTGATTTTTGGGGTGTTACACTGTTAATGAAGGTATTTTCAATACCCTCAAACCATTGTAGGAGTCCTGTAGCTCCTTCTTCTCCACTGAATTTTGGAGGATTGCAAGAATTAAAGTGCTTAAGGGTGCAGGCTGGGGGTCCATTTCCATTGCCATTGCCGTTCCCGTTCCCGTTCCCGTTGCCGTGACCATTCCCATTGCCGTGACCATTCCCGTTGCCGTTCATTTGGATGACCTGAGCGAGTAAATTGGGAACCAAAGTTGCGATTTGCTGTGCCATTTGTTGAGAAATGATCGCAGCCAATTGAGCATCGATACCATTGTTGTTGTGGTTAGGAACTTGGTCATGGTTATGGTTGTCACCACCTTCTTCGTGGTTCTCACCATTGCTGTTGCGAGTGCTGCGACGTGGAGGCATGATCTGTAATAGACACAATGAAATGAATGAGATTATATAAGGAATGTAATCATTTATTCATTAATTAAAACGAATAAACGAAAACGTTGACTTATCAAAGATTCTAAATTCTAATAACATATGAAGACATGCTTTAGCCTATAAGTGAACACTTATCCCGAGAATTCCCAGGTAGGCATCCGGGTCCCTCGTCTGATTGGGATATATGTGCAATGCCAGCCTAGACAGAAGACTCAGAATACAGGCGTTCACCCTTCCAGATTGCACGTGTTCGTTATTAAAATCTAGAACTTCAACGAGATCTCAAGGGGGTTCAGGTTAAACCTGAGGATTTTGTCCTACTAGTCTAAGAGTAGATCTAGTGATGTAGAGCAACCTTCTTGTAGGGATGAAAGTAGAGATATGGAGTAGGAGGGAGATAGAGAATAGCAAGTAAAAGAAGCAAGTACTGATTAAGTCCCTAAGGTTATAGTCTAGATTATTTCTAATAACCTAATTCCCTATAACCAAGGCTCTGATACCAATCTGTAACACCCCAACCGATGGCGGAAACATCGAGGTGCCACGTATGAATGATTCTTCAGTAGCTCATGGTAGTACACAAGTTTAAATAATCCTTTAATACATTACAATATTGAATTACATTAAAGTCTACATCAAGTAATCAACAAAGCTTCAAATATCTCCTCATGCTAGCTCTAGACTTCAAGCATCAGTATTTCCTGTCGAGTTTGGAAAAATGGGGGGGGGGGGGTCAACTAGAAGTTGGTGAGAATACATAATCCATGTTAAGCATATAATTTAAGTATAAAAGTTTAGCAATTCGTATGTCTATCGTAAATTTAAGTCTACATGAATAGTATAATATGTTGACATAATCAAACCTCCGACTAGTTTAGGTCCATCCCGTCATCTACGGTTCACCTTAGTAATATGTTGAACGATAACAATCACCCACGTTACCTATGTAAGAGGTACACGTATCCGGGTGGGGTTGTCAATCCAATAGATCTATTATTGAGTATCGCCGGCTTGGCCATAGCTAATGATTATGTAAATGTTGAAACTCGTTGAAACTGTTGACTAATTCATGAGGCAATAAAGTTTACTACTAGACATGCATGTTGAATTGCTTAAAATTGTTGCAAGTATAAAGAATCGCATAAACATGGTTACATAAACTCACCTTGGTATAGTATTAGGTATTGAGGAATAGTATAAGTGTAGCCCAATAGATTGCCAAATATCACCCTATGTATAAGGCAACATAATAAGTCTAAGTCTATCTAGTCTACAAGTATATTCTAGGGTTTCGATTTGGGGATATTCAATTGTTGAATTTATGATAAAATGTTTAAATAAAAGGGAAATTTGATGATTAAATAAATGAAAGTCTTTTTATAAAGTTTGAATTTAGAATGTTCACAATAATGTGTTTGAAGTATAAAAATAATTTTTATAAGATTATTTTCTTTAAAATAGATTTTTAAATCCATTTATTACAAATTGCCAAAATTAAACTTTAATATTTGAAAATACTAAAATTAAAGAATTATTATTTTAAAAATCATATTTCTGTTCTAAATATTTAGAAATAAATTGTATAAAATTTTGGTGCAAAAATATCAAAAATTGAATTTATTATGATTTAATTATGATTAAAACTAACAAAAATTGATTAAAAATATAAAATAAATGATTTTCTGAATTAAAAATCATTTCAGTAAAGTTTAACATTGTACAAACATAAGATAATTTTTGTAGAAATTAATAAAATTGTTTTGATATTTTAATGGATTTTTATAAATATAATAGTATAAAATTGATTTAATTATTATAAATATTAAATCAATGAATTTCAGAAAACTAAAAATTGTAAATAAAACTTTTACCTCAGATTTGATAAATATAATTTTTTTTAGAATTTATAAAAAGGTTTTAATATTTAAAAACGAATTTATAAGATTTAAATGTATAATATATATATATATATATATATATATATATATATATATATATAATTGGTTTGTTTTAAAAAGAAATGAAATTAAGTGGAAAAAGGGTGTCCAAGCCGGGACTCGAACCCGGGTAGTCTCAGTTATAGGCATCAGTCACAACCACTTGGCCTAGGCCTGTGGTTGTGATTTACCTCTGTTTTAAAAAATATATAGGCGATACAAAATCAGCTTTCATCCCCAAATCAACACGTACGAGCCCTAGCTTCTGAAATTGATCGATTCACACATCAATAGCCTAATTAATCATAGGGCTATTGATGTGTGATTGCCGATGAACATAACCCACGTAAAACTTTAAACTTACAGTGTTGATTCGTGTTTGATTGCCCGGTCAAGGATAAAAGTCAAACAACGATCAAGAGATAATAAACAGAGTGATTTGAAGAAGATTGGGGGTTGAGAAGAGATAATTGGCGAGTTTTAATGCTTCGAGGATGATCAATTTATAGAGGGGATCGATGGTTTGATTAATTGGCAAGGTTGACCAATATTGAAGTCCAAACGCGTAATTAGTTTAAATTGGGTAACAATTGATGGCTGTTAATCGCGTATCATAGTCACTGATGGCCGGGTAATCACGTATCGTTCACGAGTATTACCATAATTGTGTGATAGATTGATGAATTTGTGCCTTTGATCATGGTCGCGTGCGTCTGAATGTGCAGCGATACAGCAGTCATGAACTCAAGTCATTATATATATTTAGTAGTTTGATATAGGATCAATAGGCTCATGTGGCTCAACTGGTGTGGCGTGTGTGTGTGTCCATGATTGACTCGGGTTCGAAACCCGGCTGAGGCAATATTTTTTGTTTTTGATTTAACGTGTAAAAGGGGAGGGGGTTGGGCCTTGGTTGTGGGCTGCTGGTATGGGGTTGGGGCTGGGATGACTTGGGTAATGGGCTACGGGTTTGGGTAAGAAAATCACAAAATCAATTTATTTTTTTTATCTAGTATATGTTATAATTATTATTATTATTATTACTATAATAACTTTATATATATATATATAGAGATATATGTATGAATAATTATAATTGTGTAGGGGTTCAAAATATCACCAAAAATAATACACTTGTCGTTTTAATCCGTAACGTATAATTAATAAATGCGTAATGTTACAAAACATACACTTCCTCTTTTATTTTTCCATACAAAAATGCACTCTTGACATCCATTTGATAAACTTTTATTTTGTTGGAAATGGCATAGGCCAGAAATAACCTGATGGCTTCAAGCCTTGCAACTGGAGCAAAGGTTTCATCATAGTCAATGCCTTCTTCTTGAGAGTAACCTTGTACTACCAGTCTTGCCTTGTTCTTTATTATAATACCAGCTTCATCTTGTTTGTTCCTGAAAACCCATCTTGTCCCAATTGGTTGCTTGTTTGGTGGTAGGGGACAGATTTCCCATACCTGTTGCTTGTTGAATTGAAGCAATTCATCTTGCATTGCCTGCACCCAATTGTTGTCTTTGAGGGCTTCCTGGTACTTCTTTGGTTCCAACTGTGAAATAAATGCTGAGAATAGACAAAAGTTGGAAAGCTGGTTTCTTGTGAGAACACCTGATGCAATATCACCCATGATTTGATCAAGTGGATGGTCTTTGTGTTCGATCAGTTGTTGTAAACCACTGACAGGTGTTGGTGGCTCATGTTCTTCAAACAAACTACTGAGGTCTATTATATCTGGTTCAGCAGTTTCAGTGTCTTCAGTAGTTGCAGGTGCTGAAGCAGATGCTTGAGTTTGTCCTATAGTATTTGTTGAATCAGAAGTTTGTGAAACTTCTGATGGTTTTGAAGTTGACTTAATGACTGTTTGAGGAGACCATGGTGCTGGATCCTCATCATCAAACCTTTGATCACCATAATAAGTAGGTTTGGATGAAGTGACAGTCTTTTCAGGTTCAAAATGGAAGTTGTCAAGGTCAAAGAGTTCAGCAGGATGTGCTGGAATGAGAGTGTGTTTTGACTCATTGAACTTGACATTCAGTGTTTCTTCTACTATCCTGGTTCTAGAGTTAAAAACCTTGTAGGCTTTTCTAGTTGAGGAATAACCAAGAAAGTAACCTGAGTCAACTTTGGCAGCAAACTTTGAAATAGATTCCTTGATGTTCAAGATGAAACATTGACACCCAAAAGCCCTGAAAAAGGAGATAAGGGGCTTCATGCCATGAAGAACTTCATAGGCAGTTTTTGAATGTCTCTTGACAATAAGAACTCTATTTTGAACATAACATGATGTGTTAACTGCTTCTGCCCAGAAGTATAAAGGTAGGCCAGAATCAGCTAACATTGTTCTTGCTCCTTCTATTAAAGTTATGTTCTTCCTTTCTACCACACCATTTTGTTCAGGAGTTCTGGCAACACTGAATTGTCTAATAATCCCTTTAGACAAACAGAATTCATCCAGAGTTTTGTTCATGAACTTTGTCCCATTATCACTTCTAATGGTTTTGACAGGTAGAGAGTATTGCTTCTCTACTTGTAGAATGAAGAACTTGATGATTTCAGCAGCCTCATCCTTGGAAAATAAGAAGAATACCCATGTAAATCTTGAGTAGTCATCAATGATGACTAAGCAGTACTTCTTCTTACCAAGGCTCATGATTTTTACAGGCCCAAATAAGTCCATATGGAGTAGTTGAAGACATGCAGTTGTTTTTGATTCTTCAATAGACTTATAGGAGGACTTATGTTGTTTTCCCTTTAAACAGGATACACAGTGTTCTTGACACTGGTATACTTTTAAGGGTAGACCTCTGACCAAGCCCATTTTTGTGACTTTATTTATGGTTTTAAAGTTCACATGGCCAAGTCTCCTGTGCCAAAGATCAGTTTCTGAAGTTGATGCCCTTGAGAAGAAACAGGCAGTGTTGTTCAGTACTTTGTCTTTTTCAATGTCCACTGCATAGACATTGCCACATCTATTGGCTATTAACAAAGTATGATCTTCAATGATCTTCTCTATCAACTTCTGGCCTTCTGGTGATATGATCTTGCATGCTGTCTTTGTGAAAAAGGAAGAATATCCTTTATCACACATTTGTGACACACTCAGCAAGTTGTACTCAAGGTTTTCAACCAGATTGACCTTGTCAAACTGTATTTTGCCAGAGGAGACATTGCCATGTCCTAGCACATATCCCTTAGCATTGTTCCCAAAAGATACAAATCCATCTCTTTGACTGATAAAATTGTTTATCAGGTATCTGCATCCTGTCATGTGCATTGAGCCTCCACTGTCTACATACCAAATGCTATTTAAGCCTCTGGAAACTCTCTGCACAAGATAGCAAATCAGTTAGATTTAGGAACCCAAGCCAGTTTGGCTTGGGTTTGCTCTTGAGAACATTTACAGTTTGTTCTTGACCAAGTTTAGAAATCCATGTCTTTTTAGCAATGGATTTTGCATTAAGAACAATGGTGGTATCCTTTTGGGGACCACCATCAAATTTGGTCATCAGTAGTTGTACCAAGTTCATAAGATCTTTAATCTCAGCAGTTTGTGAAACTGCTGATGATTCTGGTCTAACTACTGAAAGAGAATTTTGAGAAAAAGACTTTTGTTGAGATTTTGTCTTTTTCTAAGAAAAGGTTTTTGCTGGTTGTTGTTTCTTGGGAGAAAAAGTTTTTACATAATCATTTTTGATTTGTTTCCCCACAACCAGTTGTTGATTTTTCTTATTGAACTGAATAACCTTTCTATATCTGCAAAATTCTGTTTTGTGGTTGAACAGACCACAAATTTCACATTCTTTTGTCTTTTCTTTCAAAGACAAGTCTCTGACTGTTTTGATTGGTTTTAGGTCATCAGTAGTTTTCAGGTTCTCAACTCCTGATGTAGTTGAAACTACTGATGGCTTAAAGTCAGATTTAATCAGTACTTCTGAAGAACTTTCTTTTTGTGATTTTAGAAAGTTTTCATGGAAAGATGTGCATTCTTCCTCTTCGGAAGTTTCACCTGAAGCAATTTTTCTCCCATCTTCAGTAGTTTTGGGAGAGAAATCTGTTGGTGTTTCAGTGTGATTGTACCCTATGCCAAACCTAACATTTGAAGCACTTTGTTTGTTTAGCAATAATTGGTACCCCTTACAAGATTCCACCCATTTTTCACATGTGACCTTGGTGTCAGCAAGCTCTTGTCTGACATTTCCTAGGTCATTAATCATGATTTTAATTTGTGCTTGGGTTTCAATAGCAGAGTTAGTTAATTTAGAAACTTCTTTTGTTTTTGCAGCAAGTTTTCTTTCTAAATCACATTTCATCTGAGTGAATTTTCTCTCAGAATCATTTGCTTTTCCTTGTAAGTGCACATTTGTCTCTCTTATGAGAGCAAAAGATTCTTTGCATGAATTTGAGCATAGTTTAGTCAAAGATTCTTTTGATACCTGTGACAAAGCAGATTTTGAGGAGCATCCCTCAAATGCCATTAAGGCAAAGTTCTTTATGCCATTGTCAGGCTCTCCCCAGTTGATGTCAAACATTTTGTTGTCTGCATCAGGATTGCACTCTGTGGTGTCAAAAGGAAGACTGCTCCAGTCAACATACCCTGAGGTAAATAGACTTTGTTGAGAGGGTTGATGTTGTTGTGGAGGTTGTTGAGCAGCTAGAAAGGGAGGGATTGATTGTTGGCTCTGCATCTGTTGAGCAGGAATCTGTACATATTGTACTTGTGGCACATATTGGTGTTGTGGAGCTTGTGCCTGTACAAAATGTGCACTCCCTTGTGTTCCATTATTCCTGTTATAATTGGGGTTAAAATTGTTTCCAGACTGAGATTGGTTAAAGCCAGAGCTTCTACACTCTCTAGCAAAGTGTCCCAACTTTTGACACTTGTTACATCTAAGTTTAGATTTGTCAAAACCAATTTTTGTAGAACTGTTAAGTCCTGGAAACTTCCTTCCTGACCTTTTGTAAAATTTATTTGTTTTTAAACTTAACATGGCCAGTTGGTGCAAAATATCCATTTCTTCTAGGTCATCACTGCTGAAACTATTTAAGTCATCCATGATAAAACACATGTTATCAGCAGTTTGACCAAAGTCATTATTGTCATAACCTGGGAATGATCTTTTAGATGAGATCCCAGCAGTTATGTCAATGTGGTCAAAAGATCCAAAACTATTTGAACAAGTTGGTGAGTCTTGTCCCAATAGTGCTGTACTACCAGGTAGATAGTCATCAGCAGTTTTACCATAATTTTGTAACTTCTTCTTTTGATCAATTTCTCTCTCAAAAGTAAGTAATCTCCCATGAAGTTTTGTAAGAGTGAGGGAGCTAAAATCTGGTGAAGATCTTAAGACTATTGAGTATGTTTCCCATTTATCAGGTAAAGACCTTAAAAATCTATGAAGCATAGATACAGTTGTGTAGGTCTGACCATTTAGCTTTAGCTCAGATATTAATGAGGAAAATCTTTCAAATTGCTGAGTTAAAGTTTCCCCATTAATGTGAGCAAAAGTTTCATATTATTGAGCCAAGATTTCTCTGGTGTTGGCAATCACCTCTTCAGTTCCTCCAAACTGTTCTTTTAGGCAATCCCAAAGCTCTTTGGCACTATCACAATGTAATAGGCCAGAGTAGATTTCATTTGGGAGTGCCATTGCCAACATAGAAAAAGCTTTTGCATCAAGCTCAAGTTTTAGGAAATCATCATCAGTATAGTCTTTTGGTTGTTTTGGAATCTCTTCCTTAGTTTCAAGATTTATATTTACTGGTTTATGAGGACCATATATCACAGATCTCCAACAACCTGTGTTGGTCTGTGATAAGGTATGTGCCATTCTCTTTTGCCATATGTTATATTCATTTCTTACAAGCATGGCGGGTTTAGTGGCAGAACCAGTATTATGAGAATCCATTTTAAAGAGTATTGATTTGTCAAATATCTATAAAAGTGATGGATGTTGATAAAAGTGAGCTTATAATCCTTTATTGAATATCAATAAGAGCCTGTGTCTGATTCTCAATGTGTTAGATTGATATGTGATCAGATAAACCAGTGCTCTGATACCAATTGTTGGATCAGTATATTGCTCTTTTGTTGAACTTGCTAGTTGACACTTAAGTGTTTAGCAAGTTCTTTGATCAGTGATAGCAAAGCGGAATGTTTATAAGTTTAAAGCTACACTTATCAACAGAAGTTATTACTCTCCCTGGATTCAAGAACTAATAAATGAAAAGTGTTTATTGAGAATCTAAGTATTGAATTAGAATGAAACACTTTGACAGATTCTCAATAAACATGAAATGGAAATAACAATAATAAGTGTTGAAGGATTTCTTGTATTAAAATCAATGTCTAAAACAGAGGGATGAACCCTTCTATTTATAGACTTTACAAATACATGAACCTTGCCAAAAAGCAAGTTCAGAAACAAGTTGCAACAAGTTGCAGTCTTGGAACTTGTACATAAAGCAAAAAGAAATACTAAAGTAATAAACTACTGATATACAAAGGCGGTGGAAAAGATCTTCATGTAAGTACTGATGAATGACAAACTACTGATGAGTAGTTTGTCTTCAGTAGTTCTTCAGTAGAAGTGTCTGGTTTGAACTTCAGAACTTCTGATGACTTTTCTTCTTCAGCACTTCTGAATCTCTTCTTCAGCAGTTTGATCCTTCTTCTTCAGCAGTTCTATACTTAGAGTATTTTGACATAAGTGAATTAGACTAAGGTTTGCAAAAGTGGTTTCACCAATCCTTTTTGTCCTAACACTTTGTTTCAGTCTTTCAAGATCTTTAATGAAGTGCTTTCTAGTGTTAATGCAGGTTCTGCAGGTCACTTTATGTCCACTGTTGGCATCTCATCCTCCTTGTCTGATAGTGCAGAGGATGAGGGGGATGCTGCACCTGGGTCTCCACCAAAGAATTCTGCAGACCCATTGGTACAGCAAACTCCTCCTGCTCTTCAATTTCTAACAAGCGAGCCAGGCACTGCAACACCTTCTGAAAATTCTCCCATTGGAGTCTATATGACTTCACCACATGTAGATAATGAAGAACCGTCTGGTGACGATCTCACTTCCAGATTTGATGATCCTATTCCTCCTAAGTGTATTGTGGAGGAAGTTAATAATGAAGAAGCTGAAGAAACGGATAGTTCAATCATTCCAGACACTGGTGTTCCTACTAGTGTTCAACGGGATCATCCAATTGAAGCTGTGATAGGTCTGGTGGATGCTGGTGTTCTAATAAGAAGTCAGACTGGAGACATCAATAAATGCCTGTATTCATGTTTTATTTCACAGATTGAGCCAAATATTACTGTTGCGGCACAAAAGGAACCAAGCTGGGTTGATGCTATGCAGGATGAGCTAAATCAGTTTGACAAGTTGCAAGTCTGGAGATTGGTGAAGTTGCCTTAGGGAAAACGTCCTCTTGGTACTCGATGGGTATACAAGAACAAAAGAGATGACAGTGGGGTAATTGTTCGAAACAAAGCAAGATTGGTAGTTCAAGGTTTCAGGCAGATAGAGGGGTTGGATTATGATGAAGTATATGCTCCTGCTGCTCGTCTAGAGGCTATCAGGATTTTTCTAGCATATGCTTCATTCAAGAACTTTACAGTCTATCAGATGGATGTCAAGACAGCTTTTCTCTATGGAAAGGTTAAATAAGAGATATACGTCTCTCAGCCACCAGGTTTCACAGATCCAAAACATCCAGGGCATGTCTACAAGCTTGATAGAGCTTTGTGTGGTCTGCACTAATGTAACACCCCAACCGATGGCGGAAACATCGAGGTGTCACGTAAGAATGAGTATACAGTAGCACATGGTAATCAAGTTTTAATTGAAATTTATTTAAAGTGCAAATATCCAAAAGTGAAAATACATAATGAGTTTTAAATGGAATCTAATACATCAAATAAGCATAAACTTCAATTTGTCTTCTCATGCTAACACTCTGGTCTTCACCCATCATTATTTCCTGTTGAGTTGTAAAAATGGGGGGGGGGGGGGGGTCAACTAGAAGTTGGTGAGAATACATAAGCCATGTCAAGCAATTAAGTTTAAGAATAAAAGTTTAGCAATTCATATGTCTATCGTAAGTTTAAGTCTACATGAATAAACATGAAGTGTTGAATCGACATAATCAAACCTCCGACTATTTTAGGTCCATCCCGTCATCCACGGTTCACCTTAATATTATGTTGAAACGATAACAATCACCCACGCTCCCCATAAAAGATGGTCAACGAATCTAGGTGGGATTGTCAATCCAATAGATCTATTATTGAGTATCGCCGGCTTGGCCATAGCTAATGATTATGTATGTTGAAGCGTAAGTCTAACTGTTGTTATTGTCTAAATCATGAGGCATTTAAAGTTTACAACTAGACATGTATGTAGAATTGCTTAAGTATAATGTTGCAAGTATAAACAATTGCATAAACATGGTTACGTAAACCCACCTTAGCAAAGTATTAAGTCTCGAGAAAAAGTATAAGTGTAGCCCCAAAGTTGCCAAATATTACCCTATGTATAAGGTAACAAATAAGTCTAAGTCTATCTAGTCTACAAGTATATTCTAGGGTTTCGAATTGGGGATAAGTATTCGTTGGATTAATAAATAAAATGTTTTAATATATAAGGGAAATTTGATAAATAAATAAACAAAAGTCTTTTTGTAAATTTTAAATTAAAGATGGTCACAATATAAAGTTTTAAGTATGAAAATAATTTTTATAAATTTATTTTTTTAAAATAGAATATTAAATCTATTTATTTCAAATTGTCAAAATATAACTTTAATATTTAAAAATAATAAAATTAAAGAATTTTTAAATTAAAAATTGTATTTCTATTCTAAATAAATAGAAATAATTTATATAAAAATTTGGTGCAAAAATATTGAAAAATGAATTTATTATGATTTATTTATGATTAAAAACTAACAAAAATTGATTAAAAATAATAAATAAATGATTTTTCAGAAATAAAAATCATTTCAGAAATGTTTAATGTAATATAAACTCAGAATAATTTTTGTGGAAATTTATATAATCGTTTTGATATTTTTATAGAATTTTATAAATAAAATAGAATAAACTTGAAATATTTATTATATATATTAAATAAATAATTTTTGGAAAACTAAAAATTGTATGTTAAACTTTTCTACTAGAATAACATAAATTAATTTTTGTAGAATTTATAAAGGAGTTTTAGTATTTTAAAACTAATTTTAAAAATACAGGTGAATATATATAAAGCTTTAAATGGTTAAAAAAATGTTTTGTTGATGCTGGGAATCGAACCCGGGTCTGGGACCGGTTCGTGTTTTTATCATAAGCCTAGCTACCAACTAGGCTAGACCCGGAGAACGAATAAACTAGGTTTGAAATTAATTATATAGTATACGTGAAAACTGATTTATAATCCTTTTAAAAATGAGAAATAAAGTTTGTGGGATACGGGACTCGAACCCATGTCCCTTTGTTCACCAACAGACAGACACAACCACTTGATCTAGATCAGTGGTTGTGTTTGTCTTGTTTCTGTTTTAATTAAATAACTTATGTCTGCAGAAGTGTCTTCCCCAAATCATACCCTATGAACCCTAGTTTCTTAATAATCACAATTGATAACCAATAGCCCCTAATATGATGGGGCTATTGTTTGTATGGTGCCGAAGATCAAAACCCATCAATAAAATGAAAAACTTACAAGCGTAATTGTGATCTTATAGACGGTCAAACCAAAAGTCAAACCGAGCTTCAATCGCAAAACAGAGAAAAAGAAAGAGAAAAATTATAGTGAGGGTGTGTTTATCGGTGCTTGGAAGTGGTTCGGGAGACCTCAATTTATACTATGATTTCGAATATGGAAGGTTTCAAATGTTGACAAATGTTTGGTCAGAAAACGCGAATTGGAGTGGGTTTAGGCGGAATTCACGGAATGTAAATATAGGGGCACGATTGTCGGTCAAAGGGGACGACATTATTTTTGGATCCACAAGTGATTTTCTGTGCAAAGAGTTTGAAGAAGTGATAAAAAGGCAGTTTGAAATGAGTGCATTAGATGAAATGACGTTCTTCCTGGGTTTACAAGTCCGTCAAAAGGCTGGGGTATTTTAATTCATCAGGGCAAGTACGTGGACGATATACTTGCAAAGTTTGGGTTTGCTGACGCAAAGATAAACCACACTCCAATGTCTGAGAGGCGGGGTCTAACTCAAGATCAGGAAGGAGAACCTGTAGATCCGACCTTGTACAAGTCCATGATTGGCTTACTGATGTACCTGACCCCTAGCAGACCAGATATCATGTTTGTTGTGTGCCAGGGTGCACGATATCAAGCTACTCCTAAAATCTCTCATCTTAAAGCTGTTGAGAGAGTCTTTAGATACCTTAAGGGGAAACCCAAATTCAGTCTTTGGTATCCTAGGGACTCTCCATTTTATTTATTTGCTTTTTCTGACAGCGATTATGGAGGTTGTGACATTGACAGGAAATCCACCTCAGCGGGGTGTCAATTTTTAGGTGACAGGCTTATTTCATGGCAATGTAAGAAGCAACAAACAGTCTCCGTCTCAACTGCAGAGGTTGAATATGTTGCGGCATCGGCGTGCTGCTCATAGGTCATTTGGATGCAGCATCAACTGGTGGATTACGGTTTGGACTTCTCTCATACTCCAATTTATTGTGATAATGACGCATCTATCCAAATTGTGAACAATCCAGTTTATTTTTCAAAGACAAAACACATTGCCATCAAAGAACACTTCATCTGAGACTCGTTTAACCAAGGTTTAACTGTTTCTGAACAAATTCATACCGACGACAATGTCGCCGATCTTTTTACAAAACCGGTTAATCGAGCCCGTTTTGTCTCTCTTTTAGAACTGCTGAGAATGGTCCAGTTCGAGGACTGAGCCTAGTCAAACAAAAATATTTTTCTTTGTTTTGTAAATTTGTACTTTCAATTTTATTTTCAGCACAAATTTAGGGGGATGTATTCTCAAGAAAAACACAAAAACAATAGAAAATTTCAAAAATTACAAAAATAAAAAGTTTTGCTGTTATGCGAGAAATGAAATGATTTTTCACAAACTGGATTAAGACTGGCTCATGTAAGACGAGTATCGAAATGGTTTGGCTCTGGTGTGATATACTGGTAGGCTTGGTCCTGACGGCTGAAAAGATGACTGATCTTGTGAAAAACTTAAAGATAAGGTATGACCTCGGTAAGGAACATCACTTGGAATCAAGTACAATCTCTATTTGAAGGCTTGTGTGATGTCCCTACGCATAACACTATGGTCTAGGTCTGAATCCTGTCTGAAACACTCGTGTATCTCCTCTGTTTTGCGTAAGCAAGGACCTGGAGATGCTAGGCAATAAAGAGGCTTGTGCTGCATCCAGAAATATGCTGACCTAGTCTCTTGGTTGTCGTGCTGTAGATCAAAATTTCACCAAAAAGAGACCTTTACGTCCAAAGATGTCCTGGCTGTCCCTCTGCTGCATCCAGATATATGCTGACCTGGACACAGTCAGGACGTCATAAAAGAGACCCTCAAGAGTCCAAAACCCTTAACCTACATCATTTGAGAAATCATTTGATTTGTATATTATACCATATCTTCTATTGATCTATTCTTTTCTCTTCTCAATCCACTCCCAGTCATGGTTTCAGAATGCTAGAACAGATACTGTGCAAAATATGCTATAGGGAAACTACTAGCAAGATAGAGTGTACTGCTTATGATTCTAGGATCTGATCGTGACTTATTTGAGTGCTCATTTTTAATTGAACCAAAACATGATAAAATAAAATCATTGACTGTCATTCCAGAAGGCCTAAGGCAATAAGTTTAAGTAGATAAATATACCAGTAATTGCTAAGACTGGCCTAAGTAGATCAATGTTGATAAGTGTAGTCTGGCCTGAAACATAGTGATTTGATCCTGCAAGCAATTTTAAATAAGACTTGTGTGAGTGTAAATAATTTTTTATTGTTATTCTTATGTGTGTTTAGTTTAGTTTGTTTTGTGAGCTTATATTTATAAAAATCTTGACCAGCTCATAAATTGACTTGGACCCATTTTTGTTAAACATTCACTTCAAAAAGTTCTTGACAGTTTTGGGATTGGAGCCGGACCCACCGCACACTTGGCGGGACCCACAAAATCTTGCCTTTGTATGTGTTTGGCTATAAAAGGAAAAGATCTAGGTTGGTGTAGTTAAGTCACTTGGTTTCTTACTCATCAAGCCGGCTCACTCTCTCTCACACACACACAAAAACACAAACGAATCATACCTAGTTAGATCAAGAATCATGTTGTAACATCCTGCCTATCTCACTACAAATATTGTCCGCTTTGCCCCGATGGGTTGCCCATCCTAAGCTCACGGATTTGTTTTTGGGTGCCCAGGTAGAGACTTCCCAGGAGGTCACCCATCCTGGAATTGCTCCCACCTGAGCACGCTTAACTGTGGAGTTCTCCTCTTATCCACTAACATTAAGCCCCAAAACGCGTTGGTGATTTAAGAGGCAAGACATTACTTATGAACCAAGGATCTCTCCTGCCCACAGCCGATGTGGGATTTTCCTGGGGTGTCACATTCACCCCACGTTAGAGTCTCATCGTCCCTGATGAGGTGTGCACCCACCATCCCGAACGGCACAGGAGTGGCTCTGATACCATCTGTAACATCCTGCCCCTCTCACTACCAATATTGTCCGCTTTGCCCCGATGGGTTGCCCATCCAGAGCTCACGGATTTGTTTTTGGGTGCCCAAGTGAAGACTTCCCAGGAGGTCAGCCATCCTGGAATTGCTCCCACCTGAGCACGCTTAACTGTGGAGTTCTCCTCTCATCCACTAACATTAAGCCCCAAAACGCATTGGATGATATTAGAGGCGGGGTGTTACACATGTGCTTCTCGAAGTATAAAGGTATGTATTTTTTGTGCTTGGTGATGATCCGGTATGTTACCGGATGGTTATGAGGTTTGTTTCTTTGTTTTTGTTTTTGAACATGATCCGAGTGTTAGTGATGTGATTTGATGATAAACTGATGAATATTATGGTTTTTGTTTGGTTAAATCCTTTTCAAAATGTTTGCTTTTGATGAAAAAGTTTGTGTTTAAAGTGGTAACATCATCAGATAAGATGATCGGTGGCGGAAATGTTGAAGATGGGGCGGCGCGTGAGAGACACGCGCCTAGGGATCTGGGCTTGTCTCAAATATTTTAAATGTTCTGACCATTCGAGAACTTTTTGTCTTCTCGAGATCCCCCAAATCACCCGAGAACTCATCGGGTTCTTGAGAACCGTCTGGTAACCCGAGAACCCTCTGATAACCCGAGAATCCATTGTTCACTCGAGAACCTACTGGTCACTCGAGAACCAGCTGGTTTCTCAAAAACCCAAAAGTTATGAGCTTCTGATTACTTGATAATCGTTGGATCATCTCAATGTTATGTGTTTTGATAGCAGGTGTGGATGATGATGGTGATGATGATGAACCACCCGACGCTGCAAAGGAAGATCACTTTCCATGTTTTGCCGAAAACAAAATGCAGCTGGAAGTACATGGTGAGCAGATGCGGGGACGAGATACATCATGGAAAATATCTTCGCTCATCATATATTTCTAGGGTGCTTCACTAGTATCTAATGTTAGACGAGGCTCACATTTTTGCTGATGCAGTGAGACTCGTCTAGTTTATATAAATAATAAAGGTTGACCCACGGGTCAAAAGGTCATCACTGAGGACTCGGGGTTAATTTTAAGTCTAAAGATCGTCCCCGAGGACTCAGGATCAGGTTGGGTCAAAGGTCGTCACCGAGGACTCAGGATCAGGTTGGGGTCAAAGGTCGTCACCAAGGACTCAGGATCACGTTGGGGTCAAAAAGACGTCGAACCATATGGATCATGAAGAACCAAATCTCAAAAGGACGTCGAACCATCTGGATCATGGAGTCTCTCACACTTAGAATGCTCAAATCAGATGAACTTGGATGATGTTAGAAGACAAGTGATGCTGATTGACCGAAGATCCGTACCATGATGATTCAGTTTTGAATGTTCTCCTTTGAAGAATTATAAATAATTATCAAGTAATGTTATTACACCAAGACGACAGAAACCTAGGGGGATATTGTAGGGCCATAGTTTAGAGGTTTGCGTCTGTCTTGGCCCATTAGACGTTTTTGGGTAGTTTAGTCTATTAGGTTAATGGGTTTCGGCCATTGGGCCTATGTACTCGAGTTCCCCTATGTGTCTATAAATAGGGGGCTCCAAAACATTTTGGGTTTGCTTGTTACTTTTTCTAGTTTTGCACTCTTGTTCTCTTGTACTCGAACCAAGTGTACCAGACGACTCATTGTGGTCGTGTGCACTTTTTGCAATACAATCATTCGGTTCTATTTTCTTCCTTTGTTGTTCTTACATCCAATCTTGGATCGGCACTCGATTGGGTGTGTTTGATACCCCGGAGAGGATTCTGGACTTACATAATCCATCTACACAAATAATATATTTATATTTATTATCTTTACTCACTTATATAAGAAAAACAACAAAGTTTTCATGTCGAATTTCGATAAAACATCACATGTTCATCTTTGTACAAATTTTACTAAATAGTATTTGTGTTTGTTGGGAAATTTGATTGTTAAATAAAAATAAAATATAATTTGAAGAGTTGTTTCAGTGGGAAAGTAACGAAATTCATCATTTACTACGCATATCAACAGATGTTATAAAAAGTCCCAAAAATAATGATAACGATTTTGAAGTTACTTTATTAAAAACATTATTTTATTATTATTGTTGTGTTAAAATTGTCTTTCATTTTATAAAAAATAAATTAAAATTTCCAAAAGTTCCAAAAGTAACTTCCAATTTTATATTTACTTGAAATCCAACTAATAAAGTTGAAAACCAACTTTACGAATAGTTATTATATTTCAGCCTATAAAAGTGGATGAATTCCCAATATTCATTTTCACTATTCTCATTTTACATCGAAGATTCTTACAATCAATGGAAAATAGATTACCAACAGTTGGTTGGTAAACAACTTCGATTTGATGTTTTTCGATGATTCTTCCAATCAAAGGAAAACATCAATTCATTATTACATATATACAAGCAGTTCCTATTTTCAATGGTTAGGATTTTTGGATCTGGATGATATTTAGATACGAGCTGCTGTCGTGTACTGGTTTTCATTGTTTTTGTTTGTGATTTGCTTCGATGATGCTGGAAAGAAAGATCATTCTCTAAGGTTTGGTTGTTAGTAGTGTTTTTTTTTATGTTTCCTTGAATTTTTATGTAGTTAGTAAAGTCACATATTGTAATTCTGTTATCATTAAAGTAGTTTCTTCCATTTTTTATTTATGTAGTTTGTAACTTCTGTTAAATTCAATGTTTAACTCAAATTATGGAATTGTAATTATGGAATTTTGATTGACGGTTATTAGGTAAGCATTTTTAGATAACCATTGTTAGTGACAACGTCTTTTTACCAAATGAAGTTAAACAACCTTTTCATGTCCAATTTACATAACACAGAAGTTAAATAGTTTTTTGTAATATGAAAAACATAAAACATCACATGTTCATATTTCTACACATATTGGTAAATAGTATTTGTGTTTGTCTGGAAATTTGTATTTAAAAAAAAGAAAAGAATTTGAAGAGTTGTTTCAGTGGGAAAATTAACTAAACAGTTGAATTTACATCTGTTTTATTCAACAGTGTTTTAAACACAGTGTTTTAAAAATTCTGCTATATTTACGGCGTGCTTTGAAAGATGTTACCAAATACAGTTTTTCTTTCAACTTTAGATTTACTTTTTAATTTGGTCATCCTCTTTTTTTGTTTTAATTTCTGTTATCTCAACAGAGCTTTAATTTGTCTGTAAATTTAACTGGTATTGGCAATGGAACAGACGTTACGAGATACAGTTTTTGTTTTAACAGTAGATTGACTCTTTAATTTGTTTTTTTTTTACCAAACAGAGCATAACAGTTTGTGTGTTTATTTTTTATATTTTAGGTAGTAATTGTTTTAAAGAAAGAAACAGATGTTAGTAAACAGGTTTTCTTTACATCAAACAATTGGCTTCGTAATGTTCGTTTTAGTAAACAGACCTTAAAGTAATTGTTTTAAAGAAACAAACAGATGGTAATAAACAGATGTTGTCAAACAACAGACGATGGGAGTCTTAATGTTGTTTTTACTAAACAATGCTTAACATTTAAAACATACATAATAAAAACCATATATACTATATAAACTACTTAATTCAAATTTCAAAAATCCTTTCTTTCTTTTTCAGAATCTCGCTTGAAAGATCATTTTTTAACTGCAACAACGCTTCTTGAATGTTGTTGTCGATTTGTAGTTGTTGAGTCAAGTAGTCTTCTATCTTGTCTCTCAAACCAGTTGTTGGTTCATGCAATACCATATCTAGCAGGCCAATGTTTGTCCATGATTGTTCCTTAACTGTTTCTTCCATCCTCTCTACTCCATTCCTAATATGTTCGTCTTTTCTCTTTTGTCTTAATGACCAAGCGCTGGATATTGACTTAACGTCTGATGTATCAGCAAAATGATAGTATGATTTGTTTGCCATTTTGGTAGATGAAGTTTAGAATATGTACTGTGTGGAATTTATAGATAAATTTTAGGTTGGATATGAACATATTTATAGTAATAATTTCGAAAGATAATTAATTTTACGCGATATTTGGTATAATTATTTAAATCTTTGATTTGTACAACTGATACTTGATTATTTCAGCTATTCGTTTTCCAAAGCATTCGTCCATTTATGTTTCATAAGTTTTATAGACTTTTTAGATACTATAAACGTTTTGTAATTAAATAATCATTATAACAAAACTTGTTGTTTAACACGTTAACCCAAGTATAATAACTATTCTACCCAATGACCTTTCATTTCCCGCGTTATAAGTGTATAAATTAGTAAACACATCCTGAAGTTCATTATAAACCATCTTAACATTACATTTCAGTCTTCATCAATGGCATCAATGCTAGCGCCAAGTAATAACCATGAAGATGAAATGAAGGAATTTGTTCTTAATCAAATTACAGCACAATACTATCAAGATTTGAAGACTACAAGAGATTTGAGGATTTGTTTTGACAGTTTGCACTTGGACACATTTGACCGAGATGATGTGCAATGGATTTTGAAGTCAATGCCTTCGACTGCTGGTCGTGATTTGTCGTTGTTGTGCAATTCAGAGTCCGGGATTAAGGACGTAGAATTTTGGCAAAAGTTAAATATCAACATGCACAACTTGAAGCTTCAATGGAATTGAAGCTTAAGTTTATTAATTCCTTTTACTAGCTATGTATCTTGATGTTTAATGTTGATTATATTTATTTTTTGTTTTTAGTTTTGTATGTCTGTCAAGATTATATATGGTTTTTTATGTTTTGTGATGCTAAATTGAGTAGTATTAAGTTTTATGTTTTATTCAATCTCCATATTAGTAAACATGAGATTTAATCAGTTCATCGCTACCGATGTATCAAGTGAAAAATGGATGGCCTCTTCATTTCTACTTGAAAAGATAAGGTCAAATGAAAAGTTCAATGAAGACATACAAAAAATAAGTTTCCTACAGTCGTTACCAAAACATTTTTTCTTTCAACATTAGATTGACTTTTTAATTTGGTGATCATCTTTTCTGTTTTAATATATGTTATCTCAACATAGCTTTAATCCTTCTAGAGACTTTTTATTCCTTGGTTGTAACATTTCAGTTATTAAACATCTTGTCAGTATTATTAACTGGTATCGTCGAAGGAACAGACGTTACGAAATGCAGTTTTTTTAACAGTAGTTAACAGTTGGTCTGCTTATGTTTTTTTATAATTTGGGTGGTAATAATAATTTATAATTATTATAAAGAAATAAACAGATGGTACTAATTAAAGAGGTGTTCTTCGCAGCAGACGATTGGCTTCTTAATGTTGTCTTTACTAAACAATGCTTAAGGTTGGATTTATTCTTCCCGTGTGTTTCACACGGGATTCCACCGGGTATTATTTTTTATATAATAAACGAAAAGGGATATGCCACATGGCACTAGATGAGGCATTCACACCCGCTTGATTTCCCTTTAAAGCATTTCTCTCTCTCATGTGCATCACACATGCACTCCCCCCCCCCATAATTTTTAAACGTTAGTAACGTTTATATACGACATTTAAAAAAAAATTATACCAAACTAACGACCGTTTTATTATCTTTCTAACTAGCACCATAATTAGGGCTGTAAACGAAACAAACGAACACGAACAAGGCCTTGTTCGTGTTCGTTTGTTAATAAATTAACATGTTCACGAACTGTTTATGAAAACTTACCGAACGAGTTTTTTTTGTTCGTGTTTGTTTGTTAAGGAAATTACGTGTTCACGAACGGTTCATAAACACTTACCGAACAAGATTTTGTTCTTGTTCGTTTGTATTTATTTGCTAAATTTAGATGTCGGACAAAAGTGAATACAAACAAATACAAATGAACGTAAACGAACACAAATAGACATTACTGAACAAAATCGAGCACAATAACCCATTAAATTCCGAAAATTAGCATTTTTCACCGCTAACATTGTCCTCCCATAATATACTAATCCAATTACCCAAATATACTTGACATAATCTTGATCACATAATGTCTTATTAAATCACAAAGGAATCATACTAAACTTGAAATCCTCGTTTAATCCACAAAAAATAACAGTTAATCAAAATAGTTAATGTAATATTAACATGTGATGCACTAATATATATCAAATAATCTACTACTGAAAAATTTGAAGTACAAAATTAAATATAAAAAAAATTAAAAATCCTAATTAGCTATCGAACACAAACAAACATAAACGAACACGTTACCGAACGTTCACGAACATAAATGAACGAACATGGCCTCTGTTCATGTTCGTTTGTTTAAACAAATGAACGGAGTTTCCTGATTGTGTTCGTTCATTTATTAAACGAACGAACGCATACGAACTTCCCTTCGAACAGTTCACAAACTGTTTGCCGAACGTTTGGTTTGTTTACAGCCCTAACCATAATGCTATGCAAAAAACTAAAAAAATGACTTTTTGTGGGCTTTTGTTCATGCAGAAAAAAAAACACAATGTGTTCAAATAATTAATTAATCATGTTTAGCAAGTCACTAATCATGTTAAGATAGTATATATGTGTTTGAACTTACTATTACATATAAGAACCATCTAACTACATATACATTCACAGATTTAGTTAGTTTAGTAAGGTGGTTGCTAGGCCGGTTAGATGTAGTCTATGATTCTTAGACACCATGTAAATCTCTAGCTGATACGTGTTAATTAATCACCCCACCTTGCATGCCTCTTAAATCAATCATCATCATGGCAAATCATTTTATACCAAATTGGTTGTTTTTTTCCAAGTTCACATCACATCTTTAGAATGTTTTGAGAAAGTGACAAAGTTATACAAAGACTACGCTAGAGCAAGATGTGTTCACATAGAATTAGAAGTAGGTTTTATGAGTTATCAATGATCCTTTAAAAAATCTTGAAAAAACGACATATTCTTTCTACAGTACATTTATTTTATCACTTTAAAAACAAGGAAAAAACAAATAATATAGATATGGGGTATGTTTGGGAAGGAGCTTTTAAGAGTTTTTATGAATTTCAAGCTTCAAGCTTTTAAGAAAAAACTCCTACTAAATAAAAAGTCTTGTTTGGTTGAAGGAGCTTGAAGCTTTTAGGTTAAGAGAAAAAACTATATATTAAAAAGCTACTAGTACTAGCGTTTAAGAAAAAACTCATACTAACTACAAGATTTTAATGAGTAAATAACACAAATACCCATTCGATCATAAAAAATAATAAAAAAACATGCATATATGCTTTTAATTAATGTCCATTTTAGTCATTTTATACATTTTATTAAAAGCTCCAGCTACTCTGTCAAACACCAAAATATATTTAAAAAGCTACAGCTACCAGCTTCCAGCTATAACTACCAGCTTCCAGCCACCAGCTAGTTTTGTCAAACATACCCATGAAATGATGAAACAATTAAAAAAGAAAAAACAATGCAAGATGCAAGACTAGAACCTACTACTTGAAACAATGGTTTTTTCTTTTTTATTTTTTGACCAATCAAACTAAGCATTTTATTCACATTCACCCAAAGTTTACAAACGAAAAGATAAAAAACACCGCCCCAAGCCCATTAAGCCAGTGGCTACCTGGGGACATCAAACCATACATTCACATGAACAATACAATATCGAATAACACCCCTATCCCCAATTTTAACTATCCATAATCAAAAGCCGTAAATTCGAACCATCTATTTATGTCCATATCTGACGCTTTCGCTCTCTTTACCATCCACCAATATAATTCCGTCTTGACCTCCTCAACTAATTTTTGTGTGGCAATATCAACATGGTTGAAAATCTCCTGGTTTCGGGATAATCATAGTTTCCAAATCACCAACAATACTATCGCATATATTGCTTCCATCTTCCTTTCACCACAAGTCAGTGACCTGCAATCTTTATGAATCTGCACCAAAGGAGTATCCGCATCAACAATCTCCATCTTCACCCATTCATTAATACTTCTCCAAGACGCCCTAGCCCATAAACATTCGACAAAAATGTGCTCAGCCGTCTCTACATCAGCACTGAATCTCTTACATAAACCATCGGACACCTGTAATCCCCGAAATGCCAATGCTTCAGCTGTAGGAATCTTGTTATCCAGCGCCCGCCACACGAAGCAGTTGACTTTAGGTACGGTAATCCTACTTCACCAGAATTTTTAAGCCTGACTTGACGATTGATGTTCAACCAAAAGCGAGTTTCAGACAGTCTTAACTGAAAATTTAATAGCCGAATAACCCAAACGCCATCTCCATTCGTCTACAATCGACTTTTATATATGTATTAGTTAGGTAATTCATTGTTATATAAGATGAATCCGCAAGGCTTGAATTGAGGTTTTTTTTACTCAGTTATACTTTAAAATACATTCTATGTTACTAAAAGAATGTCACATATTTTTAAAAAAGTTATATAAAGTGAAAATTCTAAACATTAAAAACTAAAAAATGATATAAAGTAAATGAAATAATAAGACCATGTGTAATGTGTAGTGGTAAGGGGAAAAACATAATGCTCCTGATTCTGATTTGTTCATGTGGCAGCTGAGTTAGCATGGGGCTTGAAGTGAAAAAATGGTGTAGTGGTAAGGGGAAAAAGATAAGGCCGTTGTTTCTGATTGATCGTTTTTTTTTATTATTTTTTTAATTTTTTTAATTAATTAACTCAAAATAATTAAAATAAAAGACAAATAAATATAAAAAAATTGCAAATAATATTAAAAACACACAACTAGTATTAAACTAAATTCAAACAACTAAACAAACAACTAAAAAAATACAATAGCAAATTAAAAAAAAACGCATCATAAAAAAAGAGCTAAACACACTAGAGTTTATATCTTGCAAGAATTTCTTGCCTATGAAGTTGTGCAAAGCGTAGGGCTTCTCCGTCGAGGTGGTCGATCGATCTGGACAAAAACTCAATGTCCTTTTCCCTTTGCCTCGCCTCTTGGATGTCGACGAACCTTTTATTCTCGACCACTCTTTGGTGCATAGTTTCCAAACGTCTTTGGCCAAGGTCGCGAATATCTTGTAGTCGTCGATTCATTTCCTCAAAATCTTCCTTCAACTCACCACCTCCTGCCGAAGACGACTCCGCCTTGCCACCCTTTTTTGATCTTCTACCGGGTGGTCTTGGAAGATCCTCCTCATTCTGCTCCTCCTCCTCCAAATTAATAGGATCACCTAAACTCACATAGCGAGCATCGGATGACGGTGTATCCGGATCTCGCGACAAGGAGGTTTGGCCTCGTACCCGGGTGAGACGGGACCCCAAACGGTGAACCATATGGAAACATTTTTGTGTTTTGAAGTTGTATTTTTTAGTTTGAGTAGGTTTGTTGGTGTCGTGGTGTGTTTTTTATGTATTGTGTGTGTGTGTGTATATATATATATATATATATATATAAACTAAAAAAAATTACTGTTTCAAAATTAAATACAAAGAAGCAACGGTCCATTTTTTGACAGTTCATATTTTGTCCCCACCTCGTCCACGTATTAGCAATTGATTGGATGTAAACTGTCACCCGGCGCTAAGATAATCACGCCTGCCCTTATTTTTCGTAAATCGCGCCCCCCATAGCGATGTGGGGGGCACTATCTTCCTACATCACGCCACATAGGCCACCACAGGGGGTCTAACAAAACTAAAATTCATGTACGTTAACCTAAAAAGAATAAAAAGAACAAAAATAATAATTAAAGGGTTTTTTTGAATAGAGCTATATATCGACCACGGGATATGAATAGATAGATAATCGGTGCACCGTGCAATCGTGCATGCCCTTGTCATTTCTTTGACTTTCTCCATATGTGAGGCTCATTTAAATAAAAAAAATACAACCAAGCCCGCTTTGCAAAAATTGCAAGTTTAATCCCAATTTTATAAAACTATTATATCATTATCACCATCATACTCAGTTAATCCCATCAATAACAAAAAGTTAAGATAAGTTTTGAGGTGGGTAAGATTTAGTTTAGACAACCTTACCTCTACCCCGTGAAAATAAAGAGGCTGCTTTCAGTGACACCCTCGGCTCGATAGTGGTTTTGTATCAAGCCATAGACATAAGGCACATAATGCTTAGCAATCGGGACAAACCCGATTTGTGCATGTACCCCATTGTCTTTTGGCTATCAATGCCACCACATGATGCATGATTAACCGTCCGTAATTTTTAACGCTATTTTTCATGAAATTAGTAAAATAATGTTAAAATTTGTACAACTTTACTTTTGCCCCCCCCCCCCCCCCGGGAAGGCCACACATATATACATCATATGTGCACAACCATAAGCAGGGCTTTTTTTTTTAAACTATTATGATGATGTCTTATATTTGAATTTTGTAACGTAAATAGTTCTTGACTTCGACGAGTGTTAAATTTCTCATTAAATTCTTAAAAGGAAAAATTACAAATTTGTTTACCCCAAATTTTAATAGACACCCTTTAACTTTAAAATTGATGAGATTTATCCTTTAAGTTTTAAAGCTTTGTACCATTTGATTTTTAACACTAACCTAGTTAAAATTTTCAGTTAAGTCTGATCATGTACATTGCATATTAGGGTAGGTTGGTAAGTTTACTCGTCTATTTGAAATATAGTTAAATGAAAAACAAATAGAATTATAAATTATATATATAATATGTGTGTGAATACATAACCCCTGTGTCTCTCAATCTCAACTCTAACACACACACACTCTCTCTCTCTAACATCACCTAGCCACCACCGACCAACAAAAAACCCCTCACCGCTTGTGGATCTCGCAATATTTGGGATCTTACAGATCTATGGTTTCTAATTGATCCCAGGCAAAACGGGAAAAAATGATGGTGTAAAACAACAAAACGATGGTTAATAATAAAGGGGAGGTTAAGTTTTCATATTAGAGGTGGATGGTGTATAGAGGTGGAAACGGTGGTACGATGAAGAAAGGTGATCGGTTATGGTATTTAGGTTAGGTTTAGATGGTGGGGATGGTGGGTGGTAGGTGGAAAGTGGTAGGTGGCAAGTGGTAGGTGGATAGAAAGAGAGCCTGATGGTTGTGTCGCCCGAACTGGAGTTGTGGCTAGGTTCTTCAAATCAAAATTGTCTTTCTCGTTCTTGTTACTACTTTGACCTTCAATTTTTGATGGATTCTAGAGAATAGTGTGTTGGGAATCATGGTATTATATACGAATCAGAAGCGGTTTATATATTTAACAAAATCGATTATATAACAATATATATAGGGCTGATATATATATATATATATATATATATATATATATATATATCTTATTAGTTCATTTTATTTATTCGATTAATAAAATATTCCCAATCAGGATCAAGATTAAACGCGTATAAACAATAAACAACCATATGGGGTTAGTTACCAACCTTTGACGACTACACCATAATTTTAGCACGCGAGTTACAACGAATCCTCGCTAGTAGGAAGCTTCATGAACCGATCACGAACCAACCAAGAAAGAGGAAGTGGGCGGCGACGGATGTTAGTGGCGGAGGGAGGAGGCCCGAAGGTAGGTGGCGGCCAAAAAGAGGAGAGGTGAGTTTTATCTTTATAAAACTTGTGATTAGGGTCTGATCCCTAATTTGTTAAAATAAAACTTACAATAAGCCCCCTTTATTATTTATTAAAACTCTCCTCAATAATAAATTATTTATTATCAAGTCCCTCATTTCCAAACAACTTATTATTTCATAAATAATATTCCACATAAACATGAACTTATAAGATTCGTGTACCAATGTATAACTCTTCGGACCGTACCGTGTAAGTTAACGTTGACCTCTTAATTAACTGTTGGACATATACATATCTCTAAAAATCTCCTACTTGGACGATTTTAATTAAACGAGTCAACGTGCGCAGAGTTGGACGCCTAGCTGCATCACACTGCTCCTGACACAGTATGACACTTTACAGTCGTCAACTAGTTCTTTGAGTTCAAGTAACACTTTACTTAACCAAATACTATAGCTCTTATAATTCTATCAATAAGTCCCTTCTGTATAGAACATTTTTTGATTATAAGACATTGATCATTCATTATTATATAGTGATCAACAATTCTCTATTCTCGTCTTTAATTCAAAGTGGTTTAACGAACTACCTTTAGTCTGAGCGTGGCCACACATTTATTCCAATTTGAGTTAACGAAGGCGCCGGTATGTCTAAACTTCTAATCCTATAGAAGTACAAAATTCCATCAGCGTCATATAACTCCCACTTAACCTTGGATTTCTCCCAATGCTACCCGAATTACTACCCATGTTTCAAGATAGTGTTAGATAACATCAACGATAGTCCTTGATCAATGTAGTTTAATATGTGCCTTAGTAAAAAGGACAGATTGAACATATCAATATAAAAACATCTCATGACATAAATCCATGGAGATCGTTTTGAAGCGAGTTACATCCAATATCATTCCTTAATGATATCTATAACTTTCGATTCTCAAACCCTTGAGTTATTCATCTCAATTCACAATAGTCTTACATTCAAATTCATTCCCATGTAATTTGATCGACTACGGATATTTTAGAATACTCTTATTCAAGGTTTTAAACATACAAATAACGAACACAGTTACACAATATTTAAATTTGCATTTAACACATAAATCAAATAAATATTCAATGTAACTGTTATAGTTAAAATAAAACACCAATACTAACTACAGATCACGTCCACTGTCTAGCAAATCTAAGTGTTATCTTTCCAGCATGCTCCTTATGTTTAGCTTGAGGTAAAGGCTTAGTAAAGGAGTTAGCCATATTTAGATTTGTATGAACTTTGTTTATAACGATGTCTCCATGCTCTATTATCTCTCTAATATAGTTGAATTTTCTAAGTATATGCCTTGTGGTTTGATGTGACCTTGGTTCCTTTGCAAGAGCAATAGCACCAGTGTTGTCACACAACATATCGATCGGTTTCTTTATGCTAGGCACAACATCGAGATCAGTAATGAACTTCTTCATCCAAGTAGCCTCTTTTACAGCATCCGATGCAACATTGTATTTAGATTCACAGGTGGATTGAGCAACCACACTTTGCTAGAGCTCTTCCAAGTAAGAGCCCCACCATTCATAATGAAAACATATCCCGTCTGTGACCTTAAATCGTCATGATCAGTTTGGAAGCTTGCATCAATATAACACTTAACTGACAGCTCCTCATCCCATCCTCCAAATATTAAGAACATGTCGTTAGTCCTTCTTAAGTACTTAAGAATGTTCTTCACTGCAACCCAGTGACTCTCTCTTGGATTTTGTTGATATCTACGCGTCATGCTAAGAGCATACGAGACATCAGGTCTAGTACATAACATGGCATACGTGATGGAACTAACAGCAGAAGCATATGGAACTCTTTCCATTTTCTTCTTTTCATCTTCAGTGTTTGCAAACCGTGTGCTATTAAGAATGGCTCAATGTATGTACTTTGACTCAAACCAAGTAACCGCTTTGATCTACTCCTATTGATCTTTATTCCTAGAATATAAGCAGCTTCACCAAGATCTTTCATTGCAAAACATTTACCCTACCAGGCCTTAACATCTTTTAGCATAGGGATATTATTTCCAACGATTAATATGTCATCTATATACAGAATGAGAAAAGTGATATAACTCCCACTAGATTTCTTGTAAACACATGGTTCATCTTCGTTCTTGATAAACCAAACTCCTTAATTTTCTGATCAAAGCGGAGATTTCAGCTGCGAGATGCTTGCTTTAATCCATAAATGGATTAATTCAGCTTGTACACCTTATTAGGATTCTCTGGATCACCAAAACCCTCAGGTTGTACCATATATGTGACACCCGGCAAACTCAGGTTAGTAACGTTGACTAAACTAGTAAGTCTACCTTAGCGAGTCATGCATATTACGTCCTTAACGGGGTCAGTTGAGTCGGTATGATGATTCTGGGAATCATCGGGAGTCGTTATGATGATCCGCGGGGTCATCGGGAGTCGGTCCATAACTATGGGTACAAGGATCGGCGATTCGTGGAATCGCCGGGTCTAACGCACACACGAGTCTCGAGTCCCGGGAATTGGTGAACGGATGTAAACGTGTTAGTTATCATGCATTATATGTTTGAAATCATTATGTGACTTATCGGTATGTGAATACGTGTTTAAATATGTTAAAATAGTGTTTAACGCGCCAAAAACCCATTCCAGCACCTTATAGGCGATTAGGAGCCTGGGGGACTCCTAATCGCGTGAACAGTAAGCGATTACAAGGGGAGTGGGGCGAGTAGGAGGCCTAATCGCATGAACAGTGGCGATTAGGGTCCCTACTCGCGAGTAGGAGGCTAATCGCGTGAACAAAGAGGCGATTAGGCCCCTAATCGCCTGATCTGGGCTTCTAATCGCGTGAACAGCAGGGTCCGGGTCAAAACACCTATAAATAGAACCCTTAACTCCCCAAACACCTCTAGAACAACCCTAGCTGCTCCCAAACCACCCACACACCTTGAAACACCTCTGGAACTCTTTTTGCTACAAAAATCACCATCCCCAAGCTTACACACCTTTCTTTAGCAAAATCCAAGGAGTGTTCTTCATCCCTAACCTTTGTAAAGTTGTTATTTTGAGTTCCCCAAAGTTCCAGACCTTGTTTTACCAAAATGTGTCTTTAAAAACCTTTCAAAAGAGTCCTAAACTAAGTCTACACCTTAATGCTTGTTATATGTGAAGTTTACATGCATATGTTGGTCTTCTTGGTGATTTTACTTGTTATATGTGAATGTTTTCAAGATATGATTGTACTTCTGCTATGTAGAGGTTATTAGGAAGGTTGTCTTAGAATCTTAGCCATTATTGTGGTGTTTTGAAGAAAATGCATATTTCGACCCATTTGTATGTTCTTGAAGATTTAGGATGGTTATGCTATGATTGTTGATGTAAAGTTGTTAGAATTGATGCTAGGAAGATGATAGAACAGAGGTTTGATGATCTACATGTTGGTAGAGGTTGAAATCTGATTGTTTCCATTTAAGGAAAGATAAGGTTGGTAGGTGAAACCTAGTACTTTGCCATTTTAGGAAATAATTGCATAGAACATGCTAGATCAGTGATATGTCGGGGGTTTTTGCTTGAAATGGGTTGGTAAATGATTTAGGTTTGATATTGGGTGTCGTTGCATGTTTCGGATCTGATTTGGAGGGTTAAACGCGCGAAAATACGTTACACAGCAGCTGCAGGCGATTAGGAATCCTAATCGCCTGAGCTGGGGGCGATTATGCAGACTTATAGGCGATTTGGGCCCTACTCGCCTGATACATCAGGCGATTAGGCCTCTAATCGCCTGTAGGCTGATGCCTACTCACGTGTGACCTTCCTAATCGCATGAACTGCTGTCGTGAACGCGTTTTGACATCCCGGAACACGATTTGACACCTAGGAACATGCTAGGAACCCCGGGATGCACCCAATGACTTAGTAAGACGTATTCGGACCTGATTATGCGTTAAACGGATATTATGCTAGACTGGGTGAATTATTGCGCGTGCTAAGTGTTTAATTGCATATGTTGCATGATGTCTTGTACTTATCTAATACGTGGAATGTCGGGTCACCAATGGGATGTCGGGTCTTGTCTGGCACGGTCGGTTTAACAGTTAAAGGTGTTTTCAAACGTATGGTCACGGTCTGGACATTCGGGGACTAGTTAACCCACGGGTTATTAGTCCAGGTACTTATACACATCTTATGATAGGTCGCCGCTATTTGGGGCTATCATAGCTTAATTTCTTAACTGTTTTCAAGTAACGTAAACCGAGGTGAGTTTCACAGCCCCACTTTTACTGTTTGGCTTTCGGGGGGAGAAACATGCTTTGTATGAACGATTTAAAGGACAGGTTATACTATGGGCACTTTATGTACTATACGGTCTTTATGGAAAGTCCCAGGGGGAAACCATGAATGTGCGGGAATGCACAACGAGGGAAATGTGGATAGATCTATTGTGGCCTCACAAGCCCCACCCGACGGCCGGGTGCCGGGCGGGTGCATATTGTCTCTACCTATCGGGTTACCGAGGCATCGGTAGCCCAGTCGTCTGGGCTGGTCTCGTCTATTGGTTCATGTTCAGTAATGGGTTCCCAACCGTAGTAGTGAGATCACTTAACGTCTAGCTAACGTTCTTATGACATAGTATAACGGGAATGATCTTTGTGAACTTGTGACAACTCTTTTATAAAAGAAAACCTGTGAACTCACCAGCATTATATGTTGACATTTTTGGCATGTTTTCTCAGGTCGCTAAGTTAGCAGTCATCGGACTAGGCGCACGGAGTCATGCACAGCGTCTAACATTTTGAAGCATATTAAACAATGTTTTTGTAAACAATGATATGTCTTTTGGTTGTAAACAAGAATGCTTCCGCTGCTGGTTTACAGCTCAAAGCGTGATCTTTTGGTTTTAAATATAATTATTGAATGCATGTTTGTTGTATGTTTATTGTGATCGTTGACTGAGATCCTGGTGTGTCACGCGCCTCGCGGTAAAACCCCGCACGTGGAATTTGAGGGTGTGACAATATAGACATCTTCAAGTAAGTGTCCATTGAGGAACCTGGTCTTGACATCCATTTGCCATATTTCGTAGTCATAATACGCAAAAATGGCAAGTAGAATCCTAATAGACCTAAGCATGGATACTAGTGAGAAAGTTTCCTCATAATCAATTCCTTGAGTCTGAGTAAAACCTTTCGCTACAAGCCTAGCTTTTAGGTTTGCACATTTCCATCCATGTCAGTCTTCTTCTTAAAGATCCATTTATTTCCTACTGTCCAACATTCGGTAGGAAGATCAACCAAATCCCACTTGTTTATCATACATGGATTGCATCTATGCATTCTTGGCTTCTTGCCATCTCTTGGAGTCCGAATATAAGATTGCAGATTTGTAAGTAGAAGGTTCAACTTCATCAATCATGAAGATATCGTCATACCTTTCAGGTGCACAAAAATCCCTAATACTTCTTCGCACACTTGGTGTTTCTGTTGTTTCTTGAGTCCTCTTATGCTCAACTTCAACAACTTGATCAGTTACTTCTGGTTCTGACTGAACAACTAGTTCAGTCACTTATGTTTCTTGAATTTCTTCAAGATCCACATTGTTATCTCCAATACCTCACGCCAGATGCTCATCCTCCAAAAAAGTGCCTATGCGTTTAGTGAAAATCTTATTTTCAGTGGGGTGGTAGAACAAGTAACTGACCTTTTTAGCATATCCGACAAAAACCACATTTTCTCCTTTAGGATCTAGTTTATCTGAAGATTCTAGAGTGACATAAGCATTACATCCCCAGACTTTAAGATAGGATACTTTAGGTTTCTTTCCATGCCAAATCTCATAAGGCGTTTTATCAACCTTCTTTGTTGGAGCTATGTTCACAAGTCTTGTGGCAGTTTCCAAAGCACAACTCCAGAAGGAGTGTGGGAGGGTTGTACGACACATCATAGATCGAATTATATCCAATAGTGTTCGATTTCTCCGCTCAGACACACCAATATGTTGTGGTGTTCCAAGTGGAGTGAGTTGTGAAACTATTCCACAATTCTTTAGATGGTTGATGAATTCCCGACTAAGATATTCACCGTCTTGAGCTGATCGAAGCATCTTAATGGTTCTATTTAGCTAATTCTCTACTTCATTTTGGTACTCCTTGAACTTTTCAAGAGTTTCGTGTTTATGCTTCATAAGATAAACATAACCATATCTACTGAAATCATCAGTAAATGTAACAAAGTATGCTTCTACATGTCTTGACATTGTTCTAAATGGACCACATTCATCTGTATGTACAAGTCCTAACAGATCATTAGCTCTATCTCCAACATTTGAAAAATGTGCTTTTGTTAACTTTCCACTCAAGCATGATTCGCATTTGCCAAATGACTTTGAACCCTTGGAATCTAGGATCCCTGCAGTTTTGAGTTGTTTAACACGATTCTCGCTTATGTGACCAAGTCTACAATGCCACATATACATAACATTGAAGTCCAACTTATAACGTTTATGGGAGATGTTGCATAATATGTTATTATTCTAGATTTCTATCTCATAGATTCCATTGTTAGGTTTTGAATCAAAGTAAAATATATCATTATAATAAGCAGAAATAAATTCACCATTAAAATGATAATTAAAACATTGTCCACGCAAAGCAGAAACCGAAACAATATTTCTAGTAACACTAGGAATAAAATAAACATTGTTCAAAACAAGTTCTAAACCAGAAGGAAATAAAAGAACATATTCTCCTTTAGCCATCACTGTAACTCTTTATCCATTGCCAACATGGACCTCCAAGTCGCCCTGTTTCAGCTTCTTAATCTTTCTTAGTCCCTGCAAAACATTACAAATGTGAAAACCACATCCTGCGTCAAACACCCATGTTTTGCTAGAAAAAGAAAAGATTCAATGACATATATACCTGATGACTCTCCTCCACCTTGGCTAGCTTCAATGCAGCTAAATACTTAGCACAGTTCCTCTTCTAGTGCCCAGTCTCATCATAATGAAAACACTTGGCATCCTTCAGAGGTTTCTTGTTAGCAACAGTTTTGCTTTTTCACTTCCCCTTGCTCTTATTGCCCTTTTTATTGGTGTTAGGTTTCTTAACATGACCCTCCATGATCATCAGCAATGGTGCAGTTTTGCTGGGTATATTCACCTTAGCAGCTTTGAGCATCTAATCCAGCTCTACAAGTCTCTTCTTCTTCCGATTGATATTGTAGTTCAGAATGAACTGATCATATGACTTGGGTAATGAGTTGAGGATAATATCCCCAGCCAACTCATCACTCAAGGGGAATTCCAGACTAGCCAAGTGATTAACATATGCCTTCATTTTTAGCACACGAGCGCTAACTGATGTACCATCTTGCATACAAGTGGTTTTAAGTAATTGCATCACATTAAACCTCTCATGACGAGCCTTTTATTGGAACATTTTCACTAGGTGCTCATTTATCTCGTATGCCATCATCTCATCCATGGTCCTTTGAAGTTCAGGGATCATGGATGCTAACATTAGACATTCATAGAGTCATCGAAGTGCTTTATCTAGTTTCTATAAGCAACAGTCCATTGATTGATGGGTTCATTAGGGATTGGCGTTTCAAGAACATACAACTTTTTCTCTGCCTTGAGAACAATTTTCAAGTTCCAGTGCCAGTCCATGAAGTTGGAGTGGTTTAGTTTGTCCTTCTCTAAGATGGACTTAAGAGAGAATTCGGAGGCTAAATGGTTTTCTGTTGACATCTAAAAAGTTCAAAATATAATTTATTAGTATTTTATGTTTCGAAAATCCTAAGTTAATTTTATGACCCAAAACCAAAATTTTAATTAGGATGAGACCTTGATTCATCAAATCACAGCGAATTGGCTTAAGCACTATCCACTGGTCTGATTATGTAGGTAAACAACGATTGTTAAATGTGTCCACTACACAACTCTCCATTTGGGGTTATCGCTTAAAAGTGACGTATGTTTAACCCCAACTATGCCTACTTGATGAATAAGAGATGTTTTTGTCCTTTACTGTTAACTATAACATCGACCTATGTTACACAGGAAATGCGATGATTATCTTCTTTCATGATAGACGCCCAGATGCAGGGTATAATACTAACATTTGGGTTCGATTTAGAATGAAGAGTTAACTTGTTAAGGGTGGCATAAAACATCAATTTAAAATTGGGATTTATTTTTATATTTACCAAAAGATTTTGAATAACTCGTAGCATAATGCGAGTTACACAATGTTTTATAAAATCCAATTTTATATAATTCGAGATAATTGAAACACCTTTCAACACTCGACACGGTATAGCTTTAAATACCCTATTTAAACTATGTTGGTCGTTTAATCGCGAATGAAATTGTTTTAAATTTTAATAAAACTCTTTTATTAAATATGTTTTTCAGTTTTATAAAATCTGTTTTAATAAAACCGTTGCCATGATTGTGAAAAATTTTATTTATTTTGGGTTATCTAGATTATTTACAAGAAATAAACACAAGCACAAAATGTAATAATATAATAAACGAATCGATCCCTAATAGGTCGCCCGTTTCATTTTAGGCAAAAATGAAACGAAATAGTCTAACGGGTTTCAAAACCTATTTTGATGACTCCCACTTGATCCGAGATCTCTATCTTCATGGAACCTGTTTGACTTTTTATCCTCATCTTGATGTTGTACTTGTAGGATTACAATAATAAATTTGAAAATACAATAAAACCAAATCTATTCTAATCTTATCTATTACACCGGATCCAATATCCGTAATAAAATACAAATCAATAAAATTAAAAACCATCAGAAACACAATCATGACAATGGTCAAAACCTAGGGCTCGATTCACATCACAATCCATAAACAACCAAAAGCTTTTGATCTTTTGTCAAAATAAATAATTTTTGACAAATAAAACATAGATCAAAATTTCAACTTTTACCATCTATACACGCGTAACCGTGGCTCTAATACCACTGTTGGGAATCATGGTATCATATACGCAGCGGAAGCGGTTTATATATTTAACAAAATCGATTATACATAACAATATATATAGGGCCGATATATATATATACACACACATATATAAGTTAATTTTATTAATCTGATTAATAAAATATTCCCAATCAGGATCAAGATTATACGCGTATAAACAAATAAAGAATAAACAACCATAGGGGGTTTAGTAATCAACCTTTGACGACTACACCGGAATTGTAACACGCGGGTTACAACAAATCCTCGCTAGTAGGAAGCTTCACGAACCGAGCACGACCCAACCAAGAAGGAGGAAGTGGGCAGCAGAGGGAGGAGGGCTGAAGGTAGGTGGCGGCCAAAAAGAGGAGAGGAGGGTTTTATCTTTATAAAACTTGTGATTAGCGTTTGATCCCTAATCCCTTATTTATTAAAATAAAACTTATAATAAGCCTCCTTTATTATTTATTAAAACTCTCCTCAATAATAAACTATTTTATTATCAAGTCCCTCATGTCCAAACAACTTATTATTTCATAAATAATATTCCACCTAAACACGAACTTATCTGATTCGTGTACAAACATGTAACTCTTCGGATCGTACCGAGTTAGTTATCGTTTACCTCTTAATTACCTATCGTTTGAGTTTTGTGACCAATCATTAGATGGCTAATCATTTTTTTTATCGATATTCTTTAAGAAAAATACATTGGACTGTATATGCATTTGATATTAAATTTCGAGAAGTGGTTGAAGTGACAAAGAAATTGAACATGAAATGAGGAAATTGGTGGAGGTTTCTAGACCTCATATTGGGTTTACGTGACTTCTCTTAATGTTTAAAAAAACCGGGTTAGTACAAAACGATGGTAGGTGCAGGGTTGAAAACTTAAAGGATGAATCTCGTCAATTTTAAAGTTACAAGGATCCATTGAATATTAGTGTAAACATTAAGGACAAAATGTGTAATTTTTTCTTTCTAATCATTTTGTATTTAATTGTAATCATGGTTATATTGGTTGTTATATTTGTGTCTTTACTTTTGATATGATGTATTAAAAGGAAAACATGCAAACTCGACAATAGGCAAAAACCACGGTGATTCCACAACATGAAGCCACTCAAGCCAATCCAGTGGCGGTTCTGGAGGTGCCGGACGTTGTAGGGAAAGCGGCATGGATAACGGTAGGGATCATGGTTCGAATTCTCTACTTAATATTCCTACGCCAATTTTTGTGTCATCAATATCTTATTATTTGCCTACACAGAAGTTGAAAACCTATCTCGGGGATGCTCCTACAAAACGTTCATGGCCTATAAACAGTGGACTTTTTGTGGTGCTGAAAGCGCTGTTGGAATTGTGCGATGAATTGAGAAGATGGAGTCAGTTCTTGATATCAGTGGTTGCTCTGAGGATCAAAGGGTGAAATATTCCACCTGTACTTTTCAAGATGAAGCCCTTACTTGGTGGAATCTTCAAGTTCAAAATTTGGGTAGAGATGCGGCCTACAACCTCACTTGGGCCAAACTGAAAACTTTGCTCATGGAAAAGTACTGTTTGAGGAGTGAACTGCAAAAGCTTGAAGTCGAATTCTAAATCTTATCCATGGTAGATGCTAACATCACAGCTTACACCACCCGTTTCCATGAACTCTCTCAACTCGTACCCCACATGGTATTACACAAATACAAGAGAGTTGAGTATATTTGAGCTCTTTCTCCCAAGATTCAAAGCATGGTGGCTGCGTCTACACCCACTACTATCCAGGGTGCTATTTCACTGGCTCATAATCCCATTGATGATGTTGTTCGTTTGGGTTCTCTGAATCAGAAGATTGAAGTTATTGCCGAAATTTCTGGGGACAATCGTAAGCGATAGGGTTCCAAGAGGGGTAAGAACTCCCCTCGCAAATGCTAAGACTTTGTGAAGGTATTTGCTGCCACCACTGCTACGGAGCCCAAAAAGAAATACAACGAGCTCCACCCCTATTGCATTTAATGCAACTACCGTCATGTTGGTACCTACAAGAGTATCTTGTGTCAGAACTGCAACCGTAGAGGCCACCAAACCGCTAAATACAAAGCCAAAGCTACCAACACTCCCCTGCCAAGAATAAGTGTTTTGAATGTGGTTCTACCGGTCATTTCCGCAAGGACTGTCCAAAGAAAAGGATCAAGCTCGCGGTCAAGCGTTTATGCTTGGAGCCAATGAAGCACGCAATGAAACAAATGTGGTTACAGGTACATTTCTCCTTAACAACCATTATGCTACGGTACTTTTTGATTCAGGCATCGATTTTAGCTTCATGTCAACCGACTTTAAGAAATCCCTTGGATTAGAAACAAGTAGGTTGGATACACACTGCACCATAGAGTTAGCTAATGGTAAGTTAATTTCATCTGAAGAAGTTGTTAGGGGTTGGTTATCCAAGATTTGTGCGAAGATTATTTGTCATGAGAAGTTAGTTCGTATCCCCTTGCCTAATGGTGAAACCCTCTCGGTCCGAGGTGATCATGGTGGATCTACTCTTCGAGTCATATCTTGCATCAAGGCAAAAAAAAATGCTTAAGGAAGGGTTTTGTCGCGTTCCTGGCACACGTCGTTGAACAGAAAGCTAAAGATCGGAAACTCGTGGACATTCCGGTAGTGAGAGACTATCCTGAAGTTTTCCCCGAAGACTTTCCTAGGCTTCCACCGCCATGACAAGTCAAGTTTCGCATTGACCTAGTCCCAGGAGTCGCCCCAGTAGCTCGCACTCCGTATCGTTTGGCTCCGTTCGAGATTCAAGAGTTGTCTAACCATCTTTAGGAATTGTATACAAAGGTTTCATTCATCCCCGTTTTTCTCCATGGGGAGCACCGTTTTTGTTTGTGAGGAAGAAGGACGATAGTTTTTTCGGACGTGCAACGATTATCGGGAACTGAACAAGCTGACTATCAAGAACAAGTACCCACTGCCGAGGATTGATGACCTATTTGATCAATTAAAAGGTTCCAGGCTTCCAGCCATTATTTGAGGATTTATCTGCATTTCGGGTACCATCAGTTACGGATTCAGGAGATAGATATGCAAACACACCTCACAATTTGTATGTGTATATTCACAGTTTCAAAAGGGAAATACACCTACACACTTATAATCACTCTTTTATACATAAATGAACATGAGAGGGTCGCTTATGTTACACTAATAATCGTATTTTGAGTAAAATGTTAAGATAAAGTTTCGGGTTATACAAAAACATATGTTAAAATGACTATAACATGTGTTAATAAAAAATTTGGCATTTTAATGATATAACACATGTTAAAACACTCTCTTTTAAATAATTTCACCACACATGTTAGATTGGGAAGTATTCAATAACCCATGATGGCATGTGGGGCCCGTTTCATTAACAATAAATGTGTTTTTACAACAAAACTCCCGGATTTCACAAAAACCGTACACTTTACAAAAGTATATACAAGATACAAAGTAATTATCACGTGGACAAACAATGGCCCCACATATACATGGTACAAGGGTCCACAAGTCGGGTGAACAACTTGTATGGTTAACAACAAGAATGTACAACTTACTACGTCCTTGATATCATAGGGCACTTATTGTTAGGACAGTAGTACTTCGGTTTTTCTGCTTTGCTAGACCACGTATCCAGTCACCGGGTGAGTTTCACGGCCCCGTTTTTTTATTTTACATTTTGGGGGATAAACATGCTACATTACTTACTAGTTACAATACATTTAGGTGAATTTCTATCATGATTACTGTTTTGGTCAAAAATTATCTAATAAAAATAACTTTGTATTCCAAATTAGTTGATGTGAGGTAGAGTGCTAAATGTGTGGAAATGTGTTTCTAAATCAATAATATTCTTGAGATGGTGTATCAGGATGTTTAAGAAGTAAAAATATGGCAACTATGACCGGGATGGCTTAGGTTAATTCCGGGATGGGCAGTTGTATCCTCAGGATGGACAGTTATATCCTCAGGATGGAACTGCTAGAAATGAACAAATAAAGCAACAAACGAGAAGAACAACACACGATCTACGAGGAAAGCCCTTGATCAATTGTAGATCGCCGGCATAAAACCTCGGGAGGAGTCTAGGCCCCTGACTTGCTTGTTAATATTAATAAGGTGAAAAGATACAACTTTGGATGAGTATGTGGACGAGTATGCAATGATTACAATGATTGTGCAAGTGTTTGGATTAGCTAAGTGTATCTGAGTAGTCTATTGTGTAGGCAGTGTGCAAGTAAGTAAGTGTCCTATACTCGTTCAATACTCCCCTTTATATAGTACATGGAGTTAACAAAACAACCCCACGAAATATGCTATGTAGTTAAAGACTTCAATGTTGCGTAACAGCTTCTTCAGGTGAACGTTGGAGTTCTTCAATAGAAAGTAGCCGTTGGTTAACGGTTTCTCCTTAGTTAGTCAATGATCCATCTGTTTCCTTGTTTATCACCGATATTAAATGTATATCGGTTACAGTTTTGACTATGTCTTCCATCTTGACCATATCTTCCATCTTGACCACGAGTTGTATCTCTATCCTTGGCTTCTTTAATTGAGGGTGATAATATAGATGTTACCAAGCATATAAATCCATATTATAACTTATATGTACCTGCAATCATATCATATAAAGATAGCTTGATAGTATTTCTTCAAGATGTGCACATGCTGAAATATAGTTATATCCCGAAGTCAGTTGAGTCCTTCAGCATCCTGGGGATGGTACGTTAGGGATGTGAGGTAAAATCATCCTGAGGATTTTCACCCACAACAATTGTCCCCAAAAACATGTTACCGCTATCTCAATGGTAAAAATATTTTTCTCAATCGATGGGCTTATCTCTCCAATTTTCGAGATCTAACGGCTATTTTTCATGCTAACTTTTCGTGATGAGCGTTATGCCTCATCATATCCTGCTGCCTATATCTAGGCTTTCTCTTCCTCCTTTATAATCAACTACGATTATTTGAAAAGGTAACTGCTTTTGCTTCTTTCTCGTCTTCTTTTCCTCATTCCTGAAAAAATAAGTCTTTTAATTTAGTTTTGTAGAATGAGTAAGAAATTAACAAGGGCTCTTGGAAGCGTTGGGATTCCTAAGGATTTCACAGCCCAAAACTTGATCAAAGACCCTGATCAAGAAATCTGTACTTTTTATGAGAAAGATATTCAAGCCCTCAAGAAATCAGGGGCTTTTCCTGATTCTGCCGTTTTTAGGCCCTTTGACCTAAATGCAAAGTCTGACTTTGCTTCTTCTGTCTGGGTTTGCTTTTTCTTTTTACCATTCCAGCTTGGCCTCAAATATCCATTCTTAGATTTCATCAAAGAATTCTTTGATGCGACAGGAATGGCTTTTGCCCAGGCCATGCCTGAGATCTGGAGGATCTTAATACTTTGTGATAAGATCATTCAGACTCACGGCATTAATCTTCAAGTTGGTGACCTTCCATACATATATAAGTTAAGAACACATGGGTCAAACCGTTATGTTCTTCAACTTATTGATAAAGAACCTCCTCTGCTACATAACGTTGTGAGATCTGATAGGCCCTGGAAATCAAAATTCTTTTTTGTAAGGAGGGATTCCATTCCTTATGGGGATGAAATTCCCATGTCCTGGTTAAGAAGCGGTAAATATGTTAGATATAAATAGGATAGTCACATCCTTAGGATGTTAGTGATATTCTAAATCATCTTCATTTCGCAGGTGCTTGTTTCGCAAAACTTGTTCCTACTTTGGACGACGCTTTCATCAGACGTAAGGCAATACTAGAGCTACCTACTTCAGCAAGGACTTTTGGAATAGAAGAAAGTTTTTCTACAAGTCGTGCCACTGAGATGTCTGGTAAGTCATATCCTGAGCATATGTTTATCCTTGGTTTTTATATTAACCTATATACGTTTTTCTTGATTTCAGCAAGGAAGCATTATTACTTTGATCTTGACGAGATTGACAGTCAAGATATCAAGTCTTCAAAGATAACTTCTCCATCCAGCTCCAGGATGACAAGTCCTCCCCCTGCCCCTAAGGCCAGAGCTGCACCTTCTTCTAAGAAGAGGAAGGCTGTCAGCACTTCGACTCAAGAAACTTCTCCCTTTGATGGCCTCAGTTGTGATGCCATTTTGGGCAAAGTTTCTCAGTTCGTTCTGCAGGTACGTTACTTATCCTGAGGATGGTTATAATTATTATTAACATGTAATAGGGTTTGAGTACTTACCTGACTCCTTTCCTACAGGGGCATGAATACGTGATGACGTCCCTGGTTGATATGAACAAAGAGTTTGCTGATACTAAGGCCAAGCTTGAAGGCGCGAAGAAATCTGCTCTTGACAAGACCAAACAGCTCGAGAAGAAACTAGGCAAGGTGGAGACTGAGCTGAAAGTTGTGAATTCTACTGAAGCCAAAAGCATGAGGGATCACGAAAAGGAGATGGAAGAATATAAACAAGGCTTGATGAAGTTTGCCACCATTTCCGTCTTTCAAGCTAGGGTGAGAATGGCATTGCAGGCAAGGGATCCCAATTTCAAGATGGAGGACTGGGATGTAGAGGCTTGGCCGGAGAAGATTCTTAGTCTGGGTGGAAAGGATGTGGCATCTGAGTCCGCCCCTATTGCTGATCCTCAGGATGCCGACAAGGAGGCAGAGGTAACAGATGCTGGTGTGGCCAAGGAATTTCAGGTTGATGAACCGGTGGGCAATGAAGGATGAGATGACTAGGCCAGAGCCCACTTTTTATGATATTTGATTGGTTTGTGAACAATTAAACAATTTCTTTTTATGTCTGTATGAACAATGAAAGTTTTTGGGGTGGAGGTGTGACACCCGGCAAACTCAGGTTAGTAACATTGACTAAACTAGTAAGTCTACCTTAGCGAGTCATGCATATTACGTACTTAACTGGGTCAGTCGAGTCGTTACGATGATTCTGGGGAATCATCGGGAGTCGTTACATTGATCCGCGGGATCATCGGGAGTCGTCCATAACCATGTGTATAAGGATTGGTGATTCGTGGAATCACCGGGTTTAACACACACATGCAAGTCTCGAATCCCGGGAATTGGTGAACAGACGTAAACGTGTTAGTTATCATGCATTATATGTTTGTAATCATTATGTGACTTATCGGTATGTGAATACGTGTTTATATATGTTAAAATAGTGTTTACCGCGCCAAAAACCCAATCTGGGATGCTATAGGCGATTAGGCACCAGTGGGTTGCCTAATCGCCAGTCTTATAGGCGATTACAGAGGGATTGGGGCGATTAGGCTTCCTAATTGCCAGTTGTATAGGCGATTAGGCTTCCTAATCGCCTGATCTGTAGTGAATGAGTCAAAACACCTATAAATACAACCCTTGACTCCCCAAACACCCTTAGTGCAACACTAACAGATCCTAAGCCTCCGACACACCTCAAAACACTTCTGGAACTCGTTTTGCTTCAAAACTCACCATTTCCAAGCTTACACACCTTTCTTTGATAAAAATCCAAGGTGTGTTCTTCATCCCAAACCTTTGTAATGTTATTGTTTTGGTTCCCCCAAAGGCCGACCTTGTTTTGCTAAGTATGTGTCTTTAAAAACCTTTGAAATGAGTTCTAAAACAAGTCTACACCATATTACTTGCTATATGTGAAGTATTTATGCATATGATGATTTTTGATGGTTAGAACATGAATGTTTCCATGATATTGATGTACTTCTGATGTGTAGGAGTTGTTAGGATGATTATCTAAGGATTTGAGCTATTGTGATAGTGTTTTGATGAAAGTATGTATTTTGACCCATTTGGATGATTCTTAAAGAATTAGGATGTTATGATGTGATTCAATGCGTGTTTGTTGTTAGGATTCACATTAGAATGATATTATAACAAAGGGATGATGATTTGCAAGTTGTAGGAGGTGTAATCTGGTTATTTCCATTTAAGGAAAGATTTCATAGTTAATGAAACATAGTACTTTGCCATTTTTGGAAATACTCGCACCGAGACCGTTAGAGCAGAGATAAATTGGGGGTTTTTGCTTGAAATGGGTTGGATAATAGATTAGGTTAGATATTGGGTGATTTTACATGTTTCGGATCTGATTTGGAGGGTTAAACGCGCGAAAACGCGACATGCTACTGCAACAGGCGATTAGGCAGCCTAATCTCCTGATGCAGAGGCGATTTGGAAGCTAATCGCCTGAACATCAGGCGATTAGGCTGCCAATCGCCTATACACTCTCCCCAATCACTAGTTGACTTTTCCTAATTGCATGTTAGTTCCCTAATCGCGTGTACTGCTGTTGTAAACGTATTTTGACATCCCGAAACATGATTTGACACCTAGGAACATGATAGAAACCCCGGGATACGTCCAATGACTTAGTAACACGTGTTCGGACTCGTTTATGCATTGATTGAGCATTACGCTAGACTATGTGAACTCTTACGCGTATTAAGTGTTTAACTACATAAGTTGCATAATGTCTTGTATTTGGCTAACACGTGGGATGTCGGGTCACCAATGGGATGTCGGGTCTTGTCTGGTACGGTTGGTTTAACAGTCAAAGGTGTTTTCAAACGTTTATGGTTATGGTCTGGACATTCGGGGACTAGTTAACCTGCGGGTTATTAGTCCGGATACTTATACACATCTTATGATAGGTCGCTGCTATTTGGGGCTATCATAGCATACTTATTTAACTGTTTTCAAGTAACGCAATCTAAAGTGAGTGTCATAGCCCCACTTTTACCGTTTTGCTTTCGGGGGAGAAACATGCTACTTACTTACTTACTTACTTACTTACTTACTTACTTATTAAAGGTCATGTTATACTATGGTTACTTCATGTACTATGCGGCTTTTATGGAAAGTCCCAGAGGGAAACCATGAATATGCGGGGATGCACAATGAGGGAAATGTGGATAGATCTATTAGGCCTTACAAACCCCACCCAACGGCTGGGAGCCGGGCGGGTGCATATTGTCTCTAATACTTTGGGGGTTGCCGAGGCATCGGTAATCCTGTCCGTCTGGGCTGGCTTCAACACTTTTACCGGTTTAGTAATGGGTTCCCAACCGCAGTAGTAGAAACACCTAACGTCTAGCTAACGTTCTCATAACATAGTAGTAACAGATATGATCTTTCCGAACTTACAACAAAACTTTTATAAAAGAAAACCTGTGAACTCACCAGCATTATATGTTGACATTTTTGGCATGTTTTCTCAAGTCGCTAAGGTAGCAGTTAATGGACTAGGCGCACGGAGTCTTGCACAGCGTCTAGAGTTTTGATGCATATTAAACAATGTTTTGTAAACTATAATATGCCTTTTGGTTGTAAACAAGAAATGCTTCCGCTGCTGGTTTACGGCTCAAAGCATGATGTGTTGGTTTCAATATATATATATATATATATATATATATATATATATATGTATGCATGTTTGTTGTTTGTTTATTGTGATCGTTGACTGAGATCCTGGTGTGTCACACGCCTCGCGGTAAAACCCCGCAAGTGGAATTTGAGGGTGTGACAGGAGGGATCTTGATTTCAAGACGAAGCCCCAAATCTTTTTTGTTGACCTTGGACCATAGATGTTGATCCCTGGTGGATGGGTCCTGGTTTTGGATGAAGCCAGGGGTTGACATTACATTTTGACTATGATGCATAAATAATATGATAACGACTTTTTGATGCTATCAACTTTGTGTTTTCCAATATTCTGCAGACATTAGCAAACACTTAGTGTTATAAAAGAATGAAAAATAATACCTGATCTTGTCATATTCCATATAAGTTCTTCTCATCATCAGGATGGTCTTCATTATCCTGAGGATTTCCCAGTTTCTTCTTCATCTTTGGGATGGTGTTGCATCTTAAGGATGCATCCAGTTCCTTTTCTATCCTTGGGATGGTCTCGCATTCTGAGGATGTCCCCAGTGTGATATCTTCAGAATAGATCTCGTAACCTTTATTTTTTTGATAATATCCTGCAAAGGAGGACTTTGTTATTATCCTGGCGACAAGGCCTTTGGTTTAATTGGGATCAAAGACCCTTTTCGAAATAATTTTGGTGGCAAGACCAATATGTAATATCTTGAGAATAACTGGCGACAAGGCCTTTAGTAATAACTAGCGACAAGGCCTTTAGTAATAACTGGCGACAAGGCCCGAAGAGACGTCGAAAAACGTCTAACCATTTGAGACATTGAAAAATGTATAAACCTTAAGAGCTCCATCGTATACCTCAAAGATAATGAAATTGTCAGCCACTTTTACATGGACTGGTCCCACCATCCCGAGAATATACATGGGCATCGTGCGCTCCAGGCGAGGGTTGCTAACCCAATGTGAAAGGTGAAAACCTTTAAACCTTAGGAAGGTGTCGGACACCATAACGGAGGAGAGGGTGGCCAGCCCCCTAGTCTTCTAAGCATTCCATCTTCAGGATGATACTGCAAAATTCTCAGGATGGACTATTTCTAGACCACGTTTAGTAAAAATATAATCGATCGAAATAAATCAAGGATAAGTACTTACATATGGAGATGATTCATCTCTATCAGTCTTCACCTTCATCACATCTGTGATTCAGATCATGGTTTCTCATATGCATCCTTAAGCATGGTAGTATTTCAAGTGTATAGCATTCCAAGCTCTTGGTAGAATCTCTCCTTCCATTGTTTACAACCAATATGCTCCGTTCCCTACTTCAGAATCGACTAGATATGGACCTTCCCACTTGGGAGCCAGCTTACCATCACTTGGTTTTGTTGTATTTTGGAAGGCTTTTCTCAATATCAAGTCTCCTACTTGAAATTTTCTTATCCTGATGTTTTTGTTGTACGCTTTAGCAATCCTTTGTTGATATGCTGCCATCCTTAATTTAGCAGCATCTCTAAGTTCATCCACAGTTTCCAAGTTTTGCAGTAATGCTTCAGAATTAGTAGTTGCATCTTGAAGAAGCTTCCTTGCTGTAGGCATGACCATCTTGGTTGGAAGCATCGCTTCTGTTCCAAAGACCAAAGAGAAATGTGTCTGACCAGTTGCATTCTTTGAAGTAGTCCTATCAGCCCAAAGTGCAAATGGAAGTTCTTCTGCCCATTTTCCTTTCTTTTCCCCAAGCTTCTTTTTCAAGTTGTTGACGATGATCTTGTTTGAGGATTCTTGGTGTGCTCTGAGCATACATAAAATACGCTCGCGCAACTCGTGTTTTAAATTTATAAAAATGATTTTAATCTTAACATTAGAACACACATTAAAGGGCAAGCGCACCCTGTCACATATGTAGTAAAGCATAGATAAGAACCAAGTATCGATCCATGGACGCGTGCGGAGCGATTGTACTGAACCGTTGTCACTGATTTACCGGTAAGAAAAGATAGTGAATGTTTGTTTTAACTAATTTAATCTAATTTAAACTAAGCATAGCAAATATATATATAAGACTCCAAATAGAAAAATAGATATATAAAGACTTGTTTTCATACAACCTAAGCATGTAACTAAGTTTGAATAGAACCAAACACTTAAATCAATATTCCTATTTTCCGACAGTTAGTGTCCCTTTCGGGCTTCCTAACATGACAACTCTTCGGAAGGCTACCACGATAACACATGCTAACCACCTAAACTTGTTCATTAGCGAGCAATTGATATGCACTCATGTAAATCCTTAAATATAAGTTAGTATCACCTTTCGGGAGTCCTCAACCTCACTCAATTGAGAAAGCTACACTGATAAACACAATATAGCCACAACAACGAGCATAAACTAGATTCATACACAATCAATCTCATCTTGCACGCTTTGAACATAAATCTTCTAAGAAAGCGATTTCAACCAAAATCTCTAAACAAAGATCATTAATCATGTCAAAGACGCGCAATAACACCATTTAGCCGATTAAAGCTATTTTACGTGCAAGTCAATACTCTCGGTTATTATTGAAACTACCTTTTAGTAAACCAATACCCGGTTACAGTTTCATGGCACAAAGTTACTAACAAGTTATTAACTTTGTTAACAAAGCATAAACTAGGAGTTTTTAACCATATCTAACATATACTTTGTTAATCCTCCAAGGCACAACAATATCAAACGAGACTACAACAACAACAGGAGAGTTTACATACAAATCATGAAGATTCAACATGAACATAAAGCTTAATGATTCATTCAAACAAAACAACATACAAACGATAAATAAGAACAAGCTAAGTATTGTTTTTACCCGTAGGTTTACAAATACTAATCATAACAACATAACAAAGCTTCAAAATCAGATTTGATATAAGATTAGGTCAAGAATCAAACCATAAATAAGCAAGGTTATGATGGATTGGATGACGTTAATGGACTTGGATTGCTTCCTAAGCTTGTTAATCGGCTTCACAGCAGCTTACATGCCTAGAAAATCGCCCCAAAATCGCCCAAAAATCACCCAATACCCTAAAAATGACGTTCTGCTCTGTTTTATAGAACTGTCAGATCTCGCACGGGCTGGTGCACGGGAGTGCACCTGGGAGTGCAAGCATGCCTGCACGGGCTGGTGCACGGGAGTGCCAATCTGGTCTACACGGGAGTGCCACCAGGGCGCACGGGAGTGCCAACACCTGCAGATTGTGCAGAATGTGCATAATGTGAAGAAACTGTCCGTTTTTTATCCGGTTTGCTTCATGGACACCGTTTAAGACCTGTAATCATAAAGATACCAAATAAGTACCAATTCATCATGTATAAGGCCAAAAACATATATATATGGGAGTTAAATTGGGGCTTTTATATGTATAAATTGACGCATATCAAACATCCCCACACTTCAACATTGCTTGTCCCTAAGCAATAGAAAACTCAACACTCCCAATAGCAACACGAGTAGCGAACCGGAAAGTTAATAAATCAGAGGGCTAGCTAGTTTGTCAAAAGACATCATCAAAGATTTCAAACCTACAAGCACTTGGAAATATAGAAATCAAAAGCAATGGTTAACATCAAATCGACTAAGCATGCATATCTTTACACCACTCACAGTGTTCACACACGCTCGGCTTATTTATGGATCATACATATGAATTGTGTATGTGTAAACACTCAATGCCTAGACAATGACTTGTGCGATATCATATGCTTGTTAAAAGATCTAATCTCTACCAATTCTTATATAGAAATGCATAAATCAAGAGGACTTGTGGGTTGTAATGATAGGCAAAGGTAAAGGGTGTGGAATGGATATTTAAAGTGACAAAACAGCTAAAACTCGGCGGTTATGTCTAACTAATAGATACAAACATAAACTATACAAACCACACGCGAATATAGGCGAATTTTATTTAAATCGAGCTAACCATGAAATTCTAACTTTCAAGCCCTGAAAACTGCTCAAACATTGTTAATTCACCCTATTTTAGGGTATACTATTTTTTCTGATTTTTTTTTCTTTTTTTCTTTTTTTTTAACAAGCTTACAATACTGAATATAACTGAAAACTATAACGAGAATATATACAAAACACGGGATCTAAAAGCCCGAAAATGAACTATAACATAAAACGAGTCAAACAATAACCTAAACCGAGTTTCATCACGAAAGGTTTAAAGTAAAAAGGCTAAATTTGGTTTAGTGGTGAAATGGTGGGTTAAGTAAGAAAAAACACGGATATAGGCTCAACATGGTTAACTAGTGGATAACATTTAGGTGCGGGAAACAGATAAAACGAAAAGAAAAGGCTTAAGTCAAAAGGGTATCCTAAATGCCTCAATCACTTTCATGCAAATCTACACATATATGATCTCGAAAAGTATGCTAATAACAAGTTCTAAATCACATAAGCCATTCGGCGCACTCATATTTCGCATATAGCGAGAAAGTATCAAAAAAGCAATTAAAGGCTCAAAAAGAATGCTCACGTAACGGAAGGAATGGGTATAAGTGTACAAATTAACATGCCAGTCACTCTTTTGTTTACCACGCTTATCAAACTCTATTGTTTTTCATTTGGCTTGTCTGCTTTTATCAAATCTAATGCTTCCTATAACATAACCAACCGTACTAATTTACAAAAATTATGAAGAATTCACGGCTTTTTTGCTTTATGTTATGCCATAAAAAATTAAAAACTGGGAGTTTTTTTTTCACAACTTGGGACAAGCAAAGCTAATATTGTTAACAACCCTCCCCACACTTGAATATCACATTGTCCTCAATGTGACTCAAAAAATAGTAAAACATTATGAAGAGCTAGACTATAGTGTAAGCTGAGTAAAGTTAACATAGTTACCCTCCCCACACTTAAACGTCACATTGTCCCCAATGTGAAAATAGAAAGCGTTTATGAAATAGCTAACTATCGTGTGAAAAAGGAGAAAAATACTACCCTGTTGGTGATATCCCGAAAAGCATGGTGACTGCATTGAGCATCCATACCGGTGCTCGCCAGTTCCCTGCACTTCCAACATTCTTGACAAAACAAAATATATCAAATCCATTCATCATCTCATTATTCAAACCAAATAAACAATACTGAAATAAAATACGAATGTTTATGAAGTATCAAAGAAACTTGGGGCTCATTTGTCCGATTATGAAGAAAGCCCCAAAGTTTCATGAACAGTACTTATCTAAACTAAGATCAAAAACACTAACAATCTTAAAATTTTGGGTTTTGTTAAACCATTATGAAGAAACCCCAAAACTTAAGATAATTAACAACAATCTACACACTAGAACATATGAAATTTGGGGACTTTTGAATAATTATGAAGAATCCCCAAAATTCATGAACCTAATTTACACTAAGATAAACACTATAATATAAGCATAACATGAGATTAATCTATTATTATGCTAAATTACACTATATATTATGCTAAAAATTCAAACAAATCTTTAAAATTTTCGGATTTGATTTGGACATTATGAAGAAAACCCAAAAACTCAAAGATTTGGACAATAATATACCCTAATCTATACTAGCAAAGCAAACAATCCATCTAAAAACTTTAGGGTTTGTTAAACATTTATGAAGAGACCCAAAAATTCAGAAAAGATTGCATAAAACTAGATTACATTACACTAGAACAAGAAAAATTGCAAGAATACAAGAGATTCATACCTTGGACTTGAAGATTTGGATGTGGAATTGATAGGTGATTGGGTGTTTCTTTGAGAGCAAGTGCAAGCATTTTGGGTGAATATTACTTGAGCGGCCGTTCATATTGGTTTTAGGGTTGAGATTTTGTAAATTTAAAGTGAAATGCCAAAACTGCCCCTGCTTAAACTCGACCAGACTTAGTGAGCGGACGCTCACTCTCAGTGAGCGGCCGTCAGAATTTTTTTTTTTAATACTGGGCTCTGTGCACGCCCCGGTCGGTCTCTCCGAGCGGGCGCTCACTGCAAGCTGATGTGTTATTTTGCTGCAGTTTTTTCACCCAAAAGCGCATGCACTTGTCCGTTTTGACCCAAACAACCAACATACCTATTTTGCGACGCTTCTTAGTATATTACCATGAATGTGAAGCGACTATCCACATAATCACAAGGCGCGAATCAATCCTGCAATGACTAAAAAAAACTAGGCAAACAAGTTAGAAACTAAGCAATTTAACTACAAACTACTCTAAGCTATGAACATTTATAGAATTTGGCGCGCCCATACACACCGCGCTAATTTTATTAACGAGTCGCTAGCTAGACTCATTTCCCCACGCTTGTTTAGGTGCGCGGAGCGTGGAGTTCAATTACCTCCACAGTCGGGTCAATTGGTCCATCAATGTAAGCTTTTAAGAGATGACCGTTGACTTTCAAACTTAGTCCATTTTGATTTATGGACTCGTCCATATGGACTTTAAACTTCTTGGAATGGCCGTTTTCATAAAATATTTTCTTTAAGATCGCTTTCGCCCGAATGGAGATTGAGTACGGGCGAGAAGATCGATCGAGCATTGAAAAGAACATCGACCATCCCATGATTAGACTGACACAATGTACAAAGATAAATACAGACTCAATCTATGAAAAATAAAAGAAATATGTAAAATCAAAATACTAAAAATTATACACCAAACATAAAAATATGACAATATACAAATATGAAAATATATATAATTTTCAGCGAAATCTGAGTCACTCAAGCACCGCGAAGAAGTATAGACCGCTTCTCGCGTGGTGCAAGTATAATGACTCAAGGTGTTCGCGCGTCGCAACAAGATAAAGACCGTCTTTTGCTTGCGCGAAAACAACCCTTTTTCACCGGAAAAAAAATAATATAACGGAAGATAGTAGATGAAAATGATGATTGATGCCAATGAATGGAGTTAAAAACGGAAGGTAGCGGCTATTCACATCACGCGAAGGACTCTGGTGATCCTGTTCGCGTATCGCGAAAAATAAAAGATAAAAACCCGGGGTAATTAGGAACTCGCTAAAGGCGAAACCATAAGCCCAGCTTCTTTGCGAATCGCAAGGGAGCATTTTTCACAGAAAATTATTTTTATTAAAACCACTTCTATATTAAATAAATTTCCCAGTTTTTCTTAACCCAAACCTTTTATTAAAGCATCCGTACTATCAAATTCAAACGTAACATACCCAGACTTCCATTATATATTTACATAAAAACTATAAATACACAAAAATTAAAATTATATAAACAGATAAACATATGAACACATGGTCAATAAATAAAGAATTTAACTTTTCAAATCTAAAAATTAACAATTAGTCCGAATCCGGACAAATAAATCAAATAATGAATCAATCAAATTCATAGACAAACCAATAAATCCAATATTTAACAAATTAAATCTATCAACATCCTAATGAATGAATAATAATCAATTCAATCCAATAAGCAAAAAAAATGAAGAAATATATATGCAAACCTATGAACCAATCTAAAATCAATCCAATATATCAACAGACAGATAAATCTAATAAAAAATCAATGAATCATATATGCAATTAAATTAATGAAATAATGAATCAACGAAGTATAAACAAGTAGTCACAAGCATGTACACTGGTAAAAAGTTGACTCGGTCCGTTCCTAAAGCTCGTCGCGTCCCCGGCAACGGCGCCAAAAACTTGGTGTGCTGTGAGCATACATAAAATACGCTCGCGCAACTCGTGTTTTAAATTTATAAAAATGATTTTAATCTTAACATTAGAACACACATTAAAGGGCAAGCGCACCCTGTCACATATGTAGTAAAGCATAGATAAGAACCAAGTATCGATCCATGGACGCGCGCGGAGCGATTGTACTGAACCGTTGTCACTGATTTACCGGTAAGAAAAGATAGTGAATGTTTGTTTTAACTAATTTAATCTAATTTAAATTAAGCATACAACCTAAGCATGTAACTAAGTTTGAATAGAACAAAACACTTAAATCAATATTCCTAGGTAGTTGCCTTCCTATCCTGATATTTTCCTTGATTATCTTCGCTGTCTATTTATCATTGTTTATATACTTTATTTATTTTATTTAATTATTTAAAAAAAACAAAAATCATTTATAAACCAAATTTGTTAAGTCTTAGTTGAGTCTAGTTTGGTTTTCTAGTTGTGTCCTGTGGGTTCGATACTCGGACTTACTTAGTCTGTACTGCATTGATAGGTACACTTGCCTGTCGTGTGGTCTAGTTTAGTTGAGTCTGTTTTATATTACTAGGTGTCTAGGTTAGTTTATATTTTTAGACCATACATAGCACATCAAGTTTTTGGCGCCGTTGCCGGGGACACTTGGCGATTTCGAAATTAGCTTTGATTAGGACTTCACTGATTAATAGGTCTTATTTGAGTCTTTTTTTTTTTTTTTAGTGTGTCTAGAGAGTCGTAGGCTTTTATTTTCTTTTTGTGTGCTTGTGTGTCTTTTTGTTTTTGTGTGTTTTATTTTATTTTTGTTTTCTTTATATATCTGGTGCCTGTGATCGTGTTTTTTTTAGTGTTTGTATGCAGTGATGGCAGGAAGAAAGACTGTAGCAGACCACACACGGGATAAGGCTAGTGATTACATGGGCCAACAGTACACGCTAAACTTCAGTTTTGGTCCACGTAAGTGTAGGGATAGGTGGCCCAACGCGTATATGAACAACGGTGAAAGAAAAGAATTAAACGCGTTGGATATGGGATGGATAAAATATAAGCCACCTGATTGAAACTGCATGAAAACCCAGTTGTAGAGTTTGTATTATTATTTTTATTTCTTTTCTTTGTATTTTGTCATTATTTTTGTTTTTGAGTCTTTTTGCAGGTTTTCGTGTTTGCTTAGGCAAAGAAAATTACACCATGAACGAATCCCATGTAGTTAATTATATATTTTATGAATGGGATTCTTGTTGGAGGTTTAGGTAATAAAAGATATTTGTTTTTCTAAACATTAAATTTATTAACTTTCTGCGAAAAACGGTTTTTCGTGTAATGCGGAGAGCCTGGGCTGACCTGTTCGTCTTATATGAACAGTAATTACCCCGGAAAGTTATATTTTATTCGCTCGCGACGCGCGTTGAGATCACCAGTGTCCTTCACGTTGTGCGAGTTGATTAGAAAAAAAAAATTTCCACCCTGTTTTCTTCCACCACCATTCACCGCCATTCCGCCACATGTTTTACCATCATCCACCACATTCCACCATGTTGCCTTTCAGTTACGTTTCCTGCATTTTTGTATATTGAGTCGGTTGAGTCTGTATTTTTTAGAGTCTTTTATTTTATTTTTGAGTCAGTTTTCTCTTAACCCACTTTGGGGATATCTTCCCTTCAAGTGTGGGGATGATGGAGAGAGTCAGTTTTGAGTCATTGGTTTGTCTAATACATTTTATTGCAGGTTTGGATCTAGCCACCCGTACTCAATCTCCATTCGGGTGGGGATGACCCAACAATCATTTGAGGCAACCATTTGTTTTTATATTTTTTCTATTTAGTTTTTATTTGTCAGGCTTGAATCAAAGGTCGCGAATGAAATGCTATACGGCCTAGTTTAGAGGACAACTTCAGAGCACTTGCAGCTACATCGCTTATATCCATGGGAGTTTGTTCCTTTTTGTTGTATTTTTTATTTCTACTTTATTTTATTCCACTCTCACATTGAGGACAATGTGTCGTTCAAGTGTGGGGATGGATACTTCGTTTTACTTTTAGGTAGTTTGAGTCATAAAAAATAGAAATCCAAAAAAAAAATGAAAAATTGAAAAATGTCCCTGATTTTTTGTGCATTTTATATGGAAAATGATAGTAAAATTGGGATTTTTGGTTTTCAAAATATTATATATATATATATGAGAATATAAATAGATTGAAAGCGTGTTTGCTTAAGATGTGTCGGTAGGCCCAGCTAGCTTTGAAAGGTCCTAAGATTGTTCTTAATATACCTTAATAAATCATGAAATCTTGTGGGTTCTCATCTTAGGAGAAACGGTAGAACTGAAACCGCTGATAGTAATTAGAGGTACCACTGTAGGTTGAAAGCTCATATGTATTATTAATTAAATGGCACACTTGATCCTTTTTATGAGAATAAATCCGGTGAAAAGTGGCGCCCGCTAAAAAAAAAACTCCACATGTCCATCAATTGAGCTAGACCAAAAAAAAAAAAACTGAAGCCTCCGATCGAAATTCCCTCGAGGTCAAGTTGAAAATAAAAAAAAAAAATACCGAAGCTAATGCTGTCGCTCTTGGGGATGGTGACTCTGATTGAGACAACCTCTGGGTTAGGTATGAAAAAAAAAACAAATGTGTCTAAGCTCATAAACTTCATCCATCATCCATCATAAATTTAATTTCTAATACATTAGGGAGTTTAGTTTGCAGTGGTTGGTAAATCTATAAAGTTTAACCTTTGCTTCGAAAGATTGAGGTGGGATTAGGTGAAGCCGGATATCTTAATTGTGAGACCCATAGATTGATTGTAATAATATGAACTTAATTGCTTTACATGATTGGGGCCTGATTAGCTGGTGGTTGAGTTTAGGTGGACAACAATACTGACAGTTTTGGTTGATACGTGATTAGATCTTAATTAATGAACCTAAAAGTTTTTGAAACCGAGAGTCCTAATTATGATTCCATTGCAGTCTTTTTCGGGGACGAAAAAGGTTTAAGTGTGGGGATGTTTGATGTGTTGCAAAACACATCTCTTTTCCTATGTATTTTGTATATTACTTGGTCATGTTTTTATTTGTTTCGTGTCATTTTTATTATGTATTTATTTATTTTATTATTTTATAGGTGTTTGGAGAAAATGAGCGCAAAATGAAAGAATTTTAATCGAGACACCAACACTTGCGAGCCGGTGTTCATGGACGTTGGAACATAAACGAGGAATTTTGGTCAAGCCAAGAATACACGAGATGCAGCACAGGATAATAATATTATTAATATTATTAACTAAGATGATGTAATAATATGAGACAAAAGTCTTCAAAAAAAAAAAAAGGCCCAAGTCCAAATAGTTGTCAGGAGGGCATTATCGAAGTCATTATTATTTCAATTGATTAACACAGCGGCATATTATTAGGAAGGAATTTCATTGGGGGATTATTCATCGAAGAACAAATAACACGGCCGCCTTGGACAGAAGGGAATCGACAACAGCAGCTCCAAATCAAAAAGTGGAGAGGAAGTGAAGGCCAGGAAGGCACGGGTTCAAGACTAAAGCTACGGGTTCGATCACTGCAAGTTCTAGTTTTTATATTTATTTACTCTGTGTTCATGAATATTGAGACCATGACTATATTTTATTTTGAACCTTTGTTTTTATTGTTTTTCATTATTATGAGTAGCTAAATCTTGAACCACTACCTAGGTTGTATGATGACTGCATGATAAATTTATAGTTTTCAGTTTTGGATTTATTTTTGAATGGTTAATGTTTTGGTAACGATTTGGTTGGTGTTTATTATGATGTGTGTGCGTACTTAAGTCTAATTTATTATTTTTTAGAGTTCCATAAACGTCTTAGTGAATGTCTTTCATGTTTGGATGTTTATTAGGGTTACCTGCTTGGTGCTTGTAGCTTAATTTATGGTTTTGGTACCGAAAGCCATAGGAACTTGATTAGAGAATTTAGAGGACTTAAGTATTCTTCCATTCTTGAGACCGGGAGGTGATGGAATGTTGGGTTGTCTAGAACTTTAGGTGTTAGGTTTTGGGTGAGACCGGGAGGTGATCCTACCCTAGTTGTCTTTAGTTTCTTGCAATTCCAAATTATAGTTAACCCAATTAAATTACTCCTTTACATCTTAGGGTGTAATGTGATTAGAGAGACCGGGAGGTGATCGAGTCATTAGAGTACCTTTACATTCTTAGTGAGGTGAGACCGGGAGGTGATCCGAGCTAGATAGCCAGTGTTTTATTCTTTAAGATTCTTTGGGGTGTGTTGGTGAGACCGGGAGGAGATCTAGCACGTCTTAGGGTTTCTTAAGTTATCTTTAGAATCTGGTAAGCCATTCAGTTTTCCATTACCGAGAGTTGTGAGTTTGCATGTAGGATTCTTGACCAAGGTAGTTGCCTTCCTATCCTGATATTTTCCTTGATTATCTTCGCTGTCTATTTATCATTGTTTATATACTTTATTTATTTTATTTAATTATTTAAAAAAAACAAAAATCATTTATAAACCAAATTTGTTAAGTCTTAGTTGAGTCTAGTTTGGTTTTCTAGTTGTGTCCTGTGGGTTCGATACTCGGACTTACTTAGTCTGTACTGCATTGATAGGTACACTTGCCTGTCGTGTGGTCTAGTTTAGTTGAGTCTGTTTTATATTACTAGGTGTCTAGGTTAGTTTATATTTTTAGACCATACATAGCACATCAAGTTTTTGGCGCCGTTGCCGGGGACACTTGGCGATTTCGAAATTAGCTTTGATTAGGACTTCACTGATTAATAGGTCTTATTTGAGTCTTTTTTTTTTTTTAGCGTGTCTAGAGAGTCGTAGGCTTTTATTTTCTTTTTGTGTGCTTGTGTGTCTTTTTGTTTTTGTGTGTTTTATTTTATTTTTGTTTTCTTTATATATCTGGTGCCTGTGATCGTGTTTTTTTTAGTGTTTGTATGCAGTGATGGCAGGAAGAAAGACTGTAGCAGACCACACACGGGATAAGGCTAGTGATTACATGGGCCAACAGTACACGCTAAACTTCAGTTTTGGTCCACGTAAGTGTAGGGATAGGTGGCCCAACGCGTATATGAACAACGGTGAAAGAAAAGAATTAAACGCGTTGGATATGGGATGGATACAATATAAGCCACCTGATTGAAACTGCATGAAAACCCAGTTGTAGAGTTTGTATTATTATTTTTATTTCTTTTCTTTGTATTTTGTCATTATTTTTGTTTTTGAGTCTTTTTGCAGGTTTTCGTGTTTGCTTAGGCAAAGAAAATTACACCATGAACGAATCCCATGTAGTTAATTATATATTTTATGAATGGGATTCTTGTTGGAGGTTTAGGTAATAAAAGATATTTGTTTTTCTAAACATTAAATTTATTAACTTTCTGCGAAAAACGGTTTTTCGTGTAATGCGGAGAGCCTGGGCTGACCTGTTCGTCTTATATGAACAGTAATTACCCCGGAAAGTTATATTTTATTCGCTCGCGACGCGCGTTGAGATCACCAGTGTCCTTCACGTTGTGCGAGTTGATTAGAAAAAAAAAATTTCCACCCTGTTTTCTTCCACCACCATTCACCGCCATTCCGCCACATGTTTTACCATCATCCACCACATTCCACCATGTTGCCTTTCAGTTACGTTTCCTGCATTTTTGTATATTGAGTCGGTTGAGTCTGTATTTTTTAGAGTCTTTTATTTTATTTTTGAGTCAGTTTTCTCTTAACCCACTTTGGGGATATCTTCCCTTCAAGTGTGGGGATGATGGAGAGAGTCAGTTTTGAGTCATTGGTTTGTCTAATACATTTTATTGCAGGTTTGGATCTAGCCACCCGTACTCAATCTCCATTCGGGTGGGGATGACCCAACAATCATTTGAGGCAACCATTTGTTTTTATATTTTTTCTATTTAGTTTTTATTTGTCAGGCTTGAATCAAAGGTCGCGAATGAAATGCTATACGGCCTAGTTTAGAGGACAACTTCAGAGCACTTGCAGCTACATCGCTTATATCCAGGGGAGTTTGTTCCTTTTTGTTGTATTTTTTATTTCTACTTTATTTTATTCCACTCTCACATTGAGGACAATGTGTCGTTCAAGTGTGGGGATGGATACTTCGTTTTACTTTTAGGTAGTTTGAGTCATAAAAAATAGAAATCCAAAAAAAAAATGAAAAATTGAAAAATGTCCCTGATTTTTTGTGCATTTTATATGGAAAATGATAGTAAAATTGGGATTTTTGGTTTTCAAAATATTATATATATATGAGAATATAAATAGATTGAAAGCGTGTTTGCTTAAGATGTGTCGGTAGGCCCAGCTAGCTTTGAAAGGTCCTAAGATTGTTCTTAATATACCTTAATAAATCATGAAATCTTGTGGGTTCTCATCTTAGGAGAAACGGTAGAACTGAAACCGCTGATAGTAATTAGAGGTACCACTGTAGGTTGAAAGCTCATATGCATTATTAATTAAATGGCACACTTGTTCCTTTTTATGAGAATAAATCCGGTGAAAAGTGGCGCCCGCTAAAAAAAAAAATCCACATGTCCATCAATTGAGCTAGACCAAAAAAAAACACTGAAGCCTCTGATCGAAATTCCCTCGAGGTCAAGTTGAAAATAAAAAAAAAAATACCGAAGCTCATGCTGTCGCTCTTGGGGATGGTGACTCTGATTGAGACAACCTCTGGGTTAGGTATGAAAAAAAAAAAACAAATGTGTCTAAGCTCATAAACTTCATCCATCATCCATCATCCATCATAAATTTAATTTCTAATACATTAGGGAGTTTAGTTTGCAGTGGTTGGTAAATCTATAAAGTTTAACCTTTGCTTCGAAAGATTGAGGTGGGATTAGGTGAAGCCGGATATCTTAATTGTGAGACCCATAGATTGATTGTAATAATATGAACTTAATTGCTTTACATGATTGGGGCCTGATTAGCTGGTGGTTGAGTTTAGGTGGACAACAATACCGACAGTTTTGGTTGATACGTGATTATATCTTAATTAATGAACCTAAAAGTTTTTGAAACCGAGAGTCCTAATTATGATTCCATTGCAGTCTTTTTCGGGGACGAAAAAGGTTTAAGTGTGGGGATGTTTGATGTGTTGCAAAACACATCTCTTTTCCTATGTATTTTGTATATTACTTGGTCATGTTTTTATTTGTTTCGTGTCATTTTTATTATGTATTTATTTATTTTATTATTTTATAGGTGTTTGGAGAAAATGAGCGCAAAATGAAAGAATTTTAATCGAGACACCAACACTTGCGAGCCGGTGTTCATGGACGTTGGAACATAAACGAGGAATTTTGGTCAAGCCAAGAATACCCGAGATGCGAGCACAGGATAATAATATTATTAATATTATTAACTAAGATGATGTAATAATATGAGACAAAAGTCTTCAAAAAAAAAAGGCCCAAGTCCAAATAGTTGTCAGGAGGGCATTATCGAAGTCATTATTATTTCAATTGATTAACACAGCGGCATATTATTAGGAAGGAATTTCATTGGGGGATTATTCATCGAAGAACAAATAACACGGCCGCCTTGGACAGAAGGGAATCGACAACAGCAGCTCCAAATCAAAAAGTGGAGAGGAAGTGAAGGCCATGAAGGCACGGGTTCAAGACTAAAGCTACGGGTTCGATCACTGCAAGTTCTAGTTTTTATATTTATTTACTCTGTGTTCATGAATATTGAGACCATGACTATATTTTATTTTGAACCTTTGTTTTTATTGTTTTTCATTATTATGAGTAGCTAAATCTTGAACCACTACCTAGGTTGTATGATGACTGCATGATAAATTTATAGTTTTCAGTTTTGGATTTATTTTTGAATGGTTAATGTTTTGGTAACGATTTGGTTGGTGTTTATTATGATGTGTGTGCGTACTTAAGTCTAATTTATTATTTTTGAGAGTTCCATAAACGTCTTAGTGAATGTCTTTCATGTTTGGATGTTTATTAGGGTTACCTGCTTGGTGCTTGTAGCTTAATTTATGGTTTTGGTACCGAAAGCCATAGGAACTTGATTAGAGAATTTAGAGGACTTGAGTATTCTTCCATTCTTGAGACCGGGAGGTGATGGAATGTTGGGTTGTCTAGAACTTTAGGTGTTAGGTTTTGGGTGAGACCGGGAGGTGATCCTACCCTAGTTGTCTTTAGTTTCTTGCAATTCCAAATTATAGTTAACCCAATTAAATTACTCCTTTACATCTTAGGGTGTAATGTGATTAGAGAGACCGGGAGGTGATCGAGTCATTAGAGTACCTTTACATTCTTAGTGAGGTGAGACCGGGAGGTGATCCGAGCTAGATAGCCAGTGTTTTATTCTTTAAAATTCTTTGGGGTGTGTTGGTGAGACCGGGAGGAGATCTAGCACGTCTTAGGGTTTCTTAAGTTATCTTTAGAATCTGGTAAGCCATTCAGTTTTTCATTACCGAGAGTTGTGAGTTTGCATGTAGGATTCTTGACCTAGGTAGTTGCCTTCCTATCCTGATATTTTCCTTGATTATCTTCGCTGTCTATTTATCATTGTTTATATACTTTATTTATTTTATTTAATTATTTAAAAAAAACAAAAATCATTTATAAACCAAATTTGTTAAGTCTTAGTTGGTTCAACTTGTGTGGTTGGTGTCATGGGAGTGGAACATGATTTAAAGTCTTGTAAAGAAAATTTGTTTAATAATTCTTTAACATATTTTGATTGATGTATAAAAGTTCCATTTGTTTGTTGTTTAATCTGCAGTCCCACAAAGTACTGCAGTTCTCCCATTGTACTCATCTCAAATTTTGATTGCATGAGTTTCTTAAATTCATCACAAAATGTTGTGTTTGTTGAACCAAAAATGATATCATCAACATATATTTGAACAAGTAAGACATGATTTCCAACATGTTTTATGAAAAGAGTTTTATCAATGGCACCTCTGGTGAAGTTATTTTTGAGTAAAAAGGTTGAAAGTGTATCATACCAGGCTCTTGGAGCCTGTTTGAGCCCATAAAGAGCTTTGTCTAGTTTGTACACCCACTCAGGATGAGAAGGATCCTCAAACCCAGGTGGCTGACAAACATGTAACACCCCAACCGATGGCGGAAACATCGAGGTGCCACGTATGAATGATTGTTCAGTAGCTCATGGTAGTACACAAGTTTAAATAATCCTTTAATACATTACAATATTGAATTACATTAAAGTCTACATCAAGTAATCAACAAAGCTTCAAATATCTCCTCATGCTAGCTCTAGACTTCAAGCATCAGTATTTCCTGTCGAGTTTGGAAAAATGGGGGGGGGGGGGGGGTCAACTAGAAGTTGGTGAGAATACATAATCCATGTTAAGCATATAATTTAAGTATAAAAGTTTAGCAATTCGTATGTCTATCGTAAATTTAAGTCTACATGAATAGTATAATATGTTGACATAATCAAACCTCCGACTAGTTTAGGTCCATCCCGTCATCTACGGTTCACCTTAGTAATATGTTGAACGATAACAATCACCCACGTTACCTATGTAGGAGGTACACGTATCCGGGTGGGGTTGTCAATCCAATAGATCTATTATTGAGTATCGCCGGCTTGGCCATAGCTAATGATTATGTAAATGTTGAAACTCGTTGAAACTCGTTGAAACCGTTGACTAATTCATGAGGCAATAAAGTTTACTACTAGACATGCATGTTGAATTGCTTAAAATTGTTGCAAGTATAAAGAATCGCATAAACATGGTTACGTAAACTCACCTTGGTATAGTATTAGGTATTGAGGAATAGTATAAGTGTAGCCCAATAGATTGCCAAATATCACCCTATGTATAAGGCAACATAATAAGTCTAAGTCTATCTAGTCTACAAGTATATTCTAGGGTTTCGATTTGGGGATATTCAATTGTTGAATTTATGATAAAATGTTTAAATAAAAGGGAAATTTGATGATTAAATAAATGAAAGTCTTTTTATAAAGTTTGAATTTAGAATGTTCACAATAATGTGTTTGAAGTATAAAAATAATTTTTATAAGATTATTTTCTTTAAAATAGATTTTTAAATCCATTTATTACAAATTGCCAAAATTAAACTTTAATATTTGAAAATACTAAAATTAAAGAATTATTATTTTAAAAATCATATTTCTGTTCTAAATATTTAGAAATAAATTGTATAAAATTTTGGTGCAAAAATATCAAAAATTGAATTTATTATGATTTAATTATGATTAAAACTAACAAAAATTGATTAAAAATATAAAATAAATGATTTCTCTGAATTAAAAATCATTTCAGTAAAGTTTAACATTGTACAAACATAGGATAATTTTTGTAGAAATTAATAAAATTGTTTTGATATTTTAATGGATTTTTATAAATATAATAGTATAAAATTGATTTAATTATTATAAATATTAAATCAATGAATTTCAGAAAACTAAAAATTGTAAATAAAACTTTTACCTTAGATTTGATAAATATAATTTTTTTTAGAATTTATAAAAAGGTTTTAATATTTAAAAACGAATTTATAAGATTTAAATGTATAATATATATATATATAATTGGTTTGTTTTAAAAAGAAATGAAATTAAGTGGAAAAAGGGTGTCCAAGTCGGGACTCGAACCCGGGTAGTCTCAGTTATAGGCATCAGTCACAACCACTTGGCCTAGGCCTGTGGTTGTGATTTACCTCTGTTTTAAAAAATATATAGGCGATACAAAATCAGCTTTCATCCCCAAATCAACACGTACGAGCCCTAGCTTCTGAAATTGATCGATTCACACATCAATAGCCTAATTAATCATAGGGCTATTGATGTGTGATTGCCGATGAACATAACCCACGTAAAACTTTAAACTTACAGTGTTGATTCGTGTTTGATTGCCCGGTCAAGGATAAAAGTCAAACAACGATCAAGAGATAATAAACAGAGTGATTTGAAGAAGATTGGGGGTTGAGAAGAGATAATTGGCGAGTTGTAATGCTTCGAGGATGATCAATTTATAGAGGGGATCGATGGTTTGATTAATTGGCATGGTTGACCAATATTGAAGTCCAAACGCGTAATTAGTTTAAATTGGGTAACAATTGATGGCTGTTAATCGCGTATCATAGTCACTGATGGCCGGTAATCACGTATCGTTCACGAGTATTACCATAATTGTGTGATAGATTGATGAATTTGTGCCTTTGATCATGGTCGCGTGCGTCTGAATGTGCAGCGATACAGCAGTCATGAACTCAAGTCATTATATATATTTAGTAGTTTGATATAGGATCAATAGGCTCATGTGGCTCAACTGGTGTGGCGTGTGTGTGTGTCCATGATTGACTCGGGTTCGAAACCCGGCTGAGGCAATATTTTTTGTTTTTGATTTAACGTGTAAAAGGGGAGGGGGTTGGGCCTTGGTTGTGGGCTGCTGGTATGGGGTTTGGGCTGGGATGACTTGGGTAATGGGCTACGGGTTTGGGTAAGAAAATCACAAAATCAATTTTTTTTTATCTAGTATATGTTATAATTATTATTATTATTATTACTATAATAACTTTATATATATATAGAGATATATGTATGAATAATTATAATTGTGTAGGGGTTCAAAATATCACCAAAAATAATACACTTGTCGTTTTAATCCGTAACGTATAATTAATAAATGCGTAATGTTACAGTCTCCCCTACTTTTAGGAACTTCGTCCCGAAGTTAAGAGAAACACTAGGCCTACAATTGGTCAACTACTGAGAACCTTGATAAAATTTCACACTACCTTAACGTACCTGTAAACTCATGATTACGTTCCGGACCGTAATTATCAATTTACCTTACATTAAGGTTTTGTGTCCTTTTATGACTCTACCGACTGTTGAGCAGGTTTGATAGTCTCCACCAGTCGTTGAGCAGGTGGTAGGGCCTCTCCCGACTGTTGGAAGACATGATAACCTCTACCAATCGTTGAGTAGATTGTTTGGTAGTCAACTAATTGTTGTACAAGCAAGCACGTATGATTATAGTTATAGCAATTAGACAAGTATGCACACAGATGTTATGATAATACTTGGATTTATTATTTGAATAAAAAATGCAATACATGGAATTAAAGAGAAAGTAGACATCATTCAAATGGTAGGGCTTGCTGATAAGTAGCTGGAGGGTTTCAAGCGGGGTTATTTGGAGCATCAGGAGCGTTTGTAGCAGGGATTCGACAAGCATCTGCAAGATGCCCATACCTTTGACAATTGGTGCACTGTCGGCAGGGTACTTGAGTTGGATGGTGATACTGGCAGGTGTCACACTTAGGTAGGTTCCCATTGTATTGTTTCTTGGTGGGTGGGGCAGTGGTGTCTATTGCAAAATTCCTGACCTTGTTCTTCCCGTTGGTTGAGGCCTCCGTTTTGATATCAGCGGCAGGTTGGGGGGGGGTATCCTTTTTCTTTTCCCCTTTACGAGTCAGGGTCCCTGCCTTCACATGGTTATCTGTTAGGGTGGCAGCCAAACGCTTTGCTTCCTCCAAGGTAGCAGGGTTCCTTCCCCACACCGTGTCTTGAATCTGCATCGGTAAACCACCAATGTATTTTTCGATCGCAATGGGTAAAGGGGTGACTTTGTGGGGTAGCAGTAAGCTAAGTTCGTGGAAACGAGTGTTGTAAGCAAGGTTTTCCCCACTGTCTTGAGCAAGATCATGAAATTCGTCTTCCAGTTTCTTGATTTCATTACGAGGACAGAACTCTGCCTTCATAATGTCTTTAACTTGTTCCCAGGTTAAGGCTAGTGCAGCTTCAGCTCCGCGAGTGCGTTTTTCTTCATTCCACCAAGTGAGTGCTCGTTTGTGAAGAACACTCATGGCATAACGGACTTTAAAATTGTCGGGGCATTCACTGTTTGTAAGACCCTAACCCGTAAACCTGTGATTAGCATTTAAGCTTCTGAGTTTAGGCCTTAATTAAAATCACTCCCGATTAAAACTTTGGTAAATTATGAAAACCCAACTTAATGAATCCCATACACGTTTAGTTCCAGTAAATTTTACATCATTGCTACAAAAAAGAATGTATTAAAGTTTATGTTTTAAACGGGAAATTCTATTGCGGAAGCTTTTGAGTGTTTGGTTGTGTTCGGTTCTCCTCGCGACTTGATCCTCGCTCCGGGACTTTCAACAAATGCATACCTGGCACCATTACACAAATAATGGTTAGTGGGATTACGAATAATGCATTTACTATAGAAGAAGTGCCGTTACACATCAATATGGAACGATCCAAACCAAACGGCCAAAAAAATAAAATAAATTTTTTTTACCAAATTGACTCAGAAGGCCTGAACTGCCGCTCACCCGGTCGTTCACTGGGCCACGAACAGCAACAAGCTGATCAGAAGGCCTGTAGGGCCGTTCACCCTGAGTGAACAGTCGTTCACCGGGCCAAAGCCCTTTTTGACAATTCTAAAAGCATAAGAATTATATTGTCATCCCAATGTGTTTAACCCATTAACTTGTTCGAAAAGCTGTAAGCCCTTATAGATCTAGTTTTTCCATCAATTCCAATATTTCTTCACTATTAGTCATTGTTAGGCGCATTAGCGCGCATAGGACATAATAATGTAAACGACTTACCGATTTGGCACCCACACTTCATGTGGGTGGTTTTCATACCCGTATTACTTCGCCAAGGCATTTATTTAACTACTGACTTACCAGATAGCGTCTTGATAAATCTTGTCCATAATACTTAGCATCATGTGCCCATTCCCAAATGCTCACCTGTGGATGACTTCCTCGACACATATTAAAATTTGGGATCCGAATGGTGACACATCACCATTTGACCCATTTGTATATTTTGAAGCTCAATGCTTGATATACAAGCGTTAAGTACCGGGTCCCAGTGGTGAGAACATTGCCACTTGACCCGTTCATGAGTTGCACACTTCGGATGCAACACTAACTTTGTTACTTACCATACACTATTTCGATTCTAGTCTAACATGAATGAACCCACTTAAGGTGTTTTGCCTTGTTTCCATATATCGACTCTTTAATCGTCATAATCAAGTTATAGCCTAATTCTTCAAGATTTACCCCGTTTAATATATTTCATTTCTTGGGTGCACATGTCACCTCATTGATTGTCACAAGGTATTTTATACATAAATTCATATGTTTAGACCCGCTTAGCGGTTTTCACCACTCGGGGTCCTACTTTTCTCCCAAAACTAAGTCTAAACGATTAACACGCAATGCCTAAGTCCTGATATTTAGTATAATAACGTAAGCAACACTTACCTTGTATCCTTGCGAGCTTCATGCTTGTACTTGTATTTGTTCGACCCATTCCTCTCCAAGCTCCTACCTAAGCTCGTCAGAGTCAAACTACCACATTGTATCCACAAGATGATTAGATTAGTCAACCATTAACATGACTATCACACCTTATGAATTCACACACACTTCTTCATCAAAGCATGCTATATAATATACAACTAGTTTTTGTTTCAAGAATATTTCCATTCACTAACCGTTTGACCGGTTAGTGAAGTTACATATAAAAAAACTAGGTAATAAATGGTTTTGAATGCTTTAAGTATATCACATAAGTTGCTCTATGTCATAAGAATCAACACTTCATGCCCAAAGCAAGTATGTATATGGTCTTATGCCCCTTTTTTATTAATAACAACATTAATAATGTGCAGCGATTTTCCATACAGCTGCTATATTTGACCCTTTTGACCCATTTAAAATCCGAATTAGTTGAACATGTTCAAAGATGGATTATGCTTCGTTCAATGACCTTTCCAGACGTATAAAGAACACCTCTTAACGAGTTTTCTATGATTTTATATGAATATTTTAAGATCATGTCAGCAACTATATTATGTGCAGCGATTTCCTTTTCAACTGCTGTAATTGACCATTTTGACCCATTTAAAGTCCGAATTAGTTGCACATGTTCAAAGATGGATTGTGCTTCGTTCAAAGACCTTTCCAGGCGTATAAAGAACACCTCCTAACGATTTTTCTATGATTTTATGTGAATTTTTTAAGATCAGGTCAGAACTATATTTTTATTTTCACAGCTTTCAAAGCTTCTGCACAGCTGTTCTAATTCACCTTTTCGACCCGTTTAACAACTATTGTAACTTCATATGATTGAAAACAGCAAGAATTTACTCGATAAGCTTTCCGAAAAGGTATAGAACACCCAAATCGGATAAACGGTTGATTTTATATGATTTTCCTTAAGATTAATCAAAATCTATTTAAAAGCTACGTAAATCATGTTTAGGGTCCTTTCAAGTTCGAGTTCCCTAGCTTTCAATCTTGACACCTATTTCATGATTATTACACCTAGGTGCTTAGTTGTGCGTTCATGGCATATGACACCATATGATTCATAAATGTTCATGTTTATGCATCACTAGCAAGCACACAAGTTTAACAAGTTTCACACAATTGGCTTCTCTTTCAAGCATTTCATCGAACACCTTATATGCTTAAGTTTCCAAAAACTAAGATCATGACTAATTATTATTCTACCTTTACCAATCATCAATTAACCACAATTTGGTTACTAATAAGAACCAACATCATCATCTAGTGCAACTAAGCAAGTGCAATTAAACAAATCACCTCTAAACCATTAGGGATGATCAAACATTACACATAACTCCTCAATTTCATGAACTTAACCTAATTGAGCCAAAACCCACTTTATGTTAAGTATGAACATAATCAATTACACATATAATATGTGATTCATAACCAAATTAGACATGATTGAGGCTCCCCAAAGCTAGAGAAACCCCTAACAACAAGAAATCTCACGTTTTGTCAAACCCAAGATTTTCATCAAAACCAAAAACGAATTATAACATCAAATTCTACCAAATAAAAAGGTACCTTGGGGTTTATTTGACCTTAGATGGTTCGTTTCTTGTTAATGCATCAATTTCCCCTTTGGTTTGGCTTGGATTAGAGCTTGTTCTTGAGATTAGGATTAGTGTGTGTGTGTTTTGGTGTGAAGATCGATTTCCAGGAGATGGAAATCGATTTGTTTTGTTTTCTTTATTTGACCCATTATAACTTTGGTCAATTGACACACTTAGTCCCTCAAGTTCCATTTTCATGTTTATAAGATTAAATGACTATCTAGGATAGTCTCTTGTATCTGGTTTTAACCTGATTTAGCTAATAAAACTAACGGGGTTACATCCCTATTATAACATAATCCCCATTTTATTCGTTGAAAATGGCCTAATTAAGCAAAACTGATTTTTGGGGTGTTACAAGTCTACCCCCCTTAAAGAGGTTTCGTCCTCGAAACCTTTCTCTTGTAGCTTCTTTGGTCAAACCCAAGAACTTTAATTCCCTATATTGAATTGGGCACCGATCGTTCTTTTGTCATTCTATGATCTAACAATTTGCACCATATACTTATGGTTGTTATCCATTTACTCAGCCTCCTGACCTTTCGATTTTTATTTGGAGGCCTCGGCCTTATATCACTAGTTTGAGTCACACTACTCTTTTATTTAACTAGACGTTATTTCTTTGCGTAATATGCATTTACATACCCTTACAGGGTATTCTAACTACTCATGTATTTTTTTATAGATCCGCTTTAGAACCGCATATTATCCCTGCTTACTATCATCCCGGAGGATGTAATGGTTTAAGGGTCTATTCTATCATGCACCTTAAAACATCTACTAGTTTACCCAAGTGTGCATATGTATACATATCTATGCACCTATTAACACAAGTAATCTGTCTTGGTTTCCAAGACTAACCTGGCTTTTTAATATGGCCGTTTTTTTTATCCCTTGGATTCATCCCCGAATCCAACTATATTTTATTTTAGGTTCGCTAGAATGTTATAACAAACTTTGGTGTACACTAAACCTTTCTTTCCTTGGCTAATCCTATTTTAAGAATTTGCCATCTATTGGGTTTCCCCAAGTTCCCCTTTTGCTAACTCGATTGGTGGTCATTGCCCCAACCGACCCGTTTAAATACTTTTGAGTTTCAGAGTTCTTATCATTTATTTATTTAGAATGATTATTTTCTAAAATCCTTTTTCTGATTTATCGATCTCAATATAAGTTAAGGTCGGTTTTCTTTTCATAATAAAACGGTATCGATTTGACAAATTTGACATTTCAACAGATTGTATTGGCTAATCTCCCATTATCATGGTTTGCATTATTTTCATCATAAATCATAGGGTTGAATGCTTTACTGATTTACCACGGCCCAAGTCTGCTGCTTATGTCATAAATCCGAAGATTTATGACTTACTGATTTATCACGGCCCAAGTCCGTTGTTTTTGTCATTAATCCAAAGATTTATGACTTACTGATTTATCACGGCCCAAGTCCGCTGTTTGTGTTTTATCAACCAAAACCGTAGTTATGGTTAATGTTCTGGAACAACACCTCGGGCTCTACGACCTTACGAGTCGCCTATACCTTGGTTTTACATGTCCCTTTGTCAATCATGGCCCTCTAGACCATATTTGACTAATCCCTGATTTTCCCCAACACCTCACACTTACTTAGTCCTTGCTACATAGGTTGTATATGTATCAATTGTAAGAAACCCACAGTATCATATGTTTAACACTTACTTGGCCAGGGTAAGCAATCCGAATATGGTACACATGGACTTGTTAGAATTGGTACATCACATCCTATGTAAGCAAAGCTTCAGCTCATGCTTGTGTCCTTTATTTTATTTGGTAAAAACCATTTCTTGATATTTAGTTAACATCGGGTTTCACCTTTATCTGTTAAGTACAACATCGTGTTTCGTTTTATAAAACTTTGCGTGATTACATTTATTGATGTGACCACTATGTGTTTCCAACATTCTTTTATTTTAACCAATGGTTTGGACGATTATTCCCATCCCAGTTTCTATGGTTAGGTTACCCGTGTGCATCGGTTACTCACTACCGTGAATAATGCACAATATCAACTTAGTTTCTCTTGAGATGTTATCCTGGATGAATATCTCATCCAGTTTTTTTTCCAAGTCTCATGACTACGTGTGCAACTACATTCATCATGTGAAAGTTGCATACTACTATGCATAATGTGATTTAGAGCGTGTACCTGATTGATACTCGTCCTTATGAATCTTTATTGTTTCATAACCGTTACTCCAATGCTGTTTGATTTAGGTCCTTAGTGAGCATGCTCTTAGTTGTGCTCCGAACCCTTCACCACCATATTGGGTGAATAATTCAATCTCATCCTTGTTAGATGCGGTGATCTTACCCCTACCACATTTACAATTGATTAGCAACATGTTAACTTGTTGTTTGTATGCATCATTGTAATCTAATTACAATTATACTTGTTACACAAGCATTTCGTTGTCCGATTTAGTCCCTGGCTAGGCCTTATGCTACCTAACCGTTTCTTTTACAAGTTTTTTTTTTTTTGAGATAACGTGTAACTTCACGATATCCTTAATCTTTACCTATAACAATCTCCGATCAAACTGGATTGTTATTACGAATGTTACTTACCAGATTCCACGATCAAGCCCCGAACCGAACACCCTTCAACACTTTGAGCGCACGGTTTGAGTCCAAGTATCCTTCCCGACACTCGGATCCCTCAAAACTATGGCTCTGATACCACTTGTAAGACCCTAACCCGTAAACCTGTGATTAGCATTTAAGCTTCTGAGTTTAGGCCTTAATTAAAATCACTCCCGATTAAAACTTTGGTAAATTATGAAAACCCAACTTAATGAATCCCATACACGTTTAGTTCCAGTAAATTTTACATCATTGCTACAAAAAAGAATGTATTAAAGTTTATGTTTTAAACGGGAAATTCTATTGCGGAAGCTTTTGAGTGTTTGGGTGTGTTCGGTTCTCCTCGCGACTTGATCCTCGCTCCGGGACTTTCAACAAATGCATACCTGGCACCATTACACAAATAATGGTTAGTGGGATTACGAATAATGCATTTACTATAGAAGAAGTGCCGTTACACATCAATATGGAACGATCCAAACCAAACGGCCAAAAAAATAAAATAAATTTTTTTACCAAATTGACTCAGAAGGCCTGAACTGCCGTTCACCCGGTCGTTCACTAGGCCACGAACAGCAACAAGCTGATCAGAAGGCCTGTAGGGCCGTTCACCCCGAGTGAACAGTCGTTCACCGGGCCAAAGCCCTTTTTGAAAATTCTAAAAGCATAAGAATTATATTGTCATCCCAATGTGTTTAACCCATTAACTTGTTCGAAAAGCTGTAAGCCCTTATAGACCTAGTTTTTCCATCAATTCCAATATTTCTTCACTATTAGTCATTGTTAGGCGCATTAGCGCGCATAGGACATAATTATGTAAACGACTTACCTATTTGGCACCCACACTTCATGTGGGTGGTTTTCATACCCGTACTACTTCGCCAAGGCATTTATTTAACTACTGACTTACCAGATAGCGTTGTTCCGTTCCAAACCTTGATAAATCTTGTCCATAATACTTAGCATCATGTGCCCATTCCCAAATGCTCACCTGTGGATGACTTCCTCGACACATATTAAAATTTGGGATCCGAATGGTGCACATCACCATTTGACCCATTTGTATATTTTGAAGCTCAATGCTTGATATACAAGCGTTAAGTACCGGGTCCCAGTGGTGAGAACATTGCCACTTGACCCGTTCATGAGTTGCACACTTCGGATGCAACACTAACTTTGTTACTTACCATACACTATTTCGATTCTAGTCTAACATGAATGAACCCACTTAAGGTGTTTTGCCTTGTTTCCATATATCGACTCTTTAATCGTCATAATCAAGTTATAGCCTAATTCTTCAAGATTTACCCCGTTTAATATATTTCATTTCTTGGGTGCACATGTCACCTCATTGATTGTCACAAGGTATTTTATACATAAATTCATATGTGTAGACCCGCTTAGCGGTTTTCACCACTCGGGGTCCTACTTTTCTCCCAAAACTAAGTCTAAACGATTAACACGCAATGCCTAAGTCCTGATATTTAGTATAATAACGTAAGCAACACTTACCTTGTATCCTTGCGAGCTTCATGCTTGTACTTGTATTTGTTCGACCCGTTCCTCTCCAAGCTCCTACCTAAGCTCGTCAGAGTCAAACTACCACATTGTATCCACAAGATGATTAGATTAGTCAACCATTAACATGACTATCACACCTTATGAATTCACACACACTTCTTCATCAAAGCATGCTATATAATATACAACTAGTTTTTGTTTCAAGAATATTTCCATTCACTAACCGTTTGACCCGTTAGTGAAGTTATATATAAAAAAACTAGGTAATAAATGGTTTTGAATGCTTTAAGTATATCACATAAGTTGCTCTATGTCATAAGAATCAACACTTCATGCCCAAAGCAAGTATGTATATGGTCTTATGCCCCTTTTTTATTAATAACAACAATTAATAATGTGCAGCGATTTTCCATACAGCTGCTATATTTGACCCTTTTGACCCATTTAAAATCCGAATTAGTTGAACATGTTCAAAGATGGATTATGCTTCGTTCAATGACCTTTCCAGGCGTATAAAGAACACCTCCTAATGAGTTTTCTATGATTTTATATGAATATTTTAAGATCAGGTCAGCAACTATATTATGTGCAGCGATTTCCTTTTCAACTGCTGTAATTGACCATTTTGACCCATTTAAAGTCCGAATTAGTTGCACATGTTCAAAGATGGATTGTGCTTCGTTCAAAGACCTTTCCAGGCGTATAAAGAACACCTCCTAACGATTTTTCTATGATTTTATGTGAATATTTTAAGATCAGGTCAGAACTATATTTTTATTTTCACAGCTTTCAATGCTTCTGCACAGCTGTTCTAATTCACCTTTTCGACCCGTTTAACAACTATAGTAACTTCATATGATTGAAAACAGCAAGAATTTACTCGATAAGCTTTCCGAAAAGGTATAGAACACCCAAATCGGATAAACGGTTGATTTTATATGATTTTCCTTAAGATTAATCAAAATCTATATAAAAGCTACGTAAATCATGTTTAGGGTCCTTTCAAGTTCGACTTCCCTAGCTTTCAATCTTGACACCTATTTCATGATTATTACACCTAGGTGCTTAGTTGTGCGTTCATGGCATATGACACCATATGATTCATAAATGTTCATGTTTATGCATCACTAGCAAGCACACAAGTTTAACAAGTTTCACACAATTGGCTTCTCTTTCAAGCATTTCATCGAACACCTTATATGCTTAAGTTTCCAAAAACTAAGATCATGACTAATTATTATTCTACCTTTACCAATCATCAATTAACCACAATTTGGATACTAATAAGAACCAACATCATCATCTAGTGCAACTAAGCAAGTGCAATTAAACAATCACCTCTAAACCATTAGTGATGATCAAACATTACACATAACTCCTCAATTTCATGAACTTAACCTAATTGAGCCAAAACCCACTTTATGTTAAGTATGAACATAATCAATTACACATATAATATGTGATTTATAACCAAATTAGACATGATTGAGGCTCCCCAAAGCTAGAGAAACCCCTAACAACAAGAAATCTCACGTTTTGTCAAACCCAAGATTTTCATCAAAACCAAAAACGAATTATAACATCAAATTCTACCAAATAAAAAGGTACCTTGGGGTTTATTTGACCTTAGATGGTTCGTTTCTTGTTAATGCATCAATTTCCCCTTTGGTTTGGCTTGGATTAGAGCTTGTTCTTGAGATCAGGATTAGTGTGTGTGTGTTTTGGTGTGAAGATCGATTTCCAGGAGATGGAAATCGATTTGTTTTGTTTTCTTTATTTGACCCATTATAACTTTGGTCAATTGACACACTTAGTCCCTCAAGTTCCATTTTCATGTTTATAAGATTAAATGACTAACTAGGATAGTCTCTTGTATCTGGTTTTAACCTGATTTAGCTAATAAAACTAACGGGGTTACATCCCTATTATAACATAATCCCCATTTTATTCGTTGAAAATGGCCTAATTAAGCAAAACTGATTTTTGGGGTGTTACACTGTTAATGAAGGTATTTTCAATACCCTCAAACCATTGTAGGAGTCCTGTAGCTCCTTCTTCTCCACTGAATTTTGGAGGATTGCAAGAATTAAAGTGCTTAAGGGTGCAGGCTGGGGGTCCATTTCCATTGCCATTGCCGTTCCCGTTCCCGTTCCCGTTGCCGTGACCATTCCCATTGCCGTGACCATTCCCGTTGCCGTTCATTTGGATGACCTGAGCGAGTAAATTGGGAACCAAAGTTGCGATTTGCTGTGCCATTTGTTGAGAAATGATCGCAGCCAATTGAGCATCGATACCATTGTTGTTGTGGTTAGGAACTTGGTCATGGTTATGGTTGTCACCACCTTCTTCGTGGTTCTCACCATTGCTGTTGCGAGTGCTGCGACGTGGAGGCATGATCTGTAATAGACACAATGAAATGAATGAGATTATATAAGGAATGTAATCATTTATTCATTAATTAAAACGAATAAACGAAAACGTTGACTTATCAAAGATTCTAAATTCTAATAACATATGAAGACATGCTTTAGCCTATAAGTGAACACTTATCCCGAGAATTCCCAGGTAGGCATCCGGGTCCCTCGTCTGATTGGGATATATGTGCAATGCCAGCCTAGACAGAAGACTCAGAATACAGGCGTTCACCCTTCCAGATTGCACGTGTTCGTTATTAAAATCTAGAACTTCAACGAGATCTCAAGGGGGTTCAGGTTAAACCTGAGGATTTTGTCCTACTAGTCTAAGAGTAGATCTAGTGATGTAGAGCAACCTTCTTGTAGGGATGAAAGTAGAGATATGGAGTAGGAGGGAGATAGAGAATAGCAAGTAAAAGAAGCAAGTACTGATTAAGTCCCTAAGGTTATAGTCTAGATTATTTCTAATAACCTAATTCCCTATAACCAAGGCTCTGATACCAATCTGTAACACCCCAACCGATGGCGGAAACATCGAGGTGCCACGTATGAATGATTCTTCAGTAGCTCATGGTAGTACACAAGTTTAAATAATCCTTTAATACATTACAATATTGAATTACATTAAAGTCTACATCAAGTAATCAACAAAGCTTCAAATATCTCCTCATGCTAGCTCTAGACTTCAAGCATCAGTATTTCCTGTCGAGTTTGGAAAAATGGGGGGGGGGGGTCAACTAGAAGTTGGTGAGAATACATAATCCATGTTAAGCATATAATTTAAGTATAAAAGTTTAGCAATTCGTATGTCTATCGTAAATTTAAGTCTACATGAATAGTATAATATGTTGACATAATCAAACCTCCGACTAGTTTAGGTCCATCCCGTCATCTACGGTTCACCTTAGTAATATGTTGAACGATAACAATCACCCACGTTACCTATGTAAGAGGTACACGTATCCGGGTGGGGTTGTCAATCCAATAGATCTATTATTGAGTATCGCCGGCTTGGCCATAGCTAATGATTATGTAAATGTTGAAACTCGTTGAAACTGTTGACTAATTCATGAGGCAATAAAGTTTACTACTAGACATGCATGTTGAATTGCTTAAAATTGTTGCAAGTATAAAGAATCGCATAAACATGGTTACATAAACTCACCTTGGTATAGTATTAGGTATTGAGGAATAGTATAAGTGTAGCCCAATAGATTGCCAAATATCACCCTATGTATAAGGCAACATAATAAGTCTAAGTCTATCTAGTCTACAAGTATATTCTAGGGTTTCGATTTGGGGATATTCAATTGTTGAATTTATGATAAAATGTTTAAATAAAAGGGAAATTTGATGATTAAATAAATGAAAGTCTTTTTATAAAGTTTGAATTTAGAATGTTCACAATAATGTGTTTGAAGTATAAAAATAATTTTTATAAGATTATTTTCTTTAAAATAGATTTTTAAATCCATTTATTACAAATTGCCAAAATTAAACTTTAATATTTGAAAATACTAAAATTAAAGAATTATTATTTTAAAAATCATATTTCTGTTCTAAATATTTAGAAATAAATTGTATAAAATTTTGGTGCAAAAATATCAAAAATTGAATTTATTATGATTTAATTATGATTAAAACTAACAAAAATTGATTAAAAATATAAAATAAATGATTTTCTGAATTAAAAATCATTTCAGTAAAGTTTAACATTGTACAAACATAAGATAATTTTTGTAGAAATTAATAAAATTGTTTTGATATTTTAATGGATTTTTATAAATATAATAGTATAAAATTGATTTAATTATTATAAATATTAAATCAATGAATTTCAGAAAACTAAAAATTGTAAATAAAACTTTTACCTCAGATTTGATAAATATAATTTTTTTTAGAATTTATAAAAAGGTTTTAATATTTAAAAACGAATTTATAAGATTTAAATGTATAATATATATATATATATATATATATATATATATATATATATAATTGGTTTGTTTTAAAAAGAAATGAAATTAAGTGGAAAAAGGGTGTCCAAGCCGGGACTCGAACCCGGGTAGTCTCAGTTATAGGCATCAGTCACAACCACTTGGCCTAGGCCTGTGGTTGTGATTTACCTCTGTTTTAAAAAATATATAGGCGATACAAAATCAGCTTTCATCCCCAAATCAACACGTACGAGCCCTAGCTTCTGAAATTGATCGATTCACACATCAATAGCCTAATTAATCATAGGGCTATTGATGTGTGATTGCCGATGAACATAACCCACGTAAAACTTTAAACTTACAGTGTTGATTCGTGTTTGATTGCCCGGTCAAGGATAAAAGTCAAACAACGATCAAGAGATAATAAACAGAGTGATTTGAAGAAGATTGGGGGTTGAGAAGAGATAATTGGCGAGTTTTAATGCTTCGAGGATGATCAATTTATAGAGGGGATCGATGGTTTGATTAATTGGCAAGGTTGACCAATATTGAAGTCCAAACGCGTAATTAGTTTAAATTGGGTAACAATTGATGGCTGTTAATCGCGTATCATAGTCACTGATGGCCGGTAATCACGTATCGTTCACGAGTATTACCATAATTGTGTGATAGATTGATGAATTTGTGCCTTTGATCATGGTCGCGTGCGTCTGAATGTGCAGCGATACAGCAGTCATGAACTCAAGTCATTATATATATTTAGTAGTTTGATATAGGATCAATAGGCTCATGTGGCTCAACTGGTGTGGCGTGTGTGTGTGTCCATGATTGACTCGGGTTCGAAACCCGGCTGAGGCAATATTTTTTGTTTTTGATTTAACGTGTAAAAGGGGAGGGGGTTGGGCCTTGGTTGTGGGCTGCTGGTATGGGGTTGGGGCTGGGATGACTTGGGTAATGGGCTACGGGTTTGGGTAAGAAAATCACAAAATCAATTTATTTTTTTTATCTAGTATATGTTATAATTATTATTATTATTATTACTATAATAACTTTATATATATATATATAGAGATATATGTATGAATAATTATAATTGTGTAGGGGTTCAAAATATCACCAAAAATAATACACTTGTCGTTTTAATCCGTAACGTATAATTAATAAATGCGTAATGTTACAAAACATACACTTCCTCTTTTATTTTTCCATACAAAAATGCACTCTTGACATCCATTTGATAAACTTTTATTTTGTTGGAAATGGCATAGGCCAGAAATAACCTGATGGCTTCAAGCCTTGCAACTGGAGCAAAGGTTTCATCATAGTCAATGCCTTCTTCTTGAGAGTAACCTTGTACTACCAGTCTTGCCTTGTTCTTTATTATAATACCAGCTTCATCTTGTTTGTTCCTGAAAACCCATCTTGTCCCAATTGGTTGCTTGTTTGGTGGTAGGGGATAGATTTCCCATACCTGTTGCTTGTTGAATTGAAGCAATTCATCTTGCATTGCCTGCACCCAATTGTTGTCTTTGAGGGCTTCCTGGTACTTCTTTGGTTCCAACTGTGAAATAAATGCTGAGAATAGACAAAAGTTGGAAAGCTGGTTTCTTGTGAGAACACCTGATGCAATATCACCCATGATTTGATCAAGTGGATGGTCTTTGTGTTCGATCAGTTGTTGTAAACCACTGACAGGTGTTGGTGGCTCATGTTCTTCAAACAAACTACTGAGGTCTATTATATCTGGTTCAGCAGTTTCAGTGTCTTCAGTAGTTGCAGGTGCTGAAGCAGATGCTTGAGTTTGTCCTATAGTATTTGTTGAATCAGAAGTTTGTGAAACTTCTGATGGTTTTGAAGTTGACTTAATGACTGTTTGAGGAGACCATGGTGCTGGATCCTCATCATCAAACCTTTGATCACCATAATAAGTAGGTTTGGATGAAGTGACAGTCTTTTCAGGTTCAAAATGGAAGTTGTCAAGGTCAAAGAGTTCAGCAGGATGTGCTGGAATGAGAGTGTGTTTTGACTCATTGAACTTGACATTCAGTGTTTCTTCTACTATCCTGGTTCTAGAGTTAAAAACCTTGTAGGCTTTTCTAGTTGAGGAATAACCAAGAAAGTAACCTGAGTCAACTTTGGCAGCAAACTTTGAAATAGATTCCTTGATGTTCAAGATGAAACATTGACACCCAAAAGCCCTGAAAAAGGAGATAAGGGGCTTCATGCCATGAAGAACTTCATAGGCAGTTTTTGAATGTCTCTTGACAATAAGAACTCTATTTTGAACATAACATGATGTGTTAACTGCTTCTGCCCAGAAGTATAAAGGTAGGCCAGAATCAGCTAACATTGTTCTTGCTCCTTCTATTAAAGTTATGTTCTTCCTTTCTACCACACCATTTTGTTCAGGAGTTCTGGCAACACTGAATTGTCTAATAATCCCTTTAGACAAACAGAATTCATCCAGAGTTTTGTTCATGAACTTTGTCCCATTATCACTTCTAATGGTTTTGACAGGTAGAGAGTATTGCTTCTCTACTTGTAGAATGAAGAACTTGATGATTTCAGCAGCCTCATCCTTGGAAAATAAGAAGAATACCCATGTAAATCTTGAGTAGTCATCAATGATGACTAAGCAGTACTTCTTCTTACCAAGGCTCATGATTTTTACAGGCCCAAATAAGTCCATATGGAGTAGTTGAAGACATGCAGTTGTTTTTGATTCTTCAATAGACTTATAGGAGGACTTATGTTGTTTTCCCTTTAAACAGGATACACAGTGTTCTTGACACTGGTATACTTTTAAGGGTAGACCTCTGACCAAGCCCATTTTTGTGACTTTATTTATGGTTTTAAAGTTCACATGGCCAAGTCTCCTGTGCCAAAGATCAGTTTCTGAAGTTGATGCCCTTGAGAAGAAACAGGCAGTGTTGTTCAGTACTTTGTCTTTTTCAATGTCCACTGCATAGACATTGCCACATCTATTGGCTATTAACAAAGTATGATCTTCAATGATCTTCTCTATCAACTTCTGGCCTTCTGGTGATATGATCTTGCATGCTGTCTTTGTGAAAAAGGAAGAATATCCTTTATCACACATTTGTGACACACTCAGCAAGTTGTACTCAAGGTTTTCAACCAGATTGACCTTGTCAAACTGTATTTTGCCAGAGGAGACATTGCCATGTCCTAGCACATATCCCTTAGCATTGTTCCCAAAAGATACAAATCCATCTCTTTGACTGATAAAATTGTTTATCAGGTATCTGCATCCTGTCATGTGCATTGAGCCTCCACTGTCTACATACCAAATGCTATTTAAGCCTCTGGAAACTCTCTGCACAAGATAGCAAATCAGTTAGATTTAGGAACCCAAGCCAGTTTGGCTTGGGTTTGCTCTTGAGAACATTTACAGTTTGTTCTTGACCAAGTTTAGAAATCCATGTCTTTTTAGCAATGGATTTTGCATTAAGAACAATGGTGGTATCCTTTTGGGGACCACCATCAAATTTGGTCATCAGTAGTTGTACCAAGTTCATAAGATCTTTAATCTCAGCAGTTTGTGAAACTGCTGATGATTCTGGTCTAACTACTGAAAGAGAATTTTGAGAAAAAGACTTTTGTTGAGATTTTGTCTTTTTCTAAGAAAAGGTTTTTGCTGGTTGTTGTTTCTTGGGAGAAAAAGTTTTTACATAATCATTTTTGATTTGTTTCCCCACAACCAGTTGTTGATTTTTCTTATTGAACTGAATAACCTTTCTATATCTGCAAAATTCTGTTTTGTGGTTGAACAGACCACAAATTTCACATTCTTTTGTCTTTTCTTTCAAAGACAAGTCTCTGACTGTTTTGATTGGTTTTAGGTCATCAGTAGTTTTCAGGTTCTCAACTCCTGATGTAGTTGAAACTACTGATGGCTTAAAGTCAGATTAAATCAGTACTTCTGAAGAACTTTCTTTTTGTGATTTTAGAAAGTTTTCATGGAAAGATGTGCATTCTTCCTCTTCGGAAGTTTCACCTGAAGCAATTTTTCTCCCATCTTCAGTAGTTTTGGGAGAGAAATCTGTTGGTGTTTCAGTGTGATTGTACCCTATGCCAAACCTAACATTTGAAGCACTTTGTTTGTTTAGCAATAATTGGTACCCCTTACAAGATTCCACCCATTTTTCACATGTGACCTTGGTGTCAGCAAGCTCTTGTCTGACATTTCCTAGGTCATTAATCATGATTTTAATTTGTGCTTGGGTTTCAATAGCAGAGTTAGTTAATTTAGAAACTTCTTTTGTTTTTGCAGCAAGTTTTCTTTCTAAATCACATTTCATCTGAGTGAATTTTCTCTCAGAATCATTTGCTTTTCCTTGTAAGTGCACATTTGTCTCTCTTATGAGAGCAAAAGATTCTTTGCATGAATTTGAGCATAGTTTAGTCAAAGATTCTTTTGATACCTGTGACAAAGCAGATTTTGAGGAGCATCCCTCAAATGCCATTAAGGCAAAGTTCTTTATGCCATTGTCAGGCTCTCCCCAGTTGATGTCAAACATTTTGTTGTCTGCATCAGGATTGCACTCTGTGGTGTCAAAAGGAAGACTGCTCCAGTCAACATACCCTGAGGTAAATAGACTTTGTTGAGAGGGTTGATGTTGTTGTGGAGGTTGTTGAGCAGCTAGAAAGGGAGGGATTGATTGTTGGCTCTGCATCTGTTGAGCAGGAATCTGTACATATTGTACTTGTGGCACATATTGGTGTTGTGGAGCTTGTGCCTGTACAAAATGTGCACTCCCTTGTGTTCCATTATTCCTGTTATAATTGGGGTTAAAATTGTTTCCAGACTGAGATTGGTTAAAGCCAGAGCTTCTACACTCTCTAGCAAAGTGTCCCAACTTTTGACACTTGTTACATCTAAGTTTAGATTTGTCAAAACCAATTTTTGTAGAACTGTTAAGTCCTGGAAACTTCCTTCCTGACCTTTTGTAAAATTTATTTGTTTTTAAACTTAACATGGCCAGTTGGTGCAAAATATCCATTTCTTCTAGGTCATCACTGCTGAAACTATTTAAGTCATCCATGATAAAACACATGTTATCAGCAGTTTGACCAAAGTCATTATTGTCATAACCTGGGAATGATCTTTTAGATGAGATCCCAGCAGTTATGTCAATGTGGTCAAAAGATCCAAAACTATTTGAACAAGTTGGTGAGTCTTGTCCCAATAGTGCTGTACTACCAGGTAGATAGTCATCAGCAGTTTTACCATAATTTTGTAACTTCTTCTTTTGATCAATTTCTCTCTCAAAAGTAAGTAATCTCCCATGAAGTTTTGTAAGAGTGAGGGAGCTAAAATCTGGTGAAGATCTTAAGACTATTGAGTATGTTTCCCATTTATCAGGTAAAGACCTTAAAAATCTATGAAGCATAGATACAGTTGTGTAGGTCTGACCATTTAGCTTTAGCTCAGATATTAATGAGGAAAATCTTTCAAATTGCTGAGTTAAAGTTTCCCCATTAATGTGAGCAAAAGTTTCATATTATTGAGCCAAGATTTCTCTGGTGTTGGCAATCACCTCTTCAGTTCCTCCAAACTGTTCTTTTAGGCAATCCCAAAGCTCTTTGGCACTATCACAATGTAATAGGCCAGAGTAGATTTCATTTGGGAGTGCCATTGCCAACATAGAAAAAGCTTTTGCATCAAGCTCAAGTTTTAGGAAATCATCATCAGTATAGTCTTTTGGTTGTTTTGGAATCTCTTCCTTAGTTTCAAGATTTATATTTACTGGTTTATGAGGACCATATATCACAGATCTCCAACAACCTGTGTTGGTCTGTGATAAGGTATGTGCCATTCTCTTTTGCCATATGTTATATTCATTTCTTACAAGCATGGCGGGTTTAGTGGCAGAACCAGTATTATGAGAATCCATTTTAAAGAGTATTGATTTGTCAAATATCTATAAAAGTGATGGATGTTGATAAAAGTGAGCTTATAATCCTTTATTGAATATCAATAAGAGCCTGTGTCTGATTCTCAATGTGTTAGATTGATATGTGATCAGATAAACCAGTGCTCTGATACCAATTGTTGGATCAGTATATTGCTCTTTTGTTGAACTTGCTAGTTGACACTTAAGTGTTTAGCAAGTTCTTTGATCAGTGATAGCAAAGCGGAATGTTTATAAGTTTAAAGCTACACTTATCAACAGAAGTTATTACTCTCCCTGGATTCAAGAACTAATAAATGAAAAGTGTTTATTGAGAATCTAAGTATTGAATTAGAATGAAACACTTTGACAGATTCTCAATAAACATGAAATGGAAATAACAATAATAAGTGTTGAAGGATTTCTTGTATTAAAATCAATGTCTAAAACAGAGGGATGAACCCTTCTATTTATAGACTTTACAAATACATGAACCTTGCCAAAAAGCAAGTTCAGAAACAAGTTGCAACAAGTTGCAGTCTTGGAACTTGTACATAAAGCAAAAAGAAATACTAAAGTAATAAACTACTGATATACAAAGGCGGTGGAAAAGATCTTCATGTAAGTACTGATGAATGACAAACTACTGATGAGTAGTTTGTCTTCAGTAGTTCTTCAGTAGAAGTGTCTGGTTTGAACTTCAGAACTTCTGATGACTTTTCTTCTTCAGCACTTCTGAATCTCTTCTTCAGCAGTTTGATCCTTCTTCTTCAGCAGTTCTATACTTAGAGTATTTTGACATAAGTGAATTAGACTAAGGTTTGCAAAAGTGGTTTCACCAATCCTTTTTGTCCTAACACTTTGTTTCAGTCTTTCAAGATCTTTAATGAAGTGCTTTCTAGTGTTAATGCAGGTTCTGCAGGTCACTTTATGTCCACTGTTGGCATCTCATCCTCCTTGTCTGATAGTGCAGAGGATGAGGGGGATGCTGCACCTGGGTCTCCACCAAAGAATTCTGCAGACCCATTGGTACAGCAAACTCCTCCTGCTCTTCAATTTCTAACAAGCGAGCCAGGCACTGCAACACCTTCTGAAAATTCTCCCATTGGAGTCTATATGACTTCACCACATGTAGATAATGAAGAACCGTCTGGTGACGATCTCACTTCCAGATTTGATGATCCTATTCCTCCTAAGTGTATTGTGGAGGAAGTTAATAATGAAGAAGCTGAAGAAACGGATAGTTCAATCATTCCAGACACTGGTGTTCCTACTAGTGTTCAACGGGATCATCCAATTGAAGCTGTGATAGGTCTGGTGGATGCTGGTGTTCTAATAAGAAGTCAGACTGGAGACATCAATAAATGCCTGTATTCATGTTTTATTTCACAGATTGAGCCAAATATTACTGTTGCGGCACAAAAGGAACCAAGCTGGGTTGATGCTATGCAGGATGAGCTAAATCAGTTTGACAAGTTGCAAGTCTGGAGATTGGTGAAGTTGCCTTAGGGAAAACGTCCTCTTGGTACTCGATGGGTATACAAGAACAAAAGAGATGACAGTGGGGTAATTGTTCGAAACAAAGCAAGATTGGTAGTTCAAGGTTTCAGGCAGATAGAGGGGTTGGATTATGATGAAGTATATGCTCCTGCTGCTCGTCTAGAGGCTATCAGGATTTTTCTAGCATATGCTTCATTCAAGAACTTTACAGTCTATCAGATGGATGTCAAGACAGCTTTTCTCTATGGAAAGGTTAAATAAGAGATATACGTCTCTCAGCCACCAGGTTTCACAGATCCAAAACATCCAGGGCATGTCTACAAGCTTGATAGAGCTTTGTGTGGTCTGCACTAATGTAACACCCCAACCGATGGCGGAAACATCGAGGTGTCACGTAAGAATGAGTATACAGTAGCACATGGTAATCAAGTTTTAATTGAAATTTATTTAAAGTGCAAATATCCAAAAGTGAAAATACATAATGAGTTTTAAATGGAATCTAATACATCAAATAAGCATAAACTTCAATTTGTCTTCTCATGCTAACACTCTGGTCTTCACCCATCATTATTTCCTGTTGAGTTGTAAAAATGGGGGGGGGGGGGTCAACTAGAAGTTGGTGAGAATACATAAGCCATGTCAAGCAATTAAGTTTAAGAATAAAAGTTTAGCAATTCATATGTCTATCGTAAGTTTAAGTCTACATGAATAAACATGAAGTGTTGAATCGACATAATCAAACCTCCGACTATTTTAGGTCCATCCCGTCATCCACGGTTCACCTTAATATTATGTTGAAACGATAACAATCACCCACGCTCCCCATAAAAGATGGTCAACGAATCTAGGTGGGATTGTCAATCCAATAGATCTATTATTGAGTATCGCCGGCTTGGCCATAGCTAATGATTATGTATGTTGAAGCGTAAGTCTAACTGTTGTTATTGTCTAAATCATGAGGCATTTAAAGTTTACAACTAGACATGTATGTAGAATTGCTTAAGTATAATGTTGCAAGTATAAACAATTGCATAAACATGGTTACGTAAACCCACCTTAGCAAAGTATTAAGTCTCGAGAAAAAGTATAAGTGTAGCCCCAAAGTTGCCAAATATTACCCTATGTATAAGGTAACAAATAAGTCTAAGTCTATCTAGTCTACAAGTATATTCTAGGGTTTCGAATTGGGGATAAGTATTCGTTGGATTAATAAATAAAATGTTTTAATATATAAGGGAAATTTGATAAATAAATAAACAAAAGTCTTTTTGTAAATTTTAAATTAAAGATGGTCACAATATAAAGTTTTAAGTATGAAAATAATTTTTATAAATTTATTTTTTTAAAATAGAATATTAAATCTATTTATTTCAAATTGTCAAAATATAACTTTAATATTTAAAAATAATAAAATTAAAGAATTTTTAAATTAAAAATTGTATTTCTATTCTAAATAAATAGAAATAATTTATATAAAAATTTGGTGCAAAAATATTGAAAAATGAATTTATTATGATTTATTTATGATTAAAAACTAACAAAAATTGATTAAAAATAATAAATAAATGATTTTTCAGAAATAAAAATCATTTCAGAAATGTTTAATGTAATATAAACTCAGAATAATTTTTGTGGAAATTTATATAATCGTTTTGATATTTTTATAGAATTTTATAAATAAAATAGAATAAACTTGAAATATTTATTATATATATTAAATAAATAATTTTTGGAAAACTAAAAATTGTATGTTAAACTTTTCTACTAGAATAACATAAATTAATTTTTGTAGAATTTATAAAGGAGTTTTAGTATTTTAAAACTAATTTTAAAAATACAGGTGAATATATATAAAGCTTTAAATGGTTAAAAAAATGTTTTGTTGATGCTGGGAATCGAACCCGGGTCTGGGACCGGTTCGTGTTTTTATCATAAGCCTAGCTACCAACTAGGCTAGACCCGGAGAACGAATAAACTAGGTTTGAAATTAATTATATAGTATACGTGAAAACTGATTTATAATCCTTTTAAAAATGAGAAATAAAGTTTGTGGGATACGGGACTCGAACCCATGTCCCTTTGTTCACCAACAGACAGACACAACCACTTGATCTAGATCAGTGGTTGTGTTTGTCTTGTTTCTGTTTTAATTAAATAACTTATGTCTGCAGAAGTGTCTTCCCCAAATCATACCCTATGAACCCTAGTTTCTTAATAATCACAATTGATAACCAATAGCCCCTAATATGATGGGGCTATTGTTTGTATGGTGCCGAAGATCAAAACCCATCAATAAAATGAAAAACTTACAAGCGTAATTGTGATCTTATAGACGGTCAAACCAAAAGTCAAACCGAGCTTCAATCGCAAAACAGAGAAAAAGAAAGAGAAAAATTATAGTGAGGGTGTGTTTATCGGTGCTTGGAAGTGGTTCGGGAGACCTCAATTTATACTATGATTTCGAATATGGAAGGTTTCAAATGTTGACAAATGTTTGGTCAGAAAACGCGAATTGGAGTGGGTTTAGGCGGAATTCACGGAATGTAAATATAGGGGCACGATTGTCGGTCAAAGGGGACGACATTATTTTTGGATCCACAAGTGATTTTCTGTGCAAAGAGTTTGAAGAAGTGATAAAAAGGCAGTTTGAAATGAGTGCATTAGATGAAATGACGTTCTTCCTGGGTTTACAAGTCCGTCAAAAGGCTGGGGTATTTTAATTCATCAGGGCAAGTACGTGGACGATATACTTGCAAAGTTTGGGTTTGCTGACGCAAAGATAAACCACACTCCAATGTCTGAGAGGCGGGGTCTAACTCAAGATCAGGAAGGAGAACCTGTAGATCCGACCTTGTACAAGTCCATGATTGGCTTACTGATGTACCTGACCCCTAGCAGACCAGATATCATGTTTGTTGTGTGCCAGGGTGCACGATATCAAGCTACTCCTAAAATCTCTCATCTTAAAGCTGTTGAGAGAGTCTTTAGATACCTTAAGGGGAAACCCAAATTCAGTCTTTGGTATCCTAGGGACTCTCCATTTTATTTATTTGCTTTTTCTGACAGCGATTATGGAGGTTGTGACATTGACAGGAAATCCACCTCAGCGGGGTGTCAATTTTTAGGTGACAGGCTTATTTCATGGCAATGTAAGAAGCAACAAACAGTCTCCGTCTCAACTGCAGAGGTTGAATATGTTGCGGCATCGGCGTGCTGCTCATAGGTCATTTGGATGCAGCATCAACTGGTGGATTACGGTTTGGACTTCTCTCATACTCCAATTTATTGTGATAATGACGCATCTATCCAAATTGTGAACAATCCAGTTTATTTTTCAAAGACAAAACACATTGCCATCAAAGAACACTTCATCTGAGACTCGTTTAACCAAGGTTTAACTGTTTCTGAACAAATTCATACCGACGACAATGTCGCCGATCTTTTTACAAAACCGGTTAATCGAGCCCGTTTTGTCTCTCTTTTAGAACTGCTGAGAATGGTCCAGTTCGAGGACTGAGCCTAGTCAAACAAAAATATTTTTCTTTGTTTTGTAAATTTGTACTTTCAATTTTATTTTCAGCACAAATTTAGGGGGATGTATTCTCAAGAAAAACACAAAAACAATAGAAAATTTCAAAAATTACAAAAATAAAAAGTTTTGCTGTTATGCGAGAAATGAAATGATTTTTCACAAACTGGATTAAGACTGGCTCATGTAAGACGAGTATCGAAATGGTTTGGCTCTGGTGTGATATACTGGTAGGCTTGGTCCTGACGGCTGAAAAGATGACTGATCTTGTGAAAAACTTAAAGATAAGGTATGACCTCGGTAAGGAACATCACTTGGAATCAAGTACAATCTCTATTTGAAGGCTTGTGTGATGTCCCTACGCATAACACTATGGTCTAGGTCTGAATCCTGTCTGAAACACTCGTGTATCTCCTCTGTTTTGTGTAAGCAAGGACCTGGAGATGCTAGGCAATAAAGAGGCTTGTGCTGCATCCAGAAATATGCTGACCTAGTCTCTTGGTTGTCGTGCTGTAGATCAAAATTTCACCAAAAAGAGACCTTTACGTCCAAAGATGTCCTGGCTGTCCCTCTGCTGCATCCAGATATATGCTGACCTGGACACAGTCAGGACGTCATAAAAGAGACCCTCAAGAGTCCAAAACCCTTAACCTACATCATTTGAGAAATCATTTGATTTGTATATTATACCATATCTTCTATTGATCTATTCTTTTCTCTTCTCAATCCACTCCCAGTCATGGTTTCAGAATGCTAGAACAGATACTGTGCAAAATATGCTATAGGGAAACTACTAGCAAGATAGAGTGTACTGCTTATGATTCTAGGATCTGATCGTGACTTATTTGAGTGCTCATTTTTAATTGAACCAAAACATGATAAAATAAAATCATTGACTGTCATTCCAGAAGGCCTAAGGCAATAAGTTTAAGTAGATAAATATACCAGTAATTGCTAAGACTGGCCTAAGTAGATCAATGTTGATAAGTGTAGTCTGGCCTGAAACATAGTGATTTGATCCTGCAAGCAATTTTAAATAAGACTTGTGTGAGTGTAAATAATTTTTTATTGTTATTCTTATGTGTGTTTAGTTTAGTTTGTTTTGTGAGCTTATATTTATAAAAATCTTGACCAGCTCATAAATTGACTTGGACCCATTTTTGTTAAACATTCACTTCAAAAAGTTCTTGACAGTTTTGGGATTGGAGCCGGACCCACCGCACACTTGGCGGGACCCACAAAATCTTGCCTTTGTATGTGTTTGGCTATAAAAGGAAAAGATCTAGGTTGGTGTAGTTAAGTCACTTGGTTTCTTACTCATCAAGCCGGCTCACTCTCTCTCACACACACACAAAAACACAAACGAATCATACCTAGTTAGATCAAGAATCATGTTGTAACATCCTGCCTATCTCACTACAAATATTGTCCGCTTTGCCCCGATGGGTTGCCCATCCTAAGCTCACGGATTTGTTTTTGGGTGCCCAGGTAGAGACTTCCCAGGAGGTCACCCATCCTGGAATTGCTCCCACCTGAGCACGCTTAACTGTGGAGTTCTCCTCTTATCCACTAACATTAAGCCCCAAAACGCGTTGGTGATTTAAGAGGCAAGACATTACTTATGAACCAAGGATCTCTCCTGCCCACAGCCGATGTGGGATTTTCCTGGGGTGTCACATTCACCCCACGTTAGAGTCTCATCGTCCCTGATGAGGTGTGCACCCACCATCCCGAACGGCACAGGAGTGGCTCTGATACCATCTGTAACATCCTGCCCCTCTCACTACCAATATTGTCCGCTTTGCCCCGATGGGTTGCCCATCCAGAGCTCACGGATTTGTTTTTGGGTGCCCAAGTGAAGACTTCCCAGGAGGTCAGCCATCCTGGAATTGCTCCCACCTGAGCACGCTTAACTGTGGAGTTCTCCTCTCATCCACTAACATTAAGCCCCAAAACGCATTGGATGATATTAGAGGCGGGGTGTTACACATGTGCTTCTCGAAGTATAAAGGTATGTATTTTTTGTGCTTGGTGATGATCCGGTATGTTACCGGATGGTTATGAGGTTTGTTTCTTTGTTTTTGTTTTTGAACATGATCCGAGTGTTAGTGATGTGATTTGATGATAAACTGATGAATATTATGGTTTTTGTTTGGTTAAATCCTTTTCAAAATGTTTGCTTTTGATGAAAAAGTTTGTGTTTAAAGTGGTAACATCATCAGATAAGATGATCGGTGGCGGAAATGTTGAAGATGGGGCGGCGCGTGAGAGACACGCGCCTAGGGATCTGGGCTTGTCTCAAATATTTTAAATGTTCTGACCATTCGAGAACTTTTTGTCTTCTCGAGATCCCCCAAATCACCCGAGAACTCATCGGGTTCTTGAGAACCGTCTGGTAACCCGAGAACCCTCTGATAACCCGAGAATCCATTGTTCACTCGAGAACCTACTGGTCACTCGAGAACCAGCTGGTTTCTCAAAAACCCAAAAGTTATGAGCTTCTGATTACTTGATAATCGTTGGATCATCTCAATGTTATGTGTTTTGATAGCAGGTGTGGATGATGATGGTGATGATGATGAACCACCCGACGCTGCAAAGGAAGATCACTTTCCATGTTTTGCCGAAAACAAAATGCAGCTGGAAGTACATGGTGAGCAGATGCGGGGACGAGATACATCATGGAAAATATCTTCGCTCATCATATATTTCTAGGGTGCTTCACTAGTATCTAATGTTAGACGAGGCTCACATTTTTGCTGATGCAGTGAGACTCGTCTAGTTTATATAAATAATAAAGGTTGACCCACGGGTCAAAAGGTCATCACTGAGGACTCGGGGTTAATTTTAAGTCTAAAGATCGTCCCCGAGGACTCAGGATCAGGTTGGGTCAAAGGTCGTCACCGAGGACTCAGGATCAGGTTGGGGTCAAAGGTCGTCACCAAGGACTCAGGATCACGTTGGGGTCAAAAAGACGTCGAACCATATGGATCATGAAGAACCAAATCTCAAAAGGACGTCGAACCATCTGGATCATGGAGTCTCTCACACTTAGAATGCTCAAATCAGATGAACTTGGATGATGTTAGAAGACAAGTGATGCTGATTGACCGAAGATCCGTACCATGATGATTCAGTTTTGAATGTTCTCCTTTGAAGAATTATAAATAATTATCAAGTAATGTTATTACACCAAGACGACAGAAACCTAGGGGGATATTGTAGGGCCATAGTTTAGAGGTTTGCGTCTGTCTTGGCCCATTAGACGTTTTTGGGTAGTTTAGTCTATTAGGTTAATGGGTTTCGGCCATTGGGCCTTTGTACTCGAGTTCCCCTATGTGTCTATAAATAGGGGGCTCCAAAACATTTTGGGTTTGCTTGTTACTTTTTCTAGTTTTGCACTCTTGTTCTCTTGTACTCGAACCAAGTGTACCAGACGACTCATTGTGGTCGTGTGCACTTTTTGCAATACAATCATTCGGTTCTATTTTCTTCCTTTGTTGTTCTTACATCCAATCTTGGATCGGCACTCGATTGGGTGTGTTTGATACCCCGGAGAGGATTCTGGACTTACATAATCCATCTACACAAATAATATATTTATATTTATTATCTTTACTCACTTATATAAGAAAAACAACAAAGTTTTCATGTCGAATTTCGATAAAACATCACATGTTCATCTTTGTACAAATTTTACTAAATAGTATTTGTGTTTGTTGGGAAATTTGATTGTTAAATAAAAATAAAATATAATTTGAAGAGTTGTTTCAGTGGGAAAGTAACGAAATTCATCATTTACTACGCATATCAACAGATGTTATAAAAAGTCCCAAAAATAATGATAACGATTTTGAAGTTACTTTATTAAAAACATTATTTTATTATTATTGTTGTGTTAAAATTGTCTTTCATTTTATAAAAAATAAATTAAAATTTCCAAAAGTTCCAAAAGTAACTTCCAATTTTATATTTACTTGAAATCCAACTAATAAAGTTGAAAACCAACTTTACGAATAGTTATTATATTTCAGCCTATAAAAGTGGATGAATTCCCAATATTCATTTTCACTATTCTCATTTTACATCGAAGATTCTTACAATCAATGGAAAATAGATTACCAACAGTTGGTTGGTAAACAACTTCGATTTGATGTTTTTCGATGATTCTTCCAATCAAAGGAAAACATCAATTCATTATTACATATATACAAGCAGTTCCTATTTTCAATGGTTAGGATTTTTGGATCTGGATGATATTTAGATACGAGCTGCTGTCGTGTACTGGTTTTCATTGTTTTTGTTTGTGATTTGCTTCGATGATGCTGGAAAGAAAGATCATTCTCTAAGGTTTGGTTGTTAGTAGTGTTTTTTTTTATGTTTCCTTGAATTTTTATGTAGTTAGTAAAGTCACATATTGTAATTCTGTTATCATTAAAGTAGTTTCTTCCATTTTTTATTTATGTAGTTTGTAACTTCTGTTAAATTCAATGTTTAACTCAAATTATGGAATTGTAATTATGGAATTTTGATTGACGGTTATTAGGTAAGCATTTTTAGATAACCATTGTTAGTGACAACGTCTTTTTACCAAATGAAGTTAAACAACCTTTTCATGTCCAATTTACATAACACAGAAGTTAAATAGTTTTTTGTAATATGAAAAACATAAAACATCACATGTTCATATTTCTACACATATTGGTAAATAGTATTTGTGTTTGTCTGGAAATTTGTATTTAAAAAAAAGAAAAGAATTTGAAGAGTTGTTTCAGTGGGAAAATTAACTAAACAGTTGAATTTACATCTGTTTTATTCAACAGTGTTTTAAACACAGTGTTTTAAAAATTCTGCTATATTTACGGCGTGCTTTGAAAGATGTTACCAAATACAGTTTTTCTTTCAACTTTAGATTTACTTTTTAATTTGGTCATCCTCTTTTTTTGTTTTAATTTCTGTTATCTCAACAGAGCTTTAATTTGTCTGTAAATTTAACTGGTATTGGCAATGGAACAGACGTTACGAGATACAGTTTTTGTTTTAACAGTAGATTGACTCTTTAATTTGTTTTTTTTTTACCAAACAGAGCATAACAGTTTGTGTGTTTATTTTTTATATTTTAGGTAGTAATTGTTTTAAAGAAAGAAACAGATGTTAGTAAACAGGTTTTCTTTACATCAAACAATTGGCTTCGTAATGTTCGTTTTAGTAAACAGACCTTAAAGTAATTGTTTTAAAGAAACAAACAGATGGTAATAAACAGATGTTGTCAAACAACAGACGATGGGAGTCTTAATGTTGTTTTTACTAAACAATGCTTAACATTTAAAACATACATAATAAAAACCATATATACTATATAAACTACTTAATTCAAATTTCAAAAATCCTTTCTTTCTTTTTCAGAATCTCGCTTGAAAGATCATTTTTTAACTGCAACAACGCTTCTTGAATGTTGTTGTCGATTTGTAGTTGTTGAGTCAAGTAGTCTTCTATCTTGTCTCTCAAACCAGTTGTTGGTTCATGCAATACCATATCTAGCAGGCCAATGTTTGTCCATGATTGTTCCTTAACTGTTTCTTCCATCCTCTCTACTCCATTCCTAATATGTTCGTCTTTTCTCTTTTGTCTTAATGACCAAGCGCTGGATATTGACTTAACGTCTGATGTATCAGCAAAATGATAGTATGATTTGTTTGCCATTTTGGTAGATGAAGTTTAGAATATGTACTGTGTGGAATTTATAGATAAATTTTAGGTTGGATATGAACATATTTATAGTAATAATTTCGAAAGATAATTAATTTTACGCGATATTTGGTATAATTATTTAAATCTTTGATTTGTACAACTGATACTTGATTATTTCAGCTATTCGTTTTCCAAAGCATTCGTCCATTTATGTTTCATAAGTTTTATAGACTTTTTAGATACTATAAACGTTTTGTAATTAAATAATCATTATAACAAAACTTGTTGTTTAACACGTTAACCCAAGTATAATAACTATTCTACCCAATGACCTTTCATTTCCCGCGTTATAAGTGTATAAATTAGTAAACACATCCTGAAGTTCATTATAAACCATCTTAACATTACATTTCAGTCTTCATCAATGGCATCAATGCTAGCGCCAAGTAATAACCATGAAGATGAAATGAAGGAATTTGTTCTTAATCAAATTACAGCACAATACTATCAAGATTTGAAGACTACAAGAGATTTGAGGATTTGTTTTGACAGTTTGCACTTGGACACATTTGACCGAGATGATGTGCAATGGATTTTGAAGTCAATGCCTTCGACTGCTGGTCGTGATTTGTCGTTGTTGTGCAATTCAGAGTCCGGGATTAAGGACGTAGAATTTTGGCAAAAGTTAAATATCAACATGCACAACTTGAAGCTTCAATGGAATTGAAGCTTAAGTTTATTAATTCCTTTTACTAGCTATGTATCTTGATGTTTAATGTTGATTACATTTATTTTTTGTTTTTAGTTTTGTATGTCTGTCAAGATTATATATGGTTTTTTATGTTTTGTGATGCTAAATTGAGTAGTATTAAGTTTTATGTTTTATTCAATCTCCATATTAGTAAACATGAGATTTAATCAGTTCATCGCTACCGATGTATCAAGTGAAAAATGGATGGCCTCTTCATTTCTACTTGAAAAGATAAGGTCAAATGAAAAGTTCAATGAAGACATACAAAAAATAAGTTTCCTACAGTCGTTACCAAAACATTTTTTCTTTCAACATTAGATTGACTTTTTAATTTGGTGATCATCTTTTCTGTTTTAATATATGTTATCTCAACATAGCTTTAATCCTTCTAGAGACTTTTTATTCCTTGGTTGTAACATTTCAGTTATTAAACATCTTGTCAGTATTATTAACTGGTATCGTCGAAGGAACAGACGTTACGAAATGCAGTTTTTTTAACAGTAGTTAACAGTTGGTCTGCTTATGTTTTTTTATAATTTGGGTGGTAATAATAATTTATAATTATTATAAAGAAATAAACAGATGGTACTAATTAAAGAGGTGTTCTTCGCAGCAGACGATTGGCTTCTTAATGTTGTCTTTACTAAACAATGCTTAAGGTTGGATTTATTCTTCCCGTGTGTTTCACACGGGATTCCACCGGGTATTATTTTTTATATAATAAACGAAAAGGGATATGCCACATGGCACTAGATGAGGCATTCACACCCGCTTGATTTCCCTTTAAAGCATTTCTCTCTCTCATGTGCATCACACATGCACTCCCCCCCCCCCCCCCCCATAATTTTTAAACGTTAGTAACGTTTATATACGACATTTAAAAAAAAATTATACCAAACTAACGACCGTTTTATTATCTTTCTAACTAGCACCATAATTAGGGCTGTAAACGAAACAAACGAACACGAACAAGGCCTTGTTCGTGTTCGTTTGTTAATAAATTAACATGTTCACGAACTGTTTATGAAAACTTACCGAACGAGTTTTTTTTGTTCGTGTTTGTTTGTTAAGGAAATTACGTGTTCACGAACGGTTCATAAACACTTACCGAACAAGATTTTGTTCTTGTTCGTTTGTATTTATTTGCTAAATTTAGATGTCGGACAAAAGTGAATACAAACAAATACAAATGAACGTAAACGAACACAAATAGACATTACTGAACAAAATCGAGCACAATAACCCATTAAATTCCGAAAATTAGCATTTTTCACCGCTAACATTGTCCTCCCATAATATACTAATCCAATTACCCAAATATACTTGACATAATCTTGATCACATAATGTCTTATTAAATCACAAAGGAATCATACTAAACTTGAAATCCTCGTTTAATCCACAAAAAATAACAGTTAATCAAAATAGTTAATGTAATATTAACATGTGATGCACTAATATATATCAAATAATCTACTACTGAAAAATTTGAAGTACAAAATTAAATATAAAAAAAATTAAAAATCCTAATTAGCTATCGAACACAAACAAACATAAACGAACACGTTACCGAACGTTCACGAACATAAATGAACGAACATGGCCTCTGTTCATGTTCGTTTGTTTAAACAAATGAACGGAGTTTCCTGATTGTGTTCGTTCATTTATTAAACGAACGAACGCATACGAACTTCCCTTCGAACAGTTCACAAACTGTTTGCCGAACGTTTGGTTTGTTTACAGCCCTAACCATAATGCTATGCAAAAAACTAAAAAAATGACTTTTTGTGGGCTTTTGTTCATGCAGAAAAAAAAACACAATGTGTTCAAATAATTAATTAATCATGTTTAGCAAGTCACTAATCATGTTAAGATAGTATATATGTGTTTGAACTTACTATTACATATAAGAACCATCTAACTACATATACATTCACAGATTTAGTTAGTTTAGTAAGGTGGTTGCTAGGCCGGTTAGATGTAGTCTATGATTCTTAGACACCATGTAAATCTCTAGCTGATACGTGTTAATTAATCACCCCACCTTGCATGCCTCTTAAATCAATCATCATCATGGCAAATCATTTTATACCAAATTGGTTGTTTTTTTCCAAGTTCACATCACATCTTTAGAATGTTTTGAGAAAGTGACAAAGTTATACAAAGACTACGCTAGAGCAAGATGTGTTCACATAGAATTAGAAGTAGGTTTTATGAGTTATCAATGATCCTTTAAAAAATCTTGAAAAAACGACATATTCTTTCTACAGTACATTTATTTTATCACTTTAAAAACAAGGAAAAAACAAATAATATAGATATGGGGTATGTTTGGGAAGGAGCTTTTAAGAGTTTTTATGAATTTCAAGCTTCAAGCTTTTAAGAAAAAACTCCTACTAAATAAAAAGTCTTGTTTGGTTGAAGGAGCTTGAAGCTTTTAGGTTAAGAGAAAAAACTATATATTAAAAAGCTACTAGTACTAGCGTTTAAGAAAAAACTCATACTAACTACAAGATTTTAATGAGTAAATAACACAAATACCCATTCGATCATAAAAAATAATAAAAAAACATGCATATATGCTTTTAATTAATGTCCATTTTAGTCATTTTATACATTTTATTAAAAGCTCCAGCTACTCTGTCAAACACCAAAATATATTTAAAAAGCTACAGCTACCAGCTTCCAGCTATAACTACCAGCTTCCAGCCACCAGCTAGTTTTGTCAAACATACCCATGAAATGATGAAACAATTAAAAAAGAAAAAACAATGCAAGATGCAAGACTAGAACCTACTACTTGAAACAATGGTTTTTTCTTTTTTATTTTTTGACCAATCAAACTAAGCATTTTATTCACATTCACCCAAAGTTTACAAACGAAAAGATAAAAAACACCGCCCCAAGCCCATTAAGCCAGTGGCTACCTGGGGACATCAAACCATACATTCACATGAACAATACAATATCGAATAACACCCCTATCCCCAATTTTAACTATCCATAATCAAAAGCCGTAAATTCGAACCATCTATTTATGTCCATATCTGACGCTTTCGCTCTCTTTACCATCCACCAATATAATTCCGTCTTGACCTCCTCAACTAATTTTTGTGTGGCAATATCAACATGGTTGAAAATCTCCTGGTTTCGGGATAATCATAGTTTCCAAATCACCAACAATACTATCGCATATATTGCTTCCATCTTCCTTTCACCACAAGTCAGTGACCTGCAATCTTTATGAATCTGCACCAAAGGAGTATCCGCATCAACAATCTCCATCTTCACCCATTCATTAATACTTCTCCAAGACGCCCTAGCCCATAAACATTCGACAAAAATGTGCTCAGCCGTCTCTACATCAGCACTGAATCTCTTACATAAACCATCGGACACCTGTAATCCCCGAAATGCCAATGCTTCAGCTGTAGGAATCTTGTTATCCAGCGCCCGCCACACGAAGCAGTTGACTTTAGGTACGGTAATCCTACTTCACCAGAATTTTTAAGCCTGACTTGACGATTGATGTTCAACCAAAAGCGAGTTTCAGACAGTCTTAACTGAAAATTTAATAGCCGAATAACCCAAACGCCATCTCCATTCGTCTACAATCGACTTTTATATATGTATTAGTTAGGTAATTCATTGTTATATAAGATGAATCCGCAAGGCTTGAATTGAGGTTTTTTTTACTCAGTTATACTTTAAAATACATTCTATGTTACTAAAAGAATGTCACATATTTTTAAAAAAGTTATATAAAGTGAAAATTCTAAACATTAAAAACTAAAAAATGATATAAAGTAAATGAAATAATAAGACCATGTGTAATGTGTAGTGGTAAGGGGAAAAACATAATGCTCCTGATTCTGATTTGTTCATGTGGCAGCTGAGTTAGCATGGGGCTTGAAGTGAAAAAATGGTGTAGTGGTAAGGGGAAAAAGATAAGGCCGTTGTTTCTGATTGATCGTTTTTTTTTATTATTTTTTTAATTTTTTTAATTAATTAACTCAAAATAATTAAAATAAAAGACAAATAAATATAAAAAAATTGCAAATAATATTAAAAACACACAACTAGTATTAAACTAAATTCAAACAACTAAACAAACAACTAAAAAAATACAATAGCAAATTAAAAAAAAACGCATCATAAAAAAAGAGCTAAACACACTAGAGTTTATATCTTGCAAGAATTTCTTGCCTATGAAGTTGTGCAAAGCGTAGGGCTTCTCCGTCGAGGTGGTCGATCGATCTGGACAAAAACTCAATGTCCTTTTCCCTTTGCCTCGCCTCTTGGATGTCGACGAACCTTTTATTCTCGACCACTCTTTGGTGCATAGTTTCCAAACGTCTTTGGCCAAGGTCGCGAATATCTTGTAGTCGTCGATTCATTTCCTCAAAATCTTCCTTCAACTCACCACCTCCTGCCGAAGACGACTCCGCCTTGCCACCCTTTTTTGATCTTCTACCGGGTGGTCTTGGAAGATCCTCCTCATTCTGCTCCTCCTCCTCCAAATTAATAGGATCACCTAAACTCACATAGCGAGCATCGGATGACGGTGTATCCGGATCTCGCGACAAGGAGGTTTGGCCTCGTACCCGGGTGAGACGGGACCCCAAACGGTGAACCATATGGAAACATTTTTGTGTTTTGAAGTTGTATTTTTTAGTTTGAGTAGGTTTGTTGGTGTCGTGGTGTGTTTTTTATGTATTGTGTGTGTGTGTGTATATATATATATATATATATATATAAACTAAAAAAAATTACTGTTTCAAAATTAAATACAAAGAAGCAACGGTCCATTTTTTGACAGTTCATATTTTGTCCCCACCTCGTCCACGTATTAGCAATTGATTGGATGTAAACTGTCACCCGGCGCTAAGATAATCACGCCTGCCCTTATTTTTCGTAAATCGCGCCCCCCATAGCGATGTGGGGGGCACTATCTTCCTACATCACGCCACATAGGCCACCACAGGGGGTCTAACAAAACTAAAATTCATGTACGTTAACCTAAAAAGAATAAAAAGAACAAAAATAATAATTAAAGGGTTTTTTTGAATAGAGCTATATATCGACCACGGGATATGAATAGATAGATAATCGGTGCACCGTGCAATCGTGCATGCCCTTGTCATTTCTTTGACTTTCTCCATATGTGAGGCTCATTTAAATAAAAAAAATACAACCAAGCCCGCTTTGCAAAAATTGCAAGTTTAATCCCAATTTTATAAAACTATTATATCATTATCACCATCATACTCAGTTAATCCCATCAATAACAAAAAGTTAAGATAAGTTTTGAGGTGGGTAAGATTTAGTTTAGACAACCTTACCTCTACCCCGTGAAAATAAAGAGGCTGCTTTCAGTGACACCCTCGGCTCGATAGTGGTTTTGTATCAAGCCATAGACATAAGGCACATAATGCTTAGCAATCGGGACAAACCCGATTTGTGCATGTACCCCATTGTCTTTTGGCTATCAATGCCACCACATGATGCATGATTAACCGTCCGTAATTTTTAACGCTATTTTTCATGAAATTAGTAAAATAATGTTAAAATTTGTACAACTTTACTTTTGCCCCCCCCCCCCCCCGGGAAGGCCACACATATATACATCATATGTGCACAACCATAAGCAGGGCTTTTTTTTTTAAACTATTATGATGATGTCTTATATTTGAATTTTGTAACGTAAATAGTTCTTGACTTCGACGAGTGTTAAATTTCTCATTAAATTCTTAAAAGGAAAAATTACAAATTTGTTTACCCCAAATTTTAATAGACACCCTTTAACTTTAAAATTGATGAGATTTATCCTTTAAGTTTTAAAGCTTTGTACCATTTGATTTTTAACACTAACCTAGTTAAAATTTTCAGTTAAGTCTGATCATGTACATTGCATATTAGGGTAGGTTGGTAAGTTTACTCGTCTATTTGAAATATAGTTAAATGAAAAACAAATAGAATTATAAATTATATATATAATATGTGTGTGAATACATAACCCCTGTGTCTCTCAATCTCAACTCTAACACACACACACTCTCTCTCTCTAACATCACCTAGCCACCACCGACCAACAAAAAACCCCTCACCGCTTGTGGATCTCGCAATATTTGGGATCTTACAGATCTATGGTTTCTAATTGATCCCAGGCAAAACGGGAAAAAATGATGGTGTAAAACAACAAAACGATGGTTAATAATAAAGGGGAGGTTAAGTTTTCATATTAGAGGTGGATGGTGTATAGAGGTGGAAACGGTGGTACGATGAAGAAAGGTGATCGGTTATGGTATTTAGGTTAGGTTTAGATGGTGGGGATGGTGGGTGGTAGGTGGAAAGTGGTAGGTGGCAAGTGGTAGGTGGATAGAAAGAGAGCCTGATGGTTGTGTCGCCCGAACTGGAGTTGTGGCTAGGTTCTTCAAATCAAAATTGTCTTTCTCGTTCTTGTTACTACTTTGACCTTCAATTTTTGATGGATTCTAGAGAATAGTGTGTTGGGAATCATGGTATTATATACGAATCAGAAGCGGTTTATATATTTAACAAAATCGATTATATAACAATATATATAGGGCTGATATATATATATATATATATATATATATATATATATATATATATATATCTTATTAGTTCATTTTATTTATTCGATTAATAAAATATTCCCAATCAGGATCAAGATTAAACGCGTATAAACAATAAACAACCATATGGGGTTAGTTACCAACCTTTGACGACTACACCATAATTTTAGCACGCGAGTTACAACGAATCCTCGCTAGTAGGAAGCTTCATGAACCGATCACGAACCAACCAAGAAAGAGGAAGTGGGCGGCGACGGATGTTAGTGGCGGAGGGAGGAGGCCCGAAGGTAGGTGGCGGCCAAAAAGAGGAGAGGTGAGTTTTATCTTTATAAAACTTGTGATTAGGGTCTGATCCCTAATTTGTTAAAATAAAACTTACAATAAGCCCCCTTTATTATTTATTAAAACTCTCCTCAATAATAAATTATTTATTATCAAGTCCCTCATTTCCAAACAACTTATTATTTCATAAATAATATTCCACATAAACATGAACTTATAAGATTCGTGTACCAATGTATAACTCTTCGGACCGTACCGTGTAAGTTAACGTTGACCTCTTAATTAACTGTTGGACATATACATATCTCTAAAAATCTCCTACTTGGACGATTTTAATTAAACGAGTCAACGTGCGCAGAGTTGGACGCCTAGCTGCATCACACTGCTCCTGACACAGTATGACACTTTACAGTCGTCAACTAGTTCTTTGAGTTCAAGTAACACTTTACTTAACCAAATACTATAGCTCTTATAATTCTATCAATAAGTCCCTTCTGTATAGAACATTTTTTGATTATAAGACATTGATCATTCATTATTATATAGTGATCAACAATTCTCTATTCTCGTCTTTAATTCAAAGTGGTTTAACGAACTACCTTTAGTCTGAGCGTGGCCACACATTTATTCCAATTTGAGTTAACGAAGGCGCCGGTATGTCTAAACTTCTAATCCTATAGAAGTACAAAATTCCATCAGCGTCATATAACTCCCACTTAACCTTGGATTTCTCCCAATGCTACCCGAATTACTACCCATGTTTCAAGATAGTGTTAGATAACATCAACGATAGTCCTTGATCAATGTAGTTTAATATGTGCCTTAGTAAAAAGGACAGATTGAACATATCAATATAAAAACATCTCATGACATAAATCCATGGAGATCGTTTTGAAGCGAGTTACATCCAATATCATTCCTTAATGATATCTATAACTTTCGATTCTCAAACCCTTGAGTTATTCATCTCAATTCACAATAGTCTTACATTCAAATTCATTCCCATGTAATTTGATCGACTACGGATATTTTAGAATACTCTTATTCAAGGTTTTAAACATACAAATAACGAACACAGTTACACAATATTTAAATTTGCATTTAACACATAAATCAAATAAATATTCAATGTAACTGTTATAGTTAAAATAAAACACCAATACTAACTACAGATCACGTCCACTGTCTAGCAAATCTAAGTGTTATCTTTCCAGCATGCTCCTTATGTTTAGCTTGAGGTAAAGGCTTAGTAAAGGAGTTAGCCATATTTAGATTTGTATGAACTTTGTTTATAACGATGTCTCCATGCTCTATTATCTCTCTAATATAGTTGAATTTTCTAAGTATATGCCTTGTGGTTTGATGTGACCTTGGTTCCTTTGCAAGAGCAATAGCACCAGTGTTGTCACACAACATATCGATCGGTTTCTTTATGCTAGGCACAACATCGAGATCAGTAATGAACTTCTTCATCCAAGTAGCCTCTTTTACAGCATCCGATGCAACATTGTATTTAGATTCACAGGTGGATTGAGCAACCACACTTTGCTAGAGCTCTTCCAAGTAAGAGCCCCACCATTCATAATGAAAACATATCCCGTCTGTGACCTTAAATCGTCATGATCAGTTTGGAAGCTTGCATCAATATAACACTTAACTGACAGCTCCTCATCCCATCCTCCAAATATTAAGAACATGTCGTTAGTCCTTCTTAAGTACTTAAGAATGTTCTTCACTGCAACCCAGTGACTCTCTCTTGGATTTTGTTGATATCTACGCGTCATGCTAAGAGCATACGAGACATCAGGTCTAGTACATAACATGGCATACGTGATGGAACTAACAGCAGAAGCATATGGAACTCTTTCCATTTTCTTCTTTTCATCTTCAGTGTTTGCAAACCGTGTGCTATTAAGAATGGCTCAATGTATGTACTTTGACTCAAACCAAGTAACCGCTTTGATCTACTCCTATTGATCTTTATTCCTAGAATATAAGCAGCTTCACCAAGATCTTTCATTGCAAAACATTTACCCTACCAGGCCTTAACATCTTTTAGCATAGGGATATTATTTCCAACGATTAATATGTCATCTATATACAGAATGAGAAAAGTGATATAACTCCCACTAGATTTCTTGTAAACACATGGTTCATCTTCGTTCTTGATAAACCAAACTCCTTAATTTTCTGATCAAAGCGGAGATTTCAGCTGCGAGATGCTTGCTTTAATCCATAAATGGATTAATTCAGCTTGTACACCTTATTAGGATTCTCTGGATCACCAAAACCCTCAGGTTGTACCATATATGTGACACCCGGCAAACTCAGGTTAGTAACGTTGACTAAACTAGTAAGTCTACCTTAGCGAGTCATGCATATTACGTCCTTAACGGGGTCAGTTGAGTCGGTATGATGATTCTGGGAATCATCGGGAGTCGTTATGATGATCCGCGGGGTCATCGGGAGTCGGTCCATAACTATGGGTACAAGGATCGGCGATTCGTGGAATCGCCGGGTCTAACGCACACACGAGTCTCGAGTCCCGGGAATTGGTGAACGGATGTAAACGTGTTAGTTATCATGCATTATATGTTTGAAATCATTATGTGACTTATCGGTATGTGAATACGTGTTTAAATATGTTAAAATAGTGTTTAACGCGCCAAAAACCCATTCCAGCACCTTATAGGCGATTAGGAGCCTGGGGGACTCCTAATCGCGTGAACAGTAAGCGATTACAAGGGGAGTGGGGCGAGTAGGAGGCCTAATCGCATGAACAGTGGCGATTAGGGTCCCTACTCGCGAGTAGGAGGCTAATCGCGTGAACAAAGAGGCGATTAGGCCCCTAATCGCCTGATCTGGGCTTCTAATCGCGTGAACAGCAGGGTCCGGGTCAAAACACCTATAAATAGAACCCTTAACTCCCCAAACACCTCTAGAACAACCCTAGCTGCTCCCAAACCACCCACACACCTTGAAACACCTCTGGAACTCTTTTTGCTACAAAAATCACCATCCCCAAGCTTACACACCTTTCTTTAGCAAAATCCAAGGAGTGTTCTTCATCCCTAACCTTTGTAAAGTTGTTATTTTGAGTTCCCCAAAGTTCCAGACCTTGTTTTACCAAAATGTGTCTTTAAAAACCTTTCAAAAGAGTCCTAAACTAAGTCTACACCTTAATGCTTGTTATATGTGAAGTTTACATGCATATGTTGGTCTTCTTGGTGATTTTACTTGTTATATGTGAATGTTTTCAAGATATGATTGTACTTCTGCTATGTAGAGGTTATTAGGAAGGTTGTCTTAGAATCTTAGCCATTATTGTGGTGTTTTGAAGAAAATGCATATTTCGACCCATTTGTATGTTCTTGAAGATTTAGGATGGTTATGCTATGATTGTTGATGTAAAGTTGTTAGAATTGATGCTAGGAAGATGATAGAACAGAGGTTTGATGATCTACATGTTGGTAGAGGTTGAAATCTGATTGTTTCCATTTAAGGAAAGATAAGGTTGGTAGGTGAAACCTAGTACTTTGCCATTTTAGGAAATAATTGCATAGAACATGCTAGATCAGTGATATGTCGGGGGTTTTTGCTTGAAATGGGTTGGTAAATGATTTAGGTTTGATATTGGGTGTCGTTGCATGTTTCGGATCTGATTTGGAGGGTTAAACGCGCGAAAATACGTTACACAGCAGCTGCAGGCGATTAGGAATCCTAATCGCCTGAGCTGGGGGCGATTATGCAGACTTATAGGCGATTTGGGCCCTACTCGCCTGATACATCAGGCGATTAGGCCTCTAATCGCCTGTAGGCTGATGCCTACTCACGTGTGACCTTCCTAATCGCATGAACTGCTGTCGTGAACGCGTTTTGACATCCCGGAACACGATTTGACACCTAGGAACATGCTAGGAACCCCGGGATGCACCCAATGACTTAGTAAGACGTATTCGGACCTGATTATGCGTTAAACGGATATTATGCTAGACTGGGTGAATTATTGCGCGTGCTAAGTGTTTAATTGCATATGTTGCATGATGTCTTGTACTTATCTAATACGTGGAATGTCGGGTCACCAATGGGATGTCGGGTCTTGTCTGGCACGGTCGGTTTAACAGTTAAAGGTGTTTTCAAACGTATGGTCACGGTCTGGACATTCGGGGACTAGTTAACCCACGGGTTATTAGTCCAGGTACTTATACACATCTTATGATAGGTCGCCGCTATTTGGGGCTATCATAGCTTAATTTCTTAACTGTTTTCAAGTAACGTAAACCGAGGTGAGTTTCACAGCCCCACTTTTACTGTTTGGCTTTCGGGGGGAGAAACATGCTTTGTATGAACGATTTAAAGGACAGGTTATACTATGGGCACTTTATGTACTATACGGTCTTTATGGAAAGTCCCAGGGGGAAACCATGAATGTGCGGGAATGCACAACGAGGGAAATGTGGATAGATCTATTGTGGCCTCACAAGCCCCACCCGACGGCCGGGGGCCGGGCGGGTGCATATTGTCTCTACCTATCGGGTTACCGAGGCATCGGTAGCCCAGTCGTCTGGGCTGGTCTCGTCTATTGGTTCATGTTCAGTAATGGGTTCCCAACCGTAGTAGTGAGATCACTTAACGTCTAGCTAACGTTCTTATGACATAGTATAACGGGAATGATCTTTGTGAACTTGTGACAACTCTTTTATAAAAGAAAACCTGTGAACTCACCAGCATTATATGTTGACATTTTTGGCATGTTTTCTCAGGTCGCTAAGTTAGCAGTCATCGGACTAGGCGCACGGAGTCATGCACAGCGTCTAACATTTTGAAGCATATTAAACAATGTTTTTGTAAACAATGATATGTCTTTTGGTTGTAAACAAGAATGCTTCCGCTGCTGGTTTACAGCTCAAAGCGTGATCTTTTGGTTTTAAATATAATTATTGAATGCATGTTTGTTGTATGTTTATTGTGATCGTTGACTGAGATCCTGGTGTGTCACGCGCCTCGCGGTAAAACCCCGCACGTGGAATTTGAGGGTGTGACAATATAGACATCTTCAAGTAAGTGTCCATTGAGGAACCTGGTCTTGACATCCATTTGCCATATTTCGTAGTCATAATACGCAAAAATGGCAAGTAGAATCCTAATAGACCTAAGCATGGATACTAGTGAGAAAGTTTCCTCATAATCAATTCCTTGAGTCTGAGTAAAACCTTTCGCTACAAGCCTAGCTTTTAGGTTTGCACATTTCCATCCATGTCAGTCTTCTTCTTAAAGATCCATTTATTTCCTACTGTCCAACATTCGGTAGGAAGATCAACCAAATCCCACTTGTTTATCATACATGGATTGCATCTATGCATTCTTGGCTTCTTGCCATCTCTTGGAGTCCGAATATAAGATTGCAGATTTGTAAGTAGAAGGTTCAACTTCATCAATCATGAAGATATCGTCATACCTTTCAGGTGCACAAAAATCCCTAATACTTCTTCGCACACTTGGTGTTTCTGTTGTTTCTTGAGTCCTCTTATGCTCAACTTCAACAACTTGATCAGTTACTTCTGGTTCTGACTGAACAACTAGTTCAGTCACTTATGTTTCTTGAATTTCTTCAAGATCCACATTGTTATCTCCAATACCTCACGCCAGATGCTCATCCTCCAAAAAAGTGCCTATGCGTTTAGTGAAAATCTTATTTTCAGTGGGGTGGTAGAACAAGTAACTGACCTTTTTAGCATATCCGACAAAAACCACATTTTCTCCTTTAGGATCTAGTTTATCTGAAGATTCTAGAGTGACATAAGCATTACATCCCCAGACTTTAAGATAGGATACTTTAGGTTTCTTTCCATGCCAAATCTCATAAGGCGTTTTATCAACCTTCTTTGTTGGAGCTATGTTCACAAGTCTTGTGGCAGTTTCCAAAGCACAACTCCAGAAGGAGTGTGGGAGGGTTGTACGACACATCATAGATCGAATTATATCCAATAGTGTTCGATTTCTCCGCTCAGACACACCAATATGTTGTGGTGTTCCAAGTGGAGTGAGTTGTGAAACTATTCCACAATTCTTTAGATGGTTGATGAATTCCCGACTAAGATATTCACCGTCTTGAGCTGATCGAAGCATCTTAATGGTTCTATTTAGCTAATTCTCTACTTCATTTTGGTACTCCTTGAACTTTTCAAGAGTTTCGTGTTTATGCTTCATAAGATAAACATAACCATATCTACTGAAATCATCAGTAAATGTAACAAAGTATGCTTCTACATGTCTTGACATTGTTCTAAATGGACCACATTCATCTGTATGTACAAGTCCTAACAGATCATTAGCTCTATCTCCAACATTTGAAAAATGTGCTTTTGTTAACTTTCCACTCAAGCATGATTCGCATTTGCCAAATGACTTTGAACCCTTGGAATCTAGGATCCCTGCAGTTTTGAGTTGTTTAACACGATTCTCGCTTATGTGACCAAGTCTACAATGCCACATATACATAACATTGAAGTCCAACTTATAACGTTTATGGGAGATGTTGCATAATATGTTATTATTCTAGATTTCTATCTCATAGATTCCATTGTTAGGTTTTGAATCAAAGTAAAATATATCATTATAATAAGCAGAAATAAATTCACCATTAAAATGATAATTAAAACATTGTCCACGCAAAGCAGAAACCGAAACAATATTTCTAGTAACACTAGGAATAAAATAAACATTGTTCAAAACAAGTTCTAAACCAGAAGGAAATAAAAGAACATATTCTCCTTTAGCCATCACTGTAACTCTTTATCCATTGCCAACATGGACCTCCAAGTCGCCCTGTTTCAGCTTCTTAATCTTTCTTAGTCCCTGCAAAACATTACAAATGTGAAAACCACATCCTGCGTCAAACACCCATGTTTTGCTAGAAAAAGAAAAGATTCAATGACATATATACCTGATGACTCTCCTCCACCTTGGCTAGCTTCAATGCAGCTAAATACTTAGCACAGTTCCTCTTCTAGTGCCCAGTCTCATCATAATGAAAACACTTGGCATCCTTCAGAGGTTTCTTGTTAGCAACAGTTTTGCTTTTTCACTTCCCCTTGCTCTTATTGCCCTTTTTATTGGTGTTAGGTTTCTTAACATGACCCTCCATGATCATCAGCAATGGTGCAGTTTTGCTGGGTATATTCACCTTAGCAGCTTTGAGCATCTAATCCAGCTCTACAAGTCTCTTCTTCTTCCGATTGATATTGTAGTTCAGAATGAACTGATCATATGACTTGGGTAATGAGTTGAGGATAATATCCCCAGCCAACTCATCACTCAAGGGGAATTCCAGACTAGCCAAGTGATTAACATATGCCTTCATTTTTAGCACACGAGCGCTAACTGATGTACCATCTTGCATACAAGTGGTTTTAAGTAATTGCATCACATTAAACCTCTCATGACGAGCCTTTTATTGGAACATTTTCACTAGGTGCTCATTTATCTCGTATGCCATCATCTCATCCATGGTCCTTTGAAGTTCAGGGATCATGGATGCTAACATTAGACATTCATAGAGTCATCGAAGTGCTTTATCTAGTTTCTATAAGCAACAGTCCATTGATTGATGGGTTCATTAGGGATTGGCGTTTCAAGAACATACAACTTTTTCTCTGCCTTGAGAACAATTTTCAAGTTCCAGTGCCAGTCCATGAAGTTGGAGTGGTTTAGTTTGTCCTTCTCTAAGATGGACTTAAGAGAGAATTGGGAGGCTAAATGGTTTTCTGTTGACATCTAAAAAGTTCAAAATATAATTTATTAGTATTTTATGTTTCGAAAATCCTAAGTTAATTTTATGACCCAAAACCAAAATTTTAATTAGGATGAGACCTTGATTCATCAAATCACAGCGAATTGGCTTAAGCACTATCCACTGGTCTGATTATGTAGGTAAACAACGATTGTTAAATGTGTCCACTACACAACTCTCCATTTGGGGTTATCGCTTAAAAGTGACGTATGTTTAACCCCAACTATGCCTACTTGATGAATAAGAGATGTTTTTGTCCTTTACTGTTAACTATAACATCGACCTATGTTACACAGGAAATGCGATGATTATCTTCTTTCATGATAGACGCCCAGATGCAGGGTATAATACTAACATTTGGGTTCGATTTAGAATGAAGAGTTAACTTGTTAAGGGTGGCATAAAACATCAATTTAAAATTGGGATTTATTTTTATATTTACCAAAAGATTTTGAATAACTCGTAGCATAATGCGAGTTACACAATGTTTTATAAAATCCAATTTTATATAATTCGAGATAATTGAAACACCTTTCAACACTCGACACGGTATAGCTTTAAATACCCTATTTAAACTATGTTGGTCGTTTAATCGCGAATGAAATTGTTTTAAATTTTAATAAAACTCTTTTATTAAATATGTTTTTCAGTTTTATAAAATCTGTTTTAATAAAACCGTTGCCATGATTGTGAAAAATTTTATTTATTTTGGGTTATCTAGATTATTTACAAGAAATAAACACAAGCACAAAATGTAATAATATAATAAACGAATCGATCCCTAATAGGTCGCCCGTTTCATTTTAGGCAAAAATGAAACGAAATAGTCTAACGGGTTTCAAAACCTATTTTGATGACTCCCACTTGATCCGAGATCTCTATCTTCATGGAACCTGTTTGACTTTTTATCCTCATCTTGATGTTGTACTTGTAGGATTACAATAATAAATTTGAAAATACAATAAAACCAAATCTATTCTAATCTTATCTATTACACCGGATCCAATATCCGTAATAAAATACAAATCAATAAAATTAAAAACCATCAGAAACACAATCATGACAATGGTCAAAACCTAGGGCTCGATTCACATCACAATCCATAAACAACCAAAAGCTTTTGATCTTTTGTCAAAATAAATAATTTTTGACAAATAAAACATAGATCAAAATTTCAACTTTTACCATCTATACACGCGTAACCGTGGCTCTAATACCACTGTTGGGAATCATGGTATCATATACGCAGCGGAAGCGGTTTATATATTTAACAAAATCGATTATACATAACAATATATATAGGGCCGATATATATATATACACACACATATATAAGTTAATTTTATTAATCTGATTAATAAAATATTCCCAATCAGGATCAAGATTATACGCGTATAAACAAATAAAGAATAAACAACCATAGGGGGTTTAGTAATCAACCTTTGACGACTACACCGGAATTGTAACACGCGGGTTACAACAAATCCTCGCTAGTAGGAAGCTTCACGAACCGAGCACGACCCAACCAAGAAGGAGGAAGTGGGCAGCAGAGGGAGGAGGGCTGAAGGTAGGTGGCGGCCAAAAAGAGGAGAGGAGGGTTTTATCTTTATAAAACTTGTGATTAGCGTTTGATCCCTAATCCCTTATTTATTAAAATAAAACTTATAATAAGCCTCCTTTATTATTTATTAAAACTCTCCTCAATAATAAACTATTTTATTATCAAGTCCCTCATGTCCAAACAACTTATTATTTCATAAATAATATTCCACCTAAACACGAACTTATCTGATTCGTGTACAAACATGTAACTCTTCGGATCGTACCGAGTTAGTTATCGTTTACCTCTTAATTACCTATCGTTTGAGTTTTGTGACCAATCATTAGATGGCTAATCATTTTTTTTATCGATATTCTTTAAGAAAAATACATTGGACTGTATATGCATTTGATATTAAATTTCGAGAAGTGGTTGAAGTGACAAAGAAATTGAACATGAAATGAGGAAATTGGTGGAGGTTTCTAGACCTCATATTGGGTTTACGTGACTTCTCTTAATGTTTAAAAAAACCGGGTTAGTACAAAACGATGGTAGGTGCAGGGTTGAAAACTTAAAGGATGAATCTCGTCAATTTTAAAGTTACAAGGATCCATTGAATATTAGTGTAAACATTAAGGACAAAATGTGTAATTTTTTCTTTCTAATCATTTTGTATTTAATTGTAATCATGGTTATATTGGTTGTTATATTTGTGTCTTTACTTTTGATATGATGTATTAAAAGGAAAACATGCAAACTCGACAATAGGCAAAAACCACGGTGATTCCACAACATGAAGCCACTCAAGCCAATCCAGTGGCGGTTCTGGAGGTGCCGGACGTTGTAGGGAAAGCGGCATGGATAACGGTAGGGATCATGGTTCGAATTCTCTACTTAATATTCCTACGCCAATTTTTGTGTCATCAATATCTTATTATTTGCCTACACAGAAGTTGAAAACCTATCTCGGGGATGCTCCTACAAAACGTTCATGGCCTATAAACAGTGGACTTTTTGTGGTGCTGAAAGCGCTGTTGGAATTGTGCGATGAATTGAGAAGATGGAGTCAGTTCTTGATATCAGTGGTTGCTCTGAGGATCAAAGGGTGAAATATTCCACCTGTACTTTTCAAGATGAAGCCCTTACTTGGTGGAATCTTCAAGTTCAAAATTTGGGTAGAGATGCGGCCTACAACCTCACTTGGGCCAAACTGAAAACTTTGCTCATGGAAAAGTACTGTTTGAGGAGTGAACTGCAAAAGCTTGAAGTCGAATTCTAAATCTTATCCATGGTAGATGCTAACATCACAGCTTACACCACCCGTTTCCATGAACTCTCTCAACTCGTACCCCACATGGTATTACACAAATACAAGAGAGTTGAGTATATTTGAGCTCTTTCTCCCAAGATTCAAAGCATGGTGGCTGCGTCTACACCCACTACTATCCAGGGTGCTATTTCACTGGCTCATAATCCCATTGATGATGTTGTTCGTTTGGGTTCTCTGAATCAGAAGATTGAAGTTATTGCCGAAATTTCTGGGGACAATCGTAAGCGATAGGGTTCCAAGAGGGGTAAGAACTCCCCTCGCAAATGCTAAGACTTTGTGAAGGTATTTGCTGCCACCACTGCTACGGAGCCCAAAAAGAAATACAACGAGCTCCACCCCTATTGCATTTAATGCAACTACCGTCATGTTGGTACCTACAAGAGTATCTTGTGTCAGAACTGCAACCGTAGAGGCCACCAAACCGCTAAATACAAAGCCAAAGCTACCAACACTCCCCTGCCAAGAATAAGTGTTTTGAATGTGGTTCTACCGGTCATTTCCGCAAGGACTGTCCAAAGAAAAGGATCAAGCTCGCGGTCAAGCGTTTATGCTTGGAGCCAATGAAGCACGCAATGAAACAAATGTGGTTACAGGTACATTTCTCCTTAACAACCATTATGCTACGGTACTTTTTGATTCAGGCATCGATTTTAGCTTCATGTCAACCGACTTTAAGAAATCCCTTGGATTAGAAACAAGTAGGTTGGATACACACTGCACCATAGAGTTAGCTAATGGTAAGTTAATTTCATCTGAAGAAGTTGTTAGGGGTTGGTTATCCAAGATTTGTGCGAAGATTATTTGTCATGAGAAGTTAGTTCGTATCCCCTTGCCTAATGGTGAAACCCTCTCGGTCCGAGGTGATCATGGTGGATCTACTCTTCGAGTCATATCTTGCATCAAGGCAAAAAAAAATGCTTAAGGAAGGGTTTTGTCGCGTTCCTGGCACACGTCGTTGAACAGAAAGCTAAAGATCGGAAACTCGTGGACATTCCGGTAGTGAGAGACTATCCTGAAGTTTTCCCCGAAGACTTTCCTAGGCTTCCACCGCCATGACAAGTCAAGTTTCGCATTGACCTAGTCCCAGGAGTCGCCCCAGTAGCTCGCACTCCGTATCGTTTGGCTCCGTTCGAGATTCAAGAGTTGTCTAACCATCTTTAGGAATTGTATACAAAGGTTTCATTCATCCCCGTTTTTCTCCATGGGGAGCACCGTTTTTGTTTGTGAGGAAGAAGGACGATAGTTTTTTCGGACGTGCAACGATTATCGGGAACTGAACAAGCTGACTATCAAGAACAAGTACCCACTGCCGAGGATTGATGACCTATTTGATCAATTAAAAGGTTCCAGGCTTCCAGCCATTATTTGAGGATTTATCTGCATTTCGGGTACCATCAGTTACGGATTCAGGAGATAGATATGCAAACACACCTCACAATTTGTATGTGTATATTCACAGTTTCAAAAGGGAAATACACCTACACACTTATAATCACTCTTTTATACATAAATGAACATGAGAGGGTCGCTTATGTTACACTAATAATCGTATTTTGAGTAAAATGTTAAGATAAAGTTTCGGGTTATACAAAAACATATGTTAAAATGACTATAACATGTGTTAATAAAAAATTTGGCATTTTAATGATATAACACATGTTAAAACACTCTCTTTTAAATAATTTCACCACACATGTTAGATTGGGAAGTATTCAATAACCCATGATGGCATGTGGGGCCCGTTTCATTAACAATAAATGTGTTTTTACAACAAAACTCCCGGATTTCACAAAAACCGTACACTTTACAAAAGTATATACAAGATACAAAGTAATTATCACGTGGACAAACAATGGCCCCACATATACATGGTACAAGGGTCCACAAGTCGGGTGAACAACTTGTATGGTTAACAACAAGAATGTACAACTTACTACGTCCTTGATATCATAGGGCACTTATTGTTAGGACAGTAGTACTTCGGTTTTTCTGCTTTGCTAGACCACGTATCCAGTCACCGGGTGAGTTTCACGGCCCCGTTTTTTTATTTTACATTTTGGGGGATAAACATGCTACATTACTTACTAGTTACAATACATTTAGGTGAATTTCTATCATGATTACTGTTTTGGTCAAAAATTATCTAATAAAAATAACTTTGTATTCCAAATTAGTTGATGTGAGGTAGAGTGCTAAATGTGTGGAAATGTGTTTCTAAATCAATAATATTCTTGAGATGGTGTATCAGGATGTTTAAGAAGTAAAAATATGGCAACTATGACCGGGATGGCTTAGGTTAATTCCGGGATGGGCAGTTGTATCCTCAGGATGGACAGTTATATCCTCAGGATGGAACTGCTAGAAATGAACAAATAAAGCAACAAACGAGAAGAACAACACACGATCTACGAGGAAAGCCCTTGATCAATTGTAGATCGCCGGCATAAAACCTCGGGAGGAGTCTAGGCCCCTGACTTGCTTGTTAATATTAATAAGGTGAAAAGATACAACTTTGGATGAGTATGTGGACGAGTATGCAATGATTACAATGATTGTGCAAGTGTTTGGATTAGCTAAGTGTATCTGAGTAGTCTATTGTGTAGGCAGTGTGCAAGTAAGTAAGTGTCCTATACTCGTTCAATACTCCCCTTTATATAGTACATGGAGTTAACAAAACAACCCCACGAAATATGCTATGTAGTTAAAGACTTCAATGTTGCGTAACAGCTTCTTCAGGTGAACGTTGGAGTTCTTCAATAGAAAGTAGCCGTTGGTTAACGGTTTCTCCTTAGTTAGTCAATGATCCATCTGTTTCCTTGTTTATCACCGATATTAAATGTATATCGGTTACAGTTTTGACTATGTCTTCCATCTTGACCATATCTTCCATCTTGACCACGAGTTGTATCTCTATCCTTGGCTTCTTTAATTGAGGGTGATAATATAGATGTTACCAAGCATATAAATCCATATTATAACTTATATGTACCTGCAATCATATCATATAAAGATAGCTTGATAGTATTTCTTCAAGATGTGCACATGCTGAAATATAGTTATATCCCGAAGTCAGTTGAGTCCTTCAGCATCCTGGGGATGGTACGTTAGGGATGTGAGGTAAAATCATCCTGAGGATTTTCACCCACAACAATTGTCCCCAAAAACATGTTACCGCTATCTCAATGGTAAAAATATTTTTCTCAATCGATGGGCTTATCTCTCCAATTTTCGAGATCTAACGGCTATTTTTCATGCTAACTTTTCGTGATGAGCGTTATGCCTCATCATATCCTGCTGCCTATATCTAGGCTTTCTCTTCCTCCTTTATAATCAACTACGATTATTTGAAAAGGTAACTGCTTTTGCTTCTTTCTCGTCTTCTTTTCCTCATTCCTGAAAAAATAAGTCTTTTAATTTAGTTTTGTAGAATGAGTAAGAAATTAACAAGGGCTCTTGGAAGCGTTGGGATTCCTAAGGATTTCACAGCCCAAAACTTGATCAAAGACCCTGATCAAGAAATCTGTACTTTTTATGAGAAAGATATTCAAGCCCTCAAGAAATCAGGGGCTTTTCCTGATTCTGCCGTTTTTAGGCCCTTTGACCTAAATGCAAAGTCTGACTTTGCTTCTTCTGTCTGGGTTTGCTTTTTCTTTTTACCATTCCAGCTTGGCCTCAAATATCCATTCTTAGATTTCATCAAAGAATTCTTTGATGCGACAGGAATGGCTTTTGCCCAGGCCATGCCTGAGATCTGGAGGATCTTAATACTTTGTGATAAGATCATTCAGACTCACGGCATTAATCTTCAAGTTGGTGACCTTCCATACATATATAAGTTAAGAACACATGGGTCAAACCGTTATGTTCTTCAACTTATTGATAAAGAACCTCCTCTGCTACATAACGTTGTGAGATCTGATAGGCCCTGGAAATCAAAATTCTTTTTTGTAAGGAGGGATTCCATTCCTTATGGGGATGAAATTCCCATGTCCTGGTTAAGAAGCGGTAAATATGTTAGATATAAATAGGATAGTCACATCCTTAGGATGTTAGTGATATTCTAAATCATCTTCATTTCGCAGGTGCTTGTTTCGCAAAACTTGTTCCTACTTTGGACGACGCTTTCATCAGACGTAAGGCAATACTAGAGCTACCTACTTCAGCAAGGACTTTTGGAATAGAAGAAAGTTTTTCTACAAGTCGTGCCACTGAGATGTCTGGTAAGTCATATCCTGAGCATATGTTTATCCTTGGTTTTTATATTAACCTATATACGTTTTTCTTGATTTCAGCAAGGAAGCATTATTACTTTGATCTTGACGAGATTGACAGTCAAGATATCAAGTCTTCAAAGATAACTTCTCCATCCAGCTCCAGGATGACAAGTCCTCCCCCTGCCCCTAAGGCCAGAGCTGCACCTTCTTCTAAGAAGAGGAAGGCTGTCAGCACTTCGACTCAAGAAACTTCTCCCTTTGATGGCCTCAGTTGTGATGCCATTTTGGGCAAAGTTTCTCAGTTCGTTCTGCAGGTACGTTACTTATCCTGAGGATGGTTATAATTATTATTAACATGTAATAGGGTTTGAGTACTTACCTGACTCCTTTCCTACAGGGGCATGAATACGTGATGACGTCCCTGGTTGATATGAACAAAGAGTTTGCTGATACTAAGGCCAAGCTTGAAGGCGCGAAGAAATCTGCTCTTGACAAGACCAAACAGCTCGAGAAGAAACTAGGCAAGGTGGAGACTGAGCTGAAAGTTGTGAATTCTACTGAAGCCAAAAGCATGAGGGATCACGAAAAGGAGATGGAAGAATATAAACAAGGCTTGATGAAGTTTGCCACCATTTCCGTCTTTCAAGCTAGGGTGAGAATGGCATTGCAGGCAAGGGATCCCAATTTCAAGATGGAGGACTGGGATGTAGAGGCTTGGCCGGAGAAGATTCTTAGTCTGGGTGGAAAGGATGTGGCATCTGAGTCCGCCCCTATTGCTGATCCTCAGGATGCCGACAAGGAGGCAGAGGTAACAGATGCTGGTGTGGCCAAGGAATTTCAGGTTGATGAACCGGTGGGCAATGAAGGATGAGATGACTAGGCCAGAGCCCACTTTTTATGATATTTGATTGGTTTGTGAACAATTAAACAATTTCTTTTTATGTCTGTATGAACAATGAAAGTTTTTGGGGTGGAGGTGTGACACCCGGCAAACTCAGGTTAGTAACATTGACTAAACTAGTAAGTCTACCTTAGCGAGTCATGCATATTACGTACTTAACTGGGTCAGTCGAGTCGTTACGATGATTCTGGGGAATCATCGGGAGTCGTTACATTGATCCGCGGGATCATCGGGAGTCGTCCATAACCATGTGTATAAGGATTGGTGATTCGTGGAATCACCGGGTTTAACACACACATGCAAGTCTCGAATCCCGGGAATTGGTGAACAGACGTAAACGTGTTAGTTATCATGCATTATATGTTTGTAATCATTATGTGACTTATCGGTATGTGAATACGTGTTTATATATGTTAAAATAGTGTTTACCGCGCCAAAAACCCAATCTGGGATGCTATAGGCGATTAGGCACCAGTGGGTTGCCTAATCGCCAGTCTTATAGGCGATTACAGAGGGATTGGGGCGATTAGGCTTCCTAATTGCCAGTTGTATAGGCGATTAGGCTTCCTAATCGCCTGATCTGTAGTGAATGAGTCAAAACACCTATAAATACAACCCTTGACTCCCCAAACACCCTTAGTGCAACACTAACAGATCCTAAGCCTCCGACACACCTCAAAACACTTCTGGAACTCGTTTTGCTTCAAAACTCACCATTTCCAAGCTTACACACCTTTCTTTGATAAAAATCCAAGGTGTGTTCTTCATCCCAAACCTTTGTAATGTTATTGTTTTGGTTCCCCCAAAGGCCGACCTTGTTTTGCTAAGTATGTGTCTTTAAAAACCTTTGAAATGAGTTCTAAAACAAGTCTACACCATATTACTTGCTATATGTGAAGTATTTATGCATATGATGATTTTTGATGGTTAGAACATGAATGTTTCCATGATATTGATGTACTTCTGATGTGTAGGAGTTGTTAGGATGATTATCTAAGGATTTGAGCTATTGTGATAGTGTTTTGATGAAAGTATGTATTTTGACCCATTTGGATGATTCTTAAAGAATTAGGATGTTATGATGTGATTCAATGCGTGTTTGTTGTTAGGATTCACATTAGAATGATATTATAACAAAGGGATGATGATTTGCAAGTTGTAGGAGGTGTAATCTGGTTATTTCCATTTAAGGAAAGATTTCATAGTTAATGAAACATAGTACTTTGCCATTTTTGGAAATACTCGCACCGAGACCGTTAGAGCAGAGATAAATTGGGGGTTTTTGCTTGAAATGGGTTGGATAATAGATTAGGTTAGATATTGGGTGATTTTACATGTTTCGGATCTGATTTGGAGGGTTAAACGCGCGAAAACGCGACATGCTACTGCAACAGGCGATTAGGCAGCCTAATCTCCTGATGCAGAGGCGATTTGGAAGCTAATCGCCTGAACATCAGGCGATTAGGCTGCCAATCGCCTATACACTCTCCCCAATCACTAGTTGACTTTTCCTAATTGCATGTTAGTTCCCTAATCGCGTGTACTGCTGTTGTAAACGTATTTTGACATCCCGAAACATGATTTGACACCTAGGAACATGATAGAAACCCCGGGATACGTCCAATGACTTAGTAACACGTGTTCGGACTCGTTTATGCATTGATTGAGCATTACGCTAGACTATGTGAACTCTTACGCGTATTAAGTGTTTAACTACATAAGTTGCATAATGTCTTGTATTTGGCTAACACGTGGGATGTCGGGTCACCAATGGGATGTCGGGTCTTGTCTGGTACGGTTGGTTTAACAGTCAAAGGTGTTTTCAAACGTTTATGGTTATGGTCTGGACATTCGGGGACTAGTTAACCTGCGGGTTATTAGTCCGGATACTTATACACATCTTATGATAGGTCGCTGCTATTTGGGGCTATCATAGCATACTTATTTAACTGTTTTCAAGTAACGCAATCTAAAGTGAGTGTCATAGCCCCACTTTTACCGTTTTGCTTTCGGGGGAGAAACATGCTACTTACTTACTTACTTACTTACTTACTTACTTACTTATTAAAGGTCATGTTATACTATGGTTACTTCATGTACTATGCGGCTTTTATGGAAAGTCCCAGAGGGAAACCATGAATATGCGGGGATGCACAATGAGGGAAATGTGGATAGATCTATTAGGCCTTACAAACCCCACCCAACGGCTGGGAGCCGGGCGGGTGCATATTGTCTCTAATACTTTGGGGGTTGCCGAGGCATCGGTAATCCTGTCCGTCTGGGCTGGCTTCAACACTTTTACCGGTTTAGTAATGGGTTCCCAACCGCAGTAGTAGAAACACCTAACGTCTAGCTAACGTTCTCATAACATAGTAGTAACAGATATGATCTTTCCGAACTTACAACAAAACTTTTATAAAAGAAAACCTGTGAACTCACCAGCATTATATGTTGACATTTTTGGCATGTTTTCTCAAGTCGCTAAGGTAGCAGTTAATGGACTAGGCGCACGGAGTCTTGCACAGCGTCTAGAGTTTTGATGCATATTAAACAATGTTTTGTAAACTATAATATGCCTTTTGGTTGTAAACAAGAAATGCTTCCGCTGCTGGTTTACGGCTCAAAGCATGATGTGTTGGTTTCAATATATATATATATATATATATATATATATATATATATATATATGTATGCATGTTTGTTGTTTGTTTATTGTGATCGTTGACTGAGATCCTGGTGTGTCACACGCCTCGCGGTAAAACCCCGCAAGTGGAATTTGAGGGTGTGACAGGAGGGATCTTGATTTCAAGACGAAGCCCCAAATCTTTTTTGTTGACCTTGGACCATAGATGTTGATCCCTGGTGGATGGGTCCTGGTTTTGGATGAAGCCAGGGGTTGACATTACATTTTGACTATGATGCATAAATAATATGATAACGACTTTTTGATGCTATCAACTTTGTGTTTTCCAATATTCTGCAGACATTAGCAAACACTTAGTGTTATAAAAGAATGAAAAATAATACCTGATCTTGTCATATTCCATATAAGTTCTTCTCATCATCAGGATGGTCTTCATTATCCTGAGGATTTCCCAGTTTCTTCTTCATCTTTGGGATGGTGTTGCATCTTAAGGATGCATCCAGTTCCTTTTCTATCCTTGGGATGGTCTCGCATTCTGAGGATGTCCCCAGTGTGATATCTTCAGAATAGATCTCGTAACCTTTATTTTTTTGATAATATCCTGCAAAGGAGGACTTTGTTATTATCCTGGCGACAAGGCCTTTGGTTTAATTGGGATCAAAGACCCTTTTCGAAATAATTTTGGTGGCAAGACCAATATGTAATATCTTGAGAATAACTGGCGACAAGGCCTTTAGTAATAACTAGCGACAAGGCCTTTAGTAATAACTGGCGACAAGGCCCGAAGAGACGTCGAAAAACGTCTAACCATTTGAGACATTGAAAAATGTATAAACCTTAAGAGCTCCATCGTATACCTCAAAGATAATGAAATTGTCAGCCACTTTTACATGGACTGGTCCCACCATCCCGAGAATATACATGGGCATCGTGCGCTCCAGGCGAGGGTTGCTAACCCAATGTGAAAGGTGAAAACCTTTAAACCTTAGGAAGGTGTCGGACACCATAACGGAGGAGAGGGTGGCCAGCCCCCTAGTCTTCTAAGCATTCCATCTTCAGGATGATACTGCAAAATTCTCAGGATGGACTATTTCTAGACCACGTTTAGTAAAAATATAATCGATCGAAATAAATCAAGGATAAGTACTTACATATGGAGATGATTCATCTCTATCAGTCTTCACCTTCATCACATCTGTGATTCAGATCATGGTTTCTCATATGCATCCTTAAGCATGGTAGTATTTCAAGTGTATAGCATTCCAAGCTCTTGGTAGAATCTCTCCTTCCATTGTTTACAACCAATATGCTCCGTTCCCTACTTCAGAATCGACTAGATATGGACCTTCCCACTTGGGAGCCAGCTTACCATCACTTGGTTTTGTTGTATTTTGGAAGGCTTTTCTCAATATCAAGTCTCCTACTTGAAATTTTCTTATCCTGATGTTTTTGTTGTACGCTTTAGCAATCCTTTGTTGATATGCTGCCATCCTTAATTTAGCAGCATCTCTAAGTTCATCCACAGTTTCCAAGTTTTGCAGTAATGCTTCAGAATTAGTAGTTGCATCTTGAAGAAGCTTCCTTGCTGTAGGCATGACCATCTTGGTTGGAAGCATCGCTTCTGTTCCAAAGACCAAAGAGAAATGTGTCTGACCAGTTGCATTCTTTGAAGTAGTCCTATCAGCCCAAAGTGCAAATGGAAGTTCTTCTGCCCATTTTCCTTTCTTTTCCCCAAGCTTCTTTTTCAAGTTGTTGACGATGATCTTGTTTGAGGATTCTTGGTGTGCTCTGAGCATACATAAAATACGCTCGCGCAACTCGTGTTTTAAATTTATAAAAATGATTTTAATCTTAACATTAGAACACACATTAAAGGGCAAGCGCACCCTGTCACATATGTAGTAAAGCATAGATAAGAACCAAGTATCGATCCATGGACGCGTGCGGAGCGATTGTACTGAACCGTTGTCACTGATTTACCGGTAAGAAAAGATAGTGAATGTTTGTTTTAACTAATTTAATCTAATTTAAACTAAGCATAGCAAATATATATATAAGACTCCAAATAGAAAAATAGATATATAAAGACTTGTTTTCATACAACCTAAGCATGTAACTAAGTTTGAATAGAACCAAACACTTAAATCAATATTCCTATTTTCCGACAGTTAGTGTCCCTTTCGGGCTTCCTAACATGACAACTCTTCGGAAGGCTACCACGATAACACATGCTAACCACCTAAACTTGTTCATTAGCGAGCAATTGATATGCACTCATGTAAATCCTTAAATATAAGTTAGTATCACCTTTCGGGAGTCCTCAACCTCACTCAATTGAGAAAGCTACACTGATAAACACAATATAGCCACAACAACGAGCATAAACTAGATTCATACACAATCAATCTCATCTTGCACGCTTTGAACATAAATCTTCTAAGAAAGCGATTTCAACCAAAATCTCTAAACAAAGATCATTAATCATGTCAAAGACGCGCAATAACACCATTTAGCCGATTAAAGCTATTTTACGTGCAAGTCAATACTCTCGGTTATTATTGAAACTACCTTTTAGTAAACCAATACCCGGTTACAGTTTCATGGCACAAAGTTACTAACAAGTTATTAACTTTGTTAACAAAGCATAAACTAGGAGTTTTTAACCATATCTAACATATACTTTGTTAATCCTCCAAGGCACAACAATATCAAACGAGACTACAACAACAACAGGAGAGTTTACATACAAATCATGAAGATTCAACATGAACATAAAGCTTAATGATTCATTCAAACAAAACAACATACAAACGATAAATAAGAACAAGCTAAGTATTGTTTTTACCCGTAGGTTTACAAATACTAATCATAACAACATAACAAAGCTTCAAAATCAGATTTGATATAAGATTAGGTCAAGAATCAAACCATAAATAAGCAAGGTTATGATGGATTGGATGACGTTAATGGACTTGGATTGCTTCCTAAGCTTGTTAATCGGCTTCACAGCAGCTTACATGCCTAGAAAATCGCCCCAAAATCGCCCAAAAATCACCCAATACCCTAAAAATGACGTTCTGCTCTGTTTTATAGAACTGTCAGATCTCGCACGGGCTGGTGCACGGGAGTGCACCTGGGAGTGCAAGCATGCCTGCACGGGCTGGTGCACGGGAGTGCCAATCTGGTCTACACGGGAGTGCCACCAGGGCGCACGGGAGTGCCAACACCTGCAGATTGTGCAGAATGTGCATAATGTGAAGAAACTGTCCGTTTTTTATCCGGTTTGCTTCATGGACACCGTTTAAGACCTGTAATCATAAAGATACCAAATAAGTACCAATTCATCATGTATAAGGCCAAAAGCATATATATATGGGAGTTAAATTGGGGCTTTTATATGTATAAATTGACGCATATCAAACATCCCCACACTTCAACATTGCTTGTCCCTAAGCAATAGAAAACTCAACACTCCCAATAGCAACACGAGTAGCGAACCGGAAAGTTAATAAATCAGAGGGCTAGCTAGTTTGTCAAAAGACATCATCAAAGATTTCAAACCTACAAGCACTTGGAAATATAGAAATCAAAAGCAATGGTTAACATCAAATCGACTAAGCATGCATATCTTTACACCACTCACAGTGTTCACACACGCTCGGCTTATTTATGGATCATACATATGAATTGTGTATGTGTAAACACTCAATGCCTAGACAATGACTTGTGCGATATCATATGCTTGTTAAAAGATCTAATCTCTACCAATTCTTATATAGAAATGCATAAATCAAGAGGACTTGTGGGTTGTAATGATAGGCAAAGGTAAAGGGTGTGGAATGGATATTTAAAGTGACAAAACAGCTAAAACTCGGCGGTTATGTCTAACTAATAGATACAAACATAAACTATACAAACCACACGCGAATATAGGCGAATTTTATTTAAATCGAGCTAACCATGAAATTCTAACTTTCAAGCCCTGAAAACTGCTCAAACATTGTTAATTCACCCTATTTTAGGGTATACTATTTTTTCTGATTTTTTTTTCTTTTTTTCTTTTTTTTTAACAAGCTTACAATACTGAATATAACTGAAAACTATAACGAGAATATATACAAAACACGGGATCTAAAAGCCCGAAAATGAACTATAACATAAAACGAGTCAAACAATAACCTAAACCGAGTTTCATCACGAAAGGTTTAAAGTAAAAAGGCTAAATTTGGTTTAGTGGTGAAATGGTGGGTTAAGTAAGAAAAAACACGGATATAGGCTCAACATGGTTAACTAGTGGATAACATTTAGGTGCGGGAAACAGATAAAACGAAAAGAAAAGGCTTAAGTCAAAAGGGTATCCTAAATGCCTCAATCACTTTCATGCAAATCTACACATATATGATCTCGAAAAGTATGCTAATAACAAGTTCTAAATCACATAAGCCATTCGGCGCACTCATATTTCGCATATAGCGAGAAAGTATCAAAAAAGCAATAAAAGGCTCAAAAAGAATGCTCACGTAACGGAAGGAATGGGTATAAGTGTACAAATTAACATGCCAGTCACTCTTTTGTTTACCACGCTTATCAAACTCTATTGTTTTTCATTTGGCTTGTCTGCTTTTATCAAATCTAATGCTTCCTATAACATAACCAACCGTACTAATTTACAAAAATTATGAAGAATTCACGGCTTTTTTGCTTTATGTTATGCCATAAAAAATTAAAAACTGGGAGTTTTTTTTTCACAACTTGGGACAAGCAAAGCTAATATTGTTAACAACCCTCCCCACACTTGAATATCACATTGTCCTCAATGTGACTCAAAAAATAGTAAAACATTATGAAGAGCTAGACTATAGTGTAAGCTGAGTAAAGTTAACATAGTTACCCTCCCCACACTTAAACGTCACATTGTCCCCAATGTGAAAATAGAAAGCGTTTATGAAATAGCTAACTATCGTGTGAAAAAGGAGAATAATACTACCCTGTTGGTGATATCCCGAAAAGCATGGTGACTGCATTGAGCATCCATACCGGTGCTCGCCAGTTCCCTGCACTTCCAACATTCTTGACAAAACAAAATATATCAAATCCATTCATCATCTCATTATTCAAACCAAATAAACAATACTGAAATAAAATACGAATGTTTATGAAGTATCAAAGAAACTTGGGGCTCATTTGTCCGATTATGAAGAAAGCCCCAAAGTTTCATGAACAGTACTTATCTAAACTAAGATCAAAAACACTAACAATCTTAAAATTTTGGGTTTTGTTAAACCATTATGAAGAAACCCCAAAACTTAAGATAATTAACAACAATCTACACACTAGAACATATGAAATTTGGGGACTTTTGAATAATTATGAAGAATCCCCAAAATTCATGAACCTAATTTACACTAAGATAAACACTATAATATAAGCATAACATGAGATTAATCTATTATTATGCTAAATTACACTATATATTATGCTAAAAATTCAAACAAATCTTTAAAATTTTCGGATTTGATTTGGACATTATGAAGAAAACCCAAAAACTCAAAGATTTGGACAATAATATACCCTAATCTATACTAGCAAAGCAAACAATCCATCTAAAAACTTTAGGGTTTGTTAAACATTTATGAAGAGACCCAAAAATTCAGAAAAGATTGCATAAAACTAGATTACATTACACTAGAACAAGAAAAATTGCAAGAATACAAGAGATTCATACCTTGGACTTGAAGATTTGGATGTGGAATTGATAGGTGATTGGGTGTTTCTTTGAGAGCAAGTGCAAGCATTTTGGGTGAATATTACTTGAGCGGCCGTTCATATTGGTTTTAGGGTTGAGATTTTGTAAATTTAAAGTGAAATGCCAAAACTGCCCCTGCTTAAACTCGACCAGACTTAGTGAGCGGACGCTCACTCTCAGTGAGCGGCCGTCAGAATTTTTTTTTTTAATACTGGGCTCTGTGCACGCCCCGGTCGGTCTCTCCGAGCGGGCGCTCACTGCAAGCTGATGTGTTATTTTGCTGCAGTTTTTTCACCCAAAAGCGCATGCACTTGTCCGTTTTGACCCAAACAACCAACATACCTATTTTGCGACGCTTCTTAGTATATTACCATGAATGTGAAGCGACTATCCACATAATCACAAGGCGCGAATCAATCCTGCAATGACTAAAAAAAACTAGGCAAACAAGTTAGAAACTAAGCAATTTAACTACAAACTACTCTAAGCTATGAACATTTATAGAATTTGGCGCGCCCATACACACCGCGCTAATTTTATTAACGAGTCGCTAGCTAGACTCATTTCCCCACGCTTGTTTAGGTGCGCGGAGCGTGGAGTTCAATTACCTCCACAGTCGGGTCAATTGGTCCATCAATGTAAGCTTTTAAGAGATGACCGTTGACTTTCAAACTTAGTCCATTTTGATTTATGGACTCGTCCATATGGACTTTAAACTTCTTGGAATGGCCGTTTTCATAAAATATTTTCTTTAAGATCGCTTTCGCCCGAATGGAGATTGAGTACGGGCGAGAAGATCGATCGAGCATTGAAAAGAACATCGACCATCCCATGATTAGACTGACACAATGTACAAAGATAAATACAGACTCAATCTATGAAAAATAAAAGAAATATGTAAAATCAAAATACTAAAAATTATACACCAAACATAAAAATATGACAATATACAAATATGAAAATATATATAATTTTCAGCGAAATCTGAGTCACTCAAGCACCGCGAAGAAGTATAGACCGCTTCTCGCGTGGTGCAAGTATAATGACTCAAGGTGTTCGCGCGTCGCAACAAGATAAAGACCGTCTTTTGCTTGCGCGAAAACAACCCTTTTTCACCGGAAAAAAAATAATATAACGGAAGATAGTAGATGAAAATGATGATTGATGCCAATGAATGGAGTTAAAAACGGAAGGTAGCGGCTATTCACATCACGCGAAGGACTCTGGTGATCCTGTTCGCGTATCGCGAAAAATAAAAGATAAAAACCCGGGGTAATTAGGAACTCGCTAAAGGCGAAACCATAAGCCCAGCTTCTTTGCGAATCGCAAGGGAGCATTTTTCACAGAAAATTATTTTTATTAAAACCACTTCTATATTAAATAAATTTCCCAGTTTTTCTTAACCCAAACCTTTTATTAAAGCATCCGTACTATCAAATTCAAACGTAACATACCCAGACTTCCATTATATATTTACATAAAAACTATAAATACACAAAAATTAAAATTATATAAACAGATAAACATATGAACACATGGTCAATAAATAAAGAATTTAACTTTTCAAATCTAAAAATTAACAATTAGTCCGAATCCGGACAAATAAATCAAATAATGAATCAATCAAATTCATAGACAAACCAATAAATCCAATATTTAACAAATTAAATCTATCAACATCCTAATGAATGAATAATAATCAATTCAATCCAATAAGCAAAAAAAATGAAGAAATATATATGCAAACCTATGAACCAATCTAAAATCAATCCAATATATCAACAGACAGATAAATCTAATAAAAAATCAATGAATCATATATGCAATTAAATTAATGAAATAATGAATCAACGAAGTATAAACAAGTAGTCACAAGCATGTACACTGGTAAAAAGTTGACTCGGTCCGTTCCTAAAGCTCGTCGCGTCCCCGGCAACGGCGCCAAAAACTTGGTGTGCTGTGAGCATACATAAAATACGCTCGCGCAACTCGTGTTTTAAATTTATAAAAATGATTTTAATCTTAACATTAGAACACACATTAAAGGGCAAGCGCACCCTGTCACATATGTAGTAAAGCATAGATAAGAACCAAGTATCGATCCATGGACGCGCGCGGAGCGATTGTACTGAACCGTTGTCACTGATTTACCGGTAAGAAAAGATAGTGAATGTTTGTTTTAACTAATTTAATCTAATTTAAATTAAGCATACAACCTAAGCATGTAACTAAGTTTGAATAGAACAAAACACTTAAATCAATATTCCTAGGTAGTTGCCTTCCTATCCTGATATTTTCCTTGATTATCTTCGCTGTCTATTTATCATTGTTTATATACTTTATTTATTTTATTTAATTATTTAAAAAAAACAAAAATCATTTATAAACCAAATTTGTTAAGTCTTAGTTGAGTCTAGTTTGGTTTTCTAGTTGTGTCCTGTGGGTTCGATACTCGGACTTACTTAGTCTGTACTGCATTGATAGGTACACTTGCCTGTCGTGTGGTCTAGTTTAGTTGAGTCTGTTTTATATTACTAGGTGTCTAGGTTAGTTTATATTTTTAGACCATACATAGCACATCAAGTTTTTGGCGCCGTTGCCGGGGACACTTGGCGATTTCGAAATTAGCTTTGATTAGGACTTCACTGATTAATAGGTCTTATTTGAGTCTTTTTTTTTTTTTTTAGTGTGTCTAGAGAGTCGTAGGCTTTTATTTTCTTTTTGTGTGCTTGTGTGTCTTTTTGTTTTTGTGTGTTTTATTTTATTTTTGTTTTCTTTATATATCTGGTGCCTGTGATCGTGTTTTTTTTAGTGTTTGTATGCAGTGATGGCAGGAAGAAAGACTGTAGCAGACCACACACGGGATAAGGCTAGTGATTACATGGGCCAACAGTACACGCTAAACTTCAGTTTTGGTCCACGTAAGTGTAGGGATAGGTGGCCCAACGCGTATATGAACAACGGTGAAAGAAAAGAATTAAACGCGTTGGATATGGGATGGATAAAATATAAGCCACCTGATTGAAACTGCATGAAAACCCAGTTGTAGAGTTTGTATTATTATTTTTATTTCTTTTCTTTGTATTTTGTCATTATTTTTGTTTTTGAGTCTTTTTGCAGGTTTTCGTGTTTGCTTAGGCAAAGAAAATTACACCATGAACGAATCCCATGTAGTTAATTATATATTTTATGAATGGGATTCTTGTTGGAGGTTTAGGTAATAAAAGATATTTGTTTTTCTAAACATTAAATTTATTAACTTTCTGCGAAAAACGGTTTTTCGTGTAATGCGGAGAGCCTGGGCTGACCTGTTCGTCTTATATGAACAGTAATTACCCCGGAAAGTTATATTTTATTCGCTCGCGACGCGCGTTGAGATCACCAGTGTCCTTCACGTTGTGCGAGTTGATTAGAAAAAAAAAATTTCCACCCTGTTTTCTTCCACCACCATTCACCGCCATTCCGCCACATGTTTTACCATCATCCACCACATTCCACCATGTTGCCTTTCAGTTACGTTTCCTGCATTTTTGTATATTGAGTCGGTTGAGTCTGTATTTTTTAGAGTCTTTTATTTTATTTTTGAGTCAGTTTTCTCTTAACCCACTTTGGGGATATCTTCCCTTCAAGTGTGGGGATGATGGAGAGAGTCAGTTTTGAGTCATTGGTTTGTCTAATACATTTTATTGCAGGTTTGGATCTAGCCACCCGTACTCAATCTCCATTCGGGTGGGGATGACCCAACAATCATTTGAGGCAACCATTTGTTTTTATATTTTTTCTATTTAGTTTTTATTTGTCAGGCTTGAATCAAAGGTCGCGAATGAAATGCTATACGGCCTAGTTTAGAGGACAACTTCAGAGCACTTGCAGCTACATCGCTTATATCCATGGGAGTTTGTTCCTTTTTGTTGTATTTTTTATTTCTACTTTATTTTATTCCACTCTCACATTGAGGACAATGTGTCGTTCAAGTGTGGGGATGGATACTTCGTTTTACTTTTAGGTAGTTTGAGTCATAAAAAATAGAAATCCAAAAAAAAAAATGAAAAATTGAAAAATGTCCCTGATTTTTTGTGCATTTTATATGGAAAATGATAGTAAAATTGGGATTTTTGGTTTTCAAAATATTATATATATATATATGAGAATATAAATAGATTGAAAGCGTGTTTGCTTAAGATGTGTCGGTAGGCCCAGCTAGCTTTGAAAGGTCCTAAGATTGTTCTTAATATACCTTAATAAATCATGAAATCTTGTGGGTTCTCATCTTAGGAGAAACGGTAGAACTGAAACCGCTGATAGTAATTAGAGGTACCACTGTAGGTTGAAAGCTCATATGTATTATTAATTAAATGGCACACTTGATCCTTTTTATGAGAATAAATCCGGTGAAAAGTGGCGCCCGCTAAAAAAAAAACTCCACATGTCCATCAATTGAGCTAGACCAAAAAAAAAAAAACTGAAGCCTCCGATCGAAATTCCCTCGAGGTCAAGTTGAAAATAAAAAAAAAAAAATACCGAAGCTAATGCTGTCGCTCTTGGGGATGGTGACTCTGATTGAGACAACCTCTGGGTTAGGTATGAAAAAAAAAACAAATGTGTCTAAGCTCATAAACTTCATCCATCATCCATCATAAATTTAATTTCTAATACATTAGGGAGTTTAGTTTGCAGTGGTTGGTAAATCTATAAAGTTTAACCTTTGCTTCGAAAGATTGAGGTGGGATTAGGTGAAGCCGGATATCTTAATTGTGAGACCCATAGATTGATTGTAATAATATGAACTTAATTGCTTTACATGATTGGGGCCTGATTAGCTGGTGGTTGAGTTTAGGTGGACAACAATACTGACAGTTTTGGTTGATACGTGATTAGATCTTAATTAATGAACCTAAAAGTTTTTGAAACCGAGAGTCCTAATTATGATTCCATTGCAGTCTTTTTCGGGGACGAAAAAGGTTTAAGTGTGGGGATGTTTGATGTGTTGCAAAACACATCTCTTTTCCTATGTATTTTGTATATTACTTGGTCATGTTTTTATTTGTTTCGTGTCATTTTTATTATGTATTTATTTATTTTATTATTTTATAGGTGTTTGGAGAAAATGAGCGCAAAATGAAAGAATTTTAATCGAGACACCAACACTTGCGAGCCGGTGTTCATGGACGTTGGAACATAAACGAGGAATTTTGGTCAAGCCAAGAATACACGAGATGCAGCACAGGATAATAATATTATTAATATTATTAACTAAGATGATGTAATAATATGAGACAAAAGTCTTCAAAAAAAAAAAAAGGCCCAAGTCCAAATAGTTGTCAGGAGGGCATTATCGAAGTCATTATTATTTCAATTGATTAACACAGCGGCATATTATTAGGAAGGAATTTCATTGGGGGATTATTCATCGAAGAACAAATAACACGGCCGCCTTGGACAGAAGGGAATCGACAACAGCAGCTCCAAATCAAAAAGTGGAGAGGAAGTGAAGGCCAGGAAGGCACGGGTTCAAGACTAAAGCTACGGGTTCGATCACTGCAAGTTCTAGTTTTTATATTTATTTACTCTGTGTTCATGAATATTGAGACCATGACTATATTTTATTTTGAACCTTTGTTTTTATTGTTTTTCATTATTATGAGTAGCTAAATCTTGAACCACTACCTAGGTTGTATGATGACTGCATGATAAATTTATAGTTTTCAGTTTTGGATTTATTTTTGAATGGTTAATGTTTTGGTAACGATTTGGTTGGTGTTTATTATGATGTGTGTGCGTACTTAAGTCTAATTTATTATTTTTTAGAGTTCCATAAACGTCTTAGTGAATGTCTTTCATGTTTGGATGTTTATTAGGGTTACCTGCTTGGTGCTTGTAGCTTAATTTATGGTTTTGGTACCGAAAGCCATAGGAACTTGATTAGAGAATTTAGAGGACTTAAGTATTCTTCCATTCTTGAGACCGGGAGGTGATGGAATGTTGGGTTGTCTAGAACTTTAGGTGTTAGGTTTTGGGTGAGACCGGGAGGTGATCCTACCCTAGTTGTCTTTAGTTTCTTGCAATTCCAAATTATAGTTAACCCAATTAAATTACTCCTTTACATCTTAGGGTGTAATGTGATTAGAGAGACCGGGAGGTGATCGAGTCATTAGAGTACCTTTACATTCTTAGTGAGGTGAGACCGGGAGGTGATCCGAGCTAGATAGCCAGTGTTTTATTCTTTAAGATTCTTTGGGGTGTGTTGGTGAGACCGGGAGGAGATCTAGCACGTCTTAGGGTTTCTTAAGTTATCTTTAGAATCTGGTAAGCCATTCAGTTTTCCATTACCGAGAGTTGTGAGTTTGCATGTAGGATTCTTGACCAAGGTAGTTGCCTTCCTATCCTGATATTTTCCTTGATTATCTTCGCTGTCTATTTATCATTGTTTATATACTTTATTTATTTTATTTAATTATTTAAAAAAAACAAAAATCATTTATAAACCAAATTTGTTAAGTCTTAGTTGAGTCTAGTTTGGTTTTCTAGTTGTGTCCTGTGGGTTCGATACTCGGACTTACTTAGTCTGTACTGCATTGATAGGTACACTTGCCTGTCGTGTGGTCTAGTTTAGTTGAGTCTGTTTTATATTACTAGGTGTCTAGGTTAGTTTATATTTTTAGACCATACATAGCACATCAAGTTTTTGGCGCCGTTGCCGGGGACACTTGGCGATTTCGAAATTAGCTTTGATTAGGACTTCACTGATTAATAGGTCTTATTTGAGTCTTTTTTTTTTTTTAGCGTGTCTAGAGAGTCGTAGGCTTTTATTTTCTTTTTGTGTGCTTGTGTGTCTTTTTGTTTTTGTGTGTTTTATTTTATTTTTGTTTTCTTTATATATCTGGTGCCTGTGATCGTGTTTTTTTTAGTGTTTGTATGCAGTGATGGCAGGAAGAAAGACTGTAGCAGACCACACACGGGATAAGGCTAGTGATTACATGGGCCAACAGTACACGCTAAACTTCAGTTTTGGTCCACGTAAGTGTAGGGATAGGTGGCCCAACGCGTATATGAACAACGGTGAAAGAAAAGAATTAAACGCGTTGGATATGGGATGGATACAATATAAGCCACCTGATTGAAACTGCATGAAAACCCAGTTGTAGAGTTTGTATTATTATTTTTATTTCTTTTCTTTGTATTTTGTCATTATTTTTGTTTTTGAGTCTTTTTGCAGGTTTTCGTGTTTGCTTAGGCAAAGAAAATTACACCATGAACGAATCCCATGTAGTTAATTATATATTTTATGAATGGGATTCTTGTTGGAGGTTTAGGTAATAAAAGATATTTGTTTTTCTAAACATTAAATTTATTAACTTTCTGCGAAAAACGGTTTTTCGTGTAATGCGGAGAGCCTGGGCTGACCTGTTCGTCTTATATGAACAGTAATTACCCCGGAAAGTTATATTTTATTCGCTCGCGACGCGCGTTGAGATCACCAGTGTCCTTCACGTTGTGCGAGTTGATTAGAAAAAAAAAATTTCCACCCTGTTTTCTTCCACCACCATTCACCGCCATTCCGCCACATGTTTTACCATCATCCACCACATTCCACCATGTTGCCTTTCAGTTACGTTTCCTGCATTTTTGTATATTGAGTCGGTTGAGTCTGTATTTTTTAGAGTCTTTTATTTTATTTTTGAGTCAGTTTTCTCTTAACCCACTTTGGGGATATCTTCCCTTCAAGTGTGGGGATGATGGAGAGAGTCAGTTTTGAGTCATTGGTTTGTCTAATACATTTTATTGCAGGTTTGGATCTAGCCACCCGTACTCAATCTCCATTCGGGTGGGGATGACCCAACAATCATTTGAGGCAACCATTTGTTTTTATATTTTTTCTATTTAGTTTTTATTTGTCAGGCTTGAATCAAAGGTCGCGAATGAAATGCTATACGGCCTAGTTTAGAGGACAACTTCAGAGCACTTGCAGCTACATCGCTTATATCCATGGGAGTTTGTTCCTTTTTGTTGTATTTTTTATTTCTACTTTATTTTATTCCACTCTCACATTGAGGACAATGTGTCGTTCAAGTGTGGGGATGGATACTTCGTTTTACTTTTAGGTAGTTTGAGTCATAAAAAATAGAAATCCAAAAAAAAAAATGAAAAATTGAAAAATGTCCCTGATTTTTTGTGCATTTTATATGGAAAATGATAGTAAAATTGGGATTTTTGGTTTTCAAAATATTATATATATATATATGAGAATATAAATAGATTGAAAGCGTGTTTGCTTAAGATGTGTCGGTAGGCCCAGCTAGCTTTGAAAGGTCCTAAGATTGTTCTTAATATACCTTAATAAATCATGAAATCTTGTGGGTTCTCATCTTAGGAGAAACGGTAGAACTGAAACCGCTGATAGTAATTAGAGGTACCACTGTAGGTTGAAAGCTCATATGTATTATTAATTAAATGGCACACTTGATCCTTTTTATGAGAATAAATCCGGTGAAAAGTGGCGCCCGCTAAAAAAAAAACTCCACATGTCCATCAATTGAGCTAGACCAAAAAAAAAAAAAACTGAAGCCTCCGATCGAAATTCCCTCGAGGTCAAGTTGAAAATAAAAAAAAAAAAATACCGAAGCTAATGCTGTCGCTCTTGGGGATGGTGACTCTGATTGAGACAACCTCTGGGTTAGGTATGAAAAAAAAAACAAATGTGTCTAAGCTCATAAACTTCATCCATCATCCATCATAAATTTAATTTCTAATACATTAGGGAGTTTAGTTTGCAGTGGTTGGTAAATCTATAAAGTTTAACCTTTGCTTCGAAAGATTGAGGTGGGATTAGGTGAAGCCGGATATCTTAATTGTGAGACCCATAGATTGATTGTAATAATATGAACTTAATTGCTTTACATGATTGGGGCCTGATTAGCTGGTGGTTGAGTTTAGGTGGACAACAATACTGACAGTTTTGGTTGATACGTGATTAGATCTTAATTAATGAACCTAAAAGTTTTTGAAACCGAGAGTCCTAATTATGATTCCATTGCAGTCTTTTTCGGGGACGAAAAAGGTTTAAGTGTGGGGATGTTTGATGTGTTGCAAAACACATCTCTTTTCCTATGTATTTTGTATATTACTTGGTCATGTTTTTATTTGTTTCGTGTCATTTTTATTATGTATTTATTTATTTTATTATTTTATAGGTGTTTGGAGAAAATGAGCGCAAAATGAAAGAATTTTAATCGAGACACCAACACTTGCGAGCCGGTGTTCATGGACGTTGGAACATAAACGAGGAATTTTGGTCAAGCCAAGAATACACGAGATGCAGCACAGGATAATAATATTATTAATATTATTAACTAAGATGATGTAATAATATGAGACAAAAGTCTTCAAAAAAAAAAAAAGGCCCAAGTCCAAATAGTTGTCAGGAGGGCATTATCGAAGTCATTATTATTTCAATTGATTAACACAGCGGCATATTATTAGGAAGGAATTTCATTGGGGGATTATTCATCGAAGAACAAATAACACGGCCGCCTTGGACAGAAGGGAATCGACAACAGCAGCTCCAAATCAAAAAGTGGAGAGGAAGTGAAGGCCAGGAAGGCACGGGTTCAAGACTAAAGCTACGGGTTCGATCACTGCAAGTTCTAGTTTTTATATTTATTTACTCTGTGTTCATGAATATTGAGACCATGACTATATTTTATTTTGAACCTTTGTTTTTATTGTTTTTCATTATTATGAGTAGCTAAATCTTGAACCACTACCTAGGTTGTATGATGACTGCATGATAAATTTATAGTTTTCAGTTTTGGATTTATTTTTGAATGGTTAATGTTTTGGTAACGATTTGGTTGGTGTTTATTATGATGTGTGTGCGTACTTAAGTCTAATTTATTATTTTTTAGAGTTCCATAAACGTCTTAGTGAATGTCTTTCATGTTTGGATGTTTATTAGGGTTACCTGCTTGGTGCTTGTAGCTTAATTTATGGTTTTGGTACCGAAAGCCATAGGAACTTGATTAGAGAATTTAGAGGACTTAAGTATTCTTCCATTCTTGAGACCGGGAGGTGATGGAATGTTGGGTTGTCTAGAACTTTAGGTGTTAGGTTTTGGGTGAGACCGGGAGGTGATCCTACCCTAGTTGTCTTTAGTTTCTTGCAATTCCAAATTATAGTTAACCCAATTAAATTACTCCTTTACATCTTAGGGTGTAATGTGATTAGAGAGACCGGGAGGTGATCGAGTCATTAGAGTACCTTTACATTCTTAGTGAGGTGAGACCGGGAGGTGATCCGAGCTAGATAGCCAGTGTTTTATTCTTTAAGATTCTTTGGGGTGTGTTGGTGAGACCGGGAGGAGATCTAGCACGTCTTAGGGTTTCTTAAGTTATCTTTAGAATCTGGTAAGCCATTCAGTTTTCCATTACCGAGAGTTGTGAGTTTGCATGTAGGATTCTTGACCAAGGTAGTTGCCTTCCTATCCTGATATTTTCCTTGATTATCTTCGCTGTCTATTTATCATTGTTTATATACTTTATTTATTTTATTTAATTATTTAAAAAAAACAAAAATCATTTATAAACCAAATTTGTTAAGTCTTAGTTGAGTCTAGTTTGGTTTTCTAGTTGTGTCCTGTGGGTTCGATACTCGGACTTACTTAGTCTGTACTGCATTGATAGGTACACTTGCCTGTCGTGTGGTCTAGTTTAGTTGAGTCTGTTTTATATTACTAGGTGTCTAGGTTAGTTTATATTTTTAGACCATACATAGCACATCAAGTTTTTGGCGCCGTTGCCGGGGACACTTGGCGATTTCGAAATTAGCTTTGATTAGGACTTCACTGATTAATAGGTCTTATTTGAGTCTTTTTTTTTTTTTAGCGTGTCTAGAGAGTCGTAGGCTTTTATTTTCTTTTTGTGTGCTTGTGTGTCTTTTTGTTTTTGTGTGTTTTATTTTATTTTTGTTTTCTTTATATATCTGGTGCCTGTGATCGTGTTTTTTTTAGTGTTTGTATGCAGTGATGGCAGGAAGAAAGACTGTAGCAGACCACACACGGGATAAGGCTAGTGATTACATGGGCCAACAGTACACGCTAAACTTCAGTTTTGGTCCACGTAAGTGTAGGGATAGGTGGCCCAACGCGTATATGAACAACGGTGAAAGAAAAGAATTAAACGCGTTGGATATGGGATGGATACAATATAAGCCACCTGATTGAAACTGCATGAAAACCCAGTTGTAGAGTTTGTATTATTATTTTTATTTCTTTTCTTTGTATTTTGTCATTATTTTTGTTTTTGAGTCTTTTTGCAGGTTTTCGTGTTTGCTTAGGCAAAGAAAATTACACCATGAACGAATCCCATGTAGTTAATTATATATTTTATGAATGGGATTCTTGTTGGAGGTTTAGGTAATAAAAGATATTTGTTTTTCTAAACATTAAATTTATTAACTTTCTGCGAAAAACGGTTTTTCGTGTAATGCGGAGAGCCTGGGCTGACCTGTTCGTCTTATATGAACAGTAATTACCCCGGAAAGTTATATTTTATTCGCTCGCGACGCGCGTTGAGATCACCAGTGTCCTTCACGTTGTGCGAGTTGATTAGAAAAAAAAAATTTCCACCCTGTTTTCTTCCACCACCATTCACCGCCATTCCGCCACATGTTTTACCATCATCCACCACATTCCACCATGTTGCCTTTCAGTTACGTTTCCTGCATTTTTGTATATTGAGTCGGTTGAGTCTGTATTTTTTAGAGTCTTTTATTTTATTTTTGAGTCAGTTTTCTCTTAACCCACTTTGGGGATATCTTCCCTTCAAGTGTGGGGATGATGGAGAGAGTCAGTTTTGAGTCATTGGTTTGTCTAATACATTTTATTGCAGGTTTGGATCTAGCCACCCGTACTCAATCTCCATTCGGGTGGGGATGACCCAACAATCATTTGAGGCAACCATTTGTTTTTATATTTTTTCTATTTAGTTTTTATTTGTCAGGCTTGAATCAAAGGTCGCGAATGAAATGCTATACGGCCTAGTTTAGAGGACAACTTCAGAGCACTTGCAGCTACATCGCTTATATCCATGGGAGTTTGTTCCTTTTTGTTGTATTTTTTATTTCTACTTTATTTTATTCCACTCTCACATTGAGGACAATGTGTCGTTCAAGTGTGGGGATGGATACTTCGTTTTACTTTTAGGTAGTTTGAGTCATAAAAAATAGAAATCCAAAAAAAAAAATGAAAAATTGAAAAATGTCCCTGATTTTTTGTGCATTTTATATGGAAAATGATAGTAAAATTGGGATTTTTGGTTTTCAAAATATTATATATATATATATGAGAATATAAATAGATTGAAAGCGTGTTTGCTTAAGATGTGTCGGTAGGCCCAGCTAGCTTTGAAAGGTCCTAAGATTGTTCTTAATATACCTTAATAAATCATGAAATCTTGTGGGTTCTCATCTTAGGAGAAACGGTAGAACTGAAACCGCTGATAGTAATTAGAGGTACCACTGTAGGTTGAAAGCTCATATGTATTATTAATTAAATGGCACACTTGATCCTTTTTATGAGAATAAATCCGGTGAAAAGTGGCGCCCGCTAAAAAAAAAACTCCACATGTCCATCAATTGAGCTAGACCAAAAAAAAAAAAAACTGAAGCCTCCGATCGAAATTCCCTCGAGGTCAAGTTGAAAATAAAAAAAAAAAAATACCGAAGCTAATGCTGTCGCTCTTGGGGATGGTGACTCTGATTGAGACAACCTCTGGGTTAGGTATGAAAAAAAAAACAAATGTGTCTAAGCTCATAAACTTCATCCATCATCCATCATAAATTTAATTTCTAATACATTAGGGAGTTTAGTTTGCAGTGGTTGGTAAATCTATAAAGTTTAACCTTTGCTTCGAAAGATTGAGGTGGGATTAGGTGAAGCCGGATATCTTAATTGTGAGACCCATAGATTGATTGTAATAATATGAACTTAATTGCTTTACATGATTGGGGCCTGATTAGCTGGTGGTTGAGTTTAGGTGGACAACAATACTGACAGTTTTGGTTGATACGTGATTAGATCTTAATTAATGAACCTAAAAGTTTTTGAAACCGAGAGTCCTAATTATGATTCCATTGCAGTCTTTTTCGGGGACGAAAAAGGTTTAAGTGTGGGGATGTTTGATGTGTTGCAAAACACATCTCTTTTCCTATGTATTTTGTATATTACTTGGTCATGTTTTTATTTGTTTCGTGTCATTTTTATTATGTATTTATTTATTTTATTATTTTATAGGTGTTTGGAGAAAATGAGCGCAAAATGAAAGAATTTTAATCGAGACACCAACACTTGCGAGCCGGTGTTCATGGACGTTGGAACATAAACGAGGAATTTTGGTCAAGCCAAGAATACACGAGATGCAGCACAGGATAATAATATTATTAATATTATTAACTAAGATGATGTAATAATATGAGACAAAAGTCTTCAAAAAAAAAAAAAGGCCCAAGTCCAAATAGTTGTCAGGAGGGCATTATCGAAGTCATTATTATTTCAATTGATTAACACAGCGGCATATTATTAGGAAGGAATTTCATTGGGGGATTATTCATCGAAGAACAAATAACACGGCCGCCTTGGACAGAAGGGAATCGACAACAGCAGCTCCAAATCAAAAAGTGGAGAGGAAGTGAAGGCCAGGAAGGCACGGGTTCAAGACTAAAGCTACGGGTTCGATCACTGCAAGTTCTAGTTTTTATATTTATTTACTCTGTGTTCATGAATATTGAGACCATGACTATATTTTATTTTGAACCTTTGTTTTTATTGTTTTTCATTATTATGAGTAGCTAAATCTTGAACCACTACCTAGGTTGTATGATGACTGCATGATAAATTTATAGTTTTCAGTTTTGGATTTATTTTTGAATGGTTAATGTTTTGGTAACGATTTGGTTGGTGTTTATTATGATGTGTGTGCGTACTTAAGTCTAATTTATTATTTTTTAGAGTTCCATAAACGTCTTAGTGAATGTCTTTCATGTTTGGATGTTTATTAGGGTTACCTGCTTGGTGCTTGTAGCTTAATTTATGGTTTTGGTACCGAAAGCCATAGGAACTTGATTAGAGAATTTAGAGGACTTAAGTATTCTTCCATTCTTGAGACCGGGAGGTGATGGAATGTTGGGTTGTCTAGAACTTTAGGTGTTAGGTTTTGGGTGAGACCGGGAGGTGATCCTACCCTAGTTGTCTTTAGTTTCTTGCAATTCCAAATTATAGTTAACCCAATTAAATTACTCCTTTACATCTTAGGGTGTAATGTGATTAGAGAGACCGGGAGGTGATCGAGTCATTAGAGTACCTTTACATTCTTAGTGAGGTGAGACCGGGAGGTGATCCGAGCTAGATAGCCAGTGTTTTATTCTTTAAGATTCTTTGGGGTGTGTTGGTGAGACCGGGAGGAGATCTAGCACGTCTTAGGGTTTCTTAAGTTATCTTTAGAATCTGGTAAGCCATTCAGTTTTCCATTACCGAGAGTTGTGAGTTTGCATGTAGGATTCTTGACCAAGGTAGTTGCCTTCCTATCCTGATATTTTCCTTGATTATCTTCGCTGTCTATTTATCATTGTTTATATACTTTATTTATTTTATTTAATTATTTAAAAAAAACAAAAATCATTTATAAACCAAATTTGTTAAGTCTTAGTTGAGTCTAGTTTGGTTTTCTAGTTGTGTCCTGTGGGTTCGATACTCGGACTTACTTAGTCTGTACTGCATTGATAGGTACACTTGCCTGTCGTGTGGTCTAGTTTAGTTGAGTCTGTTTTATATTACTAGGTGTCTAGGTTAGTTTATATTTTTAGACCATACATAGCACATCAAGTTTTTGGCGCCGTTGCCGGGGACACTTGGCGATTTCGAAATTAGCTTTGATTAGGACTTCACTGATTAATAGGTCTTATTTGAGTCTTTTTTTTTTTTTAGCGTGTCTAGAGAGTCGTAGGCTTTTATTTTCTTTTTGTGTGCTTGTGTGTCTTTTTGTTTTTGTGTGTTTTATTTTATTTTTGTTTTCTTTATATATCTGGTGCCTGTGATCGTGTTTTTTTTAGTGTTTGTATGCAGTGATGGCAGGAAGAAAGACTGTAGCAGACCACACACGGGATAAGGCTAGTGATTACATGGGCCAACAGTACACGCTAAACTTCAGTTTTGGTCCACGTAAGTGTAGGGATAGGTGGCCCAACGCGTATATGAACAACGGTGAAAGAAAAGAATTAAACGCGTTGGATATGGGATGGATACAATATAAGCCACCTGATTGAAACTGCATGAAAACCCAGTTGTAGAGTTTGTATTATTATTTTTATTTCTTTTCTTTGTATTTTGTCATTATTTTTGTTTTTGAGTCTTTTTGCAGGTTTTCGTGTTTGCTTAGGCAAAGAAAATTACACCATGAACGAATCCCATGTAGTTAATTATATATTTTATGAATGGGATTCTTGTTGGAGGTTTAGGTAATAAAAGATATTTGTTTTTCTAAACATTAAATTTATTAACTTTCTGCGAAAAACGGTTTTTCGTGTAATGCGGAGAGCCTGGGCTGACCTGTTCGTCTTATATGAACAGTAATTACCCCGGAAAGTTATATTTTATTCGCTCGCGACGCGCGTTGAGATCACCAGTGTCCTTCACGTTGTGCGAGTTGATTAGAAAAAAAAAATTTCCACCCTGTTTTCTTCCACCACCATTCACCGCCATTCCGCCACATGTTTTACCATCATCCACCACATTCCACCATGTTGCCTTTCAGTTACGTTTCCTGCATTTTTGTATATTGAGTCGGTTGAGTCTGTATTTTTTAGAGTCTTTTATTTTATTTTTGAGTCAGTTTTCTCTTAACCCACTTTGGGGATATCTTCCCTTCAAGTGTGGGGATGATGGAGAGAGTCAGTTTTGAGTCATTGGTTTGTCTAATACATTTTATTGCAGGTTTGGATCTAGCCACCCGTACTCAATCTCCATTCGGGTGGGGATGACCCAACAATCATTTGAGGCAACCATTTGTTTTTATATTTTTTCTATTTAGTTTTTATTTGTCAGGCTTGAATCAAAGGTCGCGAATGAAATGCTATACGGCCTAGTTTAGAGGACAACTTCAGAGCACTTGCAGCTACATCGCTTATATCCAGGGGAGTTTGTTCCTTTTTGTTGTATTTTTTATTTCTACTTTATTTTATTCCACTCTCACATTGAGGACAATGTGTCGTTCAAGTGTGGGGATGGATACTTCGTTTTACTTTTAGGTAGTTTGAGTCATAAAAAATAGAAATCCAAAAAAAAAATGAAAAATTGAAAAATGTCCCTGATTTTTTGTGCATTTTATATGGAAAATGATAGTAAAATTGGGATTTTTGGTTTTCAAAATATTATATATATATGAGAATATAAATAGATTGAAAGCGTGTTTGCTTAAGATGTGTCGGTAGGCCCAGCTAGCTTTGAAAGGTCCTAAGATTGTTCTTAATATACCTTAATAAATCATGAAATCTTGTGGGTTCTCATCTTAGGAGAAACGGTAGAACTGAAACCGCTGATAGTAATTAGAGGTACCACTGTAGGTTGAAAGCTCATATGCATTATTAATTAAATGGCACACTTGTTCCTTTTTATGAGAATAAATCCGGTGAAAAGTGGCGCCCGCTAAAAAAAAAAATCCACATGTCCATCAATTGAGCTAGACCAAAAAAAAACACTGAAGCCTCTGATCGAAATTCCCTCGAGGTCAAGTTGAAAATAAAAAAAAAAATACCGAAGCTCATGCTGTCGCTCTTGGGGATGGTGACTCTGATTGAGACAACCTCTGGGTTAGGTATGAAAAAAAAAAAACAAATGTGTCTAAGCTCATAAACTTCATCCATCATCCATCATCCATCATAAATTTAATTTCTAATACATTAGGGAGTTTAGTTTGCAGTGGTTGGTAAATCTATAAAGTTTAACCTTTGCTTCGAAAGATTGAGGTGGGATTAGGTGAAGCCGGATATCTTAATTGTGAGACCCATAGATTGATTGTAATAATATGAACTTAATTGCTTTACATGATTGGGGCCTGATTAGCTGGTGGTTGAGTTTAGGTGGACAACAATACCGACAGTTTTGGTTGATACGTGATTATATCTTAATTAATGAACCTAAAAGTTTTTGAAACCGAGAGTCCTAATTATGATTCCATTGCAGTCTTTTTCGGGGACGAAAAAGGTTTAAGTGTGGGGATGTTTGATGTGTTGCAAAACACATCTCTTTTCCTATGTATTTTGTATATTACTTGGTCATGTTTTTATTTGTTTCGTGTCATTTTTATTATGTATTTATTTATTTTATTATTTTATAGGTGTTTGGAGAAAATGAGCGCAAAATGAAAGAATTTTAATCGAGACACCAACACTTGCGAGCCGGTGTTCATGGACGTTGGAACATAAACGAGGAATTTTGGTCAAGCCAAGAATACCCGAGATGCGAGCACAGGATAATAATATTATTAATATTATTAACTAAGATGATGTAATAATATGAGACAAAAGTCTTCAAAAAAAAAAGGCCCAAGTCCAAATAGTTGTCAGGAGGGCATTATCGAAGTCATTATTATTTCAATTGATTAACACAGCGGCATATTATTAGGAAGGAATTTCATTGGGGGATTATTCATCGAAGAACAAATAACACGGCCGCCTTGGACAGAAGGGAATCGACAACAGCAGCTCCAAATCAAAAAGTGGAGAGGAAGTGAAGGCCATGAAGGCACGGGTTCAAGACTAAAGCTACGGGTTCGATCACTGCAAGTTCTAGTTTTTATATTTATTTACTCTGTGTTCATGAATATTGAGACCATGACTATATTTTATTTTGAACCTTTGTTTTTATTGTTTTTCATTATTATGAGTAGCTAAATCTTGAACCACTACCTAGGTTGTATGATGACTGCATGATAAATTTATAGTTTTCAGTTTTGGATTTATTTTTGAATGGTTAATGTTTTGGTAACGATTTGGTTGGTGTTTATTATGATGTGTGTGCGTACTTAAGTCTAATTTATTATTTTTGAGAGTTCCATAAACGTCTTAGTGAATGTCTTTCATGTTTGGATGTTTATTAGGGTTACCTGCTTGGTGCTTGTAGCTTAATTTATGGTTTTGGTACCGAAAGCCATAGGAACTTGATTAGAGAATTTAGAGGACTTGAGTATTCTTCCATTCTTGAGACCGGGAGGTGATGGAATGTTGGGTTGTCTAGAACTTTAGGTGTTAGGTTTTGGGTGAGACCGGGAGGTGATCCTACCCTAGTTGTCTTTAGTTTCTTGCAATTCCAAATTATAGTTAACCCAATTAAATTACTCCTTTACATCTTAGGGTGTAATGTGATTAGAGAGACCGGGAGGTGATCGAGTCATTAGAGTACCTTTACATTCTTAGTGAGGTGAGACCGGGAGGTGATCCGAGCTAGATAGCCAGTGTTTTATTCTTTAAAATTCTTTGGGGTGTGTTGGTGAGACCGGGAGGAGATCTAGCACGTCTTAGGGTTTCTTAAGTTATCTTTAGAATCTGGTAAGCCATTCAGTTTTTCATTACCGAGAGTTGTGAGTTTGCATGTAGGATTCTTGACCTAGGTAGTTGCCTTCCTATCCTGATATTTTCCTTGATTATCTTCGCTGTCTATTTATCATTGTTTATATACTTTATTTATTTTATTTAATTATTTAAAAAAAACAAAAATCATTTATAAACCAAATTTGTTAAGTCTTAGTTGAGTCTAGTTTGGTTTTCTAGTTGTGTCCTGTGGGTTCGATACTCGGACTTACTTAGTCTGTACTGCATTGATAGGTACACTTGCCTGTTGTGTGGTCTAGTTTAGTTGAGTCTGTTTTATATTACTAGGTGTCTAGGTTAGTTTATATTTTTAGACCATACATAGCACATCATCTTCTAAGAAAGCGATTTCAACCAAAATCTCTAAACAAAGATCATTAATCATGTCAAAGACGCGCAATAACACCATTTAGTCGATTAAAGCTATTTTGCGTGCAAGTCAATACTCTCGGTTATTATTGAAACTACCATTTAGTAAACCAATACCCGGTTACAGTTTCATGGCACAAAGTTACTAACAAGTTATTAACTTTGTTAACAAAGCATAAACTAGGAGTTTTTAACCATATCTAACCTATACTTTGTTAATCCTCCAAGGCACAACAATATCAAACGAGACTACAACAACAACAGGAGAGTTTACATACAAATCATGAAGATTCAACATGAACATAAAGCTTAATGATTCATTCAAACAAAACAACATACAAACAATAAATAAGAACAAGCTAAGTATTGTTTTTACCCGTAGGTTTACAAATACTAATCATAACAACATAACAAAGCTTCAAAATCAGATTTGATATAATATTAGGTCAAGAATCAAACCATAAACAAGCAAGGTTATGATGGATTGGATGACGTTAATGGACTTGGATTGCTTCCTATGCTTGTTAATCGGCTTCACAGCAGCTTACATGCCCAGAAAATCGCCCAAAATCGTCCAAAAATCACCCAATACCCTAAAAATGACGTTCTGCTCTGTTTTATTGAACTGTCAGATCTCGCACGGGCTGGTGCACGGGAGTGCACCTGGGAGTGCAAGCATGCCTGCACGGGCTGGTACATGGGAGTGCCAATCTGGTCTACACGGTAGTGCCACCAGGGCGCACAGGAGTGCCAACACCTGCAGATTGTGCAGAATTTGAAGAAACTGTCCGTTTTTTATCCGGTTTGCTTCATGGACACCGTTTAAGACCTGTAATCATAAAGATACCAAATAAGTACCAATTCATCATGTATAAGGCCAAAAACATATATAGATGGGATTTAAATTGGGGCTTTTATATGTATAAATTGACGCATATCAATTCTTCTTGTCCATTAGCTTGAGGATGGACAGGTGTTGAAGTTACCATCTTGATTCCTTAACTCTCACAAAAGTCAGTTGTTCTTATGCTAATGAATTGAGAACCATTGTCACAAATGATTTCAAATGGTACTCCAAATCGTGTCAGGATGTTTCTTTTGATGAACGAGACCACCTCTCTATCTCTAACTTGGACAAATGCTTCGGCTTCAATCCATTTTGAGAAGAAATCTGTCATCACTAGCATGAATACCTTTCCTCCAAGAGCTTTGGGTAGCTTTCCTACTATGTACATCTCCCATTTCATGAAGGGCCATGGTGAAACAATAGGATGTAATGGTTCAGCAGGCTGGTGAAGTATGTTGCTATGTCTTTGGCACGCATCACACTTTTGGGAATACAGCATGGCATCCTTCTTCATAGTAGGCCAATAGTATCCTGTCCTCAGAGTCTTCGAGTAGAGGGATCTTCCTCCTGTATGATTTCCACAATCTCCTTCGTGGATGTCTTTGAGTACTTCGTTTGCTTCATCCTTGTTGAGACATCTCAAATATGGACCTGCAAGAGACTTTCTATACAAAATATTGTCTATAATTGTAAATTTAGATACCTTTATCCTGAAAGCCTTTAGATTTTCTTCGTCAGTAATGACACCTTCTTATAAATATTTGATTATGGGAGTCATCCATGATGAGTCGTCTTGTTTCTGAGTGGCCAAAACAGTGATATCCTCAGGATGGTTTGTTTTATCCTCAGGGTGTGCCTGGCCATCCTCAGGATGCCACTCTTCAATCGCTGGTTTCAGGATGTGAATGAAGGGAATTTTGGATCCTTGTGGTAAATTAAAGGAGGATCCCAGATTTGCTAGGGCATCAGCTTCAGCATTTTCTTCCCTAGGTACCCGTGTTAGTGAAAATTCTACAAAAGAAGTAGCTAAATTTTTAACGATTTCAAGATAAATGGCTAACTTTTGTCCTTTTACTGCATATGATCCATTGAAATGGTTAATAATCAACAAAGAATCAACAAAGACTTCAATTTTATCAATATGTAAATCTCTAGCAAGTTGTAAACCAGCAATGAGAGCTTCATATTCACCTTCATTATTGGTTGTTTGAAATGCACATCTAACGGCATGGGGTATATTGTCCCCTTGTGGCGATTTTATTAGTAGTCCCAGACCTGTGCCCCTTGCATTCGAAGCACCATCAGTGTATCGAGTCCATTTTCCTAAATTTTCATTTAGTTGTTGAACTTCAGACTCTACTCCATTCAGGATGTCACTACTGAAATCGGCCACAAAGTCTGCTAGGGCCTGTGACTTGATTGCATTTCTAGGCTCGTACTCTAAGTCAAAGGCACTTAATTTAACTGACCATTTTGCCATTGTTCCAGACATTTCAGGTTTTCTTAATACATTTTTAATGGGATAGTTAGTTTGAACATATATTTTATGTGTTTCAAAATAATGCCTTAACTTAGTAGAAGCCATTATTAAAGCTAAAATATGTTTTTCGAGATGTGAATACCTGATTTCAGCATCTAGGAGGGTTTTACTTACATAATAGACAGGATGTTGTTGCCCTTCAAAGTCCTTTACCAATACGACACTTATTGCATTCCCAGAAACTGCAATATATAGCTTGAGAGGTTCTCCATCCTCAGGCTTCATCAACAATGGAGCTGCTGCAAGATAATCTTTGAGCTTCTTTAATGCTTCTTCATGTCTCTGTCCCCAGTTGAACTTGTTATTCTTCTTCAGGATGTCATAGAATTCTTTACATTTCTCTGAGGATTTCGAGATGAATCTATTCAGGGCCGCTATCCTGCCAGTCAGCCTTTGCACATCCTTAATATTCCTTGGGGATTTGAGATCAAGGATGGCCTTTATCTGTTCAGGGCTGGCTTCTATCCCTCTTTTTGTGACCAAATATCCAAGAAACTTCCCAGCTCCAACCCCAAAATGGCACTTTGCTGGGTTTAATTTCATGTTGTAGGCGTCCAGGATGTCAAAAGCTTCTTTGAGATCCCGAATGTGATCTTCTGCTTTCTTGGATTTTACTACCATGTCATCGATGTAGGCCTCCATCGTGTCCCCAATCTTTTCCTTGAACATCATGTTCACTAGCCTTTGATAAGTGGCACCTGCATTTTTTAATCCGAACAGCATGGCTATATAACAATATATACCTGACGGTGACATGAATGCTGTGTCCTCTTGATCATCTGGTTCCATTTGTGTTTGTTGGAATCCTGAGGATGCATCCATGAATGTCAGCATCTCATGGTCTGTTGTAGCATCCACCATTGAATCTATGTGTGCTAGTGAGAATGAATCTTTAGGACAGGCCTTGTTGACGTCCGTGTAGTCCACACACACTCTCCATTTTCCATTTTTCTTTTGGACTACCACAACATTTGCCATCCATCTTGGGTATTTTACTTCCCTTATCATCTCAGACTTCAGCTTCCTTCTTTTTTGCAGAATGGGCTTGAAACTCTTATCAATCCCAAGTTTGTGAGTGATGATGTCCTTTGATATGCCGTTCATATCTTGATGTTTCCAAGCAAAAGTAGACATCCTGCATTTAAGGAAAGATATTAGTGATTGTTCAATATCATGAGGGATATTCTTACCGATTTACACAGTGATATCCTCATTGTTGTTGTCAAGACAGATGGCTTTTACATCCTGATTAGGATGTGCTATAGCATCCTGAGGATAGCACTGTGCATCCTGCTGTAATTGCTATGCTTGTCGGGATGAGGCCTTCATTGATGTCGTGTAGCAATCCTTAGCTTCTTGTTGATCGCTGTTGACTTTCCCAATTCCCCAAGGTGTGGGTAGTTTCACACATTGATGATATGTTGAAGGCACGGCCTTCATATCATGTATCCAGGGTCTCCCCAGGATGATATTGTAGAAGGATAGGGAATCTATCACACAAAATCTCTGGATAGAGTTCACCCCTTCCACATATACTGGTAGTTTGTTGTCACCCATTGTGCTCTTGGTTTCTCCACTGAAGCCCACCAAAACTGATGACCTGGAAACTTTTTCCGATTCTGGGATGTTCATCCTCTTGAGGGCCTCAAGCTGGATGATGTTTACTGAGCTTCCTCCGTCTATAAGAATCCTGCGAACAAAGTGGTTAGCAATATATAAAGTAATAACCAAACCGTCATGATGAGGGTCAAGGATGTTTTCTCTGTCTTCTTCCTCAAAACTTATCACTTTTGAGGTTTTCAGGATGGTCGTCTTCGTTGGTCTTTCTCCTTTTTCAGATTTTGCTTCCCTCGCGTGTCTTTTAGCAGCTGAGTATGAGGTTCCACAAATATCTGACCCTCCTGAAATGAAGTTGATAATGCCAGCATCCTTAGGTGGGGATGCTGCTCTTTCCGGGATGTTAATGTCATCCTGAGATCTTGATTTCTTCTTGCCCAGGAGATCCTTGAGGTGACCCTTTCTTAGGAGATATGCTATCTCCTTTCTTAGTGCAATGCAATCTTCAGTGATATGGCCAAAATCTTTGTGAAAGGCACACCATTTGGATCCTTCCTTGGCCATCTTGCTTTGTCCCCTAGATCCTTCATGGCATACATAAAACCTGTTACATCGACAGAAAAACAATAGTCTGATAATTTAGGGCAGTCATCCTCATCGTCATCCTCCACCACATTGACCTTCTTATTATCAGGCCTAGCATATGGTTTATGCTTATATGGCTCGTATGTGGGAGTGGATTTTCGATTGGGATGGTTATATTTTGAGCATGATTCTATCCTCTCTTGTATCTTCTTATCATTTTCAAGTCGGATGAATCTCAAAGCTCTGTTCCTGACTTCATCTAAGTTCCTGCATGGGTTCATCACCAATTCCTGATAAAATGGTGAATTTCTCTGCAGCCCCATTTTGAATGCCTGGACTGCTGTAGTGACATCTAGGTTCGGGATGTCAAGTGCTTCCTTTCCAAACCTGGTAATATATTCTCTTAGTGACTCCCCCTGTGGTTGAGTTACTATGTACAGATCACTTGTCAAACGTTTGAACGTTCGACTACAAGAAAACTGGTTATTAAACATGTTAATCAAATGTGCAAAAGAAGTAATGGAATAGGGTGGAACACTTAGGAGCCATTTCAGGGCTGGACCGGTGAGAGTTGAGCCAAATCCCTTGCATAAACATGCTTCTTTCAGATTGGCAGGGATTGGATTTATTTCCATCCTTTCCCTATATTGAGCCACATGCTCTTCAGGATCTGTAGATCCATCATAAAGCTTCATGCTTGGAGTTTGGAATTGTTTTGGAATCTCTGCATCACATATGGGAGGTGCAAATCTTGATACTCTATGGCATGCCGAGGATACTTCAGGGATGGGTTGTACTATCCCTGGAACACTCGATACCATATCCTTGATCTTTTGAAGTTCCCTTGCTAGCTGAGGGCTTATTCCCGTATCTTGCAAAGAAACAACCTCATTAGTAGTAAAAGTACTAGAACTTAAATTGTTACCGTTAGTGTTATATCCTTGGGATGGCACATGCGCGTATCCTGTATCCCTAGTGGTTGCCATCCTGGGAGCAGTAGTCGTTTCTGGGGCAGAGAATCCAGAACTCATGGGGATGAAATCTCCTTGATGTACTCCTCCAGAGATGCCAGAATTAAAATCTAACACCCTGGGCTGCAATGGTGTCCCCATGTTTTCACTTGGCCTCCTTGAGGATGATTTAAGAGCTTGTATTTCTCTTATCAGCATCTGGTTTGTGTCTTGTTGCTGATGTATCGAATCCTTCATCAGTGCAAACATAGAAAGTAATTCATCATTTTATATAAGAACAGGAGGAGTAGATCCAGATGGTCTAGATGGGATTTGGGAAGTGGAACTTCTTGGAAGTGCAAGTGGAGGTGGTAAGGTAGTGTTTTTGGCAGAAGTTGTAGATGGCATGGATGTTGAAACAGATTTTTGTGAAGAAGCCATAGTTGTCAAATTTTGTAAATAGAAATTGAATAAAAGAGAGTTTTAACAAAGTTTTTGTTAAAATTGCACCACTTGCCCCACGGTGGGCGCCAAATTGTTTTGTAAAAAATTATCTAATAAAAATAACTTTGTATTCCAAATTAGTTAATGTGAGGTAGAGTGCTAATTGTATGGAAATGTGTTTGTAAATCAATAATATTCTTGAGATGGTGTATCAGGATGTTTAACAAGTAAAAATATGGCAACTATGACCGGGATGGCTTAGGTTAATTCCGGGATGGGCAGTTGTATCCTCAGGATGGACAGTTATATCCTCAGGATGGAACTGCTAGAAATGAACAAATAAAGCAATAAACGAGAAGAACAACACACGATCTACGAGGAAAGCCCTTGATCAATTGTAGATCGCCGGCATAAAACCTCGGGAGGAGTCTAGGCCCCTGCCTTGCTTGTTAATATTAATATGGTGAAAAGATACAACTTTTAATGAGTATGTGGACGAGTATGCTATGATTACAATGATTGTGCGAGTGTTTGTGATTAGCTAACTGTATCTGAGTAGTCTATAGTGTAGGCAGTGTGCAAGTAAGTAAGTGTCCTATACTCGTCCAATATTCCCCTTTATATAGTACATGTAGTTAACAAAACAACCCCACGAAATATGCTAAGTAGTTAAAGACTTCAATGTTGCGTAACAACTTCTTCAGGTGAACGTTGGAGTTCTTCAACAGAAAGTAGCCGTTGGTTAACGGTTTCTCCTTAGTTAGTCAATGATCTAACTGTTTCCTTGTTTATCGCCGATATTAATTGTATATCGGTTACAGTTTTGACTATGTCTTCCATCTTGACCATATCTTCCATCTTGACCACGAGTTGTATCTCTATCCTTGGCTTCTTTAATTGAGGGTGATAATATAGATGTTACCAAGCATATAAATCCATATTATAACTTATATGTACCTGCAATCATATCATATAAAGATAGCTTGTTAGTATATCTTCAAGATGTGCACATGCTAAAATATAGTTATATCCCGAAGTCAGTTGAGTCCTTCAGCATCCTGAGGATGGTACGTTAGGGATGTAAGGTAAAATCATCCTGAGGATTTTCACCCACAACAATTACCATGTGAAACATGAGACATATGGTTCATGAGCATAACGGTCCTCGTACTTACATTTACACTATAACCATTAGCTAACAGTAGCCATGGAACACTTAAATAGATCTACTGGGTTGACACTCCCACAATTGGTTAGTCGCTCTAACCGGTTACATACAAAAGAGTGTTAGTATTCTACTATACATACGTTGTCTTTATTTTACAACGCGCGAGGCACAACAGTCAAGAGGTTTGGTTATGGGACTCATGGTTGGCACAGTAAGCATTAGCTTAGCTAGCTTTGATTGGTCATACACAAATTTCACAAACTTATTACATAGTCCATTAAAACCTAAGAACTCACCGACTTTATGTTGACAAATCTTTTATGCATGTTTTTCAGGTAGTTGATCATGGAGCTCTAGGACTTGGGAGAGGGGTTTGAGTGCACACTATGTGGTAGCTCCGTCACGAGTCAAGTTTCAATAACAATTTAATATTTGATGTTTGATAATTGATCTCATATTTTAGACAATTTGCATTTTATTTATGTAAGACAATTTGAAATGTTTGGTATCCATTGTGTTTTATCTTATGTGTTGCTTAAACTTTGTGCTTGAAAACCTTTCAAAGTCACATTCTCGTGTTTCCGCCTTGGCGGGGTGTGACAAAAAGTGCTCAATGTGGCATCACTATTTGTATATCGGAAGGGTCAACACACTGCATACTTATTGTTATATGTCAATGACATCATCCTTACCGCTTCTGATACCTAATTTCTCTCTCGGATTATCAAACTCCTCTCCAACGAGTTTGCTCTAACAGACTTGGGTCATCTTCATCATTTTTTGGGTATCAATGTCACTCGAAGTTCTGATGGTCTTTCCTCATCTCAAGTATCATACATGCGTGATATCCTTACTCAAGCAGATATGACGAATTGCAAACCATGTAGCACCCCGTGTGATATGGATTCCAAACTTAGTGCCCACTCTAATTCTCTTTTCTCCGAGGGCACCTTGTATCAAAGTATGACCAGAGTTTTTCAATATTTAACTTTCACCAGACCTGATATATCATACACAGTTCAGCAGATATGTTTATTTATGCATGCCCCACGGGAACCCCGATTTCAGTACGTGAAGTGTATTCTACGTTATCTAAAGGGGACGACTGATCATGTGCTTCATATTTGTCTTCCTAAGTCTCTCAAACTCACGACATACTCAGATCTGGATTTGGGGGATGTCCCGATTCTCGACGATTTACTTCCGGATATTGTGATTTCTTGGGGGATAGTATAGTTTCTTGGTCCTCTAAGCGTCAACACAAGGTTTCGAGATCCAACACTAAAGCAGAATACAAAGGAGTAGCAAAGACAATAGATGAAACTAGTTGGGTTCGCAACCTCCTCATTGAGCTCCATATACCTACCACGCGAGGCTACTATCATTTTCTATGACAATGTTTCTGCTATCTACTTATCAGGTAACCCCGTCCAACATCAACGAACAAAGCACGTGGAAATTGACATACATTTTTTTCGGGAAAAGGTTTGTATTGGGATGTTCAAGTGCTACACATGCCGACCGGTTATCAATATGCAAATATATTTACTAAAGGTCTTCTGAAACAACTTTTCAATAGATTCAAATCCTATCTCCGCGTCCATTCTACTAACGCTTCGACTACGGGGGACTATTAGACGGACTTATATATGGACTATATGCATATTGATAATTGTAATCATTCTGTATTTATTTTGTGATTTGTATTTCTTAGTTTAGTTCGGATATCTCTTGTATATATTCCTTTGGCTAGTTAATGAGAAATCATTCAGCAATATTACAATTAACAGTATCGATACTGAAATTGAGCTAAATTCAAAACACGATACCATACTATGTAACATATGTTCGATCGTACCAGTACGGTATAGTACCGATAAGGTATCGATATTAATACAAAAATTTCTCATCCATGTTGCGGTGGAGGAAGGAAGTAAGGAAGAGTAACGACCAGAAAGGGAATGGGGTTAATTTTTGTTTTCATTTTTTAAGTGTAGACGAGTAATAAAAAGGTTTAAAAAAATTAACATAAAAAATATGCACATGTTCTAGGATAAGTGTTATGGTTAAGTTTAACATTTATAACTCAACTGGAACTTGGGTGGGGGTTAGATCTAATTGGCAAAATTATTGGAGTTATAGGTGTTGCTTCCTTGGAAGTTGAGGGTTGAGTCCGGTTAAAAACGAATTTAATGTTATTTAATCTATAAAAAAAAAAAACCATAGTTTATTAAAAAAAAATGGGACCAAAATCATCAATTTGTCTTTATCACATGACCATATGTGAATTTAATTCTTTTTTCCATAAAATTTAAATTCTAGAATTGTGGAGTAGCTTTAATTTGACTAGAAACCTCGCATGCGATTTGATGCGGGATCGGCGTGAGGTGTTGGAGCTCGCAAAATGGACTTTCCGAGATTGTGGGCTAAAAGAGAATATGTGGGCTCGACTTCTTTCTTTTTCCTGTTCTTTAAACTCAACCACAGGCTAAAAGAAAATACGTGCATGTTTGGTTTTGGTGATTTCACAATTACACATATGATTTGGATAGTTGTAAATTTATATCTTAAGTGGTTCTTATTAGCTAATGTCGTTAAACTTTCAAGTTAAGTCATATAAAATGACCAAACTACTGTCACTAATTAAAAACCATAAATATATTAACTAGTTAAATAAAAAATAATTTATTATAAATATAATATTAAGAGTTTATTGATTAAATGGGGTCACCACCATCAACGATTAATCAGTTTTTCTACTAATACCACCAACGCTAAATCCATCTAATTTTGTTTTCCGGCAACATATTTCAAGCAGGGCCTCGGCTGATGGTCATGAGCTTCAGGCGGGGATAGGTTCAGTCGATGTGTTTTAGACAGTTAGACTTAAACAGTTAGGGTGGGTGGTCAACACAGGTGCTGGTTCTACCGGTGGCTTGAAAAGAAGAGCACTGCCCGACTAGAGCAACACTAAAAAAATTCAAAGAATTTCTGCCACATCACTATATTTTATCTGTTAGTCACTAAGGTTCGACATATGAGCAAGGTAAAACAAATTATAATCTATAAATAATTTCATCTAAAATATTCTTTTAAATATATATCTAACCGGAAAGAACAAGAATTGGAGAATCTACAAACTTACTCCGATGCTGTAAGTTCTTCCACAAAGCAAATTAAAGATATAATAACAGCATTGTGTGAAAACATAAAAGCTTCATATGTTTGGCAAGGAGCTTTTAAGAGCTTTTAGGAGCTTCAAGCTTCAAGTTTTTAAGAAAAAGCTCATACTTAATAAAAAGCCTTGTTTGGTTGAAGGGGCTGGAAGCTTTTAGGTTAGAGAAAAAGCTCTACAGTGAAAAGCTACTAGTAGTAGCTTTTAAGAAAAAGCTCTACTAGTTACAAGCTTTTAGTTAGTAAATGACACAAATACCCATTCTATTTTAAAAATAAAATAAAAACCTTCTTTATAATCTTTTAATTATGACCATTTTGGTCATTTTATACATTTTATTAAAAGCTCTAACTACTCTGCCAAACACCAAAATATATTTAAAAAGCTTCCAGCTAAAAGCTTGCAGCTACCAGCTTGCAGCTACCAGCCTCCAGCTAGTTTTGCCAAACATAAGGAGTGGAGGGACGGGAAATAGGGGGATGAAATGTCATGTGGCACTTGTGAGCCCTACGTGTGAAAAGTGAAAATTGTGGGGAGTGGAAACAGGGGGGGAATATTATTATTATTATTATTATTATTATTATTATTATTATTATTATTATTATTATTATTATTATTATTATTATTATTAATGTGTGAGTTAGAATTAAAAAAAAAACAATCACAAGCTGCCACTTGTCCCTTTCTTCTCCCCCACGCCTAACCGGGGCGGTGTGGAAGGCCCACGCCATGTGGCACTTGTGGGGTCTACGTGTGAATGGTGAAAATTGTGGGGAGGGGGGAGAATAATATTATTGTGGGTAAGATTTATTAAAAAAAAAAAAAAGACACACCAATCAAACCCTACCACCTGGATCCACCCCCCCCCCCCCCCCCCGCCTCACGCCAAACAAGATCTCCCCGCCCTCTTCCACCCCACAAAGGGGCGGTGTTCCTGCCTGTGAAGCCCTCCCCCTCCCTCCCCCCCCCCCCCCGACCCCGGATGCTCTTAGTAATATTCTCCTTTTCTTTTTAATACTAGTTGTTTTTTAACTAAAAATTATATGGTTGTTTAAATATAATGGTATGTTATCTTGTAAAGGTAAATTGTTTGTACAATGTGCATAGAGCCATACATTTTTTGTTTTCATAGAGCCATACATTTTTGTTTTCTGTAAATTATCTTATATCTCTTACTAGATTATACCTCGGGAGCGTCCCGGGTTGAGAAAATAATTTTACATATGAAATAGACTGATGTATAACTCTAATATTAATATCTAACCTAAAACAAATTAACAATGTAAAACTTCAATGCTAACACCTAACCTAAAAGAATGCAGAACTTTAATGTAACAATAATATTAACACATATCATAAATACTAAACAAATGTACAACTCTAACATACTAATATTTATACCTAACTTAAAACAACGTATAACTCTATTAATCTATTCGGCTCTGGTTGAAATTTTTTTTTCATATTTACTGATTTAAACATAATTAGTGACTTGTCAATACATGATTAATGATTTACCTGAACACTTTGTGGTTTTTTTTCTGTATGAACAAAACCCCACAAAAAAAATTTCTCCGTTTTTTATATAGCACTATGGTACTCATTGGAAAAATGATAAAACGCTCGTTAATTTGGTGTAATTTTTTTTTTTATAAAAAATCTCGTATATTAAAGATATTAACGTTTAAAAATCATGGGAGGAAATATGAGGATGAAAAATCCAATTTTGTTTTTAAATTATTTTTTTCCTAAAATATCTCAATGCCACATGGGATGACACATGACACACTCAAAGAAGAGAATGTCTCTTTAAGTGTCATGTCATTAAAATGACTTTGGTTTATTATATGTATAGATAGATATAGATATAGATTTTTCAATCAATTTCTCATTCCATAAATAAAGTTTTTTTTTAAGTAAACTATTATTACCTAACCTAATGAATCGTTGTTTTTTTATTTAATTTAATAATCCTAACTTTGTTATATTGGTTGGGACTAATCCCAGCTCAAGAAATGTTTACTAACAATTCCAACTTTGAACATATTTTTCTTTACGATCGCATAGTAACTGGATATCCCATTTAGTTTGTTTTCTGTCATCAACTGCCATATAAACAATCCATGTCATCAAAACTTTGCCACATAAGCAGTCAATATCATCAAAACTTTAGCATGTTTGTCACATAAGCAGTCTAAGTTAGCAAAAACTAACTAGGTTAACTTTCAGTTAGGGGCTGTTTGGTTTATTAACTGCTGAATTATTAAGAGGTCTGAATGGTTAAAAGGTTCTGAATGATTAAGTGCTGAATGGTTCAGATATGCACTAAGTTTGAATGATTCAGCTCTTAACCATTGCATTCAGAGCCATTTTTGGGTTGGAACAAACAATCTGAATACTGAATCATTCAGAGCTGAATGATTCAGAGCCTACTTAAGAGGCTACCAAACATGCCCTTAGTATGATATCACTAAAGGAAATATGTTCAAAGTTAAGACTATTGGTGAACATTTTCCAAGTTAGGATTAATCCTGACCAATGGATCAAAGTTAGAATTATTAAAATCTAATTTTCTTTTCTTGAGTAAGTGACTTGACACAAATTAAGTTGAATGTTAACGTGTACTCTCTTCACACATTTGTGAATTGTGATTGTGTGGGCAAAGTGAGGGAATCATCTTTGTAAGCTTTAGTTGACTATGAATCCAATGTCGTGGTGTTTTGTTTGGTAATACGTGGAACCATATGAGATACCTTGATATGCTTGTGGATGTCTTTGAAAGATTGAACCACTCAATCGTGTTGTTTTCACAATTGTGTTTCAACCTTCTTCTTAGAGAGTACGAAACACGCGAAATTGGTACAACCTTAGATATAATTGCTTTCTCTTAATAATCAATCACAAATCTCTTTTGCCATCTCTGAAAAACATTCTATATTTATATTATCACTTTTTTTCATGTATTTTCTTGGTTTCATCTCGTACTAGAAAAGCTTTTAAAATTAATCTAATGTCTAGTTTATAGAATTTAAATCCGCACCACTCATTAATTCCTCTTCTTTTTACCTTCAAAGAGTAGTTGATGTCCAATAGTTTCATTGTGATGGTAGCTTTCCATCAAACTCATTGCTATTGTTACTTTCTCAACATCACCAATGATTTTAGATATCCACCATTCGCAAAAAGTCTTCACCACTCATTTCAGAACATTACAAATAAATGTTGACTATCTTGCCCATTTTTCACTTTCTTTCTTTTGGCTTAGTCACGTCATTACTTTTTAAAGGTTGATCATGTATGGATAATTGAGTAGGGATAGGCATTTACCGATACCGTATCAAACCGGTATTGTTACCGAAAATACCAGTACTGAGAATCCCTAGAAATAGGTACGTTATTGGTACCGAATACAACGGTACGGTACCAGTGTTGGTATAGTACCGGTATTCGCATGTAAAAGTTGGTATTTACCGGTACCGTGTTGAACCAATACCGGTATCGAAAATGATTTGGTACCCATACCCAGTACCATGCATAAGTTTAAACATGTCTTTCTCATTTGAAAAGTGATATCTTCATCCTTTATATTAAGTTATAGTTATCTATATACAACATTAACAATGACGTTAATGTGATATTGAGTTGTTTACATTCACTTCCAGAACTATCAAATAAGGTTGGGAAAAAAATATTATCCACTTTATTACATACATGACTGTTATACCATTTGTTAGCTTATGTGGTTTAAAGCAATCCATTGGATGCTGATTGCCCAAAATTCGATCTTAAACTCACTTCAAACCCCGAATTGAAATATCGACTTATCATTCACATTTTAACAATTCTGTAAGTTATATAATTCAAATTCTAAGCGCTTCAACATACAATTTATATCGTCTTTAAGATTATATAATATATCTAGTTTCTACGCTGGTTAACGAGTACCTATTGTGATACCCCTCTCGATCCAATATTTTTTTTTAACTAATCCGGTCACAAATATTCGATTTCCAGTTTTCTAGTCATATTTGAGATTTGTTTTTTCATTCCTAAGAATGATCTATAAACATATATATCAAGAGGCTAAAAATTCATTTTGTGGTGTTTATGCTCAACTAGTGTTCAACTAATCAACTAGGCACAATGTTTCAAAGTATGACATTCGTTTATACTAACACAAAACTAAAAATAATTCATGTTGAAAGAAAAAAAATAGCAATACGGCAAGGTAATGTAAGACACCCGTAGGTCACTTTTCTTCTGGGATGAACTTATTCCGTAAAGGAATCTTGCTTTGTATATAAAATATAAAAATATAAAATACAAAATAAAAAACTAAAGATTTACAAAACTTGGAGAAAATTAATAAATGGTTTATTACTTTAATTGGAAGAAAACAAGAATTATTTATCAATGATATACTTCGTGTATAGATAATTATATTAATTTTTCTTGTCTGTTACATCTTCGTCACTAATTGCAATGTTGATTTGAGTTGGATGTAGGCCATGCCGACAATATTAGTGGACACCTTCACTAGTGATCACCATTTTCCCTTCTCTTGCAACTTCCATTCTACGATTGTGTGGTGTTTTCCATTGAAATAGTTAGGTCACTTTCGAAAAACAAAAAAAATAAATAAATAAACAAGAATTCTCTTTACCGTCTGTTTTACAGGGAGGATCAAATGAGAAAAAACTTTACGTGAGAACAAAAAGAAGAAAATAATATTATAGTAAAACATTAAATATTATAACCCCTTTTACATTAATTATTCAATTTGTCCTACACATATCATAATTTATCCAACATAGATATAGTCTACACATATCGATATGTATCCTATACACATTGATATGTATCCTACACATATCGATATTCATCCTACTCATTAAAATTCACCCTACATTTATTTTACACGTCTCAAAATTAATCCTACTCATATTAGGGTTCATCCTAAATGAATCCTACGTTTCTTTTGTAATGATATATTTTGAAAAGGAGTAATGAATTTCATTTATAAAACTAGCTTAGGGGATTATGTAACACCCCGCCCCTCTCATCACCAATATTGTCCGCTTTGCCCATCCAGAGCTCACGGATTTGTTTTTGGTTGCCCAAGTGGAGACTTCCCAAGAGGTCACCCATCCTGAAATTTCTCCCACCTGAGCACGCTTAACTGTGGAATTCTCCTCTCATCCACTAACATTAAGCCCCAAAACGCGTTGGTGATTTAAGAGGCAAGATATTACTTATGAACCAAGGATCTCTCCTGGCCACGGCCGATGTGGGATTTTCCTGGGGTGTCACATTCACCCCCTGTTAGAGTCTCATCGTCCCTGATGAGGTGTGTTCCTGGGGTGTCACATTCACCCCCTGTTAGAGTCTCATCGTCCCTGATGAGGTGTGCACCCACCATCCCGAACGGCACAGGAGTGGCTCTGATACCATCTGTAACACCCCGCCCCTCTCATCACCAATATTGTCCGCTTTGCCCATCCAGAGCTCACGGATTTGTTTTTGGTTGCCCAAGTGGAGACTTCCCAAGAGGTCACCCATCCTGAAATTTCTCCCACCTGAGCACGCTTAACTGTGGAATTCTCCTCTCATCCACTAACATTAAGCCCCAAAACGCGTTGGTGATTTAAGAGGCAAGATATTACTTATGAACCAAGGATCTCTCCTGGCCACGGCCGATGTGGGATTTTCCTGGGGTGTCACATTCACCCCCTGTTAGAGTCTCATCGTCCCTGATGAGGTGTGTTCCTGGGGTGTCACATTATCTGTAACACCCCGCCCCTCTCACCGCCAATATTGTCCGCTTTGCCCTCCCAGAGCTCACGGATTTGTTTTTGGGTGCCCCGGTGGAAACTTCCCAGGAGGTCACCCATCCTGAAACTGCTCCCACCTGAGCACGCTTAACTGTGGAGTTCTCCTCTCATCCACTAACATTAAGCCCCAAAACGCGTTGGTGATTTAAGAGGCAAGACATTACTTGTGAACCAAGGATCTCTCCTGGCCACGGCCGATGTGGGATTTTCCTGGGGTGTCACATTCACCCCCTGTTAGAGTCCCATCGTCCCTGATGAGGTGTGTTCCTGGGGTGTCACATTCACCCCCTGTTAGAGTCTCATCGTCCCTGATGAGGTGTGCACCCACCATCCCGAACGGCACAGGAGTGGCTCTGATACCATCTGTAACACCCCGCCCCTCTCACCGCCAATATTGTCCGCTTTGCCCTCCCAGAGCTCACGGATTTGTTTTTGGGTGCCCCGGTGGAAACTTCCCAGGAGGTCACCCATCCTGAAACTGCTCCCACCTGAGCACGCTTAACTGTGGAGTTCTCCTCTCATCCACTAACATTAAGCCCCAAAACGCGTTGGTGATTTAAGAGGCAAGACATTACTTGTGAACCAAGGATCTCTCCTGGCCACGGCCGATGTGGGATTTTCCTGGGGTGTCACATTCACCCCCTGTTAGAGTCCCATCGTCCCTGATGAGGTGTGTTCCTGGGGTGTCACAGATTACACACATTTAATACCAATATCAATTGAAGCATTTTTATTGGTTCAAGCCTTTTCTTTTTCTTTTTAAAAACAATTTCTTCTTATTTGAACTCTCCACCTGTTTTATATTGGTTTTAATGTTTATTAATAGTTATTTTCATATCATATATTACATATTAAATAAATGCATATAATAATAGGATTACTCTGTTTCATATTGGTTTTAATGTTTATTAATAGTTATTTTCATATCAAATACATATTAAATAAATGTAATGTAATAATAGTATTGTTTAAGTTAGAGAGTCTACTCGAACTAAAAAGTGATGTATTTTTTAGGCTTGTTTATTAAACGAACTTATTTTTAGATTTGAATATTGATCAATTCTTTGAGTATAATACATAAACATGATAAATAAATCGGATATGTACCTTATTAGCCAGTAACCACTAAGAGGGAATACTTCATGATCTACAGGATGATCGAGTTCCCGTTTAGGATGTACAGTTAGGATGGCCTAAGGGAGATCAAGGATCTCAGTTTTAGAGAGGAGAGAGAGGAGGCACTTAGGGTTTAGATTATTGTTGTTTTTATTAGCCTTTAACCTCTCTTAATAATCTCTATATATACACCAAAGGGGAAACCCTATTTAATGGTTCATTAAGGGTAATTATGTCCATCATATAAAGACCAGTTAAACCAATAGAGGTACTTAGGTCATTGATCATTTATTAGATAAATGATTATAAGGGCCACATAATAGAATATATAAATATATTCTTACATTCTCCCACTTGGCCGAGTAATCGTTCATTATGAGCATTAGAAAAGCCTGATCAGGAGTTAACACTCATTTTAGTTTTAAACCAAAAAAATGTAGCAGAGAAATACAGTCGTTGAGTCAGTTATTCAACTCAGGACCCCCATTAATCATACTACACCCCAAATTTAAAACTTAACATTAGGATCATGACAATTAAGTCCTTAACGTTAATTTGTATAATTAGTGTCTATACGTCTTTAGGCATGCATGAACGTATTTAGAGACAAACAAATATTAAACGAATGAGGAATAATTAATAATTAGTCATTCATAGTGCAAAATCAGTTGTACATGGTCATTAGTAAAACCCGTCCCTATTATAGGACCTTAGAGATACTTATGGGTGATAGACCTTTAGTTATCTATACTTCTATACTATCTTATAATATATTTCAGAGTTAATTGCAGTTTTCGTCCCTGTGGTTTGCCTAAACTAACAGGTTCAGCCCAGGCTTAACATCCTGAGTACCTATGGTTTTATTTTCTATCACTTTACGTCCCCGAGACTAACGTCGTTAGTTGTTACGTTAGTTTTTTTGGTAAATTGACTAATATGCCCTTAATTTTTTTGATGAAATGACTCTTATGCCCTCTCATCTTCTTCCCCAACCCACCCAACCACCCACCACCACCATCACCACCACCTGCAACACCACCACCACCATCTCCACCACCACCACTGCCACCCTCCCTCTCCTCTCTCTCCTCCACCACCACCACCACTGCCACCCTCCCTCTCCTCTCTCCACCACCGACTCAGAAGAAGCGGACTTAGAAGAAGCCTTAGTAGCCTCACCTAAATCAAGCCAAGAAACCGCTCCCATAACCGGACTAACCATCTCAACGACACCGTTTAACACCGGCTTACTCCACACCGGTTTCTTATCGTCATCAACACAACTCACCGTCTCCGTCACATACCAATCCGTTGACGCGTTCATCATCTGCTCCTCAATAGATGGTGCCGGAGACCTTGACTGATTGTTTACCGCATCCATTATTATTATTATTATTATTATTATTATTATTATTATTATTATTATTATTATTATTATTATTCTGATAATCAGAAGCAGAATTCATAATCTTTTGATAATGAGGAAATCTTGGATCTTGAGGATGTTGAAAGGCAGAGGAGGCAGAGATAAAAGGCCAATCTTGAGGCATGTTAATATAATTCTGATAATGATCAGACTACAACTGTGCTTGAATAGCCATAATTACTTGAAAAAGGAGAACCTAAATGATGCAATCTTTGACTGTGTTAATTAAATATTATTGTTGTTGTTATTATTATTATTATTATTATTATTATTATTATTATTATTATTATTATTATCTGAGGGTGGAAGAGAAGGGGGTTCTAAGGGTGGAAGAGAAGGGGAAGATAGTAGGTTGGGAAAAGCTGAGGAGGTAGAATGGTCATGCTCTTTTAACTTGTTTGTATGTATGTAATAAACATCAGAACGAAGCATGACTATAAAGCTTTTAAATGGCAGTGGTTTAGTTCCCTCTTAAATGGGGAATTAAATTAATAAGTATCTTTTTGGTGCATTGGTATGTGAAGGGTGATTGATGAGAGTGGTGGTGGTGTTTCAGGTGGTGGTGATGGTGGTGGTGGGTGGTTGGGTGGGTTGGGGAAGAAGATGAGAGGGTATAAGAGTCATTTCACCCAAAAAATTAAGAAAAACTAACGACGTTAGTCTCAGGGACGCATAGTGTTAGAAAATGAAACCACAGGTACTCAGGGTGTTAAGCCTGGGCTGAACCTGTTAGTTTAGGCAAACCACAGGGACGAAAACTGCAATTTTCTCTATATTTCACAATGACCTCTTAAAATTTAAGTTTTACAAGTGTAATTGCTTAGGGTACAACACACAATGCACATATTAACTACTTTTTGAGGGCAAATGTGTCTTTTATACAATACTTACACATCTGCGCATCAACTTTACTCAACTTTTGTTTATTTAAATAATAATTACACTTTTTACCATTATTATAATCAACTACCCCTCACGATTTTTCAATGTCCATAACTTTTTCATACATTAATATTTTCTTAATATTATTACACCGTATAAACGAGCGTTGTTTTCTCTTTAATTAGAGTACAACACACAATGCATATATTAACTATTTTTTAATATGTCTTTTATACAATACTTACACATTTGCCCCCTCAACTTTACTCAACTTTTGTTTATTTAAATAATAATTACACTTTTCACCCTTATTTCAACCCACTACTCCCACGATTTTTAAACGTCTATAACTCTTTCATACCTTAATATTTTCTTAATATTATTAGACCGTATAAATGAGCATTTTGTTCCCTTTAAGTTGATTATAGTATTGCTATATATATATTTTTTTAATTTAGAAAATGATATGTTAGGGTTAAGTAATAACTGGAATGAAAACAAAGGAAGTGAGAAGTTACATTTGCACATGTAACTTCTCACTTCCTCACAGTCACCCTAATTTTTTGCTTAACGTATCAAATAAATTATTGATATGTATATATTCATGTGCTTGCACTTCCGCTAGCACATAGGATTCGATTATGGTAAAAAAAATATTTTAATTTATTGAATTCAAAATTTTGTTTAAAAATTGTTTAGCACTTACTCAGCCGATATTATTCATTAATGTCAAAATTTTATCTCATTTGTGTTTGTAGAAATATTTTGTGTAATAAGTTGTTGAATGAGAAGATACACATTGTGACATAGTTCTCAACTTGATTTCTTTCATGAAAAATGTTAGGATCTGAGTTTGATTTGTTTTGATAGTTTATAAATGAAATATGAATGAAGATAAACAAATATGGAAAGTGCAGCGGAAACAGTAAACTATTAATCAAAACAAATGGAATAATTGTTTTAGAATCAGACTTCTCATTAATCAACGCAGATTGAATGATTACACAATTACTCCCTGTTGGGTCTGCTGACCTGGAGAAGAACAGATGATTGGAAAGCCAAAATATATTACATATTGATCCTTAATAAAAACAACATTTACAAGTTACTTCTCCCAAAAGACTGTTGACTCTAACATCTGCTGTACCCTAACAACTGCTGCTTACAAAGGTCTGATAGAGAACAACTGCTGATCAGAGGTCTGATGAAGAACAACTGTTGATCAAAGAACTGAAGACTAAAGGTCTGTTGGAGCCAACATCACTTAGGCTCCAACAAATGATTCAAGACCATCAGAGGTTATCTATCAGTTGTTTACCTTTTAGTGGTTTCCAATGTAACAGTGATTGTATCATCAGATGTTTTATGTTGTTATTCTGTTAGAGGTCACTGTCTTAGGTGACGTCAGCCTAGGTCATCAGTAGTTTAGATTGTCTATAAATAGAACAATGCATGTACTGTTCTATTCATCACTCAAAACATTCTCTTAGACAAACTTACACGAGTGATCAGGCTGAGGGGGAGTAATTATAAATCGTTTGTAATCATTCAATCATATATGAAACCTTTCGATTATAAAACAATTATTCTCTTGTTTTGATTTATAGTTTATCATTCCGCTGCACTTTTCATTTATAGTTTACTTCTTTCATCATTCATTTACTTAAACAATCAAAACAATCAAACTCAGATCCTAACAATTGGTATCAGAGCTCGATCAATTAAATTCGATCTAACCAATCAATTTAATACAAACAGATCAGCTCACAATTATTGATATCGTTTGTTTGTCGGATTGAAAACAGAGTAATAGTTTATTTTCGATTCAACCGTTTATATACAGACTTTGTTTTAGAAACAATTAGAGAATGGCTTCAATCAATCACGATCCACATAACACTGGCACGAACAACAAGCCACCGATGCTTGTCAGATCTGAATACAATATCTGGCAACGTCGGATGAGCCATGTTCTAGCTCAACAGAACACTAGGTGTTGGAAGTCGGTTATCTTCGGACCACATGTTTCGATGGTGCCAAGTACCGAAGATCCCAAGGTTCAAGAGCCTAAGAAACTTGAAAACTACTCCGAGCAGGATTTTCAAAAAATTGAGTTAGATGCTAAGGCCTTCAGTATTGTGGCCATGGCCCTACCCAATGATATCAATGCTGGGCTGTTACATTGTAATAGTGCAAAGGAGTTATGGGATGCATTGAAAGAATAATTTGGTGGGACTGAAGAGGTTATTGAAAACAACCGTGAAATACTTAACCAACAATATGAAACATTGAGTCATGTAAAGGGAGAGTCATTAACTCAACAATTTGAGAGGTTTAACTGTCTCATTAGTGAACTAAAACTGGTTGGTCTAACTTATCCTAATTCAACTTTGAACCATAGGTTTTTAAGATCATTACCAGACAAATGGGACACTATTTCTATAGTTATGAGAAACTCAATTGGATTTAAGGACCTATCACTGACCCAGCTTCATGGTAAAGCTCTTGACCTATGAGAGAGAGCTTAACCAGAAAAAGAATCTTCAGGACTCTAGAAAAGTGTCTGATGATTATGTTTTTGGTAATACAACACTTTTGGGTCAGGCTGAGGTGCCTGGTAGTAGTGTAATTGCATTATTCATGTATGTCCCCAGCTAGTGATCCGGTACTGAATGTCGAAGGTTCAGATAATCAGAAAACGACCAAGACATTAACCTGAATATACATTCGACCAGTCAAGAGGTCGAATGTAGTTTACGTTTGGTCGAATGTAGATTGAATGTTGAATAAGGCTTCATTCGAACCTTTAAAGGGTCGAATGTACACCTTCGACCTCCTGAAAGGGGCGAAGGTGGAAGTCTATAAATAGGGAAAAGTTTATTATTTTGATAGTGAGAGTTATCATTTGGAGCTTTTCCCTAGTTTGTGTGTGTGTGATATTCTCTGTATTAGATCTAGGATTGAAGTGTAATTGTTGATATTTTGATCTAATACACGAGTAAAGTTATGGAAATTGCTCGGTGATTCGTTATCTGTTTTCATCACGATCGTTACGTTTATTTCTGAATCATTTTGCACGATCGGAGGGGATTCCGCATGCTACGGTTGGTATTCGTGAGATCACGGTTCGTGATTACGATCCTAAAACGAATTCTCAAGTGGTATCAGAGCTTAGGCTCGATTTCACGATTGCAAATTGATTTGAATTGATGAAAACAGATTAGAATTCTGGTTTAAAGATCAAAACCCAAGAAATTTTGAAGCTTTTCATAAAAACATGGTTTTTGATTAAATTGGAGTTGAATTTCATGTTGTTTTCAAAAATCCATTCACAAATGTTTGTCTAAATTCAAATCCGAACAAAACCTATCAAATTTCATTACATTTGGTGAAAATTTTGTCAAAAACCGATCAGATTCGTGTTCTTGAGGTTCAAGATGATGAACAGACCTGAAACGGTCGAATGTGAGATTTGAGGGTCGAACCTAGCCTTTTCTGGTCGAACGTGGTGTGTATTTTGGTCGAACCTAGAAATTTTTTGTGTGTTGTTGTTTATTCGACCATCTGTGTTACATTCGACCAATTGGGTGGTCGAAAGTGGATTAACTTGGTCGAAAGTGAAACGAGTTTGTTACTTTCTACATTCGAGTCTTTAGAAACAGTCGAATCTGGACTAAATTCCACATTCGCTCACACGATCTTTTGGAAAAGGTCGAACGTAGAATCTGATTTTCAAAGATTTTCATTTTTGAGGTCGAACCAAGACAGAGGTACATTCGACCCTTATAAAAGGTCGAATATGACTGGTTATTTCCACATTCGAACCTACGAATATTCAGATAATATTTTTTCAAATTTAAAGGTGTAAAAAAATTTCGAAAAGCTTGATTTTAGAAAATTTTTGAAATAATTTTTGTTGAAAAATGATGAATTACTTGGCTGTATCAAGAACTGATGATCAAATAAAAGCTGCAATGCAACAAAAGCTAACATGGGAACAAGTTGTTGCATCTAAGATTCAACAATCTGTTACACGACCAGCTGTGCAACCAACTGATAAAATGGTTAATGTGAATGAGTGTCTTAACAAAGAAAGTGTTAAAAGTAATGTTGTGTGTCTTGTCAAACAAATGGGAAATGATGATTCAAGTGAATTGTCAAAGAGTGATTTGAGTTCTGATACGAGTTCAGGACAGAATGAATCAAGAGAAAGTGATACATCAAATGTTGATGTAAATTCTGAGAATGGTTATGAGAATGGTAATAATTCAGATGCTGAGGTAAATTCTAATGCTGAATGTGCAAATTGTTCTGTGTGTGTCAAATTGAAAAATGAAGTGCTGAAACTTCTTTAGGACAAACAGAACTTAACAAACAAACTTGAAAGATTTCAAATTGAATATAAAATTTTGACAAATAATGAAAAACGTTTTATGAATCAAATTGAATCTTTTAAGAAAGAGATTTCAGAACTTCATAGCGCTATTTCAAAGAATAATTCCACATCAGAGTTGGAAATCACAACACATTGTATTGTTGATTCTGATTCTGAATTGAAATCAAAACTTGAAGAGAAAAATGAAAATGTGGTTGTCACTCCAGAAACTGAATCTGAAGAGAAACCCATATTCAAGTTTCCTGAAGGAGTTGAAGGATCCTTTATGTTGGCAGGACAAGACAAATTGATTTTCTACAAAGATTTTCCAATTGATAATATCGAACAATCTTTACTCAAATGTATCTTTGTCGATAACAATGATTTGATAAATCAATTTAGAAGTCAATTTGGTCATTTTCATTTTGAACTCAGTCCTAACCAACATAAGAATGAAAAGGATCAGCCTGGGAACAAAAAGAAAAATCCTATGGCAAAAGGACCAAAACCAAACAAATCGAAAGGAAATGATCAGATGAAAAATTCTTATCATGAGAATTCAAAAAGTTTTTCATTTAGAACACATGACTTTTATGATTCTCAAAGCCACTCTCGATTTGATGGTTACTGGAGAAACAACTCACCACAGTATTCTCATGGTTATGTTGAATGGAGAAGCTGTTTTGAATGTGGTGAAGTTGGTCATACTGCTGCTCATTGTCCCTACTAGTATTGGGATGAAGGGTATGCATGTGATTTTGTGGAATATAGGTCTTGTTATAACTGCGGAGAGTGTGGGCATTTAGTTGCTGCCTGTCCGTATGTTAAACAGAAAAAGACCGAAGTGAATTTGCTAAAAATTCAGGCAATGTCAAAAAGCCTGTATCCCCAAAACCAATCAAGAAACAAAAGGGGAAACAGGTTGTGTATGACAATCGTAACAAGATTGCCTTGAACAAAAATGTAGATAGTGAACGGGTTGCTAAGGTAAGGGGGAGTTCTAAGGCTAAGCCAAAGAATAACTCTTAACCTGGATTTTCATCAGTTAAGTCTGAGAAGATTCCAAACAAAGTTTAGAAGCAGGTGTCAAACATGAAACCTGAAAAGTCAAAAATCAAAACGATTTCAACAAAATCTAAAATAAACTCTGAACGTGTTTGGAAACCCAAATCACTTTCTAAATCAAATAGCAATTTCTACTTCAAACCAATCCATTGAAAAACCAATTGATTTTTCAAAAGGAGAATGGATTGATGTTCCGAGGATAGATGACCTTGGATGACCCATCATTGTGAAGGGATGGGTGCCTCTCTCGTGCTAATTATTTAACAAGTGTGCAGATTGTTCCAGACAAACCTATTAGTTATCTTTTGATAGTTGATAGTGGAGCATCTGTATACAGACTATTTATTGGAGAGGTGAAGGTCAAAAGAAGAGATATTGAAAAAGGAAAACATGATTTCAAAAGAAAGGAAAGTGTTTGTCGTCTGTTTCCTACCTGGGAAGTCGGAAAACGTTGCAATTTCATGCAATTGCTCTAAGGTTTTGGATTTTACAATAGACGCGACAAAAAGGTTTATTCTAAACTCTCTTATCTTTGTTAATGGCTTTACAAGCTGAAAGAACAATGTGAGTCAAGTAATCTGAGTGAGAAAATGGTTTTTGAAACTCAATAAGTAAACCTCATCGGATATCATTTTATTTTGTTTTTCTTCAAAAGTTGACAAATCCAAAAATATGATTATTTTTAGATTTTTAGGGGGAGAAAATTTCAGAAAAATCAACATTAAAAAAAATTAGAAAATCAAAAATGAGTTTTCCTGGAGAAAAAGAGCAGATGATAGTACATCAGTGGACTGTCAGACTACTTTGAAAACAAAATGAATTGATAAACATTGAGTAGCCACTACAATTATATATTGGTAGGCTTGAAATCAAAGGTTAAAATTCAGCATGGGATATAAACCTAAAAACATTAACTGATAATCATGTGGATCAACGTCTCGTTGGCATATGGTCTTAGTACCGAAATTTCGTTTGATAGATTGCCAAAATCGGAGGTTTCGGGTCGTTATACTGAAAGTTATCTGGGGATAGCCTAACTGATCTTTTGTCGTATTAATTTACGGACCTAGATCAGTCAGGGTATCTTATTAAAAGATCTTTAATGACAAAACCTTATGTTACCGAATGAGGAACGTAACATGTGTGATGATAATAAAAGATTATCTAATGCATCGTATCAATACTATGATGAAAATCATGTATGATATTAGTCCTCACCCTGGTTGAGTGCATAAGTTGGTTTGAAGCATTAATTTGCTGACCTGTCACCGCTGTGACTCATACCTTGTAACTAACGGATAACAATAGTATAATCACGCGTTAGGATGAAACTTTGTGCAATTCTTGATACGGGAATGTGTCGCGTGTGCAGGGACCATAGATTTTTCAGTATCTAATATTACCTTAACATATCTAAAGTGCTGAACAATGAATAATGATTTTGAGTTTAAGTGGAAAAACATACTGGTAATGGTTGTAGGATGCTCAATGTCAAAAATAGAAAATTGATCAAAAAGAGTTTTGACTGACTCTTCCAATACTGATATGATCATCTTACCGAAAAATTCGCAAAAATATGTTCAGTTTACTTTTATGCAATTCCATTTGAAAATTCAAAAAGATTTTTGGTGTGTTTTAGCATAAACTTTGAAAAATCAAAATGTTTTGTTTCTACTTTATTTTCGATAACCAATGATGAGATACTTAATGTGAATACTTAGATACTTAAAAGTTGAAAAAGATTTCAAATTTTCAAGTTTCTGGTGCATATTAATAATGTTTAATAGTTCAGGGGGAGAACTATTGAGGGTCAAAAGGAATGTGAAGAGTACTTCCGAGATTTTTGTCGTGTCTAACGCTAGTTGTAGTTTGTGCAGTTTTTAGTAAATTTTTCTGCAGAATCAAACACAACAGGTGCATTGCTCAAGACTCATCAACAAAGCGTGTAACTGAACAAGACTCAAACCTGAACATCAAGATCACCAGAACAACAGAAACTAGTCAGAGGTTGTTAAAGAAAAGATTGAAGATCGAAGAATTCAAGATTTGTTGTCTGTCTTCATCTATGGACTAACAAATGACAAAGCCAAGATTTCTTGAGTCTGTCTGAGATCTCGAAGCTTATTGCAGAGATAGACAAGAACTTCGACACAAACGTGCATGAAAATGGAAAGTTTTCAATTCGTTCAAGATGATGATTGCAAGACTTGAAGAATTGACTTCTGATTTGGTATATCACTAGCTAGGTCCAAGGGGGAGATTGTAAGTGCATTATTCATGTATGTCCCCAGCTAGTGATCCGGTACTGAATGTCGAAGGTTCAGATAATTAGAAAACGACCAAGACATTAACCTGAACATACATTCGACCAGTCAAGAGGTCGAATGTAGTTTACCTTTGGTCGAATGTAGATTGAATGTTGAAGAAGGCTTCATTCGAACCTTTAAAGGGTCGAATGTACACCTTCGACCTCCTGAAAAGGGCGAAGGTGGAAGTCTATAAATAGGGAAAAGTTTATTATTTTGATAGTGAGAGTTATCATTTGGAGCTTTTCCCTAGTTTTTGTGTGTGTGATATTCTCTGTATTAGGTCTAGGATTGAAGTGTAATTGTTGATATTTTGATCTAATACACGAGTAAAGTTATGGAAATTGCTCGGTGATTCGTTATCTATTTTCATCACGATCGTTACGTTTATTTCTGAATCATTTTGCACGATCGGAGGGGATTCCGCACCCTACGGTTGGTATTCGTGAGATCACGGTTCGTGATTACGATCCTAAAACGAATTCTCAAGTAGTAAGGATCAGAGTTATGATCATTTGATTGACTTAACTTCAGGTTTTAACTTTGGTTTTAACTCTGATTCTTACTCACCCAACTATGCTTTTGCTGCAAGTGGTGGTGATATCCAGGCATCTGATAACATATCCTTTGAGTATGATGACCTAAAATACTTTGACCCTGATGATTTGGAAGAAATGGACATTATGCACCATTTGGCTCTGCTCAATGTAAGAACTAACAATTTTTACAAGAAAACTGGTAGAAGATTTCCAGGGTTGACTGGCAGGTCAAAGGTGGGGTTGGATAAATCATAGATTCAGTGTTATAAATGTCATAGACTTGGTCATTTTGCTAGGGAATGTAGGAGTCAACATGGCACACCTATGATTACCTATCCAAATCAGAGACCACAGACCAACACTTATCAGGTTTCCCATAATACCCCTGGACCAAATGTGCAAAACACTGCTCATTTTGCACAGTCCTCTACCACTCTTCCTGTCCAGTATGTCCAAACCACTATTCCACAGATCCACTATGTTCAAACCCCTGTTGCTCAGACACATGTGCCAATGACTGCTGCTCCACCCTCTGCTCCTGCAAAGACTAGTCAACAAAGTTTCTTCACACAAGGCTTTGTTGATTGGAGTAGTCTACCAGATGAGTTAACTGACGAGAACTTTGCTCTTGTAGCCAAAGCTGAAAATGAACCAGAAAATTTTTGTTTCATGGCTTTGGATACAATTGTGGAATAGGTGGATTCTGAGGATATGGTGACTGAATTTGAAATTATGACTAATGATATTGTTGATGCAGTTGTTTCTAAAGAAAAGTCAGAAGAAGAGGTTGTGAATCTTTTAGATCCCTGGGGTGCATCTGATGATTGTGAGTGCAAGTGTGATTGTGCATTGATGGCTGCTGGTAAGGTATCTCCTCAAATCCTAAAAGATTTATGTTCAAACAAATGTGTAATACCATTTGCTAACATTAAAGAGGTGAATGAAAGCTTTAGGAAGAAAATTTTAGATGATGAAGTTCAATTTGAAAAAATTTCAAAAGATTTAAAATCAAAATTGACTGAAAAAGAATTTGAAATCAGCAGTTTAAAACATGAAGCAACTATAACCAAAGACCAGCTCTAAACTATGGTGTCAAAATATCATAGTTGTAAAAAGGAACTTGAGGCCACCCAAGTTGAATGTGAAAAATGGGTGGAATCATGTAAAGGTTTTGAGATGCTCCTCAACAAACAAACCAAAAGTCATGTGAAGTTTGATTTTGGTTTTGGAACCACTGCCCCAGCTTTTGAAAACACTGACAAAAGGGAACAAAAGTTAGTTAATGGCAAGAAAATCATTGGAGGGTCAAGAGATTATGTTGGGTCTGCTGACCTGGAGAAGAACAGATGATTGGAAAGCCAAAATATGCTATCTATTTGATCCTTTGAATAAACAGTCTTTACAACTTACTTCTCCCAAAAGACTGCTGACCCTAACTACTGTTCTATCCAAACAACTGCTCAACAACTGCTGATACAAAGAACTGCTAAGGTAACAACTGATGAAGAACAACTGCTGACCAAAGGTCTGAAGAAGAGCAACAGCAGATACAAGTACTGAAGACCAAAGCACTGCTGGAAGCAACAGCACTTAGGCTTCAGCAGTGGATACAAGATCGTCAGAGTTTATCTTTAACAGCTGTTTACTATCAGTGCTTTCAATGTAACAGTAGATTGTATAGCAGATGTTTAAGTTTGTTATTCTGTTAGAGGTCACTGTCTTAGGTGACGTCAGCCTAGGTCATCAGTGGTTTGAGTCAGTCTATAAATAGAACAGTGCATGTACTGTTCTATTGCATCACACACAAAACATTCTCTCTGACAAACAACTGTGTGATCAGGCTGAGGGGGAGTAACTTGTACGATTGTAATCTTTGATATATTAATGAAAGCATTCGATCGAAAAACATTTACTCTCTTGTTTTGATTTACAGTTTATTATTCCGCTGCACTTTCATTCTACTTTCATTCCATTATTGTCATCATTTAGTTAAACAATCAAAACAAACAAACTCAGATCCTAACAATTGGTATCAGAGCTTGGTCAATTAAATTCGATCTAACAAATCAATTTAATAATCAGCTCACAATTATTGATATCGTTTGTCAGTTTGATTGAAAACAGAGTAATAGTTTAATTTCGTTTCAACCGTTATTAAACAGACTTTGTTCTTTTGAAAAATCAGAGAATGGCTTCTATCAATCACGATCCACATAACACTGGCACGAACAACAAGCCACCGATGCTTGTCAGATCTGAATACAATATCTGGCAACGTCGGATGAGCCATGTTCTAGCTCAACAAAACACTGGGTGTTGGAAGTCGGTTATCTTCGGACCACATGTTCCGACTGTGCCGAGTACTGAAGATCCCAAAGTGTTTGAGCCAAAGAAACTTGAAAACTACTCCGACCAGGATTTTCAGAAAATTGAGCTAGATGCTAAGGCCTTCAGTATTGTGGCCATGGCTCTACCCAATGATATATATGCTGGGTTGTTACACTGTAACAGTGCAAAGGAGTTGTGGGATGCACTGAAAGAGCAGTTTGGTGGGACTGAGGAGGTTATTGAAAACAACCGTGAAATACTTAACCAACAATATGAAACATTCAGTCATGTCAAAGGAGAGTCATTAACTCAACAGTTTGAGAGATTTAACTGCTTAATTAGTGAACTAAAATTGGTTGGTCTTACTTACCCTCATTCAACTTTGAACCATAGGTTTTTAAGATCATTACCAGACAAATGGGACACTATTGCAATTGTTATGAGAAACTCAATAGGATTTAAAGACCTATCACTGACCCAGCTTCATGGTAAGCTCTTGACTTATGAAAGAGAGCTTAACCAGAAAAAGAAGCTCCAGGATTCTGGAAAAGTGTCTGATGACTATGTGTTTGGGAATACAGCACTTTTGGGTCATGATGAGGTGCCTGGAAACACAAAGGATCAGAGTTATGATCATTTTATTGACATAACTTCAGGTTTTAACTCAGGTTTTAACTCTGATTCTTATTCACCTAACTATGCTTTCACAGCAAGTGGTGGTGATATACAGGCATCTGATAACATATCCTTTGAGTATGATGACCTGAAATACTTTGACCCTGATGATTTGGAAGAAATGGACATTATGCACCAATTGGCCCTTCTCAGTGTAAGAACTAATAATTTTTACAAGAAAACAGGGAGAAGGTTTCCAGGGTTGACTGGCAGATCTAAGGTGGGGTTGGATAAATCAAAGATCAAGTGTTATAAATGTCATAGGTTTGGTCATTTTGCTAGGGAATGTAGGGGTCAACATGGTACACCTATGATAACCTATCCAAATCAAAGACCACAGACCAACACTTATCAGAATTCCTATAATACCCCTGGACCAAATGTGCAAAACACTGCTCATTTTGCACAGTCCTCAAACACTGTTCCTGTCCAGTATGTCCAAACCACTGTTCCTCAGATCCATTATGTGCAAACACCTGTTGCTCCACCACCTGTTCAAACGACTGCTGCACCATCCTCTGCTCCTGCAGAGACCAGTCAACAGAGCTTCTTTACACAAGGCTTTGTTGATTGGAGCAGTCTACCTGATGAGCTAACAGATGAGAATTTTGCACTGGTTGCCAAAGCTGAAAATGAACCAGAAAACTTTTGTTTCATGGCTATGGTTGATGAGATTGAATCTGAGGAAGTGGTGAATGAATCTGATGTTGTGACTGATGATATTGTTAGTGAAGTTGTTGCAGGTGAGAAACCTGAAGAAGAGGTTGTGAATCTCTCAGATCCCTGGGGTGCATCTGATGAATGTGAGTGCAAGTGTGATTGTGCATTGATGGCTGCTGCTAAGGTATCTCCTCAAATTCTCAAAGAGTTGTGTTCTGACAAATGTGTAATAGCATTTGCTAACATTAAAGAGGTGAATGAAAACCTTAGAAAGAAAATTTTGGATGATGAGGTTAAATTTGAAAAACTCACTAAAGATTTGAAAACAAGTTTAACTGCAAAAGAATCTGAAATTAGCAGTCTAAAACATGAAGCAACTATTGTCAAAGACCAGCTCCAAACTATGATAACAAAATATCAAAGTTGTAAAAGTGAGCTTGAGTCCACCCAAGTTGAATGTAAAAAATGGGTGGAATCATGTAGAGGTTTTGAGATGCTACTCAACAAACAGACCAAAAGTCATGTGAAGTTTGGCTTTGGTTTTGCAACCACTGCTCCAGCTTTTGAAAACACTGACACAAAGGATCAAAAGTCTGTTGAGATAGTTCCAACCAACCTGCAGGGTCAAGAGATTAAAATCACTGAACCAAATGGTAAGAAAATTGTTCTTGAAAAACCAGAAGGTTCCTCATCTTTTGCTGAACTTGAAAAGTATGAATTTAAACCTACTTGGTCTGATGAGTGTGATACTCTTGAGAATTATAAACCTGTTGATTTTAAAACCCCTGAGGGAAAAACAGCTCCTCAGGCAAGGGTCATTCCCTTGGCAAAGGTCATTCCCCTGAAGGATTCTCCAGCAGATGCCCAAACATCTGCTGAAAAGAAGCCTGAAAAAGGGAAAAAGAAAGAAAAGACTGTTAACTTGTTTTGTGATTTCTGTGAAAAGAAGAATCATATCACCAAAAACTGTTTTCTTCTAAAAGCATATGATATCAACAAAGGAACAAGTGAATGTGATTCAAAAGCCACATGCTCAATATGTGGGAAAAAGAATCATAAGACTAAAGAGTGCTTGTATCTCAAAAATTTTGATGTAAAAATACAAGAATACAAAGCAAAAACTCTTGCAAACCCTGTGGTTAGTACTCCAAAAGGAAAGCCCAAACAGACCTTTACACCTGTCCAAACATCTGTTACTAAAAGGCTTGAAACATCTGCTTCTAGAGATGTCCAAGTAACAGATGCTCCACCCACAAGCAAATACCCAAGAGGTTATGGTCAACCTCCATGTCACAGTCTGCCACATGTTTATGAGGAGCCAAAAAGACCCTCTAAACCAAGAGTGAACAGAAATCCATATGGGTATTATCATCTGTCAGGGGGTGATCAAACAACTGCTGCCCCAAGTGCTGACATACAAGCACTGGCAAATGGTCAGCAGCAGTTGTTGACCCTAATTCAAAAATTGGTCCAAACCACTGATCACCTTCCAAAACTTGAGTCTGAAAGGTCTGAGGATCCATCCAAAGCCAATTTGGCTTTGGACACTCACCAAAACTAATCATTTACTGATGTGCAGGGAGCTTCTGCTTGTTTAGATAGTCTTTGGTATGTAGATAGTGGAGGTTCCAGGCACATGACAGGATGTAGAGCCCTACTTCTGGACTTCTTGGCTCATGGAGGGGGTGATATATCCTTTGGTAATGATTCTAAAGGTAAGGTGTTGGGTTCAGGGACTGTACAGGCAGGAAAACTCAAGTTTGAAAATGTCAATCTTATTGATAATCTCAAGTTCAATCTTCTGAGTGTTTCACAAATGAGTGACAAAGGTTATGGCTCATTTTTCACAAAGAAAACTTGTAAGATTATTGGGCCAGAAGTGGTGAAAAAGATTGATACCATTATTGCTGAGAGCAAAGCACAGCTTGTTGCTCATAGAAGTGGCAATGTGTATGTTGTTGATATGTTAAAGGATAATCCTATGGCAAATGTCTGTCTGTTTTCTGCTGCCTCCACTAAGGAGACAGAATTGTGGCATAGGAGACTGGGTCATACCAACCTTAATACTATCAACACACTCTCAAAACAAAGCCTTGTCAGAGGTCTTCCATCAAAAGAATTTAAATGTGATGAGCATTGTGTCTCTTGCTTAAAAGGGAAACAACATAAAAGCTCTTACAAATCCATTGATGAGTCCAAAACTAGTCAGTGCTTACAACTGTTGCACATGGACCTGTTTGGCCCTGTTAAAATCATGAGTCTAAGAAGAAAAAGATTTTGTCTTGTCATAGTTGATGATTTTTCTAGGTTTACATGGACTTACTTTTTACACTCTAAAGATGAGACTGCAGGTATATTGAAGGACTTTGTCACCAAGGTTGAAAAGCAGTATGACTTGCCAGTAAAAGTTTTCAGGAGTGACAATGGAACAGAGTTTAAAAATAAGGAGTTAGATGACTTCTGTGTGTCAAAAGGGATTGTGAGGCAGTTCAGCATCCCAAGAACACCAGAACAAAATGGGGTAGTTGAGAGGAAAAATAGAACTCTTATAGAAGCTGCAAGAACCATGCTAGCAGACTCTGGTTTGCCACTGTCCTTTTGGGCAGAAGCTGTAAACACTGCTTGCTATGTTCAAAACAGAGTTTTGATCAACCCCAGACATCAAAAAACTGCTTATGAAATTTTGTTCAAAATCAAACCATTAATCTCATTCTTCAAAATCTTTGGCTGCCCATGTTTCATTTTAAATCTTAAAGATTCCATTTCAAAATTTGCAGCCAAAGTAGACTGTGGTTATTTTCTGGGATATTCTTCTACTGCTAAGGCCTACAAAGTGTTTAACACAAGGACTAAAACAATAGAAGAAACCTTGAATGTTAAGTTCAATGAACTTTCATCTCTGAAAATCCCTGCAAACCCTGCTGAATTATTTGATTTAGATAAATTCAAATTTGAAGATATCACTGTTAAGACTAACAATGCAGGTATTCCACAGTCTCCACAGCAAGATTACAGAACAGATGTTGTGATTCCCAGTCACTACAAAGTCTATTCTGCATCAGAGGGAGCAGTTGTTCAAAACAGTTGTCAAAACTCTGCCACAGCTGTGTCAACCACTGTTGGCCAGTCCTATCCTCAAACCTCTGCTTCACCCCTCACTACCACTGACCTATCATCTGTTGACAAAAGTCAATCATCTGTTGACAAAAGTCAGTCAAGTTTCACACCACTTGGACCCATTCCTCCACTACCATTCCAAACATCTGTTGACTCTACAGAAGTACCAACAGATGTTACACCAACAGAGTCACCAAACCTCTGTCCATCACCCCAAAATGCCATTGTTCCATATCAAGGAGATCTTATTTACTTAAGAGCTCATCCACCAGACCAGATCATTGGCAACATCAGAGAGGGAGTGCTCACAAGAAGCCAATCCTCAAATATCTGTCTTTTTGCAGGTTTCTTATCCCTCACACAACCTGTCAAGTACCAAGAGGCACTGAAAGACAACAGTTGGGTAGAAGCCATGCAAGAAGAACTCCTTCAGTTCAAAAGACAACAAGTATGGGAGCTTGTTCCACTTCCTAAGGATGTTTGTCCTATAGGAACAAAGTGGGTCTTCAAAAACAAGACTGATGAAAGGGGTATTGTTGTCAAGAATAAAGCCAGGCTTGTGGTTCAAGGCTTCAGACAAGAAGAAGGAATAGATTATGATGAGACCTTTGCTCCTGTAGCTAGACTAGAGGCCATCAGACTCTTTTTAGCCTTTGCTGTCAACCACAACATAAAGGTGTATCAGATGGACATCAAATGTGCCTTCCTTTATGGCAAAATTCAGGAGGAGGTCTATGTATGTCAGCCACCTGGTTTTGAAGACACATTCCATCCTGACTATGTCTACAAGCTCAACAAAGCTTTGTATGGACTCAAACAAGCACCAAGGGCCTGGTATGAAACTCTTTCCACATTTCTCTTATCCATTGGCTTCACAAGAGGTAAAATTGACAAAACTTTATTTCTTAAATGGAAAGGGAAACACTTAATGATTGTTCAAATATATGTGGATGATATCATCTTTGGATCCACATGTAACCAAATGTGTGAAGAGTTCAGAAAACTCATGACAGCAGAGTTTGAGATGAGTGCCATGGGTGAACTTCAGTGTTTCCTTGGTCTTCAAGTGAAACAACTGCAAAATGGCACATTCATTCACCAAAACAAATATGTAAAGAATTTATTAACCAAATTTGAGATGAATGATTGTAAGCCATGTAGCACACCCATGAGTACAGTCAAGCTGCTCACTATTGATGACAAGGATGAACTGGTTGATCAAACACATTATAGATGTATGATTGGGTCTTTATTGTACCTAACTGCATCTAGGCCAGACATTATGTTTGCTACCTGTGTCTGTGCCAGATCCCAGGCTTCACCCAGAAAGTCAAACCTTATTGCTGTAAAAAGGATATTCAGATACCTCAAAGGTGCTCCCACACTTGGTATCTGGTATCCTGCTAATGGAAACATTGAGCTTTCAGGTTTTTCAGATAGTGACTTTGCTGGCTGTCACACCACAAGAAAATCCACTTCAGGAGGGTGCCAATTTCTAGGGAATGCCTTAGTTTCATGGCAAAGCAAAAAGCAGGCAGCTGTTTCAACTTCAACAGCTGAAGCTGAATACATTGCTGCTGCAAGCTGTACAGCCCAATTGATGTGGCTTCAGAATCAACTACTGGATTTTGGGATAACTGCACTTAGGACTCCACTCATGTTGGACAGCCAAGCTGCTGAAAATATCATCAAGAATCCAGTCTCTCATTCCACTACCAAGCACATTGACATAAGACATCATTTTGTCAGGGACAACTATGAAAAAGGTTTGATTTCTTTACACCATGTTCCAACAGAGGATCAGTTGGCAGATGTGTTAACAAAAGCTTTAGACACATCTACCTTTACAAATCTGATTTCCAGAATTGGCATGTTAAACATGGAATAACCAAATAAATTTTAAAAAAAAATAAATAAAATTGTTCAGAAATCAAATATTTTCTTCAAATAGCTGTTTGGTTGAAAAATCTGTTTTCCAAACATCTGATCAGATAAACAACCACTGTTTCATTCATTTCCACTGTTGGTTGAAAAGTCTGCTCGAAACATCTGATCAGATAAAACAACTGTTAGTTGAAAAAGCTGTTTCAGAACATCTGATCAGATAAAACAACTGTTAGTTGAAAAATCTGTTTCAGAACATCTGTTCAGATAAAACAACTGTCCATATATATATATATACTACATTAAAAAAAAAAAAAAAAAAAAAAAACCAACGGTTGGATCCATCAGCTGTTTGTATCAGTTGTTTACCAAAACAACTGTTCTCCACCAGATGTTTAGATCCATCAGATGATTGCCACGTCTGCTCATATAAGCAGATGTTTGGCCACATCAGCGGTTTCACTGAGCCTATAAAAACCCTGTTTTACCACAACAGATGTTACACTGTCTCATTGTATTCAAAATACTGTAAACCGCCTTCTTCACTCTCAAACCCTTCATCAATATTCAGTCATTTTCACCGTCGAAATCCATTACAATGGATCTTCAAGCCAAAGCTACACACAATTGTCTCCCCTATCTGATTAAAACAGATGACAACACTCCATTTCATTCCACCATCGACATTTTCCTCAATTCCAAATACTTACCCATCCTAACCGCCAACGCCCCCATTTATCTGGATACACTCCAAGAATTTTGGTTGAATGCTGAGTTTCTATTACAAGATAAAAAGCCTACATCCATTATTTCCAAAATTGGAGAAACCAGTATCGTCATTACCCCTGATATCATATCCACAACCTTCACACTGAATGACCTGGCAGGTAAGGATTCCTTCACTAAAACAGAGCTTCACACTGAGTTCCAAGAAAGAGGGTATGATGGTCAGATGACTGGATCAACTCTTTTCAAAAAGTTTTTCCCTCCAGTCATGAAATTTTTCTTCCATACTCTTCTTCTTTGTGTCTCTGCTAAGTCCACATCCTTTAATGAAATACCATTAAGGATGCAATATCTGGGATATGCTATGTTGTCAAACTCTGACTTCAATCTTTCCCAGGGTTTGTTCATGGACTTGGTATCAAATGTGAAAGCAGTCAAGTCTGGGTCAAACAATGCTTTTCTTATTTACCCAAGAATTCTTAGTGTAATTTTACAAAAATTATTACCTGAAAAAGTTTTCAAAAAGGGTGCTGCTATGCAAATGAAAAGCTTAACTGATGAAACTTTCACAAGAATGCTGGGTGGAAGCACCCAAGAAAAGGTGTCAAAAGTGTCTAAAGTTTCTAAAACACAAACAAAGAGGACAAAGGTAACAACTGTTGTCAAAACCTCTGTTGTTGAGCCCACTGCTCCTGGTGATCATGGCACTACATCCAGTGCTGTGAAACCCACACCAGCCACTTCCAAAAAGAAACATTCATCCACAAAAACCACCACTCAACCACAAATGAGGCTTCTGGATGTTGAGGTACCAGAAGAAACCTCTGTTGCACAACAAAAGCAACATGAAACCACTGTTGTTACTTCCTCACAACAGTTGGACATACCTCCACCTGACAAACCTCCTCATGAATCCTCTCAAAAGGATCATGTTGTAAGCCAAGGGGACACACATCATGATGCATTTGAGTCACTTGACCATATGTTCACAAGCCCCTCTCCCAGGGCTAACTCTCTTCTTACTCCACCACTCTCACCATCACATGTTCCACAAACAATGCAACCCCTGTTTGAAGCAATTGAATCTCAGGAAGATCCCAGTTCCTCTCTTCCACCTGTCACTGAGAGTATACTCCAACAAGTGACTGAGCCTGAGAATATTCAATCTGCTAACCCCCAAACAGAAGAGGAGGTTACACCACCAGGGTTCAATGAAACTCTAGGTGAGTTTTCAAGAGGAGCAGCCACTACTGATGTAGAGACCATTGTCTCACATCAGGACAGTGATTTCATAACTAAGACTCCCTTGAAGGCAACAACTGTTGAAGCCACCATAGTGTCTCCAAAAACAGTTGGAAGTCCCCAGTACCAAGAAAAAGGGGCATCTGATTCCCCTATTAGGCCTGAATCAGATAAAACTACCACTGGTAGGGACTCAGATGATCCTATTAATTTAGGAGATGAGTCAAAATACCAAGAATTGACGGCCAGAGTTTCTGCAATTGAAACATCTGTTGCTGACATCAAATCTGATGTCAAGCTTCTCCTAAGCTCAATTGCAGGCCTCTCCAAGAGTCAACCATCTACCACTGATATAGCCAATGAGTTATGGAAATCAGTTTCCCCCATCATCATAGCTCACAGGAAATTGGCTGATCAAACACATGAAACCTACATGGCTGAGATCAGAAATATGGTTGATGCAAGGTACAAAGATACCCATGCAGACATAAAAGCCATCAAGGACCATCTGCTGAAGACTACTGGCTCTGCCCCTACCACCATCCTCAGGGATGAAACTGATGATGATTTCACGGCTGATGATGCCAAAAAGGGGGAGAGTGGCAGAGATAGGCTACCAAAACTAGATCCTTTTGGTTGCCCACCTTCTCAAAAAGGTCAAGCCAAGTCTGCCAAGAAACCAGAGTCTACCAAATCAGTTCCACAACAACAACATCAAGCACCACCACCACAAACCACTGAAAAGAATAAGGCAGTAGATGACTCTGCAAACATAGAAGCTGAAAAGGCTGCTCAGTCCAAACAACAAAGGGCTGACACCTTGGAAGTAAAAGCAGAGTCATTAATTGAACTCAAGAAGAAACAACAAAGGGAAACTGAAGATGTGGGATCCTCTAAAAGGATGAAAAGACCTGCCAAGCATGTTAGAAAACCACCATCCAAGTTACAAACCTCTGTTGATAAAACCACTGCTGCTGAAACCACTGTCACTGAAACCACTGCCACCCAAACCACTGAAACCACTATACCCAAACCAACACACACTCCTGAACCAACAACCACCAAACCTACATCACCAACCAAAACTCCAACATCTGCTGGTTCTTCTAAAAGGCCAACAGATGTTAATCCAACCACTGCTGCCAAATCACCTTCACCAAAAATCATGTACACAAGGAAGAGAAAATCAACCTTTGTTGTGCATGATGAAAACATTCACACATCACCAACCACCATTTCAACTGCCCAATCCACTCCTCCCATCACAGCCATTCCACTCACCTCATTCTCACCACATACATCCAAATTCACAACCCATAGACCACCACCAACCATTACACCATTGGTTGTTCAGTATCCCCTTGAACTTGATCTACTCAAGGGGGAATTACAATCCTTCTACAATACTGAACAGCCATCTGAAAGATCCTTCCCATCTCTCCCAAATTTCCCTGTTCCCCTCAACATTGATACCTATCTAAAATACAAGGGTGAACAGGTGGATGCCATCATCAGGGAGAAATGCAAAGGGAAGGATGACAGGACTGCTCAGGGCATCCATTCAGCAGAGCTTAGCAAACTCAGAAGGATTGAAGACTTTGCTAAGACCCTGAGCAATTCCATGTCCACCATGCCTCTCAGTGTAGACCTGGAGAAGGAGGTAAGGGAATCCCTACTTGAACAGATAATGGCAACCAAGCCCTACAAAGCTAACAAAAAGCAGTTCAATGGCTGGACTACTCATGCTCTGAGGGAAGAACTGATCAGAATTGAAGAAATGGCCAAGAATCCCAAAGCTAAAGTCTCCATTCCCAATTTTGGCAAAGGCAGAGACCCAGTCAGAGCCTTGAAGTTCAAAAGAATGAGGCAGGAGATTGTAGCTGCCAATTATGGGGAGATGAGGTCTGTTTCCAGATGGTCAGAGCTTAGATTGGTTGAAACCTATAAAAGTCTGGAAGAGAATAGAAAGAAGGATCCCAGCCTTCCAAGAAAACCAGTCTACAATGATGAGCCTATGATGAAGAGACCCCAACAGACTTTCAACCTAGACAGCTTACTTGAAACCTCTGATCTCACTGCTGCTGCAAGTAGACAGTTCAAAAGGCAGAAGGAGATGTCAGAGGAAGACCAAAGAAAGTTTGCTGACACATTCATAAAGGAAGGGCTCTTCAATCAAATCCATTATTTCTCTGATCCCACAACAGAGAAACTAAGAGAACTCATAGGAAGACCACCATCACCCAACTCATCAAGAATAAAGGTTCATCTCAGCAAATCCACTGACTCAAAAATTCTAAAGTGGAAGGTCAACAAAGACAACCACGAATTGACACTGCTCAGGTCAGATGGAAAGGTTCAGAAGATCAGTATGGATGATGCTTACAGCCTTTGTGCAGAAGATCACCAAGCACTGCTAAATCTGGATCTGGAAAGAGATGAAGAAGACCTATTTGCTTTGAACTTTGAATTACAATTCAAAGGTCAAATCAGAGAAAGTCTGATGAGGAATAAAGATCAATGAATAAAGCTGAGTTTTGGCATCATCTGTTCTAGGGGGAGATTGTTGGGTCTGCTGACCTGGAGAAGAACAGATGATTGGAAAGCCAAAATATGCTATCTATTTGATCCTTTGAATAAACAGTCTTTACAACTTACTTCTCCCAAAAGACTGCTGACCCTAACTACTGTTCTATCCAAACAACTGCTCAACAACTGCTGATACAAAGAACTGCTAAGGTAACAACTGATGAAGAACAACTGCTGACCAAAGGTCTGAAGAAGAGCAACAGCAGATACAAGTACTGAAGACCAAAGCACTGCTGGAAGCAACAGCACTTAGGCTTCAGCAGTGGATACAAGATCGTCAGAGTTTATCTTTAACAGCTGTTTACTATCAGTGCTTTCAATGTAACAGTAGATTGTATAGCAGATGTTTAAGTTTGTTATTCTGTTAGAGGTCACTGTCTTAGGTGACGTCAGCCTAGGTCATCAGTGGTTTGAGTCAGTCTATAAATAGAACAGTGCATGTACTGTTCTATTGCATCACACACAAAACATTCTCTCTGACAAACAACTGTGTGATCAGGCTGAGGGGGAGTAACTTGTACGATTGTAATCTTTGATATATTAATGAAAGCATTCGATCGAAAAACATTTACTCTCTTGTTTTGATTTACAGTTTATTATTCCGCTGCACTTTCATTCTACTTTCATTCCATTATTGTCATCATTTAGTTAAACAATCAAAACAAACAAACTCAGATCCTAACAGATTAAAATCACTGAACTTAATGGCAAGAAAATCATTCTTGAAAAGCCTGAAGGTTCCTCATGATTCACTGAACTTGAAAAATATGAATTTAAACCTACTTGGTCTGATGAGTGTGATACTCTTGAGAACTTCAAACCAGTTGATTTTAAAACCCCTGATGGTAAGAAAGCACCACAGGAAAAAGTCATTCCCTTGAAAGACCTTCCAGTAGATGCTCAAACATCTGTTGAAAAGAAGGTTGAAAAAGGGAAAAAGCAAGAAAAGACTGCACACTTGTTTTGTGATTTCTGTGAAAAGAAGAATCATGTTACTAAAAACTGTTTTCTTCTAAAAGCATATGACATCAACAAAGGAACAAGTGTGTGTGATTCTAAGACCACATGCTCAATATGTGCTAAAAGGAATCACAAAACCAAAGAGTGTCTGTATCTTAAAAATTTTGATGTCAAAATACAAGAATAAAAGGCTAAAACTCTTGCAAGTCAAGTGGTAAGTACTCCAAAAGGAAAGTTCAAACAGACTTATGTTCCAGCCCAAACATCTGTTACCAAAAGTCTTGAAACATCTGTTCCCAGGGATGTCCAAGAAATAGATGCTCCTCCCACAAACAAGTACCCAAGAGGATATGGACAACTACCTTGTCATAGTCTGTCACATGTTTATGAAGAACCCAAGAGGCCTTCAAAACCAAGAGTGACCAAAAACCCCTAAGGTTACTATCATCTGGCAGGAAATGAGCAAACATCTGTTGGCACCAAGTGTTGACATCCTAGCACTGGAAAATGGTCAGCAACAGTTGTTGAACTTGCTTCAAAAACTAGTTCAAACCACTGATCATCTTCCTAAGCTTGAGGCTGAAAAGTCCGTGGACCCATCCAAAGCCAACTTGGCTTTGGACACTCACCAAAACTAATCCATTACTGATGTGCAGGGAGCTTCTGCATGCTTAGATAGTCTCTGTATGTAGATAGTGGAGGCTCCAGGCACATGACAGGATGTAGAGCCCTTCTTCTGGACTTCTTAGCTATGGAGGGGGTGATATATCCTTTGGTAATGATTCAAAAGGTAAGGTGTTGGGTTCAAGGACTGTTCAGGCTGGGAAACTCAAGTTTGAAAATACCAATCTTATTGATAATCTTAAATTTAATCTTCTTAGTGTATTACAAATGAGTGACAAAGGGTATGGCTCATTCTTCACTAAGAAAACTAGTAAGATTATTGGGCCAGAAGTGGTGAAAAAGATTGACACCATCATTGCAGAGAGCAAAGCACAACTTGTTGCTCATAGGAGTGGCAATGTGTATGTAGTTGATATGTTGAAGGACAATCCTATGGCAAATGTTTGTCTGTTTTCTGCTGCCTCCACTAAAGAGACAGAATTGTGGCATAGGAGACTGGGTCACACCAACCTTCAAACAATCAACCCACTCTTCAAACAAAGCCTTGTAAGAGGTTTACCATCAAAAGAATTCAAGTGTGATGAGCATTGTGTTTCCTGCTTAAAAGGGAAACAACATAAAAGCTCTTACAAATCCATTGATGAGTCCAAAACAAGTCAATGTCTTCAATTGTTGCACATGGACTTGTTTGGCCCAGTTAAAATCATGAGTCTAAGAAGAAAAAGATTTTGTCTTGTCATAGTTGATGATTTTTCTAGGTTTATATGGACTTACTTTTTACACTCTAAGGATGAGACTGCAGGCATTTTGAAGGACTTTGTCACTAAAGTTGAAAAACAATATGACTTGCCAGTAAAAGTCTTTAGAAGTGACAATGGAACAGAGTTTAAAAATAAGGAGTTGGATGATTTCTGTGTGTCAAAAGGAATTGTGAGGCAGTACAGAATTCCAAGAACACCAGAACAAAATGGGGTTGTTGAAAGGAAAAATAGAACTCTCATTGAGGCTGCAAGAACCATGCTAGCAGATTCTGGTTTGCCACTGTCCTTCTGGGCAGAAGCTGTAAACACTGCTTGCTATGTTCAAAATAGAGTTTTAATCAACCCAAGACATCAAAAGACCGCGTATGAAATTTTGTTCAAAATCAAACCATTAATCTCATTTTTCAAAATCTTTGGCTGCCCATGTTTTATTTTAAATCTTAAAGATTCCATTTCAAAATTTGTAGCCAAAGTAGATTGTGGGTATTTTTTGGGATATTCTTCTACTGCCAAGGCCTACAAAGTGTTTAACACAAGGACCAGGACAATAAAAGAAACTCTGAATGTAAAGTTCAATGAACTTTCATCCTTAAAAATCCATGCAAATCCCGTTGAACTGTTTGATTTAGAAAAATTCAAATTTGAAGATGTTACTACTAAAGCTGACAGTGCAAGTATTCCACAGTCTCCACACCAAGACTACAGAATGGATGTTGTGATTCCAAGTCACTACAAAGTCAATTCTGTATCAGGGGAAGCAAATGTTCAAAACACCAGTCAAAACTCTACCACAGCTGTGTCAACCACTGTTGGCAGTCTTACTGTGACAACCGTCACCCTCACCTTTTAGCAAGTTGTCAATTATAGTCCTTCGTGTATTTAAATGTTTCTATTTTAGTCCCTGTAAGTTTCATCGTTTTTGTAACAACCCGAAATTTTAAAAGCATTAATACAAAGGTTGTAACTATGTTATAGATTTCGAATTTTTTTTTTTTTTTAAAATGAATGATCATTAATGTTTAGTGGTTGTAAGTGATAATTGCTTTTAATAGAATTTACTAGACATTTGCTTTAATAGAATATATTTTATTATAAGTCGACAATTGAGATAAACTTCATTTGATTTTCTACAAAATTAGTTATCTAGAAACAAAAAGGGGTAAAACCATAAGATTTAAATAGAATATTAACATCTTTTATTTAAATTGGTTGTGTTATAATAGTCTAACAGATTATAATATTTAAACAAAGCTAAGGTTGTTTGCGTAGATTTTCCTATCATGGAAACAGTGACAATTGAGACTTTGGAATTAAATCTTGTAACGTTTTCTTTGCACTTAGAACATCATTTTCCTTTAAGTCTAAACCAAAAAGTCATGGTTGCCATTATAAATTCCGTAACCGACGTGAAGTAATTAGCCACATAATTATCATTCAAGTTTGTAACTCCTAATCATCTATTCTATCTATATAATAAATCAATACACTCGGGTTGAATCCTAGCCTTAGAGAGTGTCTACTTGGATCCAAATTATAAATGGGGCTCCATTACTTGTAGTATAAAAACAGTTTTTTATTTATGTTTTCTCCATTTACCATCAACTCCAATATACCTTAACCATTCTTCCTCCTACCTTCCTCATTGTTCTTTTCCATTATTTTTCCAAGGTATCTTCTCCATCTCATCTTTGATTTATGATATTACATCAATTCATCTTCAAATATTTTCGGATATAATGTTAAAAAATTTGTTTATACGTTTTTTGTATTTATAATTAATAATTCAAACTCGATATTTATAAATCAAACTGGATAGATTTTGAGTAATTATTTGATGATTTCCGAATTTTGTAACTATAAAAACCTATATGTTGTTTTTGTTTTTTCATTCTTCCTTTGATTCAACAATCTTCCTAAACAATCTTTCAATCCTCATTCTTCATTTTCTTTCTAACCAATCTTTCAATCTTCTTTCTTCATCTAGCATCATTTGTTGAATCTCCACAAACAACTCGAGGTAATCTTGCATTATTTTTACTCATTTTCTATTGTTAACATTATTAAGAAGCATCAAAAGTTAAAACACCTGATGAGCATAATGCCTACGAAAAAGGAAATGAAATCTGAAAATCATTTTATTTTCTTTATTTGAAACGTATTTACATAGTTAGTGAAAAGCATCCAAAAAAGCTTTTATTGCCGATTCAATTCATTAACAAAAGCATCAATTCTTTATTTTTTTTATTTCGATTGCGTTTTGATAACTTGAATCTTGATATATGAACAGTAGAGGATTTAGGGTTGTGGCGGCTAGGGTTCAGGCTCCCATGATTATATGTCTTCAAGGTATGTTTCTTTTCTTATTGGTTTTTTTATCTTCTTCTTCTTTTTTCGCGACTTTTTTTATTGATGTGGTACGATTTCACCAACTATTTCGCATCTTAATTGACATTTATCTCACGTAATATTAGGATTTCCAAGAAATCTTGCTTATTCTTTCTATTTTACTTGGTAAGCTTCCCATGTCATTGAGATACTATCTTTTTTTTTTTTTTTGGTTATATGATGTTCTTATGGCTAACAGGTATGAGGTATTAATTTGTTTTTCTTTGATGTTAGAATTCTTTCCCCCTCCTCTAAGGTTCCTTGAAAAGATCTTATTAGCTAGCACTTTGTGTGGGAAGTCGTTAATACAACGAATGTACCAGGTATTCTAATCCATTTTATGCGCTTATTTCTTTAGTATCAGTCAAGGTATCTCCAATTAAGACCCGTTGCTTCCGATGATTACCGATCGGATAGAACCTAGAGGGGTGATATTTGGTCTGAAGTGAGTGCAGCTTTTTATCTGGTCTCATCGGGTCACCCTTGGTGGGTTTGGATTTTTGATTGTGTGGTTATTTGAGTTCATATGGTGTTCATGATAATTTTTAATCAAGTTCATCGAAGTTTTTGTTTCAAAATATGGTTGATCCATTTTAGTGGAGGTCCTAATTCCTAGGCATGTTAGTGGGTAACAGATTACAAAATCCATTTTTTTTTTCAAAATTTGCTATTGTATCATGACATTTTTCATGCTTAATTATTGTTAAGGGGTTTTGGTAATAGAGATGATGATTGATGAGATAAATATTGGTTAGGTGGTCTGTTTAAAGTTAACTGTATTTATTTAAAAGACTACTATGTTATATTATCATATTTTTACTGTTAGTTGAATCCTTTATTAAGAATCCAACCATTAAATGAAAATGTGTAAAGAGAATTATCAACCATATATTACTTTTAAAATTTAAATTACGATCTTTTATGTTTTTAATGTAATTTATTTCAATTATTGATTACGATTTTGAAGTTATTCATTAATATTTATAATCTTAATAAGATTATGATTAGTCTTTATTGCAATTAATAAGATTTATAATCTTACTATGCTTACGAATTTTGATTAGTCTTGATTGCAATTAATAAGATTTATTAAGTTTAAATGTATGTAATTGTTTTCCCATTATATCTATTTAGTATATGTAATTGTTTTCTTAAGGTTTACTGTCATTGGATGGGATGATTTGCTTGAATCAGAAGATATTTCTGTTGTTGACTATTGCGTCTTCAATTGGTGTTCAGTCCAACAAAGGCTGATTGTTACCAAGGTTGACACACAAGAAGTTATTGATTTATGAATTTAAATTTCGTAACATTCAATGTATTTATTATTGATTTGCTTATAAAGATTTTCAACCAATTCGTTAATTATACCATTTATTGTGTCAATTGACTTCCTTATATAACGAATTTGACTAACACTTACTTGTAACTAATTTGACTGTTAAATGTAGAATCACACAATTTACGTCCATTAACAATGAATGCCATAATCGAAATTAATGAATTCATTGAATTTGAATTGACTTTCTTATAACAAATTTAACTTCCTTGTAAAGTTAATTCTTCAATAAATTCGAAATATATACCATTGTTTGTGTGAATTGACTTCCTTATATTTCGAATTCGACTTTGACTTCCTTATAACGAATTTGACTTTTAAATATAGATATAATAATTATAGCATTGATTGTAAATAATTGAATTTGACTTCCTTATATAGATTTTGACTTCCTTATAAATATGTGTCTAAATTTATATGGTATATATAAGGGTATAAATATATAATTATACCATTGATTGTAAATTGATTAAATTTAATTTTAAGTTGACTGCCTTATAAATTTCAAATTTTACTTTGACTTGGTTATAAATTTCGAATTTGGAATTTAATATGAATTTTTGCATTAAACAACCATTCCACTAATTACACCAGGGTATAATTGAGAATTTTCTCATTTAATATGAATTTTCGCATTAAACACGATTGACTTTCATTAACTACAGACGTTGTAATTCATAACATTCTTATGAATTCCATTAATTGCATAAAACAAACATTCAATTGAATATGAATTGAATGTGAATCAAATGGTATCCATAATTATGTTTGACCAATTGCATAAGGAAAAATTCAAATGTGATGTCCTAATTATACTCATTAATTTAAGTTGTTGAATCTGAATTTGACTTACTTGTAAATTTCGAATTTTAAAACGAATATGAATTTTGCATAAAACAACTATTCCATTAATTACACATGGTGTAATTTCATTAATTTCATAAATTCCATTATTTGAATATGGATTGAATATGAATCAAATGTATTTATTATTTATTTTGAGTTTGACTTCCATTAATTAGACCGTGTGTAAAATGAAACTTTCGTATAAATTTCATTAATTGTATAAAACAACCATTCAATCAAATATTAAATTAATATTAATCAAATTGTATCCATAATTATGTTTGACCAATCGCATACATAAACATCCGAATGTGATGGAATAGTTCCACTCCTTAATTTAAGTTTTCGGATCAAATGTATGAAAAGTGGTTTGATAAATCATCTAAATCCGGTATAATACCATTTGATTTTTTTCGGATCAAATGTAAAAACAATTGGTTTCTGGCTATTATTCGGATCAAATTCGGTAATCTAATGTTATGTTTCAATGTGAAAATGAAGTCAATCTAATTTTATGTAACGAATGTGATCTCCTAATTATACTCCATAATTATGTATGACCGATTTCATACATAAACATGGGAATTTTAAGTCCTAATTCTACTCCATATTTGAAAGTATTGCATCTAATTTGATAATATGTTATAGTTGTGGGTTGTGGTTGTAGTGTTTTGCAAATGTATATATGAAACCTTCTTTATGGAATGATAATATAATAATAAAATTTATGTGAAACACAATGCTTATAATGGTAGGTGAACCATCTTCATTTTATTTAATTTTATATAGATATATGTTTGTTTATGGCCGCTGGTTATAAGCTTCCAACAGTTGACCATATTGACAAGTTCATTTCAGCTGAGATACTGAATAAAGATGAAGAGCCAGAATTGTATGTACTTGTACGTGATTTATGATTCACGGTCCTTGTGGACCTTTGAACATGAGTTGTCCGTGTATGGTCAATGACAAATGTTCAAAAAACTTCCCAAAAAATTTCCAGAATGAAACATCTATCGATACTGATAGTTATGCAGTGCATAGGTGAAGAGATAATGGTTCGTTTGTAGAAAAGTCTGGTGAGCAATTAGATAACAGATATGTCGTTCCATATAACAAGACTCTTCTTAAAAGATACGAGGCACATATCAACGTTGAATGGTGTAACCAAGCTGGATCCATTAAATATTTATTTAAATACATTAACAAGGGTCCATATAGAGTTACTGTTAATTTTGTGGAAAGCAAGAAAGTACCGGGTGAAAACATAGTGGTTGATGAAGTCAAAGGATTTTATGATTGTCGTTATATTTCTGCATTTGAGGCTTCATGGAGAATATTCTCATATGATATTCATTACAGGACACCTCCTGTAATGAGATTACCTTTTCATCTACCCGGTGAACAAAGAATTGTTTTCGATGCTATGCAGGACATTGACGACGTTCTCAATAAACCCTCTTGTGCTTCATCTATGTTTTTGGGTTGGATGGAACGCAACAAAAATGATGCCAATACAAGGCAACTAACTTACATCCAATTCCCTTCATAATATGTTTGGAAAGCACAAGAAAGAAAATGGGAGCCTAGGCAAAGAATAAAGCCAATTGGTCGGATTCATTCAGTTCCTGCTTCTGTTGGTGAAGCTTATTTTTTGAGAATTCTTTTGAATAAGGTTAAAGGACCAACATCATTTGAAGATATTCTTAAAGTTAATGGGAAAGTATAATCCTCTTTTAGGGATGCATGCTACCTATGGGACTCTTGGATGATGATATAGAATATGTTGAAGCAATAAAGGAAGCAGCTTTTGCAGGTTCTGGCCCTTATCTAAGGAACTTATTTGCAACTCTGTTAGCGTCCAACAGTTTGTCAAGACCTGACATTGTGTGGGAGGAAACATGGAATTATTTGTCTAATGACATTTTACGCAACAGAAGAATAGATTCAAATTGTCCAGGTTTGTCAAATTTTTTAATATGTTATTACTTTATATTATATTTTCTACACTTTTTTTTACATATACTAAATAGTAATGAGTAATAATTATTAGGAATCTAAATTATACTATTTTTAATGGTTCGACATATTCAATTATTCATTTTATATGTTTATTATATTATATATTTCATTTTAACACATTTTTTATATTTTTTTTTTCAGATTTGATCCTTTTAGACGTCAAAATTAAGAATTTAGCTTTACTTGATATTGAGAAGTTCTTATTGCGTAATAGTTGTAGTCTACGACATTTCGTAGGCATGCCATATCCTGAGAATGAGTTTCTATCATTATTAGACAATCGTCTTATTTGTGAGGAGTTGGGCTATGACACAAACAGTTTGGTTGAAGAATTTGATACTCAATTCTCTTCTTTAACAGATGAACAAAAAAATATTTATAACTGTGTAATGAAATCTGTTGAGGAGAAGAAAGGAGGAGTTTTTTTTTGTTTATGGTTATGGTGGTAGAGGTAAAACGTTCCTATGGAAGACTCTATCTTCATCCATAAGATGTAAAAGAAAGATTGTTTTGAATGTTGCTTCGAGTGGTATCGCATCTCTGCTATTGGCAGGTGGTAGGACAACACATTCCAGGTTTCGTATTCCTATAAACCTAACTGAAGATTATATGTGCTACATACCACCTAATAGTGATGTTGCACATCTGCTTAAACAAACCAATTTGATTATATTGGATGAAGCACCCATGACTCATAAACATGATTTTGAAGCACTAGATCGAAGTTTAAAAGATGTATTTGGTGTACATGCTGATGAGTCGTCTGATTTGTTATTTGGTGGAAAGGTTGTTGTGTTTGGGGGTGACTTTAGACAGATTCTACCAGTTGTACCAAATGGAACTAGGCATGACATTGTTAATGCCTCTTTAAGTTCATCATACATTTGGCAGAAATGCATTATTTTAGAATTAACAAAAAATATGAGGTTGCTTTCAGGAAGCTACAATTCTGATATCGAGGAAACTAAAAAGTTTGCATCTTGGCTTCTGGATATAAGAGAAGGAAAGGTGGATACAATAAGTGATGATCAGGATGTTATTTTGATACCTGATGACTTACTTATTTCTCAATCTTCGGATCCTGTTTCTGATTTGATAGCCTTTGTGTATCCGTCACTTTTGGATAACATCCACATTCCGACTTATTTTCAAGATCGAGCTATATTGGCACCGAAGAATGAATTTGTTCATGAAATTAATGATATATTACTTTCAATGTTTCCCGGTGACGAATTTGAGTATCTAAGTTCGGATAGTGTTTGCCAGTCCGAAGATGTTAACAAACAGGTTGATGAAAGATTAGTTTATCCTGATGTGCTAAATGGTCTTAAGTTTTCTGGAATACCAAACCATCGTTTGGTTTTGAAAGTTGGTGTCCCCGTAATGTTACTTAGAAACATTGATCAGAAAAGCGGTTTGTGTAATGGGACAAGGTTACAAGTTGTTAAAATTAGAAAACGTGTAATTGAAGCGAAAATCATTTCCGGAAGTAACATTGGAATGCGAACTTTTATTCTAAGAATTACTTTATCCCCATCGGATAAAAAAATTCCTTTTAAATTTAACAGAAGGCAATTCCCACTTGCTGTTTCTTTCACAATGACAATAAACAAAAGCCAAGGACAATCCTTATCCAGAGTTGGGTTGTATTTGAAGGATCCAGTTTTTTCACACGGGCAGTTGTATGTTGCGCTATCAAGAGTCAGAAGTCGAGATGGACTGAAGATAGTTATAGTGGATGAAAATGGTGAACTGACGAACAAAACATCAAACATTGTGTACAAAGAAGTCATTCAAGATTTATGAATAATGTGAGTAATTTTGATGCAATTTTTTACTTATCTTCATTGACGTTATGTACATACAACTTCATTAATACAAGTATTATTTTAAAAAAATTTTGTTTGGTTTGAACCGTGCGTGACCAGTGGTCTCTAAAACAAGTTAGCTCCTAATTACAATTACATTAAAAATAAAAATATAATAAAGGTAATTTACAAAAACAAAATGTATTTATACCTTTATGCTGTTTTGTTACATGTTATACTTTGGTTGAGTACTGATCATAATAGGTAATGGGTTTTGGTTGTTATTGTTATCTATAGGTTACCTAAATTATTCACTTTGACATGAAAACCATAGTTATATATTAGTTTTAATATCCAGATCATATCAACGCAACATTGAAACATGATATTTATATAAGAAAAAAAATATTAGGCTAACCATTATTCTTAAGACTTTACATTATGGACACTCAACTTGAATAATACAAGTCTTAGTTTAATATTTTTTTTAATTTACTTTGGTTTGCACCGTGGGTACCCATGGGTCTCAAACCTAGTTATATATATATATAGCAACTCATAAGATTAGTCGGTCACTTGGAAAATAAGAAAACAACTGCCTTTATCGATGCCGAACCATCGACCACCACCATTCGCAGCACCACCGTACATTATCCAAATCTTGACGCCATTGTTTCGTAACTATTAGACCACCTCAACACCCCGTTAATATTGGAGTATTTATGTCAAGTTGAATCTACGCGATTAAGGTTAATCGTTTAGGATCTTTATCGTTTAACTCTCACCGTTCGGTAGAAGCAAGCCTCTACGCAAACAGTGAGTATATCTTTTCCCCTTTTTACTGTTTTACTATTTTGGGGTGACTCATGTACCTACTATCAAGTTTCTATTTTCTTTTACTAAAATAGCAATTCTTATGTGTGTTTGCTTGTGTCATTTCGTGTATCTATGACTTGTCAAATCATTAACCGTTGCGGCCTGACATTTCAATGAATAGTACTATGGTATATACCCTTGTGACTCTGTTGAGAGTCCTCGTCATTGCTATGTATTTCATTACTACTAGCACATACTATATATATCTGCTTTCCTGTTAGGACAAAGAGGATTGGTGAAACCACTTTTGCAAACCTTAGTCTATTTCACTTCTGTCAAAATATTCTAAGTATAGAACTGCTGAAGAAGGAATATCAAACTGCTGAAGAAGAGATTACACAAGTACTGAAGAAGAAAAGTCATCAGAAGTTCTGAAGTCCAAACCAGACATTTCGACTGAAGAACTACTGAAGACAAACTACTCATCAGTAGTTTGTCATTCATCAGTACTTATGAGAAGATCTTTTCCACCGCCTTTTGTATCAGTAGTTTATTAGTTTAGTATTACTTTTACTTTATGTACAAGTTCCAAGATTGCAACTTGTTGCAACTTGTCTCTAAACTTGCTTTTTGGCAAGGTTCATGTATTTGTAAAGTCTATAAATAGAAGGGTTCATCCCTCTGTTTTAGACATTGATTTTAATACAGAAATCCTTCAAAGCATATTATTGTTATTTCCATTTCATATTTATTGAGAATCTGTCTAAGTATTTCATTCTCATTCAATACTTAGATTCTCAATAAATACTTATCATTTATTAGTTTCTCAAACATCCAGGAGGAGTAATAACTCCTGTTGATAAGTGTAGCTTTAAACTCATAACATTCCACTGTGCTATCACTGATTAAGAACTTGCTAAACACCTAAGTGTTCACTAGCAAGTTCATACAAAAGAGCAATACTGATCCAACAATTGGTATCAGAACCCTGGTTTATCTGATCACATATCAATCTAACACATTGAGAATCAGACACAGGCTCTAATTGATATTCAATAAAGGATTATAAGCTCACTTTTATCAACATCCATCACTTTAAGAGATATTTGACAAATCAATACTCTTTAAAATGGATCCTCATAATACTGGTTCTGCCAATAAACCTGCTATGCTAGTAAGAAATGAATATAACATCTGGCAAAGGAGAATGGCACATACCTTATCACAGACCAACACAGGTTGCTGGAAATCTGTGATATATGGTCCTCATAAACCAGTAAACATTAATCTTTTAACTAAAGAAGAAATTCCAAAAGACCCAAAAGACTATACAGATGATGATTTCCTAAAACTTGAGCTTGATGCTAAAGCTTTCTCTATGTTGGCAATGGCACTCCTAAATGAAATCTACTCTGGCCTATTACATTGTGATAGTGCCAAAGAGCTTTGGGACTGCCTCAAAGAACAGTTTGGAGGAACTGAAGAGGTGATTGCCAACACCAGAGAAATCCTGGCTCAACAATATGAAACTTTTGCTCACATTAATGGGGAAACATTAACACAACAATTTGAAAGATTCTCCTCATTAATATCTGAGCTAAAATTAAATGGTCAGACCTACACAAACTGTATCTATGCTTCATAGATTTTTAAGGTCTTTACCTGAAAAATGGGAAACATACTCTATAGTCTTAAGATCTTCACCAGACTTTAGCTCCCTCACTCTTACAAAACTTCATGGGAGATTACTTACTGTTGAAAGAGAAATTGATCAAAAGAAAAAGTTACAAAGTTCTGGCAAAACTGCTGATGACTATCTACCAGGTAGTACAACACTATTGGGACAAGACTCACCAACTTGTTCAAATAGTTTTGGATCTTTTGACCATATTGACATAACTGCTGGGATCTCATTTGAAAGATCATTCCCAGGTTATGACAATAATGATTTTAGTCAAACTGCTGATAAATTGTGTTTTACAATGGATGATTTAAAAAATTTCAGCAGTGATGACTTAGAAGAAATGCATATTTTACACCAACTGGCCATGTTAAGTTTAAAAACAAATAAATTTTACAAAAGGTCAGGAAAGAAGTTTCCAAGACTCAACAGTTCAACAAAAATTGGTTTTGACAAATCTAAACTTAGATGTCACAAGTGTCAAAAGTTGGGACACTTTGCTAGAGAGTGTAGAAGCTCTGGCTTTAACCAATCTCAGTCTGGAAATAATTTTAACCCCAATTATAACAGGAATAATGGAACACAAGGGAGTGCACATTTTGTACAGGCACAAGCTCCACAACACCAATATGTGCTACAAGTACAATATGTACAGATGCCTGCTCAACAGATGCAGAGCCAACAATCAATCCCTCCCTTTCCAGCTGCTCAACAACCTCCACAGCCTCAGCAACCCTCTCAACAAAGTTTATTTACTTCAGGGTATGTTGACTGGAGCAGTCTTCCTTTTGACACCACAGAGTGTAATCCTGATGCAGACAACAAGATGTTTGACATCAACTGGGGAGAGCCTGACAATGGTAGAAAGAACTTTGCCTTAATGGCATTTGAGGTATGCACCTCAAAATCTGCCTTGTCACAGGTATCAAAAGAATATTTGACAAAACTTTGTTCAAATTCTTGCAAAGAATCTTTTGCTCTCATAAGAGAGACTAATGTGCACTTACAAGGGAAAACAAATGACTCTGAGAGAAAATTCACTCAGATGAAATGTGATTTAGAAAGAAAACTTTCTGCAAAAACAATAGAAGTTTCTAAATTAACTAACACTGCTATTGAAACCCAAGCACAAATTAGAATCATGATAAATGACCTAGGAAATGTCAGACAAGAGCTTGCTGACACCAAGGTCACATGTGAAAAATGGGTTGAATCTTGTAAGGGGTACCAACTATTGCTAAACAAACAAAGTGCTTCAAATGTTAGGTTTGGCATAGGGTATAATCACACTGAAACAGCAACAAATTTTTCCCCCAAAACTACTGAAGATGGGAGAAAAATTGTTTCAGGTGAAACTTCTGAAGAGAAAGAATGCACATCTTTCCATGAGAACTTTCTAAAAACTCACAAAGAAAGTTCTTCAGAAGTACTGATTAATTCTGACTTTAAGCCATCAGTAGTTTCAACTACATCAGGAGTTGAGAACCTGAAAACTACTGATGACCTAAAACCAATCAATACAGTCAGAAACCTGTCTTTGAAAGAAAAGACAAAAGAATGTGAAATCTGTGGTCTGTTCAACCACAAGACAGAATTTTGCAGATATAGAAAAGGTATTCAGTACAACAAGAAAAATCAACAACTGGTTGTGGGAAAGCAAATCAAAAATGATTTTGTAAAAACTTTTTCTCCCAGGAAACAACAACTAGTAAACACCTTTTCTCAGAAAAAGACAAAATCTCAACAATGATCTTTTTCTCAAAATTCTCTCTCAGTAGTTAGACCTAAATCATCAGCAGTTTCACAAACTGCTGAGATTAAAGATCTCATAAACATGGTACAACTACTGATGACCAAAGTTGATGGTGGTCCTCAAAAGGATACCACCATTGCTCTTAATGAAAAATCCATTGCCAAAAAGACATGGATTTCTCAACTTGGTCAAGAACAAACTGTAAATGTTCTCAAGAGCAAACCCAAAGCCAAACTGGCTTGGGTTCCTAAATCTAACTAATTTGCTATCTTGTGCAGAGAGTTTCCAGAGGCTTAAATAGCATTTGGTATGCAGACAGTGGAGGCTCAATGCACATGACAGGATGCAGATACCTGATAAATAATTTTATCAGTCAAAGAGATGGATCTGTATCCTTTGGGAACAATGCTAAGGGATATGTGCTAGGACATGGCAATGTCTCCTCTGGAAAAATACAGTTTGACGAGGTCAATCTGGTTGAAAACCTTGAGTACAACTTGCTGAGTGTGTCACAAATGTGTGATAAAGGATATTCTTCCTTTTTCACAAAGACAGCATGCAAGATCATATCACCAGAAGGCCAGAAGTTGATAGAGAAGATCATTGAAGATCACACTTTGTTGATAGCCAAAAGATGTGGCAATGTCTATGCAGTGGACATTGAAAAAGACAAAGTACTAAACAACACTGCCTGTTTCTTCTCAAAGGCATCAACTTCAGAGACTGATCTCTGGCACAGGAGACTTGGCCATGTGAACTTTAAAACCATAAATAAAGTCACAAAAATGGGCTTAGTCAGAGGTCTACCCTTAAAAGTATACCAGTGTCAAGAACACTGTGTATCCTGTTTAAAGGGAAAACAGCATAAGTCCTCCTATAAGTCTATTGAAGAATCAAAAACAACTGCATGTCTTCAACTACTCCATATGGACTTATTTGGGCCTGTAAAAATCATGAGCCTTGGTAAGAAGAAGTACTGCTTGGTTATCATTGATGACTACTCAAGATTTACATGGGTATTCTTCTTATTTTCTAAGGATGAGGCTGCTGAAATCATCAAGTTCTTCATTCTACAAGTAGAGAAGCAATATTCTCTACCTGTCAAAACCATTAGAAGTGATAATGGGACAGAGTTCAGGAACAAAACTCTGGATGAATTCTGTTTGTCTAAAGGGATTATTAGACAATTCAGTGTTCCCAGAACCCCTGAACAAAATGGTGTAGTAGAAAGGAAGAACAGAACTTTAATTGAAGGAGCAAGAACAATGTTAACTGATTCTGGCCTACCATTATACTTTTGGGCAGAAGCAGTTAAAACATCATGTTATGTTCAAAATAGAGTCCTTATTGTCAAGAGACATTCCAAGACTGCCTATGAAGTTCTTCATGGCATGAAGCCCCTTATCTCCTTTTTCAGGGCTTTTAGGTGTCAATGTTTCATCTTGAACATTAAGGAATCTATTTCAAAGTTTGCTGCCAAAGTTGATTCAGGTTACTTTCTTGGTTATTCTTCAACTAGAAAAGCCCACAAGGTTTTTAACTCAAGAACCAGGAGAGTAGAAGAAACACTAAATGTCAAGTTCAATGAGTCAAAACACACTCTCATTCCAGCACATCCTACTGAACTTTTTGACCTTGACAGCTTCCATTTTGGACCTGAAAAGACTGTCACTTCATCCAAACCTACTTATTATGGTGATCAAAGGTTTGATGATGAGGATCCAGCACCATGGACTCCTCAAACAGTCATTAAGTCAACTTCAAAACCATCAGAACTGATTCAACAAATGCTGAGGAACAAACTCAAACATCTGCTTCAGCACCTGCAACTACTGAAGACATTGAAACTGCTGAACCAGATATAATAGACCTCAGTAGTTTGTTTGAAGAACATGAGCCACCAACACCTGTCAGTGGTTTACAACAACTGATCGAACACAAAGATCATCCACTTGATCAAATCATGGGTGATATTGCATCAGGTGTTCTTACAAGAAACCAGCTTTCCAACTTTTGTCTCTTCTCAGCATTTATTTCACAGTTGGAACCAAAGAAGTACCAGGAAGCCCTCAAAGAAAACAATTGGGTGCAAGAAATGCAAGATGAATTGCTTCAATTCAACAAGCCACAGGTTTGGGAAATCTGTCCCTTACCACCAAACAAGCAACCAATTGGCACAAGATGGGTTTTCAGGAACAAACAAGATGAAGCTGGTATGATTATAAAGAACAAGGCAAGACTGGTAGTACAAGGTTACTCTCAAGAAGAAGGAATTGACATGATGAAACCTTTGCTCCAGTTGCAAGGCTTGAAGCCATCAGGTTATTTCTGGCCTATGCCATTTCCAACAAAATAAAAGTTTATCAAATGGATGTTAAGAGTGCATTTTTGTATGGAATGATTAAAGAGGAAGTGTATGTTTGTCAGCCACCCGGGTTTGAGGATCCTTCTCATCCTGAGTGGGTGTATAAACTAGACAAAGCTCTTTATGGGCTCAAACAGGCTCCAAGAGCCTGGTATGAAACACTTTCAACCTTTTTACTCAAAAATAACTTCACAAGAGGTGCCATTGATAAAACTCTTTTTATAAAACATGTTGGAAATCATATCTTACTTGTTCAAATATATGTTGATGATATCATATTTGGTTCAACAAATACAAAACTTTGTGATGAATTTAAGAAACTCATGCAATCAAAATTTGAGATGAGTACAATGGGAGAACTGCAGTACTTTCTGGGACTGCAGATTAAACAACAAATAAATGGAACTTTTATACATCAATCAAAATATGTTAAAGAATTATTAAACAAATTTTCTTTACAAGACTGTAAATCATGTTCCACTCCCATGACACCAACCACACAAGTTGAACCAGATTATCAAGGAAAACAGGTTGATCAAACCATGTATAGATGTATGATAGGTTCCCTTTTATATCTAACTGCTTCTAGACCAGATATTATGTCTTCAACATGTGTCTGTGCTAGATATCAATCAGCTCCTAGGGAATCACACCTCATTGCAGTCAAAAGAATCTTCAGATATCTAAAAGGAACTCCAACACTTGGATTTTGGTATCCTGCTTCAAGCAATACCAAGTTATCAGCTTTTTCAGATAGTGACTATGCAGGGTGTAAAATGTCAAGAAAATCAACATCTGGTGGTTGTCAATTCTTAGGAAACTGTCTAGTGTCCTGGCAATCAAAGAAACAAACATCTGTTGCAACTTCAACTGCTGAAGCTGAATACATTGCAGCTGCAAGTTGTACATCACAGATACAATGGCTCCAGTATCAACTTCTTGATTATGGAATCAAAGAAACCAAGACACCATTGCTTGTAGACAGCAAATCTGCCATTAGCATCATTCAAAATCCTGTTCAGTTTTCAAAAACCAAACATATTGAAATTAGGTATCATTTCATAAGAGATTGCTATGAAAAAGGCAAGATTGAAGTGAAACATGAAGCAACAGCTAATCAAATAGCTGACATATTCACTAAACCCCTTGACACATCAACATTTCAGAAGTTAGTATCCATGCTTGGGATGCTAAATTTGTAAGTGTTTCTCTTTACTTTTCTGCACATATTTTTCATTTTTCACTTACATCTGTTTTCAAAATTGAAAACTTCTGAAAAACAAACAAGAGAGAAACTACTGATGAACAAAACATCAGTATGGGAATATTTTTTTTAAGGTGATTAACTTCTAATAAAACAAACTTCAGAAGTTATGAATAAAAGTATTTATAAAGTATTCTCATCAGTTGTTCAAAACTACTGAAGAGAAAGTGGGAACTACTAATGAAAATAATTCTTCATCAGCAGTTTAGTCAAAAAGGGCAAATCAGACTTTTCCCACATCAGAAGTTTGACCTAGGTGGTTTAAACTTCTGATAAAGAAGTTTGACCTAGGCGGTTTAAAACATCTGATAAAGAAGTTTGACCTAGGTGGTTTAAAACTTCTGATAAATACCTTTTCCAGCACTTATCCATTCAAAAAGCAAAAATACCCTCCTTCTCTCTCAAAAAGCTCTCAAACCCTGAACCTGCAAAAACACTGTTCGATCCAAAACACACACAAACCACATGGCTCTAGTTCTAAAACAGGGACACAATCTTAGAGCCTACTTAGAGAAACAAGAAGGTTGGTCCCAATACGATGAGATCATTGATCTCGTCGTCAAATCCCAATATATCACTGCTCTCACAATAGACCCACCAATACATCCTGAAACTCTCAATGAGTTCTGGGCTAACGCTGAGACAGTGATGGTGGATAATGAGGTTATCTCCCTCAACTCAACAATCAAAGGGAGAAGAATGGCCATCACACCGGCCACACTTGCAATTAAACTGGGGTTGAATGATGTGAATGCCCCTGAACAGGTTGCAAACTCTGAAATCCACCTAACCATGACAGAATGTGGTTATCAAGGTACTCTCTCACAAGCTACAATCTTTAAAAAGTATTTTGAACCAAAATACAAACTTTTGTTTCATTATATAATTATGTGTTTGAGTCCTAAAACAGGGTCTTATGACCAGATGCCCTCAACCTTTCAACCAATTTTTCATTCCATAGTGAATGAAACAAAATACAGGGCATCAAAACTTTTCTTTAATGAGTTGGTGTTACATCATAATAACACTAAAAAGAAGTTTTTGTTATACCCAAGGTTCATTATGCAATGCATAATCAAAGAACTGGGTGATGAGGTGCTTGTGGGTAAAACTGCAATTTTGAAACCCTTAACCTCACAAGCATACTCTAGGCACAACAAACAGGCTGCCTGGCCAGAAGATGACCAAGGGGAACCAGAACCAATCCCCATGGAACCCTCATCTTCCAAACCTACACCCCCAAAGGCCAAGAAACCCAAGGAACAAAAACAAAAACCCACCAAACCAAAAAGAAAAGCTGTTCAGGAGGTTGAGATGCCTGAACAAACTATTGTGCAATCTGCACTTCCTAAAGATGTGACTGAAACATCCTCTCAGTCTCATCCATCTCAAACTCCACCAAGAGCACCAATCACAATTCTTTTCAAAAGAAAAAGACTTAAGAAAACCATTCCTATTGATGCTTCTTTTGAAACTGCTGAACCCACTGCCCAAACTACTGAACCAGCACCCCAACTTTCTGAACCTGATTTTGAAATAGCCAAACTTCTCTCTGGGCTAAAAGGGAAAGTCCCATCTAAACATGTCAGTCCCTAACAACCACATCAAACAGGGGACATAGCCTCAGAATTTGACATGGATGTGGACACTCAAAGCCCTAACCAAAGAGATGAGGATGAACCAGGGTCTCTAAGCCCAAACTTAGAAACTCTTGGTACTTTTGAGGCTGCTACTACTCATTTACCACCCAGTGGTGGATCTGAGGAAAGAAGCAACATAGCTAAGACCTCAACTGTGGCAACTACTGATGAAGGCTTAATGCCTGAGGTAGGAAATCCTCTGAACCAAGAAAAAGAGGTACATGAGACAACTGAGTTGGGCTCAGCTCATGATGTAACTGATACAGTCCTTATTGAGGATGTAATCAGGGATTCAGATGATTCCATTGACTCGGATGATGATTCAAAACACAAAACTACTGAATTGATGGCTACAAGTGAAGGTCCTGCACCTGGTGTATCTATGCTCAAGAAGCTAGTCACACCAGATCAGGTTAAAGTCCACTTAATCCCTGATTCCCCTATAGTGGCATCTTCTGTACAACAAGAAGATCAACCAAAAACACACCCCTCACTACAAATGCCTACCCAATTCCCTGGGCAATCCAGCATAGACATGAACCAGCTATGCAGCCCAGATGGTCCCTTATATCATATGATGAACACCCTCATCAAAAATCACTTCCAAACCTACACAGCTAACTTGGAGCTGTCAATCAAGAACCAATTTGGAGTGATACAGACAAAGATGAACGATCTGTCCAACAAGATTGAATTCAACAGCAAACAGATTGCTACTCTTACAGGTCAGTTCTCCCAACCTTCAACATCAAAACCTAGTGAAGCCAAAAAGGGGGAGAAAACTAAGGAACCTATGGAGTCACTTGAAGCCAGTAAAAAGGCAAGAGTGGCTATCCAAGAAAGAGAACAAAGAAACCAAGCCAGAAAAGAAAAACTGGCCCAACAATTTGGTGTCTCTATTCAAGAAATAGAAGATGCTGAAAAGTCTGATGAATCCCAAGGGCACAATGAAGAAACCTCTGATAGTGATAGTTCTGATGAAGACTCAGAAAGTACTGAAGACAATCCTTCAGTAGTTGTCAACCCATCAGATGTTAACAATTCCAACATTCAAACTGCTGAACAAGAGCCTTCCAGATCAACTGAACATACTCAACCAACTCCTGTTCCTCCTAGGCCTATTACAACAGTTACCACTATGACTGTACTAAACTCTTCTCCAATCTCTCAATCAGCAGAACTTCTCGAGAAGAGTTTAGTGGCAGTTCAGAAGAAAGCCAAGGAAGATCAGATTTGGAAAATTCTGGAAGAAAGGGATGACTTGGACATAAGCCTGGATGAAAAGCTACAGGCTTATGAAGCTGAACTTCAAAGGCAGGCTAGCCTAGAAAGAATTGTTGAGGAAGACAAAAGACAACAACTGATGTCTTATATTACCAAGAACAGCAAGATCAAAGCCCATACATTAAAGAGACTCTCCATGGAAGAGCTGACAAGAAGAGCTCAACTTATTGCAGACAAACTTGCAACAAGTAAAGATGCAAAAGCCAAGAGAGCCCAAATGATAGAAGAACTAGTAGCTAATGGTTATGGTTCAAAAGCCTCTGTGTCCAAATGGAAAGAAGAAAGATTAATGGACACTTACAGAAAATACAAGGCTGCAAGGGCTGCAAATCCAGAGAAGTTTGAAACTGCTGAAGTATCAACTTCAGTAGTTAGAACTTCTGGTGTTCAAAGAAGACCAGCTACTCAAAAGAAGAAATCAGAGGAGAATGTGAAGACTGATTTCAGAATGGTACTACTAGAAGGAAGTACAGTAGTCCATTCTGACTTTGACATTGAAGAAAAACCTCTGATCACACAATTCAGGGATCCTTCCACCTTTGCCTATCAAATCCAGAAAACCATCAAAGACAAACTGCACACTAAGGTAGTTACTGAGCATCATTTGCCAACTTTTCAAATACCTAATGTGATGCAACAAGAACAAGGAGGTGAATCCCACCTGAGAGTCACTGATGTTGAAAACATCCAACACTCAGGAGCATCCCAGGGTACCACTATGGTTCCCTACACTTTAGACTTTGACAAGTCTAAAGTACCTATCATCAGATGGTCCTTTACTAATAACAAATCAGTACAAGTGACAAGAAGAGATCAGACAAGCAGAGCCTATAAGTCGATGAATGATCTGAAGAAGCTATCAACTCAAGACCTGCTTACAATCCAGCATCTAGAACCACAAAAAGGATCTCTCACTGATGAACAGCTGAACCAGCTGAAGAATTCCATGTTCAAAGGAATATGGAAGATTGTGAATGACAGAAGAAAAAAATAAGGAATTAGGAAGGTTTTGGCTTCATCAATCTAGGGGGAGATTGTTAGGACAAAGAGGATTGGTGAAACCACTTTTGCAAACCTTAGTCTAATTCACTTCTGTCAAAATATTCTAAGTATAGAACTGCTGAAGAAGGAAGATCAAACTGCTGAAGAAGAGATTACACAAGTACTGAAGAAGAAAAGTCATCAGAATTTCTGAAGTCCAAACCAGACATTTCGACTGAAGAACTACTGAAGACAAACTACTCATCAGTAGTTTGTCATTCATCAGTACTTATGAGAAGATCTTTTCAACCGCCTTTTGTATCAGTAGTTTATTAGTTTAGTATTACTTTTACTTTATGTACAAGTTCCAAGATTGCAACTTGTTGCAACTTGTCTCTGAACTTGCTTTTTGGCAAGGTTCATGTATTTGTAATGTCTATAAATAGAAGGGTTCATCCCTCTGTTTTAGACATTGATTTTAATACAGAAATCCTTCAAAGCATATTATTGTTATTTCCATTTCATATTTATTGAGAATCTGTCTAAGTGTTTCATTCTCATTCAATACTTAGATTCTCAATAAATACTTATCATTTATTAGTTTCTCAAACATCCAGGAGGAGTAATAACTCCTGTTGATAAGTGTAGCTTTAAACTCATAACATTCCGCTGTGCTATCACTGATTAAGAACTTGCTAAACACCTAAGTGTTCACTAGCAAGTTCATACAAAAGAGCAATACTGATCCAACAATTGGTATCAGAACCCTGGTTTATCTGATCACATATCAATCTAACACATTGAGAATCAGACACAGGCTCTAATTGATATTCAATAAAGGATTATAAGCTCACTTTTATCAACATCCATCACTTTAAGAGATATTTGACAAATCAATACTCTTTAAAATGGATCCTCATAATACTGGTTCTGCCAATAAACCTGCTATGCTAGTAAGAAATGAATATAACATCTGGCAAAGGAGAATGGCACATACCTTATCACAGACCAACACAGGTTGCTGGAAATCTGTGATATATGGTCCTCATAAACCAGTAAACATTAATCTTTTAACTAAAGAAGAAATTCCAAAAGACCCAAAAGACTATACAGATGATGATTTCCTAAAACTTGAGCTTGATGCTAAAGCTTTCTCTATGTTGGCAATGGCACTCCTAAATGAAATCTACTCTGGCCTATTACATTGTGATAGTGCCAAAGAGCTTTGGGACTGCCTCAAAGAACAGTTTGGAGGAACTGAAGAGGTGATTGCCAACACCAGAGAAATCCTGGCTCAACAATAAGAAACTTTTGCTCACATTAATGGGGAAACATTAACACAACAATTTGAAAGATTCTCCTCATTAATATCTGAGCTAAAATTAAATGGTCAGACCTACACAAACTGTATCTATGCTTCATAGATTTTTAAGGTCTTTACCTGAAAAATGGGAAACATACTCTATAGTCTTAAGATCTTCACCAGACTTTAGCTCCCTCACTCTTACAAAACTTCATGGGAGATTACTTACTGTTGAAAGAGAAATTGATCAAAAGAAAAAGTTACAAAGTTCTGGCAAAACTGCTGATGACTATCTACCAGGTAGTACAACACTATTGGGACAAGACTCACCAACTTGTTCAAATAGTTTTGGATCTTTTGACCATATTGACATAACTGCTGGGATCTCATTTGAAAGATCATTCCCAGGTTATGACAATAATGATTTTAGTCAAACTGCTGATAAATTGTGTTTTACAATGGATGATTTAAAAAATTTCAGCAGTGATGACTTAGAAGAAATGCATATTTTACACCAACTGGCCATGTTAAGTTTAAAAACAAATAAATTTTACAAAAGGTCAGGAAAGAAGTTTCCAAGACTCAACAGTTCAACAAAAATTGGTTTTGACAAATCTAAACTTAGATGTCACAAGTGTCAAAAGTTGGGACACTTTGCTAGAGAGTGTAGAAGCTCTGGCTTTAACCAATCTCAGTCTGGAAATAATTTTAACCCCAATTATAACAGGAATAATGGAACACAAGGGAGTGCACATTTTGTACAGGCACAAGCTCCATAACACCAATATGTGCTACAAGTACAATATGTACAGATGCCTGCTCAACAGATGCAGAGCCAACAATCAATCCCTCCCTTTCCAGCTGCTCAACAACCTCCACAGCCTCAGCAACCCTCTCAACAAAGTTTATTTACTTCAGGGTATGTTGACTGGAGCAGTCTTCCTTTTGACACCACAGAGTGTAATCCTGATGCAGACAACAAGATGTTTGACATCAACTGGGGAGAGCCTGACAATGGTAGAAAGAACTTTGCCTTAATGGCATTTGAGGGATGCACCTCAAAATCTGCCTTGTCACAGGTATCAAAAGAATCTTTGACAAAACTTTGTTCAAATTCTTGCAAAGAATCTTTTGCTCTCATAAGAGAGACTAATGTGCACTTACAAGGGAAAGCAAATGACTCTGAGAGAAAATTCACTCAGATGAAATGTGATTTAGAAAGAAAACTTTCTGCAAAAACAATAGAAGTTTCTAAGTATAGAACTGCTGAAGAAGGAAGATCAAACTGCTGAAGAAGAGATTACACAAGTACTGAAGAAGAAAAGTCATCAGAAGTTCTGAAGTCCAAACCAGACATTTCTACTGAAGAACTACTGAAGACAAACTACTCATCAGTAGTTTGTCATTCATCAGTACTAATGAGAAGATCTTTTCCACCGCCTTTTGTATCAGTAGTTTATTAGTTTAGTATTACTTTTATTTTATGTACAAGTTCCAAGATTGCAACTTGTTGCAACTTGTCTCTGAACTTGCTTTTTGGCAAGGTTCATGTATTTGTAAAGTCTATAAATAGAAGGGTTCATCCCTCTGTTTTAGACATTGATTTTAATACAGAAATCCTTCAAAGCATATTATTGTTATTTCCATTTCATATTTATTGAGAATCGATCTAAGTGTTTCATTCTCATTCAATACTTAGATTATCAATAAATACTTATCATTTATTAGTTTCTCAAACATCCAAGGGGAGTAATAACTCCTGTTGATAAGTGTAGCTTTAAACTCATAACATTCCGCCGTGCTATCACTGATTAAGAACTTGCTAAACACCTAAGTGTTCACTAGCAAGTTCATACAAAAGAGCAATAATGATCCAACATTTCCTTTCATAGGGTTGATTTGACCCGGATACCAATTATTACATTTTGCAAAATAACACATGAATTGCTAAATTTTCTTTACTATATGTATCAAACGGGTATGCTCACCAATACATTTTTGTATTGACCAAATTATTTTCGTACATGTTTCAGGTTCTTATGAGATCACTTCTATGCTTTTGGAACATAGACTTAGATTGAGATTTACTATATTATAGTTTTAGATTGCTAGTTTTAATTGTTGTATTCCTTCCAATGTAATAAATTATTAAATTCAATGTATCAAATTTTACATTTCTAGTCCATGAGCTATATAACAATCGTCACTACGTGACACCTCGATGTTTCCGCCATCGGTTGGGGTGTTACAGATTGGTATCAGAGCCATGGTTATAGGGAATTAGGTTATTAGAATGCCTTTTAGCCTAGTCTATAACTAAGCATACATTCACGAGTCCTCTCGTGTATATTTCTCTATATTCTTATATTTTGTTTTAAGATATTTTCGCTATGATTCTTTCGCGTTATTATTTCGGTATTTTGCTTAGAGAAGAAGACACTCGTATTTCACAAACGAAACGATATCACCAAGTTAGGAGTGGTATCCATACCTTGGTGATTAGTTTCACTCCTCTATATGTTATTTATCTTAGGAATATGTCTTTGAGATAGGAGTGACATCCACACCTCAAAGAGTATTTCTTTCAAAAAGGAACTTAACCACTAAGTTGGGAGTGATATCCTTAACTTAGTGATTGGTTTCATTCCACAATAATTTTCAATTTTGAAATAACATCTTTGAGTTTGGAGTGAATTCCACATCTCAGGGATCTATTTCTGCATCTCGTTTTTAATCTCGCTAAAGTTTTGAAATTCACTAATATCCTCATTTACTCAACACTAATTTACCAATATAGCTACACCCAGTCTCCTAAGCTTATTTGTCAGATTAGCACACACTTTATATACACCTTGTGCCTTGAAACAAGAGATGCCTTAACGATCCTTACAATCAAACAATCTTTTAATGTATAAATTTTGTAAAAGTTTACAATTAAAAGGTTTCAAGTTACCTAGTCCTAACGGGTAACACTTAGATTTTCTCAATATTTCATAACAATTAATTTTTTTTTTACTTTTCAACCTACAAGTTAAAGAAATGTTTAAATACAGAAAATTCTATTTTTAAAAATTTGTCAAGGCATCTGGGATCACTCACAACCTTCACGTCATTTTAAGGCTTATAACATTTTTCAAACTCAACTCCTCGTAAACACATATCTACGAAGATTTTTCAAATGAACAAGTTTTGAATCTAAAACACACTTCGATTACTAAAAAGTTATCCTCATGTATTACTACTATTCTTTCAACTATATCACAAAGATTGCACAAACTACGTTTTGATAAACGAAAATCTATCTTATTACACTCGCACTAATTATTAGTAGTTACTCTTACAACACTAGTTTTGAGCATTAATTTAACTCGTTTACTTTCATTTTGTGCAAATTGTGTGATTTACTCGATTTACGTTATACTATTATTTCAATCAAAATTTTACGCATATTTAGTTATAGACTAGGCTAAAAGGCATTCTAATAACCTAATTCCCTATAACCATGGCTCTGATACCAATCTCTAACACCCCAACCGATGCGGAAACATCGAGGTGTCACGTAGTGACGATTGTTCAATAGCACATGGACTAAATTGTAAATATTAATAGAAAACAAACTTTCATTATCCAAAAAGGAAATACAAAAGTTTTAATAGAACTCTCAAACATAGATAAATAAATATTCAATCTTTTGGTACTACCGAAGTGCAAACAGATGTTACATCAACAGAGTCACCAAACCTCTGTCCCTTACCAACCTCATCCACTGTTCAATCATTTGTTGACAAAAGTCCAACCTCTGTTGACAAAAGTCAGTCCAATTTTACACCACTTGGACCCATTCCCCCACTACCATTTCAAACATCTGTTGGTACTACAGAAATGCAAACAAATGTTACATCAACAGAGTCACCAAACCTCTGTCCCTCACCTCAAAATGCCATCATACCATATCAGGGAGATTTAATCTACCTAAGAGCTCATCCACCAGACCAAATCATTGGCAACATCAGAGAGGGTGTGCTCACAAGAAGCCAATCCTGAAACATCTGTCTTTTTGCAGGCTTTCTATCTCTCACACAACCTATCAAGTACCAAGAGGCACTAAAAGACAACAGTTGGGTAGAAGCCATGCAGGAAGAGCTCCTTCAGTTTAAAAGACAACAAGTATGGGAACTTGTACCATTGCCAAAGAATGTATGTCCAATTGGCACAAAGTGGGTCTTCAAAAACAAAACTGATGAAAGGGATATAGTTGTCAAGAATAAAGCCAGGCTTGTGGTTCAAGGCTTCAGACAAGAAGAGGGGATAGACTATGATGAAACCTTTGCTCCTATAGCTAGGCTAGAAGCTATCAGACTCTTCCTAGGCTTTGCTGTCAACCACAACATCAAGGTGTATCAGATGGACATTAAATGTGCATTCCTTTATGGCAAAATTCAGGAGGAGGTCTATGTATGTCAACCACTTGGTTTTGAAGACACATTCCATCCTGATTATGTCTACAAGCTCAACAAAGTTCTGTATGGACTCAAACAAGCAGCTAGGGCCTGGTATGAAACTCTTTCCACCTTTCTCTTATCCATTGGTTTCACAAGAGGTAAAATTGATAAAACTTTATTTCTAAAATGGAGAGGGAAAGATTTAATGATTGTTCAAATATATGTGGATGACATCATTTTTGGATCCACATGTAACAACATGTGTGAAGAGTTTAGGGAACTCATGACAGTAGAGTTTGAGATGAGTGCTATGGGTGAACTTCAGTGCTTCCTTGGTCTCCAAGTGAAGTAGCTGCAAAATGGAACATTAGTACACCCATGAGCACAGCCAAGTTACTCAATATTGATGATAAGAATAAACTGGTTGACTAGACAAATTACAGATGCATGATTGGGTCTTTATTGCACTTAACTGCATCTAGGCCAGACATTATGTTTGCCACTTGTGTTTGTGCAAGATCCCAGGCTTCACCTAGAAAGTCAAACCTTATTGCTGTGTAAAGGATATTTAGATACCTAAAAGGTGCTCCCACAGTTGTTATCTGGTATCATGCTAATGGAAAAATTGAGCTTTCAGGTTATTTAGATAGTGATTTTGCTGGCTGCCACACCACAAGGAAGTCTACATCAGGAGGGTGCCAATTTCTAGGGAATGCCTTAGTCTCATGGCAAAGCAAAAAGCAAGAAGCTGTCTCAACTTCAACAACAGAGGCCGAATACATTGTTGCTGCAAGCTGTACAACCCAACTCATGTGGCTTCAAAATCAACTGGTGAATTTTGGTATAACTGCACTAAAGACTCCACTCATGCTGGACAGTCAAGCTGCTGAAAATTTCATCAAAAATCCAGTCTCTCATTCAACCACAAAGCACATAGACATCAGACACCACTTTGTCAGAGATAGCTATGAAAAAGGTTTGATTTCTCTGCACCATGTTCCACAGAGGATCAGTTGGCAGATGTGTTGACAAAAGCTTTAGACACATCTACCTTAATGAGGCTCTTAACCATTCAGCGCTGAATGATTAAGCATTCAGTGTGTTTGTTTCAGCTTCTCAATGGAATGGTTAAGTCTGAATCATTAAGATTTGGGATGTTGTTGAACCATTAAGCACTAAACTAGGCTGAACCTTAATGAGGCTCCCCTACCAACGTGGGACAAGAAAACTAACCATTAAGAGGTCCAACTTAATGATTCAGCGCTTAACCATTCAGACCTCTTAACCATTCAGACCTCTTAATGATTCAGCACTTAATCAACCAAAGAACCCCTAAAATGTTCCAGAAAATCAAAATTCATCCTTAAAAATAGCATTTTGGTTGAAAAATCTGCTAAGGATAAAACAACCACTGTTTCATTCATTCTATCCACTGTTAGTTGAAAAATCTGTTTTAAACAACTGATCAAGATAAAACAACCACTGCTTGGTTGAAAAATCTGTTTTCAAAAGTCTGATCAGATAAAACAGCTGTTTCCATTATATATATATATATATATATATACATATATCTATATTAAAAAAAAACCAAGTGCTGTTAGCATCAACACCTTGGTAATTCAACAGCTGTTTGCATCAGTCCTTTGGCAACAACTGTATGCCATCAGATGTTTGCCACGTCTGCTCTCAAAAGTAGAGTTTTGGCCACATCAGCGGTTTCACCAGAGGCTATAAAAACCCTATTTTACCACAACAGATGTTACACTATCTCATTGTATTCAAAATACTGAAACCGCCTTCTTCATCCTCTAACCCCCATTCTAATTCCTTTCATGCTCACATTCGAAATCCATTACAATTGATCTTCAAGCTAAAGCCACCCACAATTACCTTCCCTATCTGGTTAAAACAGATGAAAACATCCCGTTCCATACCACCATCGACATTATTCTCAAATCCAAATACCTACCAATACTAATCACTGATGCACACATCTACATCAATACTCTCCAAGAATTTTGGTTAAATGCTAATGTCCTTCTACATGACAAAAAGCCTACTACCATCATCTCAAAAAATGGAGATACAAATATCACCATTACCCCCCAACTGATATCCACAACCTTCTCATTGAATGACTTGTCAGGTAACGACTCTTTCCCTAAAGCTGAACTTCACACTGAGTTTTAGGAAAGGGGTTATGATTCACAAATGATTGGTTCAACTCTTTTAAAAAAGTTTTTCCCACCAGTCTTGAAATTTTTCTTTCATACACTCCTTCTCTGTATCTCTGCTAAATCCACTTCTTTTAATGAAATCCCATTGAAAGTTCAGTACTTGGGATATGCTATGTTGTCAGAATCTGACTACAATCTATCCTAGGCCCTGTTCTTGGATTTGGTAGAAAATGTGAAGGGAATAAAGTCTGGGTCAAACAATGCTTTTCTGATATACCCAAGGCTTTTAAGTGTAATCCTACAAAAGGTTTTGCCTGAAAAAGAGTTTAAAAAGGGTAAATCATTTCAAATGAAGAGTCTAATAGATGAAACTTTTACAAGAATGCTGGGTCCAAACACCCAAGAAAAGGTGTCAAAAGTTAAAGTTTCTAAAACACATGCAAAGAGTGTTAAGACAACAACTATTGCCAAAACCTCTGTTGCTGAGCACACTGCTCCTGGTGATCATGGCACTACATCCAGTGCTATGAAACCCACACTAGTCACCTCCAAAAGAAAACATCCATCCACAAAAACCACCAAAAAAACCAAAAAGGGACCCCTGGAAGATGAGATACTAGAGGTAACCCCTGTTGTATCACAAAAGCAACAAGAAACCACTGTTGTTACTTCCTCACAAGAGTTGGAGATATCTCTACCTGACCTACCTCCTCATGAATCCTCTCAAAAGGATCATGTTGTAAGCCAAGGGGAAACACATCATGAGGCATATGAGTCACTTGACCATATGCTCATAAGCCCTTCTCCCTGGGCTACTTCTCTTTTCACTCCTCAACCCTCACCATCACATGTCCTTCTAACAATGAAACCATTGTTCAAAGCTATTGATAAAACTCAAGATATTCCCAGTTCCTCTCCATCACCTATCACTAAGAGCATAATTCAACAAGTGACTGGGACTGAGAAAAATCAATTAGCTAGCCCACGGACAGAGGAGGTTACACCCCTTGATTTCAATGAAACTCAAGGTGAGTTTTCAAGTGAAGCAGCCACTACTGATATAGAGACCATTGTCTCACAACATGACAGTGATTACATAGCTAGGACTTCCTTGAAGGAAACAACTGATGTGGCCACTATAGTGACCCCAAAATCCGTTGGAAGTCCCCAGAACCAAGACAAAGGGGCATTTGGTTTTCATTCTATGGACTCACCTTATAGGACTGAACCAGTTACAACTACCACTGGTAGGAATCCAGATGATCCTATTAACTTAGGTCATGGGTTAAAATACCAAGAATTGACGGATAGAGTTCATTCCATTGAAACCTCTGTTGTTGATATCAAGACTGATCTCAAGACAATCATGGTCTCTTTGGCTGCTCTAACTAAAAGTCAACCATCCAAAGAAGAAATTGCTAGTGAGATATGGAAATCAGTTTCCCCCATCATCATAGCACATAGAAAACTAGCAGACCAAACTCATGAAACCTACATGGCTCAGATCAGGACAACGGTAGATGCTAGGTACACAGATACCCAAGAAGATATTAAAGCCATAAAAGACCATCTGCTGAAGACCACTGGCTCTGCCCCTACCACCATCCGAAGAGATGAAGATAATGATGAGTTCACAGCTGATGATGCCAAAAATGGGGAGAGTGGTAGAGATAGATTGAAAAAGCTAAATCCCTTTGGATGTCCACCATCACAAGAAGGTCAATCACCAAAGTCTATTGCCACAAAACCAGGGTCTGCACCACCAGCACAACAACCTAATGTTCAAACCACTGCTGATGCTGAAGTTGTCAATGCTGGGAAAGCAAAAGAAGTTGATCACTCTGCAAATGTCAATGCTGAAAAGGCTACTGAAGCTAAGCAGAAAAGACTTGACACATTGGAAGTCAAGGCAGAGGCTCTATTGCAAAGAACAATAGAGCAACAACAGGAAGTTGAGGACGTTGGCTCCTCAAAAAGGAAGAAAATGTCTGCAAAACACACCAGACAACCACCATCCAAAACTGCTACTAGAACCACTGCTGCCACCAAAACCACTGCTACCACCAAAACAACTAAACCTACAATCACAACCACCAAACCAACAACTGAACCTACCACCACAACTACCAATACACCACCTATAACCACTTCACCACCTAAATTCCAAACATCTGCTGGTCCTGCACAAGTGCCAACAGATGTTAACACAACCACTGCTGCAACACCACCATCACCACTTATCTTGTACAAAAGGAAGAGAAAATCAACCTTTGTGGTACAAGATGAGGATATACAAACTTCACCACCTACCACTTCAACAACCAAATCTGCACCCATACCAGCCATTCCACTTACATCATTCTCACCACACACCACTTAATTCACATCTCACAGACCACCACCATCCATCACACCATTGGCTGCTCAGTATCCTCTTGAGCTTGATCTACTCAAGGGGGAAATGCAATCCTTTTACAATACTGAGGATCCATTAGAAAGAACTTTCCAATCTCTCCCAAATTTTCCTGTCCCAAGAAACTTAGATCAATATCTAAACTTCAAAACTGAACAGGCAGATTTGATCATCAAAGAGAGATGTAAAGGAAAGGATGACAAGACTTCTCAGGGCATCCATTCAGCAGAGCTTAGCAAATTAAGAAGGATTGAAGATTTTGCTAAGACCCTGAGCAACTCCATGTCCACCATGCCTCTCAGCAGTGATTTGGAAAGGGTGGTAAAGGAATCAATAGTTGATCAGATCTTGGCAACCATGCCCTACAAAGCAAGCAAGAAACAGTTTGCAAGATGGGCTGAGCTAAGGCTGGTTGAAACATACAAGAAGCTAGAAGAGAATAGAAAGACTGATCCTACACTGCCCATAAAATCAATTTACTCAGATGCTCCCATGGTTAAGAGACCACAACAGGCCTTTACACTTGACAGCTTGCTTGATACTTCTGACCTATCTGTTGCTGCCAAGAGACAGTTCAAAAGACAGAAGGAAATGTCTGAAGAAGACCAGAAGAAGTTTGCTGATACATTTGTAAAAGAGGGTATCTACAACCAAGTCCATTATTTCTCTGATCCCATAACTGATGAACTCAGAAAACTCATTGAGAGACCTCCATCACCAAACTCATCTAGAATAAACTTGCAGCTCAACAAATCCTCTGGTTCAAAAATTCTAAAATGGAAGGTCAACAAAGACACCGATGAATTGACATTGCTCAGATCAGATGGAGAAGCCCAGAAGTTGAGCATGGATGATGCACATGGCTTATGTACAGATGATCTCCAAACATTGCTCAACTTAGAGCTTGAAAGAGATGCAAAAGATCTCTTCTCATTGAACTTTGAATTAATGTTCAAAGGGAAAATCAGAGAAAGTCTGATGTGGAATAAAGATCAACAATAAAGCTTAGTTTTGGCATCATCTGTTCTAGGGGGAGATTGTTGGGTCTGCTGACCTGGAGAAAAACAGATGATTGGAAAGCCAAAATATACTACATATTGATCCTTAATAAAAACAACATTTACAAGTTATTTCTCCTAAAAGACTGCTGACTCTAACATCTGCTGTACCCCAACAACTGCTGGAACAACTGCTGCTTACAAAGGTCTGATAGAGAACAACTGCTAGTGAACAACTGCTGATCAAAGGTCTGATGAAGAACAACTGTTGATCAAAGTACTAAAGACTAAAGGTCTGTTGGAGCCTACAACACTTAGGCTCCAATAGATGATTCAAGACCATTAGAGGTTATCTATCAGCTGTTTACCTTTTAGTGGTTTTCAATGTAACAGTGATTGTATCATCAGATGTTTTATGTTGTTATTCTGTTAGAGGTCACTGTCTTAGGTGACATCAGCCTAGGTCATCAGTAGTTTAGATTGTCTATAAATAGAACAGTGCATGTACTATTCTATTCATCACTCAAAACATTCTCTTAGACAAACTTACACGAGTGATCAGGCTGGGGAGGAGTAATTGTAAATCGTTTGTAATCATTCAATCATATATGAAAGCTTTCGATTCTAAAAAAATTATTCTCTTGTTTTGATTTATAGTTTATCATTCCGCTGCACTTTCCATTTATAGTTTACTTCTTTCATCATTCATTTACTTAAACAATAAAAAACAATCAAACTCAGATCCTAACACTCCCCCTCAGCCTGATCACTCACAGTTGTTTGTCTAAGAGAATGTTTTGAGTGATGAATAGAACAGTACATGCACTGTTCTATTAATAGACAAACTAAACCTTTGATGACCTATGGCTTACATCACCTAAGACAGTGACATCTAACAGATATATAACAACATAAAACAACTGATGAAGACAGACACTGTTACATAGATAAACTCTGATGACTAAATAGTTGATGGGTAAAACTCTGATGGCTTGTATCCTCTGTTGGAGCCTAAGTGTTGTTAGCTCCAACAGTCCTTGTCTTCAACAGTCTTTAGCTCAACAGTTGTTTCTTCAACAGTTCTTTGTATTCAGCACTTGTACACCAGCAGTTGTTTGGAGGAACAACAGTTGTTAGAAGTCAACAGTCTTTTGGGGGGAACAACTTGAAAACACTGATTTGTTATGGATCATATATATAGTATGTTTTGGCTTTTCAGATCATTTGTTCTTCTCCACGTTAGCAGACCCAACAATCTCCCCCTAGAACAGATGATGCCAAAACTCAACCTTTATTGCTGATCTTTATTTCTCATCAGACTTTCTCCAATTTGCCATTTGAATTGTAGTTCAAAGTTTAAAGAGAATAAGTCTTCAACATTTCTTTCAAGCTCTAAGTTTAGAAGGTCTTGGAGGTCATCTACACACAGACCATATGTATCATCCATTCTTAACTTCTGAGCTTCTCCATCAGATTTGATCAGAGTCACGTCGTGGGTGTCTTTGTTGACCTTCCACTTTAGAATTTTTAAACCTGAGGATTTCTTGAGTTGCAGATTTATTTGGGATGAGTTTGGTGTTGGAGGTCTGCCAATAATTCTTCTGAGTTCTTTAGAGACAGGGTCAGAGAAGTAATGGAGTTGGTTGAAGATCCCTTCTTTCACAAATGTTTTAGCAAACTCTTTTTCATCTTCTTCAGACATCTGCTTCTGCCTTTTGTACTATTTCTTGGCAGCAATGGATAGATCAGATGTTCCAAGTAAGCTATAAAGTGAAAAGGTCTGTTGAAATCTTCTAACCACTGGTGCATCAGGATAATTTGGTTTTCTTGGTAGTGTGGGATCAGTTTTTCTATTCTCTTCAAGCTTCTTGTATGTTTCAACGAGTCTCAGCTCAGAACATCTTGCCACAGACCTCATTTCTCCATACTTGGCAGCCACTATCTCTTCCCTCATTCTTTTATATTTCAAGGCTCTGACTGGGTCTCTGCCTTTTCTGAAATCAAGGGCAGAAGCCTTTTGAGTAGGATTCTTGGTCATCTCTTCAATTATGTATAGTTCTTCTTGAAGGGCATGAGTGGTCCAGCCTGCAAATTGTTTCTTATTTACTTTGTAAGGCATGGTTACCAAAATCTGATCAGGAATAGATTCCCTGACTACCCTTTCCAAATCACCACTGAGTGGCATGTCTGACATAGAATTGCTCAGGGTCTTAGCAAAATCTTCAATACTTCTTAATTTGCTAAGCTCTGCTGAATGGATGTCCTGAATAGTCCTGTCATCCTTTCCTTTGCATCTCTCCTTAATGATCAAATCTGTCTGTTCTGACCTAAACTTCAAGTATTCATCAATGTTTCTAGGTACAGGCATATTTGGGAGAGATTGGAAAGTTCTTTTTGATGGATCCTCAGTATTGTAGAAGGATTGAATTTCCCCCTTGAGTAGATCAAGCTCAAGAGGATACTGAGCAGCCAATGGTGTGATGGATGGTGGTGGTCTATGGGAAGCAAATTGGGAAGTGTGTGGTGAAAAGGATGTAAGTGGAATGGCTGGAATGGGTGCAGATTTTGGTGATGAAATGGGAGTTGGTGTGGTTTCTATATTCTCATCCTGTACCACAAAGGTTGATTTTCTCTTCCTTTTGTATAGGATCAGAGGAGATGATGGTGTTTTGGGTAGTAGTGGATGTGTTAACATCTGTTGGCACTTGGGTAGGACCAGCAGATGTTTGGGATTATAATGGTGATGTGGGTGGCATAGTTATGGGTGGTGTAGTGGTGGTTGTTGTTATGGGTTCAGTGGTTGTGGTTGTTTTGGTGGTAACAGATGTTTTGGTTGTAGCAGTGGTTCTAGTAGATGTTTTGAGAGCAGAGGTTTTGGTTTTTGATGGTGGTTGCCTAACATGTTTTGCGGGCATTTTCTTCCTTTTAGAGGAACCAAAATCTTCAAATTCCTGCTGCTGTTCTTGTTTCTTCTGTACTAGAGCCTCTGCCTTGACTTCCAAAGTATCAGACCATTTTTTGCTTAGGTTCAGCAGCCTCTTCAGCTATGATATTGGCAGATTCATCAATTTCTTTTTCCTTATCAGCTTTGGCAGATTCAGCAGCAGTGGTTTCAGCAGTGGGTTGTTGTGGAGCTGTAGCAGACCCTGGTTTGTTGGCAGCAGAATTTTGTGGTTGACCTTTTTGAGAAGGTGGACAACCAAAGGGATGTAGCTTTGGCAATCTATCTCTGCCACTTAAGATAGTTGTGAGGGCAGAGCCAGTGGTCTTCAGCAGATGATCTTTAATGGCTTTAATGTCTGCTTGGGTATCTGTAACACCCCAACCGATGGCGGAAACATCGAGGTGTCACGTATGAATGAGTATACAGTAGCACATGGTAATCCAAATTTTAATTGAAATAAATTTAAATTGCAAATATCCAAAAATAGAAATACATAAGAGTTTTAAATGTGAAAATCTAATACATCACACAAGAATCAAGCATGCATAGACTCCTTATTGTCTTCATAAACACTCTAATCTTCATGCATCATTATTCCCTGTTGAGTTGTAAAAATGGGGGGGGGGGGTCAACTAGAAGTTGGTGAGAATACATAATCTATGTTAAGCAAATAGTTTAAGTATAAAAGTCTAGCAATTCGTATGTCTATCGTAAATTTAAGTCTACAAGAATAGTATAATATGTTGACATAATCAAACCTCCGACTAGTTTAGGTCCATCCCGTCATCTACGGTTCACCTTAGTAATATGTTGGAACGATAACAATCACCCACGCTACCTATGTAGGAGGTACGCGTATCCGGGTGGGATTGTCAATCCAATAGATCTATTATTGAGTATCGCCGGCTTGGCCATAGCTAATAATTATGTAATGTTGAAACTCGTTGAAACTCATTGAAACTGTTGACTAATTCATGAGACAATAAAGTTTACTACTAGACATGCATGTTGAATTGCTTAAAATGTTGCAAGTATAAAGAATCGCATAAACATGGTTACGTAAACTCACCTTGGTATAGTATTAGGTATTGAGGAATAGTATAAGTGTAGCCCAATAGATTGCCAAGTATTACCCTATGTATAAGGCAACAAATAAGTCTAATTCTATCTAGTCTATAAGTATATTCTAGGGTTTCGATTTGGGGATATCCAATTGTTGAATTTATAAAAAAAATGTTAATTAAATAAAGGGAAATTTGATAATTAAAATAATTGAAAGTCTTTTTATAAAATTTTAATTTAGGATGTTCACAATAATGTGTTTGAAGCATAAAAATAATTTTTATAAAATTATTTTCTTTAAAATAGATTATTAAATCTATTTATTACAATTTGCCAAAATTAAACTTTAATATTTAAAAATACTAAAATTAAAGAATTATTATTTTAAAAATTATATTTCTGTTCTAAATATTCAGAAATAAATTGTATAAAATTTTGGTGCAAAAATAATAAAAAATGAATTTATAATGATTTAATTATGATTAAAACTAACAAAAATTGATTAAAAATATAAAATAAATGATTTTTCAAAATTAAAAATCATTTCAGAAAAGTTTATCATTGTACAAACTCAGGATAATTTTTGTAGAAATTTATAAAATTGTCTTGATATTTTAATGGATTTTTATAAATATATTAGCATAAAATTGATTTAATTATTATAAATATTAAATAAATGAATTTCAGAAAACTAAAAATTGTAGATAAAACTTTTACATCAGATTTGATAAAAATAATTTTTTTAGAATTTATAAAAAGGTTTTAATAATTAAAAATGAATTTACAAGATTAAATGTAATATATATATATATATGGTTTGTTTTAAAAATGAAAAATGAGTGGAAAAAGGGGTGCCCAAGCCGGGACTCGAACCCGGATGGCTATGGTTACAAGCATCAGTCACAACCACTTGGCCTAGGCCTGTGGTTGTGATAAGTTCCGTTGTAATTAAATTAAATAAACGATGCAGAAATCAATTTATCCCCAAATCGAATGCCACGAACCCTAGTTTTTCCAATCAAGCGATTCACACATCAATAACCTGATTAATCTTAGGGTTTTTGATGTGTGAATGCCGATGATCAAAACCCACAGAAATTATTAGACTTACAATGTTGTTTTGATCTCGATTGCTCAGTCAAGCTCAAAAGTCAAACAACGATCGTGAAATAAGAACAGAATGTTTATTGTGGAGAATTGGAGGTTGAGAAATGATTAATGGCGAGTTGTGAAGACTCGCTGATGACCAATTTATAGAGTGGATCATTGGATTGATGAATTGGCAAGGTTTGACCACAATTCAATGTCATATGCGTATTAGGGTTAATAGATGGACAATTGATCAATAATCAACGTGTAGCTTAGTCAGACGAGGCCGGTAATCACGTATAGTTGCCATAAGTGAAACAATTACGAGTTAATTTTGATTGATTATAGTATACGCGTCCCACAGTTGACTTTTCAAGTCAATTGTGAAGGGTTAAAATCAAGTATAAAGTTAAAGCGCGCCTGGGTTTATTCAAATGTGAAGGCCAGCCCAGCTGGTTAGTTCGTTGGTTGGTTTGGGCCGGTCTTGGGCGCGGGTTCGAGTCCCGGCCCAAGCAGTTTTATTTTTTGTTAATTATCCCACATTAACCACATATATATGATATATATATATATATATATATATATATAGTATTAAGGTTTCAAAAATGCGACAAAAATAATTATTACACACAAGAATACCGAACTTGACGTTTTATTAAAGATAATTATGTAACGTACAAGTTTAAATGCGAAATGTTACAGTCTCCCCTACTTTTAGGAACTTCGTCCCGAAGTTGGAGTTGGAGAGTCTGGGGGAAAAAGATGTGGATACTTCGACTTCATCTGGTCTTTACGTTCCCAAGTGAACTCTGGGCCTCGTTTAGATTCCCAACGAACCTTAACGATCGGAATGCGACTGCGCTTGAGTTTCTTGACTCCAGTATCAACAATCTCGACGGGTTTCTCGATAATGTGCATGCTTTCATCAATTTGCACATCCTCAAGAGGAACATGAAGGTTCTCATCCGCTAAGCATTTCTTGAGATTCAAAACATGGAAAGTCGGGTGAACATTGCTTAGCTCAGGTGGAAGATCAAGTTTGTAAGCCACTTTTCCAACTCTGTCAAGAATTTTGAAGGGGCCTACGTATCGAGGAGCTAGTTTTTCCTTTTTACCGAAACGAATTACTCCTTTCCAAGGGGATACCTTAAGTAGTACAAGGTCCCCAACTTTAAATTCCAAGGGTTTACGACGTTTATCAGCATAACTCTTCTAACGACTTCTAGCCTTGAGAAGATTATCCTGAATAAGTTGAATTTTGTCTGTGGTTTCCTGGATTAGTTCGGGTCCAGTGATACGAGCTTCACCAACCTCAGTCCAACAGACAGGTGAACGACATTTACGACAATAGAGTGCCTCGAAAGGAGCCATGTTAATGCTGGCGTGATAACTGTTGTTGTATGAGAACTCAACCAAAGGAAGATGAGAATCCCATGCGCCACCAAAATCGATGATACATGCCCTGAGCATATCCTCAAGTGTCTGGATGGTCCGTTCAGTCTGACCATCTGTTTGAGGGTGATAAGCAGTACTCAGGTTCAACTTGGTACCCAAAGCATCTTGTAGAGAATCCCAAAAGTGAGAGGTGAAACGACCATCGCGATCAGAAATAATATCCAAAGGTATACCATGACGACATACGATTTCACTTACGTACATCTTTGCCAACCTTTCCACAGAATACCTCTCACGAATGGGTAAGAAGTGAGCTGACTTGGTCAAACGATCGACAATTACCCAAATACTGTCAAAGCCTTTGGGTGTACGAGGGAGTTTGGTGATGAAGTCCATAGCTATGCTCTCCCATTTCCATACAGGAATCTCTGGTTGTTCAAGCATGCCAGATGGTCGTTGATGTTCAGCCTTGACCTTGGAACTAGTGAGGCATTTTGCAACGAAAAGAGCAATGTCTTTCTTCATACCAGGCCACCAATAAGAATAACGAAGATCTTGGTACATCTTGTCAGCTCCAGGATGAATAGAATAACGAGACTTATGAGCCTCGTTCATGAGGAAAGTAAGAAGATCATCACGGTCGGGAAGCCACAGTCGATTAAGAAAATAGAGAAGACCATCAGGTTTGGTTTCAAGTTGAGTTTCAGCACCACAAGACATTTCATCGTACATGTTACCTTGGGTGACTGATGTGTGTTGAGCCTGGAGAATGCGATCTTGAAGGTCAGTACGAACTCTCACACATTGGAGTTTGATACGCTCTTTACGACTAAGTGCGTCAGCCACAACATTCGCCTTGCCAGGATGGTAGCGAATTTCGCAATCATAGTCATTAAGCAACTCAACCCAACGTCGTTGTCTCATGTTAAGATTCTTTTGGTCGAAGACATGTTGGAGACTTTTGTGGTCCGTGAATACCACACATTTGGTCCCATAAAGATAATGTCTCCAAATCTTGAGAGCAAAGACAACAGCGCCCAATTCAAGATCATGGGTGGTATAATTCTTTTCGTGAGTCTTAAGTTGTCGAGACGCATAAGCAATAACCTTTCCTCGTTGCATGAGAACACAACCAAGACCTTGGTTCGATGCATCACAGTTGACCACGAAATCATCATTACCATCAGGTAGAGACAAGATAGGAGCTTCACAGAGTTTCAGTTTAAGAGTTTCAAATGCTTCCTCTTGCTTTGGTCCCCACTCATAGGGTTTATCCTTGTGAGTTAAGGTAGTGAGAGGAACAGCGATCTTGGAGAAATTGGCGATGAATCGACGATAATAACCAGCCAAACCAAGGAAAGAACGGACTTCAGTTGGAGTTTGAGGAACACTCCAATTTTTCACAGCTTCGATCTTTGCGGGATCTACATGAATCCCATTCATATCAATGACATGTCCCAAAAATTGAACTTCCTTAAGCCAAAATTTACATTTTGAGAACTTGGCATACAGTTTTTCTTTCTTTAGGAGACCCAAGATGGAGTGAAGATGTTGCTCGTGATCGGATTTTGATTTAGAGTAAATCAAAATATCATCGATGAAAACGATCACGAATTTGTCGAGGTAGGGTCTACAAACCCGATTCATCAAATCCATAAATACTGCGGGAGCGTTGGTCAATCCAAAAGGCATAACCATGAATTCATAGTGACCATAGCGTGTGCGAAAAGCTGTCTTGGGAATATCTTCATCGTGGACTCTAAGCTGATGATAACCAGAACGGAGATCAATCTTCGAGAAGTGGGTTGCTCCTTGAAGTTGATCGAAGAGATCGTCAATCCTAGGCAGTGGATAACGATTCTTGATGGTGAGTTTGTTGAGTTCATGGTAATCAATACACATTCTAAGAGAACCATCCTTCTTTTTAACGAACAAGACAGGGGCTCCCCATGGAGAGGAACTAGGGCGAATGAACCCTTTATCAGAAAGTTCCTGTAATTGACTGGCGAGTTCTTGCATCTCAGAGGGTGCAAGACGATAAGGAGCTTTAGCGACAGGATTAGCACCAGGAACAAGGTCAATTCTAAATTCCACTTGTCGAGCAGGAGGCAAACCAGGTAAATCCTCTGGGAAAACCTCAGGATAGTCTCGAATAATAGGAATGTCTTGGATACTTTTGCCTTTGTCCTTCTTCTCTATCACGTTAGCTAAGAAGGCTGTATACCCCTTTCGTAAGTACTTTTGGGCAGTAGTACAAGACATGAGCTTAAGTTCGCCACAGGGTTTCTCACCATAGATCTTCAAAATCTCACCAGATTCGAGAGGAATGCGTATGACATTCTCGAAGCACAGAATTTCGGCACGATGAGTTGACAACCAGTCCATGCCTACTATAACATCAAAACTTCCAAGATGCATGGGGATGAGATCGATAGAGAAGGTATGATCGTCGAGGTTCAACAAGCAGTTACGAATAATAGAGTCGATCGAAATAGACTTCCCGTTAGCTACCTCTACCACTAAAGGTTCCTCTAGTTTAGCGTGGGGTAAGTTAAGTAAAGGTTCAAACTTCAGTGACACAAATGACTTATCAGCTCCCGAATCAAATAATATGGATGCATAGTGGTTATTAATGAGGAACGTACCATTCACCACTTCGTTGTTGTCACGAGCCTGGTTAGCGTTGAGATTGTAGGCGCGACCTCGAGCACCTTGGTTTTGGTTGCGGTTCTGGTTTTGGTTTTGGTTTCGGTTTTGGTTCTGGTTACGATTAGGGCAGTTGTTGATGTAGTGATCAGGGCTGCCACACTCGTAGCATTGACCACGAGTAGGCCTGTTGTTTTGTTGGTTGGGAGCTGGATTCTTTCTGGCTGGGTTGTTTTGGTTGTTTTGGTGGTTTTGGTTGTTTTGGTTGTTTTGGGCAGCAGGGGCTTGACAGGCGTTGGTGTAGTGTCCATACCGTTTACAGTTATTACACTGGCGGCACGGTCTACCAGGAAGATGATGGAACTGACAGGTGTTGCAAAGAGGGTGAGTCCCGCCATATGGCTTCTTGGCTGGGTTTTGGGCAGTAGGTGGAGTAGCAGCAATCATGTAGTTTCTAGCCTTGCGCTTTTTGTTGCTTGAGGTCTCAGGCTTGACTTCAATTGCAGGCTGTGGAGTGTCTTTGGCAACCGTCTTCTTAGTGCCCTTGCGGAAGAGAGTACCGTTCTTCACGTGATTATCAGTAAGGGTGGCCGCTAGACGTTTGGCCTCTTCCAAAGTTGCAGGATTTCTTCCCCAAACGGTGTCCTGGATTTGCATGGGCAGACCACCGAGTACTTCTCGATGGCTACCAGCAGAGGAGTAACTTTGTGAGGCAACAATAAGCTAAGCTCGTGAAAGCGGGTGTTGTAGGTAAGGTTTTCCCCACTATCTTGAGCTAGGGTGTGGAACTCATCCTCAAGCTTCTTAACCTCATTGCGAGGACAAAACTCTTCCTTCATGACCTCCTTGACTTGGTCCCATGTCATAGCAAGAGCAACTTCGGCCCCACGAGTGCGCTTTTCTTCATTCCACCAAGTGAGTGCTCGTTTGTGGAGAACACTCATGGCGTAACGAACCTTGAAGTTGTCGGGGCATTCACTGTTGATGAAGGTATTCTCAATACCCTCGAACCATTGGAGGAGTCCTGTTGCTCCTTCTTCACCACTAAACTTTGGAGGGTTACAAGAATTGAAATGTTTAAGGGTGCAGGCTGGGGGTCCATTTCCATTACCATTGCCGTTCCCGTTCCCGTTCCCGTTGCCGTTCCCGTTGCCGTGACCGTTCCCGTTGCCGTTCATTTGGATGACCTGAGCGAGTAAATTGGGAACCAGAGTTGCGATTTGCTGCGCCATTTGTTGAGAAATGATCGCAGCCAGTTGGGCATCGACACCATTGTTGTTGTGGTTAGGACCTTGGTCATGGTTATGGTTGTCACCACCTTCTTCGTGGTTCTCACCATTGCTGTTGCGAGTGCTGCGACGTGGAGGCATGATCTGTAATAGACACAATGAAATGAATGAGATTATATAAGGAATGTAATCATTTATTCATTAATTAAAACGAATAAACGAAAACGTTGACTTATCAAAGATTCTAAATTCTAATAACATATGAAGACATGCTTTAGCCTATAAGTGAACACTCATCCCGAGAATTCCCAGGTAGGCATCCGGGTCCCTCGTCTGATTGGGATATATGCGCAATGCAAGCCTAGACAGAAGACTCAGAATACAGGCGTTCACCCTTCCAGATTGCACGTGTTCGTTATTAAAATCTAGAACTTCGACGAGATCTCAAGGGGGTTCAGGTTAAACCTGAGGATTTTGTCCTATTAATCTAATGGTGGATTAGGATTGCAGCAGACGAATAAGAGTAGTCACATGTAGGCTTAGGGTTATATAAGGTATAGGATAAAGATAGGATTAGGGAAGCAATTAGGGTTACAAGTAAGAGAACCAAGTACTGTTTCAGTCCCTAAGGTTATAGTCTAGATTATTTTCTAATAACCTAATTCCCTATAACCAAGGCTCTGATACCAATCTGTAACACCCCAACCGATGGCGGAAACATCGAGGTGTCACGTATGAATGAGTATACAGTAGCACATGGTAATCCAAATTTTAATTGAAATACATTTAAATTGCAAATATCCAAAAATAGAAATACATAAGAGTTTTAAATGTGAAAATCTAATACATCACACAAGAATCAAGCATGCATAGACTCCTTATTGTCTTCATAAACACTCTAATCTTCATGCATCATTATTCCCTGTTGAGTTGTAAAAATGGGGGGGGGGGGGGTCAACTAGAAGTTGGTGAGAATACATAATCTATGTTAAGCAAATAGTTTAAGTATAAAAGTCTAGCAATTCGTATGTCTATCGTAAATTTAAGTCTACAAGAATAGTATAATATGTTGACATAATCAAACCTCCGACTAGTTTAGGTCCATCCCGTCATCTACGGTTCACCTTAGTAATATGTTGGAACGATAACAATCACCCACGCTACCTATGTAGGAGGTACGCGTATCCGGGTGGGATTGTCAATCCAATAGATCTATTATTGAGTATCGCAGGCTTGGCCATAGCTAATGATTATGTAATGTTGAAACTCGTTGAAACTCGTTGAAACTGTTGACTAATTCATGAGACAATAAAGTTTACTACTAGACATGCATGTTGAATTGCTTAAAATGTTGCAAGTATAAAGAATCGCATAAACATGGTTACGTAAACTCACCTTGGTATAGTATTAGGTATTGAGGAATAGTATAAGTGTAGCCCAATAGATTGCCAAGTATTACCCTATGTATAAGGCAACAAATAAGTCTAAGTCTATCTAGTCTATAAGTATATTCTAGGGTTTCGATTTGGGGATATCCAATTGTTGAATTTATAAAAAAATGTTAATTAAATAAAGGGAAATTTGATAATTAAAATAATTGAAAGTCTTTTTATAAAATTTGAATTTAGGATGTTCACAATAATGTGTTTGAAGTATAAAAATAATTTTTATAAAATTATTTTCATTAAAATAGATTATTAAATCTATTTATCACAATTTGCCAAAATTAAACTTTACTATTTAAAAATACTAAAATTAAAGAATTATTATTTTAAAAATTATATTTCTGTTCTAAATATTCAGAAATAAATTGTATAAAATTTTGGTGCAAAAATAATAAAAATTGAATTTATAATGATTTAATTATGATTAAAACTAACAAAAATTGATTAAAAATATAAAATAAATGATTTTTCAAAATTAAAAATCATTTCAGTAAAGTTTATCATTGTACAAACTCAGGATAATTTTTGTAGAAATTTATAAAATTGTCTTGATATTTTAATGGATTTTTATAAATATATTAGCATAAAATTGATTTAATTATTATAAATATTAAATAAATGAATTTCAGAAAACTAAAAATTGTAGATAAAACTTTTACATCAGATTTGATAAAAATAATTTTTTTAGAATTTATGAAAAGGTTTTAATAATTAAAAATGAATTTACAAGATTAAATGTAATATATATATATATGGTTTGTTTTAAAAATGAAGAATGAGTGGAAAAAGGGGTGCCCAAGCCGGGACTCGAACCCGGATAGCTATGGTTACAAGCATCAGTCACAACCACTTGGCCTAGGCCTGTGGTTGTGATAAATTCCGTTGTAATTAAATTAAATAAACGATGCAGAAATCAATTTATCCCGAAATCGAATGCCACGAACCCTAGTTTTTCCAATCAAGCGATTCACACATCAATAACCTGATTAATCTTAGGGTTTTTGATGTGTGAATGCCGATGATCAAAACCCACAGAAATTATTAGACTTACAATGTTGTTTTGATCTCGATTGCTCAGTCAAGCTCAAAAGTCAAACAACGATCGTGAAATAAGAACAGAGTGTTTATTGTGGAGAATTGGAGGTTGAGAAATGATTAATGGCGAGTTGTGAAGACTCGCTGATGACCAATTTTTAGAGTGGATCATTGGATTGATGAATTGGCAAGGTTTGACCACAATTCAATGTCATACGCGTATTAGGGTTAATAGATGGACAATTGATCAATAATCAACGTGTAGCTTAGTCAGACGAGGCCGGTAATCACGTATAGTTGCCATAAGTGAAACAATTACGAGTTAATTTTGATTGATTATAGTATACGCGTCCCACAGTTGACTTTTCAAGTAAACTGTGAAGGGTTAAAATCAAGTATAAAGTTAAAGCGCGCCTGGATTTATTCAAATGTGAAGGCCAGCCCAGCTGGTTAGTTCGTTGGTTGGTTTGGGCCGGTCTTGGGCGCGGGTTCGAGTCCCGGCCCAAGCAGTTTTATTTTTTGTTAATTATCCCACATATATATGATATATATATATATATAGTATTAAGGTTTCAAAAATGCGACAAAAATAATTATTACACACAAGAATACCGAACTTGACGTTTTATTAAAGATAATTATGTAACGTACAAGTTTAAATGCGAAATGTTACAGTATCTGTGTACCTAGAATCTACCATGGTTCTGATTTGAGCCATATATTTATCATTGGTTAGATCTGCTAGTTTTCGATGAGCTATGATGATGGGGCTGCCAGACTTCCATAGCTCACTAGTAATGTCTTCTTTGGATGGTTGACTTTTGGTGAGGACAGCCAAAGATTGCATTATTGTCTTGATATTAGTCTTGATTTCAGCAACAGATGATTCAATGGATGTAACTCTCCCCGTCAATTCCTGGTATTTTAACTCATCACCTAAATTAATAGGATCATCTGAATTCCTACCAGAAGTGGTAGTTGTAACTGGTTCAGTTCTAGGAGGTGAGTCCATAAAATAAGAACCAAATGCCCCTTTGTCTTGGTTCTGGGGACTTCCAATTGATTTTGGGGTCACTATAGTGGCCTCATTAGTTGTTGCCTTCAAGGAAGTCTTAGGGATGGAATTACTGTCCTGTTGTGAGACAATGGTCTCTATAGCAGTAGTGGCTCTCAGTGATAGGTGATGGAGAGGAACTAGGATTGTCTTGAGTTTTATCAATGGTTTCGAACAATGGTTTCATGGTAAGTAGAACATGTGATGGTGAATTTTGGGGAGTGAAAAGAGAAGCAGCCCCAGGAGAAGGGCTTTTGAACATATGGTCAAGTGACTCATATGTTTCATGATGTGTGTCCCCTTGGCTTACAACATGATCCTTTTATGAGGATACATGAGGAGATTGGCTGGGTGGAGATATATCCATTTGTTGAGAGGAAGTGTCAACAGTGGTTTGTTGTTGCTTTTGTGTTACAACAGGGTTTTCCTCTGGTATCTCATTTTCCAGAGTTACCCTTTTTGGTTTCTTGGGTGGTTTTGTGGATGGAAGTTTTCTTTTGGAAGTGGTTGGTGTGGGTTTCACAGCACTGGATGTAGTGCCATGATCACCAAGAGCAGTGGGCTCAGCAATAGAGGTTTGGACAACAGTTGTTGTCTTAACACCTGTTGCTTGTGTTTTTAAAACTTTAACTTTTGACACCTTTTCTTGGGTGTTTGGACCCAACATTCTTGTAAAAGTTTCTTGGGATAAACTCTTCATTTGAAGAGATTTCCCCTGTTTAAAATCCTTTTCAGGTAAAACCTTTTGTAGGATAAAACTTAAAAGTCTTGGGTACATAAGAAAAGCATTGTTAGACCCAGACTTGACTCCCTTCACATTTGCTACTAAATCCAAAAACAGAGCATGGGATAGATTGTAGTCAGATTCTGACAACATTGCATATCCCAAGTACTGAACTTTCAATGGGATTTCATTGAAAGCAGTGGTTTTAGCAGAGAGACAGATAAGGAATGTATGAAAGAAAAACTTCATGACTGGAGGGAAATTTTTTTTGTACATTGTTGCTCTAGTTATTTGTGAATCATAAGGCCTTTCTAGAAACTCTGTGTGAAGTTCAGCCTTAGGGAAAGAATCCATACCTGCCAAGTCGTTTAGAGAGAAGGTTGTAGATATGGTTTGGGGGGTTATGGTGACATTTGTATCTCCAATTTTTGAAATAATTGTTGTTGGCTTTTTGTCTTGAAGTAAAAACTCAGCATTTAACCAGAATTCTTGAAAAGTGTCGATGAATATGGGTGCATCAGCGGGGAGGATAGGCAAATATTTGGATTGAAGAATGACGTCAATGATGGTGTGGAATGGAGTGTTTTCATCTGTTTTAACCAGATATGGAAGGTAATTGTGGGGGGCTTTTGCTTGAAGGTCTATTATAATGGATTTCGAGTCAGATGAGTGAAGAAATTTGTATAAGGGTTTGAGGTTGAAGAAGGCGGTTTCAGTATTTTGAATACAATGAGGCAGTGTAACAACTGTTGGGGAAAAACGGGGTTTTTATAGCCTCTGATGAAACCGCTGATGTGGCCAAAGCTCTGCTTTTGATAGCAGATGTGGCAAACATCTGATGCAGCATACGTGGCAAACAGCTGTTGATGTTTTGCCAAAGCACTGATTTTTTTATGTATATATATGTATATAGTGGAAAAAAGTTGTTTTATCTAATCAGATGTTTGAAACAGATTTTTCAACCAAAAGCTATTTTTAAGGATGGAATTTAATTTTTTGAAAACATTTTTGTTGTTAATCCATGTTTAGCATACCAATCCGAGCGATCAGACTTTCAAAGGTAGATGTGTCTAAAGCTTTTGTCAACACATCTGCCAGCTAATCCTATGTTGCAACATGGTGCAGAGAAATTAAACCTTTTTCATAGCTATCCCTCTCAAAGTGATGTCTGATGTCGATGTGTTTTGTGGTGGAGTGAGAGACTAGATTTTTGATGATATTTTCAGCAGCTTGGCTATCCAGCATGAGTGGAGTCCTTAGTGCAGTTATACCAAAATCCAGTAATTGATTTTTCATCATAACATATGTTACCAGTGAAAAAATAGGCTAACATATGTTATGATGCACAACTTATTTTATTTTTTCAAAAAACCGTTCGGCGCTTTTTTGATTTTTTTGGTTCAAAACACTTAAAAACATGTATATTACATGCCCTAATTTTTTCAAAAAAAAAAGCTTGGGAAGTAGGGTTTTCCGGGGGTTTCCCGAAAAAACAAGGTTTTCCATGGATATATCCCCTATATATATAGGTTATATATACACACACACACACCTATATATATATATATATATATATATATATATATATAGGTTACGATTTATGTAGAAAGTGGTGATTTTCTAAGAAGTGTAGGAAGCCACACATTAATAACATGTGGCACTCCTAATTTCTAGAGAAAATGGTATTTTGGTAATTAACAAATTAGATTAGATTTTTTTATAATAATAACTAGATAATTATGGAAAGGATTTCAGTGTCAAATATTAACAACTTCATCATAAAATTTCCACGAATATCATCACCATCTTCATCATAATTTATAATGATTCCAACAATCTTCTTCATATCCAGCCAAAAACAACATATATCACAGTGTTTTAACCTGTGTTGATGTTTTCATACATGTTCATTGTGATTTAAAACACTACAACATCAACTATCAGACATTAAGACACGCCAACATAAAGCTTATGAAAATAAATCAAGATGCGAAGAAATAAACACCGGTAAAACACCTTGCAAAGAAATAATCATCGACAAAATACCATACGAAGAAACAAATCAACTAACAACCATTAAAAAAATGATAAGACACTACCAGTAAAACACTCTACAAAAAAATAGACATTAGTAAAACACTCTGTGAAGAATAAAACACTTTGTGAAGAAATAAACACTAGTTTGTACACCTTACAAACAAAATACATGATAAAACATCATCTGATCGTTATAAATTCATACAAAATTCTTACATAGTTGAAAATAAAACAACCTGATTGTCATTTTAAAAAGACCCAACAATGGTAAAAACACATCTTCAATTGTAACAAACAAAAAAAAACAACTCGGTTGTCATTTTTAACCATCCACAATCGGAAATAAAACAACCCGATTTTCATTTTTAAGAAGACCCAACAATGGTAAAAACACATCTTCAATCGTAAAAAAAAACCTAACTTCAAAATTGATATTACACACCCCGTCCCGTCAACGCCTTCACTAGATTGTTCTTTTTATCTGTCAACACATCTTCAATCAGATCTGTTGTTTTAGACTTCATCTTCTTACATGTAAATGCGTAAATACACCACAAATCTGTTTAGGGAATATTGTTTGAATGATGAGGAAAAAGGGGTTTAAATCTTATGTTTGTATTTTTGCACCACGAAAAAAATTCCCTATAACGGTTTGAGATAACTTCAAAGTGGACACCGGTGCGTGGGTAGTGATTCAAACTCGGGTCGAGGGGTTGTCTGTCGATTGGTTTCACCGCTGAAGTACACATTCCAAAAAAAAATTTTTGCACCAAAGTGTATCTAAATCCATGATATGTGGATTATTGTTTTCTAATTCCTATAGCAGAGGGTTTTCAAAAGTGGAAATGTGCGCGACTAATGGAGTAGTTTCAATGATTTTTGTTTTTGTTTCTTTTAAAACACTAGTCCATTTACTAGAATACCCCTACATGTTAAATTAACAACTAATTATAAAACACTAATTATAAAAATGCCACTCATTTAATCTACACCCATTAAAAGTCTAATCCAAGGGTTGAAAACACTTCCTAAACTTCTTAGGAAAACACTACTTTCTACACGAATCCCACCCTCTCTCTCTCTCTCTCTCTCTATATATATATATATATATATATATATATATATATATTAATATTAATTATTAAATGAGAGCCCCATTTGTAAGGGGGCCCAAAGCCCTAGTGTGCGTTAGTAACACCGTGAAGCCGATCATGGTGTTTACTATTCTACCAATGATGGCGACAGCGCGGTTGCGGTGGAGGTTGGTGCTTGGTAGTGAAAGCTAACATAGGTGGCAAGTGATCAACCTTAACTGATCCGAACCGTCAAACCGACCCACCCAAAGATATTTATGTCCAAGTCTACAAAATTAGAATGTCTAAAATAGTGACATCTTTAGAAAAAAAATCTGAATCTGCCACCAAAGGGTGTGAGGGTACAGAGCAGGTGTTGATGAAAATAAAAAGGCTGAGAATGTTGTTAATATATTTGGATTTGTTTTTAACTTAGCATGTATAACCTATTTTAAATATTATATTTTTAGAGGAGTTTGTGAATTTTTAATAAACACATGTAAAAACATTTCAACCCAAACGACATCCCATTTTTATTGTATAAATACTAGTGGTGGTGCCCGCGCGTTGCCGCGGGTTCATTACACGGAGAGAACTTATGACATCCTCACCTACACATATTCAAGATATTTCAAATCGCTTTGATAAGATTAATAAAATACATAAACACGAACGTTACCAAACCTTTTACATATAAAATAACTACATAAAGATATATCACTTCACCGTCTCCATCACGGCGACGCCATCACCTTCATCACATCTTCATGACCCAACACTCGCAACATATACAGTTTAGGCTTGAGTTGTCTGTTTGTTGGCATGCAATACCTTGAAATCAAATGAAAATTTTAATTAGATGTTCATTTTCTTTGCCACTAATGCAATACCTTGATCATAAAAAAGCAACTGATATAAACATAAAGTAGTTTATATCCTTTAAATTAACAAAAAGACGACCCACTATTAACAGAAACACATATATTACCGGGTCGGTAGGGCTAGTCATCTATACATTCAAGACAATAACTCAATGTCCTTGCATTCTAACAGTAGATTAGGAATACTTATAATGACTTCTTACTTGTCATTTTGTGAGGCAATTAACGTGACAAGGTTAATTCTAAGCTGCCTCAAAAAGTCTATACTTTTTAGTTTGGTCCACAGTAGCCAGTTTCCTGGGCTCACTTTAAGGTCAACTTGGGCTGATCACAATTATTGATCATATTTTCTAATTCAAGAAAACGATGATCACCTTATAACTAATATAACTAAAAAACATATATGGGATATGTTATGAGCTGCATAACTTTAAGAGCACCAACAAGATCCTGGTTGTTTTCTTACTTTTTATGGATGTGATACATTAAGAATTTAAGATGCTAAAGCTCTCTAAACTATAATGGCATGTACAAGTAACAATGCTTGACATAAATGCCAGCATAGTCAAGATAAAGAAAGCAATATAATATATATAATGAGATAAAATTAGCAAGGGAAATAAAAAATCACGTAGAGGCAAAATTCAAGTCAGGATATAAACAACAAAAGATGACAAAAATAATACCTTTATGAGAGAAATACGCCGTTGGCGAAGCCCGGAATTGATTAGATCTTCAACATATTTTAAAATGTCAGCTTGAAGATCAGCCTCAAGTCCTTGATCAAGCACAATTGTCTACAATACAATTATGCAAACAATAACATTAATAATAATAATATGTCAACAAAACGAAAAGAAACTAAGTTGTGGATGATGGAAGATGGAAAGATACCCGTAACAGCGTATAAAGTGTTGTTATTAAATCTCTTCTCTCTGTATACCAAAGCCCGGATGTAAGACGTAATATATCCAATGGCCCCCGCCCTGGCAATCCCCACTAAATGGATTTGATGCAGTTATACCAGTCAGATATGAGAATACAATTCAAACAACAATGGGTGAAGAGATTGCAAGAGAAAATCTACCTCTTGATTCGCAGAAACAAGCAATCTCATGCAGTCTATTTCATTGAGATGAAGATCATCACTCAGCTTGAGAGCCTAAATTACAAGTAGTGAGATGATAGAATAAGACAGACTACTAATATGGACACACTTAACTTATATGGCTAAACTGATCAATTGCTGGCAAAGTAACTGACTTCTCAAAAATATCCAGACCATCCTAACTTTGTCAATTTAACCACAAGTCAATTTTCTTTACTACAAGAAAACTAAAAGAGAGCAACAGTAGAAGCATATAACTTACAATTTGAACATCCTGATCATCAAGTGGGATTAGCCCTGAATCAGGAAGCCTGACTTCTTTAGACTCCACTTGTGCTCTGTTAGAGGCCTTCGGAGGCTACATATAAAATTTAACAAATATAAATAACTGATAAGAAACAACAAACTTATAAATAATCACAACAATTATTAAAAACACACATACACACACACACACCAAGAAACCAAAAGGAATCCCATTGTCCCACAAAATTCAACCTCGTCAGAAAACTTAGACCCTAAACGGCTAAACATAAACCCAACACAAAACGAACATGTTAAAGCCTCAAGCTCAAATCATGCAAAACAATCTCTATAAAAAAACAAATTAATAAGCTAGACATTTAATCAAACACCTGATAGGCAACACTTTCTAAGACAATCACGACCACACCAACGCGAAAAACCACCTTCGTCGTGTTCCTCCTTAATCCTCGACATCGTTTTCAACCCAGTGGTCTCTATTATTGTGTTTCAATAATGAAATTTAAGGAGGGGTTACATATGGAGAAGGATAAAGATTCTAATCGTCTATTCTTGTTGAAGGACCAACATTCAAACCGAAGGGTAACTGATTTGTCTTATGATCGTCTATTCTTGATGAAGGGGTTCAGCATTCAAAGTTTATGTTTTAATGATGATGATGAAAGGGTTTTATATCTCTATTATTGTTGTCAATTGATGGTGGCGACTGTTTAAAAAATGTTAGGTTTGATTACAGAAGAAGGTGAAAGGAAGAATTCAATGGGGGTAACAGTTGGTTTTGTGATGAAAGAATTGATTTGCTAGGGTTTATGGCTGATGTCGATTCACTTCAATTCTTTCATTTCCAGGAAGTTATTACCAGGAAGGTGGCATTATTATAAAACATTAAATTGGTAGGGGTTAGGAAGAGAGTGTATTATAGGGGTATTATGGGAAACAATGTTCTACTTTTAACTAAAATGTGGTTACAAAATTACATTGATATCCTTGCAAGTGTCTTAATGTTCCAAAAAGTTCTAATTATACCCTTGTGATATAAGCTTAATTTACTTGTACATGTTGCTATAATAGTTGGATGATGTACAAAATTACTATGTTGTACATCACTCCTCCTTTATAATGTATATTATAGATAAAATGTGTTAGCTCATATTTATTACTGAATGAAATGGGTCATTGATCAGTAAAACGAACCAATAACACGTGAGATGGATACTCGTGTATTTAGAATTAGTTGAGGAGTAAGTGTCGGATAGCATTATCATTTGACATTTGAGATCTAGACGAGTAGTTAGCATTATAAGAGACGTTAGTTATAATAATAAAATATATTTGAACCCTACTCCGTTCGTGATAAAACTTTGGTTTGACGCGTTGATAAAATTAAGCTAATATTATGTTCTATGTATATATATGTACGTATAAACGAATATGCAATTTGGAGTACAACATGAATCACAAACAAGATGTTATGGACAGTGACATCAAAAGAATTCGTTGATTAGGCTAGTTGGGCTCAAGAATTAGTTATAGGCTACAACAAGTATCTAAGTGGGTTTTAAAATATATACAGGTTAGGCTTTAATTAAACAAGCCCACAAATTAACATAATATATCTATAATCTAAAATCTATCTATATCTATATCTACTAGTAGGAATGCCCACGTATCTGTTTTGTCCCCCGTGCATCGTGTTTGTTGGTTATTCATTATGAAAAAGTAGAAAATAACGATGTATAAAATACATGTTATTAAAAACTGGAACTCATAAGTATATTTTCTGAAAATTTTAAATGGGTACATAACAATAGGCCTTACTATTCCTGGTAACACCCTTAGATTGGCCCACGTCTTTCGGTGGGACCTTTTTGTGTATCTCGAAGGCAGATAAGTATGCCATCATAGAGCAGTGCTTAGCGTAGTGAAGTGGCGTTCTATCTCTTAATGACCATAAGATTGTAGTGTAAGTGATGTAATTACTAAAATGCAGTTTGTAGTGTGCAACATATTTCTATTATTTTAGGGCACCCGCGAGATGCAGCAGAGTCAATGATTTGCATAGATCGATACTCTCGTTTTATGTTAGTTTGACAAGCGCCGTAACAAATATATTGGGCCAAACAAATTAGTAATCAATATAGTTAAAACTACCAAATCGACTGATAAGAACTTGTCTTCTTTTGGATATGTAAACAATTGGTGACTTCGTTAGATCAGAAACTTAAATTCTATTCCTAGAAGCTTATAGTAGCAGAGAAAACAAAAAACCATCGAGGAAGACGATGACGTTGCTCATGAAGTATATCTACCATATTTGCTTGTATAAACGTCAAGCCTACATATATCACTCACTTTAATGGGTTGATACGTGTCATGGGTTGGGTGTGTTGGCAAACTTCAAGCCTACATATTCATTTGTGTGCAGAAGTGTCATATCATACCATCCCTGCAACCGCATAAATTTAAAAAGAAGATATAAATAAATAATATATGATGTAATTTATTTACTATAAACATTGAAAGATATGTAAGTTATGTATGTGAAGAGTCACCACATTATTTATATACCAAATATATAACCACTATTTATAAGACTATATCATTGATACAAACATAATAAAGACATGGAGGTTATGAATGTAAAGAGTCACCACATTATTGTTAATTTCCACATCAATTTTATAGTTATGTTTAAATTAATTTCTTGAACAATTTAATATTTAATTAGAGACAATTTTACCCCCTAAATGACTTCAATAAGCATTGTACTATAAGCAATAAAGATTCGGGTTGATTCATTAGCGTGAGCATGAATTTATGGCTTTTCGATTTCTTATTTCTTAACACAAATAACATAAATAATTAACAAATAGTTAAGTTTTTGTTTTATCTTTATGCTAGTGTTTAATTTATTTTATTAATTAGAATTAGAACTTAAACAATATATAATTGCCGAAAGCAAAATAATATTGTGAACCACAGTTCATACAACGTTTAACAAGAACATTAAATAGATCAACAAATACCTTAAAAGTCTTAGAACAAATATAGTTTATGTATAGATCGAGTTAACAATTTTATGGCGTTCAAGGATACCATGTTGATTAAAATTGAGGAAAGTCTCCATACCCTTCTCTAACCATCCTCTCCATCATTTGTCCTTCATGTCCGTTTGTTCCCTGCAACATCAGTTTTCATCCCATGCAGTAAGTGGAAGTAATATTTATAATATATTAGAAACATATTAGCAAATCTAGAATGTTATATTTATAATTTTGTCTGTTTTATTTAGTTAACAATATATATAATTCAAGATACACAACTTCTTAACAAGGATAGTTAGGAAAGCCATCTGTCACCTTCATAGGGCCATATCATCCAATTCAGTAGAGTTGAGGTCAATAGGTCATAGAACATGCTGGCTTCTGAAAGCTTCATGGAGAGAAACAAAAAATACACAAAGAAGAGAAAAAACTGTACTAATTAATTTTGAAAAATATTTTCTCATCAATAATTCTGAATATTGTTTGTTTATTGTTTTAATTGTTAGTTCCACAATTAAATTACCTCAATTTGATTCTGCAACGATACATAGTTGATTATTACATCCAACGTCACTGGCATTCCCATTGTCTATAGCAAATAACTAAATTTAAATGGAGCAAAACAATGATATATTATGAAGATAAATTTTTGTAATTGTCAAAGAACATATGAACAAGTTGAAAAAAAAATGTATATATGTATATAAAGATTAACTCATATCTTTATACCTTGTAGCATCCGGGAACCATATCTTGCAAGCGTCTTAACTTCTCATTGATTTTTTTCTCTTCTCATCTAATGAAGACATAAATTTTTTGGACAAAACAATGTTTCAAAACATGAAATTAGCTCTAAGATTTTGTTTGGGGTTATGAAAAGACTATTAGCATTCAAGAAATTGATTATAATGAAGTATATATAATAATATAGATGGGGGTTGAAAGGTCTCACATTTAAGATTCATCATAGGTTAGGTTGTATTTTGTGTTTTAAAAGTTGGACATAAGGGCATAATTGGGATAAAATTTTAGGATGTGAAGTATTGGATTATGTTAAATTTACTAATCTACCCTCCTAAGTGTCTTAATAGTCACAAGTATGCCGATAATACCCTTAATTTTTTTACTTAAATATGTTTTACATCTTGTTTGTTAAGTTGTACGGAAATGAAAATGACTATCTTAGTCATTACTCCTCCTTAATTGATAAGATAAAAATAAATAATATAGATACTTATTACATCATAAAGAGTCAAATGTGGCTACAATAGTAATTTCCTATGATTTTTTATGATGACATATGAAGAGTTCCTTTCTTTACACCAAAGATGTCATAAAAATTATTCCAATACTACCCCTATTTGCAAAAGCAACTTGTACATTTTTAATGATATTGAATAAAGTGGTTGATGCACCCATTGAGTTTGAATGACACCATGTTTGACAATATAAAGTTAAATATATTGTTTTCAACATCTAAACTAACGGGTATTTCTTTTATCCATGACAAGAAAGAATTGATACGCATGTTGAGTTATACAATCAATACCATAATGTGGACACTGGTTTCTGAAGTTAAAAGATTTTTATAATTTTCATGGTTCAGCTTTAAATATCATATATTTGACTTAAAATTCAAAACGTAAAGCAGATTTTGATAACTTTTACTTGCTATGAAAATGAAAACTTTAAAAAATATAATTTACTAAACATATATATTCTTTCCAAAGTGTTTGATAAAAAATGGAAATCATCAAGTAGGTTGCTGATCTATTCAACGTTTGCAAGCGATCTATGTATGAATATTGAATGACTATGTGTTTGGCTTTTTATATGATCACCCGGTATGACATCGGTTAAAAGACATTAGCTATAAAATATGATAGTTGTTAGAAATAAGAACGGACATGATTATTTGCATGTGCCACGTTATAAATTGTCGTTACCGCAACGTGCGGGAATTTCCACTAGTTATCTTATTAAGGAGGAGTGATGTACCCTTTAGTAATTTGCATATCCGTCAAACTTAATAAGCAATATGTACAACATATTTAAGCATAACAATTAAGGGTACAATAGGGATAATGTTGACAATTAAGACACTTTAAAGGGTAATTTGGAGATTTCACCCACCTCCTCCTTTACAATAGGAAAACAAATTTCCATGTCTACCCTTGTACCTCATGTTGAACTCCTAGAACAAATGAATCGACCATTATGTATTAATTTGGGATATCAGTTTCCAACAAGATGGAAAGAATTTTCAAAGGGCTTTACACCAAAGGTCCGATTTCAATCATAACGCCATAAATTTAGGTTTAAGAAAGGGTTTGTAGTGTGAAAGATGAGGAGGTTGAGGATGAGATTGTTGAGTATGGTTCAGATCAGTCGTTGGGTGAATCAGAAAGTTAATCTCAACTGGTTTTATCCATTCTCTGTTCTCTGCCCGCGAGGTATTTCGAAGATACATTCGAATACAGGTATTAATAATACTTTCTGCATCAATTTACTTCCACAATGGTCGCTCGTCTTTTATTAAATTGTTGTTACTTTTTTGTTTGTGTTTGGGGTATTTTGATTGATAGGCATATAGTTCTGCCTCCAGAAGTTGCCAAGGTTCTTCACAAGAATCGTCTTTTGGCTGAGGTATCTTGTTTTTGTTCTATTTGGTAACTTATATTAGGGTTTTTTTTGTAAGTTATTTATGTTCGATTTTTTTCAGTTTATTAATTATAATAATGATTTTTTGAAGTGCGTATTTTTAGATTAGTGTCCTCCAAGTTTAAAAATAGAGTCAAACAAAACCAAAATTTTCATTAAATAGGGTGATATCAGTGAGAATAATTGGCAAGGAAATGGCTAAGTATCTGGGGGACTTCCAATTTGGGGTGGGGACTCCTAATGGGGCAGAGGCGGTGCTCCACATTGCGAACAAGTTCCTTAGCTCCTTCCATGAAGATGGTTCTTTGGCTATGCTCACTGTGGATTTGTCAAACGCGTTCAACATGATCGACCGCACTGCCATTCTTTGAGAAGTTCTTCAGCATTGCCCGTCTATCTATTTGTGGTTCCAGTTCCTATATGCCCAGCCAGCTAGGTAGTATGTTGGTAATGATTGTATAAGGGCCACTACAGGGGTTCAGCATCGGGACCCTTTAGGTCTCCTCCTTTTCGCCTTGGCATTACACCCTATGGTTCTCCAGGTGCAAGAAAATTGTAACCTCCCATTTCATGCGTGGTACCTTGATGATGGAACGCTTATTGGTGAGGCCACTGAGGTTGCGAAAGCCTTAGACATCATTCGGAAAGAGGGGCCATCCCTAGGGCTTCAGCTGAATATTAAGAAAACTGAGATTTTTTGGCCATCTTGCAATGAGGTGAAACTTAGGGACGGGCTGTTACCCAGTGGGATTGGCAGGCCAGAACAAGGGCTGAAGCTCCTTGGAAGGGCTGTTAGTCGAGACTCTTACTTTATACGGGAATTGGCAGGGTGGAGAGCCTCGCGCGCGGTTGATCTTATGAAACTTTTGCCCTGCCTTAGGGATCCTCAATGTGAACTCCTCTTGCTCAGATCTTGTATAGGGGTCGCTAAGTTGCTTTTTGGCTTGCGTTCTTGCCAACCCGCCATGATGGATGAAGCGGTATCATGTTTTGACAAGGGTCTGTGGGAAGCCATCGAAGACATAGTGGTATGTGGGGGTCCGTTCTTTGGTGACCTACAGTGGCGACTGGCGTCCTTGCCGATGCGTTTGGGAGAATTAGGGCTCCTCTCAGCAAATGATGTTGCGGTGTATGCTTTTGTGGCATCGCGAGCTCAATCTTGGAATCTCTGAAACCACATCTTATAGAATAGCGGGGTTGTCGACATGGATTTGGACTACGTGCAGGCCCTCAGAAAGATAAATGACTATCTCCCAAGTTTTGATATTGGCGGTTTTTCTAATAAGGACACCGCCCCCCCCCCCCCCAAAGCCTCAGAAAACTTTGGCGAATGCCCTTTTTGGAAAAATCGCACAGAGCCTGGGTGAAGCTTTTGATCTGTCCCCCCGCCAAAAGGCGGTTATTGAATGCTTGCAAAGCCCCCATGCCCAAGATTTCCTTAATGTTATCCCAATCGAAGGTTTGGCCCAAACCATGTCTGCGGTTGAATACAAGGCAATTCTTAAATATCATTTGGTGATCCCCATGTACCATAAAGATAATGTCTGTCCGATCTGCCGTAAGGCATGTTTGGACGAATACGGGGAACACGCGGTTCACTGTAAGGAGTTGCATGGTTTCAAATATAGGCATGACTGGGTCCGGGACGTTCTTTGGGACATTTTAAGAAGGGCTGGGATCTTAGCCAAGAAGGAGGCTCCTGTTAATTTCCTCTCGGACCCCGAAGAAGGGAGATCCACCATACGTCCAGCAGACCTGTATCTCCCCTGGATGGTTTGAGGGATAGTGGTTTTGTAGCAGGGCAAGCAGTGCGGAAAGCAGAGGTGAAGAAAGTTGAGAAGCATGCCAAAGCTTGTGCGGAGAACCAAAACGTTTTTGTACCCCTGGCATTTGATACCTTTGGCTCTTTGGCACCGGAAGCCATCCGTTTCCTGACCAGAGTCCAACGGGCTATCCATAGCAGTGTCTCGACCCCAGGGGGCATGGGTTCGTGTTTAGTAGGTTAGGGTTTGTCGTCCAGAAAGGGGTGGCGGCGCAGCTTGTTGCCCGCCTGCCCGTTATCTCCATGTAATTTTTTCCTGAAAACTAGTAATGAAAAAAGCTTTAGTCTAGAAAAAGAATTGAGTTATTTAGCTTAGAATTGAGGGAGTTATTGGTGGTGGATAAGACTTATGGTGATGAGGATAAGGGATGGATTTTAGGGGTGGAAAGTATAATGTGAGGTGTGTTGATTTCCTAAAGTTGGTTTTCACATTATTTTACGTGTCTAAGGATTACAAATAATTGATCAGTGGTGATTTAATATAGTTGCATTAAGTTTAATAATGTTAATTAGGGTTAGTTTTGTAAGATATTCATCATTAGTTTAATTATAAAAGTTTGCTACTAATAGTCGGAATAGTTAAAAAGTGAAGTTAATCATGTGTTCAAAACTTATGATACAAAATATTTGCAAAGCTACATGTTAATTTGATACATGAACATAGTATTCAACCATCAATGATTGTAATTTTACCATTTATGATAAAAAGGATTTGACAGAAGTAAGCTGAAAATAAGTCGGTGATATCTCTGTTAGCTTTTGCCTTTCTGTGTTAATAAATTTATAGGCATGATTCTAATTTGCATCAGCAGGCTGCTCACTAACCTCCTTAAAAACCTTATCCTGTTGTTAACTATGTAAATAATGCTCTAGAGATGATACATATAAACTTTATTTGCTAATCCTCTTGGAATCAAGGTCAGTGAATACTAAAGCTACTTATGTTTTTGTTTTCTCACATTTATGTGGTGAATTTATATTTAACTTTGGAGAAGATGAGTTTTTTTGAATTTACTGCTGAAGATTATTATCGCCTTTTAGCTACAAAAAAAGAAGGTGAGAAAACATATATGGTAAAAGACCTGTAGATGTTGGAATAATGGTTGTGATGTGAATAATCTATATCTATACTATATTATAAAGTATCTGGGAAGGATACTTGTAAAAGTTAAGTAATTACAAAATTTTATGCTTATAGTACAACACTTAGTGAAGTTATTTAACGAGCAAATTTGTCTTTTTCACACCATCATGAGTAAAGGATCTCTATAAATCATATAGTAGTTGTTACATTTAGGTTAAATAATCCATTGGGTTTCTTTCATAAAACAATCATTCATTAGTTTAATTATTTAATCCTCATTTATTTACTTTAATGGTTTTTTTTTTTATCAATAGCCTTAATTAGCTTCTAAACATGGTTTGTTTTCTTTAATTTACTTTTATCTTTTTAATCTTTTAAGTTTCCTTAACATCTTTTATGCTTAATATAAGCTTCATCATGTATCTATATCTATATCTATACTATATTATAAAGCATGAGGGAAGGACGCCAGTAAAAGTTAAGTAATTACAACATTTTAAGCTTATGGTACAACAACTTAGTGAAGTTAGTAAAGGGCCAAAATGGTCTTTCTACATGAGTATTAAATTAAATGAAATGGAGAGAATAATCTTTTTACATAAAGATTAATTGTTCTTAAGTAATTACAAATGATAATGCACATTGTACAAACCTTTTAAGTTATATGTATAATTAAATTTCAAATAAAAATGTAATCACAACCATTAAAACCTTGTTCCTTACTAATGCTAACCCCCAACTCTTCATGGCCTAGGGAAAATAGTAAATAAATATAGATGACAACATTTCACTTTTCTCACTTCCATCATACAATAGTTACTAACATCACATTTCTCTCTCTCTCTCTCATTCTGCAATGATCAAGGGGAGGAACACTCCAAATGATCTTTAATCTGGTAAGTAAATACGAACATGTTCATATCTTATTCACTTTAGTTCATATTTGGTTCATAATCTCATGATTTTTCTCTAAAAATCTTAAAACACTTTCTCATGTTCTTTGACATCAGACCACATGGGAAGCAATACCCAAAGCGTTGTGACGTCATTGAAACACAAATCTTGTAAGTATCATCATCCATGAACGTTAAAACATCTTAATGACTTTAATATTTATCAATATTTAATAACTTTATCTTTTTTATTTCTCATCGTTATCATCAAATTTGGTTTATGAACACTTTTAAATTGGATAGCATCAAAATGGGGTCTTTTTTTATAGACGGCAACCATAATAATAATATTAAGGGTTTATTAAAAGTATTGTGTTAGAATAATATAGTAACAGGTTGGATGCCGATTTTATTCAAATAACTCAACTTTTTTATTTCTTATTTTTTTTTACTAAATTACTAGGTCTATAACATCAAGACAACTAAATAGAGTTTGTCAAGTTAACCATGCTTTGTATAGTTTAGTTTTTATGTATTGTTTTAGTGCCCTAAGCTGTTGTGGTAGATGTAATAATGACAAAATATAAAACGACAATAAAATTATCGGTGAAAGAGGAAGATAGAGTAGTGATATAGGAAGATGAAACTCTTGATCGTTCTTTTTACGAGAGTCTCAATGATGAAGACCGGTGGTCGAACAATGTAGCCGGTGTATGTGACAAATGTTGATTTCATTACGATGCATATGGTTGATGACGAGGTAGGGCCTAGTTAAATCAAACTGGCCCACACCACAACTAGCCAAAACTCATTCAGAATAAGGCCCAATATAGAAAGGCCCAACTAATTTAAAGGAGTCAAAGACGGTCAACACGACAGTCAAATGAAATATAACTAATAGCGAGATCTTTGTGCAAGTAATCCGGCAATTATTACCTTCTTTTACGAAGAGAGATGACTAACAACGAGACGACAAGCTATAAAAGGAGGATGAAGGTAAAACATAGATCAATTCATCACTGTCTCTATCACTATCACTATACTATTCACTTTTATTGAAAAACAATACTTATTCTCACGCCGGAGGGTGGTCACAGGATTACCCCCAATCCTGTGGCGAGTCCTAACGGTGTTTTCTTTTGCAGATAAAGCCTTCTTATTCATTTCGGACGGTTCAGAAGGATCTCTTTGCATCATCTAGAAGATTAGATTACCTATCAGGTTTATACTTCTTCAGTTGACATACGTAATTTATTATTAAATTACTATCTTCATGACTGATATTTTCCTATTCTTATGTTCGAATTTTGTTTTAAACTACGTACTATATTTATGGCTGATATTTTGTTAGTCATGCGTTTTTTATTATTTAATTGTGATATGTAATGCTCATGACATCTATAGACCACCACAGTCATATGGAAAAATAAAATTAACAAAAGTACTATAAAATATGTTACGAGAGGATTGATAAACTAATATAAAACAAGTATCACATTGTAAATTATAATCAACACCGCATCACGCGACACTAACATTTAATTATTTGCTTCAACATATGTCACCCCCGCCGCATCGCGCGGGCATCCCACTAGTTAATACTATACACATATATACCCCTCTTACAAATCCCTAAAGTTTACAATTGTTCCTTAACCCATGGCCGCGTTTAGGATTTTCCCTATCAAGTATCAACATTATTTTACCAGGTTTAAGGTTCTTCCTATCATTCTAATTTTCACTTGGTTTACATTGTTACTCTTCAGGTCGGTTCAATGGCTCAAAAAGTGAACATGAATCTAGACATCCGTCATTCAGGTAACGAAGTCGAGCTTCATGATTTGGGTAATTACAACATTTTATACTTATGGTACAAGAATTAAGTGAGGTTAGTAAGGGGCAAAATGGGCTTTCTGCATGAGTATTAAATTAGATGAAATGGAGAAAATAATCATTTTACTTAAATATTAATTATTTAAGGTAATTACAAATGATAATGCACATTGTACAAACCTTGTAAGTTATATGTATAATTAAATTTCAAATAAATATGTAATCACAACCATTAAAACCATATTCCTTATTTTTGTCAACCTCTGGCTCTTCAGGTCCTATGGAAAATAGTAAATAAATACACATGTCAACCTTTCACTTTTCTGACTCCCCTCACATAATAGTTACTACGATCTCATTTCTCTCCCTCATTCTGCGATGATCAGGTGAAGGAACACTCCAAATGATCTTTAATCCGGTAAGTAAATATGGATATGTTCATATATTATTTACTACTATTGTTCCATCTTTTGTTGATAATCTCATGATTTTCACCGAAAATCTTAAAACACTTTCTCATGCTCTTTGACATCAGACCGTATGGGAAGCAGTACCGAAAGCGTTGTGACGTCTTTGAAACACAAATCTTGTAAGTATCTTCATTCGTGCATGTTAAAACTTCTTAATGACTTTAGTAATTTATCAATATCTAATAATGTTATGTTTTTTTTTTTTTTTTCTGATCATTATCATCAAATTCAGTTCACGGACACTTTTACACCGGATAGTATCAAACTGCCATAACATCAAGGGAAATAAATAGAGTTTGGCAAGTTAACCATGCTTTGTATAATTCAGTTTTTTATAGTGTTTAGTGCCCTAAACTGTTGTGGTAGATGTAACAGTGAGAAAGGAGATAAAAGGAACTCATCCTTTAACAAATGCAACAGTGAAAGAGGAAGATGAAGTAGTGATATAAGAAGATGAAACTCTCGGTTGCTTTTTTTTATGAGAGTCTCAACGATGAAGACAGGTGGTCGAACAATGTAGTTGATGTGTGTGACAAAAGTTATTACGATGCAGTTGGTTGACATTCGGGATTTATTCTTAAATTACTATCTTCATGACTGATATTTTCCTATCTGTGTGTTCAAATATTATTTCTAAATTACGTACTATATATTATGGTTGATATTTTGTTATTCGTGCGTTTTTTATTATTTAATTATAATATGTAACGCTCATGACATCTATAGACCACAACGATCCTATGAGAAAGAAAATTAACAAAAGTACTATACAACATTTCACAAGAGAATTGATAAACTAACGGAAAACAATTGCTGCATTGTAAATTGTAATCAACGCTGCATAGTGCGATAATAAACTTGCATTATGTGCCGCAATATATATCGTCCCGCTGCATCGCGCCGGCATCCCACTAGTAAACTAATAGTGCATGCAATCATGATCAGATAAGTTTTTGAAGACAAGGAAAATACGAGAAGCAGAAGAAGCTACGCGTAGGTCAAGGATTATCAAGGTAAAAGTCGAATTATTCAATGGTAAGTGAATTTAGCTTCGCTTTTAATCTGTTTATACCAGTTTACTTATTTGTTTTTTTCTGCAGGCAGTGATCTATGTTTGGTTCCCAAATAACCACACATTAGAAGCCACATTTCATCCCTCTAAGACAATTCAAAGCTTAGTTAATCTTCTCATGAAAGTTTTGGCTCAGCCAAACCTCCCTTTCCATATATGTGAGCATATTTTACACTCCCACATATTTAACACATACAAATTTGGGCGATTTTGATCCTCTTACGGCTTATGCTTCCTCTTTAACGAGTCAAGCAGTTAAAATATTAAAAACTTGCAAAAACCGAAATGGGTTGAACAAGCCGAAAGTCACCCGAAGTGAACGGATGTTGCAACAGGTGAGCGTTTACCAGTGATTAGGGTTGCCTGCTCAATCTGATTATCTATCAAGATATGAGTTGTCCTCGTAGCCATGTCACCCTTCACAAAATTAGTATACACATGATTATTATAAAAATCAGGGTGTGAAAAGAAAACTAAGATTTGAGAGGCCACCTCACACCGTTCTTGCTCAGTGAATATTATTCAGAACTGATGACAGATTGGAACGAAGAGTTTCCAGGTTTCTTTCAAATTTTATTTTATTCTTTTAGCACTTCATATGGTTCAGTAGAACATAGCTTAAACTAGAGTTGGCAGTTTCAACAAATTTACTTGTAATTAGGTCGATTAGGTTATCCATAATCTCAAAACAGGTTATTCAATGAAAAAACAAACTGGTTGAAAGTAGTGAAAGTGTATATGTAGTGCATACCACCATTTTTTAAAGTAACCTAAAACTATTCAAGGATTTAGATTATTGTAGTATTTATTTAGTGTGTCTTGTTTATAACTATCTATTAGAAAGTTGTTTTTAAATTTTGGGTTAACCTGCTCTGCCTCATACTAAAAAATGCACTATTTAGACATGTTACCCAACCCAATTTACCCATCGCTATTTTGACCGCATATTTTGAAGTTTTTTACTTTTAGTCAAATCCCTAAAATGTCCTTTTAGTAAAAGATATCGATACACAATTGGATGTTTTCTGGTATAACTTGAATTTTTATAAAACAATCCAAAGTGGTTCTATGTGAAATTTTCAAACATGACAGATGTTCCAAAGTGGGACAGGTTATTGTCGATTACAACAATCATCTGGTTCAATGTTGGCTAATTATCGTATGGTGGATTATATGCTTAGATGTGTTTAAATGATGTGTAGATAATCATCCATGCTTAAATATGTTAAACATAGACTAAGGTTGCATGCTCGTATGTTAAGGTGCGTTAAAATGCGTTAAACACGACAAATTGGAAAAACTAGAAAAACGTGAGTCCTGGTTCGACCAATCGAATGGGCGAACCTGGACAATACTCCTGGTTCGACCCTTGTAAAAGGGGCGAACCTGGGATATGGAATTGAAAGAATTTCATTCGACCAAGTCAGGGTACATTCGACCCTGTGAAAGGGTCGAAGGAGGGTACATTCGCCCAGGTAAAAGGGGCGAATGGTGACATAGTATAAATACCACACTTTGTCATTTTTCACCATTTCACAAACCCTAAACGCCTCTAAACACTCTCTAGTAACATTAAACATTGGGGAAGGAGTTTTGCTCTTGTTTTCCTATAATCTAACCTACAAACATCTTCTACACAAAGATCTAAGGTGTGTTCTTCATTCTAAATCATTTTTAAAGCATTTCAATCCGTTTTCATTAAACCCCAAGAGTCCAGATCTGATTCAAACATGTTTTCATGGATAAAAACCTTCCTAATGTCTTTCTAAACAAAACCTATTCATAAACAATGAGTTTTCATACAAATTAACATGTGTTAATGGTGTTTTATGTGATGTTATGTATTGTTTGATGATTGATTGCTGTATAGATGTTATAACAATGATCTAGGACTGTTATTGATGATGATTTATGATTGAGATAGGTTACAATTGATTATTGATGATGTTTTGTTCATTTTGGGGATTTTGGGTTAGATCTAGGGCTTGTTCATGATGATAGTGATAAGGATAGGATTGGGGGTTTCTTGTTCATGATAATCTGAGTATATTAAGTTGATTATTGATTGATTTCATAAAGTTTCTTAATTGGGTAAAGATTGCATGCGTTTGATGTGACATCTCCATAATTTGCTATTTCGGGTAACTTGTAAAACGGACGGATTTCGGGATAAAATTGGTAGGGTTTTTTAGGAACATGTTAATGATAGTTGACTGCTATGATTGGTGATGTTTCGTGATGTTTTCGGACCATTTAGATGTGTTTTGGTGCGTTTTATGAAATACTGATGCAAACGGGCGAACGTGGAATAAAAGTGGTTCGAATGGGCGAACGTGGAACAAATGTTAACACGTGTAGGACCAATATTACATCACCAATCGCTCCTGATTATCTCCACAAGACGTCAAACCGAATATATAAATAATAAATAATATATGTGTAAAACCAAGAATCTTACTTTCATATATGATAAACAAGTCGGCACAGATTCTTCATACATACACACATACATACGTTATTGAATGGGATGCCGGCCTGAGGTGAGCTCAACCTCAGGCCAACCTGGACTAGACCACACACAGTAGTCTTCTCCTAGAGACTGTTGCAACTCTCTCTTAGAAACCCTAAACCCTTACACATAAATATATAGGCTAACTAATTAACTAAGTTTGGGCTGGGCCTCAGACATACTTTCCTAGGCTACCACAATCGGCCCTACTCTAGTTCTATTAGACTAAGCCCACATAAGTTGCATAGCGACGGTCACAAATGTACCAACAAACTCCCCCTTGACCGTTGCTATCAACTCTGACAAACACTGATAATCATCAGTCACAAAACATGCACTAACAAACTCCCCCTTGACTGATGATTTCAGTTCTTCTCTGATAAGACTTGATCTTCGTCTCCCAATCAGTTGTGTCTGACTCTGTCTGATATCCTCACAAATCCACCGAATACCCGAAACCTTTCGCATCCAATCTCCCCTTCAATGTAATTCTATCCAAATTACTTTTATATCCACCATAATCTGCATCTTTCCTCCTATGAAGAATTTACGCCTGATTAATAAAGGACCCAAGTAACCGGCATATGATAAGGTTCAATCATCAACCAATCAGTAACGAACATCCAACTTCATTGCAAAAATATTTCAACAAAATCTCGCACATCTAATTTTTTAGAGAACAATGCTTTAATAATTTTACCAAAGAAATAATTATCTCCTCCTTTTTCTCTGCAAAATATTACCGCATTGACGTATATATTTTTGGTTTCCCCCATTCACAACTTTCATTACTCATCCACACATTACAAACACTCGGCCAGTCGGCCCTAACATATCCACGGTCCAATCCTGTGTCATCCAGTATTAAACAAACAGCTCCATTTCCATTTAATACAAGCAGGCCCAAAATAAAAATCCTAGCCCAACTAAATTAAACGAACCAAAATAAGAAGGCCCGCTAATTTAGTGAACTCGACTCCAGCTTTTTAAAAACGAAATATAAGGATCCAGCTTATGTTCAAATTCAATGTTGGGCCCCATGATGAACAAGAAACTCGGCGTCAACTTTTTTTTTAAAAAAAAAACAAAAGCATCATCATCAATGTACAAAGACGTAAACAGTACCTTATACATTATTATCTTCTAAATTGTAATCCTTCCTTTTATGAGAAGACAATTCCGAAAAAAACAAAAAACACTTTTGGCTCATATGTTCCATCACATTTAAATTGGTCAATCCCCAATTAATGATAATATTCTCCATAACGAATTTCCAAACTTAGGGGATTATTTTAGGAAATCCAATCATGACTCAATCAAATCTCGGATCATGCTAGATCCGAAAAACACAATTCATCTAAAAATAAAAGCAAAATATGATCTCCAAAACCCAAACACATGTCAAACCATATGAAGGAACAACAATCTTCAAGAACCCTCAAGAACACCCGAAGAACATATAAATATCAAGCATCAAATATGAAGTACCAAGCAATAATAATCCTCAAGAACATCGATCAAACATCTTTTTTTTTCTTTTTTTTTTATACGAAGCAGAATTTTTTTTTTGATCGATAAACCTTTTTTTTTTTTTCATACAAACTAACCTGCTGCGAACCACAAATACTACTCGGCATCACATCTTCTATGAGTTTTAGCGGAAATAAAACCCAAAATCAAGAGCAATCGTGAATCGAGAGGCGGTTAGACCTTCCGATTCGTAACCATGCTCTGATACCACTGTTAATACGTGTCGGACCGATACTACATCACCAATCGCTCCTGATTATCTCCACAAGACGTCAAACCGAATATATATAAAACAATAAATAATATATCTGTAGAACCAAGAATCTTACTTTCATATATGATAAACAAGTCAGCACAGATTCTTCATACATACACACATACATATGTTGTTGAATGGGACGCCGGCCTGAGGTGAGCTCAACCTCAGGCCAACCTGGACTAGACTACACACAGTAGTCTTCTCCTAGAGACTGTTGCAACTTGTAACACCCCAACCGATGGCGGAAACATCGGGATGTCACGTATTGATGATTGTTCAGTAGCTCATGGTAAATAATAATTCTCATTATATGATTTAGATAAATTACATACAATTGTTCTACAAGAATTCATACATCAAATTGAATAAAACTATGCACACATCTTCAAGCATTAATTCAAATCCTCAAGCAAGTAGAACCTGAAACATGTTAAGTTGAAAATATTTTGGGTCAACAAAAGTTGGTGAGAATTACATAGGTTTTTGATAAGTGAATAAAAATGTTGTGCAATTCATGTGTCATGTCAATCTAGTCCATATGTGAGAACATACTAGAAATAAATCGAGTGCATAATCAACCCTGATGACTGTTATAAAATGATACATACCATATGCTCATGGTCCAATTGAATATGTTATGCGATAACAAACACCCACGTAACCTTTGTAGGAGGCACGTATCCGGGTGGGATTGTCAGTCCAATAGATCTACCAATGTATACCGTCGGCTTGTACGGAGTTAATGATTATGCTAGAATGGTGCTTACTCTAATCATGCTCAAGACATAATGCAACATAGAAAACACATAGACACATTGATGATTGAATTGCAATGATAATGTTATAACATGTTTCACCCCAAAAATGGTGATAAATAAAAGGGGCTATGTAAAACTCACCTTGGTAAAATGTTATCTCTTGAAAATAGTGTGTTGCCCAAATGTGTCAAGTATCACCCTATAATAAGGTAATAAATATGTCTAAGTCTATCTAGTCTACAAATGTATACGTTCTAGGGCTTTGAATTGGGGATAATTGCTCGTTTGATTAATATTAAAAATATTCGCCAATTGAGAGAAATTTAGTAAATAAATAACCAAAAATCTTTTTAGGAAATTTAAATTTACGATGGTCACAAGAATGAGTTTAAAGTATAAAAATAATTTTTATAAAATTATTTTCTTTAAAATAGATTATTAAATCTATTTATTACAAATTGTCCAAATCTAACCTTAATATTTAAAAATATTAAAACTAAATAATTTTTAGTTTAAAATTCATATTTCTGTTTTAAATGATCAGAAATAATTTGTATAAAATTTTGGTGCAAAAATAACAAAAATTGGATTTATTATGATTTAATTGTGATTAAATCTAACAAAAATTGCTTAAAAATATTAAATAAATGATTTTTCAGAAATAAAAATCATTTCTGAATAGCTTAATGTTATAAAAACTTAGGATAATTTTTGTGGAAATTTATAAGATCGTTTTGATATTTTAATGGATTTTTATAAATAAAATGGAATAAACTTGATTTATTTATTATATATATTAAATAAATAAATTTTTGAAAACTAAAAATTGGGTGTTGAACTTTTTCATCAGATTAACATAATATAATTTTTGTAGAATTTATAAAAAGGTTTTAATAATTAAAAATGAATTTACAAGATTAAATGTAATATATATATATACATATATGGTTTGAACAAAATAAACAAAAAAAAGAACAAAAAGGCTGCTGCTGGGACTCGAACCCGCAGCCCCTTGTTTGGACACAGCCAGCGTGACCATCTGGTCTAGACCAGATGGTTGTTTAGTTTTGTTTTTTGAAAATTATAAATACATAGCTGAGGAGTTGTCTTCTTCCCCAAATAATCAAGAACGAGCCCTAGGTTTCACAATCAATTGAATTACACAACATTAACCCAATTAATCATGGGGTTAATGTTGTGTATGTTCCGAACAACAAAAACCATAACAGAAATTATACTTACAATCGCGATTTGGATGTAAACGATTGGTCAACGCAGAAAAGTCAAAACGAGAACGTATGCTTCAATTGTTGGATAATTAACAGAAAATGAGGTTTGAGAGAGGGTAATCGGCGAGTTTAGGAGGTGATGTGATGTCCAATTTATAGTGATTGTGTCTGAATCCTCGAATTGGTAGGTTGACCCGTCTTTATAATTCACGCGTAAATAATTAATGAATTGGAACGTTTTTTAAGGGTAATTCGCGTGTATTACCTTGTCAATACCATAACACGCACCAATTATCTAGTTATTTCCAGAATTACATTCAATCTAAAGTCAAGACCCCTTGACTTGGTTCGGCATTCTGCGCAGGTCTGTTAAGGAGAAGCAGACCCAAACTTGCTTTGTTTTAAATAATTATTAGTCTAATATAGAAACAAGGATTGGTGTGGCTTAGATGGTGGACGCGCGTGTGTGGTGTGGAGCTTGTCCGGGTTCGATACCCGGCATGAGCAATGCACCATTATTTTTTTTTATAAAGCTGATATGGGGTTTGGGCTTGGTTTGGGCCGGGTATCCAATTGCTGGGCCTGTTTAGATTAATGACTAAAGGATAAGGGGTGTTGGGTTGGGCCAAAATCACAAGCCTACTACAAAACATATTATTATTATTATTATTATTATTATTATTATTATTATTATTATTATTATACACTTATATACATATATATATATAAGTTGTGAATGAGGAAAATAAAGACTTTGCCACATTTGTATATAATGTAATAAATATAAGGGCGTTGATAAAAATTCGGGGGAAAATTTCGCGATGTTACACAACTCTCTCTTAGAAACCCTAAACCCTCACACATAAATATATAGGCTAACTAATTAACTAAGTTTGGGCTGGGCCTCAGACATACTTTCCTAGGCTACCACAATCGCCCCTACTCTAGTTCTATTAGACTAAGCCCACATAAGTTGCATAGCGACGGTCACAAATGTACCAACAACAAAACGTGGCTCAAACGGGCGAACGTGGCTCAAACGGGCGAACGTGGAACAAAACGTGGCTCAAACGGGCGAACGTGGCTCAAACGGGCGAACGTGGAAATGGGAAAAACCACATTCGACCATCTAATGTACGAAATGAGATTTTTGATGCAAACTAAGTGTTTTATGCTTGAAACTTATGTGTTAAACTTATGTGCAAGACTAATTGATGTAATGGGTCACCAACGGGATGTCGGGTCTGTCTGGTATGTCCGGTTAACGTTTAAACACACTTTTTAACACACGTAGTCAAGATCTGGACAATCGGGGACTAGTTAGCCTTTGGGTTAGTAATCATCACAATTATGTAAACTCATTGATAGGTTGTCATTAGCTGGGATTATCATACACGGGTTGGATCCCTAGTTATCAAGAAGACGCACTCTAAGGTGAGTTTCACGGCCCCACTCTTTTACTGGTTTTACATTTTCGGGGGAGAAAACATGTTGTGTTCTTTAAACGTGTGTCAACTATGTTTTCATAAAAGACGTTTCAACTATGTATTCATGAAAGGTGTGTCAACTATGTTTTCATAAAGCCATTGGGGTTGGTGGCCCAATGGTAGAAGCAAAGCTTCTAGGAACACCTAAGGGGAGGTCATGGGTTCAAGTCCCACAAGGAGTGAAATTTGCCGTTCAAAAAAAAAAACTATGTTTTCATAAAAGGCGTTACAACTATGTATTCATGAAAGGTGTGTCAACTATGTTTTCATAAAAGGCGTTTCAACTATGTATTCATGAAAGGTGTGTCAACTATGTTTTCATAAAAGGCGTTTCAACTATGTATTCATGAAAGGTGTGTCAACTATGTTTTGGTATTCACGAATTCATTGGGTTTTGGAGTATTCAATATGTTTTCAAGTATTCAATATGTTTTCAAGTATTCATTATGTTTTCAAGTATTCATTATGTTTTGGAGTATTCATTATATTACTATGCGATCTTTGGAAGTCCCGTGGAGAACCATGAATGTGTGGGGATGCACAACGGGGGAAATGTGGATAGATCTATTTGGGCTTGACCCGCCCCACTCGTCGACTGGAGGTCGGACGGGTGCATGTTGTCTCTTAGGTATTCAGTATTCAGTATTCATTATGCAGTATTCAGTATTCAGTATTCATTCGGGCACGTATTCGGTATTCACAGTATTCGAGTCCAGTAATGGTTTTCCAATCGCAGTAGTAACAGGTATTCATATGTTTTGCATGCATGTGGTCTAGATTCACCATGGGTATTCATTTGGAGTCGATTTTCACTCGGAGTCGGTATACATTTGGAGTCGGTATTCATTAAAAACCTGTGAACTCACCGGCATTATTTGCTGACGTTCTTTAGCATGTTTTTCTCAGGTCGCTAAGGTAGCAGCTATCGGTAGGTGCACGGAGTCTCACGGCGTCTAGGAATCATATGCACGTTTTGTTAAACATTTCAGACTTTGAGTTTTACTTTTGAGTTGTAATAATACATTTTGCTTCCGCTGTGTTAGAACGGTTTTGAAACTCAATGGAAGTTTACGTTGTTTTCATATCATATAGATGTTGTTTATTATGACCGTTGACTTGGATCCTGGTGTTTCACGCGCCTCGCGGCAAAACCTCGCAAGTGGAAATTTGAGGGTGTGACAGATTGGTATCAGAGCCAATGGTTACAGTGAACTAGGACTGCATGTAGAGTCTAGTCTATAGCCGAGTATCACACACGTTAGACGGTCACACATAGTTACGAGTCGTGTCATTTGGTAAACATACTAATCTTGTCGGGGTGTCGGTGTCCTCATCACACAGTATCACATTATCTATCTTTTGGTGTTCCTACCTTGGTTCTATCTTCTTCTTCGGGTTTGAAGATGAAGGGGCTTATCGCTTATACTTGGCAGTAGTGTACATTGGGGTGGCTTCGGCACACTTTTGAGATTTTTCCGGGATTTGGATATCTCCCCTCTATGCTCTAATGTACATACTTGCCTACACACACACTATCATGCACTAGTACTTGTCATAGTACACTCCTGGGTGACTGTTCACTTTGGGATCCTCGTGCGATAACAGTTTCTTTTAGGAACGTGTGTATCGGGTGATTTGAAGTTCTAGCTAGGAGCACGCCTAGAGGACCATGTAGAGCGATTTGTTATTTTGGGTGCACACGAAATCATAAATCGAAATGCATGAAAATCTTGGTGGACTTCGTGTTCGGACTAAAGGTCATGCTGGAACCACGTTCTGAATTCGTTTGGTCACTTGTAGCTCGATCTGTTAGCGGTTTTGAGTATCTTGTCTCATGTTTGGCAGAACATGTCTTGTCGCGCTGGTGGACGTGCTGGTGGACGCCGTGGTGGCGGCGGGGGTCGCAATGGCGGTGGACAAGGTGGTGGGAACATCACCATGACTCAGGCGGAGTTGGAGAACATGTTGCAGCAGCAGTTGAACGTTGCGTTGGCTGCTTTCCAGGCTGCTCAGCAGACCCTGGGAAATACAAATCAGGTGTAGTCTGGGTGTACCTACAAGAAGTTCATGGACTGTAAGCCCCATTTCTTTAATGGGACTGAAGGGGCAGTGGGTCTGCTCCGGTGGTTAGAGAAGATCGAATCGGTGTTTGCTATGTGCAACTGTCCTGACGCTGATCGTGTCAAGTATGCTTCTGCTACTCTGGAGGGACACGCTTTGACTTGGTGGAACTCCACCACTGCGAACCTTGGTCTGGGGGAGGCCAACGCTATGCCGTGGCCCGAGTTTGTTCAGATGTTGAGGGCAGAGTATTGCCCAAGAGACGAGATTATGAAGTTGGAGCACGAGTTTTGGAACCTGAAGATGGTTGGGTTGGAGATCGAGGAGTTTACTTCTTGGCACAATGAGTTGGCCGTGATGTGCCCCGGTTTGGCAACACCGGAGTACCGCAGGATTGAGCACTACGTTGCTGGGTTGGTGCCGGAGATTGCTGGGCTTGTTGCTGCCGTTGATCACACTACTATGTTGGCCACTGTTCGGGTAGCTCACAAGCTGACCAACATGAAGGTTGCTGAGGGTGTTTTACCTCTGAGGGGTGCTGCTGTGAAAGCCCCTGCGGACAACAAGAGGAAGTGGGAGAATGCTGGAAAGAGCGCTGGGTCGTCCCAGCCGCAGGCAAAGAAACAGGAGGTTGTGGGAGCGTCATCCGAGCAGAGGTCTGGGGGATATACTGGGAAACTCCTGAAGTGTCGTGAGTGTGGGTTTCATCATACGGAAGATTGTGAGAAGTTTCGCTGTCGTCGGTGCCAGCGTTTTGGTCATCATGCTAAGGACTGTAGGACTACTCTTCAGCTACAACCGGCACAGGCCACTACTGCTGCTACCACTGCTACTGCTCCTCGCGGGAGGCAGGGATGTTATCACTGTGGGGATAATGGACACTTCAAGCGGGATTGTGCTAAGCTGAAGCAAGGGACTGCAGGTGGTGTTGGGAACAGTAACCTCACGAATTTTCCCATTTATTTTGCATTAAAGTATTTCCTGATCCATGATATAAAGTCTAATTTATTTCTAAGTATTCTTTTCTTTATCCGTGCACTCTATTTTTCTAAGTTCCTTTTATCATTGTACTTAAAAAAAAATCTTCAATCATGACATATGTCATATCCTAATTCTATTTATAAAATCGTCATTTTATAAGACGGTGTTTTTTTTATTTTCAAATTCAAACTAATGATTTTTTTTTCATTTCTTATTTAAAGCTAATCATTTTTCCAATAACATTTATAATCTAAAACAAGGAAGATATAAATTCATTTCAAAATAAAGCTTTGAGTCAAGAGTCAAAGTCTTGACAACATAATTCTTGGAGTCAAAGTCTTAGTCAAACAGTCAAAGTCTTAGTCAAATAGTCAATTCATCATAAAACCTTACTTTATGGTGTTGACCAATTTTAATGGCTAATTGAATCCAAAACTAGTATAAAAACCCACCTATGACCCATTATACTGGGCACCTCTAAATCGATTGTTTCAATCCGATTAAACTTTCCCTCATACCTTTCTTCTATAGTCTATTACTTCTACAATTGAAGCTTTGATTATAAGCTCTTGTAATTGGCGAATTGGAAGCTTGATATTCTTTCTTTTTCGTTTTTTTATTTATTTCTTCAATTTGGACTAGCTACGTTGTTGAGTCTTTGGGATTCGCCTCGCATACATTCACAACACTTAGAGGATAATTCACCTTAGCCAATGTGAGTTTACGTAACCATGTTTATGCAATTCTTTATACTTGCAACATTATACTTAAGCAATTCTACATACATGTCTAGTTGTAAACCTTAATGCCTCATGATTTAGACAACAACAACAGTTTCAACAAGTTTCAACAATACATAATCATTAGCTATGGCCAAGCCAGCGATACTCAATAATAGTTCTATTGGATTGACAATCCCACCTAGATTCGTTGACCATCTTTTATGGGGAGCGCGGGTGATTGTTATCGTTCCAACATATGATATTAAGGTGAACCGTGGATGACGGGATGGACCTAAACTAGTCGGAGGTTTGATTATGTCGATTCAACATTTCATGTTTATTCATGTAGACTTAAACTTACGATATACATTTGAATTGCTAAACTTTTGTTCTTAAACTTAATTGCTTGACATGGCTTATGTATTCTCACCAACTTCTAGTTGACCCCCCCCCCCCCCCATTTTTACAAACTCAACAGGAAATTATGATGCTTGAAGTCTAGAGCTAGCATGAGAAGATATTTGAAGTTTATGCTTTGTTTGGCTTTTTGATGTATTAGAATTTCATTCAAGACTTATTATGTATTTTCAATTTTGGATATTTGCACTTTAAATAAATTTCAATTAAAACTTGAATACCATGTGCTACTGTATACTCATTCATACGTGGCACCTCGATGTTTCCGCCATCGGTTGGGGTGTTACAGATTGGTATCAGAGCCATGGTTATAGGGAATTAGGTTATTAAAAAAAATAATCTAGTCTATAACCATAGGATTTTAATCAGCACTTGCTCCTTTTACTTGCAACCTTACTTGTTTCTATTCTCTATCTCCCTCCTACTTCTTATCCCTACTTTAATCCCTACAAGAAGATTGCTCTCCATCACTGGATCTGCTCTTAGACTAATAGGACAAAATCCTCAGGTTTAGCCTGAACTGCCTTGAAGATTCCGTCGAAGTTCTAGATTTTAATAACGAACACGTGCAATCTGGAAGGGTGAACACTGTATTCTGAGTTTTCTGTCTAGGACTGGCATTGCGCATAAATCCCAATCAGACGAGGGACCCGGATGCCTACCAGGGAATTCTCGGGATGAGTGTTCACTTATAGGCTAAAGCATGTCTTCACTATGTTATTAGAATGTAGAAGCTTTGATAAGTCAACGTTTTTGTTTATTCGTTTTAATTAATGAATAAATGATTACACTCACTAAGCTTTAAAATCTCAAAATTTTACAGCTTAAATCAATCTCATTTCATAACCATCTATGGATTTCACAATCACACTTCACTTTACCATCTTAGCCACTTTTTAAATATTCAACACCCTACCCAAATCATATTATTTCATTTCTCCACATGTTAATTATTTTTTTAAAACTATAACCTCATACCTTAGCACAAACTAAAGATTTCTAAATCTTGTTGTATTTTCATTACCTAGTAACTTTACAAAGTACATATTTTTGTCAAAAGATATCCTCGAACTTAAATTCAATTGTTTATTTATTGATGTAACAAACAATTTTCTATATAATGCTTTAAACTATTAAAAATCACTTAATAGAACCTTGATCTTCAAAACCTAATTTCATGTTTGAAATCTCCAACTAACGGGAATATTTTAATCAAAGCCCACTTAGCTTGTACTATTTAACAACTTTTGCTTTATGTATAAAACCAATTTTGAAAATAAGATTTTTTTTTTCATAAGAATAATATCTAGTCTCTAAATTCTCCATCGACACTCACTCATTTTCAACTTGTTCAAATTTTTACAATATTTGGCATATACCACAATCATGTTTTCTTATACACTTGATTATAACCTTTGATCCAAACCCCAAAATTTACACTGCTACATAATCTCCTTATTATAAAATAAACTCTTTATAAACTATCTTCACATTCACTAACTCTCACAACCTTGATTCTGCTTCAAGATTTTTCATCATCCTCTCAAGAACTAAATTCATATCCTTCACCTTCTCACACATGAGCTAGTTACCCATGATAACCAAACTATTGAAACTTGATTGTGTGTTGCATCAAACATAATCCTTAGTTATACATGAGGATTCGACTATCTACTATATTTGAACATTTGAAACTAGAATTCATGGAATATAAACTATTTGCTATAGACACACCTAGAGTCATTAACCTTGTCTAGGGCAACTCTATTACAACTCTTATGATATACTTGATACTTGATTGCTTACATGTACATATTATCAATTTGCAATTCATGTGTGTAATAATTGGTGCACTTAATCAAACAACTGATAGAGGATGAAATACTTGCTCAACAGTTAGTAGAGTACCAAATAACCTACTCAACGATTGGTAGAGGTCATCATGCCTGCTCAACAGTCGGTAGAGGCCCTACAACCTGCTCAACGACTGGTAGAGGCTATCGCACCTGCTCAACAATCGGTAGAGGTTCTTACTCACTGACTGGTAGAAGTCTTTTTCCTGCTCAACAGTTGGACTCATTTTTGGATACATTGTATACGATTCAATCACAAGGTTATTTTGCATTACTTACATGTGTGTTTAGAGTCATAGAAGGACACAAAACCCTAATGTAAGGTAAATTGATGATTACGGTCCGGAACGTAATCATGAATTTATAGGTACGTTAAGGTAGTGTGAAATTCTATCAAGGTTTTTGGTAGGTAACTAATTATAAACTCTAGTTACCTGTTTAGTATTTCTATAGTCAATTAACTCATGCATTTCTTTTTAAGATTCCTAAAACTTAAAGTTTAGTGTTTTGCTAGATTCTTATTCTCCTTGCTATTTTAGACGAACCTAATCCAACCCTTAAAACCCACACCTATCAAACCTCTTACCAAATTATTCGAAATAGTTTATTCTGTTACCTATAAATTCTGTCATGTCTTAACACAAATTTTCCAAACCATAGTTGCCCTAATTTCTACCCAATCACTGTCAACCCGGTGTTTTTTTTTATAACTTCGGGACGAAGTTTCTAAAAGTTGGGGAGACTGTAACCTTACGAATTTTCCCATTTATTTTGCATTAAAGTATTTCCCGATCCATGATATAAAGTCTAATTTATTTCTAAGTATTCTTATCTTTATCCGTGCACTCTATTTTTCTAAGTTCCTTTTATCATTGTACTTAAAAAAAAAAATCTTCAATCATGACATATGTCCTATCCTAATTCTATTTATAAAATCGTCATTTTATAAGACGGTGTTTTTTTTTATTTTCTAATTCAAACTAATGATTTTTTTTTTCATTTCTTATTTAAAGCTAATCATTTTTCCAATTACATTTATAATCTCAAACAAGGAAGATATAAATTCATTTCAAAATAAAGCCTTGAGTCAAGAGTCAAAGTCTTGACAACATAATTCTTGGAGTCAAAGTCTTAGTCAAACAGTCAAAGTCTTAGTCAAATAGTCAATTCATCATAAAACCTTACTTTATGGTGTTGACCAATTTTAATGGCTAATTGAATCCAAAACTAGTATAAAAACCCACCTATGACCCATTATACTGGGCACCTCTAAATCGATTGTTTCAATCCGATTAAACTTTCCCTCATACCTTTCTTCTATAGTCTACTACTTCTACAATTGAAGCTTTGATTATAAGCTCTTGTAATTGGCGAATTGGAAGCTTGATATTCTTTCTTTTTCGTTTTTTTATTTATTTCTTCAATTTGGACTAGCTACGTTGTTGAGTCTTTGGGATTCGCCTCGCATACATTCACAACACTTAGAGGATAATTCACCTTAGCCAATGTGAGTTTACGTAACCATGTTTATGCAATTCTTTATACTTGCAACATTATACTTAAGCAATTCTGCATACATATCTAGTTGTAAACTTTAATGCCTCATGATTTAGACAACAACAACAGTTTCAACAAGTTTCAACAATACATAATCATTAGCTATGGCCAAGCCGGCGATACTCAATAATAGATCTATTGGATTGACAATCCCACCTAGATTCATTGACCATCTTTTATGGGGAGCGCGGGTGATTGTTATCGTTCCAACATATGATATTAAGGTGAACCGTGGATGACGGGATGGACCTAAACTAGTCGAAGCTAGCATGAGAAGATATTTGAAGTTTATGCTTTGTTTGGCTTTTTGATGTATTAGAATTTCATTCCAGACTTATTATGTATTTTCAATTTTGGATATTTGCACTTTAAATAAATTTCAATTAAAACTTGAATACCATGTGCTACTGTATACTCATTCATACGTGACACCTCGATGTTTCCGCTACAGGAACAACGAAGGTGGCGGCCGAACTACTCGTGGTCATGTTTAAGTCATTGGCGCTAGGGAGAACCAGGAGGATCCTGATACTGTTACTGGTGAGTATTCTTTTCTTGATTCTCGTTATGCTCGTATTCATTCTCGATCACATTGTTTGGCGATTCGTATTCATTGTGTGCATTCAGTTGGTATTTGGTCATCATTTTGCATTCATGGGTCTGATGTGGGTCCTTTAGAGATGCTACTTGGACGGTATCGGTGTATCATTTATACCGATCATAGTAGTCTCTAGTAGGCCTTCGATCAGGAGGATTCATTCTTTTGTATTCACTTTGGGGACGGCGGTTCCCCGTCATAGAGTGTTTGTTGATATCATCTTTCGTTCGTGGTTATTATTTCGTTTGCATTCTGGGAAACGTTACTTGGTTTAGGTCGACACTCATTACTGTCGAAGAGTGAATCTCGGGGCGAGATTCCTTTCAACAGGGGGATGATGTGACGACCGGGAAAATTTTTCTTTTTATCGCTTCGTTCTCTTTGACTTCGGGAAATTTTCGGGATGAAAATTGTTTCAACAGGGGGATGATGTGACACCCGGCATGTTTAGGTCAACATTTTATAAACACATAAGTCTACCTTAGCGAAAAACGTTTATTTAACATACTTGACGGGGTCAGTCGAGTCGGAACACAGTCCGTATTGTCCAGGGTTCAATGATTCTGGGGATCATTAGGTTAATTACACACACACGTTACGAGTCCCGTTGTTGGTGAATTACATAAACTAATTAAGTGTATGTGTAGACTAATTGTCGTATGGTGGATTATATGCTTAGATGTGTTTAAATGATGTGTAGATAATCATCCGTGCTTAAATATGTTAAACATAAACTAAGGTTGCATGCTCGTATGTTAAGGTGCGTTAAAATGCGTTAAACACGACAAATTGGAAAAACTAGAAAAACGTGAGTCCTTGTTCGACCAATCGAATGGGCGAACCTGGACAATACTCCTGGTTCGACCCTTGTAAAAAGGGCGAACCTGGGATATGGAATTGAAAGAATTTCATTCGACCAAGTCAGGGTACATTCGACCCTGTGAAAGGGTCGAAGGAGGGTACATTCGCCCAGGTAAAAGGGGCGAATGTGGACATAGTATAAATACCACACTTTGTCATTTTTCACCATTTCACAAACCCTAAACGCCTCTAAACACTCTCTAGCAACTTTAAACATTGGGGAAGGAGTTTTGCTCTTGTTTTCCTATAATCTAACCTACAAACATCTTCTACACAAAGATCTAAAGTGTGTTCTTCATTCTAAATCATTTTTAAAGCATTTCAATTCGTTTTCATTTAACCCCAAGAGTCCAGATCTGATTCAAACATGTTTTCATGGATAAAAACCTTCCTAATGTCTTTCTAAACAAAACCTATTCATAAACAATGAGTTTTCATACAAATTAACATGTGTTAATGGTGTTTTATGTGATGTTATGTATTGTTTGATGATTGATTGCTGTATAGATGTTATAACAATGATCTAGGACTGTTATTGATGATGATTTATGATTGAGATAGGTTACAATTGATTATTGATGATGTTTTGTTCATTTTGGGGATTTTGGGTTAGATCTAGGGTTTGTTCATGATGATAGTGATAAGGATAGGATTGGGGGTTTCTTGTTCATGATAATCTGAGTATATTAAGTTGATTATTGATTAATTTCATAAAGTTTCCTAATTGGGTAAAGATTGCATGCGATTGATGTGACATCTCCATAATTTGCTATTTCGGGTAACTTGTAAAACGGACGGATTTCGGTATAAAATTGGTAGGGTTTTGTAGGAACATGTTAATGATAGTTGTCTGATGTGATTGCTGTTGTTTCGTGATGTTTTCGGACCATTTAGATGTGTTTTGGTGCGTTTTATGAAATGCTGATGCAAACGGGCGAATGTGGAATAAAAGTGGTTCGAATGGGCGAACGTGGAACAAAACGTGGCTCAAACGGGCGAACGTGGAAATGGGAAAAACCACATTCGACCATCTGATGTCCGGAATGAGATTTTTGATGCAAACTAAGTGTTTTATGCTTGAAACTTATGTGTTAAACTTATGTGCATGACTAATTGATGTAATGGGTCACCAACGGGATGTCGGGTCTGTCTGGTATGTCCGGTTAACGCTTAAACACACTTTTTAACACACGTAGTCAAGATCTCGACAATCGGGGACTAGTTAGCCTTCGGGTTAGTAGTCATTAGTTGGGATTATCATACACGGGTTGGATCTCTAGTTATCAAGAAGATGCACTCTAAGGTGAGTTTCACGACCCCACTCTTTTACTGGTTTTTCATTTTCGGGGGAGAAAACATGCTGTGTTCTTTAAACGTGTGTCAACTATGTTTTCATAAAAGACGTTTCAACTATGTATTCATGAAAGGTGTGTCAACTATGTTTTCATAAAAGGCGTTTCAACTATGTATTCATAAAAGGTGTGTCAACTATGTTTTCATAAAAGGCGTTTCAACTATGTATTCATGAAAGGTGTGTCAACTATGTTTTGGTATTCACGAATTCATTGGGTTTTGGAGTATTCAATATGTTTTCAAGTATTCAATATGTTTTCAAGTATTCATTATGTTTACAAGTATTCATTATGTTTTGGAGTGTAGATGCATTTATGTAACACCGCAAAATTTTTCCCAAATTCTAAACGTACTTTATATATATATATATATTTTTATTTTAACGTTCATTATATAACGTTTCTAAGTTTTTCCTACCACACAACTTATATATATGTATATATATATATATATATATAATAATAATAATAATAATAATAATAATAATAATAATACATAAAAAAAAAACAATAGTGTGGATTGATTTTTGTTAATCTAAGCCCAAACCCAAACCCAATCCACCCTTTCCCTATAAGATCAGACTTGGGCCTGCTGAGCCCAAGGAGTCGGCCCAACCAGCCCAGCCCAACTTCCCTCTTCAAATTAAAAAGAAAAAGAAAAACAGTTGCTGCACACTGGAATCGAACCGGAGACCTTTTGCCCACACTCACACGCGCCTAACCACTGAGCCACAGCTCACTTCCTGATTCAATTCAGAATCAAATTTTATTTATCACTTCCTTGTATCTGCTACTGTACATCGCTGCACATAAGGGACGGCTCGCAGTCAACCTAAAACCCTTAATTTGTCAATCAAATGCACAATATGGAAGGGATACATGATTTTCGGCCTGTGTATGACACGGCAACACGTTGATTGATCATTAATTGATACCAATTTAAACCATTTTACGCGTATACATTCATGTCAAGGTCAACATTGCCAAATCAAGCATCCAAATCATTCCACTATAAATTGAACGTGCTACCTCAGTCCCAACTCGCCACTCAATCTCTCTCAACCTCCAATTTCTAGTATCAAACCTCTGTTAATCAATTTCTGTTCGTTTTTTTTGGCCGAACCTTTGATTGATCGTGCGAGCCCAATACATGTTTGGTGATACTTGATACATTTGGTCAACACATTTCTCAACAGATATAACATTTTACCAAGGTGAGTTTACATAGCCCCTTTTCTCTATTTTCACTATTTTTGGGGTGAAACATGTTTATAACATCATCATTGCAATTCGATCATCAATGTGTCTATGTGTTTTCTATGTTGCATTATGTCTTGAGCATGATTAGAGTAATCACCATTCTAGCATAATCATTAACATTGATCAGCCGGCGGTATACATTGATAGATCTATTGGACTGACAATCCCACCCGGATACGTGCCTCCTACAAAGGTTACGTGGGTGTTTGTTATCGTATAACATATTGGACCATGAGCGTATGGTATGTATCATTTTATAACAGTCATCAGGGTTGATTATGCACTCGATTTATTTCTAGTATGTTCTCACATATGGACTAGATTGACATGACACATGAATTGCACAACATTTTATTCAATCATCAAAAACCTATGTAATTCTCACCAACTTTTGTTGACCCAAAACATTTTCAACTTAACATGTTTCAGGTTCTATTTGCTTGAAGATTTGAATTGATGCTTGAAGATACGTGTATAGATTTATTCAATTTGATGTACAAATTCTAGAACAATTGTATGTAATTCATTTAAATCATTTAATGGAATCTATTATTCACCATGAGCTACTGAACAATCATCATTACGTGACATCCCGATGTTTCCGCCATCGGTTGGGGTGTTACAGATTGGTATCAGAGCCATGGTTATAGGGAATTAGGTTATTAGAAAAATAATCTAGTCTATAACCATAGGATTTAACCAGTACTTGCTCCTTTACTTGCTATACTCTATCTCCCTCCTACTTCATATCCCTACTTTCATCCTTACAAGAAGGTTGCTCTCCATCAGTGGATCTACTCATAGACTAATAGGACAAAATCCCCAGGTTTAACCTGAACCACCTTGAGATCTCGTCGAAGTTCTAGATTTTAATAACGAACACGTGCAATCTGGAAGGGTGAACGCCTGTATTCTGAGTCTTCTGTCTAGGCTGGCATTGCGCATATATCCCAATCAGACGAGGGACCCGGATGCCTACCTGGGAATTCTCGGGATGAGTGTTCACTTATAGGCTAAAGCATGTCTTCATATGTTATTAGAATTAAGAATCTTTGATAAGTCAACGTTTTCGTTTGTTCGTTTTAATTAATGAATAAATGATTACATTCCTTATATTACCTCATTCATTTCATGCCACATTGAACCTTCATTGTGTCCCTTACGGATCATGTCTCCACGTCGTAGCACTCGCAATAACAGTGGTGAAAACCAAGAGGAAAGTAACAACAACCACCAACCACAACAACAACAAAAACAACAAAGGTGTTGATGCCCGACTGGCTGCGATTATCTACAACCCTGCTCAGGTTACAAATCCTAATCGTCCTGGTAATTTCAACTATGGTCAATGCTATGAATGTGGAAACCCAAATCACTTCCGTAACCGATGCCCTAAACTGAACAGAGATCAAGACCCTCCAGCTACCTAACCGCAAGACTCACCATTTGACTATTGATTACTTTTATTCTATGTATTGACGTTATTCGATTCAAGTAATAAAATTCAAGTATATCATAACATCTGTGTGCATGCTTGTCTGAATATGAATTGATTGCTATAAATATAATCATACTTGCTTACTTGTACAACAATTAGTAGACTACCAAGCAATCTACTTAACGATTGGTAGAGGTCATCATGTCTATCCAACAGTCGGGAGAGGCCCTACCACCTGCTCAACGACTGGTGGGGACTATCAGACCTGCTCAACAATCGGTGGAGTCATAAAAGGACACAAAACCCTAATGTAAGGTAAATTGGTAATTACGGTCCGGAACGTAATCATGAATTTACAGGTACGTTAAGGTAGTGTGAAATTTTATCAAGGTTTCAGGTAGTTGACCAATTGTAACCCTGGTTTTCTCTTAACTTCGGGACGAAGTTCCTAAAAGTAGGGGAGACTGTAACACCGCAAAATTTTTCCCAAATTCTAAACGTACTTTATATATATATATATATATTTTTATTTTAACGTTCATTATATAACGTGTCTAAGTTTTTCCTACCACACAACTTATATATATGTATATATATATATATATAATAATAATAATAATAATAATAATAATAATAATAATACATAAAAAAAAAAAACAATAGTGTGGATTGATTTTTGTTAATCTAAGCCCAAACCCAAACCCAATCCACCCTTTCCCTATAAGATCAGACTTGGGCCTGCTGAGCCCAAGGAGTCGGCCCAACCAGCCCAGCCCAACTTCCCTCTTCAAATTAAAAAGAAAAAGAAAAACAGTTGCTGCACACTGGAATCGAACCGGAGACCTTTTGCCCACACTCACACGCGCCTAACCACTGAGCCACAGCTCACTTCCTGATTCAATTCAGAATCAAATTTTATTTATCACTTCCTTGTATCTGCTACTGTACATCGCTGCACATAAGGGACGGCTCGCAGTCAACCTAAAACCCTTAATTTGTCAATCAAATGCACAATATGGAAGGGATACATGATTTTCGGCCTGTGTATGACACGGCAACACGTTGATTGATCATTAATTGATACCAATTTAAACCATTTTATGCGTATACATTCATGTCAAGGTCAACATTGCCAAATCAAGCATCCAAATCATTCCACTATAAATTGAACGTGCTACCTCAGTCCCAACTCGCCACTCAATCTCTCTCAACCTCCAATTTCTAGTATCAAACCTCTGTTAATCAATTTCTGTTCGTTTTTTTTGGCCGAACCTTTGATTGATCGTGCGAGCCCAATACATGTTTGGTGATACTTGATACATTTGGTCAACACATTTCTCAACAGATATAACATTTTACCAAGGTGAGTTTACATAGCCCCTTTTCTCTATTTTCACTATTTTTGGGGTGAAACATGTTTATAACATCATCATTGCAATTCGATCATCAATGTGTCTATGTGTTTTCTATGTTGCATTATGTCTTGAGCATGATTAGAGTAAGAACCATTCTAGCATAATCATTAACATTGATCAGCCGGCGGTATACATTGATAGATCTATTGGACTGACAATCCCACCCGGATACGTGCCTCCTACAAAGGTTACGTGGGTGTTTGTTATCGTATAACATATTGGACCATGAGCGTATGGTATGTATCATTTTATAACAGTCATCAGGGTTGATTATGCACTCGATTTATTTCTAGTATGTTCTCACATATGGACTAGATTGACATGACACATGAATTGCACAACATTTTATTCAATCATCAAAAACCTATGTAATTCTCACCAACTTTTGTTGACCCAAAACATTTTCAACTTAACATGTTTCAGGTTCTATTTGCTTGAAGATTTGAATTGATGCTTGAAGATACGTGTATAGATTTATTCAATTTGATGTACAAATTCTAGAACAATTGTATGTAATTCATTTAAATCATTTAATGGAATCTATTATTCACCATGAGCTACTGAACAATCATCATTACGTGACATCCCGATGTTTCCGCCATCGGTTGGGGTGTTACAATTTATGCGACTAATGCTTTGGATTTACAATAAACACATGTTAATATGTTTTGTCGAGTGGGCGAAGGAGTCTTAATGTGGGCGAAGGAAGAAAAACAAAGGTGCGAAGGAAGAAGTTTATACGAAGGAGAGACAGGAGGCGAAGGAAGATTTTGTTTGTTATCTATTGCTTCATTCGACCAGGCTGTTTGGTCGAATGTGCACGTTCGTACCTTCATGGTGGGCGAACGTGCAGCCTATAAATAGGTCAAGCTGATTTTTGAATGTAGTTTTAGTCATTATTATTCCTTGCAAGTTCAGTGTGTCTCTCTACTGTTTTGTTAAACTTAATTCACGTTGTGTCTTTCATGTTTTGATCAAATTAACGTGTAATTGAGTTTTGATTATTAATGAGAAAAGCTTTGAATGATGATTTGTTTGTTTTGATCTGATTGATTATCATTTTGTGATTGGTTTAGGGTTTCCGCACCTAAATCAAACTTGTTTGATCATTTCTTTGTTGATTTGTCGATCCTTAAGCACATACAAACTGTCGAAAGAGTTTGTGTGTTGTCATAGTCCACATTTGTATCTTTCCAAACGGTCGAAGAAGAAGAATTTTCCTCATTCGACCATACGATAGTGCGAAGGAAAAACCTGTTTCAAAATTTTTCTAATCTTTTCGTGTTTGAACATTTAAAGGTTAAGATGTGGAACTTTCCAACTACGTCAAGACGTAATCAAGCACCACAGCAGCAGACAACCAGAGATCCATGGACAGTTGCAGCCCAGAAGACTAGTTCACCATCTCAGCCAATCAATTACATGGCTATGACTAGTTCTACTCCTCAGCAAGTTGTGCAACCATTACAACAACCAATTGGCGACTATTGGGGAGTAGCAGCAGCTGCAGTTCACTCACAGACGACCAAATGCCATATCTACACTCATTCATGATTTATCATCAGGCAGTGAAAATCGTCCACCAAAGCTCATGGATATGATTGAATATAACACATGGAAGACAAAGTTCAAGATACATGTGGAGGGACAAGGCTTAGAAGGAGCTGAGGCATGGCAGATGATAATGAAAGGTTATGTTGCTCCTATTCTGGAGAACACTGGTGAACTCATTTGTTCCAGAAGAAGAAGTTCGCGATCGAGAAAAAGGCGTTTTCTCAATTATCTCAGGCGATCAACACTGCCTTACTGCATCAGTTCGGATCGTGTACTACTTCAAAACAGTTGTGGGATATGCTGAGAAACAGACATGATGGTAACGAGAAGACTAGGAAGCTGAGAATGGAAGAGCTTCGTAAAGAGTTTGAGAACTTTAGTTACATGGGTAACAAGACTTTAAGAGAATTGATTCCAAGGTATTGCCACTTGCTCACAGAACTCTCGAGTTACGAGATTAGCATACCTATGTCTGAACTGGTGGATAAATTTGCTGATGCTTTACCACCATATTGGAACCAACACATTGAAGTGTTGAAAGAAAAAGATGCATACCAGTATTGGACTATCAATGAGTTCATACAAAAACTGGAGAACAAAGAAATGGAGGAGAAGAGGAAAGCAAAGAGAGCACAGATTCCACAGAACCCAGAGTTGTATGTGAGTGGTACATCTACTTCTCTTTCTACTTCTAGCACTACTTCAAGTGTTGCACCTCATATTGCTTGTGTATCTAATGTTGTTGAACCCACCAAAGCACCAATCAACTATCTTGCCCAAACTTCATCATATACACCACAATCTTATCAAACACCAAATTTCATTCCACCTTTTTCACCTATGCAACAAGCTGCCTGTTACACTGCCAGCCAACCTCAACAACAACCATATAATCCTCACATGAACCAAATGCAGATCACTCAAACACAATCAAATCAAAGTCCGATTGTGTTAGAGACTTCTAACCTTAACAATGTTACTGTTGAGATTGCTCAACAGCATGTAGCATTAGTATCTGCAATTGTTGCATCATACAACGGTTTAGTTGCTAGTCAGATTGGAAACAACAATCTAACCAATGAGGAATATGCACAAATCGATAAAGAGGAAATGGAGCTTATGGATATACAGTGGGCGTTTGCTAGCATCATGAGAAGAGCCACTGATTTTATCCAGAAAACAGGGAGAACTGATCTTTTGACTTCTCCAAACACCACTTATGGCTTTAACAAAGCCAAGGTCACATGTTTTAATTGTGGTGAGAAGGGTCATTTCAAGAGAGAGTGTACACAGCCGGCTCAGCAAGGTAATCGAAACCCGTTCAACTCAAGTTACCAAAACCGACAAAACCAAAACCAGAATCAGGTATCATACAACAGTCCCAACATTTCAAGCTTTCAACCTCAAAACAACTACCAGAACCGTCAAAACACACAACAAAATACCAATACTAGACAATCCACATCTCAAAACCAGCCACAACAGAATCCAAACCGGACCATTGTTCCCATCTCTACACCTAACACTCAAACCCAAACCCAAACTGAAAACCAAAACCAAGTACTCGTGATTCAAAAAGATGAAGGTTTTGATTGGACGGGTATGCAATTAGGAGTAGAAGAGATTACTGCAGGAAATGTGGCTTGTGTGGCACTAAAGATGAGTTTGGATGAACATGTGGATATTGAAGAAGATGTTGTGACAGAAAAATTAACGGAGTTGAAAATAGAAGAGTTGAATGAGGATGTGAATGATGAGTGTGAAGACAAGAAGTCTGGAATGATTCTTGATTCTGTCACAGATGTTGGAGAGCAATATGATTCAACTTACTCGGACATGGAAAGTGATTCTGACTCGGAAGCTAGTGTGAACTCACTAGACGATGACATAGATCAGTTGCTAGCTGAAGCAGATTTCCTTATGACCCGCAAGTCGTGTATGGTGGATGATGCCTGCATAAAGATTGATTACTCAAAATTCTTTGTAGGGAAGGAAGCTCATTTCGCACTGATGGCAATGACAGAACCACCTAAACCGGTAAGTACTGAATCTCAATCTAAAGTTTGTGTTAAATGTTCTGATTTTGATAGATTGACAGAAGAAAATAAGCAACTCAAGGTACAACTTGAGAGTGCTAAAATAGACTGTCAAACTTATCAAAAGGAAGCAAAAGAATTCAACAAAGTACTTGATGGTTACAAAAAGGATGTTTCTGAACTGAAAAAGACTTTGTCTTTAAAGCAACTTGCCATTAACAACTATATAAATGAAATGGAAAACACAAAGTTAGAAATGGCAACCATCAAGTGCTTCGCTGAAAAAGTAAATAAAAAGTTAGAGAGCTATAAGCACATTGCTTATGTAGTTGACCACATCATCGAAGAACCTTCACAGTTGAGTAGTGCAAACTACAAAGCTTCCCCATCTCCGGTGTTGTTTGAAAATCATACTTTACATGCGATAGCACCATAGAATCTAGTCAAATCTGACTCCACATGAGATAACGAGTCCATCACATCTAGTGTCGGAGACCCGTATTCTGATGTGAGACCTGTTTTGGGAAACAATGAAGGTGTGGTAGCTGCAGATGATTCTGATGAAGAAGATGAACAGTCTGAGACGGTTGTTGAGAAAGAGAGTGATATTGCTGATGAAAATCATATAATCACTACTGAACCAGTCTCACCATCTCAGATTGTCCATCCCATGGCTAATGCTCACAGAAAGAATCAATCAGCAAAGAATGTTGCTAAGAAAGTTGAGCAGTCTGTTGATAAAAATGTTGAAAAGAAAGTGGTTAAGAAAGCTGAGAAAAATGTGGTTAAATCTGTTGATAAGAAAATCGAAACTAAAACTGAGAAATCAAATGAAGAAAACAATGAATCGTGTGATAAACCTGTGAAAGTTTTCTATCAGATGCAAGGCTCCGATAAGATTATGTCTGATGACGACACCGTAAAAAAATGCGCTCTTTACGTCCATCTGATACACCTTGAATTTCTTCCAGGATGCAAACGCTAGAAACATTCGTATAGATTCCAAGCGTGCAACAGGTGCATAGATTTCATTGTAGTCGATTCCCTCTACTAGATGAAAACCTTGAACAACCAAACGAGCTTTGTTTCTCACTATAACTCCTCTATCATCCTTTTTACACTTAAAAACCCATTTGGTTCCTATCTTCTTTCTTCCCGGGGGCAAATCTGTCAGCGTCCAAACTCCAAGTTTCTGAAATTGTAACAACTCTTCTTGCATTGCTTCCACCCAAGCATCATCCAACAGAACTTCCTTGTACGTCCGCGGCTCGACCTGCGAAACATAACAAGCGAAAGACTAGTCATTTTGAAAACCAGATTTTTGTATTTTGGCATATAAAGCAAGATTGCCAATATTCTCCGGTGCTTGAGCATTCCTCAATTGCCCTCTTGTCATAACGCTGCTACCAGGATCACCAATAACCTGTTCAAGCGGGTGTATTCGATGTATCCGAGATTCCGGATAATCAGGTACTTGCACTCCCGTTTGAGTCGTCAAATTCTCTGTAGAAACCAGATCATTACCCACATTTAATGATGAAGCACCATTTGGGTTTGGGCTCACTGGTGGTGTCACTGTAGCATTGTCCAGAATAGCTTCACTTGTAGCATCATCGTCTTCATCTTCTTATTCTGATGAATTAAGCGTTGTTGAAGCTTCTTGGAACACTTCTTCTTCCATCACAGGAGCAGTGGTATCATTAGAAGCCGCTTGAGGATTCACGGTGATCGGACGCACTAACGGTGAAGTCACTGCGTTTTCGACCTCGTAATATAAACGGGGTACAGCTTCTTCAACCATGCTATCTAGATTGAATGATTCAAAGAAATCTTTGTAATCAAACATCCAGTCTGGACCGCCTCCCTGTACATTCTGAGTGTATCTTTGTACTTCGACGTTAGCCCATTCCTCGACTTTTCTAGTTCTTTTGTTGAATACCTTTTTGAGTGGGGTTGCATATCCAACAAAATAGCCTTCTTCAGCCTTTGGTGCGAACTTCTCCGAAGGATTAAGCATTGTACACGAGGCTCCAAACGGTTCTAGATACTCTAGATTCGGCTTTCGTCGGTTCAACAGCTCATAAGAAGTTTTGCCAAACTTCTTCACTGTTAAAACACGATTTAGAGTATAACATGCTGCGTAGATTGCTTCGTTCCAGAACATGACTGGAAGATTTGAGTCCGCAAACATTGTTCTCGCAGTTTCGATTAGAGTCCTGTTCTTCCTTTCTGCAACACCATTCTGCTGGGGTGTATACGGAGCGCTGTATTCGTGATGAATTCCCTTGTTTTCACAAAGATCATCCATCTGAGCATTTTTGAACTCCGTCCCATTATCACTCCTGATTCTTTTAATCTTTAGACCATAGATATTCTCCAGACGAGTGAACAGAACTTTCAGGTTGTCAAACGTGTCGCTTTTCTGATGTAAGCATATAACCCATGAGAATCTTGAGTAATCGTCAGTCACCACAAGACAGTACAATTCCCCAGCGTGACTTTTACGCTTGACTGGACCAAATAAATCCATGTGCAAACGCTCAAGCGGTAGTTCAACGGAATTGACCTTCTTTGGTCTATGGGTCTGTTTGTGCTGCTTACCCTTTTTACAACTAATACACTTGTCATTCAAATGAAAATGTTTCACATTAACTCCTGTGACAAGTTCATTTTTCACCAACTGGTTCATCTTTCTCAAATGAATGTGTCCCATTCTCCTATTCCACATGATAGATTCTTTTTCTGTATCCTTAGAGAGGAAACACGTGACTTGGCCATGGGTGGTCATAGCTTTGGACATATCGAGAATATACAAATTGTTTATTCTCGGTGCCTTTAGCATCACCCACTCTTTTAGAAGTTCAAAACCCGGTTTCAGGATGTAGCAAGATTTGTCGTCAAAATAAACAGAGAATTGTTTATCACAGATTTGGCTGACACTGAGTAGATTGTAATCTATCTGCTTTACATACGATATCCGCTCAAATGTCACTACCCCATTGCTAACACTACCCTCCATCGTAATGTAGCCTCCCTTATTACCAGCAAATGCCACATAACCTCCATTTATGTTTTTGATGTCAAAGAGTAGCATGAGATTCCCTGTCATGTGACCAGAAGCTCCACTGTCAACAATCCATAGGCTGCTAACAGGGCCAGCTGGAGCTCCCTGCACATATAAAGTAGAGCAGTTAGATTTTTCGGGGGACCCAAGCCTGTTTGGTCTTGGGTCTTTGAACTGGTTGTTTCAAAGAGTCTTTCAATTCACAAACATCTTGGGTTACATCAACCCCTTTCTTCTCACTCACAATTTTCTTTTTCTCATTCTTCTCATTCTGTGAAGTAGAGGCTCCTTCAGATTCCTTAGATGACCAAGATTGCTCAGATCTTTTCAAGATCCGTATCTGAGATTTTGAAGTCTCAGTCGGTTTCTTTACTTCATCTTTAAAAGCAACCTTCTTGGTTACCTTCTCTGATTTAACAGAGACAGGTCCAACTGCTTGTTTTCCATTAGGTTTAGGAGCAACCTTTTTGTTATCAGCAGTTGAGTTCATCATAGGTTTCTTAGGAGATTTATCAGTGGTCATCCGGTTGCGTTTATCATTCGTCATCGGACAATTTTCCCTCTTGTTGTAAAAATTGTTTTGATTATGATAAGATTGTTGCTGAGGGTAAAACCGTCTCTGTGAATAACCGTAGTTGTCAACCGGATAATCTTGATATTGCCTCATCTCCACCTCGTGCCTTTTGTGTCGTACGTACGGGCAGGCGGCAAGTAAATGTCCCCGTTCCCCGCACTTATAACACGCACGGTATTCCTCATAGTTTTCCTTGATCGGCGACTTGGAAAAGCTAGCAATGGGATATCGATCGACCATGCATTGTTTCCTTAAACTGTCAGGAGCTGGGTCCTTCGAGTAAGTCGGTTCAATAAAACTGTTTGCTTTATCAACAGGGAAAACAAATTGTGTGACATTGACCTTAGCATTTTTATCCGAATAAATTTTTTCTAAAATTTCTTGAGGAATGTCATTGGTTCTTTCAAATTTTGGAAACCAAATCGTACTTTCCTGCCAGATCTTTTCAATTTTTGAATAATTGACAAACTTAATCGGATATTCATCATCAGATAAAATCTTATCGGAGCCTTGCATCCGATAGAAGATTTTGACAGGTTTGTCACACGATTCGTTGCTCACATCATTAGATTTTTCAGATTTAAGCTCATTTTTCTTTTCAACCGGTTTCACCACATTTTTCTCAGTTTTAGTTTCAACATTCTTTTCAACCGGTTTTCTCACATTTTTCTCAACCTTCTTTACCTCTTTCTTTTCAAAACTCTTACTGACAGACTTTTCATTTTTCTTAACATCATTTTTACGATGAGCATTTGCCATTGGATGAATGATCTGAGATGGTGAGACTGGCTCAGTAGTGATTATATGATTTTCATCAGGGATATCACTTTCACTTTCAACCGTCTCAGATGGTTCATCTTCTTCATCTAAATCATCAGCAGCGACCACACCCTCATTATTTCCCAGTACTGGTCTCACATCAGAATATGGATCCCCGACACTGGAAGTGTTAGGCTCATTTTCTGATGTGGAATCAGAATTGATTAAAGTCTCCGGTGGTATTGCATGTAATGTGTGATTCTCAAACAATACCGGTGATGGGACCGACTTATAGTTTGCACTATTTGACTGGGAGGGTTCTTCTATGATATGGTCGACTACATATGCTATGTGCTTGTAACTCTCTAACTTCTTGTTTACTTTTTCAGCAAAGCACTTGATGGTTGCCATTTCCAATTTAGTGTTTTCCATTTCATTGATGTAATTATTAATGGCAAGTTGTTTGATTGACAATGTCTTCTTAAGTTCAGACACATCCTTTTTATAACCATCAAGAACTTTGTTGAAATCTTTTAAGTCCTTTTGATAAATCTGACAGTTGATTTTGGCACTCTCAAGTTGGACCTTGAGAAGCTTATTTTCATCAGTCAGTTTTTCAAAATCAGCACATTTATCACATTTAACACACGCTTGAGATTGAGTTTCAGAACTTACCGGCTTAGGAGGTTCTGTCATGGCCATCAAAGCAAAGTGAGCTTCCTTCCCTGCGAAGAATTTGGAATAGTCAATCTTGGTGCACGCATCATCCACTATACATGACTTGCGGGTCATCAGGAAATCAGCTTCAGCTAGCAGTTGGTCAATGTCATCATCTAGTGAATTCACACTAGCCTCTGAATCAGATTCACTCTCCATATCCGAATAAGCTGAATCGTAGTGGTCTCCAACATCCGTGACAGAATCAAGAATCATCCCCGATTTCTTGTCTTCACTCTCAGCAATCACATCCTCATTTACTTCTTCAATTTTCAACTCCGACACTTTTTCAATCACAACCTCCTCTTCAATCTCCTCATTCTCATCCAAACTCATCTGCTGTGCCACACATGCCACGTTACCAGCAGTGATCTCCTCCACCCCCAATTGCATACCAGTCCAATCAAAACCTTCATCCTTTTGGATCACAAGTGCTTGGTTTTGATTGTCAGTTTGGTTTTGGTTTTGTGTGTTAGGTGTATAGATTGGAACAATAGTTCGGTTTGGATTTTGTTGAGGTTGGTTTTGAGTTGTGGATTGTCTAGTGTTGGTGTTTTGTTGACGGTTCTGATAATTGTTTTGTGGTTGAAAGCTTGAGATGTTGGGACTGTTGTATGACACTTGATTTTGATTTTGGTTTTGTCTGTTTTGGTATGTTGAATTGAAGGGGTTTCGATTACCTTGTTGTGCTGGCTGTGTGCACTCTCATTTAAAATGTCCCTTCTCACCACAGTTGAAGCATGTAACTTTTGCTTTGTTGAATCCGTATGTGGTGTTGGGAGAGGTTGAGAGATCAGTTCTGCGAGTCTTCTGAATAAAGTCACTGGCTCTCCTCATAATGCTTGCAAAAGCCCACTGAATGTCCATCAGCTTCATCTCCTCTTTGTCGATTTGAGCGTAGTCCTCATTGGTGAGATTATTGTTACCAATTTGACTCGCTACCAAACCGTTGTAAGAAGCAACCATAGCAGATACAAGAGCAACATGCTGTTGAGCAATTTCAACAGTCACATTGTTAAGGTTTGAGGTCTCTAACACAATCGGGTTTTGACTTGACTGTGCTTGAGTAATCTGCATCTGATTCATTTGAGGAGGATATTGTTGTTGTTGTTGAGGTTGACTTGATGTGTAGCATGCGGCTTGTTGTAATGGTGAAAAAGGTGGAATAAAGTTTGGTGTTTGATAAGGTTGTTGTGTGTATGATGGTGTGTAGGATGAAGATTGGGCAAGGTAGTTGATGGGTGCTTTTGTTGGTTCAACAACGTTGGATACACATGCTATGTGAGGAGCAACATTAGACGTGGTGCTTGCATATAAATCAGGATTCTGTGGAATCTGAGCTCTCTTAGCTTTTCTCTTTTCCTCCATCTCTTTGTTTTCCAGCTTTTGAATGAACTCGTTAATAGTCCAATACTGGTATGCATCCTTCTCCTTTACCACTTCAATGTGTTGGTTCCAGTAGGGTGGTAAAGCATCAGCAAATTTATCTACTAATTCTGACATTGGAATGCTGATCTCATAGCTCGACAATTCAGTGAGCAAATGGCAATACCGTGGAACCAACTCTTTTAGGGTCTCAGTACCCATATAACTGAAGTTTTCAAATTCCTTCCGAAGCTCTTCCATCCTCAGCTTCCTTGTCTTCTCATTTCCATCATGTCGATTTCTCAGCATATCCCATAGTTGTTTGGATGTTGTGCACGATCCAAACTGATGCAATAGATCAGTGTTGATCGCCTGGGATAGCTGAGAGAATGCCTTCTTCTCTATCGCAAACCTTTTCTTCTCATCATCCGCCAAATTCTCCAAAGGTATCGGTTCTCCAGTATTCTCCAGAATAGGAGTAACGTAACCCTTCACAATCATTTGCAATGCCTCGGCTCCCTCAAGTCCTTGTCCCTCAACATGGATCTTAAACTTCGTCTTCCAAGTATTGTACTCCTTCATGTCCATTAGCTTTGGTGGACGATTGCCGCTTCCAGAGGATAGATCATGAATAAGAGTGGATATAGCGTTGGTCGTCTGCGAATGAACTGCTGCTGCTGCAACTCCCCAATAGTTGTCAATCGGTTGTGGTAATGGTTGAACAACTTGTTGTGGAGCCGAACTAGTCATTGCCATATAATTGATTGGCTGTGATGGTTAACTAGTCTTCTGAGCTGCAATGGACCACGGATCTTGTGTTTTCTGCTGTTGTGGTGCTTGAGTAGGTCTAGGCGTTGTTGGGAAGTTCCACATCTTGTCCTGCAAACGATTAAACACGAAAAGATTAAAAACGTTTTAAAACAGAATGCTCCTTCGTATAAACGATCGTGCGAATGAGAAATAAAGTTCTCCTTCGACCGTTTTTAACTGATACGAATGTGAACTAAAACAACAAAATCTCCTTCGACCACTTTAGTCTCTCTTTCGACCGTTCTCTTGCTCCTTCGACCGTTCGATCAGGCGAAGGTGAAACAACTGGGCGAATGTGAAAAATAAGTAATCAAAGTCTTCTTTCGACCACTATAACACCTCCTTCGTACACAAAATCCTTCTTTCGACCCAAATGATTTCCACTTTCGACCAAACTCTCTCGTTCGACCCCTGTGATTTCAAAAACGGTTATTCTTTGAAAATCAGTTAATTTTGATCATGTTTATCAAATGTTGATGGATTTTGATGATCTAAATCAGGTTTTGAATCGGAATTGATTTGGAACAACTTTAATAAAGAGAATTATCCGATTTAAACTCGAAATCAAGGTGTTCATTGAGAGATTATTAATTTGTGGTTGTTTGATCCGAAATGGCTCTGATACCACTTTGTATGTGCGTGAAAGGATCGATAACAAACAAAGATTGATCAAACAAGTTAGTTTTAGGTGCGGAAACCCTAAAACTATCACAAAATAATAATCAAACAGATTCAAACACACAGATCATCATTTTCAAAAGTTTTCATTAATAAATCACTCGATTACACGTTGAAATATAGATACAATCAAGGTATGAACGATAAACGAGTTTAACAAAACACTAGAGAGAGTTTCTGAAAGTGGAGGGAATAATAATGATCAAAAGTTACATTCAAAAATCAAACTTGTCTATTTATAGACTGCACATTCGCCCAAATTGATTGTGCGAATGTGCAGGTTCGCCCAAATCATAAGGTCGAACCAAGTTCTACTATAATCTAAATCTTCATTCGTCCAAACCACTTCCTTCGCACCATTTAATCTTCCTTCGCACCAACTAAATTGCTCCTTCGCACCTTCGATATCACCAACACATATTGTATTGTACAATCCAAAGCTTTAGTCGCACTTTTGCAACACTGGCCAGTACAAGCCTAAAACCAATGAAAACACTACCTAAACGACTGGAAAATTGTATAGACTTTACACTGGAAATAGATGTATTTTACAATACATCAGTGCTACACAAGCCGCATTTCCTGCAGTAATCTCTTCCACTCCTAATTGCATACCCGTCCAATCAAAACCTTCATCTTTTTGGATCACAAGTGTTTGGTTTTGATTTTCAGTTTGGGTTTGTGTTTGAGTGTTAGGTGTAGAGATGGGAACAATGGTTCGGTTTGGATTCTGTTGTGGCTGGTTTTGAGACGTGGATTGTCTAGTATTGATATTTTGTTGTGTGTTTTGACGGTTCTGGTAGTTGTTTTGAGGTTGAAAGCTTGAAATGTTGGGACTGTTGTACGATACCGATTCTGGTTTTGGTTTTGTTGATTTTGGTAGCTTGAATTGAACGGGTTTCGATTACCATGCTGAGCCGGCTGTGTACACTCCCTCTTGAAATGACCCTTCTCACCACAATTAAAACATGTGACCTTGGCTTTGTTAAAGCCATAAGTGGTGTTTGGAGAAGTCGAAAGGTCTGTTCTCCCTGTTTTCTGGATAAAATCAGTGGCTCTTCTCATGATGCTAGCAAACGCCCACTGTATATCCATAAGCTCCATTTCCTCTATATCGATTTGTGCATAGTCCTCATTGGTTAGATTGTTGTTTCCAATTTGACTAGCAACTAAACCGTTGTATGATGCAACCATTGCAGATACTAATGCTACATGCTGTTGAGCAATCTCAACAGTAACATTGTTAAGGTTAGAAATCTCTAACACAATCGGACTTTGATTTGATTGTGTTTGAGTGATCTGCATTTGGTTCATGTGAGGATTATATGGTTGTTGTTGAGGTTGACTGGCAGTGTAACAGGCAGCTTGTTGCATAGGTGAAAAAGGTGGAATGAAATTAGGTGTATGATAAGATTGTGGTGTATATGATGAAGTTTGGGCAAGATAGTTTATTGGTGCTTTGGTGGGTTCAACAACATTAGATACACAAGCAATATGAGGTGCAACACTTGAAGTAGCGCTAGAAGTAGAAAGAGAAGTAGATGTACCACTCACATACAATTCTGGGTTCTGTGGAATCTGTGCTCTCTTTGCTTTCCTCTTCTCCTCCATTTCTTTGTTCTCCAGTTTTTTTATGAACTCATTGATAGTTCAATACTGGTATGCATCTTTTTCTTTCAACACTTCAATGTGTTGGTTCCAATATGGTGGTAAAGCATCAGCAAATTTATCCACCAGTTCAGACATAGGTATGCTAATCTCGTAACTCGAGAGCTCTGTGAGCAAGTGGCAATACCTTGGAACCAATTCTTTTAAAGTCTCGTTACCCATGTAACTAAAGTTCTCGAACTCCTTGCGAAGCTCTTCCATTCTCAGCTTCCTAGTCTTCTCGTAACCATCGTGTCTGTTTCTCAGCATATCCCATAACTGTTTTGAAGTAGTACACGATCCGAACTGATGCAACAAGTCAGTGTTGATCGCCTGAGATAATTAAGAAAACGCCTTTTTCTCGATCGCGAACTTCTTCTTCTCATCATCAGCCAAGTTCTCCAATGGTATGGGTTCACCAGTGTTCTCCAGAATAGGAGCAACATAACCTTTCACTATCATCTGCCATGCCTCAGCTCCCTCTAAGCCTTGCCCCTCCACATGTATCTTGAACTTTGTCTTCCATGTGTTATAATCAATCATATCCATGAGCTTTGGAGGACGATTTCCACTGCCTGATGATAGATCATGAATGAGTGTAGATATGGCATTGGTCGTCTGTGAGTGAACTGCAGCTGCTGCTACTCCCCAATAGTCGCCAATTGGTTGCTGTAAAGGTTGCACAACTTTCTGAGGAGTAGAACTAGTCATAGCCATGTAGTTGATTGGCTGAGAGGGTGGACTAGTCTTCTGAGCTGCAACTGTCCATGGATCTCTGGTTGTCTGCTGCTGTGGTGCTGGATTAGGTCTTGGCGTAGTTGGAAAGTTCCACATCTTAACCTGTAAATGTTCAAACACGAAAAGATTAGAAAATTTTAAAACAGGTTTTTCCTTCGCACTATTGTATGGTCGAATGAGGAAAATTCTTCTCCTTCGACCGTTTGGAAGGGTACGAATGTGGACTATGACAACACACAAACTCTTTCGACCGTTTGTTCTCTCTTTCGACCGTTTGTTCCCTCCTTCGACCGTTCGATTGGTCGAATGAAACTCTGATGGATGAATGTACACAAATAAGCTATGAAACTCTACGTTCGACCACAAAATCAACACCTTCGACTAGAAATTCACTCGTTCGACCAAATTTACTCACACCTTCGACCGTTCTCTCTAGGTTCGACCCCTGCTATTTCAAAAACGGTTATTCTTTGAAAATCAGTTAATTTTGATCATGTTTATCAAATGTTGATAGATTTTGATGATTTTAATCAAGTTTTGAATCGGAATTGATTTGGAACAAGTTTATCAAAAACAATTATCCATTTTAACCATGAAAACAAGTTGTAATCAATCAAAAACTCATCAAATCAGTTTGTTCTATGAAAACAGAAACTTTTTGACCAAAATTGGGTCCAAATCAACTGAGAAACTATCAATTTGTGGTTGTTTGATCCAGAATGGCTCTGATACCACTTTGTATGTGCTAAAGGATCGACAAATCTACAAAGACATAATCAAACAAGTTTGATTTAGGTGCGGAAACCCTAAACCAATCACAAAATGATAATTAATCAGATCAAAACAAACAAATCATCATTCAAAGCTTTTCTCATTAATAATCAAAACTCAATTACACGTTAATTTGATCAAAACATGAAAGACACAACGTGAATTAAGCTTAACAAAAAACTAGAGAGACACACTGAAATTGGAGGGAATAATAATCACTAAAACTACACTCAAAAATCAGCTTGACCTATTTATAGGCTGCACGTTCGCCCACAGTGTTAGTGCGAACGTGCACATTCGGCCAACCAGCCTGGTCGAATGAAGCAATACATAACTAACAAAATCTTCCTTCACCTCCTGTCTCTCCTTCGTATAATCTTCTTCCTTCGCACCCTTGAAAACATTCCTTCGCCCACATAAAACCTCCTTCGCCTACTCGACAAAACTTATTAACATATGTTTATTGTAAATCCAAAGCATTAGTCGCATAAATGCATCTACACTATGACACAATTATGTCTCTTTAGTGTAGGCAGCAGAAAACAGACAAACATTTGCCATAGGATTATCCTTCAACATATCAACTACATACCCATTGCCATTCCTGTCAGCAACAAGTTGTGCTTTGCTCTCAGCTATGATGATATCAATCCTTTTAACCACTTCTGGCCCAATAATCTTACAAGTTTTCTTAGTGAAGAATGACCCACAACCTTTGTCACTCATTTGTGAGACACTAAGAAGATTAAATTTAATATTATCAATAAGATTGACATTTTCAAACTTGAGTTTCCCAGCCTGAACAGTCCCTAAACCCAGCACCCTACCTTTAGAGTCATTACCAAAGGATATATCACCCCTCCATGATCTAAGAAGTCCAGAAGTAGGGCTCTACATCCTATCATGTGCCTGGAGCCTCCACTATCTACATACCATAGACTATCTAAGTAAGCAGAAGCTCCCTGCACATCACTAATGGATTAGTTTTGGTGAGTGTCCAAAGCCAAGTTGGATTTGGATGGGTCCACAGGTGGTTTGAACCAGTTTTTAAACCAAGTTCAACAACTGTTGCTGACCATTTTCCAGTGTTTGTATGTCAACACTTGGTGCAACAGATGATTGACCATTTCCTGTCAGATGTTAGTTGTAACACCCCAACCGATGGCGGAAACATCGGGGTGCCACGTATTGATGATTGTTCAGTAGCTCATGGAGAATAATAAGTCTCATTAATTGATTTAAATAAATTACATACAATTGTTCTACAAGAATTCGCACATCAAATTGAATAAACTATGCACATATCTTCAAGCAAATCTTCAAGCAAGTAGGACCTGAAACATGTTAAGTTGAAAATGTTTGGGTCAACAAAAGTTGGTGAGAATTACATAGGTTTTTGAGAAATAATTGATAACAAGAGTTTGTACAACACTCAGGGTTGTATGATGATAGAGTATGATACCGACATGCAACAATGCGTCTATGTACAACCAAACCTTGTGTCGACTGATGACTAACTCGCAAGTTAGTTAAATGTTATTACTGTTATCGATCATCCCTGAGTCTATGCGGGGGATGGGTTTGTCAGACCTATAGCGCTATAATCTAAACAGGCGGCTTGATCATTGTTAATGATTGTACTGTGTCTTTTTGTTACAGTCAAATGATAGAATTAGTAAATGATAGTGTAACAGAATCACAAGTAAGAATGAGTAAATGATAGTATAAAATGTTTAAACATGTTTCACCCCAAAAATGTAAAACAGAAAAAGGGGCTATGTAAACTCACCTTGGTAAAATGTTATATCTGTTGAGAAATTTGGATAATTGTGTTGACCAAATGTATCAAGTATCACCCTATAATAAAGTAATAAATATGTCTAAGTCTATAGAGTCTACAATTGTATAAGTTTCTAGGGCTTCGAATTTGGGGATAATTGCTCGTTTGATTAATATTAAAAATGTTCGCCAATTGAGAGAAATTTAGTAAATAAATAACCAAAAATCTTTTTATGAAATTTAAACTTAAGATGGTTACAAGAATGTGTTTAAAGTGTAAAAATAATTTTCATAAAATTATTTTCTTTAAAATAGATTATTAAATCTATTTATTATAAATAGCCAAAATTTAACTTTAATATTCAAAAATACTAAAATTAAAGAATTTCTATTTTAAAAATCATATTCCTGTTCTAAATGATTAAAAATAATTTGTATAAAATTTTGGTGCAAAAATGATGAAAATTGGATTTATTATGATTTAATTATGATTAAATCTAACAAAAATTGATTAAAAATATTAAATAAATGATTTTTCATAAATAAAAATCATTTCTGAAAAGATTAATGTTATAAAAACTCAGGATAATTTTTGTGGAAATTAATAAGATCGTTTTGATATTTTTATAGATTTTTATAAATAAAATGGAATAAACTTGATTTAATTATTATAAATAATAAATAAATAAATTTTTGAAAACTAAAAATTGGGTGTTGAACTTTTTCATCAGATTAACACAAGATAATTTTTGTAGAATAAATAAAAGAGTTTTGATAATTTAAAATGAATTTATAAGATTATATGTATTTTTAATTCTTGTTTAAAGTAAAAACACCAAAAAAAAAAAAAAAAAAGAATAGATTGCTACAGCCGGGGATCGAACCCGGGTAGCTCTGATATGGGGCTCCAGACACAACCAGCTGGTCCAAGCCACTAGTTGTGTTTGGATTCAGTTTTTATACAAATAAATATCATATCAGGTTACATGTTCTTCCCCAAATATCATCAATCGTGCCCTAGCTTCTGCAATTGGGCAATCCACACAACTTTAACCCAATTAATCATAGGGTTTCTGTTGTGTGGATGCCGATCAACGAAACCCATATCAAAAATAACACTTACAATGACGAATTTGAACACGATAGACAGTCAACTCAAAAAGTCAACACGCGATCAAAATCAATGAACAGAGAATTAATCTGAAGAATTGGGGATTGAGAGAAGGGTAATGGCGAGTTGTGAATGCTATGGAATGATCAATTTATAATGTTAAGGGTCGGGTGTTCGAATTGGAATGTTGACCGAGTTAATAAATGTTTGACGCGTTTCTAAATAAAAATGGAAGTAATTGATGGCGATTGTTCGTGTGTTTGACTTGGTGATGGCCGATAATCAAGCTCCCAAGTCAACCCTTGATTATTACACGTTAATTAAGTTGATTGATTGGTTAAAATTTGAAATCTCAAAAAAAAACTGCTGCTGCGCGCTACCAGTGGACAAGGAAAGGAAAAAGGAAAGCTGAATGTGGTGTTATAAATATTGTTTGCTAGATTTAAAGCAAAGAAATGGTGTGGAGCAGTGGTTTGGGCGCGTGTGTGTTTAAACGGTTGACCCGGGTTCGAGTCACGGGAAGAGCACCATTTTTTTTTTTTAATTGTAAGGGGAAGGGAGGGTTTGGTGGGCCGGCTGGTTCAGTGGGCTCAGGGTTTTGGGCTTCCAGAAAGGAGAGGGGGGGTTTGGGCTGTTGAATAAAGAGTGTTTGGTTTAGAGTTGTCTAAACTAAATATATATACCTACATTATATATATATATATATATATATATATATATATATATATTTTTTTTTTTAGAAATAATTAAATAAAAACTGAATTATTTTTATTACATTTATATATATATAGGTATATATATAAATTGGAGACGTAGGCACATTTGTATATAATGTAACAAAGTTAAGGGCGTTTATAAAAAAAATTTCGTGATGTTACAGTCTCCCCTACTTTTAGGAACTTCGTCCCGAAGTTAAGAGAAACACTAGTCCTAACAATTGGTCAACTACTGAAAACCTTGATAAAATTTCACACTACCTTAATGTACCTGTAAATTCATGATTACGTTCCGGACCGTAATTACCAATTTACCTTACATTAGGGGTTTGCGTCCTTTTATGACTTTACCGATTGTTAAGCAGGTCTGATAGTCTCCGCCAGTCGTTGAGCAGGTGGTAGGGCCTCTCCCGACTGTTGGAAAGACATGATGACCTCTACCAATCGTTAAGCTGGTTGTTTGGTAGTTAACTAATTGTTGTACAAGCAAGTATGATTATAGACATAGCATTTAGTTCACATTTAAACAAGCATGCACACAGATGTTATGATAATCCTTGAATTCATTACTTGAATCAAAAAGCGTCATTACATAGAATTAAAAGCAAACAACATTTAAATGGTGGGACTTGCTGTTAAGTAGCTGGAGGGTCTTGATCTCGGTTTAGTTTAGGGCATCGGTTACGGTAGTGATTTGGGTTTCCACATTCATAGCATTGACCATAGTTGAAATTACCAGGACGATTAGGATTAGTAACCTGAGCAAGGTTGTAGATAATTGCAGCCAGTCGGGCATCAACACCTTTGTTGTTTTTGTTGTTGTTGTGGTTGGTGTTGTGGTTGTTGTTACTTTCCTCTTGGTTTTCATCACTGTTATTGCGAGTGCTACGACGTGGAGACATGATCCGTAAGGGACACAATGAAGGTTCAATGTGGCATGAAATGAATGAGGTGATATAAGGAATGTAATCATTTATTCATTAATTAAAACGAATAAACGAAAACGTTGACTTATCAAAGACTCCAGATTCTAATAACATATGAAGACATGCTTTAGCCTATAAGTGAACACTCATCCCGAGAATTCCCAGGTAGGCATCCGGGTCCCTCGTCTGATTGGGATATATGCGCAATGCCAGCCTAGACAGAAGACTCAGAATACAGGCGTTCACCCTTCCAGATTGCACGTGTTCGTTATTAAAATCTAGAACTTCGACTAGATCTCAAGGGGGTTCAGGTTAAACCTGAGGATTTTATCCTATTAGTCTAAGAGTAGATCCACTGATGGAGAGCAACCTTCTTGTAAGAATGAAAGTAGGGATAAGAAGTAGGAGGGAGATAGAGAATAGCAAGTAAAAGAAGCAAGTACTTGTTAAATCCTATGGTTATAGACTAGATTATTTTTCTAATAACCTAATTCCCTATAACCATGGCTCTGATACCAATCTGTAACACCCCAACCGATGGCGGAAACATCGGGGTGCCACGTATTGATGATTGTTCAGTAGCTCATGGAGAATAATAAGTCTCATTAATTGATTTAAATAAATTACATACAATTGTTCTACAAGAATTCGCACATCAAATTGAATAAACTATGCACATATCTTCAAGCAAATCTTCAAGCAAGTAGGACCTGAAACATGTTAAGTTGAAAATGTTTGGGTCAACAAAAGTTGGTGAGAATTACATAGGTTTTTGAGAAATAATTGATAACAAGAGTTTGTACAACACTCAGGGTTGTATGATGATAGAGTATGATACCGACATGCAACAATGCGTCTATGTACAACCAAACCTTGTGTCGACTGATGACTAACTCGCAAGTTAGTTAAATGTTATTACTGTTATCGATCATCCCTGAGTCTATGCGGGGGATGGGTTTGTCAGACCTATAGCGCTATAATCTAAACAGGCGGCTTGATCATTGTTAATGATTGTACTGTGTCTTTTTGTTACAGTCAAATGATAGAATTAGTAAATGATAGTGTAACAGAATCACAAGTAAGAATGAGTAAATGATAGTATAAAATGTTTAAACATGTTTCACCCCAAAAATGTAAAACAGAAAAAGGGGCTATGTAAACTCACCTTGGTAAAATGTTATATCTGTTGAGAAATTTGGATAATTGTGTTGACCAAATGTATCAAGTATCACCCTATAATAAAGTAATAAATATGTCTAAGTCTATAGAGTCTACAATTGTATAAGTTTCTAGGGCTTCGAATTTGGGGATAATTGCTCGTTTGATTAATATTAAAAATGTTCGCCAATTGAGAGAAATTTAGTAAATAAATAACCAAAAATCTTTTTATGAAATTTAAACTTAAGATGGTTACAAGAATGTGTTTAAAGTGTAAAAATAATTTTCATAAAATTATTTTCTTTAAAATAGATTATTAAATCTATTTATTATAAATAGCCAAAATTTAACTTTAATATTCAAAAATACTAAAATTAAAGAATTTCTATTTTAAAAATCATATTCCTGTTCTAAATGATTAAAAATAATTTGTATAAAATTTTGGTGCAAAAATGATGAAAATTGGATTTATTATGATTTAATTATGATTAAATCTAACAAAAATTGATTAAAAATATTAAATAAATGATTTTTCATAAATAAAAATCATTTCTGAAAAGATTAATGTTATAAAAACTTAGGATAATTTTTGTGGAAATTAATAAGATCGTTTTGATATTTTTATAGATTTTTATAAATAAAATGGAATAAACTTGATTTAATTATTATAAATAATAAATAAATAAATTTTTGAAAACTAAAAATTGGGTGTTGAACTTTTTCATCAGATTAACACAAGATAATTTTTGTAGAATAAATAAAAGAGTTTTGATAATTTAAAATGAATTTATAAGATTATATGTATTTTTAATTCTTGTTTAAAGTAAAAACACCAAAAAAAAAAAAAAAAAAAGAATAGATTGCTACAGCCGGGGATCGAACCCGGGTAGCTCTGATATGGGGCTCCAGACACAACCAGCTGGTCCAAGCCACTAGTTGTGTTTGGATTCAGTTTTTATACAAATAAATATCATATCAGGTTACATGTTCTTCCCCAAATATCATCAATCGTGCCCTAGCTTCTGCAATTGGGCAATCCACACAACTTTAACCCAATTAATCATAGGGTTTCTGTTGTGTGGATGCCGATCAACGAAACCCATATCAAAAATAACACTTACAATGACGAATTTGAACACGATAGACAGTCAACTCAAAAAGTCAACACGCGATCAAAATCAATGAACAGAGAATTAATCTGAAGAATTGGGGATTGAGAGAAGGGTAATGGCGAGTTGTGAATGCTATGGAATGATCAATTTATAATGTTAAGGGTCGGGTGTTCGAATTGGAATGTTGACCGAGTTAATAAATGTTTGACGCGTTTCTAAATAAAAATGGAAGTAATTGATGGCGATTGTTCGTGTGTTTGACTTGGTGATGGCCGATAATCAAGCTCCCAAGTCAACCCTTGATTATTACACGTTAATTAAGTTGATTGATTGGTTAAAATTTGAAATCTCAAAAAAAAACTGCTGCTGCGCGCTACCAGTGGACAAGGAAAGGAAAAAGGAAAGCTGAATGTGGTGTTATAAATATTGTTTGCTAGATTTAAAGCAAAGAAATGGTGTGGAGCAGTGGTTTGGGCGCGTGTGTGTTTAAACGGTTGACCCGGGTTCGAGTCACGGGAAGAGCACCATTTTTTTTTTTTTAATTGTAAGGGGAAGGGAGGGTTTGGTGGGCCGGCTGGTTCAGTGGGCTCAGGGTTTTGGGCTTCCAGAAAGGAGAGGGGGGGTTTGGGCTGTTGAATAAAGAGTGTTTGGTTTAGAGTTGTCTAAACTAAATATATATACCTACATTATATATATATATATATTTTTTTTTTTAGAAATAATTAAATAAAAACTGAATTATTTTTATTACATTTATATATATATAGGTATATATATAAATTGGAGACGTAGGCACATTTGTATATAATGTAACAAAGTTAAGGGCGTTTATAAAAAAAATTTCGTGATGTTACATTAGTAACCATAAGGATTTCTGTTCACTCTTGGTTTTGAAGGCCTCTTGGGTTCTTCATAAACATGTGACAGACTATGACAAGGTGGTTGTCCATATCCTCTTGGGTACTTGTTTGAGGGTGGAGCATTTGTTACTTGGACATCCCTGGGAGCAGATGTTTCAAGACTTTTGGTAACAGATGTTTGGGCTGGTACATAAGTCTGTTTAGGCTTTCCTTTTGGAGTACTCACTACTTGACTTGCTAGAGTTTTAGCCTTATACTCTTGTATTTTGACATCAAAATTTTTGAGATAAAGACACTCTTGGGTTTTGTGATTCTTTTTACCACATATTGAGCATGTGGCTTTAGAATCACACACAATTGTTCCTTTGTTGATATCATATGCTTTTAGAAGAAAACAGTTTTTAGTAACATGAGTCTTCTTTTCACGGAAATCACAGAACAAGTGTTCACTCTTTTCTTTCTTTTTCCCCTTTTCAACCTTCCTTTCAACAGATGTTTGAGCATCAGGGGTTTTGAAATCAACTAGTTTGAAGTTTTCAAGAGTACCACACTCATCTGACCAAGTAGGTTTAAATTCATACATTTCAAGTTCAGTAAATGATGAGGCACCCTCAGGTTTTTCAAGAATGATTTTCTTGCCATTAGGTTCAGTGATTTTAATTTCTTGTCCCTCAAAATTAGTTGGTACTACCTCAACTAACTTTTGTTCCATTTTGTCAGTGTTTTGAAAAGCTGGGGCAGTGGTTTCAAAACCAAAACGAAACTTCACCTGATTTTTGGTCTGTTAATTGAGCGGCATCTCAAAACCTTTACATGATTCCACCCATTTTTCACATTCAACTTGGGTGGACTCAAGCTCCTTTTTACAACTATGATATTTGGTCATCATACTTTGGATCTGGTCTTTTGTTATAGTTGCTTCTTGTTTTAAACTGCTGATTTCAGATTCTTTTTCAATCAATTTTGATTTTAACTCTTTTGAAAGTTTTTCAAATTGAACTTCATCATCTAAAATTTTCTTCCCAAGGTTTTCATTCACCTCTTTAATTTTAGAAAATGCTATTACACATTTGTTTAAACACAAATCTTTTAAGATTTGAGGAGATACCTTAGCAGCAGCCATCAATGCACAATCACACTTGCACTCACAATCATCACCCCAAGGATCTGAGAGATTCACAACCTCTTCTTCAGACTTTTCATCTAGAACTACTGCATCAACAATATCATTAGTCACATTTTCAGATTCAGTCATCACATCCTCAGATTCAACCTCTTCCACAATTGTGTCCATAGCCATGAAACGAAATTCTTTTGGTTCATTTTCAACTTTGGCAACAAGAGCAAAATTCTCATCTGTTTGCTCATCTGGTAAACTGCTCCAATCAACAAAGCCTTGTGAAAAGAAACTCTGTTGACTGGTCTCTGCAGGGGCAGAGGGTGGAGTAGCAGTTATTGGCACATGTGCCTGAGCAACAGGGGTTTGAACATAATGAATCTGAGGAACAGTGGTTTGGACATACTGGACAGGAACAGTGTAACATCGCGAATTTCCCCTATTTTTTTTTGATAAAAAGAATGTATTGTTTTAAACAATATAAGTTTTAAATACCTTAAACTAATAATTATTTGTATCTCGACACTTTTGTACGTTTTAAAAATATTTCGATTCACTTTCGGGCTTATATAATCATATTATGAATTTAGAATAATATAGTTTTAGGGAAATAATTGCGAAAAAAAAAGATTTGTGTGGACCGGGACTCGAACCCGCGTCCACAGCCAACCAACACACAGTGACAACCAACTGAGCCAACTATCATCTTGTGTAGTATTTCAGAAGAAAATAAACTTAACACATTCCTTAAATTGATTAGTCAAAGTCTTAGTCAAACAGTCAAAGTCTTAGTCAAACAGTCAAAGTCTTAGTCAAATAGTCAATTCATCATAAAACCTTACTTTATGGTGTTGACCAATTTTAATGGCTAATTGACTCCAAAACTAGTATAAAAACCCACCTATGACCCATTATACTTTGCACCTCTAAATCGATTGTTTCACTCCGATTAAACTTTCCCTCATACCTTTCTTCTATAGTCTATTACTTCTACAATTGAAGCTTTGATTATAAGCTCTTGTAATTGGCGAATTGGAAGCTTGATATTCTGTCTTTTTCGTTTTCTTCAATTTGGACTAGCTACGTTGTTGAGTCTTTGGGATTCGCCTCGCATACATTCACAACACTTAGGGGATAATTCACCTTAGCCAATGTGAGTTTACATAGCCCCTTTTCTCTCTTTTCACTATTTTTGGGGTAAAACATGTTTAAACATTTTATACTATCATTTACTCATATTTACTTGTGATTCAATTACATCATCATTCTATCATTTGACTGTAACAAAAAGACACAGTACAATCATTAACAATGATCAAGCCGCCTGTTTAGATTATAGCGCTATAGGTCTGACAAACCCATCCCCCCGCATAAATTCAGGGATGATCGATAACAGTAACAACATTTAACTAACTTGCGAGTTAGTCCTCAGTCGACACAAGGTTTGATTGTACAAAGACGCATTGTTACATGTCGGACTCATACTCTATCATTATACAACTGTGACTGTTGTACAAACTATTATTATCAATTATGCTCGAAAACCTATGTATTCTCACCAACTTTCGTTGACCCAAAATATTTTCAAACTTAACATGTTTCGGGTTCTACTTGCTTGAAGATTTGAGTTAATGCTTGAAGATGTGTACATAGTATTATTCATTTTGATGTACGAATTCTTGTAGAACAATTTTATGTAACTTACTTAATTCATTTAATGAAATTTATTATTCACCATGAGCTACTGAACAATCATCAACACGTGACATCCCGATGTTTCCGCCATCGGTTGGGGTGTTACAGATTGGTATCAGAGCCTTGGTTATAGGGAATTAGGTTATTAGAAAAATAATCTAGTCTATAACCATAGGATTATAATCAGTACTTGCGCCTTTTACTTGCAACCCTACTTGTTTCTATTCTCTATCTCCATCCTACTTCTTATCCCTACTTTAGTCCCTACAAGAAGATTGTTCTCCATCACAAGATCTACTCTTAGACTAATAGGACAAATCCTCAGGTTTAGCCTGAACCACCTTGAGATCTCGTAGAAGTTATAGAATTTTAATAATGAACACGTGCAATCTGGAAGGGTGAACGCCTGTATTCTGAGTCTTCTGTCTAGGCTGGCATTGCGCATATATCCCAATCAGACGAGGGACCCGGATGCCTACTTGGGAATTCTCGGGATGAGTGTTCACTTATAGGCTAAAACATGTCTTCACTATGTTATTAGAATCTAGAAGTTTTGATAAGTCAACGTTTTCGTTTATTCGTTTTAATTAATGGATAAATGATTACACTCACTTTCCTTAAACTAAGCTCTAAAATCTCAAAATTTTACAGCTTAAATCAATCTCATTTCATAACCATCTATGGATTTCACAATCACACTGCACCTTACCATCTTAGCCACTTTTTAAATATTCAACACCCTACCCAAATCATATTATTTCATTTCTCCACATGTTACTTATTTTTTTAAAAACTATAACTTCAGACCTTAGCACAAACTAAAGATTTCTAAATCCTGTTGTATTTTCATTACCTAATAACTTTGCAAAGTACATATTTTTGTCAAAAAATGTCCTCAAACTTAAATTCAATTGTTTATTTATTGACATAACAAACAATTTTCTATATAATGCTTTAAACTATTAAAAATCAATTAATAGAACCTTGATCTTCAAAACCTAATGTCATGTTTGAAATCTCCAACTAACGGGAATATTTTAATCAAAAGCCCACTTAGCTTGTACTATTTAACAACTTTTGCTTTATGTATAAAACCAATTTTGAAAATAAGATTTTTTTTATCCATAGGAATAATATCTAGTCTCTAAATTCTCCATCGACACTCACTCAATTTCAACTTGTTCAAATTTTTACAATATTTGGCATATTCCACAATCATGTTTTCGTATACACTTGATTATAACCTTTGATCCAAACCCCAAAATTTACACTGCTACATAATCTCCTTACTATAAAATAAACTCTTTATCAACTATCTTCACATTCACTATCTCTCACAACCTTGATTCTGCTTCAAGATTTTTCATCATCCTCTCAAGAACTAAATTCATATCCTTCACCTTCTCAAACATGAACTAGTTATCCATGATAACCAAACTATTGAAACTTGGTTGTGTGTTGCATCAAACTTAATCCTTAGTTATACATGAGGATTCGATTATCTACCATATTTAAACATTTGATACTAGAAATCATGGAATGTAAACTATTTGCTATAGACACACCTAGAGTCATTAACCTTGTCTAGGACAACACTATTACAACTCGTATGCTATGCTTGATACTTGATTGTTTATATGTACATATTATCAATTTGCAATTTATGTGTGAAATAATTGGTACACTTAATCAAACAACTGGTAGAGGATGAAGTACTTGCTCAATAGTTAGTTGAGTACCAAATAACCTACTCAACGATTGGTAGAGGTCATCATGCCTGCTCAACAGTCGGTAGAGGCCCTACAACCTGCTCAACGACTGGTAGAGGCTATCGCACCTGCTCAACAATCGGTAGAGGTTCTTACTCACTGACTGGTAGAAGTCTTTTTCCTAATCAACAGTTGGACTCATTTTTGGATACATTGTAAACGATTCAATCACAAGGTTATTTTGCATTACTTACATGTGTGTTTAGAGTCATAGAAGGACACAATACCCTAATGTAAGGTAAATTGGTGATTGCGGTCCGGAACGTAATCATGAATTTACAGGTACGTTAAGGTAGTGTGAAATTCTAATAAGGTTTTAGTAGTTCATTTGGTTTTCATATAGCCAATCAATTCATGCATTTCTTATAAGATTCCTAAAACATAAGTTTAGTATTTTGCTAGATTCTTATGCTTCTTGCTACTTCAGACGAACCTAATCCAATCCTTAAAACTCACATCTCAAACCTCTTATCCAAATTATTCGAAACAAATTATTCTATTACCTATAAATTCATGTCGTGCCTTAACCCAAACCACAGCTGCCTAAATTTCTACCTAATCAACCTCAAACCTGTGTTTTTAATAACTTCGGGACGAAGTTTCCAAAAGTAGGGGAGACTGTAACATCGCGAATTTCCCCTAATTTTTTTTTGATAAAAAGAATGTATTGTTTTAAACAATATATGTTTTAAATACCTTAAACTAATAATTATTTGTATCTTGACACTTTTGTACGTTTTAAAAATATTTCGAGTCACTTTCGGGCTTATATAATCATATTATGAATTTAGAATAATATAGTTTTAGGGAAATAATTGCCAAAAAAAAAAGATTTGTGTGGACCGGGACTCGAACCCGCGTCCACAGCCAACCAACACACAGTGACAACCAACTGAGCCAACTATCATCTTGTGTAGTATTTCAGAAGAAAATAAACTTAACACATTCCTTAAATTGATTAGTCAAAGTCTTAGTCAAACAGTCAAAGTCTTAGTCAAACAGTCAAAGTCTTAGTCAAATAGTCAATTCATCATAAAACCTTACTTTATGGTGTTGACCAATTTTAATGGCTAATTGACTCCAAAACTAGTATAAAAACCCACCTATGACTCATTATACTTTGCACCTCTAAATCGATTGTTTCAATCCGATTAAACTTTTCCTCATACCTTTCTTCTATAGTCTATTACTTCTACAATTGAAGCTTTGATTATAAGCTCTTGTAATTGGCGAATTGGAAGCTTGATATTTTTTCTTTTTCGTTTTCTTCAATTTGGACTAGCTACGTTGTTGAGTCTTTGGGATTCGCCTCGCATACATTCACAACACTTAGAGGATAATTCACCTTAGCCAATGTGAGTTTACATAGCCCCTTTTCTCTATTTTCACTATTTTTGGGGTGAAACATGTTTAAACATTTTATACTATCATTTACTCATATTTACTTGTGATTCAATTACATCATCATTCTATCATTTGACTGTAACAAAAAGACACAGTACAATCATTAACAATGATCAAGCCGCCTATTTGGATTATAGCGCTATAGGTCTGACAAACCCATCCCCCCGCATAAATTCAGGGATGATCGATAACAGTAACAACATTTAACTAACTTGCGAGTTAGTCCTCAGTCGACACAAGGTTTGATTGTACAAAGACGCATTGTTACATGTCAGACTCATACTCTATCATTATACAACTGTGACTGTTGTACAAACTATTATTATCAATTATGCTCGAAAACCTATGTATTCTCACCAACTTTTGTTGACCCAAAATATTTTCAAACTTAACATGTTTCAGGTTCTACTTGCTTGAAGATTTGAGTTAATGCTTGAAGATGTGTACATAGTATTATTCATTTTGATGTACGAATTCTTGTAGAACAATTTTATGTAACTTACTTAATTCATTTAGTGAAATTTATTATTCACCATGAGCTACTGAACAATCATCAACACGTGACATCCCGATGTTTCCGCCATCGGTTGGGGTGTTACAAACAGTGGATGAGGACTGTGCAAAATGAGCAGTGTTTTGCACATTTAGTCAGGGGTATTATGGGAAACATGATAAGTGTTGGTATGTGGCCTTTGATTTGGATAGGTAATCATAGGTATACCATGTTGAATCCTACATTCCCTAGCAAAATGACCAAGTGTATGACATTTATAGCACTTAATTTTAGATTTATCCAACCTCACCTTTGACCTGCCGGTCAACCCTGGAAATCTTCTGCCAGTTTTATTGTAGAAATTATTAGTTCTAACACTGAGTAGAGCAAATTGGTGCATAATGTCCATTTCTTCCAAATCATCAGGGTCAAATTATTTAAGGTCATCATACTCAAAGGATATGTTATCAGATGCCTGGATATCACCACCACTTGCTGCAAAAGCATATTTGGGTGAATAAGAATCAGAGTTAAATCCACTGTTAAAACCTGAAGTTATTTCAATGAAATGATCATAACTCTAATCCTAACTATTACCAGACACCTCATCCTGACCCAAAAGTGTTGTATTACCAAAAACATAATCATCAGACACTTTTCCAGAGTCCTGAAGCTTTTTTTTCTAGTTAAGCTCTCTCTCATAGGTCAAGAGCTTACCATGAAGCTGGGTCAGAGATAGGTCCTTGAATCCAATTGAGTTTCTCATAACTATAGCAACAGTGTCCCATTTGTCTGGTAATGTTCTTAAAAACCTATGGTTCAAAATTGTATTAGGATAAGTTAGACCCACCAGTTTTAGTTCACTAATGAGATAGTTAAACCTCTCAAATTGTTGAGTTAATGACTCACCCTTTACATGACTGAATGTTTCATATTGTTGGTTAAGTATTTCACGGTTGTTTTCAATAACCTCCTCAGTCCCACCAAATTGTTCTTTCAAAGCATCCCACAACTCCTTTGCACTGTTACAATGTAACAGCCTAGCATAGATATCATTTGGTAGAGCCATGGCCACAATACTTGTAACATCGCATATTTTTCCCCCAAATTTTTAATTAATAAAAAACAACCACTTTACCTAATATATATATATTTCTTTTGATAATTTTTACATAAATTCATATACGTTTTAACCACCTTATACTAATAAATATTGAATCTCGACGTTTTAGTACGTTTTAAAAATTATTCGTAATATTTTTCAACCATGTGTGATCATAATATATATAACAATATAATATATATATATATATATATATATGAGATATGCTTTAAAAAAAGAGATTTGTCTGGACCGGGACTCGAACCCGCGTCCAGACCGGTTCACCAACATATCACTTTTGCCACAAACCAAACCATCAACTCATTCGAATTAGCTTGGATTCACACGATTTTCGTTCTGATTATGGAAAGAATTGAATGGCCAGAACATAAGCGTCCTCCACACGCCAAGAAATTGCTTTAAAACATTCCAATTATATGTATATACGCGTATTGTATTTTGGGTATGGGTCAATCATTCCATTCCTAAAATTCGTAGGTTATAGTATAAATTGAACATCCCTCTACAAGCTAAACTCGCCGTAATCAAATCCCCAATCCTCAATTCCTTCTGAAACTCCTCCAATTCTGCATAATTGCTTCGTGTTGACTTTTCTATGGACCGCACCAAATCGTGTTCATACACTCGCTGTAAGTCTCAATTAATCATATGGTTTTATTCTTCGTAATCATTCAATCGATAGCCCTAAGGTTTCTGTGGTTATTGATTTGTAATTGTATTGATTATAAAAGCTAGGGTTCGACATCATAGTTTTGGGGAAGATGATAATAGTCAGCGATGGTTTAAAAACGTTTCTGAAACAAAATAAAACAACCATCTGATCTAGATCAGATGGTTGTGTTGTCTGTTACTAAGTCGCGTAGCTTTGGGTTCGAATCTGAGCACCTCCAGTTTTATTTTTACACGAATTCCTGATTTAACTTAGTTTGCATATATATATTAGCGGATCCAACTAATCTTGTTCTTAGGGTCCAACCCAGATGGTGGTTGGACTTGTGATTAAGATACTGAAACCGGCCAGACTCGGGTTCGAATCCTGGCGCGCACAACATTTTTTTTCTTTTATAAATAAACCCTTTATTCTTTTAAAATATTTTTTTTAAATACTAAAAGTGGGTTATAAATTCTACAAAAATTATTTTAAGTTATTCTGATGGTGAAGTTTATTATCCAACTTTTAGTTTTTCAAAAATTATTTATTTACTATATATTATAAATATTACAAGTTTATTCAATTATAATTTTAAAATTCAATAAAAATATCTAAACGACTTTATAAAATCCCACAAAAATTATTTTAAACTTATAAATCAATAAATGTTCCAGAAATAGATTTTTATTTCAGAAAAACGTTTATTTAATATTTTTAATTAATTTATGCTACTTTAATAAAAAATAATTCATAATAAATTCATTTTCATTATTTTTACACCAAAATTTCACATAAATTATTTTTATGCATTTAGATCAGAAATAAAATTTTATGATTCGAAATTTATAAATTTTAATATTCTTAGATATTAATACTATATTTTGACAAATAAATATTAATGTATTATATATTCATTAATTAAGAAAATAATTTTATAAATACTATTTTCACATCTATTACATTATAATACAGCTACCTTTAATTAAGATTGGTCAAAAGTCCTTTTTATTAATTATTTCTTTATTTATTAAATCATTAACAATTATTCTAAATTAATCATTAATCAGTTATCAATCCCGAAATTAGGAACCCTAGAATACTTTAGACTAGAAAACTTAGACTTTTAAGTTTTTCCAACACTTATTTATTACCTTAAAGTAGGGTGATACTTGGATACACACGAGCCACACTTATTCTATATCAAGAGATTCGATACTATCATTAAGGTGAGTTTACATAACCCCTTTTCTGTTTTACATTTTGGGGTGAAACATGTTTAAACATTTTATACACTATCATTTACTCATTCTTACATTGTTGAAACTTGTGATTCAATTACACTATCATTTACTCATTCTATCATTTGACTGTAACAAAAAGACATAGTACAATCATTAACATTGATCAAGCCGCCTGTTTAGATTATAGCGCTATAGGTCTGACAAACCCATCCCCCGCATAAATTCAGGGATGATCGAAAACAGTTACACTTTTACTAACTTACGAGTTAGGTCTCAGTCGACACAAGGTTTGATTGTACAAAAGACGCATTGTTACATGTCGGACTCATATTCTATCATTACTCATTATTATTCTTCAACTATGATTGTTATACAACATATTGTTTTCAACTATATGCAAAACCTATGTATTCTCACCAACTATTTATAGTTGACCCCCCATCTTTCCAACTTAATATGTTTCTGGTTTATTTGCTATTGGGAGTTGTACAAGTCTTGGAACACATAGGAGCTTTGGACCTAGTTTATATTAATCAACTTTTGTAATATTTACTTGTAAGATAAAGTGTAAATTGTTTAATATTATTCAACTTTCATTTAGTACCATGAGCTATTGAACAATCATCACTACGTGGCACCTCGATGTTTCCGCCATCGGTTGGGGTGTTACAGATTGGTATCAAAGCCATGGTTATAGGGAATTAGGTTATTAGAAAAATAATCTAGTCTATAACCATAGGATTATAACCAGTATTTGCTCCTTTTACTTGCTATTCTCTATCTCCATCCTACTTCTTTTCCCTACTTTAGTCTCTACAAGGAAGATTGTTCTCCATCACTGGATCTACTCTTAGACTAATAGGACAAGAATCTCAAGTCTTAACCCGAACTGCCTTGAAGATCCCGTCGAAGTTCTAGATTTGAATAACGAACACGTGCAATCTGGAAGGGTGAACGCCTGTATTCTGAGTTTTCTGTCTAGGACTGGCATTGCGCATAAATCCCAATCAGACGAGGGACCCGGATGCCTACCTGGGAATTCTCGGGATGAGTGTTCACTTATAGGCTAAAGCATGTCTTCACTATGTTATTAGAATCTAGAAGCTTTGATAAGTCAACATTTTCGTTTATTCGTTTTAATTAATGAATAAATGATTTCATTCCTTATATTACCTCATTATCCTTCATTCATTCCATGTCTCATTAAACCTTCATTGTGTCTATTACAGATCATGCCTCCTCGTCGCAGCACTCGTCTTAACAGTGACAACGAACATGAGGAAGGGAGCAGCAACAACAACAACCACAACAACAACAACAACAATAATAACAACAACAATGGCGTTGATGTCCAACTGGCTGCGATCATTTTCCAACAAATGGCGCAACAAATAACAACTTTGGTTCCTAACTTGGTGGCTCAAGTTGTCCAAATGAATGGGAACGGAAATGGTAATGGCAATGGGAATGGGAATCACAATGGAAACAGGAATGCTCACCCAGTCTGCACCCTTGATGACGTGTGTCCTAAAACAACAACGTTTAGACCCCTCGTCGAAAAGATAAGCAAAATAAATTTGATTAAGAGGTTGCCTGACTTAGTGGAGCTGATATAAGGCAGCTTACCTGCCATATGGAAGCCTCAGGGCAGAAAGTAAACAGTAAAAAGTCTTGGAAATACAAAAAGGGGATTTTGGCTTATTATCATGGCAAATGACAAAACACCACACAGCTCCAAGCTTTGCATTGGAAATGATAAAAGCTGAAAATATCCTAAAAGGGTAAAGTCTCACTGCAGGGAACTAAAAGAGGGTCAAACACATCCAGGTATGGTAAGGAAGCTACCCTGAGGGAGCTCCTGGGCAGAATTCCACTGCCTATATAAGGAGGCCCTTGGGTAGACATTCCACACACACTTCTCACTTATTCTCTCTACTCTCATACTCTTTACTTGATTATTTCCCAACTCCAAATGAATACATACTTTTTCTCACGCCGGAGTCCAAACGCAGGAGGCTCCCTCATGCGTTAAGGCTAACGGTGTCTACTACTTTTGTGCAGGTCCTTCTAGGAACTTGAAGACCCCTGATCCCACAACTAAATCTAAACCTAAACTTAAAACCTTAATCTCAACCTAACATACCTTCAACCTATAATCCTAAACATCTCCTAACCTAATACCGGTCATTTTCCTTGTTGTAGCAACAAGTGGCGCCCACCGTGGGGCTGTCGCTACTTTGAACAAAACTGTTGAGAGTTTCTACAGTCCCATTTGTTCCTAAGTAACCTCCTTTTGTGATGACTGGTGGAGATAACCGCCTAGGAGGGGGTCTTTCAGAAACTCCGGCCACTAGTCACACCTCAGGTGACGCTTCTGGCCATGAAACACCTGGAACGGACGGACAACAAGTCGAACCGTCTCTAGGAGACATGCTCAACTTCCAAACACCGCCGTCCTCAAGGGCTGTTAACTCGTCTCCTAGGGACGACTTGTTGTTGCCTGTTGAACGAATGGACATCACCCCGGAGGGAGTATGAAGAAACTTCTTGCAACTTCGAGACCTCCTGAACGGTTACGTGCGAGAGGAAAGGTCCAGAGGAGTAAGAGTCAGGTTGTCGTACGACGAAGAGCCTGTTGTCTCCCTCTCACCTGGTCCTCCGTTGCTGGGAACCACTACCTCACCAGCAACCCGACGTGCCAACAAAAATCCTCATCCCTACCTTAACAGTCAGGGGGATATCTGCTCTGGAGGAGAAGGTCCTAGCAATTTCGTGCTCTCCCCGGGGACCTCAACACTACTCCCCTATGAAGAAGCTTTGAGGTCGTTACCTCTGGCTAGTAGTGATGTGGCTGCCTCCCTTGCGGGAGCAGGAAGTCTTGCTGGAGGATCTGTTGTCCCTCTAGGAACGATATATCCTAACTACTCACAGCCTCAATACTCGCCCTATGTACCACCTTACTTCCCCACATGGCCGTGAGGGTATCCTTGGCAATATCCACCACCTCTGAACCAAGTGCCAGCAACCCCCCTTGCGGGAGGACAAGGTCTGGGAGCCTCCCAACCCATGGTTCAAGCCTCCACGGCCGAAGCTAGGGGCGAGGCTACACCTTCGAAGCCATACCGACCTAAGTCGTTAGAATGCTTTGCCGAGCACATCGCTCATTTTGATTTCCCCAACAAGATCAAAATGCCAGCTAATGTGAAAACATACGACGGCACGGAAGACCCTGATGACCACTTGAACGTCTTCTCTGGGGCAGCAACGGTAGAAAAATGGAACGATGTCGAGTGCTGCCACATGTTCATGCAAACCCTGGTAGGACCAGCTCGTCTATGGTTCAGTGGCCTACCGTCTCGGAGCATTTCCTCGTTTGATGATTTAAGGAGAGGTTTCACCTCAAACTTTAACCCCCTCAGGAAGTGCACCAAAGATGCCGCCATATTGCACCAAATCCAACAAGGGGAGCATGAAAACCTCCGTAGTTTCATCGAAAGGTACAAGAGGGAAGGTCTGCAGTATAGTGGTGCCACCGAGAAGATCCGGGTGTCAGGATTCATGGGGGCCATCCGCCCCAAAAAGTTGCTAAGAAGGTTCCATGAAGACGTCCCCCAAACCATGGAGGAAGCATTCGAGAGGGCAGAAGCCTTCCTCAGGGGGGAAGAAGCATTAACTCGACAGGATTTAGGGGTGAGCAAAAATCGGTTCAACCCGAAATTACCCGAGACCCGACCCTAAAATTACCCGAAACCGACCCGGTATGCTTTGAATATGTTGGTCTTCGGTCCTCATATTCTCTAGAATTCGGGTTCGGGTCGGTTCTCGGTTCTAGACCGAGGATAACCGACTTAATCAAGACCGAACCGAGCTCTAAAACCCAAGCAATTTGATGATCCTATTATATAGATGGGTGAGCAATAGTGCCCAGAAATTTGTAACAGAAAGGCACAAAGTCTGAAATAAAAATAAAGATCTTTTAAACAACATGAAGAAGATAAAAAAGTAATGTGTATTTCTCCCCTGTTTTAGAAAGAAGACGAAGAAGTGATGAAGTGAAGAAGTGAAGATATAAATGAAAGATAAGGGAGAACATATAAAGTAGATGAATAGAAATTAAAATAAAAATAAATTTCTTCTAAGAGAGATGTGATCTCTTGTTCAAATAACAAAGAAACTTGATGGATGATGTTGATAAAAACCTGAAACTCTCCTCCCAAGAATTTTTCCAATAGTTTCTTGCTCTTGATTTCTACCACACATTGAAACTCCCAACTCTTAAACTACATTTAAAGTTTCAAAGCCTTAGTTTTACACTTTTATCCCTACTTTAAACCATTTAATCTCCTTTTACCCCTACTTCAAACCCATGTTTTAAAATCTAACAAAACCTAATCAGGCACTATTCGAAAACCACTAAACAATTTAAAATAGTTTAAAAAAACTGTTAAATTAGCAAATTATTATGTTGTTCATACGGTAAAATTATCAAGTAAAAAGTTATAACTTAAAAATATGTAGTTTATATGTTTATCTTTTACCTTTTCAATTATGTTGTGTATAATATTACCTATTACTTTTTATATAGATTACTTTTAGACTTTGTGGCATTATATATTTTCATAAATATGAATTTATAGACTTTGTAGAATTATATGTTATTATAATTATATATGTTTGTTATTATTGTAATATAACCATTAATCACGTTGAATATATTTTATAAATATTTATATATTTTACCAGTTAAAAAATTAGGTAAATATTACCTACTAGATTATACCCTGTGAGCGTCCCGGGTTGAGAAATTTAATATGATACATCAATTTTACATATGAAATAGACTGATGTATAACTCTAATATTAATATCTAACCTAAAACAAATTAACAATGTACAACTCCAATGCTAACACCTAACCTAAAAGAATGTAGAACTTTAATGTAACTCTAATATTAACACATATCCTAAAGACTAAACAAATGTACAACTCTAACATACTAATATTGATACCTAACTTAAAACAACGTATAACTCTATTAACCTATTCGGCTCTGGTTGAAAAAAAATTCATATTTACTGATTTGACATAATTAGTGACTTGCCTATACATGATTAATGATTTACCTAAACACTTTGTGTTTTTTTTTCTGTATAAACAAAACCGCACAAAAAAATTTCTCCGATTTTTATATAGCACTATGGTACTCGTTGGAAAGATAATAAAACGCTCGTTAATTTGGTGTAATTTTTTTCTTTAAAAAATCCCGTATATTAAAGATATTAACGTTTAAAAATTATGGGAGGAAACATGAGGGTTAAAAATCCAATTTTGTTTTTAAATTATTTTTTCCCTAAAATATCTCAATGCCACATGGGATGACACATGACACACTCAAGGAAGAGAATGCCTCTTAGAGTGTCATGTCATTAAAATGACTTTGGTTTATTATATGTACAGATTAAATAAATAAAAAATGAATTGAGAAAATATAAGGATGATCATTCTGAAGTGGAAACTAGGGTATTATATCTATTTGTCCTATATGGAAACTCACCCCACCACCCACCTAACTATTTTGCATCTTCCTCATTGCTCTATCTTCACTTTATTATAAAAACACTTTGAAACAAAAGGGAAAGAAATGACCCGTCTATGGATTCAAGAGTTTTTATATGCAACCGCTTGCGCCGATTTGTAACAGTTTGCACCATTATCCTCTTTATCTCCTGTTATATTTCTTCATCTCCACTGTCATGCACATATCGTTTCTCAAATACCAGGTGAACAATATTGGTTCAAAAGGTGAATTATCAGGTGAATGATCAGTGTTGTCCTTTGAAATCCATGTTAAATTTGAACAATGTGTCGGTCTCGGTCTTACATGACAAACCGAAGCACCAAAACCGAGACAAATCAAAACCCGAAATGAGATCATAGGTCTGGCCCTCGGTTATGTATTGTATATATTTTTCGGTCTCGGGTCGGGTCGAGTTCAACCCGGTTCGGTCCGGTTTCATTATTTTGCTCAGCCCTAACAGGATTCTAGGAAGAGGGATCGAGGGAGCTGGAGAGACTGCTCAACAAACTGCCGAAGACCTCCTTTCCAGCCTTACAATGAAAAACGATCAGGAGGATCCTTCGACAATCAAAGGAACGAAGAGAGGAGACGATCCCCAAGGTCAGGAAGATACCACAAAAGAGAAAGACAAGTTTTCACTGTTCTCACCAAGACCCCTCAGGAGATACTCTCCACGGAGGAAGTCAAGAACACCTTTCGACCTCCCAGACCTCTGTCCAAGCCAGCTAACAAGAGGGATGCCAGCAAGCATTGTGCCTTTCATAATGATACAGGGCATCACACGAACGATTGCTACCAGCTGAAAAAGAGGATAGAAGAGGCTGTTAAGTCCGGGGAGCTGGCTCACCTGATCAAAGACATCAAAGGAAGAAGGGATGAAGGAAAGAAAGATAAGGAGGTCAACATGGTCAGTCTTGAAGGAGCCCAACAGGCAAAGAAGGCTCGCACTGAGCCTTGGAACAAACAGTACATCTGTCTTCCTCCTGCTCCCGATGAACTGATCGTCACACCGGTAATAGTGGAGGCTGAACTGGATGGCTTCCCTATAGATAGGGTGTACATGGACTGCGGCGCCTCATCGGAGGTGATGTATGAACGGTGCTTTGAATCCTTGAGCCCGGAGATCAAATCCAAGCTCAAGCCATCGGACGCGTCCTTGGTAGGTTTCTCAGGGGAACGGGTACATCCCTTAGGGAAGCTCACACTTAGCATCTGTTTCAGGGATGGAGACTTGTCAAGGACAGAGGAGTTGACTTTCTCTGTTATCAGGTACCCTTCAAGTTACAACGTCCTTATTGGAAGAATGGGAATCGCCACCTTCGGCGTGGTAATATCAACAACACATGGTCTAATGAAGCTCCCCACTCCTAATGGAGTTGCAACCCTGAAGCCAACAGCAGAGGCTCTTTTGATAGCCTCCGTAGAAGAAACCAAAGGCCCTAGGGGGCCAGAAACGCCAAGCAGCGGTCCCATCTGGGAAGTCAGCATAAACCCTGCCTACCAGGAGCAGACCATCAAAGTAAACAATCTGCTTCCTGATGAGATTACGTGTGAACTAATCAACCTTTTGCAGGATAATCAAGACATATTTGCTTGGTGCCCCGGGGACATGACTGGTGTCCCTAGAAGCATAGCTGAACACTCTCTTAACATAGCCCCCTCATACAAGCCAGTCGTCCAAAAGAAAAGAAGTTTGGCCCCAGCCAGGAGCCAGGCTGCTTGTCAGGAGGTGGAGAAGCTGGATGAGGCAGATATCCTCAGAGAGGTTCAGTACCACTCTTGGGTAGCAAACCAGGTCATGGTTGCCAAACAAGACGGATCTTGGAGAATGTGTGTCGATTTCAAGGATCTCAACAAAGCCTGCCCTAAAGATTGCTACCCCTTACCCGAGATCGATTGGAAGGTAGACTCTCTCACTGGCTTCCAATACAAGTGCTTCTTAGATGCCTACAAGGGGTATCACCAAATTCAAATGAAGCAAGAAGATGAGGAGAAGACGGCTTTCCACACCGATAAGGGAATCTTTTGCTACAAAAAGATGCCCTTTGGTTTGAAAAACGCAGGGGCTACCTACCAGCGGTTAGTGGATCAAGCTTTCTCGAAACAAATTGGAAGGAACATGGAAGCTTATGTAGATGACCTTGTCATCAAAAGCAAGACAGGGGAAGCAATGATCCAGGACATCCGAGAAACGTTCGACAACCTCCGAAGAATAAACATGAAGCTCAATCCTGTCAAATGCTCCTTTGGGTTCGAGGAGGGGAAGTTTCCGGGCCATATTATTGGAAAGCAAAGCATCAAGGCAAACCCGAGCAAGGTCCAAGCCGTCCTTGATATGAAGTCTCCTACCACAAAGAAGGAAGTGCAAAGCCTTAACGGTAAAATCGCTGCCTTAAAACGTTTCTTGCCTAAATCCGCGGAAAAATCCTTGCCTTTCTTCAAAACACTCAAAAATTGTGTTGACAAGAAGGATTTCCGCTGGACAGCCGAGGCAAAGGCTGCCTTCCTGGAACTCAAGAAACACATAGCTTCCCTGCCCGAAGTGGCAGCCCCTGAGGAATGGGAAGTAATAACAGTTTATTTGTCTGCAGGAATGGAAGCAGTAAGCTCAGTGCTCTTGGTAGACCGAGGTAAAGAGCAAGTTCCCATCTACTTTGTCAGTAGGGCCCTCAAAGATGCTGAAGTTAACTACACTCCCATAGAGAAGCTTGTTGCACTTGTACACACTGCTAAGAGAGTAAGGCGGTACTTCCAAGCTCACCCAGTAAAGGTCATCACAGATCAACCCATATGATCCATCTTAGAAAAACCAGAAGATTCGGGGAGATTGGCAAAGTGGGCCATTGGTCTAGGGGAGCACAAGATAGAATACCTGCCAAGGAGAGCTTACAAAGGGCAAGTGTTTGCTGACTTTCTTGCTGAGTTACCCACCCTGCAGGCAGAAGAAGAAATGAACGAGGTTGAAGAACAGCCTGAACTCAAGGGGAAATGGTGTCTTTTTACTGATGGAGCCTCAAGTGTAGAAGTTTCCGGGGCCGGTCTTGTCATCAAGGACCCCCACGGAACCGAATACACTTATGCCCTCCGTCTAGACTTCCCTTGCACCAACAACGTTGCTGAATACGAGGCCCTCCTGGCCGGGTTGAGATTGGCAAAAAGAATGAAGGTACAAGAACTAAAAGTCTTCGTTGATTCAAATCTGGTGGTCAAACAAGTAAATGGAGGATACACAGCCAAAGAGCCCTCAATGATTAGGTATAAAGACAAAGTCAAAGAGTTCATAAAGGAATTCAAAGTCTTCACACTAGAACAGGTGTCAAGAACAAAGAACAAGTAGGCAGATGCCCTCAGCAAGCTGGCCTCCTTGACGTTTGCTCACCTAACCAAGAAGGTCCTAGTCAAGGTGCTGAAAGAACCATCCATCGATGACAAGGAAGTACAAGATGTTGTCACCAAAACAGACTCCACATGGATGACCCCCATCATGTCCTACTTGAAGGAAGGGAAGCTACCAGAAAACAAACAAGAAGCTAAGCGGTTGGTTATGAAGGCAAGACAATATGTAATCGAAGACGACAAGCTCTACAAGAAGGGATACTTGGCACCCCTACTAAGGTGTGTAGGCCCCAATCAGAGTAACTACCTCATCAGGGAGGTACATGAGGGTATATGTGGCATGCATGCTGGGCCTCGCTCTGTGGCATCAAAGCTCATGAACTTGGGCTATTACTGGCCTACCATGCACAAGGATGCCTTTGAGACAATCCGAAGATGTGAAGCTTGTCAACTGCAAACACCGGTGAAGACCAACCCCAAGCATGACCTTGTTCCCATCATCATGGCCTGGCCCTTCTACAAATGGGGAATGGACATTGTGGGTCCCTTCCCACAAGCTCCCGGAAGGTTGAAGTTCCTCCTCGTAGCTGTTGACTATTTCACCAAGTGGCCGGAAGTCAGGCCATTGGCTACCATCTCAGGGAAACAGGTAATAACTTTCGCGTGGGAACAAATAGTCTGCCGATATGGGCTGCCAGGGGAGATGGTGACAGATAATGGAAAGCAGTTTGCCAACAAACCCTTCAGCAGCTGGTGCTCCGAGCTGGGAATCAAGCAAGTCTTCAGCTCAGTAGCCTACCCCCAGTCCAACGGACAAGTTGAGCGCATGAACAGAAGCATTGTCGAAGGTATTAAAGCAAGGCTAGGAAGATGTGGCAAGAAATGGGTCGATGAACTCCCGAGCGTCCTTTGGGCTATAAGGACCATGGAGAAAACAAGCCACCAAAGAACACCGTATAGCCTTGTCTTCGGAAGCGAAGCTGTCATACTAGCCGAGATAGGGGTAAGCTCAGGAAGAATTGCCCGACAAGATGCTCAACACAACCAAAAGGAGGTCCTACTCAACCTGGACCTCCTCGAAGAGTCAAGGGACCAAGCCTCTATCAGGGAGGCCAGGTACAAAAACAAGCTTGAAGCCTACTACAACACAAGGGTGCGAAAAGAGGCTTTCGGGCCAGGGGACCTCGTGTTAAGATGTAATGAAGCCAGCAGGCAGCAAGACGTAGGCAAGCTAGGTCCCCGATGGGAGGGGCCTTATGTTGTCAAGGAAGCACACAAAGGGGGATCCTACAAGGTAGCCGACCCTAATGGCAAGATGATCCCAAGGCATTGGACTGACAAACACTTGAAACGTTTCTATGTTTAATAGTTGTAACGTCTCTTTGTATTCCAAAATCCATGATTAATGAATGAACTATGTTTCAAATTATTAACTTGTCGCTTATCTTATCAAAGGGTGAGCCCCTCCTAACTAGGCTCCATGGGATCCGGCGCTATACCTACCCATGAAACGGGGATGAGCTCCCAGGCCACAACTGCTCAACAGGTAACAAGGCTAAGTAACCTTCCTGTATACAGGGTGAGTCCCTAATACAATCCACGACTCCATGGGACAAGTCCTTGGAAGGAATACCTAAACCCATGAAAGAGGGTGAGCTCCTCACACTAAGACAGCTCCCACATGTTCACAATACGCGAAAACGAACATATCACTGAAAAACCGTTTAGAAAAGGGTTAAACATAAACAAACAAGCTGATAGGGTAAGCATTGCATCGGTTCCTTAGCTAAGTATCCTAAGTTGGGTGACTGCAGCATCCAACTCAAGGAGAAATGTTAAAGACATTGCAAACACTATAAACGACAAGTAACAGAGTCAAAACAACAAAACGTTAAACATAGCTAAGGCATCACCCCTAAAGGGGGAGCATTCCATTAAAAAGCAAACATAAAACGCCCCAAGGGCTAAGTACAGTAGAGTCTGATTACAAAAGACATTCTAAAAACTTGAAAAGACTAAAACAAGGCTGGATCATGGAGTAGCAGAGTCTTCGGCTTCATTGGTGGCATCATCCTCACCGGTGGAAGCCAAGGCTTGGTTACCAACATCATCGTAAAGGCCATCAGTGTCAAGACCTGCAAACGCATCATCTTCGCTGGAAGGAGGGATGGACTCAACCTCCAGAGCTTGAAGGGGGGAGGGACTCTCGAATACCTGCTCCAGATTAGGAACCTTTGAAGAATCAGCAGGTTTTGCACGTTTAGAACTACCCTCCCCACCGTCAGCTCCCTCCAACATGATCATGAGAGGCCTTTTGACACATAGGAGCTAAACACTTGATTGGCCACATCCTTTTTCAAGCCCTCTGGCTCCAAATCTTGCAAGAAGGAGAGAGGCTGCTCAGAAGCCTTGGCAATAGCAGAGATTTAAGGATAGGTGGCAAGATCCATTGCCTTCACAACGTTCACAAACTCTTCACCAGAAGAAGGCTTAAAGGACGGCAGCTCCTCAAGCCCCTGACCCTCCTGAGCCGCTTTGAAACCGGCTTGAATCCCTCCATGGCGACCAAAAGATATGGCTTTTGCATATATATCCGCCAGAGGAGCATTAAACTCTTGAGAGTGCAGGAGGTTGGTAACAAAACGAGCTACCCCCTTGGAGATTAGCCACCCCCTTTCTTCAGTTAAACGGTCCACCTGGACCCGGAGCTCTGTTCCCACCTTCTCCACAGAAGCCAGCTCCTGCTTAACTGCCTGCCGTGCCCGAGCTAACCCTTCCCTCTCCTCAGCAACTTTCGCTTTCTCATCATGCAGCCTGTGAACATCTTCTCAAACTTCTCCTTCTCCAAGCCAAGCTGGGTCTTAGACATAGCCAATTTATGAACCAAATCCTTCTCCCGAGCAGCAAGCTTTGTCAATTCCTCCTTCGCCTTAACCAACTCGGCCTCATGCTCTTCATAAAACTCCTCCACTTGTTCTCTTCTCGCCATCAATTGTCCCCACCTTGCCATACAATCGGGGAACAAAGACAGAAACTGCCCAAAGTGATAATACATCTTCTTCATAACATCCTTATCCATCCATTCCTTGTGAAGCTCTCTTTCAGCATCAGGGACACAATGGTCAATCAGATCACGACAAACAAAAGCCTTCTTCAACAGATCAGTAGCTTTAATATCCCAGTCCGGCACAAACACTCCTTCACCGGACTCTCTCTGGACAGGAACGTCGGAAACATCATCGACAGCAGCTTTAGAACTCACACCTCCTTCGGTTCGCAACAATTTCGGACTAGCACCTTTGATAACAACATCCTTTGGTTTCTTGAAAACAACATCGTCTTTCTTCGGGGAGGACAATGTGAGCTTGCCTTTCCCGGAGGCAGGAGTATACCCCAAGGCAGTAGAAATCAAAGAAGAATCCTCGTCTTCATCTCCAAAGACCAAGGGAATAGCGGAAGAGCTCCCCTGACCCGAGGAAGCAGTCTGAAGTCGCTTACTGGAGTGACGGACGGTAACAGACTTCTCCCCTGATGGTTCCACAGCAGTAACAGATGACGTGACCACACTTGTATACTCCCCCTTGAAACGGACATGCTCAGTCTTCACCACCACATTCTTACCCTCAGCAACATTTCGAACCTTAAACTTCACATCAGCAATGTCATCTAGAGCCAGGGTGTCCAGAGTACTCATTTCTGCAAAAAGAAAGATGGTTAGATAACACAAAAATGATAAGGATGCCAAGGAGAAGACAGGAAGACACCTACCCTTCCCACTATGATATATCACCGGGTCAGTCCCAGGATCATCCCAGTTAACACTCAGGCCCACCATCACCAGAAAGTCCTCAGGGAAGGTACGGAGACGAGTAGGAAAACTACGGAGCTTCTCCAACAATACTTGGTCAAGAGTGTCAGGATCAGGTTCCTTCTCATTTAGAGGAGCATCCGAAGACCTCCGAGGAGTTTTAAAGGGTAGAAAATCAGAGTTTAAGAAAAAGAACTTGTCTTTCCAAGAAGAAACAAGCCCAATAACACTAGAAATGAGGGCTGGTTCACATTGAGTCTTCTCAATGGTAACCCAATTCCAATTTTTAGCCAACCTAAAAAACCGCCGGTACATAGCCAAGGAAGGCTTATGACCATGGCAACGACATACTATCTCGAAGTGCAAGATCCTAGCAACTCCGGAGGGGCATAGTTGATCAAGAGAGAGTTGGCGATACTCTAAAACATTCAGAAAAAATGTAGAAAAAGGATACCTAAGGTTACCCTGGTCAAACTGACGTGTATACACGGCCACCTTGCCAGGGGGAACAGAGGTCACAGGGGTTTTCCCCTTCGGAACAGAAGGATCAAAAGACAATGGGATTCCGACCTCGGTACAGAACCGTTCAGCATTGGACTTGGATAGACGAGTGAACTGGGATGCAAGATCAGTTTTCAACATAATGAAAAACAAGTGTGAAAAGAGAGAGGGTTGCCTACCAGGTTTTATAAGGGAAAATAGAGTTCGCCGGTTAAGGAGGAATCGTGGGAGAGAGAGAGCAGTTTTCCAAATGAGGAAGAAAATGGAGAATAAAAGAGGCGTTACCCCCTTTTAAAAGAATTTAAAATTTGAATTAATGGGCATTGGGCGGTTACCAAGGAGAACCGTCGCTCAGCTGTCCCATAGGGTGACGTCAGCCTAGCCCCTTGTCAAATCAACAGTCATCTCGGGCGGCTGATGGGAAAGGCGTCTGCTCCCAAGGAAGTAATGATAGCCGATAATATTATTTAAAGAAAAAGAAGGCTATCATGACAAATACAAGGCCAGGAGCTTGCACGGAATTTGATGAAGGAAGAAATATGGAACAAACGCTCCCATGAGGGAGCTCGGGTTCTAATAAATTACCCGATACCAACACAAGCTTGAACAGCGTTGCCACCGGGGAACACGACAATTTACAAGTCACAAGCACTTCTAACTTCTTTACAAATGCTTATGACTGGGGGGCTGATGACGTGTGTCCTAAAACGACAACGTTTAGACCCCTCGTCGAAAAGATAAGCAAAATAAATTTGATTAAGAGGTTGCCTGACTTAGTGGAGCTGATATAAGGCAGCTTACCTGCCATATGGAAGCCTCAGGGTAGAAAGTAAACAGTAAAAAGTCTTGGAAATGCAAAAAGGGGGTTTTGGCTTATTATCATGGCAAAGGACAAAACACCACACAGCTCCAAGCTTTGCATTGGAAATGATAAAAGCTGAAAATATCCTAAAAGGGTAAAGTCTCACTGCAGGGAACTAAAAGAGGGTCAAACACATCCAGGTATGGTAAGGAAGCTACCCTGAGGGAGCTCCTGGGCAGAATTCCACTGCCTATATAAGGAGGCCCTTGGGTAGACATTCCACACACACTTCTCACTTATTCTCTCTACTCTCATACTCTCTACTTGATTATTTCCCAACTCCAAATGAATACATACTTATTCTCACGCCGGAGTCCAAACGCAGGAGGCTCCCTCCTGCGTTAAGGCTAACGGTGTCTGCTACTTTTGTGCAGGTCTTTCCAGGAACTTGAAGACCGCTGATCCCACAACTAAATCTAAACCTAAACTTAAAACCTTAATCTCAACCTAACATACCTTCAACCTATAATCCTAAACATCTCCTAACCTAATACCGGTCATTTTCCTTGTTGTAGCAACAACCCTCAAACACTTCAATACTTGCAATCCTCCTAAGTTTAGCGGGGACGAAGGAGCCACTGGTCTCCTTCAGTGGTTCAAAGGTATCGAAGATACTTTCATTAATAGCGAGTGCCCTAACAATCTCAAGGTTCGCTATGCTATGAGTGTCCTCCACAAGCGGGCACTCACATGGTGGAACGAAGAGAAACGGACTCGCGGAGCTGAAGTCGCACACTGTCTTTGACCTGGGAACAAGCTAAAGACATCATGAAGGCGGAATTCTGCCCTCGTAATGAAATCAAGAAATTGGAAGATGAGTTTCACGATCTTGCCCAAGACAGTGGATAAAACCTAGCCTACAACACTCGTTTCCATGAACTTAGCCTGCTGTTACCACATAAGGTCACACCCCTCCCTATTGCTATCGAAAAATATATTGGTGGCTTACCCATGTAGATTCAGGACACGGTGTGGTGAAGGAACCCTGCTACCCTCGAAGAGGCCAAACGTTTAGCAGCTACCTTAACTGACAATCACGTAAAGAACGTGACCTTATTTCGGAAAGGCGAGAAAACAAGTATTGTAGACGCAGTAACTACTGAGAACCAGAAGCGCAAGACCAGGGAGCCTGATGCAAACCCCACTACACAAGCTTCTAACAAGAAACCTTATACGGGAAACTTTCCTTTGTGTAACACATGCAAACGTCATCATCCCACCGTCTCAACATGTCGCTTGTGCACCAATTGTGGTAAGTATGGCCATCTGGTCAACACATGTCGTGAAGCCCCAAACCCCAATACCAACAAACCAAGAAACCCTGCTCCGGCTGCTAACCCTAATCGTCCCGGCAGATACAACTATGGTCAGTGCTATGAATGTGGAGACCCAAATCACTTCCCTAACCGATGCCGTAACCTAAACCGAGATCAAGACCCTCCAGCTGCCTAATGACAAACCCCAACTCTTAGAATGTTATTTACTTTTTGAATTTCATGTAATGACTCAGTTGATTCAAGTAATAAATTTTAGTATTTTTGTCTCTTAGATAAGAATTTAGTCATCTAATATATTTGTCCATAAGATTATTCATGACACTTGGAAACATATCAAGTTGAATATGAACTAATTGCTATATTCATACCTAGACCCATTGACCTTGTCTAGGGCAACCCGATTACAACTCGCATGCTATACTTGATACTTGATTGCTTACATATACATATCATCAATTTGCAATAATTGGTACACTTAATCAAACAACTGATAGAGGATGAAGTACTTGCTCAACAGTAAGTAGAGTACCAAATAACCTACTCAACGATTGGTAGAGGTCATCATGCCTGCTCAACAGTCGGTAGAGGCCCTACAACTTGCTCAACGACTGGTAGAGGCTATCGCACCTGCTCAACAATCGGTAGAGGTTCTTACTCACCGACTGGTAGAAGTCTTTTTCCTGCTCAACAGTTGGACTCATTTTTGGATACATTGTGTACGATTCAATCAAAAGGTTATTACTCACGTGTGTGTTTAGAGTCATAGAAGGACACAAGACCCTAATGTAAGGTAAATTGGTGATTGCGGTCCGGAACGTAGTCATGAATTTACAGTTATGTTAAGGTAGTGTGAAATTCTAATAAGGTTTTGGTAGTTCAGTTAGTTTTCCTATAGACACACATGTTATTCGAAACAGTTTATTCTAGTACATACAAATTCATGCCATGCCTTAACTCAAATTTTTCCCAAATCACAGTTGCCTTAATTTCAACCCAAACACCCTCAACCCTGTGTTTTTAATAACTTCGGGACGAAGTTTCCAAAAGTAGGGGAGACTTTAACATTGCATATTTTTCCACCAAATTTTTAATTAATAAAAAACAACCACTTTACGTAATATATATATTTCTTTTGATAATTTTTACATAAATTCATATACGTTTTAACCACCTTATACTAATAAATATTGGATCTCGACGTTTTAGTACGTTTTAAAAATTATTCGTAATATTTTTCAACCATATGTGATCATAATATATATAACAATATAATATATATATATATATATATATGAGATATGCTTAAAAAAAAAGAGATTTGTCTGGACCGGGACTCGAACCCACGTCCAGACCGGTTCACCAACATATCACTTTTGCCACAAACCAACTGTGCCACGCCTCTTTTTGGTGATTATACCCCAACACAAACAAACTTAACCCTTCCCTGAGCATCACAGTCAAAACAGAAGTCAACAAACCATCAACTCATTCGAATTAGCTTGGATTCACGCGATTTTCGTTTTGATTATGGAAAGAATTGAATGGCCAGAACATAAGCGTCCTCCACACGCCAAGAAATTGCTTTAAAACATTCCAATTATATGTATATACACGTATTGTATTTTGGGTATGGGTCAATCATTCCATTCCTAAAATTCGTAGGTTATAGTATAAATTGAACATCCCTCTACAAGCTAAACTCGCTGAAATCAAATCCCCAATCCTCAATTCCTTCTGAAACTCCTCCAATTCTGCATAATTGCTTCGTGTTGACTTTTCTGTGGACCGCACCAAATCGTGTTCATACACTCGCTGTAAGTCTCAATTAATCATATGGTTTTGTTCTTCGTTATCATTCAATCGATAGCCCTAAGGTTTCTGTGGTTATTGATTTGTAATTGTATTGATTATAAAAGCTAGGGTTCGACATCATAGTTTTGGGGAAGATGATAACAATCAGCGATGGTTTAAAAACGTTTCTGAAACAAAATAAAACAACCATCTGATCTAGATCAGATGGTTGTGTTGTCTGTTGCTAAGTCGCGTAGCCTTGGGTTCGAATCTGAGCACCTCCACTTTTATTTTTACACGAATTCCTGATTTAACTTAGTTTGCATATATATATTAGCGGATCCAACTAATCTTGTTCTCAGGGTCCAACCTAGATGGTGGTTGGACTTGTGATTAAGATACTGAAACCGGCCAGACTCGGGTTCGAATCCTGGCGTGCACAACATTTTTTTTTCAGCCTTTCTTTTATAAATAAACCCTTTATTCTTTTAAAATATTTTTTTTAAATACTAAAAGTCGGTTATAAATTCTACAAAAATTATTTTAAGTTATTTTGATGGTGAAGTTTATTATCCAACTTTTAGTTTTCCAAAAATTATTTATTTACTATATATTATAAATATTACAAGTTTATTCAATTATAATTTTAAAATTCAATAAAAATATCTAAACGACTTTATAAAATCCGACAAAAATTATTTTAAACTTATAAATCAATAAGTGTTCCAGAAATAAATTTTTATTTCAGAAAAAAGTTTATTTAATATTTTTAATTAATTTATGCTACTTTAATAAAAAATAATTCATAATAAATTCATTTTTCATTATTTTTACACCAAAATTTCACATAAATTATTTTTATGCATTTAGACCAGAAATAAAATTTTATGATTCGAAATTTATAAATTTTAATATTCTTAGATATTAATACTATATTTTGACAAATAAATATTAATGTATTATATATTCATTAATTAAGAAAATAATTTTATAAAAATTATTTTCACATCTATTACATTGTAATACAACTACCTTTAATTAAGATTGGTCAAAAATCCTTTTTATTAATTATTTCTTTATTTATTAAATCATTAACAATTATTCTAAATTAATCATTAATCAGTTATTAATCCCGAAATTAGGAACCCTAGAATACTTTAGACTAGAAAACTTAGACTTTTAAGTTTTTCCAACACTTATTTATTACCTTAAAATAGGGTGATACTTGGATACACACGAGCCACACTTATTCTATATCAAGAGATTCGATACTATCATTAAGGTGAGTTTACATAGCCCATTTTCTGTTTTACATTTTGGGGTGAAACATGTTTAAACATTTTATACACTATCATTTATTCATTCTTACATTGTTGAAATTTGTGATTCAATTACACTATCATTTACTCATTCTATCATTTGACTGTAACAAAAAGACACAGTACAATCAATAACATTGATCAAGCCGCCTGTTTAGATTATAGCGCTATAGGTCTGACAAACCCATCCCCCCGCATAAATTCAGGGATGATCGAAAACAGTTACACTTTTACTAACTTGCGAGTTAGGTCTCAGTCGACACAAGGTTTGATTGTACAAAAGACGCATTGTTACATGTCGGACTCATATTCTATCATTACTCATTATTATGCTTCAACTATGATTGTTATACAACATATTGTTTTTATCTATATGCAAAACCTATGTATTCTCACCAACTATTTATTGTTGACCCCCCCATCTTTCCAACTTAACATGTTTCAGGTTTATTTGCTATTGGGAGTTGTACAAGTCTTGGAACACATAGGAGCTTTGGACCTAGTGTATATTAATCAACTTTCATTTAGTACCATGAGCTATTGAACAATCATCACTACGTGGCACCTCGATATTTCCGCCATCGGTTGGGGTGTTACAATACTGAAGGCCTTAGCATCTAACTCAATTTTCTGGAAATCCTGCTCGGAATAGTTTTCAAGTTTCTTTGGCTCTTGAACCTTGGGATCTTCGGTACTCAGCACCATCGGAACATGTGGTCTGAAGATAATCGACTTCCAGCACCAAGTGTTCTGTTGAGCTAGAACATGGCTCATCCGACATTGCCAGATATTGTATTCAGATCTGACAAGCATCGGTGGCTTGTTGTTCGTGCCAGTGTTTTGTGGATTTTTATTGATTGAAGCCATTCTCTGATTGTTTGTAAAACAAAGTCTGTTTATAAAACTTTAAACGTGTATGTGCTATAAGGATCGACAAATCAACAAAGAAATGATCAAACAAGTTTGATTTAGGTGCGGAAACCCTAAACCAATCACAAAATGATAATCAATCAGATCAAAACAAACAAATCATCATTCAAAGCTTTTATCATTAATAATCAAAACTCAATTACACGTTAATTTGATCAAAACATGAAGGACACGACGTGAATTAAGCTTAACAAAACACTAGAGAGACACACTGGACTTGGAGGGAATAATAATGGCTAAAAAACTCCATTCAAAAATCAGCTTGACCTATTTATAGGCTGCACGTTCGCCCACAGTGTTCGTGCGAACATGCACATTCGACCAAACAGCCTGGTCGAATGAAGCAATACATAACTAACAAAATCTTCCTTCGCCTCCTGTCTCTCCTTCGTATGAATTTCTACCTTCGCACCCATGATTTTCTTCCTTCGCCCACACAAAAACTCCTTCGCCCACTCGACAAAACATATTAACATGTGTTTATTGTAAATCCAAAGCATTAGTCGCATAAATGCATCTACAAACTCCCCCTCGACTATTGCTTGGATTGTTTAACTCTTCGTTCCTCATCCATTCTTTTGTTCATCAGCTTGATCCTCAAAAGTTTCTTCTGTTCCAATGTCATCACCTTCTCAAACACTTGCTTCGGCTTTTTCTTTTTCCCTTCAGAAATCTCTTGAACTTTCACAAACTTGCCGAGCTTTTTGTCATAGTCGCATCCGGCGTTGATATCATGAGCAAAACACAGAAATACCACTCGCTGGTATTTACTAGCCTGTTCAGCATCCTTAACATCACTGAAGATAGGATTGTAATACAACATTATGATGTCCTCATGTGAGCAATTTACTAACCACATAGGATCAAAAATGTGTATTTTCTTGAAACTTTTATCTCCATCCTTCAAAACAATAACAGCTTCTGCAATCTTCCAGTCGTAGTACCACCAGATAAAGTCTTTAGCGAAATGTTGAGGAATCTGCAGCAATGGAATGTGCCTCAACACTTTTGGCGGTTTGTACTTCAAAGTCACTTTGGGCAAACCAGTAATATCATCAATAGTCTTCTTGTGAACAATCCTTTTTGGATATTGAGGTTCAAAGAGATTCCACTTCGTCCTGCTCTCCCTAGCCATCTTCTCAGCAAAGTATGCAATCTGACCATTTGTCGTTCCAGTCATCTTGTGTCGACAAATGTCACGAATTGCCCAATATGGGAGAGTCTTCAAATCATGGAATCTATCAAAATATAGGATCCCCTTCTCCCACTTCACTGCTACACATTTCAGTTGCTTTATAAATTTCCATCCCAACGCTTTTCCTTTGAACATGTCGTTGTGGAATTTATAAAAGCTACCCTGAATCTCAGGTTTAGGATGATTCTCCTCTTTCTCTTTTAACTCCCTCAATAACTCTTTCAAGCTGTCGGATTGTCTGATAAACGGTTTCTCATGCCCTCTGAAAATCTCATCAACAAACATATCATTTTTCTCTCTTGCACGTCTCTCGGCTTCCTTTAACAACTCATCTGTGAAAGCAGTAAATCCAGAATTCTTGTCTCTTTTGAAATATTCTGGATACTCTTCACTTGTCACATCCTCAACTTCTATGTCCTCGAAACCAGGTATATCACAATCATCAGAATGATCTCCAGCTTCCTTTTCAGTCAGATCAGGAATCTGGTTATCAGCTAATAATTCTTCAACAGTTTTGCCAACCTGTTTCGCCAGACCTTCAAAGATCTATTTTGCCATCGCCGCTGAGACTTCACCGTCTTCCAAATCTGGATCATTGTATTCTAGTTCAAACATCCTGTCACGAGATTCAAAGATCTCAGAAAATCTGCTGATCATGTCAATTGTCCAGACTCGATCAGTGAGCATCTGGCGATACATTTGTTTGTCTTCTTCTGACATAGACTTCAGCTTTTCGTTCCAAAAGATCGTATCATCATCCACTGATCCTCCAGGGGCTTTCGAACTAGATTCTCCTTCTTTTCCATATTCTCTCTTCTCATACATATATCTGTCAGTATCATCATCATCATTGTCGTCATCATCATCAGATGCAGAACTGTTATCTTCACCAGAATCATCATTTGAACCATCATCATCATCATCCTTCTTCTTCTTAGGAGCTTTGCCAGCATCTTCATCAAGATCTGCATCATCCTCCTCATCCTCATCAGATAGTTCAAAATCAACTTGCTCCTCTTCAAGCTCTTTATCTTCTTCACCTTCTTTTAGCTGAGGAGCTCGAGAGTATAAATCCTTGATCAGATTATCCATGTTTTTGTTACTCTCTTTCAACTTCTTGTTTTCATCTTTCAAAGCTATAATTCGTCTGCTGTTTCTCTGCTCATGTTTCAACAACTTTTTATTATCCTTCTGCAACTTTTTGATCTTCTGTTTCAACTCTTCATTATTCTCATGTGTTGAAACAACTACATCAAGCATTTTTGAGTCTGCTGCTTGTTTATCAGATTCATCATTTCAGAAAGTCTCCGGTTAACAGTATCCATCACATCACTATCCAATGTAACCTTTTTCTTGGGGACTTTAGCAACCTCTGGCAGTTTAACCTTCTTTATCTTCTTCAGAACATTATCTAGTGCTTCATTGAATGCATCAACAGGTAAATCAGCTTCCTGTTCAGTACCTGAAGTTGTAGTGGTTTTCTGCTTCTTTGAGGCTGGAGCAGCAACTGGAGATTTTGAGCTAGTAGCAGGTGGTAACTTCTTTCCTGCTATCAGTGTCTCTATCTCTCTTTTCTGCAGGTCTTACAACCTTTTCTTTCTTCTTATATTGGGGCTTCTTCGGTTTCTCCCCCTGAACTGGCGAACCAGGAATGTCTCCTGCTGCCAGAACTAAATTGTAACACCCCAACCGATGGCGGAAACATCGAGGTGTCACGTAAGAAAGAGTATACAGTAGCACATGGTAACCAAATTTTAATTGAAATTAATTTAAAGTGCAAATATCCAAAAATGGAAATACATAATGAGTTTTAAGTGGAAATCTAATACATCACAAAAACCAAACAAGCATAGACTTCAGTTTGCCTTCTCATGAAAATACTCTAGTTTTCATGCATCATTATTTCCTGTTGAGTTGTAAAAATGGGGGGGGGGGGGGGTCAACTAGAAGTTGGTGAGAATACATAAGCCATGTCAAGCAAATAGTTTAAGTATAAAAGTTTAGCAATTCATATGTCTATCATAAGTTTAAGTCTACATGAATAAACATAATATGTTGAATCGACATAATCAAACCTCCGACTAGTTTAGGTCCATCCCGTCATCCACGGTTCACCTTAATAATATGTTGGAACGATAACAATCACCCACGCTACCTATGTAGGAGGTACACGTATCCGGGTGGGATTGTCAATCCAATAGATCTATTATTGAGTATCGCCGGCTTGGCCATAGCTAATGATTATGTAATGTTGAAACTCGTTGAAACTGTTGTTCTCTAAATCATGAGGCATTAAAGTTTACAACTAGACAAGTATGTAGAATTGCTTAAGTTTAATGTTGCAAGTATGAAGAATTGCATAAACATGGTTACGTAAACTCACCTTAGTATAGTATTAAGTCTTGAGAAATAGTACGAGTGTAGCCCAAAAGATTGCCAAGTATTACCCTATGTATAAGGTAACAAATAAGTCTAAGTCTATCTAGTCTACAAGTATATTCTAGCGTTTCGATTTGGGGAAAACAATTGTTGGATTAATAATTAAAATGTTTTTAATAAATAAGAGAAATTTGAAAATCTTTTTATAAAATTTGAATTTAAGATGGTCACAATTATGAGTTTAAAGTATAAAAATAATTTTTATAAAATTATTTTCTTAAAAACAGAATATTAAATCTATTTATTTCAAATAGTCAAAATTTAACTTTAATATTTAAAAATACTAAAATTAAAGATTTATTAGATTAAAAATTATATTTCTGTTCCAAATAATCAGAAATAATTTATATAAAACTTTGGTGCAAAAAATATTGAAAAATGAATTTATTATGATTTAATTATGATTAAAACTAACAAAAATTGATTAAAAATATTAAATAAATGATTTTTCAGAAATAAAAATCATTTCAGAAAAGTTTATTGTTATAAAAACTCAGAATAATTTTTGTGGAAATTTATAAGATTTTTTTGATATTTTTATAGAATTTTATAAATAAAATGGAATAAACTTGATTTATTTATTATATATATTAATTAAATAAATTTTTGAAAACTAAAAATTGTATGTTAAACTTTTTATTAGATTAACATAATATAATTTTTGTATCATTTATAAAAGAGTTTTAGTATTTTAAAATGAATTTTTAAAATACAATATATATTTAAAACTTGATTGTTTTTAATCAAAACAAAACAAAAAGAAAAGAGATGTGGCTGCTGTGGGTTGAACCCACGTGGCCGGTTCAAAAGACACCAGGCACAACCACTTGGTCTAGACCAGTGGTTGTGTTTGGTTTCAGTTTGTTTAAAATATATATCATATGCAAAATCGTGTTCTTCCCCAAAATTGTATGAATGTGCCATAGTTTCTGCAATTGGACAATTCACACAACATTAACCCAATTAACCTTGGGGTTAATGTTGTGTGTATGCCGAACATCAAAACCCACACAAAAAATGTTACTTACAGAGACGAATTAAACACGAATGATCAGTCAAGCTCAAAGTCAAACTCACGATCAAAAACTCAAGAACAGTAGATTAATAAGAGAAATTGGGGGTTGGAAGAGAGTAGTCAGCGAGTTGGGATTGTCCAGAGATGTCCAATTTATAGTGTGGTGGCTTGGATGATCGTATTGGTAAGGTTGACTTCGAATTAATTGGGTTTCGTCTAATTAAGTATAATTGGTACGAATTAATGAAGATTGTATGTGGGTTTGACTCGTAATAGGCCGGTGATCACGATAACATTCCAATCCATGATTAATCACGCGTTAATTGGTTTGATTTATGGTAAGTCGTGGTCACAGTTGACTTTCCAAGTCAAATGTGAAGGACAATTTTACGCGATATAATTATAACATGATGGGAAAAATAACAAAAGTGTGTGTAGCCCAGATGGTTAAACAGATTGTGTTAAGGATCCGGCTTGGGGCGCGGGTTCGAGTCCCGGCCCAAGCAAAGTATTTTTTTGACATTTATCTTATATATAAAAGTACATTATATATAATTAATATAGTATTAGGGTTCCAAAAACGCCACAATAATTATTAAACGTGAATAATAATAATGGAACTTGACGTTTTTTATTCATGGTAATCGTAACATATAAGTGTTAAATGCGTAATGTCACAGTCTCCCCTACTTTTAGGAACTTCGTCCCGAAGTTAAAAGAAAAACACAAGGTTGGGGGTGATTGGGTAGAATTTGGGGCAACTGTGATTTGGAAATTCTTTTATTGGTAATAGGATAGTGGATTCGGGTCGGGTAGGTGTGAGCTTTAAGAGTTGAATTAGGTTCGTCTGATATCGTAAGGAGAGTAAAAATCTAGCAAAGTATTAAGTTTTAGGAGTCCTTAAAGAAATGAGTTGATGGACTATAGAGGGACTATATGAACTACCAGGTTAACAATTGGTCAACTACCGAAAACCTTGATAAAATTTCACACTACCTTAACGTACCTGTAAATTCATGATTAAGTTCCGGACCGTAATTACCAATTTACCTTACATTAGGGTTTTGCGTCCTTCTATGACTCTACCGATTGTTTAGCAGGTTCGATAGTCTCCTCCAGTCGTTGAGCAGGTTGTAGGGCCTCTCCCGACTGTTGGAAAGACATGATGACCTCTACCAATCGTTGAGTAGGTTGTTTGGTAGTCAACTAATTGTTATACAAGTAAGCAAGTATGATTTAAATATAGATATAGCAATTAGTTCACATTCAAACAAGCATGCATCCAGGTGTTTATGATAATACTAGAATTTATTACTTGAATTAAAAACGTCAATACATAGAATTTAAAAAGCAGACATCATTCAAATGGTGGGGTTTGCTGTTAAGTAGCTGGAGGGTCCCTAGCGGGGTTATTTGGAGCAGCAAGGGCGTTTGTAGCAGGAATTTGACAAGCATCCGCAAGATGTCCATACCTTTGACAATTGGTACACTGACGGCAGGGCACTTGGGTTGGGTGGTGATACTGGCAGGTGTCACACTTAGGTTGGTTCCCGTTGTATTGTTTCTTGTTGGGTGGGACAGTGGCGTCTATTGCAAAATTCCTGACCTTGCGCCTTCCATTGGTTGAGGCCTCAGTTTTGATTTCAACGGCAGGTTGGGGAGTATCCTCCGCAACAGTTTTCTTTTCCCCTTTCCGAGTCAGGGTTCCTGCCTTCACATGGTTATCTGTTAGGGTGGCCGCCAAACGCTTTGCTTCCTCCAAAGTAGCAGGGTTCCTTCCCCACACCGTGTCTTGAATCTGCATCGGTAAGCCACCAATGTATTTTTCAATCGCAATAGGCAAAGGGGTGACCTTATATGGTAGCAGTAGACTAAGTTCGTGAAAACGAGTGTTGTAGGCAAGGTTTTCTCCACTATCTTGAGCAAGATCATGAATCTCATCTTCCAGCTTCTTGATTTCATTACGAGGGCAGAACTCTGCCTTCATAATGTCTTTAGCTTGATCCCAAGTTAAGGCCAGTGCAGCTTCAGCTCCGCGGGTGCGCTTTTCTTCATTCCACCAAGTGAGTGCTCGTTTGTGAAGAACACTCATGGCATAACGGACCTTTAAGTTATCGGGACACTCACTGTTAATGAAGGTATTCTCAATGCCCTCGAACCATTGTAGGAGTCCTGTAGCTCCTTCTTCTCCACTGAACTTAGGGGGATTACAGGAATTAAAATGCTTAAGAGTACAAGCGGGGATACCATTCCCGTTCCCGTTGTGGTTTCCATTTCCGTTCCCGTTTCCATTACCGTTCCCGTTGCCGTTACCGTTCCCGTTGTCGTTCATCTGGATTACTTAAGCTAGTAGGTTAGGGACCATAGTCGCGATTTGCTGCGCCATTTGTTGGGAAATGATCGCAGCCAGTTGGGCATCGACACCATTGTTGTTGTTGTTATTGTTGTTGTTGTGGTTAGCATCGTGGTTGTTATTGTTGCTATTTCCTTCCTCATGATTACCATCATTGTTATTGCGAGTGCTGCGACGTGGAGGCATGATCTGTAAGAGACACAATGAAATGAATGAGGTTATATAAGGAATGTAATCATTTATTCATTAATTAAAACGAATAAACGAAAACGTTGACTTATCAAAGATTCTAGATTCTAATAACATAATGAAGACATGCTTTAGCCTATAAGTGAACACTCATCCCGAGAATTCCCAGGTAGGCATCCGGGTCCCTCGTCTGATTGGGATATATGCGCAATGCCAGCCTAGACAGACGACTCAGAATACAGGCGTTCACCCTTCCAGATTACACGTGTTCGTTATTAAAATCTAGAACTTCGACGGGATCTCATGGTGATTCAGGCTAAACCTGAGGATTTGTCCTACTTGTCTAAGAGTAGATCTTGTGATGGAGAGCAATCTTCTTGTAGGGATAAGAAGTAGGAGGGAGATAGAGAATAGCGAGTAAAAGAAGCTAGTACTGGTTAAATCCTATGGTTATAGACTAGATTATTTTTCTAATAACCTAATTCCCTATAACCATGGCTCTGATACCAATCTGTAACACCCCAACCGATGGCGGAAACATCGAGGTGTCACGTAAGGAATGAGTATACAGTAGCACATGGTAACCAAATTTTAATTGAAATTAATTTAAAGTGCAAATATCCAAAAATGGAAATACATAATGAGTTTTAAGTGTAAATCTAATACATCACAAAAACCAAACAAGCATAGACTTCAGTTTGCCTTCTCATGAAAATACTCTAGTCTTCATGCATCATTATTTCCTATTGAGTTGTAAAAATGGGGGGGGGGGTCAACTAGAAGTTGGTGAGAATACATAAGCCATGTCAATCAAATAGTTTAAGTATAAAAGTTTAGCAATTCATATGTCTATCGTAAGTTTAAGTCTACATGAATAAACATAATATGTTGAATCGACATAATCAAACCTCCGACTAGTTTAGGTCCATCCCGTCATCCACGGTTCACCTTAATAATATGTTGGAACGATAACAATCACCCACGCTACCTATGTAGGAGGTACACGTATGCGGGTGGGATTGTCAATCCAATAGATCTATTATTGAGTATCGCCGGCTTGGCCATAGCTAATGATTATGTAATGTTGAAACTCGTTGAAACTGTTGTTGTTGTCTAAATCATTAAAGTTTACAACTAGACAAGTATGTAGAATTGCTTAAGTATAATGTTGCAAGTATGAATAATTGCATAAACATGGTTACGTAAACTCACCTTAGTATAGTATTAAGTCTTGAGAAATAGTATGAGTGTAGCCCAAAAGATTGCCAAGTATTACCCTATGTATAAGGTAACAAATAAGTCTTAGTCTATCTAGTCTACAAGTATATTCTAGGGTTTCGATTTGGGGATAAACAATTTTTGGATTAATAATTAAAATGTTTTTAATAAATAAGAGAAATTTGAAAGTCTTTTTATAAAATTTGAATTTAAGATGGTCACAATAATGAGTTTAAAGTATAAAAATAATTTTTATAAAATTATTTTCTTAAAAACAGAATATTAAATCTATTTATTTCAAATTGTCAAAATTTAACTTTAATATTTAAAAATACTAAAATTAAAGATTTATTAGATTAAAAATTATCTTTCTGTTCCAAATAATCAGAAATAATTTATATAAAACTTTGGTGCAAAAATATTGAAAAATGAATTTATTATGATTTAATTATGATTAAAACTAACAAAAATTGATTAAAAATATTAAATAAATGATTTTTCAGAAATAAAAATCATTTCAGAAAAGTTTATTGTTATAAAAACTCAAAATAATTTTTGTGGAAATTTATAAGATTGTTTTGATATTTTTATAGAATTTTATAAATAAAATGGAATAAACTTGATTTATTTATTATATATATTAAATAAATAAATTTTTGAAAACTAAAAATTGTATGTTAAACTTTTTCATTAGATTAACATAATATAATTTTTGTATCATTTATAAAAGAGTTTTAGTATTTTAAATTGAATTTTTAAAATACAATATATATTTAAAACTTGATTGTTTTTAATCAAAACAAAACAAAACAAAAAGAAAAGAGATGTGGCTGCTGTGGGTCGAACCCGTGTGGCCGGTTCAAAAGACACCAGGAACAACCACTTGGTCTAGACCAGTGGTTGTGTTTGGTTTCAGTTTGTTTAAAATATATATCATATGCAAAATCGTGTTCTTCCCCAAAATTGTATGAACGTGCCCTAGTTTCTGCAATTGGACAACTCACACAACATTAACCCAATTAACCTTTGGGTTAATGTTGTGTGTATGCCGAACATCAAAACCCACACAAAAAATGTTACTTACAGAGACGAATTAAACACGAATGATCAGTCAAGCTCAAAGTCAAACTCACGATCAAAAACTCAAGAACAGTAGATTAATAAGAGAAATTGGGGGTTGGAAGAGAGTAGTCGGCGAGTTGTGATTGTCCAGAGATGTCCAATTTATAGTGTGGTGGCTTGGATGATCGTATTGGTAAGGTTGACTTCGAATTAATTGGGTTTCGTCTAATTAAGTATAATTGGTACGAATTAATGAAGATTGTATGTGGGTTTGACTCGTAATAGGCCGGTGATCACGATAACATGCCAATCCATGATTAATCACGCGTTAATTGGTTTGATTTATGGAAAGTCGTGGTTACAGTTGACTTTCCAAGTCAACTGTGAAGGACAATTATACGCGATATAATTATAACATGATGGGAAAAATAACAAAAGTGTGTGTAGCCCAGATGGCTAAACAGATTGTGTTAAGGATCCGGCTTGGGGCGCGGGTTCGAGTCCCGGCCCAAGCAAAGTATTTTTTTTTGACATTTATCTTATATATAAAAGTATATTATATATAATTAATATAGTATTAGGGTTCCAAAAACGCCACAATAATTATTAAACGCGAATAATAATAATGTAACTTGACGTTTTTTATTCATGGTAATCGTAACGTATAAGTGTTAAATGCGTAATGTCACATAAATCTTCATCCTCTTCGTCCAAACGAATAGGACTCTTCATTCTTTGCTCTTCAACCGATCTGTTCAAACTAACAGACTCACCAGCCACAGTGGCCTTGGGCGTGGTAGTCTTTAGTGTTTCAGTTTCAGAATCCCCGTGTTCATCTTCTTGCGTCTCTTCAGAATCAATCGACGCTTCATCAACAATGTGCAATCCCTTCTTAGCCATTGTCTTGTTTCTTCTTGGTGTACTCTTCTTCTTAGCAGGTTCAGAAACAACCTCTAACCTGATCTCTTTCTCCTTTCCCTTTCCACTCTTTGCTCCAACATTAACAACCTGTCGCTTACGCTTTGCATCTTGATCAACAGGATGTAATGGATTATCTTGATCTGAATCATTGTTTGCATGTCTCACTAGCCCTTCACCTGGATCCTCATAGTCAATCCTCGCCAAATGTCCAAATAAACGACTAACAGGTGGACGTTCATTCACTTACAGGCCTTTGTAAGCTTTCATCCTAGCCAGTGTATTGATTGACATATGTTCTTGAACTACAATGTGCTTAGGATCCCTCTTCAACTCTTTGAATTTATGATCAAACACCCTCTGGAGGAATCGAGGATATAGTAAAAACTTCAGATTCCTCGTACCATTCACAGGCTCTAACAAATGTTCCATCAGCATTCCTGATACATTGAACGGTTTGTTCAATACCAGTGCTACCATCATTGAGCTAATACTCTTTCGCATCAAATCATATCCTCCAGCAGCTCAACCAAAGACGTGTATCAACACATGTGCCAAGTATTTGAACTGTGGACACAACTTTCCTTTGTGCAATGAACCATCAGTAATCGGCCCATTGTACTTCATCCTCAGAAAGCACTTTCGTTGTTCCATAAAGCTAAGCTCTCTGGGATCAGTCTTCTCATCTTGAAGATTCAAGGCTTCTCTAATATCCTGCTCAGATACAATAACCATCTTTCCTTGGATCTTGCTAATCACAGACGATTCGCAATTCCAGAAATCCATCTTTGCTTCAGTCCAGAATTCTTGTATCATATCTCTGTAGATAATGGTAGGCGTAGCAATCGCGTCTATCACCCGATTTCTTTTCAAGAACTCTATGATCTCAACGAACTCAGTATGCCTTTTAACCTCTCCAAGATACGCACAACAATTATGCGCATTCTCGAAGAAGCCCGAGTATAAGAAGAAAGAAAAGGTTGTAAGACCTGCAGAAAATAGAGCTAGAGAGATAGAGAAACTGATAGCAGGAAAGAAGTTACCACCTGCTACTAGCTCAAAATCTCCAGTTGCTGCTCCAGCCTCAAAGAAGCAGAAAACCACTGCAACTTCAGGTACTGAACAGGAAGCTGATTTACCTGTTGATGCATTCAATGAAGCACTAGATAATGTTCTGAAGATGATAAAGAAGGGTAAACTGCCAGAGGTTGCTGAAGTCCCTAAGAAAAAGGTTACAGTGGATAGTGATGTGATGGATACTGTTAACCGGAGACTTTCTGAAATGATGAATCTGATAAACAAGCAGCAGACTGAGATTGCCCAACTTAGACAAAACGACTCAAAAATGCTTGATGTAGTTGTTTCAACACATGAGAATAATGAAGAGTTGAAACAGAAGATCAAAAAGTTGCAGAAGGATAATAAAAAGTTGTTGAAACATGAGTAGAGAAACACCAAACGAATTATAGCTTTGAAAGATGAAAACAAGAAGCTGAAAGAGAGTAACAAAAACATGGATAATCTGATCAAGGATTTATACTCTCGAGCTCCTCAGCTGAAAGAAGGTGAAGAAGATAAAGAGCTTGAAGAGGAGCAAGTTGATTTTGAATTATTTGATGAGGATGAGGAGGATGATGCAGATCTTGATGAAGATGCTGGCAAAGCTCCTAAGAAGAAGAAGGATGATGATGATGATGATGGTTCAAATGATGATTCTGGTGAAGATAACAGTTCAGCATCTGATGATGATGACGACAATGATGATGATGATACTGACAGATATAAGTATGAGAAGAGAGAATCTGGAAAAGAAGGAGAATCTAGTTCGAATGCCCCTGGAGGATCAGTGGATGATGATACGATCTTTTGGAACGAAAAGCTGAAGTCTATGTCAGAAGAAGACAAACAAATGTATCACCAGATGCTCACTGATCGAGTCTGGACGATTGACATGACCAGCAGATTTTCTGAGATCTTTGAATCTCGTGACAAGATGTTTGAACTAGAATATAATGATCTAGATTTAGAAGACGGTGAAGTCTCAGCGGCGATGGCAAAAGAGATCTTTGAAGGTCTGGCGAAACAGGTTGGCAAAACTGTTGAAGAATTATTAGTTGATAACCAGATTCCTGATCTGACTGAAAGGGAAGTTGGAGATCATTCTAATGATTGTGATATACCTGGTTTCGAGGACATAGAAGTTGCTTGAGGATTCACGGTGATCGGACGCACTAACGGTGAAGTCACTGCGTTTTCGACCTCGTAATATAAACGTAGTACAGCTTCTTCAACCATGCTATCTAGATTGAATGATTCAAAGAAGTCTTTGTAATCAAACATCCAGTCTGGACCTCCTCCCTGTACATTCTGAGTGTATCTTTGTACTTCGACGTTAGCCCACTCCTCGACTTTTCTAGTTCTTTTGTTGAATACCCTTTTGAGTGGGGTTGCATATCCAACAAAATAGCCTTCTTCAGCCTTTGGTGCGAACTTCTCCGAAGGATTAAGCATTGTACATGGGGCTCCAAACGGTTCTAGATGCTCTAGATTCGGCTTTCGTCGGTTCAACAACTCATAAGAAGTTTTGCCAAACTTCTTCACTATTAAAACTCGATTTAAAGTGTAACATGCTGCGTATATTGCTTCGTTACAGAACATAACTCGAAGATTTGAGTCCGCAAGCATTGTTCTTGCCGTTTCGATTAGAGTCCTGTTTTTCCGTTCTGCGACACCGTTCTGCTGGGGTGTATACGGAGCACTGTATTCGCGATGAATTCCCTTGTTCTCACAAAGATCATCCATCTGAGCATTTTTGAACTCCGTCCCATTATCACTCCTGATTCTTTTGATCTTTAGGCCATAGATATTCTCCAGACGAGTGAACAGAACTTTCAGGTTATCAAACGTGTCGCTTTTCTGGCGTAAGCACATAACCCATGAGAATCTTGAGTAATCGTCAGTCACCACAAGACAGTACAATTCCCCAGCATGACTCTTACGCTTGACTGGACCAAATAAATCCATGTGCAAACGCTCAAGCGGTAATTCAACGGAATTGACTTTCTTTGGTCTATGGGTCTGTTTGTGCTGCTTACCCTTTTTACAACTAATACACTTGTCATTCAAATGAAAATGTTTCACATTAACTCCAGTGACAAGTTCATTCTTCACCAACTGGTTCATCTTTGTCAAATGAATATGTCTCATTCTCCTATGCCACATGATAGATTCTTTTTCTGTAGCCTTAGAGAGGAAACACGTGACTTGGCCATGGGTGGTCATAGCTTTGGAAATATCGAGAATATACAAATTGTTTACTCTCGGTGCCTTTAGCATCACCCACTCTTTTGGAAGTTCAAAACCCGGTTTCAGGATGTAGCAAGATTTGTCGTTAAAATAAACAGAGAATTGTTTATCACAGATTTGGCTGACACTGAGTAGATTGTAATCTATCTGCTTTACATACGATATCCGCTCAAATGTCACTACCCCATTTCTAACACTACCCTCCATCGTAATGTAGCCTCCTTTATTTCCTGCAAACGCTACGTAACCTCCATTTATGTTCTTGATGTCAAAAAGTAGCGTGAGATCCCCTGTCATGTGGCCAGAAGCTCCACTGTCAACAATCCAAAGGCTGCTAACAGGGCCAGCTGGAGCTCCCTACACATATCAAGTAAAGCAATTAGATCTTTCGGGGGACCCAAGCCTGTTTGGTCTTGGGTCTTTGAACTGGTTGTTTCAAAGATTCATTAGATTCACAAACATCTTGGGTTTTAACAACCTCTTTCTTTTCACACTCAACTTTTGTTTTCTCAGATTTCACATTCTGTGAAGTTGAAGCACCTTCAGACCCTTTCGATGACCAAGACTGTTCAGACCGTTTCAAGATCCGGATCTGAGATTTTGAGGTCTCAGCTGGTTGCTTTACGCCGTCCTTGAACGTTACCTTCTTGGTTACCTTCTCTGATTTAACAGAGACAGGTCCAACTGCTGGTTTGACATTAGGTTTAGCAGGAACCTTTTTGTTTTCAGCAGTTGTGTTCACCAATGGTTTCTTCAATGGTTTCTCAGTGGCTATCCGGTTGCGTTTGTCATAAGTCATCGGACGATTTTCCCTCTTTTTGAAAAAAATGTTTTGGTTATAATAAGGTGCTGGCTGAGGGAAAAACCGTCTTTGTGGATAACTGTAATTATCAACCGGATAATCATGTCTTTGCTTCATCTCCACCTCGTGCCTCTTGTGTCGTACATACGGGCAGGTGGCAAGTAAATGTCCCCTTTCCCTGCACTTAAAACATGCACGGTATTCTTCATAGTTTTCCTTGATGTTCGACTTGGAAAAACTCGCAATGGGATATTGATCAACCATGCACTGTTTTCTTAAACTCTCAGGAGCTGGGTCCTTTAAGTAAGTCGGCTCAATAAAACTATTTGACTTGTCTGTTGGTTTAACGAATTGTGTGACATTGACCTTTGCGTCTTTAGAATTATCCGAATAAATTTTCTTTAAAATGGCTGGAGGAATGTCATTGGTTCGTTCATGTTTTGGAAACCAAATTGTACTTTCCTGCCAGATCTTTTCAATTTTGGAATAGTTCACAAATTGAATTGGATATTCGTCATCACACAAAATTTTATCGGAGCCTTGCATCGGATAGAAAACTTTCACAGGTTTATCACACGATTCGTTGTTCTTTTCATTTGATTTCTCAGTTTTAGTTTCAGTTTTCTTTTCAACAGATTTAACCACATTTTTCTCAACTTTCTTAACTACTTTCTTTTCAACATTTTTATCAACAGACTGCTCAACTTTCATAGCAACATTCTTTGCTGGTTGATTCTTTCTGTGAGCATTAGCCATGGGATGGACAATCTGAGATGGTGAGACTGGTTCAGTAGTGATTATATGATTTTTATCAGGAATATCACACTCTTTCTCAACAACCGTCTCAGACTGTTCATCTTCTTCATCAGAATCATCTGCAGCTACCACACCTTCATTGTTTCCCAAAACAGGTCTCACATCAGAATACGGGTCACCGACACTGGATGTGTTGGACTCGTTATCTGATGTGGAGTCAGATTTGACTATGTTCTCCGGTGCTATCGCATGTAAATTATGATTTTCGAACAACACCGGAGATGGGACAGCTTTGTAGTTTGCACTACTTGACTGTGAAGGTTCTTCGATGATGTGGTCAACTACATAAGCAATGTGCTTATAGCTCTCTAACTTTTTATTCACTTTTTCAGCGAAGCACTTGATGGTTGCCATTTCTAACTTTGTGTTTTCCATTTCATTTATATAGTTGTTAATGGCAAGTTGCTTTAAAGACAAAGTCTTTTTCAATTCAGAAACATCCTTTTTGTATCCATCAAGTACATTGTTAAATTCTTTTGCTTCCTTTTGATAAGTTTGACAGTTTATTTTTGCACTCTCAAGTTGTACCTTGAGTTGCTTATTTTCTTCTGTCAATCTATCAAAATCAGAACATTTAACACAAACTTTAGATTGAGATTCAATACTTACCGGTTTAGGTGGTTCTGTCATTGCCATCAATGCGAAATGAGCTTCCTTCCCTGCAAAGAATTTTGAGTAGTCAATCTTTGTGCAGGCATCATCCACCATGCACGACTTGCGGGTCATAAGGAAATCTGCTTCAGCTAGCAACTGATCGATGTCATCGTCTAGTGAGTTCACACTAGCTTCCGAGTCAGAATCACTTTCCATGTCCGAGTAAGCTGAATGATATTGCTCTCCAACATCTGTGACAGAATCAAGAATCATTCCAGACTTCTTGTCTTCACACTCATCATTCATATCCTCATTCAACTCTTCTATTTTCAACTCCGTCAATTTTTCTGTCACAACATCTTCTTCAATTTCCACATGTTCATCCAAACTCATTTTTCGTGCCACACAAGCCACATTTCCTGTAGTAATCTCTTCCACTCCTAATTGCATTCCCGTCCAATCAAAACCTTCATCTTTGTGAATCACAAGTGCTTGGTTTTGGTTTTCAGTTTGGGTTTGGGTTTGGGTTTGAGTATTAGGTGTAGAGATGGGAACAATGGTTCGGTTTGGATTCTGTTGTGGTTGGTTTTGAGATGTGGATTATCTAGTATTGGTATTTTGTTGTGTGTTTTGACGGTTCTGGTAGTTGTTTTGAGGTTGAAAGCTAGAAATGTTGGGACTGTTGTATGATACCTGATTCTGATTTTGGTTTTGTCAATTTTGGTAGCTTGAATTGAACGGGTTTCGATTACCTTGCTGAGTCGGCTGTGTACACTCTCTCTTGAAATGACCCTTCTCTCCACAATTAAAACATGTGACCTTGGCTTTGTTAAAGCCATAAGTGGTGTTTGGAGAAGTCGAAAGGTCAGTTCTCCCTGTTTTCTGGATAAAATCAGTGGCTCTTCTCATGATGCTAGCAAACGCCCACTGTATATCCATAAGCTCCATTTCCTCTTTATCGATTTGTGCATAGTCCTCATTGGTTAGATTGTTGTTTCCAATCTGACTAGCAACTAAACCGTTGTATGATGCAACCATTGCAGATACTAATGCTACATGCTGTTGAGCAATCTCAACAGTAACATTGTTAAGGTTAGAAGTCTCTAACACAATCGGACTTTGATTTGATTGTGTTTGAGCGATCTGCATTTGGTTCACCAGTGTTCTCCAGAATAGGAGCAACATAACCTTTAACTATCATCTGCCATGCCTCGGCTCTCCCTAAGCCTTGTCCCTCCACATGTATCTTGAACTTTGTCTTCCATGTGTTATATTCAATCATATCCATGAGGTTTGGTGGACGATTTCCACTGCCTGATGATAAATCATGAATGAGTGTAGATATGGCATTGGTTGTCTGTGAGTGAACGGCAGCTGCTGCTACTCCCCAATAATCACCAATTGGTTGTTGTAATGGTTGCACAACTTGCTGAGGAGTAGAACTAGTCATAGCCATATAATTGATTGGCTGAGATGGTGAACTAATCTTCTGGGCTGCAACTGTCCATGGATCTCTGGTTGTCTGCTGCTGTGGTGCTTGATTAGGTCTTGGCGTAGTTGGAAAGTTCCACATCTTAACCTGTAAATGTTCAAAAACGAAAAGATTAGAAAAATTTTAAATCAGGTTTTACCTTCGCACTTACGGATGGTCGAATGAGAAAAGTTCTTCTCCTTCGACCGTTTGGAAAGGTACGAATGTGAACTATGACAACACACAAACTCTTTCGACCGTTTTCTCCCTCCTTCGACCGTTCGATCAGTCGAATGTAACTCTGATGGACGAATGTACACAAATAAGCTATGAAACTCTACGTTCGACCACAAAAACAACACCTTCGACCAGAAAATCACTCGTTCGACCAAAATAACTCACACCTTCGACCGTCTCTTTAGGTTCGACCCCTGCTATTTCAAAAACGGTTATTCTTTGAAAATCAGTTAATTTTGATCATGTTTATCAAATGTTGATAGATTTTGATGATTTTAATCAGGTTTTGAATCGGAATTGATCTGGAACAAGTTTATCAAAGAGAATTATCCATTTTAACCATGAAAACAAGTTGTAATCAATCAAAAACTCATCAAATCAGTTTGTTCTATGAAAACAGAAACTTTTTGACCAAAATTGGGTCCAAATCAACTGAGAAACTATCAATTTGTGGTTGTTTGATCCAGAATGGCTCTGATACCACTTTGTATGTGCTATAAGGATCGACAAATCAACAAAGAAATGATCAAACAAGTTTGATTTAGGTGCGGAAACCCTAAACCAATCACAAAATGATAATCAATAAGATCAAAACAAACAAATCATCATTCAAAGCTTTTCTCATTAATAATCAAAACTCAATTACACGTTAATTTGATCAAAACATGAAGGACACAACGTGAATTAAGCTTAACAAAACACTAGAGAGACACACTGGACTTGGAGGGAATAATAATTGCTAAAAAACTCCATTCAAAAATCAGCTTGACCTATTTATAGGCTGCACGTTCGCCCACAGTGTTCGTGCGAACGTGCACATTCGACCAAACAGCCTGGTCGAATGAAGCAATACATAACTAACAAAATCTTCCTTCGCCTCCTGTCTCTCCTTCCTATGAATTTCTTCCTTCGCACCCATGATTTTCTTCCTTCGCCCACACAAAAACTCCTTCGCTCAGTCGACAAAACATATTAACATGTTGTAGTCCCGAAATACTAGATCTTGTTGAATGCAATAGATTGTTATCACTTGGAAACACCTATTAGTTAGGTGTTTCAAGTGATTAATCCAAGAAACAAAGAAAACTAGATGAATATTGTAAGACCCGACACACACAATGAATAACATGATGATTCCATATCTGATTTCATAATGAATAACCTTGGAATACCACACAAGTACGCACCTATTCAGTGTGCTACAAAGATAATCTCCAAAACCCTAAACCCTAGCTGTGCACACACAAACTATATATAGGCAGCACCTGGGCCTGCGCACTTAACATAAGTGCGCAGGGCCCGTCCAATTAAGTGCGCAGCCTAGGGTTTGGCTTACTAAACTATGCTATAAATACATGTAAGGTCCTTCAACTATTAAGCTTTACAATAGTCATTCAAAAGTCTCTATTCTGGTAACTGTGGTCTCAATATAACCCAACAATACTCCCCCTAGACCACAGCTACCAGTCTTCAATCTTCAGTCTATATCCACGTCGCTTTCCTCCCCCTCAACCCGTGCAGGAGGGTCTTGTAAGTACAGTGCGACTGGATCTACTTCAGCTGCTTGAGAAGTTTGGGTAGATTCTGTTGTAGTTCCTTCAGGATTAGCCACTGATTCAGGATCTTCTGGAAGTACCTCTGAAGCAGCAGTTTCTGTAGCAGTAGCAGCAGCAGTTTCTGTAACAGCATCAGCAACAGTTTTTGTAACAGCATCAGCAGTAGTAGCAGCTTGCGCAGCCTTTTCCCTGTCCTCCTTTTCTTTGTCTGCTGCGTTTATCCTGTCGACTATATCCAGCAACTCACTCTTCAGTTTCATTGCCCTATCCACTGCCCTTCTAAACAGCACGGCTTCTTCAAACAATGTGTTCCCGGCACCAACATTGATCTGATTTGCAAACAGCATATTCAGATCTGACAAATTTAGTGCAAACACATCAACCGGATCCAAAATCCTCAGTGCCTCTGAATCGTTTTCCAGCTTGATGACCGCTTCACCAGTGTTGCTGTCATAGAACCATTTTTTGAAGTTCCTCAGCATCACTGGAAGCTCGGATCTGATCGGAACTCGTGTGACGACCTGAGGAGGGTCAATCACATAAGTTATCATCCCTTTTCCTGTTGCTGGATCGATTCTTGTCTTCGATATTCTCCTTCTGGGCTTTTGCGGCTTGAGGATCTGGAAATCATTCTCACACTGTTTTCTGATAAAATTTTCAACCATGGCAGCCTGGGAGTCAAGTGAGGGATTAAAGAATGGGGCCCTGCTAAGCTCCCTGATATCCCATCGGGGGAGAGATTTCAGCTCCTTTTGACCTTTGAAATATTGTATCACTCCCCCTCTCCTTTTCACATCAAATAATTTCTTTTCCTCATCATATTTCCAGGAGATGATCTTCTCCTGGTGAGCAGACTTTGTGTGATGAATATTCTGATGTAGTGCTGGAATGGTGATGGGCTTTCGAGGAAACCAAGTGGATCTTTCGGGATCCAACTTGTGCCCATCAGATGTTTCATAAACCACTTCTTCGTCCATTCCCATTTCCACAAATCGCTCTGGCATTTCATCTTCGCTAACCTCGTCCACTTCACTTTCTTCAGCCGCTTTTTCTTTCTCTTTTTCTGCCTCCAGAAACTTTCCGAAATCGAAAGTCTAATCAAAAGTAGCGCTGGGAGCACCAGTTAACTGCTTCCTCAAATCCTGAAACATGTCAAACATCTGCACTTGAACCTGATGTTGAAACTTAATCAGGTATCTTTGATCTTTTATCACTTTCTCCATGTTCCGGTTCTTGCTTTTGAGCTTTTTCACCTTCTTTCTTAGCTCCTGGTTATTGTGCACATCACTTTTCAGCGTGCAGATTTCCCTGGCCGCAACTTTACCTACCTCCTTCACAAGCTTCTCGTATAGTTCCTGATGCACCGGTTTCCGACGAGGTGCAGCAGGAGCTGATGATGAAGGTTCAGCTGATCGGTGGGTTGGAGCTTTGGGGGCTGAAGTGGCAGCAGTGGAAGGCCCTGGAGCTGAAGTGGCAGCAGTAGAAGGCCCTGGTTGATTCGGTTGTTCAGGCCCAAACATGTGTTCCAAGACCGCTTCTCCCTCAATATCTTCCTGAGTTACAACACGGGGAATCTCAGATTCAGGCAGCTGTTCTCTTCTTTTTCTTGCAGCCCTTTCATACTCAGCAACTTGTTGTAAAGCTGCAGCAGTTTCAAGTTGCTCAGTTGTCAGAGTGTCTCTCCCTTCTTGCAACAAACCTGCTGGTCTTTTCTTCTTGCTGGGTTTTGATGGAGCTGGTTCAGTCGCCACTCTTTTGCCCCTTGATTTTTCTAGGGCAATCTCTTCAGCCGTCGGCTGGGCTGAAGGAGTGGGTTCAGATGATCCAGGTGCAGGGGCAGCTCTGTATTGTGGTCTGGGTTCTGCAGCATCTGATCTTCTCTTCTTGATTTTGTTGTACAGTTCCATAACAACAGGATATCGCTGGGCTGCATACATGTTTTCCAGCATTGGTTCCCAGTCCGGTGTGTTGCACTCTGTGAAGAATCGTGCCCCTCTGGTGAATATGTATTCGTCACTGACAGGCAGACCCTCATGTTGAGTGTTTATCATCACCTGGACAAACCTCGGATACATAGCCCACTTCCCTGAACCAGCATCTGCATTCTTTACCATATAGTCGAAGATCATGCCTGACAGATTGAACGCTTCGTCCTTGCAGATCTTTATCATAGCTGTCGCCCATTCAGCACTCAGCGCATTATATCCTCCCTTTCTGTGACATAGAGACATTAAGAATACATGACTGATAAGTCTCCAGTCTCTTGTAAGCTGACTCTTCTTTACATCGCCTCTCTTGTCAAATTCACCCTTGTAGCCGAAGATCCTGAATTGTTGGTGAATATCAGCTTTAGCCATGAATCTGAAAGTTCCAGGTTGATCTTCCAGCCTTAGCACATTTCAAACTGTGTCCTCAGTAATGATCACAAGCTTGTTTCGGACAGTTGCGTTGATACGCTTGACCCTTGATACTGTTTCGACTCTAGCTGATCTCCAAAAGTCTTCAATGTGAGAGACGTAAACTGGTTCATCGTTCTGCACAGCAAATCCGACTTTGCTGCGTCTTATCCAAGTCACTACATCTCTAAACTTGGCATCCTCAGTATCGAGATTCATTGGTTGGTTGTGCATGCCTCTTGGATCCCAGTCAAGTGCCATCTGTTTAACCAAGAGCACGAAAAGCCAATTAGATCTCCGATAACTGACTTTAGACTTAAACTTAGACGGACAACGAACTTAGACATAGATTTTATTAATTTTTTTTTTTATTTTTTTTAGGTTTTAAATTTTAACGGTCATTGAATTAAGATTTGATGGATCGGTGTCATCGGTGTCAATGGTACGTTTGAATTTCAGTTGTTAGATCATTAAGGTCCGGTTTTAAGTTCGCAGTCCGTTCAAGTGTCTTAATAGTCAATATGATTGTCATGTTTCTGTTTAAAGCATAAGTATGCAAGGTTGTCAAGTGCGCAGTCCAAGCTGTTATGTACTCAGTCAAGTGCGCACATGCTTGACTGAGCACTTGGTTAGTATGCAGACACAAATCAAGTGCGCAGATCTGGCTATACACGGGCATGGTAACCCCGTGGCTACACAGTCAAGTCTGCGTACTAAGCAAGTACGCAGACACTTGAACCTTCGTTCAAGATTTTAAGTCCACAGTTATGTACGCAGCCCTTTTAGGGTTTTTGAGATCTTGTGTGATTATGAGACAAGTGCGCAGTCTCTATGAGACAAGTACGCACTTGTTCATGTTCAAGTACGCAGATCTTCAAAACTTCAAAAACCCATAAAACAACTAATAACCAACTGATGCATCTGATTCATACTATTGTACCCTGTAATCACAAGAAATAAACCGTTAATAATATGAAATCTACCTTAATTAATTTTGCTGACGAGATATGATTAGTTCCTATCATTTCCTGAATTAATTTTGCATTAAGAATAGACCGGTTTACTTTCTCCCCCAAAAATCTTGTTTTAAAAGAAAAAAAGATTTTTCTATAAAATATACACAAATATTTTTTATTTTTTTTATTCAAAATTTATCATCTCAAGCCATGAAACCAACTGATGAAACCGAGTTTTATCGAAAGCTTTTGTAAAGATATCTGCTTTTTGATCAGCAGTATCGATAGGCAACACCTGTATGTACCCTTTGTCGTGCGCATCGCGAATTGAGTGAATCCGAATTTCAATGTGTTTGGTTTTAGAATGATCAATTGGATTCTTCACGATGTCACGACATGCATCATTATCAATAAAAATAGGTGTATGCATGACATTCAAACCGTAGTCCAAAAGCTGATTTTGGATCCATAACACCTGACAGCAACAACTGGAAGCAGCTGTGTATTCGGCCTGAGCAGTGGAGATGGACACGGTGGTCTGCTTCTTGCTCTGCCAAGACACTAGCCGGTTACCCAGAAATTGACAGCCACCAGAGACAGATTTTCTGTCTATCCTACAACCTGCATGATCACTATCAGAGTAAGCGATTAGATCAAAGTTATCGCTCTTAGGATACCATAAACCAAGTTTTGGTGTTCCTTTGAGGTAGCGGAAGACTCTTTTTACTACAGTCTCATGCGATTGCTTAGGATTGGACTGAAAACGCGCGCAGCATCCAACTGCCCACATTATATCTGGTCTGCTAGCTGTAAGATACATCAGGGAGCCAATCATTGATCGATATGTATGAGGATTCACTGAAGGCCCCTGAAGATCTGGTACAAGTGTTGTTTGTGCCGCAAAAGGAGTATTGGACGGCTTGCAGTCGGTCATGTTGAATTTTGCCAGAATGTCTCTCGTATACTTTGCTTGATGGATGAGAATCCCGTCTTCTTTTTGCTGCACTTCCAAGCCTAAGAAAAACGATAATTCTCCCATCATGCTCATTTCAAATTGAGACTTCATGATGCTTTCAAATTCCCTGCATAAGTTTTCATCAGTGGAGCCAAAGATAATATCATCAACATAAATCTGAACAAGGATAGAGTGTTTGTTGACTTCTTTGGTGAACAAAGTCATGTCGATCTTCCCTCTTGTGTACCCATTCTGCAGCAAGTATGAAGATAAGGTCTCATACCAAGCTAGAGGAGCTTGATGAAGTCTGTAGAGAGCCTTATCCAGTTTGTAATACTTGTTGGGATGATGGGGATCTTCAAAACCTGGGGGTTGACAAACATAGACTTCTTCTTTGATCTTCCCGTACAGAAATGCACTTTTCACACCCATTTGAAAGACTTTGAAGTTCTTGTATGAGGCGTAAGCCAGGAAGATACGAATGGCTTCAAGTCTAGCAACTGGAGCGAACACTTCCTCATAATCAATGCCCTCCTGTTGACGAAATCCCTGAACAACTAAACGAGCCTTGTTCTTAATTACCACACCTCGTTCATCCATTTTGTTGCGAAAAACCCATCTTGTTCCTATAGGATACTTTCCTTCAGGTAAGTCCACAAGTTCCAAAACCTTTAGCTTTCTAAACTGATACAGCTCATCCTGCATGGCTTCAACCCAACTTGCATCTCTGACAGCGTCTTCAATGCTAAAAGGTACCGTCTGAGATAGGAAGGCTGAAAGTGCAATATTCAGTTTGTCTGCCTGATTTCTAGTAAGAACACCCTCAGAGATTGGTCCAATGATGTTCTCCACAGGGTGATCCTTAAAAGACTTAAATCCCATGTTTGGTTCTTCTTGAATTTGGGAAGGCAGATTGGAAAGATGATCTGTAGGAGTTGACGAACTGGATGGATCATTTGCAGACTGTTGTGCTGAAGATGTTTCTTCTGAAGCTGGAGTACCTTCAGGAGATGGAGTAGTTTCAGCAGTTGCATCACCATTTGTGGTCTGAAGGGGAACAATTCGATCAGCCACGAGTGGAGAAAAACGAGTGGTGAAAGGTGCTGCATCGTCTTCAGAAGAGTAAAGAGTATCTTCAAGAGGAGAAGGATCGGCTGCTTGAGTTTCAGATGGTTGTTCATCAATGATGCTGAAATTGTTGAAAACAACATCCACGTCAAAGAACCAGTCAGGACCGGCTCCTGTGTTGGTAGAGTTGGATTCCTGCCAATCAACATAAAAAGACTCGAGAACCATTTTGGTTCGTTTGTTGTACACTCTATAAGCTTTTTGACTTGAGGAGTATCCAACAAAGAAGCACTCATCTCCAACTGCATCGAACTTCATTATGTTCTCGAAGTTGTTAAGCAGCGTGCATGAGCATCCAAAAGGCCTGAAGTAGTCAATCAAAGGTTTTCTTTTAAAGAGCAACTCATAACCTGTTTTCCCGCGCGTCTTTACAATTAAGACTCTGTTAAGAACATAACAGGCGGTATTCACAGCTTCAGCCCAGAAAATGATCGGCAGTTTAGAGTCGATAAGCATGGTTCTGGCCGCCTCAATAAGTGTACGATTTTTCCTTTCAGCAACACCATTCTGTTGAGGAGTTCTCGTAGCACTGTACTGAAGATGAATTCCTCTGTTGTTGCAGAAAGTCACGAAACTTTGATTCTTGAATTCGGTTCCGTGATCACTTCGGATTGATCTAACTTTTGTCTTTATTATGTTTTCAATGAGAGGAACAAACAGCATCAGAATCTCAGCAACTTCACTTTTGTATTCCAGAAAGTACACCCATGTGAATCGGGAAAAATCATCTGTTATCACCAAACAATAAGACTTTTTAGCTAGACTTTTAACACTAATAGGACCAAACAGATCCATGTGCAATAATTGAAGAGGTGAGTCTATAGAGTTCACAGCTTTGGACTTATGCGACTTTTTGTGTTGTTTTCCTTTGGCACATGCTAAGCATTTTTCAGAAAAGGGGAATTCCTTAGAAGGAAGACCTCTGACAAGATTTAGTTTTGAAAGCTTATTAATATTTTTGAAGTTAACATGTCCTAATCGCCTGTGCCATAGCAGTGACTCTGACTCGGATGCTTTAGAAAGTAAGCATGTCATTTGACATTCAGACTTTGCATCCCTCATGTTTATCACATAAGTATTGTTTTGTCTAGGAGCTTTAAGCATAATCATATTGGTAGGAGGAATGAATCCTGGCTTTAGAAAGATGCACTCCATGTCATTAAATAACACTGAGATTCCTTTGTCGCAGACTTGTGATACACTCAGCAGATTGTAACACAATTCTGGAACATAGTTCACATCTTCTAAAGTCAATGCATCAGAAATCACGTCCCCTATCCCAACTATCTTTCCGCCCTTCTCGTTGCCGGCAAAAGCAACAAACTCTCCATCAATGAATCGATAGTTTTTCAGGAGTTCTTTCAGTCCCGTCATGTGCCTTGACGCCCCGCTATCAACATGCCATAGATATCTCATCAGGGCAATCAACCACTTTTGTAGTTTATTCTGAAAAATACATAAGACAAGAGAAATATACAGATAAATATACGAGACACTATGTACAATCACGACTCAGACCACATCTTAAGTAACTTTTGGAATCCAGGTCTGTTTTAGTTTTAATCTGTCGTGATTTTCACCCAAAACTGACTCTTGTCTTTTCCAATTTTTTGTGACCTTAACAAAACTTTTTATAGTTTCTTGAAGATCTTTAATTTGAACTGCAAAAGATTTTTGGGTATTGGTATCAGTTTGTGGTTTGGGTTGCAAATGACATTTTTTAACCACATGTCCTTCATTTCCACATCTAAAACATTTAGAGTGTTTAGGTTTGATCTTTGAAGAAGATCTGGATGATGATGGTTGTGATGTTCTTCTCTTGTCGTTGCTTGAATTGAGGCTGTCTGTTGAACATGCTTCATCACTGTTGTTGTTGCTTGATTCTTCGTTTGTGTTGCATTCTGGCTCGCTGATGTCACTTTCTGTATCACTTTGTGATTCTTCAGAAGTTGTGTTATCTGTTTCACTTTGTGATTCTTCAGAACATGACATATCTGTTGATGATGGTGTAAACTCTGGAATTTCTTCAGTAAGAAATTTCCCAAACCTGTTTCTTTTTAGTTCTGGAACAAATGGAGATGGTCTATATACATTTTCATTATCACAGAATGCATCATTAAGATCAACACAAACAGGCATAGCATTTTCAACACAAACATCCGATCGTTTGATAGGATTCATCCTATCATTTGGGTCCACAACACCCTTGAAATCAAGTTTAGAGGTTAAAGTAATACAGTCATCCGGCCTAGATAAACTATTACAGTTATCCATCCTAGATAAACTATTACAGTCATCCAAATTAGTTAAGTTATTACAGTCATCCGAATTCAAAGAAATGTTTGACTTATCATGGCTCCAGATGAACCAATTCACTGTAGAGTAATTGGCACCTGGGTGACCTAACCCCATTGTTTGACCACCACAACTGTCATCATCGTCCACCTGATCCTGTTGGGTCATATCTGCACTACTTTTACTTATATTAGAGTGTGACTCAGATGTGACACATTCTTTTTCAAAAAGATCATTTTTTGGATGTGGTTTTGGAATGGGTATATATTCACTTTTGCTCAAGGGTAAAAATAGAGATTTTACAATTCCCTTTTTATCCTTATACCCAATTCCATCTTTGACGAAAGATTTCCTTGAACAATCAAGGATATCAGTATGAGCATGCTTGCTTACGTTCCATTTGTCCACAACAATTTGGAGATGATTAGTTTCATTTCTAGATTTTTCTATTTTTTCAGTTAAGTCATTTATTAAAAAATCTTTTCTGAGAACAAATTCTTTTAGAGTGTGCATTTCAGCTATTGTTGCATTTAACTTTCGCTGATAGGCTAACTCATTTTCTTTCATTTCAGTATTGATTTTTCGTATGTCATCCATTTCTCTTAAAATTCTCCTATTGTGGGACAAACAGTAAGCAACGGCTGTAACACACCTTGGTGAGCACAGCTTTGATTTTATTTCGAGCGGGATACTTACCAGGTCTCTCTCCTCCGCCTTCTTCTGCATGCTCTGTGGTTGCTGACCGTCCTTGCTTGTGGAAGTCTTTTCAGCGACAAAAGCTTCCTCAGCAGCAGTCTCCTTCCCTTTGTTCTCACTCAACACGCTTCTTAAACCAGCCTTCTCCATCCCTTCTCCTTTTGGCATCTCAGCTGATGACCCCTCCAGAGAGCTCACACCAAGAGGTGACTTTGTGCAGATCTTTGCCATCAGTGCTTTGTTAACTTCAGCTTCTGCCACAGCGACTTCTTCTCCCCAATCGAAATCCTGAACCACAAGCGCCTTCTACTGGTTGGCTTCTCCTCCTTCTGTGATTGCCACCACTCTCTTTGCTGGTTTGGCTTCAGCTTGATTCAAAGCTGGACATTCATACTTGAAATGTCCGAGAGTTTTGCAGTTATAACACCTGATCTTAGATTTGTCAAACCCCGCTTTCCCCATGCCGACTCTTCTACCGGTTCGATCTTGAAACCTCTTCACCCTCAAAGTGATCATGGCCATCTGCCATTTCAAATCCATTTCCTCCATATCGTCTGGGACAACTTGATACATGTCCTCAGGGCTCATCATATCATTCTTTAGATCACCAGTCTTTAATGCTTCAAAGCTGGTCATGAAGGCGTTGAAAAGTTCAACGTGTTCAGTTGCAAGCTTTGTTTGTTGAGGATTGAGAGTTGATGGCTGAGGGTTAGTGACACTGGGTTGAGAGTATGGAACAGCTTTTCCTGAACTTGAACTACCACCAATCATTCCATCAGCATACATGTGAGATGAGCTTGAACCCATGTTGCCCACTGGAGTCATTAACGCTAAGTTCTTTATTGCAGTGATGGGAACTGCCTTTGGATTGGTCTGATTCATCTCTCTTTTTGTAATGTCCATCTCAAAGGACTTCAATGTGTTGATGAGATCAGCCAAGGTAGACTAGGCATCAAGATATTCTTTTCTGATTAGCATACACTGGATGCTCCATTCTTTTGGCAATGAATCCAGCAGCTTCTTGATAGAATTTCTGTTGTTCACAGGAATTCCATGTGACAACTCGGGTAAATCTCTCTTTTGGTTTCTATCTTTTGTTTGTTCCCTTCGTTATTTCTTTTGTTCTTTTGGTACTTGTGCAATTTTCGGGACGAAAATTCTTTTAACATGGGGATGATGTGACACCCGGCAAATTCTGGTTAACAACGTTGTCTAGATGAAAGTCTACCTTAGCGAGTCACGCGTATATTGCACTTAACTGGGTTAGTTAAGTCGGGTTATGGTTAGGGAACTATCGGTTTAGTCTAGAAGATCATTGGATGTTGGTCTAGAGGTTCATTAGATGTCGGTCCTTAACCAAGTGTACAAACGGTGACGATTTGTAGGATCGTCAGGGCATACGGAACATACAAGTCTCGAGTCCCGGGAATTGGTGAACGAATGTGAATATGTGTATTTACATGTGTTATGTGCTTACAATCATTATGTGACTTGTCGGTATGTGAATGTGTGTTAACATATGTTAAAACGGGGTTTAACGCGCAAAACACACGAAACCAGCCCCTATAGGCGATTAGGGAAGCCTAATCACCTATAAGGGAGGCGAGTAGGCAACAATAGGGGCGAGTAGGGGGCTAATCGTGTGCCCTAGGGGGCGATTAGGCCCCAAATGCTTGAACATCATGCGATTAGGATCCCTAATCGCGTATACTGGCTGCACAATCGCGTGTTACGTGCTGGACGACTAAAAACGACTATAAATACCATACTTGACCTCATAAACTTCATAATACAAACCCTAGTCGTCCCATAACCCGCCCCAACACACACACAACCTCTGGAACGCGATTTTTGATCAAAACACAAGGTTTCAAGCTTAATCCATCATTCTTTTACAAATCTAAGGTTTGGTTTTCATCCATGCAATATTTATAAACGTTTTTATTCAATCCCTAATAGTCCAGACCTGTTCTAAAACGGAAAAGCTTTCTGAAAATCGTTAATAAGTGTTGTTAATCGGATTTTAACTAGTATACATGTGTTATGTGTGTTTATGATTAGAAAGCTAGGGTTTTTATGATTCAAGATGAAGGATTAACATGTTATTAGGTTAATTCAGAATACTAATGATATTATGATGATAAAATCTGAGAATTGATTATTAGGGTTATAGTTACGCATGTTAGTGTGATGTTGCATGCTATGTGAATGGTGTTTGGGTTACGTGATTGCATGCAGGGCTGATAATACGAGGCAAAACGAAGGGTTTTAGTTGAAACATGTTTAGGATAGTGTTTGGGATGATATTGGATGGTTACACACGTTCTGGATCTGATTTGGAGCGTTAAACGCGCGAAAAACCGGAACAGCAAGTTTACAGGCGATCAGCAATCCTAATCGCCTATGTTAGAGGCGATTAGGAGGCTAAATGCCTATGTTAGAGGCGAGTAGGGCCTAAATGCTAGTAGATACATGCGAGTAGGGCCTAAATGCTAGTAGTTACATGTGGTATAGCCTAAATGCTAGTAGTTACATGTGGTATAGCCCTAAATGCTAGTAGTTACATGTGGTATAGCCCTAAATGCTAGTAGTTACATGCGATTAGCTTTCCTAAATGCTAGTTGACCAACCTAAATGCTAGTTGACTTTTCCTAATCGCGTGTACTGCTGCTGTAAGTGTAAATTAGCGTTCCGAGACCCGATTTGACATGTAGGAACATGCTAGGAACCCCGTAACATATCTAATAACTTGGTAACATATGTTTGGATGTAATTCGGTGATACGTGAACTATGTGCTATAACTTGTTGTGCGTTAACGTATGTTAAGTGTGATTGCATGATTGCATGTTTGAGAGCGTAAACATAACACGGGGAGTCTCGGGTCACCAATGGGATGTCGAGTCTTGTACTTTGGGTCAGTTAAACAGTCGCGGTGTTTTCAAACGAACTTGGTTATGGTCTGGACATCTAGGGACTAATTAACCTGCGGGTTATTAGTCTAAGTGCTTGTAACTGTCATATGTTAGGTCGCCGCTTTACGGGACTAGCATAGCTGCTGAGTTATTCGTATTACGAAGTAACGCAACTTAAGGTGAGTTTACGGCCCCTCTTTTAAACTGGTTTCACATTTTCGGGGGAGAAAACATGTGTTAAAACGATTATTTGGTAACTACTGTCATACTATGGGTTTCTATTGTGTACTACACGATCTTTGGAAGTCCCGGGGGGAACCATGAATGTGCGGGTTTGCACAACGGGGAAATGTGAATAGCGCTATTGGGAGTGACCAACCCCGCTCGTCGACTTGGAGGGTCGGCGGGTGCATATTGTCTCAAACAGGAACAACAGGAACAACAGGGTTACTACATCGGGCATACATTTGGTTTGCGAGTTAGTAATGGTTTTCCAATCGTGGTAGTAACAAAACATACGCCTAGCTAGCGTACACTGGTTTTCGATTTGTTATAGTATGGACAGGTTGACTTGGTACTTGGATTACAAAACCTGTAAACTCACCAGCATTTTTGTGCTGACGTAAACTTTTACATGTTTTCTCAGGTCGCTAAGGTAGCACGACTGGACTAGGGCGCACGCGTCTGCACGGCGTCTAGTTAGGGTTGCATTGTTTTACAAACGTTGAACATTTGGTTTACTTTTGAGATACTGTTTTGAATAAGCTTCCGCTGTAAACGGGGATTTTAAACTATGTTCTGAAATTGCATTATATTCATTTAGACTTGTTTATTGTGATCGTTGGTTTGGATCCTGGTTTGTCATGCGCCTCGCGGTAAAACTCCGCAAGTGGATTTTGAGGGTGTGACAGATTGGTATCAGAGCCAATGGTTATAGTGAACTAGGACTGCATGTAGAGTCTAGTCTATAGCCGAGTCGCACACACTAGACGATCACATGGTACTAAACATTAAGGTGGTTTACGTATGGTCTTGTCGGGGTGTCTCTAAATCATTCGGTCTTTCTATGTTACATCATCCGTTCTATCCTAGGTCGAGTTACTTGCTTCTAGGCAGTGTGGTGTATTGGGGCAAATCGTGTACTCTTGAGATTTGTCCAAGGCTCGGACTTCTCCCTTTCATACTCCAATAGAAACACTTGCCATAAACTACCGTAGTATTACGGTGTATAGCTAAGAGTCTATGTTCGGTGATTTGAACTTTGAACTAGGAGAACACTTGGAGGACCATGTAGAGCGGTTTATCATTTTGGGTGCACACAAAATCATAAACCGAAATGCATGGAAGCCCTAGTGAGCTCTGGGTTTGAAGGGATAGTCCTGGATTGGATCTAGCTTTGATCTTGTAAACATTAGTGGTTATCTTTATCTGCGAAACTAAATTTTCTCGTTCTTTCTGCCAGAATCATGTCTGGAGTAAGAGGAGGACGTGGAGGTGGTCGCAATGGTGGACGTGGTGGTGGTCGCGGTGGTGCTGGTGGTCGTGGAGGTATTAACTTATCGCAGGCTGATCTGAACAACTTGCTCCAAGCTGCCTTCCAGTTAGGGCACAACGGTGGTGGTAAGTTGATTTATCCATTTTCTTTGCCTCATTAGTGAACCTTGTTTACATTCTTCGTGGTTTCTCATGCGTTTCATTTCAGGTGGTCCTGTTAACCCACCCCCACCCATGTGTACCTACAAGATGTTTCGGGACTATAAGCCCCAGGAATTCTCTGGCACTGAGGGTGCGGTGAGCTTGCTTAGGTGGCTGGAGAAAGTGGAGTCAGTGTTTCTGATATGTAATTGTCTCCCAGAAGATCGGGTTAAGTATGCTGCTGCGTTATTCCAGGATGTTGCATTGACTTGGTGGAATAACATCACCCAGAATATGGGTATTGGGGAGGCGTATGCTATGTCGTGGGAGAATTTTGTGCAACTGTTGAAGCGAGAGTACTGTCCGAGGGAAGAGGTGCAGAAGCTAGAGCACGAGGTGTGGAACCTCAAGATGACTGGGTCTGAAATTGAGAAGTATACTGTGAGGCGTAACGATTTGGCAGTGCTGTGTCCTGATCTGCATGTGCCAGAGTACAGGAGGATTGAACATTATGTCTCGGGGTTAGTACCGGAAATCGCAGGGTTAGTGGCTGCGGGAAATCATCCTACATACGCAGAGGTGGTCCGATCGGCTCATAGGATGACCAACTTGAAGGTGAATGAAGGTGTTTTGCCTGCCAAGGGTTCGACTGTCAAGGCCCCAGAGAACAACAAGCGTAAGTGGGATAATGAAGGGAAAGGGTCTGGGCCAACCCAGCAGGGTAAGAGGTTTGATAATGGGGGTTCTTCTTCTTCAGGTAACAAACAGGGTGGTTATGCGGGGAAACTGCCTAAATGTAACAAGTGTGGACGTCATCATCAAGGGAACTGCGACAGTAACCGTTGTCATCGCTGCCAGCGGATTGGGCATTTTGCTAAGGATTGTCGGGTTACACTTCCATCGACCCAGGCCCCGACTACTAACTCAGCTCCTACTACTCAAGGGACTACGGGAAGACAAGGATGTTACAACTGTGGTGAGACGGGGCATTACAAGAAGGATTGCCCAAAACTGAAGCAGGGTGGAAACAACGGAAATGGGAACAACGGGGGCAGTGGCAGGAATGCACGCGCCTTCGTCATTGGAGCCGCAGAGGCTAGATAGGATCCTGACACAGTTACCGGTACGTTCCTTCTCAATAATCGTTCTGTTAGTGTGTTATTTGATTCTGGTGCCGACAAGAGTTTTGTATCCATGGAAGTTAGTCGACTGCTAGATGTAGTACCCGTACCATTAGAGACTAAGTATATTATTGAGTTGGCTGACGGTAAAAAGATTGAAGCTACTAGTGTCCTTCGGGAGTGTCAATTAGAGTTGTCGGGTTTATCGTTCCCCATCGACCTTATGCCGGTACCTTTGGGTAGTTTTGACGTTGTGGTAGGAATGGATTGGTTGTCTTTGTATCGCGTGGAGATTGTCTGTTACGATAAGGTTATTCGGATTCCTCTCCCTGATGGAGAATTCCTTTCTGTGTACGGTATCAAGGGTGGTGTTCCGCTAAACATCATCTCTAGCATGAAAGCCCTTAAGTGTCTTCGAAAGGGTTATCCAGCTATTTTGGCACTTTTATCTGTTTCCTCTGGTGATGAGAAGAAGATCGACGATATTCCAGTTGTACGCGAGTTTCCTGATGTTTTTCCTGATGATTTATCTGGTCTTCCTCCCCATCGTCAAGTCGAGTTCGGTATTGATCTTGTACCAGGGGCTGCTCCTATTGCTCGGGCCCCCTACCGTCTTGCACCTCCCGAGATGCAGGAATTGTCTAGTCAGTTACAGGAACTCTTGGACAAGGGTTTCATCAGGCCAAGTTCTTCCCCTTGGGGAGCCCCGATTCTATTCGTCAAGAAGAAGGATGGAAGTTTCCGATTGTGTGTGGACTACAGAGAACTGAACAAATTGACCGTCAAGAACCGTTATCCTCTTCCACGTATTGATGATCTATTCGACCAGCTCCAGGGTTCTAGTTACTATTCCAAGATTGACTTGAGGTCCGGTTATCACCAGTTACGGGTAAGGGAAGCTGACGTTGCAAAGACTGCCTTTCGTACACGTTATGGCCATTTCGAATTCTTGGTCATGCCTTTCGGTCTCACGAACGCACCGGCGGTTTTCATGGACTTGATGAACCGCGTTTGCAAACCATATCTGGACAAGTTCGTCATTGTGTTTATTGATGACATTCTGATCTACTCCAAGAACAAAACCGAACACGAGGAAAACCTGCGTTTGGTTTTGGAACACTTGCGACAGGAACAACTTTACGCTAAGTTCTCAAAGTGTGACTTTTGGTTACGCGAAGTTCAGTTCCTAGGACATGTGGTTAATGAACTAGGGATTCATGTCGATCCAGCTAAGATCGAAGCGATCAAGGACTGGGGAGCACCTAAGACGCCAACTGAGGTGCGGCAATTCCTAGGCCTTGCGGGCTACTATCGTCGTTTCATTCAAGGGTTCTCGAAGATCGCTCAACCCCTGACCACTCTCACTCAGAAGGATAGAAAATTCGACTGGGGTGAACCACAAGAGTCAGCGTTTGAGGAACTAAAGTCCAAACTGTGTTCTGCTCCTATTTTGTCTTTACCTGAAGGCCCTGATGATTTCGTTGTTTACTGTGATGCTTCTATTCATGGTCTCGGTTGCGTGTTGATGCAACGCGAGAAAGTGATTGCGTATGCTTCTCGTCAACTCAAGGTGCACGAGAAGAACTACACCACCCATGACTTGGAGTTGGGTGCCGTGGTATTCGCGTTGAAAATTTGGAGACATTACTTGTACGGTACCAAATGCACCATCTACACCGATCACAAGAGTCTCCAACATATTTTCGGTCAACAACATTTGAACATACGGCAGCGTCGTTGGATTGAACTTCTGAACGACTATGATTGTGCCATTAAGTACCATCCTGGCAAGGCGAATGTTGTAGCAGACGCCTTGAGCAGGAACGAATCAACTAAACCTCGTCGCGTTCGGGCGTTGCAGCTCACCATTCATTCATCCCTACCTGATCAACTCCGTTCTGCCCAGTTAGAAGCTTTGAAGGAGGAAAACCTTAAAGTTGAGACTATGCACGGTGCCGACAAGCACCTCGAGCGAAGGCCTGATGGCCTGCACTATTTCGCAGAACGCATATGGGTTCCTTTATTCGGGGGACTACGGGAGCTTGTCCTTGATGAGGCTCATAAGTCCCGGTATTCTATTCATCCTGGTTCGGATAAGATGTACCAAGATCTGAAGGTGCTTTACTGGTGGCCAAACATGAGGTCGGATATAGCCTCATACGTGAGCAAATGCTTGACCTGTGCTAAGGTCAAGGTGGAATACCAGAAACCGTCGGGTCTCTTGCAACAACCTGAAATTCCGGAATGGAAATGGGAACGGATTACCATGGATTTTGTCACGCAACTCCCTAAATCACCAAGTGGTAATGACAAGATATGGGTGATTGTCGATCGGTTGACGAAATCAGCCCATTTTCTTGCTATTAAGGAGACCGACACCATGGATCGTTTGGCTCGTCTTTATTTGAAGGAAGTTGTTTCTAAGCACGGGGTGCCAGTTTCTATTATCTCGGATCGTGACTCCCATTTTACTTCTCACTTCTGGAAGTCTTTGCACAAGGCTTTGGGTACCCAACTAGACATGAGTACAGCTTACCATCCACAGACTGACGGTCAGAGTGAGCGCACGATTCAAACTTTAGAAGACATGCTGCGGGCATGTGTGATCGATTTTGGCAAGGGTTGGGAAGCTCATCTACCGTTAGTAGAATTCTCATACAACAACAGTTATCACACGAGCATCAAGGCGGCTCCGTTCGAGGCACTGTACGGACGGAAATGTCGTTCTCCTCTTTGTTGGGCTGAAGTGGGTGAGAGTCAACTCACTGGGCCTGAACTAGTGTACGAAACTTCGGAAAAGATCGTACAGATTCGTAACCGGTTGGCAGCGGCACGGGATCGGCAAAAGAGTTATGCTGATCAGCGTCGCAAACCATTGGAATTCCAAGTTAATGACAAAATACTTCTAAAAGTCTCACCATGGAAGGGCGTCATACGCTTTGGGAAGCGTGGCAAACTCAATCCGCGGTATGTCGGCCCATTTACGATCCTGGAATGGATTGGGCCGGTGGCATATCGTCTTGATTTACCGACGGAGCTCGGTAACGTACATAACGTCTTCCATGTGTCCAACTTGAAGAAGTGTATGGCTGACGAGTCTCTCATTGTTCCACTGGAAGAGATCAAGGTTGATGATCGTCTTCGGATTGTGGAAGAACCTGTGGAGATCCTTGATTACAAGATTCGTAGCCTACGTCACAGCAAGATTCGTATAGTTAAGGTTCGCTGGAACTCGAACCGGGGACCAGAATACACGTGGGAACGGGAGGATCAGATGAAGTCTAAGTATCCTCATCTCTTTCCTAAGGAAGCGTTCGAGTCGAGATATGTCTCTTCTGCAGCTAAATGAATCTCGGGGCGAGATTCCTTTTAACGTGGGGATGATGTGACAACTCGGGTAAATCTCTCTTTTGGTTTCTATCTTTTGTTTGTTCCCTTCGTTATTTCTTTTGTTCTTTTGGTACTTGTGCAATTTTCGGGACGAAAATTCTTTTAACGTGGGGATGATGTGACACCCGGCAAATTCTGGTTAACAATGTTGTCTAGATGAAAGTCTACCTTAGCGAGTCATGCGTATATTACACTTAACTGGGTTAGTTAAGTCGGGTTATGGTTAGGGAACTATCGGTTTAGTCTAGAAGATCATTGGATGTTGATCTAGAGGTTCATTAGATGTCGGTCCTTAACCAAGTGTACAAACGGTGACGATTTGTAGGATCGTCAGGGCATACGGAACATACAAGTCTCGAGTCCCGGGAATTGGTGAACGAGTGTGAATATGTGTATTTACATGTGTTATGTGTTTACAATCATTATGTGACTTGTCGGTATGTGAATGTGTGTTAACATATGTTAAAACGGGGTTTAACGCGCAAAACACACGAAACCAGCCCCTATAGGCGATTAGGGAAGCCTAATCGCCTATAAGGGAGGCGAGTAGGCAACAATAGGGGCGAGTAGGGGGCTAATCGTGTGCCCTAGGGGGCGATTAGGCCCCAAATGCTTGAACATCATGCGATTAGGATCCCTAATCGCGTATACTGGCTGCACAATCGCGTGTTACGTGCTGGACGACTAAAAACGACTATAAATACCATACTTGACCTCATAAACTTCATAATACAAACCCTAGTCGTCCCATAACCCGCCCCAACACACACACAACCTCTGGAACGCGATTTTTGACCAAAACACAAGGTTTCAAGCTTAATCCATCATTCTTTTACAAATCTAAGGTTTGGTTTCCATCCATGCAATATTTATAAACGTTTTTATTCAATCCCTAATAGTCCAGACCTGTTCTAAAACGGAAAAGCTTTCTGAAAATCGTTAATAAGTGTTGTTAATCGGATTTTAACTAGTATACATGTGTTATGTGTGTTTATGATTAGAAAGCTAGGGTTTTTATGATTCAAGATGAAGGATTAACATGTTATTAGGTTAATTCAGAATACTAATGATATTATGATGATAAAATCTGAGAATTGATTATTAGGGTTATAGTTACGCATGTTAGTGTGATGTTGCATGCTATGTGAATGGTGTTTGGGTTACGTGATTGCATGCAGGGCTGATAATACGAGGCAAAACGAAGGGTTTTAGTTGAAACATGTTTAGGATAGTGTTTGGGATGATATTGGATGGTTACACACGTTCTGGATCTGATTTGGAGCGTTAAACGCGCGAAAAACCGGAACAGCAAGGTTACAGGCGATTAGCAATCCTAATCGCCTATGTTAGAGGCGATTAGGAGGCTAAATGCCTATGTTAGAGGCGAGTAGGGCCTAAATGCTAGTAGATACATGCGAGTAGGGCCTAAATGCTAGTAGTTACATGTGGTATAGCCTAAATGCTAGTAGTTACATGTGGTATAGCCTAAATGCTAGTAGTTACATGTGGTATAGCCCTAAATGCTAGTAGTTACATGTGGTATAGCCCTAAATGCTAGTAGTTACATGCGATTAGCTTTCCTAAATGCTAGTTGACCAACCTAAATGCTAGTTGACTTTTCCTAATCGCGTGTACTGCTGCTGTAAGTGTAAATTAGCGTTCCGAGACCCGATTTGACATGTAGGAACATGCTAGGAACCCTGTAACATATCTAATAACTTGGTAACATATGTTTGGATGTAATTCGGTGATACGTGAACTATGTGCTATAACTTGTTGTGCGTTAACGTATGTTAAGTGTGATTGCATGATTGCATGTTTGAGAGCGTAAACATAACACGGGGAGTCTCGGGTCACCAATGGGATGTCGAGTCTTGTACTTTGGGTCAGTTAAACAGTCGCGGTGTTTTCAAACGAACTTGGTTATGGTCTGGACATCTAGGGACTAATTAACCTGCGGGTTATTAGTCTAAGTGCTTGTAACTGTCATATGTTAGGTCGCCGCTTTACGGGACTCGCATAGCTGCTGAGTTATTCGTATTATGAAGTAACGCAACTTAAGGTGAGTTTACGGCCCCTCTTTTAGACTGGTTTCACATTTTCGGGGAAGAAAACATGTGTTAAAACGATTATTTGGTAACTACTGTCATACTATGGGTTTCTATTGTGTACTACACGATCTTTGGAAGTCCCGGGGGGAACCATGAATGTGCGGGTTTGCCCAACGGGGAAATGTGAATAGCGCTATTGGGAGTGACCAACCCCGCTCGTCGACTTGGAGGGTCGGCGGGTGCATATTGTCTCAAACAGGAACAACAGGTACAACAGGGTTACTACATCGGGCATACATTTGGTTTGCGAGTTAGTAATGGTTTTCCTATCGTGGTAGTAACAAAACATACGCCTAGCTAGCGTACACTGGTTTTCGATTTGTTATAGTATGGACAGGTTGACTTGGTACTTGGATTACAAAACCTGTAAACTCACCAGCATTTTTGTGCTGACGTAAACTTTTACATGTTTTCTCAGGTCGCTAAGGTAGCACGACTGGACTAGGGAGCACGCGTCTGCACGGCGTCTAGTTAGGGTTGCATTGTTTTACAAACGTTGAACATTTGGTTTACTTTTGAGATACTGTTTTGAATAAGCTTCCGCTGTAAACGGGGATTTTAAACTATGTTCTGAAATTGCATTATATTCATTTAGACTTGTTTATTGTGATCGTTGGTTTGGATCCTGGTTTGTCATGCGCCTCGCGGTAAAACTCCGCAAGTGGATTTTGAGGGTGTGACATTCCAGCCTTCTTCATCTTTGTCAACATGCTCATGAACCTATCAATGTGCGAGCTCAAACTTTCCCCACGAATACTACCAAACATATCATATTCTTTTTGCACCATGTCTTGCTTGTATTGGCGCATCTCTTCGTTCCCTTCGTAGTATTCATTCAATGCAAACCACAGATCATGTGCCGTGCCATACTCTTCAAACATGTTGTAAACATCGTTAGATAAGGCCATGGTTAGAGCACCATAAGCCTTATGATCTCTTTGGAGTAATTGTTTGTCAACATCGGTATAGGTGGTTGGATCAGGGTTGAATTCTTCCCCAGTGGCAGTGGTTCTCATGGGAATGTGTGGGCCCAACTGGATAGAGTTCCATTGGGTGAAGTCTGTGACGTAAAAGAATGACCTCATTCTGTTCTTCCAAGTCCCATAATCTTCAGCACCTTTTAACTTAGGTACTCTGGTAGTGGTTCCGGTTTCTAGGTCTTGTTGTGTGATAGGGTTAACAGTTGATTGATTATTGTTACCAGCCATGATTTAGATGAATTTTAGGAATGTGGTATAACAGATTTTAGTTATCAGTCCAGAAAATTGTCCAAGTCCGTAAGTACACAGCTAAGTTCGCAGCTAAGTACGCAGTTAAGTTCACACTTAAGTTCACAGCAGTCTGGAAAAGTATGCAGCAACCTGTAAGAATATAAACAGCCTTGTCAAGTTGTAGTCTTTGTTAAGTATGCAGCTCGGAAGTATACGTGTGGCTATGCTTCTTGATAAGTTCGCAGATCAGTCAACACTTGGGCATTATAAGTGCTCAGTGTTTACTGATCAGCCTGCGTACTAAATTAAGTGCGCAGACTCTCTTAAACTCTCGTTTAAGATTTTAAGTTCGCAGAAACCCTAGCCAAGTACTCAAGACTACACCTTCAGTAAGTGCGCATAGATCCAAGATTTCTGTTTAAGTATGCAGAAACCCTAGATAAGTACTCAAGACAATGAGATGCAATAAGTGCGCAGAGATCAACTTAAATGAACAAGTGCGCAGAAACCCTAGCTGCGTACTAAAATGACAAGTTTAAGTACTCAAAGTCACAAGTATGCAATATATGATCCAAGTACTCAAACTAAGAAACAAGTGCTCAGCTTATGAGATAAGTGCGCAGGATATATGAAATAAGTGCGCAAAAACGAGCTGTAACAAACATAAAACTCAGCTGAATCCTTTCCAAACCATTTTCTGATCAAAATAACATACTTTAAACATTTAGAAACACGATTTTCACGAAATTTGAAGCCAAAATATACGAAAAACACCTAAATTTTAAAGTTTACAAAGAATATAATCTTGATAATAAAAACTTAACAAGATGAGGGTTTTGGTATCTTAAAGTAGATACAATCTAGAGCACAGAGGCTCTGATACCAAATTGTAGTCCCGAAATACTAGATCTTGTTGAATGCAATAGATTGTTATCACTTGGAAACACCTATTAGTTAGGTGTTTCAAGTGATTAATCTAAGAAACAAAGAAAAATAGATGAATATTGTAAGACCCGACACACACAATGAATAACATGATGATTCCATATCTGATTTGATAATGAATAACCTTGGAATACCACACAAGTACGCACCTATTCAGTGTGCTACAAAGATAATCTCCAAAACCCTAAACCCTAGCTGTGCACACACAAACTATATATAGGCAGCACTTGGGCCTGCGCACTTAACATAAGTGCGCAGGGCCCGTCCAATTAAGTGCGCAGCCTAGGGTTTGGCTTACTAAACTATGCTATAATTACATGTAAGGTCCTTCAACTATTAAGCTTTACAATAGTCATTCAAAAGTCTCTATTCTGGTAACTGTGGTCTCAATATAACCCAACACATGTGTTTATTGTAAATCCAAAGCATTAGTCGCATAAATGCATCTACAAAACGTAAATAAACTATTACTCTGTTTTCAATCCGACAAACAAACGATATCAATAATTGTGAGCTGATCTGTTTATATTAAATTGATTAGTTAGATCGAATTTAACTAACCAAGCTCTGATACCAATTGTTAGGATCTGAGTTTGATTTGTTTTAATTGTTTAACAAATGAAAGATGAAAGAAGTTAATCTATAGATGGAAAGTGCAGCGGAATAATAAACTATGAATCAAAACAAAGAGAATAATTGTTTTCTAATCGAATGCTTTCATAAATCTAATGATTATATAAGATTATACAAGTACTCCCCCTCAGCCTGGTCACTTTTTGATTGTTTGTCTAAGAGAATGTTTTTAGTGATGAGTAGAACAATACATGCACTATTCTATTTATAGACAAACTAAATCACTGATGACCTATGGCTGACGTCACCTAAGACAGTGACATCTAACAGAATAATAACATCATAAAACATTTGATAAAACAAACACTATTACATAGGAAACTTCTGATATCTAAACAGCTGATAAGTAAACCTCTGATAGCTTGAATCATCTGTTGGAGCCTAAGTGTTGTTGGCTCCAACAGACCTTGAGTCTTCAGTTCTTTGGATCAGCAGTTGTTTCCTCATCAGTCCTTTGTGATCAGTAGTTTGTTCAGCAGATGTTGGGGTACAACAAATGTTAGAGTCAACAGTCTTTTGGGAGAAGTAACTTGTAAATGCTGATTTTATTCTGGATCATATATAGCATGTTTTGGCTTTTCAAATCATCTGTTCTTCTCCAGGTCAGCAGACCCAACATGTTACTATTTGGGTATAAACCATGTTGGAATAGTACCCCGAAACGTATAATTATCCTGAATCGTAGCTCGTCTCATAAATCATATAAGTATATTTATCTTATGTAATTATATTTTAGAAAATACTCTTTAAGGAAAAAAAAACAAATTTAGTTATTAATAACAATTAATAACAATCGTTACATTTTCCCAAATATTGTTTGAAAATCATCTTTATTGTTGAGAATTCATTTTAGGATCGTAATCACGAACCGTGATCTCACGAATACCAACCGTAGGGTGCGGAATCCCCTCCGATCGTGCAAAATGATTCAGAAATAAACGTAAACGATCGTGATGAAAACGGATAACGAATCACCGAGCAATTTCCATAACTTTACTCGTGCATTAGATCAATTATCAACAATTACACATGAAATCCTAGACCTAATACAGAGAATAACACACACACACAAACTAGGGAAAAGCTCAAATGATAACCTCTACTAAAAATAACAAACTTTTCCCTTTATATATACTTCCACCTTCGCCCCTTTTGTATGGTCGAATGTGGAACTTTTCCACATTCGACCCTTTCATGTGGTCGAAGGTGTTCATTCGACCATTTAAGGGTTCGAATGAAACCATCTCTAACATTCAATCTACATTAGACCAGTTATAAACTACATTCGACCATCTGACTGGTCGAATGTATACTTAAGCTAAATTCTTGGTCGTTTTTCTGATTATCTGAACCTTCGACATTCAGTACTGGATCACTAGCTGGGGACATACATGAATAATGCACTTACAATTGTTACAAATAGTTAATCTTTGAAAACATTTCGATTTTGTATATAATACAGTTGTCCAAAACTACGCTTTGATTTTTATAAAAAATTGGGCAGAGTTTCCTCTGTTTTTGTAGAAACCAGACAACAACCGTTGTCTACAATTTTCCCCAAAATCAACTCTCAAACACAAGTCACCAAGTCCTTTTATCCACAATTCCGATTTACGAGACTCTATACGTTTCGACACCTATATATACTTATATATATATATACCAATATAGGCTAAGTATTTAATGAAAACCCAAAATTTTTGAAGAAACCCATGGAAACCCATCTAGTGTCTCTAATTTTTCCACATCACCCAATTAGCATTATATTATTTTATGTCTTGAAGGGCATACTAGTCATTTTATCTTTCCTCCCATTCAAACATTTGAATCTTTTATTTTCGCTCCTATATAAAGAAGACCCCTCTCCCTTTCACACACACATACACACACACACACTTTCTCTCTCCATCTCTCTCTTCTCTCTATTAACAATCAGATCCACCACCATCTCCATCCTCCATCCACCACCATTGTATGCACGTGAAAGGATCGATAAGCTACAAAGACAATCAAACAATTTAGTTTTGGGTGCGGAATCCCCAAAACCAGCACAAAATGATAACTAATCAGATAAACACACACAAATCATCATTTTCAAACGTTTTCATTAATAATCAAACTTGAATACACGTAGAAAAGTGATTACAATCAAGGATTAGACGCAAAACAAGTTTATAAAAAGTTACAGAGAGAATTCAGGAAGTGGTGGGAAATAAATGACTCAAAGTTAACTACAAAAACTGAGTTTGCCTATTTATAGACTGCACATTCGCCCACTTTGTTCGTGCGAATGTGCAGGTTCGCCCATAGTGAACGGTCGAACCAAACTACATAATAAACATTCTTCATTCGCCCAAAATTCTTCCTTCGCACCTTTGAAAACTCTCCTTCGCACCATCCAAAACCTTCCTTCGCACCAACGACAGAAAACAAAAACATATGATTTATCCAATCCAAAGCATTAGTCGCACATATGCACCTACAAATTCCCCCTCGACTATTGCTTGGATTGTAATCTTCTCTGTTCATCCATGTGCTTGTTCATTATTCTGATGTGTCGAATAATCTTTTGTTCTCTAGTCAGTACCGATTCCTGAACTGTCTTCTTCTTTGATTTCTTCACAGGCACAACCTTCTCAACAGTCGTTCCCAACTTCTGCTCATAATCACATCCAGCGTTGATGTCATACGCAAAGCATAGAAATACCACACGTTGGTATTTTCCTGCTTGTTCAGCATCTTTTGCGTCTGAGTAGATAGGATTATAGAATAACATAATGATATCCTCATGTGAGCAATTAATTAGCCACATAGGATAAAAAATAAGCACTTTCTTATAATCCTTCTCACCATCCTTTAACACAATCACAGCCTCTGCTCTCTTCCAATCATAGTACCACCAGATAAAGTCTTTAGCGAAATGCTGAGGAATATGCAACAACGGAATTTTCTTCAGCACTCGCGGTGGTTTATACTTCAAAGTAACCTTGGGCAACCCAGTTATCTCGTTAATCTCCTTCTTGTGTTCAATCCTCTTTGGATACTGAGGTCTAAACAGATTCCACTCGGTTCGACTTTCGCGGGTCATCTTCTCAGCAAAATAATCAATCTGGCTATTTGGCGCTCCCGTTAGACGGTGACGACAAATATCCCTGATTGCCCAGTAAGGAAGAGTCTTTAAGGGATGAAACTTCTCAAAGTATAGAATACCTTTCTCCCATTTCACTGCAAAACACCTAAGCTCTTTGACAAACTTCCAGGCCAAGGCACGGCCTTTGAACATACTGCTATGAAGTTTGTAGAAGCTTCCCTGAATATCAGCTTTAGGGCGGTTATTCTCCTTCTCCTTTAGCTTCCTCAACAACTCCTTCAAACTGTCTGTTTGTTCGAACCGAGGCTTCTCATGCCCTTCAAAGATTTGATCTTCAAATATCTTACTCTTCTCTTTGGCTATTTTCTCAGCATGGTTTAGCAATTCGTCTGAGAAAGAAAATCCACATTCTTGATTTGTTCTGAAATATTGTGGATATTCATCGCTCGTAATATCTTCCATCTCGACTTCCTCGAATGCAGGAACATCACGATCATCTGAGTGATTTCCAGCTTCTTTCTCAGGAATCTGAGGAATAAAATTATCAGCAAGTAATTCTTCTAACGTCTTACCCACTTGCTTTGCTAAACCTTCCAAAATTTCTTTTGAAATAGCTGCAGACACTTCCCCATCTTCAAGATCAGGGTCATCATATTCCAATTCGAAGAGTTTATTATCAGATTCAAATATTTCAGGAAACCTGCTAGTCATGTCTATCGTCCAGACTCGATCGGTTAACATCTGACGATACTTAGTTTTATCTTCTTCAGACAATGACTTTAATTTTTCGTTCCAGAAAATATCATCATCATCTACATTCTCTCCCGGAGCTTTCGAACTTGATTCTCCACCCTTACCTGTTTCACGCTTTTCATATGAAAACTGTTCAGCGTCATCATTATCATCATCACTATCATCAGAAGCAGAGCCGCTTTCACCTGAACCATCACTCGAATCATCATCACCATCATTATCATCTTTCTTCTTCTTCTTAGTATCATTTCCAGCATCTTCATCTAATTCATCATCTTCCTCTTCATCTGATGGTTCATAATCAACCTGTTGTTCATCTAACTCTTTGTCTTCCTCACCAGCTTGAAGTTGAGGAGCTCGATTGTACAAGTCTTGAATCAGATTATCCATCTTCTTGTTATTCTTCTTCAGTTCTTTGTTCTCCTCCTTCAAAGCCATTATTCTTCTTGTATTTCGTTGCTCATGCTTTAGCAACTTTCTGTTTTCCCTCTTCAACTTCTTAATGGTTTTCTTCATCAATGCATTATCATCCGCTGATGTGACTACAACCTCTAACATCTTTTTGTCAGTCGATTTTAACTGTTCAATCTCACTCTGCTGTTTGTTAATGATATTCATCATTTTAGTCAGTCGTTGATTAACAGCATCCATAACATCACTATCAACAGAAACCTTTTTCTTAACAGGTTGTTCAACAACTTCTTGCATTTTGCCTTTTCTCATTTTCTTCAGCACATTATCCAATGCTTCATTCACATCATCCATTGGAATTCCTTTTGTTTGTGGTGTGCTTGAAGTTGTTGTGGTTTTCTGTTTCTTCTGTACCTGCTCAGCAACCGGTGACTTTGAACTAGTAGCTGGTGGTAAATTCTTTCCAGCCATCAACATTTCTAGCTCTTTCTTTCTCTTCAAACTTGGTTTCTCCTGTTTCTTCTTTTTCTTTGCTTGAACAGGAGAACCAGCTTCAATATCATCCATATTCAGAATAACTTCAATTACCTCGTCCTGAATTGGACTCTTATCTCCTTGTACTTCAGCATCAGCAGACGCACCAGCCTCAGTGGCCTTGGGCAAGGTGGTCTCAACAGTTTCAGCTTCAGAATTCCATCTCTCATCTTCTTGTGTCTCTTCAGAATCAATAGACACCTCATCAACCAAATGTAAACCTTTCTGAGCTTTACTCTTCTGCCTTCTCGGTACAGACTTTGATTTCTCTTTTTCAGGTTCAACAACATTCAATACCACCTCTTTCTTCTTCATTTTGCCACCTTTTGCACCCACATTCACTATCTGTCTCTTTCGCTTTGCATCAGGATCAATATGATGTAAAGGATCATCAGTATCAGAATTGCTATCATCATGTCTCACTAACCCTTCTCCTGGATCTTCATAATCAAATCTTGCTAAGTGTCCAAATAAACGCCTAACAGGAGGACGTTCATTAGCTGATAAGCCTTTGTAAGCTTTCATTCTGGCAAGTGTGGTCAATGTCATGTGTTCTTGAACAACAATTTGTTTGGGATCCTTTTTCAAGTCTTTATATTTGTTGTCAAACACCATCTGTAAAAAGCGAGGATATAACAAAAACTTCAGTGTTCTCGTGCCATTAACCGGCTCAAGTAAATGATTCATAAGCATGCCAGAAACATTGAACGGTTTGTTCAATATTAATGCAACCATCATAGAGCTTATGCTTTTCCTCATCAAGTCATATCCACCCGCAGCCGATCCAAATACATGAATCAAAACATGTGCCAAATATTTAAACTGAGGGCACAGTTTTCCTTTATGTAGAGAACCATCGGTGATAGGACCATTATACTTCATCCTCAAGAAACACTTGCGCTGTTCCATGAATTCCAACTCTTTAGGGTCCGTCTTCTCATCATTCAACTTCAACGCCTCCCTAATATCATCTTCACATACGATAATTCTCTGACCTTGGAATTTGCTTATCAAACAAGATTCGCACTTCCAGAAGTCCAGCTTAGCATTCTCCCAAAACTCTTGCATAATGTCTCTGTAAATGACGGCAGGTGTAGCAATCGCGTCAAGTACTCGGCATCTCTTGAAATACTCAATGATCTCAGCGAATTCAACGTGTTTCTTGACTTCTCCCAGATAAGCACAACAGTTGTGTGCATTCTCAAAATCCAACTGTTTCTTCTTAGCTGGTTGGGAAGATGATCCTGCTTGTTCGGTAGTTTTCTCTGGCTCGGACATGTTTAGAATCTGCAAAACAAATCAAAAACACATATTAGAAATCATAAAATTTTTAAAAATTGAAAATTTTGGAATAAAAATCTCATTCGCCCAATCGGGGGTGCGAATGAGTGTTTCATAAGGTTCGAATGTGAGTTTTTGGTTCGAATGTAAAAGTTTAGACAAAAAATTTTCATTCGACCAGTTTTCTTCCTTCGACCATTTTTAATTTTTCATTCGACCAGAATTTCTTCCTTCGCCCAAACGACAACAGGCGAAAGAAACTGATCATTTCAAAATTTCAATAATGAAATTTAACCATTCTAAACCTGATCATTTGATTGCACCATGTCCTAAACATACCGATTAAACCTTTACACTAACAATTTTCAATCTGTGATCATTATATGTGTGTTTTCAAATCAAAAATAGGGTTCGACAAGAGTTTTAATCAAAACTCATTAAACTGATGTTAATGAACCCGATTTTGTTGGATGTTCTCCCCCTAAAACACACACACAATGATCCTAAACTATCAATTGTAATTAAAAACAAACATAGAACTGTGGTTAGATCCTAGGGTTCGAGACACAAAAACTGACGATTAAACCCTCAAAACTTGATGTTTACCTGTAAAAATAGGGGCAAAAGAATCAATAGATCAAGGGGAACACAATGGTAGAGTGTAAATCAAACGAGCAACAAGGTGACTTAGTGTTAAAAATTCTGAGAAAAATTATAATGGGTTCGAATGTGCAGAGTTTGCTTATATAGGCAACTTCCTTCGCCCGTATTGACTATACAAAAGAGATACTTTTGGCTCCTTCGACCCTATTGAAAGGGTTCGAATGAGGCAAAAGGGTTCGAATGAACATCAGTTCATGAACTCTCTCCTTCGCCCGTTCAATTCGTTCGAAAGAGCTTGAAAAATTTCTCATTCGACCAAACGAATGGACGAATGTAAAATGAATTTTTTTTTTTTTTTTTTTTTAATATTTTCCAAATCTCAAAAACGAAACCCAGTTCAATTATTTCTCAACGTTTAAGCATCCAATCATCATATTTTCACATTATAAAGATCACAAAACTCAATTGGTGTACCAGGTTTTAGAAAATCGACATCAACCACCATCAGTTATCAAAAAAATAAGATGAAAAAGAAAAATCTTTTTGGATTTTCTAAAGTTTATGCTAAAACACACCTAAAATCTTTTTGAGTTTTGTAATTTTTGACAGTAAAGTAAAATGCAAAAATGTAAATGAAAAACTGTAAATGTTTTTGTGATTCCGGAAAAGGGATCATATCAGTTTATGAGAAATCTGATCACACCGTTGATCTTTTTGAAATTATTATCATTAAAGACAATGTGTAATCTGGCAATTGCTGATATTGTGATCCACATAAACTCACATGCAGACTTTTGTGCAGTGCTTTATACTGATACAAATAGTTATAGTATAAACTCAATTGTCTGTGGTTCCCACACACACGACATACTCCCGTATCAAGAAGTAAATGCACAAAGACTCATTGTAAAGCGTGATTATGCTTTTGTTGTCTGTAATTGTACAAGATATAATGCATAGAGGTATACAGGTCAGCAAATTAATGCAGCAAAGTAACATATGCACTATACCAGGTTGAGGACTGATATTAATCATGATTTGCATCAGTGATCAATACGATGTAATAGATAATCTTTGATCATCATATAACATGAAAAGTTCCTCAATTCGGTAACTTTAGGATTTGGCATATAGCTCTTTTATAAAGACACCCTGTCTGATCTAGGTCCGTAATGACTTACAGCAGAAAATCAGAGAGGCTATCTCCAGACAACTAATAACATAACGACCCTAAACCTCCGAGTTTTGTACAGATACCCTATCAAACGAAATTATGGTACTAAGACCATATGCCCATGAGGAGTTCATCCACACAACAAATCGTTTGATATGTATGTATCAGACACGCAGTAATAGGTCTACGAAGCCTATCAGCACATCGCACAGACTCAGACACACGCCCTATATCGCATTACATTATTTAGAATGTGTCAGATCCCCACTGATGTACTATCATTTCCCTTTATACTCCAGGAAATCATTTTAGAATTTTCTAATTTTTTATAGATTTTCGAATTTACTGTTCCCAAGGATAAGCTGGAGCATTTTAAATATGTGAGTGCCCAGATATCGTTTGTTCACAGAAATCTGACGGCATTAATCTAAGGGAAGAAGATATAGCAGTCAGCAAAGAAATTTTCTAATTTTTATGGATTTTAAAATTTTTTTTTTTTAATGTTTTTGGAGTTTCGAAATTTTTCTGAAAAGCAGTAAAAACTTAAACTAAAAAAAATGATAGACTGAGGTGGTGATCAGTCCTGTTTTTCTTTAATACCATTAGCTTTTAAAAGACAATCAAATCTGGATTTGTCAAAAGCTTTGGTAAAAAGATCTGCGCGTTGGTAATCAGTGTGGATTTTGACCATATCGATCAACTCTTTAGCATAACAATCACGGATAAAATGATATTTAATCCGAATATGTTTAGCCTTTGAGTGATTTACTAAGTCTTTTGTTAATGCGATTGCGGCCTCATTATCACAGTAAATAGGGGTTTTAAGAAATTGCAAACCGTAATCCACCATCTGCTGTTGGATCCAAAGAACCTGTGAGCAGCAGCTCGATGCTGAAACGTATTCTGCTTCACATGTGGATAGTGCAACTGCGGTTTGTTTCTTGCATTGCCAGGTCACGAGCCTGCTCCCCATAAACTGACATCCAGCCGTTGTGGATTTGCTGTCTTTGTCACAGCCGCCCCAATCTGCATCACTAAAAGCGATTAGGTCAAAATTATCATCATGAGGGTACCATAGTCCTTTTGATGGACAACCCTTCAGATATCTAAGGATACGCTTCACGGCTGCTAAATGACTTTGTTTCGGCTTCGATTGATAACGAGCACAAAGACATGTCGCGAACATTATATCAGGCCTAGACGCTGTTAGGTACATCAGAGATCCGATGATTGCTCTGAATGTAAATGGATCTGTCAGCTCCCCCTTAAGGTCAACTCCAATCCCGTGATTGGGTTGTATCGGGGTATCCATCGGCTTGGAATCGTCCATCTGGAACCGGCTCAAGACTTCAGAAACATATTTGGTTTGGTGAATAAAGATCCCCGTTGGTCTTTGCTCCACCTGCAAGCCGAGGAAAATCTGCATTTCCCCCATAGCGCTCATCTCAAACTTCTCCTGCATAACTTGTTCAAATTCCCTGCACAGAAGTTCGTTAGTAGACCCGAAAATAATGTCATCAACATAAATTTGTACTAGAAGCAAGTCATCTCCTGATCTTTTCGTGAACAGGGTGCAGTCAACCAATCCGCGTTTGAATCCTTTCGAGAGAAGATACGTGCTCAGCTCCTCATACCATTGCCTTGGAGCTTGGTGCAAACCATACAGTGCTTTGTTTAAAACATAAACCTTATCCCGGTGGATTGGGTCTTCAAAGCCCGGTGGTTGACCTACGTAAACTTCCTCTTTGACCACACCGTAAAGAAATGCGCTCTTTACATCCATCTGATACACCTTAAATTTCTTCCATGATGCAAACGCGAGGAACATTCTGATAGCTTCCAAGCGTGCAACCGGTGCATAGATTTCATTGTAGTCGATTCCTTCAACCTGATGAAAACCTTGAACCACCAAACGAGCTTTGTTTCGCACAATGACTCCTCTATCATCTTTCTTGCACTTAAACACCCATTTAGTGCCTATCTTCTTCCTTCCAGGAGGTAAATCAGTCAGGGTCCATACACCAAGTTTCTGGAATTGTAATAACTCTTCCTGCATTGCTTCCACCCAGGCATCATCCAAAAGAGCATCCTTGTATGTCCGCGGCTCGACCTGCGAAACATAACAAGCAAATGACCAGTCATTTTGAAAACCAGATTTCTGAATTTTGGCATATAAAGCAAGATTGCCAATGTTTTCTGGTGCTTGAGCATTCTTCAGCTGTCCTCTTGTCATCACACTGCTACCAGGATCACCAATAACTTGTTCAAGCGGGTGTATCCGATGTATCCGAGATTCCGGATAATCAGGTACTTGTACTCCCGTCTGAGTTGTCAAATTCTCTGTAGAATCCAGATCATTACCCACATTCGATGTTGAAGCATCAGTAGTAGATGGGTTCACTGATGGTGTCACTGTAGCATTGTCCAGAATAGCTTCACTTGTTGTATCATCGTCTTCGTATTCTGATTCGGATGAATTAAGCGATGTAGAAGCTTCTTGGAACACCTCTTCTTCCAATACAGGAGCAGTGGCATCATTAGAAGCTGCTTGGGGGTTTACCGTGATCGGACGCACTAACGGTGAAGTTACGGCGTTTTCGACCTCGTAGTATAATCGAAGTACAGCTTCTTCAACCATGCTATCTAGATTGAATGATTCAAAGAAATCTTTGTAATCAAACATCCAATCTGGTCCTCCACCTTGTACATTTTGTGTATATCTTTGAACTTCGACATTAGCCCACTCCTCGACTTTTCTAGTTCTTTTATTGAATACCTGTTTTAATGGGGTTGCATATCCAACAAAATAACCTTCTTCAGCCTTTGGTGCAAACTTTTCCGAAGGATTCAACATTGTACATGGGGCACCAAATGGTTCTAGATACTCAAGATTCGGCTTGCGACGGTTCAACAGCTCATAAGAAGTCTTGCCAAACTTCTTCACTGTCAAAACACGGTTAAGAGTATAACATGCCGCGTAAATAGCTTCGTTCCAGAACATGACTGGAAGATTTGAATCTGCAAGCATAGTTCTTGCCGTTTCTATAAGAGTCCCGTTCTTTCTCTCTGCGACACCGTTCTGTTGGGGTGTTTATGGAGCACTATATTCATGATGAATTCCTTTGTTTGCACAAAGATCCTCCATCTGAGCATTTTTAAACTCCGTCCCATTGTCACTCCGGATTCTTTTGATCTTCAGACCATATAAATTCTCCAGACGTGTAAACAGAACCTTCAAGTTGTCAAAAGTGTCGCTTTTCTGATGCAAACACATTACCCATGAAAATCTAGAATAATCATCAGTCACCACAAGACAGTATAACTCTCCGGCATGACTTTTACGTCTGACTGGACCGAATAAATCCATATGCAAACGTTCTAGTGGCAGCTCAACAGAATTAACTTTCTTTGGTTTATGGGATAGTTTGTGCTGCTTGCCCTTCTTGCAACTGATACACTTGTCATTCAGATGGAAGTGTTTAACATTAACTCCCGTGACAAGTTCATTCTTCACAAGCTGATTCATCTTTCTCAAATGGATGTGTCCCATTCTCCTATGCCACATAATGGATTCTTTTTCTGTAGCTTTGGAGAGGAAACACGTGACTTGGCCATGGGTGGTCATTGCTTTAGACATGTCGAGAATATACAAGTTGTTAACTCTCGGTGCCTTCAGCATCACCCACTCTTTTGGTAACTCAAACCCGGTTTCAAGAAATAACAGGATTTGTCATCAAAATACACTGAAAATTGTTTATCACAAATCTGACTAACACTGAGCAAATTATAATCTATTTGTTTCACATATGAAATCCGCTCAAATGTTACGACCCCATTGCTTACACTCCCCTCCATAGTGATGTAGCCTCCCTTATTTCCAGCAAAAGCCACATAACCTCCGTTAATGTTTTTAATGTCAAAGAGTAACGCGAGGTCCCCTGTCATGTGACCCGAAGCTCCACTGTCAACAATCCATAGACTGCTAACAGGGCCAGCTGGAGCTCCCTGCACATTTAAAGTAGATCAATTAGTTCTTTCGGGGGACCCAAGCCTGGTTGGTCTTGGGTCTTTGAACAGGTTGTTTCAAAGAGTCTTTTGAATCACAAACAATTTGGGTTACTTCAACCCCTTTCTCCTTACTAACAACTTTCTCTTTCTCATTCTTCTTGCTTTGTGAAGTAGAGGCTCCTTCAGATTCCTTAGATGACCAAGATTGCTCAGATCTTTTCAAGATCCGAATCTGAGATTTTGAAGTCTCAGTCGGTTTCTTTACTTCTTCTTTAAAAGCAACCTTCTTGGTTACCTTCTCTGATTTAACAGAGACAGGTCCAACTGATTGTGTACCATTAGGTTTAGAATTAACCTTTTTGATATCAGCAGTTGAGTTCATCTGAGGTTTCTTACTAGATTTATCAGTGATCTTCCGGTTGTGCTTATCATACGTCATCGGTCGATTTTCCCCCTTGTTGTAAAAATTGTTTTGATTATAAAAATGTTGTTGGGAAACATGCCGCCTCTGTTGATAGCCATAATTGTCAACCGGATACTCATGATATTGCCTCATTTCCACCTCGTGCCTTTTGTGTCGTACGTATGGGCAGGCGGCAAGTAAATGTCCCCGTTCCCCACACTTATAACACGCACGGTATTCCTCGTAGTTTTCTTTGATAGGCGACTTGGAAAAACTAGCAATGGGATATCGATCGACCATGCATTGTTTCCTTAAACTCTCAGGAGCTGGATCCTTCGAGTAAGTCGGTTCAATAAAACTATTTTCTTTGTGCACAGGCAAAACAAACTGTGTGACATTGACCTTTGCATCCTTTTCCGAATAAATTTTGTCTAAAATCTCTTGAGGAATGTCGTTGGTCCTTTCAGATTTTGGGAACCAAATCGTACTTTCCTGCCAGATCTTTTCGATTTTTGTGTAATTGACAAACTTAATCGGAAACTCATCATCAGACAAAATCTTATCGGAGCCTTGCATCCGATAGAAGATTTTGACAGGTTTATCACACACTTCATTGCTCACATCATTGTTTTTCTCAGATTTTAAATCATTTTTCTTCTCAACCGGTTTTACCAAATTTTTCTCATTTTTAATTTCAACTTTCTTTTCAACCGGTTTTCTCTCATTCTTTTCAACTTTTTTAACCTTTTCCTTTTCAAAACTTTTACCAACAAATTTATCATTTTTCTTACTCCCATGTTTGCGATGAGCATTTGCCATTGGATGGATTATCTGAGACGGTGAGACTGGCTCAGTAGTGATTATATGATTTTCATCAGGGATATCACTATCACTTTCAACCGTCTCAGATAATTCATCTTCTTCATCTGAATCATCCGTAGCGACCACACCCTCTATATTTCCCAATACTGGTCTCACATCAGAATATGGATCCCCGACACTGGAAGTGTTAGGTTCATTTTATTGTGTGGGATCAGGATGAATTAAAGTGTGATTCTCAAACAATACCGGAGATGGAACTGACTTATAGTTTGCACTATTTGTCTGAGAGGGTTCCTCAATGATATGATCAACTACGTATGCAATGTGCTTGTAACTTTCTAGTTTCTTGTTAACTTTTTCCGCAAAGCACTTGATGGTTGCCATTTCTAATTTAGTGTTTTCCATTTCATTTATGTAATTATTAATGGCAAGTTGTTTAATAGATAATGTCTTTTTCAATTATGACACATCCTTTTTATAACCATCAAGAACTTTGTTGAAATCTTTTAAGTCCTTTTGATAAATCTGACAGTTGATTTTTGCACTCTCAAGTTGAACCTTGAGAAGTTTATTTTCATCAGTCAGTTTTTCAAAATCAGCACACTTATCACATTTAACACAAGATTGAGTTTCAGAACTTACCGGTTTAGGAGGTTCTGTCATGGCCATTAGAGCAAAATGAGCTTCCTTTCCTGCAAAAAATTTGGAGTAGTCAATCTTGGTGCTTGCATCATCCACCATACATGACTTGCGAGTCATCAGGAAGTCAGCTTCAGCTAGCAATTGGTCAATATCATCATCTAGTGAATTCACACTAGTCTCTGAGTCAGATTCGCTCTCCATATCCGAGTACGCTGAGTCATATTGATCTCCAACATCGGTGACAGAATCAAGAATCATTCCCGATCTCTTGTCATCACCTTCAACAATCACATCATCATTCACTTCTTCAATCTTCAACTCTGACACTTTTTCAATCACAACCTCTTCTTCAACTTCCTCATTCTCATCCAACTTCATCTGCTGTGCCACACATGCAACATTCCCAGCAGTAATTTCCTCTACCCCCAATTGCATACCAGTCCAGTCAAAACCTTCATCCTTTTGAATAACAAGTGCTTGGTTTTGAGTATCAGTTTGGTTTTGGTTTTGTGTGTTGGGTGTAGAAATAGGAACAATAGTTCGGTTTGGGTTTTGTTGAGGTTGGTTTTGTGCTGTGGATTGTCTGGTGTTGTTGTTTTGTTGACGGTTCTGGTAAGTGTTTTGATTTTGTGGTTGAAAGCTTGATATGTTTGGACTGTTGTAAGACACTTGATTCTGGTTTTGGTTTTGTCGGTTTTGGTATGAAGGATTGAAAGGATTTCGGTTACCTTGTTGTGCTGGTTGTGTGCACTCCCTTTTAAAATGTCCCTTTTCACCACAGTTAAAGCAAGTAACCTTTGCTTTGTTGAATCCATATGTGGTATTGGGAGAGGTTGAGAGATCAGTCCTGCCAGTCTTCTGAATGAAATCAGTGGCTCTCCTCATAATGCTTGCAAAAGCCCACTGAATGTCCATCAACTCCATTTCCTCTTTATCGATTTGAGCATAGTCTTCATTGGTAAGATTATTGTTACCAATCTGACTTGCTACCAAACCATTGTAAGAAGCAACCATGGCAGATACTAGAGCAACATGCTGTTGAGCAATTTCAACAGTCACATTGTTAAGGTTTGATGTCTCTAACACAATCGGATTTAGACTTGATTGTGCTTGAGTGATCTGCATCTGGTTCACTTGAGGAGGATATTGTTGTTGTTGCTGTTGACTTGATGTATAGCATGCGGCTTGTTGTAATGGTGAAAATGGTGGAATAAAGTTTTGTGTTTGATATGGTTGTTGTGGGTATGATGGTGTGTAAGATGAAGTTTGAGCAAGGTAGTTAATGGGTGCTTTTGTTGGTTCAACAATATTAGACACACATGCTATGTGAGGTGCAACAGTAGATGTAGTGCTTGAAGCAGAAAGAGAGTTAGATGTTCCACTCACATATAAATCAGGATTCTGTGGAATCTGAGCTCTCTTAGCTTTTCTCTTTTCCTCCATCTCTTTGTTTTCCAGCTTTTGGATGAACTCATTAATGGTCCAATACTGGTAAGCATCCTTCTCCTTCAACACTTCAATATGTTGATTCCAATAGGGTGGTAATGCATCAGCAAATTTATCAACTAATTCCGTCATTGGAATGCTGATTTCATAGCTCGACAATTCGGTGAGCAAATGGCAGTACCTTGGAACCAACTCTTTTAGGGTCTCATTACCCATATAACTGAAGTTTTCAAACTCCTTTCGAAGCTCCTCCATCCTAAGCTTCCTGGTCTTCTCATTTCCATCATGACGATTTCTCAGCACATCCCAAAGTTGTTTGGATGTAGTGCACGATCCAAACTGATGTAATAGATCAGTGTTGATCGCCTGAGATAGCTGAGAAAATGCTTTCTTTTCTATAGCAAACCTTTTCTTCTCGTCATCCACCAAATTCTCCAAAGGGATTGGTTCTCCAGTATTCTCTAGAATGGGAGCAACGTAACCCTTCACAATCATTTGCCATGCTTCTGCTCCTTCAAGTCCTTGTCCCTCAACGTGAATCTTAAACTTCGTCTTCCAAGTGTTATACTCCTTCATGTCCATTAACTTTGGTGGACGATTGCCGCTTCCAGAAGATAGATCATGAATAAGAGTAGAAATAGCGTTGGTCGTCTGGGAATGAACTGCTGCTGCGGCGACTCCCCAATAGTTATCAATCGGTTGTGGTACTGATTGAACAACTTGTTGTGGTGCCGAACTAGTCATAGCCATATAATTGATCGGCTGTGATGGATGACTAGTCTTTTGTGCCGCTACTGTCCACGGATCTTGAACTTGTTGTTGTTGTGGTGCTTGAGTAGGTCTAGGGGTTGTTGGAAAGTTCCACATTGTATCCTGCAAACAATCAAACAAACAAACACGAAACGATTAAAATTTTTTTCAAAAACAGAAAACTCCTTCGTATGAACGGAGGTGCGAATGAGAAAAATCTTCTCCAGTATTCTCTAGAATGGGAGCAACGTAACCCTTCACAATCATTTGCCATGCTTCTGCTCCTTCAAGTCCTTGTCCCTCAACGTGAATCTTAAACTTCGTCTTCCAAGTGTTATACTCCTTCATGTCCATTAACTTTGGTGGACGATTGCCGCTTCCAGAAGATAGATCATGAATAAGAGTAGAAATAGCGTTGGTCGTCTGGGAATGAACTGCTGCTGCGGCGACTCCCCAATAGTTATCAATCGGTTGTGGTACTGATTGAACAACTTGTTGTGGTGCCGAACTAGTCATAGCCATATAATTGATCGGCTGTGATGGATGACTAGTCTTTTGTGCCGCTACTGTCCACGGATCTTGAACTTGTTGTTGTTGTGGTGCTTGAGTAGGTCTAGGGGTTGTTGGAAAGTTCCACATTGTATCCTGCAAACAATCAAACAAACAAACACGAAACGATTAAAATTTTTTTCAAAAACAGAAAACTCCTTCGTATGAACGGAGGTGCGAATGAGAAAAATCTTCTCTTTCGACCAAATAATCTGATACGAATGTGGAAAACAAATATCAAATCTCCTTCGACCGCTTAAATCTTCCTTCGACCGTTCTACTAATCTCCTTCGACCGAACGATTATACGAATGAGACACAATAGTGCGAATGAAAAATATAAGCAATCAAAGTTCACTTTCGACCACTAAAATCCCTCTTTCGACCACAAAAACACTCGTTCGACCTAATACACTCCCACTTTCGACCGAATTCTCTCGTTCGACCCCTGTGATTTCAAAAACGGTTATTCTTTGAAAATCAGTTAGATTTGATCATGTTTATCAAAAGTTGATGGAATTTGATGATCTTAATCAGGTTTTGAATCGGATGAAATTTGAAACAACTTTAATAAAGTGAATTATCCAATTCAAACTCGAAATCAAGGTGAAATCAATCAAAAACACATCATTTCAGTTTGTTCACTTAAAACAGAAAATTTTTTTATCAAATTTGGGTCAAAATCAACTGAGAAACTATCAATTTGTGGTTGTTTGATTCATAATGGCTCTGATACCACTTTGTATGCACGTGAAAGGATCGATAAGCTACAAAGACAATCAAACAATTTAGTTTTGGGTGCGGAATCCCCAAAACCAGCACAAAATGATAACTAATCAGATAAACACACACAAATCGTCATTTTCAAACGTTTTCATTAATAATCAAACTTGAATACACGTAGAAAAGTGATTACAATCAAGGATTAGACGCAAAACAAGTTTATAAAAAGTTACAGAGAGAATTCAGGAAGTGGCGGGAAATAAATGACTCAAAGTTAACTACAAAAACTGAGATTGCCTATTTATAGACTGCACATTCGCCCACTTTGTTCGTGCGAATGTGCAGGTTCGCCCATAGTGAACGGTCGAACCAAACTACATAATAAACATTCTTCATTCGCCCAAAATTCTTCCTTCGCACCTTTGAAAACTCTCCTTCGCACCATCCAAAACCTTCCTTCGCACCAACGACAGAAAACAAAAACATATGATTTATCCAATCCAAAGCATTAGTCGCACATATGCACCTACAACCATCCCCATCCTCCATCCACCATCGATCCACCACCGTCCCCATCCTACATCTCCTCCGTCAATCCACCACCGTCCCCATCCTCCATCCACCATCATCCACCACCGTCTTTATGTCATTTTTTTGTTACTTTACTCCATTGGCAGGAAGGAACAAGAATATAAAGGTCAGATTTAGTATTTTAATCTCAAGATTCTTATTCATGTCATTTTTTTGTTACTTTACTCCCATCGTCAAAAGCTTCTCCATTTACTCAGTTTTTATCTTTTACAGAACAGAGTATGAAAAGGAGGTTAAACAGAGTATGTTCTGTTTTCTGTTTTGGGAGATGGGTTAAAAGTAGCAAAAAATGTGGAACTTAAAGCAACCACATTTCATTACAGAACATTTAGACGTTTAGGATTTTGCATCACAGATGCTTGAAAAGTAAAGAATTATTAATAAAGGGTTAATGGAAACAAGAAGCTTTCTATTTTGCGTATGTTTCGTATGTAATAGAACTAAGTTGCAGTTTTTATAAAAAAAAGTAGTGAATCTATGTTGCGTATGATACACATCTAAGCTTTTGAATAAAAAAGTAGTGAATTTTAAAAAGTAGTGAATCAATGTTGCGTATGATACACATCTATGTAGTTTTTATAACATTCCTCCTAAGTTAAGCTTGATAATTTTTTTTTAACTAAATGGATAAAACAATGTTTACTTTCAACACCAGTTGCATATGTTAATACGGGAGGGGGGGGGGTTTACATGTAAATTGATGATTTTGTTTTCTTTTTGCAGGTGAACATATTTGTTGCATTAAAGATGAAGATGATTATCAAGAATGAAGTGTAGACAATTTTTTTTATGATAGTTTTTTTAGCATTTGTTGATTGTAATGATCGTTTTGATTGTTTTTAGCATTTGTAAGAAACATTATTCTGTACTTTTGAATGTTTTCTGTTTTGTAAAGTTTTTAAGCAATTTTATACATTCTATCTGTTTTAACGTATGCAACAAGACATCACATATGAGACCAGAGTATATGCAATTTTAACGTATGCAACACTACATATGTTACATATGTAACACGATGTCCTGACAGATTTAGGACAATGGTCACAAAAGTATGAGAGAGATGATGTGACATGTGTCAGGTCAATTTGTCATAGATGTTTTTTCAGAAAAATGTCATTTGTCCATTATACCCGTTTTTTGTCGACTAGTATACAATTAATGAATATAATAAGCTTTATTAAACAAGAGCCATTGATCTTAGAGATCAATGGCTAGGATGAGGTTTCCATGGGTTTCTTCAAATTTTTGGGGTTTTCATTCTAACCCTTCCCTGGCAATATATATATATATATATATATATATATATATATATATATATATATATATATATATATATGTATAAAATATAGTCCGATAATATAGTCCAATGTTATTTAGTCCGATGTTCAATATCATAAGTCATGTCAAGTTAACCACTTACCAAATCGTCCGATATAATATATAGTTACCGTTTATTATTCGGATCGTTCGCGAGTCAAAACTGTTTCGTTCGTATCAATATATTTATAAATATATAATATCTACAATAATAATAAATACGAATGCAAGTATACCGAATCGTACGCGCACCTCAATTTGCATGTTAGCCGGTACTGATCTGTTGACCAGGTCTTACCTGTGACCGATGTTTGACCAACAGTTGACCCGAGATCCAAACCGAACAAAACGAACTAGAATCTGACCCGAACTAAAATCAACCGAGACCACCAAAACCTGACTCAGAACCGGACCTGAACCTACAACCCCAAAACAAACCCGAGCAGATCTGACTTGTTGACCTGAGCATGGATACCCGAACCTGCCCGAAAGACTACCACGACAAGAACACACATCGAACCGAAACAAACCCACCAGAACCATACCTAATCTGGACCATCTTGACTCGAACATCGACCAAAGACTCGTATCTGTCCTAGAAACCAACACCCAAACCGGACCCGAAGACAAAAACCACCGGAAATGGCCACCACACTCATCAGAACCACCACCTTTGCTCGACCACAGAACCACCACCAGACCATAACCAACCAATCAAGAACCCACAATAATTAGCTGTTGTCGCCTACCACCACCCTACACCTCGAACCCATAACCACCTTCTCATAGGAACATGACGCCGGGACCCTGTTAAAACAACAACCCCAACCGTCTCCACCATTTCAAACCACAAGACCATCACTATCATCGGAGGCCATTATCAAACCTGACAACACAGCCCAGCCAAGACGTGACCTCTAACCCTTGACCTTTTGGGCCTGGAACCACCGCGTCGCCACTTCTACTGCTGTTTGATTGTGTTTTCGGGTCATAGGGTTACGCACCTAAAGCATCAGCTTGATAGTGCTAAAATCGCCATTGAGTCTTATCGTAAAGATGCGGGAGATTTCAACAAAACACTTGAGAGCTATAAGAAAGATGTTTCTGAATTGACTAAAACTCTTTCACTGAAACAAATAGCCATTAATAATTACATAAATGAAATTGAGGTAACTAAACTTGAAATGGCTAAAACAAAGTGTTTTGCTGAAAAGATTAACAAAAAGTTGGAGAGTTTTAAGAATGTGGCTTATGTTTTAGACCATATCGAGGAACCAGTTCAATCCAGTAGTGTAAACTACAAATCTGTTCATTCCCCGGTGTTATTCGGAAATCATAACTTTAATTCAGTGACACCAGAGAGTTCAGATAGATCTGAATTCTGATGTGAGACCGATTCTAGGATTGAATGATGAGGGAGTGGTCGTTGTAACTGATGAATTGGATATCGACAATGAGGAACCTATAAATAATGATGATATTCCTTTGAAAAATCACTTTCGAACGAATGAGAGTGTATCACCTTCTCAGGTTCCACATCCTCAAAAGGTTGAAAACAAAAAGAATCCATCAGTTAAGCAATGTGATAAGAATGAGTCTAGTGACAAAGCTGTGAAAGTATTTTATCGGATGGAAGGATCCGATAAGATAATTTCTGATGATGAATATCCAATTCAGTTTGCTAATTATTCAAAAATTGAGAAAATTTGGCAAGAGAGTACCATTTGGTTTCCAAAACATGAATGAATAAATGATATTCCACTTGAATTGATAAAGTGACTGGATGGTGATGATTCGAAAACACCCAAGGTTAATGTCACTAAGTTTGTTAAAACTAAAGACAAGATTAACGGATTTTTTTAACCGACTTACTCAATGGAGCACCTCCTGAGAGTTTAAGGCTCCAGTGTATTGATGATTAATACCCGGTTAAATCATTTGCTAATCATCATGACAATAACTCATTTGAGAAATACCATGCGTGTGACAAGTTTGGGGAGAGAGGGCATTTACTTGCTCACTTCCCATACGTGCGACACAAAAGGCACGAGGTTGAAAGTAGACAAAACTAAAGGAATTCGGTTGATGGTTACCAACACAGACATTCTTTTCTACAAAGACAATTTTATCCTCAAAGACAATAGTTTTACAACCAAACCCATTTTTATCCACAAAGAGGAAACCAACCGATTGTCTATGACAATCGCAACCGAATTGCCTTGGAGAAGAAACTGAAGAAACCAATGGTGAACGCAACTTATGATAAACAAAAGGTTTACCCAAAACTTGCTATTAAATCATCAGTTGGACCTTCATCTGTTAAATCGGACAGGGTAGTCAGGAATGTTTCATTCAAGAACGATATAAAGAAACCTGTTGAGATTAAACAACCTCAAATTAGGATTCTTAAACGTCTAGAACAGACTTCGACACCAAAGGGTTCTCCAGGTGCTTCTAATTCAACTGCTAAGGTTCAAGAAAAATCGGTTTCTAAAACGGAAGTTGTAGAGAAACCAATTGAGAATCATGAGGAGGTTTTGAATAATTAGAAAATGATTGATTCAAAACATGTAGAGAAGAAACTTTGTGAAAAGAAAGAATCTTTGAATGTTAACACTTAAAGACCCAAGAACAGAACGGCTTGGGTCCCTCGTAAAAACTAATCATGTTGTGATTGGTGCAGGGAGCTCCAGCTAGCCCTGTTAGCAGTCTTTGGATTGTCAACAGTGGAGCTTCTGGGCACATGATCGGAGATATGTCGCTACTCTTTAACATAAAGAATATTAATGGAGGGTATGTAGCGTTCGCCGGAAACAAAGGAGGTTATATAACGATGGAGGGAAGTGTTAGCAACGGGATTGTGAGTTGCGAGAGGATTTCTTATGTGAAGCCAATTGATTATAATCTACTGAGTGTTAGTCAAATTTGTGACAAGAAGTTTTCAGTACACTTTGATGATAAGTTTTACTACATCTTGAAGCCTAGTTTTGTTATACCGAAAGAGTGGATCATGCTTAAAGCTCCAAGAGTGAACAATCGTTACATTCTTGACATGAGCAAGGCAACCACTACACAAGGTCAAGTGACGTGTTTTCTGTCTAAGGCTACAGAGAAAGAATCTACCAAATGCAGTGAAACGTGCTGTGCTTCATAATCGTGACACCAGAAGCTAACTACCTGCAAAAGCATGTATATCGTGTGTCAACATAAGGTTGGTGAGTTCACAAAGTAAGGTAAGTAAAAGTTTAGGTTTCCCAAACCAAGAGCAAGAGTTAGGTTTCCCAAACCCAAAACGGTGATCAATAACCACTAGTTCAGCGTATGCCATGGGTAGCTAACCCATTCATGATAACTAAACAATGAAAGTACCGAATTGCTATTTAAACGATGCACTCGCCGAGCGAGCTGGTTTTTGCCTCCCATCATTTCCTATCAAGAATGATAAAATCTAAGGTCGTAGTTCAAGCCCGGCTCCCAGCACGGTGTGAGGTTTGTCAAACCTAATAGCGCTATCAACTAGTAACCCGCTTGCCACCCGACAACTCATTCGGTATAAGTGAAGGACTTCCGTGATAGTATGCAGTTTAGTTCATCAAGGACACAGAGTGTGAAACTAGCAAAATCCGATTCCTCCCAGGAATCAACCCATCCCAAAACCCTGGATAAAAATAGTAGTCATAGAAAAGTAAGTAAGTTGTCTCCCCGAGACACATGCTTTTGAGAAAACAGTAGTTAAACTCACCTTAGGTGGCAAGCAAATAATCCAAACTTCACAAATAAGGACGTGCTACCGACTCCATATTATCTGTATCATTAAGTGAGTATATGTGTATAATCAATACACCATATAACCCGTTTGTCCAAGACGTTTTAAAAGTTCAAAACCGTGTAAGTGACACCTAATGATTCTAAATGCACAAGTAAACCTTACGGACCTGTTGGTGGAAAAAATGATTAACATCAGTTATGCACTTCATATACACCTCATATAAGTGCTCATACAAGTTCATGTCAAATACAAGTCATACAAGACTCCAAATGGCCACATAAGTGTACATTACATAATCTGCGTTTGTAGGACAGATTATGTGCTGTGAAAACCAATTTATTAAAAATACTTATCCAATGAATTAGACTCCCAAAAGTTTACTAAATATTCTAGAGAGTCTACCGGTCATGCCCATATTTTTATTTCATGATAAAACCATATACGAAAATTATGAAAAATCATACAATACAACTAGGTCTAGAAAATACTCACAACAAATTAGATTAGTAGAAAAATTCCCAAAAATTGTATAGTCATTCAAACGGGATGAATCCACTTGGGAAAGTCAGGATTTATCAATGTAGACCTACTGTCCAAATTTCGTAATCTAACTCTGTGTAAAACTCAAGTTATGTTAGTTTAAAGTTGACCCAGTTTACTAATCCGAAAATCTGATATGACCTGTAATCAAAGAAAATCCCAAAAACTTATCGAACGAAGTCCAAAATAGATGATTTTTCCCATTATAAAAAGCTAAGACCATATACAATGTTTTCATACAAAGAAATCATCAAAACAAACATCTTATCATCATGTTACAACCTCTGCAAGTCGATCTAATCATTCTGTCCAGATTTTAAATCATGCATAAACCCTAGTTTTAATCACTATCTTTGCATATTAATGATCAACAATACTCAACAAACATCATATAACATTAATAACACATAACCTGATTAAGATCTAGCAAGATACATGTTAAACATCATTAATCATAAACCCTAGAAGTCTAAAACATCAAGAACATGTAAACTCATGCAATACATACCAAAATCATCGCATAACACCATGTTTATCCCCATTAATCTTTATGAACAACAAGTTTTAATCTTTATAAAATTGTTTCAGATCTGGACAAACTTTGTTATGATGTTTTAAAATACATTAGAGGTAATCAAAACATATAGGGTTGGGTATTATACCGAAAGTACTTCAAATCCACTAATTGATTGCTCTCCAAGCTTCCCAAATGGTGTTCTTGAGCCTTAGCAGGTGTTTGGGGTTAGTATTTTCGTAATTAGGCAGTAGGGGGCGATTAGGGTTAGGGATATGAAGTACTTGGGGCTTAATATTGCTTAAATAGAGGTATTAAGTCGGTTTTAACACATCAGATCCCTATGAGAGGCCGCTCGGTCACTCAGCCTCGGCTCGCTCCGGGTGCTCTGGTCCAGTGTATTGCGTGTTTTCTTTGACGTTTTCGCTATTTTGGACCATATCAAGTGTAACCCCATGTGTTAAGACCCCAACCATCCTAACAGTTCATCCATTACGGCTTTTAATAACACGTTCGGTTTAAGTTCACGTAATCACATACAGTTTGCACATAGTTTTATAGAAACATGTAATTGCAATCAATCTCAATCAATTAATTCACAATTATCTAATTTCACAATTCACCAACGTCCGGGGTTCACTACTCCTGTATATAGTTTGGAAATTTCCCGAATTACCAGTTCATACAATTATTAACCTATAACTGTGCAACAAGTGACCTATCTAGCTAACCTTAGTTAAGTAGAATGCAAGGAATATAAGTACAAGTTGATTAGAGTCTATTTAAAGTAAGAACTTGAAATTGCGGGGTATCACATCATCCCCAAGTTGAAAAGAATTTCGTCTCAAAATTCAGTAAGTAAACAGTAAAGCCAGTGTAAAAATGTGTGCTTGGTTCCTGGATGTCACATCATGCCTAAGTTGAAAGGAATTTCGCCCCGAATTTCACTTTGAGAGAGCTGGTTTACGTTTAGTGTTTGGTTTATGCATAGTTGCAGGTTCAGTAAAGAGATGTGGGTATTTAAGCCGCATTTGATCCATGCGTTCCCACGTGTATTCCGGTCCTAGACGGGAATTTCATCGCACCTTAACAATGGGTATGGTGCTCTGTTTGAGTTTCTTGACGCCCCGCTTAAGAATCTCCACTGGTTCTTCCACGAACCATAGCTGATCGTCCACCTGGATCTCCTCTAGTGGCACCACCAGTGTTGTATCCAACAGACATTTCTTTAGATTCGATACGTGGAATACATCGTGAGCCCACAGAGTTTATTAGGCAGGCTTAACCTTTAAGTTACTGGACCTATCCTTTCAACAATATTGAATGGTCCGACATATCACGGGTTCTGTTTCCCCGTTTCCCGAAGCGTATGACACCTCCCCAAGGTGATACCTTTTATAATACTTTGTCCCCAATATACAACTCCAAACGTTTCCTACGCTTATCAGTGTAGCTTTTCTGTTGGTCACGAGCAGCAGCCATCCGTTTTCTGATTTGCACTATCTTCTCAAAAGTTTCGTGCACGAGTTCGGGACCTGTCAGCTGGCTATCCCCAGCTTCAGTCCAGTAGATGGAAGACCTAAACTTGCGTCCATATAGTGCGTCAAAAGGCGCACCTTGAATAGAAGTGTGGTAATTGTTGTTATACGAGAATTCGATTATAGGCAAGTGCTTATCCCAACTCTTGCCAAAGTCCACCACGCATGCTCGTAGCAGATATTCCAATGTTTGGATGGTTCGCTCACTTTGTCCAAAGCATCTTGGAGAGTAGTCAAAAAACGAGAAGTAGAATCCAAGTCGTGATCCGATATAACAGAAGTAGGCACCCCATGCCTAGAGACAACTTCCTTAATATATAGGACAGCTAGACGTTCCAACTTGTCTGTCTCTTTTGTTGGATCAATATGCTCTTTGAAGGTTTACTTGCTTGTGAACACTTATGTGTTTAGCAAGTTTAATCAGATTTGCATAGCGGAATAAGTATATAAAGTTTCACTGTCAACAGGAGTTATTACACCACTGGATGTTTGCAAACTAAAGACAAGTTAATGAGAATCTAAGTATTAAATGTGAATGACAATAAATACTCACATAGATTCTCAGTTAATGAAATGGAAATAACAAGAATAAGCTTTTGACGGATTTCAGTTTTCAATTAAAATCAATGTCTAAAACAGAGGGATGAACCCATCTATTTATAGACTTACAAATGCATGAACCTTGTTACAAAAGCAAGTCTGCAACAAGTTGCATTCTTGGAACTTGTACAAAAAGATAAAGTAATAATAAACAATTAAACTACTGAAACATAAGGGCGATGGAAAGATTCTATTACAAGTGCTGATGAATGACAAACTACTGATGAGTAGTTTGTCTTCAGTAGTTCTTCAGTAGACTTGTCTGGTTTGACTTCAGAACTTCTGATATATCTTCTTCAGTACTAGTTGAATCCTTCTTTAGTACTTGTGTCTTCTTTCTTCAGTAGTTCTATACTTAGAATAATTTGCAGAAGTATGAATTAGACTAACGTTTGCAAAAGTGGTTTCCTCAATCCTTTCTGTCCTTACAATCTCCCCCTGGATTGATGAAGCCAAAACCTTATCTAATTTTTTATTGCTTTCTTCTCTTTCTTCAACTATCTTCCATATTTCTTTGAACATGGAATTCTTTAGTTGATTCAGCTGTTCATCTGTGAGAGATCCTTGTTGAGGTTTTAGATGTTGAATTGTAAGCAAGTCTTGTGTTGATAGATTTTTCAGTTCATTCATAGATTTGAAGGCCTTGCTTGTCAGATCTCTTCTTCTCACCAATACTGAGTTGGAATCAGTAAAGGACCATCTTATGATCAATACTAGACCTGGCAATTTCAACACATCTAGTTGAGTTTGGGTTGTTTTGGGTTTAAAATTTAACATTTTGGTTAAAATGGGTTTAGTATAATTTTCAAGGGGGTTAGGATGGGTAATTTTAATTGTAGGAAAAAAGTAAGTGGGTCAGGATGAGTATGTCAAAAAAATACAAATGGGTCAGGATATGTATTTTTAGATAACATATAAAAATCTAAATTAAAAGTCACCCAAGTTGATGCCTCATAGAAATCAATGTCAATAAAAATCAAAAAAATATATCTTTTGCATTTGTTGATCACCCCAGTCAGTTCGAAACCATTCGGGTCGTTAACGGACGGCAATGTCAAAACAACACGGGTCGTTAACGAGACCGATCTCATCGAAACGGTTCAAGTCGTTAGCGGGTTTGATCGAGTGTAAACGGTCTGGGTTGTTGACCGGCCCGTTCGGGTCAAAATGTTCGGGTCGTTGACGGGCCCGGTCAGGTCGAAACGGTCCATGTTGCTAACGGGATCGGTCAGGTCGAAACGGTCCGGGTCGCTAATGGGCCCGATCGGGTAGAAACAGTACGGGTCGCTACGGGATAGGTCAGGTTGAAACGGTCTGGGTTGTTATCGGGCCCGGTCGGTTCGAAACGGTCCGGGTCACTACCGGGACCGTCCGGGTCGTTACGAGACGGGTCAGGTTGAAACGGTCTGGGTCATTACCGGGCCCGTTCGGGTCGAAACGGTGGTCGCTTGCGAGCCAGGCCGGATCGAAACAATTTGAGTCGCTGCGGGACGGGTCAGGTTGAAACAGTCCGGGTCGCTACTCGGCCCGGCCGGGTGGAAACAGTCCGGGTCTCTACGGAACGGGTTAGGTTGAGACGGTTCGGGTCGTTACCAGGCCCGGCTGGGTCGCTACGAGACGGGTCAGGTTGAAACGGTCTGGATCGTTACTGGGCCCGGTCGGGTCGAAACTGTCCGGGTCGAAACAGTCCAGGTCGCTACGGGACGGGTCAGGTTGAAACGGTCTGGGTTGTTACCGGGCCCGGTCAGGTCGAAACGGTCCGGGTCGTTACTGGGCTCAGCCGGGTCGAAACGGTCCGGTTCGCTATCGGGCCCGGCCGGATCGAAACGGTCCGGCCGTTATGGGACGGGTCAGGTTGAAACGGTATGGGTCGTTAACGGGCCCGTCCGGGTCGCTACGGGACGGGTCAGGTTGAAACGGTCTGGGTCGCTACCGGGCCCGGTCGGGTCGAAACGTTCCTGGTCGCTACCGGGCCCGGCCGGGTCGAAACAGTCCGGGTCGCTACCGGGCACGGCCGGGTCGAAACGGTCTGGTCATGTTGAAACGGTATGGGTCGTTACCGGGCCCGTCCGGGTCGCTACAGGACGGGTCAGGTTGAAACGGTCTGGGTCGTTACCGGGACCGATCGGTTCGAAACGGACCGGGTCGCTACTGGGCCCGGCCTGGTCGAAACAGTCCGGGTCGCAACGGGACGTGTCAGGTTGAAACCGTCTGGGTCGTTACCGGGCCCGATCGGGTCGAAACGGACCGGGTCGCTACTTGGCCCGGCCGGGTCGAAATAGTCCGCGTCGCTACGGGACGTGTCAGGTTGAAACATTCCGGGTCGCTACGGGACGGGTCAGGTTGAAACGGTCAGGGGCGTTACCGCACCCGGTTGGGTCAGGACGGTCCGGGTTGAAACAATCCGGGTCGCTACGGGACGAGTCAGGTTGAAACGATGTGGGTCGTTATGGTCTGGGTTGTTAACCAACCCGATAGGGTCGAATCGGTCCGGTTTAAAATGAAATATTTCGGATCTCTTAAAATTTTATTTTTAAGTTTTTTTTTTAATTTGTTTTTTCCTTTTTTTTACTTTTTAAATTTTTAATGTTATTTTAATTTTTTTTAAAAATTAATCTATTTTGATGTGAACCTATCCTAATCCAAACCATCCAGACCCAAACCCATCTTGACCTAACCTATCCTAACCTATTTTTTTTAATTTACCCATTTTGACCCAAACCCATCCTAACCCAAACCCATCCTGACCCATCAACCAACCCAACCCAACCTACCCATTTTGCAACCACTAATCAATACTTTAGATCTGTCAAAATCTGAAGTATAGGGAACCATGTTGGATCCCTGGGATGTTCCTGAGTGTTGGATGTTCTCTACTTCAGTGACTCTCAGTTGGAATTCACCTCTATCTTCTGTTTGCACCACATTAGGTAATTTAAAAGTAGGTAAGTTATGTTCAGTAATTACCTTTGTGTGCAGTTTATCAGTTACAGTCTTTTGGATTTGGTAAGCAAATGTTGAAGGATCCCTGAACTGTGTTATCAGAGGCTTTTCTTCAATATCAAAGTCTCATTGTACAACTGTGTTGCCTTCTAGCAACACCATCTTGAAATCCGTCTTTGTATTGTCCTCTGGCTTTCTCTTGGTAGCAGGTCTTTGTTTAACACCAGAAGTTCTAACTACTGAAGTTGATACTTTAGAAGTTTTGTACTTCTCTGGATTTGCAGCCTTGTCAGCCTTGAATCTTTTATATGTGTCCAGTAGTTTATCTTCTCTCCATTTTGACACTGAGGCTTTTAAACCATAGTCATTGGCTACCAGTTCATCAATTATTTATGCTCTCTTTGTTTTTTTATCCTTCTCAGTTGCAGTCTTGTCAGCAACAACTTGAGCTCTTCTTGTTAGCTCATCCATTGAGAGCCCTTTGAGTGAATAGGCTTTTGTCTTGCTGTTCTTTGTAATAAAAGACACCAGTTGTTGTCTTTTGTCATCTTCAGCAACTCTTTCTATTTCAGCTTGTCTATTCAACTCTGCTTCATAAGCTTGAAGCTTTTCATTTAAGCTCAAGTCTTCCCTTGCTTCCAGGTTGTTCCAAATCTCATCTTCCATAGCCTTTCTTTGGGCTGCAAGTAAGCTCTTGTGACAAGAAGGGCTCAGTACAGTCATTTGAGTTGTTGTAGGCCTTGGAATAGGAGTTGGTTGTTGTTTAGTTGGTTTGGAAGGCTCTTCAATTGTTTGTAAGATGGAAGTGTTGATTGAAGTATCAACTACTGAAGGATTGTCTTCAGTACTTTCAGAGTCTTCAGCAGTTTCTTCATTATGGCCTTGGGAAGTTTCAGCTTCAACTTTAGTTCTAGAAACAAGCCTATCTTGATGTTCTTTTTCTTTCTTGGCTTTTTCTAGCAGTTGTTGTTGTTGTAGAGCCACTCTTGCCTTTATTCTGGCTTCCAGTGACTGCTTTGGTTCCTTAATCTTCTCCCCCTTTTTGGCTTCATGCACTTCTGGAAGCCTGCTAGGCTGAGAAGTTTTACCAGAGAGTTCAGCAAGCTGTCTTGATTTGTTGTCAATTTTGTCGGACAGCTCACCAAGTTTCTTGTTAATCACCTCAAATTTAGTTGTGGTTTTCAACTCCTAAGAAGTTCTGAAAGATTTGAGGTGATTGTCTATTAAGGTGTTCATCATCTGGTATAGGGCACCATCTGGGCTGCATAGTTGGTTCAGATCTATGCTTGATGACCCAGGGAATTGGGTAGGCATTTTTAGTGAGGGGTGTATATTTGGGTGATCTTTAGGTTGTATTAAAGATGCCACTTTAGGGGAATCAGGGATCAAGTGGACTTTAACCTAATCTGGTGTGACCAGCTCTTTGAGCTTAGAGACACCAGGTGCAGGACCTTCACAACCAGCCGTCAATTCATGTTTAGTGGAGGGTGAATCATCATCCAAGTTAATGGAATCATCTGAATTCTTGATGATATCCTCATTGAGGACATTATCAGTTGTATCATGAGCTGGGCCCAACCCAGTTGTCTCATGAACCTCTTTTTCTTGGTTCAGAGGATTTCCTACCTCAGGCATAAAGCCTTCATCAGTAGTTGCCACAAGTGAGGTCTTAGCTATGTTACTTCTATCCTCAGGTCCACCACTGGGTGGTAAATGAGTAGTAGCAGCCTAAAATGTACCTAAGGTCTCTAAGTTTGGGCTTAGAAACCCTGGTTCATCCTCATCTCTTGGGTTAGGGCTAAGACATCCACATTCATGTAAAAGTCTGATGGTATGTCCCCTGTTTGATGTGGTTGTTGGGGACTGACATGTTCTAATGGGATAGTCTCTAATGAGAGAAATTTGGCTATTTCAATGGTTGATGGTTCTGGTTCTGTAGTTTGGGGTTATGTTTCAGCAGTTTCTAAAGAAGGGTGAGTAGTTATGGTTTTCTTGAATTTCTTTCTTTTGAAAAGAATGGTAATTGGGGCTCTTGGGGGGGGGGTTGAGATGGGTGAGACTGAGAGGATGTTTCAGTCACATCTTTAGCAAGTGTAGATTGCACATTGACATGTTCAGGCATCTCAACTTCTTGAACTGCCTTTCTTTTAAGGCTGGTGGGTTTTGGTTTTTGTTGTTTTGTTTTCTTGGCCTTTTTGGATGAGGGTTTGGAAGATGAGGGTTTCATGGGGACTGTTTCTGTTTCCCCTTGGTCATCTTCTGGCCAGGCAGCCAGTTTGTTATGCCTTGAGTATGCTTGTGAGGTTAATGGCTTTAAAACGGTTGTTTTACCCACAAGCACCCCATCTCCAAGTTCTTTGATTATGCAATGCATGATGAATCTTGGATACAACAAAAACTTCTTTTTAGAATTTAAGTGATGTAACACCAACTCATTAAAGATAAGTGCTGATGCCCTGAATTTTATTTCATTCACAATGGAATGAAAAATTGGTTGAAAAGTAGAGGGCATCTGATCATAAGATCAAGTTTTTGGACTCAGGCACATGATTATGTAATGAAACAAAAGTTTGTATTTTGGTTCAAAATATTTCTTAAAAATAGTTGCATGTGAGAGAGTACCTTGGTAACCACACTCTGTCATGGTCAAATGAATTTTAGAGTTTGGAAATTGATCTGGTGCATCCACATCATCTAGACCCAGTCTAATTCCCAAAGTTGCTGGTGTGATTCCCATTACTTTCCCTTGGATAGTTGATTTGAGGGAAATCACTTGATCATTCATTGTTACCGTCTCTGCGTTCGACCAGAACTCATTGAGAGTTTCAGTATGGATTGGAGGATCAACGGTGAGGGCAGTGAAGTATTGGGATTTGACGACTAAATCAATGAATTCGTCGTATTGGGACCAGGCTTCATGTTTCTCCAAGTAGCCTCTTTGATTGTATCCCTGTTTAAGTGTAAGAGCCACGTGGTTTGTATGTCGGTGGATCGAACAGTGTAGATGCAAAAGTGCGACTAGTGCTTCAGATTGAATAACAAATATGTTTTGGTGATTGTCGTTGGTGCGAAGGAGAGAATAGAAGGTACGAATGAAGATCAGTAGGTACGAAGGAAGACCAGTTGGTGCGAAGGAAGAAGACTTGGACGAATGTGAATATAGTTTATTGTAAAGCTTGGTTCGACCAGACAGTTTGGGCGAACCTGCACATTCGCACAATCAATTTGGGCGAATGTGCAGTCTATAAATAGACAAGTTTGATTTTTGAATGTAACTTCTGGTCATTATTATTCCCTCCACTTTCTGATATTCTCTCTAGTGTTTTGTTTAACTCTTTTAACGTTCATACCTTGTTTGTAATCATATTTCAACGTGTAATCGAGTTGTTAATTAATGAAAAGCTTTTGAAAATGATGATCTTGTGTTTTAATCTGTTTGACTATTATTTTGTGATAGTTTTAGGGATTCCGCACCTAAAACTAACTTGTTTGATCATTCTTAGTTGTTAAACGATCCTTTCACGCACATACAAAGTGGTATCAGAGCCATTCTGGATCAAACAACCACAAATTAATAGTTTCTCAGTTGATTTGGACCCAATTTTGGTCAAAAAGTTTCTGTTTTCATTGAACAAACTAATGTGATAAGATTTTGATTGATTACAACTTGATTTCAAGGTTAAATTGGATAATTCTCTTCATTAAAGTTGTTCCAAATCAATTCCGATTCAAAACCTGATTTAGATCATCAAAATCCATCAACATTTTATAAACATGATCAAAATTAACGGATTTTCAAAGAATAACCGTTTTTGAAATCTCAGGGGTCGAAAGAGAGAGAGTGGTCGAAAGTGGAATTTCTTTGGGTCGAAAGAAGGATTTTGTGGTCAAAGGTAGTGTTTTAGTGGTCGAACGTAGACTTTCATTGCTTATTTTGTTCATTCGCCCAGTTGTGTCACCTTCGATTGATCGAACGGTCGAAGGAGCAGAAGAACGGTCGAACGAGAGAAGAAAGCGGTCGAAAGAGATTTTGTGATTTCAGTCCACATTCGTATGAATTCAAACGGTCGAAAGAGAAGATTATTTCTCATTCGCACGTTCGATCATACGAAAGAGAATCCTGTTTTAAAACATTTCTAATCTTTTCGTGTTTAAACGTTTGCAGGTCAAGATGTGGAACTTCCCAACAACGCCTAGACCTACTCAAGCACCACAACAGCAGACAACACAAGATCCATGGTCCGTTGCAGCCCAGAAGACTAGTCCACCATCCCAGCCAATAAATTACATGGCGATGACTAGTTCAGCTCCTCAACAAGTTGTTCAACCATTACAACAACCTATTGACAACTATTGGGGAGTAGCAGCAGCTGCAGTTCATTCGCAGACGACCAATGCCATATCCACTCTTATTCATGATATATCCTCGGGAAGCGGCAATCATCCACCAAAGCTAATGGACATGAAGGAGTACAACACATGGAATACGAAGTTTAAGATTCATGTGGAAGGACAAGGACTTGAGGGAGCCGAGGCATGGCAAATGATTGTTAAGGGGTATGTTGCTCCTATTCTGGAGAATACTGGAGAACCGATACCTTTGGAGGATTTGGCGGATGATGAGAAAAAGTTGCTGAGAGTGAAGACAAGAAATCTGGGATGATTCTTGATTCTGTCACGGATGTTGGAGACCACTACGATTCAGCTTACTCGGATATGGAGAGTGATTCTGATTCAGAAGCTAGTGTGAATTCACTAGATGATGACATTGATCAACTGCTAGCTGAAGCTGATTTCCTGATGACCCGCAAGTCATGTATGGTGGATGATGCGTGCACCAAGATTAACTACTCCAAATTCTTCGCAGGAAAGGAAGCTCACTTCCCTTTGATGGCAATGACAGAACCTCCTAAACCGGTAAGTTCTGAATCTCAATCTCAAGTGTGTGTTAAATGTGCTGATTTTGAAAAACTGACAGATGAAAATAAGCTTCTCAAGGTACAACTTGAGAGTGCCAAAATTAACTGTCAGATTTATCAAAAAGATTTAAAAGATTTCAAAAAAGTTCTTGATGGTTATAAAAAGGATGTGTCTGAACTTAAAAAGACATTGTCTATTAAACAACTTGCGATTAATAACTATATTAATGAAATGGAAAACACTAAGTTAGAAATGGCAACCATCAAGTGCTTTGCTGAAAAAGTAAACAAGAAGTTAGAGAGTTACAAGCACATAGCATATGTAGTTGACCATATCATAGAAGAACCCTCCCAGTCGAATAGTGCAAACTATAAGGCGGTCCCATCTCCGGTATTGTTTGAGAATCACAATTTACATGCAATACCACCGGAGACTTTAGTCAATTCTGACTCCACATCAGAAAACGAGCCCAACACTTCTAGTGTCGGGGATCCGTATTCTGATGTGAGACCTGTACTGGGAAACAATGAGGGTGTGGTCACTGCTGATGATTCAGATGAAGAAGATGAACAATCTGAGACAGTTGAAAATGAAAGTGATATCCCTGATGAAAATCATATAATCACTACTGAGCCAGTCTCACCATCTCAGATCGTTCATCCAATGGCAAATGCTCATCGTAAGAATGTTGTTAAGAAAAATGAAAAGTCTGTTGGTAAGAGTGTTGAAAAGAAAGAGGTAAAGAAAATTGAGAAAAATGTGAGCAAACCGGTTGAAAAGAAAATTGAAACTAAATCTGAGAAAAATGTGGTTAAACCGGTTGAAAAGAAAAATGAGATTAAAACTGAGAAAACCAATGAAATGAGGAACGAATCGTGTGACAAACTGTCAAAATCTTTTATCGGATGCAAGGCTCCGATAAGATTTTATCTGATGATGAATATCCGATTAAATTTGTCAATTATTCCAAAATCGAAAAGATCTGGCAGGAAAGTACGATTTGGTTTCCAAAATTTGAACGAACCAATGACATTCCTCCAGAAATTTTAGATAAAATTTATTCGGATAAAGATGCCAAGGTCAATGTCACACAATTTGTTTTGCCAGTTGATAAAGCAAACAGTTTTATTGAACCGACTTACTCGAAGGAACCAGCTCCTGAGAGTTTAAGGAAACAATGCATGGTTGATCGTTATCCCATTGCTAGTTTTTCCAAGTCGCCGATCAAAGAAAACTATGAGGAATACCGTGCGTGTTATAAGTGCGGGGAAAGGGGACATTTACTTGCCGCCTGCCCATACGTACGACACAAAAGGCACGAGGTGGAGAGGAGGCAACATCATGATTATCCGGTTGACAACTACGGTTATCCACAAAGACGGTCTTACCCTCAGCAAGAACCGTATTATAATCAAAACAATTTTTACAACAAGAGGGAAAACCGTCCGATGACGTATGATAAACGCAACCGGATAACCACTGCGAAACCTGTTAAGAAACCTGTGATGAAGTCAACTGCTGATAAAAAAAGGTTGCTCCTAAACCTAATGGAAAACAAGCAGTTGGACCTGTCTCTGTTAAATCAGAGAAGGTAACCAAAAAGGTTGCATTTAAAGATGAAGTAAAGAAACTGGCTGAGGCGTCAAAATCTCATATCCGAATCTTGAAAAGATCTAAGCAATCCTGGTCATCTAAGGAATCTGAAGGAGCCTCAACTTCACAGAATGAGAAGAATGAGAAAAAGAAAGTTGTGAGTGAGAAGAAAGGGGTTGAGTTAACCCAAGATGTTTGTGAATTGAAAGAATCTTTGAAACAACCCGTTCAAAGACCCAAGACCAAACAGGCTTGGGTCCCCCGAAAGATCTAACTGCTTTACTTTATATGTGCAGGGAGCTCCAGCTGGCCCTGTTAGCAGCCTATGGATTGTTGACAGTGGAGCTTCTGGTCACATGACAGGGGACCTCACGCTACTCTTTGATATCAAAAACATTAACGGAGGTTATGTGGCATTTGCTGGTAATAAGGGAGGCTACATTACGATGGAGGGTAGTGTAAGCAATGGGGTCGTGACATTTGAGCGGATATCATACGTGAAACAGATAGATTACAATCTGCTCAGTGTTAGTCAAATCTGTGATAAACAGTTTTCTGTGTATTTTGATGACAAATCCTGCTACATCTTGAAACCTGGGTTTGAACTTCCGAAAGAGTGGGTGATGCTAAAGGCACCGAGAGTAAACAACTTGTATATTCTCGATATGTCCAAAGCGATGACCACGCATGGCCAAGTCACGTGTTTCCTCTCTAAGGCTAAAGAAAAAGAATCTATTATGTGGCACAGGAGAATGGGACACATTCATTTGAGAAAGATGAACCAGTTAGTGAAGAATGAACTTGTCATGGGAGTTAATGTGAAACACTTCCATTTGAACGACAAGTGTGTTAGTTGCAAAAAGGGAAAGTAGCACAAACAGGCCCATAGACCAAAGAAAGTCAATTCCGTTGAACTACCGCTTGAGCGTTTGCACATGGATTTATTCGGTCCAGTCAGACGTAAAAGTCATGCCGGGGAGTTGTACTGTCTTGTGGTGACTGATGATTACTCAAGATTTTCATGGGTAATGTGCTTGCATCAGAAAAGCGACACTTTTGACAATCTGAAGGTTCTGTTTACACGTCTGGAGAATATATATGGTCTGAAGATCAAACGAATCCGGAGTGACAATGGGACGGAGTTCAAAAACGCTCAGATGGAGGATCTTTGTGCAAACAAGGGAATTCATCATGAATATAGCGCTCCGTATACACCCCAGCAGAACGGTGTCGCAGAAAGAAAGAACAGGACTCTGATCGAGACGGCGAGAACTATGCTTGCGGATTTAAATCTTCCAGTCATGTTCTGGAACGAAGCTATTTACGCAGCATGTTATACTCTTAACCGTGTTTTAACAGTGAAGAAGTTTGGCGAGACTTCTTATGAACTGTTGAACCGACGCAACCCGAATCTAGAGTATCTAGAACCATTTGGTGCCCCGTGTACAATGCTGAATCCTTCGGAGAAGTTCGCACCAAAGGCTGAAGAAGGTTATTTTGTTGGATATGCAACCCCATTAAAACGGGTATTCAACAAAAGAACTAGAAAAGTCGAGGAGTGGGCTAACGTCGAAGTACAAAGATAGACACAAAATGTACAGGGTGGAGGTCCAGATTGGATGTTTGATTACAAAGACTTCTTTGAATCATTCAATCTAGATAGCATGGTTGAAGAAGCTGTACTTCGCTTATATTACGAGGTCGAAAACGCCGTGACTTCACCGTTAGTGCGTCCGATCACGGTAAATCCTCAAGCAGCTTCTAATGATACCAATGCTCCTGTGATGGAAGAAGAGGTGTTCCAAGAAGCTTCTACAACGCTTAATTCATCAGATTCAGAAGATGAAGACGGTGATGCAACAAGTGAAGCTATTCTGGACAATGCTACAGTGACACCACCAGTGAACCCAACTAATACTGATGCTTTAACATCGAATGTGGGTAATGATCTGGTTTCTACAGAGAATTTGACAACTCAAACGGGAGTACAAGTACCTGATTATCCGGAATCTCGGATACATCGGATACACCCGCTTGAACAGGTTATTGGTGATCCTGGTAGCAGCGTGGTGACAAGAGGGCAGCTGAGAAATGCTCAAGCACTAGAAAACATTGGCAACCTTGCTTTATATGCCAAAATACAGAAATCTGGTTTTCAAAATGACTGGTCTTTCGCTTGTTATGTTTCGCAGGTCGAGCCGCGGACTTACAAGGATGCTCTTTTGGATGATGCCTGGGTGGAAGCAATGCAGGAGGAGTTGTTACAATTCCAGAAACTCGGTGTATGGACGTTGACAGATTTGCCCCCTGGAAGAAAGAAAATTGGAACCAAATGGGTGTTTAAGTGCAAGAAGGATGATAGAGGAGTCATAGTGAGAAACAAAGCTCGTTTGGTCGTTCAAGGTTTTCATCAGGTTGAGGGAATCGACTATAAAGAAATCTATGCACCGGTTACACGCTTGGAAGCCATCCGAATGTTCCTAGCGTTTGCATCATGGAAGAAATTTAAGGTGTATCAGATGGATGTAAAGAGCGCATTTCTTTACAGTGTGGTTAAAGAGGAAGTTTATGTAGGTCAACCGCCAGGCTTTGAGGACCCTATTCACCGGGATAAGGTTTATGTGTTAAACAAAGCTCTCTACGGGTTGCACCAGGCTCCGAGACAATGGTATGAGGAGCTGAGCACGTATCCTCTCTCGAAAGGATTTAAACGCGGACTGGTAGACTGCACACTGTTCACGAAACGAGCAGGAGATGATTTGCTTCTTGTACAAATTTATGTTGATGATATTATTTTCGGGTCAACTAACGAACTTCTGTGCAGGGAATTTGAAAAAGTTATGCAGGAAAAGTTCGAAATAAGTGCAATGGGAGAAATGCAGTTTTTCCTAGGCTTGCAGGTGGAGCAAAGACCAACGGGGATCATTATTCACCAGACGAAATACGTTTCTGAAGTCTTGAGCCTATTCCAGATGGATGATTCGAAGCCGATGGATACCCCGATACAACCTAATCACGGGATTGGAGTTGACCTTAAGGGGGAGCTGACTGATCCATTTACATACAGAGCAATCGTCGGATCTCTGATGTGTGTATGTATCTCACAGCGTCTAGACCCGATATAATGTTTGCGACATGTCTTTGTGCGCGATATCAATCAAAGCCGAAACAGAGTCATCTTGCAGCTGTCAAGCGTATCCTTAGATATCTGAAGGGTTGTCCATCGAAAGGACTTTGGTACCCTCATGATGATAATTTTGACCTAATCGCTTTTAGTGATGCAGATTGGGGCGGCTGTGACAAAGACAGCAAATCCACAACGGCTGGATGTCAGTTTATGGGGAGCAGGCTCGTGACCTGGCAATGCAAGAAACAAACCGCAGTTGCACTATCCACATGTGAAGCAGAATACGTTTCAGCATCGAGCTGCTGCTCACAGGTTCTTTGGATCCAACAACAGATGGTGGATTACGGTTTGCAATTTCTTAAAACCCCTATTTACTGTGATAATGAGGCCGCAATCGCACTAACAAAAGACTTAGTAAATCACTCAAAGGCTAAACATATCCGGATTAAATATCATTTTATCCGTGATTGTTATGCTAAAGAGTTGGTCGATATGGTCAAAATCCACACTGATTACCAACGCGCAGATCTTTTTACCAAAGCTTTTGACAAATCCATATTTGATTATCCTTTAAAAGCTAATGGTATTAAAGAAAAACAGGATAGATCACCACCTCAGTCTATCACTTTTTAGTTTAAATTTTTACTGCTTTTCAGAAAAATTTCGAAAATCCAAAAACATTGAAAAATCTCAAAATCCATAAAAAATAGAAAATTTCTTTGCTGATTGCTATATCTTCTTCCCTTAGATTAATGCCGTCAGATTTCTGTGAACAAACGATATCTGGGCAGTCAAATATTTGAAATGCTCCAGCTTATCCTTGGGAACAAAAAATTCGAAAATCTATAAAAATCAGAAAAATCAAAAATGATTTCCTGGAGTATAAAGGGAAATGATAGTACATCAGTGGGGATCTGACACATTCTAAGTAATGTACTGCTATATAGGGCGTGTGTCTGAGTCTGTGCGATGTGCTGATAGGCTTCGTAGACCTATTACTGCGTGCCTGATACATACATATCAAACGAATTGTTGTGTGGATGAACTCCTCATGGGCATATGGTCTTAGTACCGTAATTTCGTTTGATAGGGTATTTGTACAAAACTCGGAGGTTTAGGGTCGTTATGTTATTAGTTGTCTAGTGATAGCCTCTCTGATCTTCTGCTGTAAGTAATTACGGACCTAGATCAGACAGGGTGTCTTTATAAAAGAGCTTTATGCCAAATCCTAAAGTTACCGAATTGAGGAACTTTCCATGTTATATGATGATCAAAGATTATCTATTACATCGTATTGATCACTGATGCAAATCATGATTAATATCAGTCCTCAACCTGGTATAGTGCATATGTTACTTTGCTGCATTAATTTGCTGACCTGTATACCTCTATGCATTATATCTTGTACAATTACAGACGACGAAAGCATAATCACACTTTACAATGAGTCTTTGTGCATTTATTTCTTGATACGGGAGTATGTCGTGTGCGTGGGAACCACAGACAATTGCGTTTATTCCAAAAATATCAGTATCAGTATAAAGCACTGCACAAAAGTCTGCATGTGAGTTTATGTGGATCACAATATCAGCAATTGCGAGATCACACATTGTCTTTAATGATAATATTTCAAAAAGATCAACGGTGTGATCAGATTTCTCAATAACTGATATGATCCCTTTATCGGAAATCCCAAAAACATTTACAGTTTTTCATTTACATTTTTGCATTTTATTTTCTCGTCAAAAATTACAAAACTCAAAAAGATTTTAGGTGTGTTTTAGCATAAACATTAGAAAATCCAAAAAGATTTTTCTTTTTCATCTTATTTTTGATAACTGATGGTGGTTGATGTCGATTTTCTAAACCTTGATACACCATTTGAGCTTTGTAACTTTTAAAATGTGAAAATATGATTGTTGGATGCTTAAAAGTTGGAAAATAATTGGACCGGGACTCGTTTTTGAGATTTGGAAAATTTATCAAAAATCCCATTTCTCATTCTCCCATTCGGTTGGTCGAATGTGGGATTTTACATGTTCCTTCGTATGTTTTGAACGGGCGAAGGAGAGTGTTCATGAACATTTATCTCATTCGAACCCTTTTGGCTCTTTCGAACCTTTCACTAGGGTCGAAGGAGACAAAAGTTTCTCCTTCGTACGTATAGAATGGGCGAAGGAGGATGCCTATATATACCTGTCCATCTCATTCGAACCCCATTCAAATTTTTTTTCTGAAAAATGACTCTAACCTCACCTTGTTGCTTGATTATTTTGAACCTTTCCATTGCGTTCGTCACTTCATACTGATCATTTTGCACTATCATTTACAGGTTAACACTCAGGATTGAAGGATCTAATCCCTGTTTTCTGTTTCAAGCCCTAACTGTTCAATCTGTTTAAAATCAATTTCATTGTAACAATTATTGATTAGGTTTCATTGTATATGTGTTTTAGGGGGAGAATTCACAAAAACCATGGTTTCAAAACCAACTGTTTGATCAATTGATCAATAGTTGTGTTTAAAACCTAGTTCTTAATTGAAAACACAAATACAATGTATAATTGATGAATCTGCTAGTATAAGATAGTTAATCGGCATCATTAGGATCTATTTCAATCAAAAGAACATGATCAGAAACCCTCAATTTCAAAATTGAAAATTCAAATTAAGAACAGTTACCTTCGACCATTACGAATGGGAGAAGGAGATAAACAAACGGTCGAATGTAGAATGTCTGGGCGAATGAAACCTTTTATCAAAAACCATACATTCGTACCATCTATTTTTCTCATTCGTACCTTGTTAATTCTCTTTCGTACCCCCGTTTGGGCGAAAGAGAAGGCTGATTACCAAAAATTTTCAAAGTTTGAAATTTTGTCATTTTTTAACGTGTGTTTTTGTTTGTTTTGCAGATTTTACGATGTCCGAGCAAGAGAAGATGACGGAACAAGCTGGATCATCATCACAGCCTGCCAAGCTTTTAGACTTCGAGAATGCGCATAACTGCTGTGCGTATCTCGGAGAGGTTAAGAAGCATACAGAGTTTGTTGGTATTATTGATTTCTTGAAGAGATGCAGGGTGATAGATGCCATTGCTACACCGACGATTATCTACAGAGATATGATGCAAGAATTTTGGTCAGAAGCGAAGCTTAATTTCTGGAAATGCGAATCATGTTTGACGAGCAAGATTCAAGGATAGAGAGTCATTGTTTGTGAAGAAGATCTGAGAGAAGCGTTGAACTTAGATGATGAGCCGACAGATTCTAAGGAGTTCAGTTTTATGGATCAGCGAAAGTGCTTTCTCAGAATGAAATACAATGGACCAATCACTGACGGTTCATTGCATAAAGGAAAACTGTGCCCTCAATTCAAATATCTGGCACACGTTTTGATTCATGTATTCGGATCTGCAGCTGGAGGATATGATTTAATGCGAAAGAGTATCAGTTCTATGATGGTTGCCTTAGTGTTGAACAAACCGTTCAATGTTTCTGGCATGCTGATGACTCATTTACTAGAGCCTGTGAACGGCACGAGGAATCTTAAGTTTCTACTTTATCCTCGTTTCCTCCAGATGGTGTTTGACAAAAAGTATAAGGAGCTGAAAAGAAATCCTAAGCACATAGTTGTTCAGGAACATATGTCTCATAATACACTTGCTAGGATGAAGGCGTATAAGGGATTGTCGGTTGATGAACGTCCTCCAGTAAGGCGTTTATTTGGACACTTAGCACGAGTTGATTATACAGATCCGGGTGAGGGGCTTGTGAGACATGAAAACAGTGATTCTGATCCTGATAACCCATTACATCCTGTTAATCCTGATGCGAAACGCAAAAGACAGGTTGTGAATGTCGGCGCAAAGAGTGGAAAGACAAAGAAGAAAGAGATAAGGTTAGAAGTTACAACTGAACCCGAAAAGAAGAAAAGCACGCCAAGAAGAAACAAGACGATGGCGAAGAAGGGTTTACATATTGTGGATGAAGCGTCGGTTGATTCAGACGAGACACTAGAAGATGAACAATGGGATTCTGATACTGAAACGTTAAAGACCACCTCGCCCAAGGCCACTGAGGCTGGTGTGTCTACTAGTCAGAATGTTGAAGACCAAGGGAACAAGAGTCCTATCCCAGTTGATGAAGATGAGTTGATTATGAATGTAGATGAAACTTTTACTGGTTCTCATGTGCAAGCTGCTAAGAAGAAGAAGAAACAGGAGAAACCGAGTATCAAGAGAAAGAAAGAGATTGAATCATTGATAGCTGGTAAGAAACTACCACCTGCTTCAAGTTCTAAGTCACCGGTTACTGCACCAGCACAGAAGAAGCAAAAGACTGCGACAACATCGAGCACACAACAGAGTGAAGATATATCTATTGATGAGGTTAATGAAGCATTGGATAATGTGCTCAAGAAGATCAGAAAAGGCAAACTGCCTGATGTTGTTGAACCACCAATGAAGAAGAAAGTTTCGGTGGATAGTGATATTATGAGTGCTGTGAATCAGAGATTGTCTGAGATGATGAATATAATCAACAAACAACAAACTGAGATCGAGCAATTAAAGACAAACGATAAGAAGATGTTGGAGGTCGTAGTCACATCAGCTGATGATAATGAAGTTTTGAAGAAAACGATTAAGAGATTGAAAAGAGAGAATAAGAAGTTGCTGAAACACGAGCAACGAAACACCAGGAGAATTATCGCCTTGAAGGAGGAGAACAAACAGTTGAAGAAGAGTAACAAGCATATGGATGATTTGATCAAGAACTTGTACTCTCAAGCTCCTCAACTTCAAGCTGGTGAAGTAGATAAGGAAACAGAAGAAGAACATGTTGATTTCGAACCATCTGACGAAGAAGAAGATGAAGAACTTGATGAAGATGCAGGAAATGATATGAAGAAGAAGAAGAAAGATGGAGGTTCAGATGATGGTTCGAGCGATTGAAACGGCTCTGCTTTCGATAGTAGTGATGATGATGATGATAACACTGAAAAGTTTACATATGAGAAGCGTGATTCAAGTAAGGGTGGAGAGTCGAGCTCTAAGACTCCTGGAGAGAATGTGGATGAAGATATATTCTGGAACGAGAAACTGCAGTCGTTATCTGAAGACGACAAGAACATGTATCGCCAGATGCTCACAGATGGAGTCTGGACGATCGACATGACCAGCAGATTTCCAGAGATATTTGAGTCGAGCAATAAACTATTTGAGTTGGAGTTTGATGACCCTGATCTTGAAGATGGAGAGGTTTCGGCGGCGATTTCGAAAGAGATACTTGAGGGTTTAGCAAAGCAGGTGGGAAAGACTTTGGAAGAGTTGCTTGTAGATAATTTCATTCCAAAGATACCTGAGAAGGAAGCCGGGAATCATTCTGATGACCGTGATGTTCCTGCGTTTGAGGATGTTGAAATGGAAGATATTACGAGTGAGGAGTATCCACAATACTTCAAGACTAATCAAGATTGTGGATTTCCTGGATTCTCAGATGAATTGCTAAACCATGCCGAGAAACTGGCGAAAGAGAAGAGCAAAGCGTTTGAAAATGAGATCTTTAAAGGACATGTCAAACCACGGTTCGAGCAGTCGGAGAGTTTGAAGGAATTCTTGAAGAAGTTGAAAGAGAAAGAAAATAATCGTCCGAAAGCTGATATTCAAGGAAGCTTTTACAAACTTCATAGTGGTATTTTCAAAGGTCGTGCTTTGGCCTGGAAGTTTGTTAAAGAATTGAGATGTATTGCAGTGAAGTGGGAGAAGGGGATCTTATACTTCGATAAGTTTCATCATTTGAAGACTCTTCCCTATTGGGCAATCCGTGATATTTGTCGTCACCGTTTAACGGGAGCGTCAAATAGTCAGATTACCTACTTTGCTGAGAAAATGACGAGAGAAAGCCGAACCAAGTGGGATTTGTTTAAACCACAATATCCTAAACAAATTGTTCACAAGAAGGATATTGATCAGATTACAGGTATGCCCAAGGTGACGTTAAAGTACAAACCACCGCGAGTGTTGAAAAAGATTCCTTTGTTGCCAATCCCACAACACTTCGCCAAAGATTTCATCTGGTGGTATTACGATTGGAAGATTGCAAAGGCCGTGATTGTATTGAAAGACGGAGAGAAGAATTACAAGAAAGTACACATTTTTTATCCCATGTTGTTAAATTTACTGTTCACATGAGGATATAATCATGTTGTTCTACAATCCGATCTATTCTGATGCGAAGGATGCTGAGCAAGCAGGAAAGTACCAACGTGTGGTATTTCTGTGCTTTGCATATGATATTAATGCTGGGTGTGACTATGGCGAGAAGCTCGGAAAGTTTGTTGAAAAGCAAAAGGTGCCTGAATTGAAAAAGAAAAAGCAAAAGCAATTTCAGGAACCGGAGTTGACGAAAGAACAGAAGATTCAACGATATATCAGACTGATGAATATTAGAATGGACGAACAACGTCGACAGCAATCCAAGCAATAGTCGAGGGGGAGTTTGTAGATGCAAAAGTGCGACTAGTGCTTTGGATTGAATAACAAATATGTTTTGGTGATTGTCGTTGGTGCGAAGGAGAGAATAGAAGGTACGAATGAAGATCAGTAGGTACGAAGGAAGACCAGTTGGTGCGAAGGAAGAAGACTTGGACGAATGTGAATATAGTTTATTGTAAAGCTTGGTTCGACCAGACAGTTTGGGCGAACCTGCACATTCGCACAATCAATTTGGGCGAATGTGCAGTCTATAAATAGACAAGTTTGATTTTTGAATGTAACTTCTGGTCATTATTATTCCCTCCACTTTCTGATATTCTCTCTAGTGTTTTGTTTAACTCTTTTAACGTTCATACCTTATTTGTAATCATATTTCAACGTGTAATCGAGTTGTTAATTAATGAAAAGCTTTTGAAAATGATGATCTGTGTCTTTTAATCTGTTTGACTATTATTTTGTGATAGTTTTAGGGATTCCGCACCTAAAACTAACTTGTTTGATCATTCTTTGTTGTTAAACGATCCTTTCACGCACATACAAACAGTGTTTTTGTTTGCAGGTTAAGGGTTTGAGAGTGTTTTTAAGAGTGTTTTTGAGAGAGAAGGAGGGAATTTCGCTTTTTGAAAGGATAAGTGTTGGAAAAGGTCTGATTTACCCTTAATGACAAAACTACTGATGAAGAACAATTTTCATCAGTAGTTCCCATTTTCTCTTCAATAGTTTCTTAACAACTAATAAGAATGTTTATAAACACTTTATTCATAACTTCTGAAGTTTATTTTATCAGAAGTTAATCATTTTTCAGAAAATATCCCCATACTGATGTTTTATACATCAATAGTTTCTCTCTTTTTGTTTTTCAGAAGTTTTAGAACAAAACAGATGTAAATGAAAAATAAAATATGTGCAGAAAAGTGAAAGAAACACTTACAAATTTAGCATCCCAAGCATGGATACTAACTTCTGAAATGTTGATGTGTCAAGGGGTTTAGTGAATATGTCAGCTATTTGATTAGCTGTTGTCACATGCTTCACTTCAATCTTGCCTTTTTCATAGCAATCCCTTATGTAATGATACCTGATTTCAATATGTTTAGTCTTTGAGAACTGAACATGATTTTGAATGATGCTAATGGCAGATTTACTGTCTACAAGTAATGGTGTCTTGGTCTCTTTGATTCCATAATCAAGAAGATGATATTGGAGCCATTGTATCTGTGATGTACAACTTTCAGCTGCAATGTATTCAGCTTCAGCAGTTGAAGTTGCAACAGATGTTTGCTTCTTTGATTGCCAAGACACTAGTCAGTTCCCGAAGAATTGACAACCACCAGATGTTAATTTTCTTGACATTTTGCACCCTGCATAGTCACTATCTGAAAAAGCTGATAACTTGGTATTGCTAGAAGCAGGATACCAAATTCCAAGTGTAGGAGTTCCTTTCAGATATCTGAATATTCTTTTGACTGCAATTAGGTGTGATTCCCTAGGAGCTGATTTATATCTAGCACAGACACATGTTAAAAACATAATATCTGCTCTAGAAGCAGTTAGATATAAAAGGGAAGCTATCATACATCTATACATGGTTTGATCAACCTGTTTTCCTTGATCATCTGGTTCAACTTGTGTGGATGGTGTCATGGGAGTGGAACATCATTTACAGTCTTGTAAAGAAATTTTGTTCAATAATTCTTTAACATATTTAGATTGATGTATAAAAGTTCTATTTGTTTGTTGTTTAATCTGCAGTCCTAAAAAGTACTGCAGTTCTCCCATTGTACTCATCTCAAATTTTGATTGCATGAGTTTCTTAAATTCATCACACAATTTTCTGTTTGTTGAACCAAATATGATATCATCAACATAAATTTGAACAAGTAAGGCATGATTTCCAACATGTTTAATGAAATGTGTTTTATCAATGGAGCCTCTTGTAAAGTTATTTTTGAGCAAAAAGTTGGAAAGTGTTTCATACCAGGCTCTTGGAGCCTGCTTTAGACCATAAAGAGCTTTGTCAAGCTTGTACACCCACTTAGGATGAGAAGGATCCTCAAAACCAGGTGGCTGACAGACATACACTTCCTCTTTGATCTTTCCATATAAAAATGCACTTTTAACATCCATTTGAAAATCTTTAATTTTGTTGGAAATAGCATAAGCCAGAAATAACCTGATGGCTTCAAGTCTTGCAACTGGAGCAAATGTTTCATCATAATCAATTCCTTCTTCTTGAGAATAACCTTGTACCACCAGTCTTGCCTTGTTCTTAATATTCATACCAGCCTCATCTTGTTTGTTCCTGAAAACCCATCTTGTGCCAATTGGTTGATTGTTTGGTGGTAAGGGACAGATTTCCCAGACCTGCTGCTTCTTGAATTGGAGCAACTCATCTTGCATAGCTTGCACCCAATTGTTGTCTTTGAGGGCTTCTTGGTGTAACATCGCAAAATTTTCCCCAAAATTTTAATACATAAAAAGCCCTTATATATATATATATTTTTATTACACCTTTATCATTAATATTATACAAATGTGCCTAAGTCTTTATTTATCCTAACTCACAACTTATATACATACATAAATGTATATAAATAATAATAATAATAATAATAATAATATGATTCTAAATTCCTTTTTTTTTCCACATACAAGATTTTTTTTTAAAATAAAGCCTTGAGTCAAATAGTCAAAGTCCTAGTTAAAGTCTTAGTCAAATAGTCAATTCATCATAAAACCTTACTTTATGGTGTTGACCAATTTTAATGGCTAATTGACTCCAAAACTAGTATAAAAACCCACCTATGACCCATTACACTTTGCACCTCTAAATCGATTGTTTCAAATTCGATTAAACTCTCCCTCATACCTTTCTTCTAGAGTATATTACTTCTACATTTGAAGCTTTGATTATAAGCTCTTGCAATTGGCGAATTGGAAGCTTGATATTCTTTCTTTTTCGTTTATTTCTTCAATTTGGACTAGCTACGTTGTTGAGTCTTTGGGATTCGCCTCGCATACATTCACAACACTTAGAGGATAATTCACCTTAGCCAATGTGAGTTTTACATAGCCCCTTTTATTTATCACCATTTTTGGGGTGAAACATGTTACAACATCATTTATGCCATTCAATCATCAATGTGTCTATGTGTTTTCTATGTTGCATTATGTCTTGAGCATGATTAGAGTAAGCACCATTCTAGCATAATCATTAACTCCGTACAAGCCGGCGGTAAACATTGATAGATCTATTGGACTGACAATCCCACCCGGATACGTGCCTCCTACAAAGGTAGCGTGGGTGTTTGTTATCGTATAACATATTCAAGTGGACCATGAGCGTATGGTATGTATCATATTATAACAGTCACCAGGGTTGGTTATGCACTCGATTTATTTCTAGTATGTTTTCACATATGGACTAGATTGCCATGACACATGAATTGCACAACAATTTTATTCGATTATCGAAACCTATGTAATTCTCACCAACTTTTGTTGACCCAAAATATTTTCAACTTAACATGTTTCAGGTTCTACTTGCTTGAAGATTTGAATTAATGCTTGAAGATGTGTGCATAGTTTTATTCAATTTGATGTACGAATTCTTGTAGAACAATTGTATGTAATTTATTTAAATCATATAATGAAATCTATTATTTACCATGAGCTATTGAACAATCATCAATACGTGACATCCCGATGTTTCCGCCATCGGTTGGGGTGTTACAGATTGGTATCAGAGCCATGGTTATAGGGAATTAGGTTATTAGAAAAATAATCTAGTCTATAACCATAGGATTTAACTAGTACTTGCTTCTTTTACTTGCTATTCTCTATCTCCCTCCTACTTCTTATCCCTACATTAATCCCTACGAGAAGGTTGCTCTCCATCACTGGATCTACTCTTAGACTAATAAGGCAAAACCCTCAGGTTTAACCTGAACCACCTTGAGATCTCGTCGAAGTTCTAGATTTTAATAACGAACACGTGCAATCTGGAAGGGTGAATGCCTGTATTCTGAGTCTTCTGTCTAGGCTGGCATTGCGCATATATCCCAATCAGACGAGGGACCCGGATGCCTACCTGGGAATTCTCGGGATGAGTGTTCACTTATAGGCTAAAGCATGTCTTCACTATGTTGTTGGAATCTGGAATCTTTGATACGTCAACGTTTTCGTTTATTCGTTTTAATTAATGAATAAATGATTACATTCCTTATATCACCTCATTCATTTCATGCCACATTGAACCTTCATTGTGTCCCTTACAGATCATGTCTCCACGTCGCAGCACTCGCAATAACAGTGGTGAAAACCAAGAGGAAAGTAACAACAACCACAACAACAACAAAAACAACAAAGGTGTTGATGCCCAACTGGCTGCGATTATTTCCCAACAAATGGCGCAACAAATCACAACTCTGGTTTCTAACTTGTTGGCTCAAGTCATCCCAATGAATGGGAACGGCAATGGAAATGGAAATGGCGATGGAACTCACATAAAGAACGGGACCTTAGTTCGGAAAGGCGAGAAAACAAGTATTGTGGCCGCGGTAACTACCGAGAACCAGAAGCGCAAGACCAGGGATCCTAATGTAAACCTCACTACACAAGCTTCTAACAAGAAACTCTATACAAGAAACTTTCCATTGTGTAACACATGCAAACGACATCACCCCACTGTTTCAGTGTGTCGCCTGTGCACCAATTATGGTAGGTATGGCCATCTGGTCAACACATGTCGTGAGTCCCCAAACCCTAACACCAACCAACCAACCAACCCTGCTCAGGTTGCTAATCTTAATCGTCCTGGTAAACACAACTATGGTCAATGTTATGAATGTGGAAACCCAAATCATTTCCGTAACCGAAGCCCTAAACTAAATCGAGATCAAGAACCTCCAGCTACTTAACAGCAAACCCCACCATTTGAATGATGTCTACATTTTAATTCTATGTATTGACACTTTTTGATGCAAGTAATAAATTCAAGTATTATCATAACATCTGAGTGCATGCTTGTTTGAATGTGAACTAATTGCTATATCTATAATCATACTTGCTTACTTGTACAACAATTAGTTGACTACCAAACAACCTACTCAACGATTGGTAGAGGTCATCATGTCTTTCCAACAGTCGGGAGAGGCCCTACAACCTGCTCAACGACTGGTGGAGACTATCGAACCTGCTCAACAATCGGTAGAGTCATAAAAGGACGCAAAACCCTAATGTAAGGTAAATTGATAATTACGGTCCGGAACGTAATCATGAATTTACAGGTACGTTAAGGTAGTGAGAAATTTTATCAAGGTTTTTGGTAGTCGACCAATTGTATACCTGGTGTTTTTCTTTTAACTTCGGGACGAAGTTCCTAAAAGTAGGGGAGACTGTAACATCGCAAAATTTTCCCCAAAATTTTAATACATAAAAAGCCCTTATATATATATATTTTTATTACACCTTTATCATTAATATTATACAAATGTGCCTAAGTCTTTATTTATCCTAACTCACAACTTATATACATACATAAATGTATATAAATAATAATAATAATAATAATATGATTCTAAATTCCTTTTTTTTTCCACATACAAGATTTTTTTTAAAATAAAGCCTTGAGTCAAATAGTCAAAGTCCTAGTCAAAGTCTTAGTCAAATAGTCAATTCATCATAAAACCTTACTTTATGGTGTTGACCAATTTTAATGGCTAATTGACTCCAAAACTAGTATAAAAACCCACCTATGACCCATTACACTTTGCACCTCTAAATCGATTGTTTCAAATTCGATTAAACTCTCCCTCATACCTTTCTTCTAGAGTATATTACTTCTACATTTGAAGCTTTGATTATAAGCTCTTGCAATTGGCGAATTGGATGCTTGATATTCTTTCTTTTTCGTTTATTTCTTCAATTTGGACTAGCTACGTTTTTGAGTCTTTGGGATTCGCCTCGCATACATTCACAACACTTAGAGGATAATTCACCTTAGCCAATGTGAGTTTTACATAGCCCCTTTTATTTATCACCATTTTTGGGGTGAAACATGTTACAACATCATTTATGCAATTCAATCATCAATGTGTCTATGTGTTTTCTATGTTGCATTATGTCTTGAGCATGATTAGAGTAAGCACCATTCTAGCATAATCATTAACTCTGTACAAGCCGGCGGTAAACATTGATAGATCTATTGGACTGACAATCCCACCCGGATACGTGCCTCCTACAAAGGTAGCGTGGGTGTTTGTTATCGTATAACATATTCAAGTGGACCATGAGCGTATGGTATGTATCATATTATAACAGTCACCAGGGTTGGTTATGCACTCGATTTATTTCTAGTATGTTTTCACATATGGACTAGATTGCCATGACACATGAATTGCACAACAATTTTATTCGATTATCGAAACCTATGTAATTCTCACCAACTTTTGTTGACCCAAAATATTTTCAACTTAACATGTTTCAGGTTCTACTTGCTTGAAGATTTGAATTAATGCTTGAAGATGTGTGCATAGTTTTATTCAATTTGATGTACGAATTCTTGTAGAACAATTGTATGTAATTTATTTAAATCATATAATGAAATCTATTATTTACCATGAGCTATTGAACAATCATCAATACGTGACATCCCGATGTTTCCGCCATCGGTTGGGGTGTTACACTTGGTACTTCTTAGGTTCCAACTGAGAAATGAATGCTGAGAAGAAGCAAAAGTTGGAAAGCTGGTTTCTTGTGAGAACCCCTGTTGCAATATCACCCATGATTTGATCCAATGGATGATCTTTGTGTTCAATCAGTTGTTGTAAACCACTGACAGGTGTAGGTGGCTCTTGTACTTCATCAAACAAACCACTGAGGTTTATAATGTCTTGTTCAGCTGTTTGAATGTCACACCCTCAAATTTCCACTGCGGGGTTTATACCGCGAGGCGCATGATATACCAGGATCCCATAGCCATAAGTCATATGAAAGAACTCTAAATGCCCAAACCATTTAGTTCATTTTCAAAAACCAAGTTTAGTTAAGCTGCAGAAGCGTAAACCAAATTTAAACCTTTTAAAACCATGCGCAAAACAACGCGCCCAAATTAAAACCATATGAAAGAAAATGTAAAAACATAATATGTAATTTAGGTGTATGCCCAAGACCCTGAATGCAGTGAAGTGTGCAGTGCTTTCTAATCCTGGCACCGGAAGCTAACTACTTGCAAAAGCATGTAAATCATGGGTCAACAAACAATGTTGGTGAGTTCACTAAGTAAAGTAAATGAGTATGTAACTGCGCTGGTTTCCAAAACCACGTAAACAAGTAAATTGAGTTGGTTCCTAGAACCGTGTAACCACTAGTTCGTCGCATGTCAAGGGTAGCTAGCCCATTCATGATAACTAACACCGAATATACCGAACTGCTATGTACGTGTAGCCACAAATGTGAGCCGCATGCCTGACATCATTGTCTATCCACAATGATAAAGTTCGTTAAGTTATAGTTCACGCCCGCGCTCCCCGAGCCGGTGTGAGGTTTGTAAGACCAAATAGCGCTATCAACTAATAACCCGCTTGCCATAACCCGGCAACTCATTCGGTACGTGAGGACTTACAGATGATAGAGTTGGTTTAGTTCATCAAGGACACAGTTTGCGAACTAGTAAAAGCCGACTCACACAAGGATCCATAGCATCCCAACCCGAGATGTGTAAGTAGTCCCAAACCAGACTAGAAAATAGTAGTTCCAACCCGGACTAGAAAAAGTTAAGTACGTTGTCTCAACCCGAGCCGCATGCTTTTGAGAAAAGAGTAGTGAAACTCACCTTAGTATGCAAGCAAGTAAATCCAAATTCCAAGTAGGGTGCACTACCGACTCCCTAGTACAAGTGTCACTAAGTAAGTATATGTGTAATACCATTACACCATATAACCCGTTTGTCCAAGACGTTTAAATGTTCAAAAGCGTGTAGGTGACACCTAGTGATTCTACATGCATAAGTAAATCCTACGGACCCGTTGGTGAATACGTTGGTTACAATTAGTTTTACATTCCATATGTGTCTTATACAAGTGCCCATTCAGTTACACATCAAATACATACCACCTAGGACTTCAATTAGTCACATAAACACATAATACACAATCTGTGTTTTTAGGACAGATTGTGCATCACAAAAACTAATTTATTTTAAATATTTAATCAGTGAGTTAATCTCTCAAATTTTTACTGAATATTTTTTGGGATTCTTTTAACAACCCATATTTTTGTTTTGTCTCAAAACCAAACACAAAAATAATTAAAATTCATTCAACACAGCTATGTTCAGAAAACTTTCATAACAGGTCAGTTTAGTATAAAAATTCCCAAAACTTGTGTATTCATCCACACAGGATGAATCCACATGGAAAACTCAAATTATTCCAATGTTAATCTTCTGTAAAAATTTCATAACCTAATTCTTTATAAAACTCAAGTTATGACATTTTAAAGTCGACTCAGTTTGTTAACCCGAAATTCTGATATGACCTATTTTCAAAGAAAATTCCAAAAACGACTTAAACGACGTCCAAATCACTCGATTTTACCAATTATGAAAAGCTAAGACCAGGTGTGATTTAACCATGCAAAGAAAACATCAAAATCATCATGTTAAAGTCACGTACAGACCCTACAAGTTCACCTAAACATTCTGTCCAGATTTTAATTACGCACAAACCTTTATTTAAACAACTCCCGTTTGCGTAAAATCGATCAACAATCATCAATAATCATTACAAAACATTCCTAAGACCTATTAAGATCAGATTCTATCATAATACATGCAAAAATTATAACCCTAATGATCAAAACTTCAACAACTTGCGCAACAAGTAACCTATTATATCACTAATCGCCTATCATCATGTTTAGCCCGTTTAATCTTCAAAAACCTCAAGTTTTAGTATTTATAAAAAGGTCTCAGACCTGGACAAACATAGTTATAGGGTTTTTATAACATAATAATAAGATTAATGCGTAGAAGATTAAGGATTATACCCCAAGATCTTCGATACAATCAACCGAACGCTCTTGAAGCTTCCCGATCGATGTTCTTGCGCCTTAGCAGGTGGTTTGGGGTTAATATTTCATAGGTAGGGTAGTAGGGGCGATTAGGGTTTGAGTTTAGGTGATACAAGAGGTTTAGGGTTGCTTAAATAGGTGTTTAAGTCGGTTTGGTGGCGTCAGGTACCGGCGAGCGGGCCGCTCGCTCCCTATGAGCGGCCGCTCACAGGGCCTTGGCCCGCGTGGGTGGCCCGTTTCGTCACCCGGCGTATTTTCCTTCAACGTTTTCGCTATTTCGGACCGTAATAAGTGTAACCCCATGTGTTGAGACCCCAATCATCCTAATGGTCCATCTTTAACGATTCTTATTAACGTATTCAGTTTAAGTTCACATAATCACATATGGTTTGCACATAGTTTCACCGAGTATCACAGAAGCACGTAATCGCAATCAAACCAAATCAGTTAACTCACAATTATTAAACTTCATTATTCACCAACGTCTGAGGTTCACTAATCATGTATACAGTCTAGTAATTCCTCGAATTACCACCTTATGCAGTTATTAACATACAAGTATGTAACGTGTGTCCTATCTAGCTAACCCTAGTTAAGTGTTTAGCCACATACGAACATGCAAGTTAACTAGAGTTCAGTTAAAGTAGGAACCTGAAAATGCGGGGTGTCACATTGAACATCTTCAGTAGTTGTAGGAGCTGAAACAGATGTTTGAGTTTGTACATCAGCAGTTGTTGAATTAGAAGTTTGTGAAACTTCTGATGGTTTGAAAGTTTACTTAATGACTGTATTAGGAGTCCATGGTGCTGGATCCTCATCATCATACCTCTGATCACCATAATAAGTAAGTTTAGATGAAGTGACAGTCTTTTCAGGTCCGAAATGGAAGCTGTCAAGGTCAAAGAGTTCAGCAGGGTGTGCCGGAATAAGAGTGTATTTTGACTCATTGAACTTGACATTCAGTGTTTCTTCTACTATCTTGGTTCGTGAGTTAGATAACTTGTAGGCTTTTCTAGTGGAAGAGTAACCAAGAAAATAACCTGAATCAACTTTAGAAGCAAACATTGAAATAGATTCTTTAATGTTTAGAATGAAACATTGACATCCAAAAGCCCTGAAAAAGGAGATAAGGGGCTTCATGCCATGAAGAACTTCATAGGCAGTTTTGGAGTGTCTCTTGTTGACACGGACTCTATTCTGAACATAACATGCAATGTTGACTGCTTCACAGATTCCATGACATTAAAACACTACCTTACTGGGCTGTACGCGATGTCTGCAGACATAAGTTGCCAGGTGCTACTGTGAACAACGATGCTGTTGGATATTTTGCAGATCGCATGGTGAGAGAGAGTAGGACGAAATGGGATGTGTTCACCCCACAGTATCCGAGAAGGATTGTTCATAAGAAGATAAAAGATCAGATAACGGGGATGAACAAGGTTACTTTGAAATATGATCCACCGACAGTTTTGAAACATATACCTTTGATGCGTATTCCACAACATTTCTCGAAAGACTTTATGTGGTGGTATTATGATTGGAAGACGGCAGAGGCTATTATCTTGTTGAAAGATGGGAAGAATGATTTCAAGAAGATACATATCTTTGATCCAATGTGGTTGATAAACTGCTCTCATGAAAATATTATCATGTTGTATTACAACCTGATATACTGTGAAGAAAAAGATAGTGAACACGATGCAAAATACCAACGTGCGGTATTTTTGTGTTTTTCATGATATGTTAACGCAGGGTGCGACTATGATAAGAAACTGGGGAAGTTTGTTCAAGTTCAGAAAGAAAAGAAGAAACCGAAGAAAACTCATGAACCAGTAATGACGAAAGAGCAGAAGACCTTACTGCACATCAAGCTGATGAACAAGAGAATGGACGAAGAGCGAAGGCTTAAGCAATCCAAGCAATAGTCGAGCGGGAGTTTGTTGATACATATTTTGCGAGTAGTGCTATTGGATTGCTAATACAATCTTGTTTTGTCATAATCGAAAGGTCGAAGGTGGATAAGTATATGGTCGAATGTAGATAAATATGGTCGAAGGGAGAAGCTCAAGGTCAAAGGAAAGTTTGGTTGTATATAGTGCTGATTCGCACGTTTGATTGGTCGAACGTGCACATTCGCCCATACGTATGGTCGAATGTACAGTTCTATATATAAGCTGAATCAGATTTTAAGTTTATCAGTTGTCATTTTAATTCCATCCTTTGAGTGTGTTTTCTCCCTAGGGTTTCTTTGAGTATGTTATTACTTTATTTCATTGTAAACAACAAATTGTAAGATTAATCTACATGTTTATGAATGAAATGGAAACTTTGATAGTGATTTGTTTGTTTTGTTTGATCAAAGTCTTTAATAATAATAGGGGTTCTGGATTTCCTGAATTTTCTGAAGAACTGTTAAGCCAAGCTCAGAAACTTGCACGTGAGAAAAGCAAGAAGTTCGTTGATGAAGTTTTCAAGAACTCAGATTGTCAGAAACCGACTGTAGAACAATCTGACGATCTGAAGAACTTGCTAAGGAAGCCGAAAGAGAAAGAGGCCAACCGACCAAAGGCTTAGATTTAGGGTGGTTTCTATAAATTCCATAACGAACTGTTCAAACGTAAAGCTCTCGGGTGGAAATATTTGAGACAACTGAGGTGTGTTGCAGTGAAGTGGGAGAAAGGAATTCTGTATTTTCACAGATTCCATGACATTAAAACACTACCTTACTGGGCTGTACGCGATGTCTGCAGACATAAGTTGCCAGGTGCTACTGTGAACAACGATGCTGTTGGATATTTTGCAGATCGCATGGCGAGAGAGAGTAGGACGAAATGGGATGTGTTCACCCCACAGTATCCGAGAAGGATTGTTCATAAGAAGATAAAAGATCAGATAACGGGGATGAACAAGGTTACTTTGAAATATGATCCACCGACAGTTTTGAAACATATACCTTTGATGCCTATTCCACAACATTTCTCGAAAGACTTTATGTGGTGGTATTATGATTGGAAGACGGCAGAGGCTATTATCTTGTTGAAAGATGGGAAGAATGATTTCAAGAAGATACATATCTTTGATCCAATGTGGTTGATAAACTGCTCTCATGAAAATATTATCATGCTGTATTACAACCTGATATACTGTGAGAAAAAAGATAGTGAACACGATGCAAAATACCAACGTGCGGTATTTTTGTGTTTTTCATGGTATGTTAACGCAGGGTGCGACTATGATTAGAAACTGGGGAAGTTTGTTCAAGTTCAGAAAGAAAAGAAGAAACCGAAGCAAACTCATGAACCAGTAATGACGAAAGAGCAGAAGACCTTACTGCACATCAAGCTGATGAACAAGAGAATGGACGAAGAGCGAAGGCTTAAGCAATCCAAGCAATAGTCGAACGGGAGTTTGTTGATACATATTATGCGACTAGTGCTATTGGATTGCTAATACAATCTTGTTTTGTCATAATCGAAAGGTCGAAGGTGGATAAGTATATGGTCGAATGTAGATAAATATGGTCGAAGGGAGAAGCTCAAGGTCGAAGAGAAAGTTTTGTTGTATATAGTGCTGATTCGCCCGTTTGATTGGTCGAACGTGCACATTCACCCATACGTATGGTCGAATGTGCAGTTCTATATATAGGCTGAATCAGATTTTAAGTTTATCAGTTGTCATTTTAATTCCCTCCTTTGAGTGTGTTTTCTCCCTAGGGTTTCTTTGAGTATGTTATTACTTTATTTCATTGTAAACAACAAATTGTAAGATTAATCTACATGTTTATGAATGAAATGGAAACTTTGAAAGTGATTTGTTTGTTTTGTTTGATCAAAGTCTTAAAAAATAATAAGGGTTCTGGATTTCCTAAATTTTCTGAAGAACTGTTAAGCCAAGCTCAGAAACTTGCACGTGAGAAAAGCAAGAAGTTCGTTGACGAAGTTTTCAAGAACTCAGATTGTCAGAAACCGACTATAGAACAATCTGACGATCTGAAGAACTTGCTAAGGAAGCTGAAAGAGAAAGAGGTCAACCGACCAAAGACTGAGATTCAGGGTGGTTTCTATAAATTCCTTAACGAACTGTTCAAAGGTAAAGCTCTCGGGTGGAAATATTTGAGACAACTGAGGTGTGTTGCAGTGAAGTGGGAGAAAGGAATTCTGTATTTTCACAGATTCCATGACATTAAAACACTACCTTACTGGGCTGTACGCGATGTCTGCAGACATAAGTTGCCAAGTGCTACTGTGAACAACGATGCTGTTGGATATTTTGCAGATCGCATGGCGAGAGAGAGTAGGACGAAATGGGATGTGTTCACCCCACAGTATCCGAGAAGGATTGTTCATAAGAAGATAAAAGATCTGATAACGGGGATGAACAAGGTTACTTTGAAATATGATCCACCGACAGTTTTGAAACATATACCTTTGATGCCTATTCCACAACATTTCTCGAAAGACTTTATGTGGTGGTATAATGATTGGAAGACGGCAGAGGCTATTATCTTGTTGAAAGATGGGAAGAATGATTTCAAGAAGATACATATCTTTGATCCAATGTGGTTGATAAACTGCTCTCATGAAAATATTATCATGCTGTATTACAACCTGATATACTGTGAGAAAAAAGATAGTGAACACGATGCAAAATACCAACGTGCGGTATTTTTGTGTTTTTCATGGTATGTTAACGCAGGGTGCGACTATGATTAGAAACTGGGGAAGTTTGTTCAAGTTCAGAAAGAAAAGAAGAAACCGAAGCAAACTCATGAACCAGTAATGACGAAAGAGCAGAAGACCTTACTGCACATCAAGCTGATGAACAAGAGAATGGACGAAGAGCGAAGGCTTAAGCAATCCAAGCAATAGTCGAGCGGGAGTTTGTTGATACATATTATGCGACTAGTGCTATTGGATTGCTAATACAATCTTGTTTTGTCATAATCGAAAGGTCGAAGGTGGATAAGTATATGGTCGAATGTAGATAAATATGGTCGAAGGGAGAAGCTCAAGGTCGAAGGAAAGTTTTGTTGTATATAGTGCTGATTCGCGCGTTTGATTGGTCGAACGTCCACATTCGCCCATACGTATGGTCGAATGTGCAGTTCTATATATAGGGTGAATCAGATTTTAGGTTTATCAGTTGTCCTTTTAATTCCCTCCTTCGAGTGTGTTTTCTCCATAGGGTTTCTTTGAGTATGTTATTACTTTATTTCATTGTAAACAACAAATTGTAAAGATTAATCTACATGTTTATGAATGAAATGGAAACTTTGAAAGTGATTTGTTTGTTTTGTTTGATCAAAGTCTTAAAAAATAATAAGGGTTCTGGATTTCCTAAATTTTCTGAAGAACTGTTAAGCCAAGCTCAGAAACTTGCACGTGAGAAAAGCAAGAAGTTCGTTGATGAAGTTTTCAAGAACTCAGATTGTCAGAAACCGACTATAGAACAATCTGACGATCTGAAGAACTTGCTAAGGAAGCTGAAAGAGAAAGAGGTCAACCGACCAAAGACTGAGATTCAGGGTGGTTTCTATAAATTCCTTAACGAACTGTTCAAAGGTAAAGCTCTCGGGTGGAAATATTTGAGACAACTGACGTGTGTTGCAGTGAAGTGGGAGAAAGGAATTCTGTATTTTCACAGATTCCATGACATTAAAACACTACCTTACTGGGCTGTACGCGATGTCTGCAGACATAAGTTGCCAAGTGCTACTGTGAACAACGATGCTGTTGGATATTTTGCAGATCGCATGGCGAGAGAGAGTAGGACGAAATGGGATGTGTTCACCCCACAGTATCCGAGAAGGATTGTTCATAAGAAGATAAAAGATCTGATAACGGGGATGAACAAGGTTACTTTGAAATATGATCCACCGACAGTTTTGAAACATATACCTTTGATGCCTATTCCACAACATTTCTCGAAAGACTTTATGTGGTGGTATTATGATTGGAAGACGGCAGAGGCTATTATCTTGTTGAAAGATGGGAAGAATGATTTCAAGAAGATACATATCTTTGATCCAATGTGGTTGATAAACTGCTCTCATGAAAATATTATCATGCTGTATTACAACCTGATATACTGTGAGAAAAAAGATAGTGAACACGATGCAAAATACCAACGTGCGGTATTTTTGTGTTTTTCATGGTATGTTAACGCAGGGTGCGACTATGATTAGAAACTGGGGAAGTTTGTTCAAGTTCAGAAAGAAAAGAAGAAACCGAAGCAAACTCATGAACCAGTAATGACGAAAGAGCAGAAGACCTTACTGCACATCAAGCTGATGAACAAGAGAATGGACGAAGAGCGAAGGCTTAAGCAATCCAAGCAATAGTCGAGCGGGAGTTTGTTGATACATATTATGCGACTAGTGCTATTGGATTGCTAATACAATCTTGTTTTGTCATAATCGAAAGGTCGAAGGTGGATAAGTATATGGTCGAATGTAGATAAATATGGTCGAAGGGAGAAGATCAAGGTCGAAGGAAAGTTTTGTTGTATATAGTGCTGATTCGCGCGTTTGATTGGTCGAACGTCCACATTCGCCCATACGTATGGTCGAATGTGCAGTTCTCTATATAGGGTGAATCAAATTTTAGGTTTATCAGTTGTCCTTTTAATTCCCTCCTTCGAGTGTGTTTTCTCCATAGGGTTTCTTTGAGTATGTTATTACTTTATTTCATTGTAAACAACAAATTGTAAAGATTAATCTACATGTTTATGAATGAAATGGAAACTTTGAAAGTGATTTGTTTGTTTTGTTTGATCAAAGTCTTCAAAAATAATAAGGGTTCTGGATTTCCTGAATTTTCTGAAGAACTATTAAGCCAAGCTCAGAAACTTGCACGTGAGAAAAGTAAGAAGTTCGTTGATGAAGTTTTCAAGAACTCAGATTGTCAGAAACCGACTGTAGAACAATCTGACGATCTGAAGAACTTGCTAAGGAAGCCGAAAGAGAAAGAGGCCAACCGACCAAAGGCTTAGATTTAGGGTGGTTTCTATAAATTCCATAACGAACTGTTCAAACGTAAAGCTCCCGGGTGGAAATATTTGAGACAACTGAGGTGTGTTGTAGTGAAGTGGGAGAAAGGAATTCTGTATTTTCACAGATTCCATGACATTAAAACACTACCTTACTGGGCTGTACGCGATGTCTGCAGACATAAGTTGCCAGGTGCTACTGTGAACAACGATGCTGTTGGATATTTTGCAGATCGCATGGCGAGAGAGAGTAGGACGAAATGGGATGTGTTCACCCCACAGTATCCGAGAAGGATTGTTCATAAGAAGATAAAAGATCAGATAACGGGGATGAACAAGGTTACTTTGAAATATAATCCACCGACAGCTTTGAAACATATACCTTTGATGCCTATTCCACAACATTTCTCGAAAGACTTTATGTGGTGGTATTATGATTGGAAGACGGCAGAGGCTATTATCTTGTTGAAAGATGGGAAGAATGATTTTAAGAAGATACATATCTTTGATCCAATGTGGTTGATAAACTGCTCTCAGGAAAATATTATCATGCTGTATTACAACCTGATATACTGTGAAGAAAAAGATAGTGAACACGATGCAAAATACCAACGTGCGGTATTTTTGTGTTTTTCATGGTATGTTAACGCAGGGTGCGACTATGATAAGAAACTGGGGTAGTTTGTTCAAGTTCAGAAAGAAAAGAAGAAACCGAAGCAAACTCATGAACCAGTAATGACGAAAGAGTAGAAGACCTTACTGCACATCAAGCTTATGAACAAGAGAATGGACGAAGAGCGAAGGCTTAAGCAATACAAGCAATAGTCGAGCGGGAGTTTGTTGATACATATTATGCGACTAGTGCTATTGGATTGCTAATACAATCTTGTTTTGTCATAATCGAAAGGTCGAAGGTGGATAAGTATATGGTCGAATGTAGATAAATATGGTCGAAGGGAGAAGCTCAAGGTCGAAGGAAAGTTTTGTTGTATATAGTGCTGATTCGCGCGTTTGATTAGTCGAACGTCCACATTCGCCCATACGTATGGTCGAATGTGCAGTTCTATATATAGGGTGAATCAGATTTTGGGTTTATCAGTTGTCCTTTTAATTCCCTCCTTCGAGTGTGTTTTCTCCATAGGGTTTCTTTGAGTATGTTATTACTTTATTTCATTGTAAACAACAAATTGTAAAGATTAATCTACATGTTTATGAATGAAATGGAAAATTTGAAAGTGATTTGTTTGTTTTGTTTGATCAAAGTCTTAAAAAATAATAAGGGTTCTGGATTTCCTAAATTTTCTGAAGATCTGTTAAGCCAAGCTCAGAAACTTGCACGTGAGAAAAGCAAGAAGTTCGTTGATCAAGTTTTCAAGAACTCAGATTGTCAGAAACCGACTATAGAACAATCTGACGATCTGAAGAACTTGCTAAGGAAGCCGAAAGAGAAAGAGGCCAACCGACCAAAGGCTTAGATTTAGGGTGGTTTCTATAAATTCCATAACGAACTGTTCAAACGTAAAGCTCTCGGGTGGAAATATTTGAGACAACTGAGGTGTGTTGTAGTGAAGTGGGAGAAAGGAATTCTGTATTTTCACAGATTCCATGACATTAAAACACTACCTTACTGGGCTGTACGCGATGTCTGCAGACATAAGTTGCCAGGTGCTACTGTGAACAACGATGCTGTTGGATATTTTGCAGATCGCATGGCGAGAGAGTAGGACGAAATGGGATGTGTTCACCCCACAGTATCCGAGAAGGATTGTTCATAAGAAGATAAAAGATCAGATAACGGGGATGAACAAGGTTACTTTGAAATATGATCCACCGACAGCTTTGAAACATATACCTTTGATGCCTATTCCACAACATTTCTCGAAAGACTTTATGTGGTGGTATTATGATTGGAAGACGGCAGAGGCTATTATCTTGTTGAAAGATGGGAAGAATGATTTTAAGAAGATACATATCTTTGATCCAATGTGGTTGATAAACTGCTCTCAGGAAAATATTATCATGCTGTATTACAACCTGATATACTGTGAAGAAAAAGATAGTGAACACGATGCAAAATACCAACGTGCGGTATTTTTGTGTTTTTCATGGTATGTTAACGCAGGGTGCGACTATGATAAGAAACTGGGGAAGTTTGTTCAAGTTCAGAAAGAAAAGAAGAAACCGAAGCAAACTCATGAACCAGTAATGACGAAAGAGTAGAAGACCTTACTGCACATCAAGCTGATGAACAAGAGAATGGACGAAGAGCGAAGGCTTAAGCAATCCAAGCAATAGTCGAGCGGGAGTTCGTTGATACATATTATGCGACTAGTGCTATTGGATTGCTAATACAATCTTGTTTTGTCATAATCGAAAGGTCGAAGGTGGATAAGTATATGGTCGAATGTAGATAAATATGGTCGAAGGGAGAAGCTCAAGGTCGAAGGAAAGTTTTGTTGTATATAGTGCTGATTCGCCCGTTTGATTGGTCAAACGTCCACATTCGCCCATACGTATGGTCGAATGTGCAGTTATATATATAGGCTGAATCAGATTTTAGGTTTATCAGTTGTCATTTTAATTCCCTCATTCGAGTGTGTTTTCTCCCTAGGGTTTCTTTGAGTATGTTATTACTTTATTTCATTGTAAACAACAAATTGTAAAGATTAATCTACATGTTTATGAATGAAATGGAAACTTTGAAAGTGATTTGTTTGTTTTGTTTGATCAAAGTCTTTAAAAATAAAAAGGGTTCTGGATTTCCTGAATTTTCTGAAGAACTGTTAAGCCAAGCTCAGAAACTTGCACGTGAGAAAAGCAAGAAGTTCGTTGATAAAGTTTTCAAGAACTCAGATTGTCAGAAACCGACTGTAGAACAATCTGACGATCTGAAGAACTTGCTAAGGAAGCTGAAAGAGAAAGAGGCCAACCGACCAAAGGCTTAGATTCAGGGTGGTTTCTATAAATTCCATAACGAACTGTTCAAAGGTAAAGCTCTCGGGTGGAAATATTTGAGACAACTGAGGTGTGTTGTAGTGAAGTGGGAGAAAGGAATTCTGTATTTTCACAGATTCCATGACATTAAAACACTACCTTACTGGGCTGTACGCGATGTTTGCAGACATAAGTTGCCAGGTGCTACTGCGAACAACGATGCTGTTGGATATTTTGCAGATCGCATGGCGAGATAGAGTAGGACAAAATGGTATGTGTTCACCCCACAGTATCCGAGAAGGATTTTTCATAAGAAGATAAAAGATCAGATAACGGGGATGAACAAGGTTACTTTGAAATATGATCCACCGACAGTTTTGAAACATATACCTTTGATGCCTATCGAAAGACTTTATGTGGTGGTATTATGATTGGAAGACGGCAGAGGCTATTACCTTGTTGAAAGATGGGAAGAATGATTTCAAGAAGATACATATCTTTGATCCAATGGGGTTGATAAACTGCTCTCATGAAAATATTATCATGTTGTATTACAAGCTGATATACTGTGAAGAAAAAGATAGTGAACACGATGCAAAATACCAACGTGCGGTATTTTTGTGTTTTTCATGGTATGTTAACGCAGGGTGCGACTATGATAAGAAACTGGGGAAGTTTGTTCAAGTTCAGAAAGAAAAGAAGAAACCGAAGCAAACTCATGAACCAGTAATGACGAAAGAGAAGAAGACCTTACTGCACATCAAGTTGATGAACAAGAGAATGGACGAAGAGCGAAGGCTTAAGCAATCCAAGCAATAGTCGAGCGGGAGTTTGTTGATACATATTATACGACTAGTGCTATTGGATTGCTAATACAATCTTGTTTTGTCATAATCGAAAGGTCGAAGGTGGATAAGTATATGGTCGAATGTAGATAAATATGGTCGAAGGGAGAAGCTCAAGGTCGAAGGAAAGTTATGTTGTATATAGTGCTGATTCGCCCGTTTGATTGGTCGAACGTCCACATTCGCCCATACGTATGGTCGAATGTGCAGTTCTATATATAGGGTGAATCAGATTTTAGGTTTATCAGTTGTCATTTTAATTCCCTCCTTCGAGTGTGTTTTCTCCATAGGGTTTCTTTGAGTATGTTATTACTTTATTTCATTGTAAACAACAAATTGTAAAGATTAATCTACATGTTTATGAATGAAATGGAAACTTTGAAAGTGATTTGTTTGTTTTGTTTGATCAAAGTCTTCAAAAATAATAAGGGTTCTGGATTTCCTGAATTTTCTGAAGAACTGTTAAGCCAAGCTCAGAAACATGCATGTGAGAAAAGCAAGAAGTTCGTTGATGAAGTTTTCAAGAACCCAGATTGTCAGAAACCGACTGTAGAACAATCTGACGATCTAAAGAACTTGCTAAGGAAGCCGAAAGAGAAAGAGGCCAACCCACCAAAGGCTTAGATTTAGGGTGGTTTCTATAAATTCCATAACGAACTTTTCAAAGGTAAAGCTCTCGGGTGGAAATATTTGAGACAGCTGAGGTGTGTTGTAGTGAAGTGGGAGAAAGGAATTCTGTATTTTCACAGATTCCATGACATTAAAACACTACCTTACGGGGCTGTACGCGATGTCTGCAGACATAAGTTGCCAGGTGCTACTGTGAACAACGATGCTGTTGGATATTTTGCAGATCGCATGGCGAGATAGAGTAGGACGAAATGGTATGTGTTCACCCCACAGTATCCGAGAAGGATTTTTCATAAGAAGATAAAAGATCAGATAACGGGGATGAACAAGGTTACTTTGAAATATGATCCACCGACAGTTTTGAAACATATACCTTTGATGCCTATCGAAAGACTTTATGTGGTGGTATTATGATTGGAAGACGGCAGAGGCTATTATCTTGTTGAAAGATGGGAAGAATGATTTCAAGAAGATACATATCTTTGATCCAATGGGGTTGATAAACTGCTCTCATGAAAATATTATCATGTTGTATTACAAGCTGATATACTGTGAAGAAAAAGATAGTGAACACGATGCAAAATACCAACGTGCGGTATTTTTGTGTTTTTCATGGTATGTTAACGCAGGGTGCGACTATGATAAGAAACTGGGGAAGTTTGTTCAAGTTCAGAAAGAAAAGAAGAAACCGAAGCAAACTCATGAACCAGTAATGACGAAAGAGCAGAAGGCCTTACTGCACATCAAGTTGATGAACAAGAGAATGGACGAAGAGCGAAGGCTTAAGCAATCCAAGCAATAGTCGAGCGGGAGTTTGTTGATACATATTATGCGACTAGTGCTATTGGATTGCTAATACAATCTTGTTTTGTCATAATCGAAAGGTCGAAGGTGGATAAGTATATGGTCGAATGTAGATAAATATGGTCGAAGGGAGAAGCTCAAGGTCGAAGGAAAGTTTTGTTGTATATAGTGTTGATTCGCCCGTTTGATTGGTCGAACGTCCACATTCGCCCATACGTATGGTCGAATGTGCAGTTCTATATATAGGGTGAATCAGATTTTAGGTTTATCAGTTGTCATTTTAATTCCCTCCTTCGAGTGTGTTTTCTCCATAGGGTTTCTTTGAGTATGTTATTACTTTATTTCATTGTAAACAACAAATTGTAAAGATTAATCTACATGTTTATGAATGAAATGGAAACTTTGAAAGTGATTTGTTTGTTTTGTTTGATCAAAGTCTTCAAAAATAATAAGGGTTCTGGATTTCCTGAATTTTCTGAAGAACTGTTAAGCCAAGCTCAGAAACTTGCACGTGAGAAAAGCAAGAAGTACGTTGATGAAGTTTTCAAGAACTCAGATTGTCATAAACCGACTGTAGAACAATCTGACGATCTGAAGAACTTGCTATGGAAGCCGAAAGAGAAAGAGGCCAACCGACCAAAGGCTTAGATTTAGGGTGGTTTCTATAAATTCCATAACGAACTGTTCAAAGGTAAAGCTCTCGGGTGGAAATATTTGAGACAGCTGAGGTGTGTTGTAGTGAAGTGGGAGAAAGGAATTCTGTATTTTCACAGATTCCATGACATTAAAACACTAGCTTACTGGGCTGTACGCGATGTCTGCAGACATAAGTTGCCAGGTGCTACTGTGAACAACGATGCTGTTGGATATTTTGCAGTTCGCATGGTGAGAGAGAATAGGACGAAATGGGATGTGTTCACCCCACAGTATCCAAGAAGGATTTTTCATAAGAAGATAAAAGATCAGATAACGGGGATGAACAAGGTTACTTTGAAATATGATCCACCGACAGTTTTGAAACATATACCTTTGATGCCTATTCCACAACATTTCTCGAAAGACTTTATGTGGTGGTATTATGATTGGAAGACGGCAGAGGCTATTATCTTGTTGAAAGATGGGAAGTATGATTTTAAGAAGATACATATCTTTGATCCAATGTGGTTGATAAACTGCTCTCATGAAAATATTATCATGCTGTATTACAACCTGATATACTGTGAAGAAAAAGATAGTGAACACGATGCAAAATACCAACGCGCGGTATTTTTGTGTTTTTCATGGTATGTTAACGCAGGGTGCGACTATGATAAGAAACTGGGGAAGTTTGTTCAAGTTCAGAAAGAAAAGAAGAAACCGAAGCAAACTCATGAACCAGTAATGTCGAAAGAGCAGAAGACCTTACTGCACATCAAGCTGATGAACAAGAGAATGGACGAAGAGCGAAGGCTTAAGCAATCCAAGCAATAGTCGAGCGGGAGTTTGTTGATACATATTATGTGACTAGTGCTATTGGATTGCTAATACAATCTTGTTTTGTCATAATCGAAAGGTCGAAGGTGGATAAGTATATGGTCGAATGTAGATAAATATGGTCAAAGGGAGAAGCTCAAGGTCGAAGGAAAGTTTTGTTGTATATAGTGCTGATTCGCCCGTTTGATTGGTCGAACGTCCACATTCGCCCATACGTATGGTCGAATGTGCAGTTCTATATATAGGCTAAATCAGATTTTAGGTTTATCAGTTGTCATTTTAATTCCCTCCTTCGAGTGTGTTTTCTCCCTAGGGTTTCTAGGAGTATGTTATTACTTTATTACATTGTAAACAACAAATTGTAAAGATTAATCTACATGTTTATGAATGAAATGGAAACTTTGAAAGTGATTTGTTTGTTTTGTTTGATCAAAGTCTTTAAAAATAAAAAGGGTTCTGGATTTCCTGAATTTTCTGAAGAACTGTTAAGCCAAGCTCATAAACTTGCACGTGAGAAAAGCAAGAAGTTCGTTGATGAAGTTTTCAAGAACTCAGATTGTCAGAAACCGACTGTAGAACAATCTGACGATCTGAAGAACTTGCTAAGGAAGCTAAAAGAGAAAGACGCCAACCGACCAAAGGCTTAGATTCAGGGTGGTTTCTATAAATTCCATAACGAACTGTTCAAAGGTAAAGCTCTCGGGTGGAAATATTTGAGACAGCTGAGGTGTGTTGTAGTGAACTGGGAGAAAGGAATTCTGTATTTTCATAGATTCCATGACATTAAAACACTACCTTACTGGGCTGTACGCGATGTCTGCAGACATAAGTTGCCAGGTGCTACTATGAACAACGATGCTGTTGGATATTTTGCATATCGCATGGCGAGATAGAGTAGGACGAAATGGTATGTGTTCACCCCACAGTATCCGAGAAGGATTTTTCATAAGAAGATAAAAGATCAGATAACGGGGATGAACAAGGTTACTTTGAAATATGATCCACCGACAGTTTTGAAACATATACCTTTGATGCCTATTCCACAACATTTCTCGAAAGACTTTATGTGGTGGTATTATGATTGGAAGACGGCAGAGGCTATTATCTTGTTGAAAGATGGGAAGAATGATTTCAAGAAGATACATATCTTTGATCCAATGGGGTTGATAAACTGCTCTCATGAAAATATTATCATGTTGTATTACAAGCTGATATACTGTGAAGAAAAAGATAGTGAACACGATGCAAAATACGAACGTGCGGTATTTTTGTGTTTTTCATGGTATGTTAACGCAGGGTGCGACTATGATAAGAAACTGGGGAAGTTTGTTCAAGTTCAGAAAGAAAAGAAGAAACCGAAGCAAACTTATGAACCAGTAATGACGAAAGAGCAGAAGACCTTACTGCACATCAAGCTGATGAACAAGAGAATGGACGAAGAGCGAAGGCTTAAGCAATCCAAGCAATAGTCGAGCGGGAGTTTGTTGATACATATTATGCGACTAGTGCTATTGGATTGCTAATACAATCTTGTTTTGTCATAATCGAAAGGTCGAAGGTGGATAAGTATATGGTCGAATGTAGATAAATATGGTCGAAGAGAGAAGCTCAAGGTCGAAGGAAAGTTTTGTTGTATATAGTGCTGATTCGCCCGTTTGATTGTCGAACGTCCACATTCGCCCATACGTATGGTCGAATGTGCAGTTCTATATATAGGCTGAATCAGATTTTAGGTTTATCAGTTGTCATTTTAATTCCCTCCTTCGAGTGTGTTTTCTCCTTAGGGTTTCTTTGAGTATGTTATTACTTTATTTCATTGTAAACAACAAATTGTAAAGATTAATCTACATGTTTATGAATGAAATGGAAACTTTGAAAGTGATTTGTTTGTTTTGTTTGATCAAAGTCTTTAAAAATAAAAAGGGTTCTGGATTTCCTGAATTTTCTTAAGAACTGTTAAGCCAAGCTCAGAAACTTGCACGTGAGAAAAGCAAGAAGTTCGTTGATGAAGTTTTCAAGAACTCAGATTGTCAGAAACCGACTGTAGAACAATCTGATGATCTGAAAAACTTGCTAAGGAAGCTAAAAGAGAAAGAGGCCAACCGACCAAAGGCTTAGATTCAGGGTGGTTTCTATAAATTCCATAACGAACTATTCAAAGGTAAAGCTCTCGGGTGGAAATATTTGAGACAGCTGAGGTGTGTTGTAGTGAAGTGGGAGAAAGGAATTCTGTATTTTCATAGATTCCATGACATTAAAACACTACCTTACTGGGCTGTACGCGATGTCTGCAGACATAAGTTGCCAGGTGCTACTGTGAACAACGATGCTGTTGGATATTTTGCAGATCGCATGGCGGATTAGAGTAGGACGAATTGGTATGTGTTCACCCCACAGTATCCGAGAAGTATTTTTCATAAGAAGATAAAAGATCAGATAACGGGGATGAACAAGGTTACTTTGAAATATGATCCACCGACAGTTTTGAAACATATACCTTTGATGCCTATTCCACAACATTTCTCGAAAGACTTTATGTGGTGGTATTATGATTGGAAGACGGCAGAGGCTATTATCTTGTTGAAAGATTGGAAGAATGATTTCAAGAAGATACATATCTTTGATCCAATGGGGTTGATAAACTGCTCTCATGAAAATATTATCATGTTGTATTACAAAGTTGATATACTGTGAAGAAAAAGATAGTGAACACAATGCAAAATACCAACATGCGGTATTTTTGTGTTTTTCATGGTATGTTAACGCAGGGTGCGACTATGATAAGAAACTGGGGAAGTTTGTTCATGTATAGAAAGAAAAGAAGAAACCGAAGCAAACTCATGAACCAGTAATGACGAAAGAGCAGAAGACCTTACTACACATCAAGCTGATGAACAAGAGAATGGACGAAGAGCGAAGGCTTAAGCAATCCAAGCAATAGTCGAGCGGGAGTTTGTTGATACATATTATGCGACTAGTGCAATTGGATTGCTAATACAATCTTGTTTTGTCATAATCGAAAGGTCGAAGGTGGATAAGTATATGGTCGAATGTAGATAAATATGGTCGAAAGGAGAAGCTCAAGGTCGAAGGAAAGTTTTGTTGTATATAGTGCTGATTCGCCCGTTTGATTGGTCGAACGTCCACATTCGCCCATACGTATGGTCGAATGTGCAGTTCTATATATAGGCTGAATCAGATTTTAGGTTTATCAGTTGTCATTTTAATTCCCTCCTTCGAGTGTGTTTTCTCCATAGGGTTTCTTTGAGTATGTTATTACTTTATTTCATTGTAAACAACAAATTGTAAAGATTAATCTACATGTTTATGAATGAAATGGAAACTTTGAAAGTGATTTGTTTGTTTTGTTTGATCAAAATCTTTAAAAATAATAAGGGTTCTGGATTTCCTGAATTTTCTGAAGAACTGTTAAGCCAAGCTGAGAAACTTGCACGTGCCAAAACCAAGAAGTTCATTGATGAAGTTTTCAAGAACTCAGATTGTCAGAAACCGACTGTAGAACAATCTGACGATCTGAAGAACTTGCTAAGGAAGCTAAAAGAGAAAGAGGCCAACCGACCAAAGGCTTAGATTCAGCGTGGTTTCTATAAATTCCATAACGAACTGTTCAAAGGTAAAGCTCTCGGGTGGAAATATTTGAGACAGCTGAGGTGTGTTGTAGTGAAGTGGGAGAAAGGAATTCTATATTTTCATAGATTCCATGACATTAAAACACTACCTTACTGGGCTGTACGCGATGTCTGCAGACATAAGTTGCCAGGTGCTACTGTGAACAACGATGCTGTTGGATATTTTGCAGATCGCATGGCGAGATAGAGTAGGGCGAAATGGTATGTGTTCACCCCACAGTATCCGAGAAGGATTTTTCATAAGAAGATAAAAGATCAGATAACGGGGATGAACAAGGTTACTTTGAAATATGATCCACCGACAGTTTTGAAACATATACCTTTGATGCCTATTCCACAACATTTCTCGAAAGACTTTATGTGGTGGTATTATGATTGGAAGACGGCAAAGGCTATTATCTTGTTGAAAGATGGGAAGAATGATTTCAAGAAGATACATATCTTTGATCCAATGGGGTTGATAAACTGCTCTCATGAAAATATTATCATGTTGTATTACAAGCTGATATACTGTGAAGAAAAAGATAGTGAACACAATGCAAAATACCAACATGCGGTATTTTTGTGTTTTTCATGATATGTTAACGCAGGGTGCGACTATGATAAGAAACTGGGGAAGTTTGTTCATGTTCAGAAAGAAAAGAAGAAACCGAAGCAAACTCATGAACCAGTAATGACGAAAGAGCAGAAGTCCTTACTGCACATCAAGCTGATGAACAAGAGAATGGACGAAGAGCGAAGGCTTAAGCAATCCAAGCAATAGTCGAGCGGGAGTTTGTTGATACATATTATGCGACTAGTGCTATTGGATTGCTAATACAATCTTGTTTTGTCATAATCGAAAGGTCGAAGGTGGATAAGTATATGGTCGAATGTAGATAAATATGGTCGAAAGGAGAAGCTCAAGGTCGAAGGAAAGTTTTGTTGTATATAGTGCTGATTCGCCCGTTTGATTGGTCGAACGTCCACATTCGCCCATACGTATGGTCGAATGTGCAGTTCTATATATAGGCTGAATCAGATTTTAGGTTTATTAGTTGTCATTTTAATTCCCTCCTTCGAGTGTGTTTTCTCCATAGGGTTTCTTTGAGTATGTTATTACTTTATTTCATTGTAAACAACAAATTGTAAAGATTAATCTACATGTTTATGAATGAAATGGAAACTTTGAAAGTGATTTGTTGGTTTTGTTTGATCAAAATCTTTAAAAATAATAAGGGTTCTGGATTTCCTGAATTTTCTGAAGAACTGTTAAGCCAAGCTGAGAAACTTGCACGTGCCAAAACCAAGAAGTTCGTTGATGAAGTTTTCAAGAACTCAGATTGTCAGAAACCGACTGTAGAACAATCTGACGATCTGAAGAACTTGCTAAGGAAGCTAAAAGAGAAAGAGGCCAACCGACCAAAGGCTTAGATTCAGCGTGGTTTCTATAAATTCCATAACGAACTGTTCAAAGGTAAAGCTCTCGGGTGGAAATATTTGAGACAGCTGAGGTGTGTTGTAGTGAAGTGGGAGAAAGGAATTCTGTATTTTCATAGATTCCATGACATTAAAACACTACCTTACTAGGCTGTACGCGATGTCTGCAGACATAAGTTGCCAGGTGCTACTGTGAACAACGATGCTGTTGGATATTTTGCAGATTGCATGGCGAGAGAGAGTAGGACGAAATGGGATGTGTTCACTCCATAGTTTCCGAGAAGGATTGTTCATAAGAAGATAAAGGATCAGATAACGGGGATGAACAAGGTTACCTTGAAATATGATCCACCGACAGTTTTGAAACATATACCTTTGATGCCTATTCCACAACATTTTTCGAAAGACTTTATGTGGTGGTATTATGATTGGAAGACGGCAGAGGCTATTATCATGTTGAAAGATGGTAAGAATGATTTCAAGAAGACACATATCTTTGATCCAATGGGGTTGATAAACTGCTCTCATGAAAATATTATCATGTTGTATTACAAGCTGATATACTGTGAAGAAAAAGATAGTGAACACGATGCAAATTACCAACGTGCGGTATTTTTGTGTTGTTCATGGTATGTTAACGTAGGGTGCGAATATGATAAGAAACTGGGGAAGTTTGTTCAAGTTCAGAAAGAAAAGAAGAAACCGAAGCAAACTCATGAACCAGTAATGACGAAAGAGCAGAAGACCTTACTGCATATCAAGCTGATGAACAAGAGAATGGACGAAGAGCGAAGGCTTAAGCAATCCAAGCAATAGTCGAGCGGGAGTTTGTTGATACATATTATGCTACTAGTGCTATTGGATTGCTTATACAATCTTGTTTTGTCAAAATCGATTGGTCGAAGGTGGATATGTATGTGGTCGAATGTAGATAAATATGGTCGAAGGGAGAAGCTCAAGGTCGAAGGAAAGTTTTGTTGTATACAGTGCTGATTCGCCCGTTTGATTGGTCGAACGTGCACATTCACCCATACGTATGGTCGAATGTGCAGTTCTATAAATAGGCTGAATCAGATTTTAAGTTTATCAGTTGTCATTTTAATTCCCTCCTTTGAGTGTGTTTTCTCCCTAGGGTTTCTTTGAGTATGTTATTACTTTATTTCATTGTAAACAACAAATTATAAGATTAATCTACATGTTTATGAATGAAATGGAAACTTTGAAAGTGATTTGTTTGTTTTGTTTGATCAAAGTCTTTAAAAATAGTAAGGGTTCTGGATTTCCTGAATTTTCTGAAGAACTATTAACCCAAGCTCAGAAACTTGCACGTGAGAAAAGCAAGAAGTTCGTTGATGAAGTTTTCAAGAACTCAGATTGTCAGAAACCGACAGTAGAACAATCTCACGATCTGAAGAACTTGCTAAGGAAGCTAAAAGAGAAAGAGGCCAACCGACCAAAGACTGAGATTCAGGGTGGTTTCTGTAAATTCCATAACGAATTGTTCAAAGGTAAAGCTCTCGGGTGGAAATATTTGAGACAGCTGAGGTGTGTTGCGGTGAAGTGGGAGAAAGGAATTCTGTATTAACACAGATTCCATGACATTAAAACACTACCTTACTGGGCTGTACGCGATGTCTGCAGACATAAGTTGCCAGGTGCTACTGTGAACAACGATGCTGTTGGATATTTTGCAGATCGCATGGCGAGAGTGAGTAGGACGAAATGGGATGTGTTCACCCCACAGTTTCCGAGAAGGATTGTTCATAAGAAGATAAAGGATCAGATAACGGGGATGAACAAGGTTACTTTGAAATATGATCCACAGACAGTTTTGAAACATATACCTTTGATGCATATTCCACAACATTTCTCGAAAGACTTTATGTGGTGGTATTATGATTGGAAGACGGCAGAGGCTATTATCATGTTGAAAGATGGTAAGAATGATTTCAAGAAGACACATATCTTTGATCCAATGGGGTTGATAAACTGCTCTCATGAAAATATTATCATGTTATATTACAAGCTGATATACTGTGAAGAAAAAGATAGTGAACACGATGCAAAATACCAACGTGCGGTATTTTTGTGTTGTTCATGGTATGTTAACGTAGGGTGCGAATATGATAAGAAACTGGGGAAGTTTGTTCAAGTTCAGAAAGAAAACAAGAAACCGAAGCAAACTCATGAACCAGTAATGACGAAAGAGCAGATGACCTTACTGCATATCAAGCTGATGAACAAGAGAATGGACGAAGAGCGAAGGCTTAAGCAATCCAAGCAATAGTCGAGCGGGAGTTTGTTGATACATATTATGCTACTAGTGCTATTGGATTGCTAAAACAATCTTGTTTTGTCAAAATCGATTGGTCGAAGGTGGATATGTATATGGTCGAATGTAGATAAATATGGTCGAAGGGAGAAGCTCAAGGTCGAAGGAAAGTTTTGTTGTATACAGTGCTGATTCGCCCGTTTGATTGGTCGAACGTGCACCTTCCCCATACGTATGGTCGAATGTGCAGTTCTATATATAGGCTGAATCAGATTTTAAGTTTATCAGTTGTCATTTTAATTCCCTCCTTCGAGTGTGTTTTCTCCCTAGGGTTTCTTTTAGTATGTTATTACTTTATTTCATTGTAAACAACAAATTTTAAGATTAATCTACATGTTTATGAATGAAATGGAAACTTTGAAAGTGATTTGTTTGTTTTGTTTGTTCAAAGTCTTTAAAAATAATAAGGGTTCTGGATTTCCTGAATTTTCTGAAGAACTGTTAAGCCAAGCTGAGAAACTTGCATGTGAGAAAAGCAAGAAGTTCGTTGATGAAGTTTTCAAGAACTCAGATTGTCAGAAACCGACTGTAGAACAATCTGACGATCTGAAGAACTTGCTAAGGAAGCTGAAAGAGAAAGAGGCCAACCGACCAAAGGCTTAGATTCAGGGTGGTTTCTATAAATTCCATAACGAACTTTTCAAAGGTAAAGCTCTCGGGTGGAAATATTTGAGACAGCTGAGGTGTGTTGCAGTGAAGTGGGAGAAAGGAACTCTGTATTTTCACAGATTCCATGACATTAAAACACTAACTTACTGGGCTGTACGCGATGTCTGCAGACATAAGTTGCTAGGTGCTACTGTGAACAACGATGTTGTTGGATATTTTGCAGATCGCATGGCGAGAGAGAGAGAGAGTAGGACGAAATGGGATGTGTTCACCCCACAGTATCCGAGAAGGATTGTTCATAAGAAGATAAAAGATCAGATAACGGGGATGAACAAGGTTACTTTGAAATATGATCCACCGACAGTTTTGAAACATATACCTTTGATGCCTATTCCACAACATTTCTCGAAAGACTTTATGTGGTGGTATTATGATTGGAAGACGGCAGAGGCTATTATCTTGTTGAAAGATGGGAAGAATGATTTCAAGAAGATACATATCTTTGATCCAATGTGGTTGATAAACTGCTCTCATGAAATATTATCATGCTGTATTACAACCTGATATACTGTGAAGAAAAAGATAGTGAACACGATGCAAAATACCAACGTGCGGTATTTTTGTGTTTTTCATGGTATGTTAACGCAGGGTGCGACTATGATAAGAAACTGGGGAAGTTTGTTCAAGTTCAGAAAGAAAAGAAGAAACCGAAGCAAACTCATGAACCAGTAATGACGAAAGAGCAGAAGACCTTACTGCACATCAAGCTGATGAACAAGAGAATGGACGAAGAGCGAAGGCTTAAGCAATAGAAGCAATAGTCGAGCGGGAGTTTGTTGATACATATTATGCGACTAGTGCAATTGGATTGCTAATACAATCTTGTTTTGTCATAATCGAAAGGTCGAAGGTGGATAAGTATATGGTGGAATGTAGATAAATATGGTCGAAAGGAGAAGCTCAAGGTCGAAGGAAAGTTTTGTTGTATATAGTGCTGATTCGCCCGTTTGATTGGTCGAACGTGCACATTCCCCATACATATGGTCGAATGTGCAGTTCTATATATAGGCTGAATCAGATTTTAAGTTTATCAGTTGTCATTTTAATTCCCTCCTTCGAGTGTGTTTTCTCCCTAGGGTTTCTTTTAGTATGTTATTACTTTATTTCATTGTAAACAACAAATTGTAAGATTAATCTACATGTTTATGAATGAAATGGAAACTTTGAAAGTGATTTGTTTGTTTTGTTTGTTCAAAGTCTTTAAAAATAATAAGGGTTCTGAATTTCTTGAATTTTCTGAAGAACTGTTAAGCCAAGCTGAGAAACTTGCATGTGAGAAAAGCAAGAAGTTCGTTGATGAAGTTTTCAAGAACTCAGATTGTCAAAAACCGACTGTAGAACAATCTGACGATATGAAGAACTTGCTAAGGAAGCTGAATGAGAAAGAGGCCAACGGACCAAAGGCTTAGATTCAGGGTGGTTTCTATAAATTCCATAACGAACTTTTCAAAGGTAAAGCTCTCTGGTGGAAATATTTGAGACAGCTGAGGTGTGTTGCAGTGAAGTGGGAGAAAGGAACTCTGTATTTTCACAGATTCCATGACATTAAAACACTACCTTACTGGGCTGTACGCGATGTCTGCAGACATAAGTTACTAGGTGCTACTGTGAACAACGATGCTGTTGGATATTTTGCAGATCGCATGGCGAGAGAGAGAGAGTAGGACGAAATGGGATGTGTTCACCCCACAGTATCCGAGAAGGATTGTTCATAAGAAGATAAAAGATCAGATAACGGGGATGAACACGGTTACTTTGAAATATGATCCACCGACAGTTTTGAAACATATACCTTTGATGCCTATTCCACAACATTTCTCGAAAGACTTTATGTGGTGGTATTATGATTGGAAGACGGCAGAGGCTATTATCTTGTTGAAAGATGGGAAGAATGATTTCAAGAAGATACATAGCTTTGATCCAATGTGGTTGATAAACTGCTCTCATGAAAATATTATCATGCTGTATTACAACCTGATATACTGTGAAGAAAAAGATAGTGAACACGATGCATAATACCAGCGTGCGGTATTTTTGTGTTTTTCATGGTATGTTAACGCAGGGTGCGACTATGATAAGAAACTGGGGAAGTTTGTTCAAGTTCAGAAAGAAAAGAAGAAACCGAAGCAAACTCATGAACCAGTAATGACGAAAGAGCAGAAGACCTTACTGCACATCAAGCTGATGAACAAGAGAACGGACGAAGAGCGAAGGCTTAAGCAATACAAGCAATAGTCGAGCGGGAGTTTGTTGATACATATTATGCGACTAGTGGTATTGGATTGCTAATACAATCTTGTTTTGTCATAATCGAAAGGTCGAAGGTGGATAAGTATATGGTCGAATGTAGATAAATATGGTCAAAGGGAGAAGCTCAAGGTCGAAGGAAAGTTTTGTTGTCTAGAGTGCTGATTTGCCCGTTTGATTGGTCGAACGTCCACATTCGCCCATACGTATGGTCGAATGTGCAGTTCTATATATAGGCTGAATCAGATTTTAAGTTTATCAGTTGTCATTTTAATTCCCTCCTTCGAGTGTGTTTTCTCCCTAGGGTTTCTTTGAGTATGTTATTACTTTATTTCATTGTAAACAACAAATTGTAAAGATTAATCTACATGTTTATGAATGAAATGGAAACTTTGAAAGTGATTTGTTTGTTTTGTTTGATCAAAGTCTTTAAAAATAAAAAGGGTTGTGGATTTCCTGAATTTGCTGAAGAACTGTTAAGCCAAGCTGAGAAACTTGCACGTGCGAAAAGCAAGAAGTTCGTTGATGAAGTTTTCAAGAACTCAGATTGTCAGAAACCGACTGTAGAACAATCTAACGATCTGAAGAACTTGCTACGGAAGCTGAAAGAGAAAGAGGCCAACCGACCAAAGGCTTAGATTCAGGGTGGTTTCTATAAATTCCATAACGAACTGTTCAAAGGTAAAGCTCTTGGGTGGAAATATTTGAGACAGCTGAGGTGTGTTGCAGTGAAGTGGAAGAAAGGAATTCTGTATTTTCACAGATTCCATGACATTAAAACACTACCTTACTGGGCTGTACGCGATGTCTGCAGACATAAGTTGCCAGGTGCTACTGTGAACAACGATGCTGTTGGATATTTTGCAGATCGCAATGCGAAAGAGAGAAGGACGAAATGGTATGTGTTTACCCCACAGTATCCGAGAAGGATTTTTCATAAGAAGATAAAAGATCAGATAACGGGGATGAACATAGTTACTTTGAAATATGATCCACCGACAGTTTGAAACATATACCTTTGATGCCTATTCCACAACATTTCTCGAAAGACTTTATGTGGTGGTATTCTGATTGGAAGACTGCAGAAGCTATTATCTTGTTGAAAGATGGGAAGAATGTTTTCAAGAAGATACATATCTTTGATCCAATGGGGTTGATAAACTGCTCTCATGAAATAATTATCATGCTGTATTACAACCTGATATACTGTGAAGAAAAAGATAGTGAACACAATGCAAAATACCAGCGTGCGGTATTTTTGTGTTTTTCATGGTATGTTAACGCAGGGTGCGACTATGATAAGAAACTGGGGAAGTTTGTTCAAGTTCAGAAAGAAAAGAAGAAACCGAAGCAAACTCATGAACCAGGAATGACGAAAGAGCAGAAGACCTTACTGCACATCAAGCTGATGAACAATAGAATGGACGAAGAGCGAAGGCTTAAGCAATACAAGCAATAGTCGAGCGGGAGTTTGTTGATACATATTATGCGACTAGTGCTATTGGATTGCTAATACAATCTTGTTTTGTCATCATCGAAAGGTCGAAGGTGGATAAGTATATGGTCGAATGTAGATAAATATGGTCGAAGGGAGAAGCTCAAGGTCGAAGGAAAGTTTTGTTGTATATAGTGCTGATTCGCCCGTTTGATTGGTCGAACGTTCACATTCGCCCATACGTATGGTCGAATGTGCAGTTCTATATATAGGCTGAATCAGATTTTATGTTTATCAGTTGTCATTTTAATTCCCTCCTTCGAGTGTGTTTTCTCCCTAGGGTTTCTTTGAGTATGTTATTACTTTATTTCATTGTAAACAACAAATTGTAAAGATTAATCTACATGTTTATGAATGAAATGGAAACTTTGAAAGTGATTTGTTTGTTTTGTTTGATCAAAGTCTTTAAAAATAAAAAGGGTTGTGGATTTCCTGAAATTTCTGAAGAACTGTTAAGCCAAGCTGAGAAACATGCACGTGCGAAAAGCAAGAAGTTCGTTGATGAAGTTTTCAAGAACTCAGATTGTCAGAAACTGACTGTAGAACAATCTGACGATCTGATGAACTTGCTACGGAAGCTTAAAGAGAAAGAGGCCAACCGACCAAAGGCTTAGATTCAGGGTGGTTTCTATAAATTCCATAACGGACTGTTCAAAGGTAAAGCTCTCGGGTGGAAATATTTGAGACAGCTGAGGTGTGTTGCAGTGAAGTGGGAGAAAGGAATTCTGTATTTTCACAGATTCCATGACATTAAAACACTACCTTACTGGGCTGTACGCGATGTATGCAGACATAAGTTGCCAGGTGCTACTGTGAACAACGATGCTTTTGGATATTTTGCAGATCGGATGGCGAGAGAGAGAAGGACGAAATGGTATGTGTTCACCCCACAGTATACGAGAAGGATTTTTCATAAGAAGATAAAAGATCGGATAACGGTGATGAACTTGGTTACTTTGAAATATGATCCACCGACAGTTTTGAAACATATACCTTTGATGCCTATTCCACAACATTTCTCGAAAGACTTTATGTGGTGGTATTATGATTGGAAGACGGCAGAGGCTATTATCTTGTTGAAAGATGGGAAGAATGATTTAAAGAAGATACATATCTTTGATCAAATGTGGTTGATAAACTGCTCTCATGAAATAATTATCATGCTGTATTACAACCTGATATACTGTGAAGAAAAAGATAGTGAACACAATGCAAAATACCAGCGTGCGGTATTTTTGTGTTTTTCATGGTATGTTAACGCAGGGTGCGACTATGATAAGAAACTGGGGAAGTTTGTTCAAGTTCAGAAAGAAAAGAAGAAACCGAAGCAAACTCATGAACCAGGAATGACGAAAGAGCAGAAGACCTTACTGCACATCAAGCTGATGAACAATAGAATGGACGAAGAGCGAAGGCTTAAGCAATACAAGCAATAGTCGAGCGGGAGTTTGTTGATACATATTATGCGACTAGTGCTATTGGATTGCTAATACAATCTTGTTTTGTCATAATCGAAAGGTCGAAGGTGGATAAGTATATGGTCGAATGTAGATAAATATGGTCGAAAGGAGAAGCTCAAGGTCGAAGGAAAGTTTTGTTGTATATAGTGCTGATTCGCCCGTTTGATTGGTCGAACGTCCACATTCGCCCATACGTATGGTCGAATGTGCAGTTCTATATATAGGCTGAATCAGATTTTATGTTTATCAGTTGTCATTTTAATTCCCTCCTTCGAGTGTGTTTTCTCCCTAGGGTTTCTTTGAGTATGTTATTACTTTATTTCATTGTAAACAACAAATTGTAAAGATTAATCTACATGTTTATGAATGAAATGGAAACTTTGAAAGTGATTTGTTTGTTTTGTTTGATCAAAGTCTTTAAAAATAAAAAGGGTTGTGGATTTCCTGAAATTTCTGAAGAACTGTTAAGCCAAGCTGAGAAACATGCACGTGCGAAAAGCAAGAAGTTCGTTGATGAAGTTTTCAAGAACTCAGATTGTCAGAAACTGACTGTAGAACAATCTGACGATCTGATGAACTTGCTACGGAAGCTTAAAGAGAAAGAGGCCAACCGACCAAAGGCTTAGATTCAGGGTGGTTTCTATAAATTCCATAACGGACTGTTCAAAGGTAAAGCTCTCGGGTGGAAATATTTGAGACAGCTGAGGTGTGTTGCAGTGAAGTGGGAGAAAGGAATTCTGTATTTTCACAGATTCCATGACATTAAAACACTACCTTACTGGGCTGTACGCGATGTATGCAGACATAAGTTGCCAGGTGCTACTGTGAACAACGATGCTTTTGGATATTTTGCAGATCGGATGGCGAGAGAGAGAAGGACGAAATGGTATGTGTTCACCCCACAGTATACGAGAAGGATTTTTCATAAGAAGATAAAAGATCGGATAACGGTGATGAACTTGGTTACTTTGAAATATGATCCACCGACAGTTTTGAAACATATACCTTTGATGCCTATTCCACAACATTTCTCGAAAGACTTTAGGTGGTGGTATTATGATTGGAAGAAGGCAGAGGCTATTATCTTGTTGAAAGATGGGAAGAATGATTTAAAGAAGATACATATCTTTGATCAAATGTGGTTGATAAACTGCTCTCATGAAATAATTATCATGCTGTATTACAACCTGATATACTGTGAAGAAAAAGATAGTGAACACAATGCAAAATACCAGCGTGCGGTATTTTTGTGTTTTTCATGGTATGTTAACGCAGGGTGCGACTATGATAAGAAACTGGGGAAGTTTGTTCAAGTTCAGAAAGAAAAGAAGAAACCGAAGCAAACTCATGAACCAGGAATGACGAAAGAGCAGAAGACCTTACTGCACATCAAGCTGATGAACAATAGAATGGACGAAGAGCGAAGGCTTAAGCAATACAAGCAATAGTCGAGCGGGAGTTTGTTGATACATATTATGCGACTAGTGCTATTGGATTGCTAATACAATCTTGTTTTGTCATAATCGAAAGGTCGAAGGTGGATAAGTATATGGTCGAATGTAGATAAATATGGTCGAAGGGAGAAGCTCAAGGTCGAAGGAAAGTTTTGTTGTATATAGTGCTGATTCGCCCGTTTGATTGGTCGAACGTCCACATTCGCCCATACGTATGGTCGAATGTGCAGTTCTATATATAGGCTGAATCAGATTTTATGTTTATCAGTTGTCATTTTAATTCCCTCCTTCGAGTGTGTTTTCTCCCTAGGGTTTCTTTGAGTATGTTATTACTTTATTTCATTGTAAACAACAAATTGTAAAGATTAATCTACATGTTTATGAATGAAATGGAAACTTTGAAAGTGATTTGTTTGTTTTGTTTGATCAAAGTCTTTAAAAATAAAAAGGGTTCTGGATTTCCTGAATTTTCTGAAGAACTGTTAAGCCAAGCTGAGAAACTTGCACGTGCGAAAAGCAAGAAGTTCGTTGATGAAGTTTTCAAGAACTCAGATTGTCAGAAACTGACTGTAGAACAATCTGACGATCTGATGAACTTGCTACGGAAGCTTAAAGAGAAAGAGGCCAACCGACCAAAGGCTTAGATTCAGGGTGGTTTCTATAAATTCCATAACGGACTGTTCAAAGGTAAAGCTCTCGGGTGGAAATATTTGAGACAGCTGAGGTGTGTTGCAGTGAAGTGGGAGAAAGGAATTCTGTATTTTCACAGATTCCATGACATTAAAACACTACCTTACTGGGCTGTACGCGATGTATGCAGACATAAGTTGCCAGGTGCTACTGTGAACAACGATGCTTTTGGATATTTTGCAGATCGGATGGCGAGAGAGAGAAGGACGAAATGGTATGTGTTCACCCCACAGTATACGAGAAGGATTTTTCATAAGAAGATAAAAGATCGGATAACGGTGATGAACTTGGTTACTTTGAAATATGATCCACCGACAGTTTTGAAACATATACCTTTGATGCCTATTCCACAACATTTCTCGAAAGTCTTTAGGTGGTGGTATTATGATTGGAAGACGGCAGAGGCTATTATCTTGTTGAAAGATGGGAAGAATGATTTAAAGAAGATACATATCTTTGATCAAATGTGGTTGATAAACTGCTCTCATGAAATAATTATCATGCTGTATTACAACCTGATATACTGTGAAGAAAAAGATAGTGAACACAATGCAAAATACCAGCGTGCGGTATTTTTGTGTTTTTCATGGTATGTTAACGCAGGGTGCGACTATGATAAGAAACTGGGGAAGTTTGTTCAAGTTCAGAAAGAAAAGAAGAAACCGAAGGAAACTCATGAACCAGGAATGACGAAAGAGCAGAAGACCTTACTGCACATCAAGCTGATGAACAATAGAATGGACGAAGAGCGAAGGCTTAAGCAATACAAGCAATAGTCGAGCGGGAGTTTGTTGATACATATTATGCGACTAGTGCTATTGGATTGCTAATACAATCTTGTTTTGTCATAATCGAAAGGTCGAAGGTGGATAAGTATATGGTCGAATGTAGATAAATATGGTCGAAGGGAGAAGCTCAAGGTCGAAGGAAAGTTTTGTTGTATATAGTGCTGATTCGCCCGTTTGATTGGTCGAACGTCCACATTCGCCCATACGTATGGTCGAATGTGCAGTTCTATATATAGGCTGAATCAGATTTTATGTTTATCAGTTGTCATTTTAATTCCCTCCTTCGAGTGTGTTTTCTCCCTAGGGTTTCTTTGAGTATGTTATTACTTTATTTCATTGTAAACAACAAATTGTAAAGATTAATCTACATGTTTATGAATGAAATGGAAACTTTGAAAGTGATTTGTTTGTTTTGTTTGATCAAAGTCTTTAAAAATAAAAAGGGTTCTGGATTTCCTGAAATTTCTGAAGAACTGTTAAGCCAAGCTGAGAAACATGCACGTGCGAAAAGCAAGAAGTTCGTTGATGAAGTTTTCAAGAACTCAGATTGTCAGAAACTGACTGTAGAACAATCTGACGATCTGATGAACTTGCTACGGAAGCTTAAAGAGAAAGAGGCCAACCGACCAAAGGCTTAGATTCAGGGTGGTTTCTATAAATTCCATAACGGACTGTTCAAAGGTAAAGCTCTCGGGTGGAAATATTTGAGACAGCTGAGGTGTGTTGCAGTGAAGTGGGAGAAAGGAATTCTGTATTTTCACAGATTCCATGACATTAAAACACTACCTTACTGGGCTGTACGCGATCTATGCAGACATAAGTTGCCAGGTGCTACTGTGAACAACGATGCTTTTGGATATTTTGCAGATCGGATGGCGAGAGAGAGAAGGACGAAATGGTATGTGTTCACCCCACAGTATACGAGAAGGATTTTTCATAAGAAGATAAAAGATCGGATAACGGTGATGAACATGGTTACTTTGAAATATGATCCACCGACAGTTTTGAAACATATACCTTTGATGCCTATTCCACAACATTTCTCGAAAGACTTTATGTGGTGGTATTATGATTGGAAGACGGCAGAGGCTATTATCTTGTTGAAAGATGGGAAGAATGATTTAAAGAAGATACATATCTTTGATCAAATGTGGTTGATAAACTGCTCTCATGAAAATATTATCATGCTGTATTACAACCTGATATACTGTGAAGAAAAAGATAGTTAACACGATGCAAAATACCAACGTGCGGTATTTTTGTGTTTTTCATGGTATGTTAACGCAGGGTGCGACTATGATAAGAAACTGGGGAAGTTTGTTCATGTTCAGAAAGAAAAGACGAAACCGAAGCAAACTCATGAACCAGTAATGACGAAAGAGCAGAAGACCTTACTGCACATCAAGCTGATGAACAATAGAATGGACGAAGAGCGAAGGCTTAAGCAATACAAGCAATAGTCGAGCGGGAGTTTGTTGATACATTTTATGCGACTAGTGCTATTGGATTGCTAATACAATCTTGTTTTGTCATAATGGTCGAAGGTGGATAAGTATATGGTCGAATGTAGATAAATATGGTCGAAGGGAGAAGCTCAAGGTCGAAGGAAAGTTTTGTTGTATATAGTGCTGATTCGCCCGTTTGATTGGTCGAACGTCCACATTCGCCCATACGTATGGTCGAATGTGCAGTTCTATATATAGGCTTAGTCAGATTTTAAGTTTATCAGTTGTCATTTTAATTCCCTCCTTCGAGTGAGTTTTCTCCCTAGGGTTTCTTTGAGTATGTTATTACTTTATTTCAATGTAAACAACAAATTGTAAAGATTAATCTACATGTTTATGAATGAAATGGAAACTTTGAAAGTGATTTGTTTGTTTTGTTTGATCAAAGTCTTTAAAAATAAAAAGGGTTCTGGATTTCCTGAATTTTCTGAAGAACTGTTAAGCCAAGCTGAGAAACTTGCACGTGCGAAAAGCAAGAAGTTCGTTGATGAAGTTTTCAAGAACTCAGATTGTCAAAAACTGACTGTAGAACAATCTGACGATCTGATGAACTTGCTACGGAAGCTAAAAGAGAAAGAGGCCAACCGACCAAAGGCTTAGATTCAGCGTGGTTTCTATAAATTCCATAACGAAATGTTCAAAGGTAAAGCTCTCGGGTGGAAATATTTGAGACAGCTGAGGTGTGTTGCAGTGAAGTGGGAGAAAGGAATTCTGTATTTTCACAGATTCCATGACATTAAAACACTACCTTACTGGGCTGTACGCGATGTCTGCAGACATAAGTTGCCAGGTGCTACTGTGAACAACGATGCTGTTAGATAATTTGCAGATCGCATGGCGAGAGAAAGTAGGAAGAAATGGGATGTGTTCACCCCACAGTATCCGAGAAGGATAGTTCATAAGAAGATAAAAGATCAGATAACGGGGATGAACTAGGTTACTTTGAAATATGATCCACCGACAGTTTTGAAACATATAACTTTGATGCCTATTCCACAACATTTCTCGAAAGACATTATGTGGTGGTATTATGATTGGAAGACGGCAGAGGCTATTATCTTGTTGAAAGATGGGAAGAATGATTTCAAGAAGATACATATCTTTGATCCAATGTGGTTGATAAACTGCTCTCATGAAAATATTATCATGCTGTATTACACCCTGATATACTGTGAAGAAAAAGATAGTGAACAGAATGCAAAATACCAACGTGCGGTATTTTTGTGTTTTTCATGTTATGTTAACGTAGGGTGCGACTATGATAAGAAACTGGGGAAGTTTGTTCAAGTTCAGAAAGAAAAGAAGAAACCGAAGCAAACTCATGAACCAGTAATGACGAAAGAGCAGAAGACCTTACTGCACATCAAGCTGATGAACAACAGAATGGACGAAGAGCGAAGGCTTAAGCAATACAAGCAATAGTCGAGCGGGAGTTTGTTGATACATTTTATGCGACTAGTGCTATTGGATTGCTAATACAATCTTGTTTTGTCATAATCGAACGGTCGAAGGTGGATAAGTATATGGTCGAATGTAGATAAATATGGTCGAAGGGAGAAGCTCAAGGTCGAAGGAAAGTTTTGTTGTATATAGTGCTGATTCGCCCGTTTGATTGGTCGAACGTCCACATTCGCCCATACGTATGGTCGAATGTGCAGTTCTATATATAGGCTTAGTCAGATTTTAAGTTTATCAGTTGTCATTTTAATTCCCTCCTTCGAGTGTGTTTTCTCCCTAGGGTTTCTTTGAGTATGTTATTACTTTATTTCAATGTAAACAACAAATTGTAAAGATTAATCTACATGTTTATGAATGAAATGGAAACTTTGAAAGTGATTTGTTTGTTTTGTTTGATCAAAGTCTTTAAAAATAAAAAGGGTTCTGGATTTCCTGAATTTTCTGAAGAACTGTTAAGCCAAGCTGAGAAACTTGCACGTGCGAAAAGCAAGAAGTTCGTTGATGAAGTTTTCAAGAACTCAGATTGTCAAAAACTGACTGTAGAACAATCTGACGATCTGATGAACTTGCTACGGAAGCTGAAAGAGAAAGAGGCCAACCGACCAAAGGCTTAGATTCAGGGTGGTTTCTATAAATTCCATAACGAACTGTTCAAAGGTAAAGCTCTCGGGTGGAAATATTTGAGACAGCTGAGGTGTGTTGCAGTGAAGTGGGAGAAAGGAATTCTGTATTTTCACATATTCCATGACATTAAAACACTACCTTACTGGGCTGTACGCGATGTCTGCAGACATAAGTTGCCAGGTGCTACTGTGAACAACGATGCTGTTGGATATTTTGCAGATCGCATGGCGAGAGAGAGAAGGACGAAACGGTATGTGTTCACCCCACAGTATCCGAGAAGGATTTTTCATAAGAAGATAAAAGATCAGATAACGGGGATGAACATGGTTACTTTGAAATATGATCCACCAACAGTTTTGAAACATATACCTTTGATGCCTATGCCACAACATTTCTCGAAAGACTTTGTGTGGTGGTATTATGATTTGAAGACGGCAGAGGCTATTATCTTGTTGAAAGATGGGAAGAATGATTTCAAGAAGATACATATCTTTGATCCAATGGGGTTGATAAACTGCTCTCATGAAAATATTATCATGCTGTATTACACCCTGATATACTATGAAGAAAAAGATAGTGAACAGAATGCAAAATACCAACGTGCGGTATTTTTGTGTTTTTCATGGTATGTTAACGCAGGGTGCGACTATGATAAGAAACTGGGAAAGTTTGTTCAAGTTCAGAAAGAAAAGAAGAAACCGAAGCAAACTCATGAACCAGGAATGACGAAAGAGCAGAAGACCTTACTGCACATCAAGCTGATGAACAAGAGAATGGACGAAGAGCGAAGGCTTAAGCAATCCAAGCAATAGTCGAGCGGGAGTTTGTTGATACATATTATGCGACTTGTGCTATTGGATTGCTAATACAATCTTGTTTTGTCATAATCGAAAGGTCGAAGGTGGATAAGTATATGGTCGAATGTAGATAAATATGGTCGAAGGGAGAAGCTCAAGGTCGAAGGAAAGATTTGTTGTATATAGTGCTGATTCGCCCGTTTGATTGGTCGAACGTCCACATTCGCCCATACGTATGGTCGAATGTGCAGTTCTATATATAGGATGAATAAGATTTTAAGTTTATCAGTTGTCATTTTAATTCCCTCCTTCGAGTGTGTTTTCTCCCTAGGGTTTCTTTGAGTATGTAATTACTTTATTTCATTGTAAACAACAAATTGTAAAGATTAATCTACATGTTTATGAATGAAATGGAAACTTTGAAAGTGATTTTTTTGTTTTGTTTGATCAAAGTCTTTAAAAATAAAAAGGGTTCTGGATTTCCTGAATTTTCTGAGGAATTGTTAAGCCAAGCTGAGAAACTTGCACGTGTGAAAAGCAAGAAGTTCGTTGATGAAGTTTTCAAGAACTCAGATTGTCAGAAACCGACTGTAGAACAATCTGACGATCTGAAGAAATTGCTACGGAAGCTGAAAGAGAAAGAGGCCAACCGACCAAAGGCTTAGATTCAGGGTGGTTTCTATAAATTCCATAACGAACTTTTCAAAGGTAAAGCTCTCGGATGGAAATATTTGAGACAGCTGAGGTGTGTTGCAGTGAAGTGGGAGAAAGGAATTCTGTATTTTCACAGATTCCATGACATTAAAACACTACCTTACTGGGCTGTACGCGGTGTCTGCAGACATAAGTTGCCAGGTGCTACTGTGAACAACGATGCTGTTGGATATTTTGTAGATCGCATGGCGAGAGAGAGAAGGACGAAATGGTATGTGTTCACCCCACAGTATCCGAGAAGGATTTTTCATAAGAAGATAAAAGATCAGATAACGGGGATGAACATGGTTACTTTGAAATATGATCCACCGACAGTTTTGAGACATATACCTTTGATGCCTATTCCACAACATTTCTCAAAAGACTTTATGTGGTGGTATTATGATTGGAAGACGGCAGAGGCTATTATCTTGCTGAAAGATGGGAAGAATGATTTCAAGAAGATACATATCTTTGATCCAATGGGGTTGATAAACTGCTCTCATGAAAATATTATCATGCTGTATTACACCCTGATATACTATGAAGAAAAAGATAGTGAACAGAATGCAAAATACCAACGTGCGGTATTTTTGTGTTTTTCATGGTATGTTAACGCAGGGTGCGACTATGATAAGAAACTGGGAAAGTTTGTTCAAGTTCAGAAAGAAAAGAAGAAACCGAAGCAAACTCATGAACCAGGAATGACGAAAGAGCAGAAGACCTTACTGCACATCAAGCTGATGAACAAGAGAATGGACGAAGAGCGAAGGCTTAAGCAATCCAAGCAATAGTCGAGCGGGAGTTTGTTGATACATATTATGCGACTTGTGCTATTGGATTGCTAATACAATCTTGTTTTGTCATAATCGAAAGGTCGAAGGTGGATAAGTATATGGTCGAATGTAGATAAATATGGTCGAAGGGAGAAGCTCAAGGTCGAAGGAAAGATTTGTTGTATATAGTGCTGATTCGCCCGTTTGATTGGTCGAACGTCCACATTCGCCCATACGTATGGTCGAATGTGCAGTTCTATATATAGGATGAATAAGATTTTAAGTTTATCAGTTGTCATTTTAATTCCCTCCTTCGAGTGTGTTTTCTCCCTAGGGTTTCTTTGAGTATGTAATTACTTTATTTCATTGTAAACAACAAATTGTAAAGATTAATCTACATGTTTATGAATGAAATGGAAACTTTGAAAGTGATTTTTTTGTTTTGTTTGATCAAAGTCTTTAAAAATAAAAAGGGTTCTGGATTTCCTGAATTTTCTGAGGAACTGTTAAGCCAAGCTGAGAAACTTGCACGTGTGAAAAGCAAGAAGTTCGTTGATGAAGTTTTCAAGAACTCAGATTGTCAGAAACCGACTGTAGAACAATCTGACGATCTGAAGAAATTGCTACGGAAGCTGAAAGAGAAAGAGGCCAACCGACCAAAGGCTTAGATTCAGGGTGGTTTCTATAAATTCCATAACGAACTTTTCAAAGGTAAAGCTCTCGGATGGAAATATTTGAGACAGCTGAGGTGTGTTGCAGTGAAGTGGGAGAAAGGAATTCTGTATTTTCACAGATTCCATGACATTAAAACACTACCTTACTGGGCTGTACGCGGTGTCTGCAGACATAAGTTGCCAGGTGCTACTGTGAACAACGATGCTGTTGGATATTTTGTAGATCGCATGGCGAGAGAGAGAAGGACGAAATGGTATGTGTTCACCCCACAGTATCCGAGAAGGATTTTTCATAAGAAGATAAAAGATCAGATAACGGGGATGAACATGGTTACTTTGAAATATGATCCACCGACAGTTTTGAGACATATACCTTTGATGCCTATTCCACAACATTTCTCAAAAGACTTTATGTGGTGGTATTATGATTGGAAGACGGCAGAGGCTATTATCTTGCTGAAAGATGGGAAGAATGATTTCAAGAAGATACATATCTTTGATCCAATGTGGTTGATAAACTGCTCTCATGAAAATATTATCATGCTGTATTACAACCTGATATACTGTGAAGAAAAAGATAATGAAGACGATGCAAAATACCAACGTGCGGTATATTTGTGTTTTTCATGGTATGTTAACGCATGGTGCGACTATGATCAGAAAATGGGGAAGTTTGTTCAAGTTCAGAAAAAAAGAAGAAACCGAAGCAAACTCATGAACCAGTAATGACAAAAGAGCAGAAGACCTTACTGCACATCATGCTGATGAACAAGAGAATGGACGATGAGCGAAGGCTTAAGAAATCCAGGCAATAGTCGAGTGGGAGTTTGTTGATACATATTATGCGACTAGTGCTATTGGATTGCTAATACAATCTTGTTTTTTTATAATCGAAAGGTGGAAGGTGGATAAGTATATGGTCGAATGTAGATAAATATGGTCGAAGGGAGAGGCTCAAGGTCGAAGGAAAGTTTTGTTGTATATAGTGCTGATTCGACCGTTTGATTGGTCGAATGTGCAGTTCTATATATAGGCTGAATCAAATTTTAAGTTTATCAGTTGTCATTTTAATTCGCTCCTTCGAGTGTGTTTTCTCCCTAGGGTTTCTTTGAGTATGTTATTACTTTATTTCATTGTAAACAACAAATTGTAAAGATTAATCTACATGTTTATGAATGAAATGGAAACTTTGAAAGTGATTTGTTTGTTTTGTTTGATCAAAGTCTTTAAAAATAAAAAGGGTTCTGGATTTCCTGAATTTTCTGAAGAACTGTTAAGCCAAGCTGAGAAACTTGCACGTGCGAAAAGCAAGAAGTTCGTTGATGAAGTTTTCAAGAACTCAGATTGTCAGAAACCAACTGTAGAACAATCTGACGATCTGAAGAACTTGCTATGGAAGCTGAAAGAGAAAGAGGCCAACCGACCAAAGACTGAGATTCAGGGTGGGTTCTATAAATTCCATAACGAACTGTTCAAAGGTAAAGCTCTCGGGTGGAAATATTTGAGACAGTTGAGGTGTGTTACAGTGAAGTGGGAGAAAGGAATTCTGTATTTTCACAGATTCCATGACATTAAAACACTACCTTACTGGGCTGTACGCGATGTCTGCAGACATAAGTTGCCAGGAGCTACTGTGAACAACAATGCTGTTGGATATTTTGCAGATCGCATTGCGAGAGAGAGTAGGACGAAATGGGATGTGTTCACCCCACAATATCCGAGAAGGATTGTTCATAAGAAGATAAAAGATCAGATAACGGGGATGGACAAGGTTACTTTGAAATATGATCCACCGACAGTTTTGAGACATATACCTTTGATGCCTATTCCACAACATTTCTCAAAAGACTTTATGTGGTGGTATTATGATTGGAAGACGGCAGAGGCTATTATCTTGTTGAAAGATGGGAAGAATGATTTCAAGAAGATACATATCTTTGATCCAATGTGGTTGATAAACTGCTCTCATGAAAATATTATCATGCTGTATTACAACCTGATATACTGTGAAGAAAAAGATAGTGAAGAAGATGCAAAATACCAACGTGCGGTATTTTTGTGTTTTTCATGGTATGTTAACGCAGGGTGCGACTATGATAAGAAAATGGGGAAGTTTGTTCAAGTTCAGAAAGAAAAGAAGAAACTGAAGCAAACTCATGAACCAGTAATGACGAAAGAGCAGAAGACCTTACTGCACATCAAGCTGATGAACAAGAGAATGGACGAAGAGCGAAGGCTTAAGCAATCCAAGCAATAGTCGAGCGGGAGTTTGTTGATACATATTATGCGACTAGTGCTATTGGATTGCTAATACAATCTTGTTTTGTCATAATCGAAAGGTCGAAGGTGGATAAGTATATGGTCGAATGTAGATAAATATTGTCGAAGGGAGAAGCTCAAGGTCGAAGGAAATTTTTGTTGTATATAGTGCTGATTCGCCCGTTTGATTGGTCGAACGTGCACATTCGCCCATACGTATGGTCGAATGTGCAGTTCTATATATAGGCTGAATCAGATTTTAAGTTTATCAGTTGTCATTTTAATTCCCTCCTTCGAGTGTGTTTTCTCCCTAGGGTTTCTTTAAGTATGTTATTACTTTATTTCATTGTAAACAACAAATTGTAAGATTAATCTACATGTTTATGAATGAAATGGAAACTTTGAAAGTGATTTGTTTGTTGTGTTTGATCAAAGTCTTTAAAAATAAAAAGGGTTCTGGATTTCCTGAATTTTCTGAAGAAATGTTAAGCCAAGCTGAGAAACTTGCACGTGCGAAAAGCAAGAAGTTCGTTGATGAAGTTTTCAAGAACTCAGATTGTCAGAAACCGACTGTAGAACAATCTGACGATCTGAAGAACTTGCTACGGAAGCTGAAAGAGAAAGAGGCCAACCGACCAAAGACTGAGATTCAGGGTGGGTTCTATAAATTCCATTACGAACTGTTCAAAGGTAAAGCTCTCGGGTGGAAATATTTGAGACAGCTGAGGTGTGTTACAGTGAAGTGGGAGAAAGGAATTCTGTATTTTCACAGATTCCATGACATTAAAACACTACCTTACTGGGCTGTACGCGATGTCTGCAGACAAAAGTTGCCAGGAGCTACTGTGAACAACGATGTTGTTGGATATTTTGCAGATCGCATTGCGAGAGAGAGTAGGACGAAATGGGATGTGTTCACCCCACAATATCCGAGAAGGATTGTTCATAAGAAGATAAAAGATCAGATAACGGGGATGGACAAGGTTACTTTGAAATATGATCCACCGACAGTTTTGAGACATATACCTTTGATGCCTATTCCACAACATTTCTCAAAAGACTTTATGTGGTGGTATTATGATTGGAAGACGGCAGAGGCTATTATCTTGTTGAAAGATGGGAAGAATGATTTGAAGAAGATACATATCTTTGATCCAATGTGGTTGATAAACTGCTCTCATGAAAATATTATCATGCTGTATTACAACCTGATATACTGTGAAGAAAAAGATAGTGAAGACGATGCAAAATTCCAACGTGCGGTATTTTTGTGTTTTTCATGGTATGTTAACGCATGGTGCGACTATGATAAGAAAATGGGGAAGTTTGTTCAAGTTCAGAAAAAAAGAAGAAACCGAAGCAAACTCATGAACCAGTAATGACAAAAGAGCAGAAGACCTTACTGCACATCATGCTGATGAACAAGAGAATGGACGAAGAGCGAAGGCTTAAGCAATCCAAGCAATAGTCGAGCGGGAGTTTGTTGATACATATTATGCGACTAGTGCTATTGGATTGCTAATACAATCTTGTTTTTTTATAATCGAAAGGTCGAAGGTGGATAAGTATATGGTCGAATGTAGATAAATATGGTCGAAGGGAGACGCTCAAGGTCGAAGGAAAGTTTTGTTGTATATAGTGCTGATTCGCCCGTTTGATTGGTCGAACGTCCACATTCGCCCATACGTATGGTCGAATGTGCAGTTCTATATATAGGCTGAATCAGATTTTAAGTTTATCAGTTGTCATTTTAATTCCCTCCTTCGAGTGTGTTTTCTCCCTAGGGTTTCTTTTAGTATGTTATTACTTTATTTCATTGTAAACAACAAATTTTAAGATTAATCTACATGTTTATGAATGAAATGGAAACTTTGAAAGTGATTTGTTTGTTTTGTTTGATCAAAGTCTTTAAAAATAAAAAGGGTTCTGGATTTCCTGAATTTTCTGAAGAACTGTTAAGCCAAGCTGAGAAACTTGCACGTGCGAAAAGCAAGAAGTTCGTTGATGAAGTTTTCAAGAACTCAGATTGTCAGAAACCGACTGTAGAACACTCTGACGATCTGAAGAACTTGCTACGGAAGCTGAAAGAGAAAGAGGCCAACCGACCAAAGACTGAGATTCAGGGTGGGTTCTAAAAATTCCATAACGAACTGTTCAAAGGTAAAGCTCTCGGGTGGAAATATTTGAGACAGCTGAGGTGTGTTACAGTGAAGTGGGAGAAAGGAATTCTGTATTTTCACAGATTCCATGACATTAAAACACTACCTTACAGGGCTGTACGCGATGTCTGCAGACATAAGTTGCCAGGAGCTACTGTGAACAACGATGCTGTTGGATATTTTGCAGATCGCATTGCGAGAGAGAGTAGGACGAAATGGGATGTGTTCATCCCACAATATCCGAGAAAGATTGTTCATAAGAAGATAAAAGATCAGATAACGGGGATGGACAAGGTTACTTTGAAATATGATCCACCGACAGTTTTGAGACATATACCTTTGATGCCTATTCCACAACATTTCTCAAAAGACTTTATGTGGTGGTATTATGATTGGAAGACGGCAGAGGCTATTATCTTGTTGAAAGATGGGAAGAATGATTTCAAGAAGATACATATCTTTGATCCAATGTGGTTGATAAACTGCTCTCATGAAAATATTATCATGCTGTATTACAACCTGATATACTGTGAAGAAAAAGATAGTGAAGACGATGCAAAATACCAACGTGCGGTATTTTTGTGTTTTTCATGGTATGTTAACGCAGGGTGCGACTATGATAAGAAAATGGGGAAGTTTGTTCAAGTTCAGAAAGAAAAGAAGAAACCGAAGCAAACTCATGAACCAGTAATGACGAAAGAGCAGAAGACCTTACTGCACATCAAGCTGATGAACAAGAGAATGGACGAAGAGCGAAGGCTTAAGCAATCCAAGCAATAGTCGAGCGGGAGTTTGTTGATACATATTATGCGACTAGTGCTATTGGATTGCTAATACAATCTTGTTTTGTCATAATCGAAAGGTCGAAGGAGGATAAGTATATGGTCGAATGTAGATAAATATTGTCGAAGGGAGAAGCTCAAGGTCGAAGGAAAGTTTTGTTGTATATAGTGCTGATTCGCCCGTTTGATTGGTCGAACGTGCACATTCGCCCATACGTATGGTCGAATGTGCAGTTCTATATATAGGCTGAATCAGATTTTAAGTTTATCAGTTGTCATTTTAATTCCCTCCTTCGAGTGTGTTTTCTCCCTAGGGTTTCTTTAAGTATGTTATCACTTTATTTCATTGTAAACAACAAATTGTAAGATTAATCTACATGTTTATGAAGGAAATGGAAACTTTGAAAGTCATTTGTTTGTTTTGTTTGATCAAAGTCTTTAAAAATAATAAGGGTTCTGGATTTCATGAATTTTCTGAAGAATTGTTAAGCCAAGCTGAGAAACTTGCACGTGAGAAAAGCAAGAAGTTCGTTGATGAAGTTTTCAAGAACTCAGATTGTCAGAAACCGACTGTAGAACAATCTGACGATCTGAAGAACTTTCTAAGGAAGCTGAAAGAGAAAGAGGCCAACCGACCAAAGACTGAGATTCAGGGTGGTTTCTATAAATTCCATAACGAACTGTTCAAAGGTAATGCTCACGGGTGGAAATATTTGAGACAACTGAGGTGTGTTGCAGTGAAGTGGGAGAAAGGAATTCTGTATTTTCACAGATTCCATGACATTAAAACACTACCTTACTGGGCTGTACGGGATGACTGCAAACATCAGTTGCCAGGTGCTACTGTGAACAAAGATGCTGTTGGATATTTTGCAGATCGCATTGCGAGAGAGAGTAGGACGAAATGGGATGTGTTCACCCCACAATATCCGAGAAGGATTGTTCATAAGAAGATAAAAGATCAGATAACGGGGATGAACAAGGTTACTTTGAAATATGATCCACCGACAGTTTTGAGACATATACCTTTGATGCCTATTCCACAACATTTCTCAAAAGACTTTATGTGGTGGTATTATGATTGGAAGACGGCAGAGGCTATTATGTTGCTGAAAGATGGGAAGAATGATTTCAAGAAGATACATATCTTTGATCCAATGTGGTTGATAAACTGCTCTCATGAAAATATTATCATGCTGTATTACAACCTGATATACTGTGAAGAAAAAGATAGTGAAGACGATGCAAAATACCAACGTGCGGTATTTTTGTGTTTTTCATGGTATGTTAACGCAGGGTGCGACTATGATAAGAAAATGGGGATGTTTGTTCAAGTTCAGAAAGAAAAGAAGAAACCGAAGCAAACTCATGAACCAGTAATGACGAAAGAGCAGAAGACCTTACTGCACATCAAGCTGATGAACAAGAGAATGGACGAAGAGCGAAGGCTTAAGCAATCCAAGCAATAGTCGAGCGGGAGTTTGTTGATACATATTATGCGACTAGTGCTATTGGATTGCTAATACAATCTTGTTTTTTTATAATCGAAAGGTCGAAGGTGGATAAGTATATGGTCGAATGTAGATAAATATGGTCGAAGGGAGAAGCTCAAGGTCAAAGGAAAGTTTTGTTGTATATAGTGCTGATTGGACCGTTTGATTGGTCGAATGTGCAGTTCTATATATAGGCTGAATCAGATTTTAAGTTTATCAGTTGTCATTTTAATTCCCTCCTTCGAGTGTGTTTTCTCCCTAGGGTTTCTTTGAGTATGTTATTACTTTATTTCATTGTAAACAACAAATTGTAAAGATTAATCTACATGTTTATGAATGAAATGGAAACTTTGAAAGTGATTTGTTTGTTTTGTTTGATCAAAGTCTTTAAAAATAAAAAGGGTTCTGGATTTCCTGAATTTTTTGAAGAACTGTTAAGCCAAGCTGAGAAACTTGCACGTGCGAAAAGCAAGAAGTTCGTTGATGAAGTTTTCAAGAACTCGGATTGTCAGAAACCGACTGTAGAACAATCTGACGATCTGAAGAACTTGCTACGGAAGCTGAAAGAGAAAGAGGCCAACCGACCAAAGACTGAGATTCAGGGTTGGTTCTATAAATTCCATAGCGAACTGTTCAAAGGTAAAGCTCTCGGGTGGAAATATTTGAGACAGCTGAGGTGTGTTACAGTGAAGTGGGAGAAAGGAATTCTGTATTTTCATAGATTCCATGACATTAAATCACTACCTTACTGGGCTGTACGCGATGTCTGCAAACATAAGTTGCCAGGAGCTACTGTGAACAACGATGCTGTTGGATATTTTGCAGATCGCATTGCGAGAGAGAGTAGGACGAAATGGGATGTGTTCACCCCACAATATCCGAGAAGGATTGTTCATAAGAAGATAAAAGATCAGATAACGGGGATGAACAAGGTTACTTTGAAATATGATCCACCGACAGTTTTGAGACATATACCTTTGATGCCTATTCCACAACATTTCTCAAAAGACTTTATGTGGTGGTATTATGATTGGAAGACGGCAGAGGCTATTATCTTGCTGAAAGATGGGAAGAATGATTTCAAGAAGATACATATCTTTGATCCAATGTGGTTGATAAACTGCTCTCATGAAAATATTATCATGCTGTATTACAACCTGATATACTGTGAAGAAAAAGATAGTGAAGACGATGCAAAATACCAACGTGCGGTATTTTTGTGTTTTTCATGGTATGTTAACGCAGGGTGCGACTATGATAAGAAAATGGGGATGTTTGTTCAAGTTCAGAAAGAAAAGAAGAAACCGAAGCAAACTCATGAACCAGTAATGACGAAAGAGCAGAAGACCTTACTGCACATCAAGCTGATGAACAAGAGAATGGACGAAGAGCGAAGGCTTAAGCAATCCAAGCAATAGTCGAGCGGGAGTTTGTTGATACATATTATGCGACTAGTGCTATTGGATTGCTAATACAATCTTGTTTTTTTATAATCGAAAGGTCGAAGGTGGATAAGTATATGGTCGAATGTAGATAAATATGGTCGAAGGGAGAAGCTCAAGGTCAAAGGAAAGTTTTGTTGTATATAGTGCTGATTGGACCGTTTGATTGGTCGAATGTGCAGTTCTATATATAGGCTGAATCAGATTTTAAGTTTATCAGTTGTCATTTTAATTCCCTCCTTCGAGTGTGTTTTCTCCCTAGGGTTTCTTTGAGTATGTTATTACTTTATTTCATTGTAAACAACAAATTGTAAAGATTAATCTACATGTTTATGAATGAAATGGAAACTTTGAAAGTGATTTGTTTGTTTTGTTTGATCAAAGTCTTTAAAAATAAAAAGGGTTCTGGATTTCCTGAATTTTTTGAAGAACTGTTAAGCCAAGCTGAGAAACTTGCACGTGCGAAAAGCAAGAAGTTCGTTGATGAAGTTTTCAAGAACTCGGATTGTCAGAAACCGACTGTAGAACAATCTGACGATCTGAAGAACTTGCTACGGAAGCTGAAAGAGAAAGAGGCCAACCGACCAAAGACTGAGATTCAGGGTGGGTTCTATAAATTCCATAGCGAACTGTTCAAAGGTAAAGCTCTCGGGTGGAAATATTTGAGACAGCTGAGGTGTGTTACAGTGAAGTGGGAGAAAGGAATTCTGTATTTTCATAGATTCCATGACATTAAAACACTACCTTACTGGGCTGTACGCGATGTCTGCAAACATAAGTTGCCAGGAGCTACTGTGAACAACGATGCTGTTGGATATTTTGCAGATCGCATTGCGAGAGAGAGTAGGACGAAATGGGATGTGTTCACCCCACAATATCCGAGAAGGATTGTTCATAAGAAGATAAAAGATCAGATAACGGGGATGGACAAGGTTACTTTGAAATATGATCCACCGACAGTTTTGAGACATATACCTTTGATGCCTATTCCACAACATTTCTCAAAAGACTTTATGTGGTGGTATTATGATTGGAAGACGGCAGAGGTTATTATCTTGTTGAAAGATGGGAAGAATGATTTCAAGAAGATACATATCTTTGATCCAATGTGGTTGATAAACTGCTCTCATGAAAATATTATCATGCTGTATTACAACCTGATATACTGTGAAGAAAAAGATAGTGAAGACGATGCAAAATACCAACGTGCGGTATTTTTGTGTTTTTCATGGTATGTTAACGCAGGGTGCGACTATGATAAGAAAATGGGGAAGTTTGTTCAAGTTCAGAAAGAAAAGAAGAAACCGAAGCAAACTCATGAACCAGTAATGACGAAAGAGGAGAAGATCTTACTGCACATCAAGCTGATGAACAAGAGAATGGACGAAGAGCGAAGGCTTAAGCAATCCAAGCAATAGTCGAGCGGGAGTTTGTTGATACATATTATGCGACTAGTGCTATTGGATTGCTAATACAATCTTGTTTTGTCATAATCGAAAGGTCGAAGGTGGATAAGTATATGGTCGAATGTAGATAAATATTGTCGAAGGGAGAAGCTCAAGGTCGAAGGAAAGTTTTGTTGTATATAGTGCTGATTCGCCCGTTTGATTGGTCGAACGTGCACATTCGCGCATACGTATGGTCAAATGTGCAGTTCTATATATAGGCTGAATCAGATTTTAAGTTTATCAGTTGTCATTTTAATTCCCTCCTTCGAGTGTGTTTTCTCCCTAGGGTTTCTTTAAGTATGTTATTACTTTATTTCATTGTAAACAACAAATTGTTAGATTAATCTACATGTTTATGAAGGGAATGGAAACTTTGAAAGTGATTTGTTTGTTTTGTTTGATCAAAGTCTTTAAAAATAATAAGGGTTCTGGATTTCATGAATTTTCTGAAGAACTGTTAAGCCAAGCTGAGAAACTTGCACGTGAGAAAAGCAAGAAGTTCGTTGATGAAGTTTTCAAGAACTCAGATTGTCAGAAACCGACTGTAGAACAATCTGACGATCTGAAGAACTTGCTAAGGAAGCTGAAAGAGAAAGAGGCCAACCGACCAAAGACTGAGATTCAGGGTGGTTTCTATAAATTCCATAACGAACTGTTCAAAGGTAAAGCTCTCGGGTGGAAATATTTGAGACAACTGAGGTGTGTTGCAGTGAAGTGGGAGAAAGGAATTCTGTATTTTCACAGATTCCATGACATTAAAACACTACCTTACTGGGCTGTACGGGATGACTGCAGACATCAGTTGCCAGGTGCTACTGTGAACAAAGATGCTGTTGGATATTTTGCAGATCCCATTGCGAGAGAGAGTAGGACGAAATGGGATGTGTTCACCCCACAATATCCGAGAAGGATTGTTCATAAGAAGATAAAAGATCAGATAACGGGGATGAACAAGGTTACTTTGAAATATGATCCACCGACAGTTTTGAGACATATACCTTTGATGCCTATTCCACAACATTTCTCAAAAGACTTTATGTGGTGGTATTATGATTGGAAGACGGCAGAGGCTATTATCTTGCTGAAAGATGGGAAGAATGATTTCAAGAAGATACATATCTTTGATCCAATGTGGTTGATAAACTGCTCTCATGAAAATATTATCATGCTGTATTACAACCTGATATACTGTGAAGAAAAAGATAGTGAAGACGATGCAAAATACCAACGTGCGGTATTTTTGTGTTTTTCATGGTATGTTAACGCAGGGTGCGACTATGATAAGAAAATGGGGAAGTTTGTTCAAGTTCAGAAAAAAAGAAGAAACCGAAGCAAACTCATGAACCAGTAATGACAAAAGAGCAGAAGACCTTACTGCACATCAAGCTGATGAACAAGAGAATGGACGAAGAGCGAAGGCTTAAGCAATCCAAGCAATAGTCGAGCGGGAGTTTGTTGATACATATTATGCGACTAGTGCTATTGGATTGCTAATACAATCTTGTTTTTTTATAATCGAAAGGTCGAAGGTGGATAAGTATATGGTCGAATGTAGATAAATATGGTCGAAGGGAGACGCTCAAGGTCGAAGGAAAGTTTTGTTGTATATAGTGCTGATTCGCCCGTTTGATTGGTCGAACGTCCACATTCGCCCATACGTATGGTCGAATGTGCAGTTCTATATATAGGCTGAATCAGATTTTAAGTTTATCAGTTGTCATTTTAATTCCCTCCTTCGAGTGTGTTTTCTCCCTAGGGTTTCTTTGAGTATGTTATTACTTTATTTCATTGTAAACAACAAATTGTAAAGATTAATCTACATGTTTATGAATGAAATGGAAACTTTGAAAGTGATTTGTTTGTTTTGTTTGATCAAAGTCTTTAAAAATAAAAAGGGTTCTGGATTTCCTGAATTTTCTGAAGAACTGTTAAGCCAAGCTGAGAAACTTGCACGTGCGAAAAGCAAGAAGTTCGTTGATGAAGTTTTCAAGAACTCAGATTGTCAGAAACCGACTGTAGAACACTCTGACGATCTGAAGAACTTGCTACGGAAGCTGAAAGAGAAAGAGGCCAACCGACCAAAGACTGAGATTAAGGGTGGGTTCTATAAATTCCATAACGAACTGTTCAAAGGTAAAGCTCTCGGGTGGAAATATTTGAGACAGCTGAGGTGTGTTACAGTGAAGTGGGAGAAAGGAATTCTGTATTTTCACAGATTCCATGACATTAAAACACTACCTTACTGGGCTGTACGCGATGTCTGCAGACATAAGTTGCCAGGAGCTACTGTGAACAACGATGCTGTTGGATATTTTGCAGATCGCATTGCGAGAGAGAGTAGGACGAAATGGGATGTGTTCACCCCACAATATCCGAGAAGGATTGTTCATAAGAAGATAAAAGATCAGATAACGGGGATGGACAAGGTTACTTTGAAATATGATCCACCGACAGTTTTGAGACATATACCTTTGATGCCTATTCCACAACATTTCTCAAAAGACTTTATGTGGTGGTATTATGATTGGAAGACGGCAGAGGCTATTATCTTGTTGAAAGATGGGAAGAATGATTTCAAGAAGATACATATCTTTGATCCAATGTGGTTGATAAACTGCTCTCATGAAAATATTATCATGGTGTATTACAACCTGATATACTGTGAAGAAAAAGATAGTGAAGACGATGCAAAATACCAACGTGCGGTATTTTTGTGTTTTTCATGGTATGTTAACGCAGGGTGCGACTATGATAAGAAAATGGGGAAGTTTGTTAAAGTTCAGAAAGAAAAGAAGAAACCGAAGCAAACTCATGAACCAGTAATGACGAAAGAGCAGAAGACCTTACTGCACATCAAGCTGATGAACAAGAGAATGGACGAAGAGCGAAGGCTTAAGCAATCCAAGCAATAGTCGAGCGGGAGTTTGTTGATACATATTATGCGACTAGTGCTATTGGATTGCTAATACAATCTTGTTTTGTCATAATCGAAAGGTCGAAGGTGGATAAGTATATGGTCGAATGTAGATAAATATTGTCGAAGGGAGAAGCTCAAGGTCGAAGGAAAGTTTTGTTGTATATAGTGCTGATTCGCCCGTTTGATTGGTCGAACGTGCACATTCGCCCATACGTATGGTCGAATGTGCAGTTCTATATATAGGCTGAATCAGATTTTAAGTTTATCAGTTGTCATTTTAATTCCCTCCTTCGAGTGTGTTTTCTCCCTAGGGTTTCTTTAAGTATGTTATTACTTTATTTCATTGTAAACAACAAATTGTAAGATTAATCTACATGTTTATGAATGAAATGGAAACTTTGAAAGTGATTTGTTTGTTTTTTTTGATCAAAGTCTTTAAAAATAAAAAGGGTTCTGGATTTCCTGAATTTTCTGAAGAACTGTTAAGCCAAGCTGAGAAACTTGCACGTGAGAAAAGCAAGAAGTTCGTTGATGAAGTTTTCAAGAACTCAGATTGTCAGAAACCGACTGTAGAACAATCTGACGATCTGAAGAACTTGCTAAGGAAGCTGAAAGAGAAAGAGGCCAACCGACCAAAGACTGAGATTCAGGGTGGTTTCTATAAACTCCATAACGAACTGTTCAAAGGTAAAGCTCTCGGGTGGAAATATTTGAGACAACTGAGGTGTGTTGCAATGAAGTGGGAGAAAGGAATTCTGTATTTTCACAGATTCCATGACATTAAAACACTACCTTACTGGGCTGTACGGGATGACTGCAGACATAAGTTGCCAGGAGCTACTGTGAACAACGATGCTGTTGGATATTTTGCAGATCGCATGGCGAGAGAGAGTAGGACGAAATGGGATGTGTTCACCCCACAGTATCCGAGAAGGATTGTTCATAAGAAGATAAAAGATCAGATAACGGGAATGAACAAGGTTACTTTGAAATATGATCCACCGACAGTTTTGAAACATATACCTTTGATGTCTATTCCACAACATTTCTCGAAAGACTTTATGTGGTGGTATTATGATTGGAAGACGGCAGAGGCTATTATCTTGTTGAAAGATGGGAAGAATGATTTCAAGAAGATACATATCTTTGATCCAATGTGGTTAATAAACTGCTCTCATGAATATATTATCATGCTGTATTACAACCCGATATACTGTGAAGAAAAAGATAGTGAAGACGATGCAAAATACCAACGTGCGGTATTTTTGTGTTTTTCATGGTATGTTAACGCAGGGTGCGACTATGATAAGAAAATGGGGAAGTTTGTTCAAGTTCAGAAAGAAAAGAAGAAACCAAAGCAAACTCATGAACCAATAATGACGAAAGAGCAGAAAACTTTACTGCACATCAAGCTGATGAACAAGAGAATGGATGAAGAGCGAAGGCTTAGGCAATCCAAGCAATAGTCGAGCGGGAGTTTGTTGATACATATTATGTGACTAGTGCTATTGGATTGCTAATACAATCTTGTTTTGTCATAATAGAAAGGTCGAAGGTGGATAAGTATATGGTCAAATGTAGATAAATATGGTCAAAGGGAGAAGCTCAAGGTCGAAAGAAAGTTTTGTTGTATATAGTGTTGATTCGCCCGTTTGATTGGTCGAACGTGCTCATTCGCCCATACGTAGGGTCGAATGTGCAGTTCTATATATAGGCTGAATCAGATTTTAAGTTTATCAGTTGTCATTTTAATTCCCTCCTTCGAGTGTGTTTTCTCCCTAGGGTTTCTTTGAGTATGTTATTACTTTATTTCATTGTAAACAACAAATTATAAGATTAATCTACATGTATATGAATGAAATGGAAACTTTGAAAGTGATTTGTTTTTTTTGTTTGATCAAAGTCTTTAAAAATAATAAGGGTTCTGGATTTCATGAATTTTCTGAAGAACTGTTAAGCCAAGCTGAGGAACTTGCACGTGCGAAAAGCAAGAAGTTCGTTGATGAAGTTTTCAATAACTCAGATTGTCAGAAACTGACTGTAGAACAATCTGACGATCTGAAGAACTTGCTAAGGAAGCAGAAAGAGAAAGAGCCCAACCGACCAAAGACTGAGATTCAGGGTGGTTTCTATAAATTCCATAACGAACTGTTCAAAGGTAAAGCTCTCGGGTGGAAATATTTGAGACAGCTGTGGTGTGTTGCAGTGAAGTGGGAGAAAGGAATTCTATATTTTCACGGATTCCATGACATTAAAACACTACCTTACTGGGCTGTACGCGATGTCTGTAGACATAAGTTGCCAGGTGCTACTGTGAACAACGATGTTGTTGTATATTTTGCAGATCGCATGGCGAGAGAGAGTAGGACGAAATGGGATGTGTTCACCCCACAGTATCCGAGAAGGATTGTTCATAAGAAGATAAAAGATCAGATAACGGGGATGAACAAGGTTACTTTGAAATATGATCCACCGACAGTTTTGAAACATATACCTTTGATGCCTATTCCACAACATTTCTCGAATGACTTTATGTGGTGGTATTATGATTGGAAGACGGCAGAGGCTATTATCTTGTTGAAAGATGGGAAGAATGATTTCAAGAAGATACATATCTTTGATCCAATGTGGTTGATAAACTGCTCTCATGAAAATATTATCATGCTGTATTACAACATGATATACTGTGAAGAAATAGATAGTGAACACGATGCAAAATACCAACGTGCGGTATTTTTGTGTTTTTCATGGTATGTTAACGCAGGGTGCGACTATGATAAGAAACTGGGGAAGTTTGTTCAAGTTCAGAAAGAAAAGAAGAAATCGAAGCAAACTCATGAACCAGTAATGACGAAAGAGCAGAAGACCTCACTGCACATCAAGCTAAACAACAAGAGAATGGACGAAGAGCGAAGGCTTAAGCAATCCAAGCAATAGTCGAGCGGGAGTTTGTTGATACATATTATGCGAATAGTGCCATTGGATTGCTAATACAATCTTGTTTTGTCATAATCGAAAGGTCGAAGGTGGATAAGTATATGGTCGAATGTAGATAAATATGGTCGAAGGGAGAAGCTCAAGGTCGAAGGAAAGTTTTGTTGTATATAGTGCTGATTCGCCCATTTGATTGGTCGAACGTGCTCATTCGCCCATACGTATGGTCGAATGTGCAGTTCTATATATAGGCTGAATCAGATTTTAAGTTTATCTGTTGTCATTTTAATTCCCTCCTTCGAGTGTGTTTTCTCCCTAGGGTTTCTTTGAGTATGTTATTTCTTTATTTCATTGTAAACAACAAATTGTAAGATTAATCTACATGTTTATGAATGAAATGGAAACTTTGAAAGTCATTTGTTTGTTTTGTTTGATAAAAGTCTTTAAAAATAATAAGGATTCTGGATTTCCTGAATTTTCTGAAGAACTGTTAAGCCAAGCTGAGAAACTTGCACGTGAGAAAAGCAAGAAGTTTGTTGATGAAGTTTTCAATTAATCAGACTGTCAGAAACCGACTGTAGAACAATCTGACGATCTGAAGAACTTGCTAAGGAAGCTGAAAGAGAAAGAGGCCAACCGACCAAAAACTGAGATTCAAGGTGGGTTCTATAAATTCCACAGCTGAGGTGTGTTGCAGTGAAGTGGGAGAAAGGAATTCTGTATTTTCACAGATTCCATGACATTAAATGTGACACCCGGCGTTTTAGCAAATAATTAACCGTACTTATGTAAAGTTAGGTGTATGCTTAAAAATAATATTTGAAGTTAATAAAGTGAATTTTTAGTCCAAAAGCTTATTTAATATGTGAAAATATGACAAGAAGTGTCATATTTAAAATCTTGTCGCGTAGCAATTTTGCACGCGAAAACGATTGTTGGTGATGACCCGGCTAATATTTAAGGTCCGAAACTTAAAATATATTCTTAAAATAATAGTTCTAATAATATTTGGTTGAAAATATGGAAAAATAAATTTAGAGTATAAGAATTGTGATTTTAGTCGCAATGCGCGATACCGCGCAATCTGCGCGCCTATATTGTAAAAATTCGCCATTTTTATGCTAGATAGCACCTAATATTAACTTGGCTTATATAATATTATGTGTTAAGTCAAAAATATTATTTTTGGGTGTGTCGGGTATTTAAAACAGTTAGAGGCCGGTACCGCGTTAACTAGTAATATACCCGCTAAATTTACACCTAATACCCATTATGTGATGAATTAATATAGTGATGACAAGTAATCTACCCTATTATTTGTGTGTGTTGTGTGTTGGAGGCTCCCACCATAGGCTAGTATGGTGATTCATGCATTATAATGATGATTATAAATTCTAGACTCTTCATCTTCCCCACAACAACACACAAACTCTTCCACTCCTCCCTCTCTCATCCGCCATTTTCACCCCCTCTCTCTATAATATTTTTTCAACTAAAAACCTTAAAGAATCCAGCCATATTTTGATTAAAACATCCAAGAAAAGCTTGAAGAAATGGAGATTTAAACAAGATTTTTAAGGGTTTCAAAGCTATCTTTCACATTCTTCTTAAAAAAGGTAAAAACCCTAACTTGTTTCATAGCATTTTAATCTTTTTCAACCCTAAACTTGGATGATTCACACAACTAAATATACAAACACATGGTTTTCATTAAAAATAAAGAGAGATGAGATGTGTTAGTGTGTGTGTGCGTGAGTTTGTACATACATATATATGTGTGTGTGGGTAACCGTACGTATGTATGTATGTATGTATATATATATGTTATGTTAGATTTTGACTCCAAATCTATCATTGCATGTATGATAAAACACATGATTAACAAGATTCAAGCTATAAAACATGATTTCTAGATGCTGAAATGATAATGTATGAGCTTAAAAATAGAAAACAAAAGCTAATTATACATATGTATATGTATGCCGTGTATATATATATGTATATAAATTGGGATTTTCTTGATTAATCTTGTCTAAATGGACACTAGACATGATATGAATGATCAAAAAAATGGGTTTTTATAAATGAAACTTGATCTTTAACTTTTGGTTTTAAAACAGAAAAATTGGGTATAATATGATAATTAAAAAACCCACATTTAGACCCATAATAATAAAAATGGAATCATGGGTTAAATTGCTAAAATTTGTCATGTATTAAGTGGAAATTTATAAAATTTTACAAGGTTTTCAAGAGCTGATTTAAGTCAGAAAGTTTGGGTTAAAAACTTGTATAAAATAACTCCCATTTGAAGAAAATTAATTTGATTTTACTTCATAAGAAAGATTACAAGTTTTAGACTTAAAAACACTTGAAATATGGACTTTATTTCATGATTTTTGAAAGAAATTCAAGTCTGATTTAAATCAGTAAATTAAAGGTATTATCTAACCCAAAATGACCCATGTTAGTAGAAAAATAATAAAGTATTAAATTCTTAGGTTATGGGTTAATTAGAAGCCCCAAAATGCTTAAATTGGGCCTTAAAATAGTGATTTAGAAGAAAATATTAAGACTTGGATATTTGTGATAAAAATCACTTAAAAGTTCATAAAATAACAGGTCTTGACTAAAAAGTTTGAGCATTAATAAGAAAATAGGGTTTTGGTAATGTCCGGTGCAAAATTAAGCAATAAAAAGGCAAATTTCGGCTTGCTTTATAAAAATTTCAAGTCTGATTTAGATCAGGCCCTAAAAGTGTGTTTTTGGAATAAAAATGTATAAATAATGATACATTTGGAAACCTACATGTTTTAACTAGTCACACGAGTTGGAATTTCGAGAAACTGCCAAATTATCGCCTAAAATCAGACAAATTGACCAACTTGTTGTCTTAAATGTTTACTTGGATTATTTCATGCATAAGTGTATAAGACATGCGTTATTGTGATAATATACTTAAAATCATGAAATAAAGGTGCTAGGTAAATTGGTGTAAAAATAACAAGTAGCGGACCTAAAACGAGTCATAATCACCAACGAGTCAAAATCAAGTATTTTCTTGGAATTAAACACATTTCTAAAGATTACAAAGTTTATGAAAATGTTGTGTGAAAAGTCTAAGTTGGGTGAACAACTTAGGGAAAATAAATAAAATTTGTCGTTTATACGATTTTCATGAATAGGAAATCGAGTCGGCCAAGAATCAAGCTTTTGGGAAAATAACTAGAAATCGAATACAAGGTGAGTTCACAGCCCCATTTTTATAAAGTTTTTATAAATATTTTTGGCGGAAAAACACGTAAAATAAATAGATTACGGGGAAAAGACAACGGAAATTGTGGAATGTGTACGGGTATATGGGCAGATAACCTTCTTTCGGGACTGAAAGATGAGAAAATGAAACCTTAAGTTAATGTTCCCAGGGCCATTCATAATCATTAGCCTGGTACTGAGGGCAAGTGAAGTATTGGTGGATCCATCGGGTTGACGACCCTAGCCGCGACCAGTCGCTCTGGTCATAGTTCGGAAAATTACTTCAAATTCGGTGTGGTGCAACACCTATTGGGAACCAAATTGTCATGTGTTGATTATGAGCATATATAATGTTAACACATAATCATATTCCTAGCTAGTTTATGAATCCGCATGATTGTCATAGTAATCTATATTTTGAATTTAAAAAGTTTACTTTTTGTGGATAAGACAAAAAGGGTTTAAAGATAAACTTTTCGTGGTACAAGCGAAAATGGTTTATAAACTTTTGCAAGATTTGCAAATGTGTTATTTAATAATCTCTGTGAATTCACTAGCCTCGTGTTGACAAATGTTTTGACGTGTTTTTCAGGTACAAGGTAAACGACTTTGGAATTTGGCGGAAAAACTGTGTTATAGCAACTATGTGTTTGGACAAGTGTTTTGGGACCTATGTACTAAACAAGATCCATGTTGGGTCTAAATTTTAAACTTTTATGTATTATAAGTTTTAAATAAATTTTGTCCAAATACTTATGCTAGGACAAAGAGGATTGGTGAAACCACTTTTGGAAACCTTAGTCTAATTCACTTCTGTCATTTTGGCTAAGTATAGATGTACTGAAAAGAAAACAAAGAACTGCTGAAGAGAAGATATGAGAAGTGCTGAAGAAGAAACTTCATCAGAAGTTCTGAAGTCCAAACCAGACAAGTTCACTTCAGAAGTACTGAAGACAAACTACTCATCAGTAGTTTGTCATTCATCAGCAATTAGCATCAGATATTTTCCACCGCCTTTTGCATCAGTAGTTTTATTGTTTATTATTACTTTTAGCTGTATTTGTTTGTTTCAATGTTGCAACTTTTGCAACTTGTTTCCGTTGTTTCTGTACTTGCTTTTTGGGCAAGATACATGTATGTAAACGTCTATAAATAGGAGGCTTCAACCTTCTATTTTAGACATTGATTTTAATAGAAAAATCCTTCAAACACTTTCACTGTTCTATTCCATTTCTGTATTTATTGTGAATCTGTCTAAGTATCTAATTCTCATTTACTGCTTAGATTCATAATAAATACTTGTCATTTATTAGTTTCAATCATCAAGGGGGAGTAATAACTCTTCCTTAGTATAAAAAGTGTTGCTTTAACTTATACATTCCGCTGTGCTTATTATCTGATATACAAGGGCTTGCTAAACACTTAAGTGACAAGATAGCAAGTTCTTACTTAGCAAAAAGAGCAAACTGATCCAACAATTGGTATCAGAGCATTGGTTTATCTGATCACATATCAATCTAACAAATTGAGAATCAGACACAAAGCTCTTATTGATACTTAATAAAAAGATCAAAAGTTCACTTTTTATCAACATCCATCACTTAAAAGAGTCATCTAACAAATCAATACTCTTTAAAATGGATCCACATAATACTGGTTCTGCCACTAAACCTGCCATGCTTGTAAGAAATGAATACAACATATGGCAAAAGAGAATGGCACATACCTTGTCACAGACCAACACAGGTTGTTGGAGATCTGTGATATATGGTCCTCACAAACCAGTAAATGTCAATCTTGAAACTAATGTCAAGGTCCCTAAGGACCCAAAAAAATATACAGATGATGATTTCCTAAAACTTGAGCTAGATGCAAAAGCATTCTCTATGTTGGCAATGGATCTCCCAAATGAGATATACTCTGGCCTTTTACATTGTGAAAGTGCCAAAGAACTCTGGGATTGTCTTAAAGAACAGTTTGGAGGAACTGAAGAGGTGATTGCCAACACCAGAGAAATTTTAGCTCAACAATATGAGACATTTGCTCATATTAATGGGGAAACTTTAACTCAACAATTTGAAAGATTCTCCTCATTAATATCTGAGCTAAAGTTAAATGGTCAGACCTATACAACAGTATCTATGCTACATAGATTTTTAAGGTCTTTACCAGACAAATGGGAAACATACTCCATTGTTTTAAGATCCTCACCAGATTTTAGCTCCCTCACTCTTACAAAACTCCATGGGAGATTACTTACTTTTGAGAGAGAAATTGATCAAAAGAAGAAATTACAATCATCTGGTAAAACTGCTGATGACTACCTTCCAGGTAGTACAGCACTTTTGGGACAAGACTCACCAACTTGTTCCTATGGATCTTATGACAACATTGACATAACAACTGGGATCTCATCAGAAAGATCTTTCCCAGGTTATGACAATAATGACCAAAGTCAAACTGCTGATAATCTATGTTTTATCATGGATGATTTGAAAAACTTTAGCAGTGATGACTTAGAAGAAATGGACATTTTACACCAACTGGCCATGCTAAGCATTAAAACTATAAAAGGTCAGGAAGGAAATTTCCAGGATTGACCAGTAATACAAAAATTGGTTTTGACAAATCTAAACTGAGATGTCACAAGTGTCAGAAGTTGGGACACTTTGCTAGAGAGTGTAGAAGCTCTAGCTTTAACCAATCACAATCTGGAAATAACTATAACCCCAATTATAATAGGAATAATGGAATTCAAGGGAGTGCTCATTTTGTACAGGCACAAGCTCCTCAACAGCAATACATGCCACAAGTACAATATGTTCAAATGCCTGCTCAACAGATGCAGAGCCAATCAATCCCTCCCTTTCCAGCTGCTCAACATCCTCCACAGCCTCAACAACCCTCTCAACAAAGTCTTTTTACCTCAGGGTATGTTGACTGGAGCAGTCTTCCTTTTGATACCACAGAGTGCAATCCTGATGCAGACAACAAGGTGTTTGACATCAACTGGGGAGAACCAGACAATGGCAGAAAGAACTTTGCCTTAATGGCATTTGAAGGCTGTACTTCAAAATCTGCATTGTCACAGGTATCAAAAGAATCTTTGACAAAACTTTGCTCAAATTCTTGCAAAGAAACTTTTGCTCTCATAAGAGAGACAAATATGCACTTACAAGGTAAAGCCAACGATTTAGAAAGAAAATACACACAGATAAAATGTGATTTAGAAAGAAAACTGTGTGCTAAAACAAAAGAAGTTTCTAAATTAACTGACTCAGCTATTGAAACCCAAGCACAAATTAAAATCATGCTAAATGACCTGGGAGATGTCAGACAAGAGCTTGCTGACACCAGGATCACATGTGAAAAATGGGTGGAATCTTGTAAGGGGTATCAATTGTTGCTAAACAAACAAAGTGCTTCAAATGTTAAGTTTGGCATAGGATACCATCATGTTGAAACACCAACAGATTTCTCTCCCAAAACTACTGAAGATGGGAGAAAAATTGTTTCAAATGAAACTTCTGAAGGGAAAGACTGCACATCTTTCCATGAAAACTTTCTAAACAGAAATCCTGGTATTTTCAAAGAAAGTACTTCAGAAGTATTAACTAAATCTGACAACAAGCCATCAGTAGTTTCATCTACATCAGGAGTTGAGACCCTAAAAACTACTGATGAGCAAAATCTCTTCACAAATGTCAGAAATTTGCCTTTAGATCAAAAACAAAAGGCAAAAGAATGTGAAATTTGTGGTCTGTTCAACCACAAAACTGAATTTTGTAGATACAGAAAAGGAATTCAGTTCAATCAAAAAAATTAAACAACAGGTTGTGGGAAATCAAATCAGAAATGATTATGAAAGAATCTTTAAACCCAAGAAACAACAACCTGAAAACACCTTTTCTCAGAAAAAGATAAAAACTCAACTAAAATCTTTTTCTCAAAATTCTTTGTCAGTAGTTAGACCAGAATCATCAGCAGTGTCACAAACTGCTGAGATACAAAATCTAATGAACATGGTACAACTACTGATGACCAAGGTTGATGGTGGTCCTGAAAAGGATACCACCATGGTTCTTAATGAAAAATCCATTTCCAAAAAGGCATGGATTTCTCAACCTGGTCAAGAACAAACTGTAACTGTTCTCAAGAGCAAACCCAAAGCCAAACAGGCTTGGGTTCCTAAACCTAACTAATTTGCTTTTATGTGCAGAGAGTTTCCAGGGGCTTAAACAACATATGGTATGTTGATAGTGGAGGCTCTATGCACATGACTGGATGCAGATACCTGATAAACAACTTTATCAGCCAAAGAGAAGGATTTGTATCCTTTGGGAACAATGCTAAGGGATATGTGCTAGGACATGGCAATGTCTCCTCTGGCAAAATACAGTTTGACAAGGTCAATCTGGTGGAAAACCTTGAATACAACTTGCTGAGTGTGTCACAAATGTGTGATAAAGGATATTCTTCCTTTTTCACAAAGACAGCATGCATGATCATCTCACCAGAAGGCCAGAAGTTGATAGAGAAGATTATTGAAGATCATACTTTGCTGATTGCCAAAAGATGTGGCAATGTCTATGCAGTGGACATTGAGAAAGACAAAGTATTGAACAACACTGCCTGTTTCTTCTCAAGGGCATCAACTTCAGAAACAGATCTCTGGCACAGGAGACTTGGCCATGTGAACTTTAAAACCATAAATAAAGTCACAAAAAATGGGCTTGGTCAGAGGTCTACCTTTGAAAGTATACCAGTGTCAAGAACACTGTGTGTCCTGTTTAAAGGGAAAACAGCATAAGTCCTCCTATAAGTCTATTGAAGAATCAAAAAAAACTGCATGTCTTCAACTACTCCATATGGACTTATTTGGACCTGTCAAGATTATGACCCTTGGTAAGAAGAAGTACTGCTTAGTCATCATTGATGACTACTCAAGATTCACATGGGTATTCTTCTTATTCTCCAAGGATGAGGCTGCTGAAATCATCAAGTTCTTCATTCTACAAGTAGAGAAACAATATTCTCTATCTGTCAAAACCATTAGAAGTGATAATGGGACAGAGTTCAGGAACAAAACTCTGGATGAATTCTGTTTGTCTAAAGGGATTATTAGACAATACAGTGTTCCCAGAACTCCTGAACAAAATGGTGTAGTAGAAAGGAAGAACAGAACATTGATAGAAAGAGCAAGAACAATGTTAGCTGATTCAGGACCGCCCTTGTACTTTTGGGCAGAAGCAGTTAACACATCATGTTATGTTCAGAATAGAGTTCTTGTGGTCAAGAGACATTCCAAGACTGCCTATGAAGTTCTTCATGGCTTGAAGCCCCTTATCTCCTTTTTCAGGGCTTTTGGGTGTCAATGTTTCATCTTGAACATCAAGGAATCTATTTCAATGTTTGCTGCCAAAGTTGACTCAGGTTACTTTCTTGGTTACTCCTCAACTAGAAAAGCCTACAAGGTTTTTAATTCTCACACCAGGATAGTAGAAGAAACATTGAATGTCAAGTTCAATGAGTCAAAACACACTATTATTCCAGTACATCCTGCTGAACTCTTTGACCTTGACAACTTCCACTTTGGACCTGAAAAGACTGTTACTCCTTCCAAACCTACTTATTATGGTGATCAAAGGTTTGAAGATGAGGATCCTACACCATGGACTCCTCAAACAGTCATTAAGTCAACTTCAACACCATCAGAAGTTTCACAAACTTCTGATCCAACAAATACAGAAGGCCAAACTCAAACATCTGCTTCAGCACCTGAAACTACTGAAGACACTAAAACTACTGAACCAGATATTATAGACCTCAGTAGTTTGTTTGAAGAACAAGAGCCACCTACACCTGTCAGTGGTTTACAACAACTGATGAACACAGAGATCATCCACTTGATCAAATCATGGGTGATATAGCTTCAGGTGTTCTTACCAGAAACCAGCTCTCCAACTTTTGCCTATTTTCAGCCTTTATCTCTCAGTTGGAACCAAAGAAGTACCAGGAAGCCCTCAAAGACAATAATTGGGTGCAAGCTATGCAAGATGAACTGCTTCAGTTCAACAAGCAACAGGTCTTGGAAATCTGTCCCTTACCTCCAAACAAGCAACCAATTGGCACAAGATGGGTTTTCAGGAACAAACAAGATGAAGCTGGTATGATAATCAAGAACAAGGCAAGACTGGTAGTTCAAGGGTACTCTCAAGAAGAGGGAATTGACTATGATGAAACCTTTGCTCCAGTTGCAAGGCTTGAGGCCATCAGGTTATTTCTGGCCTATGCCATTTCCAACAAAATTAAAGTTTATCAAATGGATGTGAAAAGTGCATTTTTGTATGGAAAAATAAAAGAGGAGGTGTATGTCTGTCAGCCACCTGGGTTTGAGGATCCTTCTCATCCTGAGTGGGTGTATAGACTGGACAAAGCTCTTTATGGGCTCAAACAGGCTCCAAGAGCCTGGTATGATACACTCTCCACCTTTTTACTCAAAAATAACTTTACAAGAGGTGCCATTGATAAAACTCTTTTCATTAAACATGTTGGAAATCATGTCTTACTTGTTCAAATTTATGTTGATGATATCATTTTTGGTTCAACAAACACAAAACTGTGTGATGATTTTAAGAAACTCATGCAATCAAAATTTGAGATGGGTACCATGGGAGAACTGCAGTACTTTCTAGGACTGCAGATCAAGCAACAAACAAGTGGAACCTTTATACATCAATCAAAATATGTTAAAGAATTATTGAACAAATTTTCTTTAAAAGACTGTAAATCATGTTCCACTCCCATGACACCAATCACACAAGTTGAACCTGATGATCAAGGAAAACAGGTTGATCAAACCATGTACAGATGCATGATAGGTTCCCTTTTATATCTAACTGCTTCTAGACCAGATATTATGTTTTCAACATGTGTCTGTGCTAGATATCAATCAGCACCAAGGGAATCACACCTTATAGCAGTCAAAAGAATTTTCAGATATCTGAAAGGAACTCCAACACTGGGAATTTGGTATCCTGCTTCAAGCAATACCAAGTTATCAGCTTTTTCAGATAGTGACTATGCAGGGTGTAAGATGACAAGAAAGTCAACATCTGGTGGTTGTCAATTCCTGGGTAACTGTCTAGTGTCATGGCAATCAAAGAAGCAAACATCTGTTGCAACTTCAACTGCTGATGCTGAATACATTGCAGCTGCAAGTTGTACATCACAGATACAATGGCTCCAATATCAACTTCTTGATTATGAAATCAAAGAAACCAAGACACCTTTGTTTATAGACAGCAAATCTGCCATTAGCATCATTCAAAATCCAGTACAGTTCTCAAAAACCAAACATATTGAGATCAGGTACCATTTCATAAGAGATTGCTATGAAAAAGGCAAGATTGAGGTGAAGCATGTTGCAACAACTAATCAAATAGGTGACATCTTCACAAAATCCCTTGACACATCAACATTTCAGAAGTTAGTATCCATGCTTGGGATGCTAAATTTGTAAGTGTTTATTTTATTATTCTGCAATTTTTAATTTTTCACTTACAAAACAGACAAAAAGTCTGAAACAAAACTTCTGAAAAGAGAGAAACTACTGATGAACAAACATCAGTATGGGGATAATTTTCTGAAAAGTGTGTAACTTCTGATAAAATAACCTTCAGAAGTTATGAATAAAAGTATTTATAAAAACATTTCTCATCAGCTGTTAAAACTACTGAAGAGAAAATGGGAACTACTGATGAAGTAATCCTTCATCAGCAGTTTAGTCAAAAGGGCAAATCTGACTTTTCCCATCATCAGAGGTTTGACCTAATCAGTTTAAAACCTCTGATAAAAAGATTTTTAACCAAAGGCGGTTTAAAAACTTCTAATAAAGAAGATTCAAGCGGTTAAAAGTTCTGATAAATACCTTTTCTCAACACTTATCCTTTCAAACTCAAAAATATCCCTCTTTCTCTCTCAAAAACTCTCTCAATAACCTAAACCTGCAAATCAACTGTTCGATCAAAACCCAAACCACATGGCTCTCGTTCTAAAGCAGGGACATAATCAAAGGGCCTTTCTTGAAAAACAAGAAGGCTGGTCCCAATACGATGAGATCATTGATCTTGTCGTAAAATCCCAATATTTTACTGCTCTCACTATAAACCCACCAATTCACACTGAAACTCTGAATGAGTTCTGGGCAAATGCTGAGACGGTGACGGCGGATGATGAAGTCATTTCCCTCAACTCAAGAATAAAAGGGAAACCACTGACCATCACACCGGCCACACTGGCAACAAGACTGGGTCTGGATGATGTAACTGCCCCTGACCATGTTGCTAATTCTGATATTCATCTAACCATGACAGAGTGTGGTTATCAAGGTACTCTCTCCCATGCTACTATCTTCAAAAAATATTTTGAACCAAAATACAAGCTTTTGTTTCATTATATTATTATGTGTTTGAGTCCAAAAACAGGGTCTTATGACCAGATGCCCTCCACTTTTCAACCAATATTTCATTCCATTGTGAATGAAACTAAATTCAGGGCATCAAAATAATTTTTCAATGAGTTGGTGTTACATCATAATAATACCAAGAAAAAGTTTTTGTTGTACCCAAGGTTCATTATGCAATGCATAATAGGGGAACTGGGTAATGAGGTGCTTGTGGGAAAAGTTTCAACTTTAAATCCATTAACCTCACAAGCATACTCTAGGCATAACAAACCGGCTGCCTGGCCAGAAGATGATCAGGGAGAACAACAACAAGTCCCCCTGAAGCCCACATCTTCCAAACTCACACCACCAAAAGCCAAACAGCCCAAGCCAACAAAGACAAAAACCCACCAACCCAAAAGAAAAGCTGTTCAGGAGGTTGAGATGCCTGAACATGCTCATGAGCATTCTGCTCTTCAAATAGGTGAGACTGAAACACCCTCTCAGTCTCATCCATCTCACACCCCACCAAGAGCACCCATAACCATTTTATTCAAAAGAAAAAGACTTAGAAAAACTATTGAAACTCACTCTTCTTTTGAAACTGCTGAACAACAAATTTCACCTATTGCCCAAACTACTGAACCAACCCCACAAATTTATGAACCAGAGGCAATAGAAATTGCCAAACTTCTCTCTGGGCTAAAAGAGAAGGTCCCATCTGATTATGTCAGTCCCCTACAACCACAACAAACAGGGGACATAACCACAACATCAGACATGGATGTGGACATCTCTAGCCCTATCCCAAGAGATGAGGGTGGACCAGAGTCTTTAAGCCCAATTTTAGAGACTCTTGGGGCATCTGAGGCTGCTACTACTCAGTTACCACCCAGTGGTGGATCTGAGGATAGAGGTAACATAGCTAAGACCTCAGATGTGGCAACTACTGATGAAGGCTTAATGCCTGAAGTAGGAAATCCTCAGAACCAAGAACAAGAGGTTCATGAGAGAACTGAGTTGGGATCAGCTCATGATTTAACTGAGACAGTCCTCATTGAGGGCAACATCAGGGATTCAGATGATTCCATTAATTTGGATGATGTTTCACAAACACAAACTACTGAATTGACGGCACTTTATGAAGGTCCTGTTTCAGGGGTATCCAGGCTCAAGAAGCCAGTCACCCCTGCACAGGTTAAAGCCCACTCAATCCTTAAAACCCCTAGAGTGGCATCCTCTGTACAACATGAGGATCTCCCAAAAACACCCCCTTCACAACAAATGCCTACCCAATTCCCTGGGCAAACAAGCATAGACCTGAACCAGCTATGCAGCCCAGAGGGTCCCCTGTACCACATGATGAACACTCTCATCAGAAATCACTTCCAAACATACACAGCTAACTTGGAGCTGTCTATCAAGAATCAATTTGGAGTGATCAAGACGAAGATGAATGATTTGTCCAACAAGATAGACTTCAACAGCAAACAGATTGCTCATCTTCAAGGACAATTCTCCCAACCCTCAACCTCAAAACTTAAAATTGATGAATCCAAAAAGGGGAGAAAATCAGGGAACCTAAGGAGGCATTCCAAGCCAGGATAAGGGCAAGAGTGGCCATCCTTGAAAGAGATCAGAAAGATCAAGCCAGGAAAGAAAAACTGGCCAAACAGTTTGGTGTCTCAGTGGAAGAAATTGAAGCCACAGGCACAATGAAGAAACTTCTGATGGCAAAAGTTCTGATGAAGAATCAGAAAGTACTGAAGACAATCCTTCAGTAGTTGACAAACCATCAGTAGTTGTCAACCCATCAGAGGTTAACACTTCCAAACCTCAAACTGCTGACCCTTCCAGAACCACTGCTCCCATTCAACCAACATCTGATCCTATCAGGCCTACTACAATTACAACAATGACTGTACTAAACCCTTCTCCTATCTCTCAATCAGCTGAATTACTAGAGAAGAGCTTAGTTGCAGCGAACAAGAAGGCCAGAGAAGATCTGATCTGGAAAACTCTGGAAGAAAGGGATGATCTGGACTTAAGCCATGAAGAAAAACTTCAGGCTTATGAAGCTGAACTACAAAGGCAGGCTAGCCTTGATGAGATTGCTGAACAAGATAAAAGACAACAACTGGTGTCTTACATTACCAAGAACAGCAAGACTAAAGCCTATACACTCAAAGGACTCTCTATGCAAGAGCTGACAAGAAGAGCACAACTGCTTGCAGACAAACTGGCCACAAGCAAAGAAGGAAAGGCCAAGAGAGCCCAGATAATAGAAGAATTAGTAGCAGAGGGCTATGGTTCAAAAGCCTCAGTATCCAGATGGAAAGAAGAAAGACTAATGGATACTTACAGAAAATACTTGGCTGCAAGGCTGCAAATCCAGAGAAGTTTCAAACTGCTGATCCTTCAAGATCAGTAGTTAGAACTTCTGGTGTATCAACAAAGAGGATTGGTGAAACCACTTTTGGAAACCTTAGTCTAATTCACTTCTGTCATTTTGGCTAAGTATAGAAGTACTGAAAAGAAAACAAAGAACTGCTGAAGAGAAGATATGAGAAGTGCTGAAGAAGAAACTTCATCAGAAGTTCTGAAGTCCAAACCAGACAAGTTCACTTCAGAAGTACTGAAGACAAACTACTCATCAGTAGTTTGTCATTCATCAGCACTTAGCATCAGATATTTTCCACCGCCTTTTGCATCAGTAGTTTTATTGTTTATTATTACTTTTAGCTGTATTTGTTTGTTTCAATGTTGCAACTTGTGCAACCTGTTTCTGTTGTTTCTGTACTTGCTTTTTGGGCAAGATACATGTATGTAAACGTCTATAAATAGGAGGCTTCAACCTTCTATTTTAGACATTGATTTTAATAGAAAAATCCTTCAAACACTTTCACTGTTCTATTGCATTTCTGTATTTATTGTGAATCTGTCTAAGTATCTAATTCTCATTTACTGCTTAGATTCATAATAAATACTTGTCATTTATTAGTTTCAATCATCAAGGGGGAGTAATAACTCTTCTTTAGTATAAAAAGTGTTGCTTTAACTTATACATTCCGCTGTGCTTATTATCTGATATACAAGGGCTTGCTAAACACTTAAGTGTCAAGATAGCAAGTTCTTACTTAGCAAAAAGAGCAAACTGATCCAACAACTTATTATCTTGCTATTACACCATTGATTACCAACCTCCGTTCACCACCATGCTAAGTCTTCCGCTGTGGCATTTTGGGGGTGTGACATTAAAACACTACCTTACTGGGTTGTACACGATGTCTGCAAACATAAGTTGTCAGGTGCTACTATGAACAACGATATTGTTGGATATTTTGCAGATCGCATGGCGAGAGGGATGTGTTCAACCCATAGTATCCGAGAAGGATTGTTCATAAGAAGATAAAAGATCAGATAACGCGGATGAACAAGGTTACATTGAAATATGATCCACCGACAGTTTTGAAACATATACCTTTGATTCCTATTCCACAGCATTTCTCGAAAGACTTTATGTGGTGGTATTATGATTGGAAGACGGCAGAGACTATTATCTTGTTGAAAGATGGGAAGAATGATTTCAAGAAGATACATATCTTTGATCCAATGTGGTTGATAAACTGCTCTCATGAAGAAAAACATAGTGAACAGTCTACAAAATACCAACGTGCGGTATTTTCGTGTTTTGCATGGGATGTTAACGCAGGGTGCGACTATGATAAGAAACTAGGGATGTTTGTTCAAGTCCAGAAAGAAAAGAAGAAACCGAAGAAAACTCAAGAACCAGTAATGACGAAAGAGCCAAAGACCATACTACACATCAAGCCGATGAACAAGAGAATGGACGAAGAGCGAAGGCTTAAGCAATCAAAGCAATAGTCGAGGGGGAGTTTGTTGATACATATTATGCGACTAGTGCTACTGGATTGCTAATACAATCTTGTTTTGTCATAATCGAAAGGTCGAAGGTGGAAAAGTATATGGTCGAATGTAGATAAATATGGTCGAAGGGAGAAGCTTAAGGTCGAAGGAAAGTTTTGTTGTATATAGTGTTGATTCGCCCGTTTGATTGGTCGAACGTGCACATTCGCCCATACGTATGGTCGAATGTGCAGTTCTATATATAGGCTAAATCAGATTTTAAATTTAGCAGTTGTCATTTTATTTCCCTCCTTCGAGTGTGTTTTCTCCCTAGGGTTTCTTTCAGTCTGTTATTACTTTATTTCATTGTAAACAACAAATTGTAAGCTTAATCTACATGTTTATGAATGAAATGGAAACCTTGAAAGTGATTTGTGTGTTTTTCTAGTATTATTATCATTTCGTAATAAATTCAGGGATTCCGCACCTGAATTGATATACTTGTTTGATCAAAGTCTTTGTTTTTGACAATTCGATCCTCATACATAAAGGCAAGTTTCTGACTGTCATGATTTGATTTAGGTCATCAGTAATTTTCAGGTTCTCAACTCCTGATGTAGATGAAACTACTGATGGCTTAAAGTCAGATTTTATAAGTACTTCTGAAGAACTTTCTTTTAAAGTTTTTAGAAAGTTGTGCATTCTTTCTCTTTAGATGTTTCATTTGAAACAATTTTTCTCCCTACTTTGGGACAAAAATCAGTTGGTGTTTCAGTGTGATTGTACCCTATGCCAAACCTAACATTTGATGCACTTTGTTTGTTAAGCAGCAGCAGTTTGTATCCTTTACATGACTCAACCCATTTCTCACAGTCAACCTTGGTGTCAGCAAACTCTTTTCTAACATTTCCTAGGTCTTCTATCATTATTTTAAGTTGTGCTTTGGTTTCAATAGCATTGTTAGTTAATTTAGAATTTTCTTTTGTTTTAGCAGCAAGCTTTCTTTCTAAATCACATTTCATTTGAGGAAATTTTCTCTCAGAGTCATTGGCTTTACCTTGTAATTGCACATTAGTCTCTCTTATGAGAGCAAAAGATTCTTTACATGTGTTTGAACAAAGTTTTGTTAAATATTCTTTTGATACCTAAGACAGGGCAAATTTTGAGGTGCAGCCCTCAAATGCCATTAAGGCAAAATTCTTTCTGCCATTGTCAGGTTCTCCCCTGTTGATGTCAAACATTTTGTTGTCTGCATCAGGATTGCACTCTGTAGTGTCAAAAGGAAGACTGCTCCAGTCAACATACCCTGAAGTGAACAGACTTTGTTGTGAGGGTTGCTGAGTTTGTGGAGGTTGTTGAGTAGCTGGAATGGAAGGGATTGATTGTTGGCTCTGCATTTGTTGAGCAGGCATCTGTACATATTGTATTTGTGGCACATATTGGATTTGTGAAGCTTGTGCCTGTACAAAATGTGCACTTCCCTGTGTTCCATTATTCCTATTATAACTAGGGTTAAACTGATTTCCAGACTGAGATTGGTTGTAGCTAGAGCTTCTACATTCTCTAGCAAAGTGTCCCAACTTCTGACACTTATGACATCTAAGCTTAGATTTGTCAAAACCAATTTTTGTAGAACTGTTTAGTCCTGGAAATTTCCTTCCTGACCTTTTATAAAATTTGTTTGTTTTTATACTTAACATGGCCAGTTGGTGTAAAATGTCCATTTCTTCTAAGTTATCACTGCTGAAATTTTTTAAATCATCCATGATAAAACACATGTTATCAGCAGTTTGACTATATTCATCATTGTCATAACCTGGGAATGATCTTTTTGATGTGATCCCAGCAGTTATGTTAATGTGGTCAAAAGATGCAAAACTAATTGAACAAGTAGGTGAGTCTTGTCCAAATAGTGTTGTACTACCTGGTAAATAGTCATTATCTATAGTACCAGTACTTTGCAATTTTTTCTTTTGATCAATTTCTCTTTCAAAAGTTAGCAATCTCCCATGTAATTTTGTAAGAGTGAGGGAGTTAAAGTCTAGTGAAGATCTGAGGACTATAGAATAAATTTCCCATTTTTCAGGTAAAGACATTAAAAATCTATGAAGCATAGATACATTTGTATAGGTCTGACCATTTAATTTTCAAATTGTTGTGTTAAAGTTTCCCCATTTATGTGAGTAAATGTTTCATATTGTTGAGCCAGGATTTCTCTAGTGTTGGCAATCACCTCTTTAGTTCCTCCAAACTATTCTTTTAGGCAGTCCCAAAGCTCTTTGGCACTTTCACAGTGTAAAAGTCCGGAGTATATTTCATTTGGGAGTGCCATTGCCAACATAGAGAAAGCTTTAGCATCAAGCTCAAGTTTTAGGAAATCTTCTTCTGTGTAGTCTTTTGGGTCCTTTGGTATTTCAACTTTAGTTTCAAGATTAATGTTTACGGGTTTGTGAGGACCATATATCACAGATTTCCAACAACCGGTGTTGGTCTGAGACAAAGTATGTGCCATCCTTTTCTGCCATATTTTGTATTCAGAACGAACAAGCATAGCAGGTTTATTGACAGAACCAGTATTATGTGGATCCATTTTAAAGAGTATTGATTTGTCAAATATCTCTTAAAGTGATGGATGTTGAAAAAGAGAACTTTTAATCCTTTATTGAATATCAATAAGTGCCTGTGTCTGATTCTCAATGTGCTAGATTGATATGTGATCAGATAAACCAGTGCTCTAATACCAATTGTTGGATCAGTATGATCTTTGAAGGTTTACTTGCTTGTGAACACTTATGTGTCAAGCAAGTTTAACCAGATTTGCACAACGGAATAAGTATATAAAGTATCACTATCAACAGGTGTTAGCATCTGAGTTTGATTGTTTTGATTGTTTAACTAAATATGATAATAGTGAAATGAATATAGAATGAAAGTGCAGCGGAATAATAAACTGTAAATCAAAACAAGAGAGTAAATGTTTTCAGATCGAAAGCTTTCATTTATCTAAAAGATTACAATCGTACAATTACTCCCCCTCAACCTGATCACACAGTGTTTGTCTGAGAGAATGTTTGTGTGTATGATGCAATAGAACAGTACAAGCACTGTTCTATTTATAGACAGACTCAAAACACTGATGACCTAAGCTGACGTCACCTAAGACAGTGACCTCTAACAGAATAACAAACATAAAACATCTGCCTATTACAAACTACTGTTACATTGAAAGCACTGATAGTAAACATCTGTTGTAGATAAACTCTGATGGTCTTGTATCCACTGCTGAAGCCTAAGTGATGTTGGCTCCAGCAGTGCTTTGGTCTTCAGTACTTGAATCAGCAGTTATTCTTCATCAGACCTTTGGTCAGCAGGTGTTCTTCATCAGTTGTTTATTCAGCAGTCCTTTGTGTCATCAGTTGTTTATTCAGCAGTCCTTTGTGTCAGCAGTTGTTAAGCAGTTGTTTGGATAGAACAGTTGTTAGAGTCAGCAGTCTTTTGGGAGAAGCAAGTTGTAAAGACTGTTTATTCAAAGGATCAAACTGTTAGTATATTTTGGCTTTCTAATCATCTGTTCTTCTCCAGGTCAGCAGACCCAACAATCTCCCCCTAGAACAGATGATGCCAAAACTCAGCTTTATTTATTGATCTTTATTCCTCATCAGACTTTCTCTGATTTGACCTTTGAATTGTAATTCAAAGTTCAGAGCAAACAAGTCTTCTTCATCTCTTTCTAGGTCCAGATTTAGCAATGTTTGGTGATCTTCTGCACATAGGCTGTAAGCATCATCCATACTGATCTTCTGAACCCTTCCATCTGACCTGAGCAATGTCAATTCATGGTTGTCTTTATTGACTTTCCATTTTAGAATTTTTTAGTCAGTGGATTTGCTGAGCTGAATTTTTATTCTTGATGAGTTGGGTGAAGGTGGTGTTCCAATGAGTTCTCTGAGCTTCTCTGTTGTAGGATCAGAGAAATAGTGTATTTGATTGAAGAGCCCTTCCTTGATGAATGTATCAGCAAACTTCCTCTGATCTTCCTATGACATTTCCTTCTGTTTCTTGAACTGTCTTCTTGCAGCAGTTGTTAGATCAGAGGTTTCAAGTAAGCTGTCCAAGTTAAAGGTCTGTTGGGGTCTCTTCATCATTGGCTCATCAGTGTAAACTGGTTTTCTTGGTAGGCTGGGATCCTTCTTTCTGTTTTCCTCCAGACTTTTGTATGTTTCAACCAACCTTAGCTCAGACCATCTTGAAACTGACCTCATCTCCCCATAGTTGGCAGCCACAATCTCTTGCCTCATCCTTTTAAACTTCAAGGCTCTGACTGGGTCTCTGCCTTTGCCAAAGTTAGGAGTAGAGACTTTAGCCTTGGGGTCTTTGGCCATTTCTTCAATTCTGATGAGTTCTTCTCTCAAAGCATATGTGGTCCAACCATTGAACTGCTTCTTGGTTGCTTTATAAGGCTTGGTTGCCATAATCTGTTCCAGAAGAGAATCCCTTACCTCCTTTTCCAAATCAACACTGAGAGGCATGGAGGACATGGAGTTGCTCAGGGTCTTAGCAAAGTCTTCAATCCTTCTGAGTTTGCTAAGCTCTGCTGAATGGATGCCCTGAGCAGTCCTGTCATCCTTCCCTTTGCATTTCTCCCTAATGATGGCATCCACCTGTTCACCCTTGTATTTCAGATAAGTATCAATGTTGAGGGGAACAGGGAAGTTTGGGAGAGATGGGAAGGATCTGTCTGATGGCTGTTCAGTATTGTAGAAGGATTGTAATTCCCCCTTGAGTAGATCAAGTTCAAGGGGATACTGATCAACCAATGGTGTAATGGTTGGTGGTGGTCTATGGGATCTGAACTTGGATGTGTGTGGTGAGAATGATGTGATTGGAATAGCTGTGATAGGAGGAGTGGATTGTGCAGTTGAGGTGGTGTTTGGTGAAATGTGTATGTTTTCATCATGTACTACAAAGGTTGATTTTCTCTTCCTTGTGTACATGATTTTAGGGGATGGTGATTTGGCAGCAGTGGTTGGATTAACATTTGTTGGCCTTTTAGTAGGTCCAGCAGATGTTTGGGATTTAGCTGGTGATGTAGGTTTGGTGGTTGTATGTTCAGGTATGTTTGTTGGTTTGGGTATAGTGGTTTGGGTAGCAGTGTTTTGGGTAGTTTCAGTGTTTTGGGTGGCAGTGGTTTCAGTAGCAGTGGATTTGTCAACAAAGGTGTTTAACTTAGATGGTGGTTTTCTGACATGCTTAGCAGGCCTTTTCATCCTTTTAGAGGATCCCACATCTTCAGTTTCCCTTTGTTGTTTCTTTTTGAGTTCAACTAATGATTCTGCTTTAACTTCCAAGGTATCAGCTCTTTTCTGTTTTTCTTGAGCAGCCTTTTCAGCTTCTATATTTGCAGAGTCATCTACTGCTTTATTCTTCTCAGTGGTTTGTTGTGGTGCTGTTGGTGTTGTTTGTTGTTGTTGTTGTTGTGGAGCTGATTTGGTAGACTCTGGTTTGTTGGCAGACTTGGCTTGGCCTTTTTGAAAAGGAGGACAACCAAAGGGATCCAGCTTTGGTAGCCTATCTCTGCCACTCTCCCCCTTTTTGGCATCATCAGCCGTGAAAGCATCATCATTTTCATCCCTGAGGATGGTGGTAGGGGCAGAGCCAGTAGTCTTCAGCAGGTGGTCCTTGATGGCTTTAATATCAGCATGGGTATCTTTGTACCTTGCATCTACCATATTTTTGATCTCAGCCATATAAGTCTCATGTGTCTGATCAGCCAGTTTTCTGTGAGCTATGATGATGGGGGAAACTGATTTCCATAACTCACTTGCTATATCAGCTGTTGATGGTTGACTCTTGGAAAGGTCTGCAATGGAGCTCAGTATAAGCTTGACATCAGATTTGATGTCAGCTACAGAGGTTTCAATTACAGAAACTCTGTCCGTCAATTCTTGGTATTTTGACCCATCTCCTAAGTTAATAGGATCATCTGAGTCCCTACCAGTGGTAGTTCTACCTGATTCAGTCCTAATAGGTGAATCAGATGCCCCTTTTTCTTGGTACTGGGGACTTCCAACTGTTTTTGGAGACACTATAGTGGCTTCAACAGTTGTTGCCTTCAAGGGAGTCTTAGCTATGTAATCACTGTCCTGATGTGAGACAGTGGTCTCTACATCAGTAGTGGATGCTCCACTTGAAAACTCACCTAGAGTTGCATTGAACTCAGGTGGTGTAACCTCCTCTTCTGTTTGTTGGATAGCAGATTGTATATTCTTAGGACCAGTCACTTGTTGGAGTATACTCTCAGTGACAGGTGGAAGAGAGGAACTGGGATCTTCCTGAGATTTAGCAATTGCCTCAAACAGAGGTTGCATGGTTTGTGGGACATGATGTGATGGTGAGGGTGGAGGAGTAACAAGAGAATTAGCCCTGGGAGAGGGGCTTGTGAACATTTGGCCAAGTGACTCAAATGTATCATGATGTGTGTCCCCTTGGCTTACAACATGATCCTTTTGAGAGGATTCATGAGGAGATTGGTCAGGTGGAGGTATATCCAACTGTTGTGAGGAAGTAACAACAGTGGTTTCAGGTTGCTTTTGTTGTGCAACAGAGGTTTCTTCTGGTACCTCAACATCCAGAAGCCTCATTTGTGGTTGAGTGGTGGTTTTTGTGGATGGATGTTTCTTTTTGGAAGTGGCTGGTGTGGGTTTCACAGCACTGGATGTAGTGCCATGATCACCAGGAGCAGTGGGCTCAACAACAGAGGTTTTGACAACAGTTGTTGTCTTTGTCCTCTTTGTTTGTGTTTTAGAAACTTTTGACACTTTAGACACTTTTTCTTGGGTGCTTCCACCCAGCATTCTAGTGAAAGTTTCATCAGTTAAGCTTTTCATTTGCATTGCCTCACCCTTTTTGAAAACTTTTTCTGGTAATACTTTTTGTAAGATTACACTAAGAATTCTTGGGTAAATAAGAAACGCATTGTTAGACCCAGACTTGACTGCTTTCACATTTGATACCAAGTCCATGAAGAATCCCTGGGAAAGATTGAAGTCAGAGTTTGACAACATGGCATAACCCAGATATTGAATCCTTAATGGAATTTCATTAAAGGATGTGGACTTAGCAGAGACACAAAGAAGAAGAGTATGGAAGAAAAATTTCATGACTGGAGGGAAAAACTTTTTGAAAAGAGTTGATCCAGTCATCTGACCATCATACCCTCTTTCTTGGAACTCAGTGTGAAGCTCTGTTTTAGTAAAGGAGTCCTTACCTGCCAGGTCATTCAGTGTGAAGGTTGTGGATATGGTTTCAGGGGTAATTACGATACTGGTTTCTCCAATTTTGGAAATTATGGAAGTAGGCTTTTTGTCCTGGAGTAGAAACTCAGCATTCAACCAGAATTCTTGAAGAGTATCGAGATAAATGGGGGCGTTAGCGGTTAAGATGGGTAAGTATTTGGAGTTTAGAAAAATGTCAATGGTGGAATGGAATGAAGCGTTGTCATCTGTTTTAATCAGATAGGGGAGACAATTGTGGGTGGCTTTAGCTTGAAGATCCATTGTAATGGATTTCGGAAGTGAAGATGATTGAAATTTGATGAAGGGTTTGAGAATGAAAAAGGCGGTTTTCAGTATTTTGAATACAATGAGACAGTGTAACGTCTGTTGTGGTAAAACAGGGTTTTTATAGGCTCAATGAAACCGCTGATGTGGCCAAAACTCTGCTTATATGAACAGACGTGGCAATCATCTGATGGATGAAACATCTGGTGGAGAACAGCTGTTTTTGGCAAACAACTGATACAAACAGCTGATGGAACCAACTGTTTTTTTTTTGTATAGATATAGTATAAATATATAATGTAACAGTTGTTTTATCTGAACAGAGGTTCTGAAACAGATTTTTTCAACTAACAGTTGTTTTATCTAATCAGATGTTTTGAAACAGATTTTTCAACCAACAGTGGATATGAATGAAACAGTGGTTGTTTTATCTGATCAGATGTTACAAACAGATTTTTCAACCAAAACAGCTATAAGAAAAAAATTTTGATTTTCTGAAACATTTTATTATGATTTATTGAAAATTTATTTGTTTAATCCATGTTTAACATACCAATTCTGGAAATCAGATTTGTAAAGGTAGATTTGTCTAAAGCTTTTGTTAACACATCTGCCAACTGATCCTCTGTTGGAACATGGTGCAAGGAAATCAAACCTTTTTCATAGTTGTCCTTGACAAAATGATGTCTTATGTCAATGTGTTTGGTAGTGGAATGAGAGACTGGATTCTTGATGATATTTTCAGCAGCTTGACTGTCCAACATGAGTGGAGTCCGAAGTATAGTTATCCCAAAATCCAGTAGTTGATTTTGAAGCCACATGAGTTGGGCTGTACAGCTTGCAGCAGCAATGTATTCAGCTTCAGCTGTTGAGGTTGAAACAGCTGCCTGCTTTTTGCTTTGCCATGAAAGTAAGGCATTCCCTAGAAATTGGCACCCTCCTGATGTGGATTTTCTTGTGGTGTGACAGCCAGCAAAGTCACTATCTGAATAACCTGAAAGCTCAATGTTTCCATTAGCAGGATACCAGATACCAAGTGTGGGAGCACCTTTGAGGTATCTGAATATCCTTTTTACAGCAATAAGGTTTGACTTTCTGGGTGAGGCCTGGGATCTGGCACAGACACGGGTAGCAAACATAATGTCTGGCCTAGATGCAGTTAAGTACAGTAAAGACCCAATCATGCATCTATAATGTGTTTGATCAACCAGTTCATCCTTGTCATCAATAGTGAGCAGCTTGACTGTACTCATGGGTGTACTACCTGGCTTACAATCATTCATCTCAAATCTGGTTAATAAATTCTTTACATATTTGTTTTGGTGAATGAATGTGCCTTTTTGCAGTTGTTTCACTTGAAGACCAAGGAAACACTGAAGCTCACCCATGGCACTCATCTCAAACTCTGCTGTCATGAGTTTTCTGAACTCTTCACACATTTGGTTACATGTGGATCCAAAAATGATGTCATCCACATATATTTGAACAATCATTAAGTGTTTCCCTTTCCATTTAAGAAATAAAGTTTTGTCTATTTTACCTCTTGTGAAGCCAATGGATAAGAGAAATGTGGAAAGAGTTTCATACCAGGCCCTTGGTGCTTGTTTGAGTCCATACAAAGCTTTGTTGAGCTTGTAGACATAGTCAGGATGGAATGTGTCTTCAAAACCAGGTGGCTGACATACATAGACCTCCTCCTGAATTTTGCCATAAAGGAAAGCACATTTGATGTCCATCTGATACACCTTTATGTTGTGGTTGACAGCAAAGGCTAAAAAGAGTCTGATGGCTTCTAGTCTTGCTACAGGAGCAAAAGTCTCATCATAATCTATTCCTTCTTCTTGTCTGAAGCCTTGAACCACAAGCCTGGCTTTATTCTTGACAACAATACCCCTTTCATCAGTCTTGTTTTTGAAGACCCACTTTGTTCCTATAGGACAAACATCCTTAGGAAGTGGTACAAGCTCCCATACTTGACAGGTTGTGTGAGGGATAGGAAACCTTCAAAAAGACAGATATTTGAGGATTGGCTTCTTGTGAGCACACCCTCTCTGATGTTGCCAATGATCTGGTCTGGTGGATGAGTTCTTAAGTAAATAAGATCTCCCTGATATGGAACAATGGCATTTTGAGGTGATGGACAGAGGTTTGGTGACTCTGTTGGTGTAACATCTGTTGGTACTTCTGTAGTGCCATCAGATGTTTGGAATGGTAATGGAGGGATGGGTCCAAGTGGTGTGAAATTTGACTGACTTTTGTCAACAGATGATTGACTTTTGTCAACAGATGATAGGTCAGTGGTTGTGAGGGGTGAAGCAGTGGTTTGAGGATAAGACTGGCCAACAGTGGTTGACACAGCTGTGGCAGGGTTTTGACAATTGTTTTGAACAGCTGCTTCCTTTGAGGCAGAATAGACTTTGTAGTGACTGGGGATCACAACATCTGTTCTGTAATCTTGTTGTGGAGACTGTGGAATACCTGCATTGTTAGCTTTAACAGTGATATCTTCAAATTTGAATTTATCTAAATCAAATAGTTCAGCAGGGTTTGCAGGGATTTTAAGAGATGAAAGTTCATTGAACTTTACATTCAGAGTTTCTTCTATTGTCTTAGTCCTTGTGTTAAACACTTTATAGGCCTTAGCAGTAGAAGAATATCCCAGAAAATAACCACAATCTACTTTGGCTGCAAATTTTGAAATGGAATCTTTGAGATTTAAAATGAAACATGGGCAGCCAAAGATTTTGAAGAATGAAATTAATGGTTTGATTTTGAACATAGCAAGTAGTGTTTACAGCCTCTGCCCAAAAGGACAGTGGCAAACCAGAATCTGCTAGCATGGTTCTTGCAGCTTCTATAAGAGTTCTATTTTTCCTCTCAACCACCCCATTTTGTTCTGGTGTTCTTGGGATGCTGTACTGCCTCACAATCCCTTTTGACACACAGAAGTCATCCTACTCCTTATTCTTAAACTCTATTCCATTGTCATTCCTGAAGACTTTTACTGGCAAGTCATATTGTTTTTCAACTTTGGTGACAAAGTCCTTCAATATACCTGCAGTCTCATCCTTAGAGTGTAAAAAGTAAGTCCATGTAAACCTAGAAAAATCATCAACTATGACAATACAAAATCTTTTTCTTCTTAGACTCATGATTTTAACAGGGCCAAACAAGTCCATGTGCAACAATTGTAAACACTGACTGGTTTTGGACTCTTCAATGGATTTGTAAGAGCTTTTATGTTGTTTCCCTTTTAAACAAGAAACACAATGCTCATCACATTTAAATTCTTTTGATGGTAAACCTCTGACAAGGCTTTGTTTGGAGAGTGTGTTGATAGTATTAAGGTTGGTGTGACCCAATCTCCTATGCCATAATTCTGTCTCCTTAGTGGAGGCAGCAGAAAATAGACAGACATTTGCCATAGGATTGTCCTTTAACATATCAACAACATACACATTGCCACTTCTATGAGCAACAAGTTGTGCTTTGCTCTCAGCAATAATGGTATCAATCTTTTTCACCACTTCTGGCCCAATAATCTTACAAGTTTTCTTTGTGAAAAATGAGCCATAACCTTTGTCACTCATTTGTGAAACACTCAGAAGATTAAACTTGAGATTATCAATAAGATTGACATTTTCAAACTTGAGTTTTCCTGCTTGTACAGTCCCTGAACCCAACACCTTACCTTTTGAATCATTACCAAAGGATATATCACCCCCTCCATGAGCCAAGAAGTCCAGAAGAAGGGCTCTACATCCTGTCATGTGCCTGGAGCCTCCACTATCTACATACCAAAGACTATCTAAACAAGCAGAAGCTCCCTGCACATCAGTAAATGATTAGTTTTGGTGAGTGTCCAAAGCCAGTTTGGCTTTGGATGGGTCCTCAGACCTTTCAGACTCAAGCTTTGGAAGGTGATCAGTGGTTTGGACCAATTTCTGAATTAAGTTCAACAACTGCTGCTGACCATTTGCCAGTGCTTGGATGTCAACACTTGGGGCAGCAGTTGTTTGATCACTTCCTGACAGATGATAATACCCATATGGATTTCTGTTCACTCTTGGTTTAGAGGGTCTTTTTGGCTCCACATAAACATGTGGCAGACTGTGACATGGAGTTTGACCATAACCTCTTGGGTATTTGCTTATGGGTGGAGCATCTGTTACTTGGACATCTCTAGAAGCAGATGTTTCAAGCCTTTTTGTAACAGATGTTTGGACAGGGGTGAAGGTCTGTTTGGGCTTTCCTTTTGAAGTACTAACCACAGGGTTTGCAAGAGTTTTGGCTTTGTATTCTTGTATTTTAACATCAAAATTTTTGAGATACAAGCACTCTTTGGTCTTGTGATTCTTTTTCCCACATATTGAGCATGTGGCTTTGGAATCACATTCACTTGTTCCTTTGTTAATGTCATATGCTTTTAGAAGAAAACAGTTTTTGGTGACATGATTCTTCTTTTCACAGAATTCACAGAACAAGTTGACAGTCTTTTCTTTCTTCTTCCCCTTTTCAGTCTTCTTTTCAGCAGATGTTTGCCAAGGGAATGACCTTTGCCTGAGGAGCTGTCTTTCCCTCAGGTGTTTTAAAATCAACAGGTTTGAAATTCTCAAGAGTATCACACTCATCAGACCAAGTAGGTTTAAATTCATACTTTTCAAGTTCAGTAAAAGATGAGGAACCTTCTGGTTTTTCAAGAACAATTTTCTTACCATTTGGTTCAGTGATTTTAATCTCTTGACCCTGCAGGTTTGTTGGTATTACCTCAACAGACTTTTGACTCTTTTTATCAGTGTTTTCAAAAGCTGGAGCAGTGGTTTCAAAACCAAAGCCAAACTTCACATGACTTTTAGTTTGTTTGTTGAGTAACATTTCAAAACCTCTACATGATTCCACCCATTTCTCACATTCAACTTGGGTGGACTCAAGCTCACTTTTACAACTTTGATATTTTGCTATGATAGTTTGGAGCTGGTCTTTGGTTATGGTTGCTTCATGTTTTAAGCTGCTTATTTCAGATTCTTTTGCAGTTAAACTTGTTTTTAAATCTTTTGTAAGTTTTTCAAATTTAACTTCATCATCCAAAATTTTCTTTCTAAGGTTTTCATTCACCTCTTTGATGTTAGCAAATGCTATTACACATTTGTCAGAACACAACTCTTTGAGAATTTGAGGAGATACCTTAGCAGCAGCCATCAATGCACAATCACACTTGCACTCACAGTCATCAGATGCACCCCAGGGATCTGTGAGATTCACAACCTCTTCATCAGGTTTTTCACCTGTAACAACTTCACTAACAACATCATCAGTCACAACATCAGATTCAGTTACCACCTCCTCAGATTCAATCTCATCCACCATGGCCATGAAACAAAAATTTTCTGGTTCATTTTCAGCTTTGGAAACTAGTGCAAAATTTTCATCTGTTAGCTCATCAGGTAGACTGCTCCAATCAACAAAGCCTTGTGTAAAGAAGCTCTGTTGACTTGTCTCTGCAGGGGCAGAGGATGAAGCAACAGTCGTTTGCACAGGTGCTTGAGCAACAGGTGTTTGCACATAGTGGATCTGAGGAACAATGGTTTGGACATACTGGACAGGAACAGTGTTTGAGGACTGTGCAAAATGAGAAGTGTTTTGCACATTTGGTCCAGGGGCATTATAGGAATTCTGATAAGTGTTGGTCTGTGGTCTTTGATTTGGATAGGTTATCATAGGTGTACCATGTTGACCCCTACACTCCCTAGCAAAATGACCAAACCTATGACATTTGTAACACTTTGTCTTTGATTTATCCAACCCAACCTTAGATCTTCCAGTTAACCCTGGAAACCTTCTCCCAGTTTTCTTGTAAAAATTATTAGTTCTTACACTGAGAAGGGCCAATTGGTGCATAATGTCCATTTCCTCCAAATCATCAGGGTCAAAGTATTTCAGGTCATCATACTCAAAGGATATATTGTCAGATGCCTGGATATCACCACCACTTGCTGTGAAAGCATAGTTTGGTGAATAAGAATCAGAGTTAAAACCTGAAGTTATGTCAATGAAATGATCATAACTCTGATCCTTAGTGTTTCCAGGCACCTCATCATGACCCAAAAGTGTTGTATTCCCAAAAACATAGTCATCAGACACTTTTCCAGAGTCCTGGACCTTCTTTTTCTGGTTAAGCTCTCTCTCATAGGTCAAGAGCTTACCATGAAGCTGGGTCAGTGATAGGTCTTTAAATCCAATTGAGTTTCTCATCACAATAGCAATAGTGTCCCATTTGTCTGGTAATGATCTTAAAAACCTATGGTTCAAGGTTGAATGAGGGTAAGTAAGACCAACCAATTTTAGTTCACTAATTAAGCAATTAAACCTCTCAAACTGTTGAGTTAATGACTCTCCTTTGACATGACTGAATGTTTCATATTGTTGGTTAAGTATTTCACGATTGTTTTCAATAACCTCCTCAGTCCCACCAAACTGTTCTTTCAGTGCATCCCACAACTCCTTTGCACTGTTACAGTGTAACAACCCAGCATAAATATCATTTGGTAGAGCCATGGCCACAATACTGAAGGCCTTAGCATCTAGCTCAATTTTCTGAAAATCCTGGTCGGAGTAATTTTCAAGTTTCTTTGCCTCAAACACCTTGGGATCTTCAGTACTCGGCACAGTCGGAACATGTGGTCCGAAGATAACCGACTTCCAACACCCAGTGTTTTGTTGAGCTAGAACATGGCTCATCCGACGTTGCCAGATATTGTATTCAGATCTGACAAGCATCGGTGGCTTGTTGTTCGTGCCAGTGTTATGTGGATCGTGATTGATTGAAGCCATTCTCTGATTTTTCAAAAAACAAAGTCTGTTTAAAAACGGTTGAAACGAAATTAAACTATTACTCTGTTTTCAATCCAACAGACAAACGATATCAATAATTGTGAGCTGATTATTAAATTGATTTGTTAGATCGAATTTAATTGACCAAGCTCTAATACCAATTGTTAGGATCTTAGTTTGATTGTTTTGATTGTTTAACTAAATATGATAATAGTGAAATGAATATAGAATGAAAGTGCAGCGGAATAATAAACTGTAAATCAAAACAAGAGAGTAAATGTTTTCAGATAGAAAGCTTTCATTTATCTAAAAGATTACAATCGTACAGTTACTCCCCCTCAGCCTGATCACACAGTGTTTGTCTGAGAGAATGTTTGTGTGTGATGCAATAGAACAGTACAAGCACTGTTCTATTTATAGACAGACTCAAAACACTGATGACCTAAGCTGACGTCACCTAAGACAGTGACCTCTAACAGAATAACAAACATAAAACATCTGCCTATTACAAACTACTGTTACATTGAAAGCACTGATAGTAAACATATGTTGTAGATAAACTCTGATGGTCTTGTATCCACTGCTGAAGCCTAAGTGTTGTTGGCTCCAGCAGTGCTTTGGTCTTCAGTACTTGAATCAGCAGTTGTTCTTCATCAGACCTTTGGTCAGCAGTTGTTCTTCATCAGTTGTTTATTCAGCAGTCCTTTGTGTCAGCAGTTGTTAAGCAGTTGTTTGGATAGAACAGTTGTTAGAGTCAGCAGTCTTTTGGGAGAAGCAAGTTGTAAAGACTGTTTATTCAAAGGATCAAACTGTTAGTATATTTTGGCTTTCTAATCATCTGTTCTTCTCCAGGTCAGCAGACCCAACAACAGGAGTAATTACTCCCCCTGGATGTTTGCAAACTAAAGACAAGTTAATGAGAATCTAAGTATTGAATGTGAATGACAATAAATACTCAGATAGATTCTCAGTTAATGAAATGGAAATAACAAGAATAAGCTTTTGAAGGATTTCAGTTTTAAATTAAAATCAATATCTAAAACAGAGGGATGAACCCATCTATTTATAGACTTACAAATGCATGAACCTTGTTACAAAAGCAAGTCTGCAACAAGTTGCAGTCTTGGAACTTGTACAAAACGATAAAATAATAATAAACAATTAAACTACTGAAACATAAGGGCGGTGGAAAGATTCTATTAGAAGTGTTGATGAATGACAAACTACTGATGAGTAGTTTGTCTTCAGTAGTTCTTCAGTAGACTTGTTTGGTTTGACTTCAGAACTTCTGATATATCTTCTTCAGTACTTGTTGAATCCTTCTTCAGTAATTGTGTCTTCAATAGTTCTATACTTAGAATAATTTGCAGAAGTATGAATTAGACTAAGGTTTGCAAAAGTGGTTTCCACAATCCTTTCTGTCCTTACATCCTTAATTGCCAAGAAATGCACTGATTTGGTCAAACGGTCAACAATGACCCTAAATCATATCGTGCCCGCTGGGTGTTCTAGGAAGTTTGGTGATACAGTCCATCGAAATCCCATCCCATTTCCACATGGGAGTTCCTGGTTCCTAGAGTAAGCCTGAAGGTTTCTGATGTTCAATCTTAACCTTTGCACAAGTCAAGCAATTACTGGCATAAGTGGCTATCTCAGATTTCAAGTTTTGCCACCAGTAGAGAGTTTTGAGATCTTGGTACATCTTATCCGAACCAGGATGTACCGAATAACGAGAGGTGTGAGCTACGTCAAGCACGAGTTGTCTAAGATCTCCAAAATGTGGAATCCAGACTCGATTCATGAAATACTGAAGACCATCCGACTTCAGTTCCAGGTGCTTATCAGCACCGTGCAAGGTTTCAAGCTCGACATTTTCTTCTTTCAAAGCCTCAACCTGGGCTTCTCGAATCTTATCAGGAAGATTAGAATGGGTAGTGAGTTATAAGGCTCCCACCCACTTGGGTTTCGTTTCCTTACGACAGAGGGCATCCGCTACTACGTTAGCTTTCCCTGGATTATATCTGATGGCACAATCATAATCATTCAGAAAATTAACCCATCGACGCTGTCGCATGTTCAGCTCCTTCTGATCGAATATGTGTTGGAGGTTCTTATGATCTGTAAAGATTGTACACTTCATTCCATAAAGATAATGCCTCCAAATCTTTAGAGCAAAAATCACCGCTCATTCTGCAAGAGTTCCAAGATCAGCTGCAGGTGTTGCTCATGCTCTTCCCTACTCTTGGAATGGATTAATATGTCATCAATGAACACTATGACGAATTTGTCCAAATAGGGCTTACACACGCGGTTCATAAGATCCATGAACACTGCCGGTGCATTGGTTAGCCCAAATGGCATTACCAAAAACTCATAATGTCCATATCGAGTTTGGAAAGCTGTCTTGGCTACTTCCTCCTCTCGGACTCTCAGTTGATGGTATCCTGACCTCAAGTCAACTTTGGAACAGAAGCTTCATCCTTGGAGCTGGTCAGACTAGTCAACTTGTTCAGTTCTCAATAGTCAATACACATGCGGAAGCTCCCATCCTTCTTCTTAACAAACAAGATTGAGGCTCCCCAAGGTGAAGAACTAGGTCTAATAAAACCCCTATCTAATAGCTCTTGGAGTTGGGTAGACAGTTCTTGAAGTTCGCCTGGTGCTACGCGATATGGTGCACGTGCAACTGGGGCTTCTCCAGGTGCAAGTTCGATTAGGAACTCCAAGTGACGAACAAGTGGAAGTCGAGGTACTTCCTCTGGAAAGACAACTGGGAAATCACGAACTACAGGGATGTCCTCAATCCTTGTTTCAACTTCAGCTCGAGTGTCAGAGGTGTTAGCCAGAATGGCTGGATAACCCTTTCTAATGCACTTCTGGGCTTTCAAAAATGAGATGATACCCACCATGGCACCACCACAATCACCCTGAATGGATAAGAGTTCTCCACATATGCTCTTTTTGGGTTTGATTGGTTCAGGTTCCTTCAAGGGTTCTCTCCTATGTATCTAACAGTTGGTAACTGTAACACCCCAACCGATGGCGGAAACATCGAGGTGTCACGTAGTGACGATTGTTCAATAGCTCATGGACTAGAAATGTAAATTTGAATACATTGATTAAATAATTTATTACATTGAAATGAAATACAACGATTCTAAATACCAACTAAATTAAATTACAATGAATCGAAATCTAAATATAAATCCGAAAGCTTAAAGGATGCATCTTAAAACAACCTGAAACATGTACAAAATAATTTGGTCAATACAAAAAAATTGTATTGGTGAGCATACCCTGTTTTGAATACATATAGTAGAAAAAGTGTTTCGCAATTCACGTGTTATACTGTCTAGAATTTAGTGTTCAAGTTATGTACAGATGCTACCCAAAATCAAACCTTTCGTTCAATGAATCAAGAGTCACATATATATAGTATTCGCTCATAGTAGGCGATGAATAATCGTTCACACATAAAAAAATTTCAAAGAATCAAGAGTCTCCCCTACTTTAGAAAATTTCGTCTCGAAATTTCTTTCAAGTGTAGGTTACTATGAAACAAAAGGTGTTGTAAAAGTCAACTTGGTTTTTAAAAGAGAATTTCATCATTTATGATTTGACAAAATTTAAAATAGTTTTCTAATACCCAAAGTAAAAAATTTCAAAGTCCTTAACAGTTGACCTGAGGTTAGGAAGGGAGTTTAAATGAGAAAAGTTTTGGGAATGTGTAACGGGTGAGGGGCAGAGGTGCTAAAGAAGTAGTCTCTCCTACTTTAGAAAGGTTTCTAACTGGACTTTATTAAGGACATGCAACAGGATTTCGACCAACAGAGAGTGTAAGTGTATACAAAGTTTTAGTTCTCCGTGTGGGTGGTCTAGAGAAAGACTCTATGAAGACGAATCGAAGCTCACGTAAGAACGTTCTTATCGACAATGCTAGCTATTAGTTAACGATCTAATGACGAGGTAATTATAAAGGAATGGGTAGGTTCTTGGTTAGACTCCTAGTCCATTCCCGCAGTATCGTTTATGCTTATATATAGGGTGTACCGCAGCTGACCCACCACACTCCCGATACTTTGGACTCGTACTGATTGTCTACCAACAGCCTAATTAGAATTATACACCACCCTCATGTACCTGTAAACCCATGATTGTGTTCCGGACCGTAATCATCGATTTACCTTACACTTGGGTGTTATGCTTTTCCATAACCCTATCCTAAGTAATACCAGAAACAAATGTGTGCAATCAGGATATGCTAAGTAATTGATACTGCAATGAAACAATGACATGGTTAGAGGTTCTTCCTTTTCGGGTTCACCTTCAACCGGTAAATTTCTGTTCACATCGTTGAGCTCTAAACACCCAGATTGATAAACTCCGAGAATTTCACCGTTCCCCCCGGGTTGGAATATTCTAACCCGAGTCGTACGTGGTCACTGGCTTAGATCTCATACGGGTTATCAACTAGTATGTTCATTGGCCATAATGATGAACAAAATAATGTAAGTTTAACAGGGTTTTGCTCAAAACAGGAAAGAAAATATGCATACCAATTATGCGTTCAAGTAAGTATATAAGTATAGCATAAAATTTCAATTGAAATAATAGTATAATATAAATCAAGTAAATCGCACAATTTGAACCAAATGAAAACCAAAAGTTTTGCAACTGACAAAAGTGCGAGTGTAATAAGATAAATTTCCGTTTATCAAAAACGTAGTTTGCTCGAACTTTATGATATAGTTGAAAGGATAATAGTAATGCATGGGATAACTTTTTAGTAACCGAAGTGTATTTTAGATTCAAAACTGATTCATTTGAAAAATCTTCGTAGATATGTGTTTACGAGGAGTCGAGTTTGAAAAAATGTTATAAGTCTTATTATTAGTTGCAAGTTTCTTTCATACGTCATATGAAAGATCTATATTTGATTTGTAAAATATGCACTACAAGTTTATAAAATGCAAAATGAAACCATTTTATGAAGTATGTGTAAATCTAGTGTGTGTTAAAAGACCATGATTTAAAATGACGTGAATGATAAGGTTAAAGTATGTAATAGATTACCAACATTTAAGAAAATTCATAATCAACAAGATGTAGAAATAGATCCTTGAGATGTGGATTTCACTCCTAACTCAAAGATGTATTTCAAAATTGAAAACGATTGCGGAATGAAACCAATCACTAAGTTAAGGATATCACTCCCAGCTTAGTGGTTAAGTTTCTTTTTGAAGGAACTACTCCTTGAGGTGTGGATGTCACTCCTATCTCAAAGATATATTACTAAGATAAATAACATATAGAGGAGTGAAACTGATCACCAAGGTATGGATATCACTCCCAACTTGATGATATCGTTTCGTTTGTGAAATACGAGCGTCTTCTTCGCCAAGCAAAATATCGAAAGAATAACGGGAAATAGTCATAACGAAAATATCTCGAAAGCAAATACAAGAATAAAGAGAAATATACACGAGAGGACTCGTTAATGTAAGCTTAGTTATAGACTAGGCTAAAAGGCATTCTAATAACCTAATTCCCTATAACCATGGCTCTGATACCAATCTGTAACACCCCAACCGATGGCGGAAACATCGAGGTGTCACGTAGTGACGATTGCTCAATAGCTCATGGACTAGAAATGTAAATTTGAATACATTGATTAAATAATTTATTACATTGAAATGAAATACAACGATTCTAAATACCAACTAAATTAAATTACAATGAATCGAAATCTAAATATAAATCCGAAAGCTTAAAGGATGCATCTTAAAACAACCTGAAACATGTACAAAATAATTTGGTCAATACAAAAAAATTGTATTGGTGAGCATACCCTGTTTTGAATACATATAGTAGAAAAAGTGTTTCGCAATTCACGTGTTATACTGTCTACAATTTAGTGTTCAAGTTATGTACAGATGCTACCCAAAATCAAACCTTTCGTTCAATGAATCAAGAGTCACATATATATAGTATTCGCTCATAGTAGGCGATGAATAATCGTTCACACATAACAATAATTAAGTACTATTTATTGCTATGCTAGGCCGCCCAGCGGTTAATGATTCAGGTCATAAGTACACACTATCAGCGAATCAACAAGTAAAACACATACAAGAATTGCGATTGTGAATATAGAATAAACCATGATTAAGAGAATGAAGTAAAAAGCGTACATGAGTCACCCCAAAAGTGTAAAACATGAAAAAGGGGAAAGATATACTCACAGTTTGCGAAAGCGATCAAAATCCAACTTAAGCGGTCGTGAGCTAAGTAATGGGAATTCCGAGGAATTCAACCTATAATGTATATGAATACTAATAAGGAAATATCTAAGAATCTAAAGTATCTAGGGTCTAAGGCATTAGGGTTTGCTAAGTCGATTTGGGGAATTAGAGTTTTTATGATAAGTCGAATTAATATAAAATTTGTATATTAAAAATAGTATACCAAAGTTTGTAATTATGGTTTAGGTAACATGATTATTACCATTTGAATATTTAGATAAAAATACTTTTTTTTGAATAATTAAGACAAAGTAATTTAATTTATTACTTTAACTAAATTAAATAAATATATAGTAATCATAAATGTATAAATAAATAATTATGAGTTACACCATGATCCAACAAATAATAACTAAGGCCTTCAACATAGGACTATCTCTATTCTATAAGAAAAGTATTTTATAAAATAGATTCTAAATAATATAAATAAATAAATGATTAATTATGTCTAATTAAACATAAATAAGATTAAAAATACAAGACATGAACCAAAAATATTTTATTTTTATAGAAATTAAATACCTTCTGATGTAAACAAATTAAAATAATTTTCCTATAATTTATATAAACTTATTTATATTTAAAACCGATTTAACGAGATTAAATCATGTTTAAATTATTAAAAATAGGAAAATTAATAAAAATAAGTGTTTTCTGGACCAATAATTTTTGTTTCAGTTCATAATGATTAGAAATAATTTCTCAAAAAGTTTGAGATAAAAATCATTAAAAATGAATTTTTAATCAATTAAATATGATTAAAACAAATTAAATCAATAAAAATATAAAAATAAGACTTTTTTCAGAAAATAAAAGTGTGGTAATTTTCTTTATGGTGTCAAGATGTTACACCTAAATTTTTATAATTTTTGGATAGAAAATGAATTTATTATGAATATTCTAAATTAATAAGTAATATAAAGGTTTATAATATGATTAAAAATAAAAGAAATAACATCAAAAAAAATATTGTAAGCTGCTAGGGTTCGAACCCAGGCTGCTTTGTTAACACAAAGATGCAGCAACCACCAGACCAAATCCCATTTTATTGATTTTAATTATCCCGAATTTTATTTATATAATCAAATATAAACATCTTCTTCTTCCCCAAATACTAACCTAAACCCTAACCCTAACTCAAAAACAATAATCTGATTTAAACATACTTAAACCACGAAATGATAGGGCTTTTAAAGATTAACATATGGGGAACAAAATGGCATGAAATAATTTCACTTACATGGTCGTTTAATGGGTCGATTGTCTGGTTTTCGGCTGAAGCAAACAAGAATGCAATTTCATTGCTTAAGGACGATAGTAAGTGCGAAAGATAAAGGGTTTTTGGTCGAAACACACTCGTGAATACAGTTATGGGTTCAATTTATACATAAAAAAATCTGATTTGTAGTGGTTTGAATCTTGTGTTCTTGAAACGTAATGGGTTATGGTTGAGACTATAATTGGTGGTCATAAAGTTAATTAAAACATAATTAATTGCTTACTAACAGCTAGGGATGATTGAGGAGGTAAAAGAAATAATGAAACTTGCTAATTAGGATGCATTAAAAGAAATTAATGATAGTTTAATGATATATTTTTTTTTGTTTCGTAGAAAAAAATAGAAATATGAATTTGAATTGGTTTATGAAAATTACAAAACAGATCCCTATACTTTAGACAGATTTAAAACACTATTAACAAAGTTGTGTGTGTATTATTTAAACACCTTAAAGAAAATGTAACCTATCTATTTAAAAAAAATTAACTTTATAAACTTATAATTTTTTTATAGATTAAATAAGTTTATAGATTCCCATTGTATACACATACCATGTTTAATACGTGTTTATAAAATACGTAATCGTGAAAATTTAAAATTTGTTGCTAAATTAAAAGAAATTTCTTACAATAAAATGAAGTAGTGATAAAAATGAGAGTTCAAAATAGACGAATGGATAAAACTGACAAGTCGCTATAAGATGAGGGTGACGGTTGTCACAGTCTCCCCTACTTTAGAAAATTTCGTCTCGAAATTTCTTTCAAGTGTAGGTTACTATGAAACAAAAGGTGTTGTAAAAGTCAACTTGGTTTTTAAAAGAGAATTTCAACATTTATGATTTGACAAAATTTAAAATAGTTTTCTAATACCCAATGTAAAAAATTTCAAAGTCCTTAACAGTTGACCTGAGGTTAGGAAGGGAGTTTAAATGAGAAAAGTTTTGGGAATGTGTAACGGGTGAGGGGCAGAGGTGCTAAAGAAGTAGTCTCTCCTACTTTAGAAAGGTTTCTAACTGGACTTTATTAAGGACATGCAACAGGATTTCGACCAACAGAGAGTGTAAGTGTATACAAAGTTTTAGTTCTCCGTGTGGGTGGTCTAGAGAAAGACTCTGTCACACCCTCAAAATCCACTTGCGGGGTTTTACCGCGAGGCGCATGACAAACCAGGATCCAAACCAACGATCACAATAAACAAGTCTAAATGAATATAAATGCAATTTCAAAACATGGTTTAAAAATCCCGTTTACAGCCGAAGCTTATTCAAACAGTAACTCAACAATGAAATAATAGTTCAACGTTCAAAAGACCATGCAACCCTAGTTAGACGCCGTGCAGACGCGTGCGCCCTAGTCCAGTCGTGCTACCTTAGCGACCTGAGAAAACATGTAAAAGTTTACGTCAGCACAAAAATGCTGGTGAGTTTACAGGTTTTGTATCCAAGTACCAAGTCAACCTGTCCATACTATAACAAAATAGAAAACCAGTATACGCTAGCTAGGCGTACGTTTGTTACTACCACGATTGGAAAACCATTACTAACTCGAATACCAAAAGTATGCCCGATGTATGTTCCTGTTGTTCCTGTTGTTCCTGTTTGAGACAATATGCACCCGCCGACCCTCCAAGTCGACGAGCGGGGTTGGTCACTCCCAATAGCGCTATTCACATTTCCCCGTTGTGCAAACCCGCACATTCATGGTTTCCCCCGGGACTTCCAAAGATCGTGTAGTATACGTTAGAAACCCATAGTATGACAGTAGTTACCAAATAATCGTTTTAACACATGTTTTCTCCCCCGAAAGTATAAAACCAGTTTAAAAGAGGGGCCGTAAACTCACCTTAAGTTCCTTTACTCCTTAACCCGAGTAAACTCAGCTGCTATGCTAGCCCCGTAAAGCGGCGACCTAACATATGACAGTTACAAGTACTTAGACTAATAACCCGCAGGTTAATTAGCCCCTAGATGTCCAGACCATAACCAAGTTTGTTTGAAAACACCGTGACTGTTTAACCGACCCAAAGTACAAGACTCGACATCCCATTGGTGACCCGAGACTCCCCGTGTTATGTTTACGCTCCAAAACATACAATAACGCAAGTATACTTAACATACGTTAACACACAACAAGTTATAGCACATGGTTCACGTATCACCGAAATACATCCAAATATATGTTACCAAGTTATTAGACATGTTACGGGGTTCCTAGCATGTTACTACATGTTAAATCGGGTCTCGGAATGCTAATTTACACTTACAGCAGCAGTACACGCGATTAGGAAAAGTCAACTAGTGATTAGGAAAGTCAACTAGTGATTAGACATCCTATTCGCCCCTGTTATAGGCGAATAGGGGCTATTCCCCTTTACTTCATGCGATTAGGGGCTATTCCCCTGAACTTACTAGTGATTAGGGCTATTCGCATGAACTTACTAGTGATTAGGGCTACTCGCATGAACTTACTAGTGATTAGGCTTCTACTCGCATGAACTTACTAGTGATTAGGCTTCTACTCGCCTATTTATTGGCGATTAGCCTTGTAATCGCATGAGTTATAGGCGATTAGCATTGCTACTCGCCTGTAACCATGCTGTTCCGGTTTTTCGCGCGTTTAATGCTCCAAATCAGATCCAGAACGTGTGTAACTACCCAATATCATCCCAAACACTATCCTAAACATGTTTAACCCAAAACCCTTCGTTCAACCTCGTATAATCAGTCCTGCATGCAACCCAAAACAATCCAAACACTATTCACATAGCATGCAACCTCAATTAACGCATGTAATCATAACCCTATTATCCGATTACTGAGTTTTCTATCATCATACTAACAATATTAATTCTGACCTAGCATGATAATACATCAAAACATCATCAAGATCCATAAAAATCCTATCTTTCTAATCATACATACCCATAACGCATGTTAATTAGTTATAATCCGTTTAACAACCCTTATTGACGATTTTCAGAAAGCTTTTTCGTTTATGAACAGGTCTGGACCATTAGGGATTTATTAAAAACGTTTACAAAGTGTTATGGATGAGAATCAAACCTTGGAATTGTAAAAGAATGATGGTTAGACCTTGAAACCTTGTGTTTTTGATCAAAATCGCCTTCCAGAGGTTGTTTAAGTGTTTGGGGCGGTTATGGGACGACTAGGGTTGATATTAGGGAGTTTAGGAGGTTAAGTATTGTATTTATAGGCGTTCCTAGTCGTTCCAGCACGTTACATGCGATTGTGCAGCAGTTCAGGCGATTAGGGCTTGTAATCGCCTGAAAGTTCTAGTGATTAGGGGCCTACTCGCCCATAACTCACACGAGTAGGGCTTACTCACCCTTATGGGCTCCCTACTCGCCTCCCCTATAGGGGAGTAGACCTCCTACTCGCCTATAGGGTTTGGCCTTGTGTGTTTTGCGCGTTAAACCCCGTTTTAACATATGTTAATGCATATTCATGTACCGACAAGTCACATAATGATTGTAAACACATAACACAAGTAAATACACATATTTACACTCGTTCACCAATTCCCGGGACTCGAGACTCGTACGTTCCGTATGCCCTGACGATCCTACAAATCGTCACCGTTTGTACACTTGGTTAAGGACCGACATCTAACGAACCTCTAGACCAACATCCAATGATCTTCTAGACTAACCAATAGTTCCCGAACCATATCCCGACTTAACTAACCCAGTTAAGTACAATATACGCATGACTCGCTAAGGTAGACTTTCATCTAGACAACGTTGTTAACCAGAATTTGCCAGGTGTCACATCATCCCCATGTTAAAAGAATTTTCGTCCCGAAAATTTGTACAAGTACAGAAAGAACAAAAGAAATAACGAAGGAAACAAGCAAAAGGTAGAAACCAAAAGAGAGAGATTTACCCGAGTTGTCACATCATCCCCATGTTAAAAGGAATCTCGACCCGAGATTCATTCAGCTGCCGAAGAGACATGCCTCGACTCGAACGCTTCCTTAGGAAAGAGATGAGGATACTTAGACTTCATCTGATCCTCCCGTTCCCACGTATATTCCGGTCCCCGGTTCGAGTTCCACCGAACCTTAACGATACGGATCTTGCTGTGACGTAGGCTACGAATCTTGTAATCAAGGATCTCTACAGGTTCTTCCACAATCCGAAGACGATCATCAACCCTGATCTCTTCCAGTGGAACGATGAGAGACTCGTCAGCCAGACACTTCTTCAAGTTTGACACGTGAAAGACGTTATGTACGTTACCGAGCTCCGTCGGTAGATCAAGTCGATATGCCACCGGCCCAATCCGTTCCAGGATCGTAAATGGGCCGACATATCGTGGATTGAGTTTGCCACGCTTCCCAAAGCGTATGACGCCCTTCCACGGTGAGACTTTTAGAAGTACCTTGTCATTGACTTGGAATTCCAGTGGTTTGCGACGCTGATCAGCATAACTCTTTTGCCGGTCCCGTGCCGCCGCCAACCGATTACGAATCTGTACGATCTTTTCCGAAGTTTCGTACACCAGTTCAGGCCCAGTGAGTTGACTCTCACCCACTTCAGCCCAACAAAGAGGAGAACGGCATTTCCGTCCGTACAGTGCTTCGAACGGAGCAGCCTTGATGCTCGTGTGATAACTGTTATTGTACGAGAATTCTACCAATGGCAGATGAGCTTCCCAACCCTTGCCAAAATCGATCACACACGCCCGCAGCATGTCTTCTAACGTTTGAATCGTACGCTCACTCTGACCGTCTGTCTGTGGATGGTAAGCCGTACTCATGTCTAGTTGGGTACCCAAAGCCTTGTGTAAAGAATTCCAGAAGTGAGAAGTAAAATGGGAGTCACGATCCGAGATAATAGAAACAGGTACCCCGTGCTTAGAAACAACTTCTTTCAAGTAAAGACGAGCCAAACGATCCATGGTGTCGGTCTCCTTAATAGCAAGAAAATGGGCTGATTTCGTCAACCGATCGACAATCACCCATATCTTGTCGTTCCCGCTTGGTGATTTAGGAAGTTGTGTGACAAAATCCATAGTAATCCGTTCCCATTTCCATTCCGGAATTTCAGGTTGTTGCAGGAGACCCGACGGTTTCTGGTATTCCACTTTGACCTTAGCACAGGTCAAGCATTTGCTCACGTATGAGGCTATGTTCGACCTCATGTTTGGCCACCAGTAAAGCACCTTTAGATCTTGGTACATCTTATCCGAACCAGGATGAATAGAATACCGGGACTTATGAGCCTCATCAAGGACAAGCTCCCGTAGTCCCCCGAACAAAGGAACCCATATGCGTTCTGCGAAGTAGTGCAGGCCATCAGGCCTTCGCTCTAGGTGCTTGTCGGCACCGTGCATAGTTTCAGCTTTAAGGTTTTCCTCCTTCAAAGCTTCCAATTGGGCAGAACGGAGTTGATCAGGTAACGACGAATGGATAGTGAGCTGCAATGCCCGAACGCGACGAGGTTTAGAAGATTCCTTCCTGCTCAAGGCGTCTGCTACAACATTCGCCTTGCCAGGATGGTACTTAATAGCACAATCATAATCGTTCAAAAGTTCAATCCAGCGACGCTGCCGTATGTTCAAGTGTTGTTGGTCGAAAATGTGTTGGAGACTCTTGTGATCGGTGTAGATGGTGCATTTGGTACCGTACAAGTAATGTCTCCAAATTTTCAACGCGAATACCACGGCACCCAACTCCAAGTCATGAGTTGTGTAGTTCTTCTCGTGCACTTTGAGTTGACGAGAAGCATACGCAATCACTTTCTCGCGTTGCATCAACACGCAACCGAGTCCATGAATGGAAGCATCACAGTAAACGACAAAATCATCAGAACCCTCAGGTAAAGACAAAATAGGAGCAGAACACAGTTTAGACTTTAGTTCCTCAAATGCTGACTCTTGTGATTCACCCCAGTCGAACTTCCTATCCTTCTGAGTGAGAGTGGTGAGGGGTTGAGCAATCTTCGAGAACCCCTGAATGAAACGACGATAATAGCCCGCAAGGCCTAGGAATTGCCGCACCTCAGTTGGCGTCTTTGGTGCTCCCCAGTCCTTGATCGCTTCGATTTTAGCTGGATCGACATGAATTCCTAGTTCATTGACCACATGTCCTAGGAATTGAACTTCGCGTAACCAAAAGTCACACTTTGAGAACTTGGCGTAAAGTTGTTCCCGTCGCAAGAGTTCCAAAACTAACCGCAGATGTTCCCCGTGTTCGGTCTCGTTCTTGGAGTAGATCAGAATGTCATCAATAAATACAATGACGAACTTATCCAGATATGGTTTACAGACGCGGTTCATCAAGTGCATGAAAACCGCTGGTGCGTTCGTGAGACCGAAAGGCATGACCAAGAATTCGAAATGGCCATAACGTGTTCGAAAAGCAGTCTTTGCAACGTCAGCCTCCCTGACGCGCAGCTGGTGATAACCGGACCTCAAGTCGATCTTGGAATAATAACTAGAACCCTGAAGCTGGTCGAATAGATCATCAATACGTGGAAGAGGATAACGGTTCTTGATGGTCAATTTGTTCAGTTCTCTGTAGTCTACGCATAATCGGAAACTCCCATCCTTCTTCTTAACAAATAGAATCGGGGCTCCCCAAGGGGAAGAACTTGGTCGGATGAAACCCTTGTCCAAGAGTTCCTGTAACTGGCTGGACAGTTCCTGCATCTCGGGAGGTGCAAGACGGTAGGGGGCCCGAGCAATAGGAGCAGCCCCTGGTACGAGATCAATACCGAACTCGACTTGACGATGAGGAGGAAGACCAGATAAATCATCGGGAAAAACATCAAGAAATTCGCGTACCACCGGAATGTCGTCAATCTTCTTCTCATCACTGGAGGAAACAGATAAAAGCGCCAATACGGCTGGATAACCCTTTCGAAGACACTTAAGGGCTTTCATGCTAGAGATGATGTTTAGCGAAACACCACCCTTGATACCGTACACAGAAAGAAATTCTCCATCAGGGAGAGGAATCCGAATAACCTTATCGTAACAGACAATCTCCGCGCGATACAAAGATAACCAATCCATTCCTACCACAACGTCAAAACTACCCAATGGTACCGGCATAAGGTTGATGGGGAACGATAAACCCGACAACTCTAACTGACACTCCCGAAGAACACTAGTAGCTTCAATCGTTTTACCGTCAGCCAACTCAATAATATACTTGGTCTCTAATGGTACAGGTACTACATCTAGCAGTCGACTAACGTCCATGGATACAAAACTCTTGTCGGCACCAGAATCAAATAACACGCTAACAGAATGATTATTGAGAAGAAACGTACCGGTGACTGTATCAGGGTCCTGCCTAGCCTCAGCAGCTCCAATGACGAAGGCACGTGCATTTCTGCCGCCGCCCCCGTTGTTACCATTCCCGTTGTTCCCACCCTGTTTCAGTTTTGGGCAATCCTTCTTGTAATGCCCAGTGTCACCGCAGTTGTAGCATCCTTGTTTCCCTGTAGTACCCTGAGTAGTCGGAGCTGAACTGTTGGTCGGAGCCTGAGTCGATGGAAGTGTCACCCGACAATCTTTAGCATAGTGGCCTGTTCGCTGGCAGCGGTGACAACGGTTACTGTCGCAGCTCCCTTGGTGATGGCGTCCACACTTGTTGCATTTGGGCAGTTTTCCCGCATAACCACCCTGCTTATTTCCCGAAGACGATGAACCCCCATTATCAAACTTTTTACCCTGCTGCGCAGACCCAGACCCTTTCCCGTCGTTTTCCCACTTGCGCTTATTGTTCTCTGGGGCCTTAGCAGTCGAACCTTTCGCAGGCAAAATCCCCTCATTCACCTTTAAGTTAGTCATCCTATGTGCCGATCGAACTACCTCCGCATAAGTAGGATGATTCCCAGCAGCCACTAACCCTGCAATTTCCGGCACTAACCCGGAGACATAATGTTCAATCTTACGATACTCTGGCACGTGCAAATCGGGACACAGCACCGCCAACTCATTTCTCCTCACAGTATACTTCTCGATTTCCGATCCAGTCATCTTGAGGTTCCACACCTCATGCTCCAGCTTCTGTACCTCTTCTCTCGGGCAATACTCCCGCTTCAGCAACTGCACAAAGTTCTCCCACGGCATAGCATATGCCTCCCCAATACCCATGTTCTGGGTGATACCATTCCACCAAGTCAATGCCACGTCCTGAAATAACGCAGCCGAATACTTCACCCGATCTTCTGGGAGACAGTTACACATCAGAAATACCGACTCCACTTTCTCCAACCACCTAAGCAAGCTAACCGCACCCTCAGTGCCAGAGAAGTCCTGGGGCTTACAGTCCCGGAACATCTTGTAGGTACACATGGGTGGGGGTGGGTCAACAGGACCACCTGAAATGAAACGCATGAGAAACCACGAAGAATGCAAACAAGGTTCACCAATGAGGCAAGGAAAATGGATAAATCAACTTACCACCACCGTTGTGCCCTAACTGAAAGGCAGCTTGGAGTAAGTTGTTCAGATCATCCTGCGATAGGTTAACACCTCCACGACCACCAGCACCACCGCGACCACCACCACGTCCACCATTGCGACCACCTCCACGTCCTCCTCGTACTCCAGACATGATTCTGGCAGAAAGAGCGAGAAAATTTAGTTTCGCAGATAAAGATAACCACTAATGTTCACAAGATCAAAGCTAGATCCAATCCAGGACTATCCCCTCAAACCCAGAGCTCACCAGGGCTTCCATACATTTCGGTTTATGATTTTGTGTGCACCCAAAATGATAAACCGCTCTACATGGTCCTCCAAGTGTTCTCCTAGTCCAAAGTTCAAATCACCGAACATAGACTCTCAGCTACACACCGTAATGCTACGATAGTTTATGGTAAGCGTTTCTATTGGAGTGCGAAAGGGAAATGTCCGAGCCTTGGACAAATCTCAAGAGCACACGAGTTACTCCAATAGACTACACTGCCTAGAAAACAAGTAACCCAACCTAAGATAGAACGGATGATGTAACGTAGAAAGACCAACGATTTAGAGACACCCCGACAAGACCATACGTAACCCACTATAACGTTTAGTACCATGTGATCGTCTAGTGTGTGCGACTCGGCTATAGACTAGACTCTACATGCAGTCCTAGTTCACTATAACCATTGGCTCTGATACCAATCTGTCACACCCTCAAAATCCACTTGCGGGGTTTTACCGCGAGGCGCATGACAAACCAGGATCCAAACCAACGATCACAATAAACAAGTCTAAATGAATATAAATGCAATTTCAAAACATGGTTTAAAAATCCCGTTTACAGCGGAAGCTTATTCAAACAGTAACTCAACAATGAAATAATAGTTCAACGTTCAAAAGACCATGCAACCCTAGTTAGACGCCGTGCAGACGCGTGCGCCCTAGTCCAGTCGTGCTACCTTAGCGACCTGAGAAAACATGTAAAAGTTTACGTCAGCACAAAAATGCTGGTGAGTTTACAGGTTTTGTATCCAAGTACCAAGTCAACCTGTCCATACTATAACAAAATAGAAAACCAGTATACGCTAGCTAGGCGTACGTTTGTTACTACCACGATTGGAAAACCATTACTAACTCGAATACCAAAAGTATGCCCGATGTATGTTCCTGTTGTTCCTGTTGTTCCTGTTTGAGACAATATGCACCCGCCGACCCTCCAAGTCGACGAGCGGGGTTGGTCACTCCCAATAGCGCTATTCACATTTCCCCGTTGTGCAAACCCGCACATTCATGGTTTCCCCCGGGACTTCCAAAGATCGTGTAGTATACGTTAGAAACCCATAGTATGACAGTAGTTACCAAATAATCGTTTTAACACATGTTTTCTCCCCCGAAAGTATAAAACCAGTTTAAAAGAGGGGCCGTAAACTCACCTTAAGTTCCTTTACTCCTTAACCCGAGTAAACTCAGCTGCTATGCTAGCCCCGCAAAGCGGCGACCTAACATACGACAGTTACAAGTACTTAGACTAATAACCCGCAGGTTAATTAGCCCCTAGATGTCCAGACCATAACCAAGTTTGTTTGAAAACACCGTGACTGTTTAACCGACCCAAAGTACAAGACTCGACATCCCATTGGTGACCCGAGACTCCCCGTGTTATGTTTACGCTCCAAAACATACAATAACGCAAGTATACTTAACATACGTTAACACACAACAAGTTATAGCACATGGTTCACGTATCACCGAAATACATCCAAATATATGTTACCAAGTTATTAGACATGTTACGGGGTTCCTAGCATGTTACTACATGTTAAATCGGGTCTCGGAATGCTAATTTACACTTACAGCAGCAGTACACGCGATTAGGAAAAGTCAACTAGTGATTAGGAAAGTCAACTAGTGATTAGACATCCTATTCGCCCCTGTTATAGGCGAATAGGGGCTATTCCCCTTTACTTCATGCGATTAGGGGCTATTCCCCTGAACTTACTAGTGATTAGGGCTATTCGCATGAACTTACTAGTGATTAGGGCTACTCGCATGAACTTACTAGTGATTAGGCTTCTACTCGCATGAACTTACTAGTGATTAGGCTTCTACTCGCCTATTTATTGGCGATTAGCCTTGTAATCGCATGAGTTATAGGCGATTAGCATTGCTACTCGCCTGTAACCATGCTGTTCCGGTTTTTCGCGCGTTTAATGCTCTAAATCAGATCCAGAACGTGTGTAACTACCCAATATCATCCCAAACACTATCCTAAACATTTTTAACCCAAAACCCTTCGTTCAACCTCGTATAATCAGTCCTGCATGCAACCCAAAACAATCCAAACACTATTCACATAGCATGCAACCTCAATTAACGCATGTAATCATAACCCTATTATCCGATTACTGAGTTTTCTATCATCATACTAACAATATTAATTCTGACCTAGCATGATAATACATCAAAACATCATCAAGATCCATAAAAATCCTATCTTTCTAATCATACATACCCATAACGCATGTTAATTAGTTATAATCCGTTTAACAACCCTTATTGACGATTTTCAGAAAGCTTTTTCGTTTATGAACAGGTCTGGACCATTAGGGATTTATTAAAAACGTTTACAAAGTGTTATGGATGAGAATCAAACCTTGGAATTGTAAAAGAATGATGGTTAGACCTTGAAACCTTGTGTTTTTGATCAAAATCGCCTTCCAGAGGTTGTTTAAGTGTTTGGGGCGGTTATGGGACGACTAGGGTTGATATTAGGGAGTTTAGGAGGTTAAGTATTGTATTTATAGGCGTTCCTAGTCGTTCCAGCACGTTACATGCGATTGTGCAGCAGTTCAGGCGATTAGGGCTTGTAATCGCCTGAAAGTTCTAGTGATTAGGGGCCTACTCGCCCATAACTCACACGAGTAGGGCCTACTCGCCCTTATGGGCTCCCTACTCGCCTCCCCTATAGGGGAGTAGACCTCCTACTCGCCTATAGGGTTTTGGCCTTGTGTGTTTTGCGCGTTAAACCCCGTTTTAACATATGCTAATGCATATTCATGTACCGACAAGTCACATAATGATTGTAAACACATAACACAAGTAAATACACATATTTACACTCGTTCACCAATTCCCGGGACTCGAGACTCGTACGTTCCGTATGCCCTGACGATCCTACAAATCGTCACCGTTTGTACACTTGGTTAAGGACCGACATCTAACGAACCTCTAGACCAACATCCAATGATCTTCTAGACTAACCAATAGTTCCCGAACCATATCCCGACTTAACTAACCCAGTTAAGTACAATATACGCGTGACTCGCTAAGGTAGACTTTCATCTAGACAACGTTGTTAACCAGAATTTGCCAGGTGTCACAGACTCTATGAAGACGAATCGAAGCTCACGTAAGAACGTTCTTATCGACAATGCTAGCTATTAGTTAACGATCTAATGACGAGGTAATTATAAAGGAATGGGTAGGTTCTTGGTTAGACTCCTAGTCCATTCCCGCAGTATCGTTTATGCTTATATATAGGGTGTACCGCAGCTGACCCACCACACTCCCGATACTTTGGACTCGTACTGATTGTCTACCAACAGCCTAATTAGAATTATACACCACCCTCATGTACCTGTAAACCCATGATTGTGTTCCGGACCGTAATCATCGATTTACCTTACACTTGGGTGTTATGCTTTTCCATAACCCTATCCTAAGTAATACCAGAAACAAATGTGTGCAATCAGGATATGCTAAGTAATTGATACTGCAATGAAACAATGACATGGTTAGAGGTTCTTCCTTTTCGGGTTCACCTTCAACCGGTAAATTTCTGTTCACATCGTTGAGCTCTAAACACCCAGATTGATAAACTCCGAGAATTTCACCGTTCCCCCCGGGTTGGAATATTCTAACCCGAGTCGTACGTGGTCACTGGCTTAGATCTCATACGGGTTATCAACTAGTATGTTCATTGGCCATAATGATGAACAAAATAATGTAAGTTTAACAGGGTTTTGCTCAAAACAGGAAAGAAAATATGCATACCAATTATGCGTTCAAGTAAGTATATAAGTATAGCATAAAATTTCAATTGAAATAATAGTATAATATAAATCAAGTAAATCGCACAATTTGAACCAAATGAAAACCAAAAGTTTTGCAACTGAAAAAAGTGCGAGTGTAATAAGATAAATTTCCGTTTATCAAAAACGTAGTTTGCTCGAACTTTATGATATAGTTGAAAGGATAATAGTAATGCATGGGATAACTTTTTAGTAACCGAAGTGTATTTTAGATTCAAAACTGATTCATTTGAAAAATCTTCGTAGATATGTGTTTACGAGGAGTCGAGTTTGAAAAAATGTTATAAGTCTTATTATTAGTTGCAAGTTTCTTTCATACGTCATATGAAAGATCTATATTTGATTTGTAAAATATGCACTACAAGTTTATAAAATGCAAAATGAAACCATTTTATGAAGTATGTGTAAATCTAGTGTGTGTTAAAAGACCATGATTTAAAATGACGTGAATGATAAGGTTAAAGTATGTAATAGATTACCAACATTTAAGAAAATTCATAATCAACAAGATGTAGAAATAGATCCTTGAGATGTGGATTTCACTCCTAACTCAAAGATGTATTTCAAAATTGAAAACGATTGCGGAATGAAACCAATCACTAAGTTAAGGATATCACTCCCAGCTTAGTGGTTAAGTTTCTTTTTGAAGGAACTACTCCTTGAGGTGTGGATGTCACTCCTATCTCAAAGATATATTACTAAGATAAATAACATATAGAGGAGTGAAACTGATCACCAAGGTATGGATATCACTCCCAACTTGATGATATCGTTTCGTTTGTGAAATACGAGCGTCTTCTTCGCCAAGCAAAATATCGAAAGAATAACGGGAAATAGTCATAACGAAAATATCTCGAAAGCAAATACAAGAATAAAGAGAAATATACACGAGAGGACTCGTTAATGTAAGCTTAGTTATAGACTACGCTAAAAGGCATTCTAATAACCTAATTCCCTATAACCATGGCTCTGATACCAATCTGTAACACCCCAACCGATGGCGGAAACATCGAGGTGTCACGTAGTGACGATTGCTCAATAGCTCATGGACTAGAAATGTAAATTTGAATACATTGATTAAATAATTTATTACATTGAAATGAAATACAACGATTCTAAATACCAACTAAATTAAATTACAATGAATCGAAATCTAAATATAAATCCGAAAGCTTAAAGGATGCATCTTAAAACAACCTGAAACATGTACAAAATAATTTGGTCAATACAAAAAAATTGTATTGGTGAGCATACCCTGTTTTGAATACATATAGTAGAAAAAGTGTTTCGCAATTCACGTGTTATACTGTCTACAATTTAGTGTTCAAGTTATGTACAGATGCTACCCAAAATCAAACCTTTCGTTCAATGAATCAAGAGTCACATATATATAGTATTCGCTCATAGTAGGCGATGAATAATCGTTCACACATAACAATAATTAAGTACTATTTATTGCTATGCTAGGCCGCCCAGCGGTTAATGATTCAGGTCATAAGTACACACTATCAGCGAATCAACAAGTAAAACACATACAAGAATTGCGATTGTGAATATAGAATAAACCATGATTAAGAGAATGAAGTAATAAGCGTACATGAGTCACCCCAAAAGTGTAAAACATGAAAAAGGGGAAAGATATACTCACAGTTTGCGAAAGCGATCAAAATCCAACTTAAGCGGTCGTGAGCTAAGTAATGGGAATTCCGAGGAATTCAACCTATAATGTATATGAATACTAATAAGGAAATATCTAAGAATCTAAAGTATCTAGGGTCTAAGGCATTAGGGTTTGCTAAGTCGATTTGGGGAATTAGAGTTTTTATGATAAGTCGAATTAATATAAAATTTGTATATTAAAAATAGTATACCAAAGTTTGTAATTATGGTTTAGGTAACATGATTATTACCATTTGAATATTTAGATAAAAATACTTTTTTTTGAATAATTAAGACAAAGTAATTTAATTTATTACTTTAACTAAATTAAATAAATATATAGTAATCATAAATGTATAAATAAATAATTATGAGTTACACCATGATCAAACAAATAATAACTAAGGCCTTCAACATAGGACTATCTCTATTCTATAAGAAAAGTATTTTATAAAATAGATTCTAAATAATATAAATAAATAAATGATTAATTATGTCTAATTAAACATAAATAAGATTAAAAATACAAGACATGAACCAAAAATATTTTATTTTTATAGAAATTAAATACCTTCTGATGTAAACAAATTAAAATAATTTTCCTATAATTTATATAAACTTATTTATATTTAAAACCGATTTAACGAGATTAAATCATGTTTAAATTATTAAAAATAGGAAAATTAATAAAAATAAGTGTTTTCTGGACCAATAATTTTTGTTTCAGTTCATAATGATTAGAAATAATTTCTCAAAAAGTTTGAGATAAAAATCATTAAAAATGAATTTTTAATCAATTAAATATGATTAAAACAAATTAAATCAATAAAAATATAAAAATAAGACTTTTTTCAGAAAATAAAAGTGTGGTAATTTTCTTTATGGTGTCAAGATGTTACACCTAAATTTTTATAATTTTTGGATAGAAAATGAATTTATTATGAATATTCTAAATTAATAAGTAATATAAAGGTTTATAATATGATTAAAAATAAAAGAAATAACATCAAAAAAAATATTGTAAGCTGCTAGGGTTCGAACCCAGGCTGCTTTGTTAACACAGAGATGCAGCAACCACCAGACCAAATCCAATTTTATTGATTTTAATTATCCCAAATTTTATTTATATAATCAAATATAAACATCTTCTTCTTCCCCAAATACTAACCTAAACCCTAACCCTAACTCAAAAACAATAATCTGATTTAAACATACTTAAACCACGAAATGATAGGGCTTTTAAAGATTAACATATGGGGAACAAAATGGCATGAAATAATTTCACTTACATGGTCGTTTAATGGGTCGATTGTCTGGTTTTCGGCTGAAGCAAACAAGAATGCAATTTCATTGCTTAAGGACGATAGTAAGTGCGAAAGATAAAGGGTTTTTGGTCGAAACACACTCGTGAATACAGTTATGGGTTCAATTTATACATAAAAAAATCTGATTTGTAGTGGTTTGAATCTTGTGTTCTTGAAACGTAATGGGTTATGGTTGAGACTATAATTGGTGGTCATAAAGTTAATTAAAACATAATTAATTGCTTACTAACAGCTAGGGATGATTGAGGAGGTAAAAGAAATAATGAAACTTGCTAATTAGGATGCATTAAAAGAAATTAATGATGGTTTAATGATATATTTTTTTTTGTTTCGTAACTGGTAGAAAAAAATAGAAATATGAATTTGAATTGGTTTATGAAAATTACAAAACAGATCCCTATACTTTAGACAGATTTAAAACACTATTAACAAAGTTGTGTGTGTATTATTTAAACACCTTAAAGAAAATGTAACCTATCTATTTAAAAAAAATTAACTTTATAAACTTATAATTTTTTTATAGATTAAATAAGTTAATAGATTCCCATTGTATACACATACCATGTTTAATACGTGTTTATAAAATACGTAATCGTGAAAATTTAAAATTTGTTGCTAAATTAAAAGAAATTTCTTACAATAAAATGAAGTAGTGATAAAAATGAGAGTTCAAAATAGACGAATGGATAAAACTGACAAGTCGCTATAAGATGAGGGTGACGGTTGTCACAGTAACTTCACCAGTACTCTATTGTCAACTTCCCTGTCCGTGAAGCTGGTTGGAATTTTAGTCTCAATTGATGCGCCACATGGCCTAGCTCTCGTCCTTGACCACAGATGTGCCTAGTATAGGGTTTAGTGTTAAAGAAATATGTATCTCCTATAACATGTTAAGAAAGTATACATAGCCCAAAAGCTAGTTGTGCACTTAAGTTGTGAGTGTACTAACGCTTATGCTATAATGATTATAGACTAAACTCAACATGCAGTCCTAGTTCACCATACCCAATGGCTCTGATGCCAATTTGTCACACCCTCAAATTTCCACTACGGGGTTTATACCGTGAGGCGCATGACATACCAGGATCCCATAGCCATAAGTCATATGAACGAACTCTAAATGCCCAAACCATTTAGTTCGTTTTCAAAAATCAAGTTTAGTTAAGCTGGAGAAGCGTAAACCAAATTTAAACCTTTTAAAACCCTGTGCAAAAACAGCGTGCCCAAATTAAAACCATATGAAAGAAAACGTAAAAGCATGATATGTAATTTAGGTGTATGCCCAAAACCTCAAATGTAGTGAAACGTGCTGTGCTTCCTAATCGTGACACCGGAAGCTAACTACATGCAAAAGCATGTATATCGTGTGTCAAAATAAAGTTGGTGAGTTTACAAACTAAGGTAAGTAAAAGTGTAGGTTTCTCAAACCAAGAACAACAGTTAGGTTTCCCAAACCCAAAACAGTAATCAATAACCACTAGTTCAGCGTATGCCAAGGGTAGCTAACCCATTCTTGATAAATAAACAATGAAAGTACCGAACTGCTATTTAAACGATGCACTCGCCCCGCGAGCTGGTTTTTGCCTCCCAGCACGGTGTGAGGTTTGTCAAACCAAATAGCGTTATCAACTAGTAACCCGCTTGCCACCCGGCAACTCATTCGGTATAAGTGAAGGACTTCCGTGATAGTATGCAGTTTAGTTCATCAAGGACACAGAGTGTGAAACTAGCAAAATCTGATTCCTCCTAGGAATCAACCCATCCCAAAACCCGGGATAAAAATAGTAGTCCCAAACCTAGACTAGAAAATTAAGTAAGTTGTCTCCCCGAGACACATGCTTTTGAGAAAAGAGTAGCGAAACTCACCTTAGGTTGCAAGCAAATAATCCAAACTTCACAAATAAGGAAGTGCTACCGACTCCCTATTATGTGTATCATTAAGTGAGTATATGTGTATAAACAATACACCATATAACCCGTGTGTCCAAGACGTTTTAAAAGTTCAAAACCGTGTAAGTGACTCCTAATGATTCTAAATGCACAAGTAAACCTTACAGATCCGTTGGTGGACAAAATGATTAACATCAGTTATGCACTTCATATACACCTCATATAAGTTCTCATACAAGTTTATGTCAAATACAAGTCATACAAGACTCCAAATAGCCACATAAGTGTACATTACATAATCTGCGTTTTTAGGACAGATTATGCGTTGTGAAAACCAATTTATTAAAAATACTTATCCAATGAATTCAACTGCCAAAAGTTTACTAAATATTCCAGAGATTCTACCAGCCATGTCCATATTTTTATTTCGTGATAAAACAATATACAAAAATTATGAAAAATCATAAAATACAGCTAGGTCCAGAAAATACTCACAACAGATCAGATTAGTAGAAAAATTCCCAAAACTGTGTAGTCATTCAAATGGGATGAATCCACTTGGAAAAGTCAGGATTCATCAATGTAGACCTACTGTCCAAATTTCGTAATCTAACTCTTTGTAAAACTCAAGTTATGATCGTTTAAAGTTGACCCAGTTTACTAATCCAAAAATCTGATATGGCCTTTAATCAAAGAAAATCCTAAAAACCTATCAAACGACGTCCAAAACAGATGATTTTGCCAATTATACAAAGCTAAGACTATGTACAATGTTTTCATACAAAGAAATCATCAAAAAAAACATTTTATCACCACGTTACAACCTGTGCAAGTCGATCTAATCATTCTGTCCAGATTTTAAATCATGCATAAACCCTAGTTTTAATCACTATCTTTGCATATTAACGATCAATAATACTTAACAAACATCATATAACATTAATAACACATAACCTGATTAAGATCTAGCAAGATACATGTTAAACATCATTAATCATAAACCCTAGAAGTCTAAAACATCAAGAACATGTAAACTCATGCAATACATACCAAAATCATCGCATAACACCATGTTTATCCCCATTAATCTTTATGAACAACAAGTTTTAATATTTATAAAATTGTTTCAGATCTAGACTAACTTGGTTATGATGTTTTAAAATACATTAGAGATAATCAAAAATATAGGGTTGAGTATTATACCGAAAGTACTTCAAATCCACCAATCGATTGCTCTACAAGCTTCCTGAATGGTGTTCTTGAGCCTTAGTAGGCGCTTGGGGTTAGTATTTTCGTAATTAGGCAGTAGGGGGTGTTTAGAGTTAGGGTTATGAGGTACTTGGGGCTTAAGATTTCTTAAATAGAGGTATTAAGTCAGTTTTAACACATCAGATCCCTGTGAGCGGCCGCTCGGTCTGAGTGAGCGGTCGCTCACTCAGCCTCGGCTCGCTCCGGGTGCTCTGGTCCAGTGTATTGCGTGTTTTCTTTGACGTTTTCGCTATTTTGGACCATATCAAGTGTAACCCCATGTGTTAAGACCCCAACCATCCTAACAGTTCATCCAATACGGCTTTTAATAACGCGTTCGGTTTAAGTTCACGTAATCACATACAGTTTGCACATAGTTTTACAGAAACACATAATTTCAATCAATCTCAATCAATTAATTCACAATTATCTAATTTCACAATTCACCATCATCCGGGGTTCACTACTCCTGTATATAGTTTGGAAATTTCCCGAATTACCACTTCATGCAGTTATTAACCTATAACTGTGCAACATGTGACCTATCTAGCTAACCCTAGTTAAGTAGAATGCAAGGAATGTAAGTACAAGTTGACTAGAGTCTAGTTAAAGTAAGAACCTGAAATTACGAGGTAACACAGATGGGACATATTCATCTAAGAAAAATGAAGAATCTAGTGAAGAACGGGCTTGTAGAAGGAGTTAATGTGAAACACTTTCATCTGAATGATAAGTGTGTGAGTTGCAAAAAGGGAAAACAACACAAACATTCCCACAAACCCAAGCAAGTGAATTCGGTTACCATTCCACTTGAACGTATACACATGGACCTATTTGGACCTGTTAAGCGTAAGAGTATAAATGGTGATATATACTATCTTGTGGGTACTAACAATTACTCAAGATTTTTGTGGTTGATGTGCATGCAACACAAGAGCGAAACGTTCAATAACTTGAAAGCTCTGTTTACCCGATTGGAGAAAATCTATGGTTTGAAGATCAAACGCATCAGAGGTGACAACGGGTCAAAGTTCAAGAATTCTATAATGGACGCGTTGTGCGATGAAAAGGGTATTCACCATGAGTACAGTGCACCATACACTCCACAACAGAACGGTGTTGAGGAAAGAAAGAACATGACTCAAATCGAAGCGTCATGTACTATGCTTGCAGATTCTAATCTTCGAGTAATGTTCTGGAATGACGCTATTCATGCAGCATGCTATACTTTGAATCGTGTGTTGATAGTGAAGAAGTTTGCATAAACTTCTAATGAACTGCTTAACAGACGCAAGCTGAACTTAGAGTTTCTAGAGCCATTCGGGGCACCATGTACGATGCTGAATCCTACAGAGAAGTTGAAGAAGAGGTATTCTAGGAGGCTTCCACAACACTTGATTCTTCTGAGTCAGAACACGAGGAAGAAGTTACTAGTGAGGTAGTCATGGATAATATTACAGTATCACCACCAGTGAACCCTAGTCAAGATATTCCATCTTCATCAAATATGGGTAATAATCTGGAGACGGCAGAGAATTTAAATGTTCAAGCGGTGATTCATGTTCTTGAACGTCCAGAATCTCAGATTCATCCGCTAGAATATGTTATTGGTGATCCTGGAAGCAATGTGATGACACGAGGACAACTCAGACATGCAACATCACATGATAATATTGGAGCCCTTGCCCTGTGTAGAGGACCGGATTGTAATAATCATCTTCATTGATAAACACTTGATTATAATCAAATAAGGCTTAGTTTACAATGAAAAGACACTTTCAAAAAGTTCTAGACTCACACCCAAAAAAAAAAACACTTAACCTAGACCGAATGACCAAGTTCTTTTCTGCAAAACAAATTCAAAACTATATATAGACTCTCCAATCGACCTTTGCAGAGGTCGAAGGGGCTCGTTCGACCTTCTCAAGGCTCGAACCAATCAAAAACATAAATAATAGACTTCATTCGACCCCCCGTATGGTCGAATGGGCTTCGAAAACTTCATATCTTCAATTATAAACTCCATTTCTTTTATAAATCCAAAGCGATAGTCACATATGTGCACCTACAAACTCTCCCTTGACTATTTCTTGGATTGTTGTTCTTAATACTCTGGCATCTTGTTCATTAACTTGATCTTCAAAGTCTTTCTCTGTTTTGCGCTCACTTCTGGTTCTAGTTGTCGTTTGTGCGAACTTTTCTTCATCTCTTGAACTTTCACATATTTTCCCAACATCTTGTTGTAGTCACACCCAGCATTCATATCCCATGCAAAACAGAAACATACAACTCAGTAAAATTTCATCGCCTGCTCCACATCTTGAACTTCAAAGTGAATAGAATTGAAATACAACATATTGATGTCTTCTTTTGAACAATTGATCATCCACATTGGATCAAATATGCGTATTTTCTTGTACTCAACCTTTGGATCGTTGTCTTTAAAAACGATCACAGCTTCAGCAGTCTTCCAATCATAATACCAAAATACAAATTCATTGCTGAAATGTTGCTGGATCGGCATTAAAGGTATTCTCTTCATCACCACAGGAGGTTTGTACTTAAACGTAACCCTCTTCATACCTGTAATAGGATCAATATCTCTATGTAGAATCTGTTTAGGATATTGAGGCCTAAACAAATCCCATTTAGTACGACTTTCCCTTGACATCTTGTCAGCAGACCATCCAACAACATCATTATTCACAGAATCACCATTCATCGTGTGTCTATAAATATCCCTCGAAGCCCAATACGATAGTGTCTTGATATCATGGAATCTGTAGAAGTACAGAATTCCTTTTCCTACTTCACACCTATACACCGTAGCTGTGGAAAGTATTTCCATCCCAACGCTTTGCCTTTGAAGACTTTGTTGTGATGCTTATAGAAACCCCCTAGCACCTCTGTAGTCGGTCTGTTTTCTTCTTTCTCTTTTAGCTTTCTCAACAATTCTTTCAATTCATCAGATTGTTTATAAGTTTGTTTCTTATCAGCTTCTTTCCCAAACACTTCATCCAAAATCTTCATCCCTTTCTGTTCAGCTTCATTAAGTGTTTGCTCATTGATTTCAGGAATCACCACAATCTCTTTCCTTTGGTAATACTCAGGATACTCTTCATGTGAAAGATCCTCAATTTCAACATCTTCAAATACTGGAGTATCTTGATCATCAGAATGATTTCCTGCCTCTTTAACTGGAATATTAGGAATCTCTTTATCTTGCATTATTACTTCTAGAGACTTCCCGACCTGTTTGGCAATCCCATCAAGTATCTCTTTTGTAACTGCAACGGATACTTCCCCATCTTCAAGATGTGGATCATTGTACTCGATCTCGAATCTCATATCATCATTCTCAAAGATTTCAGGGAATCTTCCTGTTAGTTCTATCGTCTGTCTATGTAACTTCTTGTCTTCATCAAATAAAGCACGAAACTTTTCATTCCAGAAAATGCTTTCATCTTCATCAACATTTTCTCCTGTCTTCTTTGAGCTTGATTCGCCTTTATCATCTTTATCTGCTTCTCTTTTCCCAAACATGAATTGTTCAGGATCATTATCATCATTTTCTGAACTAGCATCTTTGTCTTTGTTCACACTTTTACCAACTGCATCAATAATATCATCATCATCCGAACTATCATCCTCATCCTCATCATCACCCTCATCATCAGAAGTCTCATAATCAACTTTCTCTTCTTCTTTATCCTCTTCTTCCTCTTTAGATCCCTTCAACTGTGGTCCTTTGGAATAAAGATCATCAATTAGTTTCCTCATATCTTTATTTTCAGCTTTCATCTCTTTATTCTCGATTTGAAGCATTTCGATTCATTTAGTGCTTCTCTTTCCTCAATTAATCAACATCTTGTTTTCATCTTCAAGCTGTATAACCTTTGCTTCTAATTCTTCTTAATTGGCTTTAGAAGTCAATACAATCTTCAACATAACACTTTCATCTTCCTTCATTTGTTTGATTTCAGCTTGTTGTTGATTAAATGCCTTTATCACATTAGCAATATGTCGATACACAACTTCCATCACTTCACTTGAAATTGTAACCTGATGTGTAGATGATTCAGCAATAGGTGTAGCAGTAGGTTTAGCAGTTTTTTCTTAATCTCTTCCAAAACATTCTTTAACGTGTCAGAAAAGTTTTCAAGATTAATCTGAGATGCTGGATCAGTTGTTGCAACGTCGTGAACAATATTCTTCTTCTTAGTAACTAGGGATGTGACTGGTGTTGTAGCTTTTGAGCCTCCAATTGCTGGTACTTTCTTTCCAACAATTAGCATATCAATTTCTCTATCCCTTTTGCTTCTAGGTGGTTCTCTCTTTGACATCTTTTTGCCTCTGCCTCTCTTGACTTTGGAACCAGTGGCGGGACAACCTTGAAAATCATCCATGTATAAAGTAATATCGTATTCCTCATCATGCAATACTCTCGTTCTCTGCTCTTTGTAGGAGGATCGATTTCGTCAAAAACGTTTAGGTGATCATACAAGTCTAACAAATCCAGGTGCGGAAACCCTAGATTGTTTACAATATGATATGAATCAAATCAAACACACAAAAGTAACTTTTCAATCAACATTTCACATTAATAACATGATTAAGATGTTTACAATTGAGATTACAAGTTTATAAATCAAGACCAGGAAGGACAAAACCTAGAGAGAGATTCTAGACTGGACACAAGACCCAAAATGGCAATAGTTATAAAGTTATCAAAATGTTCAGCTTATATACTAGTCTACATTCGCCCTCTCGATGAGGTCGAATGAGCACCTTCGACCTCTAGATGAGGTCGAATGAGCACCTTCAACCTGCACATAAGCTCGAACCAAGTCTTCAGTCTTGAATCTCTTCCTTCGATCAAACATATTCTTCCTTCGACCTATAATAGTCACCTTCGACCTCTCGAAATCACACAAAACACATAGATTCGTCAATCCAAAGCACTAGTCGCAATTATGAATCTACACTCTTCAACAATTTTCTCTAAAGCTTCAGATGTACTAACCTCAGTGGCCTTAGATTTAGTAACCTTTGCTGTCTCTGTAGCATAATCCCACTCAGCATTGTCTTCTGTTTCTTCAGAATCAACAGAAACTTCATCAACTAACAAGGTCTTTGTCTTACCCTTGCTTTTCACAACTTTCTTCTTGGTTCCAACCTCAACCACCTTTTGCTTTCCCTTTCCAGATTTAGCACCCTTGTAACTTGACGTTCCCGCTTAGCAGTTTTATCAACAGGTTATAAGGGGCTATCAGAATCAGAATCAGAATCACTATTGTTATGCCTTGCTTTATCTTATCCAGGATCTTCATAAGAAATATATCTCAAATCTCCAAACAAATTCTTATACGGTGGCGTTTCATTATCTGACACACCTTTATAAATCTTCATTCTATTCAAAGTAGTCTGATTCATGTGAAGTTGGTTGTTAAACACCATTTGCAAAAATCTGGGATGCATCAAGAATTTATCCTTCTTCAATCCTTGCAAGACTTCAATCATGTGATAAAAAATCATTCCAGAAACATTGAATGACTTGTTCAAAATCAGAGCGACCACCAAAGAACATAAACTCTTCCTCAGCATGTCATATCCTCCACTTAGTGGTCCAAATACATATAAGATCACGTGAAATAGATACTTGAACTGGGGACACAACTTGACTTTGTGCAATAAACAGTCTGTGATAGGACCCTTGTACTTCATCCTCAAGAAACATTTTCTCTGCTCAGTCCATGAAAGTTCTATCGGGTCAGTCAGAGAATCTTTAAGCTGCAACGCCTTTCTAATATCTTGTTCACTAACAAGCACTAATTGTCCTTGAATTCTTCTGTCAATTACATTATTTTTCTCCCAAAATGTTATGGCTTCTTTCTCCTAGAAGTCGACTTGATGATCTTTTTATATTGTCATTGGCGTAGCAAGAGCATAAACAACTCTACATCTCTTTAGAAAATCGACGATTTCCGAGAATTCTTCATATTTCCCGACTTCTCCAACGTACACACAGTAGTTATGTTTGTCTTCAAAGTTCAATGGTTTTGGTGCTGCCTGCTTTGGAACTTCTTGTTCTGGATGTTCAGCCATTATAGGCTGCAAAAACAATCAAACAAACATAAAAATTCGTCAATTTGGATATAATTTGAAATTTGGTCAAAAAATATCTTCATTCGACCAAACGTGGGTTCGAATGAGAAATAATGATGTCGAATGAATAACAAAAGCAGTTCATTCAACCAAAAAATGTTCGTTCGACCCTTTAACATGATCAAATGACCACTGTTTCAATTCAAAATGCCAAAACAAATTCAGACCATAATCAACATCACATTTTGATTCTAACATACCTTATCATGGCCGATTAACATTTATCAATGATCAATATTATCAATTCAATCAATTATAGATGGTTTTCCCTAAAATCTAGGGTTTAGACAATCAAATTTGATCATCATTGTGTTTTAACACTTGATTTGGTATTATTCTCACCCTAAAACCATCGATAATTGTCCAGTGATGTTCAATTTTGATTATCAAACATTGTAAGTCTTCAAATCAAAGGGCTAGGGTTTGAAAACTTTGAACAATGATTCTGAATTGATCAGTGGATCATTACCTGTAAATTTTTTGTTAAAATGATCAGGATATCACAAGGATCAATAATCAATAATGTAAAACAAACAAGCAACAAGGTGAGGTTAAGATTGAATTTTTGAAATTTTTTCTGTGGGGGTTCGAATGAGCTGATGTATATATAGGCATCCTTCGTTCGACCCTTGCAGGGTTCGAATGAGATGATTCAATATTCATTCGACCTAATGAAAGATTCGAATGAAAATAAAATGGCCGAATTAAATTTTATCAGACAAACACTCCCATTCGACCTCTGACTAAGATTCGAATCTAGGCCATAGAAACTCATTCGACCTAACGAAAGGTCGAATAAGAAATTGGAAAAATGAAAATTTTACCAAATGTCAAATTCGAATCCCGTTTTGTTATTTTAAACCATTTAATCCTTCAAACATTCATCATTTCTCATTTAAATGATACAAAACTCAAATTGTTTTGTCAAACTTCAGAAAATGATCATCATTGACCATTGTTTATCGAAAATAATGAAGAAATGTTAAATCATTTGGATTTTCTGAAATTTATGTTAAAACACACCAAAAATCTTTTTAAGTTTTTGTATATGAACTAAATCAACATAAAGTAATAAACATTTTGTGATTTTCCGGTAAGAGGATCATATCCGTTTATGAGAGATCACATCACATCGTTGTTCTGTTTTATTTTAACTATACTGACAATGTGTCTTGGCAACTGCTGATTTTGTTGTCCACATAAATTGACATCTAGACCGTTATGCAATGCTTTATACTGATACCGTTATGTATAGTATAAACTGATTAACTTGTGGTTTCCACACACACGACATACTCCCGTATCAAGGAATTTGGAACAAAGATTCATTGTAATGCGTGATTATGCTATTGTTATCCTTATTTACATGGTATGAGGAACAGAGGTGTACAGGTCAGCAAATCAATGCTACAGAGTAACATGTGCACTCAACCATGTTGAGGTCTTATATCAATCATGATTTACATTAGTGATTAGATACGATGCATTAGATAATCTTTGATTATAATTATACATATAAAAGTTCCTCAATTCGGTAACTTTGGGTCTTGGCTAATCTTTTATTATACATACGATGCATTAGATAATCTTTGATTATCATCATGCATTAGATAATCTTTTATTAAGATACCCTGCCTGATCTAGCTCCATAAATCAATACGACAAAAGATCAGATAGGTTATCCCAAGATAACAAATAACATAACTACCCGAAACCTATGATTTTGTACAATACCCTATTAAACGAAATTACGGTACCAAGACCATATGCCCATGAGGTGTTCATCCACACAGTAAATAGTTTGATATGTATGTATCAGGCACGCAGTAATAAGTCTACGAAGCCTATCAGCACATCACACTAAGTCAACACTTATCAAGCATTTAACTTTTCATTTCTTTAGCATGCAATAGATCCTCATTGATGTACTATCATCTCCTCTTTTTCTCCAGGAAAAATCATTTTTTAATTTTCTAATTTTATGGATTTTCAAATTTTTCAATGTTTTTGTTTTTCTGAATAAAATCCCCCCCCCCCCCCCCCGCCCTAAAATTAAAAATATATTTTTGTATTTTTTTTAATTTTACTGAAAACATAAAAACAAAATAAAGTTGATTAACCGATGTGAAGATCAGTCTTGTTTTTCTTTAATACCATTAGCTCTTAATAAAAATTCAAATCGTGATTTGTCAAAAGCTTTGGTAAAAAGATCAGGTCTTTGATTGTCAGTGTGGATTTTGACCATGTCAATCAGTCCTTTAGCATAGCAATCATGAATAAAGTGATACTTAATTCGAATATGCAATGAATGGTTGTTGAGTGCTATGGCTGCTTCATTATCGCAATGAATGGGGGGTTTTATGAAATTGCAAACCATAGTCGCGCATCTGCTGTTGTATCTATAAAACCTGTCTGCTTTTTGCATTGCCGGGTTACGAGCCTGCTCCGCCAAAATCTGCATCACCAAATGCAATAAAGTCAAAATTATCATCATTAGGGTACCACAGTCCACGTGAGGGGAAACCCTTCAGATATTGTAGGATTCTCTTGACAGTTGTAAGGTGACTCTGTTTCGGCTTCGATTGAAATCTAGCACAAAGACATGTTGCGAACATTATATCCGGCCGGGATGCAGTCAAATACATCAAAGATCCAACGATGGCTCTATAAGTAAAAGGGTCTATGAGTTCCCCCTTAGCATCAACTCCAATCCCGTGATTAGTTTGAATGGGAGTATCAAGCAGCTTCGAATCCTCCACCTGGAATCAGCTCAAGACTTCGGAAAAATATTTCGTCTGATGAATGAAAATGCCTGTTGGCAATTGATCCACTTGCAATCTTAGAAAAAATTGCATCTCTCCCATTGAGCTCATCTCACACTTTTCCTACATAATCTTTTAAAATTCCCTGCATAAAAGTTAATTAGTAGAACCAAATATAATGTCATCAACATATATTTGTACAAGAAGCAAGTCACCCTCTGTTCATTTTATGAACAGGGTACAGTCTACCAGTCCTCAGTTTGTAGACCTTATCCCAGTGGATAGGATCCTCAAAACCTAGTGGTTGCCTATCATAAACTTCTTCCTTGACCATACCGTAAAGAAAACACTCTTTACGTCCATCTAATACACCTTAAATTTTATGTATGAAGCATACGCAAGAAACATTCGAATTGATTCAATGCGCGCTACCGGTGCATAGACTTCATTGTAATCAATTCCTTCCGTTTGACGAAATCCTTGAACAACCAATCGAGCTTTGTTTCTGACAATTACACCTCGATCGTCTTTATTTCATTTAAACACCCATTTTGTGCCAATCTTCTTTCTGTCTGGTGGTAAATCTATCAGCGTCTAGACTCCGAGTTTCTGAAACTGTTGTAATTCTTGCTGCATTGCTTCCACCCATGATTCGTCTAATAAAGCTTCCTTGTATGTTCTCGGTTCAACCTGCGAAACATAACAAGCAAAAGACCAATCATTTTGACAACCTGATTTCTGTATCTTAGCATACAGGGCAAGGGCTCCAATGTTATCATGTGAAGTTGCACGTCTTAGTTGACCTCTTATCATCACACTGCTACCAGGATCACCTTTAACCTATTCTAGCGGATGAATATGATGAATCTGAGATTCTGGATGATCAGGAACATGAATCACCGCTTGAATATTCACATTCTCTGTCATTTTCAGATCATTACCCGTATTCGATGAATATGGAATATCTGGATTAGGGTTTACTGGTGATGATACTGTAGCATTATCCATGACCACTTCACTAGTAACTGTTTCCTCATCTTCCGATTCAGAAGAATCGAGACTTGTTGAAGCTTCCTGGAAAATGTCTTCTTCAATAACAGGAGCATTAGTATCATTAGAAGCTGCAGTTGGAGGAGCTACGGTGATCGGACGGACTAATGGTGAAGTTATTGCATTCTCACACTTGTAATATAATCGTAAAACAGCTTCTTCAACCAAACTTTCTAGACTGAATGACTTAAATAATTTTTTTGTAGTCAAACATCCAATCGGGCCCACTTCCTTGAACATTTTGAGTGTAGCGCTGAACATCAATATTCGCCCACTTTTCAACCTGTTTAGTTCTTTTGTTAAATATGCGTTTAAGTGGTGTCGCGTATCCAACAAAATAACCTTCTTCAGCTTTGGGTCCAAACTTCTCATTAGGATTCAACATTGTACATGGCGCCCCAAATGGTTCTAGAAACTCTAAGTTCGGCTTTCGTCTATTAGGCAGTTCATAAGAAGTTTGCCAAATTTCTTCACCGTCAACACACGATTCAGAGTGTAACATGCTGCATGAATGGCTTAATTCCAGAACAAAACCGGAAGATTAGAATCCGCAAGCATAGTTCGTGCGGCTTCAATTAGAGTCCTATTCTTTCTTTCTGCAACACCGTTCTGTTGTGGAGTATATGGTGCACTATACTCATGATGAATACCCTTTGTTTCGTACAATGCATCCATCTGGGAATTCTTGAACTCCGTCCCGTTGTCACTTCTAATTCGTTTGATCTTCAAACCGTAAATATTTCCAACCGGGTAAACAGAACTTTCAAATTATTAAACGTTTCACTATTTTGTTGCATGCACATCACCCACGAAAATCTTAAATAATCATCTGTAACCATAAGACAATAAATATCTCTGTTGATACTTTTACGCTTAACAGGTCTGAATAGGTCCATGTGTAAACGTTCTATTGGAAATTCAACTTAGTTTACTTTCTTTAGTTTGTGGGAATATTTGTGCTATTTCCCCTTCTTGCAACTCACACATTTGTCATTCAAATGTAAATCTTTCACATTAACTCCTTCAACAAGTTTGTTCTTCACCAAATTGTTCATTTTCCTTAGGTGAATATGCCCCATCCTTCTGTGCCACATGATAGATTCTTTTTCATTAGCTTTGGACAGGAAACACGTGACTTGGCCCCGTGTTCTGGTTGCCTTTCTCATGTCAAGAATGTACAGATTGTTCACTCTTGAAGCTTTTAGCATGATCCACTTCTTTGGAATAACGAAACCAGGTTTCAAGATGTAGGAAGATTTGTCGTCAAAGTGTACGGAAAACTTCTTGTCACATATCTGACTCACACTCAGCAAATTATAATCAATCTGCTTCACATAAGATAATCTTTCAACACTCACAATTCCATTGCTACCACTGCCTTCCATTGTTATATACACTCCTTTGTTCCCGGTGAAGGCTACATATCCTCAATTAATATTCTTCATATTAAAGATTAGCGACATATTACCGGTCATGTGCACAGAATCTCCACTGTTGACAATCCAATGGCTGCTAACAGGGCCAACTGGAGCTCCCTACACCATTTATAAACAAGATTAGTTTTTAACACAGACCCAAACCTGTTTGGTCTTGGGTCTTTGAGTGCTAACATTCAAAGAATCCTTCTCACAATCTTTTAATTTTGAATCATCCTTTAAATCGACCATAGATGAATTCCCTCTTTGGGGAGCGTCTTGAATACATCCCTAATTCTGAGCTTTACTCCTACCTAGAAACATATCAGGTAAGGGCATCTCGATTGGATTAAATGGGATGACAGTTTCTCATTTCGAATCTGTAAAATTAGAATTTCGATCAAGTCACACACCGCAGTATTGGCACTGGACGTTCCCCAAACGGGCACTGTCGGGTCGGGTGAATTCAATAATAGACGCCTGTTGGCATTCCAGCCTTCCTTCGCCTTTCATGGAAACATATCTTTCCGGCTATGGAATGGGAAATCCTTCTCCTGTTCCATGAAATCCAATTTGCATTTCATCCGGGAAAAGCCATCTTTTTCTCAACAATGCCTTTGTCATTTGATCCAATAGTGTTCCGTTAGATAGGAATAGATTTGATAAACACTGATAACTCTCTGATAGAGTATTAGAACGGAGAGATCCATTAGATAATGAACGATTGGTTCTAACCAAGCATGAAAAACAAAAAAAAATTTTATTCTTCACGTCCAGGATTACGTCCTGGATCATTGGATAGGAATCCAAAGATGAAGAGAGAAACAAAGAATATTACTACTGTGTAAATGAAAAGTTTGAGAGTAAGCATTACACAACCTCTAATATCATTTTTTGAAAAAGAAAAACGAGAAAAGAAAAGAGAATAGATCCTCCATTTTTATATCACATATCCTATTTTGACACCAAGAAATGAATAATAGAAATAGATGATCTAATCCATTCGTTTGTAGAGCTATTTACTCGATCGCAGACATTTTTGGAACACCTCTAACAGAGGGACAAATAGTCTATTTTGAAAGAATTTATTGTCAACCTCTTTCAGATATGAATCTATCTGATTCAGAAGGGCAGAACTTGTATTAGTATCTCAATTTCAATTCAAAAATTGGTTTGATTCACCCTCCATGTTTAGAGAAATATTTACCATCCGAAATGGTCATTCAAAACTTTCTCACTCTTAATTTCAACCTTAGTAGATGATGTAGAAGCACTCGGAGAACCCTTTGGCGTCCAAGTTTGTTCCGTATGTTTAAGAATACTTATTTGAGGTCGTTTATCCTCAACTGGTTTCTTTGTATCGTTCATGAAAGAAACTTTATTGGTTACCTTATCTGATTTAACAGAGACAGGTCCAACCGATGACTTAACAGCAGGTTTTGGGTAAACCTTTTGTTTGTCATTAGTCGAGTTCACCATAGGTTTCTTCAGCTTCTTCTCCATGGCAATTTGGTTTCTATTGTCATAGACAATTGGATGGTTTTCCCTCTTTTGATAAAAACGATTTTGGTTGTAAAACCGTTGTCTTTGAGGGTAAAACTGTCTTTGTGGGAAAGACTGTCTATTGGAAACATTATCAACCGAATTCCTATGATTCTGCTTTCTCTCAACTTCGTGCCTCTTGTGTCGCACATATGGACAGTGAGCAAGTAAATGCCCCATATCCCCACATTTAAGACATGCACGGTACTCCTCAAAGGTATTCTTAGCATTTGAATTAGCGAATGATTTAACCGGGTGTTGGTCATCAACACACTTTTGCCTTAAACTCTCTGGAGCGGGTTCCATTGAGTAAGCCGGTTCATAAAATCCGCTAATCTTGTGTTTTGGTTTCACAAATTCAGTGACATGAACCCTAGGTTGTTTAGAATCATCACCATACAGTCGCTTAATAAGTTTGGGAGGAATATTATTTTTCCTTTCGTGTTTAGGAAACCAAATGGTACTCTCTTGCCAGATTCTCTTAATTTTAGAATAATTGGCAAACAGTATGGGATATTCATCATCCGACATTATCTTATCGGATACTTCCATCCAATAGAAAACCTTCATGGGTTTGTCACTAGATTTATTCTTATTATCTATCTTAACTGACCGATTCTTTTGTTTTTCATTCTTTTGAGGATGTGGATGTGACACTGTCTCAGTTGTTCGAATGTGATTTTCCAATGGAATATCATCATCCTTCTTAGGTTCCTCACTCTCATTATCTGAATCATCAGTTACTACAACCACTCCCTCATCATTCAATTCGAGAATTGGTCTCACATAGGAATTTGGATCACCAACACTTGAAATGTTTGGTTCGTTATCCGATGAGGAATCCGATTTTACGGAACTCTCCAGTGTTACTGAATTCAGATTATGATTCTCAAATAACACTGGGAAGGAACAGCTTTGCAGTTTGCACTACCGGATTGTGATGTTTCCTCAACAATGTGATCCAAAATATATGCCACATGCTTATAACTCTCTAGTTTTTTGTTGATTTTCTCGGCAAAACACTTGATTTTAGCCATTTCCAATTTAGTTTCTTCAACTTCATTAATGTAATTATTAATGACTATTTGTTTCAAAGAAAGGGTTTTTGTCAATTCTGAAACATTCTTTTTATAACCCTCAAGTGTTTTGTTGAAATCATGCTCGTCCTTACGATATGTTTGGTCTTGGGTCTTTGAGTGCTAACATTCAAAGAATCCTTCTCACAATCTTTCGATTTTGAATCATCCTTTAAATCAACCATAGATGAATTCCCTTTTTGGGGAGCGTCTTAAATACATCCCTAATTCTGAGCTTCAAGTTACTCCAACCTAGAAACATATCAGGTAAGGGAATCTCGATTGGATTAAATGGGATGACAGTTTCTAATTTCGAATCTGTAAAATTAGAATTTCAATCAAATAACATACCGCAGTATTGGCACTGGACGTTCCCCAAACGGGCACTGTCGGGTCTGGTGAATTCAGTAATAGACGACTGTTGGCATTCCAGCCTTCCTTCGCCTTTCATGGCAACATATCTTTCTGGCTAAGGAATGGGAAATCCTACTCCTGTTCCATGAAATCCAATTTGCATTTCATCCGGGAAAAGCCATCTTTTTCTCAACAATGCCTTTGTCATTTGTTCCAATAGTGTTCCGTTAGATAGGAATAGATTTGATAAATACTGATAACTCTCGGATAGAGTATTAGAATGGAAAGATCCATTAGATAATGAACGATTGGTTCTAAGCAAGCATGAAAAACGAAATTTTTTTTATTCTTCACGTGCAGGATTACGTCCTGGATCATTGGATAGGAATCCAAAGATGAAGAGAGAAACAGAGAATATTACTACTGTGTAAACGAAAAGTTTGAGAGTAAGCATTACACAACCTCTAATATCATTTTTTGAAAAAGAAAAACGAGAAAAGAAAAGAGAATAGATCCTCCATTTTTATATCACATATCCTATTTTCACACCAAGAAATGAATAATAGAAATAGATGATCTAATCCATTCGTTTGTAGAGCTATTTACTCGATCACAGACATTTTTGGAACACCTCTAACAGAGGGATAAATAGTCAATTTTGAAAGAATTTATTGTCAACCTCTTTTAGATATGAATCTATCTGATTCAGAAGGGCAGAACTTGTATCAGTATCTCAATTTCAATTCAAAAATTGGTTTGATTCACCCTCCATGTTTAGAGAAATATTTACCATCCGAAATGGTCATTCAAAACCTTCTCACTCTTAATTTCAACCTTAGTAGATGATGTAGAAGCACCTGGAGAACCCTTTGGCGTCCAAGTTTGTTCCGTATGTTTAAGAATACTTATTTGAGGTTGTTTATCCTCAACTGGTTTCTTTGTATTGTTCATGAAAGAAACTTTCTTGGTTACCTTATCTGATTTAACAGAGACAGGTCGAACCAATGACTTAACAGCAGGTTTTGGGTAAACCTTTTGTTTGTCATTAGTCGAGTTCACCATAGGTTTCTTCAGCTTCTTCTCCATGGCAATTCGGTTTCTATTCTCATAGATAATTGGATGGTTTTCTCTCTTTTGATAAAAACGATTTTTGTTGTAAAACTGTTGTCTTTGAGGGTAGAACTGTCTTTGTGGGAAAGACTGTCTACTGGAAACATTATCAACCGAATTCCTATGATTCTGCTTTCTCTCAACTTCGTGCCTCTTGTGTCGCACATATGGACAGTGAGCAAGTAAATGCCCCATATCCCCACATTTAAGACATGCACGGTACTCCTCAAAGGTATTCTTAGCATTTGAATTAGCGAATGATTTAACCGGGTGTTGGTCATCAACACACTTTTGCCTTAAACTCTCTGGAGCGGGTTCCATTGAGTAAGCCGGTTCATAAAATCCGTTAATCTTGTCTTTTGGTTTCACAAATTCAGTGACATTAACCCGCGGTTGTTTAGAATCATCACCATACAGTCGCTTAAGAAGTTTGGGAGGAATATATTTGTCCTTTTGTGTTTAGGAAACCAAATGGTACTCTCTAGCCAGATTCTCTCTATTTTAGAATAATTGGCAAACTGTATGGGATATTCATCATCCGAGATTATCTTATCAGATACTTCCATCCAATAGAAAACCATCACGGGTTTGTCACTAGATTCATTCTTATCAACTATCTTAACTGGCCAATTCTTTTATTTTTCAATCTTTTGAGGATGTGGATGTGACACTGTCTCAGTTGTTCGAATGTGATTTTCCAATGGAATATCATCATCCTTCTTAGGTTCCTCACTCTCATTATCTGAATCATCAGTTACTACAACCACTCCCTCATCATTCAATTCGAGAATCGGTCTCACATAGGGATTTGGATCACCAACACTTGAAATGTTTTGTTCGTTATCCGATGAGGAATCTGATTTTACTGAACTCTCCGGTGTTACTGAATTCAGATTTTGATTCTCAAATAACACTGGGGAAGGAACAGCTTTGTAGTTTGCACTACCGGATTGTGATGGTTCCTCAACAATGCGATCCAAAACATATGCCACATGCTTATAACTCTTTAGCTTTTTGTTGATTTTCTCAGCAAAACACTTGATTTTAGCCATTTCCAATTTAGTTTCTTAAATTTCATTAATGTAATTATTAATTGCTTTTTGTTTCAAAGAAAGGGTTTTTGTCAATTCTGAAACATCCTTTTTCTAACCCTCAAGTGTTTTGTTGAAATCATGCTCGTCCTTACGATATGATTGAATGAAGATTGTAGCACTCTCAAGCTGATTCTTAAGTTGCTTATCCTCATCATTTAATCTATCACAAGTACCACAATATTTATCGCTAGTAGTAGAGTTAGAACTTACCAGTTAAGGCGGATCTATCATGGCCATTAATGCAAAGTGAGCTTCCTTTCCTGCAAAGAACTTAGAATAATCAATCTTCGTGAAAGCATCATCCAACATGCATGACTTCTTTGTCATCAGAAAATCCGCTTCAGCTAGCAATTGACCAATGTCATCATCAAGAGAGTTGATACTAGCTTTCGAGTCAGATTCATTTTCTGAATCAGAATAGATAGACTACGGTTCATCAGAGACATTGAAAACCAAATCGATAATCGTCCCTGAAATCATTTCAGTAACCAGTTCCTCAACCTTCACAGCAACACTTTCTGGAACCTCTTCAATTATCTCCTCAATCACAACTTCAGAAATCTTCTCAGAAACTTTCACCAAGTCATCATCAACTATCATCGGCTCCTCCTTTACCATCTCTTGCGCAAAACATATAACATTACCACAAGTAACCTCTTCAACACCTAATTGCATAGAATTCCAGTCACAGCCCTCATCTTTTTGTATCACCAACGCCTGATTCTCATTCTGTGGTTGAGAGTTTGGTGTAGAAATAGGAACAATGGTTCTTGTTGGATTAGGTGTAGTTTGGTTTTGGTTGGTTGTGGATGTTTGTCTTGGTGTGGTATTTTGGGAGGTGTTCTGTCGGTTTTGGTAATTGTTTTGTTATGGATAGTTGTCGTTGTTGTTTTGACTTTGGTAGGTAACTTGGTTTTGTTATTGACGGTTTTGATAGTTAGAATTAAAGGGGTTTCAGTTACCTTGTAGCATTGGTTGGGTACATTCTCTCTTAAAATGACCCCGAGACCCACAGTTAAAACACGTCACATTGGCTTTGTTGAAACCATAGGTAGTGTTCGGTGAAGTAGCAAGATCAGTTCTGCCAGTCTTCTCAATGAATTCAATAGCTCTTCTCATCACACTTGCAAATGCCCATTGGATATCGATCAGTTCCATTTCTTCCTTGTTGATCTGGGCATAATCCTCATCAGTCAGATTGTTATTGCCTTTCTGACTCGCCACTAGTCCGTTGTAAGAAGCGACCATTGCTGAAACTAGAGCAACATGCTGTTGTGCCACTTCTATAGTCACATTATTCATATTGGAGGTTTCCAACACGATTGGACTTTGGCTTGAGGATGCTTGTGTCATCGTTGGTGCAACATATTGTTGTTGTTGTTTTTGTTGTGGAATACTTACTAATGATGTGTAACAAGCTGCAGACATTTGAGGTTCAATTGGTGTGTAAGTCGGTCCTAAAACCAAGTAATTGATCGGACTCCTTTGTGGTTTAACAACATTCGATACACAAGCAATGTGAGGTGCAACACTCAATCCTCCTGATGGATTAGACATAGAGGAAGATGATGTAGCATGATACATCTCCGGATTCTGTGGAAACTGTGCTCTTTTGGCTTTCTCTTTTCTTCCATTTCTTTGTTCTCCAACTTCTGTATGAACTCATTAATAGTCCAGTACTGATATGCATCTTTTTCCTTCAGTACTTCAACATGTTGTCCCCAATATGGAAGCAACGAATCAGCAAACTTGTCCAATATTTCAGTGATGGGAATAGTGATCTCATAGTTTGATAATTCTGACAACAAATGACAATATCTTGGAATAAGCTCCTTCAATGTTTCATTCCCAACATAGCTAAAATTTTCAAACTCCCTAAAATTTTCAAACTCCGTAAAATTTTCAAACTCCTTTCTAAGCTCTTCCATGCGAATCCTTCTAGTCTTGTCATTACCATCATGTCGATTCTTCAAACAATCCCATAATTGTTTTGAAGTAGTACAAGACACAAACTGATGTAGCAAATCTGTGGTTAAAGCCTAAGACAACTGAGAAAACACTTTCTTCTCAACAGCAAACTTCCTCTTCTTGTCATCTTTTAAGTCTTCGAGAGGAATTGGCACATTCGTGTTCTCAACCATTGGCGGACTATGTCACTTCATAATCATTTGCCAAGCTTCTCCACCTTCCAATCCCATGCCTTCCTGATGAATCTTGAACTTCTTCTGCCATTAAAAATATGCAGACATATCCAACAACTTTGGCGGACGATTACCACTACAGGATGATAAGTCATTGATCAAAGTAGTAATCGCATTAGAAGTCAAATTCTGAACCGCTACTGCCGCAATTCCCCAATCATCTGGAAATTGTTGTGGGGTAATAGTCGGTGGTGTTGAACTTGGTACGGTAAGGTAATTAATCGGCTGTGTTGGTTGTGTGTTTGTCTTCTGTGATGCAACTGCCCAAGGATTCATTGGAACATGTTGTTGTTATGTTGTAGCAGGTCTAGGTGTCATCGGAAATCCCCAAATGTTGTCCATGATGCTCGGAATATCAACACTTAGAAAATCTTGGAAAACAGAATCTGGTTCGACCTATAACAAGTAATCGTGCCTTCGAATGAAACAAAGTAAGTTGGTTCGACCCCAAATATAGACTCGAATGAGAAAATGTGACACAAAGACTCTGATTCGACCTCCCGCAAGGTCGAATGAAAACCAAAGGCTCGAATGAAAACACAACACACTCAGAATGCAGAACAAACAACTAGTTCGACCTAAAAACCACTGATTAGACCCAAATATCTCACTGGTTCGACATAAATCTTTCTAATTCGACCTGACCCATTTGAAAAACGGTTTTTCTTCAAAAGTCATTAATTTGATATGAAATTCTCAAATGTTGATGGATTTCAATGATATTAATCAGGTTTTGCTTCGGCTTTGATGGAGATCAACTTTTGTGAAAGAAATTTTAATTTTATCCGTAAAAACAAGTCTAAATCAATCTCCATTGTCATGCAAAGTTCATGCAAAACAGCAAACTTTTAGGTCTTTTTGATGAAAAATCTATTCGAAAATTATCAATTTGCAGTTGTGTGATTGAGCAATGCTCTGATACCACTTTGTAGTGGACCGGATTGTAAGAAATCAACTATATAATCACACAAGTAGAGCAATTTAGGTGCAGAAACCCTAAATCACATGCAAAATGATAATAGACAAATCAAAATAAGTAAAGATCCATTTTAATAATCATCTTCCTTGATAAACACTTGATTATAATCAAATAAGGCTTAGTTTACAATGAAAAGACACTTTTAGAAAGTTCTAGACTCACACCAAAAAACACACACTTAACCTAGACCGAATGACCCAGTTCTTTTCAAGGCTATATATAGATTCTCCATTCGACCTTTGCAGAGGTCGAATGGACTCGCTTGACCTTTTCAAGGCTCAAACCAATCAAAAACATACATAACAGACTTCAGTCGACCTAGACGTTCTCCATTTGACCCCCGTATAGTCGAATGGGCTTCCAAAACTTCATATCTTCAATTATAAGCACTGTTTCTTTATAAATCCAAAGCGATAGTCACATATGTACACCTACACCCTGTATGCCAAAATTTAGAAATCATGTTATCAAAATGATTGGTCTTTTGCTTGTTATGTTTTGCATCTTGAACTAAGAACATACAAGGAAGCTTTACAAGACGAATCATGGGTGGATGCGATGCAGCAAGAACAACAACAATTTCAGAAACTCAGAGTCTGGACGCTGACCGATTTACCACCAGACAGAAAGAAGATAGGCACTAAATGGGTGTTTATCTGCAAGAAGGATGATCGAGGTGTTATTGTTAGAAACAAAGCTTGATTGGTGGTACCAGTTTTTCGTCAAACAGAGGGAATTGACTACAATTAAATCTATGCACCGGTTGCGCGCATTGAAGCAATTTGGATGTTTCTTACATATGCATCTTACATGAAATTCAAGGTGTATCAGATGGACGTTAAAAGTGCTTTTCACTATGGTGTGGTCAAGGAAGAAGTATATGTCGGGCAACCACCGGGTTTTGAGGATCCTATCCACCGGGATAAGGTCTACAAGCTAAACAAACCGTTGTATGGTTTGCACCAAGCCCCGAGACAGTGGTACGAGGAGCTTAGCACATATCTTCTTTCCAAAGGATTTAAACAAGGAATAGTAGACTGTACCCTGTTCACGAAACGAACAGAGGGTGACTTGCTTTTAGTGCCAATATATGTTGATGACATTATATTTGGTTCTACTAATGAACTTTTATGCAGGGGATTTGAAAAGGTTATGCAGGAAAAGTTTGAGATGAGTTCTATGGGAGAGATGCAGTTCTTTTTGGGATTGCAAGTTGATCAATTGTCGTCAAGGATCTTCATCCACCAAACGAAATACGTTTCTGAAGTCTTGAGCCGATTCCAAATGGAGGATTCGAAGCCAATTGATACTCCCATACAACATAATCACGGGATTGGAGTTGATGCTAAGGGGGGAGCTTACTTACCCTTTTACATATCGAGCCATCGTTGGATCATTAATGTATTTATTCGCTTCCCGGCCAGATATAATGTTTGCTACATGTCTTTGTGCTAGATTTCAATCGAAGCCAAAACAGAGTCACCTTACAGCTGTCAAGAGAATCGTACGATATCTGAAGGGTTGTCCCTCGCGTGGACTATGGCACCCTGGTGCTGATAATTTTGACTTTATTGCTTTTAGTGATGCAGATTTTGGTGGCTGTGATATTGATGCTAAATCCAAAACGGTTGGATGTCAATTTCTGGGGAGCATGCTCGTGACCTGGCAATGCAAAAAACAGATGTCAGTTGCTCTATCAACATGTGAAGCCGAATATGCGCGAACCTCGAGTTGCTGTTCACAGGTTCTTTGGATTCAACAGCAGATGCGCGACTACGATTTGCAATTTCTTAAAACCCCCATTCATTGTGATAATGAAGCAGCCATAGCACACACTAAAGACATTATTAGTCATTCTAAGGCTAAGCATATCCGAATCAAGTATCACTTTATTCGTGATCGCTATGCTAAAGGATTGATTGACATGGTCAAAATCCACACTGACTATCAGATAGCTGATCTTTTTACCAAAGCTTTTGACAAATCTCGATTTGACTTTTTAGTAAAAGCTAACGGTAGTAAAGAAAAGCAGGACTAATCTCCTCATCGTTTTATCAATTTTATTTTGTTTTATGTTTTCAAAAATTAAAACTCCAAAAATATGTTTTTAATTTAAAGGGGAGCATTTTATCTAGAAAAACCAAAAACATTAAAAATTTGAAAAATCATAAAAATCAGAAAATCCAAAAATGATTTTTCCTAGAGAAAAAGAAGAGATGATAGTACATCAGTGAGGATCTTTCGCATACTAAAGATTTGTAAAGTTACTGATCTGATATGTGATTGACTTTGTGTGATGTGCTGATAGGCTTCGTAGACTTATTAATGCGTGCCTTAGTGATACAAACGTAACGAACTGCTTTCTATGTGGTTGAACACCTCATGGGCATATGGTCTTGGTACCGTAATTTTGTTTGATAGGGTTTGTACAAAATCGAGAGTTTCAGGTCCTTATGTTGATTGTTATCTGAGGATAGTCTACCTGATCTTTTGTCGTATTAATTTACGGACCTAGATCAGACAGGGTATCTTAATAAAAGAGCATTAATGCCAAAACCTAAAGTCACCGAATTGAGAAACTTAAAATGTGTTATGATAATCAAAGATTATCTAATGCATCATATCTAATCAATGATGCAAATCATGATTGATATAAGACCTTAACCTGGTAGAGTGCACATGTTACTCTGTAGTATTGATATGATGACCTGTACACCTCTGTGCCTCATACCTTGTAATTACGGATAATAACAGCATAATCACGCGTTACAATGAATCTTTGTGCAAAATTCCTTGATACAGGAGTATGTCGTGTGTGTGTGAACCACAAGTGAGTTAGTTATTAATACACCTAAGCATATCATTTTAAAGCACTGCATAACAGTCTGCATGTAAGTTTATGTGGATAACAATATCGGCAATTGCCGAGTCACAAAGTCAGTAAAGTTTATCTGAAACAGAACAACGGTGTGAGTTGATCCCTCATAAAATGATATGATCCTCTTACCGGAAAATCACAAAAAGTTTATTGCTTTCTGTTGATTTAGTTCATATACAAAAACTGAAAAAGATTTTTGGCGTCTTTTAGCATAAATTTTAGAAAAACCAAAAGATTTTACATTTCTGCGTTCTTTTCGATAACCGATGATTGGAAAATGTTTTTTTTTCTGAAGTTTGACGAGCCAATTTGAGTTTTGTATCATTGAAATAATAAATTTTGAAAAATTGAATGTTTAAATGTTTCAAGATGACAAAACGTGACTCGAATTGGACAAAATGCTAAAAGTCAGTTTTTCAGATTTCCATTCGACCTTTCGATATTTCGATTGAACTTCTATGGGTTTGATTCGAACCATTTCAGGAGGTCGAATGAGAGTGGTTTAGTTTTAAAAATCCATTCGAACCCCATTAATATTCATTCTCCCTTTAATTAGGTCGAATGAATATCAATGCACCTCATTCGAACCCTGAAAGGGTCGAATGAAGCTATCCTATATATATATGTGTTCATTCATTCGAACCACATTCCAAACAGTTCTCAGATTTTAATCATTACACCACTGTTTTGCTCGTCATCTTTAGATCTTAGATTATTGTTCCCTGTAATTTCCTGATCATTTCCATATCAATTTTACGGGTATTGGATCGATATTCAGTTCAGAATCATTGATATAAGAATCGAACCCTAGACCTTTGATTCATGGACTAAAACTTGTTGTTAATCAAAATTGACCATGCACATTCAATTATCGTTGGTTTTAGGGGAGTTATAATCAAAATCTAGTGTTTAAACAGACTAATGATGATAATCAATCATTATGAACCCTAGATTTAGTGAAAACCATTGATAATTGAATGTTAGACAAAATTGATGGTTAATAAGTGTTAGTCGACCAGTTTAAGACAATTTGCAATCAAAATGAGATGTTAAAATAGATTAAATAATGAATTGGTCACTTCAAATTTGAACAAATGTTCATTCGACCTCTTCGAAGGTTCGAATGAATATCAGCAAGGTTGAATGAATAGATTTGATGTTCATTCGATATATAACAAACTCATTCGAACCCTCGTAAGGTCGAATGAAGATGATATTTTGACCATTTTTTATGTTTTATCCGAATTGACGTATTTTTACATTGTTTGATTGTGTTTTTGCTAATTAAATGGCTGAACAACAACAACAAGACGTTCAACAGCAGACAACACCGAAAGAACTAAAGTTTGAAGTACATAACTGTTGTGCGTACATTGGACCAGTTATTTCGATGTATAAAGAATTTACTCGAATCATCGAATTTTTGAGGAGATCAAGAATCTTGCATGCCATTGCTCAACCAGTCACTATATACAAAAATCACCAAGAGGAGTTATGCGAAAAAGCTGCTATAACTTTCTGGGAGAACAAATCATGTATTCGGAGCAGAATTCAAAGACCTATGGTGCTAGTTAGTGAACAAGACATCATAGAAGCACTACAGCTAAAACATTCTCCTGATGATCCGATTGAATTACCTTGGTATGTGCACCGTGCTTGTTATTTTAGGATGAAGTACAATGGTCCTATTACAGATTGTCAGCTAAACAAATCCAAGTTGTGTCCTCCATACAAGTTTGTGCTTCATGTGATACTTTACGTTTTTGGACTAGTTAGTGGAGGTTATGATGTGTTGAGGAACACTTTGTGTTCATTATCCATTGCCTTGATACTGAACAAGCCATTTAATGTATCTGAAATGATCTTTCATCATATGAAAGTGGTGCTTCAAGGTTTGAAGGGTGATAAGTTTTTAATGTACCCCAGATTCTTGCAGAAGATATTTGATCATAAGTACAAAGAGTTGAAGAAAGATCTGTTGCAAATAGTAAATCAATAGCACATGAACATGACTACCTTGAATCGGATGAAGGTTTATAAGGGAAAGATTGAGGAAGTGAAGCCACCTCACTAGCGTTTGTTTGGATATCTAAGTTATGTGGCTTATATTGATCCAGGGTTGAATAAAGTGAGACATGATGATAGTAATTCTGATTCTAATAGCCCTCTAGTTCTTGTTAATAAGAAGGCAAAAAGGAAACGTCATGTTATTAATAAAGGTACTAAGTCAGGTAAAGGCAAACAGAAAGTTTTTGAAACAGAATCTAAGAAGAAGAAAGTTGTTAAAAGCAAAGGTAAGACAAAAACTTTGCTTGTGGATGAAGATTATGAAGAAACAGAAGAAGATGCCGAGTGGGATTATGAAACGGAAACAGCTAAGGATACTAATCCCAAGGCCACTAAGACCAGTACTCCTAAAGCCCTTGAGAAGATTGTTGAGGAACAAAGGCAGAAAGAGTTGACTGAAGAAGATCAAGAGTTGATTTTAGATCTTGATGCAGACATTGAAGGTTCTCCTATTACTAGTGCCAAAGTGAAGAGAGTCAGATGTAAGAAGATGTCAAAAAGAGAACCTGCAAGAAAAAAGAGAGACAAAGAGATTGATTTATTGTTAAAAGGAAAGAAGATGCCAGCAGCAGCAAGCTCTAGCTTTAAGGCAGCAACACGAGCAACATCCCCAACAAAGAAACAAAAGGTTGTCCAAGAGGTTGTCACTACTGAACCTGCTTCACAACTAAATCCAGAGAACATACCTTTATCACTGAAGAATGTTTTGGTGAGTATGAAATCGAGAACTGCCAAACCAAGTGCTGAATCAAGCTCTACTCCTCAAGCTACAGTTTCAAGTGATGTGATGGAAGCTATAAACAGGCAGATAGCTAACATGATGAAAGCAGTTAATCAACAAGCTACTGAGATCGGACAATTGAAAGAGAATGAGAAAGACATGTTTCCTATTGTATTAGCTTCGCAAGGTCGTCAAGATGATTTAGAAGAGAAAGTAAAGACGATTGATGAGTTAAAAGATAACGTGAAGTTGCTTGAGAATGAAAACAAGGAGTTGAAGACATCAAGCAAAAGAAATACAAAGAGACTTTTTGTTATTCAACAAGGGGATGACAAGATAAGGAAGCTAATTGATAGACTGTGCGAACAAGCACCACTACTTAAGGTTACAGAGGAAGAGGAGGAAGAAGAATAGGAAAATGTTGATTATAGTGGTACTGATGATGAGTCTGGTGAAGATAAAGATGACAGTTCTGATGATGACGATGATGCATCAGGTGGTGGAAATGTTAATAAAGAAAAACCCACTAATTCAAAAGATTCTGATGATGAAGATCCAGGTCAATACTCTTTTGAAAAACGCCAGAAAGATGAGGGTGTAAAAAGCACTTCTAAGAAGAAACCTGGTGAGATGACTGATGCAGACAAAGAATTGTTGAAGCAAATGATGAAGAGGGGATGTTATACTTTGGAGATTACTGGAAGGTTTCCTGAAATATTCATGAATAACGACATGAAATTCCAGATTGAGTATAATGATCCAGAACTTGAGGATGGTGAAGTAAACAATGCTATAGCTAGAGAGATTTTGGAAGGTCTAACTAAGCAAGTTGGAAAGTCGTTGGATGATATTCTGAATGAGAAGCAGATTCCTTACATTCCAGTTACAGATCCTAATCAAAGAGATGCTGATGATATTGAAGCTGATAAGTACAACAATGTTGAAGTTGAAGATATCTCACATGAGGAGTATCCGGAATACTACAACATTCACACTGATACCAGCATTCAAGTCATAAATGAAGAAACTCTCAGACAAGCCGAAGAGATTGCTAAAGAGAAGAGTAAGAAGATAATTGATGAAGTCTTTGATACTGAAGCAGAAAAAGCAGAAGTCTTTAAGCAATATGATTCTTTGAAGGAGTTACAAAAGAAGCTGAGAGAAGATGAAATTAAACAGCCAAAACTTGCAGTTCAGGGTGATGTTTACAAGTACCAGAACAAGATTTTTAAGGGTCGTGCATTAGCTTGGAAATACTTTCCACTGTTAAGATGCATTGGGATTAAATGGGAGAAGGGTATCTTGTATTTTAGACACTTTCATGAAATCAAGACGTTACCTTACTGGGTTGTGAGAGATAATGTACGACATCAGATTTCAGGCTGTGATCGTGCAAACATAGTTCATTGGATGGCTGAGAGGATGAATAGAGAGAGTTACACTAAATGGGATGCGTGTAGACCACAATATCCGAAGCATATTGTTCATAAGAATGATATTGATCCGAAGAATGGTCTTCCGAATGTTACTTTGAAGTACAAACCTCTGAAAGTGATGAAACGGATTCCTTTGATACCTATACAGCAACATTTCGCCAAAGACATTGAATTTTGGTGTTATGATTGGGTTACGGGAGAGGTTGTGATTGTGCTTAGGGATAAGAATCCAAATCTTATGGTGAAGAAGATACGCGTGTTCGATCCGATGTGGTTAATTAATTGTGCTAAAGAAGACATCGATGCGCTGTATTATAATCAGATTTATTTTGATGTTTGTGACATAGAACATGCATGGTATTTCCAGAGGGTTGCTATATTTTGTTTTGCTTGGGGTATACATGTTGATTGTGATTACGAGAAGCTGCTGGGAAAGACATTGAAGAAAGCTGAACCGGAGAAACGCACACTGAAGAAACAAGTTATACCTCAAATGAGTGAGCATCAAAAGAACAAGATAAAGATCAAGCTTCGCAACATAGCTTTGGAGTATCAAGAACAATCCAAGCAATAGACAAGGGGGAGTTTGTTGATGCATATGTGTGGCTATCGCTTTTGGATTGTACAATATTGAGAAAGTTTTGAAGAAATCAAGTTTTGAAGAAGTTCATTCGACCATGTCGTGGGGTCGAATGAATATCAAGATGGTCGAATGAGTTTCATGTTTATCAGGTTGTTTATGTTTATGTTGATTCGAGCCTTGAAAGGGTCGAAGGAGTCCATTCAACCTCTGCATAGGTCGAATGAAGAAGTCTATATATATGTTTGAGTTGTTTAGAAGTTAGAACTTTTGGTCAATATTGTGTGTGTTAGTGTGTGTTTCTAAAGAGTGTTCTAGAGAGTCTGAAACTATGTTTTTCATTATAATCTATCCTTTGTAAGCTTTTATCAATTGATTATTAATGGAAAACATCTTGAAAATGGATATTATCGTATTCTGATCTGATTATTATCATTTTGCATGTGATCTAGGGTTTCCGCAACTAGATTACTTATACTTGTGTGATTACATTGTTGATTTCTAAAATCTGATCCTTTACAACAAATCACAACTTTTAATTTCTAAATGGACAGTGACCTTCATATGATAGTGCATACAATATCATATTATTACTACATGCTTTTGTCATCTAAATAAACTTTATCATTTAGCAAGGTGTCTTCAATGACATGGTTATGTATATATGCAATGACCGGACAGCTTACACAAGAGTGATGTTTATGTTCCTATTGGCCTGTTACAGTAACATACCTTTGGTTTATTAAGATTTGTTCAATAATGAATACATAGTTTTTTAGGTAAACTGCAATCAGTTGTAAATGGCGGTGCACATTTCTTTTCTTTTCTTTCTACGAATACTTGTTAAAACATAGCATGCACATTTATATTCTTTTTGCATAACTTGCGGCAAAAAACCTAAGTATCATAATGTTGTATTGCAACTCATTTGTGAATCCCGTTGCAACGCGCGAGTAAACCCACTAGTATCTTCAAATATATGTACGTATGATATGAGTATATGAAAACCTTCATGTTTAAGAAAAGAAACCGACTTGGATGTGGTCGGTCAAAATGAAGGCCACATGATTTCTATAAATAGAAACCAATTTCATACAACTTTTTTTTAAAGGTGATGTTTTTTATGTTGTGGTAGAGATCATCATAACCTCTCAGAAGGGGATCCCCTAGCCACTTTACAATGGTCAGACTATGTTATCTTAACCGGTTCCATGCTAACGCGAGAGTGGTCGGCCCACAAGCGAGTCGAGACTGCGCATAAGGGGCACTAAGGCTTCCACTTGGAAAATTTCCCGTCACCTACCACTTGACAGATGTTGCACCCTCCACAAGAGGCAAGCCTCTCTAGAATAAATGCACGGTAGTAGAAAACCGAGGGACCATCAGAATCGAACTTGACCCATCCGAAGAAAGCATAAATGTTGGAATAGGAATCGAACCCTTGATCACATTAAATGAATAAAGGCCACTCCACCACCCCACCAATATGACAGATACCAACTTCATACAACTAATTCACATTTCAAGCTTTCAGGCGTAACACTAACAGGTTAGTGTATCCATTTATTTTATATAATAGTTTCCTTCAAGTTTTACTATTAGAATTCTTATTAGAATAAATTAATTATAGTATAATATAATATTAAGAGTAAGGTTAAGGGTCTTAACCATGACAGGTGTTGGGTGGCTTAATTCTAAATTAGGTATGGGTTGATCACTCATGCTTAAACTAAGTAGGGTTACCCAACGTCGACCACGGTAACGACTAGTTAGCACCCACTTTTTATTTAACTAGTGTCTAAGATTGTTTTGGTATGGATCAGAGAATCAAATTCGGATTGATTAGAATAAAAATGTGTAAAGCAAAAGGTGAATTACTTACAATATTTTCAAAACCTGATACTTCCTCATAAAATTGTTTTGGTGGTGATTGATCATGCATGTACATCGAACCATAGGTGTGCGGCATCTAGGGTCTTGTATATATTATAATGATCATTATATTTTCTCGGGGGACATACACTTACAGTCTACTGTGGAATTGGGAGACTATATGTGCCTGCTGCGGAATTGGTAGGCCATGGGTGGGTCTGCTGTGGAATTGGTAGATCGTGTGTGTGAATATATAATGCCTAGTCCGGATTATGATTATGGTGACATGCAAGGAGCTCATACTTGATCAATAAAATTGTTTATGCGGTTGTTTTACTGATGGATCAATTTATGTAGCTCACCAGCTGTGTGCTGACGTATATTTATTACTCGAGCATGTATCATAGGTTTATGATGTAAGGACTGGGAGTCCCTAACTGAGAGTTGGAAGAATATTGAGATTCCATCTTATTATCATTAAGCTTTGTTTAGCTTGGTTGTACTTTAATCGCCCTGGCTTGTAATAAATACTCAATTTATGTAATGGGATTATGTTTCCGCTTTAACTTTGCACCGACTGGTCACTGTAAGTGCCCCGGCCTGGGCGGGGTGTGACACACACACACACACACACACACACACACACACACACACACACACACACACACACACATATATATATACTAGTAGGAAACCCGCGCGATGCGGCGGGGACGACAATTTTCAACACGTTACTCTTTTTCCTTGGTTTAAAAAAGCGCGCCTCAGGGGCTCCCAAGGCGCCCAGAAAAAACGTTTTTTTTTTTTTTTTTTTTGTTAAAAGTCACTGAACTAAGTGAAGCCCTGGAGGCGAGGCTTTAAACCAAGCGCGCTATAGTAGCGCCTCTACCCAAAAATTACTTTTAAACTGCTATATTTTCCAAGTAACTAATGTTTGGGCTTGCACACATTATTTGGGCTTAAAAAAGGGTTCTATGGCCCGCTACAGTAGTATTGCCTCGTCGTTGTTATGTTTTGAATATGTTTTTTAAGTGTTCATGGGTGTTTTATAATCATGTTTTTATGCTTATGATTGATTAACAGGTTGAAAATGTCAATTGACATATATAAATAATTTTTTATATTGTTTTTTAATATTAAGCGCCTCACATACGTGAAGCTCTCGCCTCACGCCAAACGCTTCGGATTTTGGAGCCAAAACGCCTCGAAAAACCTCGCGCTTTTGTAAAGCTGAGTCTTTTTCTATTAGCTTATTAATCATTTTGTGATGTATCATACAAAAACTTCTTAGTTTCTTGTTCATAGGATCATTATATTCAATATCTCAATTGAACATCAGTCATAAATAAACATAGTTATTTAAAACTAAAACAATAAAAGTCATAAAAATTGTAATAATATTTACACTAACTTTATTAAAAATGTCTGAAATATTCACCTCACCAGCAATATTTCCTAATTCCTAATGCTCATATACACTGCTCAACAACCGGCATAGAACTTTTCTCTAGAAATAAATTTCATACAAAAGTTAAACACTGAAGCAAAATCGTATAACAATGGGATTATGTTTATGCTGCAGAAAGAAATGGTAGCCAAAATTCATGCATGCTAGAATGTGGGGAATGATTCATGAAAGTATGTCCTCTACTTCTTATAAGTCGTTTGGGCCTCTTGATTGTCCTCGTTGGGCGGACCCAGTTTCATGTTGCTAACCTGTGCCCATCAACGTCTTAAAGTTTGGTTTAGTTGTGGCATCATCCGTAGAAGGGCAGATAGAGCGGGCATAGTCGGCCTCTTGTTTGTCATCAACCAACCAACTGAAGTTACACAAGCACATGAATGTGAAACCAGCAATGATATATATACAAAATTAAGACATGTAATTTAGCAATTTGAGTGGCTTGTATTAAGTTGCAATAAGTAGACAGAAATTGCCACTTTTAAAGACATTAAAGATATAATTTCAAGAAATCAAAATTACTTCAAATAAGCAAGAAAATGAAACAAGGCTAGATTGGAACTGATGAACATCAGGGGCGTCTGCATTAGAAGTTTCTCCTCTTATAAAAACATGGAAGATATAATTTAAATTCTTTTCAAGATATAATTTTAAATTAACTTTGTAGTTCAAATCTATTACATCGAATAGAGTGAAAAGTAAGCAGCTCTAAATTATTTCATATAAATTAGTGTAAGAGGACTAACCTTTACCAATGAGAGGGGGAAGGTCTACAAATTACAATACACTTTTTTGAAGAAGTTTTTCACGAACAAAAAAAAAAGGCAGAACATTAATCAGGTCGCTCAGGTTGCTGGTGGGTCTGATTTCACCAAAATAGTGATGTTTTAGAAACAGTAAAAGAAAGTTGAAGGTTTCACTACTTTAAGTAAGATTTTACCAAAACAAAAAAAGGTAGCAGGTGGGTAAAAGTACAAAAACAGAAAAATGGTTCAAAGTTTCACTAAAATAGAAAAATCAGTAAAATGATAAGGGTAAAAGAACAAAAACACAGTCTTCTATAGTCTCGGCTTCTAATAACATGTCATCCCATTTCAATCTAAACACATCATCCCAAAACATGCACCTGAATGCACACAACTACTGTCATGTTCGCTGCACTATGTTGCCAGCGAATTAAAAACGCAAGTTTAGATAACAGATTAGTGATGAAACAATGTTAATGGTAGTTGTTTTGTATCTAAACTGCACATCCAAAAATTATATATAAAGTAAAAACTATTGATAGGTATATGGCATTATAAATCAGAAAACCAAGAACTTTTACCTTGGGCATACGATTATGGTGTATCATATGGTGATTCACAAAATTCACAGTTAAGTTTTGCTTCTTGTAGGCACATAAAGCCACTCTATGAGCATTAGCTGGCTCCCTTTCTGCGCCAATTATTTTGTTACAATCAAACAAAGTTTATACATGGACCCAAACTTTGAAATGCAAAAACAATTCCTAAAAAACTAATTATGAGAATTCTAATGCCATATAAACATATAGGAGTTATGCTAATGTTACAGTAGGCACCATTCGTGAATGAGCTAACAGTTTTGCCATTGAACATACATTTGAGCATTTATGTTTTACGAACATATCTATTTTTAGGTTATTTAAGGATACAAATTCATTTGATGTTCCAGTATTTTCAATTAAAAAGTAATACATGATCAACTCGAAAGAAAAATCCACAATCATTTTTCAATTTTCTGCAAATCTATAGACGACTCAAGTAAAAATAACATAAAATTACAATGTCTAGGAACTCATTTAAAGATTTTCTATTAACTGAATAATAAATTCTAAATCAAATAATTTGATTTTAGGAGTGTCTAGTTGCTTACAAGTTATATCATACACCAGGTAACTCGGCTATAAAGAATCTAGAAAGGCATATAAGTGATAAATAGCTTAACTTGAAAGTTAAAAGAAATTAGTTTAGCAAATATACTCGTCTCCTTGAGGTTCCATAAGCATTTACTTCAAATTTGAAAACAATTTCTTAAATCCCAAATTGATTTGGGCCTTTGAAGTCTATTAAAACCTTTAGGTATTATTCGTTAATTTTGCTGCAAAATTATGAAAAACATATCTTAAGGAAGAAGTATATATTATAAATTTAAGGCTTAAGAAATATCAAACTAAAAGAATTAAGTAATTCACCTGAATGTAATAGAGCAAAAGAAGACCACGTATGACGACAAAACCATAACTTGAAAAGCAAAAACCTTCCTGGAAAACCAAAAACCCAAAATCATATGAAAATAGCAAATCTAAACATGAGATATCAAGGTAGATCTTTACCTCTATAATCTGTAACAACCACTTTTGTATCTTAAGCCCCAGTAACAACCATTGTGAAAATGTTTTTAAACTTCGGAATCCAGTCGCCCAACAAGCAAAAATGTCGATCTGAAAGATAACAAGAAGAAACATAAATAACCTAAAAAAAATATACACGCATGATATTTGGGCTCCAGATTGTGATTCTACAAAAAAAAAAAAATAGTGAGCACCAAGTGCATAATGGAAATATCGGACATGTCTAAACATCAATCGAGATAAGAAGACATACCATTTTTTTCATTTAAACAGAGGGTGTCAGATTCGCTGGTTGCTTACTTATCCGAAGGGAGGTGTAAAAAGGAGGTCGAGGGAGGGGGATTCAGTGTAGCGATGGGGAGTTAGGGTTTCTGCAGTGACAACAATAAACTATGACTATTAATATGTTTAAGCATGAACAATAAACAATCAAACAAACAAAATAAAACAAGACCAACTATACCTGATAGGGGCATTGAATAACAATCACCTGTAACAAATAATCGCTCAGGTTTATGTCAATAATGAAGAATAGAGCAAACCATGAATCACTCAGGTCTATGTCAAGAGCAACTATACTTGATAGGGATGTAGATCAAACAATGAAATAAGATTTGGTGCTCAAGTTGAAACCCTAGATCCAAAAACTTGAAATCGGTAAATGACTATGAGCCATGAAATTGGAAAGTTCATATCAGAAGGAAGAATATAACATACCAATGATGATGATGATGATGATGTAGATCTTGAAAGTTGAAACCCTAGATCGAAAGATTGCTGATGTTCTGGAATCGAGATCGAGAGAGAAAGAGGGATGGGGGCGGATAAGAGGTATGAAATGAAACCCTAATTCCTAATTTAACCGTGAGGTTTTTTTGTGCGCATTGACTTGTTGTTCAACAAGGTTTCAAAGTAGTACATTTTTTAAAGTGCATTGGATTGTTGTACAACAAGCTTAAGAAGTGCAAAATGACCAAAATTGCCCCTCATATATGCTTATTAATTTAGTATAGATATATATATTCCAAAGGGTTAAATCCTATATGACACTCATATAGTCATCCTTCCCCTTGAAAGAGTCATGTATGATGCCATGTGACATTAAGTGATTTTAAGAAAAAAATAATTTAAAAACAAAATTGAATTTTTTTTCTCTCATAATTTTTAAAAGTTAACATCTTTTATCTACGAGATTTTTAAAGAAAAAAAATTACACCAAATTAACGAAGTTTTATTATCTTTCCAACGAGTACCATAGTGCTCTATAAAAACGAAAAAAAAAACAATTATTTTTTGTGGGGTTTTGCTCATACAGGAAAAAAAAACACAAAGTGTTTAGGTTATTCATTAATAATGTATAGGCAAGTCATTAATTATGTTCAAACCGGTAAATATAAATTCTATTTACAATAGGTGTTAGCATTGGAGTTGGACATTGTTTTATGTTAGGTTTTAATATTATAGTTATACATTGTTTGAGGTTAGGCGTTAAAATTGGAGATACATTGTTAATTGTTTTAGGTTAGGTGCTACCCGAAGCTTTCCTGTATGTAACTATAAAGCGCATTAGTCTATTTCGTACGTAAAATTGATATGTCATATTACATTTTTCAACCCCGGGACGCTCCCAGGATATAAATCTAGTTAATTTATATTTTAGATGGGTTTGAGTTAGACTAATGGATTTTAAGAGGCTCGTGATCGAGATGGTTGATTTTTGTGCCTTTGGCAACCCATGAAGGCATGAAGTACTTGGGGTGGGGAGTGTGTTCAAGAGAATTTATCAGTTTGAGGTAAAATGTGATTTTTACTTTCCACCTTTTATTATTTTTGGCACGTTGACTTATTTTATTATTACTTTTTTTCATTCTTTTTTTTGAACGATCAACTAAAGTATTGTCGGGTACTCTGTACGTGGCCCTCAATGGCTGAAAGGGGCCCCAGACGGCCTCTAGTCGGTACGGACAGAGCCCTTCGGCCTACCCGTCTCCTGTTCCAGGGAAAACCCGACCCACAAACCCGGCCGAAGGCACGACGGTAGTGAACCGGTAAAACCTGGAGGGATCAGGAGTCGAACCCATGACCACAAGGGTCAAGGGTCTCTCCATCACTTCCCAACCACCTACCCCACCACAAGGGTGGGGGTATCCATCACATGCCTCCCATGGGAATCGAACCCGGCTCCCCCAAAGAAATAACCGACCCATTTTACCACTAGGCCACATGATCAGGATACTTTTTTTTCATTCTAAGTGGTGAGATCGATCACTACCTTTAAATTCCGCTCAAAAATTTTAAATTATAAATAAATCAATTAACCTAATATTTATTAATTTATAATCTTAGTCTTTATTTAATATTTATTTTCTTAACTAATTACTTTTTATATTTCCAGTTATTAAAAACCATTTAATATTTTATTGATACAATCTCATTAATATTAATTTTCTAATCTATTAATAAGTAAAAAAAACGACAATATGTTATAACTCGTGTGATACACAAGTTTTAATTAATTTTTTAAACTAAATTAAACTATAAATGATAGTTTTGTTTTCATCTAAAGCGGAATATGTTTAAACCAGTCGTTTCTAATAAAAGCTAAACATTTGAGAGCACCGCCCCAGTCACATCTTGCAATGGTTGCTTCAGCCTCTACTTCTCATATAAATGTATATTTTCTCTTTAATATACATTTTTATTAATCTTCACATGATTAAAATTGTTGTTCTCTTATATTATTTTATATTAAATTTATTTATATTTTCCATTGTAAAACAGATTTTGTCACTTAATATTAAATTTGTCTATCTTAAAAAACTCCCGAAATATAACAAAGTTTAATTATAAAAACAAAGTTATGTAAACATATGTCACTTTTTCTCTTTATTTTTAGACAAACATTTAATTAACAATAATTTTTTTTAAACCCGAAATTTTATATTCACGAAGCAAATTACAATAAATATGCTAAAAAAACAAAAAAACAAAAAAAGTCCGATGGCTTCACAAGGCTGGTGGTTTCTTACCATAGATACGTAAGTTTCGCAACTATCAGAAGATAAGAATTTTATAAGGGCAGAAATTTGTAAACATTAAAACTAGTTTTTTAGGAAAGAGTGTGATAAGTAAAACATAAGTAGTCCCACCACCCTTGTGGTGAAATGGCATTCAGGTGAATAACGAATTCGGGTGGCGTTGTTTTGATTCGGATGAGAGATGAGGTTTTACCGATTATTCTATTGTCGTGGCTAGGGGTATGTGACACCTAGGGGTGTACAAAATGCTCGCTCGAAAAAAGCTCGACTCGAAAAAGCTCGTTTCGTTATCGAGCCGAGCCGAGCTGGCTCGATTTGTAATCGAGTTGAGCTCAAGCTTGGGGTCTTGGCTCGTGGCTCGGCTCGATGGCTCGGCTCGGCTCAGTGGCTCGGTTCGTGGCTCGATAAACATCTATTATATACATAATAATACTTTGAATTAATTAATAAAATATGAAAAATAACAGAACAAAAACATAAATTATACAAATAATACTTTTAGTATGCCTTTCATTCATTAAAATATTAAAAAAATAAAAAATATATACATAATTTTATTTTTATTTTTATTTTTTTGTATTTTATAAATATTTTTAAAAAATAACGAGCTGGCTCGAGCCAGCTCGAGCTCGGATCGAACATTTACGAGCTGAGTTGGAGCTCGGCTATTCAGCTCAACAAAAAAACGAGCCGAGCCAAGTTGGCTCGATTTGTGTTCGAGTCGAGCTCGATCTTAGCTCGGCTCGGCTCGGCTCGATTACACCACTTACTGACACCCGCCACTTTACCAGGTCAAAATCCGTACACTTTCAAGTCAACATTTAACTTTCTATGCATAACTTACATCATTTTATATGCATAAGTCCACCGAGAAAGTCTAGCAAGGTCAGAACGAGTATAATTTCACCCACATCCACGAACATTGGTGACACGAGTTTAAACGACTATATACTATTTTCTAAAACCATGAGTAAATGTTTATTTATTTCAATAACTAAGAAATGTGAAAGAGTCCATGTATAAAAACTAGTATTTTTGTAACTTACATATCTACGCATTTAGGTATATATATATATATACATACACACACGGCTTATTAAGACACATGTTAAATTAACGTCCTAGAATGAGCTTATGTATGAACAAGTTGTAGGAGATTATGTTCCTACATAATATATGACTAGTCACCCTCAATTGACTTGTTTAAGCTTGACAAAGAATCATAATTATGTTTCCCTAATCCCATGCAAATCTAGTCAACCTTTCAAGACCTTACGTAAGTATAGTAATATTCCTTAATCTATTAGAACCATGAGAGATACATTTCTATAACAAGTAAGATACATCCCTTGTGGGAACTAGTGAGCTGCTCCCTTTTGTCCCATGTAGGATCAAATCACCATTCCACTATCTAAGCAACATCATGATGACTAAAACCTAGTGTTATGTCAAGGTTTAATCTAAGGGATTTAACACCAAAGTGGATAAATATCCTAAACCTCACCACCCTATGCCAAGATACTTACCAAAACAAATGTGTTGATCCTCCTTGAGAACCCCAAACTGTCGCCCCCCTTGTAACCCCCTATCGCTTAGCGCTGTTAGAGATGCAAGAGCTTTCGAGCCAGTTGCAAGAGTTGTTGGATAAGGGTTTTATTCGGCCGAATTTCTTCGCATGGGGCGCGCCTGTGTTGTTTGTGAAGAAAAAGGATGGATCCTTTCGTATGTTCATAGATTACCGAGAACTGAACAAGCTCACAATCAAGAATCGATACCCTCTCCCCAGGATTGATGATTTGTTTGATCAGCTGTAAGGCTCTAGTTTCTACTCTAAGATTGATCTGAGATCTGGGTATCGTCAACTTCGTGTGCAAAAGGAAAGCATACCTAAAACGGCTTTCAGGACGCGTTATGGTCATTATGAGTTCTTAGTCATGCCTTTTGGATTGACCAACGCACCAGCGGTGTTTATGGATCTGATGAATAGAGTATGCAAGCCGTATTTGGACAAGTTCGTGATTGTCTTTATTTATGATATATTGATATACTCACGGACTCAAGAGGAGCATGAGCAACATTTGAAGTTGATTCTTGAGCTACTGAAGAATGAGAAGTTATATGCTAAGTTCTCCAAGTGCGAATTTTGGATTCGCGAAGTCCACTTTCTTGGACATGTGGTGAACGAAAAAGGTATTCATGTCGATCCAGCAAAAATTGAGGCAATCAAGAATTGGGAAGCGCCCAAGTCGCCAACGGAAGTGCGACAATTCTTAGGACTCGCTGGATATTATCGACGATTTATTGAGAACTTCTCTAAGATAGCTCAATCTTTAACCATTCTAACTCAGAAGGATAAGAAGTTTGAATGGGGTGATGAGCAAGAATCTGCCTTCTAGTTATTGAAGCAAAGGTTGTGCAGTGCTCCGATCTTGTCTTTGCCCGAAGGTACGGGTGATTTTATGGTCTAATGCGATGCTTCACACCAAGGTCTTGGGTGTGTCTTGATGCAAAGGGATAAAGTGATTGCGTATGCCTCTCGTCAACTCAAGGTTCACGAGAAGAATTACACTACGCACGACTTGGAGTTAGGAGCTGTAGTTTTTGCACTCAAGATTTGGAGACATTACTTGTATGGAACCAAGTGTACTATCTTCACAGACCACAAAAAGTTTGCAACACATCTTCGATCAGAAGGATTTGCACATGAGGCAAAGAAGATGGGCTGAATTGCTGAACGATTACGACTGTGAGATTAAGTATCACCCGGGAAAGGCAAGCGTCATAGCGGATGCCTTAAATCAAAAGGAATGCATCAAACCCTACGTGTTTGTGCACTAGGTTTGACGAGTCGTTCGAATCTCACAGATCGCATTCACGAAGCCCAACAGGAAGCTCTCAAGGAAGCCAACATCAAGTAAGAAGCTTTGCACACCATGATTAGATTGTTGGAACCCATAACAGATGGGACGATGTACTTCGCGAATAGGATTTAGGTCCCATTGTTTGAAGGATTGAAGGAATTGGTACTCTAAGAGGCCCATAAGTCAAGATATTCGGTTCACCCAGGAGCCGATAAGATGTATAAGGATTTGAAGGAACTATATTGGTGGCCTAACATTAAAGGTAGTATTGCTATCTACGTGGGAAAGTGCCTCACGTGCTCTAAGGTCAAAGCTGAGTACCAGAAACCCTTCAGCTTGTTAAAGAAACCTGGGATACTCGTGTGGAAGTGGGAGCAGATCTCGATGGATTTGGTGACCAAGCTACCAAAAAAGTCCAACAGTCATGACACAATTTGGGTAATTGTGGATCACCTGACAAAGTCTGCTCACTTTTTGCCAATCAAGGGAACAGATAGATTGGATAAATTAGCAAAACTCTACATTTAGGATATCGTATCTTGACACGGTATTCCAGTTTCTATCATTTCGGATCGGGATAGTCGGTTTACTTCTAGGTTCTGGCAGACGTTGAACAAAGCCCTCTGTACTTGATTGGTTACTAGTACGGCTTACCATCCCCAGACTGACGGACATAGTGAAAGGATGCTTTAGACTCTTGAGGATATGCTTCGTGTTTGTGTGATTGATTGACTTTGGAGGTAATTGGGATGCCCACCTACCTCTAATCGATTTCTCATACAACAACAGCTATCACACTAGCATCAAAGTCGCACTGTTTGAAGCTATCTGTGGACGCAAGTGCTAATCACCGTTGTGTTGGGCAGAAGTTAGGGACAAGCAATTGACAGGCCCAGAGATTATCTAGGAGTTGACTGACAAAATATTTCAAATCAAGGACCGATTGAAAGCTGCCCGGGATAGGCAGAAGAGTTATACTAATATGAGGAGGAAACCTCTTGAATTTCAAGTAGGCGACAAGGTCCTACTGAAAGTTTCTCCTCGGAAAGGGGTACCCAGATTTGGTATACGTGGCAAGCTGAGTCCAAGATACATTGGTCTATTTGAGATCTTGCCAAGAGCTGGCCCAATCACATACAAGGTTAAGTTGCCCGACGAGCTGAGCCGAGTTCATGACACGTTCCATGTGTCAAATCTCAAAAAGGGATTATCGGACGAATCGTTAATCATTCCACCAAAGGAGATCTAGATTGACGATCAACTCCATTTTATTGAGGAACCAGTCGAGGTCATGGACTAGACAGTCCAGAAATTAAGACGTAGCCGAGTTAAGCTCGTTAAAGTTCGGTGGAATTCCCGACGCGGACCCGGGTTCACTTCAGAATGCAAGGATCAAATGAAGCAAAAGTATCCCTCTCTCTTAAAGGATTTCCCAGTATCGGATAAGCCACGTCGAATTTCGCAGGTGAAATTTCCTCAACAGGGGGAGAATGTAACACCCGCCACTTTACCAGGTCAGAATCCGTACACTTTCTAGTCAACATTTAACTTTCTATGCATAACTTACATCATTTTATATGCATAAGTCCCCCGAGAAAGTCTAGCAAGGTCCGAACGAGTATAATTTCACCCACATCGACGAACATTGGTGACACGAGTTTAAACGACTATACACTATTTTCTAAAACCATGAGTAAATGTTTATTTATTTCAATAACTAAGAAATGTGAAAGAGTCCATGTATAAAAACTAGTATTTTTCTAACTTACATATCTACATATTTATATATATATATATATATATATATATATATATATATATATACATGGCCACACATACATATATATGTGTGGGCATGATATTGAAAGACAAATTTAATGTATAATATTTCATGCATTTTGTCCCACTATTAATCAACTATTACATCATGCCTTTGTGACTAACTAAAAATGGCTAAACCACTAATCAGCACAAGGATTTATAAAGTATCCTAACTATATATAACTACCACCACTTTCCTTTTTGTCCCACTATTTCAAGAAACTAGAACATCTTTAATGAAGTGTCAATCTTCCACATTCTTCCTAAGATTAGTCAACAAAGATTTGGTGGACTTATCATATTTAGAAAGATTCCTTAAACCTCTAGGATCTATGATTTTGGATTACCACATTTGTTAAAAGCTTCTTTTTCTTCCTTTTGTCCCTATATTTGGCCGCCACCCTCCCCCCATATCTAAACTAATCTATTTTTTTTCAAGTAAAACCTTATTAAGACACATGTTAAATTAAGGTCCTAGAATGATCTTATATATGGACAAATTGTAGGAGATTATGTTCCAACATAATCCATGACTAGTCACCCTCACTTGACTTGTTTAAGCTTGACAAAGAAGCATGATTATGTTTCCCTAATCCCGGGAAAATCTGGTCAACCTTTCAACACCTTACCTAAGTATAGCAATATTCCTTAATCTATTAGAACCATGAGAGATACCTTTACATAACAAGTAAGATACTTCCCTTGTGGGAACTAGTGAGCCACCCCCTTTTTGTCCCATGTAGGATCAAATCACCATTCCACTATCTAAGCAACATCATGATGACTAAAACCTAGTGTTATATCAAGGTTTAATCTAAGAGGTTTAACACCAAAGTGGATAGATCTCCTAAACCTCACCACCCTATGCCAAGTTACTTTCCAAAACAAACTTGTTGATCCCCCTTGAGAACCCCAAACCTCCCCACCCCCCCCCCCCCCCCCGTTGTAACCCCCTAAATCCTTTTTTTAATCTTGGTCAACTCCTAATTAGGCACATGATGGGTAGGATTCAAGGTTTATCTCATGTGTTGTCACTCATGTTAGATCCTCATCCAATATCATCATGAGATTAGTCAACTCTAAGATATGATTTACACATAAGATGATGTTGGCAAGATATGAGACAAAGTAAGATATTATCCAAACATGGTAAGATTCTTAATCTCCCACTAATCCATGAAATTTGACTTATCTCTTTAGGATTAAGCACCATACTAACCACCATTCTCTTTCCCTCCCTCACCTCTCTCTCTCTCTCTCTCTCTCTCTCTCTCTCGTCACTCTCTCTCTCTCTCCCCCCCCCTCTCTCTCTCTCTCGCTACCTCTCTCTCTCTTCTCTTCCCCTATAAATAGAGACCTTGGATGATCACTTTTATTGACACCACTCACTACTCACTCTTGAACACACACACTTACACTCAACCTCTCCCTATTTTCCAAGCTCACCTAGTGAGGTATGAACATCCATCCTGTATCTTTGTTTCCATATTTATTGTTTATCTTCATACACTAGTCTTAGTTCATTAACAAATAGATATGTGTGTATGTGAAATGTATATATGCATAGATATGTATATTTTGTCACTAGTACTAGTATAATGAATTGTTTAACCTATAAGTGTACATATGTATGAAAGTAGAACATGTATGTGTGTAATCATGAGTATATGCGCGTATATATATGTGTAATAAGTATGTGTATGACAAAAATATAAACATAGGTGTTAATGTGTTTGGATTACCGATATGCATATATATATATATGTATGTATATATATATATGGGTATGTATGCACAAGTGTAGTCTCATGGACATGAATACCAATGGTTATGTAATGGAATACACATATATAGATATATGTGTGTATGTATGTGTGCATGTGTATGTGTGGACACACATATATATGTGATGCTTATGCGTACACATGACATAGGTCAAGTGTAGTTGTAAATGATATATCCCGTTTTGAACAAAAAGTCATATGTTTTATAACTAATAACAAGTGTTAGGAACCAAGATCTATCTTTCCTATCAAAACTACTATTTTCAAGCAACGTAAATGTCACCAAGATAACTAAACAAAAGTATCACACGAGTTTTGGTGAATCACGAGTACCATGGACCTCTTTGATTTATCTAAGGTGTCCATGCATATATATAGGACGTATAAGTCAGGATAACTAGTTGTCGGACATACACTCTTGCTAGACTACACACGAACTTGAGGTGAGTTTTCACAGCCCCTTTTTACAATTTTATATTTTGGGGAAAAGCATGCATTGTTTACTACTTTTAGAATGAATTCCTAGCAGACCGGTGTACATGAGACGATATGTTTCGAGTACTCACAAAATGTAACGTTGCGCATTTTTCCTATTTAAAAAAAAAACCTTATTTTCATACATTCTTACCCCTATTCTTATTAATTTGTACTGGGTAGAATTCAAGGTTTATCTCATGTGTTGTCACTCATGTTAGATCCTCATCCAATATCATCATGAGATTAGTCAACTCTAAGATATGATTTACACATAAGATGATGTTGGCAAGATATGAGACAAAGTAAGATATTATCCAAACATGGTAAGATTCTTAATCTCCCACTAATCCATGAAATTTGACTTATCTCTTTAGGATTAAGCACCATACTAACCACCATTCTCTTTCCCTCCCTCACCTCTCTCTCTCTCTCTCTCTCTCTCGTCACTCTCTCTCTCTCCCCCCCCTCTCTCTCTCTCTCGCTACCTCTCTCTCTCTTCTCTTCCCCTATAAATAGAGACCTTGGATGATCACTTTTATTGACACTACTCACTACTCACTCTTGAACACACACACTTACACTCAACCTCTCCCTATTTTCCAAGCTCACCTAGTGAGGTATGAACATCCATCCTGTATCTTTGTTTCCATATTTATTGTTTATCTTCATACACTAGTCTTAGTTCATTAACAAATAGATATGTGTGTATGTGAAATGTATATATGCATAGATATGTATATTTTGTCACTAGTACTAGTATAATGAATTGTTTAACCTATAAGTGTACATATGTATGAAAGTAGAACATGTATGTGTGTAATCATGAGTATATGCGTGTATATATATGTGTAATAAGTATGTGTATGACAAAAATATAAACATAGGTGTTAATGTGTTTGGATTACCGATATGCATATATATATATATGTATGTATATATATATATATATATATGGGTATGTATGCACAAGTGTAGTCTCATGGACATGAATACCAATGGTTATGTAATGGAATACACATATATAGATATATGTGTGTATGTATGTGTGCATGTGTATGTGTGGACACACATATATATGTGATGCTTATGCGTACACATGACATAGGTCAAGTGTAGTTGTAAATGATATATCCCGTTTTGAACAAAAAGTCATATGTTTTATAACTAATAACAAGTGTTAGGAACCAAGATCTATCTTTCCTATCAAAACTACTATTTTCAAGCAACGTAAATGTCACCAAGATAACTAAACAAAAGTATCACACGAGTTTTGGTGAATCACGAGTACCATGGACCTCTTCGATTAATCTAAGGTGTCCATGCATATATATAGGACGTATAAGTCAGGATAACTAGTTGTCGGACATACACTCTTGCTAGACTACACACGGACTTGAGGTGAGTTTTCACAGCCCCTTTTTACAATTTTATATTTTGGGGAAAAGCATGCATTGTTTACTACTTTTAGAATGAATTCCTAGCAGACCGGTGTACATGAGACGATATGTTTCGAGTACTCACAAAATGTAACATTGCGCATTTTTCCTATTTAAAAAAAAACCTTATTTTCATACATTCTTACCCCTATTCTTATTAATTTGTACTGGGTAGAATTCAAGGTTTATCTCATGTGTTGTCACTCATGTTAGATCCTCATCCAATATCATCATGAGATTAGTCAACTCTAAGATATGATTTACACATAAGATGATGTTGGCAAGATATGAGACAAAGTAAGATATTATCCAAACATGGTAAGATTCTTAATCTCCCACTAATCCATGAAATTTGACTTATCTCTTTAGGATTAAGCACCATACTAACCACCATTCTCTTTCCCTCCCTCACCTCTCTCTCTCTCTCTCGTCACTCTCTCTCTCTCCCCCCCTCTCTCTCTCTCTCGCTACCTCTCTCTCTCTTCTCTTCCCCTATAAATAGAGACCTTGGATGATCACTTTTATTGACACTACTCACTACTCACTCTTGAACACACACACTTACACTCAACCTCTCCCTATTTTCCAAGCTCACCTAGTGAGGTATGAACATCCATCCTGTATCTTTGTTTCCATATTTATTGTTTATCTTCATACACTAGTCTTAGTTCATTAACAAATAGATATGTGTGTATGTGAAATGTATATATGCATAGATATGTATATTTTGTCACTAGTACTAGTATAATGAATTGTTTAACCTATAAGTGTACATATGTATGAAAGTAGAACATGTATGTGTGTAATCATGAGTATATGCGTGTATATATATGTGTAATAAGTATGTGTATGACAAAAATATAAACATAGGTGTTAATGTGTTTGGATTACCGATATGCATATATATATATATGTATGTATATATATATATATGGGTATGTATGCACAAGTGTAGTCTCATGGACATGAATACCAATGGTTATGTAATGGAATACACATATATAGATATATGTGTGTATGTATGTGCGCATGTGTATGTGTGGACACACATATATATGTGATGCTTATGCGTACACATGACATGGGTCAAGTGTAGTTGTAAATGATATATCCCTGTTTGAACAAAAAGTCATATGTTTTATAACTAATAACAAGTGTTAGGAACCAAGATCTATCTTTCCTATCAAAACTACTATTTTCAAGCAACGTAAATGTCACCAAGATAACTAAACAAAAGTATCACACGAGTTTGGTGAATCACGAGTACCATGGACCTCTTCGATTAATCTAAGGTGTCCATGCATATATATAGGACGTATAAGTCAGGATAACTAGTTGTCGGACATACACTCTTGCTAGACTACACACGGACTTGAGGTGAGTTTTCACAGCCCCTTTTTACAATTTTATATTTTGGGAAAAAGCATGCATTGTTTACTACTTTTAGAATGAATTCATAGCAGGCCGGTGTACATGAGACGATATGTTTCGAGTACTCACAAAATGTAACATTGCGCATTTTTCCTATTTAAAAGAAAACCTTATTTTCATACATTCTTACCCCTATTCTTATTAATTTGTACTGGGTTTAAATAATAATAATATATATATTAATAATAAATGAAATAAAACAAAATACAAGAATAGACAACATTTTATGAAATAATCTTCTTCTATCATCATCGACACACCCCTCTGTTTCCTTTTTTTTCTTTTCTTTTTCATCACCGAGTTCCTGCAATGTCGTCACCTTAATTATAGATTCAAAACATTAAACCTTACCATTTTAATTCTTAATCTTTTACCGTGATGTACGCTAATTACATATGATTAGCCAATAATTAATTGCTCACCGTGTTCCAATCATTGGCTCGAAATCATGGGAGTTTCCCAACTCAAAATACGCGTATTGAAATCCTATATATAGAGCGAATGCTACGGTCATTTTTTTTAACACTCTAGACTAAACGACTTGTTTCCCCTCGCTTAGTCGTCATTCTTTTTTCCCGGTGGTTACATCACCGCTGCGCGGTTCTTTGGCCAAACTCCGTTCGGTGTCTATACGAACATCAATTGAGGTAACTCTTACACCACTTTGCTCATCTTATAATGCCGAAACAAAAGTCGCGTAAACTATGTCGTTGTATGCCATTGTAAAACATGAATTGTACAAATGAATTGGATGCGACTCTAGTGGTATTCATATGCTTTTATAAATTGTATTCAAGAAAATAATTATCGCAAACAAACTGAAAACATGTATTTTTTTTAAAAGGGAAATTGTATACTTCTAAAAAAAACCATAGAAAATCATTTCTTAATTTTGGCTGTTTCATATTGCGGCTATTCAACCATTTAACTTTGGATCACCATATAATTTGTTGTTTTCAAGCCACTTCTTTCGTTATAAAAATGGCTTATTATATAACTAGTGTTATTACTGACGAACTCATTTTTGTAACTTCTATTTTATTTATTTATTTTTCCTACACATGAATGGATTTAAGATTTGTTATGATAATTTTATAAAATTAGTTTTTTTTCCATTACACATAAACATATCAAATTTTATAAAAGTATTACTTGGTTTACTTGAGAGGCTTCATCTCAAACTTTTAATGGCATAGATGACGTTTAAACACAATCGGTTTATTATTTTTTTTTCAAACCAATACAAAAACCAAACGGCTCATGACATTGCTCGCAAATAAATTTATATTTAGGTTGTCATAAATTCAGAGTGTGACGTTAGGAATTCTTGTCAAGAAATTTTTGCAAGTTTATCATCAAAATCAAGGTGAGTTTACGTAACCTTGTTTATGTAATTCTTTATACTTGAAACTTTATACTTAAGCAATTCTACATATAGTCTAGTTGTAAACTTTAATGCCTCATGACTTAGACAAAGACTATTAGACTTAAACTTCAACTTACATAATCATTAGCTATGGCCAAGCCGGCGATATATAATGATAGATCTATTGGATTGACAACCCCACCTAGATTCGTTGACTATCTAGTATGGGGAGCGCGGGTGATTGTTATCGTTCCAACGTTATATTAAGGTGAACCGTGGATGCGGGATGGACCTAAACTTTGTCGGAGAATTGATTATGTGCATACTATACTTGTTGTTTATTCATGTAGACTTAAACTTACAATAGACATATGAATTGCTAAAATTTTATTCTTTTAAAACTTAATTGCTTGACTTGGCTTATGTATTCTCACCAACTTCTAGTTGACCCCCCCCCCCATTTTTCCAAACTCAGCAGAAAATAATGATGCTTGAAGTCTAGAGCTAGCATGAGAAGATATTTGAACTTTTAAGCTTTGTTTGATTATTGGATGTATTAGATTTCATTCAAGACATTTAACGTAATTCAATATTGTAATGAAATAAAGGATTATTTAAACTTGTGTACTACCATGAGCTACTGAAACAATCATCACTACGTGACACCTTGATGTTTCCGCCATCGGTTGGGGTGTTACAGATTGGTATCAGAGCCATGGTTATAGGGAATTAGGTTATTAGAAAAATAATCTAGTCTGTAACCATAAGATTTAACCAGTACTTGCTTCTTTTACTTGCAACCCTACTTGTTTCTATTCTCCCTCCTACTTCTTATCTCCACTTTAGTCCCTACAAGAAGATTGTTCTCCACTACTGGACCCACCTTTAGATTAATAGGACAAAATCCTCAGGTTTAGCCTGAACCATCGTGAAATTCCGTCGAAGTTCTAGATTTTAATAACGAACACATGCAATCTGGAAGGGTGAACGCCTGTATTTTGAGTTTTCTGTCTAGGACTGGCATTGCGCATAAATCCCAATCAGACGAGGGACCCGGATGCCTACCTGGGAATTCTCGGAATGAGTGTTCACTTATAGGCTAAAGCATGTCTTCACTATGTTATTAAAATCTAGAAGCTTTGATAACTCAATGTTTTCATTTATTCGTTTTAATTAATGAATAAATGATTACACTCACTTCCCGTAAAAACTAAGCTCCAAAATCTCAAAATTTTACATCTTAAATCAATCCCATTTCATAACCATATATGGATTTCACAATCACACTTCACCTTACCATCTTAGCCACTCGCATAAATATTTTCAACACCCTACCCAAATCATATTATTTCCTTTCTCAACATATTATATACTTTTAAACTATAACCTCATACCTTAGCACAACACTAAAGATTTCTTTATATTGTCAAATTTTCATCACCTATAAACTATGGAAAATACATATTTTGTCAAAATATGTCCTTAAACTTAATTTCTAAATTCAAATGTTTATTCATTAGCATAACAAAGGATTTTCGATATAATGTCACCTTGATCTATAAAACCTAATGTCGTGTTTAAAATCTCTAACTAACTAGAATATTTTAATCAAAGCTCACTTAGTTTGCACTATTTAACTTTTGGTTCATGTACAAAACCAATTTTGAAAATAAAATCTTCCCATCCATAGGAACAATATTTAGTCTCTAAATTATCCATTGACACTCACTCATTTTCAACTTGTTCAAAATTTTACAATATTTGGCATATACCATAATCATGTTTTCTCATACACTTGATTCTAACCTCACAATCTACACTACTACAAAATCTCCTCATTTGTGCCACTTTGAGAACCTATAAAATAAACCTTTTATCAACTACGGTCACGATCACCATCTTTCATAACCTTGATGATACTTTGAGTTCCTCATCATCCTCTCAAGAACTAAATTCATATTCTTTACATGAACTTGATCCCTATGACAGCCAAACTATCGAACACTTGATTGTCTGTTATACATGAGGATTTGTTTATCTACTTGAGCATTTGATTATTCATGATACTTAAAAGCATGGAATATAAACTACTTGCTATAAACACACCTAGAGTCATTAACCTTGTCTAGGGAAACTCTATGCTATACATGATAGTTGATGCATTTACAAACTTGCTTACATGTATGTATTATCAATTACAACTTATGTGATATTGCTACACTTAATCAAACAACTGATAGAGGATTAAGTATTTGCTCAACAATTAGTAGAGTACCAAATAACCTACTCAACGATTGGTAGAGGTAATCATGCCTGCTCAACAGTCGGTAGAGGCCCTACAACCTGCTCAACGACTGGTAGAGGCTATCGCACCTGCTCAACAATCGGTAGAGGTTCTTACTCACTGACTGGTAGAAGTCTTTTTCCTGCTCAACAGTTGGACTCATTTTTTTGATACATTATATATGATTCAATCACAAGGTTATTTTGCATTACTTACATGTGTGTTGAGAGTCATAGAAGGACACAAAACCCTAATGTAAGGTAAATTGGTGATTGCGGTCCGGAACGTAATCCTGAATTTATAGGTACGTTAAGGTAGTGTAAAATTCTATCAATGTTTTCGGTAGACACCCTATTATATAAACACTAATGATATATCGAAAGTGAAACAGGAGTCAGACCAATAACGAACCTCAGTTATTTGATAGTTCATTTAGTCTTTTCATAGACAATTATTCCATGTACTCCTTTTGTGCTCTTGAAACTTAGGTTTGGTATTCTTTAGAACCTTTATTCCTTCGTTATCTCCAACTAACATAATTTAAATCTTATCATTATCCGACCCCAACTTAGAGTCCATTCATATCAATCCTCTTATCCAAAATAAACGGTTTACCCTAGCCATTCTTTAAACCTAACCACGATCACCCTGAATTTTTACCCAACTACCCTCAACCCTATTTTAATGTCTCTTTGAAATAAACTTCGGGACGAAGTTCCCGAAAGTAGGGGAGACTGTAACATTGCGCATTTTTCCTATTTAAAAAAAAAACCCTTATTTTCATACATTCTTACTCCGATTCTTATTAATTTGTACTTGGTTTAAAAAATAATTATATTAATATTAATAATAAAAGAAATAAAACAAAAATACAAGAATAGACAACATTTTATGAAATCATCTTCTTCTATCATCATCGACACACCCCTCTGTTTCCTTTTTTTTCTTTTCTTTTTCATCACCGAGTTCCTGCAATGTCATCACCTAAATTATAGATTCAAAACATTAAACATTACCATTTTAATTCTTAATCTTTTACCGTGATGTACGCTAATTACATATGATTAGCCAATAATTAATTGCTCACCGTGTTCCAATCATTGGCTCGAAATCATGGGAGTTTCCCAACTCAAAATACGCGTATTGAAACCCTATATATAGAGCCAATGCTACGGTCGTTTTTTTAACACGCTAGACTAAACGACTTGTTTCCCCTCGCTTAGTCGTCATTTTTTTTCAAGTGGTTACATCGCCGCTGCGCGGTTCTTTGGCCAAACTCCGATCGGTGTCTATACGAACATCAATTGAGGTAACTCTTACACCACTTTGCTCATCTTATAATACCGAAACAAAAGTCGCGTAAACTATGTCGTTGTATGCCATTGTAAAACATGAATTGTACAAATGAATTGGATGCGACTCTAGTGGTATTCATATGCTTTTATAAATTGTATTCAAGAAAATAATTATCGCAAACAAACTGAAAACATGTATTCTTTTAAAAGGGAAATTCTATACTTCTAAAAAAACCCCATAGAAAATCGTTTCTTAATTTTGGTTGTTTCATATTGCGGCTATTCAACCATTTAACTTTGGATCACCATATAATTTGTTGTTTTCAAGCCACTTCTTTCGTTATAAAAATGGCTTATTATATAACTAGTGTTATTACTGACGAACTCATTTTTGTAACTTCTATTTTATTTATTTATTTTTCCTACACATGAATAGATTTAAGATTTGTTATGATAATTTTATAAAATTAGTTTTTTTTTTTTCATTACACATAAACATATCAAATTTTATAAAAGTATTATTTTAAGAAGTTACTTGGTTTACTTGAGAGGCTTCATCTCAAACTTTTAATGGCATAGATGACGTTTAAACACAATCGGTTTATTATTTTTTTTTCAAACCAATACAAAAACCAAACGGCTCATGACATTGCTCGCAAATAAATTTATATTTAGGTTGTCATAAATTCAGAGTGTGACGTTAGGAATTCTTGTCAAGAAATTTTTGCAAGTTTATCATCAAAATCAAGGTGAGTTTACGTAACCTTGTTTATGTAATTCTTTATACTTGAAACTTTATACTTAAGCAATTCTACATACAGTCTAGTTGTAAACTTTAATGCCTCATGACTTAGACAAAGACTATTAGACTTAAACTTCAACTTACATAATCATTAGCTATGGCCAAGCCGGCGATATACAATGATAGATCTATTGGATTGGCAACCCCACCTAGATTCGTTGACCATCTTGTATGGGGAGTGCGGGTGATTGTTATCGTTCCAACGTTATATTAAGGTGAACCGTGGATGCGGGATGGACCTAAACTTTGTCGGAGGATTGATTATGTGCATACTATACTTGTTGTTTATTCATGTAGACTTAAACTTAATGTAATTCAATATTGTAATGAAATAAAGGATTATTTAAACTTGTGTACTACCATGAGCTACTGAAACAATCATCACTACGTGACACCTTGATGTTTCCGCCATCGGTTGGGGTGTTACACAAAAGCCCTAGTATATTTAGTTTACTGTAAATATTAGCTATGGATTTAGCCTAGAAACGCTTGCATAGATCTATTCGGTTGCACCCCCACTCTTGGTTAGTCGCTCTAACTCGGATACATACGACAAAAGAGTGATTGTATTTCTTTTATGATGATTCATTGCCTTTATTGTGCGAGAACCACTCATCAAGGTTTGGTTATGGACTCATGATGGTTTATTATCATTGATCATAGCTAGACAATGATGGGTCATTCAAGGATTTCATTAATCTTTACATTTTTGTTTATTTCCAAAACCCATGAACTCACCAACATTTTGTTAACAAAGTTTTTATGCATGTTTTTCCGGTAACTAAGCTATGGATGGAACTTGGGATATGTTTGGTCATTCATTCACGACTGTCACTTTTGGTGTTTTCAAAACTTTTGATCCCGTCATGGGTTTTAAACTGTATCTTGTGATGGTTGTTGTCGTTGAACATGTTTGGTACTTTTATTATTAAATGAATATGATTGTTTGCTCGAATCTTGTGCTTGAAAACCTTTCATGTTTGCATCCCGTGTTTCCTCCTAGGCGGGGTGTGACAGGGTGTAAACGAGTTGAGCCGCTCACAAACTACTCGAGCTCGGCTCGGTAAAAAGCTCAAAACGAACCAAGCCTTATCGAGCTCGAGCCTAAACAAAGCACGTTTATTTATCGAGCCCGAGCTCGAGCCTGGCATGTCAGCTCGTTAGGCTCGTCGAACCTTAGTGTAATATTATTTTTTTGATATTTAATAATATTTACCCCGCATCAAAGTTTTTTTTAGTAAACGAGCCCGATCTCGAGCTTCACTTATCGAGCTAACGAGCGTAAAAGAACTATTATTTATATTATTTTTACTTAATATATTAACTAATAGATAACAAACAAGTCGAGGTCGAGCCGAGCTCGAGCTTGAGAAATTACCAATGAGCCGAGCTCGAGCATGGTTAAGCTCGGGCAACTCTTGCACTCCTAGTGTGGCTTCAGGTGGGTGGAGGTTGGGTGTCTGCACATCCGAGAGAGCCAAGCGGGTAGCGGCGGTCCAATAGTTGACCTTAGCAACACACCTGGTGCCACCGTGGTAGACACGTCGTTCATTGCAGTTAAAAAAAAAGTAAAACATAGAGTACACTTGCCCATTCCTAAATTAAATTAACGTGTTATCTGTAGCAATCGGAAATTTTTTCTTTCTTTTCGTTCCTTCCTTTCGGCTTTGAGCAATTTTTGGGACGAAAATTATTTCAACAGGGGATGATGTGACACCCGGCAAACTCAGGTTAGTAACTTTGGTCTAACGTATAAGTCTACCTTAGCAAATCATTCATAAAACATACTTAACTGGGTTAGTTAGGTCACTACGATGATTCGGGGAGTCATCGGGAGTCGTTACGATGATTCGGAGACTCATCGGGAGTCATTACGATGATCCGGGGGATCATCGGGAGTTGGTCTATAACCATGTGTCCAAGGGTTCGTGATTTGGAGGATCACCGGATTTAACGCAGGCACACGAGTCTCGAGTCCCGTAAGTTGGCGAATTAACGTAAACGTGTTAGTTATTGAGTAATAAACGTGTTACAACCACTTTATATAGTACTGATACGTGTATACATGAAATTGTGTGATATCATAGAAAAGGGCGATAAGCAGGTAACTAGCTTAGCTACTTGTGTGTTTAGGAGGCAACTAGCTTAGCTAGTGTTGTGCATCAAGAGGCAACTAGCCTAAGCTAGTCGCCCCCCCTCCCCCCCCCCCATGAAAGCTAGTCGCCCCCCTGAGTGCCAGGCGACTAGCAACAGCTATAAATACCATATTTGACTTGTTAAGCATCATTTTTCCAATCGTAACTCGCCCTAAACCTCTCTCACACCATCCTTAACCTCTAATACCCGTTTTGCCCTAAATCTGCCATTTCCAAGCCTAAAACATCATTTCTAAGCAAGATCTAACGTGTGTTATTCATCCTAAACTCTTGTCATGTTATTTTGAACCCAAAAAGGTTCGTACCTGTTTTTAATAAGTTTTTGTCCTTAAAAACCTCAGAAAAACAATTCTACCAAATCATTTAAATGGGTTCTACATGAAAGATTTATGCATAAAATGGTTTTTGATGATTTAAACATGTGGATTCTTACGTATTTGATGCTTTGATGATATGAATGAGTTGTTAGGATGATTATCTCAGATTATGAAGGTTGTTTTATGTGTTTTATTGATAATATGAGTTTTGATCCATTTGAAGGCATTAGAAGGATTTAGGATGTTATGTGATGATTTGATGATTGAATGTTGTTAGGGTTTATGCTAGAAGGATGTAACAACAACTTGATGATGATTGGAATGTGTTTAGGTGATGAAATCGGATTATTTGCTATTTAGGGTAAAGTTTTCTTGTAATGATGTGATGTTTCCATAATATTATTCCATTTCAGGAAATACTTGCAATTAGGATGTTAGACTGATGATATATTGGGGATTATTGATTGGGTTAAGTTATTTGACGATTGTGGATTGATATTAGGTGTTTCTACATATTTCAGATCTGATTTGGCGGGTTTCACGCGCAAAAATAGCCAAACAACCTGCAGGGGGTGACTAGCTAGTCGCCTGGTTTGTGCCTAGTCATGTCCCCCAGGGGTGACTAGCTTAGCTAATCGCCTGTTGGGGAGTCCAGTAGCCTGTTTTGATGCCTAGTTGTGTGTTTTGATGCCAGAGGTGCGTTTTGGAACCACGTAACATGTGTTAACACCTAGAAACATAGTATAACCCCCGTGACATGTCCAAGAACCCCATAAGACGCTTCATGACACACTCTTTTGTGAATGCTAGAAGATGTCAGGAGTTCGTGGTGGTCGTCGTGGTGGACGCAATGGTGGTCGTGGCGGTGGCGGTGCTCACGGCGGGGGTCGTGGTAATGTCAACATGACCCAGGACGAGCTGAACAACTCGATCCAAGAGCAGGTGTCCATTGCTCTTGCTGCTTTCCATGCCACTCAATAAGGCCTCAGTGGTAATTTGATTACTACTATTCTTATCTATATCTTTGGTGATATATTCGTTTTGCTTAATCGGTGTGCTTGTTGGTTCAGGTAATACTGTCAACCAGCCACCACCTCATCATGTGCCGCTTGTGTGCACGTTTAAGATGTTCATGGATTGTAAGCCACACAGTTTCAATGGGGCTGCGTTTGCTATGTGTAATTGCCCGACAGTGGACCATGTGAAGTAAGCTTCAGGTACCTTGGAAGGTCCTGCTCTGACATGGTGGAACTCTAGTACCCAGACTCTTAGCTTGGGTGAAGCCAATGCTATGCCATGGGTGGAATTTGTTCGTCATTTGAAGTCTGAGTATTGCCCTCGGGACGAGGTGCAGAAGCTGGAGCATGAGCTGTGGAACCATAAGATGGTGGGGTCCGAGATTGAGGAGTATACTATCAGGCATCATGAGCTAGCAGTTATGTGTCCTGAGTTGACTACGCTGTTGTACAGGAGGATTGAGCACTACATCACTAGGTTAGTACCAAAGGTTCGTAGGTTGGTGACTGCAAATGATTCGACTACTCTTCAGGGTACTATCAAGTTAGCTCATAAGATTACCAATCAGAAGGTTGAAGAAGGTGCTTTGCCTCCTAGGGGCGCTGCTGTGAAACTCCTTGAGACCAACAAGAGAAAATGGGATAATTCTGGGAAGAATAAGACTCCAGCTCAGCCACAGCAGCAGTCGAGGAAGTTTGAAGCGTCAGGGTCATCATCAGGTCAAAAGCAAGATGGGTATGCTGGGACAAATCCGAAGTGTAATCAGTGTGGGTTTCATCATGTTGGGGCTTGCGATAAGTTTCGTTGCAAACAATGTCATCGACTGGTCATTTCGCTAAGGATTGTAGGGTCAATCATCAGCCAAAGTAGGCTCCGGACACTGTTACTGCTCCCGCTCCGCAGGGAAATCAGGGTTGTTATAACTTTGGTCAAGCGGGGCACTATAAGAGGGACTGCCCGAAGTTGAAGCAAGGCGAAGGTGGGAAGGGTGAAAACGGTAATCGCAACAACGGAGGCATAGACAGGAATGCACGCGCTTCGTCATTGGTTCGGGTGAAGCTCGACAAGATCTAGATACAGTTACCAGTACGTTTCTTCTCAATAATCGCTACACCTTTAGAGGCTAAGTACTTGATAGAATTGGCTAACGGTAACCAAATCGAGGCGACGCACATTCTTATGGGGTGTTGTCTAGAGCTTTTGGGCCTGTCTTTTCCAATAGATCTTATGCCGGTGTCCTTGGGCAGTTTCGATGTCATGGTGGGTATGGAATGGTTGTATTTGTATCGTCCTGAGATTGTTTGTTTTGACAAGATCATTCGACTTCCACTCCCTGATGGTAAGATTTTATAGGTTTATGGTGAGAGGAGTGGCGTTCCTTTGAGTATCATTTCTTGTATGAAGGCCTATAAATATCTTCAAAAGGGTTATACCACCATTTTGGCTCTTATTTCTGTTTCATCTGAAGAAGAGAAGAAGATTAAAGATATTCCAGTTCACCATTTTCTAGATAGTATAAAATGTTTAAACATGTTTCACCCCAAAAATGTAAAAGAGAAAAGGGGCTATGTAAACTCACATTGGCTAAGGTGAATTATCCTCTAAGTGTTGTGAATGTATGCGAGGCGAATCCCAAAGACTCAACAACGTAGCTAGTCCAAATTGAAGAAAACGAAAAAGAAAGAATATCAAGCTTCCAATTCGCCAATTACAAGAGCTTATAATCAAAGCTCCAATTGTAGAAGTAATAGACTATAGAAGAAAGGTATGAGGGAAAGTTTAATCGGATTGAAACAATCGATTTAGAGGTGCAATGTATAATGGGTCATAGGTGGGTTTTTATACTAGTTTTGGAGTCAATTAGCCATTAAAATTGGTCAACACCATAAAGTAAGGTTTTATGATGAATTGACTATTTGACTAAGACTTTGACTGTTTGACTAAGACTTTGACTAATCATTTTAAGGAATGTGTTAAGTTTATTTTCTTCTGAAATACTACACAAGATGATAGTTGGCTCAGTTGGTTGTCACTGTGTGTTGGTTGGCTGTGGACGCGGGTTCGAGTCCCGGTCCACACAAATCTTTTTTTGGCAATTATTTCCCTAAAACTATATTATTCTAAATTCATAATATGATTATATAAGCCTGAAAGTGACTCGTAATATTTTTAAAACGTACAAAAGTGTCGAGATACAAATAATTATTAGTTTAAGGTATTTAAAACATATATTGTTTAAAACAATACATTCTTTTTATCAAAAAAAAAATAGGGGAAATTCGCGATGTTACAGTCTCCCCTACTTTTGGAAACTTCGTCCCGAAGTTATTAAAAACACAGGTTTGAGGTTGATTAGGTAGAAATTAAGGCAGCTGTGGTTTGGGTTAAGGCACGACATGAATTTATAGGTAATAGAATAATTTGTTTCGAATAATTTGGATAAGAGGTTTGAGATGTGAGTTTTAAGGATTGGATTAGGTTCGTCTGAAGTAGCAAGAAGCATAAGAATCTAGCAAACTACTAAACTTATGTTTTAGGAATCTTATAAGAAATGCATGAATTGATTGGCTATATGAAAACCAAATGAACTACTAAAACCTTATTAGAATTTCACACTACCTTAACGTACCTGTAATTCATGATTACGTTCCGGACCGCAATCACCAATTTACCTTACATTAGGGTTTTGTGTCCTTCTATGACTCTAAACACACATGTAAGTAATGCAAAATAACCTTGTGATTGAATCGTTTACAATGTATCCAAAAATGAGTCCAACTGTTGAGTAGGAAAAAGACTTCTACCAGTCAGTGAGTAAGAACCTCTACCGATTGTTGAGCAGGTGCGATAGCCTCTACCAGTCGTTGAGCAGGTTGTAGGGCCTCTACCGACTGTTGAGCAGGCATGATGACCTCTACCAATCGTTGAGTAGGTTATTTGGTACTCAACTAACTGTTGAGCAAGTACTTCATCCTCTACCAGTTGTTTGATTAAGTGTACCAATTATTTCACACATAAATTGCAAATTGATAATATGTACATATAAACAATCAAGTATCAAGCATAGCATGCGAGTTGTAATAGTGTTGTCCTAGACAAGGTTAATGACTCTAGGTGTGTCTATAGCAAATAGTTTATATTCCATGATTTCTAGTATCAAATGTTTAAATATGGTAGATAATCGGATCCTCATGTATAACTAAGGATTAAGTTTGATGCAATACACAACCAAGTTTCAATAGTTTGGTTATCATGGGTAACTAGTTCATGTTTGAGAAGATGAAGGATATGAATTTAGTTCTTGAGAGGATGATGAAAAATCTTGAAGCAGAATCAAGGTTGTGAGAGATAGTGAATGTGAAGATAGTTGATAAAGAGTTTATTTTATAGTAAGGAGATTATGTAGCAGTGTAAATTTTGGGGTTTGGATCAAAGGTTATAATCAAGTGTATAAGAAAACATGATTGTGAAATCCATAGATGGTTATGAAATGAGATTGATTTAAGCTGTAAAATTTTGAGATTTTAGAGCTTAGTTTAAGGAAAGTGAGTGTAATCATTTATTCATTAATTAAAACAAATAAACGAAAACGTTGACTTATCAAAACTTCTAGATTCTAATAACATAGTGAAGACATGCTTTAGCCTATAAGTGAACACTCATCCCGAGAATTCCCAGGTAGGCATCCGGGTCCCTCGTCTGATTGGGATATATGCGCAATGCCAGCCTAGACAGAAGACTCAGAATACAGGCATTCACCCTTCCAGATTGCACGTGTTCGTTATTAAAATTCTAGAACTTCGACGAGATCTCAAGGTGGTTCAGGCTAAACCTGAGGATTTTGTCCTATTAGTCTAAGAGTAGATCTAATGATGGAGAGCAATCTTCTTGTAAGGATTAAAGTAGGGATAAGAAGTAGTAGGAAGATAGAGATTAGAAGCAAGTAGGGTTGCAAGTAAAAGGAGCAAGTACTGATTATAATCCTATGGTTATAGACTAGATTATTTTTCTAATAACCTAATTCCCTATAACCATGGCTCTGATACCAATCTGTAACACCCCAACCGATGGCGGAATCATCGGGATGTCACGTATTGATGATTGTTCAGTAGCTCATGGTGAATAAGAAATTTCATTAAATGATTTAAATAAATTACATACAATTGTTCTACAAGAATTCGTACATTAAGTTGAATAATACTATGTACGCATCTTCAAGCATTAACTCAAATCTTCAAGCAAGTAGAACCTGAAACATGTTAAGTTTGAAAATATTTTGGGTCAACAAAAGTTGGTGAGAATACATAGGTTTTCGAATATATTTGATAACAATAGTTTGTACAACAATCATAGTTGTATAATGATAGAGTATGAGACCGACATGTAACAATGCGTCTTTGTACAATCAAACCTTGTGTCGACTGATGACTAACTCGCAAGTTAGTTAAATGTTGTTACTGTTATCGATCATCCCTGAATTTATGCGGGGGGATGGGTTTGTCAGACCTATAGCGCTATAATCTAAACAGGCGGCTTGATCATTGTTAATGATTGTACTGTGTCTTTTTGTTACAGTCAAATGATAGAATGATAGTGTAATTGAATCACAAGTAAGCATGAGTAAATGATAGTATAAAATGTTTAAACATGTTTCACCCCAAAAATGTAAAAGAGAAAAGGGGCTATGTAAACTCACATTGGCTAAGGTGAATTATCCTCTAAGTGTTGTGAATGTATGCGAGGCGAATCCCAAAGACTCAACAACGTAGCTAGTCCAAATTGAAGAAAACGAAAAAGAAAGAATATCAAGCTTCCAATTCGCCAATTACAAGAGCTTATAATCAAAGCTCCAATTGTAGAAGTAATAGACTATAGAAGGAAGGTATGAGGGAAAGTTTAATCGGATTGAAACAATCGATTTAGAGGTGCAATGTATAATGGGTCATAGGTGGGTTTTTTTACTAGTTTTGGAGTCAATTAGCCATTAAAATTGGTCAACACCATAAAGTAAGGTTTTATGATGAATTGACTATTTGACTAAGACTTTGACTGTTTGACTAAGACTTTGACTAATCAATTTAAGGAATGTGTTAAGTTTATTTTCTTCTGAAATACTACACAAGATGATAGTTGGCTCAGTTGGTTGTCACTGTGTGTTGGTTGGCTGTGGACGCGGGTTCGAGTCCCGGTCCACACAAATCTTTTTTTGGCAATTATTTCCCTAAAACTATATTATTCTAAATTCATAATATGATTATATAAGCCCGAAAGTGACTCGAAATATTTTTAAAACGTACAAAAGTGTCGAGATACAAATAATTATTAGTTTAAGGTATTTAAAACATATATTGTTTAAAACAATACATTCTTTTTATCAAAAAAAATAGGGGAAATTTGCGATGTTACATCGGTTGTGTGTTGATGCAACGTGAGAAGGTTATCTCTTATGCTTCTCATCAGCTTAAGGTTCATAATAAAACTATACTACCCATGATATGGAGTTGAATGCAGTTGTTTATGCCTTGAAAATCTAGAGACACTACTTATACAGTACCAAGTGCACCATTTATACCGATCACAAGAGTCTCCAGCATATCTTTGATCAGAAAGACTTGAACATGCGACAGCGTCGATGGTTCGAGCTTCTGAATGATTATGATTACGGTATTAAGTACCATCATGGTAAGGTGAATGTCGTGGCAGACGCCCTAAGCAGGAAGGAATCCGTTAAACCTCAGCGTGTTCGAGCCTTACAGCTCACCATCCATTTCGGGTTGCCCGACCAATTCCGTTCTACACAACAAGAAGCTTTGAAGGAGGAAAACTTTAAAAGCTGAAACCATGCATGGTGCCGACAAGCACCTGGAACTTGGGCCTGATGGCCTATATTATTTAACAGAGCGTGTTTGGGTACCGTTATTCACTAATTTGCGAGAGCTTGTTTTGGGTGAATCATATAAATCATGGTATTCACTTCACCCTAGCTCCGATAAGATGCATCAGGATTTGAAGATACTCTATTGGTGGCCAAACATGAAGGCGGATATAGCCTCGTATGTGAGCAACTGTTTGACTTATGCTAAAGTCAGGCTTGAGTATCGGAAGTCGTCTCGTCTTCTTCAGCAACCTGAGATTCCTGAATGGAAGTGGGAACGAATCATGATGGATTTTGTAACCAAGCTTCAGAAATCACAAAGTGGTTGTGACACTCTTTGGGTGATCGTCGATCGGTGACAAAATCTGCACATTTCCTAGCTAATAAGGAAAGTGACAGTTCGGAGCGGTTAGGTCGCATCTACCTCATGGAAGTGGTTTCCCGGCACGGAGTGCATGTTTTCTTCATTTCTGATCGTGATTCTCGTTTCACTTCACATTTGTGGAAGGCCTTGTAGAAGGCATTGGGTACTCAGTTGGACATATGTACGACATATCATCCGCACAACTGATGGACAAAGTGAGCGGATGATTCAAACGCTAGAAGTGTCATCTACCGTTGGTGGAATTCTCTTACAACAACAGCTACCACTCTAGCATTAAGGCATCTCTGTTCGAGGCTCTCTATGGACGGAAATGTCGGTCTCCTCTTTGTTGGGCTAAGGTGGGTGAGAGTCATCTCACTCATTCGAAACTTGTGTACGAAGCTTCTGAGAAGATTATATAGATTCGTAATCGTATCACAACATCTCGAGACCGTCAAAAGAGCTATGCCGATCGTCGTCACAAACCGTTGGAATTCCATGTTGGTGACATGGTACTTTTGAAGGTCTCACCATGGAAGGGCATTATACGCTTTGGGAAGCATGGCAAACTGTACCCTCGTTATGTCAGACTATTCGCAATTCTGGAAAGCATTGGGCCGGTGGCATACAGACTTGACTTACCAGCCGAGCTCAGTAGTGTGCATAACGTCTTCGATTTTTCTAACTTTAAAAAGTGTCTGACTGATAAGACACTCATTGTTCCTCTCAAAGAGATCAAGGTTGATGATCATCTGCGTATCGTGGAAGAACCGGTCGATATCTTGGATTTTTTTTTTTTTTTTATTTAAAAGACCCATATACTTCTTTATTAAAATACGAAATAAACCAAGTTACATCTGGATAATGGGTAAGCGAGCAACAAGCTGCGCCGCTATACCCTTTTGAATCGCAAAGCCTATTCTACTAAATACAAACTTTTGGTTCCTCGGGCTTTTGCGAATCACTGTGGACCACCTTCTGCACCCGCTCCAAAAAACGAACTGCCTCAGGGGCAAAGGATCCAAAAGTATCGAAGGCAAACGGAATGAACACATGTTGATTCTCTAGACATGCTGCCTCGTGCTTAGCAACCTTCCTAGCTTCCGCCTTCAAAACCGCCTGTCCCTGAACGAATCCACTATCTCTCAGTCCCACCAGTGGGGACACCCCAGTGAGGTCAACACACGCGTGCTTACCCCCCGCCCAGCCAAACACAAGGACGTCCGCAGGACGCAGGGTAGATCTTCCCTCTCGTGGGTCAGTCAGAAAATTAACAGGGGCTTCTTTCTTGGCTGAGATCCCGGCGCGCCTAAGCACATCCCATAAAACATCTCTAACCCAGTCATGACGATACTTGAACCCCGGCAATTCCTTACAGTGAAGGGCATGCTCGCCAAATCTATCCAAACAGGCTTTTTTACAAATGGGGCAAGAGTCGTCTGGCGGGAAAAGGGGAATCATGAGCCGGTATTTAAGGATGGCTCTGTATTCAACTGCTGACATCCGTTGCCCAAGACCTTCAATGGGCGCAACAGTCAAAAAATCTTGGGCATGAGCCCCCTTGAGACAGGCCAAAACTGCCTTTTGACGCGGGGTCATATCGAACCGCTCCTCCATATCCTGTGCGTGTTTACCATACAGAGCACTCGCCAAAGTTTGTTGAGGTTTCTTGGGGGCGGTCTCCTTATCAGTAAAACCGCCTAGATCAAGGTCTGGGAGAGTTGTTCCAATATTACCAAGCGCAAGGGAGTAGTCAGGATCCACCCCCATAACACCAGCGCTTCGCAAGATGTGGTCCTGCAGTTTCCACGATTGGGCCCTGGGTGCTACAAAAGCATATGCGGAGACGTCCTCCGCCGATATAAGCCCTAAGCCCCCGCAGCGCATAGGGAAGGAAGCCAACCTCCACTGGAGGTCCCCAAAATGCGGTCCTCCGCTGACAACAATGTCTTCAACAGCCCCTCGCAGACCTGCATCGAAGATAGACACAGCCTCTTTGACATGTTCGGGTTGACAAGTCCGGAGCCCAAACACTAATTTAGCAACCCCCATGCACGAGCGCAACAGGAGGAGCTCACTTTGGGGGTCCCTTAAGTCCGACAGTCGTTTCATAAGATCAACCGCCCGAAGAGCTCGTCTAGATGCCAAAGACTGAATAAACCTTGCATCCCGACTAACCGCCCCCCCGAGGAGTTTAACCCCCCCTACGGGCCTGCTAATCTCGCTAGGGAATAAACCCGGCACTTTCTTCGCACCATTGCATGACGGCCAAAAAATCTCCGTTTTCCGAATATTAAGCCTAAGCCCAAGAGATGCCCCCTCTGAACGGATAATGTCCAACGCCCTAGAAACTTCCTCTGCCTTACCAATGATTGTGCCATCGTCCAAGTACCAGGCATGGAAGGGCAAGGAGCAGGCGCCCTGCACACGGAGGATCAGCGGATGAAGAACCAGCGCAAAGAGAAGGGGGCCGAGAGGGTCCCCTTGCTGCACCCCTGTGGTAGCCCCAATATGGGTATCCCCCACATATAATCTTGCGGGTTGCGCATATAAAAATTGGACCCACGGGAAGATAGATGGGCATCTGCAACTAACTTCCCTGAGAAGTGTCGTACGGTCCACCTCGTTAAAGGCGTTAGAAAAATCAACAGTGAGCATAGCCAGGGACCCGTCAGAATGGAACGCGCTCAGAAACCTGTTAGCACTGTGCAGCACCGCTTCTGCCCCATTAGGGACCCCAACCCCAAACTGAAAATCCCCCAGATAGGTTGCCATCTCTTTACCCACTTTACGCATAGCGACTTTTGACACCAATCTTCTCCAAATGGCCCCCACCGCAATGGGCCTAATCCCGTTGTCAGGCTTTAATAGGGGGGTCAGCGGTGCCGAAGCAATGAACTCCGCCAGAGCTTTAGGACATAACCCCCCAAGCCACAAGTTGACAACATCGGTGATGGCTTTAAGGAGCCCAGAGGCAGTTGGAGACCCCTGGCCACAGAAAGCGTCTAAAATATGTTGCGCCCGCAGACCATCCCTCCCACAAGATGTCCCTTTCGGGAACGTTTTAATACATTCCAACACGCACTCAGCGTCCACCTGCAAGGCTGGCTCCAAAGGCAAGGCGGAGGGCATGGTCGGGGGGTCCACAACAGGGTGTTTATCTATCAGGGCTCTCAATGTGTCCTCCCCAGCAGGCGCAACCCCAGATGAACACAGAACCTTAACGGCCGCAGTATAATGGCCATCCGCTACCTTCCGAAGGCACTGCTTAATATTGCCCCCACCATCTACTTTAGCTTGGTCCCCTACCCTCCTCGAAAACGACGCCACGGGGAGTTCAAGGAGGGGCGGGACCAATTCCTCTAACCCTGCCCCATCTTTCCAAACCGCCAATGCCCGCATAATAGAGCTACATTGAAGCGATTTCCTGTTACCCGATCTTCGTTCTTGCCTAGAGGCCGGTTTGACCACCCGTAAGGTGCAGCGAGGCAACAACAAAAGTTTAACCCAAGCCTCAATGGACCCTGGGGCATCCACCACTTTACGGAGACCCCCTGACAAAGCATGGGCAAAAGCCATGCGACATGCAGGCGGGATACTCTTGACCGTAGCAACAGGCAGGGCGAGGATGCGCTCAAGGAGAGCGACATCTACCACCATCTTCCCAGACGTATCACTCACATGCGTCACTTGCGGATCACGAGGTTGAGGAATCCCCGTTATAAAATCGATCTCGCCTCCTGCACGCGAGGTGCATTTAACCACTTCTTTGCCGTGCCGACAACGCCCATTCAAGGCATGCAGGGTCATGCACTCCCCACATAGCCAATTCTTCAGCACACGCAAGGTGTCAACAACGTCATTGTAAAGGTCAAAATTTGAAGCAAGATGCTCCTTTAACTCACCTCTCCTTTCTTTCCCATTAAAATGATCTCGTTGGAAATGCATTAGTAACCGAGAGTATCCCTTGTATCCCGGCGTACCATCCTTGCAAGAATGATAATTTTTAAAGGGGCAACGCCATATCCCTGTGGCCGAGCTGGGTCCAGGTCCCCCACCACTGTCTCTCATGGATCCTTTAAAGGGATAATTATATATATATATATATTTAAATATGTTATATAGGTGTTTTTAAAGTTAAGAAATAAACCCGAAAAAATGTGTGGGACCCCATGTTAATTATTATTATTATTATTATTATTATTATAATCACCCCACTTTAGTCAACCATTACCCAACACTTAAACACATTTAAACACTCTTTTTTGAGGTTATCTTCCCAACTGAAAATAAGACAATAAATACATACAGCTCCACACCACTACTGCATTCTATATGCAGCTAAAAGAAATAAATGGTCGAAGGAAGAAGACAGTGGGTCAAAGGGTGTAGGTTAGGCCAGGGAAGAGGCGAATGAAGGCTGCAAAAGAGTGAAAAGGGGCGAAAGAAGGCTGCCAGAGGGGTGAAAAGGGTCGAATGAAGGTTGCAAGAGGGATGGAAGGGTCGAATGAAGGTAATAGGGGCGAATGAAGGTTGCACGAGGGGTGAAAAGGGGCGAATGAAGGCAGCTAGCTAGGTTTTGAAAAGTGACCGTTGGGGGTGGGTGGGGGTGGAGGCGCTGCAAAATAAGGGTGGACAGAGAGGGGTGGAGGCGGAGGGGGAAGGAGGAGGTAAGAAGAGGAGGGAGAGGGGTTAAGGACAAGGTTTATTGGAAGACGATGAGACTCACAGCAGTGGTTCTAGATCTGGGGCTTCATGTGGTGACTAGAGCTTGGGTTGGGGTTCAATCGGTTTGTACAGGGGTGGTTACAAGATAAGTTAAAGATGGAAGATGAGATGATGCCCATCTGCTCATTCCATGTTCCGCCGTCAAGATCCACATATAAGATTCGAAGCCTTCCCCGGACTAAGATCCACATCGTTAAGGTTTGTTCGAACTCCAACCATGGACCGGAGTTCACATGGGAACGAGAGGATTAGATGAAACTTAAGTATCCTCATTTGTTCCCGAAGCGAGCATCGAAACCAGCACCTGTTACTATTGAAGCCGGGTGAATTTCAGAGCGAAATTCCTTCCAACAGGGGAATGATGTAGCAATCGAAAATTTTTTCATTCTTTTCGTTCCTTCCTTTCGACTTTGAGCAATTTTCAGGACGAAAATTCTTACAACATGAGGATGATGTGACACATGGCAAACTAAGGCTAGTAACTTTGGTCTAACGCATAACTCTACCTTAGCAAAACATTCATAAAACATACTTAACTGGGTTAGTTGGGTTAGTTGGGTCAGTACGATGATTCAGGGAGTCATCAGGAGTCGTTACGATGATTCGGAGAGTCATCGGGAGTCATTATGATGATCTAGGGGATCATCGGGAGTTGGTCTATAACCATGTGTCTAAGGGTTGGTGATTCGGAGGATCACCAGATTTAATGCACACACATGAGTCTCGAGTCCCATAAGTTGGTGAATTAACGTAAATGTGTTAGTTATCCAATAATAAACGTGTTACAACCATTTTATATAGTACCAATACGTGTGTTGGATTAGTTCTTTATAGTTTATCACAGATTCTTTTAAGAACACTTGTTAAGATATATCAAAGTAAATGCACAGCGGAATGTAATAAGTGTTCTAAGTTAAAGTATCACTTTTAACAAGAGTTATTGCTTCCCCTCAATAGTAGAACTAAAGCAGTTAATGAGAATCAAAAAATTAACGAATAAAACAGTAATAAGTAGCTTGAAATGATTCTCAATATATTAGAAATGTTTACTTCAAAAGATGTCTAAAATAGAAGGGATGAACCCATCTATTTATAGACAGAATAATACGTACATTGGAAGTATTGAATCAATATAATAATACTACAACAGGCTATAGTATTGGAACTTGTACATAAAGTAACAAAAAACTAATATAATACTAAAACTACTGAAGTAAGGGCGGTGATAAGCTTCTACAAAACTGCTAAAGACCAAACAACTTCTGATGACAAAGTTGTTCTTCAGGTGTTCTTGTCTGGTTCACCTTTCAGCACTTTGTTTTTTAGTACTTGTATTTAGCTTCTTCAATACTTGTCTTCTTCTTCTTCTTTAGCAGTGTCCATACTTAACAAAATATTCAGAAAAGTGATTTAGACTAAGGTTTAAAACTAGCTTGTCAATCCTCTTTGACCCAACAATCTCCCCCTAGATTGATGAAGCCAAAACCTTATCTAATCTTTATTCTCTAACCATGGAGATCTTGAGTTGGTGTGCTTGTTGTTATGTGAGGATTAGTCCCTGTTCTGGTACAAGATGCTGAACGGTTAGAAGGTCTTATGTTGAAAGGTTGTTCAGCTCATCTTTGCTTTTGAATACCTTGAATGAACAATCTCCTCTTGTAAACACCACTGAGTCTGATGCATGAGTGAAGGACCATTTTACTATCTTTGCTTAGACTTGTCAAAGTCTAGTGTGTAGGGAACTCTGCCCTTTTCTTGGTTTCTACCTGATGCTTGGGGTTCTTCTATTTCAGTAACAAGCAGGTTGGATCTTCTTCTTTGTTCAACTTGTAAAACACCAAGTGTATCACTAAGAATAGGAATATGATGTTCAGTGATTACCTTGGTTTGTGTTTTGTCTTTGATGGCATGAGTCAGTTGATAAGCATAAGTTGCAGGATCCCTCATCTAGCTTACATTCATATAACATAGTAGTAACGGGAATGATCTCTCTTACTTATGGAAACCGTTTTTATGAAACCTGTGAACTCACCAGCATATTATGTTGACACTTTTAGCATGTTTTCTTAGGTCGCTAAGGTAGCACGGTCGGAGTAGGCGCATGGAGTCCCATGGCGTCTAGTTATCACTTGCATGTTTTTGAACAACTGTTAAGCTTTTAACTATTTTACTTTGGGATGTAAACTATTGAAGCTTCCGTTGTAGTTGGTTTATACATTGAAAACTATTTGGTTGATTTTATTACGTCATTTTCATATCATATAGTTGTCGTTTATTATGACTGTTGACTTGATCCTGGTATGTCACGCGCCTCGCGGTAAAACCCCGCAAGTGGAATTTGACGGTGTGACATTATTCAGCAGTGTTTTCACCTTGGTCGTAATCTGTATCATTAAATGAATGCATGGGTTTAATCAATTACACCTTGAATAATATTACTTTTTAGACTGAATTACAAGTTTTGTCTTTTACGTTTAAACCAGTTTTCAAAACATGTCCTTTATGTTTAAAATTGACGAGCTATGTACTTTATGTTTTAAAATTTTACACGTTATGTCCTTTGACACTAACCTAGTTAGATTTTAACACTCATACAAGGGTAAATTTGTCTTTTTACTATTTTAGGGTCTATTTATGTATAAGGTCCCACTCCTCCTCCCCCCCCCCCCCTCTCTCTCTCTCTCTCTTTCTCTCTCTCTCTCTCTCTCTCTCTCTCTCTCTCAGTAAAGCTGGCTTGTTTGCTCTTGTTTTAGAGAGAGAAACCAACAAACACACACATACTTCCATTCTATTATTGGTTTCTTTCATCATAACCACACCAATACCCTACTCTCGTTTAATACCTCTCGACCCGAATCTTTCACTCTCATCTATTTGAGAAAAGCACTAGAAATTTGTAAGGGAAACAATTAGTGAAATCTTTGATTTAATTAAACCGTTAGAGTATAAACCATTAATCCAAATGGAAATAATCAAAAAAGTTCTTGTGAAATCTTTGAATCAATTTCGATCCGCGTCCAAACCATGGAAATCTTTGATCTATAGCTCTGTTCGACAACCGGTACTGATGGCACTTTCTATCTCCATGTCGCTGCTCCTCAATCGAAGATCCTCCAAACCTCCTCCATCTTCATCACCGATTACTTCCCCTCAACCAACCAACAAACCCACAATCTACAACCACTCTCCCATGTAACGCCAACAAACCACCACAATCTTCCTCCCTGTCTAAATCCGTAGCCTCATCCTCACCGACCGACCAACCCTTGAATCCTTATACCTCTTGTACATACAACACAGAAAATATGAATAACGAAACATGAGGAAGAGTATACCCTGTAGTGACATAGCAATTCTCCTAATCGACTACTTATCATAATGAACATTAAAAAATACACCCACTTGTATGTATAAGAAAACAAGAGAGGAGGGAAACTAAGATGTTGATAGCAGGATCTTAGTTCCGTAACTAATGAAATTCGGCGATGAAGGTGGTGATGGGTGGTTATAGTCGGCGACGGTGGTTGGTGTGGGATGGGTGGTGGTGGTGATGGCATGTGATGGGTGGTGATGCAGGTAAGTAGGACGGAGAGAGGGTTGAGAAAGAAAGGTGTGTGTGTATATATATGTATATATTTTTAATTATTAAAATGGGTAAAAAGACCAATTTACCCTCTACTTAACGGTTAAATTTAATTGGACTAGTGTTAAATGGCGTAACGTGCAAGATTTTAAAACATAAAGTACATAACTTATCAATTTTAAACGTAAAGGACATGCTTAAAAAATAGTATAAACGTAATAGAAAAAACTTATAATTCAGTCTACTTTTTATGTTATTCGTATAAATATTCTTAAATCATGTTTAAATTCTTCTCAACCTACTCCACTATAGAATATAAGCAAATGAAATTAACACGTCCATGAAAAATTACTATTAAATCATGCTATTGTACATTTTTTTATTATTTATTGCTTGAATTTGTTTGATTCCATATGCTTGTTATTCGACCTCCGTAAACAAAAGCATTATCTGTCTCACCGGTCTTCAACTCGGTATTCTTCATATTCTTTTCTTAAGAAAACATTTACTTCTCATAATCATAACAAGCTAGAGGAACCTTCCTTCTTGTCATCCAGTGAAACACATTAATTGGTCTCCTTTATATAAAGCCAATTTTGTAGATTTACTTGATTATGATATATAAAGTCCAAGTATTCAAATGACATGATTTATTAGTACTAGACTTTATTGTAAACCATATGATATGAACCATTTCAACAGCCAGATTCTCATTTTCTTCTTAATCGGTCTCATAAAAAACTTATATTATATATCAATGTATCAAGCCTACATGTTATAACGAATACGATACTACTACTATTACCCCGAGGGCCGGCCCTTAAGGGGAACAAGGAGGACTTCTGGCCCGAGCCCAATTTCTCGGGGCCCTTAAGGGGAACAAGGAGGACTCTAAGTTTTCTTAACAGTGATGTCCTTAATTCGTTGAATTTTTGTATGTTTGAGACTCAAAATTGTTAATCAAATATTAATCAAAGTGAAAGGTAGCTTATATAAAACAGAAAGTAAAGAAATGTTGAAAGATGTTAAGAATTAAAGAAGAAAATAAATTGGTTTGAGACAAAAATTGCAGGTTTATTAATGAGTGTAGGATTAGAGAGGATGAAGAAGATAAAATGAAAATGGTTCACACTTAGTTGTTTTTGCTTTTTACCGGTTGGTTTTGACTTCCTTTTTAACTTTAGTTTTTGTTATAAAACAATTTTTTTTGCTTTTTACCGGTTGGTTTGGACTTCCTTCCACTAGGGTTTGTTCCCTCTACCGTTAAGCTACAACCTAAGTGTGAAATAAATTTTGATCCATCAATTTGATATTTCTTTAATCGTATCTTAAAAAAAGTTTACATTATTTATTTCGTGAAAGCCTAAAGCAAAGGCTAAGGGGCACAATTTTTGCAACATGATCCGGACACCTGAAGTTTCAGGGCCGGCTCTGACTACCGCAATAAACAAAATAAACAAAAACGATAGTATCATATTATTGTATTGTCACAAGGAAGCCAAGCATGATTTCACCTACCGTAACTTTTAGATTAATTATGAAAACCCTTTTGAGTTATTTCTGTTATCAATCAAGTATATGCAAAGATAGAACCATGATAGTTGTAAATTAGTTACATAACTAATATATGCTATCTAATAAACTTAAGAATTAAGTAATGCTCTTTAGACTTTTCATCATACGTCCATAATCCATTTGTGTTGGTTCTAACACGAAGTCCTCTTAACTACGTAGCCAATTTGTAGACGCGTATTAAATTATTAACAACTGTTGCTTCAAGTTCAGGTAAGTAGTGGAACCCAAATGGATCATATCGTTTGTCTTGATTTCACACCATTTTCTGTTAATGGAATGAAGACTATAACCTTGAGATGACTTAGTATAAAGGAATGGAGTCAATAAAGTTCATATAAATACATTAACTGAAGCTTAAAGTTCACTCACATACATGACAAAGATAGAAAGTAAGTGCGTGTGGGTACCACGAAGACATCACTCTTCACAAAAAGTCATATAAAGAAAAATGTTTTTATCCAACATTAAACGCGTTTTTCATAATACAAAAATGAGAACAAGTGGCTTTGACTTTGAGGTATCTTATTGTTTGCTTTATATATTGTTATTGCATCAGTGCAAACAGTTGAATAAGAGGGTCCATCAGATATAGGATAATTTGGACACATACGTATTTTGTAAATAACTAATATTTGACCTGCGGGCGTTGCTCCACGAACACTTACCTAACCCGGTAAGAATAAATATGACTGGGAAAATTATGCTATATGTGGAACTCGAACCCACGACCACGTGCAGTCTATCAACTGAACTAGAACGATTTCCAAACAAACATATAAGAAACACGGAGGCAGACACACAATTCGTACATAATGCATAAAAAAGTTGGTGCCAAAATTCAAACATAAGATCTTAGACATACAATAACATTCGCCTATCACAATGAATTTGTAGTTACAATTCAACCTGAAAATGCACATATACAGAAAAAACGGGACAACTGATTTTACCGAAAATGTAGTTCGACCCCCACAATACGGATAACAAAACTAAAAACTTCATACCTTTTTTTGGGCAGTTTGGGATGTTATCTTGGGCGGTTCGACAACATGTTTGGGCCTTTCGGATGTTTTTGAGCGTTTTGGCAATTTGTTTTGGGTAGTTTTGGCTATTTTTTTGGGGTTATTTATGATTTTGTTTTCGGGGTGTGTTGGCATCTTTTCTAGCCGTATAGATACAGGTTTTTTCCAATGAACCGTCCGAAACAACTCACCCAGCATTTCTTCTCACCAATGAGATGAGAACGACCACCAAGCTCAACCAATTGCATCCTAGATCCGCTATAGTAGCGTTCCCTTATAAAGTAATTTAACAATTATATATATATATATATATATATATATATATATAGGGAAAGTATAAATTGAAAACCCACTCGAGTTAAGAAAACTCTAAAAACCCGTCAAAAAACCATCTAAAAAAGTTTTTTTATTTTTGAAAAAAATACACAAGGTAACATACATGTTTTTAAGCGTTTTAGGCCAAAAAAATAAAAAAAGCGCCGAACGAATATTTTTTAAAAAAATAAACAACGCAAACTTTGTAACAGCGATGTTAACATATGTTAAAAAGCAGAAACATATGTTAACAGCGCTATAACATATGTTAAAAGGCAGAAAACATATGTTAACAGCGCTGTTACAAAGTTTGCGTTGTTTACTTTTTTTAAAAATATTCGTTCGGCGCTTTTTTTATTTTTTTGGCCCAAAACGCTTAAAAACATGTATGTTACCTTGTGTATTTTTTTCAAAAAAAAAAAAAACTTTTTTAGATGGTGTTTTGACGGGTTTTCAGAGTTTTCTTAACTCGAGTGGGTTTTCAAAATACCCACCCCTATATATATATATATATAATTTATCTTCTTCGGTTTCTATAATCTTATTATTGTTAAAAATATTTTTTTTTTTGTTTTTGCAAATAATTTATTTTCTTAGGTTCTAGAATATTATTATTATTATTATTATTATTATTATTATTATTTTTTTTCCTATTATTATAAATAACTAGAGTTGTAGATATCAATAAGTTATCCTGGGACACGGTTTGAACTATGTATCGAAGCATGAAGGCCAACGTTATTGAATAAATGGTTTGACTCTAATATATTTTCAGTTTCAATAGATTTTACATTGTCACGTTGAGAAACTACAAAAATGGATAAGGTAACGATACTCTTATTAAGATGGTACTGGTTCGGCTCTCCATGCTAAAGAAAAATACCACTACACCAGCACCGAATGTACCGGCTTGTTTCGATTACACAATACCAAATAAAAAGGGGTTTTACTAAAATAAAAAAAGTTTTTTTCAATATTGATGCATATTAGCAAAATAGAGACGATAAACGTTAGCACAGTAGTGTGGTGCACGTTAACAAAGGAACACTATTAAAATATCGCTTCTCTAATATAGAGAGAAATTTGATATATTAATATTTTTCATGTTTTTAAATATATATTTACATTTTACTATGAAATAAACACACTGATGACTAATTACTTAAACTAGATAGTAGGCAGTGATGGATTCAGAAAAAATATTTTAGAAGCAACGTTCATTTTTTCCGTCGTAGTTTCCTACAATGTAAACGAAATAAAAACATAATAATAGATAAAGTTACACGCATACCTAATAGATTTCGCCTCTTTGGTTTTCTTGAAAGCTTGCAATCGAACCATTATGTCATCTTCTTTTAATTTATCAAAAGTTTCTTTTTCGACCATACATTTCGGGGCCTTTTCTTTTAACAAATTGCTAATAAGCGCTTATTTAAGATTAGAAGGTGGTTTCATCTTCACAGTCCCATAATCAAATATCCGAGCTACTAATTCTAGCATTCAAAATCATGTAATCAATCTCACAAAACAACTTATAATTAATAGCATAATAAGCAATTATAAACTAAAAAACACAATATGTAAACTTTCACTTACGGCAGAGGGCGAAGGGTGGCATAGGTAGGGGCAGAGGGTGGTAGGTTTGTGGGTTGGGGGGTTAAGGGTTTCAACTTTGCTTGGCTGTTTGTAGAAGAAAAAAATTACAAACAGAAGACATGTATTTTTTTTTTCTCTTAGCTCTTACGACGTTAGGTGGTTGGGGTGAGTGGGCAGGTTTGGAATAACGTAAAATTTATTTTGGGATAACATAAAATTTATTTTAAGAGTAACCTAAAATTTATTTTAGAGGTAACATTTTACAAAAATCTTAATTTTGTTTCACTACGAGCGAAAAACTGAGGGGAAGCGGGGGCGGCCCCTAGCTTAGAGCTAGGTTCGTCCTTGGTAGCAGGTATGTACTTTGAAACAAGATTAAACAGGAGGGTTTCTTTAAGAAGAAAAGAAAATACATGATTATAATTAATATTGAAGCTGAAACACAATGATATTCACACACCCTTGAATTATTTTCACACATTCTATACGCCACGTGTAATACTATACTTGGCGTATAGTGTTACACAAACTTCCATACGTCATTAATGTCTGTCAGTCACATCATTTACTGACTTTCACCCCACGTATACGTCTACTTTTTTTTAATTTTCTTTATATAATATAGGGTATACAGGTTACATGTAGGACTATATATTTTTTTTTAATATTTTTTATAAAATAATGAAATGAGTGTAGTGTAGGTTCCATATAGACCTATACACTACTTATAACTCTATAATCAATATTATTTAAAAATGTTTGTAAAAAGAAAGGAAAAAGAAAAACGCAACTGTACCTATACACCAATTATAGATCTATATGCCCCCTATAGTGTCACGTGTAGGTCCAGATGTCAGACAAAAAATTTCCCCGACATCAATGATTGGACTCTATACACGTTCATATAACCCTATACATGGCGTATATAAAAAAGTAGAGTGTGTAGATATCTTTGGGGGGGGGGGGGTGAATAAACAGAGAAATTGACGAGTTAACTAAGTTTTAAGAATAAATAGTGTACTTGCAAACAATATATTTACTTTTTTGATACGTTGAAAAATATTTATAAAACAAAAATCTTCAAACAATTATGTGTAAATTCTGCAATAATTTAGTAAAAATATGAAATATTTAAAAATGAAATTTGCAAAATTCCTTAAGAAACAATAACTTTCTAATAATCCCATTCACAAAATGAATCAAAATGAGACTGAGGTTGACACAATCATAATATCATTACCATATAATAAATCGTCCCCTACCTTCTCTCTCAACCAAGTTCATAACTCAAGAACACATAACTTCATTAGAACGATACACCCTAAAGGGAACCCGGCCATACTGACAAAGTGTCATCATCCATCTCTCTGGCAGTTACTGGATTTACCGGCTAATCAGGTATTTATTTATTATTATGATGTTTTTATTATATACATTCAGAACTAATGAACATGTGGTATCAGAACAATGTTGCTTAAATCGGTTCTGATTGTTTCCATTAAATCTGGAATTAAATTTGAAAACCGTTTTAATTAAACCTGATAATGGAGTTCACAGGTTCCAAGTTTGATTCAAGGTTGATATATATATTTTTTTTTTTTTACAAAACCGTGTTATTGATCACATAAAATTCGAGATCTTGATGTTATATACAGAAGAGCTACGCTGAAAGTGCTTTTGAAAGTTTCACTTTGGAAAGGTATACCCCGTTTTGGCAAACGTAGAAACCTTAACCCGAGATACAAAGACCCATTCAAGATGCTAGCCATGATTGGTCCAGTGGCCTATAAGCTCAAGTTGCCATAAGAGCTGAGTGGTGTTCATCACACTTTTCACGTGTCAAATCTTAAGAAATGTTTATCTGACGAGTCACTAATCATCCTTCCCGAAGAAATTAAAATCGATGATCAACTCCACTTTATTAAGGTGCCAATTGAAGTGACGGACTGGAAAGTCCAAAAGTTGAGACGAAGTTGAATCAAGCTTGTCAAAGTCAGATGGAATTCCAAGCGCGGACCGGAATTCACTTGGGAATGCGAGGACCAAATAAAACGCAAGTATCCCACTCTTTTTTCGAAAGCATCTAAATCCGATAACTCAACTCAATTTCACGGACGAAATTCCAAAAATAAGGGAAGAATGTGACACCCGTCGATTTCCCAGGTCAAGATCCGTACACGCCTTTAAACCTATGTTATTTTTATTTGTGCATTAGACATCATTACAGTAACTATGTCATCCCGAGTCTAGCAAAGCCCAAACAATTTCAAGAATTCGTTTCATTTTCCAACAATGTCCATTTACGCATGCGACACCCGATTATTTCGAAACAATTGGAAATGAACAATCAAGCCAATGACACGCTCAATAGAGAGCAACAAAATGTCCAATTGTTACGTACAATTGCAACAAGACTACATGTGACAATATCCAATTTGAAAATTATAATCTGTCAGACCCTCAAATTTCATTGCGAAGTTTATACTGCGAGGCACGTGACAAACCAGGATCCCATAGCCATAAGTCACATGAACGACCCTAAATGCCCAAACCATTTAGTTCGTTTTTTAAAACTAGTTTAGTGTGTTATTTAAAAAAGTTTAAAGTAATGCGGAAGCGTAAACCAAATGTTAACAGTTTAAAATTAACCATGCGCAAACAACGCGCCCAAAACCAATGCAAATGTAAGAAAAAACGATAGTTTAATAATGTTTAATGCCAATGACACAATGATGCATATCCTAGAGTGTTTCTTACCTAGCAACCGGCAAAAGCATGCTAACGTGTGCGAACATAAATTCGGTGAGTTAACAATTTTAGTAAACAAAAGTAAAGTTTTCAAAGTTACAAACCAACCATCAGTTTGAACATATGCCAGGGGTAGCTAACCCACTCAATGTAACTAAACAATAGTAGTATCAGGAACATACATAAATTAGTTTTTCCTTAGTGACTAATGTCTATCAACACTAATAAGAAATGTGGTCAAAATTTCACACTCGTGCCTCCAACACATCAGATGTGAGGCTGTTGCACACCCTAGTAGCGCTATTAACTAATACCCCGTTCGCCTCCAGTGATTAACCCGATAGAAGTAAGGACTTTAAATGATAGAGTTGTTTAGTTTAGTTCACAAAGAACAAAAGTTTCGAAACTGATAAAACCCGATTCACACAAGGAATCAACGTATCCCCAAAACCCGGGATAAAATAGTAGTCCCAAACCGGACTAGAAAAGTTAAGCAATTTCTAAAACCTGAAATTAAGTTGTCTCCAAACTAAGTACGTGCTAAGTAAAACAACAAAAACCGCAAATGTGAAAGACAACCCGTCTGCCGATAACCTAGCGAATATAGAATTATGAGCGTTTGAATGCGGTTACATGTTTTGTTTATCCTAACCCATTTTACTCTACAATGACCTAGGTGACATCTCATGAAAGTGGACTTTACACAACTAAACCATATATGACCCGCTAAACCGTTGGTGATTAATTCTTAGTGTAACATTTAAGACTTTTCAACATAACAACTTTATATTGCAAATGGCATACAATTAACCTATCATCTCAACTACATCCATATATATCATATACACAAGTTCACATATGCAATTTCACAACTTATAAATCAAGAACACATTCAAATCATCACATAATCAATGTTTCTCAAATCTGCGCTTTCTAGATAGATTTTAGGTTACCAAAACCACTTTTTATAAAATATCAAACCAACTTATTAAGCTCCTGAAATTTTACAACAACTCCTCATAGGTTTACTTGTCACTCCACTATTTTTATTTTGTGGCAAAAATAGGCTGAGATTTTATGTAAAATCATTTAGTAGAGCTCTTTCATAAAAACGAGCCGTTGACAGCAGTTTACAAAAAAAAAACATTCAAGATCATAGGTTCATCTAAACAAGATGAATCCACTTGAAAAAGCATGGAATCTCATGTATGTAGCTACTGTCCAAATTTCGTGGTAAACGGACTTGTAAAACTCAAGTTATGACCTTTTAAAGTTGACCCAATTTTTACATCCGAAAATCAAGTTTGATATCTATTCTTATAAAATCGCAAATAAATATTAAAACAGGTAAAAAACGTAAAAACTTGATCTTTTTGAAAAGATAACATCATAAACAATGTTATATCATCAATCAATAATCGAATTAAGCAATTTAAGATCAAGATACCAGCACTACAAGTCACAACAACAATTCTGTCAAAAATCAAAACCATGCAAAACACACCAACTACAAACCTTAATCATCAATAAATTGCACACACCATGTAGCCACTACATATTATCATCTTTGAATCAATATTTTACACATTCAAAACCCTAGTTAACGAAAAACAATCCAATAATCCGTATATATATATAGGGGGAGGATAAATTGAAAATCCTCCCTAGTTAAAGAAACTTTGGAAACTCTATCTTAACCATTGATCATCCATCATCAATGGCTTAGATTAAATATACTTTTTTATGCTTTATTAAACTATTATTTTAGTCATAAAAAGTACCAAAAGGGCAAAAATGTCAATTTGTTATAACACTATCTCTTATCTCTTTTTTTCCTTCTCTCTCCTCTGTCATGTTTTCTCTCCTGTGTAATTTTTCCTCCCTCCTCTCTCTTTCTTTTTCTCTGATTTCTCTCTCATCTCTCTAAGATAAGTGTTTATTTTTTTTAGAGTTAATTACCAAAATGGACCCTGAGGTTTTGCCCAAAATGCTTGTTTGATCACAAAATTAATATTTCTGCCAAAAGCACCGCTCATAGATTGAAAATTGCCTAAATGACCCATATTTAACTGAGTTTTTGACGAGGAAGAAAAACTCAGTTAAGTCTGAGGGGCAATTTGATATTTTATGTGCATAATTTGATATTTTTACACACATTATACCCTCCAGTCTAGTAAAACATGAGTTATTCAGAAAACTTAATAGATTATCCGTTTATGCATAAAACACCAAAACTATACAAGGCAATTGGCTTTGAACAGTCAAGCCAATCACATGCTCAACAAAGAGCAACCAGATACCCGAACAAACAGCAATACACGTGACAACGTTTAAGTGGGAAACTATACAATCTTCACTCTAAATCCAAACAAGTTCTCAATGTGTCCTATGTGGACACAATAGACAAGAATCATGGAACCTTTTCTAGAAAACAATTGTATATTAACATGGGTTAATATCACATAACAACACATGTTTATAACCAATTAACATATGCTATAACACTATGGTGAATAATATTGTTGCCATTACTTATGTTAATCAAGACACTAAGTCAAACATACATCAACATTGTCACTTGAATGGATATTCCTATATCAAGGATGACTAGATGATTATCGAAACGAATTGCATATAGGTAGATGTAGGTATGTAATCGACCATCTTTAAAAACATATATACACAACACTTCTACATGAATGCCTAACTTGTAATAATCATGTATTAGTGTACATATAATCGGCCACTTGCATCCATCCATGTCCAGGACCTCATGCCTATTTTCACACAAATATCTTGAACAAAACTCACATCTATATACATGCATACACACACAAGGAACACCTACTTTAATTGATCGGCCAGTAAATATAAAAAATAGTGTCGGTGATCCGAGAAAAGTAACTTGATGGCATGATTTCTAAGTTCAATTTGTGTTAATCTACATATATACGTACACACTCATACATACGGACACAAAAATAACATATGGATCACATGCATATTGATCACACAATGACCGAACCTTGTATACATGTGTCAAAATCATAATCATGGCAAGGAAATCCGGATTTAAACTCAAAAACATAATAATTACACATATTTGGATGTAACTGCTTTTAAATTTAAAGGTGCATGATTATGTAGGCGTTATGCTATCACGTGTTCGAAACAAACTTTACTATCACAAACAATTTTCAAGAAGTTAATCTTGCTTTATAACAAGTCGGATTCGGATCAAAACACTATGTTAAGATTTCAGCCATGGAAATGAACGTATGTTAAGAAGTACCAAACATATGTTAAGGCTATTTTAACACTACTATATAACATAACACATGTTAAAAATTCGGATTTTTCATAAATACACCACAATGTCGGAATATGGAATATTGTATTTCCAATGATGATGTGTGGTGTAACATCGCAAAAATTTTCCCCAAATTTTAATACGTAAAAGCCCTTATTTCTATTTTATTACATCTTTATCATTAATATTGTACAAATATGCCTAAGCCCTTATTTTTCCTAACTCACCACGTACATATATATATATAATGTATATAACAATAATAATAATAATAATAATAATAATAATAATAATAATAATAACAATAACAGTTAGTGGGGATGAAGGAGATACTGGTCTCCTACAATGGTTCGAGGGTATTGAGAATACCTTCATTAACAGTGAGTGTCCCGATAACTTTAAGGTCCATTATGCTATGAGTGTTCTTCACAAACGAGCACTCACTTGGTGGAATGAGGAAACGCGCACCCGTGGAGCTGAAGTTGCACTTGCTATGACCTGGGATCAAGTCAAGGAAATAATGAAAGCCGAGTTTTGCCCACGTAACGAGGTCAAGAAATTAGAGGACGAGTTCCACACCCTTGCTCAAGATAGTGGGGAAAACCTTGCTTATAATACCCGCTTCCATGAGCTTAGTCTGTTGTTGCCCCATAAGGTTACTCCCCTACCTGTAGCCATTGAGAAATATATCGGTGGTTTACCCATGCAGATTCAGGACACGGTATGGGAAAGGAACCCTGCTACCCTCGGAGAGGCCAAGCGTCTAGCAGCTACCTTAACTGACAATCACGTAAAGAACGAGACCTTAGTTCGGAAAGGCGAGAAAGCAGGCATTGTAGCCGCGGTAACTACTGAGAACCAGAAGCGTAAGACCAAGGATCCTGATGTAAACCTCACTACACAAGCTTCTAACAAGAAACCTTATACAGGAAACTTTCCATTGTGTAACACATGCAAACGACATCATCCCACTACTTCAGCGTGTCGCTTGTGCACCAATTGTGGTAAGTATGGCCACCTGGTCAACACATGTCGTGAGACCCCAAACCCTGATACCAACCAACCAACCCTGCTCAGGCTGCTAATCCTAATCGTCCTGGTAGATACAACTATGGTCAGTGCTATTAATGTGGAGACCCAAATCACTTCCGTAATCGATGCCCTAAACTAAACCAAGATCAAGACCCTCCAGCTACTTAACAGCAAGTCCCACCATTTGAATGTTGTTTGCTTTTTATTTTGACGCTATTTAATTCAAGTAATAAATTCTAGTATTGAAATTTTTTTCTGAGAGTTGTTTATATGGTATAATCATAACACTTGGATGCATGCTTGTTTGAATGTGAACTAATTGCTATATCAATATCTAAATCTATACAACTACAACTCATATACTATACTCGTTATACTTGCTTACATAAACATACTAGTAGGCAACCCGCGCGATGCGGCGGCGACGACAATTTACGACGCAATACTCATTTTCTGTTAGGTTATTAATCGTCTCGTGATATATTGTATAGTACTTAAGTTAGTTTTTACTTATTCGTGAAGTTAACTTATCAATCCTTACTTGCTACATCTGCGGTGCGTAGTTATTCTTATGTAAATCCAAAATACACAAATGAATAGACGTACATTTTTATCAAGCAATATAACTAATAGTCATCTTTCACCGACGACAGACCATATGAAATTTACCAAAACAAAATAGCATAGCATACCAAACTCTATGCTACGCGAGACCCAAAAAAATCCTCAACAATGTTATTGTTTTCCATTACCGGCTCCATAAAATCTACCTATAAGAGATATGAAGAGCAAGAAATACATAAGAAACAACAAACACAAATTGCAAAAGTATAGAATCAAAGATCCAAAAAAAACATGAAGCCAGTCCACAATGATAAAATGGACTATACTCCTTTTATGACACGATGTTCTCTGGCTATACCATAATTAACACAACCATGTGGATATTCTTCTATGTTCTCATCTGGAATGGATAGTTGATCAATAACGTCACAATATTAAGGTAATAGTGTACGCGGTTGAATTTGTATACCTGGGAAATTTGTTTTATTAAGTAACAAAAGTTGTAAAAGATGTCAAGTTTTATTAGTGAATGACTTTGGGCGAGGTCGTCGGTACCAACGTTGATACTTTGTTATCCTTTTTCCGTGCAGTATAATATTGTATTGTATGTGATACTCTTTTCATTTTTCAGACGACGCGAATGCACTTGAGGTAGAACATCATTACGATGTTTTGGTTGTCCATTAGTCATTGTAAATCCATAAATATGCATTGTAAATTAAATAAAATAGAGTTATCATAGCGAATCAAATTTCAAAAACATCATAGAAGAACAGTAATGACAAATGTAAGAAAATGATTATACTTTTATTTTGTGTGTTTTATGTGGTAGTTGATCAATTGTAAGATATCTCACAAGTTAAAAATAAAAAATATAAATAACATTTATACCCTTATGATACTCCTTAGCTCTTTATATGCTACATTAAATTTCATGGACTTTGGTTAGTAAAACTATGACTGAGACTCATAGTTTGTCAAAATTCTCACACTCAATATTATGTGTGGTTCTAATATGTGTACCATATATGTTCCATAAAAGTGTTATACATAAAAAAATAGATTCAACAACTTGTTTAAATAACTGTAATTTAAGCAAAATTCATCATCGATGTAACCCTCCCACAACTTATGTTTTGATGTATAATAGGACAGCGCATCCAAAGAGTTAACGAAGTCAAACCTTTCTCTCTAGTTTCTCATTATACTGTCAGTCTCTAAATTGGTATAATTATAAATAAAATGTTTGCAAATAAAAATACATGTTTAAAATTTATTAGCATAAGACTTGCTACCAATTATTTTGGTGGTTCTTTTGTGGGCCCTTGAGTACATGATCGAATAGGCCAGTCTAACCAGGAATCAACCTAAGCAGCGGCTTGGTTCATTGTGGAACATTAGGCCTTGAAAAAGTAAGCCGGTTCATAGTGATCCTGGGGTTCAGTGGTCCAATCAGTATGTTTAAAAAAAATATTTTACTATTTTATGCATGATGATAAGCAACATTAAAAAGTTTAGTAAAATCCACACAGGCACACGACAAAAACAAATAAGTTCCACCTCATTAGCTCTCTAGAATAGATAGATAATGATGGTCAAGTTCAAGATCAAGAACATTTAAATGAGTATCACATAAATAAAAATGAGTACCACAATCTATTTATTGATAAAATGTAAAAAGACTAATGTGGAAATTAAAAGTTATAACTATAGACCTAAAGTAGTAGGATAATAAGATGGCGACTCTACAAGAGAGATGGTTGTTTGACCCTGTGTAGAAAAATCTGTGAAAATTAGAAATAGCCTGCAAGTCTATAAGCAGACCATTTGGCAGTGTGCAGTCTTTTACAATTTTAGAAAATCAGTGTGAGCCAGGCACTGCAGCCTTCACTCCTTCACCATTTTGATTTTGTACCCTCTACACTTTTTCACCATTTTCTACCATCTGAAAAGGAATCTTGACTTAAAATAAGAATGTGTCAATTTGGGTTTTGGTTTATTCCAAATGGGTAAAATGAGTGAAATATTAAAAAACCCACAAACCTTTGCATCCAATGGACCCTTGTACTCGGTGTTTGGAATAGTTGGACTATCAGGTCACCATCTTCCTCATCATCCTAATCTTCTAACTGAATTTCACCACATCTAGTCAGTATTTTAGGATAATATTAACTTGTCAAATTGACTTAATATGCATTACCTTGTGGCGTGAAGTGTGTGTTACAGGTTAATATTTATGACATCATAAGAACATAAATATTTGACGACAATGACCAAGTTCTATAGAAAAGAAATGGGTTATGCATGACATTATTATTACATACCAGAAACGATAAATGGGTTTTGCTTGACAAAGGCATCATTTTCAACTTGCACATATATGAAAAACCTTCATTAAGAGCAACAATTCAATTTTTCAGGTTGATGTATTCTCAAAAGATGAAATCATTTCACAAACATGTAATTGTGCTTATTATATCATGAATTTTTAAGACTTGAAGTTACAAAACTCTTCCCTACATTAATTTGACGATTATTTGTAATTTGATCACCATACTTTACTCTTATAAAACACAAACATACACACACACCGCCTATAAGTATGCATGTAAGCCGTAATCAAGAACATACGTAATTTCATTTAGACATTGATAGACGACAACAAAATAGAAAAAAAATTAGCAGTAAATTAGTGAATGTGTGTACCGGTCAATGGTGAATATGTGTGTCCATCAAACCGAGGCTCCAAAAACAAAAATAAATCAACTAAAATTCAGATTAATTAAAGGCAGCCGTTAATATATTCTGCATCCTAGACTCATAGAAAGCGAATCATATCTAAAATATTATATATCTAGTTCACAAGCAGATCCATATCATGTCTATTCTATCATGCTAACATTCCAATAAAACATGCATCAAAGAGATAATTCCAATGTTATTTATTTGCTACTGACATGTTAAATTAAATTTGAGCATGTTTTATATCAATAATTCCTTGACTTAATTTTCTTCAACTCCTATAAAACAATCCAGTCCATAGTACATACCTATATCAATGATCACATCCCATCCAATCCTCAAACAACTAATTCTAATCATCAAAAGCTTGCATAAAACTAACTCAAGGAACTACCAAAAGGTTGAACATCAACTGTAACTCATTCAAGCAATACAAAATTGAAAACAATTAGCTTCAAACAAAATGTAACTACGGAAGGCACAAAGCCACTGAAATTATTGTTCATATAAGCAGAGACAAATAAACAGTTTGCATAGATAATCTTGTTGGAGTGACAATAAAATAGTTATATCGTACCTTAGCTAGGCGCTGAAAATGGGGATGTGCACCCAACAATTTTGCAGATCTGGTTAGAAATGGCACATTTGCTTAGCTCGTCTACGTATTAACATGTCATCTTCAAAAGTCAAAAATCTAAACGGCCCCATTCATCCAAAATTGGCCCTTCTATAATGCAAATAAGCTTCTCTACTCCAAGAGCCAAAGCACAACAGTAGCAACTTCATACGTGCACCATGCTACATTATGTATCACATGAAAAAATTAACTAAAGCATTTGCAATAAGTTACAAGTAATCAGTTATTTTCTTATTAAAAGCCATGGTGGTTAAGTGTGGATTGTGTACATGAGTCAAACTATGTCTCCAGCATAATCATGGGTCACTCAAAACTTATTTTGATTATTTTGGTCAAAAAATTGATTATTTTGGTCAAAAAAACTTAGGAGGACACGACTATAATTTTAATATTTTACATTCGTTTAGATCATGGCAAATAGTTACAGAAAATACCTATTAGTAACTACATAGCACACATGGAATTCAGTACATCTCAGGAGCTAGAATATCTGAGGTTGCTAAAGATCACAATAGAATCATTATCTAGCCACTCACATATGCGATGAACATCCACTTTCTTTACTTCACCCATTGCTTTGTAGTTAATGTCGTCAACAACTCCTCTTTCTGTCAAAAAGTTAATAGCTTGAGCAACAAAATTTGCTTTGTTTATTGCAAATTTTCAAAAGAAGCGTAAAGAAGATTACCTTGACCGCAAGAAAATTACCACTCGCAACACTATCACTGAACTCCACTGTCAGTTCTCTCCATGTCTACAAAATACCGCACAAAGACGGTCATGGTGATAGCTTTGCCTCAATCATTGGCCGGATTTAGGGGATATGTTATCGGCAGATATATGTCGCTTCTTTTATCATCTTCTTTACTCTTATAAGCTTTTTCAAACTCAATCGGTACCTACACATACATCAAAATCATCAACAAATTATATTAATAGAATCACTCAAACCTTTATAATATAAACATAAAATACCTTTTTTCAGCCCAAACAAAAAGTATAATTAATACATTTATATTCAAGCTCATTTTTCGGTACTCACCACCAATAATAAAAATAATAACAAGGATTCATCAAATTTCACAAATTAACACTCGATAAAACTAAATTTTAGTAGAAGAAAAAAATAAATTTATAAAAATAAACAAGAGTATGAGCTAAAATAATACAAACTCCAAACCACAAAGCTTCTTCAAATTTAATGATATAAAGATCTTTTGAGCCACTGAGTTACTTCCTGGGAAGGAATCTACATCTGCAATTATCACCAAACAGTTAGATCCTCGTTCGCATCCGAATCCTTCCTAAATAAACTGGATCTTAGACACGCAACAAAAAACCCAAGCATCAGAATAACTCAAACATACCTAATCGTCGGGCTAGTCTTAAAGTTTAAAGATCTGACCAGATCTACCCAGTGACCGCTTAAAACGTCAATGTTGCGGTGGTGATGGAGCTTGCCGCTGGTGTTGTGTTTGCAGAGGGAGAAATAAGAGAGATAGATGCAGCAATAACACAAAAAAAGCCCTGAATCGGAACCATGAGGTCAGAATCATCATAGATCTGGTGAATTCGTGGTTTGATGTTCTTGAATCTCTAGAGAGAGAGAGAATGCGGCGGATTAGATTTTTGAAATGTGAGGTATGATAAATATGAAAACCCTAATGTGTATCCGTCTGTTTTTTCTTTGGCATAATAGGTTTGTAAATTATGCAACACAACTTGCACCCTTAAAAGTATTAAGAGTTTGTATGCATTGAATTATTGTACATGAAGCTTTCAAGTGTTGTACCGTGGCAAATGACCATTCCTACCCTTCCTATATGCTTATTAATATAGTATAGATTATCAATTTACAATTTATGTGTATAATAATTGCTACACTTAATAGAGGATAAAGTATTTGCTCAACAGTTAGTTGAGTACCAAATAACCTACTCAACGATTGGTAGAAGTCATCATGCCTTTTCAACAGTCGGGAGAGGCCCTACAACCTGCTCCACGACTGGTGGAGGCTATCGAACCTGCTCAACAATCGGTAGAGGTTCCTACTCACTAACTGGTAGGAGTCTTTTTCCTGCTCAACAGTTGGACTCATTAAATACAAAGGTTCAACCACATGATTATTTCTGCATTACTTACATGTGTGTTAGAGTAATAGAAGGACACAAAACCCTAATGTACGGTAAATTGGTGATTGCGGTCCGGAACGTAATCATGAATTTAAAGGTACGTTAAGGTAGTGTGAAATTCTATCAAGGTTTTCGGTAAATAACCAATTTTAAACACTAGATACCTGGTAATTCATTTAGTTAGCCAATCAATTTATGCATTTCTTTTAGGATTCCTAAAACTTAAGTTTAGTGTTGTGCTAGATCCTTATTCTCCTTGCGATTTCAAGACACACCTAACCAAATCCTTAAAACTCACATACGTCAATCCTTTCATCCAAATTATTCGAAACAGTTTATTCCATTACCTATAATTCATGACGTATCTTAACACAAAAATTTTCCAGACCACACTTATCCTAATTTCTACCCAAACACCTTTAACCCTGTGTTTTCAATAAACTTCGGGACGAACTTTCCAAAAGTAGGGGAGACTGTAACATCGCAAAATTTTTCCCCAAATTTTAATACGTAAAAGCCCTTATTTCTATTTTATTACATCTTTATCATTAATATTGTACAAATATGCCTAAGCCCTTATTTTTCCTAACTCACCACGTACATATATATATATATATAATGTATATAACAATAATAATAATCATAAAAACAACCAACTCAACATAATACCCATTCTTTTTATTATTTTGTAGCCCAACCCCTTAACCCAACTTCTGGACAGCCCAGAAGCTAGCCAGCCCAAGACATGAAGCCCATGCCTGGCCCAACTCGCTAATAAAAAAAAAAACACTTACCAACCAGACTCGAACCCGAGTCTGGTTCCGGTTTGAATTCAACAAACAACACCAACACTACACTACACGATGCTTTGTGTAGAATCTAGAATCATTAATATTTTTAAAAGCTCCTTAATGCGTTAAACCAAATCTGCACTTTCCTTGCAGACCCAATCCACGACTAAAACATAATCCACCAACATCCAATTCAAAATCAACGCGCCTAATTACCCATTTATGGTAACCATTTCGGATTTAATGAGGCCGACAATATCCCACCACCAATCAATCACGCAAATTCATTCAAAACCATTATTAATTCTAATCAATTTACTCGTTTTGACCGGGCATCAGGTCAACATCCCATACGTGCACACCAAACCATTTCACTATAAATTGGCAGTTCTCAATTGGACAGTGGGTGCCGAAAGACAAAACCCCTCAATCACAACACACCCTCGAGCCCTCGATCTTGCATAATTATAACAGTTGACTTCTACTTTGACTCGTGTTCTTGGTTGAATAACAATCAGTAAGTCCCAATCGTTTTGCTCTTTATGTTCTCTATTATTTTCTTAACAAAAGCACCTTATTAGATTAGTGGGTTATTTGGAATGGGGGTTGATTGATAGGCTAGGGTTTCTAGGGTTAAATGGAGAAGATGACTTGACCACGTTTCTGCTTAAAACCAAGTAAAAATGAAACAAATAACAAAAACTGATGCAGAGAAACTGGTTGTTTGTGTTTGTTCGGAGATCAGACCGGGTCTGGACCCGGGTTCGACTCCCGTTTGCCACATTTTTTTTAACACTTATAACTTATACATTTATCTTGATTATTAGCTTTTAATTTAAGCTTAAAATACCAAAACTAATGCGAAAACCTTATAAAAATTATTTCAAGTTTATTAAACTAAAAACTTTTATAAAATAATTTTAATTCCCGAAAATCATTATTTAATTATTTATTACAGTTTATTTTTGTTATAATCAAAAGAAAATTCATTATAAATCCGTTTTAATCATTTTTATTTCAAAATTTTACAAAAATTATTTCTAATATTTTAGATCTGAAATATAAATATTATTTAAGTGTTTTTCTTTTTTTTTATTCATTTCCTCTTTATTACTTAATTAACAATTATTTATTTAAATAATAGATAATCATATCTTCTCAGAAACAATTAGGAACCCTAGAACTACTTTTAAACTAGAAAACTTAGACTTTTAAGTTTTCCCATTACTTAATTATTGCCTTAACATAGGGTGACATTCGGACACAAGAGCCACAATTATTCTATATCAAGGGACTCAATTCTAGCACTAAGGTGAGTTTACATAGCCCCTTTTTCTATTTTACATTTTGGGGTGAAACATGTTTAAACATTTTATACGCTATCATTTACTCATTCTTACATTGTTGAAACTTATGATTCAATAATAAACATTTTATACACTATCATTTACTCATTCTATCATTTGACTGTAACAAAAAGACACAGTACAATCATTAACATTGATCAAGCCGCCTGTTTAGATTATAGCGCTATACGTCTGACAAACCCATCCCCCTGCATAAATTTAGGGATGATCGATAACAGTTACACTTTTACTAACTTGCGAGTTAGGTCTCAGTCGACACAAGGTTTGATTGTACAAAGACGCATTGTTACATGTCGGACTCATACTCTATCATTATACAACTATGATTGTTATACAAACTATTGTTATCTATTATGTTCGAAAACCTATGTATTCTCACCAACTTTTGTTGACCCAAAATATTTTCAAACTTAACATGCACTACAACAAAAATGGCTTTTAAGGACCTTTTGTGTGAGACGCTTGAAATTTTATCCTATTAAACTTGTTAGAACATTGCAAAAGTGTCCGAAAATGCTTTTCTTAGGACGCTATATTACGCGACCATAAAATTGGTTTCATAACCCTTTTCTTGGTACTAAAGTACTTATAATGTTACATCGTAAGGGTCTTATAAATTAATTTTTAAGGACGCTTGTATGTGTATTAAAATATTAAAAGTAGGTAAGCACATGTTAGAACATTGTAAAAGTGTCCTAATATGTTTTTATTAGAAGTTTTTTGAGTTGTTCATAGACATATTATGAGACCATAAAATTAGTTTTATAATCTTATTTGAGATATTAGGACGCTTTTTAAGTTTAGTGACTTATTACAACCCCTTTACATGAAACCCTTTTACCGTTGGTCCCGTTAAATAAAAGGTCCTATAAAATAACATTTTAGGATGCTTTTGTGCGTACTAAAAAACCATTTTTGTTGTAGTGCATGTTTCAGGTTATTGCTTGCTTGAAGATTTGAGTTAATGCTTGAAGATGTGTACTTAGTATAATTCATTTTGATGTACGAATTCTTGTAGAGCAATTGTATATAATGTAATTAAATCAATTATTGAAATTTATTAATTACCATGAGCTACTGAACAATCATCAATACGTGACATCCCGATGTTTCCGCCATCGGTTGGGGTGTTACATGTGGGGCCCGTTTTGTAAACAATTGATACGTTTTCACAACAAAATGCACGAGATTCGCGAAACCGTACACTTCACAAAGTACATATGAAACAAGTAATGATTGTCACACGCACAAAATATGACCCACATATAACTAACACAAGGGTCCACAAGTCGGGTGAATAACTTGTATGATAAATGACAAGGCCGTATAACTTACTATGTCCTTGAAAATCATAGGGTACCATTTATCGGGATAGTAGCTATTCCACTTATCCGCTTTACTAGACCTTATCTTCAGTCACCAGGTGAGTTTCACGGCCCCATTTTATAGTTTTCCATTTTTGGGGGATAAACATGCTACATATTAGTATATTTCATTTTGATGTGTTATTCTATCATGACTACCATGTGGAACATGAGACATTTGGTTCATGAGCTCGACGGTCCTCGTACTTACATTCAAACTATACTCATTAGCTACCGAAAGCCATGGAACACGTTAATAGATCTATTGGGTTGACATCTCCACTCCTGGTTAGTTGCTCTAACCGGTCACATGCAAATGAGTGTTAGTATTCTATTATACATACATTGTCTTTATTGTACAATGCGCGAGGCACAACCGTGAAGAGGTTTGGTTATGGAACTCATGGTTTGCACAGTAATCATTCGCTTAGGTAGCCTATGATTAGTCATACATAAATTTCACGAGCACTTTACATAGTACATTAAAACATGTGAACTCACCGACATTATCTTGTCAAATCTTTTATGCATGTTTTTCAGGTAATCGATCATGCGGGGCGGAGACTTAAGGGAGGGGGTTTGAACTTGCATACAGTGGTACCATCATTGGTTGGGATATGCCTGTCATGTTTTGTTGTGGTATTTGAATCATGGAATTTCAAACAATATTTCATTTTCAGACAATATTATGTTATTTTCAATAATATATGACACAAATTATCTTTTGATGGTATCTTTTAAATTATATATTGTGTTTTACTCGAACCTTATGCTTGAAAACCTTTCAAATCACATCCCCATGTTTCCGCCTTGGCGGGGTGTGATAGATTGGTATCAGAGTAGAAGTTTATAGCTAACGAAGATAATTTTGGTTAATTATAACCAATACATTTTCGAAATGTTTTCACAAAGTACCACTGTTGGATCAGTGGCTCAACTTTTGGCAGTTCTTTAGTTATGAACACTTGTGTGTTATAAATATATCAAAGTAAATTGCACAGCAGAATACTAAATTGTTCAAGTTAAAGCATCACTTTTAACAGGAGTTATGACTCTTCCTCAATCAATGAACTAGGAAGTTAAAGATGAGAATCAATAGTAAATGAATATAACAGTAAATGCAGAATGATTCTCAACTATATATGAAAGGTTAACTACAAAGTAATATGAAGGAAAATGTTCAAGTCTTATGATTGATGAGTGAATGAACTACTTCTATAATAGGGGGAGTGATCCCTCTATTTATAGAAAAGATAACATACAGAATAAGTAAATCAAAAGCTTAAAGTAAAAGATATTTCTACAACAGGCTGTAGTTATCGAAACTTGAACAAAGACTTTAACAAAACTAATATAATACTAAACTGCTGAGTTTAAGGTCGTTTTAATACAAGTGCTGATACTTTACAAAAGATCTTCAGAAGTTTGCCATTAGTAGTTTGTTCTTCAGATATTTGTTTGGTTTATCTTCAGAACATCTGATGCTTTTCACTCTTCAGAACTTTTGGATATCTTTCACTTCAGTAGTTCTGCAAAATGTGAAGAGGATATAAGAATAAGGTTTAAAATTGGCTTGTCAATCCTTTTGACCCTACAATCTCCCCCTGGATTGATGAATCCAAAACCTTTGTCTATCTTTATTTATACGATCCTCTCTTCCTTAAGTCAAGAACTCTCCAGATTTCTTTGACTGTTTGATGTCTGAGTTCTCTGACCACTGATTCTAAAAGTAGTCCTTGTTCTGGTATCATATCCTGAATGGTTATCAGATCTTCATCAGATAATTTTTCCAATTCAGTCAAGTCGTGAAGGACTTTTGATGAGAAGTCTTTTCTTATTAGAATCACGGAACTAGACTTGTGGGAGAAGCACCATTTGACAATTGGAGATTTGGATTTGAAGAAATCTTCTTTATATGGTACTATTTGAAGGTTTGAATATAGGTCTGTTGTTGGAGGTTTTTCTTTTTCAGCATTGATCAGATTGGACCTCCTTCTCTTTTCAACTATCACAGTATCAGGTGTATCACCTTTTGAAATAGGCATGTGATGTTCAGTGACCACCTTGGTATGTTTTTGTTCTTTGATGGTTTGTTGTAGTTGATAGGAAAATGTTGCAGGTTCCCTATATTGTGTCAACAGAGGTTTCTCATCAACAGTGAAATCATCTTCAACAATGGTGTTCTTCTCAAGCAAAACCATTTTGAAGTTAGTTGTTGTGTTTTCCCCTAGCTTTTTGGTAACAGGCTGTGTGGGTTTTTATTTCTCCGGATTTGCAAGTCTGTTGGCCTTGAACCTTTTGTAGGTCTCATAAAGTACATCTTCTTTCCACCTACTTATTTGAGTCTTTGAACCAAATTTGTTCTCTACCAATTCTTGAATGATTTGGACTCTTTTCAACTTTCTGTCCTTATCTTTGGCCAGCCTTTCTGATGTAAGCTCTGCCTGTCTTGTTAGTTCTTCAGTTGAAAGTCCTTTGAGTGAGAATTTTCTTGTCTTGCTGTTTTTGCTGATATAAGTAATCAACTGTTGTCTTTTATCTTCTTCTGCAGCAAGGATAGTCTGCTCAGCAAGTCTTTCTTCTACTTCTAACTTTTTTTCATACAGTTTGCACTTTTCATCAAGACTTAAGTCATCCCTTGCTTCTAAGCTTGCCCATATCTTATCTTCCTTTGCCTTTCTTTCAGCTTTTAATCTTTCTTCTTCTGTTAGTTCTTTTTCTTCAGTTTGATCTTCTGTAACTGGTATAGAAGAAATTGGAACAGGCTTTGGAATATCACATTGGTTTGTTTCTGTTGCTTCAGAAGGCTGTTCTGGTTCAGTGCAGGAAATGTCAACTCCTGAAGTGTTGATCTGAGCATCATCAACTACTGAAGGATTGTCTTCAGCAGCAGCTTCACTTTGGTCTTGGGAGGACTTTTTAGTCTTTTCTCTAAGGTCTCTCTCTTGTTTTTGATACCAGTCCTCTCTCTCTCTTTCAGAGCTTTTTCTTGTCTGGTCATGCTTGTTAATTTTTGAGACTCCTTGAGATTTTATGCTTCTCTAGATCTTTTTGAAGCTTCAAGAGACATAGTTTCAGGTTCCTTTGACATCTCCCCTTTTTTGGCTTCATCCACTTCTGGAAACCATGGAGGTGGAGGTGTTACACTAGATAGATGGGCTAATTGTCTTCTGTTATCGTCCATCTTTCTTGACAATTCACCAAGTTTATGGTCAATAACTTTGTTAATCATCACAATTTGAGTCTTGTTCTTTAACTCCATGGCAGTCATAAAATCTTTGAGATGACTAGAAATAAGTTGATGTACCATCTTGTATAGGGGACCATCTGGGCTGCATAGTTGGCTCAGGTCTATGCTTGATGACCTAGAGAATTGGGTAGGCTTTAGTGGTTGTGGAGGGTGTGTTTTCTGGTGATCCTCAGTGTGAACTGGGGATGCCACTTTTGGGGAATTGGGGTGTAAGTGGTCTTTACTTGTTCTTCTGTGACTGTCTTCTTGAGTACGAATACATTAGAATCAGGACCTTCACAGTCAGCCGTCAATTCATTTTGTGGAGATTTTGATCCATTATCCAAATTGATGGAATCATCTGGATCACTAACATAGTCCTCAATGAGAACAGTATCAGTTGTCTCATGAGCTAGGCCCAACCTAGTTGTCTCATGAACCTCTTTTTCTTGGTACTAAGGTTTTCCTACTTCAGGCACAAGGCGTTCATCAGTAGTTGCCACATTTGAAGTCTTAGCTATGGTACTACTGTCCTCAAATCCATCACTGGATGGTATAAGAGTAGTAGCAGCCTCAAATATACCTAAGGAATCTAAGTTTGGGCTTAGAGGCCTTGGTCCCTCCTCATCTCTATGGTTAGGGCTGAACACATTCTCATCAATGTCCATTTCTGTGTTTTCATCCCCTGTTTTATGTGGTGATTGGGGATTGACATTTTCAGATGGATTGTGTTGTTTCAGCCCAGAGAGAATGTTAGCTATCTCAACTGCTGGTGATATTTGTGGGTCAGTAGTTAAGGGATCAGCAGTTGTGTTTTGTTCAGTTAATTCAGGAGTTTTGAAAGAAGGGTCAGTAGTTATGTAACATCCCAAAAAAAAATCGCTAAATAATCATTTAGATGAATCAACAACCCGGATTTTTATATAGTGGAGTCGTTGACGAGTTTTGGCGCGTAGGACTTTATTTAAACATGTCAATAAATAATGTTTGGTGCTTAAATCTTGGTTTAGAAGAAGTAGAGGGGCCCGATTGTTGTTTTTGGGAGATGGTTTTGTAACTTTGGTAACAAGTTGCCAGTAAATGAAAGTCTAGGGGCCCTAAGTGAAACTGTGGGTTATATAAGCATATTATAAATAAACCCTAGGGCCATGAGCAGCCCTAGGTGTGCAAGAGCAAGGAAAGAAAGAGAAGACGTGAGATGGAGGTATTCGGTAGGGAGATTTATCAATTTCAAGTAGGGCATGGTGATCGATAGGAATGTGGGAATTATGATTTTTATGTTAGTGTTTCGTTTTTTCCAGATTTATATTGAAGTTAAGGAGGATTGGTGGTCATTGGATAAAGAACGGATAAAAAACGAAGGATTTCAGCGAGAAGGCAGGAAATCCGGCGGACTGTTCCGTCCACCGGCGGCCGCTCTGGAATCTGCCGGTGACGGAATCAGAATGGTAGGAAAGTTTGTCGTCTCGCGTTCGCGTGGATATATTATTTGAAGGAAACGGAGTTCGGATGATAGGGTTATGGGCTGCGTGAAGACAGATGCGCAGAAACAGCGATTCCGGCCACTGCTTCGCTTTCCGGAAACTGTAGCAGCGGATTATGGCGACGGTAACTGGTGGGTTTGAAAGGGTTCGGCGGTACGAACGCGTGGATATATTATTCGCCTAAAACGGAGTTTGTTTGGGTCTGTTTGGGTCTACTCGAATGTTGGCTTGCAAAACCGAACGAACTGGAGGACTGTTCTGCGATCTGGCAGCAGCGAAGGCGTTGGCGACTGACGCCATTAATTTTCTGATGACGGGTATATCGAGACGAGGGCGTGGATATGTGGATCGCACAAAACGGAGTTTGTATGGTCAAGTTATGGACAAAACAAGATTCGGTTCGCAATTTGTACGGGAGTTCTGAACAGGCGCGTATTGGACGACACGTACGCGAAGGTATTATTCAATATAACTTTATAATATTTATTGGGGGCTCTTTTGGGATGTGAGAAAATAACGGGGACGGCTTTCCGGAACGTTTTTCAGTAACGTTAAATTATGGATTTTTGTATTCGAATGGATATGTGGTTGCACGGTTCGGGACAGTATTAAGCTGAGCTTGTAGCTTGCTGACTGTAATAATGGATCGGGTATTTTGAGATATAGAGCTTGATGGAGATGCTTTGTATGACGACAAGTTCACGTTTAAGGGGGTATCCACGAGACGGTCTTCAAGAGGAAGGAAGCTTCGCAACCGGTGAGTTCTAGTCCCCCTAATTTTACGTTTTTATCTATTATTTTGGGGCTATCATACATGCTTAAATGGTTTTCCGCAAATGTTAAGATGTCGATTAAATTAAAGAGCTTTACGACTTTAATGTTTTTATGAACCTTATCCAATGACACGGTTCTTTACGACTTTAATGTTTTTATAACCAAAACAATTTTTTAAAAAAGAGGGAAAATCGTCCGATGACTTATGACAAACGCAACCGGATAGCCACTGAGAAACTATTGAAGAAACCATTGGTGAACACAACTGCTGAAAACAAAAAGGTTCCTGCTAAACCTAATGCCAAATTAGCAGTTGGACCTGTCTCTGTTAAATCAGATAAGGTAACCAAGAAGGTAGCATTTAAGGACGGAGTAAAGCAACTGGCTGAGGCCTCAAAATCTCAGATCCGGATCTTGAAACGGTCTGAACAGTCTTGGTCATCGAGACGAAATTTTCTAAAGTAGGGGAGACTGTGACATCTGTCACCTCCACCTTTAATCAATTGTCAAATTTAGTCCCTAAACTTTTCAACGTTGACTAATCTATTTAAAACGTGAGGTACTTTTAAATTATACATTTAAAAGCTTATTGTATGTGTGAATTATAGTCGAAACATACGAAACACAAACCTAATTAGTTATTTTTTTATAAGTTATGATAAAAAGTTTAAGTTCTAAAAAGTTTCGGATAAGTTGAAGTTAAAAGTAACTGGAGTTGGTTAAGTTTTATAAAAGAAAAACTAACTTGGTTATATAATATACTAACAAAGTTAAACATTGAGGGACTAAAATTGTCAATACTTAAAAGTTTTAAAATATGATCAGCCCTCCCCTGCCTCTGGATTCCCGTGGGTTTTTCCGGCCAGGCCTGTGGCCGCCGGCGAAGCGTTCCGGCAAGACAAAATACCACTTTCGTTATAACTTTTGACCATTTTATTTCGTGATTAATCATTCTCCACCTTTTCCATTCGGTTACAAGCATTAAAACAAGATATAATTGCGTTTTAATCGAGCTTTGATTCCCTTTTTCGTAACCGCCGGCCATTAACCCAAATCGAACTGAAACGTTTCATTCCGGCGATTAACCTTATAAATTGTTCCCTCTCATTCGTTCTCAAACCTTTATACGACTTAAAACCATATTATAAACAGCATAATCGCGTCTAAAAAGCGTTGAAATCGGCTCCAAGAAATCGTTCTCTTTTTTCGTTCGTTTTGCCGTTTTTGTTATTGTTCATACCTGGGCGAAAGCCCCTTAAAATAGATGATTAATCATTCCTGTATCAGATTATTGAGAATGGATGTTAGGGTTAGGGTTTTGCTTAGTATATTGGGGAAGAAGATGAGCCTTACTTATTATTTAAATATAATTCTGTTTTAAATAAATAACAAAAGCATTGCTTGGTCTAGTGGTTTAGTGGGTGGTTGTGTTGTGAGAGGGCCTGAGTTCGAGTCCCTATAGCAGCAGCATTTAGAGTTCTTTTTTTTTTTAGATTCTGTATTTTTGTTTTCCTTTCTTATTTATTTATTTACAAATACATTTATATCTTAAGATAATCATAATAAATTCATTTTTGATCCAAAAATTATAAAAATTTAGGTGTAACTTCTTGACACTCTAAAGAAAATTATCACACTATTATTTTCTGGAAAATATCTTATTTTTATATTTTTTTATTGAATTAAATTGCTTAAACCATATAGTATAGATAAAAAAATTCATTTTTAATCATTTTAATCTCAAACTTTTTGAGTAATTATTTCTCAACATCATGAACTGAAATAAAAATTATTGGGTTAGAAAACACTTATTTTTGTTTATTTTCCTATTTTTAATCATTTAAACATGATTTAATTTTATTAAATCAGTTTTAAATATAAATAAATTTATAAAAATTATGAGAAAATTATTTTCATTGAGTTACACCATAAAGAATCCATTTTCTATAAAAATAACATTTTTGGGTCATGTCTTGTGTTATTAACGTTATTTATGTTTAATTGGACATAATTAAACATTTATTTATTTACACTATTTAAACACCTATTTTATAAATACTTTTCTTATTAAATAGAAATATTTTTATATATTTGAAAATCTTAATTACCATTCGTTAGATCATGGTGTAACTCATAAATCATTTATTTTTACATTTATAATTATTGTATTTATTTACAATAATAAGTGAAGGTTGGATTCTTCGGAATTCCCATTACTTAGCTCACGACCGCTTAAGTGGATTTTGATCGCCCTCGACTTAGCAAACCCTATTGCCCTAGACCCTAGATACTTTAGACTCTTAGACATTTCCTTATTAGTACTCTTATACATTATAGGTTGGATTCTTCGGAATTCCCATTACTTAGCTCACGACCGCTTAAGTGGATTTTGATCGCTTTCGCAAACTGTGATTATATCTTTCCCCTTTTTACTGTTTTACTATTCTGGGGTGACTCATGTACTTACTATCAAGTTTCTATTTCTTTTACTAAATGCAAATTCTCATGTGTGTTTGCTTTATGTTTAATTGGTGTGTCTATGACTTGTCAAAATCATTAACCGCTGGGCGGCCTAGCTTTTCAATGAATAGTACTATGGTATACCCCCTTGAGACTCTGTTGAGAGAATCTTGGTCATTGTCTTGTTAATTCATTATTCAGTTGGTTAGTCATGTGTTAGTCATTATTCTCAGGTTTGGTTTTGAACGGATATTACTTAATACATAATTGCAAATGGTACCACACATGAATTGCTAAACACTTTTCTATTATATTTATTTAAACAAGGTATGCTCACCAATACAATTTTTGTATTGACCAAATTATTTTGTACATGTTTCAGGTTGTTTTGAGATGCATCCTTTAAGCTTTTGGATTTATATTTAGATTTTGATTCATTGTATTTAAATTTAGTTGGCAGTTAGAATCGTTGTATTTCATTTCAATGTAATAAATTATTTAATCAATGTATTCAAATTTACGCTTTAGTCCATGAGCTATTGAACAATCGTCACTACGTGACACCTCGATGTTTCCGCCATCGGTTGGGGTGTTACAGATTGGTATCAGAGCCATGGTTATAGGGAATTAGGTTATTAGAATGCCTTTTAGCCTAGTCTATAACTAAGCTTACTTTCACGAGTCCTCTCGTGTACATTTCTCTTATATCTTATATTTTCTTTCAAGATATTTTTGCTATGATTCTTTCTCGTTATTCTTTCGGTATTTTGCTTGGAAAAGAAGACACTCGTATTTCACAAACGAAACGATATCACCAAGTTAGGAGTGACATCCATACCTTGGTGATTAGTTTCACTCCTATATATGTTATTTATCTTAGGAATATATCTTTGAGATACGAGTGACATCCACACCTCAAAGAGTATTTTCTTCAAAAAGAAACTTAACCACTAAGCTGGGAGTGATATCCTTAACTTAGTGATTGGTTTTATTCCTCAATTGTTTTCAATTTTGAAATACATCTTTGAGTTAGGAGTGAAATCCACATCTCAAGGATCTGTTTCTACATCTCATTTTAAAGTCTCGCTAAAGGTTTTGAAATTTACCAGTGACGGGGTATGTGCAATCGGGAAAAATGACCATTCACTCATAGGTTAAAGTACGCTCCCCACAAGTCACTAATAATATTTCAATCTCTTTGGCTAGTCACCAGTTTCATTAGAAATATTTTCAGTATCACATTTTTGATATATTTTTCATTTGTTGTTTGAAACTCTTATCATAATTTTCTATAATGAAGTTATTATGTCTTTTGAGTTTTCTCTATTAATAGCTATTTCTATTTGTGCATTTTTTCTGTTTTCCATTAGTGACTCTTAAGTTTTGTTTAACATTTGGATTTTAAGTTCCATCTCTTGATGTTTTATATACTCATTAATTATTCGCTTTTGGATTTCTTTTCATCATCATTATTAAAACTTTTATCCACTATATTATCGCATTAAAACTTACACTATTTTCATTTATGCTTTGTGACTTTTACACTATTGTCGCATTGACTTTTATCATTCACGTCATTTCTAAATCTTGGTCTTTTGAAAACACATTTGATTTATATGGTTTTCGAGAAAAGAAACTTGCGACTGATAATATGCATTATGATAATTTTCAACTTAACTTCTTGTAAACACATGAAAGTATGTACTTACGAAGTCTTTTCATGTGAAACTGTTTTGAATCTAAAAAGTTATTCTCATACATCACTACTATACTTTCAACTATATCACAAAGTTCGAGTAAAACTACATTTTGTTTTATAAACAATAATTTATCTTTTACACTTACACTCTTTCAGTCGCAAAACTTTTGGTCTAAACATTGGACATATCCTTATCGATTGCAGTAAATATCATTATCTTATTCTTACATCATTTTATTTTATTACATTCGCATATTATCTTATTTATGATTATACTCGTATTATTATTTTATTGGTGGCTATCCCCACGCGTTATTTACAATTATTCTCGCACTAATTATTAGTAGTCATTCTTACAACACTGGTTTTGAGCATTAACTTAACTCGTTTACTTTCATTTTGTGCAATTGTGCGATTTACTCGATTTATGTTATACTATTCTTTCAGTCAAAATTTTATTGCTATACTTATATATACTTACATGAACGCATATTTGGTATGCATATTTCTTTCCTGTTTTGAGCAAAACCCTGTTATACTTTACATTATTTTGTTCATCATCATGGCCAATGAACATACTAGTTGATAATTTTGTATGAGATCTAAGCCAGTGCCCACGTGCGACTCGGGTTAGAGTATTTCTTTAATCCGAGGGGAACGGTGTAAATCTCAGGGTTATCAATATGAATGTTTAAAGCCAACGATGTGGACAGGAGTAACCGGTTAATGGTAAACCCGGAAGGGAAGGACCTCTAACCATGTCATGATTGAACATTATTTCATTACAGTGGCTATTACATATTGGTTGCACGCATTTATTTCCTGTTAAGGTTATGGAAAAGCATAACACCTTAGTATAAGGTAAATCGGTGATTACGGTCCGGAACGCAATCATGGGTTTACAGGTACATAGGGTGGTGTGTAATTCTATTCAAGCTGTTGGTAGACAATCAGTACGAGTCCAAAGTATCGGGAGTGTGGTGGGTCAGCTGCGGTACACCCTATATATAAGCATAAACGATACTGCGGGAGCGAACTAGGAGTCTGACCAAGAACCTACCCATTACTTTATAATTACCTTTTCATTAGATCGTTGACTAATAGCTAGAATTTTCAATAAGAACATTTTACATAAGTTTCAATTAGTTTTGTTGGGGCTTTTCTTGTTGACCACCTCTTTAGAAACCCTTAAACTTTGTATACTCTTACACTCTCTGTTAGTCGAAATCCTGTTGCATGTCTTTAATAAAGTTCGGTCATAAACCTTTCTAAAGTAGGGGAGACCGCTTCAATACTACCTCTGCCCTTACCAATTACACATTCCTAAAACTTTTCTCAGTTAAACTCTCAACTTTCTAACCTCAGGTCACCTGTAAAATTTTTTTTTTTTTTTTGAAACTTTTACCTAGGATATTAGACAACTATTTTAAAACTTGTCAAATCATAAATGATGAAAAATTTTCAACCTACTTGATTTATACAACGTCTTTTGTTTTATAGTAGCCGCCACTTGAGAAAAATTTCGAGACAAAATTTTCTAAAGTACGGGAGACTGTGACATCCGTCACCTCCACCTTTAATCAATTGTCAAATTTAGTCCCTAAACTTTTCAACGTTGACTAATCTATTTAAAACGTGAGGTACTTTTAAATTATACATTTAAAAGCTTACTGTATGTGTGAATTATAGTCGAAACTTACGAAATACAAACCTAATTAGTTATTTTTTTATAAGTTAAGATAAAAAGTTTAAGTTCTAAAAAGTTTCGGATAAGTTGAAGTTAAAAGTAACTGGAGTTGGTTAAGTTTTATAAAAGAAAAACTAACTTGGTTATATAATATACTAACAAAGTTAAACATTGAGGGACTAAAATTGTCAATACTTAAAAGTTTTAAAATATGATCAGCCCTCCCCTGCCTCTGGATTCCCGTGGGTTTTTCCGGCCAGGCCTGTGGCCGCCGGCGAAGCATTCCGGTAAGACAAAAATACCACTTTCGTTATAACTTTTGACCATTTTATTTTGTGATTAATCATTCTCCACCCTTTCCATTCGGTTACAAGCATTAAAACAAGATATAATTGCGTTTTAATCGAGCTTTGATTCCTTTTTTCGTAACCGCTAGCCATTAACCCAAATCGAACCGAAACGTTTAATTCCGGCGATTAACCTTATAAATTGTTCCCTCTCATTCGTTCTCAAACCTTTATACGACTTAAAACCATATTATAAATAGCATAATCGCGTCTAAAAAGCGTTGAAATCGGCTCCAAGAAATCGTTCTCTTTTTTTGTTCGTTTTGCCTCATATTCGCAGTGTAAGTTTGTAAATTATATGCCGTTTTTGTTATTGTTCATACCTGGGCAAAAGCCCCTTAAAATAGATGATTAATCATTCCTATATCAGATTATTGAGAATGGATGTTAGGGTTAGGGTTTTGCTTAGTATATTGGGGAAGAAGATGAGCCTTACTTATTATTTAAATATAATTCTGTTTTAAATAAATAACAAAAGCATTGCTTGGTCTAGTGGTTTAGTGGGTGGTTGTGTTGTGAGAGAGCCCGAGTTCGAGTCCCTGTAGCAACAGCATTTAGAGTTCTTTTTTTTTTAGATTTTGTATTTTTGTTTTCCTTTCTTATTTATTTATTTACAAATACATTTATATCTTAAGATAATCATAATAAATTCATTTTTGATCCAAAAATTATAAAAATTTAGGGGTAGCTTCTTGACACTCTAAAGAAAATTATCACACTTTTATTTTCTTGAAAATATCTTATTTTTATATTTTTATTGAATTAAATTGCTTAAACCCTATTTAATTGATAAAAAGTTCATTTTTAATGATTTTAATCTCAAACTTTTTGAGTAATTATTTCTCAACATCATGAACTGGAATAAAATTATTGGGTTAGAAAACACTTATTTTTGTTTATTTTCCTATTTTTAATCATTTAAACATGATTTAATTCTATTAAATCTGTTTTAAATATAAATAAATTTATAAAAATTATGAGAAAATTATTTTCATTGAGTTACACCATAAAGAATCCATTTTCTATAAAAATAACATTTTTGGGTCATGTCTTGTGTTATTAACGTTATTTATGTTTAATTGGACATAATTAAACATTTATTTATTTACACTATTTAAACACCTATTTTATAAATACTTTTCTTATAAAATAGAAATATTTTTATATATTTGAAAATCTTAATTACCATTCGTTAGATCATGGTGTAACTCATAAATCATTTATTTATACATTTATAATTATTGTATTTATTTACAATAATAAGTGAAGGTAATTAACTACATTATATTGTTTTAATTATTCAAACATAATTTGTATCTAAATATTTAATTGGTAATATTTATATTACCTAAATCATATTTACAAACTTTGGTATATTATTATACAACTTTTACATTAACGCGGTTTATCATAAAAACTCTAATTCCCCAAATCGACTTAGCAAACCCTAATGCCCTAGACCCTAGATACTTTAGACTCTTAGACATTTCCTTATTAGTACTCTTATACATTATAGGTTGGATTCTTCGAAATTCCCATTACTTAGCTCACGACCGCTTAAGTGGATTTTGATCGCTTTCGCAAACTGTGAGTATATCTTTCCCCTTTTTACTGTTTTACTATTCTGGGGCGACTCATGTACTTACTATCAAGTTTCTATTTCTTTTACTAAATGCAATTCTCATGTGTGTTTGCTTTATGTTAATTGGTGTGTCTATGACTTGTCAAAATCATTAACCGCTGGGCGGCCTAGCTTTTCAATGAATAGTACTATGGTATACCCCCCTTGAGACTCTGTTGAGAGAATCTTGGTCATTGTCTTGTTAATTCATTATTCAGTTGGTTAGTCATGTGTTAGTCATTATTCTCAGGTTTGGTTTTGAACGGATATTACTTAATACATAATTGAAATGTTACCGCACATGAATTGCTAAACACTTTTCTACTATATTTATTTAAACAGGGTATGCTCACCAATACAATTTTTGTATTGACCAAATTATTTTGTACATGTTTCAGTTTGTTTTGAGATGCATCCTTTAAGCTTTCGGATTTATATTTAGATTTTGATCCATTGTATTTAAATTTAGTTGGCAGTTAGAATCGTTGTATTTCATTTCAATGTAATAAATTATTTAATCAATGTATTCAAATTTACGCTTTAGTCCATGAGCTATTGAACAATCGTCACTACGTGACACCTCGATGTTTCCGCCATCGGTTGGGGTGTTACACGGGCATATCGAGACGAGGGCGTGGATATGTGGATCGCACAAAACGGAGTTTGTATGGTCAAGTTATGGACAAAACAAGGTTCGGTTCGCAATTTGTACGGGAGTTCTTAACCGGCGCGTATTGGACGGCACGTACGCGAAGGTATTATTCAATATAACTTTATAATATTTATTGGGGGCTCTTTTGGGATGTGAGAAAATGACGGGGACGACTTTCCGGAACGTTTTTCAGTAACGTTAAATTATGGATTTTTGTATTCGAATGGGTATATGGTTGCACGGTTCGGGACAGTATTAAGCTGAGCTTGTAGCTTGCTGACTGTAATAATGGATCGGGTATTTTGAGATATAGAGCTTGATGGAGATGCTTTGTATGACGGCAGGTTCAAGTTTAAGGGGGTATCCACGAGACGGTCTTCAAGACGAAGGAAGCTTCGCAACCGGTGAGTTCTAGTCCCCCTACTTTTACGTTTTTATATATTATTTTGGGGCTATCATACATGCTTAAATGGTTTTCCGCAAATGTTAAGATGTCGATTAAATTAAAGAGCTTTACGACTTTAATGTTTTTATGAATCTTATCCAATGAGACGGTTCTTTACGACTTTAATGTTTTTATAACCAAAACAATTTTTTCAAAAAGAGGGAAAATCGTCCGATGACTTATGACAAACGCAACCGGATAGCCATTGAGAAACTATTGAAGAAACCATTGGTGAACACAACTGCTGAAAACAAAAAGGTTCTTGCTAAACCTAATGCCAAATCAGCAGTTGGACCTGTCTGTGTTAAATCAGAGAAGGTAACCAAGAAGGTAGCATTCAAGGACGGAGTAAAGCAACTGGCTGAGACCTCAAAATTTCAGATCCGGATCTTGAAACGGTCTGAACATTCTTGGTCATCAAAGGGTTCTGAGGGTGCTTCAACTTCACACAATGTGAAATCTGAAAAGACAAAAGTTGAGTGTGAAAAGAAAGAGGTTGTTAAAACCCAAGATGTTTGTGAAACAAATGAATCTTTGAATCAATCAGTTCAAAGACCCAAGACCAAACTGGCTTGGGTCCCCCGAAAGATCTAATTGTTTTATTTGATATGTGCAGGGAGCTCCAGCTGGCCCTGTTAGCAGCCTCTGGATTGTTGACAGTGGAGCTTCTTGCCACATGACAGGGGATCTCACGCTACTTTTTGATATCAAGAACATAAATGGAGGGAACAATAATGACTGAACTACATTAAAAAATCAGCTTGACCTATTTATAGGCTGCACATTCGCCCACTGTGTAGGTGCGAATGTGCACATTCGACCAAACGGCCTGGTCGAATGAAGCAATACATAACAAACTAAATCTTCCTTCGCCTCCTGTCTCTCCTTCGTATGAACTTCTTCCTTCGCACCCTTTGATTTCTTCCTTCGCCCACAATAATATTCCTTCGCCCATTCAACTCAAAACATTAACATATGTTTATTGTAAATCCAAAGCATTAGTCGCACAATTATGCATCTACAAACTCCCCCTCGACTATTGCTTGGATTGTTTAAGTCTTCGTTCCTCATCCATTCTTTTGTTCATCAGCATCACCTTCTCGAACACTTGCTTCGGTTTTTTCTTTTTCGCTTCAGGAACCTCTTGAGCTTTAACAAACTTGCCAAGCTTCTTATCATAGTCGCACCCGGCGTTGATATCATGAGCAAAACACAAAAATACCACTCGCTGGTATTTACTAGCCTGTTCAGCATCCTTAACATCGCTGAAGATAGGATTGTAATACAACATTATGATGTCCTCATGTGAACAATTAACCAGCCACATGGGATCAAAAATGTGTATTTTCTTGAAACTCTTATCACCATCCTTCAGAACAATCACAGCTTTTGCAATCTTCCAATCATAGTACCACCAGATAAAGTCTTTAGTGAAATGTTGAGGAATTTGCAGCAATGGAATGTGCCTCAACACTTTTGGTGGTTTGTACTTTAAGGTCACTTTGGGCAAACCAGTTATATCGTCAATAGTCTTCTTGTGAAAAATCCTTTTTGGATATTGAGGTTCAAAGAGGTTCCACTTCGTCCTACTCTCCCTAGTCATCTTCTCAGCAAAGTATGCAATCTGATCATTTGTCGTTCCAGTCATCTTGTGTCGACAAATATCACGAATTGCCCAATATGGGAGAGTCTTCAAATCATGGAATCGATCAAAGTATAGGATCCCCTTCTCCCATTTATGAGGATCCGGATTTGGAAGATGGTGAAGTCTCGGCGGCGATGGCAAAAGAGATCTTTGAAGGTCTGGCGAAACAGGTTGGCAAAACTGTTGAAGAAATATTAGTTGATAACCAGATTCCTGATCTAACTGAAAAGGAAGACTCTGAAGTGTGTAGCAGTGAAGTGGGAGAAGGGGATCCTATACTTTGATAGATTCCATGATTTGAAGACTCTCCCATATTGGGCAATTCGTGATATTTGTCGACACAAGATGACTGGAACGACAAATGATCAGATTGCATACTTTGCTGAGAAGATGGCTAGGGAGAGCAGGACGAAGTGGAACCTCTTTGAACCTCTATATCCAAAAAGGATTGTTCACAAGAAGACTATTGACGATATAACTGGTTTGCCCAAAGTGACCTTAAAGTACAAACCACCAAAAGTGTTGAGGCACATTCCATTGCTGCAAATTCCTCAACATTTCGCTAAAGACTTTATCTGGTGGTACTATGATTGGAAAATTGCAGAAGCTGTGATTGTTCTGAAGGATGGTGATAAGAGTTTCAAGAAAATACACATTTTTGATCCCATGTGGCTGGTTAATTGTTCACATGAGGACATCATAATGTTGTATTACAATCCTATCTTCAGTGATGTTAAGGATGCTGAACAGGCTAGTAAATACCAGCGAGTGGTATTTTTGTGTTTTGCTAATGATCTCAACGCCGGGTGCGACTATGATAAGAAGCTTGGCAAGTTTGTTAAAGCTCAAGAGGTTCTTGAAGGGAAAAAGAAAAAACCGAAGCAAGTGTTCGAGAAGGTGATGACATTGGAAGAAAAGAAACTTTTGAGGATCAAGCTGATGAACAAAAGAATGGATGAGGAACAAAGACTTAAACAATCCAAGCAATAGTCGAGGGGGAATTTGTAGATGCATAATTGTGTGACTAATGCTTTGGATTTACAATAAACATATGTTAATGTTTTGAGTCGAATGGGCAAAGGAATATTATTGTGGGCGAAGGAAGAAATCAAAGGGTGCGAAGGAAGAAGTTCATACGAAGGAGAGACAGGAGGCGAAGGAAGATTTAGTTTGTTCTGTATTGCTTCATTCGACCAGGCTGTTTGGTCGAATGTGCACATTCGCACCTACACAGTGGGCGAATGTGCAGCCTATAAATAGGTCAAGCTGATTTTTGAATGTAGTTCAGTCATTATTGTTCACTCCATTTATGTTCTTGATATCAAAAAGTAGCGTGAGATCCCCTGTCATGTGGCCAGAAGCTCCACTGTTAACAATCCAGAGGCTGCTAACAGGGCCAGCTGGAGCTCCCTGCACATATCAAATAAAACAATTAGATCTTTCGGGGGACCCAAGCCTGTTTGGTCTTGGGTCTTTGAACTGATTGATTCAAAGATTCATTTGTTTCACAAACATCTTGGGTTTTAGCAACCTCTTTCTTTTCACACTCAACTTTTGTCTTTTTAGATTTCACATTGTGTGAAGTTGAAGCACCCTCAGAACCCTTTGATGACCAAGACTGTTCAGACCGTTTCAAGATCCGGATCTGAGATTTTGAGGTCTCAGCCAGTTGCTTTACTCCATCCTTGAATGCTACCTTCTTGGTTACCTTCTCTGATTTAACAGAGACAGGTCCAACTGCTGATTTGGCATTAGGTTTAGCAGGAACCTTTTTGTTTTCAGCAGTTGTGTTCACCAATGGTTTCTTCAATAGTTTCTCAGTGGCTATCCGGTTACGTTTGTCATAAGTCATCGGACGATTTTCCCTCTGTTTGAAAAAAATTGTTTTGGTTATAATAAGGTGCTGGCTGAGGGAAAAACCGTCTTTGTGGATAACTGTAATTATCAACCGGATAATCATGTCTTTGCTTCATCTCCACCTCGTGCCTCTTGTGTCGTACATACGGGCAGGTGGCAAGTAAATGTCCCATTTTCCCGCACTTAAAACACGCACGGTATTCTTCATAGTTTTCCTTGATGTTCGACGTAGAAAAACTCGCAATGGGATATTGATCAACCATGCACTGTTTTCTTAAACTCTCAGGAGCTGGATCCTTTGAGTAAGTCAGCTCAATAAAACTATTTGACTTGACTGTTGGCTTAACGAATTGTGTGACATTGACCTTTGCGTCTTTAGAATTATCCGAATAAATTTTCTTTAAAATGGCTGGAGGAATATCATTGGTTCGTTCATGTTTTGGAAACCAAATTGTACTTTCCTGCCAGATCTTTTCAATTTTGGAATAGTTTACAAATTGAATCGGATATTCGTCATTAGACAAAATCTTATCGGAGCCTTGCATCCGATAGAAAACTTTCACAGGTTTATCACACGATTCGTTGTTCTCTTCATTTGATTTCTCAGTTTTAGTTTCAATTTTCTTATTAACAGATTTAACCACATTTTTCTCAACTTTCTTAATCACTTTCTTTTCAACATTTTTATCAACAGACTGCTCAACTTTCTTAGCAACATTCTTTGCTGATTGATTCTTTCTGTGAGCATTAGCCATAGGATGGACAATCTGAGATGGTGAGACTGGTTCAGTAGTGATTATATGATTTTCATCAGGAATATCACTCTCTTTCTCAACAACCGTCTCAGACTGTTCATCTTCTTCATCAGAATCATCTGCAGCTACCACACCTTCATTGTTTCCCAAAACAGGTCTCACATCAGAATACGGGTCTCCAACACTGGATGTGTTGGACTCGTTATCTAATGTGGAGTCAGATTTGACTAGATTCTCCGGTGCTATCGCATGCAAATTATGATTTTCGAACAACACCGGAGATGGGACAGCTTTGTAGTTTGCACAACTCGACTGTGAAGGTTCTTCGATGATGTGGTCAACTGCATAAGCAATGTGCTTATAACTCTCCAACTTTTTATTCAGTTTTTCAGCGAAGCACTTGATGGTTGCCATTTCTAATTTTGTGTTTTCCATTTCATTTATATAGTTGTTAATGGCAAGTTGCTTTAAAGACAAAGTCTTTTTCAATTCAGAAACATCCTTTTTGTAACCATCAAGTAGTTTGTTGAATTCTTTTGCTTCCTTTTGATAAGTTTGACAATTTATTTTAGCACTCTCAAGTTGTACCTTGAGTTGCTTATTTTCTTCTGTCAAACTATCAAAAATGGAACATTTATCACAAACATGAGATTTAGATTGAGATTCAGTACTTACCGGTTTAGGTGGTTCTGTCATTGCCATCAGTGCGAAATGAGCTTCCTTCCCTGCAAAGAATTTTGAGTAATCAATCTTTGTGCAGGCATCATCCACCATGCACGACTTGCGGGTCATAAGGAAATCTGCTTCAGCTAGCAACTGATCGATGTCATCGTCTAGTGAGTTCACACTAGCTTCCGAGTCAGAATCACTTTCCATGTCCGAGTAAGCCGAATCATATTGTTCTCCAACATTTGTGACAGAATCAAGAATCATTCCAGACTACTTGTCTTCACACTCATCATTCACATCCTCATTCAACTCTTCTATTTTCAACTCCGTCAATTTTCCTGTCACAACATCTTCTTCAATCTCCACATTTTCATCCAAACTCATCTTTTGTGCCACACAAGCCACATTTCCTTCAGTAATCTCTTCCACTCCTAATTGCATACCCGTCCAATCAAAACCTTCATCTTTTTGGATCACAAGTGCTTGGTTTTGGTTTTCAGTTTGGGTTTGGGTTTGGGTTTGAGTGTTAGGTGTAGAGATGGGAACAATGGTTCGGTTTGGATTCTGTTGTGGCTGGTTTTGAGATGTGGATTGTCTAGTATTGGTATTTTGTTGTGTGTTTTGACGGTTCTGGTAGTTGTTTTGAGGTTGAAAGCTAGAAATGTTGGGACTGTTGTATGATACCTGATTCTGGTTTTGATTTTGTCGGTTTTGGTAGCTTGAGTTGAACGGTTTTCGATTACCTTGTTGAGTCGGCTGTGTACACTCTCTCTTGAAATGACCCTTCTCACCACAATTAAAACATGTGACCTTGGCTTTGTTAAAGCCATAAGTGGTGTTTGGAGAAGTCGAAAGGTCAGTTCGCCCTGTTTTCTGAATAAAATCAGTGGCTCTTCTCATGATGCTAGCAAACGCCCACTGTATATCCATAAGCTCCATTTCCTCTTTATCGATTTGTACATAGTCCTCATTGGTTAGATTGTTGTTTCCAATCTGACTAGCAACTAAACCGTTGTATGATGCAAACATTGCAGATACTAATGCTACATGTTGTTGAGCAATCTCAACAGTAACATTGTTAAGGTTAGAAGTCTCTAACACAATCGGGCTTTGATTTGATTGTGTTTGAGTGATCTGCATTTGGTTCATGTGAGGATTATATGGTTGTTGTTGAGGTTGGCTGGCAGTGTAACATGCAGCTTGTTGCATAGGTGAAAAAGGTGGGATGAAATTAGGTGTTTGATAAGATTGTGGTGTATATGATGAAGTTTGGGCAAGATAGTTGATTGGTGCTTTGGTGGGTTCAACAACATTAGATACACAAGCAATATGAGGTGCAACACTTGAAGTAGAGCTAGAAGTAGAAAGAGAAGTAGATGTACCACTCACATACAACTCTGGGTTCTGTGGAATTTGTGCTCTCTTTGCTATCCTCTTCTCCTCCATTTCTTTGTTCTCCAGTTTTTGTATGAACTCATTGATAGTCCAATACTGGTTTGCATCTTTTTCTTTCAACACTTCAATGTGTTGGTTCCAATATGGTGGTAAGACATCAACAAATTTATCCACCAGTTCAGACATAGGTATGCTAATCTCGTAGCTCGAGAGCTCTGTGAGCAAGTGGAAATACCTTGGAACCAATTCTTTTAATGTCTTGTTACCCATGTAACTAAAGTTCTCGAACTCTTTACGAAGCTCTTCCATTCTCAGCTTCCTAGTATTCTCGTTACCATCATATCTGTTTCTCAGCATATCCCACAACTGTTTTGAAGTAGTACACGATCCGAACTGATGCAGCAAGTCAGTGTTGATCGCCTGAGATAATTGAGAAAATGCCTTTTTCTCGATTGCGAACTTCTTCTTCTCATCATCACTCAAGTTCTCCAATGGTATAGGTTCACCTGTGTTCTCCAGAATAGGAGCAACATAACCTTTCACTATCATCTGCCATGCCTCGGCTCCCTCTAAGCCTTGTCCCTCCACATGTATCTTCTTTGTCTTCCATGTGTTATAGTCAATCATATCCATGAGCTTTGGTGGACGATTTCCACTGCCTGATGATAGATCATGAATGAGTGTAGATATGGCATTGGTCGTCTGTGAGTGAACAGCAGCTGCTGCTACTCCCCAATAGTCGCCAATTGGTTGCTGTAATGGTTGCACAACTTGCTGAGGAGTAGAACTCGTCATAGCCATCTAGTTGATTGGCTGAGATGGTGGACTAGTCTTCTGGGCTGCAACTGTCCATGGATTTCTAGTTGTCTGCTGCTGTGGTGCGGGATTAGGTCTTGGCGTAGTTGGAAAGTTCCACATCTTAACCTGTAAATGTTCAAACACGAAAAGATTAGAAAAATTTTAAACAGGTTTTACCTTCGCACTATCGTATGGTCGAATGAGGAAAATTCTTCTCCTTCGATCGTTTGGAAAGGTACGAATGTGGACTATGACAACATACAAACTCTTTCGACCGTTTGTTCTCTCTTTCGACCGTTTGTTCCCTCCTTCGACCGTTCGATTAGTCGAATGAAACTCTGATGGTCGAATGTACAACAATAAGCTATGAAACTCTACGTTCGACCACAAAATCAACACCTTCGACCAAAAAATCACTCGTTCGACCAAAATTACTCACACCTTCGACCGTTCTCTCTAGGTTCGACCCTGCTCTTTTCAAAAACGGTTATTCTTTGAAAATCAGGTAATTTTGATCATGTTTATCAAATGTTGATAGATTTTGATGATTTTAATCAGGTTTTGAATCGGAATTAATTTGGAACAAGTTTATCATAGAGAATTATCCATTTTAACCATGAAAACAAGTTGTAATAAATCAAAATCTCATCAACTCAATTTGTTCAATGAAATAGAAACTTTTTGACCAAAATTGGGTCCAAATCAACTGAGAAACTATCAATTTGTGGTTGTTTGATCCAAAATGGCTCTGATACCACTTTGTATGTGCTAAAAGGATCGATAAATCAACAAAGAAATGATCAAACAAGTTTGATTTAGGTGCGGAAACCCTAAACCAATCACAAAATGATAATCAATCAGATCAAAACAAACAAATCATCATTCAAAGCTTTTCTCATTAATAAACAACTCAATTACACGTTAATATGATTAAAACATTAAAGACACAACGTGAATTAAGCTTAACAAAACTCTAGAGAGACACACTGAAAGTGGAGGGACCAATAATGACTGAACTACATTCAAAAATCAGCTTGACCTATTTATAGGCTGCATTTTACGTTTTTATATATTATTTTGGGGCTATCATACATGCTTAAATGGTTTTCCGCAAATGTTAAGATGTCGATTAAATTAAAGAGCTTTACGACTTTAATGTTTTTATGAACCTTTTCCAATGAGACGGTTCTATGACGGTTAAAAGAGTCAAGAGTTTTAGAGATACCCTTTGCAGTGTATGTGTCGGTTCGAGCCGTTTAGTCTCGTGCCGAGGTATGGTCAGGTTGGGTGTTTATCTTGTGGTAGTATAAAATGGGTTTTATAGTCGAGGCATTACGATTAGGGGTTCAGTATGAGAAAATGATTAGTTAAAGTCTTAGAATTAAATGAACGCGGTGATGATGATTATAGGAGGTGTGTGGTTAATCCACGTTATAGTTTGATGGGACCCTAGACATAGTGAATGTGTGTGTGGGTGCCATATGTTTTGTGTGATATAGCATCCCTGAGGTGCTGAAGCGGATTATTGGTAATGGTTCGTTACCTTCGGGGTGGCGACGGGTTACCAATGTTCAGGTCGTCGATCTAAGTGGTGGTGTCGACGCGTCTATAAGGTCGTTACCTTCGCGGTAGCGACGGGTTACTAATGTTCGGGACCGTTGATCTAAGTGGTGGTGTCGACATGTCCATATGGTCATTATCTTCGGGGTGGTGACGGGTTGTTGAGCTTGGCTGGCAACGGGTTGTTACCTTCGGGGTGGCGACGGGTTGTCACAAGGCTCGTGCATATTTTTGTGACTTAACTAATATTGTGTGATAGGCTTCCCATTTTATGTGCTTTACGATTTTGTGCTAGACGATGCGGTGGGTAATGTGTATTCAGGACGTGAATGTAAATTAATCGAGTTTCCTTGTGTTGTTTTGTACTAGTGGATTTCTTGTACAGTAGTCAGTCGTTTCTAGAAAAGAAGTCAGTTGCAATGACAAAGGGAAATGTAGAATGACAAGCAGGTCATGGGTAGAAGTGGCTGAGTTTGGTTAGCGGGTCAATGTGCCTAGAAACCACCACATAGTCGGTTGCCAGTTTGAGGGTAGTATGACTTAACGGGTTGGGTTTTATGTTGGGTCTTAATGATTATTGAGAGATTATAAACCAAGGTGCTTTTGTTAAACAAATAGACTGTTTTGTTATCAACTTTAACGTTTCAACTTAACTATTAGAACTCACTCAGCGTAGCTGACTTTTGCATGTATGTTAGATTGTTTTGCAGGTCGGATTGAGTTGGTAATGCATCTTGGCTAGCGGATGGGATTACTCATGATAGCATGGATGGCATTCGTAGTTTTGAAATTTATTAGCAAACTATTTTTTTTAAACAATTTGTACTGTTTTAATTATTTTTCCGCTGCGTGATTTTATTAAAATTGTTGATTTTAAAACTGTACACTGTAATGAGACCCAACGGTAGGGTCCCCGGGTTTGGGGCCTTACAAGTTATGGTCTTTTTGAGTTTCTTTCTTTTAAACAAAATGGATATTGGTGCTCTTTCGGGTATTTGAGATGAATGAGACTGAGAGGAAGTTTCAGTCACATCTTTTGAAAGTGCAGATTGCACATTAGCAGCTTCAGGCATCTCAACTTCTTGAGTTGCTTTTCTTTTAGGGTTGGTGGGTTTGGATTTTTGTTTCTTAGGTTGTTTTGGCTTTTTGGGAATGGGTTTTGAGGATGTTGGTTCCTTATGGACTGTGACATGTTCCCCTTGGTCATCTTCTGGCAAGACTATCGGTTTGTTATGCCTAGAGTATGCTTGTAAGGATAAAGGATTTAAAAGAGTTGTTTTACCCACAAGCACCTCTTGTCCAAGTTCTTTGATAATACATTATATGACGAACCTTGGATATAACAAAAATTTATTTTTATTATTTTGGTGATGCAACACCAACTCATCTATACTATATTAATAAGCATATAGGAAGGGCAGAAATGGTCATTTGCCATGGTACAAACCTTGAAAGCATAGTGTATAATTATTCAATGCATAAAAACTCTTAATCTTTTAAAGATGCAAGTTGTGATGCATCATGTACAAGCCTCTTATGCAAAAAAAAATACAGGATAAATTCATCAAACTAGGGTTTCTTTCATCATATCTAAGACATTTCATAACCTTACCCGCCGCCTCCCTCCACCCTCCTCTCTCTCCCTCTGTGCCGATTCAAGAATATAGGCGATTTCATCACCAGATCGATGAATATTTCCCAATATCGACGAATATTCCTACCTTAGTCAAGGGTAAGTGACACTTTGTTTTGATTTTGCCAACTATTTCATCATTTTAAACCCTAACGAAGACAAACATGCTCACATTTTTGTAGATCCATAGTGATGTTTTGCTGCAAAGTGGGAGTCAGTATGGGGTTCTGTTACAGCAGAGGTAACTCTGGAAACCTAATAAATGCACTTGTTAGCTTAGATTGGAGGAACCGTAATTTGTTTTTGTTAGATGATTTATTCGCATGAAAGATTGTTGTTTACAGTTGGAAATCACTTGGAATCAAGCTTGTCACGTTTGAAATGTAAGAATTATTTTGTTATGTTTTTTGTTGCATATAATATTATAGACAGTTGGTGTCTGAAGAACAGTCATTTTAATCTGTTTGACAAACATGATGGCCCTATTAGTGGTGTGCACTTTCATCAGGCACAATCTTTTTTTGTATCTGGAGGTTTGTTGATTTTAAATTAGTTGTGATTTTAGTTTTTTTATTGTTAGATGATTTATACAAATTAGTGTTTTAAGGTATACGGTTTGTTGCTTTTTGGCCATGTTCAAACCGATCAAAATGAATGTTTTGTAATATCATCATTATTGTTATTATTGTAATTATAATTGTTGTTGTTTTCACTTTGTTACAACCATTTCTATTTCCAAAATAGTGCTTGAAGCAATGCTTACTTGCAGTGTGTCATTTTACGTAACACGGTGTAAAGCAATCGACTTTGTAACAAGTAAGCGTACGCTGTTCACGTACTTTTTGCATGGTTGAAATAGGGTTAATGTTGTTGAAAAATGTGGATAAACTAAATTATTTGGCCCCTCTTCTGGTCAATTAAGCTCAATGTCAGACAAGCATATAGATGCGGAAAATATGCGATGGTGAAGTAATAAAAACATTGCTTGATATTGAATCCTCTTTCAAGCATTAAAAGCCACAACTAGCAGGGTATTGGCAGCTCGTCTACAATGATGGTAAGTTACATTAATTAGACTGATAATGAGCAATAATCATCTTTATGACTGAAATTCAATATGGATATAAGGATTTAACCTTAATTTTATATAATCTTTGGCTTTCAGGCATCATATAGAGCATGAGCTACTACTAAGATACTTTAGTAAGTTACAGTCGAATGATTTGTCAATATGTCACAATAATTTTAATGGTTTAGATAATTCATGATATACAAGAACTTTAGATGATTCACAGAAGTCAATGGTAAGTAATACGATCGTAATGTCTGTGTCTTCTTAATCAGTGTTAAGGTTCTGTGGCGACAACTGATGGGAGAAGGACCCCGAATCACCGTTCAAATCAAACAATAAAAAAATGATTGATCTACGACTCGATGGTTACAGTGACCACTGCCATTTCGGAAACAGCGTCGGCAACGATAAAAGTAGAGATAATCTGTAATATTCTTGCGCAGCGAAAAGTCTGGTGACTGAGTCACGATTCGGACCAGAGGTTGGTTAGTTAGTCAGATCTAATAGTGTTAAATTGTTGTTTTTATAGGTTCTTTTATATTTTCTCATCCTATGTAATGTCACTTTGGGACACATGGAATTTTTTAGTGTTGAAAGTTATTTGGGTCTAACTGGTTAATTTTTCAGTAGCAGGCATTTGGGACACTTGCTTCTGATGTTCAGGATGCTTCCTTTATAGATTTGATGGCCTTTGTAAATAGGCTAGACGATGAAATATCCTTCTTGGTATGCCTTTTGTTTTTTGTAGTTAAAACATATCAGCTATGTGCAAATATATTTTTAACAATATCCTGAAATTTCTTAAAAATGTGTCTTTATCTAATAATTATTGATGCAGGTGGAAGCATTTGACACAGTAGCTAAAGGGATGCTTTCTACGATCCTTCACGTGCTAAAGATTTTCTACTCATATCCGGCACAAAGGTATGTAATTAGATTTCCAAAACTCTATTATCCCCCACCCCTGCGTGCCTTAGGGCCGATCTCATATTTGGCAACCTTGTTATTTTACTTTGCCACTACATTTACCACAAATATCTTTAGCTCAAAAGTTTTCCATCTTTGTGTGGATTTTTTTTTAGTTTAATTGTCATTTACAACTACGCACCTCGAAAGGTTTTAGTTCTGGACTGGTTGAAGAACCGACTTCTAAAAATGATCAATACTGAGAACCGAGTTTTATAAGATCAAGAAATGACATTTGAAGCGTATTTAACGGGTCTTTGTTTCTTTGTTATAAAACGGGTTATGTTTTATTTTTATGGGCTGGATGGGTAAAATATTTAGCTAAGCGAGAACGTGTTAAAACGGTTCGGGCGAGAACGTGCAGCATCTTACAACGGTTTATATTAAAAGTTATATTGTTATTGTTATAAAAAGGCATTATTGATACCGCTGGCAGACTGGCGGTATCTATTGTTTGCTTTAATGATCAGAATTTATGTAGCGTGACTGCAAATACTACTGACGACCACAACCTTCGACAGCGGTAATAGGCACAAGTCAACAACCCTTAGTTGCTAGAGACTATGCATCCGATACCAATATCCCTGCATGAGATGTTCTTTGTTAATCAGCTATGATTTTGTTCTTTACGCTGTTATTTATACCTTTTATGGATGTAACAAAACCCTTATTGATATTATTTTGGGTGGATGATCTCCTATTTCATTACAGACCAAAGAAGAACCAGAGAGCTTGATTTTTGTCGCCTTGTATTGCGGTCAGTGGCATCATATAACTAGGCATTATAATCCATATGTGGACATGGAATGTGAGGTATCTCTTTTCTATTCTTGTTGATAATTAGAAGTAGGCAGATGTGCAAGACCCTATGTGAGGCGCTTATTATTTAAAAAAATATGAAAACTAGTTGTACATGTCAATATGACCTACTCTGCCTGTTAGTGCTAATAAAGCGCGCCTCACGCCCTTCGCCTAAGGCGTCGCCTCTGGCGCTTCATGTATTCTGGCGCTTTTGTCTAAAAAAAAGTGTTTTCCCATTGCCTCAGGCCTACTTTTTTTAAACCAAGAAACTCATGGGAATAAAATACTTTAGATTTTTTTTTTGTGAAATAGATGACATAAATCTAATTCTTACAAAGTATTTTTGTTTAACTTATTGTTGATGGTTGCAATTTGCAGTGTGGTGTTTTCCTTTTATACATATAATGCAAGGTTTCTTGATGGAGAAACTTCTTTTTTCACCTTTTAATTTTGATTTTTTGGGGGTCCTTAGTTTGTTTATAGGTATTTCTCAGCATGTTAGCGAGGGCTACGCCACTTGATTTGCCATTGAGGCATTGCATTCTTGTACATGATTGCCAATAAAGCCAAGAAACTACTACTGTAAGTGGACTCGAGAGTCAAAGTCAAGATTTGTTAGATCATTGACATTGTGTGATTGATTAATCAACAACTTCGAGTTAGATTTACGTGCATATTTGCTCTTAGTGGTGGACAACGATTGATTAGCTGGTGGATGGCTAAAAATGGTTTAGGTGTGTAATCTTTTTATCCCTATAAAATATTTATCTACTCAAGGTGGCAAAATAGATGAGTTGAGTAATTTGGATAAATGGATAATATAACAAAAGGGTTTGGATTCTGAAAAAAACTTGTCCAAGAACTAAATATTATATATATATATATATATATATATATATATATATATATATATATATATATATATATATATATATATATATATAGTGTGTTGAATATGATCACAAGAATTACTTTTTCTCAGTCACAATCTACTTTAATATTAGCATTACGTGCTATTGTTTCACAAACGTAAACAAGAAACCTTGTATGTGATAGAATACATAGTTGAGTTTGAACAGTTAGCAACCTGATGTGTCATGCGTATTGCCAATGTATTGTTTAGTTTATTATTATTTCTGATGTAGTCATAGTTGTCAAAGGCGATCGCTTGGGGCGCCTAGGCGATCAAATTGTGAGAGGCCACCTTTTCCCCTTTATAGTCCTAGGTAAAAAAGCTACGATATGGGTGTTTGAAACCATAATCTGGTTACCAATATTATAGCCATATTTACAGCTATATATCTGGGAAATAATACTTACTATACACTTACCAATATCGTAGAGATATATACAAATTTCAATCAATCAAATCTATATTTTAGAAAAATATATTTAAATTTTAAAACAATTAAGAGATATATACAAATCAGCACATAAATAACATTTTATTCATGAATTCTTAACTCTCCTTATTTTTCATACTCTATTGATATAGAATTCTGCAGTATATCGATTTATTTGCTTCATATAACTTTTTTCTGAATTATTTTAATGATTGTTGTACTTTGTGATAAAGATTATGGTATTGGTAGATTTTTGGTATTCGAAGAAAGTGTTATTTTTCAATACATAATATTTTTTATGTTTTTATTGATTTGCTCTCTTTTTTCTCTGGCCCACGCTTTTTTTGCGCTTCTCGCCTAGGCCACAGACGGGGCCTAAGCACCTTGAGTGCGCCTCACGCTTTTGATAACTATGGATATAGTGTAAATAATATTAATAGTAGAGTCACGGAGTTAGTATATTTGGATGGTTGGGCTTAGAAAAATGACTTTTTGATTTTTGACCACTTGGGCAGATTACTGATTCCTTGATTGTTGAGTTATTACTACAATGACATGTGGCAGGCCATGTCATCATGGTTGTTCACAAGGCATGTTCATAAATTGATTCAACTTTCAAATGACATTTGTTTTTGTGCAGATGAATGTTGAAGCTTCGGTGTTTGCTGGAACCGATAGGTGTACATTAGGCGGAATAAAAAAGCGGCTTGAGGCGTAAGTATGAGATGTGCCTCTTGTACATGAGAAAATTTTATGCAACAAGATGATAATGTTAGTATTTGGGATCCAAATGTCGCAGTCGTTTAAAAACTACAACGGTTTTTTTAATGTTATAACGGATTAACGGTATCCTACAAATGGATGCATGGGTTCATGATGCAACTTTCATGATTCTATATAATTAATATATTTATAAACAGAGGTTTGACATAGAGTGAGTAAACAAGTAAGTGAAAGTAAAATTTGTACAGAAAAGAATGAGAAACACTTACAGAGTTTACTCAAAGTTTAGCATTCCAAGTATGGAAACTAACCTCGAAAATGTTGATGTGTCAAGGGGTTTGGTGAATATATTAGGTATTTGATTAGCTGTTGTAATATGTTTCACCTCAATCTTGCCTTTTTCGTAGCAATCCCTGATGAAATGATACCTGATTTCTATATGTTTTGTCTTTGAAAACTGAACAGGGTTTTGAATGATGCTAATAGCAGATTTACTGTCTACTACGAGTGGAGTCTTGGTCTCTTTGATTCCATAATCAAGAAGTTGATATTGGAGCCATTGAATCCGTGATGTACAACTTGCAGCAACAATGTATTCAGCTTCATCTGTTGAAGTTGCCACAGATGTTTGCTTCTTTGATTGCCAGGACACCAGACAGTTTCCTAAGAATTGACAACAACCAGATGTAGATTTTCTTGACATTTTACACCCTGCATAGTCACTATCTGAAAAAGTTGTTAACTTGGTATTGCTTGAAGTAGGATACCAAATTCCTAATGTAGGAGTTCCTTTTAGATATCTGAAAATTCTTTTGAAAGCAGTTAGGTGTGATTCCCTTGGTATAGATTGATATCTAACACAGACACAAGTTGAGAACATAATATCTGGTCTAGAAGCAGTTAAATACAGAAGGGAACCTATTATATATCTATACATGGTTTGATCAACCTGTTTTCCTTGATCAGTTGGTTTAACTTGTGTGGAAGGTGTCATGGGAGTGGAACATGATTTACTGTCTTGTAAAGAAAACTTATTTAGTAATTCTTTAACATATTTAGATTGATGTATAAAAGTTTCATTTGTTTGTTGCTTGATCTGCAGTCCCAAAAAGTATTGAGTTCTCCCATTGTACTCATCTCAAGTTTTGATTGCATGAGTTTCTTAAATTCATCACACAGTTTTATGTTTGTTAAACAAAAAATGATGTCATCAACATAAATTTGAACAAGTAAGACATGATTTCCAACATGCTTTATAAAAAGTGTTTTATCTATAGAGCCTCTGGTGAAGTAATTTTTGAGTAAAAAGGTTGAAAGTGTTTCATACCAAGCTCTGGGAGCTTGCTTTAGCCCATAAAGAGCTTTGTTAAGTTTGTACACCCAATTGGGATGAGAAGGATCCTAAACCCAGATGGCTGACAAACATACATTTCCTCTTTTATTTTTCCATATAAAAATGCACTCTTGACATCCATTTGAAAAACTTTAATTTTGTTGGAAATTGCATAAGCCAAAAATAACCTGATGGCTTCAAGCCTTGCAACTGGAGCAAAGGTTTCATCATAGTCAATTCCTTGTTCTTGATAATTATTCCAGCTTGCCTTGTTCTTGATAATTATTCCATCTTCATCTTGTTTGTTTCTAAAGACCTATCTTGTGCCAATTGGTAGCTTGTTTGGAGGTAAGGGGCAGATTTCCCATACCTGTTGCTTCTTGAACTGAAGCAATTCTTCTTGCATAGCTTGAACCCAATTGTTATCTTTGAGGGCTTCTTGATATTTCTTTGGTTCCAACTGAGAAATAAATGCTGAGAACAAGCAGAAGTTGGAAAGCTGGTTTCATGTAAGTACCCCTGAAGCAAAATCACCCATGATTTGATCCAATGGATGATTTCTGTGCTCAATCAATTGTTATAACCCTGTACTTGGTGATGGCTCTTGAACTTCTTCAAACAAACCACTGAGGTTGATGATATCTGGTTCAGCTGTATGTTGTGGTTCAGGAGTCTGTGGAGCTGAATCAGTAGTTTGGATTTATTTATCAGCATTTGTTGAAGTAAAAGTTTGTAAAACTTCTGATGGTTTGGAAGTTGATTTAATGACTGTGTTTGGAGTCCATGGTGGAGGACTATCATCATAAAACTCTTGATCACCATAATAAGTGGGTTTAGATGATGTAACAGTCTTTTCAGGTACGAAATGGAAACTGTCAAGGTCAAAGAGTTCAGCAGGATGTGCTGGAATGAGAGTTTGTTTTTACTCATTAAACTTGACATTCAGTGTTTCTTCTACTATCTTGGTTCTTAAATTAAAAACCTTGTAGGCTTTTCTAGTGGAAGAATAACCAAGAAAATAACCTGAATCAACTTTTGCAGCAAATTTTGAAATGTCTTTTATTGACAAGGAGATAAGAGGCTTTATGCCATGAAGAACTTCATATGCAGTTTTGGAATGTCTTTTATTGACAAGGACTCTATTTTGAACATAACAAGATGTGTTGACTGCTTCAGCCCAAAAATACAATGGTAGGCCTGAATCAGCTAACATGGTTCTAGCTGCTTCAATTAATGTTCTGTTCTTTCTTTCTACCACACCATTTTGTTAAGGAGTTCTGGGAATGCAGAAATGTCTAATAATCCCTTTAGACAAACAGAATTCATCCAGAGTTTTGTTCCTGAACTCTGTCCCATTGTCACTCCTGATGACTTTGACAGAGAGAGAGAATTGTTTCTCTACTTGTAGAATGAAGAACTTGATAATATCATCTGCCTCATCCTTGGAGTATAAGAAGAAGACCCATGTAAATCTTGAGTAGTCATCAATGATGACCATGCAGTACTTCTTCTTCCCAAGGCTCATAATTTTGACTGGTCGAAATGAGTCCATATGGAGTAGTTGAAGACATGCAGTTGTTTTTATTCTTCAATAGACTTATAGGAGGACTTATGATGTTTACCTTTAAGACAGGAAACACAGTGTTCTTTACACTGATATTCCTTTAAAGGTAGATCTCTGACCAAGCCCATTTTTGTGACTTTATTTATGGTTTTAAAGTTCACTTGGCCAAGTCTCCTATGCCAGAGATCAGTTTCAGAAGTTGATGATCTTGAGAAGAAACAAGCAGTGTTGTTAAGTACTTTGTCTTTTTCAATGTCCACTGCATAGACATTACCACATCTTTTGGCTATCAGCAAAGTATGATCTTCAATGATCTTCTCTATCAACTTTTGGCCTTCTGGTGATATGATCTTTCATGTTGTTTTGGTGAAAAAGGAAGAATATCCTTTGTCACACATTCGAGATACACTCAGCAAGTTGTATTCCAAGTTTTCAACCAGATTGACCTTGTCAAACTGTATTTTACCAGAGGATACATTGCCAAAGGACATAGATCCTTCTCAGGTATATGCATCCTGTCATGTGCATTGAGCCTCCACTGTCAACATACCAAATGCTATTCAAACATCTGGAGACCCTCTACACCATATAGCAAATTAGTTAGATATTGCAACCCAAGACAGTTTGGCTTTGGGTTTGCTCTTGAGAATAGAAACAGTTTGATTTGGACCACTTTTAGAAATCCATGTCTTTTTGGCAATGGATTTGTCATTATATCCAATGGTGAAGTCCTTTTGAGGACCACCATCAACTTTGGTCATCAATAGTTTTACCAAATTTGTAAGGTTTTCAATCTCAACAGTTTGTGAGACTGCTGATGATTTAGGTCCAACTATTGAAGGAGAATTTTGAGAAAAAGGCCTTTGTTGAGATTTAGTCTTTTTCTGAGAAAAGGTGTTACTTGGTTGTTGTTTGTTGGGATAAAAATTTCTTCAAAATCTTGTTTGATTTGTTTTCCTACAACCAGTTGTGAGATTTTCTTGTTGTACTGATTTCCTTTTCTGTATATACAAAATTCTATTTTGTGGTTAAACAAGCCACAAATTTCACAATCTTTTGCCTTCTCCTTCCTTTTAAATTTATTATGAGATGTGGAAGGCAAATTACTGACAGATTTAGAGTTTTGAGTTAGGTCATCAGTAGTTTTCAGGTTCTCAAATCCTGATGTAGATGAAACTACTAATAACTTATTGTCAGTATATAAAACTTCTGCATGACTTTCCTTTTCAATTTTTAGAATGTTCTGATGAAAGGATGTGCATTCGTTCATATTGGATGTTTGATTTACAACTATTCTACTCCCATCATCAGCAGTTTTGGGAGTAAAATCAGTTGGTGTTTCTGTATGGTGGTACCCTATGCCAAACTTAACATTTGATGCAGTTTGTTTGTTAAGCGGCATTTGGTAACCTCTACATGACTCAACCCAATTTTCACAATCAACCTTGGTGTCAGCAAGCTCTTTTCTGACATTTTCTAGGTCTTCTATCATGATTTTAATTTGTGCTTGAGTTTCAATGGCATTATTTGTTAATTTAGAAATTTCTTTATATTTTGCAGCATGTTTTCTTTCTAAATCACATTTTATCTGAGTATATTTTCTTTCAGAGTCATTTGCTTTGCCATGTAGATGCACATTGGTCTCTCTTATGAGAGCAAAAGATTCTTTGCAAGAAGTTGAACAAAGTTTCAACAAGGATTCTTTTGATACCTTAGACAAGGCAGATTTGGAGGTGCATCCCTAAAATGCCATTAAGGCAAAATTCTTTCTGCCATTATCAGGTTCTCCCCAGTTGATGTCATAGACTTTGTTGTCTGCATCTGGACTGCATTCAGATGTATCAAAAGGAAGACTGCTCCAATCAACATACCCTAATGTAAAAAGACTTTGTTTAGAGGGTTGTTGAGTTTATGGAGGATGTTGAGCAGTTGGAACAGGAGGTGTTTGTTGTTGGCCCTGTTGTTGAGAAGGCATCTGAACATATTGTATTTGTGGCACATATTGAATTTGTGGAGCTTGTGCTTGTACAAAATGAGCACTCCCTTGTGTTCCATTATTCCTATTATAACTGGAGTTAAACTGATTTCTAGACTGTGGTTGGTTAAAGCTAGAGCTTCTACTCTCTCTAGCAAAGTGTCCCAACTTTTGACACTTATGACATCTAAGTTAAGATTTGTCAAAAACAACTTTTGTAGAAGTGTTCAGTCTTGGAAATTTCCTTCCTAACCTTTTATAAAATTTATTTGTTTTTATTCTTAACATGGCCAGTTGACGTAGTATGTCCATTTCTTCTAAGTCATCACTACTGAAATTTTTTAAATCATTCATTATAAAACACATGTTATTCGTAGTTTAACTGTACGTCTTGTTCATTTTCATAACCTGGATATGACTTCTTGTCACACCCTCAAATTCCACATGCGGGGTTTTACGGCGAGGCGCGTGACACACCAGGATCTCAATAAACATACAACAAACATGCATTCATATATATTTTTAAAACCAAAATATCATGTTGTGAGCTGTAAACCAGCAGCGGAAGCATTTCTTGTTTACAACCAAAAGACATATCATTGTTTACAAAACATTGTTTAATATGCTTCAAAATATTAGACGCTGTGCATGACTTCGTGCGCCTAGCGCATTGACTGCTACCTTATCGACCTGAGAAAACATGCCAAAAATGTCAACATATAATGCTGATGAGTTCACAGGTTTTCTTTTATAAAAGTGTTGTTACAAGTTCACAAAGATCATTCCCGTTAATACTATGTCATAAGAACGTTAGCTAGACGTTAAGTGTTTTTACTACTATGGTTGGGAACCCATTACTAAACATGTACCAAAAGATGAATCCAGCCTAAATTGACTGGGTTACCGATGCCTCGATAACCCGAGAGTTAGAGACAATATGCACCCGCCCGGCATCCCCGCCGTCGAGTGGGGTTTGTAAGGCCCAATAGATCTATCCACATTTCCCTCGTTGTGCATCCTCGCACATTCATGGTTTCCCCCTGGGACTTTCCATAACAGCCATATAGTAACATAAAGTGCCCATAGTATAACATGACCTGTAATAAGTTCGTACGTAGCATGTTTCTCCCCCGAAAGCAAAACAGTAAAATTGGGGCTGTGAAACTCACCTTAGATTGCGTTACTTGAAAACAGTTAAGTAATTATGCTATAATAGTCCCAATTAGCGGCGACCTATCATAAAATGTGTATATGTACCTGGACTAATAACCCGCAGGTTAACTAGTCCCCGAATGTCCAGACCATAACCATAAACGTTTGAAAACACCTTTGACTGTTAAACTGACCGTACCAGACAAGAACCGACATCCCATTGGTGACCCGACATCCCACGTGTTAGATAAATACAAGACATCATGCAACATATGCAATTAAACACTTAATATGCGCAAGAGTTCACCTAGTCTAGCATAATGTCCAATTAACGCATAAACAGGTCCGAACACGTGTTACTAAGCCATTGGGTGTATCCCGGGGTTCCTATCATGTTCCTAGGTGTCAAATCATGTTCCGGGATGTCAAAATACGCTTACGACAGTAGTACACGCGATTAGGAAACTTACATGTGATTAGGAAAAGTCAACTAGTGATTAGGAGAGTCAAACTAGTGAATAGAATTGTAATCACTAGTAAAAATGGGGAATAGAGTTGTAATCACTAGTAAAATGGGGAATAGGATTGTAATCACTAGTAAAATGGGGAATAGGATTGTAATCGCTAGTGAAAGTGGGAAATAGGGCTACTCGCCTGTTGTATCAGGCGAATAGGCTGTAATTGCCTGATACATCAGGCGATTAGAGTTCTATTCGCCTGCAGCAGTGCTGTCGCGCGTTTTCGCGCGTTAAACCCTCCAAATCAGATCCGAAACATGCAAAAACACCTAATATCAAACCTAAACCATTAGCCAACCCATTCCAAGCAAAAACCCGCAATTTATCTCTGCTCTAACGGCATCGGTGCGATTATTTCCTAAAATGGCAAAGTACTAGGTTTCATTAACTATGAAATCTTTCCTTAAGTAGTAAAGATCAGATTACACCTCCTACAACTTGCAATTCATCATCCCTATGTTATAACATCATTCTAGCATGATTCCTAACCATAAACAAGCAATGAATCATATCATAACATCCTAATTCTTCAAGAATCACCCAAATGGGTCAAAATGCATACTTTCATCTAAACACTATTACAATAGCTTAAACTCATAGATAATCATCCTAACAACTCCTACACATCAGAAGTACATCAAATTCATGGAAACATTATAATCACCAAAAATCATCATATGCATCAATACTTCACATAAAGCAAGTATTATGGTGTAGACTTGTTTTAGAACTCATTTCCAAGGTTATTAAAGACACATTCTTATCAAAACAAGGTCTGGACTTTTGGGGAACAAAAACAATAACATTACAAAGGTTTGGGATGAAGAACACACCTTTGATTTTATCAAAGAAAGGTGTGTAAGCTTGGAAATGGTGAGTTTTGAAGCAAAACAAGTTCCAGAGGTGTTTCAAGGTGTGTGGGAGGCTTAGGATCAGTTAGGGTTGCACAAATGGTGTTTGGGGAGTCAAGGGTTGTATTTATAGGTGTTTTGACTCGTGCACATCAGATCAGGCGAGTAGGGGATCAGTTCAGGCGAGTAGGGCTTCTAATCGCCTATATACTGGTGATTAGAGCCCTAATCGCCATCAGCCTCCCCCTAATCGCCTATACATGTGGCGATTAGGAGCCCTCCAGGTTCCTAATCGCCAGTATGGTTCCAAAATGGGTTTTTGGCACGTTAAACACTATTTTAACACATATAAACACGTATTCACATACCGACAAGTCACATAATGATTCCAAACACATAATGCACGATAACTAACACGTTTACATCCGTTCACCAATTCCCGGGACTCGAGACTTGCGTGTGTGCGTTAAACCCGGCGATTCCACGAATCACCAATCCTTGTACACATGGTTATGGACCGACTCCCGATGATCCCGCGGATCATCGTAACGACTCCCGATGATTCCCAGAATCATCGTAACGACTCGACTGACCCAGTTAAGTACATAATATGCATGACACGCTAAGGTAGACTTACTAGTTTAGTCAATGTTACTAACCTGAGTTTGTCGGGTGTCACACCTCTCTGATGAGATCCCAGTGGTTAGGTCAATGTGATCAAAAGATCCAAAATCATTTGGACAAGAAGGTGAGTCTTGTCCTAAAAGTGTCGTACTACCAGGAACATAGTCATCGGCAGTTTTGCCAGAATTTTGTAACTTTTCTTTTGATTTATTTCTCTTTCAAAAGTTAACAATCTCCCATGTAATTTTGTAAGAGTGAGGGAGTTAAAATCTGGTCCAGATCTAAGAACTATTGAGTATGTTTCCCATTTTTCTGGTAAAGACCTTAAAAATCTATGAAGCATAGATACTGTTGTATAGGTCTGACCATTTAACTTTAACTCAGAGATTAATGAGGAAAATTTTTCAAATTGTTGTGTCAAAGTTTCTCCATTAATGTGAGTAAATGTTTCATATTGTTGAGCAAGAATTTCTCTGGTGTTGTCAATCACATCTTCAGTTCCTCCAAACTGTTCTTTTAGGCAGTCCCAAAGCTCTTTCGCACTTTCACAATGTAAAAGTCTAGAGTAGATATCATTTGGGAGAGCCATTTCCAACATAGAGAATGCCTTAGCATCAAGCTCAAGTTTTAGGAAATCTTCATCAGTATATTCTTTTGGGTCTTTTGGAATTTCTTCCTTAGTTTCAAGGTTTACATTTACTGGCTTATGAGGTCCATACATGACAGATCTCCAACAACCAGTGTTGGTTTATGACAGAGTATGTGCCAATCTTTTATGCCAGATATTATACTCATTTCTAACCAGCATAGCAGGTTTAGTGGCACATCCAGTATTATGAGGATCCATTTTTGAGAATTTCGAGTTGTCAAGTTTTTCTCAAAGTGATGGATGAAAAAAAAGTGAACTTTTATCCTTTATTGAATATCAATATGAGCCTGTGTCTGATTCTCAATTTGTTAGATTGATATTTGATCAGATAAACTAGTGCTCTGATACCAATTGTTGGATCAGTGGCTCAACTTTTAGCAGTTCGTTAGTTATGAACACTTGTGTGTTATAAATATATCAAAGTAAATTGCACAACGGAATATTAAAGTGTTCAAGTTAAAGCATCACTTTTTATAATCAATGTCAGTATTTTCAAAAGAGGGAAAATCGTGAATTTGTCTATGATAATCGGAACAGGATTGCTATGGAGAAACACCTAAAGAAACCAATGGTGAACACAACTAATGACAAACAAAAGATTTTTCCTAAACCTGCTGTTAAGTCACAAGTTGAAACTGTTTCTGTTAAGTCAGGAAAGGTAACTAAGAAAGTTTCTTTTACGTTGATACAAAGAAACCTGCTGAGACACAAAAATCTCATATTAGGATTCTTAAACGTTCCGAACAATCTTGGTCACCAGTGGATTCTCCAGGTGCTTCTACATCAACTGCTAATGTCAAAACTCAAAATGAGAAAGGTTTGAATGATCCGAAAAAGGTCGATTCAAAAATTAGTGTTTGTGAAAATGAATCTTTGATGTTTAACACTCAAAGACCCAACACCAAACAGGTTTGGGTCCCCCGAAAGATCTAATCATTTCTTTGATTGGTGCAGGGAGCTCCAGCTGGCCCTGTTAGCAGTCTTTGGATTGTCGACAGTGGAGCTTCTGTGCACATGACTGGAGACTTAACGCTATTATTTGATATCAAGAACGTTAATGGAGGATATGTGGTGTTCGTGGGAAATAAAGGCGGTTATATCACGATGGAAGGGAGTGTTAGAAACGGGATCGTGAGTTTTGAGATAATATCTTATGTGAAGCAAATCGATTATAATCTGTTGAGTGTCAGCCAAATTTGTGACAAACAGTTTTCTGTACACTTTGATGATAAATCTTGCTATATTCTGAAACCCGGTTTTGTCATACCAAAGGAATGGATCATGTTGAAAGCACCTAGAGTGAACAATTTGTACATTCTGATATGAGCAAAGCTATGATAACCCAGGGCCAAGTTACGTGTTTTCAATCCAAAGCTACAGAAAAAGAATCAATAATGTGGCATAGGAGGATGGGACATATTCACCTCAGAAAGATGAATCATTTGGTGAAGAACGGGCTTGTAGAAGGGGTTAATTTGAATCATTTTCATCTCAATGATAAATGCGTGAGTTGCAAAAAGGGTAAACAGCACAAACAGTCCCACAAACCAAAGAAAGTGAACTTCTTAGATATGCCACTTGAGCATTTGCATATGGACCTTTTCGGACCTGTCAAGCGTAAGAGTCATTATGGAAAGCTTTACTGTCTTGTGGTTACTGACGATTACTCGAGATTCTTGTGGGTGATGTGCTTGCAACACAAAAGCGACACATTCAATAATTTGAAGGTTCTGTTCGCCCGATTGGAGAATGTTTACGGATTGAAGATCAAAAGAATTCGTAGTGACAACGGGACGGAGTTTAGATATTCTCAGATGGATGCACTCTATGAAGACAAAGGAATTCATCATGAATATAGTGCTCCGTACACTCCACAACAGAACGGTGTTGTAGAAAGGAAAAATAGGACTATAATAGAAACGGCACGAACAATGCTTGCGGATTCAAATCTTCCAGTAATGTTCTGGAATGAAGCTATTTACGCAACTTGTTACACCTTGAATCGTGTATTAACAGTGAAGAAGTTTGGCAAAACTTCTTATGAACTGTTGAATAGACGAAAGCCGAATTTAGAGTATCTAGAACCGTTTGGGGCACCTTGTACGATGTTGAACCTGACTGAGAAGTTTGCACCGAAAGCTAAAGAGGGATTCTTTGTTGGATATGCAACCCCGCTCAAATGGGTATTCAACAAAAGAACTCGTCAGGTAGAGGAGTGGGCTAACGTTGAAGTACAACGATACACTCAGAACGTACAATGAAGTGGTCCTGACTGGATGTTTGATTATAAAGACTTCTTTGAATCATTCAATCTAGATAACCTGGTTGAAGAGGTTGTACTACAACTTTATTACAAGTGTGAAAACGCAGTGACTTCACCGTGGGTACGTCCGATCACCGTAACTCCTCCAACAGCTTCTAATGATACAAACGTTCCTGCTAATGAAGAAGAGGTTTTTCAAGAAGCTTCGACTACTCTTGACACATCTGAATCGGAAGATGAAGATGACGTCTCCAGTGAAGATATTATAGATCATGTTACGGAGGAACCACCAGTGAACCCAAATCCAGATGTTGCTTCATCATCAAATACGGGTAATGATCTGGATACGGCAGAGAATCTAACTACTCAAACTGGAGTTCAAGTTCCTGATCATCCGGAATCTCAGATTTTATCAGATTCATCCAATTGTTCAAGTTATTGGTGACCCCGGAAGCAGTGTCATGACGAGAGGACAACTTCATCGAGCAACTTCACATGATAATATTGGAGCCCTAGCCCTTTATGCTAAAATTCAAAAGTCTGGTTGTCAAAATAACTGTTCCTTTGCTTGTTATGTTTCGCAGGTTGAGCCGCGGACATACAAAGATGCCTTACTAGATGATGCCTGGGTTGAAGCAATGCAAGAGGAATTGTTACAGTTTTAGAAGCTGGGAGTTTGGACACTTACAGATTTACCTCTAGGGAGAAAGAAGATTAGTACTAAATGGGTTTTTAAGTGTAAGAAATATGATCGAGGAGTCATTGTACGAAACAAAGCTCGATTGGTCGTTCAGGGATTTAGTAAAACTGAAGGAATAGACTACAATGAAGTTTATGCACCTGTGGCACGAATAGAAGCTATCCGAATGTTTCTAGCGTTTGCTTCCTACAAGAAATTTAAGGTGTATCAAATGGATGTCAAGAGCGCGTTTCTGTACTGTGTGGCCAAGGAAGAGGTATACGTTGGTCAACCACCAGGCTTTGAAGATCCTATCCACCGGGATAAGGTTTACGTACTCAACAAAGCACTTTATGGGTAGCACCAAGCTCCACGACAATGGTATGAGGAGCTGAGCACGTACCTACTTTCTAAAGGATTCAAACGAGGTTCGGTAGACTGTACCATGTTCACAAAAAGAACAGAGGGTGACTTGCTTCTCATTCAGATATATGTTAACGATATTATTTTTGGTTCTACTAAAGAACTTTTATGCAGAGAATTTGAAAGAGTCATGCAGGAAAAGTTCGAGATGAGTGCAATGGGGGAAATGTAGTTTTTCTTAGTCTTATAGGTGGATCAATTGCCAACGGGCATTTTCATTCACCTGAAGAAATACGTATCTGAAGTCTTGAGCCGATTCCAGATGGAAGATTCCAAGCCTATGGATACCCCAATACAACCTAATCACAGGATTGGAGTTGACGCTAAGGGGGAGCTCATTGATCCATTCACTTATCGAGCCATAGTCGGATCGTTGATGTACCTGACTGCATCTCGTCCAGACATAATGTTCGCAACATGTCTCTGTGCACAATTCCAATCGAAACCGAAATAGAGTCATCTAACAGCTGTCAAACGAATCCTAAGATATCTGAAGGGTTGTCCGTCGAGAGGGCTTTGGTACCCTAATGATGATAATTTTGACTTTGTTGCTTTCAATGATGCAGATTTTGGTGGCTGTGACAAAGACAGTAAATCCACAACGGCTGGATGCCAATTCTTTGGGAGCAGGCTCGTTACCTGGCAATGCAAGAAGCAGACAACAGTTGCTCTATCTACTTGTGAAGCAGAATATGTAGCATCCTCTAGTTGCTGTTCACAGGTTCTGTGGATTCAACAGCAGATGCGCAATTACGGTTTGCAGTATCTTAAAACCCCAATTTATTGTGACAATGAACCTGCAATTGCACTCATGAAAGACATGAACAATCACTCTAAGGCTAAGCATATTCGGATTAAGTATCACTTTATCCGTGCTTGTTATGCTAAAGGGTTGATTGGCATGGTCAAAATCCACACTGACTATCAGAAGGCTGATCTTTTTACCAAAGCTTTTAACAAATCAAGATTCGAATTTTTGCTAAATGCTAATGGTGTAAAAGAGAAACAAGACTGATCGTCACCTCGATTTATCACTTTGTTTCTAGTTTTTATTGTTTTTCAGAAAAATCAAAAATCCAAAAATATGTTTTACATTTTAGGGGGAGTCTTTAGTTTTTAAGAAAAACCAAAAACATTGAAAAACCCAAAAAGCCATAAAAATCAGGAAAAAAAAACCAAAATGATTTTCTAGGATAAAAAGAGGAAATGATAGTACATCAGTGGGGATCTGACACATGCTAAAGAATTGAAATGCTATATAACGTGTGTGTAGAGTCTGTGTGATGTGCTGGTAGGTTTCGTAGACCTATTACTGCGTGCCTGATACATACATATCAAACGATTTGTTATGTGGTTGAACACCTAATGGGAATATGGTCTTGGTACCGTAATTTCGTTTGATAGGGTTTGTACAAAATTCGGAGGTTTCGGGTCGTTATGCTATTAGTTATCTGGGGATAGTCTATCTGATCTTCTGTCGTAAAGTTTTACGGACCTAGATCAAACAGGGTATCTTCATAAAAGAGCTTTAATACCAAAACCTAAAGTTACCGAATTGAGGAACTTTAAATGTATGACGATAATCAAAGATTATCTGATGCAGCGTATCTAATCATTGAAGCAAATCGTGATTGATATAAGACCACAACCTGGTAGAGTGCACATGTTACTCTGTAGCATTGAGTTGCTGACCTGTACACCTATGTGCCTCATACCTTGTAATTACATATAACGAAAACATAATCACGCGTTACAATGAATATTTGTGCAAATTTCCTTTATACGGGAGTGTGTCGTATGTATGGGAACCACAGACAAATTAGTTTATAATATACATAGCCATATCAGTTTAAAGCACTACATAACAGTCTGCATGTGAGCTTATGTGGATAACAATATCAGAAATTACCGGATCACACATTGTCTTTAATGATAATAAATGATAAAGATCAATGGTGTGATCAGATTTCTCAAAAACTGATTTGATCCTTTTACCGGAAATCACAAAATGTTTACTGCTTTGTGTTTACATTTCTACATTTTACATTTACTGCAAAATATACAAAAACTCAAAAAGATTGTTGGTGTGTTTTAACAAAAATTTCAGAAAATCCAAAAGATTTTACATTTCTACTTTATTTTTGATAACCGATGGTGATTGAAGATGATTTTCTGAAGTTTGACAGACCATTTGAGTTTTGTGACATTTAAATGAAAAATGATAAATGTTTGAAGGTCAAAATGTTTGAAAATGTTTAAACGGGGTTCGATTTTGAGATTTGGTAAAATTTTCAGAAATCCAAATGCTCATTCGCCCCTTCGATTGGTCGAAGGTGCATTTGAGTCTACATTCGAACCTATTATTAAGGTCAAATGAGAGTGTTTTAATGAATTATCTTCATTCGAACCCTTCAGTCTTCTTTTGAACCTTTCACTAGGGTCGAAGGAAGCATGAAGCTTCTCATTCGAACCCTCACAGAATTTTTTTTCAAAATTCTAAAATTGGGAGACTATTTTGGTTTCGAAAATCAGACCATATTATCTTGTTACTGACATCATACTAATCATTTTCATACCAAATACACAGGTAATGGTTGGATAATCAGTTCAGAATCATTCGTTTTGTATCTGGAACCCTTGGACCAAAATTAAACATCAAAATGAACTATTTTGGATCAATTGATGTTAGATAAACAGTTTTCTATAGTTTTAAGGGGAGATGAATCAAAAATCTAGGTTAATAACATCATATTAGATTAAATTGATAATTAAAATTTTATAAACCCTAGATTTTATTAGAAAACTATCAAAAACAGTTTGAAACTTAAAATTGATCATTTAATGATGTTTATCGGCCATATTAGGATACAAACAAACCAAAATTAGAAGTTAATCATGGTCAGGTTGTATTTTGGTATTTTTTTATTGCAAACAGACACATTCGACCATCTGAAACAGGTCAAATGTAGCCTGAAACGGTCGAAGGAGGGATTTTTGGTCGAATGTACAAGTTTTCATATAAATTCCACATTCGAACCAGATTTCCACCTTCGAACCAACAAAATTCTTCATTCGAACCCACGTTTGGGTCGAAGGAAGGATTTGTGACCAAAATTAAAATTTTGTCCATTTCTGATAAATTTCATGTTTTGTTTTGCAGATTTTCAATGGCTGAACAACAAAATCCGGAGAAACATGTTGCTGAACAAGAAAAATCAAAAGAAAAGGAGTTATTATTCGAAATAGATCACAGTTGATGTGCTTTTATCGGAGAGGTAAAGCAACATTAAGCATTTGCTGGGATCTTGGAACTTCTAAGAAGAAGTAGGGTGATCTATGATATCGCTACTCCAACATCTATCTATAAGGATCATCAAGTAGAGTTTTGGAAGAGTGATGTTATTGATTTATGGGATAACAAGACGGCTATAAGAAGCAAGATTCATGGAGAGCTCGTACTTGTTACTGAAGAAGATATTCGGGAAGCATTGGTATTGGAAGATTCTCCTACCGATCCCATGGTACTTTCATGGATTGATCAAAGACTGTGCTTTCTAAGAATGAAGTACAACAGTCCTATTACAGATGGTTTACTGCACAAGGCTAAACTGTGTCCACAATTTAAGTATTTGGCACATGTGATTTTGCATGTCTTTGGACCAGTTCGAAGCAGTTATTATTTGATGAGGAGTTGTATTAGTTCTTTGATGGTTGCGTTGATTCTAAACAAACCATTCAACGTATCTGGGATGATATTTGACCACATGTTAGAAGTGCTGAAAGGTTTGAAGGTTGATAAGTTTTTGATGTACCCAAGATTTTTACAAATGATTTTTGACAATAAGTATACAAATCTGAGGAAAGATCTGAAGTAGATATTGGTTCAGCATCATATGAATCTAAGTACGCTAAGCAGGATGAAAGCGTATAAGGGTGTTCCAGAGAATGAAAGACCTCCACATAAGAACTTGTTTGGTCATCTGATTAATCCAGGTTACAAGAATCCAGCTGAAAACAAAGCAAGAAATGTTGGAAGTGATTATGATATTGATGATCCTTTACAACCAGTTGATCCTGAAGCAAAGAGGAAAAGACAGGTAATCAACAAAGGTGCAAAATCGGGAAAAGGTAAAGCTAAAGTTGTTGAAGCTGCACCTAAAAGACAAAAAAGTGTTGCAAAGAATAAATCATGAAAAATCAAGACTTTACTTATTGATGAAGAGTCTATTGATTCAGAAGAGACTAAAGATAATGAAGAGTGGGATTCGGGTAACGAAACTGTCAAGACCACTAAGCCCAAGGCAACTACGCCTGGTGAGATTGAAAGTTTGAACAAAACCATAGAAGAACAACGACAGAAGAGTCCAATTATTGTTGAAGAATGAGAACTTGGACTTGAAGACCAAGACTTTACTATATCTCTTGTTGCTGTTGGAAAGATTTTGAAGCCTAAGTTTAAATCAATGGCTAAGAAGACCAATCCAAAGAAGAGAAGGGATAGAGAAATTGAGATACTTGTTGCTGGGAAGAAAGTTCCTAACATTGGAAGCTCAAAAGCTACCACACTTGTTACATCCCCTGGGCTAAGAAAAAGAAGACATCTGTTGAAGAAACTTCAATGAATCCTCCTATAGATTTTGAAGCTACTCTGGAGAATGTATTGAAAAAGTTTCAGAAGAAGAAATCTCCTGTTGCTGAGGCTTCTACACCTCAGGTTAATGTTTTTGATGATGTGATGGAAGCAGTTAAAAAAAAGATTGCTGATATGATGAAAGCTTTCAACAAACAACAGCAGGAAATTCAAAAGCTGAAGAAGAATGAAAAGACAATGTTAGAGATTGTTGTATCCGCACAGGAAAGCCAAGAAGAGTTGGAAGCTAAGATTAATCAGCTTCAAGAAGAAAACAAGAAATTGTTAGGTCATGAACAGAGGAATACACGTAGAATCAAATGTCTTCAGCTAGAGATCAAAGAGATTAAATCAACCAACAAGAATCTGAGGAAGATGATTGATGATTTGTATGGAAAGGCTCCACAATTGAAAGCTGGTGAAGAAGATAAAGAACCAGAAGAGGAGCAGGTTGATTTCGAACCATCTGATTCTGAAAAAGAAGAGGATGAAGATGAAGATGATGATTTATCAGATGATGCTGGTGATGAGAATCCAAAGAAAAAGAAAGATGATGATGATGATGGCAGTTCTGATAAAGGTAATAATGATCGTAGTTCTGACGATGAAGATGATGATGCTGATAAGTACAGATATGAGAAACGGGAGTCTGATAAGAAGGATGCAAGTGAATCAAGTTCAAAGTAAGCACCCGGTGGAAATACTGATGATGACAGTATTTTCTGGACTGAGAAGATAAGAGCCTTATCAGATGAAGACAAGAATCTGTAACGTAAGATGTTGACTCAGAAGGTTTGGACGATTGAATTGACTGGAAAGTTTCTAGAAATCTTTGAGTCTGATGATTTAAAGTATGAATTGGAGCATAACGATCCTGATTTAGAGGACGAGGAAATTTCTGCAGCTGTTGCCAAAGAGATTCTAGAATGTTTGCCAAAGCAGGTTAGTAAAACTCTTGAGGAAATGATGAATGATAATGAAATTCCAAATATTCCTGAAAAAAGAAGCTGGAAATCATTCTGATGATAGAGATACACCTGTGGTTGAAGACATAGAGATTGAGGATATCATAAGTGAAGAATATCCTGAGTACTTTAAAGATAAACAAGAAGGTGTGATTCCTGAGTTTACTGAAGAATCTTTGGAACAGGCTGAGAAACTTGCTGAAAAGAAGAGCAAAACATTTGTTGAAGAAGTATTCAAGAATGCTGATAATCAGATGCCAAATGTTGAACAATCTGATGACTTGAAGAGTTTGTTGAGAAGGTTAAAAGAGAAAGAGGCTAACCAACCCAAAACTGAAGTTCAGGGTGGTTTCTACAAATATCACAATGAGCTATTCAAAGGTAGAGCTCTTGGGTGGAAATACCTCAGGCAGTTGCGGTGCGTTGCTGTGAAGTGGGAAAAAGGAATTATGTATTTTCACAGATTCCATGATATCAAAACATTACCGTACTCGGCTGTGCATGATATTTGCAGACATACTATGACTGGTGCAACTATTAATAATGATGTAGTTGGTTATTTTGTTGATCGAATGGTTAGAGAAAGCAGAACGAGATGGGATGTGTTCAGGCCGCAATATCCTATCAGGAAAGTTCATAAAGAGATTGATCAGATTACTGGGTTAAACAAGGTTACCTTGAAGTATAAACCACCAACAGTGTTGAAGCATATTCCGTTGATGCCAATACAACAACACTTCAGCAAAGATTTCGTGATGTGGGACTATGATTGGAGAACTGCAGAAGCAGTCATCTTACTCAAAGATAAAAGGGGAGAGTACAAAACGATTCACATATTTGATCCCATGTGGTTGATTAACTGTTCTTATGAAGACATAATCATGCTGTATTACAATCTGATCTATTGTGAAGAGAAGGATGGTGAACAAGCGATGAAATACCATCGTGTTGTGTGTTTGTGTTTCGCTTGGGATGTAAATGCAGGTTGTGACTATGATAAAAAGTTGGGAAAGAACGTGAAAGTTAATGAATTGAAGAAAAAATCAAAACCAAAACCAAAACCTGAGCCAGTGATGACTAAAGAGCAAAAGAAGATTCTCTGTATCAAGTTGATGAACAAAACACTTGATTATCAACGTCAACAATCCAAGCAATAGTCGATGGGGGGGGTTTGTAGATGCACGTTTTGCGACTAGTTGCTTTGGATTATAAATATAAGTTGTTTTTTCAATAACGAGAGGTTGAAGGTAGATAATATAAGGGTCGTAGGAAGAATGTTAGTTCGAAGGGAGAAGACTGATGACAGAAGTTTGGTTCGAGCCTAGAAGAATGTCGAAGGTGCACATTCGACCATGTCGATTGGTCGAATGCGCAGCAGTATACAAGTTAGAAATTTTGTTTAGATTATAACTTTTGCCATTTCAGAGTGTGTTTTGAGCCTAGGTTTTCTCTCTGGGTCTTGAACATTCTGAAAGTTATTTATTCATTTTAAACCTAAATTGTAAGCCAAATTATCAAGTTTATTAATGAAAAAGAATGTTGAAAAGGTGATTGATTATGTCTGATTCATTTCATATCATATTGTAAACATTCTAGGGTTTCCGCACCTGGATTGTTAGACTTGTATGATCATATAAGTGTTTTTATCAAAACCGGTCTTCAACTTGTTCTTTTTACACCAGTATAAAACCATTGTAATTGTTTTTTCATTTTTTTTACGGCGGAGTTACCCGTTTTTACATCAATGTGTATATATATATATTTTAAATTCACATTTTACATCGGAGTTATCAAGTTCTTTCAACTCATGCTTGTTTTCATTTGAACCTACTCTTAGATATATATATATATATATATATGAGCGGCTAACTGAGTGCGCGACGTTTGTTCATCATAAGTAAGCCTGGTTCAGACCGCATCTCCGAGCGTATCCAATGTCTGCGTTGGAGTTTCACCCGCCATCCACCTACCTGAGCACAGTTGCTGAACGGATGGATATGCATAAGGCAATGGTTTCGCTAGTGCTCCACAAGGGGGAGTTAGGTATAGGGTTGACATATCGTGTTAGACACTGTTTTGGTCAAAAAAAATAAACAAAGTTGCTGAAAACATACGTTTACAACAGCTAAATAACTGAAAACATATGTTTTCAGCGGAACTTTGTTTATTTTTTTTTAAATATCCCATCGGTGCTTTTTTTATTTTTTTTACCCAAAATGCTTAAAAATATGTATTTTACATTGGTTATTTTTTTCAAAAAAAATAATGTTTTTACATGGGTTTTCAAAGGTTTTCTCAACTCAAAAGGGTTTTCATTTTATCCTCCCCTATATATATATATATATATATATATATATATATATATATATATATATATAGAGTAAAGATCCGGTACAAATAGTTTTTTTGGTAAGAACTGTGAGAATCAAAGGAGGGTATTTTTTTTTATTTTTTTTTTCAAAATTTTTTTTCCCATATTGTTAAACAAGTATTATAGTATTGAAAACTAAAAAAAAAAAAAAAATTGGTGTAGAGTAATTACGTGTAGAGTAATTACATAATTACTCTAGTGTAAACTAATGTATTTACCTTAATGACGTAATTACACTAAAAAAAAAATTTTTAAAATTTTTTTTTTGTATTATTCATCTAGAAAGAATGTTTAAGCACATGGGAAAAAAAATTCTAAAAAAAAAAATAATTTTTTTTACCCCCTTTGATTCTCACAGTTCTTACAAAAAAACTATATGTATTTGATCTTTACTCTATATATATATATATATATATATATATATATATATAATAAAAGAAAAAGGTGTGACACATGACAGTTGATGAGACTGTCTCCCCCTTGATTTCCCTCAAAAAGTTTTTTTTTCTCTCTATCTCTATCTCTCATGTGAATGACACACGAACTTTCTCCGATTTTTAAAAGTAAAAATTGCATCAAATTAACTAGTGTTTTATTATATTTTCAACGAGTACCATAGTGGTATACAAAAAAATAAAAGAACAAAATGACTTTTTTTAGTAGGTTTTTGATAATATAGAAAAAAATAAAACATAATGTGTTCAGGTAATTCATTAATCATGTCTAGGGAAGTCACTAATAATATTAACATAGTATATATGTTTTGAACCTACTATTACATACAAGAACCCACTAACTACATATATATTCACAGATGTAGTCAGTTTGGTAAAAATCTATTTTTTTTTATTTTCATTGGTATTGTTAGGAACATTGATAATAAAGGTTTCTAAGCTTCTTAGATGTAGCCTCTGATTTTGAGACACAAGGTAAATCTCTAGTTGATAAGTGATAATTAATCATCAAACCATGCATGCTATTTAGTTCTTTTTTAATGTATGTACTTTGTAATTGACTGACATGTGGTGATAGTAGTTAGATCATTTTTATTTATTTTCAAAATGGATCTTCACTGCTTACCTATTGATTCTTTTATTCGGTGCCATCCAATGTGATTGATTGTATATTCATAATAAAGATCGAACAAGTATGTCATTCGTTCGCACATACTCACTTTAATCAGAATCGCCTATCATCATCATCATGAAATATCATTTGATATCAATTTGGTTGTTATTTTTCCAGTTTCATATCGCAACTCTAGAGTGTCTTGAGGAAGTGATAAAGTTGTAAAGAGAATTCACTCAAGCAAAAGGTGCACACGTAGAATTAGAAGTACGTTTTACGAGTTATCGGGTGGTGATCCTTTACAAATTTCTTTTTTCTTTTGAAAGAAACGGCATATTCAGTTTATGGCACACATATTTTATCCCTTCATATTATATTTATCTATCCTTGAAAGTTCCCAAGGAATAAATTAATTTATCATATAAGGGATATCAATTAATGTTAGACATAATTATCACTATTATTATTATTAATTAATTTATATAAGAAAAATAGAAAGTTCTGTTTTTTTTTTCTTTTTGAAATGGCTAAAGTGCATAAGTTTTTTTAATTTTTTTAATTATATTATATATCTTTATCTTCATAATTATCCTTAAAAGTTTTTAAACTATATGTATAAATAACAAAAAAGGGGTATGTAACATGGTACTATATGATCCCTTACACCCATTGATTTCTCTCCAAAAGTCTTTTTAATTAGATTTTAAATAAATATAACTATTAAACATTATTTATAAATTTCAAATATGTTAATTAATATTTTTATCTTTATCTTTTCCTTATATCCCCTTCACAAATTTTAGACGTTAATAACTTTTATATATGACATTTAAAAAAAATACACCAAATTAACGAGCGTTATATTATCTTTCCAACGAGCACCATTGTGCTATACAAAAAGTAAAAAAAAACGACCTTTTTAGTAGGTTTTTGTTTAAGCAGGAAAAAAAACGCAATGTGTTTAGGTAATTCATTAATCATGTCTATGCAAGTCAATAATCATGTTATGATAGTATATATGCTTTCAAACCTACTATTTCATATATGAACCCACTAACTACATATATATTCAAGATGTAGTCAATTTGGTAAAAATAAAACTTTTTTGTATTTGATTGATGTTGCTAGGAACATTGTTTACAAAGTTTGCTAATCTGGTTAGATGTAACCTATGATTTTTAGAAACTAGGTAAATCTCTAGCTGATAAGTGATAATTAATCACCCTACCATGCATGCCTCTTAAATAAATCATCATTCTCATGACATATCATTTGATACCAACTTTATTGTTTTTTTTTTCAGGTTCACATCACAACTTTAGAATGTCTTGAGGAAGTGACAAACTTGTACATAGGGGTGAGCATTTCGTTGTTCGAACCAACGACAACCTTGGACCCGACCCGTGTGACAACCGGCAAATTTCGTACAACGATTAACGTGATTCTAATCATGTTTTAGAAATAATTAACATGGTTTAAGGTTAATTATGGTTAGTTGAGCTAATATGAGTCCTACGATGTCCTTTTGAAAGTTCGTTGAAGTCTTGATGCCTTTAAAGAAAGACTTCGCGTGTTTAACGTAACGAACTGACATCAGCAAAAATTTGTCAAACTGGAATAACATAAGCTTATTCTATGAAAATACGACACGTATTTACTATCGATGCGATCGAATGTGAAATCGGCGCGGTAAACGGCCAAAAACGCAGCGTTTTGGAGAACGCGGAGAGGAACTGACGTGGGATTCGAACGTCGAAACGCGTGGTTTTAACCGTTATCGAACTTTCGGAATAATTATTTATTATAAATAATTTCAATTATTTAGTTTCGAAAGTGAACAGGTCGCCTAAATGAAGTATAGCTCGACCGGATCGATTAACGCGATTTTAACGCGTGTTCCGTTTTCACGCGTCGAGTTACGAAAATAACATCTAAATTGCTCGGTTTAGTTATGTTTTTCATTTCGAATAAAACCGACTAGTTTTTGTAATTAATTAGCGGGCCAAAATAAAACCGAAACGAAAAACGTTTACACGGGTTCGATTCGCGGTACAAGTCACCTACCCCAAACCCTAAGTATAAATAACAAGCTCCTTCTTCTTCCCTTCATTTTCAGCAGCCGCACCCTCTCACTCTCTCTCTCTACTCTCTCTCTAAAACTCTCTCCCTCTCTCTCATCGCGTCTCTCTCTCCTCCTCTGTTCAGGAAGCGGCCGGCCACCACCACAGCTTGGTGGTGGCGGCGTGAAGTTCTAGGCCAGAAGGGGGCAGACCGGGTGGAGATGGGGGTTGACGAGGGTTGGGTCCGGTGAGGATGGAGGGGGTACGGTGGTGATGGTTTTGGTTCGGGGGTGCAGCAGGTGGTGTTTGGGTGGCGTGGAGACCGATGGGTGGTGGTTGTTGCAGGTTTGGTGGTTCGTTTATGGTGGTTGCGGTGGCCGATGGTTCTGTGGTGGTTGTTGCAGACGAGGACGAGGGAGGTGGATAGTTTTGGTGGTGGTTTTGATGGTTAATCGGGTCAGTTTTGGAGGTGGTCCGGCTGTGGTAGCTGCGGGACGGTGGCGGTTTCGTTGGGTGGTGGTTACAGGTGTCGGTTGAGGTGGATGGTAGCTTTCGGGTTGAGTTTGGGGTGTTCGGGTCAGATCCGGGCGTTTCATGTCAGATCCGGGCGTTTTTGGTCAGATCCGTGTGTTTCGGGTTCGACTCAACCTTGGTCCGGGTCAGTTTTGGATGCTCGGGTAGTTCGGTTCTTGACTGTGGTTTTTGGTCGCGGGTCAAACGCGTTCAGTTCGGGTCAGATCTGGCTCGGTTTGCGTGTCGTCTTCGAGTTCTAGTCGTGGATCAAGGATGGTAGTCTCGTGACAGATCCGGGTCAGATCTGGTCAACCTTGCTCGCGGATCAGATTTCGAGCTCGGTTAAACACGAGTCAACTCCGGTCAAACTTTGACTCGGTCAACGCGTCGTTCGAGACGTGTCAAGTCACGCACGCGCATATCGGTATAATTTAATCGTGTTTATTTTTCGTTACAATTATAAAGCATATTATAAATATAAACGACTAACTCGCTAACGAACCGATAAAAATATTAACGAAAAGCATTATGAGCTAATATTTGTGTATTAGTCGTGACTTGCGTTGTTGTTGGACTAAATTGATGGAATATACGTATATATATATATTTATATAAACAGGATGAGTTATATAATAGTCACAACGTATAAAGTCTCGTGGATTAGAATGCGGATAAATATAATGTCGTCTTTGTTTAGGTGTTGATTTTGGGAATTTGTAGACAACTTGTGTTGTCTGGTTTATACCAAAAACAGAGGAAACTCTGCCGAAATTTTTATAAATCCGAAGCGCGACAAGTGTGACATTATTGTTCGTTCTTATAAATAACTTTCCAAACATTTGACAAGTGTAGTCATATACAAAATCACGACGTTATGACAAATATTACTTGTAACAATAATAGTCTATTCCGAGAAATATTTCAAACAAATATATAGTCTTTTGTAACCAAGCGTCAAGTATGACGAGTTTTTAAAGGTTACTTGGTAACTAAAATATGTTTGTTGTCGGATTAAAAGATGTATAAACGTTCGGATTTATTTGGAAAACCTTTTTATAAAAAGCAAAGTCTTGAGATTTGTAAGATACCCGGATTCGGGGAAAAGAAATAACAAATGTTATTAAAAGGATTTTAATAACTATATTATATTTCAGCAAGGTATATTTTCCGAAAATAACTATACAAGACGATTACATTATCTGGTTTACGAGACAAGCTATGGCTCGGGATGAGTTATACGTTTCGTGATATTAGTCCAACATAGTTTACACACGAATAGTAACAAGTGCGCGACTTGGGTACTATTTCGCATGTGAGCGCATGAACTACGATAAGTCACAATCGGTTCGTCGAGTTAAAACACTTAAGGACTCGGGTTAGTACACACGAGTCAAGATAGTTGAGTAAACTCTCTTTTAACCGGAAAAACAAGCTAGATTTATATATGATAAACTTTAAGGTGTCCTTTATTGGTAATTAGGGCACGAGGAAGTCGGTCAAAGCTTTGGGTTTTATTTGCTAGCTAAGCATGGAAATTAAGGTGAGTTTCACGGCCCCATTTTACTGTTTTAACTGGGGGAAAGATATGTTTGTCAAAAATTATCACATATTGAAATGTTTTCAAAGGTTAAAATGTGGTAAGTGGCATGATGAGTACTTGAGTTTTTGGTCGCCACTCGGGGTTAGGTCCTCGCTACTGTAACCATTAATTCAGGTAAAATGAAACCAAAGGAATATTTGGATAGTACTATTGGTGCCTGACGAGGCCCACCTCTGGTTTATAGCGTCAACCCGGTAAAGACAAGAGGTGCACGTATTCTGAACTTAAGTCGTTGGTTTCCGAGAAACGACTTGGAGCGGGGCATATTTATTAGTCTTGGTTTGGTTATGGGACTCAGGGGATTGCTTATCATCATAGTTTGTAGGAGCTAGCTACTCCGTACAAAGGCCACAAAATGTGCTGGATTTGCACAGGATGTAAAAATGTGCTGGATTTGCACAGGATGTAAAAATGTGCTGGATTTGCACAGGATGTAAAAATGTCGTATTTACGAAACTAAAACCAGTGAACTCACCAATATTTTATATATTGACGTCTTTTAAACATATCTTTCAGGTAACTAAGTGCTGAACAGGTATGCGGCTAGTACGGTGGAATTTGGGATGTCGGACACTGGTTGGGGGTTTCATCTATTGTTACCTTCGGGTTGGGACATAAACGGAAACACCCCACTTTAAAACTTAATGTTTGTGGTTTTAAGTAATGTTTGAAACCAGGTATCCCTTCTCGACATCTTAATATAATGATCTTTTCTAATTAAATATAGTTTGTGTTAATCTTGACTTTGATATGCTTTCGAGCGTCGCGCCACGTGTTTCCGCCATTGGCGTGGTGTGACAGAAGTGGTATCAGAGCCAAGGTTATAGCGAACTAGTATTTTTGAAAAATCTAGACTATAACCGGTTTTGGCTCGAAAACGAAGTTTTCAAAAATAAAACACAACGATATATTTTTAGAAGAGAAAGAAAATTGTACATGGATTGTACAAGGGGAAATTCCGACCGACTAGCCATGTGTGTCAATATATAAAATGTTAGAAAATAAGGATATGAATGTTTAAATTGTGTAGAGATCCGATTTTCTAACTAGTGCTAGTTAATGCATATAAGTAGTACAGATAGCTTGCCTATAAGGATATCGTCTCACACTTCACTTTAGTCCGCACTTTTGCATCGATTACCGATATCGACAAGCGGGAAGGACAAGCGGTGGTCTACGACGAACTCACCCGCTTACCTGCGGACGGGATGATCGGAAGGGCTAACCTTTATCGTGCTTGTGGACGTTGTCGTGTTGCTGATGTTGTGAAGGCGAAGCTAGTCTAGGTCTTTTATTGTGTGAAATCTCTGTTTTGGATCAGGAAGCTCGGAACTAGCGGGCATCAAAATTACCTGGCAACACCGATTATCATTGCGGGTGCACACGTAATAATAACTTGTGGTGCACGGTAACCTTGGTGGGCGCTAGGGCTGGGATTGGTGATCACTCCTTGCCTTGTCTATTCTTGTACTGTAGGGTCAGTCTTAGCTTTTGATTGGCGAACGAGTTAAAAAGGGAGGTCTTGTTGATATCCCTTGATTTCGATCCTCGCAAACTGAATGAGCTTTCTTCAGCATTACCTCTAAGGTACGAACACGGAAGAGCTCAAACGTCTATTCATATGAGTAATCTGACGTAAACCCTCGCATCGGATAGGGACAGGAGATGAAAACTTCCTTGTATAGGAGTTGAATGCCTCCACTCAAAGTTCCTCAAAGGAGCGGACATACGAGGATGCACTGCCTACCAGAGAGATGAATGCTTGGTACGATGCGTGGAATGCTAAACTTGGAACCGAGTGAAGACTTAGGGTGCGTCCCTGCAAAACCAGTGCGTTTTGAGCACGGGACCCTATGTGGATCAGTATTGAGATTAGTTGCCCGTGTGCTGCTATGTTATTACTATGAGTAAGTCATTCTTGATCTAACACATGCCCAAGTTGTCTTTGAGGGTCAGGCGTTCCTTCCCCCATTGGAGGGCAGAATCGTCCTTGCTGAGTTAATAGGCTCGACCATCTTTATCTGGACGGCATGATAGCCCCCGTCTAAATCAACAATGTCGAGTCGGCAAGACCCTAGTATATTTATTTAATGGGAAAATAAATATATGGTAAAGTGAGCCGAGTCGAGTGTTGAAAACGAAATATCGATCGGCAAGATCCTAGTATATTTATTTAATGGGAAAATAAATATATGGTAAAGTGAGCCGAGTCGAGTGTTGAAAACGAAATATCGATCGGCAAGATCCTAGTATATTTATTTAATGGGAAAATAAATATATGGTAAAGTGAGCCGAGTCGAGTGTTGAAAACGAAATATCGATCGGCAAGATCCTAGTATATTTATTTAATGGGAAAATAAATATATGGTAAAGTGAGCCGAGTCGAGTGTTGAAAACGAAATATCGATCGGCAAGATCCTAGTATATTTATTTAATGGGAAAATAAATATATGGTAAAGTGAGCCGAGTCGGGTGTTGAAAACGAAATGTCGAATCGACAAGACCCTAGTATAATTATTTAATGGGAAAATAATTATACGGTAAAGTGAGTCGAGTCGATGGTTGTAAAATGTAATGTCGAATCGACAAGACCCTAGTATAATTATTTAGTGGGAAAATAATTATACGGTAAAGTGAGTCGAGTCGATGGTCGTAAAATACAATGTCGAATCGACAAGACCCTAGTATAATTATTTAATGGGAAAATAATTATACGGTAAAGTGAGTCGAGTCGATGGTTGTAAAATGTAGTGTCGAATCGACAAGATCCTAGTATAATTATTTAATGGGAAAATAATTATACGGTAAAGTGAGTCGAGTCGATGGTGGTAAAACGAAATGTCAAATCGACAAGATCCTAGTATAATTATTTAATGGGAAAATGATTATACGGTAAGGTGAGTCGAGTTGATGGTTGAAAAATGTAATATCGAATCGACAAGATCATAGTATATTTATTTAATGGGAAAATAAATATATGGAAAGGTGAGTCGAGTCGATTACGGGAAAAATGAAATCTCGACTGACAAGATCCTAGTATGACTACTTAATGGGAAAGTAGTTATATGGTAAAGCGAGTCGAGTCGGAGATGATTTTATCCAAGTCAGTTAATATATATGGAGACATACATATATATTGAATATAGGATCACGACGTGCGTTTTGCGTCTGAATCCGTCATAATACTCGGGGAGTGAAACCACATTTCGGGAACCGAAATCGTAAAGCGTGTGACTCGTAATTGTCAAGGGTCACGGAACGCTCTGGCTGACATCGAAATTCCCCCCGAAAAGGCAAATAACGGACTACTGGAAGTGGTCACGTTATTCTGCCAACTAAAACTCACCCATGGGACGGCAATTCCATTGCTCATGTTGCAATGTTGAACGTCCACTACCCTCGTCAGGACGACGAGACTGGTTGTTTATTTGGGGTGGCAACTGATGCGAAGTGTTTTCCATCAATCCCCATAGATATTGAGACGTTACGTCCCTTTGTCACGGTGTTTTATAAACTAAGGTCGTGAGATCCATTCGTCATGGACAATGTGACTTGTCTAATCTCTTGTCATATTTCGAAACTCTCACTGCGTGGCCTATCAGGAAGAAAGTTCGCTGGCCTTGCTTAAGTGTCGGAGAGGCATTTCAGTTGATGACTATCGGTGCTAGGACCAAAATAACATGCAAGAGGACCCTAATGAGAAGGATGACTCGGCTGAATTGCCAGAGTCTGTATCATTTTATTTTATCGTGGTGCCTCGATAAATCATGATCCTTCTACCTCTACTATTCTCGTTGTGACCAATGTTTTTGATACTGGAAAGGATGTAGGTTGGTTACTAGGTCCTATGGATACTATTTATCACAAATCTAATAACTACGGTGGGTCTAAGGCTCCCACCGAGCCTGATGTTGCTCCTGCTGTAATTGTTCTATGGCCCAAGCGAATCATGCCATCGTTGCTGAGAGTGTAGCTCACACTGAATGTATTGAGGATGTTTCTATGGCTTATGTCAAGATTCGATGTTGCTATTGTTCGAAGGCTCCTACCAAGATCACTGTCATTGACATAGACGTCTATAAGACCCTTGCCAAGCCGCTATGACCATGGTTGTGTCACAATGGAGTTCGTTGCTGTTAACTCCATTTTCTTTGAGGTTTTCGTTGAACCGCTCGTTATCATTCCCTGGCTCCTGCCAAGAATGGTTCTCAAGCTTGGGTTAAGTCTGTCAATGATACAGTTGCTATTATTCGAGTGACTTATATCGAGCATACAGTCGTTCTCCTTAAGGACGATGTCGGCCTGATAAGTATACTAAATTATGTGGAACCCATCGTTCCCATTTCTGTTATGAAGGCGGATGCCTTTGGTGATCCAATCGTTCCTACTAATGAGCCTATGGAGTATAGGTTTGTGGCTGAGGATACGAATAAGGATTCTATCACCATAAGTGAGCTGAAATGCACCGGGGTGCGTGCTCACCGTAATGGAGCTTCTTGTAGTTATGTATAGTGGACTCGCTAGGTTGCGTGTCGTCCTGCTGTCGTGAATTCATGTTGTGGTGTTACCCCTAACGATTGTGCATTCTTGTAGTTGCACAGCTTTGCCGACTGCATATCCATGCGGTTGCGTTTCGCTGTCGACGGTGCATTCCTGTTGTTGTGCTGCTCCTGCAGTGGTGTAGCCTTGTTGTCGTATTTCTCTGTGTCATGCGGTCCATGTTGCGGTGTTGCCTTGTTGTCATGCTTCTTTGTCGTCGTGTTGTTCCTGTGCGGTGTTCCCTTGTCGATGTGTTCGTGGATGTGTTGTTGTCATGTCATGTTATTTCTACTATCGTATTGCACCGTGAACGTATTGCTACAATTGTTGGATTGACTTGATGATGTGATAACTTGTCGCTTGATTCGCTCTTGGTTCCCTTGGAATAAAGACATTACCCCAAACCCACGTAACCGTTGTTATATTACTGAATGGTTGTGTAGTGTCGCCATTGATTATGTAGGATTTCGGGTGTCCAACGGACTTTCGGGAAGTCATAATAAGACACTCTAATCCTAGTATTAGCACATGTATCTCTCTAAAGCTCGAATCTCGTAAGTTGAGTAATTGACCGAATCACGTGTCGACCTCTTTATATGCTCGCGCGTTTCGTGAGCATTACCTCTTCAAGATCTAAGGCATCAGTGACGCCATGTCCAGCCTTAGCCTTTTACGTGCATTTCGGTCGACTAACCACTCTCGAATCATGTCGGAAGGAAATCCCATGATCCACACACGACGGGGTGAGGCTCGTCTTCGTGATAAGGGATTTCGAATACATCTCGAACGTGAAGGAATCGAGTGAATGTGAGCGATATTATGACCCATACCTTTGGGCTAGTAAGAGTTGAAAGACTCAATTTATTATTGCTCATCCGAGTGTATTGTTTAACATCACACCTGCCAACGTGTCATGCCGATGACTACAGGAATAACAGTGTGGACCCACCCACAGCGTGTGCATTGGTGGAGTCCCCGGTACATGATTCGGAGGTCTTATGAAACCCTGAATCTAGAAGGGCATGTAGCATTGTTTACTCTGTGAGGGTGCTACCCTACCGTGATGAAATCTTCGATCAACTCAGCCCTTCGAATGATGTTATCCTGCTAATGGTAGGTTTATCTTGTCTTGGTGTCGTTGCGTAGATTCTTGGGATAGTGGGACCCTTTCGACCTTGGGTCAATATGGGTGTTCCCAGTTATTTTTCAGTAGCATTGCTCGCGCTAGAGCAAAATCCCCTGTCCTTGGCAAACGCTGTTGGAGACACCATAGTAATGTGAGCTGCCTGGTTAGTGCGTTTAGTCCATGACTAATCAAGATGAGCTCGAAAGCTTACGTATTGCACCCATGCGTGTGACTACCTGAGTCGTTGAATGGGATGCCTTATTGGAAGGCTCAAGACTACTTCTTGTAGGGCGATCTCGGTCGTTTGTTGTTTTAAGTAGCGATTTTGGCGCATGAAGCCGCCAAGCCCAAACGTGAGATCTAGGCCAGATGCATTCATTATGACTCGATTTCACCTCTTAACTTGAAAGATCCGAAAGATGGAACCTTCGGCAAGTGAGGGATTCCAGTTTTAGGACTCCTTTCACTCAGATCACTGCATAGGATCGGATAGTCAATTCGAGGGAAAGTGTCCTGTGTTGTTCAGAATTGACTTACTAGGTTGCTAATAACGATAGGACACCAGTGCTCGTGAGGCACATATAGCAGGACAAGCACTGGGTACCCTTGTTTTGGGTAGTTACCAATGCTCTGCTTACCGTCTCGAGGAAAGCCAACGTGTTGAGATGTTGTCGAGACCCTATCCTCTGTTTGTTACGGCAACCATATTATGATGATTCATATACATCATCCTTATGTTGACCAATGTGATGAGGTGATGCGAGCCTCTAGACATTTGTGTTTTAGTCGGCTTAAATTCTCGTGTATTGTGGAATTGTACGGCCGTATGTTGAATATACACCGTCTACTGTCTGGGGAACTGAGGGGTGAAAGTGACGCAAAAACTTTCGACCACCATCAGCCTATATTAGGCGTCCTGGTACCACTAACCAAGATCGCTCATATGAAAAGGTTGTAAGTCGGTGCATAGTGGATTTCAGTCCATGTGAGGACACAAGAATACCATCCGCTACTATAAACAACCTTGAGCGTCCTCAAGAATGTTGACTGCTTTGTGATCTGGTAAGATCACCCGATTAGTGAAATTCAACGAGCGGACCTAATGGTCATGTCGCCTGAGGTGTCCGGTGGCTGTGATGGGACACAGGCAAAGATCGATCGATGTTTGGAACCTTCTCATCCCCCTGCTCGTTTGCAGTTATAATATGAGGCATACGGGTAGCCATCTATACTCTTGGAGAGTCGTGGCTAGACACTAGATGCCAACGTTCACAATATCGGATTTTAGTAGTTATCCTGCCCCAGGGTGTGCCAAACCTTGAACGCAAGTCTGGGATACTCAATTTGAGATGAGTATGGATTACCATTCTCGAACGAATGAATTATTGTCCTGGACGGAAGTGTCCTGTGTGATACGATTAGTGTCGGTGGCAAATCGAATTCGTGTACTTCATCGCCAGAATTTCCTATGTGATAGGAATTATCACCCTAGTGTTCGGGGTGTACTGCTCGAAGTCCGCTGGAGTGCATACGTGTACGTCTCTAGTACATTGAATGACAGATAGAGATATACACAAGAACTGGCTTAAGTTCAAGAGATGACCAACGAATCGGGTAGATTCAAATCTGCTTGAATAAGTGGCCAAACCAATCAAGAAGTTGTACTAACGAGGCGTTGTTAGCCTTAGGAACTTCGAATTGGTATGGGCCTTTGCTGAGTGTTATACTCTGAAAGGGTGTTGTTAAGCACGAGAACGGTAATGGAGTGACTTCGCTTAGTACCCCAGTGACTCGGATATGTCAGTTAAAAATTGGCCTTGCAACAAACCAGCTCGAACTATCGCAAGAGCTTAGTGGGACTCTTGACGAATCCCGCAGGTCTGGCTTGAGGAAGCATTGTCAATTCCTCAACCGACAGGATTCAGGTTGACGCAAAGCTCTACTATTTCGGGAAAACCGATATTTGTGCCGGATTGCGATACCTAAGAGCTCGGCCGTAGCCGACTCATGACATTGTGTTCGTTAGGACGCTAAGCGTGAACTGGAGTTCACGAAGAAAAGGGGTAATCGTGTGAGTTGCAAACATCCCGCCCTGTTCAAGGATACTAATGTATCGGATGACTTGAACTGAATTCCGGGACGGAATTCTCTTAACGGGGGGAGAATGTGACAACCGGCAAATTTCGTACAACGATTAACGTGATTCTAATCATGTTTTAGAAATAATTAACATGGTTTAAGGTTAATTATGGTTAGTTGAGCTAATATGAGTCCTACGATGTCCTTTTGAAAGTTCGTTGAAGTCTTGATGCCTTTAAAGAAAGACTTCGCGTGTTTAACGTAACGAACTGACATCAGCAAAAATTTGTCAAACTGGAATAACATAAGCTTATTCTATGAAAATACGACACGTATTTACTATCGATGCGATCGAATGTGAAATCGGCGCGGTAAACGGCCAAAAACGCAGCGTTTTGGAGAACGCGGAGAGGAACTGACGTGGGATTCGAACGTCGAAATGCGTGGTTTTAACCGTTATCGAACTTTCGGAATAATTATTTATTATAAATAATTTCAATTATTTAGTTTCGAAAGTGAACAGGTCGCCTAAATGAAGTATAGCTCGACCGGATCGATTAACGCGATTTTAACGCGTGTTCCGTTTTCACGCGTCGAGTTACGAAAATAACATCTAAATTGCTCGGTTTAGTTATGTTTTTCATTTCGAATAAAACCGACTAGTTTTTGTAATTAATTAGCGGGCCAAAATAAAACCGAAGCGAAAAACGTTTACACGGGTTCGATTCGCGGTACAAGTCACCTACCCCAAACCCTAAGTATAAATAGCAAGCTCCTTCTTCTTCCCTTCATTTTCAGCAGCCGCACCCTCTCACTCTCTCTCTACTCTCTCTCTCTCTAAAACTCTCTCCCTCTCTCTCATCGCGTCTCTCTCTCCTCCTCTGTTCAGGAAGCGGCCGGCCACCACCACAGCTTGGTGGTGGCGGCGTGAAGTTCTAGGCCAGAAGGGGGCAGACCGGGTGGAGATGGGGGTTGACGAGGGTTGGGTCCGGTGAGGATGGAGGGGGTACGGTGGTGATGGTTTTGGTTCGGGGGTGCAGCAGGTGGTGTTTGGGTGGCGTGGAGACCGATGGGTGGTGGTTGTTGCAGGTTTGGTGGTTCGTTTATGGTGGTTGTGGTGGCCGATGGTTCTGTGGTGGTTGTTGCAGACGAGGACGAGGGAGGTGGATAGTTTTGGTGGTGGTTTTGATGGTTAATCGGGTCAGTTTTGGAGGTGGTCCGGCTGTGGTAACTGCGGGACGGTGGCGGTTTCGTTGGGTGGTGGTTACAGGTGTCGGTTGAGGTGGATGGTAGCTTTCGGGTTGAGTTTGGGGTGTTCGGGTCAGATCCGGGCGTTTCATGTCAGATCCGGGCGTTTTTGGTCAGATCCGTGTGTTTCGGGTACGACTCAACCTTGGTCCGGGTCAGTTTTGGATGCTCGGGTAGTTCGGGTCTTGACTGTGGTTTTTGGTCGCGGGTCAAACGCGTTCAGTTCGGGTCAGATCTGGCTCGGTTTGCGTGTCGTCTTCGAGTTCTAGTCGTGGATCAAGGATGGTAGTCTCGTGACAGATCCGGGTCAGATCTGGTCAACCTTGCTCGCGGATCAGATTTCGAGCTCGGTTAAACACGAGTCAACTCCGGTCAAACTTTGACTCGGTCAACGCGTCGTTCGAGACGTGTCAAGTCACGCACGCGCATATCGGTATAATTTAATCGTGTTTATTTTTCGTTACAATTATAAAGCATATTATAAATATAAACGACTAACTCGCTAACGAACCGATAAAAATATTAACGAAAAGCATTATGAGCTAATATTTGTGTATTAGTCGTGACTTGCGTTGTTGTTGGACTAAATTGATGGACTATACGTATATATATATTTATATAAACAGGATGAGTTATATAATAGTCACAACGTATAAAGTCTCGTGGATTAGAATGCGGATAAATATAATGTCGTCTTTGTTTAGGTGTTGATTTTGGGAATTTGTAGACAACTTGTGTTGTCTGGTTTATACCAAAAACAGAGGAAACTCTGCCGAAATTTTTATAAATCCGAAGCGCGACAAGTGTGACATTATTGTTCGTTCTTATAAATAACTTTCCAAACATTTGACAAGTGTAGTCATATACAAAATCACGACGTTATGACAAATATTACTTGTAACAATAATAGTCTATTCCGAGAAATATTTCAAACAAATATATAGTCTTTTGTAACCAAGCGTCAAGTATGACGAGTTTTTAAAGGTTACTTGGTAACTAAAATATGTTTGTTGTCGGATTAAAAGATGTATAAACGTTCGGATTTATTTGGAAAACCTTTTTATAAAAAGCAAAGTCTTGAGATTTGTAAGATACCCGGATTCGGGGAAAAGAAATAACAAATGTTATTAAAAGGATTTTAATAACTATATTATATTTCAGCAAGGTATATTTTCCGAAAATAACTATACAAGACGATTACATTATCTGGTTTACGAGACAAGCTATGGCTCGGGATGAGTTATACGTTTCGTGATATTAGTCCAACATAGTTTACACACGAATAGTAACAAGTGCGCGACTTGGGTACTATTTCGCATGTGAGCGCATGAACTACGATAAGTCACGATCGGTTCGTCGAGTTAAAACACTTAAGGACTCGGGTTAGTACACACGAGTCAAGATAGTTGAGTAAACTCTCTTTTAACCGGAAAAACAAGCTAGATTTATATATGATAAACTTTAAGGTGTCCTTTATTGGTAATTAGGGCACGAGGAAGTCGGTCAAAGCTTTGGGTTTTATTTGCTAGCTAAGCATGGAAATTAAGGTGAGTTTCACGGCCCCATTTTACTGTTTTAACTGGGGGAAAGATATGTTTGTCAAAAATTATCACATATTGAAATGTTTTCAAAGGTTAAAATGTGGTAAGTGGCATGATGAGTACTTGAGTTTTTGGTCGCCACTCGGGGTTGGGTCCTCGCTACTGTAACCATTAATTCAGGTAAAATGAAACCAAAGGAATATTTGGATAGTACTATTGGTGCCTGACGAGGCCCACCTCTGGTTGATAGCGTCAACCCGGTAAAGATAAGAGGTGCACGTATTCTGAACTTAAGTCGTTGGTTTCCGAGAAACGACTTGGAGTGGGGCATATTTATTAGTCTTGGTTTGGTTATGGGACTCAGGGGATTGCTTATCATCATAGTTTGTAGGAGCTAGCTACTCCGTACAAAGGCCACAAAATGTGCTGGATTTGCACAGGATGTAAAAATGTGCTGGATTTGCACAGGATGTAAAAATGTCGTATTTACGAAACTAAAACCTGTGAACTCACCAATATTTTATATATTGACGTCTTTTAAACATATCTTTCAGGTAACTAAGTGCTGAACAGGTATGCGGCTAGTACGGTGGAATTTGGGATGTCGGACACTGGTTGGGGGTTTCATCTATTGTTACCTTCGGGTTGGGACATAAACGGAAACACCCCACTTTAAAACTTAATGTTTGTGGTTTTAAGTAATGTTTGAAACCAGGTATCCCTTCTCGACATCTTAATATAATGATCTTTTCTAATTAAATATAGTTTGTGTTAATCTTGACTTTGATATGCTTTCGAGCGTCGCGCCACGTGTTTCCGCCATTGGTGTGGTGTGACAACCCGTGAGGACCTAAACCTTTTTAAATATATGAGTCGGTTTTCGGTTCTAGATTTATATGAATTGTCAGTTCCGAGTCGGGTCGGTTCCAAACCCAAGGTTCTGATATAAGACCCACAACAACCTTTTGTATTTTAATTATAACATGACTTATTGATCTATACTATATTATAAAGCATGTAAAAGTGATTCCCAACAAAATTAAGTAATTACAACATTTAAGGCTTAGGGTACAACAACCTAATAAAGTTAGAATGAGGGCGTAATGGTATTTCCACATTTCTATTAAATTGTTTTAATTCAACCCAAAACTTTATGCATGACTTGTAAACTTCATAATACTCAAGGGAAGGGATATAAAACGTTAAATTTAATTCACAACTACATAATACATATTACTTTACTACATAAGAATTCCAAAAGATATTAGCAATCAAGTCCCATTAGTTTCAACATCAATATTGAAACAATTTCTTTTCATATTCCTAACTCAACTCAACGATTAATCAACTAAGTTTATAATTAGAGATCAAAACTTGACATCTTTTATTCAACAAAACAACAATGGCCGGCTCTTCTTCTTCAACTCTAACAAATGTAACTTTAAAGCTTCTAATCGATAGCTTAAATCTGGTGCTGGTGATGTTTAGTTAATAAGAGGGTTCACACATCACCAAAAGCTTAATGACACTTGGACCATATCATAAGCCTATGGTAGTATGATGATATATTTGTAATCAAAACATCATTTTTATTTGATAGTACTAAATTAGTTTTAACATGTTATAATGGATACCCGAATGACATGTATGGCCGCATCTGGGATTTAGATCTTGCAAAAAGACGGAACTTTCTGGTGAGAGTGAGAAGTATAAAAGTTTTATGCACTTGTTATTGATTTATTGTATGATAATGCTTTAATCGTATTAGTTACAAGTTTTTTTATGCGGTCACTGTACTAGGACAAGGCAGTTTTAATGGAAGAAAATAGGTTGTACGACTACTTCTTGAACCCTAAGAAGATATGAATTTTAATTGTTTTTTGCTCATATGTGATTTCGAAAACCTTATGAATCAAGTCAAATGAAAATTTTTGTTGTTTTTACTTATTACACTTCAGTTGTAATACTCTTTGTCCTGAGCTTTTCTAAATACCCCTAAGTAAAAGTTTTGTGAAAAGAATGAATATTTAAACTAAGAAAAAGGTATTTTTTTTAATCATATACAATTGAGTAAGTTGATTTAAGTTATGGTTTATCCTTATATGGTCACTTGGTGCGTACATAAATATTTACATAAAAAGGATTAAAAATGTTAAATAGGTTGAAAGTTGTCCAAAGTGCATATCTAATACCTATAGTCTCTTAGTTAAAAAAACATTGTTGTTGTAACAAATACCTTTTGTAATCATATTTCATGCAATACATGTTTATAAAAAAGGATACGAATGTGTGACCCGAACCGTTTTCAAATCAATCTACAAACAACCCATTTCAAGTGGTAATGATGTTTACATTCATGTAGTCTAAGGAAAGCGAATCACAAAGGTTGTGGTGCAAGTCAATGGAGATCATTTAATGATGGCTACACCAAATGGTTTGAAACCAAGTATTCAAACTTAGTTGTTTACGTATCTATTGGAAGCATGGTGTAACTAACCCAACTAGAGATGGAGAAAATTGCATATAGATTAGACAAAGTGGGTTTTACTTTCTTTAGGAAGTTAAAGATTCATAGACATAAAATTTGCCAAAGGGGTTTCTTCATTTAACCACATAAGATATTATTGTGAGTTGGTGCAATTAGCTTAAATGTTGTTAATGATTTAGTGGATCGGGTTCTCTTTGTTGTTTTGGATGGATTGGTTTCGTGTAGAACCACTCAAAGGAAAAGTTGAGTTTCATGTATAAATTGTTTCGTGTAAATGGATTTGATAGCCGGTTTGTTAGTATCAAAGTATATTTTTAATGTACACACGTCTTGATTTAGACTACCAACATAAATACAATACAATATACCATGAGAGGGTTGTAAATTAGAACAAAACGAGTATTGGGTACTACATTATCGTCACCGCTGTATCGCGTAGGTTTCCGACATTATGTGCTCCAATATATGTCACCCCGCCGCAACGCGCGGGCTCCCCACTAGTAGATTGATAATGTATAAAAACTAAAATTTGGTAAAAAAAATTATCCAATAGATATGTATTGTTAACGGAAAAAATAAAACAATACTTCTTTAGTCTTTCACTATTCTTTTGTATGTGTCAGTGTAATCGATTTTACATAATATTAATACAATATTAAAAAAATATTATTTATAAGAGTAACAACGTATTTTTCATGAAATATTTTTTAGCTTGATGTGTATGTATAAATGCGATTTATGATATAATATATTTATTATATCCAAATTTGAAGTAAATACTTATGTACATTGCTCTGATGTGTGTCTCTGATGTGTGTGTATAAGTGATATATACATAACCTATTCGCATGATGTTTTGAGTTATGAGAATGATATAATTGTTATGAACACATAAGTTGAGAAACGAAAACAGATTTAATAAACGAAACTCATGGGCTATTGTTAGAACCATTTGAAATAATTCTTTTACGAGCATAGTAAACGAATATGAATACATAACTCTCTAAAGGTCTATTACATTAAAAGGTTATGGAGGGTCAGACCCTTTACCCGACCTGTCAGAACCTTTAGGACCCAGAACCACATAACCTTTTTATGCTTCGGTTCATGTCTCTTAATTTCAACAATAAAAGGGCATACGGTTTTGGTGGGTCCGGGTCGGGTCGGACCCTTTGCACAACCTTAGTTGTATATAGACTTTACTCGAACAAGATGTGCACACTTAGAATTAAAGTATGTTTTAAGATTATCGAATATTAATCCTATAAAAAAATCCTGAAAAAGCGACCTATTACTTTTATCTTACACGCATTTTATCACTTCATATTATATTTTTCTTTCTTAGGAAGCACCTAGGGATAACCTAGTTAATTAATAAAATATATAATACTAGCTTATACCCCGGGAGCGTCCCGGGTTGAGAAATCTAAGTAAAGTGAATAAAATTGGAAGTATCTAAACTATAAAAATGGCATCTATGTATCAACTTACATTAGATACTTTAAAAAAAATATATACCAAAATATCCATTTCCTAAAACAGAATATTAAGATCCCAATACATTCAGTCAAAGGTCTTTAACTGCATATAATAAGATTTGAGCTATTTAAGAACATGGTAGAAAAAGAAAACATAGCAATTACATGTTGGAGAACGTCCCGGGTTGAAATATCTAATATGACATAATAAAATATCTAATATGACAACACAATTAATTACTTGCCAGTATATGATTAATGATTATTATTATTATTATTATTATTATTATTATTATTATTATTATTATTATTATTTTAAACAAATCTTTGCCATAAGTTATCATATTCTAATATAAAAAAAAGGTAATTGGGTCGGGTATCACCTAATCCCAGACCCGACCCAAACCCACAATTTTTTTTAAACTAATTCCAAACATGACACAATACCTATCGGGTTACAAAAAATAGTCTTTTTTATATAGCACTATGGTACTCATTGGAAAAATAATAAAACGCTTGTTAATTTGGTGTAATTTTCTTTTTAAAAAATCTCGTATATAAAAGATATTAACGTTTAAAAGTTATGAGAGGAAACATGAGAGAAAAAATAATGAAGTTTTAATATTTATATTTAATAGATTAGGTATTTAATATATTATGTTAAATCATATTTAAACCATATTTATTCATTTTTTTAATTGGTCTAGAGTTGCCACATTATATCTTATGTGGCATCTCTCAAAATAGAGATTGCATAATATTATGACATCTCATAAAAAATGCTTTGATTTATTATATATATATATATATATATATATATATATATATATATAGATATAGATAGATATAGATATAGATATAGATATAGATATAGATAGATATAGATATAGATTTTATGTATTTATCCGATCAATAGAGATAAACAAAAAAAATATTCTTATCCAACAAGTTATTCACTATATATTTATAGGGCTGCCATTTGAACAGTAATATGGCAGTTCTGTAATTTCAATGTTTTTTAAGGCTATTTTGGTCTTTCTTCAGCTGCATCTTTTCTTTCCCAAATGTTCTACACAATACACATCCCTTCTTGCTTCTTATGTTTTCCATTCCACACACACTTTATTCTGTATTTGAGAGAAACCGTAAAAGAGAGGCTGCCGACCATCTTCCACCTCCCATCCACACCTTCGTATTCTTCCCCATCTCTCAAAACTGTAATCCACACTTTCCGTCAGAAACGAGGACACACAGTGACAGTATGGGAGAGGCGCAACAGAGACAGAAAGAGAGAGGCACGGCTCGTAGACTAGAGCGACGGATGGACGAGCCGGCCCAGTGGCGGCGCGCATGGTTTCTGATGAAGAGTTATTAATTGGTGGCGGTGGTCTTTAGTCGCGGCGACCATGGTTTGTGATGGGGAGTAACGACTTATGTTAAATCGGATGGTGCCACACCTTTTGTTTCGCTACATCAGCTGTCCCTGAGGCTTAATCTGCCCACTAACGTTGATCGGATGACTAAGTTACGTCCAGTCCGTGCCGTACCGTCGAAGATTCTGGTCTCCGGTCGTCTCTCTTTCTAAAAGATGTGAAAAAAGCGCCGCTTTCGATATGTTGTAGCTGCTCCAAGGTTCGATTGATGATTTATTAGGGTTTGGTATTTCAATAAAAATAGATTCCCTGTTTTGTTTTCATTAATTGCACTGCTTCGTTAGAAGCCACTGTTGTGTTCATCATGTGCTTTTGAGTTTCTTTTAATGAATCACTTTTATATAAACTTGCTTATATGTCCACACTGTTGTAATAGTTGTTGCTTAGTTGTTTATAATGGTTTACATTTATGCAACCGGCTCCTATACTGCCACGATCCGTGGATTAGAACTTTGGGCGATAATAACTTCTTATCATCTTGGTATCAACCAAATCACAAAACGCGCAACGCTCGTTTCGTAAATCACACTAGTTATCATTATTTTTGTAACAAAAAAATCTGAAAATTATATATTTAATTGTGTTATTGTTTTATTTTTTACAAAGATGTCCCAAAGTTTTCCAAAAACAAAATCTGAACCTTTTAAATTTCATAATGGTATTTGAACTTTGGATTATTTGTCATTTTAGGACCCTAAAATTGTAATTAAGTTATTTGAAAAAATCGCGAATGCTAAGTTATGTTTTGTGTTTCATTTTAATTATCATGGTATGTAAGCAAAATACAAATCGGTTGGTTTGCTGGGGAATGTTTATTGTAGTCTATGGTTGTACTTTTCACTCGGTGTTTATTCAAATTTTGATGGATTTTGCAAGTTTTGATGCTATTGTGTAGCGTTATTTTTTTCTATGATTGCTTATTTTTGTTATTATTTTTTTTTTATTTTTTTTTATTTTTTTTTTTTTTTTTATAAATACCACTAAAGGAAGTTGATAGCCAATTTGTAAATAACAAATCTATTTCAAACTCAACGGCGGAGAAAAGTACTTGCCAACTGTGAGCCAAACTTCATATGAGGATCCAAGCATGAGTCAACCCATATGCAATTGTCGTTGCCTCTAGGGTGGCGCAATAGAGTTGAACTAGTCTCATCACCTATTCGTCAATCATGTGGGGAACAACCGAACAGTATAATTTGTCCTTATGATTGAGATTGTCTGTATAAAAGTTTAGGGAGACGGGGCGTCATCAGAATTGGGCACGGGTACCCCATTACCAGCACGGGAATACCACCATCACATGTGCTGGTAGGGTTCTCGTGAACCGTTTTCTGGTGCTTGTTACCGTGCTGGTACAAAGAAACAATCCTTTTGTTGACCAATGATAATATGTCATGTTTTTCTTTCACCTTTGACCGTGATTTTTTGACCGTGTTTTATTTTTTGACCGCTTATATTTTGACCCTTTTTTATCTTTTACCCCTATACAAATCATACATTCACATAAAATAAGTGCCACGAGTTACTTTCATTCAAAATTTAAAAACCATTACACAATAAACATTAAACAACCGTAAACATTAATTATTAAATAAATCTCGCAACATTCACCATGACGCAAAATGGGTGAAGTTAGTCATTTGTGCACGGTAGTAGTCGCCGCGAGTGAGTTGGATTGCAATGTCTTCTTGAACATTAGGGTGCCTCTCCATCGTGGCTTCATAGAGGACGTTCCAACAAAGACACCTGGACCAGAGAAGAATCCACCTACGAACGAGCGAATCCTTGGACCGGTCATTTGTGCCGGTTAAATTATTGAATATCCCCGACACCCGGTGCCAAAATGAAATTGGGGTATCGACTTCATGAACCCATGTGTTTCTCACTACCAGGTATGCACTCGTTAACGCGATATCCTCATTTGCATTCCACGGGACCATTTTTTACAAAACGATTAAAGTATAACCGGTTTATTGTGTGCTTTTTTTTGTTGGATTAAGGTGTTTTTATAGACCAAACCGTAACGGTACAGATCCCAAATGGTTGCAACGGTTTAAATGTAACGGTAACAAAATTAATTACCGTCTGACTATAAAACGGTTAGTTTTCTTAAATTTAAATGAAAGAATCAGTGGAGTGCTGCCTACGAAAAATTGTTTCAATTAAGTAAATCAATGAAGTAATGTGACAGTTTATAACTGGTTAAAATCAGTGAAAGATAAACTTTTTACTAGGAGTGCCTCTTTCACCCTTAGAGGTTTAGTCTTATTAATTATGTTTTAAATTTAAACATGCGTGAATTACGAAATATCCGTTGAGAGTTTCAGAGCAAAGTATTTTTTTTTTGAAAGGCGAATTTCTTGCTCCTTGTGAGACTTGAACTCAAGAGCTCACACCTTTAGTGTATTAAAAGGTTTTGCCTTACCATTAGACCACCAATCCCAATGGTTTTCCAGAGCAAAGTATATTTGCAGCGCGTACCACAAATATATTAAATATTAATTAAGTTCGTTGAGGAAAGCAAAGCTTCTAACCTAAGGGGAGGTCATGGGTTCAAGTCTTATAAGGAGTAGAAATTTGCCGTTAAAAAAACATATATATCTTACACAACAATTTTTTTTTAAAAGGCTTAGTTCAGTGGAAATCCTTGTAAAACCCTAACCTAGTGGTCCCAAGTTCGAATCCCTACCCATACACCAGTGTCCTTCTTGCCTAAGCTCAAACCGTCACGGAGAATTTTTTTTATGGTGTACATGGATCGAACCTCTCACCTACCCCAGGATGTAAACCCCTAAAGAAAATCCACAACATAAAATATTATTACTATTATCTTCCACAACATAAAATATTATTATTATTATTATTATTATTATTATTATTATTATTATTATTATTATTATTATTATTATTATTTTAAGATTTAGCTTTTAAAACTAAATTCATAAGGTGCTAGTTACGAACAAATATCGACACATCCATATCATTTAAGAGTGGCGTTAAAAAAAAAATCTATTAACAGTGGCGAGTAAAATAATTATGTTGATATTATTTTGTAGTGTTACGGGAAAATACAAAAGTAAATTATTATTATTTTAAGATTTAGCTTTTAAAACTAAATTCATAAGGTCCTGTGTTTTGATGGTTTTAACTAAGGGTGTAAATGACACGTAGCGGCTTGAGAGTTACCCGGGATCGGCTCGGTAAAAAGCCCGAATGAGCCGAGCCATAACGAGCCCGAGCCCGAGCCCGAGCCCGAGCCTGAAATATGGCTCGTTTAGTTATCGAGCCCGAGCTCGAGCCCTAGATACAAAGCTCGATTGGGCTCGCGAGCCTAAACGAGCCCAAACACAATTATAAGTTATTTATATATCTCTTATAATTTTTAGCCCAAATCTCCAAAGCCCAAGTCCTTATTTCATAGGCCCATTTAATAACACTCGCGAGCCCAGCTTTTGCCATCTCGTGCCGAGCTTTTGCGATCTCGAGCCGAGCTTTAAGCTCGTTTGAGATTGTTCTCAAATCACCTCGAGCCGAGCTCAAGCTTTTGATTTTGCTAGCGAGCCGAGCTCGAGCTCAAGATTGTAGGCTCGAACCGAGCCGAGCTCGAGCTTCATAAAACCATAACGAGCCGAGCTCGAGCCCAGTCAGGCTTGGGCTTGGCTCAGCTTGTTTACACCCCTAGTTTTAACTACTTGAATCAAAAATCAAAATGTTTAAGTATCTGAGCACCTGATTTTTTCAATTTGAAACAATCTGAATCGAATTTACTTACTTGGTTAGATTTTCTCACTTAGTATTCATGAAATGACTAAAATACCCTTTTTATATTTTATTGTTATTATTATTATATTACACACATACATACATACATACACACACACACATATCACATATATGCACACACAGGAAACCATCACAACTCTGACCACCCCCAAGAACCATCATTACCACCACCCCTTCACCACCACCGTCGCGCCACTACACTGAACCACTACACCAACCCCACTACCACCGTTTCAATCCTCTGCACCACATCTTTGCACCAACGCAACAATACCACTCACAACCACCATCACAACTCTGATCACCCTCACTACACCACCCTCTGACCACCCCCACTGCACCACCCTGTGACGACACCACTGCACGGCTGCACCACTACACCAACCCAACCCCCACTGCACCACCCTCTTTCTCTCACTAATCAGACCGCCTCAACCGAAATCATCCAGATTCAATAGACTATATAACTTAACAATCAAATGTTAGTTGAATACTTCATACCAATCATCACATGGCTCCTGTATATAGATCGGAAGTGATCGGAACGGTAACCAGAGTTTCATCGAAACATTGTCAGAGACTAACCGAAATGCAGTCGGTTATTGGAGATAAAAGCGGGGGAAGGGTTATGGTGGTTTAATCAGAATAGTAGATGAGAGGGGTTGATATAAATGGAGGTGAAGAGATGGTCGTTGTAAAGGGAAGGGATGACGGCAAAGGGATCACCGACGCCGGTCATCGGAACCGGTCGCTGGAGTTGGGGTTTTCCGGTGGATGCTCTCAACACACACACACTATGTGTGTGTGTGTGTGTGTGTTTGTTCTCTGCAGATCCAAAAGGAAGAAGGGGATGGGCTTTTATAATCCATTTCATTTAGAGGGTGTTTGATAATGGGTTTAAGAGCAAAAATAAAGGGTGTTTGGTGATAGGTTTAACAGCAGATTGTAGGGCGTTTGGCTAATTATAATAAAATTGGTTTTATACAATTTATAATAATAAAATAGTAAATTTATTTTTAAATATCTTTTGCATTAGAAATTTGTATCTCAGATATAAATGACTAAAATGCCCTTCTAACTAACAGAGTTGATGGATGGAGTTAGTTAAATAGACTCATATAGTTATAAATAAAAGAAATCAGGTATTCAGATAGTGAAACATTTTGATTTTAGATTCAACTAGTTAAAACCACCAAAACACAAGAACTCAAATAGTAATTTACTCTACAAATAAATTTTAAATGCTAAGTATACAAATATTATTATAGTAATTATAATAAGACTAGAATAAATATTATTAGGGGTGGTGTAATTACACACCCACCAAACGAATTATACACCCAATTATAAGGGAGCAAGGGGCACTTGTTGAATTTTTTTTTTTCACTTAATTGATTTTAACTAATCCTGTTTTGCCACATCACTTCACTGATTTACTTCACTAAAACACTTTTTTGGAAGCAACACTCCATTGATTCTTTTATTTATTTACATTTAAAACCCAAACTTTTTTTTTTTTACATTTTTGAACGGTTTTAATATTTATTTCTTACTATTGCAACCGTTCCACCAAACGGTCAACAAAATTAAATCGTAAATCTTGGAAACCGTTGATTGAATTGAATTCGTCTCACCAAAACGGCCAGTCACTTTATTTTAACCGTGCACCGTCGATTGTATATAAACGGATCAAACCGTGGGGTTAAAAGCCACACTTTACACGGTTAAAAAAAAACCAAATACACCCTAAAATGAACCCGTGGACCGAAGAGGAAGAAATGGCCCTTGTGGTTTGCCACAAGCATGCGTCGAATGACCCCGAAATTCAACTCCCCCCCCCCCCCCGAGGTATTTTGGGCTCAAGTGTTTGGTGACTTCGTTGAACACGCTGGCACCAACACAACCAAGACCGTCCGTGACCTCTAGTTCAAGTGGGGTGACCTCAACATCAAATGTGAGAGGTGGACCACCCTATACGAGCCACAAGTGATGGACGATCCAGAGCTTGATGAGGAGTTGGCTATCGAATTCACTCAATATGAGTATTGGGTTCGATACGGCAACGCTTTCGACCATGTCAAGGCATGGCGATTGTTGCGCCAACTGTAAGTGTTTTTCTTTGTTTTTTATGTATTTTTTTGTTTTGTATTATTATGTTTAAAATATTTATGTTTTAATGCAAGGTTTTTATTTTTATTTACTTTTACATTTTAATAAACACACGGCTAATACAAAAACCTTAAAAAATAAACGGTAAACTTAACAAAACTACAAGACACGCGGTTGAATCATAAAAAGGTGAAATTTATATAAACTCAAAATTAAAATAACAACCGGTACCAGCCCGTTAGATAGAACCAGCAAAACGGTCCACGAGACCACTACTAGCGTAGGTGGCGGCGGTGTTACCGTGCTGGTAGTGGGTACCCGTGACCAATTCGGGTGACGCCCCGTCCCCCTAAGGGGTGTATGATATCATACATCACATATAGTTGACAAATAATTATTAAATGCAGTCAAACGTGGGGATAAGCGGTCAAAACACCTCTATATGTCTCGTAAGAGACCATACGAGGCGTATAGAGGTTGTTTGGCCTGTTTTGATGACACAAAATCGTGTTTCTTGGGAGTTGACATCATACGCAAACGTGAAGTATCTAGCCATACGATGCGTATGGTTGTAGTATTTGATTGCATGAACACCCTGTCTGTTCTTTAAAGTTTTAACCAAACTAAACCAATTTCATTTGAAACTCACCATTTGATCACCAAATTTAATGTAGTACGATGTCTTGGAACATTTTTTACGACAGCTAGAATGATTCACACGTCTCCCAAAGGTACTTTGGGCATTCCGTTGTGTGGCTAAGAAGGAGGATGTGTATTCGTTTGTTGTTATCGTTGATGGGAAAGTGATGCCCAATTTGACTGAGGTGACAATCTGCATATTTAATTTAGTTATGTCTAACAAAGTCTCAGTTACGCAAACACATTTGGTTGTTTAAGGGGTTTGGTGAAGGAGCTAAGGAGGTGAATCGTCTTACTTCATATAACCCAATCCACGGTACACATACGCAGTTTACCACTCATACCTTGAGGAACAAAGCAATCCGGGTTCATGCGAGAACCACCTTTTAGGGAGAGAACCAAGGAACCAATGTGAACACAAAAAAAAAAAAAACCTAAAACTCCACCTCCACCCCCTAAAAACCTAAACCCATCCACCCCCACCCCTAAAAACCTAAACCCCCATCCCCACAGTGCCCACCCCCCCCCCCCAATTGTGAAACGCACATGTGCATCTAACCCCACACCCCCCAAAAACCAAAACGCTCCACCTCATTCCCCAAAAGCTAACCCCTTCCCACCATGCCTAAAAACTAAACCCATCAAAAAGCCTAACTATAATAGTGAAATGCATATGTGCATGTAGTACAATTTTCTTATTTTATAGTTTTATATAGAGGTTTTTTTTAAGTTTATTCACCACCAACCCCAAAAACCTAAACCCCCCATCCCCCCTCCCCCCAAAACCTAAACCCCCTCATATGATACCTAAAAACTAAACCATAAAGTTAAACTCATCAAATAATAATAAAAAAAACCTAACTATAATAGTGAAATGCACTTCGCGTCTATTTAATGATCATTGAATAAAAAACTTTCCACCTTATATATCATATCACGTCCATTTAATGATCATTTCATTATGGTAATTGGCAATTTATTTAAAAGTGTGTTCTAATAGTGAAATGCACATGTGCATATGATATATGTATGTATATATATAACAGCAAAATGCACATGTGCATCAAACATCACGTAAACATGACGTAATATAAGCCATTTATAATTTTTTTTCAGAAAGATTAACACTGAAAAACCTTTTGGTATTTTTACCTTTTTAATTTTTTTAGGTTATATAAATTTTTTATTTTTTGGTGGAGGGGTTTTTGCGTTCACACTTGGTTCCTTGGTTCTCTCCCTAAATGGTGGTTCTCAAATAATCCAAATCCTATATATACATGGTAGGGTTCCTGTAAGAAAATGGTTTTGTGTAGGAAGTGTAGGAAGTGTTTTTAACCATTAGATTTAAAGATGGATGGTGGAGATTAAAAGATGGGATGTGTTTAAAATTTAATTAATATATTATAGAAATTAAGGGTAAGATCGTTGTTGGATCAGTAATGCTCTTGATGTATTGCTTGCTAGTGAACACTTATGTGTTTAGCAAGTTCAATCAGATTTGCATAGCGGAATAAGTAAGTGAAGTTACACTATCAACAGGAGTTATTACCCCCTGGATGTTTGAAAACTAAAGACAAGTTTAATGAGAATCTAAGTATTGAATGTGAATGATAATAAATACTCAAACAGATTCTGAATAAATGAAATGGAAATAACAATAATAAGCTTTGAAGGATTTCTATTTCTATTAAAATCAATATCTAAAACAGAGGGATGAACCCATCTATTTATAGACTTTACATATACATGAACCTTGCCAAAAAGCAAGTCTGTAACAAGTAGCAACAAGTTGCATTCTTGGAACTTGCACAAAAAGATAAAGTAATACTAAACAAATAAACTACTGAAACATAAGGCGGTGGAAAGGTTCTGGTATAAGTGCTGATGAATGACAAACTACTGATGAGTAGTTTGTCTTCAGTAGTTCTTCAGTGAACTGTCTGGTTAGACTTCAGAACTTCTAATACTTCTTCTTCAGTACTTGTTGAATCCTTCTTCAGTACTTTAGTCTTCTTTCTTCAGTAGTTCTATACTTAGCATATTTGCAGAAGTGAATTAGACTAAGGTTTACAAAAGTGGTTTCCTCAATCCTTTTTGTCCTAACAATCTCCCCCTAGATTGATGAAGCCAAAACCTTTTCTAATTCATTATTGTTTTCTTCTGTCATTCACAATCTTCCATATCTCCTTGAACATGGAATTCTTCAGTTGATTAAGTTGTTCATCAGTGAGAGATCCCCTTTGAGGTTCCAAGTGTTGAATTGTAAGCAAATCCTGAGTTGATAGATTCTTCAGTTCATTCATGGAGTTGTAGGCCTTGCTTGTAAGATCTCTTCTTGTCACCAATACTGAGTTGTCATCAGTAAAGGACCATCTGATGATCAGCACTTTAGATTTGTCAAAATCTAAAGTATAGGGAATCATGCTGGATCCCTGGGATGTTCCTGAGTGTTGAATGTTTTCTATTTCTGTGACTCTCAGGTGGGATTCACTTCTGTCTTCTTTTTTCACTACATCAGGTAATTTGAAAGTTGGTAAATGATGTTCAGTAACTACCTTTGTGTGCAGTCTGTCAGTGATAGTCTTCTGAAATTGGTAAGCAAATGTTGAAGGATCCCTAAATTTAGTTATCAGAGGCTTCTCTTCAATATCAAAGTCTCCTTGTACAACTGTGTTACCTTCTAGCAACACCATCTTGAAGTCAGTCTTTGTATTGTCCTCTGGTTTCTTCTTGGTAGCTGGTCTTTTAACACCAGAAGTTCTAACTTCAGAAGTTTTGAACTTCTCTTGATTAGCAGCCTTGGCAGCCTTGTATTTCTTGTATGTGTCTAGTAGTTTGTCTTCCTTCCATCTTGACACAGAGGCTTTTGAACCATAATCATTTGCTACCAGTTCTTCAATCATTTCCGCTCTCTTGGTTTTTCTATCTTTGTCTGTTTCAAGTTTGTCAGCAACAAGTTGAGCTCTTCTGGTTAGCTCATCCATTGAGAACCCTTTGAGTGAATAGGCTTTTGTTTTGCTGTTCTTTGTTATAAAAGACACCAGTTGTTGTCTTTTGTCTTCTTCAGCAACTCTCTCTGTTCCAGCTTGCCTTTTCAACTCTGCTTCATAAGCTTGAAGCTTTTCATTTAAGCTTAAATCTTCCATTGCCTCCATGTTGTTCCAGATCTCTTTTTCCTTAGCCTTTCTTTGGGCTGCAATCAAAATCTTCTCTAGTAGTTCTTTGGACATTGATAGTGGAGAAGGGTTCAGCACAGTCATTGTTGTAGTTGTTGTATGCCTTGGAATAGGAGTTGGTTGTTGTTGTTCAGTTGTTTTGGATGGCTCTTCAGCTGTTTGTTTGTTGGAAGTGTTAACTGCTGAAGTGTTGATAGAAGTGTCAACTACTGAAGGATTGTTTTCAGTACTTTCAGAGTTTTCAGCAGTTTATTCATTATGCCCTTGGGAAGTTTCAACTTCAACTTCAGTTCCAGAAACAAGCCTTTGTTGATCTTTTTGTTTTTGGGCTTTCTCTAGAAGTTGTTGTTGTTGTAGAGCCACTCTTGCCTTTATCCTGGCTTCTAGTGACTCCTTAGGTTCCTTAATCTTCTCCCCCTTTTTGGCTTCATCCACTTCTGGAAGCCTGCTAGGTTTGGAAGTTCTACCAGTGAGTTCAGCAAGCTGTCTTGAGTTGTTGTCTATCTTGTTGGACAGCTAACCAAGTTTTTTTTTATCACCTCAAACTGAGTTTTGGTTGACAACTCCAAAGCAGTTGTGAAAGTTTTGAGGTGATTGGCAATGAGGGTGTTCATCGACTGGTATAGGGGACCATCTGGGCTGCATAGTTGGTTCAAGTCTATGCTGGATGACCCAGGGAATTGGGTAGGCATTTTTAGTTAGGGGTGTGTTTTTGGGTGATCTTCATGTTGTACAGAAGATGCCACTTTAGGGGAATCAGGGATCAAGTGGACTTTAACCTGATCTAGTGTGACCAGCTCTTTAAGCTTAGAGACACCAGGTGCAGGACCGTCACTAGCAGCCGTCAATTCTAGTTTTGTGGAGTGTGAATCATCATCCAAATCAATGGAATCATATGAATCCCTGCTTACTTCCTCAATGAGGACATTATTAGTTATATCATGAGCTGGGCCCAACCTAGTTGTCTCATGTACCTCTTGTTCTTGGTTCTGAGGATTTCCTACCTCAGGCATTAAGCCTTCATCAGTAGTTGCCACAAGTGAGGTCTTAGCAATGTTACTTCTTTCCCAAGATCCACCACTGGATGGTATATGAGTAGTAGCAACCTCAAATGTACCTAAAGTCTCTAAGTTTGGGCTTACAAACCCTGGTTCATCCTCATCTCTTGGGTTAGGGCTATGGACATCCACATCCATGTCAAGTTCTGAAGGTATGTCCCCTGTTTGATGTGGTTGTTGGGGACTGACATGTTCTGATGGGATGGTCTCTTTTAGCCCAGAGAGAAGTTTGGCAATTTCAAGGGCTTCAGGTTCAGAAATTTGTGGTGCTGGTTCAGTAGTTTGGTCTAAGGGTTCAATAGTTTCAAAAGAAGGCTCAATGGGGATTGTTTTCTTAAATTTCATTCTTTTGAAAAGTATTGTGATTGGTGCTCTAGTGGGGGTTTGAGATGGATGAGACTGAGAGGATGTTTCAGTCACATCTTTATCAAGTACATATTGCACATTTGCAAGTTCAGGCATCTCAACTTCCTGAACTGCCTTTCTTTTAAGGCTGGTGGGTATTTGTTTTTGCTGTTTGGGTTTCTTGGCCTTTTTGGATAAAGGTTTGGAAGATGAGGGTTCCTTGGGGAGTGTTGTGTGTTCCCCTTGGTCATCTTTTAGCCAGGTAGCCGGTTTATTGTGTCTAGAGTATGCTTGTGAGGTTAATGGTTTTAAAACAGTTGTTTTACCCACAAGCACCTCTTCTCCAAGTTCCTTTATTATGCATTGCATAATAAATATTGGATACAACAAAAACTTCTTTTTAGAATTGAGATGATGTAACACCAACTCATTAAAGAAAAGTGCTGATGCCTTGAATTTTGTTTCATTCACAATGGAATGAAAAATAGGTTGAAAAGTAGAGGGCATCTGATCATAAGATCCAGTTTTTGGACTCAAACACATTATTATGTAATGAAACAAAAGTTTATATTTTGGTTCAAAATATTTCTTGAAAATGGTAGCATGTGAGAGAGTACCTTGGTAACCACACTCTGTCATGGTTAGATGAATTTCAGAGTTTCAAAATGGATCTAGGGCACCCACATCATCTAAACCCAGTCTAATCCCCAAAGTTTCTGGTGTGATTGCCATTCTTCTCCCTTGGATGGTTGAGTTGAGGGAGATCACTTTATCATTCACTGTCACCGTCTCCGCATTAGCCCATAACTCGTTTAGAGTTTCAGTGTGGATTGGAGGATCAAAGGTGAGGGAAGTGAAGTATTGGGATTTAACGACTAAATCAATTTATTTCGTCGTATTGGGACCAGGCTTCATGTTTCTCAAAGTAGACTCTTTGATTGTGTCCCTGTTTCAGTATTAGAGCCATGTGGTTTGTGTGTTTGTGGATCGAACAGTGTTTTTGCAGGTTAAGGGTTTGAGAGTGTTTTTGAGAGAGAAGGAGGGAATTTTGCTTTTTGAATGGATAAGTGTTGGAAAAGGTGTTTATCAGAAGTTTGTAACCGCCCTAGGTCAAACTTCTGAAGTGGGAAATGTCTGGTTTGCCCTTAATGACAAAACTGCTGATGAAGAACAATTATCATCAGTAGTTCCCATTTTCTCTTCAGTAGTTTGTTAACAACTGATGAGAATGTTTATAAACACTTTATTCATAACTTCTGAAGATTATTTTATCAGAAGTTACTCATTTTTCAGAAAATATTCCCATACTGATGTTTTTGTTCATCAGTAGCTTCTCTCTTTTTGTTTTTCAGAAGTTTTGGTCTAAAAACAGATGTAAGTGAAAAATAAAATATGTGCAGAGAAGTAAAAGAAACACTTACAAATTTAGCATCCCAAGCATGGATACTAACTTTTGAAATGTTGATGTGTCAAAGGGTTTAGTGAATATGTTAGCTATCTGATTAGCTGTTGTCACATGCTTCACTTCAATCTTGCATTTTTCATAGCAATCCCTGATGAAAGAGTAAACTGCCATTTTCGTCCCTGAGGTTTGGCACTTTTTGCCAGTTTCATCCAAAAGTTTATTTTTTCTCATCTGGATCCAACGGTTTTCAAATAGTTGCTCGTTTCATCCAACTCGTTAACACCGTTAGTTGAAGTCAGTTAACTAAGGGCAATTTTGTCATTTTATCTCTTTTAAAATCCTAACCCTATTGAAACCTCCCCTGACTCACTAAATCATCAGTCACACCCACAATTCACCCCCATAATCACCCCCAATTCATATCCTTCTTAGGATCAACTCTAGTCTGCACATATATATTATTAACAAAAGGGCATAACAGACACAATACAAGAATATGAATTAGACTACAAATAAGTTAACCTGGGGAGTATTGCATACAGATCCATTAACAGTCACACGCCCATCAAAAATCAACTCCTCACAGCTCCTTCTAGAAGCCACTAAAACCACAAGAAAATTCACAAACTTTAGTTAACATATTGTACATAATAATAATAATAATAATAATAATAATAATAATAATAATAATAATAATAATAATAATATGACCTCCAGCAGCAGCAAGGACTTTACTGAGCCTCTGAGACGAAGATTGTTTAAAATTCTCATTGTAAAACCTTCTGGCGGCTTTGGAATACCTAGGTTCGGGCGTAGGGTCTTTGGTGGGTTCGGGTTTTTTCTTTGTGGGGGAATTGACGGCGGAAGTGACGTGGATAATAGGTGGGGTGAATCCATGGGGTGATGAAGTAGGAGGAAGGAGAGGAGAGAGAATGGGAGAGTAATGTACAGAAATGGAGGTGGGTGTGGGAGAGAGAGGAGGGTCTGGAGATGTGGAAGGTGGAGAGGGCGGTGGTTATGGCGAATACCGCCATGGATGTGGTGGTGGTGGAAGGTGGAAGGTGGAGATAAGACAGTTTATGGAGGTTTTCTGTTGGTGGTGTAGGGAAAAGATAGAAAAAAGGTGCCAAAACATGTTATTATTTGAGTATATGATAGTGAATAAAAACAGAAAGCCGTTCTAGCTCAGTTGGTAGAGCACGTGGCTTTTAACCACGTGGTCGTGGGTTCGAGTCCCAAGGATAGCGTAGTTTGTTTTTTAGGGGTGACTGATGAGTTAGGGGAGGTTTAAATAAGGTTAGGATTTTAAAAGAGATGAAATGACAAAATTGCCCTTAGTTAACTGACTTCAACTAATGGTGTTAACGAGTTGGATGAAATGAGCAACTATTTGAAAACCTTTGGATCCAGATAAGAAAAAATAAACTTTTGGATGAAACTGGCAAAAAGTGCCAAACCTCAGGGACGAAAATGGCAGTTTACTCCTGATGAAATGATACCTGATTTCAATATGTTTAGTTTTTGAGAACTGAACAGGATTTTGAATGATGCTAATGGCAGATTTGCTGTCTACAAGCACTGGTGTCTTGGTCTCTTTGATTCCATAATCAAGAAGTTGATATTGGAGCCAATGTATCTATGATGTACAACTTGCAGCTGCAATGTATTCAGCTTCAGTAGTTGAAGTTGCAACAGATGTTTGCTTCTTTGATTGCCAGGACACTAGACAGTTTCCCAAGAATTAACAACCACCAGATGTTGATTTTCTTGACATTTTGCACCCTGCATAGTCACTATCTGAAAAAAGCTGACAACTTGGTATTGCTTGAAGCAGGATACCAAATTCCAAGTGTAGGAGTTCCTTTCAGATATCTGAAGATTCTTTTGACTACAATGAGGTGTGATTCCCTAGGAGCTGATTGATATCTAGCACAGACACGTGTTGAAAACATAATATCTGGTCTAGAAGCAGTTAGATACAAAAGGGAACCTATCATACATCTATACATGGTTTGATCAACCTGTTTTCCTTGATCATCTGGTTCAACTTGTGTGGTAGGTGTCATGGGAGTGGAACATGATTTACAGTCTTGTAAAGAAAATTTGTTCAATAATTCCTTAACATATTTAGATTGATGTATAAAAGTTCCATTTGTTTGTTGTCTAATCTGCAGTCCTAAGTAGTACTGCAGTTCTCCCATTGTACTCATCTCAAATTTTGATTGCATGAGTTTCTTAAATTCATCACACAATTTTGTGTTTGTTGAACCAAATATGATATCATCAACATAAATTTGAACAAGTAAGACATGATTTCCAACATTTTTAATGAAAAGAGTTTTATCAATGGAGCCTCTTGTAAAGTTATTTTTGAGCAAAAAGTTGAAAAGTGTTTCATACCAGGCTCTTGGAGCCTGTTTTAGCCCATAAAGAGCTTTGTCAAGTTTGTACACCCACTCAGGATGAGAAGGATCCTCAAACCCAGGTGGCTAACAAACATACACTTCCTCTTTGATCTTTCCATACAAAAATGTACTCTTAACATCCATTTGAAAAACTTTTATTTTGTTGGAAATGGCATAGGCCAGAAATAACCTGATGGCCTCAAGCCTTGCAACTGCAGCAAAGGTTTCATCATAATCAATTCCCTCTTCTTGAGAGTAACCTTGTACCACCAGTCTTGCCTTGTTCTTAATGATCATACCAGCTTCATCTTGTTTGTTCCTAAAAACCCATCTTGTGCCGATTGGTAACTTGTTTGGTGGTAAGGGACAGATTTCCCAAACCTGTTGTTTCTTGAACTGAAGCAACTCATCTTGCATATCTTCCACCTAATTGTTGTCTTTGAGGGCTTCTTGGTTATTCTTAGGTTCCAACTGAGAAATGAATGCTGAGAAGAAGCAAAAGTTGGAAAGCTGATTTCTTGTGAGAACACCTGATCCAATATCACCCATGATTTGTTCCAATGGATGATCTTTGTGTTCAACCAGTTGTTGTAAACCACTGACAGGTGTAGGTGGCTCTTGTACTTCATCAATCAAACCACTGAGGTTTATAATGTCTGGTTCAGCTGTTTGAATATCTTCAGTAGTTGTAGGTGCTGAAGCAGATGTTTGAGTTTGTACATCAGCAGTTGTTGAATCAGAAGTTTGTGAAACCTCTAAAGGTTTGAAAGTTGACTTAATGACTGTATTAGGAGTCCATGGTGCTGGATCCTCATTATCAAACCTTTGATCACCATAATAAGTAGGTTTAGATGAAGTAACAGTCTTTTCAGGTCCAAAGTGGAAGCTGTCAAGGTCATAGAGTTCAACAGGATGTGCTGGAATAAGAGTGTGTTTTGACTCATTGAACTTGACATTCAGTGTTTCTTCTACTATCTTGGTTCTTGAATTAAAAACCTTGTAGGCTTTTCTAGTGGAAGAATAACCAAGAAAGTAACCTGAATCAACTTTAGCAGCAAACTTTGAAATAGAGTCTTTGAAACATTGACATCCAAAAGCCCTGAAGAAGGAGGTAAGGGGCTTCATGCCATGAATGACTTCATAGGCAGTCTTGGAGTGTCTCTTGTTGACAAGGACTCTAATTTGAACATAACATGCAGTGTTAACTGCTTCAGCCTAGAAATACAATGGTAGGCCTGAATCAGCTAACATGGTTCTAGCTGCTTCAATTAATGTTCTGTTCTTTCTTTCTACCACACCATTTTGTTAAGGAGTTCTGGGAGTGCTGAAATGTCTAAAAATCCCTTTAGACAAACAGAATTCATCCAGAGTTTTGTTCCTGAACTCTGTCCCATTGTCACTCCTGATGGCTTTGACAGATAAAGAATATTGTTTCTGTACTTGTAGAATGAAGAACTTGATGATTTCAGCTGCCTCATCGTTGGAAAATAAGAAGAACACCCATGTGAATCTTGAATAGTCATCAATGATGACCAAGCAGTACTTCTTCTTACCAAGGCTCATGATTTTTACTGGCCCAAATAAGTCCATATGGAGTAGTTGAAGACATGCAGTTGTTTTTGATTCTTCAATAGACTTATAGGAGGACTTATGCTGCTTTCCCTTTAAACAGGATACACAGTGTTCTTGACACTAGTATACTTTCAAAGGTAGACCTCTGACCAAGCCCATTTTTGTGACTTTATTTATGGTTTTAAAGTTCACATGGTCAAGTCTCCTGTGCCAGAGATCAGTCTCTGAAGTTGATGCCTTTAAGAAGAAACAGGCAGTGTTGTTCAGTACTTTGTCCTTTTCAATGTCCACTGCATAGACATTGCCACATCTTTTGGCTATCAACAAAGTATGATCTTCAATGATCTTCTCTATCAACTTCTGGCCTTCTGGTGATACGATCTTGCATGCTGTCTTTGTGAAAAAGGAAGAATATCCTTCATCACACATTTGAGACACACTTAGCAAGTTGTACTCAAGGTTTTTAACCAGATTGACCTTGTCAAACTGTATTTTGCCAGAGGAGACATTGCCATGTCCCAGCACATATCCCTTGGCATTGTTCCCAAAGGATACAGATCCTTCTCTTTGACTGATAAAGTTTTTTATCAGGTATCTGCATCCTGTCATGTGCATTGAGCCTCCACTGTCAACATACCAAATGCTATTTAAGCCTCTAGAGACCCTCTGCACAAAGTAGCAAATTAGTTAGATTTAGGAACCCAAGCCAGTTTGGCTTTGGGTTTGCTCTTGAGAACATTAACAGTTTGTTCTTGACCAGGTTGAGGAATCCATGTCTTTTTGGCAATGGATTTTTCATTAAGAGCAATGGTGGTATCCTTTTGAGGACCACCATCAACCCTGGTCATCAGTAGTTGTACCATGTTCATGAGATCTTTTATCTCAGCAGTTTGTGAAACTGCTGATGATGTAGGTCTAACTACTGAAAGAGAATTTTGAGAAAAAGATTTTTGTTGAGATTTCATCTTTTTATGAGAAAAGGTGTTTGCTGGTTGTTGTTTCCTGGGAGAAAAATATTCTTTAAAATCATTTTTGATTTGTTTTCCCGCAACCAGTTGTGAAATTTTCTTGTTGTACTGAATTCCTTTTCTATATCTGCAAAATTCTGTCTTGTGGATAAACAGACCACAGATTTCACATTCTTTTGCCTTTTCTTTTTCATTTACAGGCAAATTTCTGACTGTCTTGATTGGTTTTAGGTCATCAGTAGTTTTTAGGTTCTCAACTCCTGATGTAGATGAAACTACTGATGGCTTAAAGTCAGATTTTATCATTACTTCTGAAGAACTTTCTTTGTGAGATTTTAGAAAGGTTTCATGAAAAGATGTGCATTCTTTCTCTTCAGAAGTTTCACCTGAAACAATTTTTCTCCCATCTTCATTAGTTTTGGGGGAAAAATTTGTTGGTGTTTCAGTGTGATTGTACCCTATGCCAAACCTAACATTTGAAGCACTTTGTTTGTTTAGTAGCAGTTGGTACCCTTTACTAGATTCAACCCATTTGTCACAAGTAACCTTGGTGTCAGCAAGCTCTTTTCTAACATTTCCTAGGTCATGTATCATGAATTTACGTTGTGCTTGGGTTTCAATAGCATTGTTAGTTAATTTAGAATTTTCTTTTGCCTTTGCAGCAAGTTTTCTTTCTAAATCACATTTCATCTTAGTGAATTTTCTGTAACACCCCAACCGATGGCGGAAACATCGGGATGTCACGTAGTGATGATTGTTCAATAGCTCATGGTACTAAATGAAAGTTGAATAATATATGATTTAAATAAATTACATACAATTGTTCTAAGAATTTGTACATCAAGATAAAAAAATACTAGCTACGCATCTTCAAGCATTAACTCTAATCTTCGAGCAAGCTATAACCTGAAACATGTTAAGTTTAAAAATATTTTGGGTCAACAAAAGTTGGTGAGAATACATAGGTTTTTGAATATAATGGATAACAATAGTTTGTACAACAATCACAGTTGTATAATGATAGAGTATGAGTCCGACATGTAACAATGCGTCTTTGTACAATCAAACCTTGTGTCGACTGAGACCTAACTCGCAAGTTAGTAAAAGTGTAACTGTTATCGATCATCCCTGAATTTATGTGGGGGATGGGTTTGTCAGACCTATAGCGCTATAATCTAAACAGGCGGCTTGATCAATGTTAATGATTGTACCGTGTCTTTTTGTTACAGTCAAATGATAGAATGAGTAAATGATAGAATGAGTAAATGATAGTGTATAAAATGTTTATAATTGAATCACAAGTAAGAATGAATAAATGATAGTGTATAAAATGTTTAAACATGTTTCACCCCAAAATGTAAAACAGAAAAAGGGGCTATGTAAACTCACCTTAGTGCTAGAATTGGACCCCTTGATATAGAATAAATGTGGCTCGAAAGTATCCAAGTATCACCCTATGTTTAAGGCAATATTATAAGTGTTGGGAAAACTTAAAAGTCTAAGCTTTCTATTTCAAAGGTATTCTAGGGTTCCTAATTTGGGGATTGATAATTGATTGGTAATTAATTTAGAATAATTGTTAATTACATAATTAAATAAAGAAATAATCAATAGGAGAGAATTTTTTTGGCAATTCTAAATTAAAGATGGTTGTATTAAAATGTAGTAAATGTGAAAATAATTTTTATAAAATTATTTTCTTAATTAATGAATATATAATATATTAATAATTATTTGACAAAATATAGACTTAATATTTAAAAATATTAAAATTTACAAAATTTGAATAAAAAATTTATATTCTGATCTAAATGATTAATAATAATTTATGTGAAATTTTGATGCAAAAATAATGAAAAACGAATTTATTATGATTTATTTATGATTAAAATAACAAAAATAGATTATAAATATTAAGTAAATGATTTTTCAGAGATAAAAATCATTTCTGGAATGTTTAATGTTTTATAAACTTAGAATAATTTTTGTGGAATTTTATGAAGTCGTTTAGATATTTTTATAGAATTTTATAATTATAATTGAATAAATTGGTAATATTTATTATATATAATAAATAAATAATTTTTGAAAAACTAAAAGTCGGATATTAAACTTCATCATAAGGCTGACTTAAAATAAATTTTGTTAATTTATAAACATCTTTTGATATTTTAAAAACTATTTTAAAGGATTAAAAGGTTAATTATATATAAATAAAAGGTGTTAAAAAAATATGGTTGCTTGTGGGATTCGAACTCGGGCCTCTGGCCGGTTCGTTGTTTTAACACAGCACGCGTCTACCAACTGATCTGCTGATCAGTTGGTATTTGATTTCGTCTGTTAAAATATAAGAACAGATACGACTCTGGTTCATCTTCCCCAAATCATGCTTCGAACCCTAGCCAATCTAATCGAACGAATTACCAAATGATAGCCCCTGAATTCATGGGGGTTTTGTTCGGACCAAAATAAGAAACAAAAACATTCAATCAAATGAAACATACAGAGCTCGACGATGCACGATTAATGGGTCAAAAGAAAAGTCAAATAAACTTGATTTCTTCAAGGCAGGTTGTTTGTGCCTGAGTTTTGATAGAGGGGAAAGCTGTGTCGGCACTTTTAGACCAAGAGAGTGGGTTTAATTTATAATGGGAACGTTAAAAAGGAATGTTTGGTTGATTGACCATAGACGAGTCACATATCGATCAATATGGCTCTAATTGAGCTGTTATTTGTCATTAAACATGGCTTAATTACGAGGATTCTTGCCAAAATTATAGTCCAATCACGATATTAATGTTTGGCGGGTCGAGTCCGGGTCTTAGGCGGGTTCTGCAGGTCAACCGGGTAAGGGGGGAGCTTGGTGGGCCGGGTTTTTCTTTGCTTGTTGGGCTTGTGGAGTTGGGCTGGGGTTTTTGGGCTCCGAAATGTTAAAGGTTTTAGGGTGGGTTTGGGTTGGTCTTGTTTTGGATAAAAGAGATGGTTGTGGCTTGTTAGTTTTTCTTAAAAAAATTATAAACTTTAAGAGAAAGTTACAAATCTGAATTATTGTTGTTATTATTATCATTATTATTATTATTATTATCATATATATATATATATATATATATATATATATATATATATATAAAAATTGTGTGTTAGGAAAATAAAGACTTAAGCACATTTGCATAAAATTAATGTTATAGATGTGTAAAATAAGGGCTTTTATGTACAAAAATTTGGGGAAAAATTTTGCGATGTTACATTTTCTCTCAGAGTCATTTGCTTTTCCTTGTAAGTGCACATTAGTGTCTCTTATGAGAGCAAAAGATTCTTTACATGAAGTTGTACAAAGTTTTGTTAAAGATTCTTTTGATACCTGAGACAGGGCAGATTTTGAGGTGCAGCCCTCAAATGCCATTAAGGCAAAATTCGTTCTGCCATTGTCAGTTCTCCCTAGTTGATGTCAAACATTTTGTTGTCTGCATCAGGATTGCACTCAGTAGTGTCAAAAGGAAGACTGCTCCAGTCAACATACCCTGAGGTGAACAAGCTTTGTTGTGAGGGTTGCTGAGTCTGTGGAGGTTGTTGAGCAGCTGGAATGGGAGGGATTGATTGTTGGCTCTGCATATGTTGAGCCTGTACATATTGTACTTGTGGCACATATTGGATTTGTGGAGCTTGTGCCTGTACAAAATGTGCAGTCCCTTATGTTCCATTATTCCTATTATAACTAGGGTTAAACTGATTTCCAGACTGAGATTGGTTGTAGCTAGAGCTTCTATACTCTCTAGCAAAGTGTCCCAACTTCTGACACTTGTTACATCTAAGTTTAGACTTGTCAAAACCAATTTTTGTAGAACTGTTTAGTCCTGGAAATTTCCTTCCTGACCTTTTATAAAATTTGTTTGTTTTAACACTTAACATGGCTAGTTGGTGTACGATGTCCATTTCTTCCAAGTCATCATTGCTGGAATTTTTTAAATCATCCATTATAAAACACATGTTATCAGCAGTTTGACTATATTCATCATTGTCATATCCTGGGAATGATCTTTCTGATGAGATCCCAGCAGTTATGTCAATGTGGTCAAAAGATCCAAAACTATTTGAACAAGTAGGTGAATCTTTTCCCAATAGTGCTATACTACCTGGTAGATAATCATCAGCAGTTTTACCAAAACTTCGCAACTTTTTCTTTTGATCGATTTCTCTTTCAAAAGTTAGTAATCTCCCATGTAATTTTGTAAGAGTGAGGGAGCTAAAGTCTGGTGAGGATCCGAGGACAATAGAGTAAGTTTCCCATTTTTTAGGTAAAGACCTTAAAAATCTACGAAGCATAGATACAGTTGTGTAGGTCTGACCATTTAATTTTAGCTCAGATATTAATGAGGAGAATCTTTCAAATTGTTGAGTTAAAGTTTCCCCATTTATATGAGCAAAAGTTTCATATTGTTGAGCAAGGATTTCTCTGGTGTTGGCAATCACCTCTTCAGTTCCTCCAAACTGTTCTTTTAGGTAGTCCCAAAGCTCTTTGGCACTATCACAATGTAATAGTCCAGAGTAGATTTCATTTGGGAGTGCCATTGCCAACATAGAGAAAGCTTTAGCATCAAGCTCAAGTTTTAGGAAATCATCAGTTGTATAGTCCTTTGGGTCTTTTGGTATTTCTACTTTAGTTTCAAGATTAATATTTACTGGTTTGTGAGGACCATATATCACAGATTTCCAGCAACCAGTGTTGGTCTATGATAATGTATGTGCCATTATCCTTTGCCAGATATTGTACTCATTTCTAACTAGCATAGCAGGTTTATTGGCAGAACCAGTATTATGAGGATCCATTTTAAAGAGTATTGATTTGTCAAATATCTCTTAAAGTGATGGATGTTGATAAATGTGAACTTTTAATCCTTTATTGACTATCAATAAGAGCCTATGTCTGATTCTCAATGTGTTAGATTGATATGTGATCAGATAAACCAGTGCTCTGATACCAATTGTTGGATCAGTAATGCTCTTGATGTATTGCTTGCTAGTGAACACTTATGTGCTTAGCAAGTTCAATCAGATTTGCACAGCGGAATGAGTAAGTGAATTTACACTATTAACAGGAGTTATTACTCCCCCTGGATGTTTGAAAACTAAAGACAAGTTTAATGAGAATCTAAGTATTGAATGTGAATTATAATAAATACTCAAACAGATTCTCAATAAATGAAATGGAAATAACAATAATAAGCTTTGAAGGATTTCTGTTTCAATTAAAATCAATATCTAAAACAGAGGGATGAACCCAACTATTTATAGACTTTACATATACATGAACCTTTCCAAAAAGCAAGTCTGTAACAAGTAGCAACAAGTTGCATTCTTGGAACTTGCACAAAAAGATAAAGTAATACTAATCAAATAAACTACTGAAACATAAGGCGGTGGAAAGATTCTGGTACAAGTGCTGATGAATGACAAACTACTGATGAGTAGTTTGTCTTCAGTAGTTATTCAGTGAACTGTCTGGTTAGACTTCAGAACTTCTGATACTTCTTCTTCAGTACTTGTTGAATCCTTCTTCAGTACTTTAGTCTTGTTTCTTCAGTAGTTCTATACTTAGGATATTTTCAGAAGTGAATTAGACTAAGGTTTACAAAAGTGGTTTCCTCAATCCTTTTTGTCCTAACAATCGCCAATATGTGTTTTAATTGAGGGTATCAAAGTCATTTGTATCAAAGTGTTTTGGAAATTTTTTAATGCTCCTACATTAATGAGTCTCTCTCTCATCTAAATATTATTATAGATAATTAATATTCAATTTTCTCTCTCTCTCTCTCTCTCTCTCTCCTACATTCAAACTTAATTCATCTTCCAAAAGAAAAGGCAATAACACCCACAATATCTTACGCGCCGGTTTGTATTCATATTTTATAGTCATCTTCAATTCAACTTCTGCATGTGTTTTAAACCTCCAACTAGCAGTGTTATGAAACACTACTAATTCGCATCTGTTTAAAAACACTATTGATTTGCACCTGTTTAAAAACACTACTGATTTGCGTCTGTTTAAAAACACTACTGTTTTGCACCGCGTTTAAAACACTATTGATTCGCATCTGTTTAAAAACATTATTGATTCGCATCTGTTTAAAAACACTACTGATTTGCGTCTGTTTAAAAACACTACTGATTTGCGTCTATTTAAAAACACTACGTTAAAACACTACTTATTACTACGTGTTAACAAAAACGCATCATTTAGAAAATATTGGTTTTGGTATGAATAATTCGATTATTATAAGAAGATGAAGATTAAATCTGATTATTATAAAAGATACTGAGATCATGTAGGAATTAAGAAGATGTTATGAATCAAGTTGAAAAGAAAGAATAATTAGTTATTTAAGGATAATAAATCTCCATAATCACTAGAGGAAGTTGCTAAAAAAGTGGGATTGATATAATTAATAAAATGGTTAAAAAGTCTAAAATGCCCATCATCTCAAGTTTTAATTAGATTTAATCCAATGGTTGAAAACACTTCCTACACAAAACAATTTTCCTACCGGATCCTCTACCTATATATATGTATGTATATATATATATTTATATAGGTTTAGGATCCTATACAAAGTACATTTTTCGTGAGAAGTGTGAGAAGGACTAAGAATTGACATGTAGACATCATGTTCTGGATTTAGGAATGATGTTTTAGGTTGTTTTAACTTGAAAAACACCAATCACAACAATCTAAAACACAATACAATGTATTATAGTCATTAAATTTAAAAAACAGCTAAAACACACTACTTAACGCTTAAAACACACTGCTAATGTTCTTAGCATGGTGTTTTAAGTTTTAAGCCTAAAATACATTGTTTTCGGTTTTTAATTGTTATGTTTGGTGTTTTTATAGGCAAAACAATCCAAAACATCACGACTAATTTCAATAAATGATGCCTAAGTATCAATTTTTAATCCTTTTCACATTTCTCACAAAAAAAAAAAACACTTTGTACACGATCTTGACCATATATATATATATGGTCAAGATCCGGTACAAAGTGTGTATCTTTTTGTGAGAAGGCTAAGAAGGAATTATGACCATTAGATGAGTTTAATCTTGGGTGTAGATTAATTGAGTGGCATTCTTGTAATTAGTGTTATAATTTTATTAATTGATTAACTATTTAGGGGTAAGGTAGTAAAATACACAATCAAATTAAAAGAGAACTGTTTGTGGGATCTAAGTTTAGCAGTTCTTATGAATAATTAATACATCAAAGTAAATGTGCAACGGAATTAAAAGTAATTGTTCAAGTTAATAGTTCACTTTTAGATTTAGTAAATACTCCCCTTTGAATGAACAAACTAAAATAGTATAAGTGTATATGAGAAACAAAATAGTAAATGATAAAACAACTATGAATTTTCAAATGATTCTCATATATTAGAAAGTGGAAATCTATCTGTAATGGTGTGATCCCATCTATTTATAGAAAATACTAAACGTACATGGGAAGTATAAATCTAATACTAAAATACTACAACAGGCTGTAATATTGGAACTTATACAAAAATATTTATAAAGTAATCAAAAACTAATATTATAACAAACTACTAAAGTATTAGGGCGGTAGGAAGCCTCTACTAAAACTGCTGACGAATAAACAACTTCTGATGAGTTGTTTATTCGTCAGCAGTTTGTCTGGTTTATCATCAGAACTTTAGTCTTCCGTACTTTCATTCAGCTTTTTTCTTCAGTACTTTCCCTTCAAGTCTTCAGTACTTTGTCTGGTTCAAAATGTAGAGAGGATATTCGACTAAGGTTGCAATGCTTATCATTCCTCTTTGACCCAACAATCTCCCCTTGGATTGATGAAGCCAAAATGTTATTTAATCTTTATTTAGATCCTCTTTTTCTACTGCTGTCAAGGATCTTCTAAATTTCTTTTATCATTGAGTCTCTTATGTCCTTGATCTGAAGTCTTGTAAGAATTGGTCCATGCTCAAGTTCAAGTTATTGGACTGCAAGGAGATCTTCTGTTGAATGGCTTTAGAGTTCATCTTTGTGTTCCAGTACTTTGAATGTAGTATCTTCTCTTTCAAAGCACATGAACTTGGACTTATGAGTGAAGGACCATTTGAGAATTTTTGCTTGAGAAGTGTTAAATTTTCCTCTGTAAGGTATAATGTTCTTCTCACCGGATGAAGATAGGCCTGATTGTGGTTGATCTACTATTTCAGAAACAATCAGGTTGGATCTTCGGCTGTGTTCAACCTTTGCAAAAAGTTGAACTTTTTGTAGGTCTCATGTAGATCAACATCTTTCAATTTTGAGAGTTGAGCCTTTGTGCTTTAATCATTTGTTGCCAACTCTTCTATAATCTGAGCTCTCTTCATCTTCTTTTCCTTAACAGAATTTTGTCTGCCTTGAATCAGTTTCACCATGTATTCAAGTTCTTCTGATGAGAGATCTCTAAGAGAGTATTTCTTGGCCTTGATGTTCTTGACAATTTGTAGTTGTTCTTCAGCAAGCCTTTCTTGTTCATCCATCTCTCTAAGCTCATTCTCATATTCCTTGAGTTTATCTTAATAGCTCAAATCTTCCCTTTTCTTCTATCTTGTTCCATATGTCATTTTCTTTATCCTTTCTCTGTATTTCCAACAATCTCTTCTCCATTTCTTCTGATGAGAATTCAAGAGGTTGAGGATTGAGAACTGGGGCATTTGTGGGTAAATGAATTTCAGTTGGGATTGGTTGAGTTGTTGTTTGGGTAATGGGTACAGTAGAAGTTTAAGTTGCAACTAGTGAAGGGTTGGCTTCGGTACCAAGTACTGAAGGATTGTCTTTAGTTGTTTGATGCTCTTCAGCAGTTGTATCTTTGGCTTGGGAAGATTTTTTAGCTTGTTGCGTAAGGAGCCTCTCCTGTTTTTGTTGATAGTCATGCCTTTCTTTGAAGGGAATCTCTTGTTTTGTTTTGATACTCTGTTTTCTGGCCTCCTTTAGCATTTTAGCTTCTCTAGCCTTCTTTGAAGCTTCAAGTGAAATTTTTACAGGTTCTTTGTATTCTCCCCCTTTTGGCTTCATCCACCTCTGGAAACCAAGGAGTAGGAGGAGCTACACCAGATAAATGTTCTACCAGTCTTCTGTTGTGTTCAATTCTTCTTGACAACTCTCTTATTTTCATCTCTAAAGCATTGTTGATCATCTCCAATTGTGTGGCATTTTTCAGTTCCATTGCAGTTGAAAAGGTTTGGAGATGTGATGATCTGAGATGGTGGATCATCTAGTACAAAGGACCATCTAGGCTGCATAGATAGTTTAAGTCTATGCTTGTAGAACCAGAAGATGATTATGTAGGCTTTTGTGATTGTGGAGGGGTTGTTTTTGGGTGATCCCTATAAATTAAGATTAGGGATGCCACTATTGGGGAATTGGGGTTTAAGTGGTCATTAACCTGATCATCTGTGACTAACTCTTTGATTTTAGATTCAGCAGATTCAAGACCTTCATAGTCAGCTGTCAATTCTTTAAATGTTGAGTCATCATCCAAACTAATGGAATCATCTGAATCCCTGATTGTTTCATCAATTTTATCATGAACTAGGCCCATCTTAGTAGTCTTATGTACCCCGTTTTCTTGGTTCTGGGTATTTCCTGCCTCCGGCTCAAAGCATTCATCAGTAGTTGCCACGAATGAGGTCTTATTGATGTCACTACTGACCTCTAATCTACCTAAGATCTTAAAGATTGGGCTAAGAGACCTTGGTTCCTCCTCATCTCTTGGGATAGGATTGATAATATCATCATCAATGGCCATGTCAGAAGTTTGTTCCCCTATTTGATATGGTGATTGGGGAATGCCACTTTGAGATGAGATATTTGTTTTCAATCCAGAGAGAAATTGTGCAATTTTAATAGTGTGTATTGGGGAATGTTGAGGTTCAGTGGTGTGTTGCAGTAGTTTCAGGAATCTCAATTTGCTTTCCAACAATTTTGGTGGTTTGGGTTTTAGGTGTTGGTTCAGAAGTTTTATCCTTTTTGGATTTCTTCCTTGAAAATTCAATGTTAATGGTTCTGACTCTTTTTGGTGAAGGAGATGATGAATGCAACTGAGAGGAAGTTTCAGTTGCATCCTTTTCAAGTGCAGAATACATAGGGACATCCTCAGTATCTCAACCTCCTAAGGTGTCCTCTTAGGTTTGGGGGTCTTTGAAAATTTTCTCTTGGGCTTTTTGGCTTTTTGAGAAATGGGTTTGGAAGATGAGGGCTCATTGGGGACTTGTTCTTGTTCCCCTTGGTCATCTTCTGGCCTACTGGCCGGTTTATTGTGCCTAGAGTATACTTGTCATATTAAGGGTCTAAGACTGATGCATTACCCACAAGTATCTCTTCACCCAGTTCTTTAATAATGCAGTTCATTAAGAACCTTAGGTAAAGAAAATATTTCTTTTCATCCTTTTGATGATGTAAAATTATTTTATTGAAAAAAAATATGAAGATGCCTTGAATGGTAATTCATATACAATAGAATGAAAATTTTGTCGTAAACCAGAAGCCATCCTATCATATGAGCCAGTTTTTGGACTGAAACACAAGGTTAGGTAGTGAAAAAACTATTTGTAAGGTGCATCAAAAAACCTTTTTATAAATTGTAGAATGTGAGAGAGTACCTTGATAACCACACTCAGTCATGGTTAGTTGGACTTCACCAGATGTGAAGTGGTCTCGGGCATTTGCATCCTTAAGGCATAACCTAATACCAGTGTTTCGGGGGCAATTGCCATTATCTTCCCTTTGATTGTCGTCTTGAGGGAGATGAGCTTGTGATCGACAATGACGTTGGCCTAAGACTCATTCAGAGTTTGTACATGGATTAGTCGGTTGATAGTGAACGCCGTGTAATAGTTTGATTTTATGACCAAATCAACGATTTCATCGTATTGGGACCAGGTTTTCCCCTTTTAAAAATTAGCCAGTTGATTGTATCCCTGCTTCAATTCGAGAGCCATGGAGTTTGATCGAACAGTTACAGGTTTCAGAGGGTTTGTAGAGAGAGGGAAATTTGTTTTGAAAAGTATTAAATGAAAAAGACGGGTTTTTAGAAGTTTTATAACCTCCTTAGGTCAAACTCCTGATGAGAAAAGACTGATTTGCCTTTTTGACCAAACTTCTGATGAAGCAGATTTGTTCATCAGTAGTTTCCCATTTCTCTTCAGTAGTTGTTCACAATTGATGATTTGTTCATCAATAGTTACTCTTTTTAGAAAATTTTCCCTTCTGATGTTTTGTAAATCAGTAGTTTCTCTGTTTTTGGTCATTAGAGGTTTAATAACAGATGAGATTAAATAAGTGAAAATAAAATATTTACAGAAAAATGAAAACACTTACAAAATTACTCAAAATTTAGCATACCAAGTATGGATACTAACCTCTGAAATGTTGATGAGTCAAGGGGTTTTGTGAATACATCAGCTATTTGATTAGCTATTGACACATATTTCACCTCAATTTTGCCCTTTTCATAGCAATCCCTTATGAAATGATACTTGATTTCAATATGTTTTGTTTTTGACAATTGGAGAGGATTTTGAATGATGCTAATGGTTGAGGTACTGTCTATCAGTAGCGTGTCTTGGTTTCTTTGATTCCATAATCAAGAAGTTGATTTTGAAGCCATTGAATCTGTGATCTACAACTTGCAGCTACAATATACTCTGCCTTAACAGTTGATGTTTCCACAGAAGTTTGCTTCTTTGATTGCCAAGACACCAGACAGTTTCCTATGAATTGACATCCACCAGATATTGATTTTCTTGACATCTTGCACCTTACATAGTCACTATCTGAAAAATCTATCAATTTGGTATGAGTGTTAGCAGGATACCAAATCCCCAATGTTGGAGTTCCTTTCAGATATTTAAAAATTCTTGTGACTGCAATGAGGTGTGATTCCCTTGGAGCTGATTGATACCTAGCACAAACACATGTTGAAAACATAATACTGGTCCAGAAGCAATCAAGTAAAGTAGGGAACCAATCATACATCTATGCATGGTTTGGTCAACCTTTTTTCCTTGATCATCAGATTCAACTTGTGTGGTTGGACACATGGGAGTGGAACATGATTTACAGTCTTGTAAAGAAAATTGGTTCAATAATTTTTTAACATATTTTGATTGATGTATAAATGTTCCATTTGATTGTTATTTAAATTTCAGTCATAGAAAGTACTACAGTTCTCCCATGGTAGTCAACTCAAATTTAGATTGCATGAGTTTCTTAAAATTATCACATAGTTTGGTGTTTGTTGAACAAAAAATGATATCATCAATATAAATTTGAACAAGCAAGATGTGATTTCCAACATGCTTTATGAAAAGAGTTTTGTCAATAGAACCTCTTGTAATGTAATTTTTCAAAAAAAATGTGGAAAATGTGTCATACCAAGCTCTTAGAGCCTATTTTAGCCTATATAAAGCCTTGTCCAGTTTGTATACCCAATCAAGATGAGAAGGATCCTCAAACCCTGGTGGTTGACAAACTTACAATTCCTCTTTATTTTTCCATTAAGAAATGCACTTTTATCATCCATTTGAAAAACTTTAATTTTATTGGAAATTGCATAAGCCAAAAATAAATTGTTGGCTTCAAGCCTTGCTACTGGTGCAAAGGTTTCATCACAATCAATTCCATCTTCTTGGGAAAAACCTTCAACCACCTTTCTTGCCTTATTCTTAATGATTATACCAACTTTATCTTGTTTGTTTCTGAAAACCCATCTTGTACCAATTGGTAGCTTGTTAGGAGGTAAGGGATAGATTTCCCAAACTTGTTGCTTTTTGAATTGTAGCAACTCATCCTGCATAGCTTCCACCCAATTGTTGTCTTTTAAGTCTTCTTGGTATTTCTTGGGTTCCAACTGTGAAATGAAAGTAGTGAAAAACAAAAGTTGGAAAGTTAGTTTCTTGTCAACACCCCTGGAGCTATATCACCAAGAATTTGATCCAAAAGGATGATCTTTATATTCAATCAGTTGTTCTTGGAGTTGAATAATAGGCTCTTGTGTGTCTTCAAACAAACTACTTATGTTGATAACTTCTGATTCACGGGTTTGAACTGCAGAAGTTTGAGGAACTGCATCAGAAGTTTGAGCTTCTGAATCAGTAGTTGTAGGTTTTGGAGTTGATTTGCAGGCTGTAGTGGGAGTCCATGAAGGAGGACCATCATCAAACCCATGATCATCTACACAATTGTTCTTGAACTCTGTCTCATTGTCACTTCTGATGACTTTGACAAAGAGAGAATATTGCTTCTCTACTTGTAGAATGAAGAATTTGATTATCTCAGCTGCTTCATCCTTGGAAAATAAGAAGAAGACCCATGTGAATCATAAATAGTCGCCAATGATGACGAAGCAGTACTTCTTCTTACCAAGGCTCATGATCTTGACTGTTCCAAAAAGTTCATATGGATTAATTGAAGACATGCAGTAGTTTTTGATTCTTCAATGGACTTATAAGACGACATATGTTGTTTCCCTTTAAGACAGGAAACACAGTGTTCTTTACACTGATATTTCTTCAAGGGTAGACCTCTGACCAAGCCCATTTTTGTGAATTTGTTTATGGTTTTAAAGTTCACATGGCCAAGTCTCCTATGCCAAAGGTTTGTTTCAGTAGTTGATGCTTTTGGGAAGAAACAAGCAGTGTTGTTTAATACTTTGTCTTTTTCATTGTCTACGCCATAGACATTTCCACATCTTTTGGCAATCAACAAAGTATGATCATTAATAATCTTCTCAATCAGCTGTTGGCCTTCTGGTGAAGTGATCTTGCAATGTTTGGTGAAGAAGGAAGAATATCCTTTATCACACATTTGAGATACACTCAGCAAGTTGTATTCCAGATTTGCAACCAAATTGACCTTGTCAAACCGTACCTTTCTTGAAGATACTGCACCATATCCACTTTGGCAGTTTGTGTGACACCCCAGGAAAATCCCACATCGGCCGTGGCCAGGAGAGATCCTTGGTTCATAAGTAATGTCTTGCCTCTTAAATCACCAACGCGTTTTGGGGCTTAATGTTAGTGGATGAGAGGAGAACTCCACAGTTAAGCGTGCTCAGGTGGGAGAAATTCCAGGATGGGTGACCTCCTGGGAAGTCTCCACTTGGGCAACCAAAAACAAATCCGTGAGCTCTGGATGGGCAAAGTGGACAATATTGGTGGTGAGAGGGGCGGGGTGTTACAGATGGTATCAGAGCCACTCGTGTGCCGTTTGGGATGGTGGGTGCATACCTCATCAGGGACGATGAGACTTTAACCTCATCAGGGACGATGAGACTCTAACGGGGGGTGAATGTGACACCCCAAGAAAATCCCACATCGGCCGTGGCCAGGAGAGATCCTTGGTTCATAAGTAATGTCTTGCCTCTTAAATCACCAACGCGTTTTGGGGCTTAATGTTAGTGGATGAGAGGAGAACTCCACAGTTAAGCGTGCTCAGGTGGGAGAAATTCCAGGATGGGTGACCTCCTGGGGAGTCTCCACTTGGGCAACCAAAAACAAATCCGTGAGCTCTGGATGGGCAAAGCGGACAATATTGGTGGTGAGAGGGGTGGGGTGTTACAGTTTGGCTTTGGGTTTACTCTTGGGAACATGAAGAGTAACAATTTGGTTAGGAACATTTTTAGGAATCCATGTCATTTTAGCCATGGATTTGCTGTTTGATGCAATGGTGGGAATCTTTTTGGGTTCACCGTCAACTTTGGTCATCAGAAGTTTGATCATTTGGATCAATTTATTTACATCAGCAGTTTGTGAATCTAGTGAAGGTTTGGGTCTACCTTATGAAGAAGAAATTTATTTATTTTTTATTGTGACTAAGACTGAAGTTGAGTTTTAACAATCTTTTTCTTAGGAAAGGTTTGGTTTGGCTGTTGTTTGTTGGGATAAAAAGTCTTTTTAATTTGTTCACCTACAGCCAGTTGTTTGATTTTCTTTTTAAATAAACTTCCTTTCCTGTATCTACAAAATTCTGATGTGTGGTTAAGCAGACCACAAACCACACATGGTTTTTCCTTTCCTTTTGTTTTGATAGTGTCATTAGTTTGGGAAGGCATTTTACTGACATTTTCAGCATTTTCATTTTTGTCTTCAGTAGTTCTCAGGGTCTCAACTCCTGATGTAGAACAAACTACTGAGGGCTTAATGTCAGGGTTTTGAACTCCAGATGAGCTTTCATCAGCAATGGTGAGAAAGCTCTGATGAAAAGATGGGCTTTCTTTGAATTAAGAAGTTTCTTTTTGAATCATTTCACTCCCATCATCAGCAGTTTTGGGAGTCAAATCAGTTGGTGATTGATTATGTGTGATTGTATCCAATGCCAAACTTCACATTTGATGCACTTTGTTTGTTAAGAAGCATTTGATAGCCTCTACATGACTTGACCCAAGTTTCATAATTAACCTTGGTGTCAACAAGTTCTTTTCTGACATTTTCTAGGTGTTCCACCATGATTTTTATCTATACTTGAGTTTTAATAGCTTTATCAGTCAATTTAGAAATTTCTGTATTTTTAGAAGCAAGTTTTCTTTCTAAATCACACTTCGTTTGGCTATATTTTCTCTTTGAGTCATTGGCTTTTCCTTGTAGATACACATTGATTTCTCATATTAAAGCAAAAGCTTCTTTGCATGAATTTGAACAAATCTATAAAAGAGAAGCCCGTGAAACCTGTGATAATGCAGAAGTAGAGGAAGATCCCTCAGAAACCATTGAGACAAAGTTAGTCTAGCAATTATCTGGTTCTCCCTAGTTTATGTCAAAGATCTTGTTGTCAGCATCTTGACTGCACTCAGATGCATCATATGGATGCTGCTCCAATCAACATACCCAGAATTAAAAAGACAGTGTTGACTGGGTTGTTGAGGTTGTAGAGGTTGAGCAGTAGTGGAAGGCATTTGTTGTTGGTGTTGGCCTTGTTGCTGAATGGGCATCTAAACATACTGAAGTTGAGGCACATATTGGATTTGTGGAGATTGTGCCTGAGATTTTATGTAATTTGGTGAGGAGGCAAAGTGAGCACTTCCTTGATATCCTTGATTTCTATTGTAACTGGTGTTTAGTTGGTTTCCAGGTTGTGGTTGGTTGTAGCTAGAGCTTCCACACTCTCTAGAAAAGTGTCCCAACTTCAGACACTTATGACATCTAAGTTTAGATTTGTCAAAACCAACTTTTGTTTGATTGTTTAAACCTGGAAATTTTCTCCCTAACCTTTTGTAAAATTTGTTAGTTGTTATTCTTAACATGGCTAGTTGGTGCAGAATGTCCATTTCTTCTAAATCACCACTATTGAATTTTTTTAAATTATCAAGGATGAAACACATGTTATCAGTAGTGTGATTTCCATCATTGTCACAATCTGAGTATGATCGCTTAGAAGATATCCCAGCTATGATGTCAATGTGGTCAAAAGAACAAAAATTATTTGAACAAGATGAGGAATCTTTGTCACACCCCGATTTTTCCGTCGGTTGTGAACGTTTGGCACCTTTACTACACAGCGGAATATTTTGACTAAGAATTCTACATGTTCCAAACGCCTTTTTCTAAGCCTTCTAGGGTCTCCAATCCCAAGACATCGCTTATTTCCAACCGTGTCGTTGCCAAAATCTAGACCTGAAAGACATGCTTAAAAAGGTCAGCATAAAGCTGGTGAGTTCATGGTTTTATGTTTGTCGTTCATAACCCGTTTTTCTTTCAAATCACTGACGAGAGAGTTTATTTTCTTTGTGCAAAACATTATTTGGGAGAAATACATATAAAAATCCATTTTAATCCTTACCGGATATTCCTTTCTTAGCTTTCGACTCGACTCACTTTGCCATATATTTACCTCCCCATAAAGATAAATATATCCAAGTTTTGCTGATCGAACATACATATAAAAAGTCTCTTTTAAATTAATACTGGGCGTTCTTTTCTTAGCCTTCGACTCGACTCACTTTGCCATATATTTACCTCCCCATAAAGATAAATATACCCAAGCTTTGTCGATCAAACTTTTAGCCCAAAAAGGAGACTTCCGCAATAAATTTTGAAAAACTCTCATTTAAATCATTTTTTCCACATCGGATTCCTTATCGGACATTCGTACACATTATTATGAAAACCATTTTTCCCCGGAATTAACCACCGGGCAAACACGTACACTAAAAGCGGAAATGATCAAATAAAATAACCATTATTTGAAAAGTTAGTGTGCGTAACTCACATAAGAAATATGCTACATAGACTTAGGGTTGCAAATCCTAATACCGATGGCGTCCCCATGAGCCCGTAACCAAAACCAGACTACTTACTTTTGTCCCGCAAGTTGTTATAGTGGTAACAAGTTTAGAATATCGTGACACCCCTTGGTCCATCCGAGTTGACGCTAATCAATCGGGGGTGGGTCCCCGTCAAGGACCGATAGTATTATCCCCATATTCTACGGCTACTTCACTTTGTATTAATGGTTACAGTTAACTGCGGAGACTGCACGTCCCACTAGACTTTTCCATTACCCATGTGCTTATCTTATGTACGACTTCAAGTTTACACAGTTACCGCACAGTTTAATACTCATAATTTTCATTTCCCTTTTTACCCACGTACGATTTTATAAAAGCATTGTAACTTCACAAGTTTTTCATAAACATTGTTATGCTTTAAAATAAACAGGTTTTTGTAAAACAAGCATGTCTTCCCCCCGAAAACATTTACAAAACAGTAAAAAGTGGGGTCATGAACTCACCTTAATTTCCTTGCTTAGCTGACAAACAAAGCCTAAAGCTTTAACCTACTTCCTCGTGTCCTATTACCAACAAGGACACCTCAAAAGTATATCGCATATAAGCCTAGCCTATTATCCGGCTAAAAGATAGTTTATCCAACTATCTAGACTCGTGTGTGCTAACTCGAGTCCTAATATGCTTTAACTCGACGAACTGATCATGACTTATCTTACTTATGCGTTAACACACGACATAGTACCCAAGTTGCGCACTTGTTCTATTCGCGTGTAACCCACGTTGGACTAATACCTCGAAATGTATAACTTACCTTGAGTCGTAGCTCGTCTCATTAGTCGAATAAATGTATTTGTCATGTACTTTTATTTTTAGGAAAATTAACTTGCAAAATATAGTTCTTGTTATTAATTTCCGATTAATAACATGATTATCGGAAAATATTCATTATTTAATTACTAAAAACCTTCAAAAACTCATCATACATGATGCTCGATAAAAACTATAAATATTTGTTTTGCAAATACCCTCCGAGATCGACTATTATTATTACAAATATGCTTTGTCAAAAACGCAATGATTTTGTATATAATTACCTTCCTCAAACACTTGGAAGTTATATATAAAAACGTACGGCAGTATTGCATTCGTTGCGCTTCGGATTTCATAAAATTTCAGCAGAGTTTCCTCTGTTTTTGTATAAACCAGACAACTCAGGTTGTCTACAAATTTCCTAAAAATCAATTCCAACACAAGACGACACTTCATTTATTCTCAATTCCAAATCAAACGAGACTTACGCGTTTCGACACTTTAGGTAATTTATACTTACATTAATATATAACAACATATGTACGTATAGTCCGACGAATTAGTCTGATATCTATATTACTTAGTCATGATTTATTATTCAATAACCATTCATCCGTTTTATACTTTTGTTTATTATTCGCCGGTTCGTTTCGCGAGATAAAACTATTTAGTTCGTGTTTATATATTTATAAAAATAATATTCATCAATAATAAATACGAATTTGTTAGACAGAGATTTCACACGCGTGCGTCTCGGGCTACGTGTTGACCGAATCTTATGACCGAGCATACACGTTGACCGAGGCTTTCCTAGATATGAACTTTGAGTCAACTCGGTTTGACCGAGTGTTGACCATGCCCGAACCGAGACCCGAACGACAACCAAAACAACCAACTTGTAATCCGTGACCCGAGACCAAGATTGAGAGGTTAAACTAGGGTTGACGAGGTTGACCGGAATCAGATCAAACCCCAAACAAACCAACCGTTAACCAAGATCGAAACCTACAACTACACGAACAAAATCACCAGAACCAGACCCAACCTGACCCAGATCTGAACTGAAACTGCACCGAGGTGAACCCACAACCCGAGCATCTACCGGACCTAGAATGACGAAGCCACCATCACCCTTACCGAACCACAACCTACCAGACCACCACAGTCACAGTCACAGTCGGCTACCACCATCAACCATAACCCTCATCTTCGTTGTCTGCCTAACCACCACACAAAATCACCACCATCGGCCACCACAACTCCACCTTAGACACGACCACAAAACTCCACTAACATCGCAACCACCGTCCTCGTCACCCGAACTCACCCACACGAACCTCACTGTGACCACCAAAACCAACCCATCCACCTCAGATTAACGTCGACCGAGCCACATCCACCACCGGATGAGCCCGTAGCGCTGTTCTGAACCTTGGTTGGGTGTCTTTTTGGCCGGCCATCGGCCTTAGAACGAGAGGAGGTGAGATCGGTTTTTAGAGAGAGAGAGTAGTGAGAGAGAGAGGGCTGTTGCTGCAAAATGAATGAACAATGAGAATATGTGACTTTTGTAGTTAGGGTTAGGGTAGGTGGGGGTATACCGTGCATCGAACCCGGTTTAACGTATTTCGCTTCGGTTTATATTTAGGCTCGATAACTAATTACAAAAATCAGTCGGTTTGTTCGAAATCAAAACTAACACTAAAACGAGCAAAAGTGTAATTATTTTGGTCATCTGACACGTTCTTTCAGAACACACGTTAAAATCGCGTTAGTTCAATCGGTTAATGTTTCTTTCATTTAGACGATCCGATAACTTTCGAAATTTAATAACTAAAATTATTTAATATATAAATAATTATCCGAAAGTATAAATGCCATTAAAACCACCCATTTCGATGTCCGGTTACCATGTCGGTTGCTTCCCGCGTTTTCCAAAACGCTACGTTTTAGACCGTTTTTCAAGCTGATTCCACATCTGATCGCTTCAACAGCAAACACGTGTCGTATTTACATGTAATAACTTTATGTTAGTCCAGTTTGATGGATTTCTGCAGATGTGAGTTCGTTAGCATTAAAACGCGCAACTCTTTCTTTAGAAGCATCAAGGCGTCCACGGACTCCAAGAAGGACATCGTCGGACTCGTATCAACTTAAGTTAATCCAAATTAACTATTAACCATGTTAATTATATAGGAAACACGATTAAGATCCAGTCAAAGGTTGACCGAAATTTTCCGGTTGTCACAATTTTGTCCAATCAAAGCTGTACTACCAGGAACATAGTCATCAACAGTTTTGCCGGAGTTTTGTAACTTTTTCTTTTGATTTATTTCTCTTTCAAAAGTTAGTAATCTCTCAAGTAATTTTGTGAGTGTTAGGGAGTCAAAATCTGAACTGGATCTGAGAACTAAGGAGAGTATGTTTCCCATTTTTCAGGTAGAGACCTTAAAAATCTATGTAACATAGATGTATTTGGGTAGGTCTGCCCATTTAATTTTAAGTTAGAAATAAGTGAAGAAAATCTTTCAAATTGTTGTGTTAAAGTTTCTCCATTTACATGACTAAAAGTTTCATATTGTTCAGCAAGAATTTCCCTGGTGTTGGCAATAACCTCATCAATTCCTCCAAACTGTTCTTTGAGGTTGTCCCATAGCTCTTTGGCACTTTTCACAATGTAAGAGCCCAACATAAATATCATTTGGGAGAGCCATTGCCGACATGGAAAAAGCTTTAGCATCAAGCTCAAATTTTAGGAAATCTTCTTCTGTGTAGTCTTTTGGTTATCTGATTTTTCCTATCTTAGTTTCTAGATCTGTTGTCATTGATTTATGGGGTCTATACATGATAGAACTCCAAAAACTAGTGTTTTTTTTGTGATAAAGTATGTGCCATCCTTCTTTGCCAGATATTGTATTCATTTCTTATTAGCATGGGAGGTGTGATACCCCGCATTTTTAGGTTAACACTTTTACTGAACTCTAATTAACTTACATATTCATACATGGTTAAATACTTAACTACGGGTAGTTAAGGAGGACTAACATATGTTAGACGATATTAACATATGTTATAATTAGGAAAATCCTTGTTTTGACACACACACACACGAGTCCTGTATCTCGAACGTTGGTGATTTGTCTATTATATATAATAATGTGTACAATTGAATTATGATGAACGTGAAGTTTCATGTTTATGTGGATTACATGTTTATGTCAATTACCGCTTGACTGAAAGTTAATATGTAAACCATGTAAATTACGTGCACCTTATGATTAACATGTTATGAGATGATAAAAACAATGGTTTTTATGCAAGATAGGGTGGTTAACATTATTGGGTCTAGTATTGGGCTAAAACATGATTAACAGGTCCGATTAGTGGACTAAAAGGGCCCTAAAATGTAATTGCTTGGGCAACAAGCCAACCCTTCTTATAATTAGGAAACAAAAAAAAAATATAAACCCTGACCCTCTACCCACTTTGCGCCATAAACAACCCCCACCCCTCTCTCTCAATTTTCAACAAACATCAATCTTAATCATCTCTTCAAGCTAGTTTGGCTAAAATCTCTAGGCTTTGAGGACTCTTGCATTGAAAGGTATAATTTTTAAATGTTTTATGATGATTAATAATGCTTGAAAAGTTTAAAAATCATAGAGCATGCATATATATAAAAATCGCATAACATGTGTTAGTAGGAGTTCTTGAATGTTCATTGTGATTTGATGAAGATGATTGTTGTTTGTAATCAAAATTAGGGTTTTTGTATGATAATATGTGTTTGATCATGATAATATGGGTTATGCATGTGTTAGAGATTTTTATGCATGATTAGGGTTTGTGAATAACTTGGGATGTAAGTTTCAGTTTCTGGCAGATTCGTTAGGGTGTTTTGTAGGGTCTGTATCGTGATGTTAAAGTGATTGTTTTGATGATTTCTTTGCATGGTTGTGTTGTACATGATCGTATCTTTTCATAATGGGCAAAACCATCAGATTTGGACATCGTTTTACTGGTTTTTGGAATTTTATTTGATTAAAGGTCATATCAGATTTTCGGAGTTATAAATTGGGTCAACTTTAAACTGTCATAACTCAAGGTTTACAAAGAGTTAAGTTATGAAATTTGGACAGTAGGTCAAAATTGGAAAAAATTTGGCTTTTCCAAGTGGATTCACCTCGTTTGGGTGAATACACAATTTTTGGGAATTCTTCTACTAAACTGACCTGTTATGGAAATTTTCTGGACATAGCTGTGTTGTACGAATTTTAATAATTTTTGTGTTTGGTTTTCAGACAAAACAAAAATACGAGTTATTAAGTAAAACTTTGAGAGTTTAATTCGTTCATTTATATTTTAAATAATTCATTTTTCACAGCACACCATCTGCCCTAAAAATGCAGATTGTGTAAGGGATGTTTACGTGACTATTTGGAGTCTATATGGTATGTATTTGACATGAACTTGTATGGATACTTATATGAGATGTGTATGAGGTATAAAACTGATAATAATCAATATGATCACCAATGGGATACGTAGGACTTACTTGTGCATGTAGAGTCATTAGGTGTCACTACACGGTTTGAACTTTATTAGTCTTGGACAAACGAGTTGTATGGTGTGTTGGTTATGCACATATACTCACCTAGTGACATTTTTAATAGGGAGTCAGTAGCTCGTTACTATTTGAGGAATTTGGATTATTCACGTTTAACCTAAGGTGAGTTTCACTACGTTTTCTAAAAAGCATGCATCTTAGGGTGAGATAACTTTGGTAAACGTTTTCTAGTCTAGTTTGGGACTTCTTTTACATCTCGGGATGAGATGCTTTGACTCCTTATGTGGGTCGGGTTTTACGAATCCTCGGGTGGATTGCGCTTTGATCAGCTTAAAACTTATTGGTCATTTGTGAACTAAACACTCTATCACTGAAAAGTCCTTACATATTACTGGGTTAATCGCTGGAGGCGAACAGGGTATTAGTTGATAACGCTATTAGGTTGTGTAGCAACTTCATGTTTGTGATGCTGGGAGCATGGACATGAACTTCTGACCACATTTCTTGGCTAGTGTTGATAGACACTAGTTTCTGAGGCAAATTATTATTTTACTGAAGGTGTCCCAATAATACTGTTTAGTTGCAATGAGTGGGTTAGCTACCCCTGACATGATTAAACTGATAACACTTGAACTTTTGGGGTCTGGGAGACCTACGCTTTTACTTGGTTACGTGGTTTGAGAAACTAGCGCATTTACTTACTCACTTTCTTTACTTTGTGAACTCACCAACATTGTTTGTTGACCCACAATATACATGCTTTTGTAGGTAGTTAGCTTCCGGTGCCACGATTAGAAAGCACTGCACACTTCACTGCATTTGAGTCTTGGGCATACACCTAAATTACATATCATGCTTTACGTTTTCTTTCATATGGTTTTAATTTGGGCACGTTGTTTTGCGCATGATTTTAAAAGGTTTAAATTTGGTTTACGCTTCCACAGCTTAACTAAACTTGGTTTTTGAAAACGAACTAAATGGTTTGGGCATTTAGAGTTCGTTCATATGAATTATTGCAATGGGATCCTGGTATGTCATGCGCCTCGCGGTATAAACCCCGCAGTGGAAATTTGAGGGTGTGATAGGAGGCTTGTTTGCTGATCCAGTATTTTGAGGATCCATTTTCAAGAAGATTGATTGATTAGCAATTACTTAAAGTGACTGATTGAAAAATAAAAGGAACAATAGACTTTGATCGAATATCAATAAGAGCCTGTGTTTGATCTCAATTTGTTAGATTGATATTTATCAGGTAAACCAGATGCTCTGATACCAATTGTGCGATCTAAGTTCAACAGTTCTTATGAACAGTTAATACATCAAAGTAAATGTGCAGCAGAATTAAAAGTAAGTGTTCAAGTTAATAGTTCACTTTTAGATTCAGTAAATACTCCCCCTTGAATGAACAAACAAAAATTGTATAAGTGTATATCAGAAACAAAATAGTAAATGATAAAACTATTGTGAGTTTTCAAATGATTCTCATATATTAGAAAGTGGAAATCTATCTATTATCAATAGTGTGAACCCATATATGTATAGACAATAGTAAACGTACATGGGAAGTATAAATCTAATACTAAAATACTATAACAGGTAGTATTGGAACTTGTACAGAAATATCTATAAAATAATCAAAAACTTATATTATAACAAACTACTAAAGTATTACGGCGGTGGGAAGCTTTTACTTAAACTGTCGAAGAATAAATAACTTCTGATGAGTTAATCATCAAAGTTGTTCAACAAATATTTTTCTAGTTCATCATCAGAACTTCAGTCTTCAGTACTTTCATTCCGCTTCTTTCCTCAGTACTTTCCCTTCAAGTCTTCAGTACTTTGTCTAGTTCAAAATGCAGAGAGGATATTAGACTAAGGTTGAAATGCTTATCAATCCTCTTTGACCAAACACTGTTAATTATAGATCCCCCAATTAATATCAGAGTTCTGGTTTATCTTACAAATATCAATCTAACACATTGAGACCAGACATAGGCTCTTATTGATATTCAATCAAAGTCTATTTTATTATTCAATCCATCACTTTAAGAAATTGCTAATCAATTAATCTTCTTGAAAATTGATCCTCATAGTACTAGATCTGCAAATAAGCCTCCCATGCTAGTAAGAAATGAATACAATATCTGGAAAAGAAGGATGACACATACTTTATCACAACAAAACACTGGTTGTTGGAGGTCTGTCATGTATGGACCCCATTAACCAATGACAACAGATCCAAAAATTAAAATAGAAAAAGTCTAAGAACCAAAAGACTACACAGAAGATGATTTCCTAAAATTTGAGCTTGATGCAAAAGCTTTTTCCATGTTGCCAATGGCTCTCCCAAATAAAATATATGTTGGGCTCTTACATTGTGAGAATGCCAAAGAGCTATAGGAGAGTGTCAAAGAATAGTTTGGAGGAACTGATGAGGTGATTGCCAACACCAGGGATATCATTGCTCAACAATATGAAACTTTTACTCATGTAAATGCAGAGACATTAACAAAACAATTTGAATGATTTTCCTCTCTCATTTATGAGTTAAAATTAAATGGGCATACCTACACAAATCCATCTATGTTGCATAGATTTTTAAGGTCGCTACCTGAAAAACAGGAAACATACTCCATAGTTCTCAGAACCAGTTCAGATTTTGACTTCCTAACACTTCCAAAATTACATGGGAGATTACTAACTTTTTAAAGAGAGATAAACCATAAGAAAACGTTACAAAACTCTAGAAAATCTGTTGATGACTATGTTCCTGGTAGTTCAACGTTATTGGGACAAGATTCACAATCCTTTTCAAATGATTTTGGTTCTTTTGTTTACATTGACATCACAGCTGGGATATCTTCTAATAGATCATACTCAACATGTGACAATGAAGGAAATCAAGCTACTGATAACATGTGTTTTATACTAGATGATTTAAAAAAATTCAGTAGTGATGATTTGCAAGAAATGGACATTCTGCACTAACTGGCCATGTTAAGCATGAAAACTAACAAATTTTATAAAAGGTAAGGCAGAAAATTTCCAGGTTTGAACAGTCAAACAAAATTTGGTTTTGACAAATCTAAGCTTAAATGCCATAAGTGTCAAAAGTTGGGACACTTTGCTAGAGAGTGTAGAAGCTCTAGCTGTAACCAACCACAACCTAAAAACCAGCCAAACACCAATTACAACATAAACCAAGGATATCAAGGAAGTGGTCATTTTTTCCGTTCAATAAATTACATACAATCTCAGGCACAAACTCCTAAAATCCAATATTTGACATAGATTCAGTATGTTGAAGTGGCCAATCAGCATCAGGGCCAACAACAAATGCCTTCCACTGCTGCTCAACCTCCCCAAACTCAACAACCCAGTCAAGAAAGTCATTTTACCTCCGGGTATGTTGATTGGAGCAACATTCCATATGACATGTCTGAGTGCAGTCATGATGATGACATCAAGATCTTAGAAATAAATTAGAGTGAACCAGATAATGGCTGGAATTTTTTTTCCTTAATGGCTTTTGAAGGATCTTCCTTTACTTCTGCATTATCACAGGTTTCACAGGCTTCTCTTTTAAAGCTTTGTTCAAATTCATGCAAAGAAGCTTTTGCTTTAATAAGGGAAACCAATGTGTATCTACAAGGCAAAGCCAATGATGCAAAGAGAAAATATAGAAAAATGAAGTGTGATTTATAAAGAAAACTTGCTTCGAAAACAGAAGAAATTTCTAAATTAACAAATAATGCTATTGAAACACAAGCACAGATAAAAATCAAGGTAGAAAACCTTAGAAATGTCAGAAAAGAAGCTTCTTTGCTGATTTTAACACACTTTTGGTTTTAATATTTATAAAAATGGTTTAGACCTTAACATTAAAACACACACAAGAAGGCAAGTGTACTATGTCATATATTTAGTAAGTACAAATAAGAACCATATATCGATCCATGGACGCGAGCGGATGCAATAGTACTAAAACTTTATCCCCGATTTACAAGTAAAAGAAAGTTGGAACTTGGAAGTTTGTTTAACTAAATTAATTCTAAAACAGTAAATTAACACATGTAAGACTCCAAATACAAAATATAACTATAAAGACAATATAATACCAAACCTAGCATGTAATCTACATATCATATTGTATAAAGGTGTGTGATAAACATTCCCATTTTCCGACAATTAGTAACCCTTTCGGGAATCCTAACATGACAACTATACAAAAAGCTAACCCGAATACACACGTTAAACACCTCAAATTTTTCATTAGCGAGCAGTTGATATAAGGCATGTATACATAACCCCCTGCGCACACGAGCCAGCCTCGTGAGATACCTCGCACTGATGACACAAACATTAGGCATGCGCTACATTTTGCTGAGATTTGTCGAATATCGTAGCTAGGTCCTCAATCTGTGAAGAAATAGTAGTGTAATTATCCACGACATGTATACCAGAACGGGTAGACGAAGACCTTGATCTGTCACTCTGTCAGGATTTGGATTTCAGAGACGCCTTCTCAATGATCAGCCATGCTTCATTACGTGTCTTTGTTCCCGGATCTCCCGCAGCATATACATCCAGGCGTTCCTGTGAATCATACCCGAGCCCCTGATAAAACGTTAGCACCAACTGTCTCTTTGGAAGACCGTGGTGCGGGACACTCAAGAGTAGGTCTTTAAATCTCTCCCACGCCATGTACAATGATTCCCCGTCATCTTGACGAAACGTCATGATGCGGTTCCTCAATTTCTGGGTCTTTTCTAGAGGAAAGTACTGCTGCATGAATTGCTCAGACAACTTTGCCCATGTCGTGGTAGACCATGCGGGTTTTGACAGAACCCAAGTCCGGGCTTTGTCCCGCAATGAGAATGGGAAGAGTCTTAAACGGATAGCATCGTTTGAGATACCTGTCATCCTAAAGGTTGCTAAAACCTCTAGGAAACCAGCAATATGTCGGCCTGCATCCTTGTGCTCCAGTCCACCGAACTGCACTGAATTCTGTATCATGTTAACGATACTCGATTTTATTTCTAAATTTTCCGCCAACACCGGTGGTCGGACGATACCCGATGCAAGTCCTTCTCCTCCAGGACGCCCGCTATCGTTCAGCAGGGTATCATCATCCGCCATGATGACCACGCTCTCCGCGTCCGACCCTTCGTGGTCAGATGGATCCACCCTCGGATCGTCTACTAGGACTTCAATAACAGGAGTAGAAATAAGAATATTAGAAACTAGGCGCGACTTATGAAGTCTAATTCTTTCACTTCTCCACAAGATACGCGCCTCTTTCTCCGAAAGATCACCAGAAGGTTCGGGGTTCGTGGTCATCAACCTACAATCAAAGAATGATACAATTGCAGCAGGCGAAAAAGATAACCAACCCAAAAAGCGGTAAAATAAAGAAAAAATAAAATAAAATAAAATAAATATTAAATCCATAAATACATACAAAAATACAGGAAAGCTATATACTCATAAAATTCAGATAAATGCCAATAAAATTAATAAAATGAACAGAAATCAACAATCAAAAAATCAAACAGCCCAAATACTAAAATCAACAATTAGTTCAAATACGAACAAATAAATCAAATAAATCAAATAATGAATCAATCAAATTCAAAGACAAACCAACAAATCCAATATTCAATAAATTAAATCTATCAACATCCTAATGAACAAATAATCAATCAAATCAATCCTATAAGCATAAAAATGAACAATATATATATGCAAACCTATGAACCAATCAAAAATCAATCCAATATATCAACAGACACATAAATCTAATAAATAATCAAATAATCATATATGCAAATAAATGAACAAACAAAGAATAAACATAGTATAAACAAGTATTCACAAGCATGTACACTGTTAAAAGGTTGACTCAGTTCGTTCCTAATGCTCGTCGCCTCCCCGGCAACGGCGCCAAAAACTTGACGTGTCTGCGAGTACGCAAAATTATGCGCTGATTTTAACACACGTTTGGTTTTAAAATTTATAAAAATGGTTTAGACCTTAACATTAAAACACACACAAAAAGGCAAGTGTACCATTTCATATATGTAGTAAGTACAAATAAGAACCAGATATCGATCCATGGACGCGAGCGGATGTAATAGTACTAAAACTCTATCCGTGATTTACCAGTAAAAAGATAGTTGGAAGTTTGTTTAACTAAATTAATTCTAAAACAGTAAATTAACACATGTAAGACTCCAAATACAAAATATAAATATAAACACAATATAATGCCAAACCTAGCATGTCATCTACATATCATATGATATAAAGCCATGTAATCGACATTACCATTTTCCGACAATTAGTATCCCTTTCGGGAATCCTAACATGACAACTATACAGAAAGCTAACACGAATACACACGTTAACCACCTCAAATTGTTCATTAGCGAGCAGCTGATATAATCTGATGCAAATCTTCCAAAGATAAGTTAGTCATCTGGTAAGAGGTTTCTAACCTCACTAATCAAGGAAAGCAATACTGAAAACACAATACAACCACTTAGACTAGCATAAAGTAAAGCATTTCACAACCTATTCAATTTTACCAACTTTGATACAAATCTACTAAGATCGCTATTTTAACCAAAATAACTACCAAAGATAATCAACCGTGTCAAAGATCAGTAACAACACCATTAAGCTTTTTAAGCCCATTTACGTGCCGATAAGCATTTCTAATCATTATTCGACTAACTTGAACCAAACCAATACCCGGTTACAGTTTCATGGTGTAAACTTATTAACAAGTTAACTAGTCTACTACCGATCGATTAAACAGACGGTTTTTCAAAATGCATACGAGTAACACAAACAATAATCATCAAAGTCAATCCAACATACTACAAATCCATTAAGAATGAAACGAGGTTGCATTATGATCGTCAAGATTAAGCATGAAACACGCCAATATCATACAAGACATGATTAAACTATACAAACGGCTTCTCAGCGTCTTCGCAGGTCTAGAAATCGCTTCAGATCCTCCAGAAAATACTCCAAATCACCCAATATTTGATCAGTAACTTATGCTCTGTTTTTATACAAATTTATATTTCTTGCACGGTCGTGCACTTTTGCTTTGTGATGTGACAGGCAAGTGGGCTAGTGGTTTCTGAAAATATCTTGGGGCTCGCATGGTCGTGCATGAATCCTACACGGTCGTGCTGATTAGGAGTTCTCGATGACCATGGCTGCACTACCTTGTGCACTGGGAGTGCAGCCGAGAAAGTGAGTCGCATCGGGCACTTGCACGGGAGTGCTGATCTTGATGTCGGGGTACCCGAGTCGCACTGGAAGCTGCACTGCCAGTGCAGCCTGTTGTTGCCGAGCCAAGTGGACCTGCACGGTCATGCACAAACCTTGCACGACCGTGCAGATGTTCCAGATTCGTTTGATTGTGCAGCAACTGTCCGTTCAGTCCAGATTTTGTCCGTTTTCTTCGACTTTGTCTTTGAGGCGTCATTTAAGACCTGCAATAACAATATAAAGCGGTTAAGTACCGAATTCGTGCAAATATGGTCGAAAACGAGTGATTTTGGAGTTTTATTGGGGATTTATATATGTATATTTTAACGTATATCAATGTCATTACTCATAAGCTTGGAATTGATAAAAGCTTCAAGCCTATTCAACAAAAACGAAGGAAGTTTGCTCCTGAGAGGAATAATATAATACAAGAAGAAGTCGATAGATTACTCAAGTCTAAGATGATCAGGGAAGTCAAATTCCCAAGATGGCTGGCCAATGTGGTTGTAGTAGAAAAGAAGAATGGAAAGTGGAGAGTATGTGTAGATTACACACATCTCAACAAGGCTTGTCCAAAAGATCAATTTCCTCTTCCACACATTGATTCGATGGTGGATTCTACAACCGTCCACGAAATGTTAACTTTCATGGATGCATCCTCAGGATTTCAACAAATCAAGATGGAACCAGATGACCAGGAAGATACTGCATTCATGACACCATCAGGTATTTATTGTTATATTGCCATGCCTTTCGGACTTAAAAATGCAGGTGCAACGTACCAAAGATTGGTAAACATGATGTTCAAAAAAAAAATTGGGGACACAATGGAGGTCTACATCGATGATATGGTAGTGAAGTCCAAAAAAGCTGAAGACCATCTTCAAGATCTAAAACAAGACTTTGACATCCTGGATGCTTACAACATGAAGTTGATACTTAGTAACCAAGAGATGTATAGAATCCAGTCCAAACAAATTAAAGCCATCCTTGATCTCAAATCTCCAACAAATATCAAGGATGTACAAAGATTGACTGGCAGGATAGCAACTCTAAATAGATTCATCTCGAAGTCCTCAGAAAAATACAAGAAGTTCTATGACATCCAGAAGAAGAACAATAAATTTAACTGGGGAAAAAAGCATGAGGAAGCATTACAGAAGTTGAAAAAAGATCTTGCAGCAGCTCCACTCCTAATGAAACCAGAGGATGGTGAGCCTCCCAAGTTATATCTTGCAGTTTCTGGAAATGCAATAAGTGTAGTCTTGGTGAAAGACTTTGAAGGACAACAACATCCTGTTTATTATGTAAGTAAAACATTATTGGATGTTGAAACCAGGTATTCACATCTTGAAAAACATAATTTAGCTTTGATTATGGCATCTACCAAGTTAAGGCATTATTTTGAAACACATAGGATACATGTTCAAACTAATTACCCTATTAAAAATGTGCTTAGAAAACCAGAAATGTCAGGAAGAATGGCAAAATCGTTAGTAAATTTAAGTGCTTCTGACTTTGTATATGAGCCTAGAAATGCAACCAAATCACAAGCTCTAGCTAATTTTGTGGCTGATTTCAGTAGTGACATCCTAAATGAAAACTTGGAAAAATGGATTTTATACACTGATGATGCCTCAAATATGAGGGGTACATGATTAGGAATACTACTAAAATCCCCACAAGGGGACATAATACCCCATGCTTAGATGTGCATTTTAAACAACCAATAATGAAGCTGAATATGAAGCTCTCATTGTTGGTTTGCAACTTGCCAAGGATATGCATATTATAAATCTAGAAGTATTTGTTGATTCTTTGTTGATTACTAACAATTTTAATGGATCTTATGCAGTCAAAGGTAAAAAATTAGCTGAATATCTTGAAATAGTCAAGAAATTAGCATCTTGTTTTGCATAACTTACATTAGCACAGGTACCTAGGGCAGAAAATGCTGAAGCTGATGCTTTGGCTAATTTAGGATCCTCCTTGAATTCACTAGAAAGATCCAAAATTCCCATCATTCACATCCTAAAACCAGCAACTGAAGAACGGCATCTTGAGGATAACACTGTGCATCCTAAAGATAGCACTGTACATCCTAAGGATAACACTGTCCTAGCCACCTAGGACCAGGACGATCCATCTTGGATGACTCCTATGTTAAAATATCTCAAGGATGGAGACATTCCTGATGAAGAAAATCCAAGGGCTTTCAGAATGAAGGTATCAAAATTTATTATTTTAGACAATATATTGTATAGAAAATCTCTTGCAGATCCATACTTAAGATGTCTCAACAAGGAAGAAGCAAAAGAAGTTCTCAAAGATATCCACGAAGGAGATTTTGGAAACCACACAGGAGGGAAAGCTTTATAATCAAAGACTCTAAGAACAGGATACTACTGGACAACCATGAAGAAGGATGTTATGCAACATTCTCAGAAATGTGATGCATGTTAAAGACAAAGCAACATCCTATACCAACCTGCTGAACCATTACATCCTATCATCTCACCATGGTCTTTCATGAAATGGGGGATGGAGATATTGGGAAAGCTACCTAAAGCTCCTGGTGGAAAGATGTTCACGCTAGTCATGACTGACTATTTTTCGAAGTGGATAGAAGTTGAAATATATGTACAAGTCAGGGACAAGGAAATAGTATCCTTCATCAAAAGAAACATCCTAATAAGATTTGGTGTACCAGCTGAGATTATATGTGACAATGGATCTCAGTTCATCAGCAAAAGCACAACCAGTTTTTGTGAAAGCTGGGGAATCAAAATGATAACATCAACACCTGTCCATCCTCAAGCTATTGGACAAGCAGGGTGTTCTAACAAGATCATTGTCAACAATCTGAAGAAGAAGCTAGGAGAAAAGAAAGGGAAATGGTCAGAAGAACTTCCATTTGTACTTTGGGCAGAAAGGACCACTTCTTAAAATGCAACTGGCCAAACACCTTTCTCCTTGGTCTTTGGAACCGAAGCCATGCTCCTAACAGAGATGGTAATGCCTACAGCAAGAAGACATCTTCAGGATGAAACTACCAACTCAGAAGCAATGTTACAAGATCTTGAAACAGTGGATGAGCTTAGAGATGCTGCCAAATTGAGGATGGCAGCCTATCAACAAAGGATAGCCAGAGCCTACAACAAAAATATAAGAATCTGAAGGTTCCAAGTAGGAGACTTGGTTCATAGAAAGGCTTTTCATAACACTACTAAACCAAGTGATGGTAAGTTGGCTCCTAAATGGGAAGGACCATACTTGATTGATTCTTAGACTGGCAAAGAGGCATATTGGCTCTCAATTATGGAAGGTGAAATTCTTCCCAGGTCTTGGAATGCAATCCATCTTAAATACTATAACATATGAGGTATGAAAACTTTCTATCCTTATTAACAATTCATTTTCTTAAATGATATCATAACTAATTATGGTCTAGTATATTGTCCATCCTCAGAATTTTTTAGGTCCATCCTGAAGATATAACTTTAAAGACTAAGGGGCTGGCCACCCTCTCCTACGTTAATGCATGTTATACCTTCATAAGGTTTAAATATTTTCACCTTTCACTTTGGGTTAGAAACCCCGCCTGGAGCATACGTTATTCATGTATATCTTCAGGATGGCGGGACCAGTTCATGCTACAGTGGCTATCAATCTCAAGATCTGCAACAGGAACAGGCTCATGAACCACCTCTTTTCCACCCAGGCTCCTAGTTTTCTCCTGCCAGGCCTCAACATCCCAATCCTACTGTTTGAAATTGGGATCCTTAGCCTGTAACACCCCAACCGATGGCGGAAACATCGGGATGTCATGTATTGATGATTGTTCAGTAGCTCATGGTGAATAATAAATTTCATTAAATGATTTAAATAAATTACATACAATTGTTCTACAAGAATTCGTACATTAAAATGAATAATACTATGCACACATCTTCAAGCATTAATTCAAATCTTCAAGCAAATAGAACTTGGAACCTGTTAAGTTTGAAAATATTTTGGGTCAACAAAAGTTGGTGAGAATACATAGGTTTTTGAATATAATTGATAACAATAGTTTGTACAACAATCACAGTTGTATGATTCCGACATGTAACAATGCGTCTTTGTACAACCAAACCTTGTGTCGACTGATGACTAACTCGCAAGTTAGTTAAATGTTGTTACTGTTATCGATCATCCCTGAATTTATGAGGGGGGATGGGTGTGTCAGACCTATAGCGCTATAATCTAAACAGGCGGCTTGATCAATGTTAATGATTGTACTGTGTCTTTTTGTTACAGTCAAATGATAGAATGAGTAAATGATAGTGTAATTGAATCACAAATTTCAATAATGTAAGAATGAGTAAATGATAATGTATAAAATGTTTAAACATGTTTCACCCCAAAATGTAAAACAGAAAAAAAGGGGCTATGTAAACTCACATTGGCTAAGGTGAATTATCCTCTAAGTGTTGTGAATGTATGCGAGGCGAATCCCAAAGACTCAACAACGTAGCTAGTCGAAAGAGAAAGAATATCAAGCTTCCAATTCGCCAATTACAAGAGCTTATAAGCAAAGCTTGAATTGTAGAAGTAATAGACTATAGAAGAAGGGTATGAGGGAAAGTTTAATCGGATTGAAACAATCGATTTAGAGGTGCAAAGTATAATGGGTCATAGGTGGGTTTTTATACTAGTTTTGGATTCAATTAGCCATTAAAATTGGTCAACACCATAAAGTAAGGTTTTATGATGAATTGACTATTTGACTAAGACTTTGACTAGGACTTTGACCAGGACTTTGACTATGGCTTTATTTAAAAAAAAATTCTTGACAAGTGTATGTGTAAAAAAAAAGAATTTAGATCATATTATTATTATTATTATTATTATTATTATATATATATATATATACATTTATATATATATATATATATATATAAGTTGTGAGTTAGGAAAATAAAGACTTAGGCACATTTGTATAATATTAATGATAAAGATGTAAATAAAAAAATAAGGGCTTTTATGTATTAAAATTTGGGGAAAAATTTTGCGATGTTACATAGCCTGCAGGGCCATCCTCACCATGGCCTGGAGAACATAAACCGTGGTAGATTTCACAAGACCCTGCCTATACTCCTCTATCTCCCTGTCATGCCCACAGTCTTGGCCTGCTCATATTTCACCTGTTTCAGCTCAGCCTGCACTTTAGCCAGAGTCTTCTCAAGATGCTTGCCCTTTTCCCAGGAAATCTTCTTCACATCCTCAAGAGTGGCTTTGGTTTCATTCATCTCCTTGGGAACCTCATCCAAGGACTTCAACAAATATTCATGTCCCTACAAAAGAAAGAGAGCAGGTAAGTATTTTATCCTTAACATTTATATAAATATTTTTGCCATCCTCGGGATAGCACCATACATGGAGAGTGAACTGGGAAATCTTGCCCATGACTTCCTTAAAGCTGAGACCCTCAAAGAGAGCAGACTCTTGGGCTGAGGCAGAGGCAGTAGCAGTCTTTCTCTTCTTGGAGGATGCAGGTGCCCTAGACTTAGGAGGAGGAGGAGGGCTAGTCATCCTGGAACTGGATGGCGAGGTGATATTGGCTGCCTTAACATCCTAGCTGTCAAAATTTTTGGAATGTTAGTGATATCCTCAGGATATAACTACAAAATTTTTATAAACATTAACATCCTAAAAAATCTTTAACACTTTTTAACCAAGACATAGGGATATCATCCCCAAAAGGAATGGAATCCCTCCTCACAAAGAAAAACTTGGACTTCTAAGACCTATCAGATTTTATATCATTGAACGAGGCTCTTTGTTGATAAGCTAAAGAATATAACGGTTTGACCCGTGTGTTTTCAACTTATATATGTAAGATAGGTCCCTAATCTAAAGCTGGATGTCATGGTTCTCGATGATCTTATTACAGACCATCAAGATCCTCCAAATCTCCGTCATGGCTTGAGCATATGCCATCCCAGTCACATTAAAGAACTCTTTAATGAACTTAGGGAATGGATACTTTTGGCCAAGGTGGAATGGCAGGTACAAGAAACAAACCCAAACAGAAGATGCAAAATCAGATTTTGCACTTGGATCATAGGGACGGATAATAGCCGAACTAAGGAAGGCCCCTGAGTTCTTGAGGGCCTGAATATCCCTATCATTAAAAGAACAGATCTCCTGTTCAGGTTCTTTAAGCATTTTTTGGGAGACGAAGACTTTGGGGAGTCCTACACTCCCAGATGCTCTTGTCAGTTTCTTACCCATCCCTAGAATTTTTGTTTGAAAAGTTTTGTAGGATTATAGAAAAGCAGGGAAGGAGAAGAGAAATTACCTTTTTATTATAATCTTGTGTGATTATAAAGGAAGGAACAAGATCTAGATATAGATGGTAGAAGGTAACGATGTGTAACGGTCATCACATTTTTTCAGCCGAAAAAGTAGCCGTTTGTAATGGATCGGATTGTGAGAAATCGGCCAGTTAATCACACAAGTAGAGTAATCTAGGTGCGGAAACCCCAGATCATATGAAACTGATAATCAACAAATCAGAACACGAAGAAATCCATTTTAATAATCATTTCCATTGATAATCAATGGATATTAATCAAATAAAGACTTAGATTACAATGAAAACCTAATTCAGAACCTTCTAGACACTCTTAAGAAAACACACACTTCACACACACAAATGACAAACCGTTTTTTATCTGCAAAACAAACAAAACTATATATAGGCAACTCCCATTCGACCCTTGTAGAGGTCGAATGGACCTGTTCGACCCATACAGAGCTCGAACCAACATTAATAGCCATAAACAAACTTCGTTCGACCTCTTTAAACTTCAATCGACCCTTCGACTGGTCGAATGGCCTACAGAATCTTCCAAACTTCCATATAATTCGCCATAACTTGATTAATCCAAAGCGATAGCCACACACATATGTATCTACAAACTCCCCCTTGGCTATTGCTTGGATTGTTGTTCTTGATACTTCAAAGTCTTGTTAATCAGCTTAATTTTCAAAGTCTTCCTTTGTTTTCAAGGGTTTACGGCGTTTATCAGCATAACTCTTCTGACGACTTCTAGCCTTGAGAAGATTATCCTGAATGAGTTGAATTTTGTCTGTGGTTTCCTGGATTAGTTCGGGTCCAGTAATACGAGCTTCACCAACCTCAGTCCAACAGATAGGTGAACGACATTTCCGACCATAGAGTGCCTCGAAAGGAGCCATGTTAATGCTGGCGTGGTAACTGTTGTTGTATGAAAACTCAACCAAAGGAAGATGAGAATCCCATGCGCCACCAAAATCGATGATACATGCCCTGAGCATATCCTCAAGTGTTTGGATGGTCCGTTCAGTCTGACCATCTGTTTGAGGGTGATAAGCAGTACTCAGGTTCAACTTGGTACCCAAAGCATCTTGTAGAGAATCCCAAAAGTGAGAGGTGAAACGACCATCGCGATCAGAGATAATGTCCAAAGGTATACCGTGACGACATACGATTTCACTTACGTACATCTTTGCCAACCTTTCCACAGAGTACTTCTCACGAATAGGTAAGAAGTGGGCTGACTTGGTCAAACGATCGACGATTACCCAAATACTGTCGTAACCTTTGGGTGTACGAGGGAGTTTGGTGATGAAATCCATAGCTATGCTCTCCCATTTCCATACAGGAATCTCTGGTTGTTCAAGCATACCTGATGGTCGTTGATGTTCAGCCTTGACCTTGGAACAAGTGAGGCATTTCGCAACGAAAAGAGCAATGTCTTTCTTCATACCAGGCCACCAATAAGAATAACGAAGATCTTGGTACATCTTGTCGGCTCCAGGATGAATAGAATAACGAGACTTATGAGCCTCGTTCATGAGAAAAGTACGAAGATCATCACGGTCGGGAATCCACAGTCGATTAAGAAAATAGAGAAGACCATCAGGTTTGGTTTCAAGTTGAGTTTCTGCACCACAAGACATTTCATCGTACATGTTACCTTGGGTGACTGATGTGTGTTGAGCCTGGAGAATGCGATCTTGGAGATCAGTACGAACTCTTGCACATTGGAGTTTGATACGCTCTTTACGACTAAGTGCGTCCGCAACAACATTCGCCTTGCCAGGATGGTAGCGAATTTCGCAATCATAGTCGTTAAGTAATTCAACCCAACTTCGTTGCCTCATGTTAAGATTCTTTTGGTTGAAGACATGTTGGAGACTTTTGTGGTCCGTGAACACCACACATTTGGTCCCATAAAGATAATGTCTCCAAATCTTGAGTGCAAAGACAACAACGCCCAATTCAAGATCATGGGTGGTATAATTCTTTTCGTGAGTCTTGAGTTGTCTAGACGCATAAGCAATAACCTTTCCTCGTTGCATGAGAACACAACCAAGACCTTGGTTCGATGCATCACAGTAGACCACGAAATCATCATTACCATCAGGTAGAGACAAGATGGGAGCTTCACAGAGTTTCAGCTTAAGAGTTTCAAATGCTTCCACTTGCTTTGGTCCCCACTCATAGGGTTTACCCTTGTGAGTTAAGGTAGTGAGAGGAACAGCGATCTTGGAGAAATTGGCGATGAATCGACGATAATAACCAGCCAAACCAAGGAAAGAACGGACTTTAGTTGGAGTTTGAGGAACAGTCCAATTTTTCACAGCTTCGATCTTTGCGGGATCAACATGAATCCCGTTCATATCAATGACATGTCCCAAAAATTGAACTTCCTTAAGCCAAAATTCACATTTTGAGAACTTGGCATACAGTTGTTCTTTCTTTAGGAGACCCAAGATGGAGTGAAGATGTTGCTCGTGATCGGATTTTGATTTAGAGTAAATCAAAATATCATCAATGAAAACGATCACGAATTTGTCGAGATAGGGTCTACAAACCCGGTTCATCAAATCCATAAACACTGCGGGAGCATTGGTCAATCCAAAAGGCATAACCATGAATTCATAGTGACCATAGCGTGTGCGAAAAGCTGTCTTGGGAATATCTTCATCGTGGACTCTAAGCTGATGATAACCAGAATGGATATCAATCTTCGAGAAGTGAGTTGCTCCTTGAAGTTGATCGAAGAGATCGTCAATCCTAGGCAGTGGATAACGATTCTTGATGGTGAGTTTGTTGAGTTCACGGTAGTCAATACACATTCTAAGAGAACCATCCTTCTTTTTAACGAATAAGACAGGGGCTCCCCATGGAGAAGAACTAGGGCGAATGAACCCTTTATCAGAAAGTTCCTGTAATTGACTGGCAAGTTCTTGCATCTCAGAGGGTGCAAGACGATAAGGAGCTTTAGCGACAGGATTAGCACCAGGAACAAGATCAATTCGAAATTCAACTTATCGAGCAGGAGGTAAACCAGGTAAATCCTCTGGGAAGACTTTAGGATAGTCTCGAATAATAGGAATGTCTTGGATACTTTTGCCTTTGTCCTTCTTCTCTATCACGTTAGCTAAGAAGGCTGTATACCCCTTTCGTAAGTACTTTTGGGCAGTAGTACAAGACATAAGCTTAAGCTCGCCACAGGGTTTCTCACCATAGATCTTCAAAATCTCACCAGATTCGAGAGGAATGCGTATGACTTTCTCGAAGCACAGAATTTCGGCACGATGAGTTGACAACCAGTCCATGCCTACTATAACATCAAAACTACCAAGATGCATGGGGATGAGATCGATAGAGAAGGTATGATCGTCGAGGTTCAACAAGCAGTTACGAATAATAGAGTCGATCGAAATAGACTTCCCGTTAGCTACCTCTACCACTAAAGGTTCCTCTAGATTAGCGTGGGGTAAGTTAAGTAAAGGTTCAAACTTCAGTGATACAAATGACTTATCAGCTCCCGAATCAAATAATATGGATGCATAGTGGTTATTAATGAGGAACGTACCATTCACCACTTCGTTGTTGTCACCAGCCTGGTTAGCGTTGAGATTGTAGGCGCGACCTCGAGCACCTTGGTTCTGGTTGCGGTTCTGGTTTTGGTTTTGGTTTCGGTTTTGGTTCTGGTTACGATTAGGGCAGTTGTTGATGTAGTGATCAGGGCTGCCACACTCGTAGCATTGACCACGAGTAGGCCTGTTGTTTTGTTGGTTGGGAGCGGGGTTGTTTCTGGCTGGGTTGTTTTGGTTGTTTTGGTTGTTTTGGGCAGCAGGGGCTTGACAGGCGTTGGTGTAGTGTCCATACCGTTTACAGCTATTACACTGGCGGCACGGTCTACCAGGAAGATGATGGAACTGACAGGTGTTGCAAAGAGGGTGTGTCCCACCATAGGGTTTCTTGGCTGGGTTTTGGGTAGCAGGTGGAGTAGCAGCAACCATGTAGTTTCTAGCCTTGCGCTTTTTGTTGCTTGAGGTCTCAGGCTTGACTTCAATTGCAGGCTGTGGAGTGTCTTTGGCAACCGTCTTCTTTGTGCCCTTGCGGAAGAGAGTACCGTTCTTCACGTGATTATCAGTAAGAGTGGCCGCTAGACGCTTGGCCTCTTCCAAAGTTGCAGGATTTCTTCCCCAAACGGTGTCTTGGATTTGCATGGGCAGACCACCGATGTACTTCTCGATGGCTACCGGCAGAGGAGTAACTTTGTGAGGCAACAATAAGCTAAGCTCGTGAAAGCGGGTGTTGTAGGCAAGGTTTTCCCCACTATCTTGAGCTAGGGTGTGGAACTCATCCTCAAGCTTCTTAACCTCATTGCGAGGACAAAACTCTTCCTTCATGACCTCCTTAACTTGGTCCCATGTCATTGCAAGAGCAACTTCGGCCCCACGAGTACGCTTTTCTTCATTCCACCAAGTGAGTGCTCGTTTATGGAGAACACTCATGGCGTAACGAACCTTGAAGTTGTCGGGGCATTCACTGTTGATGAAGGTATTCTCAATACCCTCGAACCATTGGAGGAGTCCTGTAGCTCCTTCTTCACCACTAAACTTTGGAGGGTTACAAAAATTGAAGTGCTTAAGGGTACAGGCTGGGGGTCCATTTCCATTGCCATTGCCGTTCCCGTTCCCGTTGCCGTGACCATTCCCGTTGTCGTTCATTTGGAAGACCTGAGCGAGTAAATTGGGAACCAGAGTTGCGATTTGCTGCGCCATTTGTTGAGAAATGATTGCAGCCAGTTGGGCATCGATACCATTGTTGTTGTGGTTAGGACCTTGGTCATGGTTATGGTTGTCACCACCTTCTTCGTGGTTCTCACCATTGCTGTTGCGAGTGCTGCGACGTGGAGGCATGATCTGTAATAGACACAATGAAATGAATGAGATTATATAAGGAATGTAATCATTTATTCATTAATTAAAACGAATAAACGAAAACGTTGACTTATCAAAGATTCTAAATTCTAATAACATATGAAGACATGCTTTAGCCTATAAGTGAACACTCATCCCGAGAATTCCCAGGTAGGCATCCGGGTCCCTCGTCTGATTGGGATATATGCGCAATGCCAGCCTAGACAGAAGACTCAGAATACAGGCGTTCACCCTTCCAGATTGCACGTGTTCGTTATTAAAATTTAGAACTTCGACGAGATCTCAAGGGGGTTCAGGTTAAACCTGAGGATTTTGTCCTATTAATCTAATGGTGGATCAGGATTGCAGCAGACGAATAAGAGTAGTCACATGTAGGCTTAAGGTTATATAAGGTATAGGATAGGGATAAGATTAGAGAAGCAATTAGGGTTACAAGTAAGAAAAGCAAGTACTGTTCAGGTCCCTAAGGTTATAGTCTAGATTATTTCTAATAACCTAATTCCCTATAACCAAGGCTCTGATACCAATCTGTAACACCCCAACCGATGGAGGAAACATCGAGGTGTCACGTAAGAATGAGTATACAGTAGCATATGGTAATCCAAATTTTAATTGAAATAAATATTAAATTGCAAATATCCAAAAATAGAAATACATAAGAGTTTTAAATGTGGAAATCTAATACATCACACAAGAATCAAGCATGCATAGACTCCTTATTGTCTTCATAAATACTCTAATCTTCATGCATCATTATTACCTGTTGAGTTGTAAAAATGGGGGGGGGGGGTCAACTAGAAGTTGGTGAGAATACATAATCCATGTTAAGCATATAGTTTAAGTATAAAAGTCTAGCAATTCGTATGTCTATCGTAAATTTAAGTCTACATGAATAGTATAATATGTTGACATAATCAAACCTCCGACTAGTTTAGGTCCATCCCGTCATCTACGGTTCACCTTAGTAATATGTTGGAACGATAACAATCACCCACGTTACCTATGTAGGAGGTACACGTATCCGGGTGGGGTTGTCAATCCAATAGATCTATTATTGAGTATCGCCGGCTTGGCCATAGCTAATGATTATGTAATGTTGAAACTCGTTGAAACTCGTTGAAACTGTTGACTAATTCATGAGGCAATAAAGTTTACTACTAGACATGCATGTTGAATTGCTTAAAATGTTGCAAGTATAAAGAATCGCATAAACATAGTTACGTAAACTCACCTTGGTATAGAATTAGGTATTGAGGAATAGTATGAATGTAGCCCAATAGATTGCCAAGTATTACCCTATGTATAAGGCAACAAATAAGTCTAAGTCTATCTAGTTTATAAGTATAATCTAGGGTTTCGATTTGGGGATATCCAATTGTTGAATTTATAATGAAATGTTAATTAAATAAAAGGGAAATTTGATAATTAAATAAATGTAAATCTTTTTATAAAGTTTGAATTTAGGATGTTCATAATAATGTGTTTGAAGTATAAAAATAATTTTTATAAAATTATTTTCTTTAAAATAGATTATTAAATCTATTTATTACAAATTGCCAAAATTAAACTTTAATATTTAAAAATACTAAAATTAAAGAATTATTATTTTAAAAATCATATTTCTGTTCTAAATATTCAGAAATAAATTGTATAAAATTTTGGTGCAAAAATAATAAAAATTGAATTTATTATGATTTAATTATGATTAAAACTTACAAAAATTGATTAAAAATATAAAATAAATGATTTTTCTGAATTAAAAATCATTTCAGTAAAGTTTAACATTGTACAAACATAGGATAATTTTTGTGGGAATTTATAAAATTGTTTTGATATTTTAATGGATTTTTATAAATATAATAGTATAAAATTGATTTAATTATTATAAATATTAAATAAATGAATTTCAGAAAAATAAAAATTGTAGATAAAACTTTGACATCAGATTTGTTAAAGATAATTTTTTTAGAATTTATAAAAAGGTTTTAATAATTAAAAATGAATTTACAAGTTTAAATGTAAGTTGACTTTCTATGTCAACTGTGAACAAGCCTTGGTCGGGTTAAAAGGAAAACGAGCAGGGTTTAGAACAGATATGATGGCTAGACCAACTGGTTGAGTGTGTTGTTTGGGCCGGCTTGGGCGCGGGTTCGATCCCCGGCCCAAGCATTATTTTTTTTTGATATTTTTCCAAGCTTTATCCACATATATTTAACATAGATATGGTATTAGGGTTTCAAAAGTGCGACAAAAATAATTAAATGCGAATGTTAATGATAGAATTTGACTTTTTTTTTATTAATAATGCCCGTACAAGAATAAATGCGAAATGTTACAGTACCAAAATGCAAAGTCCTTACTGAAATGTTGTTGTATCGGCATCAAAGGTATTCTTTTCATCACCACAAGAGGCTTATACTTCAAACTAACCTTCTTCATTCCTGTATAAGGATCAACTTCTTTGTGTACAATCCATTTAGGATATTGAGGCCTAAACAAGTCCCATTTTGTCCGACTTTCCCGTGTCATCTTATCAGCAAACCATCCAACAACTGAGTTGTTCACAGAAGCACCATTCATTGTGTGTCTACAAATATCCCTCATAGCCCAATATGGTAATGTTTTGATATCATGAAACCTATAGAAATACAGAATTCCTTTCTCCCATTTCACTCCAATACACCGTAGTTGTGGGAAATACTTCCTACTTCCATCCCAACGATCTGCCTTTAACGACTTGGTTGTGATACTTGTAGAATGCTCCTTGCACTTCTGCAACTGGTATGTTTGCTTCTTTCTCTTTCAATCTCTTCAACAATTCTTTCAATTCATCTGACTGCTTGAAAGCTTGTTTCTTTTTGCTTCCTTTCCAAACACTTCATCAACGATCTTTTTCCCTTTAATCTTTGCTAACTTTTCATCTTTATTCAGTGTTTCTTCATTAATTTCAGGAATAACAACATTCTCTTTCATCTGATAGTACTCAGGATACTCTTCAAAGTATGGAGTATCTTGATCATCAGAATGATTTCCTGCTTTAGTAACTGGAATATTAGGAATCTCTTTCTCTTGCATGATCTCTTCAAGAAACTTCCCAACCTGCTTAGCAAGACCTTCTAGTATCTCTTCTGTCATTACTGCAGATACTTCCCATCTTCAAGATCATGATCATTATACTCGATCTCATATCTCATGTCTTCATTCTCAAATATCTCAGGGAATCCTCCAGTCAACTCAATAGTCCAAACATTTTTCTCCAACATTTTCTTATACAACATCTTATCATCATCTGATATAACTCGAATCTTTTCATTCCATTAAATGCTTTAATCTTCATCAACCGTTTCACCTGGTGTCTTCTTTGAACTAGATTCGCCTTTGTCACCTTTATCAGATTCTCTCTTCTTAAACTTAAACTATTCAGCGTCATCATCTCCATCATCTGAATCTTTAGAACTTGAATCTTTGTCTTTATTTGCATTCTTTCCTCTTGTAGTGTCATCATCATCATCATCATCATCATCTTCACCTTCTTCATCAGAACTATCAAAATCAGCTTGTACTTCCTTTTTTCTTTTTCCTCCCCAGTTCCTTTCAACTGTGGTGCTTTAGAATAAAGATCATCAATCAACTTCCTCACATCTTTATTCTCTACTTCAATCAACTTGATTCTTTTTGTATTTCTCCTACCTCTAGTCTTCAACATTTTGGTTACAATTTCAAGTTTCATAATCTTTTCTTCTAAATCCTCTGAATTAGCTTTAGAAGACAATACAATCTTTAACATATCACTTTCATTTTCTTTCATTTGTCTAATCTCCACTTGTTATTGGATGAATGCTTTCATAACATTTGCAATCTGTCTGATAACAGCTTCTGTCACTTCATTTGAAACTGTCACTTGAGGTGTAGAACTTGATTCTACGCTTGGTTTAGCACTCTTTTTATTCATTTCCTCTAAAACATTCTTCAAGGTTGCTGAAATGTTTTCAGAATTCAATTGAGATGCAGGATCAGTAGTCACAAGTTCCTGTATCGTCTTCTTTTTTTGGTGATTGGGGATGCTGCTAGTGATGTTACTTTTGGACATCTTCTTACCTCTGCCTCTCTTTACTTTGGCACCTGTTACTGGAGAACCTTGAAAATTATCAGCATCAATAGTAAAATCATGTTCCTCATCAGGTAACACTCTCTGTCTCTGCTCTTCAAAAACCTTATCCATAGCATCAGGTGTACTAATCTCAGTGGCCTTGGGATTAGTAACCTTTGCTGTTTCAGTAGCAGAATCCCACTCAGCATCTTCTTTAGTTTCCTCTGAGTTTTTAACAGATTCCTCATCTATAAGCAAAGTTTTCAACTTTCCTTTTGCATTAGACACCTTCTTTGTCTTTGATTCCTTCTCAACTACCACCTGTTTAACTTTTCCTGATTTAGCACCTTTGTTGATGACTTGACGTTCCTTTTTGCACCTTTATCAACTGGACATAAAGGACTATCAGAATCTGAATCACTATTGTCATGTCTCACTTTATCCTGTCCTAGATCCTTATAAGCAACCGAACTTAAGTGTCCAAATAAATGCTTATGAGGTGGCTTTTCTGCATCAGGTACTCCCTTATACGTCTTCATTCGATTCAAAGTAGTCTGATTCATGTGAATTTGATTGACAATTAGCCATGGATCTCTTTTCAACTCTTTGTACTTGATATCAAAAATCATTTGCAGAAATCTGGGATACATCAAGAATTTATCATTCTTCAAACCTTGAAGAACTTCAATCATCCCAGAAACATTAAATGGCTTGTTCAGAATTAGAGCAACCACCAAAGAACATAATTCCTTTCTCAACACATCGTATCCTCCACTCACTGGTCCGAAAACATGTAGTATCACATGAAGTAAATACTTATACTGTGGACACAACTTCGACTTGTGCAACAAACAATCAATGATTGGACCATTATACTTCATCCTTAGAAAACATTTATGCTGCTCAGTCCATGATAACTCAATTGGATCACTTGGAGAATCTTGTAGCTGCAAAACTTCTCTGATATCTTGTTTATTCACAAGCACCATCTGTCCTTGAATTCTGCTTTGAATGCACGTCTTATTTTCCCAAAAGGTTATAGCAGCTTTCTCCCAAAATTCAACTTGGTGATCTTTATAAATCGTCATCGGTTGAGCAATAGCTTAAACAACTCTTGATCTCTTCATAAAGTCTACAATCCCAGAAAATTCTTCATACTTTCCAACTGGTCCAACATATGCACAACAATTATGTTTTTCCTCAAAATTCAATTCCTTTGGTGCTTCCTGCTCTTGAACTTCCTGTTGTGGGTGTTCGGACAGTTTAATCTACAAAAACAATCAAACAAACATAAAAATACGTCAATTCGGATAAAACTTGAAATATGGTCAAAAATTCAGCCACATTCGACCTTTCGAGGGCTTAAATGAGTTTGAATTGTATCGAATGAACATCACAAACTGTCTGTTCGACCTGTTGATGTTCATTTGATCCTTCAAAATGGTCGAATGGCCACTTGTTTAATTTTGAAATTACCAAATCAATTTTAATCCACAATTAACATCCAATTTTGATTCTAAAACATCCTAGCAGGGCAGACTAACACTGATCAATGTCCAATTTTATCAATTACACAATTATTGATGGTTTTTACTAAAATCTTGGGTTTAAAAAATTGATCATGATTAATAATGTGTTTAAACTCTTGGTTTTGTGATATTCTCCCCCTAAAACCACCGATAACTGTTAATCCATGTCCAATTTTGGTTAACAAACTGTTAAGATTTACATATTCACAAACTACGGTTCGAAAACTTCAAACAACAATTCTGATCCGATTATGCCACCAGTACCTGTGAAATTAGAATAGAAATGATCAGAATAACATAGGAAACAATAATAAAAGGGCTAAAAATCAAGGGCAACAATAGTGGGTTTAAGTTGAAAAATCTAAGAAAATTTGTGTGGGGTTCGAATGAGGTGAGAGATATATATAGACATACTTCATTCGACCCTTTCAGGGTTCGAATGAGAAGCTTTCATGTTCATTCGACCTATTGAAAGGTCCGAATGAAAATGAAAGGATTTCGAATGAAAAGTTTTCAAATAACCACTCTCATTCGACCTTTGAAAAGAGTTCGAATCAAGCCTCATAAACTCATTTGACCTAACGAAAGGTCGAATAAGGATCTGGAAAACTGAAAATTTAACCAAATGTCCAATTCGATTCCCGTTTTGTCATTTTAAAAGCATTTGAACTTTCAAATCCTCAAATTTTTTCATTTAAATGATACAAAACTCAAATTGGTTTGTCAAACTTAAGAAAATGAGCATCATTCAACATTGGTTATCGAAAATAACGCAGAAATGTAAAATCTTTTGAATTTTCTGAAATTTATGCTAAAACACACCAAAAATCTTTTTGAGTTTTTGTATATGAACTAAATCAATAGAAAGCAATAAACTTTTTGTGATTTTCCGGTAAGAGGATCATATCAGTTTATGAGAGATCACATCACACCGTTGTTCTTTTTCATTTTAACTTTACCGACAATGTAACTTGGCAATTGCTGACATTGTTGTCCACATAAGCTCACATGCAGACCGTTATGCAGTGCTTTAAACTGATACTATTATGTATAGTATAAACTAATTCACCTGTGGTTGCCACACACATGGCATACTCCCGTATCAATGAATTTTGCACAAAGATTCATTGTAACACATGATTATGCTGTTGTTATCCGTATTTACAAGGTATGAGGCATAGAGGTTTACAGGTCAGCAAATCAATGCTACAGAGTAACATGTGCACTCTACCAGGTGGAGGTCTTATATCAATCATGATTTGCATCAATGAATAGATACGATGCATCAGATAATCTTTGCTTATCATAACACATTTAAAGTTCCTCAATTCGGTAACTTTAGGTTTTGGCCTTAAAGCTCTTTTATTAAGATACCCTACCTGTTCTAGGTCTGTAATTCAATATGACAAAAGATCAGATGGGCTATCCCCAGATAACAAACAACATAATGACCCGAAACCTCCGATTTTGTACAACCCTATCAAACGAAATTACGGTACCAATACCGTATGCCCATGAGGTGTTCATCCACATAATAAATAGTTCGTCATTGTAACACGTGATTATGTTGTTGTTATCCGTATTTACAAGGTATGAGGCAAAGAGGTCTACATGTCAGCAAATCAATGCTACAGAGTAATATGTGCACTTTACCAAGTTGAGGTCTTATATCAATCATGATTTGCATCAATGAATAGATACGATGCATCAGATAATCTTTGATTATCATAACACATTTAAAGTTCCTCAATTCGGTAACTTTAGGTTTTAGCCATAAAGCTCTTTTACTAAGATACCCTACCTGATCTAGGTCCGTAAATCAATACGACAAAAGATTAGATACCCTATCCCCAGATAACAAACAACATAACGACCCAAAACTTCCGATTTTGTACAAACCCTATCAAACGAAATTACGGTATCAAGACCATATGCCTATGAGGTGTTCATCCACATAGTAAATAGTTTGTCATTGTAACACGTGATTATGCTATTGTTATCCGTATTTACAAGGTTTGAGGCACTGAGGTCTATAGGTCAGCAAATCAATGCTACAGAGTAACATGTGCACTCTACTAGGTTGAGGTCTTATATCAATCATGATTTGCATCAATGAATAGATACGATGCATCAGATAATCTTTGATTATCATAACACATTTAAAGTTCCTCAATTCGGTAACTTTAGGTTCTGGCCTTAAAGTTCTTTTATTAAGATACTCTGCCTGATCTAGGTCCGTAAATCAATACGATAAAAGATCAGATAGGCTATCCCCAGATAACAAACAACATAACGACCCGAAACCTCCGATTTTGTACAAACCCTATCAAACGAAATTACGGTACCAAAACCATATGCCCACGAGGTGTTCATCCATATAGTAAATAGTTCATTATGTATATATCAGGCATGCGGTAATAAGCCTACGAAGCATATCATCACATCACACAAAGTCAACACTTATCAAGAATTTGACTTTTCATTTCTTTAGCATGCGATAGATCTTCACTGATGTACTATCATTTCATCACATCACACAAAATTTTCAATGTTTTTGGTTTTTTTGAATAAAATGCTCCCCCTGAAATTAAAAACATATTTTTGGATTTTTAGAAATTGCAAACCGTAGTCGCGCATCTGCTGTTGAATCCATAAAACCTGTGAACAACAACTCGAGGTTGACACATATTCGTCTTCACATGTGGATAAAGCAACTGATTTCTACTTTTTGCATTTGAGAAAAAGAGTAGCAAGATACCCTACCTGATCTAGGTCCGTAAATCAATACGACAAAAGATTAGATACCCTATCCCCAGATAACAAACAACATAACGACCCAAAACTTCCGATTTTGTACAAACCCTATCAAACGAAATTACGGTATCAAGACCATATGCCTATGAGGTGTTCATCCACATAGTAAATAGTTTGTCATTGTAACACGTGATTATGCTATTGTTATCCGTATTTACAAGGTTTGAGGCACTGAGGTCTATAGGTCAGCAAATCAATGCTACAGAGTAACATGTGCACTCTACTAGGTTGAGGTCTTATATCAATCATGATTTGCATCAATGAATAGATACGATGCATCAGATAATCTTTGATTATCATAACACATTTAAAGTTCCTCAATTCGGTAACTTTAGGTTCTGGCCTTAAAGTTCTTTTATTAAGATACTCTGCCTGATCTAGGTCCGTAAATCAATACGATAAAAGATCAGATAGGCTATCCCCAGATAACAAACAACATAACGACCCGAAACCTCCGATTTTGTACAAACCCTATCAAACGAAATTACGGTACCAAAACCATATGCCCACGAGGTGTTCATCCATATAGTAAATAGTTCATTATGTATATATCAGGCATGCGGTAATAAGCCTACGAAGCATATCATCACATCACACAAAGTCAACACTTATCAAGAATTTGACTTTTCATTTCTTTATCATGCGATAGATCCTCACTGATGTACTATCATTTCATCACATCACACAAAATTTTCAATGTTTTTGGTTTTTTTGAATAAAATGCTCCCCCTGAAATTAAAAACATATTTTTGGATTTTTAGAAATTGCAAACCGTAGTCGCGCATCTGCTGTTGAATCCATAAAACCTGTGAACAACAACTCGAGGTTGACACAGAAAGTTGTCTCATCCGAGACGTATGCTTTTGAGAAAAAGAGTAGCAAGAGATCTAGCAAAGCAGAGAAAGTAACTATCGTTCCAAGAAAGATCTCCCTATGAGCATTACAACATATTAAGCTATGTGTTCTTTGTTTATCAATACAAGTTCGGCACCTACTTTTGTGAACCACATCAATTGGTGTAGATCATGTTTCATATATAAGATGTTTGATCTAAAAATGTTTCATGGATCCATGTGTAACCAATTACTCTAACACTAGATGACATAATTGATTTTCATAGGTGAACCAATGTGCACATAATAGAAGCTTGATTACTAATCACATAATAATCAACCTATCATGGCTAGTTGGGGATCGATGCTAGTGATCAAAGAGTCTAAGTGTGGGTTCACAATAAAGGCCGAATACTAATGTCTAGAAGGGGTTAGTACTTACCTTGATGCTAAGCGACTAGGTGTGACCTTTAGAGCTTCTTGGTGGCCATTCCTTGGCTCGGCGATTGGAAGAGGGAGGGTGGGTAGAATCCGAAGCTTGGGAAGGTTTTGGAGGGTGGTGGTTCGGCCTCTAGAGGGCCGAAAGAGAGTAAGAGAGAGTGAGCAAGAGTGCTTGTGTTGGTGTGAGTTTGAGAATGAAAAGTGACCTCTATATATAGTGGATTCTAAAGCAAGCTCCCAACATCCTTTCTTAGCTATTTGTTTTAGGCTTCATGCCATCTTAGTGTTTAGGAATTAGCAACATGTCTAGCATGTGCTTCATAAATTGGCCGAAAATTGGCACTCATCTAACCTTCCCTTTTTGGCCAAACTTAATTATGGTTAGATCCTAGAAGTTTACTAGAGGTACCTTAAGGTGTAAGTGTGATTTGTTGTCATCATGTCTTGTTTCTTTCTTTGCTTCCTAGCCATACATATGCATACATGCATGCTCACATGTCCCTTTCAACAAGAAGAGGAAGTGCATGCAATGTTATAAGTTTGTTCAAGCATGAGTCTTTCCATTTGGATGAAATTCATGACCTCATGATGTTTCTAGATTGCTTACCTCATGCTTCTTAGCCGATTAATTTTGCTTTCATAGAATCGGCCTATGCTATACCTAGGAGTTAGGATTAGATAGTGACACTTCCTTGTTTCCTAACTTGTCTTATCATGTCTCTTGTGATGTCCCTTTCCTTCATGATTAGGGTGTTGGAATGTAGGACCATTAGCTAATGAAAGTGATGGATCATGCATGCTTTCTTATGCTAACTTACCAGACCTATGATGGTGATGAGTGTGTACTTCGGCCGCAAATCAAAGGGGACAAGGAGAGTTTTCATGCTTATGGAATATATCAAGGCTATGGTTGATTCTAGTTAGCACCTATTATGGTGTAAGTGAGCATGCTTCCATTTGGATGACTAATTTGTGCACATGGGATTTAAAAGTAGCCGAAAATTCCAAGGTTGGGATAAAGTGATTTAGAAAACTCATAGATGTAATATTAGTAGGCACATGTGGATAGTGATGTTTAGAAGCTTCTTTGTCAAGTCCTTTTCCAACATGTGTTGGCTAACTAGTGTCTAGGTTTCCTAGCTTGTAGGTTGTCATAGTTTGTTTCCCATGTGGTGGCTACTAAAGACAAAAAGAACTTCCAAACATGTGGGGATGTATCTATGCATATGTTTATATGTATGTAGGTTTGTTGTGTTAGCTTCTAGAAGGTATTTAACAAGGATAAAGTTTATTTGTTAAGGTCTAGTGTATGTATAAAGCCTATTGTATATGTGTATATATATATATATATATATTAAGCACATTTAGGAGTATAAGAGATTCATGTACACAGATAGATTAATATTTATAAACTCTCATAAGTTTAATCATATATTTGTAAATCTATGATATCCCATGGATACATATATAGTTAGTGTGTGCACGTGTAACTTATCTAGTGATCTCTAGTCAAGTAGAATGCATGTAATCTAGGTTTTAGTTAAAACGAGAACCTGAAATTGCGGGGTATCACATCATCCCCAAGTTGAAAAGAATTTCCTCTCAAAATTCAGCAAGGAAACAATAAAGCTAGCTAGAAAGATGTATGCTTAGTTCCCGGATGTCACATCATCCCCAAGTTGAAAGGAATTTCGTCTCGAAATTCACTTTGAGGTAGCTGATTTATGTTTAGCGTTTGATCTATGTACAGGTTCAGGTTCAGTAAAGAGATGTGGGTATTTAAGCCGCATTTGATCCCTGCATTCCCACGTGTATTCCGGTCCTAGACGGGAATTCCATCGTACCTTAAGAATAGGTATGGTACTTTTTCTGAGTTTCTTGACGCCCTGTTCAAGAATCTCCACCAGTTCCTCCACGAACCGTAGCTGGTCGTCCACCTGGATCTCTTCCAGTGGCACTACCAGTGTCGTGTCCGTAAGACACTTCTTTAGATTTGAGACGTGAAACACGTTGTGAACTCCACTGAGTTCCTCAGGCAGGTTTAACCTATATGCTATTGGACCAATCCTTTCGACGATCTCGAATGGTCCAACGTACCGCGGGTTCAACTTTCCCCGTTTCCCGAAGCGTATCACACCTTTCCAAGGTGACACCTTTAGCAGTACCTTGTCTCTAACCTGGAACTCCAAAGGTTTCCTACGCTTATCAGCATAACTTTTCTGTCGATCACGTGCCGCAGCCATCCGGTTTCTGATTTGCACGATTTTCTCAGAAGTTTCTTGTACTAGTTCGGGGCCTGTCAGTTGGCTATCCCCAACTTCAGTCCAGCAGATGGGAGACCTACACTTGCATCCATATAGTGCCTCAAAAGGCGCACACTGGATAGAAGTGTGGTAACTAATGTTATACGAGAATTCGATTAACGGCAAGTGCTTATCCCAACTGTTGCCAAAGTCTACCACACATGCTCGTAGCAGATCTTCCAACGTTTGGATGGTACGCTCACTCTGTCCATCCGTTTGTGGGTGATAAGCTGTGCTCATATCCAAGCGAGTTCCCAAAGCATCTTGGAGACTAGTCCAAGAATGAGAAGTAAATCGTGAATCGCGATCGGATATAATAGAAGTAGGCACCCCATGCCTAGAGACGATCTCCTTGAGATAGAGGTTAGCCAGTTTCTCTAGTGTGTCAGTCTCCTTCATTGCTAGAAAGTGTGTCGATTTGGTTAAGCGATCGACGATAACCCAAATCGTATTATGCCCACTTGGCGTTTTAGGGAGCTTCGTGATGAAGTCCATGGAAATTCCATCCCATTTCCACATATGGATTTCTGGTTGCTGGAGTAAGCCTGAAGATTTCTGATATTCAATATTAACCTTCGCACAAGTCAAGCACTTACTAACATAAGTGGCTATCTCAGCTTTCATGTTTGGCCACCAATAAAGGGTTTTGAGATCTTGGTACATTTTATCCGAACCAGGATGTACCGAATATCGAGAGGTGTGAGCCTCGTTGAGCACAAGTTGTCTGAGATCTCCAAAACGTGGAATCCAGACACGATTAATGAAGTACTGAAGACCATCTATTCTCAGTTCCAGATGTTTATCAGCACCATGCAGTGTCTCCAGTCTGACGTTCTCTTCCTTTAGAGCCTCGCCCTGGGCTTCACGTATCTTGTTAGGGAGATTGGAGTGGATAGTGAGTTGTAACGCTCATACTCTTTTCAGCTTCGTCTCCTTACGACTAAGGGCATCTGCTACTACATTAACTTTCCCTGGATGATACTTGATGGCACAGTAATAATCGTTCAGAAGCTCGACCCATCGACGCTGTCGCATGTTCAGCTCTTTCTGATCGAATATGTGTTGAAGACTCTTGTGATCAGTGAAGATCGTACACTTTGTTCCGTAGAGATAGTGCTTCTAGATCTTCAGGGCAAAAACCAATGCTCCTAGTTCCAATTCATGGGTGGTTTATTTCTTCTCATGAACTTTCAATTGACGTGAAGCATACGCGATCACCTTATCACGCTGCATCAGTACACTCCCTAATCCTTGGATAGACGCATCACAGTACACCACAAAATCGTCTGTACCCTCCGGTAATGATAGGATTAGTGCACAACAAAGCTTTGCCTTTAACAGTTGAAAAGCAGTTTCCTGGGCATCTCCCCACTTGTAAGTAATACCCTTCTGCGTCAAAGCAGTGAGGGGTTGAGCGACCTTAGAGAATCCCTCAACGAATCTGCGATAATATCCCGCAAGACCAAGGAATTGGCGCACCTCCGTAGGAGTCCTAGGTGCCTCCCACTGTCTAATACAATCAATCTTGGCGGGATCGACATGTATTCCGTCCTCGTTGACTACATGTCCTAAAAATTGGACTTCTCGTATCCAAAAGTTGCATTTGGAGAGTTTCGCATACAGCTGCTCATTTCTCAGGAGTTCCAATATCAACCGCAGGTGTTGTTCGTGTTCTTCCCTGTTCTTGGAATAGATCAATATATCATCTATGAACACTATGACGAATTTGTCCAAATAAGGCATACACACGCGGTTCATGAGATCCATGAACACAGCCGGTGCATTGGTTAGCCCAAATGGCATTACCAAAAACTCATAATGTCCATAACGAGTTCGAAAGGCTGTCTTCGCCACATCCTCTTCTCGGACTCTCAGCTGGTGATATCCTGACCTCAGGTCAATCTTGGAATAGAAACTTGACCCTTGAAGTTGGTCGAACAATTCATCGATACGAGGTAAAGCGTAGCGATTCTTTACCGTCACCTTTTTCAACTCTCGATAATCAATGCACATACGGAAGCTTCCATCCTTCTTCTTAACGAATAGGACGGGGGCTCCCCATGGTGAAGAACTAGGTCTAATGTATCCCTTATCCAATAGCTCTTGGAGTTGGGTAGACAGTTCTTGAAGTTCGCCTAGCGCTAGGCGATATGGTGCCCATTCAATGGGGGCCGCTCCTGGTGCAAGATCTATCTGGAACTCCACTTGACGAACAGGTGGAAGTCCAGGTAATTCTTCTGGAAATACGTCTGGAAAGTTGCGGACTATTGGGATATCCTTAATCCCCGTTTCGACTTCCGCTCGAGTGTCAGAAATGTTAGCCAGAATGGCTAGATAGCCCTTTTGAATACACTTCTGGGCTATCAGGAATGAGATGATCCCTACCATGGCACCACCACGATCACCCCGAATAGTTAGCAATTTTCCGTTAGAGAGAGGGATACGAACAATCTTCTCTTGACAGAGAATTTCAGCGCGTTGCTTGGACAACCAGTCCATGCCAACCACGAGATCAAAGCTACCGAGGGTGATAGGTAGAAGATCGATGGCAAACAACTGCCCATCTAGTTCGAGCTTACAGTCACAATAGATGTGGGTTACGTCGACAGGCATCCCATCAGCTAATTCTATAGAATGTGGGGTATCGAGAAGAGTAGGAACTATCCCTAAATGTTTGCTAAGTTTTGATGACACAAAACTAAAGTCTGTACCAGTATCGTACAAAACAGAAGCAAGGTTGTCGTTCAAGGAGCACGTACCCGTCACGACAATTTTGTCATTCCTAGCTTCTCCCGAACCAATCACGAAAGCTCTCCCACGAGCCCCGTTGTTGTTGTTGTTGTGGTTGTTATTGTTGGGAGCATTGTTGTGGTTGTTCCCATTCCTGTTACCACCACCGTTGTTATTGTTCCCACCGTTGTTGTTGTTGTTACCATTCCCGTTCAGCTGTGGGCAGTCCTTCTTGAAGTGACCTTCATTCCCACACTAGTAACAACCCTTATTGTTCTTTTCTTGCTGTCCTTGCTGAGGTGTTGGCTGACTTCCTAGGACATTGACTCTATAGTCCTTCTGTAAGTGACCCATCTTTCCACAGCGATCGCACTTGATCCTGTTACACGGTCCCGAGTGGTGATAGTTGCACTTATTGCACTTGGGACGGTGTCCCTGATAACCACTCTGTGACTGATTACGGTTGCTACCGTTGTCATGTTTCTTGTTCTTCTGCTGCTGCTAATTACTGTTAGTCGAGAGTTTGCCAGATGCATTCTCCCACTTCCTCTTGTTATCATTGGTGTTAGAAGATGGAGCTCCACGAGGGGGTAGGAGTCCCTCTTCCACCTTCTGGTCAGTCTGCTGGTGAGCCAAGCGAATCACCTGCTGGAGGTTATTGAAGTTAGCAGCAGTGACCATTCCCTTAATCTGAGGGACTAGGCCCTGGATATACAACTCAATTCGTTTGTAGAGCGGAGTGGAGTAGTTAGGACACATTGTCCCTAGTTCATGCGACCTGGTAGTATAGCTCTCTGAGAATCCGGTTCAAATCCGAATCCACGGATCGATTAAGCAAAAACAACTCGGTTTTAGACGGGAGATTCAAGACGAGACATAAATATATGATAACAAAGTCATCACAGATTCGTATTACATCAGAAACGATTACAGAAACTGTCATCAGTAGGATAAACATCTATCTCGGGGCTGGGGGAGGTCGGGCATGATCTCCCCCCTGAGAGCATTCAAAGCACAAACTCAATTCTACAAATAAAAACCAACACATGAGATTGCTATTTATAGTCCAACACCTAAAGCCACTTTCGCCCTTTGAAGGAGGTCGAACCTGCAGATTCTGCAGGTTCGCCCCTTGCAAATGGTCGAACCAAGACTTTAGTTTTGGTCTATATTTACAAATTCATCATATCCATAGAATGCCCTTATGGATCACCACAATCTCATGTAATAGTGCATCAACAATCTCCCCCTTGGACGTTGCTGGCGAATCCACAAATCTCTTGCACATCAACAGTTAAAATCACAGGTCTCCCCCTCAATACATGCACTATTCCATTGAGTCAGAAATACAATATCCTTCGTGAACCGACCAAGTAATGCACTTACAGATCCTCAGCATCAATACGTAGGAAGTAAGCTAGACCACGTATATCATTTGCAAAATCAGCGAGCTGCTGAATTACAACCAGATCACCTAGTTACGCCAATGTGAAGTTGACAATGTAATGCACTGCAGTCTCGTAGCATCAGTACCCAGGAATGTCATCTTGACCAAGTACATCACGCGCAATCCAACTAGCCTGATAAGACCTCTGCTAGAAGGATTCCATACTGACCGATCAGATATTCAACGTAACACATAGGTACTACCACTAATTCACGTCTCATATCTGCACTTAACCTTTGCATCACCCTTCACACAAACTAGAGAAGTCTAACTGTCAGTACCCAATTAAACATCTCAAATGTGACTATGTGCAAAACAATCCACTCGGACACTTGTACTTCTATGAAATTCTTCATCTGTGCTGACTGTGATTGCATTAACACATTCTTCTCTTTAAATGTTCTTGAGTAACTTCATCTGTTCGACAGAATACTAGCCGTAGACGAGTGAATCAAGCAATCAGAAGTTTTCAGCAGGAACTACCGGTACAATTGTGGACTTGAAATGCTTCAGAAACTGAAGTTTTCTATAGGGCCAACAATAACCACCAACAGCTCTTGAAATTCTTCAGGACTGTAACCTTGAAACTTTCGTTGAATCTACGTGCCACATGACTCCTACTGGGATCCCTCATTACTTTCGGAACACTGAGATCTCAGTCTTGATATGCTTGTACATAACAACTTTGTTTGAACAAGTTCCTTCAATCACACTGGAACTGGGTTGACTGTTCTTCATCTTGCGGAATAAAATCTGTCTATTTTCTGGCCCATAATAGTCATTTGAATCTAATTATCATACTGTTGATTCTCATGACTACCTCACAATAAAACGTTTCATCATCATCATTTCTTCAACAATTTGTGAAGACATCATCACCATTCTCCCAAAAATCTTCAAAAATTACCATTTCGAAATTTTTTTACCCCTTAAAATACCAACTTTTCATTCTCTATGTTGAAGGGGCGAAAGTGGAAATAAAACTACATTCGACACCTGTGTATGGTCGAATGTACCATGATTGGGTCGAATGAAGTTCATTTACTCATGACTAAAACTGAAATTCCACATTCGACCACTGAGACTCCACGTTCGACCTGTCGTGTGGTCGAATGTTGAAAATTTCAGGTTCGACCTCTGTTATCAACACAAATTAGCAGATTCGACCTCCAAATCCTACATTCGACTGTTTACAAGCCATGTTCGACCACTCGTAAGGTCTAATCTACTGCACATTCGACCGTTTGCAGAAAAACGTGTTCTTCTTCAATATTTTCTGCAAATCAGCCCATAAACACATGATTTTGGGTTCAATTAAGAATCTAGGGTTTCTAGGGTTTCAACCTTTCAATCAAAAACTGAATTTTAACGTCTGAAATCATGAAAACGAGCTGTGATTGATTCAAACGACTGTTAGATTGTTCAAATCGGTACCATAGCTCTGATACCAGTTGAGAATCCGGTTAAAAACCGAATCCACGGAAAGATTAAGCAAAAACAACTCGGTTTCAGACGGGAGATTCAAGACGAGACAGAAATATACGATAACAAAGTCATCACAGATTCGTATTACATCGGAAACGATTACAGACACTATCATCAGTAGGATAAACATCTATCTCGGGGCCGGGGGAGGTCGGGCATGACCTCCCCCCTAAGAGCATTCAAAGCACAAACTCAAATCTACAAATAAAAACCAACACATGAGATTGCTATTTATAGTCCAACACCTAAAGCCACTTTCGCCCTTTGAAGGAGGTCGAACATGCAGATTCTGTAGGTTCGCCCCTTGCAAATGGTCGAACCAAGACTTTAGTTTTGGTCTGTGTTTACAAATTCATCAGATCCATAAAATGCCCCTATGGATCACCACAATCTCATGTAATACAATACACGACTCAACCCTAGTCTATTCGACAGTGACGTCCACATAATAGTGCATCAACACTCAGGTTAAGGAAGCAGAAGCCAAGGTAACAGCGGTGGTAGAAGATCTTCAAGTGGGCGATGAAGGATATGAAGACTAGGCTGGAGCCCACTTTTAATTCGATCTTTTGTGGTAGTAGTTTGTTGAACAGTTTCAAACAATTTCTTTCTATGTCTGTATAAACAATGAAAGTCTTTTGGGGTGAAGGGATCTTGATTTTCAAGATGAAGCCCCAAATTCTTTTTCAGCCCTGACTTTGAGATGTCGACCCTTGGTGGATGGGTCCTGGTTTAGGATGAAACCAGGGGTTGACATCAAATTTTGATCATGATGCATAAATAATATGATAACTTTTTGACGCTATCAGCTATGTGTTCTCCGATATTCTGCAAACATTAGCAAACACTTAGTGTTATAAAAGAATGAAAAATAATACATGATCTTGTCATATTCCATATAAGTTCTTTTCATCATCAGGATGGTCTTCATTATCCTGAGGATGTCCCCAGTTTCTTCTTCATTTTTGGGATGATCTCGCATTTTGAGGATGTCCACAGTGTGATATCTTCAGAAAAGATCTCATAACCTTTCATAAGAAAGACTTATGTTATGATAATATCCTGTAGAGGAAGACTTCGTTATTATCCTGGCGACAAGGCCTTTGGTTTAATTGGGATCAAAACCCTTTTTGAAATAATCCTGGTGGCAAGACCATTATGTAACATCCTTAGAATAACTGGCGACAAGGCCTTTTGTAATAACTGGCGACAAGGCCCTTAGGAATAACTGGCGACAAGTCCCGAAGAGACGTCGAAAAACGTCTAACCATTTGAGACATTGAAAAATGTCTAAACCTTAAGAGCTCCATCGTATACCTCAAAGATAATGAAATTGTCAGCCACTTTTACATGGACTGGTCCCACCATCCTGAGAATATACATGGGCATCGTACGCTCTAGGCGAGGGTTGCTAACCCAATGTGAAGGGTGAAAACCTTTAAACATTAGGAAGGTGTCGGACACCTTAACGGAGGAGAGGGTGGCCAGCCCCTAGTCTTCTAAGCATTCCATCTTCAGTGTGGTACTGCAAAATTCTCAGGATGGACTATTTCTAGACCATGTTTAGTAAAAAATATAATCGATCGAAATAAGTCAAGGATAAGTACTGATCTGTGTAAATGTATATATATCAATAACACAAGCTTTAATTAAAACGACTCACCTAAAAACTACACACGCACGGCAAGAGTATCGAACCCAAAGACGCGAATGCAACTCTAGATCACAACCTATACCGAATACTAGCCTAAATAAATATATACTTATGTGGGGGGGTATTTTAAACTACTAATTATAAACTTATAAGGAACTAAATATAAACAAAATAACCTCAAGTGCTTATACGAACCTAGGAGCTTGGAGAAATCAGATAGGAAGAAGGCTGAATACTTAGGTAAAATCCCTAGACACTAGCAATAAATCCTGAATATGGTAATTAACTGGAGACCCTATGTAACACCCCAACCGATGGCGGAAACATCGGGATGTCACGTATTGATGATTGTTCAGTAGCTCATGGTGAATAATAAGTTTCATAAATGATTTAAATAAATTACATACAATTGTTCTAGAATTTGTACATCAAATTGAATAAAACTATACACGTATCTTCAAGCATCAATTCAAATCTTCAAGCAAATAGAACCTGAAACATGTTAAGTTGAAAATGTTTTGGGTCAACAAAAGTTGGTGAGAATTACATAGGTTTTTGATAATTGAATAAAAATGTTGTGCAATTCATGTGTCATGTCAATCTAGTCCATATGTGAGAACATACTAGAAATAAATCGAGTGCATAACCAACCCTGATGACTGTTATAATGTGGTACCTCCCATACGCTCATGGTTCACCTAAATATGTTATACGATAACAAACACCCACGCTACCTTTGTAGGAGGCACGTATCCGGGTGGGATTGTCAGTCCAATAGATCTATCAATGTATACCGCCGGCTGATCAATGTTAATGATTATGCTAGAATGATGCTTACTCTAATCATGCTCAAGACATAATGCAACATAGAAAACACATAGACACATTGATGATTGAATTGCAATGATGATGTTATAAACATGTTTCACCCCAAAAATGGTGATAAATAGAAAAGGGGCTATGTAAAACTCACCTTAGCAAAATGTTATGTCTCGTGAAAAAAAAATAGAATATTGTGTTGTGAATGTATGCGAGGCGAATCCCAAAGACTCAACAACGTAGCTAGTCCAAATTGAAGAAAACGAAAAAAAGAAATAATATCAAGCTTCCAATTCGCCAATTGCAAGAGCTTATAATCAAAGCTTCAAATGTAGAAGTAATATACTCTAGAAGAAAGGTATGAGGGAGAGTTTAATCGAATTGAAACAATCGATTTAGAGGTGCAAAGTGTAATGGGTCATAGGTGGGTTTTTATACTACTTTTGGATTCAATTAGCCATTAAAATTGGTCAACACCATAAAGTAAGGTTTTATGATGAATTGACTATTTGACTAAGACTTTGACTAGGACTTTGACCAGGACTTTGACTATGGCTTTATTTAAAAAAAAAATTCTTGACAAGTGTATGTGTAAAAAAAAAGAATTTAGATCATATTATTATTATTATTATTATATATACATTTATATATATATATATATATATAAGTTGTGAGTTAGGAAAATAAAGACTTAGGCACATTTGTATAATATTAATGATAAAGATGTAAATAAAAAAAAGGGCTTTTATATATTAAAATTTGGGGAAAAATTTTGCGATGTTACAGTCTCCCCTACTTTTGAAAACTTCGTCCCGAAGTTATTAATAACACAGGGTTGAGGGTGATTGGGTAGAAGTTAGGGCAACTATGGTTTGTAAAATTTGAGTTAAGGGACGACATGAACTTATAGGTAATAGAATAATCTGTTTTCGAATAATTTGGGTAAGAGGTTTAATATGTGTGAGTCTTATGGGTTGGATTAGGTTCGTCTGAAATCGTAAGGAGTGTAAGAATCTAGCAAAGCATTAAGTTTTAGGAGTCCTAAAAGAAATGCATGAATTGATTGACTATAGAAAAACTAAATGAACTACCAGGTAACTAGAGTTTATAATTGGTTACCTACCGAAAACCTTGATAAAATTTCACACTACCTTAACGTACCTGTAAATTCATGATTACGTTCCGGACCGCAATCACCAATTTACCTTACATTAGGGTTTTGTGTCCTTCTATGACTCTAAACACACATGTAAGTAATGCAAAATAACCTTGTGATTGAATCGTTTACAATGTATCCAAAAATGAGTCCAACTGTTGAGTAGGAAAAAGACTTCTACCAGTCAGTGAGTAAGAACCTCTACCGATTGTTGAGCAGGTGCGATAGCCTCTACCATTCGTTGAGCAGGTTGTAGGGCCTCTACCGACTGTTGAGCAGGCATGATGACCTCTACCAATCGTTGAGTAGGTTATTTGGTACTCAACTAACTGTTGAGCAAGTACTTCATCCTCTACCAGTTGTTTGATTAAGTGTACCAATTATTTCACACATAAATTGCAAATTGATAATATGTACATATAAACAATCAAGTATCAAGCATAGCATGCAAGTTGTAATAGTGTTGTCCTAGACAAGGTTAATGACTCTAGGTGTGTCTATAGCAAATAGTTTATATTCCATGATTTCTAGTATCAAATGTTTAAATATGGTAGATAATCGAATCCTCATGTATAACTAAGGATTAAGTTTGATGCAACACACAACCAAGTTTCAATAGTTTGGTTATCATGGGTAACTAGCTCATGTGTGAAAAGGTGAAGGATATGAATTTAGTTCTTGAGAGGATGATGAAAAATCTTGAAGCAGAATCAAGGTTGTGAGAGATAGTGAATGTGAAGATAGTTGATAAAGAGTTTATTTTATAGTAAGGAGATTATGTAGCAGTGTAAATTTTGGGGTTTGGATCAAAGGTTATAATCAAGTGTATAAGAAAACATGATTGTGGTATATGCCAAATATTGTAAAAATTTGAACAAGTTAAAAATGAGTGAGTGTCGATAGAGAATTTAGAGACTATATATTATTCCTATGGATAAAAAAAAAATATTTTCAAAATTGGTTTTGTACATAAAGCAAAAGTTGTTAAATAGTACAAGCTAAGTGGGCTTTGATTAAAATATTCCCGTTAGTTGGAGATTTCAAACATGACATTAGGTTTTGAAGATCAAGGTTCTATTAAGTGATTTTTAATAGTTTAAAGCATTATATAGAAAATTGTTTGTTACGTCAATAAATAAACAATTGAATTTAAGTTCGAGGACATCTTTTGACAAAAATATGTACTTTTGTAAAGTTACTAGGTAATGAAAATACAACAGGATTTAGAAATCTTTAGTTTGTGCTAAGGTATGAGGTTATAGTTTTTAAAAATAAGTAACATGTGGAGAAATGAAATAATATGATTTGGGTAGGGTGTAGAATATTTAAAAAGTGGCTAAGATGGTAAGGTGAAGTGTGATTGTGAAATCCATAGATGGTTATGAAATGAGATTGATTTAAGCTGTAAAATTTTGAGATTTTAGAGCTTAGTTTAAGGAAAGTGAGTGTAATCATTTATTCATTAATTAAAACGAATAAACGAAAACGTTGACTTATCAAAACTTCTAGATTCTAATAACATAATGAAGACATGCTTTAGCCTATAAGTGAACACTCATCCCGAGAATTCCCAGGTAGGCATCCGGGTCCCTCGTCTGATTGGGATTTATGCGCAATGCCAGTCCTAGACAGAAAACTCAGAATACAGGCGTTCACCCTTCCAGATTGCACGTGTTCGTTATTAAAATCTAGAACTTCGACGAGATCTTCAAGGTGGTTCAGGCTAAACCTGAGGATTTGTCCTATTAGTCTAAGAGTAGATCCAGTTATGGAGAATAATCATCTTGTAGGGACTAGAGTGGGGATAAGAAGTAGGATAGAGAATAGAAACAAGTAAGGTTGCAAGTAAAAGGAGCAAATACTGGTTATAATCCTATGGTTATAGACTAGATTATTTTTCTAATAACCTAATTCCCTATAACCATGGCTCTGATACCAATCTGTAACACCCCAACCGATGGCGGAAACATCGGGATGTCACGTATTGATGATTGTTCAGTAGCTCATGGTGAATAATAAGTTTCATAAATGATTTAAATAAATTACATACAATTGTTCTAGAATTTGTACATCAAATTGAATAAAACTATACACGTATCTTCAAGCATCAATTCAAATCTTCAAGCAAATAGAACCTGAAACATGTTAAGTTGAAAATGTTTTGGGTCAACAAAAGTTGGTGAGAATTACATAGGTTTTTGATAATTGAATAAAAATGTTGTGCAATTCATGTGTCATGTCAATCTAGTCCATATGTGAGAACATACTAGAAATAAATCGAGTGCATAACCAACCCTGATGACTGTTATAATGTGGTACCTCCCATACGCTCATGGTTCACCTAAATATGTTATACGATAACAAACACCCACGCTACCTTTGTAGGAGGCACGTATCCGGGTGGGATTGTCAGTCCAATAGATCTATCAATGTATACCGCCGGCTGATCAATGTTAATGATTATGCTAGAATGATGCTTACTCTAATCATGCTCAAGACATAATGCAACATAGAAAACACATAGACACATTGATGATTGAATTGCAATGATGATGTTATAAACATGTTTCACCCCAAAAATGGTGATAAATAGAAAAGGGGCTATGTAAAACTCACCTTAGCAAAATGTTATGTCTCGTGAAAAAAAAATAGAATATTGTGTTGTGAATGTATGCGAGGCGAATCCCAAAGACTCAACAACGTAGCTAGTCCAAATTGAAGAAAACGAAAAAAAGAAATAATATCAAGCTTCCAATTCGCCAATTGCAAGAGCTTATAATCAAAGCTTCAAATGTAGAAGTAATATACTCTAGAAGAAAGGTATGAGGGAGAGTTTAATCGAATTGAAACAATCGATTTAGAGGTGCAAAGTGTAATGGGTCATAGGTGGGTTTTTATACTACTTTTGGATTCAATTAGCCATTAAAATTGGTCAACACCATAAAGTAAGGTTTTATGATGAATTGACTATTTGACTAAGACTTTGACTAGGACTTTGACCAGGACTTTGACTATGGCTTTATTTAAAAAAAAAATTCTTGACAAGTGTATGTGTAAAAAAAAAGAATTTAGATCATATTATTATTATTATTATTATATATACATTTATATATATATATATATATAAGTTGTGAGTTAGGAAAATAAAGACTTAGGCACATTTGTATAATATTAATGATAAAGATGTAAATAAAAAAAAGGGCTTTTATATATTAAAATTTGGGGAAAAATTTTGCGATGTTACACCCTATTCTTATCTAATGAACCTCCTGTCAAAGATAGCTCACTAGACTTAAGGCGGGACAAGTGTAGAAATGCTAAGATGGATCCGGATCGCCCTAGCGTACCGAAATCCCACAGAAATCAGATTAAAACCTCTCCTGGATTAAAACCCTCAAACTATGAAGCAGACTTAAACTCTACTGAAGAAAACCTAGGAAAACTCTAAACACGGACAAGTAGCGACTCCCGCCCTAGCGCTTGCCAACTACCGAACAATGCCTAGTTAGTTACCCAGCAAACTCGAGTTAGATTTCTCACCCTCAATAATGGACTGCACGTCTTAGTTAATTTATTATATTAGTTTGTTATACTTGTGTCGTACTCCAACTCCAAATACTAGCACGCTAACTTAAGTTGACGAACTAGATTGATTTAAAGACCTAGGGAGTATCTCTACATGCCTAGTTCCACAAAACCAATAAACAAACTTCAAATAAAATCAACACCAACACACATATATCAAATCCAACAATAAAATTAAAGTCATGTAATCCTACACATCAAGATTAAAAACCAAAAATCATTAAATACTGCAAAAAACGTGTCTAGTACATAAACCTAAGCAACCATAAAAGTCTAGTTCATAATTAAAATCAGAAACATAGTCATAGAGTCTCGAAAAACAATAATAAACATGTCTCTAAATAAATAAAAACGACGTCTTCAAATAATTATTCTTTAGTGCACCCGGACCTTCCCCGTCAAAGCTCCTTAGGATCAATTTGGCAGCCTCTCTCTTTTTGGTCGATCAACTCTGCTGCGGCCCCCTTTGTGCGATTGAATATTGTTGAAGTCCTCTCCAAGAATCGTGCGATTATATGTGGAATGAATCCACAAAATAATGTTTGCACCGACCTTTTTTTTTACCATCCAATGATGTGCCCTATTTTCATATTTATTTTTGTTTGGGCTGTAGCCCTTTTGAGAATTCACAAAAGTCATGTTTGACTTGATTTTATTTTATTATTATAATTATTATTATTATTATTATTATTATTATTATTATTATTATTATTATTATTATTATTATTATTATTATTATTATATAGTGGTATAACTCCGTGCTCTTGTCTCGGGTGTTCTTGGCTCGACCAAAGTTCATCGTTTACGCTCCAACGTCCACACGAACACCTACCAAAATATAAAATAAATAAATAAGTACTAAAAATGACTCAAAAACTATACAATGATAAAAATAGGCCAACAAACGAATACACGCCTAAAACTACTAAAAACTATATACAAAAGACTCAATTATAACTCAAAATACATAGGAGAATAGATGTGTTTTACGACACATCAAATATCCCCACACTTAAACCTTTTTCGTCCCTGAAAAAGAATTATGCTATGGAATCACAGTTAGGTTTACATCCAGTTTCAAAACATAGGTTACTTAATTAATAATCTACTAACGTGTTGATTGCGATTGCAGGTATATTGATCCTCTTAAACCCACACCGGTTTCCAAGCCCCTTTTTATTTATGTTAAGTTCATGTTGATTAGTCTATCTAGGGTCTCACTCGAAGGAAGCCACAGTTCCTCCTAATCCCGCCTCAAGCTTATGAAGCTAAAGGAACGACCAATTGACCATTTCCCAAACGTCTTATGTAGAAAACCAAGAGAATTTAAGATCACTTTTTTTTTTTTTTGGCATACTTAACTCAGAGGGTGTGACCAATCCAAGTCGCTATCCCAGTGGCCAGGCACCTTAAGCTTCAGCATTTTTTTTTCATCTCAGCATACTTAACTCAGAGGGTGTGACCAATCCAAGTCGCTATCCCAGTGGCCAGGCACCTTAAGCTTCAGCATTTTTGCTTTGATTTCTATATTTTTTTTAAGTGATTAGAAATTCTAACGGTTTTCTACTTATAACGGTGCTTCTTATACTATTTTTGGCGGTTTTGGTCTCCCCGTTTCTCCTACATGAGAACCCACAAAATAGCCTAACATAATTAATTTATTACTTTTCAAAGGAAACCTTTCTACCGGCCGAGCCTACACACATATCCCAAATCAGACACGTTTTCAATCAATTTTAATCTCTTATTATACATACTATTTGAAAACCGGACACCTAACTTTACCTATCATTTTCCATATTTTATATAATGCAAACTTCAAAATCAGGGACTTTTTTTTCAGTTTTTTTTTTTTTAATTTTTTTTAAACGACTCTGTATACAGACTAAACGACAGTTTCCCATCCCCAAACTTAAAGTGTACATTGCCCTCAATGTAGGAATAGAAAACGACACAAAACAAAAAATAAATTCCGAATACAAAATAAAAAAAACCGAGGGCAAATTGAAAAGGACTTAGCTGGTTAATTTTTTCTTCGTAAGCTCTAGTCCAATCCAGCTCGATCGTATAGCATTTTGGTCGCGATCGGCTCTGACACAATGGTAAACTCTCGGGTTGCTTCAATATAACGTACAGGTCCAGAATCACCCGAATGGAGATTGAGTACGGGTGGTGCAATCCAAACCTGCGCAAAACAAAACAAACAAAACCCGAGCATAATACCGAACCACACAAAAATAAAAAGACTCAAACTACTAACTTAGACTCAAAATATAACAACAAACAAGAAGACGTACCTGCTTGGCAAAATGGCGGTGAATGGTGGTAGAACCAAATGGGTAGAAAAAAAATTTGATTCTCGCTCAACGTGAAGGACACTGGTGATCACAACACGCGTTGCAAGAGAAAAAAATATAACTTTCCGGGGTAATAGCTGGTTGCATAAGGCGAACAGGTCAGCCCAGACTCCTCACATTACGTGAAAAATCTTTTTTCACAGAAAGTTAATTAATTTTTTTAAGAAAAAATCTCTTTTATTACTCAAACCTTTACCAAAACTCCCACTCATAAAATATATATAAAGATAATACATGGGATCCGCTCATTGTGAAATTTCCTCTACTTAAGCAAACACGCAAACCTGCTAACTGACTCAAAGACACAAAAAACAAAGATAAAATAGAAAGATAAAAACCTACAAACTACTACCAAAGAACGACCACAAAATAAAAAAATGAAAATCTAGAAAAAAAATAGGTATAAATATAAATTTACAAACTCTACAGAGCCTCCCCACACTTAAACTTAATCAGGGGGCTTCTCTTTTATCTGGACCGGATCCAACCCATTTAAATGCACCCGGTCCATATTATTTAGAAAAATTACATTAGTGGAATTTAAAAATATTTTATCGAATTTAAATGGGCCGGGCCACCAATATTTAAATTTACCTGGACCAAACCTGATTCTTGGCATGTAATGAGGGGACTTGTTGTCTCTGCAACTCCTAACCCTCACCCTGTGTCGGTCCAGGTGCCTCTTCGCCTTCTCCCATGGTGGTGGCCATGGTGGTGGCACTAGTAGCAGTGTAATATCCAATGCCTGCACGGGCCGGCTGTGGTGTTCTTCTTCTTCCACCACTGCTTCTTTCTCATCATCCTTGTTTGGTGACACTTGGTCAAAAGCTTTGTCCACTTTTGGAGCTGACAAATCAACTAACTTGTCACCAAACTCTGCTTCCCCATCAGCTGCTTCTTCAAGCAGGTCAGCGGTGTCTTCCTCTTCCACCACTTCTTCCTCAAACAGCCAGCCTATGGATTCTGAGAAATCCATATCTTCCTCAGCCTCCTCTATCTTCTCCATCATGGCTTTCCTATGCGCGTCCCAGGCTATCCTTTCTATCTCCTCATCATCACTCCAGACATCTGCCTCCCAAGGATATGTTGCTGAACTAAAGATCTGGCAAGGCTGCTCATCCTGCTGAACCAAAGGTGGGACTAAGGCGTCCATTATGGTCTCTGGCTCTAACCCTGAATCCATCTCGTCTGGATCATCATATGTGAGATAAACCTGCTGAACTGGAGGTGGGACTTCAACGTCCATTATGGTCTTCAGTTCATCCACCTGAGCCTGTAGCCTCTCAAGTGCCGCATCTTGTTCCCTCAGATAGTCGGTGTGCTCGGATAGCAAAGAATGCATATCCTTGAGCATGAGCTGTTGATTAGCAAGGAAGGTGTCACGATTAGCAAGTAAGGCGGCAAAGTCGGGCCTAGTGTGAGACGAAACATCCCGATAATCGGCATGTGGATACAAATGTTGGCTAGGTGGATACTCTGACGAGCTACCACCATGCCTTTCCTCAAACATCTCAGCTTGTAGACGATCAGACCGACTTTTTATTTTATCTAGTGACTCAGATGTTGCAGGGTTAAACCACCGGTTAGCCTGTGGGTATGAAGGCTGGTATGACTGGTATGGCTACGGCTGCAAATACATGTTAGCATAGTAATCCGTGGAATACCCCGATGAATATGAATGAGGGCATCTTATGGTAAAGTGGGGTCCTCCGCAGATCTCGCACATCATAAAAAAATTTATATATTACGAAAAAAAATAACAATAATAAGAAAAAAAAAATAAAAGCAAAAATTATTCACAAAATAGTAGACCAGAAACGGATCGGATGATTCTCAAGAGTGCCAATTGCGTCCCCGGCAACGGCGCCCAAAACTTGATGTGTGTAAATGTATATATATCAATAACACAAGCTTTAATTAAAACGACTCACCTAAAAACTACACACGCACGGCAAGTGTACCGGTCGCAAAGCAGTAAACAGATAAGACCGAGTATCGAACCCAAAGACGCGAATGCAACTCTAGATCACAACCTATACCGAATACTAGCCTAAATAAATATATACTTATGTGGGGGGTATTTTAAACTACTAATTATAAACTTAGAAGGAACTAAATATAAACAAAATAACCTCAAGTGCTTATACGAACCTAGGAGCTTGGAGAAATCAGATAGGAAGAAGGCTGGTTACTTAGGTAAAATCCCTAGACACTAGCAATAAATCCTGAATATGGTAAGTAACTGGAGACCCTATTCTTATCTAATGAACCTCCTGTCAAAGATAGCTCACTAGACTTAAGGCGGGACAAGTGTAGAAATGCTAAGATGGATCCGGATCGCCCTAGCGTACCGAAATCCCACAGAAATCAGATTAAAACCTCTCCTGGATTAAAACCCTCAAACTATGAAGCAGACTTAAACTCTACTGAAGAAAACCTAGGAAACCTCTAAACACGGACAAGTAGCGACTCCCGCCCTAGCGCTTGCCAACTACCGAACAATGCCTAGTTAGTTACCCAGCAAACTCGAGTTAGATTTCTCACCCTCAAGAATGGACTGCACGTCTTAGTTAATTTATTATATTAGTTTGTTATACTTGTGTCGTACTCCAACTCCAAATACTAGCACGCTAACTTAAGTTGACGAACTAGATTGATTTAAAGACCTAGGGGGTATCTCTACATGCCTAGTTCCACAAAACCAATAAACAAACTTCAAATAAAATCAACACCAACACACATATATCAAATCCAACAATAAAATTAAAGTCATGTAATCCTACACATCAAGATTAAAAACCAAAAATCATTAAATACTGCAAAAAACGTGTCTAGTTCATAAACCTAAGCAACCATAAAAGTCTAGTTCATAATTAAAATCAGAAACATAGTCATAGAGTCTCGAAAAAAAATAATAAACATGTCTCTAAATAAATAAAAACGACGTCTTCAAATAATTAATCTTTAGTGCACCCGGACCTTCCCTGTCAAAGCTCCTTAGGATCAATTTGGCAGCCTCTCTTTTTGGTCGATCAACTCTGTTGCGGCCCCCTTTGTGCGATTGAATATTGTTGAAGTCCTCTCCAAGAATCGTGCGATTATATGTGGAATGAATCCACAAAATAATGTTTGCACCGACCTTTTTTTTTTACCATCCAATGATGTGCCCTATTTTCATATTTATTTTTGTTTGGGCCGTAGCCCTTTTGAGAATTCACAAAAGTCATGTTTGACTTGATTTTATTTTATTATTATAATTATTATTATTATTATTATATAGTGGTATAACTCCGTGCTCTTGTCTCGGGTGTTCTTGGCTCGACCAAAGTTCATCGTTTACGCTCCAACGTCCACACGAACACCTACCAAAATATAAAATAAATAAATAAGTACTAAAAATGACTCAAAAACTATACAATGATAAAAATAGGCCAACAAACGAATACACGCCTAAAACTACTAAAAACTATATACAAAAGACTCAATTATAACTCAAAATACATAGGAGAATAGATGTGTTTTACGACACATCAAGTACTTACATATGGAGATGATTCATCCCTATCAGCCTTCACCTTCATCCCATCTGTGATTCGGATCATGGTTTCTCATACGTATCCGTAAGCATGGTAGTATTTCAAGTGTATAACATTCCAAGCTCTTGGTAGAATCTCTCCTTCCATTGTTGACAGCCAATATGCTCCTTTTCCTGCTTCAGAATTGATTAAGTATGGACCTTCCCACTTGGGAGCCAGCTTACCATCTCTTGGTTTTGTTGTATTTTGGAAGGCTTTTCTTAATACCAGGTCTCCTATTTGAAATTTTCTTATCCTGATGTTTTTGCTGTATGCTTTAGCAATCCTTTGTTGATATGCTGCCATCCTTAATTTAGCAGCATCCCTGTGTTCATCCACAGTTTCCAAGTCTTGCAGTAATGCTTTAGAATTAGTAGTTGCATCCTGAAGATGCTTCCTTGCTGTAGGCATGACCATCTCTGTTGGAAACATTGCTTCTGTTCCAAAGACCAAAGAGAAAGGTGTCTGACCAGTTGCATTCTTTGAAGTAGTCCTATCAGCCCAAAGTGCAAATGGAAGTTCTTCTGCCCATTTTCCTTTCTTTTCCCCAAGCTTCTTCTTCAAGTTGTTGACGATGATTTTGTTTGAGGATTCTGCTTGTCCATTAGCTTGAGGATGGACTGGTGTTGAAGTTACCATCTTGATTCCCCAACTCTCACAAAAGTCAGTTGTTCTTTTGCTAATGAATTGAAAACCATTGTCACAAATGATTTCAGATGGTACTCCAAATCGTGTCAGGATGTGTCTTTTGATGAATGAGACCACCTCTTTATCTCTAACTTGCACAAATGCTTCAGCTTCAATCTATTTCGAGAAGTAATCTGTCATTACTAGCATGAATACCTTTCCTCCAGGAGCTTTGGGTAGTTTCCTACTATGTCCATTCCCCATTTCATGAAGGGCCATGGTGAAACAATAGGATGTAGTGGTTCAGCAGGCTGGTGAAGTATGTTGCTATGTCTTTGGCATGCATCACACTTTTGGGAATAAAGCATGGCATCCTTCTTCATAGTAGGCTAATAGTATTCCATCCTCAGAGTCTTCGAGTAGAGAGATCTTCCTCCTGTATGATTTCCACAATCTCTTTCGTGGATGTCTTTGAGTACTTCGTTTGCTTCATCTTTGTTGAGACATCTTAAATATGGACCTGCAAGAGACTTTCTATACAAAATATTATCTATAATTGTAAATTTAGATACCTTTATCCTGAAAGCCTTTGGATTTTCTTCATCAGGATTGACATCTCCTTGTAAATATTTGATTATGGGAGTCATCCATGATGAGTCATCTTGTTTCTGAGTGGCCAAAACAGTGATATCCTCAGGATGGTCTGTTTTATTCTCAGGATGTTCCTGGCCATCCTCAGGATGCCACTCTTCAATCGCCGGTTTCAAGATGTGAATGATGGGAATCTTGGATCATTCTGGTAAATTAAAGGAGGATCCCAGATTTGCTAGGGCGTCAGCTTTAGCATTTTCTTCCCTAGGTACCTGTGTTAGTAAAAATTCTACAAAAGAAGTAGCTAAATTTTTAACGATTTCAAGATAAATGGCTAACTTTTCTCCTTTTAGTGCATATGATCCATTGAAATGGTTAGTAATCAACAAAGAATCAACAAAGACTTCAATTTTAACACTATGTAAATCTCTAGCAAGTTGTAAACCAGCAATGAGAGCTTCATATTCAGCTTCATTATTGGTTGTTTGAAATGCACATCTAATGGCATGCGGTATATTGTCCCCTTGTGGCGATTTTAGTAGTATTCCCAGACCTGTGCCTCTTGCATTCGAAGCACCGTCAGTGTATAGAGTCCATTTTTCTAAATTTTCATTTAGTTGTTGAACTTCAGACTCTACTTCACTCAGGATGTCACTACTGAAATCAGCCACAAAGTCTGCTAGGGCATGTGACTTGATTGCATTTCTAGGCTCATACTCTAAGTCAAAGGCACTTAATTTAACTGACCATTTCGCCATTCTTCCAGACATTTCAGGTTTTCTTAATACATTTTTAATGGGATAGTTAGTTTGAACATATATTTTATGTGTTTCCAAATAATGCCTTAACTTAGTAGAAGCCATTATTAAAGCTAAAATAAGTTTTTCGAGATGTGAATACCTGGTTTCAGCATCTAGTAGAGTTTTACTTACATAATAGACAGGATGTTGTTGCCCTTCGAAGTCCATTACCAATACAACACTTATTGCATTCCCTGAAACTGCAAGATATAGCTTGAGAGGTTCTCCATCCTCAGGTTTCATCAACAATGGAGCTGCTGCAAGATAATCTTTGAGCTTCTTTAATGCTTCTTCATGCCTCTGTCCCCAGTCGAACTTGTTATTCTTTTCAGGATGTCTTAGAATTCTTTACATTTCTCTGAGGATTTTGAGATGAATCTATTCAGGGCCTCTATCCTGCCAGTCAGCCTTTGCACATCCTTAATATTTCTTGAGGATTTGAGATCAAGGATGGCTTTTATTTGTTCAGGGTTGGCTTCTATCCCTCTTTTTGTTACCAAATATCCAAGAAACTTCCTAGCTCCAACCCCAAAATGGCATTTTGCTGGGTTTAACTTCATGTTGTAAGCGTCCAGGATGTCAAAAGCTTCTTTGAGATCCCGAAGATGGTCTTCTGCTTTCTTGGATTTACTACCATGTCCCCAGTGTGGCATTTTGCTGGGTTTAACTTCATGTTGAGAATTCTTTTTAGGATCATATTCATGAACCATGATCTCACGAATACCAACCGTAGGGTGCGGAATCCCCTCCGATCGTGCAAAATGATTCAGAAATAAATGTATACGATTGTGATGAAAACGGATAACGAATCACCGAGCAATTTCCATAACTTTACTCGTGTATTAGATCAAATATCAATTATTACTGATGAAATCCCAGAACTAATACAGAGAATATCACACACACACACAAACTAGGGAAAAGCTCAAATGATAACTCTCTTTTAAAATAACTAACTTTCCCCTATTTATAGCCTTTCCACCTTCGCCCCTTTCAAGAGGTCGAAGGTGTTAATTCGACCCTTTAAGGGTTCGAATGAAACCTTCTTCTTCATTCAATCTTCATTCGACCAAATACAAACTACATTCGACCTTTCGAATGGTCGAATGTATATTTAAGCTAATATCTTGGTCGTTTTCTGATTATCTGAACCTTCGACATTATGTACCGGATCACTAGCTGGGGACATACATGAATAATGCACTTACAATCTCCCCCTTGGACCTAACTAGTGATGTACCAAATCAGAAAGTTATCAATTCTTCAAGTCTTGATCTCATCATCTTGAACGACTTGAAAACTTTCCATCTTTATGCACGTTTGTGTCGAAGTTCTTGTCTATCTCTGCAGTAAGCTTCAAAATCTTAGACAGACTCAAGAAATCTTGTCTTTGTCATTTGTTGGTCCAGAGATAAAGACAGACAAAAATTCTTGAAATTCTTCGATCTTTAGTCATTTCTTTTTCAACCTCTGACTAAATTATGTTGTTCTGGTGTTCTTGTTGTTCAGGTGTGGGTCTTGTTCAGCTTCACGCTTTGTCGATGAGTCTTGAGAAGTGCACCTGTTGTGTTTGATTCTACAGAAAAATTTACTAAAAACTGCACAAACTACAACCAGCGTTAGACATGACAAAAATCTTGGAAGCACTCTTCACATTCCTTTTGACCCTTAATAGTTCTCCCTCTGAACTATTAAACATTTTTAATATGCACCAGAAACTTGAAAATCTGTAGTCTTTTTCAACTTTTAAGTATCTGAGTATTCACATTAAGTATCCCATCATCGGTTATCGAAAATAAAGTAGAAACAAAATATTTTGATTTTTCAAATTTTATGCTAAAACACACCAAAAGTCTTTTTGAATTTTCAAATGGAATTGCATAAAAGTAAACTGAACATATTTTTGTGAATCTTCCGGTAAGAGGATCATATCAGTATTGAAACAGTCAGTCAAAACTCTTTTTGATCAATTTTCTGCTTTTTAACATTGAGCATCCTACAACCATTACCAGTATGTTTGTCCACTTAGACCTAAAATCATCATTCATTGTTCAGCACTTTAGATACATTATGGTAATATTAGATACTGAACAATCTATGGTCCCCGCACATGCGACACATTCCCGTATCAAGAATTGCACAAAGTTTCACTGTAACGCGTGATTATATTGTAGTTATCCATAAGTTACAAGGTATGAGGCACAGTGGTGACAGGTCAGCAAATTAATGCTTCAAAGCGACTTATGCACTCAACCAGGGTGAGGACTAATATCATACATGATTTTCATCATAGTACTGATACGGTGCATTAGATAATCTTTGATTATCATCACACATGTTAAGTTCCTCATTCGGTAACTTAAGGATTTGTCATTAAAGATCTTTTGTTAAGATACCCTGACTGATCTAGATCCGTAAATCAATACGACAAAAGATCAGTTAGGCTATCCCCAGATAACTTTTAATATAACGACCCGAAACCTCCGATTTTGGCAATCTATCAAACAAAATTTTGGTACTCAGACCATATGCCAACGAGACGTTGATCCACATGATTATCAGTTAATGTTTTTAGGTTTATATCACCATGTTGATCTTTAACCTTTGATTTCAAGCCTACCAATATATAATTGTAGTGGCTACTCGATGTTGTAACATCATTTTGTTTTCAGAGTAGTCTGACGGTCCACTGATGTACTATCATCTCCTCTTTTTCTCCAAGAAAACTCATTTTGGATTTTCTAAATTTTTATTTTGATTTTTCTGAAATTTTTTCTCCCCCTAAAAATCTAAAAATCAGCATATTTTTTGATTTTTAAACTTTTTGAATAAAAACAAAATAAAATGATATCCGATGAGGTTTACTTTTTGAGTTTTAAAAACTATTTTCCCACTCAGATTACTTGACTTACTTTGTACTTTCAATTAGTAAAACTATTAACAAAGATAAGAGAGTTTAGAATAAACTGTTTTGGTGCATCTGTTATAGAAATCCAAAACCTGAAAGCAATTGCATGAGATTGCAACGTTTTCCGGCTTCACAGGTATGAAACAGATGACAAACACTCTTTTCTCTGTTGAACTCATGTTTTTCTTTTTCAATATCTCTTCCTTGACCTTCACCTCTCCAATAAATATATTGTATACAGATGCTCCACTATCAACTATCAAAAGATAGCTAATAGGTCTGTCTAGAACAACCTACACACTTGTTAAACAATTAGTAGGAGAGAGGAACCCATCCCTTCACAATGATGGGTCGTCCAAGGTCATCAATCCTTGGAACATCAATCCATTCTCCTTTTGAAAAATCAATTGGTTTTTCAATGGATTGATTTGAAGTAGAAATTGCTATTGATTTAGAAAGTGATTTGGGTTTCCAAACACGTTCAGAGTTTATTTTCGATTTTGTTGAAATCTTTTTGATTGTTGACTTTTCAGGTTTCATGTTTGACATCTACTTCTGTACCTTGTTTGGAACCTTCTCAGACTTAACTGATAAAGATCCAGGTTTAAAGTTATTCTTAGACTTAGAACTCCCCCTTACCTTAGCAACCCTATCACAATCTCCATTTTTATTCAAGGGAATTTTGTTACGATTTTCATACACAACCTGTTTCCGCTTTTCGTTTCTTGATTGGTTTTGGGGGTACAGGCTTTTTGACATTGGCTGAATTTTTAGCAAATTTCACTTCTGTCCTTTTCTGTTTAACATACGAACATGCAGCAACTAAATGCTCACACTCTCCACAGTTATAACAAGACCTATATTCCACAAAATCACATGCATACCCTTCATCCCAATACCAGTAGGGACAATGAGCATCAATATGACCAACTTCACCACATTCAAAACAGCTTCTCCATTCAACATAACCATGAGAATACTGTGGTGAGTTGTTTCTCCAATAACCATCAAATCGAGAGTGACTTTGAGAATCATAAAAGTCATGTGTTCTAGATGAAAATCTTCTTGAATTTTCATGATAAGAATTTTTCATCTGATCATTACCTTTCGATTTGTTTGGTTTTGGTCCTTTTGCCATAGGATTTTTCATTTTGTTCCCAGGCTGATCCTTTTCATTCTCATGTTGGTTAGGTGTTGATGCACTTTCTGTGGACGTTACTATCGAATAGACTAGGGTTGAGTCTTGTATTGTAATACATGGGATTGTGGTGATCCATAAGGGCATTTTATGGATCTGACGAAGTTGTTTAAGGTAGACCTGATTGGTTCAAACCAGCGTGAGGACGAACCTGAAAGTAAGAGGTCGAACCAACATATTACTTGTTGATTCGACCATATGTCAAGGTCGAACTAGCACTTTCGACATCCTGAAAGGGGCGAAGGTGCTGGGCCTATATAAAGCAATCTCATGTTTGTTTTTCATTTAATATTTTGAGTTTGTACTTTGAATGCTCTCAAGGGGGAGGTCATGCCCGACCTCCCCCGGCCTCGATATAGATGTTTATTCTACTGATGACAGTGTCTGTAACCGTTTCTGATGCAATACGAATCTGTGATGACTTTGTTATCGTATATTTCTGTCTCGTCTCGAATCTTCCGTCTTAAACCGAGTTGTTTTTGCGTAATCGATCCATGAATTCGGTTTTTAACCGGATTCTCAACTCTTTTTATGTGACAAGGATCGGATCTTCAAACAAAGACTATGATCAAACAAGTTCAATTCAGGTGCGGAATCCTTGAATTGATTACGAAATGATAATATATTTAGAAAAACACATAAATCATCTCAAACATTTCCATTTCATTGATAAACATAATGATAATCACTTTAAAACGTTGTTTACAATGATAGATATCAATTACAAACTCAAAGACACCCTAGGGAGACAACACACTCAGAGAGGGAAACAAAAATGACCAAAAGTTAAAGTTACAAAATGATTCATCCCTTATATAGACCTGCACATTCAACCATTCGATTGGGCGAATGTGCAGGTTCGACCATTCAATGTGGGCGAATCAACACATATATATACAAAATCTTCTTCGACCTCTTGAGCTTCTCCCTTCGACCATTCTATCTACATTCGACCATATGAAATCCACTTTCGACCATTCGTTAAAGACCAAACATAATAGATTTTGCAATTCAATAGCATTAGTCACACTTCGTGTATCTACAAACTCCCCCTCGACTATTGCTTGAATTGCTTTAGCCTTCGATCTTCATCCATTCTCTTGTTCATCAGCTTTATGTGCAATAACTTCTTCTGTTTTTTTGTCATAACTGGTTCATGAGTTTGCTTCGGTTTCTTCTTTTCAGCTTTCTAAACTTGAACAAACTTCCCCAGCTTCTTATCAAAATCACAACCCGCGTTGACATCCCACGCAAAACATAGAAATACCACATGTTGGTATTTAGCATCCTGCTCACTATCTTTCTCTTCACAGTAAATCGGGTTGTAATATAACATGATAATATCCTCATGAGAGCAATTGATTAACCACATTGGGTCAAAGATAGGTATCTTCTTGAAGTCATTCTTCCCATCCTTCAATACAATAATAGCCTCTACCGTCTTCCAGTCATAGTACCACCACATAAAGTCTTTAGAGAAATGTTGTGGAATAGGCATCAACGGTATATGTTTCAAAACAATCGGTGGTTTATATTTCAAAGTAACCTTGTTCAACCCCATAATCTGATCTCTTTCCTTCTTGTGAACTATCCTTTTAGGATACTGAGGGGTGAACACTTCCTATTTTGTTCTGCTCTCTCTCGCAATGCAATCTGCAAAGTAACCAATAAGATTGTTGTTTACTGAAGCACCTGATGTTGTATGTATGCAGGTATCGTGAACAGCCCAATAAGGTAGTGTCTTTATATCATGGAATCTGTTGAAGTTCAAAATTCCTTTTACCCACTTCATAGCGACACACCTCAGCTGCCTCAAGAATTTCCATCCGAGAGCTTTACCTTTGAACAATTCATTATGAAACTTGTACAAACTACCCTGAACTTCAGTCTTAGGGCGGTTAGCTTCTTTTTTTTAAGCTTCCTCAGCAAGTCTTTCAAATCGTCAGATTGTTCAACAGTTGGCTTCTGACAATCTGAGTTCTTGAACACTTCGTCAAGGAACTTCTTGCTTTTCTCACGAGCAAGTTTCTCAGCTTGGCTGAACAGCACTTCAGAAAATTCAGGAAATCCAGAATCTTTATCATTTTTGAAGTATTCTGGATATTCCTCACTTGTAATATCCTCCATCTCAACTTCTTCAAATACTGGAACATCTCTATCATCATAGTGATTTCCTGCTTCTTTCTCAGGAATGTTCGGTATTTGGTTGACTCATCAGCTCTTCAAGAGATTTACCAACCTGTTTAGCCAATCCTTCTAATAATACGTGCTTGGGTGTAGATGTGAGTATAAAACGTGCATACTTTTACTTATAAAAATTATAAGTTTTATTAAATTGTGAATTTTGGTCCTATTAAAATACGAGGGTTAAAAATGAAAATTTTGAAATAGTTGAGGAACCAATTATGCACATTTATGAAAAGTGAAGGGTGCAGGTTATCACAGATACAGTCTCATTCATTTGAATGTGATTTTCTAATATAACATCATCATTCTTCTTAGGTTCCTCACTCTCAGAATCAGAATCATCAGTTACCAGAACCACTCCTTCATCATTCAATCCGAGAATCGGTCTCACATTGGAATTCGGATCGCCAACACTAGAAGTGTTTGATTCGTTTTCCGATGAGGGATCCGATTTTACTTAACTCTCCGGTCTTACTGAATTGAGATAATGATTTTCAAATAACACCGGGGAAGGAACAGATTTGTAGTTTGCACTACCGGAATGAGATGGTTCCTCAACAATGTGGTCCAAAACCTACGCCACATTCGTATAACTTTCTAACTTCTTATTGATCTTTTCAGCAAAACACTTGATTTTAGCCATTTCCAATTTCGTTTCCTTAATTTCATTAATGTAATTATTAATGGCTATTTGTTTTAATGAAAGAGTTTTAGTCAATTCTGAAACATCCTTTTTATAACTCTCAAGTGTTTTGTTGAAATCATGTTCCTCCTTACGATACGACTGAATGACAATTTTAGCACTCTCAATCTGATGCTTATGTTGCTTAACCTCATCATTAAGTCTATCACAAGTACCATAATAACTTTCATTAGAAGTTGAGTTAGAACTTACTGGTCTATGATGATCTGTCATGGCCATTAGAGCGAAATGAGCTTCCTTTCCAGCGAAGAACTTAGAATAATCCACCTTTGTGAAAGCATCATCCACCATGCATGATTTCTTCGTCATCAGAAAATCTGCTTCGGCTAGTAATTGATCAATATCATCATCAAGAGAATTAACACTAGCTTCCGAGTCAGATTCACTTTCTGGATCAGAATAGACATACTTCCGATCATCAGAGACATGAGCAACAAAATCCATAATAGTCCCTGAAACCATTTCAGTAACCGGTTCCTCAACCTTCTCGGCAACAATTTTTGGAACCTCATCCTCAATTATTTCTTCAATAACCACCTTGTAAGAAACCTTCTTGTGAATTCGATTTAGGATCGTAATCAAGAAACGTGATCTCACGAATACCAACCGTAGGGTGCGGAATCCCCAACGATCGTGCAAAATGATTCAGAAATAAACGATAAAGATCTGTGATGAAAACAGATAACGAATCACCGAGCAATTTCCTTAACTTTTAATCTTTGTATTAGATCAAATCAACATGTTTACAAATGAAATCCAAGACCTAATACAGAAAAAAACACACATACATACTCTAGGGAAAAGGCTCAAATGATAACTCACTAAAAATTACAAACTTTTTCCTTTATATAGCCTCCACCTTCGCCCCTTTTATATGGTCGAAGGTGGTGTTCATTCGACCCTTTAAGGGTTCGAATGAAGCCTTCTTCCTCATTCAATTTACATTCGACCAGAGAAAACTACATTCGACAATACGACTGGTCGAATGTAACTTTAAGCTAAAACCTTGGTCGTTTTTCTGATTATCTGAACCTTCGACATTCAGTACTGGATCACTAGCTGGGGAGATACATGAATAATGCACTTAGAATCTCCCCCTTGGACCTAGCTAGTGATGTACCAAATCAGAAAGCTATCAATTCTTCAAGTCTTGCAATCATCATCTTGAACGAATTGAAAACTTTCCATTTTCATGCACGTTTGTGTCGAGGTTCTTGTCTATCTCTGCAATAAGCTTTGAAATCTCAGACAGACTCAAGAAATCTTGGCTTTATCTTTTGTTGGTCCAGAGATGAAGACAGACATCAAATCTTGAATTCTTCGATCTTCAATCTTTTCATTACCAACCTCTGACTGGTTTTTGTTGTTCTGGTTCTAGATGTTCAGGTTTGGGTCTTTTTCAGTTACTCACTTTGTCGATGAATCTTGAGCAGTGCACTTGTTGTGTTTGATTCTGCAGAAAAATTTACTAAAAACTGCACAAACTACAACCAGCGTTAGACACGACAAAAATCTCGGAAGTACTTTTCACATTCCTTTTGACCCTCAATAGTTCTTCCCCTGAACTATTAAACATTTTTAATACGCACCAGAAACTTGAAAATCTGTAGTCTTTTTCAACTTTTAAGTATCTGAGTATTCACATTAAGTATCCCATCATCGGTTATCGAAAATAAAGTAGAAACAAAATATTTTGATTTTTCAAATTTTATGCTAAAACACACCAAAAGTCTTTTTGAATTTTCAAATGGAATTGCATAAAAGTAAACTGAACATATTTTTGTTAATTTTCCGGTAAGAGGGTCATATCAGTATTGAAACATTCAGTCAAAACTCTTTTTGATCAATTTTTTGTTTCTGACATTGAGCATCCTACAACCATTACCAGTATGTTTGTCCACTTAAACTCAAAGTCATTATTCATTGTTCAGCACTTCAGATACATTATGGTAATATTAGATACTGAAAAATCTATGGTCCCCGCACACATGACACATTCCCGTATCAAGAATTGCACAAAGTTTCATCGTAACGTGTGATTATATTGTAGTTATCCGTTAGTTACAAGGTATGAGGCACAGTGGTGACAGGTCAGCAAATTAATGCTTCAAAGCGACTTATGCACTCAACCAGGGTGAGGACTAATATCATACATGATTTTCATCATAGTACTGATATGATGCATTAGATAATCTTTGATTATCATCACACATGTTAAGTTCCTCATTCGGTAACTTAAGGATTTGTCATTAAAGATATTTTATTAAGATACCCTGACTAATCTAGGTCCGTAAATCAATACAACAGAAGATCAGTTAAGCTATCACCAGATAACTTTCAATATAACGACCCGAAACCTCCGATTTTGGCAATCTATCAAACGAAATTTCGGTACTAAGACCATATGTCAACGAGACGTTGATCCACATGATTAGCAGTTATTGATTTTATGTTTATATCACCATGCTGAACTTTAAACTTTGATTTCAAGCCTACCAATATATAATTGTAGTGGCTACTCAATGTTTGTTCATACATTTTGTTTTCAGAGTAGTCTGACAGTTCACTGATGTACTATCATCTCCTCTTTTTCTCCAGGAAAACTCATTTTTTATTTTCTAATTTTTATTTTGATTTTTCTAAAATTTTTCTCCCCCTAAAAATCTAAAAATAAGCATATTTTTTGGATTTTTTTAAACTTTTGAAGAAAAACAAAATAAAACGATATCCGATGAGGTTTAATCATTGAGTTTCAAAAACCATTTTCCCACTCAGATTACTTTACTCACTTTGTTCTGTCAATTAGTAAATCCATTGACAAAGATAAGAAAAATTTAGAATAAAATCGTTTTGTCATATGTAGTTGTAGAAATCCAAAACCTGAGAGCAATTGCATGAGATTGCAACGTTTTCCGGCTTCACAGGTAGGAAACAGACGACAAACACTCTCCTCTTTGTTGACATCATTCTTTCTTTCTCAAAATCCTTTCCCTGACCTTCACCTCTCCAATAAATAGCTTGTATACAGATGCTCCACTATCAATTATCAAAAGATAACTAATAGGTCTGTCTGAAACCACCTGCACACTTGTTAAACAATTAGTAGGAGAGAGGCACCCATCCCTTCACAATGATGGGTCGTCCAAGGTCATCAATCCTCGGAACATCAATCCATTCTCCTTTTGAAAAATCAATTGGTTTTTCAATGGATTGATTTGAAATTGAAATTGCTATGGATTTAGAAAGTGATTTGGGTTTCCATACACGTTCAGAGTTTATTTTAGACTTTGTTGAAATCGTTTTGATTGTCGACTTTTCAGATTTCTTATTTGAAACTTGCTTCTGAACTTTGTTTGGAATCTTCTCAGACTTAACTGATGAAGACCCAGGTTTAGAATAGTTCTTAGGCTTAGCCTTAGAACTCCCCCTTACCTTAGCAACCCGTTCACTATCTACATTTTTGTTCAAGGCAATCTTGTTACGATTGTCATACACAACCTGTTTCCCCTTTTGTTTCTTGATTGATTTTGGGGATACAGACTTTTTGACATTGCCTGAATTTTTAGCAAATTTCACTTCGGTCTTTTTCTGTTTAACATACGGACAGGAAACAACTAAATGCCCACACTCTCCGCAGTTATAACAAGACCTATATTCCACAAAATCACATGCATACCCTTCATCCCAATACCAGTAGGGACAATAAGCAGCAATATGACCAACTTCACCACATTCAAAACAGCTTCTCCGTTCAACATAACCATGAGAATACTGTGGTGAGTTGTTTCTCCAATAACCATCAAATCGAGAGGTATATGAATAATCATAAGAGTCATATGATCTAGATGAAAAATTTCTTGAATTCTTTTGATGAGAGTTTTTCATCTGATCATTTCCTTTCGATTTGTTTGGTTTCGGTCCTTTTACTTTAGAACCTTTCTTATTTTCAACATTTTTCTTTTCAATGTTTTTCTTTTGATCCTCATGTTGGTTAGGATTTAGTTCAAACGACAAATGCCCAAATTGATTTGTAAATTGATTTAACAAATCAATATTATCAACATATATACATTTAAGTAAAGATTGTTCGATATTATCAATTGGAAAATCTTTATTGAGAATCAACTTGTCATGTCCTGCCAACATATAAGATCCTTCCACTCCATCAGGAAATTTAAATATGGTTTTCTCTTCAGACTCAGGTTCTGAAATGACTACCACATTTTTATTTTTCTGACTAGAATCGGATTTCACCTCAGTGTTTGAAACTTCAACACAAGATGTTATGTCTTTCAACTCTGATGTGGTGTTATTCATTGAAACACTTTTATTTATTTCTAAAATTTCTTGCTTTAAAGATTCAATTTTATTTAACAAATCTTTTTCATTCTTTTCAAAAACTTTATTTTGGTTTTGACAATTTTCTAGTTCATTTGCTAGGTTCTGTTTGTCCTTAATAAGTGTCATCAATTCACATTTCAACTTGACACATTCAGAACAACTAGCACAGTCAATACTAGATCTTACCTCATCATCTGAATTATTACCATTCTCAGAACCATTATCAGAATTTTCATCAACATTTGATGCATCACTTCCTCTTGATTCACTTTGTTCTGAACTCGTATCAGAACTCCAATCACTCTTTGACAAATCACTTGAATCATCATTTCCCATTTGTTTGACAAGACACACAACATTATTTTTAACACTTTCTATTTTAAAACACTCATTCACATTAACCATTTTATCAGTTGGTTGCACAGCTGGTCGTGTAACAGATTGTTGAATCTTAGATGCAACAAGTTGTTCCCATGTTAGCTTTTGTTGCATTGCAGCTTTTATCTGATCATCAGTTTTTTACACCTTAAAATTTGAAAAATATTCTCCGAATATTCGTAGGTTCGAATGCGGAAAGAACCAGTCTTATTCGACCTTTTAAAATGAAAATCTTTGAAAATCAGATTCTACGTTCGACCCTTATCAATTTTCGAGTAGTCGAATGAGTCAAGATGATCTCCTTCGACCGTTTGAAAAGATACGAAAGAGAAGTATGACAAACACTAATCTCTTTCGACCCTTTAACTCTCTTTCGACCGTTTGATTTTCTCCTTCGACCGTTTGATTTTCTCCTTCGACCGTTCGAATGGTCGAATGAGACAAAATGGTCGAATGAACAAAATAACACTAAAAAACTCTAGATTCGACCAGTTAAAACTCCACTTTCGACCAAAAAATGCTACGTTCGACCCTCAAATCTCACCTTCGACCGTTTCAGATCTGTTCATCATCTTCAACCTCAAGAACACGAATCTGGTCGGTTTTTAACGAAATTTTCACCAAATGTAATGAAATTTGATAGGTTTTATGCGGATTTGAATTTAGACAAACATTTGTGAAAGAATTTGTGAAAATAACATCAAATTCAACTCCAATTCAATCAAAAACCATGTTTTTATGAAAAGCTTCAAAATTTCTTGGGTTTTTAACTTTTAAACCAGAATTCTAATCAGTTTTCATCAATGCAGATCAATTTGCAATCGTGAAATCGAACCTACGCTCTGATACCACTTGTGAATTCGATTTAGGATCGTAATCAAGAAACGTGATCTCACGAATACCAACCGTAGGGTGCGGAATCTCCAACGATCGTGCAAAATGATTCAGAAATAAACGATAAAGATCGTGATGAAAACAGATAACGAATCACAGAGCAATTTCCATAACTTTTAATCTTTGTATTAGATCAAATCAAGATGTTTACAAATGAAATCCTAGACCTAATACAGAGAAAAACACACATACATACTCTAGGGAAAAGGCTCAAATGATAACTCACTAAAAATTACAAACTTTTTCCTTTATATAGCCTCCACCTTCGCCCCTTTTATATGGTCGAAGGTGGTGTTCATTCGACCCTTTAAGGGTTCGAATGAAGCCTTCTTCCTCATTCAATTTACATTCGACCAGAGAAAACTACATTCGACCATACGACTAGTCGAATGTAACTTTAAGCTAAAACCATGGTCGTTTTTCTAATTATTTGAACCTTCGACATTCAGTACAAGATCACTAGCTGGGGACATACATGAATAATGCACTTACACTTCTCTTCTTCCAAATCTCCAACTATCACCGACTCCTCTCTTTCCATTTCTTGTGCAAAACATGCTACATTTCCACTTGTGGTCTCATCAACACCAAGTTGCATGGTATTCCGGTCAAAACCTTCATCCTTTTTTATCACCAACGCTTAATTCTCATTCTGAGGTTGAGTGTTTGGTGTAGTGATAGGAACAATGGTTCTGGTTGGATTAGGTTTTGTTTGAGTGGTATTTTGGGAGGTGTTTTGTCGGTTTTGGTAATTCTTTTGGTTTTGATAGTTGTTGTTGTTTTGACTTTGAAAGGTAACTTGATTTTGGCTTTGACGGTTTTAGTAGTTAGAATTGAAAGGATTTCGGTTACCAAGTGGTTTTGGTTGGGTACATTCACGAGTAAATTGTCATCTTGTTCCACAATTAAAACACATAACCTTGGCTTTGTTGAAACCATAGGTTGCGTTTGGTGAAGTAGCAACATCTATTCTGCCCGTCGTCTCAATGAACTCTTTAGCTCTCCTCATGACACTTGCAAACGCGCATTGTATATCATTCTGTTCCATCTCTTCGTTATCAATTTGGGCATAATCCTCGTTACTCAGATTGTTGTTTCCTATCTGACTTGCTACCATTACTAGAAAAATACCCCTATCTTGACGCGCATTTCGCGTCATAAAAGGGTGTTTATGACACACAAAAATGTGTCAAGGAAGAACATGTCATTAAATTTTTATGACATGCAAGCGCGTGTCATCTTTTAATGACACGCATTAATGACACTCTTTTATGACACTCTTTTTTGACACGCATTTATGACACCCTTTCATGACACTCTTTAATGACATACATTCTTGACACACCTTTATGACACTCATTTTGCGTGTCATGGTTTTTTTTACCTAAAATTTTTTTTTCTACAAAATGACTAATATCCCTGAATTTATATTTATATTTATAATTACAAAATCAATAAATTTGATAATAAAACTGCATATATTATATATACCACAAAAAAACCCATTACAATCATTTGTCGAATCCTACCACAAGTATTAACGGTTACAAAAACATTGTGTCAATACATTACGTTAGTCTATCTAGACCTAAACATACAGATCACTTGAAAATGAAGGTCGCGGCATAACTTGACCATTCTTCATGGATAAAATCAATATCCACATCCGTGTAAACATCCACTCCTCCCCCAACCTGAGACACAATTAAATTAATAATGTTTAGCATATCACATTTATTAAAGCAAATAAAAATAAATATATACAATCAGAATTGTCTAGGCTTTGTATCTTAACTTCACAGAAATAGCAGTCAATGTAATATGCTAAAAGTCTGTTTCTGAATTCTTTTTTCAATCTAGTAACTTAGGATAATTCTTAGATAACTAGGTATATTAATACACGCGCGTGGCGCGATTTTCATATGGGGCCCTGCACACCTTTTAATTTGGCCGTCTCCAAAATGTACACATTGTCGTATCGCGTTAAACCAAATCATTCTATAAAGTTGCAATTACTTTTTTTTGAAACCAACAAACGCAACCAAATTTATTCCAAACAAAAAACATAAAAACTTAGCCAGAAAAACAAACCACAGTTGACGTACCAACAGAGAGGAGAGACGCTCTATAAACTAAATAGACGCAATTCCTTTTTTAAGCTTGAGGAATAGTAGGGGGAAAGATTGAACTGATCGACATTTTGACGACTCATCATTTCCTGTAAAAATATAGACTTCTTTCTTCAAATTAACAATCTTTATTGACTAATTTGCAAAAACATAGCAACTAATAACACGGACGCTGATTATACTATCTATTTGAGCTAGTAAGCACACTGAAACTTACAATCAAAGGAACACATACTAATGAAAAATTGTTAACAGAAACGATTATTCTTAACAGAAACGATTATTCATAACAAAGATGACAACCATGTTACCTCGGTGGCTTTAACAGGTGCGAAAATGAGATGAGCAAGAACCTTTATCAAGAACATGCTGTAGAATAGGAGACGGCGAAACCTTTCTGCCCATGTCTCTTCCTGAAGGCGGCTGAGAAACAATAGTGGCAACCTGAATTACAACTGCAAATTTCAATCCAATCATAATGATTTGCAATTTAAACTTGAGTGGTGTTTAATAATATATACAACATTGAAACATTGAGCATTCATCACAGTTGATAAATTATTAAGTACCTCAAATGAGGAATTAGAGGCGGACGATGCGTCTAGAAAGGTCTCCCGAACAGAAGTAGACACCTAAGTTGAATCAGACAACAAAAACAAAATTATCAGTCACAACAATAACTTTTCACTCTCATCTTCAGCTGTAAATCAAGTACCAAATAACTAAGATTCAACTTGTATATGATCATCCAAAAAGATAATATTATAGTTCTTGAGCAAACTACGCTTAAAAAGAAATGCATAATTACTAATATGGAGCCGGCCCAAAGTACAAATGCAAAGTGGAAGTTGGTTGATCTCTTTTTATGTAGCACTGAATTGGAGAATCATGACGACCATGCTATTCAAACGCCACCATCCGTTGCCTCCTCACCCGGTCCACCACAACCACTTCCAGTACAGCAGGTGGGTCTGGGTTTGTTACGGCTGCGACCGCCACCCCGAATAATATTTTGAGCGAGAAAGCATTTGGTGTGTTTGATGAAGACACTTTGGTGGATGGTAGTGAAACAGAGTAATGGACTTGAAATTACTGAATTGGGTTTGCCTCAAAGATTGGTTCAGAGTCATGAGAAAAGAGGGATTACTAGTTTGTTCCCAATTCAGGTACTTTCTTCGTTTCCCTCTTTATTTTATATAAATGTATCTTGAGAAAATAATGTGTAAAGTATAAATTTTGGTGGCTGACATTTGACTTGATGTTAGTTTAGACATGTTAGTGTCAACGTGTTTGCTTGTATGTTAATCAAGTATAGGTGTAAGCTGTAACCATTTAAAGTTTGGCAATTTGGATTTTTATAACTTAACCCAATGACGCTCCTAGTTAGTATGCAAACAAGTTTTTTCAAAGACGACCACCATCAAACATTGAATCGTCATCTTCAACTCGTAAGAAACAACTTAAGGTATGTTTTTTTATCCTTAAAGACAATGAAATTTATATTAATTGCTTTAAATTTCTAATGCCTATATTTTTCATTATTGTATCATATTTTTATTATGTGACGAACCTTTCCCGACCAAACCGTCAACCCGATCCGAACCGACAAACCGACCCGAACCGATAAACCGGCCCGAAATTTTTATTTTTGGTCATATGAAATTGGAACGCCTAAAAAAAGGAACCCAGTGAAAAATATTTCTGGATCCGCCACTGGCGGTGTAATACTGGATCGATTCCTTTCACTTTCTTCTGGTTAACGGTGTAAGACTGGTTCGGTTTTAGACAACCATCGATCCAGCCCAACCCATATGTATCCTAACTATCATCATATATGGTATAATATGTATATCTTTCATGCATATGTTCTGATCTCTATATGTAAACTAATCATCATATTAATATTATACCAACAATATGAACAAACAGAATTAAGTAGATTATATGAATCAATTAACATCACTTAATTCAAGTCAGTGATCTTGTTTAATACCTAAGAGTGGACTAAATCTAATGGGGTATGCCTTAAACAAACAATTTGATGTGCAACCACCAAAACAGTAGACAACTATTATTACCTACCATCTTGTGGAGGCAATGCTTGACATCCTTAGCACAACCCTCACGATGCATCTTCAACACAACCTCTGTCACTTTTGGTGCCTGCGTCATCATATCATACACATCATGCTCAAATAAGTTAATAGAACCAAAAGAATGTAGAACAATCAACACCTAATTTGGGAAAAATCAAAACCCTAACATAATAGTACGACATCAAATCAACGTATAACATAAATTGAAGGATTTAACGTACCTGGATATGGATTGAGAGATCTGGAAACGCGTTGACCATGTATAGCAAGAACGATGGTAGTTTACACCGATGGTTAGGGCTTCAATTGAATATTCGAGATTGTTAAGGTAAGTCGGTTCTTAGATCTGATTAGAGGAAGAGAGAGAGAGCGCTCTGTATATTTTGTATGTATGAGTGGAAATCAATAATCAAAAGGTAGAGATGATAAATACCATGCCACCTTCACAAAACCGGTACATGGTTTTGATAAAACCACCAGTACAACATATAAAACATAAGTTACAACCAAGCATTGCACAAAGGCTTTACTAATTAGAAGTAAATAAATATGACACAAACAAAGATGACACACAAGAGTCTATACCGTCATGTTTTCTATTTCTTGACATTAGATTCTTGACACACAAAAAAGCGTGTCATTAATTAACCAGATTTTCTAATACATGACAATTTTTTTATGACACACGCTTTTGAGTGTCATAAATGAGCGCGTGTCATAAAATGTGTGTCAAGAAAGGGGGGTTTTTTCTAGTAGTGCAATCCATTGTAGGAAGCGACCATTGCTGAAACAAAAGCAACATGTTGTTATGCCACTTCTACAGTCACATTACTCATGTTGGAAGTTTCCAACATGATTGAACTTTGGCTTGAGGATGCTTGATTCGTCATCGGTGCAACATATGGTTGTTGTTGTTGTTGTGTAATACTTGCCGATGATGTGTAACAAGGAGCTGACATAGGAGGTTGAGTTGTTGTATAAGAAGTTGGTGTGTAAGACGATCCTGAAGTGAGATAATTGACTGCACTCATATGTGGTTCAACAGTTGATACAAAAGTGGTGTGATGTGCAACACTCGCTCCTCCTGATGGATTAGAAATCGAAGAAGATGATGTAGTATGATACAGCTCCGGATTCTGATGGTCCAATATTTATAAGAATCTTTTTCCTTCAGTACCACAAGATATTGTCCCCAATACGGAGGCAACGAATCAGCAAACTTCTCCACAATTTCAGTCATGTGAATAACAATCTCATAGTTCGATAATTCTGATAACAAAATGAAAGAATCTTGGAATAATCTCTTTCAATGTTTCATTCCCAATGTAGCTAAAGTTCTCAAATTCCTTTTTGAGCTCTTCCATACGAATTCTCTTAGTCTTCTCATTACCATCATGCCGACTCTTTAAAACATCCCATAATTGCTTTGAAGTCGCAGAAGATCCAAACTGATGTAATAAATCTGTAGTTAAGGGCTGAGACAAATGAGAAAATGCCTTTTTCTCTACTACAAACTTCTTCTTCTCATCGTCTTTCAAGTGTTTAAGTGCAATAGGTACATTAGTGTTCTCAACCATTGGTGCACTATAACCCTTCATGATCATTTGCCATGCCTCTCCACCTTCCAAACCCATTCCCTCAAGATGAATCTTTAACTTCCTTTGCCATTGATAATACTCAGACATATCCAACAACTTCGGCAGACGATTACCACTTCCAGATGATAAATCATTAATCAAAGTAGTAATCGCATTAGAAGTCTGACTTTGAGCAACCGCTGCTGCTGCGACTCCCCAATAGTTTGGTATTTGTTGTTGAGGATGTGTAACAGTCGGTTGTGTTGTACTTGATGTAGCAAAGTAATTCAGCATTTGTGGTTGTTGTGTGTTAGTCTTCTGTACTGCAGCTGCCCAAGGATTAGAAGGTACTTGTTGTGGTTGTGTCATTGCAGGTTTCGGTGTCATTGGAAATCCCCAAATGTTATCCATGATGTTCGGAATATCAACACTTAGAAAATTTTGAAAATCAGAATCTGGTTCGACCTATCTCAAGTAATCGAGGATTCAAATGAAGTAGAAACAGATGGTTCGACCCTAAGATGAACTCGAATGAGAACCTGAAACACTAAACCTTGATTCGACCATGAAATGACCTTGGTTCGACCTCTCGTAAGGATGAATGAACTTCAAAGGTTCAAATGAGACACAACACACTCTGAATGATGAGCAAACAACTGATTCGACCTAAAATCCCAACTGGTTCGACCTAAAAGCACTTGGTTCGACCTAAAACTCACACTGTTTCGACCCAAAAACACTTGATTCGACTTGGCCCATTTCAAAATCAATTTTTCTTCAAAAATCACTCAATTTGATCTGATTTTTTCAAAAGTTGATGGATTTCAATGAAAATTAGTAGATTTTGCTTCGGATTTGATGGAGATCAACTTTTGTGAAAGAAATTTTGATTTTATCCATAAAAACTAGTCAAAATCGATCAATCTCTATGTTCATGCAATGTTCATGCAAAACAGAAAAAATTTAGGTCTTTTTGATGAAAAATATGATTGAAAACTATCAATTTGCAGTTGTGTGATTGAGCAATGCTCTGATAGCACTTTGTAAAGGATCGGATTGTTAGAAATCAACTAGTTAATCACACAAGAAGAGTAATCTAGGTGCGGAAACCCTAGATCACATGCAAACTGCTAATCAACAAATCAGAACACGAAGAAATCCATTTTAATATTCTTTTCCATTGATAATCAATTGATATTAATAAAATAAAGACTTAGATTACAATGAAAACCTAATTCGGAACCTTCTAGACACTTTTAAGAAAACACACACTTCACACACACAAATGACTAACCATTTTTTATCTGCAAAACAAACAAAACTATATATAGGCAACTCCCATTTGACCCTTGCGGAGGTCGAATGGACCCGTTCGACCCATATAGAGCTCGAACCAACATTAATAACTATAAACAAACTTCGTTCGACCTCTTTAAACTTCATTCCACCCTTCGACTGATCGAATGGCCTTCAAAATCTTCCAAACTTTTTTATAATTCGCCATAACTTGATTAATCCAAAGCGATAGCCACACATATGTGTCTACACCATTGTCAATCCTGACAAACGTCTAATCAGGACCAGCAGATAAGATTTGCAATTAGAAATATTATTACCGTTTGAGATATTAACGGTAACATATTTTTGGGGACAATTGTTGGTGGTGAAATCCTCAAGATGATTTTACCACATACATTCTATGTGACATCCTCGAGATACTGAAAGACTAAGCAGGGTTCAGGGTGTAACAGTGTTTTACCTTGTGTGCATTCTGAGGATAGACTAACGAATTATCTTATTGTGATATTATTGAAGGTACACTTAATCAATATTAAGGCTTGTGACTCTTCCCTAACGGCTATATTATCTTAGTCAAAGAAAGAGAGACAAACATGGAAGAGCTATACGTGTAGAGCAAGACCATCGCTAAAGAATAGGTCAAATATCTAACCGTCTATATTGAAACAGTCCACCAACTCATTAAAGATAGCGGATATCATGGGATCTCTTATTTATTTCATTTGTAAATTATAAATAGAGGATTGATGAACAAAATAGGACACTTAGCTGCTTCTTACTCACTTGATACTAGCTTACTCGTGATAGAACACCTAATAATCTCACACACATAACACAACATTGTAACCTTAGTACTTCGTTCATCACTCTTCCAAAGCTGTAAAAAATATTTCTTATTAATATTAACAAACAAGGCAGGGGCTTAGACTCCTCCCGAGGTTTTGTACTGGCGATCATCAAGTGATCAAGGTCTTTCCTCGTATATCGAGTGTTGTTCTCTTGTTGCATTACATTTACATTCATCAATCTTTACTTGTCTTATCATTCTGCCAGACAGTTACATCCTCAGGATATAACTATCCGTTCTGAAATATTCCTTTGCCATCCTGAGCATAGTTGTCTAAAACATTTTCTTTGACATCCTTAAATAAAAATCTTAATGGTATAACTGATTTTTATACATATTTCTCACATTTAGCACTCTACCTCACATTTACTAATTTGGAATACAAGATTATTTTTATCAAGTAAATTTTTACCAAACAATTATGTACGATGAATCTTGCATGTTTTAATCATATTAATGTGTTAGGGTTATGTTATGATGATTTCTTGGTGTTCTTGATTGATGATATACACCTAGGGTTTGATATAGTTGATAATATTGCATGTTTAAAATCTAAACAGAATCTGAATGTTCACTTGTAGGCTCCGTATCATGACTTTAATATATCTGTTTTAATCAATTCTTGTTATGTGCATGTCGCACATGGTCTTAGCTTTCTGCAATGTGCAAGATCATGCGATTTGGTGTTCGTTTGATATGTTTTTGGAATTTTATTTGAATTTGGATCAAAACTGATTTTCGGATAAAAAACATAGGTCAACTTTAATCAACGGTAACTCGAGTTTTATCAAGATTTAGGTCATGAAATTGGGACAGTAGGTCGATATTAGAAAAAAATAGGATTTCTCAAGTAGATTCATCCCGTTTGGATGAATACACGATTTTTGGGAATTTTTATCATAAACTGACCGGATGTGAAAGTTTTCAAAACCTAGCTGTTGTAATTGATTTTTCATAATTTTTCGACAAAGTTTTGTTGTGAAATAAAAAATATGGAACGACAAATGGAGTAATAGGAAAATTCTGTAAAATTTTGGTTGTCTAGTTCTTTGTGCAAATATTTTTAGAAAAGTAGTTTTGGCGGTGTACAATCTGTCCTAAAAACACAGATTGTAACATAGATGCATATGTGCTTATTTGAACTCTTACTTGTGCATGTAGTTAAACTAGTTGTCACTTAAATGTTTTCATAACATTAAATGATTTGGACAAATGAGTTATGTGGTGTATGGTATGTACACACGTACTCACATGATGACCCATATAATAGGGAGTCGGTAGCACGTCCTTATTTGTGAAGTTGGATTTTTAGCTTGCAACCTAAGGTGAGTTTCACTACTCTTTTCTAAAAAGCATGCGTCTCGGGGAGACAACTTACTTAATCTTTCTTGTCCAGGTTTGGGACTACTACTTTTATCCCGGGTTTTGGGATGGGTTGATGTAAGACCCTAATCCAATTTACAGAAAAACGTGCAGCGGAAATACCAACCGAAAAATTTATTTCTTTTAAAACAACCTTGGATGTTTAGAACCCAAATCTACTAAGCATTTTAGGTATTACGTCTTTTAAATAAGTTATATTACATTAAACGTGACCCATCTATATCACGTTATGGGGTCGTGCCCTCGTACAATCTGCCTCCTTGCTCGATCTCCATCCTTTCCTTACTCTATTAGGTAGACAAGACAACCTGCGATCACCAAATAACTGTTTCGTTAGTTCATTTAGTGACTTAATGCACACTAGTCAAATGCGGAGATAATATCCATAGGTACTCCATGATCTCGTTCCAACGCCTTTTTGGAAGTTCGGGTGTGGTACCCCGAGCTGATCCTACAAGTCTCATGCATTCACACTTATATACCTGATCTTCCTTACCATTCACACAACAAGGTTAATAACCCCACAATTCATACAAATATACAATTCCCTCAATACCCCACAATACATACAAGCATACAATTCCCTCATATAACCTACTTTACCTACAAGCATACAATTCCCTCATATAACCTACTTTACATACAAGCATACAATTCTCATATAACCTACTTTACATACAAGCATACAATTCCCTCATATAACCTACTTCACCCGTCATGTTACTCTTTCTTCGCCAATCTCTAAGACAAATGTGACGTTTCCAATCCTCTACTCAATCTACATATAACTACCAACCCTTACATACATGAAGCTCTCTCTCAAACCCGAGCATGAGTACACATATGTACTATAAATGAGGTTTGGAGTTGCTCGGGCAAGGTACGGAAGCATAAACAAGCTGAAAAATCAACATCCAAGGCCGAAGGGGGATTTGGCGTAGGGTACGCCAAAAGTGGCGTAGCCTACGCCACTTGCGTAGGCAAGGGGTGACAGAGTGGCGTAGGGCAGCAGACTTTGGCGTAGGCACACCAGACTTGGCGTATCCTACGCCAAAACTGGCGTAGGGTACGCCAACAGCGGGTCTTGCACAATTCATTCCTTTTTCAAAGCAATATCTATCCTGCCATTCTTACCCACAATTTCCGACATTCTAGCAACTCATTTAATACTCTCCCACCCATCATTCCACACATACCTTGATTGAGCCTCGGATCGATTACACACCCCTACGAGCTTCCGGTTTGAGTTCAAGTGTCTAATATACTTGATTCGCTCAAACCTTGTCTACACTAGTTACATTTACCAAAAGACAATGTCCAAGTTAACTACCATGTGGATCCTTGACCCATAACCAAAACCATGTACTCCTTTAAGATTCCCATTCTATGTGAACATAATTCAATATCATACATGCGAGTTAAGTTCGGGAATCACTTACCTCAAGTCCTCCAAGTTCATGCTTGTTTATTTGTCTCCCCTTGACCCATTAGCTTCCCATGGTTGAGTCCATCCTTCCTATCCTTTCATATCATCATGTTCACATCATTGTTAGCATACATGATCATATCACACTAACAACTCTCCTCAACCAAATATCACATTGACTTTCATTAGTCAACTTCTATCATGTCTAGAACATACATTCACAACCACATTTATTCTCACATCATGTAATACCACTTACTATCATATATGTCTCATAGTTCTAACATATTATGCGCCGCATAGTGTTCTAATCACACAATCAAGTTTGGGTGGCTAACCATGTTATTCTACATTGTTGACTTTCCAGAAAGTCAACTTCCAACTATACCAACATCCTACTTAGAAACATATGTCCATATTGATGTACTAGATCATATAAGATTCACCATAGACATCATATTCACATCTCATTTAAGATACAAGATCATTCGTCACCCCAATTAATCAACACATCGTGTACATCATAATATTTAAGCATAGTGTACATACTACTAATGCATACTTCTTGCCAATTCATACAATCAACTAATTCCCACATGATCTCTCCCTAAGACAAAATCCCCATGTTATCCTACTATCAATTGTATCTATTATCACATTACTTTCATATTTGTCAAGTCTTGCACACCCATTCATACATCATACTCATCTAGACATTTCATCAAACACATGGTGTGCGTACAACATTCTAAGCTTAATGTACAATCATTTCATGCTTAGCTTCTTACTTGATGTTATCAATTACCATGTTTCTTCCCTACATCAAGCATCATTCATTAAATAAACATCAATATAGCAAAACATCAAATTCATTCAATTTATATATCAACTTAGCCAAGAATGCCCATGGGTTATACCCAAAGATCAACACCCACTTCCAAACTCCATGAAACCTCTTCAATTTACTAAATATCCACAAAATTAACATACATACAAGTTTCAATCATAATTTTCATCTAATCTCCACATGACTTCACACATTGATTATGTATGAACCCTAGTATTTCATCATCAATTAAATTCTATCACTTACCTCATGTTTGTTAACACTAGATGACTAGGAATCTTCAAACATGCAGGTATTTTAGCTTCAATCTAGCCATGGAATTCCATGATTTTAGTTTGTTCTTGGTCCTCATCTCTTTCCTTCAAAAATGGCGACAACCTCCAAGAGAAATATGGAAATTTCTCTTCCACCATTAAGTTTTAATAATCTTAATTAGAAGTTACATTTCTAGTCCCTCAACTTTGATAGCTGATCTATTGTCAATTACTTACTTTATTTTCACTTAACAAGACATTTTAACTAGATAAACTAGCCTAGTTAATTATTTCATGCCATAATGTGTTAAAATCGCATTTTGGGGCGTTACAGTTGATTCCTGGGAGGAATCGGGTTTTGCTAGTTTCACATTATGTGTCATTGATGAACTAAACTACATACTATCACGGAAGTCCTTCACTATACCGAATGAGTTGCCGGGTTATGGCAACCGTGTTACTAGTTGATAGCGCTATTAGGTTTGACAAACCTCACACCGTGCTGGGAGCCGGGCGTGAACTACGACCATAGATTTTATCATTGTTGATAGGCAATCCTTTTGGTTTTGGTTGTTTAATATGTTTACACTTTGTTACTTGATTGTAGATCCAATTTTAAGCAATTTACATGAGTGTAAATATCCGATACGTTGGTCTCCAACATACTTCTTTGTCTCAAAAAATTTTCTAAAAATTACAGTGATGTAAGTTTTTAGAATGGGGTATGGTGTAAACACTCATGTTTACTAAATTGACAAGAATACAAATTTGCATATATGCATTCTTGAAATTACAGGAATATGATATAGTGTAAACCATCATGTTTATTAGCTTGAGAAGAATACGAATTTACATGTGTTAGGTGGAAAAATAAAGTTTCATAAAGCATCTAAATCAAATTACAAATGTACACTTTCTTTACTTTATTGATTAAATTAATGTTATGTAAAGTACCAAAGTTAATTGTCAATTTAGTCGGTGGTGGTGTGGTGGGTTGTACTTTCATGGCGGTGGTGGTGTTATGGCCTTGGGTTCTTAAAATCAGACAGATGATGGTCTAGGTGGTAGCGTTTAAGAAGATGGAGGAATGAAAACTTAGGGGGAAAATCTCAAGAATAAACATTGACCAACCTTAAATCTCAAATATAAACACATGAAAGGTCTTAATCTTAGGGACTTCACACTATCCAACACTACTCAGAAGCTGACATTGGTCCTAAGAGTCTTAAATAAAGACTCTTTAACTTTTAGTGGTCCCACAAACCAACCAATAAAATGGTGACATGTAGGGAAAAAAGGGTACTAGACGCCAAGCATGAAGGGTCTTTAACAAACTCTGAAACGTCTCTATCAGTCTTTAGTTTCTTAGCTAAGATTCTATCGTTTAGCTATTGCCTCGCTTTAAAAGGTTCAAGGGTCTCAGCGAGCCTTTTGCTTCAGATGCTAGACTTGGCTTAAGACTCCATACAACTCACCTAAGACTTCAGACGACTCCGTACGTTTTTAAGACTTTTCATTTGAACTAAAGACCATTTTGTACATTATTAAGACTCTAGACAATTGTGTGTATATATATGTATGTATATTTATATATACATATATAAATATATACACAGTGGCTAAGCTTGGTTTCAGATTCGGCGGGGGCCGAACTCACTTTTTTTTCGATCGGTAGTGGAAAATCGGCGGGGCCGGACTCAACCGAGACTCAATTTACCTATGAAAATCGCAAATTCATTTTTAATACAAACCTCATTATAATATTGTGACAACCGTGAGAACAAGTAAAAAAATCAATCAAAATCAAAATTTTTTAATACAAACCTCATTATAATCAAAATACAACATTAATAAATGAATTTTCTTTTCCAAATAATTCATTTTTTTTTGCAAAAACACTTTTAAATTTACTTTTTACACATGTGTAAATGTAACAGTTTACACATGCATAAACAGTAAATTACACATGTGTAAAAACAAATTATTTTCGTATACATTTGAATTTTTACGCGTAATTTGTGTTTTTGAGATTGTATTTTAGTAATAAAGACAAGTGTAAAAAGAAATTTCGAATTTGAATGGTTTAAGATGTTGTTCTCACGGTTCGCACGAAATATATGTATTCTCAAATTAACTTTCCCCCCCCCCACACACACACACACACACACATATATATATATATAGGTTTAGGATCCTGTACAAATTACATTTTTCGTGAGAAGTGTGAGAAGGACTAAGAATTGACGTCTAGACATCATTTTTTGGATTTAGGAATAATTTTTTAGATTGTTTAAACTTGAAAAACACCAAACACAATAATCTAAAACACAATACAATGTATTATAGTCATTAAATTTTTAAAAAAAAAACAGCTAAAACACACTACTTAACGCTTAAAACACAGTGCTAATGTTCTTAGCATGGTGTTTTAAGTTTTAAGCCTAAAATACATTGTTTTCGGTTTTTAATTGTTATGTTTGGTGTTTTTATAGGCAAAACAATCCAAAACATCACGACTAAGTTTAAAAAATAATGCCCAAGTATCAATTTTTAATACTTCTCACACTTCTCACAAAAAAGCACTTTATACACGATCTTGACCCTATATATATATATATATATATATATATATATATATATATATATTACAGGTTACTAAAAGTAAAATAAAAATGAAATATTAAAAGAGAAATCTTCTAGAACTAGTTACATGGTTGGTTAGTCTCTATGGTATATGTTCATATTAAAACTTTAATTCATATTTATTAAAACTAAAACAACTAATTCTTCATAAAGCATGAGAACCAAATTATGTGAGGGGTTCATTAAAATTTTATAGGGTGGGTGTGAGTGGTTGTGAGTGGAGGAGAGAGAAAATATTTAGAGAAAACCATTGTTCACCTCTATATATGAAAAGCTACTGTTCACCTCTATATATATATTTTAATATTTTTGTAAGTTGTTGTGAGTGAGTGAAAAGAAAAAATAATGATAAAAGTATGAAAAATATTATTATTTTAATTAGAAGAGAGAAGATTTAGAGGTGGTGTAGTGATTGTATAATTTGATAGAGGAGATTTGATGGAGGGAACGCGAATGTTCTAATACAAAAGAATCTAAGAAACTCCCGTACAACCATGCATGTTATATCAAAAACAACAAACGAAAGAAGCACATTTTATTATTCAGAATTTTATAAAACCTTGATCATAAAAGATAATGATTCTATAAACAACTTACAGGTTACAACTGTTAACAAATACAAAATATCATCAACAACCGTTATTGATTAATTAATAGCGGTACAAACCCTACGAATTTCTCCTTGAGTCCCAGTTTTTAACTCAATATTTCCCATCCTCACCATTGATCTCCCAAACTCAACATTAAATGTCAATCCAAGCAGTCCCCTAACGCCAAGAAACCGTTGAACAAACCTTTGTGTCGTTGGGTCGTTCCATAAAGCCGCATCGGATTCTAGTACTCCTCGCCTGTTCCTCAAGTTTGCGTAGTATGAATTGTCGAATCTGCCTCCGCTTCCATTGTCTAAATCGACGCGTGTTGTACCATCTCCACCATTAGGGCACAGGTTTTGGAGTGTGGGAAGGAATGCTGGGTCGATATTCGGGTCAGGTCCATTTGTGTTGTTGAAGTTGTATAGCCTATAGCTGAATAATGCGCAAGCTGCTGTCCCGATTGTGTGTGCTCCTGAATAATGCGCAATTAAATATAATTTATTATGTTAAAATTACATTGTTTAGTCATCAATTCTGAAATACAAAAGAAGTACGTATATAAACAAATTTCGTTTATGTATATAACCTACACATATGTGTAGGTTATTCGTAGGTAACCAGTTAAAAACTTAAAAAACTTATAAACAATTAGTTTGACTATTCTTTGTTTAACTTACCACTAAGAGCCACAAGATCTTGGGCGTTAAGACCTTTGTCCGTAAACTTCCTGGTTTGGACACTAACAGGGTCATTGAAAGCGGGCAGGTTTGCGGTATCTGCTGCCCGTGAAACTAATCCATCTCGGCGACCTAATGGCACTGCCCAGCTCGTTCCTCCGGTCTGCCATTTCCAGAAAAAGTTGAGTCAGTACATGTTATAAGCAGGAATTAAACGGACACAACTTTATATTTGGTCATGATATAACTAATGAGCTAGATGTTGGGTAGTAAAATGTATATACCTGCACCACAGAGTCACGGGCAGCAAGGGCAAGAATGTCAGCACAAGAGACCACTCCAGGACAGGCGGTTTCTAGCTGAGTTTTCGCAGCATCAATGACTTCAAAGCCTCTCAGTAATGAATTTGGGGCAGCGGTTTTCTCAGAAGAAGAACCGTCGATTAGGATAGAGGCGTCACAGCCGTTAACAAAGCAATCGTGAAAGAACATTCTTAACAAACCAGGTGCGATGGCTGGGTTTGAGCTGAATGCAGATTGGACAGCAGACCGCACGATGGTTTCCACCCGTGGGCATGAGGTCTGGTAGAACCCGACTCGTGTCCCTTGGCCTATTGCCAAGGTGATTAAACTGGCTAACAAGATAAGAAAAAAGATGAGCCCATTGTTGTTGGGAAAAATCTTCATCACTAGAAATAGCGTTTTTTTAGTTTTAGGAGATGTGAGGTAAAGAATAGATAAAGAACATATTTATAGTGACTAGGAGTGGGGTAGCATAGATAAGTCAAATATTTTGCAAATGTGATGGTGGTGACAAAAGTAAACAAATTCGGCCAGAAGATGTTAAGAAGTGGGGGAAATGGAAATATTCAAACGTACTCGTAACTTGATGGATATAGCACCAACACCTAAATGCAAATGTGATGGAGGAAATTATTTTTTTTTTTTTTTTTTTTTTTTTTTTTTTTTATTTTTTTTTTTTAAGGTTTAGATCAATGGAAATCCTTATACAACCCTAACCTATTGGTCTCAAGTTCAAATCCCTACCCACGCACCGGTGTCCTCCTTGCCTAAGCTCAAACCGTCACGGGGAATTTTTTTGTGGTGTGCATGGATCGAACCTGTGACCTCCCCCCAAAATGGGAACCCCAAAATGGAGGAATTCTTAGCTTTCAAAAATATTATAGTTAAATTGCTATTTGATTGAATTATTTTATGGTTAAGTTAATTAATATGCCATATTTATTCAAAACGTTTAACTAATTTACAATATTATCTAATTTGGTTAATAATCATTAGAATTTTGGATATCTCACTACTATAAAAAAGCCCTTTCTTGACGCGCATTGTGCATCATGAAAGGGTGTTTATGACACGCAAAACAACGTCATTATAGGCATAGTCATAAAAATAATATGAAATACAGGCGCGTGTCATCTTTTAATGACACGCATTCATGACACGCATTCAAAACACGCATTCATGACACGCGTTTTTGACACTACCTTATGACATTCAGTTTGCGTGTCATGCTTATTTTTTTCCTAAAAAAATAATTTATTACGTATATTATTAATAATTGCTGCTGATTCTTTTATAATAACATGCACTAATAAGCTACAAATCAATAAATTTCCCCATAATAATATGCATATATTATATATACCAAAAAACCATTACAATATAAGTATTTGTCGATTTCTACGACAAGTATTAAATGGTTACAAAAATATCGTGTCAATAAATTACGTTGTCTAGACATAAAAATACGGATCACTTGAAAATAAAGGTTGCTACATAACTTGACCATTCTTCACGAATGGGCATCCATATCCGCATCCGTATAAACTTCTACTCCTCCCCCAACCTGAAACAACAATTAAATTAATAAGATGAAAATGTTAAGGTTCGCGATGGTTTGGTTTCAAGATATGGGCCGCTAAAATTTGCCTCGATCAACTTACATTATCTAATATTCCAAGTCCGCCCTGAACAATCTCTTTCATGAATTTCATGATATAATAACCGCACTCCGTACTTCCTGGCTGGATTGGACACTGCGCAATAAAAAAATTACAATTGATTATTAACATTCCTAAGGCTACAACAATTGATTTTTAACTATCTAGAATAAGTCTCATGGGTTAACAATTATGTCTAGATTTATATAATAGTAAGTCTCATGGGTTAACAATTATGTCTAAATTCATAAGCTTAGACAAGAAAATAATGCAGCCTAAATTAACATTAAAAAGAAAAATTAAGTGCTCACCTTGGTGTTGACCCATTTGAGTCTAACCCTTTTGCCGGTAGCATTTTGTGCAGCATACATGGCCATCGCCCTATTTAAAAATAAGATGTATATTAAACCCTTTTTTCCGGTAGCATTTTCAAACCCAACATACACGACATTTACTTACGTATCAAGAATTTGTCGCAACGGCTCAAAGACATTTGCAGGGCCTACAGAATCGAGATAATAACACCTTTCTTCTTTCAGGTCAAGGACTGCTAGCACCCAATGGTTTCTACAAAACCAAAAATGAAACTTCCGTCATAGTACAAGTTCTTATATAGTCCTCATACCAACAAAACATCAAAAAGAAAGACTGTTCATAAACTTATAATCAAGTATCAAAAAATTTCAGCTTCTTATGCCATTTACGAACAATTATTTAATTGGGAAATCATACCCGGGATTGTAGGGAAATAAGATTATGTCCTTGCTCTTTCTCTGTAATAAACGATCTACAATCGCTCTACTTGCATGCTCGATATTATGTTGGGATTTTGGTTTGCGGTCAGATGGCGAGATTATAGCCGGGTTCGCAAAACAAATTCCATGATCTGGTTTTTGGCCAGTCTTTATTTGCGAATCCAATAACCTGTTAACATACAAAATAATCGAATCGATATTGTGTTTTACGAACAATTATTTAGACTAAACTTAAGCACTTACAAAATATAAGAACTGATTACACCACCGCTCAGCTCATTCATTGTAAAAATGTCTTCAAAATCATCCCAATATACATACGTGAAACTCTCATGCATAAATACATCCTCATCAAATGACATTCTCATAGACTCCTGCTTTTTAAGCTGTCCATCAACTATGTGGGCAGCCATCATCAAAGGCCCACTCATCTCTATTCTAACCCTTTCCTTTCTTTATGCTCTAGTCATCCTTCTTTTTCCTACATCCTCAACAACTTGCATTTTGCCTTTGATATGTTTCTTGCTTTCTTTTTTTTTCACCATGTTCATTTTCATTATCTATTTTGTATTCATAGTTAGCTTCATGAACATTTTCATTTTCTTGTTTGTATTCCTTAGCAACTTCTCTTTCTTTTTTGTTTTCCTCAACATCTTCCCTGGGCCGTTTCTTTTCTTTCTGTATTTGATTTTTGTCTTTCTCAGCCGGTTGTCTCTTTTGTTTCGCCGACGCTTTTTCCTACAAATGAAAATAAATAACTTCTTTAAATTATATACATCGTGAATATATGCATTAAATATATGTAAATATTATTACCAAGTCACAACAACGAATGACAAGATGACTCGGCCAACTTAAGATGTGCCCAACCGCTTCTTTAACCGTCTCAACAAACTCATCTTCTAGTGGATTAGGTACTTTAGCTTCTTGTTGTAAAGCTATGTCCACCATAACTTCAACAAACTCCTGATCTTCATATGCATCCCTGATTATGGTTCTGTTGGCGACAATATTTGAGGGAACGCCAATTGCTTGAAAACAAGCATCATCCTACAAATATATATATATATATATATATATATATTATAAAGAAATCTTATAAAATACACAGAAACTATTTAAAGAGAACACTTGTAACTCGTACTTACAATCGGCTCTTCAAATGAGTAGTCTTTAAAATCTTCATTGCCCCATATTTGGCAACTTGCGGCTTCAGACACATTATTCGCACCTCTTTTTAGTTTATCTAACTCTTCTTTAAGTTTATTGAATCGTTGATCATACTTTTTCTTCTCATTCTCCATGTAATGTTTAACGGTCTTGGGTAGGTGAAAATACGGGCGTGGCGTTACAAATCTACCCATTCCGCGCACATGCCCCCGCTGTTCCTTAGTACCTAGGGCCTCAGTAAGCACGTCATGTGTTCTCTCTACAGAACCTTCAGAATTTAGCACCTTGTCCTAAATGTGAAATAGCAAAACATTTAGTAAGAAAATAGTTTTCAGTACAATAGTCAAATGGGTCAGAAGTGTTCTGATGCTGCAACATGTCAAACGGGTCAGAAGTGTTCTGATGCTGCAGCATATCAAACGGGTCAGAAGTGTTCTGATGCTGAAGCATGTCAAATCAGTTTATTTTTAGAACACTCTTTTGAGACCTATTCTACTGTCAGTCAGGTTGTCTAACCTCATATTTCAAATCAGTTTAAAATTATTTGGGTCAAATAAACATAGTAATTTAAACCAAGGTTGAGACTAAATCAATAGTTACTTTAAATAAACCACTATATTAACTATCATTTTTAAAAAAACCTAGTCTAAAGTTGCAGCTTTTTTATTGGGCGTTTACATATGCAGGATAAATTTGCTGCTACAATTCAGGTTATAAATGAGGTGGGGGTCGATGTCGTTAGAGCAATCAAAGGAGTGGTGGGGATCAGGTTGGGTGTAGCGTTTTGGCTGGATAATTGGGCGCTGGAGGTTCCTTTGGCGTCTCGGTTTCCTGCGCCTTTCTGTTCTGCGCCTGTTTTGTTCTGCGCCTGTTTTGTTCCACGGCTCATGTCTCGGTTTCCTGTCCTTTTCGCTGCAGAAAGGAATAGACGAGTCCACGGCTCATGTTTTCACCGGATGCGCCTTTCTGCGCCTTTCTGTTCTGCGCCTGTTCTGTTCCACGGCTCATGTCTCGGTTTCCTATTCTGTTCCTGTTCTGCGCCTTTCTGCGCCTTTCTGCAGCGGACTACGAATCCTGTTCTGTTCTGCGCCTTTCTGCAGCAGACGACAAACGCACCTCTGTTCTGCGCCTTTCTGCAGCGGACTACGAATCCTGAGCTAAATGGGTTTTTTATAGCACCGGTCTCTTGTAGATTGTTGAAATCTTTTTTCCTTTTACGGAAAGGATGATTAATCGGCAAAAATCTTCTATGCCCAAGAAAGCATACCTTTTTCGACTTTGGCAACCATTATGAACATGTATTCTCTGAACATATTGGACAAGCATAATAACCCTTGTTAACACTCCCTGAAAGATTACCATATGCGGGAAAGTCATTTATAGTCCAAAGTAATACTGCCCTTAGATTGAAGTATTCCTTCTTGTAGGCATCAAATGTTTCAACGCCAGTTTCCCACAAGAGTTTTAGATCTTCTATCAATGGTGCCAAGTAGACATCAATATTGTTACCAGGTTGGTTTGGCCCTAATATCAATAAGGTCAACATCATGAATTTTCTTGACATGCACAAATGAGAGGGTAAATTGTAGGTTATTAGGATAACCGGCCAACAACTATGTTTGGAACTTAATGACTTGTGAGGATTGATACCATCAGCGGATAAGGCTAATCTAAGATTTCGATTCTCTTTTCCGAATTCTTTCCACGTGTTGTCAACAAGCTTCCAAGAAGGAGAATCGCGAGGATGGGTTAGCTAACCATTATTGACCCTACCTTGTGCATGCCACGTTAAGTCATGTGCAATTTCAGGTGAGGAAAACATTCTTCTAAATTTAGGAATTGGGGGAAAATACCACAAAACTTTTGAAGGCACGTTTTTTGTATTCTTCTTCCAACGAGATGTGCCACAAGTTGGACACTGAGAAGCATCCTTAAGATCTTTCCAGAATAGAACACAATCGTTTTCACATGCATGGATCTTTTCATATTGTAGACCTACTACTTTTAGCAACTTTTTGGCCTGATATATCGAGCTAGGAATTGCATTGTTGGATGGTAAGATATCTTTTAGGACACCCAACAAAGCATCAAAACTAGCATCGGACCAACCAAATTGACCCTTTAAATGTTGGAATTTCAATAATCCACTAAGTGCATTATGCTTTGACCCTTCGTAAAGTGGCTTATCACATTCTTCAAGAAGCGATTTCAAGGAATCAGGTTCTTCCTCTACATATGTGAAGGCATCATGTAGCATTTCCTTTGTTTCATCAAAGTCGTGAGGTCTAGATTTATTAGGGAAGCTAGAATCAAGGTTGGGAAGTGTTTCTCCGTGGAAAGACCAAACCTTATAATTTTCGTGAAAACCACGAGCAAACAAATGATAACGCACATGATCAATTGACTCGTAACGAAAATTGATACAATCTACACAAGTGTAACACCCCAACCGATGGCGGAATTATCGAGGTGCCACGTAGTGACGATTGTTCAAAAGCTCATGGTACTAAAATGTAAATATTATTGAATAATCAAAATTGTCTTACATGGAAATGGAAATTACATTTGTCTAAATGAAATGTAAATATTGAAATAATTGAATTGAAATAAAGCACTAAATGTCTCTTGCTAAAGCACTAGATCAAACTGCACCTGAAACATGTACAAAAATAGGTTTGGTCAACATATGAAATGTTGGTGAGCATTCCTAGATTTGATATATATAGTAGGTTAAAAAGTTATACAATTCAAGTGCAAGCTACAGTGCAAATATGTAAACCATGTATCAAACAAATGAGCGAAATCAACCCTGTGACTGTATAATGTACTGTATGAACTGTAGTGTACTTATCCAACAAGTGGATAATAACTTAACAATGGCCACGGATTCTCCGATGAAAAAGGGGGAGAATCAACCTAGGCGGGTTGTCAATCCAAATAGCGCTATCCAATGTTAAGGTCGGCTTGTACCATGTTAATGATTTCACTAAGTACAAATGTAATCCACATGTATTGTCTAAGCATAAAGCACGTTGTAAGCAATGCACATAGTACTAGAATTGTATTGTGAAAATGTAAACTTGTATTTGAAATTGTAATAGTGTACATGTAACACCCCAAAAATGAATAAAAGCAAAAAGGGGATAGGAATACTCACAGTTCACGTAATAACTTGAAATTGGACTTGGACAACGAAATATGTGTTGGAACTATCTCAAAGTATCAACCTAAAGAATTTGATAATGTGTAAGGGAAATAACTCTAGGGTACATGTATTTCTAGGGCTTCGAATTTGGGGATAATTGCCCGTTTGATTAATATTAAAAATATTCGCCAATTGAGAGAAATTTAGTAAATAAATAACCAAAAATCTTTTTATGAAAATTAAACTTAAGATGGTTACAAGAATGTGTTTAAAGTATAAAAATAATTTTATAAAATTATTTTTCTTTAAAATAGATTATAAATCTATTTATTAGAAATTGCCAAACTTTAACTTTAATAATTAAAAATTACTAAAATTAAAGAATTATAAGTCTAAAAATTATATATCTGTTCTAAATACTTAAAAATAAATTGTATAAAATTTTGGTGCAAAAATAATGAAAATTGAATTTATTATGATTTAATTACGGTTAAAACTAACAAGAATTGATTAAAAATATAAAATAAATGATTTTTCTGAATTAAAAATTATTTCTGAAAAGATTAATGTCATAAAAACTTAGGAAAATTTTTGTGGAAATTTATGAGATCGTTTTGATATTTTAATGGATTTTTATAAATAAAATGGAATAAACTTGATTTATTTATTAAATATATTAAATAAATAAATTTTTGAAAACTAAAAATTGTAGTTTGAACATTTACATCAGATTAGTATGAGATAATTTTTGTAGAATTTTTAAAAATGTTTTAATATTTAAAAATGAATTTTTAAAAAAAAAAATAAATAATTATATTTTAAAGCTTGTAAAAAAAAATGGAAGGAAAGGTGTTAATGCCAAGGTTTGAACCCATGTGGGTTGGTCCAAGAACACCAGACACAACCACTTGGTCTAGACCCACAGAAACAATTGGACTCACAGTGATGATTCGTGTACGATTGAGTGGTCAACCCAAAAAGTCAACAGCGTATAGAGAGATAATTATTAGAGTGTTTCAGAAGCAATTGGAGGTTGAGAGAGAGATGTGAGCGAGTTGTGAAGGTCCAGAGGTGCTAAATTTATAATGAGGTGGTCTAGCTCGTTGATTGGAAAGGTTTGACTAAGGTTTGAATGTTCACGCATAAAATCAATCAATTGGTCAAATTGATTGCAAATTGTTCGGGTAATTGATGACCATTAGGCCGGAAATCATGGTTACTAGATTTGTAAAAAAAACGCGCGTTAGTATAGACAATTGAAGGGTCAAACAGAAAAAAATATATATATATTCATGTCTGTTGTCTGCTGCGATCAAGGAAAGAAGAAAGCCAGAAAAAAAAGGGGTTAAATATAAATTTGGTTGGGATTAATCCAACTAAGGGTTGTGGCCCAGCTGGTGAAGCGTGTGTGCGTGTGTGGAGTTGATCCCGGTTCGAGACCCGGGTGGAGCAGGCATTTATTTTTTTTTAAACAGGAACGAAGAGGGGGGGGGTTTGGGCTTGGTTTGGGCTGACAATGGAGTGGGCTCAGGGTGTTTGGGCTTTGGGAGATTATTGGGTTTAAGGATTTAGAGTGGGTTTGGTTTGTTGGGTTAAGTTTTTTAACAATTAGATTTATTATTGTTATTATTATTATTATTATTATTATTATATAAAAAAAAAAAATAAATAAATATATTTATATATACATAACGAAAAAGTGACGGATGTCACAACAAGGACATGGAATAACATCCGATTTTGGATTATTAGATTTTGCAAACTCTAAAAAAGCATTCACTCATTCTTCATATTCATTTGATAATCTATGAGACGAAATCCATGATTTATCCATGACCTTTTGTTACTAGATCTAGACCAACATAAATAAAACATAAATGAAACATAAATAAAATAGGAACATAGAATCATGCACTTTTATATTGGAAGTCAAACATGCACTTTTAAAATTCTTAAAAAAAAACCCTAACATTTTTATGCATAAGAATAATGTCAAACATTGCTTTTCACTTCTAAAAAAAACCTTACAAAATCTAATATGTAGGGGACACAAGGGACCACATAATTAAAAAAAAACAAACAAAACCAAGAAGCACATAATATTTATATGATCCAGAATACTCTTAAAAACCTTAATTTTTCTTTTGTATCTTCTATCATATGCATTCAATACAATCATACAAATACAAACATTATTGAAGTGAAGTGAGGAGCTAGCTAGGGTTCAATTGCTTGTTACTAAAGTGGGTCAAACATGGTAAATGATGGCTGATTAGTATCACATTTCAACAACTCTAATAATAAACCATAATAATTGAGGAAGAAGTATGAAAAACCCTAACCTTAGAAGTGAAGATGCGATGGTTTTTGAAGGGTTTCTGAACAGATGTATGATAAACCTTAATGCTGTAATATAGGAACATATCAATAATATAAGAACAGATGATAAAACCTTAGAAGGGTTTGAAGGGCTTGAACAGATGATTATCGATAATATAAGAACAGATGATAAAACCCTAACCTTAGAAGTGATCTGCAGCAGTGTTTTTGAAGGGTTTCATGATCTGAAGCGTTTTTTTTAAGGGTTTCGCGCGATCTTAAACCCTTTTTGTTGATTAGGTTTTCCTTCGATTATTGTTAGTGAAGAACAGACGACATCACGTTTAATTTTTTTTATGCAGAAGATCGATGCGCGTAGAGTGTTTTATTATTATTATTTTTTTTGTTATATTGAAGTTGATGAGAGGGCGGGACTTTACATGGGAGAGGGAATTAAATTGAAGAATTGTGAAATCTTGACACTCATAGATGACACGCATCTTTTTATTGTGTCATCGTTTTTAATTCTTGACATTAAATTCTTGACACGCTAAAAAGCGTGTCATTATTTAACTATATTTTTTAAACCATGACACTTTTTTATGACACACGCTTTTGCGTGCCATTAATAAGTGCGTGTCATAAAACGCGCGTCAAGAAAAGCACTTTTTCTAGTAGTGTATGAATGTTAGTTAGTTTAGTTAACTTTTTTTACAATATCAGGTTAATAATCACTCTTTACTTCACACAAGGGGAATTAAACCCTTCGTTTACGTAACTATTATAGTGAGGGTAAGATGCCGAGATCATCCGAAGATACATGAGCTTTTAGCACTAGCATGTTGTCAACGTCTAGAGTCAAGGCAATAAAAGGATGATTTTTGTAAAGTAGATAATATAAAGTTAAAATAAAATATGCTTTGTAGTCAAATTTAAGAAAATGGGTGTTTGTTAACTAAATGTCACTACAAATAACAAGGGCATACTTTATTCGTATGAAGTTGTATATCTTAACGTGTGCACTTGTTAACTCCTTTAGGGTCATTTTCACTACTAGACCATATTGAAGCAGAATCAGCAAGGAAACCTTCTCCGTAAGGTCGGATTAAGTCCCAGCTCGTTAACAGAAATAAAATATAAAATATAAATTAAAAATACAATATGCTTTATAGCCAAATATAAGAAAAAGGGTGTTTGGGTGCTTTGTTAACTAAATGTCCCTATGAATAACAAGAGATTACTTTATTGGTAAGAAGATGTATAAGTTAATGTGTGCACTAGTAAACTCCTTTAATAGGGGTCATTTCCACTAAACCATATTGAAGTAGAATCAGCAAGGAAACCCTCTCCGTAAGATGGGATTAAGTTCCAAAATTGTTCGACCGTCTGGGAATTTTCAGATTTAAGTAGAAACATAGTCATAATAGGATTATCTCACTCATCATGTTAAAAGAATCAGTAGCGAAACCATTAAACACTGAGTTTTAGTATTAGAATGTTGGTTTTAAACCTCAATAAACCAAATCATTTGGCATCTTGATCCTACCTCCACGCCAAGGCAAGAATTACCAAAGCCTAAGTCCAGAACCATAACCTTTAACCCTCTATTAAAGCAATTAACATGTTGATTCTACAAAGACATATAAAATGAATGTTTTTAACTAACAAAACATAAAGTTGATAAAAAGATGTTTAGGATTTGAAAATTTCACATTCAATATTGTATGTACTACTTAAAGTCATTCAACACACAGATGCACTCATTGTTAATCCATAGCTTAGTTTAGTTAATTCCTCGTCAAGAGAGTTGGACCCCCCCCCCACATACACATACCAGCAAGAACTTTAGCTACTCATATCTTTAAAGATATATATTAACAAACCACTACAAAAAAAATTGCGATTTTGTGACATACAAAAAGTGTCACAAGAAAACAAAAAATGACACTAAAGACCCTTATAGGAATGGGCGGCAAACAAAACAAGTGTCACTAGAAGCACTAACACTAAAGCCTTTTAGTTGTACTTTTTCAATCTGCCGCACAAATTAAGTTTTTTGGGCTTTAGTGGCACTTTTTTTTTTGCCACAATATAGAATAGACTTTTGTGGCACATATTTTGTGCCTCTAAAAATTGATTCTAGTAACATAGCTATACTAATTTTAGTGGCACTTTTTTTTTTGCCATAATATGAAAAACCTTTTGTGTCACAAATTTTGTGTCGGTAAAAATTGCTTCTACTTATATATATGTACATTATTTAGTGGCACATAATTATGCCACAAAAATCACATTATTTACAATTTAAATATGAAACAAAAGTTTGATAACAACTGTAAATGTAGAAATCATAATATTATAACTTCAATAATAAGTTCAATCTGAAACATATTTCTAACGTTAGCAAAACAATATGTAATAAGTAACATATCCCAAATTTTAAATATTTATACAAAAAGTCAAAACATTCTTTTTGGAGAGAATTCCACTATCATATAACTTGGCTTCAAAGCTTCTCATGATATCTACCCTGCAATCATCAACAATATAAACAAGCATTAGTATTGATTCAACAAAATTTCAAAGTTTTTTAATTTATGAAACTCATTATTCTTAACTTAAAAGAAAATCGTGTATAACAAATGGCCGAAACAACTAACAATTTAACAAAAAACAAACATATAACAACCATTTATAATTAGCCCAAACACCTAACTACACAAAAAACCAACATATTACCTTAATTGCAATGTCAACAAGAAGTTCAAAATCAATTGTCCAAATGTGTTTCTTGCCTTGTAAAAGGGAAAGTTTTGAATGACCAATTTCATATCAAGATTACAACATAAGCACATCCATTTAATAGTACGAAGAAGTTAAAAAGTAACAAGTTAAGAGTACTTACCGTTATCATTATGATTTCTTGAAGATGATATTTCGTTAACACGTAAAGAGTTGTTAGGGACCAAAGAACCAATATATGGGACCTAAAACATATAAGTGAAATAAATGATAGTACTTAAATATGGAATCATAAAAAAGCAAATAATGGTTCATGTATGTAATTACCTGCATGTTTATATTTCTAAAAAACGAAGACAAATTTGCATTAGGGATATGTTCTTGGAGGATGGTAGCCATAGCATTGACAGCACTCGTTAGCTTATCAATAGTTTGTGACACTGTTAAAGAAGCACTATTACTTTTTGCAGCTGGCATCCTTCCAACTAACCGAATGTATCCACTTTTCTCAGGGCCTTTAACTTTTGAGTAGTCATCGTTTGTAAAATCATCTGGGTTGTTGGGTGTGATTGTAGAGTCGTTTGGAATATTTTTTAATGAAGCCTAAACACATAATAAAATTGGTAATCATAAAAAAATATATATACACCCATGATATATAGGAATATTAAATACATTACCACAACTTGAGCAACTTTATCATCAACAATGCTTCCATCTTTACGAGTGCGAGTTGCGATATACATTTCTCTTCGTGTTGGATATACACCATTATTTTTGTCGCCTATAATTTATGTTTGAAGGTTAGCAAGGGAATTAACAAGTAAAAATACAATAAGTGTCAAAAATAGATTGAATAATACCATTTCACGAGCAAGTCTCTGGCAAATGACTTTGTCCCACTAACATGAGGATCATTCATCTTTGAGCGGCTCAATCTTTTAACATTACATGTACTCTATGGTAAAGGGTAAAAAAGTACACAATAAAAAATCTTTATTGTAATTAGATAGTTTTATATATTGTATAAAAACTCAAAGTTACACGTCATTATTACCTGGAATTCTTGAGTGAACCAATGAGTAACAAGTTCTTTAAATTGAGTTGCATTCACTATGTTGTCATTCTTAACATGATGTGCCACGATTTCATCAACGGTAAGGCTTGGATCATATACAAGTGCCTTTAAGGAACCTTTCCACGCTCTCCCTTTTGTTCCTATCCTTTGGAAGATCCATTTTTTAATCTCGTTTGTTTCATTGGGATAAAAATCAAATTTTGACTGAAACAGAAACTATACATAATAAGCTTGCGCCTCTTACTTTAACTAGTGGATGCATTTAGAAAGTTAACAAATACATATACCATAACTAGTGTATACATGTCCTCTTTGTTTTGTATGAGAACCTTTATCCAGTCAGAATATTCTATGGATACATGATCAGAATTCCTCACAAGTGTTCTAAGGAATTGAATAAGTTCATTACCTTCATCCCAATAGGCTTTCCAAACTTGTTGAATGTGACAACTATTCTACTTTTACTATCCATCTTCCAGATTTCTCCTTTTTATGTATAGGCTCTAACCTTTTTAGGAGCACCTAACAAATTTGAAAAAAAAAGGTACAAAAACGGTTTATAAATTTTATACGATTTGAACATAATTGCTATCGACCTATCATTTTGTTTCTAAAATATCATTACAAATTGTCTACAGTTTTACCTTGTACTTCACTAGTTTGATGACCTTGAGTTTTTAAAATTTGGTGGTCCTCAAAATCGTCTTCAATAGGGTCATCGTCAAGATGTTCTTCAACATGCTCATTAGAGACGGTAGAAGTGATACGTAGCCTTTTACGCCTACCTATACTATTACCTTTTGAAACATATGTTGTTGCTTTTTGTTTTTTAGTGCTTTGTAATTGTTCTTGAACATCACCTTTATCTTCATCATAGTTGCGACCTGGCATTTGTATTTAATGTTGATTATTTGTATGCATTATATCACTCATGTCTTCATACTCGTCATTTTGATCAACATCATCTATTTCCGTATCCACTCTATTACCTTCTATAAGCATAAAAGAGTAAATTAATATAAAAAGTACTTTTAGGTGAACAAAACTTTTTAGATTAACAAAATAATACCATGAGATTCCTCATCATCCCCATCAACAAGAACCATCCTTCTCATTGCTCCCCTTGTATTACCTTTGTTTGTTTCACTCATGGTAACTGTATGTCGTTCAGTCGGTTTTGTTGCATTTGAAGTTGATGAAACCTTTTGGGAGACATTCGGAGCAACCTCTCGGTGTAGCTTCATTAGATTAGCAACTTTATTCATGGACATTGGTGCAATATATTGTGGACGGTGTTGTAACACCCCAACCGATGGCGGAAACATCGGGATGTCACGTATTGATGATTGTTCAGTAGCTCATGGTAAATAATAAATTTCAATATTTGATTTAATTACATTGCATACAATTGTTCTACAAAAATTTGTACATCAAAATGAATAATACTAAATATACATCTTCAAGCATTAACTCTAATCTTCAAGCAAGCTATAACCTGAAACATGTTAAGTTTGAAAATATTTTGGGTCAACAAAAGTTGGTGAGAATTACATAGGTTTTGATAATTGAATAAAACTTGTACAATTCAAGTGTCATGGCAAGTCTAGTCCATATGTGAAAACATACTAGAAGTAAATCGAGTGCATAATCAACCCTTGTGACTGTTATATTGTGGTACATCCCATACGCTCATGGTTCACTCGATTATGTTATGCGATAACAATCACCCACGCTACCTTTGTAGGAGGCACGTATCTGGGTGGGATTGTCAGTCCAATAGATCTATCTTTGTATACCGTCGGCTGATCAATGTTAATGATTATGCTAGAATTGTGCTTACCCTAGTCATGTTCAAGACATAATGCAACATAGAAAAACACATAGACACTTTATGATTGAATTGCATATAGAATGTTGTAACATGTTTCACCAAAAAAAATGGTGATAAATAGAAAAGGGGCTATGTAAAACTCACCTGAAATTCACTATGTAAGTATTAGCAAGTAGCAATAAGTCTGAACTTGGATTAATTGAACTCTTGTATCCTATTACAAATAAAGGATGTCTTAAATTCTAATGCAAATGAACTTGTTAGGAATCAACAAGAATCAATGAATTATGTTTGAACCTAATTAAAAATGATGATTTAGTGTCTACTAATACTAATAATTTAATGTTCATGCAAAAATATTACCTTTGATTTATCGGTTTTATTATTATTATTATGATTATATGTGTTATGAAAACTTTCATGGACCTCATTTATAAATTTACTGAGCCTAATTTGCATGGTATAAAAAAATTTATAAGTTCAAATTTGAAATACCTATATTATCAAAACCTACTCTAACATAAATGTCACACCCTCAAATTTCCACATGCGGGGTTTTACCGCGAGGCGCGTGACACACCAGGATCCAAGTCAACGGAAACAATAAACGACATCTATATGATAAGAAAACAACGCAAACTACCATTGAGTTTCAAAACCGTTCTAACACAGCGGAAGCAAAATGTATTATTACAACTTAAAAGTAAAACTCAAAGTTTGAAATGTTTAACAAAATATGCATATGATCCCTAGACGCCGTGAGACTCCGTGCGCCTATACTCAATGCTGCTACCTTAGCGACCTGAGAAAACATGCCAAAAAGACGTCAACATATAATGCTGGTGAGTTCACAGGTTTTAAGTTCGTAAACGTTTTCATGTGTAAAGCGATTCCTCATAAAGTGCCAAGTGTGCAAAAGTTCCAAGTAAATAACAAACGTTCCCTTACTACTACGACTGTGTTGCTAAAACCATTACTGACAAACGTTGCTCGAGTTGCTGCCCATGTGCCAAGTGTCAAGTGTCAAGTAGAGACAATATGCACCTGCCCGGCTCCCAGCCGTCAGGTGGGGTTCGTCACACCCGATAGATCTATCCACATTTCCCCCGTTGTGCCCCGCACATTCATGGTTTCAATAGGGACTTAGGTTTCGTCGTATAGTAAATAAGTGTCAAGCGCCAAGTGCCAAATGCCAAGTGTTAATGTTTAAAAGTGTCAAGTGCTAACGTTTAAATATGCCAAATGCCAATGTTAAATATGCCAAGTGCCAAACGTGTCACGTTTCTTAAAAGAGTCACATTCCCAAAAGGCGTCATGTTTCAAAAGCGTTGCGTTTCATAAGTGTTGTGTTTCAAAAGCGTTGTGTTTCAAAAGTGTTATGTTTCATAAGCGTTGCGTTTCAAAACATAAACGTTGTATTTGTTAAAACGTGTGGCATGCTTCTCCCCCGAGAGAAAAGTGTATAAAAGAGGGGCCGTGAAACTCACCTTAGAGTGCGTCTTCCGATAACTAGAATTCCAACACGTGTATGATAATCCCAACTAATGACAACCTATCAATGAGTTTACATAAGTGTGATGACTATTAACCCGAAGGCTAACTAGTCCCCGATTGTCCAGATCTTGACTACGTGTGTTAAAAAGTGTGTTTAAACGTTAACCGGACATCCCAGACCGACCCGACATCCCGTTGGTGACCCATTACATCAATTAGTCATGCACATAAGTTTAACACATAAGTTTCAAGCATAAAACACTTAGGTTGCATCAAAAATCTCATTCCGGACATCAGATGGTCGAATGTGGTTTTCCCATTTCCAGGTTCGCCCGTTTGAGCCACGTTCGCCCGTTTTTCCCACATTTTGTTCCACGTTCGCCCGTTTGAGCCACGTTCGCCCGTTTTTCCCACGTTCGCCCGTTTTTCCCACGATCGCCCGTTTTTCCACGTTCGCCCGTTTTTCCACGTTCGCCCGTTTTTCCACGTTCGCCCGTTTTTCCCATGTTTTGTTCCACGTTCGCCCATTCGAACCAATTTTATTCCACGTTCGCCCGTTTTCATCAGCATTTTATAAAACTGACCAAAACGCATCTAAATGGTCCGAAAACATCACGAAACATTACCAATCACAGTAGTCAACTATCATTAACATATTCCTACATAACCCTACCAATTTTATCCCGAAATCCGTCCGTTTTACAAGTTACCCGAAATAGCAAATTATGGAGATGTCACATCAAACGCATGCAATCTTTACCCAATTAGGAAACTTTATGAAATCAATCAATAATCAACTTAATATACTCAGATTATCATGAACAATAAACCCCCCAATCATATCCTTATCACTATCATCATGAACAAGCCCTAGATCTAACCCAAAATACCCAAAATGAACATAACATCATCAATAATTAATTGTAACCTATCTCAATCATAAATCATCATCAATAATAGTCCTAGATCATTGTCATAACATCTATACAACAATCAATCATCAAACAATGCATAACATCACATAAAACACCATTAACACATGTTATTTTGTATGAAAACTCATTGTTTATGAATAGGTTTTGTTTAGAAAGATATTAGGAAGGTTTTTATTCATGAAAACATGTTTGAATCAGATCTGGACTCTTGGGGTTTAATGAAAACGAATTGAAATGCTTCAAAAATGATTTAGAATGAAGAACACACCTTAGATCTTTGTGTAGAAGATGTTTGCAGGTTAGATTATAGAAAACAAGGGCAAAAACTCCTTCCCCAATGTTTAAAGTTGCTAGAGAGTGTTTTGAGGCGTTTAGGGTTTGTGAAATGGTGAAAAATGACAAAGTGTGGTATTTATACTATGTCCACATTCGCCCCTTTTACCTGGGCGAATGTACCCTCCTTCGACCCTTTCACAGGGTCGAACGTACCCTGACTTGGTCGAATGAAATTCTTTAAATTCCATATCCCAGGTTCGCCCCTTTTACAAGGGTCGAACCAGGAGTATTGTCCAGGTTCGCCCATTCGATTGGTCGAACCAGGACTCACGTTTTTTTTCTAGTTTTCCAATTTGTCGTGTTTAACGCATTTTAACGCACCCTAACATACGAGCATGCAACCTTAGTCTATGTTTAACATATTTAAGCATGGATGATTATCTACACATCATTTAAACACATCTAAGCATATAATCCACCAAACGACAATTAGTCTACACATACACTTAATTAGTTTATGTAATTCACCAACAACGGGACTCGTATCGTGTGTGTGTGTGTGTGACTAACCCAATGATCTCCCGAATCATTGAATCCTGGACAATACGGACTGTGTTCCGACTCTACTGACCCCGTCAAGTATGTTTAATAAACGTTTTTCGCTAAGGTAGACTTATGTGTTTATAAAATGTTGACCCAAACATGCCCGGTGTCACAATAAATCAGTTTAATAATAATAAAAATAATCCAGACATAGGTGGTCTTAGGAATTTCCAAAATAATATACGAAGTAATGTTTACTTTAAATAAAGTGTTTATTAAAATGATATATCGTCAATGTTCTTTTTATAAAAGAGTAAGTTTTCCTACTAAAATTTTCGTATTTGACATGTTTACGCACTGTTTCGGTAAAATCAGTTTGAAAATCATAACGGATGAAGTAATAAATGAGCCTTATATGCACGGAAAGATAACTCGACGAACTACACGTCTAACAAAAGAAAAAGATCATTCGGGTCTGTTATGATCTTGAAAAGCTCTATTGAATTTGAGGTTATGATGCTGGAAAACAACATTGAAGTGCTCGAAAAGTCTTTTGAATGTTCTTGAGGTTTTATAATGAAAAGAAAAAAAAAAGACATTGAATCCATTTAGTTTCATAAAAGGGTAAAGGATCGGACTAATAAAATAAATATCTATTTTGTTGTTGTAGAAGTTTAGAAGAAAATGATATTCATAGGTCATAAATCAAAGTCAAATATATGGTACTGCGATGTTCGCAAACATGACATTTATTTGGTTACCTGAATGATGGGTGCAGAGGTTAAACTCGGAGTAGCGTGGCAGTGGTTCAGTTGGTAACCGAAAGTTCATGAATTGGCAGCAGCGGCGGTCAACAAACGGGTACAAATCATGGTTGTTTTGTGGTTCGAAGGAGGAGAGAGAAAAATAGAGTGGTTCGAACACCAATTGTCGAGACGGCTTAGGTTGAAAAAGTTGTTGTGATTGTTGATGTTCGTACTAGTTTTGAACTCGCCGGAGTTTTGGTTGGGGAAACAGGGGCGACAATTAGGTCGTTGCTTATTTATAAAGAGTATGGTGAAGTTAAAATATGATACTCCATAATTGTTTGTTATAATTCTCCTATATAAATGTTAGACGATTTAAATTTTCTAGTCAATGTCATTAAAATAGATTTAATTATTTGACTTGAATGGAACCTATACATGTAAACTTTGGGATTGATTTGATTTATTATGATTAAGGAAACAACCGAAAATTTGTCAACAATGAGATGGAATTGTGCTCATCTTTTTGAAGGAACATAATAATGTTCTTAAGTTTTTTTTTTTTTAATTAGATAATTTAACATTTAAGTAATCAAAATCTAAAAAGATTGGTATAAATTTTGAAATAAAATTTGAAAGACGAGGGACACGAATGGATGTTGAGGGAAATATAACTGGGTATTGGGATATATATATATATATATATATATATATATATATATATATATATATATATGCGTGTGTGTGTATGAGCAACAGTATTGAAAAAAAAATAAAAACAAAATCATTGGATTTTATTAATTGAAATAATCGAAACACAAGGATCGAAAAGGTATATATAATGAAATCAAAGGACTAAAGTTGTAACACGAATAAAGTGGATGGGAAGGGATGTCACAGTCTCCCCAACTTTTGGAAACTTCGTCCCGAAGTTATTAAAAGCACAGGGTTTATAATTTGTTATCTACCGAAAACCTTGATAGAATTCCACACTACCTTAACGTACCTGTAAATTCATGATTACGTTCCGGACAGCAATCACCAATTTACCTTACATTAAGGTTTTGTGTCCTTCTATGACTCTAAACACATATGTAAGTATTGCAAAATAACCTTGTGATTGAATCTTTGTATCAATGAGTCTAATAAATCTTTGTATCAAATTACATGTATGATGTATCCAAAAATGAGTCCAACTGTTGAGCAGGAAAAGACCTCTACCAGTCAGTGAGTAGGAACCTCTACCGATTGTTGAGCAGGTGCGATAGCCTCTGCCAGTCGTTGAGCAGGTTATTAGAACCTCTACCGACTGTTGAGTAGGCATGATGACCTCTACCAATCGTTGAGCAGGTTGTTAGGTACTCTACTAACTGTTGAGCAAGTACTTCATCCTTTACCAGTTGTTTGATTAAGTGTAACAATTGTTACACACGAGTTGCAAATTGGTAATATGTACATGTAAGCAATCAAGTATCAAGTATAGCATGCGAGTTGTAATAGAGTTGCCCTAGACAAAGTTAATGACTCTAGGTGTGTCTATAGCAAATAGTTCTAGTATCAAATGTTCAAATATGGTAGATAATCGAATCCTCATGTATAACTAATATTCAAGTTTGATGCAACGAACAATTAAGCTTTCAATAGTGTGGTTATCGTGGAGATCAAGTTCATGTTCGAGGAGGTAAAGGATGTGAATTTGGATTTTGAGAGATGATAATGGTGAATGTGTAAATGGTTGATGAATGGTTTAATTTATAGGGTTTCAAAAAAAAAACGCAAATAGTAAGGTGATCATGCAGAATAATCGTGGGGTTTGAATAAATGGTTAGATACAAGCGTATGAGAAAACATGATTGTGGTATTTGGCAAAAATTTGTAATAGTTCGAACAAGTTTAAAATAAGTATGCGTTAAAAAAAATTGTATAGTAAATTTTGTTCCTGTGGATGGAAAGATTTTATTTTCAAAATTGGTTTTATATATAAAGCAAAAGTCATTAAATTGTACAACTAAATTGATTTAGATCAAAATATTTCGATGAGTCATAGGTTTTAAACACGATGTTGGATTTCAAAAATTAAGAATTTGTTCAGACGTTTTGTATAATAGGCTTCGAGTAATACATAAAAGAGGTCATTCTTAATAGATTAAGACATTTTTATCGTAAATCATTTGTTACGCCAATAAATTGTTCAATAAAAATTTGAAATTTAGCAAATAAGTTTGTGGAAATAAAAGACTCTTTTTGAAAATATATATATATATATATATATATATTTGTTTGTTATAGTTTGTGAAATTCCCAACTGATGAAAGTTTGACAAAATTCAGTACTCTTTAGCTTTGGTGCTACAGTATCTCCTATACACAGAATATAAGGTTACAGTTTAAACAAGGATTTTAAAATCTCGAATGTGATGAAATTTTTATGGTTGATGGTATCTTCAAAATATACATATATATATACACACAAATAAAAATTGTAAGGGGGGGGGGGGAAGTTTAAAAATAAAATTGGCCAGAAACATCAAAGATAATAGTTTTATGTATGATGTAAAAGGGAAACATATGATTTGGGTTAGATGTTAAAAATAATTAGACTTATGGGTAATATTATAAGTTTGTAAAATGAATTAGGATTGTGAAACCCAGAAATGATTTATGAAGTTTAAGCTAATGAGGGAATTATATAAGAAGAAAATATATTTGAATTGTAAAAATTTTGAGATTCAAAACTTAGATTTTATACGAGAGTGAGGGGGTATAAATTATTGAAAATGAAACACAAAGATTGTAAATATCTAACCCCGAATAAACGAATATGTTGGCTTATCAAAACAGATCAGGTCTAAGTCCAACGAATTTGTCCTAATAATCTAGAAGTACGTTAGGATTACAGCAAATAAGTGAAAGAGAGTAGGCAAGACCAAATTAGGCTAAGGATGAGGATAGGGATAGAGATAGAGATAAGGATAAGGATAAGGTAGAGCTACAAGTAATTGAAGCAAGTACTGGTTAAAGTCCTAAGGTTATAGACTAGATTATTTTTCTAATAACCTAATTCCCTATAACCATGGCTCTGATACCAATTTGTAACACCCCAACCGATGGCGGAAACATCAGGATGTCACGTATTGATGATTGTTCAGTAGCTCATGGTAAATAATAAATTTCAATATTTGATTTAATTACATTGCATACAATTGTTCTACAAAAATTTGTACATCAAAATGAATAATACTAAATATACATCTTCAAGCATTAACTCTAATCTTCAAGCAATCTATAACCTGAAACATGTTAAGTTTGAAAATATTTTGGGTCAACAAAAGTTGGTGAGAATTACATAGGTTTTGATAATTGAATAAAACTTGTACAATTCAAGTGTTATGGCAAGTCTAGTCCATATGTGAAAACATACTAGAAGTAAATCGAGTGCATAATCAACCCTTGTGACTGTTATATTGTGGTACATCCCATACGCTCATGGTTCACTCGATTATGTTATGCGATAACAATCACCCACACTACCTTTGTAGGAGGCACGTATCCGGGTGGGATTGTCAGTCCAATAGATCTATTATTGTATACCGTCGGCTGATCAATGTTAATGATTATGCTAGAATTGTGCTTACCCTAGTCATGTTCAAGACATAATGCAACATAGAAAAACACATAAACACTTTATGATTGAATTGCATATAGAATGTTGTAACATGTTTCACCCCAAAAATGGTGATAAATAGAAAAAGGGGCTATGTAAAACTCACCTGAAATTCATTGTGTAAGTATTAGCAAGTAGCAATAAGTCTGAACTTAGATTAATTGAACTCTTGTATCCTATTACAAATAAAGGATGTCTTAAACTCTAATGCAAATGAAGTTGTTAGGAATCAACAAGAATCAATGAATTATGTTTGAACCTAATTAAAAATGATGATTTAGTGTCTACTAATACTAATAATTATAATGTTCATGCAAAAATATTACCTTTGATTTATCGGTTTTATTATTATTATTATGATTATATGTGTTATGAAAACTTTCATGGACCTCATTTATAAATTTACCGAGCCTAATTTGCATGGTATAAAAAAATTTATAAGTTCAAATTTGAAATAACTATATTATCAAAACCTACTCTAACATAAATCAGTTTAATAATAATAAAAATAATCCAGACATAGGTGGTCGTAGGAATTTCAAAAATAATATATGAAGTAATGTTTACTTTAAATAAAGTGTTTATTAAAATGATATATCTAGGGGCGAGGCATTCTTGGGGTCAGGGGTGGCCTTGGCCCCCCTGTTTTTTGGCGCAGTATTGGAAATTTGCGATTTTCATAGGTAAATTGAGTCCGGGTTTGATCCGGCCCCCGCCGATTTTCCACTACCGATCGAAAAAAATTGAGTTCGGCCCCCGCCGATTCCGAAAGCAAGCTTCGCCACTGGATATATCGTCAATGTTCTTTTTATAAAAGAGTAAGTTTTCCTACTAAAATTTTCGTATTTGACATGTTTGCGCACTGTTTCGGTAAAATCAGTTTGAAAATCATAACGGACGAAGTAATAAATGAGCCTTATATGCACGGAAAGATAACTCGACGAACTACACGTCTAACAAAAGAAACAGATCATTCGGGTCTGTTATGATCTTGAAAAGCTCTATTGAATTTGAGGTTATGATGCTGGAAAACAGCATTGAAGTGCTTGAAAAGTCTTTTGAATGTTCTTGAGGTTTTATAATGAAAAGAAAAAAAAAGACATTGAATCCATTTAGTTTCATAAAAGGGTAAAGGATCGGACTAATAAAATAAATATCTATTTTGTAGTTGTAGAAGTTTAGAAGAAAATGATATTCATAGGTCATAAATCAAAGTCAAATATATGGTACTGCGATGTTCGCAAACATGACATTTATTTGGTTACCTGAATGATGGGTGCAGAGGTTAAACTCGGAGTAGCGTGGCAGTGGTTCAGTTGGTAACCGAAAGTTCATGAATTGGCAGCAGCGGCGGTCAACAAACGGGTACAAATCGTGGTTGTTGTGTGGTTCGAAGGAGGAGAGAAAAAAAATAGAGTGGTTCGAACACCAATTGTCGAGACGGCTTAGGTTGAAAAAGTTGTTGTGATTGTTGATGTTCGTACTAGTTTTGAACTCGCCGGAGTTTTGGTTGGGGAAACAGGGGCGGCAATTAGGTCGTTGCTTATTTATAAAGAGTATGGTGAAGTTAAAATATGATACTCCATAATTGTTTGTTATAATTGTCCTATATAAATGTTAGACGATTTAATTTTTCTAATCAATGTCATTAAAATAGATTGAATTATTTGACTTGAATGGAACCTATAGATGTAAACTTTGGGATTGATTTGATTTATTATGATTAAGGAAACAACCGAAAATTTGTCAACAATGAGATGGAATTGTGCTCATCTTTTTGAAGGAACATAATAATGTTCTTAAGCTTTTTTTTTAATTAAATAATTTAACATTTAAGTAATCAAAATCTAAAAAGATTGGTATAAATTTTGAAATAAAATTTGAAAGACGAGGGACACGAATGGATGTTGAGGAAAATATAACTGGGTGTTGGGATATATATATATATATATATATATATATATATATATATATATATATATATATATATATATATATATGTGTGTGTATGTGTGTGTGTGCGTGTGTGTGTATGAGCAACAGTATTGAAAAAAATTAAAAAAAAAATCATTGGATTTTATTAATTGAAATAATCGAAACACAAGGATCGAAAAGGTATATATAATGAAATGAAAGGACTAAAGTTGTAACACGAATAAAGTGGATGGGAAGGGATGTCACAGGTGTGGTTGTAAAAAAAATTATTTTCATTAGAAAAGAAAGTATATATAAATAAAAAAACAAAGTTTTGATAATCAAATTATCTTTTTAGATAGTACAACATTTCTAGCAAGTTGCTAGTTATCTTCCTCATTATCATCACCTAGATCTGGAATAAACTCTACATCCCCAGCATGAGTGTTCTGCTTTACTATTTTTTTATTCATTTTTTGCCTTTCTGGCAAACTTGTAAAAGACCTGACAATGTTTTTAACTCCAAGTTCTTCCAGTCTTTTTTTGGTTCTCCTAGATTGTCAACTGTCTAATCTTCTCATATTCATTGCCTTCTACTGCTAAACTAGGGGTGTACAAAAAGCTCGCGACTCGAGGCTCGCTCAAAACTCGCTCGAAAAAAGCTCGAAAAAAGCTCGGCTCGAAGAGGCTCGTTTTGTTTTCGAGCCGAGCCGAGCTGGCTCGTTTTGTAATCGAGCCGAGCTCGAGCCAGGGGTGTTCAGCTCGTGGCTCAGCTCGATGGCTCGACTCGTGGCTCGGCTCGATGGCTCGACATATGGCTCGACTTAGGCTTGTGTAATTTGGAAAAATAAAAAAAATATACATGATAAATAAACCATAACTTAGAAAAAAAAAATATACATGATTATGTGTAATTTTATTTAATTTTATTGTTTTTTATTTAATAAATATTTGTAAAAAAATAAAAAAATAAAAAAAATAAAAAAAAATATATCGAGCTGGCTCGAGCCAGCTCGAGCTCGGCTCGAACATTTACAAGCCGAGCGCGAGCTCGACTTTTCAGCTCGAGCTCGAGCTGGGCCTGGCTCGGCTCGACTCGTGTACAGCCCTATGCTAAACTTTTATTTTTCTTGTTTTTGTTTCTCATTGGACCTAATTAAAGTCAAAAAGTATCAAATTAGGATGGTCAAATTAGCTTAGAAGCACCAAGAAATGACAAAATCGTATTTTACCGGTAAGGTGATTTTTAGTTTCATAGTCGCCATGATCTTCAACAATGTCTTCAAATGGCTCATTAAAGTTGGTGGAAGTTATACGTAGTCCCTTGCGCGTACCCATGTTTTGTATTAGAAAACATGCAGCACAATATCAATATATATTGTTTTCATTACGAACAATTGAACATGTCATATGTTCATTACAACTGAAGATAGTAATGTTTAATAAGTATATACTCTACATTTTTTGTCATGATTATTGATCAGATATGACACTAACAACCTACTTTGGCACAACAAACCATTCATATTTATCATTAAAGTACACACGATAACACAGATATAGATCCTCAAGACAGTGATCTTAAATACAAGCATGAACCAAGGTTGCCTATCCTTAAACCTGGTATCTAGTTGGGTGGAAGAACATACCAGAATTGATACTTCTATATATTGATTCCGTTGTTTAGTGTATAACGGCGACCATATAGAAATCATCATCCGTGTGTTTTCTATAACTCATTGTATACTATCAACATCTACATCTAATCTTGTTAATGAATCGACATCTATAAAATTAAGGAATTTTTACACTTCAATAATGTTCGTAATGAATCAACATCAAAGAACTAAAATCAAAAATAACAACAATCAACTAATCGGCATCAAAGAACAACAATTAAAATGGACAATTAAATCAAACCCTCCTGCTTAGTCGTTATGTGGTCTGTTGATTCATTCGATGCGTCTGATGTTCTGATCAATGATTGTCGGATGTTCTGATCGATGACTGTGACTCTGATTCTGATCGATGATATGCTCTTCCCGTTGAGAACTGGATATAGGGTTCAGCACTAACCTAATATAATTGTCGGCCGCTGTGTTCTGTGTTCTGTTGTGATCGATGATCTGCTAATTTCTTAGTCCTTTGATATTGTGGTTTGTGATACAGGGAAATAGGGTTTACCAAATTTCTATTGCCGCAAATTTTTTCTAAAGCGGGAGACCAAATACACTTTAAATTTTAATAATTTAAATCATTTATACTGACAAAATTATGAAAAATAAATTAAATAAGTTGCATATAAATTAATATTTATAACTAAAATGAATTAATGCTTAAATAAAAAAATGGGACCGAACTTAAAAAACTACATACAAGCCAAGCTGGGGCTTTCATAAAATAAACAAGATCAAATATAGTCGATTTGGGTTTGAATATTATAATTTTGCAAATAGTAAATTAATGAACAAACGATTTTTCTCAATTGATGTATAGATTACTTTATTCGCACTTATCGAGCTCGAGACGTGTGTTTTACAAAATGAACTGGACTTATTATGCTTCTTTAGTAAACGAGGCCTGGCCCGAGCTTCACTTATCGAGCTCAAGTGTGCAGGCGATCCTATACAAGCCCATTTTTATTTATTTTTATTATTATAACTTTTCTTTAATTTAATATGTAACTCTTTATATATATATATATATATATATATATATATATAGAGAGAGAGAGAGAGAGAAAGGGAGAGAAAGAGAGACGAGGCCAAACTAGAGCTTCACTTATCGAGCTTGAGACATGTTTTACAAAATGAACTGGGCATATTATAAATTTCACAGTCAACCGAACATATTATAAATATAAAAGTCAAATGTACATTTTTTACTTTTCGAAGTCAACTGTAGATATTATAAATTTTAAAACTGGACATATATTATAATATCAAAGTCAACTGAACATATTTGAATTATCAAAGTCAACCGGACATATTCTTGACTTTTCAAAGTCAACAGTACATTATAAACTATCATAATTCATTGTTGACCTACCATGACTCGGTGCAACACGATCGAACATTTTATGATCCAATATGGCAACTTCACTCATAAAAATCTACTCACGAGCCTAGTTCAAGCCCTTCTAAGTTAGATAGTGTCGAACTTCTATTTTACGCTTGTGTAGTAAACGAGGTCTGGCCCAAGCTTCACTTATCGAACTCAAGTGTGCCCGCGATCCTATATAGGCCCGTTTTTATTTATTTTTATTGTAATAATTTTTCTATAATTTAATACGTAACTATATATATATATATACATACATATAGGGGGTGGGTATTTTGAAAACCCACTTGAGTTAAGAAAACTCTAAAAACCCGTTAAAAAACCATCTAAAAAAGTTTTTTTTTTTGAAAAAAATACACAAAGTAACATGCATGTTTTTAAGCGTTTTGAGCTAAAAAATAAAAAAAATCGCAGAACGAATATTTTTAAATAAAATAAATAAAGTTTGCGCTGTTACATATGTAACAGCTCTCTTACATATGTAACAGCTGTGTTACATGTGTAACAACGCAAACTTTTGTTTATTTTTTTAAAATATTCGTTCGGTGTTTTTTTTATTTTTTTGGCCCAAAACGTTTAAAAACATGTATGTTAGTGTATTTTTTTCAAAAAAAAAAAAAAAAAACTTTTTAAATGGTTTTTTGAAGGGTTTTCAGAGTTTTCTTAACTGGAGTGGGTTTTCAATTTATACTTTCCATATAAATATATATATATATATATATATATATATATATATATATATATATATATATATATATAGGGTAGGGATCTAGAGAAAACCCTTGTTATAGTGAAAACACTGACTTTCCGAGCTTTTTAGGGCCTGGAAAATTTTAGGGCATGTAATATACATGATTTTACGTATTTTGAGCCAAAAAAATTCAAAAAAGCGCCGAGCACTATTTTTTAAAAAAAAATAAGTTTTCGGGTAACACATTGTGACACTCGGCATATTTGGCTTAAACATTTTAGTAACATCTAAGTCTACCTTAGCGGGAAACGTTTATAAAGGGACTTAACTAGGTTAGTTGAGTCAGGTCAAGTTAGGATCATTGGGAGTCATTTTGGGAATACACTAGTACCGGGTCCCGTTGTTGGTGAAATTACATGAACTAATTAAGTGTATGTGTAGATTATTGGTCGTGTGGTGGATTATATACATAGATGTGTTTAAATGATGTGTAGATGATTTTCCATGCTTAAATATGTTAAACATAGACTAAGGTTGCATGCTCATATGTTAAGGTGCGTTAAAATGCGTTAAACACGACAAACTGGAAAACTAGATAAACATAGGTTCTGGTTTGACCACTTCGAGTGGTCGAAGGTGGAAATATGTCTTGGTTCGACCCTTTGCAAAGGGGCGAACCTGGGATGTGGAATTGAAAGAATTCCCTTCAACCAGGACAGGGTACATTCGACCCTGTGAAAGGGTCGAAGGAGGCCACATTCGACCATTGACAGGGGTCGAAGGTGGATTAGTATAAATACCAAACTTTGTCATTTTTCACCATTTCACAAACCCTAACCGTCTCAAAACACTCTCAAACGATTTTAATCACTAAGGAAGGAGCTTTTGCTATTCTTTTTCATAATCTAACCTATCAACAACATCTAAACAAGAATCCAAGGTGTGTTCTTAATCCTAAATCTTTTTAAGGCATTTTAATCCGTTTTTATCTAACCCTAAATGTCTAGATCTGTTCTAAGGAAGCTTTTATCAATAAATACCTTTTAAACATCTTTCTAAACCTAAACCCTATCATTTAACATAGGTTTTGTATCAATAAACATATGTTAATTATGTGTTATGTGATGTTACGTGTTGTTTAATGATTTGCTGCTGTTCTAATGTTAGAAACATGATCTAGGGCTGCTATGAATGATAGTTTAGGATTGTAAAAGGTTATAATTAGTTAGATGGTGATATTATGGGTATTTTGGGGATTTTATGAAATCTAGGGCTTGTGCATGTTAAGTATTATTAATAAAATGAATGGGGGTTGTCGATTACAAGATAAACTGAGCATTTGTAGATGATTATGGGTTGGTATTAAAAAGTTTCCAAATTGGGTAAAGATTTCATGTATGATGTGACATTTCCATAATTTTGCCATTTTAGGAAAGTATTAAAACAAGCTGGTTTTGGGGCAAAATTGGTGGGGTTTTGTAGGGATATGTTAATCATACTTGACTGCTGTGTTTGATGATGTTTCGAGATGTTTCGAATGTTTTTGAAGCGTTTTTAGGAAAATTTATACAACATGGGCGAACCTAGGCTCATTCGACCAAACGAATGGTCGAAGGAGAGATTCCAGGGTCGAACCTGGGATATGTTTGGGCGAACCTGATAAAACGGTCGAATGAGACATCAAACGGTTGAACGAAACATAAAACGGGCGAAGGAGACTTAAAAACGGGCGAAGGAGGCTTAATCTGACTGGTTCGACCGTTCGGATGTAGAAATGAGATTTTTGATACAAACTAAGTATTTTATGCTTGAACCTTGTGTGTAATCTATGTGTACTTGATTAGTTAGGGTAATGAGTCACCAACGGGATGTCAGGTCGGTCTAGTGTGTCGGTTGAACATTTAAAACACGTTTTAAAACATACTTGGTTACGATCTGGACAATCGGGGACTAGATAACCTTATGTTTATTAATCGGAACACTTATGTGACCATTTTGATAGATCTCCGGTAGAGGGATTATCAAGGGCTTTGCATTCTTACTAGTTACTGAAGAACGCTATCTAAGGTGAGTTCACGGCCCCACTTTTACAGCTTTAACTTTTGGGGGAGAAAACATGCGCTAAACTATTTTGGTAACATATGTCATACTATGGTTTTAATTTGGTATTGCTATACGATCTTTTAAAGTCCCCGGGGAAACCATGAATGTGCGGGGATGCACAACGGGGGAAATGTGGATAGATCTATTGGGCGTGACCTGCCCCACTCGTCGGCTTGGAGGGCCGGGCGGGTGCATGTTGTCTCGAACTGGTAACATTGGTATCATGCTGAACATTCGGGCTGCTTAAACATATGCTAAACATTGTTAAACGTGTCTAGTAGTGGTTTCCAATCGTAGTAGTAATAAAACATACGCCTAGCTAGCGTACTTGGTAACGTTTTGGTAACACTTGGTAACATATTGAACAAACCTGTGAACTCACCAGCATTATATGTTGACGTCTTTTGGCATGTTTTTCTCAGGTCGCTAAGGTAGCAACAAATGGAACTAGGCTCACGGGTCTGCATTGGCGTCTAGACTTAGTTCATGTTTTGTAATAAACACTTGGAACATTTGGGTCTATGGTCTGTAACTTGTTAAATGCTTCCGCTACTGATTTTATGATTATGAAAACTATGTCTTTTGAATGTCATGTATTTTCATATAGAGTTGTTTATTGTGACCGTTAACTTGGATCCTGGTTTGTCATGCGCCCCGCGGTAAAACCCCACAAGTGGAATTTGAGGGTGTGACAGATTGGTATCAGAGCCAATGGTTATAGTGAACTAGGACTGCATGTAGAGTCTGGTTTATAGCCGAGTCGCGCACACTAGACGGTCACATACTTTGAGTTTATTAGTGGGATACGTACTAACGTTGTCGGGGTGTTCTTACATCATCATCATACTTCTTTGTTACATCATCCGCTTTTATTTGGGTTCTTACCTACTTTTGTCTTCTTCTTCGGGATTGAAGGAGGAGGGGCTGATCTGTTGGTTCTAGCACACACATGCCTTCTTACACTTGCACCTATCGTAACACGTTACTAGGCGACGATATTCGGTGACCGGAGTCTGGATTAGGGGTACATCTGGAGGACCATGTAGAGCAGTTTATCATTTCGGGTGCACACGAAATAATAAACTGAAATGCATGAAAATCCCGATGGCCTTCGAGTTTGGATGTATAGTCCTAGATTTGTCCCTAAGTTAACTCTTGTAAATTTCTAGTGGTTGACACTAGGGGTGAATCTGAATCCCTCAATTTCTTGATTTGTTAGATCATGTCTGGTGCTCGCGGTGGTGGACGTCGTGGTGGCGGCGGTGGTCGTGCTGGAGGCGGTGGTCGTGGCAACATCAACATGACCCAAGCTGAAATGAACAACTTGCTACAGCAGCAAGTGAACATGGCTATGGCTAATTTCCAGGCTGGGATTAATGCCATGGGTGGTGAGTTGATTTCTGTCGACCTTGCCTCATTCTTGGGTTTCATGTCCTTTCGTTTGTGTTTTACTCGTGTACCGTGTTTCAGGTATTGGTGCCAATCCACCTCCACCTCAGTGCTCTTATAAGATGTTTCGGGACTGTCAGCCCCATAACTTCGCTGGAACTGAGGGAGCGGTGGGACTGCTCCGATGGCTGGAGAAGGTTGAATCTGTGTTCGTCATGTGTAACTGTCCCGCTGGGGACCGGGTGAAGTATGCTACTGCGAGATTTGAGGGGCCTGCACTGTCGTGGTGGAATCTACTACTCAGAACATGGGATTGGGGGAGGCTATTGGTATGCCTTGGGCGGAGTTTGTGCAACTATTGAGAGGCGAGTACTGTCCGAGGGAGGAGGTGCAGAAGTTGGAACATGAAGTATGGAGCTACAAGATGGTTGGGTCCGAGATAGACGAGTACACTGTGAGGAGGAACGAGCTAGCGGTGTTGTGCCCTGATTTGCACACTCCCGAGTATAGAAGGATCGAGCACTATGTGTCTGGGCTAGTGCCGGAGATTGCTGGGTTGGTGGCTGCTGGGAATCTTCCCACTCTTGCTGAAGTTGTCCGATCAGCTCATCGGATGACTAACCTGAAGGTGGCAGAAGGTGTTTTGCCTCCTAAAGGCACTGCTGTGAAGGTTACTGAAGGGAACAAGAGAAAGTGGGATAGTGTGGGAAAGAGTGCTGTGCCGCCGCCATCTCAGCCGGCGAAGAAGTTTGATTCATCTGGGCAGAAGTCGAGTGGGTATGTTGGGAAGCACCCCAAGTGCAACAAGTGTGGTATTCACCACTATGGGAATTGTGATCGGGCTCGTTGTCATCGGTGCCCCAACTCAGACTCCTGCTGCTACTCCTACTCCTACTGCTCAGGGGACTCCAGGGAAGCAGGGGTGCTATAACTGTGGTGATACGGGACACTTCAAGCGTGAATGTCCTAAACTGAAGAAGGGCGATAATGGGAGGGGCGGGAACGGTAATGGGAACAACGGCGGCGGAGGTAGGACTGCACATGCTTTCGTCATTGGATCTGCAAAGGCTAGGTAGGATCCAGACACAGTTACCGGTACGTTCCTTCTTAATGATCGCTATGTTTCTGTCTTGTTTGATTCTGGTGCCGATAAGAGTTTCGTATCTATGGACATTAGTCGATTGCTAGATATAGTACCCACACCTTTAGAGGCTAAGTACCTAATAGAATTGGCTGATGGTTAGAAAATCGAAGCGACACACACCCTTAGGTGATGTCGCTTGGAACTGTCGGGTTTGTCTTTCCCCATTGACCTTATGCCGGTACCCCTGGGTAGTTTTGATGTCGTTGTCGACATGGATTGGTTACCGTTATATCGTGCGGAGATCGTTTGTTTCGAAAAGATTATTCAGATCCCTCTCCCTGATGGAGAGATTCTTTCGGTTCATGGCGAGAAAAGCGGTGCTCCGCTGAGTATCATTTCTAGCATGAAAGCCCGTAAGTACCTTCGGAAGGGTTGTTCGGCCATTCTGGCACTTGTTAACGTTTCTAATGACGATGAGAAGAAGATCGAGGATATCCCGGTGGTTCGTGATTTTCCCGATGTGTTTCCTGATGATTTGCCTGGTCTTCCTCCCCATCGTCAGGTTGAGTTTGGGATTGATCTTACTCCGGGTGCAGCTCCTATTGCCCGAGCTCCGTATCGTCTTGCACCTCCCGAGATGCAAGAGTTGTCCAGCCAGTTGCAGGAACTCTTGGAAAAGGGTTTCATCCGACGGAGTTCTTCCCCGTGGGGAGCTCCTATTTTGTTTGTCAAGAAGAAGGATGGAAGTCTTCGCATGTGTATTCATTATCATGAGCTGAACAAAGTGATCATCAAGAATCGTTATCCTCTTCCTCGCATTGATGATCTCTTTGACCAGCTCCAGGGCTCCAGTTATTATTCGAAGATTGATTTGCGATCCGGATATCACCAGTTGCGTGTCAGGGAAGCTGACGTTCAAAAGACTGCTTTTCGCACTCGATATGGCCATTTTGAGTTCTTGGTCATGCCTTTTGGTCTCACTAACGCACCGGCGGTGTTCATGGAATTAATGAACCGCGTTTGCAAACCTTACCTTGATAAGTTTGTCATCGTGTTTATTGACGATATTCTGATTTATTCCAAGAACAAGACGGATCATGAGGAACACCTACGGCTGGTGTTGGAACTTTTGAAACAGGAGCAGTTGTATGCTAAGTTCACGAAGTGTAATTTTTGGTTACGAGAAGTTCAATTCCGAGGACATGTGGTTAATGAACTGGGAATTCATGTCGATCCGGCTAAGATCGAAGCGATTAAAGACTGGGAAGCACCAAAGACGCCATCTGAGGTGCGGCAATTCCTAGGTCTGGCAGGTTACTATCGTCGTTTCATTGAGGGATTTTCGAAGATCGCTCAACCCCTCACCACTCTTACCCAGAAAGACCGAAAGTTTGACTGGGATGAACCACAGGAATCAGCATTTCAGATGTTGAAGCTTAAACTTTGTTCTGCACCTATCTTATCTTTACCAGAGGGTACGGATGACTTTGTGGTGTACTGTGACGCTTCTATTCGTGGTCTCGGTTGTGTGTTGATGCAACGCGGGAAGGTTATTGCTTATGCTTCTCGTCAACTCAAGGTTCATGAGAAGAACTTCACTACTCATGACTTGGAACTGGGTGTGGTGATCTTTGCGTTGAAAATCTGGAGACATTACTTGTACGGTACCAAGTGTGAAGTATACACCGATCACAAGAGTCTTCAGCATATTTTCGAACAGATGGTGTTGAACATGCGGCAGCGTCGCTGGGTTGAGCTCCTGAACGATTATGACTGTGCTATCAAATAGCATCCTGGCAAGGCGGACGTTGTGGCGGACGCCCTGAGCAGGAAGGAGTCTGCAAATCCTCGTCTTCTTCGAGCCTTACAGCTCACCATTCTTTCGTCATTGCCTGACCGAATCCGTTCTGCACAGTTGGATGCTTTGAAGGAGGCAAACCTTAAAGCTGAGACTGTGCACAGTGCTGACAAGCATCTTGAACTCAGAACCAATGGCTTACACTATTTCGTGGGACGTGTTTGGGTTCCCTTGTTCGGGGGATTGCGCGAGCTTGTTTTGGATGAAGCTCACAAATCCCGGTATTCTGTTCACCCTGGCTCCGATAACATGTATCAGGATATGAAGATACTTTATTGGTGGCCAAACATGAAGGCAGATATAGCTTCTTATGTCAGCAAATGCTTGACTTGTGCTAAATTCAAGGTGGAGTATCAGAGGCCGTCTGGTCTCCTGCAACAACCAGAAGTTCCAGAATGGAAGTGGGAGCGAATCACGATGGATTTTGTCACCAAATTGCCAAGATCACCAAGTGGTTATGATATGATCTTGGTGATTGTTGATAGGTTGACAAAATCAGCACGTTTCATACCTATTAAGGAAACCGATGGACTCGAGCGGTTGGCTCGACTATACCTTAAGGAGGTGGTTGCTCGGCACGGGGTGCCTGTCTCTATTATCTCTGATCGTGATTCTCGTTTTGCTTCGCGTTTCTGGAAGGCTCTGCACAAGGCTTTAGGTACTCAGTTGGATACGAGTACAACTTATCATCCGCAAACTGATGGACAGAGTGAGCGGACGATTCAAACCTTGGAAGACATGCTTCGGGCGTGTGTTATCGATTTTGGCAAAAGTTGGGAGATTCACCTACCGTTGATGGAGTTCTCCTACAACAATAGCTATCACTCTAGTATCAAGGCAGCTCCGTTCGAGGCTCTCTACGGACGGAAATGTCGATCACCTCTTTGTTGGGCCAAGGTGGGCGAGAGCCAGCTCACTGGTCCGGAACTTGTGTACGAAACTTCATAGAAAATCGTACAAATTCGTAACCGTTTGGCTACTGCACGGGATCGTCAGAAGAGTTATGCCGATCGCCGTCGCAAACCTTTGGAGTTCCAGGTTGGGGACAGGGTACTTCTAAAAGTTTCACCATGGAAGGGCGTCATATGCTTTGGAAAGCGTGGCAAGCTTAATCCTCGTTATGTCGGACCATTCGCAATCCTGGATCGGATTGGACCGGTGGCATACAGACTTGACGTACCGGCTGAGCTCGGTAGTGTTCACAACGTCTTCCATGTGTCTAACTTGAAGAAGTGTTTGGCTGATGAATCTCTCATTGTACCACTGGAAGAGATCAAGGTTGATGATCATCTTCGCATCGTGGAGGAACCTGTTGAGATTCTCGACTACAAGATTCGTAGCCTTCGTCGGAGTAATATCCGCATCGTCAAAGTTCGTTGGAACTCGAATCGTGGACCGTAGTTCATGTGGGAAAGGGGGATCAGATGAAAGCTAAACATCCTCATCTTTTTCCGAAACGCGCATTCGAATCGAGGCATGTTACCGCTGAAGCGGAATGAATCTCAGGTCGAGATTCCTTTCAACGTGGGGATGATGTGACATCCGGTAAATTTTCTTTTCATTTCATTCTTTTCGTTTCTTTCATTTTGGGACTTTGTGCAATTTTCGGGACAAAAATTCTTTCAACGTGGGGATGATGTGACACACGGCATATTTGGCTTAAACATTTTAGTAACATCTAAGTCTACCTTAGCGGGAAACATTTATAAACGGACTTAACTAGGTTACTTGAGTCAGGTCAAGTTAGGATTGTCCAGGGTTAATGACCTGGAGGATCATTGGGAGTCATTTTGGGAATACACTAGTACCGGGTCCCGTTGTTGGTGAAATTACATGAACTAATTAAGTGTATGTGTAGATTATTGGTCGTGTGGTGGATTATATACATAGATGTGTTTAAATGATGTGTAGATGATTATCCATGCTTAAATATGTTAAACATAGACTAAGGTTGCATGCTCATATGTTAAGGTGCGTTAAAATGCGTTAAACACGACAAACTGGAAAACTAGATAAACATAGGTTCTGGTTCGACCACTTCGAGTGGTCGAAGGTGGAAATATGTCTTGGTTTGACCCTTTGCAAAGGGGCGAACCTGGGATGTGGAATTGAAAGAATTCCCTTCGACCAGGACAGGGTACATTCGACACTGTGAAAGGGTCGAAGGAGGCCACATTCGACCATTGACAGGGGTCGAAGGTGGATTAGTATAAATACCAAACTTTGTCATTTTTCACCATTTCACAAACCCTAACCGTCTCAAAACACTCCCAAACGATTTTAATCACTAGGGAAGGAGTTTTTGCTCTTCTTTTTCATAATCTAACCTATCAACAACATCAAAACAAGAATCCAAGGTGTGTTCTTAATCCTAAATCTTTTTAAGGCATTTTAATCCGTTTTTATCTAACCATAAATGCCCAGATCTGTTCTAAGGAAGTTTTTATCAATAAAAACCTTTTAAACATCTTTCTAAACCTAAACCCTATCATTTAACATAGGTTTTGTATCAATAAACATATGTTAATTATGTGTTATGTGATGTTACGTGTTGTTTAATGATTTGTTGTTGTTCTAATGTTAGAAACATGATCTAGGGCTGCTATGAATGATAGTTTAGGATTGTAAAAGGTTATAATTAGTTAGATGGTGATATTATGGATATTTTGGGGATTTTATGAAATCTAGGGCTTGTGCATGTTAAGTATTATTAATAAAATGAATGGGGGTTTTCGATTACAAGATAAACTGAGCATTTGTAGATGATTATAGGTTGGTATTAAAAAGTTTCCAAATTGGGTAAAGATTTCATGCATGATGTGACATTTCCATAATTTTTCCATTTTGGGAAAGTGTTAAAACAAGCTGGTTTTGGGGCAAAATTGGTGGGGTTTTGTAGGGATATGTTAATCATACTTGACTGCTGTGTTTGATGATGTTTCGAGATGTTTCGAATGTGTTTGAAGCGTTTTTAGGAAAATTTATACAACAGGGGCGAACCTGGGCTCATTCGACCAAACGAATGGTCGACGGAGAGATTCCAGGGTCGAACCTGGGAAATGTTTGGGCGAACCTGATAAAACGGTCGAATGAGACATCAAACGGTCGAACGAAACATAAAACGGGCGAAGGAGACTTAAAAACTGGCGAAGGAGGCTTAATCTGACTGGTTCGACCGTTCTGATGTAGAAATGAGATTTTTGATACAAACTAAGTATTTTATGCTTGAACCTTGTGTGTAATCTATGTGTACTTGATTAGTTAGGGTAATGAGTCACCAACGGGATGTTAGTTCGGTCTAGTGTGTCTGTTGAACATTTAAAACACGTTTCAAAACATACTTGGTTACGATCTGGACAATCGGGGACTAGATAACCTTATGGTTATTAGTCGGAACACTTATGTGAACATTTTGATAGATCTCCGGTAGAGGGATTATCAAGGGCTTAGCATTCTTACTAGTTACTGAAGAACGCTATCTAAGGTGAGTTCACGGCCCCACTTTTACAGCTTTATCTTTTGGGGGAGAAAACATGCGCTAAACTATTTTGGTAACATATGTCATACTATGGTTTTAATTTGGTATTGCTATACGATCTTTTAAAGTCCCGGGGGAAACCATGAATGTGCGGGGATGCACAACGGGGGAAATGTGGATAGATCTATTGGGCGTGACCTGCCCCACTCGTCGGCTTGGAGGGCCGGGCGGGTGCATGTTGTCTCGAACTGGTAACATTGGTATCATGCTGAACATTTGGGTTGCTTAAACATATGCTAAACATTGCTAAACGTGTCTAGTAGTGGTTTCCAATCATAGTAGTAATAAAACATACGCCTAGCTAGCGTACTTGGTAACATATTGAACAAACCTGTGAACTCACCAGCATTATATGTTGACGTCTTTTGGCATGTTTTTCTCAGGTCGCTAAGGTAGCAACAAATGGAACTAGGCGCACGGGTCTGCATTGGCGTCTAGACTTATTTCATGTTTTGTAATAAACACTTGGAACATTTGGGTCTATGGCCTCTAACTTGTTAAATGCTTCTGCTACTGATTTTATGATTATGAAAACTATGTCTTTTGAATGTCATGTATTTTTATATAGAGTTGTTTATTGTGACCGTTGAGTTGGATCCTGGTTTGTCATGCGCCTCACGGTTAAACCCCGCAAGTGGAATTTGAGGGTGTGACACACATGTTAAGCGAAATTAACATGTGTTAACAATGTGTTACTCGAAAACATATTTATTTATTTTTTTTAAAAAAGGGCTCGGCGCTTTTTTGATTTTTTTGGCTCAAAATGCTTAAAATCATGTATATTACATACCCTAAAATTTTTATATAAAAAAAAAGCTCGGGAAGTTAGAGTTTCCAGAGTTTTCATTATAACAAGGGTTTCCAATATATCCTTATACTATATATATATATATATATATATATATATATATATATATATATATGTGTGTGTGTAACGCCTAGCTTTTCCTTAATATTATAATATTAATATTCTAACCATTAAACGATTTTAATTCATTAACTATAACATCTCATTAACAAGAAATACATTTTTATTCAGTAATAAATTAAATTATCTATGGACGTTATTTTTGTGTCGAAAATAATAATAATAACGCGTGGCAAGTGATACCGTACTAGTTAACTGACACTTATCCTTATAAATTTTAACACGACTATAAATACATGTAACAAATGTATTGTCTAAAAATAAAGTGACGGGAAATAATTATTTAGTAGTTCAATAAACCGTTTAATTAATGAGATGCGAAACGGTAAAGGGTTCGTATACGCGGTGTCCACCTAACCCACCTAACAAACCCTACCTATTTAAATCTTCTTCTTTTTCTTCCTCTCAACACAAAAAACCCTAGTCCCCACCCCTTTCTCTTAATCAATCACCTTATTTTTCTTCTACTCCTTCAATTGCATCCAAGCTACATCTCTTCTCCTCCTCTCGCAGCCACACACCAGACCACCACTCCAGAAAAACCACCACCTTTAACCACCTCTCCCTCACCCTTCCAGCCACCTGACGCGGCAGCCAACAACCACCACTACCTGCGCCGCCGCCAACCACCACCCTTACCCCTGCATTTCAACCACCACTCTCCTCCTCTAACTCTGACCAGCGGCGTCACCACAGGAGACCCACACAACAGCCGCCACCTACCCCCATCCAACTCCGGCCACAGGTGACCTGCAACATCGACGACCAGCAACTCTAATCCCCTGGTCACTACTGCTCGATTCCCTTCTTGTTAAACACGAAGACGATTGGTCCGATTTGGCCGCATCTCCGGTTTAGTTCAGCTATTGTTTGGTTTCGGTTAGTTGTTTTGGTTATGGAGCATAACAGTGACAGTGGTCATGTTGTTTAGGTCTTGATTCTTATTTTCTTTTTGGGTTATTATTTCGACTCGTTGGGTTTAGTTTGGTCGCCTTATTGTGGTTCCGATCAGGTCTAGATAGTCGGTTGTAAATGCTTGGTTTGTTTCCTCTTTTTGGGTTCATATTGTCCGGGTAAACCGAGTCGGTCAGACGTGAAGCTAAGCCGGTCAACTGTAGTCAACCGTGGTCAAAGCTGGTCAACACGGAAACCGGGGCAGACTACTTTCGTATCGCGAATAAATATCGGGAAGGATACAAGAGTTCAATTTATCCAAGTTCAGACTTGTTGCTACTTGCTAGTACTTACACAGTGAATTTCAGGTGAGTTTACATAACCTTGTTTAAGCAATTCTTTATACTTGAAACTTTATACTTAAGCAATTCTACATACATATCTAGTTGTAAACTTTGATGCCTCATAACTTAGACAAAGACTATTAGACTTAAACTTAAACTTACATAATCATTAACCTTGATCAAGCCGGCGATATACAATGATAGATCTATTGGATTGACAACCCCACCTAGATTCGTTGACCATTTCTATGGGGAGCGCGGGTGATTGTTATCGTTCTAAACTTTTTTAAGGAGAACCGTGAATGCGGGATGGACCTAAACTTTATAAGGAGAACCGTGAATGCGGGATGGACCTAAACTTTATAAGGAGAACCGTGAATGCGGGATGGACCTAAACTTTATAAGGAGAACCGTGAATGCGGGCTGGACCTAAACTTTATAAGGAGAACCGTGAATGCGGGATGGACCTAAACTTTATAAGGAGAACCGTGGATGCGGGATGGACCTAAACATTATAAGGAGAACCGTGAATGCGGGATGGACCTAAAATTTACAAGGAGAACCGTGGATGCGGGATGGACCTAAACTTTGTCGGAGGATTGATTATGTGCATACTACACTTCATGTTTATGCATGTAGACTTAAACTTACATTAGACATATGAATTGCTAAACTTTTATTCTAAAACTTAATTGCTTGACTTGGCTTATGTATTCTCACAAACTTCTAGTTGACCCCCCCCCCCATATTTTCCAAACTCAACAGGAAATACTGATGCTTGAAGTCTAGAGCTAGCATGAGAAGATATTTGAAGTTTTAAGCCATGTTTGATTATTGGATGTATTAGATTTCATTCAAGACATTTAATGTAATTCAATACTGTAATGAAATAAAGGATTATTTAAACTTATGTATTACCATGAGCTACTGAACAATCATTCATACGTGACACCTTGATGTTTCCGCCATCGGTTGGGGTGTTACAGATTGGTATCAGAGCCTTGGTTATAGGGAATTTGGCTATTAGAAAAACAATCTAGTCTATAGCCTTATGACTTTAATCAGTACTTGCTTTAGTTGCTTGTAGCTCTACCTTATCCTTATCTCTATCCCTATCCTCCTCCTTATTCTTACCTTAGATTGGTCTTGCCTACACTCTCTTTCACTTGTTGCAATTTTAATGTACTCCTAGTTTAATAGGGCAAATTCACTGGGTTTAGATCCGATCTGTCTTGATAAGACAACATTTTCGTATATACGTGGACAAATGAATACAATCTTTGTATTTCATTTTCATTTATACCCCTCACTCTCATTTAAATTCTAAAATTTGAATAAAAAAAATCTTGCACTTCAAATCTATTTTCTTCCTTATATAATCCCCTCGTTAGCCTAAATTTCATGAAACATTTGTGGATCTCACAATCATATTTCATTTTACAAACTTGTAATATTACCCGCTTGTTTAATTATTTTTAACATCCAACCCAAATCATATATTTCTCTTTACAGCATATTACATATTTTACTTCTTAAATCGTATTACCTTCGGGCCAATTTTAATTTAAACTTCTCCCCTCTACATATTTTTTTAAAGACACCCTCAACCATCAAATTTCATTATATTCAAGATTTTAAAATCTTTGTTCAAACTATCATCTCGTAACCTATTTATAGGATACTCTAACACCAACATTAAAGAGTACTAAATTTGTCAAATATTCATTACCTAGGAATTTCACAAACTAAAGCAAATAAATATTGTTGTCAAAAAGTCTTTTATTCCACAAACTCATTTTCTAAATTTCAAATGTTGGTGTACCAATTTACGGGTGTAACAAATGATCTTAAAAAAAAAAAAAAGGTTTTAATATACTAGGAATCACTTCTTTTTATGGAATAATCAAAGTCAATTATACAAATCACCTCAACAAATTCTTGATTTTTGAAATCTGATATCGTGTTTAAAACCTATGACTTATCAAAATATTTTGATGTAAATCAATTTAGTTGTACTATTTAATGACTTTTGCTTTATATACAAAACCAATTTTGAAGATAAAATCTTTCCATCCACAGGGACAAAATTTACTCTACAATTTTTCATTGACACTTACTTATTTTCAACTTGTTCAAATTTTTACAATATTTGGCATATACCACAATCGTATTTTCTCATACACTTGATTCTAACCTTTGATCCAAACCCCACAAATTGCACCGATATATAATCTCCTTACTATAAAATAAACTCCTTATCAACTATTTTCACATTCACTATCTCTCACAACATTGATTCTGCTTCAAGATTTTTCACCATCCCCTCAAGAATTAGGCTCATATCCTTCACCTTCTCAAACATGAACTAGTTACCCATGATAACCAAACTATTGAAACTTGATTGTGTGTTGCATCAAACTTAATCCTTAGTTATACATGAGGATTCGATTATCTACCATATTTGAACATTTGATACTAGAACTATTTGCTATAGACACACCTAGAGTCATTAACCTTGTCTAGGGCAACTCTGTTACAACTCGCATGCTATACTTGATGTATTTACAAACTTGCTTACATGTATGTATTATCAATTTGCAACTTATGTGATAAACCAAAAACAATTGTTACACTTAATCAAACAACTGATAGAGGATGTAGTACTTGTTCAATACTTAGTAGAGTACCAAATAACCTACTCAACGATTGGTAGAGGTCATCATGCCTGCTCAACAGTCGGTAGAGGCCCTACAACCTGCTCAACGACTGTCAGAGGCTATCGCACCTACTCAACAATTGGTAGAGGTTCTTACTCATTGACTGGTAGAAGTCTTTTTCCTGCTCAACAGTTGGACTCATTTTTGGATACATTGTATACGATTCAATCACAAGGTTATTTTGCATTGTGTCTGTCTAGAGTCATAGAATGACACAAAACCGTAATGTAAGGTAAATTGGTGATTGCGGTCCGGAACGTAATCATGAATTTACAGGTACGTTAAGGTAGTGTGAAATTCTATCAAGATCTTCGGTAGATGCCCAATTATAAACCCTAGTTAATTAGTGATCCATTTAACCTTAATGGTCATCTTGTGCATTCATGTTTTTCATTCCCGAAACTCAAGTTAGTGCTCTATAAGACGGTTATCATAGACCAATGTCACTCAAAACCTTGATCATGTTACTTATAAGCTTTTACTATACTGTAACAATAACTTCGGGACGAAGTTCCTAAAAGTAGGGGAGACTGTAATGCCTAACTTTTCCTTAATATTATAATATTAATATTCTAACCATTAAACGATTTTAATTCATTAACTATAACATCTCATTAACAAGAAATACATTTTTGTTCAGTAATAAATTAAATTATCTATGGACGTTATTTTTGTGTCGAAAATAATAATAATAACGCGTGGCAAGTGATACCGTACTAGTTAACTGACACTTATCCTTATAAATTTTAACATGACTATAAATACATGTAACAAATGTATTGTCTAAAAATAAAGTGACGGGAAATAATTATTTAGTAGTTCAATAAACTGTTTAATTAACGAGATGCGAAACGGTAACGGGTTCGTATACACGGTGTCCACCTAACCCACCTAACAAACCCTACCTATTTAAATCTTCTTCTTCTTCTTCCTCTCAACACAAAAAACCCTAGTCCCCACCCCTTTCTCTTAATCAATCACCTTATTTTTCTTCTACTCCTTCAATTGCATCCAAGCTACATCTCTTCTCCTCCTCTCGCAGCCACACACCAGACCACCACTCCAGAAAAACCACCACCTTTAACCACCTCTCCCTCACCCTTCCAGCCACCTGACGCGGCAGCCAACAACCACCACTACCTGCGCCGCCGCCAACCACCACCCTTACCCCTGCATTTCAACCACCACGACGACGATTGGTCCGATTTGGCCGCATCTCCGGTTCAGTTCAGCTATTGTTTGGTTTCTGTTAGTTGGTTTGGTTGTGGAGCATAACAGTGACAGTGGTCATGTTGTTTAGGTCTTGATTCTTATTTTCTTTTTGGGTTATTATTTCAACTCGTTGGGTTTAGTTTGGTCACCTTATTGTGGTTCCGATCAGGTCTAGATAGTCGGTTGTAAATGCTTGGTTTGTTTCCTCTTTTTGGGTTCATATTGTCCGGGTAAACCGAGTCGGTCAGACGTGAAGCTAAGCCGGTCAACTGTAGTCAACCGTGGTCAAAGCTGGTCAACACGGAAACCAGGGCAGACTACTTTCGTATCGCGAATAAATATCGGGAAGGATACAAGAGTTCAATTTATCCAAGTTCAGACTTGTTGCTACTTGCTAGTACTTACACAGTGAATTTCAGGTGAGTTTACATAACCTTGTTTATGCAATTCTTTATACGTGAAACTTTATACTTAAGCAATTCTACATACATATCTAGTTGTAAACTTTGATGCCTCATGACTTAGACAAAGACTATTAGACTTAAACTTAAACTTACATAATCATTAACCTTGATCAAGCCGGCGATATACAATGATAGATCTATTGGATTGACAACCCCACCTAGATTCGTTGACCATTTCTATGGGGAGCGCGGGTGATTGTTATCGTTCTAAACTTTATAAGGAGAACCGTGAATGCGGGATGGACTTAAACTCTATAAGGAGAACCGTGAATGCGTGATGGACCTAAACTTTATAAGGAGAACCGTGAATGCGGGATGGACCTAAACTTTATAAGGAGAACCGTGAATGCGGGATGGACCTAAACTTTATAAGGAGAACCGTGGATGCGGGATGGACCTAAACTTTATATGGAGAACCGTGAATGCGGGATGGACCTAAACTTTATAAGGAGAACCGTGGATGCGGGATGGACCTAAACTTTGTCGGAGGATTGATTATGTGCATACTACACTTCATGTTTATGCATGTAGACTTAAACTTACATTAGACATATGAATTGCTAAACTTTTATTCTAAAACTTAATTGCTTGACTTGGCTTATGTATTCTCACCAACTTTTAGTTGACCCCCCCCCCCATATTTTCCAAACTCAACAGGAAATACTGATGCTTGAAGTCTAGAGCTAGCATGAGAAGATATTTGAAGTTTTAAGCCTTGTTTGATTATTGGATGTATTAGATTTCATTCAAGACATTTAATGTAATTAAATACTGTAATGAAATAAAGGATTATTTAAACTTATGTATTACCATGAGCTACTGAACAATCATTCATACGTGACACCTCGATGTTTCCGCCATCGGTTGGGGTGTTACAATATATATATATATATATATATATATATACTATATAGATATAGTATATAGGGTAGGGATCATACGAGAACCAACTTTAGGGAGAGAACCAGAGAACCAGTGTCAACACAAACAAAAAAAAACCTAAAAACCCCACCTCCACCCTCTAAAAACCTAAACCCACCCACCTCACTCCCTAAAAACCTAAACCCCCCATCCCCCACACCACCCCAACCCCCCCCCCCCCCCTATTGTGAAATACACATGTGCAGCTAACCCCACACCCCCCCAAAAACCAAAACACTCCATCCCATCCCCCCAAAAAGATACCCCCTCTTTCACCATACCCAAAAACTAAACCCTAAAGCTAAACCCATTAAAAAACTTAACTATAATAATGAAATGCACATGTGCATGTAGTACAATTATCTTATTTTATAGTTTTATATAGAGGTTTTTTTTAGTTTATTAACCAACAACCACAAAAAACCTAACCCTATTCCCATCATACCTAGAAACTAAACCCTAAAGCTAAACCCATGAAAAAAACCTAACTATAATAGTGAAATGCACTTCGCGTTTATTTAATGATCATTAAATAAATTTTTTTCCACCTTATATATCATACCACGTCCATTTAATGATCATTTCATTATGGTAATTGATAATTTATTCAAAAGTGTGCTTTAATAGTGAAATGCACACGTGCATACGGTATATGTATGTATATATATAACAGCAAAATGCACATGTGCATCAGACCTGACGTAAAAAAAGCCATTTTTTTGTTTTTTTTTTTATTTTTTTGTATTTTTTTATTTTTTTCAGAAAGATTAACACTAAAAAAACATTTTGGTGTTTTTACTTTTTTTATTTTTTTATCTTTTTAGGTTATATAATTTTTTTATTATTTTTATTATTTTTTGGTGGTGGGATTTTTGTGTTCACACTTGGTTCTTTGGTTCTCTCCCTAAATGGTGGTTCTCAAATGATCCAAATCCTATATTGATGGGATTGGGTGCTCATTACTGCGCAAAGCATACCCAAACCCGGACTGCAATATCGCGGAGAGGCTTCTCGAGCGCAAAGTAAACTTCGCCAGCAAGCAAAGCAGTAACGGCTATCCTATAATTACGGAGTAATGCCCGCGCGCGTAAGCGGTAAAAGCGGTAATCGTTCCATGTTTCCTTATTTATGGGTATCTCTTAACTACTTTACTAATATAATCCTTGGGTAGTGGAGACAACCCTAATCGGGCTTGGCCCATTACGATTAGGGTTTTGGGTAATGGTGGCATACGTCCATCTCTATATAAAGGATCATATCCCTAATAGAGAGGACACTTTTGGCTAACCCTAAGAGCTATCATACTTGATAGTATCCTCATTCACCCACGTTTTTGTTATAAACTACTACCTTGTGTAGTCGTCTCCCTACCCACTTAATCTTGTTTGCATGTTACTCCAATCCAGGAAGCGCTAGTGAAGGATCAATCTTGTGGTTGCATCTAGGCTATCATCCCTATGAGGAGGTTAGGCTATTTGTTTCTTCATTGGCGCCATCCCTTACGGTCTACCAATCTTTCAAACTAGTGCAAATGGATTCTGGAACCGAACAACGTGCCGACCCCATCAATGTTGATGATGGAGTTCAAGCGAATCAAGACACGGGAGCACCAACGACGGTGACTAAGAATGTGAATCAGAAACAGGCTACCACAAACTTTCAAATGTTTGCATCAAGAAAGTCGGCATTAGCAGCGCAAAAGAAAACAGCCGAAGAGCCTGTGGAAGACCTGGAAGAATGGCTGGCTCAAGAAAATGCTAAGAGAATAGCAGAGTACCAGAGGAAACTGATAGCAAAGGCCAGGTTGGAAGCAAGAAAAACTTTGAATTTTGACACTGAAGACAACTCTCAAAACGAAGAGCAACCTGCTTTTCATCATACAGCTAAACCCCGCCAGGCGGTACGTGGTGGAGAACGTGGTAAGACTACTCACGTTCAGGACCACGTCAACCTGACTGGGGAACTGACGGTTATGAATCTGAGAATGAGATCAATTCCAATCCAACTTGGAAGCCGCGTAATAAGTCTGTAGCCAGCAATCAGACTAACCCAGACGATGATCTTCACAAGCCGTATCGTCCAAAATCGTTTGCGGAAAGATCCAAATTCTGTGCAAGAATCGCGCTGGCACCCATGCCAGTCGAATGTAAGCTGCCAAACACGATCGGAAAATATGATGGCTTGCGCGATCCGGATGATCACTTGCACGCATTTGACTGCGCAGGAAGTGTTCCTTTGGAATGGAGGAAGGCAAATTTCTAGGGGTGGTTGTTACTAAAGATGGTTTCCGCGCGAACCCCGATAAAGTACAGGCAATTGAACGCATGCCATCTCCATCTTCGGTCCGGGAAGTTCAGACACTCATGGGGCGCCTAGTAGCCCTCAATCGTTTTCTCTCAAATTATGCCTCCAAGTCATTCCCTTTTGTGAATACATTGAAAAGTTGCCTCAAGAAATCGAATTTCGCTTGGACAGATGAGGCTGAGGCAGCCTTTAAGGAAATGAAAGAATGTTTAAGTCACTTGCCTACGCTCACAGCGCCACTTCCAAAGGAGCCATTAACGTTATACTTATCGGTAACGGACAAGGCAATAGGTGCTGTTCTCTTGGTTGATCGAAAGGGTGTTCAAACCCCAGTTTATTATGTCAGCAGAACTTTGCTCGACGCAGAAACCCGATACTCCATGATGGAAAAGCTGGTGCTGGCATTAGTTCACGCATCACGAAGGCTGCGGAGATACTTCCAAGGACACCCTATCATTGTCCTCACAGACTTCCGTATTAATGATATCTTGCGCAAACCAGAATTATCAGGCCGCCTGGCTAAGTGGGCCATTGAGCTGGGAGAGCACTCAATTGAGTATAAGTCCAGAACATCCTTTAAAGGGCAGATACTCGCAGACTTCGCCGCAGAGGTCCCCTCCGAAAGCATCACTGAATGCCAACAAGCACACGTCAATTCTCCCACTCCCGATCCAGCGGAGAAATGGGAGCTGTACACAGATGGGGCATGCAATGAGGACGGCGCAGGAGCAGGCTTGCGCCTAATCACTCCGGAGGGGAAGGATTTCACATACGCAATCCGGCTCGATTTCCTAACAACAAATAATGAAGCGGAGTATGAAGCGTTGCTCGCGGGATTGCGCATCGCAAAAAAGATGGGTGTACAACACTTGGAAGCTCACGTCGATTCTCAACTGGTAGCAAACCACATCGACGGTCGTACGAAGCGCGCGAAGCATCGATGATTTTGTACCTAGAGCAAATTAAAGTTCTCATGCGTGATTTTGAATACTGCAAGGTTAACCACATCAAGCGAAGCCAAAATAAGCCCGCCGACGCGTTAAGTAAGATGGCATCGACAGTTTTTGACTATCTGGCGAAAGATGTGCGGGTAGAGGTGTTGGATCATCCATCCGTGCCCCAAAAGCAAGTTAATGTTGTCCAAACCGGCAAAACATCTTGGACAACTCCCATCAAAGCTTATCTCATGCATGGGACACTCCCAGATAACAAGGCAGAAGCTCGAAAGCTCCAGAACAAGGCACTGCATTATCAAATCATAGACGGAACATTATATCGGCGCTCATATTTAGGGCCGTTGCTGCGGTGTGTTGACTCCGCAGAAGCAACGTACCTTATCAGAGATATCCATGAAGGGTCATGCGGATTACACGCTGGCCCAAGGATGGTTGTGGCTAAAATAATGAACGCGGGGTACTACTGGCCCGGAATGCACATGGATGCCATGACAGAGCTGCGCAAATGCAAGTCTTGCCAGCGCCACGCGCCAGGAACTTTGCGGCCCAAGAACAACTTGATACCCGTTACCACGGCTTGGCCATTTCAAAAGTGGGCCATTGACCTTGTGGGCCCTTTCCCCACAGCTCCCGGAAACGTCAAATACTTGGTGGTGGCCATTGATTACTTCACCAAATGGGTGGAAGCAAAAACCTTAGCGTCAATTGATGGAAAAAGCATCAAGAAGTTTATTTGGGAATTCATCATTTGCCGTTTTGGCTTACCAATGGAGGTCGTAAGTGATAATGGCACGCAATTCGCAGACGAACACTTACAAGAATGGCTCTCGTCCATGGGTATCAGTCAGATATTCACCTCGGTAGCGCACCCACAAGGTAACGGGCAAGTCGAGCGCGCAAACAGAAGCATCGTGGAAGGCATAAAAACCAGACTTGGTACAAAGCGCACTGGTTGGGTTGACGAGCTCCCTCATGTCCTATGGGCTCACCGCACACTGTCTAAGACAAGCAACGGAGAAACACCATTCAGCCTCACGTACGGGACAGAGGCCGTCATACCCGCAGAAATGCATTGCGCATCACCAAGGATCTTACTGGCAAATCATCGAGTCAATGACACAGAGTTAAAGCTTAATCTGGATCTGCTAGAAGAGCGCAGAGATATTGCCGCTATTAAAGAAGCCAATTACAAGCGACAGCTCGAACGATACTACAATGCTAAGGTTAAGGCAGAGGCTTTCCGCGTAGGGGATTATGTTTTTCGCAACAATGAAGCATCCAACGCGGAGAAGCCAGGCAAGCTCGCGCCAAACTGGGAAGGGCCGTACAAGGTGCAAGAAGTATTGGGGAAGGGCGCTTATGCTCTAGAGCGCTTGGATGGTACCCCAATCCCGCGCACATGGAACGCAGCCCAGTTGCGCATTTGTTACCTATAGGGCATTATTTCATGATTGTAATAAATAGCCTATGGCTACGTTCGTTTCAATTTCAATAAAAGGAAACTTTCATTTTACTTTATACTATTTCAATGTCGATTACATGCAATGACAACCATGATCAAAAAGCATTACAGTCAGTTACGAAGCATCAACAAGCTGCAAACAACAACACGACAAGCTGATACTACATACATGCCACTAACCAAAAAAGAGACATACAAAAAGCAAAAGGGGTGGCCTAATCAGTACAATATATGCATCATTAATTACTTAGCAACAAAAGATAACCATCCCTGCTACGCAGCATGCTGCCAGCCAGTGGATGTTCGTCGAAGCCTAAGTTTGGGAATCTTTGGCATATCACTGAGCTCATCCAACTTCTTCATCTTCACCGGAGCAGCAGACGGTCCTTCCTGATTCACTTCATCTCTAGTCAGCAGGAGATAACCGCAATAGGTGACCAGCTGGTGCATGGGAGTAGGAGGAACTTTGATCACAGGAGGATGATCGGATAACATTAGCATCACGTGGAGTGCTTCAACTTCAATGTTGGTGATTCTTAAAGGAGAAGGCATTGGAATAAGAAGTGAGGAAAAGAAAAGTATTGTATCAAAGATGGTAAACAATAGTTAACCTTTTATAGAAAAAAAAGTCAGCCCATTAATTACCATTAATGGTTAATACTCGAGTAGGGAGGCTAACCGTCACATCAGTCACCTGAAGCGCCGTCAATACTGTCAGACGACGTCAGCACACAGGGACAAGTGGCATCCGTTTCAATGGTGACGTCATACAATCATTATGACAAATTTAATCATCACACAAATTCAAGTTAAGCACAAAGATCCAAAAAATACAGAATACAAAGGGGCAGATAATTGTTCAGCAAAGCAACAAAAGTTAAAACAACAAGGGAAGGCAACGAACATCACTCATAGTCTATAAGATCTATGTACGTGTCCACTTCAGCTTCTTCATGCACTGCGCCAGAGCTTGCACCAGCAGCGGATGACTCTCCTCCTCCCTGCGCCGCAGCTCTCCGCGCCTCCTCCTCCCTGCGCTCTTTCTCTTCCATCTCCGCGCCAAGGCGGTCAGACTCTTCGAAGTAGCTGCGAAGCTGCCCAATAGGATCTTCCGTTCTCAAGCATTGGTCCACCACATCAAAGACATCAAATGTAAGGGTCTCAAATTCTTGCTGCGCAGCAACGGCTTCATCCTCATATGGCTTACCAAAATGTTCTCCATCTTCGAGCGCTAAGCCAGCAGCATGATGATGATAGCCTTCAGCAAATCCCTGTTGCACACCACTACGCATGGATGTGGCTCCAATCTTCGCCACCGCATCGCCAAATTTGGGCTCATTCCAGATGCGCTTGAAGACCTATGGATCACACATGAACCAGTAACGTTAAAAACACATAGCAGAAACATAAGACCTAAATTACGAATAATCTCACCCCTTGAAGACCATGCTGCATCATCCAAGACAATCGCTCTTGGGCAGCTCGAGAAGTTTGCACGACAGTTTGGCGCTCATTTTGAGTCTGTTGAAGGTTTACTTCCAATTGCACGCGCGAAGAATCCAACAAAGCATTCGTCTCTTCAAGCTGTGCCTTCTCACTAGCAAGCCCCTTAACCTGTCCTTCCAACTCGGACATCCGCGTTGTGGCAGTTACAAGGGCTTCATGCTGTTCCTTCAACTTTATCACAGTGTCGGCCAACTCAGCCTGTTTGGCATCAAGAGCCTTCTGCTTCTCTTCCGCCTCGAGTACCACTCGGGCAAGATCATTCTTCGCCTTCTCAACGGACTTCCCCCTACGCTCAAGGTCTAGGTTGGTGCGCTCACAAGATTCTTTCCACTGCTTGGCAGCTTCAGCTTTCTCCGTCTTCAACTTTTGAATCTCACCTTCGGCTGCTCGAAGTTGACCGCTCAATTGCTCAACTTCCGAGCGAGAATCCACGCGGGAGCGCTGGAACTCCTCCTCCCTTTTTCTCTGTGCATCCTCTGCACTCCTTAAAGCTTGCCAAGATCGCTGGAACTCTTCCTCTTGCCTCATGATCGACCCATAGTTACTAAAGCAGAGCGCTAGGTTCAAGCTCATATCAGACATCAGTGAACGACGATCTATGCCATCCTGGTAGTCTCGTTCGCTAGGCGGCACAGCGTAGGCAATGAACTCTTCCGCGACAAGCGGATTGGTAAACCGAGTCGTCTGCTTAATGTCCCATCGGGGTTGATAAGGTCTGTTTGGATCATAGTCCGGGGGAGCTATTCTTCCCCTACCTCCACTTGTTCTCCCTGATCCTTGCAGTGTCTCAGTTGCACTCCTTTTAGGGGTTGAGGCCGATGACATCACACCCGCAGACGTTTTCTCCGCATGCACCTCTGTGGTAACAAGTACACTCGGTGCAGGAGGCTGATCAAGCTGAATACCTCCCTCCTCATGACAAACGTCAGTGGACACGTTTGCAACATCAACATCCACATGTGATGGCTCCATAAGTGGACGTTTCCCAGCTTTCTTGCTTGCCTCAGGAGTCAACGTCACTCCTTCAACTTGAACAGCTGACTGCGTCCCCAAAACAGACAAATTCGTCCCTTCCGCGTTTTCGGGGACGGGCTCACTCACCTCCTTCACACTCACAGCCGGTTTCTTCACAGTCCCTTGTTGAACAGGACCCTTACCTGAAAAATCAAACAAAGGAAATCAATTAACTTATGCTCTCCATCAATAAGGGAGATAACGAAATCTAACCGGGTAGCTCACCAAAAGCTTGCTTAACAGATTTTATGAACAGGGGTTGACGTTTAGGCGGAGGCTTAACAACCAATTTCACTCCGCTCGGCATAGCATTCGTTTCCCCTCCAGTAGCCAGATCCGCACCCACACTTGACGGTGCCACCTTTACGCTCTCCGAAGTTGGCTTCGGGACTTGCACTTGTGTTTGGGCAAGTTCGTCAAGGCGTTTCTGATACAACTAAGTTGATACTTCAACGGAATCATCTAGAGGAGTAGGCCCGCTGGTACGTTGGCGCTTAACCTCCTCATCGGATTCCGTCGCCTCATCATCTCCTTTAGACGCTGCGGAGCTCGAGGCCACCTTTTTCCCCTTGCGCGACTCTTTGCGCTGGCGTTTTGGCCCAGTTCCTAAATTACATAAAAACGAAGTCAGAGGTCATCACCATTCAAACAACTACAAACAGGCTTACCTGTACATGCCATCTTTTTACGACTTGGGGAGGTATCTCCCTGGCCAACACCAGGTCTCTTCACGGAGTGGATTCCTGCGCCTGAAACAAAGGGCACGCCGGATCAGAGTAGGAAATGCGCGAATCACACCGCACCCTTTTTTGGCGCAGGAACAGTCCGCTACCGTGACTGTCATAACCGACACATAGCAACAAAGAGAAGAGAATACCTGTACGCGCATAATGGCGTGGAGCATCTTTGAGTTAAGGCATCAAGAAATTGCGCTCCAATCGCTCCATGACTGTAGGCGCACCAGGGGGTAAAGCTATGTAACTTAGTTTAGCAGCACCACGAGCATCGAACAAATCAAACTTCGTCATCCCTACAGAGACAGAAACATAAGGAGAAAATACCACATTGAAGTAAACCACTAAGCGAAAAGGGAATAGACATGTTACTTACTAGCATCAGCCGCGGTAGGCTCACGACCCTCCGGGTTCCCCAAACGGCTAAGACCCAACATTACAAGCACTCCTTCAGGGCATTTCTCCATAGACAGAGGAGTAGCATGGGCGCACAGGGTTTCATACCAAGGTTGGTTTTTGTAATCTTTCATCGGAGGGAACTCCGCAATTCTCTCCTTCACACCAACGCTCATCCACTGTAGAGCAACAGGGATTACCCCCCTATGAATGTAGAAAAATTTTTCCTTCCAGTCATACATCGACTTTGGACTCTCCGAGACAACCTGAGTCCGATTCCGTCGCGGTGATACACTATACCACCCGGGTCCCCCACGAGCCTCTTCCAGAACGTAGAACACGTTCAGCATGTCAAAGGTCGGCTCCAAGTCTAATGATCGGCAGGTCGCCTCGAAATGTACCAGTCTTGATAGCCCAAAAGGAGTCATCTGTGTGGGATGAACCCCATATTTCATAAAGGCACTAACCAGGAACTTCGTAATTGGAAGACGGAAGCAACACCGGGTGAAGAACGCTTCATATAATGCAATCTTGCCAGGGGAAGCTTCCAACGCCGTTTTACCGGCGGCCGGTAATTCCGGCTCCCAGGCGGCTTCAATCCCGTACTGGTCAAGAAAGGTGGAAGACGAAGACGCATCCCACTTGACAATGGTGGTGGTAATACCTTTCTCGGTCTTCTCGGTCACTTTGGATTGGTCGGCTGCACCGAAAGTTTCTTGAGACATTTTTTAGGGAAGATGGAAGAAAGGAAATTAGGTCAAGAAAGGAGTGGGAAATGTGTCAGTTGAAAAAACTTTGAAATGCCTTTATACTGTGTGCAATAACTACCAGTGACGTCAGCCTGGGTAAGTGGAAACGACTTTCCACACGACACGTGGCATTGAATAGCGAAATAGGCGGCACACGCGCTAAGCACGCGCTTTCACGCGACTGACGCAGCCGTCTGCCATAACTGATGGGATGCTCACTGACACAGGCATAGCTTGTGACAGACGCAACCCACCACGCCTCGCTTAGAAATAGACAACTGTCCTCCACCAACGTGGCACGTCCGCGGTCGCGGAGAATTTACGTCAAATTAAGTACCGTTCTCCGCAATCCGCGTTAGTGACACTCCGGGTTCTCATTAATCCGAACAAATCCTCCACCAACACCTTATTTCCGCTACCAAAACAGGATGAGCTACCATCAGAGCATCAATACTATGAGTCCACCATCCACCCTCCTCCCTCATACACTCGAGAAAAGGGTACACACTGGACTGGGGGGACTTGATGGGATTGGGTGCTCATTACTGCGCAAAGCATACCCAAACCCAGACTGCAATATCGCGGAGAGGCTTCTCGAGCGCAAAGTAAACTTCGCCAGCAAGCAAAGCAGTAACGGCTATCCTATAATTACGGAGTAATGCCCGCGCGCGTAAGCGGTAAAAGCGGTAATCGTTCCATGTTTCCTTATTTATGGGTATCTCTTAACTACTTTACTAATATAATCCTTGGGTAGTGGAGACAACCCTAATCGGGCCTGGCCCATTACGATTAGGGTTTTGGGTAATGGTGGCATACGTCCATCTCTATATAAAGGATCATATCCTTAATAGAGAGGACACTTTTGGCTAACCCTAAGAGCTATCATACTTGATAGTATCCTCATTCACCCACGTTTTTGTTATAAACTACTACCTTGTGTAGTCGTCTCCCTACCCACTTAATCTTGTTTGCAGGTTACTCCAATCCAGGAAGTGCTAGTGAAGGATCAATCTTGTGGTTGCATCTAGGCTATCATCCCTATAAGGAGGTTAGGTTATTTGTTTCTTCACATATATATATATATATATATATATATATACTAGCAGAAAACCCGCGCGATGCGGCGACGATGACAATTTACAAGGCGGTGCTCGTTTTTAGTTCGTTTGACGATTCATTTGTGATATATTATGTTAGTTTTCTTATGTGTATAATGTTTACCAAAGTGTATTATGTTAATTGTATGTATTCTCTTGTTAAAGTTTCATGTTAGGAACAATACTATAGTTTATCTGTGTTGAATAGATGATAATTTAACATTAAAAATTATCAATACTCCCGAAACCATTGTGGAGTGCTTTAAACTAAAACAAGATTAATAGTTGTGGGGATTTTCTCAATTTCTACATTCTCACTATTGTGCTTTTAATAGAAAATAACACAAAAATAAGGTTAAACAGGCTTGAAAACAAGTTTTCAAAAACAAAAACAATAGTCAACAACATAAAAATAGGTATCCCGTTTTTTAAATAAATGTAAGAAAGGAGTACAATTATATACACCAACTTATTGTAAGTTATCTTTTTGTTGATATCAAAAAGGATATACTAATCATTGTATTGTATTGTGTTTGACATAATATCTTCAATATGTTGTCATTTCTGTATTCCTTACGTTTAATAAAACATGTACTAATTAACAAATTTTAGTAGGACTGCTCACGTGGATCAAAAAAATTAGTATCTTAAAAACCAATCAAAAAAATTTGGACCATAGCATCAACAAAAAATAGGTCTTACAACCCTCATTATCATCATCTTCACCAACTTAGTAGTATCCTCTTCATCTCCAATATCTTCCTCATCCTCTAAATCTTGTTCAAAATCTGTATATATCACGCCCGCTTCAACTTGCTTGACCCAACAATGCTTCTTGCCTTTATAGTGCACATGCATAAGTGCAGCGTTCACACAATACGCATCACAAAGGCTCGACCCATCTGTATTGGCATATATGTTTTCTAATAACATGTAATAGAAGGGCATAGATGGCAAGCCTAAATGTATGAACAGAGATTTTTTTTCTCAATAAAACAAAATTTTAAGATATCTTGAATCACTTTCCCAAAGAAACCAAATCCATAGAAGAACCAAAAGTTTTGATAATTTACTATTTTCATTAATCACCAAAACAGCAGGACCTTGAGATTATATCTTCTTTAATGACACATATATTTAAAAAAAAGGTATTTGTTTAAAGAGCCGTTGGCAACATTGATAAGGTCATCAGCTAGGAACTCGGCAATGGCCTTGACAAGCTTTAAAGGTGAAATATCAATACCTGATGCCTAACAACACCAGCATAAATGATTCTAGTAGTCTCTTTTTGGTCCAATGCATTGGTAGTAATGTAATCTTCCACTACCATTTTGATTTCTACATAAAGATGTCTGTACTTGACAGTTGAAGCTATTCGCACACACGGTTTAATCTCAAGCAGAACAACAACACGTTCCTAGACTGCCACAACAAAAAAAAAAGCTTATAAACATATAATTCATATTTAAATGATACAAAATAAAACTCTAGAAATATAAGTTGCAACAAAATAACGAATCCAAACAAATGACAAACAAACTGGCCACATATAATACAAAAAACCGTAATCGTCACTGGCCACATATGATTCAAATACTAAATTACCTGAGCTTTGAATTTCAAAATGCAAGAAACTTTCAATTTCAAAATGTGAGGCACATGTTCATCATCAAAATTATTTATATCATCATATGTTACAAATAGTCAACCAGCAAATCAAGTAGTCAATAGTCAGCGAGTTAAATTTAGTATCAAAAGTAAAATATCTCAAGTTACCAACTTCTAAAAAACACAAGGTTAAGCAATGTCAAGTGTCAAATTGAAGGACGACCTAGTCAAGTTATAAAATTCAATCAAATCTTGAACTTTATATGACAAAAATATTCAATAAAGAACTGAAAGTTGCGAGTAGGTTCCTTGATAATCCAGCAAGCCAACAAAGAATCTCATATTCTCATGTTACCAGCTACTAATAATTTACCTCAAAATCAAGATTGAACTAATTGCCTCCAATAGCAAAGTGTACTTCTGAGAGGCAAATGATTATATTCCAAGTAATGAAAGTGCACCAATGGTATTTATTAAGGATTTCAAATCTTGAACATCTCGTTTTCAGTTGAAAGTAAACGATCCCTTTGACAAAGTTGGTCTATCGCAACTTGTGTTGCAATCATTTAACCCTCTTTTCTTTGAATTTCCTCTGGCCACCTAATAATAAAAATATATAAAAATTAGATGCAAAAAACAGGTGTCTTTTTTTATCATATCATAGAATTAGTCCCCTCTCAGTTTCTATCACCTATCAGACCTAGATATGGCATTTTGACCCATATTACAATGCAAATGAGTCGATTAAGTCATATTTTCATCTCAAGAAGGTGAAAGTGCAAACGTTAGCTTTATCAGAGACCGGTCAAATGGGTCAAGAGTAGCCCCAACTCTATATTTAATCCACGAAACATCCTAGGTTATTTAAACAAAAGCAAAATTTTCATAGAAAGAAGATGACTTTTGTTCTAGATCAACCCATCCGCCCTAACATGTTTCAACTTTTGACTCATACAAAAAAGTTACCAGTTTTGACCTGTTACCCAACCCACCATACGTAGTCAGTTTGACACCACAAACCAGACACACAAAATGAAAATGTTGATGTCCTTAAATCTAAACTCTATTACTCAGATGGTTAATTCATTAAATATATGACAGAACTGTGAGCATCGAGCCAATTGTTATTATAGTTGTTACATTAATTTTCAATTTAAAAGAATCATCAAAGGAGATTAATCTTCATTCTATTTCGTTAAAATAATTAAAACTGAACTCTTTTGATAACACAACATAAAGAGTAACATTAATAAAAAAAAATATAATAAACTTAAGATTAAATCAAATAGGTTATGTTATACCAGAGCCATACGAACAGTAATCAAGTTATACAAAAACTTGCCTACAAAGCTACCAAACCTGAAAATCATTAGTATTGTATTGGTCATGAAACTAACACAAAAATTCAACAGACAGTAAGAAATTAAATTTGAATGACAGTCAAGAACAAACCTGGAAATCAATTAGTATTTCCTCAAATCGGGGTCATACACTGCAGATTGAAAGAGAGAATAATAAATTTCTCCAAATCGGTTTTTAACACAAGAGAAAGAAAGAAAAAGCAAGAGGAGAGAGAGAGAGAGGCAGAAGATGAAACAGTAATATGAAAGGAGATTTAGTTTTCCTACCAGATTGGTTGCTTGATCGATCTTCAAGATGATTAAAATTAGATTTAAAGCTTCATGGTTCTCATTATCTCAAATAGTAAGAGAATCAATAGACTGTGGTTTAAACATAGGGATTTGATATAATTTAAAAGTTTTCTGACGAAACATTGGGAAGAGTGTGGGATTCAAAATTTGAATTAATAAATTTGGCCGCCAAAAGTTAGATCAAGGTTTGGTGTTGATGTTGTGTGCATTGAACTATTGTACAATAAGCTTTCAAGGTTTGTACCATTTAAAAATATGGCAAATGACCTAAGTTGCCCTTCCTATCCCCATATTATATATAGTATAGATGTATATATATATATATATATATATATATATATATATATATATATAGGGTAGGCTTCCTGTAGGAAAATGGTTTTGTGTAGGAAGTGTATGAAGTGTTTTCAACCATTGGATTTAAAGATGGATGGTGGAGATTAAAACTTTAGATGTGTTTAAAATTTAATTAATATATTATAGAAATTCATGGTAGGATTGTGAATATTTATTTTAAATGAGGGTGTAAATGTCATTTTGTTTTAAACTTCTAGAAACCTTTTTAATGCTCTTCTTAAATAACGGTTTCTCTCTCTCTCCCTCTCTCTCTTAATTATTATTTGTCATAATCATTAATAAGTAAATATTAATTCTCACAAAATAACGTAGGAAATAATCTTAAATGTTCTCAAACACAGTGTTTAGTTTCAATATAAAACACTTCTACTGTGTAGGATGAATATAAATTCAATATAAAACAGTAGAAGTCATAATCATTCATAAGTAAACATTTAGTTTTAAAACACTTATACTATGTTTAGTTTCAAGATAAAACACTATTGATGTTATTATAAAACACCCCCGATAATATTATAAAACACTCCTTATTAATGCATACTAGTTTCTCTTTCATTATAAAACACTATTGGCGTTATTATAAAACACTCCTAATGTTAACCTTCTGCCATGACTTAAATAATAGAACAAGTGATAGAGATGGGTTATATGATTGAAGAATCGAACAAGTTTTTGAGTATTGATCAACTTATTTGATATGAATATCTTATAATTCTTATGAAAAATAATGAATAATTAGTTAATTTATGATGATCAAACTTCATAAATATCTAGATGTTAGTTGCTAATTTAGTGGGTTTGTAATAAATAAAAAAATTGACAAAAAATCTATAATGCCCTTCATCTAAAGATTTAATCAGATTTGATCTAATGGATGAAAACACTTCCTACACAAAACAATTTTTCTACCGGATCCTCTACATATATATATATATACGCACACACAAACGAGGCCAAACTAGAGCTTTACTTATCGAGCTTGATACGTGTTTTACAAAATGAACCTGGCATATTATAAATTTCAAAGTCAACCGAACATATTATAAATATAAAAGTCAAATGTACATTTTTTACTTTTTGAAGTCAACCAGAGATGTTATAAATTTTAAAACCAAACATATATTAAAATATCAAAGTCAACCGAACATATTATAAATATAAACATTGCAGCCCCAACGGGTCACGACGATATAATTAAAGAGAGTTTGAACTATAGCATCAAATGGGTCATTTGTTGCTGTCCGTTGCTGGTTCAAGTGTGAAACTGTGGCTGGTCTGCTGCACGGTTCGGTTGCTGGGTTGGTGTTCTGCTGCGCGGGTGTGCTAGTTGTGGTCTGCTGGTTCAAGTGCAAGCCTCGCGTCCCTTCTGTCTACTGCTGCTGGTCTGCAGCGATAAACCAGTGACGTTTATACCCCTATACTTTGCAAAGCATTAAACCCTTCTAAAGGTACCTGCAGCATTATGACGATCAAGATTTAGAAAGACTTTCCAATTTGGGAATGTTTAATACCTGCAGCATAGTCTCAATTTGACGTTTATACCCCTAAAAATTTATATTATTTTTCTTTGCACAAATTTGTAATTGACTATTATATATGTGGTGATCGAGTTTGGGGTGTGGGAATAGATTCACAAAGTTTATGGATTTTTGGTTAGTCTTAGATGCGTAGAACTACAAAATGAGTATCATAGGCTTAAGGTGAACCATACACTAGAAATGTTATCTAGAGTCGGTGAACCACAGTAGGCATACAATGCTCCTATAAGAGAGTTCATTTTAACTTGATTTAAGTTTGTTTCCAAACTTGTATGTTATTTAATTATTTGTATATCATGTAAAATAGCTAAACAAGTTAAAACTTTGTAAATTAGGAACAGTTTTGATTAAAGAGATAACTATACAGATAGTCCTTATAGTTTATAGAAAGTAACAACTTAGAGTACTAACTTTATTTTTTAACATGTTAATGGTTTAAGGTTTAAGTTTTGTAACATGTTAGGGTACTAAGGCTAACTCCGTTAGTTTTTCTAGTTAACTTTTGATCAAATGACTAAAATGCCCAAGAATAACATGTGCCATTCTTGTAACTAACTTTATTTGATTTACAACGATACTTTTTGCAATTTATTGAAATTAGAATTACCTATTAATATTATTAAATTTAAAAATTTAAAATTTTAATAATATACTAAATTAAATAATTATACACTACACATTTTAATATAATTTTTTATAAAACAATACTTTTATCCATATAAACCACCGCCTATAAGCCTAATTTGTATCTACTATCAAGCACCGCGTCAACTCTCATCTCCACCGCCATTGCCGTCGCGCGTTATCTATATATGACAAGGTCATCTATATTTTTTTAATATATAGAACTTTTTATTAATATTATTAAAAAATAGAAATTTTGAATTATAAAATTATACAAAATTAAATAATTATAATATATACATTTTAGTATATATTTTTTTATAAAACAATACTTCTATCCATGTAAACCATCATCAATAAGCCTAATTCGTATTTGCCATTAAGCACAACGTATACTCTCATCTCCACTGCCATTGCTGCCATACATTCAAATTTTCATAGCGCCTCACCCCTTAGAGGCGTATGTACAATTTGAAACCTGTGAGGCGCACCTCAGACTCGTTTTCTTAGAGTTTCGCCTCGAGGCGCACCTCGGGCGTACGTCTCACCCGTTTTTTTAAACATGCATACATTATCTATATTTGACAAGGTCGTCTATATTTTTAAATTTAATAATTATACTCTATGCGCTTTAATAATATTAATAGCTAATTCTACATCAATTAATACATTAACTCTATGCATTGTAATATAGATAACGCATGACAGCAATGGCGATGAAGGTGAGAGATGATGTGGTGCTTGATTACAGATATGAGTTACACTTATAGACGGTGGTTTATATGGATAAAATTATTGTTTTATAAAAGATATATACTAAAACGTAAAAGTATAATTATTTAATTTAATATATTTTTATAACTTCAAACTTTTATGTTTTAATAATATTAATAGATAATTCTAATTTTAATAAATTGCAATAGTTATCCTTGTAATCAAATAGAGTTAACTACAAGAATATCTAGTTATTATAGGGCATTTTAGTCATTTTATCAAAACTTGACTAGAAAAAACTAACGTAGTTGGCCTTAGTATCCAAACATGTTACAAAACAAAAACCATAAACCCTTAACATGTTAAAAAATAAATTAGTACCCCAAGATGTTAGCTTCTGTAAACCATAGGGACTATCCATGTAGTTTTCTCCACATTCAAATAACAATGTTATAATAAAACAAAACTCACAGCGTCACGAAGCTCCGTTCCAGTTTTGATCTGCTGTCTACTGCGCGGGTCTGCTGCTGCTGATCTGTTTATCCGGTTTTGATGCTGCTGATCGGCTATCCACTTTTGGCGCTTCTGTCTACTGCGCGGGTCAGCTGCTGATCTACTGCTGCTGATATGTTGCTGGGCTGCTGGTACCATTAACATTTATACCCCTGCATCTTCTCCACCGCTGAGACCACCACCTCCCAACTGAAACCCACCGGACCACCGTACCACCACCCTCTCATGACTGTCTCCTCCCTCTTTTTTACAATATTCCGAGCACCATTTCTTCACCCCTCTGTATCCGCCTAAACCTCCTTCCACCCCCTGAAATCTCCTTCCCTGTTAATGGCCTCTACCACCGTCGCTCCCCCACCCAAAACATCCTACCCTGAAACCTCCCTCCCTGAACCGCCCCTCCCCTGAGACCTTCCCCCCTGTACCGCCGTTTTCTCCGAAAACCCACCGGTTTCTTGCCCACACTCCAACGGTTATTATTTTGAACAACGCCAATCGCCCCCTGACATCCCTAATCGCCCTTCCTGTCTTAACCCACTCGTCCCTCCTGCCTTCCCTACTCGCCTCCTGCCATCCCTACTCGCCTCCTGCCATCCCTACTCGCCCTCCTGCCATCCTACTCGTCCTCCTGCCAACCTACTCGCCCCTCCTGTCTATCCCTACTCGCCCTCCTGCCAGACCTTATCTCCCTCCTGCCAGACCTAATCGCCTACCTGCTACCTTAAAATACTACAAGCATGCGAATTTGACATTCAATAAATCTTATTATAAATCTTATTGTGGTAGAAATTAAAAAGTAATAATAATAGAATACTAATTTCACACACACACACAGCATGAGGAGCCGAAGAGACGCCGATTTCCGGCGAGCAAAATTCAACCGGGGGCAAACTGATCCAAGGCCAATCACAACCTTCTTCATCTCCAACCTGCCTAGGGGGGTAACTGACTCTCTGCTCTGGAAAGCGTTTCAACCGCACGGAATTGTCAAGGATGCGTACGTTGCGAGGAAGACGGATTCACGTGGGAATTGGTTTGGGTTTATTAGATACTTGGGTGTACAGAATGTGGATGAGGTGTTGAAAAGTATGAACACGGTGAAGATATTCGAGGCTAAGGTGGGGGTCACGGTGGCGAAGTTCGGGAAAGACCACCGGAGGTTGGCACAACCTGTGCAGCCTCCGTTTCAGCAGAAGACTCATCAAGGGGTTCCAACCAAATCGTCCACGAAGTATGTTCCGGTGAACAAAGGGGCTGGTTTCTCGTATAAGGAGGCAACAACAGGGGTACCGGACCCTCCATCTTCCTCCGCAAAAGTTCTGTTGGTGAAAGGTAGGGGTGCTCTATACCCGGAGCACTGTATCATGCGAACCGTAATTGGCGAAGCAATTGATTTCAAGTCCATCAGCGGACTCAAGAAGATGATGTTATCCGGTGGATATGTGGAGAGTCCCGTGAGTCTCATTGGTGGGCTAAAGGTGATGATCGTTTTCAGGGATAAGAGAACTGCACTTGAGTTTATTAGTAGAAAGGAGGAGTTATGGGGGTCGTTACTCTCATCAGCGGTGTTATGGGATGGAAGTTATTTGAAGTTTGAAAGGGTGGTGTGTCTGAAGGTGTATGGTATGCCGTTGCAGCTCCGCGAGGCCAACTTTTTCAACCAGGTGGGTCAACTGTTTGGTAAGGTTGTCATGGATTCTAACTATTCATGGTTGTCTCCTAATAATATTGAAGGAAAGGTGTGGGTTAGTGTTAAATTGGACAAAAGGATTGATGAGGAGATATCGGTAGTCTGGGGCGGCGATACTGTTCAGGCTTGGGTTACGGAGGTGGAAGACCCAGTTGTCCATGAGGTGATTGATAGTCTGAATACCAGGGAAGAATTCGTTGCTCCAGTGTCTGAAGAATCAGTTGTCAACAATGATGACTTGGAGGAGGGTGAATTTCGCCAAAATGTTGATATGGAGGACTCTCCGATCAGAGCCTTGCCGGAGAAGGTCACGGATGGTCGGAAGGCAGACAAAGGGGTGCATGTGCATGGGGATGGAGGCACTTCTAGGGAAGCTCAAAAGTCTTGTGGGTTAAGACAAAATGCATTTAATGCTATGGAGAATCAGGTGGGGCCAGGGGGGAATAATGATTCACTCGATCTAAACAGAAGTTGTGACTGCTTTTCAGTGGGCCACAATGGCGTTTTCAATTCAGATGGGGAGACTATGGTTGATGGTACACAGATACATGTTCCTGTGGTGGATTCAGAAGGCGATCGTGTTGTAAATTCTGCTCATATTGATAATAATAATATCAGTACAAATATGTCCCCTTTAGATAATAATGATAATAATATCCCCCATAATGATAATACTATTCACCCTCAAATTGGTGTATCGGAGTTGGGTTCCATTAATCCTCAGGTTGGGAATGCGAATGGGGCATATGGGGATCCTGTGCAATCCGAGGTTCGGCTTACGGTACTTGCTGGTTCAGTTGTTGGCATTGACTTAGGAGGCTTTGAAGGGCAGGTTCAGGATGTAGTTTATGGAGAGGGTGCTATTTCTGGTTTCCAATGAATTTCTTAAGTATCAATATACGGGGGGTTAGGGATGATAGGAAAACATCCTGGATTAGAGGTTTAAAGACGAGTCATGGATCACATTTTGTTGGGGTTCAGGAATCTAAACTGGCTCAAGGTTCGTTCTTTCATTTTAATTGTCTTTGGGGTAGAACGATATTTAGTTTTGAACAAGTGCATGCTGAAGGTAGGTCGGGGGGTATAATCAGTCTGTGGGATCCTTCTGTTTACCAGGTAACTTCGGTGGTTAAGAACAGATATTTTCTTGTTACAACTGGTGTTCTTGTAGCAACTGGTGAAGTTTTAAATGTGGGGAATGTGTATGCCCCAAATGATCCCGTTACTAGACGTAGATTGTGGAATGAATTACTTGGGGTTAGACATTCCAGGGTCGGATTCTGGGTGTTCTTTGGGGATTTTAATGACGTAAGGTGTCAACAGGAACGGAAGAACACGGAATTTGTGGCTTTGAACACAGATTTCTTTAACGATTTTATTAGAAGGGCAGATTTGCATGAGTATAACATGGGGGGCCTGAAGTTTACGTATATGTCGGACAGTGGTGAAAAGTTGAGTAAGTTGGATAGATATTTAGTCTGTAGTGACTTCATGTCTAAATGGGGGGAAGCTTCAGTTACTGCTTTGTCCAGGTTTGCGTCTGATCATAGTCCTATTGTTATGTCGGTGACGCCATCAGATTTTGGGCATATCCCATTCCGGTTCTTTAATTCGTGGTTAGAACTCCCGGGGTTTATTGATTATGTTTTAGGCCTTTGTGGGGGTTTCTCGTTTTCTGGTCCTTCTGATCTTGCAATCATCACTAAACTAAAGTTTCTCAAGAAAAGGATTAAGGAATGGGTTGGGTTGGAAAGAGCAAAGTTGACCGGGGAGTATGAGATAAAACGTAAGGAGGTTGAAAGGCTGGATACTTTGGCGGATGACAGGATATTATCGCCACATGAACTGGATTTGCGGTCCTGTGCTAGATCCTTTATTTTGGAGTTTGATCGGCGAAAACAAATGGACCTTAAACAAAAGGCGATGGTGAAGTGGGCAATTGATGGTGATGAAAATTCCAAATTCTTTCATGGTATTATTAATTCTAATGTGTCTAGTAAGAGAATTCATGGTCTATTGGTCGATGGTGAGTGGGTGACGTCTCCCACGTTCATTAAGGACGGTGCCTATACCTTTTTTGAGGAGAAGTTTCGGGAGCCTAACTCGTTGAGACCACATATCGTCTGCCCGAACCTCAAAAAGGTTTCGGACCCTGAAGCTTGCTTGCTGTGTCAACCGTTCTCTGTACAAGAAATTAAAGATGCGGTGTGGGATTGTGAGGGTGACAAGGCACCGGGCCCTGATGGGTTCAATTTTCGGTTCCTCAAGAGATGTTGGGCTGGTTTTCAAGAGGATTTTGTGCGACTCTTTGATGATTTTTATAATGGGGCTGGTTTGGGACCGGGGTGTGCCCCGTCGTTCATTGCCTTAATCCCAAAGAAAAATGACCCGGTGGGTTTCCAGGATTACAGGCCCATTAGCTTGGTTGGGTGCGTTAATAAGGTCCTTTCCAAGGTCCTAGTGGCTAGGCTTAAGCCGATCATTGGGAAGTTGATATCTCCTGAACAATCGGCTTTCTTAGCCGGTAGGAACATTACGGACGGGCCATTGATGTTGAATGAGGTGGTTGGGTGGATGAAGAGGATGAAACGTCAAGGGATGGTTTTCAAGGTGGATATTGAAAAGGCGTATGATTCTTTGAATTGGGATTTTTTGGAGTCGATCATGTTACAAATGAACTTCCCATCTAGGTGGTGCAATTGGGTAATGGATATTGTTAGGTCCGCGAGAGCATCTGTCTTGGTTAACGGCTCTCCTACCAATGAGTTTGTGTGCAGCCGTGGTCTCAGGCAAGGTGACCCCCTCTCACCTTTCTTATTCCTATTTTCCATGGAGGCTTTGTCGGGTGTTATGCGAAGGGCTACGGAGGTGGGACTTTTCCGTGGCTTGGTGTGCGGTTCGGGTGGGTTATCTTTGTCACACTTGCTTTATGCCGATGATGTTGTTTTTCTTGGTGAATGGTCCTTTGCTAATGCTAGAAACTTGAAGCGGATCCTTAGGTGCTTTTACCTAGTCTCGGGGCTAAAAGCTAACCTTGGGAAATGTTGTGTCTTTGGGTTGGGAGTTGATTCTGATGAGGTTGCTCAAATGGCAAATGTTTTATTATGTAGAGCGGATTCCCTGCCATTCACATACCTTGGTATTCCGGTAGGGGCGAATATGAATCTTTATAAGAATTGGAAACCGGTTGTTGACTCTTTTAAGAATAAGTTGTCACTGTGGAAGGCGAAAACTTTATCATTTGGTGGGCGGGTGACGCTTTTGAAGTCCGTTCTCAATGCTTTACCCACTTACTATTTTTCTATATTTAAAGCGCCTGCCAAGGTTATTGATGAACTTGATAAATTGAGAAGAATATTTTTTTGGGGTGGATCGGTTGATAAGGCAAAGATGAATTGGGTTGCGTGGCAAAAGGTGAGTGCCCCGGTTGAATTTGGAGGTCTTGGTTTCGGCTCTCTTCAAGATGCAAACTCCTCTATGCTTGCGAAGTGGTGGTGGCGATTCAAAGTCGACACTTCCGCTCTTTGGAGAAAGGTTATTTGGGCTTTTCACAGTTCGTCTAGGGACTGGAATCCGATTCCGTCAAAAGTTTCGGTTCCCGGTCCTTGGAAACAGATTTTTTCTGCTATGTAGGTGGTTAAAAGGCTTGGGGTGGATGTGGGTTGGGCTATTCAGGGGGTAATCGGGGACGGGTTGGATGTTTTTTTCTGGCTGGACTGTTGGGCCGCAGAGGTACCTTTGGCCGCTGCTTTTCCGGCTTTGTTCGCGCTAGAAAAAAACAAGTTCGCTCGTGTTGCTGATCGCGTGTTACAGTCGGGTCTGGGGTGGGGTTGGGATTGGAAACGAGACTCTTTTTCTGCTGCAGAACTGGGTGAATTGAACCTGTTTCGCAGCTGTGTGGCTGTCCCAGCTTTGTCCGTGGCCTCTGATCGCTGGAAATGGAATCTCAGCAGCTGCGGCGTCTTCTCTGTGGCTGATCTCAAGCGCTATCTGCAGTCCATCAGGTTTATGCAGGCTCCGTTCGTGGTGGAGATGAATTCTTGGGTACCTAGGAAGGCGATTATACTTGCTTGGAGGGCCGAAATGGACCGTCTGCCTTCAAAAGCTGCTTTACTTAGCAGGAATGTTCCTGTCGGGTCAGACTTATGCTGTTTCTGTGGTGATCAAGTGGAAACTACGGATCATTTGTTTATTTCTTGTGCACTCTCTCAAACGGTTTGGTCATTAGTCGCGCAATGGTGCAAAGTGAGCCCGCCTTTTATATTTCATTTCAAGGATTTACTAATGTTACACAATCATATTGGTGGATCGACGAGGACAAAGAAGGCGTTCTATGCGGTGGTTTTGACGACGATTTGGTGTTTATGGAAACATAGGAACGAAGCAGTGTTCGATCAAAGACAAGTTTCTCTTCAAAAGGTTCTTGGTGACATAAAATCCCTTAGCTTCTTCTGGATCAAGGCAAGGGCTGGTTCACGATCTTTGGACTGGACATCTTGGTGCAAGTTTAACCTCTCAAACATTGGCTGGTGATCTGTCTGTTTGTTGTTTGTGCTTTCTTTTTGGTGTTTTGTATATATCGACTTTGTACGGTGTATAGCTAGTGACCCGCTAGCATTGGTGATATAATATTTTGTTGATCGTTCAAAAAAAAAAAAACATTTATACCCCTGCAGACACAAATCCAGTTTTGGCGCTTCTTTCTCCCATTAGCCTATCTCACCATAAGTAAAAAACAAAATACACGGAACTACAAAAAACAGACGGCAACACTATTAATGAAAGACACTAAACTAAATAGCTTACTTTTTCATGTACAAACTTAGCCAAAATCGTAGATAAATCAGAATTCCAAAACACGACGACAAAGCAGATTAAAGAAAATCTAAAAGAGTGTAAACGAAATGACTAATTAGATATGGATTTGTAACTATAATAAACAGCATATTACTTGATTTATTTATCTCCATATGGATCATTTATAATAAAAAACAATGAATTCAACTTTATTAATTCACATATCATGAGTTGTTCAATAATACATAATACTATAAGTCAGAAGCACTCCTGGTCCGATCTAACCACCCGGAAGAAACATATATCAGGTATTAAAAACAATTTTTTACATCAGCAGTGAAACATAATTTTAGTAAACCTAAAAAAACATAGAGTTAAATGCCATTTTCATCCCTGAGGTTTGGCCATTTTTGCTAGTTTCATCCAAAAGTTTATTTTTTCTCATCTGAATTCAAAAGTTTTCAAATTATTGCTGGTTTCGTCTACCTCGTTAAAGGGTGTGAACTTTTGAATTCAGATGAGAAAAAATAAACTTTTGATGAAACTAGCAAAAATGGCCAAACCTCAGGGACTAAAATGACATTTAACTCAAAAAACATATATGTAAAGGCAAAGAACATAAAACAATTGTGTTCGGTAAACCCATATCTATAAGATATTAATCAAATAGGAATCTGGAAATAAAAAATCAAAACATTACGAACAATAACTACCTAAAGAAACTGAAAGAATGATTTATTAAAAGCGTCGCCACTATGAATGATTTGGGGAAAATCTGTAAGCTATGAAAGTGTGTTAACTAAAGAATAACATAAAAACACTAAGGACTGATGATCTAAAAATTGTAAAAGCGAACATAATGACAAGTATGGCAATTAGCAATCCAAAAACCATGACAATAGACAATAGACAATAAAAAAGAATTTTCCGTCAAATACGTCAAAAAAACAAACTCTCTCATTAGACGCTTTAAGATATTTATAGGTTCGGAAACATCCACATACACAATCTTAGGAAAAGAGCAGAGACACTTATGTCGACTACCAAAGAAAAAGCTATCTTCTGCCATGACTACATACTGGAAGATAACCCTCTCCGGCAAGCTGATGCATATAAGCAAGAGTATGAAACTTGGGGAGATAACAAAAACAATATATGCTGGTCTATTTTGTTCGCAACAAAACTCAGTAGATTGAAACATGACTGAAGACAAACAAACAAAACTCAAGACAAACAAGACTCAAGTTAAATAAGCAGGCAACCTAAGCAAGTTTCTGTTTGGCTCATAGTCATAAGGTTCAAACATGAGGAACAGGTTAGGGAATGGATTTAACAACTAAACGAATCAACATTAGAAGCAACTACATGATGCGTGGAGATGGAACAACTACATGAATCGACAAAATCACTGATGCAATGAATCAACTACATGGAACAACTACAAGAACAACAAAAAAAAATCGTTGATCAAAATAATACCAGCGCTGATGCAGTGAATCAACTACATGTAACAACTATATGATAATTCATAAGAAGTATACCTTTGAATCTTCTTTGATGTAGGCTACTACTTCAATTAAGAGGGATGAGCCGCAGATTACTACTTCAATTAAGAGGGATAATTTTGTGAGGGATAAAAAGTGAGAAAAGTAAAATGGCGGGATACTTTTATTTGAGAGGGGAAGTGATCAATTTTTTGGTAGGGGAAAGCGTAAATTGAGAGATTAAATGAGAGAGAGGGATAAAGAAATGACCAGCTCTTTTTAGGTCAAATTTTGTAATCTTTTAAGTTTCAACGCAATAAGTAAAATTTTAATATAAAGAAATGGTTTTTAACTTAGTTATTTGATATTAGCGGTACTTGGGGATGTGAATCGTATTGAGTTGATAGGTTAACGTGTTGATAGGTTGTGAGTTAGCGGGTTGAAAAGTGCCACCCGAACCCAACCTATAATATTTTATTCGTGTCAAAGATTTGAATCATAATCCATGCACACATAAATTCAAGTCAACCCGAAGCGGACCTATTTTTAATACGAGTCAACCCGAACTCGACCCATTTTTAAACGGCCCGTGTTTGTCGACCCAAATCTGTCTTTTTTATGTGGGGTTATGTTTCGGGTCGTATAAACTATTACCGCCCTAGTGCTAACATTAAAAAAATGATATTAGAGGCAAAAAAATTAAATGACATTAAAAAACAAAATTAGTGGCATAAGAGTTAAGTGTCACTAAAAATACGTGTTAAGCAAGTATGACATACAAAAAGTGTCACTAAAAAACTAATTAGCATCACAAACAATAAATGCCACTAAAAGCGTGTGCCACTAAATGGCAATTTTTTTGTTGTGAACTTGGAAAGATTTTTTAAATCATCACAAAGATTAATGTAGTTCTTACAACTCTTAAAGATTAACAATCTTAGAATAAGTGGATAGAAGTAGAGTGTGTTGTATGAGACAAAAAAAAAAAGAATTAGGCAAATAGAAATATGGGTGAAAGTTACCTTTTGAGAACAAGCACGCAATGCACGGCCTATGCCTGGCCAAATCTCATGAATCTGACTGGCATTTAGGCACGAGGCGTACTACTGAGGCACAGTCTGTGGTTAGATCTTGTGGCCACCACTAGATCATAGAAATCCTCGTAATTATTTCTTTTTGTCATTTAGAGGTCGAGGCATGGCCTGTGCCTTCATGACACGGGGCGTGTCTGGACTTCGGATCCTCATATCTTTAGTTTTTCGTCTAGAATAGCTTTGTTTGATCGTTTTGGGCCTGTTTTGTTGTAAAAATAAACTTTTCTATGCTTATTTCAAAGAAATTCCAAAAAATAAATAAAAAGTGGGTTTATTTTGATATAAAAATTTTGTATGGTTGTATGTGAAGAAACAAAAGTCTAACCTTATGGTAGGGGGTTAAACCCGTTTCCACAGATCGGATCCTTCGCTAGAAGTAATGACTTCCTGATGACTGGAGACCTGAAACACACACAATATACCGATGTGGGGCGACCGCCTCGAATCCCGAAGGAATCTACTTAGCAGACACAAAAACGCTATCGGCCTTAGTGTGTTCTTCAGGGGTTTCTGAATGGCCTATCCAAGGAGACGAAATGCTCCTTAAATAGGTTCCACACGGGCCTCAACATCTACCCTTAACTTACCCGAAGGGCCTGGACCCAGTTAAGGGCTTGCCTCCACATCGGCCCAAGATTAGGCCCAATATGACATGATATTCGACAGGTAATAAATCATAGAGAATGTTCGTACCGTTTCCTCTGACGTGGCATCGTATGATCGGTCACAGGTCCGATCGAATATGATTGGCTGCCGAGTGTACCGTTGTCTCCTCTGCAGCCCCACGTTAGTGGAGATCTTTGTTGAGGTGGTCCCCTGCCCGTTCATTGGCTGCCGCATGCAGGGATTGTACTTTCTGTCCCCCGCGGGTTTATCCGGGACATGTGTAATTCTCCTGCTTGTTGATCGTGCAGCATGCTCCTTGCCACACGTCGTTGTGTTTTGATTGGCTCGTCCCGTATTGTACGAACGTGCTTGCTATCGCCACGTGTCCCTTTGCGGCTTCACCCTTTGAGGTGAGACCATCATTGGTAGCACGCCCGCCATGTGACGGGCGTGCTCTGCTGTGATGGACCCGCTTCTGGTTAGTCTGCTGGTGTCTTTTGGGCTTACTGGCCCTATTCCGATCTTTGGGCCCGAGGCTCGGGTAGGGCCCAAGTAAATTTGGGTCCCTACCCCTTCAAGTCCCCGTAGTCCAGCGTCGCTCTTGGTTGTGCGTAGCAGAGGCATGAGGGGTGGTGGGCTGATTAAGAAGAAGTTTCTCGAGCGTTTCTTGGCGGGTTGGTACGTGTTTCGTCAGGCGGGTTATCCTCCCCGCTATGCTTATGAAGCTAGGTGTTGACGGTGGTTCTATTTTTGGGGGGAAATTTGAAAAGTCACCATCATGGCAGTTGTTTTGACGGTTGAAGTGACTGACTATCTGTCTATCGCGTCTGTTTTGCCGTCGTGTCAGTTACAGGTTGGTGACTTTTGAAGTGTTTGTGTCAGGCGCGTGGTGACGACGCGCGGCGCGTGGCGGAATTTTCGCTTTAGTGGGCTACGTGTCACTGGATGGTGGGCCTTGCTGTGTACCTCTGGCCCACCCTAATTAATGTGGCATGTATAAATACTTCCTCTCTCTTCCATTTGGGGATAATTTTTCTCCTTAGCCTGTCAAGAACTTTCTCCTTTCTTTTCCGGCGATATTTGTGTATTTGTCATTTTATAATTTTTCCGTTTCCAACTTAATCGAAGATGGCTGACATCGACGCCAGAGGCAAGAAGGATCCAGTCTGCATGGCTGATGCTCCGATCAAGTGGAGAAGGGAATCATTCGAGCAGTTTTTGTAGTTGTATGAAATTCCGGCTAGTTGGGAGCCGACGTTGCCGTTCGACGGATAAACCGTTTTGGATGCGGGCCCTGGGAGAATGACGTTGTATGCTGCGCATTTCCAGTTGGCTGGTTTCCGGTTGCCGGCCACGCGGTTTGTTTGTGATCTGCTTCTTCGGTATGGGATTTACCTGACGCTGGTGACGCCGTTAGGGATGACCTGCATGGTTCACTTTGAATTTGTGTGCCGCTCTCAAGGCGTTGAACCGACCTTTGAGATGTTTAATGCTTTCTACCAGCTTACTCGTGGAGGTCCGCAATGGTTCTCTTTTACTCAACGGAGTAGGATTAAGCCGGTTGGCAACGAGCCGCCACGCAGCATGCATGACTAGAAGACAAAATTCTTCTTCATTCGACAAGGTGTTGTTCCGGTGCCTTTGCGGTGGTTGGCGGTGTCCGCCAAGGCTAAGTTGAAGGACTTTACGGTTGTCAATTATGCTGACTTTGATTGGTATGACAAAATTACTGAGCAAGTCACTTCTATTGAGATGGCAAATGTAATGCCTGAAGCATTGTTGATGGCAGGTGTTAGCTGCTTAGGTGGAAGGGCTGACCAGAATCCGCACTACTACGTGAATGGTGAAGGTATGACTATCTCCTATCGTTTGGTCATCCTTGTTGATCTATGTTCATTTTATTTTTTGACTTATGTACGGCATGTGCAGAAAAGAGATGCTTTTATTCTATTGTTCCTGGAGTCGATGGCGAGTTTAGGTGGGAGCCGCTCCGGGCAAATGAGGAGCCTCTGGTGGAGCAATCGCTCAAGAACTTTGTTGCTGTTAATGTGAAAGACTATCCTGGACATACCTTGATCCCAGGTGATGTCCCCATTAATCCTCGCCCGTTGAATGCGGTTTCCGCTAGCGGGGCTAATATTATGCTTATTTATGATGACGAGTCTGAGGATGAGTCTTACTCATTGGCTTACCGAAGTTGGGCTCGTGCAGGTATTAGTGGCGGCGACGGTTCCTCTCGCCAGCCACCTGCATCTGGAGGGACCAAGGGCAAGGGTGACTATGTGGAGGTATTTAGTACGCCCCCTGTGTCGAGTCGTCCCGGCGGGGAATCGGGGAGAGGTGGTCACGATGCTGGGAAGAAGTTGAAGGAAGTGATGGGCATGATGGACTTCGCCAAACGAAAGGTGCCTGAGGGGGATTCTCCTACATCCAACTTGAAAGTTCGTTTGGCGATGTCCCATAAACGTCCCCGTTTGGCCTCTAAGATTGTGAAAGAGGTTCAACCAGGTAGCTCCCGGTATACCATTTTCTATTTTTGTATTCACGTCCTCGTTTCTCTTGTGTTCGTTAACTTGTTGTAGGTGCTCCTCTTCTCTTCCCCGGCGGGCCAAGGGTATCCGAGGTGTCCGGCTCCAAGCCCGTTGATCCTATCCCGCCTGTAGCCTCTACGCAGGTTGAGGGTAGTGGGAAACCAGGGGTAACGGAGACGATCCCACAGCCTTTGGAACAGGAGGATGTCCGAGCTGCCGAAGAGAGAAGGATTGCCGAGGCTCGTGAAGCGGAGCTACAGCAGGCGAGGGTGTTGGAAGAGAACAAGAGGAAAGAACAATAGAAAGGAAAGGGTGTTGAGAGTAGCAATTTGGGCGAAGGATTCGGAGTTCGGCCTACCTCGCCGGGTGGTGCAGAGCATCCTCAAGATACCGGTTTTGCTGGCGGTGTATTTGACAGCACCGAGTATGTTAATTTGTCTTCTGGCGGTGGTTCAGTGGGTGGTAGTGATGGTGGTAGGTCCGTGAAGGAAACTATTCCCCCCCAGCGGCAACAACCCCAAGAAGACTGATACTACGGGAGTAGCCTCCGTGGGGTTCAAGTTGGATGTTGCTACCGGGCCTGTTTATAGGTCGGATTGGTCTGTTTGCGAAGATGGCCGGTTCTTTCAGATAGATACATCTGAAGAGTGGCTTCGGGGTTCCATCCCCCCCGGCCGAGCGTGCGTATGCGGCAAAGCGGGATCGTCTTGTGCTTCTTCAAGATGGGGCCGCTGGTTTGGCTATGGCCGCTGCCACGCTGAGCGAGGTGAGCCGCGGGTATCAAGCTTTGATGGACGTTGAGCAAGAATCGGCGGCTCGTAAGGCTGCGTTCAAGAATGTGCTTGATAAGCACAACAAAGATTGCGTGACGCAATCCAAATCGCTCTCGTATGCATTGGCGCAGGTTAAGTCGATTGAGGAACGTCATGCCATGGCGTCTCAGGAATGGAAATTATCTTGTGAGACCACAAACCAAGTCATTGCCAAGGAGCGGGATAACGCTCGAGATTTAGAACACGAGGTTGAACGTCTAAAGGCCGCGTTGGAAGGAAGGGAGCGGGAACTAGAGGAAGAGAAGTCCAAGACTGCTTCTGCGCTTGTGTATTTAGCCAAGAAGGAGGATGAGGTGTTGTTGCAATCGTCGCGTGTTTCTGGACTTGAGAATGATATTACCCTGTTGAAACGCGAGGTTGATGTCCTGCGCGACGAGAAGATGACCCTTTCCGCTGATGTCAAGGATCTTTCCACGGCTCGCGATAGCGCCCAGGAGATGTTGTGGGTTGTCCAGGAAAGTCAGGAAGAGACAACTAACAATGTCAACTGGCTGATGACTACTGGAATCCAAGGGGTATGTCTACTTGGCGTGCCTTGTGTTTGTTGTATTGCCGTATTATCACATTCCTGATGCTTTTAACCCTTTGTGTTGTAGGTGTTTTCCCACATATGGGAGGAACCAGCCATGGTTCAATCTGTTGGCCGCCTATTAGAGAAATTGAAGAAGTTTGTTGTTGTCCTTGGTTTCAAGCAGGGGTTCGACTTTTGTCTTGGCGGGCACCTTTTGGAGGACAACCCTTATCGCAATATTGACGTGGAGGCGGAGTATGATGCGGAGGTTTCCGCATACGATGAGTTGACTTTCCCCGTAATGGATGTGGTTGCTGAGTGTGCCAAGTTTCATAATGGCGTACAGCTCTTGCGTACCGCCTTTGAAGAGGCGGAAAAAGAGCTGCAGACGGAGAAAGACAATGAAGCTTAGGAGGAAGCTGAGCGGGAAGCTGCGGCACTCAGGGGTGAAGGCACCTCGTTCGCTCCGCCAGGTGGTGATGCAGAGGATGAATTTCTTGACACAGTGGACTTCGACAGGGAAGATTGAGTGTTTCATTTCTCGAACTGATTTAAACTTGTACTTGGTTGGATAATTTGTTTTTCTTCTTTTTATGACGCTTTGCTACTATGATGACCTTTGATTTTCCTTTAATTTATGCATGTCTCTTGGTATTGCTTTGTCATAATTTCCTTTAATTTATGCATGACACTTGTCACTGTTGCCGATTGATATGACTACGTGCATTAATTATTACTCATTATTACTTCTCCTTGGTTGCCTATAAAAGGATTGCTTAAAGCGACCTTTTAGTCACTTATTCTTCTTTCCCTTTCTTACTAAAACTTCTCTTCGTCCCCATGTCTTCTTTCCGACCGTGCATGAAGTCGTCAAGCTATGAGACTGATGATGCTATGGTGGTTGACAGCCTTTTGGCTCTTCGAAGGGGATCCCCTGCCGTCGACCCGCCGGTGGTTATGGCTACCCCCGGTGATCGAGATAGGAAGATGAAGGTTCTAGCTGAAGTTTGTTGGGAGTTTGCTGCTGCAATCCCTCTTCCGGCGACTGTTGAGAGCTCTGGTGACGGAGGACGGAGGTTGAAGGCTTTGGCCGAAGTCTGCGGGCAGATTGTTGCTGCTGACCGTTCGGCTTCAGTGGGCTCTAGCGGTCATCCACCCGCTATTCTTGTGTGCCCTGCGGTGGCCCGACCTACTCCTAAGGTCCGTTTCCGCCACAATGGTGACTCGTGGGCCCACTTGATCGTCCTGGATTAAGTGTTGTTGTTTACTGTTTTCTTTTTTGAAGATGTATGTAGTAGTACCTTGAAGCATCCATTTTGTGCTCCTGTGGGGCTTGTTTTTGTATGTGTACCTGGATGCTTAAGGTTTTTGTTGATATGATCTTTATGAAATGTATTTATGTCTAAGTACTTGAATCTTTGTATATTGCTTATGTAACCGGTGTCCATATGTAGATATGTCATTGTACATCTTAGGCTGTTTTGTCACACCCTCAGATTACCACTTGCGGGGTTTTACCGCGAGGCGCATGACAAACCAGGATCCAAGTCAACGGTCACAATAAACAACACTATATGAAAATACATAACATTCAAAAGACATAGTTTTCATAAACCCATAAACTGTAGCGGAAGCATTTAACGAGTTACAATCCAAAGTTTTAATATTTCAAACGTTTGATGCAAATTGTAAACTAAACTCTAGACGCCAGTGCAGACCCGTGCGCCTAGTTCCATTTATTGCTACCTTAGCGACCTGAGAAAAAGATGCCAAAAAGATGTCAACATATAATGCTGGTGAATTCATAGGTTTATTCAAAATGTTACCAAGATGTTACCAAAATGTTACCATGTCCATACTATATCCATGTTACCAAGTACGCTAGCTAGGTGTATGTTTTGTTACTACCACGATTGGAAAACCATTACTAGACTGTTACCATGTGTTCAGCCCGATGTGTTGTAGCCACGCTACGAGTGTTACCAGTTCGAGACAATATGCACCCGCCCGGCCCTCCAAGCCGTCGAGTGGGGCCTGTCAAACCCAATAGATCTATCCACATTTCCCCCGTTGTGCATCCCCGCACATTCATGGTTTCCCCCGGGACTTTTAAAAGATCGTATAGTACACAAGATTAAACCATAGTATGACATATGTTACCAAAATAGTTTAGTGCATGTTTTCTCCCCCAAAAGTTAAAGCAGTAAAAGTGGGGCCGTGAACTCACCTTAGATAGCGTTCTTCAAATACAAGTAAAGATGTTTAGCCCTTGATAATCCCTCTACCGGAGATCTATCAAAATGTTCACATAAGTGTTCCGACTAATAACCATAAGGTTATCAAGTCCCCGAGTGTCCAGATCGTAACCAAGTATATTTTAAAATATGTTTAAATGTTTAACCGACACACTAGACCGACCCGACATCCCGTTGGTGACCCACTACCCTAACTAATCAAGTATACATAGATTACACACAAGGTTCAAGCATAAAACACTTAGTTTGTATCAAAAATCTCATTTCTGCATCAGAACGGTCGAACCAGTCAGTTCTAAGTCTCATTCGCACCTTTTTGTCTCCTTCGCACCCTTTTTACATCTCGTTCGACCGTTTGATGCTTCCTTCGCCCGTTTTATCACATTCGTCCAATATAAACCCAGGTTCGACCCTGGATCCCTCCTTCGCACCATCGACTGGTCGAAGGAGGCCAGGTTCGCCCCTGTTGTACAATTTTTCCTAAAAACGCTTCAAACACATTCAAAACAACCCGAAACATCATCAAACACAGCAGTCAAGCATGGATAACTTACCCCTACAAAACCCCACCGGTTTTACACTAAAGTCTAGTCGTTTTACAAGTTTCCCAAAATAGTAAATTATGGAGATGTCACATCATCATGCATGAAATCCTTACCCAATTAGGAAACTTTATGAAATCCATCAATAATCAAGTTAATATACTCAGATTACCATGAACAATAAATCCCCCAATCATATCCTTATTACAATCATCATGAACAAGCCCTAGATCTAACCCGAAATCCCCAAAATGGATAAAACATCATCAATAACCAATTGTAACCTATCTCAATCATAAAACATCATCAATAATAGTCCTAGATCATTGTTATAACATCTATACAGCAATCATTCATCAAACAATACATAACATCACATAAAACATAACTTACATATGTTATTCATTATGAAACCTATGTTAAATGATCATGTTTTGATTTAGAAAGATGTTTAAAAGGTTTTTAATCATAAAAACACCCTTAAAACAGATCTGGACAATTAGGGTTATATGAAAAAGAATTAAAATGCTTTTAAAAGATTTAGGATTATGAACACACCTTGGATTTTTGTTTAGATGTTGTAGATGGGTTAGATTATGGAAAAGAAGAGCAAAAACTCCTTCCTTAGTGTTTAAGATCGTTTGAGAGCGTTTTGGGACGGTTAGGGTTTGTGAAATGATGAAAAATGACAAAGGTTGGTATTTATACTAATTCTCCTTCGCACCAATTCATTGGTCGAAGGTGGTCTCCTTCGCCCCTATCACAGGGTCGAATGAGCCCTGCTTGGTCGAAGGAAATTCCTCAAATTCCACTTCCCTGTTTCGCCCATTTCACAAGGGTCGAACCAGGCAACTTCTTCTCCTTCGACCACTCGAAGGGTCGAACCAGAACCCCTTTTTAACTAGTTTTCCAGTTTGTCGTGTTTAACGCATTCTATCACATCTTAACACATAAGCATGCATCCTTAATCTATATTTAACACATTTAAGCACAGATAATCATTTACACATCATTTAAACACACCTATGTATATAATCCACCACACAACCCATAATCTACACATATACTTAATTAGTTCATGTAATGTCACCAACAACGGAACCCGGTACTTGTGTATTACCAAAACGACTCCCAATGATCCTCCAGATCATTGTACCCTGGACAATCCTAACTTGACCCGACTCAACTGACCCAGTTAAGTTTGTTTATAAACGTTTCTCGCTAAGGTAGACTTAGATGTTACTAGTATGTTTAAGCCGAACATGCCGGGTGTCACATCATCCCCACGTTGAAAGAATTTTCATCCCGAAAATTGCGCAAAGCCCAAAAAGAAAGAAACGAAAAGAACATAACGAAAAGAAAATTACCGGATGTCACATCATCCCCACGTTGAAAGGAATCTCGACCCGAGATTCATTCCGCTTCAGCAGTAACATGCCTCGACTCAAACGCGCGCTTAGGAAAAAGATGAGGATACTTAGATTTCATCTGATCCTCCCGTTCCCATGTGAACTCCGGTCCACGGTTCGAGTTCCAACGGACCTTAACGATGCGGATTTTACTCCGACGAAGGCTACGAATCTTGTAGTCGAGAATCTCGACAGGTTCCTCCACAATGCGAAGACGATCATCGACCTTGATATCTTCTAGTGGTACAATGAGAGATTCATCAGCCAAACACTTCTTCAAGTTAGACACATGGAAGACGTTGTGTACACTACCGAGCTCCGCCGGTAAGTCAAGTCTGTATGCCACCGGTCCAATCCGATCCAGGATTGCGAACGGTCCGACATAACGAGGGTTAAGCTTGCCATGCTTTCCAAAGCGTATGACGCCCTTCCATGGTGAAACTTTCAGAAGTACCTTGTCCCCAACCTGGAACTCTAATGGTTTTCGACGGCTATCGGCATAGCTCTTCTGACGATCCCGTGCAGCAGCCAAATGTTGACGGATCTGTACGATTTTCTCCGAAGTTTCGTACACGAGTTCCGGACCAGTGAGCTGGCTCTCGCCCACCTCGGCCCAAAAAAGTGGTGATCGACATTTCCGTCTGTAAAGAGCCTCGAACGGAGCTGCCTTGATGCTAGAGTGATAGCTGTTGTTGTAGGAGAACTCCACTAACGGCAGGTGGATCTCCCAACTTTTGCCAAAATCGATAACACATGCCCGAAGCATGTCTTCCAAGGTTTGAATCGTCCGCTCACTCTGTCCATCAGTTTGCGGATGATAAGCCGTACTCATATCCAGCTGAGTACCCAAAGCCTTGTGCAGAGCCTTCCAGAAACGCGAAGCGAAACGAGAATCACGATCAGAGATAATAGAAACAGGCACCCCGTGCCGAGCAACCACCTCCTTAAGGTAAAGTCGAGCCAACCGCTCGAGTCCATCGGTTTCCTTAATAGGTATGAAACGCGCCGATTTTGTCAGCCGGTCAACAATCACCCAGATCATATCATAACCACTAGGCGATCTTGGTAGCTTGGTGACAAAATCCATCGTGATTCGTTCCCACTTCCATTCTGGAATCTCTGGTTGTTGCAGGAGACCAGACGGCCTCTGATACTCCACCTTGACTTTAGCACAAGTCAAACATTTGCTGACATAAGAAGCTATATCAGCTTTCATGTTCGGCCACCAATAAAGTATCTTCAAATCCTGATACATCTTATCGGAGCCAGGGTGAATAGAATATCGGGATTTGTGAGCTTCATCCAGAACAAGCTCGCGCAATCCCCCGAACAATGGGACCCAAACACGTCCCACAAAATAGTGTAAGCCATCAGCCCTGAGCTCAAGATGCTTGTCAGCACCGTGCATCGTTTCAGCCTTAAGGTTTTCCTCCTTCAAGGCTTCCAATTGTGCAGAACGGATTCGGTCAGGCAACGACGAATGAATGGTGAGCTGTAAGGCTCGAACACGGTGAGGGTTCGCAGACTCCTTCCTGCTCAAGGCGTCCGCCACAACGTTCGCCTTTCCAGGATGGTATTTGATGGCACAGTCATAATCGTTCAGGAGTTCTACCCAGCGACGCTGCCGCATGTTCAACACCTTCTGGTCGAAAATATGCTGAAGACTCTTGTGATCGGTATATACTTCACACTTGGTACCGTACAAGTAATGTCTCCAGATTTTCAACGCAAAGACTACCGCACCCAGTTCCAAGTCATGAGTAGTGTAGTTCTTCTCATGAACTTTGAGTTGGCGAGAAGCATAAGCAATAACCTTCCCGCGCTGCATCAATACGCAACCAAGACCACGAATAGAAGCATCACAGTACACAACGAAATCATCCGTACCCTCAGGTAAGGATAGGATAGGTGCAGAACAAAGTTTAAGGTTCAGCATCTGAAATGCTGATTCTTGTGGTTCGTCCCAGTCGAACTTTCGGTCCTTCTGGGTAAGAGCAGTGAGGGGTTGAGCGATCTTCGAAAATCCCTCAATGAAACGACGATAATAACCTGCAAGACCTAGGAATTGCCGCACCTCAGATGGCGTCTTTGGTGCTTCCCAGTCCTTAATAGCTTCGATCTTAGCCGGATCGACATGAATTCCCAGTTCATTCACCACATGCCCTAGGAATTGAACTTCGCGTAACCAAAAATCACACTTTGAGAACTTAGCATACAACTGCTCTTGTCTCAAAAGTTCCAAGACCAACCGTAGGTGTTCCTCATGATCCGCCTTGTTCTTGGAGTAAATCAGAATGTCGTCAATGAACACGATGACGAACTTATCAAGGTAAGGTTTACAAACGCGGTTCATCAGATCCATGAACACCGCCGGTGCGTTAGTGAGACCGAAAGGCATGACCAAGAACTCAAAATGGCCATAACGAGTGCGAAAAGCAGTCTTCTGAATGTCAGCTTCCCTGACGCGCAACTGGTGATAACCGGACCGCAAATCAATCTTCGAATAATAGCTAGAGCCCTGAAGCTGGTCAAAGAGATCATCAATGCGAGGAAGAGGATAACGATTCTTGATGGTCACTTTGTTCAGCTCACGATAATCAATACACATGCGAAGACTTCCGTCCTTCTTCTTTACAAACAAAATAGGAGCTCCCCACGGGGAAGACCTCGGTCGAATGAAACCCTTTTCCAAGAGTTCCTGTAACTGGCTGGACAACTCTTGCATCTCGGGAGATGCAAGACGATATGGAGCTCGGGCAATAGGAGCTGCGCCTGGAGTAAGATCAATACCAAACTCAACCTGACGATGGGGAGGAAGACCAGGTAAATCATCAGGAAATACATCAGAAAAGTCACGAACCACCGGTATATCCTCGATCTTCTTCTCATCGTCAGTAGAAACGTTAACAAGTGCCAGAATGGCCGAACAGCCCTTCCGAAGATACTTACGGGCTTTCATGCTAGAAATGATACTCAGCGGAGCACCGCTTTTCTCGCCACGAACCGAAAGAATCTCTCCATCAGGGAGAGGGATCCGAATAACCTTGTCAAAACAAACGATCTCCGCGCGATACAACGATAACCAATCCATGCCAACCACGACATCAAAACTACCTAGAGGTACCGGCATAAGGTCAATGGGGAAAGACAAACCCGACAGTTCCAAGCGACATTCCTTAAGGGTGTGTGTCGCTTCGATTTTCTTACCATCAGCCAATTCTATTAAGTACTTAGCCTCTAAAGGTGTGGGTACTATATCTAGCAATCGACTAACATCCAAAGATACGAAACTCTTATCGGCACCATAATCAAATAAGACAGAAACATAGCGATCATTAAGAAGGAACGTACCGGTAACTGTGTCTGGATCCTGCATAGCCTCTGCAGATCCAATGACGAAAGCATGTGCAGTCCTGCCTCCGCCGCCATTGTTCCCGTTACCGTTCCCGTTCTTCCCGTTTTCGCCCTGTTTCAGCTTGGGACAGTCACGCTTGAAATGTCCCGTGTCCCCACAGTGATAACACCCCTGCCTCCCTTGAGTCCCCTGAGCAGCAGGAGTAGGAGCAGGAGTAGGGGTACGAGCTTGGGTCGATGGAAGTGCTGCCCTGCAATCCTTGGCCAAGTGTCCAAGCTGGTTGCACCGATGACAGCGTGCTTTATCACAGTTTCCCGAGTGATGGTAACCACACCGGTTACACTTGGGATGCTTCCCAATATACCCACCTGTCTTCTGCCCCGAAGACGATCCAGACGACTCAAACTTCTTTGCCGGCTGAGACGGTGCCGGTACAACACTCTTCCCCATACCATCCCATTTTCTCTTGTTCCCTTCAGTAGCCTTCACAGTAGCACCCTTAGGAGGCAAAACACCTTCTGCCACCTTTAGGTTAGTCATCCGATGAGCGGATCGGACAACTTCAGCAATAGTAGGAAGGTTTCCAGCAGCTACCAACCCAGCAATCTCCGGCACCAGTCCAGACACGTAGTGCTCGATCCTCCTGTACTCGGGTGTGTGTAAATCAGGACACAACACCGCCAGCTCGTTCCTCCTCACAGTATACTCCTCAATCTCAGACCCAACCATCTTGTAACTCCAGACCTCATGCTCTAACTTCTGTATCTCCTCTCTCGGACAGTACTCACCTCTCAAAAGCTGCACAAATTCCACCCAAGGCATAGCAATAGCCTCTCCTAATCCTACATTCTGAGTAGTAGCATTCCACCATGACAATGCAGGCCCTTCAAATGTCGCAGTAGCATACTTTACCCGGTCCTCAGCAGGACAGTTACACATAACAAACACAGATTCAACCTTCTCCAGCCATCGGAGCAGTCCCACCGCTCCCTCAGTTCCAGCGAAGTTGTGGGGCTGACAGTCCCTAAACTTCTTATAAGAGCACTGAGGTGGGGGTGGATTGGCACCAATACCTGAAACACGGTACACGAGTAAAACACAGACGAAAGGACACGAAACCCAAAAATGAGGAAAGGTCGACAAAAATCAACTCACCACCCATGGCATTAATCCCGGCCTGGAAATTAGCCATAGCCATGTTCACTTGCTGCTGGAGCAAGTTGTTCAGTTCAGCCTGGGTCATGTTGATGTTCCCACGACCACCGCCTCCAGCACGACCACCGCCGCCAGCACGGCCACCGCCGCCACCACGACGTCCACCACCGCGAGCACCAGACATGATCTAACAAATCAAGAAATCGAGAGATTCAAATTCACTTCCAGTGTCAACCACTAGAAATTTACAAGAGTTAACCGAGGGACAAATCCAGGACTATACATCCAAACTCGAAGTCCATCGGGATTTTCATGCATTCCAGTTTATTATTTCGTGTGCACCTGAAATGATAAACTGCTCTACATGGTCCTCCAGATGTACCCCTAATCCAGACCCCAGTCACTGAACATCATCGCCTAGTAACGTGTTACGATAAGTGCAAGCGTAAGAAGGCATGTGTGTGCTAGAACCAACAAATCAACCCCTCCTCCTTCAATCCAGAAGAAGAAGACAAGAGTAGGTAAAATCCCTTAGTGCATGTTTTCTCCCCCAAAAGTTAAAGCAGTAAAAGTGGGGCCGTGAACTCACCTTAGATAGCGTTCTTCAAATACAAGTAAAGATGTTTAGCCCTTCATAATCCCTCTACCGGAGATCTATCAAAATGTTCACATAAGTGTTCCGACTAATAACCATAAGGTTATCTAGTCCCCGATTGTCCAGATCGTAACCAAGTATATTTTAAAACGTGTTTAAATGTTTAACCGACACACTAGACCGACCCGACATCCCGTTGGTGACCCATTACCCTAACTAATCAAGTATACATAGATTACACACAAGGTTCAAGCATAAAACACTTAGTTTGTATCAAAAATCTCATTTCTGCATCAGAACGGTCGAACCAGTCAGTTCTAAGTCTCATTCGCACCTTTTTGTCTCCTTCGCACCCTTTTTACATCTCGTTCGACCGTTTGATGCTTCCTTCGCCCGTTTTATCACATTCGTCCAATACAAACCCAGGTTCGACCCTGGATCCCTCCTTCGCACCATCGACTGGTCGAAGGAGGCCAGGTTCGCCCCTGTTGTACAATTTTTCCTAAAAACGCTTCAAACACATTCAAAACAACCCGAAACATCATCAAACACAGCAGTCAAGCATGGATAACTTACCCCTACAAAACCCCACCGGTTTTACACCAAAGTCTAGTCGTTTTACAAGTTTCCCAAAATAGTAAATTATGGAGATGTCACATCATCATGCATGAAATCCTTACCCAATTAGGAAACTTTATGAAATCCATCAATAATCAACTTAATATACTCAGATTACCATGAACAATAAATCCCCCAATCATATCCTTATTACTATCATCATGAACAAGCCCTAGATCTAACCCGAAATCCCCAAAATGGATAAAACATCATCAATAACCAATTGTAACCTATCTCAATCATAAAACATCATCAATAATAGTCCTAGATCATTGTTATAACATCTATACAGCAACCATTCATCAAGCAATACATAACATCACATAAAACATAACTTACATATGTTATTCATTATGAAACCTATGTTAAATGATCATGTTTTGATTTAGAAAGATGTTTAAAAGGTTTTTAATCATAAAAACACCCTTAAAACAGATCTGGACAATTAGGGTTATATGAAAACGAATTAAAATGCTTTTAAAAGATTTAGTATTATGAACACACATTGGATTTTTGTTTAGATGTTGTAGATGGGTTTGATTATGGAAAAGAAGAGCAAAAACTCCTTCCTTAGTGTTTAAGATCGTTTGAGAGCGTTTTGGGACGGTTAGGGTTTGTGAAATGATGAAAAATGACAAAGGTTGGTATTTATACTAATTCTCCTTCGCACCAATTCATTGGTCGAAGGTGGTCTCCTTCGCCCCTATCACAGGGTCGAATGAGCCCTGCTTGGTCGAAGGAAATTCCTCAAATTCCACTTCCCTGGTTCGCCCATTTCACAAGGGTCGAACCAGGCAACTTCTTCTCCTTCGACCACTCGAAGGGTCGAACCAGAACCCCTTTTTAACTAGTTTTCCAGTTTGTCGTGTTTAACGCATTCTATCACATCTTAACACATAAGCATGCATCCTTAATCTGTATTTGACACATTTAAGCACATATAATCATTTACACATCATTTAAACACACCTGTGTATATAATCCACCACACAACCCATAATCTACACATATACTTAATTAGTTCATGTAATGTCACCAACAACGCAACCCGGTACTAGTGTATTACCAAAACGACTCCCAATGATCCTCCAGATCATTGTACCCTGGACAATCCTAACTTGACCCGACTCAACTGACCCAGTTAAGTTTGTTTATAAACGTTTTTCGCTAAGGTAGACTTAGATGTTACTAGTATTTTTAAGCCGAACATGCCGGGTGTCACATCATCCCCACGTTGAAAGAATTTTCGTCCCGAAAATTGCGCAAAGCCCAAAAAGAAAGAAACGAAAAGAACATAACGAAAAGAAAATTACCGGATGTCACATGTTTAGTCCGCGAGGGGTTGCTTGCTAAGAGCTTTCCTCGCGGACCGGGATGACGTTATTACGTTAAAGCGTTGATGCGTTTTTAAGCTGCTTAGTTCGCAACGAGTTGTTCACTAAGAGCGGTGATTGCGTGAAAGCGCCGATGCATCCTTGATCTGCTTAGTCCGCGGTGTGTAGGGATAAACTAGTAATATAGATAAAGATAAAGAATATAAATTAATAAATATTGGGTTAATTGGGTTATTATAACCTATTTTTTAATGAAAATTCAAGGGTGGGAATAACATCATCAAGTGAGATGTTCCCCAACCCTTTGCTTTATTATAAATAGTAGATTATTACCCACGTGGACACACGGTTAAGTAAATACTAATACTTTGAATGATAAACTTTATTAAGTAAAAATTAATCTAAATATGTATTAGCAAAAAGTAAAATATTCATATAAGAATAATAAAATATTAACATAATCATTAGTTAAAATAAAATTCATAATTCAGAAAAACAACATACAATTGAATACCATTTGAAATGTCAGATAACGTAGTTCGTTCCAGGTCACCCACAAAAAGAAACAAATTCAATATAAGTTGAATTAATTATTAAATAAAATGTGGGTTAAAATTTAATTTTTTACACTGATTAAGTAAAGTCGTAACAACTTACCAATTAAACTGTCATTGTTAGGTTCAGTTGAGACCACGGTTACCAGAATAAAGACTTTTGGATAGGTTATGATGTGTTTTGTAAGCCAAGGGGCTGATTATGTAATTAATCATAGTTTATATTGAAACCCTAGTGGGCTGCACACATAAACACGGGCCCTGCGCACTTATGGTATGTGCGTAGGCCCATTTGTCAGGTCTATATATAGAATGCCATTTGCAGCTCCTAGGGTTAGGGTTTTGGTCTTCTTTGATAGCACAAGAATTAAAGGGTGCGTACTTATTCCATGGTGTTTCAATGTTTTATCATTAATGGAAGTATGATTTTGTTCATCTTGTGTGTCGGTTTTACAAAGATTATCTAGTATCTTAGTTTTTCGAAGATTCATCACTTAAAACACCTAATCAATAGGTGTTTCTAAGTGATAACAATCTCTAGCACTTACAAGATCTAGAATTTGGGACTTACAATTTGGTATCAGAGCCTTTGTGCTCTAGATTGTATCTGTTTAAGATACCAAAACCCTCATCTTGTTAATTTTTCTTAAAAGTTTTATAAATTTTTGTGTTTTTATCAATAGTTTCTTATAGTTTATAAACTTTCTCTATTTTCATATCAAAGTTGCTTCTGAAATCGTTGGGTATTATGTTTCTAAGGTGTTAAAAGTTGTTTATTTTGAGTAGAAATATCATCCAAGCATTTCAGATTAAGTGAAAAAGTCTTGGATAAAATCAGCTGAGTTTGTGCATACTTGTAGACGAATGTGCGCACTTAACTCATAAGTTGCGCGCTTGTTTCTTATTCTGCATACTTATTTCTTGCTGTCTTGGTTAAAATCAGCCGAGTTTATGCATACTTGCAGGAGAATGTGCGCACTTAACTCATAAGTTGCGCACTTGTTTCTTATTCTGCATACTTATTTCTTGGTGTGCGCATTTAACTCATAATTTGCATAATTATTTCTGGCTGTGTCCACTTAACTCATAAGTTGCATACTTATTTCTTGTGTCTCTGCACACTTAACTAGGGTTTCTGCGCACTTAATCAGAAATCCATAGTTCTCTGCGTACTTACTGAAAAGTGTGTAGTCCTTGTGTACTAATCTAGGGTTTCTACACACTTTCCAAGGAAACCCTAGTTATTTGCATACACATCAAAGACTGCGCACTTATCTGGAGACAAGGAATTGATCGTGTACTTGCTACTGTTTTAGGTTGCTGCATTCTGATTTGTGTGAGTTCTGCGCACTTACCAAAGGAAACTTTGGGAGACAGTGAATTAACCTTCTGTGGCTTTATCACGGTGTACTTATTCGTGTGTTCTAGTCGTTATTCTGCCCGAAGTTTCTTGTGCCATCAGATAAACAAACCATTAAATCTGCATACTTAAAATCTGCATACTTAAATTCTGCATACTTAAATCTGCACACTTGAGGACTACGCACTTAAGGACTTGGACTCATTATTGGACTTTAAAAATTTAAAATCAGAAAATCAAGCTTAAAATCAACTTTAATCAATGGCTAGTAACAATAACAATCACACAGTTAATCCCATAACCCAAGCTGAACTGGAAACTGCAACCATAACTCGTATCCCTAAGTTAATGGGTGTGCAAGACTATGTAACCTGGAAGAACCGCATGAAAGCGTTCTACTATGTGAACGATTTTACCTAATGGACCTCTGTCCAGTTAGGACCACACATCCCTATGAGAACAACTGCTATGGGGGAGGAGTTCAACCCTGATCCCTCCTACTACACTGATATTGATAAGCAGTTACTTCAGAGAGATCATAAGGCTTATGGTGCTCTCACCATGGCCCTATCAAATGATGTCTACAACATGTTCGAGGAGTACGGTACTGCTCATGATCTGTGGTATGCACTGAATGAGTACTATGAGGGAAATGCTGAAATGCGCCAAAAAAAGCAAGATATGGTGCAAAAGGAATATGATATGTTTGGCAGTATTCGTGGTGAGAGTCTGAGCTCACACATTGACAGATTCATGAGCATGCTGACTAAGATGAAGAAAGCATGTATACCAGTCAATAATAGGAACTCAATCAAGAAACTACTGGACTCTCTGCCCAAGGAATGGAGTCTGTAGTGTATGATGATCAAGAGAGAGTATATGGATCCGCAATCTACTTTGGCGCATCTCATTAATACTCTGAAGTCATTCGAAATGGACATCACCAAAAGAGAGATGAATCAGTCTGTTCAAGTTCATCACCTGTATAAGTGGATTCAATTGGTGGGGGAGGTTCAAGCTCGGGTAAGACAGCCTCGTACTCTGAAAAGACAGCAAAGACACTCAATCCACAGGCTACAAAGCTTGCTACCGAATATGTTGAACTCTTCAACACATTCATGAGTAGCTTTGAAGCTCTGAAAACTGGTGAGTTGAAGAATGAGATGATGACTCCTTAAGATATGTACCAGGTTGATCCAGATGACATGGAGGAAATGGATCTCAAATGGCAGATGGCTATGATCACTCTGAGGGTAAAAAGATTTCAAGACAGAACTGGTAGAAGGATTGGAATGGCTAAGGCTGGCTTCGACAAATCAAAGCTTCGATGTTACAACTGCAAGACTCTCGGACACCTCAAAAATGAATGTCCCAATCTGAATCAAGCTAAAAGAATGGTGGCAATTACGGATGGAACTGAGGCTAATGAGAAAGATCCTCAGAAGGCACTGGTGGTTGAAGACTTTGACTGGGGAGAGGAAGCAGCAGCCACTGAAGCAGATGTAAACAGAGCCTTGATGGCTAAGATTTGCACCAAGTAGACAAATGGCGCAAACTCTTTGGAAGAGGGGCGTCAGCAAGTATGCCAAGGGGCGGAATGCTGGAAAGTGCGGGTTTAAAGGGAGTGTTTATCGAAGAGAAAGGAAAAGAGGAAGCACTGATAGCCGAAAATACTTCTTCTACTAAAGCAGATGAGAAGAAACACGATGCCCCCAAGAAAGCTGATGAAAGGGATCTGGTAAGTATTCCAGTTGAAATTAAAACAAAGTTGTGCTCACCTAGGTGTGTCACAGCTGTTGCTTATTGTTTGTCACACAATGCAAAAATCTTAAGAGAAATGGATGATATTCAAAAAATTAACAATGAAATGAAAAAAAATGAGCTAGCATATCAGCGAAAGTTAAATGCAACTTTGGCTGAAATGCAAACTCTTAAAGAATTTGTTCTCAAAAAGGATTTTCTAATAAATGATTTATCATCAAAATTAGAAGAATCTAGAAATGAAACAACTCATCTTCAGATCATTGTGGACAAATGGAATGTAAGCAAGAGATTTCATGCTGATCTTGTAGATTGCTCTAGGAAATCCTTAGTTAAGGATGGAATTGGATATAAAGACAAGATTGGGATCGAAAGATCTTTATTCTTGCCTCTGAGCAAAAGTGAATATATACCAATTCCAAAACCACATCCAAAAAATGATCTTTTTGAAAAGGAAAATATAAAAATTGAGTCTGAGTCTAATACTAATATAAGTAAAAGCAATGCAGATGTGACTCAAAAGTCGGAGGAAGAAGATGATGAAAGTTGTGGTGGAAGGACAATAGGGTTAGGTCACCCGGGTGCCAATTACTCAACAGTGAATTGGTTAATCTGGAATAATGAAAAGACTAAAACTGTTTTAAATTCGGATGACTGTAATAGTTTATCTAGGTCGGATGACTGTAATAGTTTATCTAGGTTGGATAACTGTAATAGTTCATCTATGATGGATGACTGTACTAAACTTAACTCTAAACTTGATCTAAAGAGTGTTATAGACCCTAATGACAGGAAGAAACCTGTTGAACGTTCTAATGTGTGTGTTGATAATATTGTGCCAACTTGTGTTGACTTAAGATCTGCATTCTCTGATGATAAAAAGGCATATGAGCCATCTGTGTTTGTACCAGAACTAAAGCAAAACAGGTTCGGAAAATTTCTCACTAAAAAGATTACAGAATTTGTTCCATCATATACAGACGCCTCATGTTCTGAAGACTCACAAGAAGAAGTAGATATTTCAAGTGGTGAAAATTCACTAAGTGACTCAGAAAGCAACACCAGTATTCAAGAATACAGCTCAGATGAAGAATCAGATGGAAGCTCAAGCTCAAGCTTGAACAAGATCAAGCAAAGAACATCACAACCATCATCATCCAGATCTTCTCCAAAGACCAAGACTCAACACTCAAAATGTTTCAGATGTGGGAGTGAAGGACATCTAGTCAAAAAGTGTCATTTAAAACCTAAGCCACTAAATGATGTCAAAACTCAAAACTCTTTCTCAGAACAAATAAAAAATCTTCAAGAAACAGTAAAAAGTTTTGTTAAAACTTCCCCGTCGTTGAAAAGGAAAGAGTCAATCTTGGGTGAAAAACATGATAGATCAAAAATGAAACAAACATGGATTCCCAAAGTGAACTAATTACATGTTTTTGGGTAGTATGTACATAGATTTTCATGTAATTATCTCTGTTTTTTTTGTCTTTCAGAATAAACTGCAGAAATGGTTGATAGCTCTTATGCGATACTTATGGCACGTTGATAGCGGCGCCTCTAAGCACATGATTGGGATGAAAGAACTCCTCAAAAACTATCGGTTTATTGATGGAGTGTTTGTTGCATTCTTTGGGAATTAAAAGGGTGGAAAGATTGTTGGAATAGGAGATGTGGTGTCCGACGCCATGACTCTAGAAGATGTGAACTATGTTCCAGAACTGTGCTACAATCTCTTGAGTGTATCACAAGTCTGTGACAAAGGAATCTCTGTGTTATTTAACGACATGGAGTGCATCTTTCTAAAGCCAGGATTTAAACCACCAATCAACATGATCATGTTAAAAGCTCCTAGGCAGAACAATACCTATGTGATAAATATGAGAGATGCCAAGTGTGAATGCCCAATGACCTGCTTAGTATCAAAGGCATCTGAGTCAGAGTCACTGTTATGGCATAGGCGATTGGGACATGTGAATTTCAAAAATATAAACAAACTTTCTAAACAAAATTTAGTCAGAGGTCTTCCTTCCAAGGGATTTCCTTTTTCTGAAAAATGATTAGCATGTGCCAAAGGAAAACAACACAAGAAATCGCATAAATCCAAAACAGTGAACACAATTGACTCCCCCCTTCAATTATTGCATATGGATCTTTTTTGTCCAATTAGTGTTAAAAGTTTGGCTAAGAAATCTTATTGTTTGGTGATCACAGATGATTTCTCTCGCTTCACATGGGTGTATTTCTTAGAGTATAAAAGTGAGGCTGCTGAGATCTTAATGCTGTTTGTTCCTCTTATCGAGAACATAATAAAATTAAAGGCCAGGTCAATCTGAAGCGATCAAGGGACAGAATTCAAAAATCAAAACTTCATGACATTTTGCAGCAGCAAAGGAATTCATCTTTAGTACAGTGCTACGAGAACTTCTCAACAGAACAGAGTGGCTGAGAGAAAGAATCACACACTTATTGAAGCTGCCAGAACGATGCTCATTGACTCAAAGTTGCCGATCATTTTCTGGGCAGAAGCTGTGAATACCGCTTGTTATGTTCATAACAGAGTCTTGATCGTCAAGTCACGTGGGAAAACAGGTTATGAATTACTCCTCAAAAGAAAACCTCTCATCGATTACTTCAGACCCTTCGGATGTTCATGTACTCTTCTGAACAATTATGAGAACATAATGAAGTTCGATGCAGTTAGAGATGAGTGCTTCTTCGTTGGATACTCTTCAAGTCAAAAGGCTTATAGAGTATACAACAAACGCACCAAGATGGTCCTTGAATCTTTCTATGTAGATTGGCAGGAATCCAACACCACTAACATAAGAACTGGTCCTGACTGGTTCTTTGATGTGGACGTTGTTTTCAATAAATTCAACATTACTGAAGATCAAGCTCCTGACAATCAAGCAGCCGATCCTTCTCCTTTTGGAGATACTCTCTACTCTTCTGAAGATGATGTTGCACCATTCACCACCCGACTTTCTCCATTAGTAGCTAATCGAATCTTTCCTCTTCAACCCATAAATGGCGATACAACTGCTAAAACTACACAATCTCCTGAAAGTACTCCAAGTTCAGAAGAAACATCTTCAGCACAACAGTTTGTAAATGATCCATCCAGCTCCTCAATACCTGGAGATCACTTATCAAATCTACCTCCCCAAGTTCAAGAAGAGCAGAACATGGGATTCAAATCATCCAAGAATCATCCTATTGAAAACGTCATCGGACCAATCACCGAGGGTGTTCTTACCAGAAATCAGGCATATAAGCTCAACGCTGCTCTCTCAGCATTTTTGTCCCAGACAGTACCTTTTAGCATTGAAGATGCAGTAAGAGATGCATGCTGGGTAGAAGCCATGCAGGAAGAGCTCTTTCAATTCAGAAAACTCAAAGTTTGGGTGCTAGTGGATCTACCTGAAGGAAAGTATCCTATTGGAACAAGATGGGTCTTTCGCAACAAAATGGATGAGCGTGGTGTGGTAATCAAGAACAAAGCTCGTCTGGTCGTTCAGGGTTTTCATCAACAAGAAGGGATTGATTATGAGGAAGTCTTCGCACCAGTGGCCCGACTTGAAGCCATTCGTATCTTCTTAGCCTACGCGTTATACAAAAACTTCAAAGTTTTTCAGGTGGATGTAAAGAGCTCTTTCTTATATGGGAAAATCAAAGAATAAGTCTATGTATGTCAGCCACAGGGCTTTGAAGACCCTTACTATCCCAACAGATACTTCAAACTGGACAAGGCTCTCTATGGTCTTCATCAAGCACCTCGACGAGCTTGGTATGAGACCTTGTCCTCATATCTGTTGCAAAATGGATACACCAGAGGGAAAATCGACATGACCCTATTCACCAAAGAATCAAAAAACACTCTATTTTGGTTAAAATTTATGTAGATGATATCATCTTTGGTTCAACTGATGAAAACCTATGCAGGGAATTTGAAAGAATCATGAAGTCTCAATTCGAAATGAGCATGATGGGGGAATTGTCATTTTTCTTAGGTCTGGATGTACAGCAGAAGGAAAAAGGAATTCTCATTCATCAAGCCAAATATACAAGAGACTTCTTGGCAAAATACAACCTGTCCGACTGCAAGCCATCCAACACTCCTTTTGTTGCTCAGACTACACTTGTACCAGATATTCAAGGACTATCAGTGAATCCCCACACGTATCGATCAATGATTGGATCCTTGATGTATGTCATAGCCAGCAGACCAGACATTATGTGGGCAGTTGGATGCTGTGCTAGCTTTCAGTCAAATCCCAAGAAATCTCAAGAAACTGCAGTCAAAAGAATCTTTCGCTACCTCAAAGGAACACCAAAACTTGGTTTATGGTACCCTAAGAGTGATAATTTTGATTTAATTGCGTACTCTAATAGTGATCATGCAGGTTGCAGGATTGACAAAAAATCTGTCTCTCGTGGTTGTCAATTTCTAGGAAATAGGCTTGCGTCTTGGCAAAGCAAGAAGCAGACAACAGTGTGTATCTCCACTGCTCAGACTGAATACACGGCCGCATCCAGTTGTTGCTGTCAAGCGTTATGGATACAAAATCAGCTGTTGGATTACGGTTTGAATGTCATGAGAACTCCTATTTTCATTGATAATGATGCTTGTCGTGACATCGTGATGAATCCAATTGACCATTCTAAAACTAAACATATTGAAATTCGGATTCATTCTATTTGCGATGCCCACGATACAGGATATATACAGGTGTTGCCAATAGATACTGCGGATCAAAAGGCAGATATCTTCACAAAAGCTTTTGACAAAACCCGTTTTCGCCAGTTGGTAACATGGCTGGAGATGATAAAATTTGAGTGATTTTATTAAATATATATATATATATATATTTATATATAATCCTTTTTTGTACATAATATATAGAAAAAATCTTATTTTCTTTTCAAACAAGATTTTTGGGGGAGAAAGTAAAACCGGTCTATCCCTACTGCAAAAAATTTCAACTAATCATACTTTCTCAGCATGTGAATAGGATCCAGAGGGTGTTGCGGCCTCAAGCAACGATGTGTCAGTAGATTCAGCTTTAAACGAGTAAACTGTTACTAGGTGATTAACAGTAAATGTCTACACGGAAAGTTGGACTCCCACTGTGTTGTAGGTCTGCTCAAGCTGAGTCCGATCATACATAGGTTGAGAGATCAAAAGACACCTATGAGTGCTGTAGATGCATTTTGTGCGACTAATGCTTTGGATTAACATTAACATGTGTTTTGGTGATTGTCGAACGGGCGAAGGAGGTGATTGTTGGGCGAATGAAGATTTTGATTGGTGCGAAGGAAAGAAACAGTGCGAAGGAGATACTGGAGTGCGAATGAAGAATTAATTGTTATGTCATGCTTGGTTCGACCAATGTGTTTGGGCGAACCTGCACATTCGACCATGTAATATGGGCGAATGTGCAGGCCTATAAATAGGTTAAGCAATTTTTGAAAGTTAGTTGTTGATCATTTTTATTCCCTCCTGTTTTGTGTCAACTTATTTTCACGTTAGATTTGATTGTAAACATTATTAAAATGTGTAATTCAAGTTGTTTATGAATGAGAAAAACCTTTGAAAGATGATTTCTGTGTTTTGATTGTTTGATTATCATTATTGTGATTGATTCAGGTATTCCGCACCTGAATCAAACTTGTTTGATCAATCTCTTTGTAGATTTGACGATCCTAAGCGCATACAAAGTGGTATTAGAGCCATTATGGATCAAACAACCACAATTTGATAATTTTACAGCAGATTTGGACCCTATTTTGATAAAAAAAACTTTCTGTTTTCATTGATAACATTGAATTGGTGATAAATTGATTGATTAGAGCTTGTTTTCATGGATAAAATGGATAATTCTCTTTAATAAACTTGTTCCAAATCATATCCGAATCAAAACCTGATTAAAATGATCAAATTCTTTCAACTTTTGAAAAATTTGATCAAAATCAACTGATTTTCAAAGAATAACCGTTTTTGAAAGTGCAGGGTCGAACCTAGGGAGAAATGGGCAAACGTGTGTGTTAAACGGTCGAACCAAAGGATTTTTGGTCGAAGGTGGTGTTTTAAGTGGTCGAACCTAGAGTTTGTTAGTGTATTGGTGTTCATTCGACCGTACCTGTTTCATTCGACCATTCAAACGGTCGAAGGAGAAATACAAACGGTCGAAAGAGGGTTAAACGATCGAAAGTGCTTTGTGTTTCTTATACTTCTCTTTCGTATCTTTACAAACGGTCGAAGGAGAACAATTTTACTCATTCGACCACTCGATTCATACGAAGGAGAAAACTGTTTTAAACTTTTCTAATCTTTTCGTGTTTAAACATTTTCAGATCAAGATGTGGAACTTTCCGACTACACCACGACACCACAACAGCAGACAACCATGGATCCTTGGTCGGTTGCTGCCCAAAAGTCTAGTCAACCATCACAACCTATCAACTACATGGCTATGACTAGTACTATTCCTCAACACGTTGCGCAACCATAAACGCAACCGATTGGAGACAAGAATTTCAAAAAGATACACATTTTTTATCCCATGTGGTTGGTGAATTGTTCACATGAGGACATCATTATGTTGTATTACAATCCCATATTCAGCGATGTGAAGGATGCTGAACAAGCAAGTAAATACCAGCGTGTGGTATTTCTGTGTTTTGCTCATGACATTAATGCCGGATGCGACTACGATAAGAAGCTTGGCAAGTTTGTTAAAGTCCAAGAAGTTCCTGAAGTGAAGAAGAAAAAGCCGAAACAAGTATTTGAAAAGGTGATGACGTTGGAAGAGAAGAAACTACTGCGCATAAAGCTTATGAACAAGATTATGGACCAAGAGTGTAAACAATCCAAGCAATAGTCGAGGGGGTGTTTGTAGATGCATTTTATGCGACTAATGCTTTGGATTAACATTAACATGTGTTTTGGCGATTGTCGAACGGGCGAAGGAGGTGATTGTTGGGCGAATGAAGATTTTGATTGGTGCGAAGGAAAGAAACAGTGCGAAGGAGAGACTGGAGTGCGAATGAAGAATTAATTGTTATGTCATGCTTGGTTCGACCAATGTGTTTGGGCGAACCTGCACATTCGACCATGTAATATGGGCGAATGTGGAGGCCTATAAATAGGTTAAGCAATTTTTGAAAGTTAGTTGTTGGTCATTTTTATTCCCTCCTGTTTTGTGTCTCTCGCAAGTGTTTGTGTCAACTTATTTTCACGTTAGATTTGATTGTAAACATTATTAAAACGTGTAATTCAAGTTGTTTATGAATGAGAAAAACCTTTGAAAGATGATTTCTGTGTTTTGATTGTATGATTATCATTATTGTGATTGATTCAGGGATTCCGCACCTGAATCAAACTTGTTTGATCAATCTCTTTGTAGATTTGACGATCCTAAGCGCATACAAGTGCAAGCTACCAATGCGGGGCTGGGCAAATCAATCAAATTAGCAGCAAAAGAAACGCAATGTTAGTGACGTGCAAACATACATAGATAGCTCAACAAGGGATCAGATGATCATCTTCTCTGCTTAGAGAAACATAGACCTGAAGCTCTCATCATCTGATCGACATAATGATCATCTTCTTTGCTTATGGAAGCATAGACCTGAAGCTCTCATCATTATAACTCAATAAACCTTGAGGATCAGTAGGCTTATACCTAGCACAAGTGGGGTTCACAAAATTTTCGTCAATATTACCAAAACATGATAAATATCATCACCAAACGCATGTTGAAAGAGGAGAGGCATGGATTTAAGTGGACAAGTATACCGACAGTTTTTCTTGGGCTGCAGCTAACCAACGGAAAGTTAAAATGTGATCTGGCAGGTATGGTTAGTATGATCCTGAATGCACACGGTGAGAAACGGTTAATCCCAAATCTCTGATATCTAATTATGAGTGTTATTGGGCCCTGCGCACTTATTAAGCCCTGCGCACTTATCCTAAGTGCGCAGGCCCATATCACTGATATATATACTCAGCAATTCTTTATTTTTACAACAGTCACTTGTTAAACAAACCCTAATTTTTAAACATATCCAATAATCATCATCATCTTCATCGTTCCTCACCATTTAACCCTAAAACCACAAAACCACAAATCACTCTTAAAATCACCTGTTAATCATCCTTTTCTTCTCCATTTTCAGTTAATCTTCGTCGTCTTTAAGGTAGATTAATGCTTGACTGATTTGTTGTGTGTTATTACAAGGATTACGAAACGTTTGAATGATTCAGTTAGGGGTTTGGGGTTTCCTTTGAAGATTGCGCCCTTATTTCATGATACTGCGCACTTGTTTCAAAGAGTCTGCGCACTTGTTTCATATGTTCAAAATTGTGAAACCCTAGTCCCCTGCGCACTTGTCCTGCGTACCTAAATCTTAAATGAGAGTTTAAGTATCTGCGTACTTATTAAGCACGCAGATTGGTCTGTCAAGACACTAGGGTTACCATGCCCAAGTCTTGACTGATCTGCGCACTTGTTGACGCTTATAACCTACGTACTTGTCAGCCTAAAGCTTAGAATTGGACTACGCACTTAAAACTTTGACCTGCGTACTTGATAACCTGAGACTGTGACTGGACTGCATACTTAGACTTGTGGCGTGCTAAACCATATGAAACATGCGTACTTATCATACATTTTAAGAACAAATCAATCAAACATAATAATCTATCTAACTAAACCACAAGACATCTATAACTTAAAATGGTCTAAGTCCGTCGTCCGTCTAAGTCTAAGATATCATTTCTTGGTTACTTGTTTAGGGTCGAAGATTCTAACTTGCTTTTCATGCATATAATCAGGAACAGATGGCAATTCCATGGGATAATAGAGGTATGCACAATCAGGCTATCAATCTTGACACTGATGATTCCAAATTTAGAGATGTTCTGAATTGGATTCGTTGAAGCAGAATAGGATATGCGGTGGAACATGATCTGCCAGTCTACGTAGATCACATTGAAGACTTCTGGAGATCTGCAAGATATGAAGAGGTCAACAATGTAACAAGAATCAATGCAACAGTTAGAAACAAACCTGTGATCATCACTGAAGACACAGTCAGAAGCGTCCTGAAGCTGAAAGGTCAACCAGGAAATTATCAACACTTGAACAAAGCAGAGCTTTTAGAAGAATTCAAAAAGGTCGGTTACAAGGGAGAGTTCGTCAAAAAAAGCGACGTCAAAAAAAGTGAACTAACTTGAGATTGGAAAGGAATCTGTCATGTATTCACCATGGCTCTCTGTCACAGAAAAAGAGGATACAATGCACTGAGTCCAGAATGGTCTAGTGCAATGATCAAAGTCTGCAAGAATGAACCATTCAACTTGTCAGGGATGATCTTTGATTATATGTGTAAGAACGCCAAAGCTGATACTGCCAAGTTTGCCATGTATCCGAGGTTCGTGCAAATGATGATAAATGCCCAACACAAAAACCTGCCTCGAGATGGAGTGTACAATTTCGCTAGAACTGGAAGATTCTTCACTGAATGTAACACGACTGACTGGGATCCCATGTATGAAAATATGTACCCGGCTCAACGCTATCCAATTATCAAAGAGCTGTATAACAAAATTCAGAAGAAGTAACGAGACATGGAAGAAGCTCAACGTGAAACTGCTCCTGAAATAGCTCCTTCTGAACCAGCTCGCTCCCCAGATCCACGAACTGGTGAAGAAAGAGCACGAGAGAAAGTCAAAGGCAAAAGTTTGGCCACTGAAGAGGCTCCGTCTAAGGTCGTTAAGAAAAAGAGGCCCGGTCTGCTGACAGAAGGTAGAGAATCACAGACTGAGGAACACCTGGAGCTTGCACGAGCTTTACAGAAGGTAGCTGAACTCAAAAAGGCTGAGAAACGAAAAAGTAGAGAGGGTATATCTGCATCTGAAACTCCGGTTGTGATGACTGAGGAAGAAGTAGAAGTAGAAGAGATCTTTGAATCAATGTTTGGTGTTCAAGAGCAACCAGGGCCGTCGACTGCCAGGGCTCCAGTCCCCAAAGCTCCAGCCAAGAAACCAACTGAGCCGTCCTCTTCAGCTCATGCTGCATGACGTCCTAAACCAGTGCATCAAGAACTGTATGAGACATTGGTGAAAGAGGTCAGTAAAGTTGCTGCTAAAGAGATCTGTCCCTTGAAAAGTTTTGTACACAACACTTAGGAACTCAAAAGGAAGCTGAAGAAGTTGAAACACAAGAATAAGAGCCTTAAAAAGATTGTTAAAGATCAAAGGTACCTCATAAAGTTTCAAAACAATGTGCAGATGAAGATGTTTGATATGATTCAGGATCTGCAAAAACAACAGAACATCGAACCCAAAATGTCATTTGATAAGCTGTTTGACTTTGGAAAGTTTGTGGAAGAAGAAAAAGAAAGAGAAAGGATTGCAGAAGAAAGTGATGTGGACGAAGTAAGTGAAGATGAGATGCCTGAGATGTTCATAGAGTTTGGTGATGAAGAGACAACTGTGTATGAAACGACTGACGGTCACAAAATCAGTCCAGAAAGGCCCAGATGGCTCCCAAGAAAATAGGTTACTATTCCAGCTTTTCATCAGAACATTCATCACACCAAGGAAGCTCATCAAGAAAATATTATATCATGGAAGTATGATGAATCAAAGAAGTTGTTTGTGCTCAAACGTCGAGGGGGAGTAATTCAATACTTCAAAAGTCAACATGACTTGCAATCTCTCCCTCGCCGGGACATCATAGAGCTCAACAAGGCACACTTCATCAATCCCACCAACAACTCCATTGGAACCGGACTTGCAAGTATGATAGAAAGAGAATGTGTTAGAGATTTCACAGTTTTCAAACCCCAAAAACCGAAGCGACGAATTTCCAAGAAAAGAATTGATCCTGCTACGGGAGAAGGTAGGATTACCTATGTTATAGATCCTCCTAAAGTTGTTACCAGGGTTCCGATGAGTGAAGAGCTTCCAGTAATGTTGAAGGAGTTCAAGAAATGGTTCTATGACAGTCTGACTGGTGAAGCAGTGATCAAGTCAACAAATGATGCTGAGATTATGAGACTTTACGATCCAGTGGATGTATTCATTCTTAATTTGTCAGATTTGACTATGCTGTTCAGAAACAGTATCAATGTGGGAGCAGGGAATGCTCTGTTTGAAGAAGCTATGCTGTTCCAGAGAGCTGTGAATCGTGCGATGAAGCTGAAACAAGAATTGCTAGATCTGGTGGACAAAATAAACGCCGAAGACAAGGCTAAGGAACAAAAAGAAAAAGCTGATAAAGAAGATTCTGCTAAAGCTGCCTCCGAAAAAGAAACTCATCCTGAAGTAGCTGTTTCCCCGGAAGAGATTGTTGACGCGCCTTCTGTACTGGAAGAACCTGCAGCAGAAATTGTTCAAGAACCCCCCGTGTAGGAAGAGCCTGAAGAGGGGGAGACAAGTGATGTGTCGATCGTCTGAAGCTAGAGGACGATCTGGTAGCTGCGGTCTAGGGGGTGTATTGTTAGGTTCAGTTGAGACCACAGTTACCAGAACAAAGACTTTTGGATAGGTTATGATGTGTTTTGTAAGCCAATGGGCTGATTATGTAATTAATCATAGTTTATATAGAAACCCTAGTGGGCTGCGCACTTAAACACGGGCCCTACGCACTTATGTTAAGTGCGCAAGCCCATTTGTCAGGTCTATATATAGAATGCCATTTGCAGCTCCTAGGGTTAGGGTTTTGATCTTCTTTGATAGCACAAGAATTAAAGGGTGCGTACTTATTCCATGGTGTTTCAATGTTTTATCATTAATGGAAATATGATTTTGTTCATCTTGTGTGTCGGTTTTACAAAGATTATCTAGTATCTTAGTTTTTCAAAGATTCTTCACTTAAAACACCTAATCAATAGGTGTTTCTAAGTGATAACAATCTCTAGCACTTACAAGATCTAGAATTTGGGACTTACAATCATCTTTCGATGGATGCATAGATGGCTTAGACATATTTTGTTTATATTTGAGGCAAAAAAAAAGTAAATAATATAATTGAGAAATAAAAAAGGCATGAACGATGAACATAATAAAAAAATATAATTCAAGGAAATAATTTAATTCGAGTCAAAAAAGTCAACTGCCACAAATAACTTGACGAAAAAATTAAAATGACATTTTGACTTATTAAACAAAATGCAAGTGAACTCATTTGACTACTTATGCCATCAGAAAAAAACAAAATTTATTGTAGGAAGAATTGTGTGTAATATCAGATTTATATATGCAAGTTTTATGCTGATATGTTGTTATGCATTATTATGAAGTTGTACTAAGATGTTAAGTTATTATTTATATATATCTCATAAAACTAAGAAATGCAAGTATAATAAAAGTAGTCATCTTCGATTGAGTGTTCTTATGTTTTATTGTATTTTAACTGCATTTTTATATAACCTATTGTTGGTTTAAACTAATACCAAATTTATATATAGTTATACATACATAGGAGTATTACAATGGAGTAAAACCACAATAAACTTAATAAACAACCATGAAGTAAATCTTGAAAAGTGTTTAAGAAGATATTATACTTATGTGAAAAAGAAGAAGAAGATGAAGAACAACTTTCAAAACCAAAAGTTTAAATAATTATGGTTGAAATGTCTGTATATTAATCAAGAACTGAGATCTCTAGAAACGAATCAAATGATAAACGATTTTGAAAACCGGAATATATATGAATTGATGTGAATTAGGATTAGGAAATAAATTAATTTGTTAATTATATGTATGTGAGGATCGAATTGTCAAAACAAAGACTATGATCAAACAAGTCTATCAATTCAGGTGCGGAATCCCTGAATCGATTACGAAATGATAATATAATCAGCAAAACACACAAATCTCACTCAAAGTTTTCGTTTCATTGATAAACAACTTGATAATCTTTACAAAATGATGTTTACAATGATATATAATAAGATCAGACTCAAAAACACCCTAGGGAGAGAACACACTCAAAGGAGGGAAACAAAATGACCAAAAGTTAACATTAGAAACTGATTCTGCCTATTTATAAGCCTGCACATTGGACCGAACGTAAGGTCGAATGTGCACCTTCGACCGTTCAACTGGGCGAATCAGCACAATACATAACAAAAACTTCCTTCGACCTCTGAGCTCTCCCTTCGACCTTCTATATCTACCTTCCACCATTCTAACTCCACTTTCGACCGTACGATATTGACAAAACAAAATTAGATTAGCAATTCAATAGCATTAGTCGCACTTCGTGTATCTACAAACTCCCCCTCGACTATTTCTTGAATTGCTTTAGCCTACGATCTTCATCCATTCTCTTATTCATCAGCTTGATGTGCAGCAATTTCTTCTGCTCTTTAGTCATGACTGGTTCATGAGTTTGCTTCGGTTTCTTCTTTTCTGTCTTTTGAACTTGAACAAACTTCCCCAGCTTCTTATCATAATCGCATCCCGTGTTAACATCCCATGCAAAACATAAGAATATGAGAATTCGTTTTAGGATCGTAATCACAAACCGTGATCTCACGAATACCAACCGTAGGGTGTGGAATCCCCTCCGATCATGCAAAATGATTTAGAAATAAACGTAAACGATCGTGACAAAAACAGATAAAAAATCACCGAGCAAATTCCATAACTTTACTCTTTGTATTAGATCAAAATAACAACAATTGCAATTCAAACTTAGACCTAATACAGAGAATATTACACACACACAAACTAGGGAAAAGCTCAAATGATAACTCCCATCAAAATAACAAACTTTTCCCTTTATATAGCCTTCCACCTTCGCTCCTTTTATGAGGTCGAAGGTGTTCATTCGACCCTTTAAGGGTTCGAATGAAGCCTTCTTCTTCAATCAATCCATATTCGACCCAGACAAACTACATTCGACCTCTGGACTGGTCAAATGTATCTTCAGGTTAAAGTATTGGTGGTTTTCTGATTATCTGAACCTTCGACATTCAGTACTGGATCACTAGCTGGGGACATACATGAATGACGCACTTACAATCTCCCCCTTGGTCTTAGCTAGTGATGTACCAAATCAGAAAGTTATCAATTCTTCAAGTCTTGCATTCATCATCTTGAACGACTTGAAAACTTTCCCTCTTCATGCACGTTTGTGTCGAGGTTCTCGTCTATCTCTGCAGTTAGCTTCGAGATCTCAGACAGACTCAAGAAATCTTGGCTTTGTCATTTGTTGGTCCAGAGATGAAGACAGAAATCAATCTTGAATTCTTTGATGTTCAGTCTTTTCTTTAACAACCTCTGACTAGTTTCTGTTGTTCTGGTGATCTTGATGTTCAGGTTGGGTCTTGTCCAGTTACACGCTTTGTCGATGAGTCTTGAGTAGTGCACCTGTTGTGTTTAATTCTACAGAAAAATTTACTAAAAACTGCACAAACTAAAACCAACGTTAGACACGAAAAAAATCTCGGAAGTACTCTTCACATTCCTTTTGACCCTCATTAGTTCCCCCCTGAACTATTAAACATTTTAATATGCACCAGAAACTTGAAAATCTGTAGTTTGATTTCCTTTTTACAACTCTCGAGCATCCGAGCTTTCACATTAAGTATCCCAAACATCGGTTATCGAAAATAAAGTAAAAACAAAACATTTTGATTTTTCAAAGTTTATGCTAAAACACACCAAAAAACTGTTTGAATTTTCAAATAGATTTGATAAAAATAAACCAAACATATTTTTGTGAATTTTCCGGTAAGAGGATCATATCAGTATTTAAACAGTCAGTCAAAACTCTTTTATATCAATTTCTTCTTTTGACATTGAGCATCCTACAACCATTACCAGTATGTTTGTCCACGTAAACTCAAAATCATTATTCATTGTTCAGCACTTCAGATACATTATGGTAATATTAGATACTGAAAAATCTATGGTCCCCGCACACGCGACACATTCCCGTATCAAGAATTTCACAAAGTTTCATCGTAACGCGTGATTATATTGTAGTTATCCGTTAGTTACAAGGTATGAGGCACAGCGGTGACAGGTCAGCAAATTAATGCTTCAAAGAGACTTATGCACTCAACCAGGGTGAGGACTAATATCATACATGATTTTCATCATAGTACTGATACGATGCATTAGATAATCTTTGATTATCATCACACATGTTAAGTTCCTCATTCGGTAACTTAAGGATTTGTCATTAAAGATCTTTTAATAAGATACCCTGACTAATCTAGGTCCATAAATCAATACGACAAAAGATTGGTTAGGCTATCCCCAGATAACTAACAATATAGCGACCCGAAACCTCCGATTTTGGCAATCTATCAAACGAAATTTCGGTACTAAGACCATATGTCAACGAGACGTTGATCCACATGATTATCAGTTAATTATTTTAAGTTTATATCACCATGCTGAACTTTAATTGTAGTGGCTATTCAATGTTTATTCATACATTTTGTTTTCAGAGTAGTCTGACAGTCCACTGATGTACTATCATCTCCTCTTTTTCTCCAGGAAAACTCATTTTGGATTTTCTAAATTTTTATTTTGATTTTTCTGAAATTTTCTCCCCCTAAAAATCTAAAAATAAGCATATTTTTGGATTTTTTAAACTTTTGAAGAAAAACAAAATAAAATGATATCCAATGCGGTTTACTCATTGATAATATAAAAAAACATTTTCCACTCAGATTACTTGACTCAATAAGATCTTTCAACTAGTAAAGCCATTAACAAAGATAAGAGAGTTTAGAATAAACCGTTTTGTCGCATCTGTTGTAAAAATCCAAAACCTAAGAGCAAACGATTTTCGGCTTTACAGGTAGGAAACAGACGACAAACACTCTCCTCTCTGTTTAAATCATGTTTTCCTTTTTCAATATCCCATGTTTGACCTTCACCTCTCCAATAAATATATTGTATACTGATGCTCCACTATCAACTATCAAAAGATAGCTAATAGGTCTGTCTGGAACAACCTGCACACTTGTTAAACAATTAGTAGGGGAGAGGAACCCATCCCTTCACAATGATAGGTCGTCCAAGGTCATCAAATCTCGGAACATCAATCCATTCTCCTTTTGAAAGTTCAATGGGTTTTTCAATGGATTGATTTGAAGTAGAAATTGCTATTGATTTAGAAAGTGATTTGGGTTTCCAAACACGTTCAGAGTTTATTTTAGACTTTGTTGAAATCGTTTTGATTGTTGACTTTTCAGATTTCTTATTTGAAACCTGCTTCTGAACTTTGTTTGGAACCTTCTCAGACTTAACTGATAAAGGTCCAGGTTTAGAGTTATTCTTAGGATTAGTCTTAGAATTCCCCCTTACCTTAGCAACCCTATCACAATCTCCATTTTTATTCAAGGCAATCTTGTTTCGACTGTCATACACAACCGTTTCCCCTTTTGTTTCTTGAGTTGTTTTGGGGATACAGGCTTTTTGACATTGCCTGAATTTTCAGCAACATTCACTTCGGTCCTTTTTTATTTAACATACGGACATGCAACAACTAAATGCCCACACTCTCTGCAGTTATAACAAGACCTATATTCTACAATGGGCAGCAATATGACCAACTTCACCACATTCAAAACAGCTTCTCCATTCAACATAACCATGAGAATACTGTGGTGAATTGTTTCTCCAATAACCATCAAATCGAGAGGTATGTGAATAATCATAAGAGTCATATGATCTAGATGAAAAATTTCTTGAATTCTTTTGATGAGAATTTTTCATCTGATCATTACCTTTCGATTTGTTTGGTTTTGGTCCTTTTTCCTTAGGACTTTTCTTTTTGTTCCTAGGCTAATCCTTTTCATTCTCATGTTGGTTAGGATTGAGTTCAAAACGAAGATGACCAAATTGATTTCTAAATTGATTTATTAAATCATTGTTATCAACAAAGATACATTTAAGTAAAGATTGTTCAATATTATCAATTGAAAATCTTTGTTGAAAATCAATTTGTCTTGTCCTACCAACATATAGGATCCTTCAACTCCTTCAGGAAACTTGAATATGGGTTTCTCTTCAGATTCAGGTTCTGAAGTTGCTACCACATTTTTAGTTTTCTCTTCAAACACAGATTTCACCTCAGATTCAGAATCAACAACACAAGGTGTTGTGATTTCCAACTCTGATGTGGAATTAATGTTTGAAATAGTGTTATGAAGTTATGAAATCTCTTTCTTAAAAGATTCAATTTGATTCAAAAAATGTCTTTCATTATTTGCCAAAATTTTATTTTCAATTTAAAATCTTTCAAGTTTATTTGTCAAGTTCTGTTTGTCCTCAAGAAGTTTCAGCACTTCATTTTTCAATTTGACACAATCAGAACAATTAGCACATTCAGTATTAGATTTTACCTCAGCATCTGAATTATTACCATTCTCAGAACCATACTCAGAATTTTCATCAACATTTGATGCATCACTTCCTCTTGATTCACTCTGTTCTGAACTCGTATCAGAACTCAAATAACTCTTTGACAATTCACTTGAATCATCATTTCCCATTTGTTTGACAAGACACACAACATTACTTTTAACACTTTCTCTGTTAATACACTCATTGTCACACCCTCAAATTACCACTTGCGGGGTTTTACCACGAGGCGCATGACAAACCAGGATCCAAGTCAACGATCACAATAAACAACTCTATATGAAAAAAAACGTAAAGAGACATAACCATTAATTTAATAAGCGGAAGCGTTTAAGTAGCATTTAATCAACTATGCTATCATCTCAAAAGTTATTCAAAATACTTTTATTACAAAACGTGCAACTATGCCTAGACGCCAATGCAGACCCGTGCGCCTAGTTCCATTCTTTGCTACCTTAGCGACCTGAGAAAAACATGCCAAAAAGACGTCAACATATAATGCTGGTGAGTTCACAGGTTTGTTCAATATGTTACCAAAACGTTACCATGTCCATACTATATCAATGTTACCAAGTACGCTAGCTAGGCGTATGTTTTATTACTACTACGATTGGAAACCATTACTAGACACATTTAGCAATGTTTAGCATGTTTAAGCAGCCCGTATGTTCAGCATGATGATGTTCCTGTTCGAGACAATATGCACACGCCCGGCCCTCCAAGCCGACGAGTGGGGCAGGTCACGCCCAATAGATCTATCCACATTTCCCCCGTTGTGCATCCCTGCACATTCATGGTTTCCCCTGGGACTTTCCAAAGATCGTATAGCAATATAAAGTTAAAAACCATAGTATGACATATGTTACCAAAACAGTTTAGCGCATGTTTTCTCCGCCAAAAGTTAAAGCAGTAAAAGTGGGGCCGTGAACTCACCTTAAGTAGCGTTCTTCAATTACAAGTAAAGATGTTTAGCCCTTGATAATCCCTCTACCGGAGATCTATCAAAATGTTCACATAAGTGTTCTGACTAATAACCATAAGGTTATCTAGTCCCCGATTGTCCAGATCGTAACCAAGTATGTTTTAAAACGTGTTTAAATGTTTAACCGACACACTAGACCGACCCGACATCCCGTTGGTGACCCATTACCCTAACTAATCAAGTACACATAGATTACACACAAGGTTCAAGCATAAAACATTCAGTTTGTATCAAAAATCTCATTTCTGCATCAGAACGGTCGAACCAGTCAGTTTTAAGTCTCCATCGCACCTTTTCAGTCACCTTCGCCCGTTTTACATCTCGTTCGACCGTTTGATGCCTCCTTCGCCAGTTTTACCACATTCGCCCAATAAAACCCCAGGTTCGACCCTGGTTTTCCTCCTTCGCACCTTCGATCGGTCGAAGGAGGCCAGGTTCGCCCCTGTTGTGCAATTTTTCCTAAAAACGCTTCAAACACATTCAAAACGACTCGAAACATCATCAAACACAGCAGTCAAGCATGGATAACTTATTCCTACAAAACCCCACCGATTTCCCTCGATAATACGTCCGTTTCAGCCCTTTCTCAAAATGGTAAAGATTATGGAAACATCACTTTCATGCATGAATATTTTACCCAATTTGGAAACTTTTGAAATCGATTCATATTCAACTTGAAATGCTCAGTTTGTCGAGTGTTCGATCTTTTCTTATCAATTCTATTGATCATAAATATCATGCATCAAGTTTAGATTCAATAAACCCCCCCCCCCCCTAAATACCCATAATTCCAATCCTAACCCTAAACAACAACATTCTAACATCAATAACAATCCTATATCATGTTTCTATCATAGATATAGCAGCAAATCATTGAACAACACATAATACCACATAATACCCAATTTACATATGTTATTCATCATGAAAACCTATGTTAAATGATAATGTTTTGATTTAGAAAATGTTTAAAAGGTTTTTATTCATAAAAACACCCTTAGAACAGATCCGGAAATTAGGGTTAGATGAAAACGAATTAAAATGCTTTAAAAAAGGTTTAGGATTATGAACATACCTTGGATTCTTGTTTAGATGTTGTAGATAGGTTAGATTATGAAAAAGAAGAGCAAAAACTCCTTCCTTTGTGTATTAGATCGTTTGAGAGCGTTTTGGGACGGTTAGGGTTTGTGAAATGATGAAAAAATGACAAAGGTTGGTATTTATACTAATCCTCCTTCGCACCATTTCAATGGTCGAAGGTGGTCTCCTTCGACCCTTTCACAGGGTCGAATGAGCCCTGTTCTGGTCGAAGGGAATTCCTTCAATTCCACTTCCCTGGTTTGCCCACCTACAAAGGGTCGAACCAGACAAATTCTCTCCTTCGACCACTCGAAGTGGTCGAACCAAGATTCCTTTTTAACTAGTTTTCCAGTTTGTCGTGTTTAACGCATTCTAACACATCTTAACACATAAGCATGCATCCTTAGTCTATATTTAACATATTTAAGCATAGATAATCATCTACACATCATTTAAACACATCTATGTATATCATCCACCACACGACCCATAATCTACACATATACTTAATTAGTCCATGTAATGTCACCAACAACGGAACCCGGTACTAGTGTATTACCAAAACGACTCCCAATGATCCTCTAGATCATTGTACCCTAGACAATCCTAACTTGACCGGACTCAACTAACCCAGTTAATTTCGTTTATCAATGTTTCTCACTAAGGTAGACTTAGATGTTACTAATATGTTTAAGCCAAACATGTCGGGTGTCACATCATCCCCACGTTGAAACAATTTTCGTCCTGAAAATTGCGCAAAGCCCTAAAAGAAGGAAACAAAAGAATAGAACGAAAAGAAAGTTACCAGATGTCACATCATCCCCACGTTGAAAGGAATCTCGACCCGAGATTCATTCCGCTTCAGCAGTAACATGCCTTGATTCAAACGCGTGTTTCGGAAAGAGATGAGGATACTTAGCTTTCATCTGATGCTCCCGTTCCCATGTGAACTCCGGTCCACGGTTTGAGTTCCAACGGACTTTAATGATGCGGATTTTACTCCGACGAAGGCTACGAATCTTGTAGTCGAGGATCTCGACAGGTTCCTCCACAATGCGAAGACGATCATCAACCTTGATCTCTTCTAGTGGTACAATGAGAGATTCATCAGCCAAACACTTCTTCAAGTTAGACACATGGAAGACGTTGTGTACACTACCGAGCTCCGCCGATAAGTCAAGTCTGTATGCCACCGGTCCAATCCGATCTAGGATTGCGAATGGTCCGACATAACCAGGGTTAAGCTTGCCACGCTTTCCAAAGCGTATGACGCCCTTCCATGGTGAAACTTTCAGAAGTACTTTGTCCCCAACCTGGAACTCTAAAGGTTTTCGACGGCGATCGGCATAGCTCTTCTGACGATCGCGTGCGGCAGCCAAACGTTGACGGATCTGTACGATTTTCTCCGAAGTTTCGTACACGAGTTCCGGACCAGTGAGCTGGCTCTCGCCCACCTCGGCCCAACAAAGTGGTGATCGACATTTCCGTCCGTAAAGAGCCTCGAACGGAGCTGCCTTGATGCTAAAGTGATAGCTGTTGTTGTAGGAGAACTCCACTAACGGCAGGTGGATCTCCCAACTTTTGCCAAAATCGATAACACATGCCCGAAGCATGTCTTCCAAGGTTTGAATCGTCCGCTCACTCTGTCCATCAGTTTGCGGATGGTAAGCCGTACTCATATCCAGCTGAGTACCCAAAGCCTTGTGCAGAGCCTTCCAGAAACGCGAAGCGAAACGAGAATCACGATCCGAGATAATAGAAACAGGCACCCCGTTCCGAGCAACCACCTCCTTAAGGTAAAGTCGAGCCAACCGCTCGAGTCCATCGGTTTCCTTAATAGGTATAAAACGTGCCGATTTTGTCAGCCGGTCAACAATCACCCAGATCATATCGTACCCACTAGGTGACCTTGGCAGCTTGGTGACAAAATCCATCGTGATTCGTTCCCACTTCCATTCTGGAACCTCTGGTTGTTGCAGGAGACCAGACGGCCTCTGATACTCCACCTTGACTTTACCACAAGTCAAACATTTGCTGACGTAAGAAGCTATATCAGCTTTCATGTTCGGCCACCAATAAAGTATCTTCAAATCCTGATACATCTTATCGGAGCCAGGGTGAATAGAATACCGGGATTTGTGAGTTTCATCCAACACAAGCTCGCGCAATCCCCCGAACAATGGGACCCAAACACGTCCCGCAAAATAATGTAAACCATCGGTCCTAAGTTCAAGATGCTTGTCAGCACTGTGCATAGTTTCAGCCTTAAGGTTTTCCTCCTTCAAGGCTTCCAACTGTGCAGAACGGATTTGGTCAGGCAATGACGAATGAATGGTGAGCTGTAAGGCTTGAACACGACGAGGATTCGCAGACTCCTTCTTGCTCAAGGCGTCCGCCACAACGTTCGCCTTGCCAGGATGGTATTTGATGGCACAGTCATAATTGTTCAGGAGTTCAACCCAGCGACGCTGCCGCATGTTCAACACTTTCTGGTCGAAAATATGCTGAAGACTCTTGTGATCGGTATATACTTCACACTTGGTACCGTACAAGTAATGTCTCCAGATTTTCAATGCAAAGACTACCGCACCCAGTTCCAAGTCATGAGTAGTATAGTTCTTCTCATGAACTTTGAGTTGACGAGAAGCATAAGCAATAACCTTCCCGCGTTGCATCAACACACAACCGAGACCACGAATAGAAGCGTCATAGTACACAACAAAGTCGTCCGTACCCTCTGGTAAGGATAAGATAGGTGCAGAACAAAGTTTAAGCTTCAGCATCTGAAATGCTGATTCTTGTGGTTCATCCCAGTCGAACTTTCGGTCCTTCTGGGTAAGGGCAGTGAGGGGTTGAGCGATCTTCGAAAATCCCTCAATAAAGCGATGATAGTAACCCGCAAGACCTAGGAATTGCCGCACCTCAGATGGCGTCTTTGGTGCTTCCCAGTCTTTAATAGCTTTGATCTTAGCCGGATCGACATGAATTCCCAGTTCATTCACCACATGTCCTAGGAATTGAACTTCACGTAACCAAAAATCACACTTCGAGAACTTAGCATACAACTGCTCCTGTCTCAAAAGTTCCAAAACCAACCGCAGATGTTCCTCATGATCCGCCTTGTTCTTGGAATAAATCAGAATATCGTCAATGAACACGATGACGAACCTATCAAGATAAGGTTTGCAAACGCGGTTCATTAAATCCATGAACACAGCCGGTGCGTTGGTGAGGCCAAAAGGCATGACCAAGAACTCAAAATGGCCAAAAGGCATGACCAAGAACACAACCGGTGCATGGTGCCCCAACTGATGGCACCGATGACAACGAGCCCTATCACAACCCCCAGAATGGTGAAAACCACACTTGTTACACTTGGGATGCTTCCCAACATACCCACTCGTCTTCTGCCCAGAAGAAGACCCAGATGAATCAAACTTCTTCGCCGGCTGAGCTGGCACCACACTCTTCCCCACACTCTCCCACTTCCTCTTGTTCCCCTCAGCAACCTTCACAGTAGCACCCTTGGGTGGCAAAACGCCTTCTGCCACCTTCAGGTTAGTCATCCGATGAGCTGATCGGACAACTTCAGCAATAGTGGGAAGATTCCCCGCAGCCACCAACCCAGCTATCTCGGGAACTAGTCCAGACACATAGTGCTCGATCCTCCTGTACTCGGGTGTGTGTAAATCAGGACACAACACCGCCAGCTCATTCCCCCTCACAGTGTATTCCTCAATCTCAGACCCAACCATCTTGTAACTCCAGACCTCATGCTCCAACTTCTGTATCTCCTCTCTTGGACAGTACTCACCTCTCAACAGCTGCACGAACTCCGCCCAAGGCATAGCAATAGCCTCCCCCAATCCCATGTTTTGTGTTGTAGCATTCCACCACGACAGTGCAGGCCCCTTAAATGTCGCGGTAGCATACTTCACCCGGTCCCCAGCAGGACAGTTACACATAACAAACACAGATTCCACCTTCTCCAGCCATCGGAGCAGTCCCACCGCTCCCTCAGTTCCAGCGAAGTTATGGGGCTGACAGTCCCGAAACTTCTTATAAGAGCACAGAGGTGGGGGTGGATTAGCACCAACACCTGAAACACGGTACACGAGTAAAACACAAACGAAAAGACACGAAACCCGGAAATGAGGCAAGGCCGATAGAAATCAACTCACCACCCATGGCATTAATTCCAGCCTGGAAATTAGCCATAGCCATGTTCACTTGCTGCTGTAGAAAGTTGTTTAGTTCAGCTTGGGTTATGTTGATGTTTCCACGACCACCGCCTCCAGCGCGACCACCACCGCCAGCACGACCACCGCCGCCACCACGACGTCCACCACCGCGAGCACCAGACATGATCTAACAAATCAAGAAATCGAGGGATTCAGATTCACTTCCAGTGTCAACCACTAGAAAATTTACAAGAGTTAATCTAGGGAAAAATCCAGGACTATACATCCAAACTCGAAATCCATCGGGATTTTCATGCATTCCAGTTTATTATTTCGTGTGCACCCAAAATGATAAACTGCTCCACATGGTCCTCCAGATGTACCCCTAATCCAGACCCCAGTCACTGAATATCGCCGCCTAGTAACGTGTGACGATAGGTGCAAGTGTAAGAAGGCATGTGTGTGCTAGGACCAACAAGTCAACCCCTCCTTCTTCAATACAGAAGAAGAAGACAAGAGTAGGTAAGAACCCAAATAAAAGCGGATGATGTAACGGAGAAGCATGATGATGATGTAAGGACACCCCGACAACGTTAGTACGTATCCCACTAATAGACCCAAGGTATGTGACCGTCTAGTGTGTGCGACTCGGCTATAGACCAGACTCAACATGCAGTCCTAGTTCACTATAACCATTGGCTCTGATACCAATCTGTCACACCCTCAAATTACCACTTGCGGGGTTTTACCGCGAGGCGAATGACAAACCAGGATCCAAGTCAACGATCACAATAAACAACTCTATATGAAAAAAACGTAAAGAGACATAACCATTAATTTAATAAGCGGAAGCGTTTAAGTAGCATTTAATCAACTATGCTATCATCTCAAAAGTTATTCAAAATACTTTTATTACAAAACGTGCAACTATGCCTAGACGCCAATGCAGACCCGTGCGCCTAGTTCCATTCTTTGCGACCTTAGCGACCTGAGAAAAACATGCCAAAAAGACGTCAACATATAATGCTGGTGAGTTCACAGGTTTGTTCAATATGTTACCAAAACGTTACCATGTCCATACTATATCAATGTTACCAAGTACGCTAGCTAGGCGTATGTTTTATTACTACTACGATTGGAAACCATTACTAGACACGTTTAGCAATGTTTAGCATGTTTAAGCAGCCCGTATGTTCAGCATGATGATGTTCATGTTCGAGACAATATGCACCCGCCCGGCCCTCCAAGCCGACGAGTGGGGTAGGTCACGCCCAATAGATCTATCCACATTTCCCCCGTTGTGCATCCCCGCACATTCATGGTTTCCCCCGGGACTTTCCAAAGATTGTATAGCAATATAAAGTTAAAAACCATAGTATGACATATGTTACCAAAACAGTTTAGCGCATGTTTTCTCCCCCAAAAGTTAAAGCAGTAAAAGTGGGGCCGTGAACTCACCTTAAGTAGCGTTCTTCAATTACAAGTAAAGATGTTTAGCCCTTGATAATCCCTCTACCGGAGATCTATCAAAATGTTCACATAAGTGTTCTGACTAATAACCATAAGGTTATCTAGTCCCCGATTGTCCAGATCGTAACCAAGTATGTTTTAAAACGTGTTTAAATGTTTAACCGACACACTAGACCGACCCGACATCCCGTTGGTGACCCATTACCCTAACTAATCAAGTACACATAGATTACACACAAGTTTCAAGCATAAAACATTCAGTTTGTATCAAAAATCTCATTTCTGCATCAGAACGGTCGAATCAGTCAGTTTTAAGTCTCCTTCGCACCTTTTCAGTCACCTTCGCCCGTTTTACATCTCGTTCGACCGTTTGATGCCTCCTTCGATCGTTTTACCACATTCGCCCAACAAAACCCCAGGTTCGACCCTGGTTTTCCTCCTTCGCACCTTCGATCGGTCGAAGGAGGCCAGGTTCGCCCCTGTTGTGCAATTTTTCCTAAAAATGCTTCAAACTCATTCAAAACGACTCGAAACATCATCAAACACAGCAGTCAAGCATGGATAACTTATTCCTACAAAACCCCACCGATTTCCCTCGATAATACGTCTGTTTCAGCCCTTTCCCAAAATGGTAAAGATTATGGAAAAATCAATTTCATGCATGAATATTTTACCCAATTTGGAAACTTTTGAAATCGATTCATACTCAACTTGAAATGCTCAGTTTGTCGAGTGTTCGATCTTTTCTTATCAATTCTATTGATCATAAATATCATGCATCAAGTTTAGATTCAATAAAACCCCCAAATACCCATAATTCCAATCCTAACCCTAAACAACAACATTCTAACATCAATAACAATCCTATATCATGTTTCTATCATAGATATAGCAGTAAATCATTGAACAACGCATAATACCACATAATACCCAATTTACATATGTTATTCATCATGAAAACCTATGTTATATGATAATGTTTTGATTTAGAAAGATGTTTAAAAGGTTTTTAATCATAAAAACACCCTTAGAACAGATCCGGACAATTAGGGTTAGATGAAAACGAATTAAAATGCTTTTAAAAAGGTTTAGGATTATGAACACACCTTGGATTCTTGTTTAGATGTTGTAGATAGGTTAGATTATGAAAAAGAAGAGCAAAAACTCCTTCCTTAGTGTTTTAGATCATTTGAGAGCGTTTTGGGACGGTTAGGGTTTGTGAAATGATGAAAAAATGACAAAGGTTGGTATTTATACTAATCCTCCTTCGCACCATTTCAATGGTCGAAGGTGGTCTCCTTCGACCCTTTCACAGGGTCGAATGAGCCCTGTTCTGGTCGAAGGGAATTCCTTCAATTCCACTTCGCTGGTTCGCCCATCTACAAAGGGTCGAACCAGACAAATTCTCTCCTTCGACCACTCGAAGTGGTCGAACCAGGATTCCTTTTTAACTAGTTTTCCAGTTTGTCGTGTTTAACGCATTCTAACACATCTTAACACATAAGCATGCATCCTTAGTCTATATTTAACATATTTAAGCATAGATAATCATCTACACATCATTTAAACACATCTATGTATATCATCCACCACACGACCCATAATCTACACATATACTTAATTAGTCCATGTAATGTCACCAACAACGGAACCCGGTACTAGTGTATTACCAAAACGACTCCCAATGATCCTCCAGATCATTGTACCCTGGACAATCCTAACTTGACCCGACTCAACTAACCCAGTTAAGTTCGTTTATCAATGTTTCTCACTAAGGTAGACTTAGATGTTACTAATATGTTTAAGCCAAACATGCCGGGTGTCACACTCATTCACATTAACCATTTTATCAGTTGATTGCACAGCTGGTTGTGTAACAGATTGTTGAATCATAGATGCAAAAACTTGTTCCCATGTTAGCTTTTGTTGCATTGTAGCTTTTATCTGATCATCAGTTCTTGACATAGCCAAGTAATTTATCATTTTTCAACAAAAAATATTTCAAAAATTCGTAGGTTCGAACATGAAAAATATAGTCTTATTCGATCTTTTACAAGGGTCGAATGTACCTCTGTCATGGTTCGACCTCATGAATGAAAATCTTTGAAAATCAGATTCTACGTTCGACCTTTTCCAAATGATCGTGTGGGCGAATGTGGAATTTCGTCCAGATTCGACCATTTCTAAAGACTCGAATGTAGAAAGTAACAAACTCGTTTCACTTTCGACCAAACTATTCCTCTTTTGACCACCCGATTGGTCGAATGTAAAACTGATGGTCGAATGAACAACAACACACTAATATTTTCTAGGTTCGACCAAAATACACTCCACGTTCGACTAGAAAAGGCTAGGTTTGACCCTCAAATCTCACATTCGACCGTTTCAGGTCTGTTCATCATCTTCAACCTCAAGAACATGAATCTGATCGGTTTTTGACAAAATTTTCACCAAATGTAATGAAATTTGATAGGTTTTGTTCGGAATTGAATTTAGACAAACATTTGTAAAAATAACATCAAATTCAACTCCAATTCAATCAAAAACCATGTTTTTATGAAAAGCTTCAAAATTTTTAGGGTTTTGATCTTTAAACCAGAATTCTAATGTGTTTTCATCAATTTAGATCAATTTGCAATCGTGAAATCGAGCGTATGCTCTGATACCAATTGAGAATTCGTTTTAGGATCGTAATCACGAACCGTGATCTCACGAATACCAACCGTAGGGTGTGGAATCCCCCCCGATCATGCAAAATGATTCAGAAATAAACGTAAACGATCGTGACAAAAACAGATAACAAATTGTATGTGCGTGAAAGGATCGATAAACAACAAAGAATGATCAAACAAGTTAGTTTTAGGTGCGGAAACCCTAAAACTATCACAAAATAATAATCAAACAGATTCAAACACACAGATCATCATTTTCAAAAGTTTTCATTAATAAATAACTCGATTACACGTTGAAATTTAGATACAATCAAGGTATGAACGATAAACGAGTTAAACAAAACACTAGAGAGAGTTTCTGAAAGTGGAGGGAATAATAATGATCAAAAGTTACATTCAAAAATCAAACTTGTCTATTTATAGACTGCACATTCGCCCAAATTGATTGTGCGAATGTGCAGGTTCGCCCAAATCATCTGGTCGAACCAAGTTCTACAATAATCTATAATCTACATTCGTCCATGTCACTTCCTTCGCACCTTTTATCTACCTTCGCACCTTCAAAAGTCTCCTTCGCACCTTCTAAAACACTCCTTCGCACCAACGATATCACCAAAACATATTGTATTGTTCAATCCAAAGCTTTAGTCGCACTTTTGCATCTACAAACTCCCCCTCGACTATTGCTTGGATGGTGTTCGTCGTTCTTCGTCCATTCTAATGTTCATCAGTTTGATGTGTCGTTGAATCCTTTGTTCTTTCGTCAACACCGGTTCATGAAATTGCTTTTGCTTCTTCGTTTTCAGCTCAGGCACCTTTTGCTTTTCAACAAACTTTCCCAGCTTCTCGCCATAGTCACATCCAGCATTGATATCATATGCAAAGCACATAAATACCACACGTTGGTACTTTCCTGCTTGCTCAACATCTTTTGCATCTGAATAGATCGGATTGTAGAACAACATGATAATATCCTCATGTGAACAGTTTATCAACCACATGGGATCAAAGATGTGTACTTTCTTGTAGTTCGACTCTCCGTCTTTCAACACAATCACGGCCTCTGCAATCTTCCAATCATAATACCACCAGATGAAGTCTTTGGCGAAGTGTTGCGGGATAGGCAGCAAAGGAATCTTTTTCAACACTCGCGGTGGTTTGTACTTTAACGTCACCTTGGGCATACCTGTTATCAAATCAATATCCTCCTTATGCACAATTCGCTTTGGATATTGTGGTGTAAACAAGTCCCACTTGGTTCGGCTTTCTCTAGTCATTTTCTCAGCAAAGTAGGTAATCTGACTATTTGACGCTCCCGATAAACGGTGACGACAAATATCACGAATTGCCCAATAGGGAAGAGTCTTCAAGTGATGAAACTTGTCGAAATACAAGATCCCCTTCTCCCACTTTACTGCGAAGCATCTCAACTCTTTAAGAAACTTCCAGGCCAATGCACGACCTTTGAAAATACCATTATGAAGTTTGTAAAAGCTTCCTTGAATATCTGCTTTCGGACGATTGTTTTCATTTTCTTTCAACTTCTTCAAAAACTCTTTCAAACTCTCCGACTGCTCGAACCGTGGTTTTTCATGCCCTTTGAAGATTTCGTCTTCAAACGCTTTGCTCTTCTCTTTAGCTAGTTTCTCGGCATGGTTTAGCAATTCATCTGAGAAGGAAAATCCACAATCTTGATTAGTTTTGAAGTATTGTGGATACTCCTCGCTTGTAATATCTTCCATTTCAACTTCCTCAAATGCATGAACATCATGATCATCAGAATGATTTCCAGCCTCTTTCTCAGGTATCTTTGGAATAAAATTGTCTGCAAGTAATTCTTCCAAAGTCTTTCCTACTTGCTTTGTTAAACCTTAAAGTATCTCTTTCGAAATTGCCGCAGAAACTTCCCCATCCTCAAGATCAGGGTCATCAAACTCCAACTCGAATAGTTTATTATTCGTTTCAAATATCTCTGGAAATCTGCTAGTCATGTCGATCGTCCAGACTCGATCAGTAAGCATCTGGCGATACTTGTTCTTATCGTCTTCAGACAATGACTGCAATTTCTCATTCCAGAATATATCATCATCAACATTCTCTCCAGGAGCCTTAGAGCTCGATTCACCACCCTTATCTGAGTCACGCTTCTCGTATGTAAACTTGTCAGCGTCATCATCATCATCATCACTACTATCATCAAAAGCAGAGCCGTTTCCATCACTCGAACCATCATCTGAACCTCCATCATCCTTATCATCTTTCTTCTTCTTCTTTGTATCGTTTCCTGCATCTTCATCAAGTTCATCATCTTCTTCTTCATCAGATAATTCAAAATCAACTTGTTCTTCTTCTCTTTCCTTGTCTACTTCAACAGCTTGAAGTTGAGGAGCTTGAGAGTACAAGTTCTTGATCAGATCATCCATATGCTTGTTACTCTTCTTCAACTGTTTATTCTCCTCCTTCAAAACAATGATTCTCCTGGTGTTACGTTGCTCGTGCTTCAGCAACTTCTTATTTTCTCTCTTCAATCTCTTAATTGTTTTCTTCAAAGCTTCATTATCATCTGCTGATGTGACTACGACCTCCAACATCTTCTTATCATTAGACTTTAACTGCTCGATCTCAGTTTGTTGTTTATTAATCAGATTCATCATCTCAGACAGTCTCTGATTCACAGCAGTCATAATATCACTATCCACCGAAACTTTCGTCTTCTTTGGTGGTTCAACAACATCAGGCAGTTTGCCTTTTCTGATCTTCTTAAGCACGTTATCCAATGCCTCATTAACCTCATCCATAGGAATTTCTTCAGTCTGTGGTGTGCTCGATGTTGTCGCAGTCTTTTGCTTCTTTTGAGCTGGTGCAATAACCGGTGATTTAGAACTTGTAGCCGGTGGTAGTTTCTTACCAGCTATCAAAGATTCTATCTCTTTCTTCCTCTTGATACTCGGCTTCTCCTGTTTCTTCTTTTCTTTCCTAGCAGCTTGCACAGGAGAACCAACAAACGTCTCATCTACATTCAATCCCAACTCTTCTTCATCAACAGGAATAGGACTTTTGTTCCCTTGATCCTCAACATTCTGGCTAGCAGAAGCACCAGCCTCAGTGGCCTTGGGCATGGTTGTCTCTACCGTTTCAGCATCTGAATTCCAACGTTCATCTTCTAACGTCTCTTCTGAATCAATAGACGCTTCGTCAACTAAATGTAATCCCTTTTTCGACATCGTCTTGTTTCTTCTTTGAGTGCTTTTCTTCTTCTCAGGTTCAGAAACCTCTATCCTTATCTCCTGTTTCTTTGTCTTCCCACTCTTTGCGCCGACATTCACAACTTGTCTTTTGCGCTTAGCATCAGGATCAACATGATGTAACGGATTATCAGGATCAGAATCACTGTTTACATTCCTCACAAGCCCTTCACCCGGATCTGTATAATCCACTCTAGCTAGGTGTCCAAATAAATGTCTTACTGGAGGACATTCATCAACAGACAATCCCTTATACGCTTTCATCCTAGCGAGTGTATTCAGCGACATATGTTCCTGAACAACAATGTGCTTAGGATCTCTTTTCAGCTCCTTATACTTGTGATCAAATATCATTTGGAGGAAACGAGGATAAAGTAGAAACTTAAGGTTCCTCGTGCCGTTCACAGGCTCCAGTAAATGAGACATCAGCATGCCAGAGACATTGAACGGTTTGTTCAACACTAAAGCAACCATCATGGAACTGATGCTCTTCCTCATCAAATCATAACCTCCAGCTGCAGATCCGAATATGTGAATCAAAAAATGTGCCAGATATTTGAATTGGGGGCACAGTTTTCCCTTATGCAATGAACCGTCAGTGATTGGTCCATTGTATTTCATCCTGAGGAAGCACTTTCGCTGATCCATAAATGTAAACTCCTTTGGATCAGTCGGCTCATCATTCAAATTCAACCCTTCCCTCAGATCCTCTTCGCAAACAATGACTCGTTGTCCTTGAATCTTGCTCGTCAAACAAGATTCGCACTTCCAGAAGTCAAGTTTAGCATTCGACCAAAATTCTTGTATCATATCCCTGTATATAACTGTTGGCGTAGCAATGGCATTTATCACCCTGCTTCTCTTCAGAAAATCAATAATTCCAACGAACTCTGTGTGCTTATTTACGTCTCTGAGATACGCACAGCAGTTGTGCGCATTTTCAAAGTCTAACTGCTTGACAGGCTGTGATGATGATCCTGCTTGTTCCGTCGTCTTCTGTTGTTCAGACATCGTTAAATCTGCAATACAAACAAAAACACATGTTAAAAATCGACAAAATTTCAAACTTGAAAATTTTTGGTCATAAACCTTCTCTTTCGCCCAAACGGGGGTACGAAAGAGATTTTTCATGGTGCGAATGAGACACATAAATGGTACGAATGTATGAATGTTGAATAAAAATTTCATTCGCCCACATATTCCTCATTCGACCGTTTTAACTTCTCCTTCGGCCATTCGTACTGGTCGAAGGAGTCTGTTCATAATTTTGAAATTTCAATCTTGAAATTAAGTGATTCTGAACCTGTCCATTTGTTTGAAACCAAACCTAATGATGCCGATTAACATTCCTAAACTAGCAGATTCATTGATTAAGTATTGTATTTGTGTTTTCTATTAAAAACTAGGGTTTAAACACTGATTGATCAAACAGTCAAGTTTTAAACCATAATTTTTGTTATATCTCCCCCTAAAACACACATACAATAAACCCTGAGCATCAATTGTTACAATTATGTTGTTTTTAAGCAGTTTTGAACAATTAGGGCTCGAATTGTAAAACAGGGATTAAGTCCTTAAATCCTTGATGAAAACCTGTGAATAAGATGGCAAAATGATCAGTGTGAAGTCCCGAACACAATGAAATGATTTAAAAGAAACGAGCAATAAGGTGAGTTTAAGATTGAAAATCTGTTAAAAATATGAATGGGGTTCGAATGAGCAGATGGGTATATATAGGCATACTCCTTCGCCCGTTTTAATCATACGAAGGAGAAACTTTTGGCTCCTTCGACCCTATTGAAAGGGTACGAATGAGGCAAAAGGGTTCGAATGAGAAAATGTTCATGAACACTCTCCTTCGCCCAAATAAAACATACGAAAGAACATGTAAAATCCCACATTCGACCAACCGAATGGGCGAATGAGAAATAGGATTTTTGAAAATTTTCCAAATCTCAAAAACGAGTCACGGTCCAATTATTTTCCAACTTTTAAGCATCCAACAATCATGTTTTCACATTTTAAAAGTTACAAAGCTCAAATGGTGTATCAAGTTTTAGAAAATCGACATCAACCACCATCAGTTATCAAAAATAAGATGAAAAAGAAAAATCTTTTTGGATTTTCTAAAGTTTATGCTAAAACACACCTAAAATCTTTTTGAGTTTTGTAATTTTTGACGAGAAAATAAAATGCAAAAATGTAAATGAAAAACTGTAAATGTTTTTGAGATTTCCGGTAAAGGAATCATATCATTTATTGAGAAATCTGATCACACCGTTGATCTTTTTGAAATTATTATCATTAAAGATAATGTGTGATCTGGCAATTGCTGATATTGTGATCCACATAAACTCACATGCAGACTTTTGTGCAGTGCTTTATACTGATACAAATATTTATAGTATAAACTCAATTGTCTGTGGTTCCCACACATACGACATACTCCCGTATCAAGACGTAAATGCACAAAGACTCATTGTAAAGCGTGATTATGCTTTCGTCGTCTGTAATTGTACAAGATATAATGCATAGAGGTATACAGGTCAGCAAATTAATGCAGCAAAGTAACATATGCACTATACCAGGTTGAGGACTAATATTAATTATGATTTGCATCAATGATCAATACGATGTAATAGATAATCTTTAATCATCATATAACATGGAAAGTTCCTCAATTCGGTAACTTTAGGATTTGGCATATAGCTCTTTTATAAAGACACCCTGTCTGATCTAGGTCCGTAATGACTTATAGCAGAAGATCAGAGAGGCTATCCCCAGAAAACTAATAACATAACGACCCTAAACCTCCGAGTTTTGTACAAATACCCTATCAAACGAAATTATGGTACTAAGACCATATGCCCATGAGGAGTTCATCCACACAACAATTCGTTTGATATGTATATATCAGGCACGCAGTAATAGGTCTACGAAGCCTATCAGCACATCGCACAGACTCAGACACACGCCCTATATAGCAGTACATTACTTAGAATGTGTCAGATCCCCACTGATGTACTATCATTTCCCTTTATATTCCAGGAAATCATTTTAGAATTTTCTGATTTTTATAGATTTTCGAAGTTACTGTTCCCAAGGATAAGCTGGAGCATTTCAAATATGTGACTGCCCAGATATCGTTTGTTCACAGAAATCTGACGGCATTAATCTAAGGGAAGAAGATATGGCAGTCAGCAAAGAAATTTTCTAATTTTTATGGATTTTGAAATTTTTCAATGTTTTTGGATTTTCGAAATTTTTCTGAAAAGCAGTAAAAATTTAAACTAAAAGATGATAGACTGAGGTGGTGATCAGTCCTGTTTTTCTTTAATACCATTAGCTTTTAAAAGATAATCAAATCTGGATTTGTCAAAAGCTTTGGTAAAAAGATCTGCGCGTTGGTAATCAGTGTGGATTTTGACCATATCGATCAACTCTTTAGCATAACAATCACGGATAAAATGATATTTAATCCGGATATGTTTAGCCTTTGAGTGATTTACTAACTCTTTTGTTAATGCGATTGCGGCCTCATTATCACAGTAAATAGGGGTTTTAAGAAATTGCAAACCGTAATCCACCATCTGTTGTTGGATCCAAAGAACCTGTGAGCAGCAGCTCGATGCTGAAACGTATTCTGCTTCACATGTGGATAGTGCAACTGCGGTTTGTTTCTTGCATTGCCAGGTCACGAGCCTGCTCCCCATAAACTGACATCCAGCCGTTGTGGATTTGCTGTCTTTGTCACAGCCGCCCCAATCTGCATCACTAAAAGCGATTAGGTCAAAATTATCATCATGATGGTACCAAAGTCCTTTCGATGGACAACCCTTCAGATATCTAAGGATACGCTTGACAGCTGCAACATGACTCTGTTTTGGCTTCGATTGATATCGCGCACAAAGACATGTCGCAAACATTATATCAGGTCTTGACGATGTGAGATACATCAGAGATCCGACGATTGCTCTGTATGTAAATGGACCAGTCAGCTCCCCCTTAAGGTCAACTCCAATCCCGTGATTGGGCTGTATCGGGGTATCCATCGGCTTCGAATCATCCATCTGGAATCGGCTCAAGGCTTCAGAAACGTATTTCGTCTGGTGAATAAAGATCCCCGTTGGTCTTTGCTCCACCTGCAAGCCTAGGAAAAACTGCATTTCTCCCATTGCGCTCATTTCGAACTTTTCCTTCATAACTTGTTCAAATTCCCTGCACAGAAGTTCGTTAGTTGACCCGAATATAATATCATCAACATAAATTTGTACAAGAAGCAAATCATCTCCTGCTCGTTTCGTGAACAGTGTGCAGTCTACCAGTCCGCGTTTGAATCCTTTCGAGAGAAGATACGTGCTCAGCTCCTCATACCATTGTCTCGGAGCCTGGTGCAACCCGTAGAGAGCTTTGTTTAACATATAAACCTTATCCCGGTGAATAGGGTCCTCAAAGCCTGGCGGTTGACCTACGTAAACTTCCTCTTTGACCACACCGTAAAGAAAAGCGCTCTTTACATCCATCTGATACACCTTAAATTTCTTCCATGATGCAAACGCTAGGAACATTCGAATTGCTTCCAAACGTGCAACCGGTGCATAGATTTCATTGTAGTCGATTCCTTCAACCTGATGAAAACCTTGAACGACCAAACGAGCTTTGTTTCGCACTATGACTCCTCTGTCATCCTTCTTGTGCTTAAACACCCATTTGGTTCCAATTTTCTTTCTTCCAGGGGGTAAATCTGTCAGCGTCCATACACCAAGTTTCTGGAATTGTAATAACTCCTCCTGCATTGCTTCTACCCAGGCATCATCCAAAAGAGCATCCTTGTAAGTTCGCGGCTCGACCTGCGAAACATAACAAGCAAATGACCAGTCATTTTGAAAACCAGATTTCTGTATTTTGGCATATAAAGCAAGATTGCCAATATTTTCTGGTGCTTGAGCATTTTTCAGCTGCCCTCTTGTCATCACACTGCTACCAGGATCACCAATAACCTGTTCAAGCGGGTGTATCCGATGTATCCGAGATTCCGGATAATCAGGTACTTGTACTCCCGTTTGAGTTGTGAAATTCTCTGTAGAAACCAGATCATTACCCACATTCGATGTTGAAGCATCAGTATTAGTTGGGTTCACTGGTGGTGTCACTGTAGCTTCTTCCAAAATAGCTTCACTTGTTGCATCATCGTCTTCATCTCCTGATTCGGATGAATTAAGCATTGTAGAAGCCTCTTGGAACACCTCTTCTTCCATCACAGGAGCAGTGGTATCATTAGAAGCTGCTTGGGGGTTTACCGTGATCGGACGCACTAACGGTGAAGTTACAGCGTTTTCGACCTCGTAATATAAGCGAAGTACAGCTTCTTCAACCATGCTATCTAGATTGAATGATTCAAAGAAGTCTTTGTAATCAAACATCCAATCTGGTCCTCCACCCTGTACATTTTGTGTATATCTTTGAACTTCGACGTTGGCCCACTCCTCGACTTTTCTAGTTCTTTTGTTGAATACCCGTTTTAATGGGGTTGCATATCCAACAAAATAACCTTCTTCAGTCTTTGGTGCAAACTTCTCCGAAGGATTCAGCATTGTACACGGGGCACCAAATGGTTCTAGATACTCCAGATTCGGCTTGCGTCGGTTCAACAACTCATAAGAAGTCTTGCCAAAGTTTTTCACTGTCAAAACACGGTTAAGAGTATAACATGCCGCGTAAATGGCTTCGTTCCAGAACATGACTGGAAGATTTGAATCCGCAAGCATAGTTCTTGCCGTCTCTATTAGAGTCCTGTTCTTTCTCTCTACGACACCATTCTGCTGGGGTGTGTACGGAGCGCTATATTCATGATGAATTCCTTTGTTTGCACAAAGATCCTCCATCTGAGCGTTTTTGAACTCCGTCCCATTGTCACTCCGGATTCGTTTGATCTTTAGACCATATATATTCTCCAGACGTGTAAACAGAACCTTCAGGTTATCAAAAGTGTCGCTTTTCTGATGCAAGCACATTACCCATGAAAATCTTGAATAATCATCAGTCACCACAAGACAATACAACTCCCCGGCATGACTTTTACGTCTGACTGGACCGAATAAGTCCATATGCAAACGTTCAAGTGGCAGCTCAACGGAATTAACTTTCTTTGGTCTATGGGATTGTTTGTGCTGCTTTCCCTTCTTGGAACTAACACACTTGTCATTCAAATGGAAGTGTTTCACATTAACTCCCGTGACAAGTTCATTCTTCACTAACTGGTTCATTTTTCGCAAATGGATGTGTCCCATTCTCCTATGCCACATAATGGATTCTTTTTCTGTAGCCTTGGAGAGGAAACACGTGACTTGGCTGTATGTGCGTGAAAGGATCGATAACAAACAAAGATTGATCAAACAAGTTAGTTTCAGGTGCGGAAACCATAAAACTATCACAAAATAATAATCAAACAGATTCAAACACACAGATCATCATTTTCAAACGTTTTCATTAATAAAACACTTGTTTACACGTTGAAATATAGATACAATCAAGGTATGAACGATAAACAGGTTTAACAAAACACTAGAGAGAGTTTCTAAAAGTGGAGGGAATAATAATGATCAAAAGTTACATTCAAAAATCAAACTTGTCTATTTATAGACTGCACATTCGCCCAAACTGTTCATGCGAATGTGCAGGTTCGCCCACATCAATTGGTCGAACCAAGTTTTACTATAATCTAAGTCTTCCTTCGTCCAAACAATCTTCCTTCGCACCTTTCAGTCTTCCTTCGCACCTTCTAATCAGCTCCTTCGCACCTTCGATATCAACAAAACAAAATGTGTTGTACAATCCAAAGCTTTATTGCTTGGATTGTGTTCGTCGTTGTTCGTCCATCCTTTTGTTCCACAGTCTGATATGTCTTTGAATCTGCTGTTCTCTTGTCAACACCGGTTCATGAAATTGTTTTTGTTTCTTCGTTTTCAGCTCTGGCACCTTTTTCTTCTCCACAAACTTTCCCAACTTCTCATCATAATCACATCCAGCATTGATATCAAACGCAAAGCACAGAAATACCACACGTTGGTACTTTCCTGCTTGCTCAGCATCTTTTGCATCTAAATAGATCGGATTATAGAATAGCATGATGATATCCTCATGTGAACAGTTTATCAACCACATGGGATCAAAGATATGCACTTTCTTGTAATTCGTCACTCCATCCTTCAACACAATCACGGCCTCTGCAATCTTCCAATCATAATACCACCAGATGAAGTCTTTGGCAAAGTGTTGTGGAATAGGCATCAAAGGAATCTTTTTCAACACTTGTGGTGGTTTGTATTTTAAAGTCACATTGGGCGTACCAGTTATCAAATCAATATCCTTCTTATGAACAATTCGCTTTGGATATTGTGGTGTATACAAGTCCCACTTAGTTCGACTTTCCCTAGTCATCTTCTCAGCAAAATACGTAATCTGACTATTTGACGCTCCCGTTAAACGGTGAAGACAAATATCTCTGATTGCCCAATATGGAAGGGTTTTCAAGTGATGAAACTTCTCGAAATACAAAATCCCTTTCTCCCATTTTACTGCGAAGCATCTTAACTCTTTAACAAACTTCCAAGCCAATGCACGACCTTTGAAAATCCTATTGTGAAGTTTGTAAAAGCTTCCTTGAATATCAGGTTTCGGGCGATTGTTTTCCTTTTCTTTCAACTTCTTCAACAACTCTTTTAAGCTTTCTGATTGCTCGAACCGTGGCTTGTTATGCCCTTTAAAGATTTCATCTTCAAAGACTTTGCTCTTTTCTTTTGCTAGTTTCTCGGCATGGTTTAGCAGTTCATCTGAGAAAGAAAATCCACAATCTTGATCTGTCCTAAAATATTGTGGATACTCTTCGCTCGTAATATCTTCCATTTCGACTTCCTCGAATGCAGGAACATCACGATCATCCGAATGATTTCCAGCTTCTTTCTCAGGAATCTTAGGAATAAAGTTATCTGCAAGTAATTCTTCCAACGTCTTGCCTACTTGCTTAGCTAAACCTTCAAGAATCTCTTTCGAAATAGCCGCAGAAACTTCCCCATCCTCAAGATCAGGGTCATCATACTCCAACTCGAATAGTTTATTGTTAGATTCAAATATTTCTGGGAACATGCTAGTCATGTCGATCGTCCAGACTCGATCAGTGAGCATCTGGCGATACTTGTTCTTATCATCTTCAGACAGTGACTGCAATTTCTCGTTCCAGAAGATATCTTCATCAACATTCTCACCAGGAGCTTTAGAGCTCGATTCACCACCCTTATCTGAGTCACGTTTCTCATACGTAAACTTATCAACGTCATCATCATCGTCATCACTACTATCATCAAACGCAGAGCCATCTCCATCACTCGAACCATCATCCGATCCTCCATCATCCTTATCATCCTTCTTCTTCTTCTTTGTATCATTTCCAGCATCCTCATCAAGTTCATCATCTTCCTCTTCATCAGATAGTTCGAAAGTCAACTTGCTCTTCTTCTCTTTCTTTGTCTACTTCACCAGCTTGAAGTTGAGGAGCTTGAGAGTACAAGTTCTTGATCAGATCATCCATATGCTTGTTACTCTTTTTCAGCTGTTTATTCTCCTCCTTCAAAACTATAATCCTCCTGGTGTTTCGTTGCTCATGCTTCAGCAACTTCTTGTTTTCTCTCTTCAATCCCTTGATTGTCTTCTTCAAAGTCTCATTATCATCTGCCGATGTGACTACGACTTCCAACATCTTCTTGTCATTGGACTTTAACTGCTCAATCTCCGTCTGTTGTTTGTTAATCAGATTCATCATCTCAGAAAGTCTCTGATTTACAGCAGTCATGATGTCACTGTCCACCGATACTTTTGTCTTCTTTGGTGGTTCGACAGCATCAGGCAATTTACCTTTTCTGATCTTCTTTAGCACATTATCTAATGCTTCATTCACATCATCCATTGGAATTTCTTCAGTTTGTGGTGTGCTAGATGTTGTTGTAGTCTTCTGTTTCTTATGAACTGGTGCAGTAACCGGTGATTTAGAACTTGTAGCTGGTGGCAGTTTCTTACCAGCTATCAAAGATTCTATCTCTTTCTTCCTCTTTATACTTGGCTTCTCCTGTTTCTTCTTCTCTTTTCTAGCAGCTTGCACAGGAGAACCAACAAACGTCTCTTCAACATTAAAACCCAAATCTTCTACATTAACAGGAATAGGGCTTTTGTTCCCTTGATCTTCTTCTCTTTGGCTAGCAGACGCACCAGCCTCAGTGGCCTTGGGCAAGGTGGTCTCTACAGTTTCAGCATCAGAATTCCACTGTTCTTCCTCTATCGTCTCTTCTGAATCAATGGACGCTTCATCAACTATGTGCAAACCCTTTTTCGCCATACTCTTATTTCTTCTCTGAGTACTTTTCTTCTTCTCTGGTTCAGAAACCTCAATCCTTATCTCTGGTTTCTTTGTCTTACCACTCTTCGCGCCTACATTCACAACTTGTCTCTTGCGCTTAGCGTCAGGATCAACATGATGTAAAGGATTATCAGCATCAGAATCACTGTTAACATTTCTAACAAGCCCCTCACCCGGATCTGTGTAATCCACTCTAGCTAGATGTCCAAACAAACGTCTAACTGGAGACGTTCTTCAACAGACAAACCCTTAAAAGCTTTCATTCTAGCTAGTGTGTTCAGTGACATGTGTTCCTGAACAACAATGTGTTTAGGATCTCTCTTCAGCTCTTTGTACTTGTGATCGAATATCATTTGAAGAAAACGAGGATACAATAGAAACTTCAGGTTCCTCGTGCCATTAACAGGCTCCAGTAAGTGAGACATCAGCATGCCAGAGACATTGAACGGTTTGTTCAATACTAAAGCAACCATCATCGAACTAATGCTCTTCCTCATTAGATCATAACCTCCTGCCGCAGATCCGAAAACGTGAATCAAAACGTGTGCCAGATACTTGAATTGTGGGCACAGTTTTCCTTTATGCAACGAACCGTCAGTGATTGGTCCGTTGTACTTCATCCTGAGAAAGCACTTTCGTTGATCCATGAATGTAAACTCCTTTGGATCTTTCGGATCATCATCCAGATTCAATGCTTCTCTCAAATCTTCTTCGCACACAATGACTCGTTGTCCCTGAATTTTGCTCGTCAAGCAAGATTCGCACTTCCAGAAATCTAGTTTAGCATTAGACCAGAATTCTTGTATCATATCTCTGTATATCACTGTCGGCGTAGCAATGGCATCTATTACCCTTCTTCTCTTCAAAAACTCAATGATGCCGACGAACTCAATGTGCTTCTTCACATCTCCAAGACATGCACAACAGTTGTGCGCATTCTCAAAATCTAGCTGTTTAGCAGGCTGTGATGAGGATCCTGCTTGTTCCGTCGTCTTCTGTTGTTCAGTCATTGTTAGATCTGCAAAACAAACAAAAACACATGTTAAAAATCGACAAAACATCAAATTTAAAATTTTTGGTCAAAAACTCCTCCTTCGCCCAAACGGGGGTACGAAGGTGGTTTTGTAAAGGTACGAATGAAAAATACATGGTACGAATGTAATGGTTTTGATAAAATGTTTCATTCGCCCAAATAATTCTCTTTCGCCCATTTCATTTTCTTCCTTCGCCCATTCGAATTGGTCGAAGGAAACAGTTCATGTTTTTGAAATTTCAATTTTGAAATCTAATGATCCTGAACATGTCCATTTGATTGTATTCAAACCTAATAATGCCGATAAACATTTCTAAACCAACAGTTTCAACAATTATACATTGTGTTTGTGTTTTGACCCAAAAACTAGGGTTTAAACAACGATTGAACAATCTGACAAGTTTTAAACTCTAGTTTTGGTTATTTCTCCCCCTAAAACACACACACAATGAACCCTACACATCAATTGTTATTATTATGATGATTTAAAGCGATTTTGAACACTTAGGGTTCGGAATGTAAAAACAGAGATTAAGAGCTGAATCCATGATGATAACCTGTAAGATTTATGGCAAAAGGATCAGTATGAATGCAGTAACACAATGGAATGATGTAAAATAAACGAGCAATAAGGTGAGTTTAGGCTAAAAAATCTGGAAAAATTATGAATGAGGGTCGAATGAGATGTTGGGTATATATAGGCTTGTCCCTTCGCCCGTTTTGGTCATACGAAGGAGAAACTTTTCTCTCCTTCGACCCTATTAAAAGGGTTCGAATTAGATAAAAAGGGTTCAAATGAGATAATTATCATGAACACTCTCCTTCGCCCAACAAAACACATGAATGAAAAAACAAAATCCCACATTCGACCAACCGAATGGGCGAATGAGAATTGGGGTTTTTTGAAAATTTGTCAAATCTCAAAAACGAGTCCCAATCCAATTATTTTCCAACTTTTAAGCATCCAACATTCATGATTTCACATTTTAAAAGTTACAAAGCTCAAATGGTGTATCAAGGTTTAGAAAATCGACATCAACCACCATCAGTTATCAAAAATAAGATGAAAAAGAAAAATCTTTTTGGATTCTCTAAAGTTCATGCTAAAACACACCTAAAATTTTTTTGAGTTTTGTAATTTTTGACGAGAAAATAAAATGCAGAAATGTAAATGAAAAACTGTAAATGTTTTTGGGATTTCCGGTAAAGGGATCATATCTGTTATTGAGAAATCTGATCACACCGTTGATCTTTTTGATATTATTATCATTAAAGACAATGTGTGATCTGGCAACTGCTGATATTGTGATCCACATAAACTCACATGCAGACTTTTGTGCAGTGCTTTATACTGATACTGATAGTTATAGTATAAACGCAATTGTCTGTGGTTCCCACGCACACGACATACTCCCGTATCAAGAAGTAAATGCACAAAGATTCATTGTAAAACGTGATTATGCTTTCGTTGTCTGTAATTGTTCAAGATATAATGCATAGAGGTATACAGGTCAGCAAATTAATGCAGCAAAGTAATATATGCACTATACCAGGTTGAGGACTGATATTAATCATGATTTGCATCAATGATTAATACGATGTAATAGATAATGTTTGATCATCATATAACATGGAAAGTTCCTCAATTCGGTAACTTTAGGATTTGGCATATAGCTCTTTTATAAAGACACCCTGTCTGATCTAGGTCTGTAATGACTTACAGCAGAAGATCAGAGAGGCTATCCCCAGACAACTAATAACATAACGACCCTAAACCTCCGAGTTTTGTACAGATACCCTATCAAACGAAATTACGGTACTAAGACCATATGCCCATGAGGAGTTCATCCACACAACAATTCGTTTGATATGTATGTATCAGGCACGCAGTAATAGGTCTACGAAGCCTATCAGCACATCGCACAGACTCAGACACACACCCTATATAGCATTACATTATTTAGAATGTGTCAGATCCCCACTGATGTACTATCATTTCCCTTTATACTCCAGGAAATCATTTTAGAATTTTCTGATTTTTATAGATTTTCGAATTTACTGTTCCCAAGGATAAGCTGGAGCATGTCAAATATGTGACTGCCCAGATATCGTTTGTTCACAGAAATCTGACGGCATTAATCTAAGGGAAGAAGATATAGCAGTCAGCAAAGAAATTTTTCAATTTTTATTGATTTTAAAATTTTTCAATGTTTTTGGATTTTCGAAATTTTTCTGAAAAACAGTAAAAATTTAAACTAAAAAGTGATAGACTGAGGTGGTGATCAGTCCTGTTTTTCTTTAATACCATTAGCTTTTAAAAGATAATCAAATCTGGATTTGTCAAAAGCTTTGGTAAAAAGATCTGCGCGTTGGTAATCAGTGTGGATTTTGACCATATCGATCAACTCTTTAGCATAACAATCACGGATAAAATGATATTTAATCCGGATATGTTTAGCCTTTGAGTGATTTACCAACTCTTTTGTTAATGAGATTGCGGCCTCATTATCACAGTAAATAGGGGTTTTAAGAAATTGCAAACCGTAATCCACCATCTGTTGTTGGATCCAAAGAACCTGTGAGCAGCAGCTCGATGCTGAAACGTATTCTGCTTCACATGTGGATAGTGCAACTGCGGTTTGTTTCTTGCATTGCCAGGTCACGAGCCTGCTCCCCATAAACTGACATCTAGCCGTTGTGGATTTGCTGTCTTTGTCACATCCGCCCCAATCTGCATCACTAAAAGCGATTAGGTCAAAATTATCATCATGAGGGTACCAAAGTCCTTTCGATGGACAACCCTTCAGATATCTAAGGATACGCTTGACAGCTGCAAGATGACTCTATTTCGGCTTCGATTGATATCGCGCACAAAGACATGTCGCAAACATTATATCAGGTCTTGACGCTGTGAGATACATCAGAGATCCGACGATTGCTCTGTATGTAAATGGAACAGTCAGCTCCTCCTTAAGGTCAACTCCAATCCCGTGATTGGGCTGTATCGGGGTATCCATCGGCTTCGAATCATCCATCTGGAATCGGCTCAAGACTTCAGAAACGTATTTCGTCTGGTGAATAAAGATCCCCGTTGGTCTTTGTTCCACCTGCAAGCCGAGGAAAAACTGCATTTCTCCCATAGCGCTCATTTCGAACTTTTCCTGCATAACTTGTTCAAATTCCCTGCACAGAAGTTCGTTAGTTGACCCGAAAATAATATCATCAACATAAATTTGTACGAGAAGCAAATCATCTCCTGCTCGTTTCGTGAACAGTGTGCAGTCTACCAGTCCGCGTTTGAATCCTTTCGAGAGAAGATACGTACTCAGCTCCTCATACCATTGTCTCGGAGCCTGGTGCAACCCGTAGAGAGCTTTGTTTAACACATAAACCTTATCCCGGTGAATAGGGTCTTCAAAGCCCGGCGGTTGACCTACGTAAACTTCCTCTTTGACCACACCGTAAAGAAAAGCGCTCTTTACATCCATCTGATACACCTTAAATTTCTTCCATGATGCAAACGCTAGGAACATTCTGATAGCTTCCAAGCGTGCAACCGGTGCATAGATTTCATTGTAGTCGATTCCTTCAACCTGATGAAAACCTTGAACGACCAAACGAGCTTTGTTTCGCACTATGACTCCTCTGTCATCCTTCTTGCATTTAAACACCCATTTGGTTCCAATTTTCTTTCTTCTAGGGGGTAAATCTGTCAGGGTCCATACACCAAGTTTCTGGAATTGTAATAACTCCTCTTGCATTGCTTCCACCCAGGCGTCATCCAAAAGAGCATCCTTGTAAGTCCGCGGCTCAACCTGCGAAACATAACAAGCAAATGACCAGTCATTTTGAAAACCAGATTTCTGAATTTTGGCATATAAAGCAAGGTTGCCAATGTTTTATGGTGCTTGAGCATTTCTCAGCTGTCCTCTTGTCATCACACTGCTACCAGGATCACCTATAACCTGTTCAAGCGGGTGTATCCGATGTATCCGAGATTCCGGATAATCAGGTACTTGTATTCCCGTTTGAGTTTTCAAATTCTCTGTAGAAACCAGATCATTACCCACATTCGATGTTGAAGGATCAGTATTAGATGGGTTCACTGGTGGTGTCACTGTAGCGTTGTCCAAAATAGCTTCACTTGTTGCATCATCGTCTTCATATTCTGATTCGGATGAATTAAGCGATGTAGAAGCCTCTTGGAACACCTCTTCTTTCTCTCTGCGACACCGTTCTGCTGGGGTGTATACGGAGCGCTATATTCATGATGAATTCCTTTGTTTGCACAAAGATCCTCTATCTGAGCGTTTTTAAACTCCGTCCCATTGTCACTCCGGATTCTTGTGATCTTCAGACCATATATATTCTCCAGACGTGTAAACAGAACCTTCAGGTTGTCAAAAGTGTCGCTTTTCTGATGCAAGCACATTACCCATGAAAATCGTGAATAATCATCAGTCACCACAAGACAGTATAACTCCCCGGCATGACTTTTATGTCTGACTGGACCGAATAAATCCATATGCAAACGTTCAAGTGGCAGCTCAACAGAATTAACTTTCTTTGGTCTATGGGATTGTTTGTGCTGCTTTCCCTTTTTGCAACTGATACACTTGTCGTTCAGATGGAAGTGTTTCACATTAACTCCCGTGACAAGCTCATTCTTCACAAGCTGATTCATTTTTCTCAAATGGATGTGTCCCATTCTCCTGTGCCACATAATCGATTCTTTTTCTGTAGCCTTGGAGAGGAAACACGTGACTTGGCCATGGGTGGTCATTGCTTTGGACATGTCGAGAATATACAAGTTGTTAACTCTCGGTGCCTTCAGCATCACCCACTCTTTTGGTAGCTCAAACCCAGGTTTCAAGATGTAACAGGATTTGTCATCAAAATACACAGAAAATTGTTTATCACAAATTTGACTAACACTGAGCAAATTATAGTCTATCTGTTTCACATAAGAAATCCGCTCAAATGTTACGACCCCATTGTTTACACTACCCTCCATAGTAATGTAGCCTCCCTTATTACCAGCAAATGCCACATAACCTCCGTTAATGTTTTTGATGTCAAAGAGTAGCGTGAGGTCCCCTGTCATGTGACCAGAAGCTCCACTGTCAACAATCCATGGGCTGCAAACAGGGCCAGCTGGAGCTCCCTGCACATTTAAAGTAAAGCAGTTACTTCTTTCGGGGGACCCAAGCCTGTTTGGTCTTGGGTCTTTGAACAGGTTGTTTCAAAGAATCACAAACATCTTGGGTTACTTCAACCCCTTTCTTCTCACTAACAACTTTCTTTTTCTCATTCTTCTCACTCTGTGAAGTAGAGGCTCCTTCAGATTCCTTAGATGACCAAGATTGCTCAGATCTTTTCAAGATCCGAATCTGAGATTTTGAAGTCTCAGTCGGTTTCTTTACTTTTTCTTTAAAAGCAACCTTCTTGGTTACCTTCTCTGATTTAACAGAGACAGGTCCAACTGCTTGTTTTCCATTAGGTTTAGGAGCAACCTTTTTGGTATCAGCAGTTGAGTTCATCACAGGTTTCTTAACAGATTTATCAATGGTCATCCGGTTGCGCTTATCATACGTCATTGGACGGTTTTCCCTCTTGTTGTAAAAATTGTTTTGATTATAATAAGAATCTTGCTGGGGAAAATGCCGTCTTTGTTGATAGCCGTAGTTGTCAACCGGATACTCATGATATTGCCTCATCTCCACCTCGTGCCTTTTGTGTCGTACGTACGGGCAGGCGGCAAGTAAATGTCCCCGTTCCCCGCACTTATAACACGCACGGTATTCCTCATAGTTTTCCTTGATCGCCGACTTGGAAAAGCTAGCAATGGGATATCGATCGACCATGCATTGTTTCCTTAAACTCTCAGGAGCTGGGTCCTTTGAGTAAGTCGGTTCAATAAAACTGTTTTCTTTATGAACAGGCAAAACAAATTGTGTGACATTGACCTTAGCTTCTTTATCCGAATAAATTTTGTCTAAATTCTCTTGAGGAATGTCATTGGTCCTTTCAAATTTTGGAAACCAAATCGTACTTTCCTGCCAGATCTTTTCGATTTTTGAGTAATTGACAAACTTAATCGGATATTCATCATCAGATAAAATCTTATCGGAGCCTTGCATCCGATAGAAGATTTTGACAGGTTTATCACACGATTCGTTGCTCACATCATTGGTTTTCTCAGATTTAAGCTCATTTTTCTGTTCTACCGGTTTAACCAAATTTTTCTCAATTTTAGTTTCAACCTTCTTTTCAACCGGTTTTCTCACAGTTTTCTCAACCTTCTATACCTCTTTCTTTTCAAAACTCTTACCAACAAACTTTTCATTTTTCTTAACCTCATTTTTACGATGAGCATTTGCCATTGGATGAATGATCTGAGACGGTGAGACTGGCTCAGTAGTGATTATATGATTTTCATCAGGGATATCACTATCACTTTCAACCGTCTCAGATGACTCATCTTCTTCATCTGAATCATCAGTAGCGACCACACCCTCACTATTTCCCAGTACTGGTCTCACATCAGAATATGGATCCTCGACACTGGAAGTGTTAGGCTCATTTTCTGATGTGGAATCGGGATTGATTAAAGTCTCCGGTGGAATTGCATGTAAAGTGTGATTCTCAAATAATACCGGAGATGGGACTGACTTATAGTTTGCACTATTCGTCTGGGAGGGTTCTTCAATGATATGGTCGACTACATATGCTATGTGCTTGTAACTTTCTAATTTCTTGTTAACTTTTTCTGCAAAGCACTTGATGGTTGCCATTTCCAATTTAGTGTTTTCCATTTCATTGATGTAATTATTAATGGCAAGTTGTTTGATTGACAATGTCTTTTTAAGTTCAGACACATCCTTTTTATAACCATCAAGAACTTTGTTGAAATCTTTTAAGTCCTTTTGATAAATCTGACATTTGATTTTTGCACTCTCAAGTTGGACCTTGAGAAGCTTGTTTTCATCAGTCAGTTTTTCAAAATCAGCACATTTATCACATTTAACACACGCTTGAGATTGAGTTTCAGAACTTACCGGCTTAGGAGGTTCTGTCATGGCCATCAAAGCGAAGTGAGCTTCCTTCCCTGCGAAGAATTTGGAGTAGTCAATCTTGGTGCACGCATCATCCACCATACATGACTTGCGGGTCATCAGGAAATCAACTTCAGCTAGCAGTTGGTCAATGTCATCATCTAGTGAATTCACACTAGTCTCTGAATCAGATTCGCTCTCCATATCCGAGTAAGCTGAATCGTATTGGTCTCCAACATCCGTGACAGAATCAAGAATCATCCCCGATTTCTTGTCTTCACTCTCAGCAATCACATCCTCATTCACTTCTTCAATTTTCAACTCCGACACTTTTTCAATCACAACCTCCTCTTCAATCTCCTCATTCTCATCCAAACTCATCTGCTGTGCCACACATGCCACGTTCCCAGCAGTGATCTCCTCCACCCCCAATTGCATACCAGTCCAATCAAAACCTTCATCCTTTTGGATCACAAGTGCTTGGTTTTGATTGTCAGTTTGGTATTGGTTGTGTGTGTTAGGTATAGAGATAGGAACAATAGTTCGGTTTGGATTTTGTTGAGGTTGGTTTTGAGTTGTGGATTGTCTAGTGTTGGTGTTTTGTTGACGGTTCTGATAATTGTTTTGTGGTTGAAAACTTGAGATGTTGGGACTGTTGTATGACACTTGATTTTGATTTTGGTTTTGTCTGTTTTGGTATGTTGAATTGAAGGGGTTTCGATTACCTTGTTGTGCTGGCTGTGTGCACTCTCTTTTAAAGTGTCCCTTCTCACCACAATTGAAGCATGTAACTTTTGCTTTGTTGAATCCGTATGTGGTGTTGGGAGAAGTTGAGAGATCAGTTCTGCCAGTCTTCTGAATAAAGTCAGTGGCTCTCCTCATAATGCTTGCAAAAGCCCACTGAATGTCCATCAGCTCCATCTCCTCTTTGTGGATTTGAGCGTAGTCCTCATTGGTGAGATTGTTATTTCCAATTTGACTCGCTACCAAACCGTTGTAAGAAGCAACCATAGCAGATACAAGAGAAACATGCTGTTGAGCAATTTCAACAGTCACATTGTTAAGTTTTGAGGTCTCCAACACAATTGGGTTTTGACTTGATTGTGCTTGAGTAATCTGCATCTGATTCATATGAGGAGGATATTGTTGTTGTTGTTGAGGTTGACTTGATGTGTAGCATGCGGCTTGTTGTAATGGTGAAAAAGGTGGAATAAAGTTTGGTGTTTGATAAGGTTGTTGTGTGTATGATGGTGTGTAGGATGAAGTTTGAGCAAGGTAGTTGATGGGTGCTTTTGTTGGTTCAACAACGTTAGACACACATGCTATGTGAGGTGCAACATTAGAAGTGGTGCTTGAAGCAGAAAGAGAGTTAGATGTACCACTCACATATAAATCAGGATTCTGTGGAATCTGAGCTCTCTTAGCTTTTCTCTTTTCCTCCATCTCTTTGTTTTCCAGCTTTTGGATGAACTCGTTAATAGTCCAATACTGGTAAGCATCCTTCTCCTTTAACACTTCGATGTGTTGGTTCCAGTAGGGTGGTAAAGCATCAACAAATTTATCTACTAATTCCGACATTGGAATGCTGATCTCATAGCTCGACAATTCAGTGAGCAAGTGGCAGTACCGTGCAACCAACTCTTTTAGGGTCTCATTACCCATGTAACTGAAGTTTTCAAACTCCTTCCGAAGCTCTTCCATCCTTAGCTTCCTTGTCTTTTCATTTCCATCATGTCGATTTCTCAGCATATCCCATAGTTGTTTGGATGTTGTACACGATCCAAACTGTTGCAAAAGATCAGTGTTGATCGCCTGGGATAGCTGAGAGAATGCCTTCTTCTCTATCGCAAACCTTTTCTTCTCGTCATCCGCCAAATTCTCCAACGGGATCGGTTCTCCAGTATTCTCCAGAATAGGAGAAACGTAACCCTTCACAATCATTTGCCATGCCTCGGCGCCCTCAAGTCCTTGTCCCTCAACATGGATCTTGAACTTCGTCTTCCAAGTATTGTACTCCTTCATGTCCATTAACTTCGGTGGACGATTGCCGCTTCCAGAAGATACATCATGAATAAGAGTGGATATAGCGTTGGTCGTTTGTGAATGGACTGCTGCTGCTGCAACTCCCCAATAGTTGTCAATCGGTTGTGGTAATGGTTGAACAACTGGTTGTGGAGCCGAACTAGTCATTGCCATATAATTGATCGGCTGTGATGGTTGACTAGTCTTCTGAGCTGCTATGGACCACGGATCTTGTGTTGTCTGCTGTTGTGGTGCTTGAGTAGGTCTAGGCGTTGTTGGGAAGTTCCACATCTTGTCCTGCAAACGATTAAACACGAAAAGATTAAAAATGTTTCAAAACAGAATGCTCCTTCGTATATACGAACGTGCGAATGAGAAATAAAGTTCTCTTTCGCCCGTTTATGATTGATACGAATGTGAACTAAACAACAACATCTCCTTCGACCACTTTAGACTCTCTTTCGACCGTTTTTCTGGCTCCTTCGACCGTTCGATCAGACGAAGGTGAAATAACTGGACGAATGTGAAAAATAAGCAATCAAAGTCTTCCTTCGACCACTAAAACACCTCCTTCGTACACAAAATCACTCTTTCGACCCAAATAAATTCCACTTTCGACCAAACTCTCTCGTTCGACCCCTGTGATTTCAAAAACGGCTATTCTTTGAAAATCAGTTAATTTTGATCATGTTTTTCAAATGTTGATGGATTTTGATGATCTTAATCAGGTTTTGAATCGGATTTGATTTGGAACAACTTTAATAAAGAGAATTATCCGATTTAAACTCGAAATCAAGATGTAATCGATCGAAATCTTATCTCATCAGTTTGTTCATTGAAAACAGAAACTTTTTGACCAAAATTGGGTCCAAAACAACTGAGAGATTATTAATTTGTGGTTGTTTGATCCGAAATGTCTCTGATACCACTTTGTATGTGCGTGAAAGGATCGATAACAAACAATGATTGATCAAACAAGTTAGTTTCAGGTGCGGAAACCCTAAAACTATCACAAAATAATAATCAAACAGATTCAAACACACAGATCATCATTTTCAAACGTTTTCATTAATAAAACACTTGTTTACACGTTGAAATATAGATACAATCAAGGTATGAACGATAAACAGGTTTAACAAAACACTAGAGAGAGTTTCTGAAAGTGGAGGGAATAATAATGATCAAAAGTTACATTCAAAAATCAAACTTGTCTATTTATAGACTGCACATTCGCCCAAACTGTTCATGCGAATGTGCAGGTTCGCCCACATCAATTGGTCGAACCAAGTTTTACTATAATCTAAGTCTTCCTTCGTCCAAACAAACTTCCTTCGCACCTTTCAGTCTTCCTTCGCACCTTCTAATCAGCTCCTTCGCACCTTCGATATCAACAAAACAAAATGTGTTGTACAATCCAAAGCTTTAGTCGCACTTTTGCATCTACATTGGCCATGGGTGATCATTGCTTTGGACATATCGAGAATATACAAGTTGTTTACTCTCGGTGCCTTCAGCATCACCCACTCTTTCGGAAGCTCAAACCCAGGTTTCAAGATGTAACAGGATTTGTCATCAAAATACACAGAAAATTGTTTATCACAAATTTGACTAACACTGAGCAAATTATAGTCTATCTGTTTCACGTATGATATCCGCTCAAATGTTACGACCCCATTTCTTACACTACCCTCCATCGTAATGTAGCCTCCCTTATTTCCAACAAATGCCACATAACCTCCGTTAATGTTTTTGATATCAAAGAGTAGCATGAGGTCCCCTGTCATGTGACCAGAAGCTCCACTGTCAACAATCCATAGGCTGCTAACAGGGCCAGCTGGAGCTCCCTGCACATTTAAAGTAAAGCTGTTAGATCTTTCGGGGGACCCAAGCCTGTTTGGTCTTGGGTCTTTGAACAGGTTGTTTCAAAGAGTCTTTCAATTCACAAACATCTTGGGTTAACTCAACCCCTTTCTTCTCACTCACAATTTTCTTTTTCTCACTCTTCTCATTCTGTGAAGTAGAGGCTCCTTCAGATTCCTTAGATGACCAAGATTGCTCAGATCTTTTCAAGATCTGAATCTGAGATTTTGAAGTCTCAGTCGGTTTCTTTACTTCATCTTTAAATGCAACCTTCTTGGTTACCTTCTCTGATTTAACAGAGACAGGTCCAACTGCTTGTTTTCTATTAGGTTTAGGAAAAACCTTTTTGTTATCAGCAGTTGAGTTCATCACAGGTTTCTTAGCAGATTTATCAGTGGTCATCCGGTTGCGTTTATCATACGTCATCGGACGGTTTTCCATCTTGTTGTAAAAATTGTTTTGATTATGATAAGATTCTTGCTGAGGGAAATACCGTTTTTGTTGATAACCGTAGTTGTCAACCGGATAATCATGATATTGCCTCATCTCCACCTCGTGCCTTTTGTGTCGTACGTACGGGCAGGCGGCAAGTAAATGTCCCCGTTCCCGCACTTATAACACGCACGGTATTCCTCATAGTTTTCTTTGATCGGCGACTTGGAAAAGCTGGCAATGGGATATCGATCGACCATGCATTGTTTCCTTAAACTCTCAGGAGCTGGGTCCTTTGAGTAAGTCGGTTCAATAAAACTGTTTGCTTTATCAACAGGCAAAAAAAATTGTGTGACATTGACCTTGGCATCTTTATCCGAATAAATTTTGTCTAAACTTTCTTGAGGAATGTCATTGGTTCTTTCAAATTTTGGAAACCAAATCGTACTTTCCTGCCAGATCTTTTCAATTTTTGAATAATTGACAAACTTAATCGGATATTCATCATCGGATAAAATCTTATCGGAGCCTTGCATCCGATAGAAGATTTTGACATGTTTGTCACACGATTCGTTGCTCATATCATTGGTTTTCTCAGATTTAGGCTTATTTTTCTTTTCTACCGGTTTAACCACATTTTTCTCAGATTTATTCTCAATTTTTTTTTCAACCGGTTTTTTCACATTTTTCTCAATTTTCTTTACCTCTTTCTTTTCAAAACACTTACCAACAGACTTTTCATTTTTCTTTACCACATTCTTACGATGAGCATTTGCCATTGGATGAATGATCTGAGACGGTGAGACTGGCTCAGTAGTGATTATGTGATTTTCATCAGGGATATCACTTTCATTTTCAACCGTCTCAGATGGTTCATCTTCTTCATCTGAATCATCAGCAGCGACCACACCCTCACTATTTCCCAGTACCGGTCTCACATCAGAATACGGATCCCCGACACTGGAAGTGTTAGGCTCGTTCTCTGATGTGGAGTCAGAATTGACTAAAGTCTCCGGTGGTATTGCATGTAAGGTGTGATTCTCAAACAATACCGGAGATGGGACTGACTTATAGTTCGCACTATTCGACTGGGAAGGTTCTTCTATGATATGGTCAACTACATATGCTATGTGCTTGTAACTCTCTAACTTCTTGTTTACTTTTTCAGCAAAGCACTTGATGGTTGCCATTTCCAATTTAGTGTTTTCCATTTCATAGATGTAATTATTAATGGCAAGTTGTTTAATTGAAAATGTCTTTTTAAGTTCAGACACATCCTTTTTATAACCATCAAGAACTTTGTTGAAATCTTTTAAATCCTTTTGATAAATCTGACAATTGAGTTTGGCACTCTCAAGTTGGACCTTGAGAAGCATGTTCTCATCTGTCAGTTTTTCAAAATCAGCACATTTATCACATTTAACACACGCTTGAGATTGAGTTTCAGAACTTACCGGCTTAGGAGGTTCTGTCATGGCCATCAAAGCGAAGTGAGCTTCCTTCCCTGCGAAGAATTTGGAGTAGTCAATCTTGGTGCACACATCATCCACCATACATGACTTGCGGGTCATCAGGAAATCAACTTCAGCTAGCAATTGGTCAATGTCCTCATCTAGTGAATTCACACTAGTCTCTGAATCAGATTCGCTCTCCATATCCGAGTAAGCTGAATCGTATTGGTCTCCAATATCCGTGACAGAATCAAGAATCATCCCCGATTTCTTGTCTTCACTCTCAGCAATCACATCCTCATTCACTTCTTCAATTTTCAACTCCGACACTTTTTCAATCACAACCTCCTCTTCAATCTCCTCATTCTCATCCAAACTCATCTGCTGTGCCACACATGCCACGTTCCCAGCAGTGATCTCCTCCACCCCCAATTGCATACCAGTCCAATCAAAACCTTCATCCTTTTGGATCACAAGTGCTTGGTTTTGATTGTCAGTTTGGTTTTGGTTGTGTGTGTTAGGTATAGAGATAGGAACAATAGTTCGGTTTGGATTTTGTTGAGGTTGGTTTTGAGTTGTGGATTGTCTAGTGTTGGTGTTTTGTTGACGGTTCTGATAATTGTTTTGTGGTTGAAAACTTGAGATGTTGGGACTGTTGTATGACACTTGATTTTGATTTTGGTTTTGTCTGTTTTGGTATGTTGAATTGAAGGGGTTTCGATTACCTTGTTGTGCTGGCTGTGTGCACTCTCTTTTAAAGTGTCCCTTCTCACCACAATTGAAGCATGTAACTTTTGCTTTGTTGAATCCGTATGTGGTGTTGGGAGAAGTTGAGAGATCAGTTCTGCCAGTCTTCTGAATAAAGTCAGTGGCTCTCCTCATAATGCTTGCAAAAGCCCACTGAATGTCCATCAGCTCCATCTCCTCTTTGTCGATTTGAGCGTAGTCCTCATTGGTGAGATTGTTATTTCCAATTTGACTCGCTACCAAACCGTTGTAAGAAGCAACCATAGCAGATACAAGAGAAACATGCTGTTGAGCAATTTCAACAGTCACATTGTTAAGGTTTGAGGTCTCTAACACAATTGGGTTTTTACTTGATTGTGCTTGAGTAATCTGCATCTGATTCATATGAGGAGGATATTGTTGTTGTTGTTGAGGTTGACTTGATGTGTAGCATGCGGCTTGTTGTAATGGTGAAAAAGGTGGAATAAAGTTTGGTGTTTGATAAGGTTGTTGTGTGTATGATGGTGTGTAGGATGAAGTTTGAGCAAGGTAGTTGATGGGTGCTTTTGTTGGTTCAACAACGTTGGATACACATGCTATGTGAGGAGCAACATTAGAAGTGGTGCTTGAAGAAGAAAGAGAGTTAGATGTACCACTCACATATAGATCAGGATTCTGTGGAATCTGAGCTCTCTTAGCTTTTCTCTTTTCCTCCATCTCTTTGTTTTCCAGCTTTTGAATGAACTCGTTAATAGTCCAATACTGGTATGCATCCTTCTCCTTCAACACTTCAATGTGTTGGTTCCAGTAGGGTGGTAAAGCATCAGCAAATTTATCTACTAACTCCGACATTGGAATGCTGATCTCATAGCTCGACAGTTCAGTGAGCAAATGGCAATACCGTGGAACCAACTCTTTTAGGGTCTCATTACCCATGTAACTGAAGTTTTCAAATTCCTTCCGAAGCTCTTCCATCCTCAGCTTCCTTGTCTTCTCATTTCCATCATGCAATAGATCAGTGTTAATCGCCTGGGATAGCTGAGAGAATGCCTTCTTCTCTATCGCAAACCTTTTCTTCTCATCATCCGCCAAATTCTCCAAAGGTATCGGTTCTCGAGTATTCTCCAGAATAGGAGCAATGTAACCCTTCACAATCATTTGCCATGCCTCGGCTCCCTCAAGTCCTTGTCCCTCAACATGGATCTTAAACTTCGTCTTCCAAGTATTTTACTCCTTCATGTCCATTAGCTTTGGTGGACGATTGCCGCTTCCAGAGGATAGATCATGAATAAGAGTGGATATGGCGTTGGTCGTCTGCGAATGCACTGCTGCTGCTGCGACTCCCCAATAGTTGTCAATCGGTTGTTGTAATGGTTGAACAACTTGTTGTGGAGCCGAACTAGTCATTGCCATATAATTGATTGGCTGTGATGGTTGACTAGTCTTCTAGGCTGCAACGGACCACGGATCTTGTGTTGTCTGTTGTTGTGGTGCTTGAGTAGGTCTAGGCGTTGTTGGGAAATTCCACATCTTGTCCTGCAAACGATTAAACACGAAAAGATTAAAAATGTTTTAAAACAGGATGCTCCTTCGTATATTCGAACGTGCGAATGAGAAATAAAGTTCTCCTTCGACTGTTTCTGATTGATACGAATGTGAACTGAAACAACAAAATCTCCTTCGACCGCTTTCTTCTCTCTTTCGACCGTTCTCCTGCTCCTTCGACCGTTCGATCAGGCGAAGGTGAAACAACTGGGCGAATGAACAAAATAAGCAATCAAAGTCTTCTTTCGACCACTATAACACCTCCTTCGTACACAAAATCCTTCTTTCGACCCAAAAGATTTCCACTTTCGACCAAACTCTCTCTTTCGACCCCTGAGATTTCAAAAACGGTTATTCTTTGAAAATCAGTTAATTTTGATCATGTTTATCAAATGTTGATGGATTTTGACGATCTTAATCAGGTTTTGAATCGGAATTGATTTGGAACAACTTTATTGAAGAGAATTATCCAATTTAAACTCAAAATCAAGTTGTAATCAATCAAAATCTTATCACATCAGTTTGTTCATTGAAAACAGAAACTTTTTGACCAAAATTGGGTCCAAATCAACTGAGAAACTATTAATTTGTGGTTGTTTGATCTAGAATGGCTCTGATACCACTTTGTATGTGCGTGAAAGGATCGATAAACAACAAAGAATGATCAAACAAGTTAGTTTTAGGTGTGGAAACCCTAAAACTATCACAAAATAACAATCAAACAGATTCAAACACACAGATCGTCATTTTCAAAAGTTTTCATTAATAAATCACTCGATTACACGTTGAAATATAGATACAATCAAGGTATGAACGATAAACGAGTTAAACAAAACACTAGAGAGAGTTTCTGAAAGTGGAGGGAATAATAATGATCAAAAGTTACATTCAAAAATCAAACTTGTCTATTTATAGACTGCACATTCGCCCAAATTGATTGTGCGAATGTGCAGGTTCGCCCAAATCATCTGGTCGAACCAAGTTCTACAATAATCTATAATCTTCATTCGTCCATGTCACTTCCTTCGCACCTTTTATCTACCTTCGCACCTTCAAAAGTCTCCTTCGCACCTTCTAAAACACTCCTTCGCACCAACGATATCACCAAAACATATTGTATTGTTCAATCCAAAGCTTTAGTCGCACTTTTGCATCTACACAAATCACCAAGCAAATTCCATAACCTTACTCTTTGTATTAGATCAAAATATCAACAATTACAATTCAAACTTAGACCTAATACAGAGAATATTACACACACACAAACTAGGGAAAAGCTCAAATGATAACTCCCTCCAAAATAACAAACTTTTCCCTTTATATAGCCTTCCACCTTCGCTCCTTTCATGAGGTCGAAGGCGTTCATTCGACCCTTTAAGGGTTCAAATGAAGCCTTCTTCTTCAATCAATCCACATTCGACCTAGACAACTACATTCGACCTCTCGACTAGTCGAATGTATCTTCAGGTTAAAGTCTTGGTTGTTTTCTGATAATCTGAACCTTCGACATTCAGTACTGGATCACTAGCTATGGACATACATGAATAATGCACTTACAGAATACCACACGTTGGTATTTAGCAGCCTGTTCACTATCTTTCTCTTCACAGTATATTGGATTATAATACAGCATGATAATATCCTCATGAGAACAATTAATCAACCACATCGGATCAAAGATATGTATCTTCTTGAAATCATTCTACCCATCTTTCAACAAGATAATAGCCTCTGACATCTTCCAATCATAATACCACCATATAAAGTCTTTCGAGAAATGTTGTGGAATAGGAATCAAAGGTATGTGCTTCAACACTGTCGGTGGATCATACTTCAAAGTAACCTTGTTCAACCCCGTAATTGGATCTTTCTTCTTTTTGTGAACTATCCTTTTAGGATACTGTAGGGTGAACACTTCCCATTTAGTTCTACTTTCTCTCGCCATGCGGTCTGCAAAGTAAGCAACAACATCGTTGTTCACTGTAGCACCTGACATTGTGTGTCTGCAGATATCGCGTACAGCCCAATAAGGTATTGTCTTTATGTCATGGAATCTGTGAAAGTACAGAATTCCTTTTTCCCACTTCACAGCAACACACCTTAGTTGTCTCAAATATTTCCACCCGAGAGCTTTTACTTTAAATAGTTCGTTATGGAACTTGTAGAAACCACCCTGAATTTCAGTCTTTGGTCGGTTGGCTTCTTTTTCTTTCAGCTTCCTTAACAAGTTCTTCAGATCGTCAGATTGTTCAACAGTCGGTTTCTGACAATCTGAGTTCTTGAAAGCTTCATCAACGAACTTCTTGCTTTTCTCACGAGCAAGTTTCTCAGCTTGGCTCAACAGTTCTTTAGAGAATTCAGGAAATCCAGAATCTTTATCACTTTTGAAGTATTCTGGATATTCCTCACTTATAATATCCTCCATTTTAACATCATCAAACACTGGAGTATCTCTATCATCAGAGTGATTTCCTGCTTCTTTTTCAGGAATATTTGGTATATAATTCTCACTCATCAACTCTTCGAGAGATTTCCCAACCTATTTAGCCAGTCCTTCAAGTATCTCTTTAGAAACAGCTGCAGAAACTTCTCCAACTTCAAGATCAGGATCATTGTACTCAAGTTCAAATTTCATGTCATCTGACTCAAATATTTCTGGAAATCTTCCTGTCATCTCAATCATCCAGACTTTGTTTGTTAACATCTGACGATATAACTTTTTATCCTCCTTAGATAAAGATCTGATCTTCTCATTCTAGAAAATATCATCATCGTCAGTATTGCCAACAGGAGCTTTCGAACTAGACTCTCCTGCATCTTTTCCTGATTCTCTCTTTCATACTTATATTGATCTATGTTATCATCATCATCATCATCGTCATCATCATCATCATCATCATTTGCAGAGCTATTATCATCTCCAGAATCATCACCTGAACCATCATCATCACCATCTTTCTTCTTCTCAGGAGCATCACCGGCATGCTGATCATGTTCTTCATCATCTTCTTCATCAGACTTAGACGGTTCAAAATCAACAAGCTCTTCATCTCTTTCTTTATTCTCTTCTCCTTCTTTCAATTGCGGAGCTCTCTCATACAAATCATCAATAAGATTTTTCATACTCTTATTGTTCGTTCTCATCTTCTTGTTCTCAAGTCGTAAAGTTATGATCCTTCGTGTATTTCTCTGTTCATGTAATAACAACTCTTGATTTTCTTTCTGGAGTAATTTGATCTTAGCTGCTAACTCTTCCTGGCTCTCCTGTGAAGATTCAACTACATCCAACATCTTCCTATAATTCTTTCTCAACTGCTCAATCTCAGCTTGTTGCTGGTTAATGATTTTCATCATTTCGGTCAGCTTCAGATTAACTGCATCCATCACATCTCCTGATACAGTTAACCTTAGGAGTTGAAGCCTCAACAACTAGAGTCTTTTTCTTAAATTTGTTTAAGACTCTATCCAACGCAACATTAAAATCATCAGTTGGAATGTTAGATTGCTCAGCAGCAGATGTTTTCTGTTTTTTAGCTGTTGGGGATGTCACGGGAGACTTAGAGCTAGACATTACATGAACTTTCTTTCCTGCTATTAAGCTTTCAATTTCCTTAGTTCTCCTTTTCATCGGCTTTTCAATTTCAATAGCCTTGGCTTTCTTTTTGTATGTTGGGTTCTTTTGTTTAGTTGCAGCCTTTGGCGATCCACCAAAATCTTCAGATCCCAAACCAAGACTCCCATCAATATCGTCCATCACAATCGGACTCTTCATTCTTTGCTCTTCCAAAGTTTGATTCAGACTTTCAAACTCACCAGCCACAGTGGCCTTGGGTGTGGTGATCTTAACAGTCTCGTCTGCAGAATCCCATCTCTCTTCCTCCTGAGTCTCTTCAGAATCCATAGACTCTTCATCAACCAGGTGTATTCCCTTCTTTGCAACACTTTTCTTTCTACGAGAAATTTACTTAGACAGTTCTCCTTCAACTTCTTTTTCTTTACCTTTTCCTTTACCACACTTCACACCAACATTAACAACTTGCCTTTTCCTTTTGGCTTCAGGATCAACAAGACATAATGGATTATCTTCATCAGAATTACTGTTGACATTTCTAGCTTTATCAACTCCTGGATCTTCATAACATGCATTGATCAGGTGACCAAACAAGTTCTTCAAAGGTGGTCTTTCATTCGCCGGTACACCTTTATATCCTTTCATTCTCACCAATGTGCTCAAACTCATATGATCCTGTACAACAATCTGAGTAGGATCTTTCCTTAATTTCTTGTACTTATGATCGAATATCATTTGTAGGAATCTTGGATACAATAAAAACTTCTTATTCTTCAATCCTCTCAATGGTTCAAGCATGTGGTCAAGTATCATTCCAGATACATTGAATGGTTTGTTTAGGATCAGGGCAACCATTAAAGAGCTAATACTCTTTCTCATCACGTCATATCCTACACTCACAGACCCGAAGACATGCAACATTACGTGAGCCAGGTATTTAAACTGTGGGCACAATTTACCTTTATGTAAGGCTCCGTCTGTGATCGGTCCGTTGTATTTCATTCTTAAAAAGAATTTCCTCTGTTCAATCCAAGATAAGACTCTCGGATCAGTCTTCTTGTCATTCAGCTTCAAGGCTTTTCTGATGTCAGCTTTAGATACTATAACCAGCTCCCCCTGAATCTTACTAACAATAGCAGTCTCATTGTCCCAAAAGTCGATTCTTTCATTCGTCCAGAACTCCTTTTGATGGTCTCTATAAATGATGGCAGGAGTGGCAATAGCATCAACGACTCTACTCCTCTTCAAAAAGTCAACAATACCGGTGAATTCGGTATGTTTCTTCATGTCGCCAAGAAAAGCGCAACAATTATGTGCCTCTTCAAATGGTAGTTCTTCTTCCGGCTTCTTCCCAGCTTCCTTCTCTAATGAACCTGCGGGTATATCAGAACTTTGAGGTTCGGACATTGTTAATCTGCAAAAACAAAGCACGAAAACACATTCAAAACGGACAAAATATTCAAAATTTGAAATTTTTGATTTTGGAATTCCACATTCTGTAACACCCCAACCGATGGCGGAAACATCGGGATGTCACGTATTGATGATTGTTCAGTAGCTCATGGTGAATAATAAATTTCATTAAATAATTTAAATAAGTTACATACAATTGTTCTAAGAACTTGTACATCAAATTGAATAAAACTATGCAAACATCTTCAAGCATCAATTCAAATCTTCAAGCAATTAGAACCTGAAACATGTTAAGTTGAAAATATTTTGGGTCAACAAAAGTTGGTGAGAATTACATAGGTTTTGATAATCGAATAAAATTGTTGTGCAATTCATGTGTCATGGCAATCTAGTCTATATGCGAAAACATACTAGAAGTAAATCGAGTGCATAATCAACCTTGTGACTGTTGTATTGTGGTACATCCCATACGCTCATGGTTCACTCGTTTATATTGCAGTAACAAACACCCACGTAACCTTTGTAGGAGGCACGTATCCGGGTGGGATTGTCAGTCCAATAGATCTATCAATGTATACCGTTTGGCTGATGAATGTTTATGCTAGAATTGTGCTTACCCTAGTCATGTTCAAGACATAATGCAACATAGAAATACACATAGACACATTGATGATTGAATTGCATAAATAATGTTGTAACATGTTTCACCCCAAAAATGGTGATAAATAGAAAAGGGGCTATGTAAAACTCACCTTAGCAAAATGTTATGTCTCGTAAAAAAAAAATAGAATAATGTGTTGTGAATGTATGCGAGGCGAATCCCAAAGACTCAACAACGTAGCTAGTCCAAATTGAAGAAAACGAAAAAGAAAGAATATCAAGCTTCCAATTCGCCAATTACAAGAGCTTATAATCAAAGCTTCAATTGTAGAAGTAATAGACTATAGAAGAAAGGTATGAGGGAAAGTTTAATCGGATTGAAACAATCGATTTAGAGGTGCAAAGTATAATGGGTCATAGGTGGGTTTTTATACTAGTTTTGGAGTCAATTAGCCATTAAAATTGGTCAACACCATAAAGTAAGGTTTTATGATTAATTGACTATTTGACTAAGACTTTGACTGTTTGACTAAGACTTTGACTAGGACTTTGACTATTTGACTCAAGGCTTTATTTAAAAAAAAAATCTTGTATGTGAAAAAAAAAAGAATTCAGAATTCATATTATTATTATTATTATTATTATTTATATACATTTATGTATGTATATAAGTTGTGAGTTAGGATAAATAAAGACTTAGGCACATTTGTATAATATTAATGATAAAGGTGTAATAAAAAAAAAATATATATATATATATATAAGGGCTTTTTATGTATTAAAATTTTGGGGAAAAATTTTGCGATGTTACAGTCTCCCCTACTTTTAGGAACTTCGTCCCGAAGTTAAAAGAAAAACACAAGGTATACAATTGGTCGACTACCGAAAACCTTGATAAAATTTCTCACTACCTTAACGTACCTGTAAATTCATGATTACGTTCCGGACCGTAATTATCAATTTACCTTACATTAGGGTTTTGCGTCCTTTTATGACTCTACCGATTGTTGAGCAGGTTCGATAGTCTCCACCAGTCGTTGAGCAGGTTGTAGGGCCTCTCCCAACTGTTGGAAAGACATGATGACCTCTACCAATCGTTGAGTAGGTTGTTTGGTAGTCAACTAATTGTTGTACAAGTAAGCAAGTATGATTATAGATATAGCAATTAGTTCACATTCAAACAAGCATGCACTCAGATGTTATGATAATACTTGAATTTATTACTTGAATCAAAAAGTGTCAATACATAGAATTAAAAAGTAGACATCATTCAAATGGTGGGGTTTGCTGTTAAGTAGCTGGAGGGTCTTGATCTCGATTTAGTTTAGGGCATCGGTTACGGAAATGATTTGGGTTTCCACATTCATAGCATTTACCATAGTTGTATTTACCATGACGATTAAGATTAGCAACCTGAGAAGAGTTGGTTGGTTGGTTGGTGTTAGGGTTTGGGGACTCACGACATGTGTTGATCAGATGGCCATACCTACCACAATTGGTGCACAGGCGACACACTGAAACAGTGGGGTGATGTCGTTTGCATGTGTTACACAATGGAAAGTTTCTTGTATAGGGTTTCTTGTTAGAAGCTTGTGTAGTGAGGTTTACATTAAGATCCCTGGTCTTGCGCTTCTGGTTCTCGGTAGTTACCGCGGCCACAATACTTGTTTTCTCGCCTTTCCGAACTAAGGTCCCGTTCTTTATGTGATTTCCATCGCCATTTCCATTTCCATTGCCGTTCCCATTCATTGGGATGACTTGAGCCAACAAGTTAGAAACCAGAGTTGTGATTTGTTGCGCCATTTGTTGGGAAATAATCGCAGCCAGTTGGGCATCAACACCTTTATTGTTTTTGTTGTTGTTGTGGTTGGTGTTGTGGTTGTTGTTACTTTCCTCTTGGTTTTCACCACTGTTATTGCGAGTGCTGCGATGTGGAGACATGATCTGTAAGGGACACAATGAAGGTTCAATGTGGCATGAAATGAATGAGGTGATATAAGGAATGTAATCATTTGTTCATTAATTAAAATGAATAAACGAAAACGTTGACGTATCAAAGATTCCAGATTCCAACAACATAGTGAAGACATGCTTTAGCCTATAAGTGAACACTCATCCCGAGAATTCCCAGGTAGGCATCCGGGTCCCTCGTCTGATTGGGATATATGCGCAATGCCAGCCTAGACAGAAGACTCAGAATACAGGCGTTCACCCTTCCAGATTGCAAGTGTTCGTTATTAAAATCTAGAACTTCGACGAGATCTCAAGGTGGTTCAGGTTAAACCTGAGGGTTTTGCCTTATTAGTCTAAGAGTGGATCCAGTGATGGAGAGCAACCTTCTCGTAGGGATTAATGTAGGGATAAGAAGTAGGAGGGAGATAGAGAATAGCAAGTAAAAGAAGCAAGTACTAGTTAAATCCTATGGTTATAGACTAGATTATTTTTCTAATAACCTAATTCCCTATAACCATGGCTCTGATACCAATCTGTAACACCCCAACCGATGGCGGAAACATCGGGATGTCACGTATTGATGATTGTTCAGTAGCTCATGGTGAATAATAAATTTCATTAAATAATTTAAATAAGTTACATACAATTGTTCTAAGAACTTGTACATCAAATTGAATAAAACTATGCAAACATCTTCAAGCATCAATTCAAATCTTCAAGCAATTAGAACCTGAAACATGTTAAGTTGAAAATATTTTGGGTCAACAAAAGTTGGTGAGAATTACATAGGTTTTGATAATCGAATAAAATTGTTGTGCAATTCATGTGTCATGGCAATCTAGTCCATATGCGAAAACATACTAGAAGTAAATCGAGTGCATAATCAACCTTGTGACTGTTGTATTGTGGTACATCCCATACGCTCATGGTTCACTCGTTTATATTGCAGTAACAAACACCCACGTAACCTTTGTAGGAGGCACGTATCCGGGTGGGATTGTCAGTCCAATAGATCTATCAATGTATACCGTTTGGCTGATGAATGTTTATGCTAGAATTGTGCTTACCCTAGTCATGTTCAAGACATAATGCAACATAGAAATACACATAGACACATTGATGATTGAATTGCATAAATAATGTTGTAACATGTTTCACCCCAAAAATGGTGATAAATAGAAAAGGGGCTATGTAAAACTCACCTTAGCAAAATGTTATGTCTCGTAAAAAAAAATAGAATAATGTGTTGTGAATGTATGCGAGGCGAATCCCAAAGACTCAACAACGTAGCTAGTCCAAATTGAAGAAAACGAAAAAGAAAGAATATCAAGCTTCCAATTCGCCAATTACAAGAGCTTATAATCAAAGCTTCAATTGTAGAAGTAATAGACTATAGAAGAAAGGTATGAGGGAAAGTTTAATCGGATTGAAACAATCGATTTAGAGGTGCAAAGTATAATGGGTCATAGGTGGGTTTTTATACTAGTTTTGGAGTCAATTAGCCATTAAAATTGGTCAACACCATAAAGTAAGGTTTTATGATTAATTGACTATTTGACTAAGACTTTGACTAGGAGTTTGACTATTTGACTCAAGGCTTTATTTAAAAAAAAAATCTTGTATGTGAAAAAAAAAAAGAATTCAGAATTCATATTATTATTATTATTATTATTTATATACATTTATGTATGTATATAAGTTGTGAGTTAGGATAAATAAAGATTTAGGCACATTTGTATAATATTAATGATAAAGGTATAATAAAAAAAAATATATATATATATATAAGGGCTTTTTATGTATTAAAATTTTGGGGAAAAATTTTGCGATGTTACACATTCGACCAAACGTGGGTTCGAATGTGGGAATTAAAAGGTTCGAATGTGGAAATAAGGTTTGAATGTGAAAAGGTTGGTTTAAAAATGTACATTCGACCGTTTGTCCACTTTCGACCGTTTGAACAAGCCACCTTCGACCAAAAAGTCACATTCGACCCTTTTGAAATGGTCGAATATGGCTGTTCATCTTCAAAAATCACAGATTCTGATTTTGAATGTTTTAACATGCCATTTTGATTTGTAAAGCTTCTAATAAGTTCGATCAACCTTTATCAACAACCAATTGTTATTATTGTTCAATATTTAAGTGTTTTTCCCTAAAATCTAGGGTTCGAAGGGTTTTGATGATCAATTCAATAATCTGTTGTGTAATAACCCTTGATTTTGTTATCCTCTCCCCCTAAAACACTTAAGTATTGAATCCAAATCAACAATTATCACAATTACAGTCCATATGTCATGGTTTGATTCAAACATAAAGTTCGATCACAAAAGCACTGATTCTGACATGAATACTGTATTAATACCTGCAAATTTAGGCTTGAAATGATCAGCAAAGAACAAGGAACACAATGGTATGATTTAAAAGAAACAAGCAACAAGGGGTGGTAATCTGAGGTTTTTGAAATTTTTTGAAATGAAGGATCGAAGGTGCAGATAGGTATATATAGGCTCCACATTCAACCCTTTTAGTTGGGAGAATATGAAGATATTTCCACTTTCGACCCTATTTAAAGGTTCGAAGGAGGAAATATGGTTCAAATGTGCAACAGAAATTAGAACACTCGCATTCGACCGTTTAGAAAGTTCGAATGTAAAAGCAAAATTCCACATTCGATCCATCGAAGGGGTGAATGGAGATTGGAATTTTTTGAACTTTTTACCAAATCTCAAAATCGAATCCCGTTCAATATTTTTCTTAACTTTTATGCATCCGACATTCATTATTTCTCATTTAAAGATCACAAAACTCAAATGGTCCATCAAGTTTCAGAAAATCACCCTCAACCACCATCAATTATCAAAAAGAATATAGAAATGTAAAATCTTTTGGATTTTCTGAAAATTTTTGTTAAAACACACCTAAGATATTTTTTGAGTTTTTGTGATTTTTTACGAAAAATTTAAAATGCAGAAATGTAAAGATAAAGCAGTAAATGTTTTGTGATTTACGGTAAGAGGATCATATCAGTTATTGAGAAATCCGATCACACCGTTGATCTTTTGATTTATATTATCATTAAAGACAATGTGTGATCCGACAATGATTTGCATCAATGATTTGATACGATGTATTAGATAATCTTTGATTATCGTCATACATTGAAAGTTCCTCAATTCGGTAACTTTAGGATTTGGCTTTACAGCTCTTTTATAAAGATACCCTGTCTGATCTAAGTACGTAATGACTTACGACAGAAGATCAGATAGGCTATCCCCAGATAACTAATAACATAACGACCCGAAACCTCCGAATTTTGTACAAAAATCCTATCAAACGAAATTACGGTACTAAGACCATATGCCCATGAGGAGTTCATCCACATAACAATTCGTTTGATATGTATGTATCTGGCACGTAGTAATAGTTCTACGAAGCCTAACAACACATCACACAGATTCAAACACACACCTTATATTGCATTACACTTCTTTAGCATGTGTCAGATCCCCACTGATGTACTATCATTTCCTCTTTTTCTCCTGGAAATCATTTTGGGTTTTTCTAATTTTTAATAGTTTTTTGATTTTTTTTAAATGTTTTTGGGTTTTTGAATTTTTCTAAAAAACAGTAAAAACTAAAACTAAAAAGCGATAAACCGAGGTTATGATCAGTCTTGTTTTTTTCTTTTATACCATCTGCACGTTGATAATCAATGTGGATTTTGACCATATCAATTAACTCTTTTGCATAACAATCACGGATAAAATGATATTTAATCCGGATATGCTTAGCTTTTGAGTGATCGACTAAGTCTTTAGTTAAGGAAATGGCGGCCTCATTATCACAGTAAATAGGGGTTTTTAGAAATTGCAAACAGTAGTCCACCATCTGTTGTTGTATCCACAGAACTTGTAAGCAGCAGCTTGAAGCTGAGACATATTCTGCTTCACATGTTGATAAGGCGACTGTAGTTTGTTTCTTGCATTGCCAGGTCACGAGCCTGCTCCCCATAAACTGACATCTAGCCGTTGTGGACTTGCTGTCTTTGTCACAGCCTCCCAAATCTGCATCACTAAAAGCAATTAGGTCAAAATTATCATCATTAGGGTACCCTAGTCCTCTCAACGGACAACCCTTCAGAGATCCGACAATTGCTCTGTATGTAAAAGGATCAGTTAGCTCCCCCTTAGCGTCAACTCCAATCCCGTGATTAGGTTGTATCAGGGTATCCATCGGCTTTGAATCATCCAAAACCAGATACGTATTTGGTTTGGTGAATAAAGATCCCCGAATTAGTCTTTGGTCCACCTGGAAGCCTAGGAAAAACTGTATCTCTCTCATCGCACTCATTTCAAACTTTTCCTGCATAACTTTTTCAAATTTTCTGCACAAAAGTTCATTAGTAGATCCAAAAATAATGTCATCAACATAAATCTGCACTAGAAGCAAGTCATCTCCTGTTCGTTTTGTGAACAGTGTGCAATTTACCAAACCTCGTTTGAATCCTTTGGATAGAAGATACATGCTCAGCTCCTCATACCATTGTCGTGGAGCCTAGTGCAACCCATAGAGAGCTTTGTTAAGAACGTAGACCTAATCCCGGTGGATAGGATCCTCAAAGCATGGTGGTTGACTTACGTAAACTTCTTCCTTGACCACACCATAAAGAAACGCACTTTTAACGTCCATTTGATACACCTTGAATTTCTTGTAAGATGCAAACGCTAGAAATATGCGGATAGCCTCTAAGCATGCAACCAGTGCATAAATCTCGTTATAGTCGATTCCTTCCACTTGATGAAATCCTTGTACGACCAATCGAGCTTTGTTTCTAACAATCACTCCTCTGTCATCCTTTTTGCACTTAAACACCCATTTGGTTCCAATCTTTTTCCTTCTTGGAGGTAAATCTGTCAGTGTCCACACTCCCAGTTTCTGAAATTACAATAACTCCTCTTGCATTGCCTCTACCCAAGCGTCATCCAAAAGAGCATCCTTGTATGTCCGCGGCTTAACCTGCGAAACATAACAAGCGAAAGACCAGTTATTCTGACAACCTGCTTTTTTAATTTCAGCATATAGGGCTAGAGCGCCAAGATTTTCTTGTCAGCTTGCATTCCTCAGGTGTCCTCTCTTCATAACACTGCTACAAGGATCACCAATAACCTGGTCGAGCAGGTGAATACGATGTATCCGAGATTCCGGATAAACAGGTACTTGCACTGCCGTTTGAGTAGTCAAATTCTCTGTCGAATCCAGATCATTACCCAAGTTGGATAATGAAGCACCATTTGGATTTGGGTTCACTGGAGGTATCTCTGAAGCAATATCTGGAACAGCTTCACTTGTGACATCATCATCATCTTCCGATTCTATGATCGGACGCACCAACGGTGATGTCACTGCGTTTTCACACTCGTAGTATAATCTTAATACAGCCTATTCAACCAAGCTATCTAGATTGAATGATTCAATGAAATCTTTGTAATCAAACATCCAATCTGGACCTCTACCCTATACATTCTGAGTATACCGCTGAACTTCAACATTAGCCCACTCCTCTACCTGACGAGTTCGTTTGTTGAATACCCATTTGAGCGGGGTTGCATATCCAACAAAGAATCCTTCTTCAGCTTTTGGTGCGAACTTCTCAGATGGATTAAGCATTGTACACGGTGCTCCAAATGGTTCTAGACACTCTAAGTTCGGCTTTCGTCTGTTCAACAGCTCATAAGAAGTTTTACCAAACTTCTTCAATGTTAACACACGATTGAGAGTATAACAAGCTGCGTAAATGGCTTCATTCCAGAACATTACTGGAAGGTTGGAATCCGCAAGCATTGTTCTAGCCGCTTCAATTAGAGTCCTGTTTTTACGTTCTGCGATACCGTTCTGTTGAGGGGTGTATGGAGCACTATATTCATGATGAATTCCTTTGTCTTCACAAAGAACATCCATCTGTGCGTTCTTGAACTCTGTCCCATTATCACTCCTAATTCTCTTGATCTTCAGACCATAGACATTTTCTAATCGAGTGAACAGGACTTTTAGATTGTTATATGTGTAACTTTTATGATGCAAGCACATAACCCACGAGAATCTGGAATAGTCATCGGTAACCACAAGACAGTACAATTCACCAGCATGACTTTTACGCTTGACCGGTCCGAATAGGTCCATGTACAAACGCTCAAGTGGTAATTCAACTGAATTGACTTTCTTTGGTTTGTGGGATTGCTTGTGCTGCTTTCCTTTCTTGCGAATCACACACTTGTCATTCAAATGGAAATGTTTAACATTTATGCATTTGACAAGTTCATTCTTCACCAGATGGTTCATTTTTCTAAGGTGAATGTGTCCCATCCTCCTATGCCACATTATAGATTCTTTTTCAGTAGCCTTGGAGAGAAAACACGTTACTTGGCCTTGGGTTGTCATGGCCTTTGACATGTCGAGAATGTACAGATTGTTCACTCTCGGTGCTTTCAGCATTACCCAGTCTTTTGGAAGTACGAAACCTGGCTTGAGAATGTAACAAGATTTGTCGTCAAAGAATACAGAGAACTGTTTATCACAGATTTGACTGACACTGAGCAGATTATAGTCTATTTGCTTCACATATGATATCTTCTCAAAACTCACGATACCATTACTCACACTACCCTCCATAGTAATGTATCCTCCTTTTTTCCCCAGCAAAAGCTACGTATCCGCCATTGATGTTTCTAATGTCGAACAGCAACGATAAATCCCCCGTCATGTGACCAGAAGCTCCACTGTCAAAAATCCAAAGACTGCTCACAGGGCCAGCTGAAGCTCCCTGCACATATCAAGTAAAATGATTAGTTCTTTCGGGGGACCCAAGCCTGCTTGGTCTTGGGTCTTTGAACATTTTTTTTCAAAGAATCTTTATCACAAACATTAGAATTTGAATTGATCTCTTTCTGATCAATTAAATTCTTTTCATTCTCAGACTTGTCATTCACTTTTGAAGTTGAAGCACCTTGAGATCCCACTGGTGACCAGAATTGTTCCGAACATTTCAATATCTGGATATGAGATTTTGGAGTCTCAGTCGGTTTCTTTACTTCATTCTTGAAGGAAACTTTCTTGGTTACCTTCTCTGATTTAACATAGACAGGTCTAACTGTTGGTTTAACTGCAGGTTTTAATGGTACCTTTTGCTTCTCAACAGTTGTGTTCACCACTGGCTTCTTAAAAGGTTTTTCCATTGCGATCCAGTTACGACGATCATATGTCATCTGAAGATTATCCCTCTTTTGATAATAACGGCTTTGGTTGTAAAAAGGTGCTGGTTGAGGGACAAAGCGTCTTTGTGGATAACAATGATTATCGACTGGACTTTGATACTTTTGCTTCACTTCAACCTCATGCCTCTTGTGCCTAACGTACGGACAAATGCCCTCTCTCCCCGCACTTAAAACACGCACGATACTCTTCAAAGTTGTTCTTGGCGTTCGACTTTGCATAAGTAGTGATAGGATATTGATCACCGACACACCTTCTTCTAAGACTCTCAGGAGCTGGGTCCTTTGAGTAAGTCGGCTCAAGAAAACTATTAGCCTTCTCCTTTGGCTTAATAAACTCGGTGACATGAACCTTTAGTTCTTTTGGAACATCCAAATAAATTTTCTTCAAAATCTCTGGTGGTACATCATTTGTTCTCTCATGTTTTGGGAACCAAATGGTACTCTCCTGCCAAATTTTCTCAATCTTGGAGTAATTGGCAAACTTAATTGGATATTCCTCGTCAGAAATAATCTTATCGGATCCTTCCATCCGATAAAACACTTTGACGGGTTTGTCACTTTGTACATTCTTTTCAACCTGCTTAACTGACTGATTCACTCGATGAGCGTTAGCCATTGGATGAATAATTCGAGAAGGTAATACCGGTTCATTGGTGATAATGTGATTTTCAACTGGAATATCACTCACTTTCTCAGTTTTATCATCCTCGGAGTCCGAATCATCAGTTACAGCTGTCACACCCTCATCATTCAGTCCCAAAATTGGCCTAACATCGGAATTAGGATCTCCCATACTGGAAGTGTTAGACTCATCAACCGATGTAGAGTCAGACTTAACTGAACTCGCCGGTGTTATTGCATGCAAAGTATGATTTTCAAACAACACTGGAGATGGGACGGCCTTGTAGTTTGCACTACTCGGTTGTGAAGGTTCCTCAATAATATGGTCAACAACATATGCAATATGTTTGTAGCTTTCAAACTTCTTGTTGACTTTCTCAGCAAAGCACTTGATGGTTGCCATTTCAAGTTTTGTTTCTTCCAATTCATTGATTTAATTGTTAATGGCTAGTTGTTTTAAAGATAGTGTTTTCTTAAGATCAGAAATGTCTTTCTTATAACCATCAAGCACCTTATTGAATTCATGTGCTTCTTTTCGATACGATTGATAGTTGATCCTAGCACTCTCAAGCTGAACCCTGAGTTGCTTATTGTATGCGTATAGGATCGGCTAATCAACAAAGATATATGATCAAACAAGTTCAATTCAGGTGCGGAATCCCTGAATTGATCACAAAATGATAATAAAACTAGCAAAACACAGAAATCATCATAAACAGTTTCATTTCATTCAATAACATAATCAATTACACTTGAAAAGCCTGTTTATAATGATATAACTTGATTACAGACTGAATAAAAACCCTTGGGAGAAACACACACTGGGAGGGAAAACAATATGACCAAAAGTTAAACATTCAAAATTGATTCAGCCTTATATAGACCTGCACATTCGCCCAAATAGCTTGGTCGAATGTGCAGGTTCGACCATATACCGTAGGCGAATCTGGACACACATATAAACAAATCTTCATTCGACCTCCCAGTGCTACCTTCGACCAAACTGTTCTTCCTTCGACCGTTCATTTCCACCTTCGACCACTCGATATCAACTATACATCTTGAAATTCACAATTCAATAGCACCAGTCGCACTTTCGTGTATCTACAAACTCCCCCTCGACTATTGCTTGAATTGCTTCAGCCTTCGCTCTTCATCCATAGTCTTGTTCATTAGTTTGATACGCAATAACGCATTTTGTTCTTTCATCATGACTGGTTCATGAGTTTGTTTCGGTTTCTTCTTTTCAACATTCTGAATCTTAACAAACTTCCCCAGTTTCTTATCGAAATCACAACCTGCATTAATATCCCACGCAAAGCATAAGAATACCACACGTTGGTATTTGGCTGCTTGTTCACTGTCTTTCGCTTCACAATAAATTGGATTATAATAAAGCATGATGATATCTTCGTGCGAGCAATTGATTAACCACATCGGGTCAAAAATGTGAATCTTCTTAAAATCCTTCAAACCATCCTTTAGAACGATAATAGCCTCTACTGTCTTCCAGTCATAATACCACCACATAAAGTCCTTTGAAAAATGTTGTGGAATTTGCATCAAAGGAATATGCTTCAACACTTTTGGTGGTTTGTACTTCAAAGTCACCTTGTGTAACCCCGTAATCTCATCCTTCTCCTTCTTGTGAACAATCCTTTTAGGATATTGTGGGGTAAACACGTCCCATTTCGTCCTGCTCTCCCTCGCCATGTGATCTGCAAAGTAACCAACAAGATGGTTGTTTACTGAAGCACCTAACATTTCATGTCTGCAGATATCGTGAACAGCCCAGTACGGTAGTGTCTTAATGTCGTGGAATCTGTTGAAATACAGAATTCCTTTCTCCCATTTCACAGCAACACACTTAAGCTGTCTTAGATACTTCCACCCGAGAGCTTTGCCTTTGAATAATTCATTATGGAATTTGTAAAAGCTATCTTCAACTTCAGTCTTTGGACGGTTAGCTTCTTTTTCTTTAAGTTTCCTCAACAATTCTTTCAAAGCATCAGATTGTTCAGTATTTGGCTTTTGACAATCTGGAAACACTTCGTCAACAAACTTCTTACTCTTCTCACGAGCAAGTTTCCCAGCCTGGCTCAACAATTCATCAGAGAATTCAGGAAATCCAGAATCTTTATCATTCTTAAAGTATTCTGGATATTTCCTCACTAGTAATATCCTTTATCTCCACTTCTTCAAACACTGGAACATCTCTATCATCGGAATGATTACCTGCCTCTTTCTCAGGTATATTCGGTATCTGTTTTTCACTCATCAACTCCTCCAGATATTTACCAACCTGTTTTGCCAGTCCCTCCAATATCTCTTTAGATACGGCTGCAGAAACTTCTCCGTCTTCTAGATCAGGATCATTATATTCCAACCCAAAACACATATCGTTTGACTCAAATATTTCTGGAAACCTACCAGGCATCTCAATCGTCCAGACTCTATCAGTCAACATCTGGCGATATAATTTCTTATCTTCATCAGATAAGGCTCTTAGTTTCTCGTTCCAGAAGATATTATCATCGTCAGTAGTGCCACCAGGAACTTTAGAACTAGACTCTCCTGTGTTTTTACCTGATCCTCTCTTTTCACACTTGTATTTGTCGAAATCATCATCATCGTCATCACTATCAAAACTAGCAGAGCTATTACCATCACCCGACTCATCTCCTGAACCATCATCATCACCATCATCTTTCTTCTTCTTTTTAGGAGCATCACTGGCATCCTCATTCAACTCATCATCATCTTCTTCTTCTTCATCTGATGGTTCAAAATCAACAAGTTCTTCATCTTTTTCTTTATCCTCTTCTCCTTCTTTTAATTGAGGAGCTTTCGAGTATAACTCATCAATGATATTCTTCATGCTCTTGTTGTTTGCTCTCAACTTTTTGTTCTCCTCTTTCATAGTGATATACCTTCTGGTGTTTCTCTGCTCATGTAATAACAACTTCTTGTTCTCTTTATGAAGTTGTTTAATCTTTGCTTCCTGAGCTTCATGATTTTCATGTGAAGATTCTACAATATCCAACATCTTTCTGTCATTATTCCTCAACTGTTCGATCTCTGCTTGTTGCTGATTAATAATCTTCATCATATCTGCAAGCTTCTGGTTAACTGCAGTCATCACATCACTATCTACAGTAACCTTTGGTGTTGAAGCTTTAGCAACTGGAATCTTTCCTTTCTTCAGCTTTTTCAAAACTCTATCCAAAGCATCATTGAATGCATCGGTTGGCAGTTCAGTATGCTCAGCAGCAGATGATGTCTTCTGTTTCTTTGCTGCTGGGGATGTAATGGGTGATTTAGAGCTAGATGCTGCAGGAACTTTCTTCCCAGCAATCAAATTCTCAATGTCATTAGCTCTTTTCTCCATCGGCTTAACAACTTTTTATTTCTTCTTATATAAAGGCTTCTTTTGTTTCTCTCCAGCCTTTGGCGATCCTCCAAAATCTTCAGATCCCAAACCTAAACCTTCATCAATCTCATCCAATGCAATCGGACTTTTTGTCCTCTGTTCTTCTACAGACTTGTTTAGACTTTCAGACTCACCAGCCACAGTGGCCTTGGGTGTGGTTCTCTTAACAGTCTCATTATCTGAATCCCATCTTTCTTCAACCTGAGTTTCTTCCGAATCTATTGATTCTTCATCCACAAAGTGAGTGCCTTTCTTCGCAACACTCTTCTGTCTACGAGATTTCTTCTTTGGTGGTTTAACAACATCATCATGTTTCTATTTCCCTTTCCCTTTATCACTCTTCGCACCAACATTCACCACTTGCCTTTTCCTTTTTGCCTCAGGATTAACAGGGCAGAAAGGATTGTCTTCATCAGATTCACTGTTATCATGCCTGACTTTATCAGTACCTGGATCTACATATCCTGGATTGATCAGATGACCAAACAGGTTCTTCAATGGTGGTCTCTCATTCATTGGTACGCCTTTGTAACCCTTCATTCTCACTAGAGTATTCAAATTCATGTGATCCTGAACAACTATCTGAGTAGGATCTCTTCTCAAATTCTTGTGTTTTTCATCAAAAATCATCTGCAGGAATCTTGGATATAACAGAAACTTCTTGTTCTTCAATCCTCTGAGTGGTTCCAGCATATGTTCAAGTATCATTCCAGATACATTGAAAGGCTTGTTCAAGATTAGGGCAACCATCAAAGAGCTAATACTCTTTCTCATAACATCATTGCCTCCACTTACTGATCCAAACACATGTAACATAACGGGTGCAAGATACTTAAACTGCGGACATAGCTTTCCTTTGTGTAATGAACTATCAGTAATCGGTCCATTCTATTTCATTCTCAGGAAACATTTTCTCTGCTCAATCCATGAAAGAACTCTTGGATCTGTCTTCTTATCCTGCAGCTTCAGTAACTCTCTGATGTCATCTTCAGAAACAATCACTAACTCCCCCTGAATCGTACTTACGACAACAGATTCATTGTTCCAATAATCCATTCTGGCATTCTTCCAGAATTCTTGTTGATGATCTTTGTATATGATGGCAGGAGTAGCAAGGGCAACGATCACACGACTTCTCTTCAAGAAATCAACAATACCGGTGAATTCGGTATGTTTCTTCAGATCTCCCATAAACGCACAGCAATTGTGTGCTGCTTCAAATGATAATTCTTCAATTTGTTCTTTTCCAGCTGCCCTTTCTGAAGATCCTGCGGGAACATCAGTACTTTGCTGTTCAGACATGATTAGACTGCAAAACAAATCAAGAAAACACGTTAAAAACAAACAAAATAAACAAAACTTGAAATTTTTTATTTTGAAATTCTACATTCCACCATTCGAAGGTACGGATGTGAAAAATGAGGTTCGAATGTGAAAATCAGTGATTAAAAAATGTACATTCGACCGTTTAGTTCCACTTTCGACCGTTTGAATAATTACATTCGACCAAAAAGCCACTTTCGACCATTTGAATTTCGGCGAATGAAACTGTTCATCTTCTCAAAATTACAGATTTTGATTCACATAGTTTTAACATGCCATTTTGATTTGAACATCATCTAATATGACCGATTAACCTTTCCCAATCAATAATTTTATCAATTAATCAGTGTTTGTGTGTTTTCACTTAAAATCTAGGGTTCGAAGTTTTTTAAACATCAATTGATCAATTCAAGTTGTTTAAACCCTGGATTTTTATGTATTCTCCCCCTAAAACACTTAAACACTAAAACCTTAACAAAATTTGTAACAATTATCGGTTCAAAGTCATGGTTTGATCTATGTTAGGGTTCGAACAAAGAAACAACGATTCTGCCTTTGTTAGTGGATGATCACCTGCAAATTATATATGGAAATGATCAGTAAGAAACGTAGAACACAATTATATGAATTTTTAAATCACGAGCAACAAGATCCCTTAATCTCAGAAATTTAAAATTTTTTGAATATGGGGTCAAATGAGCAGATCAGGCATATATAGGCTCCACATTCGACCAAACGACTAGGGCAAATGTGAAAATTTGTCCACCTTCGACCCTATTTAAAGGTTCGAATGTGGACAAATGGTTCGAATTTGAAAATATCATATGAACACTCACATTAGACTGTTTGAAAGGTTCGAATGAGTAGGAAAAATTCTACCTTTGACCCAACGAAGGGGCGAATGAAACTTGGAAGTTTTGAAGTTTTTACCAAATCTCAAAAACCAGTCCCGTTTTTCGTAACTTTTAGGCATTCGACATTTATTATTCCTCATTTTAAGATGACCAAACTCAAATGGTCCATCAAGCTTTAGAAAATCACCATCAACCACCATCAGTTATCAAAAATAAGATAGAAATGTAAAATCTTTTGGATTTTCTAAACTTTTTGTTAAAACACACCTAAAATCTTTTTGAGTTATGTATTTTTGACGAGAAATGTAAAATCCATAAATGTAAAGAGAAAACAATAAATGTTTTGTGATATCCGGTAAGACGATCATATCAGTTATTGAGAAATCTGATCACACCGTTGATCTTTTGATTTATTATCATTAAAGACAATGTGTGATCTGGCAACTGCTGATATTGTGATCTACATAAGCTAACATGCATATTCCATTGTTGCAGATTCCTCAACACTTTGCAAAAGACTTTATCTGGTGGTATTATGACTGGAAGATTGCAGAGGCTGTGATAGTATTGAAGGATGGTGAAAAGATTTTCAAGAAAATACACATATTTGATCCTATGTGGTTGGTGAATTGTTCACATGAGGATATAATTATGTTGTATTACAATCCTATATTCAGTGATGTGAAGGATGCTGAACAAGCAAGTAAATACCAGCGTGTGGTATTTCTGTGCTTTGCTCATGACATTAATGCCGGATGCGACTACGATAAGAAGCTTGGCAAGTTTGTTAAGGTTCAAGATGTTCCTGAAGTGAAGAAGAAAAAGCCTAAACAAACTTATGAACCAGTGATGACGTTAGAACAGAAGAAACAACTGCACATAAAGCTTATGAACAAGATAATGGACCAAGAGCATAAACAATCCAAGCAATAGTCGAGGGGGAGTTTGTAGATGCATTTTGTGCGACTAATGCTTTGGATTACAATTAACATGTGTTAGTGTGTTTTATCGAATGGGCGAAGGAAAGAATATTTGGGCGAATGAAGATTTTAGATGGTGCGAAGGAGAGAAAGGATTCGAAGGAGAGATTAGGGGGCGAATGTAGGTTAGATGTTTATGTCATGCTTGGTTCGACCATGTGATATGGGCGAACCTGCACATTCGACCAAGCAATATGGGCGAATGTGCAGGCCTATAAATAGGTTAAGCTCATTTTGAAAGTTAGTTGTTGGTCATTTTATTCCCTCCTGTTTTGTGTCTCTCCCTAGTGTTTGTGTCAACTTATTTTCACGTTAGATTTGATTGTAAACATTATTAAAACATGTAATTCAAGTTGTTTATGAATGATAAAAAGCTTTGAAAGATGATTTTTGTGTTTTGATTGTTTGATTATCATTTTGTGATTGATTCAGAGATTCCGCACCTGAATCAAACTTGTTTGATCAATCTCTTGGTAGATTTGATGATCCTAAGCGCATACATATATGATGGCGGGAGTACCAAGGGCAACTATCACACGGCTTCTCTTCAAGAAATCTACAATGCCGGTGAATTCTGTGTGTTTCTTCAGATCTCCCATGAATGCACAACAATTGTGTGCTGGCTCAAATGGTAATTCTTCAATCTATTCCTTTCCAGCTGCCTGTTCTGAAGATCCAGCGGGAACATCAGCACTTTCCTGTTTAGACATGATTAGACTGCAAAACAAATCAAGAAAACACATTAAAAATGGACAAAATAACCAAAACTTGAAATTTTTGATTTTGAAATTTACATTCGACCGTTCGAGGGTACGAATGTGAAAATAGAGGTTCGAATGTGGAATTAAAGGTTCGAATGTGAAAGACAGTTTATAAAAATGTATATTCGACCAAACATTTCCACTTTCGACCGTTTGAACATCTTCATTCGACCAAAATCCACGTTTGACCGTTTGAAATTGGGCGAAAGAAGATTGTTCATCTTCTTCAATTTGAAAATTTTGATTTAGGTTGTTTTAACATGCCATTTTGATTTGAATACCATCTAACATGGCCGATTAATCTATCCCAATCAACAATTTTATCAATTAATCAGTGTTTATATGTTTTCAATTAAAAACTAGGGTTCGAGATTTTTTTTTTTAATCATCAATTGATCATTCTAAGTTGTTTAAGTCCTGGATTTTTGTTTATTCTCCCCCTAAAACATATAAACATTGAATCCTTAACATGTATTTTAACAATTAATGGGTAAAAAACAAGTTTGAATCCGGTTTAGGGTTCAAACACAAATTCGATGATTATGATCTGTTTAGTGGATGATAACCTGCAAATGATGAATCAAAATCATCAGTAAGAAACTACGAACACAATTATATGATTTTTATTTTACGAGCAACAAGATCACTTTATCACAGAAATTTAAAAAATTTTGAATATGGGGGTCGAATGTGCAGATCAGGTATATATAGGCTCCACATTCGACCAAACGACTAGGGCGAATGTGAACATTTTTCCACCTTCGACCCTCTTTAAAGGTTCGAATGTAGAAAAATGGTTCGAATGTAAAAATAACACATGAACACTCACATTCGACCGTTTGAAAGGTTCAAATGAGCAGGAAAATTCCACCTTCGACCCAACAAAGGGGTGAATGAAAAATTAGAATTTCTGAAATTTTTACCAAATCTCAAAATCGAGTCCCGTTCAAAATATTTTTCAACTTTTAAGCATCCGACATTCATTATTTCCCATTTAAAGATAACAAAACTCAAATGGTCCATCAAGTTTTAGAAAATCACCAACAACCACCATCAGCTATCAAAAATAAGAGAGAAATGTACAATCTTTTGGATTTTCTAAACTTTTTGTTAAAACACACCTAAAATCTTTTTGAGTTTTGTATTTTTGACGAGAAATGTAAATGCTCAAAATGTAAAGATAAAACAGTAAATGTTTTGTGATTTCCGGTAAGGGGATCATATCAGGTATTGAGAAATCTGATCACACCGTTGATCTTTTGATTTATTATCATTAAAGACAATGTGTGATCTGGCAACTGCTGATATTGTGATCCACATAAACTCACATGCAGACTGTTGTGCAGTGCTTTAGACTGATACTATTATTTATAGTATAAACTCAATTGTCTGTGGTTCCCACGCACACGACATACTCCCGTATCAAGAAGTAAATGCACAAAGACTCATTGTAACGCGTGATTATGCTTTCGTCATCTGTAATTTACAAGGTATGAGGCACAGAGGTATACAGGTCAGCAAATCAATGCAACAAAGTAACTTGTGCACTCTACCAGGTTGAGGGCTGATATCAATCATGATTTTGCATCAATGATTGGATACGATGTAATAGATAATCTTTGATTATCGTCATACATTGAAAGTTCCTCGATTCGGTAACTTTAGGATTTGGCTTTACAACTCTTTTATAAAGATGCCCTGTCTGATCTAGGTCCGTAATGACTTACAGCAGAAGATCAGAGAGGCTGTCCCCAGATAACTAATGACATAACGACCCAAAACCTCCGAATTTTGTACAAATACCCTATCAAACGAAATTACGGTACTAAGACCATATGCCCATGAGGAGTTCATCCATACATCAATTCGTTTGATATGTATGTATCAGGCACGCAGTAATAGGTCTACGAAGCCTATCAACACATCAGACAGACTCAAACACACGCCTTGTATAGCATTACATTTCTTTAGCATGTGTCAGATCCCCACTGATGTACTATCATTTTCCCTTTTACTCCTGGAAATCAGTTTGGGTTTTCTAATTTTTATGGGTTTTTGAATTTTTCAATGTTTTTGGTTTTTTTGAAAATAAACCCTACTTCAAATGTAAAACATATTTTTGGATTTTGTATTTTTCTGAAAAACAATAAAAACTTAAACTAAAAAGCGATAAACTGAGGTGGTGATCAGTCTTGTTTTTCTTTTATACCGTTAGCTTTTAAAAGGTATTCAAATCCTGATTTATCAAAAGCTTTGGTAAAAAGATCTGCACGTTGAGAGTCAGTGTGGATTTTGACCATATCGATCAACTCTTTAGCGTAACAATCACAGATGAAATGATATTTGATCCGGATATGTTTAGCTTACGAGTGAGTTACTAAGTCTTTTGTTAATGCAATTGCGGCTTCATTATCACAGTAGTCCACCATCTGTTGTTGTATCCAGATGTAACACCCCAACCGATGGCGGAAACATCGGGGTGCCACGTATTGATGATTGTTCAGTAGCTCATGGTGAATAATAAATTCCATTAAATGATTTATATGAATGACATACAATAGTTCTAGAATTTGTACATCAAATTGAATGAAACTATACGCATATCTTCAAGCATCAATTCAAATCTTCAAGAAAATAGAACCTGAAACATGTTAAGTTGAAAAGGTTTTGGGTCAACAAAAGTTGGTGAGAATTACATAGGTTTTTGATAATTGAGTAAAAATGATGTGCAATTCATGTGTCATGTCAATCTAGTCCATATGTGAGAACATACTAGAAATAAATCGAGTGCATAATCAACCCTGATGACTGTTATAAAATGATACATACCATACGCTCATGGTCCAATATGTTATACGATAACAAACACCCACGCTACCTTTGTAGGAGGCACGTATCCGGGTGGGATTGTCAGTCCAATAGATCTATCAATGTATACCGCCGGCTGATCAATGTTAATGATTATGCTAGAATGGTGCTTACTCTAATCATGCTCAAGACATAATGCAACATAGAAAACACATAGACACATTGATGATTGAATTGCAAAGATGATGTTATAAACATGTTTCACCCCAAAAATGGTGATAAATAGAAAAGGGGCTATGTAAAACTCACCTTGGTAAAATGTTATATCTGTTGAGAAATGTGTTGACCAAATGTATCAAGTATCACCCTATAATGAGGTAATAAATATGTCTAAGTCTATCAAGTCTACAAATGTATAAGTTCTAGGGCTTCGAATTGGGGATAAATGCTCGTTTGAAAAATATTAAAAATATTCGCCAATTGAGAGAAATTTAGTAAATAAATAACTAAAAATCTTTTTATAAATGTTAAATCTAGGATGGTCACAAGAATGTGTTTAAAGTATAAAAATAATTTTTATGAAATTATTTTCTTTAAAATAGATTATTTAATCTATTTATAACAAATTGTCAAAATCTAACTTTAATATTTAAAAATATTAAAATTAAATAATTTTTAGTTTAAAACTCATATTTCTGTTATAAATGATCAGAAATAATTTGTATAAAATTTTGGTGCAAAAATAACAAAAATTGAATTTATTATGATTTAATTATGATTAAAACTAACAAAAATTGATTAAAAATGTTAAATAAATGATTTTTCTGAAATAAAAATCATTTTTGAAAAGCTTGATTTTATAAAAACTTAGGATAATTTTTGTGGAAATTAATAAGATCGTTTTGATATTTTAATGGATTTTTATAATTAAAATGGAATAAACTTGATTTATTTATTATATATATTAAATAAATAAATTTTTGAAAACTAAAAATTGGGTGTTGAACTTTTTCATCAGATTAACATAATATAATTTTTGTAGAATTTATAAAAAGGTTTTACTATTTAAAAATGAATTTACAAGATTTAAATGTATAATAAATAATTATAAATGGTTTGTTTTAGAAAAAGAAAAATGTGGAAAAAGGGTGTTCTAGCCGGGACTCGAACTCGGGATCCAGGGGTTATAGGCCATAGTCACAACCACTTGGCCTAGACCAGTGGTTGTGATGAAACCCGGTTAAGAATAATTAAATACACTATGTGAAACTGAGTTCATCCCCATTTCAAGACTTCGAACCCTAGATCCTGCAATACATTGATTCACACATCAATAGCCTAATTAATCATAGGGCTATTGATGTGTGGATGCCGATGAACATAAACCACAGAAATAATTAATCTTACAATGTTGTTTCGATACTCGATTGGATGGTCAACCTTAAAGTCAAACCCACGATCAAATGATAATAAACAGATTGATTTGAAGAAGATTGGAGGTTGAGAAGTGATAATTGACGAGTTGTACTGCTTTGAGGATGATCAATTTATAGGGAAATCGTCTGGTTCGATAAATTGGTAAGTTTGACTTGGTTTTTAAACAAACGCGTGATATCAATCAATTTTGGTCTAATTGATTGAAATTGTTCGGGTAATTGATGAACATTAGGCCGGCAATCATGGTTCCATTCCATTTCAGGATTAACACGCGTTTAAAATCGTTGATTAGATTGGTCAACGCGTTCAAAATTTGGTAAGTTATTACCATATCTGCTGCTGTTTGTTGAAGAAGACCAGACAGCCTAGTCATGGCTTTTATATAATTTAAGTTGGGTATAAATCAATAAAGGGGTGTGGCCCAGGTGGTTCGTGGTTGTGTCTGGGTACTGCTCCGCGCGGGTTCGAAACCCGGCTGGGGCAAATTTTTTTTTTTTTTTGTTTTTAATTAAACGTGTAAGGGAGGTTGGGCCTGGTTGTGGGCTTCAGTATGGGGTTTGGGCTCAGGTTTATAAAGGTTTGGGCTCAGGTTTATAAAGGTTTGGGCTGGGATGGTTTGGGTAAACAATCACCATTCAAATTATCTAGTAGATGTTAAAATTATTATTATTATTATTATTATTATTATTATTATTATTATAAATCTTTGTTTATAAATATATATATATATATAAATAATGATAAAATTAGTCGTTTAAATCCAAATTATTGGTAACGTATAATTATTAAATGCGTAATGTTACACCAGAGAACTTGTGAGCAGCAGCTTGATGCTGAAACGTATTCTGCTTCAAATGTGGATAAGGCGACTGCAGTTTGTTTCTTGCATTGCCAGGTCACGAGCTTACTCCCCATAAACTGGCATCCAGCCGTTGTGGATTTGTTGTCTTTGTCACAGCGACCCCAATCTGCATCACGAAAAGCGATTAGGTCAAAATTATCATCATTAGGCTACCATAGTCCTCTCGATGGACAACCCTTCAGATATCTAAGGATACGTTTGACAGCTACAAGATGACTCTTTTTCGTCTTCGAATGATAACGTGTACAGAGACATGTGGCAAACATTATATCTGGTTTGGAGGTGGTGAGGTACATCAGAGATCCGACGATTGTTCTGTATGTAAAAGGATCAGTTAGCTCCCCCTTAGCGTCAACACCAATCCCGTGATTAGGTTGTATCGGGGTATCCATCGGCTTTGAATCATCCATCTGGAATCGGCTCAAGACTTCAGAAACATATTTCGTCTGGTGAATAAAGATCCGCGTTGGTCTTTGGTCCACCTGCAAGCCTAGAAAAAACTGCATCTCTCCCATCGCACTCATTTCGAACTTTTCCTGCATAACACGTTCAAATTCTCTACACAGAAGTTCGTTAGTAGAACCAAAAATAATGTCATCAACATAAATCTGCACTAGAAGAAAGTCATCTCCTGTTCGTTTTGTGAACAGTGTACAATCTACCAAACCTCGTTTAAATCCTTTGGATAGAAGATACGTGCTCAGCTCCTCATACCATTGCCTTGGAGCCTGGTGCAACCCATAAAGAGCTTTGTTTAGAACGTAGACCTTATCCCGATGAATAGAATCCTCAAAGCCAGGTGGTTGACCTACGTAAACTTCCTCCTTGACCACACCATAAAGAAACGCGCTTTTAACGTCCATTTGATACACCTTGAATTTCTTATAAGATGCAAACGCCAGAAACATGCGGATAACTTCTAAGCGTGGAACCGGTGCATAAATCTCGTTGTAATCGATTCCTTCAACTTGATGAAAGCCGTGTACGAGCAATCGAGCTTTATTCCTAACAATCACTCCTCTGTCATCTTTCTTACACTTGAACACCCATTTTGTTCCTATCGTTTTCCGTCCTGGATGTAAATCTGTCAGTGTCCACACTCTGAGTTTCTGAAACTGTAATAAATCCTCCTGCATAGCCTCTACCCAAGCGTCATCCAAAAGAATGTCCTTGTATGTCGGCGGCTCGACCTGCGAAACATAACAAGCAAAGGACCAGTCATTTTGAAAACCTGATTTTTGAATTTTGGCTTATAAAGCAAGAGCGCCAAGGTTTTCTGGTGACTTTGCATTCCTCAGTTGACCTCTCGTCATTACACTGCTACCAGGATCACCAATAACCTGCTCGAGCGGGTGATTCCGATGTATCCGAGATTCCGGATAATCAGGTACTTGCACTCCCGTCTGAGTAGTTAAATTCTCTGTCGAGTCTAGATCATTACCCAAGTTTGATGATGAAGCACCATTTGGATTTGGGTTCACTGGTGGTGTCTCTGTAGCAACATCTTGAATAGCTTCACTTGTAACATCATCGTCATCTTCAGATTCCGATGAATTAAGAGATGTGGAAGCTTCCTAAAATACCTCTTCTTCAACTACAGGAGCATTGGTATCAATAGAAGCTGTTTGAGGGTTTACGGTGATCGGACGCACCAACGGTGATGGCACTGCGTTTTCACACTCATAATATAATCGTAATACAACCTCTTCAACCAAGCTATCTAGATTGAATGATTCAAAGAAATCCTTGTAATCAAACATCTAGTCTGGACCGCTACCCTGTACATTCTGAGTATATATTTGAACTTCTACGTTAGCCCACTCCTCGACCTGACGAGTTCCTTTGTTTAAAACCCGTTTGAGCGGGGTTTCATATCCAACAAAGAATCCTTCTTCAGCCTTTGGTGCCAACTTCTCAGATGGATTAAGCATTGTACACTGAGCTCCAAACGGTTCTAGATACTCTAAGTTCGGCTTTCGTCGATTCAACAGCTCATAAGAAGTTTTGCCAAACTTCTTCACCGTTAAAACACGATTGAGAGTATAACAAGCTGCGTAAATTGCTTCGTTCCAGAACATTACTGGAAGATTGGAATCCGCAAGCATTGTTCTTGCCGCTTCAATTAGAGTCCTGTTTTGCGTTCTGCGACACCGTTTTGTTGAGGGGTATACGGAGCACTGTATTCATGATGAATTCCTTTGTTTTCACAAAGAGCTTCCATCTGTGCATTCTTAAACTTCGTCCCATTTTCACTCCTAATTCTCTTAATCTTGAGACCATAGACATTTTTCAATCGAGTGAACATAACTTTCAAATTATCAAACGTGTCACTCTTATGATGCAATCACATAACCCATGAAAATCTGGAATAGTCATCTGTAACCACAAGACAGTACAATTCACCAGCATGACTTTTACGTTTGTCTGGTTCGAACGGATCCATATGCAAACGCTCAAGTGGTAGTTCAACTGAATTGACTTTCTTTGGCTTATGGGATTGTTTGTGCTGCTTTCCTTTCTTGCAACTCACACACTTGTCATTCAAATGAAAATGTTTAACATTCACGCCTGTGACAAGTTCATTCTTCATCAAATGAATCATCTTTCAAAGGTGAATGTGTCCCATCCTCCTATGCCACATGATAGATTCTTTTTCAGTAGCCTTGGAGAGGAAACACGTGACTTGGCCTTGGGTAGTCATTGCTTTTGACATGTCAAAAATGTACAGATTGTTCACTCTCGGTGCTTTTAGCATAACCCACTCTTTTGGTAAAAACGAATCACGGCTTGAGTATGTAGCAAGATTTGTCATCATAGAATACCGAAAACTACTTATCACATATCTGACTGACACTGAGCAGATTATAATTGATTTGCTTCATGTATGAAATCTTCTCAAAACTCACTATCCCATTACATACACTACCCTCCATGGTAATGTATCCACCCTTATTCCCGGCAAACGCTACATAACCTCCATTGATATTTCTGATGTCAAATAGTAGCGATAGATCCCTTGTCATGTGACCAAAAGCTCCACTGTCAACAATCCAAAGACTGCTCACAGGGCCAGCTGAAGCTCCCTGCACATATCAAGTAAAAGATTAGATTTTTCGAGGGACCCAAGCCTGCTTGGTCTTGGGTCTTTGAACTTTGAGTTTCAAAGATTATTTCTCACAGACAGATTGATTCGAATTGATCTTTTTCTGATCAATTAAATCCTTTTCAATTTCAGCTTTCACATTCTCATTCACTTGTGAAGATGAAGCACCTTGAGAACCCTTTGGTGACCAATACTGTTCAACCGGTTTCTTTACTTCGTCCTTAAAGAAAACTTTCTTGGTTACCTTCTCTGATTTAACAGAGACAGGTCCAACTGTTGGTTTGACTGCAAGTTTTACAAAAACCTTTTTCTTGTCAACAGTTGTGTTCACCACAGGTTTCTTAAGCGGTTTTACAATGGCTATCCGGTTACGACGGTCATATGTCATCTGACGATTTTCCCTCTTTTGAAAATATCTGCTTTGATTATAAAATGGTGCAGGTTGAGGGACAAGTCGTCTTTGTGGATAACAATGATTATCGACTGGACTCTGGTAATTTTGCTTCATTTCAACCTCGTGCCTTTTGTGCCTAACATACGGGCAGTTAGCAAGTAAATGCCCTCTCTCCCCGCATTTATAACACGCACGGTATTCTTCGAAGTTGTTCTTGGTGTTCGACTTAGCATATGTAGTGATAGGATATTGATCATCCACACACTTCCTTCTAAGACTCTCAGGAGCTGGGTCCTTGGAGTAAGTCGGCTCAAGAAAACTATTAGCCTTATTCTTTAGCTTGATAAATTCTGTTACATGAACCTTCGGTTCTTTTGGAACATCCAAATAAATTCTTTCTAAAACCTCTGAAGGTTCATCATTTGTTCACTCATGCTTTGGGAACCAAATGGTACTCTCCTGCCAAATTTTTTCATTCTTGGAGTAGTTGGCAAATTTTATTGGATATTCCTCGTCAAACATTATCTTATTAGATCCAATCATCCGATAGAAAATCTTGACGAGTTTGTCACTTTGATTGTTTTTCTCAACAGACTTAACTGATTGATTCGCTCGATGAGCGTTAGCAATGGGATGCACAATCTGAGACGGCGACACTGGTTCATTTGTAATTATGTGATTTTCAACAAGAATATCACACACCTTCTCAGATTTGTCATCCTCAGAGTCAAAATCATCAGTTACAACAACTACACCTTCATTGTTTAATCCCATAATAGGTCGAACATCAGAATTTGGGTCTCCCACAGTGGGGGAGTTCGACTCATCATCCAATGTCGAGTCAGACTTAACTGAGCTCTCCGGTGTTATTGAATGCAAAGTATGGGTTTCAAATAACACACGAGATGAGACGGCCTTGTAGTTTGTACTACTAGACTGTGAAGGCTCCTCAATGATATGATCAACAACATTGGCAATGTGTTTATAACTCTCAAGTTTCTTGTTGACCTTTTCTACAAAGCACTTGATGGCAGCCATTTCAAGTTTTGTATTTTCCAAATCATTGATATAGTTGTTAATAGCTAATTGTTTCAAAGATAAAGTCTTTTTGAGTTAAGAAATGTCTTTCTTGTAACCATCAAGCACTCTATTAAATTCTCGTGCCTCTTTCTGATACGATTGACATTTGATCTTAGCACTCTCAAGCTGTACCCTGAGTTGCTTATTATCGCCATCTGTGCAAAGTGTGCTTCCCTTCCAGCGAAAAATTTTGAATAATCAATCTTAGTAAAAGCATCATCCACCATGCACGATTTGCGTGTCATCACAAAATCAGCTTCAGCAAGCAGTTGATCGATATCATCATCTAGTGAATTAACACTAGCCACAGAATCAGAATCGCTCTCCATATCAAAATAAACTGAATCATACTGTTCTGGCACATCAGTAACAGAGTCAAGAATCAAACCCGACTTCTTCTCTACACAATCATCACTTTCTTCACTCAACTCCTCAATTTTCACCTTAGACATCTTCTCAGTCACCAATTCTTCTTCAACAAATACCGGCTCATCCAAATCCATTTTCTGGGCAACACACGTCATATTACCAGTGGTAATCTCCTCAACACCCAACTGCATACCCGTCCAATCAAATCCCTCATCTTTCTGTATCACCAAGGCCTGATTATGGTTATCTGATTGGGTTTGAGTGTTTGGTGTAGAAATAGGAATGATTGTTCGGTTTGGATTTTGTGGTGTTTGGTTTTGGTTCAAGTTTTGTGTAGTGGTTTGTCTAACAGTATTGTTTTGTGAGGTGTTTTGGCAGTTTTGGTAGGTATTTTGTGGTTGAAAGCTTGAAATGTTTTGGGCTTTGATAAGATACCAGATTTTGGGTTTGACGGTTCTCGTAGTTGGTGTTGAAAGGATTCCTGTTCCCCTGCTGTGCTGGCTGTGTGCATTCCCTCTTGAAGTGACCTTTCCCACCACAAATAAAACATGTCACTTAGGCTTTATTAAAGCCATATGTGGTGTTTGGAGAAGTAGAAAGATCAGTTCTGCCAGTCTTCTCAATGAATTCAGTCGCTCTCCTCATAACACTAGCAAATGCCCACTGGATATCAATGAGCTCCATCTCTTCTTTGTCAATTTGTGCATAGTCCTCACTGGTTAAGTTGTTGTTACCAATTTGACTAGCAACCAGCCCGTTATAAGAAGCGACCATAGCAGAAACCAATGCTACATGTTGCTGTGCAATCTCAACTGTAACATTGTTCAAGTTCGAAGTCTCCAACACAATTGAACTCTGATTAGGTTTAGTTTGGTTCATTTGGGTTTGATTCATTTGAGGAATATAGGATTGTTGTTGAGGTTGCTTTAAACTTGCAGAATAACAAGAAGCTTGTTGCATCGATGAAAATGGTGGGATGTAGGTAGTAGTAGGGTATGATGGTTGGGTATAAGATGAAGTTTGAGCAAGGTAATTAATTAATGGGGGCTTTGGGTGGTTCAACAGTGCTTGATACGCACGCAATGTGTGGAGCAACATTAGAACTAGAACTTGAACTAGCTAAAGATGAAGATGCACCACCATGGTATAGCTCTGGGTTCTGAGGAACTTGAGCTCTTTTCGCCTTCCTCTTTTCTTCCATCTCTTTATTCACAAGCTTCTGGATAAACTCGTTGATGGTCCAGTATTGGTACGCATCCTTTTCCTTGAGTACCTTGATGTGTTGATTCCAGTATGGTGGCAACGCATCAGCAAACTTGTCCACCAGCTCAGACATTGGTATGTTAATCTCATAGCTTGAAAGCTCAGTCAGTAAGTGACAATACCTCGGAATCAACTCCTTCAGCGTCTCATTTCCCATATAGCTGAAGTTCTCAAACTCTTTTCTTAGTTCCTCCATTCTCAATTTCCTCGTCTTCTCATTTCCATCATGACGATTCCTTAACATGTCCCACAACTTTTTAGAAGTGGTGCAAGACCCAAACTGATGTAAGAGATCAGTATTAATGGCCTGGGACAGTTGGTAAAACGCCTTCTTTTCCACCGCGAACTTCTTTTTCTCGTCCTCAGCAAGACTCTCCAACGGAATCGGCTCACCCGTGTTCTCCAAGATCGGAGCAACATAGCCCTTAGCAATCATTTGCCAAGCATCCGTTCTTTCTAATCCCATTCCCTCAAGATGAATCTTGAACTTGGTCTTCCATGTGTTGTAGTCTACCATTTCCATCAACTTTGGTGGACGGCTCCCACTACCCGGAGATAAGTCTTGAATAAGTGTCGAAATCGCGTTGGTAATCTGAGAATGTACCGCCGCTGCTGCTACTCCCCAGTAATCAGCCATCGGTTGTGGTTGTGGTTGTGCAACTTGTTGGGGCATAGAGCTAGTCATCGCCATATAGTTAATCGGTTGGGATGCTTAACTAGACTTCTGAGCAGCTACCGACCAAGGATCTATGGTTGTCTGCTGTTGTGGTGTTGTATTAGGTCGTGGTGTTGTAGGAAAATTCCACATATCGCTCTGAAAATGATTAAACACGGAAGGATTAGAAAAATTTCACAACAGTTTCTACGTTCGACCCTTTGAAAGAATCGTGTGGTCGAATGTACAAATTAGTCCAGGTTTGACCGTTTAACAAGGTTCGAATGTAGAAAATAACAAACTCAGTTCACTTTCAACCGTTTACATCCACGTTCGACCACCCGATTGGTCGAATGTACCAATTAAGGTCGAATGAACAACAACACACTAAAAATTTCTAGGTTTGACCAAAAATAACTCCACGTTCAACCAAAAGACCCTGGTTCGACCTAAAAATCTCACTTTCAACCAAATCTTGTATGCGTGTAGGATCGGCTAATCAACAAAGATAATGATCAAACAAGTTCAATTTAGGTGTGGAATCCCTGAATTGATCACAAAATGATAATAAAACTAGCAAAACACAGAAATCATCATAAACATAATCATTTCATTCAATTAGATAATCAATTACATTTCAAAAACGTTGTTTATAATGATTAATCTTGGTTACAGACTCAATAATAACCCTAGGTTCGACCCTTTCATTTTGAAAAACGGTTATACTTCGAAAATGAGTTATTTTGATCAAAAATTTTCAAATGTTGATGAAATTTGATGATCTTATGCAGGTTTTGCTTCGGATTGGATTTGGAACAAGTTTAAAAAAGAGAATTTTAAATTTTATCCATGAAATCAAGTTCAAATCAATCAATTTAACACCAAATTCAATTGTTTAATGAAAAATAGAAAGTTTTGATCAAAATTGGGTCCAAATCAGCTGTAATATTATCAATTTGTGGTTGTTTGATCCAATTGGCTCTGATACCACTTTGTATGCGCGTAGGATCGGCTAATCAACAAAGATAATGATCAAACAAGTTCAATTTTGGTGCGGAATCCCTGAATTGATCACAAAATGATAATAAAACTAGCAAAACACAGAAATCATCATAAACATAATCATTTCATTCAATTAGATAATCAATTACACTTCAAAAACGTTGTTTATAATGATTAATCTTGGTTACAGACTCAATAATAACCCTAGGGTGAAACACACACTGGGAGGGAAAACAACTGACCAAAAGTTAAGATTCAAAAAATCAGATTTCCTTATATAGACCTGCACATTCGCCCAAATGACTTGGTCGAATGTGCAGGTCCGACCATTGCAACACGGCGAATCTGGACACACACATAAACATAACTACATCCGACCTCCCAGTGCACCTTCGACCATTCTTTCTACCTTCGACCATCCAGAAACCCACATTCGACCATTCGACCTTGAACAAAACATTTTGTAATTCGCAATCCAATAGCATTAGTCGCAATATGTGCATCTACAAATACAGCCTCTTCAACCAAGCTATCATGATTGAATGATTCAAATAAATCCTTGTAATCAAACATCCAATCTGGACCGCTACCCTGTACATTCTGAGTATACCTCTGAACTTCAACATTAGCCCACTCCTCGACCTGACGAGTTCGTTTGTTTGAATACCCGTTTGAGCGGGGTTGAATACCCAACAAAGAATCCTTCTTCAGCCTTTGGTGCGAACTTCTCAGATGGATTAAGCATTGTACACGGGGCCCCAAACGGTTCTAGATACTCTAAGTTCGGCTTTCGTCGATTCAACATTTCATAAGAAGCTTTGCCAAACTTCTTCACCGTTAAAACACAATTGAGAGTATAACAAGCTGCGTAAATTGCTTCGTTCCAGAACATTACTGGAAGATTGGAATCCGCAAGCATTGTTCTTGCCGCTTCAATTAGAGTCCTGTTTTTGCGTTCTGCGACACCGTTCTATTGAGGGGTAAACGGAGCACTGTATTCATGATGAATTCCTTTGTCTTCACAAAGAGCATCCATCTGTGCGTTCTTGAACTTCGTCCCATTGTCACTCCTAATTCTCTTGATCTTCAGACCATAGATATTTTCCAAATGAGTGAACAAAACTTTCAGATTATTAAACGTGTCGCTTTTATGATGCAAGCACATTACCCATGAGAATCTGGAATAGTCATCTGTAACCACGAGACAGTACAATTCACCTGCATGACTTTTACTCTTGACCGGTCCGAGCAGATCCATGTGCAAACACTCAAGTGGTAGTTCGACTGAATTGACTTTCTTTGGTTTATAGGACTGCTTGTGCTGCTTTCCTTTCTTACAACTCGCACACTTCTCGTTCAAATGAAAATGTTTGACATTGACGCCTTCGCAAGTTCATTCTTCACCAAATGATTCATCTTTCTAAGGTTAATGTGTCCCATCCTCCTATGCCACATGATTTATTCTTTTTCAGTAGCCTTGGAGAGAAAACACGTGACTTGGCCTTGTGTAGTCATAGCTTTTGACATGTCGAGAATGTACAGATTGTTCACTCTCGGTGCTTTTAGCATAACCCACTCTTTTGGTAGAACAAATCCTGACTTGAGTAAGTAGCAAGATTTGTCATCAAAGAATACCGAAAACTATTTATCACAGATCTGACTGACACTGAGCAGATTATAATCAATTTTCTTTACGTAAGAAATCTTCTCAAAACTCACTATCCCATTACTTACACAACGCTCCATAGTAATGTATCCACCTTTATTCCCGGCAAACGCTACGTATCCTCCATTAATATTTCTGATGTCAAACAGTAGTGATAAATCCCCTGTCATGTGACCAGAAGCTCCACTGTCAACAATCCAAAGACTGCTCACAGGGCCAGCTGAAGCTCCCTACACATATCAAGTAAAAGATTAGATTTTTCGGGGGACCAAAGCCTGCTTGGTCTTGTGTCTTTGAACATTGAGTTTCAAAGATTCTTTCTCACAAACAGATTGATTTGAATTGATCTTTTTCTGATCAATTAAATCTTTTTCAGTTTCAGCTTTCACATTCTCTTGTGAAGATGAAGCACCTTGAGAACCCTTTAGTGACCAATACTGTTCCGAACGTTTCAAGATCCGGATCTGAGATTTTGGGGTCTCAGTCGATTTCTTTACTTCGTCTTTAAAGGAAACTTTCTTGGTTACCTTCTCTGATTTAAAAGAGACAGGTCCAACTGTTGGTTTGACTGCAGGTTTTATAGAAACCTTTTTCTTGTCAACAATTGTGTTCACCATAGGTTTCTTAAGCGGTTTTTCAATGGCTATCCGGTTACGACGGTCATATGTCATCTTTGTGGATAACAATGATTATCGACTGGACTCTGGTAATTTTGCTTCATTTCAACCTCGTGCCTTTTGTGCCTAACATACGGGCAGTTAGCAAGTAAATGCCCTCTCTCCCCGCATTTATAACACGCACGGTATTCTTCGAAGTTGTTCTTGGCGTTCGACTTAGCATATGTAGTGATAGGATATTGATCATCCACACACTTCCTTCTAAGACTCTCAGGAGCTGGGTCCTTGGAGTAAGTCGGCTCAAGAAAACAATTAGCCTTCTCTTTTGGCTTGATAAGTTCTGTGACATGAACCTTTGGTTCTTTTGGAAAATCCAAATAAATTTTCTCAAAAACCTCTGGAGGTACATCATTTGTTCGCTCATGCTTTGGGAACCAAATGGTACTCTCCTGCCAAATTTTCTCAATCTTGGAATAGTTGGCAAATTGGATTGGATATTCCTCGTCAGAAATTATCTTATCGGAACCTATCATCCGATAGAAAACTTTGACGGGTTTGTCACATGGTTCATTTTTCTCAACAGGCTTAACTGATTGATTCGCTCGATGAGCATTAGCCATGGGATGCACAATCTGAGATGGTGACACAGGTTCATTTGTAAGTATATGATTTTCAACAGGAATATCACACACCTTCTCAGATTTTTCATCCTCAGAGTCGGAATCATCAGTTACAGCAACCACACCTTCATTATTTAATCCCAAAATAAGTCGAACATCAGAATTTGGGTCTCCCACACTAGAGGTGTTAGACTCATCATCCGATGTTGAGTCAGATTTAACTGAGCTTTCCAGTGTTATTGAATGCAAAGTATGGTTTTCGAATAACACAGGAGATGGGACTGCTTTGTAGTTTGCACTACTAGACTGTGAAGGCTCCTCGATGATATGGTCAATAACATATGCAATGTGCTTATAACTTTCAAGTTTCTTATTGACCTTCTCAGCAAAACACTTGATGGTAGCTGATGTAGTGTAAAATACATCTATTTCTAGTGTAAAGTTTGTACAATTTTTGAGTCGTTTAAATAATATTTTTATTAGTTTTAGGGTTGTACCGATCTAATTTATTTAGTATAGATTTTTATTAGTTTTGCGTCGTTTTTAGTACTTATTTATTTATTTTGTATTTTGTAGGTGTTCATAGATGTTGGAGCGTAAACGAGCAACTTTGATCAAGTCAAGAACACCCGAGTCGAGAGCACGGAGCTAGAATATTATATATATTAATAGTATATTAGATATAATAATAATAATAATAATAATAAATAAGAAAAAAAAATAGTAAATGTAAGATGACTTGAAGGTCACGAATTCATTGGCCCATGGCCCAATAGCAAAGATGGTGGGATTTCTAGTATTTTCGGAAAAAAAGAATGAAGAGCACAGTATAAATTGGTTCTTGGAAGGACGCGGCACAGGGGAACGAGGAGAAAAAACGGCGCACAAGACAAAAGTGTGGAGAGCATCAAAGAATAGAATTCTTGGAGGGCAAATCAATTCATATTATTATTTCATGGGTGCTCAGCAGCGCCACTATTATTTAGGGAGAGGAGTTCCAATATCGATTGAAGACGACAGAAGGAGGCAGCCTCAAAGGAATTAAGAGAAGCAGATCAAGGGTTGAAGCCTAGGTGCGAGCACGGGTCGGTTCTATTTCAAGTATTTATTATTTATCTATTCTAACCCGTTGTGAACACCATTAATATGTTTAGTTTTTATTGTTTTGATTTTATCATGACTTTTATTGGCTAAACCTTGATGCTACCTAGGTTAAAGATGATTGCACTTGTTTGATTATTTTCTTTTGGTTTCGGAACTTTTGGTTGTGGGTGAATTTTAGAGTAAAGAACTCTTTATTTTCTGGTTTGATGTATATGCATATTTAGTTTTATTTAAATAACTTTTATAAACTCCACTTGCGTTTTTGTGAATGTCTTTCATGTATGAATGCGGGTTAGGTTGCCGACTGGGTGTTAGCAACTAGTTTATGGTTAATTCTGCAGGTTATCCATAGGAGTTGTAATTGTTAGTTAGATAATTCTAAGTGTTCTACCAATTCTCAATAGCTGTAAGGTGCGAGATTGTTGGCCTGTCTAGGGTGTTAAATTGCTAGTTCTAGAGGCTTTGTGAGAAGATCTTCCTAGTTTCCCTAGCATTCCTTGTAGGCCAAGTCTTATCAGAAATATTGTAGTTACCCCTTGCACTTTCGGGTGTACTGTGACTTTCGCGCTGTGAGGTAGACTGTCTAGCGGGTACTTTAAGATTCGAGTAGGTAAGCCTGTGAGGGTAACCTCTCAACCGGTGGTTTAACAGCACAACAGTATTCTAGGGTTTCCCCTTGAGAAGGGTCGAGGGTGTCTAGTTTATTCTTGATGTTTAGTATTTTAAGATCCCGGTTCCACACCAGTTCCATAGCCGTTAGAGACTTATCATTCATGTGTAGGATTCTAGCCTAGGTAGTGCCTTCCCATAACCTGATTTTAGTTCCAGTCTCCAGCTTGTGTTTTAAGTTATTTTAGTTTATTTTATTTATTTTTATTAGTTTATTAGAAAACCCCCCCTTTTAAGCTACAAAACATATTTAAGTCAATTTGTAGATAAGTAATCGAGTCTAGTTTCCGTTTTCCAGTAGAGTCTCGTGGGTTCGATACTCGGACTTACTTTAGCTATACTGCACTGACCGGTACACTTGCCGGTTGTGTGGTTTAGGTTTAGAGAGTCTTAGGATATAAATTTAAAACTTAGAGTGTCTAGTTTAGGTTAATTTAGTAGTTTTTACTAAACCACTTTGAGCACATCAAGTTTTTGACGCCGTTGCCTGGGACTCTTGGCGATTGCGTTAATTAGCTTTGATTGAACTTATCTGCAATATTTGTGCTACTTGTGTTTTGTTTTGAGTCGTTCTTTTTGTAAAATGAGTCGTAGGAGTCTAATTTTATGTGTCTTTTGTTTCTTTTGAGTCTGTAAATATGTGTGAGATTTGTGGAGGACCCCATTTTACCATTTTATGTCCTCAATATGAGGGGTCCTCTGCACATTATTGTACTAATTCCTTTGTGCAGCCGCAGCCATACTATTCACAGGGGTGTCCTACATATTATTATGATGACTCGTATCAGCAGCCACATTTCAATCAGTATCCTAATCAATTTTCTGGAAGCAATTCTTTTGAGAATAGTGGTAATGATTGGAGTAAAATAGAGAGTCTGTTGACATTATTAGTTGCGAAAGATGCCAATACCCAGAAAATGTTAGCAGAGCAGGACATCCTCATAAAAGAGCACGACACCATCCTTAAAAACCGACAGGCTACTATTTTAGATCTTCAACGAACACTAGAAGATATATCTAGGAGATTAGACGAAGAAAAAGAAAAGGTTCAGCAAGAGCAGCCGCCGAAAGTCGGTTATACATATGATGAGGAGGGCAAGTACCTTGGGCACATGAACGCTCGAGGGGAGTTGTTCCCAACGTTTCCAGAAGAAGGGAAAGAGCCGATCATGGAATACGCAGATGAGTCAGATGAAGAGATCCACGAAAATGGACATTGAAGTCCCACCTCCGGTGCCACAGGTTACTATATATGATTTTGGGAGTGACTCTGATGAAGAGGACGACGAAGAAGAATGGGCGGCGTATCAAAGGTCGTTAGTGAAGAGAGAAGTGATAGAAGAAGTGGAATTGGGGGACTCCATAGGTATGATGTTTGGTGCAGATGAAGACAATGAGGATAGTGAGGAGTCGTTATCTGAGGAGGATGAATTTTTAGATTTGGATATAGATGGTTTACCTGCTTATGAAGAAGTTGGGGAGTCTGATCCCGATGGGGATATAGCATACCTAGATGCCCTACTTGAAGGTGAACCGATCGACATGACTGAACCTGCACCAGAAGAAAGAACTAAGTGTGGGGATTATCCCATGGAAATGGTGGAAGAAGAAGCGCACCATAGCTGGCCCGTGGTATTAGTAATAGATGGAACTTCAAAATCAACAACACCACGGGAGAGGGCAAGGAAGAGAAAAAGAAAGGATCGGAATCGGAAGAGGATCAACGGCCGGCATGAGCTGGAGAAGAAGAAGCCAGTGAAAGTCAAGCACGATCAGTCTTCTTGCTACATGCCACGCATCTGGTTCAATCCAGGTAAGTTTAAATTTTGGTGGTCTGACCCGTTAAGAATGCTTAGATTATTTTTCAATTCCACTAATAAATATTCAATTGTTAACGAGGACCGGGTGGAATTAAACGGGTTGGATCGGGTCCAGATAAAAGAGAAGCCCCCTGATTAAGTTTAAGTGTGGGGAGGCTCTGTAGAGTTTGTAAATTTATATTTATACTTATTTTTTTCTAGCTTTTCATTTTTTTTTATTTGTGGTCCGTCGTTTGGTAGTGGTTCATAGGTTTTTATCTTTCTATTTTATATTTGTTTTTGTTTCTTTGAATCTGTTTGCAGGTTTGCGTGTTTGTTTAGGTAAAGGAAATTTCACATGAGCGGATCCCATGTATTTATCTTTATATATTTTTTATGATTGGGAATTTTGGTGGAGGTTTGGGTAATAAGAGAATTTTTCTTAAAAAAAAAAAATTTAATTAACTTTCTGTGAAAAAAGACTTTTCACGTAATGAGATGAGTTTGTGCTGACCTGTTCGCCTCATGCGACAGCAATTACCCCGGAAAGTTATATTTTTTTTAGCTTGCGACGCGTGTTGTGATCACCAGTGTCCTTCACGTTGAGCGAGAACCGTATTTTTTTTCCTTATACCCATTTGGTTCTACCACCATTCACCGCCATTCTGCCAAGCAAGTACGTCTTCTTGTTTGTTGTTATATTATGAGTCTAAGTTAGTGGTTTGAGTCTTTTTTTTTTTTTTTTTTTGTGGTTCGGTATTATGCTCGGGTTTTGTTTGTTTCGTTTTGGGCAGGTTTGAATTGCACCACCCGTACTCAATCTCCATTCGGGTGATTCCGAAACTGTTATCATTTATCAAGGCAAACCCGAGAGTTTATCATTGTGTCATAGCCGATCGCGAATGAAATGCTATACGATCGAGCTAGATTGGACTAGAGTTTTTGGAGCTTATGCGTTAATAAACCAGCTAAGTCCTTTCCAATTTGCCCTTATCTTTTTAGTTTTGTATTCGGAATTTATTTTTAGTTTTGAGTCGTTTTCTATTCCTACATTGAGGGCAATGTAGAGTTTAAGTGTGGGGATGGGAAACTGTCGTTTACTTTGTATATAGAGTCGTTTTGAGTCAAAAAAATGAAAAAAAAAAGTCCCTGATTTTGAAGTTTGCATTATATAAAATATGGAAAATGATAGGTAAAGTTAGGTGTCCGGTTTTCAAATAGTATGTATAATAAGAGATTAAAATTGATTGAAAACGTGTCTGATTTGGGATATGTGGGTAGGCTCGGCCGGTAGAAAGGTTTCCTTTGAAAAGTAATAAATTAATTATGTTAGGCTATTTTGTGGGTTCTCATCTAGGAGAAACGGGGAGACCGAAACCGCCAAAAATAGTATAAGAAGCACCGTTATAAGTAGAAAACCGTTAGAATTTCTAATGACTTAAAAAAAATATTAGAAATCAAAGCAAAAATGCTGAAGCTTAAGGTGCCTGGCCACTGGGATAGCGACTTGGATTGGTCACACCCTCTGAGTTAATTATGCTGAGATGAAAAAAAAAATGCTGAAGCTTAAGGTGCCTGGCCACTGGGATAGCGACTTGGATTGGTCACACCCTCTGAGTTAAGTATAAAGAAAAAAAAAGAGTGATTTTAAATTCTCATGGTTTTCTACATAAGAGTGAGACCCTAGATAGACTAATCAACATGAACTTAACATAAATAAAAAGGGGCTTGGAAACCAGTGTGGGTTTAAGAGGATCAATATACCTGCAATCGCAATCAACACGTTAGTAGATTATTAATTAAGTAGCCTATGTTTTGGAACTGGATGTAAACCTAACTGTGATTCCATAGCATAATTCTTTTTCAGGGACGAAAAAAGAGATAAGTGTGGGGATATTTGATGTAGTGTAAAATACATCTATTTCTAGTGTAAAGTTTGTACAATTTTTGAGTCGTTTAAATAATATTTTTATTAGTTTTAGGGTTGTACCGATCTAATTTATTTAGTATAGATTTTTATTAGTTTTGCGTCGTTTTTAGTACTTATTTATTTATTTTGTATTTTGTAGGTGTTCATAGATGTTGGAGCGTAAACGAGCAACTTTGATCAAGTCAAGAACACCCGAGTCGAGAGCACGGAGCTAGAATATTATATATAATATTATATATAATAATAGTATATTAGATATAATAATAATAATAATAAATAAGAAAAAAAAATAGTAATGTTAGATGACTTGAAGGTCACGAATTCATTGGCCCATGGCCCAATACCAAAGATGGTGGGATTTCTAGTATTTTCGGAAAAAAAGAATGAAGAGCACAATATAAATTGGTTCTTGGAAGGACGCGGCACAGGGGAACGAGGAGAAAAAACGGCGCACAAGACAAAAGTGTGGAGAGCACAAAGAATAGAATTCTTGGAGGGCAAATCAATTCATATTATTATTTCTTGGGTGCTCAGCAGCGCCACTATTATTTAGGGAGAGGAGCCAATATCGATTGAAGACGACAGAAGGAGGCAGCCTCAAAGGAATTAAGAGAAGGAGATCAAGGGTTGAAGCCTAGGTGCGAGCACGGGTCGGTTCTATTTCAAGTATTTATTATTTATCTATTCTAACCCGTTGTGAACACCATTAATATGTTTAGTTTTTATTGTTTTGATTTTATCATGACTTTTATTGGCTAAACCTTGATGCTACCTAGGTTAAAGATGATTGCACTTGTTTGATTATTTTCTTTTGGTTTTGGAACTTTTGGTTGTGGGTGAATTTTAGAGTAAAGAACTCTTTATTTTCTGGTTTGATGTATATGCATATTTAGTTTTATTTAAATAACTTTTATAAACTCCACTTGCGTTTTTGTGAATGTCTTTCATGTATGAATGCGGGTTAGGTTGCGGATTGGGTGTTAGCAACTAGTTTATGGTTAATTCTGCAGGTTATCCATAGGAGTTGTAATTGTTAGTTAGATAATTCTAAGTGTTCTACCAATTCTCAATAGCTGTAAGGTGCGAGATTGTTGGCCTGTCTAGAGTGTTAAATTGCAAGTTCTAGAGGCTTTGTGAGAAGATCTTCCTAGTTTCCCTAGCATTCCTTGTAGGCCCAGTCTTATCAGAAATATTGTAGTTACCCCTTGCACTTTCGGGTGTACTGTGACTTTCGCGCTGTGAGGTAGACTGTCTAGCGGGTACTTTAAGATTCGAGTAGGTAAGCCTGTGAGGGTAACCTCTCAACCGGTGGTTTAACAGCACAACAGTATTCTAGGGTTTCCCCTTGAGAAGGGTCGAGGGTGTCTAGTTTATTCTTGATGTTTAGTATTTTAAGATCCCGGTTCCACACCAGTTCCATAGCCGTTAGAGACTCATCATTCATGTGTAGGATTCTAGCCTAGGTAGTGCCTTCCCATCACCTGATTTTAGTTCCAGTCTCCAGCTTGTGTTTTAAGTTATATTAGTTTATTTTATTTATTTTTATTAGTTTATTAGAAACCCCCCCTTTTAAGCAACAAAACATATTTAAGTCAATTTGTAGATAAGTAATCGAGTCTAGTTTCCGTTTTCCAGTAGAGTCTCGTGGGTTCGATACTCGGACTTACTTTAGCTATACTGCACTGACCGGTACACTTGCCGGTTGTGTGGTTTAGGTTTAGAGAGTCTTAGGATATAAATTTAAAACTTAGGGTGTCTAGTTTAGGTTAATTTAGTAGTTTTTACTAAACCACTTTAAGCACATCAGTAGCCATTTCAAGTTTTGTATTTTCCAATTCATTGATATAGTTGTTAATGGCTAATTGTTTCAAAGATAAAGTCTTTTTAAGATCAGAAATGTATTTCTTGTAACCATCAAGCACTTTATTAAATTCTCGTGCTTCTTTCTGATACGATTGACTATTGATCTTAGCACTCTCAAGCTGAATCCTGAGTTGCTTATTATCCTCTGTCAATCTATCTCATGCACCACAATACCTCTCACTATTCATATCTAAATTAGATTCAGAACATACCTGTTTTGGAGGCTTAGTCATCGCCATCAATGCAAAGTGTGCTTCCTTTCCAGCAAAGAAATTAGAATAATCGATTCGGGTAAAAGCATCATCCACTATGCACGATTTGCGTGTCATTAGAAAATCAGCATCGGCAAGAAGTTGATCGATTTCATCATCTAGTGAATTATCACTAGTTTCAGAATCAGAATCGCTCTCCGTATCAGAATAAGCTGAATCACACTGTTCAGGAATCTTAGTAACAGAGTCAAGGATCAATCCCGACTTCTTCTCAACACAATCATCACTTTCTTCACTCAACTCTTCAATCTTTACCTCAGACATCTTCTCAGTCATCAAATCTTCTTCAACAGACACCTTCTCATCCAAATCCATCTTCTGGGCAACACACGCCACATTACCAGAAGTAATTTCCTCAACACCGAGTTGCATACCAGTCCAGTCAAAACCCTCATCTTTCTGAATCACCAAAGCCTGGTTCTTATTATCTTGTTGGGTTTGACTGTTTGGTGTAGAGATAGGAATTATAGTTCTAGTTGGATTGTGTGGTATTGGATTTTGGTCCTGGTTTTGTGTAGTGTTTTGTCTAACAGTATTATTTGGTGAGTTGTTTTGGCGGTTTAGATAGTTCTTTTGTTGTTGAAAATTGGAGTTGTTTTGACTTTGGTATGATACCTGATTTTGACGGTTCTGATAGTTGGTGTTGAAAGGATTCTTGTTCCCCTGCTGTGCTGGCTGTGTGCATTCTCTTTTGAAGTGACCTTTCCCACCACAGTTAAAACATGTCACTTTGTCTTTGTTGAAGCCATATGTGGTGTTTGGAGAAGTAGAAAGATCAGTTATGCCCGTCTTCTCGATGAACTTAGTCGCTCTCCTCATAACACTAGCAAACGCCTAGTGGATATCAATGAGCTCCATCTCTTCTTTGTCAATTTGCGCATAGTCCTCATTGGTTAGATTGTTGTTACCAATTTGACTAGCGACTAGACCGTTATAAGAAGCAACCATAGCTGAAACCAATGCTACATGTTGTTGTGCAACTTCAACAGTAACATTGTTCAAGTTCGAAGTCTCCAACACAATTGGGCTCTGATTAAGTTTACTTAGGTTCATTTGGATTTGATTCATTTGAGAAATATAAGATTGTTGTTGAGGTTGGTTTAAACTTGCAGAATAACAAGCAGCTTGTTGCGTCGGTGAAAATGGTGGGATGTAAGTAGTAGTAAGGTATGATGGTGGGGTATAAGATAAAGTTTGAGAAAGGTAATTTATGGGGGCTTTAGGTGGTTCAACAATACTTGATACGCACGCAATGTAAGGAGCAACATTAGAACTAGAACTTGAACTAGCTAGAGATGAAGATGTACCACCATGGTATAATTCTGGGTTCTGAGGAACTTGTGCTCTTTTTGCCTTCCTCTTTTTTTCCATCTCTTTGTTTTCAAGCTTCTGGATAAACTCATTAATGGTCCAGTATTGGTACGCATCCTTTTCCTTGAGTACCTCGATGTGTTGATTCCAGTAAGGTGGCAACGCATCAGCAAACTTGTCCACCAGCTCAGACATTGGTATATTGATCTCATAGCTTGAAAGTTCGGTCAATAAGTGACAATACCTCGAAATCAACTCCTTCAGCGTCTCATTTCCCATATAGCTGAAGTTCTCAAACTCTTTTCTTAATTCCTCCATTCTCAGCTTTCTCGTCTTTTCATTCCCATCGTGACGATTCCTTAACATGTCCCACAATTGTTTAGAAGTGGTGCACGACCCAAACTGATGTAAGAGATCAGTGTTAATGGCCTAGGACAGTTGGGAAAACGCCTTCTTTTCCACCGCAAACTTCTTTTTCTCGTCCTCAGCAAGACTCTCTAACGGAATCGGTTCACCTGTGTTCTCCAAAACCGGAGCAACATAACCCTTAGTAATCATTTGCCACGCTTTCGTTCCTTCTAATCCCATTCCCTCTAGATGAATCTTAAACTTGGTCTTCCATGTGTTGTAGTCTACCATTTCCATCAACTTTGGTGGACGGCTCCCACTACCCGAAGATAAGTCATGACTAAGTGTCGAAATCGCAATGGTAGTCTGAGAGTGTACTGCCGCTGCTGCAACTCCACAGTAATTAGCCATAGGTTGTGGTTGTTGGGGTATAGAACTAGTCATCGCCATATAGCTAATCGGTTGGGATGGTTGACTAGTCTTCTGAGCAGCTACCGACCAAGGATCCATAGTTTTCTACTGTTGTGGTGTTGTATTAGGTCGTGGTGTTGTAGGAAAATTCCACATATCGCTCTGAAAATGATAAAACACGAAACGATTAGAAAAATTTCACAACAGTTTCTACATTCGACCCTTTTGAAGAATCGCGTGGTCGAATGTAAAAATTAATCCAGGTTCGACCGTTTGACAAGGTTCGAATGTAGAAAATAACAAACTCAGTTCACTTTCGACCGATTTATCTCACATTCGACCACCCGATTGGTCGAATGTACTACTTAAGGTCGAATGAACAACAATACACTAAAACTTTCTAGGTTCGACTAAATAACACTCCACGTTCGACCAAATAATCCTTGGTTCGACCTAAAAATCCCACTCTCGACCAAATCTCCCTAGGTTCGACCCTTTCATTTTGAAAAACGGTTATACTTTGAAAATCAGTTATTTTGATCAAAAATTTTCAAATTTTGATGAAATTTGATGATCTTATGCAGGTTTTGCTTCGGATTGGATTTGGAACAAGTTTAACAAAGAGAATTTTGAATTTTATCCATGAAAACAAGTTGAAATCAATCAATATTAAATCAAATTCAAATTTTCAATGAAAAACAGAAAGTTTTGATCAAAATTTGGTCCAAATCAGCTGTAATATTATCATTTTGTGGTTGTTTGATCCTTATGGCTCTGATACCACTTTGTATGCGTATAGGATCGGCTAATCAACAAAGATATATGATCAAACAAGTTCAATTCAGGTGCGGAATCCCTGAATTGATCACAAAATGATAATAAAACTAGCAAAACACAGAAATCATCATAAACACTTTCATTTCATTCAATAACATAATCAATTACACTTGAAAAGCTTGTTTATAATGATATAACTTGATTACAGACTCAATAAAAACCCTAGGGAGAAACACACACTGGGAGGGAAAACAAAATGACCAAAAATTAAACATTCAAAATTGATTCAGCCTTATATAGACCTGCACATTCGCCCAAATAGCTTGGTCGAATGTACAGGTTCGACCATATACAGTGGGCGAATCTGGACATATATATAAACAAATCTTCATTCGACCTCCCAGTGCTACCTTCGACCAAACTGTTCTTCCTTCAACCGTTCATTTCCACCTTCGACCACTCGATATCAACTATACATCTTGAAATTCACAATTCAATAGCACTAGCCGCACTTTCGTGTATCTACACTTATTATCCTCTGTCAATCTATCACATGAACCACAATACTTATCACTGTTCATGTCTAAAGTAAATTCAGAACTTACCTGTTTCGGAGGCTCTGTCATCACCATCAAAGCAAAGTGTGCTTCCTTTCCAGCAAAGAATTTAGAATAATCAATTCTGGTAAAAACATCATCTACTATGCAAGATTTGCGGGTCATGAGAAAATCAACTTCGGCTAGAAGTTGATCAATATCATCATCTAGTGAGTTAACACTAGCTTCAGAATCAGACTCGCTCTCTGAATCAGAATAAGTTGAATCACACTATTCGGGAACATTAGTAACTGAGTCAAGAATCAATCCTGAATTCTCTTCAACACAAACATTAGTTTCTTCCACCATTTCCTCAATCTTCACCTAAGATATCTTCTCAGTCTCTAAATCATCTTCAACTAACACCGGCTCCTCCAAATCTATTTTCTAGGCAACGCACACCACATTACCAGTAGTGATCTCCTCAACACCAAGTTGCATACCAGTCCAATCAAATCCCTCATCCTTCTGGATTACCAAAGCCTGGTTCTGATTATCTGGTTGGGTTTGTCTATTTGGTGTGGAAATTGGAATGATTGTTCTGGTTGGATTGTGTGGTGTTTGGTTTTGGTTCTGGTTTTGTGTAGTGGTTTGTCTAACAGAATTGTTTGGTGAGGCATTTTGACGGTTTTGGTAATTATTTTGTGGTTGGAAGTTGGAGTTGTTTTGGCTTTGATAAGAACCTGATTTTGAGATTGACGGTTCTGGTAATTAGTGTTGAAAGGATTCCTGTTTCCCTGTTGTGCTGGCTGTGTGCATTCTCTTTTGAAGTGACCTTTCCCACCACAGTTAAAACATGTGACTTTGGCTTTGTTGAAGCCATATGTGGTGTTGGGAGATGTAGAAAGATCAGTTCTGCCCGTCTTTTCTATAAACTTAGTCGCTCGCCTCATGACACTAGCAAATGCCCACTGTATGTCAATGAGCTCCATCTCTTCCTTGTCAATTTGAGCATAGTCTTCACTGGTTAAGTTGTTATTACCAATTTTACTAGCTACCAACCCATTATACGAAGCGACCATAGCAGACACCAAAGCTACATGTTGCTGTGCAACCTCAACAGTGACATTGTTCAAATGGGATGTCTCCAACACAATTGGGCTTTGGTGTGGTTGACTTGGGTTCATTTGAGTTGGGTTCATTTGAGGAATATAAGATTGTTGTTGAGTTTGGTTCAAGTTAGCTGAGTAGCATGCAGCTTGTTGCATAGGTGAAAATGGTGGGATGTAAGTAGTAGGGTATGATGGTGGTGTGTAAGATGAAGTTTGAGCACGATAGTTTATGAGAGTCTTGGTTGGTTCAACAATGCTTGAATCACATGCTATGTGTGAAGAAACAGAACAACTAGAACTTGAACTAGTCAGAGATGAAGATGTACCACCATGATATAGCTCTAGATTCTGAGGAACTTGTGCTCTTTTTGCTTAACTCTTCTCCTCCATCTCTTTGTTCTCAAGCTTCTGAATAAATTCATTGATGGTCCAGTACTGGTATGCATCTTTCTCCTTAAGTACCTCAATGTGTTGATTCCAGTATGGTGGTAATGCATCAGCGAACTTATCCACCAGCTCAGACATAGGTATGTTGATCTCATAACTTGAAAGTTCAGTCAACAAATGGCAATACCTTGGAATAAACTCCTTCAGTGTCTCATTACCCATATAACTAAAGTTCTCAAACTCTTTTCGCAACTCCTCCATTCTCAACTTCCTTGTTTTCTCATTCCCATCATGACGATTCCTTAACATATCCCATAGTTGCTTCGAAGTGGTGCACGACCCAAACTGATGTAGAAGATCAGTGTTAATGGACTGGGATAGTTGTGAAAACGCCTTCTTTTCCACCGCAAACTTTTTCTTCTCATCCTTAGCTAAGCTCTATAATGGAATTGGCTCACCAGTGTTCTCTAAGACTGGAGCTACATACCCCTTAGCAATCATTTGCCAAGCTTCAGTACCTTCCATTCCCATTCCCTCCAAATGAATCTTGAACTTGGTCTTCCATTGGTTATAATCCCCCATTTCCATCAACTTTGGTGGACGGCTCCCACTACCTGAAGATAAGTCATGAATTAGCGTTGAAATAGCATTGGTAGTTTGAGAGTGTACCACAGCTGCTACAACTCCCCCGTAATCAGCCATGGGTTGTTGTGGTGGTTGTGCAACTTGTTGTGGCATCGAACTAGTCATCGCCAAATAGTTGATTGGTTGAGATGATTGACTAGTCGTCTTCTGAGCAGCTACTGACCAAGGATCCATTGTCACTTGCTGTTGTGGTGTTGTATTAGGTCGTGGTGTTGTTGGAGAGTTCCACATATCGTCTGCAAAGTGTAAAACATGAAACGATTAGAAAAATTTTCAAACAGTTTCTACTTTCGACCTTTTATCAATAAACGTGGGGGCGAATGTGGAATTATGTCCAGGTTCGACCCTTTCTGAAGAATCTAAGGTACACTATAACAAACTCTTCTCACTTTCGACCAAATAAATCCTCTTTCGACCTCTCGATTGGTCGAATGTAAAACAAGTGGTCGAATGAATAAGAACACACTAAAAATATCTAGGTTCGACCGAAATAAGATCCACGTTCGACCTAAAAACTCCTGATTCGACCTAAAAACCACACTCTCGACCATTTCTCCTTAGGTTCGACCCTTTCATTTTGAAAAACAGTTATTCTTTGAAAATCAGTTATTTTGATCCAAAATTTTCATATGTTGATGAAATTTGATGATGTTTTGCAAGTTTTGCTTCGGATTAGATTTGGAACAAGTTTAGCAAAGAGAATTTTAGATTTTATCCATGAAAACTAATTCAAATCAATCAATATTCATCAATTTCAATTGTTCTTTGAAAACAGAAAAGTTTTAATCAAAATTGGGTCCAAATCAGCTCTGATATTATCAAATCGTAGTTGTTTGATCCTTATGGCTCTGATACCACTTTGTATGTGAGGATTGAATTGTCAAAACAAAGACTATGATCAAACAAGTCTATCAATTCAGGTGCGGAATCCCTGAATCGATTACGAAATGAAAACATAATCAGCAGCACACACAAATCTCATTCAAAGTTTTCATTTCATTGATAAACAACTTGATAATCTTTACAAAATGATGTTTACAATGATATATAATAAGATCAGACTCAAAAACACCCTAGGGAGAGAACACACTCAAAGGAGGGAAACAAAATGACCAAAAGTAAACATTAGAAACTGATTCAGCCTATTTATAAGCCTGTACATTCGACCAAACGTAAGGTCGAATGTGCACCTTCGACCGTTCAACTGGGCGAATCAGCACAATACATTACAAAAACTTCCTTCGACCTCTGAGCTCTCCCTTCAACCTTCTATAACTACCTTCGACCATTCTAACTCCACTTTCGACCGTACGATATTGACAAAACAAAATTAGATTGGCAATTCAATACTTAAGTGTTTTAGGGGGAGAGGATGACAAAATCAAGGGTTATTACATAACAGATTATTGAATTGATCATCAAAACCCTTCGAACCCTAGATTTTAGGCCGTTCAACTAGGCGAATCAGCACAATACATAACAAAAACTTCCTTCGACCTCTGAGCTCTCCCTTCGACCTTCTATATCTACCTTCGACCATTCTAACTCCACTTTCGACCGTACGATATTGACAAAACAAAATTAGATTAGCAATTCAATAGCATTAGTCGCACTTCGTGTATCTACATTATATTTGTAATTAATTAGAGAAATGTATTACTGAAAAAAATTTATTGTTAAATTTTAAATATATTTCGAAATCTCTAATTTAAAGGTAAAAAGATGGTTTAACTGTTACCATTATTAACATAAATTTTAAACTTATGATTTTTTTTTTTTTAAAGATTCACACCATTCAAAATTTCAAATTAAATGCATTAATTTAGTCTAACTTTTACTGTTATTATTTTAAATTTAATATAATGTATTTTTATACTATTAATCAAAATTTAAAAACTAAAATCACAAAATTTAGTATTTGAATATTTTTAAAGTTTAACCGAAATCTATAATTTCAAATTCTAGTATTTAAAATTTGAATTTTAACTATAACTAATTTGAGAAAGTTATAAATAAAATTATTAATTGTTAAATTTTAAATAGATTACTAAGAGGGTGTTTGGGATTGCTTATTTAACTTCAAAAGTGTTTTTGTCAAAAGTGCTTATTGAATTATGGCTTTTTGTAAATGAGTTTTTAAAAAAAGTGTTTGGATTATCTTTTATAGCGAGAAAAACCAATAAATCAATAAGTTGTTTTTTTATAAAATCTTTGGCTGAGCTTATTAGTGTAAAATGCCCAAAAGTCAAAAGTCAAAAGTCAAAAGCCAAAAGCCAAATGCCATGATTTCTGACTTCTTGAAAACAGCTTTTCAACCCTCATCAAAAGCCAAAACCCAAAGTGCTTCTGTGTTAGACAAACATCTTATTGGCTTAATGACAGAAACCACTAAGTCAATAAGCACTTTCTCAACTCAATCCTAAACACCCTTTAAATTTCTAATTTAAAGGTAATAAATAGGTGTAATTGTTAGCATTATTAACTTGTTAAAAGATTCAAATCATTCAAAATTTCGAATTAAATTTATTAATTAAGTTTAAATTTTACCAATATTATCTTAAATTAAAATTTTCAAAATTTTATGAAATTAACAGAAACTTAAAAATAAAAATTATAGATATTAAAATTTGAAATTAAATACTTAATTGGAGCATTTAGTATTCAATTATTTTTAAAATTGAAATGAAATCCATAATTTCAAATTCTAGTATTTAAAGTTTGAATATTTACTTGAAATAATTTGAGAAATATATAACCGTACTTATTAATTGTTAAATTTTAAAAATATTTGAAAATATCTAATTTAAAGGTAATAAGTAGGTGAAATTGTTACCATTATTAACTTAAATTTAAAATTTTAATTTTTAAAAGATTCAGATCATTCAAAATTTTTAATTAAATGTATTAATAAAGTCTAATTGTTAACACTATTAACTTAAATTCTAAATTTTGAATTTTCATAATATTAACTGAAATTTACAAATTTAAATTATAAACTTTAAAATTTGTAATTAAATAGTTAAATAAAATATTTATTATTCAAGTGTTTTTAAATTCTAACCAAAATCTATAATTTCAAATTATAGGATTTAAAATTTAAATTTTGAAACGTAATTTTTTATGGAATTAAATAAAAATGGTATTAAAAGATTATGAAAATTGGGGTTAATAAAAAAAATTTAAACATGTTAACAAACATGATAGAGATGTACCTTCATATATATTTTTTATCATTAAAAGTATAAAGTATAATTATTTTGAATTAGAAATATAGATGACAAACGTATTATTGTTTTCATTTATAATGTAATAGTTATCCTTTTGTGCACCTATAAGTAATAATGTTACATCAAAAAAATATAAAAAAAAATTAAAAGTTTTATGTAAATAGTAATAAGAAACATGACTTCAAAAGAAATAATTTATTTAGATAAAAGTAATTTAAAAACAAACCAAAACAAATTGTCACTAAACATCACATTAAAAGGTAAACACAAATAATTGAAAAGGGAAAATGGATTATATTCATTTAAAATGGTCCAATGAAAATGAGTCGATTTAACTTAATAAAAACTCATAAGATGTATGTGTGTATGTGAGAAAAAGGGAGGATAAAAATTGCAAACTCAATTAGGGAGTGTCAAGTGTCACCAAGAGGGTTTTAATATTAGTGGTTATAGACATAGATTATATACTTGTATTGTTATAGTCATATTTATCTAGAATTAATAATTTCAACATCTTTTGATTTACAATGACTAATACAACGTATAACTGATAATGGGTAAAACACTAAATGTTTCAAAAACAAACATACTCTAGATAATGATTGTTTTTTAACAAATAAATTCAAATCCCTATAATTTGGTTTCATTATTTAAATTTAGCTAAACATATCGGTGAAACTTTTTGTTGCATCCCACATCGGTTCGGTAAGGGGGAACAAAACTCTTATAAAGGAGTGATCATCCTCAATATTGGACACGTTTTAAACCATTGAGACTAGCCACCCTTCCATGAGTTGGGTTAGACCAAAGAGTACAATATCCAGTTCGGGTTACCTTTGGCTGTTATAGATGGTATCAGAGTCAGGGCCCGGATTAGTGTGCAGGTGTGCCCGCGAGGACGTTGGGCTCCCTAAGGTGGTGTAATGTTGCATCACACATCGATTGTGTAAGGGAGAACAGAACTCCTTATACGGGAGTGACCAACCTCACTATTTGATGTGTTTTAAACCCTTGAGGCTAGCCACCTTTTCATGCGTTGAGGGTAGACCAAAGAGGGTAATATCTTGTACGGGTTACCATGGGCTATTACACTATTAGCTTTTTTTCTTTCTAAATAATGAAATACTCAAACACTCAAACAACTCTATCCCTGTTAATGTGCATTCCATTGGATTGTGTTATCTAACATAAAAAATTTAAATTTATATCACTTTAGTAGTGAATTTCATTAACCCTGAAGTTATTGGTAATATATTGAGCATGGAAAATTAAAACATAAAAGTCAAATTTACATGTGTTACTATAAAGTTATTAAATAATATTTAAATAAACTTATCCAAATATGTTAATACTAAATAACATAATGTTACTATTGATTACTAAATAGCTTAACATATACATTATGTGTTTATAAATATCGCTACTTTGTTACAAATATAAACTTCAAGATGTAATTTTATTCACAAGGTTAAGGTGGATAATAGTCCTTCACGGGTAGCTCAGTTGGTGAATGGACCAGGAATCTCTTTTAAGGTCTCAGGTTCGATTCCCACGAAGGACATAATGAGAAATGATGGATGATTCATGGCCTATGGTCATGAGTTCGAATCCTGATCTCGCCAGGTTTTACCGGTTCACTACTGTCGTGCCTTCGGGCGGGTATGTGGGTCGGGTTTTCCCTGGAAGCGGGCTGTCAGGCGGGCTAGGGGCTTCGTGCGTCCGGGGTGGGTCAGGCTATGCCCCTGTCTTTGCCACTGAGGGCCGCGTACGAAGTACCCGACATTGTTTAGTTGGCCGTTAAAAAAAAGGTGGATAATATTTTAAAATATGATATTAATACTAATAATTGTAAACAATAAATGGGAACTGATAATTAATACGGTTAAGTTCAAATACTATGATTAAAAGATTTTCAATAAATAACTAAGATCAAACAACCATTCCTATGATTTTGTCTTTCATATTTATTTGTTATATGTTATATAAAAATGTTTTAATATCCCAAAACATGCCAAATGGAAAAAGTGATTTAGTTAAATGCCAAGTGATAAATATTGGTTTTGTTTATTAGTTAGTATAAATATAGATTAGTGTCGTTCAAATCTTTTAATTGTTTTGTATTTATCTAGAAGTTGATTATAACGGAGGTGGGAAAGTTTTCCCCTATGAGGTTCCTGCCCGAAAAGTACCCGGTTCGAGTCCCGCCGTCCATCGAAAAAAATATACCCAATAGGTTTGAAAGGGACCGACGTGCCGGGGGGGTCGAAGTTGGGAAGAAAGAGGTTTCAAGTTAAAGGGTTTTCACTGATCTCAACTTGACAAAAAAAATAATTATAAAAATTATTTTTACTTTTGGAAATGAATAATAACAGGAATTATGAAATTAAAGTCAAAGTTTATATTTTTCCAATTTTTAAGTAACTTTACTAAATACGTACACGAACTTTTACTAAAAAAATAATTAATTATTAGCTTTTTTTTTAAAGCTTAGTTCAGTGGAAATCCTTATACAACCCTAAACTAGCGGTCCTAAGTTTAAATTGCTACCCACACACCGATGTCCACTTTGCCTAAGCTCAAACCGTCAAAGGAAATTTTTTTAGCTAGTTAACGAGTCAATTTATTTATTAATGTGTTCATCCATTTATAATACATGTTAGGTTGTCCAGTCTAATAAACAATTTATATTAGTAAGTTCTAAACTTAATTTGTATCTTGGTTATAAGACAGTATGTAGTGGGGTGTTTCCCTTGGTCTCTTCAGAGTATGAAAGAGGCTCAGCATGTTTTACATAACGCCTATTTTACACACAAATCCATGCAGGACGAATTCAAAGCCTATTTTACACACAAATCCATGCAGGGCGAATTCAAAGGGAAGATGAAGAGAATATGAGATGAAACATTGGAAAGAAAATAAAACTAAATTAGCCAAAAAGTTACCGGTGCTCGACAAAAATACCACGCTTTGAAAAAGATGAAGATAACCTAATTATTCTAGTATGTATTGGGCCTTTTAAGCCGTGGTCCACTATTTAAACAAAGGTAAGAAAAAATATACAAAAATATAAAATGTTGTGGAGTGTGGATAGTTCATTTGTACCACTGTTATATTTAGGGTTGTTTATGAGTCGAGCCAAACCGAACGGATATTTGCTCACGCTTGGCTCATTTACAAACTGAAAGGAGCTGAGCGGCTCGTTTACTACCGAGTCAAAAGGCGAGCGAGCATTTTTCGAGCCTAAATTTTTTCAAGCGATAAACGAGCGTAGAGTAATTTGGACAACCATAAAATTGGGATGTTTTCTTCAATGTTTTTGTTGTCGAGTGACAACTAAGGTCGAACTGTCCGATGAGGACACTAATATTGAAGTCCAAGTTTACGAGAATGATGCTTAGGTTGAGGTTGGTGAGTCAATGTGTCACACCCTCAAATTTCGACTGCAGGGTTTTACCACGAGGCGTGTGACAAACCAGGATCTAGTTAATGGTCGAATGAATGACCTCTATATGCTTTCAAAATTATATGTAACTAGGGTTTGATCCCCCGCTTCCCGGTGGGGAAGTAGGGTTGTAGCTTCACGTTTTTGTTATCGATACAGTACCGTCCCTCGACATGGCAACGAAAAGAGAACACTGATGTCGTGTGGGTGTTTTAAGAAAACTTAACTTCTTTTCAAAAAGGACAAAGTCGCGGGGGAGATGCCAAAAGCTTTGGTGAAAAGATGAGCAAGTTAGAAAGCATATAGACACTTACATGTTTAAATTTATAATTCAAAACGATAGTCGCTTAACGTTTTAACCCTAACACAATAGGCAAGCGCACATATCGTGTATAGTATAGAAATGTGCAAGTACTAAGTATCGAATCCGTGGACACGATTTTTACTAATCAGCTTCCTAAAATTATTTAAAAGACTTTTTAAAATGCGAGAAGAAAAGTAAAAAGAGAGATGAAAACTTTTTAAGAGAAATCAATGACAAAACAATGGTGTTGTTCGGGATCAGGTGGAACCTGGTATGAAAATAGTTATCTTTATTTAATAGTGGTGTGTTCGAGTGCGCACTTGTGCTTAACATAGAATTGTAACTGCATTTTCTAGATGTGACTGTTTTTGCAAAACTGTACAAACAACTGTGTTCTTAATGTTATTATGTGGGTCTCCCGAACCGGTAAGCTCACCTCTCAACACTAAAAAGAAAGTGACTCAAGACTGTGTCGAATAAACCCCGAATTACCCACCTCCCGGTGTTGCGATATAGAAATCAAACTACTCTAGACTTTTATGAATAACTTGTCGGTGGCTGGAGCATGACCGAGCAAGTTACCACTTAATATCATAAAGGAGTCGTGAATGACCAGCACACGTGCATCCCTTACTTGGTTTAATTAACTTATCAAAAAGTGAATGGTCTATCATTAACTATGCGGCAGTATAATGATGAAATAAAATAAAGGCCATTTTATTTCAACACGAGTTCATCAATCCTTAACCTGCATCAAAGCTTCACATAGACCATGAAACCAAGGTGCAAGATTAAGTATTGACTTATCATTAGGACCGAGTATAAAGACCGTACCAACCCTAAAAGAGATCTTGATAGTTGAGGATTAAGTCTCAAAGTGTGTGTATTTCTATCCACAAATGGACTACTCACTACTCATGGGATTAGGTTAGCTCACAAGTGCATGGGTTTTTACACACCATGGGTACACTCATGAGTCCTCCCACTTCCTATCAAGACACTCACAAGACCAAAGACTAAGTGATTAGTTAATTATACCATTAAACAAAGTTAAGGATAGTAAGAATTATTAAGAACACAAAACACCACTTTAAAATAAAAGATAAATTATATTAATTCATACCAAGTTTTCATCCTCACCCTAACAACACCAACAGAAATCTAACCTAGCATGGTTGATACAACAAGCTCACAAGGTTGGGTTGTGTACAAGACATGGTGGGAGGTTGTATGGAGATTTCTAAAGGTTTTGGATGATTTTGGGGTGTTTCTATCTCACTCAAGGTGTTTATGGAGTGATCCCCGGCTCCAAGGGACACCTCTAAACCTCGAAAGGGGAAGAAACTTCGTGGAGAAGTGTTGGTTTGCGAGTGGGAAGGGATGTTACAAAATGTGGGGTGGAGGCCTCTATTTATAGGCATTTTAGCTCCAGCACGCCCTCGACAACGTTTTGGCACGCCCATGCTAGACAACGGGTACTGTTGCAGAGTCCTTGCATGCAGAATTGTCTGTACTTAGGGCTGGCACGCCCGTGCCAGAGGAGATGGCACGCCCGTACTTGTTGTTAATTGTAACCGCCTTGTTAGTCTTGGTCGGTTTTTGCCTTGGAGAACACGCTGGAGTAAAGCACGGCCGTGCCATACACCTGAGCACCCCCGTGCACTTCCTGAAACTCCGAAATTGACCTTTGTTGACTTGGAAATGTTGACTTGTTGACCCGGGAAGGCTGCACGGCCGTGAGCACGGCCGTGCCATGTCTGGCAGAGCTTCAAAGTCTTCAAATCTTCGTCCGTTTTGTGCCGTTTTCTACAGTTTTTCACTTATTTTTATCACCGGACCTCCAAACCTGCAATTATCAACAAAGAAAGATAAATCCTGACAAAACAAAGATAAAAGCACGATTTTGAGTATAAGATGGGTAATAATTATAAGTGAAAATATATCAATTTCTCGGCACATCAAACACATATATGCCAAACTGATGTTGACACATGTTTCACCTTGTTAAAAAGTTTAAGTGAATAACTTGTTCTAAGTCGATACAGTTTTTACCTAAATATAGTTTTTACCTAAATATCCAAACGCAGTTTTTTTTCTTTGCAACTCATTCGATCAGCTTATTCTATATCGATACAAAGTTTACTAAAATAACCAGATGCAATTTTTCTGTAGAGCTCATTCGAGCCCTCATTTACATTTATTTTAAAGTAATAAATAATATTTAAAAACTAAAATTCCATTAACCTTTTGCGTGTTCTTTTTTATTTAAAGAATTAAATCTCAAAACTTACGTGAAGGTGACAGAAATTTCAATTCACATGTTTAGATCCACATGGCAACTTCTGATTGCTTCGCAAAACATCATATATTACTTGAAAATGTTTGATTGGATACGACAGTTAAATAGAACTCACTTAAGGACCAAATGCAAACTCAATGAAAAGGCTTCTTTGAAATTTCAAAAAGTTTAGTGATAAAACTTTGAAATCCTAGAAGATACTATTCTCTAAGATGTTACATTTTAATATATAGAGTAATAAAACCAAATAGTTTTCCAAGTTTCAAAATTTAGAAGTTTAACGGAAGTAGTAAATAAATTTCAACCAAACATTTCGTAACACAAGTACGAGTGTCCTAAAAACCACACAATACAATAAAATGTTTGAAAACAAAAAGATAATGTTTGTGATGCAAGTGAGACTCCAAGTGCATCCTAGCAGCAGTACCTTAGTGACCTGAGAAAACATGCTAAAATGTGTCAACAATTAAGTTGGTGAGTTCATAAGTTTTTTATAAAGTAAGTTTCGTTTGTCTGTTTGTCTATTTATACTCACATCCGTTTACTAATTATATACAATGCTAGCTAACCATTAAACATGTTACTAAGAGTGCATAAACCGTTGCTGACTGTTGGTAGTTTGTTTACCTCCTGTCACCGTCCATTACACGATGAGGAATGTTTTGGACAATATGCACCACCTCAACCTCCAGTTGACACATGTAGGGGTTGTCAAACATAATAGATCTATTCAAATCTCCTTGCTATTCTACACATAATATGGTTTATAACATAGTGACTTAATAATGGAAGTTACGCTATAGGGAACAAGTGATATAATAGTACATGTGATCTACAATGTTCGTGTATTTGTGTATCATGTTTGTCCCCCAAGAGGAAAACAATAAAAAGGGGCATGAAACTCACCTTATCTTTGCCTGCTAAATAAACCAAGAATTTTGTAAAGTAGATATCCCACTACCGGAAACCTATCATATAACAACCTATAAGCGCTTGTCCAGTTAACCCATTGAATCCGATCAATGTATTTATTCGTGTTTTTACAAAAGTGTTTGACTAGGTTTGATTATGTTTGACATTGTTTAACTAGGTTTGACCCGCCGACCCGTTGGTGACGCGTTAAGGTTTCATGTTTGTTCAAATTTAATAAACCTAGAATTACAATTTCACCCAATACATGTAATCCTAGCATCTATCATTTTAGTTAACACATAACATGTAGCATGTTACACATGCTCATGAATTCATGTTCATTCACACATCCAACTACTGGTAGTTCATAAACAACAAATCATACAACACATTCCATACATCCTACAACTTGTAACTCAAGCAAACTTTCCATATTTAGTAATGTATGAACACCAAGAACATGTAACATGTAAAAAGTTTCAATTTTTAACAAGTCTATGAATCTAGTTTGATTCTACCAAAACGAGTGTTCTAAAACTCTTAAATACTCCATACTAAGCATCTTATATCACTAAATTCATCATAACATGCATAAATCTCTACTTCAGAATCCCAAAATACATAAAGTTTCCTATTATAGCAGGGTATGAAAAACGGATTAAACAGCGTTAATCAAGCATATAGAACATATTATTCATCCTAGACTAGCATAATATCAACATGAAATCATCAAACCCAGATTCAAGCATTATAATTCTAAACTCAGGGTTGGTCAAGTTTCATCAAAACTAGGGTTTATGATTAATCATGCATCCTAGGTTATAATATAATCAAATCGCCATCAAACTCATCACATAAACATGTTAAACCTCTACAAATCATTAACTATTGAGAAAATAACTTTTGATCAGATCTGGACTTTAGGTTTTATGGATGAAAACAAGATTAAACATTATCAAATGGATAAAAACAAGTAATGAGTTGATTATGGACCTTCAGCTCTTCGTTCAGGTGATTAATACACGTCTTAAGCTCCAAGAATCCTTGGAATGATGAAGAACAGAGGGTAAGGTTGAGTTTTTTGAGATGGGGGCTGGTGTAGGTGATTTGGGTTTTAATTATGTGAAAAATGGTCCCAAAAAACATTTTTATCAACAAAGCACAACATGGCCTGTTTTGGGTCTGGTGGTGTCACGCAGAGCTTCACCCTTCACTCGGCCACGTGACATGGCGCGTCACATGCTGGGCCTGGGCCATCAGCCTTAGGCCTAGCATGTTTATTATTTTTTTATTGATTGAGTTATTAATCGAGCTTGCATAAAACAAGTAACACCCAAAATATGAAATCCAATAATTCATGACCCGAATTACCTTCCCGGTTCGTCAGGTGTTGATTACGGACTCCGTAACGTGTTCGTTTAAATACACGGACTTACACATATATACATATTTAAATACATGAAACCACATAATTGCAAATAGTATCAAACGAGTTATACTACAATTATTAGTTTTGTTATTTCACCTATGTTCAGGGTCATTTACTCGTATGTATGTCTCGATAATTCACCGGATTATTTGTTCGTGTTGTTTCGCATATATATAACCAATTTAATTCATCCGAATTAAACTAAATATATAATTTAACCAAAGTAAGTGGTAAATGTTTAAAAAATGTTAACCTGAATTTGCCGGGTGTCACATCATCCCCTTGTTGAAGGAATTTTCATCCCAAAAATTGCTCAACGTTGCTAAGAAGACGAAATAAAATTTTTAGGTTGCCACATCATCCCTTTGTGGAAGGGATTTTTGCCCCTAAATTGAATCTGCTTTAGTAGCATCTAGCTATGCCGCTAGAAACAGGTGTGAGTACTTAAGTCTCATTTGATCCTCTCGTTTCGATGTGAACTCTGGTCCACGTGTTGTGTTCCAACGAACTTTAACAATACGAATCTTACTCCGCCTTAGGCTTTAAATCTAGTAATCCAAGATTTCGATTGGTTCCTTGACGATACATAACTATTCGTTGACTTGTATCTCTTCCAGAGGAACGAGAAGTGTCTCATCAGTTAGACACTTGTTTTAGTTTGAGACATGAAAGACGTTGTGAACGACTTTCAGTTCCTCCAGGAGGTTAAGTCGATAGGCTATTGGACAAATCCTTTCCACGATCTCGAAAGGTCCAACATATCTGGGGTTTAGCTTTCCTCGCTTACCGAAACGGATAACACCTTTCCAAGGTGAGACTTTTAAGAAAACTTTATCGCCAACCTAGAATTCCAACGCTTTGCGACGTTTGTCATTAATTCTCTTCTAGTGGTCACGAGCTGCTGGCATACGCTGAAAAATTTGCACGATAGCTTTCGTTGTTTCGTGCACAAGTTTTGGACCAGTGAGTTGGCTATCACCCACTTCGGCCAAACATATAGGAGATCGGCATTTCTATCCATACAATACTCCAAACAAGGTTGCCTTAATGCTGGTGTGGTAACTATTGTTATAGAAGAATTTTGCTAGAGGTAAGTGCTTCTCTTAACCGTCGTCGAAATCGACTACACACGCTCGAAACATGCCCTCAAGAGTTTGGATTGTTTGTTCGCTCTGACCATCAGTTTGCGAGTGGTGTGCAATAGTCATGTCCAACCGAGTACCAAGGATTTCTGTAATGTTTCGATAAGCGAGATGTGAAACGAGCATCACGATCAGAAATGATGGAGATGGGCACGCCATGCCAAGAGACGACTTCGTTAATGTAGATACGAGGTAACTTCTCCATCCTGTCAGTCTATTTTATTGCCAGAAAGTGTGCAGATTTAGTGAGATGGTCTAGAATAACTGTAAGACCCTAACCCGTAATCACGCGATTATTTCCTAATCTTACGGGTTTTGACCTTAACTAAAAACCACTCCCGATTAAAACTTTGAAATTTTCTTTATAAGTCAACCCATTAAGATCAAATACATGTTTGATTCACACAAATTTTTACTTTTTAATAGTTGAAACATATTTTAAGATGTTGCGTTTTAACGGGAGTTCCGTAGATTCTAGTGCGGAAGCTTGATGAATGTTCGGGCGTGTTCGGTTCTTCTCGCGACTTGATCCTTGCTCCGGGACTTCCTTCACTTGTTTACCTAGCACCATTTCACAAAAATGGTTAGTGGGTTGTCAATGATACATTTAAACTAGTACGGTATTCGTTACACGTTGATACGGAACGGACCAGGCCAAACGGCCCTTTATCAGGAGAACAAACTGCTGCAACTTATGCGCAGCAGCTGTTCGGAATCGCTTTTACCCCTTCTAAAACCCAAAATTTGACTTCGACTTTCAAATGAGAATTGTTCTACGCTCCGAGAGCTTTCCGGGCATATAAAGAACACCTCCTAACGATTTTTCTACGATTTTATACGCAATTTTAAAGTTCGTGCTGACGTGCAGGTCAAAGAGCGCGGCCGCTCGGTCTCTGTGAGCGGCCGCTCGAAGCTTCTGATGTGATTTTGGTGGCTTTTAAGCGTGGGAATCATGTCGCAACCGCATTTGATGATTCCCGAAGCCTAAGTAATGACTTGCCGACTAAATAAACCTTTGTTTGACTGAAATTATGGTCCGGTTTATGTCGCCATGATCCGGTTCTTAGTTTTGAATGTTTATGGCGACTTTTACCCAATTTGACCCATTAAGGCCTTAATTCAAACAAGGCACTTTTGACCACTTAAAGTGCATACCGTTTGAGTTGTCAAGTCATTAGACACTTGATCAACAAAAGCGTTTGTCCGATTTGTTTCATTATGACTTGGTTTCTTAGAATCAACCTTTATAAATCCTTTAAATCCCCAAAATGCCCCTCATGGTCAAATCTTTCGATTTAGCCATTCGTGGCGAAACTTCTTGTTTCAAATCCAATGTTTTTGACTCAATGACTTGTTTAAAAACCTCTAAGTCCTTCCGGACTAGAGTTTCATCATTTCTCAAGTTTTCACTTGTTTAGTAGATTCCAAGCGCGTTTGCGCGCATTAGACATAGTTAGGGAAATAACTTACTTGATTTGCACCCACACCTCATGTGGGTAGTTTTAGTACCCATGTTGCTTCGCCCGAAGGTGTTTAATTAGCTACGGACTTACCGGGTGGTGTTGACCCATTCTCATACCTTGTGCGTATCCTCCATGATTCTTAGCACCAAGCGTGCATGCGCAAGTGCATTTACCTGCGTGCTTTCTAAATATACACATTAATTCCTCGGAACTCAAATGGTAATACCTTGCCATTTGATCCGTTTAACCTCGTGAATTTTAATGCTTGAAATACAAGCATCAAGTGTTGGACCCAAATGATGAGGACTTCACCATTTGACCCGTTTAGACCCATAGTTCATGTTACTATATTACACAAGTTTTTACCTATGGTTCAAGTGACACAACTTGACCCATTTAACATCATGGTTAATGATTTCATTCAATTGATTCCATTTGGATTAAAACATCCTTTCTCACATACCTTCTTAATTGACCCGTTTGATAAATTTCACCATTCGGTCATAACTCATTGTCTCGATTAAAGTCGTAAACCACGTTTTGTTTTGAGTGCACTTAAGGCAACTCATTTAGTACATTCCACCCCTTGGGATTTACCATTATCACATACACTAGATTCGAGACGAATGTATACAACAATTAAGCTATGTTATAGTCTAGTGGTGTAAGTACGACTTACCTCATACCCGTTCTTGCTTCCATGGCATCCGCCTTGCATCCGTTTGACCCATTTGCTCCCTCTTTCTTGTACCTAACTTGAGGATGAGTCAAACTCGTTTATTAGAATACCCAACATGGAATTATTTCACTATCCACATGTCATGTATTCATTATCAATTATAGCTAAATCCATAGATATTTCCTTACATAGAATGTGTAATCAACTTGGCTTATTACAAACCAACATTACATACAATTGATGGCTCTTACATGATTCTAACTTCATAGTTTCACTAGTGTTCACCAATTTGGCATTTAATCAAACACTTGGTGTGCACCCACCAATTTGTTTAGTTTCAAAAGTTCAAGATATAGCCAAAGCATCACCATTTGCCTAATCATCATCATAGCACATTATTTAGACCATTTTGCCTAAATTTCTCATACAACAACTTCTAAGAGTCACGAAAGGTTACTAGATATGAGTGGATTCAACCTAGAGGTTAAACCCCAAATTCTACACATGAACATAATCATATGATCAAAACCAAATACACATATTAGGTGTGATTTGTAACTAAATTAGGTATGTTTGAGGTTCCCCAAGACTAGAGCAACCTCTTTTAACCTTAAATTTCACGTTTTATCAAAACCCTAGTTTTTGACCAAATCAAAAACGGGTATTAACATCAAATTACATCAAATAGAAGGTACCTTGATGTTCATTAGGCCTTAGATAACTTGTTTCTTGCTAGAGCATCGAAAAGCCCCTTGATTTGGCTTGGATTCAAGCATGTTCTTGAGTATTTAGGTTTTGGGGAAGAATCCCCTTTGTTTTTCTTCCTGATAATCGATCCACACATATGTGTGTGGATTCTTCCATTTTTTTTTATTTAGATTATCCCATGTGCAACTCTAGTCCCTCGAGTTACTACAATGTTATTTTCGTATAAAAACTAACTAATTAAGCTAGTTTCTAACACCTTGTATCCGTTTATAAAAATGCTATTATTAACTAGGTTACTTCCATATTAGAGCATAACCCATAATCTTATCGTTTAAGTCTCGTTTTATTATTTTGCTAATCACGCCTAATGGCATAATTAGACGAACAAATGGTTTTGGGTTGTTACAAGTCTACCCCCCTTAAAGAGGTTTCGTCCTCGAAACCTTTCTTGTGTTGTTGCTTTGGTCGCAGCCAAGAACCTTAGTGTCTCTAATCAAATTTGTGCATCGCTCAATCCCTTGACATTCTATAGTCTAACGAGTAGTACTATATACTTATTGTTTGTATCCCTTTACTCGGCTTTCTAACTTTTATTATATGGAAGCCTTAGCTTTCATAATATGACTTGAGTCATTCTATTATTTCGGTTAACTAGGGGCAATATCTACATATTTACCCCCTACCCGACATTTTAGCTACTTCTGTTCTCATAGGTCTTCCCTAGATCCGTAGACTATCCCCGTCTACTATTATCACGAATGATGTAATGGTTTAAGGGGCCATTCTATCATGCACCTTAGGGCATCTACTGTAATACTCGATTGTAGCATGCATAGGCATACATGTCTATGCGTCTATTTCTAACAAGTAATTTGTCTTGGTTTCCAAGACTAACCCGGCTTTTTAACATAACCGTTTTCTAGCTTCTTGGATTCATCCCCGAATCCAACCATCGTTTCTTCTTGGTTTGCTATAACGTTATAAACAGACCTTGCTTTACACTAACATTTTACTTTCTTTGGCAAATCCTTATTTTAAGAATTTGCCATTTATTTGGTTTACCTAAGTTCCCGTTTTGCTAACTCGATTGGTGGTCATTGCCCCAACCGACCCGTTTAAAGACTTTTGAGTTTTAGATTTCAAATCGTTTATATATATATATTTAGAACGCTTAGTTTCTAAAAGTCCTCTTTCTGATTACCGATCTCAATATAAATTGAGGTCGGTTTCCTTTTTATAAAACCTGGTGTTGATTCGTCATTACAACGTATTGTATCGACTAATCTCTTATTATCACGGTTTGCATCAGATTGTAATAACGACACAATCCGACCGTTATCGTAATTTGCTTCAAATTGTACCAGCGATACAATCTAATGTTATTGCAGTTTACTCTTTTTCATCCTTAACCCGAGGGTTGAATGATTTACTGATTTATCACGGCCCAAGCCCGCTCTTTATGATCATGCTTTTTGCACTTTTATTCAACCAAGTTCATGACTTTGATTAAGAGTGCAACTGCCTTGGTCTCTACAACCCGCTCGGGATTGCTTATACCTCGGCTTATTAGTTTATGGTGATGCCTCGGTCTCTACAACCCGCTCGGGATTGCTTATACCTTGGCTTATTAGTGTATAATTTTGTCACTGACACGAAAGTCCAGTTGACCCATGGGTTTATCACGACCCATGTCTGTTGTTTATGATTTATCAACCAAAACCATAGTTATGATTGATTTACTGAATCAATACCTCGGCCTCTACGATCCCCACGGGTCGTTTATACCTTGGTTTTTTTTTTCCTTACCCTTTTGTTTATCGTGGCCCTTCGAACCATATTCGACTAATCCATGATTGTCCCGACACCTCACACTTACTTAGACCTTGTTACATAGGTTGTATATGTATTAATCATAAGAAACCCATGGTATCATATGTTTAACACTTACCTGGCCAGGGTAAGCAATCCGCATATGGTACACATGGACTTGTTATAATTAGTACATCACATCCTATGTACGCAAAGCTTCAGCTCATGCTTGTGTCTCTTATTTTATTTGGTAAAAACCCTTCCTTGATAATTTATTCAATGTTAGGTTTTTACCTTCATTCATTAAGAAAAAGCGATGTGTTTTTCAATTTAATAAGCTTTGTGTGATCATACTCATTGGCATGATCACAACGCCTTTCTAAACATTAGTTTGGGATGATTACCCCCAACCCGGTCTCGATGTTCAAGTTAAGTTGGTGCATTGATCGTTCATTATCGTGAACTATGCACCTTTCACATTTTTCCTATTGCTTGCATATGCAATTACCACTCTTCAGGTGATAATTGCATACTAATGCACCTACTATGGTTTCGAGCATGTACCTGTTTGATACTTGCTCCCATGTTCCCTTTCGTTACTGATCCATTAGCCTGAGTCGTTACTTGATTTGGTCCTTAGTGAGCATGCTATCACCCGTGCTCCCGAAACCTCTACAACCTTGTGTGGTGAATCATTTGATCCTCTCTCGATCAAATAAGATGTTATCATCCCTGTCACATTTATAATTTCAATTAATTAGTAACATGACATTTCAGTATTAGTATGCATCACTGCAATAGTGATGTTAGAGTTCTTGTTATGCGAGATTTCCGTTGCCCGAATCAAACTTTTGGATAGGCCCCATGAGTACCTAACCATTTCCTTATCAAGATTTTGAGATAGCGAGTATCTACGCGATATCACTATTGATTACCTATAACAATTTCCGATCAAAACGGATGTTTATTATAGGTATTACTTACCGGATTCCTTGATCAAGTCTTGAACCGAACACCCTTCAACACTTTGAGCGCACGGTTTAAGTCCAAGTATCCTTCCCGAGACTCGGATCCCTCAAACCTATGGCTCTGATACCACTTGTAAGACCCTAACCCGTAATCACGCGATTATTTCCTAATCTTACGGGTTTTGACCTTAACTAAAAACCACTCCCGATTAAAACTTTGAAATTTTCTTTATAAGTCAACCCATTAAGATCAAATACATGTTTGATTCACACAAATTTTTACTTTTTAATAGTTGAAACATATTTTAAGATGTTGCGTTTTAACGGGAGTTCCTTAAATTCTAGTGCGGAAGGTTGATGAATGTTCGGGCGTGTTCGGTTCTTCTTGCGACTTGATCCTTGCTCCGGGACTTCCTTCACTTGTTTACCTAGCACCATTTCACAAAAATGGTTAGTGGGTTGTCAATGATACATTTAAACTAGTACGGTATTCGTTACACGTTGATACAGAACGGACCAGGCCAAACGGCCCTTTATCAGGAGAACAAACTGCTGCAACTTATGCGCAGCAGCTGTTCGGATCGCTTTTACCCCTTCTAAAACCCAAAATCTGACTTCGACTTTCAAATGAGAATTGTTCTACGCTCCGAGAGCTTTCCAGGCATATAAAGAACACCTCCTAACGATTTTTCTACGATTTTATACGCAATTTTAAAGTTCGTGCTGACGTGCAGGTCAAAGAGCGCGGCCGCTCGAAGCTTCTGATGTGATTTTGGTGGCTTTTAAGCGTGGGAATCATGTCGCAACCGCATTTGATGATTCCCGAAGCCTAAGTAATGACTTGCCGACTAAACAAACCTTTGTTTGACTAAATAAACCATATCTCAGATCGATCTTTGAGTAAACTCAACAGTTGGAGTTGATCAAACAGATCATCAATTCCAGTGAGGGGATAACAATTCTTGATCATCACCTGGTTTAGCTCACGGTAGTCGATACACATATGAAGAGTCCTGTCTTTCTTATTAACGAATAGGACAGGAGTTCCCCAAGGGGATGAGCTAGGTTGAATAAAACATTTCTCAAGAAGTTCATGTAGTTGGTTATAATGTCCTTGCATTTCCGGGGGTGCAAGACGGTAAAGAGCTCTAGAAATGGGTGCTGCACCAGGTGCGAGGTCAATACGAAACTTCACTTGTCGTTATAGGGGTAAGCCAAGCAGTTCATCCGGAAATACCTTAGAGAAGTCACGAATGATAGGAATATGTTCAATCTTCTTCTCCTCGGTAGGTATTGAGGTAACGAGTGCCAGAATGGCGGTATAACCCTTTCGCAGAAATTTGTGGGCTTTTATGCAGGAGATGATATTCAAAGGCACACTATGCTTTTCGCCCTGAATAGATAACACTTCACCACAGAGAGGGAGAATGTGAAGGATTTTATCAAAACAGATTATTTTAGCCCGATGATGGGACAACCAGTTTATACCCACTACGACATTAAAACTACCTAGGATAACTGCCATAAGATCCATGTCTAGTGAGTGACCCGCTAATTCATGTTTACAACACCTAAGAACATGAGTAGCTATATTCAATTTACCGTTAGCTATCTCTACAGTGTGTTCGTTTTCTAGGGCTTAAGAGGTAGTATCTAGCAATTGACTAAACCCGAGGGAAATAAAACTTTTGTCGGCACCCACATTAAATAGTATCGAAGCAAAGAGATTCTTCAAGGGAAACATACCGGTAACAACACTCGGGTCTTGCCTAGCCTATCCCGAGCCAATAACAAAATCACGCGCGTTGCCATCGTTGCCATTGTTGTTGTTCTAATTGTTGTTGTTGTCCTTCTTGTGTTTTTGGTTGTTGTCATTCTGCTTCAATTTGGGATAGTTTCTCTTGAAGTTTCCTTCCTTTCCATATTGATAACAGCCCTTAGCTGACTACTGCTCAGAAAGTTAAGACTGTTTGGGTCAAAGCTCACCTCTACAGTCCATTGCAACATGGCGGCCTTGCCACACCGCTGAAAGAAGAAATTATCAAATGAGCCTTTATGGTGAAACCCACACTTGTTGCATTTTGGGTACTTACCAACATAGGTACCCTGCTTTCGGCCCGATTGATTGGTGTTAGAAGAAGAATTAGGGGTTTTGATTTTCTGATGTTGCTGCTGAGTTTGAAATCAGTTGGTTTTCTTACCGAAGTTGTTGTTGGTATCCCACTTTCCCTTGTTGTTATTGCTCCTGGCACTGGCGTCTTGAGAGGGTGGAGTGCCTTGAGCTACAACTTGATCAGTAAGGTGATGAGCTAAACGAATAGCTTCCTGAATAGTGGCGGGTTTGGAAGAAGTAACCATACTATGGATTTGACGCACGAAAACAGATATGTAGTGCTCAATACGCTTGTAAGCAGGAGTCACCATGTTAGGACACATGGTAGCAAGGTCGTGGTTCCTGGTAGTGTACTCCTCTCGCAACATCTGAGTAAATTCAGCCAAAGGAAGGGTGTTTGCTTCAGCCAATCCAAGTGTCTAGGCGGTAGACTTCCACCAAGTCAAAGCAGAGTTGTTCAAATGCCTTTCTCAATTCTTCCATCCTCAACTTCCTTGTTTTATCGTTACCATCATGACGATTCTTCAACATATCCCAAAGTTGTTAGGAAGTTGTGCAAGATCCAAACTGATGTAGAAGATCAATGTTAATAGCTTGAGATAGTTGGGAGAACGCCTTCTTCTCCACTGCAAACTTCTTTTTCTCATCCTCAGCTAAACTCTCCAATGGAATTGGTTCACCTGTGTTCTCCAAAACCGGTGCAACATAACCCTTAGCAATCATTTGCCATGCCTCGGTGCCTTCCATTCCCATTCCCTCCAAATGAATCTTGAACTTTTTGTGCCATTGATTGTAATCCACCATCTCCATCAGCTTCGATGGACGAATCCCGCTACCCGAAGACAAATCATTAATTAAAGTAGAAATAGCATTGGTAGTTTGAGAGTGTACTGCGGCTGCTGCAACTCCCCAATAATCATTCATGGGTTGTTGTGGAGATTGAGCAACAGTCTGTGGCATCAAACTGGTCATAGCGAGGTAATTGATCGGCTAAGATGGTTGACCATTCGTATTCTATGCAGCTACAGTCCAAGGATCCATAGTAACGTGTTGTTGTTGTGTAGTATTAGGCCTCGGTGTTGTTGGAAAGTTCCACATATCGTCTACGAAGTCCGGAATGCGAAACACTTAGAAAAATTTTTGATCAGCTTCTATGTTCGACCCTTTTCAATAAACGTGGGTTCGAATGTAGAATATGACACACCAACTCACTTTCGACCACTAAATTCCCACTTTTGACCTCCCGTAGGGTCGAATGTACCAAATATGGTCGAATGTACAACACAACACCCACAACTTCTAGGTTCGACCTAAAAAAAATAACCACGTTTGACCTAAAAATCTCAGATTCGACCTAAAACACACACGTTCGACCTTTCTCTCCTAGGTTCGACCCTGTTCATTTGAAAAACGGTTATTCTTTGAAAATCAGTTATTTTGATCCCAATTTTTCAAAAGTTGATGAATTTTGATGATGTTTTGCAGGTTTTGCTTTGGAATTGATTTGGAACAAGTTTAATAAAGATAATTCTTGATTTTAACCGTGAAAACTAGTCCGAATCAATCAATTTTCATCAAAAACCATTGTTCATTCAAAACAGAAAAATTTTGATCAAATTTGGGTCCAAATCAGCTCAAAAACTATCAATTCATAGTTGTTTGATCATATAGGCTCTGATACCACTTTGTGGAGGATCGTTTTGTCAAAAACAAGTAGTTTGATCAAACAAGTCTACCAATTTAGGTGCGGAATCCCTAAATCAGTTACGAAATGATAATAGTATGAACAAAACACGCAAATCGCCTTTTAAACTCCATTTCATTAATAAACAATCTCAATTAATCTTACAAAACGTTGTTTACAATGAAATAAACGCTTTTCAGAAAAGCTTAGAACACTAGAGAGAAATACAAGTCTAATGAGGAACACAAATGACAAAAGTTAACATTAAAATCAAAATTTCAGTTTATATAGGCCTGCACATTCGCCCCCCGTAAGGGTCGAATGTGCAAGTTCGACCCATCAAATGGTCGAATCAAACACATTGTTCTTCAAACTACACATTCGCCTGAATTCTCTTCCTTCGACCTTCTGTAGTCCACCTTTGACCCTTCTAAAGCCACTTTTGACCCCACGTTTTCACCAAAATAGAATTGAATGTGCAATCCAATAACACTAGTCGCAAAACGTGTATCAACAGGGTATTATATCTGTATCATGGCCAACTCATCATAAAGCCTCCTAATGTCCTCTTGAGCCTTCGAGTCATGCTCAAGTAGCTCATTCAGTGCCCCACATGCTCTCTTCATCTAATATACCTCAGATTCAAGGTGGCCTACAATGGCAGCAACAGTTTGCTATAGCGAACATGGGAGTGTGGGTAGAGTTGCAGCATCTCTGGGAAGGTCAACAGAGGGTGGGGGTGCGACACGCTCGACGCAAACCCAATCCTTGATCTTGTATGGGTACCAATCCCAGCTCTTCGGGTTATTGTGATAACGAATGACAAAGGGTTCATAGTCCTTCCTTGGCGGGCTAGTAGGGTCTGGACGTTACCTCTTAGTAGGAGAAGAAACTAGTGCTTGTGAACGAGCTAGGGATTGGTTAGGCGCATCTGGTTTGGGCGAAGAGTGGCTAGGGTTTGCGGATGATGATGACGACATTTTCCTGCTAGGTTAAACTTTTTTGTTTGAGTATTTTGTTGTTGCATAATTTTGTTGGAGATTGTTGTGTGAACATATAAATTTTCGAAATTTATATATATATATATATATATATATATATATATATATATATATATATATATATATATATATATATATATATATATATATATATATATATATAACTATTAGTGTTTGAGTTGCATATTACATTGTTTGGCAGTTATGTAAGTATCAAGACTCAACACTTGAGTAATAGTAGTGTTCAATCTAGTGTGTGACAGTTATAGACTAGACTCAACATGCAGTCGTAGTTCACTATAACCATTAGCTCTGATACCAATCTATCACACCCTAATATTTCCACTGCAGGGTTTTATCGCATGGCGTGTAACAAACCAGGATCTAGTCAACGGTCGAAGGAATGACCTCTATATTCTTTCAAAATTATACGTAATAAAAACAAATAGTTTTTCATGTTTCAAAATTTAGAAGTTCAGCAGAAGAAGTAAATAAATTTCATGCAAACATCTCGTATAATAAGTACGAGTTTCCCAAAAACCACACGATAAAATAAAATTTTTGAAAACCAAAAGATAATGTCTGTGATGCATGCGAGACTCCAAGTGCATCCTAGCAGCAGTACCTTAGAGACCTGAGAAAACATGTTAAAATGTGTCAACAATTATGTTCGTAAGTTCACGTGTTTTCTATAAAGTAAGTTCCATTCGTTTGTTTGTACTCACGTCCATTTACTAATTATATCTGGTACTAGCTAGACATTAAACAAGTTACTAAGCGTACATAAATCATTGTTGATCTTTGGTATTTTGTTTGCCTACCATCACCGTCCATTATATGGTGACAAATGTTTAGGACAACATGCACCTACTCAACCTCTAGTTGACACAGGTGGGGCTTGTTAGACCTATTAAATATATTCACATCTCCTCGCTATGCTACACATACTATGGTTTATAATGCAAGGACTTAATAATGGAAGTTACGCTATAGTGAACAAGTGGTATAATAGTACAAGTGATTTACAATGTTCGTGTGTTTGTGTAGCATGTTTCTCCCCCAACAGGAAAACAATAAAAAGGAGACGTGAAACTCACCTTAGGTTTGCATGCTAAAATAAACCAAGAATTTTATAAAATAGATATCCCACTACCGGAAACCTATCATATAACAACCTATAAGCATTTGTCAAGTGTTTGTGTTTGTCCAGTTAACCCATTGAATCCGATCAATGTGTTTGTTTGTGTTTTTACAAAGTGTTTGATTATGTTTGACATTGTTTGACTAAGTTTGACCAGCCGACCCGTTGGTGACCCATTAAGGTTTCATGTTTGTTCAAATTTAATAAACCTAGAATTACATATTTCACCCAATACATGTAATCCTAGAATCCATCATATTAGTTAACACATAACAAGTAGCATGTTACACATACTCATGAATTGGTGTTCATTCACATATCCTACTACTAGTACGTCATCAACAACAAGTCATACAACACAACACATTCCATTCACCCTACAACTTGTAACTCATGCAAAATTTCTATATTTAGTAATGTATGAACTCCAAGAACATGTAAAATGTAAAAAGTTTCCCTTTTTAGCAAGTCTATGAATCTAGTTTGATTTCATCAAAACGAGTGTTCTAACACTCTTACATAATCCATACTAAGCATCTCATATCATTACATTTATCATAACATGAATAAATCTCAACTTCAAAATCCCAAAATACATAAAGCTTCCTACTATAGAAGGGTATGAACAACGGATTAAACAACGTTAGTCAAGCATCTAGAGCATGTTAATCATCCTAAACTAGCATAATATCAACATGAAATCATCAAACTCAGATCCAGACATCATAATTCTAAACTCATGGTTTGTTAAGTTTCATCAAAACAAGGGTTTATGATTAATCATTCATCATATATTGTAATATAATCAAATCACCATCAAAACTCATCACATAAACATGTTAAACCTTTACAAATCGTTAACTATTGATAAAAACAACTTTTGATCAGATCTGGACTTTAGGTTTTATGGACAAAAACAAGATTAAACATAATCAAATGGATTAAAACAAGTAAAGGGTTGATTATTGACCTTAAGCTCTTCGTTTGGGTGATAAATACGTGTCCTAAGCTCCAATAATCCTTGGAATGTTGAAGAGCAGAGGATAAGGGTTGAGTTTTTCGAGATCGGGGCTGGTGTTGGTGATTAGGGTTGTAATTATGTGAAAAATGGTGCCAAAAACCGATTTTAATCAACAAAACACGACATGGGCTGTTTTGGGCCTGGTGGCGTCACACGGAGCTTCACCCTTCACCAGGCCGCATGACGCGGCGCGTCACCTGTTGGGCCTGGGCCTAGCAGGTTTATTATTATTATTTTTTGATTGATGTAGTTATTATTTGCACTTGCACAAAACAACTAACACCCAAAATATGAAATACAATAATTCATGACCCGAATTACTTTCCCGGTTCATCGGGTGTCAGTTACGGACTCGGTAACGCATTTCATTTAAATACACGAAAGTACATAATTGCAAATAGTATCAAACGATTTATTCTAAACTTATTAGTTTGGTTATTTCATCAACGTTCAGGGTCGTTTACTCGTACGTATGTCTCGATAATTCACCAGATTACATGTTAGTGTTGTTTCTCATATCTTTAACCAGTCTAGTTCATCTGAATTAAACTAAATATATTATTTAACCAAAGTAAGTAGTAAATGTTTATAAAATGTTAACTTGAATTTGTCGGGTGTCATACAATGAACATACTACAAATAACAATTGTCACAATGTGGTGTAGGGTGATATCAAGCGACGATTAGCGACAAATAACTAATAACATAAAGAAGTCATGGCTCTCATGTTACGACTTAGGTTTTTACTATTAAATTTAATGTTAAATTTTTATTTGATGAAGCGTTCTAGTCATATTTTATTTTCATATATTGGGCCAAATATTGTGTATAAAGCTATAAATATTACTATGATTTGTGGGTGTATGTTTAATAGATAAATAATAATTTATTTGAGCCGAACAAAGCCGAGTGGACCTTTGCTCGTGCGTGACTCGTTCACAAACCGAACCGAGCCGATCGGCTCATTTACAACCGAGCGAACAATCGAGCATTTTTTGAGCATTTTCCAAACGAGCGGCGAGCAAGTGACGAACGATTTGAACAGTCCTAGTTGTACTGCATGAACAAAACAAACTTAATTTACTTAATTTAATAATAAAACTTTTTGAGTATTATATTTTACTTTATAAATAGTTAAAAATATATATATATAATTATTTTATTAATTGGGTAATGATTGAAGGGGCATGAAATAGTCATAAACCACTACACATTTTTTTGGTTTAAAATGAATTTGATGACGTGGATGCGACTTGACAAAAAAACACCCCTAAAAAGCATAAACCACTACTCATGGTCTAACTGAGTTGAGAATTTACGGCATTATTATATAGTTTAAAATTTAAGCGAACTTCTATCGAGAATATCTAATTTAATGCAGAAATAGATATTGTCAAGATTACCTGATCTTAGCCGGGTCTCAATGTCAGGCGGATAGTTCGTTTCAGTGGTTGTCATGGATGCCTGTAAAGTGCAATATATTGTCTTGGAGAGCAGTGTTAGAACGAATTCCTACAACTACTGCTCTGATGAGACGAGGGGTGATGCTGAATGACGAATTGTGTACTTTATGTAACTATAATGTTGAAACCACGGAACATTTATTCACGGGGTGTTGGTTCGCAAGTGAAGTGTGGAGCAGTATTGGGAGATGGTGTCGTCTAAATCCCATCTATGCGTTCCATTTTGCTGATCTTCTTAAGCTTTTTCAGAGCAGGGGGTATAAAAGAAGGAAGAAGATGGTTCATGGCATCATTTTAGTCACCGTTTGGGTTATTTGGAAAGCGATAAACAACAAGAGATTCAATAACAAAGATGTTAATGTTGGATATATAGTATGTCCGATGTAATTAAAAGTCGAGGTCAACGTAACCCGACCCGGTACGATCCGAAGAGTTACACGTTGGTACACGAATCAGATAAGTTCATGTGTTGGTGGATTATTATTTCTGAAATAATAATAGTTTTGAACTCGAGGGACTAAATAGTAAAGTTTACACTTTGACTAGTCAAATGGTCAAGTGTATGACTTTGACTAATTAAGTGGTCAAGTCTTTGACTAGTCAAATTGTCAAGTGTATGACTTTGACTAATTAATTGGTCAAGTCCTTGACTAGTCAAATGGTCAAGTGAATGACTTTGACTAATTAAGTGGTCATGTGCCTTTTATCTATATAAATAGGTGTGATAGATCAAACTCTAATCACACATGTTTTTGAAATGATAAAACAACATAACCCTTGTCTCCTCTTCAAGATTTGCGGCCACCCTTAGGAGCCACCGCCCCTTTGTCCGCCGAAACCACCATCATCGCTGCCTCCTTCTTACAAAGTGTTGCTTTCGGTTGGCCAGTGCTCGGGTGTGAACTTCCTACTAGCGAGGATTCGTTGTAACCCGCGCGTTACAATTCCGGTGTAGTCGTCAAAGGTTGACTACTAAACCCCCTATGGTTGTTCATTATTTATTTGTTTATACGCGTTTAACCGAGATCCTGATTGGGAATATTTTGTTAATTGGATTAATAAAATTAAACATATTTTATATATATATATAAATCGGCTCATATTATATATTGTATATAATCGATTTTATTAATATACAAAAATGCTTCCGCTGTGTATTTGATACCATGATTCCCAACAGTGGTATCAGAGCCACGGTTACGCGCGTATAGATGGTAAAGTTATAATTTTGATCTATGTTTTATTTGTCAAAAATTTATTTTTTTTGACAAAAGATCAAAAGCTTTTTGTTGTTCATGGATTGTGACGTGAATCGAGCCCTAGGTATTTTGACCCTTGTCATGGTTGTGTTTGTGATGTTTTTTTTTTTTATTGATTTGTATTTTTTATTACGGATATTGGATCCGGTGTAATAGATAGGATTAGAATAGATTTGTTTTATTTATATTTCAAATTTATTTGTAATCCTACAAGTACAAGATCAAGACGAAGATAAAAAGGCAAACAGGTTCCATGAAGATAGAGATCTCGGGTCAAGTGGGAGCTATATCAAAAATAGTTTTGAAACCCTTTTGACTGGTTCGTTTCGTTTCTGGCTAAAACGAAACGGACAACCTATTAGGGGCTCGATTCGTTTAATTTTATTATTATGTTTTGTGGTTGTGGTTTATTTATTGTAAATAATTTAGATAACCCAAAATAAATAAAATTTTCACAATCATGGCAACGGTTTTATTAAAACAAGTTTTATAAAAACCGAAAAGCATATTTAATAAAAGGAGTTTTATTAATATTAAAACAAGTCCATTCGCGATAATACGACCAACATAGTTTAAATAGGGTATTTAAAACTATATCGTGTCGAGTGTTGAAAGGAGTTTCAATTATCACGAACAATATAAAATTGGATTTTATAAACTATTGTGTGACTCACATCATGCTAACGAGTCATTCAAAATATTTATGGTAAATATTAAAATTAAATCCCAATTTTAAATTGATGTTTATGCCACCCTTAACGAGTTAACACTTCGTTTTAAATCGAACCCAAATGTTAGTGCTGACCCTGCATCTGGGCGTTGATCATGAGTGAAGGTAATCATCGCGTTTCCTGTGTAATATAGGCCGGTGTTACAGTTAACAGTAAAGGACCAAACATCGCTTGTTTGACAAGTGGGCATAGTTGGGGTTAAACATACATCGCTCTTAGCGATAACCCCAAATGGAGAGTTGTGTAGTGGACATAATTAACAATCGTTGTTTACCTACCTAATCGTACCAGTGGACAGTGCTAAGCCAGTTCACTGTGTATTGATGAATCGGGGTCTCATCCTAATTAATTTTGATTTTGGGTCATAAGATAAATTAGGATATTTGAAACAAAAAATACTAATAATTTAGATTTTGAACTTTGTAGATGTCAACTGAAAACAATTCCACCTCTCAATTCTCTCTCAAGTCCATCTTAGAGAAGGACAAACTTAACTACTCCAACTTCATGGACTGGCACCGCAACTTGAAAATTATTCTCAAGGCGGAGAACAAGTTGTATGTTCTAGAAACGCCAGTTAGCACTCGTGTGCTAAAAATGAAGACATAGGTTGATCACTTGGCTCGTTTGGAATTCCCCTTGAGCGATGAGTTAGCTGGGGGTAATATCCTAAACTCATTGCCCAAGTCATATGATCAGTTCATTATGAACTACAATATGAATGGGATGGAAAAGACACTTGCAGAACTGCATCAGATGCTCAAAACTGCTGAGGTGAACATACCTAGCAAGACTGCACCAGTGCTAGTGATCAAGGAGGGAAAAGTTAAGAAACCTAACACCAAGAAAATGGGCAATCAGGGAAAAGGCAAATCTGTTGCCAATAAGAAACCTCGGAAAGATGCCAAGTGTTTTCATTGTGATGAAACTGGGCACTGGAAGAGGAACTGTGCTAAGTATTTAGCTAAGCTGAAGCAAGCTAAGGCTTCAGGAGGAGAGTCAGCAAGTATATATGTTATTAAAATCTTTGCTTTTTCTAGCAAAACATGGGTGTTTGACACAGGATGTGGTTTCCACATTTGTAATGTTTTGCAAGGACTAAGAAAGATTAGAAAGCTGAAACAAGACGACTTGGAGGTCCATGTTGGCAATGGACAAAGAGTTGTTGTGAAGGCTATAGGAGAATGTATTCTCTTACTTCCTTCTGATTTAGAACTTGTTTTGAACAAAGTTTATTACATTCCTAGTGTGACTAGAAATATTGTTTCAGTTCCGGTTTTGCGTGGACAAGGTTTTAATTATCGTTTCAATGGCGAATTTATTTCTGCTTATTTTAACGATGTATTTTACTTTGATGCAAAACCTAACAATGGGATCTATGAGATAGAAATCCAAAATGCTAACATATTATGCAATATCTCCCATAAACGTAATAAGTTGGACTTTAATGATACGTATATGTGGCATTGTAGACATGGTCACATAAGTGAGAATCGTGTTAAACAACTCAAAACCGCAGGAATCCTGGATTCCAAAGGTTCGGAGTCGTTTGGAAAATGTGAATCATGCTTAAGTGGAAAGTTAACAAAAGCACATTTTTCAAATGTTGGAGAAAGAGCCAATGATCTGTTAGGACTTGTACATACAGATGTATGTGGTCCATTCAGAACAATGTCAAGACATGGTGAAAGATACTTTGTTACATTTACTGATGATTTCAGTAGATATGGTTATGTTTATCTTATGAAGCATAAACATGAAACTCTTGAAAAGTTTAAGGAGTACCAAAACGAAGTAGAAAATCAGCTAAATAGAACTATTAAAATGCTTCGATCAGATCGAGGCGGTGAATATCTTAGTCAGGAATTCATCGACCATCTAAAGGATTGTGGAATAGTTTCACAACTCAATCCACCTGGAACACCGCAACATAATGGTGTGTCTGAGCGGAGAAATCGAACTCTATTAGATATGATTCGATCAATGATGTGTCGAACAAACCTTCCAAAATCCTTTTGGAGTTATGCTTTGGAAACTGCCGCAACAATTGTGAATATAGCTCCAACGAAAAAGGTTGATAAAACACCCTATGAGATATGGCATGGAAAGAAACCTCATGTATCCTACATTAAAGTCTAGGGATGTAATGCTTATGTCACTCTAGAATCTTCGGATAAACTAGATCCTAGAGGCGAAAAAGTGGTTTTCGTTGGATACGGTAAAAAGATCGGTTACCTGTTCTACCACCCCACTTAAAATAAGATTTTCGCCAAACGCAGAGGAACTTTCTTAGAGGAAGAGCTTCTGGCGCGAGGGATTGGAGATAACCATGTGGATCTTGAAGAAATTCAAGAATCACAAGTGACTGAACCAACTGTTCAGACAGAACCAGATGTAACTGATCCAGTTGTTGAAGTTGAGCCTGAGAGGACTCAAGAAACAACAGAAACACTAAGTGTTCGGAAAAGTATTAGGGATCGTCGTGCACCGGTAAGGTATGATGATATCTTCATGATTGATGAAGCTGAGCCTACTACTTACAAAGCTGCAATCTTGGATTCAGAATCCAAGAAATGGCAAGAAGCCATGAATGCAGAGATGCAATCCATGTATGATAACCAAGTCTGGGATTCGGTTGATCTTCCTACCGAATGTCGGACTGTGGGAAACAAATGGATCTTCAAGAAGAAGACTGACATGGATGGGAATGTGCAAACCTACAAAGCAAGGCTTGTAGCGAAAGGTTTTACTCAGACTCAAGGAATTGATTATGAGGAAATTTTCTCGCCAGGAGCCATGCTTAAGTCTATTAGAATTCTACTTGCCATTGCTGCATATTATAACTATGAGATATGGTAGATGGATGTCAAAACCGCGTTCCTTAATGGACACTTACTGGAAGATGTCTATATGGTTCAACCTGAAGGTTTTGTCAATCCAAAGAATCTTAATAAGGTGTGCAAGCTGAATAAATCCATCTATGGACTAAAGCAAGCATCTCGCAGCTGGAATCTCCATTTTGATCAGAAAATTAAAGAGTTTGGTTTTATCAAGAACGAAGATGAACCGTGTGTTTACAAGAAATCTAGTGGGAGCTATATCACTTTTCTTATACTGTATGTAGATGACATACTAATCATTGGAAACAATATCCCTATGCTTAAAGATGTTAAGACCTGGTTGGGTAAATGTTTCGCAATGAAAGATCTTGGTGAAGCCGCTTATATTCTGGGATTAAAGATTTATAGAGATAGATCAAAGCGGTTATTGGGTTTGAGTTAAAGTACATATATTGATAAGGTCTTACGACGCTTCTCAATGCAAGACTCAAAAAGGGGGCTCTTGCCCATGGCACATGGAACCATTATTAATAACAAGTAGTGTACAAACACTAAAGAGGAAAGGAACAAAATGGAAAGAGTTCCATATGCTTCTACTATTGGTTCCATCATGTATGCCATGTTGTGTACTAGACCTGATGTCTCGTATGCTCTTAGCATGACGAGTAGATATCAACAGAACCCAGGAGAGAGTCACTGGGCTGCAGTGAAGAACATTCTTAAGTACTTGAGAAGGACTAATGACATGTTCTTAATATATGGAGGACTGGATGAGGAGCTGTCAGTTAAGTGTTATACTGATGCAAGCTTCCAGACTGATCGTGATGATTCAAGGTCACAAATGGGATATGTTTTCATTCTGAATGGTGGGGCTGTAACTTGGAACAGCTTTAAGCAAAGTGTGGTTGCTTAATCCACCTGTGAATCAGAATACAATACTGCATCGGATGCTGGAAAGGAGGCTGCCTAGATGAAGAAGTTCATTGGTGATCTCGATGTTATGCCTAGCATAAAGAAACCAATCGAGATACTGTGTGACAACACTGGTGCCATTGCTCTTGCAAAGGAACCAAGGTCACACCAGACCACAAGGCATATACTCAGGAAATTCTACTATATTAGAGAGATAGTAGAACGTGGAGACATCATGATAAACAAAGTTCATACAGATCTAAATCTGGCTGACCCCTTTACTAAGCCTTTACCTCAAGCTAAACATGAGGAGCATGCTGAAAGATAGGGCTTAGAGTTGCTAGACAGTGGGCATGATCTGTAATTAGTATTGGTGTTTTATTTTGAACTATAACAGTTACATTGAATATTTATTTGATTTAATGGGTTAAATGCAAATTTAAATATTTTGTGACCGTGTTCATTATTTGTATGTTTAAATTCTTGAATAAGAGTATTCTAAATATCCGTAGTCGATCAAATTACATGGGAATGAATTTGAATGTAAGACTATTGTGAATTGAGATGATTGTATTCATGAGATGAATAACTCAATGGTTTGAGAATCATAATTCACAGATATCATTAGGGAATGATATTGGATGTAACTCGCTTCAAAACAATCTCCATGGATCTGTGTCATGAGATGTTTTGATATTGATATGTTCAATTTGTCCTTTTTTCCTAAGGCACATATTAAACTACATTGATCAAGGATTATCCTTGATGTTATCTAGCACTGTCCTGAAACATGGGTAGTAATAAGGGTATCGTTGGGAGAAATCCAAGATTAAGTGGGAGTTGTATGACGCTGATGGAATTCTGTACTTCTATAGGATTAGAAGTCTAGACATTCTGGCGCCCTCGTTAATTCAAACTGGTAAAAACGCGTGAACACGCTCGGACTAAGGTAGTTCGTTAGACCACTTTGAATTAGAGACGAGAATAGAGAATGGTTGATCACTATATAAGAATGAATGATCCATGTCTTATGATCAACGGATGTCTATACAGAAGGGACTTATTGATAGAATTATCATGGCTATAGTATTTGGTTAAGTAAAGCGTTACTTGAACTCAAAGAACTAGTTTACGACTGTAAAGTGTCATACTGGTTTGGGTGCAATGCGATGCAGCTAGGCGTCCAACTCTGCGCACGTTGACTCATTTAATTAAAATCGTCCAAGTGGGAGATTGTTGGATATATAGTATGTCTGATGTAATTAAAAGTCGAGGTCAACGTAACCCGACCCGGTACGATCCGAAGAGTTACACGTTGGTACACGAATCAGATAAGTTCATGTGTTGGTGGATGATTATTTCTGAAATAATAATAGTTTTGAACTCGAGGGACTAAATGGTAAAGTTTACACTTTGACTAGTCAAATGGTCAAGTGTATGACTTTGACTAATTAAGTGGTCAAGTCTTTGACTAGTCAAATGGTCAAGTGTATGACTTTGACTAATTAATTGGTCAAGTCCTTGACTAGTCAAATTGTCAAGTGAATGACTTTGACTAATTAAGTGGTCAAGTGCCTTTTATCTATATAAATAGGTGTGATAGATCAAACTCTAATCACACATGTTTTTGAAAAGATAAAACAACATAACCCTTGTCTCCTCTTCAAGATTTGCGGCCACCCTTAGGAGCCACCGCCCCTTTGTCCGCCGCAAACCACCATCATCGCTGCCTCCATCTTGCAAAGTGTTGCTTTCGGTTGGCCAGTGCTCGGGTGTGAACTTCCTACTAGCGAGGATTCGTTGTAACCCGCGTGTTACAATTCCGGTGTAGTCATCAAAGGTTGATTACTAAACCCCCTATGGTTGTTCATTATTTATTTGTTTATACGCGTTTAACCGAGATCCTGATTGGGAATATTTTGTTAATTGGATTAATAAAATTAAACATATATTTTATATATATAAATCGGCTCATATTATATATTGTATATAATCGATTTTATTAATAAACAAAAATGCTTCCGTTGCGTATTTGATACCATGATTCCCAACAGTTAAAGGTATAGAGGTGGTTGGAAGTGTCCAGTTTTTGGCTTTTTTATGGTTTAAAAATAGGTCCAGGTTTACATCTTTGGTATGGAAAGATTGGTGTGAGTATCCTATGTATATGATGTAGTTGGTTTGCCTTCCTCGGCTTGATGAAGTGCTTGTTTTTAATGAAAGTATATTTATAAAAAATGAAAGCTATCCTATTTGACAATTTATACGGACTCTTTCTACTAGCAACTCACAAACTGAACTAATTGTTTTCAAAATTAGTTATATACAAACTTAGATACCTTAAGTGTTTTTTTATTTTTTTACCTTTTTTTAATGGCTAATCAAGTGAAAGCGTGCAAACTTATGAACCCATAAGCAGTAGCAAAGTTTCTTTAGGGTCCGAGTGGGCCCTAACCCCCACCAATTTTTAGCGTAATTGTGGAATTTTGTGATTTTCGTAGGGAAATTGAGTCCGGCCCCACCGATTTTATCTTCCGGCCACTACCGTTCGAGAAAAAATTGAGTCTGCCCCCACCGATCGAAAACCAAGCTTCGCCACTACGCATAAGACTCAGGTTCGATACGGCCCTCCCTACGCAAAGGGCGCTTCCAAGTAGAAATAGGTGAGACCTATGATTCTGAAGATACCAACCTCCTCTCCACGTAGAGGCTTGGAGACAAAGAGACTACATATCAAACCAGCGTTGTCTCAAGAAGCTTCCTCATTATTCATGTCATTAATGTAAATCGAACTCGATATGTCCTCTAGCATTTTGACTAACATCATTGTTGTTACCAACTCAACTAATCAATAGTGACTGTATTCTTTAAAATATCAATAAAAAAGATGCTCTTTTATAATTATTTTTACTTTGTAAAAAACTAATATCCAAAATGTTGCACTCTATTTAACTTCTAAAATGCTTTGTACGTATCATTATTTTACATTTATTAGGTTTTCTATGAATAGAATTGTTCTGTTTCTGTATGTGGTGCGTGATTAAATGTTTGAAGTAAAATTGAGTGGATTATTATGTTAAATCTTATTACACCACCCATAGTCGGGCGTCTTTTGCAGCACTATTTCAAAGATGGCGCCCCCAACACCATTACATAATGTTGTGCAACAAATCCCAGAACCAATTAATGCTTGACACATCATGTCTTCCAACACTCTTTTTCTATTTCAAACGGTCAATTTTTTTTTAAAGCAACGATCAAAAAGTTGTTTAAATATATATGTATGGTTTAGGATCCTGTACAAAGTACATTTTTCGTGAGAAGTGTGAGAATGACTAAGAATTGACATGTAGACATCATTTTTTGGATTTAGGAATGATTTTTTAGGTTGTTTAAACTTGAAAAACACCAAACACAACAATCTAAAACACAATACAATATATTATAGTCATTAAATTAAAAAAAACAGCTAAAACACACTACTTAACGCTTAAAACACACTGCTAATGTTCTTAGCATGGTGTTTTAAGTTTTAAGCCTAAAATACATTGTTTTCGGTTTTTAATTGTTATGTTTGGTGTTTTTATAGGCAAAACAATCCAAAACATCACGACTAAGTTCAAAAAATGATGCCTAAGTATCAATTTTTAATACTTCTCACACTTCTCACAAAAAAAGCACTTTGTACACGATCTTGCCCCTATATATATATATATATATATATATATATATACCACAACACATACCATATACATATAAACACAACACAAACCATATACATTCAATCAAAACACACCAATATTTTAAAAACATGGGTTCCCCCACGTCATCATCCGTTGCCAAGGAATATTACAAAGTTTCTAGGCGATGAAGGTGAGTCGACAGAGGAAGAGTTGGAGCAAGATCCGGTTACAAGTGCACGTTCGCTTGCGGCGAGATATATGGAAGAAACTAGTGCATCTACACTTCCAAAACTGTCTAGACAGTATTACGAACGAGATCGTTAATCCGCAAATGCTCGATTGATGAAGGATTACTTTGATAAAAAAAACCCGACTTACCCCGACCCAAAGATTTTTAGGTGTCGTTTCCGGATGAGTAAACGTTTATTTCTTCGTATTACCAGAGACGTGAAAAACGTGTTTCCTTACTTTCAACAAAAATCAGATGCGAGGGGGTGATGGGATTTACCGATATTCAAAAGTGTACTTCAGCACTGTGTATTCTCGCATACGGTAATACGATAGATATCAACGACGAGTATTTTAAAATGGCTGAGGAAACAACACGCGATTGTTTGGAGTATTTTTGCCAAGGTACATCACTTTTTTAAAGTAAATTCATTTACCTTTTGTATATTTAATCTAACACACACACTTATATATTGTCACACCCTCAAATTCCACGTGCGGGGTTTTACCGCGAGGCACGTGACACACCAGGATCCAAGTCAACGGTCACAATAAACGACAACTATATGATTCGAAAACAACGTAAACTACCCATTAAAATTTCAAAACCTATCCACCACAGCGGAAGCATAAAACGTTATTACGATTCAAAAGTAAAACTAAGAAAACTTTTGATAATACTGAATAACATGCAAGTGAATCCTAGACGCCGTGAGACTCTGTGCGCCTATCGACTGCTGCTAGCTCAACGACTTGAGACAAACATGCTAAAACGTCAGCAAATAATGCCGGTGAGTTCACAGGTTTTATGTTAAACGTTTAAGTAATGAAAGTCATCATGTTATCACTATGTTAGAAATGATAGCGTTAGTGTCACACCACGACAATGGCGGAAACACGTGGCGCGACGGAGCAAAGCATAAAGTCAAGGTTATTACTAAACACAAGTAATTTAAGAAAATGGGTCATTTATTATGACGTCAAATCTTGTTCAAATATTACACAAAAGTAAATTGTTTTTAAGACAATCATAGAGGTTTCTCAAATATATCCCAAATGCCTTGGGAAATAAAAGTGAAACCCCGCAAAAGTTTGACGCCGCATTGGAGGATTCCACGACCCAGCTTGCCCGGTTCTCCTTCATCTAATTACCTGAAAGATATGTTTAAAAGTTTCGTCAATATAAATATATTGGTGAGTTCACAGGTTTTTAGTTTCCAAAACTTGAATACTTGGGAAATACCATGTTATGACAATATATAGGAGTTGCAAATTCCTATAACCCTACTTGAGACTATAATCAAACCAAGACGTATAAAATAAATATGCCCCGCTCCAAGTCGTTACTCGGTTTCCCACGACTTAAGTTCAGAATATATGCACCCCAGGCATAACCTAATGCATAATCGACGCTATCGATTAGGGGTGGGCCTTGTCAGGCACCAATAGTACTATTCAATATTCCTCCGGTTTCATTTCCCTGAATAAATGATTATAGAGGCAAGGACTCAACCCCGAGTGGCGGTCACACCTCAAGTAATAAATCCGTCATACATTTTCCCTAACATATCTTTCCCCCGAAAAACGTAAAAATAGTTTAAAATGGGGCCGTGAAACTCACCTGAACTCTGTCTGGCTTACTAGGCGGATAGCAAAGATGGTCTCGCACCTACAAACGTCCTAGACGTATAAGTCACTATTCCTATAGTGCATGTGCCTTGGCAAGTTGTACACCCAACTCCCGACCACAAGTTATTCCAATTCCCGTTTAATTAAGCGCGTATCCTAGGTTTCGTTGGCGTTAGATTACCCCTTGGTGTTACAAGTTATATATTACTCTTGTTAATATTTCCTTAACTTGTATCTTATTATTATCGACTCGACTTCACTTAACATATAATTATTTTCCCATTTAAATAATTATACTTAAGATCGCATCGCTCGATATAATATATATTTCAACACTCGACCCGACTCACTTTGCCGCACATTTGTTTTCCCATTTAAACAAATATACTAAAATCTTGTCGTTCGATTGTATATTCTTAACGCCCGATTCAACTCACCATACCGTATATTTATTTTCCCATTCAAATAAATATACTAGGATCTCGTTGGTACGGCATACACATATATATATCTTTGTCTTCTCGTCGCGGCTTTCCTTCCCACATATCTACTTTCCCATTAAGTAGATATACTAGAATTTTGTCGAGACGAGCGTACATATATATAAATGTGTAATTTTTCTTGTTAAGTATATACGTTTGTTTAACGTCTTATTTGTTTATGTCATGTGTTTCTCCCACGAATAATTCCTTTAACACTTAGGAAAGTGTTCATTAGTTTTCACCCATGATGTATATATATTTTACTTCTTAAAAATATATATTTTCTTATCTTGCCGCAATGGCATTTTTCTCATGATTTGTCCGTGTATGGTTTGTTAACGCGTCTTAGTTCGATATCTTAGCTCGAATAGTTAATTTTTCCAAGTTTTTTCCCAACATGTGTTTTATAGAAATATTATCCATATTTCTTCCTCTTAACACAAGTTTCTTGGAAGGTTTGAAATACTTATGTATTTTTAACCCAACTTGTTAACTTAACTACAAAAATGTTTCCAACACTTTTATATTCCCATTTATATAAAAGTATTCATTTTTGTATAAGTTTCTCAAGTTTGTTTAATATTTTTATAAAATCTCTATTTTATAAAAATCCTTATGTTAATGTAATCCATGTTTTTTTTTATAACTTTCAAAAATATACTTTTATACAAAAATACCCAAGTATATCTACTAGTATTTACCAAAATCATCCTTAGAAATTTATTACTTACACTTTTGACACCAAACTTTCCATCCTTGCATTTTTGGACTAATAGTTTCTAAAATATCCATTTTAGCCCTCTAACTTTCAAAGTTACAATATTAGTCCCTCAACTTTCAAAAGTTGCATTTTTCCACTCTAACTTCCAAAGTTAACATTTTTCACTCAAAATAGTAGACTTTGAAGATTCAACTTTTTATTGGTAAGTTATTTTTGTATCAAAACACTTTTGTTAGTCTTATATTCCATATGTAAGACTACTTGTATGTGTGTTTTATGTATTTACCCATTTTAACAAAATATTATTCTTCTAAGTAAGTAACTTAAATTTTTCATCTTCTTTATCCATGAACTTCTAATATGTTCCACCATACATTATACCTTAGATGATCATAATAAGATGATTTAAAGTTACTTTTTAACATATTCAAGTTCATTCCACAATCTTAACCAAATCATCATCCTACTTAGTTTAAGTGTAAACTTTATATATTTTCAAGATCATTACTTTATCATCATCAAATCCATGTTTTATTTACATATCTTTAATCATCTATTTTACACAAGTAAAACCTATTAAAGATTATGTTCAAACCACCTTCTAAACCCTTCATGTACAACTTGCTTCTAAGAACACATACATGAATAATAATAATCAAAAACAAGGTTAAGAAGCTTACTACTAGCACAAGGCTAGGGAAGACAAAACCTTTGATTTTGAGAGGGGTTTAGTGTGTTCTTCCTTAATGGTTAAGCTCCAAGCTTGAAACACACAATAGGGGTTTGGATGATGGATTGTTTTGAGTGATTTGGAGATGTAAAAACTTGAAAGAATGATGTATGGGGGAGGGGTAAACCTACGGCCAAGAACAAGAGGAAGAAGAGTTGTTTTGCTTTGTTATTCAAATCTCTAACACATGTTATTTATAGCCTTATCACATGTAATATTCCATGGATCTTGTGATTATTACTAAAGATTCAAGAGATTTATGAAGTACAAAAATGATCTTGGATGGATGTGGGATGGGTGGTGGTGGCCGTGGGTTTTGAAGAGACAAGGGAGAGTTTTGCTTGTAAATCTTGGTAAATCCTTATGATCCATCTTAATCTTTATACAAGACCTCACACATGCATGTGTATACTAGTGTGATGATTGCTATCCTTGTCTTGGATTAGATGGCCTATGGCCGAAATTTTGGCAAGGGGGAGACAAAAGTGTTGCATGCTTTGTACTTGCTAATCTTACACTTTTGTCTTATGCACATGCATGCTTTTTAGCTAAGTGTAGGTTATTATTATTAAACCATATGCATGGATATTTTGTGGCCCTTAGGCCGGCCCCCTTGTGGGTTTAAGTGGGGTCCACAACTTCAAATATTTACCCATTGTTTGTTATGTTTAATCCCCCGTCGTTCGGGTGTCGTTCGGGTATTTTTCGGGTTTTAATCACGCGTTATCCGGACATTAAAAATACCTTTAATAACCCTTAAATATAGTCTAATTTAAGCGTTGATTGGTTATTTAGGCCTTTGTCGGGTGAAATTATGAGTTATACGCGTATCGGGTGCGGTACGCGCATTTTATTCGTTACCGGGAGATTTGTACAAGACGTTTTCACTTATGGTTTTGGAGTTCCAAAACTCATTATATTTCATGAAAATACCCTTTATTTTATATCCTGGGTGTCCGGGATCCTTTTCGTTTATTTAATTATTACCGGGCAATTGCCAACGTCCATACCGGATAGCTTATTCGCACATGATCCAATCATGCTTTACCATTAAACGTATGCATTCCTATGCACTATTTGGAAATTGCTATCTCCTAAGGCCTTGATAATTAAATCACACATAATTGCATTTAATTACGTTAATCATATATTAATTAATCTGTACGGAATTACCTTATTTTTGCCGGTTGTTACATTCTCCCCCCGTTAAGAGAATTCCGTCCCGGAATTCACTTCGAGTTCTCCGGTACAGGTGTCTTCTCGAATAGGGCGGGGTATTTTTGCTTCATCCGGTCCAGCCTTTCCCACGTGAACTCTGGTCCACGCTTGGCATTCCAGCGCACTTTGACCAATCTGATCTTGCTGCGCCTTAGTTTTTGGACCTTCCAATCAGTTACCTCGATTGGTTCTTCAACAAAATGTAACTTGTCGTCAATCTGGATTTCGTCTGCTGGGATGATGAGAGCTTCGTCGGATAGGCACTTTTTCAAATTTGACACGTGAAACGTGTCGTGTATTCCACTAAGCTCTTGAGGCAACTTGAGCTTGTATGCCACTGTGCTTACCCTGGACAAGACTTCGAACGGTCCAATATATCATGGGTTCAGCTTTCCGCGCTTCCCGAAGCGCGCGACACCTTTCCAAGGTGACACTTTCAGTAGGACCCTGTCTCCGACTTGAAACTCTAAAGGCTTTCGCCTCATATCAGCATAGCTTTTCTGGCGGTCACGGGCCGCTTTGAGGCGTTCCTTTATCAAAAAGACCTTGTCCGTGGTCTCTTGAACAATTTCGGGCCCGGTGAGTTGTTTTTCTCCAACTTCCGCCCAACATAATGGCGATCGGCACTTGCGTCCATATAGAGCTTCAAACGGTGCGGCTTGAATGCTCGTATGATAACTGTTGTTGTAAGAAAATTCTACCAATGGCAAGTGCGTGTCCCAATTACCTCCGAAATCAATCGCGCATGCCCGTAACATATCTTCCAAGGTCTGGATGGTTCGTTCACTTTGACCATCCGTTTGGGGGTGATATGCGGTGCTCATGTCGAGGCGAGTACCGAGGGCTTCATTTAAACTTTCCCAAAATCTGGAAGTGAAACGACTATCCCGATCGGAGATGATAGAAACAGGTACACCGTGTTTATATACCACTTCCTTAATGTACAAATGGGTCAGTTTCTCCAACTTGTCCGTTTCGCGAATCGGAAGGAAGTGTGCAGATTTTGTCAATCGATCAACGATTACCCAGATCGTGTCATGGCCGCTTGTTGTCTTAGGTAACTTGGTAATGAAATCCATGGTAATTCGTTCCCATTTCCATTCCGGTATTTCCGGTTACTGGAGCAAACCGGAAGGTCTCTGGTGCTCAGCCTTGACCTTTGCGCAAGTCAAACATCGCGCAACATAGGCTGCTATATCTCTTTTGAAATTCGGCCACCAATAAAGTTCCTTCAAATCGTGGAACATCTTGTCTGCACCAGGGTGAACCGAATATCTAGAACTGTGAGCTTCGGCCAATACTAGCTCATGCAATCCTCCGTATACTGGAACCCAGATCCTATTCATGAAATACAGTGTCTGGTCTGCCTTTGGTTCCAATGAATCAACCATCTTTCGTAACCTTTCACCTTTGACATTCTCGGGTTTGAGGGCATTAACTTGAGCTTCACGAATTCGTTCAGTCAGATTCGTGTGGATAGTCAGACCCAAAGCTCGAACACGCAATGGTTTAACCCGTTCCTTGCGGCTCAAGGCGTCGGCTACGACGTTCGCCTTACCGGGATGGTACTTTATCTCACAATCGTAATCGTTTAATAATTCGACCCATCGCCGTTGTCGCATGTTTAAATCCTTCTGATCAAAGATGTGTTGCAAACTCTTATGATCAGTGAAAATCGTGCACTTGGTTCCGTACAAATAGTGCCTCCATATCTTGAGAGCGAACACCACTGCACCTAATTCCAAATCGTGTGTAGTGTAGTTCTTCTCATGGATTTTCAGTTGCCTGGAAGCGTATGCTATTACTTTTCTCGCTGCATCAGTACACAACCCAGGCCTTGATGTGAGGCATCACAGTAAACTACAAAATCTTCCGTACCATCGGGGAGTGATAGTATCGGAGCGCCACATAACTTGTCTTTTAACAATTGGAATGCTGCCTCTTGCTTTTCCATCCACTCGAATTTCTTATCCTTTTGGGTTAACATGGTTAAAGCTTGTGCTATCTTTGAAAAGTTCTCGATGAACCTTCTGTAATAACCCGCGAGGCCTAGAAATTGTCGTACTTCGGTGGGAGTTCGAGGGGCTTCCCAATTTTTAATTGCCTCGATCTTGGCGGGATCGACGTGTATGCCCTTCTCGTTTACCACGTGGCCTAAAAAGTGAACTTCCCGAATCCAAAAGTCACACTTCGAGAATTTAGCGTAGAGCTTCTCTTTGCGTAATACTTCAAGAATTAACCGAAGGTGATTCTCGTGGTCTTCTTTTGTGCGCGAATATATCAAAATATCGTCAATGAAGACTATGGCGAATTTATCCAGGTATGGCTTACACACGCGGTTCATTAGGTCCATGAAGACCGCTGGTGCGTTGGTTAAGCCGAACGGCATTACCAAAAACTCATAGTGCCCATACCGGGTTCTGAAGGCTGTTTTTGGTACATCTTCTTCTTGTATACGCAACTGGTGATAGCCAGACCTCAGATCAATTTTGGAGTAATAGCTGGAACCTTGGAGCTGATCAAATAAATCGTCGATCCTGGGGAGAGGATAGCGATTCTTGATGGTTAGCTTGTTCAGCTCTCGATAGTCGATGCACATGCGAAATGTGCCGTCCTTCTTCTTTACGAATAAGACGGGAGCTCCCCAAGGTGAGAAACTCGGTCTTATAAAACCTTTGTCCAATAATTCTTGTAGCTGGCTGGACAGTTCCTGCATCTCTGATGGAGCTAGGCGGTATGGCGATCGTGCCACAGGAGCAGCTCCGGGAACGAGGTCGATGCGGAACTCGACTTGTCGAGGTGGTGGCAACCCCGGCAAATCTTCTGGGAATACATCCGGAAAATCTCTAGCTACTGGGATATCTTCCAACTTTCGCTCGTCGGCCTTCTTGTCCACTACGTGTGCCAAGAATGCGACAAGCCCTTTTCTTAGACACTTACGAGCCTTCATGCTTGAAATAATTCTTAGCGGCGTTCCGTGTCTTTCCCCTTGAATTGAGAGAGTTTCACCGCTTGCGAGGGGGACTTGAATAACTTTATCGTTGCAAATCACGATGGCACGGTGCGCGGACAACCAATCCATGCCGACAACGATATCGAAACTTCCCAATACGACCGGCAAGAGATCAATTCCAAACTCGTGCCCACAGAGTTCTAATTTACAATCCCTCGCTACTTCTCTCGTTTCAATAGTTTTACCATTAGCTAGTTCTATCGAGTAGGGTGTATCTAGTTTGCTAGTTTTTAATCCAAGTAGCCTTTTAAACTCAATGGATACGAAGCTAAAGTCAGCACCGGTATCAAATAATACAGAGGCATAATGACCATTAAGAGGAAACGTACCAGTGACCACGTTGGGGTCTTGTCGTGCATCACCGTCTCCAATCACAAATGCCCGCCCGCGGGCCTGGTTGTTGATCTTGGGGCAATCCTTTTTCCAATGATCTAGCGACCCGCATGCAAAGCATGGTCTAGCCCCTCCATTCTTCGGTGCTCCAGAACGGCATTCTTCAGTCTTGTGCCCTGTGCGGTGGCACTTTCCACATGTCAACCCATTATTTCTCCCCTGATTTCCCTGTTTGTTACCATTACCACGTCCCGTGGCGACATATCCTTTTCCCTTCTTGTTTGAGCTACCCGACGCTCTGTCCCTTTTCCCTTCATCCCGTTTCCTTTTCCCAAATCTTGGCTTGTTACCCTGGTCGTTCGACACAACAGCTGAGTTTGACCCCTGATTCTTGGCTTCTACACTGCTGGACTCAGAAATTTTCAATCCCGAAACTTGTCGGATCAGTGTACCCATGCGTATAGCATCTTCGGTGAGGCTTAGCGCAAGATCAATGGCTGCGCGCATGGTCGTAGGTTTAGAAGCAGTGACCATGCTGCGTATTTGCGGTGCTAAGCCGAACAAATAACGCTCAATCTTGTTGTTTTCAGGGGTGACCAACCGTGGCACTAATCTGGCAAGATCATGGAATCGAGACGTGTAACCAGTAACGTCCGCTCCCATCATAGTGAGGTTCCAGAACTCAGTTTCCAGTTTCTGTACCTCGCTCGCCGGGCGGTACTCAGCAATCATGAGTTCCTTCAGTTCTGTCCATGACAGGGAGTAAGCAGTGTCATCACCCAATGACTGTACCTGTCCATTCCACCACGTCAGTGCTTGGTCCAAGAACAAGTTGGTGGAATACATGACTGACTGACGTGGGGTACACCCACTGATACGAATGACTGCCTCGGTCTTTTCAAACCACTTGACCAGGCCAACTGATCCTTCCGTGCCGTTGAAATTGATCGGCTTGCAGTCTAGTAAGGCTTTGAAAGTGCAGCCACGCTCTCGCGAGGCCGTTTCTGCATTAATAAAGTTGTATGTTATTATGGGATAGGAGTTTTAGGATATTCTCCCATCGCTTTATCAATTATTTTCAACTTCTTACCAGTGGGGGAAGTTTCTTGTCGGTCACTCCCAGTCAAGTCACGTGATCGTTCGGAGCGAGCAGCTTCGTGCTCCGCGATTGCGCGGGCTATGCGCTCCGAAATCATGGTCTCAAGTTCGGCCGGTGTTGCGGGCAGTCCGTCTGCACCGCTGTTGCTTCTGGTGGCTGGTGCCATTTTCTTCAATAATAATTATCAAAGGTTAATTTGGCAACATTTATACAATATAAAGCATAAATAACAAACCAGAATATGAACACAATAATCAACACCAAGTCATCACACAACATACCAACACATCATACAAAAATAAATAGTAATCAACACAACATCACCACACAAATACACAAACCACAACATATGGAGTAAGCAATAATAATCGTAGACAACAACATATTTCACCATAATAATAAGATTTTTCATTGATTTCAATAGTACTAGTACAATGCTTGTTCATAATAACAAAATGGAGAATACATTTCTCATACAATACATTGTTTTTGAAATAAATAAAACATCATATCATGTGCCGTCGTACCCGTACGGCTAGGCAAAATGCAAACGAGTGTCATAACCCGTGCTATACTACCATACTGCTGCTACTATGTACATAAGCTGGTGATTCTTCCGTGCATCCCTGATACATCCTCACTGTGGCGGTGGTGGCGGATACTGGTACTGTGGCGCATGCATACTGATCGTCATGCTGATCGTCATGATACGCTCATATAAGAACTGCCGATGCGCAAAATGCGCATCCCCTGTAATACCACACTGAGCGTCCATGCTCAGTAACTCCTCCGCATACTGCGCCAAAGCGTCTCGTGCATCAATCATCCTCGTCCACATCAGACGGGTCTGCTGCTCCACCTGTGTCACGGTGCGCTGCACCGTGTCAGCGAGAGTCTGAAAATCTCGCTCTAAGGTGATGGCAGTGGACCATGCTGGTCCAGACAAGGGTGTCATCCTAGGTGGCTGGGATGGTCCGGGTATATCTGGGTGTGCTGATGGGAATGGCCCAAAGGGGGCTGGTATCGGTATGTGTGGAAGTAACGGGGTAAAACCTGGTGGTCTGAGGGTAAGGTGGGGTGGCATCATGTAAGGGTCCCCTGCACCCAGAGGGTACGGTGCAGGTGGCATGCTGGGAAGGGTAGGGATCGGTAGTGTCATGGCTACAGTGGGTGGTGGTACAAGCTCGGCTAATGGGGCTACTAGAGGCTCTGAAACAGTGGCCCACTCTGGGGTGGATACCACGACAGTGGGGGTGGGAGGGCTCGCGGTGGCAAAGGCTGCCATACCTGCCCTGCGTAGCTCAGAGCTATCGGCGGGGCTACCCTCAAGTACATGTGCTGCTATGGCTGGCCCCTCCTGAGGTGCGGGCTCAAGTGGTGCTGGTGGGGCTACGGGGTCTTCAGGTGCGTCCTCTATCATTGGAGCCACTGGCTCCTCCTGAACAACTGGGATCTCGGGTACCAGCATGTGCTCAACTGAGGCTACGGACTCGTCGTCCGAGTCATCAGATATCCACCCGTTCCTCCCACGGGAGATCGGCATGAGTCTCATGCCTGGAGGAATGTGGATGTGTGGTACAGGTGCTGGCTCATGCTCAACGTGAGCCTGTCTGTCGAACGGAGACTCTACTGTCTCCGACTGGGCTGGGATCGGCCGGGACGGACCGGCACAGCCTTCAGGGAAGTCCCTGATAGCTCGGATGGGGCGTGGGGCTAAAGGTGCGGCCGGTACAATAGGTAGCGGCGCGTCGACCACGGCGGGTGCCCAGTCAGGATCCTCGCTAGGATCCGTCTCGTCCGAATCGTCATCTGAACCTCCGGCGACGTCCATCTCCACGTCGTCGTCTTCCGCATCAAGTACAACCAGCTCGACTGGCTCAGGCGGTGGTGCGGGGATGATCTGAATGCTGCTATCGTAACTGGGCGCTATGCTACCAGCGTCCGACATCCTGGCAAAAGAACCGTACATGTATATATATGAATTAATTTAAATTAGATAGTTAAGGCGTACATTATCAGTATCCTTTCTAACCTCTAATACTACGTTAATGCATAACGATACCCCTGGCTAGCTTGGTCGGAATCTCCTCATGCCCAATGCTTCTTGAAAAATTACTTTATTTGCATTTAGCAACTATGTATATATTTTTTGAAAACTTTATCTTTTTGAACCAAATCCGGTTATAGTCTAGTTTTTAAAGAAAATACTCTAGTTCGCTATAACCTTGGCTCTGATACCACCTTCTGTCACACCACGACAATGGCGGAAACACGTGGCGCGACGGTTCAAAGCATAAAGTCAAGGTTATTGCTAAACACAAGTAATTTAAGAAAATGGGTCATTTATTATGACGTCAAATCTTGTTCAAATATTACACAAAAGTAAATTGTTTTTAAGACAATCATAGAGGTTTCTCAAATATATCCCAAATGCCTTGGGAAATAAAAGTGAAACCCCGCAAAAGTTTGACGCCGCATTGGAGGATTCCACGACCCAGCTTGCCCGGTTCTCCTTCATCTAATTACCTGAAAGATATGTTTAAAAGTTTCGTCAATATAAATATATTGGTGAGTTCACAGGTTTTTAGTTTCCAAAACTTGAATACTTGGGAAATACCATGTTATGACAATATATAGGAGTTGCAAATTCCTATAACTCTACTTGAGACTATAATCAAACCAAGACGTATAAAATAAATGTGCCCCGCTCCAAGTCGTTACTCGGTTTCCCACGACTTAAGTTCAGAATATATGCACCCCAGGCATAACCTAATGCATAATCGACGCTATCGATTAGGGGTGGGCCTTGTCAGGCACCAATAGTACTATTCAATATTCCTCCGGTTTCATTTCCCTGAATAAATGATTATAGAGGCGAGGACTCAACCCCGAGTGGCGGTCACACCTCAAGTAATAAATCCGTCATACATTTTCCCTAACATATCTTTTCCCCGAAAAACGTAAAAATAGTTTAAAATGGGGCCGTGAAACTCACCTGAACTCTGTCTGGCTTACTAGGCGGATAGCAAAGATGGTCTCGCACCTACAAACGTCCTAGACGTATAAGTCACTATTCCTATAGTGCATGTGCCTTGGCAAGTTGTACACCCAACTCCCGACCACAAGTTATTCCAAATCCCATTTAATTAAGCGCGTATCCTAGGTTTCGTTGGCGTTAGATTACCCCTTGGTGTTACAAGTTATATATTACTCTTGTTAATATTTCCTTAACTTGTATCTTATTATTATCGACTCGACTTCACTTAACATATAATTATTTTCCCATTTAAATAATTATACTTAAGATCGCATCGCTCGATATAATATATATTTCAACACTCGACCCGACTCACTTTGGCGCACATTTGTTTTCCCATTTAAACAAATATACTAAGATCTTGTCGTTCGATTGTATATTCTTAACGCCCGATTCAACTCACCATACCGTATATTTATTTTCCCATTCAAATAAATATACTAGGATCTCGTTGGTACGGCATACACATATATATATCTTTGTCTTCTCGTCGCGGCTTTCCTTCCCACATATCTACTTTCCCATTAAGTAGATATACTAGAATTTTGTCGAGACGAGCGTACATATATATAAATGTGTAATTTTTCTTGTTAAGTATATACGTTTGTTTAACGTCTTATTTGTTTATGTCATGTGTTTCTCCCACGAATAATTCCTTTAACACTTAGGAAAGTGTTCATTAGTTTTCACCCATGATGTATATATATTTTACTTCTTAAAAATATATATTTTCTTATCTTGCCGCAATGGCATTTTTCTCATGATTTGTCCGTGTATGGTTTGTTAACGCGTCTTAGTTCGATATCTTAGCTCGAATAGTTAATTTTTCCAAGTTTTTTCCCAACATGTGTTTTATAGAAATATTATCCATATTTCTTCCTCTTAACACAAGTTTCTTGGAAGGTTTGAAATACTTATGTATTTTTAACCCAACTTGTTAACTTAACTACAAAAATGTTTCCAACACTTTTATATTCCCATTTATATAAAAGTATTCATTTTTGTATAAGTTTCTCAAGTTTGTTTAATATTTTTATAAAATCTCTATTTTATAAAAATCCTTATGTTAATGTAATCCATGTTTTTTTTATAACTTTCAAATATATACTTTTATACAAAAATACCCAAGTATATCTACTAGTATTTACCAAAATCATCCTTAGAAATTTATTACTTACACTTTTGACACCAAACTTTCCATCCTTGCATTTTTGGACTAATAGTTTCTAAAATATCCATTTTAGCCCTCTAACTTTCAAAGTTACAATATTAGTCCCTCAACTTTCAAAAGTTGCATTTTTCCACTCTAACTTCCAAAGTTAACATTTTTCACTCAAAATAGTAGACTTTGAAGATTCAACTTTTTATTGGTAAGTTATTTTTGTATCAAAACACTTTTGTTAGTCTTATATTCCATATGTAAGACTACTTGTATGTGTGTTTTATGTATTTACCCATTTTAACAAAATATTATTCTTCTAAGTAAGTAACTTAAATTTTTCATCTTCTTTATCCATGAACTTCTAATATGTTCCACCATACATTATACCTTAGATGATCATAATAAGATGATTTAAAGTTACTTTTTAACATATTCAAGTTCATTCCACAATCTTAACCAAATCATCATCCTACTTAGTTTAAGTGTAAACTTTATATATTTTTAAGATCATTACTTTATCATCATCAAATCCATGTTTTATTTACATACCTTTAATCATCTATTTTACACAAGTAAAACCTATTAAAGATTATGTTCAAACCACCTTCTAAACCCTTCATGTACAACTTGCTTCTAAGAACACATACATGAATAATAATAATCAAAAACAAGGTTAAGAAGCTTACTACTAGCACAAGGCTAGGGAAGACAAAACCTTTGATTTTGAGAGGGGTTTAGTGTGTTCTTCCTTAATGGTTAAGCTCCAAGCTTGAAACACACAATAGGGGTTTGGATGATGGATTGTTTTGAGTGATTTGGAGATGTAAAAACTTGAAAGAATGATGTATGGGGGAGGGGTAAACCTACGGCCAAGAACAAGAGGAAGAAGAGTTGTTTTGCTTTGTTATTCAAATCTCTAACACATGTTATTTATAGCCTTATCACATGTAATCTTCCATGGATCTTGTGATTATTACTAAAGATTCAAGAGATTTATGAAGTACAAAAATGATCTTGGATGGATGTGGGATGGGTAGTGGTGGCCGTGGGTTTTGAAGAGACAAGGGAGAGTTTTGCTTGTAAATCTTGGTAAATCCTTATGATCCATCTTAATCTTTATACAAGACCTCACACATGCATGTGTATACTAGTGTGATGATTGCTATCCTTGTCTTGGATTAGATGTCCTATGGCCGAAATTTTGGCAAGGGGGAGACAAAAGTGTTGCATGCTTTGTACTTGCTAATCTTACACTTTTGTCTTATGCACATGCATGCTTTTTAGCTAAGTGTAGGTTATTATTATTAAACCATATGCATGGATATTTTGTGGCCCTTAGGCCGGCCCCCTTGTGGGTTTAAGTGGGGTCCACAACTTCAAATATTTACCCATTGTTTGTTATGTTTAATCCCCCGTCGTTCGGGTATTTTTCGGGTTTTAATCACGCGTTATCCGGACATTAAAAATACCTTTAATAACCCTTAAATATAGTCTAATTTAAGCGTTGATTGGTTATTTAGGCCTTTTTCGGGTGAAATTATGAGTTATACGCGTATCGGGTGCGGTACGCGCATTTTATTCGTTACCGGGAGATTTGTACAAGACGTTTTCACTTATGGTTTTGGAGTTCCAAAACTCATTATATTTCATGAAAATACCCTTTATTTTATATCCTGGGTGTCTGGGATCCTTTTCGTTTATTTAATTATTACCGGGCAATTGCCAACGTCCATACCGGATAGCTTATTCGCACATGATCCAATCATGCTTTACCATTAAACGTATGCTTTCCTATGCCCTATTTGGAAATTGCTATCTCCTAAGGCCTTGATAATTAAATCACACATAATTGCATTTAATTACGTTAATCATATATTAATTAATCTGTACGGAATTACCTTATTTTTGCCGGTTGTTACAGTTAGCTAGACGCATGAATAATACTACTACGACCGGAAACCATTACAGACAACGATATATGATTTTTGCCCGAAACGATTAGGCACTACCCCCGGTAGCGTTATGACCGAGACAATATGCACCCGCCCGGCTCCCAGCCAACGGGTGGGGTCTGTCAGTCCCAATAGATCTATCCACATTTCCCCCGTTATGCTATCCAGCATATTCATGGTTTCCCTGGGACTTTATGTATCGTATAGTACAAATGAATTTAACACTAGTATAACATGACAATTTATGAAAGATGTGTAAGCATGTGTCTCCCCCGAAATGTAAAACGTAAGGTGGGGCCGTGAAACTCACCTGATGCTGCTTCCCACATTAAGACAAGTAAACCTGCTCAATAGACGGCACCAAATACCGTGACCTACCATGACGAGCGTATAAGGTGTTAGACTAACAACCCGTAGGTTGATTAGTCCCTAACAGTCCAGACCATAACTGTGTACATATGAAATGATGTTTAAACGTTTAACCGACCACACCAGACAAGACCCGACATCCCATTGGTGACCCGACATCCCACGTGTTAGCCGAAAGCAAGATATCATGCAACATATGCAATTAAACACTTAATGCGCGCAAGAGTTCACCTAATCTAACATAACAGTCAATTAACGTATAACTAAGTCCAAACACGTGTTACCAAGTCATTGGACATGTCACGGGGTTCCTAACATGTTCCTAGGTGTCAATCCGTGTTTCGGGATGTTAAAATATACATACAGCAGCATTACACGCGATTAGGAATCAAACATGTGATTAGGAAAGTCAACTAGTGATTAGGAGAATCAAACTAGTGAATAGGATCGTAATCACTAGTAAAAGGGGGGAATAGGCCCGTACTCGCTAGTTAAAGTGGGGAATAGAGCTGTAATCGCTAGTAAAAGTGGGGAATAGAGCTCCTATTCGCTAGTAAGGTGGCGAATAAGACTCCTATTCAGTAGTACTGCACTGTTCCGCCCTTTTTGCGCGTTTAACCCTCCAAATCAGATCTGAAACATGTGTAAACACCCAATACCCAACCGAAAACATTAACCCAACTATTTCAAGCAAAAACCCCTAATTTATCATCACCCTAGCCGTCCCGAATGCACACGGTTTCCCAAAATAGCATAACTTGCATGTAAGCATCACATCAACATGTAAAACTTGACCTAAATAGCAAATATTCAGATTTCATCCTATAACGACGTTATCCGACATTATCCTACTGTTCTAGCATCATCCTAGAGTAAACCCTAACCTCAAACAATCAACAAAACACAACATATCATCATCAATCCACCATAATCACTCAAACGGGTCAAAACGCCTAATATCAATATTACACATCTATGAACCTTCAAACTCCTAGATTATCCTCATATTAACTTATTTAGATCAGAAACATAATAATAACACAAGAAAAATCATGTTTAAACGATAAAAATCCTATCTTGCATGAATACATCACATATAACAAGTATAGATGTGTGGGTTTGTTTTGAAACCGATTTTAATAAGTTTTCAAAGACACAAACGTTTATAAATCAGGTGTGGACCTTTAGGGATCAAAAAAATATCATTATAAAGGTTTGGGATGAAGAACACACCTTGAAATGGTGAGATTATGGGTTGTAAGGCTTGGAAATATGATTTCTTGCTCAAAAACGTGTTGCAGAGGTTGGATAAGGTGTGGGGTGGCTTTGGGGTGTATTAGGGTTTCACAAATGATGTTTTAAAACATAAGGATGGTATTTATAGGCGTTTCTAGTTGTCACCTACAGTTCATGCGAGTACAGAACTGTTACTAGCGATTAGGGGTCCTACTCGCTAGTAAAAACTAGCATTTAGCCCCTACTCGCTAGTAAAAACTAGCATTTAGCCCCTAATCGCCCCAAGGGGCCTTCTACTCGCTTCATTAATGGCGATTAGGGCTATCCCACATGCCCTAATCGCCTATAGCCTAAGTATCCGTGTTTTTGGCGCGTTAAACCCTATTTTAACATATATAAACACGTTTTCACATACCGACAAGTCACATAATGATTACAAACATATAATGCACGATAACTAACACGTTCCCACCCGATCACCAATTCCCGGGACTCGAGACTTGCGTGTGTGCGTTAAACCCGGCGATTCCACGAATCACCGATCCTTGTACACATGGTTATGGACCGACACCCAATGGTCCCTCGGACCATTGTAACGACTCCCGATGATTCCCGAATCATCGATAAGACTCAACTGACCCGGTCAAGTATGATATTAAGTAGTTGTTTTCAATGTTTTCGTTGAGGTAGACTCGTATGTATGCTAAGTATGAAACGTATGTATGTAAAGTATGAAACGTATTACCCCGAATATGTCGGGTGTCACATATATATATATATATATATATATATATATATATAGGATTGAGATCAATTAGGAACCACCACCATAGTTAGGAACCAATCTTAGCCTTCCATATTTGATTTTGATCTAAAGGGTATTAGTGTAAATATACATTTAAATAATTATCTTTTTTTATAATTATAATTTTTATTCATGGCAGTTACATAATACATGATTTGGTTTCCTTAAATCTCTCACTCACATTATCTCTAATTCAAATCCATTGATCAATACAAGAAAATACTACGATTATTCTGGAAACATGGCAGTTATCATAATCAATATACTTGATTGAAAAAAATTCGATTAGCAGAAAGTAATAATCGAGTTAATAATTTTTCGATTTGAAGGAAACATATATCGATCGGCCAAAACTCATAATTGAATTAATAAATTTCGATTTGAAGGACAACAAATTATGATTCATCATCTAGTTTATGGACAATAATTCTTGTCATGAAAACATTAAATCACAATCTGATGCGAGGCAATATCATGAATCACCCTCACAACCTTTGTTTCTAATTAGTGTTGAAAATCAAGGTACGTATGTTGTAAATATATATGGTTTTATGCATGTATGGATTTTTATTGGAATATTTTGAACATATTGTGTATATTATGGCGTTTCAACCAAGAACGATAATTGTATATTTTGGCGTTTCAAAATGTACAATTCTTGCAATGAATATACACAGGTGTATTATAGTAGTAAAATGATTTGTACAGTGTTCAAAGGTTCAATTGTGGTAATGCATATACACAGGTGTATCATAGTAAGTAAATGATTGTAGAGTAATCTAAATTTCTAAATGTTGTAATGAATATACACAGGTGTATCATAGTAGATAAATGATTGTGCAGTAATCTGTTCTTCTAAATGTTTATAATGAATATACACAGGTGTATCATTGTTGTTAAATGATTGTACAATATTCTAATTTTCTAACTATGGTAATGATGTATGCGCTTAGGATCGTCAAATCTACAAAGAGATTGATCAAACAAGTTTGATTCAGGTGCGGAATCCCTGAATCAATCACAATTATGATAATCAAACAATCAAAACACAGATATCATCTTTCAAAGGTTTTTCTCATTAATAATCAACTCAAATTACACGTTTTTAATAAAGATAACAATCAGATATGACGTGAAAATAAGTTGACAAAACACTAGGGAGAGACACAAAACAGGAGGGAAATGAAATGAACAACAACTAACTTTCAAAAATGGCTTAACCTATTTATAGGCCTGCACATTCGCCCATATTGAATGGTCGAATGTGCAGGTTCGCCCAAATACATCGTGCGAACCAAGCAATACAAAACATAAATTCTACATTCGCACTCCTTGTCTCTCCTTCGTATGTTTCTTCTCCTTTGCACCCACCAAATTCTTCCTTCGCCCACATTCATACTCCTTCGCCCATTCGACAATCACCATTAACATATGTTTATTGTAATCCAAAGCATTAGTCGCACAATAATGCATCTACAAACTCCCCCTCGACTATTTCTTGGATTGTTTAAGCCTTCGTTCTTCATCCATTCTCTTGTTCATCAACTTTATCCTCAAAAGTTTCTTTTCTTCCAACGTCATAACCTTCTCAAATACTTGCTTCGGCTTTTTCTTCTTCGCTTCAGAAACCTCTTGAGTTTAACAAACTTGCCGAGCTTCTTATCATAGTCGCATCCGGCGTTGATATCATGAGCAAAGCACAAAAATACCACACGCTGGTATTTACTTGCTTGTTCAGCATCTTTCACATCGCTGAAAATAGGATTGTAATACAACATAATGATGTACTCATGTGAGCAATTCACCAACCACATGGGATCAAAAATGTGTATTTTCTTGAAACTCTTTTCACCATCCTTCAAAACTATCACAGCTTCTGCAATCTTCCAATCGTAGTACCACCAGATAAAGTCTTTTACAAAATGTTGAGGAATCTGCAACAATGGAATATGCCTCAACACTTTTGGTGGTTTGTACTTTAGAGTCACCTTAGGCAAACCGGTTATATCATCAATGGTTTTCTTGTGAACAATCCTTTTTGGATGCTGAGGTTCAAAGAGATTCCACTTCATCCTGCTTTCTCTAGCCATCTTATCAGCAAAGTAGGCAATCTGATCATTTGTCGTTCCAGTCAACTTGTGACGACAAATATCACAAATGGCCCAGTATGGGAGAGTCTTCAAATCATGAAATCTATCAAAGTAAAGTATCCCCTTCTCCCACTTCACTGCAACACACTTCAATTGCCTTATAAATTTCCAACCCAACGCTTTTCCTTTAAACATATCGTTGTGGAATTTATAAAAGCTACCCTGAATCTCAGCTTTAGGACGATTAGCCTCTTTCTCTTTTAATTCTCTCAGTAACTCTTTCAAGCTATCGGATTGTCTGATATACGGTTTATCATGCCCTCTGAATACTTCATCAACAAATTTATCACTTTTCTCTTTTGCAAGTCTCTCGGCTTCCTTTAACAGTTCATCAGTGAAAGCAGTGAATCCAGAATCCTTGTCTTTCTTAAAATATTCTAGATACTCTTCACTAGTCACATCGGTATTTCTAAAAAAAAATTGGGTTGCGCTTCAACTTCTATATCCTCGAACCCAGGTACGTCACGATCATCAGAATGATTTCAGCTTCCTTTTCAGGTAGATCAGGAATCTGGTTATCAGCTAACAGTTCTTCTAACGTTTTTCCAACCTGTTTTGCTAAACCTTCAAAAATCTCTTTTGTCATCGCCGCCGAGACTTCACCATCTTCCAAATCTGGATCATTATACTCTAATTCAAACACCTTGTCACAAGATTCAAAGATCTCAGAAAATCCGCTGGTCATGTCAATCGTCTAGACTCGATCAGTAAGCATCTGGCGATACATCTATTTATCATCTTCAGACATAGACTTCAGCTTTTCATTCCAGAAGATCGTATCATCATCCAATGATCCTCCAGGGGCTTTTGAACTAGATTCTCCTCCTTTTCCAGATTCTCTCTTCTCATACTTATATTTGTCTGTATCGTCATCATCATTGTCATCATCATCATCAAATGCAGAGCTGCTATCATTACCAGAACCATCATTCGAACCATCATCATCATCATCCTTCTTCTTTTTAGGAGCCTTACCAGCATCTTCATCAAGATCTTCATCATCCTCCTCATCATCATCAGATAGTTCAAAATCAACCTGCTACTCTTCTAGCTCTTTATCCTCTTCACCTTCTTTCAACTGAGGAGCTCGAGAGTATAAATCTTTGATCAGATTATCCATGTTTTTATTACTCTCTTTCAGCTTCTTATTTTCTCCTTTCAAAGCTATAATCCGTCTGGTGTTCCTTTGCTCATGTTTCAACAGCTTCTTATTATCCTTCTGCAACTTTTTGATCTTCTTCTTCAATTCCTCATTATTCTCATGTGATGTAACCACTACATCCAACATCTTTGAGTCGTTTTGTCTCAATTGGGCAATCTCAGTCTGCTGCTTGTTTATTAAGTTCATCATTTCAGCAAGTTTCCGATTAACAGTGTTCATCACATCACTATCCACTGTAACCTTTTTAGTGGAAACTTCAGCAACCTCTGGAAGTTTACCCTTTTTCATCTTCTTCAGTACGTTATCTAATGCTTCATTAAATGCATCAACAGGTATATCAGCTCCCTGTTTAGTACTTGAAGTAGCTGTAGTTTTCTGCTTCTTTGAGGCTGGAGCAGCAACTGGTGATTTTGAGCTAGAAGCAGGTGGCAACTTCTTTCCTGCTATCAACGTTTCAATCTCTGTAGCTCTCTTCTCTGCGTGCTTTACCACCTTTTCTTTCTTTTTGAATTGGGGCTTCTTTGGTTTCTCCCCCTGAACTGGCGAACCAGGAAAGTCTCCTGCTCCCAGACCTAAACCCTCATCCTCTTCATCCAATCGAATAGGGCTATTCATTCTCTGTTCCTCCACAGATCTGTTCAAACTCGCAGACTCACCAGCCACAGTGGCCTTGGGCATGATAGTCTTTAAAGTCTCAGTCTCAGAATCCCAAAGTTCATCTTCCTGCGTCTCTTCAGAATCAATTGACGCTTCATCAACAATGTGTAATCCTTTCTTAGCCATGGTCTTATTCCTTCTTGGTGCACTCTTCTTCTTAGCAGGCTCAGGAACAACATCTATCCTTATCTCTTTCTCTTTCCCTTTTCCACTTTTAGCTCCCACATTAACAACCTGTCGCTTTCGCTTTGCATCTAGATCAACAGGATGTAATGGATTGTCTTCGTCTGAATCACGATTAGCATGTCTCACTTCACCTTTACCTGGATCCTCATAGTCAATCCTTGCCAAATGTCCAAATAAACGTCTAACAGGTGGACGTTCATTCAACGACAAGCCTTTATAAGCTTTCATTCTTGCCAGTGTATTGATGGACATATGTTCTTGAACTACAATCTGCTTCGGATCCCTCTTCAACTCTTTATACTTGTGATCAAAAATCATCTGAAGGAATCGAGGATACAACAAAAACTTCAGATTCCTTGTGCCTCTGACAGGTTCCAACAGATGTTCCATCAGCATCCCTGATACATTGAATGGTTTGTTCAATATCAGTGCCACCATCATTGAGCTAATACTCTTTCTCATCAGATCATAACCTCCAGCAGCTGAACCGAATACATGAATCATCACATGCGCCAAATATTTGAATTGTGGACACAGCTTTCCCTTGTGCAATATTTCATCCTTAGAAAGCACCTTCTCTATTCCATAAAGCTAAGCTCTCTGGGATCAGTCTTTTCATCTTGAAGATTCAAAGCTTCCCTGATATCCTTCTCTGAAACGATGACCAATTTTCCTTGTATCTTGCTCACCAGAGACGATTCACACTCCCAGAAATCCATCCTAGCTTCCGTCCAAAACTCTTATATCATGTCTCGATAGATAATAGCAGGTGTAGCAATTGCGTCTATCACCTGACTTCTCTTCAGAAACTCTATAATCTCTGTAAATTCAATATGCTTCTTGACGTCCCCAAGATATGCACAACAGTTATGCGCATTCTCGAACGGTAAAAGTTCTTCAGTTCCTTTCTTGGAAGCTTGTGAAGATGATCCAGCTTGTTCAGTAGGCTTTTCCTGTTCAGACATGGTTGAAACTGCAAAATAAAACAAGTAAACACGTTAGAAATCGACAAAATAATCAAAAGTTGAAAATTTGGTATTAAACTCTTCATTCGCCCAAACGGAGGTGCGAATGAGAGATTAAGGGTACGAATGTGTAATTACATAGGTACGAATGTAAAAGTTTTTGACAAAAAGTTTCATTCTCCCAAATATTTTCATTCGCCCAGACAAAAACCTACTCCTTTGCCCGTTTTTGTACGTTCGACCGTTCGAAACGTGCGAAGGAACAGTTCTTCATTTCAAATTTTCAATTCTGAACATCAGTTGATTTTAACTTGTTATTTTGATTCATTAATCATCTAAAACTTCCGAATAACATTTTCAAACAATCAATTTAACCAGTTAAACATTGATTAAGTGTTTTCAATCAAAAACTAGGGTTTCATTTGTTTAATCAATCGATTACCCTAACTGATAGTGTTTAAACCTATGTTTTTGGATAATATCCCCCTAAAACACTTAAACAATGAATCCCTAACACAATCGAGTCCAATTATCAGGTGTAAGACCCTGTTCAATGGTGATTATGGCTCGAACACTATATCACTGATTAATCCTTGAATAATGGATATTAACCTGTAAAAATGAATGGAAACTGATTAGAATCAACAGACGAACACAATGAGATGGTCTAAAAAGCACAAGCAACAAGTGGACTTTAAATCAGAAAATTTGAAAAATTTTTGTAAGGGTTCGAATGAGCACATCAGTATATATATAAGCTGCACATTCGCCTGTTTACCTCGGTCGAAGGTGAAGCTTTTGTCTCCTTCGCCCCTAATAAAAGGTGCGAATGAGATAAAAGGGTTCGAAAGAGAAAACAACTAAAGAACTCTCACCTTCGCCCAAAATGAAACGTACGAATGAACAAGAAATTCCTCCTTCGACCCAATCGAATGGGCGAAAGTGAATCAGGAATTTTTAAAATTTTACCAAATCTCAAAATCGAGTCCCGTTCAAAATATTTTCCAACTTTTAAGCATCCGACAATCATATTTCTTCGATTAAAGATGACAAAGCTCAAATGGTTCATCAAGGTTTAGAAAATCGGCATCAAGCACCATCAGCTATCAAAAATAAGATAGAAATGTAAAATCTTTTTGGATTTTCTAAAGTTTATGTTAAAACGCACCTAAAATCTTTTTGAGTTTTGTAATTTTTGACAAGAAAATAAAATGCAGAAATGTAAATGGAAAACAGTACATGTTTTGGGTTTTCCGGTAAAGGGATCATATCAGTTATTGAGAAATCTGATCACACCGTTGATCTTTTGATTATTATCATTAAAGACAATGTGTGATTTGGCAACTGCTGATATTGTGATCCACATAAACTCACATGCAGACTTTTGTGTAGTGCTTTAGACTGTTACTATTATGTATAGTTGAAACATAATTGTTTGTGGTTCCCACGCACACGACATACTCCCGTATCAAGAAGTAAATGCACAAAGACTCATTGTAAAGCGTGATTATGCTTTCGTCGTCTGTAATTTACAAGGTATAATGCACAGAGGTATACAGGTCAGCAAATTAATGCAGCAAAGTAACATGTGCACTTTACCAGGTTGAGGACTGATATTAATCATGATTTGCATCAGTGATTAATACGCTGTAATCGATAATCTTTGATCATCATAAAACATAGAAAGCTCCTCAATTCGGTAACTTTAGGATTTGGCATAAAGCTCTTTTATAAAGACACCCTATCTGATCTAGGTCCGTAATGACTTACAGCAGAAGATCAGAGAGGCTATCCCCAGACAACTAATAATATAACGACCCTAAACCTCCGAGTTTTGTACAAATACCCTATCAAACGAAATTACGGTACTAAGACCATATGCCAATGAGGAGTTCATCCACACAACAATTCGTTTCATATGTATGTATCAGGCACGCAGTAATAGGTCTACGAAGCCTATCAACACATCGCACAGACTCAGACACACGCCCTATAAAGCATTTCATTTCTTAGAATGTGTCAGATCCCCACTGATGTACTATCATTTCCCCTTTTTCTCCAAGAAATCATTTTTGGTTTTTCTGATTTTTTATAAATTTTTGAATTTACTGTTCCCAAGGATAAGCTGGAGCATTTCAAATATGTGACTGCCCAGATATCGTTTGTTCACAGAAATCTGACGGCGTTAATCTAAGGGAAGAAGATATAGCAGTCAGCAAAGAAATTTTCTAATTTTTATGGATTTTGAAATTTTTCAATGTTTTTGGTTTTTTTGAAGTTTTCTGAATAACAGTAAAAATTAAACTAAAAAGCGATAAACTGAGGTGGTGATCAGTCTTGTTTTTCTTTAATACCGTTAGCTTTCAAAAGATACTCAAATCTCGATTTATCAAAAGCTTTGGTAAAAAGATTTGCGCGTTGATAATCAGTGTGGATTTTGACCATATCGATCAACTCTTTAGCATAACAATCGCGGATAAAATGATATTTAATCCGGATATGTTTAGCCTTTGAGTGATTTACTAAGTCTTTTGTTAATGCGATTGCGGCTTCATTATCACAGTAAATAGGGGTTTTAAGAAATTGCAAACCGTAGTCCACCATCTGTTGTTGGATCCAAAGAACCTGTTAGCAGCAGCTCGATGCTGAAACGTATTCTGCTTCACATGTGGATAATGCAACTGCGGTCTGTTTCTTGCATTGCCAGGTCACGAGCCTGCTCCCCATAAACTGACATCCAGCCGTTGTGGATTTGTTGTCTTTGTCACAGCCGCCCCAATCTGCATCACTAAAAGCGATTAGGTCAAAATTATCATCATTAGGGTACCATAGTCCTCTTGACGGACAACCCTTCAGATATCTAAGGATACGTTTGACAGCTGCAAGATGACTCTGTTTCGGCTTCGATTGATAACGTGCACAGAGACATGTAGCAAACATTATATCAGGTCTGGAGGCAGTGAGATACATCAGAGATCCGACGATTGCTCTGTATGTAAATGGACCAGTTAGCTCCCCCTTAGCGTCAACACCAATCCCGTGATTAGGTTGTATCGGGGTATCCATAGGCTTTGAATCATCCATCTGGAATCGGCTCAAGACTTCAGAATTTGGTCTGGTGAATAAAGATCCCCGTTGGTCTTTGTTCCACCTGCAAGCCTAGGAAAAACTATATCTCTCCCATTGCGCTCATCTCGAACATTTCCTGCATAACACATTCAAATTCTCTACACAGAAGTTCGTTAGTAGACCCAAATATAATATCGTCAACATAAATCTGGACTAGAAGCAAATCATCGCCTGTTCGTTTAGTGAACAGTGTGCAGTCTACCAAACCTCGCTTGAATCCCTTTGAGAGAAGATATGTGCTCAGCTCCTCATACCATTGCCTTGGAGCTTGGTGCAACCCGTAGAGAGCTTTGTTCAGTACGTAGACCTTATCCCGGTGAATAGGGTCTTCAAAGCCTGGTGGTTGACCTACATATACTTCCTCTTTGACCACACCGTAAAGAAATGCGCTCTTGACATCCATCTGATACACCTTAAACTTCTTGTAAGATGCAAACGCCAGAAACATTCGGATTGCCTCAAGGCGTGCAACTGGTGCATAGATTTTGTTGTAATCGATTCCCTCAACCTGATGAAATCCTTGTACAACCAAACGAGCTTTGTTCCTTACTATCACTCCTCTATCATCCTTTTTGCACTTAAACACCCACTTAGTGCCAATCTTCTTTCTTCCCGGGGGCAAATCTGTCAGTATCCAGACGCCAAGTTTCTGAAACTTTAACAACTCCTCTTGCATTGCTTCCACCCAAGCGTCGTCCAAAAGAGCATCCTTGTAAGTTCGCGACTCCACCTGCGAAACATAACAAGCAAAAGACCGGTCATTTTGAAAACCAAATTTTTGTATTTTGGCATATAAAGCAAGATTGCCAATGTTTTCTAGTGAGTTCACATTCCTCAATTGTCCTCTTGTCATTACACTGCTACCAGGATCACCAATAACTTGCTCAATCGGGTGAATTTGATGTATCCGAGATTCCGGATAATCAGGTACTTGGGCTCCCGTCTGAGTAGTTAAGTTCTCTGCAGAAACCAGATCATTACCCACATTCGATGTTGAAGCATCATTTGTAGTTGGGTTCACTGGTGGTGTCACTGTAGCATGATCTAAGATAGCTTCGCTTGTAACATCATCATCGTCATCTTCAGATTCTGATGAATTCAACGTTGTAGAAGCTTCTTGAAATACCTCTTCTTCGACGACAGGAACATTGGCATCATTAGAAGCTGTTTGAGGATTCACGGTAATCGGACGCACTAACGGTGAAGTCACTGCGTTTTCGACCTCATAATATAAACGTAGTACAGCCTCTTCAACCAAGCTATCTAGATTGAATGATTCAAATAAATCTTTGTAATCAAACATCCAGTCTGGACCGCTTCCTTGTAAATTCTGAGTGTACCGTTGCACTTCAACGTTAGCCCACTCCTCGACCTGACGAGTTCTTTTGTTGAATACCCGTTTGAGTGGGGTTGCATATCCAACAAAATATCCTTCCTCAGCCTTCGGTGCGAACTTCTCAGATGGATTAAGCATAGTACAAGGAGCTCCAAACGGTCCTAGATACTCTAAATTCGGCTTGCGACGATTCAACAGCTCATAAGAAGTTTTGCCAAACTTCTTCACCGTTAAAACGTGATTGAGAGTATAACAAGCTGCGTAAATTGCTTCGTTCCAGAACAATACTGGAAGATTTGAATCCGCAAGCATTGTCCTTGCCGTTTCAATTAGAGTCCTGTTTTTACGTTCCGTGACACCGTTCTGTTGTGGGGTATACGGAGCACTATATTCATGATGAATTCCTTTGTTTTCACAAAGATCGTCCATCTGTGCATTTTTAAACTCTGTCCCATTGTCACTCCTGATCCTTTTGATCTTGAGACCATAGATATTTTCCAGACGAGTGAACAGAACTTTCAAGTTGTCAAATGTGTCGCTCTTCCTGTGTAAGCACATCACCCATGAAAATCTTGAGTAATCATCCGTCACCACAAGACAGCATAACTCCCCGGCGTGACTCTTACGCTTGACCAGTCCAAACAGATCCATGTGCAAATGTTCAAGTGGCAGTTCAACGGAATTAACTTTCTTTGGTCTATGGGATTGTTTGTGCTACTTCCCCTTTTTGCAACTCACACACTTGTCATTTAGGTGAAAATGTTTGACGTTTACGCCTGTGACAAGTTCATTTTTCACCAATTGATTCATTTTTCTGAGGTGAATGTGTCCCATCCTCCTGTGCCACACAATGGATTCTTTTTCTGTAGCCTTGGAGAGGAAACACGTGACTTGGCCTTGGGTGGTCATTGCCTTTGACATATCGAGAATGTACAAGTTGTTCACTCTCGGTGCCTTTAGCATCACCCACTCTTTCGGTAGTTCAAACCCTGGCTTGAGTATGTAGCAAGATTTGTCGTCAAAGTACACAGAAAATTGCTTGTCGCATATCTGACTGACACTCAACAGATTGTAATCTATCTGCTTCACATAAGAAATTCTTTCGAAGCTCACGATCCCATTACTCACACTACCCTCCATGGTTATATAGCCTCCTTTGTTCCCGGCAAACGCTACATAGCCTCCATTGATATTTCGAATATCGAACAGTAGCGATAGATCCCCAGTCATATGCCCAGAAGCTCCACTGTCAACAATCCATAGACTGCTAACAGGGCCAGCTGGAGCTCCCTGCACATATCAAGTAGAAAAGTTAGATTTTTCGGGGGACCCAAGCCTGTTTGGTTTTGGGTCATTGAACAGATTGTTTCAAAGAATCAATTGTCTCACAAACATCTTGGGTTTTAACAACCTCTTTTTTTCACTCAAAACTTTTTCTTTACCAGATTTCACATTTTGTGAAGTTGAAGCACCCTCAGACCCCTTTGATGACCAAGATTGTTCAGTCTGTTTCAAGATCCGGATTTGAGATTTTGAGGTCTCAGCCGGTTTCTTTACTCCTTCCTTGAACGATACCTTCTTGGTTACCTTCTCTGATTTAACAGAGACAGGTCCAACTGCTGGTTTGACATTAGGTTTAACAGGAACCTTTTTGTTTTCAGCAGTTGCGTTTACCAATGGTTTCTTCAATGGTTTCTCAATAGCTATCCGGTTGCGTCTGTCATAAGTCATCGGACGATTTTCCCTCCTTTTGAAATAGTTGTTTTGGTTATAATAAGGTGCGGGCTGAGGGAAAAACCGGCTCTGTGGATAACTATAATTATCAATCGGACAGTCATATCTTTTCTTCATCTCCACCTCGTGCCTCTTGTGTCGTACATACGGGCAGGTGGCAAGTAAATGTCCCCTTTCCCCGCACTTAAAACACGCACAGTACTCTTCATAGTTTTCCTTGATGTTCGACTTAGAATAACTAGCAATGGGATATTGATCAACCATACACTGTCTTCTTAAACTCTCAGGAGCTGGGTCCTTTGAGTAAGCCAGCTCAATAAAACTATTTGACTTGTCTGTTGGTTTAACGAATTGTGTGACATTGACCTTTGGGTCTTTAGAATTATCCGAATGAATTTTCTTTAAAATGGCTGGAGGAATATCATTGGTTCGTTCATGTTTTGGGAACCAAATCGTACTTTCCTGCCAGATCTTTTCAATTTTTGAATAGTTTGCAAATTGAATCGGATATTCTTCATCAGACATAATCTTCTCGGAGCCTTGCATCCGATAGAAAACCTTTACAGGTTTATCACACGATTCGTTTTTCACTTTATTTGACTTTTCGGTTTTATTTTCAATTTTCTTTTCAACAGATTTAACAACATTCTTAACCACTTTCTTTTCAACATTCTTATCAACAGACTTCTCAACTTTCTTAGCAACATTCTTTGCTGATTGATTCTTTCTGTGAGCGTTAGCCATAGGATGGACAATCTGAGATGGTGAGACCGGTTCAGTAGTGATAATGTGATTTTCATCAGGAATATCACTCACTTTTTCAACAACCGTCTCAGACTGTTCATCCTCTTCATCAGAATCATCAGCAGCAACCACAACTTCATTGTTTCCCAGAACAGGTCTAACATCAGAATACGGGTCTCCGACACTGGGTGTGTTGGACTCGTTATCTGATGTAGAGTTAGATTTGACTAAGCTCTCCGGTGCTATCGCATGCAAATTATGGTTTTCGAACAACACCGGAGATGGGACAGCTTTGTAGTTTGCACTACTTCACTGTGAAGGTTCTTCTATGATGCGGTCAACTACATAAGCAATGTGCTTATAGCTTTCAAGCTTTTTGTTCACTTTCTCGGCAAAGCACTTGATGGTGGCCATTACCAATTTTGTGTTTTCTAAATCATTTATATAATTGTTTATGGCCAATTGCTTTAAAGACAAAGTCTTTTTCAATTCAGAAATATCTTTCTTATACCCATCAAGTACTCTGTTGAATTCTTTTGATTCCTTTTGATATAATTGACAGTTAATTTTTGCACTCTCAAGTTGAACCTTGAGTTGCTTGTTTTCATCTGTCAATTTATCACAAGATTTGCAATTTTTAACAGAAGTAGGATTAACAGTAGATTCGGTACTTACCTGCTTAGGAGGTTCTGTCATCGCCATTAGAGCAAAATGAGCTTCCTTCCCAGCGAAAAACTTGGAGTAGTCGATTCTGGTGCAAGCATCATCCACCATGCATGACTTCCGAGTCATCAAGAAATCAGCTTCAGCTAACAACTGGTCAATGTCGTCATCCAGTGAGTTAACACTGGATTCAGAGTCAGAATCACTTTCTTCATCAGAATAAGTGGAATCAAACTGTGCTGGAATATCAGCAACAGTATCCATAACCATTCCAGTCTTCTTCTCAGCACAATCAACATCAACATTCATCTCATCACTCACATCTTCAATCTTTAACTCACTCATCTTCTCAGACACAACCTCTTCTTCAACCTCCACCGGTTCATCCAAGTTCATCTTCTGTGCCACACAAGCCACATTCCCTACTGTAATTTCTTCCACTCCCAACTGCATACCGGTCCAATCGAAACCCTCATCCTTCTGTATCACCAAAGCTTGGTTTGGGTTTTCAGTTAGGGTTTGTGTGTTTGGTGTAGATATGGGAATGATTGTTCGGTTTGAGTTCTGTTGTGTTTGGTTTTGGTTTTGTGAAGTGGATTGTCTAGCATTGTTGTTTTGTTGGTTATTTTGGCGGTTTTGATAGTTGTTGTGAGGTTGAAAGCTTGAGATATTGTTGGAACTTTGGTATGATACATGGTTTTGGTTTTGAGTTTGACGATTTTGGTATGAAGAATTGAATGGATTTCGATTACCTTGTTGTGCTGGCTGTGTGCACTCTCTTTTAAAATGACCTTTTTCACCACAGTTGAAACAAGTTACTTTGGCTTTGTTGAAGCCATAAGTGGTGTTAGGAGATGTTGAAAGATCCGTTCTCCCGGTCTTTTGAATAAAATCAGTGGCTCTTCTCATGATGCTTGCAAAAGCCCACTGTATATCCATCAATTCCATCTCTTCCTTGTCGATCTGTGCATAGTCCTCATTGGTCAAATTGTTGTTCCCAATTTGACTAGCAACCAGACCGTTGTATGATGCTACCATCGCTGAAACTAATGCTACATGTTGTTGAGCAATCTCAACAGTAACATTATTCAGATTAGAAGTCTCCAACACAATCGTGCTTTGGTTTGGCTGGTTTTGGTTAAGTTGAATTTGGTTCATTTGTGGGTTGTAAGGTTGTTGTTGTTGAGATTGGCTGGCAGAATAACATGCGGCTTGTTGCATGGGTGAGAATGGTGGAATATAAGTAGTTGTAGTAGGATATGATGGTGAGGTATATGCAGATGTTTGAGCAAGGTAGTTGATTGGTTGTTTGGGTGGTTCAACGATGTTGGATACGCATGCGATGTGTGGAGCAACGTTGGTAGTAGAACTGGAAGTAGTATGAGAAGAAGATGTACCACCAAGATAAAGTTCCGGATTCTGAGGAATTTGAGCCCTCTTTGCTTTCCTCTTCTCCTCCATCTCTTTGTTCTCCAATTTCTATATAAACTCGTTGATCGTCCAATACTGATACGCCTCCTTCTCTTTCAACACTTCAATGTGCTGGTTCCAATACGGTGGCAACGCATCGGCAAACTTGTCCACCAGTTCGGACATAGGTATGCTAATCTCATAGCTTGACAGCTCTGTGAGTAAGTGGCAATACCTTGGAACCAACTCTTTCAAAGTTTCGTTACCCATGTAACTAAAATTCTCAAACTCTTTGCGAAGCTCCTCCATTCTTAGCTTCTTAGTCTTTTCATTCCCATCATGTCTGTTTCTCAACATGTCCCATAGCTGCTTAGAAGTTGTGCACGAACCAAACTGATGCAGCAAATCTGTGTTAATAGCTTGGGATAACTGAGAAAACGCCTTTTTCTCAATAGCAAACTTTTTCTTCTCATCGTCTGCTAGATTCTCTAAAGGAATAGGCTCTCCAGTGTTCTCCAAGACCGGAGCAGCATAGCCTTTCGCAATCATTTGCCATGCCTCAGTACCCTCTAAACCCATACCCTCCAAATGGATCTTGAATTTAGTCTTCCATGTATTGTAGTCGACCATCTCCATCAGCTTAGGTGGTCGGTTTCCACTTCCAGATGACAAGTCTTGAATAAGCGTTGATATAGCATTGGTCGTCTGTGTGTGAACCGCTGCTGCTGCTACTCCCCAATAATCGCCAATCGGTTGCGGTTGTGGTTGCGCAACATGTTGAGGAATAGAACTAGTCATAGCCATATAGTTGATAGGTTGTGATGGTTGACTAGTCTTTTGGGCAGCAACCGACCAAGGATCCATGGTTGTCTGCTGTTGTGGTGTCGTGTTGGGTCGTGGTTTAGTCGGAAAGTTCCACATCTTGATCTGAAAATGTTTAAACACGAAAAGATTAGAAAAGTTTAAAACAGTTTACTCCTTCGTATGAGTCGAATGGTCGAATGAGAGAAAATCTTCTCCTTCGACCGTTTTCAAATATACGAATGTAAGATATAACAAACACAAATCTCCTTCGACCGTTTGAATTTCTCCTTCGACCGTCCGAATGGTCGAATGAAACAATTATGGTCGAATGAACACCAATACACTAACAAACTCTTGGTTCGACCACTTAAAACACCACCTTCGACCAAAAACCCTTTGGTTCGACCGTTTAACACACACGTTCGCCCATTTCTCCCTAGGTTCGACCCTGAACTTTTCAAAAACGGTTATTCTTTGAAAATCAGTTGATTTTGATCAAATTTTTCAAAAGTTGAAAGAATTTGATGATATTAATCAGGTTTTGATTCGGATTTGATTTGGAACAAGTTTATCAAAGAGAATTATGCATTTTAACCATGAAAACAAGTTCTAATCAATCAATTTATCACCAATTCAATGTTATCAATGAAAACAAAAAGTTTTTGATCAAAATAGGGTCCAAATCTGCTGTAAACTTATCAAATTGTGGTTGTTTGATCCATAATGGCTCTGATACCACTTTGTATGCGCTTAGGATCGTCAAATCTACAAAGAGATTGATCAAACAAGTTTGATTCAGGTGCAGAATCCCTTAATCAATCACAATTATGATAATCAACCAATCAAAACACAGATATCATCTTTCAAAGGTTTTTCTCATTAATAATCAACTCAAATTACACGTTTTTAATAAAGATTACAATCAGATATGACGTGAAAATAAGTTGACAAAACACTAGGGAGAGACACAAAACAGGAGGGAAATGAAATGAACAACAACTAACTTTCAAAAATGGCTTAACCTATTTATAGGCCTGCACATTCGCCCATATTGAATGGTCGAATGTGCAGGTTCGCCCAAATACATCGTGCGAACCAAGCAATACAAAACATAAATTCTACATTCACACTCCTTGTCTCTCCTTCGTATGTTTCTTCTCCTTCGCGCCCACCAAATTCTTCCTTCGTCCACATTCATACTCCTTCGCCCATTCGACAATCACCATTAACATATGTTTATTGTAATCCAAAGCATTAGTCGCACAATAATGCATCTACAAATGAATATACACAGGTGTACCATATCTGAGTTAGTAGCTTGTATAACTGCATTCCTGTATATTGTAATGTTTTTTTTTTAATTTACATTTTCTATATTGTAGGGTTATACACTGATGTATATGATATTATTATACGCTGATATTAAACAATGATGTATATGATATTATGTTACACTGATATTATACTCTTATATTATACACCAATGTATGTAGGTATATTCACCTTTAGGTGTATTTACACTGATGTATATAGGTATATCTGACTGTAGGTTTGTATACACTGATGTATAAAAGTGTTTTGTTTTTTTCTTTTGTATACCCAGATATATCCAAATCACTAGATAAATCAGCTGCAGAGAAGAGGAATATGAGTTGGAAGGAACCTAATGTTTTTCGGAGACCAGTGGCAAATTAGAGATAATGTGAATTGAACACTAATGTATATGATCTTATGTTACACTGATATTATACTCCTATATTATACACCAATGTATATAGGTATATTCACCTTTAATATGGTTGTTGTTATGTTATTTTTAAATAATTGTACAGTAGTCAAAATGTTCAATTGTGGTAATGAATATACACATGTGTATTATAATAGTTAAATGATAGTACAGTAGTCAAATGTTTCAACTGTGGTAATGAATATACACAGGTGTATCATAGTAGGAAAATGATTGTACAGTAATTAAATGTTTCAATTGTGGTAATGAATATACACAAGTGTATCATAGTAGGAAAATGATTGTATAGTATTCTAATCTGTTCTAAATGTGTTAATGAATATACACAGGTGTATCATAGTAGTTAAATGTTGTACAGTGGTATATAGTTAAATGGGTTAATGAATATACACAGGTGTACCATATCTGAGTTGGTAGCTTGTATAACTGCATTCTTGTATTGTAATGTTTTTTTAATTACTGTGGCAACATGGTTGGGAGACACGACACTAGAAATTGTCCGCTTAAGAAGAGAAAAGAAGTAGAGGTGGAGACAACAACCGATGAGGACGAGTTGGAAGAATCATACGATGACGAGAACGAAGAATATGATTAATTAATTGCATTTACATATTTTTTTAAACATCTGTGCATATGTTGTGTCAATTTTTGCTATGGAAATAATTAAACCATTCGTTTTGATTTTGTACACGTACATAGTTTTATACATTAGTCAGTATAAATTATATACACCAATGCATATCTACTGCTTTATAAATCACCTGTCTAGATATTAACTGTAAGTGGTTAAGTACATTAATCTATACATTGGTGTATATCCTTTTATATTTACCAATGTATAACACACTATATAGACATAACTCACATACGTATATCATGTTTTAAAATAGTTGATATTAGCTCTTAGTCATATGTTACGTAAACTAACTTATTTAACTTTACTTTATATCCATTACACCAATGTATATCTATTTAGAATTTTTGAAGTAACTCATCTTTGTTTGGCTAGTATTTTTTCATATATACGTTGGTGTATATTTACTGAATTAGAATATTTCAAGTAACTAATATTTGTTGGCTTGTATTTTTCCCTAAATACGTTGGTGTATATCATGCACAAAGCAGTCCAATGATACAAATTGGATGTTTCGCTAACAAATATAAACCATTAATAACATTCAAAAGTTGGATATGACCATATCATAAAAGTTTTAGAAAATTACTATAAAAAATAAACAACTTAAATTGTTCACACGAAACCTTAACCACATAAAAACTTTCAAATCAACTTTATCTTTTTCATTTTATCCAATGACATTATTCTTCCTAAATAGAGCCATTTGGATACATCTGGGAATACAATAGAAAAAAAAACCAATCACTTTTATACATTAGTGTATACAAACCTATAGTTCGATATACCTATATACATCAGTGTATACACACCTAAAGCTGAATATACCTATATACATTGGTGTATAATATAAGAGTATAATATCAGTGTAACATAATATCATATACATCAGTGTTTAATATCAGTGTATAATAATATCATATATATCAGTGTATAACCCACTATATATCACACATTATCAGTGTATTAGATTATACACTAATGTATAGTATGCATAGCAGGTTTACAAGACAAGCGATGTATTATACACCACACCCAATTAATAGTACATATTAAAGAAGGAACAAATCCAAAATAATAAAACCCCCAAATCGGTTCATAAAAAACAAAACGACGATCAATCATCAAATAACATACATGGAAGTTTGTTAATCCCTAAATATAGTTTAACATACATAAGATTTTTGTAATAAGAGACTTGATTAACCTTAATAGCAGAAGGATTATACTGAGGTAAAGGCGACGGCGATGGCAACATAAACAGTGACAGACAGATGAAGTAGACGGCGACGGAGGAGGTTTGTTTTTTTTGTTTTTGTTTTGTGAATGACCCAACAATGAAGGGTATATAATCATACGTTTACAATTATAGAGATTAATCAGGAATTAGGTTATTGAACAAATGTCAAAAATACCCCTTGATTAAAATAAACAATTAATTAATTTTCTAATTATTTACAATCATGCCATTACAAATCAATAGATATAAAGTGGTTCCTATGGTTCCTATTTGAACCCTACCATATATATATATATATATATATATATATATATATATATATATATATATATATATTTGTACTTCGTTTTTTTAGGAATAGTACAGTTGTACGGAGCCCGTTATCTTAGAAGGCCCACTTGGTACGACTTACAAAAAATTTACGAGGTGCATACGAATGAACATGGGTTACCAGGAATGATTGGTAGCATCGATTGCCGTCATTGACCGTGGTATAATTTCCTAACCGCTTGGCGAGGTCAACACACACGTGGTGACCAAAAAGGACCATCGGTTATTCTTCAAGCGGTGGCTTCAGTCGATCTTTGGGTTTGGTCGGCCTATTTTGGTGTTTCGGGTTCATGCAACGACTTAAACGTTTTTGAGCAGTCACCTATTATTGAGGATTTCATTTCCGGCAGAGTAGCAAATGCGTGTTTTTATGCTAATGGAAACTACTACCCACATAGATACTATTTGGCTGACGGAATATATCTAAGGTATTACATTATCGTGAAGACGTTCAGTAACCCCTACGATGAAAAAAAGGGCACACTTTAAGAAAGTTCAAGAGGCCGCGCGAAAGGACATAGAGAGATGCTTTGGGGTTCTTCAACAACGTTGGCATTACATAAGAAATTCTTGTCGTGCATGGACCAAATACAAGATGCGAGATGCTATGTATGCATGTATAATCATGCATAATATGATATTAGAAGACGAAGGTAAAGCGATATGTCAAAATTATGTACCAGAAGCCGTTCAGGATCTACCGCAAGCGACAATGGAAGAAAGAATACTCAACGCACATGAACTTTGTGATCATTGTCACACCCCCAAATTCCACGTGTAGGGTTTTACCGCGAGGCGCGTGACACACCAGGATCCCAGTCAACGATCACAATAAACAAACAACAAACATGCATTCATATATATATTTTAAAACCAAAACATCATGCTTTGAGCCGTAAACCAGCAGCGGAAGCATTTCTTGTTTACAACCAAAAGACATATTATAGTTTACAAAACATTGTTTAATATGCTTCTAAATTCTAGACGCTATGCAAGACTCCGTGCGCCTAGTCCATTAACTGCTACCTTAGAGACCTGAGAAAACATGCCAAAAATGTCAACATATAATGCTGGTGAGTTCACAGGTTTTCTTTTGTAAAAGCATTGTTATAAGTTCGGAAAGATCATATCTGTTAGTACTATGTTATGAGAACGTTAGCTAGACGTTAAGTGTTGCTACTACTGCGGTTGGGAACCCATTACTAAACCGGTATAAGTGTTGAAGCCAGCCCAGACGGACGGGATTACCGATGCCTCGGTAACCCCCAAAGTATTAGAGACAATATGCACCCGCCCGGCTCCCAGCCGTCGGGTGGGGTTTGTAAGGCCCAATAGATCTATCCACATTTCCCCCGTTGTGCATCCCCGCACATTCATGGTTTCCCCCTGGGACTTTCCATAAAAGCCGCATAGTACATGAAGTAACCATAGTATAACATGACCTTTAACGGATAAATAAGTAAGTAGCATGTTTCTCCCCCGAAAGCAAAACGGTAAAAGTGGGGCTGTGACACTCACCTCGGATTGCGTTACTTGAAAACAGTTAAGTAATTATGCTATGATAGCCCCAAATAGCGGCGACCTATCATAAAATGTGTATAAGTATCCGGACTAATAACCCGCAGGTTAACTCGTCCCCGAATGTCCAGACCATAACCATAAACGTTTGAAAACACCTTTGACTGTTAAACCGACCGCACCAGACAAGACCCGACATCCCATTGGTGACCCGACATCTCACATGTTAGGCAAATACAAGACATCATGCAACATATGCAATTAAACACTTAATACGCGCAAGAGTTCACCTAGTCTAGCATAACGCTCAATTAACGCATAAACAAGTCTAAACACGTGTTACTAAGTCATTGAGTGTATCCCGGGGTTCCTATCATGTTCCTAAGTGTCAAATCATGTTCCGGGATGTCAAAATACGCTTACGACAGCAGTACACGCGATTAGGAAACTAACATGCAATTAGAAAAAGTCAACTGATGAGTAGGGAAAGTCTGATGCATCAGGCGATTAGGGGGATTTATCAGGCGATTAGGGGCCTAATCGCCTGATGCATCAGGCAATTGGGCTGTAATCGCCTGATGTGTCAGGCGATTAGCACCCTAATCGCCCCTAGGGCTGCTGTCGCGCGTTTTCGCGCGTTAAACCCTCCAAATCAGATCTGAAACATGTAAAAACACCCAATATCAAACCTAAACCATTTACCAACCCATTCCATGCAAAAACCCCCAATTTATCTCTGCTCTAACGGCCTCGGTGCGATTATTTCCAAAAATGGCAAAGTACTAGGTTTCATTAACTATGAAATCTTTCCTTAAATGGTAAAGACCAGATTACACCTCCTACAACTTGCAAATCATCATCTCCATGTTATAATATCATTCTAGCATGATTCCTAACAATAAACAAGCAATGAATCATATCACATCCTAATTCTTCAAGAATCACCCAAATGGGTCAAAATGCATACTTTCATCAAAACACTATAACAATAGCTTAAACTCATAGATAATCATCCTAACAACTCCTACATATCAGAATTACATCAATTTCATAGAAACATTCATGTTATAATCACCAAAAATCATCATATGCATCAATACTTCACATATAGCAAGTATTATGGTGTAGACTTGTTTTAGAACTCATTTCCAAAATTTTTAAAGACACATTCTTAGCAAAACAAGGTCTGGAATTTTGGGGAACCAAAACAATAACATTACAAAGGTTTGGGATGAAGAACACACCTTGGGTTTTATCAAAGAAAGGTGTATTAGCTTGGAAATGGAGAGTTTTGAAGCAAAACAGGTTCCAGAAGTGTTTTGAGGTGTGTGGGAGGCTTAGGATCAGTTAGGGTTGCACTAAGAGTGTTTAGGGAGTCAAATGTTGTATTTATAGGTATTTTGACTCGTGCATAGCAGATCAGGCGAGTAGGAGATCAGATCAGGCGATTAGAAGCTCTAATCGCCTATATACTGGCGACTAGAAACTCTAATCGCCAGTAACCTTCCCCAATCGCCTATAGTAATGGCGATTAGGAGCCCCCTGGTTCCTAATCGCCTGTAGGGTTCCGGATTGGATTTTTGGCGCGTTAAACACTATTTTAACACATATAAACACGTATTCACATACCGACAAGTCACGTAATGATTACAAACACATAATGCATGATAACTAACACGTTTACATCTGTTCACCAATTCCCGGGACTCGAGACTTGCGTGTGTGCGTTAAACCCGATGATTATCCGTTCACCAATTCCCGGGACTCGAGACTTGCGTGTGTGCGTTAAACTCGGTGATTCCACGAATCACCAATCCTTGTACCCATGGTTATGGACCGACTCCTGATGATTCCCAGAATCATCGTAACGACTCGACTGACCCAGTTAAGTACGTAATATGTATGACTCGCTAAGGTAGACTTACTAGTTTAGTCAATGTTACTAACCTGAGTTTGTCGGGTGTCATAATCATGATGTACATGATGCGTTAGCGGCGGATATGGTCCAACATGCTTGGTCAGTTCCGTATATTCCAAACGAATGTGAAATCGACGACGAAGACGAAGATGAAGAAGAGGACGAAGATGAAAACGAAGATGAAGACGAGTACGACGAAAGCGAAGATTAAAATTAATATTATTTGCCTTTTTTATATATTATTTGTGTGTTTTTATTATTATTTGTATTTTTTTTAATATTATTTGTGTTTTCTTTTAATTATTTTGACTTTATTAGTTAAAAAAATTAAATAAACAACCAATCAGAAACAGGGGCCTTAGGTTTTTTTACCCCACCATAACACCTCATTTTCACTTCAAGCCCCATGCTGACTCAGCTGCCACATGGATCAATCAGAAACAGGTGCCTTATGTTTTTCAAGCCCCACTACACATGGTCTTATGTGTGATGGTAGAGGTGACGGTTACGTTGTATTATTAAATTCTTATAAATGATAAAATCGTCTGTCATTTTTTTTATTTTTTTTAAACAATCAACCGGAGCACTTTATTTCATAATCACGTAACCGCCAAAAAATCACACAAAGCCCGTTTAGCGAGAGGAGTACCTGGGCCCAATCTTGACCCAAAACAAATGATACAGTACAAACATAACAAAACGCCCAGCCCAGCCCACCTATAGTCTGTCATTTATTTGGCTTTCAAACTTATTTTTTGTGTTTTAATAATAATAATTATTTAAGTATATAACTTTTTTTATTATTTTTTATCATTTTTTATCATATTTTAATTGTGTACTTATGCTTTATTTAAGATTTCATTATTTTTTAATCTCTAAAAGAGTGAATATGTTAAAAGGGGCTTGGTTAACAAATAAAATGAACATAAGGTAAATAAATAAATACTATTAAAAGTAGATTGATATGATTTTTTTAAGGATTTAAATTGCACTAAATATTACTTTGAGAGTTCAAACCCTTAACCTTATGTCGCAATACTTTAATTTCAATGATTTTGCCAATAAGAATGTCCCAACCTCACTCAAAAATTGATCTGATTGGCTCATACTAGAGTGAGTATTAAAATAAAGATAAGCCTTAGATGCATCTTTATTAAGAAATGAGTTTTTTAAATATAGAGATATTGAAATGTTGCGTTTTCTTGATTTTATTTCAATTTTCAAAACAATACTAGAGGATGACTTAAAACTTGTGGGAGATCAAAACTTGAGATCTTTTTAGAAAGTCTTAAGCATTCAATGCTAGACTACCCTACAAGGATATTTAAACATTTGGATTTAATACAGAATTCTCTTTAGCCATTGGGGTTGGTGGCCCAATGGTAGAAGCAAAGTTTCTAGGAACACCTAAGGAGAGGTTATGTGTTCAAGTAACACAAGGAATAGAAATTTGCCGTTAAAAAAAAAATACAGAATTATCTTTAAATTTTGAATATAAATAAGTTATATAATTGTCAAAGACAAGATGGGAATGGTACTTGTTTGGATAACTTAACATTATTAGATTGCCCATCCACCCCTAGTCAACGCAATTGCAATTTGTAAAGTAAACTTTAGGTGGGAGACATATAAGTTGAACCGTTCTCATATGATTTTGACAGTCACGTGTGGCAAGCATTTGTCTTCTCAACTTAGTTTAGTGATTCATATCTACAAAAGTCTAATGATGTTTGAAAAACAGCAAAAAAAAATAATAATAATAATAATAATAATAATTAAAAAATCCGTGACGGCTTTTTATTAAAGCAGATTAACACGGGTTCATTTTTTTTCTATGCAAGATAATCCAAAAATTTTTGCAATGTGGAACAATTTCGAAATCGGTATACTATTTTGATCATATTTAGAATATCCGTTATCGCCTACCTTGAGCAATCACTTTATCCTATTAAAATAAGACAACTGGGTGCTGACATGGCATTGGCTAAAGTGTCTGTGTCAATCCTGTTATGGCTCAAGGTGAGCGATCACTTTATCAGATTTTTTTTTTATAAAACATTCTATTGTATTCATATTAAAATAAACATTAAAAATCATAAAATAACATCACCTTCCATAAAACATCAAACAATTATTTTAATAAAGATAAAATAACATCGCGTTCCAAAAACATCAAACAATTATTGAAAAACGTAAAGTAAATAGTGGAAAGACGACTATATTAGAAATCGTCCTCTCACGAGTCTCCAAATCTCAACACTTGGGTAGTTATCATTGTGTATGACTCGGTATTGGTCACGAGCCACATCATTCAACTCTTCATCATTTAAACCCGGGTTCTCGTTTTGAGCATTTATGTAGAAATGCTCAAAAATGGTGCACTTCGCCTTCATGGAACAATATTTTCCATAAATCGAGTCGTTTGGACTATGGTTTTCACCCATTTGTTGGTTGAATTGGGTGACAACCCCTCGCCAAAAAGTTTGGCTTCGCACGAGATGTTCTCCTTGCTCTTGTCGGTGAATATAACAATTCACCAAGGCGAGTTCTTCCTCTACAGTCCACATTGGTGCTCGCACAGGGTTTATTGAGGCCAGAATTGGATTTGGATTTGGGTTTTGGTTTGTCATTTTTGATCAAGTGGAAGATAAAAAATGATAGATGTTATTTTTTTGATCAACTAGCACCATATATATATATATATATATATATATATATATATATATATATATATATATATATATATATATATATATATAGGGGAAGTATTTAGAGAAAACCCTCTAAAATAAGAAAACTTTAGTAAACTTGATACTTGGTCCACATTTGGCCACATCACCCATTTTCATTTATCTCATATTATATTATAAAGGTTATTTATGTCATTTTGTATTCCCCCTCCTCCCCCCCCCCCCCTTTTCCAATTTTAAATAATTCCCCCACCCTATATAAAAACTTTCTCTCTCCTTCTATCAATCCACCACAACCTTCCCTCTCTCTTATTCTACCACCACCACCACCACCTGCCAGTCTGCCACCACCTCCAGCCACAACCTCCGACCACCTGCCACCACCTCCAACCACCATCCAGTCACAGTCAACCTTCAAACCACAATCAAGATGATATTCTACGTTACGTATCCAGCCCCTTCTTCTGATCAAGAACGTTTCCTGCCACCACCACCTGCCACCACCTCCGGCCACCTCATAAAGTAAGGAGTTGAGATCTGGATCTTTTATGGGTTTGGGTTGTTGAGTTTCTATGTTGTGTTTTTTTATTATGGTGATTTTCATTATTATATTTATTATTATTTTGATTTTTATTATTGTTATTATTTGTGGGAATTCATTCACTGAAAGCACACAATCCTTTCAATACTTCAATTTCATTTTAGACTCACAGAAAGTTTTCCACTTTTAAATCAATAATAAAAGTCAAAAGGTTCAATTTCACACCATTTTACACCCTTTATTACATTTTCCATATATTAATAGTTATTGTTTTATGGGTTGAATCATAAAGTTGTTAATGGGGATAATGATTTTATAATATAAAAAACAGTTTTGGGGATAGTTTGTTTGCACACCAAGTATTTGATCAAATGCTTAAATGAAAAAAAAACTTATGTCAACCTTTTTGATTTTTTTATTATTAGTTTTTTGTTTATGTTAGATTGGATCTTAAAAAGATCATATTTTTTGAATTGGGATGACATAGTTAGAATGAACATGATTTGTTATGTTTTTCCAACTTTTTTTGCTGTTATGTTTTTTTAAGCTGCTATGTTTTAAATTAGGAGCTGAATCTATCCAATTAACTTGTGTTAGGGTTCAATTAACATGTGTTAAATAGCAAATGTTTTTTTTTTATTTTCTTAGTATATCTGTTCAATTAACACATGTTAGTGATTCTAGCACATGTTTGTATTGGTGCATACTGATGAATTTATCCCAATTGACATGTGTTAGGGTTCACTTAACATGCGTTAATGATACTAACACAGGTGTGTATATGGTGCCTACTGATGAATCTATTCCAGTTGACATGTGTTAGGGTTCAATTAACATGTGTCCCTGATGCTAACACCTGTTAGTATATGCCCAAACTAACACGTGTTAGGGTTCAATTAGCACCCAAATTGATCCAGTTAATATTTTCTAGTGATGCTAACACATATTAAAAATAATTAATGTAGGAGGTTCTATGAACAACCACCGGAGTTCAAGCCGGCTACTCCACACAAAGATCGACTAGAGATGGAGTGCTAAGGATTGAAACATGAAGCTGAAGATGCCTAATAAGGAATGAAGCATAACGCCGAAGACGATTATTAAATAATGAAGCATAATTTTAAGTTTCATGTGTTTTTGTTAGTTAATGATAGTTTTGTATCATTTTTTTTAATTGTTTAGATTTATATGAAATTAATTTGTTACACTCAATGTTGATTGCAATAAATTTTTATATACATGTGTTCTTTTATGTTGTTATACTAGTCCAAAATTAACGTTATAATTATTTGAACCAATTACACGTGTTAGTGATGTCTGTGAAATGAGCTTGTTTGAAGAGACCAAGTAACATGTGTTAAATGGCTCGTGTGACATATGTTATTAATAAATCTGAATTTTAAATTAATATGTGAAAAAAATTGTAGAGAGAAAAGTAGGAGAAAGTAGGTGGAGAGAGGAAAAGGTGGAGAGAGAGTATTGGTGAAATGAAAGGTAGAGAGAGAATGCAAAAAGATGGAGAGAGAAGGTAGATTAAATGACAAATCTACCCTTTTTCAAATATAATATCAATAAAGGTGGAGAGAGAAGGCGTATTTTAGTCAAATGGTGGGACCATTAACCACAACCATTGATCATGCTTGATCAATGGTTGTGATGGGGTTTATTGAGTTTACTCAAATTTTTAAGGTTTTCTATAAAACCATCCCCTATATATATATATATATATATATATAATTTACTTTTTACCGTTAGGTAGCTGCCAACGGCTAGAATTTTTGAATTTGACTCGCTAGCCCACGCGAGCTAGGTTGCTTGGGCTCGCTCGCGGAAACGGTCGCCGGGTCTAATTATGGGCCGAGCAATCTAGGTGGATAACATTGTGGCTCGTGACAGGCTGCTCGCAAGCCAAACACATAGTCTTAGGGGTTATAATTGTGTTTGTGTTTGGTTGAAAAATGGAAGGTTGAAGGATTTTATGTTGCCAATTTGAAATGTTGAATATGCGAACACAATCATGGCACTTATGTGTTTTGTTGTTTCCAAATGGCAAGCTATCTCTCATAATTGTTTATGATTCACTTTTAGATTGAAGGTTTTTTTTTTTTTTAAACTTTAACTTCATTAAAAATCCAAAAACCCTGACTAAGTTTCGACAGGAAACTAAGCCGGCCGGGCAGAAACGATTACATCATAAAGCGAAAGTTACACCAATCAATCCAGTCCACTACCGCTCTGTTTTGTCTATGTTTGAACCAAAGAAAACTCGTCGTCTTGATACTTGCCACAATATCTGACACATTGATGTTCTTATGCTGGAACAAAAATAGATTTTTTGTCTGCCAAATCCACCAACATGTTATAATAAAAACTCCTCGAATAACTTCCTTTCTCATACTGGAATCCATGCAAGTTAGATGGCTTTCTTGGAATCCAATTCAGATAATTATAAAAGAAACAAAAACGAGTATACGATTATTCTATTATGAAAAGCATGTACCAGATATTAACTAAACATTTATATTTTTAGTTGGAGAACCATCATAACCTTTAATTGAAACAACACAACTACTCATGAAAGAGTAAGCATTTGGTTATTAAAACAGTTGACGATCAAATGGCGTTGAAAGACAAAATCTTTATCAACTGCCAATCAGTAGATATGATTAATAAAACGTAAAGTTAGCCCATGTGGAGGTAATGGTAGTCGATCGATTTTGAGCTTCTAACTAACCTGGATATGCGTACGTTAAGGGTGAAGTTTGATAGAGAAGCTTCAATGATTTACTTTTTGTTGCAAAACTCGACTCAAAGTTTCTGCAAACCTGAAACATTAGTCAAGGGAGAATCTATTGATGTAACCAGGTTGTCATCAACAAATACGTGACTGGAGTTGCAGGATATTCTGTCACACCTTGCCAAGGCGGAAACACGGGGAACCAAAAGAACAGGATGGGTGGACGAAGTTCCACACGTCCTATGGGCAAACCGCATACTCGCCAAAAGTAGCAATGGTGAAACTCCGTTTAGCCTAACCTACGGTTCCGAGACCGTCATCCCCGCAGAAATCGGATACGCCTCTTCGAGTACTAATGGCGGAACAAGGGCAAAACGACAAAGAGCTACGATTAAACTTAGACTTACTCGAAGAGCGGCGGGAGCTCGCCGCCATCAAAGAAGCCAGATACAAAAATCAGTTAGAGCGCTACTACAACCAAAAAGTTAAGCTACACAAGTTTAACATTGGAGATTACGTTCTAAGAAATAATAGCGCCTCAAACACAGAAAAGCAAGGAAAACTTGCTCCAACATGGGAAGGACCTTACAGAATTCAAGAGATCTTGGGCAAAGGCGCCTATGCGCTAGAAAAAATAGATGGCACGCCTGTCCCACGTTCTTGGAACGCGGCACAGCTACGTTTCTGTTACATGTAATTTTTTGTAAACACTTAGGCTACACATGCCTAAGTCCCTTTTGGGATTCTAAGAAGTTTTACCATTTAACTTATGATGCGCACTACTGGAACCTTGGGTCTTCAAGGCATAGATATTAAACATAACTATCGCCGGACTCAATAACCAAATCCAAATAAACATCATACAAAAAGTTAATATTATTACTTCACAACATCCCACCAAAAAAGGGCGTTCAAGCGGCCCCAAGCTTTACAATGTAAAAACAAAAACACCATCCTAAACAGACAACCTATTCTTCTTCGGACTCCTCAAAGTCCACAAGTTGCTCTTCTGTATCCCCCGGTACTGTCCCAGATGTCTCCCCTCCGCCAGCTGCTGCCTGTTTCCCTTTCTCTTGCGCCTCCGCACCCAAACGGTCAGATTCTTCAATAAAGTAACGGAGAGCGCCGGCTGGATCAGCATACTGATTACAGTCCGCCACTGTCTTCAGTATGGGGAATTCGACTTGCTCAAACTTAAGGAGTTCAGCTTCATACTCCTTCTCCCGGGGTTCACCATAATGCGCGCCCTTGGTTATATGCCCTCCGTTCAGCGCATGGTAAAACCCACTGTCAAATCCCTCAGCTTCCCCAACAGCGCGCGTAGCGGCAGCGATAGCAGCAACCTGATCGTCGAGATTGGGTTCATTCCAGAACCGCTTGAAAATCTACACAAACAACAAAAATCAGAAGGAGAATACGCAATGACATGGAAAGAATAGGAAGATACTTACCCCGGCGATACTCGCGGTCATCACCCAACGGACAGACTCATGGGCCTTCTCCCGCGCCACATTGGCTTCATCCAAGAGAGACTTGGCATTTTCCGCCTCCGTCTGCGACAGGGTCAACGCCTCCTCTAGAGAAGCCCTCTCCTCAGTCAACGCCGCCTTCTCCTTCACCCACGCTTCCTTCTCACTCACCAACTCGGACAGCGGAGAAGAGGCACTCACAAGCTCATCATCTTTGCTGTGCAACTCAGACCGCAGGCCCGCCACCACCGAGTCCTTATCAGCTAAAACTTTGGCATGGACCTCCGCGGTCTCCCGCAGCTTGGCGTTCTCATTCTTCAACGCCTGGATCTGATCCTTCAGTTTCATAGTATCCTGGTTAGTCACTTGACAGGCATCGATCCACCTCTGATGAGCCAGCGCATGATCACGCTCAAGTACCTTCACCTTGTCCTCAGACTTATAGGCTCTGTCCCTATATCTCTCCACCTCAGATTTTAGCTTCTCCTCCCTCTGCGCCTGAGCTGACTGCCGAGCATTAAACTCGGCGACATCACGGGCAAACTCTTCATCCCGCCGCTTTAACGACTCCACCGCAGCAACCTGAAGAGCCTGCCCAACGCAGATATCGGTTATCAGCTGTGAACGGGACAAGCTGTCCTGATACTCCCTTTCCTTGGGAGGAACCACTTGAGAAACAAACTCCTCAGCTATAAGAGGGTTTGCAAAACGGGAGTTCTCCTGGATACTCCAGTGCGGGCGCCAGATGACATCACCCACGAAGTAACCCGGGCCACTCCGGTCGACACTCGACCGTCCACCAGAAGGCATGCCGGCACTACCACCTGCAGGAGAATCGCCAGAAAGTGCCTGATTAGAGGCAGCCCTGGCGGCCTCCTCCTCCGCCCTAGCCCTGTTGGCCTCTTCCTCCGCCCAGGCTCTGGCTTCAGCCTCAGCTTTCTCCTTCTCAACACGCAGCCTTTCAGTTGCCACTTTCTCCGCCTCGGCCTTCCTGGCCACTTCTTCCAGACGTAGCTTCTCAGCTGCTACCCTCTCCTCCTCCGCCTTCTTGGCAGCAGCTTCCTTGGCCCGCTTCTCGGCCGCAGCTGCCTCTTTCTCCGCCCGAGCCTTCGCCTCCTCCTCCTCCGCCTCCCGCCTTTTCTCGGCAACCTCTGCCTCACTTGGCTCGGAGGCGGAACCCGGAGCTTGCGGAGAAACAACTGCAACAAAAAGTAAGACAACACTTAGGAAAATATAAACATAACAAAAGGTAAGAAGAAAGGCGGAACACCACTTACTGGTCACTTTCTTCAACATCTTCTGAATGAGAGGACGACGCTCTGGCGGAGGACTAATCTCCAAAGAAAATGACGCGGGACCAGCCCTTCCAGACTTGGAGGACCCAGCCTTCCCGCCGGAGACTTTACCCAACTTCCGCTTCTTCTTCAGCGGACTCACCGCCGCATCATCTTCAGGGGCGGAAGAAGAAGATTCTGTACGTCTATCGCGCTGGCCAAAGAGAGGACCTTCACCACCTGCACTCAAAGGCACAGATTTAGCTTGAGACAACACCTTATGCTTATGAAAGCGCGGCACACTCTTCTTACGACTACGCGGAGGCGTTGGATCCACCATTTCTACAGAAGACCCAGTGGATTCCTCATCAGAGGAAACGACAAAACAAGGGTCTACCCCCACATGAGGAACAGAAGATAAAGGATCAGGGTTTATAGGATGCTCACGTGAAAAAAGAAGAACGGTTGGCTTGAACTCCAGATAGGGAAAGTAGAACCTATCAACCATCTCATCTATCACAGACACTCTACCCTCCGCAGGATCCCTCCACTCCAATGGGGCTTTATCCCTCAACAGAAAGCATCAAATTTGGACATCCCTAAGAAACAACACATAAGTTAGTCACACGCTAAGAAAGATAACGGTTGAAGAGCTTGGAAAAAGCTTACCAGGTCTAACAATCACCAGCTCTTTCCCCTCCACAATCTGAGCCCGGCTCATACCCAACAAAGCCAACATGGCTTCGGAACACATACCCGTGTCACGGAATTTCGGTTACGGAATTTCGAGAATAATATTTTTGTCCAAATATTATTTATTTCTGGAAAGGTTCGAAGGTGATACATAACTAATATTGCTATATATACACCAAGATAGATTTAGATTATTAAACGTAATTTATAATACTCATTGTTCATATCAAAATAAGAATATCAAAGAAATTATACGATCAGATATAAATATAGAATCGTGGCGAAAATACTCTTAACTAATATACGGATATAATTTAGTTAAAGATCTTTTACGAAAATGATACTGACTATGAAGTGAAATATGTTCGAACAAAATAATACGACCGTGGTTTTTCATATAAAAACGTTTAGGGAGGATTTATAATAATGACACTGATTCGAATTTTGTAATGATATTTATTTTTGAAAATAATAACTATTTAAAAAGAGTCGCGGTAGAAGTTTTTCATAGTGTCGGAATTCTTTAAAATTTTAATAAACACGTTTCCTATTACGGATTGATAAAATAATTAGATTTCTCAAAATATTGAGATCAAAATTTTAAGGTTAAACGGATAAATTTGGATAAAACCTGAGATAGATTCTGGGGTTTTTCAAAAATTATCAATACTTAAATAAAAAAAATATGTTATAATATTAACAGGTTTTCTTAATTTTATAAATTAAATAAATCGTTTATTTAAAATTTTGAACGGAGGGGTATTTATATATTTTTACTCAAAACGGATATACTGGTCTAGTATAAAAATGGTAATAACTAAGAATAAATTCAATAAACTTTCAAAATCATACTAAAAAGATTTAAAACAATGTAGATAATCGCGGAATATATTTAATCTTTATCTAAATAATCGAAGGAAATTCTTTAGAAACACAATATTTATATGTTTCTAGCATATCAGATTTTATAAAAATTTCGGAATTTGCGGTGTAAAATAATATTCGGGAAACTCGATCATAGGAATGTTTAAGTTGGAGCGTAATATTTGTATTCTCTTTATATATATCGGAATAACCGTGAGGTTAATGATCTGAATAATTACCAAGACTGAAATTTCGGAGAGATGCGACGAATGCTTATAATCAACGAGTTTTTCTAGAGCGTGAAATACGATTTCAAACTCTCGTATAAGTCGATTTAATTTATCGAAGAATTATTTTGTAAGTTTATATCTATTTATATATATACTTCTATAATTTCCGTGTTTTATATCTGGATTTATTTTCTAACTTCCTTTAGTATCATGATTTCTATTCTGTATTCTTTCTTATTTCATATGGCCTTAATATCCTGTAAGATTTCCCAGAAATTAATGTGCATATAAATTCACAATTGTGTACAGAATTGTCAATTTACCTCACAAAATCATTCTAGTAATATCCTGTGGTGGATTCGTTTTAATTTCTAATATACTGTTATGGTTCTCACCAACTTTATAATGGTTTGACATTTAGGTACCCAAAAATTTACTCGCCTGATATTTTCTTTAAGATTTCTAATATCATAATTATTTTTCTAAACAAAATTTCTTTTTAGAAAATATTCTGGTAGATCCTGGATTAATAAAGACTTCAAAACTGTTATTAAGCGCCGCTCTGATACCAACTGTAACGACCCTGGCTGACGTGGCCGGGTCGTCGGGTCGGGTTATCGGAGCTACACAGCGGAATCCAGGGTAATAACAGTCTTTAGTCTTCCAGGATCCACGTCATCATATCTGTTGGGTTACCTGAACACATTTCAAAAATAGTTTCTGTCAACATAAAGTTGGTGAGGTCGTGTATTTTATAAAGTGAATGGCCAGTTCGTTTATTTATAATTCTTTTATAACAATCTTTTATAAATATGCTTTACAATTCTAATTCTGGAGGGGAAAATATATTCTATTAATTCGATTATATGTCTATTATTCCGATTATATTCTATTGGTTGCCATTCCTATCTATGGTATCACTCTGCTTGTGATAAATATAATTATTTCTACCCTCTACTCGGGTAAAACTGGTTCTTGTCCTCTAGTTGGACAAGAAAGGAAATGGCGATACCGTCCAGTACTGTCCTTGTTGTTTCTATTACCCCCTTTATATAACTTTTATTATTAATCATTTTTATGTAAAGCATTATTATGTTTTCTTATAAATGACATGTATTCCCCCGAAAACACTTAATAAACAGTAAAAGTGGGGAGTTCACGATACTCACCGGTTTGCGTTAATCTCTAGCTAATCTTCTTATTACAATTATATTTCATATATATATATTGATACGTGTTACGCGTGGGACTTGTTAGATTGTAATACTTAGGATATATATCATATATATAATTTATATATATAGAATTCAGTATATATTAGATAGTCCTAAACTCGGGGTTTGGGCATCTAGGCAAAAAGAAATAAAGCTGGCCTTTACAGCTTGGCACACGAACCTAAAGAACTTTAGACACAAACTTACCCGAGTCTAGTATATCGTTTTATATATCGAATCTTATATATATAAACATATATATTTTATATATGTTTATTATTCTCTTATTATTATTATCAAGTCCATACGTTATTCGTATTATATATATATTCGTATAATTCTAATAATATTCCTCGTCTAGCTATCGGACCGGGTTCTATTCCGGTAGTTGACCGAGTTGACTCGGCATCGGGTTCCACTTTCCGATTTGATTAAGGTACCTCGCAATCAAATACAAAACAATATTATAATCTGATTAATTTCCAATTATAATAAGATCTTTGTATAATTATACCTTATCATGAAGTGGTCGGCTTCTTGCCGGATTATTATCAAAACCCGATCAGGAATGGACCGGAGACTAACCGGACTATTGTCGGAAGTTGACCGGAATTTGTATAGGACCGGGTATCGGACCCGTCTTCTGGATTTGATATCCTATAACAATAACCACAAAGATAAATTAATAATCAAAAGATTATAATCAATAATCAATGGGAATTGTTCACCTCATATCCAAATTATACACTTATGTATATTAATCGGAGACTTAACCCAAGCATGATCCGATTACTAGTGAAGGTTCCGGGTTGGTTTATTGGTTACTAAATAACAATAATTGTGGGTTTACGAGTAAAAGGGCTGGAACCAAAAGGATAACTACTGGTTTGGGTTGATTAAAAGCTCAACGACAGTCACCATAGTCAGGTGACTGTCCGGTTACCCAACCAACCAGATGGTTTAATCAGAAGGTTAATATGGTCTGATAACAGAGGGTTCACGGATGGGTTCTCAGGTTTGTCTGATTATATCAACCGGTGATACACCCACCCAGTCGGAAAGGTACGAGGCTACCAGTGGTTCGGTTGGTGGGTTACGAGTATTATTAGAACAGAGGGAACCATGGTCGCCGGTTAATATCGGAATAACAAGAGTAGGTTACGGGCTGGAGGTTCGATTCAGCAGAGAATGAAAAAGGGGTTGTATGCTTACCGGGGAAGAAGACGCATACGGCGGCGGTGGTGACCGGAGGAGGAGGCGGCGGCGGCCGGCCATTGTCTCCGGTCAGCTTCATATGGTCAGAGCATTTATAATTAAAACACACTTTTGTGTGTGTATGACTTACAGAGAGAGAGCGAGAGACAAGAGGGAGGGGTTTTTATAAATGAAGACAAATAAGAGGGTGTTTGGCAACGGGGATAATAACTGGGACTCGCAATGTTTGGTAATGAGTATAACAACCGAACAAAAGACGTTTGACAACGAGTTATTAGCAGATAAGGAGCGTTTAACCGAGATAATAAAATCTTAATAATTATTATCTATATATTCGGTTGAAACGGTTTGTCGCGAGATTCGAACTTGAATATTTTATGAAATAATCGGGTGATCAGGTCCGACCCGACCCGTTAAAGAGACCCGTAACACCTCGAGGTGTTACAGTAACCCTCCATAACAGGGTGATCACCTACTTTCTGACGCTCAGCCACAACCTTCCATGGCATGTCCACAGGTATCACCCCCCTCTTGACGTAGAAGAACTTCTCCTTCCAGTCATGGAGTGACTTGGGAGCAGTTGTTCCACTAGGAGGCACATGGGGACAAGGAACAAAGTTGAACCAGGAACCCTCCATGTTCAGCAAATAAAAGACATTGAACCGTTCAAAGGACGGCACAATGTCCAGAGCACGGCAGCAGGCTTCAAAATGGACAAGCCGAAGCATCCCAAACCCACTAACCTGGGTCACATGAACACCATACCTCACCAAGGTATCCACATGGAACTTGGTGGCAGGTAAACGGAACCCACATAAGGCAAGGTGGGCCCCATATAAGCTCATCTTCCCAGGGGGAGGAGCCAAGGCAGTATTCTGGGCAGTTGGTAACTCAACCTCCCAGGAAGGATCAAACTCCATAGCCTCCAAAAATTTCGCGAAACTCTTCTTACCCCACTTACAAGTGGTGTTATGCATCAACTTCTTCGACGTCTCAGCAGCCTTACTAGGGTTTCCCCCAACATCAGAGCCCTCAAACATGGTGACGAGGGTTTTAAGAAAAAGAAAAAGAAATTTTTTCCAGAAGATCGCCGGAAAACTTGAAGGTTGACCGGAGAAGATGAAGATCTTCAAAGAAAAGGATGAGAGAAATTTTTGGGAAAAGGTAAGATAAGAAGAAACTCCAAAGACCTCCTGGAGTATTTATACCCATCGCATTTAATGCGATGGGAACAGCTGGCAGAAGACTCTTCATCTTGCCAGAAGGGAAGACATCCGGACGCTACACGTGGCGTAACAGCTGTGTAAGCAGTTACTCGTCAGCACGTGAGGACACGCGTCTGACCAACAGGACGACTTCTCACCTGCCGAACGTCAGCCATCAGCCTGACAAACTGCACCACTCGCGCGCGTGAACGACCACTCGCCTGACACACGATGGATAACCTCCCACCCACGTGCTGACATGACTGACAACTGTGCAGACATCCTTTCTGCACCCTGACACGTCCACCAACCGTCTCGGCTTCCCAGGCACGTTTCCTAAATATTAAGGAAACCCTTCAAATTTCAAAATTAATTACAATGACGACACATTTAATACACCCTGATTGCCACGTCATCACCTGGCGAAGAGTTGACGTAAAATCCAAAGGACGTTCTCCGCCGGATTTTACTATCCAACACCCTGATTGCCACGTCATCACTCAGCGATGGGTTGACGTAAAATCCAAAGGACGTTCTCCGCCGGATTTTACTATCCAACACCCTGATTGCCACGTCATCACTCGGCGATAGGTTGACGTAAAATCCAAACGACGTTCTCCGCCGGATTTTACTATCCAACACCCTGATTGCCACGTCATCACTCGGCGATGGGTTGACGTAAAATCCAAAGGACGTTCTCCGCCGGATTTTACTACCCAACACCCTGATTGCCACGTCATCACTCGGCGATAGGTGGACGTAAAATCCAAAGGACGTTCTCCGCCGGATTTTACCATCCAACACCTTGCTTGCCACGTCATCACTTGGCGCAGGGTTAACGCGAAGTCGGAAACACGTTTTCTCCGTCGAATTTTACTCACACCCACATTGACACGTCATCACATGGCGCTGGGTTCATGTAAAATTCAAACACCGTCACTAGACTTTGCAAAACATTTCTCACCCGCGCTAAGTCTCCACTTGGCGCCGGTTTTTTTATAAAAAGAGCCATGTACAAAGATAAGGGGACGCTTTTATCTTTCCACATGCCACCAGAGTCGCAACGCGCATTCTGTTGCTCGCATTAACACTTTTACAAGAGGCAAACAATTACCCCTCTAGAACAACACAACGGAGCACATCACAAAAATCACACGTCTAGTCCAGCGCCCCACCAGCTCTCCAAGCAAGAACAGGAGACACCCTGGACTTGGGGGACTTGAAGGGGTAGGGTACTATTCACCTGCGCTTTCAGGCGCACCCTACCCAAAGCCCCCGCAGAAAGTAACACAATCAGATGCACAGCAGCGCCTGGCGCTGCTGCTAGCCTGCGCAGAGGTACAAGTTGACAACAGCCGGGAACATCCCCTTGGAGCCCCAACTTGCTACCACCCGTCAGGTGTCAGCTGACAAGTGGTCAGCCGCCTGACGTCTGACTCCCCTGCAGACCCAGCCACAATACGCCACGTGTATGGAGGACAAAGCACCGCCCAGCCGACCAACCACGAGGCGACACGTGGCCCAATCGAAGAGGCCCTCCTCAACTTGGATCACTTTATCCAACTAAGGATTGGAATCCAACTAGGGGGACCTACACAAGCAACCGGCTTGGGCCTCTAACCCAAGCCCGTTAATAGCCAGAATGGGCCCGATGACCTTGGGCCCATGCCTCTCCTATAAAAGGAGGACTTGGCCTCCTTTCTTAAGGATCGAAGTTAGCCAATTAGAACAAAGACACTTGTTCCACCATTTGTACTATGACTTGTATCTTTTATCAATAAAGATTGTTCTTTTCAGTGGACGTAGATCCTACGTGATCGAACCACTTATACCTTTTGCCGATTGTGTCTCTTTGCTTATTATCCGTGCATATAACCATAGATCAACCATCGTTGTGAGCCAAGGATTATACCCTGCAGCGAACACGAGTCGTTATTCCATATACCATCCCGTCCTACCTCCCCACAGTTATACTCGTTGTTTCTTCAACATCTACCTCATTGTCTACTTTGAGACCAACATCATTGCGTAAGTGTGTTTTAGTAACAAAATCTTTCTTCTCTGGCTGAGCTTTTGCCTTATTATTCTTCATTCTTGAGCCGGTGTTTTAATGGGGGCAAAATGTTGTCAGGTATAGGGAATTGGATTTGGAAATATTATAATCATTGGATAGGGATGCCTCGTTCTTACGAAGCGATTCAGCAGCTTGCTGGTCTATTTGAAAAAATTATTGCAATTGAGTGGATTATTAGAAAGATGCTTAGTGGTGCTCCGGTGACAAAGAAGGTAGTTGTGTTGCTGTAGGTGACGAAGAAGGTGGTTGGTTTTGTGGTGGTTTTAGATGGTTGATGACTTGATAGTGGTAGATGGTTGGTGGTAGTGGTGGGGCTTTGATTGTGGTAAATGATGTGGTGGTGTTTGAGAGAGACAGAGATAGAGCGAGTTTATAACATTTTTTTTTATTTTTTAAATAGGGGTAATTTAGTAAGTTCACATGGACTTAACTGATAAACTTTAACATCCATTCAAGTCAGGGACCACTGATGCAATAAAATCCAAACCACAGATCCAATTAAGGTAATTTTGAAAAGCTATGAAGCATACTTTAAATTTAGGGAAACCACAAGGACCATCCGTGCAGTTTACTTACCAAACTAATATATTTTTTTTTTTTAGATCGGCTAAGGACATCACCTCGGTACTCCGTTCCGAATCCCCTTTCCGCATCGTGCCTGAGGGCATAAGCCCTTTCAACGTCAAGGGGTGTATTTTTGCTAGCCTTAGGATTCGAACCGTGTACCTCTCCCGGGCGGGAACCTCCATAAGTAAACCCTCCCAAACTTTATCAACGAATATAAATTTAATCTCCCATCAGTTTTCTTAGGTCGATCGGTACGTCTTAGATACTAGAGAACACATAGACGCGTTGTTACTTTAGATTTTAAATTTGAACATAAACTTTCATTAGTTTGGCAAAACCTTCCAATATATATTGTCCCATCTAGTAAAGTGTTAAATCATATTCTATGATGATATAAAGCATATATTCAATCTTTTTGATAAAGCAAAAAAGTTAGCTTAACATAGAATTTTTCTAATGCTTATTCCTTTCCAACTAGTAACCAAATAATTTTTTTTCTATCTTTAATTTTAATATTATCTTTCCATCAATTTTAACCATAAATGATAAATCAACGTACGTGAAATTTGAAGGTTAAGACTTAAGAGCACGCGAGCTGTATTAATCAGATTGTTTTTCTTCCGAATTAGTGGATCGAATATACACAGTTTTTGTTGTAATTCGTGTTTGTCAGAGTTGGACTTTGGTTTAGGTGGTTCAGCAACCTCAGATTGCGGAATCGGGTGAGGTGAACACCTTTAGACATAGGAAGAAGGTGATGAGGTGGCCAGATCCACAATATGAAATTGCGGATCTATAACACAAAAGTGCGTCCACCCTAGCAAGTTCTGCTACCTAAAACTAAATTCGGCCTCTAAAACATACACCCATTATAACAAAAAAAAAAAAAAAAAAAAAAAATTACTATTGCAAACAATTTAGTAATTTGTCTACCAATTCAAAAAAAAAATCGTATACATCAAATCATGAAATATTTTCCCTTCAATCTTTAATTTTAATATTCTATTCCATTAATTTTAACCATAAATTATAAATGAACGTGAAATTTGCATGTTAATACCATGCGAGCTGTATCCATCAAATCGTGAAATTTTTTGACCTTTTCCCTTCCCTTCCATGCATCCACACAGCCGGGTTTATTGACTTTGTTCACACTTCAACACCGCCACCGGCATATACAAGTGACTATAAATACCTTCTTCATCTAGACTCAATCCTCACATCGAAAACCATATCCAACACTACATTAATTAATATTAAATACAAAACAAATCTTTATACCAATGGAGGTTCTTAACACAAAACACACTTTGTTAGTTGTGTTGTTAGCCAGTTTATTAACATTGGCAGTAGGACAAGGCACACGACTTGGCTTCTACCGGACCTCTTGTCCAAGGGTGGAAACTATCGTGCAGTCCGCGGTTCAGGCTGCGATTCGAAACAACCCGACAAATGCACCGGGTTTACTAAGAATGTTCTTTCATGATTGCTTTGTTAATGGTTGTGATGCTTCAATTCTAATTGATGGAGCTTCTTCTGAGAAAACTGCTGCCCCTAACTCGTTGTTGAGAGGGTTTGAAGTTATCGATGCCGCAAAGACACAGCTTGAAACCGCGTGTCCTGGGGTGGTTTCTTGTGCCGACATTCTTGCCCTCGCGGCTCGTGATTCTGTGGTGCAGGTACTTACAAAAGAACTGTTAATGATATTTTTTGTGTATTTATTAACTCAAAATCATATCCCTTTATATTATTTACAATGAAAAATATATATACCGACAAAACTAACCATTGATATAACGATGGTGATAAATCATTGATATAACATCCCTGGCCCCAAACGTTTTTACATTTCTTGGGGACGGCCCAGCTGGAGACAGAATAATGATTAACAAACTTACAATTTATTTACATGCATACTTAATTATTCAACTTCTTCGATGTTGCAGACTGGAGGAACGGGATGGCCAGTGCCATTAGGTCGTAGAGATGGATTAGTGTCACGCGCAGCAGATACCGCAAACCTTCCAGCATTTAACGACCCTGTGAGTGTCCAAGTCAGGAAGTTTAGTGACAAAGGTCTTAACACACAAGATCTTGTTGCTCTAAGTGGTAAGTTAAACACATAAGAAAAAAGTTTAATAATATACACTAAATAACAACATATCGAACACACATCCTAATGAAGTTATTGATTTTCAGGAGCGCATACAATCGGGACAGCAGCATGCGCGTTATTTAGCTACAGGCTATACAACTACAACAACACAAACGGACCTGACCCGACTATCGACCCAGCCTTCCTTCCCACGCTCCGAAACTTGTGTCCCAATGGTGGAGATGGTTCCAGACGTGTGGATTTAGACCCACCTAGCGTAGGAAGATTCGACAACTCGTACTACGCAAACTTGAGGAATAGGCGGGGAGTACTCGAATCTGATGCTGCTTTATGGAATGACCCCACGACACAAAGGTTTGTGAACCGGTTTCTAGGAGTTAGGGGACTGCTTGGATTGACATTTAATGTTGAGTTTGGAAGATCGATGATAAAGATGGGTAATATTGAGGTGAAAACCGGGACTCAAGGCCAAATTCGTAGGGTTTGCACTGCCATTAATTGATCGATGAAGATGCAAGTTTGATTTTCGAATGATTTATGAGGATACAAGTTGTTCATACAATCATTTATTTGCCTATAGGAAGAAGATTTATAAAATAAACTATAACAAACTGTGTTTCTTCATTTCTGTAGTTTGTATTTTCTGTAATTGTCATGTGCATGTTATGTTGTATTATGTAATAGTTATAAATTAGATTAAATGAAAATGTAATATAAGCAAACTTTGTTATAATGTTATTGTATTACGTACGTGCATGAACCATTAACAACTTTGTTATTGTATTAAGCGAAAATGTATTATAAGACAATATTAAATAATTGGGTGTAGTTCTTCACTAAAATGACACTTCTTGGCACTTATTATTATTAAGGGAAAATCACCAAATTGGTCATTGACTTGGTCAATTTATCAAAATAGTCACCCCAACTGTCTCGGGATAGACGGTTCCCCCATCCCGAGGCATCTGAACTGACTCCGAAGACGGGTGAGACGGTGACCAATCAAAACAAGCCACGTGTCCTAAATCTCTCTCTCTCTCTCTCTCCTCTCTTTCTCTCTCCTCTAATAAAAAAATCTCCAAGCGACTCTATGACGTCTCCCGACGCCTAAAACGTCTCTGTGACGTCTCTCACTGTGCCGGAAGCGTCTCTGTGACGTCTCCCAACTCCTAAAATGTCTTTTGCAACTATGTCGGAAGCGTCTCTGTGACGTCTCCCAACGCCTAAAGCCTCATGGAGACGTCTCGGGACCTATGAAGATTTTTTTATTATATTTTGACACGTGGCAATCAGCTATTGGTTCACCACTAAAGCCTTATAGAGACGTCTCGGGACATGTGAGCCGTCTCTCCCAAAACGGTTGGGGAGACTATTTTTGATAAATTAACCAAGTCAATGGTCAATTTGATAATTTTCCTTATTATTAAATGATAAAGTTTGACTTTAAAAAATCATGACGTAGTAGCAAATATGAATAATGTTGTATGAAAAATTTTGCTAGCTGTATTTTTATATATATATATATATATATATATATATATATATATATATATATATATATATATATAGGTAAAGTATATGGAGGAAACCCTCCTTATTTGGTAAACTCTGGAAACTCTGACTTCTCAACATTTTTTTTTTTTGAAAAAAATAGGGTATGTAATATACATTTTTTTAAGCATTTCGGGCCAAAAAAATCGAAAAAGCGCCGAACGGTTTTTTTTTTTAAAATAAAAAACGTCTACTGTTTACATATAGTTAACACATTGTTAACACCTGTTATTAGCGCTTAACATGTGTTAGTCAAAATTTTATTTTATTTTTTAAAAAAAAAGTACTCGGCGCTTTTTTAATTTTTTTGGCCCAAAATGCTTAAAATCATGTATATTACTTGCCCTATTTTTTTTCAAAAAAAAAAATATTGGGAAGTCAGAGTTTCCAGAGTTTACCAAATAAGGAGGGTTTTCTCTATAACCATTCCCTATATATATATATATATATATATATCTTCTAGAAGTTAGATACTATTTGTTATGCTTGAAAATATATAACTATATAAGTCATAAAGGAAATTGAGAAAGTATATGTAAAAAGTATCTTTAATATAGGATGGGTAGAAAGACATTGGAGTATGACACCTGTAAACTATAGTTAAGTCTATTGAACTCAATCCCGGTTGATTAAAATGACAATTTACTTGGTTTTTTACAACAATCAATTTTTAATTAGCAGATAGGCTCTGTATTTTTTTAACAAAATACAGAGTATGTGTTTTTATTTATTTATTTATTTATTTCTATTTTAAGTTTTAAGATTCTTTATCTTGGATGATGGATTTTTTATTATTACTGTGAAGATGATTTTGAAGAGATGAAAATTCAAAGTTTGTTATTTTATAGAGAAAATTTTGTCTTTTATGTTAAAAACTTAAAATAGAACTGGTGGTATATAGACGACGAGAAATAGGGGACAAACTTTTATTAATATTATTATTGTTTCAGCCCTTTGACTTCGCCGATCATCACCTATACGTTTAAAACAAAAAGCAAAACAAATGTGCATTTGTTTTTTTTATAACGTGCGTTTAAAAAATATACGTGTGTTTATAATAATGAACGGGCGTTTATTTGTCACACCCAAATATACAACATGCGTTTAAAGAATATAAAACGTGTGTTTAAAGAATATACAATGTGCGTTTAAAGAATATACAACATGCGTTTATAATAACTAGCAGGAAACCCGCGCGATGCTGCGGCGACGAAAAGTTACAACATGGTACTCGTTTTCTGTTAGCTTATCAATCTTCTAGTGGGTGTACCCGCGCTTTGCTAAGGGCATACCGATTTTCAACAAAGTTTTAGTTGTATTTAAACGCAACAGTACCTCCAACTGACGTACTATAGTGGAATTGCCTCGTCCTACGCGATAGGAATTAGGTCAATATTAGTTTGGCTCATTACGGTTTTGATTGTCATTATTACAATCAAAAGAAAAAAAAAACTAAAAACTACGTCGTTACAAAAATTAGCATCAGTATTGTTACCAATATTGCCGGATTGGAGTCCTTTGGTTTGTCATTATATCAGCGTTGTATAGCATAAGTTACTAAACAAGTACTATACTTTAAATACAATTTTTCAACTTAACAAATTTAATTAATAATTATCATGTTACATGTGACTTTATAGATTTTATAAGTTTGAAGTCGTTTGACTTGCTTAACCCGCATTAACCCAATCTATGTAAATGGGTCTAATTTTTTTTAAGATAAAACACATTTTCATTTTATGTCAAATTACATTAAAATAAGTAGACGGGTAACAAGCTGTGCCACAAACCCAATCTACTAAACCCAAACATCTGGGCTAGAGTCGAAACATTGCTATGAGTAACCCGTTAGACCCTAGTCGGGAAACGGAAAGCTTTCAGTGCCAAAGAGCCAAAGGTATCAAAAACCAAGAGGACGAAAACATGTCAGTTATCTTCGCAAGCTTTGGCGTATTTTTCCTCTTTCTTTGGCATATTGGTTATCTTTGAAAATATGTTGGTCCAAATTTATCAAAAATAAAATAAATTAAAAAAAAAACAAATTTAGAACTAAGAGCTTACTTTGAACTACGTGTGCATCATGTTTTTTGTTCATTATTCTAACTAGGTTTTTTACCCGGCCGCGCGTTGCGGCGGCGTCAATCTTAATTGGGCAAGCCAATTCTCTTAACTCCACACATTCCGCTTGGTCCTGTGCTTCGCCCACAGGAAAACCATTGATTGTACCTCACCAAAAGCCGCTTCTGGGTTGATTCTTTTTCCTGAGAAAATCAGTCCGTTCCGAGCTTTCCAGATCGCCAGTTAAAAGACTAAAAAAAAGACCAATCAATAATCATTTAACTGAATGCATAAATGAACTGAATGCATCATCAGTAAAAAAAATCATCAGTAGCCATTTAAATGAATGCATAAATGAACAATCAATAAACATTTTTTTGTGAATACACACACCCACATGAATTACTAACCTGCTCTTCACGATTCATAAAAAAAAAACAACCTAAGCGCGCTTTTCGTACGTTGCTCGCCTTGTGTTATATAAGTCGCATAGAATTGTGCCTAGATGCGCTTTGCCCTTAAGCCGCCTCAAGTGCGATTTTTAAAACCCAGGCCACCATATCCGTATTGCGCGATTACAATACGGCTTTGCCTCTGGACATGTGCAAGATGTTGGTTGTTGGCGGTCTTTGTCGAATGTCCAATGTACCAATGAGGCCTGCATGAACATATTAACTATTTAGCACAACATACAGAGTGATGTATATACTAAATTTTTATCCCTAACTCTAAAGGTTATAGTTGGCTTCACATCAATCTTGCCAATTCTTAGAAGCTCAATGTAGATATGAGAGAATGTTGGTATCATACAACTTTGGTAATATCAGCAACATATGAACTGTTTAAGACTTAAAGTGTTAGGTCCTATTACTAAACTAACCAAACGTGTGAATAGTTGTAATTCACGATTGGTCATGCATATGCTATTCTTTATTAGGATTTAATTATTATATATTATACATATATTATTTTTATTTCATTTTTAGTGTTAAAATCTATATCATTTTTATATTACAATTATCAACGCCTACACCTTTGTGAGCACATAGGAGGTCTTGGACTGAAAACGCATACACTGGAGGTAGTTTACACCATACACTTACCTTCTACCATAAGACCGATGCTAAGTAACAGCCTGTGAATAAATGATCCGCGTCCTCGTCCGCCTGTCCACAGATTTTGTAGGTTGGAGCCGCGTGAAGAACAAATATGCAGCCCACGCAATGTCGGCAGTCTATCCTGCTCAGCTCGCTATCCAAATATGCTTACCTTCATCGGCCCAGCAGATGAACATCGATGTCACAATCGAAAAAGAGAAACCATAAATCAAAAACAAAGAAAAAGACAGATGCATAACAAACAAACAAACGATTCTAATTGTGAATCAACACAGGTAAAAGATGTATTTTTAATATAATCATTACCTTTTGTAGAATGGATTGGGATGTCTGGAAACAATGTATTCAACATATGATTTTGCAAATAACCAAATTACCATTAATGCTTTTCTGTTTTTAAGATGATAATTTGTGGAAGTGTTGTTACCTGTTAACAAATTAAACCTCAATTATAGAAATACATAGCTGTAGCCAGCAAACATTGATCAAATTCAAACGAAAAGCGAAAATCCAAATTTAAACACACACACACGCACAGAGTAATTATAAGAAAGGGACACTTGATTATCAACCTGCACATTTCTTTTTAGAAGCTCCGTCTTCACAGGTAAACGGCCCATACTCGCCCTCCACGCCATGACATTACATTTAAGAGGAACCCATTTGACCCATTTGATTCTGCAGCTAAAATCGGTCCCTGTATGCTTCTGTGCCACACCAATTTTTCAAACATTTAACAAAAAAAATCGGTCCCTGTTCAATTTCAAAATGCCATGAAATGTTAATATTGAACATTTAAAGAACCCGTACCTTCATGACCTTGCGGTAGCCATTTGGCATTCCATGTGCCTTCGTAAAAACTTCCAACAAAGAAACATCAGAAATTGAGCTTAGTGCTTCCCCGTGAAAAACCAAAGCTTTCTGGAACAGCGTTCATACCAGCCAACAGCTCAAACTTAGATGTTGCTTCAAGTAACACAAACATAACAAAACCATATGACTTAATCAGCATTCTACAAGAATCATCTAGTAACTAACTATTGGGCATGCAACCATGCATTGTCCTATACTCCCATGACACTTTCCCGAAACAGCACCCGTTTTAAAAATGTAGATACATATACTATAAAAGCATCCTTTCTGACATCAGAAAATAAAGCGAATATTACAATTTTTTAATGCATATGTATCTATGCTCTTGTGCTATAGGATGTCATAACCAAGTTGATCAAACTCAAAACATTTACTTAGCTTATATATACCTATATTATCTTTGAAACCATGTATACCAACATTTGGGAAGTTGAGGCTCCATACATTATTAGATGTCTAAAATGTGATTTGAACCCACAACCTCTGGGTTGATGGATTACCTAGATACCGCTAGGCACTAGGCCAAAGGCTTGTTAATGTTATTCGGCCTTCATGGATCAGTTTTAACAACCAATACTTCGTTTGGGATCATTTGAGGACTAAGATGGTAATATTTGATTATTAAGATGGTTCATACAGAAACTTGTCAAAGATTATCTTCCATTCTGCAATAATTTATTATTTAGCCTCTAAACCATTAAACTTTTAAGCATTTGCCCATTTATATTAGAAATTATGTAGAAAATACAAATCGGAACCTAGGAGATATATTTAAACCTGAAAGTGAATAATCAAAGAAAATACATGGCAATGATTGAAACAAATATATTAAGAAAAGCGAATGAAATAGTCGTTGAAATACCGATTAAAGTGTACAACCGAGTGCGACGCTGGCAACAAAGCGAATGAAATAGTTGCCGCCGTCAACGAAGCTGATGAAATAGTCGTTGAAATACCGATTAAAGTGTACAACCGAGTGCGACGCTGGCAACAAGGCGAATGAAATAGTCGTCGCCGTCAACGAAGCTGTTAACATTCAAACCTCTGTTCTCCTAAATTAGGCATTAAAAAAAAACCCAAAACAGGTTTGCTAATTCCATTTTAAAACATTTAAGCATGTTAATATCAATTGAAAGACTAAGGCGCGCCTAAACTGACGTTACTTTCTACATAAGCTACACCATTAAATGAATCAATAGTAATTACCACACAATTCATTTATATACCCAAAATTACTACCCAAAGACATACACCTACACACCCAAATTACACATATGTAAACACCACACATAATCGAAATTAAGTTAACAACAAAGGGGATATGATAGTTACTGAATCTACGTTGTAAGCAATAAAGTCAATGTATAGAGGCAATTTCAAGTCGAGAGGTTTAGTGATTGAAGCAAAAAATCCAACCTGAAAAACAAATGTGGGTAAATTATACCTTCCAACAAAGTGGTACTAACAAAACAACATGAAAAAACACATAAAAAAAGGTTAATCAGCGAATATTCTGCTAGTTAACATAGCAAATTTGACTTTTTAAAAAAGTCAAGTTAGGTCATTAATGACACATGAATGTAACCTGCAACTTTTTAGCAATTCTTTCACAATCCTACCTTGAAAGACAATATATGATTCCACACTCATCAAAATGATTGTCCGTTGTGAATTTGTCGGTAGCCGCCACACATGTTTTGGTGTCTCGAATACCTGTAGTATTGGCATGTTCAGAAGTTCAAAACTGCTTGTTTCAACACTGCAAGCTGCGGAATAACAAAAAACAACTAAATTTTAATAGATTTAAAAGACAAAATATATTGTAAACTAACTATCCTATTTATGAGACCTTAATATCTTCTTTTCTACATTATAAACACCATGGAATGATGAATCATGAAAGAAGCAAGTACAGAAGACAAAACTTTATCAACAACCAGCCTTTTATCTAAAATTTGAGCACTTTCCAAAACAAAACAAAGGACTTTGAAAGAAAAATACAACTGGGTAACTCCTCTCTAAAGATCAGAATACTTACCATACCAGAGTAATGTGCCGATAACAGCCAAATTCCAGGCAAACATCCCAACCCCAAACCTGCACAAAGCCAAATACCTAAATCCAGATATTAACATGTTGGATCAGTATTAAGCTGCTCTTATATTTGAACTTTCTAGTTGACACTTAAGTGTTTAGCAAGTTCTTTGTGAGTGTTAGCACAGCGGAATGTTTATAAGTTTATAGCTACACTTTGTCAACAGGAGTTATTACTCCCCCTGGAATCAAGAACAATAAATGAGAAGTGTTTATTGAGAAACTAAGTATTGAATGAGAATGAAATACTTTGACAGATTCTTAGTAAACACGAAATGGAAATAACAATAATAAGTGTTGAAGGATTTCTTGTATTAAAATCAATGTCTAAAACAGAAGGATGAATCCTTCTATTTATAGACTTTACAAATACATGAACCTTGCCAAAAAGCAAGTTCAGAAACAAGTTGCAACAAGTTGCAGTCTTGGAACTTGTACATAAAGCAAAAAAGAAATACTAAAGTATTAAACTACTGACATACAAGGGCGGTGGAAAAGATCTTCTTTAAGTACTGATGAATGACAAACTACTGATGAGTAGTTTGTCTTCAGCAGTTCTTCAGTTGAAGTGTCTGGTTTGAACTTCAGAACTTCTGATGACTTTCTTCTTCAGTACTTCTGAATCTCTTCTTCAGCAGTTTAATTCCTTGTCTTCAGCAGTTCCATACTTAGAGTATTTTGACAGAAAGTGAATTAGACTAAGGTTTGCAAAAGTGGTTTCACCAATCCTTTTTGTCCTAACAATCTCTCCCTGGATTGATGAAGCCAAAACCTTACTAATTCCTTATTGTTCCTTTCTGTCCTTCACAATTTTCCATATTCCTTTAAACATGGAATTCTTGAGCTGGTTGAGTTGATCATCAGTAAGAGACCCTTGTCTTGGTTCCAAGTGTTGGATTGTAAGCAGGTCTTTGGTTGATAGTTTCTTCAGTTCTTTCATCGACCTATATTCCCTGCTTGTTTGATCTCTTCTTGTCACAAGTACTGAGTTGTTATCAGTAAAGGACCATCTGATGACTGGTACTTTAGACTTGTCAAAGTCTGCAGTGTAGGGAACCATGGTGGTACCCTGGGTTTCTCCTGAGTGTTGAATGTTTTCAACTTCAGTGACTCTCAGGTGGGATTCACCTCCTTGCTGTTGTTCCATCACATTAGGTATCTAAAATGTTGGCAAATGATGTTCAGTTGTTACCTTAGTATGCATTTTGTCTGTGATGGTCCTTTGGATTTGATATGCAAAGGTGGAAGGATCCCTGAATTATGTGAGCAAAGGCTTCTCTTCTATGTCAAAATCAGAATGTACTACTGTACTACCTTCTAGTAGTACCATTCTGAAATCAGTCTTTACTTTCTCCTCTGTCTTCTTTCTTTGGGTAGCTGGTCTTCTTTGAACACCAGAAGTTCTAACTACTGAAGTTGAAGCTTCAGCAGTTTAAAACTTCTCTGGATTAGCAGCCCTTGCAGCCTTGTATTTTCTGTATGTGTCCACCAATCTTTCTTCTTTCCACTTGGACACTGAGGCTTTTGAACCATAACCATTGGCTACCAGTTCTTCTATTATCTGAGCTCTCTTGGACTTTGTGTCTTTACCTGTTTCAAGTTTATCTGCAACAAGTTGAGCTCTTCTTGTCAGCTCTTCCACAGAGAGTCTCTTCAATGTATGGGCTTTGACTTTGCTGTTCTTCATAATGTAAGACATCAGTTGATGTCTTTTGTCTTGTTCAGCAATCTCATCAAGGCTAGCCTGCCTTTGTAGTTCAGCTTCATAAGCCTGAAGTTTTTCTTCATGGCTCAGGTCTAAGTCATCCCTTTCTTCCAGATTTTTCCAGATCAGATCTTCTCTGGCCTTCTTTTGGGCTGCAACTAAACTCTTCTCTAGTAATTCAGCTGATTGAGAGATTGGAGAAGGGTTTAGCATAGTCATTGTTGTAACTGTTGTAGTAGGCCTGATAGGAGCAGATGTTGGTTGAGTAGGAGCAGTTGTTCTGGAAGGGTCAGCAGTTTGAGTCTTGGAAGTGTTAACTTCTGATGGCTTGACAACTTCTGAAGGTTTGTCAACTATTGAAGGATTGTCTTCAGTATTTTCTGATTCTTCATCAGAACTTTGGCCATCAGAGGTTTCTTCATTATGCCCTTGGGTTTCATCAGCCTTTTCAGCATCTTCTATTTCTTGAATAGAGACACCAAACTGTTGTGCCAGTTTCTCTTTTCTGGCCTAATCTTGTTGATCTCTAGCTAGGATAGCCACTCTTGCCTTTCTTCTGGCTTCAAGTGTATCCATAGGTACCTTGATTTTCTCCCCCTTTTGGCTTTATCACCTTTGGAAGTTGAAGCTTGGGAGAAATGACCTTGAAGACGAGCAATCTGTTTGCTGTTGTGATCAATCTTGTTGGACAGATCATTCATCTTCGTCTGTCTCACTCCAAATTGGTTCTTCATGGACAGCTCCAAGTCAGCTGTGTATGTTTGGATGTGATTTTTGATGAGGGTGTTCATCAAGTGATACAAGGGACCATCTGGGCTGCATAGTTGGTTCAGGTCTATGCTAGGTTGCCCAGGGAATTGGGTAGGCTTTTGTAGTGAGGGGTGTGTTTTTGGTTGATCTCCTTGTTGTACAGGAGATGCCATGGGGACTGGTGCTTGTTCCCCTTGGTCATCTTCTGGCCAGGCAGCCTGTTTGTTGTGCCTTGAGTATGCTTGTGAGGTTAAGGGTTTTAAAATTTCAATTTTACCCACAAGCACCTCATTACCCAGTTCAGATATTATGCACTGCATAATGAACCTTGGATATAACAAAAACTTTTTCTTAGTGTTATTGTGATGTAACACCAACTCATTAAAGAAAAGTTTTGATGCCCTGAAATTTGTTTCATTCACAATGGAATGAAATATTGGTTGAAAGGTTGAGGGCATCTGGTCATAAGACCCAGTTTTAGGACTCAAGCACATAATAATATAATGAAACAAAAGTTTATATTTTGGTTCAAAATACTTTTTAAAGATTGTAGCTTGTGAGAGAGTACCTTGATAACCACACTCAGTCATGGTTAGGTGGATAGCAGAGTTGTCAAACTTCTCAGGGGCATTCACATCATTCAACCCCAGTCTGACTGCAAGTATGGCCGGTGTAATGGCCATTTGTCTCTCTTTAATTGTTGAGTTGAGGGAGATAACTTCATCATCCACCATCACTGTCTCAGCATTAGCCCAGAACTCATTTAGAGTTTCAGGATGAATTGGTGGGTCCATGGTGAGAGCGGTGAAATATTGGGATTTGACGACGAGATCAATGATCTCATCGTATTGGGACCAGCCTTCTTATTTTTCTAAGTAGGCTCTGAGATTGTGTCCCTGTTTGAGAACTAAAGCCATGTGGTTTGTGTGTGTTGATGAATCGAACAATGATTTTGTGTTGCAGGTTCAGGGGTTTGAGAGCTTTCTTGAGAGAGAAGGAGGGAATTTTTGTGTTTGAAAGGATAAGTGTTGAAAAAAGATATTTATCAGGAGTTTTTAACCGCTTGGATCTTCTTTATTAGAAGTTTTTAAACCGCCTAGGTTAAAAAATCTCTTTATCAGAAGTTTTAAACCGACTAGGTCAAACTTCTGATGATGGGAAAAGTCAGATTTGCCCTTTTTGACTAAACTGCTGATGAAGGATTATCTTCATCAGTAGTTCCCATTTCCTCTTCAGTAGTTTTAACAGCTGATGAGAAATGTTTTATAAATACTTTTATTCATAACTTCTGAAGGTTATTTTATCAGAAATTAATCACTTTTCAGAAATTATCCCCAAACTGATGTTTTGTTCATCAGTAGTTTCTCTCTTTTCAGAAGTTTTTCAAGTTTTTGAAAACAGATGTAAGTGAAAAACAAAAAATATGTGCAGAAAAATAAATAGAAACACTTACAAATTTAGCATCCCTAGCATGGATACTAACTTCTGAAATGTTGATGTGTCAAGGGGTTTAGTGAAAATGTCAGCTATTTGATTAGCTGTTGCTACATGTTTCACTTCAATCTTGCCTTTTTCATAGCAATCTCTTATGAAATGATACCTGATCTCAATGTGTTTAGTCTTTGAAAACTGAACAGGATTTTGAATGATGCTAATGGCAGATTTGCTGTCTACAAGCAATGGTGTCTTGGTCTCTTTGATTCCATAATCAAGAAGTTGATATTGGAGCCATTGTATCTGTGATGTACAACTTGCAGCTGCAATGTATTCAGCTTCAGCAGTTGAAGTTTTAACAGATGTTTGCTTCTTTGATTGCCAGGACACTAGACAGTTTCCCAAGAATTGACAACCACCAGATGTTGATTTTCTTGACATTTTACACCCTGCATAGTCACTATCTGAAAAAGCTGATAACTTGGTATTGCTTGAAGCAGGATACCAAATTCCAAGTGTTGGAGTTCCTTTCAGATATCTGAAAATTCTTTTGACTGCAATAAGGTGTGATTCCCTAGGAGCTGATTGATATCTAGCACAGACACATGTTGAAAACATAATATCTGGTCTAGAAGCAGTTAGATATAAAAGGGAACCTATCATACATCTGTACATGGTTTGATCAACCTGTTTTCCTTGATCATCTGGTTCAACTTGTGTGGTTGGTGTCATGGGGGTGGAACATGATTTACAGTCTTGTAAAGAAAATTTGTTTAATAATTCTTTAACATATTTTGATTGATGTATAAAAGTTCCATTTGTTTGTTGTTTAATCTGCAGTCCCAAAAAGTACTGCAGTTCCCCCATTGTACTCATCTCAAATTTTGATTGCATGAGTTTCTTAAATTCATCACACAATTTTGTGTTTGTTGAACCAAAAATGATATCATCAACATATATTTGAACAAGTAAGATATGATTTCCAACATGTTTTATGAAAAGTGTTTTATCAATGGCACCTCTTGTGAAGTTATTTTTGAGTAAAAAGGTTGAAAGTGTATCATACCAGGCTCTTGGAGCCTATTTGAGCCCATAAAGAGCTTTGTCTAGTTTGTACACCCACTCAGGATGAGAAGGATCCTCAAACCCAGGTGGCTGACAAACATACACTTCCTCTTTTATCTTTCCATACAAAAATGCACTCTTGACATCCATTTGATAAACTTTTATTTTGTTGGAAATGGCATAGGCCAGAAATAACCTGAAGGCTTCAAGCCTTGCAACTGGAGCAAAGGTTTCATCATAGTCAATGCCTTCTTCTTGAGAGTAACCTTGTACTACCAGTCTTGCCTTGTTCTTTATTATCATACCAGCTTCATCTTGTTTGTTCCTGAAAACCCATCTTGTGCCAATTGGTTGCTTGTTTGGTGGTAAGGGACAGATTTCCCATACCTGTTGCTTGTTGAATTGAAGCAATTCATCTTGCATTGCCTGCACCCAATTGTTGTCTTTGAGGGCTTCCTGGTACTTCTTTGGTTCCAACTGTGAAATAAATGCTGAGAATAGACAAAAGTTGGAAAGCTGGTTTCTTGTAAGAACACCTGATGCAATATCACCCATGATTTGATCAAGTGGATGATCTTTGTGTTCGATCAGTTGTTGTAAACCACTGACAGGTGTTGGTGGCTCATGTTCTTCAAACAAACTACTGAGGTCTATTATATCTGGTTCAGCAGTTTCAGTGTCTTCAGTAGTTGCAGGTGCTGAAGCAGATGTTTGAGTTTGGCCTTCAGTATTTGTTGAATCAGAAGTTTGTGAAACTTCTAATGGTTTTGAAGTTGACTTAATGACTGTTTGAGGAGTCCATGGTGCTGGATCCTCATCATCAAACCTTTGATCACCATAATAAGTAGGTTTGGATAAAGTGACAGTCTTTTCAGGTTCAAAATGAAAGTTGTCAAGGTCAAAGAGTTCAGCAGGATGTGCTGGAATGAGAGTGTATTTTGACTCATTGAACTTGACATTCAGTGTTTCTTCTACTATCCTGGTTTTTGAGTTAAAAACCTTGTAGGCTTTTCTAGTTGATGAATAACCAAGAAAGTAACCTGAGTCAACTTTGGCAGCAAACTTTGAAATAGATTCCTTGATGTTCAAGATGAAACATTGACATCCAAAAGCCCTGAAAAAGGAGATAAGGGGCTTCATGCCATGAAGAACTTCATAGGCAGTCTTTGAATGTCTCTTGACAACAAGAACTCTATTTTGAACATAACATGATGTGTTAACTGCTTCTGCCCAGAAGTATAAAGGTAGGCCAGAATCAGCTAACATTGTTCTTGCTCCTTCTATTAAAGTTCTGTTCTTCCTTTCTACCACACCATTTTGTTCAGGAGTTCTGGCAACACTGAATTGTCTAATAATCCCTTTAGACAAATAGAAGTCATTCAGAGTTTTGTTCCTGAACTCTATCCCATTGTCACTTCTAATGGTTTTGACAGGTAGAGAGTATTGCTTCTCTACTTGTAGAATGAAGAACTTGATGATTTCAGCAGCCTCATCCTTGAAAAATAAGAAGAATACCCATGTAAATCTTGAGTAGTCATCAATGATGACTAAGCAGTACTTATTTTTACCAAGGCTCATGATCTTTACAGGCCCAAATAAGTCCATATGGAGTAGTTGAAGACATGCAGTTGTTTTTTATTCTTCAATAGACTTATAGGAGGACTTATGTTGTTTACCCTTTAAACAGGATACACAGTGTTCTTGACACTGGTATACTTTTAAGGGTAGACCTCTGACCAAGCCCATTTTTGTGACTTTATTTATGGTTTTAAAGTTCACATGGCCAAGTCTCCTATGCCAGAGTGTAAGCGAAAGATTTTAACTAAAACAGGATAATATGATCATACAAGTCACAAAACCAGGTGCGGAAACCCTAGTTCTGAACAAAATGATAAAACTCTAATCAAAACACAATCAAGATCATTTTCAACATCTTTTCATAGATTAACTTTGTCAAATATTCGATTACAATCACACACACGTTAATCTAGATCAAATACAGACTTTCACAAAATCACCTGGAACCTGACCTGAACACATACACAACTGACAACTCTATTACATACTCAAAATCACAAAACCTATTTATAGATACTGCACGTTCGCCCCTTTGCACTGGTCGAATGTGGAAGTTTTCCACATCGCCCACTTCCAATGGTCGAATGTACATCTTGTCAGCTTCCAGTCTACCTTCGCCCTTTATCATTCTACCTTCGCCCACTATTATCTACCTTCGCCCCTTTTATCTACCTTCGCCCCTTTTATCTACCTTCGCCCATTCTCTAACATATGTTAATTATGTTTATCCAATCATTAGTCGCAAAACGCATCAACAAACTCCCCCTCGACTATTGATTGGATAGTTTTCTCTGTTGGTCCATTGTTTTGTTCATCAACTTGATTCTGAGCTGTTTCTTCTGCTCAGTAGTCATTGGAGGTTTATATGTTCTCTTCACTGGTTTAGACACATTCGCTATCTTCACTGTCTTACCAAGCATACCCTCCAAATTGCTTCCCGCATTGATGTCATAGGCAAAACAAACTCCAACCACTTGAGTATATTTTCTTGCTTGAGCAAAGTCTTTTGGTTCATAGTAGATCGGATTGTAGAAAAGCATGATGATGTCTTCAAACGTGCAATTAATCAACCACATAGGATCAAATACATGAACATGCTTGTATTTATCCTTTCCATCTCTCAACACAATCACCGCTTCAGCCTTTCTCCAATCATAATACCAGAAGATAAAATCAGCACTAAAATGCTGTGGCATAGGCATCAAAGGTATCTTTCTCATCACTTCAGGTGCTTTGTAGATCAAAGTAACTCGTTTCATATTGGTTTGAGGATCAATATCCCTATGAACTTTTCTTCGGGGATATTGAGGCTTGAATCTATTCCATCGTGTTCGACTTTCCCAAACCAACTTATCTGCGCACCAACCAACATGCGAACCATTCACTTCTGCACCTGACATTGGGAATCTACATAAATCTCTGACCGCCCAGTACGGTAGAGTAAGCAAATCACAGAATCTATTGAAGTACAAGATTCCTGTTTCCCATTTCGCAGCTATGCACTTCAATCTGCCTAAGTATGTCCACCCGAGAGCTCTGCCTTTGAACTTGGCATTATGGAATCTATAAAAGTTACCTTGAGCTTCAGGCTTTGGTCGGTTCTCATCCATTTCCCTCAATTTCCTCAAATAACTCTTCAACTCATCAGACTGATTTGAAGGTCCTTGATTATCAGCACCAAATACTTTCTCTACAAACTCTGCACTCCTCTGCTGTGCTTTCTGCTTAGCTGACTTATTTGGTACTTCAGTAAAATCAGGGAATACCTCATTTTCATCCGTTTGTCTGAAGTACTGAGGAAACTCTTCATGAGTTATATCTTCCATCTCCACTTCATTGTTCTCAGGAGTCTGCATATCATCTGAGTGACTTCCAATATCCTTTTCAGGAATATCTAGAATCGACTCGTCCACCATAAAATCCTCAAACGTCTTCCCTACCCTCTGTGCAAGACCATCTAGAATTTCCTTTGCCACAGATGCAGGTAATTCTCCTTCCTCAAGATCAGGATCTTCATATTCCAATTCATATCGCATATCATCAGTTTGGAATATTTCAGTAAAGCATCCTGTGAACTCAATGGTCCATTCTCTCTTTTCCAACATATCTTTATACAATTGTTTAGCATCATCAGATAGAGATCTCACCTTCTCATTCCAGAAAATACTTTCATCTGAATCAACGTTCTCACCTTTCTTCTTAGAACTTGATTCTCCAGTATCTTTCTTCTTTGGTGTTCTCTTCTCATAAGTAAATCTGGAAGTATCATCTCCTCCATCATGATCACTACCACTGCTAAACTCATCTCCCTTCTGTCTCCCAGCACCTTCTGCATCATCATCATCATCATCATTCTTGTCATCATCATCATCACTTTTCTCCGATTCATCATCATCCTCATCATCATCTTGTTCTTTCTCAGATTCAGTATCTTCATAATCAACTTTCTCTTCTTCTTCTTCTTCATCTTTTTCACCCTCCTTCAACTTGGGTGCAGTGTTATACAGATCATCAATCAAATCACTAAGGCGTTTGTTCTCAGCCCTTAGTTCTTTGTTATCTGCCTTAATCAGCTTAATCTTGCTCTTGTTTCTTGCACACTTTCTTTCAAGCTTTTCATTCTTAGCTTCAAGCATCTTAACCTTCTCATTGATCTCATCTTGATTAGACTTAGACGCAACCACAATCTGAAGCATTTTCTCCTCATTCTGCTTGAATTTGGCAATCTCAGCTTGTTGAGCTACAATCATTTTCATCATGTCATCCATCTTCCTATTCACCTGCTTCATCACATCATCATCCACAGTGATTTTCTTGGATTTGGATTTGGATGGCTCAACTTCTTTTCCCTTCTGAGGCTTTCTGAACATGTCAAGTACATTGTCCAGTGCAACGTTAAGTTGATCAGCTGATATTGGTTCTGCCTCTTTGGATTTCTTTTGTTTCTTGGCGACAGGTGAAGATAGCTTAGATGATGTACCAGCATCGGGCACTCTTTTACCTTTCAACAGTTGAGCTAACTCTTTCTCTCTCAACTCTTTCGTACTAGACTTCTTCGCCATGGTCTTTTGCTTTTTCGTTCTAGGCAAATTAACCACCACAGTCTCTCCAACACTCAGCTCTGCCAAGTCAACACCTAGACTCTCATCTTCAACAGATTTCTTCCTTTTCTCAGCTTCTTCAATCGACTTGTTCAAAGATTCAGACTCACCAACCATAGTGGCCTTACGTTTGGTGGTCCTAACATTTTCATCATCAGAATCCCACTGCTCATCTATCTCAGTCTCCTCTGAATCAACTGACTCTTCATCCACCAAACCTGAACCTTTCTTAGCCGTTGACTTATGTCTAACCGCCTGTTGCTTTGAACTTCCCTGATCAATCTTTCCCTTGCCCTTCCCTTTGGCTCCAGGATTGACTACTTGTCTCTTCCTCTTAGTGCTTGAATCAGCATACACTAATGGATCATCATTATCCGAATCACTATTATCATGCCTTGCTTTGTTCTTGCCAGGATCAGTGTAATCCTGACGAGCCAAAGCACCAAAGAGTCTCCTATTAGGTGGCTTTTCACTATCTGGCACACCTTTGTATCCCTTCATCCTCACTAGAGTACGAACATTCATGTGATCTTGACCTAGGATCATAGTTGGATCCTTCTTCAACTCTGGATACTTGTGGTCAAAAATCATCATCAGAAATCTCGGATATAGCATGAACTTCTTGTGCTTCATACCTTTCAGCATCTCCAGCATATGGTCTAGAATCATCCCAGAAACGTTAAATGGTTTATTTAGAGTCAACGCAACCATTAACGAACTCAAACTTCTTCTCATAACGTCATATCCACCGCTCACACATCCAAATACGTGGATAATAACGTGTGCAAAGTACTTGAACTGCACGCCCAGCTTTCCTTTATACATAGATCCATCAGTAATCGGACCTTTGTACTTCATCCGTAAGAAACAAGCTTTCTGCTCAGTCCATGATAACTCTCTGGGATCTTCACTGACTTCAAACTTGATCTGCAGTGCTTCTCGTATATCAGACTCTGTCAAAAACATCTCCATATCTTGAATCTTGCTCTTGATAATCGTCTGATTGTCCCAGAAGTCATACTTCGCATTATGGTAAAAGTCTTCAATAATGTCTCTGTATATGATCGTCGGTGTGGCTAATGCATGTACAATTCTGCTCCTTCTCAAAAACTCTATGATCCCGGTGAATTCAGTGTTCTTCTCTACGTCACCAAGATATGCACAGCAATTGTGAGATCGCTCGAACGGCCAACTGCTTGGAACAGATGCTTCAGCCTGTTGCACCGGATCTGGAAAACATTCTCTGCTGGAGTTTCCACATTTTCTACTGGTGCTTCAACATTCTCAGATTGATCAGCCATCTATACATCAAAAACAGAAAAATACGTCAGAATGTAAAAACGACAAAAAGTTAAAAATTTTAAGGTTTTAAGAATTCTACATTCGCCCCTTTTGGACTGGACGAATGTGTGAAATTCTGGTCGAAGGTGACATTTTCAGGTCGAATGTCTAAAAATTTTGAACAAATATCACATTCGTCCGTTTTATTATTACCTTCGCCCAATCAGTTTCACATTCGCCCGTTTTAAGAACCGAAGGTGAAAACAGATTATCCCCAAAATTCAAAATTTTGCCAAACTTGTTTTTAACATCTCATTTTGATCCAAATGTGTCCTATATAGACCGATCAACACTCGTGTACCATCAATTTTCCTGATTATTCAATTTTCATCAGTTTTAAAGTGGAATTAGGTTTTATATGTTTCAATCGATCAAACAATCAACTAAAACTTGTTATTATCCTAATTCCTTATACTATCTCCCCCTAAAACTGATGAAGATTGAATTTGAATCAAACTCAAGTATCAAAACAGACGCTAAGACCCTAAATTTTAAAACCCTAGGTCCGACTATAAAAACTTCGATTCTGATCTGATAAAAGCTCCAATACTTGTGAAATTAGTGTAGAAATAATCAGAAATGTATAGGGAATGAGAATCACAATCAAAAGAAATCTCAGCAACAAGGTCTGGTTATCGAAGAAATTTGGAAAATTTTTTGAATGAAGGGTTCGAACCTGAAATGGTTTATATATAATGGCCACTTTCGCCCGTTTGGTATGGACGAATGTGGGGTAATTCCACATTCGCCCCAAGTTAATGACACGAATGTGAAATGTTTTACCCGAAGGTGGAAATAATACCCGAAGGTGAAAATGATACCCGAGGGTGAAATTATTCCACATTCGTCCAAATTGAAAACGGTCGAAAGTGAGGATTTTTCCACATTCGACCCAATTAAGGGGCGAATGTGAAATGGAAAAATCTGAAAATTTCGCCAAATCACGAATTCGAATCCCGTTCAACATTTTTCAATCTGTTAAACTTCCAAAACTCAAATTTTCACATTTTGAATGATACAAAGCCCAGATGGTGTTATCAAATCTCAGAAATTGACCATCAAGCATCCCCGGTTATCAAAAATAAAGCAGAAATGCAAATCTTTTGGGTTTTCTGAAATTTTATCAAAACACACCTAAAATCTTTTTGGATTTTGTATCTTTTTGACAATAAAAGTAAAATGCAACAAAGTAAAATGCATCAAAGTAAATGAAAGCAGTAAACATTTTGTGATATCCGGTAAGAGGATCATATCAGTTTACTGAGAAATCTGAGCACAGCGTTGATCTGTTTTAATATTATCATTAGAAACAATATGTGATCCGGCAATTGCTGATATTGTGGTCCACATAAGCTCACATGCAGACAATTACGCAATGCTTTAAAATGATACGAATTAGATGTATTAGACTAACACATTATGGTTCCCACACTCACGACATACTCCCGTATCAAGAAGTAAATGCACAAAGACTCATTGTAAAGCGTGATTATGCTTTCGTCGTCTGTAATTGTACAAGATATAATGCATAGAGGTATACAGGTCAGCAAATTAATGCAGCAAAGTAACATATGCACTATACCAGGTTGAGGACTGATATTAATCATGATTTGAATCAATGATCAATACGATGTAATAGATAATCTTTGATTATCATATAACATGTAAAGTTCCTCAATTCGGTAACTTTAGGTTTTGGCATATAGCTCTTTTATAAAGACACCCTGTCTGATCTAGGTCCGTAATGACTTACAGCAGAAGATCAGAGAGGCTATCCCCAGACAACTAATAACATAACGACCCTAAACCTCCGAGTTTTGTACAAATACCCTATCAAACGAAATTACGGTACTAAGACCATATGTCCATGAGGTGTTCAGCCACGAATGTGTAGTTTGTTATTTTTGTATCACTAATGCACGCAATATTTAGTCTACGAAGCCTATCAGCATATCACACATAATCAACATACGTCTCATTATTCTATACAATTCTTTAGCCTGTGTCAGATCCCCACTGATGTACTATCATTTCCTCTTTTTATCCAAGAAATCATTTTGGTTTTTCTAATTTTTAGGTCTTTTGAAAATTTTTCAATGTTTTTGGTTTTTCTGATAAAATGACTCCCCCTAAAATAAAGAACATATTTTTGGGTTTTTAATTTTTCTGAAAAACAAAACAAAAAAATTTGAAAGAAACAATCCACTTGAAAGCATCAACTTCTTTGAGGATTAAACAATCCCCTCGAAAGCATCAACTTCTTTGAGGATTATGATAGTAAAGAGAAATTCCCAATTAGCAAAGAGAAATTCCCAATTAGCAAAAATTTAAAACTAAAACTAAAAACTAAAAAGCGATAAACCGAGGTGCCGATTAGTCCTGTTTTTCCTTTATATTGTTTACTTTTAAAAGATATTCAAAGCGGGATCTGTCAAAAGCTTTTGTAAACAAATCTGCACGTTGGTAGTCAGTATGGATTTTGACCATATCTATCAATTCCTTAGCGTAACAATCACGGATAAAATGATATTTAATCCGGATATGTTTCGCTTTAGAATGATTTTCAGTATTTTTAGTTAATGCAATTGCGGCTTCGTTGTCACAGTGTATAGGGGTTTTAAGAAACTGCAAACCGTAATCCACCATCTGTTGTTGGATCCAGAGTACTTGCGAACAGCAACTCGAGGCTGAAATGTACTCGGCTTCACAGGTAGACAGTGCCACGGAAGTCTGTTTCTTGCATTGCCAGGTGATTAACCTGCTCCCTAAAAACTGGCAACCAGCTGTTGTTGATTTGCTATCTTTGTCACAGCCGCCCCAATCTGCATCACTAAACGCAATAAAATCAAAATCATCATCATTAGGGTACCAAAGTCCTTTTGATGGACAACCCTTCAGATATCGAAGGATACGCTTGACCGCCGTCAGATGACTTTGTTTCGGCTTCGATTGATAGCGAGCACAGAGACACGTTGCATACATAATATCTGGTCGAGACGCGGTCAAATACATCAGAGATCCGATGATTGCTCTGTATGTAAATGGGTCTGTCAGCTCCCCCTTAGCGTCCACTCCAATCCCGTGATTGGGTTGAATCGGGGTATCCATCGGCTTAGAGTCCTCCATCTGGAATCGGCTCAAGATGTCGGATACATATTTCGTCTGGTGAATGAAGATTCCGTCGGGTCTTTGGTCCACCTGTAAGCCGAGGAAAAACTGCATCTCCCCCATAGCGCTCATTTCGAACTTTTCTTGCATGATAGTTTCAAATTCCCTGCACAAAAGTTCGTTAGTTGAACCAAATATAATATCATCAACGTAAATCTGTACTAGAAGCAAATCATCTCCCGTCTTCTTCGTGAAGAGGGTGCAGTCGACGAGGCCGCGCTTGAATCCTTTGGAGATGAGGTATGTACTTAGCTCCTCGTACCACTGTCTTGGAGCCTGGTGCAAACCATATAAAGCTTTGTTCAGCACGTAGACCTTATCCCGGTGGATTGGGTCTTCAAAGCCTGGTGGCTGCCCGACATAAACCTCCTCCTTGACTTTCCCGTACAAAAATGCGCTCTTGACGTCCATTTGATAGACTTTGAATTTCTTGTATGAAGCAAACGCAAGGAACATCCGAATAGCTTCAATTCGTGCTACTGGTGCATAGATTTCGTTGTAATCAATCCCTTCGATTTGATGGAAACCCTGCACGACCAATCTGGCTTTGTTGCGAACAATAACTCCACGATCATCCTTTTTGCACTTAAACACCCATTTAGTGCCTATTTTCTTCCTTCCCGGCGGCAAATCTGTGAGCGTCCAGACTCCCAATTTCTGGAATTGCAATAACTCCTCCTGCATTGCCTCAACCCAGGCATCTTCATTCAAAGCGTCTTTGTATGTCCTTGGCTCTACCTGCGACACATAACATGCAAACGACCAATCATTTTGACTACCAGATTTTTGAATTTTGGCATATAATGCTAAAGCACCAAAACTCTCTGGCGAGTTAACGCTTTTCAGCTGCCCTCTGGTCATAACACCACTTCCAGGATCACCGATAACTTGCTCCAGCGGGTGAATACGATGAATCCGAGATTCCGGATAAACAGGTACAATAACTCCCGTCTGAGCAGTTAAGTTTTCTTCAGCATCCTGATCATGACCCGCGTTTGATGATGAAGCAACATCTGGATTTGGAGTTGGGTTCACAGGTTGCGTCTCTAATTCTTCTGCATGTTCAAGAACGGCTTCTTCAAATTGTTCATCTTCAGATTCTGAAGTGTCTAATGAAGTTGAAGCCTCTTGAAACATCTCTTCCTCTTGTATAGGAGCACTGGTATCATTAGAAGCTGGTAGGGGGTTCACGGTGATTGGACGCATCAACGGTGAAGTCGCCGCGTTTTCACACTCGTAAAGTAATCTGATAACAGCTTCTTCAACCAAGCTATCTAGGTTGAATGATTCAAAGAAATCTTTGTAATCAAACATCCAATCAGGGCCCGTGCCTTGCAAATTTTGAGTGTATCGTTGAACTTCCACGTTAACCCAATCCTCCACTTGACGAGTTCGCTTGTTGAATACCCGTTTGAGCAGGGTTGCATATCCAACAAAATATCCCTCCTCAGCTTTAGGACTAAACTTTTCTCCTGGATTCAACATCGTGCATGGCGCCCCGAAAGGTTCTAGATACTCTAAATTGGGCTTTCGTCGGTGTAACAGTTCATAAGATGTTTTTCCAAACTTCTTCACTGTTAGAACCCGATTTAATGTATAATTTGCTGCATAAATCGCCTCATTCCAGAACATTACCGGAAGATTTGAATCAGCGAGCATTGTTCTAGCCGCCTCAATTAGAGTCCTATTCTTTCGTTCAGCAACACCGTTCTGCTGTGGGGTATACGGAGCCGAATATTCATGATGTATCCCTTTGCTTTCACAAAGTTCATCCATCTTGGCGTTTTTAAACTCCGTCCCGCTGTCACTCCTGATTCTTTTTATCTTCAAATTGTAGATATTCTCCAATCGAGTGAACAGAACTTGTAGATTATTAAAGGTGTCACTTTTGTTCTTCAAACACATCACCCATGAAAATCGTGAATAGTCATCAGTGACAACTAAACAATAAAGCTCTCCAAGATGACTTTTGCGCTTGACCGGTCCAAATAGGTCCATGTGCAATCGCTCAAGCGGCATCTCAACAGAGTTAACTCTCTTCACTTTATGGGACTGTTTGTGTTGCTTGCCCTTTATACAACTTACACACTTGTCGTTCAGATGGAAATGTTTCACGTTTACTCCATCGACAAGCCCATTTCTCACCAGTTGATTCATTTTTCTCAGATGAATGTGCCCCATTCTGCGGTGCCACATTATCGATTCTTTCTCGGTCGCCTTGGATAGAAAACATGTTATTTGCCCCTGTGATGTCATCGCCTTGGACATGTCAAGTATATAGAGATTGTTGACGCGAGGTGCCATCAACATTACCCACTCCTTTGGAATTTTGAAGCCCGGTTTGAGAATATAACAGGATTTGTCATCGAAATGCACAGAAAATTGTTTATCACATATTTGACTGACGCTCAGCAGATTATAGTCTATCTGTTTCACATAAGATATCCGCTCGAAAGTCACAATCCCATTACTCACGCTTCCTTCCATTGTGATATATCCTCCTTTATTACCCGCGAAAGCGACATACCCTCCATTGATGTTTTTCACGTCAAACAGCAATGCGAGATCCCCCGTCATGTGGCCTGAAGCTCCACTATCAACAATCCAGAGACTGCTAATAGGGCCAGCTGAAGCTCCCTGCACACAAAAAGTAAATCATTTAGTTCTTTCGGGGGACCCAAGCTTGAGTCTTGGGCCTTTGAACATCGGATTTCAAAGAAACATCCTCATTAACTTTTTCAACAACTTTTTGTTTTGGATCAATCTTTTTCTGATTGTTCAAAACGCTTTCCTTTTTCTCACTTACCTTTGAAGTAGAAGCTCCTGGAGTACCATTGGGTGTCCAAGATTGTTCAGGCCTTTTAAGAATGCGAATTTGAGATTTTGGTTTCTCAATTGGTTTCTGAACATTGTTAACAAAAGTAACTTTCTTGGCTACCTTATCTGAGTTAACAGACTTAGGTCCAACATTTGATTTGACAATTGGTTTTTGTGGAACCTTTTGCCTATCAATTGTTGCGTTCACCACAGGCTTTCTCCATGATTGTTCCATAGCAATCCGATTTCTTTGATCATATTGAATTGGACGATTGTTCCTCATTTGAAAATTGTTTTGATTATAAAACTGTTGTTGTTGAGGAACAACTCGTCTATGTGGTGGAATATAATGATCAATCGGTTTTCTCATGGAATTTCTAACTTCAACCTCATGTCTTTTATGCCTTACATATGGACACTGAGCAAGTAAATGCCCGCGTTCTCCACATTTAAAGCATTTTCGATACTCTTCAAAAACATAATGAGCATTTGGTGGAGCAAATGATCTAACAGGATATTGATCATTATACTGTTGATTCCTCAAACTCTCAGGAAGTGGTCCTTTTGAGTAAGTGGGCTCATGAAAACCATTTGCTTTGTCATTTGGTCGAATGAACTCTGTGACATGGACCTTTGGTTCTTGAGGAACATCCGAAAACAATTTCTTTAAAATTTCTGGTGGAATTTCGTTTGTTCTCTCATGTTTTGGAAACCATATAGTGCTTTCTTGCCAAATCTTTTCAATTTTAGCATAGTTAGCATTTTTAATTGGAAATTCCTCATCAGAGATGATTTTATCGGATCCTTCCATCCGATAAAACACTCTGACAGGTTTCTCACTTGGTTCATTCTCAAGATCCTTTCTAACCTCATTCTTTTCAACCTTTTTCTCACGATGAACAGTTGCCATCGGATGCACATGTTGAGATGGTGACACTGGTTCAGTAGTAATCATGTGATTTTCTTTTGAAATCTCACATACATTAACAGTTTGGTCATTACCAGTATCATCATTCTCTGAGTCTGAATTCACACTTTCAGCATAAACACCCTCATCATTCAAGCCTAAAATCGGTCTCACATCGGAATGAGGATCACCAATACTCGAGGTATTAGATTCCATTTCCGATGATGAGTCTGATTTTACCGAGCTCTCCGGTATAACTTGGTGATAGTTATGATTTTCAAAAAGAACCGGAGATGGTACAGACTTGTAATTGGTGGTGTTATCATCAATGATATGGTCTACCACATAAGCAATATGCTTATAACTTTCCAACTTTTTGTTTACTTTCTCAGCAAAGCATTTTATGGCTGCCATTTCCAACTTGGTGTTTTCAATTTCATTGATATAGTTGTTAATTGCCAATTGTTTCAATGATAAAGTATTTTTCAAGTCAGAAATGTCCTTTTTATAGCCATCTAATACTTTGTTGAAAGCATTCAACTCTTTGCGAGTAGATTGACTGTTTATGATAGCACTATCACGTTGAATTCAGAGTTGTTTATTCTCCTCAGTCAATCTATCACATGTTCCACAATATTTATCACTCATAACATCAGTGCTAGATTCAGAACTTACAGGTTTTGGCGGTTCAGTCATGGCCATTAACGCGAAATGAGCTTCCTTTCCAGTGAAAAACTTGGAATAGTCGATCTTGGTGAAAGCATCATCAGCAATGCACGACTTCCTCGTCATCAGAAAATCAGCTTCTGCTAACAGCTGATCAATATCATCATCTAAAGAATCAACACTTGCCTCTGTGTCCGATTCACTGTCCGAGTCTGAATAAACTGATCTACATTCCTCAGGAACATCAGAAACTGTATCCATCACCATTCCAGAATGAGTTTCTTCAACCTTAACCTCAACAGGTTCATTCTCCACACTCATCTCAGTCTCAGAATCATCACTATCACACTCCTCAGTTTCTTTCTTTTCTTCCTTCATCACTGACTCTTCAATATCAACCTTGCAAGCAACGCAAGCCACATTTCCACCAGTAGTGATTTCCTCAACTCCTATCTGCAATCCCGACCAATCAAACCTTTCATCTTGTTGAGTCATCAGTGCTTGATTCTGACTCGTGTTCTGTTGTGTCTCATTAGGTGTAGTGATCGGTATAACTGTTCGGTTAGAATTGTTAGGAGATTGGTTTTGAATCTGGTTTGATGTGTTAGGTTGTCTGTTTTGGTTGTTGTTAGGGTTGTTTTGACGGTTTTGGTAGTTGTTGTTGTTTTGGTAAGAAACTCGGTTTTGGTTTTGTTGTTGACGATTCTGATAGGTTGCATTGAATGGGTTTCTATTACCTTGTTTTGGTGGCTGGGTGCATTCACGTTTAAAGTGACCTCTTTCTCCACAGTTGAAACAAGTAACTTTCTCCTTGTTGAACCCGTAGGTTGTGTTAGGAGAAGTTCCCAAATCTGTTTGACCTGTCTTTTCAATAAAGTTTGTTGCTCTTCTCATGATGCTTGCAAAAGCCCATTGGATATCAATTAGTTCCATCTCTTCCTTGTCGATCTGTGCATAGTCCTCATTGGTTAAGTTGTTATTCCCAATTTGACTAGCAACAAGTCCATTGTAGGATGAAACCATTGCTGAGACTAGTGCAATATGTTGTTGAGCAATTTCCACTGTCACGTTGCCCAAGTTAGAAGTCTCCAAAACCACTTGTTGTTGATTAGGTTGAGTAACTTGGTTCATTGGTTGTTGAGATTGACTAGCAGTATAGAAACCTGCTTGTTGCATTGGGGAGAATGGTGAAATGTAAGAATTGTTGTATTGTTGTTGTGGTGGTGGTTGTGTGTATGATGGTTGTGAATAAGATGAAGTTTGTGCCATGTAGTTGATGGTTGGTTTTGGTGGTTCCATAACATTGGAAATGCAAGCAACATGTGGTGCCACTACCCCTCCTGAACTTGAGTTGCTAACAGGAACTGAAGTACCTCCAAAGTATAAACTCGGATTCTGAGGAACCTGTGCTCTCCTAGCTTTCCTCTTCTCTTCCATTTCCTTGTTTTCCAGCTTCTGTATGAACTCTTGAATAGTCCAGTACTGATATGCATCCTTCTCCCTGAGAACTTCCACATGCTGATCCCAGTACGGTGGTAGAGCATCTGCAAACTTGTCCACCAAATTCTTCATGGGAATCTGTATACCATAACTAGACAGTTCAGTTAGCAAATGACTATATCTAGGAGTTAATTCTTTTAAAGTTTCATTTCCAATATAAGAAAAATTCTCAAACTCCTTTCTCAGTTCATCCATCCTCAAACTTCTCGTCTTCTCGTTCCCATCATGCCTCCTCTTAAGCACATCCCACAATTGCTTAGAGGTTGTACAAGTCCCAAATTGATGTAGCAAATCATTTGTGATTGCCTGCGTCAATTGGGAAAAGGCTTTCTTTTCCACCACATATTTCTTCTTCTCGTCCTCAGTTAAGCTTTCCAAAGGAATCATTTCACCTGTATTCTCCAAAATCGGTGCTGTGTAACCTTTAGCAATCATGCTCCATGCCTCTGCTCCTTCCACTCCCATGCCCTCCAAGTGAATCTTGAATTTGTTCTGCCACTGATTGTATTCTGATATGTCCATGAGCTTCGGTGGCCTATTCCCGCTACCTGAAGACAAATCGTTAATCAAAGTAGAAATAGCATTAGTAGTTTGAGTATTTACCACCGCCGCTGCTACTCCCCAGTAGTCATGTTGTGGTGCTGGAGGTGCTACACTTTGAGGCATCGAGCTCGTCATCGCCATGTAGTTTATCGGTTGCGAAGACTGTGTGCTCGTCTTTTGTGCTGCCACTGTCCATGGGTCCATCACTTGCTGTTGTGGTTGTGTCGTTGCTGGTCTCGGTGTAGTCGGAAAATTCCACATGTTCACGAACTTAGAAAATTTCAACACTTAGAAAATTTTTCCAAAACAAAATCTAGGTTCGCCCAAAATGATCTAGGTTCGCCCGAAATCTTTTACTTTCGTCCCTTCTGATTCTAAGTTCGACCACACAGTACCACCCGAACGTAGAAATGACCAGAATGTAAACACAGACTAACACACTTTCCACTTTCGCCCAAAGTATAACGGTCGAAGGTGGAAAAATTTACCCGAAAGTGAAAAATTCAACAACAATTTTCAGGTTCGTCCAAACTAATACTCAGGTTCGCCCAAAATACTCAGGTTCGACCACTCAGGTTCCAGGTTCGCCCATTTTGTCCAGATTTCACTTTGAAAAACGGTTACACTTTGAAAAACGGTTATTTTGATCTCAGATTTTCAAAAGTTTATGGATTTGAATGATCTTAATCAGGTTATGCTTCGGAATTGATTTGGAGCAACTTTAATTCTCTGAAAACTTGATTTTAACCACAAATTCAACTCTAAATCAATCAAAAAACACTCAAAAACCATGTTTATGTAAAAACAGATGTATTTTGATCAAAAACATGTCCAAATCAGCTCTGAGTTTATCAAATTTGTTGTTGTATAATCCGTATGGCTCTGATACCACTTTGTAAGCGAAAGATTTTAACTAAAACAGGATAATATGATCATACAAGTCACAAAACCAGGTGCGGAAACCCTAGTTCTGAACAAAATGATAAAACTCTAATCAAAACACAATCAAGATCATTTTCAAAATCTTTTCATAGATTAACTTTGTCAAATATTCGATTACAATCACACACACGTTAATCTAGATCAAATACAGACTTTCACAAAATCACCTGGAACCTGACCTGAACACATACACAACTGACAACTCTATTACATACTCAAAATCACAAAACCTATTTATAGATACTGCACGTTCGCCCCTTTGCACTGGTCGAATGTGGAAGTTTTCCACATTCGCCCACTTCCAATGGTCGAATGTACATCTTGTCAGCTTCCAGTCTACCTTCGCCCTTTATCATTCTACCTTCGCCCACTATTATCTTCCTTCGCCCCTTTTATCTACCTTCGCCCATTCTCTAACATATGTTAATTATGTTTATCCAATCATTAGTCGCAAAACGCATCAACACAGAGATCAGTTTCTGAAGTTACTGTTTAAATAGGTTGGTTTATTATTATAGTTAAATTATCAATTTTTATACATTTGCATGCAATATGCAGTTATGTCACCGTTTTTAATGGCAAAACTAAGGGCATGTTTGGATAAACTTATTTGAGACAAAAAGGACTTTTTGTTAAAAGGACTTATTAACTTATGACTTTTTAAAAAGGAGTTTTTAAAAAAGTGTTTGGATTGGCTTATGTGGTGGGGAAAAACAATAAGTTGATAAGTTAGTTTGTAAAAAAGTGTTTAGTTTAACTTATTTAGGTAAAATGACCAAAAAGGGTATAAGGAGGAAAGGTGTAAGGATATAATAAGGACATGTAGGTAAATAACCATCAATAAGTTATAAGGAGGTTCAAAAAGTCACTCCTTCCTTACTTTTCCAAAACAACTTATTATAGGCTTACAAAAAGTTAAAACACAAAGTCCTTTTCCTTTTGCCAAACACTTTTTGTAACTTATTAACTTTTTGGAAAAGTTATAAGTTATAAGGAGGTGGAAATAAGGAGAGCCAAACATGCTCTAACTAAGATGCTCATTTTGCTAACATCGTACAAAAGCAAATATGTTTGTCACTCATTCTTGAAAAATGGCAAAACTAAGTTTTGTATTGACCATTTGACTGTTGTATAGCACCAGTGGAAGTAAATGGCCACATTGAGGATATGGAAAGAAGGCTAGTGTAACAGGTGGTCTACTAAAGGCTTTAATTTGTTGCTCTGGTCAATTTTTTGTCTGATCCAGTTTCTTTAGCTCAGTCTTTTCTACCTGTAGAACATATATAAAAGATTAAAATAGTTTGACTTTTATGGTCAACTCTTTAAAACTAATTGACTATATATATATAAATATAAAGACCACCAAAACTACAGTTACAACATACAAATATCAACGGTGGCGAGTTGTCTGACAAGGTTTGGTAAGTGATCAAAACAAAACGAATCGGTTTGAAATGGGTAATGTTTGTGCATTTAAAACTCAAAACAGGCAAGGATGGTTGGGTTTAGCTTCAAACATCTTTGTTCATTGTACACCAAATTATATATAGCTAATGCACTATTATTATTAAGAAAATAGTAACACTTTAAGTAGTTGTACGAATTAAAACATCTTTCACCTGTTTGTCCCGTTTGACACATGCTCCCGCTTATAAGCTTTTTTTTTTCTATTTGACCCATTCAAGTCTAAACACGAGTATTTAAAAAACAAAAGATTTTGTAACTTTTGTGGGAAATGGTTCTTTACCTTACTATTAATCAAGTGGTGAAGAGCTATCACACTTATGATAAGAGAACCAGATGTACTTCACCTCGCCGACAACCAGAATCAGAACCACCATGACCCCAAGTCCCCAACCCTGACCTCCACCACCGCCTGCACCAGCGGGTCTTGCACTTCCCAATGTTTGCATACACAACAAAATGCATAGTTTACATTTGTACAGCTGTCACCAAAAGTTCATGAAACTAAAAAGAATGAGCCGCTTACCAATGTCATATCACACACCTTGTATTTGGACACATCCGGTCACCATCTTGATGCCATGCTATTTGTGGAAGTTTATGGAAGCATCACCAAGGCCTCCACCTCGGGCTCCACTTCCATTACTCTCTGGGGCGCTTTCATCGGGTCCCACATCATTAACCAAACTTGGGTCAACAAGCAATGCTACCAAACTATGTGAATTTTGTAGGCAAATGGGTTGATGTGTAAATAAAGTAGAATTAACAAACTGGCCAGATAAATGGGGTTAGTAAAAATTAATTCATATAATAAACCACATTCGATGTATGACACTTCTGTGAATTACAAAACCGCATTGAAATACTGTTCTATTCATGGGTAGACCAGATATACTAATTATAAGTTGTCAAAATTGGTAAAAAGAAACAGAAAAAACGAAAACTAATCCTAAAAATTTCATTAATTTTACGTACAAGTAATGTTATCAGACTGTATTATATATATAAACTCACCTATATAATTAACCGGTTATTTCCCAAACCAAGTACCTTATTGTTAGCATCTGAATGCACCTTTTTGGTTTGATCTGCATTACGAAAACATAATAGATTAAAGGTCAAAACCAATTCATGCATGAAAAGATTACAAATCAGAGAATATAATTAAACATAAATACCCCTCTAATAAAAAAAACAGATGCAAAAAAAAAAGTATATAACAACAAAAGCTACTTGAGAACAAAATGTTATAACCAATTTTGAGTGCTAACCTTGTTAGACCAGATCACAAGTTCTAGCTTTTCTTGAAAAGCCTGCAACATATCACAAATCATAGTTTAACATTAGAACCATTCGACATAGACACACACACACACACATACACACACATCAATAGCTCTAAATTGAGGCATGTAACATGTATTTATGGCATCAGTGATACCTTCTCTTCATCTGGAAGTTTTTTAAAAAAAACTTGTATAAAAATAACAAAAACAGAGCCATCTATCGCAGGTGCAAAGTGCACCGGCGTGTCTTCTTCAGAGCCATAGTAAAAGTATATACCCCTGCAGTCAGTCAAAGCGGCCTAACCCTGAAAATTACACCAAGTAAAAGTTAAAGGTGTATCAATCAAATAAATTCTTGACTAGTATTTTATATAATTAAAAAAATATTGAACATTGGCTCATCTAACCTAAGCAACCTTTGAACTATCAAACAGATTCGGAAAACTTCATCTCGAAACCGTAACACCGCTTCAGGTCCTATAAAGTTCATCAAACACAAACCGAAAACATGAATAAACATATATATTACAGGTTCTTAACACATGGGCTTAAAATACTACTTTTTTAAGTTAACTCTTCTAAATTTAATTATTTCATACCAATTTTTCATTATTTATTTTCTTATCTACCTGCATATATGATTAGATCAAAAGCTAAATTTGAGGAAAAGTGAAAAAACTACAATAGACCATAACATAACTGTAACAATTAAATTGTCTAAACCCTCAAGTCAACAAAGCACCAAAATCCAACTTCAAAATCATATAAAAACTTCAGATCATGGAACACAGAACCCGAATTTACTAAATAGTGCCTCTAAAAACAAACAAAAATTAAGACAAAACAATTAAAAGTAGATCAGATCATTATAACTTACAAAGTCCAGTTGATTTTTAAAAGAGTTTACAAAACCTACATCATTTTAACTATATTTAAGGATTATACGGAATGCACATAAACTGATCTGAGAAAAACCTCACCTGTTTAACTGTTCTTGGAGATCCGGCTAGAAAAAAATAGCAAAAGGTGAGGAAATTACAGTACATCATAACATAATTATAGCAATAAACAAATAAGTTTCCAAATCACGGTTACAATGCCCTTCGGAAGTATACCTGCCGGAAAATAATACTCCAAATGTTTGTGAGAGATTGAGAGAGACGTAGAGCGAAAGGGAGGGGGGCCAATTAGGTTGTTTGGTTGAGGACTTACGTCGAACATCGTGAAGGCAACATCCCTGAATACCCCTCTCTTTCAACCAAACAAAATTACAAACAACAAATCCCGACCGGAAGCATCAGCAACCGTCGGTTTTGACCTCAGCAACCGTCGTTGTTGGTCTCTACATAACCTGAATCCTCCATCACCACCGCTAGTACCACCGTCGATACACTAAATCCCCAAACCCTAGAAGGCCGTAGTTGCCGCTAACGACTTCCACCAAGAGTCACATACGCCATCTCTATCATGGCTAATCGCATGCATGGAATGGTAGACCTCCGTCTCTCCTCTCATTTGCACTCTCTCTCTCTGTCTCTCTCTCCCTCTCTCTCCCTCTCCCTCTCCCCTTTGTAAATGAAGAATACAGGACAATAATGAGTGTATGGGGAATTGGAGAGCGGGAATTCAAAATTTGAATGAAAAAGAATTCAAAATTTGAATGAAAAAAATTATCCGCCCAAATCCAGATCAATGATTTAAAGTAATTTTTGTTGTACCTAATGCATAAATTCATGTACCTTTAGAACTTTTAAAATTGGCTGCTAAAAGATGTTGTATATTATGCTTAAAAGCATTGTACTTTTCAAAAAGTGGCAAATTACCATTCCTATCCTTCATATATGCATATTATATATAGTATAGATGAACGTGTATTTATGATAATGAACATACATGTACGTGTGTTTTTACACCCCCTGTTATCACCATCTTCTTCTTTTTCTTCTAAAACATATGTTAATCTAATTGTTTTAGGTTTAAACGCTTTTCATGAAATATAATTAAAAGTATTTCACAACAATAATGAGCGTTTATTCATTACTTCTTCTTCTTAAACGTTCAGTATAATCCTTTGTTTTTTGATTTTTGGAATGATTCTCTGTTCTTACGTTCAGTATAATCGATTTTTATTTGTGTATTTGCTTGTCTAATCTCACAAAATGTATAATCATTCAGAATTCGTTTGAATAGAAGTTTCGATTTTGGCCTTGTTTAATAAAAAAAAATTCGAACGTTTTTTTCCTAATCTACCCTTGGTTTGTTTAAGCCGACAATAATTAAGTTTGTTAATTACAATCTTGCCGCCACCTAAATCTAATGGCTATGAATCTTTCCTACACTTTCTATGTTAGTAAGCCTTTGTACGTTATCTCCCCCCATGGGAATATTACGCACAATGAGGGTGGATGGGATGGAGTATGATACCATCACACTATCACACCCAATAATATTAGAGCATTCACATCAATTTCCCCATCCTCTATTTACTCACAACCAATCTCTCTTCTCCGCTCACAACCACTTTCAACAAATATTAAAAAAATAAATATAATTTCCTGTTTTCCTCAAAAGATTCCCAAATAACCCCAAATATATCAATAAACAGTAGATTTCTAATTTTCTTTACTCAGAACCACTTATGACATCTCTTTTACACCACACCCCATCTCATTCATCACTAATTGCATGGGATGAATTGATATCCATCACACTCAAAATTTTTTTTAAATAAAATAAAAACATTACATTAAAAATTACCTAAAAGGACCACATAATTAGGCGAACAATATATTTTTAGTTGATTCAGCAATGTATAATGTTTATAGAAAAGGACCACATAATTAGGCGAACATAGTTTTCAAACCGAAATAAAAGGTCAAAGTAACATATCCTTATGTCCATTTTTTTTATCGGCGAACAACTGTGTGTTAACCACTCTTGTGGGGCGCCGTGCTCAAGAATCGACTACTCGACCTCCAGCAGCCCCCGCCTTCTCCCGATGCGCGGAAACCCGAGTCCCACCCGCCCGAAGGCACGACAGTGTTATAGAACTCGGTAAAACCTCGCCGCCCGTCAAATTCGAACCGGCGCCACCCGTATTTGATCTTCACCCGGATACCAAACCATAATGTTAGAAGTGGAAATTGAACCCTTGATCACCTAAGTGAACATAAGATCTCTCCACCACTCCACCACTATGGATGGATATATCCTTATGTCCATAACAAATTTGACCATGTTTACTTTTAAAGTTGTTCATTGACTTGTGAATCTAAACCGCGTAATGAAGTAATATTATTTTAAAACTTTTCATTTTCTTTGAAGAACACAATGTCACAAGGTCGGCACTAATATACTACTCTAATCATAATTTGACAGCATAAATATAATAAAAAATATATATTTTAGGTTATTTATTATTAAAAAGTTCCAATTTATATTTAAATATGAAAAGTGATTATACTACGCTAACTTTAGCGTATCACACTCGGTTAATTCATTAACAAGTTGCTTTAAAAACTAGCATGCTAGTTATCAAGTCTAGCATAGTAATCATTACACTCACTTTATCCCGTTAATAGCAACCTAAGGGTCTAAGTATGGTATGATTTTTTTTTTTAACAGCAAATTTCTACTCCTTGTGAGACTTTTTTTTTTTTTTTTTTTTTTTTTGAAAGACACTCTCCTTGTCAGACTTGAATCCATGATCTCCCCTTAAGTGTTCCTAAAAGCTTTGCTTCTACCATTGGGCCACCAACCCCAAGTATGGTAAGATGTAAATATTATTATCTTTACTCCGTGGGAGTAGGGGTAGAAAGACTGCTTCCAGTGATACCATCGGCTTCGGCTTGAGTGGTTTTGCATCAAGCCTTGGACATAAGGCATATAACACATAGCAATACGGACAAGCCCGATTGGTTCATGTACCCAGAGTCTTTTGGCTATCAACGTCACCTCATGATGCATGATTAAAAATACGCCATTTTTAATGTTATTTTTACAAAATCAATAAAATAACAATGAAATTAGTTCAATTTTGCTTTTCCCCAATCTACCATATTAAACTATATATTTTTTTGTATATACAAGTAATGAAGTAAACCAATTTTAAATCAACAACCTATTGAATCCAAAAGGAAAACTTCTTATCACATTTGTTTTGTTTTTTTTTATTTCTTGTAATCTAGGAGGTTGGGCAATTTGTAAACAAAGTTAAACGAGTCGATGCATAGTAATTTTTCAACCACTAAGAGCTAAAGCTTTATTTTTAATGGGATAGGTTTTGCTATCCTAAAGGGGTCGCAATGCAACTTTTTTCACACTTTATTGTAAGCACCTTCTTTAAAATCGTTAATATTGAACCAGGTTTAATAAGTTGTTAAATTTACAAATTATATTATATATAATAAACCTTAGGATTTAAATAGTTAAGTTTCACTTTTTTTATTTTTGCCATTTTTTTTTAATTTTTTAGTTAACTTTTTTTTTCTCGTTTTAACCACCAAATTTTTTGTTAAGTTTTTTTTTTCTCATTTTGGCCACACAAAGTTGTTTTTACTTTTTGTTTAAGTTTTTTTTTCCCGTTTTGACCACCAATTTTTTTATTAAGTTTTTTTTTTTCACGTTTTGGCCATCAACTTTTTTATTAAGTTTTTTTTTTTCATTTTGGCCCCACATTTTTTTTTGCTTTTTTTGTTAACTTTTTTTTTTTCTCATTTTAACCACCAAATTTTTTGTTAAGTTTTTTTCCTCATTTTGGCCACACAATGTTTTTTTTTTTTACTTTTTGTTTATGTTTTTTTTCCTCATTTTAACCACCAAATTACTTTTTGTGCGTCATCTCCACCATGTTTCGCGGACCGTGGGAGATTCCTGGTATTCTCCGCGTAGCTGCTGCCACTTTTGTATTTTCTCATTGTCCAAGGTTAGTCTCTATGCCTTTGTCGGTTACCAAATATAAATTTTTTGTGAAATTATTCAGTTATAAAATGTAGCAGTTATGTGTACAGTAGTTTATAGGTTCAGTAATGTGTTGAGCTACTCAAATGTAAAGGTTTTGTGCATTCCCAGTAATTGTGGTGTCCTTTAGACTTTAGTGCATGCATTTGATTTTACATTTTTATTTCTATATAATCATGTGAAGGTTTGATTGACATAGAATTGACAGTAGACATGAATAAAACGGCGTACATTGTACCGCTTGAAATTAGGTAACATGGTTTGCAGCTTAGAACTAATAGCTTGATTTCACAAACTGATAGGAACTTAGATGACACGTCATAGACTCTTTATTTAAATATTGTATGCATATGTATGTGTATATTCTTTTTTTTTTAATAATATGCCATTTGTGGTTATTTGTGTAGCGTATGAAGAAGGAGTGGGCAAAGGAAAACGGTTTGAACAAGAAGAGGGCGATAACAATATCTGATGGTGAGGGTCGTTCTTGGGGAAAGTCTGTGGGAATCGAGGAGTCCAGAGGAAAACGCCGTTACAACATCAAAGGTATGCGGGCTTTTATTGCTGATAAGGGACTTCATCCTGGTGATCAAATGCACTTCCTATTTTTCTTGAATCAAGGTTTGTTCAGGCTTTCTAATGTTGTTAGAGGTGATGATAATTAGGTGGATTAGTTGTGGCCATTTTTTGGTTTGATGAAAACATTTGGTGGGTAACTTTTGAACATGGTGAATGGTTGGTAGTCACAAACTTTTGCACATTTACTACTCATGTAGTAATTCGTGATTTTGGGGTGTTTTATGTTTATAAATACTAACATTTTGGGTTATGCTTAGTAGTTAAAAACACTATATTGTGCATATGATGTATGGTTAGTAGTCCTATATGCTAATGTTATTGGGTTGTTTAGCAAGTAAGATATTAATTGTTCACTTCTTTAGTAGTCGTAATACAATTATAATCATATACATTTTATGCAATAATTTTCATCATATATTCTAAGCCTAACTGTAACATTTTTCTATGTAGATTTGAATGTTTTACATTTTCATTTTAATGACTTTGTTTTTAAACATTCCTGATCAAAGTGTTTTTTTTTTTAAATTGGTTTTTAAACATTAATTTGTGATTTTTCGTTGATAAATGCTACATTCTTTCATTTTTTTGTTAAGTTTAGCAAGGTTTGACTTTTTGAAGTCAAGTGTATTAATTTGTGATTTTTGGCCATTTTGTTATTTATGTATGTAATTTTTGTTTTAAAAACCTTGTCATTTATAAATGGTCAACAACATTAATTACTATTTTTGTAACAACTTTAATTTTTTAAAATTATTTTTAGAAAGTCAAAATAACAATATTAGAAGTAACAATCAAACAAACTAAACAAACAATCAAACTATTTTTGGTAGATTGAAACCTTTAAATATTAGGAAACAAACAATCAAACTATTTTTGGTAAATTTGAAACCTTTAAATTTTCACTTGAATAACTTTGTTTTTAAAAATTCAAAATTCACGCTTTGAATACGAAACCGGTTTAAAACATTCAAAACCAGAGCATTTAAAAACATTTTAAATTTAAATGCTATAATTTATGATTTTTTATTTGAAGTATAGCACTGTTTGACTATGTCATGCAAACTATATTAATTTTTTACATTTCTATTGAAAGGACTTTATTTTTAAAAATTCATAATCAAAGGATGTTTAAAAACATCGGTTTTTAAATAAAAGCGTATATATTTAAACAAAAAATAAATCGTAGATATTTACAATCGTATATATTTAAAAAAAATAAAATCATAGATATCTAATAATGGAAACACTTTAATCTAAATAAATATTGATTTTCATTTCATATTTATCTTATTTATGTCACTAATATTTTTACTAAAAATAAAAAAGTCAAATTTCTATTGAATTCTTGAGGTAGTATATAAATACAAATGAGATAGAATAAGTTTAATATTTTCTTCCACACTCTATCAGGTATCTGTATCATTATTTACATATTAATTCAATTATTTTTTTAGCATGCAATCTTTTAATACTTACATTGTCACACCCCGCTTAAGGCAGAAACACGGAGTGCAACTGAAATGATTTCCAAGCACAAAAGTCACACGAGCATCATTTAAGAAAACAGGAAATACCATTTAAAACATTCAAGTTTTACAAAACATGACATTAATTGTTTGAAATAGACACCATTGTTAAAAGTGTTTAGACCAAAACATCACAACAACGGATCAAAAGATGGTATCCCCCACAAAATGCTCGCACGCAACCTTCCCAAGTTCCATGCTCCATGCTAATTTCCTGAAAAACATGCATGAAAATAAATGGGTCAACATAAAGTTGGTGAGTTCACTGGTTTTGTATGTTGGACCTGTAATCCCAAATCCGACTAAATTACTACCTAGCTAGGGCAATAATTAATATGTGATCTGACATGAGCCCATAACCAAACCTTGACGTGTTGTGCCTCGCCCATTGTCACTCAAGACAACAAATAAATGTGAAATACTAGCACTCTTTTGATATCTGTCATCCGGTCAGAGCGACTGACCAAGAGTGGGGGTGTCAACCCAATAGATCTATCCCGGTGTTTCATGGCTAAGTCCATAGCTAATGGTTATGGTATGATGTATGACACGAGGGCTTAATGGATCCTGAACCTTGATGTCTCATGTTCACATATGTAGTCATGTATGTATGTAACTGAAAACTGTAACTGTACGCATGTTTTTCCCCCGGAAAAATGTAAAAACAGTGAAAAGGGGCAGTGAAACTCACCTTATGGTATGTCTTGTGAATGAACTAATGAGTCTGAGCTAGATCGACCTATATGTCCTATGTAAAAGAGACATTTTAGGTCTATGTTACTTGTACTGTTTACAAGTTGTTCTCTTGTTATGCTTGTCTTTTGTAACTTAACTCTTTAAGTTAAATGTGTGTTTTATGGAAAGACTTGTAAGCTAGTGATCTTTGATAAAAGATAGTTTAGTTTCTTGGAAAAACATCACTTTTATTTATGAAAAGCAAGTGTTTTATATACTTTGGTGTACTCATGTGTTGAAGGTTTCACACCTTTATTTTGTCAAGTGTGTAGGTCTACCATGTTCAAGTTTGCACAACTTATTATTTTCATACTTCTTGTCAAAATATTACTTTTTCTTGAAAAACACATGGATTTTGTAAGCTTTGTTATGACTAACAACTCTTAATATTATGCCTTGTGTTAATGAGTTTAGAAAATGTATCCTTTTTCTTTATCAAATTTTCGGCTATGTATATATATTTACATATATATTTTGGCCCTTAGGGGTGTAATACACATACATTTACTAGTCAACATAATGTATTTAAAACACGGTTTCACACACTTACTTGATTAAGTTACAAGAGTAAACACACTAGCGAACCACTTTGTATTTTAAAGACTATGTAAAAAAAATAAAAACATAAGTTTAAGAAAATAGTGTTATACCTCCTAATGTCTTAAGAAAGGAGGGAGTTAGGGGCCTTGTACAACCTTGTTATGCTCCTTGTACCCCTAATGAACTCTTGAAAGTATATGTTTATATGAGTAAAGGTTTGGATGAGAAGTGGTTTTGTTGTGGTGGTGAAGCCATGGGGTGTGGTGGTAGTGTTCGGCCGCAAGAAAAGAGAGAGGGAGATGTGGAGAGGTTTAGTTGTTTTGGTGCATTTGTTTGTTAATCCTTAACCCCTATTTATAATAGTTATGGAAGGAAAGGAATCATGGCTCAAGAAAGGCATAAGGAAGCATCTTTCCTAATAAGTATTAAGATCTTGTAAAGGTGATTTTTATGAGATTAGGAAGAGATTTGGACTTGACATTTGCTTGCTTTCTTGGATAATGGGGGCCGAAAATTAGAGGGTCAATTTAGAAGGTTATGGTAAGTCAACTCCTAAGGATTTTATGTTAGTTGATCATGGTGTTGGCTAGATTTGAGACATCTTAGGATTTGATGTGGTAAGACCTTGTTCTTGGGGTATGTGGGCCGAAATTTCTAGGATGTTGGAAGGCCATGGATTAGTCAAGTTCATAAGGATTTGATGCATGATAATCATGGTGTCTTGGGTGATTAGAAGGGTCCTTAGTTGACTAGGTAAGATATGACACAAGATATGGAGGATGTCAAATGAGGTAAGTCAATACTAGACTTTCCTAATGTCATAAGAATCTTTCCATTTTGATGTAAGGTCGAGGAATGAAATGGAAGTGACTAGAGAATGTGTTGGAAGGATCTTGGTGGAAGGTTGTGTAAACTAAATAGGGTAAGTCATCATACTTGGATCAAAAGCTCATTTCCATGTTGGTGAAAGTTGTTATCAAGAATCTTGGTGTCTTGTGTAGTGTATATGTGTGTATCGATATATACATGTATGTATGGGTAGGGATTCTATTCTTGGTAAGTCAACTAGTAAGGAATGACACTACGTCAAAAAAGGCCTACGGCCACACTTTTTCAAAAACCACCATGCCACACTTTCGATTAAATGTGTGGCTAAAGGTCATTTTTCATATTACAAAACCTTCTAGCATACTTTTGCCACACATCTTATGTATTAATGTGACCAATGTATAACAGTTCAAAACTTTTAGTCACACTTTAAGAAAAAAATGTGACATTTAGTAGCCACACTATAAAACGTGTGGCCATTTATGATCTACGATCACATTACTTGTTTCACGTGACCAAAAACACATCTGATCAAAACCTTTAGCCACACATTAATAAAAAAACCGTGACATTTAGTAGCCACACTAGAAAAGTGTGGCCAAATGTAATCTACAATGACATTATTTGTTTGATGGTGTAGCTAAAAGTTTAAACTTATAGCCACATATATTATAGTGTGACCAAAAGCTAGACAATAACCACTCTTAAAATTATAGAATTTCGTGTGGCTTTACATAAACATTCGTCACATTATGGTCACGTTGTTTATTTTTGTGTGACGGAATGATAGCAAATGTCATGTAAAATATGTGTGACCCAAGGTCACACAATAGTCACAATAATGTCATTGTTTAGTTTTGTGTGACGAAATGATAGCAAATGTCATAGGAAAATATATGTGATTATAGGTTAGACGGTAGCCACAGTTAAAATTATAAAATTTTATGTGGCTTTATATACTACTTAGCCACACCATCGTCACTTTGTTCTTTCTTTGTGTGACGGAATAATAGTAAATGTCATGAAAAAATATGTGTGGCCAAAAACTAGATGATAGTCACACTTAATATTACATAGTACAACTTTCTTATCACAATATTTATCTCTTAAAATTACAAAATTTCAATTTCCCTCCTAAAGCTTCCTCTTCAAAATATTTCATCATGATACTTCCCTCTCAAAAAATACTCTCAATTATAAAAAAGGAAAGTGAATATGTGGTATGCAAGTTAGGTGTGAAACTCGTCAAAACTACATAGTTTTAATCACAATCTATTAAATTATTTATCGCCTATTCGATCTCCTTTTTTTTACCCTTTTTAAGAATTAGAATGCTGAATTCCATATGCATACTCAAAATTTTTTGCATTGCAACAAAAGATTTGGTAGATTCTTCTGATTTCCTTAAAGAGCTTGAATCCCACATGCTAAACATAAAAAACGCTTGTTTTTATGTCATGCAAACTAAGAACCGAATAAAACCAAAAAAAAAAAAAAAAGAGCCAAAATTAATCAACGGGGAAAACATAAAATGAAGGGCATGAGAACATACTAGAATAAGGGAATCAAAAATTCACACCAGTAACCAATGAAACTGAAGGCAAATTGGTATTTGCGAGATAATGTTTTTGTGCAGCGGAAATAAAAAACTATAACATAAGAAAATGAAGGCGGAGGAAAATTGCAAGAGACTATTGTTGGGAGGAAAATTGAAAGAGACCGTTGTTGGGTGGTTATCGGTGAAAAGGTGTGTGTTGGATTCTGAAATGGTGGTAATGGTTGGAAACTTGGAGGTAACCCAAGTTGGTAATTGTATTTATATATAATATAATCCCTCCAGTTTTTGCCACCTAATCTTCCAACCACACAGTATTGGCGCCATCAACCTTTTTATCTGACCTATCGGGCCCTTTTTAATAGACTATTGGAGTTGGACCTCCTGACTTTTTTGCATTAGATGCTGAAGATCGGTAAGAAAAACTACTTGTAGATCAATTTTGAATATATAATTTTTTTCTCTAGCTTTATTTATGACTTTTAGTTATTATGAGATTTTTAATATTTCATAGATATTTAAATGAATGGACATGAAGTTGTGTGAGTGAAATGATTGAAAAAGATCGTCGAGACCTTGCGTTAAGAAGGTGTAGAAGGAGTTGACGGTGGTGGTGGCGTTGGTATGGACGGTGGTGATGATAGTGGTGGTTATGCATTTTGTCTTTTAACCCATGACATTCTAAATAAAGCAAGAGATTTTATTATCGTACACATTTTGGTTACTTTTACTACGTTGTAGAAATACACTCAGTTTAACTTGTAAATGGTCTATTGAACCGGGTCTCCAAATATTTGATTTAAAGTAATTACTTATTCCCACGTCTCACCGGATTATAAGCTATACAGTTAAACTCATACTTGTAAATTGTTCACCCCGTCGCAACGCGCGGGTTCCCTACTAGTATATATATATATATATATATATATATATATATATATATATAAATTCTCTATAAGAACTCATTTTATTATTTAATTATTATTGTTTTCAGATGTATTACATTGCACTTGATGCTGGAAACTACTTTGTTATACCTAGATTTCCATCTAAGACTTGCAAATCAGATAACTCGATTGTTTTTGAAGAAAATCTCAATAGGAATATGAATTTTGGGGCTCATGATTTAGTTATTGCTATAACAGGAAGTCGGCATCTGTATAATGGATTATACATGGGTGAGTTTATATGCTTTCAGCTGTTATATTCATTGGTTTTGTCTAATCTCTAGTTGCATGCCCAAAGTTTATTTACTATAATTTATCAGGCATCTGACGATTGGTACCTTGGATGTTGTTGTCTCCCATAGAGAGCTCGTTTTTCTATCCAAATGTTGTGCGCACTGTTGCCCTTTCATCTCCAATTTCAAGATCTCTAAAATGAAATGGCAATTAAGATTGGTAAATGATTCTATATTTACTTTCCACTTTGAAACATGAAACTGTCTTCAGCCTTTGCCACTTTGATCTGCAAACATATTCTTTATTTCTAGGTAGTTGCAGCAAATATGCTGAGGACTGACATGTCTTTTCTGGCACGTATCCGCTTTGTGCTATAGGGAGATATCAAGAAGCTTGTGGGCAGGTCGTATTCTACAGCTTAACACTGTTTTGTTATCGCAAAGTTTTTTTCTTTATTTTTTTTTCATTTTCAAAAGAATGATGGTGTTTTGCAGCAGCAATCCTAGCATGATGCTCTAAAAGATGAATAATTTATATACTAAACTTTGAAAAACAGCTGAAACGTGTTTTTTCTCACTTCCTTCCATTCACCATATTATATGTTAGTTTCAGAACCAACATGAAATACTAAAAAAAACATACAGGTCACTTAGGTTTATTAACGTCTCATAAGATATGTTAACTATAAGATTTTGTATATGGCCATCACCTTCATATGCCTTCCTATTATACCTCACAAACAAAAATCTACAAGTCTTCACAACTCTTTTAAAAATTAATAACTTTAGCATCCAACAAGTATATTATGAACAGGTAGTTTTTATTAGCAGGGGCATGATAATGCATAATGTATAAACACAAGTTTTTTTAAACACCATTCATTTCGTTTATTATATAATATTTGTATACTTATTTGTATTTTGAAACAATGCAGGTTATGTATGATGCGATGAATCGAACCACAACAGCATCGGTTCTAGTAAAGGTAACCAGGCTTTGTCCATCCCGTTTATCTATTGTCGATGTGGCTTTTTGACCTGGTTACTGAGGAATGGGTATACAGCTGTGCAATATCTTAAAAGGGTATATGACATAAAAGAAAGACAGACAAGGAGCAAGAACAAGAAAAAAACCTAGAAATAGTTAGTTTTATTTGTACAGTCATACCCTTTGCAACTGTTGTATAGCTTTTGATCAGAATTTTATGTCTTTAGTTTTTGAATTGAAAACTTATGTATAGATTTTGGTTTACAATTGTTAATATCAATTGGTTTTTAGGTTTTCTTATGTTTACAGCTGTTTTTATTTCAACCAATGGCCACACTTAAAATTACAAAAACTCAGACGTCTTTACATAACCGTTTGCCACATTGTCATGGGAAACAATATGTGTGTGACCAAAGATTAGATAATAGTCACACTTAAAATTACAATATACTTTCGTGTGTCTAAAAATAGTTTGAGCCACACTTACAGCAAATTCATGTGGCTTTATCCATTATGTGTGACCAAAGGTTAAACAATAGCCACACTAAAAATTATTAATTTCATGTGGCTTTACATAATCATTAGTCACACAATCTTAATTTCGTTTATTTTTGTGTGACGGAATGATAGCAATTGACATGGGTAAAATGAAATACGTGTGACCAAATGATGGACAATAACCATAAATAAAATTACAAAATTTCAAGTGGCTTTATATAATCATTAGTCACACTATCCTCCATTAGTTTTTTTTTTTTGTGTCACTGAATGATACCAAAAGCCATGGACAAAATGGATTATGTGTCACCAAAGTTAGGCAATAGCGACACCATTGTCACTTTTTTATGTGACGGAATGATAGCAAATGTCATGGAAAAAAATATGCGTGACCAAAAGTAATAATATAGTTACACATAAAATTACAAAATTGTTTCGTGTGTCTATAAATAGTTTTTTGGCCACATTTACTGTAAATTCATGTGACTATATAATTGAAACGACCACACTTATAGTGAATTTATGTTGCCATTCCTACCCTTTAGCAACAGTTAATAGATGGAAATCTTATTAAAACAATCATTTTTGCCACGTATTTTTATAATTGATGTGGCTAAAACAAAACTTTTAGTGACTATATAATTAAAATGGCCACACTTAGAGTAATTTTATGTGGCCGTTACTATTCTTTAGTCACATTTAATAGACAAAATGCTTGCTTTTAAAAAGAAATATTGGTATCCTTTAGCCACACTTTTAAGTGCTACGGCCACTAAATGTGAATATGGCTGTATGATACCTATGATGACTCGACATATGGTCACACTTGAGCTGGAAAAAAAAAGTGTAGCGAAAGGCATATGGTCACATGTTTTGTGTGTGGCTATAGGCCTATTTTGGCATAGTGTGAGTACAAAGTCAAGTGTTTAGCTAAATATGGTGGAATCTAGGAGACTTGAAGTGATGGTTCGTTGAAGTGTAAGAGTTTAATCTTTGGAAACCACACTATACCTATGTATATGTGTGTGTGTGTGTGTCATCGTATATGTATGTATATACATACATATATATATATATATATATATGAACATTTAAAACTCATGTCTTGTACAAGTGTATACACATATGTTGTAATTAGATGTCAAGTGTGATCTTTGTACAAGTTTAAGTGCCTCAATTATATATAATTGTGTTCCATATATATATATATTGTTAACTATTCGTATGTGGGCTTTGTGTTCGGGTGATTTCTATATATGGACATTGTTTGATTTTGTCCTTGATGGAATTACCATTGAAATGTTATGTATCATTGTATGAGTTTCCCAAACTTGGGTTTTTGATATGATCTCTCTATAGCTCAGCTAACTACTCAACTAGTTATGAAATTGTATCAAATAGTGGAACTAATGCTAGACTGTAAGCATCGAAACTGACTTGTTGAGGCCCTGTATGGCTCAATTGCAACAAAACATGTAAAATGAGATGTCATGCACAATGTGTACGTGTAACTAATGTACGGATATGACCTGTGATTTCGACGGGTGTCACCTTCTCCCCCTGTTAGAGGAATTTCGTCCGCGAACTTTTCGGTGTTGGTCATCTGAACAGTGGGTCTCTTGGAAGAGATGTGGGTACTTGCGTTTCATCTGGTCCTCACGTTCCCAAGTGTACTCGGGTCCGCCTTTGGAATTCCAATGTACCTTGACCAATTTGACTTGACTGCGGCGAAGTTTCTGAATCTTCCAGTCTGTTACCTCAAGTGGTTCTTCTATGAAATGGAGTTGTTTGTCAATATAGATCTCCTCTGGAGGGATGATCAATGACTCATCAGTAAGACACTTCTTGAGATTCGAAACGTGAAACGTGTCACGCACTCCACTGAGTTCTTCGGGTAGTTTGAGCTTGTATGCAACTGGTCTGATTCGTGCGAGAATCTCGAATGGACCTATGTATCTAGGATTGAGTTTCCCACATTTTCCGAACCTGGGTACTCCTTTCCACGGAGATACTTTGAGCAAGACTCTGTCACCCACTTAGAACTCTAATGGTTTACGCCTCTGATCTGCGTAGCTCTTCTGCCTGTCCCTGGCAGCTCTGAGTCTGTCACGGATCTGGAAAATCTTGTCAGTCGTCTCCTAGATGAGTTCGGGACCTGTCATCTGCTTGTCCCCTACTTATGTCCAGCATATAGGGGATCGAAACTTGCGTCCACACAACGCTTCGAAAGGTGCTGCTTTGATAATAGTGTGATAATTGTTATTGTATGAAAATTCGATCAACGGCAAATGCGTATCCCAATTTCCTCCAAAATCAATCACACACGCACGAAGCATATCTTCTAGTGTCTGAATGGTCCTTTTGCTTTGTCCATCGGTATGGGGATGGTAAGCGGTACTCAAATCCAGTCGGGAACCAAGGACTTCTTGCAATGATTGCCAGAACCTTGAAGTAAAATGACTGTCTCAATCAGAGATTATGGAAACAGGCACACCGTGTCTGGATACGATCTCATAGATGTATATCTAGGATAATTTCTCCATCTTGTCTGTTTCCTTGATGGGCAAGAAATGCGCAGACTTTGTCAGACGATCGACAATTACCCAGATTGTATCATGACCACGAGGTGTCTTTGGCAACTTGGTAACGAAGTCCATTGAAATCTGTTCCCATTTCCATACAGGAATCTCTGGTTGGTGAAGCATATCTGATGGCTTCTGGTATTCGGCCTTGACCTTTGAACGTGTTAAACAATGTTTGACATAGGTCGCAATGCAACCCTTGAGGTTAGGCTACCAATAGAACTCCTTGAGGTCCTTGTACATCTTATCCGCACCGGGGTGTATAGAGTACTTGGACTTGTGTGCTTCATCCAGAACTATATCACGCAATCCTCCATACAATGGAACCCATATTATGTTCAAGAAATATTTTGTCCGGTCAGGTCTTGTCTCCAATTGACCAACCTGACTGTATAGAACTTCATGCTCGATATTACTATCCTTGAGAGCTTCTTGCTGATCTTGGTGAATACGGGCTGTGAGATCAGTATGAATGGTCATCCCCAACGCACGGACACGCAATGGCTTGGCACGCTCCTTTCGGCTTAATGCGTCTGCCACAACATTTGCCTTTCTGGGATGGTACTTAATCTCACAGTCGTAGTCATTGAGTAGCTCAACCCATCGTCTTTGACGCATGTTCAGATCCTTCTGATCAAAGATATGTTGCAAGCTCTTGTGGTCAGTAAAGATAGTACACTTAGTCCCATAGAGGTAGTGTCTCCAAATCTTGAGCGCGAACACTACTGCACCCAGCTCCAAATCATGGGTTGTGTAGTTCCGTTCGTGCACCATGAGTTGGCGAGAGGCATAGGCAATAACCTTGTTCCTTTGCATTAGGACACAACCGAGACCTTGGTGAGATGCATCGCAATAGACCACGAAATCTTCTGTTCCTTCTGGCAATGAAAGAATCGGTGCGCTGCATAACTTGAGCTTCAAAAGCTGGAAAGCTGATTCCTGCAGATCACCCCATTCGAATTTCTTGTCTTTTTGGGTCAAGACTGTTAGGGACTGTGCTATTTTTGAGAAATTCTCGATGAATCGCCTGTAATATCCAGCTAACCCTAGAAATTGTCGAACTTCTGTTGGGGTTTCGGGCCTAGCCCAATCTTTGATCGCTTGAATCTTAGCTGGATCGACATGTATGCCCTTGTCATTCACAACATGACCGAGGAAGTGAACTTCACGAATCCAAAATTTGCACTCTGGCATACAGTTTCTCGCTCTTGAGCAGAGTGACAATTTCCCTCAAATGTTGTTCGTGTTCCTCTTGGGTTCGTGAATATATCAGAATGTCGTCAATGAACACGATCACGAACTTGTCGAGGTATGGCTTGCACACCCGGTTCATCAGATCCATGAAGACTGCTGGTGCGTTTGTCTAACCGAACGGCATTACTAGGAACTCATAGTGTTGATGCATATTATGCGACTAGTGCTATTGGATTGCTAATACAATTGTGTTTTGCCATATTCGGGAGGTCGAATGTGGGTTTTGACAGGGTCGAAGGTAGATAAACTGGTCGAAGGGAGAAGTTCTGGTCGTAGGAGAAGTTTTGTAGAAGACTGATGTTGATTCGTCCATTTGTTTGGGCGAACCTGCACATTCGCCCCTTCGAAAGGTTGAATGTGCAGGTCTATATAAAGGCTGAATTGATTTTAAAGTTAAGTAGTTGTCATTTTGTTTCCCTCCTTCGAGTGTGTTTTCTCCCTAGAGTTTTGTTGAGTCTGAAATTAGATTATATCATTGTAAACACTGTTTTGTAAGATTAATCAAGCTTGTTTATAATGAAATGGAAATTTTGAAAGTGATTTGTGTGTTTTGCTGATCTTATTATCATTTCGTAATTGATTCAGGGATTCCGCACCTGAATTGATATACTTGTTTGATCAATGTCTTTGTTTTTGACAATTCGATCCTCATACAAAGTGGTATCAGAGCCATAAGGATCAAACAACTACAATTTGATAATATTTGAGCTGATTTGGACTCAATTTTGGTCAAAATTTCTCTGTTTTCAAAGAACAATTGATTTTGATGAACATTGATTGATTCAGACTAGTTTTCATGGATAAAATCTAAAATTCTCTTCATTAAACTTGCTCCAAATCAATTCCGAAGCAAACCTGCAAAACATCATCAAATTTCATCAAATTTTGAAAAATTTGGATCAAAATAACTGTTTTCAAAGAATAACCGTTTTTCAAAATGCAAGGGTCGAACCTATGGATAAACGGTCGAGAGTGTGAGTTTTAGGTCGAATTAGGGTATTTTAGGTCGACAGTGAACTTTATTTCGGTCGAACCTAGAAGTTTTTAGAGTGTTGTTGTTCATTCGACCAGTTGGTGTACATTCGACCTATCGCGAGGTCGAAAGTGGTTCTACTTTGGTCGAAAGTGAGAGAGTTTGTTATATTCTACTTTCGGGTCATCAGAAAGGGTCGAACCTGCACAGAATTCCACATTCGAACCCACGATTACTTGTAAACGGTCGAAAGTAGAATCTGTTTAAAAATTTTTCTAATCGTTTCGTGTTTCATACTTTGTAGACAATATGTGGAACTTTCCAACAACACCGAGACTTAATACTACACCACAACAGCAAGTGACAATGGATCCTTGGTCTGTAGCGGCACAGAAGACGACTAGTCATTCATCTCAACCGATCAATTACTTAGCAATGACTAGTTCGATGCCACAACAAATTGCACAACCACCACAACAACCCATGACTGATTATTGGGGAGTTGCAGCAGCTGCGCCACACTCTCAAACTACCAATGCTATTTCTACGCTAATTTATGATTTATCTTCAGGTAGCGGGAGTCGTCCACTAAAGCTGATGGAGATGGTGGATTACAATCAATGGAAGACCAAGTTCAAGATTCATTTGGAGGGAATGGGAATGGAAGGTACTGAGGCATGGCAAATGATAGCTAAGGGTTATGTAGCACCAGTTTTGGAGAACACTGGTGAGCCAATTCCATTGGAAAGTTTAGCTGAGGATGAGAAGAATAAGTTTGCGGTGGAGAACAAGGCGTTCTCACAACTTTCTCAGGTTATTAACACTGATCTTTTACATCAGTTTGGTTCGTGCACAACCTTAAAGCAGCTGTGGGATATGTTGAGAAATCATCATGATGGGAATGAGAAAACAAGGAAGTTAAGAATGGAGGAGTTAAGAAAAGAGTTTGAGAATTTCAGTTATATGGGAAATGAGACGTTGAAGGAGTTGATTCCTAGGTATTGCCATTTGTTGACTAAGTTGTCAAGTTATGAGATCAAAACACCTATGTCTGAGTTGGTGGATAAGTTCGCTCATGCATTACCACCATACTGGAATCAACACACTGAGGTCCTAAAGGAGAAAGATGCATATCAGTATTGGACAATCAATGAATTCATCCAGAAGTTGGAGAACAAAGAGATAGAAGAGAAGAGGAAAGAAAAAAGGGCACAAGTTCCTCAGAACCCGGAGTTATATCATGGTGGTACATCTTCATCTCTGACTAGTTCAAGTTCTAGTAGTTCTGTTGCTCCACACATTGCTTGTGTTTCAAGCGTTATTGAACCAACCAAAACCCCAATCAACTATCTAGCTCAAACTTCATCCTATACACCACCATCTTATCCTACTACTTACATCCCACCGTTTTCACCTATGCAACAAGCTGCATGTTATTCAGCTAGCTTGAACCAACCACAACAACAACCATACATTCCTCAAATAAACCCAAGTCAACCGAGTCAAAGCTCAATTGTGTTGGAGACATCTAATTTGAACAATGTCACTGTTGAAGTAGCTCAGCAACATGTAGCTTTGGTATCTGCTATGGTTGCTTGGAATAATGGTTTGGTAGCTAGTCAAATTGGTAACAACAACCTAACCCGTGAGGACAATGCTCAAATTGATAAGGAGGAGATGGAGCTCATTGACATTCAGTGGGCAGTTGCTAGTGTCATGAGACGAGCGACTGAGTTTATAGAGAAGACTGGTAGAACTGATCTTTCTACATCTCCAAACACCACATATGGCTTCAACAAAGCCAAAGTCACATGTTTTAACTATGGTGGGAAAGGTCACTTCAAGAGAGAGTGCACACAGCCAGCTCAACAGGGAAACAGGAATCCATTCAACACTAATTACCACAACCGTCAATCTCAGAACCAGGTATCTTATCAAAGTCAAAACAACAACTATCAATCACAAAATAATTACTAAAACCGACAAAACGCCACACCAAACAATTATGTTAGACAAAGCACTACACCAAACTAGAACCAAAATCAAACACCACATAATTCAACCAGAACAATCATTCCAATTTCCATACCAAATAGCCAAAACCAGGCTTTGGTAATTCAGAAGGATGAAGGATTTGATTGGACTGGTATGCAACTTGGTGTTGAAGAGATTACAGCTGGTAATGTGGCATGTGTTGCTCAGAAGATAGATTTGGAGGAGCCGGTGTTAGTTGAAAAAGATTTGGAGATTGAGAAGAAATCTGAGTTGAAGATTGAGGAGATGGTGGAAGAAACTGATACTTGTGTTGAGAAGAATTCAGGATTGATTCTTGATTCAGTCACTGATATTCCTGAACAGTGTGACTCAGTTTATTCTGATTTGGAGAGCGAGCCTGATTCTGAGTCTAGTGTTAATTCACTAGATGATGACATTGATCAACTTCTAGCCGAAGCTGATTTTCATATGACCGCAAATCTTGCGTAGAGGATGATGCTTTTACCAGAGTTGATTATTCTAAATTCTTTGCTGGAAAGGAAGCACACTTTGCTTTGATGGCGATGACAGAGCCTCGGAAACAGGTAAGTTCTGACTCCACTTTAGACATGAATAGTGACAAATATTGTGGAACATGTGATAGATTGACAGAGGAGAACAAGCAACTCAGGGTTCAACTTGATAGTGCTAGAATCAACTGTCAATCTTATCGAAAAGAAGCTCATGAATTCAATAAAGTGCTTGATGATTATAAGAAGAATATTTCAGATCTAAAGAAAACACTTTCTTTAAAACAATTGGCCATTAACAGTTACATCAATGAATTGGAAGAAACTAAACTCGAAATGGCAACCATCAAGTGCTTTGCTGAAAAAGTCAACAAGAAGCTTGAAAGCTACAAACATATTGCTTATGTTGTTGACCATATTATTGAGGAACCCTCACAACCAAGTAGTGCAAACTACAAGGCTGTCCCATCTTCAGTGTTGTTTGAAAATCACACTTTACATTCAATAACACCGGAGAGTTCAGTTAAGTCTGATTCTACATCAGATGATGAATCTAACACTTCCAGTGTTGGAGATCCAAATTCCAATGTTAGACAAATTTTGGGACTGAATGATGAGGGTGTGACAGCCGTAACTGATGATTCTGACTCAGAAGATGATAAAACTGAGAAAGTGAGTGATATTCCAATTGAAAATCACATTATAACCAATGAACCGGTATCACCTTCTCAGATTTTACATCCAATGGCTAACGCTCATCGAGTGAATCAGTCAGTTAAGAATGTTGAGAAAAATGAAACGAGTGACAAACCCGTCAAAGTATTTTATCTGATGGAAGGATCCGATAAGATTATTTCTAACAAGGAATATCCAATTAAGTTGGCCAATTACTCAAAGATTGAGAAAATTTGGCAAGAGAGTACTATTTGGTTCCCAAAACACGAGAGAACCAATGATGTACCTCCAGAGATCTTAAAGAAAATTTATTTGGATGTTCCTAAAGAACCTAAGGTTCATGTCACCGAATTTATCAAGCCAAAGGAAAAGGAAAACAGTTTTCTTGAGCCGACTTACTCAAAGGACCCAGCTCCTGAGAGTCTAAGACGAAGGTGTGTGGATGACCAATATCCTATCACTACTTATGCAAAGTCGAAAGCCAAGAATAACTTTGAAGAATACCGTGCGTGCTTTAAGTGCGGGGAGAGAGGGCATTTACTTGCTCACTGCCCGTACGTAAGACACAAGAGGCACGAGGTTGAAGTGAAGCAAAGATATCAAAGTCCAGTCGACAATCATTGTTATCCACAACGACGTTTTGCCCCTCAACCAGCACCGTTTTATAACCAAAGCCGATATTTTCAAAAGAGGGATAATCGTCAGATGACATACGATCGTCGCAACCGGATCGCAATGGAAAAACCTTTAAAGAAACCAGTGGTGAACACAACTGTTGAAAAGCAAAAGGTACCATTAAAATCTGCGGTTAAATCAACAGTTGGACCTGTCTCTGTTAAATCAGAGAAGGTAACCAAGAAAGTTTCCTTTAATAATGAAGTAAACAAACCGACTGAGACTCCAAAATCTCAGATCCGGATCTTGAAACGTTCGGAACAATTCTGGTCATCAGTGGGATCTCAAGGTGCTTCAACTTCAAAAGCACATGAAAAGTCTGAGAGTGAAAAGAATTTAATTGTTCAGAAAAAGGTCAATTCAAATTCTAGTGTTTGTGAAAAAGATTCTTTGAAACTGAATGTTCAAAGATTCAAGACCAAGTAGGCTTGGGTCCCCCGAAAGAATGAATGATTTTACTTGATATGTGCAGGGAGCTTTAGCTGGCCATGTGAGCAGTCTCTGGATTGTTGATAGTGGAGCTTCTGGTCACATTAGAAACATCAATGGCAGGTATGTAGCATTTGCTGGGAACAAAGGAGGATACATTACTATGGAGGGTAGTGTGAGTAATGGGATAGTGAGTTTTGAGAAGATATCGTATGTGAAACAGATACACATTAATCTGCTTAGTGTCAGTCAAATCTGCGACAAACAGTTTTCTGTTTTCTTTGATGACAAATCTTGCTACATTCTCAAGCCTGGTTTCGTACTTCCAAAAGAGTGGATAATGCTGAAAGCACCGAGAGTGAATAATCTGTACATTCTCGACATGTCAAAGGCGATGACAACCCAGGGCCAAGTAACGTGTTTCCTCTCCAAGGCTACTGAAAAAGAATCTATTATGTGGCATAGGAGGATGGGACACATTCACCTAAGAAAAATGAACCATCTGGTGAAGAATGGACTTGTCGAAGGCGTTAATGTTAAACATTTCCATTTGAACGACAAGTGTGTGAGTTGCAAGAAGGGAAAGCAGCACAAGCAGTCCCACAAACCAAAGAAAGTAAATTCAGTTGAGATGCCACTTGAGCGTTTGCACATGGACCTATTCGGACCGGTCAAGCGTAAAAGTCATGCTGGAGAATTGTACTGTCTTGTGGTTACTGACGACTACTCCAGATTCTCATGGGTAATGTGCTTGCATCATAAGAGCGACACGTTTAACAATCTGAAAGTTTTGTTCACCCGATTAGAAAATGTCTATGGTCTGAAGATCCAGAGAATTCGGAGTGATAATGGGACGGAGTTCAAAAACTCACAGATGGATGCTCTTTGTGAAGATAAAGGAATTCATCATGAATATAGTGCTCCGTATACCCCTCAACAGAATGGTGTCACAGAACGGAAAAACAGGACTCTAATTAAAGCGGCTAGAACAATGCTTGCAGATTCTAACGTTCCAGTAATGTTCTGGAATGAAGCCATTTACGCAGCTTGTTATACACTGAATCGTGTGTTAACAGTGAAGAAGTTTGGCAAAACTTCTTATGAACTGTTGAACAGACGAAAGACGAACTTAGAGTATCTAGAACCATTTGGAGCACCGTGTACTATGCTTAATCCATCTGAGAAGTTCGCACCAAAAGCTGAAGAAGGAGTCTTTGTTGGATATGCAACCCCGCTCAATCGGGTATTCAACAAACGAACTCGTCAGGTAGAGGAGTGGGCTAACGTTGAAGTTTAGCGGTATACTCAGAACATACAGGGTAGCGGTCTAGATTGGATGTTTAATTACAAAGATTTCTTTGAATCATTCAATCTAGATAGCTTGGTTGAAGAGGCTGTATTAAGACTATATTACGAGTGTGAAAACGCAGTGACTTCACCGTTGGTGCGTCCGATCACTGTAACTCCTCCAACAGCTTCTGATGATGCCAATCTTCCTGCAGCTGAAGAAGAAGTGTTCCAAGAAGCTTCCACAACTCTTAATTCATCGGAATCGGAAGATGATTATGATGTCACAAGTGAAGCTATTTTAGATTTTGCTACAATGACACCTTCAGTGAACCCAAATCCAAATGTTGCTTCATCATCTAATTTGGGTAATGATATGGATTCTACAGAGAATTTGACTACTCAAACGGGAGTGCAAGTACCTGATCATCCGGAATCTCGGATTCATTGTATTCACCCGCTCGAGCAAGTTATTGGTGATCCTGGTAGCAGCGTTATGACTAGAGGACAACTTCGGAATGCAAACTCACAAAAAAATCTTGGCGCACTAGCTTTATATGCTAAAATTCAAAAAATTGGGTTGTCAGAATGACTGGTCTTTTGCTTGTTATGTTTCGCAGGTTGAGCTGCGGACATACAAGGATGCTCTTTTGGATGATGCTTGGGTAGAGGCAATGCAAGAGGAGTTATTGCAGTTTCAGAAACTAGGAGTGTGGAATTTTTCCTTTACATTCGAACTTTTTAAACGGTCGAATGCGAGTGTTCTTATGACTGTTGCACATTCGAACCATGTTTCTTCCTTCGAACCTTTAATTAGGGTCGAAAGTGGAAATATTTTCACATTCGTCCAAGCAAAAGGGTCGAATGGGGAGCCTATATAACCACTTTTGCACGTTCGAACCTTCATTCAAATTTTTTTTCAAATTTCTGTGATTCCAACCCCTTGTTGCTCGATTTTTCTACACCTTCTAATTTTGATATGTGATTGTTTCTAATCATTTTAATCTAAGAATTGCAGGTATTCATCCAGATTTCAAGGCAGAATCATAGATTTTCTATTCGAACCCTAACTTTGAATCGATTGTGGTTTTAGAGGATGTTTTGGTCACACATTTTTGATTAGGATTGATGTGCTAAAAGTAGTTTAATAAAAATAACTAAATTAAACCTAAAACTAGACACCTAGTAATACTCTAGACTCTCTAAAACTAAACTACTGACAGGCAAGTGAACCTATCGACTCTAGTAAAGCTAAAGTAAGTCCGGATATCGAACCCACGAGACTCTAATGGAAGACGGTAACTAGACTCGAAAACTTATCTAAAACTGAAATAAAACTATTTATTATTTTTAGAGGGGGGTTTACTAAAACTAAATTCAAGAAAAATAAAGCTTAACTAAAATAAACTAAACTGAACTTAAGACGTGAACCGAGCTGAACCAAATTCAAATAATGGTGGAAATACTACCTAGGTTAGAATCCTACTCATGACTGACGAACTTCTATGGTTATGGAACTAGCTATGGAACCGGGATCTTCAGATACTAAACTTACAGGATAAACTAGAGGACCCTCGACCCTTCTCAAGGAGAAACCTAAGGTTACCTATAAGCCCTTAAACTACCGATTGAGAGGTTACCCTTACAGGCTTACCTACTCTGATGATATAGTACCCGCTAGACAGTCTACCTTATAGCGCGAAAGCCTCACTACACTAAGAGTGCAAGGGGTAACTATAGAAAACCTGACCTGACTCGATACGCAAGTAGTGGTAAGGAAACTAGGAAGACCTTCTTACAAAGCATCTAAATCTAGCAATTTAACACCCTAGACATATCGACAATCCCGCACCTTACAACTATTGGAATTGGAAGAATACCTAGAATTACCCAATCAACAAAAACCACTCCTACGGAAAACACTAGCAATTTACCATAAACTAGTTGCTAACACACAGTCCACAACCTAACATGCATTCATACATGAAAGACATTCACAAAAACGCATGTTGAGTAAATAATTATTAATTGAACAAAACTAGGTACGCATATACACCAGATCAAAAATAATGAAAGTCTTTACTAAATCATCAACCCATAGTCAAAGTTCCAAAAACCATAAAAATCATTCAATCATAAGTATTCATCAAAACCTAGGTAGTTAAAAAGGTCTAGCCAATAAAAGTCATGATAAAATCAAAACAATAAAAGCCAGTTAAATTCATGGTGTTCACTACGGGTTTGAATAGATAAATAATTAAAGTAGAAACAACCCGTGCTCGCACCAGTGCTTCACCCTTGATCGACCTCCTCTTGATACGGTTGTGTTCTTCTTAGAAAATAATTCTATGCTTGCGTCGTCCACGAAAATAATAATCTCTCCTTCTGTTGTGCTACCCTTGTCACGATCTGTCTCTCTTCAAAAATAATAATATGTGGCTCTGTTGTATACTCCTTAGAAAATAATTGTCCTCCTAGAAAAAATCGATGCCTTCCAATACTGATTGTGCGCCGCCTCTTGTTCCCCCCCTCAAGAATTACGTTCGTTCCCTTTTTATATTCTTTTCTTTTTTTTCTTTTGACCTACTTCTTCCGTAGGTTCTTTCTTTTCATCCAAGGCCTTTGGGCCATAATTATTATTATTATTATTATTATAACTCAGTGCTCTAGGCTCGGGTGTTCTTGACTTAACTAAAGTTGCTCGTTTACGCTCCAACGTCCATAAACACCTATAAAATAAAAAATAAAATAGATAAATACTAAAAATGACCGAAAACTAATAAAAATCTATAAAAACCTATACTAAATAAAATAGACCAGTACAAGCCTAAAACTAATAAAAACACTATCTAAACGAGTCAAAAACTGTACAAACTTTACACTAGAAATAGATGTATTTTACAATACATCAAGGATTCATTCATTGAGTGTTTTAGGGCGGAAAAGATAACAAAATCATGGGTTTAAACATAACAGATTGTGAAATTGATTGATTAAATTTGTCAAACCCTAGATTTTGGGGAAAAACACTTAATAATTGAATAATTATCACAATTGATGGATTTAAAAGCTTAATCGGTCTTATTAGCAACTAAACCAATGAAAATGGCATGTTAATATGGTCAAAATCAAAATCTGAAAAGTTGGAAGATGAACAGTCTGTTTCGACCATTCTAAAAGGGTCGAATGTGACTATTTGGTTGAAGGAGACATGTTCAAACGGTCGAACGAGGAACAAAGGTCGAATGTACAATTTCTAAACAACTTTTTCACATTCGAACCTTATTTCCACATTCGAACCTTGATTTTTCCACATTCAAACCCACGTTTTGGTCGAAGGTGGAATTCCAAAATCCAAAATTTCAATTTTGTATATTTTGTCCGTTTCTAATGAGTTGTCGTGTTTTGTTTTTGCAGATTATCAATGGCTGAATCTCAAAGTACTGATATTCCAGTAGGATCGTCTGAAAAGGCTGCCGGAAAGAAGCCGGAGGAAGAGTTACCGTTCGAAGAAGCTCACAACTGCTGTGCGTTTCTTGGAGATGTGAAGAAACATACAGAGTTCACTGGTATCATTGATTTCTTTAAGCGGAGCAGAGTTGTAGATGCTATTGCCACACCTGCTATTATCTACAAAGATCATCAGAAGGAGTTCTGGAAGAATGCAATGATAGATTTTTGGGATAAGCAAACGGCGATTATTAGTTACAATCAGGGGGAGATGGCTATTGTGACTAAGAGTGACATTCGTAAAGCTTTGAGACTGAAGGACAAGCCGACTGATCCAAGATGCATATCATGGATAGAACATAGGAAGTGCTTTCTGAGGATGAAGTATAACGGACCCATCACAGATGGAGACCTACACAAAAGTAAATTGTGCCCAAAGTTCAAATACTTGGCTCATGTGATGCTACATGCTTTCGGTTCAATTAGTGGAGGTTATGATGTTATGAGAAAGAGTATTAGCTCTTTGATGGGAGCTTTGATTCTAAACAAGCCGTTTAATGTATCGGGGATGATACTTGATCATATGCTTGAACCTTTGAAAGGATTGAAGAGAAAAAGTTTCTGCTTTATCCCACATTCCTGCCGATGATTTTTAATCAGAAATACGAGAAGTTGAGGAAAGATCCAACTCAGATTGTTGTTCAGGATCATATGAGTCTGAGTACGTTGGTGAGAATGAACGGTTATAAAGGTGTACCTGAAAACGAAAGACCACCTTTGAAGAATTTGTTTGGACACCTGATCAATCCAGGTTACAATGATCCAGGTGTAGACAAGGCTAGAAATGGGAATAGTGAATCTGATAATGATGATCCTTTATGTCCTGTCAATCCTGAAGCAAAGAGAAAGCGACAAGTTGTTAATGTTGGTGCAAAGAGTGGTAAAGGAAAAGGTAAAGAAAAGGAAGTGAAGCAGAACCTCCAAAGAAAACATCTCGTAGACAAAAGAGTGTTGCAAAGAAAGGTACTCGATTGGTTGATGAAGAGTCTATAGATTCTGAAGAGACTTAGGAGGATGAGAGATGGGATTCTGCTGATGAGACTGTTAAGACAACCAAGCCCAAGGCCACTGTGGCTGGTGAATCTGAAAGTCTTAATCAGACTTTAGAAGAACAGAGGATGAAGAGTCCAGTTGTGATGGATGATATTGATATGAGTCTTGGATCGGGTTCTGAAGATTTTGGTGGATCACCAAAGGTTGGAGAAAAACAAAAGAATCCAATGTACAAGAAGAAAGCTAAGGCTGTTGAAATTGAAAAGCCTAAGAAGAGGAGAGCCAAGGAAATTGAAAGCTTGATTGCAATAAAGAAAGTTCCTGAAATATCTAGCTCGAAGTCTCCCGTGACATCCCCAACAGCGAAGAAACAGAAAACATCTGCTGCTGAGAAGAGTATTGTTCTAGCTGATGGTTTTAATGATGCCATGGAACGAGTCTTGAACAAGTTCAAGAAGAAGACTCCAGTTGCTGAGGCTTTTACTCCAAAGGTTACTGTATCAGGAGATGTGATGGATGCACTTAATCAGAAGCTGACTGAGATGATGAAGATCATAAACCAACAACAAGAAGAGATTGATCAGTTGAGGAAGAATGATAGAATGATGTTAGACATTGTTGAGTCTTCACAGGAGAGTCAGGAAGAGCTGGAAGCTAAGATTAAGTTACTCCAGAATGAGAATATGAAGTTATTAAAGAATGAGCAGAGAAATACTAGAAGATACATGGCTTTAAGACTTGAAAACAAGCAGCTAAAGAAAGATAACAAGGGGCTTAGGAAGCTGATTGATGATCTGTATGAAAGAGCTCCTCAGTTAAAAGAAGAAGAGGAGGATAAAGAACGTGAAGAAGAGCTTGTTGACTTTGAACCATGTGAGTCAGAAAAAGATGAAGAAGTTGATGAAGACCTTGAACCGGATGTTGGTGATGCTCATGAGAAAAAGAAGAAGGATGGTGATGATAATGATGGTTCAGATGGTGATTCTGGAGATGATAATAGCTCTGCGAATGATGATGACGATGATGATACTGATAAGTATATATGTGAAAAGAGAGAATCAGGAAAATATGCAGGAGAATCGAGTTCGAAAGCTCCTGGTGGCAATACTGATGATGATGATATTTTCTGGAATGAGAAGATCAGATCTTTATCTGAGGAAGACAAGAAGTTATATCGTCAGATGTTGACAAACAAAGTCTGGACGATTGAGATGACAGGAAGATTTCCAGAAATATTTGAATCAGATGACATGAGATTCGAACTAGAATACATTGATCATGATCTTGAAGATGGTAAAGTTCATGCAGCAGTTTTGAAAGAAATACTTGAAGGACTGGCTAAACAAGTTGGGAAATCTCTTGAAGAGTTAATGAGTGATAATCAGATTCTGAATATTCCTGAGAAAGAAGAAGGAAATCACTCTAATGATAGAGATACTCCGGTTTTTGAAGATGTTGAGATAGAGGATATTACAAGTGAGGAATATCCAGAATACTTTAAAGATGATAAGGATTCTGGATTTCCTGAATTTTCTGAAGAATTGTTAAGCCAAGCTGAGAAACTTGCACGTGAGAAAAGTAAGAAGTTCGTTGATGAAGTTTTCGAGAACTCAGATAGTCAGAAACCGACTGTTGAACAATCTGACGATTTGAAGAATTTATTGAGGAAGCTGAAAGAGAAAGAAGCCAACCATCCAAAGACTGAGATTCAGGGTGGTTTCTATAAGTTTCATAATGAACTGTTTAAAGGTAAAGCTCTCGGGTGGAAATATTTAAGACAACTGAGGTGTGTTGCAGTGAAGTGGGAGAAAGGAATTCTGTACTTCGACAGATTCCATGACATTAAAACACTACCTTACTGGGCTGTACGCGACGTCTGCAGACATACGTTGTCAGGTGCTACTGTGAACAACGATGTTGTTGGATACTTTGCAGATCGCATGGCAAGAGAGAGTAGGACGAAATGGGATGTGTTCACCCCACAGTATCCGAAGAGGATTCTTCATAAGAAGATCAAAGATCAGATAACGGGGATGAACAAGGTTACTTTGAAATATGATCCACCGACAGTTTTGAAACATATACCTTTGATGCCTATTCCACAACACTTCTCAAAAGACTTTATGTGGTGGTATTATGATTGGAAGACGGCAGTGGCTATTATCTTGTTGAAAGATGAGAAGAATGATTTCAAGAAGATACATATCTTTGATCCAATATGGTTGATAAACTGCTCTCATGAAGACATAATCATGCTGTATTACAACCCGATCTACTGTGAAGAAAAAGATAGTGAACAGGCTGCAAAATATTAACGTGTGGTATTTTTATGGTTTGCATGGGATGTTAATGCAGGGTGCGACTATGATAAGAAACTGGGGAAGTTTGTTGAAGTTCAGAAAGAAAAGAAGAAACCGAAGCAAACTCATGAACCAGTAATGACGAAAGAGTAGAATACCTTACTGTACATCAAGCTGATGAACAAGAGAATGGACGAAGAGCGAAGGCTTAAGGTCGAATGTTCCGGTCTATATAAAGGCTGAATTGATTTTAAAGTTAAGTAGTTGTCATTTTGTTTCCCTCCTTCGAGTGTGTTTTCTCCCTAGAGTTTTGTTGAGTCTGAAATTAGATTTTATCATTGTAAACATTGTTTTGTAAGATTAATCAAGCTTGTTTATAATGAAATGGAAAGTTTGATAGTGATTTGTGTGTTTTGCTGATCTTATTATCATGTCGTAATTGATTCAGGGATTCCCCACCTGAATTGATATACTTGTTTGATTAACGTCTTTGTTTTTGACAATTCGATCCTCATACACATAGTGACCATACCGCATCCTGAAAGCAGTCTTAGGAATATCCTCCTCATGGATGCACAAGTGATGATATCCTGATCTCAAGTCAATCTTCGAGTGGAAACTCGAACCTTGCAATTGATCAAACAGATCATCGATCCTTGGAAGAGGATAACGGTTCTTCACCGTGAGCTTGTTTAACTCTCTGTAATCGATGCACATGCGAAACGATCCATCCTTCTTCTTGACAAATAAGACTGGAGCTCCCTAGGGTGACGAGCTCGGTCGAATGAATCCTTTGTCAAGCAGTTCATGCAACTTGTTGGATAGTTCCTGCATCTCAGAGGGGGCTAAACGATACGACGAACGGGCTACAGGAGCAGCTCCGGGAACGAGATCAATACGGAACTCAACTTGCCTCGGGAGTGGCAATCCTGGCAGATCTTCGGGAAAGACTTCAGGAAATTCCCTCACGACAGGGATGTCTTCAATTCTTCTCTCCTCGGTTTTCTTCTCGATCACGTGCGCCAAGAACGCAAAATGACCTTTTCGCAAACACTTTTGGGCCTTCATGTGTAACACCCCAACCGATGGCGGAAACATCGGGATGTCACGTATTGATGATTGTTCAGTAGCTCATATTAAATACATATGTTTAGATAATCCTTTATTACAATATTGAATTACATTAAATGTCTTGAATGAAATCTAGTACATCCAATAATCAAACAAAGCTTAAAACTTCAAATATCTTCTCATGCTAGCTCTAGACTTCAAGCATCATTATTTCCTGTTGAGTTTGTAAAAAATAGGGGGGGGGGTCAACTAGAAGTTGGTGAGAATACATAAGCCATGTCAAGCAATTAAGTTTAAGAATAAAAGTTTAGCATTTCATATGTCTATCGTAAGTTTAAGTCTACAAGAATAAACATGAAGTGTTGAATTCACATAATCAAACCTCCGACTAGTTTAGGTCCATCCCGTCATCCACGGTTCACCTTAATATTATGTTGGAACGATAACAATAACCCGCGCTCCCCATAAAAGATGGTCAACGAATCTAGGTGGGATTGTCAATCCAATAGATCTATTATTGAGTATCACCGGCTTGGCCATAGCTAATGATTATGTATGTTGAAGCGTAAGTCTAACTGTTGTTGTTGTCTAAATCATGAGGCATTAAAGTTTACAACTAGACATTTATGTAGAATTGCTTAAGTATAATGTTGCAAGTATAAAGAATTGCATAAACATGGTTACGTAAACTCACCTTAGCAAAGTGTTAAGTCTCGAGAAATAGAATATGTGTAGCCCAAAGTTGCCAAGTATTGCCCTATGTATAAGATAATAAATAAGTCTAAGTCTTTCTAGTCTATAAGTATTTTCTAGGGTTTCGAATTTGGGGATAAGTATTCGTTTGATTAATAATAAAATTGTTTACTAAATAAAAGAAATTCGATAAAAAAAAGTCTTTTTGTAAACTTTGGATTAAAGATGGTCACATTATAAAGTTTTAAGTATGAAAATAATTTTTATAAAATTATTTTCTTAAAAATAGAATATTTAATCTATTTATTTCAATTTGTCAAAATATAACTTTAATATCTAAAAATATTAAAATTACAGAATTTTTAAATTAAAAATTGTATTCATGTTCTAAATGGACAGAAATAATTTATATAAAATTTTTAGTGTAAAAATATTGAAAAATGAATTTATTATGATTTATTTATGATTAAAATAACAAAAATCAACTAAAAATATTAAATAAATGATTTTTTAGAAAAAAAATCATTTCTGGAATGTTTAATGTTTTATAAACTCAGAATAATTTTTGTGGAAATTTATATAATCGTTTTGATATTTTTATAGAATTTTGAAGTTTTGAATGGATAAATTTGTAATATTTATAATATATATTAAATAAATAATTTTTGAAAAATTAAAAGTTCGGTATTAAACTTTATCATAAGACTGACTTAAAATAAATTTTGTAGAATATTTAAACCATGTTTAGTATTTTTAACACATATTAGAAATAATATGCAAAAATATATATAAGACATGTAATAAATCGTTTTTGTAACAAAAAAAAAAATGCAAGGCATGGGAATCGAACCCGGGTCAAACCCGCCCCCCAAGCCTTAAGACACAATATAAAACCCATCTGATTCACATCAGTTTTTGAGTTTTATTCTGTTTCAAATTGTTTTTATCATATAACAGTTGCGAGTCATCTTCTCCAAGTAAATACCCCAAGAACCCCAGATATCCTATCCTTTCAATTCATTACAGAAACAAAACACGAATAGAGGGCTTTTAATCCCTGATTCGAAACAAACAAAACCCATGAATATAGTTAAACTTACAGAATGTTTAAAGGCTCGATCTTCAATTTTTACGGTAGAGGGTGTTAGAGATAAAGGTTAGCGAGAGGGAAAGAAAAAGATTTTGGTACTGTCTGTCACAATAAGAATCATCAATTTATAGGGTCACGTCTCGTGATTCAAGTTTGGAAGTTTGACTTTCATTCGGTCAAACACGCGTTAATGTAGCTAGAATAGGAATGATTAGGTCGCATAATGTTACGGAATTGATGGCTGATTGTGTTGATTTATAAACAGACAATCAATTTCCTTTAAGATTGCCAAACATAGCTAAGTCAAAAAAGAAGAAAAAAATAAATAAATAAATATTCTGCACGTTTCAGCGAACAGAGAGGAGAAGAAAAACGGAATGCAAGGGGATGAGGTCTTGGGCCGGTTGCTGGGCTTGGGGTTTTGGAGTCTTGGGCCTAGGAGGTGTTTTATATAATTTGTGTTGGGATTGAATCAGAAGAGGGGCGTAGCCTTGTTGGTCTTGGTGCGTGTGTGTTGTGCCTGACCCGGCTCCCGGCTCCGGTTCGAGTCACGGCATCAGCATAAAATGTATTTTTTTAACAGAGTGGGGGTGGGAGGGGACTAGTGGGCCGGGTTCATTGATTGGGCTCACAGCTTGGGCTCAGGTTTGGGATGGATTTGTTGGGCTCAAGGGGTGGGTTTGGTTTGGTTATAGTTTTAGTGATGGTTAAAAAGAAACATGACTAACTTCAAAATTTTTACACTAAATAAAATCTGAAATTTGTTGTTATTATTATTATATATATATATATACTTTTTTATATATATATATATAATTTGTGTGGCGGGAAAATAAAGGCTTAGGCACATTTGTTTAATATTATTGATAAAGATGTAGTAAAAATAAAAAATTTGGGGAAAAATTTTGCGATGTTACAGTCTCCCCTACTTTTGAAAACTTCGTCCCGAAGTTTATTGAAAACACAGGGTTGAAGGTGATTGGGTAGATATTAGGACGAGTGTGGCCTGGAAATTTTGTGTTAGGACACGACATGAATAGAATAATCTTGTTTCAAATAATTTGGAAAAGAGGGTAGGATTAGGTGTGTCTTGAAATCGCAAGGAGAATAAGAATCTTAAGTTTTAGGAGTCCTAAAAGGAATGAGTTGATGGACTATTGAAAGACTAAATGAACAACCAGGTAACTAAGGTTTATAATTGATCAACTACCGAAAACCTTGATAGAATTTCACACTACCTTAACGTACCTGTAAATTCATGATTACGTTCCGGAACGCAATCACCAATTTACCTTACATTAGGGTTTTGTGTCCTTCTATTACTCTAACACACATGTAAGTAATGCAGAAATAATCATGTGGTTAAACCTTTGTATTTAATGAGTCCAACTGTTGAGCAGGAAAAAGACTCCTACCAGTTAGTGAGTAGGAACCTCTACCGATTGTTGAGCAGGTTCGATAGCCTCCACCAGTCATTGAGCGGGTTGTAGGGCCTCTCCCAACTGTTGAAAAGGCATGATGACCTCTACCAATCGTTGAGTAGGTTATTTGGTACTCAACTAACTGTTGAGCAAGTACTTCATCCTCTATTAAGTGTAGCAATTATTACACACATAATCGCAAATTGATAATATGTTTATGTAAGCAAGTTTATAAGTATAACGAGTATAGTATGTGAGTTGTAGTTGTATAGATTTAGATATTGATATAGCAATTAGTTCACATTCAAACAAGCATGCATCCAAGTGTTATGGTCATACTAGATGAACAACTCTCAAACAAAAATTTCAATACTAGAATTTATTACTTAAATCAAGAAGCATCAATACATATAATAAAAAGCAAACAACATTCAAATGGTGGAGCTTGTTGTTAAGTAGCTGGAGGGTCCCTAGCAGGATTATTTGGAGCAGCAAGGGCGTTAGTAGCAGGAATTCGACAAACATTCGCAAGATGCCCATACCTTTGATAATTGGTACACTGACGGCAGGGCACTTGGGTTGGGTGGTGATATTGACAGGTGTCACACTTAGGTTGGTTCCCGTTATATTGTTTCTTGTTGGGTGGGACAGTGGCGTCTATTGCAAAATTTCTGACCTTGCGCCTTCCTTTGGTTGAGGCCTCAGTTTTAATTTTAACGGCAGGTTGGGGAGTATCCTTTGTAACAGTTTTCTTTTCCCCTTTCCGAGTCAGGGTTCCTGCCTTCACATGGTTATCTGTTAGGGTGGCCGCCAAACGCTTTGCTTCCTCTATAGTAGCAGGGTTCCTTCCCCCACACCGTGTCCTGAATCTGCATGGGTAAGCCACCAATGTATTTTTCGATCGCAATAGGCAAGGGGGTGACTTTGTGTGGTAGCAGTAGGCTAAGTTCGTGAAAACGAGTGTTGTAGGCAAGGTTTTCTCCACAGTCCTGAGCAAGATCATGAAACTCATCTTCTAACTTTTTGATTTCATTACGGGGGCAAAACTCTGCCTTCATAAAATCTTTAGCTTGTTCCCAAGTTAGGGCCAGTGCGACTTCAGCTCCACGGGTGCGCTTTTCCTCATTCCACCAAGTGAGTGCTCGTTTGTGAAGAACACTCATAGCATAACGGACCTTAAGGTTATCGGGACACTCACTGCTAATGAAGGTATTCTCAATACCCTCGAACCATTGCAGAAGACCCGTAGCTCCTTCATCTCCACTGAATTTAGGGGGATTACAGTTATTAAAGTGCTTAAGAGTGCAAGCTGGGAGACCATTCCCGTTTCCATTGTGGTTTCCATTACCGTTTCCGTTGCCGTTTCCGTTTCCATTACCGTTTCCGTTCATCTTAATGACTTGAGCCAGTGAGTTAGGAACCAGAGTTGCGATCGGTTGTGCCATTTGTTGAGAGATGATCGCCGCTAGTTGAGCATCAACGCCATTGTTGTTGTGTCATTGTTGTTGTTGTGGTTAGCTTCGTGGTTATGGTTGTGATTGTCGCCGCCTTCCTCATGATTCTCACCATTGCTATTGCGAGTGCTGCGACGTGGAGGCATGATCTGTAAGAGACACAATGAAAGGAATGAGGTAATATAAGGAATGTAATCATTTATTCATTAATTAAAACGAATAAATGAAAACGTTGACTTATCGAAGATTCTAGATTCTAATAACATAGTGAAGACATGCTTTAGCCTATAGGTAAACACTCATCCCGAGAATTCCCAGGTAGGCATCCGAGTCCCTCGTCTGATTGGGATATATGCGCAATGCCAGCCTAGACAGAAGACTCAGAATACAGGCGTTCACCTTTCCAGATTGCACGTGTTCGTTATTAAGATTCAAGAACTTCGATGAGATCTCAAGGTGGTTCAGGCTAAACCTGAGAATTGTCCTATCAGTCTAAGAGTAGATCTTGTGATGGAGAGCAATCTTCTTTGTAGGGATGAAAGTAGGGATAAGACGTAGGAGGGAGATAGAGAATAGCAAGTAAAAGGAGCAAATGCTGGTTATAATCCTATGGTTATAGACTAGACTATTTTTCTAATAACCTAATTCCCTATAACCATGGCTCTGATACCAATCAGTAACACCCCAACCGATGGCGGAAACATCGGGATGTCACGTATTGATGATTGTTCAGTAGCTCATGGTAATACATATGTTTACATAATCCTTTATTACAATATTGAATTACATTAAATGTCTTGAATGAAATCTAGTACATCCAATAATCAACACAAAGCTTAAAACTTCAAATATCTTCTCATGCTAGCTCTAGACTTCAAGCATCATTATTTCCTGTTGAGTTTGTAAAAAATGTGGGGGGGGGGGGGTCAACTAGTAGTTGGTGAGAATACATAAGCCATGTCAAGCAATTAAGTTTAAGAATAAAAGTTTAGCAATTCATATGTCTATCGTAAGTTTAAGTCTACATGAATAAACATGAAGTGTTGAATGCACATAATCAAACCTCCGACTAGTTTAGGTCCATCCCGTCATCCACGGTTCACCTTAATATTATGTTGGAACGATAACAATCACCCGCACTCCCATAAAAGATGGTCAACGAATCTAGGTGGGATTGTCAATCCAATAGATCTATTATTGAGTATCGCCGGCTTGGCCATAGCTAATGATTATGTATGTTGAAGCGTAAGTCTAACTGTTGTTGTTGTCTAAATCATGAGGCATTAAAGTTTACAACTAGACATGTATGTATAATTGCTTAAGTATAATGTTGCAAGTATAAAGAATTGCATAAACATGGTTACGTAAACTCACCTTAGCAAAGTGTTAAGTCTCGAGAAATAGAATATGTGTAGCCCAAAGTTGCCAAGTATTACCCTATGTATAAGATAATAAATAAGTCTAAGTCTTTCTAGTCTTATAAGTATTTTCTAGGGTTTCGAATTTGGGGATAAGTATTCGTTTGATTAATAATTAAATTGTTTATTAAATAAAAGAAATTCAATAAAAAATGCCTTGTTGTAAACTTTGGATTAAAGATGGTCACATTATAAAGTTTTAAGTATGAAAATAATTTTTATAAAATTATTTTCTCAAAAATAGAATATTTAATCTATTTATTTCAATTTGTCAAAATATAACTTTAATATCTAAAAATATTAAAATTAAAGAATTTTTAAATTAAAAATTGTATTCCTGTTCTAAATGGACAGAAATAATTTATATAAAATTTTGGTGTAAAAATATTGAAAAATGAATTTATTATGATTTATTTATGATTAAAATAACAAAAATCAATTAAAAATATTAAATAAATGATTTTTCAGAAAAAAAATCATTTCTGGAATGTTTAATGTTTTATAAACTCAGAATAATTTTTATGGAAATTTATATAATCGTTTTGATATTTTTATAGAATTTTGAAGTTTTGAATGGATAAATTTGTAATATTTATAATATATATTAAATAAATAATTTTTGAAAAACTAAAAGTTGGGTATTAAACTTTATCATAAGACTGACTTAAAATAAATTTTGTAGAATATTTAAACCATGTTTAGTATTTTTAACACATATTAGAAATAATATGCAAAAATATATATAAGACATATAATAAATCGTTTTTGTAACAAAAAAAAAATGCAAGGCATGGGGATCGAACCCGGGTCAAACCCGCCCCCAAGCCTTAAGACACAATATAAAACCCATCTGATCCACATCAGTTTTTGTGTTTTATTCTGTTTCAAATAGTTTTTATCATATAATAGTTGCGAGTCATCTTCTCCAAGTAAATACCCCAAGAACCCTAGATATCCAATCCTTTCAATTCATTACAGAAACAAAACACGAATAGAGGGCTTTTAATCCCTGATTCGAAACAAACAAAACCCATGAATATAATTAAACTTACAGAATGTTTAAAGGCTCGATCTTCAATTTTTACGGTAGAGGGTATTAGAGATAAAGGTTAGCGAGAGGGAAAGAAAAAGATTTCGGTACTGTCTGTCACAATAAGAATCATCAATTTATAGGGTCACGTCTCGTGATTCAAGTTTGGAAGTTTGACTTTCATTTGGTCAAACACGCATTAATGTAGCTAGAATAGAAATGATTAGGTCGCATAATGTTACGGAATTGATGGCTGATTGTGTTGATTTATAAACAGACAATCAATTTCCTTTATGATTGCCAAACATAGCTAAGTCAAAAAAGAAGAAATAAATAAATAAATAAATATTCTGCACGTTTCAGCGAACAGAGAGGAGAAGAAAAACGGAAAGCAAGGGAAAGAGGTCTTGGGCTGGTTGCTGGGCTTGGGGTTTTGGAGTCTTGGGCCTGGGAGGTGTTTTATATAATTTGTGTTGGGATTGAATCAGAAGAGGGGCATAGCCTAGTTGGTCTTGGTGCGTGTGTGTTGTGCCTGACCCGGCTCCCGGCTCCGGTTCGAGTCACGGCATCAGCATAAAATGTATTTTTTTAACAGAGTGGGGGGTGGGAGGGGACTAGTGGGCCGGGTTCATTGATTGGGCTCACAGCTTGGGCTCAGGTTTGGGATGGATTTGTTGGGCTCAAGGGGTGGGTTTGGTTTGGTTATAGTTTTAGTGATGGTTAAAAAGAAACATGACTAACTTCAAAATTTTTACACTAAATAAAATCTGAAATTTGTTGTTATTATTATTATTATTAATATTATATATATATACTTATATATATATATATAACTTGTGTGGCGGGAAAATAAAGGCTTAGGCACATTTGTATAATATTAATGATAAAGATGTAGTAAAAATAAAAAAATTGGGGAAAAATTTTGCGATGTTACATCATGCAGGATATGAGTCGCAACAGAGTCTTCCCGCATTCTCCTTGGATAGACAAAACTTCACCACTGGGCAACGGAATCTGCACTATCCTCGTGAAACAGATGACTTCGGCTCGATGCTTCGACAACCAATCCATCCCAATAACGACATCAAAAGTTCCTAACTCGACAGGTAGAAGATCGATACAGAACTCATGACCTCCTAGTTACAACGTACAGTCCTTCAATACTTCATCGGACTCGATTGTCTTACCGTTGGCCAATTCTATAGAGTAAGGTGTGTGCATCTTATGGGACTCTAAACCGAGGGCTTGCTTAAAGTCGGTTGACACAAATCTTAAATCGGCACCGGTATCGAAAAGTACAGAAGCAGCAAGACTGTTTATGAGAAACGTACCCGTGACAACGTTAGAATCCTCGCGCGCATCATCTACACCCATGACAAAAGCCCTGTCACGAGCTTGGCCTTTCAGCTTGGGGCAGTCCTTCCTGAAATGGTCAGTGGCACCACATTCGAAACATCCCGGTTTCTCATCATTGTTCACAACCGCTTTGGACCGGCACTACACTATGGGATGACCCATCCGCTTGCACTTCTCGCATTTGATGCTGTCACAAGTCCCCACGTGATGTTACTTGCATTTACTACAAAACGGGTGGGGCCCGTTGTACGACTTGCGAGTTTCGGTAACGGTGGCAGCAAAAACTTTGATGGTTTCGGGCTTCTTGTTGGAGTTGCTTTCCGAACTTTTCCCCCTGTGGAAATGGGACCAGTTGCGCTTATTCCCAGTACTTGCACTCTTGCCGGATTCCTTTTGGGTCAGGGAACCCATGCGAACTGCGTCATCAGTGAGACTATGCACAAGAGTGACAGTGTGCTGAATGGAAGTTGGAGCAGCAGTGGTAACTATAATATGGATCTTGGGAGAAAGTCCCCAAATATACCGTTCCACACGCTTGTACTCAGGAGTAACCATGTGAGGAACCAGGCGAGAAAGCTCATGAAATCGGGTGGTATAGGCAGCGATTTCCGCCCCGTTCATGGTTAGATTCCAGAATTCGGTTTCCAGTGTCTGTAGCTCACTTCGCGGGCAATACTTATCCATCAGTATGGTTTTCAGTTCGGTCCACGAGAGATGATAGGCAGCTACTTGACCCAAGGTCTGCACTTGTAGGTTCCACCATGTCAGTGCTTCATCTTGGAAGGTGCAAGTGACAAACTTGATCTTTTGCTCTTCTGAACAACCACTGATATCAAGTACTGACTCGGTTTTCTCGATCCAACGGACTATACCAATTGCTCCTTCTGACCCACGAAAATTCCAAGGCTTGCATGCCATGAAAGTTTTGTAGGAACACCCACACACAGTATTCTCTACTTCTGCGGAGTTGGAACGAATGGTTTATTAGTCGATGGAATCGGCATAAGATAGGATCAAGACTAGGAAGGGATAGGAAAGAAAAGCTTTACCAGTCTCGGGATCTTGGGTTCTGCGTCGGCCCGCTGCGCCCGAACCGCCACTGGAATCGGCGCGGTTCGCTTCATGTTGCGCAATAGCCTGTGCAATTACCCTCGCTAGATCCGCTGAGGTGGTCGGAAAAGCTTCTTCCTCGGAAGTCGATCGAGTAGTTCTTTTGGGAGGCATATTCTTCTAATACATAAGATAAAAAGAATGAGACACATATCACTGTTTAATATTGTCCACATATGCACCAAACAGAACAACCACACAATCAACACACAAATGACAACAAGATCACAATGCACGACACAACACAACAACAGTATAGGAAACCAAAATATCGCACTTTTCATAGAAAGTTTAACATACTTGATATGATTTTGTTTCTGCATACAAAATAAAATGGCATACTACCTTACAAGTTTTAAAACTGCTACTACTAGTACAATACATGATAACCTACGGGGATGGGGGTGGGAAAGCAGAAGACAAGGCTGCGACGGCTGCAATCAACCTAGCTTCGAGATCGTCAACTCTTGCCTCGAGTACGGCGACACGCTCCTCTACTGCGGCGTGTCCCTGATCGGCGTCGTACACACGCGTACCTAAGTCCGCTAAACGATAGAGGATAGGATCACGGGTAGCACCCATTAGATAAAGATCAAATTCAATGTCTCAGACTCTCCCACGCAGTACCCCAATCTCTGTGTCGTGACGTCCGACTACGTCCCGCATGGAGTAGAGGGCGTGATGCACAGGAGCTGGCTCAAAGTCGGTGGGCAACGGAGTGTCTGAGGGAGGCTAAGATGACTCACCAATCTCAAAGGTGGAGGGAGTCTGGTCATCAGTGTCCTCATCGGAATAGGCCAGGAATCCATCCATGGTCAGTAGGTAAGTCCTCTTACGAACGTGTGATCTTAGACGTAGCTTCTTCTTGGGTAGCTCAGGTGCCTCTGGTGCTGGGGGCTGGGGGTCTACAGGCGCTGGAGGCTTAGGGTCAGCCTGGGCAGGAGCCTCGGCTGGAGCAATAGGAGCCGGTAGAGGAAGTACTCGTTTCTGAGGTGTGTACATCAGACGTGCATCTCCCGGATACGGGTGATAAGAACGGAACGATGGCACCCTAGGCTCGGGATGCGATAGGGGTGCATCCTCCTGCTGTGCCTCTCCTGCTGGCAAAACCTCCTCATCGTCCGAAACGATATGGTCCACCTACATGTGGTCCTCCTCGATGTCAAAATCACTGGAATCGGGCTCATAGCCCTGCTGAATGTCGGCGACAGGAGGGCTATCGGGTACAACCTCCTCCTCAGAATCAGAAATGATGATAGGGTCCTCGATGTGTGCCATGATCCTGGAAATCAATGAACACACATGTGTGTCAGTATGTAGTGTACTTAATATATCTACTAAAGTGTGAAGTATGTAACTGGCATGGAACTTGCGTAGTGCGTAGGGATACTTGTTGTGTTTCTTTCCTTTGGAAAAACATTTCAAAAATCAATTTTTGTTTGATTATAGTTTGGCTCAAAAGAATCTTAGTTCGCTATAACCTTGTGTTCTGATACCACTCTGTCACACCCCGCCTAAGGCAGAAACACGGGGTGCAACTGAAATGATTTCCCAGCACAAAAGTCACACGAGCATCATTTAAGAAAACATGAAATACCATTTAAAACATTCAAGGTTTACAAAACATGACATTAATTGTTTGAAATAGACACCATTGTTAAAAGTGTTTAGACCAAAACATCACAACAACGGATCAAAAGATGGTATCCCCCACAAAATGCTCGCACGTGACTTTCCCAATTTCCATGCTCCATGCTAATTTCCTGAAAAACATGCATGAAAATAAATGGGTCAACATAAAGTTGGTGAGTTCACTGGTTTTGTATGTTGGACCTGTAATCCCAAATCCTACTAAATTCTTGCCTAGCTAGGGCAATAATTAATATGTGATCTGACATGAGCCCATAACCAAACCTTGACGTGTTGTGCCTCGCCCATTGTCACTCAAACAATGAATAAATGTGAAATACTAGCACTCTTTTGATATCTGTCATCCGGTCAGAGCAACTGACCAAAAGTGGGGGTGTCAACCCAATAGATCAATCACGGTGTTTCATGGCTAAGTCCATAGCTAATGGTTATGGTATGATGTATGACACGAGGGCTTAATGGATCCTGAACCTTGATGTCTCATGTTCACATATGTAGTCATCTATGTATGTAACTGAAAACTGTAACTGTACGCCTGTTTTCCCCGGGAAAAATGTAAAAACAGTGAAAAGGGGCAGTGAAACTCACCTTATGGTATGTCTTGTGAATGAACTAATGAGTCTGAGCTCCATCGACCTATGTGTCCTATGTAAAACAGACATTTTAGGTCTATGTTACTTGTACTGTTTACAAGTTGTTCTCTTGTTATGCTTGTCTTTTGTAACTTAACTCTTTAAGTTAAATGTGTCTTTTATGGAAAGACTTGTAAGCTAGTGATCTTTGATAAAAGATAGCTTAGTATCTTGGAAAAACATCACTTTCATTTATGAAAAGCAAGTGTTTTATATACTTTGGTGTACTCATGTGTTGAAGGTTTTACACCTTTATTTTGTCAAGTGTGTAGGTCTACCATGTTCAAGTTTGCACAACTTATTATTTTCATACTTGACATCTTTTGTGAAAATAATAATACTTCTTGTCAAAATATTACTTTTTCTTGAAAAACACATGGATTTTGTAAGCTTTGTTATGACTAACAACTCTTAATATTATGCCTTGTGTTAATGAGTTTAGAAAATGTATCCTTTTTCCTTATCAAATTTTTGGCTATGTATATATATTTACATATATATTTCAGCCCTTAGGGGTGTAATACACATACATTTACTAGTCAACATAATGTATTTAAAACATGGTTTCACACACTTACTTGATTAAGTTACAAGAGTAAACACACTAGTGAACCACTTTGTATTTTAAAGACTATGTAAAAAAAAATAAAAGCATAAGTTTAAAAAATAGTGTTATACCTCCTAGTGTCTCAAGAAAAGAGGGAGTTAGGGGCCTTGTACAACCTTGTTATGCTCCTTGTACCCCTAATGAACCCTTGAAAGTTAATGTTTATGTGAGTAAAGGTTTGGATGAGAGGTGGTTTTGTTGTAGAGGTGAAGCCATGGGGTGTGGTGGTGGTGTTAGGCCGCAAGAAAAGAGAGAGGGAGAGGTGGAGAGGTTTAGTTGTTTTGGTGCATTTGTTTGTTAATCCTTAACCCCTATTTATAATAGTTATGGAAGGAAAGGAATCATGGCTCAAGAAAGGCAAAAGGTAGCATCTTTCCTAATATGGCTTAAGATCTTGTAAAGGTGATTTTGATGAGATTAAGAAGAGATTTGGACTTGACATTTGCTTGCTTTCTTGGATAATGGGGGCCGAAAATTAGAGGGTCAATTTGGAAGGTTATGGTAAGTCAACTCCTAAGGATTTGATGTTAGTTGATCGTGGTGTTGGCTAGATTTGAGACATCTTAGGATTTGATGTGGTAAGACCTTGTTCTTGGGGTATGTGTGCCGAAATTACTAGGATGTTGGAAGGCCATGGATTAGTCAAGTTCATAAGGATTTGATGCATGATAATCATGGTGTCTTGGGTGATTAGAAGGGTCCTTAGTTGACTAGGTAAGATATGGCACAAGATATGGAGGATGTCAAATGAGGTAAGTCAATACTAGACTTTCCTAATGTCATAAGAATCTTTCCATTTGATGTAAGGTCTAGGAATGAAATGGAAGTTACTAGAGAATGTGTTGGAAGGATCTTGGTGGAAGGTTGTGTAAACTAAATGGGGTAAGTCATCATACTTGGATCAAAAGCTCATTTCCATGTTGGTGAAAGTTGTTATCATGAATCTTGGTGTCTTGTGTAGTGTATATGTGTGTGTCGATATATACATGTATGTGTGGGTAGGGATTCTATTCTTGGTAAGTCAACTAGTATGGAATGAATACAAAGTCAAGTGTTAAGCTAAATATGGTGGAATCTAGGATACTTGAAGTGATGGTTCATTGAAGTCTAAGAGTTTAATCTTTGGAAACCACACTATACCTATGTATATGTGTGTGTGTGCCGTCGTATACGTATGTATGTATGTATGTATATACATATATATATATATATATATATATATTTTCAACATTTAAAACTCATGTCTTGTACAAGTGTATACACATATGTTGTAATTAGATGTCAAGTGTGATCTTAAGTTTAAGTGCCTCAATTATATATAATTGTGTTCCATATATATATATATATATATATATATATATATATATATTGTTAACTAGTCATATTACTAGTCGTATGTGGGCTTTGTGTTCGGGTGATTTCTGTATATGGACATTGTTTGATTTTGTCCTTGATGGAATCACCATTGAAATGTTATGTATCATTGTATGAGTTTCCCAAACTTGGGTTTTTGATATGATCTCTCTATAGCTCAGCTAACTACTCAACTAGTTATGAAATTGTATCAACTAGTGGACCTAATGCTAGACTGTAAGCATCGAAACTGACTTGCTGAGGCCCTGTATGGCTCAATTGCAACAAAACATGTAAAATGAGATGTCATGCACAATGTGTACATGTAACTAATGTACAGATATGACCTGTGATTTCGACGGGTGTCACATACATACTATAAACTTGCAGGATTATGGATCCAAACAACGTTACCTTTTTAATGACATCACTTGCCAGACGAGTCAATACACAATCAAAGTTAAGGTACTTAGTCTTTGGAGGCGACCAAATCGAAAGATACAGGGAGAAACTCTTTCTCTTGATATGGTTCTGATGGATGAATAGGTTAGGTTTTAACATATACCTGTTTTCATTTATGTTGTACACACATTATTTTTACATAAATTATGATTTAATTTCTTTTGTTTTCTTTTAATTTTTAAACAGGGCTCCAAAATTCATGCTATTGTATGGAGTAGATATATGAAGAAGCATGAAAAATTTTTACGTGAAAATGAAACTTACTATATCTATAACTCCCAACTAGCTGAAAACAAATCTGTTAAACATTTTGATAAAAATGACATACTCTCCTTTACTTTTGAAACCAATATTACGAAGTGTAGCAGTTTTGATGGAAGTCAGTACGGTTTTAATTTTTCTTCTTTTGAGTCAATTAAGAGTGGCAACCTGTCTTAAGAACAAAGAATTGGTTTGTTTAATGACACTAAATATTTTATATTAATCTTTAACTTTTCTGATGATGTATTTGTATAAATTAATTATTTTTTTAAGATTACATTGGCTATGTTGAAGAATGGAGTCCATCAGAACCGACAGAAACAAAAGCTGATTTGAAAAACAAGATGAACCTTATCTTTATTGATCTAGAGTATGTCTTTCATCTTTACAAATCATTATTTATTATTTAATTATGATTTCTGCTAACCTTTGTTATATTCTACGATCAATAAATTGGTATACAAATTAGATACTTTCCTTTTAACCAACATTCTGTTTATATGTAGAGGGATCAAAATTATCTGTTCTTTGTACGATGAGTATAGTGAGCAAATGTTTGAATACATCAAGCAGAATAAAGATGAAGTCCATGTTTTCCTCATTGTTCAATTTGGTAGCTTTAACAATTATAAAGGTTTGTCATATATTAAGTTTTTTTTAATACAATTTAGATATTTTTACTTTTGTAATTACTTTTACATTTTAAGTATTTTTTATCTTTAAAGGCAATGTGAGCGTTCAAAATGGATTCTATATCACTCGACTCTTTATTAATGAAGACATTGAGGATATTCGGGCTTTTAAGAAAAGGTAATATACCTATGTTCGTATGTGTTTTATGTATATATTTTCATTTGTTTAAATATATATAAATGTTTTATTTCTTTTTGCTTACATTTATATTGAAAAGTTTATCTCTAAAGAATCATCTCCTGTTCAACGATCGCTGGGATCGTCTGGTAGCATGAATATGGCTGATGATTTTTTGTCGACTTATAATACTCTTCCGTTGATAACAGAGGTACATCTATGTCGACTTATAATACTCTTATATGCATGTTGACATTCCATTAAAAAAGTTATCACATATGTATTTTAATGTAGTCACTACTAATCAGTTTGTTTCCAAATATTTTTATTAAATGTTGACATGATTAGTCTTTGTTTGCAGGTTAACAAACAACTCATTGTTGTTGGAACAGTGAAGGGTGTGGATGCTAAGGACGATTGGTATTACCTAGGTTGCGAGGCGTGTAACCACAAGGTTGAGCCAACTTTGAGTTTACATGATGATGAAGAGAAAAAGATGTTAATTCATTTAAACAGGTCTTGGTTTGCACCAATAAAGATTGTCCAAAACAAATCGTATCTGCTGATCTAGTGTAAGAATTATGTTTCATATACATAAGTTAACATTTTACGATATTATTTACTTAATAATGTTTTGTAATTACTTGCTTTAGGTTTAGAATTCCAATAAGGGTGCAGGATTGTACTGGAATAACATCGCTTCCATTGTTCGATCGAGAAGCGAAAAAATTGCTGGGCACGTCAGCAATGCAGCTACTAGAAATCTCCAAACAGGTAATTTTTTTTTCTGCCCTAAACAATATATTTTATTCTACTTCATATTACTTATATCATTTTTATCTAGGTTTCTGTTGAAGACAAAAAAACTCCTGCTGAGTTTAATGCATTTGAAGAGAAAAACTTTGCTTTCAACATTGATAAGCATCTTGATGGTTATGGTACGTAAACTTAGAAATGATTCTTCAATAGTTGCTTCTCTTGAAGAAAGGTTCCCTGACATTCAGGTTATGATTATCATTAAAATATTCCTTTATTATTACTGTTATGAATCATTATTGTTCTTATTAATGTTATTTGTTTATAGTATAAACGCTTCAGCTTAATCTTTGAAATATTACATGTTTAATGTTTTCCAGATGGATCAACCTGTCTTTGAAAACATCGATATAGGTGAATCTTCAACACAGAATGCAGTGTCTCTAAGGTTGTTCTTTGACTTATTTAATCATATATTCAAATTAAATTTTTAATGTAGTTTATTCTAACAATTTTGATAGTTTTTTCTAACAATTTTGACATTTCATTTAATATTGTAGGATTCTGCTGGAGATAACACTACTCCAGAATCATCTTGTAGAGTTAGTGTTATACGTGATGAAGAGGAAGTGAAGCGTAGCCTGGACAAAGTGTACGAGCTTGACGATGATGCAACTGAATCTACAACTAAAGTCCTTAAGCCTGATAAGAAAAGCTACGCTAACAAATCACCTGAGACCCCCCTTTTGATTCCTAAGGTTGAAAAATAGGAACAATGATCCGTTTGTTGAAACATTTGTTTTTTTTTTCAGGATTTTTATTTAATGTTTGGTGACAATTTCGTTTCATTTATGGTTTGTTTGGTTTTTAAGCCAAATTTCATCTAAATAAATTGTGTGTTTGCATTTTATGTTTGTTTTTGTTAGTTTTGTAAAGTTTTTAAATGATGCAATATATTTTTAGGATGTAACATTATTGTTGATAATTTATAATGAGAACATTCATATTGTTGTACATTAGAATGTAAACCACATTTTTAATGTCATTGCTATTTATAAATAAAAAGACAACAAATAGTCCTATGTAATACACTCAATATTATTAAAAAAACAATTTTGAAAATGTTGCAATTAAATTAAAATGATCACTTTTTAATTTAGAAAATATTATGACTTTATTACAAAATTGTAAGTAACCAAATGAAGTTATTACCTTAAAATAAACAATTTGCTATAATTAGGTTCAATTAAACATATTTATACTAATTGCAATAAAATTTTTGAAATTTAAAAATTTCGAATTACAAAAAATTCGAAAATTTAAAATTCGAATTAGTCTAAAATTTTCAAATTCAAATTCGATTTAGTCTAAAATTTTAAATTTGATTTAGGCTAAAATTTTCAAATTCAAATTATTAGTATTCCGTAAAATATGCAAGTTGCAATAATTAGGTTCAATTAAACATATTTATACTAAGTACAATCAAAATTTTGAAATTTAAAAATTTCAAATTACAAAAAATTCAAAAATTTTAAATTCGATTTAGTCTAACATTTTCAAATTCAAATTATTAGTATTTTTTAATAATGGTCAATCATTAAACATATTAATTATCAGTTTTGATTATACATTTAATAGAAATGATCTATAAAAACCACAATACTCTCAACCGAAATTTCATACACCTCCTGATTTAAAACTTTGATCAAACAAAGATTTCACAACAATCAAACCTTCAAGAGAATTCTGCTTTACTGTTTTATGCTCTCTCGACTGTTCTTTTGTACAACTTGAATGTATGTCAATCTTTTCTTTCATTAGTCCATTTTTTCTTAATAATTGAACATCGTGATTATTTATGTGTTTTTTTCTTGAATCCATATTGTTGGATCAGTAATGCTCTTGATGTTTTGCTTGCTATTGAACACTTATTTGTTTAGCAAGTTCAATCAGATTTGCACAATGGAATAAGTAAGAAAAGTTACACTATCAACAGGAGTTATTACTCCCCCTTGATGTTTGAAAACTAAAGACAAATTTAATGAGAATCTAAGTATTGAATGTGAATGACAATAAATACTCAAACAGATTCTCAGTAAATGAAATGGAAATAACAATAATAAGCTTTGAAGGATTTCAGTTTCAATTAAAATCAATGTCTAAAACAGAGGGATGAACCCATCTATTTATAGACTTACAAATACATGAACCTTGCCAAAAAGCAAGTCTGTAACAAGTTGCAACAAGTTGCATTTCTTGGAACTTGCACAAAAAGATAAAGTAATAATAAACAAATAAACTACTGAAACATAAGGCGGTGGAATGATTCTGGTACAAGTGCTGATGAATGACAAACTACTGATGAGTAGTTTGTCTTTAGTAGTTCTTCAGTGAACTTGTCTGGTTAGACTTTAGAACTCCTGATCTATCTTCTTCAGTACTTGTTGAATCCTTCTTCAGTACTTTAGTCTTCTTTCTTCAGTAGTTCTATACTTAGAATATTTGCAGAAGTATGAATTAGACTAAGGTTTGCAAAAGTGGTTTCCTCAATCCTTTTTGTCCTAACAATCTCCCCCTGGATTGATGAAGCCAAAACCTTATCTAATTCTTTATTGTTGTTTTCTTCTATCATTCACAATCTTCCATATTTCCTTGAACATGGAATTCTTCAATTGATTTAGCTGTTCATTAGTGAGAGATCCCTTTTGAGGATCCAAATGTTGAATTGTAAGCAAGTCCTAAGTTGATAGATTCTTCAGTTCATTCATGGATTTGTAGGCCTTGCTTGTAAGATCTCTTCTTATCACCAATACTGAGTTGGAATCAGTTAAGGACCATCTGATGATCAGCACTTTAGATTTGTCAAAATCTGAAGTATAGGGAACCATGTTGGATCCTAGGGATGTTCCTGAGTATTGAATGTTTTCTATTTCTGTGACTCTCAGGTGGGATTCACTTCTGTCTTCTGTTTGCACCACATTAGGTAATTTAAAAGTAGGTAAATGATGTTCAGTAACTACCTTTGTGTGCAGCTTATCAGTTATAGTTTTCTGGATTTGGTAAGCAAATGTTGAAGGATCCCTAAACTGTGTTATCAGAGGCTTTTCTTCAATATCAAAGTCTCCATGTACAACTGTGTTGCCTTCTAGCAACACCATCTTGAAGTCAGTCTTTATATTGTCCTCTGGCTTTCTCTTGGTAGCTGGTCTTTGTTTGATACCAGAAGTTCTAACTACTGAAGTTGATACTTCAGAAGTTTTGAACTTCTCTGGATTTGCAGCTTTGGAAGCCTTGTATTTCTTGTAAGTGTCCAATAGTTTGTCTTCTCTCCATTTTGACACTGAGGCTTTTGAACCATAGTCATTAGCTACCAGTTCTTCAATTATCTCTGCTCTCTTGGCTTTTCTATCCTTCTCTGTTGCAAGTTTGTCAGCAACAATTTGAGCTCTTTTGGTTAGCTCATCCATTGAGAGCACTTTGAGTGAATAGGCTTTTGTTTTGCTGTTCTTTGTGATGAAAGACACCAGTTGTTGTCTTTTGTCTTCTTGAGCAACCTTTTTAATCTTGGCTTGCCTATTCAGCTCTGCTTCATAAGCTTGAAGTTTATCATTGAAGCTCATCTCTTCCCTTGCTTCCAAACTGTTCCAGATCTCATCCTCCTTAGCCTTTCTTTGGGCTGCAAGTAAACTCTTCTCTAGTAATTCTTTGACCTCTGAAGTTGGAGAAGGGTTCAGCATAGTCATTGTTGTTGTTGTAGGCCTTGGAAGAGTAGTTGGTTGTTGTTGTTTAGTTGGTTTGGAAGGCTCTTTAGGTGTTTGTATGCTGGAAGTGTTAACTACTGAAGTGTTGATAGAAGTATCAACTACTGAAGGATTGTATTCAGTACTTTCTGAGTCTTCAGAAGTTTCTTCATTATGGCCTTGGGAAGGTTCAGCTTCAATATCAGTTGTAGAAACAAGCCTTTCTTGATCTTCTTTTTGTTTCTTGGCTTTTTCTAGTAGTTCTTGTTGTTGTAGAGCCACTCTTGCCTTTATCCTGGCTTCCAGTGACTCCTTTGGTTCCTTAATCTTCTCCCTCTTTTTGGCTTCATCCACTTCTGGAAGCCTGCTAGGTTGAGAAGTTCTACCAGTGAGTTTAGCAAGCTGTCTTGAGTTGTTGTCAATTTTGTTGGACAGCTCACCAAGTTTCTTGTTAATCACCTCAAATTGTGTATTGGTTGACAACTCCAAAGCAGTTGTGAAAGATTTGAGGTGATTGGCAATGAGGGTGTTCATCAACTGGTATATGGGACCATCTTGGCTGCATAGTTGGTTCAGGTCTATGCTTGATGACCCAGGAAATTGTGTAGGCATTTTTAGTGAGGGGTGTGTTTTTGGGTGATCTTCATGTTGTACAGAAGATGCCACTTTAGGGGAATCAGGGATCAAGTGGACTTTAACCTGATCTGGTGTGACCAGCTCTTTGAGCTTATAGACACCAGGTATAGGACCTTCACTAGCAGTCGTCAATTCATGTTTGGTGGAGTGTGAATCATCATCCAAATCAATGGGATCATCTGAATCCCTGATTACATCCTTAATGAGGACAGTATCAGTTATATCATGAGCTGGGCCCAACCCAGTTGTCTCATGTACCTCTTGTTCTTGCTTCAGAGGATTTCCTACCTAAGGGATTAAGCTTTCATTAGTAGTTGCCACAAATGAGGTGTTAGCAATGTTACTTCTGTCCTCAGATCCACCACTGGGTGGTAAATGAGTAGTAGCAGCCTCAAATGTACCTAAAGTCTCTAAGTTTGGGCTTAGAAACCCTGGTTCATCCTCATCTCTTGGGTTAGGGCTATGGACATCCACTTTCATGTCAAAATATGAAGGTATGTCCCTTTTTGATGTGGTTGTTGGGGACTGACAGGTTCTGATGGGATGGTCTCTTTTTTCCCAGAGAGAAGTTTGGCAATTTCTATGGTTTCAGGTTCAAAAGTTTGTGGTCTTGTGCAGTAGTTTGGGGTAAGGGTTTAGCAGTTTCAAAAGAAGAGTCAATGGGTATTGTTTTCTTAAAATTCTTTCTTTTGAAGAGAATTGTGATTGGTGCTCTTGTGGAGGTTTGAGATGGATGAGACTGAGAGGATGTTTCAGTCACACCTTTGTCAAGTGCAGATTGCACATTGGTAAGTTCAGGCATCTCAACCTCCTGAACTGCCTTTCTTTTAAGGCTGGTGGGTTTTGGTTTTTGTTGTTTTTGTTTCTTGGCCTTTTTGGGTGAGGGTTTGGAAGATGAGGGTTCTGTTGTATGTTTCCATTGGTCATCTTCTGGCCAGGTAGCCGGTTTATTGTGCCTAGAGTAAGCTTGTGAGGTTAATGGGTTTAAAACAGTTGTTTTACCCACAAGAACCTCTTCTCCAAGTTCTTTTATTATGCATTGCATAATGAACCTTGGATACAACAAAAACTTCTTTTTAGAATTGAGGTGATGCAACACCAACTCATTAAACAAAAGTGTTGATGCCCTGAATTTTGTTTCATTCACAATGGAATGAAAAATAGGTTGAAAAGTAGAGGGCATCTGATCATAAGATCCAGTTTTGGACTCAAAAACATTATGATGTAATGAAACAAAAGTTTGTACTTAGGTTTAAAAAATTTCTTAAAAATAGTATCATGTGAGAGAGTACCTTGGTAACCACACTCTGTCATGGTTAGATGAATCTCAGAGTTTGGAAATTGATCTGGGGCATCCACATCATCTAGACCCATTATAATCCTCAAAGTTGCCGGTGTGATTGCCATTCTTCTCCCTTGGATGGTTGAATTGAGGGAGATCACTTGATCATTCACTGTCACCGTCTTCGCGTTTGCCTAGAACTCATTTAGAGTTTCAATGTGGATTGGAGGATCAATGGTGAGGGCAGTGAAGTATTGGGATTTAACGACTAAATCAATGATTTCGTCGTATTGGGACCAGGCTTCATTTTTCTCAAAGTAGTCTCTTTGATTGTGTCCCTGTTGAAGTGTTAGAGCCATGTGGTTTGTGTGTGTGTGAGTCAAATAGTATTTTTGCAGGTTAAGGGTTTTGAGAGTGTTTTTGAGAGAGAAGGTGGGAATTTTGCTTTTTGAAAGGATAAGTGTTGGAAAAGGTGTTTATCAGAAGTTTGTAACCGCTCTAGGTCAAACTTCTGAAGTGGGAAATGTCTGATTTGCCCTTAATGACAAAACTGCTGATGAAGAACAACTATCATCAGTAGCTTCCATTTTCTCTTCAATAGTTTTCAACAACTGATGAGAAAGTTTTATAAACACTTTATTCATAACTTCTGAAGATTGTTTTATCATAAGTTAATCATTTTTCAGAAAATATTCCCATACTGATGTTTTGTTCATCAGTAGTTTCTCTCTTTTTGTTTTTCAGAAGTTTTGGACTAAAAGCAGATGTAAGTGAAAAATAAAAAATGTGCAGAAAAAGTAAAAGAAACACTTACAAATTTAGCATCCCAAGCATGGATACTAACTTCTGAAATGTTGATGTGTCAAGGGGTTTAGTGAATATGTCAGCTATTTGATTAGGTGTTGTCACATGCTTCACTTCAATCTTGCCTTTTTCATAGCAATCCCTTATGAAATGATACCTGATTTCAATATGTTTAGTCTTTGAGAACTGAAAAGGATTTTGAATGATGCTAATGGCAGATTTACTGTCTACAAGCAATGGTGTCTTGGTCTCTTTGATTGCATAATCAAGAAGTTGATATTGGAGCCATTTTATCTATGATGTACAACTTGCATCTGCAATGTATTCAGCTTCAGCAGTTGAAGTTGCAACAGATGTTTGCTTCTTTGATTGCCAGGACACTAGATAGTTTCCTAAGAATTGACAACCACCAGATGTTGATTTTCTTGACATTTTGCACCCTGCATAGTCACTATCTGAAAAAGCTGATAACTTGGTATTGCTAGAAGCAGGATACCAAATTCCAAGTATAGGAGTTCCTTTTAAATATCTGAAGATTCTTTTGAGTGCAATTAGGTGTGATTCCGTAGGAGCTTATTGATATCTAGCACAGACACATGTTGAAAACATAATATCTAGTCTAGAAGCAGTTAGATACAAAAGGGAACCTATCATACATCTATACATGGTTTGATCAACCTGTTTTCCTTGATCATCTGGTTCAACTTGTGTGGTAGGTGTCATGGGAGTGGAACATGATTTACAGTCTTGTAAAGAAAATTTGTTCAATAATTCTTTAACATATTTAGATTGATGTATAAAAGTTCCATTTGTTTGTTGTTTAATCTGCAGTCCTAAAAAGTACTGCAGTTCTCCCATTGTACTCATCTCAAATTTTGATTGCATGAGTTTCTTAAATTCATCACACAATTATGTGTTTGTTGAACCAAATATGATATCATCATCATAAATTTGAACAAGTAAGACATGATTTCCAACATTTTTAATGAAGAGAGTTTTATCAATGGAGCCTCTAGTAAAGCTATTTTTGAGCAAAAAGTTGGAAAGTGTTTCATAACAGGCTCTTGGAGCCTGTGTTAGCCGATAAAGAGCTTTGTCAAGCCTGTACACCCACTCAGGATGAGAAGGATCCTCAAACCCAGGTGGCTGACAAACATACACTTCCTCTTTGATTTTTCCATACAAAAATGCACTTTTAACATCTATTTGAAAAACTTTTATTTTGTTGGAAATGGCATAGGCCAGAAATAACCTGATGGCTTCAAGCCTTGCAACTGGAGCAAAGGTTTCATCATAATCAATTCCTTCTTCTTGAGAGTAACCTTGTACCACCAATCTTGCCTTGTTCTTAATAATTATACCAGCCTCATCTTGTTTGTCCCTGAAAACCCATCTTGTGCCAATTGGTAGCTTGTTTGGTAGTAAGGGATAGATTTCCCAAACCTATTGCTTCTTGAATTGAAGCAACTCATCTTGCATAGCTTCCACCCAATTGTTGTCTTTGAGGGCTTCTTGGTACTTCTTAGGTTCCAACTGAGAAATGAATGCTGAGAAGAAGCAAAAGTTGGAAAGCTGGTTTCTTGTGAGAACACCTGATGCAATATCACCCATGATTTGTTCCAATGGATGATCTTTGTATTCAATCAGTTGTTGTAAACCACTGACTGGTGTAGGTGGCTCTTGTACTTCATCAAACAAACCACTGAGATTTATAATGTCTGGTTCAGCTGTTTGAACATCTTCAGTAGTTATAGGTGCTGAAGCAGATGTTTGAGTTTGTACATCAGCAGTTGTTGAGTCAGAAGTTTGTGAAACTTCTGAAGGTTTGAAAGTTGACTTAATGATTGTTTTAGGAGTCCACGGTGTTGGATCCTCATCATCAAACCTCTGATCACCATAATAAGTAGGTTTAGATGAAGTGACAGTCTTTTTAGGTCCGAAATGGAAGCTGTCAAGGTCAAAGTGTTCAGCAGGATGTGCTGGAATAAGAGTGTGTTTTGATTCATTGAACTTGACATTCAGCGTTTCTTCTACTATCTTGGTTCTTGAGTTAAAAACCTTGTAGGCTTTTCTAGTGGAAGAATAACCAAGAAAATAACCCGAATCAACTTTAGCAGCAAACTTTGAAATAGAGTCTTTAATGTTTAGAATGAAACATTGACATCCAAAAGCCATGAAAAAAAAGATAAGGGGCTTTATGGCATGAAGAACTTCATAGGCAGTCTTGGAGTGTGTCTTGTTGACAAGGACTCTATTTTGAACATAACATGCAGTGTTAACTGCTTCAGCCCAGAAATACAATGGTAGGCCTGAATCAGCTAACATTGTTCTTGCTGCTTCAATTAATGTCATGTTCTTCCTTTCTACCACACCATTTTGTTCAGGAGTTCTGGGAACACTGAATTGTCTAATAATCCCTTTAGACAAACAGAATTCATCCAGAGTTTTGTTCCTGAACTCTGTCCCATTATCACTTCTAATGGCTTTGACAGATACAGAATATTGTTTCTCTAGTTGTAGAATGAAGAACTTGATGATTTCAGCTGCCTCATCCTTGGAAAATAAGAAGAACACACATGTGAATCTTGAATAGTATCAATGATGACCAAGTAGTACTTCTTCTTGCCAAGGCTCATGATTTTTACTGGCCCAAATAAGTCCATATGGAGTAGTTGAAGACATGCAGTTGTTTTTGAATCTTCAATAGACTTATAGGAGGACTTATGCTGCTTTCCCTTTAAACAGGATACACAGTGTTCTTGACACTGGTATACTTTCAAGGGTAGATCTCTAACCAAGCACATTTTTGTGACTTTATTTATGGTTTTAAAGTTCACATGGCCAAGTCTCCTGTGCCAGAGATCAGTCTCGGAAGTTGATGCCTTTGAGAAGAAACAGGCAGTGTTGTTCAGTACTTTGTCCTTTTCAATGTCCACTGCATAGACATTGCCACATCTTTTGGCTATCAACAAAGTATGATCTTCAATGATCTTCTCTATCAACTTCTGGCCTTCTGGTGATATGATCTTGCATGTTGTCTTTGTGAAAAAGGAAGAATATCCTTTATCACACATTTGTGACACACTCAGCAAGTTGTACTCAAGGTTTTCAACCAGATTGACCTTGTCAAACTGTATTTTGCCAGAAGAAACATTGCCATGTCCTAGCACATATCCCTTGGCATTGTTCCCAAAGGATACAGATCCTTCTCCATGACTGATAAAGTTGTTTATCAGGTATCTGCATCCTGTCATGTGCATTGAGCCTCCACTGTCAACATACTAAATGTTATTTAAGCCTCTGGAGACCCTCTGCACAAAGTAGCAAATTAGTTAGATTTAGGAACCCAAGCCAGTTTGGCTTTGGGTTTGCTCTTGAGAACATTAACAGTTTTTTCTTGACCAGGTTGAGGAATCCATGTCTTTTTGGCAATGGATTTTTCATTAAGAGCAATGGTGGTATCCTTTTGAGGACCACCATCAACTTTGGTCATCAGTAGTTGTACCATATACATGAGATCTTTATTCTCAGCAGTTTATGAAACTGCTGATGATGTAGGTCTAACTACTGAAAGAGAATTTTGAGAAAAAGATTTTTGTTGAGATTTCATCTTTTTCTGAGAAAAGGTATTTGCTGGTTGTTGTTTCTTGGGAGAAAAAGTTTCTTCAAAATCATTTTTGATTTGTTTTCCCAAACCCAGTTGTGAAATTTTCTTGTTATACTGAATTCCTTTTCTATGTCTACAAAATTCTGTCTTGTGAAACTAACCACAAATTTCACATTCTTTTGGCTCTTCTTTTTCATTTGAAGGAAAATTTCTGACTGTTTTGATTTGTTTTAGGTCATCAGTAGTTTTTAGGTTCTCATCTCCTGATGTAGATGAAACTACTGATGGCTTAAAGTCAGATTTTATCAGTACTTCTGATCATTTATAGATGAAACTACCCATTTTTCACAAACAACCTTGGTGTCAGCAAGCTCTTTTCTGACATTTCCTAGGTCTTCTATCATGATTTTAGGTCTTGGAAATTTTGCCTTTATAGCAAGTTTTCTTTCTAAATCACATTTCATCTGAGTAAATTTTCTCTTAGAGTCATTTGCTTTGCCTTGTAAATGCACATTGGTCTCTCTTATGAGAGCAAAAGATTCTTTACATGAAGTTGAACAAAGTTTTGTTAAAGATTATTTTGATACCTGAGACAGTGCAGATTTTGAGGTGCAGCCCTCAAATGCCATTAAGGCAAAATTCTTTCTGCCATTGTCAGGTTCTCCCCAGTTGATGTCAAACATTTTGTTGTCTGCATCACGATTGCACTCAGTAGTGTCAAAAGGAAGACTGCTCCAGTCAACATACCCTGAGGTGAACAAACTTTGTTGTGAGGGTTGCTGAGTCTGTGGAGGTTGTTGAGCAGCTGGAATGGGAGGGATTGATTGTTGGCTCTGCATCTGTTGAGCAGGCATCTGTACATATTGTACTTATGGCACATATTGGATTTGTGGAGCTTGTGCCTGTAAAAAATGTGCACTTCCCTGTGTTCCATTATTCCTATTATAACTAGGGTTAAACTGATTTCCAGACTGAGATTGATTGTAGCTAGAGCTTCTACACTCTCTAGCAAAGTGTCCCAACTTCTGACACTTGTGACATCTATGTTTACATTTGTCAAAACCAATTTTTGTAGAACTGTTAAGTCCTGGAAACTTCCTTCCTAACCTTTTATAAAATTTGTTTGTTTTAATACTTAACATGGCCAGTTGGTGTAAGATGTCCATTTCTTCTAAGTCATCATTGCTGAAATTTTTTAAATCATCCATGATAAAACACATGTTATCAGCAGTTTGACTATATTCATCATTGTCATAACCTGGGAATGATCTTTCTGATGAGATCCCAGCAGTTATGTCAATGTGGTCAAAAGATCCAAAACTATTTGAACAAGTAGGTGAATCTTGTCCCAATAGTGTTGTACTACCTGGTAGATAGTCATCAGCAGTTTTACCAGAACTTTGCAATTTCTTCTTTTGATTGATTTCTCTTTCAAAAGTTAGCAATCTCCCATGTAATTTTGTAAGAGTGAGGGAGCTAAAGTCTGGTGAGGATCTGAGGACTATAGAATATGTTTCTCATTTTTCAGGTAAAGACCTTAAAAATCTATGAAGCATAGATACAGTTGTGTAGGTCTAACCATTTAATTTTAGCTTAGATATTAATGCGGAGAATCTTTCAAATTGTTGAGTTAAAGTTTCCCCATTTATGTGAGCAAAAGTTTCATATTGTTGAGCCAGGATTTCTCTAGTGTTGGCAATCACCTCTTCAGTTCCTCTAAACTGTTCTTTTAGGCAGTCCCAAAGCTCTTTGGCACTCTCACAATGTAATAGTCTAGAGTAGATTTCATTTGGGAGTGCCATTGCCAACATAGAGAAAGCTTTAGCATCAAGCTCAAGTTATAGGAAATCATCATCTGTATAGTCCTTTGGGTCTTTTGGTATTTCTACTTTAGTTTCAATATTAATATTTACTGGTTTGTGAGGACCATATATCACAGATTTCCAGCAACCGGTGTTGGTGTGAGATAATGTATGTACCATTCTCCTTTACCAGATATTGTATTCATTTCTAACTAGCATAGCAGGTTTATTGGCAGAACCAGTAATATGTGGATCCATTTTAAAGAGTATTGATTTGTCAAATATCTCTTAAAGTGATGGATGTTGATAAAAGTGAACTTTTAATCCTTTATTGAATATCAATAAGAGCCCGCGTCTGATTCTCAATGTGTTAGATTGATATGTGATCAGATAAACCAGATGCTCTGATACAAATTGTAGGATCAGTAATGCTCTTAATGTTTTGCTTGCTATTGAACACTTATGTGTTTAGCAAGTTCAATCAGATTTGCATAGCGGAATAAGTAAGTAAAGTTACACTATCAACATGAGTTATTACTCCCACTTGATGTTTGAAAACTAAAGACAAGTTTAATGAGAAACTAAGTATTGAATGTGAATGACAATAAATACTCAAACAGATTCTCAGTAAATGAAATGGAAATAACAATAATAAGCTTTGAAGGATTTCAGTTTCAATTAAAATCAATGTCTAAAACAGAGGGATGAACCCATCTATTTATAGACTTACAAATACATGAACCTTGCCAAAAAGCAAGTCTGTAACAAATTGCAACAAGTTGCATTTCTTGGAACTTGCACAAAAAGATAAAGTAATAATAAACAAATAAACTACTGAAACATAAGGCGGTGGAATGATTCTGGTACAAGTGCTGATGAATGACAAACTACTGATGAGTAGTTTGTCTTCAGTAGTTCTTCAGTGAACTTGTCTGGTTAGACTTCAGAACTTCTGATCTATCTTCTTCAGTACTTGTTGAATCCTTCTTCAGTACTTTAGTCTTCTTTCTTCAGTAGTTCTATACTTAGAATATTTGCAGAAGTATGAATTAGACTAAGGTTTGCAAAAGTGGTTTCCTCAGTCCTTTTTGTCCTAACACATATTTCTCTATAATACTTGACTATTGCTAGGTTAGGTTCATTTATAATCGATGCTTACTTTATTATTATGTATAGATCTTTTGAGTGGATATATCTCTCAACTGATCATGTTTACTTCTAAGTTGATTTATGTTGTGTTTCATTGTTATGAAACATTTTATGTAGACATTGCCTCCTTTTAGGTGAAATAGGATGTAAAAGACTGTCTAACACTTCAAATGGTAATTTTTTGGTTATATTTACAATGTGTTTCTATTTATATTATTTGTGTTTTCTCATTGAACTTATGGGTTTTTTTTATAAGGTCATGACAAAGGAACACCGTTATCTAATATCTCTAACGGTAAACAAATTTCAGATATTTGACATCTTTATTTTTATGCTCATAGTATTATGCAAGTAATTTATTTTTCTTCACAGTTGTCTCGAATGACTAAAAAATTAAGAATGCGGCCGAGTGTCGCAAATTCCGAAAATTACAACTAGATGCCAAAAGATGGAAGGTTAATAATCATAATAATGGAATAGAAAATGTACCACCAAGTGGAGTATTTAACCGCGACTCCATTGAATCTTCACACCATTATATTCAGCAAAGATCCATCGTCCAAAGTACTTTCAATGTGTCTACACCCGATAAAATTTTCTTATAACATTTATTATTTTTATATCTTTCTATAGAGTTTGAAGTTCCAATGCCTATTAATAATTAAGCTAAATTTTAATTTATTTTTGTATTTTGTAAAGGTCAAGTGGAACAAAATCCTTTCTCTAATATCTCAAAGGGTATCGTTATTTATTTTGCTGATATATTTTATGTTATTAGAAATTGCTAATATGCTTATTGACTTTAGTATAAAAACTAATATTATTATACGTTGTTTCTACGCTTGAATTCAAAAGTAACATTGCAAAAATTGCAATTGGATGCTATAAGACAGAATATTAAACAATCTGAAAATACAAATCCGTCAACATCCACTAATACTGTATTTTCGATGGATATATCTGGCAGTAGCTCAACCTTCAACACCCCATTTAAAGCATCTTTTTCCGGTAATAAATATTGTTGCAATTTAATAATTTTTAACAGTTTATTAATTTCATAAATTTTTACTCTAACGCTAAGTTATTTTTTTGTTAATTTATAAACATGTTCAACAAAACGTACTCCTTTGTCTAATATTACAAACGGTATTATAGTTCTATGTTACTTACGTTTGTATTTATATTATTATAATATTTTATAACTAAAAGTTCATTTACTTTCGAAACTTATTTTATTTTTATCCATAGTTTCTGTGCCTGATCTCAAAAGACACAATTCTGTCGAGTGTAGAAGCTTTAGAAAAGCACAATTTGATGCAAAAAGACGTAAAGTTAATTCCGTTACAGGAGTGCGAAACCAATCCATTGTTACATATGACGTTCCAACAACATTTGGTACCACTTTCTTTGTATCAATTAATTATATAAATTTATTACTCTTATTAATATTAAATTTTGAATCTTAATATTATATTCAGGTGAAGGTACTAATTTTAATAGAGTTTCACATGCATCATCTTCTGTTCAAACAGCAACCATGAATACATCAACTCATATTTCCGTCATAACACCTTCTACAATTTTAAGTAACTTAGAAAATTCCAACAATAGATTAAGAAGTAATCGACGTTGCAACTCTCCTGTCCGCATGGTTAGTTTGTCAGACAAAGAAGATATGAATCCTCAACCCATTGCAGATTTTCAATATAAGGATGTCTCTAAAGTAAATCTTAAATTTACAATCTTATTTGAATTTATTATATTCACAAGATTATTTGGATTACAGTGATCAAACGGTTGTATGTGAAATGTGTAACGCCAAATTGTGGAGATCGGAAGCTGGTAGAGGACTACAAGTCGGTGGAAGAACAACTTACATGTTATGTTGTGGTTATGGAAAGGTACAACTTCCAGATTTCAAAGAGAGCACTCTAGATTATCAGAATCTTTTCAAGAACATAGACTCGCGAATCAAATATTTCTTAAAGCACATTCGGCACTTCAATTCTATGTTCTGTTTTGGGTTCCTAAATCTAACTAATTTGCTAATTTGTGCAAAGGGTCTCCAGAGGCTTAAAGAACATTTGGTATGTTGACAGTGGAGGCACAATGTACATGACAGGATGCAGATACCTGTTAAACAATTTTATCAGTCAAAAAGAAGGATCTGTATCCTTTGGGAACAATGCCAAGGGATATGTGCTAGGACATGGCAATGTCTCTTCTAGCAAAATACAGTTTGACAAGGTCAATCTGGTTGAAAACCTTGAGTACAACTTGCTAAGTGTGTCACAAAAGTGTGATAATGGATATTCTTCCTTTTTCACAAAAACAGCATGCAAGATCATATCACCAGAAGGCCAGAAGTTGATAGAGAAGATCATTGAAGATCATACTTTGTTGATAGCCAAAAGATGTGGCAATGTCTATGCAGTGGACATTGAAAAGGACAAAGTACTGAACAACACTGCCTGTTTCTTCTCAAGGGCATCAATTCATAGACTGATCTCTGGCACAGGAAACTTGGCCATGTGAACTTTAAAACCATAAATAAAGTCACAAAAATGGGCTTGGTTAGAGGTCTACCCTTGAAAGTATACCAATGTCAAGAACACTGTGTATCCTGTCTAAAGGGAAAGCAGCATAAGTCCTCATATAAGTCTATTGAAGAATAAAAAACAACTGCATGTCTTCAACTACTCCATGTGAACTTATTTGGGCCAGTCAAAATTATGAGCCTTGGTAAGAAGAAGTACTGCTTAGTCATCATTGATGACTATTCAAGATTCACATGGGTTTTCTTCTTATTTTCCAAGGATGCGGCAGCTGAAATCATCAAGTTCTTCATTCTACAAGTAGAGAAACAATATTCTCTCTCTGTCAAAGCCATTAGAAGTGACAATGGGATAGAGTTCAGGAATAAAACTCTGGATGAATTCTGCTTGTCTAAAGGGATTATTAGACATTTCAGTGTTCCCAGAACTCCTGAACAAAATGTTGTGGTGGAAAGGAAGAACAGAACACTAATTGAAGCAGCAAGAACCATGTTAGCTGATTCAGGCCTACCATTGTATTTCTGGGCTGAAGCAGTCAACACTGCATGTTATGTTCAGAATAGAGTCCTTGTCAACAAGAGACACTCCAAAACTGCCTATGAAGTTCTTCATGGCATCAAGCCCCTTATCTCCTTTTTCATGGCTTTTGGATGTCAATGTTTCATTCTAAACATTAAAGACTCTATTTCAAAGTTTGCTGCAAAAGTTGAGTCAGGTTATTTTCTTGGTTATTCTTCCACTAGAAAAGCCTACAAGGTTTTTAATTCTAGAACCAAGATAGTAGAAGAAACACTGAATGTCAAGTTCAATGAGTCAAAACACACTCTCATTCCAACACATCATGCTGAACTCTTTGACCTTGACAGTTTCCATTTCGGACCTTAAAAGACTGTCACTTCATCTAAACCTATTATTATGGTGCTCAAAGGTTTGATGATGAGGATTCTACACCATGGACTCCTAATACAGTTATTAAGTCAACTTTTAAACCATCAGAAGTTTCACAAACTTCTGATTCAACAACTGCTGATGTACAAACTCAAACATCTATTTCAGCTCCTAAAACTACTGATGATGCTCAAACAGCTGAACCAGATATTATAAACCTCAGTGGTTTATTTGAAGAAGTACAAGAGCCACCTACACCTGTCAGTGGTTTACAACAAATAATTGAACACAAGGATCATCCATTGGATCAAATCATGGGTGATATTGCATCAGGGGTTCTCACAAGAAACCAGCTTTCCAACTTTTTCTTCTTCTCAGCATTCATTTCTCAGTTGGAACCCAAGAAGTATCAAGAAGCCCTCAAAGACAACAATTGGGTACAATCTATGCAAGAAGAGTTGCTCCAATTCAGGAAGCAACAGGTTTAGGAAATCAGTCCCTACCACCAAACAAGCTACCAATTGGCACAAGATGGGTTTTTAGAAATAAACAAGATGAAGCTGATATGATTATCAAGAACAAGGCAAGACTGGTGGTACAAGGTTATTCTCAAGAAGAGGGAATTGACTATAATGAATCCTTTGCTCCAGTTGCAAGACTTGAAGCCATTAGGTTATTTTTGGCTTATGCAATTTCCAACAAAATTAAAGTTTTTCAAATGGATGTTAAAAATGCATTTTTGTATGGAAAAATTAAAGAGGAAGTGTATGTCTGTCAGCCACCTGGGTTTGAGGATCCTTCTCAACCTGAGTGGGTGTACAAACTTGACAAGGCTCTTTATGGGCTAAAACAGGCTCCTAGAGCTTGGTATGAAACACTTTCAAACTTTTTACTCAAAAATAACTTTACAAGAGGCTCCATTGATAAAACTCTTTTCATAAAACATGTTGGAAATCATGTCTTACTTGTTCAAATTTATGTTGATGATATCATATTTGGTTCAACTAATACAAAATTGTGTGATGAATTCAAGAAACTCATGAAATCAAAATTTGAGATGAGTACAATGGGAGAGCTGCAGTACTTTTTAGGACTACAGATTAAACAACAAACAAATGGAACTTTTATACATCAATCTAAATATGTTAAAGAATTATTAAACAAATTTTCTTTACAAGACTGTAAATCATGTTCCACTCCAATGACACCAACCACACAAGTTGAACCAGATGATCAAGGAAAACAGGTTGATCAAACCATGTATAGATGTATGATAGGTTCCCTTCTGTCTAGTGTCCCGGAAATCAAAGAAGCAAACATCTGTTGCAACTTCAACTGCTGAAGCTGAATATTGCAGCTGCAAGTTGTACATCATAGATACAATGGATCCAATAACAACTTCTTGATTATGGAATCAAAGAGACCAAGACACCATTTATTGTAGACAGTAAATCTGCTATTAGCATCATTCAAAATCATGTTCGGTTTTAAAAAACTAAACATATTGAAATCAGGTATCATTTCATAAGTGATTGCTATGAAAAAGGCAAGATTGAAGTGAAGCGTGTAACAACAGCTAATCAAATAGCTGACATATTCACTAAACCCCTTGACACATCAACATTTCAGAAGTTAGTATCCATGCTTGGGATGCTAAATTTGTTAGTGTTTCTTTTATTTTCCTGCACATATTTTTACTTCACTTACATTGTCTGTCATCAAAACTTCTGAAAAACAAAAAGAGAGAAACTACTGATGTATAAAACATCAGTATAGGGATATTTTCTGAAAAATTATTAACTTCTGATAAAATAAACTTCAGGAGTTATGAATAAAGTGTTTATAAACATTTTCATCAGTTGTTAACAAACTACTGAAGAGAAAATGGGAACTACTGATGAAAATTGGTCTTCATCAGCAGTTTTGTCAATAAGGGTAATTCAGACATTTGCCATTTCAGAAGTTTGACCTAGGGCGATTATAAACTTCTGATAAACACCTTTTCCATCACTTATCCTTTCAAAAAGCAAAATTCCCTCCTTCTCTCTCATTAACACTCTCAAACCCTCCCATGCAAACACAAAAAAAACATTGTTCGATCAAAACACACACAAACCACATGGCTCTAATACTAAAACAGGGACACAATCAAAGAGGCTACTTTGAGAAACATGAAGCCTGGTCCCAATACGACGAAATCATTGACTTAGTCGTCAAATCCCAATACTTCACTGCCCTCACCATTGATCCTCCAATTCACACTGAAACTCTTAATGAGTTCAGGGCAAACGCCGAGACGGTGACAGTGAATGACCAGATTATTTCCCTAAATTCAACCATCCAAGGGAAAGTAATGGCAATCACACCTGCTACTTTGGGAATAAGACTGGGTCTGGATGATACGGATGCACTAGATAATTTTCCCAACTCTGCAATCCATTTAACCATGACAGAGTGTGGTTACCAAGGTACTCTCTCACATGCAACCATTTTCAAGAAATTTTTTGAACAACAATATAAACTTTTGTTTCATTACATAATCATGTGCTTGAGTCCAAAAACTGGATCTTATGATCAGATGCCATCGACTTTTCAACCTATTTTTCATTCCATTGTGAATGAAACAAAATTCAGGGCGTTAGCACTTTTGTTTAATGAGTTAGTGTTGCATCACCAAAATTCTAAAAAGAAGTTTTTGTTTTATCCAAGGTTCATAATGCAATGCATAATTAAAGAACTTGGAAATGAGGTGCTTGTGGGAAAAACAACAATTTTAAATCCATTAACCTCACACGCATACTCAAGGCATAACAAACCGGCTGCCTGGCCAGAACATGACCAAGGGGAACAACAAACCCTCACCCAAAAAGGCCAAGAAAACCAAACAACAAAAACCTAAACCCACCAACCCTAAAAGAAAGGCAGTTCAGGAAATTGAGATGCCTGTAACTGCTGATGTGCAATCTGCAATTGTAAAGGATGTGACTGAAACATCCTCCCAATCTCATCCATCTCAATCACCCAAAAGAGCACCCATTACCATTCTTTTCAAAAGAAAGAAATTTAAAAAAGACCATAACTACCGATCCTTCTTTTGAAACTGCTGAACCTTTACCCCAAACTACTAAACCAGAAACATCACACACAACAATTGAAATTGCCAAACTTCTCTCTGGGCTAAAAGAGACAATCCCATCAACACATGTCATTCCCCAACAACCACATCAAACAGGGGAAATACCATCAGAACTTGACATGGATGTGGATGTCATTAGCCCTATCCCGAGAGATGAGGATGAACCAAGGTTTCCAAGCCCAAACTTAGAGACTTTACGTACATTTGAGACTGTTACTACTCATTTACCACCCAGTGGTGGATCTGAGGAAAGGAGTAACATTGCTAAGACCTCATTTGTGGCAACTACTGATGAAGGCTTTATGCCTGAGGTAGGAAATCCTCATAACCAAGAAATAGAGGTTCATGAGACAACTGGGTTGGGCCCAGGTCATGATATAACTGATATTGTCCTCATTGAAGATGTAATCAGGGATTCAGATTATTCCATTGATTTGGATAATGAATCACACTCCACAAAACATGAATTGACGGCTACTAGTGAAGGTCCTGAATCTGATGTCTCTAAGCTCAAGGAGTTGGTCACAACAGATCGGGTTAAAGACCACTTGAACCCTGATTCCCCTAGAGTGGCATCTTCAGTACACTCTGAAGAACACCCAAAAACACCCCCTCCACTAAAAATGCCCACCCAATTCCCTGGGTCATCTAGCATAGAATTGAACCACCTATGCAGCCCAAATGGTCCCCTATACCAGATGATGAACACCCTCATATCCAATCACCTCAAATCTTTTACAACTTCTTGGGAGTTGAAAACCAAAACTCAATTTGAGATGATCAACAACAAACTAAGTGAGTTGTCCAACAAAATTGACAACAATACAAGACAGCTTGCAAAGTTATCTGGTATAACTTCTCAACCTGGCAGGCTTCCAGAAGTGGATGAAGCCAAAAAGTGGGAGAAGATTAAGGAACCAAGAGAGCCACTAGAAGCCAGGAAAAAGGGAAGAGTGGCTCTACAAAAACAACAAGAGAAAGAGAAAGCCGAAAAATGATTAGAAGATCAAGATAGGCTCTTTTCTGGAACTGAAGTTGAAGCTAAAACTTCCCAAGGCCTCAATGAAGAAACTTCTGAAGACTCTGAAAGTACTTGAAGACAATCCTTCAGTAGTTGATACTTCTATCAACCCTTCAGAAGTTAACACTTCCAACATCTCAACTAAAGAGCCTTCTATGGCAACTGAAGACATTCCAACTCCTATTCCAAGGCCTGCAACCACTCAAATGCCTGTACTAAACCCTTCTCCAATCCCAGTGTCAAAATAATTACTGGAGAAGAGTCTACCTGTAGCACAGAAGAAAGCTAAGGAAGATGAGATATGGAACAGCCTAGAAGCAAGGGAAGATTTGAGCTACAATGACAAGCTCAAAGCATACGAAGAAGAGTTGAATAAACAAGCTGCAATTGAAAGAGTTCCTGAGGAAGAAAAGAGACAACAACTGATGTCTTACATTACAAAGAACAGCAAAACTAAAGCTTATTCACTCAAAGGGCTTTCCATGGATAAGCTAACAAGAAGAGCTCAACCTGTTGCTGACAAGATTGCCACTGAAAAAGACAGAAGGGCAAAGAGAGTTGAGATAATAGATGAACTGGTAGCCAATGATTTTGGTTCAAAAGCCTCGGTGTCAAAATGGAGAGAAGACAAATTATTTGACACATACAAAAGATTCAAGGCTGACAAGGCTGCAAATCTAAAGAAGTACAAAACATCTGAAGTGTCAACTTTAGTAGTTAGAACTTCTAGTTCTAGACAATCAAAGCGTGCTACCAAGAAGAAGCAAGAGGAGATCACAAAGACTAATTTCAAGATGGTATTGCTTGAAGGCCTCTGCTGACACAATTCAGGGATCCTTTAACATTTGCTTACCAAATACAGAAGACTATAACTGACAAACTGCACACAAAGGTAATCACTGAACATCATTTACCTACCTTTGATATACCTAATGTGGTGCAAACAGAAGAAGGAAGAGAATCCCACCTAAGGGTCACTGAAGTAGACAACATCCCTCACTCAGGAACATCCCAGGGATCCAGCATGGTCCCTTACACTTTAGATTTTGACCAATCTAAAGTTCTGATAATGAAATGGTCATTTACTGATTCCCACTCAGTATTAGTGACAAAAGAAATCGTTCAAGCAAGGCTTTCAAATCTATGAAAGAACTGAAAAAGCTATATACACAAGACTTGCTCACAATTCAACATCTTGAACCTGAACAAGGATGTCTCTCAAAAGAAAAACTGAACCAACTCAAGTCTACCATGTTCTGAGAAATCTGGAAGATACTTGAAGAAAGAAGAAGACAATAAAGAATTAGATAAGGTTTTGGCTTCATCAATCCAGGGAGAGATTGTAAGGAAAAAAAGGATTGTTGAAACCTCTTTTGCTAACCTTAGTCTAGTTCCTATTTTCTGTCAAAACATTCTAAGTATGAAACTACTGAAGAAAGAAGACACAAGTTGTTGGATCAGTTTGCTCTTTTTGCTAAGTAAGAACTTGCTATCTTGACACTTAAGTGTTTAGCAAGTCCTTGTAAATCAGATTATAAGCACAGCGGAATGTTATAAGTTAAAGCAACACTTTTTACACTAAGGCAGAGTTATTACTCCCCCTTGATGTTTGAAACTAATAAATGACAAAGTATTTATTATGAATCTAAGCTGTAAATGAGAATTAGATACTTAGACAGATTCACAATAAATACAGAAATGGAATAGAACAATGAGAGTGTTTGAAGGATTTTTCTATTAAAATCAATGTCTAAAATAGAAGGTTGAAGCCTCCTATTTATAGACGTTTACATGCATGTATCTTGCTTAAAAAGCAAGTACAGAAACAACAGAAACAAGTTGCACAAGTTGCAACATTAAAAGAAACAAATACAGCTAAAAAGTAATAATAAACAATAAACTACTGATGCAAAAGGCGGTGGGAAATATCTGATGCTAAGTGCTGATGAAGGACAAACTACTGAAGAGTAGTTTTGTCTTCAGTACTTCTGAAGTGAACTTGTCTGGTTTGGACTTCAGAACTTCTGCTTCTTCAGCACTTCTCATATCTTCTAATCAGCAGTTTCTTGTCTTCTCTTCAGTACTTCTATACTTAGCCAAAATGACAGAAGTGAATTAGACTAAGGTTTACAAAAGTGGTTTCACCAATCCTCTTTGTCCTAACAATCTCCCCCTCGATTGATGAAGCCAAAACCTTACTAATTCCTTATGTGTTTCTTCTGTCTTGAACAATCTTCCATATCTCTTTGTACATGGTGTTCTTGAGCTGGTTTAACTGACCATCAGATAGAGATCCTCTCTGTGGTTCTAGATGTTGAATTGTGAGCAGGTCTTGTGTTGACAGTTTCTTCAGATCACTGATCTTCTTGTAAGCCCTGCTTGAGAGGTCTCTTCTTGTCAACAGTACTGAGTTGTTATCAGTAAGTGACCATCTGATGATAGGGATCTTTGACTTGTTAAAGTCAGAAGAATAGGGAACCAGACTTGTCCCTTGGGTTGATGGTCCTGAGTGCTGGATGTCTTCAGTTTCAGATAGCCTCAGGTGGGATTCTCTTCCTTGTTGTTGTTGCATATCAGGCATCTGAACAGTTGGGAGATGGTGTTCAGTCACTACTCTGGTATGCAGCTTTTCTTTGATGGTCTTTTATATTTGATAAGCAAAAGTGGAAGGATCCCTGAATTGTGTTAACAGAGGTTTCTCCTCAATGTCAAAATCTGAATGGACTATTGAACTTCCTTCAAGTAGTACCATTTTGAAGTCAGTTTTGACATTGTCCTCTGCCTTCTTCTTCTGAGTAGCAGTTCTTCTAGATGCACCAGAAGTTCTAACTACTGATCTTGAAGGATCAGCAGTTTGAAACTTCTCAGGATTTGCAGCCTTGGCAGCCAAGTATTTTCTATAAGTATCCATCAGTCTTTCTTCTTTCCATCTGGATACTGAGGCTTTTGAACCATATCCTTCTGTTACTAACTCTTCTATTATCTGGGCTCTCTTGGCCTTTCCATCTTTGCTTGTGGCCACTTTGTCTGCAAGAATTTGTGCTCTTCTTGTCAGCTCTTGTATAGAGAGTCCTTTGAGTGTAAAGGCTTTAGTCTTGCTGTTCTTGGTAATGTAAGACATCAGTTGTTGTCTTTTATCTTGTTCAGCAATCTCATCAAGGCTAGCCTGCCTTTGTAGTTCAGCTTCATAAGCCTGAAGTTTTTCTTCATGGCTTAAATCCAAATCATCCCTTTCTTCGAGAGATTTCCAGATCTGATCTTCTCTGGCCTTCTTATTGGCTGCAATTAAGCTCTTCTCTAATAGTTCAGCTGATTGAGAGATAGGAGAAGGGTTTAATACAGTCATTGTTGTAACAGTTGTAGGCCTGATGGGATCAGATGTTGGTTGAATGGGAGCAGTGGTTCTGGAAGGTTCAGTTGTTTGAGGTTTGGAAGTGTTAACTTCTGATGTGCTGACAACTGCTGATGGTTTGTCAACTACTGAAGGATTGTCTTCAGTACTTTCTGATTCTTCATCAGAAGTTTGGTCATCAGAAGTTTCTTCATTGTGCCTTAGGGATTCTTCAGATGTTTGGGTCTCATCTTCTTTCTCTGCTGCTTCAATTTCTTCTATTGAGACACCAAACTGTTTGGCCAATTTTTCTTTCCTGGCCTGATCTTTTTGATCTCTTTCAAGGATGGCCACGCTTGCCCTTATCCTGGCTTGGAATGACTCCTTAGGTTCCCTGATCTTCTCCCCCTTTTTGGATTCATCAATTTTAACCCTTGAAGCAGAGGGTTGGGAGAATTGTCCTTGAAGATGAGCAATCTGTTTGCTGTTGAAGTCTATTTTGTTGGACAGATCGTTCATCTTGGTCTTGATCACTCCAAATTGGTTCTTGATGGACAGCTCCAAGTCAGCTGTATATGTTTGGAAGTGATTTCTGATGAGTGTATTCATCATGTGGTACAGGGGACCCTCTGGGCTGCATAGCTGGTTCAGGTCTATGCTTGTTTGCCCAGGGAATTGGGTAGGCATTTGTTGTGAAGGGGGTGTTTTTGGGAGATCCTCATGTTGTACAGAGGATGCCACTCTAGGGGTTTTAGGGATTGAGTGGGCTTTAACCTGTTCAGAGGTGACTGGCTTCTTGAGCCTGGATACCCATGAAACAGGACCTTCAGAAAGTGCCGTCAATTCAGTAGTTTGAGTGTGTGAAACATCATCCAAACTAATGGAATCATCTGAATCCCTGATGTTGCCCTCAATGAGGACTGTCTCAGTTAAATCATGAGCTGAGCCCAACTCAGTTCTCTCATGAACCTCTTTTTCTTGGTACTGAGGATTTCCTACCTCAGGCATTAAGCCTTCATCAGTAGTTGCCACATCTGAGGTCTTAGCTATGTTACTTCTATCCTCAGATCCACCACTGGGTGGTAACTGAGTAGTAGCAGCCTCAGATGCCCCAAGAGTCTCTAAAATTGGGCTTAAAGACTCTGGTCCACCCTCATCTCTTGGGATAGGGCTAGAGATGTCCACATCCATGTCTGATGTAGTAGTTATGTCCCCTGTTTGTTGTGGTTGTAGGGGACTGACATGATCAGATGGGACATTCTCTTTTAGCCCAGAGAGAAGTTTGGCAATTTCTATTGCCTCTTGTTCAGAAATTTGTGGGGTTGGTTCAGTAGTTTGGGCAATAGGTGGTGAAAGTTGTTGTTCAGCAGTTTCAAAAGAAGAGTGTGTTTCATATGTTTTTCTAAGTCTTTTTCTTTTGAATAAAATGGTTATGGGTGCTCTTGGTGGGGTTTGAGATGGATGAGACTGAGAGGGTGTTTCAGTCTCATCTATTTGAAGAGCAGAATGCTCATGAGCATGTTCAGGCATCTCAACCTGCTGAACAGCTTTTCTTTTGGGTTGGTGGGGTGCAGTTTTTGTTGGCTTGGGCTTTTTGGCTTTTGGTGGGGTGAGTTTGGAAGATGTGGGCTTCAGGGGGACTTGTTGTTGTTCTCCCTGATCATCTTCTGGCCAGGTAGCCGGTTTGTTATGCCTTGAGTATGCTTGTGATGTTAAAGGATTTAAAGTTGAAATTTTTCCCACAAGCACCTCATTACCCAGTTCCCCTATTATGCATTGCATAATGAACCTTGGGTATAACAAAAACTTTTTCTTGGTATTATTGTGATGTAACACCAACTCATTGAAAAATAGTTTTGATGCCCTGAATTTAGTTTCATTCACAATGGAATGAAATATTGGTTGAAAAGTGGAGGGCATCTGGTCATAAGACCCTGTTTTTGGACTCAAACACATAATTATATAATGAAACAAAAGCTTGTATTTTGGTTCAAAATATTTTTTGAATATTGTAGCATGGGAGAGAGTACCTTGATAACCACACTCAGTCATGGTTAGATGAATATCAGTGTTAGCAACATGGTCAGGTGCAGTTACATCATCCAGACCCAGTCTTGTTGCCAGTGTGGCCGGTGTGATGGTCAGTTGTTTCCCTTTTATTCTTGAGTTGAGGGAAATGACCTCATCACCCATTGTAACCGTCTCAGCATTTGCCCAGAACTCATTCAGAGTTTCAGTGTGAATTGGTGGGTTTATTGTGAGAGCAGTAAAATATTGGGATTTGACGACAAGATCAATGATCTCATCGTATTGGGACCAGCCTTCTTGTTTTTCAAGAAAGGCCCTTTGATTGTGTCCCTGTTTTAGAACTAGAGCCATGTGGTTTGGGTTTTTGATCGAACAGTGGATTTGCAGGTATAGGTTATTGAGAGAGTTTTTGAGAGAGAAGGAGGGATATTTTGAGTTTGAAAGGATAAGTGTGTAGAAAAGGTATTTATTAGAAGTTTTAACCGCTTGAATCTTCTTTATTAGAAGTTTTAAAACCGCCTTTGGTTAAAAATCCTTTTATCAGAGGTTTTAAACTGATTAGGTCAAACCTCTGATGATGGGAAAAGTCAGATTTGCCCTTTTGACTTAAACTGCTGATGAAGGATTACTTCATCAGTAGTTCCCATTTTCTCTTCAGTAGTTTTAACATCTGATGAGAAATGTTTTTATAAATACTTTATTCATAACTTCTGAAGGATTTTTTATCAGAAGTTACACACTTTTTCAGAAAATTATCCCCATACTGATGATTTTTGTTCATCAGTAGTTTCTCTCATACTGATTTTTGTTTAATCAGTAGTTTTGTTTTTCAGAAGTTTTGTTTCAGACTTTTGTCTTTTGTAAGTGAAAACTAGAAAAAAGAAGGAAAAGGTAAACAGGATGGAATCAAGGATGGAAAAAGGAAAAAAAAATTTTTTTTGATGTTTTATGCATAACAGTAGTGATTGATGTAGAAGTTTGATGTAGAGTTGGGTAGAATCAAGTGTTAACTTGGATTCTAACTGATATGCATATAAAAAAAATAAAAATAAAGTAAACACTTACAAATTTAGCATTCCAAGCATGGATACTAACTTCTGAAATGTTGATGTGTCAAGGGGCTTAGTGAAGATGTCAGCTATTTGATTAGCTGTTGCTACATGCTTCACCTCAATCTTGCCTTTTTCATAGCAATCTCTTATGAAATGGTACCTGATCTCAATATGTTTGGTTTTTGAGAACTGTACCGGATTTTGAATGATGCTAATGGCAGATTTGCTGTCTACAAACAAAGGTGTCTTGGTCTCTTTGATTCCATAATCAAGAAGTTGATATTGGAGCCATTGTATCTGTGATGTACAACTTGCAGCTGCAATGTATTCAGCTTCAGCAGTTGAAGTTGCAACAGATGTTTGCTTCTTTGATTGCCATGACACTAGACAGTTACCCAGGAATTGACAACCACCAGATGTTGACTTTCTTGTCATCTTACACCCTGCATAGTCACTATCTGAAAAAGCTGATAACTTGGTATTGCTTGAAGCAGGATACCAAATTCCCAGTGTTGGAGTTCCTTTCAGATATCTGAAAATTCTTTTGACTGCTATAAGGTGTGATTCCCTTGGTGCTGATTGATATCTAGCACAGACACATGTTGAAAACATAATATCTGGTCTAGAAGCAGTTAAGTATAAAATGGAACCTATCATGCATCTGTACATGGTTTGATCAACCTGTTTTCCTTGATCATCAGGTTCAACTTGTGTGATTGGTGTCATGGGAGTGGAACATGATTTACAGTCATTTAAAGAAAATTTGTTCAATAATTCTTTAACATATTTTGATTGATGTATAAAAGTTCCATTTGTTTGTTGTTTGATCTGCAGTCCTAGAAAGTACTGCAGTTCTCCCATGGTACTCATCTCAAATTTTGATTGCATGAGTTTCTTAAAATCATCACACAGTTTTGTGTTTGTTAAACCAAAAATGATATCATCAACATAAATTTGAACAAGTAAGACATGATTTCCAACATGTTTAATAAAAAGAGTTTTATCAATGGCACCTCTTGTAAAGTTATTTTTGAGTAAAAAGGTGGAGAGTGTATCATACCAGGCTCTTGGAGCCTGTTTGAGCCCATAAAGAGCTTTGTCCAGTCTGTACACCCACTCAGGATGAGAAGGATCCTCAAACCCAGGTGGCTGACAGACATACACCTCCTCTTTGATTTTTCCATACAAAAATGCACTTTTCACATCCATTTGATAAACCTTAATTTTGTTGGAAATGGCATAGGCCAGAAATAACCTGATGGCCTCAAGCCTTGCAACTGGAGCAAAGGTTTCATCATAGTCAATTCCCTCTTCTTGAGAGTACCCTTGAACTACCAGTCTTGCCTTGTTCTTGATTATCATACCAGCTTCATCTTGTTTGTTCCTGAAAACCCATCTTGTACCAATTGGTTGCTTGTTTTGAGGTAAGGGACAGATTTCCCAGACCTGTTGCTTGTTGAACTGAAGCAGTTCATCTTGCATAGCTTGCACCCAATTATTGTCTTTGAGGGCTTCCTGGTACTTCTTTGGTTCCAACTGTGAAATAAAGGCTGAAAATAGGCAAAAGTTGGAGAGCTGGTTTCTGGTAAGAACACCTGAAGCTATATCACCCATGATTTGATCCAGTGGATGATCTCTGTGTTCAATCAGTTGTTGTAAACCACTGACAGGTGTAGGTGGCTCTTGTTCTTCAAACAAACTACTGAGGTCTATAATATCTGGTTCAGCAGTTCTAGCTTCTTCAGTAGTTGCAGGTGCTGAAGCAGATGTTTGAGTTTGGCCTTCAGTATTTGTTTGATCAGAAGTTTGAGAAACTTCTGATGGTGTTGTAGTTGACTTAATGACTGTTTGAGGAGTCCATGGTGTAGGATCCTCATCTTCAAACCTTTGATCACCATAATAAGTAGGTTTGGAAGAAGTAACAGTCTTTTCAGGTCCAAAGTGAAAGTTGTCAAGGTCAAAGAGTTCAGCAGGATGTGCTGGAATAAGAGTGTGTTTTGACTCATTGAACTTGACATTCAATGTTTCTTCTACTATCCTGGTGTGAGAATTAAAAACCTTGTAGGCTTTTCTAGTTGAAGAGTAACCAAGAAAGTAACCTGAGTCAACTTTGGCAGCAAACTTTGAAATAGATTCCTTGATGTTCAAGATGAAACATTGACACCCAAAAGCCCTGAAAAAGGAGATAAGGGGCTTCATGCCATGAAGAACTTCATAGGCAGTCTTGGAATGTCTCTTGACCACAAGAACTCTATTCTGAACATAACATGATGTGTTAACTGCTTCTGCCCAAAAGTACAATGGCAGTCCAGAATCAGCTAACATTGTTCTTGTTCCTTCTATCAATGTTCTGTTCTTCCTTTCTACTACACCATTTTGTTCAGGAGTTCTGGGAACACTGTATTGTCTAATAATCCCTTTAGACAAACAGAATTCATCCAGAGTTTTGTTCCTGAACTCTGTCCCATTGTCACTTCTAATGGTTTTGACAGATAGAGAATATTGTTTCTCTACTTGTAGAATGAAGAACTTGATGATTTCAGCAGCCTCATCCTTGGAAAATAAGAAGAATACCCATGTGAATCTTGAGTAGTCATCAATGATGACTAAGCAGTACTTCTTTTTACCAAGGCTCATAATCTTGACAGGTCCAAATAAGTCCATATGGAGTAGTTGAAGACATGCAGTTGTTTTTGATTCTCCAATAGACTTATAGGAGGACTTATGCTGTTTTCCCTTTAAACAGGATACACAGTGTTCTTGACACTGGTATACTTTCAAAGGTAGACCTCTGACCAAGCCCATTTTTGTGACTTTATTTATGGTTTTAAAGTTCACATGGCCAAGTCTCCTGTGCCAGAGATCTGTTTCTGAAGTTGATGCCCTTGAGAAGAAACAGGCTGTGTTGTTCAATACTTTGTCTTTCTCAATGTCCACTGCATAGACATTGCCACATCTTTTGGCAATCAGCAAAGTATGATCTTCTATAATCTTCTCTATCAACTTCTGGCCTTCTGGTGAGATGATCTTGCATGCTGTCTTTGTGAAAAAGGAAGAATATCCTTTATCACACATTTGTGACACACTCAGCAAGTTGTATTCAAGGTTTTCCACCAGATTGACCTTGTCAAACTGTATTTTGCCAGAGGAGACATTGCCATGTCCTAGCACATATCCCTTAGCATTGTTCCTAAAGGATACAGATCCTTCGCTTTGGCTGATAAAGTTGTTTATCAGGTATCTGCATCCAGTCATGTGCATAGAGCCTCCACTATCAACATACCATATGCTGTTTAAGCCCCTGGAAATTCTCTGCACATAAAAGCAAATTAGTTAGATTTAGGAACCCAAGCCTGTTTGGCTTTGGGTTTGCTCTTGAGAACAGTTACAGTTTGTTCTTGACCAGGTTGAGAAATCCATGTCTTTTTGGCAATGGATTTTTCATTAAGAACCATGGTGGTATCCTTTTTAGGACCACCATCAACCTTGGTCATTAGTAGTTCTACCATGTTCTTTAGATTTTGAATCTCAGCAGTTTGTGAAACTGCTGATGATTCTGGTCTAACTACTGACAAGGAATTTTGAGAAAAAGATTTTGGTTGAGATTTTATCTTTTTCTGAGAAAAGGTGTTTTCAGGTTTTTGTTTCTTGGGTTTAAAGATTTTTTCATAATCATTTCTGATTTGATTTCCCTCAACCTGTTGTTTAAATTTTTGATTGAACTGAATTCCTTTTCTGTATCTACAAAATTCAGTTTTGTGGTTGAACAGGCCACAAATTTCACATTCTTTTGCCTTTTGTTTTTGATCTAAAGGCAAATTTCTAACATTTGTGAAAAGATTTTGCTCATCAGTAGTTTTCAGGGTCTCAACTCCTGATGTAGATGAAACTACTGATGGCTTGTTGTCAGATTTTGTAAATACTTCTGAAGTACTTTCTTTAAAAATGCCAGGATTTCTGTTTAGAAAGTTTTCATGGAATGATGTGCATTATTTCCCTTCAGAAGTTTCATTTGAAACAATTCTTCTCCCATCTTCAGTAGTTTTGGGAGAAAAATCTGTTGGTGTTTCAACATGATGGTATCCTATGCCAAACTTAACATTTGAAGCACTTTGTTTGTTTAGCAATAATTGATACCCCTTACAAGATTCCACCCATTTTTCACAAGTGATCATGGTGTCAGCAAGCTCTTGTCTGACATCACCCAGGTCATTTAGCATGATTTTGATTTGTGCTTGGGTTTCAATAGCAGAGTCAGTTAATTTAGAAACTTCTTTTGTTTTAGCACACAGTTTTCTTTCTAAATCACATTTTATCTGTGTGTATTTTCTCTCTAAATCATTGGCTTTGCCTTGTAAGTGCAGATTTGTCTCTCTTATGAGAGCAAAAGTTTCTTTGCAAGAATTTGAGCAAAGTTTTGTCAAAGATTCTTTTGATACCTGTGACAATGCAGATTTTGAAGTACAGCCTTCAAATGCCATTAAGGCAAAGTTCTTTCTGCCATTGTCTGGTTCTCCCCAGTTGATGTCAAACACTTTGTTGTCTGCATCAGGATTGCACTCTGTGGTGTCATAAGGGAGACTGCTCCAGTCAACATACCCTGAGGTAAAGAGACTTTGTTGAGAGGGTTGTTGAGGCTGTGGAGGAAGTTGAGCAGCTGGAAAGGGAGGGATTGATTGTTGGCTCTGCATCTGTTGAGCAGGCACTTGAACATATTGTACTTGAGGCATACATTGCTGTTGAGGAGCTTGTGCCTGTACAAAATGAGCACTCCCTTGAGTTCCATTATTCCTATTATAATTGAGGTTATAGTTATTTCCAGATTGTGATTGGTTAAAGCTAGAGCTTCTACACTCTCTAGCAAAGTGTCCCAACTTCTGACACTTGTGACATCTCAGTTTAGATTTGTCAAAACCAATTTTTGTATTACTGGTCAATCCTGGAAATTTCCTTCCTGACCTTTTATAAAACTTGTTAGTTTTAATGCTTAGCATGGCCAGTTGGTGTAATATGCCCATTTCTTCTAAGTCATCACTGCTAAAATTTTTCAAATCATCCATGATAAAACATAGATTATCAGCAGTTTGACTTTGGTCATCATTGTCATAACCTGGGAAAGATCTTTCTGATGAGATCCCAGTTGTTATGTCAATATTGTCATAAGATCCATAGGAACAAGTTGGTGAATCTTGTCCCAAAAGTGCTGTACTACCTGGTAGGTAGTCATCAGCAGTTTTACCAGAAGTTTGTAATTTCTTCTTTTGATCAATTTCTCTCTCAAAAGTAAGTAATCTCCCATGGAGTTTTGTAAGAGTGAGGGAGCTAAAATCTGGTGAGGATCTTAAAACAATGGAGTAAGTTTCCCATTTGTCAGGTAAAGACCTTAAAAATCTATGTAGCATAGACACTGTTGTATAGGTCTGACCATTTAACTTTAGCTCAGATATTAATGAGGAGAATCTTTCAAATTGTTGAGTCAAAGTTTCCCCATTAATATAAGCAAATGTTTCATATTGTTGAGCTAAAATCTCTCTGGTGTTGGCAATCACCTCTTCAGTTCCTCCAAACTGTTCTTTAAGACAGTCCCAAAGTTCTTTGGCACTTTCACAATGTAAAAGGCCAGAGTATATCTCATTTGGGAGAGCCATTGCCAACATAGAGAATGCTTTTGCATCTAGCTCAAGTTTTAGGAAATCCTCATCTGTATAGTCTTTGGGTTCCTTTGGAATCCCTTCTTTAGTTTCAAGATTTATATTTACTGGTTTGTGAGGACCATATATCACAGATCTCCAACAACCTATGTTGGTTTGTGACAAGGTATGTGCCATTCTCTTTTGCCATATGTTGTACTCATTTCTCACAAGCATGGCAGGTTTAGTGGCAGAACCAGTATTATGTGGATCCATTTTAAAGAGTATAGATTTGTCAGATGACTCTTTTAAGTGATGGATATTGATAAAAAGTGAACTTTTGATCTTTTTATTGAATATCAATAAGAGCTTTGTGTCTGATTCTCAATTTGTTAGATTGATATGTGATCAGATAAACCAATGCTCTGATACCAATTGTTGGATCAGTTTGCTCTTTTTGCTAAGTAAGAACTTGCTATCTTGACACTTAAGTGTTTAGCAAGTCCTTGTAAATCAGATTATAAGCACAACGGAATGTTATAAGTTAAAGCAACACTTTTTACACTAAGGCAGAGTTATTACTCCCCCTTGATGTTTGAAACTAATAAATGACAAAGTATTTATTATGAATCTAAGCTGTAAATGAGAATTAGATACTTAGACAGATTCACAATAAATACAGAAATGGAATAGAACAATGAGAGTGTTTGAAGGATTTTTCTATTAAAATCAATGTCTAAAATAGAAGGTTGAAGCCTCCTATTTATAGACGTTTACATGCATGTATCTTGCTTAAAAAGCAAGTACAGAAACAACAGAAACAAGTTGCACAAGTTGCAACATTGAAAGAAACAAATACAGCTAAAAAGTAATAATAAACAATAAACTACTGATGCAAAAGGCGGTGGGAAATATCTTATGCTAAGTGCTGATGAAGGACAAACTACTGAAGAGTAGTTTTGTCTTCAGTACTTCTGAAGTGAACTTGTCTGGTTTGGACTTCAGAACTTCTGCTTCTTCAGCACTTCTCATATCTTCTAATCAGCAGTTTCTTGTCTTCTCTTCAGTACTTCTATACTTAGCCAAAATGACAGAAGTGAATTAGACTAAGGTTTACAAAAGTGGTTTCACCAATCCTCTTTGTCCTAACACAAGTACTGAAGAAGGATTCAACAAGTACTAAAGAGTAAAGATCAGAAGTTCTGAAGTCAAACCAGAAAAGTCAACTGAAGAACTGCAGAAGACAAACTACTCATCAGTAGTTTGTCACTCATCAGCACTTGTAATAGAATCTTTCCACCGTCCTTATCTTTCAGTAGTTTATTAGTTTATTATTACTTTATCTTTTGTAAACGTTCCAAGACTGCAACTTGTTGTAGACTTGCTTTTGTAACAAGGTTCATGTATTTGTTTCTCTATAAATAGATGGGTTAATCCCTCTATTTTAGACATCGATTTTAATTGAAACTGAAATCCTTCAAAGCTTTTATTTGATATTCCATTTCATAACTGAGAATCTATTTGCTTACTTATTATCATATACATTCAATTACTTAGATTCTCATTAAACTGTCTTTAGTTTATAAACATCCAGGGGGAGTAACAACTCCTGTTAATAGTGAAACTTTATAACTTATTCCGTTGTGCAAACTGCTTTGATTTGCTTGCAAACACATAAGTGTTCATAAGCAAGCAAGTGTTTAAAGAGCATACTGATCCAACAATCCTGACCAATTCCTCAACATTCCATTTCACATGCAAATAAAAGTGTTATGACTTGTAGGATTTTATACGGCTTCGGATATTCAGACATGGAGGGTTTTTATTTGGACACCTCTCTTCACGTCCCGTGGAAGCCTCCACGGGACGTGGAAGGCCAAAAGCAGAAAATCAAGGGCCGTGGGGGTCTTTACAGTCCATAAAAATGCTCCCAATCATTGGTAATGATTGGTAGTGAGTGGGAGTTGTGAAAAAGAAGTGTGTGTGTGTATAAGATGGGTTAGAGATGTGAAAATGAATGTATATAGGTGTTTGGGACGGGTTGGAGAATATAATTATAAGCAAAATGTTTGGTTTTTTATAATTGTTTTGTTTTGTTATTTATATATAATGATTTTTTATATGGATGTTATTTTTAAAAATAACTAGAATTATCCTTATAAAATGATATAATGATCATTGCGTAAACATTAACGTTTATGTTGTCGAACTAAACAAAACACAAGATACGAACAATAAAACAAAATAAAGCATAATATTCAAGCATTTACATAATTAAAAACGTTCATACAATAATAATATCCAAATAAACAAACAACAAATTATCCTCCCCCTGAGATGCACCGGACGTACCGGCCTGCTGACTGCTGGACACCCCACCCTGATCGGTACATGGCGCCATACCCGCTGAAACTCGCCTCTCATTCACGCTCTGTACCAACCAACGAATATCAGACCGCATTTCCTCCATCTGCTCCAGAACCTGCTGAAGTAGCTGGCTCGTGGTACCAGGCAACCTAATGGCATAATAAACGTGGGGAGGATGTTGTCGGCCATCAGGTTGCATGTCCAGCAATAGACCAGGTAATCACACAGTGTATGTAAACGAATTAAAAGGTCCCGAATGTTGTTGGCCCTATCCGACCTGCACAGGATAATAATAAAATTATAAACATATTACATATATATTCTATCACAACAACAATCAATAATCTACAAAAACGCCTAAACAAAATAAAAAAGCTTCGGATTTTTATAAAATTTTCAGCAGAGTTTCCTCTGTTTTTGTACGAACCAGACAACACAAGTCGTCTACAAAATGCTTCAAACATTTATAAATTCATAACAAAACGTCGGCACTTTGACATTAGGCGTTTTAAACAAAACGCCTAAACTTATATAATTGTAGGCGTTTTGTTTATAACGCCTAAATTGTACTATTAAACCCAAATAAAACTAAAATAAATAATAGTAAGAATAATAAATAATAATAATAATACCTCTCGCCGGCCTTCCTAAACTCTGGACCACCGATAGTGGGCCACCATGCCATTAACATGTCATCAAGCAATGTGGTCAAGGCGGTAGTGTACATATCCTGGATGAGCTCATCCTCGGTGAACCAGCCGATACGCGTAGCCCACTCGTCGACCGAATATATATAGAGCTGACCAAATAACCTGAATTCAATCTCAGATTCATGCTCTGCATCGGGATTCGCACCAGCTGGGAGCGGCATATAACGTCTTCCTAAGTCAACATAGTCTCTTGTTTTATGCACCTTTTGTAGACGATCTTCATACAACGTCTTCCACTCCATTGCCTGTTCATGTCGAAATTCACGCCACGTTCCATTCAGCTTTGGCATTGGAGCGCCTTTTGCTAAATCAACCACTATGTAATGGTTGCGGTTAACCAAAGCAAATGATATGAACACATGGTCTTCAAAATTGGCTGGACCAACGAACATAGGGAAGTAAGTCTCAATATGACCACCCATACATAAAAATTGAACAACCACCCCAAATTTCTGAGCAATCACCAATCCTGTGGAGGGCATATCCATCCAATGGGTGTCCGGGGCAGGTCCCACTATAGTCTAATTTAGTGTCTTGTATAGGTCGTTGTACAAACTACGATCTTGACTGTTAAAAATTGGCTCCCACCAGTCCCTGTTAACCTCCATCTCCTCCATAAGCTGTGTACGGATGAAGTGTCACTGCTCCTCTGCCCAACCTAAACACACAGCTACGGATCGGAACCCACAATTATCGTCCCCATGGACATTTCGAATGTTTGAAATGTATTCATGATATGAAGATGGAAGCCATATCTTAAACATGTCGATGACGAGTTTGTACCTGTCACCGTCAAACAGTGAGATTTAATATGCGTAGAAATATGTATGCATGTATGAAAGTAAATATCATTAGTTTGTACATTTCCCCTACCAACAGTGGAAAATCTTTATCGTAAACAATCGATTTGTCCTTAGATTGTTTACATCTTCTGAATGCCTGCTTCCCTATGTTGAAAAATTTATATAATAATAATAATAGTAATAATAATAATAATAACAACAATATAATAATAATAATAATAATAATAATAATAATAATAATAATAATAATAATAAGCGCAGCCTTATCCTCTTTTTTTGTGTTTCATTCGTTGTTGCCCGCCCACGAGTATCGGTTTGTACCTCAGGAGGTTGATGGTCAGTCATTCTTGGGTTCAGCACCGCCTTTATTTTCGACAACATGTTTTTTTTTCACTTGCGGTTGTGGCGACTTTTGTTGCTGCCTGACTGCATCCATTTCCCGCTGAAAGGGACACTCGGGAGTCTCGGCTTCTTTTGGAATATAATCAAGTCGAGTCCAGAAGACGTCGATCACGGACAGTGATACGTGTATAGAATTCACAGTTAATAATAATAATAATCTAGATAATAATAATAATAATAATAATAATAATAATAATAATAATAATAATAATAATAATAATAATAATAACATTAAAAACATATTACATATATATATTCAATCACAACAACAATCAATAGTTTACAAAAAACTCCTAAATAAAATAAAAGTGCTTCGGACTCTTATAAAAAATTCGGCAGAGTTTCCTATGTTTTTGTATGAACCAGACAACACAAGTCGTCTACAAAGCGCTTCAAACATTTATAATTTTTACTATTATACCCTTATAATAATAATAATAATAATAATAATAATAATAATAATAATAGTATTAATCTAGATAATAATAAGTATAAAAAATGATATTACCTCTTCTTTCACACGAATCCAGTCGACATGCACATGGCAATCCAAAACTCGTCATAAGTCGGTGATCACAAGTCTGATTTGTTTTCCTAAAATAATTTATCTTATTGAGCTCGAGGACCAACATATCGAGCGCTGCATGGGAAACCTTACCGAGTATGTTTTGAAACATCGGTAAGTCATGGGGAACCATTCTCTGTGATCAACTGACTTCGAATGAGTGGTTTATCGCTATGCGTTGTGGCTCCATTACTTTGTCTATTTTCATCACAAGTGCGTGGAGCGAGTTGTTCGGGCACTTAATGTATCTCTTAATCCTTGAGTGTTGACTCTCAACTCTGTTGGTCGTATACTGACCAAATGTATAGTTTGTGTGTGTCCATGCTTGCACAAACATTTCTTTATAATCTTTGAGCCAAACTTCATGCATGTATTCATAAACCTCTGTAAAAAATAGATTAACGATGTCAATAAAGAAAATATGTATGCATGCATGCATGCTTGTAAAGCAAAAAAATTAAAATATATACCCTTTCGACCGTCCTCATACAGTTATTGGTAGAGCCGGTCAAGGTTGTATACGTATAAATCTAGACTAGGAGATCTACACAATCGAGCCCAAGATTGTAAAAGTATATTACAATCTTCATTTGAAAATCTTGCTTTATAATACTTTGCAATGTTTTGTTGAATATGCCACCTGCATAGCAATAATAACTAGTGAGATACCCGTCCGTTGGGACGGGTTTTCAAACGGGGATTAGAAAGCGTGAAAGTTTATTAATTCATGTATATGATATCTCAAATTTAGTTATATAGCTGGTGCATACATGATTCATTACTAATTTTGATATGGTCTTGAGGAAAAGATGAATACATTAGATTAATTAAAGAGAAACAATACGCTTGAGCTTGTCCCTACGTGTAACCAATATAATTAAAATCCAAGCACTAATAATATGTGCAACCATAGGGCCCGATGAGAAGAACACCGGTATTCAATACCAAGCACCCTGTGAGACCATGTACTATACTTGAGCTAAGCCGTCAAGGTATGCTTATATAACATGGTATTCTATATACAAATAGTTAAAAAAAATGTTTTCTCAAAAAGTTAATGGCCGCTGAAGAACTTGGATGACAATAAAACATATTACAACATTCTCAAACTTTTTAATTCTTTATAAATACATGTACGCAAGTTAATTAGTATAATTTTGTTGCTATGTATTATCATCAGTAAATAATATAGTACATTTTAGAAGTAGATTTAGTTTGTGGGTTTGTCACCATTAAAAATGTATTATCAATTTAGTATATATCAATCTATCAATAATATAGTTAAAAGCTTTCTAAGATGAATGTTCTAGATCAAACAATAGATAACCAATGAAACTTAATGGGCAAGTCTAAATAGTTGGGTAAAACTAAAACCTAAACAAAATTAAATACATGATAGGCCGGAAGTTAGATGACAATAATAAGACATGTTAACACATTCTTTATATGTTGCCGCCGCTTCTACATCCCACTTCTCCATTCTTATACCTAAGACCATTGGGTGTGGAGGAGGCCCATCATCCATGATGGTCCTCCACCTCAGCTACCACGTCATCGTAGGGTAGGAGCATCATTTGGATGATGGTCCAAGGTTGTGGTAGGAGACCCATCATCCAGTTTTTCTATTTCTATTTCTTTTGTTTTTTTAATTAATTAATATTATAATTATGTCCCCAAGAAGCATTCTAGTCTGTCTTAGTTTTTAAGTAATTAAAATTATTTATCTTAAGGTATCTTAACCTACCTCCGGTCACCTTCTTCAACTCTGGTGACCGGCAACCCATCTCCGACCAACACGACACCACACCACCGGTTCCTCCTCCGTTTTCCCTTTTTCTTTTCTGTTCACCGAACCCGACCGGTTACCACCTGAAACCTTTCACCACCTCCGATCATCTTCCTCCAACCACACCTTCGACCAACCTGACAATCCGGCACCCACATCACATAGAAATCGAAGACCAAGTGACAGGGAAGGAAAAAAGGAAAAAAAAAACATAAAAAAACATGAAGACCACGTGGAGGATCGGCGAGACCGGCGAAATCTTGACGCTCATGCTGTTGCCGGGGAGGGGGCGGTGTACGTCGGGCCGACATAGGCTTGTCGTGACTATGCCGCCTCCACACCGAGTGGTCTAACCTTAACATCAGATCTGCAGAGACATATTGAAATAGCTTGAAGCGTGTAAAGACATATTGAATTATAAATGCATGAAACAAAGACAGCAGAATACCGTGAAACAAATGCAATATACAACTTTGCATTACTAAACACCCGGTGATCAAGGACATAGTTTTTTTACGGTCCGAGGGGGCCCCGACCCCACCGATTTTTTTTTGCTCAGTAGTAAATACTTTTCTTTAATATATTGAAAAAAAAAAACACAGACGCAAAAATTGTGTATGAATATATTACCGGTCATACCTGGTTGTTGTACAAAGCATTTTAGTGGGGTGAAGTGGCATGCCACATTGCAAATGGCGTGTAAAAAAATGTTCCACGTGGTAGATTATGTGTAAAAATCAGGGCCCACATTTAGTTTTCTACCTATAGATGACGTGGCAGATGAGAAGGCTCTTTCCAAGTTCGATGATGGCCCATTTTTCTAGGTCAGCCTGGTAAGTAAGATGAAGTTTCAGCTGCTAATGTTGGTTTATGGCTGTCTTCATGAGATTCTATAAGGGTTTTTATTTTCTTGAATATATATTATTTATGATTCATTTGCTCATTTGCGAAACGCAGATATGTGCATGTACAGATAGATATAGCTTACGCTCCTTTCATCGAAAGATTTCAGCCGTACTTGCTAGATGTAAAGAATTACGATATTAAATTGGGCAGGCCAAAACTTGCAGCCTGGATCGAGGTACTCTTTCTTTCACGGTTTGTATATTATGCAAGATTTGTGATACTTTCAGGTCTAGTGCTTTTGGTTCTTGTCATTCGTAGAAAATAAGAAATCACATCTACATTACTTGACCTGCTTTTCTTTACAGAACTCTTATTGCAGTTGGTTTCTCTTGCAGGAAATGAACAAAAATGATGATTTTAACCAAACCAGGAGGGATCCAAAGGAACTTGTAGAAAGCTACAAAAAAACGTTACCTGGTATCAATTAACAGCTCAAATCTTAAGTTTCTGTGTTCACCAAGTTGTTTAAACCAATAACTAACTACGTTAACAGTAAGTTTATTCTTCTAAGTATCGTGTGTTTGTGTTTTTGCGATCATGCAGTGTTCGTCATAAGGTTCAAGTTTTGTGATTCAGTCATGGCATGGGATGCATGAACATTGTTTCGACAAGAATACCAGATTGTTTCCTTTGGATATTAAAGAATAATATGTACATAGGATATTTGTCCAAGATACTGTTGCCACAATGACTTTAAGTTATTGTGTTTAATCTATATTTTCCAATATTTTACAGTTTTGTGGTCAATTATACATTTATGCTACATACATCTATTATTTAGTTATGTTTATCAAACTGATAAAAACACTAAAATAATCTAGATGCAATAGGTGATGAATACAATAAATTAATTGCAAACAAACCATCACAACATATTATAATAAACCAAGCTTTTAATTTTGAAGCAATTTTCAACAATATATGAACCAAGTTTCAATCCAGCATCAAGCTTCTAAGTATGTATGTAAAGAGTTGTTCAAAAACTATCACTCTGTACCACTTACTTACATAGGAAATAAAATCAACCCAGACTCTTTACCCCAAACAAAAAAAAAGAAAAAAAAAAAGAAACGCAAATCGTAGTACGAACATCGCTCAATTATCGCAGAAAAAATTCTTCACCAGGAGTCGGGCTAGAGAGAAGATCAAATGGTCTCCCGAGTGCATCTTTCAAGATGGTGATTTGGCCTTCTTTCATCAACACGTCTTCATCTAGAGCTTCTACTTTCTTCTTCAACATGCCGATTTCTGAATTCAATAGCATGCTATTCTCACTGTATTGCTTGACATTCTCCCATAACATGTCTCGTTCTTCGGACACTTTTTGTAGGATCCCATTGACTATTGATAATTCTTTTTTGCAATCTTGTAGATTGATTTGCAGATGATAAATGCTTTCATCTTTCTTGATTACCTTCAAAAAAACAAAACAAAATATCTCACAACTTATAAAACTTATATTGTGTTGTAAAACTATCAACTATAAATAAATTATAATGATCGTTACCTGGAGTTCAAGGTCTTTCATTTTGTGGGTGATGCAAGAAAGACTATCCATAGCGTTTTGCACTTCACATCTCAGAACATCGTTTCCTCTAACAGATGTTGCTAGCTCAGCCTCAAGTAGTTCCACATCCACTTCCTTTGAATACAGTTTCTCCCACAATAAACTTGTCATCAATGCTTCTGCTTTCAAATCAGATTTCATAACCTGTCACAAGTCAAACATAAGATTCAAAACTCATTTGTGATCATTATATTTATAGGTACAATATATGTTTGACCTTGAGAAGCATATAGTCAACTTTACCTCAGAACACTCCTTATCTGGATTTGGCTTCTCTTGCAGCACATCAGATGCATTTTGCAAACTTCTTGTTAGGCTTTCAGCTCCCCTTTTAAACCCTTGCACTTTCATCTCCGCTTCCATGATAAATTGGCTATCTAAGCCGTTACGTAAACCTCTTTCTTTAATATTTTCAATTAATTTTAAGCATAACTGGACACTATCATTAATCAAGCACATTCCTTAGACTCCTTCTTAGCCTTATGAAGCTTCAACACATCGGTCACGTTCCTTAATAAAACTACATCCATTTTAACCCATTTTAAAATGGAGGTCCACACCCCAATAGCGAACCAACAGTCAACAAACAGATGGGTTGCAGACTCCTCTGCAGCGTCGCACAGTGGGCAATCAACATTTGGGATCTCTATCTTCCTCTTTATCAAGGCCACACGTGTCGAAATTCGATCTTTCTCTAAACGCCACATGAGAATATTAACTTTTGCCGGAACCCAAGAATCCCACTTCATTAACTGACTGCATTTCTGACCATACCTGTCTTTGATCAGCCTTATCTTCACATCAGCAATAGTAAATCTGTCGTGAGCTTCCAGACCCCAGCCCCACTGATCTGTCTGACCTGTGACCACCGCCTGAGACAAGACAAAAAACAGACTTGCATCTCAGAGATAGTCTCTACAGTGCTCGTTATGAAACCCCCAGAGCTGGACAGCTCCATTTTACCATCTGTCACCACAATCCTATCACTAACAATACAATTCTTATTATTATCCAAGGCGAACAGGCCTGGCCAACGATCCATTAACGGACAGTCACCGAAATCTTGATTACCTTTTCTGTATTTAATTTTTCCTTTTAATAAAAAAGAGTTGGGCTCTAATCTTCAAAAATAGCCCAAGCTAACCCAAAATCTTTTGTTTAGATATCATGGCCTGGTCTTAATCTTCACATTTCAAAAGCTTAAATCAGAACTACAATAACAATTATCTATGGTCATTAACCATCTCCATGAGATACATATTTTAACTGACAAAAATTTAATACCGGGTCTCACCATCAAAAAGGAGAGACTTCAGGAAGATTCAAGATTAGCTTGGTGTTAACAGCAAACCGATGTACTTCACCTAATCGCAGCAGTTAAAAAAAACACATATTACAATCCAATTATTTTCAGCATATATCACCAAAGACTACCATAATAAAACAAAAATATAACATGAATTGTGATAATATATATACCTCAAAGAATAGGAGGAGTGCATACCCTGCTTGTTTTGCTACCCCTATGATGAATCATGACCTTAAAAATATATAATACGTAGAACATCATTCGAAGATTCAAACTCAATCATGGAATCCTGAATCTTCCTAAAGTCGCTCCATTTTGATGGTGAGACCCGGTATTAAAATATGGGCTTATTGAAAATGAAACTCCAGCACGTAGATTGTAGAATCATCAATTGTGGAGAACAGGATTCCATGATTGAGTTTGAATCTTCAAGACGCCTGCAAAATTATATAATGAGAGAATGCATATGGTTAAGAAAAAGAATCATGATAAAGATTTATGCAAATAGTGAACTGCTGTAAACTAATGTTGCCTTTTAGGAATCATGTTCCATGGAGCAAGATGACACTGTGATAATGGATTGGTGTTTCCAAAGAAAGCTTCACTCGAGTGGGTGTATATATAACAAAAGCAGTTATTGTAGTAGCAATAAATCAGAAAAAAATTCTACCCACATCCCAGCAACTGGCAAACCGCTCCAAGGAAAAAAACTCCAATTTTTGGCATTAACTACCAAGTTATTATGGTCAGGATTTGCTTGTTGTCAAAATTGCCTTCCATAAGCATCTGCAGTCTGGCATATAACTTACCTGAATATTGTGTGTCAGTTGGCTCAGCAACAGATTATACGAATCAAAACACTTCAATTCCCTTATATCAAGAAGTAGAATGAAAGTCAATGTTTTCACTATAACAATTGAAAACCCTTATCCTTCAACAATAGACACTAAAACAACCCAAACTCATGTCTCAAGAGAGCAAGTCATTAGCATTAAACAACTCACAATATAAAACTTGCACCAAAAGCAAACAGAAAAGATGCAGTGAACCTGAATGATTCCCAAGCTAAGCCGCCCCTGAATGAGATTCCTAAGCTAATATAGTAACATTCAAGGCAAACATGCTCTTCTTTATTTCCTTTCGCACAACTTCCAACCTTTTAAGTCACTAGATGATGCAATATTCCGGTATAATAAACCTAAAATGCTGGCAAAAAAGATTTATAAAATAATCAAATGAATGATTTCCACCAAAAGCCAATGGAATAATTAAGAGAAGAACCAAAGTAATCGGACACCATTGACAAAGAAACATAAATTAACCTGCAAAATCGTTATCGGAAGTAAGCGATATGCACAAATCAATCAGTGCTCAGCAGTAGAGGAGATCTGTTGGTGCGGCATCATAAATCATGACTTGAACCCAAAAAACTTCTATCTGCTTACTCAATGAATGCCCCCATCGATGGTTTTCCAAGAACATAAACCCTAATAACTAAAAAATTGGGTGCCCCTTGAATTTGGAGGCTAAGCTAGGGCTTAATTGTTCATAAGAGCCGACCCTGAAATTTGGGAAAGAAGAAGAAAGGGTCGTTTAAGCATGAGAGAAAAAGGGTGGGAGAAATGAGGGAGCAGAGGGGTGTTGGGAGGTAATATACAGGGAGACGCATGGGAGGTAAAACCGCCCTCAATCAACCCTGAGATAATGGCTATTTTTTAGGAGTAGTGGGGAGATTTGGAGCTGTATTTTAGGAGACAAATAAACTGGCAAATGAAAAACTTAAACTGTAACATTACGCATTTAAACTTGTACGTTACACGTTCGAATTTAATAAAAACGTCAAGTTTTCATCTTATATTCGCATTTAATTATTTTGTCGCGATTGTGGAACCCTAATTCTATATATATAATATAGTACATGTGTGTTGGATTGTATATTAATCAAAAAAATAATAAAATGCTTTGGCCGGGGTTCGAACCCGCGCCAAAGCCACACACACACACCAACTTAACCATCTGGGCTGGACCATCTTCTCGTATTGAACCCGGATCTTCATTATACTTATACACACATTAAAAACCTTCACAGTTGACAAGGAAAGTCAACTGTGGGTTAGCTTGATGATCAATCCAGCGAATTAACTCGTAATTGATCTCTATTTGGTAAATTTAGGTGATTACCGGCCCTATACAACACGATTACACGTCAATTACACCAAATCATTGACCAATTATTAAACCCTACGCGTATGAATTAAAAACGAGGTCAAACTTTCCAATTAACCATAACCATTGAACCTCAGTATAAATAGACCCTCTGCGAACCTTGATTACTCGCTCACAACTCTCTCTCAACCTCCAATTCTCTCTGATATACTCTGATTATTATTATCAAGCTCGTCGTTTGACTTTTGCTTTGACCCGACGATTACACTCAATTCATCACTGTGAGTTTGATTATTTGTGTGGGTTTTATTCATCGGCCATCACACATAAATAGCCCTATGGTTAATCAGGCTATTGATGTGTGATTTGCCCAATTGCAAATTCTAGGGTTCATCCGTAATGAATTGGGGATAAATCTTGTTTCGCGTATGGTATTTATTAAATTCAAAACACAAAACATCACAACCACCGGCTTAGGCCAAGTGGTTGTGACCTTGGTCCACCACAGAGGTTACCCGGGTTCGAGTCCCGGCTCTGACCTTTCTTTTTGTTCTTTTCTTTTCTTTTTTTTTAACAAACAATTATATATATATATATATATATTAAATCTTTTAATCTTTTAAATTCATTTTAAAATATCAAAACTATTTTATAAATTCTAAAAAAATTATATTTGTTTAATCTGAGATAAAAGTTTTATTTACAATTTTTATTTTTCAGAAATTCATTTATTTAATATTTATAATAATTAAATCATTTTTATACTATTATATTTATAAAAATCCATTTATATATCAAAACAATTTTATTAAATTCTCCAAAATTTATCCTGACTTTTTATAAAGTCAAACTTTACTGAAATAATTTTTAATTCAGTAAAATCATTTATTTCATATTTTTAATCAATTTTTGTTAGATTTAATCATAATTAAATCATAATAAATCCAATTTTCATCATTTTTGCACCAAAATTTTATACAAATTATTTTTAACCATTTAGAACAGAAATATGATTTTTAAAATTTAAATTCTTTAATGTTAGTATTTTTTGATATTAAAGTTAAATATTGGCTATTTATAAATAAATAGATTTAAAAATCTATTTTAAATGAAATAATTTTATAAAAATTATTTTTATGCTTCAAACACTTTAATGTGCACATTCAAAATCCAAATTTTATAAAAAGACTTTCTTTTATTAATTATCAAATTTTCCTTTATTAATTAACATTTTAATTTAAATTCAACAATTGATTATCCCCAAATCGAAACCCTAGGATACACTTGTAAGTTAATTAGACTTAGACTTATTATATATTACCTTATTATAGGGTGATATTTGGAATCATTTTGGGCAACACAATTATTTCATCTTTTCAACAAGTTTAACATTTGCTAAGGTGAGTTTTACATAGCCCCTTTTATTTATCACCATTTTTGGGGTGAAACATGTTATAACATTATCATTGCAATTCAATCATCAATGTGTCTATGTGTTTTCTATGTTGCATTATGTCTTGAGCATGATTAGAGTAAGCACCATTCTAGCATAATCATTAACATTGATCAGCCGACGGTATACATTGATAGATCTATTGGACTGACAATCCCACCCGGATACGTGCCTCCTACAAAGGTTACGTGGGTGTTTGTTATCGCATAACATATTCATTGGGACCATAAGTGTATGGTATGTATCATTTTATAACAGTCAACAGGGTTGATTATGCACTCGATTTATTTCTAGTATGTTCTCACATATGGGCTAGATTAACATGACACATGAATTGCACAACATTTTATTCAATTTATTATCAAAAACCTATGTAATTCTCACCAACTTATGTTGACCCAAAATACTTTCAAAATTAACATGTTTCAGGTAACAATGAAGCTGAGGCTTGAGTTAGCATGAGGATTTTACTTGAAGTTTATTTGAAGTTATTGAAGTTGTTATTTGATATTATGTATTTGAATTCTTAGACATCATTTCACATTTTGGATATTATGTTTGAATAAATTATTTAAAATTTATATTATACCATGTGCTACTGAAAACAATCATCAATACGTGGCACCCCGATGTTTCCGCCATCGGTTGGGGTGTTACAGATTGGTATCAGAGCCTTGGTTATAGGGAATTAGGTTATTAGAAATAATCTAGACTATAACCTTAGGGACTAAAACAGTACTTGCTTCTCCTACTTGTAACCCTAATTGCTTCCCTAATCCTATCCTTATCCTATGCCTTATAACCCTAAACCTACATGTGACTACTCTTATTTGTCTGCTGCAATCCTGATCCACCATTAGATTTATAGGACAAAATCCTCAGGTTTAACCTGAACCCCCTTGAGATCTCGTCGAAGTTCTAGATTTTAATAACGAACACGTGCAATCTGGAAGGGTGAACGCCTGTATTCTGAGTCTTCTGTCTAGGCTGGCATTGCGCATATATCCCAATCAGACGAGGGACCCGGATGCCTACCTGGGAATTCTCGGGATGAGTGTTCACTTATAGGCTAAAGCATGTCTTCATATGTTATTAGAATTTAGAATCTTTGATAAGTCAACGTTTTCGTTTATTCGTTTTAATTAATGAATAAATGATTACATTCCTTATATAAACTCTCATTCATCTCATTGTGTCTATTACAGATCATGCCTCCTCGTCGCAGCACTCGCAACAACAATGGTGAGAACCACGAAGAAGGTGGTGATAACCATAACCACAACCATGACCAAGTTCCTAACCATAACAACAATGGGGTCGATGCTCAACTGGCTGCGATCATTTCTCAACAAATGGCGCAGCAAATCGCAACTCTGGTTCCCAATTTACTTGCTCAGGTCATCCAATTGAACGGCAACGGTCACAACAATGGGAACGGGAATGGCAATGGCAATGGAAATGGACCCCAAGCTTGCACCCTTAAACATTTCAACTCTTGTAACCCTCCAAAGTTCAGCGGTGAAGAAGGAGCTACTGGACTCCTCCAATGGTTTGAGGGTATTGAGAATACCTTCATCAACAGTGAGTGCCCCAACAACTTCAAGGTTCGTTACGCCATGAGTGTTCTCCATAAACGAGCACTCACTTGGTGGAATGAGGAAAAGCGTACTCGTGGGGCCGAGGTGGCTCTTGCTATGACATGGGACCAAGTCAAAGAGATCATGAAAGAGGAGTTCTGTCCTCGCAATGAAGTTAAAAAGCTTGAGGATGAGTTCCACACCTTAGCTCAAGATAGTGGGGAAAACCTTGCCTACAACACCCGCTTTCATGAGCTTAGCTTATTGTTGCCCCACAAAGTTACTCCTCTGCCGGTAGCTATCGAGAAGTACATCGGTGGTCTGCCCATGAAAATCCAGGACACCGTTTGGGGTAGAAATCCCGCAACTCTGGAAGAGGCCAAACGTCTAGCGGCCACTCTTACTGATAATCATGTGAAGAACGGTACTCTCGTTCGCAAGGGCACTAAGAAGACTGTTGCCAAAGACACTCCACAGCCTGCAATTGAAGTCAAGCCTGAGACCTCAAGCAACAAAAAGCGCAAGGCTAGAAACTATATGGTTGCTGCTACTCCACCTGCTGCCCAAAACCCAGCCAAGAAACCATACACCGGACCTCACCCTTTGTGCAACACTTGCAAGTACCATCACCCAACGCAGGTGCCATGTCGTTTTTGTACTAAGTGTCAAAGATATGGTCACCTGGTGAACGTCTGTCGATCTTCTGCTACCCAAGACAACAATAACCCAGCTCCCAACCAACAAAACAACAGGCCTACTCGTGGTCAATGCTACGAGTGTGGCAACCCTAATCACTACATCAACAACTGCCCTAATCGTAACCGTAACCAAAACCAAAATCAAAACCAAAACCAAAACCAGAACCGCAACCAGAACCAAGGTGCTCGAGGTCGCGCCTACAATCTCAACGCCAACCAGGCTCGTGACAACAACGAAGTGGTGAATGGTACGTTTCTCATTAATAACCACTATGCATCCATATTATTTGATTCAGGAGCTGATAAGTCATTTGTGTCACTGAAGTTTGAACCTTTACTTAACTTACCCCACACTAATCTAGAAGACCCTTTCGTGGTAGAGGTAGCTAACGGGAAGTCTATTTCGATCGGCTCTATTATTCGTAACTGCTTATTGAATCTCGATGATCATACCTTCCCTATCGATCTTATCCCTATGCATCTTGGTAGTTTTGATGTTATAGTAGGCATGGACTGGTTGTCAACTCATCGTGCCGAAATTCTGTGCTTCGAGAAAGTCATACGCATTCCTCTCGAATCTGGTGAGATTTTGAAGATCTATGGTGAGAAACCCTGTGGTGAGCTTAAGCTTATGTCTTGTACTACTGCCCAAAAGTACTTACGAAAGGGGTATACAGCCTTCTTAGCTAACGTGATAGAGAAGAAGGACAAAGGCAAAAGTATCCAAGACATTCCTATTATTCGAGACTATCCTGAAGTCTTTCCAGAGGATTTACCTGGTTTGCCTCCTACTCGACAAGTGGAGTTTCGTATTGATCTTGTTCCTGGTGCTAATCCTATCGCCAAAGCTCCTTATCGTCTTGCACCCTCTGAGATGCAAGAACTTGCTAGTCAATTACAGGAACTTTCTGATAAAGGGTTCATTCGCCCTAGTTCTTCTCCATGGGGAGCCCCTGTCTTATTCGTTAAAAAGAAGGATGGTTCTCTTCGGATGTGTATTGACTACCGTGAACTCAACAAACTCACCATCAAGAATCGTTATCCACTTCCTAGGATTGACGATCTCTTCGATCAACTACAAGGAGCAACCCACTTCTCGAAGATTGATCTCCGTTCTGGTTATCATCAGCTTAGAGTCCACGATGAAGATATTCCCAAGACAGCTTTTCGCACTCGCTACGGTCACTATGAATTCATGGTTATGCCTTTTGGGTTGACCAATGCTCCCGCAGTATTTATGGATTTGATGAATCGGGTTTGTAGACCCTATCTCGACAAATTCGTGATCGTTTTCATCGATGATATTTTGATTTACTCTAAATCAAAATCCGATCACGAGCAACATCTTCACTCTATCTTGAGTCTCCTAAGGAAAGAACAACTGTACGCCAAGTTCTCAAAATGTGAATTTTGGCTTAAGGAAGTTCAATTTTTGGGACATGTCATTGATATGAACGGAATTCATGTTGATCCTGCAAAGATCGAAGCTGTGAAGAATTGGAGTGTTCCTACCACTCCAACGGAAGTCCGTTCTTTTCTTGGGTTGGCTGGTTATTATCGTCGATTCATCGCCAATTTCTCCAAGATCGCTGTTCCTCTCACTACCTTAACTCACAAGGGTAAACCCTATGAGTGGGGACCTAAGCAAGAGGAAGCATTTGAAACTCTTAAGCTGAAACTCTGTGAAGCTCCTATCTTGTCTCTACCTGACGGTAACGATGATTTCGTGGTCTACTGTGATGCATCGAACCAGGGTCTTGGTTGTGTTCTCATGCAACGAGGAAAGGTTATTGCTTATGCGTCTCGACAACTCAAGACTCACGAGAAAAACTATACCACCCATGATCTTGAATTGGGCGCTGTTGTCTTTGCACTCAAGATTTGGAGACATTATCTTTATGGGACCAAATGTGTGGTGTACACGGACCACAAAAGTCTCCAACATGTCTTCGATCAAAAGAATCTTAACATGAGGCAACGACGTTGGGTTGAATTACTTAACGACTATGATTGCGAAATTCGCTACCATCCTGGTAAGGCGAATGTTGTGGCTGACGCACTTAGTCGTAAAGAGCGTATCAAACTCCAATGTGCGAGAGTTCGTACTGATCTTCAAGATCGCATTCTCCAGGCTCAACACACCTCAGTCACCCAAGGTAACATGTACGATGAAATGTCTTGTGGTGCTGAGACTCAACTTGAAACCAAACCCGATGGTCTCCTTTATTTCCTTAATCGACTGTGGATTCCCGACCGTGATGATCTTCGTACTTTCCTCATGAACGAGGCTCATAAGTCTCGTTACTCTATTCACCCTGGAGCTGACAAGATGTACCAAGATCTTCGTTATTCTTATTGGTGGCCTGGTATGAAGAAAGACATTGCTCTTTTCGTCGCAAAATGCCTCACTTGTTCCAAGGTTAAGGCTGAACATCAACGACCATCTGGTATGCTTGAACAACCAGAGATTCCTGTCTGGAAATGGGAGAGCATAGCTATGGATTTCATCACCAAACTTCCTCGCACACCCAAAGGTTTTGACAGTATTTGGGTAATCGTCGATCGTTTGACCAAATCAGCTCACTTTCTACCTATTCGTGAGAAGTATTCTGTGGAAAAGTTGGCAAAGATGTACGTAAGTGAAATCGTATGTCGTCACGGTATACCTATGGACATTATTTCTGATCGCGATGGTCGTTTCACCTCTCACTTTTGGGGATCTCTACAAGATGCTTTGGGTACCAAGTTGAACCTGAGCACTGCTTATCATCCTCAAACGGATGGTCAGACTGAACGAACCATCCAGACACTTGAGGACATGCTCAGGGCATGTGTCATCGATTTTGGTGGCGCATGGGATTCTCATCTTCCTTTGGTTGAGTTTTCATACAACAACAGTTATCACGCCAGCATTAACATGGCTCCTTTTGAGGCACTCTATGGTCGGAAATGTCGTTCTCCTGTCTGTTGGACTGAGGTTGGTGAAGCTCGTATTACGGGACCCGAACTAATCCAGGAAACCACAGACAAAATTCAGCTTATTCAGGATAATCTTCTCAAGGCTAGAAGTCGCCAAAAGAGTTATGCTGATAAACGTCGTAAACCCTTGGAATTTCAAGTTGGGGACCTTGTGCTACTTAAGGTATCCCCTTGGAAAGGAGTTATTCGTTTCGGTAGAAAGGGAAAACTAGCTCCTCGTTACGTAGGCCCCTACAAAATTCTTGACAGAATTGGAAAAGTGGCTTACAAACTTGATCTTCCACCTGAGCTAAGCAATGTTCATCCGACCTTCCATGTTTCGAATCTCAAGAAATGCTTAGCAGACGAGAACCTTCATGTTCCTCTTGAGGATGTGCAAATCGATGAAAGCATGCACATTATCGAGAAACCCGTCGAGATTGTTGACACTGGAGTCAAGAAACTCAAGCGCAGTCGTATTCCGATCGTTAAGGTTCGTTGGGAATCTAAACGAGGCCCAGAGTTCACTTGGGAACGTAAAGACCAGATGAAGTCGAAGTATCCACATCTTTTTCCACCAGATTCTCCAACTCCAACTTCGGGACGAAGTTCCTAAAAGTAGGGGAGACTGTAACATTACGCATTTAAACTTGTACGTTACACGTTCGCATTTAATAAAAACGTCAAGTTTTCATCTTATATTCGCATTTAATTATTTTGTCGCGATTGTGGAACCCTAATTCTATATATATAATATAGTACATGTGTGTTGGATTGTATATTAATCAAAAAAATAATAAAATGCTTTGGCCGGGGTTCGAACCCGCGCCAAAGCCACACACACACACCAACTTAACCATCTGGGCTGGACCATCTTCTCGTATTGAACCCGGATCTTCATTATACTTATACACACATTAAAAACCTTCACAGTTGACAAGGAAAGTCAACTGTGGGTTAGCTTGATGATCAATCCAGCGAATTAACTCGTAATTGATCTCTATTTGGTAAATTTAGGTGATTACCGGCCCTATACAACACGATTACACGTCAATTACACCAAATCATTGACCAATTATTAAACCCTACGCGTATGAATTAAAAACGAGGTCAAACTTTCCAATTAACCATAACCATTGAACCTCAGTATAAATAGACCCTCTGCGAACCTTGATTACTCGCTCACAACTCTCTCTCAACCTCCAATTCTCTCTGATATACTCTGATTATTATTATCAAGCTCGTCGTTTGACTTTTGCTTTGACCCGACGATTACACTCAATTCATCACTGTGAGTATGATTATTTGTGTGGGTTTTATTCATCGGCCATCACACATCAATAGCCCTATGGTTAATCAGGCTATTGATGTGTGATTTGCCCAATTGCAAATTCTAGGGTTCATCCGTAATGAATTGGGGATAAATCTTGTTTCGCGTATGGTATTTATTAAATTCAAAACACAAAACATCACAACCACCGGCCTAGGCCAAGTGGTTGTGACCTTGGTCCACCACAGAGGTTACCCGGGTTCGAGTCCCGGCTCTGACCTTTCTTTTTGTTCTTTTCTTTTCTTTTTTTTTAACAAACAATTATATATATATATATATATATATATATATATATATATATTAAATCTTTTAATCTTTTAAATTCATTTTAAAATATCAAAACTATTTTATAAATTCTAAAAAAATTATATTTGTTTAATCTGAGATAAAAGTTTTATTTACAATTTTTATTTTTCAGAAATTCATTTATTTAATATTTATAATAATTAAATCATTTTTATACTATTATATTTATAAAAATCCATTTATATATCAAAACAATTTTATTAAATTCTCCAAAATTTATCCTGACTTTTTATAAAGTCAAACTTTACTGAAATAATTTTTAATTCAGTAAAATCATTTATTTCATATTTTTAATCAATTTTTGTTAGATTTAATCATAATTAAATCATAATAAATCCAATTTTCATCATTTTTGCACCAAAATTTTATACAAATTATTTTTAACCATTTAGAACAGAAATATGATTTTTAAAATTTAAATTCTTTAATGTTAGTATTTTTGGATATTAAAGTTAAATAATGGCTATTTATAAATAAATAGATTTAAAAATCTATTTTAAATGAAATAATTTTATAAAAATTATTTTTATGCTTCAAACACTTTAATGTGCACATTCAAAATCCAAATTTTATAAAAAGACTTTCTTTTATTAATTATCAAATTTTCCTTTATTAATTAACATTTTAATTTAAATTCAACAATTGATTATCCCCAAATCGAAACCCTAGGATACACTTGTAAGTTAATTAGACTTAGACTTATTATATATTACCTTATTATAGGGTGATATTTGGAATCATTTTGGGCAACACAATTATTTCATCTTTTCAACAAGTTTAACATTTGCTAAGGTGAGTTTTACATAGCCCCTTTTATTTATCACCATTTTTGGGGTGAAACATGTTATAACATTATCATTGCAATTCAATCATCAATGTGTCTATGTGTTTTCTATGTTGCATTATGTCTTGAGCATGATTAGAGTAAGCACCATTCTAGCATAATCATTAACATTGATCAGCCGACGGTATACATTGATAGATCTATTGGACTGACAATCCCACCCGGATACGTGCCTCCTACAAAGGTTACGTGGGTGTTTGTTATCGCATAACATATTCATTGGGACCATAAGTGTATGGTATGTATCATTTTATAACAGTCAACAGGGTTGATTATGCACTCGATTTATTTCTAGTATGTTCTCACATATGGGCTAGATTAACATGACACATGAATTGCACAACATTTTATTCAATTTATTATCAAAAACCTATGTAATTCTCACCAACTTATGTTGACCCAAAATACTTTCAAAATTAACATGTTTCAGGTAACAATGAAGCTGAGGCTTGAGTTAGCATGAGGATTTTACTTGAAGTTTATTTGAAGTTATTGAAGTTGTTATTTGATATTATGTATTTGAATTCTTAGACATCATTTCACATTTTGGATATTATGTTTGAATAAATTATTTAAAATTTATATTATACCATGTGCTACTGAAAACAATCATCAATACGTGGCACCCCGATGTTTCCGCCATCGGTTGGGGTGTTACATAAACTGCCAAATTTTGAGAATAACCAACCAATTATTGTGGTCTAGATTTATTCTCAGAAAAAACTACCTTGTGTGGATGGCTGAGATCAATTATAAAACAGTTTTTTTGGGCAGTTTTAAACAGTTTTGATGTGGTGAACAATATATTAATAATAATAGTAATAGTTATAATAATTATTATTATTATTATTATTATTATAACAATATTTTGTGAGATGAGCTACCTGCATAGCAACTTCGAAGCTTTGGGGAAAACTGTATCACATGTATTCATTGGAGCTAGATCTCTATATGTAATTATTACACGTGGCTCCATCTACTCTTGCAGCAAATCTCTGAGCCTCTGTAGCACCCATACGTAGTTACTCTTTTTCTCTTTAATGATAAATGCATGGGCGATACAAAACGACTTGTCTGTCGATGTCACACCCACAATTTGAACAAACGGGATTCTATACTCGTTTGTTCTGTAGGTGGCGTCGATCAACAACACATGTGGGAAGGCACGCCAGAGATTGTACGAGGCCCGGTGTATAAAGAAAATATCCTCAACAACATTTATCTCCGGATTCTGCCAGGTGTAGCATGTAAATTTCTTTTCAACCAAGAGACTCTCGAGTATATACATAACAATAATAATAATATTTAATTATAATACCTGCATTGGAGTTTGGTCGCCGTACATTGTGTGTTTAATCTTACTTATGGTATTGTGTATGTCTCGTAGAATGCATACATTATTCGGGTTTTGTTCTCTAATGGCTAAATGTATGTTTGATGGGTCCATGTTTGGAAAATAAAGCATTTCCACCGTCTTTTCTTCGAGCGGTGTCATCCTCCTAGCAATCGTGTGACCCTTAACATGTTTAAAAGGGTCGTGGTTATGATTCGGGTTTTTTACTTCCAACTTCCAACCATCGTTGCCTAGCCTCCCTATCAACTTAAAGGGACAGTTAACCTTTTTGCTACCCGAAACCCGTACTTTGGCTGTAGTGTGGTGTTCGCCACCACGGTCGCATCTCAGCCATATCTTAACCTTTTTTGCATAATATCCCTTTCCTTTTGAAATAGAACGTCCGGTCACTATGACGTAACCGCTAGCATGGGCTCTATCGTAAACCCATTGTTTCAACTCTTCAACAACATACCCGAATGCTAAGAAATTTATATAAGAGGCTAGTCTAAATTTATACTAGTCTAAATTATATACCACTGTAAATATATACTAGTTCAATCTAACAAACCATAAAACATGTAAATATATACTAGTGTAAATAAATAAACACACCATATCGGTTTCATATCAAACATCCGGGTAAGGTTCCATTTTTATGTAAACACCTTCATAAGCACCTTTCTCGTTGTCAGCAGCTTCCTCAAAGTCGTTATCACCTTCCTCATAGTCCATAGCACCTTTCCAGCGTGAATGGTAAGTCCCGTATGTGTACTGCGGGTAGCTTGGTGGCACGAAAAATGACTCATATTCCTCTTCATATTCCTTGTTCAGATCGGGCAACACCTTCCCGTCATTACAACGAACCACGGATTTAACCTCTTCCTCACCAACTTGAACCACGAGTCCGAAAACGCTTTCAGAGACGTAAGCCTCGTTTGAAGACAGGGAATAACTATAGGAATATGACATCGTGAGACCGGGAATCGCGGGTAGTCGAGAGAGAAGTGGTGGTGGTGTTTGAATGTTTGTTTGAAATGATAATGAAGTTGCACCCATTTGTGTTTATTTGTAAAATACGACGGGCCGTGAAGGCCATGATGGGTCATGTAGGGTTTAAATGAGCAAATCTGCCGCATTTCCACCGGACGTGGAGGCCCCCACGGGCTGTGGAAAGTACACTTTTCAGTCTGAACTCTCTGCTTTTGCAGGGAGTTCAGACTGACCTCGTATCTCGTATAACCACGTCCCGTGGGGGCCTCCACGGCCAGTGGAAATGTGGCTTTAACGTCCCGTTGTGGCCTTCACGGTCCGTAGAGGGGGGGGGGGGGGGGGGGGGGGATCTTTAGAGTTTTGTATGGGGATGTCTATATAATATCACCCTTTTATATACTCATCTCCTGTTGTCAACCTTATCGATGACGTATTTGATTTTTAACTAAATTTGGAAACACTTAACTTATCTTGTAACATAAAATTTAATGAAGTCCATAGAAGCAACACATAACTTTTAATAGAAATGAAAGGGACCTGCTACCAATCTCAATTGCTGTGAAAAAAGTCTTTTCTAATGCTCTTCTGCCCACTATAAATACCACATAAAACCATCTCTCTTCCCACTAAAATCTAGTATTCTCCTTTCTGTCATAATTATAACACCTTTCAAACACAAGCAAAAAGGGTTTATTATATATTTTTATATTTAAATTATTGTTATGGCTACTTCTCATTATGGGCTAATGAGTGGCATGATGATGGCCATCTTCCTGGCTTCATTCGTTTCTGCAGATCCTGAATTGCTTCAAGATGTTTGTGTTGCAGATCTTGCTTCAGGTGTGCAAGTTCTCCAAACTATTTGAGCTATGACATATGTGAGCTATACGACTCGACCTATGTTACCTGATCTTAAATTAAGTTTTAGTTTTACGTTAATCAATGGGTCATAAGATTGTGAGCAACCCCCCCCCCCCCCCCCCCCCCCCAAAAAAAAAAAAAAAAAAAAAAAAAAATTAAATCCAACATTTACATGCCTTATAGAAAAATATGATTAGGAAAGATATTTTAAATCTTGATATATAACAGGTGTAAAGATGAATGGACTTGCTTGCAAAACCAACATATCAGCCGATGATTTCTTCTTCGCCGGATTAGCGAATCCAGCACTCACCAACAACACCTTAGGTGCTACTGGTACGTCAGCCTCAGTCCAACAAATCACAGGACTAAACACCCTAGGCGTATCAATGGCTCGCATCGATTATGCACCTGGTGGTATTAACCCACCACACACCCACCCAAGAGCCACTGAGATAGTGTTTGTGCTTGAAGGTGAATTGGATGTTGGATTCATCACCACCGATAATAAACTCTTCTCTAAGACCATCATGAAAGGTGAAGTTTTCACATTCCCAAGAGGCTTAATTCACTTCCAAATAAACAAAGGTAAAGTTCCTGCTGCAGTTATTGCTGGCTTCAATAGCCAGTTGCCAGGCACCCAAAGGGTGGCAAATGCTGTGTTTGCCTCATCTCCTACCGTAGAAGATGTGGTGTTGACTAAATCATTCCAAGTCGGAACAAAATTGGTGGAGAAAATTAAGTCCAGACTTGCTCCTAAGATGTAAAACCATCGAGTACCAAGTGTGTATTGTATGGGTTTTCATGCTTATATAGTCTTGTTGTTTTTCAATAAAGTTTGCGGGTCAAAGATATCACGGTCCTTGTGTTTGAGGGTTCTATATGGCATGTTTGGATAAACTTATTTGAGTCCAAAAGAAGTTTGCTTAAAATACCTTATTAACTTATAACTTTTTAAAAAGAAGTTTTTAGAAAAGTGTTTGGATTAGCTTATATGGTAGGGGAAAAACAATAAGGTGATAAGTTATTTTGACAAAAGAGTGTTTGATTTAACTTATTTAGATAAAATGACCAAAGGATATAAGGAGGGTAGGTATAAGGATATAAGGAGAGCATGTAGGTAAATATTCATCAATAAGTTATAAGAAGGTTCAAAAAGTCACACATTCCTTAATTTTTGAAAACAACTTATTATAGGCAAATGAAAACTTAAAACATTAAGTCCTTTTTTATTTGCCAAACACTTTTTTTAACTTATTAATTTTTAAGGAAAAGTAATAAGTTATAAGGAGGTGGCAATAAGGAGAGCCAAACATGCTCATAATAACACATTACTGGCTTTTGTTCTGTTCATGTGTTTTGGATAGATTTTGACGAAAATACCACAATATAATTAGTTAATTACCAAACACAACTAGATAAAACACTTTTTTGAACGTGCAATGCATGTCATGAAACGGTGTTTATAACACACAAAAGAAAGTCATTATAGACAAGGTCATAAAATTAATATGACGTTCAACACTTGTAGCCCAGTTGGTTGAGGGCCTAAAGTTTCCTATGGGAGGCTTGGGTTTAATTCCCACTAGCTACATTTGGAGGACATTGGTGGAGGGGAAATGAGGGATGACCCGGCCATTGGTTTAGGTTCGATTCCTGATCCCGACTGGTTTTACCGATTATTTCACTGTTGTGCCTTCGGGCGGGTGAGTGGTCGGGTTTTCCCGGGATTTTGGTGGCAATTGGTGGCCCGGGTACTCTCGAGTACCTGATTCGCCCAAAGGGTTTCCGGGAGTGTTCAAAAAAATAAAATTAATATGACATGCATGCGCGTGTCATCTTTTAATGACACCCATTAATAACACTCTTTTTTGGACACACGTTTATAACGCGTCTTAATGACACACATTTATAACACACTATGCGTGTCATCTTTTTTGACCAAAAAAATCTGTTAATTACTAATTTACCTTGGATTTATATATATACATATAGGGTGAGGATCATGCAAGAACTACTTTAAAAGAGAAAACTCGAGAACTGGAGTGAACACAAAAAAAAAAACAAAAAGCATAAAAACCCCACCTTCACCCCCTAAAAGCCTACCCCTCCCCCCCCCCCCCCCCCCCAAAAAAAAAAAATAAATAAATAAATAAATAAACCTAAACCTCCCATCCACCCCCACCCCGACCGTGAGATGCGCATTTGCAGCTAAACCATCCACCCTCAAAAACGTAAACCCCCCACCCCATCCTCCCAAAAACCTAGGCCTCCCTCCCACCACACCTAAAAACTAAACTCTAAAGATAAACCCTCAAGAAAATCTAACTATAATAGTTAAATGCACACGTACATGCAGTACACGTGTCTAATTTTATAGTTTTTATATAAGGTTGTTTTATGTTTTTCATGTTTGTTGTCCTACATGTATTGAATATTTATGTTACAATATGCATGACTAAAAAATTAAGGAGTTTGAGTGTATTTTATATCTTACTTCGCATCCATTTAATGATCATTGAATAAAATTTTTGACTAGTTATATCTTACAGCGCGTCCATTTAATGATCATTTAATTATGGTAATTGACAATTCTTTCAAAGGTGTGCTCTAATACTGAAATGCACGTACATGTTTGTATATATCTAAGATTGAAATGCACATGTGCAGACATGACATAATATAATCCAAATTCTATATGGGATTTTCGTATGCCCAACACCCAGAAGGTCAATCCCATTGGTAATAGGGAGGGTTTGAAACAAGATTTTACAGTTGGGTACGAGTATGAGATTAGTCATACGTGATCTATTGTCATCCCTATGCCAACTGATGCCATCACTGTTTCCTATGTGTGTAAAGAGATCATTAACATTGTCATGATCTAAATCAGTTTTTTCTAGATTATGAGAATTGGTTGTGATGCCATGTTGAGGGTGAGCTCGAGTCTGTAAACACTTTAATTCAATGTTATAGGAATCTGTGATGACTTCTTGCTTACCATTGCGATTTGATTGTTGTTATTTCGGTGCTGAATTTTGATTAACTGTTAAAAGTTTTTGTTAAATTAGCAAAAACATACTCTTAGATGCAACAATATGTGTTTATTTATAAATTACTAGCTTTTATCCCGGTAGTGTCCCGGGGTTGAGATATCTAATATAACATAATAAAATATCAAATATAACAACATAATTAATGATTTGCCAATACATGATTAATGAATAATAATAATAATAATAATAATAATAATAATATTATTTATTTATTTATTTTAAACAAATCTCTGCCATTAGTTATCATATTTAAATATAAAAAAAAAGAATCTCTGCCTATGAAGTTATGTTTATCGTTTGTGATTTATTAGTAGAGTAAAATATATTTGAAAACAAAACCCTACAAAAATAGTCGTTTTTTTTCTCCGTTTTATATATAGCACTATGGTACTCGTTGGAAAGATAATAAAATGCTCGTTAATTTAGTGTAATTTTTTCCTTTAAAAAATCTCGTATAAAAAAGATAGTAACGTTTAAAAGTTATGGGATGAAACATTAGAGAGAAAATTTAATTTTGTTTTTAAATTCTTATCTTTTCCTAAAATAAATATAATATATATAAATTTATTAAAAAACTCAAAAATTAAAAAATCTCATGTGATGTCACGTGACACATTCAAAGAGGGGTTGAGACCTCCATTGAATGTCACATCATCAAAGTTCAATTTTTTTATTATAATTTATAGATATTGAGTTATAATTAATTTATGAGTATTCTAATTTGAGCTTAAAACTATAATCAAACGAGTAAGGTAACAAGCTAGCCCCAAGTTTTTTAGACCTAACTTTATATTTTCATGAAAGTTCAATTGACACTTCTCCAAATTAGTCGAAACTAAATTTAGGCATTCCTAACTAAAAAATATGGTTTGAAAACTTTTCTTGAAGAGGAAGTTCCCACTTATCTTGTAACATAAAATTAATGAAAGGGACGAAGCAACGACTATGCTTTAACAAGAAATGAAAGAGACCAACTACCAATCTGTATTGCTGTCGAACTGTTTTCTCTAGAACCCAGTTTAAATACTACATAACCCATCATATCTGTTCCCACTTAAAGTGAAAGGGTTTATTGTAGACTTAATATTCAAATTATTGAGTGATCAAGATTTACTATGGCTATTACTGATTATGGGCTAATTATTCGCATAACGATAATCACCTACTTTGGTTCCTTTGTTTCTGCATACTCAGAATTGCTTCAAGATGTTTGTGTTGCTGATCTTGCTTCAGGTACTTTAATCCTTTTCATCTCTACCACCAACTCCAAAGTCCAAACCGTTTTTAATATGTAATTGCATACATAAGTTTATACGAATTCATGAAATTTGTATTGAGCAGAAAAGGTCTAGATAATATATATATATATATATATATATATATATATATATATTGAAAACCCACTCGAGTTAAGAAAACTCTGAAAACCCGTCAAAAAACCATCTAAAAAGGTTTTTTTTTTTTTTTTTTTTTTTTTTTTTGAAAAAAATACACAAGGTAACATACATGTTTTAAGCGTTTTGGCCAAAAAAATAAAAAAAAGCGCCGAACGAGTATTTTAAAAAAAGTAAACAACGCAAACTTTGTAACAGCGCTGTTACAAAGTTTGCGTTGTTTATTTTTTTTAAAAATATTCGTTTGGCGCTTTTTTTATTTTTTTGGCCCAAAACGCTTAAAAACATGTATGTTACGTTGTGTATTTTTTTCAAAAAAAAAAAAAAAACTTTTTTAGATGGTGTTTTGACGGGTTTTCAGAGTTTTCTTAACTCGAGTGGGGAGGGATAAAATGAAAACCCTCTTAAATTGAGAAAACCATTTAAAAGCACCGATGGGATTTAAAAAAAATATATATATACAAAGTTGTTAAAAAACATATGTTTTCAGCAACTTTATTTATTTTTTTAAAAAAAAATCTCATCGGCGCTTTTTTTATTTTTTTTGGCCCCAAAACACTTACAAACATGTATTTTACATTTGTTATTTTTTTCAAAGAAAAATAATGTTTTTACATTGGTTTTCGAAAGTTTTCTCAACTCAAGCGACCAATTAGGGGCGACATGGACCTTTAGGGATCTTTTTTTGCAGACGAAACTAGTAGTGGCGACTGTCACCGCTAAAGGGCTAGTCGACGCTAAAGGTATACTATTAGCGGCGACATGCATCGCCGCTAAATGTCCCGTTTCTTGTAGTGACACTTTTGTACTCTAAAACAACGAAGTCTTAGCGGCGACATGCATCGCCGCTAATGGACTGGAAGTGAAGATTTGAGTTGAACGGAAAGGTCTGAAATTTGAATCAGATCTCAACTGGATTAACCGATGGACAACGTCTAAAATATAAACTGGACCGCATCAACATCGAACTAGTGCATTTTGGGTTGGCTGAAACAAGTAGCAAAGGAAACTTAAAGTACAATCCTACTCCGAATAATTAAGTTACCACACAAAGAATCCTGATAGCTAAAATATGATTTTAAAAAGAATTATGTAGCCAGATTAGCATGCAATGAGCTTTAAGTTTATGAAATCCATCTCTATTGCTCCACATACCACAAAAACAAGAAACACAAATATATGAAGGCATATATACGAATATATGCTTACACATTAGAGCTTGAGTGTTTTGAAAAGAATATATTTTTTCTAACTAAATAATAAACCGAAACTCTTGCATTGTTCTTTCATAGAAAATACCTAAGTCGTCTTATGATTAATGAAAAGAAATTCAAAGGTTAATAATGGAGGGGAAGGGAAGATATTTGAGTTGAAGTCCACATGTCTCAAGTTTGAATATGAGCCCAACCCGATTTATTGTCGTAACACGTATGTCTAAAATCTAAGCTGGACCTCGTCTAATAGTTAACTTTGTACTCGTGTGTTTTTGGTTGGCTAATATAGGTAGCAAATGAAACTTAAAGTGCAATCCTACTACTAATAATTAAGTGACAGCACAAAGAATTCTCATAGCTAAGATACGATTTTAAATAGAACGTAGATTTGCATGAAATGAGCTTCTAGTTTGTTAAATCCATCTTATAAAGGAAAGTCAACTGTAGTAAATGACTAGTCAATGTACATTATTATGATTAATTGTGTATTATTGTATTTCCATATATACTTGTAATTTCTCATTATAAATAAAGCTTCCTAACAACCTCTCAAAACATTAAGGTTGATTTCCATAACTCTTACATGGTATCAGCCTAAATCCCTTAACCCTAATTTCTTTTTCTTCACCCTTCGATCCTACCTGCTTCTGCCGCTGCTCATATGGCCGCCCCTTCTTCCACTGATTCTCTTCTCCCCTTCAATAATGTCTCCCACCCTACACCAATTAAGCTTTCAGCCTCAAACTATTTGGTGTGGCGCAATCATATGCGTCTTCTCCTTGCCCTTCATCGGCTTCAAATCCATATAGATGGTTCGGCTTCACCGCCGCCAGCAACCATCTCCGCCGACAGCAAGACTCTTCCAAATCCGGTTTTTGTTGTCTGGACTACCAATGATCAGAGAGCAGCTCTTATTCTTCTCTCTTCTCTGACCGAAGCCGCTGCTGCTGAAGTTTTGGGCCTGGAAAGTGCCCGTGAAATCTGGTCGGCACTTGAAAATGCCTACAGCAACGCGTCCGTAGAGCGTGTTCAATCCCTCCGTGATTCTCTTCGTGCTTTAACCAAAGGTAATTCTACTGTTACTGAGTTTTCTCGCAAGTTTAAAAATTTCTGTGAACATCTTGCTGCCATTGGTCACCCGGTTGCTGACATTGATAAACTTCACTGGTTTCTATGTGGACTCGGACCTTCGTATGAGGTATTTTCTACTGCTTTACGTGCAACCAAGCCTGCCCCTTCTTTTTCAGATTTAATAGCTCAGGCAGAAAGTCATGAATTGTTCTTGCAATCTCTTCATGGTTCAAATGTGCCACCGGCTGCCTTTTATGGTCAGAATCGTCGAGACCCTGGTAATGGTCGTGGCCGCGGGTCTTCCAGTCGTGGCTCCTACAATCGTGGGTCCTCGAATTCTGCTACTGGACGTGGTCGTGGTGGTAACCGTCGACCACCTCACTGCCAACTTTGTCGGACCAATGGCCACTACGCCTCGGCTTGTCCAAAACTTCATACCTTTGCATCACAGTCTTCCGTTGTGGATGACAACTTAGCAAAGGCGTTTCATGCACAATGTCATGTCAACCATGACTCGCCCGATTGGACAGGTGACTCTGGTGCGAATGAGCATATGGCTCCAACAGCTGATTGTCTTCATCACTCGACTCCTTATACAGGTAATGATAAGGTCACATTTGGTAAAGGCAAACAACTTCCAATTACTCATAAAGGAACATATAAACTTCGTAATAATATTACTCTTCGTAATGTTCTTGTCGTCCCTAATCTTACGAAGAAGTTATTATCTATTAGCAAGTTAACTGCTGATAATCCGGTTGATGTCCTATTTTCACAACATTATTTTGATATTCAGGATCGGAAAACAAAACAGGTGCTCGCTAAAGGAACATGTGCTGATGGTTTATATGTGATTCAAGATGGACCCCAAGCTTTTGTTGCTGATTTGTCGAATAAAGCCTCTTATGAATTATGGCATTTACGTTTAGGACATGTGTCATTTGATGTTATTTCTGGTTTGAATAAGTCTGGTGTTTTATCTGTTACTTCTTTGTTGCCTAAACCAACTATTTGTGCTTCTTGTCAACTTGCTAAGGGACAACGTTTGCCTTTTAATACTAATGATAAGCGTGCATCTTTTCCTTTGGATTTGGTTCATTGTGATTTATGGGGACCGGCTCCCATTACTTCTACCGATGGTTATCGTTATTATGTAATTTTTATTGATGATTATTCCAGGTTTACGTGGTTTTATCCACTCAAAACCAAGACAGGTTTTTATTCGGTCTTACCCGCTTTTATTAACCTCGTCCAAACATAATGCTCAAGAAAAATCAAAGTCTTTCAAAGTGACGGTGGCACTGAGTTTGTAAACCACACAGTTCGGAAAATTTTTGAAGAAAATGGTACTTTTCATCGTTATTCATGCCCCTATACGCCTCAACAAAACGGGCGTGCGAAACGGAAGCATCGTCACATAGTAGAAACTGGTCTTGCTATGTTGTTTAACGCAAATATTCCGGCTTCTTTTTGGGTGGATGCTTTTACCTCCGCGACATTTATTATTAATCGCGTGCCATCTCCTTTGCTTGACAACAAATCACCCTTTGAGTTACTTATGAAGCAAGTGCCACAATATTCTAATTTTCGAGTATATGGATGCTTAGTATTTCCATATTTGCGTGATTATGCCAAACATAAGCTTGAGCCACGCACTCTTCCATGTGTTTTTATTGGCTATAGTCCTTCTCACAAAGGTTTTCGTTGCCTGGATCCGTCAACTAATCGGATATTTATTTCACGGCATGCTCGCTTTGATGAATGCTCCTTCCCATTTAAAGGCATCAATGCAACCACACCTCTTGATCATTTGGTACTTACTACCTTTACTGTTGAACCTGTTGATTCACCACCACAACACCCTCCGTCCCACAATCCTTTGCCTACCCAATCAACCAACCCCACTAAAGCCCAATCATACCCCAACCGATCCACCACAACCTTGTCCCTTGTGCCCTTCCTCTACCGGCCCACATGGTCCTCCTTCACCTCCTGGCCCAAACAACACTCAACCACCTTTTGAGCCCAACTTTCCTCCAACCACACCCGACCCGCAACCCATACCTGACCCTATTCCACACCCTATCCCCGAACCTGCGCCTGCTGAGCCTGCTCCCGAACCTGAACCCATCCCCGAACCCGAACCTATCCCACACCCTATAAACGAACCTGAGCCTGCTCCTGAACCCGAACCCATTCCCGAACCTGTGCCTATTGCCCAAAATACTCATCCCATGACGACACGTGCCAAGGCCGGTGTTTTCAAACCAAAGTACCAAACGGATCTTTCATGCCTTCATTCTTATGCTTTACATGCTGCCTTATCATCTATTACTGAACCTCGTGGTTTCAAATCGGCAGCTAAGAATCCTTTATGGATGGCTGCAATGGTTGATGAACTTCATGCCTTGAAGAAAAACAACACTTGGACACTGGTCTCACGTCCCGCGTCAGCAAATGTTCTGGGTTCTAAGTGGGTTTTTCGTGTTAAGTATCACTCTGATGGTACCATTGAACGTTACAAGGCACGCTTGGTTGCTCAAGGCTTTACCCAAGTTCCAGGCTTGGACTATTCTCATACTTTTAGTCCTGTTGTGAAAGCCTCCACAGTTCGCATTGTTCTCTCACTAGCTGTTCTTAACAACTGGAAGCTGCATCAACTTGATGTCAAAAATGCATTTTTAAATGGCAATCTGGATGAAACTGTATTTATGGAGCAACCACCAGGTTTTGTAAGTCCCGAATATCCAAACCATGTCTGCAAATTATCCAAGGCACTTTATGGTCTTAAGCAAGCTCCTCGTGCTTGGTTTCAACGTTTAAGCACGTTTCTTCTCTCATATGGATTTACATGCAGTCGTGCAGATACATCTCTCTTTGTTCTTCGCAAAGATGACCACATCATGTATCTCCTGGTCTACGTGGATGATCTCATTCTCACTGGTAATGATGAATCTATTATTACTACCTTTATCTCACATCTTAACAGGGAGTTTGCCATCAAAGACCTTGGTGCTCTAAACTATTTCCTGGGTTTGGAAGTCGTGTACACTCCGACTGGTCTTTTTCTCACGCAAGCCAAATATGCTAAGGATATTCTTGTTCGGGCAAAAATGTATGATGCAAAACCTGTTGCCACCCCTCTTTCTCCGTATGAGTCTTTCATTGCGGATGGGGTTCCATATTCTGATCCCACATTGTATCGTTCTCTGGTTGGAGCTCTGCAATACTTAACTATTACCAGACCTGATTTGTCTTACGCAGTCAATCAGCTTTCTCAGTTTCTTCATGCTCCCACTATTGATCATTTTACTTCTGTCAAACGCCTTCTTCGTTATGTCAAAGGCACCTTGTCGTTTGGTCTCAACTATAGCCGCTCCCATGCTCCATCCATTGTGGGATATTCGGATGCTGACTGGGCTAGATGTCTTGATACACGACGCTCCACGTATGGCTACTCTATTTTTCTTGGTGGAAATTTGGTGTCTCGGAGTGCCAAGAAGCAGCCTACAGTCTCCAGATCTAGTTGTGAATCTGAATATCGTGCTATGGCCAATACTGCTGCTGAACTTGTTTGGATTACTCATCTTTTACAGGAGTTGCATGCACTCCCTCCTGATCGCCCTACATTGCTTTGTGATAATAAAAGCGCGCTGTTCATGACTCAGAATCCGGTTGCTCACAAACGTGCTAAACATATTGACTTGGATTATCAGTTTATTCGCGAATTGGTAAATTCTGGGAAGCTCTATACTAAATTTGTTCCTACCAATCTCCAGGTGGCGGATATATTTACTAAAAGTCTTCCGCGTGCTCAGTTTGAAGTTTTTCGTACAATGCTTCGTCTCGGACCGCCACCATTTCGATTGAAGGGGGTATAAAGGAAAGTCAACTGTAGTAAAGGACTAGTCAATGTACATTATTATGATTAATTGTGTATTATTGTATTTCCATATATACTTGTAATTTCTCATTATAAATAAAGCTTCCTAACAACCTCTCAAAACATTGAGGTTGATTTTCATAACTCTTACACATCTCTATAGCTCAAAGTACCACAAACATAAATGAGCTTATTGGGGGTCTACCCTTTTAATCTACCTGCTACTCTTATGTAATCTGACCTTTTAGTTTGTTAAATCCATCCCTTGCACATTTCCTTACTTGAAAACACCTTAATTAGCTTTATTATAAATGAAAAGAAATTCAAAGGTTAATAATGGAGTGGAAGTGAAGATTTGAGTTTAAAGTATAGGTCTCAAGTTCAAATCTAATTCAAACAAATTAACTATCGAATTAAGTCTAAAATGTAAACTGGACCTGGGTTGGCTACAATAGGTAGCAAAGGAAAGCTAAAAGTAAAATCCTAGGTATTCCAAATAATTAAGTGACAACATAAAGAATTTTGATAGCTAAAATTCCATTTTTAAAAGAACGTTGTAGCCATATTTTCATAAAATGAGGTTTCATTGTGTTTTATGAAAATGGGTTTTGTGTTTATGGTGTACATTGTGTTTTATTATGTTGTTTGTTGTGTTTTAGTCTACTGTTCATTGTATTTTACTCATCCGTTCATTGTGTTTTTAACCTGTCATCCATTGTGTTATACTAAGTTATGTACCCGTGTGATACACGGATTAAACAATTTAAATTATATATATTATAAATATAATTAAGAAAAATTAGTTTAATATTTTATTTAAAATAAAAAAAGTTGCCTTTACAACCGAAAAAATATTAAATATTCATCAGTTCCTAATTGATTTATTGTAAAAAACATTTTTATTCACAAAAAAACTTTTTTCAAACATTCCAAAATGTATCTTCCACAACGTGGCTATTACCTTATAAGACTGCAGGTACAACAAAACAAAACAAAATCAAAAACGTAATAAAGGTAAATCTGTTTAGGCTATAATATAAAAAAATGAAATTAATTTAAAATCATCTCCTCATCCATTAAACCATCCCAATCGAGTATTGTTCATTAGGAATTTTTAATAAAGATTACTTTTGTTAGTTCATAAGCATTTTCAAATTATATCTAATAATTTATTTCTAATTTTGTATTATATTAATTGATTTACAAAAAACATAGAATATATATATATATATATATATATATATTAAACTGAATTCCAGTAATTATACTAAAATTATAGTTGTAATTAACAGATAAAAACTGAATAAGTAATAATTATTAAATGAAGAAACAAATTAAAATAAATGTATTGTTTAAAATAATAAAATGAGAGGCTTTGTGATGGATTTCTATATACTCCATGTGCTGTCTTTTATTACTACAGATAGAAATCGATTAATGTTGATTGATTTATTTTATTTATTTGTTTTGAAGAACATGAAAGTCTCACAAAAAAAGCATGACTAATTGCATTGTGTTATTCTTAATTTGTTTATTTAACTTTTGAATTTTAAGTATTAAAATTAATATGTATTTGTTGAGCATAGTTTAACTTCTAAAACAATGACCAAAACAAAAAAACCTAATAATCATTTGTCAAAAATTGTAATAAAATTAATTTTAAACTTAGAATAACAGATCAAATATTGTAAAAAGAATCATGTGTTTTCTTTTATTAATGATTTCAGTTACAACTATGATTATTAATGTAATTAATAAAATTCAATTTAATAAATTTATAATATGCTTTTGCAAATCAATTATTATATTTAAATTTGAATTTATTATATTAAATAATAATATGAGGGAATTCATAAGGGAGTGTCATGTGACCCTCATGTGTTTTCTTTTATTAATGATATATATATATATATATATATATATATATATATATATATATAAGTTACAACTATGATTATTAATCAATTATTATAATTAATTTTGAATTTATTGTATTAATTAAATAATAAAATGAGAGAATTCATGAGGGAGTGCCATGTGTCCCTCATGTGTTTTCTTTTATTATATAGTGTAGATGTAGATGTAGATGTAGATGTAGATGTAGATGTAGATGTAGATGTGTAGATGTAGATGTAGATAAGTTAGAACTATTATTATTAATCAATTATTATAATTAAATTTGAATTTATTGTATTAATTAAATAATAAAATGAGAGAATTTATGAGGGAGTGCCATGTGTCCGTCATGTGTTTTCTTTTATTATATAGTGTAGATGTAGATGTAGATGTAGATGTAGATGTAGATGTAGATGTAGATGTAGATGTATATGTAGATGTAGATATGTTACAACTATGATTATTAATCAATTATTATGATTAAATTTGAATTTATTTTATTAATTAAATAATAAAATGAGAGAATTCATGAGGGAGTGTCATGTGTCCCTCATGTATTTTCTTTTATTATATAGTGTAGATAGAAGTGTAGATGTAGATGTAGATGTAGATGTAGATAGTGTAGATGTAGATATATATAAGTTACAACTATGATTATTAATCAATTATTATTATTAAATTTGAATTTATTGTATTAATTAAATAATAAAATGAGAGGATTCATGAGAGAGTGTCATGTGTCCCTCATGTGTTTTCTTTTATTATATAGTGTAGATGTAGATTAGACGTTTCAATATGTTTTATACCCGATTATTCATTGCTTATTTAATTTGCTTCAATATGGTACTCATATTAAAGATAAAAATTATGCTCAATTTTAGGGTATATTTTTTTTTTTAAAAGACGACGTATAAAAAGTTACGGATGTTTATTAATGATGGTGGAAATGTTAAGTGACTTGCATGTGTATGTTATTTTGACAAAATTACCCTCTCTACTGGGGTATTCTTTAGACACATGTCATTTTCTCACACTTTTTATTTTTATAGTCTTTGTATCATAACTCAACCCTTAATTTCAAATATCGACAACCTGATGCACACAATTAATATAGCATCCAACGAGTGAGTTACATGAACTTGGGTCGGATTGCTAGCGGGTTAATGTCGGTGATCAAATATTAATTTTTTTTTTTTGTTATTTGAAAGGGAAAAACTGTTTCTGGTAACGATCATCTTTGCGAAAGCATACAGTTATGCTGATTGCAGTATATATTATTATTATTATTACATTCAAATAATAAAAAGGTAAAAAAAATATCTAAAAGAAATAGTTTTTATATAAATTACTAATATAAGAGTCTTATGTTTTTATATGATAGCATATATATTCTTAACTTTTATTAAAAAAAAAAAGATTTTAATAAGTTAACTGTAAATGTGGATTTTCATTAATGTAAACATTATAAATTTACGAACTTCACTCATTTTAAAAAGTATTGAATAGAACATGAACGATCCTAAATTCCCAATTTTTTTTATTATATAGAATTATTTAAGTAGGTCAAATTATTCTAGACATTGTAACAAAATTGATAAGTATGAGAAGAATACAAAAAACACAATATATTACAAAATATAACACAATGCTGAAAATATAACATAACGTTAAAAAAAACCACAATGCATCGCAAAAATGCACAAGGATGAAAATAAACACAATGCTACATTAAAGACACAATGTTATAATGTAAATTCTAAAATCTATAAGCTAAAAATCCAAAAAAACAAAAACTAAAAACTATGATCGTAGGGTTTGATGAGACGGTTTCAATACTGCTTGAATGAGTTTATTCAAAGTCTATATCATACCCTTCATAACAATTCTTATTTTTCTTTCACTATGTATTTAATCCTCCATTTAAGCATATTCCTTCTTTCTTTTTTTTTTTTTTCTTTTTTTTTTTTTTTTTTTTGTTTTGAATTTAAGTATTTCAATTTTATATCCACGAAATAAATTACATAAGGATAACAAGTAATGTACTTTAAGGTTTTTTTTTATTATTTAACTAAATTGTTTGAATTATTTAATTAAATAATTTTTAAAAATGGTGGTTTTAATATTTTAGTTAATTATAAAGTGTAAAACCAAGCCGGCAAAACTTACTATTGTAACGTACAGAATCATTAACTAGTTTATTATAGGATTTATCAAGGCAAGATGGTAAATTAGGGGTAGAAAAAATAAGTTTAAATGAAAGAGTAATATCTATATCCTTCGGCTCGATTGGAGCATCTTCTTTTCATTGAAATGAAGAGTGTATATTTTTTCTCCACGTGACTTATGTGGTTTGTCAAAGAAAAAAAAAAGGTTCCTTCATGATTATGTAATTTTTTTTTTAAAATTTGTATCATATTTATATAAAGCACAAAAGATATTTTGAATCTTAACAAATTAATTTGCGTAAAACAGATATGAAGGTGAATGGATTTTCTTGCAAAAGCAACGTATCAGCTGATGATTTCTACTTTGCTGGATTAGCGAATCCAGGGATCACCAACAACACCTTTGGTGCAACCGTTACACCAGCCTCAGTCGAACAAATCACGGGGCTAAACACCTTGGGCGTGTCCATGGCTCGCATTGATTACGCACCAGGAGGTCTAAACCCACCACACACCCATCCAAGAGCCACAGAGATTGTGTTTGTGCTTGAAGGAGAATTGGATGTTGGATTTATCACCACCGAAAATAAGCTCTTTTCAAAGACCATCATGAAAGGAGAAATCTTCACATTCCCTAAAGGCTTAATTCACTTCCAAATAAACAATGGTAATGTTTCTGCCACCATTATTGCTGCCTTTAACAACCAGTTCCCGGGCACCCAACGGGTGGCAACTGCCATGTTTGCCTCCTCTCCGACGGTAGAAGATGCTGTCTTAACTAAAACATTCCAGGTTGGAACCAAAGAAGAGGAGAAAGTAAAGTCTAGACTTGCTCCTAAGACCACATCATCATCTCCTTCATCATTCTCCTCCACCATTCAACCTATAACATACCCATCACTTATCATTCACTCTTTTTTTATATTTTTAAATACATTAAATGTTATTAATTTTTAAACCTTTAGGAACTATATAAATATAAAAATAACATATATCAGGTTAAATAAAAACTTTTTGATTAATATATAATAAAACTATACACAATATTAAATAATAAATAACACGGCCAATCAATTTTTATTTTTAATTACTTTTCTCAAAAAAATATTAACAACATTAAGGCCACTTCAAGTTCTGTCCTTATAAAATGATCGGTTCGATAGTTTTTATTTTATACATTCTTCCCTTTACGGTCACTTTTTGGTTTATTTTCACAATTAAGCACATTTTCACCATTTCGATTTTGGTCACTTCATATATAACCCTCTCTTGTTCGCTTTAGCACCATCCTTGTTGAGATTGTTGGAATGATAAGACCGATGGGAAAGCGTAGGATCAAAATGTAAGTAATACCTTTGTGACTCAAAAGGGATCTTTGGAGTTATTTAGATTGTATTGTTACATTTCTTTGAATGGCGTAGAGATAATTGTGTGTATGGAATTAAAAGAGCCAGATAATTGTAATGGTCCAAATGTACTTAAATGAGTAGAATTGGGTGTAAACGAGTGGGGTAGGTTTTTCATGCCCACCACCAGTTCAGTTTTGTTTTGATTATTACTAAGATCCAGTGTACTAATCCCTACTAGCTTACTATGTAATCAGTTTTGAGCCCGGTGATTGAGAAAGCACATTCAACAAACCATAAAATTATAAGGATCAAAATTATACAATGAAACTCTTTGCATTACAAATCGATATACAGAAACAAAATCATATAACGTGTTTGTTTGAATTACAAATCAATATGCGGAACACATCTATTCGTTTTTAATTCGAATCAAACAAGAACACACAGATATAGCTATCAATCCCAAATCTAGTTCTAGTTAAATCTTCGACTCGCTTGAATTGTCCCTAACATGTGTCACTATGCAGAGAAGTTTAACTTTGCGCCTGAATTTCTCGTGTGCGCAAACCTCAACTTTGTGTGTTTTGTACAAGCCTTCACTTTGTAAATCATACACAAACTTCTATTTTGCGAATTGTCATGTGAAATCTTTCACTTTGCGCATTGATAAGCATCAATCACACAGTTTGATGGTTATAGTTTTTGCCTTGATTGATATTATTAAACCTTTCTATAACTGATAAGTATCGGTTACTAAATTTAGACCATACGACATTCCCACTGGTTAATACGGTTGTTTTAAATACTAGTTCATACCGGTAGAACCGGATACTAAACACATACTCGATATGTTAAAGGCGTGTAAAATTAGGGGACCCATATATGTTTCGAACCGCCGGTATTACCGGTTCATACAAAAAAAACTAGTATATTCACTCTTTAATTTTGAAATTTAATTAACAAGGTAAGCCCAATATTGTTAAAATGTGATCCTAATATCCTGCATGCATGGGCACAAAGATCGTTCAAGGTGGTTAGCTTGTGTATGTTGTGTTTGAATTCAAAATAAGGTGGTATTGCCGAGTCTAGTAGTTGTTGAGAGTCTTTAGAAGGATCCACTTTTCCACGGTGTGACCTGCCTATTTAAATTGTTTTGATTATGTGTTTGATGTACTCGTTTTCCTTTGATCATTGAAGAATACGATCTATTCTGTGTCGACTTCATTTCCTTGTTGTTTTATCTTATTTCTTTTCTGTTTGCTCTTGCCAACACGTGGTATCAGAGCCAAATAACCATGTCTGATACACCAAATCACAATCCTGTAAACCCTATTCCAGTGTTCAAAGGAGAAGGCTATGAACACTGGAGTGTACGAATGAGAACCATTCTAAGATCCAGAGAATGGTGGGAAATAGTGGATCTTGGGATGATTGATTATCCTGATGATGTTATGAAGGCTAGACTGGAGAGGAAGAATGATGCTAGAGCCATGGTAGTAATCCAGCAAGGCATTCATGATCAGTTGTTTTCTCGAATTGCAAATGCCAACACAGCTCAAGAAGCATGGGACATTTTGAAGATGGAGTGTCAGGGAGATTTACAGGTTCAAGCTATGAAGCTACAGGGGTTGATAAGAGAATTTGAAAACTTGGCAATGAAAGAAAATGCCGTGGCTCAATTGATAGGGCTTTAGTGGCCTTTTGTTTTTTTGTACTGGGATTAAATCAGTTAAGAGTCGTGGCTCAATTGGTTTCAGTGTAGATGTGGTTACGTTGACTCGGCTCCAGACTCGGGTTTGAGTCTGGTGGATAGTTTTTCTTTTTTTTTTTTCGCAAAGAGGGGAGTGGATGGGAGATGGGCCGGGTCTTGGGCTGGACCTGCTGATGGGCTCAAGAGGTTGGGCTCAGAATTGAGAAAGGGATGGTTGGGTTTTGTTTGGTTTAGAAATATCATGATAAGTTCTTGTATAAAAAAAAAAAATTGAGATAAAAAAAATAAATAAAAAAATAAAAAAATTAGACAAAGGTTATTATATTTGTACAAAGATTGTATAATATAGGTAAAGTGGTGATTTTACTAAAAAAAATTTGGGGAAAAATTTGCGATGTTACAACCACGGTGTCCCCTAGTACGTCCACCAGCACGACCAGACATGTTCTGCCAAAACACAAACAAGATACTCAGCATCACTACTAGATCAAACTACTAGTGACCAAACGAATTTAGAACGGGGTTCCAGCATGATCATCTGGCCGAACTCGAAGTCCACCTAGATTTTCATGCATTTCGATTTATGATTTCGTGTGCACCCGAAATAACAAATCGCTCTACATGGTCCTCTAGGCGTGCTCCTAGCTAGAACTTCCAATCACCCGACACCCACATTCCTAAAAGAAACCGTTATCGCACGAAGGTCCCCAAAGTGAACAATCACCCAGGGGGGTACTATGACAAGTACTAGTGCAGGATAGTGAGTGTGTAGGCAAGTATGTACATTAGAGCATAGAGGGGAGATATCCAAATCCCGGAAAAATTTCAAGAATGTGCTGAAGCCACTCCAATGTACACTACTGCCAAGTATAAGCGATAAGCCCCCTCATCTTCAAACCCGAAGAAGAAGATATAATAAGTGTAGAAATAGTCCAAAGATAGATAATATGATATTGTGTGATGAGGATACCGACACCCTGACAAGATTAGTATGTTTACTAAATGACACGACTCGTAACTATGTGTGACCGTCTAACGTGTGTGATACTCGGCTATAGACTAGACTCTACATGCAGTCCTAGTTCACTATTACCATTGGCTCTGATACCAATCTGTCACACCCTCAAATTTCCACATGCGGGGTTTTACCGCGAAGTGCTTGACACACCAGGATCCAAGTCAACGGTCACAATAAACGACATCTATATGATATGAAAACAACGTAAATTGCCATTAAATTTCAAAAATTCAACTATCGCTTGCGGAAGCGTAAAACTTTATTTCAACTCAAAAGTAAAACATGAAAGTCTGATAATACTCTAAACGAAATGCAAATGGACCCTAGGCGCCGTGAGACTCTGTGCGCCTAAACTCAATGCTGCTACCTTAGCGACCTGAGAAAACATGCCAAAAAGACGTCAACATATAATGTTGTTGAGTTCATAGGTTTTAAGTTCACAAAGCGTTTCAAGCGTAAAGAGTTTCATCTCAAAAGTACCAAGTATGCAAAACCTTTAAGTAAATAACAAACGTTTCCTTACTACTACGACTGTGTTGCCAAAACCATTACTGACAAGCGTTGTGTGTGTTGCCGCCCGTGTTTGAGTTGCCGAAAATAGAGACAATATGCACCCGCCCGGCTCCCAGCCGTCGGGTGGGGTTCGTCAAGCCCAATAGATCTATCCACATTTCCCCCGTTGTGCCCCACACATTCATGGTTTCCCAGCGACTTAGCGTTGCGTTTCTTCGTATAGTAATTTAAAACAAACGTTGAGTTTCATAAGCGTTGCGTTTCAAAAGTGTTGTGTTTCATTAGCGTTGCGTTTCAAAAGTGTTGCGTTTCATAAGCATTGTGTTTCAAAAAGTGTTGCGTTTCATAAGCGTTGCGTTTCAAAAGTGTTGCGTTTCATAAGCATTTCGTTTCAAAAAGTGTTGCGTTTCATAAGTGTTGCGTTTCAAAAGTGTCGCGTTTCAAAACATAAACGTTGTATTTGTTAAAACGTGTGGCATGCTTCTCCCCCGAGAAAAAGTGTATAAAAGAGGGGCCGTGAAACTCACCTTAGAGTGCGTCCTCAGTAAAATAGAAATCCGATACGTGTGTAATAGTCCCTACTAGTGGCGACCTATCAATGAGTTTACATAAGTGTGATGACTACTAACCCGAAGGCTAATCAGTCCCCAAGTTGTCCAGACCGTGACCGTGTATGTTGAAAACATGGTTAAACGGTAAACCGACCAAACCTGACAATACCCGACATCCCATTGGTGACCCGACATCCCACGTGTTAGCCACATACAAGATATCATGCAACTTATGCCATTAAACACTTAGCATGCGCAAACATTCACCCTACTCGAACACGTATAACTAAGTTATTGGACATGTCACGGGGTTCCTAACATGTTCCTAGGTGTCAAACCGTGCTTCGGGATGTTAAAATGTACATATGACAGCAGTACACGCGATTAGGAATCAAAATGCAATTAGGAAAAGTCAACTGGTGATTAGGAAGGTCAAAATGGCGATTAGAATTGTAATCACCAGACATACTGGCGATTGGGCTCCCAATCGCCTCTTGTTACACGTGATGACGGGTGTCCTAAAACGACAACGTTTAGACCCCTCGTCGAAAAGATAAGCAAAATAAATTTGATTAAGAGGTTGCCTGACTTAGTGGAGCTGATATAAGGCAGCTTACCTGCCATATGGAAGCCTCAGGGCAGAAAGCAAACAGTAAAAAGTCTTGGAAATGCAAAAAGGGGATTTTGGCTTATTATCATGGCAAGGGACAAAACACCACACAGCTCCAAGCCTTGCATTGGAAATGATAAAAGCTGAAAACATCCTAAAAGGGTAAAGTCTCACTGCAGGGAACTAAAAGAGGGTCAAACACATCCAGGTATGGTAAGGAAGCTACCCTGAGGAAGCTCCTGGGCAGAATTCCACTGCCTATATAAGGAGGCCCTTGGGTAGGCATTCCACACACACTTCTCACTTATTCTCTCTACTCTCATACTCTCTACTTCATTATTTCCCAACTCCAAATGAATACATACTTATTCTCACGCCGGAGTCCAAACGCAGGAGGCTCCCTCCTACGTTAAGGCTAACGGTGTCTGCTACCTTTGTACAGGTCCTTCCAGGAACTTGAAGACCCCTAATCCCACAACCAAATCTAAACCTAAACTTAAAACCTTAATCTCAACCTAACATACCTCTAACCTATAATCCTAAGCATCTCCTAACCTAATACCGGTCATTTTCCTTGTAGCAACAAGTGGCGCCCACCGTGGGGCTGTCGCTACTTTGAACAAAACTGTTGAGAGTTTCTACAGTCCCATTTGTTCCTAAGTAACCTCCTTTTGTGATGACTGGTGGAGATAACCGCCTAGGAGGGGGTCTTCCAGAAACTCCGGCCACTAGTCACACCTCGGGTGATGCTTCTGGCCATGAAACACCTTGAACGGACGGACAACAAATCGAACCGTCTCTAGGAGACATGCTCCACTTCCAAACACCGCCATCCTCAAGGGCTGTTAACTCGTCTCCTAGAGACGACTTGTTGTTTCCAGTTGAACGAATGGACATCACCCCGGAGGGAGTACGAAGAAATTTCTTGCAACTCCGAGACCTCCTGAATGGTTATGTGCGAGAGGAAACGTCCAGAGGAGTCAGGGTCAGGTTGTCCTATGACGAAGAGCCTGTTGTCACCCTCTCACCTGGCCCTCCGTTGCTGGGAACCACCACCTCACCAGCAACCCAGCGTGACTACACAAACCCTCACCCCTACTTGAACAGTCGAGGGGACATTTACTCAGGAGGAGGAGGTCCTAGCAGCTCCGTGCTCTCTCCGGGGACCTCAATACCACTCTCCTATGAAGAAGCTTTAAGATCGTTACCATTGGCCAGCAGTGCCGTAGCTACCTCCCTTGCGGGAGCAGGAAGTCTTGCTGGAGGATTTGTTGTCCCTCCAGGAGCTATGTATCCTAACTACTCACAGCCTCAGTACTTCCCCATATGGCCGGGAGGGTATCCCTGGCAGTATCCGTCACCCTTGAACCAAGTACCAGTAACACCCCCTGTAGGGGGCAAGGTCCCGTGACCTCTCAACCCATGGTTCAAGCCTCCACGGCCGAAGCTAGGGGCGAGGCTACACCTTCGAAGCCGTACCGACCTAAGTCTTTAGAATGCTTTGCCGAGCACATCGCTCATTTTGATTTCCCCAATAAGATCAAAATGCCAGCTAATGTGAAAACGTACGACGGCACAGAAGACCCGGACGACCACTTGAACGTCTTCTCTGGGGCAGCCACTGTAGAAAAATGGAACGATGCCGAGTGCTGCCACATGTTCATGCAGACCCTGGTAGGACCAGCTCGTCTATGGTTCAGTGGCCTACCGTCTCGGAGCATTTCCTCGTTTGATGATTTAAGGAGAGGTTTCACCTCAAACTTTAACCCCCTCAGGAAGTGCACCAAAGATGCCGCCATATTGCATCAGATCCAGCAAGGGGAGCATGAAAGCCTCCGTAGTTTCATCGAAAGGTACAAGAGGGAAGGTCTGCAGTATAGTGGTGCCACCGAGAAGATCCGGGTGTCAGGGTTCATGGGAGCCATTCGTCCTAAAAAGTTGCTAAGAAGATTTCATGAGGATGTTCCCCAAACCATGGAGGAGGCTTTCGAGAGAGCAGAATCCTTCCTCAGGGGAGAAGAAGCATTAACTCGGCAAGACACCAGGAAGAGGGATCGAGGAAGCTGGAGAGACAGCTCAACAAGCTCCCGGAGACCTCACTTTCAACCTTACAATGAAAGACGATCGGGGAGATCCCTTGACAATCAAAGGAGTGAAGAAAGGCGACGATCCCCAAGGTCAGGAAGGTACCATGACAAAGAAAAACAGGTTTTCACCGTTCTCACCAAGACTCCTCAGGAGATACTCTCCACGGAGGAAGTCAAGTACACCTTTCGACCTCCCAGACCTCTGTCCAAGCCAGCTAACAAAAGGGATGCCAGCAAGCATTGTGCCTTTCATAATGATACAGGGCATCACACGAACGACTGCTACCAGCTGAAAAAGAGGATAGAAGAGGCTGTTAAGTCCGGGGAGCTGGCTCACCTACTCAAATATATCAAAGGAAGAAGGGATGAAGGAAAGAAAGATAAGGAGGTCAACATGGTCAGGCTTGAAGGAGCCCAGCAGGCAAAGAAGGCTCGCACTGAGCCTTGGAACAAACAGTACATCTGCCTTCCTCCTGCTCCCGATGAGCTGATCGTCACACCGGTAATAGTGGAGGCTGAACTGGATGGCTTCCCTATAGATAGGGTGTACATGGACTGCGGAGCCTCATCGGAGGTAATGTATGAACGGTGCTTTGAATCCTTGAGCCCGGAGATCAAATCCAAGCTCAAGCCATCGGACGCGTCCTTGGTAGGCTTCTCGGGGGAACGAGTACATCCCTTAGGGAAGCTCACACTTAGCGTCTGTTTCAGGGATGGAGACTTGTCAAGGACAGAAGAGTTGACTTTCTCTGTTATCAGGTACCAATTACATTGTCACCTTTTCTCTGTCAAGGACAGAAGAGTTGACTTTCTCTGTTATCAGGTACCATTCGAGTTACAACGTCCTCATTGGGAGAATGGGAATTGCCACCTTCGGCGCGGTAGTATCAACAACACATGGTCTAATGAAGCTACCCACCCCTAATGGAATTGCAACCCTAAAGCCAACAGCAGAGGCTCTTTTGATAGCCTCCATAGAAGAAACCAAAGGCCCCAGGGAGTCAGAAACACCAAGCAGCGGTCCCATCCGGGAAGTCAGCATAAACCCTGCCTACCAGGAGCAGACCATCAAAGTAAACAATCTGCTTCCTGATGAGATTACGTGTGAACTAATCAACCTTTTGCAGGATAATCGAGACATATTTGCTTGGTGCCCCGGGGACATGACTGGTGTTCCTAGAAGCATGGCTGAACACTCTCTTAACATAGCCCCCTCATACAAGCCAGTCGTCCAAAAGAAAAGAAGTTTGGCCCCAGCCAGGAGCCATGCTGCTTGTCAGGAGGTGGAGAAGCTGGTTGAGGCAGATATCCTCAGAGAGGTTCAGTATCACTCTTGGGTAGCAAACCCGGTCATGGTTGCCAAAAAAGATGGATCTTGGAGAATGTGTGTTGATTTCAAGGATCTCAACAAAGCCTGCCCTAAAGATTGCTACCCCTTACCCGAGATCGATTGGAAGGTAGACTCTCTCACCGGCTTCCAATACAAGTGCTTCTTAGATGCCTACAAGGGGTATCACCAAATTCAAATGAAGCAAGAAGATGAGGAGAAGACGGCCTTCCACACCGATAGGGGAATCTTTTGCTACAAAAAGATGCCCTTTGGTTTGAAAAACGCAGGTGCTACCTACCAGCGGTTAGTGGATCAGGCTTTCTCGAAGCAAATTGGAAGGAACATGGAAGCTTATGTAGATGACCTGGTCATCAAAAGCAAGTCAGGGGAAGCAATGATCCAGGACATCCGAGAAACATTTGACAACCTTCGAAGAATAAACATGAAGCTCAATCCTGTTAAGTGCTCCTTTAGGTTCGAGGAGGGGAAGTTTCTGGGCCATATTGTTGGAAAGCAAAGCATCAAGGCTAACCCGAGCAAGGTCCAAGCCGTCCTTGATATGAAGTCTCCTACCACAAAGAAGGAAGTGCAAAGCCTCAACGGTAAAATCGCTGCCTTAAAACATTTCTTGCCTAAGTCCGCGGAAAAATCCTTGCCTTTCTTCAAAACACTAAAAAATTGTGTTGATAAGAAGGATTTTCGCTGGACAACCGAGGCAGAGGCTGCCTTCCTGGAACTCAAGAAACACATAGCTTCCCTGCCCGAAGTGGCAGCCCCTGAGGAAGGGGAAGTAATAACAGTTTATTTGTCTGCAGGAATGGAAGCAGTAAGCTCAGTGCTCTTGGTAGATCGAGGTAAAGAGCAAGTTCCAGTCTACTTTGTCAGCGGGGCCCTCAAAGACGCTGAAGTTAACTACACTCCCATAGAGAAGCTTGTGTTGGCACTCGTACACACTGCTAAGAGAGTAAGGCGGTACTTCCAAGCTCACCCAGTAAAGGTCATCACAGATCAACCCATACGATCCATCTTAGAAAAACCAGAAGATTTGGGAAGATTGGCAAAGTGGGCCATTGGTCTAGGGGAGCACAAGATAGAGTACCTGCCAAGGAGAGCTTACAAAGGGCAAGTGTTTGCTGACTTTCTTGCTGAGTTACCCACCCTGCCGGCAGAAGAAGAAATGAACGAGGTTGAAGAACAGCCTGACCTCAAGGGGAAATGGTGTCTTTTTACTGATGGAGCCTTAAGTGTAGAAGGTTCCGGGGCAGGTCTTGTCATCAAGGACCCCCACGGAACCGAATACACTTATGCCCTCCGTCTAGACTTCCCCTGCACCAACAACGTTGCTGAATACGAGGCCCTCCTGGCCGGGTTGAGATTGGCAAAAAGAATGAAGGTACAAGAACTAAAAGTCTCCGTTGATTCAAATCTGTTGGTCAAACAAGTAAATGGAGGATACACAGCCAAAGAGCCCTTAATGATTAGGTACAACGACAAGGTCAAAGAGTTCATAAAGGAATTCAAAGTCTTCACACTAGAACAGGTGTCAAGAACAAAGAACAAGCAGGCAGATGCCCTCAGCAAGCTGGCCTCCTTGACGTTTGCTCACCTAACCAAGAAGGTCCTAGTCGAGGTGCTGAAAGAACCATCCATCGATGACAAGGAAGTACAAGATGTCGTCACCGAAACAGACACCACATGGATGACACCCATCATGTCCTACTTGAAGGAAGGGAAGCTACCAGAAAACGAACAAGAAGCTAAGCGGTTGGTTATGAAGGCGAGGCAATATGTGATCGAAGACGACAAGCTCTACAAGAAGGGATACTTGGCACCCCTACTAAGGTGTGTAGGTCCCAATCAGAGCAACTACCTCATCAGGGAGGTACATGAGGGTATATGTGGCATGAATGCCGGACCTCGCTCTGTGGTGTCAAAGCTCATGAATTTGGGCTATTACTGGCCTACCATGCACAAGGATGCCTTTGAGACTATCCGAAGATGTGAAGCTTGTCAACTACAAACACCGGTGAAGACCAACCCCAAGCATGACCTTGTTCCCATCATCTTGGCATGGCCCTTCTACAAATGGGGAATGGACATTGTGGGTCCCTTCCCACAAGCTCCCGGAAGGTTGAAGTTCCTCCTTGTAGCTGTTGACTATTTCACCAAGTGGCCGGAAGTCAGGCCATTGGCTACCATCTAGGGGAAACAGGTGATAACTTTCGTGTGGGAACAAATAGTCTGCCGGTATGGGCTGCCAGGGGAGATGGTGACAGACAATGGGAAGCAGTTTGCCAACAAACCCTTTAGCAGCTGGTGCTCCGAGCTAGGAATCAAGCAAGTCTTCAGCTCAGTAGCCTACCCCCAGTCAAACGGACAGGTTGAGCGCATGAACAGAAGCATTGTCGAAGGTATTAAAGCAAGGCTAGGAAGATGTGGCAAGAAATGGGTTGATGAGCTCCCGAGCGTTCTTTGGGCTATAAGGACCATGGAGAAAACAAGCCACCAAAGAACACCGTATAGCCTTGTCTTTGGAAGCGAAGCTGTCATACCAGCCGAGATAGGGGTAAGCTCAGGAAGAATTGCTCGACAAGACGCTCAACACAACCAAAAGGAGGTCCTACTCAACCTAGACCTCCTCGAAGAGTCAAGGGACCAAGCCTCTATCAGGGAGGCCAGGTACAAAAAGAAGCTTGAAGCCTACTACAACACAAGGGTGCGAAAAGAGGCCTTCAGGCCAGGGGACCTCGTGTTAAGATGCAATGAAGCTAGTAGGCAGCAAGACGTAGGCAAGCTAGGTCCCCGATGGGAGGGGCCTTATGTCGTCAAGGAAGCACACAAAGGGGGATCCTACAAGCTAGCCGACCCTAATGGCAGGATGATCCCAAGGCATTGGAGTGACAAACACTTGAAACGTTTCTATGTTTAATAGTTGTAACGTCTCTTTGTATTCCAAAAACCATGATTAATGAATGAACTATGTTTCAAATTATTAACTTGTCGCTTATCTTATCAAAGGGTGAGCCCCTCCTAACTAGGCTCCATGGGATCCGGCGCTATACCTACCCATGAAACGGGGATGAGCTCCCAGGCCACAACTGCTCAACAGCTAACAAGGCTAAGTAACCTTCCTGTATACAGGGTGAGTCCCTAATACAATCCACGACTCCATGGGACAAGTCCTTGGAAGGAATACCTAAACCCATGAAAGAGGGTGATCTCCTCACACTAAGACAGCTCCCACATGTTCACAATACACGAAAACAAACATATCACTGAAAAACCATTTAAGAAAGGGTTAAACATAAACAAACAAGCTGATAGGGTAAGCATTGCATCGGTTCCTTAGCTAAGTATCCTAAGCTGGGTGACTGCAGCATCCAACTCAAGGAGAAATGTTAAAGGCATTGCAAACACTATAAACGACAAGTAACAGAGTCAAAACAACAAAACGTCAAACATAGCTAAGGCATCACCCCTAAAGGGGGAGCATTCCATTAAAAGACAAACATTAAAACGCCCCAAGGGCTAAGTACAGTAGGGTCGGATTACAAAAGACATTCTAAAAACTTGAAAAGACTAAAACAAAGCTGGATCATGGAGTAGCAGGGTCTTCGGCTTCATTGGTGCCATCATCCTCACCGGGGGAAGCCAAGGCTCGGTTACCAACATCATCGTAAAGGCCCTCAGTGTCAAGACCTGCAAATGGATCATCTTCGCTGGAAGGAGGGATAGACTCAACCTCCAGAGCTTGAAGGGGGGAAGGACTCTCGAATACCTGCTCCAGATTGGGAACCTTTGAAGAACCAGCAGGTTTTGCACGTTTAGAACTACCCTCCCCACCGTCAGCTCCCTCCAGCATGATCATGAGAGGCCTTTTCGACACATAGGAGCTAAACACTTGATTGGCCACATCCTTTTTCAGGCCATCTGGCTCCAAATCTTGCAAGAAGGAGAGAGGCTGCTCAGAAGCCTTGGCAATAGCAGAGATGTAAGGATAGGTGGCAAGCTCCATTGCCTTCACAGCATTCACAAACTCATCACCGGAAGAAGGCTTAAAGGATGGCAGCTCCTCAAGACCTTGACCCTCTTGAGCCGCTTTGAAACCGGCTTGAATCCCTCCATGGCGACCAAAAGATATGGCTTTTGCATAAATATCCGCCAGAGGAGCATTAAACTCTTGAGAGTGCAAGAGGTTGGTAACAAAACTAGCTACCTCCTTGGAGATTAGCCACTCCCTTTCTTCAGTCAAACGGTCCACCTGGACCCGGAGCTCTGTTCCCACCTTCTCCACCGAAGCCAGTTCCTGCTTAACCGCCGCCCGTGCCCGAGCTAACCCTTCCCTCTCCTCAGCGACTTTCGCTTTCACATCATGCAGACCTTTGAACATCTTCTCAAACTTTTCCTTCTCCAAATCAAGCTGGGTTTTAGACACAGCCAATTCATGAACCAAATCCTTCTCCCGAGCAGCAAGCTTGGTCAATTCCTCCTTCGCCTTAACCAACTCGGGCTCATGCTCTTCATAAAACTCCTCCACTTGTTCTCTTCTCGCCATCAACTCTCCCCACCTTGCCATACCGTCGTGGAACAAAGACAGAAACTGACCAAAGTGATAATACATCTTCTTCATAACATCCTTATCCATCCATTCCTTGTGAAGCTCTCTTTCAGCATCAGGGACACAATGGTCAATCAGATCACGACAAACAGAAGCCTTCTTCAGCAGATCAGTAGCTTTAATATCCCAGTCCGGCACAAACACTCCTTCACCGGACTCTCTCTGGACAGGAACATTGGAAACATCATCAACAACAGCTTTAGAACTTTCACCTCCTTCGGTTCGCAACAATTTCGGACTAGCACCTTTGACAACAACATCCTTTGGTTTCTTGAAAACAACATCGTCTTTCTTCGGGGAGGACAATGTGAGCTTGCCCTTCCCGGAGGCAGGAGTATACCCCAACGCAGAAGAAATCAAAGAAGAATCCTCATCTTCATCTCCAAAGACCAAGGGCACAGCGGAAGAGCCCCCTGACCCGAGGAAGCAGTCTGAAGTCGCTTACTGGAGCGACGGACGGTAACAGACTTCTCCCCCGATGGCTCCACAGCAGAAACAGATGACGTGATCACACTTGTATACTTCCCCTTAAAACGGACATGCTCAGTCTTCACCACCACAGTCTTACCCTCAGCAACATTTCGAACCTTAAACTTCACATCAGCAATGTCATCTAGAGCCAGGAAGTCCAGAGTACTCATTTCTGCAAAAAGAAAGATAGTTAGATAACACAAAAATGATAAGGATGCCAAGGAGGAGACAGGGAGACACCTACCCTTCCCACCATGATATATCACTGGGTCCGTCCCAGGATCATCCCAGTTAGCACTCAGGCCCACCATCACCAGAAAGTCCTCAGGGAAGGTACGAAGACGAGTAGGAGAGCTACGCAGCTTCTCCAACAATACTTGGTCAAGAGTGTCAGAATCAGGTTCCTTCTCGTTTAGAGGAGCATCCGAAGACCTCCGAGGAGTTTTAAAGGGTAGAAAATCAGAGTTTAAGAAAAAGAACTTGTCTTTCCAAGAAGAAACAAGCCCAATAACACTGGAAATGAGGGCTGGTTCACATTGAGTCTTCTCAATGGTAAACCAATTCCCATTTTTAGCCAACCTAAAAAACCGCCGGTACATAGCCAAGGAAGGCTCATGACCATGGCAACGACATACTATCTCGAAGTGCAAAATCCTAGCAACTCCGGACGGACACAACTGATCAAGGGAAAGTTGGTGATACTCTAGAACATTCAGAAAAAAGGTTGAAAAGGGATACCTAAGGTTTCCCTGGTCAAACTGACGTGTATACACCGCCACCTTGCCAGGGGGAACGGAGGTCACAGGGGTTTTCCCCTATGGAACAGAAGGGTTAAAGGACAAAGGGATTCCGATCTCAGTGCAGAATCGTTCAACATCGGACTTCGATAAACGAGTGAACTGAGATGCGAGATCGGTTTTCGACATAATGAAAGACGAAGTATGAAGAGGGAGGAGGTTACTTACCAGAATTTATAGGAAAAAGGAGAGGATCGCCGGTTGGAGAGCAATCGTGGGAGAGAGAAGACGGTTTTCTAATTAGGGAATAAAGTGAAGAGGAAAGAAGGGTTTTTCTCTTTATAAGGGATTTAAAATTTGAATTTAATGGCATTGAACGGTTACCAAGGGAAACCACCGCTCAACTGTCCCATAGGATGACGTCAGCCTTGCCCTTGTCATGTCAACAGTCGTCTGGGGCGGCTGTTGGGACAGGTGTCTGCTCCCTAGGAAGTAATGATGGATAGCCATATTATTTAAAAAATAAGACCATCATGACAAATGCAAGGCCACAAACTTGCACGAAATTTGATGAAGGAAGAAATAAGGAACCAACGCTCCCATGAGGGAGCTCGGGGTCTAATAAATTACCCGGTACCAACACAAGCTTGAACAGTGTTGCCACCGGGGAATATGACAATGTACAAGTCACAAGCACTTCTAACTTCTTTACAAATGCTTATGACTGGGGGGCTGATGACGTGTGTCCTAAAACGACAACGTTTAGACCCCTCGTCGAAAAGATAAGCAAAATAAATTTGATTAAGAGGTTGCCTGACTTAGTGGAGCTGATATAAGGCAGCTTACCTGCCATATGGAAGCCTCAAGGCAGAAAGCAAACAGTAAAAAGTCTTGGAAATGCAAAAAGGGGATTTTGGCTTATTATCATGGCAAGGGACAAAACACCACACAGCTCCAAGCCTTGCATTGGAAATGATAAAAGCTGAAAACATCCTAAAAGGGTAAAGTCTCACTGCAGGGAACTAAAAGAGGGTCAAACACATCCAGGTATGGTAAGGAAGCTACCCTGAGGGAGCTCCTGGGCAGAATTCCACTGCCTATATAAGGAGGCCCTTGGGTAGACATTCCACACACACTTCTCACTTATTCTCTCTACTCTCATACTCTCTACTTCATTATTTCCCAACTCCAAATGAATACATACTTATTCTCACGCCGGAGTCCAAACGCAGGAGGCTCCCTCCTGCGTTAAGGCTAACGGTGTCTGCTACCTTTGTGCAGGTCCTTCCAGGAACTTGAAGACCCCTAATCCCACAACCAAATCTAAACCTAAACTTAAAACCTTAATCTCAACCTAACATACCTCTAACCTATAATCCTAAGCATCTCCTAACCTAATACCGGTCATTTTCCTTGTTGTAGCAAAAACACGCAATTGGGGGCCAATCGCCACTACTATAGGCGATTAGGATTCCCTAATCGCCCCAGGTATACTGTGCCGTCTTTTTGCGCGTTTAACCCTCCAAATCAGATCCGAAACATGTGGAAACACCCAATATCAAACCCAAAACATTAATCCAACTATTTCAAGCAAAAAACCCCAATTTATCATCATCCTAGCCGTCCCGAATGCAAGTGTTTTCCCAAAATAGCATAACTATCATGCAAACATCACATCATCATGCAAAACTTACCCTAAATAGCAAATATCCAGATTTCATCACATAATGGCGTTGTCCGACAATATCCTATTGTTCTAGCATCATCCTAGAGTAAACCCTAACCTCAAACAATCAACAAAACACAACATATCATCATCAATCCCCCATAATCATTCAAACGGGTCAAAACGCCTAATATCAATATTACACATCTATGAACGTTCAAACTCCTAGGTTAACATCATATCAACTCATTTAGATCAGAAACATATTAATAATACAAGAACAACCATGTTTAAACGATAAAAATCCTATCTTGCATGAATACATCACATATAACAAGCATAGAGGTTTGGGTTTGTTTAGAAACTGTTTTTTTTATGAGTTTTCAAAGACACAAATGTTTAGAAATCAGGTCTGGACCTTTAAGGATCAAAACAGTATTATTACAAAGGTTTGGGATGAAGAACACACCTTGAAATTGTAAGATTATGAAATGTAAAGCTTGGAAATGTGATTTCTTGATCAAAAACGTGTTGTAGAGGTTGAATAAGGTGTGAGGTGGCTTTGGGGTGTGTTAGGGTTTCACAAATGATGTTTAAAACATAAGGGGGGTATTTATTGGCGTTTCTATTCGTTTAGTACACGTCAGGCGATTACAGTGCAGTATAGGCGATTAGAATGTGTAATCACCTATACCTACTAGCGATTAGGGCTCTAATCGCCTTTAAAACTTCCCAATCGCCCATCCTATTGGCAATTACGCGTAATCACCAATAATGTCATGCAATTACGCGTAATCACCTATAATGTCATGCAATTACGCGTAATCACCTATAATGTCATGCAATTACGCGTAATCACCTATAATGTAATGCAATTACACGTAATCACTACTTTAACACATATAAACACGTATTCACATATCGACACGTGATATAGTGATTGTAAGCACATAATGTATGATAACTAACACGTTCCCATCCGTTCACCAATTCCCGGGACTCGAGATTTACGTGTGTGCGTTAAACTCGGCGATTCTATAAATCGCCAATCCTTGTACACATGGTTATGGATCAACTCCCAATGATAACGACTCCCGATGATTCCCGGAACCATCATAACGACTCAACTGACCTAGTTAAGTATGTTTGAAATCGTTTTTCGCTAAGGTAGACTTATGTGTTTTATAAAGTGTTAACCTAAACGTGCCGGGTGTCACAACAGGAGAGGGCCTCAATGCTATCAGTGTAACCGCTATGGACATGTAAAAAGAGAGTGTTGGTATAATGATGAACAGCAAGCTAACGTTGCTGAAAATGGTGAGAATAAGGAAGAAGCACAAGAGGAAGTGCCACATCTCTTTATGGCATGTGTTACTCAACATGTTCTGATGAGTTCAGAAGGATCCCAAGCTGCTAAAAGTGTGTGGTTCATTGATTTAGGAAGTTCAAATCACATGACTGGGGTACGTTCCATATTCACATCATTGAATACATCATTTAAACTATCAATTAAAATGGGCAATAAGAAGCAAATCAGTGTAGAAGGAAGATGAACTGTTAAAATTAAGATGAATGATGGAAGTTTAGCCTTGTTAGAAGATGTTTATTATGCACCAGAGTTGGAACACAACTTATTAATTGTAGGGAGACTCATGAGAAGAGGCTATGCTATTCTATTTGATGATGGTGCATGCTTAATTGTCCATAAGAAATCAGGATCTAAATTAATGAAGGTGCAGCTGGCATAAAACAACATGTTCCCTCTTGATGCTTCAAAGGTGAAGGCTACTAGCTCTAAGGTTTATGAGCAAACTAAGTTATGGCATCACAGGTATGGACATTTGAATGTTCAGGCTTTACAACAATTGTATAAAAAACAAATGGTGCAGGGACTTCGTGTCATGAAAGATATAGGGGTGTATGAAGGATGTGCCATGGGGAAGCAACACAAGATGTCATTTCATCCAAGTACTAGAAGAGCAACAAAACCCCTTGAGATTGTTCACTCTGATGTGTGTGGCCCCATGCCTGTTCCAAGTCTTGTTGGTAGTAAGTATTTCCTTCTATTTATAGATGATTATACTCGAATGACTTGGGTGTACTTCATTGAGAAAAAATCTGAGGTGTTTTTAAAGTTTAAAATGTTTAAAGCCTTAGTTGATAAACAAAGTAGTCAGTTTTGTGAATTACATGGTATTTAGAGGAAATGTTAGGATCTGAGTTTGATTGTTTTGATGTATTTAGAATAAGATGAGAAATGAATGATGTAAGTATATATGGAAAGTGCAGCGGAATAATAAACTATAATCAAAACAACAGGAATAATTGTTATCAATGATCAAATGCTTTCATTTATTGAAAGATTACAATCAGTACAAATACTCCCCCTCAGCCTGATCACACAGTGATTGTTTGCCTGAGAGAATGTTTGTGTGTGATCTGATAGAACAGTACAAGCACTGTTCTATTTATAGACAAACCTAAACCACTGGTGACATGAGCTGACGTCACCTAAGATAGTGACCTCTAACAGAATAACAACATAGAACATCTGCCCTATACAATCTACTGTTATATTACAAAACACTGTAAGGTAAACTACTGTTAAGGGAAAACTCTGATGGTCTTGCAACATCTGTTGGAGTCAAAGTGCTGTTGACTCCAACAGACCTTTAGTCTTCAGTACTTGATCAGCAGTTGTTTCTTCATTAGACCTTTGGCCAGCAGTTGTTCTCTATCAGTTGTTCTCTAGCAGTCCTTTGTATCAGCAGTTGTAACAGCAGTTGTTTGGATGAAACAGTTGTTAGGGTCAGCAGTCTTTTGGGAAGAATATGTTGTAAAGACTGTTTATTTGTGGAATCAACTGTTAGCATATTTTGGCTTTTCAATCATCTGTTCTTCTCCAGGTCAGCATACCCAACAATCTCCCCCTAGAACAGATGATGCCAAAACTAAGCTTTATTCTTGATCTTTATTTCTCATCAGACTTTCTCTGATTTGTCCTTTGAATTGAAGTTCAAAGTCCAAGGCAAATAGGTCTTCTACATCTCTTTCAAGCTCAAGATTCAGCAGTGTTTGGAGATCATTTGCACACAGGCTATATGCATCATCCATGCTTATCTTTTGAACTTTTCCATCTGACCTGAGCAGAGTCAATTCATGGTTGTCTTTATTGACTTTCCATTTTAGAATTTTTGAGTCAGTGGATTTGCTGAGATGCACCTTTATTCTTGATCAGTTTGGTGATGGAGGTCTCCCAATGAGTTCTCTGAGCTTGTCAGTAGTGGGATCTGAGAAAAAGTGCACTTGATTGAAGAGGCCCTCTTTAATGAAAGTATCAGCAAACTTCTTCTGATCTTCTTCAGACATTTCTTTCTGTTTCTTGAACTGTCTTCTTGCAGCAGCTGATAGATCAGAAGTGTCTAGTAAGCTGTCAAGGGTAAAAGCCTGTTGAGGTCTCTTCATCAGTGGTTCATCAGTGTAGACAGGTTTTCTAGGTAGGCTGGGATCTTTCTTCCTGTTTTCTTCTAGTCTCTTGTATGTTTCAACCAGCCTTAGCTCAGACCATCTTGCAACAGACCTCATCTCCCCATAATCAGCAGCCACTATTTCTTGTCTCATCCTCTTAAACTTCAAGGCTCTGGATGGATCTCTGCCTTTACCAAAATCAGGGGCAGAGACTTTAGCTTGGGGATTCTTGGCCAACTCTTCTATTCTTAAGAGTTCTTCCCTCAGTGCATGAGTGGTCCAGCCTACAAACTGTTTCTTGTTTGCTTTGTAAGGCATGGTTGCCAAGATCTGTTCAAGAAGGGATTCCCTAACCTCCTTTTCCATGTCACTACTGAGAGGCATGGCAGACATGGAATTGCTCAGGGTCTTAGCAAAATCTTCAATCCTTCTCAATTTGCTAAGTTCTGCTGAATGGATGCCCTGAGCAGTTCTGTCATCCTTCCCTTTGCATTTCTCTTTTATGATAACATCTGCCTGTTCAGCCTTATATTTAAGATATGTGTCAATGTTTAAGGGAACAGGGAAATGTGGAAGAGAAGGGAAAGATCTATCAGATGGATGTTCAGTATTATAGAAGGATTGCATTTTCCCATTGAGTAGATCAAGTTCAAGAGGATACTGAACAACCAATGGTGTAATGGTTAGTGGTGGTCTATGGGATCTGAATTGTGATGTGTGTGGTGAAAATGATGAAAGTGGAATGGCTGATATAGGTGTGGATTGTGTGGTTGAGGTGGTGTGTGGTAATGTATGTATGTTTTCATCCTGTACAACAAAGGTTGATTTCCTCTTCCTTTTGTACAAGATTTTTGGTGATGGTGGTGTGGAAGCAGTGGTTGTGTCAACATCTGTTGGCACCTTAGTAGGAACAGCAGATGTTTGGGATTTGGGTGGTGATGTGATTGTAGGTTCAGATGTGGGTTTGGTGGTTGTCGGTTAAGGTGTTGTTCTAGGTTCAGGTGTTGTGGTTTTATCAGTGGTTTGGGTGGCAGCAGTGGTTTTGTCAGCAGTGGCTTTATCAACAGAGGTTTTAGCAGCAGTGGTTTTCAGTTTAGATGGTGGTTGTCTGACATGTTTAGCAGGCATCTTCTTCCTTTTTGAGGATCCCACATCTTCAACTTCCTGTTGTTGTTCCCTTTTTAGTTGTACCAACAACTCTGCTTTGGCTTCCAAAGTGTCAGCCCTCTTTTGTTTGTCTTCAGCAGCCTTTTCAGCTTCTTTATTTGCAGAGTTGTCTACTGCTTTATCTTTGCTGGTTTGTTGTTGTGGTGCAGTTTGAGTTTGTTGTTGCTGTTGTGGTGCTGTTTGAGTAGACCCTGGTATGTTGGCAGACTTTGATTTACCTTTTTGAGAAGGTGGACAACCAAAGGGATCTAGCTTTGGCAACCTATCTCTGCCACTCTCCCCCTTTTTGGCATCATCAGCTGTGAATGTATCATCATCTTCATCCCTGAGAATGGTGGTAGGGGCAGAGCCAGTGGTCTTCAGCAGATGGTTTTTGATGGCTTGAATGTCTGCATGAGTATCTTTGTACCTTGCATCTACCATGTTTCGGATCTCAGCCATGTAGGTTTCATGATTCTGATCAACTAGTTTTCTGTGAGCTATGATGATGGGGGAAACAGATTTCCATAGCTCACTAGCAATATCAGATGTGGATGGTTGACTCTTGGAAAGAGTAGCCAAGGATTCCAATATTAGCTTGACATCAGATTTTATGTCAGCAATAGAGGTTTCAATGGTTTGAACTCTAGCCGTCAATTCTTGGTATTTTAATCCATCACCTAAGTTAATAGGATCATCTGAATTCCTACCAGTGGTAGTTTTAACTGATTCAGTCCTAGGAGGTGAATCCAAAGGATGAGAACCAGATGCCCCTTTGTCTTGGTTCTGGGGACTTCCAACTGATTTTGGGGACACTATAGTGGCCTCATCAATTGTTGCCTTCAAGGGAGTCTTAGCTATGTAACCACTGTCCTGGTGTGAGACAATGGTCTCTACATCAGTAGTGGCTGCTCCACTTGAAAACTCACCTACAGTTGCATTGAACTCTAGGGGTGTAACCTCCTCATCTATTTGTGGGATGGCTGATTGAATGTCCTCAGTCCCAGTCACTTGTGGAGGTATACTCTCATTGACAGGTGAAAGAGAGGAACTGGGATTTTCCTGAGTTTTGTCAATAGCCTCAAACAGAGGTTGCATGGTCTGTTGAACATGTGACGGTGAGGGTGGAGGAGTAAAAAGAGAATTAGCCCTCGGAGAAGGGCTTGTGAACATTTGGCCAAGTGACATAAATGTATCATGATGTGGTTCCCCTTGGCTTACAACATGATCCTTTTGGGAGGATGCATGAGGAGTTTGGTCAGGTTGAGATATTTCCAACTGTTGTGAGGAAGTAACAACAGTGATTTCTAGTTGCTTTTGTGTTGCAACAGAGTTATCTTCTGGTATCTCATCTTCCAGAAGTCTCTTTTGAGGTGGAGTAGTGGTTTTTGTGGATAGACGTTTTCTTTCGGAGATGGCTGGTGTGGGTTTCACAGCACTGGATGTAGTGCCATGATCACCAGGAGTAGTGGGCTCAACAACAGAGGTTTGGACAACAGTTGTTGTCTTAGTCCTCTTTGTTTGTGTTTTTGAAACCTTTGACACATTTAATACTTTTTCTTGGGTGTTTGCACCCAGCATTCTTGTGAAAGTTTCATCAGTTAGACTCTTCATTTGCATCGATTCACCCTTTTTGAAATTTTTTTTTGGTAAAATCTTTTGTAGAATTTCACTTAAGATTCTTGGGTAAATTAGGAAAGCATTGTTTGACCCAGACTTTATGGCTTTCACATTTGACACTAAATCCATAAACCGTCCCTGGGATAGATTGAAGTCAGAATCTGACAACATAGCATAGCCCAAGTACTGAATCCTCAATGGGATTTCATTAAAGGAGGTGGACTTAGCGGAGACACAGAGAAGGATGGTATGGAAGAAAAATTTCATGACTGGTGGGAAAAACTTTTTGAAAAGTGTTGACCCAGTCATCTGAGCATCATACCCCATTTTCTGAAACTCTGTGTGAAGCTCTGTTTTAGGGAAAGAGTCTTTACCTGACAGGTCATTAAGTGAGAAGGTTGTGGATATCAGTTGAGGGGTAATGACAATACTTGTTTCACTAATTTTTGAGATAATGGAAGTAGGCTTTTTGTCTTGAAGCAAAAACTCAGCATTCAACCAGAATTCTTGGAGAGTATCAAGATAGATGGGGGCGTCAGCGGTTAAGATTGTGAGGTATTTGGATTTTAGAATGATGTCGATGGTGGAATGAAATGGAGTATTTTCATCTGTTTTAACCAGATATGGAAGGTAATTGTGGGTGGCTTTAGGTTGAAGATCCATTGTAATGGATTCCGAAGTTGAGAATGAATGAAATTTGATTGAGGGTTTGAGAATGAAGAAGGCGGTTTCAGTATTTTGAATACAATGAGACAGTGTAACGACTGTTGTAATAAAACATGGTTTTTATAGGCTCTGGTGAAACCGCTGATGTGGCCAAAACTCTGCTTGTAAGAGCAGACGTGGCAAACAACTGATGGTTAAAACATCCGGTGGGGAACAGCTGTTTTTGGCAAACAGCTGATGCAAACAACTGATGCAACCAACAGTTTTTTTTATTATTATCATTATTGTAAATATATATATATATATATAGATATGGATAATAAAACAGTTGTTTTATCTGATCAGAGGTTTGAAACAGATTTTTCAACCAATAGTGGATAAAATGAATGAAACAGTGGTTGTTTTATCTGAACAGAAGTTTGAAACAGATTTTTCAACCAAAAAGCTATTTTTAAGGATGAATTTTGATTTTCTGAAAACATTTTAATGCTTTTATTAAAAACATTTTGTTGTTTAATCCATGTTTAGCATACCAATTCTAGAAATCAGATTTGTAAAGGTAGATGTGTCTAAAGCTTTTGTCAACACATCTGCCAACTGATCCTCTGTTGGAACATGGTGTAGAGAAATCAAACCTTTTTCATAGCTATCTCTGACAAAATGATGTCTGATGTCAATGTGTTTGGTAGTGGAGTGAGAGACTGGATTTTTGATGATATTTTCAGCAGCTTGACTATCCAACATGAGTGGAGTCTGTAATGCAGTTATCCCAAAATCCAGCAATTGATTTTGAAGCCACATGAGTTGGGCTGTACAGCTTGCAGCAGCAATGTATTCAGCCTCAGCTGTTGAGGTGGAAACAGCTGCCTGCTTTTTGCTTTGCCAAGATACTAAGGCATTCCCTAGAAATTGGCACCCTCCTGATGTGGATTTTCTTGTGGAGTGACAGCCAGCAAAATCACTATCTGAATAACCTAAAAGCTCAATGTTTCCATTAGCAGAGTACCAGATACCAAGTGTGGGAGCACCTTTTAGGTATCTGAATATCCTTTTCACAGCAATAAGGTTTGACTTTCTAGGTGAAGCCTGGGATCTTGCACAGACACAAGTGGCAAACATAATGTCTGGCCTAGATGTAGTTAGGTACAATAAAGACCCAATCATGCATCTATAATGTGTTTGATCAACCAGTTCATCCTTGTCATCAATAGTGAGTAGCTTGACTGTACTCATGGGTATACTACATGGCTTGCAGTCATTCATCTCAAATCTAGTTAGCAAATTCTTTACATATTTATTTTGATGGATGAATGTGCCATTTTGCAGTTGTTTCACTTGGAGACCAAGGAAACACTGATGTTCACCCATGGCACTCATTTCAAACTCTGTTGTCATGAGTTTCCTGAACTCTTCACACATTTTGTTACATGTGGATCCAAAAATGATGTCATCCACATATATTTGAACAATCATTAAGCCTTTCCCTTTCCATTTTAAAAATAAGGTTTTATCAATTTTATCTCTTGTGAAACCAATGGATAAGAGAAAAGTGGAAAGAGTTTCATACCAGGCCCTTGGTGCTTGTTTGAGTCCATACAAAGCTTTATTGAGCTTGTAGACATGATCAGGATGGAATGTGTCTTCAAAACCAGGTGGTTGACATACATAGACTTCCTCCTGAATTTTGCCATAAAGGAAGGCACATTTGATATCCATCTGATACACCTTGATGTTGTGGTTGACAGCAAAGGCTAGAAAGAGTCTGATGGCTTCTAACCTTGCTACAGGAGCAAAGGTTTCATCATAGTCTATTCCATTCTTCTTGTCTGAAGCCTTGAACCACTAGCCTGGCTTTATTCTTGACAACAATACCCCTTTCATCAGTTTTGTTTTTAAAGACCCACTTTGTGCCAATTGGACAAACATCTTTAGGCAGTGGTACAAGCTCCCATACTTGTTGTCTTTTGAACTGAAGGAGCTCTTCTTGCATAGCTTCTACCCAACTGTTGTCTTTCAGTGCCTCTTGGTACTTGACAGGTTGTGTGAGAGATAGGAACCCTGCAAAAACACAGATATTGGAGGATTGGCTTCTTGTGAGCACACCCTCTCTGATGTTGCTAATGATCTGATCTGGTGGATGAGCTCTTAGGTAGATAAGATCTCCCTGATATGGTATGATGGCATTTTGAGATGAAGGACAGAGGTTTGGTGACTCTGTTGATGTAACATCTGTTTGCACTTCTGTAGTGCCATCAGATGTTTGGAATGAAAGTGGGGGAATGGGTCCAAGTGGTGTAAAACTGGACTGACTTTTGTAAACAGATGTTTGACTTTTGTCAACAGATGATTGTTCAGTGGATGTGAGAGGTGAAGCAGTGGTTTGAGGGTAAGACTGGCCAACAGTGGTTGACTCAGCTGTGACAGAGTTTTGATAATTGTTTTGAACAGCTGCTTCCTCTGATGCAGAATAGATTTTATAGTGACTGGGGATCACAACATCTGTTCTATAATCTTGTTGTGGAGACTGTGGAATACCTGCATTGTTAGTTTTAACAGTGATATCTTCAAATTTGAATTTATCTAAATCAAATAGTTCAGCAGGGTTTGCTGGGATTTTTAGGGATGAAAGTTCATTGAACTTTACATTCAGAGTTTCTTCTATTGTCTTGGTCTTTGTGTTAAACACTTTATAAGCCTTGGCAGTAGAAGAATATCCCAGAAAATAGCCACAATCTACTTTGGCTGCAAATTTTGAAATGGAATCTTTGAGATTTAAGATGAAACATGGGCAGCCAAAGATTTTGAAAAATGAAATTAATGGTTTAATTTTGAACAAAATTTCATAAGCAGTTTTTTGATATCTAGGGTTGATCAAAACTCTGTTTTGAACATAGCAAGCAGTGTTTACAGCTTTTGCCCAGAAGGACAATGGCAAACCAGAATCTGCAAGCATGGTTCTTGCAGCTTCTATAAGAGTTCTATTTTTCCTTTCAACCACCCCATTTTGCTCTGGTGTTCTTGGGATGCTGTACTGCCTCACAATCCCTTTTGACACACAGAAATCATCCAACTCCTTATTTTTAAACTCAGTTCCATTGTCACTCCTGAAGACTTTTACTGGCAAGTCATATTGTTTTTCAACTTTGGTGACAAAGTCCTTCAATATACCTGCAGTCTCATCCTTAGAATGTAAAAAGTAAGTCCATGTAAACATAGAAAAATCATCAACTATGACAAGACAAAATCTTTTTCTTCTTAGACTCATGATTTTAACAGGGCCAAACAAGTCCATGTGCAACAATTGTAGGCATTGACTGGTTTTGGACTCATCAATGGATTTGTAAGAGCTTTTATGTTGTTTCCCTTTTAAACATGAAACACAATGCTCATCACATTTGAATTCTTTTGATGGTAAGCCTCTGACAAGACTTTGTTTAGAGAGTGTGTTGATAGTGTTAAGGTTGGTATGACCTAGTCTCCTATGCCACAATTCTGTCTCCTTTGTGTAGGCAGCAGAAAACAAACAAACATTTGCCATAGGATTGTCCTTTAACATATCAACAACATACACATTGCCACTTCTATGAGCAACAAGTTGTGCTTTGCTCTCAGCAATGATGGTATCAATCTTTTTCACCACTTCTGGCCCAATAATCTTGCAAGTTTTCTTTGTGAAGAATGAGCCATAACCTTTGTCACTCATTTGTGAAACACTCAGAAGATTAAACTTGAGATTATCAATAAGATTGACATTTTCAAACTTGAGTTTCCCAGCTTGTACAGTCCCTGACCCCAACACCTTACCTTTTGAATCATTACCAAAGGATATATCACCCCCTCCATGAGCTAAGAAGTCCAGAAGAAGGGCTCTACATCCTGTCATGTGCCTAGAGCCTCCACTATCTACATACCAAAGACTATCTAAACAAGCAGAAGCTCCCTGCACAACAGTAATGGATTAGTTTTGGTGAGTGTCCAAAGCCAAGTTGGCTTTTGATGGGTCCTCAGACTTTGCAGACTAAAGCTTTGGAAGATGATCAGTGGTTTGAACTAATTTTTGAATCAAGTTCAACAACTGCTGCTGACCATTTGCATGTGCTTGAATGTCAACACTTGGGGCAACAGTTGTTTGATCACTTCAGACAGATGATAATACCCATAGGGATTTCTGTTCACTCTCGGTTTAGAGGGTCTTTTTGGCTCCTCATAAACATGTGACAGACTATGACATGGTGGTTGTCCATATCCTCTTGGGTACTTGCTTGTGGGTGGAGCATCTGTTACTTGGACATCCCTAGGAGCAGATGTTTCAAGACTTTTAGTAACAGATGTTTGGACAGGAGTGAAGGTCTGTTTAGGTTTTCCTTTTGAAGTACTTACCCCAGGATTTGCAAGAGTTTTAGCTTTGTACTCTTGTATTTTCACATCAAAATTTTTGAGATACAAGCACTCTTTGGTTTTGTGATTCTTTTTCCCACATATTGAACATGTGGCTTTGGAGTCACATACACTTGTTCCTTTGTTAATGTCATATGCTTTTAGAAGAAAATAGTTTTTAGTGACATGATTCTTCTTTTCACAGAAATCACAGAACAAGTGGACAGTCTTTTCTTTCTTCTTCCCCTTTTCAGCCTTCTTTTCAGCAGATGTTTGAGCATCTGCTGGAAGGTTTTTTAAGGGAATGATTTTTGCATGAGGAGCTGTCTTTCCTTCAGGTGTTTTAAAATTGACAGGTTTAAAATTCTCAAGAGTACCACACTCATCAGACCAAGTAGGTTTAAATTCATATTTTTCAAGTTCAGTGAATGATGAGGAACCTTCTGGTTTTTCAAGAACAATTTTCTTACCATTTGGTTCAGTGATTTTAATCTCTTGACCCTGCAAGTTTGTTGGTACTATCTCAACAGACTTTTGATCCCTTTTGTCAGTGTTTTCAAAAGCTGGAGCAGTGGTTTCAAAACCAAAACCAAACTTCACATGACTTTTGGTTTGTTTGTTGAGTAGCATCTCAAATCCTCTACATGATTCCACCCATTTTTGACATTCAACTTGGGTGGACTCAAGCTCACTTTTACAACTCTGATATTTTGGTATCATAGTTTGGAGCTGGTCTTTGGTTATGGTTGCTTCATGTTTTAAGCTGCTTATTTCAGATTCTTTTTCAGTTAAACTTGTTTTAAATTCTTTTGAAAGTTTCTCAAATTTAACTTCATCATCTAAAATTTTCTTTCTAAGGTTTTCATTCACCTCTTTGATGTTAGCAAATGCTATCACATATCTGTCAGAACATAAATCCTTAAGAATTTGAGGAGATACCTTAGCAGCAGCCATCAATGCACAATCACACTTGCACTCACAGTCATCAGATGCACCCCAGGGATCTGAGAGGTTCACAACCTCTTCTTCAGGTTTTTCTCCTGTAACAACTTCATCAACAACATCATCAGTCACAACATTAGATTCAGTAACCACCTCCTCAGATTCAACCTCTTCTACCATAGCCATGAAACAAAAGTTTTCTGGTTCATTTTCAGCTTTGGCAACTAATGCAAAATTTTCATCTGTTAACTTATCTGGTAGACTGCTCCAATCAACAAAGCCTTGTGTAAAGAAGCTCGGTTGACTGGTCTCTGCAGGAGCAGAGGATGTAGCAACAGTCGTTTGCACAGGTGCTTGAGCAACAAGTGTTTGCACATAGTGGATCTGAGGAACAGTGGTTTGGACATACTGGACAGGAACAGTGTTTGTGGACTGTGCAAAATGAGCAGTGTTTTGCACATTTCGTCCAGGGGTATTATAGGAATTTTGATAAGTGTTGGTCTGAGGTATTTGATTTGGATAGGTGATTATAGGTGTACCATGTTGACTCCTACATTCCCTAGCAAAATGACCAAGTCTATGATATTTATAACACTTTATCTTTGATTTATCCAACCCAACCTTTGATCTGCCAGTTAACCCTGGAAACCTTCTCCCAGTTTTCTTGTAAAAATTATTAGTTCTTACACTGAGAAGGGCCAATTGGTGCATAATGTCCATTTCCTCCAAATCATCAGGGTCAAAGTATTTCAGGTCATCATACTCAAAGGATATGTTATCATATGCCTAGATATCACCACCACTTGCTGTGAAAGCATAGTTTGGTGAATAAGAATTAGAGTTAAAACCTGAATTAAAACCTGAAGTTATATCCATGAAATGATCATAACTCTGATCCTTAGTATTTCCAGGCACCTCATCATGACCCAAAAGTGCTGTATTCCCAAATACATAATCATCAGACACTTTTCCAGAGTCCTGGAGCTTCTTTTTCTGTTTAAGCTCTCTCTCATAGGTCAAGAGCTTACCATGAAGCTGGGTCAGTGATAGGTCCTTAAATCCAATTGAGTTTCTCATAACAATAGCAATAGTGTCCCATTTGTCTGGTAATGATCTTAAAAACCTATGGTTCAAAGTTGAATTGGGGTAAGTAAGACCAACCAGTTTTAGTTCACTAATAAGACAATTAAACCTCTCAAATTGTTGAGTTGATGACTCTCCCTTGACATGACTGAATGTTTCATATTGTTGGTTAAGTATTTCACGATTGTTTTCAATAACCTCTTCAGTCCCACCAAATTGTTCTTTCAGTGCATCCTACAACTCCTTTGCACTGTTACAGTGTAACAGCCCAACATATATATCATTGGGTAGAGCCATGGCCACAATACTGAAAGCCTTAGCATCTAACTCAATTTTCTGAAAATCCTGGTCGGAGTAGTTTTCAAGTTTCTTTGGCTCCTGAACCTTGGGATCTTCAGTACTCGGCACCATCGGAACATGTGGTCCGAAGATAACCGACTTCCAACACCCAGTGTTCTGTTGAGCTAGAACATGGCTCATCCGACGTTGCCAGATATTGTATTCAGATTTGACAAGCATCGGTGGCTTGTTGTTCGTGCCAGTGTTATGTGGATCGTGATTGATTGAAGCCATTCTCTGATTTTTTTAAAAAAAAACAAAGTCTGTTTAAAAATGATTGAATCGAAATTAAACTATTACTCTGTTTTCAATCCAACAGACAAACGATATCATTAATTGTGACTTGATCTGTTTATATTAAACTGATTTGTTAGATCGAATTTAATTGACCAAGCTCTGATACCAATTATTAGGATCTGAGTTTGATTGTTTTGATGTATTTAGAATAAGATGAGAAATGAATGATGTAAGTATATATGGAAAGTGCAGCGGAATAATAAACTATAATCAAAACAACAGGAATAATTGTTATCAATGATCAAATGCTTTCATTTATTGAAAGATTATAATCAGTACAAATACTCCCCCTCACCCTGATCACACAGTGATTGTTTGTCTGAGAGAATGTTTGTGTGTGATCTGATAGAACAGTACAAGCACTGTTCTATTTATAGACAAACCTAAACCACTGGTGACATGAGCTGATGTCACCTAAGATAGTGACCTCTAACAGAATAACAACATAAAACATCTGCCCTATACAATCTACTATTATATTACAAAACACTGTAAGGTAAACTACTGTTAAGGGAAAACTCTGATGGTCTTGCAACATCTGTTGGAGTCAAAGTGCTGTTGACTCCAACAGACCTTTAGTCTTCAGTACTTGATCAGCAGTTGTTTCTTCATCAGACCTTTGGTCAGCAGTTGTTCTCTATCAGTTGTTCTCTAGCAGTCCTTTGTATCAGCAGTTGTAACAGCAGTTGTGTGGATGAAACAGTTGTTAGGGTCAGCAGTCTTTTGGGATGAATATGTTGTAAAGACTGTTTATTTGTGGAATCAACTGTTAGCATATTTTGGCTTTTCAATCATCTGTTCTTCTCCAGGTTAGCAGACCCAACAGGAAATTAATTGCTCCCTATACACCAGAGCAAAATGGTGTGAGTGAGAGAAAAAATAGAACCATTGTTGAGATGGCACAATGTATGTTACAAGCTAAACATATGCCTGCTTACTTTTTGGCAGAAGCAGTATCAACTGCTGTTTATCTTGTCAATATTTCCCCTACAAAGCCTAATGAAAATAAGACCCCTTGGAAGTTATGGTGTGGAGAAGTTCTTGATGTGGAAGAATTAAGAATATTTGGTAGTGTTGTGTATGGTTTGACCCCCTCTCAATTAAGAAAGAAGTTTGTTGATCTAAATGCACAAAAGTGCATTCTCATTGGCTATTCACCTCTAACTAAAGGGTATAGATTATACAATCTAGTGATAAAGAAGATACTCACAAGAAAGCATGTAAAACCTGATGAAGATGGAGAATGGGATTGGAGTAAGGTGAAAACTGCTAAGAACAGATTCTTGTGGGAATTTGACTTTGTTGATCACCTGCTTGACACTTTAGGTGATGATAACAATCTTAATGTTGTTCTTGAAACTAACAGTTCAAATGTTCAGGATCCAAGTTCATCTCAGCAAAATGATATCACCCCAGTTCATAGCCAGGGAGGGTCAGGTCACACTCAAACATCATCAACTGAATCTGACACTTCAATAAAAGTCAGACAGTTGAGTGATGTTTATGCTGATACTATTCCTATACAAGACTATACAGCATGCCAGTTTGCCTTAAATGTATCAGATCCAACATGTTTTGAAGAAGCTGTGGTTGATCAGCATTGGAAGCAGGATATGGATGAGGAGATTTAAGCAATTGTCAAGAACAACACCTGGGAATTGACTGACTTACCAAAAGGAAAGAATTTGGTAACTTTGAAGTGGCTATTCAAGACAAAGTTGGGTCCAAGAGGAGAAGTGGTGAAGTACAAGGCCAGACTAGTTGCAAGAGGGTATTCTCAGAAGAAAGGAATTGATTTTCAAGAAACTTTCTCTCATGTGGCAAGATTTGAAACCATTAGGACTGTTATTGCTGCTGTTGCTCAACTAGGATGGACCATCCATTAATTGGATGTTAAATATGTTTTTTTGAATGGGGACCTTGAAGAAGAGATATATGTGCAGCAGCCTAAGGGGTATGAAGTGCAGGGTGGAGAGCATAAGGTGTACAGGCTGTATAAAGCTCTCTATGGACTGAAATAGTCCCCAAGAGCTTGGTATGCTAGAATTGACTCATATCTCACTAATCAAGCTTATGTCAGAAGCTACAGTGAGCCAACTCTCTATGTGAAGAAAACCAAGCAAGGTGATATAATATTTGTGTGCATTTATGTAGATGATATCATATATGCTATTTCAAGGTGTGAAATGGTTGCTGAATTCAAGGAAGGTATGATGAAAGAATTTGAGATGTCTGATCTTGGACATCTCAAATGCTTTATTAGTTTAGAAGTGCATCAAACAGCTAAGGGTGTGTTCATTTGTCAAGGTAAGTATGCTATTGATTTACTAAAGAAGTTTGGAATGCTTGGATGCAAGATTGAAGACACTCCAATGAATGCAAATGAGAAGTTTCAGATTGATGATGGAGTTGGTAAAACTGATGAAAGAGTTTATAGGAGCTTAATTGGTGTGTTAATGTATCTGGCAAATTCCAGGCCAGACATTATGTTTGCAGTTAGTATGTTGTCAAGATTCATGCATAGGCCATCTAAGTTACACTTTGGAGCTGCAAAGAGGGTCCTAAGGTACATAGAAGGAACTGTGTCATATGGGATCTGGTATGAGAAGGGCATGGAAATCAAATTATGTGGATATAGTGACAGTGACTGGGCAAGCAGTCTTGATGATAGAAAAAGTGTGTCAGCGTATGTGTTCTCATTGGGAAGTGGTGCTATAGCCTAGACATCAAAGAAGCAACACGCTGTGGCCTTGTGAAGTACGGAGGCTGAGTACATAGCTGCAACAGGAGCAACATGCCAAGACATTTGGCTTAGAAGAATTTTAGAAGACTTAGGTTTCAAGCAGCAGGATTCCACGGTGATATGGTGTGACAACAAGTCTGCTATAGACTTATCAAAGAACCATGTGGTTGATGGCAGATTAAAACATATAGAGCTTAAGCATCATTTCATTCGTGATATGGTAAGTCAAAGGCAGATTATTTTAGGCTATTGCAGCACTGATGAGCAAATGGCAGATAATCTGACTAAGGCATTGGAAAAGGCAATGTTTGTGTTCTTTAGAGACAAGATGAAAGTTATGGAATTAGGATCAAAGGAGTGTGTTAGAATGTGATACTAATATCCTGCATGCATGGGCACAAAGATCGTTTAAGGTGGTTAGTTTGTGTATGTTGTGTTTGAATTCAAAATAAGGCGATATTGCCGAGTCTAGTAGTTGTTGAGAGTCTTTAGGAGGATCCACTTTTCCAGGGCGTGACCTGCCTATTTAAGTTATTTTGATTATGTGTTTGATGTACTTGTTTTCCTTTGATCATTGACTAATACGATCTAATCTGTGCCAACTTCATTTCCTTGTTGTTTTATCTTATTTCTTTTCTATTTGCTCTTGCCAACAAATATGATGTCGATCAACCCCCATATAAAATGATATTGGGTCACTTATTGCCATAAAATCTTGACAAACAATTTGTTTAATCCTTATGGTGTCAAAATACCAACATATAATACTTCCATATATATAAATGAGATAATGGTCCAACTTTCTCTCTAACCTAGTGGCTTTTTAAAGACACTCAATCGTAGTTCCTGATTTCCATGATTGTTCTTAGAAAACAACTTTCTTGGAAAATTGATTTTAGATTATAAAATTATAAAACTTAGAAGTTTTGGATTATTTTTTTGAGTTGAAGTTGTATTTTTATGGAACTATATGGTTGGCTGTGAATTCGGTATTACTGCCCAGTCCAACAGGTTGAACCTTTTATGAACTGACCCGGTAGGGTAACAAAACCATTTTTAAAAACATTGGCTATCATTTCTATATGATGTTGCTCCAAATCATCATCTGTCTCCCTCTTTTAGGTTGCATCATGATCTTGAAGTCTTCAAGTTCAAATGAATGCGAAGGGTAAACAGATCTTGTGGAAGTTGTGACAAGTGAATTGTATTGATATGCTTGATCATAACATCTCATGCTCCACTTTGAAAGCTGATATTCTTGAGTGTAGATTGAAATTCACGTGATGAATAAACTAAAAAAGTTTCCAACTCTCTTTTTGTTGAACAATACAGAAGATGTGGGAAGAGGTTTCCTAACTTGAAATGTTCTTCACATGCGCGTACCATGTTCTTTGTGATTCGGAAAACTTGGGTGTGTGTAAGAGCATTCACAACAGCTCCCCCATTTTTTTGTGAGTGTATCCCCTAAATTGTATGGGGTAGGTTTGAGGGGTTGCGAGTGGAGAAAAATTGGGAATCTACTGTTGATCGGTATAATGGGGGTTATTCGGGAATCTTTTGGGGTAAACAGAAAACTGTATTTATTTTTTAATATTTGTTGAAAGTGCTTGTGAGTGTAGAAGAGTTTTAATCGATTACTGGTTCATAAGGTCGGTTCTTGATAAGTTTTAATCGGCTTGAGGTCTGTTATGTTCAATTTTGGGCTTAAGGTCATATTGGGCCGTTTTAGATAAAATTAATTAGTAACTCAATTATAGTTATTATTATAATATTTTTAAGGTTGTTACACTCCTCCCCCCCCCCCTTCCTTAAGAAAATTTTGTACCCTAAATTTCGTTTAACAATAAAGATTATTTTTACCTGTGTTTGGAATAGGTGTGGATATTTTGCTCTCATCTCATCCTCTCTTTCAAATGTGATTTCTGGTCCTTTTTTAGCATTCCATGTTACTTGAACTATAGGAATTTTACTCCTTCTAAGTTTCTTCTCTTATCTGGACATGATTTCTATTGGTTCTTCGGTGAAATCTAACTAAGGATTAACCTTTATATTATCTAGATGGATAATGGTTTGAGCATCTATGATACATTTTCTTAGATTGGAAATGTGAAAGACGTCATGTAGTTCACTTAATTCTTGTGGTAGTTCCAATCTATAGGCTACTGGACCAACTCTTTCTATTATTTCATAAGGTCCTATAAAGCGGGGATTCAGCTTTCCACGTTTTTTAAACTTGATCACTCATTTCCTAGGAGATACCTTTAGTAATACATGATTCCTTACTTTGAATTCTAGTGGTCTAATTCGGTGATCATGTTGGGTCTGCTGACCTGGAGAAAAACAGATGATTGGAAAGCCAAAATATACTACTCAGTTGATCCTAGAAATAAACAGCATTTACAAGATACTTCTCCCAAAAGACTGTTGACCCTAACATCTTCTATACTCAACAACTGTTGGAAACAACTGCTGCTGTAAAGGACTGCTAGATAAACAACTGCTAGAGAACAACTACTAACTAAAGGTCTGATGAAGAACAACTGCTGACTAAAGTGCTGAAGACTAAAGGTCTGTTGGAGCCAACAACACTTAGGCTCCAAAAGATGATACAAGACCATCAGAGTTTTCCTCAACAGCATTTTAGCTTACAGTGTTTTACAATGTAACAGTAGTTTGTATTTAACAGATGTTTTATGTTGTTATTCTGTTAGAGGTCACTGTCTTAGGTGACGTCAGCTGAGATCATCAGTGGTTTAGATTTGTCTATAAATAGAACAGTGCTTGAACCGTTATATTCATCACTCGAAACATTCTCTCAGACAAAGAATCACAGATTGATCAGGCTGAGGGGGAGTACTTGTAATATTGTAATCTTTCAATTAATGAAAGCATTCGATTAAAAACAATTATTCTCTTGTTTTGATTTATAGTTTATCATTCCGCTGCACTTTCCATTTATATTCACTTCGTTCATCACATCTTTTATATAAACAAATCAAAACAATCAAACTCAGATCCTAACAATTGGTATCAGAGCTTGGTCAATTAAATTCGATCTAACCAATCAATTTAGTATAAACAGATCAACTCACAATTATTGATATCGTTTGTTTGTCGGATTGAAAACAGAGTAATAGTTTATTTTCGATTCAACCGTTTGTAAACAGACTTTGTTTTCGAAAAATCAGAGAATGGCTTCAATCAATCAAGATCCACACAACACTAGCACGAACAACAAGCCACCGATGCTTGTCAGATCTGAATACAATATCTGGAAACGTCGGATGAGCCATGTTCTAGCTCAACAGAACACTGGATGTTGGAAGTCGGTTATCTTCGGACCACATGTTCCGATGGTGCCGAGTACCGAAGATCCCAAGGTTCAGGAGCCTAAGAAACTTGAAAACTACTCTTACCAGGATTTCCAAAAGATTGAGTTTGATGCCAAGGCCTTCAATATTAGGGCCATGGCTGTACCAAATGATATCTATGTTGGGCTGTTACACTGTAACAGTGGAAAGGAGTTGTGGGATGCACTGCAAGAACAATTTGATGGGACTGAACAGGTTATTGAAAACAACCGTGAAATACTTAACCAACAATATGAAACATTCAGTCATGTTAATGGAGAGTCATTAACTCAATAATTTGAGAGGTTTATCTGTCTCATTAGTGAACTAAAACTGGTTGGTCTAACTTACCCTCATTCAACTTTGAACCATAGGTTTTTAAGATTACTACCAGATAAATGTAACACTATTGCTATAGTTATGAGAAACTCAATTGGATTCAAGGACCTATCACTGACCCAACTTCATGGTAAGCTCTTGACCTATGAGAGAGAGCTTAACCAGAAAAAGAAGCTACAGGACTCTAGAAAAGTGTCTGATGACTATGTATTTGGTAATACAACACTTCTGGGTCATGATGAGGTGCCTGGTAATAGTAAGGATCAGAGTTATGATCATTTCATTGACATAACTTCAGGTTTTAACTCAGGTTTTAACTCTGATTCTTATTCACCAAACTATGCTTTTACAGCAAGTGGTGGTGATATCCAGGCATCTGATAACATATCCTTTGAGTATGATGACTTAAAATACTTTGACCCTGATGATTTGGAAGAAATGGACATTATGCACCAATTGGCCCTTCTCAGTGTAAGAACTAACAATTTTTACAAGAAAACTGGGAGAAGGTTTCCATGGTTAACTGGTAGGTCAAAAGTGGGGTTGGATAAATCAAAGATAAAGTGTAGGAGTCAACATGGCACACCTATGATTACCTATCCAAATCAAAGGCCACAGACCAACACTTATCAAGTTTCCCATAATACCCCTGGACCATATGTGCAAAACACTGCCCATTTTGCACAGTCCTCAAACACTGTTCCTGTCCAGTATGTCCAAACCACTATTCCTCAGATCCACTATGTGCAAACACCTGTTGCTCCGGCACATGTGCCAATGACTGCTGCTCCACCCTCTGCTCCTGCTGAGACCAGTCAACAGAGTTTCTTCACATAAGGCTTTGTTGATTGGAGCACTCTACCAGATGAGTTGACAGATGAAAATTTTGCACTAGTTGCCAAACCTGAAAATGAACCAGAAAATTTCTGTTTCATGGCTATGGTAGAAGAGGTTGATTATGAGGAGGTGGTAACTAAATCTGTTGTTATGACTGATGATATTGTTGATGAGGTAGTTGTAGGTGAAAAATCTGAAGAAGAGGTTGTGAGTCTCTCGGATCCTTGGGGTGCATCTGATGATTGTGAGTGCAAGTGTGATTGTGCATTGATGGCTGCTGCTAAGGTATCTCCTCAAATCCTTAAAGATTTGTGTTCTGACAAATGTGTAATAGCATTTGCTAACATTAAAGAGGTAAATGAAAACCTTAGAAAGAAAATTTTAGATGATGAAGTTAAATTTGAGAAAATTTCAACAGAGTTAAAATCAAATTTGACTGAAAAAGAATCTGAAATAAGCAGCTTAAAACATGAAGCAACTATAACCAAAGACCAGCTCCAAACTATGATAACTAAATATCATAGTTGCAAAAGTGAGCTTGAGGCCACCCAAGTTGAATCTGAAAAATGGGTGGAATCATGTAAAGGTTTTGAGATGCTCCTTAACAAACAAACCAAAAGTCATGTGAAGTTTGGGTTTGGTTTTGAAACCAGTGCTCCAGCTTTTGAAAACACTGACAAAAGGGATCAAAAGTTAGTTGAGGTAGTACCAACTAATTTAAAGGGTCAAGAGATTAAAATCACTGAACCTAATGGCAAGAAAATTGTTCTTGAAAAACTAGAAGGTTCCTCGTCATTCACTGAACTTGAAAATATGAATTTAAACCTACTTGGTCTGATGAGTGTGGTACTCTTGAGAACTTCAAACCAGTTGAATTCAAAACCCCTAATGGTAAGAAAGCACCACAGGCAAAGGTCATTCCCCTGATAGATCTTCCAGCAGATGATCAAACATCAGTTGAAAAGAAGAATGAAAAAGGGAAAAAGAAAGAAAAGTCTGTTCACTTGTTCTGTGATTTCTGTGAAAAGAAGAATCATGTCACTAAAACTGTTTTCTTCTAAAAGCATATGATATCAACAAAGGAACAAGTGTGTGTGATTATAAGACCACATTCTCAACATGTCGTATAAAGAACCACAAAACCAAAGAGTGCCTGTATCTTAAAAATTTTGATGTCAAAATACAAGAATGCAAGGCTAAAACTCTTGCAAGTCAAGTGGTGAGTACTTCAAAAGGAAAGCCCAAACAGACTTTTGCTCCAGTTGAAACATCTGTTACCAAAAAGTTAGAAACATCTGCTTCCAGGGATGTCTAAGTAATAGATGCTCCACCCACAAGCAAGTACCCAAGAGGATATGGACAACCACCATGTCATAGTCTGTCACATGTTTATGAAGAACCCAAGAGGCCTTCTAAACCAAGAATGAACAGAAATCCCTATGGGTACTATCATCTGTTAGGAAGTGATCAAACAACTGTTGCACCAAGTGTTGACATTCAAGCACTGGCAAATGGTCAGCAACGGTTGTTGAACATGATTCAAAAACTAGTTCAAACCACTGATCATCCTCCTAAGCTTAAGGCTGAAAAGTCTGTGGATCCATCCAAAGCCAACCTGGCTTTGGACACTCACCAAAACTAATCTATTACTGATGTGCAGGGAGCTTCTGCATGGTTAGATAGCCTTTGGTATGTAGATAGTGGAGGCTCCAGTCACATGACAGGATGTAGAGCCCTTCTTCTGGACTTCTTAGCTCATGGAGGGGGTGATATATCCTTTGGTAATGATTCAAAAGGTAAGGTGTTGGGTTTAGGGAATGTTCAGGCTTGGAAACTCAAGTTTGAAAATGTCAATCTTATTGATAATCTTAAATTTAATCTTCTTAGTGTCTCACAAATGAGTGACAAAGGTTATGGCTCATTCTTCACTAAGAAAACTTGTAAGATTATTGGGCCAGAAGTGGTGAAAAAGATTCACACCATCATTGCTGAGAGCAAAGCACAACTTGTTGTTCATAGGAATGGCAATGTGTATGTAGTTGATATGTTAAAGGACAATCCTATGGCAAATGTCTGACTGTTTTCTGCTGCCTCCACAAAGGAGACAGAATTGTGGCATAGGAGACTGGGTCATACCAACCTTCAAACTATCAACTCACTCTCGAAACAAAGCCTTGTCAGAGGTTTACCATCTAAAGAATTCAAATGTGATGAGCATTGTGTTTCCTGCTTAAAAGGAAAAAAACATAAAAGCTCTTACAAATCCATTGATGAGTCCAAAACAAGTCAATGTCTACAACTGTTGCACATGGACTTGTTTGGCCCAGTTAAAATCATGAGTCTAAGATGAAAGAGATTCTGTCTTGTCATAGTTGATGATTTTTCTAGGTTTACATGGACTTACTTTTTACACTCTAAGGATGAGACTGCAGGTATCTTGAAGGACTTTGTCACCAAAGTTGAAAAACAATATGACTTGCCAGTAAAAGTCTTTAGAAGTGACAATGGAATAGAGTTTAAAACTAAGGAGTTGGATGATTTCTATATGTCAAAAGGGATTGTGAGGCAGTATAGCATCCCAAGAACACCAGAGCAAAATGGGGTGGTTGAGAGGAAAAATAGAACTCTTATTGAAGCTGCAAGAACCATGCTAGCAGATTCTGGTTTGCCACTGTCCTTCTGGGCAGAAGCTGTAAACACTGCTTGCTATGTTCAAAATAGAGTTTTGATCAACCCAAGACATCAAAAGACTGCTTATGAAATTTTGTTCAAAATCAAACTATGAATCTCATTTTTCAAAATCTTTGGCTGCCCATGTTTCATTTTAAATCTTAAAATTCGATTTCAAAATTTGCAGCCAAAGTAGATTGTGGATATTTTCTGGGATATTCTTCTACTGCCAAGGCCTATAAAGTGTTTAACACAAGGACCAGGACAACAGAAGAAACTCTGAATGTAAAGTTCAATGAACTTTCATCCCTAAAAATCCCAGCAAATCCTGCTGGGTTGTTTGATTTAGATAAATTCAAATTTGAAGATATTACTGTCAAAACTAACAGTGCAGGTATTTCACAATCTCCACAACAAGATTACAGAACAGATGTTGTGATTCCAAGTCACTATAAAGTCTATTCTGCATCAGAGGAAGCAGCTGTTCAAAACACCTGTCAAAACTCTGTCCCAGCTGAGTCAGCCACTGTTGGCCAGTTTTACCCTCAAACCACTACTTCACAATTTTCATCCACTGCTCAATCATCTGTTGACAAAAGTCAAACATCTGTTGACAAAAGTCTGTCCTATTTCACACCACTTGGACCCATTCCCCTACCTCCATTTCAAACATCTGTTGGCATTACAGAAGTGCAAACAGATGTTACATCAAAAGAGTCACCAAATCTCTGTCGTTCACCTCAAAATGCCATCATACCATATCAGGGAGATCTAATCTACCTAAGAGCTCATCCACCAAATCAAAACATTGGCAACATCAGAGATTGTGTGCTTACAAGAAGCCAATCCTCAAATATCTGTCTTTTTGCAGGCTTTCTATCTCTCACACAACCTGTCAACTACCAAGAGGCACTAAAAGACAACAGTTGGGTAGAAGCTATGTAGGAAGAGCTCCTTCAGTTTAAAAGACAACAAGTATGGGAACTTGTACCACTACCTAAGGATGTTTGTCCAATTGGCACAAAGTGAGTCTTCAAAAACAAAACTGATGAAAGGGGTATAGTTGTCATGAATAAGGTCAGGCTTGTGGTTCAAGGCTTTCGACAAGAAGAAGGGATAGACTATGATGAAACCTTTTCTCCTGTAGCTAGGTTAGAAGCTATCAGACTCTTCCTAGCCTTTGCTGTCAACCACAACATCAAGGTGTATCAGATGGACATCAAATGTGCATTACTATATGGAAAAATTCAGGAGGAGGTCTATGTATGTCAACCACCTGGTTTTGAAGACACATTCCATCCTGATTATGTCTACAAGCTTAACAAAGCCTTATATGGACTCAAGCAAGCACCTAGGGCCTGGTATGAAACTCTTTCCACCTTTCTCTTATCCATTGGTTTCACAAGAGGTAAAATTGATAAAACCTTATTTTTAAAATGGAGAAGGAAAGTTTAATGATTGTTCAAATATATGTGGATGACATCATTTTTGGATCCACGTGTAACAAAATGTGTGAAGAGTTTAGGGAATTCATGATAGCAGAGTTTGAAATGAGTGCTATGGGTGAACTTCAGTGCTTCCTTGGTCTCCAAGTGAAGCAGCTGCAAAATGGCACATTCATTCATCAAAACAAATATGTGAAAAATTTGTTAACTAGATTTGAGATGAATGACTGTAAGCCATGTAGTACACCCATGAGTACAGTCAAGCTACTCACTATTAATGACAAGGATGAACTGGTTGACCAAACACATTACAGATGCATGATTGGGTCTTTACTGTACTTAACTGCATCTAGGCTAGACATTATGTTTGCCACTTGTGTTTGTGCAAGATCCCAGGCTTCACCCAGAAAGTCAAACCTTATTGCTGTGAAAAGGATATTCAGATACTTAAAAGGTGCTCCCACACTTGGTATCTGGTATCCTGCTAATGGAAACATTGAACTTTCAGGTTATTCAGATAGTGATTTTGCTGGCTGCCACACCACAAGGAAGTCTACATCAGGAGGATGCTAGTTTCTAGGGAATGCCTTAGTCTCTTGGCAAAGCAAAAAGCAAGCAGCTGTTTCAACTTCAATAGCTGAGGCTGAATACATTGCTGCTGCAAGCTGTACAGCCCAACTCATGTGGCTTCAAAATCAACTGCTGGATTTTGGGATAACTGCACTAAAGACTCCACACATGTTGGACAGTCAAGCTGTAGAAAACATCATCAAGAATCCAATTTCTCACTCAACCACAAAGCACATAGACATCAGACATCATTTTGTCAGAGATAGCTATGAAAAAGGTTTGATTTCTCTACACCATGTTCCAACAGAGGATCAGTTGGCAGATGTGTTGACAAATCTGATTTCTAGAATTGGTATGCTAAACACGGACTAAACAACAAAAATGTTTTAAATAAAAACATTAAAATGTTTCAGAAAATCATAATTCATCCTTAAAAATAGCATTTTGGTTGAAAAATCTGTTAAGGATAAAACAACCACTGTTTCATCCACTCTATCCACTGTTAGTTGAAAAATCTGTTTCAAACATCTGATCAGATAAAACAACCACTGATTGGTTGAAAAATCTGTTTCAAACCTCTGATCAGATAAAACAACTGTATCATTATATATATATATATATATATATATATATATATATATACATATATACATATATCAATCTAAAAAAAACCAAGTGCTGTTAGCATCAGCACTTTGGTAAAACAACAACTGTTTGCATCAGACCTTTGGCAACAGCTGTATACCGCCAGATGTTTGGCCATCAGATGTTTGCCACGTTTGCTTCCAAAAGCAGAGTTTTGGCCACATCAGCGGTTTCACCAGAGCATATAAAAACCCTGTTTTACCACAACAATGGTTACACTGTCTCATTGTATTCAAAATACTGAACCGCCTTCTTCATCCTCAAACCCTTACTCCAATTCCACTCACTCTCACACTCGGAATCCATTACAATGGATCTTCATGCAAAAGCCACCCACAATTATCTCCCATATCTGGTAAAAACAGATGAAAATGTTCCATTCCCTTCCACCATCGACATAATCTTAAACTCCAAATACCTGACAATCCTAACCGCTGATGCTCCTATTCATCTCGATACCCTCCTTGAATTTTGGATGAATGTTGAGTTTCTTCTTCATGACAAAAAGCCTACATCCATTATCTCAAAAATTGGAGAGACAAGTATTGCCAATACCCCTGAACTGATATCCACAACCTGCTCACTCAATGATCTGTCAGGTAAAGACTCTTAACCTAAGGCAGAGCTTAACACAGAGTTTCAGGAAAGAGGTTATGATGCACAAATGACTGGGTCAACACTTTTCAAAAAGTTTTTCCCACCAGTCATGAAATTTTTCTTTCATACCCTTCTTCTCTGTGTCTTTGTTAAGTCCACTTCCTTCAATGAAATCCCATTGAAGATTCAGTACTTGGGTTATGCTATGTTGTCAGACTCTGACTTCAATTTATCCTAGGGACTATTTATGGACTTAGTATCAAATGTGAAAGCCATAAAGTCTGGGTCTATTAATGCTTTTCTGATTTACCCAAGAATGTTGAGTGTAATCCTTCAAAAAGTTTTACCAGAAAAAGAATTTAAAAAGGGCGAGTCTGTTCAAATGAAGAGTCTAACTGATGAAACTTTCACAAGAATGTTGAGTTCAACTACCCAAGAAAAAGTTTCAAAAGTGTCAAAAGTTTCAAAAACACAAACAAAGAGGACCAAGACAACAACTGTTGTCCAAACCTCTGTTGTTGAGCCCACTGCTCCTGGTGATCATGGCACTACATCCAGTGCTGTGAAACCCAGACCAGCCACCTCCAAAAGAAAACGTCCATCCACAAAAACCACCACTAAACCCAAAAGGGGTCTTTTGGAAGATGAGATACCAGAGAAAAACCCTGTTGGAACACAAAAGCAACAAGAAACCACTGTTGTTACTTCCTCACAACAGATGGATATATCTCAACCTGAACAAACTCCTCATGAATCCTCACAAAAGGATCATGTTGTAAGCCAAAGGGAAACACATCATGATACATATGAGTCACTTGTCCATATGTTCACAAGCCCCTCTCCCAGGGCTAATTCTCTTTTCACTCCTCCACCTTCACCAAAACATGTCCCTCAAACCATGCAACCTCTGTTCGAGGCTATTGATAAAACTCAGGATAATCCCAGTTCTTCTCCTTCACCCATCAATGAGAGTATACCTCCACAAGTGATCGGGACTGAGGAAAATCAATCAGCCATCCCACAAGCAGAAGAGGAGGTTACACCCCTAGAGTTCAATGAAACTCTAGGTGAGTTTTCAAGTGAAGCAGCCACTACTGATGTGGAGACCATTGTCTCACAACAGGACAGTGGTTACATAGCTAAGACTTCCTTGAAGGCAACAACTGATGAGGTGTTAGGACAAAAAGGATTGGTGAAACCACTTTTGCAAACCTTAGTCTAATTCACTACTGTCAAAATACTCTAAGTATAGAACAGCTAAAGAAGAAGGATTAAACTGCTGAAGAAGAGATTCAGAAGTGCTGAAGAAGAAAAGTCATCAGAAGTTCTGAAGTTCAAACCAGACACTTCTACTGAAGAACTACTGAAGACAAACTACTCATCAGTTGTTTGTCATTCATCAGTACTTACATGAAGATCTTTTCCACCGCCTTTGTATATCAGTAGTTTATTACTTTAGTATTTCTTTTTGCTTTATGTACAAGTTCCAAGACTGCAACTTGTTGCAACTTGTTTCTGAACTTGCTTTTGGCAAGGTTCATGTATTTGTAAAGTCTATAAATAGAAGGGTTCATCCCTCTGTTTTAGACATTGATTTTAATACAAGAAATCCTTCAACACTTATTATTGTTATTTCCATTTCATGTTTATTGAGAATCTGTCAAAGTGTTTCATTCTCATTCAATACTTAGATTCTCAATAAACACTTATCATTTATTAGTTCTTGAATCCAGGGGGAGTAATAACTCCTGTTGATAAGTGTAGCTTTAAACTTATAAACATTCCGCTGTGCTATCACTCATCAAGAACTTGCTAAACACTTAAGTGTCAACTAGCAAGTTCAACAAAAGAGCAATATACTGATCCAACAATTGGTATCACAGCACTGGTTTATCCGATCACATATCAATCTAAGACATTGAGAATCAGACACAGGCTCTTATTGATATTCAATAAAGGATTATAAGCTCACTTTTATCAACATCCATCACTTTAAGAGATATTTGACAAATCAATACTCTTTAAAATGGATCCTCATAATACTGGTTCTGCCACTAAACCTGCCATGCTTGTAAGAAATGAATATAACATATGGCAAAAGAGAATGGCACATACCTTATCACAGACCAACACAGGTTGTTGGAGATCTGTGATATATGGTCCTCATAAACCAGTAAATATAAATCTTGAAACTAAGGAAGAGATTCCAAAAGAACCAAAAGACTATACTGATGATGATTTCCTAAAACTTGAGCTTGATGCAAAAGCTTTTTCTATGTTGGCAATGGCACTCCCAAATGAAATCTACTCTGGCCTATTACATTGTGATAGTGCCAAAGAGCTTTGGGACTGCCTAAAAGAACAGTTTGGAGGAACTGAAGAGGTGATTGCCAACACCAGAGAAATCTTGGCTCAACAATATGAAACTTTTGCTCACATTAATGGGGAAACTTTAACTCAGCAATTTGAAAGATTTTCCTCATTGATATCTGAGCTAAAGCTAAATGGTCAGACCTACACAACTGTATCTATGCTTCATAGATTTTTAAGGTCTTTACCTAATAAATGGGAAACATACTCAATAGTCTTAAGATCATCACCAGATTTTAGCTCCCTCACTCTTACAAAACTTCATGGGAGATTACTTACTTTTGAGAGAGAAATTGATCAAAAGAAAAAGTTACAAAATTCTGGCAAAACTGCTGATGACTATCTACCTGGTAGTACAACACTATTGGGACAAGACTCACCAACTTGTTCAAATAGTTTTGGATCTTTTGACCACATTGACATAACTGCTGGGATCTCATCTGAAAGATCATTCCCAGGTTATGACAATAATGACTTTGGTCAAACTGCTGATAACATGTGTTTTATCATGGATGACTTAAATAGTTTCAGCAGTGATGACCTAGAAGAAATGGATATTTTGCACCAACTGGCCATGTTAAGTTTAAAACAAATAAATTTTACAAAAGGTCAGGAAGGAAGTTTCCAGGACTTAACAGTTCTACAAAAATTGGTTTTGACAAATCTAAACTTAGATGTCACAAGTGTCAAAAGTTGGGACACTTTGCTAGAGAATGTAGAAGCTCTGGCTTTAACCAATCTCAGTCTGGAAACAATTTTAACCCCAATTATAACAGGAATAATGGAACACAAGGGAGTGCACATTTTGTACAGGCACAAGCTCCACAACACCAATATGTGCCACAAGTACAATATGTACAGATGCCTGCTCAACAGATGCAGAGCCAACAATCAATCCCTCCCTTTCCAGCTGCTCAACAACCTCCACAGCAACAACAACCCTCTCAACAAAGTTTATTTACTTCAGGGTATGTTGACTGGAGCAGTCTTCCTTTTGACACCACAGAGTGCAATCCTGATGCAGACAACAAAATGTTTGACATCAACTGGGGAGAGCCTGACAATGGCAGAAAGAACTTTTCCTTAATGGCATTTGAGGGATGCTCTTCAAAATCTGCTTTGTCACGGGTATCAAAAGAATCTTTGACAAAACTATGTTCAAATTCATGCAAAGAATCTTTTGCTCTCATAAGAGAGACAAATGTGCACTTACAAGGAAAAGCAAATGATTCTGAGAGAAAATTCACTCAGATGAAATGTGATTTAGAAAGAAAACTTTCTGCAAAAACAAAAGAAGTTTCTAAATTAACTAACACTGCTATTGAAACCCAATCACAAATTAAAATCATGATAAATGACCTAGGAAATGTCAGACAAGAGCTTGCTGACACCAAGGTCACATGTGAAAAATGGGTGGAATCTTGTAAGGGGTACCAATTATTGCTAAACAAACAAAGTGCTTCAAATGTTAGGTTTGACATTGGGTACAATCACACTGAAACACCAACAGATTTCTCTCCCAAAACTACTAAAGATAGGAGAAAAATTGTTTCAGGTGAAACTTCTGAAGAGGAAGAATGCACATCTTTCCATGAAAACTTTCTAAAATCACACAAAGAAAGTTCTTCAGAAGTACTGATTAAATCTGACTTTAAGCCATCAGTAGTTTCAACTACATCAGGAGTTGAGAACCTGAAAACTACTGATGACCTAAAACCAATCAAAACAGTTAGAAATTTGTCTTTGAAAGAAAAGACAAAAGAATGTGAAATTTGTGGTCTGTTCAACCACAAAACAGAATTTTGCAGATATAGAAAAGGTATTCAGTTCAATAAGAAAAATCAACAACTAGTTGTGGGGAAACAAATCAAAAATGATTATGTAAAAACTTTTTCTCCCAAGAAACAACAACCAGCAAAAACCTTTTCTCAGAAAAAGACAAAATCTCAACAAAAGTCTTTTTCTCAAAATTTTCTTTCAGTAGTTAGACCTGAATCATCAGCAGTTTCACAAACTGCTGAGATCAAAGATCTTATGAACTTGCTACAACTACTGATGACCAAAGTTGATGGTGGTCCTCAAAAGGATACCACCATTGTTCTTAATGCAAAATCCATTGCCAAAAAGACATGGATTTCTAAACTTGGTCAAGAATAAACTGTAAATGTTCTCAAGAGCAAACCCAAAGCCAAACTGGCTTGGGTTCCTAAATCTAACTAATTTGCTATCTTGTGCAGAGAGTTTCCAGAGGCTTAAATAGCATTTGGTATGTAGACAGTGGAGGCTCAATACACATGACAGGATGTAGATACCTGATAAACAATTTTATCAGTCAAAGAGATGGATCTGTATCCTTTGGGAACAATGCTAAGGGATATGTGCTAGGACATGGCAATGTCTCCTCTGGCAAAATACAGTTTGACAAGGTAAATCTGGTTGAAAACCTTGAGTACAACTTGCTGAGAGTGTCACAAATGTGTGATAAAGGATATTCTTCCTTTTTCACAAAGACAGCATGCAAGATCATATCACCAGAAGGCCAGAAGTTGATAGAGAAGATCATTGAAGATCATACTTTGTTAATAGCCAAAAGATGTGGCAATGTCTATGTAGTGGACATTGAAAAAGACAAAGTACTGAACAACACTGCCTGTTTCTTCTCAAGGGCATCAACTTCAGAAACTGATCTCTGGCACAGGAGACTTGGCCATGTGAACTTTAAAACCATAAATAAAGTCACAAAAATGGGCTTGGTCAGAGGTCTACCCTTAAAAGTATACCAGTGTCAAGAACACTGTGTATCCTGTTTAAAGGGTAAACAGCATAAGTCCTCCTATAAGTCTATTGAAGAATCAAAAACAACTGCATGTCTTCAACTACTCCATATGGACTTATTTGGGCCTGTAAAAATCATGAGCCTTGGTAAGAAGAAGTACTGCTTAGTCATCATTGATGACTACTCAAGATTTACATGGGTATTCTTCTTATTTTCCAAGGATGAGGCTGCTGAAATCATCAAGTTCTTCATTCTACAAGTAGAGAAGCAATACTCTCTACCTGTCAAAACCATTAGAAGTGATAATGGGACAGAGTTCAGGAACAAAACTCTGGATGAATTCTGTTTGTCTAAAGGGATTATTAGACAATTCAGTGTTGCCAGAACTCCTGAACAAAATGGTGTGGTAGAATGGAAGAACTTAACTTTAATAGAAGGAGCAAGAACAATGTTAGCTGATTCTGGCCTACCTTTATACTTTTGGGCAGAAGCAGTTAACACGTCATATTATGTTCAAAATAGAGTTCTTATTGTCAAGAGACATTCAAAGACTGCCTATGAAGTTCTTCATGGCATGAAGCCCCTTATCTCCTTTTTCAGGGCTTTTGGGTGTCAATGTTTCATCTTGAACATCAAGGAATCTATTTCAAAGTTTGCTGCCAAAGTTGACTCAGGTTACTTTCTTGGTTATTCCTCAACTATAAAAGCCTACAAGGTTTTTAACTCAAGAACCAGGATAGTAGAAGAAACACTGAATGTCAAGTTCAATGAGTCAAAACACAGTCTCATTCCAGCACATCCTGCTGAACTCTTTGACCTTGACAACTTCCATTTTGAACCTGAAAAGACTGTCACTTCATCCAAACCTACTTATTATGGTGATCAAAGGTTTGATGATGAGGATCCAGCACCATGGACTCCTCAAACAGTCATTAAGTCAACTTCAAAACCATCAGAAGTTTTACAAACTTCTGATTCAACAAATACTGAAGGACAAACTCAAACATCTGCTTCAGCACCGGCAACTACTGAAGACACTGAAACTGTTGAACCAGATATAATAGACCTCAGTAGTTTGTTTGAAGAACATGAGCCACCAACACCTGTCAGTGGTTTACAACAACTGATCGAACACAAAGACCATCCACATGATCAAATCATAGGTGATATTGCATCAGGTGTTCTTACAAGAAACCAGCTTTCCAACTTTTGTCTATTCTCAGCATTTATTTCACAGTTGGAACCAAAGAAATACCAGGAAGCCCTCAAAGACAACAATTGGGTGCAGGCAATGCAAGATGAATTGCTTCAATTCAACAAGCAACAGGTTTTGGGAAATCTGTCCCTTACCACCAAACAAGCAACCAATTGGCACAAGATGGGTTTTCAGGAACAAACAAGATGAAGCTGATATTATAATAAAGAACAAGGCAAGACTGGTAGTACAAGGTTACTCTCAAGAAGAAGGAATTGACTATGATGAAACCTTTGCTCCAGTTGCAAGGCTTGAAGCCATCAAGTTATTTCTGGCCTATGCCATTTCCAACAAAATAAAAGTTTATCAAATGGATGTCAAGAGTGCATTTTTGTATGGAAAAATAAAAGAGGAAGTGTATGTTTGTCAGCCACCTGGGTTTGAGGATCCTTCTCATCCTGAGTGGGTGTACAAACTAGACAAAGCTCTTTATGGGCTCAAACAGGCTCCAAGAGCCTGGTATGATACACTTTCAACCTTTTTACTCAAAAATAACTTCACAAGAGGTGCCATTGATAAAACTCTTTTCATAAAACATGTTGGAAATCATGTCTTACTTGTTCAAATATATGTTGATGACATCATTTTTGGTTCAACAAACACAAAATTGTGTGATGAATTTAAGAAACTCATGCAATCAAAATTTGAGATGAGTACAATGGGAGAGCTGCATTACTTTCTGGGACTGCAGATTAAACAACAAATAAATGGAACTTTTATACATCAATCAAAATATGTTAAAGAATTATTAAACAAATTTTCTTTACAAGACTGTAAATCATGTTCCACTCCCATGACACCAACCACACAAGTTGAACCAGATGATCAAGGAAAACAGCTTGATCAAACCATTTATAGATGTATGATAGGTTCCCTTTTATATCTAACTGCTTCTAGACCAGATATTATGTTTTCAACATGTGTCTGTGCTAGATATCAATCAGCTCCTAGGGAATCACACCTTATTGCAGTCAAAAGAATCTTCAGATATCTAAAAGGAACTCCAACACTTGGAATTTGGTATCCTGCTTCAAGCAATACCAAGTTATCAGCTTTTTCAGATAGTGACTATGCAGGGTGTAAAATGTCAAGAAAATCAACATCTGGTGGTTGTCAATTCTTGGGAAACTGTCTAGTGTCCTGGCAATCAAAGAAACAAACATCTGTTGCAACTTCAACTGCTGAAGCTGAATACATTGCAGCTGCAAGTTGTACATCACAGATACAATGGCTCCAATATCAACTTCTTGATTATGGAATCAAAGAAACCAAGACACCATTGCTTGTAGACAGCAAATCTGCCATTAGCATCATTCAAGATCCTGTTCAGTTTTCAAAAACTAAACACATTGAAATCAGGTATCATTTCATAAGAGATTGCTATGAAAAAGGCAAGATTGAAGTGAAACATGTAGCAACAGCTAATCAAATAGCTGACATATTCACTAAACCCCTTGACACATCAACATTTCAGAAGTTAGTATCCATGCTAGGGATGCTAAATTTGTAAGTGTTTCTCTTTATTTTTCTGCACAATTTTTTATTTTTCACTTACATCTGTTTTCAAAAACTTGAAAAACTTCTGAAAAGAAAGAAACTACTAATGAACAAAACATCAGTATGGGGATATTTTCTAAAAAAGTGATTAACTTCTGATAAAACAACCTTTAGAAGTTATGAATAAAGTATTTATAATGTATTTCTCATCAGCTGTTCAAAACTGCTGAAGAGAAAATGGGAACTACTGATGAAGATAATTCTTCATCAGCAGTTTAGTCAAAAAGGGCAAATCAGACTTTTCCCATCATCAGAAGTTTGACCTAGTCGGTTTCAAACTTCTGATAAAAAGGTTTTTAACCTAGGCGGTTTAAAAATTCTAATAAAGAAGATCCAAGCGGTTAAAAACTTCTGATAAATATCTTTTTTCAACACTTATCCATTCAAAAACAAAAAATTCCCTCCTTCTCTCTCAAGAAAGCTCTCAAACCCCTTAACCTGCAACATAAACACTGTTCGATTCATCAACACACACACAAACCACATGGCTTTAGTTCTTAAACAGGGACACAATCTCAGAGCCTACTTAGAAAAACAAGAAGGCTGGTCCCAATACGATGAGATCATTGATCTCGTCGTCAAATCCCAATATTTCACCGCTCTCACAATAGACCCACCAATACATCCTGAAACTCTCAATGAGTTTTGGGCTAATGCTGAGACAGTGATGGTGGATGATGAAGTTATCTCTCTCAACTCAACAATTAAAGGGAGACAAATGGCCATCACACCGGCCATACTTGCAAACAGACTGGGGTTGAATGATGTGAATGCCCCTGAAAAGTTTGACAACTCTGCAATCCACCTAACCATGACTGAGTGTGGTTATCAAGGTACTCTCTCACAAGCAACTATCTTTAAAAAGTATTTTGAACCAAAATATAAACTTTTGGTTCATTATATAATTATGTGCTTGAGTCCTATAACAGGGTCTTATGACCAGATGCCCTCAACCTTTCAACCAATTTTTCATTCCATTGTGAATGAAACAAATTTCAGGGCATCAAAACTTTTCTTTAATGAGTTGGTGTTACATCACAATAACACTAAGAAAAAGTTTTTGTTATATTCAAGGTTCATTATGCAATGCATTATAACTGAACTGGGTAATGAGGTGCTTGTGGGTAAAACTGAAATTTTAAAACCCTTAACCTCACAAGCATACTCAAGGCACAACAAACAGGCTGCCTGGCCAGAAGATGACCAAGGGGAACCAGAACCAGTCTCCATGGAACCCTCATCTTCCAAACCTACTCCACCAAAGGCCAAGAAACCCAAGGTACAAAAACAAAAACCCACCAAACCTAAAAGAAAAGCTGTTCAGGAGGTTGAGATGCCTGAACAAACTATTGTGCAATCTGCACTTCTTAAAGATATGACTGAAACATCCTCTCAGTCTCATCCATCTCAAACCCCACCAAGAGCACCAATAACAATCCTTTTCAAAAGAAAACGACTTAAGAAAACTATTCCAATTGATTCTTCTTTTGAAACTGCTGAACCCACTGCCCAAACTACTGAACCAGCACCCCAAATTTCTGAACCAGACATTGAAATAGCCAAACTTCTCTCTGGGCTAAAAGAGAAAGTCCCATCTACACATGTCAGTCCCCATCAACCACATAAAACAGGGGACATAGCCTCAGAAATTGACATGGATGTGGACACTCAAAGCCCTAACCAAAGAGATGAGGATGAACCAGAGTCTCTAAGCCCAAACTTAGAAACTTTTGGTACTTTTGAGGTTGCTACTACTCATTTACCACCCAGTGGTGGACCTGAGGACAGAAGTAACATAGCTAAGACCTCAACTGTGGCAACTATTGATGAAGGCTTAATGCCTGAGGTAGGAAATCCTCTGAACCAAGAAAAAGAGGTACATGAGACAACTGAGTTGGGCTCAGCTCATGATGTAACTGATACAGTCCTCATTGAGGATGTAATCAGGGATTCAGATGATTCCATTGATTTGGATGATGTTTCAAAACACCAAACTACTGAATTGACGGCCACAAGTGAAGGTCCTGCACATGGTGTATCTATGCTCAAGAAGCTAGTCACACCATCTCAGGTTAAAGCCCACTAAATCCATGATTCCCCTAGAGTGGCATCTTCTGTACAACAAGAAGATCAACCAAAAACACACCCCTCACTACAAATGCCTACCAAATTCCCTGGGCAAACAAGCATAGACATGAACCAGCTATGCAGCCCAGATGGTCCCTTTTACCACATGATGAGCACCCTCATCAAAAATCACTTCCAAACATACACAGCTAACTTGGAGCTGTCCATGAAGAACCAATTTGGAGTGATACAGACGAAGATGAATGATCTGTCCAACAAGATTGACTACAACAGCAAACAGATTGCTCATCTTACAGGTCAGTTCTCCCAAGCTTCAACATCAAAGGCTGATGAAGCCAAAAAGGGGGAGAAAATCAAGGTACCTATGGATACACTTGAAGCCAGAAGAAAGGCAAGAGTGGCTATCCTAGCAAGAGATCAAAAAGATCAAGCCAGAAAAGAAAAACTGGCCCAACAATTTGGTATCTCTATTCAAGAAGTAGAAGATGCTGAAAAGACTGATGAATCCCAAGGGCACAATGAAGAAACCTCTGATGGCCAAAGTTCTGATGAAGAATCAGAAAGTACTGAAGACAATCCTTCAGTAGTTGACAAACCTTCAGAAGTTGTCAACCCATCAGAAGTTAACACTTCCAAGACTCAAACTACTGACCCTTCCAGAACAACTGCTTCTATTCAACCAACTTCTGTTCCTACTAGGCCTATTACAACAGTTACCACAATGACTCTGCTAAACCCTTCTCCAATCTCTCAATCAGCAGAATTACTTGAGAAGAGTTTGGTGGCAGCCCAAAAGAAGGACAGAGAAGATCAGATCTGGAAAACACTGGAAGAAAGGGATGACTTGGATCTAAGCCATGAAGAAAAACTTCAGGCTTATGAAGCTAAACTCCAAAGGCAGGCTAGCCTAGACCAGATTGCTGAAGAAGATAAAAGACATCAACTGATGTCTTACATTACAAAGAACAGCAAAATCAAAGCCCACACATTGAAGAGACTCTCTGTGGAAGAGCTGACAAGAAGAGCTCAACTTATTGCAGATAAACTTGCAACAAGTAAAGACATACAGGCCAAGAGAGCTCAGATGATAGAAGAACTGGAAGCTAATAGTTATGGTTCAAAAGCCTCAGTGTCCAAATGGAAAGAAGAAAGATTGGTGGACACATATAGAAAATATAAGGCTGCAACGGCTGCAAATCCAGAGAAGTTTCAAACTGCTGAAGCTTCAACTTCAGTAGTTAGAACTTCTGGTGTTCAAAGAAGACCATCTACACAAAGAAAGAAATCAGAGGAGAAAGTGAAGACTGATTTCAGAATGGTACTACTAGAAGGTAGTACAGTAGTCCATTCTGATTTTGACATAGAAGAAAAGCCTCTGATCACATAATTCAGGGATCCTTCCACCTTTGCATATCAAATCCAGAAGACCATCACAGACAAACTGCACACTAAGGTAGTAACTGAACATCATTTGCCAACATTTCAGATACCTAATGTGATGGAACAACAGCAGGGAAGTGAATCCCACCTGAGAGTCACTGAAGTTGAAAACATTCAACACTCAGGAGAAACCCAGGGTACCACCATGGTTCCCTACACTTTAGACTTTGACAAGTCTAAAGAACCAATCATCAGATGGTCCTTTACTGATAACAACTCAGTACTTGTGACAAGAAGAGATCAGACAAGCAGGGCATATAGGTCGATGAATGAGCTGAAGAAACTATCAACCAAAGACCTGCTAACAATCCAACAATTAGAACCACAGAAAGGGTCTCTTACTGATGAACAGCTGAACCAGCTCAAGAATTACATGTTCAAAAGAATATGGAAAATTGTGAAGGACAGAAAAGAACAATAAGGAATTAGTAAGGTTTTGGCTTCATCAATCCAGGGGGAGATTGTTAGGACAAAAAGGATTAGTGAAACCACTTTTGCAAACCTTAGTCTAATTCACTTATGTCAAAATACTCTAAGTATAGAACTGCTGAAGAAGAAGGATCAAACTGCTGAAGAAGAGATTCAGAAGTGTTGAAGAAGAAAAGTCATCAGAAGTTCTGAAGTTCAAACCAGACACTTCTACTAAAGAACTACTGAAGACAAACTACTCATCAGTAGTTTGTCATTCATCAGTACTTACATGAAGATCTTTTCCACCGCCTTTGTATATCAGTAGTTTATTACTTTAGTATTTCTTTTTGCTTTATGTACAAGTTCCAGGACTGCAACTTGTTGCAACTTGTTTCTGAACTTGCTTTTGGTAAGGTTCATGTATTTGTAAAGTCGATAAATAGAAGGGTTCATCCCTCTGTTTTAGACATTGATTTTAATACAAGAAATCCTTCAACACTTATTATTATTATTTCCATTTCATGTTTATTGAGAATCTGTCAAAGTGTTTCATTCTCATTCAATACTTAGATTCTCAATAAACACTTATCATTTATTAGTTCTTGAATCCAGGGGGAGTAATAACTCCTGTTGATAAGTGTAGCTTTACACTTATAAACATTCCGCTGTGCTATCACTCATCAAGAACTTACTAAACACTTAAGTGTCAACTAGCAAGTTCAACAAAAGAGCAATATACTGATCCAACATGAGGCCACTATAGTGTCCCCAAAATCAGTTGGAAGTCCCCAGAACCAAGAAAAAAGGGCATCTGGTTCTCACCCTTTGGACTCACCTCCTAGGACTGAACCAGTTACAACTACCACTGGTAGGAATCCAGATGATCCTATTAACTTAGGTGATGGATGGGTTAAAATACCAAGAATTGACAGCCAGAGTACAGTCCATTGAAACCTCTGTTGCTGATATCAAATCAGATATCAAGACAATATTGGGATCATTGGCTACTCTTACCAAGAGTCAACCATCCACTGAAGATATTGCTAGTGAGCTATGAAAGTCTGTTTCCCCCATCATCATAGCTCACAGAAAACTAGCAGATCAGACTCATGAAACATATATGGCTGAGATCAGAACTATGGTGGATGCTAGGTACAAAGATACTCAAGCTGACATTAAAGCCATCAAAGATCATTTGCTGAAGACCACTGGCTCTGCCCCTACCACAATTCTCAGAGATGAAGATGATGATGACTTCACTACTGATGATGCCAAAAAGGGGGAGAGTGGCAGAGATAGATTGCCAAAGCTAGATCCCTTTGGATGTCCACCCTCACAAAAGGGAGAATCAAAGTCTGCCAACAAACCAGGGTCTACCCACACAGCACCACAACAACAACAACAACCAACTGTTCAAACCTCTACTGCTACTGAAACTGCCAAAACAAGCAAAGCAAAGGAAGTTGATACCTCTGCTAATGAAAAAGCTGAAAAGGTTGCTGAGGAAAAGCAAAAGAGGGCTGACACCTTGGAAGTTAAAGCAGAGTTTTTGGTAAAATTGAAAAGGGAACAACAGCAGGAAGTTGAAGATGTGGGTTCCTCTAAAAGGAAGAAAATGCTTGCCAAACATGTCAGACAACCAGCATCCAAACTTGCTGCTAAAACCACTGCCACCAAAACCACTTCTGCCACCAAAACCCCTAATACCACCACAACATCTGAACCTATCACTACAACTACCAAACCAACCACTGAACCTACTACCAAAACCACCAACACACCACATACAACCACTCCACCACCTAAATCCCAAACATCTGTTGGTTCTACCAAAGTGCCAACAGATGTTAACACAACCACTGCTACAACACCACCATCACCAAAAATCTTGTACCGAAGGAAGAGAAAATCTACCTTTGTTATACAGGATGAAAACAATCACACATCACCACCTACTACTTGATGCACTCTAAAATATACTTATATTTATATCAATATTCCATACACTTTATATAATTTTTGGGCTAGTTTTTACTAAATTTTACGTCTATTTAGTTCGTATTATTTATTTAAAGGTTTTGTGAGGAAACGAGCTAAAATAGCGCATTTGAATTAAATTTGAGACTTGCTAAATTTTTAATGGTTGAATAGGTCATCTAATTAAATATATAAATTGGGCTAGACTCTTATGTAATTTTTGTGATGTAGGATTAAATGGGTATGACCTGATTGGAGATGGAAGTTATTATGGAGGAGACCCATTGGGCTCGGCCCACATGTGGAAAATAGGTCTGCTACATGGTTCCAAAGAAAAGATCGGACGGTGGACAATGAGTGAGAGTAGCTGAAGGGTCATTATAAATGAGTGTGTCTTTGGCGGCTGACAGAGGGGAGCACAAAGGAGGCGAAAGGTCACAACGAATACAAAAGGAAAAGAGGAATGACGTAGAAAGGGAGGGTGTGCACACAAATATATAAGTAATAATAATAAAATAAGATGCATAGGAGGCCAGAAGAGAGTTGTACGATGTAAGCACAATAGCAAACAAGAAAAAAAAATTGCAACTTTATAATTGTGGAGTTTGAGGAGCTTAAGAGTCACAATAATTGGTTTGCTTTTTATTTTCTTTATGTCATGAGTTTTGTTAATTAACTTATTTGTTTTATTTTGTTATTGACTATGAGTGGCTAGATTTTATGTTGGTTGCCTAGATCTAGGATGAATATTGATTTTGGTTGATTTCTTTTGGTATTTGGTACTCGTTTGACACTAGTTTATGTATAAAAATCTAAACTTTATCGGTTTTTGTTGTGATTTATTACCCGGATGATGTTTGCGTTATATTTTTAGATTCATATGTGGCGATAGTTTATTAACTTAGTGTTTTTAAATTAAACGTCGCATATTTTAATCATTTGCTTCGTGTGATGATTTGATGGGTTAACTTGTTGACTTAGGATCTAGAAATTGCATGATTGACATCGTTTTGGGTTTGCATCTACCTTGAGACCGAGAGGAGATAGGTTGTGGGTTTTTTTAGGATTTATTGGTTTATTTGGTTAGATATTGCACGAGAGTGAATTTCTTTCCCGGTATCCTTTTATCCGCTTTCCCAAACATTTACCTTTAGGAATAGATTCACCGCTTGATACCGTTAGGTATTTGGTGATTAGTGAGACCGAGAGGAGATCTAATCTTGGGTGCGTAAACTTGTATGTTTGTTGAGACCGAGAGGTGATCCATTCTTTACCCGGTGAGCTTCATGACTGCTTTGGATTTCATTTAGTGTTCTAGTGAGACTGAGAGGAGATCTAGATACTATAGTGTTTCCCGAGTTAGTTATACCCGTAGATCCCGGTAGTCATTCGAGTATCCATTTTCCGTTAGCTTTCAGCTTTATCAGTAGGATTCCCAGTCTAGGCAACCATCCTCCCCATTTCTGTTTTCCTCTTTCGTGAGCGTTTACTCTTAGATCTCTCGCCCTTCCTGCTTGTTTATTTCTTATTTTTTTTACTTGCTTATCGTTTTAGTTAATTTTTAGTCGAAAAATCATGCTCTTTTATCGAGATTAGGACTCGATAGAGGTTTAGTATCGAGGGCTGCATATCAGTGTCCACGGATTGATACTTGGTCTTACCGACTTTACTACACTACGACCGGTACACTGCCGTGTTGCGTGGTTTAGCTTGGTCATTCCAATTTTAAAACCAGATTTTGCTAAGACCCTGAGCAACTCCATGTCTACCATGCCTCTCAGCAGTGACATGGAAAGGGAGGTTAGGGAATCTCTTCTTGAACAGATCTTGGCAACCATGCCTTATTAAGAAAATAGGAAACCATTTGCAGGCTAGACCACTCATGCTCTCAGAGAAGAACTCATATGAATTGAGGACATCGCCAAGAATCCCCCAGCTACGGTCTCTGCCCCAGATTTCAGTAAAGGCAGAGATCCAGCCAGAGCCTTAAAATTCAGAAGAATGAGACAAGAGATTGTGGCTGCAGACTATGGGAAGATGAAGTCTGTTGCAAGATGGTCAGAGCTAAGGCTGGTTGAAACTTACAAGAAATTAGAAGAAAACAGGAAGAAAGACCCTACCTTGCCCAGAAAACCTGTCTACCCTAATGAACCCTTGATGAAGAGACCTCAACAGGCTTTTACATTAGACAACCTACTTGATACTTCTGATCTATCTACTGCTGCAAGAAGACAATTCAAAAAGAAGAAAGAAATGTCTGAAGAAGATCAGAAGAAGTTTGCTGATACTTTTATAAAGGAGGGCCTCTTCAATAAAATACACTATTTCTCTGATCCCACTTCTGAAAAACTCAGAGAACTCATTGGGAGACCTCCATCACCAAACTCATCCAGAATAAAAGTGCATCTCAGCAAATCCTCTGATTCAAAAATTCTAAAATGAAAGGTCAACAAAGACACTCATGAATTGACTCTGCTCAGATCAGATGGAGAAACTCAAAGACTAAGCATGGATGATGCACATGGCCTGTGTGCAGATGACTTCCACACACTGCTTAACCTTGAGCATGAAAGAGATGTTGAAGACCTCTACTCATTGAACTTTGAGTTACAATTCAAAGGTCAAATTAGAGAAAGTCTGGTGAGGAATAAAGATCAAGAATAAAGCCTAGTTTTGGCATCATCTGTTCTAGGGGGAGATTGTTGGGTCTGCTGACCTAGAGAAGAATAGATGATTGGAAAGCCAAAATATACTACTCAGTTGATCCTAGAAATAAATAGAATTTACAAGATATTTCTCCCAAAAGACTGTTGACCCTAACATCTGCTGTACTCAACAACTGTTGGAAATAACTGCTGCTGCAAAGGACTGCTAGATAAACAACTGCTAGAGAACAACTACTGACTAAAGGTCTGATGAAGAACAACTGCTGACTAAAGTGTTGAAGACTAAAGGTCTGTTGGAGCCAACAACACTTAGGCTCCAACAAATGATACAAGACCATCAGAGTTTTCCTCAACAGCAGTTTACCTTACAGTGTTTTACAATGTAACAGTAGTTTGTATTTAACAGATGTTTTATGTTGTTATTCTGTTAGAGGTAACTGTCTTAGGTGACGTCAGCTGAGATCATCAGTGGTTTAGATTTGTCTATAAATAGAACAGTGTTTGTACTGTTCTTTTCATCACTTGAAACATTCTCTCAGACAAACAATCACAGAGTGATCAGGCTGAGGGGGAGTACTTGTAATATTGTAATCTTTCAATTAATCAAAGCATTCGATTAAAAACAATTATTCTCTTGTTTTGATTTATAGTTTATCATTCCGCTGCTCTTTCCATTTATATTCACTTCGTTCATCACATCTTTTATATAAACAAATCAAAACAATCAAACTCAGATCCTAACAGATCATCATAACTCTTTTGGTGGCTCCTTGCTTCTTCCAACTTCTTGATTTGGATTATCTTATTGGTGGTTTCTTTTATGATTTCTAGGCCTATTAGTTGACTTTCTCCAACTTCGTTCCAACATATTAGGGATCTACACATTCTTCCGTATAATGCCCGGAATGGGGCATCTTGTATGGAAGCATGGTAACTGTTGTTATAAGAAAATTCTACCAAGGGTAGATGTGTATCCCAACTCCCACTGAATTCCAGGACACAACCCCTTAGCATGTCCTCTAGAGTCTGGATGGTTCTTTTTACTTTGGCCGCCTATCTGTGGGTGATATGCAGTCTTTATTCTGATTCGAGATCCTAAAGCATTTTGGAACACATCCCAAAATCTAGAGGTGAAACGGCTATCACGGTATGAGATAATGGAAAGGGGTATTCCATGTCTGGAGACTATTTCTTGTAGATAGATTCTTGCAATTTTTCTATTTTGAAGTTTTCTTGTATTGGCAAGAAGTGAGCTGACTTGCTGAGTCTATCTACAATGACCCATATCGTATCGTGTCCTCTTGATGTTTTCGGTAACTTGGTGACAAAGTCCATGGTGATCTGGTCCCATTTCCACACTAGGATCACTACTAGAAAAACACCTTTCATTGACATTCATTTTATGACGTACATGTATTTAATGACATTAAAAAGTGTAAGTCATAAAAAAGTGTCATCTTTGATAAAAACTATTAAATTCTTGGCGTTTTTCTCTACATGTCAACAATTTTCTGTAATAAACTAAAAAAACATGACGGTAAACAAAAATGAGTGTCATGACTTTATGTCACCAAAATTGGAATTCCCTCCACCCTCCCGCACGCCTCCCCATAAACCCTGCCCCTCGTCTCTCACGTAACAAAACACAAAGATCTGCGTAATTCCTAAATACAAATCCTTCTTCGGGAATAAAACCCTAAACACAAATCTCTAACTTTTTTCGATGATCTGCATAATCCCTAAACACAAATCCTTCCACAAGAACAAAACCCTCTCATAATCCCTAACCTTGCATTTCACCCAAAGTTTAAGGAGATTTTGTGCTGCTCGTGGTAGAAAGGGGAGCAGAAGGTTGTGCTTGCTGAACAGCTTACGTTCTTGACCAAGGTAAAACTCATGCTCAGAAGCTTGAGATTATGTTTAGATTATTGGGTTAAGATCCATTTACGGATGACTGTTTTATCTCTCTTAAATCTCTCCTTTCTGGCCTGTTTTGTTTGTGTTCAACAAACTTAAAAAGATCCAAACTTTGTGAATCTTTGTGTCTTAATTTCTTCATTCTTGTTTTTTTTTGTTTGCTCTATTTTGTCATCTTGAAAATATTAATTAAAAAAAAAGATTATTGTGGAGGAAATCAGAGGGAGTGATCATGAAATTGACAGGTTTCCCTTTGGTATGAGAGTTATTGCTCTTGATGATAATCCAACTTTGTTTGAAATTATTGGAGGATCTTTAAGAAAATGCCAATATCATGGTTAGTTTATGCGTTAGTGCGTACGTGTGTTTTGTGCGTTTTCAGTTCTTTTTTTTTTTTTTGCATCTAATATTAGGGGTTAAATTTTAAGAAAATTCCGTTATCATTTTGTAGTCTTGGTCAACAAAGTTCAAGGCTGGAGTTTTACTGAATTATGTGTCTCATATTGTTGTTTTGGGGATTAATGATATAAGTGTTCGTCTTTGACCTTATAAAACAAATAGAGATGATGATTATGTGTTCTAAAATCAATTGTGTTTCTTTTACAGCTACAACAACAAATCAAGCAATAACAACACTAAATATGTTGAGAGAGAATAGAAACATATTTTTTTGGTCATAAGTGATTTTTATATGCTAGACATGGATAGTTTCAAGCTTCTTGAACTCGTTGGGCTCGAAATGGATTTACTTGTCGTAAGTAAGTAGAATGCTGAATTTGGATTTGAATTTTGACCTTTTTAGGTCAAACTGATTTGTGTTTTGTGAAAACTGATGCAAAAATTTCATGAAATTGTTTTAGTGTTATTTGGAAATGGTGACCGAAATCTTGTAATGAAGGGGGTCACTCATGGTGCTTGTGATTATCTTGTGAAACCAGTTCACCTTGAGGAGCTATGCAACATATGGCAGCATGTGATCAGGCGAAAAATCGAGTCAAAGTAAAAAAAAAAAAACAACCATGAAAAATCAGATCAAGGGAAGGAAGGTTGAAATCAAAATGAGAAGTTGAACAGAAAACGAAAAGACGAAGATACAGATGAAGAAAATGGTAACGAAAGTGATGATCCAACGACAAAGAAGAAGGCATGAGTTGTTTGGTCTATTGATCTTCATAGAATATTCGTTGCTTCTAATAATCAACTAGGCATTGAGAGTGAGTCTTTTTATAGTGATTTAACATCGGTTACATGTGTAATATCTACTAACGCGGGTTTTTTTAATCTAAATAACATAGAAGTTGTGCCTAAAAGGATTCTTGATTTGATGAATGTGGATGAGCTTACTAGAGAAAATGTAGCAAGCCATCTGCATGTACTTACATATTTTCTTAAAATATGCATACATTTAACAATTAGATGAAGAAAACACATCTGGTGGTTAAAGGGATAAAAATACCGTTCTTGGTGATTAATGGACAAAAAATTATTCTATCGTGAATAAATGTATAAGCGGATCTTTTTTGCAAGTAAATGGATATAAAAGCAAGTTCTTTTTCGAAAATTTCTGCTAGATCATACAGACGGCTGACATAAAGTTTCTGCTAGATTATTGGGTTAAGATGGTGAGATTTACAGCCACCGTCCAATCACCTTCAAACCTTACTACACCTTTAGCTCATCCTTCCAGAGAGAGAGACAAAGATAGAAGTAAAAGGAGAACCGGTGGTAGTTTCGGGAAGCGTCGTTGCACAACGGAATAGAACGTCGACCAGGTGACCAGCTATGCTTTATAATATGAGGAGAGGTGTGAAGTAGGGCTGGCAGGCGGCGGCGGAGGAGTGTATCTATGGTTAAATACGACGATGGGTAGGATTCCACTGACTCGGTAAGTTGTATTTCCCTCTTCCATCGCATGTGTCGTTCCGATGGTACGATGATGATTTATCTATGCCGTCGCCGATGATGGATTACATTCACCTCTTCCGTCGCCTAAATTCGTTTGTCTTTGCAATTCCGGTCCTCCATGTCATCCATTTCTGATGTCATCCGATTCTGATTATGAAAACCGTAATCATTTCGTCTTTGTCTAATTTTAGTTTTATTTTATTTCCTATAATAATCATTTTGTTTGTGTCCGATTTCTTAAGCTTTATGTGGCAATTCTATGGGCTATGTTCAACAAGTTTTATGCTTCATAAGTTTGTATGAGGCAATTGGACTTCTTCTAGGATCGCCAAGTGTTTGTGGTTATTCTTGAGTCAGGATTTTTTGGAGTATGAGTAGGGAATAACGCTTTAATTGATTGTAACCTGTAGCTAAGTCATGTTGAAGCTAATTTTCCGAATATGAATCTATCATCTTTGCTGGTACTAATTTCTTTTATGGTGTTCAGCTGAGGTAACCAAATTACTCGACGTAAACATCTTTTTAAGCTTTGTGAAGAATTTAGTTGATACAAGCCTTCAATTTGGATGGGTGTAAACGTAGGAGAGCTGCTCAACAAGTGGTCACCATCACACAAAAGTAAACATAAAACCATTTCACCCAGTTGTGCTACATAGGTACTCTTGCTAATCCATAAATTTATGCTCAACATAGACATACATTTTCCTATAATTTATACACTAAATGATAATATATATATATATATATAAACGCATGTAAACATTAACATATGAGGTTACATTGGGCACTTTTACCAGATAAATATTGTTTTAGGCTTTGGCCTAGATCAAATCCGTACATAAGTAATTATCAGAATTGTGTTTATTTCACAGTTTCAATCTATTCTTTCAATGGTGGATGGACACACTCCAAACTACAAGAGCCAATTAGTAAGCAATCATTATGACACTTTTGTTTTCTAAGTTACACTCTTAGTTTACAATATATTTTTTAATATGTTGACTTATTTATTCAATCCTTTTTTCGTTTACGATGTATAGTATGTTATCTTAATACAACATGACGGTTAACTCGTCACGTGTAACACGAAGTACCACCCACCGCTCGCCACTGCAACGTGCGTCGGGCAAATTACCAGTGCAGGTTTGATGGTTGAACAAAATTACCAGTGCAGGTTTGATGGTAGATACATCAATTAATAAATTAAAACTATTAGATGTTTTTGTAACTCAACTAAAGTCGTGGTTGTTTTTTTTCTTGGAGGAAGCAGAAGTCGCGGTGATATGATGAAATTTAATATTTATATGCACAATCCTAACGACGCGGATAAGGAAATCAGAAGACGCGGTAGCCTCTCCATGAATTTTGCTCAATTCATCTAAAGACGTGCCACTTTAAGACGCGGTTGCTGCCCGCCACTTTAAGTCTATACACCGCGACTAAAACACCCATTTTTGAACTAATGTAGAGGAGCTGGAACTAAGAGAACTGCAAGAAACATCAAATCCTTTGACATGTTGTGCTCATTGTGCAGCGAATAGCTTGCATGGTTGTTCTATTTGCAAAGGTGTACTTCATTTAGATGTGTTCATTTTTATTTTTTTATTTTATTTTTTGCATTTTGGACAATAGAACATTCTTAAGTGAAGAGTCTAACTGATGAAACTTTCACAAGAGTGTTGAGTTCAACTACCCAAGAAAAAGTGCCAAAAGTGTCAAAAGTTTCAAAAACACAAACAAAGAGGACCAAGACAACAACTGTTGTCCAAACCTCTGTTGTTGAGCCCACTGCTCCTGGTGATCATGGCACTACATCCAGTGCTGTGAAACCCACACCAGCCACCTCCAAAAGAAAACGTCCATCGACAAAAACCACCACTAAACCCAAAAGGGTGCTTCTGGAAGATGAGATACCAGAGAAAAACCCTGTTGCAACACAAAAGCAACAAGAAACCACTGTTGTTACTTCCTCACAACAGATGGATATATCTCAACATGAACAAACTCCTCATGAATCCTCACAAAAGGATCATGTTGTAAGCCAAAGGGAAACACATCATGATACATATGAGTCACTTGGCCATACGTTCACAAGCCCCTCTCCCAGGGCTAATTCTCTTTTCACTCCTCCACCTTCACTAAAACATGTCCCTCAAACCATGCAACCTCTGTTCGAGGCTATTGATAAAACTCAGGATAATCCCAGTTCTTCTCCTTCACCCATCAATGAGAGTATACCTCCACAAGTGACCGGGACTGAGGAAAATCAATCAGCCATCCCACAAGCAGAAGAGGAGGTTACACCCCTAGAGTTCAATGAAACTCTAGGTGAGTTTTCAAGTGAAGCAGCCACTACTGATGTAGAGACCATTGTCTCACAACAGGACAGTGGTTACATAGCTAAGACTTCCTTGAAGGCAACAACTGATGAGGCCACTATAGTGTCCCCAAAATCAGTTGGAAGTCCCTAGAACCAAGAAAAAGTGGCATCTGGTTCTCATCCTTTGGACCCACCTCCTAGGACTAAACCAGTTACAACTACCACTGGTAGGAATCCAGATGATCCTATTAACTTAGGTGATGGATGGGTTAAAATACCAAGAATTGACGGCCAGAGTACAGTCCATTGAAACCTCTGTTGCTGATATCAAATCAGATATCAAGACAATATTGGGATCATTGGCTACTCTTACCAAGAGTCAACCATCCACTGAAGATATTGCTAGTGAGCTATGAAAGTCTGTTTCCCCCATCATCATAGCTCACAGAAAACTAGTAGATCAGACTCATGGAACATATATGGCTGAGATCAGAACTATGGTGGATGCTAGGTACAAAAATACTCAAGCTGACATTAAAGCCATCAAAGATCATTTGCTGAAGACCACTGGCTCTGCCCCTACCACAATTCTCAGAGATGAAGATGATGATGACTTCACTACTGATGATGCCAAAAAGGGGGAGAGTGGCAGAGATAGATTGCCAAAGCTAGATCCCTTTGGATGTCCACCCTCACAAAAGCGAAAATCAAAGTCTGCCAACAAACCAGGGTCTACCCACACAACACCACAAGAACAACAACAACCAACTGTTCAAACCTCTGCTGCTACTGAAACTGCCAAAACCAGAAAAGCAAAGGAAGTTGATACCTCTTTTAATAAAAAAGCAGAAAAGGCTGCTGAGGAAAAGCAAAAGAGGGCTGACACCTTGGAAGTTTGAGCAGAGTTTTTGGTAAAATTGAAAAAGGAACAACAGTAGGAAGTTGAAGATGTGGGTTCCTCTAAAAGGAAGAAAATGCTTGCCAAACATGTTAGACAACCAGCATCCAAACTTGCTGCTAAAACCACTGCCACCAAAACCCCTAATACTACCACAACATCTGAACCTATCACTACAACTACCAAACCAACCACTGAACCTACTACCACAACCACCAACACACCACATACAACCACTCCACCACCTAAATCCCAAACATCTGCTGGTTCTACAAAAGTGCCAACAGATGTTAACACAACCACTGCTGCAACACCACCATCACCAAAAATCTTGTACAGAAGGAAGAGAAAATTTACCTTTGTTATACAGGATGAAAACATTCACACATCACCAACTACTACTTCAACCACACAATCTACACCCATATTTGTCATTCCACTTTCATCATTTTCACCACACACCTCACAATTTACATCCCATAGACCACTACCAACCATTACACCATTGGCTGTTTAGTATCCCCTTGAACTTGATCTACTCAAGGGGGAAATGCAATCCTTCTACAATATTGAACAACCATCTGAAAGATCTTTCCCATCACTTTCAAATTTTCTTGTTCCTCTAAACATAGACACATATCTTAAATACAAGGCTGAACAGGCAGATGCTATCATCAAAGAGAAATGCAAAGGGAAAGATGACAGGAGTGTTCAGGGCATCCATTCAGCAGAGCTTAGAAAACTGAGAAGGATTTAGGATTTTGCTAAGACCCTGAGCAACTCCATGTCTACCATGCCTCTCAGCAGTGACATGGAAAGGGAGGTTAGGGAATCTCTTCTTGAACAGATCTTGGCAACCATGCCTTATAAATAAAACAGGAAACAATTTGCAGGCTGGACCACTCATGATCTCAGAGAAGAACTCATATGAATTGAGGACATCGCCAAGAATCCCCCAGCTAAGGTCTCTGCCCCAGATTTCAGTAAAGGCAGAGATCCAGCCAAAGCCTTAAAATTCAGAAGAATGAGACAAGAGATTGTGGCTGCAGACTATGGGAAGATGAAGTCTGTTGCAAGATGGTCAGAGCTATGGCTGGTTGAAACTTACAAGAAATTAGAAGAAAACAGGAAGAAAGACCCTACCTTGCCCAGAAAACCTGTCTACCCTAATGAACCCTTGATGAAGAGACCTCAACAGGCTTTTACATTAGACAACCTACTTGATACTTCTGATCTATCTGCTACTGAAGAAGAAAATTCAAAAAGAAGAAAGAAATGTCTGAAGAAGATCAGAAGAAGTTTGCTGATACTTTTATAAAGGAGGGCCTCTTCAATAAAATACACTATTTCTCTGATCCCACTTCTGAAAAACTCAGAGAACTCATTGGGAGACCTCCATCACCCAACTCATCCAGAATAAAAGTGCATCTCAGCAAATCCTCTGATTCAAAAATTCTAAAATGAAAGGTCAACAAAGACACTCATGAATTGACTCTGCTCAGATCAGATGGAGTAGCTCAAAGACTAAGCATGGATGATGCACATGGCCTGTGTGCAGATGACTTCCAAACACTGCTTAACCTTGAGCTTGAAAGAGAGGTTGAAGACCTCTACTCATTGAACTTTGAGTTACAATTCAAAGGTCAAATTAGAGAAAGTCTGATGAGGAATAAAGATCAAGAATAAATCCTAGTTTTGGCATCATCTGTTCTAGGGGGAGATTGTTGGGTCTGCTGACTTGGAGAAGAATAGATGATTGGAAAGCCAAAATATACTACTCAGTTGATCCTAGAAATAAATAGCATTTACAAGATATTTCTCCCAAAAGACTGTTGACCCTAACATCTGTTGTACTCAACAACTGTTGGAAATAACTGCTGCTGCAAAGGACTGCTAGATAAACAACTGCTAGAGAACAACTACTGACTAAAGGTCTGATGATGAACAACTGCTGACTAAAGTGCTGAAGACTAAAGGTCAGTTGGAGCCAACAACACTTAGGCTCCAACAAATGATACAAGACCATCAGAGTTTTCCTCAACAGCAGTTTACCTTACAGTGTTTTACAATGTAACAGTAGTTTGTATTTAACAGATGTTTTATGTTGTTATTCTGTTAGAGGTAACTATCTTAGGTGACGTCAGCTGAGATCATCAGTGGTTTAGATTTGTCTATAAATAGAACAGTGTTTGTACTGTTCTTTTCATCACTTGAAACATTCTCTCAGACAAACAATCACAGAGTGATCAGGCTGGGGGGGAGTACTTGTAATATTGTAATCTTTCAATTAATGAAAGAATTCGATTAAAAACAATTATTCTCTTGTTTTGATTTATAGTTTATCATTCCGCTGCTCTTTCCATTTATATTCACTTCGTTCATCACATCTTTTATATAAACAAATCAAAACAATCAAATCAGATCCTAACAGATCAGCATAACTCTATTGCTGGCTCCTTGCTTCTTCCAACTTCTTGATTTGGATTATCTTATCGGTAGTTTATTTTATGATTTCTAGGCCTGTTAGTTGACTTTCTCCAACTTCGTTCCAACATATTAGGGATCTACACATTCTTCCGTATAATGCCCGGAATGGGGCATCTTGTATGGAATCATGGTAACTGTTGTTATAAGAAAATTCTACCAAGGGTAGATGTGTATCCCAACTCCCACTGAATTCCAGGACACAACCCCTTAGCATGTCCTCTAGAGTCTGGATGGTTCTTTTTACTTTGGCCGCCTATCTGTGGGTGATATGCAGTGTTTATTCTGATTCGAGATCCTAAAGCATTTTGGAACACATCCCAAAATCTAGAGGTGAAATGGCTATCACGGTATGAGGGTATTCCATGTCTGGAGACTATTTCTTGTAGATAGATTCTTGCAATTTTTCTATTTTGAAGTTTTCTTGTATTGGCAAGAAGTGAGCCAACTTGCTGAGTCTATCTACAATGACCTATATCGTATCGTGTCCTCTTGATGTTTTCGGTAACTTGGTGACAAAGTCCATGGTGATCTGGTCCCATTTCCACACTAGGATCACTACTAGAAAAACACCTTTCATTTACATTCATTTTATGACGTACATGTATTTAATGACATTAAAAAGTGTAAGTCATAAAAAAGTGTCATCTTTGATAAAAACCTATTAAATTCTTGGCGTTTTTCTCTACATGTCAACAATTTTCTGTCATAAACTAAAAAAACATGACGGTAAACAAAAATGAGTGTCATGACTTTATGTCACGAAAATTGGAATTCCCTCCACCCTTCCGCATGCCTCCCCATAAACCCTGCCCCCCCCCCCCCCCCCCCCCCGTCTCTCACGTAACAAAACACAAAGATCTGTGTAATTCCTAAACACAAATCCTTCTACGGGAATAAAACCCTAAACACAAATCTCTAACCTTTTTCAATGATCTGCATAATCCCTAAACACAAATTCTTCCTCAAGAACAAAACCCTCTCATAATCCCTAACCTTGCATTTCACCCAAAGTTTAAGGAGATTTTGTGCTGCTCGTGGTAGAAAGGGGAGCAGAAGGTTGAGCTTGCTGAACAGCTTATGTTCTTGACCAAGGTAAAACTCATGCTCAGAAGCTTGAGATTATATTTAGATTATTGCGTTAAGATTCATTTACGAATGACTGTTTTATCTCTCTTAAATCTCTCCTTTCTGGCCTGTTTTGTTTGTGTTCAACCAACTTAAAAAGATCCAAACTTTGTGAATCTTTGTGTCTTAATTTCTTCATTCTTGTTTTTTTTTGTTTGCTCTATTTTGTCATCTTGAAAATATTAATTAAAAAAAAGATTATTGTGGAGGAAATCAGAGGGAGTGATCAGGAAATTGATACGTTTCCCTTTAGCATGAGAGTTATTGCTATTGATGATACTCCAACTATGTTTGAAATTATTGGAGGATCTTTAAGAAAATGCCAATATCATGGTTAGTTTATGCGTTAGTGCGTGCGTGTGTTTTGTGCGTTTTCAGTTTTTTTTTTTTTTTTTTTTTTTTTTTGCATCTAATATTAGGGGTTAAATTTTAAGAAAATTCCGTTAACATTTTGTAGTCTTGGTCAACAAAGTTCAAGGCTGGAGTTTTACTGAATTATGTGTATCATATTGTTATTTTGGGGATTAATGATATAAGTGTTCGTCTTTGACCATATAAAACAATTATAGATGATGATTATGTGTTCTAAAATCAATTGTGTTTCTTTTACAGTTACAACAACAAATAAAGCAATAACAACACTAAATATGTTGAGAGAGAATAGAAACATATTTTTTTTTGGTCATAAGTGATTTTTATATGCTAGACATGGATAGTTTCAAGCTTCTTGAACTCGTTGGGCTCGAAATGGATTTACTAGTCATAAGTAAGCAGAATGTTGAATTTGGATTTCAATTTTGACCTTTTTAGGTCTAACTGATTTGTGTTTTGTGAAAACTGATGCAAAGATTTCATGAAATTGTTTTAGTGTTATTAGGAAATGGTGACCGAAATCTTGTAATGAAGGGGGTCACTCATGGTGCTTGTGATTATCTTGTGAAACCAGTTCACCTTGAGGAGCTATGCAACATATGGCAGCATGTGATCAGACGAAAAATCGAGTCAAAGTAAAAAAAAAAAAACAACCATGAAAAATCAGATCAAGGGAAGGAAGGTGGAAATCAAAATGAGAAGTTGAACAGAAAACGAAAAGACGAAGATACGGATGAAGAAAATGGTAACGAAAGTGATGATCCAACGACAAAGAAGAAGGCATGAGTTGTTTGGTCTATTGATCTTCATAGAATATTCGTTGCTGCTAATAATCAACTAGGCATTGAGAGTGAGTCTTTTTATAGTGATTTAACATCGGTTACATGTGTAATATCTACTAACGCGGGTTTTTTTAATCTAAATAACATAGAAGTTGTGCCTAAAAGGATTCTTGATTTGATGAATGTGGATGAGCTTACTAGAGAAAATGTAGCAAGCCATCTGCATGTACTTACATATTTTCTTAAAATATGCATACATTTAACAATTAGACGGAGAAAACACATCTGGTGGTTAAAGGGATAAAAATACCATTCTTGGTGATTAATGGACAAAAAATTATTCTATCTTGAATAAATGTATAAGCGGATGTTTTTTGCAAGTAGATGGATATAAAAGCATGTTCTTTTTCGAAAATTTCTGATAGATCATACAGAAGGCTGACATAAAGTTTCTGCTAGATTATTGGGTTAGGATGGTGAGATTTACAGCCACCGTCCAATCACCTTCAAACCTTACTACACCTTTAGCTTATCCTTCTAGAGAGAGAGACAAAGATAGAAGTAAAAGGAGAACCGGTGGTAGTTTCGGGAAGCGTCGTTGCACAACGGAATAGAACGTCGACCAGGTGACCAGCTATGCTTTATAATATGAGGAGAGGTGTGAAGTAAGGCTGGCAGGCGGCGGCGGAGGAGTGTATCTATGGTTAAATACGACGATGAGTAGGATTCCACCGACTCGGTAAGTTGTATTTCCCTCTTCCATCGCATGTGTCGTTCCGATGGTACGATGATGAGTTATCTATGGCGTCGCCGATGATGGATTACTTACACCTCTTCCGTCGCCTAAATTCGTTTGTCTTTGCAATTCCGGTCCTCCATGTCATCCATTTCTGATGTCATCCGATTCTTATTATGAAAACCGTAATCATTTCGTCTTTGTCTAATTTTAGTTTTATTTTATTTCCTATAGTAATCATTTTGTTTGTGTCCGATTTCTTAAGCTTTATGTGGCAATTCTATGGGCTATGTTCAACAAGTTTTATGCTTCATAAGTTTGTATGAGGCAATTGGACTTCTTCTAGGATCGCCAAGTGTTTGTGGTTATTCTTGAGTCAGGATTTTTTGGAGTATGAGTAGGGAATAATGCTTTAATTGATTGTAACCGGTAGTTAAGTCATGTTGAACCTAATTTTCCGAATATGAATCTATCATCTTTGCTGGTACTAATTTATTTTATGGTGTTCAGCTGAGGTAACCAAATTACTCGACTTAAACATCTTTTTAAGCTTTGTGAAGAATTTAGCTAATACAAGCCTTCAATTTGGACGGGTGTAAACGTAGGAGAGCTGCTCAACAAGTGGTCACCATCACACAAAAGTAAACATAAAACCATTTCACCCGGTTGTGCTACATAGGTACTCTTGCTAATCCATAAATTTATGCTCAACATAGACATACATTTTCCTATAATTTATACAATAAATGATAATATATATATATATATAAACGCATGTAAACATTAACATATGAGGTTACATTGGGCACTTTTACCAGATAAATATTGTTTTAGGCTTTGGCCTAGATCAAATCCGTACATAAGTAATTATCAGAATTGTGTTTATTTCACAGTTTCAATCTATTCTTTCAATGGTGGATGGACACACTCCAAACTACAAGAGCCAATTAGTAAGCAATCATTATGACACTTTTGTTTTCTAAGTTACACTCTTAGTTTACAATATATTTTTTAATATGTTGACTTATTTATTCAATCCTTTTTTCGTTTACGATGTATAGTATGTTATCTTAACACAACATGACGATTAACTCGTCACGTGTAACACGAAGTACCACCCACCGCTCGCCGCTGCAACGTGCGCCGGGCAAATTACCGGTGCAGGTTTGATGGTTGAACAAAATTACCAGTGCAGGTTTGATGGTAGATACATCAATTAATTAATTAAAACTATTAGATGTTTTTGTAACTCAACTAAAGTCGTGGTTATTTTTTTTCTTGGAGGAAGCAGAAGTCGCGGTGATATGATGAAATTTAATATTTATGTGCACAATCCTAACGACGCGGATAAGGAAATCAGAAGACGCGGTAGCCTCTCCATGAATTTTGCTCAATTCATCTAAAGACGTGCCACTTTAAGACGCGGTTGCTGCCCGCCACTTTAAGTCTATGCACCGCGACTAAAACACCCATTTTTGAACTAGTGTAGAGGAGCTGGAACTAAGAGAACTGCAAGAAACATCAAATCCTTTGACATGTTGTGCTCATTGTGCAGCGAATAGCTTGCATGGTTGTTCTATTTGCAAAGGTCTACTTCATTTAGATGTGTTCATTTTTATTTTTTATTTTATTTTTTGCATTTTGGACAATAGAACATTCTTAAGTGAACAGTTAATTTAAATTTTGTTTTAGACATGCTAGAAAAGTTCTCTCCTAACTCTGTCAGAATGAAGCAACCCTTGCATCATATGCAGCCATGGGATTCTTCTCCACAACATGTCAAAAAGCATTTTAAGGTACATATTAGGTCCTTTAGTTTTTATCAAAAATATGTTGGAGACCGTTATAATCAGCGTACATTGTACATTTTGTTCAATATAAATAGTGTCTCCATAATTTTAAGGCAAATGTTATGGCTCCTAGTTCTAAGTCGTGTGTGGCATAGTTTTGTTCATGCCGTTTTAATTGCCTAGAAACATATGCTATGACTTTATTATCTTGCATTAAGACACATCATAATCCTTTTATACAAGCATCACAATATACAGTAAAAGTTTTACTCTCATCTATTGGGTCAGAATTGGTGCCTTACACAATTTTTCTTTCATGGTTCGGAATGCTTCTTCCTGTTTTCTCCTCATTCAAAATTTTTCATTTTCTTAGTTAGAGTGGTGAGTAGTAGGGCTAGTCTTGCAAAATTTCCTATGAAACGTCTATTATATCCTGCTAGTCCCAAAAAAAATTCTAATTTCGGTGGGGTTTTTGGGTGCTTCCCATTTATGAATTGCCTCTATCTTGGCTAGATCTACTTGAATTCCCTAACTATTCACTATATGTACTAGGAACTTTATTTCTTTTGCCTAAAATTGACACATAGAAAATTTTGCATACAACTTTTCTTTTCTTAAAGTTTCTAAGACTTCCCTTAGATGTTGTTCATGTTCTACCTCAAACTAGGAGTAAATCAATATATCATCTATGAAAACGATAAATCTGAATGGCATTACTAGAAATTCGTAATGTCCATATCTGGTTCTAAAGCCGGTTTTGAGTATATATCTGTCTCTTATCTTTAACTGATGATATCCTAGCCTGAGATCTATTTTTGAAAAATATTGAGATCCGTGCAACTGGTCAAATAGGTCATCAATTATGGGTAGTGGGCATCTGTTTTTTATTGTTAACTTGTTTAATTCCCTATAATCTATGCACATTCTCATGTCCCCATGTACTGGGTCTAATGAATCCCCTTTCTACAAGTTCTTTTAGTTGACTCATGAGTTCCTTCATTTTAGATGAGGCTAACCTATATGGAGTTTCAGCAATGGGTGCTGCTCCAGGAATTAGGTTAGTTTGAAATTCTACCTGTCTGGGTGGGGGTAGACCAGGTAATTCTTTAGGAAAAACATTAGGGAATTCAGAAACTACTTTTATTTGTTTGACTTCTGGTTCTTTGTTTTCATTACCTAAGTTTACATGAATTAAAATGATTAATAACCTTTTCTTAGGTATTTCGTCATCTTTATACCGGTGGTTAGATTGAACATGTCTTTTGGCTTTTCACCATAGATAACCAAGGTTCCTGGTTGGGTAAGGGAATTTTACCAACTTTTCTTTGCAAATAATTTCTACCTGATGAATCATTAACCAATCTATTCCAACCACTATATCGAACTCTCCTCGATCCATAAGAATTAGATTTATTTTAAAATCCTAGGTGTCAATAGTCAAGGTGAAATTTTTAAAGATTTTGGTAGCTTTTAAAAATTTTCCGTCGGCTATTTTACTTCGTAGGTTTTGTCGAGGGTTTTGGGCAAAATGTCTAAGTTTTCTAGGAAAGTTTTTAAGATGAAACTTAGATTTTCCCCAGTGGCGAATAAAAATATGCCGGTAATTGGTTAATTTGGAACATACCCATAACTAGATCTGGCTCCTCTCAGGCTTCCTCAGCATTCATGATAAAGGCTCGTCCTCGTCCTTGTTCGACTTTGGGGTTTTTCTTTAGTTTGGGGCAGTCGAATTTGTAGTGGCCTGGTTCTTTGCATTCGTAGCTCACTTAAGGTCGATTGGGCTTGTACCTATGTTCTTTGGTTAGATGTCCAATTCTTTTGCAATTTTGGGAAAAAAAAGGAGTTTTGCAGTCCTCGAAATGGGTTCTATCGCATTTTGAGCACTTTCTTCTGCATTCCCCAACATAATAGTAGTTACACTTGTGGCACAGAAGGTTACTTCCAGGTATGGCTTCTTTCCTAGATTCCCGTAACTTCCTCGATTCATGAAATTTTCTTGACTTCTTCCTGAGGTGTTATAGTTGGTGGATCAAAAGGTTTCATTCCAACTTCTTTTGCTTCCTATTTTCACTTTTTCTTTTTTCCTTGTGCCTGACTATATCATTGGTTAGACTCTGTGCTAATTCACAAGCAGTATCAAACTTAATGGGTTTGGCACCTCTAACTTTTCCTTGAATTTGTGGTATTAAACCCCACACAAATCTCCTTATTCTTTTGGTTTCTGGTGTCACTTGATGGGGTACTAGTCGGGTCATTTGGTTGAATTTGCTTATGGCTCTAAATTCTAACCAAGTCACACCAGACACTACGCTACTTCCTTTAACTTTCCTAACCATGTTTGTGATGACCGGGAAAAATTTTCTTGTATCGCTTCGTTCTCTGTGACTTCGGGAAATTTTTGGGACGAAAATTCTTTCAACTGGGGGATGATGTGACACCCGGCATATTCAGGTTAATACTTTTCATACTTTACATACATACGTTTCATACTCTACATACATACGTTTCATACTTTGCATACATACGAGTCTACCTCAACGGAAACATTGAAAACAATTACTTAATATCATACTTGACCAGGTAGGTTGAGTCGTGTCGATGATTCGGGAATCATAGGGAGTCGTTACAATGGTCCGAGGGATCATTGGGTGTCGGTCCATAACCATGTGTACAAGGATCGGTGATTCATGGAATCGCCGGATTTAACGCACACGCGCAAGTCTTGAGTCCCGGGAATTGGTGATCGGATGGGAACGTGTTAGTTATCGTGCATTATCTACTTATAATTATTATGTGACTTGTCGGTATGTGAAAACGTGTTTATATATGTTAAAATAGGGTTTAACGCGCCAAAGACCCGGATACATATGCTATAGGTGATTAGGCCATCTGAGATAGCCTAATCGCCAGTAAAGTGGCGAGTTGGAGAGTCTTAAGGGCGAATAGGGGCTATTCGCTAGTAGCTACTAGCGATTAGCAGCCCTAATCGCCTGTAACAACCTTGTACTCGCCTGATCTGCATATGACGACTAAAAACGCCTATAAATACCACCCTTATGTTTTAAAACATCATTTGTGAAACCCTAATACACCCCAAAGCCACCCGACACCTTATCCAACCTCTGCAACACGTTTTTGAGCAAGAAATCACATTTCCAAGGTTTACATGTAACATCGCAAAATTTTCAGATTTTAAAACGTATATTATTGTGACATCCGTCACCTTCGTCTTTTATCTAATTGACAATAATAATCCTTTAAATATTCCATTTTAGTCCCTAAAAGTTTCGACGTTTTCAAAATTAAATTCTAAAGCGAATTAAAAATTTTTTATATTTATAAGTTAATTTGGGGTATAAGTTTTAATCAAACGCGTAAGTGAAACGTATTCGTAAAAGAATTTATGAAAAAAAAAAAATTAAGTTTGATAAAGCTTTAAAAACATTTTGGTTAACTAATACTAACTTGGTTAAGTTTTATAAAGGAAATATTAACCTAGTTCATAATAAAACTAACGTGGTTAATAGTTGAGGGGCTAATTGTGTAATACTTTAAAACTTAAAAAAAAATGCATCTGTACTTCTTTTTCTTCTTGTTTGCGTCCGGCCACACAGGCTCGCTGCCGGCGAGCCACCGGCGATTGGGTAACCGGATTTTTGTCACAACACGTTTCCCCTTCGATGTATAATGGGTTTAAATGATTTAAATGGTATTAAAACGCGATTTAATGGGTTTTTTAGTGAGGATTAAATCAATTGAAGCTGTAACCGTCGACCATCACTCGCAATCAAGTCCAAACGCGTTATTTTTTGAGCATCTATATAAATCAAAGTTTCTAATCATTTTCTGAACTTATACTCATTCAAAAACCCACAAAAACACGGTTCAAACCACGCCAGATTGCTCGGGATATGACCTCTTAGCTTCGAACCTGTACATCGCATATTCGGGCCTTAATCGTGGTTGTAAGTTTAAGTTTTTTTGTGCCGTTTTGCTTAGAATCGTTCCAGGAACAAAACCCCTCTATTACAGACTGGGTATTGTGTCTGAATCAGATTTATTATTAATGGCTTAGGGTTAGGGTTCTTGACTAGTGATTTGGGGAAGATGATGAGTTTAATATAATGGATAAATAAAATATCATCCTAAGTAAATCAACATAAGGAGCATTTGGTCTAGTGGTTGAAGCTCTAACATTATACACGGAAGGTCAGGGGTTCGAACCCCATGACCAACAATGTTTTTTTTCTGATTTTAGTTTGCTACTTTTTGTCTTATGTGAGTTAGTATTTCAATTATTTAATAATCAATTATAACACATATAAATCTATAATATTCATAATAAATTCATTTTTGCTCCAAAAATTATGAAAATTTAGGAGTAGCTTCTTGACACCCCATAGAAAGTTATCCCACTTTTAGTTTCTGAAAAATGTTTTATTTTTATATTTTATTAATTTAAATTGTTTTAAACATATTTAATTCATTAAAAATTCATTTTTTATGATTTTAATCTCAAACTTTTTGGGTAATTATTTCTAACCATTCTAATCTGAAATAAAAATATTTGGTTCAGAAAAAAGTTATTTTCATTAATTTTCCCATTTTTAATCATTTAAACATGATTTAATCTCATTAAATCAATTTTAAATATAAATAAGTTTATATAAATTATGGGAAAATTATTCTAATATGTTTGCATCAGAAATCATCCATTTTCTATAAAATAAATATTTTTTTGGATCACGTATAGTATTATTAGTCTTATTTACGTTTAGTTAGATATGATAAAACATTTATTTATTTATACAATTTAAACATCTATTTTATCAATATTTTTCTTATAAAATAGAAATACTCATATGGTTTAATGTATTTATTATCTTTTGTTGGACCATTGTATAACTCAAAATTATTTATTTAATTACTTATGATTATTGTGTTTATTTTAATTTAGTTAAAGTAACTAACTAAATTATTTTGTCTTAATTATTTAAACATATTTTTTTATCTAAATATTCAATAGGTAATAATTATATTATTTAAACCACATTTACAACCTTTCATGTATTATTTTTAATATACAACTTTTACATTACTTTGACTAATAATAAATACACTAATTCCCCAAATCGACTTAGCAAACCCTAATGCCTTAGACCCTAGTTACCTTAGACTTTTTAGACACTTCCTTATTAGTATTCTTACACATTATAGGTTGAATTCCTCGGAATTCCCATTACGTAGCTCACAACCGCTTAAGTGGATTTTGACCGCTTTCGCAAACTGTGAGTATATCTTTCCCTTTTCTTACTGTTTTACTATTGCGGGATGATTCATGTACCTATTAATCAAATTTTATTTCTTATACTTAATGCAATTCTCATGTGTGTTTGCCTTATGTGATTTGGTATGTATTATGCTTAATCATTAACCGCTGGGCGGCCTAGCATTTCAGTGAATAGTACTATGGTATACCCCCTTGAGACTCTGTTGAGAGAATCTTGGTCATTGTCTTGTTAATTCATTATTCAGTTGGTTAGTCATGTGTTAGTCATTATTCTCAGGTTTGGTTTTGAACGGATATTACTTATTACATAATTGCAAATGGTACCGCACATGAATTGCTAAACACTTTTCTACTATATATATATATTTAAACAGGGTATGCTCACCAATACAATTTTTGTATTGACCAAAATATTTTGTACATGTTTCAGGTTGTTTTGAGACGCTTCTTTTAGGCTTTTGGATTTTATATTTCAGTCTTGTCTACATTATAATTTAGCTAGACTTATCACTTTAGAATTATTGTATCCTGTAATTTCATTTCAATGTAATAAATTATTTAATCAATGTATTCAAATTTACACTTTAGTCCATGAGCTATTGAACAATCGTCACTACGTGACACCTCGATGTTTCCGCCATCGGTTGGGGTGTTACAGATTGGTATCAGAGCCATGGTTATAGGGAATTAGGTTATTAGAATGCCTTTTAGCCTAGTCTATAACTAAGCTCATTTTCACGAGTCCTCTCGTATATATTTCTCTCTATCCTTATATTTTCTTTCAAGATATTTTCGCTATGATTCTTTCTCGATATTCTTTCGGTATTTTGCTTGGCGAAGAAGACACTCGTATTTCACAAACGAAACGATATCATCAAGTTAGGAGTGGTATCCATACCTTGGTGATTAGTTTCACTCCTCTATAGGTTATTTATCTTAGGAATATATCTTTGAGATAGGAGTGACATCCACACCTCAAAGAGTATTTCCTTCAAAAAAAAAAAAAAAAAAAAAAAAAAAAAAAAAAAAAAACTTAACCACTAAGCTGGGAGTGATATCCTTAACTTAGTGATTGGTTTCATTCCACAATCGTTTTCAATTTCGAAACACATCTTTGAGTTAGGAGTGAAATCCACATCTCAAGGATCTATTTCTACAACTCGTTGATTATGAATTTTCTTAAATATTGGTAATCTATTACATACGTTAATTTTATCATTCACGTCATTTTACATCCTGTCTTTTAAAACACATTCGATATACACATACTTCATGAAATGGTTTCATTTTGCATTTTTACAAACCTGTATTGCATATTTTAAAGACCAAATGTAAATCTTTTGTTTTCATATGACGTATCCAATATATATTTTCGGGAGAAATTTACAACTAATAATATACCTTATAACATTTTTTTAAAAAAACTCGACTTTTCATAAACACATGAAAATGTGTAATTACGAAGATTTTGCAAAATGACCCTGTTTGAATCTAAAACACACCTCGATTTCTAAAAATTTATTCTCATGCATCACTGCTATTCTTTCAACAATATCACAAAGTCGAGCAAACTGCGAAAATTTACCTTTTACACTTATATTTTTTCAGTTGCAAAACTTTTGGTTTAACAAAACAATGCACCTATCTTTTTATCAGAATATTGCTAAATGCCTTTTATAGTATAACGCATATATGTAAAATTACTAGATTTTAACTCGCATGGCCAGTAGACTATACGTATGTTCCGTCCACTCTCAATTGTGGTAAATATCATTATCTTATTCTTACATCATTTTATTTTGTTATATTCGCGTACTATCTTATTTATGATTATTCTCGTATTATTATTTTATTGGTGGCTATCCCCACGCGTTATTTACAATTATTCTCGCACTAATTATTAGTAGTCATTCTTACAACACTGGTTTTGAGCATTAATTTAACTCGTTTACTTTCATTCTGGGAAAATTGTGCGATTTACTTGATTTATATTATACCATTCTTTCAGTCGAAGTTTTATGCTATACTTATGTACTTGACGCACATTTGGTATGCATTTTTTTTCCTGTTTTTGAGCAAAACCCTGTTTTACTTTACATTATTTTGTTCATCATCATGGCCAATAAACATACTAATTGATAACTCGTATGAGATCTAAGCCAGTGCCCACGTACGACTCGGATTAGAGTATTTCTTTAATCCGAGGGGAACGGTGTAAATCTCAGAGTCTACCAATATGAGTGTTTAAAGCTAACGATGTAAACAGAAACTACCGGTTAAGGGTGAACCCGAAAGGGAAGAACCTCTAACCATGTCTTATACTTACATGTTATTCACATTACGGTTAAAGGGAAAACCCGGAAGGGAAGAACCTCTAACCATGTCTTGATTGAACATCATTTCATTAAAGTGGCTATTACATATTGGTTGCACGCATTTATTTTTTGTTAAGGTTATGGAAAAGCATAACACCTTAGTGTAAGGTAAATCGATGATTACGGTCCGGAACGCAATCATGGGTTTACAGGTACATGAGGGTGGTGTGTAATTCTATTTAGGCTGTTGGTAGACAATCAGTACGAATCCAAAGTATCGGGAGTGTGGTGGGTCAGCTGCGGTACACCCTATATATAAGCATAAACGATACTGCGGGAACGAACTAGGAGTTTGACCCAGAATCTACCCATTACTTTATAGTTACCTCTTAATTAGATAGTTGACTAATAGCTAACATTTTCTATAAGAGAATTCTTACACGAGTTTCAATCCGTCTTCCTAGAGCTTTTCTCTTGACCACCCACACAGAAAACACGAACCTTGCATACTCTTACACACTCGATTACTTGGATACTTGATGCACTCTAACCAACATTTAGTCAGAAACTTTTCGAAAGTAGGGGAGACTGCTTCATTAGTACGTCTGCTCTCACTCGTTACACCTTCCTAAAACTTTTCTCATTTAAACTCTCAATTTCTTAATCTCGGGTTAACTGTCAAAGATTTTTGAAACGTATACTTTGGATATTAGACAACTATTTTAAATTGTGTCGAATCATAAAAGATTAAACTTTCTTTTAAAAACATAGTTGACTTTTACAACGTCTTTTGTTACACAGTAACCTCCACTTGAAATAAATTTCGAGACGAAATTTTCTAAAGTAGGGGAGACTGTGACATCCGTCACCTTCGTCTTTTATCTAATTGACAATAATAATCCTTTAAATATTCCATTTTAGTCCCTAAAAGTTTCGACGTTTTCAAAATTAAATTCTAAAGCGAATTAAAATTTTTTTATATTTATAAGTTAATTTGGGGTATAAGTTTTAATCAAACGCGTAAGTGAAACGTATTCGTAAAAGAATTTATGAAAAAAAAAAATTAAGTTTGATAAAGCTTTAAAAACATTTTGGTTAACTAATACTAACTTGGTTAAGTTTTATAAAGGAAATATTAACCTAGTTCATAATAAAACTAACGTGGTTAATAGTTGAGGGGCTAATTGTGTAATACTTTAAAACTTAAAAAAAAATGCATCTGTACTTCTTTTTCTTCTTGTTTGCGTCCGGCCACACAGGCTCGCTGCCGGCGAGCCACCGGCGATTGGGTAACCGGATTTTTGTCACAACACGTTTCCCCTTCGATGTATAATGGGTTTAAATGATTTAAATGGTATTAAAACGCGATTTAATGGGTTTTTTAGTGAGGATTAAATCAATTGAAGCTGTAACCGTCGACCATCACTCGCAATCAAGTCCAAACGCGTTATTTTTTGAGCATCTATATAAATCAAAGTTTCTAATCATTTTCTGAACTTATACTCATTCAAAAACCCACAAAAACACGGTTCAAACCACGCCAGATTGCTCGGGATATGACCTCTTAGCTTCGAACCTGTACATCGCATATTCGGGCCTTAATCGTGGTTGTAAGTTTAAGTTTTTTTGTGCCGTTTTGCTTAGAATCGTTCCAGGAACAAAACCCCTCTATTACAGACTGGGTATTGTGTCTGAATCAGATTTATTATTAATGGCTTAGGGTTAGGGTTCTTGACTAGTGATTTGGGGAAGATGATGAGTTTAATATAATGGATAAATAAAATATCATCCTAAGTAAATCAACATAAGGAGCATTTGGTCTAGTGGTTGAAGCTCTAACATTATACACGGAAGGTCAGGGGTTCGAACCCCATGACCAACAATGTTTTTTTTCTGATTTTAGTTTGCTACTTTTTGTCTTATGTGAGTTAGTATTTCAATTATTTAATAATCAATTATAACACATATAAATCTATAATATTCATAATAAATTCATTTTTGCTCCAAAAATTATGAAAATTTAGGAGTAGCTTCTTGACACCCCATAGAAAGTTATCCCACTTTTAGTTTCTGAAAAATGTTTTATTTTTATATTTTATTAATTTAAATTGTTTTAAACATATTTAATTCATTAAAAATTCATTTTTTATGATTTTAATCTCAAACTTTTTGGGTAATTATTTCTAACCATTCTAATCTGAAATAAAAATATTTGGTTCAGAAAAAAGTTATTTTCATTAATTTTCCCATTTTTAATCATTTAAACATGATTTAATCTCATTAAATCAATTTTAAATATAAATAAGTTTATATAAATTATGGGAAAATTATTCTAATATGTTTGCATCAGAAATCATCCATTTTCTATAAAATAAATATTTTTTTGGATCACGTATAGTATTATTAGTCTTATTTACGTTTAGTTAGATATGATAAAACATTTATTTATTTATACAATTTAAACATCTATTTTATCAATATTTTTCTTATAAAATAGAAATACTCATATGGTTTAATGTATTTATTATCTTTTGTTGGACCATTGTATAACTCAAAATTATTTATTTAATTACTTATGATTATTGTGTTTATTTTAATTTAGTTAAAGTAACTAACTAAATTATTTTGTCTTAATTATTTAAACATATTTTTTTATCTAAATATTCAATAGGTAATAATTATATTATTTAAACCACATTTACAACCTTTCATGTATTATTTTTAATATACAACTTTTACATTACTTTGACTAATAATAAATACACTAATTCCCCAAATCGACTTAGCAAACCCTAATGCCTTAGACCCTAGTTACCTTAGACTTTTTAGACACTTCCTTATTAGTATTCTTACACATTATAGGTTGAATTCCTCGGAATTCCCATTACGTAGCTCACAACCGCTTAAGTGGATTTTGACCGCTTTCGCAAACTGTGAGTATATCTTTCCCTTTTCTTACTGTTTTACTATTGCGGGATGATTCATGTACCTATTAATCAAATTTTATTTCTTATACTTAATGCAATTCTCATGTGTGTTTGCCTTATGTGATTTGGTATGTATTATGCTTAATCATTAACCGCTGGGCGGCCTAGCATTTCAGTGAATAGTACTATGGTATACCCCCTTGAGACTCTGTTGAGAGAATCTTGGTCATTGTCTTGTTAATTCATTATTCAGTTGGTTAGTCATGTGTTAGTCATTATTCTCAGGTTTGGTTTTGAACGGATATTACTTATTACATAATTGCAAATGGTACCGCACATGAATTGCTAAACACTTTTCTACTATATATATATATTTAAACAGGGTATGCTCACCAATACAATTTTTGTATTGACCAAAATATTTTGTACATGTTTCAGGTTGTTTTGAGACGCTTCTTTTAGGCTTTTGGATTTTATATTTCAGTCTTGTCTACATTATAATTTAGCTAGACTTATCACTTTAGAATTATTGTATCCTGTAATTTCATTTCAATGTAATAAATTATTTAATCAATGTATTCAAATTTACACTTTAGTCCATGAGCTATTGAACAATCGTCACTACGTGACACCTCGATGTTTCCGCCATCGGTTGGGGTGTTACAATTATTTCCATAATATGCCTAAATCTTTATTTTCCTCATTCACAACTTATATATATATATGTGTATATATATATATATATATAATAATAATAATAATAATAATAATAATATTAAAAATAAAATTTGCAGATTTTATATGTAAAAAAAAAAAAACTGATTTTATTAATTTTGAACTATTAAACCCAACCCAACCCAACCATACCCTTGTTTCCTTAAACCTTCGAAGCCCAAACAGTTCCAAAGCCCAGATGCCCCTTTTCAGACCAAAACCCGGCCCACTTATCCATTCCCTTCCCTTTTTTTTTGCTGTTAAAAAAAAAGAATAGAAAAACAAGGTCCAACCGGGTTTCGAACCTGAATCAACCACACACAACACACGTGCACTAACCAACTGATCCACATGTCATGCTTGTTTCTATACGAACTTAAATTTTATTTATGACATATCTGTTTCGTGTCTGCTGCTTCTGGACGCGTCTGTTCAGCAAACGAGCACAGTCAAGATCATTTTCTTGACTTGTGATTTAACCAATTATGGAATAATTGACTAATTTAATTTCGTGAACATCTGATAACGAGTATTACGCAAATGATTCATCAATTATCACAATCAAAATTGAAGACCATTACGCGTGAGTTTAAAACCCAGTCAAACTTGCCAATTATACGAACCAGATGCCATCACTATAAATTGGACCAACCCAGACCATCTCAACTCGCCACTAAACCTTTCTACATCTCCAATTTCTTCGTATAATCTGCTGTTCATGATGAACGATCGCATTCTTGACTTTTTTGTTTGACCGATCAACCGAGCTCAAAACGCATTTGTAAGTTAAATTTGTTTTATGGGTTTTGTTCATCGGCTCATACACAACAGAAACCCTAAGTTTAATTGGGTTAACCTTGTGTAATTTGTTCGATTGTAAATCTAGGGCTCGAAGTTGTTAATTTGGGGAAGAACACTAGGTTGGGTTATGTTATTTATATTTCAAAAACAAGAAATAAACACAACTGATCATACAGATCAGGTGGTTGTGTCTGTGGCTCGTATGCTGACCCACGCGGGTTCGAGTCCCGGGTCAGACGAATCTTTTTGGTTATTTTGTTTCTTTTTCAACAATATATATATATATATTACATTTAAACTTATAAATTCATTTTTAAATATCAAAACCTTTTTATAAATTCTAAAAAAAATATATTTATTAAATCTGGGATAAAAGTTTTATTTACAACTTTTATTTTTCAAAAATTCATTTATTTAATATTTATAATAATTAAATCAATTTTATTCTATTATATTTATAAAATTTCATTAAAATATCAAAACGATCTCATTAATTTCCACAAAAATTATTTTAAGTTTTTATAACATTAAGTTTTTCAGAAATGATTTTTATTTCTGAAAAATCATTTATTTAATATTTTTAATCAATTTTTGTTGGATTTAATCATAATTAAATCATAATAAATCCAATTTTCATCATTTTTGCACCAAAATTTTATACAAATTATTTCTGATCATTTAGAACAGAAATATAATTTTTAAACTAATAATTCTTTAATTTTAATATTTTTGAATATTAAAGTTAAGTTTTGACAAATTGTAATAAATAGATTTAATAATCTATTTTAAAGAAAATAATCTTATAAAAATTATTTTTATACTTTAAACACATTCTTGTGACCATCCTAGATTTAACATTTATAAAAAGATTTTTGGTTATTTATTTACTAAATTCCTCTCAATTGGCGAATATTTTTTTTATATTAATCAAACGAGCAATTATCCCCAATTCGAAGCCCTAGAACTTATACATTTGTAGACTTGATAGACTTGGACATATTTATTACCTCGTTTTAGGGTGATACTTGATACATTTGGTCAACACATTTCTCAACAGATATAACATTTTACCAAGGTGAGTTTACATAGCCCCTTTACTCTATTTTCACTATTTTTGGGGTGAAACATGTTTATAACATCATCATTGCAATTCAATCATCAATGTGTCTATGTGTTTTCTATGTTGCATTATGTCTTGAGCATGATTAGAGTAAGCACCATTCTAGCATAATCATTAACATTGATCAGCCGGCGGTATACATTGATAGATCTATTGGACTGACAATCCCACCCGGATACGTGCCTCCTACAAAGGTTACGTGGGTGTTTGTTATCGTATAACATTTTGGACCATGAGCGTATGGTATGTATCATTTTATAACAGTCATCAGGGTTGATTATGCACTCGATTTATTTCTAGTATGTTCTCACATATGGACTAGATTGACATGACACATGAATTGCACATCATTCTTACTCAATTATCAAAAACCTATGTAATTCTCACCAACTTTTGTTGACCCAAAAACATTTTCAACTTAACATGTTTCAGGTTCTATTTGCTTGAAGATTTGTATTGATGCTTGAAGATATGTGATTAGTTTTATTCAAATTGAAGTACAAATTCTAGAACATTTGTATGTAAGTTATTTAAATCATTTATGAAACTTATTATTCACCATGAGCTACTGAACAATCATTCATACGTGACATCCCGATGTTTCCGCCATCGGTTGGGGTGTTACAGATTGGTATCAGAGCCATGGTTATAGGGAATTAGGTTATTAGAAAAATAATCTAGTCTATAACCATAGGATTTAACAAGTACTTGTTTCTTTTACTTGCTATTCTCTATCTCCCTCCTACTTCATATCCCTACTTTCATCCTTACAAGAAGGCTGCTCTCCATCACTGGAACCACCCTTAGACAAATAGGACAAAATCCTCAGGTTTAACCTGAACTACCTTGAGATCTCGTCGAAGTTCTAGATTTTAATAACGAACACGTGCAATCTGGAAGGGTGAACGCCTGTATTCTGAGTCTTCTGTCTAGGCTGGCATTGCGCATATATCCCAATCAGACGAGGGACCCGGATGCCTACCTGGGAATTCTCGGGATGAGTGTTCACTTATAGGCTAAAGCATGTCTTCATATGTTATTAGAATCTGGAATCTTTGATAAGTCAACGTTTTCGTTTATTCGTTTTAATTAATGAATAAATGATTACATTCCTTATATCACCTCATTCATTTCATGCCACATTGAACCTTCATTGTGTCCCTTACGGATCATGTCTCCACGTCGTAGCACTCGCAATAACAGTGATGAAAACCAAGAGGAAAGTAACAACAACCACAACACCAACCACAACAACAACAAAAACAATAAAGGTGTTGATGCCCGACTGGCTGCAATTATCCACAACCCTGCTCAGGTTACTAATCCTAATCGTCCTGGTAATTTCAGCTATGGTCAATGCTATGAATGTGGAAACCCAAATCACTACCGTAACCAATGCCCTAAACTAAACCGAGATCAAGACCCTCCAGCTACTTAACAGCAAGTCCCACCATTTAAATGTTGTTTGCTTTCAATTCTATGTAATGGCGCTTTTGGATTCAAGTAATAAATTCATGTAATAGCATAACATCTGTGTGCATGCTTGTTTGAATGTGAACTAATTGCTATATTTATAATTATACTTGCTTACTTGTACAACAGTTAGTTGACTACCAAACAACCTACTTAACGATTGATAGAGGTCATCATGTCTTTCCAACAGTCGGGAGAGGCCCTACCACCTGCTCAACGATTGGTGGAGACTATCAGACCTACTCAACAATCAGTAAAGTCATAAAAGGACGCAGAATCTTAATGTAAGGTAAATTGGTAATTACGGTCCGGAACGTAATCACGAATTTACAGGTACGTTAAGGTAGTGTGGAATTTTATCAAGGTTTCCGGTGGTTGACCAATTGTAAACCTAATGTTTCTCTTAACTTCGGGACGAAGTTCCTAAAAGTAGGGGAGACTGTAACATCGCAAAATTTTCAGATTTTAAAACGTATATTATTTCCATAATATGCCTAAATCTTTATTTTCCTCATTCACAACTTATATATATATATGTGTATATATATATATATATATAATAATAATAATAATAATAATAATAATAATAATATTAAAAATAAAATTTGCAGATTTTATATGTAAAAAAAAAAAACTGATTTTATTAATTTTGAACTATTAAACCCAACCCAACCCAACCATACCCTTGTTTCCTTAAACCTTCGAAGCCCAAACAGTTCCAAAGCCCAGATGCCCCTTTTCAGACCAAAACCCGGCCCACTTATCCATTCCCTTCCCTTTTTTTTTGCTGTTAAAAAAAAAGAATAGAAAAACAAGGTCCAACCGGGTTTCGAACCTGAATCAACCACACACAACACACATGCACTAACCAACTGATCCACATGTCATGCTTGTTTCTATACGAACTTAAATTTTATTTATGACATATCTGTTTCGTGTCTGCTGCTTCTGGACGCGTCTGTTCAGCAAACGAGCACAGTCAAGATCATTTTCTTGACTTGTGATTTAACCAATTATGGAATAATTGACTAATTTAATTTCGTGAACATCTGATAACGAGTATTACGCAAATGATTCATCAATTATCACAATCAAAATTGAAGACCATTACGCGTGAGTTTAAAACCCAGTCAAACTTGCCAATTATACGAACCAGATGCCATCACTATAAATTGGACCAACCCAGACCATCTCAACTCGCCACTAAACCTTTCTACATCTCCAATTTCTTCGTATAATCTGCTGTTCATGATGAACGATCGCATTCTTGACTTTTTTGTTTGACCGATCAACCGAGCTCAAAACGCATTTGTAAGTTAAATTTGTTTTATGGGTTTTGTTCATCGGCTCATACACAACAGAAACCCTAAGTTTAATTGGGTTAACCTTGTGTAATTTGTTCGATTGTAAATCTAGGGCTCGAAGTTGTTAATTTGGGGAAGAACACTAGGTTGGGTTATGTTATTTATATTTCAAAAACAAGAAATAAACACAACTGATCATACAGATCAGGTGGTTGTGTCTGTGGCTCGTATGCTGACCCACGCGGGTTCGAGTCCCGGGTCAGACGAATCTTTTTGGTTATTTTGTTTCTTTTTCAACAATATATATATATATTACATTTAAACTTATAAATTCATTTTTAAATATCAAAACCTTTTTATAAATTCTAAAAAAAATATATTTATTAAATCTGGGATAAAAGTTTTATTTACAACTTTTATTTTTCAAAAATTCATTTATTTAATATTTATAATAATTAAATCAATTTTATTCTATTATATTTATAAAATTCCATTAAAATATCAAAACGATCTCATTAATTTCCACAAAAATTATTTTAAGTTTTTATAACATTAAGTTTTTCAGAAATGATTTTTATTTCTGAAAAATCATTTATTTAATATTTTTAATCAATTTTTGTTGGATTTAATCATAATTAAATCATAATAAATCCAATTTTCATCATTTTTGCACCAAAATTTTATACAAATTATTTCTGATCATTTAGAACAGAAATATAATTTTTAAACTAATAATTCTTTAATTTTAATATTTTTGAATATTAAAGTTAAGTTTTGACAAATTGTAATAAATAGATTTAATAATCTATTTTAAAGAAAATAATCTTATAAAAATTATTTTTATACTTTAAACACATTCTTGTGACCATCCTAGATTTAACATTTATAAAAAGATTTTTGGTTATTTATTAACTAAATTCCTCTCAATTGGCGAATATTTTTTTTATATTAATCAAACGAGCAATTATCCCCAATTCGAAGCCCTAGAACTTATACATTTGTAGACTTGATAGACTTAGACATATTTATTACCTCGTTTTAGGGTGATACTTGATACATTTGGTCAACACATTTCTCAACAGATATAACATTTTACCAAGGTGAGTTTACATAGCCCCTTTACTCTATTTTCACTATTTTTGGGGTGAAACATGTTTATAACATCATCATTGCAATTCAATCATCAATGTGTCTATGTGTTTTCTATGTTGCATTATGTCTTGAGCATGATTAGAGTAAGCACCATTCTAGCATAATCATTAACATTGATCAGCCGGCGGTATACATTGATAGATCTATTGGACTGACAATCCCACCCGGATACGTGCCTCCTACAAAGGTTACGTGGGTGTTTGTTATCGTATAACATTTTGGACCATGAGCGTATGGTATGTATCATTTTATAACAGTCATCAGGGTTGATTATGCACTCGATTTATTTCTAGTATGTTCTCACATATGGACTAGATTGACATGACACATGAATTGCACATCATTCTTACTCAATTATCAAAAACCTATGTAATTCTCACCAACTTTTGTTGACCCAAAAACATTTTCAACTTAACATGTTTCAGGTTCTATTTGCTTGAAGATTTGTATTGATGCTTGAAGATATGTGATTAGTTTTATTCAAATTGAAGTACAAATTCTAGAACATTTGTATGTAAGTTATTTAAATCATTTATGAAACTTATTATTCACCATGAGCTACTGAACAATCATTCATACGTGACATCCCGATGTTTCCGCCATCGGTTGGGGTGTTACATTACACCTCATAATCTCACCATTTCAAGGTGTGTTCTTCATCCCAAACCTTTGTAATGATATTGTTTTGATCCCTAAAGGTCCAGACCTGATTTCTAAACATTTGTGTCTTTGAAAACTCATTAAAATCAGTTTCTAAACAAACCCAAACCTCTATACTTGTTATATGTGACGTATTCATGCAAGATAGGATTTTTATCGTTTAAACATGACTGTTCTTGTATTATTATTGTGTTTCTGATCTAAATGAGTTAATATGATGATAACCTAGGGGTTTGAAGGTTCATAGATGTTTAATATTGATATTAGGCGTTTTGACCCGTTTGAATGATTATGGTGGATTGATGATGATATGTTGTGTTTTGTTGATTGTTTGAGGTTAGGGTTTACTCTAGGATGATGCTAGAACAGTAGGATACTGTCGGACAACGTCTTATGTGATGAAATCTGGATATATGCCATTTAGGGTAAGTTTCCATGAGGATGTGATGTTTACATGATAATATTGCTATTTTGGGAAAACACATGCATTTGGGACGGCTAGGGTGATGATAAATTAGGGGTTTTTGCTTGAAATAGTTGGGTTAATGTTTTGGGTTTGATATTGGGTGTTTCCACATGTTTCGGATCTGATTTGGAGGGTTAAATGCGCAAAAAGGCGGAACAGAACAGTAATGGCGAATAGGGGTTCCTAATCGCCTCTATTATAGGCGATTGGCCCCCAATCGCCTAAACTATAGGCGATTGGGAGCCCAATCGCCATTTCATCTGGCAATTACAATGCTACTCGCTAGTTTGACTCTTCTAATCACCAGTTGACTTTTCCTAATTGCATGTTTGATTCCTAATCGCGCGTAATGCTGCTATATGTATATTTTAACATCCCGAAACACGGATTGACACCTAGAAACATGTTAGGAACCCCGTGACATGTCCAATGACTTGGTAACACGTGTTCGGACCCGTTTGAGCATTAATTGAGGGTTATGCTAGACTTAGTGAATCTTCACGCATGCTAAGTGTTTAATTGCATATGTTGCATGATATCTTGCTTTCGGCTAACACGTGGGATGTCGGGTCACCAATGGGATGTCGGGTCTTTTCTGGTGTGGTCGGTTAAATGTTTAAACATCATTTCAAATGTACACGGTTATGGTCTGGACTATTGGGGACTAATCAACCTACGGGTTGTTAGTCTAACACCTTATACGCTCGTTATGATAGGTCACCGGTATTTGGTGCCGTATATTGAGCAAGTTTACTTATCTTAGAGGGGGAGCAGTATCAGGTGAGTTTCACAGCCCCACTTTACGTTTTTACATTTCGGGGGAGACACATGCTTTATACATATTTCATAAATTATCATGTTATACTAGTGTTAAATTCATTTGTGCTATATGATACGTAAAGTCCCGGGAAACCATGAATATGCTGGATAGCATAACGGGGGAAATGTGGATAGATCTATTGGGACTGACAGACCCCACTCGACGGTTGGAGGCCGGGCGGGTGCATATTGTCTCGGTCATAACGCTACTGTGGAACGGTATTGCATAATCGTTTCGGGCAAAATCATATATCGTTGTCTGTAATGGTTTCCGGTCGTAGTAGTATTACTCATGCGTTTAGCTAACGCTATCATTTCTAACATAGTGATAACATGATGGCTTTCATTACATAAACGTTTAACATAAAACCTGTGAACTCACCGGCATTATTTGCTGACGTTTTTAGCATGTTTGTCTCAGGTTGTTGAGGTAGCAACATTTCATAGGCGCACGGAGTCTCATGGCGTCTAGGATTCATATGCATCTTATTTAGCATTTTCAGACTTTCATACTTTTGCTTTCGTGTTGTAATAAAGTTTTACGCTTCCGCAGCGATGGATCATTTATGAAAACTTAATGGTTTGCTTATGTCATTTTTACGTATCATATAGTGTCGTTTATTGTGACCGTTGACTTAGATCCTGGTTTGTCATGCCCCTCGCGGTAAAACCCCGCACGTGGAATTTGAGGGTGTGACAATGTTCCACCAATTTAGAGCTTTGACTTTTAAGGAATGGGTAGCAAATTTGACCTGATCTCGGGGTGCACAGTTACTTATTTCTAAGATGAATTCAATTTCTTCTAACCACCTAGTGTGTCACACCCCATCAAGGCGGAAACACGGGGATGTGATTCGAAAGGTATTCAAGCACAAGGTTCAAGAAACAAATAGATTTATTTAAAATAGATACCATCTAGGGACGGATGATGTCATAAATTATTCAAATCAAAACAACATTGTTTGCAATTAGTAAATTGTCTGAAAACGTATGACTCAATCACTAGGATAACACATGACTGACAATACCCAATCCATGACGGTACCACTAGGTGCCAGCTCGAACCCCTCTCCCAAGTCCCCGCTTCTCATCGTCAATTACGTGAAAAACATGCATAAAATATTTGTCAACAATAATGTCGGTGAGTTCACAGGTTTTAATGTACTACGTAAAATTCTTGTGTAATTCATGTATGACCAATCATAGGCTAGCTAAGCGGATGATTATTGTGCAAACCATGAGTCTCGTAACCAAACCTCTTGATTGTTGTGCCTCACGCATTGTACACTAAAGACAATGTATGTATAGTGGAATACTAACACTCTTTCGTATGTAACCGGTTAGAGCGACTAACCAATAGTGGGGGTGTGAACCCAATAGATCTATTAAAGTGTTCCATGGCTTTTGATAGCTAATGGTTACGGTGTAATGTAACTACGAGGACTATTGAGCTCATGAACCGAATGTCTCATGTTCTACATGGTAGTCACAATAGAATAACACACAAAATGAAGTTTGGACTAGTATTGGAGCATGTTTGTCCCCCAAAAATGTAAAACTGGTAAAATAGGGTCATGAATCTCACCTGAAAATGACACGTGTGGTCTAGTGAAGCTGGAATGTGAGGTAGCTATTGTCCGGACAATGGTTGCCCTATGATTATTAAGAGAACGGAAAATTGCATGTATGTTCTTGTTGTTTATCATACAAGTTGTTCACCCGACATTCGTGGACCCTAGTTTTAGTGTTTGTAGGCCATGTTCTTGTGCACGTGATGTTTTATAATTGATTCATGTACATGTAAAGGGTGACGATCTTTATTGTAAACAAGGTGGTCCCCACATGTCGTTATGGTTGGTAAATTGACACCAAGTCGTCATGTGTGGATGGTTTTTGGGAAAATACGTGTTTTAGCATAGTTTTATGCCCTTTTAATGTCAAAATAGTATTAACATATGTTTCGTCCTATTTAACATATGTTAAGATATCATAGCCGAAACAATGTATAATATAGGTCTTGAATTCGATGGTTTATTGAATAAAAATGAATCGATCTAGGCTTATTAAGCTACCATCGAAACTATGCAATGTGTTCTAGTGGATTTGGGATGAAAACCGATTATAAATACATCCATTCTAAGCCTTAACTTTGAACATAAACTAAGTATGTTTTGATTATAAAATCTGGCTCTTAGTCGATTAAGGGCCGATCATTGATCATATAAAGGGGGTATTTCGACAATGCGATTACTAGATAGTCGAATAATCATAAATGTGATAATGTGTGTGAAACTTATATGTGTAAGTGGTCGATGTGATCATAGGTCGAATGGGGTCGGGTAAATTGAAATGGGCCGATGAAATCGAAGTTTAGAAGCATAGGGAACTTACCAAAAGGTGGTTAGTGTTGAAAGCCTCTTGATTGTCTTCCTTGTTCTTGAGCTTCGATTGGCTTCGGTTATGGTTTGAGAATGTCCGAAAATTTGAGAGTGGTAGGAGATTTGTGGTGTGGCAAGTGAATGTGATCTAAGATTCTCCTTATATAGTGCAACATATGGCAAGAAAACCCATTGATTCACCACTCCCATTGATAAGTACATATTACTAGTTTTGTGTAAGTTCTTGATCAAGTGATGAGTTGCCACCTTGTTCATGAGTTGGCCGATTGTTTTCTTCACCAAATCAAGCTATCTTGGCAAGGTTTAGGCCTTGGGAAGAGGACAGGTGTTTCCTAGTATCCATTTGTGTGCAAGAAGTTCACCTTGTCTTTTGTGGCATGCATGGGGTAATAGAACAAAGATTGTGTCAATGTTGGAGGAGATTTGGGCGGGGTTATGGCTTCCAAGAATAACAAGATAAAAGAGGGATCAAGCACAAAGCTTTCTATAATTTTTCATTCATACCTTTAATCAAACAACCTATGACTATATATATAGCCTTACATGAATAAAAACTAAAGCAACAAATAATCAAATAACTACCCTACCCACTATGCATGACTCAAACAACTAGACACACTAATACTTAAGTAAACGTGTGCATGGATGATGGGAATTCGAGAAAGTGGGCACGTATCACATACATAGACCAACCAACGTGGCCGGTGACACTACATTGTCATGTAAATTGTGAAGACCACAAATTTAAATCTGAGGTTAATACTGATGTAAAAGTTGACCCGCCGAGAAGCGCATGTGATAACACGTACTAGTTTGATATATAAAATGCAAGATATTGTGTATATATAATTAAATTATCTTCCAATAAGGAATATATGGTATTTGTAATTTTGAATAACAGAAGTTGTAATATGATAAAGAAAATGACATGCCAACTTGTAATTAAATTTTGTTTATCTAAAATTTTTACCATAATTGTACGTTACGAAAAAACGAGACTAAAAACAACTGTGTTATAAATTGAAGGTCAAAAAGTTAGTAAATTAAAAAGGAGATTACATGTAACATGTGTCTAAACTCTAAATCCGGTAAAAAGGAAATGTAGTCGGAAACATTAGCATAAGAAAATTTGGGAGTAAAGAGTTTAAGCGATTCGGGCAGTTTAAGCGATTCGAGCAAACTAGGCTTTAACTTCGTGTTTGGATTTGAGTCAATGAGGGAGCCAACCTTCAAAAAGCGAGCCAAAGATGGAGCTAACCCTACTCGCTCGAGTTTGGCTCATTTACAAATCAAGTCAACTCGACTTAGCTTGTTATTAATGGGCCAATTTCGAGTGTGCTCATTCGAAACGAACTTCGTCACTAGTAAAATTAAAAGTATATTTTTAAATGAAGTTCATTAGATTTTATTCTTTTTCAATTGGAACCTAAATTCCTCCATCTCGGAACCAAAAAAGAATAATTCAAAAACTTCACTTGAAGAAGGAAGTTCCCACTTATCTTGCAACATAAAATTAACAAAGTCCATTGAAGCAAAGACAAAGCTTTAAAAAAACGAAAAAGGGACCAACTACCAATCTGTATTGCTGTCAAACTGTCTTCTCTCCCACCAACTTTAAATACCCCATAACCCATCATCTGTATCCCCACTCAACACTGATTTTCCTCCTTTTCCCAAATAATTATTACACTTTTCAAATATAAAGTGAAAAGGGCTTATTCTAGATTTGTGTGTTGAGATTATTGAGTGATCAATATTTGCTATGGCTACATGTGATTATGGGTTAATGATTGGCGTAATGATAGCCATCTCCTTGGCAGCTTCCTTTGTTTCTGCAGATCCTGAATTGCTTCAAGATGTTTGTGTGGCTGATCTTTCTTCAGGTAACTTCATGTGTTTGCATCTTTACCAACTCCAAACCATTCATATTAAAATTCGCAATTGGTTTTTTCATAACAAATAACTGTTTCTTCAGTAGTGTTTGAGCTATACATAATATTTATATTATGGCTTTTTGTAAATTAAAATACAAAACCTGTTAAGATTCTTGAAACTAACCACATTTTCTTGTTCCTTTGTAGCTATAATTTACAATCTTTTACAAAATATATATATACATATATTATTGGCCAAATCGATGTATATGTAGAAACATCAATGTAATTATCTTTCATCAGCTTGCATTCGCATGCTTTAAATTATAAGCGGCAGTGTCTTCTTGTGTTGTCTATTACTATTTTCTTGTAGGACATTTATTTTTTCTTTTCAATGTTTAGATGGTAATATAAGTTATATGAATCTAAGAATAAAATAAAATAAATAGTTATATTCTTCCGATCGATTGGACGTATTTTTATTACGCCTTGGTGTTTCAGTGGAAAGTGAAGTATATTTTAAAACTCCATGTCACTTGTATATTTATATGGTGTGTCCAAAAAAACAATTCTTTTATAATGCATTCATCTGTTACAACAATTAGAAGATAAATTAAATAAGGACAAATTAATTTGCATAAAACAGGTGTAAAGATGAATGGATTCGCTTGTAAAAGCAACATATCAGCAGATGATTTCTTCTTTGCCGGATTAGCGAACCCGGGGCTTACCAACAACACCTTTGGTGCAACCGTTACACCAGCTTCAGTCCAACAAATTACGGGGCTAAACACCCTAGGTGTGTCAATGGCCCGCATTGATTACGCACCAGGCGGTCTGAACCCACCACATACCCACCCAAGAGCCACTGAGATCGTGTTTGTGCTTGAAGGTGAATTGGATGTTGGATTCATCACCACCGAAAATAAACTTTTCTCTAAGACCATCAAGAAAGGAGAAATCTTCACATTCCCTAGAAGCTTAATTCACTTCCAAATAAATAATGGTAAAGTTCCTGCAGCTGTTATTGCTGCCTTCAACAGCCAATTGCCGGGCACCCAAAGGGTGGCGAACGCTGTGTTTGCCTCCTCTCCTACTGTTGAAGATGTTGTATTGACTAAAACTTTCCAAGTTGGAACCAAAGAGGTGGAGAAAATTAAGTCCAGACTTGCACCTAAGAAGTAAAATCATCAGTACCAAGTGCCAATTATGTGTTTTCAAAATTCCATTTGATATTATTTTTTTCAATAAATGTGTGGGGTTCAATGATGTTATGGGTCCATATGTTTTCGGGCTCCCACTTTGTTTAACGTTTTTACACTTTTGAACTTTTGAACATTTGAACCAAGCCATGTCTTTTCCATTTTATAGTATGTCATTTATGTACAAGAATAATAATACTGACTTCACATATCTATCTTTGAAAACATGACATATCTATCTTTGAAAACATGACATTTCTATGCTGTTCATGAAACCAAATTTTTTGACTTTCTGATAAAGCATAGATTACACCCTCCTACATGTTTGCTTAACCTACATTTTAAGTTACAACTATTTGATTTAGGATATGCAAATCCGTAAGATAGTGTCATCATGTCATGTACATATTACCAGTTAAGTAATCCATTTTTAATGTCTCTTATAGTTGTAATGTGTGTATTTGATAATCATTACTTAAAAGGAAAACAGAGGTAAGCATGGCTATGAGTGAAGGTTTTCATAATTCACACTATTTGTATGTAATGGATTGGTTTCAATAACTTGGCATTTGATTTATTAAATTTGTTAAATTTAAGCGGAAGTATAATCACAATATCATAATCAAAACATTTGAATTAATCAGCAGCACAATGTGTTGGTAATCAGGGATGCTATTCATATGTTTATATATAAGGCCAGAAGGGGTGGTTTTAAATTCATCTTATTCATTACACTATCATACCCAATCAGATTCTGTCACCTTATTTTATCACATTCCATCACTAAACTCATACGGTGGTGTTCACATTCTATCACATTTCATCACTAAACATTTTTTTTTTAAATAAACTAAAAACATTACATTTTTATTAATAAAAAAATAGTGTTGTATTTAAAAAAATTATTTAAATATTTAAAAAATAATTTAAATATTTTTTAAATTATTATAACCAGTTTTCAAACGTTTGAAATTATTTAAAAATAATTTAAATAATATGTACCCAACAATATTATTATACCCCGCCAGTTTTAAAACGTTTGAATTGAATTTCAACGGCCAGTTTTCAAACGTTTCAAATTTCTGACCCTATAAATACAACACCAAAAACTCATTCTCAGTCACAATTATCCCTCAAACCAATGAAAGATATGGATGGCGGTTATCATTACGAAGCTCCTGGACCTTCTGATCTCCGGCGATACTCTCGCCGGAGACGTCGTGTAACAATTCCTGCTTCTCCTACTACTCAACCAATGTTTTCTCATCCTACTCCTCAACCAATGTTCTCTTCTCCTACTCCTCCTCCTCCTCCGCAACAAATGTTCTCCTCCTCCTCCTCCTACTCAACGTGTCTCCAACCCCATCCCCTCCATTGCTCCTTTACCAGGGTACACTCGCCCAAGCCCAGATGCTGAGCTAACTGATGAGGAGCTCATCTGGGCTTTGGATTATACCATAGCTGAGATGGGAATGGGGCGTCTACGGTTGGTGGAGTCCCAACCGAACCCCAACCCCAACCCCAACCCTAACCCGAACCCCAACCCTCCTCCTTGGGAGCCATATGAGGATGAGTACGAAGTAGTGTGGGCTGCTTTGGATGAGGAAAGATTCTACTGGGGATCAACTTCAGAGAATTAACGCATCCGCTCTGATGCGAGATCTGACGGTCGCGATAACGATCGTTCTGTGTCACCTCCAAAGTATACACCGGAGGATTGGGACAATTACTCTCCGTAGTGGAGGGTTTAGGATTATGTATGTAATGTTTAATTATTTAAGTTTAATTATGTTAATGTTTTTATTGTTGTAATGTTTTTATTTAAATGTAATGTTTTTATTTAATTTGACAAATTCATTAAAAAACATAAATATATAAACTACAAATAAAAACACACTACTACAAATATAATAAAAACATTAAATTAAAATAAAAAATTAAACACATTAAATTAAAATAAAAACACACTACTACAAATATAATATAAACTTAAAAAAATAACACAGTAATACAAATAAAATAGAAACTACTAAAAACCTAAGAAAGTTTAGGGCGTAACATTCGCAACGCCGAAACAAGTTCAAACTCAACCCCGAACTCAGTCATGTAGTTGATTTGAGCAAAGCCAACTTGCACATCTTCGGTTTTGAATCATACGAACGGTTAGTTCCCCCGACAAGTTGACTAAACTCGGATAAAACTTTTTTCCAGTTCGGATTGCTCCGTCCGCGAACACGGCTACGACCCGTGCTAGTTGAGGCATCATTGGGGTGTACGGTATCGTACGCGATCACTAACGCGATTTCCTCCTCTTGAGTCCAAGTAAACATGATGAGGATGATGAGTTGAATTTGGTGAATTTTTTAAGTGTATAGAAGAAGATAGATTGGTGATTGTGGGTTTGAATTGGTAAATTTGTGAATATGTGTATATATATAAGTAAAAAAAGTTTTTTTTTTTAATTTGGTCAAAATGATCGTTAGCTAGCCAACGACTAGCTGCTTAACATCGTGATGTACATCACGATTTAATGCATCGCGACCATGATAATTTCAAAGGGGGCGGTGTCGCGGTGGTCACGCCATCACGGGGTGGCCATCACGGACCACCCCGGCTGGCCTAATAAGGACTTGAGAATCAAAAGAATCAATGAACTAGCTTTTGTATTACATACATGACACGCATATATATACAAGATGAAGATGCACCATGGAGAGTCGTATGCCTTATATGAAACCTCGCAACCCTAGGTTGATGTCTATTCCTTTTGACGCATTCTTTTGATCAACGTATACACGCACACACGTATAGTTAGGGTACTTTCTAACTAGGGTTTTGACACTTTTAGCCCCTAGACTTTACAATACATGCTAAAACATACATTCTAATAATGACACCAAGACACCTATATTTTGTTTATACTCCAATACCCCCTTAAACTAAATATAGTTTAATAGTCTTCAACTTTCTTGATCTAAAGTAACATAGGTTCTTCTTCCACGTGAGATTTGCTTCTTGTTCCTTCTCTTTCTCCTTTTGTTTTCGCTTGTTGCATTCGCATGCAAAATGACCGAATTCACCACATTCATAACACTCAAACTCGCTTTTCTCTTTGTTTCCTTAATCTGTACTTGACTAGGCCTGTAAACGAACCGAACGAACAAGAACACAGGCGTGTTCGTGTTTGTTCATTTAACTTTAACCGAACACGAACACGAACACATAATCGAACACATTTTTGTGCTCGTGTTTGTTCATTAAGAAATTTGTCGTGTTCGTGTTCGTGTTCGTGTTCGTTTATGTTCGATCATTTAAAACTTAAACGAACTGTTCATGAACAGAAACCTACACAAGCGATCAATATAAATGAACAAAAATGAACATAAACGAACACAAACAAAAACAAGTTGATAATGATTCATCACAATTCAACCAAGTCTAATACATCACAATGCAACCAAAACCAAATGACGGGGATGAGAAATAAGGCGGCGCTATGGTCTGAGGAGACAGGGATGAGGGAGACGGCGACGCTGTTGGGGCTAGAGGCTGGAGAGTGGAGGCGGGGCTGTGGAGGTGGTCGACCGGAAGTAGAAGGTAAGGTTGTGGAGTGTGGAGAAGAAGGGAGGTGTGGCTGTGAAGTATGGATAGCGTCTGATAAATGATATGGTTATAATGCTAGGTTTAGGGTTAAAATTTTAGAACATATGAATTAAGATACTTAACAAAAGGAAATAAATAATAAAAATAAAGTTAAGTTTAATTAAGCGAACATAAACGAACAAAAAATAAACGAACGAACTTAAACGAACACAAACGACCATAAACAAACATAAACGAACGTACATAAACGAACGTTCATGAACATAAATGAACGAACAAAACGTGTGTTCATGTTCGTTCATTTATTTAAATAAACGAACATAAACGAACTTCCCGCCGAACAATTCAAGAACGTTCGGTTCATTTACAGGCACTGGTTTTTATAATTTATTTAAATAAACGAACATCCCGCCGAACAGTTCACGAACAGTTCAAGTACGGTACTTCTTCCACGTCCTCTTCCTCCTCTGAAGGATCCTCTTCCATGTCCTCTACTATGGCACTGGTTTTCATAATTATTTGCATTTGCCATGAGGAGTCCTCCAGATTGGTGTCCTCCAGTGTGTCTTGGCTTTTGAGGCATTCTTCAAATGGTGTTATCCTTCCCACCGCTTCTTCAAATTGCATCTTAGCCATTTCCGAATACTGCTCGATGGATTCCACAGTCAGTAGAAATTTCTATGAAACTGAGTTAAGCAACTTCCTCATAGTTGTCTTATCTTTGAGGGTAGTACTAAGACTTTTAAATTGGCCCTTATACTGCCTAAATTTCTTGAAAAGCTACTTACGGTTTTGTTTTCTTTCATCTTCAAGGTTTCTAATAAGCTCCTCAAAGTTTGCAATCGTGCTTGCTGGACAAGATCTGCTCCTAGATATCGAACTTTGATTGATTCTGATACCTCCTTTGCACTTTCATATTGTGCAACTTGCATTAAGACATCTACCAGTAACGTTTGGAAGATCATTGCTTTCGTTGCATGCGCTTTATTTTCATCATCCTCTTCTTCTTAAACAAGCGTTTTCCAAAGGCTATATGCCTTAAAGATTGTTTCCCTCATAAATGCCTACTGGGTGTAATTCAATTCAGTCAACTTTGGGCATTGTAGGGATACAGTTCCATCATCACGCATTGATGTTGACGTGCTTTCTATGTCTGCTTTTCCTGACATGCTTTCTTTTTAATTTATTGGTCGTACCACACGGGTTTTTCTTCTTGTTTGCACAACACATGTTTTTCTTCTTGCTTGTACAACACATATATGTTTTGTTTGACATACATGTCTTTATTTGCCACATGGGTCTTGATTGCCACACATATCTTAATTTGCCACAAAATTCTTGATTGCCAGAAAGGTCTTAATTTGTCTCACATGTCTTTATGTAACACCCATTAAAAATCAATAATACGGCACTTAAACTTTGGTATTATGATGGGGTTTACGTTAAAAAAGATAGAGAAGATGTTTGGAATCAATAAAATGAAATTAAAACGTTAAAAGTGGGTTTTATAGCTTGCCTAACTTTGACCGGAATCCTGTCAGAAATCCTGCTCGAAAACCGAGTTTTAGAAAAAAAAAAAAAAAAGATTTCAAAAATTAACTTTCATTTCAATATAAGTATATGATTAATAACGAGGCACAATCCAAACTACGATGTAACAAAAAATACAACTCAAGCTTTAATAAAATTTGAAACGATCAAAGTACGAGAACTATAAATGACAACTTGATGAAAGATGAGGATGACGGATGTCACAATATCCCCTACTTAAGGAAATTTCGTCTCGATATTTATTTAAAGAAAACTATTAAATTGATTTGAGAGAATAAAAAAATTTAAAATAATGTTATGAGTTTTATGATTAGGTTTAGGAAGACACAAAGCTTGAGAAAATTAAAAAATTGTATATCAAGCATTTTAAAAGAAAAGGTTTTAATTAGCCTTACTCAAACACACTAGGAAACGATTAAATGGCTTTGTTTGTATATGCTAAAATGGGAATATTGCTACGTATTATGAGGTTAGGTTTAAGGAGAACAAAAGACATGAAAAACCAAAGTGTCAAAGTTGGTTTTTGTTTAAAATCTACTATGACAACCGAAGTTCAAGAGGCACTACGAGTTTTGCATGATCATAGCAACACTATATCCTCCTAATAATGGTTGAATGAGGTGCAATGATTAAGTGTGGATAATGGAGAGAGTGACTGCAATTTAGTCACCGACTACGATTAATCAAGATTAGAAAGAACGGTAAGAACTTCGCAGAGCGTAACACCAAGCTCAAGGAATATAGGTTGAAATAAAAAATGATGTTCAAGGTTTAGATTTGAACGAATAATCTAGACTCAAGACGGACTAGGGTTTTCTCTTGGTTTCAGTCTAATTCTCAACACACCATTAATGCTTATATATAGGGTGTACTATAACACCCTAGGCATATCCCACATCGTTCGTGGATAGGAGATGTGAGACCAGTCAATGATCCAGGTCAACATCCGTACACATTTCACATATTATTATCATTTCATGTGCATATTAGACATTTTTGCACACACAAGACAACTGGAGTTGAACAGTTAAGCCAATCACACGCTAAAAAAAGAGCAACCTGATACTCGATTACCACACATGAACAAAACAACAACATACGTAACAATACGAAGAGGGGAAATACACAATTCCACTCTTAAACCAAGGAATTCCCAATGTGTTCCGTGGGAATAACACACAAAAATTGTGGAACATTATCTAGAACACAAACATGTGTTAACATGAGAAAATATAACACAACAACACAAGTTTATCATCAATTAACACATGATATTATAACACTTAGATAAATAGTATTATTACAACTATTTCAATATCTGTTCACTAGATCAAACATGCACCTATGTTACCACTTGATAAGATATCATGGAAGACTAGAGGTTACCAAAAATACCATGTACATATATATAATCGGCCAAACACTCATGTATATATATATATATATATACACCCACGATTCCATACCATTCCCATATTAAATGATAAGCTAAGCCACTTATAATTGTATCACCATACAAGACCACATGTGATTGTAACTACCCATTAAACTATGCTTATATATACACACACGTGTATATATATACACACATGAACAAGTAATGTTTGTCCCATCTTGTTGATTCACAAAAGTGGTCATCATAAACACCCACCCATGGAAGATCGTATAACATATTTGGATGCCACCTTCCCTCTTTCCTCTTTTTGGCCGAACACCACCCCCATAAACATCCATCTTGATCTTTGTTCTTGTCCCTATCATGCATGAGAGTTAGATAGGACAAACTTTGAAAACACTTACTTACCAAAACAAGCATGTGTCCTTGTTATAGATTAATCCTAGATATGATCTATTACTCCAAATTCCTTTGATCTTCTTTTGTCTTGCTATCGGCTGAAAATCACAAGAAAGAACAATTGAACACATGATCACTTGTCACACTACAAAAAAAAATGAGTATCTGGGACTGAAAAATCAGTATCTGATACATAAAAATCAGTCACTAATGGTTATCTGGGACTGATTTGCCAGTCTCGAGCCAGTCCTAGATACCTAGTACTAGATAGTTATTTTGGTAACTAAATATCAGTCCCGGTTGTATGATACCAACAAGGACTAATGGTCAGTCATTGATACATAAAAAATCAGTCCTTAAATTGTCCTCCGATACGACACCATTTCAGTCCCCGATACATTTTTTTGTGACTGAAAATTAGTCTCGAATACTATGATATTTTAGTACTTGATGTATTACTTTACGTACTGAATATCAGTCCTTTAAACATGTCTATAGTGTCCTTAATACGTTCGTTAGGTTGGTGACTGCATATGAAATCAGTCTCCAATGAGATGTTTTAGAGACTGAAAATTAGTCCCATGCACCACACAATTTCAGTTCTTAATATGCTTCTTTTAGGCACTGAAAATTAATCTCACATAACGTGTATTTTAGTACTTAATATGTACTTTTAGGGACTGATAATCAGTTTAAGATAAAGATTATTTTTAGTCTCCAATATATTTGTTTGGGTCTAAAAATTAGTCTCCTAAACTAGTCGTTAATATCTCTTTTCAATGACCATTGTATTCTTTTACATACCGAAAAATAGTTGTTGATGCAATTTTAATTATGACCCTAACATGCATTCACAATGCCTAAAAATCTCTTACTAGACTAAAAACATTTCCGATATAAATTCAAATATTAATACCATAACAAAAACCATTCAAACTAACACCAAATCAATTCTGAAGTTTAGAAGAGTACTAAACCAAAAAAAAAAGACAATAAACACCTTCACCAACATCCTAGCTAGTGTTGTCACTTTCTCTGTGTTCTCCATCTATGCCATCTTCATTCACAACATTTATAGATATTGTGCTCTCAAAATCTGGATACTTTTGGCTCAAGAACTCTATCACTCTTGCGTATTTGTCATTCCTTTCTTTCAATTCTGCCTTGAGTTCAATAACCTCGTTTCTTATGATCTTGTGCTTAGTTGTCCATATAAACTAGATTAGACACCAAAATAAACCATAACCAACCTCCTATGCAAGTCAACAATCCTTGAATACCAAATCTTGTACAAAAACGGCTAGGATCAAGGGAGAAGGCATGTCATCATATGTCCACATCTTGTATAAACTAGTGATTGAAAACCTTGATCAGTGCCCCAGCCAAGGGAATTAACCTTTCCTTTTTTCTTTTGTCCTCACCATAAGTCGACCACTATATAAGGAGGTCTTGTGATCATTTCCATTTCACACACAAACCTCTCAATCTTCCTTTACTTCTTGAAATCGTTTGGCCGATCCTATCATCATACACCCATGAGCTGTTTAACCTTGGTACACACCCACACGAAGAGCCACAAGGAAAACTGAAGCTACATTGAGGAATCACGACACTAGAGAAGCTTTTGATCATATAAACCACTCTCCATTCTCACTTCTTGTTGGTATGTATTCGCACACCTCTTAAACTTCTTTTATCTTTCGGCCTATGTTGTACACTCGATCACAACCCTTGTTCATGGTTACCCGACTTAGTTCATGGTCACAACAATGACTTTTCTAAGTAAAAAGGTCAATAACTAATAGTTGTTCAAAGATTTGTAATGTATATACACATACACATTCACACATACTCGACATATCTATGTGGCCCTCGGCCAATGCCTATGAACATCCACACAATGCCAATCCATATATGTGTATAAATCACACGAGTTATTAAGAGAAATCTAGTTTTTTAAACCAAAACACGATGTTTATATAAACTTTGATATAACCTCTCTTTTATACAAAAAGGTACACGACTACGTGTAATATTATACAATCACGTATTCGAGGCCGACTTTTTACAACCATAAACAAGTTTCCAAAGGTTGATATTGATAAATATAAAGCAGGTTTGGATCAAAGATGTTATGGCAAGCTTCGCCTACTATAAATAACACATGTTAATTTGGCCTAAACATATGTTAATACCTACATTGGCACTATCACATTAGAACACATGATAAATCACTAGTTTTACCCATAATTCCACCATACATGTAGATTGGGAAATATTACATGACCTATGACGACATGTGGGTCTCGGATTGTTAACAATCAATGTAGTTGTACAACAAAACACCCGGAGTTCCCGAAACCATACGTTTCACAAAGTACACATAAAGAAAGTAATAATCGTCACATACACAAACTATGGCCCACATATAACTAACACAAGGGTCCACAAGTCGAGTGAACAACTTGTATGATAAACGACAAGAACACAAAACTTACTATGTCCTTGATAATCATAGGGAAACAACTGTCAGGACGATAGTTACCTCACTTCTCAGCTTTACCAGACCACACATACTGTCATCGGGTGAGTTTCATGGCCCCATTTTACTGTTTTCCATTTTGGGGGATAAACATGCTACATTTCGAGCACATTACATTTTGTGTGACATTCTATCATGACAACCATGTGGAACATGAGATATTCGGTTCATGTGCTCAACCGTCCTTGCACTTACATTTACACTGTAACCATTAGATAACAAAAGCCATGGAACACTTAAATAGATCTATTAGGTTGACACCCCCACTCTTGGTTAGTCGCTCTAACCAGTTACATACAAAAGAGTGTTAGTATTCCACTATACATGCATTGTCTTTATTGTACAATGCGCGAATTTCATGAGCACTTTATATAGTACGTTAAAACCTGTGAACTCATCGACATTATGTTGACAAATCTTTTACACATGTTTTTCAGGTAATTGACTATAAGGAGCGGAGACTTGGGAGAGAGGTTTGAGCATGCACATCGTGGTACCATCACCGGTTGGAATTCATTAATGTTGGTGTGTTGTGTCTTGGTATTTGATACAATGATTCTCAGATAAAATTATGTTTTTCTTAATTATGTATGACAATGATTAACACTTGATGGTATCTTTTCAAATTACATCTTATGTGTTGCTCGAACTTTGTGTTTGAAAACCTTTCGAATCACATACCCATGTTTCCACCTTGGCGGTGTGTGACAGGAGATATCTTGGTTCATAAGTAATGTCTCGCTTCTTAAATCACCAAAGCATTTTGGGCTTTGTTGGTTGTGGAGCACATGAAAACTCCACAGTTAAGCGTGCTCGAGTGACAACAATTTCATGATGAGTGACCCCCTGGTAAGTTTTCACTCGGGTAACTGAAAAAAAATCCGTGAGCTTCTAGCGGGCAGAGCGGACAATATTGGATGTATTAGAAGCGGGGTGTTACAGAATTAGTATCAGACCCACTCTTGTGCCATCCGGGATGGTGGGGCGAACCTCATCAAGGACAATGAGTCCTTAAAAGGAAGTGATTGTAACACCCTAGGAATATCCCACATCGTCCGTGGACAGGAGAGATCTTGGTTCAAAAGTAATGTCCTGCCTCTTAAATCACCAATGGGCTTTGGACTTAGTTGGTTATGGAGCACATGAAAACTCCACAGTTAAGCGTGCTTAGTTGAGAGTAGTATCAGATGGGTAAACCTCCTGGGAAGTCTTCCCTTGCGTAACAAAAAAACAAAACTGTGAGCTGCTAGTGGGCAAAGCGGATAATATTGGATGATATTATAGGTAGGTTGTTACATGTACTGCAGCTAACCCACGAAACCTTTTATACTTAAAAAATGTACTAAAAGTCTCTCCTAAAACCCAAATAGAATTTCACACCACCTCAATCTACCTTTAAATTCGTGATTACATTCTGGACCGCAATCGCCAATATACCTTACATTGGGGTGTTATGTCATACTACGACACTAACTGAACACATTAGAAACGATTGAAAGTTTGAAAACTATGCAAAAAGAGGGGTGTCATGTTTTGTGCACAGGTAGGGTATGATTAGGTCATTCCCTCACCCAGGTTTACCTCTTATGTGTCACACCACGACAATGGCGGAAACACGTGGCGCGACGGTTCAAAGCATAAAGTCAAGGTTATTGCTAAACACAAGTAATTTAAGAAAATGGGTCATTTATTAAGGCGTCAAATCTTGTTCCAAATATTACATAAAAGTAAATTGTTTTTAAGACAACATAGAGGTTTCTCAAATATATCCCAAAGCCTTGGGAAATAAAGGTGAAACCCCGCAAAATGTTTAACGCCATATCGGAGGATTCCACGACCCAGCTTGCCCCGGTTCGTCTTCATCTAATTACCTGAAAGATATGTTTAAAAGTTTCGTCAATATAAATATATTGGTGAGTTCACAGGTTTTTAGTTTCCAAAACTTGAATACTTGGGAAATACCATGTTATGACAATATATAGGAGTTGCAAATTCCTATAAATCTACTTGAGACTATAATCAAACCAAGACATATAATAATTGTGCCCCGCTCCAAGTCGTTACTCGGTTTCCCACGACTTAAGTTCAGAATATATGCACCCCAGGCATAACCTAATGCATAATCGACGCTATCGATTAGGGGTGGGCCTTGTCAGGCACCAATAGTACTATTCAATATTCCTCCGGTTTCATTTCCCTGAATAAATGATTGTAGAGGCGAGGACTCAACCCCGAGTGGCGGTCACACCTCAAGTAATAAACCCGTCATACATTTTCCCTAACATATCTTTCCCCCGAAAAACGTAAAAATAGTTTAAAATGGGGCCGTGAAACTCACCTGAAACTCTGTCTGGCTTACTAGGCGGATAGCAAAGAGGGTCTCGCACCTACAAACGCCCTAGACGTATAAGTCACTAGTCCTATAGTGCATGTGCCTTGGCAAGTTGTACACCCAACTCCCGACCACAAGTTATTCCAAATCCCGTTTAATTAAGCGCGTATCCTAGGTTTCGTTGGCGTTAGATTACCCTTTGCGTTACAAGTTATATATTACTCTTGTTAATATTTCCTTAACTTGTACCTTATTATCATCGACTCGACTTCACTTAACATATAATTATTTTCCCATTTAAATAATTATACTTAAGATCGCATCGCTCGATATAATATATATTTCAACACTCGACCCGACTCACTTTGCCGCACATTTGTTTTCCCATTTAAACAAATATGCTAAGATCTTGTCGTCCGATTGTATATTCTTAACACCCGATTCAACTCACCATACCGTATATTTATTTTCCCATTCAAATAAATATACTAGGATCTTGTCGACGCGGCATACACATATATATATCCTTGTCTACTCGTCGCGGCTTTCTTTCCCACATATCTACTTTCCCATTAAGTAGATATACTAGAATTTTGCCGAGACGAGCGTACATATATATAAATGTGTAATTTTTCTTGTTAAGTATATACGTTTGTTTAACGTCTTATTTGTTTATGTCATGTTTTTCTCCCATGAATAATTCTTTCAACACTTAGGAAAGTGTTTATTAGTTTTCACCCATGATGTATATATATATTTTACTTCTTAAAAATATATATTTTCTTATCTTGCCGCAATGGCATTTTTCTCATGTTTTGTCCGTGTACGGTTCGTTAACGCGTCTTAGTTCGATATCTTAGCTCGAATAGTTAATTTCTCCAAGTTTTTCCCAACATGTGTTTTATAGAAATATTATTCATATTTCTTCCTCCTAACACAAGTTACTTGGAAGGTTTAAAATACTTATGTATTTTTAACCCAACTTGTTAACTTAACTACAAAAATGTTTCCAACACTTTTATATTCCCATTTATATAAAAGTATTCATTTTTGTATAAGTTTCTCAAGTTTGTTTAATATTTTTATAAAATCTCTATTTTATAAAAATCCTTATGTTAATATAATCCATATTTTTATAACTTTCAAAAATATACTTTTATACAAAAATACCCAAGTATATCTACTAGTATTTACCAAAATCATCCTTAGAAATTTATTACTTATACCTTTGACACCAAACTTTCCATCCTTGCATTTTTGGACTAATAGTTTCTAAAATATCCATTTTAGTCCTCCAACTTTCAAAGTTACAATATTAGTCCCTTAACTTTTAAATGTTGCATTTTTCCACTCTAACTTCCAAAGTTAACATTTTTCACTCAAAATAGTAGACTTTGAAGATTCAACTTTTTATTGGTAAGTTATTTTTGTATCAAAACACTTTTGTTAGTCTTATGTTCCATATGTAAGACTACTTGTATGTGTGTTTCATGTATTTGCTCATTTTAACAAAATATCATTCTTCTAAGTAAGTTAACTTTAATTTTTCATTTTCTTTACTCTTGAACTTCTAACATGTTCCACCATATATTATACCTTAGATGATCATATTAAGATGATTAACACTACTTTTTAACATATTCAAGTTCATTCCACAAATCTTAACCAAATCATCATCCTACTTAGTTTAAGTGTAAACTTTATATATTTTCAGGATTATTACTTTATCATCATCAAATCCATGATTTATTTACATATCTTTAATCATCTATTTTACACAAGTAAAACCTATTAAAGATTATGTTCAAACCACCTTTTAAACCCTTCATGTACAACTTGCTTCTAAGAACACATACATGAATAAAAATAATCAAAAACAAGGTTAAGAAGCTTACTATTAGCACAAGGCTAGGGAAGACAAAACCTTTGATTTTGAGAGGGGTTTAGTGTGTTCTTCCTTAATGGTTAAGCTCCAAGCTTGAAACACACAATAGGGGTTTGGATGATGGATTGTTTTGAGTGATTTGGAGATGTAAAAACTTGAAAGAAGAATGTGTATGGGAGGGGTGAAACTTACGGCTCCAAGAAGAAGAAGAAGAAGAGTTGTTTTGCTTTTCTTCAAATGGCTAACACATGTTTATATAGTGTTATCATGTGTAATCATTCCAAAGATTCAAGTAATCTTATGGAGGATTGAGTTGTGTACTTGGGATTTTTGGAAAGATATATGTGTGTGTGTGTGCCGTGTGAGTTGAGAGAGAGTGGGGAGATGTTTGCTTGTAATCTTGGTTTATTATTTGAGTGATCCTACACTTAATCTTTATATAAGATCTCCTTGCATGCATGTGTATACTTAGGCCATGATGGCTAGCTCTTGGTCTTGGATTTTAGTGGCCAAGGGCCGAAAATTATACAAGGGGGGGACAAAAGTTTGCATGCTTTGTACTTCCATGTTTCTTACATCTTTTGTCTCATGTAATGCATGCTTTTTATCTAAGTGTAGGTTATTATTATTAACCACATGCATGGATATTTTGTGGCCATTAGGCCGGCCCCTTTGTGGGTTTAGGTGGGGTCCACAACTTCAAATATTTACCCAATATTTGTTATGTTTAATCCCCCGTCGTTCGGGTGTCGTTCGGGTATTTTTCGGGTTTTAATCACGCGTTATTCGGACATTAAAAATACCTTTAATAACCCTTAAATATAGTCTAATTTAAGCGTTGATTGGTTATTTAGGCCTTCGCCGGGTGAAATTATGAGTTATACGCGTATCGGGTGCGGTACGCGCATTTTATTCGTTACCGGGAGATTTGTACAAGACGTTTTCACTTATGGTTTTGGAGTTCCAAAACTCATTATATTTCATGAAAATACCCTTTATTTTATATCCTGGGTGTCCGGGATCCTTTTCGTTTATTTAATTATTACCGGGTAATTGCCAACGTCCATACCGGATAGCTTATTCGCACATGATCCAATCATGTTTTACCATTAAACGTATGCATTCCTATGCACTATTTGGAAATTGCTATCTCCTAAGGCCTTGATAATTAAATCACACATAATTGCATTTAATTACGTTAATCATATATTAATTAATTTGTACGGAATTACCTTATTTTTGCCGGTTGTTACATTCTCCCCCCATTAAGAGAATTCCGTCCCGGAATTCACTTCGAGTTCTCCGGTACAGGTGTCTTCTCGAATAGGGCGGGGTATTTTTGCTTCATCCGGTCCAGCCTTTCCCACGTGAACTCCGGTCCACGCTTGGCATTCCAGCGCACTTTGACCAATCTGATCTTGCTGCGCCTTAGTTTTTGGACCTTCCAATCAGTTACCTCGATTGGTTCTTCAACAAAATGTAACTTGTCGTCAATCTGGATTTCGTCGGCTGGAATGATGAGAGTTTCGTCGGATAGGCACTTTTTCAAGTTTGACACGTGAAACGTGTCGTGTATTCCACTAAGCTCTTGAGGCAACTTGAGCTTGTATGCCATTGTGCCTACCCTGGACAAGACTTCGAATGGTCCGATATATCGTGGGTTCAGCTTTCCGCGCTTCCCAAAGCGCGCGACACCTTTCCAAGGTGACACTTTCAGTAGGACCCTGTCTCCGACTTGAAACTCTAAAGGCTTTCGCCTCATATCAGCATAGCTTTTCTGGCGGTCACGGGCCGCTTTGAGGCGTTCCTTTATCAAAAAGACCTTATCCGTTGTCTCTTGAACAATTTCGGGCCCGGTGAGTTGTTTTTCTCCAACTTCCGCCCAACATAACGGCGAACGACACTTGCGTCCATATAGAGCTTCAAACGGTGCGGCTTGAATGCTCGTATGATAACTGTTGTTGTAAGAAAATTCTACCAATGGCAAGTGCGTATCCCAGTTACCTCCGAAATCTATCGCGCATGCCCGTAACATATCTTCCAAGGTCTGGATGGTTCGTTCACTTTGACCATCCGTTTGGGGGTGATATGCGGTACTCATGTCGAGGCGAGTACCGAGGGCTTCATTTAAACTTTCCCAAAATCTAGAAGTGAAACGACTATCCCGATCGGAGATGATAGAAACAGGTACACCGTGTTTAGACACCACTTCCTTTATGTACAAACGGGTCAGTTTCTCCAACTTGTCCGTTTCGCGAATCGGAAGGAAGTGTGCAGATTTTGTCAATCGATCAACGATTACCCAGATCGTGTCATGGCCGCTTGTTGTCTTGGGTAACTTGGTAATGAAATCCATGGTAATTCGTTCCCATATCCATTCCGATATTTCCGGTTGCTGGAGCAAACCGGAAGGTCTTTGGTGCTCAGCTTTGACCTTTGCGCAAGTCAAACATCGCGCAACATATGCTGCTATATCTCTTTTGAAATTCGGCCACCAATAAAGTTCCTTCAAATCGTGGAACATCTTGTCTGCACCAGGGTGAACCGAATATCTAGAACTGTGAGCTTCGGCCAATACTAGCTCACGCAATCCTCCGTACACTGGAACCCAAATTCTATTCATGAAATACAAGGTCTGGTCCGCCTTTGGTTCCAGTGAATCAGCCATCTTTCGTAACCTTTCGCCTTTGACATTCTCGGGTTTAAGGGCGTTAACTTGAGCTTCACGAATTCGTTCAGTCAGATTCGTGTGGATAGTCAGACCCAAAGCTCGAACACGCAATGGTTTAACCCTTTCCTTGCGACTCAATGCGTCGGCCACAACGTTCGCCTTACCGGGATGGTACTTTATCTCACAATCATAATCGTTTAATAATTCGACCCATCGCCATTGTCGCATGTTTAAATCCTTTTGATCAAAGATGTGTTGCAGGCTCTTATGATCAGTGAAAATCGTGCACTTGGTTCCGTACAAATAGTGCCTCCATATCTTGAGAGCGAACACCACTGCACCTAATTCCAAATCGTGTGTAGTGTAGTTCCTCTCGTGGATTTTCAGTTGCCTGGAAGCGTATGCTATTACTTTTTCCCGCTGCATCAATACGCAACCCAAACCTTGATGTGAGGCATCACAGTAAACTACAAAATCTTCCGTACCATCTGGAAGTGATAGTATCAGAGCGCCACATAACTTTTCTTTTAACAATTGGAATGCTGCCTCTTGCTTTTCCGTCCACTCGAATTTCTTATCCTTTTGGGTTAACATGGTTAAAGCTTGTGCTATCTTTGAAAAGTTCTCGACGAACCTTCTGTAATAACCCGCAAGGCCAAGAAATTGTCGTACTTCGGTAGGAGTTCGAGGGGCTTCCCAATTTTTAATTGCCTCGATCTTGGCGGGATCGACGTGTATGCCTTTCTCGTTTACCACGTGGCCTAAAAAGTGAACTTCCCGAATCCAAAAGTCACACTTTGAGAATTTTGCGTAGAGCTTCTCTTTGCGTAATACTTCAAGAATTAACCGAAGGTGATTCTCATGGTCTTCTTTGGTGCGTGAATATATCAAAATATCGTCAATGAAGACTATGACAAATTTATCCAGGTATGGCTTACACACGCGGTTCATTAGGTCCATGAAAACCGCTGGTGCGTTGGTTAAGCCGAACGGCATTACCAAAAATTCATAGTGCCCATACCGGGTTCTGAAGGCCGTTTTTGGTACATCTTCTTCTTGTATACGCAACTGGTGATAGCCAGACCTCAGATCGATCTTGGAGTAATAGCTGGAACTTTGGAGCTGATCAAATAAATCGTCGATCCTGGGGAGAGGATAGCGATTCTTGATGGTTAGCTTGTTCAGCTCTCGATAGTCGATGCACATGCGAAATGTGCCATCCTTCTTCTTTACGAATAAGACGGGAGCTCCCCAAGGTGAGAAACTCGGTCTTATAAAACCTTTGTCCAATAATTCTTGTAGCTGGCTGGACAGCTCCTGCATCTCTGATGGAGCTAGGCGGTATGGCGATCGTGCCACAGGAGCAGCTCCAGGAACGAGGTCGATGCGGAACTCGACTTGTCGAGGTGGCGGCAACCCCGGCAAATCTTCTGGGAATACATCCGGAAAATCTCTAGCTACTGGGATGTCTTCCAACTTTCGCTCGTCGGCCTTCTTGTCCACTACGTGTGCCAAGAATGCGACAAGCCCTTTTCTTAGACACTTACGAGCCTTCATGCTTGAAATAATCCTTAGTGGCGTCCCGTGCCTTTCCCCTTGAATTGAGAGAGTTTCACCGCTTGCGAGGGGGACTTGAATGACTTTATCGTTGCAAATCACGACGGCATGATGCGCGGACAACCAGTCCATGCCAACAACTATGTCAAAACTTCCCAATACGACCGGCAAAAGATCAATCCCAAACTCGTGCCCACAGAGTTCTAATTTACAATCCCTCGCTACTTCTCTCGTTTCAATAGTTTTACCATTAGCCAGTTCTATGGAGTAGGGTGTATCTAGTTTACTAGTTTTTAATCCAAGTAGTCTTTTAAACTCAATGGATATGAAGCTAAAGTCAGCACCGGTATCAAATAATACAGAGGCATAATGACCATTAAGAGGAAACGTACCAGTGACCACGTTGGGGTCTTGTCGTGCATCACCGGCTCCAATCACAAATGCCCGCCCGCGGGCCTGATTGTTGATCTTGGGGCAATCCTTTTTCCAATGATCCAGTGACCCGCATGCAAAGCATGGTCTAGCCCCTCCATTCTTCGGTGCTCCGGACCGACAGTCTTCAGTCTTGTGCCCTGTGCGGTGGCACTTTCCACAAGTTAACCCATTATTCCTTCCCTGATTACCCTGTTTGTTACCATTACCACGTCCCGTGGCAACATAACCTTTTCCCTTCTTGTTTGAGCTACCCGACGCTCTGTCCCTCTTCCCTTCATCCCGTTTCCTTTTCCCAAATCTTGGCTTGTTCCCCTGGTCGTTCGACACAACTGCTGAGTTCGTTCCCTGATTCTTGGCTTCTACACTGCTGGCCTCAGAAATCTTTAGTCCCGAAACTTGTCGGATCAGTGTACCCATGCGTATAGCATCTTCGGTGAGGCTTAGCGCAAGATCAATGGCTGCGCGCATGGTCGTAGGTTTGGAAGCAGTGACCATGCTGCGTATTTGCGGTGCCAAGCCGAACAAATAACGCTCTATCTTGTTGCTTTCAGGGGTGACCAACCGTGGCACTAGTCTGGCGAGATCATGGAATCGAGACGTGTAACCAGTAACGTCCGCTCCCATCATAGTGAGGTTCCAGAATTCAGTTTCCAGTTTCTGTACTTCGCTCGCCGGGCGGTACTCAGCAATCATGAGTTCCTTCAGTTCTGTCCATGACAGGGAGTAAGCAGTGTCATCACCCAATGACTGTACTTGTCCATTCCACCACGTGAGTGCTTGATCCAAGAACAAGTTGGAGGAGTACATGACCGACTGACGTGGGGTACACCCACTGATTCGGATGACTGCCTCGGTCTTTTCAAACCACTTGACCAGTCCAACAGATCCTTCAGTGCCGTTGAAGTTGATCGGCTTGCAGTCTAGGAAGGCTTTGAAGGTGCAGCCACGCTCTCGCGAGGCCGTTTCTGCATTAATAAAGTTGTATGTTATTATGGGATAGGAGTTTTAGGATATTCTCCCATCGCTTTATCAATTATTTTTAAACCTTCTTACCATTGGGGGAGGTTTCTCGTTGGTCACTCCCAGTCAAGTCACGTGATCGTTCAGAGCGAGCAGCTTCGTGCTCCGCGATCGCGCGGGCTATGCGCTCCGAAATCATGGTCTCAAGTTCGGCTGGTGTTGCGGGCAGTCCGTCTGCACCGCTGTTGCTTCTGGTGGCTGGTGCCATTTTCTTCAATGATAATTATCAAAGGTTAATTTGGCAAACATTTATACAATATAAAGCATAAATAACAAACCAGAATATGAACACAATAATCAACACCATGTCATCACACAACATACCAACACATCATATAGAATAAATAGTAATCAACACAATATCACCACACAATCACACAAATCACAATATATGGAGTAAGCAATAATAATCGTAGACAACAACATATTTCACCATCATAATAATAAGATTTTTCATTAATTTCAATAGTACTAGTACAATGCTTGTTCATAATAACAAAATGGGGAATACATCCCTCATACAATACATTGTTTTTGAAATAAATAAAACATCATATCATGTGCCGTCGTACCCGTACGGCTAGGAAAAATGCAGACGAGTGTCATAACCCGTGCTATACTACCATACTGCTGCTACTATGTACATAAGCTGGTGATTCTTCCGTGCGTCCCTGATGCATCCTTACTGTGGCGGTGGTGGCGGATACTGGTACTGTGGTGCATGCATGCTGATCGTCATGCTGATCGTCATGATACGCACATATAAGAACTGTCGATGCGCAAAATGCGCATCCCCTGTAATACCACACTGAGCGTCCATGCTCAGTAACTCTTCCGCATAATGCGCCAAAGCATCTCGTGCATCAATCATCCGCGTCCACATCAGACGGGTCTGCTGCTCTACCTGTGTCACGGTGCGCTGCACCGTGTCTGCGAGAGTCTGAAAGTCTCGCTCTAAGGTGATGGCAGTGGACCATGCTGGTCCAGACAGGGGTGTCATCCTAGGTGGCTGGGATGGTCCGGGTATATCTGGGTGAGCTGATGGGAATGGCCCAAAGGGGGCTGGTATCGGTATGTGTGGAAGCAACGGGGTAAAACCATGTGGTCTGGTAAAGTGAGGTGGCATCATGTAAGGGTCCCCTGCACCTAGAGGATACGGTGCAGGTGTCATGCTGGGAAGGGTGGGGATCGGTAATGTCATGGCTACTGTGGGTGGTGGTATAGGCTCGGCCAATGGGGCTACCAGAGGCTCTGAAACAGTGGCCCACTCTGGAGTGGATACCACGACAGTGGGGGTGGGAGGGCTCGCAGTGGCGTATGCCGTCACGCCCGCCCGGTGCAGCTCCGAGCTGCGGGCAGAGCTCCCCTCCAGGATGTGCCCAGTAGGGACTGGCCCATCCTGAGGTACGGGCTCGAGTGGTGCTGGTGGGGCTACGGGTATGGTGGGTAGAGTGGCTGGTGTAGTAGTGGCATGCTCGATCATCGGAGCGACGTGCTCCTCCTGGTCTGCTGGTGGGATCGGCACAGCAATGTGCTCCACCGATGCGGTCGACTCATCGTCTGAGTCATCAGAGATCCACCCGTTGTGCCCTCGGGGAACGGGCACGAGCATCATGCCCGGGGGTACGGGGATAAGTGGGGTAGGTAAGGGCTCACGATCGATCGGTGCGTGTCGATCATAGGGAGACTCAACGGTCTCTGACTGCGCGGGGACAGGCCTCGATGGACCTGCACAGCCCTCTGGGAAGTCTCTGATGGCCTGGAGGGGCAGTACTGGCAGTGGCGCTGCCTGGAATGGCACTATAGGCAAGTCTGCCTGTGGTGCCTCGGCCATAGGTAGGTCGACCACGTCGCCCTCAGCGGGGGCCCACTCTGGGTCCTCGCTCGAGTCAGTCTCGTCCGAGCTATCTCCTCCTGCGCCCTCCACGGCGGCGTCAATCTCCATCTCGTCATCCTCCGGATCGAGTACCACAAGCTCGATCGGCTCTGGTGGCGGCGCTGGGATAATCTGAATACTGCTATCGTAACTGGGCGCTATGCTACCAGCGTCCGACATCCTGGCAAAAGAACCGTACATGTATATATATGAATTAATTTAAATTAGATAGTTAAGGCGTACATTATCAGTATCCTTCCTAACCTCTAATACTATGTTAATGCATAACTATACCCCTGGCTAGCTCGGTCGGAATCTCCTCATGCCCAATGCTTCTCGAAAAATTACTTTCGTGTCTTTAGCAACTATGTATATTTTTTGAAAACTTTATCTTTTTGAACCAAATCCGGTTATAGTCTAGTTTTTAAAGAAAATACTATAGTTCGCTATAACCTTGGCTCTGATACCACCTTCTGTCACACCACGACAATGGCGGAAACACGTGGCGCGACGGTTCAAAGCATAAAGTCAAGGTTATTGCTAAACACATGTAATTTAAGAAAATGGGTCATTTATTAAGGCGTCAAATCTTGTTCCAAATATTACATAAAAGTAAATTGTTTTTAAGACAACATAGAGGTTTCTCAAATATATCCCAAAGCCTTGGGAAATAAAGGTGAAACCCCGCAAAATGTTTAACGCCATATCGGAGGATTCCACGACCCAGCTTGCCCCGGTTCGTCTTCATCTAATTACCTGAAAGATATGTTTAAAAGTTTCGTCAATATAAATATATTGGTGAGTTCACAGGTTTTTAGTTTCCAAAACTTGAATACTTGGGAAATACCATGTTATGACAATATATAGGAGTTGCAAATTCCTATAAATCTACTTGAGACTATAATCAAACCAAGACATATAATAATTGTGCCCCGCTCCAAGTCGTTACTCGGTTTCCCACGACTTAAGTTCAGAATATATGCACCCCAGGCATAACCTAATGCATAATCGACGCTATCGATTAGGGGTGGGCCTTGTCAGGCACCAATAGTACTATTCAATATTCCTCCGGTTTCATTTCCCTGAATAAATGATTGTAGAGGCGAGGACTCAACCCCGAGTGGCGGTCACACCTCAAGTAATAAACCCGTCATACATTTTCCCTAACATATCTTTCCCCCGAAAAAAGTAAAAATAGTTTAAAATGGGGCCGTGAAACTCACCTGAAACTCTGTCTGGCTTACTAGGCGGATAGCAAAGAGGGTCTCGCACCTACAAACGCCCTAGACGTATAAGTCACTAGTCCTATAGTGCATGTGCCTTGGCAAGTTGTACACCCAACTCCCGACCACAAGTTATTCCAAATCCCGTTTAATTAAGCGCGTATCCTAGGTTTCGTTGGCGTTAGATTACCCTTTGCGTTACAAGTTATATATTACTCTTGTTAATATTTCCTTAACTTGTACCTTATTATCATCGACTCGACTTCACTTAACATATAATTATTTTCCCATTTAAATAATTATACTTAAGATCGCATCGCTCGATATAATATATATTTCAACACTCGACCCGACTCACTTTGCCGCACATTTGTTTTCCCATTTAAACAAATATGCTAAGATCTTGTCGTCCGATTGTATATTCTTAACACCCGATTCAATTCACCATACCGTATATTTATTTTCCCATTCAAATAAATATACTAGGATCTTGTCGACGCGGCATACACATATATATATCCTTGTCTACTCGTCGCGGCTTTCCTTCCCACATATCTACTTTCCCATTAAGTAGATATACTAGAATTTTGCCGAGACGAGCGTACATATATATAAATGTGTAATTTTTCTTGTTAAGTATATACGTTTGTTTAACGTCTTATTTGTTTATGTCATGTTTTTCTCCCATGAATAATTCTTTCAACACTTAGGAAAGTGTTTATTAGTTTTCACCCATGATGTATATATATATTTTACTTCTTAAAAATATATATTTTCTTATCTTGCCGCAATGGCATTTTTCTCATGTTTTGTCCGTGTACGGTTCGTTAACGCGTCTTAGTTCGATATCTTAGCTCGAATAGTTAATTTCTCCAAGTTTTTCCCAACATGTGTTTTATAGAAATATTATTCATATTTCTTCCTCCTAACACAAGTTACTTGGAAGGTTTAAAATACTTATGTATTTTTAACCCAACTTGTTAACTTAACTACAAAAATGTTTCCAACACTTTTATATTCCCATTTATATAAAAGTATTCATTTTTGTATAAGTTTCTCAAGTTTGTTTAATATTTTTATAAAATCTCTATTTTATAAAAATCCTTATGTTAATATAATCCATATTTTTATAACTTTCAAAAATATACTTTTATACAAAAATACCCAAGTATATCTACTAGTATTTACCAAAATCATCCTTAGAAATTTATTACTTATACCTTTGACACCAAACTTTCCATCCTTGCATTTTTGGACTAATAGTTTCTAAAATATCCATTTTAGTCCTCCAACTTTCAAAGTTACAATATTAGTCCCTTAACTTTCAAATGTTGCATTTTTCCACTCTAACTTCCAAAGTTAACATTTTTCACTCAAAATAGTAGACTTTGAAGATTCAACTTTTTATTGGTAAGTTATTTTTGTATCAAAACACTTTTGTTAGTCTTATGTTCCATATGTAAGACTACTTGTATGTGTGTTTCATGTATTTGCTCATTTTAACAAAATATCATTCTTCTAAGTAAGTTAACTTTAATTTTTCATTTTCTTTACTCTTGAACTTCTAACATGTTCCACCATATATTATACCTTAGATGATCATATTAAGATGATTAACACTACTTTTTAACATATTCAAGTTCATTCCACAAATCTTAACCAAATCATCATCCTACTTAGTTTAAGTGTAAACTTTATATATTTTCAGGATTATTACTTTATCATCATCAAATCCATGATTTATTTACATATCTTTAATCATCTATTTTACACAAGTAAAACCTATTAAAGATTATGTTCAAACCACCTTTTAAACCCTTCATGTACAACTTGCTTCTAAGAACACATACATGAATAATAATAATCAAAAACAAGGTTAAGAAGCTTACTACTAGCACAAGGCTAGGGAAGACAAAACCTTTGATTTTGAGAGGGGTTTAGTGTGTTCTTCCTTAATGGTTAAGCTCCAAGCTTGAAACACACAATAGGGGTTTGGATGATGGATTGTTTTGAGTGATTTGGAGATGTAAAAACTTGAAAGAAGAATGTGTATGGGAGGGGTGAAACTTACGGCTCCAAGAAGAAGAAGAAGAAGAGTTGTTTTGCTTTTCTTCAAATGGCTAACACATGTTTATATAGTGTTATCATGTGTAATCATTCCAAAGATTCAAGTAATCTTATGGAGGATTGAGTTGTGTACTTGGGATTTTTGGAAAGATATATGTGTGTGTGTGTGTCGTGTGAGTTGAGAGAGAGTGGGGAGATGTTTGCTTGTAATCTTGGTTTATTATTTGAGTGATCCTACACTTAATCTTTATATAAGATCTCCTTGCATGCATGTGTATACTTAGGCCATGATGGCTAGCTCTTGGTCTTGGATTTTAGTGGCCAAGGGCCGAAAATTATACAAGGGGGGGACAAAAGTTTGCATGCTTTGTACTTCCATGTTTCTTACATCTTTTGTCTCATGTAATGCATGCTTTTTATCTAAGTGTAGGTTATTATTATTAACCACATGCATGGATATTTTGTGGCCATTAGGCCGGCCCCTTTGTGGGTTTAGGTGGGGTCCACAACTTCAAATATTTACCCAATATTTGTTATGTTTAATCCCCCGTCGTTCGGGTGTCGTTCGGGTATTTTTCGGGTTTTAATCACGCGTTATTCGGACATTAAAAATACCTTTAATAACCCTTAAATATAGTCTAATTTAAGCGTTGATTGGTTATTTAGGCCTTCGCCGGGTGAAATTATGAGTTATACGCGTATCGGGTGCGGTACGCGCATTTTATTCGTTACCGGGAGATTTGTACAAGACGTTTTCACTTATGGTTTTGGAGTTCCAAAACTCATTATATTTCATGAAAATACCCTTTATTTTATATCCTGGGTGTCCGGGATCCTTTTCGTTTATTTAATTATTACCGGGTAATTGCCAACGTCCATACCGGATAGCTTATTCGCACATGATCCAATCATGTTTTACCATTAAACGTATGCATTCCTATGCACTATTTGGAAATTGCTATCTCCTAAGGCCTTGATAATTAAATCACACATAATTGCATTGAATTACGTTAATCATATATTAATTAATTTGTACGGAATTACCTTATTTTTGCCGGTTGTTACATTATGCTTACCCACTCACTATGTTGGACAACAAGACACTAGACACACACTGCAATAGAGGAAAAGATTTTCTTAGTTTCCCTTAAGTCGAAAGCACATTCCAACCTGAGAACTAGTTTTACTTGTGAGTTTTGATATTAACAAAAATCTTCTTTAACACGTCAATCAGGAGCATGAACACTAAGGGGCTGTTTGGTTGATTAAGTGTTGAATCATTAAGATGGTCTGAATGGTTAAGAGGCTCTGAATGGTTAAGAGCTAAATCATTCAGCATCCCTTATTAGCTTAATGGTTCAGCACTTAATCATTCCATTCAGATGCTGAAACAAACAGTCTGAATGCTGAATGATTCAGATCTGAATGGTTAAGAGGCTGATTAAGAGGCTACCAAACAGCCCCTAAGTTGGTTAACTAAGTCATGAGTGAAAGGTATTGTGACAACCGTCACCCTCATATTTTATAAAGTTGTCACTTATAGTCCTTATAACTTCGACCGTTTTCAAATTTAACAAAAGTTAAGTTTCATTTGATCATTATATTTTTTTTACTTGGAAAACGCTTATATTTTTTTTAATCGTACACGTTTATAGAAACGATGCTTAAACGCTTAAAGTTTATAAAAGTTAGATTTTTTATAAAATTTAAAAAAAAAACCTTGGTTAGTTTGTTAAGTTTATAAAAGGAATATCTAACCAATTTACACATAAAACTAACCAAGTTAAACAAGAGGGACTGTTTCTGCCAATAATAAAAAAAAATTAAACTCCAATTGCTTTTCCCCCTCCCACGTTTTTCCGGTGACAACTCCGGCCAGTTTCCGGCCGAGTTCCGGCCACATCCGAAACCGGTTTTAATGCATCTATTAATATTTTTATTAGGTGATAATCATTTCTCCATTCATACGAAACGTTTCCCAGGCCTTAAACATGATAATAATGAGCTTTAATGGGATTAATAGAAGTTAATGTGTTGTAACCAGCAAGCTTTAAAAATCGATTCAAGAATCATTTTTCTAATCGTTCATTATATCGATTGATGATTGTATTTCATTTCTGCACGTTTACACTTTCTAAACACACCCAAATAAACAGTAAATCGAGTTCCTAATCGTTCTAATCGGCTCTAAAGGCTTCGGACCTGTACCCTTCTTTTCGAGCATCAATCGTTGTTGTAAGTTCATGTTTATCATGCCATTTTACTTAGAATAGTCCTAGGATCAAAAGCCCCTTATTACAGATGATCAATAACGTGTGTATTGGATTATTGAATTTGGGGCTAGGGTTAGGGTTCTAAGGCATTTGGGGAAGAAGATGAATAAACTGTTAATAGATAAATATGTTTTGTTTTGAATAAAATCATCAAAACTATCTATAGGGGAGTAGTTGTATGCATTACATGTTGTTACTTAGATCTGGAGTTCGACCCTCCTTGTCTACAGGTCTCATCTCAATTTTTTTTAGTTATCATCTATCGTATTTATATATATAAATACAAATATACAAATCTTGAAATATTCATAATAAATTCATTTTTACTTCAAAAATGATGAAAATTTAGATGTAGTATCTTGACACTTCATAAAAAATTATCATATTTTTATTTTCTGAAAAATATATTATTTTCGTATTTTTATTAATTTAAATTATTTTAATCATAATTAATTGATAAAAAATCCATTTTTAATGATTTTGATCTCAAAATTTTAGGATAGTTATTTCTAAGCATTCTCATTTGAAATAAAAATTATTGGTTCAGAAAACATTTATTTTTATTTATTTTCCTATTTTTAATCATTTAAACATGATTTAAATTCATTAAATCAGTTTTAAATACAAATAAATTGATAAAAATTATGAATAATTTATTTTAATCATTTTTCATCAGACTTTATTTATTTTTAACAAAAATAGCATTTTTGGATCGTGTCTTGTATTATTAGTTTTATTTATGTTTAATTAGACATAATTAAACATTTATTTATTCATACTACTTAAACATCTATTGTATAAATACTTTTCTTATAAAGTAGAAATATGTCTTATGTCGGAAAGTCTTAATTACCATTTGTTAGATCATTGTGAAACACATAATTATTTATTTATATATTTATGATTATTGTATTTATTTTAATTTAGATAAAGTAATTAATTAAATTATTTTGTCTTAATTATTCAAACATATTTTTATCTAAATATTCAATAGGTAATAATTATATCATTTAAACCACATTTACAACATTTCATATATTAATTGTGTTATACAACTTTTACATTAACGCGACTTATCATAAAAACTCTAATTCCCCAAATCAACTTAGCAAACCCTAATGCCTTAGACCCAAGATACCGTAGACTTTTTTTAGACACTTCCTTATTAGTATTCTTACACATTATAGGTTGAATTCCTCGGAATTCCCATTACGTAGCTCACGACCGCTTAAGTGGATTTTGATCGCTTTCGCAAACTGTGAGTATATCTTTCCCCTTTTTCATTTCACTTTTGGGGCTATTCATGTACACTATTACTAAATGTTATTCTTTCACTAAATGCAATTCTCATGTGTGTTTGCTTTATGTTAATTTGTGTGTCTATGACTTGTCAAAATCATTAACCTTTGAGGGCCTGGCATTTCAATGAATAGTACTATGGTATATACCCCTTGTGACTCTGTTGAGAGACCTTGGTCATTGTCTTGTGATTCATTATACTAAAAAATGTTTTGATTCTTGATTCTTGATACTTGATTCTTAGGGTTGATTTTAAACGGATATACTTATTACATAATTGCAAACAGTATACAACACGTGAATTGCGAAACTCTTTTTCTACTATATGTATTCAAACAGGGTATGCTCACCAATACATTTTGTATTGACATATACTACTTTCGTAAATGTTTCAGGTTATTTATGAGATGACTTTTAAGCTTTTGGAATTTTACTTAGATTTTGGATTCATTGTATTTCAGTTTAGTTGACATTTAGAAACGTTGTATTTCATTTCAATGTAATAAATTATTTAATCAATGTATCAATATTTACACTTTTAGTCCACGAGCTATTGAACAATCGTCACTACGTGACACCTCGATGTTTCCGCCATCGGTTGGGGTGTTACAGGTATAGTCTAACACCAAAACTCTAACATGAAAAGGAAGTTTCTTGAATTAGCTTGGGTCCATTCAACTATTTGTCTCCAACTTCTACCCAACACAAAGGAGATCTGCACTCACATCCATATAAGGCTTCAAACGGGGTAGCCTTGATGCAGGTGTGGTGTAACATCGCAAAAAATTTCCCAAATCCTAATACACATATTATATTTTCTTTTAATTATAAGGTGCCTAAGTCTTCACTTTACTACCACACAACTAAAATATATATATATATATATATAAAGGTTTATAATAATAAAAATAATAATAATAATAATAATAATAACAATACATTTAGTTTTAAAAAAAAAATATATGAGGTTAAGAACACACAAAACAACTAGCCTAGCCCACCTCTTCCTTTGTTTGTTTGGGCCCAAGCAAAACAACCCACCTAACTGGCCCAAATCCTAAACCCGAGCAAAAGCCGGCCAAGCCCCACACACACAGACGTGAACACCACCTGGGCCACACCCTTCAGTTGGTTTAAACCCAACTTTAATTATATATAAACCCACTTCTGTCTCTCCTTTCTCTTTCCTGTTGACGCGCAGCAGTAGATATGGCAAGAGATTCCAACTTTGACCATTCAATTGACTCTATTAACGCGAAATTTATCATGGGGTTGACTTGGAGTCGTGATTATCGGCCTGTATGTGTCATTACACGTCCAATTATAAATCAAATCATACCAATTTTAACCATTTACGCGTTTGACATTCAATGTTTGGTCAACACATACCATTTCATCGATCCAGTGCTTAGCAATATAAATTGATCATTCTCGAGCCTTCACAACTCGCCAATACATCTCTCTTAACCTCCAATCTTCTTAATTATACTCTGTTTGTTCTTCACGATCGCATTTTTTTGACTAATTGGTTTGACCGACCAATCGAGCTCGTAACAACATTGTAAGTACAATTTTTTTGGTGGGTTTTGATCATCGGCATCCACACATCAAAAGCCCTAAGATTAATCAGGTTATTGATGTGTGGATTGTTCAATTGGAAAATTAGGGCTCGCACATTTGAAATTTGGGGAAGAACACTTTTTATTGTTGATATTTATTTTAAATAAACAACTACCAAACACAACCACTAGGCTAGACCAGGTGGTTGTGTCTGGTGCTCGCCTTCTCAGCCACGTGGGTTCGAGTCCCGGGTGTGGCATCCTTTTTCATGCTTTTGTTTTATTTTTCAAAAACAATCAAAATTAATCTTATATTACTTATAATTTTATAAATTCATTTTAAATTATTAAAACCCTTTTATTAATTCTAAAAAAATTATTTTAAGTTAATCTACTGAAAAATTTTAACTTACAATTTTTAGTTTTCAAAAATTTGTTTATTTAATATATATAATAAATAAATCAAGTTTATTCCATTATATTTATAAAAATCTATAAAAATTTCAAAACGATCTTATTAATTTCCACAAAGATTATCCTAAGTTTTTATAACAATATACTTTTCTGAAATGATTTTTATTTCTGAAAAATCATTTATTTAATATTTTTAATCAATTTTTGTTAGTTTTAATCATAATAAATTCAATTTTTGATATTTTTGCACCAAAATTTTATACAATTTATTTCTGAATATTTAGAACAGAAATATAAATTTTAAACCTATAAATATTTAATTTTAATATTTTTAAATATTAAAGTTAAATTTTGACAATTTGTTATAAATAGAATTAATATTCTATTTTAAAATAATTTTGTAAAAATTATTTTTATACTTTAAACACATTTTTGTGACCATCTTAAATTTAAATTTCATAAAAAGAATTTTTGTTTATTTATTTACAAAAATTCTCTCAATTATCAAACAATTTTAATATTAATCTAACGAGCATTTATCCCCAAATTCGAAGCCCTAGAACTTTTACATTTGTAGACTAGATAGACTTAAACATATTTATTACCTTATTATAGGGTGATACTTGACACATTTGGGCAACACCACTATTCAATTTTTCAACAGATATAACATTTTGCTGAGGTGAGTTTTACATAGCCCCTTTTCTATTTATCACCATTTTTGGGGTGAAACATGTTACAAAATTATTTATGCAATTCAATCATCAATGTGTCTATGTGTATTTCTATGTTGCATTATGTCTTGAACATGACTAGGGTAAGCACAATTCTAGCATAAACATTCATCAGCCAAACGGTATACATTGATAGATCTATTGGACTGACAATCCCACCCGGATACGTACCTCCTACAAAGGTAGCGTGGGTGTTTGTTACTGCAATATAAACGAGTGAACCATGAGCGTATGGGATGTACCACAATACAACAGTCACAATGGTTGATTATGCACTCGATTTACTTCTAGTATGTTTTCACATATGGACTAGATTGCCATGACACATGAATTGCACAACAATTTTATTCGATTATCAAAACCTATGTAATTCTCACCATCTTTTGTTGACCTAAAATATTTTCAACTTAACATGTTTCAGGTTCTACTTGCTTGAAGATTTGAATTGATGCTTGAAGATGTTTGCATAGTTTTATTCAAATTGATGTACAAATTCTTAGAACAATTGTATGTAACTTACTTAAATTATTTAATGAAATTTATTATTCACCATGAGCTGCTGAACAATCATCAATACGTGACATCCCCATGTTTCCGCCATCGGTTGGGGTGTTACATGTGGTAACTGTTGTTGTTGGAGAATTCAACCAAGGGTAAATGAGAATCCCAATTTCCACCGAAATCGATTACGCAAGCACAGAGCATGTCCTCCAAGGTTTGGATTTCCCACTCGCTCTGGCCATTGGTTTGTGGGTAGTATGTTGTGCTCATGTCCAAACGAGAGCCTAGTGCATCCATAAGTGTTTGCCAGAACCGGGAAGTGAATCAACTGTCACAGTCGGAAATGATTGAGGCAGCCACACCATGCCTAGTCAGAATCTCCTTGATATACAACTTGGCATGTTTCTCCAACTTGTTGGATTCCTTGATCGACAGGAAATGCACAGACTGGGTCAATCGGTCAACAATTACCCAAATCGTGTCATGACCATTGGACATCTTAGGAAGCTTGGTGATGAAATCCATAGAGATTTGTTCCCATTTCCAAACGGGAATTTCAGGTTTCTAAAGTAGACCAAATGGCTTCTGATACTCGGCTTTGACCTTCGAGCAGGTAAGGCATCGGCTTAATATATGTTGCAATTTCACCCTTAACGTTGGGCCACTAGTAGAATTCCTTCACGTCCTTATACATTTTGTCGGCTCCATGGTGAACCGAGTACCTAGACTTGTGGGCTTCCTCAAGAACTAAATCGCGTAATCCGCCAAATCATGGTACCTAGATCCGATAAGCAAAATAAACCGTGCCTCAGATCTTGGTTCCAACAGATCAACCATCTTGATTAAGGACTCATCCTTCATGTTCTCACCCTTAAGAGCTCCCTGTTGAGCTTCACGAATAGGAGTGGTAAGATTTGTGTGAATGGTTAAACCTAGCGCGCGTACACACATAGTTTTTACTTGTTCCTTCCGGTTTAAGGTGTGAATGGTTAAACCTAGCGCGCGTACACACATAGTTTTTACTTGTTCCTTCCGGTTTAAGGTGTGAATGGTTAAACCTAGCGCGCGTACACACCTAGCGCGAGTAGATCAAGATGTCATCAATGAAAACAATCATGAACTTGTCCAAGTAGGGCTTACAGACGCGATTCATAAGATCCGAGAAAACAGCCGGAGCATTCGTCAAACCGGAAGGCATAACCAAAAACTCATGGTGTCCATAACGAGTCCAGAAGGCAATCTTCGGTTTGTTGTCCTCTTGGATCTGTAATTGGTGATATCCCGAACGGAGATTGATATTCAAATAGTAGCTGTAACCTTGTAACTAGTCAAACAGATTGCCAATCCTCGGCAGTGGGTACTTGTTCTTGATGGTCAACTTGTTCAACTCTTGATAATCGATGCACATGCGAAAACTACCATCCTTCTTCTTCACAAAAAAAACCGGAGCTTCCCACGGAGAAAAGCTCGGGCGAATGAAACCTTTGTCTAACAATTCCTGAAGCTTGTTAGACAACTCTTGTATCTCGGATGGTGTCAGGAGATACGAAGTACGAGCTATTGGGGCAGCTGCTGAGACTAGCTTAATTGCAAAACTCGACTTGTCGTGGCGGTAGCAGCCTAGGCAAGTCGTAAGGAAAAACTTTGGGATAGTATCGCACTACCGGAGTGTCCTCGATCTTTATCTTTTTGTTGAACGGCGTGTGCCACGAACGCAACACAACCCTTCCTTAAACATTTATGTGCCTTGATGCAAGATATGACTCCAAGAGTAGATCCACTACGATCTCCTCGGACCGAGAGGGTTTCACCATTGGACAAGGGGATATGCACCAACTTCTCGTGACAGACAATCTCCGTACGATTCGTGGATAACCAATCCATGCCAATGACAATATCAAAACTACCCAAGTGAATAGGCAGTAGATCAATACAGAAAGTATGATCAACAAGTTCCAAAACACAATCCCTAACAACTTTTTGTTTTGGTTTGTAGCAAGGCTAGGGAGATGATAACTTGCCTAATTAAGGCCAAATTGGGTGTAAGTGATGGTATCTTTGTCCATAAGTGCGATGAATGTATAATGTAGACAAAATTCATTAATGATCATCAAAGTGTTTGTGTGTGTGTGTCCTTCTCGACTGCAAAGAAAACAAAAGAGGAAGAATGTTTGTGGTGTGGCTATATATGGGTGTTCTTGCTTAATGGGAGGGTGTCATAAGAGTTGTCATGAGTTTCCTTTGTGTAAGATTGAGATATCCACTTGAAAGGGACTCTTGAGAGTGTTGTTTGTGCTTCGACCGAAAGAAGAGGACAAGGAAGAGGATCAATCTCTTTTGGCTTATGATCATACATGGGGAAGAGGTTTTCATACACCAAGGTCCTATTGTGGTATAAAGTGGTTGTCAAGAAGACTTGGTGTCTTGTTGCATTCGGCCCAATGACAAGGAAGTGTAAGAGTTTGTTTGCTTGTTATCTTCGACCGAGAGTGGAAAGAAAGAAAGGAAAGAGGAGTATGTTAAGAGTTTTTTCATGTAACCATAATGATATAAGTAGGGTGTAGTTTTGTTTTATCTATTACACATATATATACCCACACGTGTATATGTATAAGGGTATAGGTTCCTTGTTTAGTCACAATCATATAGAAGCTCATATGGTTATATAGGTATAGGTTGTTTATCTTATCATCCATGTGTAAAGGGATATGGAATCGTGAATGGTGTGGGAGTGGCCGAATATATATGTACAAACACATGGTTTCATGAGCTAGTTATCTTTATTAGATTGTTGTGCATATATGTGTGTATATATAGCCGAATGTCCATAGATATGTGGGGGTACATGAGGTGTTATTTATATTCATTAGTTATCTATAGGAATAAATCTTCGAATGTTAACATACATATGTGTGTGATCTAATGTGTCGATAACATGTGTAATTGTAATAATATTATTGACCATGTTATAAATACATATGTTAACTGTTGTTAAACATGTGTTGTTGGATAATATTACCTCATGTTAACACATTTTTGTGCCTTGGGTAATGTTTCATGACTTTGTGCATGTTAATTTCATAAAACATATTGTGAATTATTCGGATTTGAGTGAAATTGTGTAGTTTTCCACTTTGGTATTGTCAAGTGTATTGTTGTTTTGTCCATACGTAGTAATCGGGTATCCGGTTACTCTCTGTTGAGCGTGTGATTGGCTTGATTGTTCAACGTCAATTGTCTTGGATATTTCGGATGTTGTATGCATAAACGGGCAATCCATTGAATTTCTGCACTAGCTTGGGCTTTACTAGACTTGGGGGGTGTATAGTGAGTGCTAGAAGTGTCTTGTATGCACATGAAATGACATAATTAAGTAAAATGTGTACGGATATTGACTTGGTTTGTTGACTTGTGTCACACTCGAACACGATGAGGTTTAACTAGGGCTGTAAACAAACCAAACGTTTGATGAACGGTTCGTCAACCGTTCGGCGGGAAGTTCGTTTATGTTCGTTTGTTTAATAAATGAACAAACACGAACAAAAATTTTTGTTCGATTAACTAAACAAACAAACATGAACAAATGTCTCGTTCGTTCGATTGCGTTCGTGAACGTTCGACAATGTGTTTGTTTAAGTTCGTTCGTTTATATCCGTTTGTGTATTTGTTTATGTTCACTAGTTAAAACTTAAAAGTTGTTAGTCTTTTAATTTCCTTCCTAACTTTTATTTCCCACCTAAACGTTTCCCCCTTTATACATTAAATAACTAAATGTTTTGATCATTCTTGCATTCAAAATACATCAATATTTTTTAGCTATTCGTCGTACTAAACTAATGAAAAACCTCATCCTTTTGTTATGTTTCTTGCTAGACAATTGAAGATGCTATTACTTTTGAATGCATAGTTATAATGCAAGTTTACGTATCATTGTCTAATTAATATTTGTTTTTATATAGTTTTAAGAAATTGAAGAATGTCTCGAATTTAGGAAAGATGGATATCGAAGAATCTAGACATTTTTTAGGGATAATTATGAACTTTTGAATTAGGCATATCATGTATTCATGTCTAAGTAATTTTATATAATTATGTTTAAGTTAGTACAATTTGACATACCGTTTAGTGGATGTACTTTGTTTAATGGTTAATATTAACAATGTTTATTTAGTTAGTTGCATATTAAATGTTTGTTTTAGTTTGTTTGTGTTCAACACCCGTGTTCACGAACAGTTCACAAACAATTGAAATTCTTAACAAACAAACACAAACATAGGATTATGTTCGTTAGTGTGTTCGTGAACCGTTCGTTTGTCCAAGAAACCTTAACAAACAAACACGAACAAAGTCTTGTTCGTGTTCATTTGGTTCGTTTACAGCCCTAGGTTTAACAGATTCCTTCCTGCTTAAGGCATCTGCTACAACATTCGCCTTACCAGGATGGTACTTAATGGCACAATCATAATCATTAAGAAGTTCAACGCATCGATGCTATCACACATTCAAATCCTTCTAATCAAAGATATGCTGAAGACTCTTATGATCGGTATAAAAGGTGCACTTGGTACCGTACAAGTAGTGTTTCTAGATTTTCAAAGCAATAACAACCGCACCCAGTTCCAGAGCATGGGTAGTATAGTTCTTCTCGTGTACCTTAAGCTGACGAGAAGCATAAGTAGGGCTGCAAACGAACCGAACGAACACGAACAAGGTATACTTATATAAAATGTTTCGCTAAGGTAGACTTATATGTTTGTAAAAAGTATTAACTTGAGCTTGTCGGGTGTCACACCCCCTGTGATTTTGCGCAGTATTGTAAATTTATGTGTATTTCGTCTGAAAATATTATACGTATTGAGTCCGGCCCTCTTTGCATTGTGTCCTATGACTTTCGGCGCCCTCTGTAGTTTTGTTCAAGCTTCGACACTGAACGAGGGTGTTCCAATGATGTGGTTTTCTTTCATGGGAGATCTTTATATGATTATATCTCAATGGTTTATATTTGTTAACAATTTGTGTACTAGTTTTTGTGTCCCAATACCGATTGTCTTCCAACAGCCCGACACACGTATCACCACACTCACACAACGGATTTAATCATGATCACACCTGACTAGTGTAATGATGTTGATTTTCAGGATGCTTAGGCCGGACGGCCACGTGCATCAACACAATTAGCTAAACTTTGTTGTAACACAATACTTTAAAGTGTGATTCCGGATTCAAAAATTTTCAACTCGAACATTCTTAATCGTTTAAAAAGTTTAAGTTAGCTTACCTCTTTGTTAGTCCAATACACAAAACAATTTTATTCCCAAAAGCCAACAAAACTCATTATTACACGTTGCAAATTAACACAAGACACACTCAAAGCCGAAAACTAGAATGTAAAAGTTGATTTCTTGAAACAGCAACAAAGTAATAGCTTGTTCATGCCTTCACTGTACCCGCAGAGGCAAGTTCCACAGAAATTATGAATGTCGACCTTGTTGCTTCCCTCAGATACTGCACATCTCCACTCATGAGCTTCAATAGATTTCTGCTAACTACAAAGCTTATTCCTTCCTCATTTGCATCCACACTGCTTCCAAACATTTGCTTTAACAGATCTTCCGGCACACCACCTCCCGTGTGTGTTATCCTACAAAAAAAGCGCATTTTGAATTAACACATATGGCTAAGGGGCTTGTCTAAAGAAGCACCACCAAAGCACTATCCAGGCACCACTGACATGTGATACGACCCGTATGACCTCATCCGTGCCCTATGGCAAGTAAAAATGGTCATGTGGGTCAGATGACAGGCGGAAAATGGTCATATGGGTTGGATGAGGGCCCATATGAGGTGGTGTTCATTAAATCATACAGCCCATATGATGTGTTTGACTAACACAAAAATGTGTGGGCACCAATTCAAGTCATATGGCCTTTACGTCTATTTTTCACCATACCGTATGGCGTTTATGACATCATTTGGCCCATATGTTGTGATTTGCCCTTTGGTGTACAGCTTTGGCAGTGGTGTCTCTTTACCATCACCTTAACCAAGGCAGGAGTCAATTGAAAGAAACCTATGTTCATCTCAAGATTATACGTACCTGAGTTCTAAATTCACCAGCTGCACTAACTTGTCTAAATTATCTTTGGTCAAGTTAGCTGCGATTACAATGACGCCTCCTGGTGGTGTGCAAGAGACCGATAGTGACATGAAATCTGCAAGAACTTGCTGAAACCGTACACTATCACCATATAGCTTCTCCAACAACATATCTTGTGCTACACTGTTCACTACTTGAATGCCCATTATGTTGCTCTTTGACATAACTTGACTTAGAGAGGCGCCCAAAATTTGCTGGAGGTTAAACTCGGTCATTTCAAGATCCAAACACCTGACAAATATTTTCAAAAAATCTTTACTTTAATAAAAGTTATAAATTCAAGAAATGATATCATTTATAACAAATCATACCCATCAACGATGCTATCAAGATCAGTGTCGTCAAGTACTTTATTTAGCTGTTTCTGACATAAAGCACTAGTGTAAAGAAGCTCCTTCTGTTCGTCTCCCAGATCAGTCCCCTCTAACATTTTTCTTGAAAATATAATCCCTGAAAGCGGATTTCTTATCTGTCTTCGTATGTATGCCAACGCTTTAAGCCGTTTGGCTGCGGTTTGCTCAGAAAGTCTCTGAAAATGGATAGCTTGTTGAAGATCTTTACTTGCTAACTGCAGAAAGCAGAAAAGTCCAGTAACCGTTCCTTCACTGTCCACCCTTTTACTTGCACATAGCATGCATTCTACATACTTCCCATTTTTACCAAAAAACCCGAATGAAATCTTTTCGGCTTCGTCACTAGTCATAGCTTTATTAAGAACAATGCTTAGATTTACAAACGCCTCTTGATTACTGAGCCGACAGCAGGCTGCATGGGCCCCGAAAACCTCACCTAAAAGCATTTTATCAATGACTTGTTCTCTGGTCAATCCAGATATTTCAGTCATGGCTTGGTTCCACTCAGAACACCAACCGAATTCATCGGTTCCAAAGATTGGGGGAATCAGTGGGTTCGGGTTGTGCACAATAGCTTTGTAATCGCCTTCTATTCGAGTAAACTTGTCCATTATCGTCTTCTGGTGAGTTATATCTTGCGCAATACAGCATACACCTACAACGTTATCGTGTACGTCTTTGCTTGCACACGCGTTAACCACTAGCGTGATTGGTTTGGAGGGACTCATTGATCCATGTCTTTTAATTTCAAACTGGACACCACTCTCCTCTTTTCCTAATCATGTAAAAAAACACAAAAATGAACATGACATATATAAAATTGTGTTCGGTTGACATGTTTAACCTGATTATTGAAATGCATCATGCTCTCAATGACCTATTTAACCCGTTTAATTAAACATGTTCATCTGTCAACCCGTTAAAATATATTTTTTAATGTCAATCCGACCCGTTCAATACCCTTTTTACAACCTGTCAACCAGCTTTTGACCAGTTAACAACTTGATTACAACTCGTTTACAACCCGATATCTCATTTTGACATGTATAGATGAGTGCCCAGGTTAGGGCTGAGGTCTTTTACACAGATTAATATATGGGTCTGTGTTCGGGTTTGTCAGTTTCAACCAACCAACCCAAACCCTGTTAACCCGACATGATCGATGCCCCTACTGGGAATGTTTCGAAAGGTGTTCATGATTAATGGATCGTTTAGCATCAGTCGGTTCAGGTTTGACCATCCAAGACTTTTCTTCAGAGTGTTAAAACTTTCAAATATGTAATTCATGTGCTAATTATCATTAAAAAAAAGATATATAAAAATAAAAGTTTATCTCTTTAAATAAATGAGTTAGGATCCTTGTATGCATTAAAAATAAACTTTACTCTTTAGAATTTTTACTAGATTAACCGATTTGACATGTTCAACATAAGGCAGATAATGAAAATCGACCCGTTAACTAATTAACAGGTCGAAATTGACCCCTAAAACTTGATTTTAAGAAAGATGATACCTTCCAATGCAAGATGCAGCATCTTTTGAACCGTGTCAACTGAAGAATCTTCAACAAGCGTTAGCAAATGTGTACCAATAGCTTCTTCCACGGTCAAACCAGTCAACTCAGCTATTTTGGTGTTCCAACCATTGATCAAACCATCAACATCAACTGCAAGTATAGGAACCGAAGCAGTCTCGATCAACCTGACCATCTCACTTGTAACAGCTTCCAACTCTTGTAACCCATCAAGTTTAAGCTCATTCAACCCGGCCTGAATCACATTCGACTTCACATCGCCCACTTCACCCTCTTTCAACGCGTTCCGCAGTATAATTTGCAACGAGTGGATCGCGTCCATCTCAAAATCCTTCCATGGATAACTCCTCCTTTTCACAACTTCCAAAAACGCTTTAAAAGACGACCTCGGGTGCATCCGTTTACCGTCATCCTTTTCACCCTTTTCGTGTTTCGCCCCGCCCCACTTAATCTCGCACGCAGTACTAGATCTGAACCAAAAAAGAATATCTTTATCGGTTAGCCTTACTGACGCCATCCCACAAACCACATCACCTAGAGCCAGAGCCCCAGGGTAACCCGCGTCGTACAAACTATCAGTACTCAATCCTGTAGAATCGATATGATATTCATACAGCCACGAGACTATATCATGAACCTGAGACTCAGTAGGGCTAACACCCAACCGGTACAGCTTATTTTTGTACAGTAAAGCAGCCCCGTCACACTTGACAAGGTCCATAACATTTGGGCTTTGTGACACTATACCTAAAGGCGCGTCCCGTAGTAATAAATCACATAAAAGTGTTTGTGTTCTTAAGATATTCTTTTCAAGAATCTGGTTTTCCAGTTCCAGTTCTTTATTGATGTGAATGGCGAAAACTTGCGCTAAAAACTCGCACGCGTACCGCAACGGAAATGGGACGAATCGTGGAGTCGTGTTGTGACACACCACTAATCCCCAAAGCTTCTTCCTCTTCTGTGGATCAGAGGTTTCCCCTTCTTCATCCATGTCATTTATCACAACAGCCATCACTAAAGAGGCGATGGATGTCATGTTATCCATATATTGCAGATGACAACTATGTGGGGCGCGCAAAGTTGACCCACATAGAGTTAAGTCAAACTGTAGTTTCTTATCTTGAACAACTATAACATTTTTCGCTCTACAGTCGCAAATCATTCGGACCTTGTTCTTCATGAACAAGAATCTTGCAGCCTGCGGGATGTCGGTTGCAGGGTAATGCAGCCCGAGGTAGGGATCAAGGCCCGGTTTAGTGATCTCGGCGATAACCTCACCATGATCATCATCATGAAACTTATAAGCCATGACCCGGTCATAACCTGTGAGCTCGAAAACCTCTTGGACCATTGTGTCACATAGCCGGTCAATGCTGCCACTTGGCAAAGACTGCAGCCTAGCAATAGCTTTCGCCGCGTGTTTATAAGACTGTAGCGCACCAGCAGCAGTCATCGGGACCTCATTAGGCATAACAGGCTCAAAATCAATGATTAAACTACCCGTGACGCGATGAATAATGGCGTAAAAAGGCTTCCCAGATGTCTTACAATGGACCAAAATGGGATTCAGCAAAGACACCTCCCCAAATCCTAAGGCCTTAAACAAAGCATTCGCGCTTGGGCTTGCGAATATCGTTCTAACATCGGTACCAATACCGAGAGCTGGATTTTCCCCAACCGTGGGGACCGTGTGGCTCACCATTGTCAGCATTTCAGGCGCGTTTTCGCTATAGGCGATTACTTTAAAAGTTTTATCATCTAGAGCTAACAAACATCCAAAAGGCTGAATCAACTTACCCTTCTGAATGGTCCGTAAATACGCGGTGGTTACCTTATCGGATCGAGGCGGTTCAGCCCCAACCCCAGTGGTACTAACATTAACCGAACTCGAGTAATCAAAGGAGTCCCCGGACTCCTCGAAATCGGCATGGAGCCTAGCATCTACAGTAGTCTGTTGAATAATTCTAGCACTGTGTTTTGATCTAGCAGAATTACTTGAAGACATAATGACCAGATCTGAACACAAAACCACAACACTTTAAATTGATCACACATTTTATAAAGTTACATAATTTGAAAAGGCCACCACTAATAAAAAGCATTAATCAATGGTCATCTTACCATCTTTGACTGAGAATCCAATGAAAAAGATCACAACCACCATAAACAAACCCAAATCTCAACATTTTGAAAACAACTAGATGTTCTGTTTTAGCATATTATTATACGGAGTAACTAAAAAAAAACCATATGGCCCACAGAATCATTTAAGTCTCAAACTTAAAAATACAAAAGCAGATAGTGAGTGTGTTAACTACTGTTGAACACTCACATGAACAAGAAATAAATAAAAGTCACCCACAGTTGTACAATACAAATTATTTAGATATAAATTTTGTGTTTACTAAACATACAGTTTGCATAGTACGTTTACTCACTGACTAAACGTACCCTTATACTAAATGGACCATGTTGAGTAAAAGTAAAGAGCTGAAACAGTGCAACGATGAATATAGATGAGAGAGGTATATGAGGGGTGTAAAATAAAAATAACCGTTATGTTTAGTAAAATTTACAGATTTAAAAACAGTGAAAGTACCTGATGAAAATTCCAAACAGGATCAACAGCTTAGAAGATTGAATTTTTATGTGATCAAACTATTGAGATGGTTTGGAAGATGAAAGGAGAGTAATTGGAGACCATCACCTATAATTTCTGCTTGACTGATGGGTACTTGTGCGTGCAGTGATGTGTGTATATATATATTATATTTTGTGCGTAGTGATGTGTGTCTATATATATTATATATAATAATAATATTGTTTTGTATTTGGAGCAAGTGGGGAGAGACCCACTTGACACAAAGTATGTTAGATTGGCGGTTTGCTTACTATAGATGGAAATAGTGGTAGTTGATAGCTGAAAATCATGGAAGCATACTTACGAGATTATGTTCTTGGTCCATGTGGCTGCTTAAATTATTGAGTTATATAAAATGGAAAAAAAATAAAATTTAAAAAGTAGAGGAAAAATCATGTACAAACTGTTTTTTAGTAAGAACTGTGAGAATTAAAGTAGTGTATTTTTTTTTATTTTTTTTTTAAATTTTTTTCCTATATTGTTAAACATGTATTATAGTATTGAAAACTATAAAAAAAAAAAATTGGTGTAGAGTAATTACATAATTACTCTAGTGTAAACTAGTGTATTTACTTTAATAACGTAATTACACTAAAAAAAAATTTAATTTTTTTTTTATTATTCATCTAGAAAGTATATTTAAGCACATGGGAAAAAAATTCTAAAAAAAAAATAAAAAATTTTTACCCCCTTTAATTCTCACAGTTTTACCGAAAAACACTTTGTATTTAATCTTTACTTTAAATAGTATTTTCTTTTTTCAAAGGGTCTTTCTAATTAAACTCCCTTAGCTGAAGAAATAAATAATCCTACATCCTATCATCATCATCATCATCATACTCAATTAATCCCACCTATAGCAAAGCTAAGATAGGGTCTGAGGAGGGTAAGATGTAGATGGCCTTACCTCTACCCCTAAGAATAGAGAGGCTACATCCTATACAGGATGATAACACCATGTTTCCACAGAGATTATTCTTCACTGGAAACTTTATGGCACTAGAGTAACCTACAAACAAGATAAACTTTGGGTAGGGAGACGACTACGTGAGTAGTTGTTTATAACAAAAACTGGGGTGAATGACGATACTATCAATGATAACTTTTAGGGTTAGCAAAAAAGTGTCATCTCTATTAAAGACTAGATTTATATCCCGGGAGCGTCCCGGGTTTAGAAATCTAATATGACATATCAATGTTACATACGAAATAGACTGATGCGCTTTACAGTTACATGCAGGAAAGTTTCAGGTAGCACCTAATCTAAAACAATTAACAATGTATCTCCTATGTTAACGTCTAACCTTAAACAATGCATAACTCTAATATTATAGAATTCATATTTACTGTTTTAAACATAATTAATGATTTGCCTATACATGATTAATAAATAACCTAAACACTTTGTTTTTTTTCCTGTATGAACAAAACCCTCACAAAAATAGTCGTTTTTTTTCCTCCGATTTTTATATAGCACTATGGTACTCGTTAGAAAGATACTAAAATGCTCGTTAATTTGCTGTAATTTTTTTTCTTTAAAAAAATCTCGTATATAAAAGATATTAACGTTTAAAAATTATAGGATGAAACATGAGAGAAAAAAAATCCAATTTTGTTTTTAAATTATTTTTTTCTAAAATAACTCAATGTCATATGTTCTTTAATATTTAGGTTTTAATTGACTTTTCCTTTTTTTATTGGTGCCACATAGGATCCTACATGGCACTCTCAAAAAGAGAGAATACCTACATAAATGTCATGTAGGATTAATCCTTTTGCAATATATATATATATATATATATATATATATATAGAAAGAGAGAGAGAGATGTTACCCCTTATATAGAGTTAGACATATGCCACCATTACCCAAAACCCTAATCGTAATGGGCCAGGGCCCGATTAAGGTTGTCTCCACTACCCTAGATTATCTTAGTAAAGTAGTTAAGGAGGGCTATAGTTAAGGAAACATTGGAACGGTTACCGCTTTTGCCGTCCTGCGCACACGATCACCCGTGATTATAGGATAGACGTTGATGTGCTGATCTCTGCGGAATAAGGTGACGATTGCGCGTCTTCTTTTCGCGCAAATCTGGGCTCAGGCTGGGCTTAATCACGTAGTGGTTCAGTACCCAATCCCATCAAGTCCCCCCAGTCTAGTGTGTCTACTTTCTCTGAATTTGTGAGGAGTGAGTAGGGATGTTGGACTTATAGAAGTATAGCTTGGATGACAGCTCATCCTTATGTGGTAGTGAAAATGGAGGTTTTGGTGCGGAATTGGTAATGCGGGAATATTTATGCGGAGTGAGAGAAGGTGCCTTGCTATAGACGCGCGCCGCGGAGAACGGGATTAATGATTTTACGTCACTCGTCCGCAACGTATGTGCCATGTCAGCAGGGAGTGGTGGTCAGTTGTCACTTCCCCCAATGAAGTTGAAAAGATGGAGGTGTGCTATCAGTATTGATGGGACATGCACAGTGACGGTTGACGCCCTATCAGACACGCTTCTTGATGCATGTCAGGCGCGTGAACGCGTGCACCGTCCCATGGCTACTGCCAGGCATGTGTCGTGTGCTTGTTAGTCAGGTGCTTGAAAAGTCGCTTGGTCCTCGTGACCTGACGTCAGTATCATTAATTGCACACCCAATATAATCATTTTCAAAAACCCATTTTTCCCACTTCTTCCACACATTCTTCCCTTTCTTTTCAAACCGTTTGATTAAATCTCCCCTCTTTGCCTTCCAATCATTCTGCATTTTTCTCATTATGTCTCAAGAATCTCCAGTGACGTCCGAACAAGCAAAAGGTAATGAACCCACAAAGGAGGAAACATCAGCCAAGAGTATTGATGCCACTAAAATCAAGTGGGATGTTGGATCGTTCTCCACATTCCTTGATCAGTATGGCATCGAAGAATCTTAGGATCCGGAATTACCGGCTGAGGGTTAATGTGTGTGGTTTTAGCAAATTAAAAAGATGTCATTTCCCCGGTGCCAAAAACTTGATGTTTGAAATCCGAAACTTTGGTTTTGGGGTAAACGACTGATTTTTACTAAACCGGTTTTAACAAGTTTTAAATTTATAAAGTAATCAATAATTATTTTCGAAACTAAAACCAACACATAGGCAGAGAACCTGACGTGTATAGTATAGCTTCTAGGGTAAGTATTGAGTATCGTATTCCAGAGTTCACACTTTCCCGTGCTCAACCTTTCATCCATCAACTGATTAGGTTTTGAAAAGAAAAATAAAACGGAGGAGTTCTTTTGATGAAAATAGTTTTTGAATAAGGTTTTTGTTTTATAAAAGAAAAAGATAAAATAGTAGAGTTATCAAATATGCACATCTCGAGACCCTCCGTATAAGTAGTTAAGTTTATTATTAAAATTGATAATTTAAGTTAATTATTTGTGAGGAAGACGAGAAGGATCTTGAAGTGTTGACTCCTTGATAGAGGCTCCAGTGTGCGTCCACCTGGGGTACTTCGCCAGGGCCTCACATATAGCGGGCTCCTCAAACCGCGATCAAGTCTCTAGTCTTCGAACTTATCCTCTTCTTGAATTAGAGGCTTAACTTCCGACCTGGAACACCGTACACCTCCCTTAAATCTCGCGTTCCGTACCAAAGGATCTCTCTTACGATTGAACCAGGAGACTTGTACCCCCATTGGCTAACGACATTGTACTAACGAGAACTAGAAATATAATCTTTATCTTATTTATCTTAGTGACACTTTAATATTTATAGACCTGGTAAATATAAAGTTGATTTGATGATTGGTGGCTTAATTAACCCGACCCTTAACCTCCCGAACTGAATGAAATCCTTGGTAAAGGTGGCACATAATCCTAAATGCGTGCAATCCGAAGATTACTGGTGCACCCGTAGGGAAACCGTCTTTTACCAAGAACATCATTTGATCATCTGGTAAGTACCAGAAATGTGTCACTCAGATCTGGTCCACTTCAGAAGCAATTGCTTAGAATCCGGTTTGGATATCAGGAGCCTGAAGGATCTGTCTCACTACCGGTTTCCTTGCCTTGGATCTAGCTCGGGGTCACCAGAAGCTGATTATACCTCAAGTTATTTAATTAAGTTAAAGTATTTTATAGTTTTATTAAGTTAATAATCATTAGAAACCTGTCACAAGATAAACAAATAAATATTAGGAGAAGATAACATAATAAATAACTAAAAAATAAACTACTACTAATAATAATAAAAGCCTACATATCGAAATGGGTTCATGATATTAGAAAGATACAACCATATCGAATGATCAACCCAAGAACATGGCTGCTCATAGACAAGCTCTCCATCTTAAAGTTCTATGCATCTAACAACTTCATGACCCTCGATGTTTTATTGCATATAAACTACTTTACGATCCCGTTCTTGGCCAACTTGATCAAGGTAGGATGAGGACTAACCTTGGTGGGATGTTAGGAGGGCCATAAAGCCTCCCAAAGGACACCAAGATATTTGGAAGAAGCTTGGTAGTCGGCCCTAAGAGAGCACAAGAAGGAATGAACAAATGGTGAGGGGTTGCTTGCTATTTATAAGCCTCCAGAGGCTGTGCGGGCGTGCCCATGAGTGTCGAGGGCGTGCTTGTTGTTACACGTATGTTCTGTTGCTGCAGTTCTGAGTTGTCTGTACTTATTTTCTGAGCACGAGCGTGCCAGTTACTTAAGCATGGGCGTGCTAAGCTTGTTCCCCAAGTTTCCTTGCCCTCCAAGTTTGCTGCGTTGTCTTCTCGCGTGCAGGGCATTTGTGCAAGTGAGCGTGGGCGTGCTTGGTCACTCCCGGACTAATTTTGTTACTGTTTAAGCCCTGGGATTGTCTTAGAAACATATATGAACATGCTGTAAGTCTCGTATCTTCAGGAATCTCCAGTTTTTGCTTGTTTTTCCCCAGAAATCCTCTGTTTCCGTCTTGGCGCTCCAGTTTCCTGAGAAATACAAATAGGAACGAATTAAGCATCAAATATCAATAATATAAGACTAATTGTATCATATTATGAGACTGTTTATGCCTGTTTTATATGTTAAAATCATGACACATCAAGGTTAAAACCGCTTTGCAAGCCACAAAGGGGAAAATAGCCTTGTATGAGGCATTCTTCACTTGACGTTGTTTTAGGTTTCCTGCCACCCACTGCGTTTAGTCACCAGTCGAGCTTTGATTCCCTCGACAATTCTTCTGTTTGCGTGTTCAACTTGCCCATTTCCTTGCGGATGAGCGACGGGAGTGAATATTTGCTTGATGTTCATGGATGCGAGCCATTCTTGCAAGTGTTGATCCACGAACTGTGTGCCATTGCCACTTACAATCTCCATTGGGAGACCAAATCTGCATATGATGAACTCCCAGATAAACTTCTTGATTCTACGCTCGTCGATCGTGGCTAATTTCTTAGCCTCTACTCACTTAGTGAAGTAATCAATTGCTAACACTAAGTACTTGACGTTTCCGGGTGCTGTGGGGAAGGGACCCACCAGGTCAGTTGCCCATTTCTAAAAGGGCCAAGCAGCCGTCACCGGTACCAAATTGTTTGTTGGCCTGAGGGTTCCGGGTGTGTGCCGTTGGCAAGCATCACATTTCCGCAGCTTTGAAACTACGTCCACATGCATACCAGGCCAGTAGTAGCCTGCATTCATTAGCTTAGCAACCACGATTCTCGGGCCGACGTGCAGCCCACAAGTGCCCTCATGTATCTCCTGGGTGAGGTACATGGCCTCCGCGGGGTCTACACAGCGTATCAATGCTCCGAGATATGAGCATCGATATAGGATGCCATCCACTATTTGGTAACACAATGCCTTGTTCTTGAGTTTTCAGGCCTCGGCCCTATTATTTGGAAGTGTTCCACTGCTTAAGTAAGCCATGATTGGGGTCATCCATGAATCCTTTCCTATTTGAACTATGTTCACTTGCTGTTGGGGTATAGATGGGTGATTTAGTACTTCGACCCGCACGTCCTTATCCATGTGCTTGAACTTTGTTGAAGCCTGCTTACTCAGCGCATCAGTTGGCTTGTTCTGGCTGCGCTTGATGTGATTGACCTTGCAGTAATTGAAGCTTCACATTAACTCCTTGGCATGTTCCAGGTATAAGATTATTGAGGGCTCCCTATAATCATAAGAACCATCTATATCATTGGCTACGAGCATAGAATCGATATAGGCCTCTACTTGCTGAGCGCCCATCTTCTTTGCTATGCGTAGGCTAGCCAATAAAGCCTCATATTCCGCCTCATTGTTGGTGGTCGGGAAATCAAGGCGTACAACATAGGTGAACTCCTTGCCTTCTGGGGTTATCAGACGCAACCCTGCACCAGTGCCGTCATCATTACACACACCATCAGTAAACAATTCCCATTTCTGGGATGCATCCTGCACCGGAGTTGGCGCTATTTCTAGTTGGCATTCAGCAATTTTGTCAACGGGGACTTCCGTAGCGAAGTCCGCAAGGATTTGCCCCTTGAAGGAGGGTCGTGCTTTGTAGGTGATTGAATGCTCACCCAACTCAATGGCCCACTTGGCCAATCTTTCCGACAGTTCCGGCTTGCGCAAGATATCATTGATTCGAAAATCGGTTAAGACATTAATGGAGTGACCCTGAAAATATCTGCGCAGCCTCCTTAAAGCATGTACGAGTGCCAGAACAACTTTTTCCATGGTGGAATATCTAGTTTCCGCATCGAGTAACGTTCGGCTGACATAATAGATTGGGGTTTGAACCCTTTTCCGATCAACCATCAAAACTGCTCCCACCGCTTATTTGGTTATGGATAGATAAAGCGTAAGTGGTTCTTCTGGAAATGGTACAGTACAGTCATCAATTCCTTGAAAGTTGATTCATCATCCAAACCAATGGAATCATCTGAATCCTTCATAAGAGCATCATCAGTTTTACCATGAGCTAAGCCCAACCTAGTAGTCTCATGTACCCTTTTTTTCTTGGTTCTGGGGATTTCCTGCCTCAGGCATAGAGCCTTCATGAGCAGTTGCCACATTTGATGTCTTAATTATGTTACCACTGTCCTCGGATCTACGAAGGGATGGTAAAAGAGTATTAGCAGCCTCAAATGTACCTAAAGTTTCAAAGTTTGGGCTTAGAAACCTTGGTCCCTCCTAATCTCTTAGGATAGGGCTGATAATATCTACATCAGTGGCCATATCAGTAGTTCATTCCCCCTATTTTATGTGGTGATTGGGGAATGCCACTATCTGATGGGATATTTTCTTTTAGCCCAAAGAGAAAGTGTGCAGTTTCTACTGTTGTGTGTGAGAGTTCAGGTTTAGTAGATTTAGGATTAGTAGTTTCTATGGGTTCAATAGTTTCAGGAAGCGGTTTAGTAGTTTTGGTCTTTTTAAGTTTCTTCCTTGAAAACTGGATAGAAATTGGTTTGGCTCTTTTGGGTGAGGGTGGAGATGGATTTAACTGAGAGAAAGTTTCAGTTACACCTATTTCAAGTGCAGATTGCACATTAGCAGCCTCAGGCATCTCAACCTCCCGAGTTGCTTTTCTTTTTGGGTTGGTGGGTTTGGATTTTTGCTTCTTGGGCTTTTTAGTCATTGGGGAAATGGTTTTGGAAGATGTGGGTTCCATGGGGACTATTTCTTGTTCCCCTTGGTTATCTTCTGGCATGGAAGCCGGTTTGTTATGCCCGGAGAATACTTGTGAGGTTAAAGGGTTTAATTTTGATGTTTTCCCCACAAGTACTTCCTCACCAAGTTCCTTTATAATACAGTGCATTAGGAACCTTGGGTAAAGCAAAAATTTCTTTTTATCATTTTGGTGATGTAACACTAACTCATTGAAAAAGTATGATGATGCCCTGAAAGGAGTTTCATTCATAATGGAATGGAAAATTTGTTGTAAAGCTAAGGGCATCTGATCATAAGAGCCAGTTTTGGGACTCAAACAAATAATAATATAATGAAACAAAAGTTTACATGGAGCATCAAAAAAGTATGATGATGCCCTGAAAGGAGTTTCATTCACAATGGAATGGAAAATTTTTGTAAAGATAAGGGCATCTTATCCCCAGAGTTTCAGGTGTGATTGCCATCGTTCTCCCTTTGATCGTCATCTTCAGGGGGATAACCTTACCATCAACAGTGACAGTTATTGGTTTTCAGAGGGATTGAGAAAGGGAATTTCGGTTTTTAAAATGTAATAAATAAGAAAGATGGTTTTTGGAAGTTTATAACCGCCCTAGGTCAAACTTCTGAATGGGAAAAGACTGATTTGTCATTTTGACCAAAACTTCTGATGAACAAACCCGTCCATCAGTAGGTTCCCATTCTCTTTTCAGTAGTTTTTAACAACTGATGAGATCATGTTTAAAAACACCCAATTTAACTTCTGATGATTTTTATCATCAGTAGTTTCTCTTTTTAGAAAATATTGCCATACTGATGTTTTATACATCAATAGTTTCTCCCTCAATGGTCATCAGAGGTTTATGACAGTTGAGTAACAAAATAAGTGAAAATGAAATATGTACAGAAAAATGAAAACACTTACAAAATTACTCCAAATTTAGGATCCCAAGCATGGATACTAACCTCTGAAAGGTTGTTGTGTCAAGGGGTTTTGTGAACACATCAGTTATTTGTTTAGATGTTGACACATATTTTACCTCAATTTTGCCTTTTTTCATGGCAATCCCTAATGATATGATACCTGATTTCAATGTGTTTTGTCTTTGAAAATTGGACAGGGTTTTGAATGATGCTAATGGCTGAGGTATTGTCTAGGAGCAATGGTGTCTTGGTCTCTTTGATTCCATAATCAAGCAATTGATTTTGATGCCATTGTATCTGTGATGTACAGCTTGCAGCTGCAATATATTCTGCTTCAGCAATTGATGTTGCCAAATATATTTGCTTCTTTGATTGCGAGGACACCAAATAGTTTCCAATAAATTGACATCCACTAGATGTCGATTTTCATGAGATTTTACACCCTGGATAGTCACTATCTAAAAAAGCTAGTAATCTGGTAGTGCTGATATCATGATACCAAATTTCTAAGTTAGGAGTTCCTTTCAGATATCTAAAAATTCTTTTGACTGCCATGAGGTGTGATTCCCTTGGAGCTGATTGATATCTAACACAAACACATGTTGAAAACATAATATCTGGTCTAGAAGCAGTTAAATAAAGAAGGGACCGTATCATACATCTATACATGGTTTAGTCAACCTGTTTTCTTTAATCATTAGGTTCAACTTGTGTGGTTGGGCTCATGGGAGTGGAACATGATTTACAGTCTTGTAAAGAAAAAAAAAATTCAATAATGTTTTAACATATTTTGATTGATGTATATAAGTTCGATTTTCTGTTGTTTGATCTGTAGTCCCAAAAAAGTACTGCAGTTCTCCCATGGTACTCATCTTAAACTTGGATTGCATGAGTTTCTTAAATTCTTCAACCAGTTTTGTATTTGTTGAACCAAAAATGATATCATCAACATAAATTTGAACAAGGAGGATGTGATTTCCAACATGCTTTATGAAAAGTGTTTTATCAATGGAGCCTCTTGTGAGATGATTTTTCAATAAAAATGTGAAAAGTGTGTCATGCCAAGCTCTTAGAGCCTTATCAAGTTTGTACACCCAATCAGGATGAGCAAGATCCTCAAACCCAAGTGGCTGACAAAATACACTTCCTCTTTTATTTTGCCATATAAAAATGCAATTTTTACATACATCTGAAAAACTTTGATTTTGTTGGAAATAGCATAAGCCAAAAATAACCTGATGGCTTTAAGCCTTGCTACTAGTGCAAACGTTTCATCATAATCAATTCTCTCTTCTTGGCAAAAACCTTGGACCACCAGTCTTGCCTTGTTTTTGATGGTTAAACCAGTTTCATCTTGTTTGTTCCTGAAAACCCATCTTGTGCCAATTGGTAGCTTGTTACAAGGTAAGGGACAAATTTCCCAGACCTGTTGCTTCTTAAATTGCAGCAACCCATCCTGCATAGCTTCAACCCAATTGTTGTCTTTGAGGGCTTCCTGGTATTTCTTTGGTTCCAACTGAGAAATGAATGTAGAGAAAAAGCAGAAGTTGGAAAGTTGGTTTCTTGTAAGTACCCCTGAAGCTATATCACCTAGGATTTGTTCCAATGGATGATCTCTGAGTTCTATGTCTTGTTCTTGTGTTTGAGCAATGGGCTCTTAAGCTTCTTCAAAGAAACCACTAAGGTTAATGATGTCTAATTCAGCTGTTTGGACAGTTTCACCAGTTTTCAAAGCAGAATCAGAAGTTTGAGGTTCTGCATCAGGTACCTGCATCCTGTCATGTGCATTGAGCCTCCACTATTAACGTACCAAATGCTGTTTAGACCTCTGGAGACCCTCTGTGATGATGCAAAATTAGAGGAAGATCCCTCAAAATCCATCAAGGCAAAGTTCTTTTTGCCATTATCAAGTTCTCCCTAGTTGATATCGAAGACTTTGTTGTCTGCGTCTAGATTGCATCCAGATGTATCATAAGGAAGACTGCTCCGGTCAACATACCCTGATGTGAACAAACTTTGTTGACTGGGTTGTTGAGGTTGCGGAGGCTGAGCAGGCATCTGGACATATTGTATTTGTGGCACACATTAGATTTGTGGTGCTTGTGCCTGTATAAAATGTGCACTTCCCTGTGTTCCTTGATTCCTATTATAACTAGAGTTTGTTTGATTTCCAGACCGTGGTTGGTTATAATTAGAGCTTCTACACTCTCTAGCAAAGTGTCCCAACGCTGGGTAGCTCAAGCCCACCATCTCCGATTTCGAAGAAAACTCACCGTCCGAAGACCTACCACGGTAAAATCCGGTTGGGTTCGGATTCAAACTTGAGACCTATGTCCCACCACTAAACCAATCATCAATTACAATTCATCTCCTTCAAACAAAAGTAATAATATGTATTCCGTCGATTTACATATTTTCAGACATCGCCTAGGCACTTTCAACGTCTTATTTCGTCGAGGCCGTCGGCCTGTCCCTGATGAACTCTCAGACTGGCCAGTAAACTCAAACGTTCAAATATAACTAACAACATTGCGACTATTGAACATTGGCCCGTGACATTAAGCTCATTCGGGCTCAGCTTAGCTCCTCTACTTTACGTCCCTACCAGTGTTACTCCTAGTGTCCGATGACTAAACCAACATCTTTTTATTTATTTTATTAAGGGTTAATATTTCCGACAAAAACCTTTTTATCTGTTAAATAAGATAGCTCAGCAAATACATGCATGGGATATACACGACTATGACTGACTATATAGATAATGTATTGAAAAATGACATGACACAACTAGAAAATTCCCTTTTCTTATTATTTTCTCCATTTCTTGTTGATAATCATATGTTTTATAATTTTATATTTAAAGGGCGGGGCTCACAAATGCCCCACACTAGTGCTACTACTATAGTCATATAGAGAGGTAAATAACCTACCAGAAATTTAATAGAAATGATGCATGAAATTAAGTTCCGTTTTCCTTGTATATTTATGTTTAATAATGCTTGGCCGCTAAACAGTGGCGAAACTTGGTTCTTAAATCGGTGGGGGTCGAACTCAATTTTTTTCGATCGGTATTGACCGGAAGATCAAATCGGTGGGGCCCGAACTCAAACTGGACTCAATTTACCTACGAAAATCACAAAATTTCATCACCGTGCCAAAAAAACGGTGGGGCCGGGGCCCCCTCATGCCCTCAAAAAGCTTTGTCCCTGCCGCTAAAACCACTAATATGTCTCATGGTTGCAGTTATAAATATAGATTTAATAGTATCCTTATTAAAAGGATAAGGGTTACTTCCTTTATGATTAGTATATGGTACGTTTGATGATACAATAGTAATAGTTTGGTTTTTTAGTTGTGTAAAAATGTATATAAACTCATTAATAAATAAAAGACGAGTCAGATCTTCTCAGAACTCAACCTTCATAATCTATTTACAGACCAAGCTTAATCTATTTACAGACCAAGCTCAAGCTTAAGAGAAAAAACTTCAAACAAATATAGGTTGAGCTTAAGATAAGCTCAGGCTCAACTCATTTAAGCATCTATGTTCCACCACTTTTTTTTATTGGCCAACAAATAAAAGTTCGGTTGTCCGGGGTAACCCAATGACAAGTCGACCCCATACGTTTGTGATCACAGACAACGTTGGGTAGTCCAAGACCACCGTCTCCAATTTCGAGAAAAAACTGTCGGCTGAATGCCTAATATAGTGAAAGCCAGCTAGAGTCAAAGTTGAACTTGAGACCTATATCACATTACTGAACCAGTCATCAGTTACAATTCATCTCCTTCTAATAAAAGTAATAATATGTAACCCGTAAATATATAGGGTCATGTTATTTAAACCGTAGGTTTTTTAGGGTTTTATACATCTCTACTGCTCGTAGAGGCCTCTACGAGAAGTAGAGGTGTCAGAGCATTGAAAACCACAAAGCTCTACTACTGGTAGAGGCCTCTACGAGTGGTAGATCTTTGCTGCCCTAAAAACCTAACCCTACTACGACTTGTAGAGGCCTCTACGAGCCGTAGAGATGGAGGCCCACAGAACATTCAATGTTCAGACTGTATATAGGTTTGTCAATGAGCTCTGCGACTCGTAGAGACCTCTACGAGCTGCAGAGGTATGGTAGTTGATGTAATTAAACTCTATACGACCAGTAGAGGCCTCTACGAGTGGTATAGGGTTAGAAAGTACGAGGTATCCGAGTATCAGGTTGCCATTTCAGTGAAATCACCCATCTGCGGCAAGTAGAGACCTCTACGAGCCGCAGAGGTCTGGTTGTTGTCAGCATTTATATACATACTCTACGACCGGTAGAGACCCCTACGACTAGTAGAGTTTTCTTTCAGCACTTTAAACCATCAACCATGCACGATTTTCAGTCCAGACCTTAAAATTTCAAATTTTTTTCTCCGACGGTTCCGGAATTTCTCCCGCGAAAATACCATCCGGCCAACCAGTTCGTAACCCAATGTCTTCGGGTGAATGGTTTGACGTATGTTGCGTCCCGGAAAGCGATAGTGAGCATGGTGAGCCAGAGGTTATATCTGGGAAAGCAGCGCTACCGGATTTGAATGAGCAACCATAGCTGCCCGATTTAAACGGGGAGTATGTAGAAGAACCGGAGTCATGTTACGTACCTTCAAGCGCTCCACAATACGCACACGAGGCGGGTGACTGTAGAGAGGAACCGAACCCGGATATTTCGTTTGTTGTTGTTGTTGTCATTGTTAATAAACCCTAATCATGATTTTTTAATGTTGGCGTTAACAGGTATAAACTGGAAATCATGCATTGGAAATGCCAGCTTCTTAGAAAGTATCACCGGTTTATTACACATATTCAAAATGTTCGGGGAGACGGTAACTGTGGGTTCCGATCCATATCTATGTCTTTAGGGCGTGATGAGAATGATTGGGCTATTATCTGTCAGGATTTGATGAACGAACTATATGAACGCTATGTTATGTGGCATGCGATGTACTCAAGGTTTGGTTGGTATACGGTCGATTCCGTAATAAGGTCATTAGATTACTTTGGAATTGGACCGACGCCAGATGACAAATGGATGGACTTGTCAGGGCATGGAATTGTGATTTGTGAGAGATATGGTGTGGTTCTTCAAGTATTCCACCATTCAAGAGAGTTATCTACCACTTACTTGTAACATCGCAAAATTTTTCCCAAAATTTTAATACATAAAAAGCCCTTATATATATATATATTTTTTTTTATTACACCTTTATCATTAATATTATACAAATGTGCCTAAGTCTTTATTTATCCTAACTCACAACTTATATACATACATAAATGTATATAAATAATAATAATAATAATAATAATAATAATAATAATAATAATAATAAATTCTTTTTTTTTTTTCACATACAAGATTTTTTTTTTTAAATAAAGCCTTGAGTCAAATAGTCAAAGTCCTAGTCAAAGTCTTAGTCAAACAGTCAAAGTCTTAGTCAAATAGTCAATTCATCATAAAACCTTACTTTATGGTGTTGACCAATTTTAATGGCTAATTGAATCCAAAACTAATATAAAAACCCACCTATGACCCATTATACTTTGCACCTCTAATTGTTTCAATCTGATTAAACTTTCCCTCATACCTTTCTTCTATAGTCTATTACTTCTACACTAGGGATGGCAACAAAATCCGAACCCGACGGGAAAACCCGATACCCGAAGCATATGGGACGGGTATGGGATCGGGTAAACGGGTATGGGGCCGGGTATGGGATTTGTTTTGAAAATTTGGGACGGGTATGGGATCTGATGTTAAACCCGTTTACCCGCCCCGATTACCCGATTATATATGCCCGTTTACCCGATTATATATGCCCTTCTACCCGTCCCGGTTACTCGATTATATATGTCCGTTTACCCATTAATATATACTATATAAATTTGTTTTTTTACTTATATTTTTTATTATTAAGTACCAAGAATAAATCCCGCCCATTTTTTTACACTTTACTTTTTTTCCCTCCCATTTGTTTACTCTCTACTTACCTCCTAATTTTCCAATCCTCTAGACAAAAGTCTAACCATTTTCTACTCTTCTTCTACAGACTACAAGCATCCAAGATTCCAAGAGACGAAGGCAACAACTACGAGGAGCAGACTTCGTCTTGTTCTCTATGCGACCAAGGGACAATGATCGGTAGGTTGTATTCTTCTCTTCAATTCACTGAAATACTGAATAGTTCATTCATCCAATCGAATCAATCACTAGCCATTCAAACTATTTTCTTTTTGTTCGTTTCAGTAAATTATTTAGATGTTAATCTGCTCATATATCATGTTTTTAAGTTGAGTTGTGTATCTTTGTTGTTAATTTGTTCCTGTATCATGTTCTTAAGTTGATGTAAATGGTTTTGGTTGTTTTGATATTAGGAACTATGGCTATGGTGGGTCAACTTCAAATAAGGATTACAGTGAAGGTGAATTGTTAGATGACAATTCATTATTTGTTGCTGAAGAGAACACGCCAGGTTTGATTTTTTTACCACATTTAGTTTGAATGGTTTTGGTTGTTTTGATATTGGTTTAAGTATTACCTTAGCTTCTTTTGAATATGTATTGGTTCAAAACTGAATCTTACCTGATGGTAGTAACATACTATTTATCACATTTCAACCTTTTGTATTAGTTTCAAACTTAACTCGTTGTTGCCCCGATAATTATGCCCGAAACCCGAAACCCACGAGTATACCCGAAACCCGTGGGTATACCCGATACCCGACGGGTAATTACCCGTCCCATACCCGATGGGTTTTGGGCCGGGTATGGGACAAGTTTTTATAACCGGGTACGGGGTTGGGATTAGTCATACCCGTTCCAAACCCGACCCGTTGCCATCCCTATTCTACACTTGAAGCTTTGATTATAAGCTCTTGTAATTGGCAACTTTGGGGCTACACATATTCTATTTCTCGAGACTTAATACTTTGCTAAGGTGAGTTTTACATAGCCCTTTTTCTATTTATCACCATTTTTGGGGTGAAACATGTTACAACATCATTTATGCAAATCAATCATCAATGTGTCTATGTGTTTTTCTATGTTGCATTATGTCTTGAACATGACTAGGGTAAGCACAATTCTAGCATAAACATTCATCAGCCAAACGGTATACATTGATAGATCTATTGGACTGACAATCCTACCCGGATACGTGCCTCCTACAAAGGTTGCGTGGGTGTGTGTTACTGCAATATAAACGAGTGAACCATGAGCGTATGGGATGTACCACAATACAACAATCACAATGGTTGATTATGCACTCGATTTACTCCTAGTATGTTTTCACATATGGACTAGATTGCCATGACACATGAATTGCACAACAATTTTATTCGATTATCAAAACCTATGTAATTCTCACCAACTTTTGTTGACCCAAAATATTTTCAACTTAACATGTTTCAGGTTCTACTTGTTTGAAGATTCGAATTAATGCTTGAAGATGTGTGCATAGTTTTATTCAATTTGATGTACGAATTCTTGTAGAACAATTGTATGTAATTTATTTAAATCATTTAATGAAATTTATTATTCACCATGAGCTACTGAACAATCATCAATACGTGACATCCCGATGTTTCCGCCATCGGTTGGGGTGTTACAGATTGGTATCAGAGCCATGGTTATAGGGAATTAGGTTATTAGAAAAATAATCTAGTCTATAACCATAGGATTATAACCAGTATTTGCTTCTTTTACTTGCCTTTCTCTATCTCCCTCCTACTTCTTATCCCTACTTTCATCCTTACAAGAAGGTTGCTCTCCACCATTGGATCTACTCTTAGACTAATAGGACAAAATCCTCAGGTTTAGCCTGAACCACCTTGAGATCTCATCGAAGTTCTAGATTTTAATAACGAACACGTGCAATCTGGAAGGGTGAACGCCTGTATTCTGAGTCTTCTGTCTAGGCTGGCATTGCGCATATATCCCAATCAGACGAGGGACCCGGATGCCTACCTGGGAATTCTCAGGATGAGTGTTCACTTATAGGCTAAAGCATGTCTTCATATGTTATTAGAATTTAGAATCTTTGATAAGTCAACGTTTTCGTTTATTCGTTTTAATTAAATGAATAAATGATTACATTCCTTATATTACCTCATTGTCCTTCATTCAACCCATATCTTATTGAACATTCATTACCCAAATCACTTCCGTAACCGATGCCCTAAACTAAACAGAGATCAAGATCCTCCAGCTACCTAACCGCAAGTCTCACCATTTGACTATTGGTTGCTTTTATTCTATGTATTGACGCTATTTGATTCAAGTAATAAAATATTTGTCTGAGAGTTGTTACATGGTGCATGATTGTTTGAATGTGAACTAATTATATAAATCTATACAACTACAACTCATATACTGTGCTTGTTATACTTGCTTGCATAAACATGTTATCAATTTGCAACCTATGTGTATAACAAATGCTGCACTTAATAGAGGTCATCATGCCTTTTCAACAGTCGGGAGAGGCCCTACAACCTACTCCACGACTGGTGGAGGCTATCGGACCTGCTCAACAATCGGTGGAGATATAGAAGGACGCAAAACTTTAATGTAAGGTAAATTGGTGATTGCGGTCCGGAACGTAATCATGAATTTACAGGTACGTTAAGGTAGTGTGAAATTCTATCAAGGTTTTCAGTAAATAACCAATTATAAACTCTAGTTACCTAGTAGTTCATTTAGTCTTTCTATAGTCAATCAACTCATGCATTTCTTTTAGGAGTCCTAAAACTTAAGATTCTTATTCTCCTTGCTATTTCAGATGAACCTAATCCAACCCTTAAAACTCACACATATCAAAACTCTTACCCAAATTATTCGAAACAGTTTATTCTGTTACCTATAAATTTATGTCATGCCTTAACTCGAAACTTCCCAAATCACCCTTGTCCTAATTTCTACCCAATCACCTTCAACCCTGTGTTTTCAATAAACTTCGGGACGAAGTTTCCAAAAGTAGGGGAGACTGTAACATCGCAAAATTTTCCCCAAAATTTTAATACATAAAAAGCCCTTATATATATATATATATTTTTTTTATTACACCTTTATCATTAATATTATACAAATGTGCCTAAGTCTTTATTTATCCTAACTCACAACTTATATACATACATAAATGTATATAAATAATAATAATAATAATATGATTCTAAATTCTTTTTTTTTTTCACATACAAGATTTTTTTTTTAAATAAAGCCTTGAGTCAAATAGTCAAAGTCCTAGTCAAAGTCTTAGTCAAACAGTTAAAGTCTTAGTCAAATAGTCAATTCATCATAAAACCTTACTTTATGGTGTTGACCAATTTTAATGGCTAATTGAATCCAAAACTAGTATAAAAACCCACCTATGACCCATTATACTTTGCACCTCTAATTGTTTCAATCTGATTAAACTTTCCCTCATACCTTTCATCTATAGTCTATTACTTCTACACTTGAAGCTTTGATTATAAGCTCTTGTAATTGGCAACTTTGGGGCTACACATATTCTATTTCTCGAGACTTAATACTTTGCTAAGGTGAGTTTTACATAGCCCCTTTTCTATTTATCACCATTTTTGGGGTGAAACATGTTACAACATCATTTATGCAAATCAATCATCAATGTGTCTATGTGTTTTTCTATGTTGCATTATGTCTTGAACATGACTAGGGTAAGCACAATTCTAGCATAAACATTCATCAGCCAAACGGTATACATTGATAGATCTATTGGACTGACAATCCTACCCGGATACGTGCCTCCTACAAAGGTTGCGTGGGTGTGTGTTACTGCAATATAAACAAGTGAACCATGAGCGTATGGGATGTACCACAATACAACAGTCACAATGGTTGATTATGCACTCGATTTACTCCTAGTATGTTTTCACATATGGACTAGATTGCCATGACACATGAATTGCACAACAATTTTATTCGATTATCAAAACCTATGTAATTCTCACCAACTTTTGTTGACCCAAAATATTTTCAACTTAACATGTTTCAGGTTCTACTTGTTTGAAGATTCGAATTAATGCTTGAAGATGTGTGCATAGTTTTATTCAATTTGATGTACGAATTCTTGTAGAACAATTGTATGTAATTTATTTAAATCATTTAATGAAATTTATTATTCACCATGAGCTACTGAACAATCATCAATACGTGACATCCCGATGTTTCCGCCATCGGTTGGGGTGTTACATTACTTCCCTGTGTTCACTCATCATGACGACTTACCTGGACATCCAATCATATCGCTAGCCTTTGTGAATGGAGACCACTTCATCGTGCTTAATACAGCAGAAGACGCTCCAATGCCACATACGCATGATTTTTGGAACCGTATAGTTGGGCAACAAAACGTTCATACAAATCCATGGGTGATGCTATATAGAGATCGTCTCGCACATGGTCTTATGTTGTAATTATAACGTGTAATGTATTATTAATTGAATTTTTTATTTTCGTTTACGCTCTTTTATAGATATAACAAGTAGTGGAATTTTTTTTTTATAAAACCTCAAATAACATAAATAAAATTAACAAACAAAATACAAAAATAAAAATAAAAAAGGGTTTTCTACCACTCGTATGGGCCTCTACTAGCCGTAGAGTATTTTGATACGAGTCGTAGGGGCCTCTACAGGTCGTAGAGGGTGGAACATATACGAGCGTAGAGCCCTCTACCACTCGTAGAGAAGCAAATTTTAGTTTTGATTAAAAAATGTTGGGAGCTTGTAGATGAGATCTATGACTCGTAGTGGCTTTCTCTACGACCTGTAGAGCCCTCTACCACTCGTAGAGAAACAAATTTCAGTTTTGATTAAAAAAATGTTGGGAGCTTGTAGATGAGCTCTATGACTTGTAGTGGCTTTCTCTACGACCCGTAGAGCCCTGTACCACTCGTAGAGAAACAAATTTTAGTTTTGATTAAAAAAATGTTGGGAGCTTGTAGATGAGCTCTATGACTCGTAGTGGCTTTCTCTACGACCCGTAGAGCCCTCTACCACTCGTAGAGAAACAAATTTTAGTTTTGATTAAAAAAAATGTTGGGAGCTTGTAGATGAGCTCTATGACTCGTAGTGGCTTTCTCTACGACCCGTAGAGCCCTCTACCACTCGTAGAAAAACACACATTATTATTTATTATTATTATTTTTAAAATAATAGTAATAATTTATGATAATAATACAAATAAATATTTTTTTAAAATTTATTTTTCTACTATTCGTAGAGGCCTCTACTAGTCGTATACGAAGGGAAAAGAATTCAAGTGAAATTCTACTGCTCGTAGAGGCCTCTACGAGCGTAGTGGTGTCAATAATTGATTGGCATCCACGGGACTACATTGACAGAGGTCTTTACGAGTAGTAGAGACCTCTACAAGCAGTAGAGTTCCTTCTACGACTCGTAGAGGCCTCTACAAGCCGTAGAGACCAGTGTAAATAAAATTTCAGCAGGTGCAAATAAGAGGCGCCTTTATATATATCTCATCATCAGAAATATTACTTTTTAAATCAACTGTAAAAAAAAAATAAAGTTTATATTCATCATCATCTTATTATTATTATTATTATTATTATTATTATTATTATTATTATTATTATTATTATTATTATTATTAATATTTTAAGAGAAAACTTTGTGGAAAAGGAAAGAAGGTATGGGGTTCACGTGGGAAGGTTGGGTAATGTGTGAGGAAAAGATGAATGATGAGGAACATATATTTGGTTTGCCCCTTGCCATGGGTTTCGAGAATATTGTTGGGCATGGAGGGGCAGGCCGGCAGCTAGAGGTGGGAAATAGGCTGTGGCCACACCCCAAACGTTATCCTCCAACCATAACGATTTCAAGTTTTTATTCTTTATTATTTTTGGCGTTTCTAAGGCGCAATCCACGATGTGTGCCTTCTAATCGTGACCACCAGTTTGGATCCACCCGTTACATCGCAACTTTAAACTTTTATAATGGATAAAATGATTAAAAATTTAGATATTGAAATAAATGTTCGTGAAAAAAGGGGCTGAAACAAAACAAATACATGTGAGCACATGAGATTCATATGATAATAAAACTAGATTATCCCGTATGCTACCCGTGATAGGCAAATCTAATATGAAGTGATAAAACCGTAAAAGGAATAAATGGTTTTTTCAGAAATTTTCTTTTTTAAAGCACCAACACTCGATAACTCATAAAACTTACTTCAAATTCTACTTGTGCACATCAAAATATATAAAAAAAAATAGATTCTTACAAAAAATGACCACATCTGTGAATATATATGTAGTTAGTGGATTTTTGTATGTAATGATAGGTTTAAAAGCATATATACTATCATACCATCATTAATGACTTGCCTAAACATGATTAATGAATTATTTAAACATTTTGTCTTTTTTTTTCTGCATGAAAATAACCCCACTAAAAATTCTTTTTTTTTTTTTTTTCGTTTTTTGTATAACACTATGGTGCTTGTTGTAAAGATAATAAAACGCTCGTTAATTTTGTGTAATTTTCTTTTATAAAAATGTCATATATAAAAGTTACTAACGTTTAAAAATCATGAGTGAAAAATAAGGAAAAAGATAAATATAAAAATATTAATTAACATATTTAAAATTTTAAAATAATAATTAGTAGTTATCTATATCTATATCTATATCTATATCTATATCTATATCTATATCTATATATATAATAAACCAAAGCATTTTTAATGACATGTCATAATATTATGCAATCTCTCTTTTGAGAGATACCACATAAGATGTGATGTGGCAACTTTAGACCAATTAAAAAAAGGAATAAATATGGTTTAAATATGATTTAACATAATCTATTAAATACTTAATCTACTAAATGTAAATATTAAAAATTTATTATTTTCTCTCTCATATTTCCTCTCATAACTTTTATATTAGAATATGATAACTTATGAAAGAGATTTGTTTAAAATAATAATAATAATAATAATAATAATAATAATAATAATAATAATAATATTCATTAATCATATATTGGCAGATGCCATTTTTATAGTTTAAATACTTTTAATTTTATTCACTTTACTAAGATTTCTCAACCTGGGACGCTCTCGGGGTATAAATTTAAAATATAATTAAAAAAATTTTGGTGGGAAATCAAGAGGTGTGAAGGCCTTATATAGTGCCATGTGTCACACCCCTATTCTTTTATATATATATACTAGGTGAGAACCCGTGTGGAAACACACGGGACAATCAAAACCTACTTTAAGCCTAACCAATAGATTGGCTGCACATTAACCAATGACGCGTCGGCAGACCAAACCTCTGTTTTGAAACGTCTGTTTATATTGACACATCGACAGACCAAAGCACTAGTTAATACTAATACTGAGGCAATAGATATGATTGTAATTCAACGTCTGATTCAAACAGTTGTTAATTTAACAGTTTCTTTAAAAACAGTTGTTGCATCAAACAGATCTTGCTAACAATGACTTCACATATATTTTTAATGATTTTTTTACTAAATACCAATTATTTGTTCAGTTTAACAAATTGATTATTGATATATTCTAATTGGTATTCTACTTTAACAGTAGACTATTGATATATTCTAATCGATATTTTTCATAATATAAAAATAAAAAATTACATATAAAAGACATAATATATAAAATAAAATTTTTATTATAATTATAGACATAAAAATATAAAATACATTTTAATAACTATTCTGTGGTACTCAATACTTCCTTCAATCTCTTGTTCTTCTCTTTAACAAAGTTTCTGTAGGACATACATATTTTTTGTATGTCCTCACTGAACTTTTGGTTTGACCTTATATTTTCCAAGAGAAATGAAGAGGCATTCCATATTTCCCTTGATACATCAGTAGCAATGACTTGATTCAATTTCAGATTGGTCTTCCATATGTGATGTTCAAACAGACGTGTAACACTTTCAATAACTTGAAGAATCTCAAATTCTTCATCTTCTTTAAAACAATATAAAACGATTTTTTGAACATCTGACATTTTAGACCATTGGCTGCTGCTGCTGGAATCCATGTTGCTAGTATTTTTAGAAGATTGATAAACCTATGCAGATGTAGAAAATATGTTTGAATAGTGTGCTAAAATCGAGGTTTATAGTAAAAAATATACATTAACTATAATGAATCTATTAACTGCAGTGTTATTAACTATAATGAATTTATTACTTACAATAAACTTTTATTATTCTTGGATACACACGGTATTAACTCATTTATTTTCCCACTAAGCAAACTTTTCAAATTTTTTTTTATTTTTTAAATAGAAATTTCAAGATAAAAACAAATACGTAGTACTATTTAACAATATTTGTAGAAATATGAAAATGAGATATTTAGGTCTTTTTATATTATAAATCATGGTTAAATACGTAGTGCTGTCAATACAAAATATATTAATCTTAATTTTATTAAAAACTTCTCCTCTTTTATAGGATCTGTGTGAATGAATGAAAGAATACACTACTATTCCTAAATTTGGTTTTCAACTTTATCAGTTGAATTTAAAGTAAATATAAAGTTGCAAGTTACTTTATGTACTTTTTATATATTTTTAATAGAAAGAAAGACAATTGCAACAAACAATAATAATAAAATAATATTATTAATAAAGTAACTTCAAAACCGTAATGATTATTTTTGGGCCTTTTTATAAAATATGTTGAGCTTACAACCCTTGTTGGAAAAAAAAGTCTTTCCGTGTTTAACAGTGGATTGTACAATAAAACAGTCGATCTATTGTTAAAACAAAAACTGTATTTTGTAACGTCTGTTCATTTCACAACATCAGTTAATCATATACCGAGACAATATATCTTTTGTACGCTAACAACTGACGCGTCGGCAGGCCAAACGTCTGTTTCGAAACGTCGGTTTGTATTGACACATCAACAGACCAAAGCATTAGGTAATAATTCTGAGGCAATAGATCGTTTGTAATTCAACTGTTTGTAATTGAGCGTCTGTTCCCCTCGCAACTCTGTTCATTATATAAATTAAGCACGTTTTTTAAAACAAATGTTTACCAACGCTTTAGCAACGTCTGCTGCGAAAAAGCGCAGTTTAACAATGTCTGTTGATATCTTTTATGATAATAATTATTATTTTATTATATATACATAATGTAGCCAACCCTTATCCATTGTACGGTAACCACCGACGCGTCATGTGACACCCGGCATGTTCGGCATAAACATTTTGATAAAACTTAAGTCTACCTTAGCGAAAAACATTTATAAACGGACTTAACTAGGTTAGTTGAGTCGGGTCAGGTTAGGATTGTCTAGGGTTCAATGATCTGGAGGATCATTGAGAGTTATTTTGGAAATACACTAGTACTGGGTCCCGTTGTTGGTGAAATTACATGAATTGAATTAAGTTGGATATGTAGATTGATACATACGTGTGATACAATGTTCAAATACGTGCTTCAAAGGTGTAAACATTATTATACATGCTAAACATATGTTAGGATTGCATGTTCATGTGTTAGAATGTGCTAAAACACGTTTAAACGGCATAACTGGAAAATCTGGAAAACAAGTTTTAGGTTCTACTTGTAGGGGGTCGAACCAGGAAAGGGAAATTAACAAAAAGTCCATTTGACTAGGAGAACTCTCATTCGACCCATGTTGGGGGTCGAATGTACGCTTAGTATAAATTCCACACTTTGTCATTTTTCATCATTTTACAAACCCTAGTTGCCTCTAAACACTCTCTATCGATTTTAATCACTGAGGAAGGAGTTTTTGCTCTTATTTTTCATAATCTAACCTACAAACAACATCTAATCAAGAAACTAAGGTGTGTTCTTAATCCTAAACCCTTTTTTAAAGTATTTTGATTCGTTTTCATCTAACCCTAAATGTCCAGATCTATTCTAAGGGTGTTTTTATGATCAAAAACCTTTCAAACATCTTTCTAAACAAAACCTTATCATTAAACATGGGTTTTCATATCAATAAACATATGTTAATGATGTGTTATGTGATATTATGTGTTTTTTAATAATTTGCTGCTGTACTAATGATAGAAACATGATCTAGGGCTGCTATTGATGTTGGTTTATGATTGTTTAAGGTTACAATTAGATTGATGATGATATCATGTCTAAATTGGGGATTTTGATAAATCTAGGGCTTGTTGCATGTTAAACTGAGCATTTTGAGATGATTATGAAAGGGCTTGTCACATTATTGATAAAATTATTGGGGGTTTACATACACACATTAAACTGAGCATTTTGAGATGATTATGAAAGGATTTCAAAAAGTTTACAAATTAGGTAAAGATTTCATGCATGATGTGACATTTCGATAATTTTGCCATCTTGGGTAAGTGTTAAAACGAACTGGTTTTGGGGCAAAATTGGTAGGGTTTTGTAGGAATATGTTAATCATGTTTGACTGCAGTGTTTCATGATGTTTTGTGGTGTTTTCGGATAGTTTTGAGGTGATTTGATGTGTTTTAGGGAGAATGGAGCTGCAGGGGTTGAACTTGGCCTCCTTCGAACCCACATGGGGTCGAAGGTGGGCATCAGGGGTCAAACCTGCAGCCTGCAGGTCGAATGTGGCTCAGTTTGGTCGAACAAACTTGATTTAGGTCGAATTAACACATGTTATGGTAGAAGGAACATGTGTTAAGGTCGAATGAACTTGTGTTAGGTTGCATGAACTTGTGTAGGGGTCGATGGTACCCTAAAGGGGTCGAACCTGGACTTGTAGAATACTAATTCAACCTTACAACTCCGTATGTGCGATTTTTGATGCAAACTAAGTGTTTTATGCTTGAACCTTATGTGTAATATATGTATGCTTGATTAGTTTATGTAATGGGTCACCAACGGGATGTCGGGTCAGTCTAGTGTGTCGGTTGAACAATCAAATACGTTAGTAAACATACTTGGTCACGATTTGGACAATCGGGGACTAGATAAGCTTATGGTTATTAGTCGGAACAATTATGTGAACATTTTGATAGATCTCCGGTAGTTGGGATTATCAAGTGCTGGCTTTTCTTATTTTATTGAAGAACACAACCTAAGGTGAGTTCACGGCCCCAGTTTTACTGCTTTTACTTTTGGGGGAGAAATCATGCGCTAAACTTATCTTTTGGTAACATATGTCATACTATGATCTACTTTTGAGTTGCTATATGATCTTTGAAAGTCCCGGGGAAAACCATGAATGTGTGGGGATGCACAACGGGGAAAATGTGGATAGATCTATTGGGCGTCACCTGCCCCACTCGACGGCTTGGAAGGCCGGGCGGGTGCATATTGTCTCGAACTTTGCTAAACATGCTAAATATTTCGGGCTGAACATTTGCTAAACATTTCTAAACGTGTCCAGTAATGGTTTTCCAATTGTAGTAGTAACAGAAACATACGCCTAGCTAGCGTACTTTGGTAACATTGACATAGTATTGACAGGTTTTGAACTTGGTAACATTTCATAACAATTGGTAACATTTTGAACAAACCTGTGAACTCATCAGCATTATATGCTGGCGTCGTTTTGGCATGTTTTTCTCAGGTCGCTAAGGTAGCAACAGTTGGACTAGGCGCACGAGTCTGCATGGTGTCTAGGCTTAGCTTCATGTTTTTGAAATAAACATTTTGAACATGTTGGTACATGGTTATGTATCTGGTTAAATACTTCCGCTACAGTTTTATGTTATGAGAACTATGTTTTGAGTTTACGTATTTCATATAGTGTTGTTTATTGTGACTGTTGACTTGGATCCTGGTTTGTCACGCGCCTCGCGGTAAAACTCTGCAAGTGGAAATTTGAGGGTGTGACACGCAGTTTATAAGTTTAAAAGTAAAGAAGACGACGACAGCGGAAGCAAAATAAATGTTTACAAAACCAAAGTCAAAGTACGAATGCAAACACAACCCGGTTTTCTTATGTATGCAAGACTAGACGCAGTGCGACTCAAGTGCGACTAAGACTCCCTGCTACCTTAGCGACTTGAGAAAACATGCGAAGCTAGAAAACACATAAAGTGCCGGTGAGTCACAGAGATATAGTTGGTAAAAGTTTGTCACAAGTAAACCAGACCCAACAATCCTTACATCTATACCTGATGCTAGCTATACATCGTTACATGATACTATAGTGTCGTGAACCACTGCTGACAAAATAAGAATGCCTCAAACCCGTCACCGGTTCATCACCCGGTGCCATAAGATATAGGACAAATATGCACCCGCAACCGACCTCCAGTCGGCCCGAGTGGGGCTTGCCAGGCCCAATAGATCTATTCACACTTTCCCCGCTATGTACCCACATATTGATGCTTCACTAAGACATGAGAGGACTTTAATGATGAAGTAAGAGTCACTAAGTATCCATGTGATATAATGTAATACGTTGGTCTAAAAGTTAGAAAGTTTTACCGCATGTTACTCCCCTAGAATGTTCCGAAAACAGTAAAGAATGGGGCTGTGACACTCAACTTAGTTTGCGTTCCCAAAATAAGAATAAAGACAAGTCTTGATGATCCCAAATACCGGCGATCTATCAATAAAGTTTGTATAAGAGTTTTGACTAATAACACTAAGGTTAACTAGTCCCCGATTGTCCAGATCATGACTAAATAAGTTTGAAAACGTGTTTGACCGTTTAACCGACACACTAGACCGACTCGACATCCCGTTGGTGACCCATTACACAAACAAATCAAGTACAAATAGGGTGGAACCAGAGTTTTTCAAGTTTGACATTTGCCCTTTTTTCCACGTTCGACCCTTTTTGAGCCATGTTCGACCTATTCTGAGCCACGTTCGACCAATTAATGCAGTTTCGACCACCAAACTGCCAGGTTCGACCCTGGAGGTCCACCTTCGGCCCCACGACTGGTCGAAGGTGCCCAGGTTCGACCCTGGCAGATGAGCTTTCCTTAAAACGCTTCAAAAACGTTCGAAAACATCATGAAACATCAAGAAACACAGCAGTAAAGTATGAATAACATATCCCCACATAACCCTACTAATTATACTCCCAAATAAATCCGTTTTAATGTTTACCCAAAATGGCAAAATTATGAAGATGTCACATCATGCATGGAAATCTTACCCAATTAGGAAACTTTGTGAAATCACTTAATAAACACATCATCATACTCAGATTATCATGTAGATCAAAACCCCTAATCATATCATACCTAACAACATCATGCATCAATCCCTAATTCTATCAAAATTTCCAAATTAGAACTAACATCATCATACAATAGTTTGTGACTTAAGATAATCAATACTCATCAGTTTCAACCTTCCTAGAACATCTCTATATCATCCACATATCATACAACATCAAACAATCACATAACATAATCATAAAGAATCATTAACACATGTTAATACATACGAAAACTCATGTTTTATGATGAGGTTTTGTTTAGAAAGGTTATTATTTATAAAAGTCATCTTAGATCAGATCTTGAACTTTGAGGTTTTATAAAAACGAATCAAAATTGCTTAAAAAGGATTTAGAATGAAGAACACTCATTAGATCTTCACTTGTAATGATTTAGAGAGTTAGGTTATGAAAAATAAGCTCAAAAACTCCTTCCCCAATGATAAAAGTTGAATGAGAGTGTTTAGAGGTGTTTAGGGTTTGTGAAATGGTGAAAAATGACAAAGTGTGGTATTTATACCCAGTCCACATTCGCCCCTTGCATAAGGTCGAATGTGCCCTCATTCGCCCCTTATTCAAGGTCGAATGTGTCTCTGCTGGTCGAATGAATTTATGTAGTTTTCTCATCCCAGGTTCGCCCCTACATTGTGGGTCGAACCAAGATCCTTTCCCAGGTTCGGCCCCACGCTATGGGTCGAACCTGGACCTATGTTTTCTAGTTTTTCCAGTTTGTCGTGTTTAACGCATTTTAACGTATCCTAACACATGAACATGTAATCCTAATCTATGTTTAACATATATAAGCATGGATAATCATCTAAACATAGTTTAAGCACGTATTTGCACATAATCCACCACATAAGAATAAATCTACGCATAACACTTAATATAGTTTATGTAATTCACCAACAACGGGACTCAAGACTCGTGTGTACGTAAAAGACACCAATGATCCTCCAGATCATTGAAACCTGGACAATACGTTAGAAAATCCCGACTCAACTAACCCAGTTAAGTATGTAAGTAAAACGTTTCCTGCTAAGGTAGACTTATAAGTTTAAATATGTCAAGTAAAATATGGGAAGGAAGTGTGTCGATTTTGTCAACCTGTTGACAATCACCCAAATCATATCACAACCACTTGGTGATTTCGTTAGCTTGGTGACAAAATCCATCGTGATTCATTCCCACTTCCATTCGGGAATCTCTGGTTGTTGCAGGAGACCAGACGGCTTCTGAGTATCTTCAAATCATGATACATCTTGTCGGATCCAGGATGAATAGAATATCGGGATTTGTGAGCCTCGTCCAAGACAAGCTCCCGAAATCCCCCAAACCGAGGTACCCAAACTCGTTCCGAAAAGTAGTGTAAGCCATCAGACCTAAGTTCAAGGTGCTTATCGGCACTGTGCATGGTTGCAGCTTTAAGGTTTTCCTCCTTCAAAGCTTCAGGTTGTACAGAACGAATTTGTTCAGGCAAGGAAGAATGGATAGTGAGCTGCAAAGCCCAAACACGACGTGGTTTCGTAGATTCCTTCCTACTCAAGGCGTCAGCTACAACGTTCGCCTTGCCAGGATGGTACTTAATGGAACAGTCATAATCATTAAGGAGTTCGACCAAGCGACGCTGCCGCATGTTCAACTCCTTTTGATCGAAAATATGCTCGAGACTCTTGTGATCGATGTAAATACTGCACTTGGTACCGTACAAGTAATGTCTCTAAATTTTTAGAGCGAAAACCACCACATCCAATTCTAAGTCATGGGTAGTGTAGTTCTTTTTGTGAACCTTAAGCTGACGAGAAGCGTAAGAAATAACCTTCTCGCGTTGCATCAACACACAACCGAGACCACGAATAGAAGCGTCGCAATACACGACAAAGTCGTCCGTACCATCGGGTAAGGATAAGATAGGTGCAGAACAGAGTTTAAGTTTCAGCATCTGAAATGCTGATTCCTACGGATCACCCAGTCAAACTTCCGGTCTTTCTAGGTGAGAGTAGTGAGAGGTTGAGCGATCTTTGAAAATCCCTCAATAAAACAACGATAGTAACCCGCAAGACCTAGGAATTGCCACACCTCACATGGCGTCTTTGGTGCTTCCCAGTCTTTAATAGCTTCGATTTTAGCTGGATCGACATGAATTCCTAGTTCATTTACTACATGACCTAGGAACTGAACTTCGCGTAACCAAAAGTCACACTTCGAGATCTTAGCATACAACTTTTCTCGCCTCAATAGTTCCAAGACAAGTCGCAAGTGTTCCTCATGGTCCACCTTGCTCTTGGAATAGATCAGAATGTCATCAATAAAGACAATGACGAATTTATCTAGATAAGGCTTACAGACACGGTTCATCAAATCCATGAAAACCGCGGGTGCGTTGGTGAGACCAAAGGGCATGACCAAGAACTCAAAATGGCCATAACGAGTACGAAAAGCAGTCTTTGGAACATCGGCTTCCTGCACACGCAACTGGTGATAACCGGACCTCAAATCAATCTTTGAATAATAGCTAGAACCCTGAAGCTGGTCAAAGAGATCATCAATACGAGGAAGAGGATAGCGATTCTTGATGGTCACCTTGTTCAGCTCACGATAATCAATACACATACGAAGGCTCCCGTCTTTCTTCTTCACGAACAGAATAGGGGCTCCCCACGGGGATGAACTAGGTCAGATGAAACCCTTTTCCAAAAGTTCCTGTAACTGGTTGGACAACTCCAACATCTCGGGAGGCGCAAGACGATAAGGGGCTCGAGCAATAGGGGCTGCACCAGGTGCAAGATCAATACTAAACTCAACCTGACGATGAGGAGGAAGGCCAGGTAAGTCGTCAGGAAATACATCAGGAAAGTCACGAGCCACGGGAATATCCTCGATCTTCTTCTCACCATCACAAGAAACAGAAACGAGTGTCAGAATGGCCGAATAGCCCTTCCGAAGATACTTTTAGGCTTTCATACAAGAAATGATACTCAAAGAAGTACCGCTCTTCTCACCATGCACCGAAAGAATCTCTCCATCAGGGAGAGGAATACGGATAACCTTATCGAAACAAACGATCTCTGCACGATACAAAGACAACCAATCCATGCCCACGACAACATCAAAACTACCCAAGGATACCAGCATAAGGTCAATAGGGAAAGACCAACCCGAAAGTTCCAAACGACACTCCCGAAGAATATGTGTTGCTTTAATGTTCTTACCATCAGCCAATTCTATCAAGTACTTAGCCTCTAAGGGTGTAGGTACTATGTCTAGCAACTGACTAAATCCTGCCGATATAAAGCTCCTATCGGCACCAGAATCAAATAAAACAGAAGCATAGTGATCGTTAAGAAGGAACGTACCGGTAATAGTGTCTGGGTCCTGCCGGGCTTCCCCCGATCCAATGACGAAGACACGTGCGTTTCCGCCGCCGCCTCCATTGTTCCTGTTACCACCACCGTTCTTCCCACCATCACCCTGCTTCAGCTTGGGACAATCCCACTTAAAGTGACCGGTCTGACCGCAGTTGTAACAACCCTGGTTTGCCTTGTTAGTAGCCTGAGGGGTAGCTTTGTTGCTCAACCGAACACGACAAGTCTGAACCTCATGTCCCGGCTTCCCACACCGCTGACAAGTAGTGTAACACCCCAACCGATGGCGGAAACATCGGGATGTCACGTATTGATGATTGTTCAGTAGCTCATGGAAAATAATAGATTTCACTATATGATTTAAATGAATTACATACAATTGTTCTACAAGAATTCGTACATCAAACTGAATAAAACTATGCACATATCTTCAAGCATTAAGTCAAATCTTCAAGCAAGTAGAACCTGAAACATGTTAAGTTGAAAATATTTTGGGTCAACAAAAGTTGGTGAGAATTACATAAGTTTTGATAATAGAATAAAATTTGTTGTGCAATTCATGTGTCATGGCAATCTAGTCCATATGCGAAAACATACTAGAAGTAAATCGAGTGCATAATCAACCTTGTTGACTGTTGTAATTGTGGTACATCCCATACGCTCATGGTTCACTCGTTTATATTGCAGTAACAAACACCCACGTAACCTTTGTAGGAGGCACGTATCCGGGTGGGATTGTCAGTCCAATAGATCTATCAATGTATACCGTTTGGTTGATGAATGTTTATGCTAGAATTGTGCTTACCCTAGTCATGTTCAAGACATAATGCAACATAGAAATACACATAGACACATTGATGATTGAATTGCATAAATATTGTTGTAACATGTTTCACCCCAAAAATGGTGATAAATAGAAAATGGGCTATGTAAAACTCACCTTAGCAAAATGTTGTATTTGTTGATAAATAGAATAGTGTGTTGCCCAAATATATCAAGAATCACCATATAACAAGGTAATAAATATGTCTAAGTCTATCAAGTCTACAAATGTATAAGTTTCTAGGGCTTCGAATTGGGGATAAATGCTCGTTTGATTATGATAAAAAAATGTTTGATAATTTAGAGAATATTAATAAATAAATAACCAAAATTCTTCTTATGAAATTTAAATTTGATATGATCACAATAATGTGTTTAGAGTATAAAAATAATTTTTATAAAATTATTTTCTTTAGAATAGATTATTAAATCTATTTATAACAAATTGTCAAAATTTAACTTTAATATTTAAAAATACTAAAATTAAAGAATTTTTAGTTTAAAATTTATATTTCTGTTCTAAATATTCAGAAATAATTAGTATAAAATTTTGGTGTAAAAATACTAAAAATTGGATTTATTATGATTTAATTATGATTAAAACTAACAAAAATTGACTAAAAATATTAAATAAATGATTTTTCAGAAATAAAAATCATTTCTGAAAAGCTTAATGTTATAAAAACTTAACATAATTTTTGTGGAAATTAATAAGATCGTTTTAATATTTTTATAGATTTTTATAAATAAAATAGAATAAACTTGATTTATTTATTATATATATTAAATAAATAAATTTTTGAAAACTAAAAATTATGAGTGAAACTTTTTCATCAGATTCACCTAAGATAATTTTTGTAGAATAAATAAAAGAGTTTTGATAATTTAAAATGAATTTATAAGATTATATGTATAATATATGCTTATTTGTTAAAAAAGAAAAGGAAACAAAAAAAAAGAATCCACTGCAGGGACTCGAACCCGCGTGGATTGGGGAGAGGGCACCAGACACAACCACTTGGTCCAGACCAGTGGTTGTGTTTTGTTTTAGTTCGTTAAAATTAAATACCATATCTGTTCTAAGTGTTCTTCCCCAATTATCACTATTTCGAGCCCTAGATTTGCAATCGTTTGATTCACACATCGATAGCCCAATTAACCTTAGGGCTATTGATGTGTGAATGCCGAAGATCAAAACCCATCCAAAAATTCATACTTACAATGTGGAATCGAGCTCGATTGGTTAGTCAAGTCAAAAGTCAAAAACACAATCGTGGAGCAAGATCAGCGTATAATTATAAAGAAATAGAGGTGGAGAAAGATGAAATGGCGAGTTGGGATGGCTCGCAGATGATCAATTTATAGAGTTAACGTCCAGATCATAGGATTGGAAAGTTTGACTCGTTTAAAGGTAATGACGCGTGAAGAATTAATCTTGGCAATAGATGATTGATATTTGACGAAGCTATGAGTCAGAACTGGCCGGATAACATGAATTCTTACCATAATTATGTGATTGATTGATAAATCAGTGGGTTGGTCAAAAAGAAAAAAAAAATATCATACAGCTGTTGTGACAACTCGGGTAAATCTCTCTTTTGGTTTCTATCTTTTTGTTTGTTTCCTTCGTTATTTCTTTTGTTCTTTTGGTGCTTGTGCAATTTTCGGGACGAAAATTCTTTTAACGTGGGGATGATGTGACACCCGGCAAATTCTGGTTAACAACGTTGTCTAGATGAAAGTCTACCTTAGCGAGTCACGCGTATATTGTACTTAACTGGGTTAGTTAAGTCGGGTTATAGTTCGGGAACTATTGGTTTAGTCTAGAGGATCATTGGATGTTGGTCTAGAGGTTCATTAGATGTCGGTCCTTAACCAAGTGTACAAACGGTGACGATCGGTAGGATCGTCAGGGCATACGGAACGTACGAGTCTCGAGTCCCGGGAATTGGTGAACGAGTGTAAATATGTGTATTTACTTGTGTTATGTGTTTACAATCATTATATGACTTGTCGGTACGTGAATATGCATTAACCTATGTTAAAACGGGGTTTAACGCGCAAAACGCACCAAACCAACCCCTACAGGCGATTAGGAAGCCTAATCACCTGTAGGGGAGGCGAGTAGAGGACCTTAGGGGCGATTAGAGCCCTACTCGTGTGTATGTAGGGGCGATTAGGCCCAATCACCTGCACAATCATGCGATTAGCAGCCCTAATCGCATGAAACTGCTGCATACTCGCCTATAACGTGCTGGACGACTAGAAACGCCTATAAATACAATGCTTAACCTCCTAAACTTCCTAATATCAACCCTAGTCGTCCCATAACCGCCCCAAACACATAAACAACCTCTGGAAGGCGATTTTGATCAAAAACACAAGGTTTCAAGGTCTAATCATCATTCTTTCATAATCCTAAGGTTTGATTCTCATCCATAACACTTTGTAAACGTTTTTAATCAATCCCTAATGGTCCAGACCTGTTCATAAACGAAAAAGCTTTCTGAAAATCGTCAATAAGGGTTGTTAATCGGATTATAACTAATATACGTGCGTTATGGGTGTGTATGATTAGACAGATAGGATTTTTATGATTCTTGATGATGATTTGATGGGTTATCATGCTAGGTCAGGATTGATATTGATAGTATGATGATAGAAATCTCAGTAATTGGATAATAGTGTTATGATTACATGTGTTAGTATGATGTTGCATGCTATGTGAATGGTGTTTGGATTACTTTGGGTGCATGCAGGACTGATTATACGAGGTTGAACGAAGGGTTTTGGGTTAAACATGTTTAGGATAGTGTTTGGGATGATATTGGGTAGTTACACACGTTCTGGATCTGATTTGGAGCATTAAACGCGCGAAAAACCGGAACAGCAAGGTTACAGGCGAGTAGCATTCCTAATCGCTTATGTTGTAACATCGCAAAAATTCTCCCCAAATTTTTGGTATAAAAGCCCTTGTATTTTTTTTTCCATCGTTAAATATGCCTAAATCTCTATTTTTCCTAACACACAACTTATATATATATACATACATATATATATATATAATAATAATAATAATAATAATAAAAAATGATGATGATACATAATTAGTTGGTTTTGCCCAACCAACACATTAGCCCACAACAAACCCACCTTAAAACCTTCCTTTGTTCAGAGCCCAATTCCTCTCATTAGATCCGGCCCAGTACACAGCCCATAGGCCCAAACCAGTGGCCCAGCAAGCCTAAGCCCATACCTCCTCTTATGTTAAAAAAAAAAAAAAAAAGCTTCGCTGCTGACGGGTATCGAACCCGGGTTGCTTTCCAGACCAAACCACAACAACACCACTACGCCACACAAGCTTTTGTTATTAAAGCCGGACCTTTATTATACTTAAACGAATTCATTTCTGTTTTGCTTCCTTCCTTGCCCATCGAACAGCATCAGCAACAGCAGTTATGGTTTTTTTTTTTTTTTTTTTTCTCTCTTTTGACAAATCAATAGCATGATTAAAGCTTATTAATCATGGTTGACCATCGTTCCACGATTACCGGCCTAATCCTTACCAATTACACGTGCAATTACGAATTGTTTGACCATTATACGCGTGAACCATTCCAACCAAGTCAAACTTACCAATTTATCGAACCAAACGATTTCCCTATAAATTGATCATCCTCAAAGCAGTACAACTCGTCAATTATCACTTCTCAACCTCCAATCTTCTTCAAATCAATCTGTTTATTATCATTTGATCGTGGGTTTGACTTTAAGGTTGACCATCCAATCGAGTATCGAAACAACATTGTAAGATTAATTATTTCTGTGGTTTATGTTCATCGGCATCCACACATCAATAGCCCTATGATTAATTAGGCTATTGATGTGTGAATCAATGTATTGCAGGATCTAGGGTTCGAAGTCTTGAAATGGGGATGAACTCACTTTCACATAGTGTATATAATTATTCTTAACCGGGTTTCATCACAACCACTGGTCTAGGCCAAGTGGTTGTGACTATGGCCTATAACCCCTGGATCCCGAGTTCGAGTCCCTGCACTGACCCCGTTTTTGTTCCTTTCTTTTCTTTTTTTTTTTACAACAATTATATATATATATATATTAAATCTTTTAATCTTTTAAATTCATTTTAAAATATCAAAACTATTTTATAAATTCTACAAAAATTATATTATGTTAATCTGAGTTAAGATTTTTATTTACAATTTTTGTTTTTCAAAAATTCATTTATTTAATATTTATAATAATTAAATCATTTTTATACTATTATATTTATAAAAATCCATTTATATATCAAAACAATTTTATTAAATGCTCCAAAATTTATCCTGACTTTTTATAAAGTCAAACTTTACTGAAATCATTTTTAATTCAGTAAAATCATTTATTTTATATTTTTAATCAATTTTTGTTAGATTTAATCATAATTAAATCATATTAAATCCAATTTTCATCATTTTTGCACCAAAATTTTATACAAATTATTTTTAATTATTTAGAGCAGAAATATGATTTTTAAACTAATAATTCTTTAATTTTAATATTTTTAAATATTAAAGTTAAGATTTTGACAATTTGTAATAAATAGATTTAATGATCTATTTTAAAGAAAATAATTTTATAAAAATTATTTTTATACTTTAAAAAACATTCTTGTGACATCTTAAATTTAAATTTCATAAAAAGAGTTTTGGTTATTTATTTACTAAATTTCTCTCAATTGGCGAATATTTTTAATATTAATCAAACGAGCAATTATCCCCAATTCGAAGCCCTAGAACTTATACATTTGTAGACTTGATAGACTTAGACATATTTATTACCTCATTTTAGGGTGATACTTGATACATTTGGTCAACACATTTCTCAACAGATATAACATTTTACCAAGGTGAGTTTTACATAGCCCCTTTTCTATTTATCACCATTTTTGGGGTGAAACATGTTTATAACATCATCATTGCAATTCAATCATCAATGTGTCTATGTGTTTTCTATGTTGCATTATGTCTTGAGCATGATTAGAGTAAGCACCATTCTAGCATAATCATTAACATTGATCAGCCGGCGGTATACATTGATAGATCTATTGGACCGACAATCCCACCCGGATACGTGCCTCCTACAAAGGTTACGTGGGTGTTTGTTATCGTATAACATATTGGACCATGAGCGTATGGTATGTATCATTTTATAACAGTCATCAGGGTTGATTATGCACTCGATTTATTTCTAGTATGTTCTCACATATGGACTAGATTGACATGACACATGAATTGCACAACATTTTATTCAATCATCAAAAACCTATGTAATTCTCACCAACTTTTGTTGACCCAAACATTTTCAACTTAACATGTTTCAGGTTCTATTTGCTTGAAGATTTGTATTGATGTTTGAAGATATGTGTATAGTTTCAATCAATTTGATGTACAAATTCTAGAACATTTGTATGTAAGTTATTTAAATCATTTATGAAACTTATTGTTCACCATGAGCTACTGAACAATCATCAATACGTGACATCCCGATGTTTCCGCCATCGGTTGGGGTGTTACAGATTGGTATCAGAGCCATGGTTATAGGGAATTAGGTTATTAGAAAAATAATCTAGTCTATAACCATAGGATTTAACAAGTACTTGCTTCTTTTACTTGCTATTCTCTATCTCCCTCCTACTTCTTATCCCTACTATCATCCCTACAAGAAAGTTACTCTCCATCAGTGGATCTACTCTTAGACTAATAGGACAAATTCCTCAGGTTTAACCTGAACCCCCTTGAGATCTCGTCGAAGTTCTAGATCTTAATAACGAACACGTGCAATCTGGAAGGGTGAACGCCTGTATTCTGAGTCTTCTGTCTAGGCTGGCATTGCGCATATATCCCAATCAGACGAGGGACCCGGATGCCTACCTGGGAATTCTCGGGATGAGTGTTCACTTATAGGCTAAAGCATGTCTTCATATGTTATTAGAATCTGGAGTCTTTGATAAGTTAACGTTTTCGTTTATTCGTTTTAATTAATGAATAAATGATTACATTCCTTATATCACCTCATTCATTTCATGCCACATTGAACCTTCATTGTGTCCCTTACGGATCATGTCTCCACGTCGTAGCACTCGCAATAACAGTGGTGAAAACCAAGAGGAAACAACCACAACACCAACCACAACAACAACAAAAACAACAAAGGTGTTGATGCCCGACTGGCTGCGATTATCCACAACCCTGCTCAGGTTACTACTCCTAATCGTCCTGGTAAATACAACTATGGTCAATGCTATGAATGTGGAAACCCAAATCACTACCGTAACCGATGCCCTAAACTAAACCGAGACCAAGACCCTCCAGCTACTTAACAGCAAGTCCCACCATTTAAATGTTGTTTGCTTTCAATTCTATGTAATGACACTTTTGATTCAAGTAATAAATTCTAGTATTATCATAACATCTGTGTGCATGCTTGTTTGAATGTAAACTGATTGCTATATCTATAATCATACTTGCTTATTTGTACAACAATTAGTTGACTACCAAACACCTACTTAACGATTGATAGAGGTCATCATGTCTTTCCAACAGTCGGGAGAGGCCCTACCACCTGCTCAACGACTGGTGGAGACTATCAGACCTGCTCAACAATCGGTAGAGTCATAGAAGGACACAAAACCTTAATGTAAGGTAAATTGGTGATTGCGGTCCGGAACGTAATCATGAATTTACAGGTACGTTAAGGTAGTGTGAAATTCTATCAAGGTTTTCAGTAGATAACCAAATGTAAACCCTAGTTATCTAGTAGTTCACTTAGTCAAACGTAACACGCCGCTTATCCACATTATTCGAGACAGATTATTCTACTCATGTCGTGCCTTAACACAGGTCACACTTGTCACAATTTCTATCAAATCCCCTTCAACCCTGTGTTTTCAATAAACTTCGGGACGAAGTTTCTAAAAGTAGGGGAGACTGTAACATCGCAAAAATTCTCCCCAAATTTTTGGTATAAAAGCCCTTGTATTTTTTTTTCCATCGTTAAATATGCCTAAATCTCTATTTTTCCTAACACACAACTTATATATATATATATACATATAATAATAATAATAATAATAATAATAATAATAATAATAATAAAAAATGATGATGATACATAATTAGTTGGTTTTGCCCAACCAACACATTAGCCCACAACAAACCCACCTTAAAACCTTCCTTTGTTCAGAGCCCAATTCCTCTCATTAGATCCGGCCCAGTACACAGCCCATAGGCCCAAACCAGTGGCCCAGCAAGCCTAAGCCCATACCTCCTCTTATGTTAAAAAAAAAAAAAAAAAAGCTTCGCTGCTGACGGGTATCGAACCCGGGTTGCTTTCCAGACCAAACCACAACAACACCACTACGCCACACAAGCTTTTGTTATTAAAGCCGGACCTTTATTATACTTAAACGAATTCATTTCTGTTTTGCTTCCTTCCTTGCCCATCGAACAGCATCAGCAACAGCAGTTATGGTTTTTATTTATTTTTTTTCTCTCTTTTGACAAATCAATAGCATGATTAAAGCTTATTAATCATGGTTGACCATCGTTCCACGATTACCGGCCTAATCCTTACCAATTACACGTGCAATTACGAATTGTTTGACCATTATACGCGTGAACCATTCCAACCAAGTCAAACTTACCAATTTATCGAACCAAACGATTTCCCTATAAATTGATCATCCTCAAAGCAGTACAACTCGTCAATTATCACTTCTCAACCTCCAATCTTCTTCAAATCAATCTGTTTATTATCATTTGATCGTGGGTTTGACTTTAAGGTTGACCATCCAATCGAGTATCGAAACAACATTGTAAGATTAATTATTTCTGTGGTTTATGTTCATCGGCATCCACACATCAATAGCCCTATGATTAATTAGGCTATTGATGTGTGAATCAATGTATTGCAGGATCTAGGGTTCGAAGTCTTGAAATGGGGATGAACTCACTTTCACATAGTGTATATAATTATTCTTAACCGGGTTTCATCACAACCACTGGTCTAGGCCAAGTGGTTGTGACTATGGCCTATAACCCCTGGATCCCGAGTTCGAGTCCCTGCACTGACCCCGTTTTTGTTCCTTTCTTTTCTTTTTTTTTTTACAACAATTATATATATATATTAAATCTTTTAATCTTTTAAATTCATTTTAAAATATCAAAACTATTTTATAAATTCTACAAAAATTATATTATGTTAATCTGAGTTAAGATTTTTATTTACAATTTTTGTTTTTCAAAAATTCATTTATTTAATATTTATAATAATTAAATCATTTTTATACTATTATATTTATAAAAATCCATTTATATATCAAAACAATTTTATTAAATGCTCCAAAATTTATCCTGACTTTTTATAAAGTCAAACTTTACTGAAATAATTTTTAATTCAGTAAAATCCTTTATTTTATATTTTTAATCAATTTTTGTTAGATTTAATCATAATTAAATCATATTAAATCCAATTTTCATCATTTTTGCACCAAAATTTTATACAAATTATTTTTAATTATTTAGAGCAGAAATATGATTTTTAAACTAATAATTCTTTAATTTTAATATTTTTAAATATTAAAGTTAAGATTTTGACAATTTGTAATAAATAGATTTAATGATCTATTTTAAAGAAAATAATTTTATAAAAATTATTTTTATACTTTAAACAACATTCTTGTGACATCTTAAATTTAAATTTCATAAAAAGAGTTTTGGTTATTTATTTACTAAATTTCTCTCAATTGGCGAATATTTTTAATATTAATCAAACGAGCAATTATCCCCAATTCGAAGCCCTAGAACTTATACATTTGTAGACTTGATAGACTTAGACATATTTATTACCTCATTTTAGGGTGATACTTGATACATTTGGTCAACACATTTCTCAACAGATATAACATTTTACCAAGGTGAGTTTTACATAGCCCCTTTTCTATTTATCACCATTTTTGGGGTGAAACATGTTTATAACATCATCATTGCAATTCAATCATCAATGTGTCTATGTGTTTTCTATGTTGCATTATGTCTTGAGCATGATTAGAGTAAGCACCATTCTAGCATAATCATTAACATTGATCAGCCGGCGGTATACATTGATAGATCTATTGGACCGACAATCCCACCCGGATACGTGCCTCCTACAAAGGTTACGTGGGTGTTTGTTATCGTATAACATATTGGACCATGAGCGTATGGTATGTATCATTTTATGACAGTCATCAGGGTTGATTATGCACTCGATTTATTTCTAGTATGTTCTCACATATGGACTAGATTGACATGACACATGAATTGCACAACATTTTATTCAATCATCAAAAACCTATGTAATTCTCACCAACTTTTGTTGACCCAAACATTTTCAACTTAACATGTTTCAGGTTCTATTTGCTTGAAGATTTGTATTGATGTTTGAAGATATGTGTATAGTTTCAATCAATTTGATGTACATATTCTAGAACATTTGTATGTAAGTTATTTAAATCATTTATGAAACTTATTGTTCACCATGAGCTACTGAACAATCATCAATACGTGACATCCCGATGTTTCCGCCATCGGTTGGGGTGTTACATATGTTACAGGCGAGTAGGGTGCTAATCGCCTATAACACAGGCGAGTAGAGGTCTAATTGTGTGACAGTTCAGGTGATTAGCCCTAATCACTAGTAAGTTCAGGTGATTAGCCCTAATCACTAGAAAGTTCAGGGGAGTAGCCCCTAATCGCCTATAATAGAGGGGAGTAGCCCCTAATCGCCTATAATAGGGGCGAATAGGACTCCTAATTGCTAGTTGACCAACCTAAATGCTAGTTGACTTTTCCTAATCGCGTGTACTGCTGCTGTAAGTGTAAATTAGCATTCCGAGACCCGATTTAACATGTAGTAACATGCTAGGAACCCCGTAACATGTCTAATAACTTGGTAACATATATTTGGATGTATTTCGGTGATACGTGAACTATGTGCTATAACTTGTTGTGCGTTAACGTATGTTAAGTGTACTTGCGTTATTGTACGTTTTGGAGCGTAAACATAACACGGGGAGTCTCGGGTCACCAATGGGATGTCGAGTCTTGTACTTTGGGTCGGTTAAACAGTCACGGTGTTTTCAAACGAACTTGGTTATGGTCTGGACATCTAGGGACTAATTAACCTGCGGGTTATTAGTCTAAGTACTTGTAACTGTCGTATGTTAGGTCGCCGCTTACGGGACTAGCATAGCAGCTGGGTTTACTCGGGTTAAGGAGTAACGCAACTTAAGGTGAGTTTACGGCCCCTCTTTTAAACTGGTTTTATACTTTCGGGGGAGAAAACATGTGTTAAAACTTATGTTTGGTAACTATTGTCATACTATGGGTTTTCTATTGTGTACTACACGATCTTTGGAAGTCCCGGGGGGAACCATGAATGTGCGGGTTTGCACAACGGGGAAATGTGAATAGCGCTATTGGGAGTGACCAACCCCGCTCGTCGACTTGGAGGGTCGGCGGGTGCATATTGTCTCAAACAGGAACAATAGGAACAACAGGAACTACATCGGGCATACTTTTGGTATTCGCGTTAGTAATGGTTTTCCAATCGTGGTAGTAACAAAACGTACGCCTAGCTAGCGTATACTGGTTTTCTATTTGTTATAGTATGGACAGGTGGACTTGGTACTTGGATACAAAACCTGTAAACTCACCAGCATTTTTGTGCTGACGTAAACTTTTACATGTTTTCTCAGGTCGCTAAGGTAGCACGACTGGACTAGGGCGCACGCGTCTGCACGGCGTCTTAATAGGGTTGCATGGTCTTTTGAACGTTGAACTATTGTTTCATTATTGAGATATTGTTTTTAAATAAGCTTCCGCTGTAAACGGGGATTTTAAACTATGTTTTGAAATTGCATTTATGTTCATTTAGACTTGTTTATTGTGATCGTTGGTTTGGATCCTGGTTTGTCATGCGCCTCGCGGTAAAACTCCGCAAGTGGATTTTGAGGGTGTGACAGATTGGTATCAGAGCCAATGGTTATAGTGAACTAGGACTGCATGTAGAGTCTAGTCTATAGCCGAGTCGCACACACTAGACGATCACATGGTACTAAACGTTATAGTGGTTTACGTATGGTCTTGTCGGGGTGTCTCTAAATCGTTGGTCTTTCTACGTTACATCATCCGTTCTATCTTAGGTTGGGTTACTTATTATCTAGGCAGTGTAGTCTATTGGAGTAACTCGTGTACTCTTGAGATTTGTCCAAGGCTCGGACATCTCCCTTTCGCACCCCAATAGAAACACTTGTCATAAACTACCGTAGTATTACGGTGTGTAGCTAAGAGTCTATGTTCGGTGATTTGAACTTTGAACTAGGAGAACACTTGGAGGACCATGTAGAGCGGTTTATCATTTTGGGTGCACACAAAATCATAAACCGAAATGCATGGAAGCCCTAGTGAGCTCTGGGTTTGAGGGGATAGTCCTGGATTGGATCTGGCTTTGATCTTGTGAACATTAGTGGTTATCTTTAACTGCGAAACTAAATTTTCTCGTTCTTTCTGCCAGAATCATGTCTGGAGTGCGTGGAGGACGTGGAGGTGGTCGCAATGGTGGACGTGGTGGTGGTCGCGGTGGTGCTGGTGGTCGTGGTGGAGGTATTAACCTATCACAGGCTGATCTGAACAACTTGCTCCAAGCTGCCTTCCAGTTAGGGCACAACGGTGGTGGTAAGTTGTTTTATCCATTTTCTTTGCCTCATTGGTGAGCCTTGTTTACGTTATTCGTGGTTTCTCATACGTTTCATTTCAGGTGGTCCTGTTGACCCACCCCCACCCATGTGCACCTACAAGATGTTCCGGGACTGTAAGCCCCAGGAATTCTCTGGCACTGAGGGTGCGGTTAGCTTGCTAAGGTGGTTGGAGAAAGTGGAGTCGGTATTTCTGATGTGTAACTGTCTTCCAGAAGACCGGGTAAAGTATTCGGCTGCGTTATTTCAGGACGTGGCATTGACTTGGTGGAATGGTATCACCCAGAACATGGGTATTGGGGAGGCATATGCTATGCCATGGGAGAATTTTGTGCAGTTGCTGAAGCGTGAGTATTGTCCGAGGGAAGAGGTACAGAAGCTGGAGCATGAGGTGTGGAACCTCAAGATGACTGGATCGGAAATCGAGAAGTATACTGTGAGGAGGAATGAGTTGGCAGTGCTGTGTCCCGATCTGCACGTGCCAGAGTATCGTAGGATTGAACACTATGTCTCAGGGTTAGTACCGGAAATTGCAGGGTTAGTGGCTGCTGGGAATCATCCTACTTATGCGGAGGTAGTTCGATCGGCCCATAGGATGACCAACTTAAAAGTGAACGAGGGGATTTTTCCTGCGAAGGGTTCAACAGTTAAGGCCCCAGAGAACAACAAGCGCAAGTGGGAAAATGACGGGAAAGGATCTGGGTCTGCACAGCAGGGTAAAAGGTTTGATAATGGGGGTTCATCTTCTTCGGGTAACAAGCAGGGTGGTTATGCGGGAAAACTGCCCAAATGCAACAAGTGTGGACGCCATCATCAAGGGAACTGCGACAGTAACCGTTGTCACCGCTGCCAGCGAACAGGGCATTATGCTAAGGATTGTCGGGCTACACTTCCATCGACTCAGGCTCCGACTAACAGCTCAGCTCCGACTACTCAGGGGACTACAGGGAAACAAGGATGCTACAACTGTGGTGACACTGGGCATTACAAGAAGGATTGCCCAAAACTGAAGCAGGGTGGGAACAACGGGAATGGTAACAACGGGGGCGGCGGCAGAAATGCACGTGCCTTCGTCATTGGAGCTGCTGAGGCTAGGCAGGACCCTGACACAGTCACCGGTACGTTTCTTCTCAATAATCGTTCTGTTAGCGTGTTATTTGATTCTGGTGCCGACAAGAGTTTTGTATCCATGGATGTTAGTCGACTGCTAGATGTAGTACCCGTACCATTAGAAACCAAGTATATTATTGAGTTAGCTGACGGTAAAACGATTGAAGCTACTAGTGTTCTTCGGGAGTGTCAATTAGAGTTGTCGGGTTTATCGTTCCCCATCGACCTTATGCCGGTACCATTGGGTAGTTTTGACGTTGTGGTAGGAATGGATTGGTTATCTTTGTATCGCGCGGAGATCGTCTGTTACGATAAGGTTATTCGGATTCCTCTCCCTGATGGGGAATTTCTTTCTGTGTACGGTATCAAGGGTGGTGTTCCGCTAAACATCATCTCTAGCATGAAAGCCCTTAAGTGTCTTCGAAAGGGTTATCCAGCCGTATTGGCGCTTTTATCTGTTTCCTCTGGTGATGAAAAGAAGATCGACGACATTCCGGTGGTACGCGAGTTTCCTGATGTTTTTCCCGATGATTTATCTGGTCTTCCTCCTCATCGTCAAGTCGAGTTCGGTATTGATCTTGTACCAGGGGCTGCTCCTATTGCTCGGGCCCCCTATCGTCTTGCACCTCCCGAGATGCAGGAATTGTCCAGTCAGTTACAGGAACTCTTGGACAAGGGTTTCATCCGGCCAAGTTCTTCCCCTTGGGGAGCCCCGATTTTATTTGTTAAGAAGAAGGATGGAAGTTTCCGATTGTGTGTGGACTACAGAGAGCTGAACAAATTGACCGTCAAGAACCGTTATCCTCTTCCACGCATTGATGATCTATTCGACCAGCTTCAGGGTTCTAGTTATTATTCCAAGATCGATTTGAGGTCCGGTTATCACCAGCTGCGCGTCAGGGAGGCTGACGTTGCGAAGACTGCTTTTCGAACACGTTATGGCCATTTCAAATTCTTGGTCATGCCTTTCGGTCTCACGAACGCACCAGCGGTTTTCATGGAGTTGATGAACCGCGTCTGTAAACCATATCTGGACAAGTTCGTCATTGTGTTTATTGATGACATTCTGATCTACTCCAAGAACGAGACCGAACACGGGGAACATCTGCGGTTAGTTTTGGAACTCTTGCGACGGGAACAACTTTACGCCAAGTTCTCAAAGTGTGACTTTTGGTTACGCGAAGTTCAATTCCTAGGACATGTGGTTAATGAACTAGGAATTCATGTCGATCCAGCTAAAATCGAAGCGATCAAGGACTGGGGAGCACCAAAGACGCCAACTGAGGTGCGGCAATTCCTAGGCCTTGCGGGCTATTATCGTCGTTTCATTCAGGGGTTCTCGAAGATTGCTCAACCCCTCACCACTCTCACTCAGAAGGATAGGAAGTTCGATTGGGGTGAATCACAAGAGTCAGCGTTTGAAGAACTGAAGTCTAAACTGTGTTCTGCTCCTATTTTGTCTTTACCTGAGGGTCCTGATGATTTTGTTGTTTACTATGACGCTTCCATTCATGGACTCGGTTGCGTGTTGATGCAACGCGAGAAAGTGATTGCGTATGCTTCTCGTCAACTCAAAGTGCACGAGAAGAACTACACAACTCATGACTTGGAGTTGGGTGCTGTGGTATTCGCGTTGAAAATTTGGAGACATTACTTGTACGGTACCAAATGCACCATCTACACCGATCACAAGAGTCTCCAACACATTTTCGACCAACAACACTTGAACATACGGCAACGCCGTTGGATCGAACTTTTGAACGACTATGATTGTGCTATTAAGTACCATCCTGGCAAGGCGAATGTTGTAGCAGACGCCTTGAGCAGGAAGGAATCTACTAAACCTCGTCGCGTTCGGGCGTTGCAGCTCACTATTCATTCATCGTTACCTGATCAACTCCGTTCTGCCCAATTGGAAGCTTTGAAGGAGGAAAACCTTAAAGCTGAAACTATGCACGGTGCCGACAAGCACCTAGAGCGAAGGTCTGATGGTCTGCACTATTTCGCAGAACGTATATGGGTTCCTTTGTTCGGGGGACTACGGGAGCTTGTCCTTGATGAGGCTCATAAGTCCCGGTATTCTATTCATCCTGGTTCGGATAAGATGTACCAAGATCTAAAGGTGCTTTACTGGTGGCCAAACATGAGATCGGACATAGCCTCATACGTGAGCAAATGCTTGACCTGTGCTAAGGTCAAGGTGGAATACCAGAAACCGTCGGGTCTCCTGCAACAACCTGAAATTCCGGAATGGAAATGGGAACGGATTACTATGGATTTTGTCACACAACTTCCTAAATCACCAAGCGGGAACGACAAGATATGGGTGATTGTCGATCGGTTGACGAAATCAGCCCATTTTCTTGCTATTAAGGAGACCGACACCATGGATCGTTTGGCTCGTCTTTACTTGAAAGAAGTTGTTTCTAAGCACGGGGGTACCAGTTTCTATTATCTCGGATTGTGACTCCCATTTTACTTCTCACTTTTGGAAGTCTTTGCACAAGGCTTTGGGTACCCAACTAGACATGAGTACGGCTTACCATCCACAGACTGACGGTCAGAGTGAGCGTACGATTCAAACTTTAGAAGACATGCTGCGGGCATGTGTGATCGATTTTGGCAAGGGTTGGGAAGCTCATCTGCCGTTGGTAGAATTCTCGTACAACAACAGTTATCACACGAGCATCAAAGCTGCTCCGTTCGAAGCACTGTACGGACGGAAATGCCGTTCTCCTCTTTGTTGGGCTGAAGTGGGTGAGAGTCAACTCACTGGGCCTGAACTAGTGTACGAAACTTCGGAAAAGATCGTACAGATTCGTAATCGGTTGGCGGCGGCACGGGACCGGCAAAAGAGTTATGCTGATCAGCGTCGCAAACCACTGGAATTCCAAGTCAATGACAAGGTACTTCTAAAAGTCTCACCGTGGAAGGGCGTCATACGCTTTGGGAAGCGTGGCAAACTCAATCCGCGATATGTCGGCCCATTTACGATCCTGGAACGGATTGGGCCGGTGGCATATCGACTTGATCTACCGACGGAGCTCGGTAACGTACATAACGTCTTTCACGTGTCAAACTTGAAGAAGTGTCTGGCTGACGAGTCTCTCATCGTTCCACTGGAAGAGATCAAGGTTGATGATCGTCTTCGGATTGTGGAAGAACCTGTAGAGATCCTTGATTACAAGATTCGCAGCCTGCGTCACAGCAAGATTCGTATCGTTAAGGTTCGGTGGAACTCGGACCGGGGACCGGAATATACATGGGAACGGGAGGATCAGATGAAGTCTAAGTATCCTCATCTTTTTCCTAAGGAAGCGTTCGAGTCGAGACATGTCTCTTCGGCAGCTGAATGAATCTCGGGTCGAGATTCCTTTTAACGTGGGGATGATGTGACAACTCGGGTAAATCTCTCTTTTGGTTTGTATCTTTTTGTTTGTTTCCTTCGTTATTTCTTTTGTTCTTTTGGTGCTTGTGCAATTTTCGGGACGAAAATTCTTTTAACGTGGGGATGATGTGACACCCGGCAAATTCTGGTTAACAACGTTGTCTAGATGAAAGTCTACCTTAGCGAGTCACGCGTATATTGTACTTAACTGGGTTAGTTAAGTCGGGTTATAGTTCGGGAACTATTGGTTTAGTCTAGAGGATCATTGGATGTTGGTCTAGAGGTTCATTAGATGTCGGTCCTTAACCAAGTGTACAAACGGTGACGATCGGTAGGATCGTCAGGGCATACGGAACGTACGAGTCTCGAGTCCCGGGAATTGGTGAACGAGTGTAAATATGTGTATTTACTTGTGTTATGTGTTTACAATCATTATATGACTTGTCGGTACGTGAATATGCATTAACATATGTTAAAACGGGGTTTAACGCGCAAAACGCACCAAACCAACCCCTACAGGCGATTAGGAAGCCTAATCACCTGTAGGGGAGGCGAGTAGAGGACCTTAGGGGCGATTAGAGCCCTACTCGTGTGTATGTAGGGGCGATTAGGCCCAATCACCTGCACAATCATGCGATTAGCAGCCCTAATCGCATGAAACTGCTGCATACTCGCCTATAACGTGCTGGACGACTAGAAACGCCTATAAATACAATGCTTAACCTCCTAAACTTCCTAATATCAACCCTAGTCATCCCATAACCGCCCCAAACACATAAACAACCTCTGGAAGGCGATTTTGATCAAAAACACAAGGTTTCAAGGTCTAATCATCATTCTTTCATAATCCTAAGGTTTGATTCTCATCCATAACACTTTGTAAACGTTTTTAATCAATCCCTAATGGTCCAGACCTGTTCATAAACGAAAAAGCTTTCTGAAAATCGTCAATAAGGGTTGTTAATCGGATTATAACTAATATACGTGCGTTATGGGTGTGTATGATTAGAAAGATAGGATTTTTATGATTCTTGATGATGATTTGATGGGTTATCATGCTAGGTCAGGATTGATATTGATAGTATGATGATAGAAATCTCAGTAATTGGATAATAGTGTTATGATTACATGTGTTAGTATGATGTTGCATGCTATGTGAATGGTGTTTGGATTACTTTGGGTGCATGCAGGACTGATTATACGAGGTTGAACGAAGGGTTTTGGGTTAAACATGTTTAGGATAGTGTTTGGGATGATATTGGGTAGTTACACACGTTCTGGATCTGATTTGGAGCATTAAACGCGCGAAAAACCGGAACAGCAAGGTTACAGGCGAGTAGCATTCCTAATCGCCTATGTTACAGGCGAGTAGGGTGCTAATCGCCTATAACACAGGCGAGTAGAGGTCTAATTGTGTGACAGTTCAGGTGATTAGCCCTAATCACTAGTAAGTTCAGGTGATTAGCCCTAATCACTAGAAAGTTCAGGGGAGTAGCCCCTAATCGCCTATAATAGAGGGGAGTAGCCCCTAATCGCCTATAATAGGGGCGAATAGGACTCCTAATTGCTAGTTGACCAACCTAAATGCTAGTTGACTTTTCCTAATCGCGTGTACTGCTGCTGTAAGTGTAAATTAGCATTCCGAGACCCGATTTAACATGTAGTAACATGCTAGGAACCCCGTAACATGTCTAATAACTTGGTAACATATATTTGGATGTATTTCGGTGATACGTGAACTATGTGCTATAACTTGTTGTGCGTTAACGTATGTTAAGTGTACTTGCGTTATTGTACGTTTTGGAGCGTAAACATAACACGGGGAGTCTCGGGTCACCAATGGGATGTCGAGTCTTGTACTTTGGGTCGGTTAAACAGTCACGGTGTTTTCAAACGAACTTGGTTATGGTCTGGACATCTAGGGACTAATTAACCTGCGGGTTATTAGTCTAAGTACTTGTAACTGTCGTATGTTAGGTCGCCGCTTACGGGACTAGCATAGCAGCTGGGTTTACTCGGGTTAAGGAGTAACGCAACTTAAGGTGAGTTTACGGCCCCTCTTTTAAACTGGTTTTATACTTTCGGGGGAGAAAACATGTGTTAAAACTTATGTTTGGTAACTATTGTCATACTATGGGTTTTCTATTGTGTACTACACGATCTTTGGAAGTCCCGGGGGGAACCATGAATGTGCGGGTTTGCACAACGGGGAAATGTGAATAGCGCTATTGGGAGTGACCAACCCCGCTCGTCGACTTGGAGGGTCGGCGGGTGCATATTGTCTCAAACAGGAACAATAGGAACAACAGGAACTACATCGGGCATACTTTTGGTATTCGCGTTAGTAATGGTTTTCCAATCGTGGTAGTAACAAAACGTACGCCTAGCTAGCGTATACTGGTTTTCTATTTGTTATAGTATGGACAGGTGGACTTGGTACTTGGATACAAAACCTGTAAACTCACCAGCATTTTTGTGCTGACGTAAACTTTTACATGTTTTCTCAGGTCGCTAAGGTAGCACGACTGGACTAGGGCGCACGTGTCTGCACGGCGTCTTAATAGGGTTGCATGGTCTTTTGAACGTTGAACTATTGTTTCATTATTGAGATATTGTTTTTAAATAAGCTTCCGCTGTAAACGGGGATTTTAAACTATGTTTTGAAATTGCATTTATGTTCATTTAGACTTGTTTATTGTGATCGTTGGTTTGGATCCTGGTTTGTCATGCGCCTCGCGGTAAAACTCCGCAAGTGGATTTTGAGGGTGTGACAGCTGTTGCTGTTCGTCGAAGGAGAAAGGGCAAGAGGAAAGGATAGTTGTTTGTGTATTTATATCAATGAGTTGGAATTAAAGCAAGATAAGGCTTGCAGCTCAGTTGGTTTGGTGATTGTGTTGGTTGGTGATCGGCGCGGGTTCGAAACCCGGGTGGAACACTATTTTTTTTAACCAACAAGGGGAAGGAAGAAAAGGATTTGGGCCGGCTCATGTCTATGTTGTGGGCCGGAACACTCCTGGGCTCCGAATCAACAAAGGAAAGTTTAAGGTGGGTTTGGTGTGGGCCAATGTGTTGGGCTTCTGGGCTGGTTGGGTTGGGTTAAGACAAATCAACAAGTATTAAAATGTAGTTATTAGTTATTATTTATTATTATTATAAACTTTTAAATATATATATATATATATGTATATGTATGAATAATTATTATTGTATCGGGGTTCAAAATATCACCAAAAATAATAAGGCTTGTCGTTTTAATCCGTAACGTATATCTATTTAGTGCGAAATGTTACAGTCTCCCCTACTTTTAGGAACTTCGTCCCGAAGTTAAAGGAAGACACTAGGTTAGCAATTGGTCAACTACCGAAAACCTTAATAAAATTTCACACTACCTTAACGTACCTGTAAATTCATGATTACGTTCCGGACCGTAATTACCAATTTACCTTACATTAGGGTTTTGTGTCCTTTTATGACTCTTCCGATTGTTGAGCAGGTCTGATAGTCTCCACCAGTCATTGAGCAGGTGGTAGGGCCTCTCCCGACTGTTGAAAAGACATGATGACCTCTACCAATCATTGAGTAGATTGTTTGGTAGTCCACTAATTGTTGTACAAGTAAGCAAGTATGATTATATTTATAGCAATCAATTCACATTCACACAAGCATGCACTCAGATATTATGATAATACTTGATTTATTATTTGAATCAAAAGTGTCAATACATAGAATTAAAGAGAAAAATAGACATCAATCAAATGGTAGAGTTTGTGGTTAAGTAGTTGGAGGGTCTCAAGCGGGATTATTTGGAGCATCAAGAGCGTTTGTAGCTGGGATTCGACAAGCATCTGTAAGATGCCCATACCTTTGGAAATTGGTGCACTGTCGGCAGGGTACTTGAGTTGGGTGGTGATACTGGCAGGTGTCACACTTAGGTAGCTTCCCGTTGTATTGTTTCTTGTTGGGTGGGGCAGCGGTGTCTATTGCAAAATTCCTGACCTTACACTTCCCGTTGGTTGAGGCCTCGGTTTTGATTTCAACGGCAGGTTGGGGAGTATCCTTTGCAACGGTTTTCTTTTCCCCTTTCCGAGTCAGGGTTCCTGCCTTCACATGGTTATTTGTTAGGGTGGCAGCCAAACGCTTTGCTTCCTCCAAAGTAGCAGGGTTCCTTCCCCACACTGTGTCTTGAATCTGCATCGGTAAACCACCAATGTATTTTTCGATAGCAATGGGCAAAGGGGTGACTTTGTGGGGTAACAGTAAGCTAAGCTCGTGAAAACGAGTGTTGTAAGCAAGGTTTTCCCCACTGTCTTGAGCAAGATCATGAAATTCATCTTCCAGCTTCTTAATTTCATTACGAGGATAGAACTCTGCCTTCATAATGTCTTTAGCTTGATCCCAAGTTAAGGCTAGTGCAGCTTCAGCTCCGCGAGTGCGTTTTTCTTCATTCCACCAAGTGAGTGCTCGTTTGTGAAGAACACTCATGGCATAACGGACTTTAAAGTTGTCGGGGCATTCACTGTTGATGAAGGTATTCTCAATACCCTCAAACCATTGCAGGAGTCCTGTAGCTCCTTCTTCTCCACTGAACTGTGGGGGATTGCAAGAATTAAAGTGCTTAAGGGTACAGGCTGGAAGTCCATTCCCGTTGTGGTATCCATTTCCATTTCCGTTGCCGTTGCCGTTGCCGTTCCCGTTGCCGTTCAACTGGATGACTTGAGCTAGTAAGTTGGGAACCAGAGTTGCGATTTGCTGCGCCATTTGTTGAGAAATGATTGCAGCCAGTTGGGCATCGACACCATTGTTGTTGTTGTTGTTGTTGTTGTTGTGGTTAGTATCGTGGTTGTGGTTGTGATTGCTACTTCCTTCATCATGATTTTCACCACTGTTAAGACGAGCACTGCGACGTGGAGGCATGATCTGTAAGAGACATAGTGAAATGAATGAGATTATATAAGGAGTGTAATCATTTATTCATTAATTAAAACGAATAAACGAAAACGTTGACTTATCAAAGATTCTAAATTCTAATAACATATGAAGACATGCTTTAGCCTATAAGTGAACACTCATCCCGAGAATTCCCAGGTAGGCATCCGGGTCCCTCTTCTGATTGGGATATATGCGCAATGCCAGCCTAGACAGAAGATTCAGAATACAGGCGTTCACCCTTCCAGATTGCACGTGTTCGTTATTAAAATCTAGAACTTCGACGAGATCTCAAGGTGGTTCAGGTTAAACCTGAGGATCTTATCTTATTAGTCTAAGAGTGGATCCAGTGATGGAGAACAATCTTCTTGTAGGGATGAAAGTAGGGATAAGAAGTAGGAGGGAGATAGAGTATAGCAAGTAAAAGAAGCAAGTACTGATTAAATCCTATGGTTATAGACTAGATTATTTCTCTAATAACCTAATTCCCTATAACCATGGCTCTGATACCAATCTGTAACACCCCAACCGATGGCGGAAACATCGGGATGTCACGTATTGATGATTGTTCAGTAGCTCATGAAAAATAATAGATTTCACTATATGATTTAAATGAATTACATACAATTGTTCTACAAGAATTCGTACATCAAACTGAATAAAACTATGCACATATCTTCAAGCATTAAGTAAAATCTTCAAGCAAGTAGAACCTGAAACATGTTAAGTTGAAAATATTTTGGGTCAACAAAAGTTGGTGAGAATTACATAAGTTTTGATAATAGAATAAAATTTGTTGTGCAATTCATGTGTCATGGCAATCTAGTCCATATGCGAAAACATACTAGAAGTAAATCGAGTGTATAATCAACCTTGTTGACTGTTGTAATTGTGGTACATCCCATACGCTCATGGTTCACTCGTTTATATTGCAGTAACAAACACCCACGTAACCTTTGTAGGAGGCACGTATCCGGGTGGGATTGTCAGTCCAATAGATCTATCAATGTATACCGTTTGGTTGATGAATGTTTATGCTAGAATTGTGCTTACCCTAGTCATGTTCAAGACATAATGCAACATAGAAATACACATAGACACATTGATGATTGAATTGCATAAATTTTGTTGTAACATGTTTCACCCCAAAAATGGTGATAAATAGAAAAGGGGCTATGTAAAACTCACCTTAGCAAAATGTTGTATTTGTTGATAAATCGAATAGTGTGTTGCCCAAATATATCAAGAATCACCATATAACAAGGTAATAAATATGTCTAAGTCTATCAAGTCTACAAATGTATAAGTTTCTAGGGCTTCGAATTGGGGATAAATGCTCGTTTGATTATGATAAAAAAATGTTTGATAATTTAGAGAATATTAATAAATAAATAACCAAAATTCTTCTTATGAAATTTAAATTTGATATGATCACAATAATGTGTTTAGAGTATAAAAATAATTTTTATAAAATTATTTTCTTTAGAATAGATTATTAAATCTATTTATAACAAATTGTCAAAATTTAACTTTAATATTTAAAAATACTAAAATTAAAGAATTTTTAGTTTAAAATTTATATTTCTGTTCTAAATATTCAGAAATAATTTGTATAAAATTTTGGTGTAAAAATACTAAAAATTGGATTTATTATGATTTAATTATGATTAAAACTAACAAAAATTGATTAAAAATATTAAATAAATGATTTTTCAGAAATAAAAATCATTTCTGAAAAGCTTAATGTTATAAAAACTTAACATAATTTTTGTGGAAATTAATAAGATCGTTTTGATATTTTTATAGATTTTTATAAATAAAATAGAATAAACTTGATTTATTTATTATATATATTAAATAAATAAATTTTTGAAAACTAAAAATTATGAGTGAAACTTTTTCATTAGATTCACCTAAGATAATTTTTGTAGAATAAATAAAAGAGTTTTGATAATTTAAAATGAATTTATAAGATTATATGTATAATATATGCTTATTTGTTAAAAAAGAAAAGGAAACAAAAAAAAAAGAATCCACTGCTGGGACTCGAACCCGCGTGGATTGGGGAGAGGGCACCAGACACAACCACTTGGTCCAGACCAGTGGTTGTGTTTTGTTTTAGTTCGTTAAAATTAAATACCATATCTGTTCTAAGTGTTCTTCCCCAATTATCACTATTTCGAGCCCTAGATTTGCAATCGTTTGATTCACACATCGATAGCCCAATTAACCTTAGGGCTATTGATGTGTGAATGCCGAAGATCAAAACCCATCCAAAAATTCATACTTACAATGTGGAATCGAGCTCGATTGGTTAGTCAAGTCAAAAGTCAAAAACACAATCGTGGAGCAAGATCAGCGTATAATTATAAAGAAATAGAGGTGGAGAAAGATGAAATGGCGAGTTAGGATGGCTCGCAGATGATCAATTTATAGAGTTAACGTCCAGATCATAGGATTGGAAAGTTTGACTCGTTTAAGGGTAATGACGCGTGAAGAATTAATCTTGGCAATAGATGATTGATATTTGACGAAGCTATGAGTCAGAATTGGCCGGATAACATGAATTCTTACCATAATTATGTGATTGATTGATAAATCAGTGGGTTGGTCAAAAAGAAAAAAAAAATATCATACAGCCGCTGCTGTTCGTCGAAGGAGAAAGGGCAAGAGGAAAGGATAGTTGTTTGTGTATTTATATCAATGAGTTGGAATTAAAGCAAGATAAGGCTTGCAGCTCAGTTGGTTTGGTGATTGTGTTGGTTGGTGATCGGCGCGGGTTCGAAACCCGGGTGGAACACTATTTTTTTTTAACCAACAAGGGGAAGGAAGAAAAGGATTTGGGCCGGCTCATGTCTATGTTGTGGGCCAGTTAAGTGGGCCGGAACACTCCTGGGCTCCGAATCAACAAAGGAAAGTTTAAGGTGGGTTTGGTGTGGGCCAATGTGTTGGGCTTCTGGGCTGGTTGGGTTGGGTTAAGACAAATCAACAAGTATTAAAATGTAGTTATTAGTTATTATTTATTATTATTATAAACTTTTATATATATATATATATATATATATGTATATGTATGAATAATTATTATTGTATCGGGGTTCAAAATATCACCAAAAATAATAAGGCTTGTCTTTTTAATCCGTAGCGTATATCTATTTAGTGCGAAATGTTACAAGTGGGGCTCTTCACAAAGCTCTCCCACTTACGCTTACTACCACTATCGGGGGCCTTTACAACAGAACCCCTAGGTGGCAAAGTACCTTCTTCCACCTTCTGATTGGCCAGCTTGTGAGCCAACCGAATAGTACCCTGAAGAGTAGCACAGTCATTCGTGGTAACCAGCCCACGAATTTCAGGTACAAGCTCAGCAACAAAGAATTCAATCTTCATATAGTCCAGAGTATCGGCATCCAGACACATAAGAACCAACTCATGATAACGAGCAGCATAATCCTCAATCTCGGATCCAACCATAGTATGATTCCACATCTCATGCTCCAGCTTCTTGATCTCGTCACGGGGATAGTACTCGGTCTTCAAATGAAACACAAACTCATCCCAAGGCATGGCATTGGCCTTAGCCAACCCAACAATCTGGATAACAATATTCCACCACCTCAAAGCACGATTCTCAAAAGTACCAGAAGCGTACTTCACATGGTTCACAGCAGGACAGTTACACATCGCAAAAGCAGAGACAACCTTCTCCAACCACCTCAGTAAACCCACTGCACCCTCATTCCCACTAAAGTTATGAGGCCTGCAATCCATAAACATTTTATAGGAGCAGGTGGGAGGATGAGGATTAACAGCATTACCTGTATCAACACACAGGTAAGCAAAACGAAGATGCCATCAACGGTATAAAGAAACAGAAGTAGTAGTAATCAAATTACCACCAACAAATCCCTGTTGAGCAGCCTGGAATGCAGCAAGAGCATCAGACTGAATCATGTTGTTCAGCTAGGATTGGGTCATAGTGACAGGCTCATTACCACGACCGCCACCTTGACCACCGCCGCCACCACGGCGACCACCACCATGAGTAGTTGGAATCTTCTGGAATACAGAGAGAACAAAAGTTTAGATTTATCACTAGTATAAATCAACTAATGATAAGAATAGAGAGTCGTCCCGATCCGACCAATTCATATCAACCACGAATCATCCGATCAGGATGCCAAGAGTAAAAGAGTTCCAAATGAATAATCATTCCAAGGTATACTAATCCAAGTACAAGTGCAAGATAGTGTGTGTGTGGGCAAGTGTGTCCATTGGAGTAGAAAGGAAAATATTCGAATGCTGGACAGATCTCGAAGATACGTCAAAGTCGCTCCAATGCGCAACACCACCGTGCCAAGAATCAACCAGTCCATCCCTTCGTCTTCAAATCCCGAAGAAGAAGGTAAGATAAAGAATAGGCCAAACCAAGCAAGAATAGATGATGTAATACCCAAGTATGATGATATAGACACCCCGACAAAGTAACAAGGTTTCCCACTAAAACAACTCATAATGTGTGATCGTCTAGTGTGTGACTCGGCTATAGACCAGACTCTACATGCAGTCCTAGTTCATTATAACCATTGGCTCTGATACCAATCTGTCACACCCTCAAATTCCACTTGCGGGGTTTTACCGCGAGGCGCGTGACATACCAGGATCCAAGTCAACGGTCACAATAAACGACATCTATATGCATTAAAAGTTATGTAGAAATACCAACCACGCAGTTTATAAGTTCAAAAGTGAAGTAGACGAAGACAGAGGAAGCAAACTAAATGTTTACAAAACTAAAGTCAAAGTACGAATGCAAACACAACCCGGTTTGCTTATGTATGCAAGACTAGACGCAGTGACTCCAGTGCGCCTAAGACTCCCTGCTACCTTAGCGACCTGAGAAAACATGCGAAGCTAGACAACACATAAAGTGCCGTTGAGTCACAGAGATATAGTTGGTAAAAGTTTGTCACAAGTAAACCAGACCCAACAGTCCTTACATCTATACTTGATGCTAGCTAGACATCGTTACATGATACTATACTGTCGTGAACCACTGCTGACAAAATAAGAATGCCTCAAACCCGTCACCGGTTCATCACCCGGTGCCGTATGATATAGGCCAAATATGCACCCTCCACCGACCTCCAGTCGGCCCGAGTGGGGCTTGCCAGGCCCAATAGATCTATTCACACTTTCCCCGCTATGTACCCACATATTGATGGTTCACTAAGACATGAGAGGACTTTAATGATGAATTAAGAGTCACTAAGTATCCATGTGATATAATGTAATACGTTGGTCTAAAAGTTAGAAAGTTTTACCGCATGTTTCTCCCCCAGAATGTTCCGAAAACAGCAAAGAATGGGGCTGTGACACTCACCTTAGTTTGCGTTCCCAAAATAAGAATAAAGACAAATCTTGATAATCCCAAATACCGGCGATCTATCTAGTCCCCGATTGTCCAGATCATGACTAAGTAAGTTTGAAAAATGTTTGAAAGTTTAACCGACACACTAGACCGACTTGACTGCAGTGTTTCATGATGTTTTGTGGTGTTTTCGGATAGTTTTGAGGCGATTTGATGCGTTTTAGGGAGAATGGAGCTGCAGGGGTTGAACCTGGCCTCCGTCGAACCCACGTGGGGTCGAAGGTGGGCATCAGGGGTCGAACCTGCAGCCTGCAGGTCGAATGTGGCTCAGTTTGGTCGAACGAACTTGATTTAGGTTGAATTAACACATGTTAAGGTCGAAGGAACATGTGTTAAGGTCGAATGAACTTGTGTTAGGTTGCATGAACTTGTGTAGGGGTCGAAGGTACCCCAAAGGGGTCGAACCTGGACTTGTTGAATACTAATTCGACCTTACAACTCCGTATGTGCGATTTTTGATGCAAACTAAGTGTTTTATGCTTGAACCTTATGTGTAATCTATGTATGCTTGATTAGTTTATGTAATGGGTCACCAACGGGATGTCGGGTCAGTCTAGTGTGTCGGTTGAACAGTCAAATACGTTTTTAAACATACTTGGTCACGATTTGGACAATCGGGGACTAGATAAGCTTATGGTAATTAGTCGGAACAATTATGTGAACATTTTGATAGATCTCCGGTAGTTGGGATTATCAAGTGCTGGCTTTTCTTATTTTATTGAAGAACACAACCTAAGGTGAGTTCACGGCCCCAGTTTTATTGCTTTTACTTTTGGGGGAGAAATCATGCGCTAAACTTATCTTTTGGTAACATATGTCATACTATGATCTACTTTTGAGTTGCTATATGATCTTTGAAAGTCCCGGGGGAAACCATGAATGTGTGGGGATGCACAACGGGGGAAATGTGGATAAATCTATTGGGCGTGACCTGCCCCACTCGACGGCTTGGAAGGCCGGGCGGGTGCATATTGTCTCAAACTTTGCAAAACATGCTAAACATTTCGGGCTGAACATTTGCTAAACATTTCTAAACGTGTCCAGTAATGGTTTTCCAATTGTAGTAGTAACAGAAACATACGCCTAGCTAGCATACTTTGGTAACATTGACATAGTATTGACAGGTTTTGAACTTGGTAACATTTCGTAACAGTTGGTAACATTTTGAACAAACCTGTGAACTCATCAGCATTATATGTTGACGTCGTTTTGGCATGTTTTTCTCAGGTCGCTAAGGTAGCAACAGTTGGACTAGGCGCACGAGTCTGCATGGTGTCTAGGCTTAGTTTCATGTTTTTGAAATAAACATTTTGAACATGCTGGTACATGGTTATGTAACTGGTTGAATGCTTCCGCTACGGTTTTATGTTATGAGAACTATGTTTTGAGTTTACGTATTTCATATACTGTTGTTTATTGTGACTGTTGACTTGGATCCTGGTTTGTCACGCGCCTCGCCGTAAAACTCTGCAAGTGGAAATTTGAGGGTGTGACACGCAGCTTATAAGTTTAAAAGTATAGTAGACGACGACAGCGGAAGCAAAATAAATGTTTACAAAACCAAAGTCAAAGTACGAATGCAAACACAACCCGGTTTTCTTATGTATGCAAGACTAGACGCAGTGCGACTCAAGTGCGACTAAGACTCCCTGCTACCTTAGCGACCTGAGAAAACATGCGAAGCTAGAAAACACATAAAGTACCGGTGAGTCACAGAGATATAGGTGGTAAAAGTTTGTCACAAGTAAACTAGACCCAACAGTCCTTACATCTATATCTGATGCTAGCTAGACATCGTTACATGATACTATAGTGTCGTGAACCACTGCTAACAAAATAAGAATGCCTAAAACCCGTCACCGGTTCATCACCCGGTGCCGTAAGATATAGGATAAATATGCACCCGCAACCGACCTCCAGTCGGCCCGAGTGGGGCTTGCCAGGCCCAATAGATCTATTCACACTTTCCCTGCTATGTACCCACATATTGATGGTTCACTAAGACATGAGAGGACTTTATGATGAAGTAAGAGTCACTAAGTATCCATGTGATATAATGTAATACGTTGGTCTAAAATTTAGAAAGTTTTACCGCATGTTACTCCCCTAGAATGTTCCGAAAACAGTAAAGAATGGGGCTGTGACACTCAACTTAGATTGCGTTCCCAAAATAAGAATAAAGACAAGTCTTGATGATCCCAAATACCGGTGATCTATCAATAAAGTTTGTATAAGAGTTTTGACTAATAACACTAAGGTTAACTAGTCCCCGATTGTCCAGATCATGACTAAGTAAGTTTGAAAACGTGTTTGACATTTTAACCGACACATTAGACCGACTCGACATCCCATTGGTGACCCATTACACAAACAAATCAAGTACAAATAGGGTCGAACCAGAGTTTTTCAAGTTCGACATTTGCCCTTTTTTCCACGTTCGACCCTTTTTGAGCCATGTTCGACCTATTCTGAGCCACGTTTGACCAATTAATTTAGATTCGACCACCAAACTGCCAGGTACGACCCTGGAGGTCCACCTTCGACCCCACAACTGGTCGCAGGTGCCCAGGTCCGGCCCTGGCAGATGAGCTTTCCTTAAAACGCTTCAAAAACGTTCGAAAACATCACGAAACATCATGAAACACAACAGTAAAGTATGAATAACATATCCCCACATAACCCTACTAATTTTACTCCCAAATAGATCCGTTTTAACGTTTACCCAAAATGGCAAAATTATGAAGATGTCACATCATGCATGGAAATCTTACCCAATTAGGAAACTTTGTGAAATCACTTAATAAACACATCATCATACTCAGATTATCATGGACATCAAACAATCACTTAACATAATCACGAAGAATCATTAACACATGTTAATACATACGAAAACTCATGTTTTATGATGAGGTTTTGTTTAGAAAGGTTATTATTTATAAAAGTCATCTTAGATCAGATCTAGAAGTTTGGGGTTTTATAAAAACGAATCAAAATTGCTTAAAAAGGATTTAGAATGAAGAACACACCTTAGATCTTCACTTGTAATGATTTAGAGAGTTAGGTTATGAAAAATAAGCTCAAAAACTCCTTCCCCAATGATAAAAGTTGAATGAGAGTGTTTATAGGCGTTTAGGGTTTGTGAAATGGTGAAAAATGACAAAGTGTGGTATTTATACCCAGTCGACATTCGCCCCTTGCATAAGGTCGAATGTGCCCACATTCGCCCCTTATTCAAGGTCTAATGTGTCTCTGCTGGTCGAATGAATTTATGTGGTATTCCCATCCCAGGTTCGCCCCTACATTGTGCGTCAAACCAAGATCCTTTCCCAGGTTCGCCCCCACGCTATGGGTCAAACCTGGACCTTATGTCGGTATCCCTGGGTAGTTTCGATGTTGTTGTGGGCATGGATTGGTTATCGTTGTATCGTGCGAAGATCGTTTGTTATGATAAGGTCATTTGGATCCCTCTCCCTGATGGAGAGAGTCTTTCGGTTCATGGCGAGAAGGGCAGTGCTCCGCTGAGTATCATTTCGAGTATGAACGCCCTTAAGTATCTTCGGAAGGGTTATTCGGCCATTCTGGAACTTGTTTCTGTTTCGACTGAAGATGAGAAGAAGATCGAGGATATCCCTGTGGTTCATGATTTCCCTGATGTGTTTCCGAAAGATTTACCCGGTCTTCCTCCGCATCGTCAGGTTGAGTTTGGTATTGATCTTACACCTAGTGCAGCTCCTATTGCCCGAGCCCCGTATTGTCTTGCACCTCCCAAGATGCAAGAGTTGTCCAGTTAGTTACAGGAACTCTTGGAAAAGGGTTTCATCCAACCGAGTTCTTCCCCATGGGGAGCTCCTATCTTGTCCGTAAAGAAGAAGGACGAAAGTCTTCGCATGTGTATCGACTATCGTGAGCTGAACAAAGTGACCATCAAGAATCGTTACCCTCTCCCTCGCATTGATGATCTCTTTGACCAGCTCCAGGGCTCTAGTTACTATTCGAAGATTTATTTGCGATCTGGATTGTGTAATGGAACACGTTTACAGGTTACCAAACTTGGAAAAGTTGTGATTGAGGCGAAAATTATCACATGAAGTAATATTGGTTATACTACGTTGATTTCTTGATTGAAGATGATACCTGCGGACAAAAGAATATCTGTTAAAATTTCTTGAAGACAATTTCCCATTTGTCTGTGTTTTGCAATGACATTAAATAAGAGTCAAGGACAATCGCTTGAAGGTGTTGGTTTATATCTTCCACGTCCTGTTTTTAGTCATGGCCAGCTTTATGTTGCCGTTTCCAGGGTCAAAAGTAGGAAGGGTCTAAAGATTTTGATTTGTGATTCAGAGAAAAAAGTTTCTACACTTACCACTAATGTAGTTTTCAAAGAAGTTCTTCAACTTCTTTAAATAACTAAGTTTGTTATTTCTTTTTTATTTTGTAATTTTAATTGTTTATGTTCTGTAACGAATTTAAATTTCTTTTTCAACATTTGATGTGTAATGATTCTCCGTTTCTTTTCTATATTTGTTTATTTATGTTTTTTTTGTAAACAGATCCGTGTAAAGGCCGTTTGTGTTCTGGAAATGCAGTGTCTGTTTCTTTGAAATTGTTGACAAGTCAAAAGATACTATTTAGTTTTTTCAATTCAATAGAGGTTCGAATACCCAAGATAATCATTACAGTTTAAAATTACTTTATTCATTTTATTTTTACACTTACTTTATTAAATTTATATTGCTTTAATATAATTTTTATAAATTATAAATATTGTACTTATATATATATATAGGTATCTAACTATCTATACAGTCTATAAAAAGGGGAGCAAAAGGTCAATTTATTTTGCATCTTTATTGTCACACCCTCAAATTTCCACTGCGGAGTTTATACCGCGAGGCGCATGACATACCAGGATCCCATAGCCATAAGTCATATGAACGAACTCTAAATGCCCAAACCATTTAATTCGTTTTCAAAACCAAGTTTAGTTAAGCTGCGGAAACGTAAACCAAATTTAAACCTTTTAAAACCATGCGCAAAACAACGCGCCCAAATTAAAACCATATGAAAGAAAACGTAAAAGCATGCTATGTAATTTAGGTGTATGCTCAAGACTCAAATGCAGTGAAGTGTGCAGTGCTTTGTAATCGTGGCACCGGAAGCTAACTACCTGCAAAAGCATGTATATCGTGGGTCAACAAACAATGTTGGTGAGTTCACAAAGTAAAGAAGGTGAGTAAGTAAATGCGCTGGTTTCCAAAACCACGTAACCAAGTAAAAGCGTAGGTCATCCAGACCAAAATGTTTAAGTGTTATCAGTTTAAGCGTGTCAGGGGTAGCTAGCCCACTCATTGTAACTAAACAGTATTATTGGGACACCTTCAGTAATATAATAATTTGCCTCAATAACTAGTGTCTATCAACACTAGTTCTCAAATGTGGTCAGAAGTTCATGTCCATGCTCCCAGCATCGCAAACATGAGGTTGCTGCACAACCTAATAGCGCTATTAACTAATACCCGCTCGCCTCCAGCGATTAACCCAATAATATGCAAGGACTTTTCAAGTGATAGAGTGTTTAGTTCACAAAGTACCAATAAGTTTTAAACTGATCAAAACCCGATCTACACAAGGAATCATAAACCCGACCCACAGAAGGAGTCAAAACCCGACCCACACAAGGAGTTAAAGCATCTCAAAACCCGAGAAGTAAAAGTAGTCCCAAATTGGACTAGAAAACGTTTACCAAAGTTGTCTCAAACCCGAGACGCATGCTTTTGAGAAAAAGTAGTGAAACTCACCTTAGTATGCAAGCAAGTAAATCCAAACTCCAAAGTAGGGTGTGTTGCCGACTCCCTAGTACATGTGTCACTTAGTGAGTATATGTGTAATATCATTACACCATATAACCCGTTTGTCTAAGACGTTTAAATGTTCAAAATCGTATAAGTGACACCTAGTGATTCTACATGCATAAGTAAACCCTACGGACCCGTTGGTGAATATATTGGTTATCATTTGTTTTACACTTCATATGCATCTTATATAAGTTCCCATTCAATTACATGTCAAATACATACCACATTGGACTCCAAATAGTCACATAAACACATAATACACAATCTGCGTTTTTAGGACAAATTATGCGCCATGAAAACTAATTTATTTAAAATACTTAACAAACGAATTAAACTCCCAAATTTTTACTGAATATTCTTTGGGGTTCGTTTGTTAACCCATATTTTTTTGTCTAAAACTCTAGTTATGATTGTCTAAAGTTGTCTCAGTTTGTTAATCCGAAAATCTGATATGACCTTTAATCAAAGAAAATTCCAAAAACATATCAAACGACATCCAAATTAGATGATTTTGCCCATCCTAAAAAGCTAAGACCATGTACAATCGATTCATGCAAAGAATCTATCAGAACAATTATTTTCAAGCCACGTAACAGACCCTACAAGTCGACATTCAGATTCTGTCCAGATTCTAATCATGCAATATTATCAATTATATCAAACCCTAGTTGCATATTATCAATCAATAACACCTAAAAATCATCATACGACATTAATAAGACCTAGCATGATCAGAACCTATCATAACACATGCAAAATCATAAACCCTAAAGACCAAAACATCACAAACTTGCGCAACAAGCAACCTTTCATATTATTAATCGCATAGGATCATGTTTAACACATTCCATCTTTATAAACCTCAAGTTTTAATCTTTTTTTAAAAAGGTTTCAGACCTGGACAAACATAGTTATAAGGTTTTATAACATATTAAAGAAGATTAAAACACAAGAGATTGAAGGTTATACCGCAAGCTCTTCAAAACAATTAACCGAATGCTCTTGAAGCTTCCCGATCGATGTTCTTGTGCCTTAGCATGTGTTTAGGGGTTAATATTTCGTAAATAGGGCAGTGGGGTCGATTAGGGTTTGAGTTTAGGAGATACAAGAGGCTTAAGGATGCTTAAATACATGTTTAAGGCAGTTTGGTGATATCAGATGCCCGCGCGTGGCCGCTTGAAGCCTCGCTCACAGCGCTTCGGCCCGCGCCGGGTTACCTGCTTCGTCGTACAACGTGTTTTCATCGATGTTTTCGCTATTTTGGACCATAATACGTGTAACCCCATGTGTTAAGACCCCAACCGTCTTACCGGTCCACCTATTACGATTTTTATTAACGTATTCGGTTTAAGTTCACGTAATCACATACGGTTTGCACATAGTTTCACAGAGTATCATAATAGCACGTAATTGCAATCAATCTCAATTAATTAATTCACAATTATTTAACTTCATTGTTCACCAACGTCCGAGGTTCACTAATCATGTATACAGTTTGGTAATTCCCCGAATTACCACTTAATGAAGTTATTAACCTATAACTGTGCAACGTGCGTCCTATCTAGCTAACCCTAGTTAAGTAGAATGCAAGGAATGTAACTATAGTTTAGTTAAAGTGAGAACCTGAAATTACGGGGTATCACATCATCCCCAAGTTGAAAAGAATTTCGTCCCGAAATTCAGCAAGTAAACAATAAAGCCAACTAGAAAAGTGTGTGCTGGGTTCCCGGATGTCACATCATCCCCAAGTTGAAAGGAATTTTGCCCCAAAATTCACTTTGAAAAAGCTGCTTTATGTTTAGCGTTCGATCTATGTTCAGGTTCAGAAAAGAGGTGTGGGTATTTAAGCTCCATTTGATCCCTGCGTTCCCACGTGTATTTCGGTCCTAGACGGGAATTCCATCGCACCTTAACAATCGGTATGATGCTCTGCCTGAGTTTCTTGACGCCCCGCTCAAGAATCTCCATCGGTTCTTCCACGAACTGTAGCTGATCGTCCACCTGGATCTCCTCTAGTTGCACTACCAGTGTTGTATCCGATAAGCATTTCTTTATATTCGATACGTGGTGTACATCGTGTACCCCATTAAGTTCATGAGGCAGGTTCAACCTGTAACTTACTGGACCAATCCTTTCGACAATCTCGAATGGTCCAACGTATCGCGGGTTCAACTTTGCCCGTTTTCCAAAGCGTATCACACCCTTCCACGGTGACACCTTTAACAGTACCTTGTCCCCAACCTGGAACTCCAAGGTTTCCTACGCTTATCAGCGTATCTTTTCTGTCGATCACAACCAGCAGCCATCAGGTTTCTGATTTGCACTATCTTCTCAGAAGTATCGTGCACAAGTTCGGGACCTGTTAGCTGGCTATCCCCAACTTCAGTCCAGCAGATGGGAGACCTACACTTGCGTCCATAAAGTGTCTCAAAAGGTGCACACTGTATCGAAGTGTGGTAGTTGTTGTTATATGAGAATTCAATCAAAGGCAAGTGCTTATCCCAACTGTTGCCAAAATCCACCACGCACGCTCGTAGCAGATCTTCCAATGTTTGGATGGTACGTTCACTCTGTCCATCCGTTTGTGGGTGATCGGCTGTGCTCATATCTAAGCGAGTCCCCAAAGCGTTTTGGAGAGTAGTCCAAAAGAATGAGAAGTGAATCGCGCATCGCGATCAGATATGATAGAAGTAGGCACCCCATGCCTAGAGACTACCTCCTTGATGTAGAGATTAGCTAATTTCTCCTGTGAGTCGGTTTCCTTTATTGCCAGAAAATGTGCCGATTTGGTTAAAGATCCACGATAAACCAAATCATGTTATGGCCAGTTGGCGTTCTAGGGAACTTGGTGATAAAGTCCATAGAAATTCCGTCCCATTTCCACATAGGGATTTCTGGTTGCTGGAGTAAGCCTGAAGGTTTCTGATATTTAATCTTAACCTTTGCACAAGTCAAGCACTTACTAACATAAGTGGCTATCTCAGCTTTCATGTTTGGCCACCAGTAAAGAGTTTTGAGATCTTGGTACATCTTATCCGCACCAGGATGTACCGAATATCGAGAGGTCTGAGCTTCATCGAGCACCAATTGTCTGAGATCCCCAAAACGTGGTATCCAGACTCGATTCATGAAGTATTGAAGACCATCTGTCCTTAGTTCCAGGTGCTTATCAGCACCATGTATGAGGATCGAATTGTCAAAAACAAAGACGTTGATCAAACAAGTATATCAATTCAGGTGCGGATTCCCTGAATCAATTACAAAATGATAATAAGAACAGCAAAACACACAAATCACCTTAAACTTTCCATTTCATTCATAAACAAGCTTGATTAATCTTACAAAATAGTGTTTACAATGAAATAAACTAATTTCAGACTCAACAAAACTCTAGGGAGAAATCACACTCGAAGGAGGGAAACAAAATGACAACTACTTAACTTTAAAATCAATTAAGCCCTTATATAAACCTGCACATTCAACCTTACGAAGGGGCGAATGTGTAGGTTCGACCAAACATATGGGCGAATCAACACAGAAACCTTCAAAACTTCTCCTTCGACCAAGTCTTCTACCTTCGACCAATAATCTTTATCTTTGACCATATCCTAACCCACATTCGACCTCCCGATTATGACAAAACACAATTGTATTAGCAATCCAATAGCACTAGTCGCATAATGTGTATCAACAAACTCCCCCTCGACTATTGCTTGGATTGCTTAAGCCTTCGCTCTTCGTCCATCTTCTGGTTCATCAGCTTGATGTGCAGTAAGGTCTTCTCCTCTTTCGTCATAACTGGTTCATGAGTTTGTTTTGGTTTCTTCTTTTCTTTCTGAACTTCAACAAACTTTCCCAGTTTCTTATCATAGTCACACCGCGCAATAACATCCCATGCAAAACACAAAAATACTACACGTTGGTATTTTGCAGCCTGTTCATTATCTTTTTCTTCACAGTAGATTGGGTTGTAATACAGCATGATAATGTCTTCATAAGAGCAGTTTATCAACCACATTGGATCAAAGATATGTATTTTCTTGAAATCATTCTTCCCATCTTTCAACAAGATAATAGCTTCTGTCGTCTTCCAATCATAGTACCACCACATAAAGTCTTTTGAGAAGTGTTGTGGAATAGGCATCAAAGGTATATGTTTTAAAACTGTCGGTGGTTCATATTTCAAAGTAACCTTGTTCATCCTCGTTATCTGATCTTCTTCTTATGCACAATCCTCATCGGATACCGTGGGGTGAACACATCCAATTTTGTCCTACTCTCTCTTGCCATGCGATCTGCAAAGTATCCAACAACATCGTTGTTCACAGAAGCACCTGACAACGTATGTCTGCAGACGTCGCGTACAGCCCAGTAAGGTAGTGTTTTAATGTCATGGAATCTATTGAAGTACAGAATTCCTTCCTCCCACTTCACTGCAACACACCTCAGTTGTCTTAAATACTTCCACCGGAGAGCTTTACCTTTAAACAGTTCGTTATGAAACTTATAGAAACCACCCTGAATCTCAGTCTTTGTTCGGTTGGCTTCCTTCTCTTTCAGCTTCCTCAATAAGTTCTTCAGATCGTCAGATTTTTCAACATTCGGTTTCTGACTTTCTGAGTTCTTGAATACTTCATCAACGAACTTCTTACTCTTCTCACGTGCAAGTTTCCCAGCTTGGCTTAACAATTCCTCAGAAAATTCAGGAAATCCAGAATCCTTATTATCTTTAAAGTATTCTGGATATTCCTCACTTGTAATATCCTCTATCTCAACATCTTCAAACACTGGAGTATCTCTATCATCAGAGTGATTTCCTGCTTCTTTCTTAGGAATATTCGGAATCTGATTCTCACTCATTAACTCTTCAAGAGATTTCCCAACCTGTTTAGCCAGACCTTCAAGTATTTCTTTCGAAACTACTGCAGAAACTTCACCGTCTTCTAGATCAGGATTATTGTACTCAAGCTCGAATCTCATATCATCCGATTCAAATATTTTTGGAAATCATCCTGTCATCTCAATCGTCCAGACTCTGTTTGTCAACATCTGACGATATAACTTTTTGTCTTCATCAGATAAAAATCTGATCTTCTCATTCTAGAAGATATCATCATCATTTTTTCCACCAGGAGCTTTCGAACTCGATTCTCCTGCATCTTTTCCTGATTCTCTCTTTTCACACTTATATCTATCAGTGTTATCATCATCGTCGTCATCATCATCATCATTTCCAGAGCTATTATGATCTCCAGAATCACCACCTGAACCATCATTATCATCACCATCCTTCTTCCTTTTCTCAGGAGCATCACCGGCATCCTGTTCACGATCTTCATCATCTTCTTCGTCTTTTTCCGACTTAGATGGTTCAAAGTCAACAAGCTCTTCTTCTCGTTCTTTATCCTCCCCTCCTTCTTTCAACTAAGGAGCTTGTTCATACAGATCATCAATCACCTTCCTAAGCCCTTTGTTATCTTTCTTCACTTGCTTGTTTTCAAGTTTAAAAGCAATGAATCTTCTCGTATTTCTCTGCTCATGGTTTAATAACTTCATATTCTCATTTTGGAGTAACTTAATCTTAGCTTCCAGCTCTTCATGACTCTCATGTGAAGACTCAACAATGTACAACATTTTTCTATCATTTTTCCTCAATTGATCAATCTCTTCTTGTTGCTGGTTTATGATCTTCATCATCTCAGTAAGCTTCTGATTAACTGCATCCATAACATCTCCTGATACAGTAACATGTGGAGTAGAAGCCTCAGCAACTGGAGTATTTTTCTTGAATTTGTTTAAAACTCGTTCCATAGCATCATTAAAATCATCAGTTGGAACAGAACTCTTCTCAGCAGCAGATGTTTTCTGTTTCTTCGCTGCTAGGGATGTCATGGGAGACTTCGAGCTAGACACTTCAGGAACTTTCTTTCCTGCAATCAAACTTTCAATTTCTTTAGCTCTCAACTTCTTAGGCTTTTCAATCTCAACAACATTAGCTTTCTTCTTGTACATTGGATTCTTTTGCTTTTCACCAGCCTTCTGTGATCCACCAAAATCTTCAGAACCCAATCCAAGACTCATATCTATATCGTCCATCACGATCGGACTCTTCCACCTCTGTTCTTCTAAAGTTTGATTAAGACTTTCAGATTCACCAGCCACAGTGGCCTTGGGCTTGGTTGTCTTAACAGTCTCATCAGCAGAATCCCATCTCTCATTCTCTTGAGTCTCTTCAGAATCTATAGACTCTTCATCAACCAATCGAGTACCTTTCTTTGCAACACTCTTTTGTCTTCGAGATGTTTTCTTTGGATGTTCTGCTTCAACTTCTTTTTCTATTCCCTTTCCTTTACCACTATTTGCACCAAAATTAACAACTTGTCGCTTTCTCTTTGCTTCAGGATTGACAGGACATAAAGGATCATCATTATCAGATTCACTCTTCTTATTTCTAGCCTTATCTACACCTGGATCCTTGTAATCTGGATTGATCAGGTGTCCAAATAAATTCTTGAAAGGTGGTCTTTCGTTTTCTGGAACACCTTTATAGCCCTTCATTCTAACCAACGTACTCAGACTCATATGATCCTGAACAACAATCTAAGTTGGATCTTTCCTCAACTTCTTATATTTCTGATCAAAAATCATCTACAGGAATCTAGGATAAAGCAAAAACTTCTTGTTCTTCAAACCTTTTAAAGGTTCAAGCATGTGATCCATAAGCATCCCAGATACGTTAAATGGCTTGTTCAGAATCAGTGCTACCATCAAAGAGGTAATACTCTTCCGCATAACATCATATCCTCCACTAACAGACCCAAATATATGCAGCATCACATGAGCCAGGTATTTAATCTGTGGACACAGTTTACCTTTATGTAGGGCTCCATCTGTGATAGGTCCGTTATACTTCATTCTCAGAAAGCACTTCCTCTTTTCTATCCATGATAAGAATCTTGGATCAGTCGGCTTGTCTTTTAGTCTCAAAGCTTTCCGAATGTCACCTTCAGTCACAATTGCCATCTCCCCCTGAATCTAACTGATAATTGCCGTTTGATTATCCCAAAAATCTATCCTAGCTTTCTTCCAGAACTCCTTCTGATGGTCTTTGTAGATAATAGCAGGTGTGGCAATAGCATCTACAACTCTGCTCCGCTTCAAGAAATCAATGATACCAGTGAATTCTGTATGCTTCTTCACATCTTCAAGAAACGCACAACAGTTGTGAGCATCTACGAACGGTAACTCTTCCTCAGGCTTCTTTCCGGCAGCCTTTTCAGACGATCCTTCTGGAATATCAGTATTTTGAGGTTCAGCCATTGAGAATCTGCAAAAACAAAACACGAAAACTCATTAGAATCGGACAAAATATACAAAATTGAAATTTTGGATTTTGGAATTCCACTTTCGACGGAACGTGGGTTCGAATGTGGAAAAATCAAGGTTCGAAAGTGGAAATAAGGTTCGAATGTGAAAAAGTTGTTTTAAAATTGTACATTCGACCTTTTATCCTCGTTCGACTGTTTGAACATGTCTCCTTCAACCAAAAAGTCACATTCGACCCTTTTAGAACGGTCGAAACAGACTGTTCATCTACCAAAATTTACAGATTTTGATTTTGACCATATAAACATGCCATTTTCATTTGTTTAGTTGCTAACATGACCGATTAAACTTTTAAACCCATCAATTGTGATGATTATTCAATTATTAAGTGTTTTTCCCCAAAATCTAGGGTTTGACAAGTTCTATCGATTAATTAAGCAATCCGCTGTGTTTAAACCCATGATTTTGTTATCTTCTCCCCCTAAAACACTTAATGATTGAATCCTAATCAAAATGTGTGACTAAAACAGCCTCTAAAACCCCAAACGATTCAAAGTTAGGGTTTGAACATAAAAACCACAATTTTGCCCTGAATTCTTAATGAATACCTGCAATTCTTGGATGAAAATGATCAGAAACAATCAAGGATTAAAGTTACAAGGTGTGGAAAAAACGAGCAACAAGGTGGGGTAATCACAGAAATTTGAAAAGTTTTTGAATGAAGGTTCGAACGTGCGGATATGGTTATATAGGCTCCACATTCGACCCTTTGTCTTGGGCGAATGTGAAAATATTTCCACTTTTGACCCTAATGAAAGGTTCGAAGGAAGAAATATGGTTCGAAAGTGCAAAATACACATGAACACTCACATTCGACCGTTTAGAAAGCTAGAATGTAAAGGAAAAATTCCACATTCGACCCATCGAAGGGGCGAATGAAGATTGTGTATGTGTATGTATGGATCGTATAACAACAAAGAATGATCAAACAAGTTAGTTTTAGGTGCGGAATCCCTAAAACAATCACAAAATAATAGTCAAACAGATCAAAACAAGTAAATCATCATTTCAAAAGCTTTTCATTAATTATAAACTCGATTACACGTTTAGAGATTGATACAAACAGGGTAAGAACGTGAAAAGAGCTAAATAAACTTCTAGAGAGAGAATCAAAAAGTGGAGGGAATAATATGACTCAAAGTTACATTCAAAAAATCAAGCTTGACTATTTATAGACTGCACATTCGCCCAAATGATTCGTGCGAATGTGCAGGTTCGACCAAACCAACTGGTCGAACCAAGCCATACATAAAAACTATTCACATTCGTCCAAAACTGTTCCTTCGCACCCTCTGATCTTCCTTCGACCAATCTAAAACCTTCCTTCGTACCTTCCATTTCTCCTTCGCACCAACGACATTTCACAAAACAAGTTTATTGAACAATCCGAAGCACTAGTCGCACAATTGCATCTACAAACTTCCCCTCGACTATTGCTTGGATTGCTGTCGACGTTGTTCGTCCATTCTGATGTTCATTAACTTGATATGTCGCTGAATCTTCTGTTGTTTAGTCAAAACCGGTTCCTGAAATTGCTTTGGCTTCGTCTTTTTCAATTCAGTCTCCTTCTGCTTCTCTACAAACTTCCCGAGCAACTTGTCATAGTCACAACCAGCGTTTATATCATATGCAAAGCACAGAAATACCACACGTTGGTATTTTCCTGCTTGTTCAGCATCTTTCACTTCAGAATAGATCGGATTGTAAAACAACATTATTATATCCTCATGTGAACAGTTGATTAACCACATGGGATCAAAAATGTGTATTTTCTTGAAGTTCTTCTCTCCGTCTTTCAGTACTATCACAGCCTCTGCTATCTTCCAATCGTAATACAACCAAATGAAATCTTTGGCGAAGTGTTGTGGAATTGGCAACAAAGGAATCTTCTTCAACACTCGCGGTGGTTTATACTTTAACGTCACCTTGGGCATACCTGTAATCATATCAATATCCTTTTTATGAACAATTCTTTTCGGATATTGTGGTTCAAACAAATACCACTTGGTTCGGCTTTCTCTCGTCATCTTCTCAGCAAAGTAGGTAATCTGACTATTTGACGCTCCCGTTAAATGGTGACGACAAATATCACGAATAGCCCAATAGGGAAGAGTCTTCAAATGATGAAACTTATCAAAATATAAGATCCCCTTCTCCCACTTCACTGCTATACATCTTAGTTCCTTAACAAACTTCCAGGCCAATGCACGACCTTTGAAAATTCCACTATGAAGTTTGTAAAAGCTTCCTTGTATATCAGCTTTCGGACAGTTATTTTCTTTCTCTTTCAATTTCCTCAAAAACTCCTTCAAACTCTCAAATTGCTCGAACCGTGGTTTATCATGCCCTTTCAAAATCTCATCCTCAAACACTTTGCTCTTCTCTTTAGACAGTTTCTCGGCTTGGTTTAGCACTTCATCCGAGAATCCAGGAAATCCACAATCTTGATTATTCTTGAAATATTGTGGATATTCCTCACTCGTTATATCCTCCATTTCAACGTCTTCAAAAGCAGGAACGTCACGGTCATCAGAATGATTCTCGGCTTCCTTCTCAGGTATCTTTGGAATGTAATTGTCAGCAAGTAACTCTTCCAAAGTCTTTCCCACCTGTTTGGCTAAACCTTCAAGTATCTCTTTAGAAACCGCCGCAGAAACCTCTCTATCTTCAAGATCAGGGTCATCAAACTCCAATTCAAACAGTTTATTGCTCGACTCGAATATTTCTGAAAATCTGCTTGTCATGTCAATCGTCCAGACTCGATCTGTGAGCATCTGACGATACATGTTCTTGTCTTCTTCTGATAACGACTGCAGTTTTTCATTCCAGAATATATCGTCATCAACATTTACACCTGGAGTCTTAGAGCTCGACTCTCCACCCTTACTTGAATCACGCTTTTCATAAGTAAACTTTTCAGCGTTGTCATCATCATCATCATCACTACTATCAAAAGCAGAGCTGTTTCCATCACTCGATCCACCATCTGAACCTCCATCATCTCCATCATCTTTCTTCTTCTTCTTTTTAGAATCATTTCCAGCATCTTCATCAAGTTCTTCATCCTCTTCTTCATCAGATGGTTCAAAATCTACCTGCTCTTCTTCTCTTTCTTTACCTTCTTCACCAGCTTGAAGTAGAGGAGCTCGAGAGTACAAGTCTTTTATCAAATCATCCATATGCTTGTTACTCTTCTTTAGCTGTTTGTTCTCCTCTTTCAAGACAATAATCCTTCTGGTGTTTCGTTGCTCGTGCTTCAGGAACTTCTTGTTCTCTCTTTTCAACTTCTTGATTGTTTTCTTCAAAACTTCATTATCATCATGGGATGTGACTACGACTTCCAACATCTTTTGATCATTTGTCTTCAATTGCTCGATCTCAGTTTGCTGTTTGTTGATAATACTCTTCATCTCAAATAACCTTTGATTCACAGCATTCATGATATCACTATCCACTGAAACCTTCTTCTTCACAGGCGTTTCAGCAACTTCAGGCAGTTTGCCTTTCCTAATCTTCTTAAGCACATTATCTAAAGCTTCATTAAACTGATCAACAGGTATATCATCACTCTGTTGTGTGCTTGAAGTAGTCGCAGTCTTTTGTTTCATTGAAACTGGTGCAGTAACCGGTGACTTAGAACTAGAAGCTGGTGGTAGTTTCTTACCAGCTATGAGCGATTCAATCTCCATCTTTCTCTTTTGACTTGGTTTCTCTGGTTTCTTCTTCTTTGACTTTTCAGCTTGTACAGGTGAACCAGGAAAATCTTCATCTATATTCAGAATCACTTCTTCTTCATCAACAGGAATTGGACTCATATTCCCTTGATCTTCAACAGTTTGACTAGCAGACTCACCAGCCACAGTGGCCTTGGGCGTGGTGGTCTTTAACGTTTCATTCTCCGAGTTCCAATGTTCGTCTTCTTGTGTCTCTTCTGAATCAATTGACGCTTCATCTACAATATGTAAACCTTTCTTTGCCATCGTCTTGTTACGTCTTGGTGTGCTCTTTTTCTTCTCAGGTTCAGACACAACCTCTAACCTTATCCCTTTCTCCTTAACCTTTCCACTCTTGGCACCAACATTAACAACCTGTCTTTTGCGCTTCGCATCTGGATCAACAGGATGTAATGGGTTATCTGGATCAGAATCACTGTTCGCATGTCTCACAAGCCCTTCACCTGGATCTGTATAATCTATTCTTGCTAGATGTCCAAATAAACGTCTTACTGGTGGACGTTCATTGACTAACAATCCTTTGTACGCCTTCATCCTAGCAAGTGTATTTAGTGACATATGTTCCTGAACAACAATATGCTTAGGATCCCTCTTCAAGTCTTTATACTTGTTATCAAATACCATCTGGAGGAAACGAGGATATAGTAGAAACTTCAGATTCCTCGTGCCGTTTACGGGCTCTAACAAGTGTTCCATCAGCATGCCTGAAACATTGAACGGTTTGTTCAATATTAGGGCTACCATCATAGAGCTGATACTCTTGCGCATCAAGTCATATCCTCCAGCGGCTGATCCGAAGACATGTATCAAAACGTGTGCCAAGTATTTGAATTGGGGGCACAGTTTTCCCTTGTGCAATGAACCGTCAGTGATTGGTCCATTGTATTTCATTCTCAGGAAACACTTTCGCTGATCCATGAAACTAAACTCCTTAGGATCTGTCTTCTCATCTTGTAAGTTCAAAGCTTCTCTTAAATCGTGCTCACACACAATAACTCTTTGTCCTTGGATCTTTCTAGTCAAGCACGACTCGCAATTCCAGAAATCTAGCTTCGCTCTTGACCAGAATTCTTGCATCATGTCTCGGTAAATGATAGTAGGTGTAGCAATCGCGTCAATCACCCTACATCTCTTCAAGAATTCAATGATTCCAACAAACTCCGTGTGCTTTTTAACTTCTCCGAGATACGCACAACAATTATGCGCATTCTCGAAGGCTAAAGGCTCTTCAGGAACTTTCTTGGCAGGTTGTGTGGACGATCCAGCTTGCTCAGTAGTCTTTTCCTGCTCGGACATGGTTAATTCTGCAAAACAAAACAAAAACACATGTTAAAAATCAACAAAAATTCAAATCTTGAAAATTTTGGTAATTAACATTCTCATTCGCCCAAACGGGGGTGCGAATGAGACGATCATGGTGCGAATGAGAAAATTTGATGGTTCGAATGTAAAAATTTGATATAAAAGTTTCATTCGCCCACAATTTCTTCATTCGACCAGTTTAACATCTCCTTCGCCCATTCGAAAGGGTCGAAGGAGTCTGTTCTTATTTTTGAATTTTCAATTATGAAATTTATGGTTTCTGATCATGTTCTTTTGATTTGAATAGCAACTAACAATGCCGATTAATCATTCTAGACTAACAGTTTCATCAATTTGTCAGTATATCTGTGTTTTCAACTAAAACTAGGGTTCGAAACACAACTGATGATCAATTGATCAATCTGTTGGTTATGAATCCATGGTTTATGGTTTTTCTCCCCCTAAAACACATATATAATGAATCCCAATCATCAATTATAACAATGAACTTGATTAATATCAGATTTTAAGACTTAGGGCTCGAAACATAAAAACAGGGATTAAGCCTTGGATTCTGAATGTAACCTGTAAAAGATATTGGAAAATGATCAGTGAATGTAGATGATTACAATGATATGTCACAAAATATCAGGGCAACAAGGTGAGGTTAGAGTGAAATTTCTGAATTTTTTTTGATATGGTTCGAATGAGACAGAAAGACTATATATAGGCATCCTCCTTCGCCCGTTTTATTCGTACGAATGAGAAGCTTTTGTCTCCTTTGACCCTAGCTAAAGGTTCGAATGAGCCAAAAGGGTTCGAATGAAACATAAGTTCAAGAACACTCTCCTTCGCCGTTTAAAACATACGAAGGAACATGAAAAATCCCACATTCGACCAACCGAATGGGCGAATGAGAATTGGGAGTTTTGATAAATTTTTCAAATCTCAAAAACGAGTCCCGTTCCAATTATTTTCCAACTTTTAAGCATCCAACATTCAAATTTTCACATTTAAAAAGTTACAAAGCTCAAATGGTGTAACAAGGTTTAGAAAATCGACATCAACCACCATCAGTTATCAAAAATAAGATGGAAATGAAAAATCTTTTTGGATTTTCTAAAGTTTATGCTAAAATACACCTAAAATCTTTTTGAGTTTTGTAATTTTTGACGAGAAAATAAAATGCAGAAATGTAAATGAAAAACTGTAAATGTTTTTGGGATTTCCGGTAAAGGGATCATATCAGTTATTGAGAAACCTGATCACACCGTTGATCTTTTGAATTATTATCATTAAAGACAATGTGTGATCTGGCAACTGCTGATATTGTGATCCACATAAACTCACATGCAGACTTTTGTGCAGTGCTTTAAACTGATACTGATATTTATAGTATAAACGTAATTGTCTGTGGTTCCCACGCACACGACATACTCCCGTATCAAGAAGTAAAGGCACAAAGACTCATTGTAAAGCGTGATTATGCTTTCGTTGTCTGTAATTGTACAAGATATAATGCACAGAGGTATACAGGTCAGCAAATTAATGCAGCAAAGTAACATATGCACTATACCAGGTTGAGGACTGATATTAATCATGATTTGCATCAGTGATTAATACGATGTAATAGATAATCTTTGATCATCATATAACATGAAAAGTTCCTCAATTCGGTAACTTTAGGATTTGGCATAAAGCTCTTTTATAAAGTCACCGTATCTGATCTAGGTCCGTAATGACTTACAGCAGAAGATCAGAGAGGCTATCCCCAGACAACTAATAACATAACGACCCTAAACCTCCGAGTTTTGTACAAATACCCTATCAAACGAAATTACGGTACTAAGACCATATGCCCATGAGGAGTTCATCCACACAACAATTTGTTTGATATGTATGTATCAGGCATGCAATAATAGGTCTACGAAGCCTATCAGCATATCACACAGACTCAGACACACGCCCTATATAGCAAGACATTACTTAGAATGTGTCAGATCCCCACTGATGTACTATCATTTCCCTTTATACTCAGGAAATCATTTTTGATTTTTCTGATTTTTATAAATTTTCAAATTTACTGTTCCCAAGGATAAGCTGGAGCATTTCAAATATGTGACTGCCCAGATATCGTTTGTTCACAGAAATCTGACGGCATTAATCTAAGGGAAGAAGATATAGCAGTCAGCAAAGATTTTTTTTTTTTTTTAATTTTTATGGATTTTAAAATTTTTCAATGTTTTTGGATTTTTTTTTTGAAATTTTTATGAAAAACAGTAAAAATTTAAACTAAAAAGTGATAGACTGAGGTGGTGATCAGTCTTGTTTTTCTTTAATACCATTAGCTTTTAAAAGATAATCAAATCTGGATTTGTCAAAAGCTTTGGTAAAAAGATCTGCGCGTTGATAATCAGTGTGGATTTTGACCATATCGATCAACTCTTTAGCATAACAATCACGGATAAAATAATATTTAATCCGGATATGTTTAGCCTTTGAGTGATTTACTAAGTCTTTTGTTAATGCGATTGCGGCTTCATTATCACAGTAAATAGGGGTTTTAAGAAATTGCAAACCGTAATCCACCATCTGTTGTTGGATCCAAAGAACCTGTGAGCAGCAGCTCGATGCTGAAACGTATTATGCTTCACATGTGGATAGTGCAACTGCGGTTTGTTTCTTGCATTGCCAGTCACGAGCCTGCTCCCCATAAACTGACATCCAGCCGTTGTGGATTTGCTGTCTTTATCACAGCCGCCCCAATCTGCATCACTAAAAGCGATAAGGTCAAAATTATCATCATGAGGGTACCAAAGTCCTTTCGATGGACAACCCTTCAGATATCTAAGGATACGCTTGACAGCTACAAGATGACTCTGTTTCGGCTTCGATTGATATCGTGCACAAAGACATGTCGCAAACATTATATCCGGTCTAGACGCGGTGAGATACATCAGAGATCCGACGATTGCTTTGTATGTAAATGGATCAGTTAGCTCCCCCTTAACGTCAACTTCAATCCCGTGATTAGGTTGTATCGGTGTATCCATCGGCTTCGAATCATCCATCTGGAATTGGCTCAAGACTTCAGAAACGTATTTCGTCTGGTGAATAAAGATCCCCATTGGTCTTTGTTCCACCTGCAAGCCTAGGAAAAACTGCATTTCTCCCATTAAGCTCATTTTGAACTTTTCCTGCATAACTTTTTCAAATTCCCTGCACAGAAGTTCGTTAGTTGACCCGAAAATAATATCATCAACATAAATTTGCACAAGAAGCAAGTCATCTCCTGCTCGTTTCGTGAACAGTGTGCAGTCTACCAATCCGCGTTTGAATCCTTTCGAGAGAAGATACGTGCTCAGCTCCTCATACCATTGTCTCGGAGCTTGGTGCAACCCGTAGAGAGCTTTGTTTAAAACATAAACCTTATCCCGGTGAATAGGGTCCTCAAAGCCTGGAGGTTGACCTACGTAAACTTCCTCTTTGACCACACCGTAAAGAAATGCGCTCTTTTCATCCATCTGATACACCTTGAATTTCTTCCATGATGCAAACGCTAGGAACATTCGGATAGCTTCCAAGCGTGCAACCGGTGCATAGATTTCATTGTAGTCGATTCCCTCAACCTGATGAAAACCTTGAATGACCAAACGAGCTTTGTTTCTCACTATGACTCCTCTACCATCCTTCTTACACTTAAACACCCATTTGGTTCCAATTTTCTTTCATCCCGGGGGAAAATCTGTCAGTGTCCATACACCGAGTTTCTGAAATTGTAACAACTCTTCTTGCATTGCTTCCACCCAGGCATCATCCAAAAGAGCTTCCTTGTACGTCCGCGGTTCGACCTGTGAAACATCACAAGCGAAAGACCAGTCATTTTGAAAACCAGATTTTTGTATTTTGGCATATAAAGCAAGATTGCCAATATTTTCTGGTGCTTGAGCATTTTTCAATTGCCCTCTTGTCATAACGCTGCTACCAGGATCACCAATAACCTGTTCAAGCGGGTGTATCCGATGTATCCGAGATTCCGGATAATCAGGTACTTGTACTCCCGTTTGAGTCGTCAAATTCTCTGTAGAAACCAGATCATTACCCACATTCGATGTTGAAGCATCAGTTGTAGTTGGGTTCACTTGTGGTGTCACTGTAGCATTGTCCAGAATAGCTTCACTTGTAGCATCATCGTCTTCATCTTCTGAATCTGATGAATTAAGCGTTGTAGAAGCTTCTTGGAACACCTCTTCTTCCATCACAGGAGCAGTGGTATCATTAGAAGCTGCTTGAGGATTTACAGTGATCGGACGCACTAACGGTGAAGTCACGGCGTTTTCGACCTCGTAATATAAGCGAAGTACAGCTTCTTCAACCATGCTATCTAGATTGAATGATTCAAAGAAGTCTTTGTAATCAAACATCCAATCTGGACCTCCACCCTGTACATTTTGTGTGTATCTTTGTACTTCGACATTAGCCCACTCCTCGACTTTTCTAGATCTTTTGTTGAATACCCTTTTTAGTGGGGTTGCATATCCAACAAAATAACCTTCTTCAGCCTTTGGTGCGAACTTCTCCGAAGGATTAAGCATTGTACACGGGGCACCAAATGGTTCTAGATACTCTAGATTTGGCTTGCGTCGGTTCAACAGCTCATAAGAAGTTTTGCCAAACTTCTTCACTGTTAAAACACGGTTTAAAGTGTAACATGCTGCGTAAATAGCTTCATTCCAGAACATAACTGGAAGATTTGAATCCGCAAGCATAGTTCTCGCCGTCTCGATTAGAGTCCTGTTCTTTCTTTCTGCGACACTGTTCTGCTGGGGTGTATACGGAGCGCTATATTCATGATGAATTCCCTTGTTTGCACAAAGATCCCCCATCTGAGCGTTTTTGAACTCCGTCCCATTATCACTCCGGATTCGTTTGATCTTCAGACCATAGATATTCTCCAGACGTGTAAACAGAACTTTCAAGTTGTCAAAAGTGTCGCTTTTCTGGTGTAAGCACATAACCCATGAAAATCTTGAATAATCGTCAGTCACCACAAGATAGTACAATTCCCCGGCATGACTTTTACGCCTGACTGGACCGAATAAATCCATGTGCAAACGCTCAAGCGATAGTTCAACAGAATTGACTTTCTTTGGTCTATGGGCCTGTTTGTGCTGCTTTCCCTTTTTACAACTAACACACTTGTCATTCAAATGGAAATGTTTCACATTAACTCCCGTGACAAGTTCATTCTTCACTAACTGGTTCATCTTTCTCAAATGAATGTGTCCCATTCTCCTGTGCCACATTATAGATTCTTTTTCTGTAGCCTTAGAGAGGAAACACGTGACTTGGCCATGGGTGGTCATAGCTTTGGACATATCGAGAATATACAAGTTGTTTACTCTCGGTGCCTTCAGCATCACCCACTCTTTTGGAAGTTCAAACCCCGGTTTCAAGATATAGCAAGATTTGTCGTCAAAATAAACAGAAAATTGCTTATCACAAATTTGGCTAACACTGAGCAGATTGTAATCTATCTGTTTCACATACGATATCCGCTCAAATGTCACGACCCCATTGCTAACACTACCCTCCATCGTAATGTAGCCTCCTTTATTTCCTGCAAACGCTACATATCCTCCGTTTATATTCTTGATATCAAAGAGTAGCGTGAGATCCCCTGTCATGTGACCAGAAGCTCCACTGTCAACAATCCATAGGCTGCTAACAGGGCTAGCTGGAGCTCCCTGCACATATCAAGTAAAGCAGTTAGATCTTTTGGGGGACCCAAGCCTGTTTGGTCTTGGGTCTTTGAACGGGTTGTTTCAAAGATTTTTTCGATTCACAAACATCTTGGGTTTTCTCAACCCCTTTCTTCTCACTCTCAACTTTCTTTTTCTCAATTTTCACATTCTGTGAAGTTGAGGCACCTTCAGACTCCTTTAATGACCAAGATTGTTCATACCTTTTCAAGATCCGGATCTGAGATTTTGAGGTCTCAGCCGGTTTCTTTACTTCGTCTTTAAATGCAACCTTCTTGGTTACCTTCTCTGATTTAACAGAGATAGGTCCAACTGCTGGTTTTACATTAGGTTTAGGAGCAACCTTTTTGTTATCAGCAGTTGAGTTCATCACAGGTTTCTTTACAGATTTCTCAGTGGCAATCCGGTTGCGTTTATCATAAGTCATCGGACGGTTTTCCCTTTTGTTGTAAAAATTGTTTTGATTATAATAAGGTGCTTGCTGAGGGAAATACCGTCTTTGTGGATAACTGTAGTTGTCAACCGAATAATCATGATGTTGCCTCATCTCCACCTCGTGCCTCTTGTGTCGTACGTACGGGCAGGTGGCAAGTAAATGTCCCCTTTCCCCGCACTTAAAACACGCACGGTATTCTTCATAGTTTTCTTTGATAGGCGACTTGGAAAAACTCGCAATGGGATATCGATCAACCATGCATTGTTTCCTTAAACTCTCAGGAGTTGGTTCCTTCGAGTAAGTCGGTTCAATGAAACTGTTTGCTTTATCAACTGGCAGAACGAATTGTGTGACATTGACCTTGGCATCTTTATCCGAATAAATTTTCTCTAAAATTTCTGGAGGAATGTCATTGGTTCGTTCATATTTTGGGAACCAAATTGTACTTTCCTGCCTGATCTTTTCAATTTTGGAATAATTCACAAATTTAATCTGATATTCATCATCAGACAAAATCTTATCGGAGCCTTGCATCCGATAGAAAATTTTCACAGGTTTGTCACATGATTCGTTGCTCATTTCATTAAGTTTCTCAGTTTTAATCTCAGTTTTCTTTTCAACTGGCTTAACCACATTTTTCTCAATTTTCTTTACCTCTTTCTTTTCAACACTTTTACCAACAGACTGTTCAGCTTTCTTAACAACATTCTTTCGATGAGCATTTGCCATGGGATGAACAATTTAAGATGGTGAGACTGGTTCATTAGTGATTATATGATTTTCATCAGGGATATCACTATCATTTTCAACCGTCTCAGACTGTTCATTTTCTTCATCAGAATCATCTGCAGCGACCACACCCTCATTGTTTCCCAATACAGGTCTCACATCAGAATACGGGTCTCCAATACTGGAAGTGTTGGGCTCGTTATCTGATGTAGAGTCAGATTTGACTAAAGTCTCCGGTGGTATTGCAAGTAAATTATGATTTTCGAACAACACCGGAGATGGGACAGCCTTATAGTTTGCACTATTCGACTGGGAGGGTTCTTCGATGACATGGTCAACTACATATGCAATGTGCTTATAACTCTCTAACTTCTTATTCACCTTTTCAGCAAAGCACTTGATGGTTGCCATTTCTAACTTGGTGTTTTCCATTTCATTAATATAGTTATTAATGGCAAGTTGTTTTATTGACAAAGTCTTTTTATGTTCAGACACATCCTTTTTATATCAATCAGGAACTTTGTTGAAATCTTTTAAATCTTTTTGATAAATCTGACAGTTTATTTTGGCACTCTCAAGTTGTACCTTGAGAAGCTTATTTTCTTCTATCAATTTATCAAAATCAGCACATTTAACACACACTTTAGAATGAGATTCAGAACTTACCGGTTTAGGAGGTTCTGTCATTGCCATCAACGCGAAGTGAGCTTCCTTCCCTGCAAAGAATTTGGAGTAGTCAATCTTGGTGCACGCATCATCCACCATGCACGACTTGCGGGTCATAAGGAAATCAGCTTCAGCTAGCAACTGATCAATGTCATCGTCTAGTGAGTTCACACTAGCTTCCGAGTCAGAATCACTCTCCATATCCGAATAAGCTGAATCATAGTGTTCTCCAACATCTGTGACAGAATCAAGAATCATTCCAGATTTCTTGTCTTCACTCTAAGCAATCACCTCCTCATTCAACTCCTCTATTTTCAACTCCGACACTTTTTCTATCACAACCTCCTCTTCAATCTCCTCATGCTCATCCAAACTCATCTTTTGTGCCACACAAGCCACATTTCCAGCGGTAATCTCCTCCACTCCCAATTGCATACCCGTCCAATCAAAACCTTCATCTTTTTGAATCACTAGTGCTTGGTTTTGATTTTCAGTTTGGTTTTGGGTATTAGGTGTACAGATGAGAACAATGGTTCGGTTTGGATTCTGTTGTGGTTGGTTTTGAGTTGTGGGTTGTCTAGTGTTGGTGTTTTGTTGTGTGTTTTGACGGTTCTGGTAGTTGTTTTGAGGTTGAAAACTAGAGATGTTAGGACTGTTATATGATACTTGATTTTGGTTTTGGTTTTTTCTGTTTTGGTAGGTTGAATTGAACGGGTTTCGATTACCTTGCTGTGTAGGCTGTGTACACTCTCTCATAAAATGACCCTTCTCACCACAATTAAAGCATGTAACCTTGGCTTTGTTGAAGCCGTAAGTGGTGTTTGGAGAAGTTGAAAGGTCAGTTCTTCCAGTCTTCTGGATAAAATCAGTGGCTCTCCTCATTATGCTCGCAAATGCCCACTGTATGTCCATAAGCTCCATCTCCTGTTTATCGATTTGTGCGTAGTCCTCATTGGTGAGATTGTTGTTTCCAATCTGACTCGCAACTAAACCGTTGTATGATGCAACCATAGCAGATACTAAAGCAACATGCTGTTGAGCAATCTCAACAGTCACATTGTTAAGATTAGAAGTCTCTAACACAATCGGACTTTGATTTGATTGTGCTTGAGTAATCTGCATCTGATTCATGTGAGGAGTATATTGTTGTTGTTGTTGAGGTTGACTTGCTGTGTAACAAGCAGCTTGTTGTAAAGGTGAAAAAGGTGGAATAATGTTTGGTGTTTGATAAGATTGTGGTGTGTATGATGGTGTGTATGATGAAGTTTGGGCAAGATAGTTGATTGGTGCTTTTGCGGGTTCAACAACATTGGATACACATGCAATGTGAGGAGCAACATTTGAAGTAGTGCTTGAAGTAGAAAGAGAGTTAGATGTACCACTCACATACAGATCTGGATTCTGTGGAATCTGCGCTCTCTTGGCTTTCCTCTTCTCCTCCATTTCTTTGTTTTCCAGCTTTTGAATGAACTCGTTGATATCTAATACTGGTATGCATCCTTTTCCTTCAACACTTCAATGTGTTGGTTCTAGTATGGTGGTAAAGCATCAGCAAATTTATCCACCAGTTCTAACATCGGTATGCTGATCTCATAGCTCGAAAGTTCTGTGAGCAAATGGCAATACCGTGGAACCAATTCTTTTAGAGTCTCATTGCCCATGTAACTAAAATTCTCAAATTCTTTTCGAAGCTCTTTCATTCTCAGCTTCCTTGTCTTCTCATTACCATCATGTCTGTTTCTCAGCATATCCCACAGTTGTTTAGATGTTGTACACGAACCAAACTGATGCAGCAAATCAGTGTTGATCGCTTGAGATAGCTGAGAAAACGCCTTCTTCTCGATCGCAAACCTCTTTTTCTCATCATCAGCCAAATTCTCCAACGGTATCGGTTCTCCAGTGTTCTCCAGAATAGGAGCAACATAACCCTTTACTATCATCTGCCATGCCTCGGCTCCCTCTAAACCTTGTCCCTCCACATGTATCTTGAACTTTGTCTTCCATGTGTTGTACTCCTTCATGTCCATGAGCTTTGGTGGACGATTGCCGCTTCCTGATGATAGATCATGAATGAGTGTAGATATGGCATTGGTCGTCTGCGAATGAACGGCAGCTGCTGCTACTCCCCAATAGTTTTCAATTGGTTGTTGTAATGGTTGCACAACTTGTTGAGGAGCAGAACTAGTCATAGCCATGTAATTGATTGGCTGGGATGGTGAACTAGTCTTCTGGGCTGCAACTGACCATGGATCTCGTGTTGTCTGCTATTGTGGTGCTTGAGTAGGTCTTGGCGTTGTTGGGAAGTTCCACATCTTAACCTGTAAACGTTTAAACACGGAAAGATTAGAAAAGTTTTAAAACAGGAAACTCTTTCGCACTATCGGACGGGCGAATGAGAAAAATTCTTCTCCTTCGACCGTTTTGAATGATACGAATGTGGACTGATATCACAAAATCTCTTTCGACCGTTTGCTTCTCTCGTTCGACCGTTTTCCTTCTCCTTCGACCGTTCGATCAGTCGAATGTAACACCAACGGGCGAATGAACACAAATAAGCAATGAAAGTCTACGTTCGACCACTAAAACAACATCTTCGACCACAAAATCTCTCTTTCGACCAAATGAACTCACACTTTCGACCGTTCTCTCTACGTTCGACCCCTGGTAATTCAAAAACGGTTATTCTTTGAAAATCCGTTAATTTTGATCATGTTTTTCAAATGTTGATGGATTTTGTTGATCTAAATCAGGTTTTGAATCGGAATTGATTTGGAACAAGTTTAATGAAGAGAATTATCCAATTTAACCTTGAAAACAAGTTGTAATCAATCAAAATCTTATCAAATCAGTTTGTTCAATGAAAACAGAAACTTTTTGACCAAAATTGGGTCCAAATCAACTGAGAAACTATTAATTTGTGGTTGTTTGATCCAGAATGGCTCTGATACCACTTTGTATGTGTATGTATGGATCGTATAACAACAAAGAATGATCAAACAAGTTGGTTTTAGGTGCGGAATCCCTAAAACAATCACAAAATAATAGTCAAACAGATCAAAACAAGTAAATCATCATTTCAAAAGCTTTTCATTAATTATAAACTCGATTACACGTTTAGAGATTGATACAAACAGGGTAAGAACGTGAAAAGAGCTAAATAAACTTCTAGAGAGAGAATCAGAAAGTGGAGGGAATAATATGACTCAAAGTTACATTAAAAAAATCAAGCTTGACTATTTATAGACTGCACATTCGCCCAAATGATTCGTGCGAATGTGCAGGTTCGACCAAATCAACTGGTCGAACCAAGCCATACATAAAAACTATTCACATTCGTCCAAAACTGTTCCTTCGCACCCTCTGATCTTCCTTCGACCAAACTAAAACCTTCCTTCGTACCTTCCATTTCTCCTTCGCACCAACGACATTTCACAAAACAAGTTTATTGAACAATCCGAAGCACTAGTCGCACAATTGCATCTACAGATTGGAATTTTTTTGAACTTTTTACCAAATTTCAAAATCGAATCCCGTTCAATATTTTTCTTAACTTTTAAGCATCCGACATTCATCATTTCTCATTTAATGATCACAAAACTCAAATGGTCCATCAAGTTTCAGAAAATCACCATCAACCACCATCGGTTATAAAAAATAATGTAGAAATGTAACATCTTTTGGATTTTCTGAAAGTTTTTGTTAAAACACACCTAAAATCTTTTTTGAGTTTTTGTATTTTTGACGAAAAATGTAAAAATGTAGAAATGTAAACATAAAGCAGTAAATGTTTTGTGATTTCCGGTAAGAGGATCATATCAGTTATTGAGAAATCTGATTGCACCGTTGATCTTTTTATTTATATTATCATTAAAGACAATGTGTGATCCGGCAACTATTAATATTGTTGTCCACATAAACTTACGTGTAGACAGTTGTGCAGTGCTTTAGACTGATACGGCTATTTATATTATAAACACAATTGTCTGTGGTTCCTACACACATGACATACTCCCGTATCAAGGAATAATTGCACAAAGATCCATTGTAACGCGTGATTATGATTTCGTTATCTGTAATTTACAAGGTATGAGGCACAGAGGTGTACAGGTCAGCAACTCAATGCTACAAAGTAACTTATGCACTCTACGAGGTTGAGGGCTGATATCAATCATGATTTGCATCAATGATTGGATACGATGCATTAGATAATCTTTGATTATCATCATACATTGAAAGTTCCTCAATTCGATAACTTTAGGATTTGGCTTTTAAAGCTCTTTTATAAAGATACCATGTCTGATCTAGGTCCGTTATAACTTACGACAAAAGATCAGAAAGACTATCCCCAGATAACTAATAACATAACGACCCGAAACCTCCGAATTTTGTTTATCAAACGAAATTACGGTACCAAGACCATATGCCCATGAGGAGTTCATCCAAATAACAATTCGCTTGATATGTATGTATCAGGCACGCATTAATAGGTCTATGAAGCCTATCAGCACATCACACAGACTCAAACGCACACCTTATATTGCATTACAGTTCTTTAGCATTTGTTAGATCCCCACTGATGAACTATCATTTCCTCTTTTTCTCCTGGAAATCATTTTGGGTTTTTCTAATTTTTATGGCTTTTTGAATTTTTCAATGTTTTTGGTTTTTCTAGAAATAGACTTCCCCTGAAATGAAAAACATATTTTTGGGTTTTTGAATTTTTCTGAAAAACAGTGAAAACTAAAACTAAAAAATGATAAACCGAGGTGATGATCAGTCTTGTTTTTCTTTTATACCGTTAGCTTTTAAAAGATATTCAAATCTTGATTTATCAAAAGCTTTGGTAAAAGATCTGCACGTTGATAATCAGTGTGAGTTTTGACCATATCGATCAACTCTTTTGCATAACAATCACGGATAAAATGGTACTTAATCCGGATATGCTTAGCTTTTGAGTGATTGACTAAGTCTTTAGTTAATGTAATGGCGGCCTCATTATCACAGTAAATAGGGGTTTTAAGAAATTGCAAACCATAATCAACCATCTGTTGTTGAATCCACAGAACTTGTGAGCAGCAGCTTGAAGCTGAGACATATTCTGCTTCACATGTTCATAAGACGACTGCAGCTTGCTTCATGCATTGCCAGGTCATGAGCCTGCTCCCCATAAACTAACATCCAGCCCTTGTGGACTTGCTGTCATTGTCACAATTGCCCCAATCTGCATCACTAAAAGCAATTAGATCAAAATTATCATCATTAGGGTACCATAGTCCTCTCGACGGACAACCCTTCAGATATCTTAGGATTCGTTTGACAGCTGCTAAATGACTTTATTTCGGCTTCGATTGATAACGTGCACAGAGACATGTGGCAAACATTATGTCTGGTCTAGATGCGGTGAGATACATCAGAGATCCGACGATTGCTCTGTATGTAAAAGGATCAGTCAGCTCCCCCTTAGCGTCAACCCCAATCCCGTGATTAGGTTGTATCGGGGTATCCATCAGCTTTGAATCTTCCATCTGGAACCGGCTCAAGACTTCAGATACATATTTGGTTTGGTGAATAAAGATCCCCGTTGGTCTTTGGTCCACCTGCAAGCCTAGGAAAAACTGCATCTCTCCCATCGCACTCATTTCGAACTTTTCCTGCATAACTTGTTCAAATACTCTGCATAAAAGTTCATTAGTAGATCCAAAAATAATGTCATCAACATAAATCTGCACTAGAAGCAAGTCATCCCCTATTCGTTTTGTGAACAGTGTGCAATCTACCAAACCTCGTTTGAATCCTTTGGACAGAAGATACGTGCTCAGCTCCTCATACCATTTCCATGGAGCCTGGTGCAACCCATAGAGAGCTTTGTTAAGAACGTAGACCTTATCCCAGTGGATAGGATCCTCAAAGCCTGGTGGTTGACCTATGTAAACTTCTTCCTTGACCACACCGTAAAGAAACGCACTCTTAATGTCCATTTGATACACTTTGAATTTCTTATATGATGCAAACTCTAGAAACATGCGAATAGCTTCTAAACGTGCAACAGGTGCATAAATCTCATTGTAGTTGATCCCTTCCACTTGATGAAAGCCTTGTACAACCAGTCGAGCTTTGTTTCTCACGATTACGCCTCTGTCATCCTTTTTACACTTGAACACCCATTTGGTTCCAATCTTTTTCCTTCCTGGAGGTAAATCTGTTAGTGTCCACAATCCCAGTTTCTGAAACTGCAATAACTCCTCTTGCATCGCCTCTAACCAAGCGTCATCCAAAAGAGCATCCTTGTATATCCGCGGCTCAACCTGCGAAACATAACAAGCAAAAGACCAGTCATTCTGACAACCTGATTTCTGAATTTTAGCATATAAAGCTAGTGCGCCACGATTTTCTGGTGAGTTTGCATTTCAATGTTGTCCTCTAGTCATAACGCTGCTACCAGGATCACCAATAACCTGCTCGAGCGGGTGAATGCGATGAATCCGGGATTCCGGATGATCAGGTACTTGCACACCCGTTTGAGTAGTCAAATTCTCTTTCGAATCCAGATCATTACCCAAATTTGATGATGAAGCAACATTCAGATTTGGGTTCACTGGAGGTGTCTCTGTAGCAAAATCTAGAATAGCTTCACTTGTGACATCATCATCATCTTCCGATTCTGATGAATTAAGAGTTGTGGAAGCTTCTTGGAAAACTTTTTCTTTAGCTGCAGGAGCATTGGCATCATTAGAAGCTGTTGGAGGAGTTACAGTGATCGGACGCACCAACAGTGAAGTCACTGCGTTTTCACACTCATTATATAATCTTAATACAGCCTATTCAACCAGGCTATCTAGATTGAATGATTTAAAGAAATCTTTGTAATCAAACATCCAATCTTGACCGCTACCTTGTACATTCTGAGTATACCGTTGAACTTCAACGTTAGCCCACTCTTCCACCTGACGAGTTCGTTTGTTGAATACCCGTTTGAGCGGGGTTGCATATCCAACATAGAATCCTTCTTCAGCTTTCGGTGCAAACTTCTCAGATGGGTTAAGCATTGTACACGGTGCTCCAAATGGTTCTAGATACTCAAGTTCGGCTTTCGTCTGTTCAACAGTTCATAAGAAGTTTTGACAAACTTCTTCACTGTCAACACATGATTCAGTGTATAACAAGCTGCGTAAATGGCTTCATTCCAGAACATTACTGGAAGATTAGAATCCGCAAGCATTGTTCTAGCCGCTTCAATTAGAGTCCTGTTTTTCCGTTCTGCGACACCGTTCTGTTGAGGGGTATACAGAGCACTATATTCATGATGCATTCCTTTATCTTCACAAAGAGCATCCATCTGTGCGTTTTTGAACTCCATCCCATTATCACTCCGAATTCTTCTGATCTTCAGACCATAGACATTTTCTAATCGAGTGAACAAAACTTTCAGATTGTTAAACGTGTCGCTTTTATGATGCAAGCACATTACCCACGAGAATCTAGAATAGTCATCAGTAACTACAAGACAGTACAATTCTCCAGCATGACTTTACGCTTGACCGGTCCGAATAGATCCATGTGCAAACGCTCAAGTGGCATCTCAACTGAATTTACTTTCTTTGGTTTGTGGGACTGCTTGTGCTGCTTTCCCTTCTTGCAACTCACACACTTGTCATTCAGATGGAAATGTTTAACATTAACGCCTTTGACCAGTCCATTCTTCACCAGATGGTTCATTTTTCTTAGGTGTATGTCTCCCATCCTCCTATGCCACATAATAGATTATTTTTCCGTAGCCTTGGAGAGGAAGGACGTTACTTGGCCCTGGGTTGTCATCGCCTTTGACATGTCGAGAATGTATAGATTATTCACTCTCGGTGCTTTTAGCATTATCCACTCTTTTGGAAGTACAAAACCGGGCTTGAGAATGTAGCAAGATTTGTCATCAAAAAATACAGAAAATTGTTTATCGCAGATTTGACTGACACTAAGCAGATTATAGTCTATCTGTTTCACATAAGATATCTTCTCAAAACTCACAATACCATTACTCACACTACCCTCCATAGTAATGTATCCTCCTTTGTTCCCAGCAAATGCTACATATCCACCATTGATGTTTCTAATGTCGAACAACAACGATAAATCCCTTGTCATGTGACCAAAAGCTCCACTGTCAACAATCCAAAGACTGCTCACAGGGCCAGCTAAAGCTCCCTGCACATGTCAAGTAAAAACATTAGTTCTTTCGGGGGACCCAAGCCTGCTTGGTCTTGGGTCTTTGAACATTCAGTTTCAAAGATTCTTTTTCACAAACACTAGAATTTGAATTGACCTTTATCTGATCAATTAAATTCTTTTCACTCTCAGACTTTTCATGTGCTTTTGAAGTTGAAGCACCTTGAGATCCCACTGGTGACCAGAATTGTTCCGAACGTTTCAAGATCCGTATCTGAGATTTTGGAGTCTCAGTCGGTTTCTTTACTTCATTCTTAGAGGAAACATTCTTGGTTACCTTCTCTAATTTAACAGAGACATGTCAAACTGTTGGTTTAACTGCAGGTTTTAATGGTACCTTTTGCTTTTCAACAGTTGTGTTCACCACTGGTTTCTTTAAAGGTTTTTCCATTGCGATCCGGTTACGACGATCATATGTCATCTGGCGATTATCCCTCTTTTGAAAATAACGACTCTGATTATAAAACGGTGCTGGTTGAGGGACAAAATGTCGCTGTGGATAACAATGATTGTCGACTGGACTTTGATATCTTTGCTTCACTTCAACTTCGTGCCTCTTATGCCTCACGTACGGACAGTGAGCAAGTAAATGCCCTCTCTCCCCGCACTTAAAGCACTCACGGTATTCTACAAAGTTATTCTTGGCGTTCGACTTTGCATAAGTAGTGATATGATATTGGTCATTCACACACCTTCGTCTTAAACTCTCAGGAGCTGGGTTCTTTGAGTAAGTCGGCTCAAGAAAACTGTTCGCCTTTTCCTTTGGCTTAATAAACTCGGTGACATGAACCTTTGGTTCTTTTGGAACATCCAGATAAATTTTCTTTAAGATTTATGGAGGTACATCATTGGTCCTTTCATGTTTAGGAAACCAAATAGTACCCTCCTGCCAGATTTTCTCAATCTTTGAGTAATTGGCAAACTTTATCGGATATTCCTCGTCAGAAAGAATCTTATCGGATCCTTCCATCCGATAAAATACTTTGATGGGTTTGTCACTCGGTTCATTTTTCTCAACATTCTTAACTGACTGATTCACTCGATGAGCGTTAGCTATTGGATGTAATATCTGAGAAGGTGATACCGGTTCATTGGTGATAATGTGATTTTCAATTGGAATATCACTCACTTTCTCAGTTTTATCATCTTCTGAGTCAGAATCATCAGTTACAGCTGTCACACCCTCATCATTCAGTCCCAAAATTGTTCTAACATCGGAGTTTGGATCTCCAACACTTGAAGTGTTAGATTCATCATCCGATGTAGAATAAGACTTAACTGAACTTTCTGGTGTTATTGAATGTAAAGTGTGATTTTCAAATAACAATGGAGATGGGACAGCCTTGTAGTTTGCACTACTCGGTTATGAGGGTTCTTCAATAATATGGTCAACAATATAAGAAATATGTTTGTAATTCTCAAGCTTCTTGTTGACTTTTTCAGCAAAGCACTTGATGGTTGCCATTTCAAGTTTAGTTTCTTCCAATACATTGATGTAACTGTTATTGGCCAATTGTTTTAAAGAAAGTGTTTTCATTAGATCAGAAATGTCCTTTTTATAACCATCAAGCACCTTATTGAATTCATGTGCTTCTTTTCGATAAGATTGACAGTTGATTCTAGCACTCTCAAGTTGAACCCTGAGTTGCTTGTTTTCCTCTGTTAGTCTATCACATGATCCACAATACATGTCACTATTCATGTTTAAAGTGGATTCAGAACTTACCTGTTTCGGAGGCCCTGTCATCGCCATCAAAGCAAAGTGTGCTTCCTTTCTAGCAAAAAAATTAGAATAATCAACTCTGGTAAAAGCGTCATCCACTATGCAAGACTTGCGAGTCATAAGAAAATCAGCTTCGGCTAGAAGTTGATCAATGTCATCATGTAGTGAATTAACACTAGTTTTAGAATATGGTTCGATCTCCGAATCAGAATAAACTGAGTCACACTGTTCAGGAATATCAGTGATCGAATCAAGAATCAATCCTGACTTCTTTTAAACACAAGTATCAGCTTCTTCCACCATTTCCTCAATCTTCACCTCAGATCTCTTCTTAATCTCCAAATCTTCTTTAACGAACACCGGCTCCTCCAAATCTATCTTCTGAGCAACACACGCCACATTACCAGCTGTAATCTCTTCAACAGCAAGTTGCATTCTAGTCCAATCAAATCCTTCATCCTTTTGAATTACCAAACCCTAGTTAAGGTTATCTGGTTGGGTTTGGCTATTTGGTGTGGAAATTGGAATGATAGTTCTGGTTGGATTATGTGGTGTTTGATTTTGATTCTGGTTTGGTGTAGTGGTTTGTCTAACAGAATTGTTTGGTGAGGCATTTTGTCACTTTGTGTAATTATTTTGTGATTGATTGTTGTTGTTTTGGCTTTGATAAGATACCTGATTCTGAGATTGACGGTTCTGGTAATTAGTGTTGAAAGGATTTCTGTTTCTCTGTTGTGTTGGCTGTGTGCACTCTCTCTTGAAGTGACCTTTCCCACCACAGTTTAAACATGTGACTTTGGCTTTGTTAAAGCCATATGTGGTGTTAGGAGATTTAGAAAGATCAATTCTACCAGTCTTCTCAATGAACTCGGTTGCACGTCTCATAACACTAGCAAATGCCCACTGAATGTCAATGAGCTCCATCTCCTCTTTATCAATTTAAGCATTGTCTTCACTGGTTAGGTTGTTGTTACCAATTTGACTAGCTACCAAACCATTATATGAAGCAACCATAGCAGAAACCAAAGCTACATGTTGCTGAGCAACTTCAACAGTAACATTGTTCAAGTTAGATGTCTCCAACACAATTGGGCTTTGACTCGGTTGACTCGGGTTCATTTGAGGAATGCATGGTTGTTGTTGGGGTTGGTTCAAGCTAGCTGAATAGCATGCAGCTTGTTGCATTGTTGAAAACGGTGGAATGTAAGTGGTAGGATATGATGGTGGTGTGTAAGATGAGGTTTGAGCTAGATAGTTGATTGGCGTTTTGGTTGGTTCAATAACGCTTGAAACACAAGCTATGTGTGGAGCAACAGAACTACTAGAACTTGAACTATTCAGAGAAGAAGATGTACCACCATGATATAACTCCGGGTTCTGAGGAACTTGTGCTCTTTTTGCTTTCCTCTTTTCTTCCATCTCTTTGTTCTCCAACTTCTGAATAAATTCATTGATGGTCCAATACTGGTATGCATCTTTCTCCTTTAGAACCTCAATGTGTTGATTCCAATATGGTGGTAATGCATCAATGAACTTATCCACCAATTCTGACATAGGTATTTTGATCTCGAAACTTGACAACTCAGTCAACAAATGGCAATACCTAGGAATCAACTCCTTCAACGTCTCATTTCCCATGTAACTGAAATTCTCAAACTCTTTCCTTAACCCTTCCATCCTTAACTTCCTTGTTTTCTCGTTCCCTTCATGACGATTCTTCACCATATCCCACAGCTGCTTTGAAGTTGTGCAAGACCCAAACTGATGTAGAAGATCAGTGTTAATAGCCTGAGATAGTTGTGAGAACGCCTTCTTTTCCACCGCAAACTTTTTCTTCTCATCCTCAGCTAAGCTTTCCAATGGAATTGGTTCACCAGTGTTCTCCAAAACTGGTGCTACATAACCCTTAGCTATCATTTGCCATGCCTCAGTACCTTCCATTCCCATTCCCTCCAAATGTATCTTGAACTTGGTCTTTCATTGATTATAATCCACCATCTCCATTAGCTTTGGTGGACGACTCCCACTACCTGAAGATAAATCATAAATTAGCGTAGAAATAGAATTGGTAGCTTGAGAGTGTACCGCGGCTGCTGCAACTCCCCAATAATCAGTCATGGGTTGTTGTGGCGGTTGTGCAACTTGTTGTGGCATCGAACTAGTCATTGCTAAGTAGTTGATCGGTTGAGATGATTGACTAGTCATCTTTTGAGCAGCTACAGACCAAGGATCCATTGTCACTTGCTGTTGTGGTGTAGTATTAGGTCTCGGTGTTGTTGGAAAGTTCCACATATTGTCTATAAAGTATGAAACACGAAACGATTAGATAAATTTTCAAACAGAATCTACTTTCGACCTTGTACAAATGATCATGGGTTCGAAGGTGGAATTCTGTCTAGGTTCGACCCTTTCTGAAGACTCGAAGGTAGAATATAACAAACTCTATCACTTTCGACCAAAGTAAAACCACTTTCGACCTCATTATAGGTCGAATGTACACCAACTGGTCGAATGAACAACAACACACTAAAAACTTCTAGGTTCGACCGAAATAAACACCACGTTCGACCTAAAATACACTGATTCGACCTAAAACTCACACTCTTGACCGTTTCTCCCTAGGTTCGACCCTTGCATTTTGAAAAACGGTTATTCTTTGAAAATCAGTTATTTTGATCCAAATTTTTCAAAAGTTGATGAATTTTGATGATGTTTTGCAGGTTTTGCTTCGGAATTGATTTGGAACAAGTTTAATGAAGAGAATTTTAGATTTTATCCATGAAAACTAGTCTGAATCAATCAATGTTCATCAAAATCAATTGTTCTTTGAAAACAGAAAAATTTTGACCAAAATTGAGTCCAAATCAGGTCAAATATTATCAATTCGTAGTTGTTTGATCCTTATGTCTCTGATACCACTTTGTATGAGGATCGAATTGTCAAAAACAAAGACATTGATCAAACAAGTATATCAATTCAGGTGCGGAATCCCTGAATCAATTAGGAAATGATAATAAGAACAGCAAAACAAAGGAGAGAAACAAAATGACAATTACTTAACTTTAAAATCAATTCAGCCCTTATATAGACCTGCACATTCGACCTTATGAAGGGGCGAATGTGCAGGTTTGACCAAACATATGGGTGAATCAACACAGAAACCTTCAAAACTTCTCCTTCGACCAAGTCTTCTACCTTCGACCAATAATATTTACCTTCTACCATATCCAAACCCACATTCGACCTCCCGATTATGACAAAACACAATTGTATTAGCAATCCAATAGCACTAGCCGAATAATGTGTATCAACACACCATGTAAAGTTTCAAGCCCGATGTTTTCTTCTTTCAAAGCCTCGCCCTGGGCTTCACGTATCTTATTAGGAATATTAGAATGTATAGTGAGTTGTAAAGCTCGCACCCGTTTGGGTTTCGTTTCCTTTCGACTAAGGGCATCCGCTACAACATTAGCCTTCCCTGTATGATATTTGATGGCACAGTCGTAATCATTCAGGAGCTCGACCCATCGACGTTGTCGCATGTTCAGCTCCTTCTGCTCAAATATGTGTTGGAGGCTCTTGTGGTCAGTGAAGATCGTACACTTCGTCCCATAGAGATAATGCCTCCTGATCTTTAGAGCAAAAACCACTGCTCCCAGTTCCAAGTCATGGGTGGTGTAATTCTTCTCATGAACCTTTAATTGAAGTGAAGCATACGCGATCACCTTATCGCGCATCATCAGCACACACACCCTAACCCTTGGATAGACGCATCACAGTACACCACAAAGTCCTCTATACCCTCAGGTAGTGATAGTATGGGTGCACTGCAAAGCTTTGCCTTAAACAATTGAAAAGCAGACTCTTGGGCATCTACCCACTTGTAAGTAATCCCCTTCTGTGTCAAAGCAGTGAGGGGTTGAGCGATCTTAGAGAATCCCTCAATGAATCTGCGATAGTATCCCGCAAGACCAAGAAACCGGTGCACCTCTGTAGGAGTCTTAGGAGCCTCCCACTTTTTGATAGCATCAATCTTGGCGGGATCGACATGTATTCCTGCCTCGTTAACCACATGTCCAAGAAACTGGACTTCTCGAATCCAAAAGTCACATTTAGAGAATTTCGCATACAGCTGCTCATTTCTCAAGAGTTCCAAGATCAGCTGCAGGTGTTGCTCATGCTCTTCCCTGCTCTTGGATTAAATCAGTATATCATCTATGAACATTATGATAAATTTGTCCAAATAAGGCTTACACACACGGTTCATCAGATCCATGAACACAGCCGGTGCATTGGTTAGCCCAAATGGCCTCACCAAAAACTCATAATGTCCGTAACGAGTTCGAAAGGTTGTGTTCGCCACATCCTCCTCTCGGACTCTCAGTTGATGGTATCCTGACCTCATGTCAATTTTAGAATAGAAACTCGACCCTTGTAGCTGGTCGAACAAGTCATCAATACGAGGCAAAGGGTAGCGGTTCTTAACCGTCACTTTGTTCAACTCCCGATGATCAATACACAAGCGGAAACTACCATCCTTCTTCTTAACAAACATAACTGGGGCTCCCCATGGAGAAGAACTAGGTCTAATGAAGCCCCTATCCAATAGATCTTGGAGTTGGGTAGGCAGTTCTTGAGGTTCGCCTGGTGCTAGGCGGCATGGTGCGCATGCAACTGTAGCTGCTCCAGGTACAAGATCAATTTGAAACTCCACTTGACGAACAGGTGGAAGTCCAGGTAGTTCCTCTGGGAAAACAACTGGGAAATCTCGGACTACTGGGATGTCCTCAATCTTAGTTTCAGTTTTAGCTCGAGTGTCATATATATTAGCCATAATGGCTGGACAACCCATTCGAATACACTTCTGGGCTTTCAAGAAGGAGATGATGCCTACCATGGCACCCCCACGATCACCCCGTATAGATAAAAGTTCTCCACTTGGGAGGGGGACACGAGCAATCTTCTCCTGACAGAGAATTTCAGCGTGTTGCTTGGACAACCAGTCCATGCCAACCACGAGATCAAAACTTCCTAGGGTGATAGGTAGAAGGTCGATGGCAAACAATTGCCCATCTAGCGCGAGCTTACAGTCACGATGAATATGGGTTACCTTAACAGGCTTCCCATCAGCTAATTCTATAGTGTACGGGGTATCAGGAAGAGTAGGAACCATCCCTAATTGTTTGCTAAGTTTCGAGGATACAAAACTATAGTCCACAACGATATCATAAAAATAAAAGCAAGAGTGTCATTCAAGGAGCACGTACCCGTCACGACATTGTTATCAGTCCTAGCTTACCCGGAGCCCATCACAAATGCTCTTCCCTGTGCCCCATTGTTGTTGTTGTTGTTGAAGGACTTGTACCTCCCACTATCCCACGTTCTCTTTCTATCACCAAAAGTTGAAGATGAAGCACCATGCTTCGGAAAAGTACCATGCTCAACAGCCTCATCAATGAGTTTGCGAGCCAGGTGAAAGATTTGTTAGATTCTGGGTAGGTAAGTTGCAGTGGCCAAGCCACGAATCTGAGGGACCCACCCTTTTGGTATGAAATTCGATCCGCTGGTAAAGTTGGTTAATTAGATTCGAGCACAAAGTATCTAACTCCTGTAGCTTGGTAGTTTAGCCGTCGATCTCAGACCCAACCGTCTTCAGATAACAATTTCTAAATTTCATCACAGGGTGTTACATTCTCCACCCAAGGTAGATAGTGTATATCAATCCAAGGAGCGTGTGGTTAGTGTATATTATTTAGTTGATTAAACGGTATTGCTTATGAAGATTGCTAGAAAACTTACAAAGTTTGTACTTGGTTCATTTAAGAATTTGGTTGGAAGGTTTTGTTGTTATATTAAAAAATTGAATTTAGATTGTATGAGTGAAAAATAATGTGGATTGTAAACAATTCTAAATAAAAGGATCACACCTAGGTTTCAACAACTGAAGTCTAAGGTTTTCACAAATAGGTCAAACAAATGTAGTGCAATTGGTGTTAACGGGGTGATTGTTCAATAGGCTTAGGTGTCAAGTTTCATCAACATCAGAGATGGACTAAACTACACTTCATTACCTAGAACATACAACCCTATGTTTGTATTAGAGCAAGAAAACATGTTCATGACACTAGAAATTGGCACAAGATCAATTAACTGAAATGAATTCAACATAAGATTAATCGCAATCTAATACAATTAATTCAAACACACAATCACAAAATTAAAAGTTTAAAGTAATACCCAATTGTTTAAACCCTAAAGCTTCAATTGTTTACTTCCTAGGCATGATACAAAGAGACTAGCCACTCATGGCCATGGAGATTGAGTCTTCAATGATTTGGTCTTGAATCTTGAAATCTTGAATGATAGGAGGATTTGATGTTCTTGAATGGTATGTAATGATAAGGGTTTGATAGGATGGAATGGTTATGATAGAGATCCCCAATTATATGCCTTCCATGTGTTTTAAAACCAATAATTTCGAAACCCCCGTTTTGGTATGTATTAAAAACATTAAATTGAGAGTTTGACTGAAAGTGCTGTAGCCTACGCGAAAATCTGGCTTCGCCTACGCGAGTGCCGTAGCCTACTCCAAAATCTCACATAGCCGACGCGACTCAAAATTGGCTACAAGGATCTTCGCTGTCCTACGGCATTTTGGCACCATTCTCCTACGCGAGTGGAGTAGGCTACGCCAGAATCTGTAGAAGCCTACGTGGACTGGTCTCGGACACCCATTTCAGCTTTTCTTGCTCAGTTTATCACTCATTGTGCTCCCGAGATGTTCCAAAGGCTCCAGATTTGCACCCTTTTTGTGTTAACACCTGAAAATCATAAGACACATCAAAGTAGTGCTATTCCATAATCATTTATGCATTAATCAATCAATTTAGCTTTGTTAATTCTCGAGTTTTTACCAACCCATCACATCCCCACACTTGAGCTTTGCTTGTCCTCAAGCAAATTTGTTTATTGCAAACCAACTAAGTAAATCAAAACATACCACGTTTCTTGTTGATTCTCAAATGCGGTCCCTAGGCATACCCTAACTCACAAGACTTACGCCTCTCAGTAGATTTACATTCCAATGGTTTCCATGTTGCTCAATTTTGTGAAACAAAAAGATGCCAAACCAAATCCGACAAAGATCAAAGTTCACATTCTTGCACACCCCTCACAATGGTTCTCTCTGTTCGGTTTGATCAAAACTAGTCATGATGCACTAGTATTTTATATTAATCACTCAAAACCGATTATAATGCATATTAGTATAGGCTTGCATCTCAATCGCCTTTTACCAAATTACACAAGAGTGAACACAAGTCAAAAGGTCTTTAAGGGGTTGTAATGGGGCTAGGCGAAGGGTATGGAATGGGATACTTGAAGTGACTATGGTGATGAAAATTCGACTTTTATTACATCGACTAAATAACTACTCAACTATAAGGCAATGTTGTGCGTTTTTATTCAATCTCTAACTCAAGCATATTTTTGTGCTTTTCTATGAGAACTTTCATTTGTTTGAAACGTATTTGTTCTCATGCTTTTCAACTTTTTTTTTTGGAACTCACATTGCAAACTATATACAACACAAAGCAAAATCCTACAATCGAATTTTCATCACTCTGGGTTTAAAAATTGAAAATGTTAAATGGGTCAAAAGGGTTGAAATGGGTGATCAATTGAAAGGTTAAAGGCTCAAAGTTGTTTAACTATGGGAGATTGTTTTTGGGTCAAGGATATCAAATTGGTGTAAAAATAAAAAGGCCAAACCTAATGCCTTAATCATTCTTGTGTCACCATTGGTCTAAGGTGGCAAGCGTATCAAAAGTTGCAAGTTCTAGGACAAACATTTTTTTTTTCAGAATTGTATATTTTTCTCCCCCTCCCCACACTTAAAAATAAACATTGTCCTCAATGTTTCAAAATTGGAGGTTGATACTTATTAAAAGATTTATTCTGAAAAAGCTATCTATAGGGCGTGAACAATCAATCCCAAACAACTCAACTCCTATTATTCAAAGGAACGGAGTGCACCTGATTAGTAGTCAATAATGCCCGTTCTTCAACCTTTTCCTGTCCAAGCTGAAAGCTCCTTTCCTCCTCCTTTCTTGTCACCTACATCAATTCTTACCCTTCTCTTCGACATCATGCAGAAATCATTTGAAGTATTTATTCAACAAAACAAACATACTAGACTAAAACATAAACACACACAACTCACGCACACATACAAAACACTCAACATAAATATAAATGATCATGCCCACATGAATAATATAAGAAGGGAAAGAATACATGGACCTGATCAACGGGTTGCCTCCTGGAAGCGCTAAGTTTAAGGGTCTTCAGCCAGACTGAATACACCACCCTCATGGTGGTCGAGTGGGATGTCTTCCTCCCTCCGCCTCTAAAGATGCAACCCTCCTACATTCTGGTATGTCCTTTAAGGTGTTCCTAACCGGGTCAACCATCTTTTCTGTTCTTGTTTCATTGTCCAAATCAGGCGGTTTCCTCCATTTCGTCTTCCTTCCTTTCATTGTCCTATTCTTGACTGCTCCAAACCTGCAAACCACACAAAAATCTTCTTTTGGGTGATCCTCTTTTACAAGAGGGTCACCACTATCAAAAATGTCATTTTTGGGAAATTTGTTATCAACAACCGAGTTAGCCAAATTTGGATATACATTAAACAGAGCTCACAGTCACTAAATTTCATGCTTACTGCTCCATTAGCACAATTTATATTAGCATGTGCAGTTGCTAAGAAAGGCCTACCCAGTATAACGGTGGGTTGTGTGTTTATCGCACTATTTACATAGTCTACCACCAAAAAGTCAACCAGGTAGTTGAAATCCTCTACTTTCACCAACACATCATTCACCACCCCCCTTGGATGAGTGAGAGTCTGATCAGATAACACCACCGTGGTGTTATTTTCATGTATTGGACCAAAGTCATATTGGTCAAACAGACTCCCAGGCAATATACTCACACATGCTCCAAGATCTAGGAGCGCCCTTTCTATTTTAAGCTCTCCAACCTGAATTGGAATCAATGGGGCTCCTGGATCTTGAAGTTTAGTGGGAAGAGCATCCGACAAAACAGCACGAACATGTGCCTCTAAATGTTTAGGCAACTCGTTGTGCTTGTTTTGGTTGCTCAACTCTTTCACACATTTAACATGAGCAGGAACTTTTTCAATTGCATCAATAAGTGGTAAATTTATTTTGACTTGTTTAAAGTTTTCCCACCTCTCGTCCTTTGGTGGGCTCCACTTTGACACATTGTTTGGGTCTACTAAAGCTGCAGGATATGGGATGGTATTAGTCTCCATCCCCACACTTGTCTTAGTAGTCATCTCATTTAAGCACTTTTTGCAAAAAGATTTTTTTATAATTTTTAACTTCAAAATTATTTTGCGAAATATTTTCCTCTTCCATCTCATCATCACTATCAACCTCCTCCACCACACCATCAACAAATTGTTGTGGTGGAGTTGTTTCATTACCCAAAAGCTTATCATTCAAAATAAAACTTACCACGTTTATGTGTACGCTTTGAGTGTTCTTTGAACTCGATGCTTGATGTTGTGGGTTTATTGTTGTGTCACTTGGAAGCTTCCCAACGCTTCCTCTCAATTGAGCCATTTCTTCCGCCAATTGACCCACTTGTTTTGTTAGGGCCTCGTGAGACTTGTCTCTCACCTCATTCTTCTTCTCATTATCCTTAAGCAAATTCAAGATGGCCTCCAACTTCGAATCGTTACTCCCATTTCGTTTGCTTGATGACCCACCTTGATTATTCCCTTTTTGGTACCCACCACCTTGGTTGTAACTTCGTTGGTAACCCCCTTGGTTGTAAGAATTCCTTTGGTAGCCACCTTGGTTATAATTTCCTTGTCCATGAACCATGTTGACTTGGAAATTCTCCACCTTATGCCCCAATCGCCACATTCTTCACAACCCGGGTATTGAACCGCCGATACTTCCCGTTTCTTGATGCGAGCCAATTCTCGTTCCAAAGTTGCAATTCGATCATTTTCATTTGAATCAAAATCAGACGAGGATTTTGAAATGGGATGCTTGGTTCTTCTATCCGCGGATTCTTCGGCTTTAGAATTTTTACTCATCAACTCCAAAAAATCCCAATCTTCTTGTTCCGGGTTGGATAATAAAGTCCCAAAATTGTTCTAACATCGGAGTTTGGATCTCCAACACTTGAAGTGTTAGATTCATCATCCGATGTAGAATCAGACTTAACTGAACTTTCCGGTGTTATTGAATGTAAAGTGTGATTTCCAAATAACAATGGAGATGGGACAGCCATGTAGTTTGCACTACTCGGTTGTGAGGGTTCTTCAATAATATGGTCAACAACATAAGCAATATGTTTGTAATTCTCAAGCTTCTTGTTGACTTTTTCAGCTAAGCACTTGATGGTTGCCATTTCAAGTTTAGTTTCTTCCAATTCATTGATGTGACTGTTATTGGCCAATTGTTTTAAAGAAAGTGTTTTCATTAGATCAGAAATGTCCTTTTTATAACCATCAAGCACCTTATTGAATTCATGTGCTTCTTTTCGATAAGATTGACAGTTGATTCTAGCTCTCTCAAGTTGAAACCTGAGTTGCTTGTTTTCCTCTGTCAGTCTATCACATGTTCCACAATACTTGTCACTATTCATGTTTAAGGTGGATTCAGAACTTACCTGTTTCGGAGGCTCTGTCATCGCCATCAAAGCAAAGTGTGCTTTCTTTCTAGCAAAAAAATTAGAATAATCAACTCTGGTAAAAGCGTCATCCACTATGCAAGACTTGCGAGTTATAAGAAAATCAGCTTCGGCTAGAAGTTGATCAATGTCATCATCTAGTGAATTAATACTAGTTTCAAAATCTGGTTCGCTCTCCGAATCAGAATAAACTGAGTCACACTGTTCAGGAATATCAGTGACCGAATCAATCCTGACTTCCACCATTTCCTCAATCTTCACCTCAGATCTCTTCTTAATCTCCAAATCTTCTTCAACTAACACCGGCTCCTCCAAATCTCTCTTCTGAGTAACACACGCCACATTACCAGCTGTAATCTCTTCAACACCAAGTTGCATTCTAGTCCAATCAAATCCTTCATCCTTTTGAATTACCAAAGCCTAGTTCTGGTTATCTGGTTGGGTTTGGCTATTTGGTGTGGAAATTGGAATGATAGTTCTGGTTGGATTATGTGGTGTTTGATTTTGGTTCTAGTTTGGTGTAGTGGTTTGTCTAACAGAATTGTTTGGTGAGGCGTTTTGTCAGTTTGTGTAATTATTTTGTGATTAATAGTTGTTGTTTTGGCTTTGATAAGATACCTGATTCTGAGATTGACGGTTCTGGTAATTAGTGTTGAAAGGATTTCTGTTTCTCTGTTGTGTTGGCTGTGTGCACTCTCTCTTGAAGTGACCTTTCCCACCACAGTTTAAACATGTGACTTTGGCTTTGTTAAAGCCATATGTGGTGTTAGGAGATGTAGAAAGATCAATTCTACCAGTCTTCTCAATGAACTCGGTTGCACGTCTCATAACACTAGCAAATGCCCACTGAATGTCAATGAGCTCCATCTCCTCTTTATCAATTTGAGCATAGTCGTCACTGGTTAGGTTGTTGTTACCAATTTGACTAGTTACCAAACCATTATATGAAGCAACCATAGCATAAACCAAAGCTACATGTTGCTGAGCAACTTCAACAGTAACATTGTTCAAGTTAGATGTCTCCAACACAATTGGGCTTTCACTCGGTTGACTCGGGTTCATTTGAGGAATGCATGGTTGTTGTTGGGGTTGGTTCAAGCTAGCTGAATAGCATGCAGCTTGTTGCATTGGTGAAAACGGTGGAATGTAAGTGGTAGGATATGATGGTGGTGTGTAAGATGAGGTTTGAGCTAGATAGTTGATTGGGGTTTTGGTGGGTTCAATAACGCTTGAAACACAAGCTATGTGTGGAGCAACAGAACTACTAGAACTTGAACTATTCAGAGAAGAAGATGTACCACCATGATATAACTCCGGGTTCTGAGGAACTTGTGCTCTTTTTGCTTTCCTCTTTTCTTACATCTCTTTGTTCTCCAACTTCTGAATAAATTCATTGATGGTCCAATACTGGTATGCATCTTTCTCCTTTAGAAGCTCAATGTGTTGATTCCAATATGGTGGTAATGCATCAATGAACTTATCCACCAAGTCTAACATAGGTATTTTGATCTCATAACTTGACAACTCAGTCAACAAATGGCAATACCTAGGAATCACCTCCTTCAACGTCTCATTTCCCATGTAACTGAAATTCTCAAACTCTTTCCTTAACTCTTCCATCCTTAACTTCCTTGTTTTCTCGTTCCCTTCATGACGATTCTTCAACATATCCCACAGCTGCTTTGAAGTTGTGCAAGACCCAAACTGATGTAGAAGATCAGTGTTAATAGCCTGAGATAGTTGTGAGAACGCCTTCTTTTCCATCGCAAACTTTTTCTTCTTATCCTCAGCTAAGCTTTCCAATGGAATTGGTTCACCAGTGTTCTCCAAAACTGGTGCTACATAACCCTTAGCTATCATTTGCCATGCCTCAGTACCTTCAATTCCCATTCCCTCCAAATGAATCTTGAACTTGGTCTTCCATTGATTATAATCCACCATCTCCATTAGCTTTGGTGGACGACTCCCACTACCTGAAGATAAATCATAAATTAGCGTAGAAATAGCATTGGTAGTTTGAGAGTGTACCGCGGCTGCTGCAACTCCCCAATAATCAGTCATGGGTTGTTGTGGTGGTTGTGCAACTTGTTGTGGCATCGAACTAGTCATTGCTAAGTAGTTGATCGGTTGAGATGATTGACTAGTCATCTTTTGAGCAGCTACAGACCAAGGATCCATTGTCACTTGCTGTTGTGGTGTAGTATTAGGTCTCGGTGTTGTTGGAAAGTTCCACATATTGTCTACAAAGTATGAAACACGAAACGATTAGAAAATTTTTTAAACAGAATCTACTTTCGGCCTTGTACAAATGATCATGGGTTCGAAGGTGGAATTATGTCCAGGTTCGACCCTTTCTGAAGACTCGAAGGTAGAATATAACAAACTGTATCACTTTTCTGGTGTAAGCACATAACCCATGAGAATCTTGAATAATCGTCAGTCACCACAAGACAGTACAAATCCCCGGCATGACTTTTACGTTTAACTGGACCAAATAAATCCATGTGCAAACGCTCAAGCGGTAGTTCAACAGAATTGACTTTCTTTGGTCTATGGGCCTGTTTGTGCTGCTTTCCCTTTTTAAAACTAACACACTTTTCATTCAAATGAAAATGTTTCACATTAACTCCCGTGACAAGTTCATTCTTAACCAACTGGTTCATCTTTCTCAAATGAATGTGTCCCATTCTCCTGCGCCACATTATAGATTCTTTTTCTGTACCCTTAGAGAGGAAACACGTGACTTGGCCATGGGTGGTCATAGCTTTGGACATATCGAGAATATACAAGTTGTTTACTCTCGGTGCCTTTAGCATCACCCACTCTTTTGGAAGTTCAAAGCCCGGTTTCAGGATGTAGCAAGATTTGTTGTCAAAATAAACAGAAAATTGCTTATCGCAGATTTGGCTAACACTGAGCAGATTGTAATCTATCTGCTTCACATACGATATCCGCTCAAATGTCACTACCCCATTTCTAATACTACCCTCCATCGTAATGTAGCCTCCTTTATTTCCTGCAAATGCTACGTAACCTCCATTTATGTTCTTGATATCAAAGAGTAGCGTGAGTTCCCTTGTCATGTGGCCAGAAGCTCCACTGTCAACAATCCATAGGCTGCTAACAAGGCCAGCTGGAGCTCCCTGCACATATCAAGTAAAACAATTAGATCTTTCGGGGGACCCAAGCCTGTTTGGTCTTGGGTCTTTGAACTGGTTGTTTCAAAGATTCATTAGATTCACAAACATCTTGGGTTTTCTCAACCCCTTTCTTCTCACACTCAACTTTCTTTTTCTCAGTTTTCACATTCTGTGAAGTTGAAGCACCCTCATACTCCTTTGATGACCAATACTGTTCAGACCTTTTCAAGATCCGGATCTGAGATTTTGAGGTCTCAGCCGGTTTCTTTACTTCGTCTTTAAATGCTACCTTCTTGGTTACCTTCTCTGATTTAACAGAGACAGGTCCAACTGCTGGTTTTACATTAGGTTTAGTGGGGACATTTTTGTTTTCAGCAGTTTTGTTCATCAATGGTTTCTTCACTGGTTTCTCAGTGGCTATCTGGTTGCGTTTGTCATAAGTCATCAGACGGTTTTCCCTTTTGTTGTAAAAATTTTTTTGATTATAATAAGGTGCTGGCTGAGGGAAAAACCGTCTTTGTGGATAACTGTAATTGTCAACCGGATAATCATGTCGTTGCCTCATCTCCACCTCGTGCCTCTTGTGTCGTACATACGGGCAGGTGGCAAGTAAATGTCCCCTTTCCCCGCACTTAAAACATGCACGGTATTCTTCATAGTTCTCTTTGATATGCGACTTGGAAAAACTTGCAATGGGATATTGATCAACCATGCACTGTTTTCTCAAACTCTCAGGAGCTGGTTCCTTTGAGTAAGTCGGTTCAATGAAACTATTTGATTTATCAACTGGCTTAACAAATTGTGTGACATTGACCTTTGCGTCTTTAGAATTATCTGAATAAATTTTCTCTAAAATGGCTGGAGGAATATCATTGGTTCGTTCATGTTTTGGGAACCAAATTGTACTTTCCTGCCAGATATTTTCAATTTTGGAATAGTTCACAAACTGAATCGGATATTCATCATCAGACATAATCTTATCGGAGCCTTGCATCAGATAGAAAACTTTTACAGGTTTGTCACATGATTCGTTGCTCATTTCATTTGGTTTCTTAGTTTTAGTTTCAGTTTTCTTTTCAACCGATTTAACCACATTTTTCTCAACTTTCTTGACCTCTTTCTTTTCAACATTTTTAGCAACAGACTGTTCAGCTTTCTTAACAACATTCTTTCTATGAGCATTAGCCATGGGATGAACAATCTGAGATTGTGAGACTGGTTCAGTAGTGATTATATGATTTTCATCAGGGATATCACTTTCATTCTCAACAACTATCTCAGACTGTTCATCTTCTTCATCAGAATCATCTGCAGCTACCACACCTTCATTGTTTCCCAATACAGGTCTCACATCAGAATACAGGTCTCCGACACTAGAAGTGTTGGACTCGTTATCTGATGTGGAGTCAAATTTGACTAGATTCTCCGGTGCTATTGCATGTAAATTATGATTTTCGAACAACACCGGAGATGGGACAGCTTTGTAGTTTGCACTACTCGACTGTGAAGGTTCTTCGATGATGTGGTCAACTACATAAGCAATGTGCTTATAACTCTCTAACTTTTTATTCACTTTTTCAGCGAAGCACTTGATGGTTGCCATTTCTAACTTGGTTTTTTCCATTTCATTTATATAGTTGTTAATGGCAAGTTGTTTTATAGACAAAGTCTTTTTGAGTTCAGAAACATCCTTTTTATAACCATCAAGTACTTTGTTGAAATCTATTGATTCTTTTTGATAAATTTGACAGTTTATTTGAACACTCTCAAGTTGTACCTTGAGAAGCTTATTTTCTTCTATCAATTTATCAAAATCAGAACATTTAACACAAACTTTAGATTGAGATTCAGAACTTACCGGTTTAGGTGGTTCTGTCATTGCCATCAGCGCGAAATGAGCTTCCTTCCCTGCAAAGAATTTTGAGTAGTCAATCTTTGTGCAGACATCAACCACCATGCACGACTTGCGGGTCATTAGGAAATCTGCTTCAGCTAGCAACTGATCAATGTCATCGTCTAGTGAATTCACACTAGTTTATGAGTCAGAATCACTTTCCATATCCGAATAAGCTGAATCATATTTCTCTCCAACATCTGTGACAGAATCAAGAATCATTCCAGATTTCTTGTCTTCACACTCAACATTCACATCCTCATTCAACTCCTCTATTTTCAACTCCGACACTTTCTCTATCACAACATCCTCTTCAATCTCCACATGTTCATCCAAACTCATCTTTTGTGCTACACAAGCCACATTTCCAGCAGTAATCTCTTCCACTCCGAATTGCATACCCGTCCAATCAAAACCTTCATCTTTTTGAATCACAACTGCTTGGTTTGGATTTTCAGTTTGGTTTTGGTTTTGAGTGTTAGGTGTAGAGATGGGAACAATGGTTCGGTTTGGATTCTGTTGTGGTTGGTTTTGAGATGTGGGTTGTCTAGTATTGGTATTTTGTTGTGTGTTTTGACGGTTCTGGTAGTTGTTTTGAGGTTGAAAGCTAGAGATGTTGGGACTGTTGTATGATACCTGATTCTGGTTTTGGTTTTGACTGTTTTGGTAGGTTGAGTTGAACGGGTTTCGATTACCTTGCTGAGCCGGCTGTGTACACTCTCTCTTGAAATGACCCTTCTCACCACAATTGAAGCATGTAACCTTGGCTTTGTTAAAGCCGTAAGTGGTGTTTGGAGAAGTCGAAAGGTCAGTTCTCCCAGTTTTCTGGATAAAATCAGTGCCTCTTCTCATGATGCTCGCAAATGACCACTGTATGTCCATAAGCTCCATCTCCTCTTTATCGATTTGTGCGTAGTCCTCATTGGTTAGATTGTTGTTTCCAATCTGACTAGCAACTAAACTGCTGTATGATGCAACCATAGCAGATACTAATGCAACATGTTGTTGAGCAATCTCAATAGTAACATTGTTAAGATTAGAAGTCTCTAACACAATCGGACTTTGATTTGATTGTGTTTGAGCAATCTGCATTTGGTTCATGTGAGGATTATATTGTTGTTGTTGAGGTTGACTGGCAGTGTAACATGCAGCTTGTTGTAAAGGTGAAAAAGGTGGAATGAAATTTGGTGTTTGATAAGATTGTGGTGTGTATGATGAAGTTTGGGCAAGATAGTTGATTGGTGCTTTGGTGGGTTCAACAACATTCGATACATATGCAATATGAGGTGCAACATTTGAAGTAGATCTAGAAGTAGAAAGAGAAGTAGATGTACCACTCACATACAGATCTGGGTTTTGTGGAATCTGTGCTCTCTTTGCTTTCCTCTTCTCCTCCATTTCTTTGTTCTCCAGTTTTTGTATGAACTCATTGATAGTCCAATACTGTAACATTTCGCATTAAATAATTGTTCGGGATTAAAACGACAAGTTTTATTGTTATTATTTTTGGACATATTTTGAAGCCTAATGAAATAATAATTATTCATACATATATATATATATACGAATATATATAAGTTTATAATAATAATAATAATAATAATAATAATAATAATAATAATAATAAATAATAATTAGTTATTATATCAGCTTTTTTTTAAAAAAAAAAAAAAAACAACCTTGGCTAAACTATTTCACTGATGAATCAAGTCTGGCCCAAGAAACCCCTTGCTATTCCGGCCCACCCAGCCAAGCCCACGAAAACCCGGCCCAATTGCCCAGCCCCTCCCCCATTTTATTTCCGGTTTGAATCAAAAAGGTGCGTCCTTGCTGTGTTTCGAACCGGGGTCACACACACACACGCGCACTAACCACTGCTCCACACCCTTGTTTTGCTTTAAACCCAACAGATAATATATATAACACCACATTCAAATCTCCTTTTTCCTTTCCCTGATCCACAAACAGCAGCAGCAGCAGATATGGTATGAAATCTGCCCTTTGACCAATCAATTCAGCTTATTAACGCGTAAATGACCAGGGTTTGACTCGGATTCGTAATTATCGGCCTATCACGAGTCTTATACACGTATTAATATCATCAATTCATACCAAATTAAGCTTAATTACGCGTATACATTAACAACGGGTCAAAACTTGCCATTTCGAACACCAAGCCCTTTCCCTATAAATTGAAGGTTGCTGGACCTTCTAATCTCGCCGAACATCCTATTCCAATTCTCAATTCCACTCAAAAACCCTCTGTTTTTATAACACGATCACGTTTTTGACTTTACAAGTTGACTGGCCGTTTGTGCTCGTAACAACGTTGTAAGTATAATTATTTTTGTGGGTTATGATCTTCGGCATTCACACATCAATAGCCCTAAGGTTAATTGGGCTATTGATGTGTGAATCAAACAATTGCAGAAACTAGGGTTCGTAGGTATTGAATTAGGGATAAACTCATAATCAGTGTATGTATTTATTTTATGTTTAACAGAACTTATCACAACCACAGGCCTAGGCCAAGTGGTTGTGACTTATGCGTCCAACATGAGCCACCCGGGTTCGAGTCCCGGCTCTGGCACCCTTTTGTTCTTTTTTTTCTCCTTTTTGAACAAACAAATCAATTTATTTATATATAATACATTTAATTTCATAAATTCATTTTTAATTATTAAAACCTTGTTATAAATTCTAAAAAATATTATTTTTAACAAATCTGATGTCAAAGTTTTATTTACAATTTTTAGTTTTCTGAAATTAATTGATTTAATATTTATAATAATTAAATCAATTTTATACTATTATATTTATAAAAATCCATTAAAATATCAAAACAATTTTATTAATTTCTACAAAAATTATCCTATGTTTTTATAATGTTAAACTTTACTAAAATGATTTTTAATTCAGAAAAATCATTTATTTTATATTTTTAATCAATTTTTGTTAGATTTAATCGTAATTAAATCATAATAAATTCAATTTTCATTATTTTTGCACCAAAATTTTATACAATTTATTTTAAAATATTTATAACAGAAATATAATTTTTAAACCAATAATTCTTTAATTTTAGTATTTTTAAGATATTAAAATTAAAGTTTGACAATTTGTAATAAATAGATTTAAAAATCTATTTTAAAGAAAATAATTTTATAAAAATTATTTTTATACTTTAAACACATTATTGGGCCATTTAGAATTTAAAATTCATAAAAAAGGATTTTTGGTTATTTATTTACTAAATTTCTCTCTATTGTCGAATATTTTTAATAATAATCAAACGAGCAATTATCCCCAAATTCGAAGCCCTAGAAACTTATACATTTATAGACTTGGTAGACTTAGACATATATATTACCTCATTATAGGGTGATACTTGATACATTGGGCAACACACTATTTTTCAAGGGATAACGTTTTGCTAAGGTGAGTTTACATAGCCCCTTTTCTCTATTTTCACTATTTTTGGGGTGAAACATGTTTAAACATTTTATACTATCATTTACTCATATTTACTTGTGATTCAATTACATCATCTTTCTATCATTTGACTGTAACAAAAAGACACAGTACAATCATTAACAATGATCAAGCCGCCTGTTTAGATTATAGCGCTATAGGTCTGACAAACCCATCCCCCGCATAGACTCAGGGATGATCGATAACGGTAATAACATTTAACTAACTTGCGAGTTAGTCATCAGTCGACACAAGGTTTGGTTGTACAAAGACGCATTGTTGCATGTCGGTATCATACTCTATCATCATACAACTTTGAATGTTGTACAAACTGTTGTTATCAATTATTTTCAAAAACCTATGTATTCTCACCAACTTTTGTTGACCCAAAACATTTTCAACTTAACATGTTTCAGGTCCTAATTGCTTGAAGATTTGAATTGATGCTTGGAGATATGTGTATAGTTTCATTCAATGTGATGTACAAATTCTAGAACAATTGTATGTAATTCATTTAAATCATTTAATGAAATTTATTATTCATCATGAGCTACTGAACAATCATCAATACGTGACATCCCGATGTTTCCGCCATCGGTTGGGGTGTTACAAATACTGGAATGCATCTTTTTCTTTCAACACTTAAATGTGTTGGTTCCAATATGGTGGTAAAGCATCAGCAAATTTATCCACCAGTTCTGACATCGGTATGCTAATCTCGTAGCTCGAGAGCTCTGTGAGCAAGTGGCAATACCTTGGAACCAATTCTTTTAAAGTCTCATTCCCTATGTAACTAAAGTTCTCGAACTCTTTTCAAAGCTCTTCCATTCTCAGCTTCCTAGTCTTCTCATTACCATCATGTCTATTTCTCAGCATATCCCACAACTGTTTTGAAGTAGTACACGATCCGAACTGATGCAGCAAGTTAGTGTTGATCGCCTGAGATAACTGAGAAAACGCCTTTTTCTCGATTGCAAACTTTTTTTTCTCATCATCAGCCAAATTCTCCAACGGTATAGGTTCTCCAGTATTCTCCAGAATAGGAGCAACATAACTTTTCAATATCATTTGCCATGCCTCAGCTCCCTTTAAGCCTTGTCCCACCACATGTATCTTGAACTTTGTCTTCCATGTGCTGTAATCCATCATATCCATGAGCTTTGGTGGACGATTGCCACTTCCTGATGATAGATCATGAATGAGTGTAGATATGGCATTGGTCATCTGCGAATGAACAGCAGCTGCTACTACTCCCCAATAATTGTCAATTGGTTGCTGTAACGGTTGCACAACTTGCTGAGGAGCAGAACTAGTAATAGCCATGTAATTGATTGGCTGGGATGGTGGACTAGTCTTCTGGGCTGCAACTGACCATGGATCTCTTGTTGTTTGCTGCTGTGGTGCTTGATTAGGTCTTGGCGTTGTTGGGAAGTTCCACATCTTAACCTGTAAATGTTCAAACACGAAAAGATTAGAAAAGTTTTAAAACAGGCTACTCTTTCGCACTACCGGATGGTCGAATGAGAAAAATCCTTCTCCTTCGACCGTTTTGAAGGGTATGAATGTGGACTGTGATATCACACAAACTCTTTCGACCGTTTGCTTCTCTCTTTCGACCGTTTTCTCTCTCCTTCGACCGTTCGATCAGTTGAATGTAACTCAGAATGGCGAATGAACAAAAATAATCTATGAAAGTCTACGTTCGACCACAAATACAATACCTTCGACCACAAATTCACTCTTTCGACCAAATAAAATCACACCTTCAACCGTTTTCTCTAGGTTCGACCCCTGGTATTTCAAAAACGGTTATTCTTTGAAAATCAGTTAATTTTGATCATGTTTATCAAATGTTGATAGATTTTGATGATCTTAATCAGGTTTTGAATCGGAATTGATTTGGAACAAGTTTATCAAAGAGAATTATCCATTTTAACCATGAAAACAAGTTGTAATCAATCAAAAACTCATCAAATCAGTTTGTTCAATGAAAACAGAAACTTTTTGACCAAAATTGGGTCCAAATCAACTGAGAAACTATCAATTTGTGGTTGTTTGATCCAAAATGGCTCTGATACCACTTTGTATATGTGCTATTAGGATCGTATAATCAACAAAGAATGATCAAACAAGTTTGTTTTAGGTGCGGAATCCCTAAAACAATCACAAAATGATAATCAAACAGATCAAAACAAGTAAATCATCATTTCAAAGCTTTTTCATTAATTACGAACTCAATTGCACCTTTACAGATTGAAAGCAACAGGGTATGAACGTGAATTAAGCTAAATAATATCCTAGAGAGAGAATCAGAAAGTGGAGGGAACAAAATGACTCAAAGTTACATTCAAAAAATCAGCTTGACTATTTGTAGACTGCACATTCGCCCACTAAGTTCGTACGAATGTGCAGGTTCGACCATATCAACCGGTCGAACCAAGCCATACATAAAAATCTATTCTACCTTCATCCAAAACCACTCCTTCGCACCTTCTGAGTCTCCTTCGACCAAACAATCTGCTTCCTTCGCACCTATCAAAACTCCTTCGCCCATTCGACATTTAACAAAAACATGTTTATTGAACAATCCGAAGCACTAGTCGCATAAATGCATCTACAAGTTTCAAATGCTTCCTCTTGCTTTGGTCCCAACTCATAGGGTTTACCCTTGTGAGTTAAGGAAGTGAGAGGAACAACGATCTTGGAGAAGTTGGCAATGAATCGACGATAATAACCAGCCAAACTAAGGAAAGAACGGACTTCTGTTGGAGTTTTAGGAACACTCCAATTCTTCACAGCTTCGATCTTTGCGGGATCAACATGAATTCCGTTCATATCAATGACATGTCCCAAAAATTGAACTTCCTTACGCCAAAATTCACATTTCGAGAACTTGGCATACAGTTGTTCTTTCTTTAGGAGACCCAAAATGGAGTGAAGATATTGTTCGTGATCGGATTTTGATTTTGAGTAAATCAAAATGTCATCGATGAAGACGACCACGAATTTGTCGAGGTAGGGTCTACAAACCCGATTCATTAAATCCATAAACATTGCGGAAGCGTTGGTCAATCCAAAAGGCTTGACCATGAATTCATTGTGACCATAACGTGTACGAAAGGCTGTCTTGGGAATCTCTTCATCGTGGACTCTATGCTGATGATAACCAGAACGAAGATCAATCTTCGAGAAGTGGGTTGCTCCTTGAAGTTGATCGAAAAGATCGTCAATCCTACGCAAGGGATAACGATTCTTGATGGTGAGTTTGTTGAGTTCGCGATAGTCGATACACATCCTGAGAGATCCATCTTTCTTCTTAACGAACAAGACAGGGGCTCCCCATGGAGAAGAACTGGGGCGAATGAAACCTTTATCAGAAAGTTCCTATAGTTGACTGGCAAGTTCTTGCATCTCAGAGGGTGCAAGACGATAAGGAGCTTTGGCGACAGGATTAGCACCAGGAACAAGATCAATTCTAAATTCCACTTGTCGAGTAGGAGGCAAACCAGGTAAATCCTCTGGGAAGACTTTGGGATAATCCCGAATGATTGGGATGTCTTGGATACTTTTGCCCTTGTCCTTCTTTTCTATCACGTTAGCTAAGAAAGCTGTATACCCCTTTCGTAAGTATTTTTGGGCAGTAGTACAAGACATGAGCTTAAGCTCGCCACAAGGCTTCTCACCATAGATCTTCACAATCTCACCAGATTCGAGAGGAATGCGAATGACTTTCTCAAAACACAGAATTTCAGCACGATGGGTTGACAACCAGTCCATGCCTACTATGACATCAAAACTTCCAAGATGCATAGGGATGAGATCGATAGAGAAAGTATGTTCGTCGGGTTCAGCACACAGTTACGAATAATAGAATCGATCGAGATAGACTTCCCATTAGCTACCTCTACCACTAAAGGTTCCTCTAGGTTAGTTTGGGGTAGGTTAAGTAAAGGTTCAAACTTCAGTAATACAAATGACTTATCAGCTCCCGAATCAAATAATATGGATGCATAGTGGTTATTAACGAGAAACGTACCATTCACCACATCGTTGTTGTCACGGGCCTTATTAGCATTGAGATTGTAGGCGCGACCTCGAGCACCTTGGTTCTGGTTGCGGTTCTGGTTTTGGTTGCGGTTTTGGTTCTGGTTCTGGTTTTGGTTACGATTGGGGAAATTATTGATATAGTGGTCAGGGCCGCCACACTCGTAGCACTGACCACGAGCAGGCCTGTTGTTTTGTTGGTTAGGAGCTGGGGCATTGTTGTTTTGGGCAGCAGGGCCGTTAGCAGGAGGAGCTCGGCAGATGTTCACAAGGTGACCATACCTTTGACAGTTAGTGCAAAAGCGACATGGCACCTGTGCTGGATGATGGTATTTGCAAGTGTTGCACAAGGGGTGAGGTCCGGTGTATGGCTTCTTGGCTGGGTTTTGTGCTGCAGGTGGGGTGGTAGCAACCATGTAGTTCCTAGCCTTGCGCTTCTTATTGCTTGAGGTCTCGGGCTTAACCTCAATAGCGGGCTGAGGAGTGTCTTTTGCAGCAGTCTTCTTAGTGCCCTTGCGGAAGAGAGTATTGTTCTTCACATGATTATCAGTGAGAGTAGCCGCCAGACGTTTGGCTTCCTCCAAAGTGGCAGGATTCCTTCCCCACACTGTGTCCTGGATTTGCATGGGTAGACCACCGATATACTTCTCAATGGCTACAGGCAGGGGAGTGACTTTATGGGGCAACAATAAGCTAAGCTCGTGAAAGCGGGTATTGTAGGCAAGGTTTTCCCCACTATCTTGAGCAAGGCTGTGGAACTCATCTTCTAGCTTCTTAACCTCGTTGCGGGGACAGAACTCATCTTTCATAAACTCCTTGACTTGATCCCATGTCATAGCAAGTGCAACTTCGGCTCCACGGGTGCGCTTTTCCTCATTCCACCAAGTGAGTGCTTGTTTGTGAAGAACACTCATGGTGTACCGAACCTTAACGTTGTCGGGGCACTCACTGTTAATGAAGGTATTCTCAATACCCTCGAACCATTGTAGGAGTCCTATAGCTCCTTCTTCTCCACTGAACATAGGGGGATTACAGGAATTAAAGTGCTTAAGAATGCAGGCTGGAAGGCCATTCCCGTTCCCGTTGTGATTTCCATTTCCGTTTCCATTGCCATTACCGTTCCCGTTGCCGTTACCGTTCCCGTTGCCGTTACCGTTCATCTGGATGACTTGAGCTAGTAAGTTAGGAACCAGAGTCGCGATTTGCTGCACCATTTGTTGAGAAATGATCGCAGCCAGTTGGGCATCAAAACCATTGTTGTTGTTGTTATTGTTGTTGTTGTGGTTAGCGTCGTGGTTGTTGCTATTCACTTCATCTTGATTGTCACCACTGTTAAGGCGAGTGCTGCGACGTGGAGGCATGATCTGTAAGAGACATAATGAAATGAATGAGGTTATATAAGGAATGTAATCATTTATTCATTAATTAAAACGAATAAACGAAAACGTTGACTTATCAAAGATTCTAGATTCTAATAACATATGAAGACATGCTTTAGCCTATAAGTGAACACTCATCCTGAGAATTCCCAGGTAGGCATCTGGGTCCCTCGTCTGATTGGGATATATGCGCAATGCCAACCTAGACAGAAGACTCAGAATACAGGCGTTCACCCTTCCAGATTGCACGTATTCGTTATTAAAATCTAGAACTTCGACGGGATCTCAAGGTGGTTCAGGTTAAACCTGAGGATTTTGTCCTATTAATCTAATGGTGGATCAGGATTGCAGCAGACGGATAAGAGTAGTCACTTGTAGGCTTAGGGTTGTATAGGATAGGGATAAGATTAAGGAAGCAATTAGGATTTCAAGTAAGAGAAGCAAGTACTGTTTAAATCCCTAAGGTTATAGTCTAGATTATTTTCTAATAACCTAATTCCCTATAACCAAGGCTCTGATACCAATCTGTAACACCCCAACCGATGGCGGAAACATCGGGATGTCACGTATTGATGATTGTTTCAGTAGCACATGGTATAAATTGAAATTTTAAATAATTTATTCATAACATAAATATCCAAAATAAAGTGATGTCTAGAAATCCCAAATACATGATAACAAGTAAAGCAATAACTTCAAATAACTTCAAAATAAACTTCATAATAATCCTCATGCATACTCAAGCCTCAGCTTCATTGTTACCTGAAACATGTTAATTTTGAAAATATTTTTGGGTCAACAAAAGTTGGTGAGAATTACATAGGTTTTGATAATCGAATAAAACTTGTGCAATTCAAGTGTCATGGCAAGTCTAGTCCATATGTGAAAACATACTAGAAGTAAATCGAGTGCATAATCAACCCTTGTGACTATTATATTGTGGTCCATTCCATACGCTCATGGTTCACTCGATTATGTTATGCGATAACAATCACCCACGCTACCTTTGTAGGAGGCACGTATCCGGGTGGGATTGTCAGTCCAATAGATCTATCATTGTATACCGTCGGCTGATCAATGTTAATGATTATGCTAGAATATTGTGCTTACCCTAGTCATGTTTAAGACATAATGCAACATAGAAAAACAAATAGACACTTTATGATTGAATTGCATATAGAATGTTGTAACATCTTTCACCCCAAAAATAGTGAAAAATAGAAAATGGGCTATGTAAAACTCACCTTAGCAAAAGGTTATGTCTCGTGAAAAATAGAATATGTGTTGCCCAAAAATGCCAAGTATTACCCTATAATTAAGGAATAAATATGTCTAAGTCTTTCTAGTCTACAAATATATTCTAGGGCTTCGAATTGGGAATAAGTGTTCGTTTGATTAATAAATAAAATGTTTGATAAATGAGAGAAATTTGATAAATAAATAAGCAAAAGTCTTTTTGTAAATTTTAAATTAAAGATGGTCACAATAATAAGTTTTAAGTATGAAAATAATTTTTATAAAATTATTTTCTTAAAAATAGAATATTAAATCTATTTATTACAAATTGTCAAAATATAACTTTAATATTTAAAAATACTAATATTAAAGAATTATTAAATTAAAAATTGTATTTCTGTACCAAATAAATAGAAATAATTTATATAAAATTTTCGTGCAAAAATATTGAAAAATGAATTTATTATGATTTATATATGATTAAAACTAACAAAAATTGATTAAAAATACTAAATAAATGATTTTTCAGAAATAAAAATCATTTCAGAAAAGTTTATTGTTATAAAAACTCAGAATAATTTTTGTGGAAATTTATGAAATTGTTTTGATATTTTTATAGAATTTTATAAATAATATAGAATAAACTTGAATTATTTATTATATATATAAAATAAATAAATTTTTTAAAAACTAAAAATTGTATGTTAAACTTTTTCACTAGATTAACATTAAATATTTTTTGTAGAATTTATAAAAGAGTTTTAGTATTTTAAAATGAATTTTTAAAAAAAAATATAAAGGAATATATATATATATATATATACTTAATTAAAAAGAATGTTTGTTGATGCCATGGTTCGAACCCGGGCACTTGGCCGGTTCGTTGGTTTTAAATCACAAGCCCAGACCAACTGGTCTGGACCCTGAGAACGTTTAGTTTCTGATTATATTAATTATATACAATAAGGAAAATCAGATTTATATTCAATTTAAAAAGAATTGATAAAAACCGTTTACATGGGACTCGAACCCGCGTGGTGTTATTTAACAACAACAGACACAACCACTTGATCTAGATCAGTGGTTGTGTTTGATTCCAGTTTATATAAATTATAAAACCATGTACTGGTATGTGTTCTTCCCCAATTATAATCGTTCGAACCCTAGAATTTCTAATTGATTGATTCACACAACAATAACCCAATTAATCAGAGGGTTATTGTTGTGTGAATGCCGAATAACAAAACCCACAAGAAAAAGAGTACTCACAATAACGAATCGTATACGAATTGATCAGTCAACCCGTAAGTCAAACTTCGAACCAAAAACACTTGAACAGAGGAATTAAACAAGAAATTAGTGATTGAGAGAGAGTATTCGGCGAGTTGGGAAGGGTTTGTGATGTCCAATTTATAGGGATAGGGCTTGGGTTGCTCGATTGGAAAGTTGACCTTGTCTTGATTGAAATGACGCGTAATTATGTACAATTGGGACGAATTAAAGGTAATTGTTCGTGTGTATGACGCGTAATAGACCGACAATCACTTAATCATACCAAATCAGGATCAAAAACGCGTTTAATATGGTTAATTATGGTAGATTGATATCGCATTTGACTTTCCTAGTCAACTGTGAAAGAATAAACTTCATGATATAAGAATAATAAGTTGGGATTAAAACAGGAAGTGTGGGTAGACCAGATGGTGATGTTGTGTGTGTTTGTGACCCGGCTTGGGCGCGGGTTCGATTCCCGGCCCAAGCATAATATTTTTGGCAATTTATGTATACATATATATATATATATATATTATATAAGTAATATAGTATTAGGGTTCCAAATGTGTCTCAATAATAATTAAAAGCGAATAATAATAATGAAACTTGATGTTTTCTTATTCATGATAATAGTAACGTACAAGTATAAATGCGTAATTTTACATTAGCCAAATTTGGATATACATTTAAACAGAGCTCACGGTCACCAAATTTCATGCTTACCGCTCCATTAGCACAATTTATATTAGCATGTGCAGTTGCTAAGAACGGCCTACCCAGTATAACGGTGGGTTGTATGTTTATCGCACTATTTACATTGTCTACCACCAAAAAGTCAACCGGGTAGTAGAAATCCTCTACTTTCACCAACACATCATTCACCACCCCCCTTGGATGCGTGAGAGTCTGATCAGCTAACACCACCGTGGTGTTAATTTTATGTATTGGACCAAAGTCATATTGGTCAAACAGACTCCCAGGCAATATACTCACACATGCTCCAAGATCTAGGAGCGCCCTTTCTATTTTAAGCTCTCCAACCTGAATTGGAATCAATGGGGCTCCTGGATCTTGAAGTTTAGGGGAAGAGCATCCGACAAAACAGCACGAACATGTGCCTCTAAATGTTTAGGCAACTCATTGTGCTTGTTTTGGTTGCTCAACTCTTTCACACATTTAACATGAGCAGGAACTTTTTCAATTGCATCAATAAGTGGTAAATTTATTTTGACTTGTTTAAAATTTTCCCACCTCTCGTCCTTTGGTGGGCTCCACTTTGACACATTGTTTGGGTCTACTAAAGCTGCAGGATATGGGATGGTATTAGTCTCCATCCCCACACTTGTCTTAGTAGTCATCTCATTTAAGCACTTTTCGCAAAAAGTTTTTTATAATTTTTAACATCAAAATTATTTTGCGAAATATTTTCCTCTTCCTTCTCATCATCACTATCAACCTCCTCCACCACACCATCAACAAATTGTTGTGGTGGAGTTGTTTCATTACCCAAAACCTTATCATTCAAAATAAAACTTACCACGTTTATGTGTACGCTTTGAGTGTTCTTTGAACTCGATGCTTGATGTTGTGGGTTTATTGTTGTGTCACTTGGAAGCTTCCCAGCGCTTCCTCTCAATTGATCCATTTCTTCCGCCAATTGACCCACTTGTTTTGTTAGGGCCTCGTGAGACTTGTCTCTCACCTCATTCTTCTTCTCATTTTCCTTAAGCAAATTCAAGATGGCCTACAACTTCGAATCGTTACTCCCATTTTGGTTGCTTGATGACCCACCTTGATTATTCCCTTTTTGGAACCCACCACCTTGGTTGTAACTTCGTTGGTAACCCCCTTGGTTGTAAAAATTCCATTGGTAGCCACCTTGGTTATAATTTCCTTGTCCATGAACCATGTTGACTTGGAAATTCTCCACCTTATGCCCCAAATCGCCACATTCTTCACAACCCGGGTATTGAACCGCCGATACTTCCCGTTTCTTGATGCGAGCCAATTCTCGTTCCAAAGTTACAATTTGATCTTTTGCATTTGAATCAAAATCAGACGGGGATTTTGAAATGGGATGCTTGTTTCTTCTATCCGCGGATTCTTCGGCTTTAGAATTTTTACTCATCAACTCCAAAAAATCCCAATCTTCTTGTTCCGGGTTGGATAATAAAGTCCCATTGCTAGTAGACTTTAAATACTTCCTTTCCTCTTTATTCAACCCGTTCACAAAACTGTTGACCAATTCCCATAGCTCGATATTGTGATGTGGGCATTTCCGAATCAATTCTTTGAAATGGGTGAAAGCTTCATGAAGTGGTTCCTCTTGTAGGGTAGTATTCATCCAAAAATGCTTGTTGCATTTCTCCCCAAGTATAGATGCTATGTGAAGGCAAAGTGAGAAACCAATTCTTTTCCTTATCCTTGAGAGAGAAACGAAACAACCTTAACCGAACATCATCTTGGGGGAAATTGTGACCTCCCATAGTACTACTGTAACATCATGTAATTTTTCCCCTTATTTTAATTAATAAAAGTTTTGTTTTTGTATTTTATGTTCCATAGTCATTCATTATATAATTAATATTTCAAAATGTTTTCATAATACATAAAGGTGTTTTGATCTTAACATTTTAATGCTTATTCAACAAAAGAAAAATGATGAAACGTATATTCTAGAAAACAATTTTTTTGTAATGCAAATTAATTGAGAATTGATTACATTTATTGACTAAATTGTATTTATTAGGATTAGTAAATTGGTATAAAGTAGAAATTTATTTAATTTGGTAAAACGGAAATTTACAATAATGATTCATAACCAAACGTTTGGCCATATATATTGTTGCAATCATCCCTACAATAATCTCCAAACACCAAATCTCACAATATAATTTTCCTTCAAATCTTTTTCAAAATCATGAACCAACCAAAAAGTCTTGCTACTCCCTTCGACTCTTGATATTTGATAAGCATCTCTCGATGATTGAGGTAAATAACAAACCTTCTTTTGATTCTATGTTGTGTTTAATAGTTATTTTTAGCTTCTCTCATGCACATATCACTTGGTTAAATAGACATTTGAAACTATGCTTCAATATAGATGAATTTTGTTGTTGAATTTCTTCCACTAAATAAATTTCGTTGTCACAGTCAACGTAAATCATCATAATGTTTTAAAATTTTTGAAACAAGATCAAGTAATTTTCTTTAATATATGTATATATTAAAACGAAAATTTCATATTATGTCTTTATAAATTTTAATATGAAAATAAATAATGATTGCTCATAATCTGTTTTGCACAAAACTTACTCAATAGAAGAAGTCAAACTATGCAACTTCATGATCTTTTATTTTCGCAAGTAAGAGTACCCTCCTTTTGTTTTTGTTATAGTCAATACATGATATATCTCTTTAATTTGTAATCTTGTTTTATTATAAATGAAATTACCCCATTTGGTCACATTTGTCAATTTTCAAAGTTAAAACTTCATGGAATATTCTAATTCCTAGCAACGAGTAACTCCAAGGAATTAATATTTTAAAGTAGTCTTATTTATGATATTTAAATTACTATTTGTATTGGCTGAATTACAGTAATGTAAATCATATATATTTTGGTTTCATAACATAACAAAGTCCATTAAATATTCTACTTAGGATGTTTATGCATATTTGAAGTAAGTGGTCATTTTTTAAAACAAAAATTTATATGAGTTCAAATATGTAAATTGAAATAAAACAATTATTGATAATATTTAAGTCAAAGGCTATATATATGTTGCACAAATACTATAACTATAGACACTAAATCATCAATCTTAATTTACTTAGGTTCAAGAGTAAATAATTTACTCTCGTTGAATTCTGTTGAATACTAACAAGTCCATCGTAATCAAGGTGAGTATATCTTTCCCCCTTTTCATGTTTACTATTTTGGGGCTACTCATGTACACTATTATCAAATGTTATTCTTATACTTAATGCAATTCTCATGTGTGTTTGCCTTATGTGAATTTGTGTGTATGCTTAGTCAAAATCATTAACCGCTGGGCGGCCTAGCATTTCAATGAATAGTACTATGGTATACCCCCTTGAGACTCTGTTGAGAGAATCTTGGTCATTGTCTTGTTAATTCATTATTCAAATTGTTAGTCATGTGTTAGTCATTATTCATAGGCTTGGTTTTGACTGATACTACTTATTACATAATTGCAAATGGTACCGCTCATGAATTGCTAAACACTTTTCTTACTATATGTATTCAAATCAGGGTATGCTCACCAATACATTTTTGTATTGACATATACTATTTTCGTACATGTTTCAGGTTATTTTGCGACGCTTCTTTTTAGCTTTTGGATTTATATTTAAGCTTTGACTTTATTGTATTTTCGTTAGACTTGACGTTTTAGAACTATTGTATACTGTAATTTCCTTTCAATGTAAAATTATTCAAATCAATGTATTCAAATTTACACTTTAGTACCATGAGCTATTGAACAATCGTCACTACGTGACACCTCGATGTTTCCGCCATCGGTTGGGGTGTTACAGATTGGTATCAGAGCCATGGTTATAGGGAATTAGGTTATTAGAATGCCTTTTAGCCTAGTCTATAACTAAGCTTACTTTCACGAGTCCTCTCGTGTATATTTCTCTTATTCTTATATTTTTTTTCAAGATATTTTAGCTATGATTCTTTCTCGTTTTTCTTTTGGTATTTTGCTTGGAGTAGAAGACATTCGTATTTCACAAACGAAACGATATCACCAAGTTAGGAGTGACATCCATACCTTGGTGATTAGTTTCACTCCTCGGTATGTTATTTATCTTTGGAATATATCTTTGAGATAGGAGTGACATCCACACCTCAAAGAGTATTTCCTTCAAAAAGAAACTTAACCACTAAGCTGTGAGTGATGTCCTTAACTTAGTGATTGGTTTCATTCCACAATAGTTTTCAATTTTGAAATACATTTTTGAGTTAGGAGTGAAATCCATATCTCAAGGATCTATTTTTGTATCTCGTTTTTCATCTCGCTAAAGCTTTGGAATTCACTAGTGATAGGGCACGTGCAATCTGGAAGGGTGAGCATTCACTTATGGGCTAAAGTACGCCCTCACACGTCACTAGGAAATTTCATATACTTGAGTTAGTCAAAGTTTCCTATGGAAACAATTCCAGTGTTTGATATCATTACTATTTATATTTGATTATCATTTGAAGACTCAATATAATCACTTGATGTTTCATATGCCATTATTCATTGATCATTCGCTTTTGAATTACTTATCATCATTATTAAAACTTTTTGTTCGTTTTATTATCACATTAAAGCTTATATTATATCTCCATGTTTACAAACTTACTTGATCAAAGTCACAGTATATCCTTAAATCTCTAAAACGATGAATTTGACAACTTATCCTATAAGTTTTATTTTTTTCACAAAGCCTATTCGCCAAATTAGAACACACTTAATATACACCTTGTGTCTTGAAACAAGTAGCCGCCATGAGCCCAAAGAGATGCCTTAACGATCCTTACAAACAAATGATCTTTTTATGTATAAATTTTCGTAGAAGTTTGACAATTAAAAGGTTTCAAGTTGACCCTATAACACTTAGATTTTCTCAACATTTCATAATAATTAAAAAATTTCGACTTTAATGAGATTTCAACCTACAAGTTAAATAAATGTTGTAGATGCATTTATGCGACTAGTGCTTCGGATTGTTCAATAAACTTGTTTTTGTTAATTGTCGTATGGGCGAAGGAGATTCAGAAGGTGCGAAGGAGAGTTTTGGACGAATGTGAATAAGTTTATTATGTATGGCTTGGTTCGACCGGATGAAGTGGTCGAACCTGCACATTCGCACGAACAATGTGGGCGAATGTGCAGTCTATATATAGTCAAGCTGATTTTTTGAATGTAACTTTGAGTCATTTTGTTCCCTCCACTTTCTGATTCTCTCTCTAGGATATTATTTAGCTTAATTCACGTTCATACCTTGTTGTTTTCAATTTGTCAACGTGTAATTGAGTTCGTAATTAATGAAAAAGCTTTGAAATGATGATGTACGTGTTTTGATCTGTTTGATTATCATTTTGTGATTGTTTTAGGGTTTCCGCACCTAAAACAAACTTGTTTGATCAATTCTTTGTTATTTGTTAAATCAGAGAAGGTAACCAAGAAGGTTGCATTCAAAGACGAAGTAAAGAAACCGGCTGAGACCTCAAAATCTCAGATCCAGATCTTGAAAAGGTCTGAACAGTCTTGGTCATCAAAGGAGTCTGAGGGTGCTTCAACTTCACAGAATGTGAAATCTGAGAAAAAGAAAGTTGAGTGTGAGAAGAAAGGGATTGATAAAACCCAAGATGTTTGTGAATCTAATGAATCTTTGAAACAACCAGTTCAAAGACCCAAGACCTAATTGCTTTACTTGAAATGTGCAGGGAGTTCCAGCTGGCCCTGTTAGCAGTCTCTGGATTGTTGATAGTGGAGCTTCTGGTCACATGACAGGGGATCTCACGCTACTCTTTGATATCAAAAACATAAAGGAGGCTACATTACGATGGAGGGTAGTGTTAGCAATGGGGTAGTGACATTTGAGCGGATATCGTATGTGAAGCAGATAGATTACAATCTACTCAGTGTTAGCCAAATCTGTGACAAGCAATTCTCTGTTTATTTTGACGACAAATCTTGTTACATCCTGAAACCGGGTTTTGAACTTCCAAAAGAGTGGGTGATGCTGAAGGCACCGAGAGTAAAGAATTTGTATATTCTCGATATGTCCAAAGCTATGACCACCCATGGCCAAGTCACGTGTTTCATCTCTAAGGCTACAGAAAAAGAATCTATAATGTGGCATAGGAGAATGGGACACATTCATTTGAGAAAGATGAACCAGTTGGTAAAGAATGAACTTGTCACGGGAATTAATGTGAAACATTTCCATTTGAATTACAAGTGTATTAGTTGTAAAAAGGGTAAGCAGCACAAACAGACCCATAGACCAAAGAAAGTCAATTCTGTTGAACTACCGTTTTAGCGTTTGCACATGGACTTATTTGGTCCAGTCAAGCGTAAAAGTCATGCCGGGGAATTGTACTGTCTTGTGGTGACTGAGGATTATTCAAGATTCTCATGGGTTATGTGCTTACACCAGAAAAGCGACACATTTGACAACCTGAAAGTTCTGTTTACACGTCTGGAGAATATCTATGGTCTAAAGATCAAACGAATCCGGAGTGATAATGGGACGGAGTTTAAAAACGCTCAGATGGATGATCTTTGTGAAAATAAGGGAATTCATCACGAATACAGCGCTCCGTATATACCCCAGCAGAACGGTGTCGCAGAAAGAAAGAACAGGACTCTAATCGTAACGGCAAGAACTATGCTTGCGGACTCAAATCTTCCAGTCATGTTCTGGAATGAAGCAATTTATGCAGCATGTTACACTCTAAATCGTGTTTTAACAGTGAAGAAGTTTGGCAAAACTTCTTATGAGCTGTTGAACCGACGAAAGCCGAATCTAGAGTATCTAGAACCATTTTGAGCCCCGTGTACAATGCTTAACCCTTCGGAGAAGTTCGCACCAAAGGCTGAAGAAGGCTATTTTGTTGGATATGCAACCCCACTAAAAAAGGTATTCAACAAAAGAACTAGAAAAGTCAAGGAGTGGGCTAACGTCGAAGTTCAAAGATACACTCAAAATGTACAGGGTGGCGGTGTAGATAGCATGGTTGAAGAAGCTGTACTCCGCTTATATTACGAAGTCGAAAACGCAGTGACTTCACCGTTAGTGCGTCCTATCACTGTAAATCCTCAAGCAGCTTCTAATGATACCACTGCTCCTGTGATGGAAGAAGAAATATTCCAAGAAGCTTCCACAACGCTTAATTCATCAGATTCAGAAGATGAAGACGATGATGCTACAAGTGAAGCTATTCTGGAAAATGCTACAGTGACACCACCAGTGAACCCAACTACAACTGATGCTTCAACATCGAATGTGGGTAATGATCTGGTTTCTACAGAGAATTTGATAAATCAAACGGGAGTGCAAGTACATGATTATCCGGAATCTCGGATACATCGGATACACCCGCTTGAACAGGTTATTGGTGATCCTGGTAGCAGCGTTATGACAAGAGGGCAATTAAGAAATGCTCAAGCACCAGAGAAAATTGGCAATCTTGCTTTATATGCCAAAATACAAAAATCTGGTTTTCAAAATGACTGGTCTTTCGCTTATTATGTTTCGGAGGTCGAGCCGCGGACGTACAAGGAAGCTCTTTTGGATGATGCCTGGGTGGAAGCAATGCAAGAAGAGTTGTTACAATTTCAGAAACTTGGAGTTTGGACGCTGACAGATTTTCCTCTGGGAAGAAAGAAGATCAGAACCAAATGGGTTTTTAAGTGTAAAAAGGATGATAGAGGAGTTATAGTAAGAAACAAAGCTCGTTTGGTTGTTCAAGGTTTTCATCAAGTTGAGGGAATCGACTACAATGAAATCTATGCACCTGTTGCACGCTTGGAAGCTATACGAATGTATCAGATGGATGTAAAGAGCGCATTCCTTTACGGTGTGGTCAAAGAGGAAGTTTACGTAGGTCAACCACTAGGCTTTGAGGACCCTATTCACCGGGATAAGGTTTATGTCTTAAACAAAGCTCTCTACAGGTTGCACCAAGCTCCGAGACAATGGTATGAGGAGCTGAGCACGTATCTTCTCTCGAAAGGATTCAAACACGGATTGGTAGACTGCACACTGTTCACGAAACGGGCAGGAGATGACTTGCTTCTTGTGCAAATTTATGTTGATGATATTATTTTCGGGTCTACTAACGAACTTCTGTGCAGGGAATTTGAAAATGTTATGCAGGAAAAGTTCGAAATGAGCGCAATGGGAGAAATGCAGTTTTTCCTAGGCTTGCAGGTGGAGCAAAGACCAACGGGGATCTTTATTCACCAGACCAAATACGTTTCTGAAGTCTTGAGCCAATTCCAGATGGATGATTCGAAGCCGATGGATACCCCGATACAACCTAATCACGGGATTGGAGTTGACGCCAAGGGGGGGCTGACTGATCCATTTACATACAGAGCAATCGTCGGATCTCTGATGTATCTCACCGCGTCTAGACCGGATATAATATTTGCAACATGTCTTTGTGCACGATATTAGTCGAAGCCGAAACAAAGTCATCTTGCAGCTGTCAAGCGTATCCTTAGATATCTGAAGGGTTGTCCATCAAAAGGACTTTGGTACCCTCATGATGATAATTTTGACCTAATCGCTTTTAGTGATGCAGATTGGGGCGGCTGTGACAAAGACAGCAAATCTACAACGGCTGGATGTCAGTTTATGGGGAGCAGGCTCGTGACCTAGCAATGCAAGAAACAGACCGCAGTTTCACTATCCACATGTGAAGAAGAATACGTTTCAGCATCGAGCTGCTGCTCACAGGTTCTTTGGATCCAACAACAGATGGTGGATTACGGTTTGCAATTTCTTAAAGCCCCTATTTACTGTGATAATGAAGCCGCAATCGCATTATCAAAAGACTTAGTAAATCACTCAAAGGCTAAACATATCCGGATTAAATATCATTTTATCCGTGATTGTTATGCTAAAGAGTTGATCGATATGGTCAAAATTCAAACTGATTACCAACGCGCAGATCTTTTTACTAAAGCTTTTGACAAAGCCAGATTTGATTATCTTTTAAAAGCTAATGGTATTAAAGAAAACAAGACTGATCACCACCTCAGTCTATCACTTTTTAGTTTAAATTTTTTACTGTTTTTCAAAAAAAATTCGAAAATCCAAAAACATTGAAAAATTTCAAAATCCATAAAAATTAGAAAATTTCTTTGCTGACTGCTATATCTTCTTCCCTTAGATTAATGCCGTCAGATTTCTGTGAACAAACGATATCTGGGCAGTCACATATTTGAAATGCTCCAGCTTATCCTTGGGAACAGTAAATTAAAAAATTTATAAAAATCAGAAAAATCAAAAATGATTTCCTAGAATAAAAGGGGAAATGATAGTACATCAGTGGGGATCTGACACATTCTAAGTAATGTACTGCTATATAGGGCGTGTGTTTGAGTCTGTGTGATGTGCTGATAGGCTTCGTAGACCTATTACTGCGTGTCTGATACATACATATCAAACGAATTGTTGTGTGGATGAACTCGTCATGGGCATATGGTCTTAGTACCGTAATTTCGTTTGATAGGGTATTTGTACAAAATTCGGAGGTTTAGGGTCATTATGTTATTAGTCGTCTGGGGATAGCCTCTCTGATTTTCTGCTGTAAGTCATTACGGACTTAGATCAGACAGGGTGTCTTTATAAAAGAGCTTTATGCCAAATCCTAAAGTTATCGAATTGAGGAACTTTCCATGTTTTATGATGATCAAATATATCTATTACATCGTATTAATCACTGATGCAAATCATGATTAATATCAGTCCTCAACCTGGTAAATTGCACATGTTACTTTGCTGCATTAATTTGCTGACCTGTATACCTCTGTGCATTATACCTTGTAAATTACAGACGACGAAAGCATAATCACGCTTTACAACGAGTCTTTGTGCATTTACTTCTTGATACGAAAGTATGTCATGTGCTTGGGAACCACAGACAATTATGTTTATACTATAAATAACAGTATCAGTTTAAATCACTGCACAAAAGTCTGCATGTGAGTTTATGTGGATCACAATATCAGCAGTTGCCAGTTCACACATTGTCTTTAATGATAATAATTCAAAAGATCAACGGTGTGATCAGATTTCTCAATAACTGATATGATCCCTTTACCGGAAATCACAAAAACATTTACAGTTTTTCATTTACATTTTTGCATTTTATTTTCTCGTCAAAAATTACAAAACTCAAAAAGATTTTAGGTGTGTTTTAGCATAAACTTTAGAAAATCCAAAAAGATTTTACATTTCTATCTTCTTTTTGATAACTGATGGTGGTTGATGTCGATTTTCTAAACCTTGATGACCCATTTGAGCTTTGTAATCTTATAAATGTGAAAATATGAATGTTGGATACTTAAAAGTTGAAAAATAATTGGAACGGGACTCGTTTTTGAGATTTGAAAACATTTATCAAAATCCTAGTTCTCGTTCGCCCATTCGTTTGGTCGAACGTGGGATTTTTAATGCTCCTTCGTATGTTTAAAACGGGCGAATGAGAGTGTTCTTGAACATCTGTTTCATTCGAACCCTTTTGCCCCATTCGAACCTTTAACTAGGGTCGAAGGAGACAAAAGTATCTCATTCGACCGGTAAGAATGGTCGAAGGAGCTTGCCTATATATACCCATTTAGTCTCATTCGAACCTTCACAAATTTTTTTCAAATTTTTTGAAGTAAAGTCCACTTGTTGCCCTGTTGATTTGTTTTATACCATTGTGTTCGTCTCTCTTAGCTGATCATTTGCCACTCAATTTTACAGGTTAACACTTCAGAATCATGGATTAATCGCTGATTTCAGTTTTGAGCCCTAGAATTTTACACACTGATAAAAACATGTCCATTGTTGCTATTGATGATAGGGATTCATTATAGCTGTGTTTTAGGGGGAGAGAATTCATAAACCAAGGACTCAAAATCATCAGATTGATCAATTGATCATCAGTTTTACTTCGAACCCTAGTTTAAGTAGAAAACACTGATATAATGATTAACTGATGAAATTGTTACTTTAGAAACATTGATCGGTGATGTTAGTAGCCTATTAAATCAAGATAACATGTTCAAAATCAATAAATTGCAAAATTAAAAATTTGAATTTGAAGAACAACTCTTTCGCACCTTTCGAATGGGCGAAGGAGATGTTTAACTGGTCGAATGAACAAAAATTGGGCGAATGAAAGTTTTTATGAAAAACTATCACATTCGTACCTTTAAATTTTCACATTCGCACCAAGTTTTTCTCATTCGCACCCCCGTTTGGGCGAATGAGAAGATTAATTATCAAATTTTCAAAGTTTGAATTTTTTGTCGATTTTTAACATGTTTCCTTGTTTTGTTTTGCAGATCAAACCATGTCTGAATAGGAGAAGACTACTGAGCAAGCCGGATCATCCTCACAACCTGCAAAGAAAGCTACTGAAGAGCTTTTAACCTTCGAGAATGCGCATAATTGCTGTGCGTATCTTGGAGAAGTTAAAAAGCATACTGAGTTTATCGAGATCATAGAATTCTTGAAGAGGAGTCGGGTGATAGACGCGATTGCTACACCTACCATTATTTACAGAGACATGATGGAAGAATTCTGGACAGAAGCGAAGTTAGATTTCTGGAATTGCGAGTCATCCGTGATTAGCAAGATCCAAGGAAAGATGATAATTGTATGTGAGCAGGATATTAGAGAAGCATTGAATCTGCAAGATGAGAAGACGGATCCTAAAGAGCTTAGTTTCATGGATCAACGGAAGTGCTTACTGAGGATGAAGTACAATGGACCGATCACTGATGGTTCATTGCATAAGGGAAAGCTGTGTCCACAGTTCAAATACTTGGCACATGTATTGATACACGTTTTTGGATCAGCTGCTGGAGGATATGACTTGATGCGTAAGAGTATTAGCTCAATGATGGTGGCACTGGTATTGAACAAACCGTTCAATGTATCAGGAATGCTAATGGAACACTTGTTGGAGCCTGTGAACGGCACGAGGAATCTGAAGTTTTTGCTGTATCCTCGATTCCTCCAGATGGTATTAGATAATAAATACAAAGATTTGAAGAGGGATCCTAAGCACATTGTTGTTCAAGAACATATGTCGATCAATACTCTTGCTAGGATGAAAGCTTACAAAGGATTGTCAGTAAATGAACGTCCACCTGTAAGACGTTTATTTGGACATCTAGCAAGGATTGACTATACAGATCCAGGTGAAGGGATAGTAAGACATGCTAACAGTGATTCAGATCCAGATAACCCATTACATCCTGTTGATCCAGATGCGAAGCGCAAGAGACAGGTTGTTAATGTTGGTGCAAAGAGTGGAAAGGGTAAGGAGAAAGAGATCAGATTAGAGGTTGTGCCTGAACCTGCTAAGAAGAAGAGCACACCAAGAAGAAACAAGACAATGGCTAAGAAAGGTTTGCATATTGTGGATGAGGCGTCGATTGATTCTGAGGAGACGCAAGAAGATGAACACTGGGATTCGGAAACAAAAACGCTAAAGACTACCACGCCCAAGGCCACTGTGGCTGGTGAGTCTGCTAGTCAGTCTGTTGAAGATCAAGGTAATAAGAGCCCAATTCCTGTTGATGAAGATGAAGAGAGTCTTAATGTAGTAAAAGATTTTCCTATTTCAACTGTACAGGCTGTGAAATCAAAGAAGAAGCCTCAGTACAAGAAACAAGAGAATGTACTTAAACCAAGTCAAAAGAGATTGAGAGAGATTGAGTCACTCATTGTTGGAAAGAAATTAACACCAGTTTCTAGTTCCAAGTCACCGGTTACTGCACCTGTATCGAAGAAGCAAAAGACTGCAACTACTTCGAGCACACAACAGGAAGATGAATTACCTGTTGATGAGTTCAATGAAGCGTTAGATAATGTGCTCAAGAAGATGAGGAAAGGCAAACTGCCTGAAGTTGCTGAGATGCCTGTTAAGAAGAAGGTCACAGTTGATAGTGATGTATTGACTGCTGTGAACCAAAGGCTATCTGAAATGATGAGCATTATCAACAAACAACAAACCGAGATTGAGAAATTGAAGTCGAATGATAAAAAGATGTTGGAAGGTGAAGTCACATCTCATGATAACAGTGAAGAGTTGAAGGAAACAATCAAAAAGATCAAGAAAGAGAACAAAAAATTGCTAAAACATGAGCAAGAAACACCAGACGGATAATAGCTTTGAAAGAGGAGAACAAAAAGCTGAAGGAGAGTAACAAGAACATGTACAATCTGATAAAAGACCTGTACTCTCGAGCTCCTCAACTTCATGCTGGTGAAGAAGATAAAGAGCGAGATGAAGAGGAGGTTGATTTTGAACCATCTGACAATGAAGAGGATGAAGATCTTGATGAAGATGCTGGTATAGATCCTCAAAAGAAAAAGAAGAACGATGATGGAGATGATGATGGTTCAGATGGTGGATCAAGTGATGCAAACAGCTCTGCTTTTGATAGTGATGATGACCATGATGATGACAACGCTGGTAAATATAAGTATGAGAAGCGTGATTTGAGCAAAGGTGGAGAGTCAAGCTCAAAGACTCAGGTGAAAATGTAGATGATGACGTTTTCTGGAATGAAAAACTGCAGTCTTTATTTGAAGAAGACAAACACATGTATCGCCAGATGCTCACAGATCGAGTCTGGACGATTGGCATGACAAGCAGGTTTCCAGAAATATTCGAGTCTAGTAATAAGTCGTTTGAGTTGGAGTTTGATGACCCAGATCTAGAAGATGGAGAGGTTTCTGTGGCAGTTTCTAAGGAAATACTTGAAGGTTTAGCTAGACAGGTTGGAAAGACTTTGGAAGAGTTACTCGCTGATAATTACATTCCAAAGATACCTGAAAAGGAAGCCGGTAATCATTCTGATGACCGTGACGTTCCTGCTTTTGAAGAAGTTGAGATGGAAGACATTACAAGTGAGGAATTTCCACAATACTTTAAGAATGATCAAGATTCTGGATTTCCTGGATTTTCTGATGAAGTGCTAAATCAGGCCGAGAAACTTGCTAAGGAAAAGAGCAAATTGTTTGAAGACGAAATATTCAAAGGGCATGATAAACCACAGTTCGAGCAATCTGATAGTTTGAAAGAGCTTTTGAGGAAATTGAAAGAGAAGGAGAATAACCGTCCTAAAGCTGAGATACAAGGCAGTTTCTACAAACTTCACAGTGAAATTTTCAAAGGTCGTGCATTGGCCTGGAAGTTTGTTAAGCAATTAAAATGTGTAGCAGTGATGTGGGAGAAGGGGATTCTATATTTTGATAAATTCCATCATTTGAAGACTCTTCCTTACTGGGCTATTCATGATATTTGTCGTCACCGTTTAACGGGAGCGTCAAATAATCAAATTACATACTTTGCTGAGAAGATGACGAGAGAGAGCCGAACTAAGTGGGATTTATTTGCACCTCAATATCCAAAACGAATCGTTCATAAAAAGGATATTGATATGATTACTGGAATGCCCAAAGTGACGCTGAAGTATAAGCCACCGCAAGTGTTGAAGAAGATTCCTTTGATACCGATTCCACAACACTTCGCCAAAGACTTTATTTGGTGGTACTATGATTGGAAGATAGCAGAGGCTGTGATCGTGCTGAAAGATGGTGAAAAGAACTTCAAGAAGATACACATTTTTTATCCCATGTGGTTGATTAACTGTTCACATGAGGATATAATAATGTTGTTCTATAATCCGATTTATTCTGAGGTTAAGGATGCTGAACAAGCAGGAAAATACCAACGTGTGGTATTTCTGTGCTTTGCGTATGATATAAATGCTGGATGTGACTATGACAAGAAGCTCGGGAGGTTTGTGAAGATAAAGAAAGTGCCTGAAGTGAAAAAGACGAAGCTGAAGACATTTCATGAACCGGTGTTGACTAAGGAACAGAAGATTCAGAGGCATATCAAGTTGATGAACATCAGAACGGACGAAGAACGTCGACAGCAATCCAAGGTTTGGTTGTTCAAGGTTTTCATCAAGTTGAGGGAATCGACTACAATGAAATCTATGAACCTATTTCACGCTTGGAAGCTATACGAATGTTTCTGGCGTTTGCATCCTGGAAGAAATTCAAGGTGCATCAGATGGATGTAAAGAGCGCATTCCTTTACGGTGTGGTCAAAGAGGAAGTTTACGTAGGTCAACCAGCAGGCTTTGAGGACCCTATTCACCAGGATAAGGTTTATTTCTTAAACAAAGCTCTCTACGGGTTGCACCAAGCTCCGAGACAATGGTATGAGGAGCTGAGCACGTATCTTCTCTCGAAAGGATTCAAACGCGGATTGGTAGACTGCACACTGTTCACGAAACGAGCAGGAGATGACTTGCTTCTTGTGCAAATTTATGTTGATGATATTATTTTCGGGTCTACTAACGAACTTCTGTGCAGGGAATTTGAAAAGGTTATGCAGGAAAAGTTCGAAATGAGCGCAATGGGAGAAATGCAGTTTTTCCTAGGCTTGCAGGTGGAGCAAAGACCAACGGGGATCTTTATTCACCAGACCAAATACGTTTCTGAAGTCTTGAGCCGATTCCGGATGGATGATTCGAAGCCGATGGATACCTCGATACAACCTAATCACGGGATTGGAGTTGACGCTAAGGGGGAGCTGACTGATCCATTTACATACAGAGCAATCGTCGGATCTCTGATGTATCTCACCGCGTCTAGACCGGATATAATGTTTGCAACATGTCTTTGTGCACGATATCAGTCGAAGCCGAAACAAAGTCATCTTGCAGCTGTCAAGCATATCCTTAGATATCTGAAGAAATGTCCATCGAAAGGACTTTGGTACCCTCATGATGATAATTTTGACCTAATCGCTTTTAGTGATGCAGATTGGGGCGCTTGTGACAAAGACAGCAAATCCACAACGGCTGAATGTCAGTTTATGGGAGCAGGCTCGTGACCTGGCAATGCAAGAAACAGACCGCAGTTGCACTATCCACATGTGAAGCAGAATACGTTTCAGCATCGAGCTGCTGCTCACAGGTTCTTTGGATCCAACAATAGATGGTGGATTACGGTTTGCAATTTCTTAAAACCCCTATTTACTGTGATAATGAAGCCGCAATCGCATTAACAAAAGACTTAGTAAATTACTCAAAGGCTAAACATATCCGGATTAAATATCATTTTATCCGTGATTGTTATGCTAAAGAGTTGATCGATATGGTCAAAATTCACACTGATTACCAACGCGCAGATCTTTTTACCAAAGCTTTTGACAAAGCCAGATTTGATTATCTTTTAAAAGCTAATGGTATTAAAGAAAACAAGACTGATCACCACCTCAGTCTATCACTTTTTAGTTTAAATTTTTTACTGTTTTTCAGAAAAATTTCGAAAATCCAAAAACATTGAAAAATTTCAAAATCCATAAAAATTAGAAAATTTCTTTGCTGACTGCTATATCTTCTTCCCTTAGATTAATGCCGTCAGATTTCTGTGAACAAACGATATCTGGGCAGTCACATATTTGAAATGCTCCAGCTTATCCTTGGGAACAGTAAATTCAAAAATTTATAAAAATCAGAAAAATAAAAAATGATTTCCTGGAATAAAAGGGGAAATGATAGTACATCAGTGGGGATCTGACACATTCTAAGTAATGTACTCCTATATAGGGCGTGTGTCTGAGTCTGTGTGATGTGCTGATAGGCTTCGTAGACCTATTACTGCGTGTCTGATACATACATATCAAACGAATTGTTGTGTGGATGAACTCCTCATGGGCATATGGTCTTAGTACCGTAATTTCGTTTGATAGGGTATTTGTACAAAACTCGGAGGTTTAGGGTCGTTATGTTATTAGTTGTCTGGGGATAGCCTCTCTGATTTTCTGCTGTAAGTCATTACGGACTTAGATCAGACAGGGTGTCTTTATAAAAGAGCTTTATGCCAAATCCTAAAGTTATCGAATTGAGGAACTTTCCATGTTTTATGATGATCAAATATTATCTATTACATCGTATTAATCACTAATGCAAATCATGATTAATATTAGTCCTCAACCTGGTAAATTGCACATGTTACTTTGCTGCATTAATTTGCTGACCCGTATACCTCTGTGCATTATACCTTGTAAATTACAGACGACGAAAGCATAATCACCCTTTACAATGAGTCTTTGTGCATTTATTTCTTGATACGGGAGTATGTCGTGTGCGTGGGAACCACAGACAATTATGTTTATACTATAAATAACAGTATCAGTTTAAAGCACTGCACAAAAGTCTGCATGTGAGTTTATGTGGATCACAGTATCAGCAGTTGCCAGTTCACACATTGTCTTTAATGATAATAATTCAAAAGATCAACGGTGTGATCAGATTTCTCAATAACTGATATGATCCCTTTACCGGAAATCACAAAAACATTTACTGTTTTTCATTTACATTTTTGCATTTTATTTTCTCGTCAAAAATTACAAAACTCAAAAAGATTTTAGGTGTGTTTTAGCATAAACTTTAGAAAATCCAAAAAGATTTTACATTTCTTTCTTCTTTTTGATAACTGATGGTGGTTGATGTCGATTTTCTAAACCTTGATGACCCATTTGAGCTTTGTAATCTTTTAAATGTGAAAATATGAATGTTGGATACTTAAAAGTTGAAAAATAATTGGAACGGGACTCGTTTTTGAGATTTGAAAACATTTATCAAAATCCTAGTTCTTGTTCGCCCATTCGTTTGGTCGAACGTGGGATTTTTAATGCTCCTTCGTATGTTTAAAACGGACGAATGAGAGTGTTCTTGAACATCTGTTTCATTCGAACCCTTTTGCCTCATTCGAACCTTTAACTAGGGTCGAAGGAGACAAAAGTATCTCATACGACCGGTAAGAATGGTCGAAGGAGCTTGCCTATATATACCCATTCAGTCTCATTCAAACCTTCACAATTTTTTTTCAAATTTTCTGAACTAAAGGCCACTTGTTGCCCTGTTGATTTGTTTTATACCATTGTGTTCGTCTCTCTTAGCTGATCATTTGCCACTCAATTTTACAGGTTAACACTTCAGAATCATGGATTAATCGCTGATTTCAGTTTTGAGCCCCAGAATTTTACACACTGATAAAAACATGTCCATTGTTGCTATTGATGATAGGGATTCATTATAGCTGTGTTTTAGGGGGAGAGAATTCATAAACCAAGGACTCAAAATCATCAGATTGATCAATTGATCATCAGTTTTACTTCGAACCCTAGTTTAAGTAGAAAACACTGATATAATGATTAACTGATGAAATTGTTACTTTAGAAACAATGATCGGTGATGTTAGTAGCCTATTGAATCAAGATAACATGTTCAGAATCAATAAATTGCAAAATTAAAAATTTGAATTTGAAGAACAACTCTTTCGCACCTTTCGAATGGGCGAAGGAGATGTTTAACTGGTCGAATGAACAAAAATTGGGCGAATGAAACTTTTTATGAAAAACTATTACATTCGTACCTTTAAATTTTCACATTCGCATCAAGTTTTTCTCATTCGCACCCCCGTTTGGGCGAATGAGAAGATTAATTATCAAATTTTCAAAGTTTGAATTTTTTGTCGATTTTTAACATGTTTCTTTGTTTTGTTTTGCAGATCAAACCATGTCTGAACAGGAGAAGACTACTGAGCAAGCAGGATCATCCTCACAACCTGCAAAGAAAGCTACTGAAGAGCTTTTAACCTTCGAGAATGCGCATAATTGCTGTGCGTATCTTGGAGAAGTTAAAAAGCATACTGAGTTTATCGAGATCATAGAATTCTTGAAGAGGAGTCGGGTGATAGACGCGATTGCTACGCCTACCATTATTTACAGAGACATGATGGAAGAATTCTGGACAGAAGCGAAGTTAGATTTCTGGATTTGCGAGTCATCCGTAATTAGCAAGATCCAAGGAAAGATGATAATTGTATGTGAGCAGGATATTAGAGAAGCATTGAATCTGCAAGATGAGAAGACGGATCCTAAAGAGCTTAGTTTCATGGATCAACGGAAGTGCTTCCTGAGGATGAAGTACAATGGACCGATCACTGATGGTTCATTGCATAAGGGAAAGCTGTGTCCACAGTTCAAATACTTGGCACATGTTTTGATACACGTTTTTGGATCAGCTGCTGGAGGATATGACTTGATGCGTAAGAGTATTAGCTCAATGATGGTGGCACTGGTATTGAACAAACCGTTCAATGTATCAGGAATGCTAATGGAACACTTGTTGGAGCCTGTGAACGGCACGAGGAATCTGAAGTTTTTGCTATATCCTCGATTCCTCCATATGGTGTTTGATAATAAATACAAAGATTTGAAGAGGGATCCTAAGCACATTGTTGTTCAAGAACATATGTCGATCAATACTCTTGCTAGGATGAAAGCTTACAAAGGATTGTCAGTAAATGAACGTCCACCTGTAAGACGTTTATTTGGACATCTAGCAAGGATTGACTATACGGATCCAGGTGAAGGGCTAGTAAGACATGCTAACAGTGATTCAGATCCTGATAACCCATTACATCCTGTTGATCCAGATGCGAAGCGCAAGAGACAGGTTGTTAATGTTGGTGCAAAGAGTGGAAAGGGTAAGGAGAAAGAGATCAGATTAGAGGTTGTGCCTGAACCTGCTAAGAAGAAGAGCACACCAAGAAGAAACAAGACAATGGCTAAGAAAGGTTTGCATATTGTGGATGAGGCGTCGATTGATTCTGAGGAGACGCAAGAAGATGAACACTGGGATTCGAAAACTGAAACGCTAAAGACTACCACGCCCAAGGCCACTGTGGCTGGTGAGTCTGTTAGTTAGTCTGTTGAAGATCAAGGTAATAAGAGCCCAATTCCTGTTGATGAAGATGAAGAGAGTCTTAATGTAGAAAAAGATTTTCCTGGTTCACCTGTACAGGCTGTGAAATCAAAGAAGAAGCCTCAATACAAGAAACAAGAGAATGTACTTAAACCAAGTCAAAAGAGATTGAGAGAGTTTGAGTCACTCATTGCTGGAAAGATATTACCACCAGTTTCTAGTTCCAAGTCACCGGTTACTGCACCTGTATCGATGAAGCAAAAGACTGCAACTACTTCGAGCACACAACAGGAAGATGAATTATCTGTTGATGAGTTCAATGAAGCGTTAGATAATGTGCTCAAGAAGATGAGGAAAGGCAAACTGCCTGAAGTTGCTGAGATGCCTGTTAAGAAGAAGGTCACAGTTGATAGTGATGTAATGACTGCTGTGAACCAAAGGCTATCTGAAATGATGAGCATTATCAACAAACAACAAACCGAGATTGAGAAATTGAAGTCGAATGATAAAAATATGTTGGAAGTTGTAGTCACATCTCATGATAACAGTGAAGAGTTGAAGGAAACAATCAAAAAGATCAAGAAAGAGAACAAAAAATTGCTGAAACACGAGCATGAAACACCAGACGGATAATAGCTTTGAAAGAGGAGAACAAAAAGCTGAAGGAGAGTAACAAGAACATGGAAAATCTAATAAAAGACGTGTACTCTCGAGCTCCTCAACTTCAAGCCGGTGAAGAAGATAAAGAGCGAGATGAAGAGGAGGTTGATTTTGAACCATCTGACAATGAAGAGGATGAAGATCTAGATGAAGATGCTGGTATAGATCCTCAAAAGAAAAAGAAGAAAGATGATGGAGATGATGGTGGTTCAGATGGTGGATCAAGTGATGCAAACAGCTCTGCTTTTGATAGTGATGATGATTATGATGATGACAACGCTGGTAAATATAAGTATGAGAAGCGTGATTTGAGCAAAGGTGGAGAGTCATGCTCAAAGACTCCAGGTGAAAATGTAGATGATGACGTTTTCTGGAATGAAAAACTGCAGTCTTTATCTGAAGAAGACAAACACATGTATCGCCAGATGCTCACAGATCGAGTCTGGACGATTGACATGACAAGCAGGTTTCCAGAAATATTCGAGTCTAGTAATAAGCCGTTTGAGTTGGAGTTTGATGACCCAGATCTAGAAGATGGAGAGGTTTCTGTGGCAGTTTCTAAGGAAATACTTGAAGGTTTAGCTAGACAGGTTGGAAAGACTTTGGAAGAGTTACTCGCTGATAATTACATTCCAAAGATACCTGAAAAGGAAGCCGGTAATCATTCAGATGACCGTGACGTTCCTGCTTTTGAAGAAGTTGAGATGGAAGACATTACAAGTGAGGAATATCCACAATACTTTAAGAATGATCAAGATTCTGGATTTCCTGGATTTTCTGATGAAGTGCTAAATCAGGCCGAGAAACTTGCTAAGGAAAAGAGCAAATTGTTTGAAGATGAAATATTCAAAGGGCATGATAAACCACAGTTCGAGCAATCTGATAGTTTGAAAGAGCTTTTGAGGAAATTGAAAGAGAAGGAGAATAACCATCCTAAAGCTGAGATACAAGGCAGTTTCTACAAACTTCACAGTGAAATTTTCAAAGGTCGTGCATTGGCCTGGAAGTTTGTTAAGCAATTAAAATGTGTAGCAGTGAAGTGGGAGAAGGGGATTCTATATTTTGATAAATTCCATCATTTGAAGACTCTTCCTTACTGGGCTATTCTTGATATTTGTCGTCACCGTTTAACGGGAGCGTCAAATAATCAAATTACATACTTTGCTGAGAAGATGGCGAGAGAGAGCCGAACTAAGTGGTATTTATTTGCACCTCAATATCCAAAACGAATCGTTCATAAAAAGGATATTGATATGATTACTGGAATGCCCAAAGTGACGCTGAAGTATAAGCCACCGCAAGTGTTGAAGAAGATTCCTTTGATACCGATTCCACAACACTTTATTTGGTGGTACTATGATTGGAAAATAGCAGAGGCTGTGATCGTGCTGAAAGATGGTGAAAAGAACTTCAAGAAGATACACATTTTTGATCCCATGTGGTTGATTAACTGTTCACATGAGGATATAATAATGTTGTTCTATAATCCGATTAATTCTGAGGTTAAGGATGCTGAACAAGCAGGCAAATACCAACGTGTGGTATTTCTGTGCTTTGCGTATGATTTAAATGCTGGATGTGACTATGACAAGAAGCTCGGGAGGTTTATGAAGATAAAGAAAGTGCCTAAAGTGAAAAAGACGAAGCTGGAGACATTTCATGAACCGGTGTTGACTAAGGAACAGAAGATTCAGAGGCATATCAAGTTGATGAACATCAGAATGGACGAAGAACGTCGACAGCAATCCAAGGTTTGGTTGTTCAAGGTTTTCATCAAGTTGAGGGAATCGACTACAATGAAATCTATGAACCTGTTGCACGCTTGGAAGCTATACGAATGTTTCTGGCATTTGCATCCTGGAAGAAATTCAAGGTGCATCAGATGGATGTAAAGAGCGCATTCCTTTACGGTGTGGTCAAAGAGGAAGTTTACGTAGGTCAACCACCAGGCTTTGAGGACCCTATTCACCGGGATAAGGTTTATGTCTTAAACAAAGCTCTCTACGGGTTGCACCAAGCTCGGAGACAATGGTATGAGGAGCTGAGCACGTATCTTTTCTCGAAAGGATTCAAACGCGGATTGGTAGACTACACACTGTTCACGAAACGAGCAGGAGATGACTTGCTTCTTGTGCAAATTTATGTTGATGATATTATTTTCGGGTCTACTAAAGAACTTCTATGCAGGGAATTTGAAAAGGTTATGCAGGAAAAGTTCGAAATGAGCGCAATGGGAGAAATGCAGTTTTTCCTAGGCTTGCAGGTGGAGCAAAGACCAACGGGGATCTTTATTCACCAGACCAAATACGTTTCTGAAGTCTTGAGCCGATTCCAAATGGTTGATTCGAAGCCGATGGATACCTCGATACAACCTAATCACGGGATTGGAGTTGACGCTAAGGGGGAGCTGACTGATCCATTTACATACAGAGCAATCGTCGGATCTCTGATGTATCTCACCGCGTCTAGACCGGATATAATGTTTGCAACATGTCTTTGTGCACGATATCAGTCGAAGCCGAAACAAAGTCATCTTGCAGCTGTCAAGCGTATCCTTAGATATTTGAAGGGTTGTCCATCGAAAGGACTTTGGTACCCTCATGATGACAATTTTGACCTAATCGCTTTTAGTGATGCAAATTGGGGCGGCTGTGACAAAGACAGCAAATCCACAACGGCTGGATGTCAGTTTATGGGAGCAGGCTCGTGACCTGGCAATGCAAGAAACAGACCACAGTTGCACTATCCACATGTGAAGCAGAATACGTTTCAGCATCGAGCTGCTGCTCACAGGTTCTTTGGATCCAACAACAGATGGTGGATTACGGTTTGCAATTTCTTAAAACCCCTATTTACTGTGATAATGAAGCCGCAATCGCATTAACAAAAGACTTAGTAAATCACTCAAAGGCTAAACATATCCGGATTAAATATCATTTTATCCGTGATTGTTATGCTAAAGAGTTGATCGATATGGTCAAAATTCACACTGATTACCAACGCGCAGATCTTTTTACCAAAGCTTTTGACAAAGCCAGATTTGATTATCTTTTAAAAGCTAATGGTATTAAATAAAAACAAGACTGATCACCACCTCAGTCTATCACTTTTTAGTTTAAATTTTTTACTGTTTTTCCGAAAAATTTCGAAAATCCAAAAACATTGAAAATTTTCAAAATCCATAAAAATTAGAAATTTTCTTTGCTGACTGCTATATCTTCTTCCATTAGATTAATGCCGTCAGATTTCTGTGAACAAACGATATCTGGGCAGTCACATATTTGAAATGCTCCAGCTTATCCTTGGGAACAGTAAATTCAAAAATTTATAAAAATCAGAAAAATAAAAAATGATTTCCTGGAATAAAAGGGGAAATGATAGTACATCAGTGGGGATCTGACACATTCTAAGTAATGTACTGCTATATAGGGCGTGTGTCTGAGTCCGTGTGATGTGCTGATAGGCTTCGTAGACCTATTACTGCGTGTCTGATACATACATATCAAACGAATTGTTGTGTGGATGAACTCCTCATGGGCATATGGTCTTAGTACCGTAATTTCGTTTGATAGGGTATTTGTACAAAACTCGGAGGTTTAGGGTCGTTATGTTATTAGTTGTCTGGGGATAGCCTCTCTGATTTTCTGCTATAGGTCATTACGGACTTAGATCAGACAGGGTGTCTTTGTAAAAGAGCTTTATGCCAAATCCTAAAGTTATCGAATTGAGGAACTTTCCATGTTTTATGATGATCAAATATTATCTATTACATCGTATTAATCACTGATGCAAATCATGATTAATATGAGTCTCAACCTGGTAAAATGCACATGTTACTTTGCTGCATTAATTTGCTGACCTGTATACCTCTGTGCATTATACCTTGTAAATTACAGACGATGAAAGCATAATCACGCTTTACAATGAGTCTTTGTGCATTTACTTCTTGATACGGGAGTATGTCGTGTGCGTGGGAACCACAGACAATTATGTTTATACTATAAATAACAGTATCAGTTTAAAGCACTGCACAAAAGTCTGCATGTGAGTTTATGTGGATCACAATATCAGCAGTTGCCAGTTCACACATTGTCTTTAATGATAATAATTCAAAAGATCAACGGTGTGATCAGATTTCTCAATAACTGATATGATCCCTTTACCAGAAATCACAAAAACATTTACTGTTTTTCATTTACATTTTTGCATTTTATTTTCTCGTCAAAAATTACAAAACTCAAAAAGATTTTAGGTGTGTTTTAGCATAAACTTTAGAAAATCCAAAAAGATTTGACATTTCTATCTTCTTTTTGATAACTGATGGTGGTTGATGTCGATTTTCTAAACCTTGATGACCCATTTGAGCTTTGTAATCTTTTAAATGTGAAAATATGAATGTTGGATACTTAAAAGTTGAAAAATAATTGGAACGGGACTCGTTTTTGAGATTTGAAAACATTTATCAAAATCCTAGTTCTCGTTCGCCCATTCGTTTGGTCGAACGTGGGATTTTTAATGCTCCTTCGTATGCTTAAAACGGGCGAATGAGAGTGTTCTTGAACATCTGTTTCATTCGAACCCTTTTGCCTCATTCGAACCTTTAACTAGGGTCGAAGGAGACAAAAGTATCTCATACGACCGGTAAGAATGGTCGAAGGAGCTTGCCTATATATACCCATTCAGTCTCATTCAAACCTTCACAATTTTTTTTCAAATTTTCTGAACTAAAGGCCACTTGTTGCCCTGTTGATTTGTTATATACCATTGTGTTCGTCTCTCTTAGCTGATCATTTGCCACTCAATTTTACAGGTTAACACTTCAGAATCATGGATTAATCGCTGATTTCAGTTTTGAGCCCTAGAATTTTAAACACTGATAAAAACATGTTCATTGATGCAATTGATGATAGGGATTCATTATATCTGTGTTTTAGGGGGGGAGAATTCATAAACCAAGGACTCAAAATCATCAGATTGATCAATTGATCATCAGTTTTATTTCAAACCCTAGTTTAAGTAGAAAACACTGATATAATGATTAACTGATGAAATTGTTACTTTAGAAACAATGATCGGTGATGTTAGTAGCCTATTGAATCAAGATAACATGTTCAGAATCAATAAATTGCAAAATTAAAAATTTGAATTTGAAGAACAACTCTTTCGCACATTTCGAATGGGCGAAGGAGATGTTTAACTGGTCGAATGAACAAAAATTGGGCGAATGAAACTTTTTATGAAAAACTATTACATTCGTACCTTTAAATTTTCACATTCGCACCAAGTTTTTCTCATTCGCAGCCCCGTTTGGGCGAATGAGAAGATTAATTATCAAATTTTCAAAGTTTTAATTTTTTGTCGATTTTTAACATGTTTCTTTGTTTTGTTTTGCAGATCAAACCATGTCTGAACAGGAGAAGACTACTGAGCAAGCCGGATCATCCTCACAACCTGCAAAGAAAGCTACTGAAGAGCTTTTAACCTTCGAGAATGCGCATAATTGCTGTGCGTATCTTGGAGAAGATAAAAAGCATACTGAGTTTATCGAGATCATAGAATTCTTGAAGAGGAGTCGGGTGATAGACGCGATTGCTACACCTACCATTATTTACAGAGACATGATGGAAGAATTCTGGACAGAAGCGAAGTTAGATTTCTGGAATTGCGAGTCATCCGTGATTAGCAAGATCCAAGGAAAGATGATAATTGTATGTGAGCAGGATATTAGAGAAGCATTGAATCTGCAAGATGAGAAGACGGATCCTAAAGAGCTTAGTTTCATGGATCAACGGAAGTGCTTCCTGAGGATGAAGTACAATGGACCGATCACTGATGGTTCATTGCATAAGGGAAAGCTGTGTCCACAGTTCAAATACTTGGCACATGTTTTGATACACGTTTTTGTATCAGCTGCTGGAGGATATGACTTGATGCGTAAGAGTATTAGCTCAATGATGGTGGCACTGGTATTGAACAAACCGTTCAATGTATCAGGAATGCTAATGGAACACTTGTTGGAGCCTGTGAACGGCACGAGGAATCTGAAGTTTTTGCTATATCCTCGATTCCTCCAGATGGTGTTTGATAATAAATACAAAGATTTGAAGAGGGATCCTAAGCACATTGTTGTTCAAGAACATATGTCGATCAATACTCTTGCTAGGATGAAAGCTTACAAAGGATTGTCAGTAAATGAACGTCCACCTGTAAGACGTTTATTTGGACATCTAGCAAGGATTGACTATACGGATCCAGGTGAAGGGCTAGAAAGACATGCTAACAGTGATTCATATCCAGATAACCCATTACATCCTGTTGATCCTGATGCGAAGCGCAAGAGACAGGTTGTTAATGTTGGTGCAAAGAGTGGAAAGGGTAAGGAGAAAGAGATCAGATAGAGGTTGTGCCTGAACCTGCTAAGAAGAAGAGCACACCACGAAGAAACAAGAAAATGGCTAAGAAAGGTTTGCATATTGTGGATGAGGCGTCGATTGATTCTGAGGAGACGCAAGAAGATGAACACTGGGATTCGGAAACAAAAACGCTAAAGACTACCACGCCCAAGGCCACTGTGGCTGGTGAGTCTGCTAGTCAGTCTGTTGAAGATCAAGGTAATAAGAGCCCAATTCCTGTTGATGAAGATGAAGAGAGTCTTAATGTAGAAAAAGATTTTCCTAGTTCACCTGTACAGGCTGTGAAATCAAAGAAGAAGCCTTAGTACAAGAAACAAGAGAATGTACTTAAACCAAGTCAAAAGAGATTGAGAGAGATTGAGTCACTCATTGTTGGAAAGAAATTACCACCAGTTTCTAGTTCCAAGTCACCGGTTACTGCACCTGTATCGAAGAAGCAAAAGACTGCAACTACTTCGAGCACACAACAGGAAGATGAATTATCTGTTGATGAGTTCAATGAAGCGTTAGATAATGTGCTCAAGAAGATGAGGAAAGGCAAACTGCCTGAAGTTGCTGAGATGCCTGTTAAGAAGAAGGTCACAGTTGATAGTGATGTAATGACTGCTGTGAACCAAAGGCTATCTGAAATGATGAGCATTATCAACAAACAACAAACCGAGATTGAGAAATTGAAGTCGAATGATAAAAAGATGTTGGAAGTTGTAGTCACATCTCATGATAACAGTGAAGAGTTGAAGGAAACAATCAAAAAGATCAAGAAAGAGAAAAAAAATTTCTAAAACATGAGCAAGAAACACCAGACGGATAATAGCTTTGAAAGAGGAGAACAAAAAGCTGAAGGAGAGTAACAAGAACATGGACAATCTGATAAAAGACCTGTACTCTCGAGCTCCTCAACTTCAAACTGGTGAAGAAGATAAAGAGCGAGATGAAGAGGAGGTTGATTTTGAACCATCTGACAATGAAGAGGATGAAGATCTTGATGAAGATGCTGGTATAGATCCTCAAAAGAAAAAGAAGAAAGATGATGGAGATGATGATGGTTCAGATGGTGGATCAAGTGATGCAAACAGCTCTGCTTTTGATAGTGATGATGACCATGATGATGACAACGCTGGTAAATATAAGTATGAGAAGCGTGATTTGAGCAAAGGTGGAGAGTCAAGCTCAAAGACTCCAGGTGAAAATGTAGATGATGACGTTTTCTGGAATGAAAAACTGCAGTCTTTATTTGAAGAAGACAAACACATGTATCGCCAGATGCTCACAGATCGAGTCTGGACGATTGACATGACGAGCAGGTTTCCAGAAATATTCGAGTCTAGTAATAAGTCGTTTGAGTTGGAGTTTGATGACCCAGATCTAGAAGATGGAGAGGTTTCTGTGGCAGTTTCTAAGGAAATACTTGAAGGTTTAGCTAGACAGGTTGGAAAGACTTTGGAAGAGTTACTCGCTGATAATTACATTCCAAAGATACCTGAAAAGGAAGCCGGTAATCATTCTGATGACCGTGACGTTCCTGCTTTTGAAGAAGTTGAGATGGAAGACATTACAAGTGAGGACTATCCACAATACTTTAAGAATGATCAAGATTCTGGATTTTCTGGATTTTCTGATGAAGTGCTAAATCAGGCCGAGAAACTTGCTAAGGAAAAGAGCAAATTGTTTGAAGACGAAATATTCAAAGGGCATGATAAACCACAGTTCGAGCAATCTGATAGTTTGAAAGAGCTTTTGAGGAAATTGAAAGAGAAGGAGAATAACCGTCCTAAAGCTGAGATACAAGGCAGTTTCTACAAACTTCACAGTGAAATTTTCAAAGGTCGTGCATTGGCCTGGAAGTTTGTTAAGTAATTAAAATGTGTAGCAGTGAAGTGGGAGAAGGGGATTCTATATTTTGATAAATTCCATCATTTGAAGACTCTTCCTTACTGGGCTATTCGTGATATTTGTCGTCACCGTTTAACGGGAGCGTCAAATAATCAAATTACATACTTTGCTGAGAAGATGACGAGAGAGAGCCGAACTAAGTGGGATTTATTTGCACCTCAATATCCAAAACGAATCGTTCATAAAAAGGATATTGATATGATTACTGGAATGCCCAAAGTGACGCTGAAGTATAAGCCACCGCAAGTGTTGAAGAAGATTCCTTTGATACCGATTCCACAACACTTCGCCAAAGACTTTATTTGGTGGTACTATGATTGGAAGATAGCAGAGGCTGTGATCGTGCTGAAAGATGGTGAAATGAACTTCAAGAAGATACACATTTTTGATCCCATGTGGTTGATTAACTGTTCACATGAGGATATAATAATGTTGTTCTATAATCCGATTAATTCTGAGGTTAAGGATGCTGAACAAGCAGGCAAATACCAACGTGTGGTATTTCTGTGCTTTGCGTATGATATAAATGCTGGATGTGACTATGACAAGAAGCTCGGGAGGTTTATGAAGATAAAGAAAGTGCCTAAAGTGAAAAAGACGAAGCTGAAGACATTTCATGAACCGGTGTTGACTAAGGAACAGAAGATTCAGAGGCATATCAAGTTGATGAACATCAGAATGGACGAAGAACGTCGACAGCAATCCAAGGTTTGGTTGTTCTAGGTTTTCATCAAGTTGAGGGAATCGACTACAATGAAATCTATGAACCTGTTGCACGCTTGGAAGCTATACGAATGTTTCTGGCGTTTGCATCCTGGAAGAAATTCAAGGTGTATCAGATGGATGTAAAGAGCGTATTCCTTTACGGTGTGGTCAAAGAGGAAGTTTACGTAGGTCAACCACCAGGCTTTGAGGACCCTATTCACCGGGATAAGGTTTATGTCTTAAACAAAGCTCTCTACGGGTTGCACCAAGCTCCGAGACAATGGTATGAGGAGCTGAGCACGTATCTTCTCTCGAAAGGATTCAAACGCGGATTGGTAGACTGCACACTGTTCACGAAACGAGCAGGAGATGACTTGCTTCTTGTGCAAATTTATGTTGATGATATTATTTTCGGGTCTACTAACGAACTTCTGTACAGGGAATTTGAAAAGGTTATGCAGGAAAAGTTCGAAATGAGCGCAATGGGAGAAATGCAGTTTTTCCTAGGCTTGCAGGTGGAGCAAAGACCAACGGGGATCTTTATTCACCAGACCAAATACGTTTCTGAAGTCTTGAGCCGATTCCAGATGGATGATTCAAAGCCGATGGATACCTCGATACAACCTAATCACGGGATTGGAGTTGACGCTAAGGGGGAGCTGACTGATCCATTTACATACAGAGCAATCGTCGGATCTCTGATGTATCTCACCGCGTCTAGACCGGATATAATGTTTGCAACATGTCTTTGTGCACGATATCAGTCGAAGCCGAAACAAAGTCATCTTGTAGCTGTCAAGCGTATCCTTAGATATCTGAAGGGTTGTCCATCGAAAGGACTTTGGTACCCTCATGATGATAATTTTGACCTAATCGCTTTTAGTGATGCAGATTGGGGCGGCTGTGACAAAGACAGCAAATCCACAACGGCTGGATGTCAGTTTATGGGAGCAGGCTCGTGACCTGGCAATGCAAGAAACAGACCGCAGTTGCACTATCCACATGTGAAGCAGAATACGTTTCAGCATCGAGCTGCTGCTCACAGGTTCTTTGGATCCAACAACAGATGGTGGATTACGGTTTGCAATTTCTTAAAACCCCTATTTACTGTGATAATGAAGCCGCAATCGCATTAACAAAAGACTTAGTAAATCACTCAAAGGCTAAACATATCCGGATTAAATATCATTTTATCCGTGATTGTTATGCTAAAGAGTTGATCGATATGGTCAAAATTCACACTGATTACCAACGCGCAAATCTTTTTACCAAAGCTTTTGACAAAGCCAGATTTGATTTTCTTTTAAAAGCTAGTGGTATTAAAGAAAAACAAGACTGATCACCACCTCAGTCTATCACTTTTTAGTTTAAATTTTTTACTGTTTTTCAGAAAAATTTCGAAAATCCAAAAACATTGAAAAATTTCATAATCCATAAAAATTAGTAAATCACTCAACACTTCGCCAAAGACTTTATTTGGTGGTACTATGATTGGAAGATAGCAGAGGCTGTGATCGTGCTGAAAGATGTTGAAAAGAACTTCAATAAGATACACATTTTTGATCCCATGTGGTTGATTAACTGTTCACATGAGGATATAATAATGTTGTTCTATAATCCGATTTATTCTGAGGTTAAGGATGCTGAACAAGCAGGCAAATACCAACGTGTGGTATTTATGTGCTTTGCGTATGATATAAATGCTGGATGTGACTATGACAAGAAGCTCGGGAGGTTTGTGAAGATACAGAGAGTGCCTGAAGTGAAAAAGACGAAGCTGAAGACATTTCATGAACCGGTGTTGACTAAGGAACAGAAGATTCAGAGGCATATCAAGTTGATGAACATCAGAATGGACGAAGAACGTCGACAGCAATCCAAGCAATAGTCGAGGGGGAGTGTGTAGATGCATTTATGCGACTAGTACTTCGGATTGTTCAATAAACTTGTTTTTGTTAATTGTCGTATGAGCGAAGGAGATTTTGATATGGGCGAAGGAGATTCAGAAGGTGCGAAGGAGAGTTTTGGACGAATGTGAATAGGTTTATTATGTATGGCTTGGTTCAACCGGATGAAGTGGTCGAACCTGCACATTCGCACGAACCATGTGGGCGAATGTGCAGTCTATATATAGTCAAGCTGGTTTTTTGAATGTAACTTTGAGTCATTTTGTTCCCTCCACTTTCTGATTCTCTCTCTAGGATATTATTTAGCTTAATTCACGTTCATACCTTGTTGTTTTCAGTTTGTCAACGTGTAATTGAGTTCGTAATTAATGAAAAAGCTTTGAAATGATGATTTACGTGTTTTGATCTGTTTGATTATCATTTTGTGATTGTTTTAAGGTTTCCGCACCTAAAACAAACTTGTTTGATCAATTCTTTGTTATTTGTCGATCCTTTTAGCACATACAAATGTCTAAATACGAAAAATTCTATTTTCCAAATTTCATCAAGGCATTTGGGATCATTCACAACCTTCAAGCCATTTTAAATTTTGGTCTTTTGAAACACATTAGAATTACACATACTTCATGAAATGGTTTCATCTTGAGTTTTATAAACATGTATTGCATCTTTCACAAATCAAATGTAAACCTTTTGTTTTCATATGATCTACCCAATATATGTTTTCGGGAGAAACTTGCAACTAATAATATGCCTTATAACACTTTTCAAACTCGACTTCTCGTAAACACATGAAAATGTGTACCTACGAAATCTTTTCATGTGAACCTGTTTTGAATCTAAGACACACTTCGATTTCTAAAAAGTTATTCTCATGCATTACAACTATTCCTTCAACTATATCATAAAGTTCGAGTACACTACGAAAATTTACTTTTCACACTTGTACACTTTTAGTCGCAAAACTTTTGGTTTAAACAATGGACATATCCTCTTATCAAAATGTTGCTAACTGTCTTTCATCGTATAATGCATATATGTAAAATTACTAAATTATAACTCGCATGCTAGTAGGCTACACACTGTTCCGTGCACTTTTCATTCACAGTAAATTTAATTATTAACCTTACACCATTCTATTATAGTTACGTTCGCACATTATCTTATTATTCTCGTATCATTTTTTTTGGTGGTTATTCTCACACTTTATTCGCAACTATTCTCGCATTAGTATTAGTAGTTATTCTTACAACACTGGTTTTGAGCATTAATTTAACTCGTTTACTTTCATTTTGTGAAAATTGTGCGATTTACTCAATTTACGTTATACTATTCTTTCAATCGAAATTTTATGCTATGCTTATATACTTACATGAACGCATATTTGGTATGCATATTTTTTTTTCTGTTGTGAGCAAAACCATGTTATACTTTACATTATTTTGTTCTTCATCATGGCCAACGAACATACTAGTTGATAACTCGTATGAGATCTAAGCCAGAGCCCACGTACGACTCAGATTAGAGTATTTCTTCAATCCGAGGGGAACGGTGTAAACCTCAGAGTCTATCTATATGAGTGTTTAGAGCCAACGATGTGAATAGAAGTTACCGGTTAAGGGTGAACCCGAAAGGGAAGAACCTTTACCGAAAGGGAATGACCTCTAACCATGTCATTGTTTCATTGCAGTATCAATTACTTAGCATATCCTGATTGCACGCATTTGTTTCTAGTATTACTTAGGATACGGTTATGGAAAAGCATAACACCCTAGTGTAAGGTAAATCGATGATTACAGTCCGGAACGCAATCATGGGTTTACAGGTACATGAGGGTGGTGTGTAATTCCACTTAGGCTATTGGTAGACAATCAGTACATTCTTGAAACACCCAAGGTGTGGTGGGTTAGCTGCAGTACACCCTATATATAAGCACTGTGTTGGGTCTGTTGACCTGGAGAAGAACAGATGATTGAAAAGCCAAAATATGCTAACAGTTGATTCACACAAATAAACACTCTTTACAAACTACTATTCCCAAAAGACTGCTGACCCTAACAACTGTTCCATCCAAACAACTGCTATGACAACTGCTGATACAAAGGACTGCTAGAGAACAACTGATAAAGAACAACTGCTGACCAAAGGTCTGATGAAGAAACAACTGCTCATCAAGTACTGAAGACTAAAGGTCTGTTGGAGTCAGAGTTTTCCCTTAGCAGTAGTTTACTTTACAGTGTTTTGTAATATAACAGTAGTTTGTATAGGGCAGATGTTTTATGTTGTTATTTTGTTAGAGGTCACTATCTTAGGTGACGTCAGCACAGGTCACCAGTGGTTTAGGTTTGTCTATAAATAGAACAGTGCTTGTACTGTTCTATTGCATCACACACAAACATTCTCTCAGACAAACAATCACTGTTGTATGCGCTAAGGATCGTCAAATCTACAAAGAGATTGATCAAACAAGTTTGATTCAGGTGCGGAATCCCTGAATCAATCACAATAATGATAATCAAACAATCAAAACACAGAAATCATCTTTCAAAGGTTTTTCTCATTCATAAACAACTTGAATTACACGTTTTTATAATGTTTACAATCAAATCTAACGTGAAAATAAAATGACCAACTTCTTACTTTCAAAAATTGCTTAACCTATTTATAGGCCTGCACATTCGCCCATATTGCATGGTCGAATGTGCAGGTTCGCCCAATCACATCATGCGAACCAAGCAAAACATAAACATCTAAACTACATTCGCCCCTTAGTCTATCCTTCGCATCTTTTCTCTCCTTCGCACCAATCAAAATCTTCATTCGCCCACATATTTTCTCCTTCACCCATACGACAATCAACACTAACACATGTTTATTGTAATCCAAAGCATTAGTCGCACAATAATGCATCTACAACTGTGTGATCAGGCTGAGGGGGAGTATTTGTACTGATTGTAATCTTTCAATTAATGAAAGTATTTGATCATAAAAAACATTTATTCCTGTTGTTTTGATTATAGTTTATCATTCCGCTGCACTTTCCATATATACTTACATCATTCATTTCTCATCTTGTTCTAAACATATCAAAACAATCAAACTCAGATCCTAACAATTGGTATCAGAGCTTGGTCAATTAAATTCGATCTAATCAATCAATTTAATATAAACAGATCAGCTCACAATTATTGATATCGTTTGTTTGTCGGATTGAAAACAAAGTAATAATTTATTTTCGATTCAACCGTTTTTAAACAGACTTTGTTTTTTGAAAAATCATAGAATGGCTTCAATCAATCACGATCCACATAACACTGGCACGAACAACAAGCCACCGATGCTTGTCAGATCTGAAAACAATATCTGGCAACGTTGGATGAGCCATGTTCTAGCTAAACAGAACACTGGGTGTTGGAAGTCGGTTATCTTCGGACCACATGTTCCGATGGTGCCGAGTACTGAAGATCCCAAGGATCAGGAGCCAAAGAAACTTGAAAACTACTCCGACCAGGATTTTCAGAAAATTGAGTTAGATGCTAAGGCCTTCAGTATTGTGGCCATGGCTCTACCCAATGATATATATGCTGGGCTGTTACACTGTAACAGTGCCAAGGAGTTGTGGGATGCACTAAAAGAACAATTTAGTGGGACTGAAGAGGTTATTGAAAACAATCGTGAAATACTTAACCAACAATATGAAACATTCAGTCATGTCAAGGGAGAATCATTAACTCAACAATTTGAGAGGTTTAACTGTCTCATTAGTGAACTAAAACTGGTTGGTCTAACTTACCCTCATTCAACTTTGAACCATAGGTTTTTAAGATCATTACTAGACAAATGGGACACTATTGCTATTGTTATGAGAAACTCAATTGGGTTTAAGGACCTATCACTGACCCAGCTTCATGGTAAGCTCTTGACCTATGAGAGAGAGCTTAACCAGAAAAAGAAGCTCCAGGACTCTGGAAAAGTGTCTGATGATTATGTATTTGGGAATACAGCACTTTTGGGTCATGATGAGGTGCCTCGAAATACTAAGGATCAGAGTTATGATCACTTCATTGACATAACTTCAGGTTTTAACTCAGGTTTTAACTCTGATTCTTATTCACCAAACTATGCTTTCACAGCAAGTGGTGGTTATATCCAGGCATCTGACAACATATCCTTTGAGTATGATGACCTGAAATACTTTGACCCTGATGATTTGGAGGAAATGGAAATTATGCACCAATTGGCCCTTCTCAGTGTAAGAACTAACAATTTTTACAAGAAAACTGGGAGAAGGTTTCCAGGGTTAACTGGCAGATCAAAGGTTGGGTTGGATAAATCAAAGATAAAGTGTTATAAATGTCATAGACTTGGTCATTTTGCTAGGGATTGTAGGAGTCAACATGGTACACCTATAATCACCTATCCAAATCAAAGACCTCAGACCAACACTTATCAAAATTCCTATAATACCCCTGGACCAAATGTGCAAAACACTGCTCATTTTGCACAGTCCTCAAACACCGTTCCTGTCTAGTATGTCCAAACCACTGTTCCTCAGATCCACTATGTGCAAACACCCGTTGCTCAAGCACTTGTGCAAATGACTGCTGCTCCATCCTCTGCTCCTGCAGAGACCAGTCAACAGAGCTTCTTCACACAAGGCTTTGTTGATTGGAGCAGTCTACCAGATGAGTTAACAGATGAAAATTTTGCACTAGTTGCCAAAGCTGAAAATGAACCAGTAAACTTTTGTTTCATGGCTATGGTAGAAGAAGTTGAATCTGAGGAGGTGGTGACTGAATCTAATGTTGTGACTCATGATGTTGTTGATGAAGTTGTTGCAGGTGAAAAACCTGAAGAAGAGGTTGTGAATCTCTCAGATCCCTGGGGTGCATCTGACGATTGTGAGTGCAAGTGTGATTGTGCATTGATGGCTGCTGCTAAGGTATCTCCTCAAATTCTTAAGGATTTATGTTCTGACAGATGTGTGATAGCATTTTCTAACATTAAAGTGGTGAATGAAAACCTTAGAAAGAAAATTTTAGATGATGAAGTTAAATTTGAGAAACTTTCAAAAGAATTAAAAACAAGTCTAACTGAAAAGGATTATGAAATAAGCAGCTTAAAACATGAAGCAACCATAACCAAAAACCAGCTCCAAACTATGATAACAAAATATCAGAGTTGTAAAAGTGAGCTTGAGTCCACCCAAGTTGAATTTCAGAAATGGGTGGAATCATGTAGAGGATTTGAAATGCTACTCAACAAACAACCAAAAGTCATGTGAAGTTTGGTTTTGGTTTTGAAACCACTGCTCCAGCTTTTGAAAACACTGACAAAAGGGATCAAAAGTCTGTTGAGATAGTACCAACAAACCTGCAGGGTCAAGAGATTAAAATCACTGAACCAAATGGTAAGAAAATTGTTCTAGAAAAACCAGAAGGTGCCTCATCATTCATTGAACTTGAAAAGTATGAATTTAAACCTACTTGGTCTGATGAGTGTGGTACTCTTGAGAATTTTAAACCTGTTGATTTTAAAACTCCTGAAGGAAAGACAGCACCTCAGGCAAAAATCATTCCCTTGAAAAACCTTCTAGCAGATGCTCAAACATCTGCTGAAAAGAAGGCTGAAAAGGGGAAGAAGAAAGAAAAGACTGTCCACTTGTTTTGTGATTTCTGTGAAAAGAAGAATCATGTCACTAAAAATTGTTTTCTTCTAAAAGAATATGACATTAACAAAGGAACAAGTGTATGTGATTCCAAAGCCACATGTTCAATATGTGGGAAAAAAATCACAAAACCAAAGAGTGCTTGTATCTAAAAAATTTTGATGTGATAATACAAGAGTACAAAGCTAAAACTCTTGCAAATCCGGGGGTCAGTACTTCAAAAGGAAAGCCCAAACAGACTTTCACTCATGTCCAAACATCTGTTACTAAAAGTCTTGCAACATCTGCTGCTAGGGATGTCCAAGTAACAGATGCTCCACCCACAAGCAAGTACCTAAGAGGATATGGACAACCACCATGTCATAGTCTGTCACATGTTTATGAGGAGCCAAAATGACCCTCTAAACCAAGAGTGAACAGAAATCCCTATGGGTATTATCATCTGTCTGGAAGTGATCAAACAACTGTTGCCCCAAGTGTTGACATTCAAGCACTAGCAAATGGTCAGCAGCAGTTGTTGAACTTAATTCAAAAATTAGTTCAAACCACTGATCATCTTCCAAAGCTTGAGTCTGAAAAGTCTGAGGACCCATCCAAAGCCAACCTGGCTTTGGACACTCACCAAAACTAATCCATTAGTGCTGTGCAGGGAGCTTCTGCTTGTTTAGATAGTCTTTGGTATGTAGATAGTGGAGGCTCCAGGCACATGACAGGATGTAGAGCCCTTCTTCTGGACTTCTTAGCTCATGGAGGGGGTGATATATCCTTTGCTAATGATTCAAAAGGTAAGGTGTTGGGTTCAGGGACTGTACAAGCTGGGAAAATCAAGTTCGAATGAGTGACAAAGGTTATGGCTCATTCTTCACAAAGAAAACTTGTAAGATTATTGGGCCAGAAATGGTGAAAAAGATTGATACCATCATTGCTGAGAGCAAAGCACAACTTGTTGCTCATAGAAGTGGCAATGTGTATGTTGTTGATATGTTAAAGGACAATCCTATGGCAAATGTCTGTTTGTTTTCTGCTGCCTTCACAAAGGAGACAGAATTGTGGCATAGGAGACTGGGTCATACCAACCTTCACACTATCAACACACTCTCCAAACAAAGTCTTGTCAGAGGCTTACCATCTAAAGAATTCAAATGTGATGAGCACTGTGTTTCCTGTTTAAAAGGAAAACAACATAAAAGCTCTTACAAATCCATTGATGAGTCCAAAACAAGTCAATGTCTACAATTGTTGCATATGGACTTGTTTGGCCCTGTCAAAATCATGAGTCTAAGAAGAAAAAGATTTTGTCTTGTCATGGTTGATGATTTTTCTAGGTTTACATGGACTTACTTTTTACACTCTAAGGATGAGACTGCAGGTATTTTGAAGGACTTTGTCACCAGAGTTGAAAAACAATATGACTTGCCAGTAAAAGTCTTCAGAAGTGACAATGGAACAGAGTTTAAAAATAAGGAGTTGGATGCCTTCTGTGTGTCAAATGGGATTGTGAGGCAGTACAACATCCCAAGAACACCAGAACAAATTGGGGTGGTTGAGAGGAAAAATAGAACTCTTATAGAAGCTGCAAGAACCATGCTAGCAGACTCTGGTTTGCCACTGTCCTTCTGGGCAGAAGCTGTAAACACTGCTTGCTATGTTCAAAACAGAGTTTTGATCAACCTAAGACATCAAAAAACTGCTTATGAAATTTTGTTCAAACTCAAACCATTAATTTCATTTTTCAAAATCTTTGGCTGCCCATGTTTCATCTTAAATCTCAAAGATTCCATTTCAAAATTTGCAGCCAAAGTAGATTGTGGTTATTTTCTGGGATATTCTTCTACTGCCAAGGCTTATAAAGTGTTTAACACAAAGACCAAGACAATAGAAGAAACTCTGAATGTAAAGTTCAATGAACTTGCATCCCTAAAAATCCCAGCAAATCCTGTTGAACTGTTTGATTTAGATAAATTCAAATTTGAAGATATCACTGTTAAAACTAACAATGCAGGTATTCCACAGTCTCCACAACAAGATTACAGAACAGATGTTGTGATCCCCAGTCACTATAAAATCTATTCTGCATCAGAGGAAGCAGTTGTTCAAAACAACTGTCAAAACTCTGTCACAGCTGAGTCAACCACTGTTGGCCAGTCTTACCCTCAAACCACTGTTTCACCACTCACAACCACTGTACAAACATCTGTTGACAAAATTCAAACATTTGTTGACAAAAGTCAGTCCAGTTTTACACCACTTGGACCCATTCCCCCACTTCCATTTCAAACATCTGATGGCACTACAGAAGTGCAAACAGATGTTACAACAACAGAGTCACCAAACCTCTGTCCTTCACCTCAAAATGCCATCATACCATATCAGGGAGATCTAATCTACCTAAGAGCTCATCCACCAGACCGGATCATTGGCAACATCAGAGAGGGTGTGCTAACAAGAAGTCAATCCTCCAATATTTGTCTTTTTGCAGGGTTCCTATCTCTCACACAACCTGTCAAGTACCAAGAGGCACTGAACGACAATAGTTGGGTAGAAGCTATGCAAGAAGAGCTCCTTCAGTTCAAAAGACAACAAGTATGGGAACTTGTACCACTGCCTAAGGATGTTTGTCCAATAGGCACAAAGTGGGTCTTCAAAAATAAAACTGATGAAAGGGGTATTGTTGTCAAGAATAAAGCCAGGCTTGTAGTTCAAGGCTTCAGACAAGAAGAAGGAATAGACTATGATGAAACCTTTGCTCCTGTAGCAAGGTTAGAAGCCATTATACTCTTTCTAGCCTTTGCTGTCAACCACAACATCAAGGTGTATCAGATGGATATCAAATGTGCCTTCCTATATGGCAAAATTCAGGAGGAAGTCTATGTATGTCAACCACCTGGTTTTGAAGACACATTCCATCCTGATCATGTCTACAAGCTTAATAAAGCTTTGTATGGACTAAAACAAGCACCAAGGGCCTGGTATGAAACTCTTTCCACTTTTCTCTTATCCATTGGCTTCACAAGAGGTAAAATTGATAAAACCTTATTTCTGAAATGGAGAGGGAAAGACTTAATTATTGTTCAAATATATGTGGATGACATCATCTTTGGATCCACATGTAACAAAATGTGTGAAGAGTTCAGAAAACTCATGACAGCAGAGTTTGAAATGAGTGCCATTGGTGAACTTCAGTGTTTCCGGGGTCTCCAAGTGAAACAACTGCAAAATGGCACATTCATCCATCAAAATAAATATGTAAAGAATTTGCTAACTAGATTTGAGATGAATGACTGTAAGTCATGTAGTACACCCATGAGTACAGTCAAGTTACTTACTATTGATGACAAGGATGAACTGGTTGATCAAACACATTATAGATGCTTGATTGGGTCTTTATTGTACTTAACTGCATCTAGGCCAGACATTATGTTTGCCACTTGTGTCTGTGCAAGATCCCTGGCTTCACCCAGAAAGTCAAACCTTATTGCTGTGAAAAGGATATTCAGATAACTAAAAGGTGCTCCCACACTTGGTATCTGGTACCCTGCTAATGTAAACATTGCGCTTTCAGGTTATTCAGATAGTGATTTTGCTGGCTGTCACACCACAAGAAAATCCACATCAGGAGGGTGCCAATTTCTAGGGAATGCCTTAGTCTCTTGGCAAAGCAAACAGCAGGCTGCTGTTTCCACCTCAACAGCTGAGGCTGAATACATTGCTGCTGCAAGCTGTACAGCCCAACTCATGTGGCTTCAAAATCAATTGATGGATTTTGGGATAACTGCACTACAGACTCCACTCATGTTGGATAGTCAAGCTGCTGAAAATATCATCAAAAATCTAGTCTCTCACTCCACTACCAAACACACTGACATCATACATCATTTTGTCAGAGATAGCTATGAAAAAGGTTTGATTTCTCTGCACCATGTTCCAACAGAGGATCAGTTGGCAGATGTGTTGACAAAAGCTAGACACATCTACCTTTACAAATCTGATTTCTAGAATTGGTATGCTAAACATGGATTAAACAACACAAATGTTTTTAATAAAAGCATTAAAATGTTTCAGAAAATTAAAATTCATCCTTAAAAATAGCTTTTTGGTTGAAAAATCTGTTTCAAACCTCTGATCAGATAAAACAACCACTGTTTCATTCATTTTATCCACTGTTGGTTGAAAAATCTGTTTCAAACCTCTGATCAGATAAAACAACTGTTTTATTATCCATATCTATATATATATATATATATTTACATATATCTATAATAATGATAATAATAATAAAAAAAACAGTTGTTTGCATCAGTTGTTTGCATCAGCTGTTTGCCAAAACAGCTGTCCTCCACCAGATGTTTTTAACCATCAGATGTTTGCCACGTCTGCTCCTACAAGCAGAGTTTTGGCCACATCAGCGGTTTCACCAGAGCCTATAAAAACCCTGTTTTATCACAACAGTCGTTACACTGTCTCATTGTATTCAAAATGCTAAAACCGCCTTCTTCATTCTCAAATCCTCAATCAAATTCCACTCACTCTCACTTTCGGAATCCATTACAATGGATCTTCAAGCTAAAGCCACCCATAATTATCTCCCATATCTGGTAAAAACAGATGAAAATACTCCATTCCATTCCACCATCGACATCATCCTAAAATCCAAATACCTGACAATCCTAACCGCTGACGCCCCTATCTATCTTGATACTCTCCAAGAATTCTGGTTGAATGCTGAGTTTTTACTTCAGGACAAAAAGCCTACTTCCATTATCTCAAAAATTGGTGAGACACGTATCGTCATTACCCCTCAACTGATATCCACAACCTTCTCACTTAATGACCTGTCAGGTAAAGACTCTTTCCCTAAAACAGAGCTTCACACATAGTTTCAGGAAAGGGGGTATGATGCTCAGATGACTGGGTCAACACTTTTCAAAAAAAATTTCCCACTAGTCATGAAATTTTTCTTCCATACCCTCCTTCTCTGTGTCTCCGCTAAGTCCACTTCCTTTAATGAAATCCCATTGAGGATTCAGTACTTGGGCTATGCTATGTTGTCAGATTCTGACTTCAATCTATCCCAGGGACTGTTTATGGACTTAGTGTCAAATGTGAAAGCCATAAAGTCTGGGTCAAATAATGCTTTTCTAATTTACCCAAGAATCTTATGTGTAATCCTTCAAAAGGTTTTACCAGAAAAGGTTTTCAAAAAGGGTGAGTCTATGCAAATGAAAAGTCTAACTAATGAAACTTTCACAAGAATGCTGGGTTCAAACACCCAAGAAAAAGTATCAAAAGTGTCAAAGGTTTCAAAAACACAAACAAAGAGGACTAAGACAACAACTGTTGTTCAAACCTCTATTGTTGAGCCCACTGCTCCTGGTGATCATGGCACTACATCCAGTGCTGTGAAACCCACACCAGCCATCTCCAAAAGAAAACGTCCATCCACAAAAACCACCACTCAACCACAAAAGAGACTTCTGGAAGATGAGATACCAGAAGACAACTCTGTTGCAACACAAAAGCAACTAGAAACCACTGTTGTTACTTCCTCACAACAGTTGGAAATATCTCAACCTGACCAAACTCCTCATGCATCCTCACAAAAGGATCATGTTGTAAGCCAAGGGGAACCACATCATGATACATTTGAGTCACTTGGCCATATGTTCACAAGCCCCTCTCCCAGGGCTAATTCTCTTTTTACTCCTCCAGCTTCACCATCACATGTTCAACAGACCATGCAACCTCTGTTTGAGGCTATTGACAAAACTCAGGAAAATCCCAGTTCCTCTCTTTCACCTGTCAATGAGAGTATACCTCCACAAGTGACTAGGACTGAGGAAATTCAATCATCCATCCCACAAACAGATGAGGAGGTTACACCCCTAGAGTTCAATGCAACTCTAGGTGAGTTTTCAAGTGGAGCAGCCACTACTGATGTAGAGACCATTGTCTCACACCAGGATAGTGGTTACATAACTAAGACTCCCTTGAAGGCAACAACTGATGAGGCCACTATAGTGTCCCCAAAATCAATTGGAAGTCCCCAGAACCAAGAAAAAGGGGCATCTGGTTCTCATCCTTTGGATTCACCTCCTAGGACTGAATCAGTTAAAACAACCACTGGTAGGAATTCAGATGATCCTATTAACTTAGGTGATGGGTTAAAATACCAAGAATTGACGGCCAGAGTCCAAACCATCCACATTGAAACCTCTGTTGCTGACATCCAATCTGATGTCAAGTTAATATTGGAATCCTTGGCTACTCTCTCCAAGAGTCAACCATCCACAGCTGATATTGCTAGTGAGCTATGGAAATCTGTTTCCCCCATCATCATAGCTCACAGAAAACTAGCAGATCAGACTCATGAAACCTACATGGCTGAAATCAGAAACATGGTAGATGCTAGGTACAAAGATACCCATGCAGATATTCAAGCCATTAAAGACCACCTGCTGAAGACCACTGGCTCTGCCCCTACCACCATTCTCAGAGATGAAGATGATGATGCATTCACAGCTGATGATGCCAAAAAGGGGGAGAGTGGCAGAGATAGGTTGCCAAAGCTAGATCCCTTTGGTTGTCCACCATCACAAAAAGGTAAATCAAAGTCTGCCAACAAACCAGGGTCTACTCAAACAACACCACAACAACAACAAACCAGCAAAGATAAAGAAGTGGACAACTCTGCCAATGAAGAAGCTGAAAAGGCTGTTGAAGATAAGCAAAAGAGGGCTGACACTTTGGAAGTCAAGGCAGAGTTGCTGGTAAAACTGAAAAGGGAACAACAGAAGGAAGTTAAAGATGTGGGTTCCTCTAAAAGGAAGAAAATGCCTACCAAACATGTCAGACAACCACCATCCAAACTCAAAACCACTACTGCTACCCAAACCACTGATAAAACCACAACACCTGAACCTACAACCACATATGAACCTACAACAACCAAACCTACATCTGAACCTATAATCACATCACCACCCAAATCCCAAACATCTGCTGGTCCTACTAAGGAGCCAACAGATGTTAACACAACCACTGCTTCCACACCACCATCACCAAAAATCTTGTACAAAAGGAAGAGAAAATCAACCTTTGTTGTACAGGATGAAAACATACATACATCACCACACACCACTTCAACCACACAATCCACACCTATATCAGCCATTCCACTCTCATTATTTTCACCACACACATCACAATTCAGATCCCATAGACCACCAACAACCATTACACTATTGGCTGTTCAATATCCCCTTGAACTTGATCTACTCAAGGGGGAAATGCAATCCTTCTATAATACTGAACAACCATCTGATAGATCTTTCCCTTCTCTTCCACATTTCCCTGTTCCCCTAAACATTGACACATATCTAAAATACAAGGCTGAACAGTCAGATGCCATCATTAAAGAAAAATGCAAAGGGAAGGATTACAGGACTGCTCAGGGCATCCATTCAGCAGAACTTAGCAAATTGAGAAGGATTGAAGATTTTGCTAAGACCCTGAGCAATTCCATGTCTGCCATGCCTCTCAGCAGTGACATGGAAAAGGAGGTTAGGGAATCTCTTCTTGAACAGATCTTGGCAACCATGCCTTACAATGCAAACAAGAAACAGTTTGCAGGCTGGACCACTCATGCACTTAGAAAAGAACTCTTGAGAATTGAAGAGTTGGCCAAGAATCCCCCAGCTAAAGTCTCTGCTCCTGATTTTGGTAAAGGCAGAGATCCAGCCAGAGCCTTGAAGTTTTAAAGGATGAGACAAGAAATTGTGGCGGTTGATTATAGGGAGATGAGGTCAGTTGCAAGATGGTCTGAGCTGAGGCTGGTTGAAACATACAAGAGTCTAGAAGAAAACAGGAAGAAAGATCCCAGCCTGCCCAGAAAACCAGTCTACTCTGATGAACCACTGATGAAGAGACCTCAACAAGCTTTTACTTTAGACAGCTTACTGGACACTTCTGATCTATCAGCTGTTGCTAGAAGACAATTCAAGAAACAAAAAGAAATGTCTGAAGAAGATCAAAAGAAGTTTCCTGATACTTACATAAAAGAGGGCCTCTTCAATCAAGTACAATATTTCTCAGATCCCACTACTGACAAGCTCAGAGAACTCATTGGGAGACCTCCATCACCAAACTCATCAAGAATAAAAGTGCACCTCAGCAAATCCACTAACTCAAAAATTCTAAAATGGAAGGTCAATAAAGACAACCATGAATTGACATTGCTCAGGTCAGATGGAAAAGTTCAAAAGCTAAGCATGGATGATGCATATAGCCTGTGTGCAAATGATCTCCAAACACTACTGAACCTTGAGCTTGAAAGAGATGTAGAAGACCTATTTGCCTTGAACTTTGAACTTCAATTCAAAGGACAAATCAGAGAAAGTCTGATGAGAAATAAAGATCAATAATAAAGCTTAGTTTTGGCATCATCTGTTCTAGGGGGAGATTGTTGGGTCTGCTGACCTGGAGAACAACAGATGATTGAAAAGCCAAAATATGCTAACAGTTGATTCACACAAATACACAGTCTTTACAATCTACTCTTCCTAAAAGACTGCTGACCCTAATAACTGTTCCATCCAAACAACTGCTGTGACAACTGCTGATACAAAGGACTACTAGAGAACAACTGATAAAGAACAACTGCTGACCAAAGGTCTGATGAAGAAACAACTGCTGATCAAGTACTGAAGACTAAAGGTCTGTTGGAGTCAACAGCACTTAGACTCCAACAGATGTTGCAAGACCATCAGAGTTTTCCCTTAGCAGTAGTTTACTTTACAGTGTTTTGTAATATAACAGTAGTTTGTATAGGGCAGATGTTTTATGTTGTTATTCTGTTAGAGGTCACTATCTTAGGTGATGTCAGCACAGGTCACCAGTGGTTTAGGTTTGTCAATAAATAGAACAATGCTTGTACTGTTCTATTGCATCACACACAAACATTCTCTCAGACAAACAATCACTATGTGATCAGGCTGAGGGGGAGTATTTGTACTAATTGTAATCTTTCAATTAATGAAAGCATTTGATCATAAAAAACATTTATTCCTGTTGTTTTGATTATAGTTTATCATTCCGCTGCACTTTCCATATATACTTACATCATTCATTTCTCATCTTGTTCTAAACATATCAAAACAATCAAACTCAGATCCTAACACACTGAAGGTGTGTAGGGAATGCGACTAGGTATCGAGCCAAGCATTAGTCCTAACCAGTGATGTGTTAGTTCAACAAGATGCATTGTAACCTAGACTCAGTTACCATAAGTGCCTCAACATTCATTATAAGAACTTGGTGATCTATATCTACTTTGAACCAAGGACCCATTGGTGGCCTCATGACTCATGACTCAATTTTAACCTAGTTGATTGTTAATCCATTATGAATTCTCCTAGTTACCTATTCCAAACACTTCGACTCTCGTTTATGAGACTTAGAACCTGATGCCTTTTCTTTAGAACTTCTATCCCTTATATTTATCCCGTGCAAACATAAGCCAACCAACCTCAAATCTATGTTTTCTTTTAACTTCGGGACGAAGTTTCTAAAAGTAGGGGAGACTGTAACATCATGTAATTTTCCCCTTATTTTAATTAATAAAATTTTTGTTTTTGTATTTTATGTTCAATAGTCATTCATTATATAATTAATATTTCAAAATGTTTTCATAATACATAAAGGTGTTTTGATCTTAACATTTTAATGCTTATTCAACAAAAAAAAATGATGAAAAGTATATTCTAGAAAACAATTTTTTGTAATGCAAAATAATTGAGAATTGATTACATTTATTGACTAAATTGTATTTATTAGGATTAGTAAATTGGTATAAAGTAGAAATTTATTTAATTTGGTAAAACAGAAATTTACAATAATGATTCATAACCAAAAGTTTCGCCATATATACTCTTGCAATCATCCCTACAATAATATCCAAACACCAAATCTCACAATATAATTTTCCTTCAAATCTTATTCAAAATCATGAACCAACCAAAAAGTCTTGCTACTCCCTTCGACTCTTGATATTTGATAAGCATCTCTCGATGATTGAGGTAAATAACAAACCTTCTTTTGATTCTATGTTGTGTTTAATAGTTCTTTTTAGCTTCTCTCATGCACATATCACTTGGTTAAGTAGACATTTGAAACTATGCTTCAATATAGATGAATTTTGTTGTTAAATTTCTTCCACTAAATAAATTTCGTTGTCACAGTCAACGTAAATCATCATAATGTTTTAAAATTTTTGAAACAAGATCAAGTAATTTTCTTTAATATATGTATATATTAAAACGAAAATTTCATATTATGTATTTATAAATTTTAATATGAAAATAAATAATGATTGCTCATAATCTGTTTTGCACAAAACTTACTCAATAGAAGAAGTCAAACTATGCAACTTCATGATCTTTTATTTTCGCAAGTAAGAGTACCCTCCTTTTGTTTTTGTTATAGTCAATACATGAAATATCTCTTTAATTTGTTATCTTGTTATATTATAAATGAAATTACCCCATTTGGTCACATTTGTCAATTTTCAAAGTTAAAACTTCATGGAATATTCTAATTCCTAGCAACGAGTAACTCCAAGGAATTAATATTTTAAAGTAGTCTTATTTACGATATTTAAATTACTATTTGTATTGGCTAAATTACAGTAATGTAAATCATATATATTTTGGTTTCATAATATAACAAAGTCCATTAAATATTCTGCTTAGGATGTTTATGCATATTTGAAGTAAATGGTCATTTTTTAAAACAAAAATTTATATGAGTTCAAATATGTAAATTGAAATAAAACAATTATTGATAATATTTAAGTCAAAGGCTATATATATGTTGCACAAATACTATAACTATAGACACTAAATCATCAATCTTAATTTACTTAGGTTCAAGAGTATATAATTTACTCTCGTTGAATTCTGTTAAATCCTAACAAGTCCATCGTAATCAAGGTGAGTATATCTTTCCCCTTTTTCATGTTTACTATTTTGGGGCTACTCATGTACACTATTATCAAATTTTATTCTTATTCTTAATGCAATTCTTATGTGTGTTTGCCTTATGTGAATTTGTGTGTATGCTTAGTCAAAATCATTAACCGCTGGGCGGCCTAGCATTTCAATGAATGATACTATGGTATACCCCCTTGAGACTCTGTTGAGAGAATCTTGGTCATTGTCTTGTTAATTCATTATTCAAATTGTTAGTCATGTGTTAGTCATTATTAATAGGCTTGGTTTTGACTGATACTACTTATTACATAATTGCAAATGGTACCGCTCATGAATTGCTAAACACTTTTCTTACTATATGTATTCAAATCAGGGTATGCTCACCAATACATTTTTGTATTGACATATACTATTTTCATACATGTTTCAGGTTATTTTGCGACGCTTCTTTTTAGCTTTTGGATTTATATTTAAGCTTTGACTTTATTGTATTTTAGTTAGACTTGACGTTTTAGAACTATTGTATACTGTAATTTCCTTTCAATGTAAAATTATTCAAATCAATGTATTCAAATTTACACTTTAGTACCATGAGCTATTGAACAATCGTCACTACGTGACACCTCGATGTTTCCGCCATCGGTTGGGGTGTTACAACTACACATTGCTTTAAACTCAGAAAGATGATCATATGGGTCTTCAGTAGGCATCCCATGAAAGTGAGGAAGAATGTTGATGTAATTCGGTTTACAGTCAAAAGATCTTCTTCCTCGAGGTGGAGGGACAATGGGTGACTCGTTTTCGGAAGCGAGTGGTCTAAACCGACTATTAACTCCTTGCATTGGGGCAGGAGGCCTTCTTTGTGGTGCATCAACCTCTTCGTCTCTTGGTTTTCTTCTCACCTAAGGTGTTCGGTTCTCACCTGACGACGATTTTGGTTTGAATTTGCCATTTGAACGGTTCCAAAGGACAAATTTTGATTGGTAGGTGGTGATTGAAAGTTAAAAGGAATCGGCTCCTCTAACCGGTGTTGTCGGTTTCTTCTTGCTACTTTTTCAATTTCCGGTTCGAACACTAAAGGAGATGTCCTCCCCGAATATCTTGTACGCATGCACTACCTGTAAACTGCAAAAATAACACACCCAGCGTAACAAGGAAAAGTAGAGAATAAACCAAACAAACAATTAAACAGATTATCACAAAATCAATTAATCACTAAACACCAAGCGCACTAGCTCCCCGGCAACGGCGCCATTTGATGAGCCGGTCGTCACGGTTCATACAAAACCTAATTAACCTAGGTAGATAGGATAAGTAGGGTATCAATCCAAGGAGCGTGTAGTTAGTGTATAATATTTAGTTGATTAAACGGTATTGCTTATGAAGATTGCTAGAAAACTTACAAAGTTTGTACTTGGTTCATTTAAGAATTTGGTTGGAAGGTTTTGTTGTTATATTAAAAAATTGAATTGAGATTATATGAGTGACAAATAATGTGGATTGTAAACAATTCTAAATAAAAGGATCACACCTAGGTTTCAACAACTGAAGTCTAAGGTTTTCACAAGTGGGTCAAACAAATGTAGTGCAATTGGTGTTAACGAAGTGATTGTTCAATAGGCTTAGGTGTCAAGTTTCATCAACATCAGAGATGGACTAAACTACACTTCATTACCTAGAACATACAACCCTATGTTTGTATTAGAGGAAGAAAACATGTTCATGACACTAGAAATTGGCATAAGATCAATTAACTAAAATGTATTCAACATAAGATTAATGGCAATCTAATACAATTAATTCAAACACACAATCACACAATTAAAAGTTTAAAGTAATACCCAAATGTTTAAACCCTAAAGCTTCAATTGTTTACTTCTTAGGCATGATACAAAGAGACTAGCCACTCATGGCCATGGAGCTTGAGTCTTCAATGAATTGGTCTTGAATCTTGAAATCTTGAATGATAGGAGGATTTGATGTTCTTGAATGGTATGGAATGATAAGGGTTTGATAGGATGGAATGGTTATGATAGAGATCCCCAATTATATGCCTTCCATGTGTTTTAAAACCAATTATTTCGAAACCCCCGTTTTGGTATGCATTAAAAACATTAAATTAAGAGTTTGACTGAAAGTGATGTACCCTACGCGAAAATCTGGCGTCGCCTACCCGAGTGCCGTAGCCGGCGCCAAAATCTCACATAGCCGACGCGACTCAAAATTGGCTAGAAGGATCTTCGCTGTCCTACGACATTTTGGCACCATTCTCCTACGCGAGTGGAGTAGGCTACGCCAGAATCTGTAGCAGCCTACGCGGATTGGTCCCGGACACCCATTTCAGCTTTTCTTGCTCAGTTTATCACTCATTATGCTCCCGAGATGTTCCAAAATCTCCAGATTTGCACCCTTTTGTGTTAATACCTGAAAATCATAAGACACATCAAAGTAGTGCTATTCTATAATTATTTATGCATTAATCAATCAATTTAGCTTTGTTAATTCTCGAGTTTTTACCAACCCATCAGCACTACTCGTTCCTCCATTCGTGACTGTCAGTCACTGGTAGGTTTCGTCTTCATTTGAGATATTGCACTGCATCGCAGGTCTTACATAGCTTCCCAAGAGTGTATTTAACAAGTCCTGTTCTAATGTGTTCCCTTGAATCTACTATATACTCACGAGGAACAGTGACACGAATGTCATGCATCGCTTTCTCGTACAGGGAGTAAATGTGTTAGAGTAAGGATAAAATTATATATGAGTAACCCAGTCTCATCTGAGTTCCAAATGAGAGTAAGAAAGGTCAAATAACAAGGAACAGAAACTAATTGTCTCCTTGCTCAGTGAGAACTAATTTCATAGTCTTGATACTTTTAACAATCGAATCGGCGCTAACGATGAGTTTGATGAATCATTGTACGTGGTCTAATCAGGTATATGTACAATGATGTGATTTATTTTAGATAAGGAGGTATATGTACAATGAACTTTTTACGCTAAATAAAACCGATTAATGTTCTTTATATATGAATAGTGACCCTTTATATGAGTAATGTCATGCACAATGTGTACTCACAGTGACATCGAACACTTTATATGAGTAAAACGATCGCTTTACCTGAAAACAACCGGATGGTTGGTAGCTATAGGTAAGAACATTGTGGATGAGGATTGTTTATCTTCCCATTGATTTCAATGGATATTCATGTGAGAATGATTTCGTTACTGTAATGATCAGAAGCATTCCAAATAACTGTAATGATCGCTACGGTTAGTGGATACCATGGATCAGAGAGATTAAAGCTAATCAAACTCATGGCAACCTTTCTTTGATTATACTCGTGTACACCTTTATCAGGTTCTTTTGGCCACAGGTACAGAAAGGTTATAAATGTTCATATCGTTTCAGGTTGCCTTCATCGTTGACCGATATCTCTCCGATAACAACTGAATTTTACTTGCTTGCCTAAAAAGTTGTACCGGTTATAGAGCAATTATACGCAGGTTTTCCAGAGGGTCATTATTCATACTGTAGATGCGTTTTGCGACTAATGATTGGATATTAACATATGTTAGAGTGCTGATGGATAGAATGTGGAACTGACTGGTCGAAGGTAAGCTAAAGTGGGCAAAGGTAGAAGACAAATGGGCGAAGGTAGAATGGAACCTGATCAGTAGAACACATTCGTACCCTAGAGTGGGCGAATGTGGAAGAACTCCACATTCGACCATACCTACTGGGCGAATGTGCAGACATTATATATAGATTTTGTGTATTTGTGATTGATAGAGAGTTATTAGTTGTGTGTGTTTTGAGGTCAGGTTCCAGGTTTGTTTGAGAGTGTCTGTAATTGATCTAGATTAACCAAAGTGTCATTGTAATCAAGTTTATGAACAAGTTAATCTATGAAAAGCTTTGAAAATGATATTGATTGTGTTTTGATTTGAGTTCTTATTAGTTTGTTCAAAGCTAGGGTTTCCGCACCTGGTTTTGTAACTTGTATGATCAATTAATCCTGTTTTAGTCAAAATCTTTCGCTCACAAAGTGGTATCAGAGCTATACGGATCATACAACAACAAATTTTATAAACTCAGAGCTGATTTGGACCTAATTTTGATCAAAATACATCTGTTTTTGAATGAAAATGGTTTTTGAGTGTTTTTGATTGATTTGAAGTTGATTTTGTGGTTAAAATTCAAAATTCCAAGAATTAAAGTTGTTCCAAATCAATTCCGAATCATAACCTGATTAAGATCATTCAAATCCACAAACTTTTGAAAATCAGAGATCAAAATAACCGTTTTTCAAAGTGTAACCGTTTTTCAAACTTGAAATGGGCGAACCTGGAACATAAGTGGTCGAACCTGAGTGGTTTTGGGCGAACCTAGGTGGTTTTTGGTCGAACCTAAGGTAATTTTGGGCGAACCTGAAAATTTTTTGTTGAAGTTTTCACTTTCGGGTCACATTTTCCACATCAGATTGGCCGGGCGGGCGATCGTAGAATAGAAACAGTCGAACCTGAAATTTTCTGGGCGAACGTGGATTTGTGTTAGTGTGTTTTTACATTCTGGTGAGTTTTTACCTTCGAGTGATATTGTTTGGGCGAACCTGCATCAGAAGGGACGAAAGTGAAAGTATAACTGGGCGAACCTAGGATTAGTTTTTGGAAAATTTTCTAAGTGTTGGATTTTTCGAAGTTCGTGATCATGTGGAATTTTCCGACTACTCCGAGACCAGCAACGACACAACCACAACAGCAAGTGATGGACCCATGGACGGTGGCAGCACAAAAGACGAGCACACAGTCTTCGCAACCGATTAACTACATGGCGATGACGAGCTCGATGCCTCAAAGCGTAGCACCTCCAGCACCACAACCTGACTACTGGGGAGTAGCAGTAGCGGTGGTAAACACTCAAACTACAGATGCTATTTCCACACTGATTAATGATTTGTCTTCAGGTAGCGGGAATCGGCAACCGAAGCTTATGGAGATACAAGAATACAATCAGTGGCAGAACAAGTTCAAGATTCACTTGGAAGGCTTGGGAGTGGAGGGAGCAGAGGCATGGAGTATGATTGCTAAAGGTTACACAGCACCAGTTTTGGAGAATACAGGTGAACCAGTTCCATTGGAGAGCATGTCTGAGGAAGAGAAAAAGAAGTTTGCTGTGGAAAAGAAAGCTTTTTCCCAATTGACTCAGGCAATCACAAATGATCTATTGCATCAATTTGGGACTTGTACAACGTCTAAGCAATTGTGGGATGTGCTTAAGAGGAGGCATGATGGGAATGAGAAGACTAGAAGTTTGAGGATGGATGAATTGAGAAAGGAGTTTGAGAATTTTTCTTATATTGGAAATGAAACTTTAAAAGAATTAACTCCTAGATATAGTCATTTGCTAACTGAATCGTCAGGTTATGGTATACAGATTCCTATGAAGAATTTGGTGGATAAGTTTGCAGATGCTCTACCACCTTACTGGGATCAGCATGTGGAAGTTCTCAGGGAGAAGGATGCATACCAATACTGGACTATTCAAGAGTTCATACAGAAGCTGGAAAACAAAGAAATGGAAGAGAAGAGGAAAGCTAGAAGAGCACAGGTTCCTCAGAATCCTAGCTTATACTTTGGAGGCACTTCAGTTCCTGTGAGTAACTCAAGTTCAGGAGGGATAGTTGCACCACATGTTGCTTGCATTTCCAATGTTATGGAATCACCAAAACCTACCATCAACTACATGGCACAAACTTCATCCTACTCACAACCATCATACACACAACCACCACCACAACAACAATATAACAATTCCTACATTCCACCATTCTCCCCAATGCAACAAGCAGCTTTCTACACTGCTAGCCAATCACAACAACCTATGAACCAAGTTACTCAACCTAATCAACAACCAGTGGTTTTGGAGACTTCTAACTTGGGCAATGTGACAGTGGAAGTTGCTCAGCAACATATTGCACTAGCGTCTGCAATGGTTTCATCTTACAACGGATTAGTTGATAGTCAAATTGGGAATAACAACTTAACCAATGAAGACTATGCACAGATCGACAAGGAAGAGATGGAACTCATTGATATCCAATGGGCTTTTGTAAGCATTATGAGAAGAGCAACGGAGTTTATTGAAAAGACGGGTAGAACAGATTTGGGAACTTCTCCTAACACAACCTACGGGTTCAACAAGGAGATAGTTACTTGTTTTAACTGTGGAGGAAAAGGTCACTTTAAACGAGAATGCACCCAGCCACCAAAACAAGGTAATAGAAACCCATTCAATGCAAGTTACCAGAATCGTCAACAACAAAACCAAAACCAAGTTTCTTACCAAAACAACAACAATTATCAAAACCGTCAAAATAACTCTAACAACAACCAAAACAGACAACCTAACACATCAAACCAGAACCAAAACCAATCTCCTAACAACACTAACCGAACAGTTATACCGATCACTACACCGAATGAGACACAACAGAAGACGAGTCAGAATCAAGCATTGGTGACTCAACAAGATGAAAGGTTTGATTGGTCGGGATTGCAAATAGGAGTGGAGGAAATTACTACTGGTGGCAATGTGGCTTGCGTTGCTTGCAAGGTTGATATTGAAGAGTCGGTGACGATGGATGAAAAGAAAGAAACTGAGTGTGAAAGTGATGAGTCTGAGGCTGAAATGGATGTGGAGACTGAACCTGTTGAGGTTAAGGTTGAGGAAACTAATTCTGGAGTGGTGATTGATACTGTTTCCGATGTTCCTGAGGAGTGTGAATCGGTTTATTCTGATTCAGATAGTGAATCGGATACGGAAGCAAGTGTTACATCACTAGATGATGACATTGATCAGTTGCTAGCAGAAGCGGATTTTCTGATGACGAGGAAGTCGTGCATTCCTGATGATGCTTTCACCAAGATTGACTATTCTAAATTCTTTACTGGAAAGGAAGCTCATTTCGCATTGATGGCCATGACTGATCCGCCAAAACCTGTAAGTTTTGAGTGTAGCACTGATATTAAAAGTGATAAATATTGTGGTACATGTGATAGATTGACTGAGGAGAATAAACAACTCCGTGTTCAACGTGATAGTGCTATCATGAACAGTCAATCTACTCGCAAAGAGTTGAATGCTTTCAACAAGGTATTAGATGGCTACAAAAAGGACATTTCCGACTTGAAAAACACTTTATCATTAAAACAATTGGCAATTAACAACTATATCAATGAAATTGAAAATACCAAGTTGGAAATGGCAGCCATAAAATGCTTTGCTGAGAAAGTAAACAAAAAGTTGGAAAGCTATAAGCACATTGCTTACGTGGTAGACCACATCATAGATGATCAAACCACTAATTACAAGTCTGAGCCATCTCCGGTGCTTTTTGAAAATCATAATTGTCACCAAGTTACACCGGAGAGCTCGGTAAAATCAGATTCATCATCGGAAATTGAATCTAATACCTTGAGTATTGGTGATCCTCATTCCGATGTGAGACCGATTTTAGGTTTGAATGATGAGGGTGTTATTGCTGAGAGTGTGGATTCAGACTCAGAGAGTGATGATACTGGTAATGTTCAAACTGTTAATGCATGTGAAATTCCAAAAGAAAATCACATCATTACTACTGAACCAGTTTCATCATCTCAACATGTGCATCCGATGGCAAATGCTCATCGTGAGAAAAAGTCTGAAAAGAATGTGATTAAAAAAGACCTTGAGAATAAAGATGTTAAGAATGAACCTTGTGACAAACCTGTCAAGGTGTTCTATCGGATGGAAGGATCCGATAAAATCATCTCTGATGAGGAATTTCCAATCAAAAATGCTAACTATGCTAAAATAGAAAAGATTTGGCAAGAAAGCACCATTTGGTTCCCGAAACATGAGAGAACAAATGAGATTCCACCAGCAATTTTAAAGAAATTGTATTTGGATGTTCCTCAAGAACCAAAGGTCCATGTCACAGAGTTCATTCGACCCAATAACAGAACTAATGGTTTCATGAGCCTACTTACTCAAAAGGGCCACTCCCTGAGAGTTTGAGGAATCAACAGTACAATGATCAATATCCTGTTAGATCATTTGCTCAATCAAATGCTCCAAATGTTTTTGAAGAGTACCGTGCATGCTTTAAATGTGGGGAACGAGGGCATTTACTTGCTCAGTGTCCATATGTAAGGCATAAAAGGCACGAAGTTGAAGTGAGAAATTCCATGAGAAAACCGATTGATCATTATGTTCCACCACACAGACGAGTTGTTCCTCAACAACAACAGTTTTATAATCAAAACAATTTTCATCAAATGAGGAACAATCGTCCAATTCAATATGATCGAAGAAATCGGATTGCTATGGAACAATCATGGAGGAAGCCTGTGGTGAACGCAACAATTGACAGGCAAAGGGTTCCACTAAAACCGATTGTCAAATCAAATGTTGGACCTAAGTCTGTTAAATCAGATAAGGTAACCAAGAAAGTTACGTTTGTTAACAATGTTCAGAAACCGACTGAGAATCCAAAATCTCAGATTCGCATCCTTAAAAGGTCTGAACAATCTTGGTCACCCAATGGTACTCCAGGAGCTTCTACTTCTAAGGTCAATGAGAAAAAGGAAACTGTTTTGAACAATCAGAAAAAGATTGATCCAAAACAAAAAGTTGTTGAAAATGCTAATGAGAATGTTTCTTTGAAAGCTGATGTTCAAAGACCCAAGACTCAGGCTTGGGTCCCCCGAAAGAACTAAATGATTTACTTTTTGTGTGCAGGGAGCTTCAGCTGGCCCTATTAGCAGTCTTTGGATTGTTGATAGTGGAGCTTCAGGCCACATGACAGGGGATCTAGCGTTGTTGTTCGACGTGAAGAACATCAATGGAGGGTATGTCGCATTCGCTGGAAATAAAGGTGGATATATCACAATGGAGGGGAGCGTGAGTAATGGGATAGTGAGCTTTGAGCGGATATCTTATGTGAAGCAGATTGATTATAATCTGTTGAGTGTCAGTCAAATATGTGATAAACAATTTTCTGTGCATTTTGATGACAAATCCTGCTATATTCTCAAACCGGGCTTCAAAATTCCTAAGGAGTGGATAATGTTGATGGCACCTCGCGTTAACAATCTCTATATTCTTGATATGTCCAAGGCGATGACATCACAGGGGCAAATAACATGTTTTCTATCCAAAGCGACTGAGAAAGAATCGATAATGTGGCACCGAAGAATGGGACACATTCATCTGAGAAAAATGAACCAACTTGTGAAAAATGGGCTTGTCGATGGAGTAAACGTGAAACATTTCCATTTGAATGACAAGTGTGTAAGTTGTAAGAAGGGGAAGCAACACAAACAGTCCCACAAAGTGAAGAAAGTCAACTCTGTAGAGATGCCACTTGAGCGATTGCACATGGATCTATTCGGACTGGTCAAGCGCAAAAGTCATCTTGGAGAGCTTTATTGTTTAGTTGTCACTGATGACTACTCAAGATTTTCATGGGTGATGTGTTTGCAAAACAAAAGTGACACCTTTAACAACCTGAAAGTTCTGTTCACTCGATTGGAGAATCTCTACAATGTGAAGATAAAGAGAATTCGGAGTGACAATGGGACGGAGTTCAAAAATGCCAAGATGGATGAACTTTGTGAAAGCAAAGGGATACATCATGAATATTCGGCTCCGTACACCCCACAACAGAACGGTGTTGCTGAACGAAAGAATAGGACTCTAATTGAAGCGGCTAGAACAATGCTTGCTGATTCAAATCTTCCGGTAATGTTCTGGAACGAAGCAATTTATGCAGCAAATTATACACTAAATCGGGTTCTAACAGCGAAGAAGTTTGGTAAAACATCTTATGAACTGTTACACCGACGAAAGCCAAACTTAGAGTATCTAGAACCTTTTGGGGCGCCATGCACGATGTTTAATCCAGGTGAGAAGTTTAGTCCTAAAGCTGAGGAGGGATACTTTGTTGGATATGCAACCCCGCTCAAACGGGTATTCAACAAGCGAACTCGTCAAGTGGAGGATTGGGCTAACGTGGAAGTTCAAAGATATACTCAAAATTTGCAAGGCACGGGTCCTGATTGGATGTTTGATTACAAAGATTTCTTTGAATCATTCAATCTAGATAGCTTGGTTGAAGAAGCTGTTATCAGATTACTTTACGAGTGTGAAAACGCGACGACTTCATCGTTGGTGCGTCCAATCACTGTGAACCCCCTACCAGCTTCTAATGATACCAATGCTCCTATACAAGAGGAAGAAGAGTTTCAAGAGGCTTCAACTTCATTAGACTCTTCAGAATCTGAAGTTGAACAATTTGAAGAAGTCATTCTTGAACATGCAGAAGAACCAGAGGCAATGCCAGTGAACCCAACTCCAACTCCAGATGTTGCTTCATCATCAAACACGGGTCATGATCTGGATGCTGTAGAAAACTTGACTGTTCAGACGGGAGTTACTGTACCTGATTATCCGGAATCTCGGATTCATCGTATTCACCCGCTGGAGCAAGTTATCGGTGATCCTGGAAGCGGTGTTATGACCAGAGGGCAGCTGAGAAGCGTTAACTCGCCAGAGAGTTTTGGTGCTTTAGCATTATATGCCAAAATTCAAAAATCTGGTAGTCAAAATGATTGGTCGTTTGCGTGTTATGTGTCACAGGTAGAGCCAAGGACATACAAGGACGCTTTGAACGAAGATGCCTGGGTTGAAGCTATGCAGGAGGAGTTATTACAATTCCAGAAATTGGGGGTTTGGACGCTCACGGATTTGCCGCCGGGAAGGAAGAAAATAGGCACTAAATGGGTGATTAAGTGCAAGAAGGATGATCGTGGGGTTATTGTTCGTAACAAAGCCAGATTGGTTGTGCAGGGTTTCCATCAAATCGAAGGGATTGATTATAACGAAATATATGCACCGGTAGCACGGATTGAAGCTATTCGGATGTTCCTTGCGTTTGCTTCATACAAGAAATTCAAAGTTTATCAAATGGACGTTAAGAGCGCGTTTCTGTACGGGAAAGTCAAGGAAGAGGTTTATGTCGGGCAGCCACCAGGCTTTGAGGACCCAATCCACCGGGATAAGGTCTACGTGCTGAACAAAGCTCTATATGGTTTGCACCAGGCTCCGAGACAGTGGTACGAGGAGCTAAGTACATACCTCATCTCCAAAGGATTTAAGCGCGGCCTCGTCGATTGCACCCTCTTCACGAAGAAGACGGGAGATGATTTGCTTCTAGTGCAGATTTACGTTGATGATATAATATTTGGTTCACTAACGAGCTTTTATGCAGGGAATTCGAAACTGTCATGCAAGAAAAGTTCGAAATGAGCGCAATGGGGGAGATGCAGTTTTTCCTAGGCTTGCAGGTGGACCAAAGACCCGACGGGATCTTCATTCACCAGACGAAATACGTATCCGACATCTTGAGCCGGTTCCAGATGGAGGACTCTAAGCCGATGGATACCCCGATTCAACCCAATCATGGGATTGGAGTGGACGCTAAGGGGGAGCTGACGGACCCATTTACATACAGAGCAATCATCGGATCTCTGATGTATTTGACGGCGTCTCGACCAGATATTATGTATGCAACGTGTCTCTGTGCTCGCTATCAATCGAAGCCGAAACAAAGTCATCTGACGGCGGTCAAGCGTATCCTTAGATATCTGAAGGGTTGTCCCTCAAAAGGACTTTGGTACCCTAATGATGATGATTTTGATTTTATTGCTTTTAGTGATGCAGATTGGGGCGGCTGTGACAAAGATAGCAAATCTACTACAGCTGGTTGCCAATTTTTAGGGAGCAGGTTAATTACCTGGCAGTGCAAGAAACAGACTTCCGTGGCGCTGTCTACCTGTGAAGCTGAGTACATTGCAGCCTCGAGTTGCTGTTCGCAAGTACTTTGGATCCAACAGCAGATGGTGGATTACGGTTTGCAGTTTCTTAAAACCCCTATACACTGTGACAACGAAGCCGCAATTGCATTAACTAAAAATACTGAAAATCATTCTAAGGCGAAACATATCCGGATCAAATATCATTTTATCCGTGATTGTTACGCTAAGGAATTGATAGATATGGTCAAAATCCATACTGACTACCAACGTGCAGATTTGTTTACAAAAGCTTTTGACAGATCCCGCTTTGAATATCTATTAAAAGTAAACAATATAAAAGAAAAACAGGACTAATCGGCACTTCGTTTTATCGCTTTTTAGTTTTAGTTTTTATTTTTAATATTTTGCTAATTGGGAATTTCTCTTTGCTAATTGGGAATTTCTCTTTTCTATCGTAATCCTCAAAGAAGTTGATGCTTTCGAGGGGATTGTTTAATCCTCAAAGAAGTTGATGCTTTCGAGTGGATTGTTTCTTTCAAATTTTTGTTTTTGTTTTTCAGAAAAATTAAAAACCCAAATATATGTTCTTTATTTTAGGTGGAGCCTTTTTTTTTTTTATCAGAAAAACCAAAAACATTGAAAAATTCAAAAGACCTAAAAATTAGAAAAACGAAAATGATTTCCTGGATAAAAAGAGGAAATGATAGTACATCAGTGGGGATCTGACACAGGCTAAAGAATTGTATAGTATAATGAGGCGTATGTTAACTACGTGTGATATGCTGATAGGCTTCGTAGACTAAATATTGCGTGCATTAGTGATACAAACATAACAAACTACGCGTTCGTGGCTGAACACCTCATGGGCATATGGTCTTAGTACCGTAATTTCGTTTGATAGGATTGCCAAAATCTGAGGTTTCGGGTCGTTATGTTATGTTTATCCGGGATATTCTGATTAAACTTTTGTCGTATTGATTTACGGACCTAGTTTCATCAGAATATTTGCAAAAAGAGCTTAAATGCCAAAACCGAAAGTTACCGAATTGAGGAACTTTATGTTTTATTGATCAAAGATCATTATTACATCGTATTGACTTTCTGATGCAAATCAGTGGTTAATATCAGCCTCAACCTAGTGTATACGCACATGTTACTTTGCTGCATTCGTTTGCTGACCTGTACACCTCTGTGCTATATACTTTGTAATTTTTACGGATAACTCTGGCATAATCACGCGTTACGACGAAGCTTTGTGCAATTACTTGATACGGGAGTATGTCATGTGTGTGGGCACCACAATGTGTTAGTCTAATACACCTAACTCGAATCATGTTAAAGCATTGCGTAATTGTCTGCATGTGAGCTTAAGTGGACCACAATATCAGCAATTGCCGTGTCACATATTTTTTCTAATGATAATATTAAACAAATAGATCTACGCTGTGCTCAGATTTCTCAGAAACTGATATGATCCTCTTACCGGATATCACAAAATGTTTACTGCTTTCATTTACTTTGATGCATTTTTCTTTGTTGCATTTTACTTTTATTGTAAAAAAGATACAAAATCCAAAAAGATTTTAGGTGTGTTTTGATAAAATTTCAGAAAACCCAAAATTTTTGCATTTCTGCTTTATTTTTGATAACCGGGGATGCTTGATGGTCAATTTCTGAGATTTGATAACACCATCTGGGCTTTGTATCATTCAAAAAGTGAAAATATGAGTTTTTGAAGTTTAACAGATTGAAAAATGTTGAACGGGATTCGAATTCGTGATTTGGCAAAATTTTTAGATTTTTCCATTTCACATTCGCCCCTTAATTGGGTCGAATGTGGAAAAATCTTCACTTTCGTGTGTTTATTTTGGGCGAATATGGGTATGTTTACACAAATCCCACATTCGAGTGAACAGTACCTACCTTCGGCCTATTCATTTAGGGCGAATGTGGATATAACCCACATTCGACCATATAAACGGGCGAACGTGGCCTTTTATATATAAGCCTTTCCAGGTTCGATCCCTCATTCACAATTTTTTTTAAAAAATTTTCAACCTAACCAAGACTTGTTGCTGGAATATCCTTTGCTTGTGGTTGTTATTCCCTGATAATCACTGATCATTTTCATACCTAAATCACAGGTAATGGAGCACAAACAAGATCAGATTCATCGATTTACTCTTCGAACTTAGGGTTTCTTAATCTGTGGTTCTAGGGTGTTTCTTAGGGACTGTTTTTGATTGCGTTTCAATCCCCATCAATTTTAGGGGGAGAAAAATCCAGGAATTAGATTAATAACAACATTTAGAGGGTTAATTGATCGTTCGAAACAGACGTGACCTAATTCCTTATTAAAACTGATGAAAGTTGAAATTTAGGAACAATTGGTTGTGGACGAGTGTTGATCGGCCACATTAGGACACATTTCAATCAGAATTATATGTTAAAAACATGTTTGACAATTTTTTGAAATTATAGGGTTTAAGGTTTTACCTTCGGGTCTATTAAACGGGCGAAGGTGAAATCTTTTGGACGAATGTATCTTAAAACGGACGAATGTGATTTTTATTCAAAATAATTCACATTCGACCAAAATGTTCTACATTCGAACCAGAAAAACTCACATTCGACCTTATAAAATGGGCGAATGTGAAACTTAAAATTCTTAAACTTTTGAATTTTTGTCGATTTCGTATTTTGACGTATTTCTTTGATTTTGATGTACAGATGGCAGATCAAACTGAGAATATTGAAACTCCAGTGGAGAATATTGTTACAGATCCAGTTCCAGAGAACGTTCAAGAGGCTGAATCATCTACACCGATAAGCTGGCCGTTTGAGAAAACACACAATTGCTGTGCTTATCTTGGCGATGTTGAAAAGAATGTAGAGTTTACTGGTATCATTGAATTCTTGAAGAGGAGCAGAGTTGTCTATGCTTTAGCTACTCCGACTATCATTTACAAAGACATCATTGAAGATTTCTACAAGAACGCAAAGTATGACTTCTGGGATAATCAGACAATCATTAGAAGCAAGATACAGGAAATGGAGATGTTCCTTACAGAGTCTGATATTCGGGAAGCACTTCAGATTAATTTTGAAGTAAGTGAAGATCCCAGGGAGTTATCTTGGACAGAACAAAAGGCATGTTTCCTTAGAATGAAGTATAAGGGAGCAATTACTGATGGATCGATGCACAAAGGGAAATTGAGTGTGCAGTTTAAATACTTTGCACACGTCATCATTCATGTGTTTGGCTGTGTTAGTGGAGGATATGATGTCATGAGAAGAAGCTTAAGTTCGTTGATGGTTGCGTTGACTCTCAACAAACCATTCAATGTATCTGGTATGATTTTAGATCACATGCTTGAGATGTTAAAGGGTTTGAAGAAGAAGCAATTCATTCTATACCCGAGGTTTCTCATGATGATCTTTGACCACAAGTATCCAGAATTGAAGAAGGATCCAACTATGATCCTAGGTCAAGATCACATGAACATTCGTACATTGGTAAGAATGAAGGGCTACAAGGGTGTGTCAGATAATGAAAGGCCACCATACAGGAGATTATTTGGAGCCTTAGCTAAAAAGGATTACACTGATCCTGGAAAGAACAAGGCTAGGCATCCTGAGAGCGATTCTGATAATGATGATCCATTGGTTTATGCTGATGCTAGTACCAAGAGGAAAAGACAGGTAGTTAATCCCGGAGCCAAAGGGAAGGGTAAGGGAAAGACTGATCAAGGGAGCTCTAAGCAACAGGTGGTGAGAAAGAAAACAACTGCTAAGAAAGGTACTGGTTTGGTGGATGAAGAATCAGTGGATTCAAAAGAAACTAAGGAAGAAGAACGATGGGATTCAGATGCTGAGAATGTTAGGACCACCAAACGTAAGGCCACTATGGTTGGTGAGTCTGAATCTTTAAACAAATCAATTGAGGAAGCTGAGAAAAGTAAGAAGTCATTGAATGTTGAAGATGAAGGATTAGGCATTGACATGGATGTGTTGAATACTGGAGAGACTATGGTAGTAAACTTGCCCAAGCCTAAGCACAAGACCATGTCTAAGAAGACAAGTACTAAGCAGTTGAGAGAGAATGAATTAGCACAACTTTTGAAGGGAAAAAGAGTACCCGATGCTGGTACGTCATCAAAGCTATCTTCACCGGTCACTAAAAAGCAAAAGAAATCTAAAGAGGCAGAGACATTATCAGCTGATCAATTAAATGTTGCACTGGATAATGTACTTGACATGTTTAGAAAGCCTCAGAAAGAAAAGGAAGTTGAAGTTGAGCCATCTATATCCAAATCTAAGAAGGTCACTGTGGATGACGATGTAATGAAGCAAGTGAACAAGAAAATGGATGACATGATGAAGATGATAGTGGCTCAACAAGCTGAAATAGCCAAGTTCAAGCAGAATGAAGAAAAGATGCTTCAGATAGTGGTAGCTTCTAAGTCAAATCAAGATGAGATTAACGAGAAGGTTAAGAAGCTTGAAGCAAAGAATAAAAAGCTTGAGGGTAAATGTTCAAGAAACAAGAACAGGCTAAAGTTGATCAAAGAAGACAACAAAGAACTAAAGGCTGAGAACAAACGCCTTAGTGACTTGATTGATAATTTGTACAATGTTGCACCCAAGTTGAAGGAGGGAGAAGAAGATAAAGAAATAGAAGAAGAGAAAGTTGACTTTGAACCGTCTGAATCGGACAAAGAAAAAGATGATGATGAGGATGATGAAGAGTCAGAGAAAAGTGATGATGAGGATGATAAGAATGATGATGATGATGATGCAGAAGGGTCTGGGAGTCAGAAAGAGGATGATAGTAGTAGTGATGATGATAATGATGGAGGAGATGATACGTCAAAGTTTACGTTTGAAAAGAGAACACCTAAAAAGAAGAATGCTGGAGAATCAAGCTCGAAGAAAAAGAAAGGTGAGAACGTTGATTCAGATGAGAGTATCTTCTGGAATGAAAAGGTGAGATATTTAACAGATGATGCTAAACAAGTATATATAGATATGTTGGAAAGAAGAGAATGGACTATTGAGTTCACAGGATGTTTTGCTGAGATATTCCAAACAGATGACATGAGATATGAATTGGAATACAACGATCCTGATCTTGAAGAAGGTGAAGTACCTGCTTCTGTGGCAAAGGAAATTCTGGATGGACTTGCACAGAGAGTAGGGAAAACATTTGAGGAGTTTATTGTAGATGAGTCGATTCCAGATATTTCTGAAAAGGATATTGGAAGTCACTCAGATGACAAGAATACTCCTGAGCTTGATGAAGTGGAAGTTGAAGACATAACGCATGAAGAATTTCCACAGTACTTCAGACAAACTGATGAAGATGAGATATTTCCTGATTTTACTGAGACACCAAACATTTCGGCAAAGAAAAAGGAAAAGCAAAGAAGTGCAGAGTTTGTAGAGAAGGTGTTTGGTGCTGATAAGCAAGAGTCTTCAAATCAATCTGATGAATTGAAGAGTTATTTGAAGAAATTAAGAGAAATGGATGAAAACCGACCGAAGCCTGAAGCTCAAGGAAACTTCTATAGATTTCACAATGCCAAGTTCAAAGGCAGAGCTCTTGGGTGGACATATTTGGGCAGGCTGAAGTGTATAGCTGCTAAATGGGAAACAGGGATCTTGTACTTTAACAGATTCATTGATTTGCTAACTCTACCGTACTGGGCGGTCAGAGATTTATGTAGATTCCCTATGTCAGGTGCTTCAGTGAATGGTACACATGTCGGTTGGTGTGCAGACAAGCTGGTTTGGGAAAGTAGAACGAGATGGAATAGATTCAAGCCACAATATCCCCGAAGGAAAGTTCATAGGGATATTGATCCTAAAACCAAGCTGAAGCGGGTTACTTTGATATACAAGGCACCTGAAGTGATGAGGAAAATACCTTTGATGCCCATGCCACAACATTTCAGTGCTGACTTTATTTTCTGGTATTATGATTGGAGGAAGGCTGAAGCAGTGATAGTGTTGAGAGACGGGAAGGATAAATACAAGCATGTTCATATATTTGATCCGATGTGGTTGATTAACTGTACTTTTGAAGACATCATCATGCTTTTCTATAATCCGCTTTATTTTGAGCCGAAAGACGCTGATCAAGCAAAGAAGTATACTCAAGTGGTTGGAGTTTGCTTTGCATATGATATTAATGCGGGGAGTAATTTGAATAACAAACTTGGCAAGACGGTGAAGATGGCAAATGTGTCGAAACCGGTGAAGAGAAAGTTAGAGCCTGAAATGACCAAAGAGCAGAAGAAACAACTCAGAATTAAGTTGTTGAACAAAGCCATGGACGAAGACAGAAGACAATCCAATCAATAGTCGAGGGGGAGTTTGTAGATGCGTTTTGCGACTAATGATTGGATATTAACATATGTTAGAGTGCTGATGGATAGAATGTGGAACTGACTGGTCGAAGGAAAGCTAAAGTGGGCGAAGGTAGAAGACAAAATGGGCGAAGGTAGAATGGAACCTGATCAGTAGAACACATTCGTACCCTAGAGTGGGCGAATGTGGAAGAACTCCACATTCGACCATACCTACTGGGCGAATGTGCAGACATTATATATAGATTTTGTGTATTTGTGATTGATAGAGAGTTATTAGTTGTGTGTGTTTTGAGGTCAGGTTCCAGGTTTGTTTGAGAGTGTCTATAATTGATCTAGATTAACCAAAGTGTCATTGTAATCAAGTTTATGAACACGTTAATCTATGAAAAGCTTTGAAAATGATATTGATTGTGTTTTGATTTGAGTTCTTATCAGTTTGTTCAAAGCTAGGGTTTCCGCACCTGGTTTTGTAACTTGTATGATCAATTAATCCTGTTTTAGTCAAAATCTTTCGCTCACACATACATAAAGAACATTAATCGGTTTCATCTTTGTTTCTTGAGTTCAACCTTCCATGATCTACCTTTACATTAATATTATTATTATTATTATTATTATTATTATTATTATTATTATTATTATTATTATTATTATTATTATTATTATTATTTGTTAGGACAAAGAGGATTGGTGAAACCACTTTTGGAAACCTTAGTCTAATTCACTTCTGTCATTTTGGATAAGTATAGAAGTACTGAAAAGAAAACAAGAAACTGCTGAAGAGAAGATATGAGAAGTGCTGAAGAAGAAACTTCATCAGAAGTTCTGAAGTCCAAACCAGACAAGTTCACTTCAGAAGTACTGAAGACAAACTACTCATCAGTAGTTTGTCATTCATCAGCACTTAGCATCAGATATTTTCCACCGCCTTTTGCATCAGTAGTTTTATTGTTTATTATTACTTTTAGTTGTATTTGTTAGTTTCAATGTTGCGACTTGTGCAACTTGTTTCTGATATTTCTGTACTTGCTTTTTGGGCAAGATACATGTATGTAAACGTCTATGAATAGGAGGCTTCAACCTTCTATTTTAGACATTGATTTTTAATAGAAAAATCCTTCAAACACTTTCACTGTTCTATTCCATTTCAGTATTTATTGTGAATCTGTCTAAGTATCTAATTCTCATTTACTGCTTGGATTCATAATAAATACTTGTCATTTATTAGTTTCAATCATCTAGGGGGAGTAATAAATCTTCCTAAGTATAAAAAGTGTTGCTTTAACTTATACATTCCGCTGTGCTTATTATCTGATATACAAGAGCTTGCTAAACACTTAAGTGTCAAGATAGCAAGTTCTTACTTAGCAAAAGAGCAAACTGATCCAATAATTGGTATCAGAGCATTGGTTTATCTGATCACATATCAATTTAACAAATTGAGAATCAGACACAAAGCTCTTATTGATACTCAATAAAAAGATCAAAAGTTCACTTTTTATCAACATCCATCACTTAAAAGAGTCATCTGACAAATCAATACTCTTTAAAATGGATCCACATAATACTGGTTCTGCTACTAAACCTGCCATGCTTGTAAGAAACGAATACAACATATGGCAAAAGAGAATGACACATACCTTGTCACAAACCAACACAGGTTGTTGGAGATCTGTGATATATGGTCCTCACAAACCAGTAAATGTAAATCTTGAAACTAATGTTCAGGTCCCTAAGGACCCAAAAGAATATACAGATGATGATTTCCTAAAACTTGAGCTAGATGCAAAAGCATTCTCTATGTTGGCAATGGCTCTCCCAAATGAGATATACTCTGGCCTTTTACATTGTGAAAGTGCCAAAGAACTCTGGGATTGTCTTAAAGAACAGTTTGGAGGAACTGAAGAGGTGATTGCCAACACCAGAGAGATTTTAGCTCAACAATATGAGACATTTGTTCATATTAATGGGGAAACTTTAACTCAACAATTTGAAAGATTCTCCTCATTAATATCTGAGCTAAAGTTAAATGGTCAGACCTATACAACAGTGTCTATGCTACATAGATTTTTAAGGTCTTTACCAGACAAATGGGAAACATACTCCATTGTTTTAAGATCCTCACCAGATTTTAGCTCCCTCACTCTTACAAAACTCCATGGCAGATTACTTACTTTTGAGAGAGAAATTGATCAAAAGAAGAAATTGCAATCATTTGGTAAAACTGCTGATGACTACCTTCCAGGTAGTACAACACTTTTGGGACAAGACTCACCAACTTGTTCCTATGGATCTTATGACAACATTGACATAACAACTGGGATCTCATCAGAAAGATCTTTCCCAGGTTATGACAATGATGACCAAAGTCAAACTGCTGATAATCTATGTTTTATCATGGATGATTTGAAAAACTTTAGCAGTGATGACTTAGAAGAAATGGACATTTTACACCAACTGGCCATGCTAAGCATTAAAACTAACAAGTTTTATAAAAGGTCAGGAAGGAAATTTCCAGGATTGACCAGTAATACAAAAATTGGTTTTGACAAATCTAAACTAAGATGTCACAAGTGTCAGAAGTTGGGACACTTTGCTAGAGAGTGTAGAAGCTCTAGCTTTAACCAATCACAATCTGGAAATAACTATAACCCCAATTATAATAGGAATAATGGAACTCAAGGGAGTGCTCATTTTGTACAGGCACAAGCTCCTCAACAGCAATACATGCCACAAGTACAATATGTTCAAATGCCTGCTCAACAGATGCAGAGCCAACAACCAATCCCTGCCATTCCAGCTGCTCAACATCCTCCACAGCCTCAACAACCCTCTCAACAAAGTCTTTTCACCTCAGGGTATGTTGACTGGAGCAGTCTCCCTTTTGACACCACAGAGTGCAATCCTGATGCAGACAACAAGGTGTTTGACATCAACTGGGGAGAACCAGACAATGGCAGAAAGAACTTTGCCTTAATGGCATTTGAAGGCTGTACTTCAAAATCTGCATTGTCACATGTATCAAAAGAATCTTTGACAAAACTTTGCTCAAATTCTTGCAAAGAAACTTTTGCTCTCATAAGAGAGACAAATGTGCACTTACAAGGTAAAGCCAATGATTTAGAAAGAAAATACACACAGATAAAATGTGATTTAGAAAGAAAACTGTGTGCTAAAACAAAAGAAGTTTCTAAATTAACTGACTCGGCTATTGAAACCCAAGCACAAATTAAGATCATGCTAAATGACCTGGGAGATGTCAGACAAGAGCTTGCTGACACCAGGATCACATGTGAAAAATGGGTGGAATCTTGTAAGGGGTATCATTTATTGCTAAACAAACAAAGTGCTTCAAATGTTAAGTTTGGCATTGGGTACCATCATGTTGAAACACCAACAGATTTCTGTCCCAAAACTACTGAAGATGGGAGAAAAATTGTTTCAAATGAAACTTCTGAAGGGAAAGACTGCACATCTTTCCATGAAAACTTTCTAAACACAAATCCTGGTATTTTCAAAGAAAGTAGTTCAGATGTATTAACAAAATCTGACATCAAGCCATCAGTAGTTTCATCTACATCAGGAGTTGAGATCCTGAAAACTACTGATGAGCAAAATCTCCACACTAATGTCAGAAATTTGCCTTTAGATCAAAAACAAAAGGCAAAAGAGTGTGAAATTTGTGGTCTGTTCAACCACAAAACTGAATTTTGTAGATACAGAAAAGGAATTCAGTTCAATCAAAAAATTAAACAACAGGTTGTGGGAAATCAAATCAGAAATGATTATGAAAGAATCTTTAAACCCAAGAAACAACAACCTGAAAACACCTTTTCTCAGAAAAAGATAAAATCTCAACCAAAATCTTTTTCTCAAAATTCTTTGTCAGTAGTTAGGCCTGAATCATCAGCAGTTTCACAAACTGCTGAGATACAAAATCTAATAAACATGGTACAACTACTGATGACCAAGGTTGATGGTGGTCCTGAAAAGGATACCACCATGGTTCTTAATGAAAAATCCATTGCCAAAAAGACATGGATTTCTCAACCTGGTCAAGAACAAACTGTAACTGTTCTCAAGAGCAAACCCAAAGCCAAACAGGCTTGGGTTCCTAAAACTAACTAATTTGCTTTTATGTGCAGAGAGTTTCCAGGGGCTTAAACAACATATGGTATGTTGATAGTGGAGGCTCTATGCACATGACTGGATGCAGATACCTGATAAACAACTTTATCAGTCAAAGAGAAGGATATGTATCCTTTGGGAACAATGCTAAGGGATATGTGCTAGGACATGGCAATGTCTCCTCTGGCAAAATACAGTTTGAGAAGGTCAATCTGGTGGAAAACCTTGAATACAACTTGCTGAGTGTGTCACAAATGTGTGATAAAGGATATTCTTCCTTTTTCACAAAGACAGCATGCAAGATCATCTCACCAGAAGGCCAGAAGATGATAGAGAAGATCATTGAAGATCATACTTTGCTGATTGCCAAAAGATGTGGCAATGTCTATGCAGTGGACATTGAGAAAGACAAAGTATTGAACAACACTGCCTGTTTCTTCTCAAGGGCATCAACTTCAGAAACAGATCTCTGGCACAGGAGACTTGGCCATGTGAACTTTAAAACCATAAATAAAGTCACAAAAATGGGCTTGGTCAGAGGTCTACCTTTGAAAGTATACCAGTGTCAAGAACACTGTGTATCCTGTTTAAAGGGAAAACAGCATAAGTCCTCCTATAAGTCTATTGAAGAATCAAAAACAACTGCATGTCTTCAACTACTCCATATGGACTTATTTGGACCTGTCAAGATTATGAGCCTTGGTAAGAAGAATGACTGCTTAGTCATCATTGATGACTACTCAAGATTCACATGGGTATTCTTCTTATTCTCCAAGGATGAGGCTGCTGAAATCATCAAGTTCTTCATTCTACAAGTAGAGAAACAATATTCTCTATCTGTCAAAACCATTAGAAGTGATAATGGGACAGAGTTCAGGAACAAAACTCTGGATGAATTCTGTTTGTCTAAAGGGATTATTAGACAATACAGTGTTCCCAGAACTCCTGAACAAAATGGTGTAGTAGAAAGGAAGAACAGAACATTGATAGAAGGAGCAAGAACAATGTTAGCTGATTCTGGACTGCCCTTGTACTTTTGGGCAGAAGCAGTTAACACATCATGTTATGTTCAGAATAGAGTTCTTGTGGTCAAGAGACATTCCAAGACTGCCTATGAAGTTCTTCATGGCATGAAGCCCCTTATCTCCTTTTTCAGGGCTTTTGGGTGTCAATGTTTCATCTTGAACATCAAGGAATCTATTTCAAAGTTTGCTGCCAAAGTTGACTCAGGTTACTTTCTTGGTTACTCTTCAACTAGAAAAGCCTACAAGGTTTTTAATTCTCACTCCAGGATAGTAGAAGAAACATTGAATGTCAAGTTCAATGAGTCAAAACACACTCTTATTCCAGCACATCCTGCTGAACTTTTTGACCTTGACAACTTCCACTTTGGACCTGAAAAGACTGTTACTTCTTCCAAACCTACTTATTATGGTGATCAAAGGTTTGATGATGAGGATCCTACACCATGGACTCCTCAAACAGTCATTAAGTCAACTTCAAGACCATCAGAAGTTTCACAAACTTCTGATTCAACAAATACTGAAGGCCAAACTCAAACATCTGCTTCAGCACCTACAACTACTGAAGACACTAAAACTGCTGAACCAGATATTATAGACCTCAGTAGTTTGTTTGAAGAACATGAGCCTCCTACACCTATCAGTGGTTTACAACAACTGATTGAACACAGAGATCATCCACTTGATCAAATCATGGGTGATATAGCTTCAGGTGTTCTTACCAGAAACCAGCTCTGCAACTTTTGCCTATTTTCAGCCTTTATTTCACAGTTGGAACCAAAGAAGTACCAGGAAGCCCTCAAAGAGAATAATTGGGTGCAAGCTATGCAAGATGAACTGCTTCAGTTCAATAAGCAACTGGTTTGGGAAATCTGTCCCTTACCTCCAAACAAGCAACCAATTGGCACTAGATGGGGTTTCAGGAACAAACAAGATGAAGCTGGTATGATAATCAAGAACAAGGCAAGACTGGTAGTTCAAGGGTACTCTCAAGAAGAGGGAATTGACTATGATGAAACCTTTGCTCCAGTTGCAAGGCTTGAGGCCATCAGGTTATTTCTGGCCTATGCCATTTCCAACAAAATTAAAGTTTATCAAATGGATGTGAAAAGTGCATTTTTGTATGGAAAAATAAAAGAGGAGGTGTATGTCTGTCAGCCACCTGGGTTTGAGGATCCTTCTCATCCTGAGTGGGTGTACAGACTTGACAAAGCTCTTTATGGGCTCAAACAGGCTCCAAGAGCCTGGTATGATACACTCTCCACCTTTTTACTCAAAAATAACATTACAAGAGGTGCCATTGATAAAACTCTTTTCATTAAACATGTTGGAAATCATGTCTTACTTGTTCAAATTTATGTTGATGATATCATTTTTGGTTCAACAAACACAAAACTTTGTGATGATTTTAAGAAACTCATGCAATCAAAATTTGAGATGAGTACCATGGGAGAACTGCAGTACTTTCTGGGACTGCAGATCAAGCAACAAACAAATGGAACTTTTATACATCAATCAAAATATGTTAAAGAATTATTAGACAAATTTTCTTTAAAAGACTGTAAATCATGTTCCACTCCCATGACACCAATCACACAAGTTGAACCTGATGCTCAAGGAAAACAGGTTGATCAAACCATGTACAGATGCATGATAGGTTCCCTTTTATATCTAACTGCTTCTAGACCAGATATTATGTATTCAACATGTGTCTGTGCTAGATATCAATTAGCAACAAGGGAATCACACCTTATAGCAGTCAAAAGAATTTTCAGATATCTGAAAGGAACTCCAACACTTGAAATTTGGTATCCTGCTTCAAGCAATACCAAGTTATCAGCTTTTTCAGATAGTGACTATGCAGGGTGTAAGATGACAAGAAAGTCAACATCTGGTGGTTGTCAATTCCTGGGTAACTGTCTAGTGTCATGGCAATCAAAGAAGCAAACATCTGTTGCAACTTCAACTGCTGAAGCTGAATACATTGCAACTGCAAGTTATACATCACAGATACAATGGCTCCAATATCAACTTCTTGATTATGGAATCAAAGAAACCAAGACACCTTTGTTTGTAGACAGCAAATCTGCCATTAGCATCATTCAAAATCCAGTACAGTTCTCAAAAACAAAACATATTGAGATCAGGTACCATTTTATAAGAGATTGCTATGAAAAAGGCAAGATTGAGGTGAAGCATGTAGCAACAGCTAATCAAATAGCTGACATCTTCACAAAACCCCTTGACACATCAACATTTCAGAAGTTAGTATCCATGCTTGGGATGCTAAATTTGTAAGTGTTTATTTTATTATTTTGCAATTTTTCATTTTTCACTTACAAACAGACAAAAAATCTGAAACAAAACTTCTGAAAAGAGAGAAACTACTGATGAACAAAACATCAGTATGGGGATAATTTCTGAAAAGTGTGTAACTTCTGATAAGATAACCTTCAGAAGTTATGAATAAAAGTATTTATAAAAACAATTCTCATCAGCTGTTAAAACTACTGAAGAGGAAATGGGAACTACTGATGAAGTAATCCTTCATCAGCAGTTTAGTCAAAAAAAAGGGCAAATCTGACTTTTCCCATCATCAGAGGTTTGACCTAATCAGTTTAAAACTTCTGATAAAAAGATTTTTAACCAAGTCGGTTTAAAAACTTCTAATAAAGAAGATTCAAGCGGTTAAAACTTCTGATAAATACCTTTTCTCAACACTTATCCTTTCAAATTCAAAATATCCCTCTTTCTCTCTCAAAAACTCTCTCAATAACCTAAACCTGCATATCAACTGTTTGATCAAAACCCAAACCACATGGCTCTCGTTCTAAAACAGGGACACAATCAAAGAGCCTTTCTTGAAAAACAAGAAGGCTGGTCCCAATACGATGAGATCATTGATCTTGTCGTAAAATCCCAATATTTTACTGCTCTCACAATAAACCCACCAATTCATACTGAAACTCTAAATGAGTTCTGGGCAAATGCTGAGACGGTGATGGCTGATGATGAAGTCATTTCCCTCAACTCACGAATAAAAGGGAAACCACTGACCATCACACCGGCCACACTGGAAACAAGACTGGGCCTGGATGATGGAACTGCCCCTGATCATGTTGCTAATTCTGATATTCACCTAACCATGACAGAGTGTGGTTATCAAGGTACTCTCTCCCATGCTACAATCTTCAAAAAATATTTTGAACCAAAATACAAGCTTTTGTTTCATTATATTATTATGTGTTTGAGTCCTAAAACAGGGTCTTATGACCAGATGCCCTCTACTTTTCAACCAATATTTCATTCCATTGTGAATGAAACCAAATTCAGGGCATCTAAATTATTTTTCAATGAGTTGGTGTTACATCACAATAATACCAAGAAAAAGTTTTTGTTATACCCAAGGTTCATTATGCAATGCATAATAGGGGAACTGGGTAATGAGGTGCTTGTGGGAAAAGTTTCAACTTTAAATCCATTAACCTCACAAGCATACTCTAGGCATAACAAACCAGTTGCCTGGCCAGAAGATGATCAGGGAGAACAACAACAAGTCCCCCTGAAGCCCACATCTTCCAAACTCACACCACCAAAAGCTAAAAAGCCCAAGCCAACAAAGACAAAAACCCACCAACCCAAAAGAAAAGCTGTTCAGGAGGTTGAGATGCCTGAACATGCTCATGAGCAGTCTGCTCTTCAAATAGGTGAGACTGAAACACCCTCTCAGTCTCATCCATCTCAAACCCCACCAAGAGCACCCATAACTATCTTATTCAAAAGAAAAAGACTTAGAAAAACTATTGAAACTCACTCTTCTTTTGAAACTGCTGACCAACAAATTTCACCTATTGCCCAAACTACTGAACCAACCCCTCAAATTTCTGAACCAGAGGCAATAGAAATTGCCAAACTTCTCTCTGGGCTAAAAGAGAATGTCCCATCTGATTATGTCAGTCCCCTACAGCCACAACAACCAGGGGACATAACCACAACATCAGACATGGATGTGGACATCACTAGCTCTATCCCAAGAGATGAGGGTGGACCAGAGTCTTTAAGCCCAATTTTAGAGACTCTTGGGGCATCTGAGGCTGCTACTACTCAGTTACCACCCAGTGGTGGATCTGAGGATAGAAGTAACATAGCTAAGACCTCAGATGTGGCAACTACTGATGAAGGCTTAATGCCTGAAGTAGGAAATCCTCAGAACCAAGAACAAGAGGTTCATGAGAGAACTGAGTTGGGCTCAGCTCATGATTTAACTGAGACAGTCCTCAATGAGGACAACATCAGGGATTCAGATGATTCCATTAATTTGGATAATGTTTCAAAAACACAAACTACTGAATTGAAGGCACTTTATGAAGGTCCTGTTTCAGGGGTATCCAGGCTCAAGAAGCCAGTCACCCCTGCACAGGTTAAAGTCCACTCAATCCCTAAAACCCCTAGAGTGGCATCCTCTGTACAACATGAGGATCTCCCAAAAACACACCCTTCACAACAAATGCCTACCCAATTCCCTGGGCAAACAAGCATAGACCTGAACCAGCTATGCAGCCCAGAGGGTCCCCTGTACCACATGATGAACACTCTCATCAGGAATCACTTCCAAACATACACAGCTAACTTGGAGCTGTCTATCAAAAACCAATTTGGAGTGATCAAGACAAAGATGAATGATCTGTCCAACAAGATAGAATTCAACAGCAAACAGATTGCTCATCTTCAAGGTCAAATCTCCCAACCCTCATCCTCTAAACTTAAAATTGATGAATCCAAAAAGGGGGAGAAAATCAGGGAACCTAAGGAGTCATTCCAAGCCAGGATAAGGGCAAGAGTGGCCATCCTTGAAAGAGATCAGAAAGATCAAGCCAGGAAAGAAAAACTGGCCAAACAGTTTGGTGTCTCAGTGGAAGAGATTGAAGCCACAGAAAAAGAAGATGAGACCCAAACCTCTGAAGAATCCCTAAGGCAGAATGAAGAAACTTCTGATGGCAAAAGTTCTGATGAAGAAACAGAAAGTACTGAAGACAATCCTTCAGTAGTTGACAAACCATCAGCAGTTGTCAACCCATCAGTGGTTAACACTTCCAAACCTCAAACTGCTGACCCTTCCAGAACCACTGCTCCCATTCAACCAACATCTGATCCTATCAGGCCTACTACAGTTACAACAATGACTGTACTAAACCCTTCTCTTATCTCTCAATCAGCTGAATTACTAGAGAAGAGCTTAGTTGCAGCCAACAAGAAGGCAAGAGAAGATCTGATCTGGAAAACTCTGGAAGAAAGGGATGATCTAGACTTAAGCCATGATGAAAAACTTCAGGCCTATGAAGCTGAACTACAAAGGCAGGCTAGCCTTGATGAGATTGCTGAACAAGACAAAAGACAACAACTGGTGTCTTACATCACAAAGAACAGCAAGACTAATGCCTACACACTCAAGGAACTCTCTATGCAAGAGCTGACAAGAAGAGCACAACTGCTTGCAGACAAACTGGCCACAAGCAAAGAAGGAAAGGCCAAGAGAGCCCAGATGATAGAAGAATTAGTAGCAGAGGGCTATGGTTCAAAAGCCTCAGTATCCAGATGGAAAGAAGAAAGACTAATGGATACTTACAGAAAATACAAGGCTGCCAAGGCTACAAATCCAGAGAAGTTTCAAACTGCTGATCCTTCAAGATCAGTAGTTAGAACTTCTGGTGTATCAACAAGAAGGCCTGCTACTCAAAGAAAGAAAGCAGAGGACAATGTCAAAACTGATTTCAAAATGGTACTACTTGAAGGAAGTTCAATAGTCCATTCAGATTTTGACATTGAGGAAAAACCTCTGTTAACACAATTCAGGGATCCTTCCACTTTTGCCTACCAAATCCAAAAGACCATCAAAGAAAAGATGCATACCAGGGTAGTGACTGAACACCATCTCCCAACTGTTCAGATGCCTGATATGCAACAACAACAAGGAAGAGACTCCCACCTGAGGTTAACTGAAACAGAAAGCATCCAACACTCAGGACCATCAACCCAAAGGACAAGTCTGGTTCCCTATTCCTCTGACTTTAACAAGTCAAAAGTACCTATCATCAGATGGTCACTTACTGATAACAACTCAGTATTGTTGACAAGAAGAGACCTTTCAAGCAGGGCTTACAAGAAGATCAGTGATCTGAAGAAACTGTCAACACAAGACCTGCTTACAATTCAACATCTAGAACCACAGAGAGGATCTCTATCTGATGGATAGTTAAACCAGCTCAAGAACACCATGTACAAAGAGATATGGAAGATTGTTCAAAACAGAAGAAAAACATAAGGAATTAGTAAGGTTTTGGCTTTATCAATCCAGGGGGAGATTGTTAGGACAAAGAGGATTGGTGAAACCACTTTTGGAAACCTTAGTCTAATTCACTTCTGTCATTTTGGATAAGTATAGAAGTACTGAAAAGAAAACAAGAAACTGCTGAAGAGAAGATATGAGAAGTGCTGAAGAAGAAACTTCATCAGAAGTTCTGAAGTCCAAACCAGACAAGTTCACTTCAGAAGTACTGAAGACAAACTACTCATCAGTAGTTTGTCATTCACCAGCACTTAGCATCAGATAGTTTCCACCGCCATTTGCATCAGTAGTTTTATTGTTTATTATTACTTTTAGCTGTATTTGTTAGTTTCAATGTTGCAACTTGTGCAACTTGTTTCTGATATTTCTGTACTTGCTTTTTGGGCAAGATACATGTATGTAAACGTCTATGAATAGGAGGCTTCAACCTTCTATTTTAGACATTGATTTTTAATAGAAAAATCCTTCAAACACTTTCACTGTTCTATTCCATTTCAGTATTTATTGTGAATCTGTCTAAGTATCTAATTCTCATTTACTGCTTGGATTCCTAATAAATACTTGTCATTTATTAGTTTCAATCATCTAGGGGGAGTAATAACTCTTCCTAAGTATAAAAAGTGTTGCTTTAACTTATACATTCCGCTGTGCTTATTATCTGATATACAAGAGCTTGCTAAACACTTAAGTGTCAAGATAGCAAGTTCTTACTTAACAAAAGAGCAAACTGAGCCAACATTATTATTATTATTTACATTATTATCGTATTTGCAACTTAGTTCCTTTCTCTCGAAAAGTAATTAAAAACACTTAAAAATGAATTAAAAACAATTGTTGCGAGTTAGGTTTAGTCGGAGGACCACGTACAATGATTCATCAAAGTTTTACAAAGCTGGATGTTTTTACTGGAAAACCAAAACAAGCAATTAACGAAGCGAAACGGAGAGATATAATTTTATTGGCTTGGAAACAACTTAAAAGAACCAAAAATGAATTAAAATTATTTTTTGGTGATTAACAAATAATTTTAAAGAATTAAAAGAAATTCAAATTTTTAAAAAAAAAGGGCAAAGCGCCTCGCTTTGGTCAAAGCGAGGCGCTTGAGTGCCTCGCTTTGACCAAAGCTAGGCGATTGAGTGGTTTGATTAGACCACAAGTGTAACACCCCAACCGATGGCGGAAACATCGAGGTGTCACGTAAGAATGAGTATACAGTAGCACATGGTAACCAAATTTTAATAGAAATAAATTTAAATTGCAAATATCCAAAAATAGAAATACATAATGAGTTTTAAATGTGGAAATCTAATACATCACAAAAGACCAAGCAAGCATAGACTTCAAATTATCTTCATGGAAATACTCTAGTCTTCATGCATCATTATTTCCTGTTGTGTTGTAAAAAAGGGGGGGTCAACTAGAAGTTGGTGAGAATACATAATCCATGTTAAGCAAATAGTTTAAGTATAAAAGTCTAGCAATTCATATGTCAATCGTCAGTTTAAGTCTACATGAATAGCATAATATGTTGAATCGACATAATCAAACCTCCGACTAGTTTAGGTCCATCCCGTCATCTACGGTTCACCTTAGTAATGTGTTGGAACGATAACAATCACCCACGCTACCTATGTAGGAGGTACGCGTATCCGGGTGGGGTTGTCAATCCAATAGATCTATTATTGAATATCGCCGGCTTGGCCATAACTAATGATTATGTAATGTTGAAACTCGTTGAAACTGTTGTAGACTAATTCATGAGACAATAAAGTTTACAACTAGACATACATGTTGAATTGCTTAAATGAAATGTTGTAAGTATAAAGCATCGCATAAACATGGTTACGTAAACTCACCTTAGTATAGTATTAGGTATTGAGGAATAGTATGAGTGTAGCCCAATAGATTGCCAAGTATTACCCTATGTATAAGGCAACAAATAAGTCTAAGTCTATCTAGTCTACAAGTATATTCTAGGGTTTTGATTTGGGGATATCCAATTGTTGAATTTATAATAAAATGTTTAAATAAATAAAGGGAAATTTGATATTTAAATAAATGAAAGTCTTTTTATAAAATTTGAATTTAGGATGTTCACAATAATGTGTTTGAAGTATAAAAATAATTTTTATAAAATTATTTTCTTTAAAATAGATTATTAAATCTATTTATTACAAATTGCCAAAATCTAACTTTAATATTTAAAAATATTAAAATTAAAGAATTTTTATTTTAAAAATTATATTTCTGTTCTAAATATTCAGAAATAAATTGTATAAAATTTTGGTGCAAAAATAATAAAAATTGAATTTATTATGATTTAATTATGATTAAAACTAGCAAAAATTGATTAAAAATATAAAATAAATTATTTTTCAGAATTAAAAATTATTTCAGTAAATTTTATCAGTGTACAAACTCAGGATAATTTTTGTGGAAATTTATAAAATTGTTTTGATATTTTAATGGATTTTTATAAATATAATAGCATAAAATTGATTTAATTATTATAAATATTAAATAAATAAATTTCAGAAAACTAAAAAATTGTAGGTAAAACTTTTACATCAGATTTGTTAAAAATAATTTTTTTTAGAATTTATAAAAAGGTTTTAATAATTAAAAACGAATTTACAAGATTTAATGTATAATTTATATAATTGGTTTAATTGTTTTAAAAATGAAAATAAGGAGAAAAAGGGGTGCCATGGCCGGGACTCGAACCCGGGTGGCTGGGGTAACAAGCAACAGTCACAACCACTTGGTCCAGACCAGTGGTTGTGATTTATTCTGTTTTGATTAAAATAAATACACTAAGCGAATTCAGTTTATCCCCAATTCAAAATCACGAACCCTAGTTTCTGCAATAGATTGATTCACACATCAATAGCCCAATTAATCATGGGGCTATTGATGTGTGAACGCCGATGAACAAAACCCACAGAAAACATTAAACTTACAATGTTGTATCGAGTTCGATTGATTGGTCAAACCACAAACTAAAAATTGCAATCGTGAAGAACAATCAGCTTATAATTAAGAATAATTGGAGGTTGAGAAAAGAGTATTGGCGAGTTGTGAAGGCTCGCAAATGATCAATTTATAGTGTTTAACACTGGATTGATGAATTGGCAAGAGTTGACCAATCATTCAATGTAATACGCGTATGTGGTTAATTGATGGACAATTGATTGATAATTGGCGTGTTGCTTAGTCACTGATGGCCGATAATCGTGTAGGGATGCCAAAAATGAATCAATTACGAGTTATAATGGATGATTAAGGCAACTCACATCCCATAGTTGACTTTTCAAGTCAACTGTGAAGGATTTCAATCAAGCATATAATTAAAACGCGCCTGGATTCAATCAGATAACAAGGCCAGCCCAGCTGGTTGATGGTTGTTGTGTTGTTGACCCGGTCTTGGGCGCGGGTTCGATTCCCGGCCCAAGCACCTTTTATTTTTTTGTAATTATCAAGCTTTAACCATATACATGTATAATATATTTAGTATTAGGGTTTCACAAGTGCGACAAAAATAATTAAATGCGAACTTTAACGAAAGAACTTGACGTTTTATTAATTATGGTGATGTAACATACAAGTTTAAATGCGAAATGTTACAGTCTCCCCTACTTTTAGGAACTTCCTCCCGAAGTTGGAGTTGGAGAGTCTGGTGGAAAAATATGTGGATACTTCGACTTCATCTGGTCTATACGTTCCCAAGTGAACTCTGGGCCTCGTTTAGATTCCCAACGAACCTTAACGATCGGAATGCGACTGCGCTTGAGTTTCTTGACTCCAGTATCAACAATCTCGACGGGTTTCTCGATAATGTGCATGCTTTCATCAATTTGCACATCCTCAAGAGGAACATGAAGGTTCTCATCTGCTAAGCATTTCTTGAGATTCGAAACATGGAAGGTCGGGTGAACATTGCTTAGCTCAGGTGGAAGATCAAGTTTGTAAGCCACTTTTCCAACTCTGTCAAGAATTTTGAAGGGGCCTACGTATCGAGGAGCTAGTGTTCCCTTTCTACCGAAACGAATTACTCCTTTCCAAGGGGATACCTTAAGTAGTACAAGGTCCCCAACTTGAAATTCCAAGGGTTTACGACGTTTATCAACATAACTCTTCTGACGACTTCTAGCCTTGAGAAGATTATCTTGAATGAGTTGAATTTTGTCTGTGGTTTCCTGGATTAGTTCGGGTCTAGTGATACGAGCTTCACCAACCTCAGTCCAACAGACAGGTGAGCGACATTTACGACCATAGAGTGCCTCGAAAGGAGCCATGTTAATGCTGGCGTGATAACTGTTGTTGTATGAAAACTCAACCAAAGGAAGATGAGAATCCCATGCGCCACCAAAATCGATGATACATGCCCTGAGCATATCCTCAAGTGTCTGGATGGTCCGTTCAGTCTGACCATCTGTTTGAAGGTGATAAGCAGTACTCAGGTTCAACTTGGTACCCAAAGCATCTTGTAGAGAATCCCAAAAGTGAGAGGTGAAACGACCATCGCGATCAGAGATAATGTCCAAAGGTATACCATGACGACATACGATTTCACTTACATACATCTTTGCCAACCTTTCCACAGAATACTTCTCACGAATAGGTAAGAAGTGGGCTGACTTGGTCAAACGATCGACAATTACGCAAATACTGTCGAAACCTTTGGGTGTACAAGGGAGTTTGGTGATGAAGTCCATAGCTATGCTCTCCCATTTCCATACAGGAATCTCTGGTTGTTCAAGCATACCAGATGGTCGTTGATGTTCAGCCTTGACCTTTGAACAAGTGAGGCATTTCGCAACGAAAAGAGCAATGTCTTTCTTCATACCAGGCCACCAATAAGAATAACGGAGATCATGGTACATCTTGTCAGCTCCAGGATGAATAGAATAACGAGACTTATGGGCCTCGTTCATGAGAAAAGTACGAAGATCATCACGGTCGGGAATCCACAGTCGATTGAGAAAATAAAGTAGCCCATCGGGATTGGTTTCAAGTTGAGTTTCAGCACCACAAGACATTTCATCGTACATGTTACCTTGGGTGACTGAGGTGTGTTGAGCCTGGAGAATGCGATCTTGAAGATCAGTACGAACTCTCGCATATTGGAGTTTGATACGCTCTTTACGACTAAGTGCGTCAGCCACAACATTTGCCTTGCCAGGATGGTAGCGAATTTCGCAATCATAGTCGTTAAGTAATTCAACCCAACGTCGTTGCCTCATGTTAAGATTCTTTTGGTCGAAGACATGTTGGAGACTTTTGTGGTCCGTGAACACCACACATTTGGTCCCATAAAGATAATGTCTCCAAATCTTGAGAGCAAAGACAACAGCGCCCAATTCAAGATCATGGGTGGTATAATTCTTTTCGTGAGTCTTGAGTTGTCGAGACGCATAAGCAATAACCTTTCCTCGTTGCATGAGAACACAACCAAGACCTTGGTTCGATGCATCACAGTAGACCACGAAATCATCATTACCATCAGGTAGAGACAAGATAGGAGCTTCACAGAGTTTCAGCTTAAGAGTTTCAAATGCTTCCTCTTGCTTTGGTCCCCACTCATAGGGTTTACCCTTGTAAGTTAAGGTAGTGAGAGGAACAGCGATCTTGGAGAAATTGGCGATGAATCGACGATAATAACCAGCCAAACCAAGGAAAGAACGAACTTCAGTTGGAGTTTTAGGAACACTCCAATTTTCACAGCTTCGATCTTTGCGGGATCAACATGAATTCCGTTCATATCAATGACATGTCCCAAAAATTGAACTTCCTTAAGCCAAAATTCACATTTTGAGAACTTGGCATACAGTTGTTCTTTCTTTAGGAGACCCAAGATGGAGTGAAGATGTTGCTCGTGATCGGATTTTGATTTAGAGTAAATCAAAATATCATCAATGAAAACAATCACGAATTTGTCGAGGTAGGGTCTACAAACCCGATTCATCAAATCCATAAAGACTGCGGGAGCGTTGGTTAATCCAAAAGGCATAACCATGAATTCGTAGTGGCCGTAACGTGTGCGAAAAGATGTCTTGGGAATATCTTCATCGTGGACTCTAAGCTGATGATAACCAGAACGGAGATCAATCTTCGAGAAGTGGGTTGCTCCTTGGAGTTGGTCGAAGAGATCGTCAATCCTAGGCAGTGGATAACGATTCTTGATGGTGAGTTTGTTGAGTTCACGATAGTCAATACACATTCTAAGAGAACCATCCTTCTTTTTAACGAACAAGACAGGGGCTCCCCATGGAGAAGAACTAGGGCGAATGAACCCTTTATCAGAAAGTTCCTGTAATTGACTGGCAAGTTCTTGCATCTCAGAGGGTGCAAGACGATAAGGAGCTTTAGCAACAGGATTAGCACAAGGAACAAGATCAATTCTAAATTCCACTTGTCGAGCAAGAGGCAAACCAGGTAAATCCTCTGGGAAGACTTCAGGATAGTCTCGAATAATAGGAATGTCTTGGATACTTTTGCCTTTGTCCTTCTTCTCTATCACGTTAGCTAAGAAGGCTGTATACCCCTTTCGTAAGTACTTTTGGGCAGTAGTACAAGACATAAGCTTAAGCTCGCCACAGGGTTTCTCACCATAGATCTTCAAAATCTCACCAGATTCGAGAGGGATGCGTATGACTTTCTCAAAGCACAGAATTTCGGCACGATGGGTTGACAACCAGTCCATGCCTACTATAACATCAAAACTTCCAAGATGCATGGGAATTAGATCGATAGAGAAGGTATGATCGTCGAGGTTCAACAAGCAGTTACGAATAATAGAGTCGATCGAAATAGACTTCCCGTTAGCTACCTCTACCACTAAAGGTTCCTCTAGATTAGTGTGGGGTAAGTTAAGTAAAGGTTCAAACTTCAGTGATACAAATGACTTATCAGCTCCCGAATCAAATAATATGGATGCATAGTGGTTATTAATCAGGAACGTACCATTCACCACTTCGTTGTTGTCACAAGCCTGGTTAGCATTGAGATTCTAGGCGCGACCTCGAGCACCTTGGTTCTGGTTGCGGTTCTGGTTTTGGTTTTGGTTTTGGTTACGGTTTTGGTTACGATTAGGGCAGTTGTTGATGTAGTGATCAGGGCTGCTACACTCGTAGCATTGACCACGAGCAGGCCTGTTGTTTTGTTGGTTGGGAGCTGGGTTGTTTATGGCTGGGTTGTTTTGGTTGTTTTGGTTGTTTTGGGCAGCAGGAGCTTGACAGGCGTTGGTGTAGTGTCCATACCGCTTACAGTTATTACACTGGCGGCACGGTCGACTAGGAAGATGATGGTATTGACAAGTGTTGCAAAGAGGGTGAGTCCCGCCATAAGGCTTCTTGGCTGGGTTTTGGGCAGTAGGTGGAGTAGCAGCAACCATGTAGTTTCTAGCCTTACGCTTTTTGTTGCTTGACGTCTCAGGCTTGACTTCAATTGCGGGCTGTGGAGTGTCTTTGGCAACCGTCGTCTTAGTGCCCTTCCGGAAGAGAGTACCGTTCTTCACGTGATTATCAGTAAGAGTGGCCGCTAGACCTATGTAGGAGGTACGCGTATCCGGGTGGGGTTGTCAATCCAATAGATCTATTACTGAATATCGCCGGCTTGGCCATAGCTATTGATTATGTAATGTTGAAACTTGTTGAAACTCGTTGAAACTGTTGTAGACTAATTCATGAGACAATAAAGTTTACAACTAGACATACATGTTGAATTGCTTAAATGAAATGTTGTAAGTATAAAGCATCGCATAAACATGGTTACGTAAACTCACCTTAGTATAGTATTAGGTATTGAGGAATAGTATGAGTGTAGCCCAATAGATTGCCAAGTATTACCCTATGTATAAGGCAACAAATAAGTCTAAGTCTATCTAGTCTACAAGTATATTCTAGGGTTTTGATTTGGGGATATCCAATTATTGAATTTATAATAAAATGTTTAAATAAATAAAGGGAAATTTGATAATTAAATAAATGAAAGTCTTTTTATAAAATTTGAATTTAGGATGTTCACAATAATGTGTTTGAAGTATAAAAATAATTTTTATAAAATTATTTTTTTAAAATAGATTATTAAATCTATTTATTACAAATTGCCAAAATCTAACTTTAACATTTAAAAATATTAAAACTAAAGAATTTTTATTTTAAAAATTATATTTTTGTTCTAAATATTCAGAAATAAATTGTATAAAATTTTGGTGCAAAATTAATAAAAATTGAATAAAAATATAAAATAAATTATTTTTCAGAATTAAAAATCATTTCAATAAAGTTTATCATTGTACAAACTCAGGATAATTTTTGTGGAAATTTATAAAATTGTTTTGATATTTTAATGGATTTTTATAAATATAATAGCATAAAATTGATTTAATTATTATAAATATTAAATAAATAAATTTCAGAAAACTAAAAAATTGTAGGTAAAACTTTTACATCAGATTTGTTAAAAATAATTTTTTTAGAATTTATAAAAAGGTTTTAATAATTAAAAACGAATTTACAAGATTTAATGTATAATATATATAATTGGTTTAATTGTTTTAAAAATGAAACTAAGGAGAAAAAGGGGTGCCATGGCCGGGACTCGAACCCGGGTGGCTGGGGTAACATGAAACAGTCACAACCACTTGGTCCAGACCTGTGACACCCGGCATGTTTGAGTCAACACTTTATGAACACATAAGTCTACCTTAGCGAGAAACGTTTATAAACAAACTTAACTGGGTTAGTTGAGTCGGGTCAGATTAGGATTGTCCAGGGTTCAATGATCTGGAGGATCATTGGGAGTCATTTTGGGGAATACACTAGTACCGGGTTCCGTTGTTGGTGACATTACATGAACTAATTAAGTATATGTGTAGATTATGGGTCGTGTGGTGGATTGTATACTTATACTTGCTTAAACGATGTACAAATGATTATACGTGCCTAAATATGCTAAACATAGACTATGGGTGCATGCTTATGTGTTAAGATGTGTTAGAATGCGTTAAACACGACAAACTGGGAAAAGGTTAACATGTGTTAAAAAGTGCTGTTGACATGTGTTAAAAAGTGCTGATGACCTGAATGTGGAAATAGTGGGCGAACGTGGAAATGGAACTTGAAAAATGGGCGAACGTAGAAACAAAGTGGGCGAATGTGGAAAAGTTCCACATTCGACCATTACAAATGGGCGAATGTGGAAAAGTTCCACATTCGACCACATAAAAGGGGCGAACCTGGACTGGGTATAAATACCATCCTTAGCCATTTTTCACCATTTCACAAACTCTAAACACCTCCAAACACTCTCTATCAGCTATTATCATTGGGGAAGGAGTTTTTGAGCTTGTTTTTCATAACCTAACTCTCTAAATCATTACAAGTGAAAATCTAAGGTGTGTTCCTCATTCCAAATCCTTTTTAAACAATTTTAACTTGTTTTCATCTAAACCCCAAGGGTCCAGATCTGATATCCACAGGTTTTATGGGTAAAAACCTTCCTAATATCTTTCTAAATAAAACCTATTCATAAACAATGAGTTTTTATGCAAACTAAACATGTGTTAATATGATATTATGCATTGTTTGATGATTACTTGTTGTATAGATGATATGATAACAACCTAGGGCTGTTATTAATGATGGGTTATGATTGAAACATGTTACCTTTGATTGTTGATGGTGTTTTGACGATTAAAGGGGTTTTAGTTAGATTTAGGGCTTGTTTTTGGATGGTTATGATAAGGTTATGATAGGGGTTTCTTGTTCATGATGATTTAAGTATGATGAGCTGATGATTGATTAAATTTAGAAAGTTTCCTAATTGGGTAATGATTTCATGCATGATGATGTGACATCTCCATAATTTACTATTTTAGGAAACTTGTAAAAACGGATAGATTTTGGGGTAAAATCGGTAGGGTTTCGTAGGAATATGTTAATGATGCTTGACTGCTGTAACTCATGATGTTTCGTGATGTTTTCGGATGTTTTCGACGCGTTTTTGGGAAAATCTAACAGCAGGGGCGAACCTGGAATACCTTCGACCAGCCAAACGGTCGAAGGTGGACTCCCAGGGGTCGAACCTGGAAACCAAGGGGCGAATGAACCATAAAAAGGGGCGAAGGTGGAAAAAGGGGGCGAAGGTGGAAGTTTAAAGCCACCTTCGACCACTCAAAGCCACGTTCGGCCCTACGATAACAAAAATGAGATTTTTGATACGAACTAAGTGTTTTATGCTTGAACTTTGTGTATAATCTATGTGTACTTGATTAGTTAGGGTAATGAGTCACCAACGGGATGTCGGGACGGTCTGGAATGTCCGGTTAACGTTTAAACACACTTTTTAACATACGTAGTCAAGATCTGGACAATCGGGGACTAGTTAGCCTTCGGGTTAATAGTCATCACACTTATGTAAACTCATTGATAGGTTGTCATTAGTTGGGATTATCATACACGTGTTGGAATTCTAGTTACCAGAAGACGCACTCCAAGGTGAGTTTCACGGCCCCACTCTTTTACTGGTTTTACAATTTCGGGGGAGAAAACATGCTGTGTTCTTTAAACGCGTGTCAAATGTGTTTTTCCTAAAAGGCGTGACAACTATGTTTTGGGTACTCATGTATTCACTACGTTTTGGGAGTGTTCATTTGGGTTCAAGGTATTCATTTATGTTCCGTATTATATGGCCTATGTTGTGGCAGTTCGTTAGCCGTGGTGCGGTAGTTCGTTAGCCTCTATGTGGTAGTTCGTTAGCTATGTTATAGTAGTTCGTTGGCCATGGGATGGTAGTTCGTTAGCTATGGTAAAGCAGTTCTTTGACCATGGGATGGTAGTTCGTTATCTTCGGTGGGCGATAGTTCGTTTGGGAGGTTCGTTATGAAGTTCAAACATTTAACGAGTGTTTTCATCGGTCGGTAGTATCATGATGGTCTTTCAAAAGTTCGTGAAACGTTTTACTTAAAAACCTGTGAACTCACCGGCATTATTTGCTGACGTTTTTAGCATGTTTGTCTCAGGTCGCTAAGGTAGCAGCTGACGATAGGCGCACGGAGTCTCACGGCGTCTAGGATTCATGTGCATCTCATTTAGTATTTTCAGATTTTCGTACTTTTGATTTCACGTTGTAATAAAGTTCTACGCTTCCGCAGCGTTGGATCATTTATGAAAACTTAATGGTTTGATTAGGTCATTTTTTTTTACGTATCATATAGTGTTGTTTATTGTGACCGTTGACTTGGATCCTGGTGTGTCGCGCGCCTCGCGGTAAAACCCCGCACGTGGAAATTTGAGGGTGTGACAGATTGGTATCAGAGCCAATGGTTATAGTGAACTAGGACTGCATGTAGAGTCTAGTCTATAGCCGAGTATCACACACGTTAGACGGTCACACATAATTACGAGTCGTGTCGTTTGGTAAACATACTAGCCTTGTCGGGGTGTCGGTGTCCTCATCACACAGTATCGCGTTATTTAAGGAATGTGTGTATCGGGTGATTTGAAGTTCTAGCTAGGAGCACGCCTAGAGGACCATGTAGAGCGATTTGTTATTTCGGGTGCACACGAAATCATAAATCGAAATGCATGAAAATCTTGGTGGACTTCGTGTTCGGACTAATAGTCATGCTGGAACCATGTTCTAAATTCGTTTGGGTCACTTGTAGCTCGATCTGTTGGTGGTTTTGAGTGTCTTGTCTCATGTTTGGCAGAACATGTCTGGTCGCGCGGGTGGACGTGCTGGTAGACGCCGTGGTGGCGGCGGGGGTCGCAATGGCGGTGGACGAGGTGGTGGGAACATCACCATGACTCAGGCAGAGTTGGAGCACATGTTACAGCAACAGTTGAACGTTGCGTTGGCTGCTTTCCAGGCTGCTCAGCGGACCCTGGGAAACACTAATCAGGGACAGTTTGGGTGCACCTACAAGAAGTTTATGGACTGTAAGCCCCATTTCTTCAATGGGACTGAAGGAGCGGTGGGACTACTTAGGTGGTTAGAGAAGATTGAGTCGGTGTTTGCTATGTGTAACTGTCCCGACGCTGATCGCGTCAAGTATGCGTCTGCTACACTGGAGGGACATGCGTTGACCTGGTGGAACTCCACCACTGCGAACCTTGGCCTGGGTGAGGCCAATGCTATGCCGTGGACCGAGTTTGTTCAGATGTTGAGGGCAGAGTATTGCCCAAGAGACGAGATTATGAAGTTGGAGCATGAGTTTTGGAATCTGAAGATGGTTGGGTCGGAGATCGAGGAGTTTACTGCTAGGCACAACGAGTTGGCTGTGATGTGCCCCGGTTTGGCTACACCGGAGTACCGGAGGATTGAGCACTACGTTGCTGGGTTAGTGCCGGAGGTTGCTGGACTTGTTGCCGCTGCTGATCACACTACTATGTTGGCCACTGTTCGGGCAGCTCACAAGCTGACCAACATGAAGGTTGCTGAGGGCGTCCTACCTCCAAGGGGTGCTGCTGTGAAAGCCCCTGCGGACAACAAGCGAAAGTGGGATGGTGCTGGGAAGAGTGCAAGTTCGGGTCAACCGCAGCAACAGGTGAGGAAGACTGAGGCTTTGGGATCGTCTTCGGGCCAGAGGCAAGACGGGTACACGGGGAAACTGCCGGAGTGCAATCAATGTGGGTTCCATCATTATGGCAGCTGTGAGAAGTTTCGTTGCAACCGCTGTAAGCGTGTGGGCCATGTTGCTAAAAACTGTAGAGTCAATCTACAGACAGTTCCAGGCCAAGCGGTTGTCCCTGCCCCTGTCCCTCAGGGGAACCAAGGGTGTTATAACTGTGGGGAGACTGGGCACTTCTAACGTGATTGTCCTAAGCTGAATCAAGGGACTGCAGGTGGTGCAGGGAACGAAGGTGGCGGCCGAACTACTCGTGGTCATGTCTAGGTCATTGGCGCTAGGGAGAACCAGGAGGATCCTGACATTGTTACTGGTGAGTATTCTTTTCTTGATTCTCGTTATGCTCGTATTCATTCTCGTTCACATTGTTTGGCGATTCGTATTCATTGTGTGCATTCAGTTTGGTATTTGGTCATCATTTTGCATTCATGAGTCTGATGTGGGTCCTTTGGAGATGTTACTTGGACGGTACCGGTGTATCATTTATACCGATCATAGTAAGTCTCTAGTAGGCCTTCGATCAGGAGGATTCATTTTTTTGTATTCACTTTGGGGAGGGCGGTTCCCCGGCATAGACTATTCGTTGATATCATCTTTCGTTCGTGGTTATGATTTCGTTTGTGTTCTAGGAAACGTTACTTGGGTTAGGTCGACACTCATTACTGTCGAAGAGTGAATCTCGGGGCGAGATTCCTTTCAACAGGGGGATGATGTGACGACCGGGAAAATTTTTCTTTTTATCGCTTCGTTCTCTTTGACTTCGGGAAATTTTCGGGACGAAAATTCTTTCAACAGGGGGATGATGTGACACCCGGCATGTTTGAGTCAACACTTTATGAACACATAAGTCTACCTTAGCGAGAAACGTTTATAAACAAACTTAACTGGGTTAGTTGAGTCGGGTCAGATTAGGATTGTCCAGGGTTCAATGATCTGGAGGATCATTGGGAGTCATTTTGGGGAATACACTAGTACCGGGTTCCGTTGTTGGTGACATTACATGAACTAATTAAGTATATGTGTAGATTATGGGTCGTGTGGTGGATTGTATACTTATACTTGCTTAAACGATGTACAAATGATTATACGTGCCTAAATATGCTAAACATAGACTATGGGTGCATGCTTATGTGTTAAGATGTGTTAGAATGCGTTAAACACGACAAACTGGGAAAAGGTTAACATGTGTTAAAAAGTGCTGTTGACATGTGTTAAAAAGTGCTGATGACCTGAATGTGGAAATAGTGGGCGAACGTGGAAATGGAACTTGAAAAATGGGCGAACGTAGAAACAAAGTGGGCGAATGTGGAAAAGTTCCACATTCGACCATTACAAATGGGCGAATGTGGAAAAGTTCCACATTCGACCACATAAAAGGGGCGAACCTGGACTGGGTATAAATACCATCCTTAGCCATTTTTCACCATTTCACAAACCCTAAACGCCTCCAAACACTCTCTATCAGCTATTATCATTGGGGAAGGAGTTTTTGAGCTTGTTTTTCATAACCTAACTCTCTAAATCATTACAAGTGAAAATCTAAGGTGTGTTCTTCATTCCAAATCCTTTTTAAACAATTTTAACTTGTTTTCATCTAAACCCCAAGGGTCCAGATCTGATATCCACAGGTTTTATGGGTAAAAACCTTCCTAATATCTTTCTAAATAAAACCTATTCATAAACAATGAGTTTTTATGCAAACTAAACATGTGTTAATATGATATTATGCATTGTTTGATGATTACTTGTTGTATAGATGATATGATAACAACCTAGGGCTGTTATTAATGATGGGTTATGATTGAAACATGTTACCTTTGATTGTTGATGGTGTTTTGACGATTAAAGGGGTTTTAGTTAGATTTAGGGCTTGTTTTTGGATGGTTATGATAAGGTTATGATAGGGGTTTCTTGTTCATGATGATTTAAGTATGATGAGCTGATGATTGATTAAATTTAGAAAGTTTCCTAATTGGGTAATGATTTCATGCATGATGATGTGACATCTCCATAATTTACTATTTTAGGAAACTTGTAAAAACGGATAGATTTTGGGGTAAAATCGGTAGGGTTTCGTAGGAATATGTTAATGATGCTTGACTGCTGTAACTCATGATGTTTCGTGATGTTTTCGGATGTTTTCGACGCGTTTTTGGGAAAATCTAACAGCAGGGGCGAACCTGGAATACCTTCGACCAGCCAAACGGTCGAAGGTGGACTCCCAGGGGTCGAACCTGGAAACCAAGGGGCGAATGAACCATAAAAAGGGGCGAAGGTGGATAAAGGGGGCGAAGGTGGAAGTTTAAAGCCACCTTCGACCACTCAAAGCCACGTTCGGCCCTACGATAACAAAAATGAGATTTTTGATACGAACTAAGTGTTTTATGCTTGAACTTTGTGTATAATCTATGTGTACTTGATTAGTTAGGGTAATGAGTCACCAACGGGATGTCGGGACGGTCTGGAATGTCCGGTTAACGTTTAAACACACTTTTTAACATACGTAGTCAAGATCTGGACAATCGGGGACTAGTTAGCCTTCGGGTTAATAGTCATCACACTTATGTAAACTCATTGATAGGTTGTCATTAGTTGGGATTATCATACACGTGTTGGAATTCTAGTTACCAGAAGACGCACTCCAAGGTGAGTTTCACGGCCCCACTCTTTTACTGGTTTTACAATTTCGGGGGAGAAAACATGCTGTGTTCTTTAAACGCGTGTCAAATGTGTTTTTCCTAAAAGGCGTGACAACTATGTTTTGGGTACTCATGTATTCACTACGTTTTGGGAGTGTTCATTTGGGTTCAAGGTATTCATTTATGTTCCGTATTATATGGCCTATGTTGTGGCAGTTCGTTAGCCGTGGTGCGGTAGTTCGTTAGCCTCTATGTGGTAGTTCGTTAGCTATGTTATAGTAGTTCGTTGGCCATGGGATGGTAGTTCGTTAGCTATGGTAAAGCAGTTCGTTGACCATGGGACGGTAGTTCGTTATCTTCGGTGGGCGATAGTTCGTTTGGGAGGTTCGTTATGAAGTTCAAACATTTAACGAGTGTTTTCATCGGTCGGTAGTATCATGATGGTCTTTCAAAAGTTCGTGAAACGTTTTACTTAAAAACCTGTGAACTCACCGGCATTATTTGCTGACGTTTTTAGCATGTTTGTCTCAGGTCGCTAAGGTAGCAGCTGACGATAGGCGCACGGAGTCTCACGGCGTCTAGGATTCATGTGCATCTCATTTAGTATTTTCAGATTTTCGTACTTTTGATTTCACGTTGTAATAAAGTTCTACGCTTCCGCAGCGTTGGATCATTTATGAAAACTTAATGGTTTGATTAGGTCATTTTTTTTTACGTATCATATAGTGTTGTTTATTGGGACCGTTGACTTGGATCCTGGTGTGTCGCGCGCCTCGCGGTAAAACCCCGCACGTGGAAATTTGAGGGTGTGACAAGACCAGTGGTTGTGATTTATTCTGTTTTGATTAAAATAAATACACTAAGCGAATTCAGTTTATCCCCTATTCAAAATCACGAACCCTAGTTTCTACAATAGATTGATTCACACATCAATAGCCCAATTAATCATGGGGCTATTGATGTGTGAACGCCGATGAACAAAACCCGCAGAAAACATTAAACTTACAATGTTGTATCGAGTTCGATTGATTGGTCAAACCACAAAGTAAAAATTGCAATCGTGAAGAACAATCAGCTTATAATTAAGAATAATTGGAGGTTGAGAAAAGAGTATTGGCGAGTTGTGAAGGCTCGCAAATGATCAATTTATAGTGTTTAACACTGGATTGATGAATTGGCAAGAGTTGACCAATCATTCAATGTAATACGCATATGTGGTTAATTGATGGACAATTGATTGATAATTGGCGTGTTGCTTAGTCACTGATGGCCGATAATCGTGTAGGGATGCCAAAAATGAATCAATTACGAGTTATGATGGATGATTAAGGCAACTCGCGTCCCACAGTTGACTTTTCAAGTCAACTATGAAGGATTTCAATCAAGCATAAAATTAAAACGCGCCTGGATTCAATCAGATAACAAGGCCAGCCCAGCTGGTTGATGGTTGTTGTGTTGTTGACCCGGTCTTGGGCGCGGGTTCGATTCCCGGCCCAAGCACCTTTTATTTTTTTGTAATTATCAAGCTTTAACGATATACATGTATAATATATTTAGTATTAGGGTTTCACAAGTGCGACAAAAATAATTAAATGCGAACTTTAACGAAAGAACTTGATGTTTTATTAATTATGGTGATGTAACGTACAAGTTTAAATGCGAAATGTTACAACAAGCGCCTCGCTTTGACCAAAGCGAGGCGCTTTGGCCTTTTTTAAAAAAAAATTGAATTTCTTTTAATTCTTTAAAATTATCTGTTAATCACCAAAAAATAATTTTAATTCATTTTTGGTTCTTTTAAGTTGTTTCCAAGCCAAGAAAATTATATCTCTCTGTTTCGCTTCGTTAATTGCTCGTTTTGGTTTTCCAGTAAAAACATCCAGCTTTGTACAACTTTGATGAATCATTGTACGTGGTCATCCGACTAAACCTAACTCGCAACAATTGTTTTTAATTTATTTTTAAGTGTTTTTTAATTACTTTTTGAGAAATGATAATTTTCAGATATTACAGATCAAGGTGTTACCAAGCATGTCAAGAAATGATAATTTTCAAATTTTGCAGATCAAACATTTAAAAATATATTACCAAACATTTAAAAAAAACTTTTCATGCAAGCAAGTAAAATTCAGTTGTTTTACAAATTTCATAGTCTTGATACTTTTAACAATCAGATTGTTTTTCGAGAGAATGGAACTAAGTTGCAAATACGATAATAATCAAACTCATAACTCAAGCCGGTGCAAGTTATGTTGTAGCGGTCAACGATGAAGACAACCTGATAGTGGATACCATGGATCAGAGAGATTGTTGATTGGTATATAGAGAGCAAACCGACGATCATTCAAAATTTAAAGTTACCGCTAACCTCTATGCCATCATCGACTACAGCAAACCGACGATCTTCCTCCACGGCACTCCTAATGGGCCTCTCTTTATTTCACGATACGATTTGTGTTTTTGTTGCTTTTTAAATAATAAGTTTTGTGTTTATCAAACCCTAACGTCTGAGCAATGATTTATTATTATTAACTTATTTTTTGTTAGTTTCATAAATCGTTTTACTAATTCTACTAATTCCGGATTCTTGATACTTTCGTAAATCGTTTTAGTAATTTCCGATTCTTGATAATAATAAATTATTATAATAATAAAAAAAAGGAACTAAATTACAAATATAATAAAAAAATATAATAATAATAATAATGTAATTTAGTCATGGTTAACGCTCAAAAAAGTCAACCTTTGTTGACTCATAGGAGTCTTGAAGACGAAATGAATTTTACAAGATACTTGAAACAAGCTATGGATATGGAGAATAAATCTTTGACTATACGTGGTTGATGATGTCAAGTTTAAGTCGTTGATTCATTTGGAAATCGAAAACGTCTATCGTCACTCTGCATAGAGAAGAAATCAACAACCGGATGGTTGGTAGCTATAGGTAAGAACATTGTGGATGAGGATTGTTTATCTTCCCATTGATTTCAAGTATGTTGCCTTCATCGTTGACAAATATCTGGTCTTCAGAGTTTCCAACCCCTAATACATTCATCAAAGGATATTCATGTGAGAATGATTTCGTACAAGATTCCTATGCAAGCAAGTCAAATTCAGTTGTTAGACCAACTTGAGATATGAGTTTGATTAGCTTGAATCTCTGTAATGGAACACTCTCCGATCCACTAACGTCGTGACATCTCTCCGTCAACGGCATTTAGTTCTCTCCGAACTTCAGCTTCCAAAATACGACGTCGTTGTAGCTCATATGTTATTATCTCTTCTCTTATTCTCTGTTTCTCTAGTTCTCGATGGATTATTGCTCTCATATCGACTCTCACAATTATTCACAATTTTATACATACAACACACCTTCATCGAGGGGTAGAGGGTCACTATTCATACATTAACCACATCGTGAACGTAATGTCATGCACAATGTGTACTCACAGTGACATGTGAGAATGATTTCGTACAAGATTCCTATGCAAGCAAGTCAAATTCAGTTGTTAGACAAACTTGAGATATGTGTTTGATTAGCTTGAATCTCTCTGATCCATGGTCAACGATAGCGGTCAACGATGAAGACAACCTGAAAGTGGATACCATGGATCAGAGAGATTTAAGCTAATCAAACTCATATCTCAAGCCGGTGCAAGTTATGTTGTAGCATCTTTGATCATCTTCTTGTAATTACTTTCAAGTTTCTTTATAATCATTGAAGACAACTTTTCAGTTGTTATCCGAGAGATAGCGGTCAACGATGAAGACAACCTGAAAACAACCGGATGGTTGGTAGCTATAGGTAAGAACATTGTGGATGAGGATTGTTTATCTTCCCATTGATTTCAAGTATGTTGCCTTCATCGTTGACACACAAGACGAATGTTGCAACATGAGTTCGACCAAGATGACACACGAAGCTTTAGACTCCAACCGGATCCAAGTATTACTGTAATGACCAGGAACATTCCATATAACTGTTCAATTTCAGCTTTTGTTTAACTATTTTAGCAACTTCCATAGAGAAGTTATCAATCTCACTTCTCACTGTCCATGTTTACCTTCAACGTCCAACGGTAATGAGTAACCTAGTAACCTCTACAATTATGTGATTTGTTTTAGATAATGAGGTATATGTATAATGAACTTTTCATGCAAGCAAGTAAAATTCAGTTGTTTTACTAATTTCATAGTCTTGATACTTTTAACAATCGGATCGGCCCTAACGATGAGTTTGATGAATCATTGTACGTGGTCTAATCAGGTATATGTACAATGATGTGATTTGTTTTAGATAAGGAGGTATATGTACAATGAACTTTTTACGCTAAATAAAACCGAATAATGTTCTTTATATATGAATAGTGACCCATTATATGAGTAATGTCATGCACAATGTGTACTCACAGTGACATCGAACACTTTATATGAGTAAAACGATCGCTTTACCTGAAAACAACCGGATGGTTGGTAGCTATAGGTAAGAACATTGTGGATGAGGATTGTTTATCTTCCCATTGATTTCAAAGGATATTCATGTGAGAATGATTTCGTTACTGTAATGATCAGAAACATTCCAAATAACTGTAATGATCGCTACGGTTAGTGGATACCATGGATCAGAGAGATTAAAGCTAATCAAAATCATGGCAACCTTTGTTTGATTATACTCGTGTACACCTTTATAAGGTTCTTTTGGCCACAGGTACAGAAAGGTTATAAATGTTCATATCGTTTCAGGTTGCCTTCATCGTTGACCGATATCTCTCTGATAACAACTGAATTTTACTTGCTTGCCTGAAAAGTTGTACCGGTTATAGAGAAATTATACGCAGGTTTTCCAGAGGGTCATTATTCATACATAAAGAACATTAATCGGTTTCATCTTTGTTTCTTGAGTTCAACTTTCCATGATCTACCTTTACATTATTATTATTATTATTATTATTATTATTATTATTATTATTATTATTATTATTTACATTATTATCGTATCTGCAACTTAGTTCCTTTCTCTCGAAAAGTAATTAAAAATACTTAAAAATGAATTAAAAACAATTGTTGCGAGTTAGGTTTAGTCGGAGGACCACGTACAATGATTCATCAAAGTTTTACAAAGCTGGATGTTTTTACTGGAAAACCAAAACGAGCAATTAACGAAGCGAAACGGAGAGATATAATTTTATTGGCTTGGAAACAACTTAAAAGAACCAAAAATGAATTAAAATTATTTTTTGGTGATTAACAAATAATTTTAAAGAATTAAAAGAAATTCAATTTTTTTTAAAAAAAGGCCAAAGTGCCTCGCTTTGGTCAAAGCGAGGCGCTTGAGTGCCTTGCTTTGGCCAAAGCTAGGCAATTGAGTGGTTTGATTAGACCACAAGTGTAACACCCCAACCGATGGCGGAAACATCGAGGTGTCACGTAAGAATGAGTATACAGTAGCACATGGTAACCAAATTTTAATAGAAATAAATTTAAATTGCAAATATCCAAAAATAGAAATACATAATGAGTTTCAAATGTGGAAATCTAATACATCACAAAAGACCAAGCAAGCATAGACTTCAAATTATCTTCATGGAAATACTCTAGTCTTCATGCATCATTATTTCCTGTTGAGTTGTAAAAATGGGGGGGGGGGTCAACTAGAAGTTGGTGAGAATACATAATCCATGTTAAGCAAATAGTTTAAGTATAAAAGTCTAGCAATTCATATGTCAATCGTAAGTTTAAGTCTACATGAATAGCATAATATGTTGAATCGACATAATCAAACCTCCGACTAGTTTAGGTCCATCCCGTCATCTACGGTTCACCTTAGTAATGTGATTGAACGATAACAATCATCCACGCTACCTATGTAGGAGGTACGCGTATCCGGGTGGGGTTGTCAATCCAATAGATCTATTATTGAATATCGCCGGCTTGGCCATAACTAATGATTATGTAATGTTGAAACTCGTTGAAACTATTGTAGACTAATTCATGAGACACAAAAGTTTACAACTAGACATACATGTTGAATTGCTTAAATGAAATGTTGTAAGTATAAAGCATCGCATAAACATGGTTACGTAAACTCACCTTAGTATAGTATTAGGTATTGAGGAATTGTATGAGTGTAGCCCAATAGATTGCCAACTATTATCCTATGTATAAGGCAACAAATAAGTCTAAGTCTATCTAGTCTACAAGTATATTCTAGGGTTTTGATTTGGGGATATCCAATTGTTGAATTTATAATAAAATGTTTAAATAAATAAAGGGAAATTTGATAATTAAATAAATGAAAGTCTTTTTATAAAATTTGAATTTAGGATATTCACAATAATGTGTTTGAAGTATAAAAATAATTTTTATAAAATTATTTTCTTTAAAATAGATTATTAAATCTATTTATTACAAATTGCCAAAATCTAACTTTAATATTTAAAAATATTAAAATTAAAGAATTTTTATTTTAAAAATTATATTTCTGTTCTAAATATTCAGAAATAAATTGTATAAAATTTTGGTGCAAATATAATAAAAATTGAATTTATTATGATTTAATTATGATTAAAACTAACAAAAATTGATTAAAAATATAAAATAAATGATTTTTCAGAAAAAAAAATCATTTCAGTAAAGTTTATCATTGTACAAACTCAGGATAATTTTTGTGGAAATTTATAAAATTGTTTTGATATTTTAATGGATTTTTTATAAATATAATAGCATAAAATTGATTTAATTATTATAAATATTAAATAAATAAATTTCAGAAAACTAAAAAATTGTAGGTAAAACTTTTACATCAGATTTGTTAAGAATAATTTTTTTAGAATTTATAAAAAGGTTTTAATAATTAAAAACGAATTTACAATATTTAATGTATATTATATATAATTGGTTTAATTGTTTTAAAAAATGAAAATAAGGAGAAAAAGGGGTGCCATGGCCGGGACTCGAACCCGGGTGGCTGGGGTAACAAGCAACAGTCACATCCACTTGGTCCAGACCAGTGGTTGTGATTTATTCTGTTTTGATTAAAATAAATACACTAAGCGAATTCAGTTTATCCCCAATTCAAAATCACGAACCCTAGTTTCTGCAATAGATTGATTCACACATCAATAGCACAATTAATCATGGGGCTATTGATGTGTGAACGCCGATGAACAAAACCCACAGAAAACATTAAACTTACAATGTTGTATCGAGTTCGATTGATTGGTCAAACCACAAAGTAAAAATTGCAATCGTGAAGAACAATCAGCTTATAATTAAGAATAATTGGAGGTTGAGAAAAGAGTATTGGCGAGTTGTGAAGGCTCGCAAATGATCAATTTATAGTGTTTAACACTGGATTGATGAATTGGCAAGAGTTGACCAATCATTCAATGTAATACGCGTATGTGGTTAATTGATGGACAATTGATTGATAATTGGCGTGTTGCTTAGTCACTGATGGCCGATAATCGTGTAGGGATGCCAAAAATGAATCAATTACGAGTTATGATGGATGATTAAGGCAACTCGCGTCCCACAGTTGACTTTTCAAGTCAACTGTGAAGGATTTCAATCAAGCATATAATTAAAACGCGCCTGGATTCAATCACATAACAAGGCCAGCCCAGCTGGTTGATGGCTTTTGTGTTGTTGACCTGGTCTTGGGCGCGGGCTCGATTCCCGGCCCAAGCACCTTTTATTTTTTTGTAATTATCAAGCTTTAACAATATACATGTATAATATATTTAGTATTAGGGTTTCACAAGTGCGACAAAAATAATTAAATGCGAACTTTAACGAAAGAACTTGACGTTTTATTAATTATGGTGATGTAACGTACAAGTTTAAATGCGAAATGTTACAGTCTCCCCTACTTTTAGGAACTTCCTCCCGAAGTTGGAGTTGGAGAGTCTGGTGGAAAAAGATGTGGATACTTCGACTTCATCTGGTCTTTACGTTCCCAAGTGAACTCTGGGCGTCATTTAGATTCCCAACGAACCTTAACGATCGGAATGCGACTGCGCTTGAGTTTCTTGACTCCAGTATCAAGAATCTCGACGGGTTTCTCGATAATGTGCATGCTTTCATCAATTTGCACATCCTCAAGAGGAACATGAAGGTTCTCATCTGCTAAGCATTTCTTGAGATTCGAAACATGGAAGGTCGGGTGAACATTGCTTAGCTCAGGTGGAAGATCAAGTTTGTAAGCCACTTTTCCAACTCTGTCAAGAATTTTGAAGGGGCCTACGTATCGAGGAGCTAGTTTTCCCTTTCTACCGAAACGAATTACTCCTTTCCAAGGGAATACCTTAAGTAGTACAAGGTCCCAAACTTGAAATTAGTTCGGGTCTAGTGATACGAGCTTCACCAACCTCAGTCCAACAGACAGGTGAGCGACATTTACGACCATAGAGTGCCTCGAAAGGAGCCATGTTAATGCTGGCGTGATAACTGTTGTTGTATGAAAACTCAACCAAAGGAAGATGAGAATCCCATGCGCCACCAAAATCGATGATACAAGCCCTGAGTATATCCTCAAGTGTCTGGATGGTCCGTTCAGTCTGGCCATCTGTTTGAGGGTGATAAGCAGTACTCAGGTTCAACTTGGTACCCAAAGCATCTTGTAGAGAATCCCAAAAGTGAGAGGTGAAACGACCATCGCGATCAGAGATAATGTCCAAAGGTATACCCTGACGACGTACGATTTTGCTTACATACATCTTTGCCAACCTTTCCACAGAATACTTCTCACGAATAGGTAAGAAGTGGGCTGACATGGTCAAACGATCGACAATTACCCAAATACTGTCGAAACCTTTAGGTGTACGAGGGAGTTTGGTGATGAAGTCCATAGCTATGCTCTCCCATTTCCATACAGGAATCTCTGGTTGTTCAAGCATACCATATGGTCGTTGATGTTCAGCCTTGACCTTTGAACAGGTGAGGCATTTCGCAACGAAAAGAGGAATGTCTTTCTTCATACCAGGCCGCCAATAAGAATAACGGAGGTCATGGTACATCTTGTCAACTCCAGGATGAATAGAATAACGAGACTTATGGGCCTCGTTCATGAGAAAAGTAAGAAGATCATCACGGTCGGGAATCCACAGTCGATTGAGAAAATAAAGTAGCCCATCGGGTTTGGTTTCAAGTTGAGTTTCAGCACCACAAGACATTTCATCGTACATGTTACCTTGGGTGACTGAGGTGTGTTCAGCCTGGAGAATGCGATCTTGAAGATCAGTACGAACTCTCGCACATTGGAGTTTGATACGCTCTTTACGACTAAGTGCGTCAGCCACAACATTCGCCTTGCCAGGATGGTAGCGAATTTCGCAATCGTAGTCGTTAAGTAATTCAACCCAACGTTGTTGCCTCATGTTATGATTCTTTTGGTCGAAGACATGTTGGAGACTTTTGTGGTCCGTGAACACCACACATTTGGTCCCATAAAGATAATGTCTCCAAATCTTGAGAGCAAAGACAACAGCGCCCAATTCAAGATCATGGGTGGTATAATTCTTTTCGTGAGTCTTGAGTTGTCGAGACGCATAAGCAATAACCTTTCCTCGTTGCATGAGAACACAACCAAGACCTTGGTTCGATGCATCACAGTAGACCACGAAATCATCATTACCATCAGGTAGAGACAAGATAGGAGCTTCACAGAGTTTCAGCTTAAGAGTTTCAAATGCTTCCTCTTGCTTTGGTCCCCACTCACAGGGTTTACCCTTGTGAGTTAAGGTAGTGAGAGGAACAGGGATCTTGGAGAAATTGGCGATGAATCGACGATAATAACCAGCCAAACCAAGGAAAGAACGAACTTCAGTTGGAGATTTAAGAACACTCCAATTTTTCACAGCTTCGATCTTTGCGGGATCAACATGAATTCCGTTCATATCAGTGACATGTCCCAAAAATTGAACTTCTTTAAGCCAAAATTCACATTGTGAGAACTTGGCATACAGTTGTTCTTTCTTTAGGAGACCCAAGATGGAGTGAAGATGTTGCTCGTGATCGGATTTTGATTTCGAGTAAATCAAAATATCATCAATGTAAACAATCACGAATTTGTCGAGGTAGGGTCTACAAACCCGATTCATCAAATCCATAAAGACTGCGGGAGCGTTGGTTAATCCAAAAGGCATAACCATGAATTCGTAGTGGCCGTAACGTGTGCGAAAAGATGTCTTGGGAATATCTTCATCGTGGACTCTAAGCTGATGATAACCAGAACGGAGATCAATCTTCGAGAAGTGGGTTGCTCCTTGAAGTTGGTCGAAGAGATCGTCAATCCTAGGCAGTGGATAACGATTCTTGATGGTGAGTATGTTGAGTTCACGATTGTCAATACACATTCTAAGAGAACCATCCTTCTTTTTAACGAACAAGACAGGGGCTCCCCATGGAGAAGAACTAGGGCGAATGAACCCTTTATCAGAAAGTTCCTGTAATTGACTGGCAAGTTCTTGCATCTCAGAGGGTGCAAGACGATAAGGAGCTTTAGCAACAGGATTAGCACAAGGAACAAGATCAATTCTAAATTCCACTTGTCGAGCAGGAGGCAAACCAGGTAAATCCTCTGGGAAGACTTCAGGATAGTCTCGAATAATAGGAATGTCTTGGATACTTTTGCCTTTGTCCTTCTTCTCTATCACGTTAGCTAAGAAGGCTGTATACCCCTTTCGTAAGTACTTTTGGGCAGTAGTACAAGACATAAGCTTAAGCTCGCCACAGGGTTTCTCACCATAGATCTTCAAAATCTCACCAGATTCGAGAGGGATGCGTATGACTTTCTCAAAGCACAGAATTTCGGCACGATGGGTTGACAACCAGTCCATGCCTACTATAACATCAAAACTTCCAAGATGCATGGGAATTAGATCGATAGAGAAGGTATGATCGTCGAGGTTCAACAAGCAGTTACGAATAATAGAGTCGATCGAAATATACTTCCCGTTAGCTACCTCTACCACTAAAGGTTCCTCTAGATTAGTGTGGGGTAAGTTAAGTAAAGGTTCAAACTTCAGTGATACAAATGACTTATCAGCTCCCGAATCAAATAATATGGATGCATAGTGGTTATTAATGAGGAACGTACCATTCACCACTTCGTTGTTGTCACAAGCCTGGTTAGCATTGAGATTCTAGGCGCGACCTCGAGCACCTTGGTTCTGGTTGCGGTTCTGGTTTTGGTTTTGGTTTTGGTTGCGGTTTTGGTTACGATTAGGGCAGTTGTTGATGTAGTGATCAGGGCTGCCACACTCGTAGCATTGACCACGAGCAGGCCTGTTGTTTTGTTGGTTGGGAGCTGGGTTGTTTCTGGCTGGGTTGTTTTGGTTGTTTTGGTTGTTTTGGGCAGCAGGAGCTTGACAGGCGTTGGTGTAGTGTCCATACCGCTTACAGTTATTACACTGGCGGCACGGTCGACTAGGAAGATGATGGTATTGACAAGTGTTGCAAAGAGGGTGAGTCCCGCCATAAGGCTTCGTGGCTGGGTTTTGGCCAGTAGGTGGAGTAGCAGCAACCATGTAGTTTCTAGCCTTGCGCTTTTTGTTGCTTGAGGTCTCAGGCTTGACTTCAATTGCGGGCTGTGGAGTGTCTTTGGCAACCGTCTTCTTAGTGCCCTTGCGGAAGAGAGTACCGTTCTTCACGTGATTATCAGTAAGAGTGGCCGCTAGACGTTTGGCCTCTTCCAAAGTTGCAGGATTTCTTCCCTAAACGGTGTCCTGGATTTGCATGGGCAGACCACCGATGTGTTGATGCGTTTTGCGACTAAGGATTGGATATACAACATTAACATGTGTTAGTGATGGCCGAAGGTAAATATAATGGGGCGAAGGTAGAAAAGTCTGGGCGAAGGTAGATGATAAAGGGACGAAGGAAGAATGGACCTGAACAAAAGACACATTCGACCATTTGGAATGGGCGAATGTGGAAATCACTCACATTCGACCAGTTGAAACGGGCGAATGTGCAGTGACTATATATAGTTTTTGTGATTTTGATAATGTAAGAGAGTTGTCATTTTGTGTCCAGGTTCAGTTCAGGTTCAGAGGTGTTTTTGAGAAATAGTGTGTGTGTTCTAGATTAACATAAACTGATTGTAAATGCTTTTTGAATGAAGTTAATCTATGAAATGATATTGAAAATGATCTTGATTGTGTCGTGATTTGTGTTTTATCAATTTGTTCAGAACTAGGGTTTCCGCACCTGGTTTTGTGACTTGTATGATCGTATAATCCTGTTTTAGCTAAAATCCAACGCTCACAAAGTGGTATCAGAGCCTAGAGGATCATACAACAACAAATTTGATAAGATCAGAGCTGATTTGGACATGTTTTTGATATAAAATCATCTGTTTTTACATAAACATTGTTTCTAAGAGTTTTTGATCGATTTAAAGGTGAATTTGTGGTCGAATTCAAGTTTTCCAAGACTTAAAGTTGTTCCAAATCAATTCCGAAACATAACCTGATTGAGATCATTCAAATCCATGAACTTTTGAAAATCTGAGATCAGAATAACCGTTTTTCAAACAATAACCGTTTTTCAAAAATGAGATCTGACTGTTTTGGGCGAACCTGGAACCTGATCTGAGTTGAGTGGTCGAAAGTGTTAAAAAGTGGCCGAACCTGAGTAGTTTTTGGGCGAATCTGAATTTTCTTGTTGAAATTTTTCACCTTCGGGTAAAATTTTCACATTCGTCCGTTTTCATTTTGGGCGAAAGTGAAAATCTGTTAGGGTGTGTTTACATTCTGGTCACTTCTACATTCGGGTGATACTGTGTGGTCGAATATAGAAATAGAAGGGACGAAAGTGAGAAATTTGGACGAACATAGGATTATTTGGACGAACCTACTATATTTCGGGCGAACTTAGGGATTTTGTTGAAAATTTTTCTAAGTGTTGAGATTTTCAGATTGAGATCATGTGGCGTTTTCAAACTACTCCGGGATCAGCAACAACACAACCACAACAGCAGACGATGGACCCATGGACAGTGGCAGCGCAAAACACGAACACACAGTCTTCACAACCACTTAACTACATGACAACGACGAGCACGATGCCTCAAAGTGTAGCACATCCGGCACTGCAATCTGATTACTGGGGAGTAGCTGCAGCGGCGGTAAATACTCAAACCACTAATGCTATTTCTACTTTGATTAAGGATTTGTCTACAGGTAGTGGAACTCGGCCACCGAAGCTCATGGATATGCAAGAGTATAATCAGTGGCATACCATGTTCAAGATCCATTTGGAAGGCATGGGAGTTGAAGGAGCAGAGGCTTGGAGCATGATTGTTAAAGGTTACACAGCACCGATTCTGGAGAATACAGGTGAGATGATTCCTCTAGAAAGCTTAACTGAGGATGAAAAGAAGAAATATGTGGTAGAGAAGAAGGCGTTTTCTCAACTGACACAGGCAATCACAAGTGACCTGTTGCATCAGTTTGGAACATGTACTACATCAAAGCAGCTTTGGGATAAGCTGAAGAGGAAGCATGATGGTAATGAGAAGACCAGGAGTCTGAGAATGGAGGAATTGGTCAAAGAGTTTGAGAATTTTTCTTTTATTAATAATGAAACTTTAAAAGAACTAACTCCGAGATATATGCATTTGTTGTCTGAATTGTCTAGTTATGGTGTACAGATTCCAATGACTAAGCAGGTGGATAAGTTTGCAGATGCTTTACCACCACAATGGGATCAGCATGTGGAAGTACTGAGAGAGAAGGATGCTTATCAATTCTGGACCATTTCAGAGTTTATCGAAAAGCTGGAGAACAAAGAGTTGGAGGATAGGAGGAAAGCTAGAAGGTCACAGATTCCTCAGAATCCCAGTTTGTATTTTGGAGGCACTTCAGTTCCAGCTGGAAACTCGAGCTCAGGAAGTATTGCACCACATGTTGCATGTATTTCTAATGTCATGGAATCATCAAAACCAACCACCAACTACACACCACCACAATACAATTCCTACTCACAACCATCATATACACCACCACAATATAATTCCTACATTTCACCAATCTCTCCAATGCAACAAGCAAGTTTTTACACCGCTAACCAATCACAACAACCAGTAAACCAAGTTACTCAACATAAACAACAACCGGTGGTTTTGGATACATCTAACTTGGGAAATGTGACTGTGGAGGTTGCTCAGCAACACATTGCATTAGTCTCAGCAATGGTTTCATCCTACAATGGTTTAGTTGCTAGTCAGATTGGGAACAACAACTTAACCAACGAAGACTACGCACAGATAGACAAGGAAGAGATGGAACTCATTGACATTCACTGGGCTTTTGCGAGTATAATGAGAAGAGCAACAGAGTTCATCGAGAAAACAGGAAGGACTGATTTGGAAACTTCTCCAAACACAACCTATGGATTCAACAAGGAGAAGGTTACGTGTTTTAATTGTGGAGAAAAAGGACACTTCAAAAGGGAATGCACCCAGCCACCTAAACAAGGTAATCGAAACCCTTTCAATGCAAATTACCAGAACCGTCAACAAAACCAAGTTTCTTACCAAAATAACAACAACTACCAAAACCGAAACTTTAACAACCAAAACAGACAACCAAACACTCAAAACCAGATTCAAAACCAATCTCCTAATCACACAAACCGAACAGTTGTACCTATTACTACACCTAATGAGACTCAACAGAATGCGAGTCAGAACCAAGCTTTGGTGACTCAACAGGATGAGAGGTTTGACTGGTCGGGCATGCAAATAGGAGTTGAGGAAGTGACTACTGGTGGGAATGTGGCATGTGTTGCTTATCAGGTTGATATGGAAGAGTCGGTGGCAGTTGATGAGAAGAAAGAAACTGAGGAGTGTGAAAGTGATGATTCTGAGACTGAGATGGAAGTGGAGAATGAACCTGTTGAGGTTAAGGCTGAGGAAAAGAGTTCTGGAATGGTGATTGATTCAGTTTCTGATGTTCCCAAAGAGTGTAGATCAGTTTATTCAGATTCAGAGAGCGAATCAGACACAGAGGCAAGTGTTGATTCTTTAGATGATGATATTGATCAGTTGCTGGCAGAAGCTGACTTTTTGATGACAAGGAGGTCGTGTATCGCTGATGATGCTTTCACTAAGATTGACTACTCCAAGTTTTTCACTGGAAAGGAAGCTCATTTTGCGTTGATGGCCATGACTGAACCGCCAAAACCTGTAAGTTCTGAATCTAGCACTGATGTTATGAGTGATAAATATTGTGGAACATGTGATAGATTGACTGAGGAGAATAAACAACTCCGAATTTCACGAGATAGTGCTATCTTGAACTGTCAATCTACTCGCAAAGAGTTGAATGCTTTTAACAAAGTATTAGATGGCTATAAAAAGGACATTTCCGACTTGAAAAATACTTTGTCATTGAAACAATTGGCCATAAACAACTATATCAATGAAATTGAAAACACCAAGTTGGAAATGGCAGCCATAAAATGCTTTGCTGAAAAGGTTAACAAGAAGTTGGAAAGTTATAAGAATGTTGCTTATGTGGTAGATCATATCATTGATGATAACACCACCAAATTACAAGTCTGTACCATCTCCGGTTCTTTTTGAAAACCATAACTATCACCAAGTTATACCGGAGAGTTCGGTAAAATCAGACTCATCGTCGGAAATGGAATCTAATACTTCGAGTATTGGTGATCCTTATTCCGATGTGAGACCGATTTTGGGCTTGAACAATGAGGGTGTTTATGCTGAGAGTGATAATTCAGACTCAGAAAATGATGATACTGGTAGTGATCAATCTGTTAATGAATGTGAGATTCCAAAAGAAAATCACATCATTACTACTGAACCAGTGTCACCATCTGATCATGTTCATCCGATGGCAAATGCTAATCGTGATAAAAAGTCTGAAAAGATTGATGCTAAGAAAGATAATGATGTTAAGAATGTGGTTAAATTGAATGAGCTGAATGAACCAAGTGACAAACCTGTTAAGGTGTTTTATCGGATGGAAGGATCCGATAAGATCATTTCTGATGAGGAATTTCCGATCAAAAACGTTAAATATTCTAAACTTGATAAAATCTGGCAAGAAAGCACAATATGGTTTCCAAAACATGAAAGAACCAATGAAATTCCACCAGAAATCTTAAAGAAATTGTTTTCAGAAGTTCCTCAAGAACCAAAGGTTCATGTCACCGAGTTCATTCGACCAAATGATAAAGCAAATGGTTTTCATGAGCCCTCTTACTCGAAAGGACCACTTCCTAAGAGTTTAAGAAATCAACAGTATAATGATCAATTTCCTGTTAGATCATTTGCTTCACCAAATGCTCATTATGTGTTTGAGGAATATAGAAAATTCTTTAAATGTGGAGAACGCGGGCATTTACTTGCTCAGTGTCCATATGTAAGGCACAAAAGACATGAGGTTGAAGTTCGAAATTCCATGAGAAAGCCGATTGATCATTATGTTCCACCACATAGACGGGCTGTTCCTCAACAACAACAATTTTATAATCAAAACAATTTTCAAATGAGGAACAACCGTTCATTTCAATATGATCACAGAAATCGGATAGCTATGGAACAATCTTGGAGAAAACCTGTGGTGAACACAACAGCTGATAGACAAAAGGTTCCACAAAAACCAATTGTCAAGTCAAATGTTGGACCTAAGTCTGTTAATTCAGATAAGGTTGCTAAGAAAGTTACTTTTAGTAACAATGTTCAGAAACCAATTGAGAAACCAAAATCTCAAATTCGTATTCTCAAAAGGTCTGAACAATCTTGGACACCTAATGGTACTCCAGGAGCTTCTACTTCGAAGGTAAGTGAGAAAAATGAAACTGTTTTGAAAAATCAGAAAACGATTGATTCAAAACAGAAAGTTGTTGAAAAAGTCAATGAGAATGTTTCTTTGAAATCCAATGTTCAAAGGCCCAAGACTCAGGCTTGGGTCCCCCGAAAGAACTAAATGTTTAATTTTTGTGTGCAGGGAGCTTCAGTTGGCCCTATTAGCAGTCTCTGGATTGTTGATAGTGGAGCTTCAGGCCACATGACGGGGGATTTGGCATTGTTGTTTGATGTGAAGAATATTAATGGAGGATATGTCCCGTTCGCGGGTAATAAAGGAGGATATATTACGATGGAAGGAAGCGTGAGTAATGGGATTGTGACTTTCGAGCGGATTTCTTATGTCAAGCAGATAGACTATAATCTGTTGAGTGTCAGTCAAATATGCGATAAACAATTTTCTGTGCATTTTGATGACAAATCCTGCTATATTCTCAAACCGGGCTTCAAAATTCCAAAGGAGTGGGTTATGTTGATGGCACCTCGAGTCAACAATCTTTATATTCTTGATATGTCCAAGGCGATGACATCACAGGGACAGATAACATGCTTTCTATCCAAGGCGACCGAAAAAGAATCGATAATGTGGCACCGAAGAATGGGGCACATTCATCTGAGGAAAATGAATCAGTTAGTGAGAAATGGACTTGTCGATGGAGTAAACGTGAAAAATTTCCATCTAAACGACAAGTGTGTAAGCTGCATGAAAGGAAAACAACACAAACAGTCCCATAAATTGAAGAAAGTTAACTCTGTTGAGATGCCGCTTGAGCGATTGCACATGGATCTTTTTGGACCGGTCAAGCGCAAAAGTCATCTTGGAGAGCTTTATTGCTTAGTCGTCACTGATGACTATTCACGATTCTCATGGGTGATGTGTTTGAAGAACAAAAGCGACACCTTTACAAACTTACAAGTTCTGTTCACTCGACTGGAGAATATCTACAATTTGAAGATAAAAAGGATCAGGAGTGACAACGGGACGGAGTTCAAAAATGCAAAGATGGATGAACTTTGTGAAAGCAAAGGGATTCATCATGAATATTCGGCTCCGTATACCCCGCAACAGAACGGTGTTGCTGAAAGAAAGAATAGGACTCTAATTGAGGCGGCTCGAACAATGCTCGCTGATTCAAATCTTCCGGTAATGTTCTGGAATGAGGCGATTTATGCAGCAAATTATACATTAAATCGGGTTATAACAGTGAAGAAGTTTGGAAAAACATCTTATGAGCTGTTACACCGACGAAAGCCCAATTTAGAGTATCTAGAACCTTTTAGGGCGCCATGCACGATGTTGAATCCAAGCGAGAAGTTTAGTCCTAAAGTTGAGGAGGGATATTTTGTTGGATATGCAACCCCGCTCAAACGGGTATTCAACAAGCGAACTCGTCAAGTGGAGGATTGGGCTAACGTGGAAGTTCAACGATACACTCAAAATTTGCAAGGAACGGGCCCTGATTGGATGTTTGATTACAAAGATTTCTTTGAATCATTCAACCTAGATAGCCTGGTTGAAGAAGCTGTTATCAGATTACTTTACGAGTGTGAAAACGCGGCAACTTCACCGTTGATGCGTCCAATCACCGTAAACCCCCCCACCAGCTTCTAATGATACCAGTGCTCCTATACAAGAAGAAGAGATGTTTCAAGAAGCTTCAACTTAATTAGACACTTCAGAATCTGAAGATGAACAATTTGAAGAAGCTGTTCTTGAACATGCAGAAGACTTAGAAGAGCAAACTGTGAACCCAACTCCAAATCCAGATGTTGCTTCATCGTCTAACACGAGTCATGATCAGGATGCTGTAGAGAACTTGACTGCTCAGACGGGAGTGATTGTACCTGTTAATCCGGAATCTCGGATTCACCCGCTGGAGCAAGTTATCGGTGATCCTGGAAGTGGAGTGATGACCAGAGGGCAACTAAAAAGCGTTAATTCGCCAGAGAGTTTTGGTGCTTTAGCATTGTATGCCAAAATTCAGAAATCTGGAAGCCAAAATGATTGGTCGTTTGCATGTTATGTGTCGCAGGTAGAGCCAAGGACATACAAAGACGCTTTGAATGAAGATGCCTGGGTTGAGGCAATGCAGGAGGAGTTATTGCAATTCCAGAAATTGGGAGTCTGGACGCTCACAGATTTGCCGCCGGGAAGAAAGAAAATAGGCACTAAGTGGGTGTTTAAGTGCAAAAAGGATGATCGTGGAGTTATTGTTCGCAACAAAGCCAGATTGGTTGTGCAGGGTTTCCATCAAATCGAAGGAATTGATTACAACGAAATCTATGCACCAGTAGCACGAATGGAAGCTATTCGGATGTTCCTTGCGTTTGCTTCGTATAAGAAATTCAAAGTATATCAAATGGACGTCAAGAGCGCATTTTTGTACGGTAAAGTCAAGGAGGAGGTTTATGTCGGGCAGCCACCAGGCTTTGAGGACCCAATCCACCGGGACAAGGTCTACGTTCTGAACAAAGCTTTATATGGTTTGCACCAGGCTCCAAGACAGTGGTACGAGGAGCTAAGTACATACCTCATCTCCAAAGGATTCAAGCGCGGCCTCGTCGATTGCACCCTCTTTACGAAGAAGACGGGAGATGACTTGCTTCTAGTACAGATTTACGTTGATGATATTATATTTGGTTCAACTAACGAACTTTTGTGCAGGGAATTTGAAACTGTTATGCAGGAGAAGTTCGAAATGAGCGCTATGGGGGAAATGCAGTTTTTCCTCGGCTTACAGGTGGATCAAAGACCCGACGGGATATTCATTCACCAGACGAAATACGTAGCCGACATCTTGAGCCGATTCCAGATGGAGGACTCTAAGCCGATGGATACCCCAATTCAACCCAATCACGGGATTGGAGTGGACGCTAAGGGGGAGCTGACTGACCCATTTACATACAGAGCAATCATCGGATCTCTGATGTATTTGACAGCGTCTCGACCAGATATTATGTATGCAACGTGTCTCTGTGCTCGCTATCAATCGAAGCCGAAACAAAGTCATCTGACGGCGGTCAAGCATATCCTTCGATATCTGAAGGGTTGTCCATCAAAAGGACTTTGGTACCCTAATGATGATGATTTTGATTTTATTGCTTTTAGTGATGCAGATTGGGGCGGCTGTGACAAAGACAGCAAATCAACCACAGCCGGTTGCCAGTTTTTAGGGTGCAGGTTAATTACCTGGCAATGCAAGAAACAGACGTCCGTCGCACTGTCTACATGTGAAGCCGAGTACATTTCAGCCTCGAGTTGCTGTTCGCAAGTGCTCTGGATCCAACAACAGATGGTCGATTACGGTTTGCAGTTTCTTAAAACCCCTATACACTGTGACAACGAAGCCGCAATTGCATTAACTAAAAATACTGAAAATCATTCTAAAGCGAAACATATCCGGATTAAATATCATTTTATCCGTGATTGTTACGCTAAGGAATTGATAGATATGGTCAAAATCCATACTGACTACCAACGTGCAGATTTGTTTACAAAAGCTTTTGACAGATCCCGCTTTGAATATCTTTTGAAAGTAAACAATATAAAGGAAAAACAGGACTAATCGGCTCCTCGGTTTATCGCTTTTTAATTTTTAGTTTTAGTTCTAAATTTTTGCTAATTGGGAATTTCTCTTTGCTAATTGGGAATTTCTCTTTACTATCATAATCCTCAAAGAAGTTGATGCTTTCGAGGGGGTTGTTTAATCCTCAAAGAAGTTGATGCTTTCAAGTGGATTGTTTCTTTCAAATTTTTGTTTTGTTTTTCAGAAAAATTAAAAACCCAAAAATATGTTCTTTATTTTAGGGGGAGTCATTTTATCAGAAAACCCAAAAACATTGAAAAATTTTCAAAATACCTAAAAATTAGAAAAACCCAAAATGATTTCCTGGATAAAAAGAGGAAATGATAGTACATCAGTGGGGATCTGACACAGGCTAAAGAATTGTATAGTTTTATGTGACGTATGTTGATTACGTGTGATATGCTGATAGGCTTCGTAGACTATATATTGCGTGCATTAGTGATACAAACATAACAAACTACGCGTTTGTGGCTGAACACCTCATGGGCATATGGTCTTAGTACCGTAATTTCGTTTGACAGGGTGTTTGTACAAAACTCGGAGGTTTAGGGTCGTTATGTTATTAGTTGTCTGGGGATAGCCTATCTGATTTTCTGCTGTAAGTCATTACGGACCTAGATCAGACAGGATGTCTTTATAAAAGAGCTTTATGCCAAAACCTAAAGTTACCGAATTGAGGAACTTTCCATGTTATATGATGATCAAAGATTATCTATAATATCGTATTGATCATTGATGCAAATCATGATTAATATCAGTCCTCAACCTGGTATGGTGCATATGTTACTTTGCTGCATTAATTTGCTGACCTGTATACCTCTATGCATTATATCTTGTACAATTACAGACGACGAAAGCATAATCACGCTTTACAATGAGTCTTTGTGCAGATTACTTCTTGATACGGGAGTATGTCGTGTGTGTGGGAACCACAATGTGTTAGTCTAATACACCTAATTCGTATCATTTTAAAGCATTGCGTAATTGTCTGCATGTGAGCTTATGTGGACAACAATATCAGCAATTGCCGTGTCACATATTGTTTCTAATGATAATATTAAAACAGATCAACGCTGTGTTCAGATTTCTCAGAAAACTGATATGATCTTCTTACCGGAAATCACAAAATGTTTACTGCTTTCATTTACTTTATGCATTTTACTTTGTCGCTTTTTACTTTTATTGTCAAAAAGATACAAAATCCAAAAAGATTTTAGGTGTGTTTTGATAAAAGTTTCAGAAAATCCAAAAGATTTGCATTTCTGCTTTATTTTTGATAACCGGGGATGCTTGATGGTCAATTTCTGAGATTTGATAACACCATCTGGGCTTTGTATCATTCAAAAAGTGAAAATTTGACTTTTGGAAGTTTAACGGATTGAAAAATGTTGAACGGGATTCGAATTCGTGTTTTGGCGAAATTTTCAGATTTTTCCATTTCACATTCGCCCCTTAAATGGGTCGAATGTGGAAAAATCATCATATTCGACCGTTTTGATTTTGGGCGAATGTGGACTTTTTCACTTCCGGGTGTAAATTCCACTTCCGGGTACCTTTTCACCTTCGGGTCTTTAAAAAAGGGGCGAAGGTGGCATGGTTTTACATTCGTGCCATTCACTTGGGGCGAATGTGGACTTAACCCACATTCGTCCACTACAAACGGGCGAACGTGGCTGCTTATATATAAGCCTTTCAGGTTCGATCCCCTTCATTCAAAAATTTTTTCAAATTCTCTTCAATACCAGACCTTGTTGCTCGTGATTCTTATGATTCATTGATTTGTTCCCTGACCATTACTGATCATTTTAAGACTAAACTTGCAGGTAATGGATGACATTTCAGATCAGTTTTGATCGTTTTATGCACAAGTCCTAGGGTTTCAATTTTCAGGGTTTATGATGATTATTGATGCTTGTTTTTGATTACCGATCAGTTTTCATAGGTTTTAGGGGGAGAATGTAGAAGGAATTAGGTTAATAACACATTTAGATGATAATTTGATCGTTTGAACACGTTTGAACCCTAATTCTACTTTAAAACCAATGAAAACTGATTCATTGTCAAAATTGTTAATGAACGAGTGTTAGTCGGACTTGTTAGCACATATTAGGATCAAAATTACAAGTTAAAACCAACAATGGCAAAAAATTTAAATTTTGGGGGAAAACTGTTTCACATTCGGTTGTTATAAACGGGCGAAAGTGGAACTGGTTTGGGCGAATGTACAACAAAATGGACGAATGTGACTTTTAATCAGAACTTTTTCATATTCGACCATATATTTTCACATTCGACCAGATTTACTCACATTCGGCCAGTTCAAAACGGGCGAATGTGCAGTTTATTTTGACCAATTTTTTTTTTATAATTTTGTCGTTTTTATATTTTGACGTGTTTCATTGATTTTTATGTGCAGATGGCTGATCAACCCGAGAACGTTGAAACACCAGCAGTCAATGTTGAAACTCCAGCTGAGATTACAGTTCCAGATCCAGCGCCAGAAGCTGAAATGTCTGTTCCGAGCAGTTGGCCGTTTGAAAGATCGCACAACTGTTGCGCTTATCTAGGAGATGTTGAGAAAAATACGGAGTTTACCGGGATTATAGAATTTCTGAAGAGGAGCAGGATTGTTCATGCTTTAGCCACACCAACCATCATATACAAAGACATCATTGAAGATTTTTATCAGAATGCGAAGTATGACTACTGGGAGAATCAGACAATCATCAAGAGCAAGATTCAGGATATGGATATGTTCTTGACTGAAGCTGATATTCGGGAAGCTTTACAGATTAAGTTTGAAGATAGTGAAGATCCCAGGGAGTTATCATGGACAGAACAGAAGGCGTGTTTCTTACGAATGAAATACAAAGGTCCAATCACTGACGGATCTATGTATAAGGGGAAACTGGGAGTGCAGTACAAGTATTTTGCACATGTTCTTATTCATGTTTTTGGATGTGTGAGTGGTGGTTATGATGTCATGAGAAGGAGTTTGAGTTCATTAATGGTTGCGTTGACACTCAACAAACCATTTAATGTTTCTGGGATGATTCTTGATCATATGCTGGAGATGCTGAAGGGAATGAAGAATAAGAAGTTTATGTTGTATCCGAGATTTCTGATGATGATCTTTGACTATAAGTATCCAATGTTGAAAAAGGATCCGACTATGATCCTAGGTCAAGATCATATGAATATTAGAACTTTGATGAGGATGAAGGGTTACAAAGGTGTGCCTGATAGTGAGAAGCCACCTAACAGGAGATTATTTGGTGCTTTGGCTCGTCCGGATTACACTGATCCTGGCAAGAACAAAGCAAGACATGATGATAGTGACTCAGACAATGATGATCCCTTAGTGTATGTTGATTCAAGAACTAAGCGGAAACGGCAAGTAGTCAATCCTGGAGCCAAAGGGAAGGGCAAGGGAAAGGCTGTGGATCAGGGAAGCACTAAGCAACAAGTGGCTAGAAAGAAATCGACGGCGAAGAAAGGATCGGGTTTGGTGGATGAAGAGTCGGTAGATTCAGAAGAGACTGAGGTTGATGAGCAGTGGGATTCTGATGATGAGAATGTGAGGACCACCAAACGTAAGGCCACTATGGTTGGTGAGTCTGAATCCTTGAACCAGTCGATAGAAGAAGCTGAGAGAAGAAAGAAATCAGTTGAAGATGAGGGTCTAGGTGTTGACCTAGCAGAACTGAGTGTTGGAGATACTGTAGTGGTGAATTTGCCCAGAAAGACTAAGAAACAAAAGACTATGGCCAAGAAGTCAAGCGTAAAAGAACTGAGGGAGAAAGAGTTAGCTCAGTTATTGAAGGGAAAGAGATTACCTGATGCTGGTACACCATCTAAGCTATCTTCACCTGTTGCCAAGAAGCAGAAGAAAGCGAAAGAGGCAGAGACTTTACCAATCGATCAATTCAATATCGATATGGATAAAGTGCTCGATATGTTTAGAAAGCCTCAAAAGGAGAAAGTTATTGAAGTTGAGCCATCCAGATCTAAGTCGAAGAAAGTAACTGTGGATGACGATGTTATGAAGCAAGTGAATAAGAAGATGGAAGACATGATGAAGATGTTGGTTGCTCAACAAGCTGAGATTGCTAAGTTCAAGCAGAATGAGGAGAAAATGCTTCAGATTGTGGTTGCTTCGAAATCTAATCAGGATGATATAAATGATAAGATTAAGATGATTGAAGCAAAGAATGAGAAGCTTGAAAGAAAGTGTGAAAGAAACAAGAGCAAAATCAAACTGATTAAGGCTGATAACAAAGAACTAAAGAAGGAAAACAAACGCCTTAGTAATTTGATTGAAGAGCTTTATAGCAGGGCACCCCAGTTAAAAGAGGGTGAAGAAGATGAAGAAGAAGATGAACAAAAAGTTGATTATGAGTATTCTGAATCTGAGAAAGAAGAAGATGATGATGAGGATAATGATGAATCGGAGAAAAGCGATGATGATAATGATGATGATGATGACAATAATGATGATGATGATGGTGCTGAAGGTGCTGGGAAAAAGCAAGGTGATGAGTTTAGCAGTGGAAGTGATCATGATGGAGGAGATGATACTTCTAGATTTAGTTATGAGAAGAGAACACCAAAGAAGAAAGATACTGGAGAATCAAGTTCCAAGAAGAAAGGTGAGAATGTTGATTCGGATGAAAGTATTTTCTGGAACGAGAAGGTGAGATCTTTGTCTGATGATGCTAAACAGTTGTATAAGAATATGTTGGAAAAGAGAGAGTGGACCATTGAGTTCACAGGATGCTTTGCTGAAATATTCCAGACTGATGACTTAAGATATGAGTTGGAATATGAAGATCCAGATCTTGAAGAAGGGGAATTACCTGCATCTGTGGCAAAAGAGATACTAGATGGTCTTGCACAGAGGGTAGGGAAAACGTTTGAGGAGTTTATGATGGATGAATCGATTCCTGATATTCCTGAAAAGGATATGGGAAGTCATTCAGATGATGTGCAGACTCCAGAGAACAATGAAGTGGAGGTAGAAGATATAACTCATGAAGAGTTTCCCCAATATTTCAGACAAGATGATGAAAATGAAGTATTTCCTGACTTCACTGAGATACCAAATAAGTCAGCGAAACAGAAAGCTAAGAAAAGGAGTGAAGAGTTTGTTGAGAAGGTATTTGGTACTGAAAAGAAAGATTCTTCTAACCAGTCTGATGAGTTGAAGAATTATATGAAGAAATTGAAGGAAATGGATGAGAACCGACCAAAGCCTGAAGCTCAAGGTAACTTTTATCGATTTCATAATGCCAAGTTCAAAGGCAGAGCTCTCGGGTGGACTTACTTAGGCAGACTGAAGTGTATTGCTGCAAAATGGGAAACCGGAATTCTGTACTTCAACAGATTCTGTGACTTGCTTACTCTACCGTACTGGGCGATTAGAGACTTATGCAGATTCCCAATGTCAGGTGCCGAAGTAAATGGATCACATGTCGGTTGGTGTGCTGATAAATTGGTTTGGGAAAGTCGTACGAGATGGAACAGATTCAAGCCCCAATATCCCCGTAGAAAAGTGCATAGGGATATTGATCCACAAACCAATATGAAACGTGTTACTTTGATTTATAAAGCACCTAATGTGATGAGGAAGATACCGTTGATGCCAATGCCACAGCATTTTAGTGCTGATTTCATCTTTTGGTATTATGATTGGAGAAAGGCAGAAGCGGTGATCGTGTTGAGAGATGGAAAGGATAAATACAAGCATGTTCATGTATTTGATCCTATGTGGTTGATTAATTGCACATTTGAAGACATCATCATGTTGTTCTACAATCCGATCTACTATGAACCCAATGACTTTGCTCAAGCGAGAAAGTATACGCAAGTTGTTGGAGTTTGTTTTGCGTATGATATCAATGCAGGAAGCAACTTGGAGAGTAAACTTGGCAAGACTGTGAAGATAGCCAATGTGTCTAAGCCTGTGAAGAAAACATTTGAGCCGCCAATGACTACTGAGCAGAAGAAACAGCTCAGAATCAAGTTGATGAACAAGACAATGGACCAATAGAGAAAACTATCCAATCAATAGTCGAGGGGGAGTTTGTTGATGCGTTTTGCGACTAAGGATTGGATATACAACATTAACATGTGTTAGTGATGGCCGAAGGTAAATATAATGGGGCGAAGGTAGAAAAGTCTGGGCGAAGGTAGATGATAAAGGGACGAAGGAAGAATGGACCTGAACAAAAGACACATTCGACCATTTGGAATGGGCGAATGTGGAAATCACTCACATTCGACCAGTTGAAACGGGCGAATGTGCAGTGACTATATATAGTTTTTGTGATTTTGATAATGTAAGAGAGTTGTCATTTTATGTCCAGGTTCAGTTCAGGTTCAGAGGTGTTTTTGAGAAATAGTGTGTGTGTTCTAGATTAACATAAACTGATTGTAAATGGTTTTTGAATGAAGTTAATCTATGAAATGATATTGAAAATGATCTTGATTGTGTCGTGATTTGTGTTTTATCAATTTGTTCAGAACTAGGGTTTCCGCACCTGGTTTTGTGACTTGTATGATCGTATAATCCTGTTTTAGCTAAAATCCAACGCTCACACGATGTACTTCTCGATGGCTACCGGCAAGGGAGTGACTTTGTGAGGCAACAATAAGCTAAGCTCGTGAAAGCGGGTGTTGTAGGCAAGGTTTTCCCCACTATCTTGAGCTAGGGTGTGGAACTCATCCTCAAGCTTCTTAACCTCATTGCGAGGACAAAACTCTTCCTTCATGACCTCCTTGACTTGGTCCCATGTCATAGCAAGAGCAACTTCGGCCCCACGAGTGCGCTTTTCTTCATTCCACCAAGTGAGTGCTCGTTTGTGGAGAACACTCATGGCGTAACGAACCTTGAAGTTGTCGGGGCACTCACTGTTGATGAAGGTATTCTCAATACCCTCGAACCATTGGAGGAGTCTTGTAGCTCCTTCTTCACCACTAAACTTTGGAGGGTTACAAGAATTGAAATGCTTAAGGGTGCAGGCTGGGGGTCCATTTCCATTACCATTGCCGTTCCCGTTCCCGTTACCATTCCCGTTGCCGTGACCGTTCCCGTTGCCGTTCATTTGGATGACCTGTGCTAGTAAATTGGGAACCAGAGTTGCGATTTGCTGCGCCATTTGTTGAGAAATGATTGCAGCCGGTTGGGCATCGACACCATTGTTGTTGTGGTTAGGACCTTGGTCATGGTTATGGTTGTCACCACCTTCTTCGTGGTTCTCACCATTGTTGTTGCGAGTGCTGCGACGTGGAGGCATGATCTGTAATAGACACAATGAAATGAATGAGATTATATAAGGAATGTAATCATTTATTCATTAATTAAAACGAATAAACGAAAACGTTGACTTATCAAAGATTCTAAATTCTAATAACGTATGAAGACATGCTTTAGCCTATAAGTGAACACTCATCCCGAGAATTCCCAGGTAGGCATCCGGGTCTCTCGTCTGATTGGGATATATGCGCAATGCCAGCCTTGACAGAAGACTTAGAATATAGGCGTTCACCCTTCCAGATTGCACGTGTTCGTTATTAAAATCTAGAACTTCGACGAGATCTCAAGGGGGTCCAGGTTAAACCTGAGGATTTTGTCCTATTAATCTAATGGTGGATCAGGATTGCAGCAGACGAATAAGAGTAGTCACATGTAGGCTTAGGGTTATATAAGGTATAGGATAAGGATAGGATTTGGGAAGAAATTAGGGTTACAAGTAAGAGAAGCAAGTACTGTTTAAGTCCCTAAGGTTATAGTCTAGATTATTTTCTAATAACCTAATTCCCTATAACCAAGGCTCTGATACAAATCTGTAACACCCCAACCGATGGCGGAAACATCGAGGTGTCACGTAAGAATGAGTATACAGTAGCACATGGTAACCAAATTTTAATAGAAATAAATTTAAATTGCAAATATCCAAAAATAGAAATACATAATGAGTTTTAAATGTGGAAATCTAATACATCACAAAAGACCAAGCAAGCATAGACTTCAAATTATCTTCATGGAAATACTCTTGTCTTCATGCATCATTATTTCCTGTTGAGTTGTAAAAATGGGGGGGTCAACTAGAAGTTGGTGATAATACATAATCCATGTTAAGCAAATAGTTTAAGTATAAAAGTCTAGCAATTCATATGTCAATCATAAGTTTAAGTCTACATGAATAGCATAATATGTTGAATCGACATAATCAAACCTCCGACTAGTTTAGGTCCATCCCGTCATCTACGGTTCACCTTAGTAATGTGTTGGAACGATAACAATCACCCACGCTACCTATGTAGGAGGTACGTGTATCCGGGTGGGGTTGTCAATCCAATAGATCTATTATTGAATATCGCCGGCTTGGCCATAGCTAATGATTATGTAATGTTGAAACTTGTTGAAACTCGTTGAAACTGTTGTAGACTAATTCATGAGACAATAAAGTTTACAACTAGACATACATGTTGAATTGCTTAAATGAAATGTTGTAAGTATAAAGCATCGCATAAACATGGTTACGTAAACTCACCTTAGTATTGTATTAGGTATTGAGGAATAGTATGAGTGTAGCCCAATAGATTGCCAAGTATTACCTTATGTATAAGGCAACAAAAAAGTCTAAGTCTATCTAGTCTACAAGTATATTCTAGGGTTTTGATTTGGGGATATCCAATTGTTGAATTTATAATAAAATGTTTAAATAAATAAAGGGAAATTTGATAATTAAATAAATGAAAGTCTTTTTATAAAATTTGAATTTAGGATGTTCACAATAATGTGTTTGAAGAATAAAAATAATTTTTATAAAATTATTTTCTTTAAAATAGATTATTAAATCCATTAATTACAAATTGCCAAAATCTAACATTAATATTTAAAAATATAAAAATTAAAGAATTTTTATTTTAAAAATTATATTTCTGTTCTAAATATTCAGAAATAAATTGTATAAAATTTTGGTGCAAAAATAATAAAAATTGAATTTATTATGATTTAATTATGATTAAAACTAACAAAAATTGATTAAAAATATAAAATAAATGATCTTTCAGAATTAAAAATCATTTCAGTAAAGTTTATCATTGTACAAACTTAGGATAATTTTTGTGGAAATTTATAAAATTGTTTTGATATTTTAATGGATTTTTATAAATATAATAGCATAAAATTGATTTAATTATTATAAATATTAAATAAATAAATTTCAGAAAACTAAAAATTGTAGGTAAAACTTTTACATCAGATTTGTTAAAAATAATTGTTTTAGAATTTATAAAAAGGTTTTAATAATTAAAAAAGAATTTACAAGATTTATTGTATAATATATATAATTGGTTTAATTGTTTTAAAAATGAAAATAAGGAGAAAATGGGATGCCATGGCCGGGACTCGAACCCGGGTGGCTGGGGTAACAAGAAACAGTCACAACCACTTGCTCCAGACCAGTGGTTGTGATTTATTCTGTTAAGATTAAAATAAATACACTAAGCGAATTCAGTTTATCCCTAATTCAAAATCACGAACCCTAGTTTCTGCAATAGATTGATTCACACATCAATAGCCCAATTAATCATGGGGATATTGATGTGTGAATGCCGATGAACAAAACCCACAGAAAACATTAAACTTACAATGTTGTATCGAGTTTGATTTGTTGGTCAAACCACAAAGTAAAAATTGCAATCGTGAAGAACAATCATCTTATAATTAAGAATAATTGGAGGTTGAGAAAAGAGTATTGGCGAGTTGTGAAGGCTCACAAATGATCAATTTATAGTGTTTAACACTGGATTGATGAATTGGCAAGAGTTGACCAATCATTCAATGTAATACGCGTATGTTGTAACGACCAACGAAAAATAAATAATATTGGGCCACCTTAAGGTCTAGCCCAATATCCTTACCCGGATCATAACCGTAGGCCCAGTTCAAGCCCAACTCGTATGATAGCCCACTAAGAGAACCCGTAAAGGCCCATTGGACCCGATAACATGTAATGGGCCACTGTTGGGCCCGAAAAGATTAAGTTAAGTATTGGGCCTATATTATGGAACCCGATATACATATTGGGCCAAATAGTGTGTTAGATAAATATTATTGGGCCGGTACATTTTTAGAGACCCGATAATATGTTGGGCCAATTAATATATCCGGTTGATTATATTGGGCCTAAAAATTAGTTGGATCAAAAGAATGAATTATCAAGTAAACCTATAGATTATAACTAAGTTTTAAGCCCACTTCTCTATAATCGGCCCATATAGTAAACCGCCAAACTTGATACCTTCTCATCCACCTGTGCCATCCAAACTCATCAAACATCCAACACATATGCACCCTATAATCTAGGAACCATCATTGCTTTTGAATGAGACAAATATGATAAAATCTTTAAAACCATCGGCTCATTCAAACCCACCCCAAAACCATTAAACACCTTTCTCTTTCAACATGCAAACCACCTATACCCTCTCCTCAAAACCGATCGGAACCCATGTTCTTTAAAAACAAAACCTTTAAATCTTATATGATACTTAAACCCACCTTTCCTTTAATTATAATCTAACTCCTTCCTTTAAGATCAAGGTTCGGCTACGGTTATTATACTACCGGCCGATCATTAAGTTACATCCGGGTAAGGTTCTAATCTTAATCTAGTAGGAAACACGAGTGCCAAGCTGTAATGGCCAGCTTACATACGTATTTATAACCTAAGCTGTAATGGTCAGCTATATATATATATACGTATATATGTGTATGTTAACTGTATATGTGTAAACAGGTGATCCGCATAATTCCCGAGCAAGCTTTTCGTCTTAGAACTCACGTGGAAGAACAACAAGTGAGTGCATGTACCCCATAATCGTTTTAATGTTTCCGGGGTAAATGTATGTTTGTGTCGTTTTTCATGAAATATGCACGAGTTATGATCTAATAGAAATAATAGAAACCGGTTAAATAGAAACTACGTAGAATGGATCCATTCGGTATCATAGAGTATAGACCCGGGCCGATTAGAGGCCACGGGACCATATATAATCGATCTATACTCGAAAAATAGAATAACCGGATCATTGCATGCATGTACGATTTATGAGTCGAAATGGTTGTTTAAGGTCTTGACATCACTCACTAGTTTCGACTAACGTATTTTAAACGTACATTTCAGGAGGTTAGCGTATCTATGGAACCCGAGCTTAGTTGTGGTGTTAGTGAAATCATGAAGGAAGTTTAATGTTGATAAATAAAGTTGTGATCATGTAATAAAGTTTAGTGTTTTCGAAACAAAGTATGCTCGGCTTGGCCGAGTGGAGTGTTTAAAAGTTTGTTTGATGATGTATAATAATATTATGTTTAAAGTTTGAAAGTGTTGTGAAATGGATGAAATAATAATCGGCTTTTTAAAAGAAAACAAAAGGATTAGATTTATAAACTAGTTAAGAGATTAACTACCAATCGGTAATGACTCGGTTTAAAAATCGGGTCGTTACAGGTTGGTATCAGAGCTCGGGTTCGGAAGGTAGTGGAATTTGTATAGAAACTAACTTGAAATTTGATTGCTATGTATACGTGTAATAGAATGTCGAGCAATGGAGGACAAGCCGAAGTGTCAATGGAAATTGAAGACGGAGAGATACCAAATCAAGAGGAAGTGATGGACAACGAGTCACAAGAATTCCCGAGTACGCAAGACTTGTTGGCCGAAATACCGGGTTTAGTTTGGTCCGAAAATGGGTGGGATTTGAATTTGGAAAACATGGGAGTGATCGGCCCTTTGCCCGAACCCGTGTACACACCCGCTGAGTCCGTCCAACACTACCCGCAAGTTGATCCGATACCCCACTACTTTTACCCGAACCCATCACCAAGTGAATACTATGGAACCTCTAGTAACCTCTCGGTAGAAGAGTCTAGTTATAATCCGTATAACATGGCCTACCCGACTCCTTCGACCATACCTACCGTGACCCCGGTGATTGACCCATATTACGAGGCGACCATGATCAACCGGGCAAACGAAACCTTGCAACATTCGGATTATGTGAGCCGTAAGGAGTACTTGGAATTGGTCGAGAGTTATTACCGTATGAAGTCCGAACGTGACCAAGCTCGTAATATGTTGGAGGAATTGAAAAAGTTGGTGAGAAGGTTTGGATATCAAGCCCGACAAACCTTTGAGGATTCAAAATACCCTCTAATGTTGTGAAGAGGGTGGCGCAAGGTGAAGTGGTAGGCTAGGGGTTGGTGTGTGAAGAAAGGTGGTAGTAGTATTATGTGTATGTAAAATAATTGTGGTAGTATGTGAACTTATGTGGTGTGTGTAGTAGTAGTATTTGATGTGGTAGTATTTGGTATGGTAGTAAGAAGGATGTGTAATATTAACTTATGTATTAGACATCTAGAAATTTTCAATATAAATATAAATCTAGATGTTTTGTTAAATTGTTGAATGATAAAAGATATAAAATAAATTACTACTAACCAAAATACATAATTTTTAAATATAGAAAATGCCGAGACGTTCAGAAAGGAATACAGGAAAAGAGTCAGAAATGGAACCTACCAAGAAAAATAAAGCCTCTACATCTAAACCAACTGAAACCGTTGAAGAACCGGTAGAAGAAGAAATAGATGCAATTAAAATAGTATCTGAATTCAAAGACGTTTTCCCAGAAGAATTACCAGGATTACCCCCACCTCGTCAGGTAGAATTTTCAATTGACCTAATTCCTGGAGCTGCACCCGTTGCTAGAGCTCCATATAGGTTAGCTACAAATGAAATGAGAGAACTCACGAAGCAGTTAGAAGAACTCATAGAACGGGGATTCATTAGACCTAGTACCTCCCCTTGGGGAGCGCCAGTACTTTTTGTTAAGAAAAAGGACGGAACCATGAGAATGTGCATAGATTATAGAGAGCTTAATAAGCTAACCATTAAGAACAAATATCCGTTACCTAGAATCGACGATCTTTTTGATCAGTTACAAGGTGCAAAATACTTTTCCAAGATCGATCTTAGATCAGGTTATCATCAGTTAAGAATAAGAGATGAAGATGTTTTAAAAACTGCTTTTCGAACCAGATATGGCCACTATGAATTTTTAGTCATGCCCTTTGGACTAACCAATGCTCCTGCAGTATTTATGGACTTGATGAATAGAATTTGTAGACCTTACTTAGATAAGTTTGTGATCGTCTTTTTAGATGACATTTTAATTTATTCTAAGAATGAAGAAGATCATCAACAACATTTAAGAGAAGTTCTGGAAACCCTTAGAAAAGAAAAGCTATATGCAAAATTTACTAAGTGTGAATTCTGGGTAAAAGAAATTAAATTTTTAGGACATGTGATCAATGAAGAAGGACTACAAGTAGATCCCATCAAAGTAGAAGCTATTCAAAAATGGGGACAGCCTAGAAATCCTACAGAAATTAGACAATTTCTAGGGCTAGCAGGTTATTACCGAAGATTTATTAAGAACTTTGCTAGATTAGCCCTACCCCTTACCGCTCTAATCAAGAAAGCTTCTAAGTTTAAATGGGGAGAAAAACAAGAACAAGCCTTTCAGAGCTTAAAGGAAAAATTATGTGAAGCCCCGGTGTTAGTTTTACCGGAAGAAGGAAAGACATTCACTGTGTATTGTGACGCCTCCCAACAGGGATTGGGATGTGTTCTAATGCAAGAAGATCAGGTAATAGCGTATGCCTCAAGACAATTGAAGAAACACGAACAAAATTATGTTACCCATGATCTAGAATTAGGGGCAATAATATTCGCTTTAAAAATCTGGAGACATTATTTATACGGTACAAAATGTACAGTATATACTGATCATAAAGGCCTTCAGCACATTTTTGATCAAAAACTTTTAAACATGCGACAAAGAAGATGGATAGAAGTTTTAAGCGATTATGAATGTGATATAAGATATCATCCAGGAAAAGCGAATATTGTGGCAGACGCTTTAAGTCGGAAGGAAAAACCCTTAGGAACTAAGGCTTTTAGAATTACTTTGATAAACGAATTTTTAAGTCAATTAAGGAATTATCAAAGGAGAGCTTTAGAACCTACCTTAATAGAACAAGAAGATCTTAACCGAGAAGAAGAAAGATTAATAGAAGGAGCAGATGGAATTTTAAGACACGATACCAGAATATGGATACCTTGTTACGGTGATCAAAGAGAAGTTATTTTAAGAGAAATTCATCATTCGAAATATTCAATCCATCCTGGTAACCATAAGATGTACAAGGATCTTAAGAAGAACTTTTGGTGGCCAAGCATGAAAAGAAGTATTGGAGAATTTGTTGCAAAATGTATAACCTGTACTAAGGTTAAAGCCGAGCACCAAAAGCCTAGCGGGTTATTGATACAACCCGAAATTCCTCTTTGGAAATGGGATCAACTTACCATGGATTTGGTAACTAAATTACCAAGATCTACAAGTGGTAATGATGCCATTTGGGTGATAGTAGATAGACTAACCAAATCAGCTCACTTTCTACCCATACAAGAAAATTTTGGAGTAGAAAAATTAGCAAAGATATATGTGAGAGAGATAGTAACAAGGCATGGAATTCCCCTTTCTATAATCTCAGATCGGGATGGGCGTTTCACTTCTAGATTTTGGGAAAAATTCCAAGATGCCTTAGGATCTCAAATTAGGCTTAGTACTGCCTACCACCCACAAACAGACGGACAAAGTGAGAGGACGATTCAAACGCTGGAGGATATGCTGAGAGCTTGTATCCTGGAATTTAAGGGAAGTTGGGATGTACATCTACCATTAATCGAATTTTCATATAATAATAGTTACCATGCTTCCATCAAAGCTGCACCCTTCGAAGCATTATATGGTAGAAAATGTAGATCTCCGGTATGCTGGAATGAGATCGGAGAAACCCAACTGACGGGCCCACAAATCATCCAAGAAACCACCGACAAAATAATTCAAATTAAAAAGAAACTGGAGGAAGCGAGAAGTCGACAGAAAAGTTATGCAGATAATAGACGAAAGCCATTAGAATTCCAGATAGGAGACTACGTCCTTTTGAAAGTATCCCCGTGGAAAGGTGTTATAAGATTTCAAAAGCGGGGAAAACTTAATCCACGATATATAGGTCCGTATCAAGTGACGGAAAGAATTGGACCAGTAGCCTATCGTCTAGACTTACCTCCAGAATTAGACGGGATCCATGATGTTTTTCATATCTCCAATCTCCGGAAATGTGTAATGGATACACAAGCTATCATTCCTTTAGATGATATTCAAGTAAATCCCCAATTACGATTCATAGAAGAACCTATAGAAATCGTATCACAACAGGAAAGGAGACTAAGGAGGGGAAAAATACCAATAGTACAAGTCAAGTGGAATGCGAGAAGAGGTCCAGAGTTCACCTTTGAACGTGAAGATAGGATGAGAGCTAAATACCCCCATCTTTTTATAAATCAGGTATAATATAAAAACAATTTCGGGGACGAAATTTCCTAAGGGGGGGAGAATGTAACGACCAACGAAAAATAAATAATATTGGGCCACCTTAAGGTCTAGCCCAATATCCTTACCCGGATCATAACCGTAGGCCCAGTTCAAGCCCAACTCGTATGATAGCCCACTAAGAGAACCCGTAAAGGCCCATTGGACCCGATAACATGTAATGGGCCACTGTTGGGCCCGAAAAGATTAAGTTAAGTATTGGGCCTATATTATGGAACCCGATATACATATTGGGCCAAATAGTGTGTTAGATAAATATTATTGGGCCGGTACATTTTTAGAGACCCGATAATATGTTGGGCCAATTAATATATCCGGTTGATTATATTGGGCCTAAAAATTAGTTGGATCAAAAGAATGAATTATCAAGTAAACCTATAGATTATAACTAAGTTTTAAGCCCACTTCTCTATAATCGGCCCATATAGTAAACCGCCAAACTTGATACCTTCTCATCCACCTGTGCCATCCAAACTCATCAAACATCCAACACATATGCACCCTATAATCTAGGAACCATCATTGCTTTTGAATGAGACAAATATGATAAAATCTTTAAAACCATCGGCTCATTCAAACCCACCCCAAAACCATTAAACACCTTTCTCTTTCAACATGCAAACCACCTATACCCTCTCCTCAAAACCGATCGGAACCCATGTTCTTTAAAAACAAAACCTTTAAATCTTATATGATACTTAAACCCACCTTTCCTTTAATTATAATCTAACTCCTTCCTTTAAGATCAAGGTTCGGCTACGGTTATTATACTACCGGCCGATCATTAAGTTACATCCGGGTAAGGTTCTAATCTTAATCTAGTAGGAAACACGAGTGCCAAGCTGTAATGGCCAGCTTACATACGTATTTATAACCTAAGCTGTAATGGTCAGCTATATATATATATACGTATATATGTGTATGTTAACTGTATATGTGTAAACAGGTGATCCGCATAATTCCCGAGCAAGCTTTTCGTCTTAGAACTCACGTGGAAGAACAACAAGTGAGTGCATGTACCCCATAATCGTTTTAATGTTTCCGGGGTAAATGTATGTTTGTGTCGTTTTTCATGAAATATGCACGAGTTATGATCTAATAGAAATAATAGAAACCGGTTAAATAGAAACTACGTAGAATGGATCCATTCGGTATCATAGAGTATAGACCCGGGCCGATTAGAGGCCACGGGACCATATATAATCGATCTATACTCGAAAAATAGAATAACCGGATCATTGCATGCATGTACGATTTATGAGTCGAAATGGTTGTTTAAGGTCTTGACATCACTCACTAGTTTCGACTAACGTATTTTAAACGTACATTTCAGGAGGTTAGCGTATCTATGGAACCCGAGCTTAGTTGTGGTGTTAGTGAAATCATGAAGGAAGTTTAATGTTGATAAATAAAGTTGTGATCATGTAATAAAGTTTAGTGTTTTCGAAACAAAGTATGCTCGGCTTGGCCGAGTGGAGTGTTTAAAAGTTTGTTTGATGATGTATAATAATATTATGTTTAAAGTTTGAAAGTGTTGTGAAATGGATGAAATAATAATCGGCTTTTTAAAAGAAAACAAAAGGATTAGATTTATAAACTAGTTAAGAGATTAACTACCAATCGGTAATGACTCGGTTTAAAAATCGGGTCGTTACATATGTGGTTAATTGATGGACAATTGATTGATAATTGGCGTGTTGCTTAGTCACTGATGGCCGATAATCGTGTAGGGATGCCAAAAATGAATCAATTACGAGTTATGATGGATGATTAAGGCAACTCGCGTCCCACAGTTGACTTTTCAAGTCAACTGTGAAGGATTTCACTCAAGCATATAATTAAAACGCGCCTGGATTCAATCAGATAACAAGGCCAGCCCAGCTGGTTGATGATTGTTGTGTTGTTGACCCGGTCTTAGGCGCGGGTTCGATTCCCGGCCCAAGCACCTTTTATTTTTTTGTAATTATCAAGCTTTAACCATATACATGTATAATATATTTAGTATTAGGGTTTCAAAAGTGCGACAAAAATAATTAAATGCGAACTTTAACTAAAGAACTTGACGTTTTATTAATTATGGTGATGTAACGTACAAGTTTAAATGCGAAATATTACAACAAGCGCCTCGCTTTGACCAAAGCGAGGTGCTTTGGCCTTTTTTTAAAAAAAATTGAATTTCTTTTAATTCTTTAAAATTATCTGTTAATCACCAAAAAATAATTTTAATTCATTTTTGGTTCTTTTAAGTTGTTTCCAAGCCAAGAAAATTATATCTCTCCGTTTTGCTTCGCTAATTGCTCGTTTTGGTTTTCCAGTAAAAACATCCAGCTTTGTACAACTTTGATGAATCATTGTACGTGGTCATCCGACTAAACCTAACTCACAACAATTGTTTTTAATTCATTTTTAAGTGTTTTTTAATTACTTTTTGAGAAATGATAATTTTCAGATATTACAGATCAAGGTGTTACCAAGCATGTCAAGAAATGATAATTTTCAAATATTGCAGATCAAACATTTAAAAATATATTACCAAACATTTAAAAAAAACTTTTCATGCAAGCAAGTAAAATTCAGTTGTTTTTCAAACTTCATAGTCTTGATACTTTTAACAATCAGATTGTTTTTCGAGAGAATGGAACTAAGTTGCAAATACGATAATAATCAAACTCATATGTCAAGCCGGTGCAAGTTATGTTGTAGCGGTCAACGATGAAGACAACCTGATAGTGGATACCATGGATCTGAGAGATTGTTGATTGGTATATAGAGAGCAAACCGACGATCATTCATAATTTAAAGTTACCGCTAACCTCTATGCCATCATCGACTACAGCAAACCGACGATCTTCCTCCACGGCACTCCTAATGGGCCTCTCTTTATTTCACGATACGATTTGTGTTTTTGTTGCTTTTTAAATAATAAGTTTTGTGTTTATCAAACCCTAACGTCTGAGCAATGATTTATTATTATTAACTTATTTATTGTTAGTTTCATAAATCGTTTTACTAATTCTACTAATTCCCGATTCTTGATACTTTCATAAATCGTTTTAGTAATTTCTGATTCTTGATAATAATAAATTATTATAATAATAAAACAAACGAACTAAATTACAAATATAATAAAAAAATATAATAATAATAATAATGTAATATAGTCATGGTTAACGCTCAAAAAAGTCAACCTTTGTTGACTCATAGGAGTCTTGAAGACGAAATGAATTTTACAAGATACTTGAAACAAGGTATGGATATGGAGAATAAATCTTTGACTATACGTGGTTGATGATGTCAAGTTTAAGTCGTTGATTCATTTGGAAATCGAAAACGTCTATCGTCACTCTGCATAGAGAAGAAATCAACAACCGGATGGTTGGTATCTATAGGTAAGAACATTGTGGATGAGGATTGTTTATCTTCCCATTGATTTCAAGTATGTTGCCTTCATCATTGACAAATATCTGGTCTTCAGAGTTTCCAACCCCTAATACATTCATCAAAGGATATTCATGTGAGAATGATTTCGTACAAGATTCCTATGCAAGCAAGTCAAATTCAGTTGTTAGACCAACTTGAGATATGAGTTTGATAAGCTTGAATCTCTGTAATGGAACACTCTCCGATCCACTAACGTCGTGACATCTCTCCGTCAACGGCATTTAGTTCTCTCCAAACTTCAGCTTCCAAAATACGACGTCGTTGTAGCTCATATTTTATTATCTCTTCTCTTATTCTCTGTTTCTCTAGTTCTCGATGGATTATTGCTCTCATATCGACTCTCACAATTATTCACAATTTTATACATACAACACACCTTCATCGAGGGGCAGAGGGTCACTATTCATAAATTAACCACATTGTGAATGTAATGTCATGCACAATGTGTACTCACAGTGACATGTGAGAATGATTTCGTACAAGATTCCTATGCAAGCAAGTCAAATTCAGTTGTTAGACCAACTTGAGATATGTGTTTGATTAGCTTGAATCTCTCTGATCCATGGTCAACGATAGCGGTCAACGATGAAGACAATCTGAAAGTGGATACCATGGATTAGAGAGATTTAAGCTAATCAAACTCATATCTCAAGCCGGTGCAAGTTATGTTGTAGCATCTTTGATCATCTTCTTGTAATTACTTTCAAGTTTCTTTATAATCATTGAAGACAACTTTTCAGTTGTTATCCGAGAGATAGCGGTCAACGATGAAGACAACCTGAAAACAACCGGATGGTTGGTAGCTATAGGTAAGAACATTGTGGATGAGGATTGTTTATCTTCCCATTGATTTCAAGTATGTTGCCTTCATCGTTGACACACAAGACGAATGTTGCAACATGAGTTCGACCAAGATGACACACGAAGCTTTAGACTCTAACCGGATCCAAGTATTACTGTAATGATCAGGAACATTCCAAATAACTGTTCAATTTCAGCTTTTGTTTAACTATTTTAGCAACTTCCATAGAGAAGTTATCAATCTCACTTCTCACTGTCCATGTTTACCTTCAACGTCCAACGGTAATGAGTAACCTAGTAACCTCCACAATTATGTGATTTGTTTTAGATAAGGAGGTATATGTACAATGAACTTTTCATGCAAGCAAGTAAAATTCAGTTGTTTTACTAATTTCATAGTCTTGATACTTTTAACAATCGGATCGGCGCTAACGATGAGTTTGATGAATCATTGTACGTGGTCTAATCAGGTATATGTACAATGATGTGATTTGTTTTAGATAAGGAGTATATGTACAATGATCTTTTTACGCTAAAGAAAACCGATTAATGTTCTTTATATATGAATAGTGACCCTTTATATGAGTAATGTCATGCACAATGTGTACTCACAGTGACATCGAACACTTTTTAATAGTAAAACGATCGCTTTACCTGAAAACAACCGGATGGTTGGTAGCTATAGGTAAGAACATTGTGGATGAGGATTGTTTATCTTCCCATTGATTTCAAAGGATATTCATGTGAGAATGATTTCGTTACTGTAATGATCAGAAACATTCCAAATAACTGTAATGATCGCTACGGTTAGTGGATACCATGGATCAGAGAGATTAAAGCTAATCAAAATCATGGCAACCTTTGTTTGATTATACTCGTGTACACCTTTATCAGGTTCTTTTGGCCACAGGTACAGAATGGGCTATAAATGTTCATATCGTTGCAGGTTGCCTTCATCGTTGACCGATATCTCTCTGATAACAACTGAATTTTACTTGCTTGCCTGAAAAGTTGTACCGGTTATAGAGCAATTATACGTAGGTTTTCCAGAGGGTCATTATTCATACATAAAGAACATTAATCGGTTTCATCTTTGTTTCTTGAGTTCAACTTTCCATGATCTACCTTTACATTATTATTATTATTATTATTATTATTATTATTATTATTATTATTATTATTATTATTATTATTATTATTATTATTTACATTATTATCGTATTTGCAACTTAGTTCCTTTCTCTCGAAAAGTAATTAAAAACACTTAAAAATGAATTAAAAACAATTGTTGCGAGTTAGGTTTAGTCGGAGGACCACATACAATGATTCATCAAAGTTGTACAAAGCTGGATGTTTTTACTGGAAAACCAAAACGAGCAATTAACGAAGCGAAACGGAGAGATATAATTTTATTGGCTTGGAAACAACTTAAAAGAACCAAAAATGAATTAAAATTATTTTTTGGTGATTAACAAATAATTTTAAAGAATTAAAAGAAATTCAATTTTTTTTATAAAAAAAGGCCAAAGCGCCTCGCTTTGGTCAAAGCGAGGCGCTTGAGTGCCTTGCTTTGGCCAAAGCTAGGCGATTGAGTGGTTTGATTAGACCACAAGCGCCTCGCTTTGACCAAAGCGAGGCGCTTTGGCCTTTTTTTAAAAAAATTTGAATTTCTTTTAATTCTTTAAAATTATCTGTTAATCACCAAAAAATAATTTTAATTCATTTTTGGTTCTTTTAAGTTGTTTCCAAGCCAAGAAAATTATATCTCTCTGTTTCGCTTCGTTAATTGCTCGTTTTGGTTTTCCAGTAAAAACATCCAGCTTTGTACAACTTTAATGAATCATTGTACGTGGTCATCCGACTAAACCTAACTAGCAATAATTGTTTTTAATTCATTTTTAAGTGTTTTTTAATTACTTTTTGAGAAATGATAATTTTCAGATATTACAGATCAAGGTGTTACCAAGCATGTCAAGAAATGATAATTTTCAAATATTGCAGATCAAACATTTAAAAATATATTACCAAACATTTAAAAAAAACTTTTCATGCAAGCAAGTAAAATTCAGTTGTTTTACAAATTTCATAGTCTTGATACTTTTAACAATCGGATTGTTTTTCGAGAGAATGGAACTAAGTTGCAAATACGATAATAATCAAACTCATATCTCAAGCCGGTGCAAGTTATGTTGTAGCGGTCAACGATAAAGACAACCTGATAGTGGATACCATGGGATCAGAGAGATTGTTGATTGGTATATAGAGAGCAAACCGACGATCATTCAAAATTTAAAGCTACCGCTAACCTCTATGCCATCATCGACTACAGCAAACCGACGATCTTCCTCCATGGCACTCCTAATGGGCCTCTCTTTATTTCACGGTACGATTTGTGTTTTTGTTGCTTTTTAAATAATAAGTTTTGTGTTTATCAAACCCTAACGTCTGAGCAATGATTTATTATTATTAACTTATTTATTGTTAGTTTCATAAATCGTTTTACTAATTCTACTAATTCCCGATTCTTGATACTTTCATAAATCGTTTTAGTAATTTCCGATTCTTGATAATAATAAATTATTATAATAATAAAACAAAGGAACTAAATTACAAATATAATAATAATAATAATGTAATATAGTCATGGTTAACGCTCAAAAAAGTCAACCTTTGTTGACTCATAGGAGTCTTGAAGACGAAATGAATTTTACAAGATACTTGAAACAAGGTATGGATATGGAGAATAAATCTTTGACTATACGTGGTTGATGATGTCAAGTTTAAGTCGTTGATTCATTTGGAAATCGAAAACGTCTATCGTCACTCTGCATAGAGAAGAAATCAACAACCGGATGGTTGGTAGCTATAGGTAAGAACATTGTGGATGAGGATTGTTTATCTTCCCATTGATTTCAAGTATGTTGCCTTCATCGTTGACAAATATCTGGTCTTCAGAGTTTCTAACCCCTAATACATTCATCAAACGATATTCATGTGAGAATGATTTCGTACAAGATTCCTATGCAAGCAAGTCAAATTCAGTTGTTAGACCAACTTGAGATATGAGTTTGATTAGCTTGAATCTCTGTAATGGAACACTCTCCGATCCACTAACGTCGTGACATCTCTCCGTCAACGGCATTTAGTTCTCTCCGAACTTCAGCTTCCAAAATACGACGTCGTTGTAGCTCATATGTTATTATCTCTTCTCTTATTCTCTGTTTCTCTAGTTCTCGATGGATTATTGCTCTCATATCGACTCTCACAATTATTCACAATTTTATACATACAACACACCTTCATCAAGGGGCAGAGGGTCACTATTCATACATTAACCACATTGTGAATGTAATGTCATGCACAATGTGTACTCACAGTGACATGTGAGAATGATTTCGTACAAGATTCCGATGCAAGCAAGTCAAATTCAGTTGTTAGACCAACTTGAGATATGTGTTTTATTAGCTTGAATCTCTCTGATCCATGGTCAACGATAGCGGTCAACGATGAAGACAATCTGAAAGTGGATACCATGGATCAGAGAGATTTAAGCTAATTAAACTCATATCTCAAGCCGGTGCAAGTTATGTTGTAGCATCTTTGATCAGCTTCTTGTAATTACTTTCAAGTTTCTTTATAATCATTGAAGACAACTTTTCAGTTGTTATCCGAGAGATAGCGGTCAACGATGAAGACAACCTGAAAACAACCGGATGGTTGGTAGCTATAGGTATGAACATTGTGGATGAGGATTGTTTATCTTCCCATTGATTTCAAGTATGTTGCCTTCATCGTTGACACACAAGACGAATGTTGCAACATGAGTTCGACCAAGATGACACACGAAGCTTTAGACTCCAACCGGATCCAAGTATTACTGTAATGATCAGGAACATTCCAAATAACTGTTCAATTTCAGCTTTTGTTTAACTATTTTAGCAACTTCCATAGAGAAGTTATCAATCTCACTTCTCACTGTCCATGTTTACCTTCAACGTCCAACGGTAATGAGTAACCTAGTAACCTCTACAATTATGTGATTTGTTTTAGATAAGGAGGTATATGTACAATGAACTTTTCATGCAAGCAAGTAAAATTCAGTTGTTTTACTAATTTCATAGTCTTGATACTTTTAACAATCGGATCGGCGCTAACGATGAGTTTGATGAATCATTGTACGTGGTCTAATCAGGTATATGTACAATGATGTGATTTGTTTTAGATAAGGAGGTATATGTACAATGATCTTTTTACGCTAAATAAAACCGATTAATGTTCTTTATATATGAATAGTGACCCTTTATATGAGTAATGTCATGCACAATGTGTACTCACAGTGACATCGAACACTTTTTAATAGTAAAACGATCGCTTTACCTGAAAACAACCGGATGGTTGGTAGCTATAGGTAAGAACATTGTGGATGAGGATTGTTTATCTTCCCATTGATTTCAAAGGATATTCATGTGAGAATGATTTCGTTACTGTAATGATCAGAAACATTCCAAATAACTGTAATGATCGCTACGGTTAGTGGATACCATGGATCAGAGAGATTAAAGCTAATCAAAATCATGGCAACCTTTGTTTGATTATACTCGTGTACACCTTTATTAGGTTCTTTTGGCCACAGGTACAAAAAGGCTATAAATGTTCATATCGTTGCAGGTTGCCTTCATCGTTGACCGATATCTCTCTGATAACAACTGAATGTTACTTGCTTGCCTGAAAAGTTGTACCGGTTATAGAGCAATTATACGCAGGTTTTCCAGAGTGTCATTATTCATACATAAAGAACATTAATCGGTTTCATCTTTGTTTCTTGAGTTCAACTTTCCATGATCTACCTTTACATTATTATTATTATTATTATTATTATTATTATTATTATTATTATTATTATTATTATTATTTACATTATTATCGTATTTGCAACTTAGTTCCTTTCTCTCGAAAAGTAATTAAAAACACTTAAAAATGAATTAAAAACAATTGTTGCGAGTTTGGTTTAGTCGGAGGACCACATACAATGATTCATTCAAGTTGTACAAAGCTGGATGTTTTTACTGGAAAACCAAAACGAGCAATTAACGAAGCGAAGCGGAGAGATATAATTTTATTGGCTTGGAAACAACTTAAAAGAACCAAAAATGAATTAAAATTATTTTTTGGTGATTAACAAATAATTTTAAAGAATTAAAAGAAATTCAATTTTTTTTATAAAAAAAGGACAAAGCGCCTCGCTTTGGTCAAAGCGAGGCGCTTGAGTGCCTTGCTTTGGCCAAAGCTAGGCGATTGAGTGGTTTGATTAGACCACAAGCGCCTCGCTTTGACCAAAGCGAGGCGCTTTGGCCTTTTTTTAAAAAAAATTGAATTTCTTTTAATTCTTTAAAATTATCTGTTAATCACCAAAAAATAATTTTAATTCATTTTTGGTTCTTTTAAGTTGTTTCCAAGCAAAGAAAATTATATCTCTCCGTTTCGCTTCGTTAATTGCTCGTTTTGGTTTTTTAGTAAAAACATCCAGCTTTGTACAACTTTAATGAATAATTGTACGTGGTCATCCGACTAAACCTAACTAGCAAGAATTGTTTTTAATTCATTTTTAAGTGTTTTTTAATTACTTTTTGAGAAATGATAATTTTCAGATATTACAGATCAAGGTGTTACCAAGCATGTCAAGAAATGATAATTTTCAAATATTGCAGATCAAACATTTAAAAATATATTACCAAACATTTAAAAAAAACTTTTCATGCAAGCAAGTAAAATTCAGTTGTTTTACAAATTTCATAGTCTTGATACTTTTAACAATCGGATTGTTTTTCGAGAGAATGGAACTAAGTTGCAAATACGATAATAATCAAACTCATATCTCAAGCCGGTGCAAGTTATGTTGTAGCGGTCAACGATGAAGACAACCTGATAGTGGATACCATGGATCAGAGAGATTGTTGATTAGTATATAGAGAGCAAACCGACGATCATTCAAAATTTAAAGTTACCGCTAACCTCTATGCCATCATCGACTACAGCAAACCGACGATTTTCCTCCACGGCACTCCTAATGGGACTCTCTTTATTTCACGGTACGATTTGTGTTTTTGTTGCTTTTTAAATAATAAGTTTTGTGTTTATCAATCCCTAACGTCTGAGCAATGATTTATTATTATTAACTTATTTATTGTTAGTTTCATAAATCGTTTTACTAATTCTACTAATTCCCGATTCTTGATACTTTCATAAATCGTTTTAGTAATTTCCGATTCTTGATAATAATAAATTATTATAATAATAAAACAAAGGAACTAAATTGCAAATATAATAAAAAAATATAATAATAATAATAATGTAATATAGTCATGGTTAACGCTCAAAAAAGTCAACCTTTGTTGACTCATAGGAGTCTTGAAGACGAAATGAATTTTACAAGATACTTGAAACAAGGTATGGATATGGAGAATAAATCGTTGACTATACGTGGTTGATGATGTCAAGTTTTAGTCGTTGATTCATTTGGAAATCGAAAACGTCTATCGTCACTCTGCATAGAGAAGAAATCAACAACCGGATGGTTGGTAGCTATAGGTAAGAACATTGTGGATGAGGATTGTTTATCTTCCCATTGATTTCAAGTATGTTGCCTTCATCGTTGACAAATATCTGGTCTTCAGAGTTTCCAACCCCTAATACATTCATCAAAGGATATTCATGTGAGAATGATTTCGTACAAGATTCCTATGCAAGCAAGTCAAATTCAGTTGTTAGACCAACTTGAGATATGAGTTTGATTAGCTTGAATCTCTGTAATGGAACACTCTCCGATCCACTAACGTCGTGACATCTCTCCGTCAACGGCATTTAGTTCTCTCCGAACTTCAGCTTCCAAAATACGACGTCGTTGTAGCTCATATGTTATTATCTATTCTCTTATTCTCTGTTTCTCTAGTTCTCGATGGATTATTGCTCTCATATCGACTCTCACAATTATTCACAATTTTATACATACAACACACCTTCATCAAGGGGCAGAGGGTCACTATTCATACATTAACCACATTGTGAATGTAATGTCATGCACAATGTGTACTCACAGTGACATGTGAGAATGATTTCGTACAAGATTCCTATGCAAGCAAGTCAAATTCAGTTGTTAGACCAACTTGAGATATGTGTTTGATTAGCTTGAATCTCTCTGATCCATGGTCAACGATAGCGGTCAACGATGAAGACAATCTGAAAGTGGATACCATGGATCAGAGAGATTTAAGCTAATCAAACTCATATCTCAAGCCGGTGCAAGTTATGTTGTAGCATCTTTGATCAGCTTCTTGTAATTACTTTCAAGTTTCTTTATAATCATTGAAGACAACTTTTCAGTTGTTATCCGAGAGATAGCGGTCAACGATGAAGACAACCTGAAAACAACCGGATGGTTGGTAGCTATAGGTAAGAACATTGTGGATGAGGATTGTTTATCTTCCCATTGATTTCAAGTATGTTGCCTTCATCGTTGACACACAAGACGAATGTTGCAACATGAGTTCGACCAAGATGACACACGAAGCTTTAGACTCCAACCGGATCCAAGTATTACTGTAATGATCAGGAACATTCCAAATAACTGTTCAATTTCAGCTTTTGTTTAGCTATTTTAACAACTTACACAGAGAAGTTATCAATCTCACTTCTCACTATCCATGTTTACCTTCAGCGTCCAACGGTAATGAGTAACCTAGTAACCTCTACAATTATGTGATTTGTTTTAGATAAGGAGGTATATGTACAATGAACTTTTCATGCAAGCAAGTAAAATTCAGTTGTTTTACTAATTTCATAGTCTTGATACTTTTAACAATCGGATCGGCGCTAACGATGAGTTTGATGAATCATTGTACGTGGTCCAATCAGGTATATGTACAATGATGTGATTTGTTTTAGATAAGGAGGTATATGAACAATGAACTTTTTACGCTAAATAAAACCGATTAATGTTCTTTATATATGAATAGTGACCCTTTATATGAGTAATGTCATGCACAATGTGTACAAACAGTGACATCGAACACTTTTTATGAGTAAAACGATCGCGTTACCTGAAAACAACCGGATGGTTGGTAGCTATAGGTAAGAACATTGTGGATGAGGATTGTTTATCTTCCCATTGATTTCAAAGGATATTCATGTGAGAATGATTTCGTTACTGTAATGATCAGAAACATTCCAAATAACTGTAATGATCGCTACGGTTAGTGGATACCATGGATCAGAGAGATTAAAGCTAATCAAAATCATGGCAACCTTTGTTTGATTATACTCGTGTACACCTTTATCAGGTTCTTTTGGCCAAAGGTACAGAAAGGTTATAAATGTTCATATCGTTGCAGGTTGCCTTCATCGTTGACCGATATCTCTCTGATAACAACTGAATTTTACTTGCTTGCCTGAAAAGTTGTACCGGTTATAGAGCAATTATACGCAGGTTTTCCAGAGGGTCATTATTCATACATAAAGAACATTAATCGGTTTCATCTTTGTTTCTTGAGTTCAACTTTCCATGATCTACCTTTACATTATTATTATTATTATTATTATTATTATTATTATTATTAACATTATTATCGTATTTGCAACTTAGTTCCTTTCTCTCGAAAAGTAATTAAAAACACTTAAAAATGAATTAAAAACAATTGTTGCGAGTTAGGTTTAGTCGGAGGACCACATACAATGATTCATCAAAGTTGTACAAAGCTGGATGTTTTTACTGGAAAACCAAAACGAGCAATTAACGAAGGGAAACGGAGAGATATAATTTTATTGGCTTGGAAACAACTTAAAAGAACCAAAAATGAATTAAAATTATTTTTTGGTGATTAACAAATAATTTTAAAGAATTAAAAGAAATTCAATTTTTTTATAAAAAAAAGCCAAAGCGCCTCGCTTTGGTCAAAGCGAGGCGCTTGAGTGCCTTGCTTTGGCCAAAGCTAGGCGATTGAGTGGTTTGATTAGACCACAAGCGCCTCGCTTTGACCAAAGCGAGGCGCTTTGGCCCTTTTTTAAAAAAATTTGAATTTCTTTTAATTCTTTAAAATTATCTGTTAATCACCAAAAAATAATTTTAATTCATTTTTGGTTCTTTTAAGTTGTTTCCAAGCCAAGAAAATTATATCTCTCCGTTTCGCTTCGTTAATTGCTCGTTTTGGTTTTCCAGTAAAAACATCCAGCTTTGTACAACTTTAATGAATCATTGTACGTGGTCATCCGACTAAACCTAACTAGAAAGAATTGTTTTTAATTCATTTTTAAGTGTTTTTTAATTACTTTTTGAGAAATGATAATTTTCAGATATTACAGATCAAGGTGTTACCAAGCATGTCAAGAAATGATAATTTTCAAATATTGCAGATCAAACATTTAAAAATATATTACCAAACATTTAAAAAAAACTTTCCATGCAAGAAAGTAAAATTCAGTTGTTTTACAAATTTCATAGTCTTGATACTTTTAACAATCGGATTGTTTTTCGAGAGAATGGAACTAAGTTGCAAATACGATAATAATCAAACTCATATCTCAAGCCGGTGCAAGTTATGTTGTAGCGGTCAACGATGAAGACAACCTGATAGTGGATACCATGGATCAGAGAGATTGTTGATTGGTATATAGAGAGCAAACCGACGATCATTCAAAATTTAAAGTTACCGCTAACCTCTATGCCATCATCGACTACAGCAAACCGACGATTTTCCTCCACGACACTCCTAATGGGCCTCTCTTTATTTCACGGTACGATTTGTGTTTTTGTTGCTTTTTAAATAATAAGTTTTGTGTTTATCAAACCCTAACGTCTGAGCAATGATTTATTATTATTAACTTATTTATTGTTAGTTTCATAAATCGTTTTACTAATTCTACTAATTCCCGATTCTTGATACTTTCATAAATCGTTTTAGTAATTTCCGATTCTTGATAATAATAAATTATTATAATAATAAAACAAAGGAACTAAATTACAAATATAATAAAAAAATATAATAATAATAATAATGTAATATAGTCATGGTTAACGCTCAAAAAAGTCAACCTTTGTTGACTCATAGGAGTCTTGAAGACGAAATGAATTTTACAAGATACTTGAAACAAGGTATGGATATGGAGAATAAATCTTTGACTATACGTGGTTGATGATGTCAAGTTTAAGTCGTTGATTCATTTGGAAATCGAAAACGTCTATCGTCACTCTGCATAGAGAAGAAATCAACAACCGGATGGTTGGTAGCTATAGGTAAGAACATTGTGGATGAGGATTGTTTATCTTCCCATTGATTTCAAGTATGTTGCCTTCATCGTTGACAAATAAATGGTCTTCAGAGTTTCCAACCCCTAATACATTCATCAAAGGATATTCATGTAAGAATGATTTCGTACAAGATTCCTATGCAAGCAAGTCAAATTCAGTTGTTAGACCAACTTGAGATATGAGTTTGAGTAGCTTGAATCTCTGTAATGGAACACTCTCCGATCCACTAACGTCGTGACATCTCTCCGTCAACGGCATTTAGTTCTCTCCGAACTTCAGCTTCCAAAATACGACGTCGTTGTAGCTCATATGTTATTATCTCTTCTCTTATTCTCTGTTTCTCTAGTTCTCGATGGATTATTGCTCTCATATCGACTCTCACAATTATTCACAATTTTATACATACAACACACCTTCATCAAGGGGCAGAGGGTCACTATTCATACATTAACCACATTGTGAATGTAATGTCATGCACAATGTGTACTCACAGTGACATGTGAGAATGATTTCGTACAAGATTCCTATGCAAGCAAGTCAAATTCAGTTGTTAGACCAACTTGAGATATGTGTTTGATTAGCTTGAATCTCTCTGATCCATGGTCAACGATAGCGGTCAACGATGAAGACAATCTGAAAGTGGATACCATGGATCAGAGAGATTTAAGCTAATCAAACTCATATATCAAGCCGGTGCAAGTTATGTTGTAGCATCTTTGATCAGCTTCTTGTAATTACTTTCAAGTTTCTTTATAATCATTGAAGACAACTTTTCAGTTGTTATCCGAGAGATAGCGGTCAACGATGAAGACAACCTGAAAACAACCGGATGGTTGGTAGCTATAGGTAAGAACATTGTGGATGAGGATTGTTTATCTTCCCATTGATTTCAAGTATGTTGCCTTCATCGTTGACACACAAGACAAATGTTGCAACATGAGTTCGACCAAGATGACACACGAAGCTTTAGACTCCAACCGGATCCAAGTATTACTGTAATGATCAGGAACATTCCAAATAACTGTTCAATTTCAGCTTTTGTTTAACTATTTTAGCAACTTCCATAGAGAAGTTATCAATCTCACTTCTCACTGTCCATGTTTACCTTCAACGTCCAACGGTAATGAGTAACCTAGTAACCTCTACAATTATGTGATTTGTTTTAGATAAGGAGGTATATGTACAATGAACTTTTCATGCAAGCAAGTAAAATTCAGTTGTTTTACTAATTTCATAGTCTTGATACTTTTAACAATCGGATCGGCGTTAACGATGAGTTTGATGAATCATTGTATGTGGTCTAATCAGGTATATGTACAATGATGTGATTTGTTTTAGATAAGGAGGTATATGTACAATAAACTTTTTACGCTAAATAAAACCGATTAATGTTCTTTATATATGAATAGTGACCCTTTATATGAGTAATATCATGCACAATGTGTACTCACAGTGACATCGAACACTTTATATGAGTAAAACGATCGCTTTACCTGAAAACAACCGGATGGTTGGTAGCTATAGGTAAGAACATTGTGGATGAGGATTGTTTATCTTCCCATTGATTTCAAAGGATATTCACGTGAGAATGATTTCGTTACTGTAATGATCAGAAACATTCCAAATAACTGTAATGATCGCTACGGTTAGTGGATACCATGGATCAAAGAGATTAAAGCTAATCAAAATCATGGCAACCTTTGTTTGATTATACTCGTGTACACCTTTATCAGGTTCTTTTGGGCACAGGTACAGAAAGGTTACAAATGTTCATATCGTTTCAGGTTGCCTTCATCGTTGACCGATATCTCTCTGATAACAACTGAATTTTACTTGCTTGCCTGAAAAGTTGTACCGGTTATAGAGCAATTATACGCAGGTTTTCCAGAGGGTCATTATTCATACATAAAGAACATTAATCGGTTTCATCTTTGTTTCTTGAGTTCAACTTTCCATGATCTACCATTACATTATTATTATTATTATTTACATTATTATCGTATTTGCAACTTAGTTCCTTTCTCTCGAAAGTAATTAAAAACACTTAAAAATAAATTAAAAACAATTGTTGCGAGTTAGGTTTAGTCGGAGTACCACATACAATGATTCATCAAAGTTGTACAAAGCTGGATGTTTTTACTGGAAAACCAAAACGAGCAATTAACGAAGCGAAACGGAGAGATATAATTTTATTGTCTTGGAAACAACTTAAAAGAACCAAAAATGAATTAAAATTATTTTTTGGTGATTAACAAATAATTTTAAAGAATTAAAAGAAATTCAATTTTTTAAAAAAAAGGCCAAGGCGCCTCGCTTTGGTCAAAGCGAGGCGCTTGAGTGCCTTGCTTTGGCCAAAGCTAGGTGATTGAGTGGTTTGATTAGACCACAAGCGCCTCCCTTTGACCAAAGCGAGGCGCTTTGGCCTTTTTTTAAAAAAATTTGAATTTCTTTTAACTATTTAAAATTATCTGTCAATCACCAAAAAATAATTTTAATTCATTTTTGGTTCTTTTAAGTTGTTTCCAAGCCAAGAAAATTATATCTCTCCGTTTCGCTTCGTTAATTGCTCGTTTTGGTTTTCCAGTAAAAACATCCAGCTTTGTACAACTTTGATGAATCATTGTACGTGGTCATCCGACTAAACCTAACTCGCAACAATTGTTTGTAATTTATTTTTAAGTGTTTTTTAATTACTTTTTGAGAAATGATAATTTTCAGATATTACAGATCAAGGTGTTACCAAGCATGTCAAGAAATGATAATTTTCAAATATTGTAGATCAAACATTTAAAAATATATTACCATACATTTAAAAATAACTTTTCATGCAAGCAGGTAAAATTCAGTTGTTTTACAAATTTCATAGTCTTGATACTTTTAACAATCAGATTGTTTTTCGAGAGAATGGAACTAAGTTGCAAATACGATAATAATCAAACTTATATCTCAAGCCGGTGCAAGTTATGTTGTAGCGGTCAACGATGAAGACAACCTGATAGTGGATACCATGGATCAGAGACATTGTTGATTGGTATATAGAGAGCAAACCGACGATCATTCAAAATTTAAAGTTACCGCTAACCTCTATGACATCATCGACTACAGCAAACCGACGATCTTCCTCCACGGCACTCCTAATGGGCCTCTCTTTATTTCACGGTACGATTTGTGTTTTTGTTGCTTTTTAAATAATAAGTTTGTGTTTATCAAACCCTAACGTCTGAGCAATGATTTATTATTATTAACTTATTTATTGTTATTTTCATAAATCGTTTTACTAATTCTACTAATTCCCGATTCTTGATACTTTCATAAATCGTTTTACTAATTTCTGATTCTTGATAATAATAAATTATTATAATAATAAAACAAAGGAACTAAATTACAAATATAATAAAAAAATATAATAATAATAATAATAATGTAATATAGTCATGGTTAACGCTCAAAAAAGTCAACCTTTGTTGACTCATAGGAGTCTTGAAGACGAAATGAATTTTACAAGATACTTGAAACAAGGTATGGATATGGAGAATAAATCTTTGACTATTGTAGGTGCATATGTGCGACTAATGCTTTGGATTGGATAACTCATTTGTTTTGTTTATTGTCGTTGGTGCGAAGGAAAGATTTTGGTAGTGCGAAGGAGAGATTTCAAGGGTGCGAAGGAAGCTTTTTGGGCGAATGAAGATTGTTTATTATGGAGTTTGGTTCGACCACTCAAAATGGGCGAACCTGCACATTCGCACGAACAAAGTGGGCGAATGTGCAGTCTATAAATAGGCAAACTTAGTTTTTGCAGCTAACTTTGAGTCATTTATTTCCCTCCACTTTCTGAATTCTCTCTGTAACTTTTTATAAACTTGTTTCACGTCGAGTCCTTGATTGTAATTGTTTTTCTACGTGTATTCAAGTTTGATTATTAATGGAAACGTTTGAAAATGATGATTTGTATGTGTTTATCTGATTAGTTATCATTTTGTGCTGGTTTTGGGGATTCCGCACCCAAAACTAAATTGTTTGATTGTCTTTGTAGCATACCGATCCTTTCACGCGCATACAAAGTGGTATCAGAGCCATTCTGAATCAAACAACCATAAATTGATAGCTTCTCAGTTGATTTTGACCCAAATTTGATCAAAAATTTTCTGTTTTAAATGAACAAACTGAAATGATGTGTTTTTGATTGATTTCACCTTGATTTCGAGTTTGAATTGGATAATTCACTTTATTAACGTTGTTCCAAATCTTATCCGATTCAAAACCTGATAAAGATCATCAAAATCCATCAACTTTTGATAAACATGATCAAATCTAACTGATTTTCAAAGAATAACCGTTTTTGAAATCACAGCGGTCGAACGAGAGAATTCGGTCGAAAGTGGGAGTCTATTAGGTCGAAAGAGTGTTTTTGTGGTCGAAAGAGTGATTTTAGTGGTCGAAAGTGAACTTTGATTGCTTATATTTTTCATTCGTACTACTGTGTCTCATTCGTATAGTCGTTCGGTCGAAGGAGAAAAGTAGAACGGTCGAAGGAAGACTAAAGCGGTCGAAGGAGATTTGATATTTGTTTTTCACATTCGTATCAGATTATTCGGTCGAAATAGAAGATTTTTCTTCATTCGCACCTCCGTTCATACGAAGGAGTATTCTGTTTTTGAAAAATTTTTAATCGTTTCGTGTTTGTTTGTTTGATTGTTTGCAGGATACAATGTGGAACTTTCCAACAACCCCTAGACCAACTCAAGCACCACAACAACAACAGATTCAAGATCCGTGGACAGTAGCGGCACAAAAGACTAGTCAACCATCACAGTCGATCAATTATATGGCTATGACTAGTTCGGCACCACAACAAGTTGTTCAATCAGTACCACAACCGATTGACAACTATTGGGGAGTCGCAGCAGCAGCAGTCCATTCCCAGACGACCAACGCTATTTCTACTCTTATTCATGATCTATCTTCTGGAAGCGGCACTCGTCCACCGAAGTTAATGCACATGAAGGAGTATAACACTTGGAAGACGAAGTTTAAGATTCACGTTGAGGGACAAGGACTTGAAGGAGCAGAAGCATGGCAAATGATTGTGAAGGGTTATGTTGCTCCTATTCTAGAGAATACTGGAGAACCAATCCCTTTGGAGAATTTGGCGGATGACGAGAAGAAAAGGTTTGCTATAGAGAAGAAAGCATTCTCTCAGCTATCCCAGGCGATCAACACTGATCTATTACATCAGTTTGGATCGTGCACTACATCCAAACAACTTTGGGATGTGCTGAGAAATCGTCATGATGGAAATGAGAAGACCAGGAAGCTTAGGATGGAGGAGCTTCGAAAGGAGTTTGAAAACTTCAGTTATATGGGTAATGAGACCCTAAAAGAGTTGGTTCCAAGGTACTGCCATTTGCTCACTGAATTGTCGAGCTATGAGATCAGCATTCCAATGTCGGAATTAGTTGATAAGTTTGCTGATGCATTACCACCTTATTGGAATCAACACATCGAAGTGTTAAAGGAGAAGGATGCTTACCAGTATTGGACCATTAATGAGTTCATCCAAAAGATGGAAAACAAAGAGATGGAGGAAAAGAGAAAAGCTAAGAGAGCTCAGATTCCACAGAATCCTGATTTATATGTGAGTGGAACATCTAATTCTCTTTCTGCTTCAAGCACCACATCTACTGTTGCACCTCACATAGCATGTGTGTCTAACATTGTTGAACCAACAAAAGCACCCATTAACTACCTTGCTCAAACTTCATCCTACACACCATCATACACACAACAACCATATCAAACACAAAACTTTATTCCACCATTTTCACCATTACAACAAGCTGCATGCTATACTTCAAGTCAACAGCAACAACAACAACAATATCCTCAAGTGAACCAGATGCAGATTACTCAAGCACAATCATGTCAAAACCCGATTGTGTTAGAGACATCAAACCTTAACAATGTGACTGTTGAAATTGCTCAACAGCATGTTGCTTTAGTATCTGCCATGGTTGCTTCTTACAACGGTTTGGTAGCAAGTCAAATTGGTAACAATAATCTTACCAATGAGGACTATGCTCAAATCGATAAAGAGGAAATGGAGGTGATGGACATTCAGTGGGCTTTTGCAAGCATTATGAGGAGAGCCACTGATTTCATTCAGAAGACAGGCAGGACTGATCTCTCAACCTCTCCCAATACCACATACGGATTCAACAAAGCAAAGGTTACTTGCTTTAACTGTGGTGAAAAGGGACATTTTAAAAGGGAGTGCACACAACCAGCACAACAAGGTAACCGAAATCCTTTCAATTCTTCATACCAAAACCGACAAAACCAAAACCAGAATCAAGTGTCTTACAACAGTCCAAACATATCAAGCTTTCAACCACAAAATCAAAACACTTATCAGAACCGTCAACAAAACAACAACACCAAACAATCCACAACACAAAACCAACCTCAACAAAACCCAAACCGAACTATTGTTCCTATCTCTACACCTAACACACAAAACCAAAACCAAACTGATACTCAAAACCAAGCACTTGTCATCCAAAAGGATGAAGGTTTTGACTGGACTGGTATGCAATTGGGGGTGGAGGAAATCACTGCTGGGAATGTTGCGTGTGTGGCACAGCAGATGAAGTTGGATGAGAATGAGGAAGTTGAAGAAGAGGTTATGATTGAAAAGGTGTCGGAGTTGAAGATTGAAGAAGTGAATGATGATGTGATGGCTGAAGGTCAAGACAAGAGATCGGGGATGATTCTTGATTCTGTCACCGATGTTGGAGATCAATATGACTCAGCTTACTCGGATATGGAGAGCGAATCTGACTCAGAGACTGGTGTGAATTCACTAGATGATGATATTGACCAATTGCTAGCTGAAGCTTACTTCCTGATGACTCGCAAGTCATGTATGGTGGATGATGCATGCACCAAGATTGACTACTCCAAATTCTTTGCAGGAAAGGAAGCTGACTTTGCTCTAATGGCCATGACAGAACCTCCTAAGCTGGTAAGTTCTGAAACTCAATCTTGTGTTAAATGTGACAAATGTGCTGATTTTGAAAAACTGACTGATGAAAACAAGCTTCTCAAGGTTCAACTTGAGAGTGCAAAACTCAACTGTCAGATTTATCAAAAGGACTTAAAAGATTTCAACAAAGTACTTGATGGTTATAAAAAGGATGTGTCAGAATTGAAAAAGACATTATCTATTAAACAACTTGCCATTAATAATTACATCAATGAAATGGAAAACACTAAATTAGAAATGGCAACCATCAAGTGCTTTGCAGAAAAAGTTAACAAGAAATTAGAAAGTTACAAGCACATAGCATACGTAGTTGATCATATCATTGAAGAACCCTCCCAGACAAATAGTGCAAAATATAAGTCAGTTCCATCTCCGGTATTGTTTGAGAATCACACTTTACATGCAATACCACCGGATACTTTAATTCATCCTGATCCCACACCAGAAAATGAGCCTAACACTTCTAGTGTAGGGGATCCATATTCTGATGTGAGACCAATATTAGGAAATAGTGAGGGTGTGGTCGCTACTGATGATCCAGATGAAGAAGATGAGTCATCTGAGAAGGTTGAAAGTGATAGTGATATCCCTGATGAAAATCATATAATCACTACTGAGCCAGTCTCACCGTCTCAGATAATTCATCCAATGGCAAATGCTCATCGCAAACATGAGGTTAAGAAAAATGATAAGTTTGTTGGAAAAAGTTTTGAAAAGAAAGAGGTTAAAAAGGTTGAGAAAAACGTGAGAAAACCGGTTGAAAAGAAAGTTGAAATTAAAACTGAGAAAAATGTGGTAAAATCGGTTGAGAAGAAAAACGAGTCTATATCTGAGAAATCAAATGATGTGAGCAATGAAGTGTGTGATAAACCTGTCAAAATTTTTTATCGGATGCAAGGCTCCGATAAGATTTTATCAGATGATGAGTTTCCGATTAAATTTGTCAATTCTACAAAAATCGAAAAGATATGGCAGGAAAGTACGATTTGGTTCCCAAAATTTGAAAGGACCAACGACATTCCTCAAGAGATTTTAGACAAAATGTATTCGGAAAAAGAAGCAAAGGTCAATGTCACACTGTTTGTTTTCCCTGTGCATAAAGAAAATAGTTTTACTGAACCGACTTACTCAAAGGACCCAGCTCCTGAGAGTTTAAGGAAACAATGCATGGTCGATCGATATCCCATTGCTAGTTTTTCCAAGTTACCGATCAAGGAAAACTACGAGGAATACCGTGCGTGTTATAAGTGCGGGGAACGGGGACATTTACTTGCCGCCTGCCCGTACGTACGACACAAAAGGCAAGAGGTGGAAATGAGGCAATATCATGAGTATCCGGTTGACAACTATGGATATCAACAGAGACGGCATTTTCCCCAAAAAGAATTTTATCATAATCAAAACAATTTTTATAACAAGGGGGAAAATCGTCCGATGACGTATGATAAGCGCAACCGGATGACCACTGATAAATCTGGTAAGAAACCTCAGATGAACTCAACTGTTGATACCAAAAAGGTAACTCCTAAGCCTAGTGGTAAACAAGCAGTTGGACCTGTCTCTGTTAAATCAGAGAAGGTAACCAAGAAGGTTGCTTTCAAAGAAGAAGTAAAGAAACCGACCGAGACTTCAAAATCTCAGATTCGGATCTTGAAACGATCTGAGCAATCTTGGTCATCTAAGGAATCTGAAGGAGCCTCTACTTCACAGAGCGAGAAGAATGAGAAAAAGAAAGTTGTTAGTAAGGAGAAAGGGGTTGATGTAACCCAAGATGTTTGTGAGTCAAAAGATTCTTTGAAACAACCTGTTCAAAGACCCAAGACCAAACAGGCTTGGGTCCCCCGAAAGAACTAATTGATCTACTTTAAATGTACAGGGAGCTCCAGCTGGCCCTGTTAGCAGCCTATGGATTGTTGACAGTGGAGCTTCTGGTCACATGACAGGGGACCTCGCGCTACTCTTTGACATCAAAAACATTAACGGAGGTTATGTGGCATTTGCTGGAAATAAGGGAGGCTACATTACTATGGAGGGTAGTGTAAGCAATGGGGTCGTAACATTTGAGCGGATTTCTTATGTGAAACAAATAGACTATAATTTGCTCAGTGTTAGTCAGATTTGTGATAAACAATTTTCAGTGTATTTTGATGACAAATCCTGTTATATCTTGAAACCTGGGTTTGAGTTACCAAAAGAGTGGGTGATGCTGAAGGCGCCGAGAGTTAACAACTTGTATATTCTCGACATGTCTAAAGCAATGACCACTCATGGCCAAGTCACGTGTTTTCTCTCCAAGGCTACAGAAAAAGAATCTATTATGTGGCACAGGAGAATGAGACACATACATTTGAGGAAGATGAATCAGCTTGTGAAGAATGAACTTGTCACGGGAGTTAATGTCAAACACTTCCATCTGAATGACAATTGTATCAGTTGCAAGAAGGGCAAGCAGCACAAACAATCCCATAGACCAAAGAAAGTTAATTCTATTGAGCTGCCACTTGAACGTTTGCATATGGATTTATTCGGTCCAGTCAGACGTAAAAGTCATGCCGGAGAGTTATACTGTCTTGTGGTGACTGATGATTATTCTAGATTTTCATGGGTAATGTGTTTGCATCAGAAAAGCGACACTTTTGACAACTTGAAGGTTCTGTTTACACGTCTGGAGAATTTATATGGTCTGAAGATCAAAAGAATCCGGAGTGACAATGGGACAGAGTTTAAAAATGCTCAGATGGAGGATCTTTGTGCAAACAAAGGAATTCATCATGAATATAGCGCTCCGTACACACCCCAGCAGAACGGTGTCGCAGAGAGAAAGAACAGGACTCTTATAGAGACGGCGAGAACTATGCTTGCGGATTCAAATCTTCCAGTCATGTTCTGGAACGAAGCTATTTACGCGGCATGCTATACTCTTAACCGTGTTTTGACAGTGAAGAAGTTTGGCAAGACTTCTTATGAGCTGTTGAACCGACGCAAGCCGAATCTTGAGTATCTAGAACCATTTGGTGCCCCATGTACAATGCTGAATCCTTCGGAAAAGTTTGCACCAAAGGCTGAAGAAGGTTATTTTGTTGGATATGCAACCCCATTAAAACGGGTATTCAACAAAAGAACTAGAAAAGTCGAGGAGTGGGCTAATGTCGAAGTTCAAAGATATACACAAAATGTACAAGGTGGAGGACCAGATTGGATGTTTGATTACAAAGATTTCTTTGAATCATTCAATCTAGATAGCATGGTTGAAGAAGCTGTACTTCGATTATACTACGAGGTCGAAAACGCCATAACTTCACCGTTAGTGCGTCCGATCACGGTAAACCCCCAAGCAGCTTCTAATGATGCCACTGCTCCTGTATTGGAAGAAGAGGTGTTCCAAGAGGCTTCTACATCGCTTAATTCATCCAAATCAGAATACGAAGACGATGATGCAACAAGTGAAGCTATTCTGGACAATGCTACAGTGACACCACCAGTGAACCCATCTACTACTGATGCTTCAACATTGAATGTGGGTAATGATCTGGATTCTACAGAGAATTTGACAACTCAGACGGGAGTACAAGTACCTGATTATCCGGAATCTCGGATACATCGGATACACCCGCTTGAACAAGTTATTGGTGATCCTGGTAGCAGTGTGATGACAAGAGGACAGCTGAAGAATGCTCAAGCACCAGAAAACATTGGCAATCTTGCTTTATATGCCAAAATTCAGAAATCTGGTTTTCAGAATGACTGGTCATTTGCTTGTTATGTTTCGCAGGTCGAGCCGCGGACATACAAGGATGCTCTTTTGGATGACGCCTGGGTGGAAGCAATGCAGGAGGAGTTATTACAATTCCAGAAACTTGGTGTATGGACCCTGACTGATTTACCTCCTGGTAGAAAGAAGATAGGCACCAAATGGGTGTTTAAGTGCAAGAAAGATGATAGAGGAGTCATTGTGCGAAACAAAGCTCGTTTGGTGGTTCAAGGTTTCCATCAGGTTGAGGGAATCGATTATAATGAAATCTATGCACCGGTTGCACGCTTGGAGGCTATTCGCATGTTTCTAGCGTTTGGATCATGGAAGAAGTTTAAGGTGTATCAGATGGATGTAAAGAGCGCTTTTCATTACGGTGTGGTCAAAGAGGAAGTTTACGTTGGTCAACCACCGGGCTTTGAAGACCCAATCCACCGGGATAAAGTTTACGTTTTAAACAAAGCACTGTATGGTTTGCACCAAGCTCCGAGGCAATGGTATGAGGAGCTGAGCACGTATCTTCTCTCAAAAGGATTCAAACGCGGATTGGTTGACTGCACCCTGTTTACGAAAAGATCAGGAGATGACTTGCTTCTAGTACAAATTTATGTTGATGACATTATTTTCGGGTCTACTAACGAACTTCTGTGCAGGGAATTTGAACAAGTTATGCAGGAGAAGTTCGAGATGAGCGCTATGGGGGAAATGCAGTTTTTCCTCGGCTTGCAGGTGGAGCAATGACCAACGGGGATCTTTATTCACCAAACCAAATACGTATCTGAAGTCTTGAGCCGGTTCCAGATGGACGATTCCAAGCCGATGGATACCCCGATACAACCTAATCACGGGATTGGAGTTGACCTTAAGGGGGAGCTGATAGATACATTTACATTCAGAGCAATCATCGGATCTCTGATGTACCTAACAGCGTCTAGGCCAGATATAATGTTCGCGACATGTCTTTGTGCTCGTTATCAATCGAAGCCGAAACAAAGTCATTTAGCAGCCGTGAAGCGTATCCTTAGATATCTGAAGGGTTGTCCATCGAAAGGACTATGGTACCCTCATGATGATAATTTTGACCTAATCGCTTTTAGTGATGCAGATTGGGGCGGCTGTGACAAAGACAGCAAATCCACAACGGCTGGATGTCAGTTTCTGGGGAGCAGGCTCGTGACCTGGCAATGCAAGAAACAAACCGCAGTTGCACTATCCACATGTGAAGCAGAATACGTTTCAGCATCGAGCTGCTGCTCACAGGTTCTTTGGATCCAACAGCAGATGGTGGATTACGGTTTGCAATTTCTTAAAACCCCTATTTACTGTGATAATGAGGCCGCAATCGCATTAACAAAAGACTTAGTAAATCACTCAAAGGCTAAACATATCCGGATTAAATATCATTTTATCCGTGATTGTTATGCTAAAGAGTTGATCGATATGGTCAAAATCCACACTGATTATCAACGCGCAGATCTTTTTACCAAAGCTTTTGATAAATCCAGATTTGATTATCTTTTGAAAGCAAACGGTATTAAGGAAAAACAGGACTGATCACCACCTCAGTCTATCACTTTTTAGTTTAACTTTTTACTGTTTTTCGGAAAAATTTCAAAATCCATAAAAATTGAAAAATTTCTTTGCTAACTGCTATATCTTCTTCCCTTAGATTAATGCCGTCAGATTTCTGTGAACAAACGATATCTGGGCAGTCACATATTTGAAATGCTGCAACTTATCCTTGGGAACAGTAAATTCGAAAATCTATAAAAATCAGAAAATTCTAAAATGATTTCCTAGAGTATAAAGGGAAATGATAGTACATCAGTGAGGATCTGACACATTCTACATAATGTAATGCTATATAGGGCGTGTGTCTGAGTCTGTGCGATGTGCTGATAGGCTTCGTAGACCTATTACTGAGTGCCTGATACATATATATCAAACGATTTGTTGTGTGGATGAACTCCTCATGGGCATATGGTCTTAGTACCGTAATTTCATTTGATAGGGTATTTGTACAAAACTCGGAGGTTTAGGGTCGTTATGTTATTAGTTGTCTGGGGATAGCCTCTCTGATCTTCTGCTGTAAGTCATTACGGACCTAGATCAGATAGGGTGTCTTTATAAAAGAACTATATGCCAAATCCTAAAGTTACCGAATTGAGGAACTTTTTATGTTATATGATAATCAAAGATTATCTATTACATCGTATTGATCATTGATGCAAATCATGATTAATATCAGTCCTCAACCTGGTATAGTGCATATGTTACTTTGCTGCATTAATTTGCTGACCTGTATACCTCTATGCATTATATCTTGTACAATTACAGACAACGAAAGCATAATCACGCTTTACAATGAGTCTTTGTGCATTTACTTCTTGATACGGGAGTATGTCGTGTGCGTGGGAACCACAGACAATTGCTTTTATACTATAAATATCAGTATCAGTATAAAGCACTGCACAAAAGTCTGCATGTGAGTTTATGTGGATCACAATATCAGCAGTTGCCAGATCACACATTGTCTTTAATGATAATAATTTCAAAAAGATCAACGGTGTGATCAGATTTCTCATAAACTGATATGATCCCTTTACCGGAATCACAAAAATATTTACAGTTTTTCATTTACATTTCTGCATTTTATTTTCTCGTCAAAAATTACAAAACTCAAAAAGATTTTAGGTGTGTTTTAGCATAAACTTTAGAAAATCCAAAAAGATTTTTCATTTTCATCTTATTTTTGATAACTGATGGTGGTTGATGTCGATTTTCTAAAACCTGGTACACCAATTGAGTTTTGTGATCTTTAAAATGTGAAAATATTATGATTGGATGCTTAAAAGTTGAGAAATAATTGAACCGGGATTCGTTTTTGAGATTTGGAAAATTTTCAAAAATTCCATTTTACATTCGCCCATTCGTTTGGTCGAATGAGGAATTTTCTAGCTCTTTTGAATGAATTGGACGGGCGAAGGAGAGAGTTCTTGAACTGATGTTCTTTCGAACCCTTTTTGCCTCATTCGAACCCTTTCAGTAGGGTCGAAGGAGCCAAAAGTTTCTCCTTCGCATGAACAAAACGGGCGAAGGAGACTATCTATATAAGGCTTTCCAGCTCATTCGAACCTCACTTATTTTTCCTCAGATTTTTTTTCCTAAAGTCACCTTGTTGCTCGATTGTTTTGCAATATATCATTGTGTTCGCATTTCATTCCTGATCCTTTTGCCCTTAATTTTACAGGTTAATATTACATATTCAAGGATTAATCGATGGATCCAACAGCAGATGGTGGATTACGGTTTGCAATTTCTTAAAACCCCTATTTACTGTGATAATGAGGCCGCAATCGCATTAACAAAAGACTTAGTAAATCACTCAAAGGCTAAACATATCCGGATTAAATATCATTTTATCCGTGATTGTTATGCTAAAGAGTTGATCGATATGGTCAAAATCCACACTGATTATCAACGCGCAGATCTTTTTACCAAAGCTTTTGATAAATCCAGATTTGATTATCTTTTGAAAGCAAACGGTATTAAGGAAAAACAGGACTGATCACCACCTCAGTCTATCACTTTTTAGTTTAACTTTTTACTGTTTTTCGGAAAAATTTCAAAATCCATAAAAATTGAAAAATTTCTTTGCTAACTGCTATATCTTCTTCCCTTAGATTAATGCCGTCAGATTTCTGTGAACAAACGATATCTGGGCAGTCACATATTTGAAATGCTGCAACTTATCCTTGGGAACAGTAAATTCGAAAATCTATAAAAATCAGAAAATTCTAAAATGATTTCCTAGAGTATAAAGGGAAATGATAGTACATCAGTGAGGATCTGACACATTCTACATAATGTAATGCTATATAGGGCGTGTGTCTGAGTCTGTGCGATGTGCTGATAGGCTTCGTAGACCTATTACTGAGTGCCTGATACATATATATCAAACGATTTGTTGTGTGGATGAACTCCTCATGGGCATATGGTCTTAGTACCGTAATTTCATTTGATAGGGTATTTGTACAAAACTCGGAGGTTTAGGGTCGTTATGTTATTAGTTGTCTGGGGATAGCCTCTCTGATCTTCTGCTGTAAGTCATTACGGACCTAGATCAGATAGGGTGTCTTTATAAAAGAACTATATGCCAAATCCTAAAGTTACCGAATTGAGGAACTTTTTATGTTATATGATAATCAAAGATTATCTATTACATCGTATTGATCATTGATGCAAATCATGATTAATATCAGTCCTCAACCTGGTATAGTGCATATGTTACTTTGCTGCATTAATTTGCTGACCTGTATACCTCTATGCATTATATCTTGTACAATTACAGACAACGAAAGCATAATCACGCTTTACAATGAGTCTTTGTGCATTTACTTCTTGATACGGGAGTATGTCGTGTGCGTGGGAACCACAGACAATTGCTTTTATACTATAAATATCAGTATCAGTATAAAGCACTGCACAAAAGTCTGCATGTGAGTTTATGTGGATCACAATATCAGCAGTTGCCAGATCACACATTGTCTTTAATGATAATAATTTCAAAAAGATCAACGGTGTGATCAGATTTCTCATAAACTGATATGATCCCTTTACCGGAATCACAAAAATATTTACAGTTTTTCATTTACATTTCTGCATTTTATTTTCTCGTCAAAAATTACAAAACTCAAAAAGATTTTAGGTGTGTTTTAGCATAAACTTTAGAAAATCCAAAAAGATTTTTCATTTTCATCTTATTTTTGATAACTGATGGTGGTTGATGTCGATTTTCTAAAACCTGGTACACCAATTGAGTTTTGTGATCTTTAAAATGTGAAAATATTATGATTGGATGCTTAAAAGTTGAGAAATAATTGAACCGGGATTCGTTTTTGAGATTTGGAAAATTTTCAAAAATTCCATTTTACATTCGCCCATTCGTTTGGTCGAATGAGGAATTTTCTAGCTCTTTTGAATGAATTGGACGGGCGAAGGAGAGAGTTCTTGAACTGATGTTCTTTCGAACCCTTTTTGCCTCATTCGAACCCTTTCAGTAGGGTCGAAGGAGCCAAAAGTTTCTCCTTCGCATGAACAAAACGGGCGAAGGAGACTATCTATATAAGGCTTTCCAGCTCATTCGAACCTCACTTATTTTTCCTCAGATTTTTTTTCCTAAAGTCACCTTGTTGCTCGATTGTTTTGCAATATATCATTGTGTTCGCATTTCATTCCTGATCCTTTTGCCCTTAATTTTACAGGTTAATATTACATATTCAAGGATTAATCGATGTTTTTCAGTCTCGAACCCTAGATTACCAAATCTGTTTTAAACACTTTAATTGTTGCAATTGTTGATTAAGTTTCATTCTATGTATGTTTTAGGGGGAGAAGAACTGAAAATCTAGGCTTCACAAACATCAGATTGATGTCTATGATCTATACCCAGTTCGAACCCTAGTTTTCAAATAAAAACACACATATAATGAACTTTGAATGATTTTGTTTGGTTTAAAAGTTTAATCGGCATGTTTAGGATGTATTGCAATCAAATGATCATGTTTGGAACCTGTTAATTTCATTATTGAAATTTTAAAATTTGAACTGACTCATTCGCCCTCATTCGTTTGGGCGAAGGAATAAAACCGGTCGAATGAAGGTTTTAAGACTGGTCGTGTAACATTACGCAATTAATACTTGTACGTTACGCATTGACATTAATAAAAAAAACGTCAAGTTTTCATTTTATTTTCGCATTTATTATTTTTGTCGCGATTATGGAACCCTAATACTATATATAATATTATATATATGTGTGTTGTTGTATAATTGTATCAAAAAATAAAATGCCTTGGCCGGGAATCGAACCCGCGCCAAAGGCCGGGCCACACATACACATATGCACAAACCAACTGGGCTGGACCTTCTTTGTTGAAATAACCCGGACACACTATAATCTTATACGCATATTAAATCCTCACAGTTGACAAGGAAAGTCAACTGTGGGATTTCTTGATAATCAATCCAACGATTTACGTGTAATTGATCTATTTTTGGCAAACTCGTATGATTATCGGCCTTGTACAACACGAATACACGTCATTTACACATCAATCGTTGACCTTTTATTCAATTGGACGCGTATGTATTAAATCGAAGGTCAAACCTTCCAATTAACCCTAACTCTAATCCTCAGTATAAATAGATGGTCTGCGAACCTTGTATACTCGCTCACAACTCTCTCTCAACCTCTATTGCTCTCTGATTCACTCTGATTGTTGTTCTCGAGTTCGTTGTTTGACTTTTTCTTTGACCCGTCTATTATCATCAAATCATCACTGTGAGTACGATTAAGTTTGTGGGTTTTATTCATCGGCTATCAAACAACAATAGCCCTAACATTAATCGGGCTATAGTTGTCTGAATCATTCAATTGAAAATCTAGGGTTCATCCGTAATGAATTGGGGATAAACATGTTTTCGCGTATTGTATTTATAAAATTTTAATCTGAAAACATCACAACCACCGGCCTAGGCCAAGTGGTTGTGACCCTGGTTCACCACACGGGTCACCCGGATTCGAGTCCCGGCTCTGACCTTGCTTTTTGTTCTTTTCTTTTCTTTTACAAACTATTATATATATATATATTAAATCTTTTTAATCTTTTAAATTCTTTTTAAAATATCAAAACTATTTTATAAATTCTAAAAAAAATTATAATTGTTTAATCTGATATAAAAGTTTTATTTACAATTTTTATTTTTCAGAAATTCATTTATTTAATATTTATAATAATTAAATCATTTTTATACTATTATATTTATAAAATCCATTTATATATCAAAACAATTTTATTAAATTCTCCAAAATTTATCCTGACTTTTTATAAAGTCAAACTTTACTGAAATAATTTTTAATTCAGTAAAATCATTTATTTTATATTTTTAATCAATTTTTGTTAGATTTAATCATAATTAAATCATATTAAATCCAATTTTCATCATTTTTGCACCAAAATATTATACAAATTATTTTTAATTATTTAGAACAGAAATATGATTTTTAAATAGAAATTCTTTAATTTTAGTATTTTTGGATATTAAAGTTAAATATTGGCTATTTATAAATAAATAGATTTAAAATCTATTTTAAATAAAATAATTTTATAAAAATTATTTTATTGCTTCAAACACTTTAATGTGCACATTCAAAATCCAAATTTTATTAAAAGACTTTCTTTCATTAATTATCAAATTTTCTTTATTTAATTAACATTTTAAATTAAATTTAACAATTGATTATCCCCAAATCGAAACCCTAGGATACACTTGTAAGTTAATTAGACTTAGACTTATTATATATTACCTTATTATAGGGTAATATTTGGAATCTTTTTGGGCAACACAATTATCACATCTTTTCAACAAGTTAACATTTGCTAAGGTGAGTTTACATAGCCCCTTTACTCTATTTTCACTATTTTTGGGGTGAAACATGTTATAACATTATCATTGCAATTCAATCATCAATGTGTCTATGTGTTTTCTATGTTGCATTATGTCTTGAGCATGATTAGAGTAAGCACCATTCTAGCATAATCATTAACATTGATCAGCCGACGGTATACATTGATAGATCTATTGGACTGACAATCCCACCCGGATACGTGCCTCCTACAAAGGTTACGTGGGTGTTTGTTATCGCATAACATATTCATTGGGACCATAAGTGTATGGTATGTATCATTTTATAACAGTCAGCAGGGTTGATTATGCACTCGATTTATTTCTAATATGTTCTCACATATGGGCTAGATTAACATGACACATGAATTGCACAACATTTTATTCATTTTATCATCAAAAACCTATGTAATTCTCACCAACTTATGTTGACCCAAAATACTTTCAAAATTAACATGTTTCAGGTAACAATGAAGCTGAGGCTTGAGTTAGCATGAGGATTTTCTTGAAGTTTATTTGAAGTTATTGAAGTTGCTATTTGATATTATGTATTTGAATTCTTAGACATTATTTCATATTTTTTGATATTATGTTTGAATAAATTATTTAAAATTTATATTATACCATGTGCTACTGAAAACAATCATCAATACGTGGCACCCCGATGTTTCCGCCATCGGTTGGGGTGTTACAGATTGGTATCAGAGCCTTGGTTATAGGGAATTAGGTTATTAGAAATAATCTAGACTATAACCCTAGGGACTAAAACAGTACTTGCTTCTCCTACTTGTAACCCTAATTGCTTCCCTAATCCTATCCTCATCCTATGCCTTATAACCCTAAACCTACATGTGACTACTCTTAATTGTCTGCTGCAATCCTGATCCACCATTAGATTTATAGGACAAAATCCTCAGGTTTAACCTGAACCCCCTTGAGATCTCGTTGAAGTTCTAGATTCTAATAACGAACACGTGCAATCTGGAAGGGTGAACGCCTGTATTCTGAGTCTTTTGTCTAGGCTGGCATTGCGCATATATCCCAATCAGACGAGGGACCCGGATGCCTACCTGGGAATTCTCGGGATGAGTGTTCACTTATAGGCTAAAGCATGTCTTCATATGTTATTAAGATTTAGAATCTTTGATAAGTCAACGTTTTCGTTTATTCGTTTTAATTAATGAATAAATGATTACATTCCTTATATAAACTCTCATTCATTTCATTGTGTCTATTACAGATCATGCCTCCTCGTCGCAGCACTCGCAACAACAATGGTGAGAACCACGAAGAAGGTGGTGATAACCATAACCACAACCATGACCAAGCTCCTAACCACAACAACAATGGGGTCGATGCTCAACTGGCTGCGATCATTTCTCAACAAATGGCGCAGCAAATCGCAACTCTGGTTCCCAATTTACTTGCTCAGGTCATCCAATTGAACGGCAACGGGAATGGTCACAACGGGAACGGGAATGGCAATGGCAATGGTAATGGACCCCAAGCTTGCACCCTTAAGCATTTCAACTCTTGTAACCCTCCAAAGTTCAGCGGTGAAGAAGGAGCTACTGGACTTCTCCAATGGTTTGAGGGTATTGAAAATACCTTCATCAACAGTGAGTGCCCCAATAACTTCAAGGTTCGTTACGCCATGAGTGTTCTCCATAAACGAGCACTCACATGGTGGAATGAAGAAAAGCGTACTCGTGGGGCCGAGGTTGCTCTTGCTATGACATGGGACCAGGTCAAAGAGATCATGAAGGAGGAGTTCTGTCCTCGCAATGAAGTTAAAAAGCTTGAGGATGAGTTCCACACCTTGGCTCAAGATAGTGGGGAAAATCTTGCCTACAACACCCGCTTTCATGAGCTTAGCTTATTGTTGCCACACAAGGTTACTCCTCTGCCGGTAGCCATCGAGAAGTACATCGGTGGTCTGCCCATGCAAATCCAGGACACTGTTTGGGGTAGAAATCCTGCAACTCTGGAAGAGGCCAAACGTCTAGCGGCCACTCTTACTGATAATCATGTGAAGAACGGTACTCTCGTTCGCAAGGGCACTAAGAAGACTGTTGCCAAAGATACTCCACAGCCTGCAATTGAAGTCAAGCCTGAGACCTCAAGCAACAAAAAGCGCAAGGCTAGAAACTATATGGTTGCTGCTACTCCACCTGCTGCCCAAAACCCAGCCAAGAAACCATACACCGGACCTCACCCTTTGTGCAACACCTGCAAGTACCACCATCCCACACAGGTGCCATGTCGATTTTGTACTAAGTGTCAAAGATATGGTCACCTGGTGAACGTCTGTCGATCTCCTGCTGCCCAAGACAACAACAACCCAGCTCCCAACCAACAAAACAACAGGCCTACTCGTGGTCAATGCTACGAGTGTGGTAACCCTAATCACTACATCAACAACTGCCCTAATCGTAACCGTAACCAAAACCAAAATCAGAACCAAAACCAAAACCAAAACCAAAACCAGAACCGCAACCAGAACCAAGGTGCTCGAGGTCGCGCCTACAATCTCAACGCTAACCAGGCTCGTGACAACAACGAAGTGGTGAATGGTACATTTCTCATTAATAACCACTATGCATCCATATTATTTGATTCAGGAGCTGATAAGTCATTCGTGTCACTGAAGTTTGAACCTTTACTTAACTTACCCCACACTAATCTAGAAGACCCTTTCGTGGTAGAAGTAGCTAACGGAAAGTCTATTTCGATCGGCTCTATTATTCGTAACTGCTTGTTGAATCTCGATGATCATACCTTCCCTATCGATCTCATTCCCATGCATCTTGGTAGTTTTGATGTTATAGTAGGCATGGACTGGTTGTCAACTCATCGTGCCGAAATTCTGTGCTTCGAGAAAGTCATACGCATTCCTCTCGAATCTGGTGAGATTTTGAAGATTTATGGTGAGAAACCTTGTGGTTAGCTTAAGCTTATGTCTTGTACTACTGCCCAAAAGTACTTACGAAAGGGGTATACAGCCTTCTTAGCTAACGTGATAGAGAAGAAGGACAAAGGCAAAAGAATCCAAGACATTCCTATTATTCGAGACTATCCTGAAGTCTTTCCAGAGGATTTACCTGGTTTGCCTCCTGCTCGACAAGTGGAGTTTCGTATTGATCTTGTTCCTGGTGCTAATCCTATTGCTAAAGCTCCTTATCGTCTTGCACCCTCTGAGATGCAAGAACTTGCTAGTCAATTACAGGAACTTTCTGATAAAGGGTTCATTCGCCCTAGTTCTTCTCCATGGGGAGCCCCTGTCTTATTCGTTAAAAAGAAGGATGGTTCTCTTCAGATGTGTATTGACTACCGTGAACTCAACAAACTCACCATCAAGAATCGTTATCCACTTCCTAGGATTGACGATCTCTTCGATCAACTTCAAGGAGCAACGCATTTCTCGAAGATTGATCTCCGTTCTGGTTATCATCAGCTTAGAGTTCACGATGAAGATATTCCCAAGACAGCTTTTCGCACTCGCTACGGTCACTATGAATTCATGGTTATGCCTTTTGGGTTGACCAATGCTCCCGCAGTATTTATGGATTTGATGAATCGGGTTTGTAGACCCTATCTCGACAAATTCGTGATCGTTTTCATCGATGATATTTTGATTTACTCTAAATCAAAATCCGATCACGAGCAACATCTTCACTCTATCTTGAGTCTCCTAAAGAAAGAACAACTGTACGCCAAGTTCTCAAAATGTGAATTTTGGCTTAAGGAAGTTCAATTTTTGGGACATGTCATTGATATGAACGGAATTCATGTTGATCCTGCAAAGATCGAAGCTGTGAAGAATTGGAGTGTTCCTACCACTCCAACGGAAGTCCGTTCTTTTCTTGGGTTGGCTGGTTATTATCGTCGATTCATCGCCAATTTCTCCAAGATCGCTGTTCCTCTCACTACCTTAACTCATAAGGGTAAACCCTATGAGTGGGGACCTAAGCAAGAGGAAGCATTTGAAACTCTTAAGCTGAAACTCTGTGAAGCTCCTGTCTTATCTCTACCTGATGGTAATGATGATTTCGTGGTCTACTGTGATGCATCAAACCAAGGTCTTGGTTGTGTTCTCATGCAACGAGGAAAGGTTATTGCTTATGCGTCTCGACAACTCAAGACTCACGAGAAAAATTATACCACCCATGATCTTGAATTGGGCGCTGTTGTCTTTGCACTCAAGATTTGGAGACATTATCTGTATGGGACCAAATGTGTGGTGTTCACAGACCACAAAAGTCTCCAACATGTCTTCGATCAAAAGAATCTTAACATGAGGCAACGACGTTGGGTTGAATTACTTAACGACTATGATTGCGAAATTCGCTACCATCCTGGCAAGGCGAATGTTGTGGCCGACGCACTTAGTCGTAAAGAGCGTGTCAAACTCCAATGTGCGAGAGTTCGTACTGATCTTCAAGATCGCATTCTCCAGGCTCAACACACATCAGTCACCCAAGGTAACATGTACGATGAAATGTCTTGTGGTGCTGAAACCCAACTTGAAACCAAACCCGATGGTCTCCTTTATTTCCTTAACCGACTGTGGATTCCCGACCGTGATGATCTTCGTACTTTTCTCATGAACGAGGCTCATAAGTCTCGTTATTCTGTTCATCCTGGAGCTGACAAGATGTACCAAGATCTTCGTTATTCTTATTGGTGGCCTGGTATGAAGAAAGACATTGCTCTTTTCGTTGCAAAATGCCTCACTTGTTCCAAGGTTAAGGCTGAACATCAACGACCATCTGGTATGCTTGAACAACCAGAGATTCCTGTCTGGAAATGGGAGAGCATAGCTATGGATTTCATCACCAAACTCCCTCGTACACCCAAAGGTTTTGACAGTATTTGGGTAATCGTCGATCGTTTGACCAAGTCAGCTCACTTTCTACCTATTCGTGAGAAGTATTCTGTGGAAAGGTTGGCAAAGATGTACGTAAGTGAAATCGTATGTCTTCACGGTATACCTTTGGACATTATTTCTGATCGCGATGGTCGTTTCACCTCTCACTTTTGGGGATCTCTACAAGATGCTTTGGGTACCAAGTTGAACCTGAGCACTGCTTATCACCCTCAAACGGATGGTCAGACTGAACGAACCATCCAGACACTTGAGGACATGCTCAGGGCATGTGTCATCGATTTTGGTGGCGCATGGGATTCTCATCTTCCTTTAGTTGAGTTTTCATACAACAACAGTTATCACGCCAGCATTAACATGGCTCCTTTTGAGGCACTCTATGGTCGGAAATGTCGTTCACCTGTCTGTTGGACTGAGGTTGGTGAAGCTCGTATTACTGGACCTGAACTAATCCAGGAAACCACAGACAAAATCCAGCTTATTCAGGATAATCTTCTCAAGGCTAGAAGTCGCCAAAAGAGTTATGCTGATAAACGTCGTAAACCCTTGGAATTTCAAGTTGGGGACCTTGTGCTACTTAAGGTATCCCCTTGGAAAGGAGTTATTCGTTTCGGTAGAAAGGGAAAACTAGCTCCTCGTTACGTAGGCTCCTTCAAAATTCTTGACAGAGTTGGAAAAGTGGCTTACAAACTTGATCTTCCACCTGAGCTAAGCAATGTTCATCCGACCTTCCATGTTTCGAACCTCAAGAAATGCTTAGCAGATGAGAACCTTCATGTTCCTCTCGAGGATGTGCAAATCGATGAAAGCATGCACATTATCGAGAAACCCGTCGAGATCGTTGACACTGGAGTCAAGAAACTCAAGCGCAGTCGTATTCCGATCGTTAAGGTTCGTTGGGAATCTAAACGAGGCCCAGAGTTCACTTGGGAACGTAAAGACCAGATGAAGTCGAAGTATCCACATCTTTTCCCACCAGACTCTCCAACTCCAACTTCGGGACGAAGTTCCTAAAAGTAGGGGAGACTGTAACATTACGCAATTAATACTTGTACGTTACGCATTGACATTAATAAAAAAAACGTCAAGTTTTCATTTTATTTTCGCATTTATTATTTTTGTCGCGATTATGGAACCCTAATACTATATATAATATTATATATATGTGTGTTGTTGTATAATTGTATCAAAAAATAAAATGCCTTGGCCGGGAATCGAACCCGCGCCAAAGGCCGGGCCACACATACACATATGCACAAACCAACTGGGCTGGACCTTCTTTGTTGAAATAACCCGGACACACTATAATCTTATACGCATATTAAATCCTCACAGTTGACAAGGAAAGTCAACTGTGGGATTTCTTGATAATCAATCCAACGATTTACGTGTAATTGATCTATTTTTGGCAAACTCGTATGATTATCGGCCTTGTACAACACGAATACACGTCATTTACACATCAATCGTTGACCTTTTATTCAATTGGACGCGTATGTATTAAATCGAAGGTCAAACCTTCCAATTAACCCTAACTCTAATCCTCAGTATAAATAGATGGTCTGCGAACCTTGTATACTCGCTCACAACTCTCTCTCAACCTCTATTGCTCTCTGATTCACTCTGATTGTTGTTCTCGAGTTCGTTGTTTGACTTTTTCTTTGACCCGTCTATTATCATCAAATCATCACTGTGAGTACGATTAAGTTTGTGGGTTTTATTCATCGGCTATCAAACAACAATAGCCCTAACATTAATCGGGCTATAGTTGTCTGAATCATTCAATTGAAAATCTAGGGTTCATCCGTAATGAATTGGGGATAAACATGTTTTCGCGTATTGTATTTATAAAATTTTAATCTGAAAACATCACAACCACCGGCCTAGGCCAAGTGGTTGTGACCCTGGTTCACCACACGGGTCACCCGGGTTCGAGTCCCGGCTCTGACCTTGCTTTTTGTTCTTTTCTTTTCTTTTACAAACTATTATATATATATATATATATATATATATTAAATCTTTTTAATCTTTTAAATTCTTTTTAAAATATCAAAACTATTTTATAAATTCTAAAAAAAATTATAATTGTTTAATCTGATATAAAAGTTTTATTTACAATTTTTATTTTTCAGAAATTCATTTATTTAATATTTATAATAATTAAATCATTTTTATACTATTATATTTATAAAATCCATTTATATATCAAAACAATTTTATTAAATTCTCCAAAATTTATCCTGACTTTTTATAAAGTCAAACTTTACTGAAATAATTTTTAATTCAGTAAAATCATTTATTTTATATTTTTAATCAATTTTTGTTAGATTTAATCATAATTAAATCATATTAAATCCAATTTTCATCATTTTTGCACCAAAATTTTATACAAATTATTTTTAATTATTTAGAACAGAAATATGATTTTTAAATAGAAATTCTTTAATTTTAGTATTTTTGGATATTAAAGTTAAATATTGGCTATTTATAAATAAATAGATTTAAAATCTATTTTAAATAAAATAATTTTATAAAAATTATTTTATTGCTTCAAACACTTTAATGTGCACATTCAAAATCCAAATTTTATTAAAAGACTTTCTTTCATTAATTATCAAATTTTCTTTATTTAATTAACATTTTAAATTAAATTTAACAATTGATTATCCCCAAATCGAAACCCTAGGATACACTTGTAAGTTAATTAGACTTAGACTTATTATATATTACCTTATTATAGGGTAATATTTGGAATCTTTTTGGGCAACACAATTATCACATCTTTTCAACAAGTTAACATTTGCTAAGGTGAGTTTACATAGCCCCTTTACTCTATTTTCACTATTTTTGGGGTGAAACATGTTATAACATTATCATTGCAATTCAATCATCAATGTGTCTATGTGTTTTCTATGTTGCATTATGTCTTGAGCATGATTAGAGTAAGCACCATTCTAGCATAATCATTAACATTGATCAGCCGACGGTATACATTGATAGATCTATTGGACTGACAATCCCACCCGGATACGTGCCTCCTACAAAGGTTACGTGGGTGTTTGTTATCGCATAACATATTCATTGGGACCATAAGTGTATGGTATGTATCATTTTATAACAGTCAGCAGGGTTGATTATGCACTCGATTTATTTCTAATATGTTCTCACATATGGGCTAGATTAACATGACACATGAATTGCACAACATTTTATTCATTTTATCATCAAAAACCTATGTAATTCTCACCAACTTATGTTGACCCAAAATACTTTCAAAATTAACATGTTTCAGGTAACAATGAAGCTGAGGCTTGAGTTAGCATGAGGATTTTCTTGAAGTTTATTTGAAGTTATTGAAGTTGCTATTTGATATTATGTATTTGAATTCTTAGACATTATTTCACATTTTTGGATATTATGTTTGAATAAATTATTTAAAATTTATATTATACCATGTGCTACTGAAAACAATCATCAATACGTGGCACCCCGATGTTTCCGCCATCGGTTGGGGTGTTACAGGTCGAATGAATGAAAAATGGTCGAATGAAATCTTTTTCAAAAATTTTGTACATTCGTACCTTGTATTTTTCTCATTTGCACCCCCGACTGGGCGAATGAGAAACTGAGTTACAAAATTTTCAATTTTTGAAATTTTAACAATTTTTAACATGTGTTTTGTTTTGTTTTGCAGATTTTAAACATGTCCGAGCCAGAGAAAACTACCGAACAAGCAGGATTATCTTCACAACCTGCTAAAACGGTACCACCAAAGCAGCTAGATTTCGAGAACGCACACAACTGTTGTGCTTATCTGGGTGATGTCAAGAAGCACACCGAATTTGCTGATATCATAGAGTTTTTGAAGAGATGTAGAGTAATTGACGCGATTGCTACACCAACCGTCATTTACCGTGACATTATGCAGGAGTTTTGGTCAAACGCGAAGCTGGATTTTTGGAATTGTGAGTCATGTTTGACAAGCAAGGTTCAAGAACAGAGAATAATTGTTTGTGAACAAGATTTACGAGAGGCGTTGAACTTGCATGATGAGAAGACGGACCCTAAAGAGTTGGGATTCATGGATCAGCGTAAGTGTTTCTTGAGGATGAAATATAATGGACCTATCACCGATGGTTCACTACATAAAGGAAAACTGTGCCCTCAGTTTAAATATTTGGCACATGTTTTGATTCATGTATTTGGATCGGCTGCGGGTGGATATGACTTGATGAGGAAAAGCATAAGCTCTATGATGGTTGCATTAATATTGAACAAACCGTTCAATGTTTCTGGCATGCTTATGGATCATTTACTTGAGCCGGTTAATGGCACGAGAACACTTAAATTTTTGCTATATCCTCGTTTTCTACAAATGGTGTTCGACAATAAATATAAAGACTTGAAAAATGATCCCACACATATTGTTGTTCAAGAACACATGACATTGAACACACTTGCCAGAATGAAAGCTTACAAAGGCTTATCAGCTGATGAACGTCCTCCTGTTAGGCGTTTATTTGGACACTTGGCAAGACTTGATTACGAAGATCCAGGAAAAGGGATAGTGAGACATGATGATAGCAATTATGAACCTGATGATCCTTTACATCATATTGATCCTGATGCAAAGCGAAAGAGACAGATAGTGAATGTGGGTGCAAAAGGTGGTAAAATGAAGAAGAAAGAGGTGATAATGAAGGTCGTTGAACCTGAAAAAGAGAAACCAAAGTCTGCACCGAGGAGGCAGAAGAGTAAAGCTCAGAAAGGTATACATTTGGTTGATGAGGTGTCTATTGATTCTAAAGAGACACAGGAAGATGAGAGATGGAATTCTGAAGCTGAAACCGTTGAGACCACCTTGCCCAAGGCCACTGAGGCTGGTGCGTCTGCTGATGCTGAAGTTCAAGGTGATAAGAGTCCAATTCAGGACGAGGTAATTGAAGTTATTCTGAATATGGATGATATTGAAGCTGGTTCTCCTGTTCAAGCAAAGAAAAAGAAGAAACAGGAGAAACCAAGTTTGAAGAGAAAGAAAGAGCTAGAAATGTTAATGGCTGGCAAGAATTTACCACCAGCTACTAGTTCAAAGTCACCGGTTGCTGAGCAGGTACAGAAGAAACAGAAAACCAAAATAACTTCAAGCACACCACAAACAGAAGATATTCCAATGGACAAAGTGAATGAAGCATTGGATAATGTGCTGCAGAAAATGAGAAAAGGCAATCTGCAAGAAGTTGTTGAACAACCTGCTAAGAAAAAGGTTTTTGTTGATAGTAATGTTATGGATGCTGTTAATCAAAGACTGACTAAAATGATGAATATCATTAACAAACAGCAGAGTGAGATTGAACAGTTAAAATCGAATGACAAGAAGATGTTAGAGGTTGTGGTCACATCAGCGGATGATAGTTCATTGATGAAGAAAACCATCAAGAGGTTGAAGAGGGAAAATAGAAAGTTGCTATAACATGAGCAACGAAATACTAGAAGAATAATGGCTTTGAAGGAGGAGAACAAAGAACTGAAGAAGAATTACAAGAAAATGGATAATCTGATTCATGACTTGTACAATCGAGCTCCTCAACTTCAAGCCGGTGAGGAAGACAAAGAGTTAGATGAAGAACAAGTTTATTTTGAACCATCAGATGAGGATGAAGATGATGAGTTAGATGAGGATGCTGGTAATGATACTAAGAAAAAGAAGAAAGACGATAATGAAGATGATGATGGTTCGAGTGATGGTTCAGGTGAAAGCGGCTCTGCTTCTGATGATAGTGATGATGATGACGCTGAACAGTTTTCATATGAAAAGCGTGAAACAGGTAATGGTGGAGAATCGAGTTCTAAAACTCCTGGTGAGAATGTTGATGATGAAGATATTTTCTGGAACGAAAGATTAAAGTCATTGTCTGAAGAAGATAAGACTAAGTATCGTCAGATGTTAACCGATTGAGTCTGGACGATAGACATGACTAGCAGGTTTCCTTAAATATTTGAATCTGATAATAAACTCTTCGAATTGGAATATGATGACCCTGATCTTGAGGATGGGGAAGTGTCTGCAGCTATTTCGAAAGAAATTCTGGAGGGTTTAGCAAAGCAAGTGGGTAAGACGTTAGAAGAATTACTTGCTGATAATTTTATTCCTAAGATTCCTGAAAAAGAAGCTGGAAATCACTCGGATGATCGTGATGTTCCTGCATTCGAGGAAGTCAAGATGGAAGATATTACGTGCGATGAATATCCACAATATTTCAGAACAAATCAAGAATGTGGATTTTCTTTCTCAGACGAATTGCTAAACCATGCTGAGAAAATAGCCAAAGAGAAGAGTAAGGTATTTGAAGAACACATCTTTAAAGGGCATGAAAAGCCTCGGTTCGAACAAACAGACAGTTTGAAGGAGTTGTTGAGGAAACTAAAGGAGAAGGAGAATAACCGCCCAAAAGCTGATATTCAGGGAAGCTTCTACAAACTTCATAGCAGTATGTTCAAAGGCCGTGCCTTGGCCTGGAAGTTTGTCAAAGAGCTTAGGTGTTTTGCGGTGAAATGGGAGAAAGGTATTCTATACTTTGAGAAGTTTCATCACTTAAAGACTCTTCCTTACTAGGCAATCAGGGATATTTGTCGTCACCGTCTAATGGGAGCGCCAAATAGCTAGATTGATAATTTTGCTGAGAAGATGACCCGTGAGAGTCGAACCGAGTGGAATCTGTTTAGACCCCAGTATCCAAAGAGTATTGAACACAAGAAGGAAATTAACGAGATAACTGGGTTGCCCAAGGTTACTTTGAAGTATAAACCACCGCGGGTGCTGAAGAAAATTCCGTTGTTGCATATTCCTCAGCATTTTGCTAAAGACTTTATATGGTGGTACTATGATTGGAAGACAGCAGAGGCCGTGATTGTGTTAAAAGACGGTGAGAAGGATTATAAGAAGGTGCTTATTTTTGATCCTATGTGGCTAATCAATTGCTCACATGAGGATATCATCATGCTATTCTATAATCCGATCTACTCAGACGCAAAAGATGCTGAGCAAGCAGGAAAGTACCAACGTGTGGTATTTCTGTGCTTTGCATATGACATTAACGCTGGATGTGATTATGAACAGAAGTTGGGTAAAACTGTTGAGAAGCAGACTGTGCCTGTGAAGAAAACAAAGAAGAAGACATTTCAGGAACCGGAACTGACTAGAGAACAAAAGATTATACGACACATCAGAATAATGAACAAGCACATGGATGAACAGAGAAGACAACAATCCAAGCAATAGTCGAGGGGGAGTTTGTAGGTGCATATGTGCGACTAATGCTTTGGATTGGATAACTCATTTGTTTTGTTTATTGTCGTTGGTGCGAAGGAAAGATTTTGATGGTGCGAAGGAGAGATTTCAAGGGTGCGAAGGAAGCTTTTTGGGCGAATGAAGATTGTTTATTATGGAGTTTGGTTCGACCACTCAAAATGGGCGAACCTGCACATTCGCACGAACAAAGTGGGCGAATGTGCAGTCTATAAATAGGCAAACTCAGTTTTTGCAGCTAACTTTGAGTCATTTATTTCCCTCCACTTTCTGAATTCTCTCTGTAACTTTTTATAAACTTGTTTCACGTCGAGTCCTTGATTGTAATTGTTTTTCTACGTGTATTCAAGTTTGATTATTAATGAAAACGTTTGAAAATGATGATTTGTGTGTGTTTATCTGATTAGTTATCATTTTGTGCTGGTTTTGGGGATTCCGCACCCAAAACTAAATTGTTTGATTGTCTTTGTAGCATACCGATCCTTTCACGCGCATACAACTATACGTGGTTGATGATGTCAAGTTTAAGTCGTTGATTCATTTGGAAATCGAAAACGTCTATCGTCACTCTGCATAGAGAAGAAATCAACAACCGGATGGTTGGTAGCTATAGGTAAGAACATTGTGGATGAGGATTGTTTATCTTCCCATTGATTTCAAGTATGTTGCCTTCATCGTTGACAAATATCTGGTCTTCAGAGTTTCCAACCCCTAATACATTCATCAAAGGATATTCATGTGAGAATGATTTCGTACAAGATTCCTATGCAAGCAAGTCAAATTCAGTTGTTAGACCAACTTGAGATATGAGTTTGATTAGCTTGAATCTCAGTAATGGAACACTCTCCGATCCACTAACGTCGTGACATCTCTCCGTCAACGGCATTTAGTTCTCTCCGAACTTCAGCTTCCAAAATACGACGTTGTTGTAGCTCATATGTTATTATCTCTTCTCTTATTCTCTGTTTCTCTAGTTCTCGATGGATTATTGCTCTCATATCGACTCTCACAATTATTCACAATTTTATACATACAACACACCTTCATCGAGGGGCAGAGGGTCACTATTCATACATTAACCACATTGTGAATGTAATGTCATGCACAATGTGTACTCACAGTGACATGTGAGAATGATTTCGTACAAGATTCCTATGCAAGCAAGTCAAATTCAGTTGTTAGACCAACTTGAGATATGTGTTTGATTAGCTTGAATCTCTCTGATCCATGGTCAACGATAGCGGTCAACAATGAAGACAACCTGAAAGTGGATACCATGGATCAGAGAGATTTAAGCTAATCAAACTCATATCTCAAGCCGGTGCAAGTTATGTTGTAGCATCATTGATCATCTTCTTGTAATTACTTTCAAGTTTCTTTATAATCATTGAAGACGACTTTTCAGTTGTTATCCGAGAGATAGCGGTCAACGATGAAGACAACCTGAAAACAACCGGATGGTTGGTAGCTATAGGTAAGAACATTGTGGATGAGGATTGTTTATCTTCCCATTGATTTCAAGTATGTTGCCTTCATCGTTGACACACAAGACGAATGTTGCAACATGAGTTCGACCAAGATGACACACAAAGCTTTAGACTCCAACCGGATCCAAGTATTGCCACATTTAATGAAATTTAACGCGCATACCACATTCATTGACTATACGTGGTTGATGATGTCAAGTTTAAGTCATTGACAATGATTAGGGTTATTACTTTGTTTTTTAAATTTTTTTAACTTTTTATAATTATTAAATTTAAAAAAATAAAAAAACCAACTCAAAACATCAAAACAACTACCAAAATAAATTACCCCCTCGAAGCGCCTCGCTTAGGCCTAAGCGAGGCGCTACAAATTTAAAAATCAGCTTTTTCTGCCCCTCGAACTGACCTCCTCGGAATGAGTTCAAAGCGCCTCGCTTAGGCCTAAGCGAGGCGCTTTGAGGGGGTGAAAATAGAAGGTGGGGGGTTTACATATAACCACCCTCTGATAAACCAGTTTCTACTACAGTTTCAACCACTTATGAGGGTGAAGCAAAACAACTCTCTCCTGTTTCTTCTGCCAAAACCACTGAAACCACAAAATCTGTTGACATGACTGTCAGAAAACAAACTGTAGAAGTTTGTAAACTACCCATTGAATATTCAACAACATCGGTCATCACCACTAAAAATCCCGTTACACAAACCACAACATTGCCAAATCATTTACCAATCCAAAGAACATCTGCTGGTTCTTTGCACACAGAATTGAATGTTCCAATAACAACTGCCATTATACTCTATCAAGGACAAACATATGTTGCACCACATTATTTAGAACCATTGGCTGCTAAATATCCTCTTGAGATATTAATAATCAAACATGAGATAGAATCTTTCTACTTAACAGACGATCCTTCATTATTAAGTTTCTCATCTATTTGAGGTTTCAAGAAACCTATGAATGTCGATCAGTATTTGGAGATAAAACGGCAACAGACTGAAATTAGTATCAGATAACAATGCAAAGACATAGATAACATGACTGCTCATGGAATCCAGCAAACAGAACTTGAAAAGCTTATCAAAATACAAGACTTTGCAAGAGAATTGCATGAAAGAATGACAACTTCTGAACTGGAGAGAAGTGTAAGAAAATAATTCATAGATCATATTTTAAATCTCAAATTTTACAACGTCACTGAAAGACAATTTGCTGGTTGGACTTCTAAAGAAGTCGAGGCTCAAATATACAAAATTGAAGAGTTGCTTAAAGACCGTAACAATTAGAAAAAAAAAATCCAGCTGACTCGAAGAAGGACAAACAAAGTGAATCTAAAAGAGCTTTAAAATTGAAGAGAATGAGACAAGATTTAGTTGCGGCAAAATACGGTGAAATGCGATATGTTGCCAGATGGTCTGAATTAGTTTTGGTAGAAACCTACAAACTACTGGAGATAAACAGAGAAAAGGATCCAACTCTGCCCAAAAAACTAATTTATCCTGATGAGCAGCAACCTCCTGAGCAGAGGATTCAACAGGATCGTAGGTCCTCAGCAACCAATCTTACCAGATAGACCATCAAAGAAATAAAAAATAGTGAAGACTGAAGTTTAATTAACAATTGAGAGTTGAGAATAAATGTCTGTCAAGGATTAAAGAACTTATTTCATAAAAAATCAGTTTGTTTGTAGTAGAATGTTTTTTTCCTGAAACAGATGCTATATTTATGATAATATATCAAAGTTAAAAACTTTGATTAAAACGTTTTCATAATAAATGAAACGAGAAAGCTTTGAATAGCAAATTATTGTCATACAAACATTCACTTTCAACCCTTTGAATATAACCATGTTTTGCTAAGAGTTGTTTCTCGAGAGTACTTTGGGAATTTGAAATATTTGTAATGTACTTGATAAGAGATCAATATTAAAAACATTTGAACCCTAATTAAATGGCCAATATTTACTTCAACAAACAAAATATACAAACAAAACACTAAATTTTTTAGACAAAAACTAATGATAATAATATTGATATTAAAAACTTCAAGTCAAAAGGTGATGACTTGAAATTAATTGGCATGTTTTAAAATATTAATATCTTCTAGTAAAACCGCATACACATGGTTCAAGTTTAAACATGCCCAAAAATGAAACTTTCTACTAAAGTTTCATACAACCTGTTACTCCATAACTAAATAATTTTTCATCCTAGATAATCTTCTCCGGGTTCTTTTGGTAGTAGACAATAGGTCATCAATATTTAAAATATCAGCATCTTCAATACTCCTTTTTTCCATTGGGGCTTGTACCACAATCTTTTAAAGCTTCATCGATGGAAGAGTTGGTAGCAATACAAAAAGCATCCTTGAAAAAAAAATAACAAAAAAACTACTGAACTATTAAAATGAAGGAAACAAACTCTATGGATAGCTTAAAGAAGTTGCAAAAATGCATACTCACCTTTGAAAACATTTGGAAAGCACCATCAGAAGCTTCATTAAGATTAACACACTCGTATTCACCATCATCCTGATTAACCTAATAAGTGATCAAACAAAAAAAAAATGAAAAAAAAATTACAATGAACTTCAAAATCTTTGTAAATTTCAAATTTAAGAACAAAAGCCAAAAGTAATAAATACCTCTCCAGCATTATCATTTTCATAACCACGGCCCATAACCAAGTCAGCAATTATTGCAGGATCATCACATATCTTCTGAACAGTGTACACACGGTATATATTTTTAAGATTGTATTCTGAAACTTCAATCTTGAAACCCAAAAGCTTATCTAACAGCCGAAATAACTCTTGCGGAAAGCCTTCACTATCCTTAAGCTTTAACTGTCTTTCCCTTAAATCACTTGTGGATGAACCTACAATACTTGACACATCTCTATCAAACAACATAAATGTCACACCCTCAAATTTCCACTTGTGGAGTTTTACCGCGAGGCGCATGACAAACCAGGATCCAAGTCAACGGTTACAATAAACAACTCTATATGAAGATACATGACATTCAAAAAGACATAGTTTTCATAATCTCAAAATCAGTAGCGGAAGCATTTAACAAGTTACAGACCATAGACCCAAATGTACCAAGTGTTTATTACAAAACATGAATTAAGTCTAGATGACAATGCATACTCGTGCGCCTAGTTCCATTTGTTGCTACCTTAGTGACCTGAGAAAAACATGCCAAAAGACGTCAACATATAATGCTGGTGAGTTCACAGGTTTGTTCAATATGTTACCAAGTGTCACCAAAACGTTACCATGTCCATACTATATCAATGTTACCAGGTACGCTAGCTAGGCGTATGTTTCATTACTACTATGATTGGAAACCATTACTAGACACGTTTAGCATATGTTTAAGCAGCCCGTGTGACACCCCGCATTTTCATGTTCCTACTTTTACTGAACTCTAGTTAACTTGCGTGTGCATACGTGACTAAAAACTTGACTAGGGTTAGTTAGGAAGGTCTTCTTATATGTTATAGGGTAATAACATATGTTATGTGATAATAACATATGTCACATTATAATAAGTAAAGTTATCATCACAATGCACACACGAGTCCTGTATCCTGAACGTTGGTGAATTGTCTGGCAAACATAACAATAAGCACAATTGAATTATGATGAACGTAGTGTTACATGTTTGTGTGGAGTACATGCTTATGTGAATTATCGCTTGACTGAAAATTAATACGTAAACCATGCAAATTACGTGCACCTTATGATTGATATGTTATGAGATAATAAAAACAATAGTTTTATGCAATTTAGGGTGATTAATATCATCGGGCCCGGTATTGGACTAGAACATGACTAACGGGTCCGGTTAATGGACTAAAAGGGGCCCTAATACCCAATTGCTTGGGCAAGAAGCCAAGCACTCTTATAATTAGGAGACAAAAAAAAACAAAACCCTAACCCTTCTTCCTTGTTGCGCCGTGAACCCACCCCCATCCCCTTTCCTTTGATTTTCAACAAACATCAATCCTATTCATTCCTTCAAGCTAGTTTGGGTGCAATCTCTAGGCTTTAAGGGCTCTTGCATTGAAAGGTATAATCTTTACATATTTTATGATGGTTATTAATGATTAAAAAGTTTTAAAAATCATAAGGCATGCATACATATAAATCGCATAACACATGTTAGTTGGAGTTCTTGAATGTTCATTGTGATTTGTTGATGATGATTGTTGTTAGTAATCATAAATAGGGTTTTTGTATGATAATATAGGTGTTTAATCAGAATAATATGAGTTATGCATGTATTATATATTTTTATGCATGATTAGGGTTTGTGAATAACTTGGGGAGCAAGTTTCAGTTTCTGGCAGATTCATTAGGGTGTTTTGTAGGGGCTGTAACTTGATGTTAAATTGGTTTTTTTGATCGATTCTTTGCATGAATGGATTGTACATGGTCTTAGCTTTTTAGAATGGGCAAAATCATCTGATTTGGATGTCGTTTTATATATTTTTGTAATTTTATTTGATTAAAGGTCATATCAGAATTTCGGAGTTATAAATTGAGTCAACTTTAAGCGGGTATAACTCAAGTTTTACAAACAATTAAGTTATGACATTAGGACAGGAGGTCAATATTGGAAAAACTTAGCTTTTCCAAGTAGATTCACCTCGTTTGGGTGAATACACCATTTTTGGGAATTTTTCTACTAAACTGACCTGTTGTGGAAATTTTCTGGACATAGCTGTGTTGTACGAATTTTAATAATTTTTGTGTTTGGTCTTGAGACAAAAAAAAAATATTGGTTATTAAATAAATCCCAAAGAATATTTGGTAAACTTTTGGGAGTTTAATTCATTGATTAAGTATTTTAAATAAATTAGTTTTCGTGGCGCACAATCTGTCCTAAAAACGCAGATTGTGTATTATGTGTTTATGTGACTATTTGGAGTCTTATATGATATGTATTTGACATGAACTTATATGAATACTTATAGTAGATGTGTATAAGGTATAAAACTGATAATAATCATTATGATCACCAATGGGATACGTAGGACTTACTTGTGCATGTAGAGTCACTAGGCGTCACTACACGATTGGAACTTTAGAAGTTTTGGACAATCAAGTTGCATGATGTGTTGGTATGCACGTATACTCACCTAGTGACACTTGTAATAGGGAGTCGGTAGCTCGTTACTGTTTGAGGGATTTGGATCATTCACGTGCAACCTAAGGTGAGTTTCACTACTTTTTCTCAAAAACATGCGTCTCGGGTTTGAGACAACTTTGGTAAACTTTTTCTAGTCCAGGTTGGGACTACTCAGGTTTTGACTCCTTTTGTGGGTCGGGTTTACGATTCCTTGTGTGGATCGGGTTTTTGATCAGTTCAAAACTTATTGGTCCTTTGTGAACTAAACACTCTATCATTTGGAAAGTCCTTGCATATTATTGGGTTAATCGCTGGAGGCGAGCGGGGTATTAGTTGATAGCGCTATTAGGTTGTGCAGCAACCTCATGCCTGAGGTGCTTGAGGCACGGGCATGAACTTCTGACCACATTTGAGAACTGGTGTTGATTGACACCAGTTATTGAGGCAAATTATTATGTTACTGAAGGTGTCCCAATAATTCTGTTTAGTTGCAATGAGTGGGTTAGTTACCCCTGACACGCTTAAACTGATGACACTTGAACATTTTGGTCTGTAGGACCTACGTTTTAGTTGGTTACGTGGTTTTGGAAACCAGCGCAGTTACATACTCATTTACTTTACTTAGTGAACTCACCAACATTGTTTGTTGACCCACGATTTACATGCTTTTGCAGGTAGTTAGCTTCCGGTGCCAGGATTAGAAAGCACTGCACACTTCACTGCATTTGGGGTATTGGAAATACAACTAAATTACATATTATGCTTTTACATTTTCTTTCATATGGTTTTAATTTGGGGCGCGTTGTTTTGCGCATGGTTTTTAAAAGGGTTAAATTTGGTTTACGCTTCCGCAGCTTAACTAAACTTGGTTTTTGAAAACGAACTAAATGGTTTGGGCATTTAGAGTTCGTTCATATGACTTATGGCTATGGGATCCTGGTATGTCATGCGCGTTGCGGTATAAACCCCGTAGTGAAAATTTGAGGGTGTGACAGATTGGTATCAGAGCCATTGGTTATAGTGAACTAGGACTGCATGTTGAGTCTAGTCTATAATCATCATAGCATAAGTACACTCACAACTTAAGTGCACAACTAGCTTTTAGCTACATATATCTACAACACATGGTTTCGGGAGATATGAAATCTTCTAGTTCTAGACCTAATTCTAAACACGTCACTGGTGGGAACCCAGGGTTACACCAGGTGGCGCAATACTGGGATTAGTATCCTAACAAACCTCATGGATGAGGAAACAACAATAGTACAAGGGAGGGAGCTCTTGCGAGCGTTGTGGCGCACGTACACAGGGAGCTGCACGATGCGCATGACGTGGTACCATTAAACTGAATCAAATTGAAGAAATGCAAATACTGAGACTTATCCTTTTTCAATAAGCAAGGAGACAATTAGTTTCTGTTCCTTGTTACTTGATCTTTCTTACTTTCATTCGAAACTCAGACGGGACTGGGTTACACATATAGAATTCATTTCTTACTTTAGTACCTTACGCCTAGTGCGAGCGGGCGAACGTATGACTACACATCCTTGTTTCTCATAAGCATATGGTAGATTCATGAGAACACATTAGATCGGGGCTTGTTACACACACTCTTGGGGAGTTAAGTAAAGCCTGCGACGTAGTGCAACATCACAAGGGAAGATGAAACCTACTAATGGCTGATAGCCACGATTGGAGGAACGAGTGGTACAACTTACCACTAAACTGGCTTACATAGGACTAGAGAAGGAGACTGTACGTGATGAGAACCATATAACACTGACACCAAGAAAGAGGAGGAAGAAGGGATGGAAGGGGAACCTGAGCAGGCTGAGCACATGGAAAGTGAGGATGAAGGCTCTACTATCTAGACAGAGCGTGGCGACGATTGGCTCTTACCTTTTTCTTACCTGTATTTTCTTTTCTTTTCCCTTGTTAACTTAGATAAGACTGGGTTCGTATGATCAACGATAGGGTGGTTGAAGCCCTCGCATCCTTCCAACCTATTAAAGATCTATTTTACTAAATCGTTCTTTTCCCCTGAATTCCACGTTTGAACTTTCTTATACCTTGAACGTAGATGCCACAACAACAACCTGCCATCGTATTTTCAGGTCTTTTTATTGATTGTAAACCTTGATACTCCAACGAAACTGAAGGAGACCGTCTGATTGCTTCGATAGTATAAGTCTTTGCCATGTGCATTTGCCCCAGGCAGGATGGGGTAATGTATGCTACATGCACACTCGAAGAGATACAGATACTTGGATGGAGAATGTAATAGCCTGTGTTGAAACCTAAAATTTTGTTATATAAAGACGGATGGGTTTGAGATCGATGCCTACACTACTAAACTACAAGAGTTAGATACCATATGCTCGAATCTAATTAACCAACTTTACCAGCGGATCGAATTTCATACCAAAAGGGTGGGTCCCTCATATTCGTGGCTTGGCCACTGCAGCTCACCTACCCAGAATCTAACAAATCTTTCACCTGGCACGCAAACTCATTGATGAGGCTGTTGAGCATGGTACTTTTCTGAATCATGGTGCTTCATCTTCTACTTTTGGTGTTAGCAAGAGAACGTGGGATAGTGTGAGGTACAAGTCTTTCAACAACAATAACCAAGACGATAGCAACAATGGGGAGCATTTGTTATGGGCTCTGGGGAAGCTAGGACTGATAACAATGTCGTGACGGGTACGTGTTCCTTGAACGACACTCTTGCTTCTATTTTATACGATACTGGTGCGGACTATAGTTTTGTGTCATCAAAACTTAGTAAACAATTAGGGATGGTTCCTACTCTTCTTGATACCCCGTACTCTATTGAATTGGCTGATGGGAAGCCTGTCGAGGTAACCCATGTACGTCGTGACTGTAAGCTCGAGTTGAATGGGCAATTGTTGCCATCAGCATCTTACCTATCACCCTAGGTAGCTTTGACCTCGTGGTTGGCATGGACTGGTTGTCCAAGCAACATGCTGAAATTCTATGTCAGGAGGAGATTGTTCGTATTCCCCTCCCAAGTGGAGAACTTTTATCTATTCAGGGTGATCGTGGTGGTTCCATGGTGGGCATCATATCCTTCTTGAAAGCCCATAAGTGTATCCGTAAGGGTTATCCAGCCATTTTGGCTAACATATCTGACACTCGAGCTGAAACTGAAACTAAGATTGAGTGTAGATGCATTTTGTTTCTAATGATTGGATAGGCATAATTAACATATGTTAAAGACTAGTCGAAGGTATGCTTTTGTGGACGAAGGTAGATAAAAGGGGCGAAGGTAGATGAAGACTGGGCGAAGGTACAAGGTTACTGATCAGAAGAACACATTCGTACCATGGTAGTGGGCGAATGTGGAAAAGTTCCACATTCGACCAGTGCTTAGGGGCGAACGTGCAGCATCTATAAATAGGTTTTGAGTTTTTGTAAAGTATAGAGAGGTTTCAGTTGTGCGTGTGTTCAGGTCAGGTTCGAGGTCAATTTGTAATAGTGTGTGTTTGATCTAGATTAACGTGTAAGTCATTGTAAAAGCTTATTTGACAAAAGTTAATCTATGAAAAGATGTTGAAAATGATCTTGATTGTGTTGTGATTAGAGTTTTATCAGTTTGTTCAGAACTAGGGTTTCCGCACCTGGTTTTGTGACTTGTATGATCATATAATCCTGTTTTAGCTAAAATCTTTCGCTTACAAAGTGGTATCAGAGCCATACGGATCATACAACAACAAATTTGATAAACTCAGAGCTGATTTGGACATATTTTTGATCAAAATACATCTGTTTTTGCATGAAAATGGTTTTTGAGTGTTTTTGATTGATTTAGAGTTGAATTAGTGGTTAAAATCAAGTTTTCCAAGAATTAAAGTTGCTCCAAATCAATTCTGAAGCATAACCTGATTAAGATCATTCAATTTCACAAATTTTTGAAAATCCGAGATCAAAATAACCGTTTTTCAAAGTGTAACCGTTTTTCAAAGTGTGATCTGGGCAAAATGGGCGAACCTGGAACTTGAGTGGTCGAACCTGAGTGTGTTTGGGTGAACCTGAGTAGTGTTTTGGTCGAACCTGAAAATTGTTATTGAAGTTTTCACTTTCGGGTAATTTTTTCCACATTCGACCGGTTTCTCTTTGGGCGAAAGTGGAAGTGTGTTAGATTGTTTTTTAATTTTTGGTGAATTCTACATTCGGGTGTTACTGTTTGGACGAACCTAGAATCAGAAGGGACGAAAGTGATAGATTTCGGACGAACGTAGGATTATTCGGGCGAACCTAGGACATTTTGTGGAAAATTTTCTAAGTGTTGAATTTTTCTAAGTTCGTGATCATGTGGAATTTTCCGACTACTCCGAGACCAGCAACGACACAACCACAACAGCAAGTGATGGACCCATGGACAGTGGCAGCACAAAAGACGAGCGCACAGTCTTCGCAACCGATAAACTACATGGCGATGACGAGCTCAATGCCTCAAAGTGTAGCACCTCCAGCACCACAACCTGACTACTGGGGAGTAGCAGCGGCGGTGGTAAATACTCAAACTACAAATGCTATTTCTACATTGATTAACGATTTGTCTTCAGGTAGCGGGAATAGGCCACCGAAGCTAATGGACATACAAGAATACAATCAGTGGCAGAACAAGTTTAAGATTCATTTAGAAGGCATGGGAGTGGAAGAGCAGAGGCATGGAGTATGATTGCTAAAGGTTACACAGCACCGATTTTGGAGAATACAGGTGAAATGATTCCGCTGGAAAGCTTAACTGAGGATGAGAAGAAGAAATATGTGGTGGAAAAGAAAGCCTTTTCCCAATTGACTCAGGCAATCACAAATGATTTGCTGCATCAATTTGGGACTTGTACAACCTCTAAGCAATTGTGGGATGTGCTTAAGAGGAGGCATGATGGGAATGAGAAAACGAGAAGTTTGAGGATGGATGAACTGAGAAAGGAGTTTGAGAATTTTTCTTATATTGGAAACGAAACTTTAAAAGAATTAACTCCTAGATATAGTCATTTGCTAACTGAATTGTCTAGTTATGGTATACAGATTCCCATGAAGAATTTGGTGGATAAGTTTGCAGATGCTCTACCACCTTACTGGGATCAGCATGTGGAAGTTCTCAGGGAGAAGGATGCATATCAATACTGGACCATTCAAGAGTTCATACAGAAGCTGGAAAACAAGGAAATGGAAGAGAAGAGGAAAGCTAGAAGAGCACAGGTTCCTCAGAATCCTAGCTTATATTTTGGAGGTACTTCAGTTCCTGTGAGTAACTCAAGTTCAGGAGGGATAGTTGCACCACATGTTGCTTGCATTTCCAATGTTATGGAACCACCAAAACCTACCATCAACTACATGGCACAAACTTCATCTTACTCACAACCATCATACACACAATCACCACCACAACAACAATACAACAATTCTTACATTTCACCATTCTCCCCAATGCAACAAGCAGGTTTCTATACTGGTAGCCAATCTCAACAACCAATGAACCAAGTTACTCAACCTAATCAACAACAAGTGGTTTTGGAGACTTCTAACTTGGGCAATGTGACAGTGGAAATTGCTCAACAACATATTGCACTAGTCTCAGCAATGGTTTCATCCTACAATGGACTTGTTGCTAGTCAAATTGGGAATAACAACTTAACCAATGAGGACTATGCACAGATCGACAAGGAAGAGATGGAACTCATTGATATACAATGGGCTTTTGCAAGTATCATGGGAAGAGCAACGGAGTTTATAGAAAAGACAGGTCGAACAGATTTGGGAACTTCTCCTAACACAACCTACGGGTTCAACAAGGAGAAAGTTACTTGCTTTAACTGTGGAGAAAGAGGTCACTTTAAACGTGAATGTACCCAGCCACCAAAACAAGGTAATAGAAACCCATTCAATGCAACCTATCAGAATCGTCAACAACAAAACCAAAACCGAGTTTCTTACCAAAACAACAACAATTACCAAAACCGTCAAAACAACTCTAACAACAACCAAAACAAACAACCTAACACATCAAACCAGATCCAAAACCAATCTCCTAACAACACTAACCGAACAGTTATACCGATCACTACACCAAATGAGACACAACAGAACACGAGTCAGAATCAAGCACTGATGACTCAACAAGATGAAAGGTTTGATTGGTCGGGATTGCAAATAGGAGTGGAGGAAATCACTACTGGTGGAAATGTGGCTTGCGTTGCTTGCAAGGTTGATGTTGAAGAGTCGGTGATGGTAGATGAAAAGAAAGAAACTGAGTGTGAAAGTGATGAGTCTGAGGCTGAGATGGATGTGGAGAATGAACCTGTTGAGGTTAAGGTTGAAGAAACTAATTCTGGAGTGGTGATTGATACAGTTTCTGATGTTCCTGAGGAGTGTAGATCAGTTTATTCAGATTCAGACAGTGAATCGGACACAGAGGCAAGTGTTGATTCTTTAGATGATGACATTGATCAGTTGTTAGCAGAAGCTGATTTTTTGATGACGAGGAAGTCGTGCATTGCTGATGATGCTTTCACCAAGATTGACTATTCCAAATTCTTTTCTGGAAAGGAAGCTCATTTCGCATTGATGGCCATGACTGAACCGCCAAAACCTGTAAGTTCTGAATCTAGCACTGATATTAGAAGTGATAAATATTGTGGAACATGTGATAGATTGACTGAGGAGACTAAACAACTCCGAATTCAACGTGATAGTGCTATCATAAACAGTCAATCTACTCGCAAAGAGTTGAATGCTTTCAACAAAGTATTAGATGGCTATAAAAAGGACATTTCCGACTTGAAAAATACTTTATCATTGAAACAAATGGCAATTAACAACTATATCAATGAAATTGAAAACACCAAGTTGGAAATGGCAGCCATAAAATGCTTTGCTGAGAAAGTAAACAAAAAGTTGGAAAGTTATAAGCATATTGCTTATGTGGTAGACCATATCATTGATGATAACACCACTAATTACAAGTCTGTACCATCTCCGGTTCTTTTTGAAAATCATAACTATCACCAAGTTATACCGGAGAGCTCGGTAAAATCAGACTCATCATCGGAAATGGAATCTAATACCTCGAGTATTGGTGATCCTCATTCCGATGTGAGACCGATTTTAGGCTTGAATGATGAGGGTGTTTATGCTGAAAGTGTGGATTCAGACTCAGAGAATGATGATACTGGTAATGACCAAACTGTTAATGCATGTGAAATTCCAAAAGAAAATCACATCATTACTACTGAACCAGTGTCACCATCTCAACATGTGCATCCGATGGCAACTGCTCATCGTGAGAAAAAGTCTGAAAAGAATGAGATTAGAAGGGACCTTGAGAATGAACCAAGTGACAACCTGTCAAGGTGTTTTATCGGATGGAAGGATCCGATAAAATCATCTCTGATGAGGAATTTCCAATCAAAAATGCTAACTATGCTAAAATAGAAAAGATTTGGCAAGAAAGCACTATTTGGTTCCCAAAACATGAGAGAACAAATGAAATTCCACCAGAAATTTTAAAGAAATTGTTTTTGGATGTTCCTCAAGAACCAAAGGTCCATGTCACAGAGTTCATTCGACCAAATGACAAAGCTAATGGTTTTCATGAGCCCACTTACTCAAAAGGACCACTTCCTGAGAGTTTGAAGAATCAACAGTATAATGATCAATATCCTGTTAGATCATTTGCTCCACCAAATGCTCATTATGTTTTTGAAGAATATCGAAAATGCTTTAAATGTGGGGAACGTGGGCATTTACTTGCTCAGTGTCCATATGTAAGGCATAAAAGACATGAGGTTGAAGTTAGAAATTCCATGAGAAAACCGATTGATCATTATGTTCCACCACACAGACGAGTTGTTCCTCAACAACAACAGTTTTATAATCAAAACAATTTTCATCAAATGAGGAACAATCGTCCAATTCAATATGATCAAAGAAATCGGATAGCTATGGAACAATCATGGAGAAAGCCTGTGGTGAACGCAACAATTGATAGACAAAAGGTTCCACAAAAACCGATTGTCAAATCAAATGTTGGACCTATGTCTGTTAACTCAGATAAGGTAGCCAAGAAAGTTATTTTTGTTAACAATGTTCAGAAACCGATTGAGAAACCAAAATCTCAAATTCGCATTCTTAAAAGATCTGAACAATCTTGGTCACCCAATGGTACTCCAGGAGCTTCTACTTCAAAGGTAAGTGAGAAAAAGGAAAATGTTTTGAACAATCAGAAAAAGATTGATCCAAAACAAAAAGTTGTTGAAAAAGTTAATGAGGATGTTTCTTTGAAAGCCGATGTTCAAAGGCCCAAGACTCAGGCTTGGGTCCCCCGAAAGAACTAAATGATTTACTTTTTGTGTGCAGGGAGCTTCAGCTGGCCCTATTAGCAGTCTATGGATTGTTGATAGTGGAGCTTCAGGCCACATGACAGGGGATCTCGCATTGCTGTTCGACGTGAAAAACATCAATGGAGGATATGTTGCATTCGCCGGAAATAAAGGTGGATATATCACGATGGAGGGGAGCGTGAGTAATGGGATAGTGAGCTTTGAGCGGATATCTTATGTGAAGCAGATAGATTATAATCTGCTGAGTGTCAGTCAAATATGTGATAAACAATTTTCTGTGCATTTTGATGACAAATCCTGCTATATTCTCAAACCGGGCTTCAAAATTCCAAAGGAGTGGATAATGTTGATGGCACCTCGTGTCAACAATCTCTATATTCTTGATATGTCCAAGGCGATGACATCACAGGGGCAAATAACATGTTTTCTATCCAAAGCGACTGAGAAAGAATCGATAATGTGGCACCGAAGAATGGGGCACATTCATCTGAGGAAAATGAATCAACTTGTGAAAAATGGGCTTGTCGATGGAGTAAACGTGAAACATTTCCATCTGAATGACAAGTGTGTAAGCTGTAAGAAAGGGAAGCAACACAAACAGGCCCACAAAGTGAAGAAAGTTAACTCTGTTGAGATGCCACTTGAGCGACTGCATATGGACCTATTTGGACCGGTCAAGCGCAATAGTCATCTTGGAGAGCTTTATTGTTTAGTTGTCACTGATGACTATTCACGATTTTCATGGGTGATGTGTTTGCAAAACAAAAGCGACACCTTCAACAATCTGAATGTTCTGTTCACTCGACTGGAGAATCTTTACAATGTGAAGATAAAGAGAATTCGGAGTGATAATGGGACGGAGTTCAAAAATGCTAAGATGGTTGAACTTTGTGAAAGCAAAGGGATACATCATGAATATTCGGCTCCGTACACCCCACAGCAGAACGGTGTTGCTGAACGAAAGAATAGGACTCTAATTGAAGCGGCTAGAACAATGCTTGCTGATTCAAATCTTCCGGTAATGTTCTGGAATGAGGCGATTTATGCAGCAAATTATACACTAAATCGGGTTCTAACAGTGAAGAAGTTTGGAAAAACATCTTATGAACTGTTACACCGACGAAAGCCCAACTTAGAGTATCTAGAACCTTTCGGGGCGCCATGCAAGATGTTGAATCCAGGTGAGAAGTTTAGTCCTAAAGCTGAGGAGGGATATTTTGTTGGATATGCAACCCCGCTCAAACGGGTATTCAACAAGCGAACTCGTCAAGTGGAGGATTGGGCTAACGTGGAAGTTCAACGATATACTCAAAATTTGCAAGGCACGGGTCCTGATTGGATGTTTGATTTCAAAGACTTCTTTGAATCATTCAACCTAGATAGCTTGGTTGAAGAAGCTGTTATCAGATTACTTTACGAGTGTGAAAACGCGTCGACTTCATCGTTGGTGCGTCCAATCACCGTGAACCCCCCACCAGCTTCTGATGATACCAATGCTCCTATACAAGAGGAAGATGTGTTTCAAGAGGCTTCAACTTCATTAGACTCTTCAGAATCTGAAGTTGAACAATTTGAAGAAGTCATTCTTGAACATGCAGAAGAACCAGAGGCAATGCCAGTGAACCCAACTCCAACTCCAGAAGTTGCTTCATCATCAAACACGGGTCATGATCTGGATGCTGTAGAAAACTTGACTGCTCAGACGGGAGTTATTGTACCTGTTTATCCGGAATCTCGGATTCATCGTATTCACCCGCTGGAGCAAGTTATCGGTGATCCTGGAAATGGTGTTATGACCAGAGGGCAGCTGAAAAGTGTTAACTCGCCAGAGAGTTTTGGTGCTTTAGCATTATATGCCAAAATTCAAAAATCTGGTAGTCAAAATGATTGGTCGTTTGCATGTTATGTGTCGCAGGTAGAGCCAAGGACATACAAAGACACTTTGAATGAAGATGCCTGGGTTGAGGCAATGCAGGAGGAGTTATTGCAATTCCAGAAATTGGGAGTTTGGACGCTCACGGATTTGCCGCCGGGAAGGAAGAAAATAGGCACTAAATGGGTGTTTAAGTGCAAAAAGGATGATCGTGGGTGTTATTGTTCGTAACAAAGCCAGATTGGTCGTGCAGGGTTTCCATCAAATCGAAGGGATTGATTACAACGAAATCTATGCACCAGTAGCACGAATGGAAGCTATTCGGATGTTCCTCGCGTTTGCTTCATACAAGAAATTCAAAGTCTATCAAATGGACGTCAAGAGTGCATTTTTGTACGGGAAAGTCAAGGAAGAGGTTTATGTCGGGCAGCCACCAGGCTTTGAGGACCCAATCCACCGGGATAAGGTCTACGTGCTGAACAAAGCTTTATATGGTTTGCACCAGGCTCCAAGACAGTGGTACGAGGAGCTAAGTACATATCTCATCTCCAAAGGATTCAAGCGCGGCCTCGTCGATTGCACCCTCTTCACGAAGAAGACGGGAGATGATTTGCTTCTAGTTCAGATTTACGTTGATGATATTATATTTGGTTCAACTAACGAACTTTTATGCAGGTAATTTGAAACTGTTATGCAAGAAAAGTTCGAAATGAGCGCAATGGGGGAGATGCAGTTTTTCCTTGGCTTGCAGGTGGACCAAAGACCCGACGGGATCTTCATTCACCAGACGAAATACGTATCCGACATCTTGAGCCGATTCCAGATGGAGGACTCTAATCCGATGGATACCCCGATTCAACCCAATCACGGGATTGGAGTGGACGCTAAGGGGGAGCTGACGGACCCATTTACATACAGAGCAATCATCGGATCTCTGATGTATTTGACAGCGTCTAGACCAGATATTATGTATGCAACGTGTCTCTGTGCTCGCTATCAATCGAAGCCGAAACAAAGTCATCTGACGGCGGTCAAGCGTATCCTTCGATATCTGAAGGGTTGTCCATCAAAAGGACTTTGGTACCCTAATGATGATGATTTTGATTTTATTGCTTTTAGTGATGCAGATTGGGGCGGCTGTGACAAAGATAGCAAATCAACTACAGCTGGTTGCCAGTTTTTAGGGAGCAGGTTAATTACCTGGCAATGCAAGAAACAGACTTCCGTGGCGCTGTCTACCTGTGAAGCTGAGTACATTGCAGCCTCAAGTTGCTGTTCACAAGTACTCTGGATCCAACAACAGATGGTGGATTACAGTTTGCAGTTTCTTAAAACCCCTATACACTGTGATAACGAAGCCGCAATTGCATTAACTAAAAATTCTGAAAATCATTCTAAAGCGAAACATATCCGGATCAAATATCATTTTATTCGTGATTGTTACGCTAAGGAATTGATAGATATGGTCAAAATCCATACTGACTACCAACGTGCAGATTTGTTTACAAAAGCTTTTGACAGATCCCGCTTTGAATATCTTTTAAAAGTAAACAATATAAAGGAAAAACAGGACTAATCGGCACCTCGGTTTATCGTTTTTAGTTTTAGTTTTAGTTTTTTAAATTTTTTCTAATTGGGAATTTCTCTTTACTATCATAATCCTCAAAGTAGTTGATGCTTTCGAGGGGATTGTCTAATCCTCAAAGAAGTTGATACTTTCAAGTGGATTATTTCTTTCAAAATTTTTGTTTTGTTTTTCAGAAAAATTAAAAACCAAAAAATATGTTCTTTATTTTAGGGGGAGTCATTTTATCAGAAAAACCAAAAACATTGAAAAATTTTCAAAAGACCTAAAAATTAGAAAAACCAAAATGATTTCCTGGATAAAAAGAGGAAATGATAGTACATCAGTGGGGATCTGACACAGGCTAAAGAATTGTATAGTATAATGAGACGTATGTTGATTACGTGTGATATGCTGATAGGCTTCGTAGACTAAATATTGCGTGCATTAGTGATACAAACATAACAAACTACGCGTTCGTGGCTGAACACCTCATGGGCATATGGTCTTAGTACCGTAATTTCGTTTGATAGGATTACCAAAATCTGAGGTTTCGGGTCATTATGTTATTGTTATCCGGGATATTCTGATTAAACTTCTGTCGTATTGATTTACGGACCTAGTTTCATCAGAATATTTGCAAAAAGAGCTTATTTCCAAAACCGAAAGTTACCGAATTGAGGAACTTTATGTTTTATTGATCAAAGATCATTATTACATCGTATTGACTTTCTGATGCAAATCAGTGGTTAATATCAGCCTCAACCTAGTGTATACGCACATGTTACTTTGCTGCATTCATTTGCTGACCTGTACACCTCTGTGCTATATACTTTGTAAACTTTACGGATAACTCTGGCATAATCACGCGTTACGATGAAGCTTTGTGCAATTACTTGATACGGGAGTATGTCGTGTGTGTGGGAACCACAATGTGTTAGTCTAAAATACCTAATTCGTATCATTTTAAAGCATTGCGTAATTGTCTGCATGTGAGCTTATGTGGACCACGATATTAGCAATTGCCGTGTCACATATTGTTTCTAATGATAATATTAAAACAGATCAACGCTGTGCTCAGATTTCTCAGAAAACTGATATGATCCTCTTACCGGAAATCACAAAATGTTTACTGCTTTCATTTACTTTGATGCATTTTACTTTGTTGCATTTTACTTTTATTGTCAAAAAGATACAAAATCCAAAAAGATTTTAGGTGTGTTTTGATAAAATTTCAGAAAAACCAAAAATTTTTGCATTTCTGCTTTATTTTTGATAACCGGGGATGCTTGATGGTCAATTTCTGAGATTTGATAACACCATCTGGGCTTTGTATCATTCAAACTGTGAAAATTTGAGTTTTTTGGAAGTTTAATAGATTGAAAAATGTTGAAGTTCCAGCAGAGAATGTTGTTCCAGATCCGGTGCAAGGGGCTGAAGCATCTGTTCCGATAAAATTTTTACTGCTTTCATTTACTTTGATGCATTTTACTTTGTTGCATTTTACTTTTATTGTCAAAAAGATACAAAATCCAAAAAGATTTTAGGTGTGTTTTGATAAAATTTCAGAAAAACCAAAAATTTTTGCATTTCTGCTTTATTTTTGAAAACCGGGGATGCTTGATGGTCAATTTCTGAGATTTGATAACACCATCTGGGCTTTGTATCATTCAAACTGTGAAAATTTGAGTTTTTTGGAAGTTTAATAGATTGAAAAATGTTGAACGGGATTCGAATACGTGAGTTGGCGAAATTTTCAGATTTTTCCATTTCACATTCGCCCCTTAATTGGGTCGAATGTGGAAAAATCTTCATTTTCGACCATTTCAGTTTGGACGAATGTGGGCATATTAGCACACAAGTTTCACCTCCGGGTACAAATTTCACCTTCGGGTGACAAGTTTCACCTTCGGGTATACATTTCCACATTCGGGTCATTAGTTTGGGGCTAATGTGGAATCCCCTCACATTCGTCCATATACAACGGGTGAAGGTGGCCTCTACTTATAAGCCATTCCAGGTTCGTTCCCTCATTCACAAAATTTTTCAAAATTTCCTCAATACCAGACCTTGTTGCTTTGATTTCTTGTGATTGTAAGATTTGTTCCCTGCTTAATACTGATCATTTTGAGACTAACATTACAGGTAATGGTGCTCTATACAGATCAGAATCGATGGTTCTTTAACCGGACTTAGGGTTTCAAAATTAAGGGTCTTAGAGTCTGTTTTGATGTTTGATTTTGATTCACATTCAATCTTCATCAGTTTTAGGGGGAGATAATATGAGGAATTAGGATAATAACAATGTTTAGATGATTGATTGATCGATTGAAGCTTATAAACCCTAATTCCACTTTAAAACTAATGAAAATTGAATAATCATTACAATTGATGGTACACGAGTGTTGATCGGTCATTGTAGGACACATTTGGATCAAAATGATATGTTAAAAACAACTTTGACAAATTTTTAAATTTTGGGGTGAATCTGTTTTCACTTTCGGTTCCAAAAACGGGCGAAAGTGGAAAAGGATGGGCGAATGTAAGTATAATACGGGCGAATGTGATTTTTACTCAAAATCATTACACATTCGACCAGCAGAGTACACATTCGACCATAAATTCCCATATTCGACCAGTTAAAAACGGGCGAATGTGCAGAGGTTTGAGCCTTAAAAGTTTGATATTTTTGTCGTTTTTGCATTTTGACGTGTTTTTCTGTCTTTGATGTGCAGATGGCTGATCAATCCAAAAACGTTGAGGCACCAGTGGAAAATGTTGAAGTTCCAGCAGAGAATGTTGTTCCAGATCCGGTGCAAGGGGCTGAAGCATCTGTTCCGATAAAATTTTTACTGCTTTCATTTACTTTGATGCATTTTACTTTGTTGCATTTTACTTTTATTGTCAAAAAGATACAAAATCCAAAAAGATTTTAGGTGTGTTTTGATAAAATTTCAGAAAAACCAAAAATTTTTGCATTTCTGCTTTATTTTTGAAAACCGGGGATGCTTGATGGTCAATTTCTGAGATTTGATAACACCATCTGGGCTTTGTATCATTCAAACTGTGAAAATTTGAGTTTTTTGGAAGTTTAATAGATTGAAAAATGTTGAACGGGATTCGAATACGTGATTTGGCGAAATTTTCAGATTTTTCCATTTCACATTCGCCCCTTAATTGGGTCGAATGTGGAAAAATCTTCATTTTCGACCGTTTCAATTTGGACGAATGTGGGCATCTTAGCACACAAGTTTCACCTCCGGGTACAAATTTCACCTTCGGGTGACAAGTTTCACCTTCGGGTATACATTTCCACATTCGGGTCATTAGTTTGGGGCGAATGTGGAATTCCCTCACATTCGTCCATATACAACGGGCGAAGGTGGCCTCTACTTATAAGCCATTCCAGGTTCGTTCCCTCATTCACAAAAATTTTCAAAATTTCCTCAATACCAGACCTTGTTGCTTTGATTTCTTGTGATTGTAAGATTTGTTCCCTGCTTAATACTGATCATTTTGAGACTAACATTACAGGTAATGGTGCTCTATACAGATCAGAATCGATGGTTCTTTAACCGGACTTAGGGTTTCAAAATTAAGGGTCTTAGAGTCTGTTTTGATGTTTGATTTTGATTCACATTCAATCTTCATCAGTTTTAGGGGGAGATAATATGAGGAATTAGGATAATAACAATGTTTAGATGATTGATTGATCGATTGAAGCTTATAAACCCTAATTCCACTTTAAAACTAATGAAAATTGAATAATCATTACAATTGATGGTACACGAGTGTTGATCGGTCATTGTAGGACACATTTGGATCAAAATGATATGTTAAAAACAACTTTGACAAATTTTTAAATTTTGGGGTGAATCTGTTTTCACTTTCGGTTCCAAAAACGGGCGAAAGTGGAAAAGGATGGGCGAATGTAAGTATAATATGGGCGAATGTGATTTTTACTCAAAATCATTACACATTCGACCAGCAGAGTACACATTCTACCATAAATTCCCATATTCGACCAGTTAAAAACGGGCGAATGTGCAGAGGTTTGAGCCTTAAAAGTTTGATATTTTTGTCGTTTTTGCATTTTGACGTGTTTTTCTGTCTTTGATGTGCAGATGGCTGATCAATCCAAAAACGTTGAGGCACCAGTGGAAAATGTTGAAGTTCCAGCAGAGAATGTTGTTCCAGATCCGGTGCAAGGGGCTGAAGCATCTGTTCCGAGCAGTTGGCCATTCGAGCGATCTCACAACTGCTGCGCGTATCTTGGTGACGTGGAGAAGAATACAGAGTTCACCAGGATCATAGAGTTCTTGAAGAGGAGCAGAATTGTACATGCATTAGCCACACCGACGATTATATATAGAGACATTATTGAAGATTTCTACCGAAATGCGAAGTATGACTTCTGGGAGAATCAGACGATTATTAAGAGCAAGATTCAAGATATGGAGATGTTTTTGACAGAGTCTGATATACGGGAAGCACTGCAGATCAAGTTTGAAGTCAGTGAAGATCCCAGAGAGTTATCATGGACTGAACAGAAAGCTTGTTTCTTACGGATGAAGTACAAAGGTCCGATTACTGATGGATCTATGTATAAAGGGAAGCTGAGCGTGCAGTTCAAGTACTTTGCACATGTTATTATCCACGTATTTGGATGTGTGAGCGGTGGATATGACGTTATGAGAAGAAGTTTGAGTTCGTTAATGGTTGCGTTGACTCTCAACAAACCATTTAACGTATCTGGTATGATTCTAGACCATATGCTGGAGATGCTGAAAGGTATGAAGAACAAGAAGTTCATGCTATATCCGAGATTTCTGATGATGATCTTTGACCACAAGTATCCAGATTTGAAGAAGGATCCGACTATGATCCTAGGTCAAGATCACATGAACATTCGTACTTTGGTGAGAATGAAAGGATACAAAGGTGTGCCAGACAACGAAAAGCCACCTCACAGGAGACTCTTTGGAGCTTTGGCTAGTCAGGATTACACTGGTCCTGGCAAGAACAGAGCGAGACATGATGATAGTGATTCGGATAATGATGATCCTTTAGTGTATGTTGATGCAAGCACTAAGAGGAAGAGACAAGTAGTCAATCCTGGAGCCAAAGGGAAGGGCAAGGGAAAGATTGACCAGGGAAGCTCAAAGCAACAGGCGGTTAGACAAAAATCAACGGCAAAGAAAGGTTCAGGTTTGGTGGATGAAGAGTCAGTTGATTCAGAGGAGACTGAGGTAGACGAGCAGTGGGATTCTGATGCTGAAAACGTTAGGGCCACCAAACGTAAGGCCACTATGGTTGGTGAGTCTGAATCTTTGAATATATCCATTGAAGAAGCTGAGAAAAGAAAGAAGTCAGTGAATGTTGAAGATGAAAGTTTAGGTGTTGACTTGGAAGAGTTGAATGTTGGAGAGACTATAGTTGTTAACTTGCCCAAAGCCAAGCACAAGACTATGTCTAAGAAGACTAGCACTAAGCAGTTGAGAGAGAAAGAGTTAGCACAACTGTTGAAAGGGAAAAGAGTGCCCGATGCTGGTACATCATCAAAGCTATCTTCACCTGTCACCAAGAAGCAAAAGAAATCCAAAGAGGCAGAACCAATATCAGCTGATCAACTTAATGTTGCACTGGATAATGTACTTGACATGTTCAGAAAGCCTCAGAAAGAAAAGGTAGTTGAGCCATCCAAATCCAAATCCAAGAAAGTCACTGTGGATGATGATGTGATGAAGCAGGTGAACAGGAAAATGGATAATATGATGAAAATGATTGTGGCTCAACAAGCTGAGATAGCCAAGTTTAAACAGAATGAAGAGAAAATGCTTCAGATTGTAGTTGCTTCTAAATCTAATCAGGATGAGATTAATGAGAAGGCTAAGAAGCTTGAAGCGAAGAATGAGAAGCTTGAAGGAAAGTGTGCAAGAAACAAGAGCAGGATTAAGTTGATAAAAGCAGATAACAAAGAACTAAGGGCTGAGAACAAACGCCTTAGTGATTTGATTGATGATTTATATAATACTGCACCCAAGTTGAAGGAGGGTGAAGAAGATAAAGAAGATGAAGAAGAGAAAGTTGATTATGAAGATTCTGTATCGGATGAAGAAAAAGATGATGATGAAGATGATGATGAGTCAGATAAAAATGATGATGAGGATGATAATGATGATGATGATGATGCTGAAGGGTCTGGGAGACAGAAAGAGGATGATAGTGAGAGTGATGATGATGATGATGGAGGTGATGATACTTCAAAGTTTACATTTGAAGAAAGAACATCCAAAAAGAAGAGTACTGGAGAATCAAGTTCAAAGAAGAAGAAAGGTGAGAACGTTGATTCAGATGAAAGTATCTTCTGGAATGAGAAGGTGAGATCTTTATCGGATGATGCTAAACAAGTGTATAAAGACATGTTGGAGAAGAGAGAATGGACCATTGAGTTCACAGGATGTTTCGCTGAGATATTCCAAACTGATGATTTGAGATATGAATTGGAATATGAAGATCCTGATCTTGAGGAAGGAGAATTACCTGCGTCTGTGGCAAAGGAAATTCTAGATGGTCTTGCACAGAGGGTAGGGAAGACTTTTGAGGAGTTTATGTTGGACGAGTCGATTCCAGATATTCCTGAAAAGGATATTGGAAGTCACTCAGATGATAAGCAGACTCCTGAAAATGATGAAGTGGAGGTAGAAGATATAACTCATGAAGAGTTTCCTCAGTACTTCAGGGAAACAGATGAAGATGAAATATTTCCTGATTTCACTGAGACACCGAACAATTCAGCAAAGCAGAAAGCTCAGCAAAGGAGTGCAGAGTTTGTGGAGAAGGTATTTGGTGCTGATAAGCAAGAATCTTCAAATCAATCTAATGAATTGAAGAGTTATTTGAAGAAGTTGAGGGAAATGGATGAGAACCGACCGAAGCCTGAAGCTCAAGGTAACTTTTATAAATTTCACAATGCCAAGTTCAAAGGCAGAGCTCTCGGGTGGACATACTTAGGCAGGCTGAAGTGCATAGCTGCTAAATGGGAAACATGAATCTTGTACTTCAATAGATTCTGTGATTTGCTTACTCTACCGTACTGGGCGGTCAGAGATTTATGTAGATTCCCAATGTCAGGTGCAGAAGTTAATGGTTCGCATGTTGGTTGGTGCGCAGATAAGTTGGTTTGGGAAAGTCGAACAAGATGGAATAGATTCAAGCCTCAATATCCCCGAAGAAAAGTTCATAGGGATATTGATCCTCAAACCAATATGAAGCGGGTTACTTTGATATACAAAGCACCTGAAGTGATGAGAAAAATACCTTTGATGCCTATGCCACAACATTTCAGTGCTGATTTTATTTTCTGGTATTATGATTGAAGAAAGGCTGAAGCGGTGATTGTGTTGAGAGATGGAAAGGATAAATACAAGCATGTTCATGTATTTGATCCTATGTGGTTGATTAATTGCACTTTTGAAGACATCATCATGCTTTTCTACAATCCGATTTACTTTGAACCGAAAGATGCTGCACAAGCAAGGAAATATACTCAAGTGGTTGGAGTTTGTTTTGCTTATGACATTAATGCGGGAAGTAGTTTGGAGAATAAACTTGGCAAGACGGTGAAGATAGAAAATGTGTCAAAACCGGTGAAGAGAACATTTGAGCCTCCAATGACTACTGAGCAGAAGAAACAGCTCAGAATTAAGTTGATGAATAAAGCAATGGACCAAAAGAGAAGACAATCCAATCAACAGTCGAGGGGGAGTTTGTAGATGCATTTTGCGACTAATGATTGGATAGGCATAATTAACATATGTTAAAGACTGGTCGAAGGTATGCTTTTGTGGACGAAGGTAGATAAAAGGGGCGAAGGTAGATGAAGACTGGGCGAAGGTACAAGGTTACTGATCAGAAGAACACATTCGTACCATGGTAGTGGGCGAATGTGGAAAAGTTCCACATTCGACCAGTGCTTAGGGGCGAACGTGCAGCATCTATAAATAGGTTTTGAGTTTTTGTAATGTATAGAGAGGTTTCAGTTGTGCGTGTGTTCAGGTCAGGTTCGAGGTCAATTTGTAATAGTGTGTGTTTGATCTAGATTAACGTGTAAGTCATTGTAAAAGCTTATTTGACAAAAGTTAATCTATGAAAAGATGTTGAAAATGATCTTGATTGTGTTGTGATTAGAGTTTTATCAGTTTGTTCAGAACTAGGGTTTCCGCACCTGGTTTTGTGACATGTATGATCATATAATCCTGTTTTAGCTAAAATCTTTCGCTTACATTGAGGACATCCCGGTAGTCCGAGATTTCCCAGATGTTATCCCAGAGGAATTACCTGGACTTCCACCTGTTCGTCAAGTGGAGTTCCAAATTGATCTTGTACTTGGAGCAGCTCCAGTTGCAGGCGCACCATACCGCCTAGCACTAGACGAACTTCAAGAACTGTCTACCCAACTCCAAGAGCTATTGGATATGGGCTTTATTAAACCTAGTTCTTCGCCATGAGGAGCTCAAGTTCTCTTTGTTAAGAAGAAAGATGGGAGTTTCCGCATGTGTATCGATTATCGGGAGTTGAACAAAGTGACGGTTATGAACCGCTACGCTTTGCCTCGTATTGATGACTTGTTCGACCAACTGCAAGGGTCGATTTTCTATTCTATGATTGACTTGAGGTCAGGACACCATTAGCTGAGAGTGCTAGAGGAGGATGTGGCGAAGACTGCCTTTCGAACTCATTATGGACATTATGAGTATTTGGTGATGCCATTTAGGCTAACTAATGCACCGGCTGTGTTCATGGATCTGATGAACCGTGTGTGCAAGCCCTGTTTGGACAAATTCGTCATGGTGTTCATAGATGACATACTGATTTATTCCAAGAGCAGGGAAGAGCACGAGCAACACCTGCAGCTGATCTTGGAACTATTGAGAAATGAGCAGTTGTATGCAAAATTCTCTAAATATGACCTTTGGATTCGAGAAGTCCAATTTCTTGGACATGTGGTTAACGTGGCAGGAATATATGTCGATCCCGCCAAGATTGATGCTATTAAAAAGTGGGAGGCTCCTAAGACTCCTACAGAGGTGCACCAGTTTCTTGGTCTTGCGGGATACTATCGCAGATTCATTGAGGGATTCTCTAAGATCGCTCAACCCCTCACTGCTTTGACACAGAAGGGTATTACTTACAAGTGGGGAGATGCCCAAGAATCTGCTTTTCAATTATTAAAGTCGAAACTTTGTAGTGCACCTATACTATCATTACCTGAGGGTACAGGAGACTTCGTAGTGTACTATGACGAGTCTATCCAAGGGTTAAAGTGTGTGCTGATGCAGTGTGATAAGGTGATCGCGTATGCCTCACGGCAATTAAAGGTTCACGAGAAGAATTACACCACCCATGACTTGGAACTGGGAGTAGTGGTTTTTGCTCTAAAGATCTGGAGGCATTATCTCTATGGGACGAGGTGTACGATCTTCACTGACCACAAGAGCCTCTAACACATATTCGATCAAAAGGAACTGAACATGTGACAGCGTCGATGGGTCGAGCTTCTGAATGATTATGACTGTGCCATCAAATATCATCCAGGGAAAGCTAATGTAGTAGCTGATGCCCTCAATCGTAAGGAAACGAAACCCAAACGGGTGCGAGCTTTACAACTCAATATACATTCTAATCTTCCTAATAAGATACGTGAAGCCCAGGGCGTGGCTTTGAAAGAAGAAAACATCAGGCTTGAAACTTTACATGGTGCTGATAAGCACCTGGAACTAAAGACAGATGGTCCTCATTACTTTATGAATCGAGTCTGGATACCACGTTTTGGGGATCTCAGACAACTAGTGCTCGATGAAGCTCACACCTCTTGATATTCGGTACATCCTGGTTCGGACAAGATGTACCAAGATCTCAAAACTCTTTACTGGTGGCCAAACATGAAAGCTGAGATAGCCACTTATGTTAGTAAGTTCTAACTTGTGCGAAGGTTAAGATTGAATATCAGAAACCTTTAGGCCTACTCCAGCAACCAGAAATCCCTATGTGTAAATGGGACGGAATTTCTATGGATTTCATCACAAATCTTCCTAGAACGCCAACTGGCCATAACATGATTTGGGTTATCGTGGATCGTTTAACCAAATTAGCACTTTTTCTGGCAATAAAGGAAACCGACTCGCTGGAGGAATTAGCTAATCTCTACATCAAGGAGGTAGTCTCTAGGCATGGGGTGCCTAGTTCTATTATATTGATCGTGATGCGCGATTGACTTCTCATTTTTGGACTACTCTCCAAACGCTTTGGGAACTCGATTAGATATGAGCACAGCCTATCACCCACAGACGGATGGACAGAGTGAACGTACCATCCAAACATTGGAGGATCTGCTACGAGCGTGCGTGGTGGATTTTGGCAACAGTTGGGATAAGCACTTGCCCTTGATTGAATTCTCTTATAACAACAGCTACCACACTTCGATACAGTGTGCGCCTTTTGAGGCACTTTATGGACGCAAGTTGTAACACCCCAACCGTTGGCGGAAACATCGAGGTGTCACGTAGTGATGATTGTTCAGTAGCGCATGGTAAATAATAAATTTCAATAATTAATTAATTGAATTACATACAATAGTTCTAAAAAGAATTTGTACATCCAATGAAAAATGCTAAATCTAAATTTACATCTTCAAGCATTAACTCTAATCTTCAAGCAAGTTATAACCTGAAACATGTTAAGTTTGAAAATATTTTGGGTCAACAAAAGTTGGTGAGAATTACATAGGTTTTGATAATTGAATAAAACTTGTACAATTCAAGTGTCATGGCAAGTCTAGTCCATATGTGAAAACATACTAGAAGTAAATCGAGTGCATAATCAACCCTTGTGACTGTTATAATGTGGTACATCCCATACGCTCATGGTTCACTCGAATATGTTATGCGATAACAATCACCCACGCTACCTTTGTAGGAGGCACGTATCCGGGTGGGATTGTCAGTCCAATAGATCTATCATTGTATACCGTCGGCTAATCAATGTTAATGATTATGCTAGAATTGTGCTTACCCTAGTCATGTTCAAGACATAATGCAACATAGAAAAACACATAGACACTTTGATGATTGAATTGCATATAGAATGTTGTAACATGTTTCACCCCAAAAAAAGGTGATAAATAGAAAAGGGGCTATGTAAAACTCACATTGGCTAAGGTGAATTATCCTCTAAGTGTTGTGAATGTATGCGAGGCAAATCCCAAAGACTCAACAACGTAGCTAGTCCAAATTGAAGAAATAAAAAAAACGAAAAAGAAAGAATATCAAGCTTCCAATTCGCCAATTACAAGAGCTTATAATCAAAGCTTCAATTGTAGAAGTAATAGACTATAGAAGAAAGGTATGAGGGAAAGTTTAATCGGATTGAAACAATCGATTTAGAGGTGCAAAGTATAATGGATCATAGGTGGGTTTTTATACTAGTTTTGGATTCAATTAGCCATTAAAATTGGTCAACACCATAAAGTAAGGTTTTATGATGAATTGACAATTTTACTAAGACTTTGACTGTTTGACTAAGAATTTTACTAATCAATTTAAGGAATGTGTTAAGTTTATTTTCTTCTGAAATATTACACAAGATGATAGTTGGCTCAGTTGGTTGTCACTGTGTGTTGGTTGGCTGTGGACGCGGGTTCGAGTCCCGGTCCGCAAAAATCTTTTTTTGGCAATTATTTCCCCAAAACTATATTATTCTAAATTCATAATATGATTACATAAGCCCGAAAGTGACTCGAAATATTTTTAAAACGTACAAAAGTGTCGAGATACAAATAATTATTAGTTTAAGGTATTTAAAACATATATTGTTTAAAACAATACATTCTTTTTATCAAAAAAAAATTAGGGGAAATTCGCGATGTTACACAAGTGTAGGTCTCCCATCTGCTGGACTGAAGTTGGGGATAGCCAGCTAACAGGTCCCGGACTTGTGCACAAAACTTCTGAGGAGATTGTGCAAATCAGAAATCGGATGGCTGCTGCTCGTGATCGACAGAAAAGTTACGCGGATAAGTGTAGGAAACCTTTGGAGTTCCAGGTTGGGGACAAGGTTCTATTGAAGGTGTCACCCTGGAAGGGGGTGATACGCTTTGGAAAACGGGGAAAGTTGAACCCGCGATACGTTGGACCATTCGAGATTGTCAAAAAGATTAGTCCAATAACTTACAGGTTGAACCTGCCTAATGAACTTAATGGGGTACATGATGTACACCACGTATTGAATATAAAGAAATGCTTATCGGATACAACACTGGTGGTGCCACTGGAAGAGATCCAGGTGGACGATCAGCTACGGTTCATGGAAGAACCGGTGGAGATTCTTGAGCGGGGCGTCCAGAAACTCAGACAAAACACTATACCTATTATTAAGGTACAATGGAATTCCCGTCTAGGACCGGAATACACGTGGGAACGCATGGATCAAATGCGGCTTAAATACCCACATCTCTTTACTGAACCTGAAACTATGCATAAACCAAACACTAAACGTAAAGCAGCTCTCTCAAAGTGAATTTCGGGGCGAAATTTCTTTCAACTAGGGGATAATGTGACATCCGGGAACCAAGCACACAATTTTTCTAGCTGGCTTTACTGTTTACTTGCTGAATTTTGGGACGAAATTCTTTTCAACTTGGGGATGATGTGACACCCCGCATATTCATGTTCCTACTTTTACTGAACTCTAGTTAACTGGCATGTGCATACGTGACTAAAAACTTGACTAGGGTTAGTTAGGAAGGTCTTCTTATATGTTATAGGGTAATAACATATGTTATGTGATAATACCATATGTCACATTATAATAAGTAAAGTTATCATCACAATGCACACACGAGTCCTGTATCCTAAACGTTGGTGAATTGTCTGGCAAACATAATAATAAGCACAATTGGATTATGATGAACGTAGTGTTACATGTTTGTGTGGAGTACATGCTTATGTGAATTATCGCTTGACTGAAAACTAATACGTAAACCATGCAAATTACGTGCACCTTATTATTGATATGTTATGAGATTATAAAAACAATAGCTTTATGCAATTTAGGGTGATTAATATCATCGGGCCCGGTATTGGACTAGAACACGACTAACGAATCCGGTTAATGGACTAAAAGGGGCCCTAATACCCAATTGCTTGGGCAACAAGCCAAGCCCTCTTATAATTAGGAGACAAAAAAAAAAAAACAAAACAAAACCCTAACCCTTCTTCCTTGTTGCGCCGTGAACCCACCCCCATCCCCTTTCCTTTGATTTTCAACAAACAACAATCCTATTCATTCCTTCAAGCTAGTTTGGGTGCAATCTCTAGGCTTTAAGGGCTCTTGCATTGAAAGGTATAATCTTTACATATTTTATGATGGTTATTAATGATTAAAAAGTTTAAAAATCATAAGGCATGCATACATATAAATCGCATAACACATGTTAGTGGGAGTTCTTGAATGTTCATTGTGATTTGATGATGATGATTGTTGTTAGTAATCATAAATAGGGTTTTTGTATGATAATATAGGTGTTTAATCAGAATAATATGAGTTATGCATGTATTAGAGATTTTTATGCATGATTAGGGTTTGTGAATAACTTGGGGAGCAAGTTTCAGTTTCTGGCAGATTCATTAGGGTGTTTTGTAGGGGCTGTATCTTGATGTTAAATTGGTTGTTTTGATCGATTCTTTGAACGAATGGATTGTACATGGTCTTAGCTTTTTAGAATGGACAAAATCATCTGATTTGGATGTCGTTTGATATATTTTTGTACTTTTATTTTATTAAAGGTCATATCAGAATTTCGGAGTTATAAATTGGGTCAACTTTAAACGTGTATAACTCAAGTTTTACAAACAATTAAGTTATGAAATTTGGACAGGAGGTCAATATTGGAAAAACTTGGCTTTTCCAAGTGGATTCACCTCGTTTGGGTGAATACACCATTTTTGGAGTCTTATATGGAGTCTTTAAATAAATTAGTTTTCGTGGCGCACAATCTGTCCTAAAAACGCAGATTGTGTATTATGTGTTTATGTGACTATTTGGAGTCTTATATGATATGTATTAGACATGAACCTATATGAATACTTATAGGAGATGTGTATAAGGTATAAAACTGATAATAATCATTATGATCACCAACGGGATACGTAGGACTTACTTGTGCATGTAGAGTCACTAGGCGTCACTACACGATTTGAACTTTAGAAGTTTTGGACAATCAAGTTGCATGATGTGTTGGTATGCACGTATACTCACCTAGTGACACTTGTAATAGGGAGTCGGTAGCTCGTTACTGTTTGAGGGATTTGGATCATTCACGTGCAACCTAAGGTGAGTTTCACTGCTTTTTCTCAAAAGCATGCATCTCGGGTTTGAGACAACTTTGGTAAACGTTTTCTAGTCCAGGTTGGGACTACTCAGGTTTTGACTCCTTGTGTGGGTCGGGTTTATGATTCCTTGTGTGGATCGGGTTTTTCATCAGTTTAAAACTTATTGGTCCTTTGTGAAGTAAACACTCTATCATTTGGAAAGTCCTTGCATATTATTGGGTTAATCGCTGGAGGCGAGCGGGGTATTAGTTGATAGCGCTATTAGGTTGTGCAACAACCTCATGCCTGAGGTGCTTGAGGCACGGGCATGAACTTCTGACCACATTTGAGAACTGGTGTTGATAGACACCAGTTATTGAGGCAAATTATTATGTTACTGAAGGTGTCCCAATAATTCTGTTTAGTTGCAATGAGTGGGTTAGCTACCCCTGACACGTTAAACTGATGACACTTGAATATTTTGGTCTGGAGGACCTACGTTTTAGTTGGTTACGTGGTTTTGGAAACCAGCGTAGTTACATACTCATTTACTTTACTTAGTGAACTCACCAACATTGTTTGTTGACCCACGATTTACATGCTTTTGCAAGTAGTTAGCTTCCGGTGCCAGGATTAGAAAGCACTGCACACTTCACTGCATTTGGGGTATTGGGCATACACCTAAATTACATATTATGCTTTTACATTTTCTTTCATATGGTTTTAATTTGGGGCGCGTTGTTTTGCGCATGGATTTTAAAAGGGTTAAATTTGGTTTACGCTTCCGCAGCGTGGGGCAGGTCATGCCCAATAGATCTATCCACATTTCCCCCGTTGTGCATCCCCGCACATTCATGGTTTCCCCCGGGACTTCCATAGATCGTATAGCAATACAAAGTTAAAAACCATAGTATGACATATGTTACCACAATAGTTTAGCGCATGTTTTCTCCCCCAAAAGTTAAAGCAGTAAAAGTGGGGCCGTAAACTCACCTTAGATTGCGTTCTTCGGTAACTAGTAAAATGCTAAGCCCTTGATAATCCCTCTACCGGAGATCTATCAAAATGTTCACATAAGTGTTCCGACTAATAACCATAAGGTTATCTAGTCCCCGATTGTCCAGATCGTAACCAAGTATGTTTTAAAACGTGACTAAATGTTTAACCGACACACTAGACCGACCCGACATCCTGTTGGTGACTCATTACCCTAACTAATCAAGTACACATAGATTATACACAAGGTTCAAGCATAAAACACTTAGTTTGTATCAAAAATCTCATTTCTGCATCAGAACGGTCAAACCAGTCTGATTAAATCTCCTTCGCCCGTTTTTAAGTTTCCTTCGCCCGTTTTTAAGTTTCCTTCGCCCGTTTTATCAGGCTCGCCCAACATTCCCCAGGTTCGACCCTGGAATCTCTCCTTCGCCCATTCGTTTGGTCGAAGGAGTCCAGGTTCGCCCATGTGTACAAATTTTCCTAAAAACGCTTCAAACACATTCGATACACCTCGAAACATCATCAAACACAACAGTCAAGTATGATTAACTTATCCCTACAAATCCCCACCAATTTTGCCCCAAAACAAGCTTGTTTTAATACTTTCCCAAAATGGCAAAATTATGGAAATGTCACATCATGCATGAAATCTTTACCCAAATTGGAAACTTTTTCATACCAACCCACAATCATCCATAATTGCTCAGTTTATCTTGTAATCGAAAACCCCCATTCATTTTGTTAGTAATACTTAACATGCATAAGCCCTAGATTTCATAAAATCCCCAAAATACCCATAATATCACCATCTATCTAATTGTAACCCTAAACACCAATAAATCAACATCAATAGCAACCCTAGTTCATGTTTCTATCATTAGAACAACAACAATTCATTCAATAACACATAACACCACATAACACACAATTAACATATGTTTATTGATACAAACCCATGTTTAATGATAGGGTTTAGGTTTAAAAAGATGTTTAAAAGGTTTTTATTGATAAAAACTTCCTTAGAAGAGATCTGGACATTTAGGGTTAGATAAAAACGGATTAAAATGCCTTAAAAAGATTTAGGATTAGGAACACACCTTGGATTCTTGTTTAGATGTTGTTGATAGGTTAGATTATGCAAAAGAAGAGCAAAAACTCCTTCCTTAGTGATTAAAATCGTTTGAGAGTGTTTTGAGACGGTTAGGGTTTGTGAAATGGTGAAAAATGACACAGTTTGGTATTTATCCTATTCGACCTTCGCCCCCTGTCAGTGGTCGAAGGTAGCCTCCTTCGACCCTTCCACAGGGTTGAATGAGCCCTGTCCTGGTCGAAGGGAATTCTTTCAATTCCACATCTCAGGTTCGCCCATTTACAAAGGGTCGAACCAAGACATAGTTCCACCTTCGACCATTCGAAGTGGTCGAACCAGACCTATGTTAATCTAGCTTTTCCAGTTTGTCGTGTTTAACGCATTTTAACACACCTTAACATATGAGCATGCAACCTTAGTCTATGTTTAACATATTTAAGCATGGATAATCATCTACACATCATTTTAACACATCAATGTATATAATCCACCACACGACCCATAATCTACACATATACTTAATTAGTTTATGTAATGTCACCAACAACGGAACCCGGTACTAGTGTATTCCCAAAACGACTCCCAATGATCCTCCAGATCATTGAACCCTGGACAATCCTAACTTGACCCGACTCAACTAACCCAGTTAAGTTCGTTTATAAACGTTTCCCGCTAAGGTAGACTTAGATGTTACTAAAATGTTTAAGCCAAATATGCCGGGTGTCACATCATCCCCACGTTGAAAGAATTTTCGTCCCGAAAATTGCACAAAGCCCCAAAATGAAAGAAACGAAAAGAAGGAAACGAAAAGAAAATTTACCGGATGTCACATCATCCCCAAGTTGAAAGGAATCTCGACCCGAGATTCATTCCACTTCGGCAGTAACATGCCTCGATTTGAATGCGCGTTTCGGAAAAAGATGAGGATGTTTAGCTTTCATCTGATCCTCCGGTTCCCACTTGAATTCCGGTCCACGATTCGAGTTCCAACGGACTTTGACGATGCGGATTTTACTCCGACGAAGGCTACGAATCTTGTAGTCGAGAATCTCGACAGGTTCCTCCACAATGCGAAGACGATCATCAACCTTAATCTCTTCCAGTGGTACAATGAGAGATTCATCAGCCAAACACTTCTTCAAGTTAGACACATGGAAGACGTTCTGCACACTACCGAGCTCCGCCGGTAAGTCAAGTCTATATGCCACCGGTCCAATCCGATCCAGGATTGCGAATGGTCCGATATAACGAGGGTTAAGCTTGCCACGCTTTCCAAAGCGTATGACGCCCTTCCATGGTGAAACTTTCAGAAGTACCCTGTCCCCAACCTGGAACTCCAAAGGTTTTCGACGGCGATCGGCATAACTCTTCTGACGATCCCACGCAGCAGCCAAACGGTTACGAATCTGTACGATTTTCTCCGAAGTTTCGTACACAAGTTCCGGACCAGTGAGCTGGCTCTCCCCCACCTCGGCCCAACAAAGTGGTGATCGACTTTTCCGTCCGTATAGAGCCTCGAACGGAGCTGCCTTGATACTAGAGTGATAGCTGTTGTGGTAGGAGAACTCCACCAACGGTAGGTGAATCTCCCAACTCTTGCCAAAATTGATAACACATGCCCGAAGCATGTCTTCCAAGGTTTGAATCGTCCGCTCACTCTGTCCATCAGTTTGCGGATGATAAGCCGTACTCATATCCAACTGAGTACCCAAAGCCTTGTGCAGAACCTTCCAGAAACACGAAGCAAAGCAGGAATCATGATCAGAGATAATAGAAACAGGCACCCCGTGCCGAGCAACCACCTCCTTAAGGTAAAGTCGAGCCAACCGCTCGAGCCCATCGGTTTCCTTAATAGGTATGAAACGTGCCGATTTTGTCAGCCTATTAACAATCACCCAGATCATATCATAACCACTAGGTGACCTTGGCAATTTGGTGACAAAATCCATCGTGATTCGCTCCCACTTCCATTCTGGAACCTCCGGTTGTTGTAAGAGACCAGACGGCCTCTGATACTCCACCTTGACTTTAGCACAAGTCAAGCATTTGCTGACATAAGAAGCTATATCATCCTTCATGTTTGGCCACCAATAAAGTATCTTCAAATCCTGATACATCTTATCGGAGCCAGTGTGAATAGAATACCGGGATTTGTGAGCCTCGTCTAAAACAAGCTCGCGTAATCCCCCGAACAATGGAACCCAAACACGTCCCGCAAAATAGTGTAAGCCATCGGTCCTGAGTTCAAGATGCTTGTCAGCACTGTGCATGGTCTCAGCCTTAAGGTTCCCCTCCTTCAAAGCTTTCGACTGTGCAGAATGGATTCGGTCAGGCAATGACGAATGAATGGTGAGCTGTAAGGCTCGAACACGACGAGGATTCGCAGACTCCTTCCTGCTCAACGCGTCCGCCACAACGTTCGCCTTGCCAGGATGGTATTTGATAGCACAGTCATAATCGTTCAGGAGTTCAACCCAGCGACACTGCCGCATGTTCAACACCTTCTGGTTGAAAATATGCTAAAGACTCTTGTGATCGGTGCATACTTCACACTTGGTACCGTACAAGTAATGTCTCCAGATTTTCAACGCAAAGATCACCGCACCCAGTTCCAAGTCATGAGTAGTGTAGTTCTTCTCATGAACCTTGAGTTGACGAGAAGCATAAGCAATAACCTTCCCGCGTTGCATCAACACACAACCAAGACCACGAATAGAAGCGTCACAGTACACAACGAAGTCATCCGTACCCTCAGGTAAGGATAAGATAGGTGCAGCACAAAGTTTAAGCTTCAGCATTTGAAATGCTGATTCTTGTGGTTCATCCCAGTCGAACTTTCGGTCCTTCTGGGTAAGACTAGTGAGGGGTTGAGCGATCTTCGAAAATCCCTCAATGAAACGACGATAGTACCCCACAAGACCTAGGAATTGCCGCACCTCAGATGGCGTCTTTGGTTCTTCCCGGTCTTTAATAGCTTTGATCTTGGCCAGATCGACATGAATTCCCAGTTCATTAACCACATGTCCTAGGAATTGACCTTCACGTAACCAAAAATCACACTTTGAGAACATAGCATACAACTGCTCCTGTCTCAAAATTTCCAAGACCAACCGTAGGTGTTCTTCATGATCCTCCTTGTTCTTGGAATAAATCAGAATATCGTCAATAAACACGATGACGAACTTATCAAGGTAAGGTTTGCAAACGCGGTTCATCAAGTCCATGAACACCGCCGGTGCGTTAGTGAGACCAAAAGGCATGACCAAGAACTCAAAGTGGCCATATCGAGTGCGAAAAGCAGTCTTCAAAATGTCAGCTTCCCTGACGCGCAACTGGTGATAACCGGACCGCAAATCAATCTTCGAATAATAACTGGAGCCCTGGAGCTGGTCAAAGAGATCATCAATGCGAGGAAGAGGATAACGATTCTTGATGGTCACTTTGTTCAGCTCACGATAGTCGATACACATACGAAGACTTCCGTCCTTCTTCACAAACAAAATAGGAGCTCCCCACGGGGAAGAACTCGGTCAGATGAAACCCTTTTCCAAGAGTTCCTGCAACTGACTGGACAACTCTTGCATCTCGGGAGGTGCAAGACGATACGGAGCTCGAGCAATAGGAGCTGCACCCGGAGTAAGATCAATACCAAACTCAACCTGACGATGGGGAGGAAGACCAGGCAAATCATCAGGAAACACATCGGGAAAATCACGAACCACCGAAATATCCTCGATCTTCTTCTCATCGTCAGTAGAAACGTTAACAAGTGCCAGAATGGCCGAACAACCCTTCCGAAGGTACTTACGAGCCTTCATGCTAGAAATGATACTCAGCGGAGCACCGCTTTTCTCGCCATGAACCGAAAGAATCTCTCCGTCAGGGAGAGGGATCCGAATAATCATATCCAAACAAACGATCTCCGCACGATACAAAGATAACCAATCCATGCCGACAACGACATCAAAACTACCCAGGGGTACCGACATAAGGTCAATGGGGAAAGACCAACCCGACAGTTCCAAGCGACATTCCCTAAGGGTATGTGTCGCTTCGATTTTCATACCATCAGCCAATTCTATTAAGTACTTAGCCTCTAAAGGTGTGGGTACTATATCTAGCAATCGACTAATGTCCATAGACACGAAACTCTTATCGGCACCAGAATCAAACAAGACAGAAACATAGCGATCATTAAGAAGGAACGTACCGGTAACTGTGTCTGGATCCTGCCTAGCCTCTGCAGATCCAATGACGAAAGCACGTGCAGTCCTGCCTCCGCCCCCATTGTTCCCATTACCGTTTTCGCCCCTCCCATTATCGCCCTGCTTCAGTTTAGGACATTCACGCTTGAAGTGTCCTGTATCACCACAGTTATAGCACCCCTACTTCCCTGGAGTCCCATGAGCAGCAGGAGTAGGAGTAGCAGCAGGAGTCTGAGTTGGGGTGAGTGTCACCTTGCAATCCTTAGCATGATGCCCCAACTGATGGCACCGATGACAACGAGCCTGATCACAACTCCTAGAATGATGAAAACCACACTTGTTGCACTTGGGATGCTTCCCAACATACCCACTTGACTTCTGTCCAGAGGAAGACCCAAATGAATCAAACTTCTTCGCCGGCTGAGATGGCGGCGGCACAACACTCTTCCCCACACTATCCCACTTAATCTTGTTCCCGTCAGAAACCTTCACAGGAGTACCTTTAGGAGCCAAAACACCTTCTGCCACCTTCAAGTTAGTCATCCGATGAGCTGATCAGACAACTTCAGCAAGAGTGGGAAGATTCCCAGCAGCCACCAACCCAACAATCTCCGTCACTAGCCCAAACACATAGTGCTCGATCCTCCTATACTCGGGTGTGTGCAAATCAGGGCACAGCACCGCCAGCTCATTCCTCCTCAGAGTGTACTCTTCTATCTCTGACCCAACCATCTTGTAGCTCCATACTTCATGTTCCAACTTCTGTACCTCCTCCCTTGGACAGTACTCGCTTCTCAACAGTTGCACAAACTCCGCCCAAGGCATAGAAATAGCCTCCCCCAATCCCATGTTCTGAGTAGTAGCATTCCACCACGACAGTGCAGGCCCCTCAAATGTCGCAGTAGCATACTTCACCCGGTCCCCAGCAGGACAGTTACACATGACGAACACAGACTCAACCTTCTCCAGCCATCGGAGTAGTCCCACCACTCCCTCAGTTCCAGCGAAGTTATGGGGCTGACAGTCCCGAAACTTCTTATAAGAGCACTGAGGTGGAGGTGGATTGGCACCCATACCTGAAACACGATACACGAGTAAAACACAAACGAAAGAACATGACACCGAAGAATGAGGAAAAGTCGACAGAAATCAACTCACCACCAATGGCATTAATCCCAGCCTGGAAGTTAGCCATAGCCATGTTCACTTGCTGCTGTAGCAAGTTGCTCAGCTCAGCTTGGGTCATGTTGATGTTACCACGACCACCGCCTCCAGCACGACCACCGCCGCCAGCACGACGTCCACCACCGCGAGCACCAAACATGATCTAACAAATCAAGAAATCTAGGGATTCAGATTCACTTCTAGTGTCAACCACTAGAAATTTTACAAGAGTTAACTTAGGGACAATTCCAGGACTATTCATCCGAACTCGAAGTCCATCGGGATTTTCATGCATTTCAGTTGATTATTTCGTGTGCACCCGAAATGATAAACTGCTCTACATGGTCCTCCAGATGTACTCCTAATCCAGACTCCAGTCACCGAATATCATCGCCTAGTAACGTGTCGCGATAGGTGCAAGTGTAAGAAGGCATGTGTGTGCTAGAATCAACAAATCAATCCTTTCTCCTTCAATCCCGAAGAAGAATACAAGAGTAGGTAAGAACCCAAATAAAAGCGGATGATGTAACGAGAAGTATGATGATGATGTAAGGACACCTCGACCACGTTAGTTCGTATCCCACTAATAAACTCAAAATATGTGACCGTCTAGTGTGTGCGACCCGGCTATAGACCAGACTCTACATGCAGTCCTAGTTCACTATAACCATTGGCTCTGATACCAATCTGTCACACCCTCAAATTTCCGCTTGCGGAGTTTTACCGCGAGGCGCATGACAAACCAGTATCCAAGTCAACGGTCACAATAAACAACTCTATATGAAGATACATGACATTCAAAAAGGCATAGTTTTCATAATCTCAAAATCAGTAGCGGAAGCATTTAACAAGTTACAGACCATAGACCCAAATGTAGCAAGTGTTTATTACAAAACATGAACTAAATCTAGACGCCAATGCAGACTCGTGCGCCTGGTTCCATTTGTTGCTACCTTAGCGACCTGAGAAAAACATGCCAAAAGACGTCAACATATAATGCTGGTGAGTTCACAGGTTTGTTCAATATGTTACCAAGTGTTACCAAAACGTTAGCATGTCCATACTATATAAATGTTACCAGGTGCGCTAGCTAGGCGTATGTATCATTACTACTACGATTGGAAACCATTACTAGACACGTTTAGCAATGTTTAGCATATGTTTAAGCAGCCCGAATGTTCAGCATGATACCAATGTTCCAGTTCGAGACAACATGCACCCGCCCGGCCCTCCAAGCCGACGAGTGGGGCAGGTCACGCCCAATAGATCTATCCACATTTCCCCCGTTGTGCATCCCCGCACATTCATGGTTTCCCCCGGGACTTCCAAAGATCGTATAGCAATACAAAGTTAAAAACCATAGTATGACATATGTTACCACAATAGTTTAGCGCATGTTTTCTCCCCCAAAAGTTAAAGCAGTAAAAGTGGGGCCGTGAACTCACCTTAGATTGCGTTCTTCGGTAACTAGTAAAATGCTAAGCCCTTGATAATCCCTCTACCGGAGATCTATCAAAATGTTCACATAAGTGTTCCGACTAATAACCATAAGGTTATCTACTCCCCGATTGTCCAGATCGTAACCAAGTATGTTTTAAAACGTGACTAAATGTTTAACCGACACACTAGACCGGCCCGACATCCCGTTGGTGACTCATTACCCTAACTAATCAAGTACACATAGATTACACACAAGGTTCAAGCATAAAACACTTAGTTTGTATCAAAAATCTCATTTCTGCATCAGAACGGTCGAACCAGTCTAATTAAATCTCCTTCTCCCGTTTTTAAGTTTCCTTCGCCCGTTTTTAAGTTTCCTTCACCCATTTTTAAGTTTCCTTCACCCGTTTTTAAGTTTCCTTCGCCCGTTTTATCAGGTTCGCCCAACATTCACAAGGTTCGACCCTGGAATCTCTCCTTCGCCTATTCGTTTGGTCGAAGGAGTCCAGGTTCGCCCCTGTGTACAAAATTTCCTAAAAACGCTTCAAACACATTTGAAACACCTCGAAACATCATCAAACACAGCAGTCAAGTATGATTAACTTATCCCTACAAATCCCCACCAATTTTGCCCCAAAACAAGCTTGTTTTAATACTTTCCCAAAATGGCAAAATTATGGAAATGTCACATCATGCATGAAATCTTTACCCAAATTGTAAACTTTTTCATGCCAACCCACAATCATCCACAGTTGCTCAGTTTATCTTGTAATCGAAAACCCCCATTCGTTTTGTTAGTAATACTTAACATGCATAAGCCCTAGATTTCATAAAATCCCCAAAATACCCATAATATCACCATCTATCTAATTGTAACCCTAAACACCAATAAATCAACATCAATAGCAACCCTAGTTCATGTTTCTATCATTAGAACAACAGCAATTCATTCAATAACACATAACACCACATAACACATAATTAACATATGTTTATTGATACAAACCCATGTTTAATGATAGGGTTTAGGTTTAAAAAGATGTTTAAAAGGTTTTTATTGATAAAAACTTCCTTAGAAGAGATCTGGACATTTAGGGTTAGATAAAAGCGGATTAAAATGCCTTAAAAAGATTTAGGATTAAGAACACACCTTGGATTCTTGTTTAGATGTTGTGGATAGGTTAGATTATGCAATAGAAGAGCAAAAACTCCTTCCTTAGTGATTAAAATTGTTTGAGAGTGTTTTGAGACGGTTAGGGTTTGTGAAATGGTGAAAAATGACAAAGTTTGGTATTTATACTATTCCACCTTCGCCCCCTGTCAGTGGTCGAAGGTAGCCTCCTTCGACCCTTCCACAGGGTCGAATGAGCCCTGTCCTGGTCGAAGGGAATTCTTTCAATTCCACATCTCAATTTCGCCCATTTACAAAGGGTCGAACCTAGACATAGTTCTACCTTCGACCATTCGAAGTGGTCGAACCAGACCTATGTTCATCTAGTTTTTCCAGTTTGTCGTGTTTAACGCATTTTAACACGCCTTAACATATGAGCATGCAACCTTAGTCTATGTTTAACATATTAAGCATGGATAATCATCTACACATCATTTTAACACATCAATGTATATAATCCACCACACGACCCATAATCTACACATATACTTAATTAGTTTATGTAATGTCACCAACAACGGAACCCGGTACTAGTGTATTCCCAAAACGACTCCCAATGATCCTCCAATACTTGACACATCTCTATCAAACAACATAAATGTCACACCCTCAAATTTCCACTTGCGGAGTTTTATCGCGAGGCGCATGACAAACCAGGTTCCAAGTCAACGGTCACAATAAACAACTCTATATGAAGATACATGACATTCAAAAAGACATAGTTTTCATAATCTCAAAATCAGTAGCGGAAGCATTTAACAAGTTACAGACCATAGACCCAAATGTACCAAGTGTTTATTACAAAACATGAACTAAGTCTAGACGCCAATGCAGACTCGTGCGCCTAGTTCCATTTGTTTCTACCTTAGTGACCTGAGAAAAACATGCCAAAAGACGTCAACATATAATGCTGGTAAGTTCACAGGTTTGTTCAATATGTTACCAAGTGTCACCAAAACGTTACCATGTCCATACTATATCAATGTTACCAGGTACGCTAGCTAGGCGTATGTTTCATTACTACTACGATTGGAAACCATTACTAGACACGTTTAGCAATGTTTAGCATATGTTTAAGCAGCTCGTGTGACACCCCGCATTTTCATGTTCCTACTTTTACTGAACTCTAGTTAACTTGCGTGTGCATACGTGACTAAAAACTTGACTAGGGTTAGTTAGGAAGGTTTTCTTATATGTTATAGGGTAATAACATATGTTATGTGTCAATAACATATGTCACATTATAATAAGTAAAGTTATCATCACAATGCACACACGAGTCCTGTATCCTGAACGTTGGTGAATTGTCTGGCAAACATAATAATAGGCACAATTGAATTATGATGAACGTAGTGTTACATGTTTGTGTGGAGTACATGCTTATGTGAATTATCGCTTGACTGAAAATTAATACGTAAACCATGCAAATTACGTGCATCTTATGATTGATATGTTATGAGATAATAAAAACAATAGTTTTATGCAATTTAGGGTGATTAATATCATCGAGCCCGGTATTGGACTAGAACACGACTAACGGGTCCGGTTAATGGACTAAAAGGGGCCCTAATACCCAATTGCTTGGGCAACAAGCCAAGCCCTCTTATAATTTGGAGACAAAAAAAAAAACCCTAACCCTTCTTCCTTGTTGCGCCGTGAACCCACCACCATCCCCTTTCCTTTGATTTTCAACAAACATCAATCCTATTCATATCTTCAAGCTAGTTTTGGTTTAATCTCTAGGCTTTAAGGGCTCTTGCATTGAAAGGTATAATCTTTACATATTTTATGATGGTTATTAATGATTAAAAAGTTTAAAAATCATAAGGCATGCATACATATAAATCGCATAACACATGTTAGTGGGAGTTCTTGAATGTTCATTGTGATTTGATGATGATGATTGTTGTTAGTAATCATAAATAGGGTTTTTGTATGATAATATAGGTGCTTAATCAGAATAATATGAGTTATGCATGTATTAGAGATTTTGATGCATGATTAGGGTTTGTGAATAACTTGGGGAGCAAGTTTCAGTTTCTGGCAGATTCATTAGGGTGTTTTGTAGGGGCTGTATCTTGATGTTAAATTGGTTGTTTTGATCGATTCTTTGCATGAATGGATTGTACATGGTCTTAGCTTTTTAGAATCGGCAAAATCATCTGATTTGGATGTCGTTTGATATATTTTTGTAATTTTATTTGATTAAAGGTCATATCAGAATTTCGGAGTTATAAATTGGGTCAACTTTAAACGGGTATAACTCAAGTTTTACAAACAATTAAGTTATGAAATTTGGACAGGAGGTCAATATTGGAAAAACTTGGGTTTTCCAAGTGGATTCACCTCGTTTGGGTGAATACACCATTTTTGGGAATTTTTCTACTAAACTGACCTGTTGTGGAAATTTTCTGGACATAGCTGTGTTGTACGAATTTTATAAATTTTTGTGTTTGGGCTTGAGACAGAACAAAAATATGGGTTATTAAATAAACCCCAAAGAATATTCAGTAAAAATTTGGGAGTTTAATTCATTGATTAAGTATTTTAAATAAATTAGTTTTCGTGGCGCACAATCTGTCCTAATAACGTAGATTGTGTATTATGTGTTTATGTGACTATTTGGAGTCTTATATGATATGTATTTGACATGAACTTATATGAATACTTATAGGGGATGTGTATAAGGTATAAAACTGATAATAATCATTATGATCACCAACGGGATACGTAGGACTTACTTGTGCATGTAGAGTCACTAGGCGTCACTACACGATTGGAACTTTAAATGTTTTGGACAATCATGTTGCATGATATGTTGGTATGCACGTATACTCACCTAGTGACACTTGTAATAGGGAGTCGGTAGCTCGTTACTGTTTGAGGGATTTGGATCATTCACGTGCAACCTAAGGTGAGTTTCACTACTTTTTCTCAAAAGCATGCGTCTCGGGTTTGAGACAACTTTGGTAAACGTTTTCTAGTCCAGGTTGGGACTACTCAGGTTTTGACTCCTTGTGTGGGTCGGGTTTACGATTCCTTGTGTGGATCGGGTTTTTGATCAGTTTAAAACTTATTGGTCCTTTGTGAACTAAACACTCTATCATTTGGAAAGTCCTTGCATATTATTGGGTTAATCGTTAGAGGCGAGCGGTGTATTAGTTGATAGCGCTATTAGGTTGTGCAGCATCCTCATGCCTGAGGTGCTTGAGGCACGGGCATGAACTTCTGACCACATTTAAGAACTGGGTGTTGATAGACACCAGTTATTGAGGCAAATTATTATGTTACTGAAGGTGTCCCAATAATTCTGTTTAGTTGCAATGAGTGGGTTAGCTACCCCTGACACGCTTAAACTGATGACACTTGAATATTTTGGTCTGTAGGACCTACGTTTTAGTTGGTTACGTGGTTTTGGAAACCAGCGCAGTTACATACTCATTTACTTTACTTAGTGAACTCACCAACATTGTTTGTTGACCCACGATTTACATGCTTTTGCAGGTAGTTAGCTTCCGGTGCCAGGATTAGAAAGCACTGCACACTTCACTGCATTTGGGGTATTGGGCATACACCTAAATTACATATTATGCTTTTACATTTTCTTTCATATGGTTTTAATTTGGGGCGCGTTGTTTTGCGCATGGTTTTTAAAAGGGTTAAATTTGGTTTACGCTTCCGCAGCTTAAGTAAACTTGGTTTTTGAAAACGAACTAAATGGTTTGGGCATTTAGAGTTCGTTCATATGACTTATGGCTATGGGATCCTGGTATGGCATGCGCCTCGTGGTATAAACCCCGTAGTGGAAATTTGAGGGTGTGACAGATTGGTATCAGAGCCATTGGTTATAGTGAACTAGGATTGCATGTTGAGTCTAGTCTATAATCATCATAGCATAAGTACACTCACAACTTAAGTGCACAACTAGCTTTTAGCTACATATATCTACAACACATGGTTTCGGGAGATATGAAATCTTCTAGTTCTAGACCTAATTCTAAACACGTCACTGGTGGGAACCCAGGGTTACACCAGGTGGCGCAATACTGGGATTAGTATCCTAACAAACCTCATGGATGTGGAAACAACAATAGTACAAGGGATGGAGCCCTTGCGAGCGTTGTGGCGTACGTACACAGGAAGCTGCATGATGCGCATGACGTGGTACCTGTAACACCCTAACCGATGGCGGAAACATCGGGATGTCACGTATTGATGATTGTTCAGTAGGTCATGGTGAATAATAAATTTCATTAAATGATTTAAATAAATTACATACAATTGTTCTAGAATTTGTACATCAAATTGAATAAAACTATACACATATCTTCAAGCATCAATCAAATCTTCAAGCAAATAGAACCTGAAACATGTTAAGTTGAAAATGTTTTGGGTCAACAAAAGTTGGTGAGAATTACATAGGTTTTTGATAATTGAATAAAAATGTTGTGCAATTCATGTGTCATGTCAATCTAGTCCATATGTGAGAACATACTAGAAATAAATCGAGTGCATAATCAACCCTGATGACTGTTATAATATGATACATACCATACGCTCATGGTCCACTTGAATATGTTATACGATAACAAACACCCACGTAACCTTTGTAGGAGGCACGTATCCGGGTGGGATTGTCAGTCCAATAGATCTATCAATGTATACCGCCGGCTTGTACGGAGTTAATGATTATGCTAGAATGGTGCTTACTCTAATCATGCTCAAGACATAATGCAACATAGAAAACACATAGACACATTGATGATTGAATTGCATAAAATGATGTTGTAACATGTTTCACCCCAAAAATGGTGATAAATAGAAAAGGGGCTATGTAAAACTCACCTTGGTAAAATGTTATATCTGTTGAAAATAGTGTGTTGCCCAAATGTATCAAGTATCACCCTATAATGAGGTAATAAATATGTCTAAGTCTATCAAGTCTACAAATGTATAAGTTCTAGGGCTTCGAATTGGGGATAATTGCTCGTTTGATTAATATTAAAAATATTCGCCAATTGAGAGAAATTTAGTAAATAAATAACCAAAGCTCTTTTTATGAAATTTAAATTTAAGATGGTCACAAGAATATGTTTAAAGTATAAAAATAATTTTTACAAAATTATTTTCCTTAAAATAGATTTTTAAAATCTATTTATTACAAATTGTCAAACTCTAACTTTAATATTTAAAAATACTAAAATTAAAGAATTATTAGTTTAAAAATTATATTTCTGTTCTAAATGATCAGAAATAATTTGTATAAAATTTTGGTGCAAAAATATTAAAAATTGGATTTATTATGATTTAATTATGATTAAAACTAACAAAAATTGATTAAAAATACAAAATAAATGATTTTTCAGAAATAAAAGTCATTTCTGAAAAGTTTAATGTTATAAAAACTTAGGATAATTTTTGTGGAAATTTATAAGATCGTTTTGATATTTTAATGGATTTTTATAAATATGATAGTGTAAAATTGATTTAATTATTATAAATATTAAATAAATGAATTTCAGAAAAATAAAAATTGTAGATAAATCTTTGACATCAGATTTGTTAAATATAATTTTTTTAGAATTTATAAAAGGGTTTTGATATTTAAAAATGAATTTATAAGTTTAAATGTAATTTATATATATTGTTGAAAAAGAAACAAAACAAACAAAAAGATTAGTCTGACCCGGGACTCGAACCCGCGTCTGTTGTATATCAACCCAACAACACAACCACTTGGTCTAGACCTGTGGTTGTGTTTGGATCCAGTGCGTTTAAAATAAAAACATTAGTCGTGATTAGTGTTCTTCCCCAATATCTATCATACGAGCCCTAGGATTTGAAATTGGACGACTCACACATCAATAACCCGATTAAACTTAGGGTTATTGATGTGTTAATGCCGAAGACTAAAACCCATAAAAAAAATCGTGCTTACAATGCTTAATCGTATACGAATGGTAAAGTCAACGTGGAAGTCAAAGCTTCGAGCGTCAATCCAAGAACAGAGGTTTTTGAGGGAAATTAAAGATGTAGAAGAGAGGATTGGCGAGTTGAGAAGGTTCACAGAGGTTCAATTTATAGTGTTTAAGCCTAGGTGTTCGATTTGGCAAGTATTGACCACAATTGAATGTGGGACGCGTTAGTCAATCAATTGGTGCTAATTGATTGTTATTTGACGAGGTTCCACGCGTAATGGACCAGGGATTATGATACCATACCTAATTTAAATCAAACATGCGTGATTAAACCAATTAGATTGGTCAAAAGAGAAGAAAAAGAAAAAAAATAAAAAAAACAAAGTCTGCTGCTGCTGTTACGTTGACAGGGAAGAAGGAAAACAGACGCAAATAAAGGTTAAATATAATTAGTGTTAGGATTAGTTCAAAAGAAATAGGTAGATCAAGTGGTGTTGTGTGTGTGTTGAGTCTGGAAGGACCCCGGTTCGAACCCCAGGTGAAGCGTCCCACTTTTTTTTTAACTAACAGGCTGTTGGGCTTGGCTGGGTGTGGGCCGGTATCAATCTTGGGTTTGGGCTTGGCTGGGTTGGGCTTGAGGTTAAGGGCCGGACACAAGATGGAGTGGGCTGGAAACACAAATTCTGATTTGTGTTTTATGTTGTAGTATCAATATTTTTTTTTTAAAAAAAAAAACTGAATTATAATAATTATTATTATATAAAAAAAATGCATTATATATATATATATATAGGTTGTGAGTTTGAAAAAAAATAAATATAGACTTGGGCTCATTAGTATAGAATTAAGGATAATAAGGGCTTTTCGTATAAAAATTCCGTGAAAATTTTGCGATGTTACAGTACCATTAAACTGAATCAAATTGAAGAAATTCAAATACTGAGACTTATCCTTTTTCACTAAGCAAGGAGACAATTAGTTTCTGTTCCTTGTTACTTGATCTTTCTTACTTTCATTCGAAAATCAGACGGGACTGGGTTACACATATAGAATTCATTTCTTACTTTAGTACCTTACGCCTAGTGCGAGCGGGCGAACGTATGACTACAAATCCTTGTTTCTCATAAGCATATGGTAGATTCATGGGAACACATTAGATCGGGGCTTGTTACACACACTCTTGGGGAGTTAAGTAAAGCCTGCGACGTAGTGCAACATCACAAGGGAAGATGAAACCTACTAATGGCTGATAGCCACGATTGGAGGAACGAGTGGTACAACTTACCACTAAACTGGCTTACATAGGACTAGAGAAGGAGACTGTACGTGATGAGAACCATATAACACTGACACCAAGAAAGAGGAGGAAGAAGGGATGGAAGGGGAACCTGAGCAGGCCGAGCACATGGAAAGTGAGGATGAAGGCTCTACTATCTAGACAGAGCGTGGCGATGATTGGCTCTTACCTTTTTCTTACCTGTATTTTCTTTTCTTTTCCCTTGTTAACGTAGATAAGACTGGGTTCGTATGATCAACGATAGGGTGGTTGAAGCCCTCGCATCCTTCCAACCTATTAAAGATCTATTTTACTAAATCGTTCTTTTCCCCTGACTTCCACGTTTGAACTTTCTTATACCTTGAACGTACATGCCACAACAACAACCTGCCATCGTATTTTCAGGTCTTTTTATTGATTGTAAACCTTGATACTCCAACGAAACTGAAGGAGACCGTCTGATTGCTTCGATAGTATAAGTCTTTGCCATGTGCATTTCCCCAGGCAGGATGGGGTAATGTATGCTACATGCACACTCGAAGAGTTACAGATACTTGGATGGAGAATGTAATAGCCTGTGTTGAAACCTAAAATTTTGTTATATAAAGACGGATGGGTCTGAGATCGACGCCTACACTACCAAACTACAGGAGTTAGATACCATATGCTCGAATCTAATTAACCAACTTTACCAGCGGATCGAATTTCATACCAAAAGGGTGGGTCCCTCATATTTGTGGCTTGGCCACTGCAGCTCACCTGCCCAGAATCTAACAAATCTTTCACCTGGCTCGCAAACTCATTGATGAGGCTGTTGAGCATGGTACTTTTCTGAAGCATGGTGCTTCATCTTCTAATTTTGGTGTTAGCAAGAGAACGTGGGATAGTGTGAGGTACAAGTCTTTCAACAACAATAACCACGACGGTAACAACAACAATGGGGAGCATTTGTTATGGGCTTTGGGGAAGCTAGGATTGATAACAATGTCGTGACGGGTACGTGTTCCTTGAACGACACTCTTGCTTCTATTTTATACGATACTGGTGCGGACTATAGTTTTGTGTCATCAAAACATAGTAAACAATTAGGGATGGTTCCTACTCTTCTTGATACCCCGTACTCTATTGAATTGGCTGATGGGAAGCCTGTCGAGGTAACCCATGTACGTCGTGACTGTAAGCTCGAGTTGAATGGGCAATTGTTGCCATCAGCCTCTTACCTATCACCCTAGGTAGCTTTGACCTCGTGGTTGGCATGGACTGGTTGTCCAAGCAACATGCTGAAATTCTATGTCAGGAGGAGATTGTTCGTATTCCCCTCCCAAGTGGAGAACTTTTATCTTTTCAGGGTGATCATGGTGGTTCCATGTTGGGCATCATATCCTTCTTGAAAGCCCATAAGTGTATCCGTAAGGGTTATCCAGCCATTTTGGCTAACATATCTGACACTCGAGCTGAAACTGAAACTAAGATTGAGGACATTCCGGTAGTCCGAGATTTCCCAGATGTTTTCCCAGAGGAATTACATGGACTTCCACCTGTTCGTCAAGTGGAGTTCCAAATTGATCTTGTACTTGGAGCAGCTCCAGTTGCAGGCGCACCATACCGCCTAGCACCAGACGAACTTCAAGAACTGTCTACCCAACTCCAAGAGCTATTGGATATGGGCTTTATTAAACCTAGTTCTTCACCATGGGAAGCTCAAGTTCTCTTTGTTAAGAAGAAAGATGGGAGTTTCCCCATGTGTATTGATTATCGGGAGTTGAACAAAGTGACGGTTATGAACCGCTACGCTTTGCCTCGTATTGATGACTTGTTCGACCAACTGCAAGGGTCGATTTTCTATTCTATGATTGACTTGAGGTCAGGACACCATCAGCTGAGAGTCCTAGAGGAGGATGTGGCGAAGACCGCCTTTCGAACTCGTTATGGACATTATGAGTTTTTGGTGATGTCATTTGGGCTAACTAATGCATCGGCTGTGTTCATGGATCTGATGAACCGTTTGTGCAAGCCCTGTTTGAACAAATTCGTCATGGTGTTCATAGATGACATACTGATTTATTCCCAGAGCAGGGAAGAGCACGAGCAACACCTGCAGCTGATCTTGGAACTATTGAGAAATGAGCAGTTGTATGCGAAATTCTCTAAATATGACCTTTAGATTTGAGAAGTCCAATTTCTTGGACATGTGGTTAACGTGGCAGGAATACATGTCGATCCCGCCAAGATTGATGCTATTAAAAAGTGGGAGGCTCCTAAGCTCCTACAGTGGTGCACCAGTTTCTTGGTCTTGCGGGATACTATCGCAGATTCATTGAGGGATTCTCTAAGATCGCTCAACCCCTCACTGCTTTGACATTGAAGGGTATTACTTACAAGTGGGGAGATGCCCAAGAATCTTCTTTTCAATTATTAAAGTCGAAACTTTGCAGTGCACCTATACTATCATTACCTAGGGGTACAGGAGACTTCGTGGTGTACTATGACGCGTCTATCCAAGGGCTAAAGTGTGTGCTGATGCAGCGTCATAAGGTGATCGTGTATGCCTCACGGCAATTAAAGGTTCACGAGAAGAATTACACCACCCATGACTTGGAACTGGGAGTAGTGGTTTTTGCTCTAAAGATCTGCAGGCATTATCTCTATGGGACGAGGTGTACGATCTTCACTGACCACAAGAGCCTCTAACACATATTCGATCAAAAGGAGCTGAACATGCGACAGCGTCGATGGGTCGAGCTTCTGAATGATTATGACTGTGCCATCAAATATCATCCAGGGAAAGCAAATGTAGTAGCTGATGCCCTCAATCGTAAGGAAACAAAACCCAAACGGGTGCGAGCTTTACAACTCAATATACATTCTAATCTTCCTAATAAGATACGTGAAGCCCAGGGCGGGGCTTTGAAAGAAGAAAACATCGGGCTTGAAACTTTACATGGTGCTTATAAGCACCTGGAACTAAAGACAGATGGTCCTCATTACTTTATGAATCGAGTCTGGATACCACGTTTTGGGGATCTCAGATAACTGGTGCTCGATGAAGCTCACACCTTTTGATATTCGGTACATCCTGGTTCGGACAAGATGTACCAAGATCTCAAAGCTCTTTACTGGTGGCCAAACATGAAAGCTGAGATAGCCACTAATGTTAGTAAGTTCTGACTTGTGCGAAGGTTAAGATTGAATATCAGAAACCTTCAGGCCTACTCCAGCAACCAGAAATCCCTATGTAGAAATGGGACGGAATTTCTATGGAATTCATCACAAAGCTTCCTAGAACGCGAACTGGCCATAACATGATTTGGGTTATCGTGGATCGTTTAACCAAATCAGCACTTTTTCTGGCAATAAAGGAAACCGACTCGCTGGAGGAATTAGCTAATCTCTACATCAAGGAGGTAGTCTCTAGACATGGGGTGCCTACTTCTATTATATTGATCGCGATGCGCGATTGACTTCTCATTTTTGGACTACTCTCCAAAACGCTTTGGGAACTCGCTTAGATATGAGCACAACCTATCACCCACAGACGGATGGACAGAGTGAACGTACCATCCAAACATTGGAGGATCTGCTACGAGCGTGCGTGGTGGATTTTGGCAACAGTTGGGATAAGCACTTGCCCTTGATTGAATTCTCTTATAACAACAGCTACTACACTTCGATACAGTGTGCGCCTTTTGAGGCACTTTATGGACGCAAGTGTAGGTCTCCCATCTGCTGGACTGAAGTTGGGGATAGCCAGCTAACAGGTCCCGGACTTGTGCACAAAACTTTTGAGGAGATTGTGAAAATCAGAAATCGGATGGCTGCTGCTCGTGATCGACAGAAAAGTTACGCTGATAAGCGTAGGAAACCTTTGGAGTTCCAGGTTGGGGACAAGGTTCTATTGAAGGTGTCACCTTGGAAGGGGGTGATACGCTTTGGAAAACGGGGAAAGTTGAACCCGCGATACGTTGGACCATTCGAGATTGTCAAAAAGATTAGTCCAGTAACTTACAGGTTGATCCTGCCTAATGAACTTAATGGGGTACATGATGTACACCACGTATTGAATATAAAGAAATGCTTATCGGATACAACACTGGTGGTGCCACTGGAAGAGATCCAGGTGGACGATCAGCTACGGTTCACGGAAGAACCGGTGGAGATTCTTGAGTGGGGCGTCAAGAAACTCAGACAAAACACTATACCTATTACTCAGGTACAATGGAATTCCCGTCTAGGACCGGAATACACGTGGGAACGCATGGATCAAATGCGGCTTAAATACCCACATCTCTTTACTGAACCTGAAACTATGCCTAAACCAAACACTAAACGTAAAGCAGCTCTCTCAAAGTGAATTTCGGGGCGAAATTTCTTTCAACTTGCGGATAATGTGACATCCGGGAACCAAGCACACATTTTTTCTAGCTGGCTTTACTGTTTACTTGCTGAATTTCGGGACGAAATTCTTTTCAACTTGGGGATGATGTGACACCCCGCATTTTCATGTTCCTACTTTTACTAAACTCTAGTTAACTTGCGTGTGCATACGTGACTAAAAACTTGACTAGGGTTAGTTAGGAAGGTCTTCTTATATGTTATAGGGTAATAACATATGTTATGTGATAATAACATATGTCACATTATAATAAGTAATGTTATCATCACAATGCACACACGAGTCCTGTATCCTGAACGTTGGTGAATTGTCTAGCAAACATAATAATTAGCACAATTTAATTATGATGAACGTAGTGTTACATGTTTGTGTGGAGTACATGCTTATGTGAATTATCGCTTGACTGAAAATTAATACGTAAACCATGCAAATTACGTGCACCTTATGATTGATATGTTATGAGATAATAAAAACAATAGTTTTATGCAATTTAGGGTGATTAATATCATCGGGCCCGGTATTGGACTAGAACACGACTAACGGGTCCGGTTAATGGACTAAAAGGGGCCCTAATACCCAACTGCTTGGGCAACAAGCCAAGCCCTCTTATAATTAGGAGACGAAAAAAAACCCTAACCCTTCTTCCTTGTTGCGCCGTGAACCCACCCCCATCCCCTTTCCTTTGATTTTCAACAAACATCAATCCTATTCATTCCTTCAAGCTAGTTTGGGTGCAATCTCTAGGCTTTAAGGGCTCTTGCATTGAAAGGTATAATGTTTACCTATTTTATGATGGTTATTAATGATTAAAAAGTTTAAAAATCATAAGGCATGCATACATATAAATCGCATAACACATGTTAGTGGGAGTTCTTGAATGTTCATTGTGATTTGATGATGATGATTGTTGTTAGTAATCATAAATAGGATTTTTGTATGATAATATAGGTGGTTAATCAGAATAATATGAGTTATGCATGTATTAGAGATTTTTATGCATGATTAGGGTTTGTGAATAACTTGGGGAGCAAGTTTCAGTTTCTGGCAGATTCATTAGGGTGTTTTGTAGGGGCTGTATCTTGCTGTTACATTGGTTATTTTGATCTATTCTTTGCATGAATGCATTGTACATGGTCTTAGCTTTTTAGAATGGGAAAAATCATCTGATTTGGATGTCGTTTCATATATTTTTGTAATTTCATTTGATGAAAGGTCATATCAGAATTTCGGAGTTATAAATTGGGTCAAGTTTAAACGGGTATAACTCAAGTTTTACAAACAATTAAGTTATCAAATTTGGACAGGAGGTCAATATTGGAAAAACTTGGCTTTTCCAAGTGGATTCACCTCGTTAGGTTGAATACACCATTTTTGGGAATTTTTCTACTAAACTGACCTGTTGTGGAAATTTTCTGGACATAGCTGTGTTGTACGAATTTTAATAATTTTTGTGTTTGGTCTTGAGACAAAACAAAAATATGGGTTATTAAATAAATCCCAAAGAATATTCAGTAAAAATTTGGGAGTTTAATTCATTGATTAAGTATTTTAAATTAATTAGTTTTCATGGCGCACAATCTGTCCTAAAAACGCAGATTGTGTATTATGTGTTTATGTGACTATTTGGAGTCTTATATGATATGTATTTGACATGAACTTATATGAATACTTATAGGAGATGTGTATAAGGTATAAAACTGATAATAATCATTATGATCACCAACGGGATACGTAGGACTTACTTGTGCATGTAGAGTCACTAGGCGTCACTACACGATTGGAACTTTAGAAGTTTTGGACAATCAAGTTGCATGATGTGTTGGTATGCATGTATACTCACCTAGTGACACTTGTAATAGGGAGTCGGTAGCTCGTTACTGTTTGAGGGATTTGGATCATTCACGTGCAACCTAAGGTGAGTTTCACTACTTTTTCTCAAAAGCATGCGTCTCGGGTTTGAGACAACTTTGGTAAATGTTTTCTAGTCCAGGTTGGGACTACTCAGGTTTTGACTCCTTGTGTGGGTCGGGTTTACGATTCCTTGTGTGGATCGGGTTTTTGATCAGTTTAAAACTTATTGGTCCTTTGTGAACTAAACACTCTATCATTTGGAAAGTCCTTGCATATTATTGGGTTAATCGCTGGAGGCGAGCGGGGTATTAGTTGATAGCGCTATTAGGTTGTGCAGCAACCTCATGCATGAGGTGCTTGAGGCACGGGCATGAACTTCTGACCACATTTGAGAACTGGTGTTGATAGACACCAGTTATTGAGGCAAATTATTATGTTACTGAAGGTGTCCCAATAATTCTGTTTAGTTGCAATGAGTGGGTTAGCTGCCCCTGACACGCTTAAACTGATGACACTTGAATATTTTGGTCTGGAGGACCTACGTTTTAGTTGGTTACGTGGTTTTGGAAACCAGCGCAGTTACATATTTATTTACTTTACTTAGTGAACTCACCAACATTGTTCGTTGACCCACGATTTACATGCTTTTGCAGGTAGTTAGCTTCCGGTGCCAGGATTAGAAAGCACTGCACACTTCACTGCATTTGGGGTCTTGGGCATACATCTAAATTACATATTATGCTTTTACATTTTCTTTCATATGGTTTTAATTTGGGGCGCGTTGTTTTGTGCATGGTTTTTAAAAGGGTTAAATTTGGTTTACGCTTCCGCAGCTTAAGTAAACTTGGTTTTTGAAAACGAACTAAATGGTTTGGGCATTTAGAGTTCGTTCATAAGACTTATGGCTATGGGATCCTGGTATGTCATGCGCCTCGCGGTATAAACCCCGTAGTGGAAATTTGAGGGTGTGACAGCCCGAATGTTCAGCATGATAGCAATGTTCCAGTTCGAGACAACATGCACCCGCCCGGCCCTCCAAGCCGACGAGTGGGGCAGGTCACGCCCAACAGATCTATCCACATTTCCCCCGTTGTGCATCCCCGCACATTCATGGTTTCCCCCAGGACTTCCAAAGATCGTATAGCAATACAAAGTTAAAAACCATAGTATGACATATGTTACCACAATAGTTTAGTGTAACATTTGCACGTTTTCTAATTTTATCGTAATTTCATTTTAGTCCTCCTATTACGATCTTTTGGAATTTCAAATAAAACTTATGTTGTATTATTTCGTTAGCTCTTATTTATACATGTTTTACGTCGGAAAACATCAAGTTTTACAAAAAAAAAAATGTATAAAAACTTAAAATGTTGGTAAAATTTATGAAAGAAAGAAAAAAAAATATTTTTAAAGTGTTAAAAAGTTTTTGGTTAGAAATATTTAATTTTGGTCAAGTTTTATAAGAAGTTAAGGGACTAAACTAACCAAACTAACTTGAGGGATCAAAATTGTCATGTTTCAAAGCTAAAAAAAAAAACGGAGGGTACTGTAGCAGCGCGATTCCGGCGGCCGGAATCCTCTCCGGCGAGGTTTAATTTGGCGTTTAGAGGCGTTTTAACTTGAAATAATTATGGGGTTACGTTTCTTCCTTCGAAACCTTTCAATTCCCTCATCAAAACAGTCCTAAAACGCGTTTAATTACTCAATTGAAACTGAACTTGAAGTGAAACCGCCGGAATCTTAAAAGCTTGAAGAAACGCCTCTTTTCTGCGACAATTATATAAATCAAACGTAGCTTTAGAGTCCTTTGCTCATTTCCTTCAAAACCCACTAAAAACACCAAGTAAAAACGTCTAAAAAGGCTCCAATTCGTGGTTGTTGGTCGCGACTTTGAAGCTTATTTCCGGCCAAAATACGTATTGTAAGCTTTTGTTTTTGGTGCCATATTACTCCTTTAATCATGCTCTTTAAAAGCCATCTTGAATCGGGTTCTAATCTTTACGAATTGAAAGTCTTAAAAATCTAGGGTTAAGGTTATGATTTGGGGAAGAAGATGAAGTGTAAAGATTGTTTAATAATATTTTGGATGGGTTTATTAACAAAGTGTCATTTTGGTGTAGTGGTTAACAAAGGGTTTTGGGTTTGAACTGGTCTGGGTTCGAGTCTGTTACACAGCAACACAGTAACAGATTTTATTTTTTTTGCTGTTATTTTTTTTATTGTTTTATTTATTTTTAATCAATAATAAAACTTATATATATGCTTTAATCTTATAATATTTCTAGAAAATTTATTTTTGCTCCAAAAAATATGAAAATTTAGGTGAAACATCTTGACACCTTTAAGAAAATTATCATATTTTTATTTTCTGAAAAATATATTATTTTCATATTTTTCTTGATTTAATTTGTTTTAATCATAATTAAATGATTAAAAATTCATTTTAAGTGATTTTAACCTCAAATTTTCTGGAAATTTATTTTAATTAATAATAAACTGAAGTAAAATGTAATTTCTCAGAAAATGATTATTTTTGCTATTTATACTATTTTTAATCATTTAAAACACTATTTAAATTCATTAAATATGTTTTAAATGCAAATAAATTGAAAGAAATTATGAAAATATTATTTTCAGTATTTCACATCATAAAATAGTTATTTTTCATAAAAAATATCATTTTTGGATCATATCTCATTTTATTTATTCTATTTATATTAAATCAGATATAATAAATTGTTTAATTAAATATAAATCATAAAATCTATTTCGTGGATATTTTCCTATAAAATATAAAATAGTTCTAAATGTGGAATGCCTAAGTGTTTTAGTTGTTTATTTAATTAATCGTGATATATTTATTCCAAAACTATTGTTCAAATTATTATTAAAAACTTCATCTTCCCTACACAAGTCTAGTAAACCCTAATACCTTAGATTTTGGTTGCCTTGGACTTTTAAGTTATTTCCTCATTAGTATTCTATCATGTATAGGTTGAGTTCTTCGGAATTCTAAATCCTTTACGACGAACTTTCGTGGAGTTTATATTTAGCGAAACTGTGAGTATATCTTTCCACTTTTTCATTTTACTTTTGGGGCTACTCATGTACTTATATCAAGTTTCTATTTCCTTTTACTAAAATAGCAATTCTCATGTGTGTTTGCTTGTGTTAATTTGTGTGTCTATGACTTGTCAAAATCATTAACCTTTGAGGGCCTGACATTTCAATGAATAGTACTATGGTATATACCCCTTGTGACTCTGTTGAGAGACCTTGGTCATTGTCTTGTGATTCATATTACTCAAAAATGTTTTGATTCTTGATTCTTGATACATATTTCTTAGGGTTGATTTTGAACGGACATTACTTAAATTACATAATTGCAAACGGTATACAACACAAGAATTGCGAAACGTTTTGTACTATATATATATCAAACAGATGTACTCACCAATACATTTATATGTGTTGACAAATTATTTTGTACATGTTTCAGGTGATGTTTGATCTTACTTGCTTTCATGCTTAGGCTGGACCTAGTGCTTAAATAAAAGTTGAACATTTATTTCTATGTTTGAGATTTTTATTAAGACTCTTTGTATTAAGTTTTGAATAATGGAAGTTATTGCTATTAATATTTACATTTTAGTCCATGTGCTTTTGAACAATCGTCACTACGTGACACCTCGATGTTTCCGCCATCGGTTGGGGTGTTACATTTAGCGCATGTTTTCTCCCCCAAAAGTTAAAGCAGTAAAAGTGGGGCCGTGAACTCACCTTAGATTGCGTTCTTCGGTAACTAGTAAAATGCTAAGCCCTTGATAATCCCTCTACCGGAGATCTATCAAAATGTTCACATAAGTGTTCCGACTAATAACCATAAGTTTATCTAGTCCCCGATTGTCCAGATCGTAACCAAGTATGTTTTAAAACGTGACTAAATGTTTAACCGACACACTAGACCGACCCGACATCCTGTTGGTGACTCATTACCCTAACTAATCAAGTACACATAGATTACACACAAGGTTCAAGCATAAAACACTTAGTTTGTATCAAAAATCTCATTTCTGCATCAGAGCGGTCGAACCAGTCTGATTAAATCTCCTTCGCCCGTTTTTAAGTTTCCTTCGCCTGTTTTTAAGTTTCCTTCGCCCGTTTTATCAGGTTCGCCCAACATTCAGCAGGTTCGACCCTGGAATCTCTCCTTCGCCCATTAGTTTGGTCGAAGGAGTCCAGGTTCGCCCCTGTGTACAAATTTTCCTAAAAACGCTTCAAACACATTTGAAACACCCCGAAACATCATCAAACACAGCAGTCAAGTATGATTAACTTATCCCTACAAATCCCCACCAATTTTGCCCCAAAACAAGCTTGTTTTAATACTTTCCCAAAATGGCAAAATTATGGAAATGTCACTCAACTAACCCAGTTAAGTCCGTTTATAAACGTTTCCCGCTAAGGTAGACTTAGATTTTACTAAAATGTTTAAGCCAAATATGTCGGGTGTCACATCATCCCCATGTTGAAAGAATTTTCGTCCCAAAAATTGCACAAAGCCCCAAAATAAAAGAAACAAAAAGAACATAACGAAAAGAAAATTTACCCGATGTCACATCATTCCCACGTTGAAAGGAATCTCGACCCGAGATTCATTCCACTTCGGCAGTAACATGCCTCGATTCGAATGCGCATTTCGGAAAAAGATGAGGATGTTTAGCTTTCATCTGATCCTCCGGTTCCCACTTGAATTCCGGTCCACGATTCGAGTTCCAACGGACTTTGACGATGCGGATATTACTCCGACGAAGGCTACGAATCTTGTAGTCGAGATCTCGACAGGTTCCTCCACAATGCGAAGACGATCATCAACCTTGATCTTTTCCAGTGGTACAATGAGAGATTCATCAGCCAAACACTTCTTCAAGTTAGACACATGGAAGACGTTGTGCACACTACCGAGCTCCGCCGGTAAGTCAAGTCTTTATGCCACCGGTCCAATCCGATCCAGGATTGCGAATGGTCCGACATAACGAGGGTTAAGCTTGCCACGCTTTCCAAAGCGTATAACGCCCTTCCATAGTGAAACTTTCAGAAGTACCCTGTCCCCAACCTGGAACTCCAAAGGTTTTCGACGGCGATCGGCATAACTCTTCTGACGATCCCGCGCAGCAGCCAAATGGTTACGAATCTGTACGATTTTCTCCGAAGTTTCGTACACAAGTTCCGGACCAGTGAGCTGGCTCTCGCCCACCTCGGCCCAACAAAGTGGTGATCGACATTTCCGTCCGTATAGAGCCTCGAACGGAGCTGCCTTGATACTAGAGTGATAGCTGTTGTTGTAGGAGAACTCCACCAACGGTAGGTGAATCTCCCAACTCTTGCCAAAATCGATAACACATGTCCGAAGCATGTCTTCCAAGGTTTGAATCATCCGCTCACTCTGTCCATCAGTTTGCGGATGATAAGCCATACTCATATCCAACTGAGTACCCAAAGCCTTGTGCAGAACCTTCCAGAAACGCGATGCAAAGCGGGAATCACGATTAGAGATAATAGAAACAGGCACCCCGTGCCGAGCAACCACCTCCTTAAGGTAAAGTCGAGCCAACCTCTCGAGCCCATCGGTTTCCTTAATAGGTATGAAACGTGCCGATTTTGTCAGCCTATCAACAATCACCCAGATCATATCATAACCACTAGGTGACCTTGGCAATTTGGTGACAAAATCCATCGTGATTCGCTCCCACTTCCATTCTGGAACCTCCGGTTGTTGTAGGAGACCAGACGGCCTCTGATACTCCACCTTGACTTTAGCACAAGTCAAGCATTTGCTGACATAAGAAGCTATATCAGCCTTCATGTTTGGCCACCAATAAAGTATCTTCAAATCCTGATACATCTTATCGGAGCCAGGGTGAATAGAATACCGGGATTTGTGAGCTTCATCCAAAATAAGCCCGCGTACTCCCCCGAACAAAGGATCCCAAACACGTCCCGCAAAATAGTGTAAGTCATCGGTCCTGAGTTCAAGATGCTTGTCAGCACTGTGCATGGTCTCAGCCTTAAGGTTTCCCTCCTTCAAAGCTTCCAACTGTACAGAACGAATTCGGTCAGGCAATGACGAATGAATGGTGAGCTGTAAGGCTCGAACACGACGAGGATTCGCAGACTCCTTCCTACCCAAGGTGTCCGCCACAACGTTCGCCTTGCCAGGATGGTATTTGATAGCACAGTAATAATCGTTCAGGAGTTCAACCCAGCGACGCTGCCGCATGTTCAACACCTTCTGGTCGAAAATATGCTGAAGACTCTTGTGATCGGTGTATACTTCACACTTGGTACCGTATGTGATACCCCGCATTTTCAGGTTAAATACTTTTACTGAACTCTAGTTAACTTACATGTTCATACATGGCTAGATACTTAACTAGGGTTAGTTAAGTAGGCTTAACATATGTTAGAACATGCTAATATATGTTATACGTAGGAAAATCCTTGTTAAATACACACATGAGTCCTGTATCCCAAACGTTGGTGAATTATGTGACATACATAGCAATAATATATACAAGTGAATTTTGGTGAACATGAAGTACGTGCTTATGTGAATTACATGTTTTTGTGAATGATCGCCTAACTGAAAGGTAATGCGTAGATTATGCAAATTACGTGCACACATGAATGATATGCTATGTAATAATAAAAATAATGGTTTTTATATAATTTAGCATGGTTAATAATATTGGGTCCGGTATTGGGCTAGAACATGGTTAACGGGTTAAGTTAATGGACTAGAAGGGCCCTAATACCAATCGCTTGGGGAACAAGGAAAGCCCATTTACAATTAGGAGGCAAGGAAAAAGATAAAAACCCTACTCCCTTGCCCCCTTGATGCCGTGCGAAACCCCCACCCCCTCTCTCTCTTTGTTTTCAAGCAATCTTTCACTAATCAAGCTAGTTCGGGTTTGATTTCAAGGCTCTAGGGAGTTTAATCTTTCACAAGGTATACGTTTTTACGATTCTTGATAAATTATAATGATTGAAAAACTTTAAAAACCCTAAAAAGAATATATATAAAATCGCATACATGCATATGTAGGAGTTCTTGAATGTTCTTGATGATTGATGATGATGATTGTTATTAGCAGCCATGATTAGGGTTTTCACATGATAATATATGTGTTTTGATATGATTAATATGGTGTTTAATCAGTACTATAGGTGTTATACATGTATTAGGGATGTTTATGAAGAATTAGGGTTTGTAGATTACTTGGGATGCAAGTTTCAGATTCTGACAGATTTGTTTGAACGTGTTGAAGGGGCTGTAACGGGTTGGTAAATCAATTATTTTGATAATTTCTTTGCATGATTGTAATGTACAAGGTCTTAGCTTTTCATAATGGGCAAAACCATCGATTTTGGACACCGTATGAGTCGTTTTTGGAATTTTAATTGATTAGGGGTCATATCAGATTTTCGGATTTATAAATTGGGCTAACTTTAAATGGTCATAACATGAGATTTACAAGGAGTTAGGTTATGAAATTTTTACAGTAGGTCAATACTGGAAAAATAGAGCTTTTCCAAGTGGATTCATCTCGTTTGGATGAATACACAATTTTTAAGAATTTTCCTACTAAACTGACCTGTTAAGGAAATTTTCTGGACACTGCTGTGTTGTACGAAGTTTTATAATTTTTGTGTTTAGAATTAAGACAAAACAAAAATTGGTATTGTCGAGTGAATCCCAAATAAAATTCAGTAAAAATTTGGGACTCTAATTCGTTCGTTAAGTATTTTAAATAAATTGTTTGTCACAGCGCACAATCTGTCCTAAAAACACAGATTGTGTACGGGGTCTTTAAGTGACTATTTGGAGTTCTATGTGGTGTGTAATTGACATGTACTTGTGTGGAAACTTGTATGAGATGTATTTGATGCATTAAACTGATAATAATTGCTATGATCACCAACGGGATACGTAGGACATACTTGACCATGTAGAGTCATTAGGTGTCACTACACGGTTTTGAACTTTTAAAAGTCTTGGATAAACGAGTTACATGGTGTGTTGGTTACGCACGTATACTCACCTAGTGACATTTGTAATAGGGAGTCGGTAGCACGTTACTATTCGTGGAATTTGGATTTTCACTTGCGACCTAAGGTGAGTTTCACTACTCTTTTTCTAGTCCGGTTTGGGACTACTTACATTTTCTAGTCCGGTTTGGGACTACTTACACATCCCGGGTTGGGATGCCATGGATCCTTATGAGGGTCGGTTACTTTGCTAGTTCGCAATTGTGTCCTTGATAAACTAAACCATTTCTATCACCTGTAAGTCCTCACGTACCGAATGAGTTGCCAGGGTTGGCAAGCGGGTTATTAGTTGATAGCGCTATTAGGTCTTACAAACCTCACACCGGCTCGGGGAGCGCGGGGGTGAACTATAACGTAACAAAACTTTATCATTGTGGATAGACAATGATGCCAGGCATGCGGCACAGTTATGTGGCTACAAGTACATAGCAGTTCGGTATATTCGGTTAGTTATCATGAATGGGTTAGCTACCCTTGACATGCGATGAATTAGTGGTTACACGGTGCGGGGCACCAACACAACTTACTTACTTACGTGGTTTTGGAAACCAGCGCGTTTGCATATTAAATTACTTTACCATGTGAACTCACCAGCTTTATGTTGACACACGATTTACATGTTTTTGCAGGTAGTTAGCTTCCGGTGCCAGGATTAGAAAGCACTGTACACTTCACTGCATTTGGGCTCTCGGGCATACACATAAATTATATATTATGCTTTTGTATGGTTTTAATTTGGGCGCATTGTTTTGCGCATAGTTTTTAAAAAGGTTTAAATTTGGTTCACGCTTCCGCAGCTTAACTAAACTTGGTTTTCGAAAACGAACTAAATGGTTTGGGCATTTAGAGTTCGTTCCTGTGACTTATGGCTATGGGATCCTGGTTTGTCATGCGCCTCGCGGTATAAACCCCGCAGTGGAAATTTGAGGGTGTGACACCGTACAAGTAATGTCTCCAGATTTTCAACGCAAAGATCACCGCACCCAGTTCCAAGTCATGAGTAGTGTAGTTCTTCTCATGAACCTTGAGTTGACGAGAAGCATAAGCAATAACCTTCCCGCGTTGCATCAACACACAACCAAGACCACGAATAGAAGCGTCACAGTACACAACGAAGGCATCCGTACCCTCAGGTAAGGATAAGATAGGTGCAGAACAAAGTTTAAGCTTCAGCATTTGAAATGCTGATTCCTGTGGTTCATGCCAGTCGAACTTTCGGTCCTTCTGGGTAAGAGTAGTGAGGGGTTGAGCGATCTTCGAAAATCCCTCAATGAAACGACGATAGTACCCCGCAAGACCTAGGAATTGCCGCACCTCAGATGGCGTCTTTGGTGCTTCCCAGTCTTTAATAGCTTCGATCTTGGCCGGATCGACATGAATTCCCAGTTCATTAACCACATGTCCTAGGAATTGAACTTCACGTAACCAAAAATCACACTTTGAGAACTTAGCATACAACTGCTCCTGTCTCAAAAGTTCCAAGACCAACCGTAGGTGTTCTTCATGATCCGCCTTGTTCTTGGAATAAATCAGAATATCGTCAATAAACACGATGACGAACTTATCAAGGTAAGGTTTGCAAACGCGGTTCATCAAGTCCATGAACAACGCCGGTGCGTTAGTGAAACCAAAAGGAATGACCAAGAACTCAAAGTGGCCGTATCGAGTGCGAAAAGCAGTCTTCTGAATTTCAGCTTCCCTGACGCGCAACTGGTGATAACCGGACCGCAAATCAATCTTCGAATAATTACTGGAGCCCTGGAGCTGGTCAAAGAGATCATCAATGCGAGGAAGAGGATAACGATTCTTGATGGTCACTTTGTTCAGCTCACGATAGTCAATACACATGCGAAGACTTCCGTCCTTCTTCTTCACAAACAAAATAGGAGCTCCCCACGGGGAAGAACTCGGTCGAATGAAACCCTTTACCAAGAGTTCCTGCAACTGACTGGACAACTCTTGCATCTCGGGAGGTGCAAGACGATACGGAGCTCGGGCAATAGGAGCTGCACCCGGAGTAAGATCAATACCAAACTCAACCTGACGATGGGGAGTAAGACCAGGCAAATCATCAGGAAACACATCGGGAAAATCACGAACCACCGGAATATCCTCGATCTTCTTTTCATCGTCAGTAGAAACGTTAACAAGTGCCAGAATGGCCGAACAACCCTTCCGAAGGTACTTACGGGCCTTCATGCTAGAAATGATACTCAGCAGAGCACCACTTTTCTTGCCATGACCCGAAAGAATCTCTCCGTCAGGGAGAGGGATCCGATTAATCTTATCGAAACAAACGATCTCCGCACGATACAAAGATAACCAATCCATGCCGACAACGACATCAAAACTACCCAGGGGTACCGGCATAAGGTCAATGACGAAAGACAAACCCGACAGTTCCAAGCGACATTCCCTAAGGGTATGTGTCGCTTCGATTTTCTTACCATCAGCCAATTCTATTAAGTACTTAGCCTCTAAAGGTGTGGGTACTATATCTAGCAATCGACTAATGTCCATAGACATGAAACTCTCATCGGCACCAGAATCAAACAAGATAGAAACATAGCGATCATTAAGAAGGAACGTACCGGTAACTGTATCTGGATCCTGCCTAGCCTCTGCAGATCCAATGACGAAAGCACGTGCAGTCCTGCCTCCGCCCCCATTGTTCCCATTACCGTTTCCGCCCCTCCCATTATCGCCCTGCTTCAGTTTAGGACTGAGGTGGAGGTGGATTGGCACCCATACCTGAAACACGATACACGAGTAAAACACAAACGAAAGAACATGACACCCAAGAATGAGGCAAAGTCGACAGAAATCAACTCACCACCCGTGGCATTAATCCCAGCATGGAAGTTAGCCATAGCCATGTTCACTTGCTGCTGTAGCAAGTTGTTCAGCTCAGCTTGGGTCATGTTGATATTACCACGACCACCGCCTCCAGCACGACCACCGCCGCCAGCACGGCCACCGCCGCCACCACGACGTCCACCGCCGCGAGCACCAGACATGATCTAACAAATCAAGAAATCTAGGGATTCAGATTCACTTCTATGTCAACCACTAGAAATTTTACAAGAGTTAACTTAGGGACAATTCCAGGACTATTCATCCAAACTCGAAGTCCATCGGGATTTTCTTGCATTTCAGTTGATTATTTCGTGTGCACCCGAAATGATAAACTGCTCTACATGGTCCTCCAGATGTACTCCTAATCCAGACTCTGGTCACCGAAATTCGTCGCCTAGTAACGTGTCGCAATAGGTGCATGTGTAAGAAGGGATGTGTGTGCTAGAACCAACGAATCAGTCCCTTCTCCTTCAATCCCGAAGAAGAAGACAAGAGTAGGTAAGAACCCAAATAAAAGAGGATGATGTATCGAGAAGTATGATGATGATGTTAGGACACCCCGACCACGTTAGTACGTATCCCACTAATAAACTCAAAATATGTGACCGTCTAGTGTGTGCGACCAGGCTATAGACCAGACTCTACATGCAGTCCTAGTTCACTATAACCATTGGCTCTAATACCAATCTGTCACACCCTCAAATTTCCACTTGCGGAGTTTTACCGCGAGGCGCATGACAAACCAGGATCCAAGACAACGGTCACAATATAGAACTCTATATGAAGATACATGACATTCAAAAAGACATAGTTTTCATAATCTCAAAATCAGTAGCGGAAGCATTTAACAAGTTACAGACCATAGACCCAAATGTACCAAGTGTTTATTACAAAACATGAACTAAGTCTAGACGCCAATGCAGACTCGTGCGCCTTGTTCCATTTGTTGCTACCTTAGCGACCTGAGAAAAACATGCCAAAAGATGTCAACATATAATGCTGGTGAGTTCACAGGTTTGTTCAATATGTTACCAAGTGTTACCAAAACGTTACCATGTCCATAATATATCAATGTTACCAGGTACGCTAGCTAGGCGTATGTTTCATTACTACTACGATTGGAAACCATTACTAGACACGTTTAGCAATGTTTAGCATATGTTTAAGCAGCCCGAATGTTCAGCATGATACCAATGTTCCAGTTCGAGACAACATGCACCCGCCCGGCCCTCCAAGCCGACGAGTGGGACAGGTCACGCCCAATAGATCTATCCACATTTCCCCCGTTGTGCATCCCCGCACATTCATGGTTTCCCCCGGGACTTCCAAAGATCGTATATCAATACAAAGTTAAAAACCATAGTATGACATATGTTACTACAATAGTTTAGCGCATGTTTTCTCCCACAAAAGTTAAAGCAGTAAAAGTGGGGCCGTGAACTCACCTTAGATTGCGTTCTTCGGTAACTAGTAAAATGCTAAGCCCTTGATAATCCCTCTACCGGAGATCTATCAAAATGTTCACATAAGTGTTCTGACTAATAACCATGAGGTTATCTAGTCCCCGATTGTCCAGATCGTAACCAAGTATGTTTTAAAACGTGACTAAATGTTTAATCGACACACTAGACCGACCCGACATCCCGTTGGTGACTCATTACCCTAACTAATCAAGTACACATAGATTACACACAAGGTTCAAGCATAAAACACTTAGTTTATATCAAAAATCTAATTTCTGCATCAGAACGGTCGAACCAGTCTGATTAAATCTCCTTCGCCCGTTTTTAAGTTTCCTTCGCCCGTTTTTAAGTTTCCTTCGCCCGTTTTATCAGGTTCGCCCAACATTCACCAGGTTCGACTCTGGAATCTCTCATTCGCCCATTCGTTTGGTCGAAGGAGTCCAGGTTCGCCCCTGTGTACAAATTTTCCTAAAAACGCTTCAAACACATTCGAAACATCATCAAACACAGCAGTCAAGTATGATTAACTTATCCCTACAAATCCCCACCAATATTGCCCCAAAACAAGCTTGTTTTAATAATTTCCCAAAATGGCAAAATTATGGAAAAGTCACATCATGCATGAAATCTTTACCCAAATTGGAAACTTTTTCATACCAACCCACAATCATCCACAATTGCTCAGTTTATCTTGTAATCGAAAACCCCCATTCGTTTTGTTAGTAATACTTAACATGCATAAGCCCTAGATTTCATAAAATCACCAAAATACCCATAATATCACCATCTATCTAATTGTAACCCTAAACAACAATAAATCAACATCAATAGCAACCCTAGTTCATGTTTCTATCATTAGAACAGCAGCAATTCATTCAATAACACATAACACCACATAACACACAATTAACATATGTTTATTGATACAAACCCATGTTTAATGATAGGGTTTAGGTTTAAAAAGATGTTTAAAAGGTTTTTATTGATAAAAATTTCCTTAGAACAGATCTGGACATTTAGGGTTAGATAAAAACGGATTAAAATGCCTTAAAAAGATTTAGGATTAGGAACACACCTTGGATTCTTGTTTAGATGTTGTTGATAGGTTAGATTATGCAAAAGAAGAGCAAAAACTCCTTCCTTAGTGATTAAAATCGTTTGAGAGTGTTTTGAGACGGTTAGGGTTTGTGAAATGGTGAAAAATGACAAAGTTTGGTATTTATACTATTCCACCTTCGCCCCCTGTCAGTGGTCGAAGGTAGCCTCCTTCGACCCTTCCACAGGGTCGAATGAGCCATGTCCTGGTCGAAGGGAATTCTTTCAATTCCACATCTCAGGTTCGCCCATTTACAAAGGGTCGAACCAAGACATAGTTCCACCTTCGACCATTCGAAGTGGTCGAACCAGACCTATGTTCATATAGTTTTTCCAATTTGTCGTGTTTAACGCATTTTAACACACCTTAACATATGAGCATGCAACCTTAGTCTATGTTTAACATATTTAAGCATGGATAATCATCTACACATCATTTAAACACATCAATGTATATAATCCACCACACGACACATAATCTACACATACACTTAATTAGTTTATGTAATGTCACCAACAACGGAACCCGGTACTAGTGTATTTCCAAAACGACTCCTAATGATCCTCCAGATCATTGAACCCTGGACAATCCTAACTTGACCCGACTCAACTAACCCAGTTAAGTCCGTTTATAAACGTTTCCCGCTAAGATAGACTTAGATGTTACTAAAATGTTTAAGCCAAATATGCTGGGTGTCACATCATCCCCACGTTGAAAGAATTTTCGTCCCGAAAATTGCACAAAGCCCCAAAATGAAAGAAACGAAAAAACGAAACGAAAAGAAAATTTACCGGATGTCACAATAAAGGACACATTACCAGTCTTGTCTTGAACTCTAACGTGAACCTTAAACCTGAAATAAATACCTTACAATAAGTTGACTGTAATGTTGAAAAAATGTAAATAAACATTTTATCTTACTTTGTTGAGATAGATTTACATTGACAATCGCATTTACGACAAACAAAAGCTGTAACAGGCAAATCGAGAATTTCTTCAGAAATGTTTGCAGCAGTTTGTAAGTACTCTGATTTAGTTTGCACCTTCCTGAAACATTTCCTACAAGCAACATAAAACGAACCAGAACCTTGTTGCACAACTTTTATAGTTCCAACCATGACACAACACATTACCAGTAATCCAACAATATATTGATCATTGTTTTGAATCAGAATATAAAAAAACAAATTAAATATAACAAAGAAAGAAACAAATTTGAATTTTATTAAAAAAAATATTGACACCGTTTCTATGTCGCTAAGCTCATCAACATCTTTCTTTGGAGTTGAAACAACGAATTCTTGATGCAATGAGTAAACAGAGTCAGAGGAACGTAGTTTTGTGAAGTAGAACCAGATTCTTGAGCTTGCTTCTTAAGAAGACTGAAAAATGGAAAAAAGAATGAACAATTAAATGACCTACAAGACTCAAAAGAAGGACAAAAAAATTAAAAACATTGCCCTTTTCTGTACAAAATTGTTCTAAATATTGTACCTCCTCCTTAATTGGTTAACTTCATCAATTTCTACATTCAGAAAGAGTCGACTTCCATACTTGTCGCTTTGTACGGAAATTTGTTCTATATATAACAATATACATATACTTAGTGACTTTATTTCATGTTAACAATTATTTTACTATGCTGAATAACAACCATCACATGCTCATTAGCATGATTATTAGCAATGAGATTGTTAAACAGTATTGTATAATCATTCAACATTGTACATCTTAAAATCGTACATCTAGATACAAACATTAATTTTAAGATTGTAAATACATATAAAAAAACGGGGACTCAACATTTCAAATACAACATTTATTACATCACTAAATAACATACAAGTTGGTTAATTTAAGAGAATATTATTCATTACATTTACTACACAACTTCATTAATTCTTAACATTTATTACATAAATGAACCTAATTTTTAATTTAGAAAAGTTTTTAAGTAAAAATATAAGTGTGTTTAAAAAACTAATAATTAGTCTCATATTAAACTCATTTGCTTTTTGATATAATAATATATTTATGTAAAAAATATGTATTAAAAAGAGATAGATATGATGAAAAACCAAAATGTAGATGATATAAGTGGATGATATGTGTCCACAAATTGTTTTCTTTTATTATATAGTATAGAAGTATAGACATAGATAGTACTATATTATACCTTGTGAGCGTGCCGGAGTTGAAAAATCTAATATGACTCATCAATTTTACATATGAAATAGACTGATCCGCTTCACATTTACATGCAAGAACCAAAAACAGTTAGCAATGTATATCTCCAATGTTAACACCTAACATAAAATATTGTATAACTTTGTTGTTAACACTTAAGCTTAAACAATATAATTCTAATGTTAACATTTAACCTAAAATAATGTATAACTCTAATGTTAATACCTAACTTAAAACAATGTACAACGAATCATTTGAATAACAATGAAAATGTTTATTAAAAAGGAAATATATGTTTGGATGAGTAGCAAAGCCAGAAGCAACTATTGCAGAGTGTGATTGAAAAAATGATCTTGAAGATGTGACTTTTTTTGAGAATTCCTAAAAATACCTAATGCCACATCACATGCCACATGACCAAATAGGGATAAATTGGTTTCTTTGAGTATCATGTGAGATTTTTTTTTGTTTTTAATTATTATAATAGATATTCGCATCTGTTTGCCTATAGTAAATTTGACTAAACTGTGTGGCAAGAACTAAAAACTATGCTACCTGTCCAAAAATATCCAAAATTATGACCCTCCATAATAATATAAACGTACAAATCAAAAGTAATGAATAGTTAGGGTAACCTAAAATAGGCCCCACCATACTATCATAAAATGTATAACTAACTAGAAGGCCGTAGACAGCAAATATGATGCATGAATCTGAACACACATCCACTCGTGTTATGTTTAATGGCCGATCACTGAACCAACATCTTTTACTTTATATATGTTTTATTTTCGCAAAATAAATTTTTGTATCGGAGTTAAATGAGATCCGGTCGTGTTCGAGTGTTAAAATGCGTATTGCAAGCCTGTGACGGATCTAGGACACAAAATCAGTAGTAACGTTTTTCATTTTTTTTTTCATTTTAGTAGCAACGTTTTCCAAATTTCGTGAAAAAAAAAACCAAAATTTCCACTAATTTTCCACAACGCGCGCGAAGTTGAGCTGCAACGTCCGCAACCCCTGCTCTTAAAGTATGTCCGCCCCTGTTGCAAGCATAACCAAGGTTATGATCCACTTGTTACAACTTACGCATACAAGAGATTGAGCATTCACAGAAGGTTCCTTATTCTCATTCATATATTACACCAAAATCACTATTTTTTCTCTCATTTACTATCTATATTTTCCACAATAGGAGAAGCTTGAGTGACGTAAGAAAGCTGATGTGTCAGCCGGAGAGACTGACCACTAATGCGTGTATGATGCAAAAACCGACGTCATTAATCGTATTAAAATATTCAAAAAAAGGCGTGGGCCACGTGAAACCACCGTTGTTGCTCTCAACAGCGGTTCTCAATCCTTGGGTCTACCAACCAACAACAGACGTTATGCACATATCATCTCAGCTGTTTAGGCCCTAAGTTTGAATTTTAAGGGAGAAAATTTAAATCCACGTAGGGAAACGTGACTCATCAGCTCCCTATATATAAGCACATAACCAATGCACCCATTTCTTATATCAGCTTTGAATTTTCTAAAAAAGATTTTCAAATTTCCCTCTTAAAATTTAAAACAATGTCCACCTCAATGTACTATGAAGAAAGCCATTGTGATCTGAATCCAGCCAAAGACATGTGGTACACGAAGGCTCGAGTTATAAGAAAGTGAAAGAGAGCTTATCCATTTCGGAGTTTGATATTGAAACAAGAAGAAGAGTGTGGTTGTACTTCTCAAACCGTTGGATCACAGAAGAAGAGTGTTGATGAACTCATTGTTTCAGGAATTCAAGAGGTTTCAATATTTTATTCGTAACTTTTATATGTCTTCACTTTACTATATTTTTGTATTGTTTAAAAGTGTATGTTTAATGTACATTGTGTTTGCAGCCGATGTCTTTTGTTGTGGTTGTCACCATAAAAAGTGTTGAAGAAAGCTATGGTTGGTTTTATGCTGCCTGCCGCAATTGTAACAAGAAAGTTTTAAGTAAATCTGAGTTTTTGCAAAATGTTGAAGAAGTGTGTGAAGCAATTATCAAATTGCCGGCTACTGCGTTGGGTTGTGGAAAATGCGGGTGTGAATGTACGTCCATTACCACAAAGTATGTAAATCAGTAGATGTATACACTGTTTATTTTTCCGGATTTTTCATTTCATTTCATTCAGGTTTTTTAGATAAAGTATGTTTTATTTGTTTTAGGTTCAAGTTGCAGATAAGGGTACAAGATGAATCAGGCGGTGTATCATTTGTGATGTTTGGTAAAGATGTGATGATGATCATTGGAGCTGCTGCATGGTATATTAGAGAACAGGTGTTGAAGCAAAATAACACAAATAGTTTACCGCTTGCGTTGTCTCCAGTTGTTGAAAACAAACTGACTTTCAATATTGATGTTTGTGATTACAGTCTTGTATATGAGTACCATGTCTACACTGTCGTTAAGATTAATTGTCATCGTATTATAATTGAAGAGTTGGTTGATGGATATGAGAATGTACAGGGTACTTCTGGCGAGGTATTTATTCTAATTTTATTTTTGTAATAAACATTTATTTTTAGTAAACGTTTAAATTTGTTATGCTTCTTTATACTTGACCACTTTTTAGGTCATTCATGAAGTTTGTCGAAAAGTGCCTGTTACGCCTTTAGAATCTTCGCAACTTGGGTTTCAAGTTACTTCTAAGGTATTTATACCTTTGTGCAAGTATGTCTAGGTTGTTTCTACATCTTGTATTTTTATGTAACGTGTTATTAGTTGTTTCATGTTTTGTTTGAAGGATCTTGTATGTGTTGATGCGTTTGTTGATACTCCCACAAGTCCCAATGGAAAAAGAAGTCTTGAAGATTGTTGTAATGTAAATTTTGGTTATCAAACTTCTAGGGGCAAAAGATTGAAGAAGAAGGCAGCTAGATTTGAAAGTTAATAACTTATTATTAACGTATTCAGATGTTTGTTAAGTTTTTCGAGTTGTAAGTTTTTATTAACATCTTTGAAGTTCAAAGTTATGTATGTTAATTTTGTACACAATGCTTTAGCAGCTTGTGTCACACCCTCAATTTCCACATGCGGGGTTTTACCGCGAGGCGCGTGACACACCAGGATCCCAGTCAACGATCACAATAAACAAACAACAAACATGCATTCATATATATTTTTAAAACCAAAATATCATGCTTTGAGCCGTAAACCAGCAGCAGAAGCATTTCTTGTTTACAACCAAAAGACATATTATAGTTTACAAAACATTGTTTAATATGCTTCAAAATGTTAGACGTTGTGTATGACTTCGTGCGCCTAGCCCATTAACTGCTACCTTAGCGACATGAGAAAACATGCCAAAAAATGTCAACATATAATGCTGGTGAATTCACGGGATTTCTTTTATAAAAGAGTTGTTACAAGTTTGAAAATATCATTCCCGTTAATACTATGTCATTAGAACGTTAGCTATACGTTAAGTGTTTTTACTACTACGGTTGGGAACCCATTACTAAACATGTACCAAAGTTGAATCTAGCCTAGATTGACTGGGTTACCGATGCCTCGATAACCCAAAAGTTAGAGACAATATGCACCCGCCCGGCATCCCCGCCGTCGGGTGGGGTTTGTGAGGCCCAATAGATCTATCCACATTTCCCTCATTGTGCATCCCCGCACATTCATGGTTTCCCCATGGGACTTTCCGTAAAAGCCGTATAGTAACAAGAAGTGCCCATAGTATAACATGACCTTTAATGAGTACGTAAGTAGCATGTTTCTCCCCCGAAAGCAAAACGGTAAAAGTGGGAATGTGACACTCACCTTAGTTTGCGTTATTTGAAAACAGTTAAGTAATTATGCTATGATAGCCCCAAATAGCGGCGACCTATCATAAGATGTGTATAAGTATCCGGACTAATAACCCGCGGGTTAACTAGTCCCCGAATGTCCAGACCATAACCATAAACGTTTGAAAACACTTTTGACTGTTAAACCGACTGTACCAGACAAGACCCGACATCCCATTAGTGACCCGACATCCCACGTGTTAGACAAATACAAGACATCATGCAACATATGCAATTAAACACTTAATACACGCAAGAGTTCACCTAGTCTAGCATAATGCTCAATTAACGCATAAACAAGTCCGAACACATGTTACTAAGTCATTGGGCGTATCCCGGGGTTCCTATCATGTTCCTAGGTGTCAGATCATGTTCCGGGATGTCAAAATACGCTTACGACAATAGTACACGCGATTAGGAAACTAACATGCAATTAGGAAAAGTCAACTGGTGAGTTGGAGAAGTCAACAGGCGAGTAGGGGAGATTTATAGGCGAGTACGGGCCTAATCGCCTAATACATCAGGCGATTGGGCTGTAATCGCCTGATGTATCAGGCGAGTAGAGCCCTATTCCCCCCTAAGGTTGCTGTCGCGCGTTTTCGCGCGTTAAACCCTCCAAATCAGATCCGAAACATGAAAAAACACCCAATATCAAATCTAAACCATTTACCAACCCATTCCATGCAAAACCCCCCAATTTATCTCTGCTCTAACGGCTTCGGTGCGATTATTTCCAAAAATGGCAAAGTACTAGGTTTCATTAACTATGAAATCTTTCCTTAAATGATAAAGACCAGATTACACCTCATACAACATGCAAATCATCATCTTCATGTTATAATATCATTCTAGCATGATTCCTAATAATAAAGAAGCAATGAATCATTTCATAACATCCTAATTCTTCAAGAATCACCCAAATGGGTCAAAATGCATACTTTCATCCAAACACTATAACAATGGCTTAAACTCATAGATAATCATCCTAACAACTCCTACACATCAGAAGTACATCAATTTCATAGAAACATTAATGTTATAATCACCAAAAATCATCATATGCATCAATACTTCACATATAGCAAGTATTATGGTGTAGACTTGTTTTAGAACTCATTTCCAAGGTTTTTAAAGACACATTCTTATCAAAACAAGGTCTAGACTTTTGGTGAACCAAAACAATAACATTACAAAGGTTTGGGATGAAGAACACACCTTGGATTTTATCAAAGAAAGGTGTATTAGCTTGGAAATGGTGAGTTTTGTAGTGAAACAAGCTCCAAAAGTGTTTTGAGGTGTGTGGGAGGCTTAGGATCAGTTAGGGTTGCACTAAGAGTGTTTGAGGAGTCAAGGGTTGTATTTATAGGTGTTTTGGATCGTGCATAGCAGATCAGGCGAGTAGGAGATCGGAACAGGCGATTATAAGCTCTAATCGCCTATATACTGGCGATTAGAGGCTCTAATCGCCCATAGCCTTCCCCAATCGCCTATAGTAATGGCGATTAGGAGCCCCCTGGTTCCTAATCGCCTGTAAGGTTCCAGATTGGGTTTTTGGCGCGTTAAACACTATTTTAACATATATAAACACGCATTCACATACCGACAAGTCACATAATGATTACAAACACATAATGCATGATAACTAACACGTTTACATCCGTTCACCAATTCCCGGGACTCGAGACTCGTGTGTGTGCGTTAAACCCGGTGATTCCACGAATCACCAATCCTTGTTCCCATGGTTATGGACCGACTCCCGATGATCCCACGGATCATCATAACGACTCCCGATGAATCCCAGAATCATCGTAACGACTCAACTGACCCAGTTAATACGTAATAGGTATGACTTGCTAAGGTAGACTTACTAGTTTAGTCAATGTTACTAACCTGAGTTTGCCGGGTGTCACATCATCCCCCTGTTGAAAGAATTTTCGTCCCGAAAATTGCTCAAGGCCAAAAGGGGATAGACGAAAGAGAAGAAAAATTTTCGGTTGCCATATCATCCCCCTGTTGAAAGGAATCTTGACCCGAGATTCATTCAGCTTCAGCAGAGACATGTCTTGATTCGAACGCGCGCTTAGGAAATACGTGAGGGTACTTAGCTTTCATCGGATCCTCCTGTTCCCCCGTGAACTCCGGTCCACGATTTGAGTTCCAACGAACTTTAACAATGTGGATTTTACTCCGACGAAGGCTACGGATCTTATAGTCGAGAATTTCAACCGGTTCTTCCACAATACGCAGACGATCGTCCACCTTGATCTCTTCGAGAGGAACAACCAAAGATTCATCCGCCAGACACTTCTTGAGATTAGAGACATGGAAGACATTATGAACATTACTGAGTTCAGCTGGCAGATCAAGCCTATATGCTACCGGTCCAATCCGTTCCAGAATTGCAAACGGTCCTACATACCGAGGATTCAATTTGCCTCGCTTCCCAAAACGTATAACGCCCTTCCACGGAGATACCTTCAATAAAACCCTGTCGCCAACCTCAAACTCTAAAGGCTTGTGACGACGATCGACATAGCTCTTTTGACGATCCCGAGCTGCTGCCATGCGGTTACGGATTTGTACGATCTTCTCGGAAGTCTCGTACACAAGTTCCGGGCCGGTGAGTTGACTCTCACCCACCTCAGCCCAACAAAGAGGAGACCGACATTTCCGTCCGTAAAGATCCTCAAACGGAGTCACCTTGATGCTAGAATGGTAGCTATTGTTGTAGGAGAATTCCAACAACGGTAGATGACTCTCCCACCCCTTGCCAAAATTGATCACACATGCCCAAAGCATGTCTTCTAGCGTTTGTATTGTCCGCTCACTTTGGTCGTCAGTTTGCGGATAATAGGCTGTGCTAATGTCTAACTGAGTACCCAGAGCCTCATGCAAGGATTTCCAGAAGTTAGAGGCGAACCGAGGATCACGATCTGAAATAATAGAGACAGGCACCCCGTGCCGAGGAACCACTTCCTTAAGATATAAACGAGCCAAACGCTCAAGGCCATCAGTTTCCTTGATAGCGAGGAAGTGCGCAGACTTTGTCAACCTATCGACAATCACCTAGATCATATCACAACCACTGGGCGATTTTGGGAGTTTGGTCACGAAGTCCATCATAATCCGCTCCCACTTCCACTCAGGAATTTCAGGCTGTTGCAGAAGGCCGGACGACTTTTGATATTTAACCTTGACCTTGGCACAGGTTAAGCACTTGCTCACATATGAAGCTACATCCGCCTTCATGTTCGGCCACCAATAAAGTATCTTTAAGTCTTGATACATCTTATCGGAGCCAGGGTGAATAGAGTACCGAGACTTGTGAGCTTCATCAAGAACGAGCTCCCGCAAGCCCCCAAAAAAAGGGACCCAAATACGTTCAGCGAAATAATGTAGGCCATCGGACCTGAGCTCAAGGTGACTATCAGCACCATGCATGGTTTCCGCTTTAAGGTTTTCCTCCTTCAAAGCTTCTTGCTGCGCCGAACGGATTCGGTTAGGTAAACTGGAATGGATAGTGAGCTGAAGAGCTCGAACACGACGAGGTTTGGTGGATTCCTTCCTGCTCAAGGCGTCTGCGACAGCATTCTCCTTGCCAGGATGGTATTTAATAGCACACTCGTAATCATTAAGAAGCTCGACCCAGCGACGCTGTCTTATGTTCAACACCTTCTAATCAAAGATATGCTGGAGGCTCTTGTGATCGGTGTAAATGGTGCACTTGGTACCGTACAAGTAATGCCTCCAGATCTTTAAAGCAAAGACTACTGCACCCAGTTCCAGATCATGGGTGGGGTAGTTTTTCTCATGAACCTTGAGCTGACGAGAAGCATAGGCAATGACCTTCTCGCGCTACATTAACACACAACTGAGACCTCGGATAGAAGCGTCACAATAAACCACAAAATCTTCTGTGCCTTCAGGCAAGGACAAGATAGGAGCAGAACAGAGTTTAGCCTTTAGCATCTGAAAGGCCAACTCTTGCGAATCACCCCAGTTGAACTTTTGGTCCTTCTGGGTAAGCGAGGTGAGGGGCTGAGCGATCTTCGAAAATCCCTCGATGAAACGACGATAATAACCTTCAAGACCCAGGAATTGCCGCACCTCAGATGGCGTCTTTGGTGCTTCCCAGTCTTTGATGGCTTCTATGTTGGTTAGGTCAACATGAATTTCTTTTTCATTAACCACATGACCAAGGAACTGGACTTCAGGCAACCAGAAGCTACACTTAGAGAATTTGGCGTACAACTGTTCTCGCCTCAAGAGTTCCAAGACAAGACGTAAGTGTTCTCGGTGGTCCACTTCGTTCTTGGAATAGACTAGAATATCATCAATGAAGACAATCACGAATTTATCAAGATAGGGCTTACAGACACGGTTCATCAAATCCATGAATATGGCGGGCGCATTGGTGAGACCAAAAGGCATGACCAAGAATTCGAAATGGCCATAACGAGTTCGAAAAGCGGTCTTCGGAATATCAGATTCTTGGACCCTCAACTGATGCTACCCCGATCTCAAGTCTATCTTCGAATAGAAACTAGAACCCTGGAGTTGATCAAATAAATCATCGATGCGAGGAAGAGGATAGCGATTCTTGATGGTAACCTTGTTCAATTCACAGTAGTCGATGCACATTCGCAGGCATCCGTCTTTCTTCTTGACAAACAAAATAGGGGCTCCCCACGGGGATGAACTAGGTCGGATGAAACCCTTCTCCAACAGCTCCTGCAACTAGTTAGTCAACTCCTGCATCTCGGGAGGTGCAAGACGATATGGGGCTCAGGCAATAGGGGCCGCACCTGGAGCAAGTTCAATACCGAATTCGACCTGACGATAAGGCGGAAGGCCAGGTAAATATTCAGGAAATACGTCGGGAAAATCACGAACGACAGGAATATCTTCAATCTTCTTCTCTTCCTCTAACGAAACCAAAACAAGTGCCAGAATGGTAGAATACCCCTTCCGAAGATACTTATAATCTTACATACACGGAATGATACTCAAAGGGACCCCGCTCTTCTCACCATGCACCAACATAATTTCTCCATTAGGGAGAGGAAGTCGGATGACTTTATCAAAACAAACGATCTCAGCATGATACAAAGACAACCAATCCATACCCACGACAACATCAAAACTACCCAAGGACACCGGCATAAGGTCAATAGGAAAAGAATAACCCGACAATTCAAGGCGACACTCCCTAAGGACGTGCGTCACTTCAACTTTCTTACCATCAGCCAATTCTATCAAGTACATAGCCTCTAAAGGTGTAGGTACCCTATCAAGCAATTGACTAAACCCAAGAGATATAAAACTCTTACCGGCACCAGAATTGTAACGCCCGTAAATTCCCGATTTTTGAGTTTCGCTTAGTAGAGTTGTGTTTACCTTAAAAACCTTATTTTGGTTTTTGTTGAGGGGGCTCTTTGGCATTTCCTAAAACTCACATGGGATAACTTTGGGAGCAAGGCACATTGGGGGTCAAACTAGAAGGGGGCTTATGCTAAATTTTTCAAACACCCCACTCTTATTTAATATACCCCATCTCCAACCCTACCACCCTCATATTCATCTTCTTATCACATTGTGCCGTAACCCTACTGCCACCATATCATTTGTTTTTACTTTTGGTCTTCGACAACATCAAACGAAACAATTCATTTTGTTTTTGTTTTGTTCCACTGTCCACAAAAGAAGAAGAAACAATATCATTCTCCTTGCCTTCAACAACCAACCCTACTGCATATTGTTATTTTTTTTCTTTGACTTCGACCAAAAGTAAACAATACCATTCTTTCTTTTTTTCTTGTCCACGACAATAATACTCTTTTCCATCTTTACTTGTCGCGACAAGAAGGAAGGGCAGGAGCAAACTCTATCATTCCAACCGATAGCGACGAAGCGAGTTGTTGGGATTGGCATCATTCCACGCCACCGGTAGCGTCTTGAGGCAATCGCGCTCCAAAAACTCTAAACCGGTTGTTCTACCCTCCTCGTGAGTCCAGGTATCTCTCAACTATTTTGTCTCGTATAGTATACACGGTCGAGGGGTCGCGAATGGATTGTTGGATGCCGATTATTATGCATCGCAGATTTGGTTGGTTACGGTCGAGTTCTTTATGGATGGATGGGTTGGTTACAGTCGAGTCTTTGTGGATGGATGGGTTGGTTATGAACCGTAGGGCCTTCTGTTGACGTCTTTAGTCTTATCTAATAATAAAAAAAAAGAGTGGATGGCAAATTCAAACCAACACCTTTATTAGATAAAATCATATGCTTAGCATCACGTCATCAATGAAAGGAGCTATTCACTTGTGTATTTTTACACTATGTATTTTCCATACACAAATTAAAAAAATGGGTATTTCATTTGATAATAATATCAAAATGTGTGGATAAGTATAAGAGTTGCATAATTTCACTTATTTTATGTACGTACATTATTCCTATGTCAAAGTCTCATGGAGTGGGTTACGTACCCATGTCCAGATTATTTGACTTTTAGTAATTTTTTTACATATATCATTACAGGTCGTTGACGCCTTGTGCCATTTAATTTTCCCTAGCTTGTGGTGAAACAGGTTACACATTAAGGTGAATTCATGATGCCCTTTTTACTGTTTTAAAACATTTTGGGCTAATATGCATGTCTTAAAAGTGTACGTGGAACTTTGCTTGTTAGATCAGGAATTGCCTTGATTTATACTTGAATAGGTTTAAACAATTACTATATGTTTATATATATTTATATGTTGTGTATGACGGTTACTTGACATTATAACTTGAGCTAGGATAGTTATATGGTACGTCTGCTCTGATTCATAGTTGTGGTTTAAGTCTTATTTGATAAGCGGAATGCGCTTGATGTTTTAAACCCGTAATTGAGTCCGCACTTGTTTGACCAGGTTTGGTCTTGACTGATGTTTTTTTTGTTTGTATAGTATACAGGAATTTCCATGTATATATATATATATATATGTATATATATATATAGGTTGTGTTCGTCGACTGCCTGACCTTTTAATCCAGGCTATGTCAGAGGTGGGATATGCCTGCCTTGATCTCTGGTCTTGGTTTTGAGTTGGGATTATTACATAGTTCGTATTATATGTTCTCATATTAACTGAGTTATGGCAGAGGCGGGATATGCCTGCTTTGATCTCTAGCTTCGGTTTGAATAATATTTTGTGTTTATTTTTTTTATAACCCGAGTTATGATAGAAGTAGGATATGCCTACTCTAATCTCTAGCTTCGGTTTTACCTAAGTGTACTGGATTGTATTATGTGGTGATTAAGCGATATGCGCTTATTATATATTTGGTGAGTAAAGTCTTGGGGTAATACTATTTTGGTTAAACCATATTTTGACAATTTACTCAAAATCTATAAAACTTGAATTCACTCAGCTCGTCTGACTTTGCGTGCATATTAGTTTGATTTCAGGTTTGTTGAACAATAAAGGGATGCTTGGCTTGTTGCAGGACTACTCAGAGACGGTTGACATTTCGAGATAAAGAGTCTACTTTATCTATTTGAAAACTATTTTACTTTCTAAACTCATTGTCTAAATTACAAATGTGTTTGACCCATTATGGGAAATTTCATGTTTGGATGACTTAAACTATTCTCTTTTCGCTGCGTGTTTTCTAATAATAATAAGACCTTTTGAGTATTATCTTATGGTTTTAGCCTTTGAATGCCAACTGTTTGACCCGTCGGATTTGAGGGTCTTACAAGTTGGTATCAGAGCAATGGTTCGAGGGATTCGAGCAGTCTGTGCTCGAACTCGAATCTGATATGGGGCCGAACTAATACTGAGAAATGTTGATGCGCGGTTGCACGCATCATGTTTATTTGTCAGTTTTGTATATTTTTGAGTCGTTTAGATAGTATTTTTATTAGTTTTATGTTTGTACCTTATTATTTTAGTATTGTATATATTTTATTTCTTTTTGGTTGTTTTTATTATTAATTTATTTATTTTATATTTTTGGTAGGTGATCGCATGGAGCGGGGCTAAAGCAGTACAAATTATATTCGAGACCCGAACACCCGAGTCGAGAGCACGGGGTCATAATGCCATTTATAATAATAATAATAATAATAATAATTAAAAAAGAAAAGAATTGGAAACGTGACATTGTCACGAGGCCTAATGGCAGCCCAAACAAATAAAATCAATAGAAAGTGACTTTGAAAGTCACGTTTGAGTGGCCCAAGTCCAACAATTGGAGGGTTTTTATTATTATGAATCTTTTGACGGCAGATGGGGGGTCGAAGACAATATTATTGGGACAGAGGGAGGATTATTTTCCTCGGAGGGTGCGACGCACAAGAGACAGAGGAGGTCACACAGAATTTTCTTGGAGTAAGGAAGCAAGTACGCAGAGAAAAAAGATCTAACTTTTGAAGGAGCAAGCTTCATGGCCATACTTGGCTAATCTCTTTGTATTACACTGGGGATGTAGGCCTTTGATATTTAGGGTTTGAACACATTGGGTATTGTTCTTAAACTTTTGTTTATGTTATTGTGTGCTTGAATTAACCGTGTTAATTGGTGATTAATCTTATGCTAAACTCATTGTAGTTAATTGATCTTGTGCCAATTTCTCGTGAGATAAGCATGATTCCTTATGTTAACACAAACATAGGATTGTATGTTCTGGGTAATGAAGTATAGTTTAATCTATCTCGATATTGATAAAACTTGATACCTAAGCCTATTGAACAATCACTCCGTTTGTGCCAATTACATTATTAATCCGATTGTTTACAACATCTTTTTTTTATTTATACTTTCAATTAATTATTAGTATTATAAACAACAACTTAAATTCAACAATCTTAAATGAACAAATTGTCATCTTCATAAGTCGCACAACATCTTCATAAGTAGTATGTTTCAATCAACTAAACAACACTCACTGACCACATGCTCCTTGGATTCGATACCTTATTTACCCTAACTACATAGGTTAATTAGGTTTTGCATGACCCTAACGACAGGTCATCAAATGGTGCCGTTGCCGGGGAGCTAGTGCGCTTAGTTTTTATTTAGTAGTTGATATTGTGATAATCTGTTTAATTGTTGTGTGGTTTATTCTCTACTTTTCCTTGTTACGCGGGGTGTGTTATTTGTGCAGTTTACAGGTAGTGCATGCGTACAAGACATTCGGGGAGGATATCTCCTTTAGTGTTTGAACCGGAAATCGAGAGAGTAGCAAGAAGAAACCGATAACACCGGTTAGAGGAGCCGATTCCTTCTAACTCCTAATCACCACCCACAAGTTAACCTTTGTCCTTTGGAACCGTTCAAATGGAAAGCTCAAACCCAAATCGCCGTTCAGGTGAAAATCGAAGACCACCCACTCCACCTCATCAAAACCGAACCCAACATTCACAACAACACCCACCTCACCAACCACTTCATAACCGAAATCCCAACAACCGAAATGTAAACCAAGGTTCTTCCATATCTAACCGTGGCAATCCCACATTTGATCCGGTCAATCGATACAATGAAGCTGGATATGATGATCATGTTGAGAATATTGAAGAATTAAGGGCAAACATTAATGATGATGACCCATTCAGCGTACCAAGTTATCAATCATCGGATAGAGTTAGTGTTCATTCTTACCATTCGAGGGAAGATGAATATTCAGAAAGGGATTACACCGAGGAAGATGAGGATTGGGGTTACCAAAATGTTAGTGATGATCATGGGGATGAGGAGGAATATCAAAGTGATAATAATTCTGATATGGGTGCAAATCGAAATGGGGGTAATGATGGTTACTACAATCATGTCTTCAATAATCATCACCCCAGACAAAACCCAAGAAGGCATCAAATTCCCAACATTCACCAAAATCAGGGTGAAAATTTTGTGGGTTGAGCAGAAAGAAGACCTAATGGGAGAAGACTACCAAGAGATGAAGAAGTTAATGCTCCACGAAGAAGGCCCCCAGTTCCAATGCAAGGGGTTAATGGTGCGGAGTTTTACCGCGAGGCGCATGACAAACCAGGATCCAAGTCAACGATCACAATAAACAAATCTAAATGAACATATGCAATTTCAAAAACATAGTTTAAATCCACAAATACAGCGGAAGCTTATTCTCAAAACATAATCCAAAAGTAAACCCAATTATTCAATGTTTGAAAACCATGCAATCCTAACTAGACGCCGTGCAGACGCGTGCGCCCTAGTTCCGTAGTGCTACCTTAGCGAGCTGAGAAAACATGTAAGAGTTACGTCAGCACAAAAATGCTGGTGAGTTCACAGGTTTTGTAATCAAAGTACCAAGTTCAACCTGTCCATACTATACCAATTTGTCAACCAAGTACGCTAGCTAGGCGTATGTTTTGTTACTTCTACGATTGGAAAACCATTACTAACTCCCAAACCAGATGTTGTGCCCGAATAGTAAACCTGTTCCTGTTTGAGACAATATGCACTCGCCCGGCCCTCCAAGCCGACGAGCGGGGTTGGTTACTCCCAATAGATCTATTCACATTTCCCCGTTGTGCTAACCCACACATTCATGGTTTCCCCCGGGACTTCCAAAGATCGTATAGTAAACCATAGAAACCCATAGTATGACAGTTGTTACCAAAACATAAGTTTAACACATGTTTTCTCCCCCAAAAAGTGAAACCAGTTAAAAGAGGGGCCGTAAACTCACCTTAACGTGCCAGCAAAGAATCTGAACAGCAAGTAATATATGCTACCGACACCCTAATAATAGTGTCATTAAGTGAGTACAGGCGTAATATCATTACACCATATAACTCGTTTGTCCAAGGCGTTTTAAATGTTCAAAAGTGTGTAAGTGACACCTAGTGATTCTACATGCATAAGTAAATCCTACGGACCCGTTGGTGAATACGTTAGTTACAATTAGTTTCTACATTCCGTATGTGTCTCAGACAAGTGTACTTCAGTTACATGTCAATTCCATACCACCTAAGACCTCAATTAATCACATAAGCACATAATACACAATCTGTGTTTTCAGGACAGATTGTGCGCCATCAAAACGAATTTATTTAAAATAACAAATCAGTGAGTTAACCTCCCAAATTTTTACTGAATTTTCTTTGGGATTCAGGTAACAATACCTATTTTTTTTTTGTCTTAAATCCAAACACAAAAATAATTAAAATTTGTCTAATACATCTATGTTCAGAAAACCTTCCTAACAGGTCAGTTTGGTAGATAAATTCCCAAAAATTGTGTATTCATCCAAACGGGATGAATCCACTTGGAAAACTCATATTACATCAATATTAACCTTCTGTAAAAATTTCACAACCCAACTCTTTATAAAACTTGATTTATGATGTTTCAAAGTTGACTCAGTTTGATACCCGAAATTCTGACCTGACCTATTTTAAATGAAAATTCCAAAAATATATCAAACGACATCCAAATCAGATGATTTTGCCCATTATAAAAAGCTAAGACTATGTACAATCTATTCATGCAAAGAATCGATCAAACCAGTTATTTTCATGCCACGAAACAGACCCTACAAGTCGACATTCAGAATCTGTCCAGATTCTAATCATGCAATATTATCAATTATATCAAACCCTAGTTGCATATTAACAATCAATAACACCTAATAATCATCATACAACATTAGTAAGAACCACATCTGATCAAAACCCTAATTATACATCACAAACATCATTATTCACAAACCCTAGAAGTCTAAAACATCAAGAACATGCATAATCATGCAAAACATATAACATTCATAATATAACAATGTGCTTGACCCTTTTAATCTTCGTAATCATCATGTTTTAACCTTTTATAAAATACTTTCAGACCTGGACAAACAAGGTTTTGATGTTTTAAAACAATTTAAAGAAGATTAAAACATAAGGGAATGAAGATTATACCACAAACACTCCAAAACAACAAACCGAACGCTCTCCAAGCTTCCCGATTGATGTTCTTGAGCTTTAGCAGGTGGTTTAGGGTTAATAATTCGTGTGGGGCAGAAAGGGGGCGATTAGAGTTGAGTTTAGGGGTTGCATGTGGGTTAAGGATGCTTAAATAAGAGTTTAAGGCGGTTTAAACCCGTCAGACATGAGTGAGCGGCCGCTCGGGCCCTGTGAGCGGCCGCTCACAGGCCCGAGGCCCTCGTTCGTGTCTCGTTTCATCACCCGACGCGTTATCCTTTGACGTTTTCGTTATTTCGGACCGTAACAAGCGCAACCCCATGCGTTAAGACCCTAATCAACCTCATACTCCACTTTTAGTGATTTTTATTAACGTATTCGGTTTAGGTTCACATAATCACGTATGGTTTTCACATAAGTTCATCAACTATCACAGAGACACATAAGTTCGTTATTCACCAACGTCCGAGGTTCACTAATCATGTAATCACATATTAACTCACAACAATGCACGTATGTCCCATCTAGCTATCTAGCTAACCCTAGTTAAGTATAATATACGCGTGACTCGCTAAGGTAGACTTTAATCTAGACAACGTTGTTAACCAGAATTTGCCGGGTGTCACATCATCCCCACGTTAAAAGAATTTTCGTCCCGAAAATTGCACAAGTACCAAAAGGAATAACAAAAGAAACAGACAAAAGATAGAAACCAAGAGAGAGATTTACCCGAGTTGTCACATCATCCCCACGTTAAAAAGGAATCTCGCCCCGAGATTCATTCAGCTGCAGTGGTAACATATCTCGATTCGAACGCTTCCTTAGGAAAGAGATGAGGATACCTAGACTTCATCTGATCCTCCCGTTCCCAAGTGTACTCTGGTCCCCGGTTCGAGTTCCAGCGAACCTTAACAATGCGAATCTTGCTATGACGTAGGCTACGAATCTTGTAATCAAGAATCTCAACAGGTTCCTCCACAATCCGAAGACGATCATCAACCTTGATCTCTTCCAATGGAACAATAAGAGACTCGTCAGCCAGACACTTCTTTAAGTTGGATACATGGAAGACGTTATGTACGTTGCTGAGCTCCGTCGGTAAATCAAGACGATATGCCACCGGTCCAATCCGTTCCAGAATTGTAAATGGGCCGACATACCGAGGGTTGAGTTTGCCACGCTTCCCAAAGCGTATGACGCCCTTCCACGGTGAAACTTTCAGAAGTACCTTGTCATCAACTTGGAATTCCAATGGCTTGTGACGCTGATCAGCATAACTCTTTTGCCGATCCCGTGCCGCTGTCAACCGGTTACGAATCTGTACGATCTTTTCCGAAGTTTCGTACACTAGCTCAGGCCCAGTGAGTTGACTCTCACCCACCTCAGCCCAACAAAGAGGAGACCGGCATTTCCGCCCGTACAGTGCCTCGAACGGAGCTGCCTTGATGCTCGTGTGGTAACTGTTGTTGTAAGAGAATTCTACTAACGGTAGGTGAGCTTCCCAACCTTTGCCAAAATCGATCACACATGCTCGCAGCATGTCTTCTAAGGTTTGAATCGTGCGTTCACTCTGACCGTGAGTCTGTGGGTGATAAGCTGTACTCATGTCCAGCTGAGTACCCAAGGCCTTGTGCAAAGACTTCCAGAAGTGAGAAGTAAAGTGGGAGTCACGATCCGAAATAATAGAAACCGGCACCCCGTGCTTAGAAATAACTTCCTTCAGATAAAGACGAGCCAAACGATCCATGGTTTCGGTCTCCTTAATAACGAGAAAATGGGCTGATTTCGTCAACCGATCAACAATTACCCATATCTTATCATTCCCGCTCGGTGACTTAGGTAGTTGCGTGACAAAATCCATTGTAATCCGTTCCCATTTCCACTCCGGAATTTCAGGTTGTTGCAAGAGACCCGACGGTTTCTGGTATTCTACCTTGAGTTTAGCACAGGTCAAGCATTTGCTCACGTATGAGGCTATATCCGACCTCATGTTTGGCCACCAGTAAAGCACCTTCAGATCTTGGTACATCTTATCCGAACCAGGATGAACAGAATACCAGGACTTGTGAGCCTCATCTAAAACAAGCTCCCGAAGTCCCCCAAATAAAGGAACCCATATGCGTTCTGCGAAGTAGTGCAGGCCATCAGGCCTTCGCTCGAGGTGCTTGTCGGCACCGTGCATAGTCTCAGCTTTAAGGTTTTCCTCCTTCAAAGCTTCTAACTGAGCAAAACGGAGTTGGTCAGGTAGAGAGGAATGAATGGTGAGCTGCAACGCCCGAACGCGACGAGGATTAATTGATTCCTTCCTGCTCAAGGCGTCTGCTACTACATTCGCCTTGCCAGGATGGTACTTAATGGCCCAATCATAGTCGTTCAGTAGTTCAATCCAACGACGCTGTCGTATGTTCAAATATTGTTGGTCGAAAATATGTTGAAGACTCTTGTGATCGGTGTAGATGGTGCATTTGGTACCGTACAAGTAATGTCTCCAAATTTTCAACGCGAAAACCACTGCACCCAATTCCAAGTCATGGGTGGTGTAGTTCCTCTCGTGCACCTTGAGTTGCCGAGAAGCATGCGCAATCACTTTCTCGCGTTGCATCAACACGCAACCGAGACCATGAATAGAAGCATCACAGTAAACCACGAAATCATCAGGGCCTTCAGGCAAGGACAAAATAGGAGCAGAACAAAGTTTAGACTCCAGTTCTTGAAATGCTGACTCTTGTGGTTCACCCCAGGCGAATTTTCTATCCTTCTGAGTAAGAGTGGTGAGGGGTTGAGCGATCTTCGAGAACCCCTTAATGAAACGACGATAATAGCCCGCAAGGCCTAGGAATTGCCGCACCTCAGTTGGCGTCTTTGGTGCTTCCCAGTCCTTGATTGCTTCGATCTTCGCTGGATCGACATGAATTCCCAGTTCATTAACCACATGTCCTAGGAACTGAACTTCGCGTAACCAAAAGTCACACTTTGAGAACTTAGCGTAAAGTTGTTCCCGTCGCAAAAGTTCCAAAACCAAACGCAGGTGTTCCTCGTGTTCGGTCTTGTTCTTGGAGTAGATCAGGATGTCATCAATAAACACAATGACGAACTTGTCAAGATATGGTTTGCAAACGCGGTTCATCAAATCCATGAAAACCGCCGGTGCGTTTGTGAGACCGAAAGGCATGACCAAGAACTCAAAATGGCCATAACGTGTACGAAAGGCAGTCTTTGCAACGTCAGCTTCCCTTACGCGCAACTGGTGATAACCTGACCTTAAATCAATCTTAGAGTAGTAGCTAGAACCCTGGAGTTGGTCGAATAGATCATCAATACGTGGAAGAGGATAACGGTTCTTGATGGTCACTTTGTTCAATTCTCTGTAATCCACACACAATCGAAAACTTCCATCCTTCTTCTTAACGAACAGAATCGGGGCTCCCCAAGGGGAAGAACTTGGTCTGATGAAACCCTTGTCCAAGAGTTCCTGTAACTGACTGGATAATTCCTGCATCTCGGGAGGTGCAAGACGGTAGGGGGCCCGAGCAATAGGTGCAGCCCCCGGTACAAGATCAATACTGAACTCAACCTGACTATGGGGAGGAAGACCAGATAAGTCATCGGGAAATACATCAGGAAACTCGCGTACAACAGGAATATCGTCGATCTTCTTCTCATCGGTAGGGGAAACAGATAAAAGTGCCAAAACGGCCGAATAGCCCTTTCGAAGATACTTAAGGGCTTTCATGCTGGAGATGAGATTTAGCGGAGCACCGCCCTTGATACCGTACACAGAAAGGAATTCTCCATCAGGGAGGGGAATCCGAATAATCTTGTCGTAACAAACGATCTCAGCGCGATACAAAGACAACCAATCCATGCCTACAACAACGTCAAAACTACCCAAAGGTACCGGCATAAGGTCGATGGGAAAAGACAAACCCGACAACTCTAGTTGACACTCCCGCAGGATACAAGTAGCTTCAATCTTTTTACCGTCGGCCAATTCAATTATTTACTTAGCCTCTAATGGTACGGGTACTACATCTAGCAGTCGACTAACTTCCATAGATATAAAACTTTTATCGGTACCGGAATCAAGTAAAACACTAACACAGCGATTATTGAGAAGGAACGTACCGGTAACTGTGTCAGGATCCTGCCTAGCCTCTGCGGCTCCAATGACGAAGGCACGTGCATTCCTGCCACTGCCCCCGTTGTTCCCGTTACCGTTTCTATCCCTCACATCCCCGCCCTGCTTCAGTTTCGGGCACTCCTTCTTGTAATGCCCAGTCTCCCCACAAGTGTAACAACCCTGTCTCCCCGTAGTTCCTTGACCAGTAGGAGCCGAGTTAGTAATTGGGGCCTGGGTCGATGGAAGTGTCGCCCGACAGTCTTTAGCAAAATGCCCAAGTCGCTGACAGCGATGGCAACGATTACAGTCGCAGTCCCCCTGATGATGACGCCCACATTTGTTGCATTTAGGTAATTTCCCCGCATAACCACCCTGTTTGGTACCAGAAGAAGAAGAACCCCCGCTATCGAACCTCTTACCCTGTTTTGCTGATGCTGGCACAGATCCTTTCCCCTCATTATCCCACTTACGCTTGTTATTCTCCGGGGCCTTGACAGTCGAACCCTTAGCAGGCAAAATACCCTCATTCACCTTCAAGTTTGTCATCCTGTGAGCCGATCGAACCACCTCTGAGTATGTAGGAAGATTCCCCGCAGCCACCAACCCTGCGATCTCTGGTACTAGCCCCGAGATATAGTGTTCAATCCTCCTGTATTCTGGCACATGCAGATCAGGACACAGCACCGCCAACTCATTACGCCTTACCGTATACTTTTCAATCTCTGACCCGGTCATCTTGAGGTTCCACACCTCATGCTCTAGCTTCTGAACTTCTTCCCTTGGACAGTACGCTCGCTTCAGTAGTTGAACAAAATTTTCCCAAGGCATACATAAGCCTCCCCTATACCCATATTCTGGGTGATATTGTTCCACCAGGTCAAAGCAACATCCTGGAATAACGCAGCAGCATACTTGACTCGATCCTCTGGGAGACAGTTGCACATCAGAAACACTGACTCCACCTTTTCCAGCCACCTGAGCAAGCTCACCGCACCCTCAGTGCCAGAGAATTCCTGGGGCTTACAGTCCCGAAACATCTTGTAGGTACACATAGGTGGGGGTGGATTAACAGGACCACCTGAAATGAAACGCATGAGAAACCACGAAGTATGTAAACAAGATTCACCAATGAGGCAAAAGTGAATAAGTCAACTTACCACCACCATTGTGCCCTAACTGAAAGGCAGCTTGCAGTAAGTTGTTCAGATCTTCCTGTGATAGGTTTACACCTCCACGACCATCACCACCACCACCACCACCACCACGCCCACCAGCGCGGCCACCTCCACGTCCTCCTCGTACTCCAGACATGATTCTGACAGAAAGAACGAGAAAATTTTAGTTTCACAGCTAATGGTAACCACTAGCGTTCACAAGATCAAAGCTAGATCCAACTCAGGACTATTCATTCAAACCCAGAGCTCACTAGGGCTTTCATGCATTTCGGTTTATGATTTTGTGTGCACCCAAAATGATAAACCGCTCTACATGGTCCTCCAAGTGTTCTCCTAGTTCAAAGTTCAAATCACCGAACATAGACTCTTAGCTATACACCGTAATGCTACGGTAGTTTATGGCAAGTGTTTCTATTGGAGTATGAAAGGGAGATGTCCGAGCCTTGGACAAATCTCAAGAGTACACGATTTACCCCAATATACCACACTTCCTAGAAAGCAAGTAACCCGACTTAAGATAGAACGGATGATGTAACATAGGAAGGTCAGATGATTTAGAGACACCCCGACAAGGCCATACGTAATCCACCATAATGTTTAGTACTATGTGATCGTCTAGTGTGTGCGACTCGGCTATAGACTATACTCTACATGCAGTCCTAGTTCACTATAACCATTGGCTCTGATACCAATCTGTCACACCCTCAAAATCCACTTGCGGAGTTTTACCGCGAGGCGCATGACAAACCAGGATCCAAGTCAACGATCACAATAAACAAATCTAAATAATCATATGCAATTTCAAAAACATAGTTTAAATCCACAAATACAGCGGAAGCTTATTCTCAAAACATAATCCAAAAGTAAACCCAATTATTCAATGTTTGAAAACCATGCAATCCTAACTAGACGCCGTGCAGACGCGTGCGCCCTAGTTCCGTAGTGCTACCTTAGAGACCTAAGAAAACATGTAAGAGTTACGTCAGCACAAAAATGCTGGTGAGTTCACAGGTTTTGTAATCAAAGTACCAAGTTCAACCTGTCCATACTATACCAATTTGTAAACCAAGTACGCTAGCTAGGCGTATGTTTTGTTACTTCTACGATTGGAAAACCATTACTAACTCGCAAACCAGATGTTGTGCCCGAATAGTAAACCTGTTCCTGTTTGAGACAATATGCACTCGCCCGGCCCTCCAAGCCGACGAGCGGGGTTGGTTACTCCCAATAGATCTATTCACATTTCTCCGTTGTGCTAACCCGCACATTCATGGTTTCCCCCGGGACTTCCAAAGATCGTATAGTAAACCATAGAAACCCATAGTATGACAGTTGTTACCAAAACATAAGTTTAACACATGTTTTCTCCCCCAAAAAGTGAAACCAGTTAAAAGAGGGGCCGTAAACTCACCTTAACGTGCCAGGAAAGAATCCGAACAGCAAGTAATATATGCTACCGACACCCTAATAACAGTGTCATTAAGTGATTATAGGCGTAATATCATTACACCATATAACTCGTTTGTCCAAGGCGTTTTAAATGTTAAAAAGCGTGTAAGTGACACCTAGTGATTTTACATGCATAAGTAAATCCTACGGACTCATTGGTGAATACGTTGGTTACAATTAGTTTCTACATTCCGTATGTGTCTCAGACAAGTGTACTTCAGTTACATGTCAATTCCATACCACCTAAGACCTCAATTAATCACATAAGCACATAATACACAATCTGTGTTTTCAGGACAGATTGTGCGCCATCAAAACGAATTTATTTAATGAATTTTCTTTGGGATTCACTTAACAATACCTATTTTTGTTTTGTCTTAAATCCAAAAACAAAAATAATTAAAATTCGTCTAATACATCTATGTTCAGAAAACCTTCCTAACAGGTCAGTTTGGTAGATAAATTCCCAAAAATTGTGTATTCATCCAAACGGGATGAATCCACTTGGAAAACTCATATTACATCAATATTAACCTTCTGTAAAAATTTCACAACCCAACTCTTTATAAAACTTGATTTATGATGTTTCAAAGTTGACTCAGTTTGATACCCGAAATTCTGACCTGACCTATTTTAAATGAAAATTCCAAAAACATATCAAACGACATCCAAATCAGATGATTTTGCCCATTCTAAAAAGCTAAGACTATGTACAATCTATTCATGCAAAGAATCGATCAAACCAATTATTTTCAAGCCACGAAACAGACCCTACAAGTCGACATTCAGAATCTGTCCAGATTCTAATTGTCACACCCTCAAAATCCTCTTGCGGAGTTTTACCGCGAGGCGCATGACAAACCAGGATCCAAACCAACGATCACAATAAATAAGTCTAAATGAACATATGCAATTTAAGAAAACATAGTTTAAAATCCCCAGTTACAACGGAAGCTTATTCAAAACATAATCCAAAATAAACCAAGTGTCCAACGTTTGAAAACCATGCAATCCTAACTAGACGCCGTGCAGACGCGTGCGCCCTAGTTCCATTGTGCTACCTTAGCGACCTGAGAAAACATGTAAAAGTTTACGTCAGCACAAAAATGCTGGTGAGTTTACAGGTTTGTAATCCAAGTACCAAGTTCAACCTGTCCATACTATAACAAATCGAAAACCAAAGTACGCTAGCTAGGCGTATGTTTTGTTACTATCACGATTGGAAAACCATTACTAACTCGCAAACCAGATGTTGTGCCCGATGTAGTAAACCTGTTGTTCCTGTTTGAGACAATATGCACTCGCCGATCCTCCAAGCCGACGAGCGGGGTTGGTCACTCCTAATAGCGCTATTCACATTTCCCCATTGTGCAAACCCGCACATTCATGGTTCCCCCCGGGACTTCCAAAGATCGTATAGTAAACCATAGAAACCCATAGTATGACAGTAGTTACCAAACATAAGTTTTAACACATGCTTTCTCCCCCGAAAAGTGAAACCAGTTAAAAGAGGGGCCGTAAACTCACCTTAAGTTGCGTTACTTCGTAATACAAATAATCTCAGCAGCTATGCTAGTCCCGTAAAGCGGCGACCTAACATATAACAGTTACAAGTACTTAGACTAATAACCCGCAGGTTTGTTAGTCCCTAGATGTCCAGACCATAACCAAGTTCGTTTGAAAACACCGTGACTGTTTAACTGACCCAATGTACAAGACTCGACATCCCATTGGTGACCCGAGACTCCCCGTGTTATGTTTACGCTCTCAAACATACAATCATGCAATCACACTTAACATACGTTAACGACCAACAAGTTATAGCACGTAGTTCAAGTACCACATAATTAAGTTCGAACATATGTTACCAAGTTATTAGATATGTTACGGGGTTCCTAGCATGTTCCTAGATGTCAAATCGGGTCTCGGAATGCTAATTTACACTTACAGCAGCAGTACACGCGATTAGGAAAAGTCAACTAGCATTTAGGTTGGTCAACAGGCGTTTAGGAAGGCTAATCGCATGTAATATAGGCATTTAGGGTCATAAGACATGTAAATCTTGAGTTTATAGGCGATTAGGGCTATAAGACATGTATTTCAGGACTTAACTAGCATTTAGGATCACAATTGCATGTAATAGAGGCATTTAGCCCCCAATTGCATGGTATATAGGCGATTAGGGCATCTTTATAGGCGATTGGCCTCCTAATCGCCTATAACATAGGCGATTAGGGATGCTAATCGCCTGTAACCCAGCTGTTTCGGTTTTTCGCGCGTTTAACACTCCAAATCAGATCCAGAACGCGTGTAATCATCCAATATCAATCCAACAACTATACCAAACATGTTTAACAAAAATCCTTCGTTTAGCCTCGTATTATCAGTCCTGCATGCAACCATGTAATCCAAACACAATACACATAGCATGAAACATCACATTAACATGCATAACTATAACCCTAATGAACAATTACTCAGATCCTATCATCATGCCATCATTATTAATCTGAAACTAACCTAATAACATGTAATCACCCATCTTGAATCATAAAAACCCTAGCTTTTGATTGAAAACCTAATAACAATGATTATTAACGATTTTCAGAAGACTCATACGTTTTAAAATAGGTCTGGACCGTTAGGGATTTAATAAAAACGTTTATAAAGATTTCATGGATGAGAATCACACCTTAGATTGTGATCGTTTGATGAAATAAGCTTGAAACCTTGTGTTTTGATCCAAAATCACGTTCCAGAGGTTGTGTGTGTGTTGGGGCGGGTTATGGGACGACTAGGGTTGTTATTATGAAGTTTAGGAGGTCAAGCATTGTATTTATAGTCGTTTTTAGTCGTCCAGCATGTAACACGCGATTGTGCAGCATTTACACGCGATTAGCATTGCTAATCGCATGACTGTGCATGCATTTAGGGCTAATCGCCCCCTAAAGCATGCATTTGGCATGCTACTCGCCCCTGATGATGCCTAATCGCATGCCCTATAGGCGATTGGGCTCCCCTAATCGCCTATTGGGGTTGGTTCCATGTATTTTGCGCGTTAAACCCCGTTTTAACATATGTTAACACATTTTCACATACCGACAAGTCACATAATGATTGTAAACACATAACACTTGCAAACAAACATATTCACACTCGTTCACCAATTCCCGGGACTCGAGACTTGTATGTTCCGTATGACCTGACGATTCTACGAATCGTCACTATTTGTACACTTGGTTAAGGACTGACATCTAATGAACCTCTAGACCAACATCCAATGATCTTCTATACTAAACCGGTTGTTCCCGAACCATAACACGACTTAACTAACCCAGTTAAGTATAATATACCCGTGACTCGCTAAGGTAGACTTTCATCTAGACAACGTTGTTAACCAGAATTTGCCGGGTGTCACATCATCCCCACGTTAAAAGAATTTTCGTCCCGAAAATTACACAAGTACCAAAAGGAATGACGAAAGAAACAAATAAAAGATAGAAACCAGAAGAGAGATTTACCCGAGTTGTCACATCATCCCCACGTTAAAAGGAATCTCGCCCCGAGATTCATTCAGCAGCAGTGGAGACGTATCTTGATTCGAACGCTTCCTTAGGAAAGAGATGAGGATACTTAGACTTCATCTGATCCTCCCGTTCCCAAGTGTACTCTGGTCCCCGGTTCGAGTTCCAGCGAACCTTCACAATGCGAATCTTGCTATGACGTAGGCTACGAATCTTGTAATCCAGAATCTCCACAGGTTCTTCCACAATCCGAAGACGATCATCAACCTTGATCTCTTCCAGTGGAACGATGAGAGACTCGTCAGCCAGACACTTCTTCAGGTTGGACACATGGAAGACGTTATGTACGTTACCGAGCTCCGTCGGTAAATCAAGACGATATGCCACCGGTCCAATCCGTTCCAGGATCGTAAATGGACCGACATACCGAGGGTTGAGTTTGCCACGCTTCCCAAAGCGTATGACGCCCTTCCACAGTGAAACTTTCAGAAGTACCTTGTCATCAACTTGGAATTCCAATGGTTTGCGACGCTGATCGGCATAACTCTTTTGCCGATCCCGTGCCGCTGCCAACCGGTTACGAATCTGTACGATCTTTTCCGAAGTTTCGTACACTAGTTCAGGCCCAGTGAGTTGACTCTCACCCACCTCAGCCCAACAAAGAGGAGACCGGCATTTCCGCCCGTACAGTGCCTCGAACAGAGCTGCCTTGATGCTCGTGTGGTAACTGTTGTTGTATGAGAATTCTACTAACGGTAGATGGGCTTCCCAACCCTTGCCAAAATCAATCACACATGCCCGCAGCATGTCTTCTAAAGTTTGAATCGTACGTTCACTCTGACCGTCAGTCTGTGGGTGATAAGCTGTACTCATGTCCAGCTGGGTACCCAAAGCTTTGTGTAAGGACTTCCACAAGTGAGAAGTAAAATGGGAATCACGATCCGAAATAATAGAAACCGGCACCCCGTGCTTAGAAACAACTTCCTTCAGATAAAGACGAACCAAACGATCCATGGTGTCGGTCTCTTTAATAGCGAGAAAATGGGCTGATTTCGTCAACCGATCAACAATCACCCATATCTTATCATTCCTGCTCGGTGACTTAGGCAGTTGTGTTACAAAATCCATGGTAATCCGTTCCCATTTCCACTCCGGAATTTCAGGTTGTTGCAAGAGACCCGACGGTTTCTGGTATTCCACCTTGACCTTAGCACAGGTCAAGCATTTACTCACGTATGAGGCTATATCCGACCTCATGTTTGGCCACCAGTAAAGCACCTTCAGATCTTGGTACATCTTATCCGAACCAGGATGAATAGAATACCGGGACTTATGAGCCTCATCTAAAACAAGCTCCCGAAGTCCCCCGAATAAAGGAACCCATATGCGTTCTGCGAAGTAGTGCAGGCCATCAGGCCTTCGCTCGAGGTGCTTGTCGGCACCGTGCATGGTTTCAGCTTTAAGGTTTTCCTCCTTCAAAGCTTCTAACTGGGCAGAACGGAGTTGGTCAGGTAGAGACGAATGAATGGTGAGTTGCAACGCCCGAACGCGACGAGGTTTAGTTGATTCCTTCCTGCTCAAGGCGTCTGCTACAACATTCGCCTTGCCAGGATGGTACTTAATGGCACAATCATAGTCATTCAGAAGTTCAATCCAACGACGCTGTCGTATGTTCAAATGTTGTTGGTCGAAAATATGTTGAAGACTCTTGTGATCGGTGTAGATGGTGCATTTGGTACCGTACAAGTAATGTCTCCAGATTTTCAACGCGAATACCACTGCACCCAACTCCAAGTCTTGGGTGGTGTAGTTCTTCTCGTGCACCTTGAGTTGACGAGAAGCATACGCAATCACTTTCTCGCGTTGCATCAACACGCAACCGAGACCATGAATAGAGGCATCACAGTAAACAACGAAATCATCAGGGCCTTCAGGTAAGGACAAAATAGGAGCAGAACACAGCTTAGACTTCAGTTCTTGAAATGCCGACTCTTGTGGTTCACCCCAGTCGAATTTTCTATCCTTCTGAGTAAGAGTGGTCAGGGGTTGAGCGATCTTCGAGAAACCCATAATGAAACGACGATAGTAGCCCGCAAGGCCTAGAAATTGTCGCACCTCAGTTGGCGTCTTTGGTGCTCCCCAGTCCTTGATCGCTTCGATCTTAGCTGGATCGACATGAATTCCTAGTTCATTAACCACATGTCCTAGGAACTGAACCTCGCGTAACCAAAAGTCACACTTTGAGAACTTGGCGTAAAGTTGTTCCCGTCGCAAGAGTTCCAAAACCAAACGCAGGTGTTCCTCGTGTTCGGTCTTGTTCATGGAGTAAATCAGAATATCATCAATAAACACAATGACAAACTTGTCAAGATATGGTTTGCAAACGCGGTTCATCAAATCCATGAAAACCGCCGGTGCGTTCGTGAGACCGAAAGGCATGACCAAGAATTCGAAATGGCCATAACGTGTACGAAAGGCAGTCTTTGCAACGTCAACTTCCCTTACGCGCAACTGGTGATAACCGGACCTCAAATCAATTTTTGAGTAATAGCTAGAACCCTGGAGTTGGTCGAATAGATCATCAATACGCGGAAGAGGATAACGGTTCTTGATGGTCACCTTGTTCAATTCTCTGTAATCCACACACAGTCGGAAACTTCCATCCTTCTTCTTGACGAATAGGATCGGGGCTCCCCAAGGGGAAGAACTTGGTCTAATGAAACCCTTGTCCAAGAGTTCCTGTAACTGACTAGACAATTCCTGCATCTCGGGAGGTGCAAGACAGTAGGGGGCCCGAGCAATAGGAGCAGCCCCTGGTACAAGATCAATACTGAACTCAACCTGACGATGGGGAGGAAGACCAGATAAATCATCGGGAAAAACATCAGGAAACTCGCGTACAACTGGAATATCGTCGATCTTCTTCTCATCGCTAGAGGAAACAGATAAAAGTGCCAAAACGGCCGAATAACCCTTTCGAAGACACTTATGGGCTTTCATGCTAGAGATGATATTTAGCGGAACACCGCCCTTGATACCGTACACAAAAAGGAATTCTCCATCAGGGAGAGGAATCCGAATAATCTTGTCGTAACAGACAATCTCCGCGCGATACAAAGACAACCAATCCATGCCTACCACAACGTCAAAACTACCCAAAGGTACCAGCATAAGGTCGATGGGGAACGACAATCCCGACAACTCTAGTTGACACTCCCGCAGGATACAAGTAGCTTCAATCTTTTTACCGTCAGCGAACTCAATAATATACTTAGCCTCTAATGGTACGGGTACTACATCTAGCAGTCGACTAACTTCCACAGATATAAAACTCTTGTCGGCAGCAGAATCAAATAAAACACTAACAGAGTGATTATTGAGAAGGAACGTACCGGTAACTGTGTCAGGATCCTGTCTAGCCTCAGCGGCTCTAATGACAAAGGCACGTGCGTTCCTGCCGCCGGCCCCGTTGTTCCCGTTACCGTTGTTCCCGCCCTGCTTCAGTTTCGGGCAATCCTTCTTGTAATGCCCAGTCTCACCACAGTTGTAATATCCCTGTCTTCCCGGAGTTCCTTGAGTAGTAGGAGCCGAGTTAGTAGTTGGAGCCTGGGTCGATGGAAGTGTAGTCCGACAATCTTTAGCAAAATGCCCAAATCGCTGGCAGCGATGGCAACGATTACTGTCGCAGTTCCCTTGATGATGACGCCCACACTTGTTGCATTTAGGCAGTTTCCCCGCATAACCACCCTGTTTGTTACCAGTAGAAGAAGAACCCCCATTATCGAACCTCTTACCCTGCTGTGCTGGCCCAGATCCTTTCCCCTCGTTTTCCCACTTACGCTTGTTATTCTCCGGGGCTTTGACAGTCGAACCCTTAGCAGGCAGGACACCCTCGTTCACCTTCAAATTGGTCATCCTATGAGCTGATCGGACCACCTCTGAGTATGTAGGATGATTTCCCGCAGCTACCAACCCTGCGATTTCTGGCACTAACCCCGAGATATAGTGTTCGATCCTCCTATATTCTGGCACATGCAGATCAGGACATAGCACGGCCAACTCATTACGCCTTACCGTATACTTCTCAATTTCGGATCCAGACATCTTGAGGTTCCACACTTCGTGCTCTAACTTCTGCACCTCATCCCTTGGACAGTACTCACGCTTCAGCAGTTGCACAAAATTCTCCCAAGGCATAGCATAAGCCTCCCCAATACCCATGTTCTGGGTGATATTGTTCCACCAGGTCAAAGCAACATCCTGGAATAAAGCAGCAGCATACTTGACTCGATCCTCTGGGAGACAGTTACACATCAGAAACACTGACTCCACCTTTTCCAACCACCTGAGTAGGCTCACCGCACCCTCAGTGCCAGAGAATTCCTGGGGTTTACAGTCCCGAAACATCTTATAGGTACACATGGGTGGGGGTGGGTTAACAGGACCACCTGAAATAAAATGCGTGAGAAAACACGACGAATGTAAACAAGGTTCACCAATGAGGCAAAGAAAATGGATAAATCAACTTACCACCACCATTGTGCCCTAACTGGAAGGCAGCTTGTAGCAAATTGTTCAGATCATCCTGTGATAGGTTAACACCTCCACGACTACCAGCACCACCGCGACCACCACCACGTCCACCATTGCGACCACCTCCACGTCCTCCTCGTACTCCAGACATGATTCTGACAGAAAGAACGAGAAAATTTAGTTTCGCGGCTAATGATAACCACTAACGTTCACAAGATCAAAGCTAGATCCAATCCAGGACTATCCCTTCAAACCTAGAGCTCACTAGGGCTTCCATGCATTTCGGTTTATGATTTTGTGTGCACCCAAAATGATAAACCGCTCTACATGGTCCTCCAAGTGTTCTTCTAGTTCAAAGTTCAAATCACCGAACATAGACTCTTAGCTATACATCGTAATACTACGGTAGTTTATGGCAAGTGTTTCTATTGGAGTATGAAAGGGAGATGTCCGAGCCTTGGACAAATCTCAAGAGTACACGATTTACCCCAATACACCACACTGCCTAGAAAGCAAGTAACTCGACCTAGGATAGAATGGATGATGTAACATAGAAAGATCAGATGATTTAGAGACACCCCGACAGCCCATACGTAATCCATCAAAATGTTTAGTACTATGTGATCGTCTAGTGTGTGTGACTCGGCTATAGACTAGACTCTACATGCAGTCCTAGTTCACTATAACCATTGGCTCTGATACCAATCTGTCACACCCTCAAAATCCACTTGCGGAGTTTTACCGCGAGGCGCATGACAAACCAGGATCCAAACCAACGATCACAATAAATAAGTCTAAATGAACATATGCAATTTAAGAAAACATAGTTTAAAATCCCCAGTTACAGCGGAAGCTTATTCAAAACATAATCTAAAATAAACCAAGTGTCCAACGTTTGAAAACCATGCAATCCTAACTAGACGTCGTGCAGACGCGTGCGCCCTAGGTCCATTGTGCTACCTTAGCGACCTGAGAAAACATGTAAAAGTTTACGTCAGCACAAAAATGCTGGTGAGTTTACAGGTTTGTAATCCAAGTACCAAGTTCAACCTGTCCATACTATAACAAATCGAAAACCAAAGTAAGCTAGCTAGGCGTATGTTTTGTTACTATCACGATTGGAAAACCATTACTAACTCGCAAACCAGATGTTGTGCCCGATGTAGTAAACCTGTTGTTCCTGTTTGAGACAATATGCACTCGCCGATCCTCCAAGCCGACGAGCGGGGTTGGTCACTCCCAATAGCGCTATTCACATTTCCCCGTTGTGCAAACCCGCACATTCATGGTTCCCCCCGGGACTTCCAAAGATCGTATAGTAAACCGTAGAAACCCATAGTATGACAGTAGTTACCAAACATAAGTTTTAACACATGCTTTCTCCCCCGAAAAGTGAAACCAGTTAAAAGAGGGGCTGTAAACTCACCTTAAGTTGCGTTACTTCGTAATACAAATAAACTCAGCAGCTATGCTAGTCCCGTAAAGCGGCGACCTAACATATAACAGTTACAAGTACTTAGACTAATAACCCGCAGGTTAGTTAGTCCCTAGATGTCCAGACCATAACCAAGTTCGTTTGAAAACACCGTGACTGTTTAACTGACCCAATGTACAAGACTCGACATCCCATTGGTGACCCGAGACTCCCCGTGTTATGTTTACGCTCTCAAACATACAATCATGCAATCACACTTAACATACGTTAACGACCAACAAGTTATAGCACGTAGTTCAAGTACCACATAATTAAGTTCGAACATATGTTACCAAGTTATTAGATATGTTACGGGGTTCCTAGCATGTTCCTAGATGTCAAATCGGGTCTCGGAATGCTAATTTACACTTACAGCAGCAGTACACGCGATTAGGAAAAGTCAACTAGCATTTAGGTTGGTCAACAGGCGTTTAGGAAGGCTAATCGCATGTAATATAGGCATTTAGGGTCATAAGACATGTAAATCTTGAGTTTATAGGCGATTAGGGCTATAAGACATGTATTTCAGGACTTAACTAGCATTTAAGATCACAATTGCATGTAATAGAGGCATTTAGCCCCCAATTGCATGGTATATAGGCGATTAGGGCATCTTTATAGGCGATTGGCCTCCTAATCGCCTATAACATAGGCGATTAGGGTTGCTACCACCTGCACGTCCTCCTCGTACTCCAGACATGATTCTGACAGAAAGAACTAGAAAATTTAGTTTCGCAGCTAATGATAACCACTAACGTTCACAAGATCAAAGCTAGATCCAATCCAGGACTATCCCTTCAAACCCAGAGCTCACTAGGGCTTCCATGCATTTCGGTTTATGATTTTGTGTGCACCCAAAATGATAAACCGCTCTACATGGTCCTCCTAGTGTTCTTCTAGTTCAAAGTTCAAATCACCGAACATAGACTCTTAGCTATACATCGTAATACTACAGTAGTTTATGGCAAGTGTTTCTATTGGAGTATGAAAGGGAGATTTCCGAGCCTTGGACAAATCTCAAGAGTACACGATTTACCCCAATACACCACACTGCCTAGAAAGCAAGTAACTCGACCTAGGATAGAATGGATGATGTAACATAGAAAGATCAGATGATTTAGAGACACCCCGACAGCCCATACGTAATCCATCAAAATGTTTAGTACTATGTGATCGTCTAGTGTGTGCGACTCGGCTATAGACTAGACTCTACATGCAGTCCTAGTTCACTATAACCATTGGCTCTGATACCAATCTGTCACACCCTCAAAATCCACTTGCGGAGTTTTACCGCGAGGCGCATGACAAACCAGGATCCAAACCAACGATCACAATAAATAAGTCTAAATGAACATATGCAATTTAAGAAAACATATTTTAAAATCCCCAGTTACAGTGGAAGCTTATTCAAAACATAATCTAAAATAAACCAAGTGTCCAACGTTTGAAAACCATTCAATCCTAACTAGACGCCGTGCAGACGCGTGCGCCCTAGATCCATTGTGCTACCTTAGCGACCTGAGAAAACATGTAAAAGTTTACGTCAGCACAAAAATGCTGGTGAGTTTACAGGTTGGTAATCCAAGTACCAAGTTCAACCTGTCCATACTATAACAAATCGAAAACCAAAGTACGCTAGCTAAGCGTATGTTTTGTTACTATCACGATTGGAAAACCATTACTAACTCGCAAACCAGATGTTGTGCCCGATGTAGAAAACCAAAGTACGCTAGCTAGGCGTATGTTTAGGAAGGCTAATCGCATGTAATATAGGCATTTAGGGTCATAAGACATGTAAATCTTGAGTTTATAGGCGATTAGGGCTATAAGACATGTATTTCAGGACTTAACTAGCATTTAGGATCACAATTGCATGTAATAGAGGCATTTAGCCCCCAATTGCATGGTATATAGGCGATTAGGGCATCTTTATAGGCGATTGGCCTCCTAATCGCCTATAACATAGGCGATTAGGGTTGCTAATCGCCAGTAACCCAGCTGTTCCGGTTTTTCGCGCGTTTAACACTCCAAATCAGATCCAGAACGTGTGTAATCATCCAATATCAATCCAACAACTATACCAAACATGTTTAACTAAAATCCTTCGTTTAGCCTCGTATTATCAGTCCTGCATGCAACCATGTAATCCAAACACAATACACATAGCACGAAACATCACATTAACATGCATAACTATAACCCTAATGAACAATTACTCAGATCCTATCATCATGCCATCATTATTAATCTGAAACTAACCTAATAACATGTAATCACCCATCTTGAATCATAAAAACCCTAGCTTTTGATTGAAAACCCACATACATCATGCATGCTACTTAGAATCCAATTAACAATGATTATTAACGATTTTCAGAAGACTCATACGTTTTAAAACAGGTCTGGACCGTTAGGGATTTAATAAAAACGTTTATAAAGATTTCATGGATGAGAATCACACCTTAGATTGTGATGGTTTGATGAAATAAGCTTGAAACCTTGTGTTTTGATCCAAAATCACGTTCCAGAGGTTGTGTGTGTGTTGGGGCGGGTTATGGGACGACTAGGGTTGTTATTATGAAGTTTAGGAGGTCAAGCATTGTATTTATAGTCGTTTTTAGTCGTCCAGCACGTAACACGCGATTGTGCAGCATTTACATGCGATTAGCATTACTAATCGCATGACTGTGCATGCATTTAGGGCTAATCGCCCCCTAAAGCATGCATTTGGCATGCTACTCGCCCCTGATGATGCCCAATCGCATGCCCTATAGGCGATTGGGCTCCCCTAATCGCCTATAGGGGTTGGTTCCATGTATTTTGCGCGTTAAACCCCGTTTTAACATATGTTAACACATTTTCACATACCGACAAGTCACATAATGATTGTAAACACATAACACTTGTAAACAAACATATTCACACTCGTTCACCAATTCCCGGGACTCGAGACTTGTATGTTTAGTATGACCTGACGATTCTACGAATCGTCACTATTTGTACACTTGGTTAAGGACTGACATCTAATGAACCTCTAGACCAACATCCAATGATCTTCTATACTAAACCGGTAGTTCCCGAACCATAACACGACTTAACTAACCCAGTTAAGTATAATATACGCGTGACTCGCTAAGGTAGACTTTCATCTAGACAACGTTGTTAACCAGAATTTGCCGGGTGTCACACTAATCATGCAATATTATCAATTATATCAAACCCTGGTTGCATATTATCAATCAATAACACCTAATAATCATCATACAACATTAGTAAGAACCACATTTGATCAAAACCCTAATTATACATCACAAACATCATTATTCACAAACCCTAGAAGTCTAAAACATCAAGAACATGCATAATCATGCAAAACATATAACATTCATAATATAACAATGTGCTTGACCCTTTTAATCTTCCTAATCATCATGTTTTAACCTTTTATAAAATACTTTCAGACCTGGACAAACAAGGTTTTGATGTTTTAAAACAATTTAAAGAAGATTAAAACATAAGGGAATGAAGATTATACCACAAACACTCCAAAACAACCAACCGAACGCTCTCCAAGCTTCCCGATTGATGTTCTTGAGCTTTAGCAGGTGGTTTAGGGTTAATAATTCGTGTGGGGCAGAAAGGGGGCGATTAGGGTTGAGTTTAGGGGTTGCATGTGGGTTAAGGATGCTTAAATAAGAGTTTAAGGCGGTTTAAACCCGTTAGACATGAGTGAGCGGCCGCTCGGGCCCTGTGAGCGGCCGCTCACAGGCCCGAGGCCCTCGTTCGTGTCTCGTTTCATCACCCGACGCGTTATCCTTTGACGTTTTCGTTATTTCGGACCGTAACAAGCGCAACCCCATGCGTTAAGACCCTAATCAACCTCATACTCCACTTTTAGTGATTTTTATTAACGTATTCGGTTTAGGTTCACATAATCACGTATGGGTTTCACATAAGTTCATCAACTATCACAGAGACACATAAGTTCGTTATTCACCAACGTCCGAGGTTCACTAATCATGTAATCACATATTAACTCACAACAATGCACGTATGTCCCATCTAGCTATCTAGCTAACCCTAGTTAAGTATAATATATGTGTGACTCGCTAAGGTAGACTTTAATCTAGACAACGTTGTTAACCAGAATTTGCCGGGTGTCACATTGGGGTTACCAAAATGTTAGTGATGATCATGGGGATGAGGAGGAATATCAAAGTGATAATAATTCTGATATGGGTGCAAATCGAAATGGGGGTAATGACGGTTACTTCAATCATGTCTTCAATAATCATCACCCCAGACAAAACCCAAGAAGGCATCAAATTCCCAACATTCACCAAAATCAGGGTGAAAATTTTCTGGGCCGAGCAGAAAGAAGACCTAATGGGAGAAGACCACCAAGAGATGAAGAAGTTAATGCTCCACGAAGAAGGCCCCCAGTTCCAATGCAAGGGGTTAATGGTCGATTTAGACCACTTGCTTCTGAGAACGAGTCACCAATTGTACCACCACCTCCAGGAAGAAGAACTTTTGACTGCAAACCAAATTATATCAACATTCTTCCTCACTTTCATGGAATGGCCACTGAAGACCCATACGACCACCTCTCTGAATTCAAAGCAATGTGTGGTACCATGGGGGGTCACAATTTCTCTTTAGATGAAGTTCAGCTAAGGTTGTTCCGGTTCTCCCTCAAGGATAAGGCAAAGACTTGGTTTCTTACTTTGCCCGCACACAGCATCTATACTTGGGGAGAGATGCAACAGGTGTTTTTGGATGAATATTTCCCTAGTTTTAAAACGGATGGGGTACGGTTAGAGATTCGTTCCTTTCAACAGTTACAAGGGGAACCACTTCATGAAGCTTTCACTCGCTTCAAGGAGTTAATTCGGAAATGCCTGCACCATAACATCGACCTTTGGGAATTGGTTAGTAGTTTTGTGAATGGACTGAGTAAGGAGGAAAGAAAATACCTCAAGTCTACTAGCAATGGGACTTTGTTATCTAATCCAGAGCAAGAAGACTGGGATTTTTTTGGAACTAATGGCAAGGAATTCAAAATCGGAGGAGGCAGCTGATCGAAGAACTAAACACCCGGTCTCTAAATCTCTTCCCGATTCAGATTCAAGCTCTAAAGACCGGATTGCTCAGTTAGAAAGAGAGTTGGCAAGGATGAAGAAACGGGAGGTGTCAGCGGTACAATACCCGGTTTGTGATAATTGTGGACATTTGGGGCATAAGGCTAGTGAGTGCGCCGGTGATATGGGTCAAACCACCGAAGAAGTAAATCAAGTGTATGGGGAAAGGAAGTATGACATGAACTCCAACACTTATCATGCGGGCTTGAGAAACCATCCTAACTTTAGGTATGGTAATCCTTCTAATCAAATGAACCCGAATTTTCAATCGGGTAATCAAAGCGGTAGTGGGCAATATCAAGGTCGCCAAGGTGGTAATCAAGGTGGTTACCAAAGAAACAACAATAATTACCAACGGGGTTACAACCAAGGCGGCTCCTCAAGCAATCAAGGAAATTCTTCGGGAAGTCAAGGTGGTGATGAGTCATTGAGTTCAAAGTTGGATGCACTAATGAATATGATGAAGGATTCCAATAATGACATCAAAGAAATGAAGAAGGTGAATGAGGTGAGAGATAAGTCTCACGAGGCCTTAGCTAAACAAGTGGGTCAACTAGCGGAAGAAATGGCTCAATGGAGAGGAAGCACGGGGAAGCTTCCTAGTGATACCACTCTCAACCCGCAACATCAAGGTTCAAATTCGAAGAACACTCGTAATCTTCCCATTAATAAGGTAACCGTTCTTCGTAGTGGTAAAATCATTGATAATAAAATTGAGAATAAAATTGAGCCACCATCTCCCCAATTTGTTGAAGGGGAGGTGGAAGATGTGAGTGATGAGAGTGAAGGTGAGGAGAAAACGGGTCAAAATCAAAGTAAAAATTTTTCTGAAAAATCAAAACCCGTTGAGAACAAACAAGCTCCCAAGGATAAGGAAAAGGGTATGGAGGGTAATACCATCCCTTATCCCGATGCATTGTTGGAGCAATCTAAAAAAGTGGTTAAAAGAAGAGGCCCACAACAAGAAGAGTTATGGGAAATTTTTAAACAAGTAAAAATTAATTTACCACTTTTGGATGCAATCAAACAAATTCCTTCTTATGCAAAATACTTGAAAAATTTGTGTGCCCAAAAGAGAATTCACAAAATTCCAAAGAAAATTGATTTAACCGAAAATGTGAGTTCTATTCTTTCAGGTTCACTTCCACCAAAGTTGCAAGATTCGGGGGCGCCCATCATATCCATTCAAGTGGGAGAATTTAAAATGACACGGGCACTCTTGGACCTTGGAGCTAGTGTAAGCATCTTACCGGGTAGTCTTTATGACCAATACGAATTTGGTCCACTTCAGGAGTCTAACACCACCGTGGTGTTAGCTGACTTGACTCCTAAACTACCCCGTGGGATGGTTACTGATGTGATAGTAAAAGTTGAAGATTTTTATTATCCGGTGGACATTCAGGTACTTGATTATGTTTCCATGGACCTAACCAAACAACCAACGGTTATACTAGGTCGACCATTTTTGGCCACAGCCAATGCCCAAATTAACTGCAAAACGGGCACGCTTGACATGACCTTTGGTAACCGTAGGTTTAGGTTAAATGTTTTTTCAAATGGGACTAACCCTCTAGTCAATGATGAATGCTATATGGCGGACATTGTTGACGAGTGTATACCTCTATACGACACCGTTGTAGATGAGGAAAACACAATAGAGGAGTGTTTTATGTTTAATAGGTTACAGGTGGAGATATTGAAGAGCATGGAGGAGGAGGAAAAGACTCAAGAAGCGATGGCGGTGCAAGGAGGAAGACCACCATGGACTCATCAAGTGGAGGGTCTTCCCGATCACATTGATACGAAATTGAAGCCGTCTTTAGTTGAGCCACCACAAGTGGAACTGAAGGAGTTGCCTAAGCATTTAAAATATGCTTATGGTGGTGAAGGCAACACGCTCCCGGTAATCATTGCTTCAAACTTGACCGGGGAGCAAGAAGAAAAACTGATGAAAGTATTGGTGACCCATAGAGCTGCTATTGGGTGGACTGTGGCGGATTTGAAAGGTATTAGTCCGTCAATTGTGATGCACAAAATCATCACAGATGAGAAGGTGATTCCCGCGAGAGATGCTCAAAGGAGGTTAAACCCTAACATGCGGGAGGTTGTGAAAAAAGAGGTGCTGAAATGGTTAGATGCGGGTATCATTTACCCCATCTCAGATAGCCAATGGGTTAGTCCAATTCAAACCGTTCCAAAGAAGGCAGGTATTCAAGTCGTGAAAAACGACTCAGGTGAGGAGGTAGCTACCCGGCCGGTAACCGGGTGGCGTATTTGTATTGACTATAGGAAGTTAAATGCTGCAACTTCCAAAGATCATTTTCCTTTACCTTTCATCGACCAAATAGTAGAAAAATTAGCCGGACAAAAATTTTATTGTTTCTTGGATGGGTATTCGGGTTACAATCAAATTGCTATTCATCCCGAGGATCAACAAAAGACTACCTTTACTTGCCCATATGGCACTTTCGCATTTAGGCGAATGCCATTTGGTCTTTGTAATGCCCCCGCCACCTTTCAAAGGTGTATGATGAGTATCTTTTCAGATATGGTGGGGGAGTCTGTGGAAATCTTCATGGATGACTTTTCTATTTTTGGGTCTTCATTTGATTCCTGTTTAAATCAATTGGAAAAGGTTTTACAAAGATGTGTAAAAACAAGTTTGGTATTGAGTTGGGAGAAAAGTAACTTTATGGTCCAAGAAGGGATAGTATTGGGTCATGTTGTTTCGAGTCGTGGGATTGAGGTTGATCATGCCAAGATTCAAGTCATATCAACTTTACCTCATCCCACAAATGTCAAAGGGATAAGATCATTTTTGGGGCATGCGGGATTTTATAGGAGATTTATTAAGGGTTTTAGTGACATTACAAAACGTTTATGTAAACTATTATTAAAAGATGCCCCATTTGTGTTTGATGAAAAATGTGTCGAAGCCTTTGATAATTTGAAAAAGAAATTGGTTGAGGCTCCAATTTTGCAATCACCTAATTGGTCTTTACCTTTTGAAATTATGTGTGATGCAAGTGGGTACGCGGTTGGGGCCGTGCTGGGTCAACGGGTAGATAAGAAACCCGTTGCTATATACTATGCAAGTAAGACTCTTTCGGAAGCGCAATTGAATTACACCACTACCGAAAAAGAGCTACTTGCGGTGGTATATGCTCTAGACAAATTTCGGTCTTATGTGTGGGGTAGCAAAATTATTATTTATACTGATCATAGTGCTGTCAGGTACTTAATGGATAAGAAGGATGCTAAGCCCCGGTTGATAAGATGGATACTCTTATTGCAAGAGTTTGATTTGGAGATCCGTGATAAGAAAGGCACGGAGAACGTGGTTGCAGACCATTTGTCTAGACTGATGATTGAGGAGGAAGACTCAACGAATGAAATTAATGAGTCATTCCCAGATGAGCACTTGTTAGCTGTTTCGACATTACCTTGGTTTGCTAATATTGTTAATTTTCTGGTGACAGGTACAATGCCGGAACATTGGGTAAGGAAGAAGAGGCTCCACTTTTTGTCCCAAGTGAAACATTACATTCCGGATGAGGAGATCATGAGTGTGTTGAAGCACGTGCACTCTTATGCATGCGGAGAACATTTCAGTGGCCAAAAGACGGGTCACAAGGTTTTGTCTAGTGGGTTGTATTGGCCAACAATTTTTAAGGATTCGTTTAAGTATGCTAGAAATTGCCTACATTGTCAACAATTAGGAAGCATCTCAAGACGTGATGAAATGCCAATGCAACCCATTATGGTTGTTGACGTGTTTGATGTATGGGGGATTGATTTCATGGGACCATTCCCTAATTCTTTTGGTAATCTATACATTTTGGTGGCGGTAGATTATGTTTCTTAATGGGTTGAAGCTATTGCCACCAAAACCAATGACCATATCGTTGTTTGCAATTTTATTCAAACACATATTTTTTCAAGGTTTGGGTTACCTCGCACAATTATAAGTGTTGGGGGATCTCATTTCAATGACCATGGCAACTGCACATGGAGAAAACCGATTCGATCTTTTCTAGCCAGCGGAGCAGTCCCACTGCCCCTTCAGTTCCACCAAAGTTGTGGGGTTTGCAATCCATAAACTTCTTGTAGGAGCACTGGGGTGGAGGGGGATTGACAGAGCCATCTGGAACAGACACACAGGTAAATAACAAGAAAAGGTACAGTACCCTGGAACAAGGTAGAATAGGTGCGAATTGACGTACCACCCATAGCATTGTGAGCAGCTTGGAATGCAGCCAAGGCATTGTTCGCGTGCTGCTGCATCAGATTGTCCAACTCTGCTTGGGTCATATTAATGTTTTCATGGCCACCACCGCCAGCACGGCCGCCTCTGCGACCTCCACGAGCTCCTGAAATCTTCTGTCACAACATGAAACAAAAGACTTAGGCTTGCCCGTGGTATAACCCATTAGGAATTTCAAGGAACTAGACCGAGTTCAGTTCGAGTCTATCCGTTCAAGCACAAAGTCCACTAGGGCTCCCATGCATCACAGTTTATGGTCTCGTGTGCACCCAACATGATAAACAGCTCTACATGGTCCTCCAGGCGTGCTTTAAGTTTGAAGTTCAAGTCACCGAACACTAGCACCCAATCATGGTATCTTCATAAGTATAAGTATAAGATAGTATACATAAGAACGAGCGTGTCCATTAGGGCATAGAAGGGAGATGTCCGAATCCCTGGACAGATATCAGGAGTATGCCGAAGCTACCACAATGTATACCGCCGTCAAGAAAGTTCAATAGTATATTGTTCGCCGTCGAATCATGGTTAGGATGGGCCAAGAGATAGAATGATAAAGAGTAAACAAATGATGCCGCGTAGAAGATGATGACACCGACACCACGACAAGTTATATTGTTACCCACATGTTAAGACTCGACCATCTGTGACCGTCTAGTGTGTGCGACTCGGTTATAGACTAGACTCTACATGCAGTCCTAGTTTACTATAACCGTTGGCTCGGATAGCAATCTGTCACACCCTCAAATTCCACATGTGGGGTTTTATCGCGAGGCGCGTTACACACCGGGATCCCTGTCAACGATCACAATAAACAAACAACAAACATCCATTCATATATATTTTTAAAACCAAAATATCATGCTTTGAGCCGTAAACCAGCAGCGGAAGCATTTCTTGTTTACAACCAAAAGACATATTATAGTTTACAAAACATTGTTTAATATGCTTCAAAATGTTAGACGTTGTGCATGACTTCGTGCGCCTAGCCCATTAACTGCTACCTTAGCGACCTGAGAAAACATGCCAAAAATGTCAACATATAATGCTGGTGAGTTCACAGGTTTTCTTTTATAAAAGAGTTGTTACAAGTTTGAAAAGATCATTCCCGTTAATACTATTTCACAAGAACGTTAGCTAGACGTTAAGTGTTTTTACTACTACGGCTGGGAACCCATTACTAAACATGTACCAAAGTTGAATCCAACCCAGATTGACTGGGTTACCGATGCCTCGATAACCCGAAAGTTAGAGACAATATGCACCCGCCCGGCATCCCCGCCGTTCGGTGGGGTTTGTGAGGCCCAATAGATCTATCCACATTTCCCTCGTTGTGCATCCCCGCACATTCATGGTTTCCCCCTGGGACTTTCCGTAAAATCCGTATAGTAACAAGAAGTGCCCATAGTATAACATGACCTTTAATGAGTACGTAAGTAGCATGTTTCTCCCCCGAAAGCAAAACGGTAAAAGTGGGGCTGTGACACTCACCTTAGTTTGCGTTACTTGAAAACAGTTAAGTAATTATGCTATGATAGCCCCAAATAGCGGCGACCTATCATAAGATGTGTATAAGTATCCGGACTAATAACCCGCAGGTTAACTAGTCCCCGAATGTCCAGACCATAACCATAAACGTTTGAAAACACTTTTGACTGTTAAACCAACCGTACCAGACAAGACCCGACATCCCATTGGTGACCCGACATCCCACGTGTTAGACAAATACAACAAATCATTCAACATATTCAATTAAACACTTAATACGCGCAAGAGTTCACCTAGTCTAGCATAATGCTCAATTAACGCATAAACAAGTCCGAACACATGTTACTAAGTCATTGGGTGTATCCTAGGGTTCCCATCATGTTCCTAGGTGTCAGTTCATGTTCCGGGATGTCAAAATACGCTTACGACAGCAGTACACGCGATTAGGAAACAAACATGCAATTAGGAAAAGTCAACTGGTGAGTAGGAGAAGCCAACAGGCGAGTAGGGGAGATTTATAGGCGACTAGGGGCCTAATCGCCTGATACATTAGGAGATTGGGCTCTAATCGCCTGATGTATCAGGCGAGTAGAGCCCTATTTGCCCCCAAGGTTGCTGTCGCACATTTTCGCGCGTTAAACCCTCCAAATCAGATCCGAAACATGCAAAAACACCCAATATCAAATCTAAGCCATTTACCAACTCATTCCAAGCAAAAACCCCCCAATTTATCTCTGCTCTAACGGCCTCGGTGCGATTATTTCCAAAAATGGCAAAGTACTAGGTTTCATTAACTATGAAATCTTTCCTTAAATGGTAAAGACCAGATTACACCTCCTACAACTTGCAAATCATCATCTTCATGTTATAATATCATTCTAGCATGATTCCTAACAATAAAGAAGCAATAAATCATATCATAACATCCTAATTCTTCAAGAATCACCCAAATGGGTCAAACTGCATACTTTCATCCAAACACTATAACAATGGCTTAAACTCATAGATAATCATCCTAACAACTCCTAAACATCAGAAGTACATCAATTTCATAGAAACACTCATGTTATAATCACCAAAAATCATCATATGCATCAATACTTCACATATAGCAAGTATTATGGTGTAGACTTGTTTTAGAACTCATTTCCAAGGTTTTGAAAGACACATTCTTATCAAAACAAGGTCTGGACTTTTGGGGAACCAAAACAATTACTTTACAAAGGTTTGGGATGAAGAACACACCTTGGATTTTATCAAAGAAAGGTGTATTAGCTTGGAAATGGTGAGTTTTGATGTGAAACAAGCTCCAGAAGTGTTTTGAGGTGTGTGGGAGGCTTAGGATCAGTTATGGTTGCACTAAGAGTGTTTGGGGAGTCAAGGGTTGTATTTATAGGTGTTTTGACTCATGCATAGGAGATCAGGCGAGTAGGAGATCGGAATAGACGATTAGAAGCTCTAATCGCCTATATACTGGTGATTAGAGGCTCTAATCGCCCATAGCCTTCCCCAATCGCCTATAGTAATGGCGATTAGGAGCCCCCTAGTTTCTAATCGCCTGTAAGGTTCCAGATTGGGTTTTTGGCGCGTTAAACACTATTTTAACATATATAAACACGTATTCACATACCGACAAGTCACATAATGATTACAAACACATAATGCACGATAACTAACATGTTTACATCCTTTCACCAATTCCCGGGACTTGAGACTTGTGTGTGTGCGTTAAACCCGGTGATTCCACGAATCACCAATCCTTGTACCCATGGTTATGGACCTACTCCCGATGATCCCACGGATCATCGTAATGACTCCTGATGAATCCCAGAATCATCGTAACGACTCAACTGACCCAGTTAAGTACGAAATAGGTATGACTTGCTAAGGTAGACTTACTAGTTTAGTCAATGTTACTAACCTGAGTTTGCCGGGTGTCACATCATCCCCTTGTTGAAAGAATTTTCGTCCCGAAAATTGCTCAAGGCCAAAAAGGGAGAGACGAAAGAGAAGAAAAATTTTCCGGTTGCCACATCATCCCCCTGTTGAAAGGAATCTCGACCCGAGATTCATTCAGCTTCAGCAGAGACATGTCTTGATTCGAACACGCGCTTAGGAAATAAGTGAGGGTACTTAGCTTTCATCTGATCCTCCCGTTCCCACGTGAACTCCGGTCCACGATTTGAGTTCCAACGAACTTTAACAATGCGGATTTTACTCCGACGAAGGCTACGTATCTTATAGTCGAGAATTTCAACCGGTTCTTCCACAATACGCAGACGATCATCCACCTTGATCTCTTCGAGAGGAACAACCAATGATTCATCCTCCAGACACTTCTTGAGATTAGAGACATGGAAGACATTATGAACATTACTGAGTTCAGCTGGCAGATCAAGCCTGTATGCTACCGGTCCAATCCATTCCAGAATTGCAAACGGTCCTACATACCGAGGATTCAATTTGCTCCGCTTCCCAAAACGTATAACGCCCTTCCACGGAGATACCTTCAATAAAACCCTGTCGCCAACCTCAAACTCTAAAGGCTTGCGACGACGATTGGCATAGCTCTTTTGACGATCCCGAGCTGCTGCCATGCGGTTACGGATTTGTACGATCTTATCGGAAGTCTTGTACACAAGTTCCGGGCCGGTGAGTTGACTCTCACCCACCTCATCCCAACAAAGAGGAGACCGACATTTCCGTCCGTAAAGAGCCTCGAACGGAGCCGCCTTGATGCTAGAATGGTAGCTATTGTTGTAGGAGAATTCCACCAACGGTAGATGACTCTCCCACCCCTTGCCAAAATTGATCACACATGCCCGAAGCATGTCTTCTAGCGTTTAGATTGTCCGCTCACTTTGACCATCAATTTGCGGATGATAGGCTATGCTCATGTCTAACTGAGTACCCAGAGCCTTATGCAAGGAAATTTTGCAAAGTCGGTTTTAAAACTCTGGTGATATCATTCTTTAGTTGAAAATTGTAATTGATCACAGTTGTTTGATAACATCCGTTGACAACTCATGAAATATTGTATAACTTGAAGTTAGAATAGGTTTCTATACCAAAGTTATTATTAGGACATTGAACATAATGATAATATTCATATTAATAATTTAAACAGATGGTTATTGTCACACCCCGACAGCGCACAGCGGAAGGCAAGTCATGAGGTAACGGAAGTTGTTACCGAAAAGTCTAGCATCGCACGTGAGTAACGTATGGACATCTTGCAACCACCCTCTAGTTTAACACATTTACTTTTCCAGTCTTAAGAAAGTTTAATAAAAACATGTTAATACCAAGGTGAAGCGAATTACATAGTTAACGTTTACAATTATTTAGAAATAACACAAACATTGTTTATCATTTAGAAACATAAGTTCATAAGTTCATGGTTTATGGGCCCAACATCATGTCCATCGTATTGCCTGCTTAACCCACTCTCAAATTCCCTAAACATTGGTACCTGAAAAACATGCTTAAAAACATCAACACATGGTTGGCGAGTTCACAGGTTTTATAGCAAATAATCAAACATAAAGTTTTAATTTAACAAGTATGATAGAGTACAACTCGAAGTGAATCATGTAGACTAGCTAGTTCTACATGGATAATGTAACCGAAGGCGCTTAATCAAGCCATGACAATTAGCCTCTCAAGCTACAACCCCAATTTAATGAGGAAACAACTTTTAAAGGTTATGCTTTACCTAACAAAAATATTCAACGGATGGTAAGGGTCGTCAACCCGATAGATCTACAGACATAAACTACGGCTCTAAGAGTTAATGATTAAGACGTACGGAGAATGTCAGTCCGTAGACGACCTACGTGTACTAATAAAAACATTAATACCCCGTACACTACCTAAGGCCATCAAATATTCAGCAATTCTAGTCCTACCCTTCATACAGCATGTTAATCCCCCGATTTAGGAAACGTTCAAAAACATTAGAAGAAAAGAGGCCGTGAAACTCACCTTAATGCAGAAATTCACGAAATCAATCAATCAAAGTCCTTTACTTATTATAACCTATAATATGCAAGGCTATTTTATTAATTATCCTATGTCTAATCAAATATTTCACCAAACTTCATTGTTTTCGTTAAATCAAAGTAATAAAATTTCCGTTAACCCTTACCCTATCAACCCATTGGTGATCTTGGTAAATGATGTAAAGTTAAATCTTTACATATACATATATAGCGTCAAATTACTCATTCCTTAAATCCTTACTTACGCATTTGCATGTGAAATCATCTTATGTTATAATCATGTAATCTATTTTAATTAATCCTTCAATGACATAATTGCTTACTCGTATGTAATATCTAGTCTAACCTCGTCAATACAAACTAAATCCATGTATACACGCGGTCATTATTATTTGAACATACTCCCTAAAAATAGATATGAATTACTCATAAACCATTTTACTTTACTAACATCTCCAAATAATCATCTCATGTTCAGTGTCATTACCCGATCTATCTCGTATTTCTAGTTCTAGCTAATACGTCACTAAAACGCCTAATAAACTTATCTTAGCAACTTTTATCCCATATATATTGCCGATGTCACACATCAACATATTGTATAACTCTAAATTCATACTTTAATAATACCCAATTCATCATCTTAAATCAATTGCTTATTCTATCACTAAAACACCTCAAAATTCACATTCTTAGTGACTTCTAAGACATAGTTTTGTACCGTAAATGGCCGTCAACATGATAAACATGTCTTACATCCTAAATAAAGTATTTTATACTAATTTTAATGAAAAATAGCTGTTTTACATCAGATTTAAAAATAATCTTTTAGATGCGTCGTTTTTGTCGAAAACAAGCATTTTTGCGCATCTTTCACAAGTTTATTCAAGTTTCGACCAAAATCTTTTTATGAATGTTTAATTATCCTTTATTTTACATCATTTTAAGTTATGAAAACCTGTTCTAAATAAATTTTAGAATATCTTTCCCAAAACTCATGTTTTAGGCATTCTAAGCCGTAAAACGCGTTTGGATCGTACATGCAAGGTATCCCAAGCGTGTAGAACCAATCCAATCGTGTTTTACACCAATTTAAACTTATGAAAATCATCTTATTATTATTTATATAAGACTTGTACTTAAGTCTAAATTACCTCAAAAACTCAATAAAAACAAAGCTAATACATAAACACCTTCTTCAACTAAGCCACATCTTACCAATCCTATCTTTATACCATTTTATTAGACTATCTAGAACATCAAATTACACTTTTACATTAGATCTTAATCCTTTTAGAAAATCTTATTGCATGTCCTTAAAATCAAAAGATCTAAGCTTAATCTATCATCGTACCCACTAAACAATTGATTTCACATTTATCCCTCTATGTATACATGTATGCGGCCCATATATATATATATAGGATTTGGATCATTTGAGAACCACCATTTAGGGAGAGAACCAAGGAACCAGTGTGAACACATGTCATTTTTGTAAATATGAAGGGTGTCTACAAAAACCCATCCATCAAAAAATAAAAAAAAATAATAAAAAAATTATATAACCTAAATAAATAAAAAAAAAGTAAAAACACCAAAATGATTCTTTTGCATTAATAATTCAAAAAAAAAAATAAATAATGGCTGATATGGCGTCATATGACGTCATCCCTAATGCACATGTGCAATTCACTGTTATATATACAAAAATATACTGTATGCATATGTGCATTTCACTATTAAATCACATTTTATGGTGTTTGGAATGTAATGCAACTAGTATTTGTAACATCCTGCTGATGTACCAATCAACAAGTTTGTTTTACACATTAAAAAGTTTCAATTGGAACACAAATGATTCTTGCATGTATTGAGTTCGGTTTTTGCTAGGTTTCTCTCTTTTTATACATGCTGCTTTAAATGACAAAATGCTAGCAGTCGGTTCAGTCGGGTCCCAATTTGGTTTAGTTTTGTTGGGTTTGGACTGGTTTATATGCAACAGTGCACCATTGACTAGATGATCAGATCATAATATGCAACAAATAGAAAGATGGTCAAATGGCAAGTCGATTTATGTTCAAACGCCTAGTAAAAAGAAACTGTAAGCAACAGAAAGGCAACCACAGGTAATAATATTAAACCAACCAAAGCTAGGTCCAACCATTAATTGGGGAGATGGAAATACGACTATCCTCGAGTTTTTAGCAGCATTCAACTTGAAATAATGTTGCCTTCGTTTTGCTTATAGTAGGATTCATAGGTTGCGACCCTCGGCTTAGATTGAGGTAGTTCTCGTGCTTCTGCAAACTCCACAGTCATATTAAAAAAATCTTTCATCTTTGACTCTTTTCAAGCCTGCAAAATACCAAATCAAAATGAACATATATGATAAGCTAGACGTGGTTTATTGAACGGGAAGATTAACGGGTCAAGCAATAAAATTTTTGGCAGTTTACTATAATATCTTTTCGGCCCAAGGTTGCATTTGTGGACAGTAATGGAACGTGATAACAAAACTTTTTTTACCTCAAAATCCCATTCTCCATACAAATCAGGGTCACCACTGTTGGCCCAAACATATGTGTAAGCCTGTAAAACGTCGGAACTATCCTGCAAAATTGGTTAATACATTTAGTTTGTTTGCTACCGTCGTGTACATGAAAATTGTTTCAGGTAAAGACCCGCAAAGTAACATCAACAAGCCTCCTTTCATACTCATAATCCTCAAATTTATCCAGAATATCTAATTCTGGAGCTGTAATATCCATTAACACCTGCAGGAAAACAATTGAAAATTTAAGTAATTACTCATTTCATATAAACCATATGATCAATATTTGAAGTATAACGTAATGATGATAACAATAAGATGACAAAATCATACAGATAATGAACATTATCCTCCCTGTAATTTTCTTGTTTTCTACAGGTGGAATCGCAGGATACACTCGCCCTTTGACGCTAAACCTATGACTACAGAAAAAAATCAGATTATACATAAGCATGAAATACAATTATACACATTGCAAGTTACACATGTTGCATCCAAACACTCAAGAACAAGAAGAATAATGACTAAAACTATTGTCAATCTTTAATCAACAAATTGGCAACTCTCCAGCTCTCAAAGCAGGAATGAACACTAATGTTAACAAAAATAGTTGAGTAAATAGACAATGTTTGCTAGCTATTTATTCAGTTTCTGGGCATTGATCAGGTGTTTCATTCGTGGTTCGGGTAGTTTGGGTCGGGTTATTCAGGTTTTTTTGTTCATGCTATTGTGCATTTCACTAATAAATCACATTTTTGTATACTGTATGCACATGTGCATTTCACTATTAAATGACACTTTTGAATGAATTGTCAATTACCATAATTAAATGATTATTAAATGGACGCGATACAGTAATATAAGGGGTCACAAATTTTATTCATTGATCATTAAATGGATGCGAAGAGATATCTGAAATACACTCTAAATTGTTAATTGCGTAGTCATGCATATTATACCATAAATTGAAAAATAAGACAAGTGTATGACAACAAACATTAATAAACTTAAAACAACTCTATATAATAACTATAAATTAAGAAATGTGTACTGCATGCACATGTGCATTTCAATAATATAGTTAGGTTTTTCGAGTGGTTTAGCTTCAGGGCTTAGGTTTTAGGTATGGTGGGAAGGGGTTAGGTTTTTTTTTGGGGATTGGGTGGTGGGTTCAGGTTTTTGGATGGTGGGGGGTTTAATTTTAATTGTGCACATGTGCATATCACAATTTCCTTATCATACAAATTTACATACACCAAAATAGTAATCACAAACATAATCAACCTATCAACCACCATATAAGACCACCCACAATATACATATGTGCATGCATCATCCTTCGAACAACAAACTTTTTTGTATCGATCGGTTTTTTATTATACAATTACATTTAGTTTCTACCAAACCATCAACACAATAAAATAACTATTAACAGAAAAAAAAAATAACCTTATTACAAACCAATCAAGTTACCACTAACCACCTACCTACAAACTTCTAATTATCTCACAACCTCATGCTCACCAACAGTGTCCCATTATATTGTTTATTTGTCCCTTTTTCATCTTCTTCCTCATTTACTTATCTTCTTACAACACTCTTCACACCTCATTGATGCTTCATCCAACATCTCCATTGTTTATTCATCGTCAACCTGGACATTGTATACTTCTCAAATTTATCACATTGTTCGTGTGTTTAAACAACTAAGAATTGACATTTATTAGTTAACATGAAAAATATACATATATGCACATGTGCATATGTATCTAAATTGATTAAATAAATAATAAATACCCTTTTTAACTTCATGATCAACGATTAGGTCATCATCCTCAATCGCATCTAGCAGATTTTTTGACCCTTTCTCAATATATTCTAAGACAAAAGTTACCTTCTTCGAATTTTTCCCATACTTTAACTACAAATAACAAACAACACATAAGAAAACCAAAATTTCAATCTCAATGCACATGTGCATTAACGTTACTTTTTTATTACCGCATAACATATGCACGTGTGCGTTAGAATGAATGACCATAATGATATTAATATAAATGCACATGTGCATTAACATTACTTTTATCAATAGCAAATACGATATGCACATGTGCATTAACATTTTTAATTCACATGTACATATCAAGAAATTGCACCTCTTTAACATGCTTATGGTAAAATAGATAAATATAGAACAAACATACCTAAACTAAGTGTATAATGATAAAAAACAAAAGAAAAACAAAAGAAAAACATAAGAAGATTTGTCAAAAAAAAAGAAATAAACTCCCTAAGGCTCTAAGGGGCATTAAGACAAACACAAGATATGCATCTTAACAAAATAGCAAAAACAAGTATAAACATTTGATCTTAAATGAAACACCGCAATCAAATCAAGTTGTAACCATAACGAACACTCATAGACCATTTGAGCAGACAAAACTAAGCAAACTCACTGGCGTTTTTTTAAGAACATCTGAAAATCAACTATTCAATTCCGAAAAATGATAACTGATTCACGGACGATCGACTCAACAACAACAAACTCATTGATGGAAAATCGATAATGAGAAAAGGAGATTATGATGAGGGAGAGTGATTGACCTTTCTGGTCTTACGATTCAATCACTTTTCCAGGCCATGTTCACACTTTTCAAACAAATTAGAAACAACTTCTAATAAAAAAATTAGTATCATATTTGGAGCTTTGAACAACTTACCTGTAAGAAATTGGAGCTTTTTAGATCTCGGTTCCAGATTTATAAGCTGGTCGGTTCTCAGGTCGGGTCGATTATAGGTCGGGTCGGGTCGGTTCTCTATGTTTGCTCACCCCTAACGCCATTGTTGCAGTTCCTGTGTAATTGTGATAAATGATTAGTGACGTGATCAAAGAGTGACGAAACAGAAACAGACACAGGATCTGATATGGTGGAGGATGAAGATAAGATGGTTTTATTTTAGGGTTAGATGGATTGATATGGTGGAGGATGAAGATAAGATCTGATATAGTGAAGGATGAAGATAAGATGATTTTATTTTAAGGGTGAGAGTTACTTACAAAATTGCCCCATGTTCACATTGGTTCTCATGGTTCTCACAATAAAGTTGGTTCTCGTATGATCCCTACCCTATATATATATATATATATATATATATATATATATATATATATATATACACACACACACTCACGGCACACATATATACCCATGTATCCATTTTTATTTTTATTACATCTTATTCCCATTGTTTATTTAACAAAAACCCCTTTTTGATTATCTTTGATTGTTTGGTGAAAGTTTTGATTAAAACAAAAATTATAAAGGGTTTTTATTCAAGAACTAACCTTGATAAAATGCTAAAATCCTTGCTTCTCTCTCTAGAATCTTAAATCTTTAGCTTCAAATCTCTAAGAACACTAACTTATCTAAGTTGTAGAGTCCATTTATATGATTGCATGGACAAAACAAGAAGATTTATTGTCTTGGTGAGAGTAATCAGCCAAGAAGAAAAAAGAAAAAGAAGTTGGATGGTTTTGTTGAAGTGTATGTGTGTGTGTATGTGTAAGAAATAAGGTATGGGGGGGTATTTATGGGGAAATGGTGAGTGTTTCTCTAATAATAATAATAATAATAATAATAATAATAATAATAATAATAATAATAATAATAATAATAATAATAATAATAATAATAATAATAATAATAATAATGTTATTATATGGGGGAGGGTTTGACCGGTTTAGGGAGGGGGGTTTGGGTATTATATATATATATATATATATATATATATATATATATATATATATATATATAAACCACCACCCATAGTCCTGTGATCATCGCATTCATAGCCCCTTTTCTGGTCTGATAACCACGCGCCGCCATGACATCATAGCCCCGCCACCACTAAGGTAGTGGTGGCCGGCCGTTCGTTCTGCAACAAGAAAGGGAAGGGGATGGAGTATAGAGGGACAGAGAGAGAGAGAGAGAACGTGAGGTAGAGAGATGGGTTAGAGAGAGAGAGACAGTTTTTAGAGAGCGTGGCTAGGGTTTTTGAGTTGGATGAATAATGAGAAGTAGAAGAAGAATATGATGCTTTTATACCTAGGGTTCACTTGGTAGGTGTAACATCCAAAAAAAAAAAAAAAAAAATCATCAAATAAATATTTTGACTAAAACAAATACTCGGTTCTTATCAAGTGGGTATGTTATTGGATTTTGATATATGCGACGATTTTTATTGAACCGATTAACAAGTTTAACGCATATGTCTTAGATTAAATGTAATATAGGGACCGGTTTTGTCATTATGCAATGACGTTTAATATTACTTTGGAAACAAGATATCTGAGTATGATAGATGAGGGGCCTAGGTGCAAGTATGAGTTGTTGAAGACAATCTAAAAGAGATTAAACCCTAGGCCTTGCGGCAGAAAGAAAATAAACGAAAGATCAAAAGAGGTGGTGAACAACGTAGGTGGTTATGGTACACCCGATAATCCAAATCACAACTCGAGGTAACCTCCATTTCCTTCTGTTTGCTTGTCCTGGCGTTGGTCCGCATGGGTTTTTATTAGGTTTGTTTCGGTTGATGGTGACGGGTCTGGTTGTAATTATGTGGCTCGATGGTGGAGGTTTGTAGGGTAGTGATTGTGGTGGTTATGAGGTGGTTCGGTGGCGGGGAGAGAGATGCGATGGTCTAGCTGATGATGAAGGTAGTGGTCAACGAGGAGGGTGTCGGTTGTCGAGGCAATCGGTGTGGTTGTTGGGTTGTCAAGTGTGTATGTTGGTTCTGGGAGAGGTCGATCTATGGGGGTTGGTTTCGGTTGAGTGTGTGTAGAGTAGTGATTGCGAATGGTGGCGAGGGTGTTTGGGAATGGAGGTGGTGGCTATGGTCTTATGCGAGATAGGAGGCGGGGATATAGGTGTCATCATTGATCGTGAGATACGACGGGTAGGATGGTGCTTGGTGTGGTGGAGTGCGATTGGCGACAGTGTTGGCATAGTGAAGATAATGTGAAGATGATGACGGTGTTCGGTTGTGGTGGAGCGGTGCCAGTACGGTTGGTTGTGGTTGTGTATGGTGGTGGTTCGTGGGGTAATCAGTAGTGATGGTGGTGGCGCAAGACGATGATAATGATCGGTTCGGTCGGGAATAGTGACAGTGGTCGATGCTGTTATTGGTTGTGTGGAGGTGATGGTGATGAAGGAGATGCTCGGTGGTTTTATAATATGTAGATATTTGGCTTAAAGATGTTGGCTTCATGCGTGTGTTTGATTATCCACATATTTGGAGATGGTTTGTTAGCATGACGGTGTAGTGTACTAGTGTTGATGGCATTAGGTGTGATGACATGTAATATGTTTGCATGAAGCAACGTTGATGCATGGATACGTGGAATTAAAAAAAAAGGGTCTTGGGTGATCCATATGTGATGGCACATGAGTTAGAGTTTTGAATAGACATTTATCATGACGGGTCGGGTTGTGCGCTAATTAATTGACTGAAATGTAACCAATGGGTGCCTGCGGATGCAATTCGAGACGACTAGCTTTTGAATTGGTATCCTGCAACCAGTGAGTTCTTATCCCCTTATTTTATGTTTTTTAATATTTTTGTGGCTATCATACATGCTATACCAGTTTTTTTTATACATCTTAAAGTGTTGATTAAATTAAAGAGCGTTACGACTTAAATGTTTTATAAACGTTTTCTAACGAGTCGGTTCTATGACGGTTGAATGAGTCAAGAGGCTTAGATGTACAATTTTATGACACCATGACGAGAGTTAGGTAGAGTCATGAATTATAAGAGTCGAGTCTTGGTTTTAGCCGATATGGTGAATGGTTAAAAACATAGATGTGCCGAGTGATACTTTTAGAGTAATGAGATAGGAGATATGTAATTGGGTTGCACGTGCATGGGGATGTACGTGTGTGTTCTTGGATTTTCGAAGACGGACATAGTGTTGAGATTATATTGCTAGTGGTTAGTCCACATAAAGATGCAAGACGTCGAGTTATAGGCACCTATGTGTGTGTGTGTGTGTCTATATGCTATGTGTATGATGTAGCATCCTCCTGGTGTTTTAAAGAGTAAGCCTTAGTGGCGAAGATGATTGTCGTTGTCCTCGTGACGCGATGAGTGCCTTAGTGGCGAAGATGATTGTCGTTGTCCTCGTGACGCGATGAGTGCCTTAGTGGCGAAGATGATTGTCGTTGTCCTCGTGACGCGATGAGTGCCTTAGTGGCGAAGATGATTGTCCTTGTCCTTGTGACGCGATGGGTGCCTTAGTGGCAAAGAGGTGTGATCGGTCAATTTCTTGTGAATTGACCAAACTGTGTGGTAGGTTCCCACCTTATGTGTTTTATTTGCATTCATATAGATAAATCGGTGGGTATGTATTGTGTTTTTGTTAAAGATGATAATGTAGAGTTTCTTGTGATGAATTGTAGTGGGGGTGCCCGGTACAATTAAAAGGAGTATAGATGAACTAGTCGTGTGTAGCGACATTGCGTTGCAGAGTCATGGTTGTAGGTCGAGATAAATGCTAAGTAAGTTATGATTATGAATCATATTGGGAGGGGTGTTGATGATAAAGTGTTAAAATAATTAATGATGATTTTAATGCGATGAAGGTGAGTTTTAAAAATAAAGTGTTTATGAGGTGTTTTAATTTTATAAACTTAAACTATTAGAATTCACTCAGCGTAGCTGACTTTTGCATGTATGTTAGATTGCGTTGCAGGTTTGTTCGAGTTGGTGATGCATCTTGGCTAGCGGATGGGATTACTCGTGATAGCATGGATGGCATTCGTAGTTTACAGATTTATCAACAAACTATTTTTTTAAAAAAAAAAAAACAATTTGTACCGTTGTAATTATTTTTCCACTGCGTCATTTTAATAAAAATGTGGATTTTTAAACGTTACATTGTAATGAGATCCGGCGGTAGGGTGCCCGGGTTCCGGGTTTGGGGCCTTACAGTAGATGGATGTTGCGTATACGAGCCTGTTATAACGTAAAATGTATCGGTCTCTATTTAGGCTCGGTTATTGGTTATAAAAGTTAGTCGGTTTTGTTCGTAATTATAAAGTATAGTAAACCGAGCAAAAATAAAAATATTTTTGATGTTTGATGCGTGTTTTCATAACACGCGTTTAAATCGCGTTAATTAAATCGGTCGCAGTTTCAATTGTTAAATGATGTGTAGATGATTATCCATGCTTAAATATGTTAAACATAGACTAAGGTTGCATGCTCATATGTTAAGGTGCGTTAAAATGCGTTAGACACGACAAACTGGAAAACTAGATAAACATAGGTTCTGGTTCGACCACTTCGAGTGGTCGAAGGTGGAAATATGTCTTGGTTCGACCCTTTGTAAATGGGCGAACCTGGGATATGGAATTGGAAGAATTTCATTCGACCAAGTCAGGGTTCATTCGACCCTGTGAAAGGGTCGAAGGAGGCCACGTTCGACCATTGACAGGGGTCGAAGGTGGATTAGTATAAATACCAAACTTTTTCATTTTTCACCATTTCACAAACCCTAACCGTCTCAAAACACTCTCAAACGATTTTAATCAATAAGGAAGGAGTCTTTGCTCTTCTTTTTTCATAATCTAACCTATTAACAACATCTAAACAAGAATCCAAGGTGTGTTCCTAATACTAAATCTTTTTAAAGCATTATAATCCGTTTTTATCTAACCCTAAATGTCCAGATCTGTTCTAAGGAAGATTTTATCAATAAAAACCTATTAAACCTCTTTCTAAACCTAAACCCTATCATTAAACATAGGATTTGTATCAATAAACATATGTTAATTATGTGTTATGTGTTTAATGATTTGCTACTGTTCTAATGCTAGAAACATGATCTAAGGTTGTTATTGATGTTGGTTTATTGTTGTTTAGGGTTACAATTAGATAGATGGTGATATTATGGGTATTTTGGGGATTTTATGAAATCTAGGGCTTGTGCATGTTGAGTGTTATTAATAAAATGAATGGGGGTTTTTCGATTACAAGATAAACTGATCAATTGTAGATGATTATAGGTTAGTATTAAAAAGTTTCCAAATTGGGTAAAGATTTCATGCATGATGTGACATTTCCATAATTTTGCCATTTTGGGAAAGTATTAAAACAAGCTGGTTTTGGGGCAAAATTGGTGGGGTTTTGTAGGGATATGTTAATCATACTTGACTGCTGTGTTTGATGATGTTTCGCGATGTTTCGAATGTGGTTGAAGCGTTTTTAGGAAAATTTATACAACAGGGGCGAACCTGGGCTCATTCGACCAAACGAATGGTCAAAGGAGAGATTCTAGGGTCGATCCTGGGAAATGTTTGGGCGAACCTGATAAAACGGTCGAATGAGACATCAAACGGTCAAACAAAACATAAAACGGGCGAAGGAGACTTGAAAACGGGCGAAGGAGGCTTAATCTGACTGGTTCGACCGTTCTGATGCAGAAATGAGATTTTTGATACAAACTAAGTATTTTATGCTTGAACCTTATGTGTAATCTATGTGTACTTGATTAGTTAGGGTAATTAGTCACCAACGGGATGTCAGGTCGGTCTAGTGTGTCGGTTGAACATTTAAATCACGTTTCAAAACATACTTGGTTACGATCTGGACAATTGGGGACTAGATAACCTTATGGTTATTAGTCGGAAGACTTATGTGAACATTTTGATAGATCTCCGGTAGAGGGATTATCAAGGGCTTAGCATTCTTACTAGTTACCGAAGAACGCTATCTAAGGTGAGTTCACGGCCCCACTTTTACAGCTTTAACTTTTGGGGGAGAAAACATGCGCTAAACTATTTTGGTAACATATGTCATACTATGGTTTTAATTTGGTTATGCTATGCGATCTTTTAAAGTCCCAGGGGAAACCATGAATGTGCGGGGATGCACAACGGGGGAAATGTGGATAGATCTATTGGGCGTGACCTGCCCCACTCGTCAGCTTGGAGGGCCGGGCGGGTGCATGTTGTCTCGAACTGGTAACATTGGTATCATGCTGAACATTCGGGCTGCTTAAACATATGCTAAACCTAAACGTGTCTAGTAATGGTTTCCAATCGTAGTAGTAATAAAACATACGCCTAGCTAGCGTACTTGGTAACACTGATATAGTATGGACATGGTAACGTTTTGGTAACACTTGGTAACATATTGAACAAACCTGTGAACTCACCAGCATTATATGTTGACGTCTTTTGGCATGTTTTTCTCAGGTCGCTAAGGTAGCAACAAATGGAACTAGGCGCACGGGTCTACATTGGCGTCTAGACATAGTTCATGTTTTGTAATAAACGCTTGGTACATTTGGGTCTATGGTCTGTAACTTATTAAATGCTTCCGCTACTGATTTTGAGATTATGAAAACTATGTCTTTTTGAATGTCGTGTATCTTTATATAGAGTTGTTTATTGTGACCGTTGACTTGGATCCCGGTTTGTCATGCGCCTTGCGGTAAAACCCCGCATGTGGAAATTTGAGGGTGTGACATAAATATACTCACGACACACATATGTACCCATGTATCCATTTTTATTTTCATTACATCTTATTCCCATTGTTTATTTAACAAAATCCCCTTTTTGATTATCTTTGATTGTTTGGTGAAAGTTTTGATTAAAACAAAAATTATAAAAGGGTTTTCATTCAAGAACTTACCTTGATAAAATGCTCAAATCCTTGCTTCTCTCTCTAAAATCTTAAATCTTTAGGTTCAAATCTCCAAGAACACTAACTTATCTAAGTTGTAGAGTCCATTTATATGATTGCATGGACAAAACAAGAAGATTTATTGTGTTGGTGGGGGTAATCAGCCAAGAAGAAAAAAGAAAAAGAAGTTGGATGGTTTTCTTGATGTGTATGTGTGTGCATGTGCAAGAAATAAGGTATGGGGGGTATTTATGGGGAAATGGTGAGTGTTTCTCTAATAATAAAAATAATAATAATAATAATAATAATAATAATAATAATAATAATAATAATAATAATAATAATAATAATAATAATAATAATGTTATTATATGGGGGAGGGTTTGACCGGTTTAGGGAGGGGGGTTTGGGTATTATATATATATATATATATATATATATATATATATATATATATATATATATATATATATATATTTATAAATCTTAAAACATAATACTCAATCTTCTATCCTATAAAATCCCCTTTCGTAATAATTAATTAAGGTTTCTACCTATTCGGTCCATAATAACATTCCCCTATACTAATATTTATTCTTAGCTAATTTTGATCACATTAGAGGTTTTCTCATCGTTCCGGGTCTCGGATTTGCGCTAAAAAATCTAAAACGCGTAACTTTCCCGCCTTAATGGTTCAAAGACACTAATTAAAATCTATACTAGCCTTAACAATATTTTTTCACTCTCAAATATTATTTCATACCATACGGATCAATTCCAGGCTCTATAATGTTAACCGGGTCGTCGTCAACCATTACCGATAACCCGTTATCAAACAATCTGTAAGCTCCTAAAATTCCATAAGTAGAAACCACACCATCGAGACCCAACACCACCAAGAACCACCTAAACAGCCCTATCAGCCACCAACGACCACCCTAATCCGACCCCAAAATCCATAATCGGACCAGAGTTGTCACCCATCAACAAAACCACCGATAACCCTCACCACTCAACCTTAATCCGGACCGCAATAGCCCCTCCTGACCTACCTCCGCCGCTGTCACCATCACAAGAATAATAACCCGGCCCTCACCCCGTCCGGTTGATTACAGCGCCGCCACCAACAATGGTGGTGGTCAGCCGCAGCTGGAATAGATAGGGAGACGTGAGGACAGAGATTGGGAGATGAGAGAGGGTAGAGAGATAGAGACGAGCGAGAGAGAGAGAGAGAGTAAGGAGAAGAGATTTCTAGGGTTTGGTTTGTGTGTTGGCTGATAAAAAAAATGAGGAGGAAGTTGAGATAAAGGCTTTAAATAGCTAGGGTTAAGGTTAGGTAGGTAGACACCGCGTATCAAACCCGTTACAATGTAAAATGTCTCGTTCTCTATTTTGGTTTGAAAATAAAATACAAAAGTTAGTCGGTCGCGTTCGAATTTAAAAATAACAGTAAACCGAGCAAAAAAATATAAATATTTTCGTCAGGTGGCACGTGCGTTCGATGCACGCGTTTACATTGCGTTAATTAAATCAGTTGCAGTTTCCATTATAAAAATGATCAGTTAACTTCCGAAACATAATAATTAACAATATTTATATAAAAAAAATTATTTAAAATCACATCGGTATTGATCGGAAGTTGAACTTTGTCACACACACACACACACACACACACACACACACATATATATATATATATATATATATTAAAGTTTACGAACAATAAGTTTGTTTGTTTAATTTAAGATAAAAATGTAAATATATGGTAACCTTTTTTAGTTGTTTTATAATAGCAAAAATATTTACATCTACCATTAATTACCGCCGTATTTTGCAAGTTTCATCTAGATTGTTGAACTGTGTAGTGATCATTATAGTGCTTTAGGGCTATTGACTGCCTGTAATAATCATTACCTTGAAACTCGAATTTTGAAGTGACATGATATTTTTTACTTATATTTATTTATCAAAAATGAATATATACATATTTCTATTGATTAAAAAATAATAATAAATTAAGTTAAATATAAGGATTTTAAAATTTATCAGTTTTTGTTTATAATATGTGTTCTTCCAAATAAATGTTTTCATCATTTATTGAATTTCATTTTGATTTGATCTATGTTTTTGTAAAATGCAATATAATTTAAAAAGGATCATATATGTTTATATTTATATATAAGATTTACATTTTTCAAGGATTTTTAATCCAAAGATGTAATAAACATTAGGAGTTGTTAGTTTATTCACCGTATAAAAAGTTGAGAAATTCATAATATTCATTTTCTATTTTTAGATATTCGTTCAACTATTTTCAATTTAGAACTTTCCATGATATATTATGCATAATGATACTAACATTATTTTTATTATTTTTGTTGTGTTGAATTGTCTTTCATTATATCAAAAATAAATAAAAAATATCAAAAGTAACTTCCAACTTTAGGTTTACTTGAAATCTAACTGATAAAGTTGAAAACCAACTTTACAAATAATTAGTATATTTATTCTATAAAGTGGAGGAACTCCCAATATTTTATTTTTCATCTTTATACATGTGTCCATCCAATATGCATAATGATATTCACTGTCTATTTTATTTCCAGAAATTTTCGAAAGATTCTTACAATCAAAGGAAAATAGATTACCAACAATCCGTTGGTAAGAAAGTTGGAATTCATGTTTTTCGTCATTCATACAATCAAAGGAAGCCATCATGAGGACTTCTCTTGCACTTCCTTTAGTGACTAACAAAGAGATTGTCTTCTTGTAATTTACTGGGTTCAATATTTCCATTGGAACAAGGACATCATAAGTTCGAGGTTAGTATCTTGCTGATGAAGAAGAAAAAAGAGATGTCTTTTTAATCTTTAGGGCTTGTAGAACTGGATCATATTTAAATAGTAGTTGTTGTCGTGTAATTCTTTTCAAGGTTTTTGTTTCTGCTTTTGTTCGAATGATGCTGGGAAGAAATATCATTCTCTAGGTTTTGGTAACTAGAAGGATTTTTTTATGTTTCGTTGTATTTTTATGTGCTTTTTGGTAAACTCATATATTGTAATATTGTTGTTATTAAAGTAGTTTTTTAAAGATATTTGAATATCTTGTTTTATAAATATTCCATTTTGTGTTTATTTTTGTTAAATTAAATATTTAACTCAAATTATTAAATTGTAATAATATGATTAAATCGTATAACAATTGTTTTAAAGAAACTTTGTTAAAGAGAAGAAAAGAGATTTTAAGAAGTGTTTAAAACCGCAGATTAATTATTGATATGTAGTGCCCCTGTCTTTGCCACTAGCGGGTCGCTCGGTGGGATTGGTCGGTCAAAAAAATGTCTACTGTTAAAATCAACAGATGATCGGTGTTTCGTAATCAAATACTAAAAATGTAAATGTGTTATAGTTTTATAACTTGAACTTAGACTAGGTTTCTATACCATAGTTATTAGGACATTGAACATAATTATAATATTTATATTAATAATTTAAACAGCTGGTTATAATAACATAATTGAATTATATGTAAATATTCAGTTTACATATATTAAAATATTTGTTACATTGAGTATATTTCATGTCATTTCTTAAAGAAGTTTGTCATTGAAATATTATTTATTTAAAACATAATAATTCGCCAATAAAAACTATATTTTCACGTTTTATAGATGGTGATATTTTTGTAGAATTTTTATTGAAATAAAATATATGTTCATTTTTTAAGGATATAGGAACAATAAAAGGTTTCAAATCATTTGTAAGACCAATAGTTTTAATTGTTTAATTAATTTAAAATAATAATGTTTTAATTTATGGTATGTTTCCATCTAGATCCTTCATTTGTACCGTGCTTATCAAAGACTATTAGGGTTGTGGCGACTGTTTGTAATTATAAATTTGAAAAGAGTGATCTAATTTAAATTTATAGTTATTTTGTTAGATATTGATTACACCTTAAGTTTGAAAAGTCTGTTTTTAAACTCTGGTTACGTCATCCTTTAGTTGAGAATTGTAATATATCACAGTTGTTTACAACATCTGTTGACAAGTCATCAAATATTGTATACCTTGAACTTATAATAGGTTTCTATTCGAAAGTTATTATTATGATATTGAAAATAATCATAATATCCATACTATTAATTTAGATAGATGGTTCTAATAACTTAAGTTATTGTTATCTTCACCTGATTTATGATTGTACCTGAAGAGTACTTAGAATAAATTTGTTACTTGGTATTAGTTCGGTTCTTCGTAGCAGACATTGTCTTTGGAAATTTGTATTAGTGACACTAAGAGTAAACTATTTATAACATTATTTTATTAGTTGTTTTGCTAATGGTTATACTATTGACGCAATGAGTAAAAAATCTTATTATAATATGTAAGACATTTTATCTCTCTATAAAAGCCAAGCAATTCGTCATTTCATTTTCCAACTTTATTTCTCTTCATTTATTATGATAAATAAATAAACTACCATCGATAAAAAAATATTATTTTTTTCCTATGAAAAAAAATGGATAAGAGTAAAGCCTTTGTTAATCAAGTTGAAATTGGTATTCTCGGAAGATTCTTACAATCAAAGGAAAATATTATTCTTATCACGATCTCCTTTACAACCTGTCTAATTAGAGATGGGTGTATAGTGAAATAATATGTCTCTGATTCTTGAGGACTTAGAGCTATTATGTGTAATTATTTTTGTTTTTGTTGTTGTCTTCTTCAGGTTTTTTGGTCATTTTCTGCCTGTATTTGTATGTATTTTCTATTCTAATGGAAGAAATGTTATAGTTAGCATTACTTCAGTTTTGTATTGAATGTCATAGTTAGCATTATTTCAGTTTTGTATGGATATTGGATTTTTTTCTTAGAATTCTTATGTTTTTTATATATTTTGGTGAGTTTTGTATCGATATGGATATTGTATATACCTTTGTTAGAATTCTTACGTTTTTTATATTTTGGTGAGTTTTGTATCGATATGGATTTTTTTCTTAGAATTGTTACGTGTGACACCCGGCATGTTTGGGTCAACATTTTATAAACACATAAGTCTACCTTAGCGAAAAATGTTTATTAAACATACTTGACGGGGTCAGTAGAGTCGGAACACAGTCCGTATTGTCCAGTCCAGGGTCCAATGATTCGGGAGATCATTGGGATTAGTCACACACACACACACGATACGAGTCCCGTTGTTGGTGAATTACATAAACTAATTAAGTGTATGTGTAGACTAATTGTCGTATGGTGGATTATATGCTTAGATGTGTTTAAATGATGTGTAGATAATCATCCATGCTTAAATATGATAAACATAGACTAAGGTTGCATGCTCATGTGTTAAAATGTGTTAGAATGCGTTAAACACGACGAACTGGAAAACTAGATGAAAGGGTTCTGGTTCGACCACTTCGAGTGGTCGAAGGAGGGATTTTGTTTGGTTCGACCCTTTGTAAATGGGCGAACTAGGGAAGTGGAATTAAAGGAATTCCCTTCGACCAGAACAGGGCTAATTCGACCCTGTGAAAGGGTCGAAGGAGACCACCTTCGACCATTGAAATGGTGCGAAGGAGGATTAGTATAAATACCACACTTTGTCATTTTTCACCATTTCACATACCCTAACCGTCTCAAAACACTCTCTAGCAACTCTAAACATTGGGGAAGGAGTTTTTGCCCTTGTTTTCTATAATCTAACCTACAAACATCTTCTACACAAAGATCAAAGGTGTGTTCTTCATTCTAAATCATTTTTAAAGCATTTCAATTCGTTTTTATTAAACCCCAAGAGTCCAGATCTGATACAAACATGTTTTCATGAATAAAAACCTTCCTAATATCTTTCTAAACAAAACCTATTCATAAACAATGAGTTTTCATACAAAATAACATGTGTTAATGGTGTTTTATGTGATGTTATGCATTGTTTGATGATTGATTGCTGTATAGATGTTATGACAATGATCTAGGACTGTTATTGATGATGATTTATGATTGAGATAGGTTACAATTGATTATTGATGATGTTATGTTCATTTTGGGGATTTTGGGTTAGATCTAGGGCTTGTTCATGATGATAGTGATAAGGATATGATTGGGGGTTTATTGTTCATGATAATCTGAGTATATTAAGTTGATTATTGATTGATTTCATAAAGTTTCCTAATTGGGTAAAGATTGCATGCGTTTGATGTGACATCTCCATAATTTGCTATTTCGGGTAACTCGTAAAACGGACGGATTTCGGGACAAAATTGGTAGGGTTATGTAGAAATATGTCAATGATAGTTGACTGCTGTGATTGGTAATGTTTCGTGATGTTTTCGGACCGTTTAGATGCGTTTTGGTGCGTTTTATAAAATACTGATGAAAACGGGCGAACGTGGAATAAAATTGGTTCGAATGGGCGAACGTGGAATAAAATATGGGCGAACGTGGAAAAACGGGGCGAACGTGAAAAAACGGGCGAACGTAGGAAAAACGGGCGAACGGAGGAAAAACGGGCGAACGTAGGAAAAACGGGCGAACGTGGCTCAAACGGGCGAAGGAGACTGAAAAGGTGCGAAGGAGACTTAAAACTGACTGGTTCGACCGTTCTGATGCAGAAATGGGATTTTTGATACAAACTAAGTGTTTTATGCTTGAATCTTGTGTGTAATCTATGTGTACTTGATTAGTTGGGGTAATGGGTCACCAACGGGATGTCAGGTCGGTCTAGTGTGTCGGTTAAACATTTAAACACGTTTTAAAACATGCTCGGTCAAGATCTGGACAATCGGGGACTAGTTAGCCTCCGGGTTAATAGTCATCAAACTTATGTAAACTCGTTGATAGGTTGTCGTTAGTTGGGATTACCATACACGTGTTGGAATTCTAGTTATCAGAAGACGCACTCTAAGGTGAGTTTCACGGCCCCACTCTTTTACTGGTTTTACATTTTCGGGGGAGAAAACATGCTGTGTTCTTTAAACGTGTTTCAACTATGTTTTCATAAAAGGCGTTTCAACTAAGTTTTCATGAAAGGTGTGTCAACTACGTTTTGGTATTCATGAATTCATTGGGTTTTGGAGTATTCATTATGTTTTCACGTATTCATTATGTTTTAGAGTATTCATTATATTACAATGCGATCTTTGGAAGTCCCGGGGAGAACCATGAATGTGCGGGGATGCACAACGGGGGAAATGTGGATAGCGCTATTTGGGCTTGACCCGCCCCACTCGTCGACTGGAGGTCGGACGGGTGCATATTGTCTCTTAGGTATTCAGTATGCAGTATGCAGTATTCAGTATTCGGTATTCATTCGGGCACGTATTCAGTATTCACAGTATTCGAGTCCAGTAATGGTTTTCCAATCGCAGTAGTAACAGGTATTCATCTGATTTGCATGCATGTGGTCTGGATTGATCATGGGTATTCATTTGGGAGTTAGTATTCAGTTGGAGTCGATTTTCACTTGGAATTGGTATACATTTGGAGTCGGTATTCATTAAAAACCTGTGAACTCACCGGCATTATTTGCTGACGTATTTAGCATGTTTGTCTCAGGTCGCTAAGGTAGCAGCTGTCGATAGGCGCACGGAGTCTCACGGCGTCTAGGATTCATGTGCATCTCATTTAGTATTTTCAGACTTTCGTACTTTTGATTTCATGTTGTAATAAAGTTTTACGCTTCCGCAGCGTTGGATCATTTATGAAAACTTAATGGTTTGATTATGTCATTTTTACGTATCATATAGTGTTGTTTATTGTGACCGTTGACTTGGATCCTGGTGTGTCACGCGCCTCGCGGTAAAACCCCGCACGTGGAAATTTGAGGGTGTGACATTACGTTTTTTATATATCATTAAAATTATGCGATTGTAATAATATAAAGTTGAATTCAATAACAGCTTTTTGATTTATTAATTTGTTGTTCAGTAAACAGATCATAGCATTTGGTTTGTTAATGTTTTTTATATTTTGTTTATAATAATTGTATTAAAAAAGATATATGATTTGTTAAGTTTATTTTTAAGCAACAACTGTTTGTTATAACAGTTGTATCATTAATAATCAGAGATTACTTATCGCATACGCATAAGCATCAATTACCACCCATATATCAACAGTCCAAAAATAATGATTACGGTTTCGAAGTAACTTTATTAAAAACATTATTTTATTATTATTATTGTTGTTGTGTTTGCAATTGTCTTTCCTTCTATAAAAAATAATTTAAAATTTCGATAACTAACTTCCAACTTTATAGTTACTTGACTGCTGTGTTTGACGATGTTTCGCGATGTTTCGAATGTATTTGAAGCGTTTTTAGGAAAATTTATACAACAGGGGCGAACCTGGGCTCATTCGACCAAACGAATGGTCGAAGGAGAGATTCCAGGGTCGAACCTGGGAAATGTTTGGGCGAACCTGATAAAACGGTCGAATGAGACATCAAACGGTCAAACAAAACATAAAACGGGTGAAGGAGGCTTAATCTGACTGGTTCGACCGTTCTGATGCAGAAATGAGATTTTTGATACAAACTAAGTATTTTATGCTTGAACCTTATGTGTAATCTATGTGTACTTGATTAGTTAGGGTAATTAGTCACCAACGGGATGTCAGGTCGGTCTAGTGTGTCGATTGAACATTTAAATCACGTTTCAAAACATACTTGGTTACGATCTGGACAATCGGGGACTAGATAACCTTATGGTTATTAGTCGGAAGACTTATGTGAACATTTTGATAGATCTCCGGTAGAGGGATTATCAAGGGCTTAGCATTCTTACTAGTTACCGAAGAACGCTATCTAAGGTGAGTTCACGGCCCCACTTTTACAGCTTTAACTTTTGGGGGAGAAAACATGCGCTAAACTATTTTGGTAACATATGTCATACTATGGTTTTAATTTGGTTATGCTATGCGATCTTTTAAAGTCCCAGGGGAAACCATGAATGTGCGGGGATGCACAACGGGGGAAATGTGGATAGATCTATTGGGCGTGACCTGCCCCACTCGTCAGCTTGGAGGGCCGGGCGGGTGCATGTTGTCTCGAACTGGTAACATTGGTATCATGCTGAACATTCGGGCTGCTTAAACATATGCTAAACTTAAACGTGTCTAGTAATGGTTTCCAATCGTAGTAGTAATAAAACATACGCCTAGCTAGCGTACTTGGTAACACTGATATAGTATGGACATGGTAACGTTTTGGTAACACTTGGTAACATATTGAACAAACCTGTGAACTCACCAGCATTATATGTTGACGTCTTTTGGCATGTTTTTCTCAGGTCGCTAAGGTAGCAACAAATGGAACTAGGCGCACGGGTCTACATTGGCGTCTAGACATAGTTCATGTTTTGTAATAAACGCTTGGTACATTTGGGTCTATGGTCTGTAACTTATTAAATGCTTCCGCTACTGATTTTGAGATTATGAAAACTATGTCTTTTTGAATGTCGTGTATCTTTATATAGAGTTGTTTATTGTGACCGTTGACTTGGATCCCGGTTTGTCATGCGCCTCGCGGTAAAACCCCGCAAGTGGAAATTTGAGGGTGTGACATAAATATACTCACGACACACATATGTACCCATGTATCCATTCTTATTTTCATTACATCTTATTCCCATTGTTTATTTAACAAAAACCCCTTTTTGATTATCTTTGATTGTTTGGTGAAAGTTTTGATTAAAACAAAAATTATAAAAGGGTTTTCATTCAAGAACTTACCTTGATAAAATGCTCAAATCCTTGCTTCTCTCTCTAAAATCTTAAATCTTTAGGTTCAAATCTCCAAGAACACTAACTTATCTAAGTTGTAGAGTCCATTTATATGATTGCATGGACAAAACAAGAAGATTTATTGTGTTGGTGGGGGTAATCAGCCAAGAAGAAAAAAGAAAAAGAAGTTGGATGGTTTTCTTGATGTGTATGTGTGTGTATGTGCAAGAAATAAGGTATGGGGGGTATTTATGGGGAAATGGTGAGTGTTTCTCTAATAATAATAATAATAATAATAATAATAATAATAATAATAATAATAATAATAATAATAATAATAATAATAATAATAATAATAATGTTATTATATGGGGGAGGGTTTGACCGGTTTAGGGAGGGGGGTTTGGGTATTATATATATATATATATATATATATATATATATATATTTATAAATCTTAAAACATAATACTCAATCTTCTATCCTATAAAATCCCCTTTCGTAATAATTAATTAAGGTTTCTACCTATTCGGTCCATAATAACATTCCCCTATACTAATATTTATTCTTAGCTAATTTTGATCACATTAGAGGTTTTCTCATCGTTCCGGGTCTCGGATTTGCGCTAAAAAATCTAAAACGCGTAACTTTCCCGCCTTAATGGTTCAAAGACACTAATTAAAATCTATACTAGCCTTAACAATATTTTTTCACTCTCAAATATTATTTCATACCATACGGATCAATTCCAGGCTCTATAATGTTAACCGGGTCGTCGTCAACCATTACCGATAACCCGTTATCAAACAATCTGTAAGTTCCTAAAATTCCATAAGTAGAAACCACACCATCGAGACCCAACACCACCAAGAACCACCTAAACAGCCCTATCAGCCACCAACGACCACCCTAATCCGACCCCAAAATCCATAATCGGACCAGAGTTGTCACCCATCAACAAAACCACCGATAACCCTCACCACTCAACCTTAATCCGGACCGCAATAGCCCCTCCTGACCTACCTCCGCCGCTGTCACCATCACAAGAATAATAACCCGGCCTTCACCCCGTCCGGTTGATTACAGCGCCACCACCAACAATGGTGGTGGTCAGCCGCAGCTGGAATAGATAGGGAGACGTGAGGACAGAGATTGGGAGATGAGAGAGGGTAGAGAGATAGAGACGAGCGAGAGAGAGAGAGAGTAAGGAGAAGAGATTTCTAGGGTTTGGTTTGTGTGTTGGCTGATAAAAAAAATGAGGAGGAAGTTGAGATAAAGGCTTTAAATAGCTAGGGTTAAGGTTAGGTAGGTAGACACCGCGTATCAAACCCGTTACAATGTAAAATGTCTCGTTCTCTATTTTGGTTTGAAAATAAAATACAAAAGTTAGTCGGTCGCGTTCGAATTCAAAAATAACAGTAAACCGAGCAAAAAAATATAAATATTTTCGTCAGGTGGCACGTGCGTTCGATGCACGCGTTTACATTGCGTTAATTAAATCAGTTGCAGTTTCCATTATTAAAATGATCAGTTAACTTCCGAAACTTAATAATTAACAATATTTATATAAAAAAAATTATTTAAAATCACATCGGTATTGATCGGAAGTTGAACTTTGTCACACACACACACACACACACACACACATATATATATATATATTAAAGTTTACGAACAATAAGTTTGTTTGTTTAATTTAAGATAAAAATGTAAATATATGGTAACCTTTTTTAGTTGTTTTATAATAGCAAAAATATTTACATCTACCATTAATTACCGCCGTATTTTGCAAGTTTCATCTAGATTGTTGAACTGTGTAGTGATCATTATAGTGCTTTAGGGCTATTGACTGCCTGTAATAATCATTACCTTGAAACTCGAATTTTGAAGTGACATGATATTTTTTACTTATATTTATTTATCAAAATTGAATATATACATATTTCTATTGATTAAAAAATAATAATAAATTAAGTTAAATATAAGGATTTTAAAATTTATCAGTTTTTGTTTATAATATGTGTTCTTCCAAATAAATGTTTTCATCATTTATTGAATTTCATTTTGATTTGATCTATGTTTTTGTAAAATGCAATATAATTTAAAAAGGATCATATATGTTTATATTTATATATAAGATTTACATTTTTCAAGGATTTTTAATCCAAAGATGTAATAAACATTAGGAGTTGTTAGTTTATTCACCGTATAAAAAGTTGAGAAATTCATAATATTCATTTTCTATTTTTAGATATTCGTTCAACTATTTTCAATTTAGAACTTTCCATGATATATTATGCATAATGATATTAACATTATTTTTATTATTTTTGTTGTGTTGAATTGTCTTTCATTATATCAAAAATAAATAAAAAATATCAAAAGTAACTTCCAACTTTAGGTTTACTTGAAATCTAACTGATAAAGTTGAAAACCAACTTTACAAATAATTAGCATATTTATTCTATAAAGTGGAGGAACTCCCAATATTTTATTTTTCATCTTTATACATGTGTCCATCCAATATGCATAATGATATTCACTGTCAATTTTATTTCCAGAAATTTTCGAAAGATTCTTACAATCAAAGGAAAATAGATTACCAACAATCCGTTGGTAAGAAAGTTGGAATTCATGTTTTTCGTCATTCATACAATCAAAGGAAGCCATCATGAGGACTTCTCTTGCACTTCCTTTAGTGACTAACAAAGAGATTGTCTTCTTGTAATTTAGTGGGTTCAATATTTCCATTGGAACAAGGACATCATAAGTTCGAGGTTAGTATCTTGCTGATGAAGAAGAAAAAAGAGATGTCTTTTTAATCTTTAGGGCTTGTAGAACTGGATCATATTTAAATAGTTGTTGTTGTCGTGTAATTCTTTTCAAGGTTTTTGTTTCTGCTTTTGTTCGAATGATGCTGGGAAGAAATATCATTCTCTAGGTTTTGGTAACTAGAAGGATTTTTTTATGTTTCGTTGTATTTTTATGTTATATATTGTAATATTGTTGTTATTAAAGTAGTTTTTTAAAGATATTTGAATATCTTGTTTTATAAATATTCCATTTTGTGTTTATTTTTGTTAAATTAAATATTTAACTCAAATTATTGAATTGTAATAATACGATTAAATCGTATAACAATTGTTTTAAAGAAACTTTGTTAAATAGAAGAAAAGAGATTTTAAGAAGTGTTTAAAACCGCAGATTAATTATTGATATGTAGTGCCCTTGTCTTTGCCACTAGCGGGTCGCTCGGTGGGATTGGTCGGTCAAAAAAATGTCTACTGTTAAAATCAACAGATGATCGGTGTTTCGTAATCAAATACTAAAAATGTAAATGTGTTATAGTTTTATAACTTGAACTTAGACTAGGTTTCTATACCATAGTTATTAGGACATTGAACATAATTATAATATTTATATTAATAATTTAAACAGCTGGTTATAATAACATAATTGACTTATATGTAAATATTCAGTTTACATATATTAAAATATTTGTTACATTGAGTATATTTCATGTCATTTCTTAAAGAAGTTTGTCATTGAAATATTATTTATTTAAAACATAATAATTCGCCAATAAAAACTATATTTTCACGTTTTATAGATGGTGATATTTTTGTAGAATTTTTATTGAAATAAAACATATGTTCATTTTATAAGGATATAGGAACAATAAAAGGTTTCAAATCATTTGTAAGAACAATAGTTTTAATTGTTTAATTAATATAAAATAATAATGTTTTAATTTATGGTATGTTTCCATCTAGATCCTTCATTTGTACCGTGCTTATCAAAGACTATTAGGGTTGTGGCGACTGTTTGTAATTATAAATTTGAAAAGAGTGATCTAATTTAAATTTATAGTTATTTTGTTAGATATTGATTACACCTTAAGTTTGAAAAGTCTGTTTTTAAACTCTGGTTACATCATCCTTTAGTTGAGAATTGTAATATATCACAGTTCTTTACAACATCTGTTGAAAAGTCATCAAATATTGTATACCTTGAACTTATAATAGGTTTCTATTCGAAAGTTATTATTATGATATTGAAAATAATCATAATATCCATACTATTAATTTAGATAGATTGTTCTAATAACTTAAGTTATTGTTATCTTCACCTGATTTATGATTGTACCTGAAGAGTACTTAGAATAAATTTGTTACTTGGTATTAGTTCGGTTCTTCGTAGCAGACATTGTCTTTGGAAATTTGTATTAGTGACACTAAGAGTAAACTATTTATAACATTATTTTATTAGTTGTTTTGCTAATGGTTATACTATTGACGCAATGAGTAAAAAATCTTAATATAATATGTAAGACATTTTATCTCTCTATAAAAGCCAAGCAATTCGTCATTTCATTTTCCAACTTTATTTCTCTTCATTTATTATGATAAATAAATAAACTACCATCGATAAAAAAGTATTATTTTTTTCCTATGAAAAAAAATGGATAAGAGTAAAGCCTTTGTTAATCAAGTTGAAATTGGTATTCTCGGAAGACTCTTACAATCAAAGGAAAATATTATTCTTATCACGATCTCCTTTACAACCTGTCTAATTAGAGATGGGTGTATAGTGAAATAATATGTCTCTGATTCTTGAGGACTTAGAGCTATTATGTGTAATTATTTTTGTTTTTGTTGTTGTCTTCTTCAGGTTTTTTGGTCATTTTCTGCCTGTATTTGTATGTATTTTCTATTCTAATGGAAGAAATGTTATAGTTAGCATTACTTCAGTTTTGTATTGAATGTCATAGTTAGCATTATTTCAGTTTTGTATGGATATTGGATTTTTTTCTTAGAATTCTTATGTTTTTTATATATTTTGGTGAGTTTTGTATCGGTATGGATATTGTATATACCTTTGTTAGAATTCTTACGTTTTTTATATTTTGGTGAGTTTTGTATCGATATGGATTTTTTTTCTTAGAATTGTTACGTTTTTTATATATCATTAAAATTATGCGATTGTAATAATATAAAGTTGAATTCAATAACAGCTTTTTGAGTTTTTAATTTGTTGTTCAGTAAACAGATCATAGCATTTGGTTTGTTAATGTTTTTTATATTTTGTTTATAATAAATGTATTAAAAAAAGATATATGATTCGTTAAGTTTATTTTTAAGCAACAACTGTTTGTTATAACAGGTGTATCATTAATAATCAGAGATTACTTATCGCATACGCATAAGCATCAATTACCACCCATATATCAACAGTCCAAAAATAATGATTACGGTTTCGAAGTAACTTTATTAAAAACATTATTTTATTATTATTATTGTTGTTGTGTTTGCAATTGTCTTTCCTTCTATAAAAAATAATTTAAAATTTCGATAATTAACTTCCAACTTTATAGTTACTTGAAATCCAACTAATAAAGTTGAAAACCAACTTTATGATTACGAGTAGTTATTATATTTCAGTCTATAAAAGGGGATGAATTCCCAATATTCATTTTCAGTATTCTCACTTTACATCTCTCCATTCAATATGCATTATGATATTACTTTTAATTCTGTTTCCACAAATTTTTCGAAAGATTCTTTCAATCAAAGGAAAATAGATTGCCAACAGTTTGTTGGTAAACTACTTCAAATTGATGTTTTCGAATGATTCTTCCAATCAAAGGAAAACATCAATTTATTATTACATATATACATCCACTTCCTATTTTCAATGGTTAAGCTTTTTGGATCTGGATGATATTTAGATACGAGGTGCTGTCGTGTACTGGTTTTCATTGTTTTGGTTTGTCATTTGGTTCGATGATGCTGTGAAGAAAGATCAATGACTAGGGTTTCGTTGTTAGTAGGGTTTTTTTTTATATTTCCTTGTATTTTTATTTAGTTTGTAAAGTCACTGTCACACCCTCAAATTTCAACTTGCGGAGTTTTGCCGCGAGGCGCGTGACAAACCAAGATCCAAGTCAACGGTCACAATAAACAACACTATATGAAATACGTAAACTCGAAACATAATTCTTATATCAGAAAATTGTAGCGGAAGTATTATCAAATTACAAACCAAGTTTCAACGTGTTCCAAAAATGTTTATTTCAAAAGCATGAAACTAAGCCCTAGACGCCATGCAGAATCGTGCGCCTAGTTCGTGTGATGCTACCTTAGCGACCTGAGAAAAGTATGCCAAAACGATGTCAACATATAATGCTGGTGAGCTCATAGGGTTATATAAAAATGTTACCAAGTGTTACCAAATGTTACTAAGTCCCAAAACCTGTCAATACCATATCAATGAAACCAAAGTATGCTAGCTAGGCGTATGCTTTGTTACTACTACGATTGGAAAACCATTACTAGACAATTTTAGCAATGTTTAGCATATATTCAGCCCGAATAATGATCAGCATGTTTAGCAAAGTGCGAGACAACATGCACCCGTCCGACCTCCAGTCGACAAGTGGGGCAGGTCATGCCCAATAGATCTATCCACATTTCCCTCGTTGTGCATCCCCGCACATTCATGGTTTCTCCCGAGACTTCCAAAGATCGTATAGCAACTCAAAAGTAGATCATAGTATGACATATGTTACCAAATATAAGTTTGGCACATTTTTCTCCCCAAAAGTAAAACCAGTAAAGTGGGGCCGTGAAACTCACCTTAGGTTGTGTTTTCTTCAAGCTAATAAGAAAAGCCAAGCCCTTGATAATCCCAACTACCGGAGATCTATCAAAATGTTCACATAGGTGTTCCGACTAATAACCATAAGGTTATCTAGTCCCCGATTGTCCATATCGTGACCAAGTATGTTTAATAACGTGATTGACTGCTCAACCGACACACTAGACTGACCCGGCATCCCGTTGGTGACCCATTACATAAACTAATCAAGCATACATAGATTACACATAAGGTTTAAGCATAAAACACTTAGTTTGCATCAAAAATTGCACATACGAAGAGATAGGGTCGAATCAATGTTTCTAGAGGCTCCTTCGACCCCAAGGACCCTTGGTTCGACCCCCATGAGGCTCCTTCGACTCCACGTGGGTTCGAATGAGGGCCATGTTCGACCTCCCATGCTACACAATCACTAAAATGCATCAAAACAATCTGAAAACATCACGAAACATCATGAAACACAGCAGTCAATCATGATTAACATATTCCTACGAAACCCCGCCAATTTTACCCCAAAATCAGTTCAATTTAACACTTACCCAAAATGGTAAAATTATGGAAACGTCACATCATGCATGAAAACTTTACCCAATTTGGAAACTTTTTGAAATTCTTTCACAATCACCTAAAAATGCCCATTTTAATGTGTATATGAAAACCCCCAATAGTTTTATCAATAATAACAACATGCAACAAGCCCTAGATTTATCAAAATCCCCAAATTAGACATGATATCATCATCCATCTAATTGTAACCTAAAACAATCATGAACCAACACCAATAGCAGCCCTAGATCATGTTTTTATCATAAGTATAGAATCAAATCATTAAACAACACATAATATCACATAACACACCATTAACATATGTTTATTGATATGAAAACCCATGTTTAATGATAAGGTTTTGTTTAGAAAGTTGTTTAAAAGGTTTTTAATCATAAAAACATCCTTAGAACAGATCTGGACATTTAGGGTTAGATGAAAACAAATCAAAATGCATTAAAAAGGGTTTTGGATTAAGAACACACCTTAGATTCTTGATTAGATGGTGTGTTGTAGGTTAGATTATGAAAAACGAGAGCAAAAACTCCTTCCTCAGTGATTAAAATCGATTGAGAGTGTTTAGAGGCGACTAGGGTTTGTGAAATGATGAAAAATGACAAAGTGTGGTATTTATACCAAAGCCACATTCGACCTCAAGCATGGGTCGAATGAGGGTTTATGTGGTCGAATAAGCTTTTTGTTGCTTTCCCATCTCTGGTTCGACCCCCCTACGGGTCGAACCAATACTTGTGTTTTCCAGATTTTCCAGTTTTGTCGTTTAAACGCATTTTAGCACATCCTAACACATGAACATGCAATCCTAACATATGTTAAGCATATACAATCATGTTTACACCTTTGAAGCACGTATTTGCACATTGTATCCCACATATGTATCAATCTACGTATCCTACTTAATTCAATTCATGTAATTTCACCAACAACGGAACTCAGTACCAGTGTATTCCGAAAACAACTCCCAATGAGCCTCCAGTTCATTGAACCCTGGACAATCCTAATATGACCCGACTTAACTAACCCAGTTAAGTCTGTTTGTAAATGTTTTTCGCTAAGGTAGACTTAAGTTTTACCAAAATGTTTAAGCCGAACATGCCGGGTGTCACATCATCCCCACGTTGAAAGAATTTTCGTCCCGAAAATTGTACGATGCCAAAAAGGAAAGAGAGACAAAAAGAAAGAAAGAAACGAAAAGAAAATTTACCGGTCGTTACATCATCCCCACGTTGAAAGAAATCTCGCCCCGAGATTCAAATGCACGCTTCGGAAAATGATGAGGATACTTAGATTGCATCTGATCCTCTCGTTCCTACATGAACTCCGGTCCACGATTCAAGTTCCAACGAACCTTAATGATGCGGATTTTACTCCGGCGAAGGCTACGAATCTTATAGTCAAGAATCTCAAGTGGTTCCTCCACAATGCGAAGATGATCATCAACCTTGATCTCTTCCAGTGGTCTGATTAGAGATTCGTCAGTCAAACACTTCTTCAAGTTAGACACATGGAAGACGTTGTGAACACTACCGAGCTCCGGTCGGTAAGTCAAGTTTGTATGCCACCAGTCCAATCCGTTCCAGGATTGCAAACGGTCCAACATAACGAGGGTTAAGCTCGCCACGCTTTCCAAAGCGTATGACGCCCTTCCATGGTGAAACTTTCAGAAGTACACTTCCCCAACCTGGAACTCCAAAGGTTTGCGACGGCGATCGACATAACTCTTTCGACGATCCGTTCCCACTTCCATTCTGGAATCTCAGGTTGTTGCAGGAGACCAGATGGCTTCTGATACTCCACCTTGACTTTAGCACAAGTCAAGCATTTTCTCACGTAGGAGGCTATATCAGATTTCATGTTCAGCCACCAATAGAGTATCTTCAAATCCTAATACATCTTGTCGGAGCCAGGGTGAACAGAGTACCGGGATTTCTGAGCTTCATCCAAGACAAGCTCCCGTAATCCCCTGAACAAAGGAACCCAAACGCGTTATGCAAAGTAGTGTAGGCCATCGGACCTTAGTTCAAGGTGCTTATCAGCATTGTGCATAGTTTGAGCTTTAAGGTTTTCTTCCTTCAAAGCTTCCAGTTGTGCAGAACAAATTAGGTCAGGCAAAGAGGGATGAATGGTGAGTTGTAAAGCTCAAACATGACGAGGTTTCGCAGATTCCTTCCTGCTCAAGGCGTCCGCCACAACGTTCGTCTTGCCAGGTTGGTACTTAATGGCACAATCATAATCGTTTAGGAGTTCAACCCAGCGACATTGCCGCATATTTAGCTCCTTCTGGTTGAAAATGTGCTGAAGACTCTGGTGATCGGTGTAAATGGTGCATTTGGGACTGTACAAGTAATGTCTCCAGATTTTTAACGCAAAAACCACCGCCCCCAGTTCCAAGTCATGGGTAGTATAGTTCTTCTCGTGAACCTTATGTTGATGAGAAGCATAAGCAATAACCTTCTCGCGTTGCATCAACACGCCACCGAGACCACAAATAGAAGCGTCACAGTATACAACAAAATCATCCGTACCCTCAGTTAAAGATAGAATAGGTGCATAACAAAGTTTAAGCTTCAACATCTAAAATGCCGATTCCTGCAGTTCACCCCAGTCAAACTTTTGGCCTTTCTGGGTAAGAGATGTGAGGGGTTGAGCAATCTTCGAAAATCCCTCAATGAAACGACGATAGTAACCCGCAAGACCTAGGAATTTCCGCACCTCAGATGGCGCCTTTGGTGCTTCCCAGTCTTTAATAGCTTATCTTTTAGCCGGATCGACATGAATTCCCAATTCATTAACCACATGCCCTAGGAATTGAACTTCGCGCAACCAAAAATCTCACTCTGAGAACTTAGCATACAACTGCTCTCGTCTCAAAAGTTCCAAGACCAACCGCAAGTGTTCCTCATGGTCCGTCTTGTTCTTGGAATAAACCAGAATGTCCTCAATAAACACGATGACGAATTTATCAAGGTAAGGCTTGCAAACGCGGTTCATCAAATCCATGAACACCACCGGTGTGTTAGTGAGACCAAAAGGCATGACCAAGAACAAAAAATGGCCATAACGAGTGCGAAAAGCAATCTTCGGAACGTCAGCTTCCTGAACGCGCAACTGGTGATAACCAGATCGCAAATTAATCTTCGAATAGTAACTAGAACCCTGGAGCAGGTCAAAGAGATCATCAATGCGAGGGAGAGGATAACAATTCTTGATGGTCACTTTGTTTAGCTCGCGATAATCGACACACATGCGAAGACTTCCGTCCTTCTTTTTCCCAAACAAGATAGGAGCTCCCCACGGGGAGAACTCCGTCGAATGAAATCCTTTTCAAAGAGTTCCTGTAACTGGTTGGATAACTCTTGCATCTCAGGAGGTGTAAGACGATACAGGGCTCGAGCAATAGGAGCTGCACCAGGTGTAAGATTAATACCAAACTCAACCTGACGATGAGGAGGGAGACCAGGCAAATCATCGGGAAACACATCAGCAAAGTCACGAACCACAAGGATCTCCTCGATCTTCTTATCATCGTCAGATGAAATAGAAACAAGTGCCAGAATGGCCGAATAACCCTTCTGAAGATACTTAAGGGCTTTCATCAGGGAGAGGGATCCGAATGACCTTATCAAAACAAACGATCTCCGTACGATACAACGATAACCAATCCATGCCTACAACGACATCGAAACTACCCAGGACACCGGCATAAGGTTAATGGGGAAAAACAAACCCGACAGTTCCAAGCGACATTCCCTAAGAATATGTGTCGCTTCGATGTTCTTACCATCAGCCAATTCTATCAAGTACTTAGCCTCTAAAGGTGTGGGTACTATATCTAGCAATCGACTAATGTCCACACATATGAAACTCTTATCAGCACCAGAATCAAACAAGACAGAATCATAGCAATCATTAAGAAGGAACGTACCGGTAACTGTGTCAGGATCCTTCTTGGCCTCTATAGAGCCAATGACGAAAGCACGCGCATTTCAGCTTGGGGAAATCACGCTTGAAATGCCCTATGTCACCATAGTTGTAGCATCCCTGCTTTCCTGGAGTCCCCTGAGCAGTAGGAGCAGGAACAGCAGTACGCGCCTGAGTCGGCGAAAGTGTCGCTCTACAATCCTTAGCAAGGTGCCCCAACTGCTGGCACCGATGACAACGAGCTCGGTCACAGTTCCTAGAATGATGGAACCACACTTGTTGCATTTTGGATGCTTCCCAACATACCCACTCGACTTCTGCCCCGAAGACGACCCAGACGAATCAAACTTCTTCACCGACTGAGATGGTGTTGGCACAACACTCTTCCCCACACTATCCCACTTCCTCTTGTTACCCTCAGAACCCTTCACAATAGTACCCTTAGGAGGTAAAACACCCTCCGCCACCTTCAAGTTAGTCATCCTATGAGCCGATCGGACGACCTCAGCAAGTGTGGGAAGATTACCGGCAGCCACCAATCCTGCTATCTCCGGTACCAACCCAGAAATGTAGTGCTCAATCCTCCTGTACTCAGGTGTGTGTAAGTCAGGACACATGTTAGGACAAAAAGGATTGGTGAAACCACTTTTGCAAACCTTAGTCTAATTCACTTCTGTCAATTTATTCTAAGTATAGAACTACTGAAGAAAGAAGACCAAACAGCTGAAGAAGGATTCTACAAGTACTGAAGAAGAAATACATCAGAAGTTCTGAAGTCCAAACCAAACAGTTCACTGAAGAACTACTGAAGACAAACTACTCATCAGTAGTTTGTCATTCATCAGCACTTGTCCAAGAATCTTTCCACCGCCTTATGTTTCAGTAGTTTATTAGTTTAGTATTACTTTAACTTTTGTACAAGTTCCAAGATTGCAACTTGTTGCAACTTGTCTCTGAACTTGCTTTTTGGCAAGGTTCATGTATTTGTAAAGTCTATAAATATAAGGGTTCATCCCTCTATTTTAGACATTGATTTTAATACAGAAATCCTTCAAAGCTTATCATTGTTATTACCATTTCATTTACTGAGAATCTGTTTAAGTGTTCATTCCCATTCATTGCTTAGATTGTCATTAAATACTTGTCTTTAGTTTTATCAAACGTCCAGGGGGAGTAATAACTCCTGTTGATAAGTGTAGCTTTAAACTCATATCAATCCGCTGTGCTATCACTGATAAAGAACTAGCTAGACACTTAAGTGTACACTAGCAAGTTCATACAAAGAGCTATACTGATCCAACAATTGGTATCAGAGCACTAGTTTATCTGATCACATATCAATCTAACACATTGAGAATCAGACACAGGCTCTTATTGATATTCAATAAAGGATTAAAAGTTCACTTTTATCAACATTCATCACTTTAAGAGATATTTGACAAATCAATACTCTTTAAAATGGATCCACATAATACTGGTTCTGCTAATAAACCTTCTATGCTAGTAAGAAATGAATATAATATCTGGCAAAGGAGAATGGCACATACCTTATCACAGACCAACACAGGTTGCTGGAAATCTGTGATAGATGGTCCTCATAAACCAGTAAATATCAATCTTGAAACTAAAGAAGAAATTCCAAAAGACACAAAAGACTATACAGATGATGATTTCCTAAAACTTGAGCTTGATGCTAAAGCTTTGTCTATGTTGGCAATGGCACTCCCAAATGAAATCTACTCTGGCCTATTACATTGTGATAGTGCCAATGAGCTTTGGGACTGCCTCAAAGAACAGTTTGGAGGAACTGAAGAGGTGATTGCTAACACCAGAGAAATCCTGGCTCAACAATATGAATCTTTTGCTCACATTAATGGGGAAACTTTAACGCAACAATTTGAAAGATTCTCCTCATTAATATCTGAGCTAAAATTAAATGGTCAGACCTACACAACTGTATCTATGCTTCATAGATTTTTAAGGTCTTTACATAAAAAATGGGAAACATACTCTATAGTCTTAAGATCTTCACCAGACTTTAGCTCCCTCACTCTTACAAAACTTCATGGGAGATTACTTACTTTTGAAAGAGAAATTGATTAAAAGAAAAGGTTACAAAGTTCTGGAAAAACTGCTGATGACTATCTACCAGGTAGTACAGCACTATTGGGGTAAGACTCACCAACTTGTTCAAATAGTTTTGGATCTTTTGACCATATTGACATAACTGCTGGGATCTCATCTGAAAGATCATTCCCAGGTTATGACAATAATGATTTTAGTCAAACTACTGATAACATGTGTTTTATCATGGATGATTTAAAAAATTTTAGCAGTGATGACTTGGAAGAAATGGATATTCTACACCAACTGGCCATGTTAAGTTTAAAAACAAATAAATTTTACAAAATCTCAGGAAGGAAATATCCAGGACTCAACAGTTCAACAAAAATTGGTTTTGACAAATCTAAACATAGATGTCACAAGTGTCAAAAGTTGGGACACTTTGCTAGAGAGTGTAATGTAACACCCCAACCGATGGCGGAAACATCGGGATGTCACGTATTGACGATTGTTCAGTAGCTCATGGTAAATAATAAATTTCATTAATTGATTACATAAATTACATACAATTGTTCTAAAAGAATTTGTACATCAAAATGAAAAATACTAGATACACATCTTCAAGCATTAACTCTTATCTTCAAGTAAGCTATATCCTGAAACATGTTATGTTTGAAAATATTTTGGGTTAACAAAAGTTGGTGAGAATTACAAAGGTTTGAATGTTGAATAAAATTTGTACAATTCGAGTGTCATGGCAAGTCTAGTCCATATGTGAAAACAATACTACCCGGTAAATCGTGTGCATAATCAAACCTTGTGACTAGAATATTGTGGTCCATCCCATACGCATATGGTTCACTCGTTTTTGTTGCGATAACAATCACCCACGCTACCTATGTAGGAGGTAACGTATCCGGGTGGGGTTGTCAGCCCAATAGATCTATCATTGTGTATCGTTGGCTTGTACGGAGTTAATGATTATGCTAGAATAATTGTGCTTACCATAGTAATGTTTAAGACATAATGCAACATAGAATAACACATAGACACTTATGATTGAATTGTAAATTGAATGTTGTAACATGTTTCACCCCAAAAATAGTGAAATGGAAAAGGGGCTATGTAAAACTCACCTTAGGTGCTTAATGAGTTCGTGAGTTTTCTTGAGCGTGCAAACACTTAGTAATAATGCCTTGGAAAACTCGGAACTAGCTAGAGGAGATAATGATGGATGAAAACTTTAGTATGTGGGAGATGGGATAATAATGTTTTTTTTATTGAATATTATAAAGAGTTGAATGGTAGGCTATTGTATTTATAGTGTAGAAATTGGAGTTGTAATTAGGGACTACTTTGACTAGGTTAAAATTTAGGAACAACTTTGACTTGACTAGAAGACCATATTTACTAACACTTTGACTTAACTTGACTAAGAGACTATGTTTGACTTTTCAGGTTTGACTAAGGGCCCTTAAAAGGGTTTAAGTTTAATTGGTTTTAATTAACATCACAAAACACCAAATGGTGTAGTGGTTTGTGTGGTGTGGTTAAGGTTTAGCCCGCCAGGGACTCGGGTTCGAATCCTGGCTCAGGCAAACATTTTTTTTAACGTTTTTAAATCAGAATTTTTAATAAAATCCAATTTAATATTGATTATAAGTCATTATTTAAGCAAAAAAATTAATAAAATGGATGGGAAAGATAATGTAAACATGAATTGGATGAATAAACGAGAGAGTTATATATATATATATATATATATATATATAAATTGTGTGATGTTACAGTCTCCCCTACTTTAGGAACTTCGTCTCGAAGTTTATTAAAAACACAGGGTTGAGGATGATTAGGTATAAATTAAGTCAACTGGGGTTTGGAAAATTTGGGTTAAGGCACGACATGGATTTATAGGTAATAGAATAATATGTTTCGAATAATTTGGATAAATGGTTAGATATGTGTGAGTTTTAAGGGTTGGATTAGGTTCGTCTGAAATAGCAAGGAGAATAAGAATCTAGCAAAACACTAAACTTAAGTGTTAGGAAAGAAATGCATGAGTTGATTGACTATAGAAAGACTAAATGAACTACCAGGTAACTATAGTTTATAATTGATTATCTACCGATAACCTTGATAGAATTCCACACTACCTTAACGTACCTGTAAATTCATGATTACGTTCCGAACCGCAATCACCAATTTACCGTACATTTGGGTTTTGTGTCCTTCTATGACTCTAAACACATATGTAAGTAATGCAAAATAACCTTGTGATTGAATCTTTATATCAATGAGTCTAATAAATCTTTGTATCAAATTACATGTATGATGTATCCAAAAATGAGTCCAACTGTTGAGCAGGAAAAGACCTCTACCAGTCAGTGAGTAGGAACCTCTACAGATTGTTGAGTAGGTGCGATAGCCTCTACCAGTCGTTGAGCAGGTTATTAGAACCTCTACCGATTGTTGAGAAGGCATGATGACCTCTACCAATCGTTGAGCAGGTTGTTAGGTACTCTATTAACTGTTGAGCAAGTACTTCATCCCCTACCAGTTGTTTGATTAAGTGTAACAATTGTTTTTTATTTAACACATAAGTTGCAAGTTCGTAATATATACATGTAAGTAAGTTTGTAAATGCATCAAGTATAGCATGCGAGTTGTAATAGAGTTGTCCTAGACAAGATTAATGACTCTAGGTGTGTTTATAGCAAATAGTTTATATTCCATGCTTTCAAGTATCATGAATAATCAAATGTTCAAGTAGATAATCAAATCCTCATGTATAACTAAGAACCAAGTTTGATGCAACGAACAATCAAGTTTTCAATAGTCTGATTATCATAGGGATCAAGTTCATGTTCCAGAAGGTGAAGAATATGAAATTAGTTCTTGAGAGGATGATGAAGAACTCAAAGCATCATCAAGGTTATGAAAGATAGTGAACGTGAAAATAGTTAATAAAGGGTTTATTTTATAGTAAGGAGATTATGTAGCAGTGTAAATCGTGGGGTTTGGATCAAAGGTTAGAATCTAGCGTATGAGAAAACATGATTTTGATAAATACCAAAAATTGTAAAAGTTCGAACAAGTTGAAAATAATTAGGTGGCAATGGAGATTAAATTTTGTTCATGAGGATGGAAAGATCTTATCATTTTTCTTTTTAAAACTGGTTTCTTATATAAAACAAAAGTTGCTAAATAGTATAAACTAAGTGGCTTTAGATCAGAATATTTTAGTTTAGTCGAAGATTTTAAACACGACGTTAGGTTTTATAGATCAAGGTGACATTATATCAAAAATCCTTTGTTATGCTAATGAATAAACATTTGGATTTAGAAATTAAGTTTGAGGATATCTTATAATAAAAATATGTATTTTCCATGGTTTATAGGTGATGAAAATTTTGACAATATTAAGAAATCTTTAGTGTTGGGCTAGGGTCTACCCAAGTTATGAGGTTACAGTTTAGAAATATGTAACATGTTGAAAAATGAAATAATATGATTTGGGGAGGGTGTTGAAAATAATCAAACATGTAGCTAAGATGGTAAGATGAAATGTGATTGTGAAATCCATATATGATTAGGAAATGGGATTGATTTAAGCTGCAAAATTTTAAGATTTTAGAGCTTAGTTTTAAGGAAAGTGAATGTAATCATTTATTCATTAATTAAAACGAAGAAACGAAAACGTTGACTTATCAAAGCTTCTAGATTCTAATAACATAGTGAAGACATGCTTTAGCCTATAAGTGAACACTCATCCCGAGAATTCCCAGGTAGGCATCCGAGTCCGTCGTCTGATTGGGATTTATGTGCAATGCCAGTCCTAGACAGAAAACTCAGAATACAAGCGTTTACCCTTCCATATTGCACGTGTTCGTTATTAGAATATAGAGCTTCGACGAGATTTATAAGGTATTTCAGGTTAGGATCTGAGAATTTTGTTCCAGTTATGGAGAGCAAACATCTTGTAGGGACTAAAGTAGGGATAAGAAGTAGGATAGAGGTAGAGAATAGAAACAAGTAGAGTTGCAAGTAAAAGGAGCAAGTACTGGTCATAATCCTATGTTTATAGACTAGATTATTTTTCTAATAACCTAATTCCCTATAACCATAGCTCTGATACCAATCTGTAACACCCCAACCGATGGCGGAAACATCGGGATGTCACGTATTGACGATTGTTCAGTAGCTCATGGTAAATAATAAATTTCATTAATTGATTACATAAATTACATACAATTGTTCTAAAAGAATTTGTACATCAAAATGAAAAATACTAGATAGACATCTTCAAGCATTAACTCTAATCTTCAAGCAAGCTATATCCTGAAACATGTTATGTTTGAAAATATTTTGGGTCAACAAAAGTTGGTGAGAATTACATAGGTTTGAATGTTGAATAAAATTTGTACAATTCGAGTGTCATGGCAAGTCTAGTCCATATCTGAAAACAATACTGATATACGTTAAAATATACATATTTAAATCCCCGATTAAGCTCCCAATTTACGCGTTTTCGACCATAATTGCACGAATTTGGTACTTAACCGCTTCATATATTTATTTCAGGTCTTAAACGGCGCCTCGAAGACAAAGTCGAAGAAACCGGGCTAAAAACGAACAAGACGGACAACTTCTACAAAATTGACCAAGTCTGGAAGTTGTGCACGGGAGTGCCAAATCTGTGCACTCCCGTGCGGGTCACATCTGCTCGGGAACAAGCCTCTACGGCCAGGCGTACCATGCAGTGCACTCCTTTGTGCTCGGCAACATCAAGATCAGCACGGTCGTGCGCCCTGATGGCACTCCCGTGCCAAAAATCAAGATATTTTCAGGAATCACCCAGCCACTTGCCCACTCGACCACTTGCACGTCAACTCACCAAAGAAAAAGTGCACGGCCAGGAGCACGGCCGTGCACCTGACCGTGCACACCTTCGAAATTTGCTTAAATACAGGAACACAGCCCTCTGTTACAGCCATTGGGTTTTGGAGAGCGAATTTGGGCGATTTTCTGGACTTTCCAAGCTGCTGGTCAGGCGTTTGACAAGCTCGGGATCTCATCCTACTCATCTAACATCATCCAATCCTTCACATTCAAGATTTATGGTTTGATCTATAAACTTTAAGTTTGTTCAAATCTGAATATTTTGGCTTGTTTGTGTCGTTTATGTATTGCATTATAGTCTACGGATATTATCTAGTAATCGTTAGTAGTTAAAACAATCGTTTGTTTGAAATCAAGTTTTGTATAAATTTGGCGTTTTTCATGTTTGAATCTTGATGATCATAATGCAACCTTGTTTCATTGTTGATAGATTTGTAGTTGTGTTCGGATGACTTTGATGATTATCGAATGTGTTAGGCGGATTACTTGTTGAGAAAACCGTCCGTTTAATCGTCCGGTAGTAAACTAGTTAACTTGTTAATAAAGCTTACACCATGAAACTGTAACCGGGTATTGGTTTGGTTAAAGTCACTCGGATAATAATTATGAATGTTTACCGGCACGTAAAAGAGTTTAAAGAGCTTAATGGTGTTGTTACTAATCTTTGACGCGGTTAATGATCTTTGCTAGTTATTTTGGTAGAAATAGCGATCTTAGTAGATTTGTGTTCAAAGTTAGTAAAATGGAATAGGTTGTGAAATGCTCTACTTTATGCTAGTCTCGGTGGTCGTATTGTGTATTCGATATTGCTTTCCTTTGCTAGTGCGGTTGAGGACTCTCGAAAGGTGATACTAACCCTTCTTTAATGATTCACATGAGATCATATCAGCTGCGCGCTAATGTACGACTTGAGGTGGCTAACGTGTGTATTCGTGTTAGCTTTCCGTATAGTTGTCATGTTAGGATGCCCGAAAGGGACACTAACTATCGGAAAATGGGAATGTTGATCACGCCTTTATTTCTTATATAGATGACATTCTAGGATTGGCGTATTATAGCTTATATAGTTATATTTTCTATTTGGAGTCGTAGTTAAGTTATTTACATGTTTTAGAATTAATTTAGTCTTAAACAAAACTCAAACTTATCTTTTCCTACTGGTAAATCGGGGACAGAGTTTTAGTACAATTGCTCCGCGCGCGTCCATGGATCGATATCTGGTTCTTATCTGTACGTTACTACATATATGACAGGGTACACTTGCCCTATTGTGTGTGTTTTAATATTAAGGTCTAAACCATTTTTATAAATATTAAAGCAAAACGTGTGTTAAAATCCATTGTAAAATATGTATAGTTACGCACACGTCAAGTTTTTGGCGCCGTTGCCGGGGACGCGACGAGCTTTAGGAACGAACCGAGTCAACTTTTTACCAGTGTACATGCTTGTGAATACTTGTTTATACTTCTTTGATTCGTTATTTCATTCATTAATTTGCATATATGATTATTTGAATTTTTATTAGATTTATATGTCTGTTGATATATTGGATTAATTTTAGATTGGTTTATAGGTTGCATATAGATTCGTTCGGTTATCTGCTTATAGGATTGTTTGATTTGATTTTTCGTTCATTAGGATGTTGATAGATTTAATTTATTGAATATTGGATTAATTGGTTTGTCTATGAATTTGATTTGTTCGTTATTTGATTAATTAGATTTATTTGTTCGTACTCGGACTAATTATTAATTTCATTCTTTGTATAGTTTTAGGCTAAGTCTGCTTATTTCTGTTCATTTTATTGATTCTATTTGTTTATATTTGATTTTCTTGAATATATTTGCTTTCCGTTATTTTCGCATGAATTTATTGATTCTTTATTTCATTTATTTATTTTTCTGTCTTTTATCGCCTTTTTGGGTTTGTCATATATTCGCCTGTTGCAACTGTATCATTCTTACATGCAGGTTGATGTCCACAAACCCTGGGTCTTCTGGTGATCTTTCTGACGAGGAGCTAAGGCGCCTGAGGAGAAGCGAGCGGATTAGACTTCATAAATTGCGTCTTGTTTCTGATATTCTTATTGCTGCTCCTATTGTTGAGGTCCCAATTGAGGAGGCGAGGCACGATCTGGCCGACGACAACGGGTCGGACGCCCACAGCGACATTATCATGGCGGATGACGACATTCCGCTGAATGATAGTGGTCGTCCAGGAGGAGATGGACTCGCACCGAGTATTGTCCGTCCGACTATTTTGGCGGACCATTTCGAGATCAAATCTAGTATCGTGAATATGATACAAAACTCGGTGCAATTCGGTGGACTAGAGCACGAGGATCCAGGACGACATATTGCTGCATTCTTAGAGGTTTTAGCCACCTTTAAGATGACGGGCATCTCCGATGATGCTATCCGTCTCCGACTCTTCCCATTCTCACTGCGGGACAAAGCCCGGACTTGGCTTCTGTCACAACCCGCAGGGTCGATCACGACTTGGGCAGAGTTGTCACAACAATTCATGCAGCAGTATTTTCCTTCGGAAATGACACAAAAACTGAGGAATCGCATCATGACATTTCTTCAGGATGACGATGAATCATTGTACACAGCCTGGGAAAGGTTTAAAGACCTACTCTTGAGTTGCCCGCACCATGAGCTTTCGAAAAGGCATTTGGTGCAAACTTTTTATCAGGGACTCGGGTATGCGTCTCAAGAACGCCTTGATGTATACGCTGGGGGAGACATCGGAACAAAGTCTCATAGGGAAGCGTGGAGCATTATTGAGATGGCGTCCCTAAAATCTAAATCCCGGCAGAATGATAGATCTAGGTCTTCATCTGCCAAGGCTGGTGTGCATGCCGTGGATAACTATACGGCGATTTCAGCACAGATAGCGGCTCTGGCTACGAGATTCGATAACTCTCAGCAACACGTAGCGCAGTCCGATTGTTTGTGTGTGGAGTGCGGGGTATCTCACGAGCCTGGCTCGTGTGCTCAGGGGGTGATGTATACAGGCCACGAGGAAGTGGACTACATGGGTAATCAAACGAGACCCCAGAATAACCCTTACAGTAACACTTATAATCCGGGTTGGAGAAATCACCCGAACTTCGGGTGGAGATCTAGTACTTCGAACCAGAACCCTCTCGGATTCCAGCAAAGAGCCGCCGCACCACAACAGTCCTACCAGTCCCAACAGCCCTACCAGTCCAACCAACAGCCCTACCAGTCCAACCAACAGCCATACCAGGCTCGTGGTCAATCGTCCCAGCAGAGACCGAACCAATACCATAACCAGGGCGCCGGGAGCAGCTCCCAGCAGCACGCCCCTCATGGTATGTCAAAGCTGGAGGAGATGATGTCTCAGCTCCTTACCAACACCTCTAATACCAATCAGATCGCTGAGCAGCGCTACCAGCAGCATGAGGAGCGCTTCACGAATTATGAGGGAGAGATGAGGGGCCAAAAGGCGTCGATGCAGGCCATAGAGAACCAGGTTGGCCAGATGGCAAAGATGATGTCTGAGAGACAGCAAGGTGGTCTCCCAGGCAACACTGAGCCTAATCCAAGGGGGCATGTTAATGCCATAATGACGAGGAGTGGTAAAACCACGGGACCTGACACATCGGGCTCACCACCGATCACTGAGACGGTCCAGACTGAGTCTTCGGACGAGGTGCACGCTAGGCGAGTCCCAGCAAGTACAACACAGTTGCCGAAGCCAGTCACTGACTACACTCCTCCTGTTCCATACCCTGGTAGACTTAGGAAGCAGAAAGACGAGGCGCAATACGGGAAATTTCTCGAGCTGTTCAAGCAGCTACATATAAACATCCCGTTTGTAGAGGCCTTAGCACAGATGCCTAAGTATGCCAAATTCTTGAAGGACATCCTCACAAACAAGCAAAAACTTGAGGACCTGTCCTGCGTTCTGTTGAACGAGAACTGCTCTGCAATTCTGCAGAATAGACTGCCCATGAAGATGGGCGATCCTGGTAGCTTTACCATCCCTTGTCTGATAGGTGATATGACTGTCAGTAATGCACTCGCAGACTTGGGGGCCAGCATAAACCTTATGCCTTATAAGGTTTTTGAGAAGTTCGATCTGGGTGAACCTTCACCCACCAGGATGAGTATTCGCCTCGCTGATCGTTCGATCAAGTATCCACGAGGGTTTGTAGAAAATATGCTTGTCAAGATTGACAAATTTGTTTTCCCTGTGGACTTTGTTATCCTAGATATGGATGAGGACTCTAAAGTCCCTTTGATTCTCGGACGTCCTTTCCTTAACACAGCGAGGACCATTGTTGACGTGGCTGCGGGCCAGATCACACTCCGAGTCAATGATGAGCACGTGACTTTTGACATTCAGAGGTCGATGCGCCATCGTGAGAGCCAAGACGATACACTATACTATCTCGATATAGTAGACCAGTGTGTCAGCTCTCATGTCAGAGGTGCTTGGGAGAGAGATGTTTCGGACACACATCTGTTGTGTGGGAGCCTAGATGGCATTATGCAGGAGGGCCATATAGATGAGCAGCCGGTCTATCTGATCGGTGATGATGGTTCCCAAAGTCCGGAGCGTTTTGTGGAAATTGAGCGAGAGGAAAAGGAGAAGGCGAAGCCGTCTGTTGAGGATCCACCGTCTCTAGAGCTGAAGGAGCTCCCACCGCATCTCGAGTATGCATTTCTGGATGAGGAGGGGCGTCTACCGGTGATCATATTGTCTTCATTGACTGTGGAAGAAAAGAGCGAGTTGTTGAGAGTTCTGAAACTTCATAAACGGGCAATTTCCTGGAAGATCGTAGACATCAAGGGGATTAATCCCTCTTTCTGTACTCATAAAATCTTGATGGAGGATGTCTACAAGCCTTGTGCGCAGCACCAGAGGCGTCTGAACCCGAACATGCAAGATGTTGTTAAATCCGATGTAATTAAATTGCTTGATGCTGGATTGATATATCCCATCTCGGATTCTGTTTGGGTTAGTCCTGTGCACGTCGTGCCCAAGAAGGGTGGCATGACGGTGGTCACGAATGATAGGAATGAGTTGATTCCTACGAGGACCGTCACAGGGTGGAGAGTTTGCATTGACTATCGCAAGCTCAATGACGCCACCCGCAAGGATCACTTCCCGCTTCCATTCATCGATCAGATGTTGGAACGACTGTTGGGGAAGTTGTACTACTGTTTCCTTGATGGTTTCTCTGGATACTTTCAGATCCCTATCGATCCAGTGGACCAGGATAAGACGACCTTCACATGCCCTTTTGGCACATTCGCCTACAGGCGTATGCCATTTGGGCTGTGCAATGCGCTGGCGACCTTCCAGCATTGCATGGTTGCCATTTTTCATGACATGATCGAGGACTCCATGGAGGTGTTCATGGATGATTTTACCGTTTTTGGGAGTTCGTTCGATTAGTGTCTGGGGAACCTGGAGCGGATGCTTCAGAGGTGTGAGGAGACCAGTCTTGTGCTAAACTGGAAAAAATGCCACTTCATGGTGAAGGAAGGAATAGTCCTGGGGCATAAGGTCTCCCAAAGTGAGTTGGAGGTTGATCCTGCCAAAGTAGATATCATTTCTAGGCTCCCTCCACCCTCCTCTGTCAGAGCGATCCGCAGCTTTTTGGGTCATGCGGGATTTTACAGGCGATTCATCAAAGACTTTTCAAAGATCGCCCGACCGATGACCCGTTTGTTGGAAAAGGATGCACCGTTTGTGTTTGGTGCAGAGTGTGTGAAGGCATTTGGCCTTCTGAAGCATTTGCTTGTTGAGGCCCCTATATTGGTAGCACCCGACTGGGAGCTACCATTCGAGATTATGTGCGATGCGAGTGACTTCGCGATAGGGGCGGTCTTGGGACAGCGGAAGGACAAGCACTTCCACCCGATCTACTACGCTAGTAAGACTCTTCATGATGCTCAGGAGCATTACACCACGACTGAAAAAGAGCTTCTTGCTGTAGTATTTGCATTCGACAAGTTTAGATCATATTTGGTGCTGTCGAAGACCATTGTCTATACGGACCATGCAGCGATCCGATACATTCTCAGCAAACAGGACGCGAAACCGCGCCTGATTAGGTGGATCCTGTTGCTGCAGGAGTTCGATATAGAGATTCGGGACAAGAAGGGTGCCCTGAATGTCGCTGCTGATCATCTGTCCAGGCTCGAGCATGATGATGCCGAGAACTGCGCGTGGGATACCATTAATGACAACTTTCCCCACGAGTTCTTGATGAGCGTCGAGTCGGTGGAAGATGTATCACCATGGTTCACGGATTTTGCGAACTACCTCGCGTGCGGGATCCTCATCAAAGGATTGTCGCACCAGCAAAAGAGGAAGTTCTTCGCGGACCTAAAGCATTACTTCTGGGATGACCCATTTTTTTTCCGGGTCGGGGCGGATCAGTTGATTCGCCGTTGCGTGTTCGGGGTTGAGGCAGCGCAGATCTTGCGCGACTGTCACGAGGGGCCTCCCGGAGGTCACCACGGAGCGAATTACACTGCCAAAAAAGTGTTAGACTCCGGGTTTTATTGGCCCACACTTTTCCGTGACGCTCAGATACTGGTCGGTGCATGTGATTCGTGCCAGAGGGCGACGAACATATCGGCACGCGACCAAATGCCGCAAAATCCCATCCAAGTCTGTGAGGTCTTTGACATTTGGGGCATAGACTTCATGGGACCAATCCCCTCCTCACGGGGTAATAAATACATACTCGTGGCGGTTGACTATGTGTCAAAGTGGGTGGAGGCGCAAGCCTTACCCACAAATGATGCCCGAGTAGTCGTGAGGTTTGTTAGAGGCTTGTTCTCGCGGTTTGGTGCCCCGAAGGCACTAATTAGTGACCGTGGCACGCATTTCTGCAATGCGCAGCTTGATCGCGCGTTAGCACGTTATGGCGTCCAACACTGGTTATCCACCCCGTATCATCCACAGACAAGTGGACAGGTGGAGGTCACGAACCGTGGATTGAAGTGAATCCTTGAGCGGTCGGTTAATCAAAACCGCAAGGATTGGGCTGACAAGCTTGATGACGCGTTGTGGGCCTTTAGAACTGCCTACAAGACGCCTATTGGGACGACTCCCTTTCGGCTGGTCTATGGCAAAGCGTGTCATCTCCCTGTCGAGTTGGAACATAGGGCATTCTGGGCTCTTAAAACGGCGAATTTGGATCTTAAGACCGGCGGTGAGACCCGTTTCTTACAGATTCACGAGCTGGAGGAGCTTAGGCAGCAGGCCTATGAGAGCTCGATATTATATAAAGAGCGCACAAAGAGACTGCACGACAGTCGCCTGAAAAGCCAGAAAGATTTTCAGGTAGGCGATTTTTGCTTTATAATTCTCGCCTGCGCCTCTTTCCTGGAAAGTTGAAATCCCACTGGACAGGACCGTACACTGTTAAGGAAATATATCCATACGGTGCTGTCTCGATCACAGATTCTGTGGGTTTGACTTTCAAAGTCAACGGTCATCGCCTAAAAGTCTATGTTGAAGGACCGGTTGACCAAACCGTAGAGGAAATCGATCTCTACGCCCCACACGCCTCATAAAGTGTGGGGAAGTGAGTCTAGCTAGCGACTCGTTAATAAATATAGCACGGCGCGTATGGGCGCGCCAAATGGGGTAGTAGGTAATTAGTTAGTTTATAACATAGTTAGTTTAAAATTTCTTAGCTTTAATGTCGTTTCGAGTTTTGTGCAGGTTCATACAGGTTTGATCGGAGCCGGAAGGAGCAATGAAGTGCATACAGTCGCCAAACAGGTTAAACGTAACTAAAATGATGTTTTCGGACGAAGTGGAACCGCTGCGCGCGAAACTGCAGTTGCAGCCTCAAAACTGCAATTCTGCAGGTCGTGCACGGTCAAGCGCACGCCCGTGCATGACCCAGTGCACTGGGGTGCATAAGGGAAGTGCACGGCCAGGAGTACGCCCGTGCACCTGACCGTGCGGGCCAAAAAAGCCCAATCCATTAACATGGGTATTAATACTACCTTAACTCCAAAACCCTAATACTCTTGCACCCCCAACCGCACACTCGTTCAATCTTGCAAAAACCACCCGAAATTCATCATTTTGGCTACAAATCTTCGCTCCTTTCCTTCAAATCCACCAAGGTACGAATCCCTTCATATTATTGCACTTGTATTCGGGATTTTTAGTTTAAATCTGCTTTGTTTTCGTATGTTAGGTCTTGATTTGTGGGTTCTCTTCATAAAAATTTATAAACCCACTAATCTTGTTTAGTTTTAGTTTGTATGAGTTTAGTTTTTGTTTATTGTTAATAAAACCTTGCACTCGCCACCCAAATCGTGTTTACATTGTTAATCTTTAAAGAATAGTTGTGATTTGGGGATTTTGGGAGAGATGGTTGCAAAAATAAACAATTTTCTACAACTGTGCAGTTGTGCACGGCCAAGCGCACGCCCGTGCAGCTGACCGTGCACGACCCAGACCTGTGCTAGAAATCAAGGCTGCACGGCTAGGTGCACTGCCGTGCACATGACCGTGCACCCTCAACAGATTCATGACAGAACGTACAGAATTCTGTTTTGGACATCCAGGACTTCTATTTTTGGTATTCTAACAGCTGAATCGTCAATTTTTTGTGCAGATGGCAGCAAGGTTCCTAAACTTTGACAACCGTAAGAGCAGGGACGCCCCGTGCATCCCCGAATTCACTAAGTTATGGGGCCGGAGACGGTCGATTGGGCATCCCCTTCGACTAAACCTGGGACTGCTGGACACAATCAACCAGCGTACCAGGTTTGATATGATGGTTTCACCCCAGATGTTGAACCTCTTGACCATAAATCGACCGATCTACCTTGAGCCTACGATCGAGTTTTTAGCTACCTACAAATATAAGAAACCGGCAGAGGGGGAGCAAAAGACGTTCCATGAGAAAGACATTAAGTTTAGGCTGGGGGGAAAGTGGCACAAGATGTCGGTTGCTAGATTGGGAAGATTGTTGGGAATATACAATGAGCTGGAGACGGACTCAGAGGATTTCCCAACGACTCATTGCTTTGCTGATAACGATGAGAGGGGTGCTTTTTGGTCGAGGATTGCCATTGGACCACCATATAACCCACGAAAGTCCAAGGCAACCAAGATCATCGACCCGTTACTTCGTCTACTTCACCACACCTTCAGTCACACTATATGTGGCCGAAAGGACAGTTCGGGGAACTGTCCTACTCCCGATCTATTATACTTCTATCATCTGGTTGAGGGTGCCCCCTTGAACATGGCCGCACGAATGGCCGAGTTCTTTCTCACTGCCGGGGGCACCAAAGACGGGAGTGAGATTCACGGTGGTGAATACATCACGGTGATCGGTGAAGCCTTGGACATCTTGACCGACGAGGTCAAAGCTGGACTAGAGCTTGTCACACACGGGTCCTTCATTGATCTGCGCTCGCTGGGGAGGCAGAAGCTATATGTCAGTACACCAGATGGACCACGCCTCATCGCAAATGGGGTGATTTGGGACCCTCTGCCTCCGACACCCCCTGAGGATGAGCACATGGTAGATACTGAGCAGCCGGGAGGAGACCATGAGCATGAGGGAGGCGGAACACCGCCAGGGACGCCACCTCAGACACCACCGCGTCCCGATCAGCAGCAATGGCCTCCTGGCATCCCCTCCTATCCAGAGTTTTATCAACAGTTCCAGACCATGGATCTGACAGTACAGCAGATTAGTGCACAGCAGGGGACTTCCCAGCAGGAGCAGCAGTACCTGCGCAGCGGTCTGGAGCAGGTGCAGGATGACATACGTGCTGGTTTTGATTATTTATTTTCAGGTTTGGAGAGAGCTCATCCAGGGTACTTCAGGAGTCCTCCCCGGTTCACGCAGAGTGGTGCACCTGGCGACCAGCCAGGAAGCTCTAGTCAGCACCAGTGGGGCTGGGGAAACCAGTAGCCGCCTAAATCTGCATGATTTCAGTTGTTAGTATTTATTTATTTATTTATGCTTTCAGTACGTTCTTTTCGGGTCTGCGTACCCAAGACATTTTAGCATTTGTTTTTGAAACAATTTCTTTTCAGTATTTTTATCGCTTTCTGTAGTTTAATTTAGTTAAACATGTGGATGTGATTGATGGTTTTGATGAGTTTGTTTTTTTGTCAAGAATGTTGATATTGCAGGGAACTGGCGAGCACCGTTATCGGGGCTCATTCCGTCCATTTACCCGGACGCTTCTTCGACACCAGGGGAGTATTATTCTCCTTTTTCCCACTAGAGATAGCTAACTCATTAACGCTCTCTATCGTCACATTGGGGACAATGTGAATTTCAAGTGTGGGGAGGGATTATATCTTGTTTGTCCTCTTGTATATATATATATATATGTTAAAAAAAAAAAACCTTTAAAAGTACATATATATATATATTCTCATATAAACATCAAGCCTAACTAAATTTTGATAAAGATAACTCGAGGCGCGACAAACAGATGAGATACGAGCGTGTTATATTCGTAGACTTGCACCTATTTCCTTCCGGTTACGTGAGCGTTTGAGCCTTAGAATAGATTACATTTCTTTGACATGCTTGCGAGTGAGCCGGATGTTTTGTGCAGTTTAGAACTTGTCACTAGTATACTTGTTTAGACCAGATACGTGTGAGATTGTACGAACATGATTGAGGCATTTAGGATACCCTTTTGATTTAGCCTTTTCTTTTCGTTCTATCTGTTTCCCGCACCCATATATTATCCACTAGTTAACCATGTTGAACCTAATCCCGTGTTTTTTCTTATTTACCACACCATTTCACCACTAAACCAAATAGCCTTTTTCTTTAAAACCTTTTTGTGTTAAAGCTCGGTTTAGGTTATTGTTTGACTAGTTTTTACGTTGTAAATAGATCATTTCGGGTTTATATATTTAGAACCCGTTTCTTGATTATATTTCAGTTTCAGTTTAGTATATATATATATATCATAGATATATATTAAAAAAAAAATCCAGAAAAAGAGAACACCCTAAAATAGGGTGAATTAGCAGTATTCGAGCAGTTTTTAGAGCTTTAAAGTTAAGAATTATAAGTTAGCTCGATTTAAAATAAAAATCGCCTATATTCGCGTTTGTTTTGTACAGTTGTATTAGTTGATATTATTTAGACATAACCGCCGAGTTTTAGCCAATTCGTCACTGTAAATATCCATTCCATACCCTTACCTTTGCCTGACATTACAACCCGTAAAAGACCTCTTGATTTGTGCTCTTTCACACGTTAGTTGGTGAAGACTAGATCTTTTGACAAGCTTATGATATTGCACGAATCATTGTCTTGGAAATGGAGCGATTTACACATACACATTACACGTATGTATCATAAATAAAACCGACTGTGTGTGAACATTGTGAGTCGTGTACGGGTTAGCATGCTTTGTGGATCGGAAGCGAGTCGTTGCTTTTTAGTATCTTGTCCCCTGTTTATACCTCTTGTGGGCTTTGATTATTATCGTTTGTACAGGTTATATTTTGCCTTTGTTGCCTCTTGGCGAGTTTTTCGTTTATTTATGTTTTGTTGTTTGCTTGAGGACAAGCAAAGTTCAAGTGTGGGGAGGTTTGATATACGTTAAAATATACATATTTAAATCCCCGATTAAGCTCCCAATTTACGCGTTTTCGACCATAATTGCACGAATTTGGTACTTAACCGCTTCATATATTTATTTCAGGTCTTAAACGGCGCCTCGAAGACAAAGTCGAAGAAACCGGGCTAAAAACGGACAAGACGGACACCTTCTACAAAATTGACCAAGTCTGGAAGTTGTGCACGGGAGTGCCAAATCTGTGCACTCCCGTGCGGGTCACATCTGCTCGGGAACAAGCCTGCACGGCCAGGCGCACCATGCAGTGCACTCCTTTGTGCTCGGCAACATCAAGATCAGCACGGTCGTGCGCCCTGATGGCACTCCCGTGCCAAAAATCAAGATATTTTCAGGAATCACCCAGCCACTTGCCCACTCGACCACTTGCACGTCAACTCACCAAAGCAAAAGTGCACGGCCGTGCACCTGACCGTGCACACCTTCGAAATTTGCTTAAATACATAACACAGCCCTCTGTTACAGCCATTGGGTTTTGGAGAGCGAATTTGGGCGATTTTCTGGACTTTCCAAGCTGCTGGTCAGGCGTTTGACAAGCTCGGGATCTCATCCTACTCATCTAACATCATCCAATCCTTCACATTCAAGATTTATGGTTTGATCTATAAACTTTAAGTTTGTTCAAATCTGAATATTTTGGCTTGTTTGTGTCGTTTATGTATTGCATTATAGTCTACGGATATTATCTAGTAATCGTTAGTAGTTAAAACAATCGTTTGTGTGAAATCAAGTTTTGTATAAATTTGGCGTTTTTCATGTCTGAATCTTGATGATCATAATGCAACCTTGTTTCATTGTTGAGAGATTTGTAGTTGTGTTCGGATGACTTTGATGATTATCGAATGTGTTAGGCGGATTACTTGTTGAGAAAACCGTCCGTTTAATCGTCCGGTAGTAAACTAGTTAACTTGTTAATAAAGCTTACACCATGAAACTGTAACCGGGTATTGGTTTGGTTAAAGTCACTCGGATAATAATTATGAATGTTTACCAGCACGTAAAAGAGTTTAAAGAGCTTAATGGTGTTGTTACTAATCTTTGACGCGGTTAATGATCTTTGCTAGTTATTTTGGTAGAAATAGCGATCTTAGTAGATTTGTGTTCAAAGTTAGTAAAATGGAATAGGTTGTGAAATGCTCTACTTTATGCTAGTCTCGGTGGTCGTATTGTGTATTCGATATTGCTTTCCTTTGCTAGTGCGGTTGAGGACTCCCGAAAGGTGATACTAACCCTTCTTTAAAGATTCACATGAGATCATATCAGCTGCGCGCTAATGAACGACTTGAGGTGGCTAACGTGTGTATTCGTGCTAGCTTTCCATATAGTTGTCATGTTAGGATGCCCGAAAGGGACACTAACTGTCGGAAAATGGGAATGTTGATCACGCCTTTATTTCTTATATAGATGACATGCTAGGATTGGCGTATTATAGCTTATATAGTTATATTTTCTATTTGGAGTCGTAGTTAAGTTATTTACATGTTTTAGAATTAATTTAGTCTTAAACAAAACTCAAACTTATCTTTTCCTACTGGTAAATCGGGGACAGAGTTTTAGTACAATTGCTCCGCGCGCGTCCATGGATCGATATCTGGTTCTTATCTGTACGTTACTACATATATGACAGGGTACACTTGCCCTATTGTGTGTGTTTTAATATTAAGGTCTAAACCATTTTTATAAATATTAAAGCAAAACGTGTGTTAAAATCCATTGTAAAATATGTATAGTTACGCACACGTCAAATACTACCCGGTAAATCATGTGCATAATCAAACCTTGTGACTAGAATATTGTGGTCCATCCCATACGCATATGGTTCACTCGTTTTTGTTGTGATAACAATTACCCACGCTACCAATGTAGGAGGTAACATATCCGGGTGGGGTTGTCAGTCCAATAGATCTATCATTGTGTATCGTTGGCTTGTACGGAGTTAATGATTATGCTAGAATATTTGTGCTTACCATAGTAATGTTTATGACATGATGCAACATAGAATAACACATAGACACTTATGATTGAATTGTAAATTGAATGTTGTAACATGTTTCACCCCAAAAATAGTGAAATGGAAAAGGGGCTATGTAAAACCCACCTTAGGTGCTTAATGAATTCGTGAGTTTTCTTGAGCGTGCAAACACTTAGTAATAATGCCTTGGAAAACTCGGAACTAGCTAGAGGAGATAATGATGGATGAAAACTTTAGTATGTGGGAGATGGGATAATAATGTTTTTTTTATTGAATGTTATAAAGAGTTGAATGGTAGGCTATTGTATTTAGAGTGTAGAAATTGGAGTTGTAATTAGGGACTACTTTGACTAGGCTAGAATTTAGGAACAACTTTGACTTGACTAGAAGACTTTGACTTGACTTAACTAAGAGACTATGTTTGACTTTTCAGGTTTGACTAAGGGACCTTAAAAGGGTTTAAGTTTAATTGGTTTTAATTAACATCACAAAACACCAAATGGTGTAGTGGTTTGTGTGGTGTGGTTAAGGTTTAGCCCGCCAGGGACTCGGGTTCGAATCCTGGCTCAGGCAAACATTTTTTTTAACGTTTTTAAATCAGAATTTTTAATAAAATCCAATTTAATATTGATTATAAGTCATTATTTAAACAAAAAAAATTAATAAAATGGATGGGAAAGATATGTAAACATGAATCAGTTGAATAAACGAGGGAGTTATATATATATAAATTGTGTGATGTTACATGTAGAAGCTCTAGCTTTAACCAATCTCAGTCGGGAAATAATTTTAACCCCAGTTATAACAGGAATAATGAAACACAAGGGAGTGCACATTTTGTATAGGCACAAGCTCCACAACACCAATATATGCCACAAGTACAATATGTACAGATGCCAGCTCAACAGATGCAGAGCCAACAATCAATCCCTCCCTTTCCAGCTGCTCAACCACCTCCACAAACTCAGCAACCCTCACAACAAAGTTTATTTACTTCAGGGTATGTTGACTGGAGCAGTCTTCCTTTTGACACTACTGAGTGTAACCCTGATGCAGACAACAAGATGTTTGACATCAACTGGGGAGAGCCTGACAATGGCAGAAAGAACTTTGCCTTAATGGCATTTAAGGGATGCACCTTAAAATCTGCCTTGTCATAGGTATCAAAAGAATCTTTGACAAAACTTTGTTCAAATTCTTGCAAAGAATCTTTTGCTCTCATAAGAGAGACTAATGTGCACTTACAAGGAAAAGCAAATGACTCTGAGAGAAAATTCACTCAGATGAAATGTGATTTAGAAAGAAAACTTTCTGCAAAAACAAAAGAAGTTTCTAAATTAACTAACACTACTATTGAAACCCAAGCACAAATTAAAATCATGATAAATGACCTTGGAAATGTCAGACAAGAGCTTGCTGACACCAAGAACACATGTGAAAAATGGGTTGAATCTTGTAAGGGGTACCAACTATTGCTAAACAAACAAAGTGCTTCAAATGTTAGGATTGGCATAGGGTACAATCACACTGAAACACCAACAGAGTTTTCCCCCAAAACTACTGAAGATGGGAGAAAAATTGTTTCAGGTGAAACTTCTGAAGAGAAAGAATGCACATCTTTTCATGAAAACTTTCTAAAAACTCACAAAGAAAGTTCTTTAGAAGTACTGATTAATTCTGACATTAAGCCATCAGTAGTTTCAACTACATCAGGAGTTGAGAACCTGAAAACTACTGATAACCTAAAACCAATCAATACAGTCAGAAACTTGTCTTTGAAAGAAAATACAAAAGAATGTGAAATCTGTGGTCTGTTCAACCACAAGACAGAATTTTGTAGACACAGAAAAGGTATTAAGTACAACAAGAAAACTCAACAACTGGTTGTGGGAAAACAAATCAGAAATGATTTTGTAGAAACTTTTTCTCCCAGGAAACAACAACAAGTAAACACCTTTTCTCAAAAAAAGACAAAATCTCAACAAAAATCTTTTTCTTAAAATTCTCTTTTAGTAGTTAGACCTAAATCATCAGCAGTTTCACAAACTGCTGAGATTAAAGATCTCATGAACATGGTACAACTACTGATGACCAAAGTTGATGGTGGTCCTCAAAAGGATACCACCATTGCTCTTAATGAAAAATCCATTGCCAAAAAGACATGGATTCCTCAACCTGGTCAAGAGCAAACCCAAAGCCAAACTGGCTTGGGTTCCCAAATCTAACTAATTTGTTATCTTGTGCATAGAGTTTGCAGAGGCTTAAATAGCATTTGGTAAGTAGATAGTGGAGGCTCAATGCACATGACAGGATGCAGATACCTGATAAACAATTTTATCAGTCAAAGAGAAGGATCTGTATCCTTTGGGAACAATGCTAAGGGATATGTGCTAGGACATGGCAATGTCTCCTCTAGCAAAATACAGTTTGACAAGGTCAATCTGGTTGAAAACCTTGAGTACAACTTGCTGAGTGTGTCACAAATGTGTGATAAAAAGATATTCTTCCTTTTTCACAAAGACAGCATGCAAGATCATATCACCAGAAGGCCAGAAGTTGATAGAGAAGATCATGGAAGATCACACTTTGTTGAGAGCCAAAAGATGTGGCAATGTCTATGCAGTGGACATTGAAAAGGACAAAGTACTGAACAACACTGCCTGTTTCTTCTCAAAGGCATCAACTTCAGAGACTGATCTATGGCATAGGAGACTTGGCCATGTGAACTGTAAAACCATAAATAAAGTCACAAAAATGGGCTTTGTCAGAGGTCTACCTTTAAAGGTATACCAGTGTCAAGAACACTGTGTATCCTGTTTAAAGGGAAAACAGCATAAGTCCTCCTATAAGTCTATTAAAGAATCAAAAACTACTGCATGTCTTCAACTACTCCATATAGACTTATTTGGGCCTGTCAAAATCATGAGACTTGGTAAGAAGAAGTACTGTTTGGTCATCATTGATGACTATTCAAGATTTACATGGGTATTCTTCTTATTTTCCAAGGATGAGGCTGCTGAAATCATCAAGTTCTTCATTCTACAAGTAGAGAAACAATATTCTCGATCTGTCAAAGCCATTAGAAGTGACAATGGGACAGAGTTCAGGAACAAAACTCTGGATGAATTCTGCTTGTCTAAAGGGATTATTAGACAATACAGTGTTCCCAGAACTCCTGAACAAAATGGTGTAGTAGAAAGGAAGAACAGAACCCTAATTGAAGGAGCAAGAACAATGTTAGCTGATTCAAGCCTACCATTGTATTTCTGGGCTGAAGCAGTTAACACTACATGCTATGTTCAAAATAGAGTCTTTGTCAACAAGAGACACTCCAAGACTGCCTATGAAGTTCTTCATGGCATAAAGCCCCTTAACTCCTTTTTCAGGGCTTTTGGATGTCAATGTTTCATTCTTAACATCAAAGACTCTATTTCAAAGTTTGCTGCCAAAGTTGATTCAGGTTACTTTCTTGGTTATTCTTCCACTAGAAAAGCCTACAAGGTTTTTAACTCAAGAACCAGGATAGTAGAAGAAACACTGAATGTCAAGTTCAATGAGTCAAAACACACTCTTATTCCAGCACATCCTGCTGAACTTTTTGACCTTGACAGCTTCCATTTTGGACCTGAAAAGACTGTTACTTCATCTAAACCTACTTATTATGGTGATCAAAGGTTTGATGATGAGGATCCAGCACCATGGACTCCTCAAACAGTCATTAAATCAACTTCCAAACCATCAGAAGTTTCACAAACTTCTGATTCAACAACTGCTGATGAACAAACTCAAACATCTGCTTCAGCACCTAAAACTACTGAAGATACTGAAACTGCTGAACCAGACATTATAAACCTCAGTGGTTTGCTTGATGAAGTACAAGAGCCACCTACACCCGTCAGTGGTTTACAACAACTGATTGAACACAAAGATCATCCACTTGAACAAATCATGGGTGATATTGCATCAGGTGTTCTTACAAGAAACCAGCTTTCCAAATTTTGCTTCTTCTCAGCATTCATTTCTCAGTTGGAACCTAAAAAGTACCAAGAATCCCTCAAAGACAACAACTGGGTAGAAGCCATGCAAGATGAGTTGCTTCAATTCAAAAAATAACAGGTTTGGGAAATCTGTCCCTTACCACCAAACAAGCAACCAATTGGCACAAGATGGGTTTTTAGGAACAAACAAGATGAGGCTAGTATGATTATAAAGAACAAGGCAAGACTGGTAGTACAAGGTTACTCTCAAGAAGAAGGAATTGATTATGATGAAACCTTTGCTCCAGTTGCAAGGCTTGAAGCCATCAGGTTATTTCTGGCCTATGCCATTTCCAACAAAATAAAAGTTTTTCACACCGGCTATTTTGGCAATTAGGCTGGAACTGGATGATGTAAATGCCCCGGACCAATTTCCAAACTCTCAAATCCATTTAACCATGACAGAGTGTGGTTACCAAGGTAGTCTCTCACATGCTACAATCTTTAAGAAATATTTTGAACCAAAGTATAAACTGCTTTTTCATTATATTATTATGTGTTTGAGTCCAAAAACTGGATCTTATGATCAGATGCCCTCTACCTTTCAACCTATTTTTCATTCCATAGTGAATGAAACAAAATTCAGGGCATCATCACTTTTCTTTAATGAGTTGGTGTTACATCATCTCAATACTAAAAAGAAGTTTTTGTTGTACCCAAGGTTTATTATGCATTGCATAATAAAAGAACTTGGTGAAGAGGTGCTTGTGGGTAAAACAACAATTTTAAACCCTTTATCCTCACAAGCATACTCAAGGCACAACAAACCGGCTGCCTGGCCAGAAGATGACCAAGGGGAATAAGAAACAGTCTCCATGGAACCCTCATCTTCCAAACCTACACCCCCAAAGGCCAAGAAACACAAGCAACAAAAACAAAAACCCACCAACCCAAAAAGAAAAGCAGTTCAGGAGGTTGAGATGCCTGAACTGACTAATGTGCAATCTGCACTTCATAAAGATGTGACTGAAACATCCTCTCAGTCTCATCCATCTCAAACCCCACCAAGAGCACCAATCACCATACTTTTCAAAAGAAAAAGACTAAAGAAAACTATTCCTATTGACTCCTCTTTTGAAACGGCTGAACCCATTGACAAAACTACTGAACCTGCACCCCAAATTTCTGAACCTGATATAGAAATAGCCAAACTTCTCTCTGGGCTAAAAGAGAAAGTCCAATCTAAACATGTCAGTCCCCAACAACCACATCAAACAGGGGACATAGCCTCAGAAATGGACATGGATGTGGACACTCAAAGCCCTAACCAAAGAGATAAGGATGAACCAAGGTCTCTAAGCCCAAACTTAGAAACTCTTGGTACTTTTGAGGCTGCTACTACTCATTTACCACCCAGTGGTGGATCTGAGGAAAGAAGCAACATAGCTAAGACCTCAACTGTGGCAACTACTGATGAAGGCTTAATGCCTGAGGTAGGAAATCCTCTAAACCAAGAAAAAGAGGTACATGAGACAATTGAGTTGGGATCAGCTCATGATGTAACTGATACAGTCCTCATTGAGGATGTAATCAGGGATTCAAATGATTCCATTGACTTGGACGATGTTTCACCACTTAAAACTACAGAATTGACGGCTACAAGTGAAGGTCCTGCACCTGGTGTATCTATGCTCAAGAAGCTAGTCACACCAGATCAGGTTAAAGTCCACTTAATCTCTGATTCCCCTATAGTGGCATCTTCTGTACAACAAGAAGATCAACCAAAAACACACCCCTCACTACAAATGCCTACCCAATTCCTTGGGCAATCCAGCATAGACATGAAACACCTATGCATCCCAGATGGTCCCTTATATCACATGATGAACACCCTCATCAAAAATCACTTCCAAACCTACACAGCTGACTTGGAGCTGTCCATCAAAAACCAATTTGGAGTGATACAGACTAAGATGAACGATCTGTCCAACAAGATTGACTTCAACTCCAAACAGATTGCTACTCTTACAGGTCATTTCTCTGAACCCTCAAAGAAAAAGCTTGATGAATCCATAAAGGGGGAGAAAATTAAGGAACCTAGGGAGTCATTCGAAGCCAGGATAAAGGCAAGAGTGGCTATCCAAGAAAGAGAACAGAGAGACCAAGCCAGAAAAGAAAAACTGGCCCAACAATTTGGTGTCTCTATACAAGAAATATAAGTTGCTGAAAAGCCTGATGAATCCCAAGGCCACAATGAAGAAACCTCTGATGGTGAAAGTTCTGATGAAGACTCAGAAAATACTGAAGACAATCCTTCAGTAGTTGACAAACCTTTAGTAGTTGTCAACCCATCAGAAGTTAACACTTCCAACACTGAAACTACTAAATAGCCTTCCAGATCAACTGAACCCACTCAACCAACTCCTATTCCAAAGCCTACTACAACTACAACAATGGTTGTGCTGAACCCTTCTCCTCTATCAATGTCCAAAGAATTACTTGAGAAGAGTTTAATTGCAGCTGAAAGAAAGGCTAAGGAAGATGAGATCTGGAATGCTTTGGAAACAAAGGATGATTTAAGCCTAAATGAAAAGCTACAGGCTTATGAAGCAGAACTTCAAAGGCAGGCTAACCTAGAAAGAATTGCTGAGGAAGACAAAAGATAACAACTGATGTCTTACATTACCAAGAACAGCAGGACCAAAGCCCACACATTAAAGGGACTCTCCATGGAAGAGCTGACAAGAAGAGCTCAACTTATTGCAGACAAACTTGCAACAAGTAAAGATGCAAAAGCTAAGAGAGCCTAGATGATTGAAGAACTAGTAGCAAATGGTTATGGTTCAAAAGCCTCTGTGTCCAAGTGGAAAGAAGAAAGAATAGTGGACACTTATAGAAAATACAAGGCTGCAAGGGCTGCAAATCCAGAGAAGTTTGAAACTGCTGAAGTATCAACTTCAGTAGTTAGAACTTCTGGTGTTTCAAGAAAACCTGCTACAAAGAAAAAGACAGAGGAGAATGTGAAGACTGATTTCAGGATGGTACTACTAGAAGGAAGTACAGTAGTCCATTCTGACTTCGACATTGAAGAGAAACCTCTGCTAACCCAATTCAGGGATCCTTCCACCTTTGCCTATCAAATTCAAAAGACCATTAAAGACAAACTGCACACTAAGGTAGTTACTGAGCATCACTTGCCAACCTTTCAACTACCTAATGTGATGCAACAAGAACAAGGAAGAGAATCCCACCTGAGAGTCACTGAAGTTGAAAACATCCAACACTCAGGAGCATCCCAGGGTACCACCATGGTTCCATACACTTTAGACTTTGACAAGTCTAAAGTACCTATCATCAGATGGTCCTTTACTGATCACAACTCAGTACAAGTGACAAGAAGAGACCAAACAAGCAGAGCCTATAAGTCGATGAATGATCTGAAAAAGCTATCAACTCAAGACCTGCTTACAATTCAGCATCTAGAACCATAAAAAGGATCTCTCACTGATGAACAGCTGAACCAGCTGAAGAATTCCATGTTCAAAGGAATATGGAAGATTGTGAATGACAGAAGAAAGCAATAAGGAATTAGAATGGTTTTGGCTTCATCAATCCAGGGGGAGATTGTTAGGACAAAAAGGATTGGTGAAACCACTTTTGCAAACCTTAGTCTAATTCACTTCTGTCAATTTATTCTAAGTATAGAACTACTGAAGAAAGAAGACCAAACAGCTGAAGAAGGATTATACAAGTACTGAAGAAGAAATACATCAGAAGTTCGGAAGTCCAAACCAGACAGTTCACTGAAGAACTACTGAAGACAAACTACTCATCAGTAGTTTGTGATTCATCAGCACTTGTCCAAGAATCTTTCCACCGCCTTATGTTTCATTAAATACTTGTCTTTAGTTTTATCAAACGTCCATGGGGAGTAATAACTCCTGTTGATAAGTGTAGCTTTAAACTCATATCATTCTGCTGTGCTATCACTGATAAAGAACCAGCTAGACACTTAAGTGTACACTAGCAAGTTCATACAAAGAGCTATACTGATCCAACAACACAACACCGCTAACTCGTTACACCTCACAATATACTCCTCTATCTCAGACCCAACCATCTTGTAGTTCCAGACCTCGTGTTCCAACTTCTGTACTTCCTCCCTAGGATAGTACTCGCTCTTCAGACGATGCACCAAATCCACCCAAAGCATAGCATGAGCTTACCCAAAACCCATGTTCTGATCAGTAGCATTCCTCCATGATAACGCAGGACCCTCAAATGTCACAGTGGCATACTTATCTCGGTCCCCAGTGGGACAGTTACACATAAAAAACATGGACTCAACCTTCTTTAACCATCGGAGAAGTCCCACCGCTCCCTCAGTCCCGACGAAGTTATGGGGCTGACAGTCTCGAAACTTCTTGCAATAGCACTGAGGTAGAGGTGGATTAACAGCAGCACCTGAGACATGACACACGAATAAACCACAAAATAAAAGACATGACACCCAAGAATGACGCAGAGTTGATAGAAATCAAATTACCACCTAGAACTTTATGTCCAGCCTGGAATGCAGCCAAGGCCATATTCACTTGTTATTGCAACGAGTTGTTCAGTTCCTCTTGGGTCATGTTGTTGTTACCACGACCACCGCCGCCACCACGGCCACCAGCACGACCAGCACGATGTCCACCACGAGTGCCAGACATGATCTGACAATAAAATCGAGAGATTCAGATTCACCTCTAGTGTCAACCACTAGAAGTTACAAGAGTTACCTAAGTCCAATCCAGGACTATCCATCCAAACTCAGAGTCCACTGGGATTTTCTTGCATTTCAGTTTATGATTTCGTGTGCACCCAAAGTGATAAACTGCTCTACATGGTCCTCCAAGTGTTCTCCTAATCCGAACTCAAGTCACCGAATACTGTCACCTAGTAACATGCTACTACAAGCATAAGTGTACGGGAACATGTGTAAGCGAGTGCGTCTATTGGAGCATAGAGGGGAGATGTCTGAATCCTGGACAGATCTTAAGAGTATGCAAAGATCACTCAAATATACAATACTGCCGTGCAAGGTTCAACTAGTCAGTCACTTCATCTTCAAATCCCGAAGAGGAAGACGAGAGTAGGCAAAAACCCAAGTAAGTGTTGATGATGTAACACAGAAGTACGATGATGATGTAAAGACACCCCGACAAAGTTAGTACATATCTCACTAAAAAGAGTCATAGTATGTGACCGTCTAGTGTGTGTGACTCGGCTATAGACCAGACTCTACATGCAGTCATAGTTCACTATAAGCATTGACTTTGATACCAATCTGTCACACCCTCAAATTTTCACCTGCGAAGTTTTACTGCGAGGCGCGTGACAAACCAGGACCCAAGTCAACGGTCACAATAAACAACACTATATGAAATACGTAAACTCAAAACATAATTCTTATATCAGAAAATTGTAGCAGAAGCATTATCAAATTACAAACCAAGTTTCTATGTGTTCCAAAAATGTTAATTTCAAAAGCATGAAACTAAGCCATAGACGCCAAGCAGACTCGTGCGCCTAGTCCGTGTGATTTCAAAAATTATATTTACTTGAAATACAACTGGTAAACTTGAAAATCAACTTTACGAATACTTAGTGTATTCACACTATAAAAGGGGACGAATTCCCAATAATCATTTTCCATCTTTATATATTCGTTTAACTATTCTCACATACATCTTTCGATCCCATATGCTTAATGATATTACTTTCAAATGTCTTTCCACAAATTTTCGAAAGATTCTTGCAATCAAAGGAAAATTGATTACCAACATTTCGTTGGTAAAAAAGTTTGAATTGATATTTTTCGATGATTCATACAATCAAAGGAAAACATCAAAGAATATTTATTTTATATATATGCTGCACTGGTTCCTTATTGTCAATCTTTAGGGCTTTTAGATTTAATATCCTGGATCTTGTTTTTTAAATTTGCAAAGATCTTGATGAATATCTTCATGAATCTTCTTGATCCACGCATAAGTGTGAGACTCGTATTTCTCTTTGGTCGTCACTAACAAAGGGATGATCATTTTATTCGTTAGGGCTTTTAGAACTGGATGACATTTAAATATATTCCGATGATGCTGGCAAGAAATATCATTCTTTATTGTTAGGTTGTTATAAATATATGTTTTTTTCCTTGTAATTTTATGTAGTTTGTAAAGTCACATATTGTAATTCTATTGTCATTGAAGTATTTTTTTTTAAATATATTTGTATTTCTTTTTTTTATAAGTCTTGCATTTTGTATTTATTTTTATTAAACTAAATATTTAACTCAAATTATTGAATTGTAATAATATGGTTGAATCGTATAACAGGTGTTTGACAGAGATTTGTCTAAATACAAAATTGAGTATAATAAAATTGATTAAATAGTCTACCGTTAAAATCAAGAGATCATTGATCTTTATAATCAAACATTTAAAATGTAAAGGTGTTAAAGTTGTTAGTAGCAACTGTCTAAGTCAACAACTGTTTTAACAAACACTTGAATTTACATCTGTTATCAACAGTTTTTTAAACAGTGTTTCAAAATTCTGCTATATTAACGGTGTGCTTTGAACGACGTTATGAAATACGGTTTTTCTTTCAACTTTAAATTTACCTCTTAATTTGATCATCCTCTTTTTTGTTTTGATATGTTGTAGATGCATAATTGTGCGACTAATGCTTTGGATTACAATAAACATGTGTTTTGGTGATTGTCGAACGGGCGAAGGAGTAGATTGTTGGGCGAATGTAGATTGTAAAAGGTGCGAAGGAGAAGAAAAGATGCGAAGGAGAGACAGGAGTGCGAATGTAGAATTAATGGTTATGTCATGCTTGGTTCGCACGATGTGTTTGGGCGAACCTGCACATTTGACCATGCAATATGGGCGAATGTGCAGGCCTATAAATAGGTTAAGCAATTTTTGAAAGTTAGTTGTTGGTCATTTTATTCCCTCCTGTTTTGTGTCTCTCCGTAGTGTTTGTATCAACTTATTTTCACGTTAGATTTGATTGTAATCATTATTAAAACGTGTAATTTGAGTTGTTTATGAATGAGAAAAACCTTTGAAAGATGATTTCTGTGTTTTGATTGTTTGATTATCATTATTGTGATTGACGATCCAAAGCGCTTACAAAGAGGTATCAGAGCCATTATGGATCAAACAACTACAATTTGATAATTTTACAGCAGATTTGGACCCTATTTTGATAAAAAACTTTCTGTTTTCATTGATAACATTGAATTGGTGATAAATTGATTGATTAGAGCTTGTTTTCATGGATAAAATGGATAATTCTCTTTGATAAACTTGTTCCAAATCAAATCCGAATCAAAACCTGATTAAAATCATCAAATTCTTTCAACTTTTGAAAAAATTTGATCAAAATCAACTGATTTTCAAAGAATAACCGTTTTTGAAAGTGCAGGGTCGAATCTAGGGAGAAATGGGCGAACGTGTGTGTTAAACGGTCGAACCAAAGGATTTTTGGTCGAAGTTGGTGTTTTAAGTGGTCGAACCTGGAGTTTGTTAGGTTATTGTTGTTCATTCGACCATATTTTTTTCATTCGACCGTTCGAACGGTCGAAAGAGAAATTCAAAGGGTCGAAAGAGTGATTTTTTTTGTTATATCTTTCATTCGTATCTTTGAAAACGGTCGAAGGAGAACATTTTCTTTCATTCGACCACGCAACTCATACGAAGGAGAAATCTGTTTAAAACTTTTCTAATCTTTTCGTGTTTAAACTTTTTCAGATCAAGATGTGGAACTTTCCGACTACACCACGACCCAATACGACATCACAACAACAGACAACCATGGATCCTTGGTCGGTTGCTGCCCAAAAGTCTAGTCAACCATCACAACCTATCAACTATATGGCGATGACTAGCACTATTCCTCAACATGTTGCACAATCACAACCGCAACCGATTGGCGACTATTGGGGAGTTGCAGCAGCAGCAGCAGTTCACACACAGACGACTAATGCCATATCAACGCTTATTCAAGACTTGTCATCTGGAAACGGAAACCGACCACATAAGCTTATGGAGATGGTCGACTACAACACGTGGAAGACTAAATTCAAGATCCATTTGGAGGGTATGGGTTTAGAGGGAACTGAGGCGTGGCATATGATTGCGAAAGGCTATGTTGCTCCGATCTTGGAGAACACGGGAGAGCCTATTCCTTTGGAAAATCTAGCAGACGATGAAAAGAAAAAGTTTGCTATTGAGAAAAAGGCGTTTTCTCAATTGTCCCAAGCTATCAACACTGATTTGCTGCATCAGTTTGGTTCTTGCACAACTTCTAAGCAGCTGTGGGACATGTTGAGAAACAGGCATGATGGAAATGAGAAGACTAGGAAGCTAAGGATGGAGGAGCTTCGCAAAGAGTTTGAGAATTTTAGTTACATGGGTAACGAGACTTTGAAAGAGTTGGTTCCTAGGTATTGTCACTTACTCACAGAGTTGTCAAGCTATGAGATTAGCATACCTATGTCCGAACTGGTGGACAAGTTTGCCAATGCGTTGCCACCGTATTGGAACCAGCATATTGAAGTGTTGAAAGAAAAGGATGCGTACCAGTATTGGACGATCAATGAGTTTATACAGAAACTGGAGAACAAAGAGATGGAGGAGAAGAGGAAAGCAAAGAGGGCTCAAATTCCTCAGAATCCAGAACTTTATCTTGGTGGTACATCTTCTTCACATAGTACTTCCAGTTCTACTACCAATGTTGCTCCACACATCGCATGCGTATCTAACATCGTTGAACCACCCAAACAACCAATCAACTACCTTGCTCAAACATCTTCATATACCTCACCATCATATCCTACAACAACTACCTATATTGCACCATTTTCACCCATGCAACAAGCAGCGTGATACTCTGCTAGCCAACCTCAACAACAACAACCTTTCAACCCTCAAATGAACCAAATTCAACTTAACCAAAGCCAACTGAACCAAAGCCCGATTGTGTTGGAGACTTCAAATCTAAACAATGTTACTGTTGAGATTGCTAAACAACATGTAGCATTAGTTTCAGCGATGGTAGCATCATACAATGGTCTGGTTGCTAGTCAAATTGGAAACAACAATTTGACCAATGAGGACTATGCACATATTGACAAGGAAGAGATGGAATTGATGGATATACAATGGGCTTTTGCAAGCATCATGAAAAGAGCCAATGATTTTATTCAGAAGACCGGGAGAACGGATCTTTCAACTTCTCCTAACACCACTAATGGCTTCAACAAAGACAAAGTAACTTGTTTCAACTGCGGTGAAAAAGGTTATTTTAAAAGAGAGTGCACACAACCAGCACAACAAGGTAATCAAAATCCATTCAACTCTACATACCAAAACCGTCAAACTCAAAACCAAAACCAAATATCATACCAAAGTTCCAACAACATTTCAAGCTTTCAACCTCACAACAACTATGAAAACCGCCAAAATAACCAACAAAATAACAATGCTAGAACTCAAACCGAACAATCATTCCCATATGTACACCAAACACAGAAACCCAAACTGAAAACCCAAATCAAGCTTTGGTGATACAGAAGGATGAGGGTTTCGATTGGACCGGTATGCAGTTGGGTGTGGAAGAAATTACAGCTGGTAATGTGGCATGTGTGGCACAGCAGATGAACTTGGATGAACCGGTGGAGGTTGAAGAAGAGATTGTGTCTGAGAAGATGAGTGAGTTGAAGATTGAAGAGGTGAATGATGAGATGAATGTTGATGTTGATTATGCTGAGAAGAAGACTAGAATGGTTATCGATACTGTTGCTGATATTCCAGAACAGTTTGATTCCACTTATTCTGATGAGGAGAGTGATTCTGACTCTGAATCTAGTGTTAACTCACTGGATGACGACATTGACCAGTTGCTCGCTAAAGCCGACTTCTTAATGACAAGGAAATCATGCATAGTGGATGATGCTTGCACCAGAATTGACTACTCCAAGTTTTTCACTGGGAAGGAAGCTCATTTTGCTCTAATGGCAATGACAGAACCTCCTAAGCAGGTAAGTACCGAATCTACTGTTAATTCCAATTCAACTTGTGTTAAGAATTGCAAAATTTGTGATAAATTGACAGATGAAAATAAGCAACTCAAGGTTCAACTTGAGAGTGCAAAAATCAACTGTCAAACTTATCAAAAAGAATCAAAAGAATTCAACAGTGTACTTGATGGTTATAAGAAAGATATTTCTCAATTGAAAAAGACTTTGTCTTTAAAGCAAATGGCCATAAACAATTATATAAATGATTTAGAAAACACAAAATTGAAAATGGCCACCATCAAGTGCTTTGCCGAGAAAGTAAACAAAAAGCTTGAAAGCTATAAGCACATTGCTTATGTTGTTGACCACATCATAGAAGAAACTTCACAGTCGAGTAGTGCAAACTACAAAGCTGTCCCAGCTCCGGTGTTGTTCGAAAACCATAATTTGCATGCGATAGCACCGGAGAGCTTAGTCAAATCTGACTTTACATCGGATAACAAGTCCAACACATCCAGTGTTGGAGACCCGTATTCTGATGTTAGACCTGTTCTGGGAAACAATGAAGGTGTGGTTGCTGCTGATGATTCTGATGAAGAGGATGAACAATCTGAGACGGTTGTTGAAAAAGTGAGTGATATTCCTGATGAAAATCATATCATCACTACTGAACCGGTTTTACCATCTCAGATTGTTCATCCCATGGCTAACGCTCACAGAAAGAATCCATCAGTAAAGAAAGTTGATAAGAAATTTGAGAAGTCTGTTGTTAAGAATGTTGTTAAATCTGTTGAAAAGAAAATTGAAAATAAAACTGAAAAGTCAAATGATGAGAAAAATGAATCGTGTGATAACCCTATGAAAGTTTTCTATCGGATGCAAGGCTCCGATAAGATCATGTCTGATGAAGAATATCCGATTCAATTTGCAAATTATTCTAAAATTGAAAAGATTTGGCAGGAAAGTACCATTTGGTTTCCAAAACATGAACGAACCATTGATATTCCTCCAACTATTTTAAAGAATATTCATTCGGATAGTTCTAAAGACCCAAAGGTCAATGTCACACAGTTTGTTAAACCAACAGACAAGTCAAATAGTTTTATTGAGCTGACTTACTCAAAGGACCCTGCTCCTGAGAGTTTAAGAAGACAGTGTATGGTTGATCAATATCCTATTGCCAGTTATTCCAAGTCGAATATCAAGGAAAACTATGAAGAGTACCGTGCGTGTTTTAAGTGTGGGGAAAGGGGGCATTTACTTGCCAACTGCCCCTATATACGACACAAAAGGCACGAGGTGGAGATGAAGCAAAGGTATGACTGTCCGGTTGATAATCACAATCATCCACAGAGACGGTTTTTCCCTCAGCCAACACCTTTTTATAACCAAAACAACTATTTTAAAAGGAGGGAAAATTGTCCGATGACTTATGATAAACGCAACCGAATAGCAACTGAGAAACAATTGAAGAAACCAATGGTGAACGCAACTGCTGACAACAAAAAGGTACTTGTTAAACCTAATGTCAAACCAGCAGTTGGACCTGTCTCTGTTAAATCAGAAAAGGTAACCAAGAAGGTATCGTTCAAGGATGAAGTAAAGAAACTAGCTGAGACTTCAAAATCTCAGATCAGTATCTTGAAACGGACTGAACAATCTTGGTCATCAAAGGGTTCTGAGGGGGCTTCAACTACACAAAATGTGAAATCTGAGAAAGAAAAAGATTTGTGTGATAAGAAAATAGTTGATAAAACCCAAGATGTTTGTGAGAAAGTTGATTCTTTGAAACAATCTGTTCAAAGACCCAAGACCAAACAGGCTTGGGTCCCCCGAAAAATCTAACTTTTCTACTTGATATGAGAAGGGAGCTTCAGATGGCCCTGTGAGCAGTCTTTGGATTGTTGACAGTGGAGCTTCTGGCCATATGACTGGGGATCTTTCGCTACTGTTCGATATTCGAAATATCAATGGAGGCCATGTAGCGTTTGCCGAGAACAAAGGAGGCTATATTACCATGGAGGGTAGTGTGAGCAATGGAATTGTGAGCTTCGAGAGAATTTCTTATGTGAAACAGATAGATTACAATCTGTTGAGTGTCAGTCAGATATGCGACAAGCAATTTTCTGTGTACTTTGACGACAAATCTTGCTACATACTCAAGCCGGGGTTTGAATTACCGAAAAAGTGGGCGATGCTAAAGGCACCGAGAGTGAACAATCTGTACATTCTCGATATGTCAAAAGCCATGACCACCCAAGGCCAAGTCACGTGTTTCCTTTCCAAGGCTACAAAAAAGGAATCCATAATGTGTCACAGGAGAATGGGACACATTCATCTCAGAAAGATGAATCAATTGGTGAAGAATGAACTTGTCACAGGCGTGAACGTCAAACATTTTAACCTAAATGACAAGTGTGTGAGTTGTAAAAAGGGTAAGCAGCACAAACAATCCCATAGACCAAAGAAAGTTAATTCCGTTGAACTGCCACTTGAACGTTTGCACATGGATCTGTTTGGACTGGTCAAGCGTAAGAGTCATGCTGGGGAGTTATACTGTCTTGTGGTGACTGATGATTATTCAAGATTTTCATGGGTGATATGCTTACACAGGAAGAGCGACACATTTGACAATTTGAAAGTTTTGTTCACTCGTTTGGAAAATATCTATGGTCTCAAGATCAAGAGGATTAGGAGTGACAATGGGACGAAGTTTAAAAATGCACAGATGGACGATCTTTGTGAAAACAAAGGATTTCATCATGAATATAGTGCTCCGTATACCCCACAATAGAACGGTGTCGCGGAACGTAAAAACAAGACTCTAATTGATACGGCGAGGACAATGCTTGCGGACTCAAATCTTCCAGTAATGTTCTGGAACGAAGCAATTTACGCAGCTTGTTATACTCTCAATCGTGTTTTAATGGTGAAGAAGTTTGGAAAAACTTCTTATGAGCTGTTGAATCGTCGTAAGCCGAATTTGGAGTATCTAGAACCGTTTGGAGCTCCTTGTACTATGCTTAATCCATCTGAGAAGTTCGCACCGAAGGATGAGGAAGGATATTTTGTTGGATATGCAACCCCGCTCAAACGGGTATTTAACAAAAGAACTCGTCAGGTCGAGGAGTGGGCTAACGTTGAAGTACAATGGTACACTCAGAATTTACAAGGAAGCGGTCCAGACTGGATGTTTGATTACAAAGATTTCTTTGAATAATTCAACCTAGATAGCTTGGTTGAAGAGGCTGTACTACGTTTATATTACGAGGTCGAAAACGCAGTGACTTCACCGTTAGTGCGTCCGATTACCGTGAATCCTCAAGCAGCTTCTAATGATACCAATGTTCCTGTCGTTGAAGAAGAAGTATTTCAAGAAGCTTCCACAACGTTGAATTCATCAGAATCAGAAGATGACGACGATGATGTTACAAGCGAAGCTATCTTAGATCATGCTACAGTGACACCACTAGTGAACCCAACTACAAATGGTGCTTCAACATCGAATGTGGGTAATGATCTGGTTTCAGTAGAGAGCTTAACTACCCAGACGGGAGTCCAAGTACCCGATTATCCAGAATCTCGGATACATCGAATTCACCCGATCGAGCATGTTATTAGTGATCCTGGTAGCAGTGTGATGACAAGAGGACAATTGAGGAATGCGAACTCACCAGAAAACCTTGGCAATCTTGCTTTATATGCTAAAATACAAAAATCTGGCTTTCAGAATGACTGGTCTTTTGCTTGTTATGTTTCGTAGGTTGAGCCGCGAACTTACAAGGATGCTCTTTTGGACGACGCTTAGGTGGAAGCAATGCAAGAGGAGTTGTTGCAGTTTCAGAAACTTGGCGTCTGGACACTGAAAGATCTGACCCCGGGAAGAAAGAAGATTGGAACGAAGTGGGTTTTTAAGTGCAAAAAGGATGATAAAGGAGTGATCATAAGGAACAAAGCTCGTTTGGTTGTACAAGGATTTCATCAGGTTGAGGGAATCGATTACAACGAGATCTATGCACCTGTTGCACGTCTATAGGCAATCCGAATGTTTCTAGCGTTTGCATCATTCAAGAAATTTAAGGTGTATCAAATGGATGTCAAGAGCGCATTTCTTCACGGTGTGGTCAAGGAGGAAGTATACGTAGGTCAACCACCAGGCTTTGAAGATCCTATTCTCCGGGATAAGGTCTACGTACTGAACAAAGCTCTCTACGGGTTGCACCAAGCTCCAAGGCAATGGTATGAGGAGTTGAGCACGTATCTTCTCTCAAAAGGATTCAAGCGAGGTTTGGCAGACTGCACACTGTTCACTAAACGAACAGGCGATGACTTGCTTCTAGTCCAGATTTATGTTGATGATATTATATTTGGGTCTACTAACGAATTTCTGTGCAGAGAATTTGAACGTGTTATGCATGAAAAGTTCGAGATGAGCGCAATGGGAGAGATGCAGTTTTTTCTAGGCTTGCAGGTGGAACAAAGACCAACTGGGATCTTTATTCACCAGACGAAATACGTTTCTGAAGTCTTGAGCCGATTCCAGATGGATGATTCGAAGCCGATGGACACCCTAATACAACCTAATCACGGGATTGGAGTAGACGCTAAGGGGGAGCTAACTGATCCATTAACATACAGAGCAATTGTCGGATCTCTGATGTATCTCACTGCCTCCAGACCTGATATAATGTTTGCCACATGTCTCTGTGCACGTTATCAATCGAAGCCGAAACAGAGTCATTTTCCAGCTGTCAAACGTATCTTTAGATATCTGAAGGGTTGTCCGTCGAGAGGACTATGGTACCCTAATGATGATAATTTTGACCTAATCGCTTTTAGTGATGCAGATTGGGGCGGCTATGACAAAGACAGCAAATCCACAACGGCTGGATGCCAGTTTATGGAGAGCAGGCTCGTAACCTGGCAATGCAAGAAACAGACCGCAGTTGCATTATCCACATGTGAAGCAGAATACGTTTCAGCATCGAGCTGCTGCTCGCAGGTTCTTGGGATCCAACAACAGATGGTGGACTACCGTTTGCAATTTCTTAAAACCCCTATTTACTGTGATAATGAAGCCGCAATCGAATTAACAAAAGACTTAGTAAATCACTCAAAGGCTAAACACATCCGGATTAAATATCATTTTATCCGTGATTGTTATGCAAAAGAGTTGATCGATATGGTCAAAATCCACACTGATTACCAACGCGCAGACCTTTTTACCAAAGCTTTTGATAAATCGAGATTTGAATATCTTTTGAAAGCTAATGGTATTAAAGAAAAACAAGACTGATCACCACCTCAGTTTATCGCTTTTGAGTTTAATTTTTTACTGTTTTTCAAGAAAAATTTTGAAAATCCAAAAACATTGAAAAATTTCAAAATTCATAAAAATTAGAAAATTTCTTTGCTGACTGCTATATCTTATTCCCTTAGATTAACGCCGTTATATTTCTGTGAACAAACGATATCTGGGCAATCACATATTTGAAATGCTCCAGCTTATCCTCGGAACAGTAAATTCAACAATTTATAAAAATCAGAAAAACCAAAAATGATTTCCTGGAGAAAAAGGGGAAATGATAGTACATTAGTGGGGATCTGACACATTCTAAGAAATGTAATGCTATATAGGGCGTGTGTCTGAGTCTGTGCGATGTGCTGATAGGCTTCGTTGACCTATTACTGCGTGCCGGTTACATACATATCAAACGAATTGTTGTGTTGATGAACTCCTCATTGGCATATAGTCTTAGTACCGTAATTTCGTTTGATAGGGTATTTGTACAAAACTCGGAGGTTTTGGGTCGTTATGTTATTAGTTGTCTGGGGATAGCCTCTCTGATCTTCTGCTGTAAGTCATTACGGACCAAGATCAGATAGGGTGTCTTTATAAAAGAGCTTTATGCCAAACCCTAAAGTTACCGAATTGAAGAACTTTCTATGTTTTATGATGATCAAAGATTATCTATTACATCGTGTTAATCACTGATGCGAATCATGATTGATATCAGTCCTCAACCTGGTAAAGTGCACATGTTACTTTGCTGTGTTAATTTGCTGACCTGTATACCTCTGTGCATTATATCTTGTAATTTACAGACGACGAAAGCATAATAACGCTTTACAATGAGTCTTTGTGCATTTACTTCTTGATACGGGAGTATGTCGTGTGCGTGGGAACCACAGACAATTATGTTTATACTATACATAATAGTATCAGTCTAAAGCACTGCACAAAAGTCTGCATGTGAGTTTATGTGGATCACAATATCAGCAGTTGCCAGATCACACATTGTCTTTAATGATAATACTCAAAAGATCAACGGTGTGATCAGATTTCTAAATAACTGATATGATCCCTTTACCGAAAATCCCAAAACATTTACTGCATTATCTTAACATTTCTGCATTTTATTTTCTCGTCAAAAATTGCAAAATTCTGCATGTGAGTTTATGTGGATCACAATATCAGCAGTTGCCAGATCACACATTGTCTTTAATGATAATAATCAAAAGATCAACGGTGTGATCAGATTTCTAAATAACTGATATGATCCCTTTACCGGAAATCCCAAAACATTTACTGCATTATCTTAACATTTCTGCATTTTATTTTCTCGTCAAAAATTGCGAAATTCAAAAAGATTTTATGTGTGTTTTAACATAAACTTTAGAAAATCCAAAAAGATTTTACATTTCTATCTTATTTTTGATAGCTGATGGTGGTTGATGAGGATTTTTCAAACCTTGATGAACCATTTGAGCTTTGTTATCTTCAATTGAGAAAATATGATTGTCGGATGCTTAAATGTTGGAAAATATTTTGAATGGGACTCGATTTTGAGATTTGGTAAAATTTTCAAAATTCCTGATTTACTTTCGCCCATTCGATTGGGTCGAAGGAGGAATTTCATGTTCATTCGTATGTTTTATTTTGGGCGAATGTGAGAGTTCTTAAGATGTTTTTCTCTTTCGAACCCTTTTATCTCATTCGCACCTTTCATTAGGGGCGAAGGAGACAAAAGCTTCACATTCGACCACAATGAACGGTCGAAGGAGCAATCTATATATACCCATCTCTGCTCATTCGACCCCTTACAGATTTTTTTCAACATTTTTAATCCTAAGTCCACTTGTTGCTCGTCACATTTAGATCTTACCATTGTGTTCGCCTGTTAATTCTGATCATTTTGCAATAATTTTTACAGGTGAACATCATCATTTGAATGCTTAATCATTGCATTTCAGTTCGAGCCCTAACTACTATTGAACAGGGTCTTACACATGATAATTGGACTTGAATTTGTTAGGGAATCATTCTTTAAGTGTTTTAGGGGGAGATTATCCAAAAACATAGGTTTAAACATCAACAGTTAGGGTAATCGATTGTTTAAACACATAGAACCCTAGTTTTTGATTAAAAAAACACTTAATCAATGTTTAACTGATAAAATTGATTGTTAGGAAAGGTTAATCGGAAGTTTTAGATGGTTGTTGAATCAAAATGACATGTTTAAATCCACTGGTTTTCAAAATTGAAATTTGAAATGAAGAACAGACTCCTTCGCACTTTTCGAACGGTCGAACGTGCAAAAATGGGCGAAGGAGTAGATCTGTCTGGGCGAATGAAGACAAATGGGCGAATGAAACATTTTTTTGTAAAACTTTTTACATTCGCACCTATAAAACTTTACATTCGTACCCCAAATATTCTCATTCGCACCTCCGTTTGGGCGAATGAAGAATCAATTACCAAATTTTCAACTTTTGATTATTTTGTCGATTTTTAACGTGTTTACTTGTTTTATTTTGCAGTATAAACCATGTCTGAACAAGAAAAACCTACTGAACAAGCTGGATCATCTGCATAAGCTGCTGAGAAAGGAAATGAAGAACTTTTTCCGTTTGAGAATGCGCATAACTGTTGTGAATATCTTGGGGATGTTAAGAAGCACGCTGAGTTTACAGAGATTATCGAGTTTCTAAAGAGAAGTCGGGTGATAGATGCAATTGCTACACCTACCATTATCTATCGAGACATGCTACAAGAGTTCTGGACGAACGCAAAGATGGATTTCCGGGAGTGTGAATCATCTCTGGTTAGCAAGATTCAAGGAAAATTGGTTATTGTTTCAGAGAATGATATCAGGGAAGCTTTGAAGCTTGGAGATGAAAAGACCGATCCCAAAGAACTTAGCTTTACTGAACTGTATGTGTGTGAATGGATCGTGTAACAACAAAGAATGATCAAACAAGTTAGTTTTTGGTGCGGAATCCCTAAAACAATCACAAAATAATAGTCAAACAGATCAAAACAAGTAAATCATCATTTTCAAAAGCTTTTCATTAATTAACAACTCGATTACACGTTTAAAGATGATACAAACAGGGTGAGAACGTGAAATGAGCTAAATAAAACTTCTAGAGAGAATATCAGAAAGTGGAGGGAATAATATGACCAAAAGTTACATTCAAAAATCAAGCTTGTCTATTTATTGACTGCACATTCGCCCATTTTGTTCATGCGAATGTGCAAGTTCGCCCAAACTGTATGGTCGAACCAAGCTATACAATAAACTATATTCAAATTCGTATAAAGCTTTCTCCATCGCACCTTCTGTTCTTCCTTCGCACCTTCTAGAGCTTTCCTTCGTACCTACAAAACTCCTTCGCACCAACGACAAATCACAAAACAAGTTTGTTGTTCAATCCGAAGCACTAGTCGCACAATTGCATCTACAAATCCCCCTCGACTATTGCTTGGATTGCTGTCGACGTTGTTCATCCATTCTAATGTTCATCAGTTTGATATGTCGTTGAATCTTCTGTTCTTTAGTCAAAACCGGTTCCTGAAATTGGTTTGGCTTCGTCTTTTTCAATTCAGGCACCTTTTGCTTCTCAACAAACTTTCAGAGCTTCTCGCCATAGTCACAACCAGCATTAATGTCATATGCAAAGCACAGAAATACCACACGTTGGTACTTTCCTGCTTGCTCAGCATCCTTCGCATCAGAATAGACCGGATTATAAAACAACATTATTATATCCTCATGTGAACAGTTGATTAACCACATGGGATCAAAAATGTCTATTTTCTTGTAGTTCTTCTCTCCGTCTTTCAGTACAATCACAACCTTTGCTATCTTCCAATGGTAATACCACCAAATGAAATCTTTAGCGAAGTGTTGTGGGATCGGCAACAAAGGAATCTTTTTCAACATTCGCGGTGGTTTATACTTTAACGTCACCTTGGGCATACCTGTCATCTGATCAATATCCTTTTTATGAACAATACGTTTCGGATATTGTGGTTCAAACAAATCCCACTTGGTTCGGCTTTCTCTTGTCATCTTCTCAGCAAAGTAGGCAATCTGTGAGCGAAAGATTTTAGCTAAAACAGGATTACACGATCATACAAGTCACAAAACCAGGTGCGGAAACCCTAGTTCTGAACAAATTGTTAAAACACAAATCAAAACGCAATCAAGATCATTTTCAACATCATTTCATAGATTAACTTCTTTCAAATAAGCTTTTACAATCAGTTTTACGTTAATCTAGAACACACACACAATATCTCAAAACAACCTCTGAACCTGACCTATCACAGACACAACTGACAACACTATTTATAGACACTGCACGTTCGCCCCTTTTCACTGGTCGAACGTGAGCCTTTTCCACATTCGCCCACTTCTACTGGTCGAATGTGTCTTCTTGTCAGTTCCAATCTTCCTTCGCCCATTATCCTTCTACCTTCGCCTATTCTTATCTACCTTCGCCCCATTTATCTACCTTCGGCCAAGACACTAACATATGTTAATAATGTTTATCCAATCCTTAGTCGCAAAACGCATCAACAAACTCCCCCTCGACTATTGATTGGATAGTTTTCTCTGTTGGTCCATTGTCTTGTTCATCAACTTGATTCTGAGCTGTTTCTTCTGCTCAGTAGTCATTGGAGGCTCAAATGATTTCTTCACTGGTTTAGACACATTCGCTATCTTCACTGTCTTACCAAGCTTACCCTCCAAGTTGCTTCCTGCATTGATGTCATACGCAAAACAAACTCCAACCACTTGAGTGTATTTTCTTGCTTGAGCAAAGTCGTTTGGTTCAAAGTAGATTGGATTGAAGAAAAGCATGATGATGTCTTCAAACGTGCAATTAATCAACCACATAGGATCAAATACATGAACATGCTTGTATTTATCCTTTCCATCTCTCAACACGATCACCGCTTCTGCCTTTCTCCAATCATAGTACCAGAAGATAAAATCAGCACTAAAATGTTGTGGCATCGGCATCAACGGTATCTTCCTCATCACATTAGGTGCTTTGTAAATCAAAGTAACACGCTTCAGATTGGTTTGTGGATCAATATCCCTATGCACTTTTCTTCTGGGATATTGAGGCTTGAACCTATTCCATCTCGTACGACTTTCCCAAACCAATTTATCTGCGCACCAACCAACATGTGATCCATTTACTTCGGCACCTGACATTGGGAATCTGCATAAGTCTCTAACCGCCCAGTATGGTAGAGTAAGCAAGTCACAGAATCTGTTGAAATACAGAATTCCGGTTTCCCATTTTGCAGCAATACATTTCAGCCTGCCTAAGTAAGTCCACCCGAGAGCTCTGCCTTTGAACTTGTCATTATGAAATCTGTAAAAGTTACCTTGAGCTTCAGGCTTTGGTCGGTTCTCATCCATTTCCTTCAATTTCTTCAAATAATTCTTCAACTCATCAGACTGGTTAGAAGAATCTATCTTATCAGTACCTAATACCTTCTCCACAAACTCTTCACTCCTTTTCTTAGCTTTCTGTTTTGCTGATTTATTTGGTATCTCAGTGAAATCAGGAAATACTTCATTTTCATCTGTTTGTCTGAAGTACTGAGGGAACTCTTCATGAGTTATATCTTCCATCTCCACTTCATTGTTCTCAGGAGTCTGCACATCATCTGAATGACTTCCAATATCCTTTTCAGGAATATCTGGAATCGATTCATCCATCATAAACTCCTCAAAAGTTTTCCCTACCCTCTGTGCAAGACCATCTAGTATTTCTTTTGCCACAGATGCAGGTAATTCCCATTCTTCAAGATCTGGATCTTCATATTCCAACTCATATCTTAAGTCATCAGTTTGGAATATCTCAGCGAAGCATCCTGTGAACTCAATGGTCCACTCTCTCTTTTCCAACATATCTTTATACAACTGTTTAGCATCATCAGATAGAGATCTCACCTTCTCATTCCAGAAAATACTTTCATCTGAATCAACGTTCTCACCTTTCTTCTTAGAACTTGATTCTCCAGTATCTTTCTTCTTTGGTGTTCTCTTCTCATAAGTAAATCTAGAAGTATCATCTCCTCCATCATGATCACTACCACTGCTAAACTCATCTCCTTGCTTTTTCCCAGCACCTTCTGCATCATCATCATCATCATTGTTGTCATCATCATCATCATCACTTTTCTCCGATCCATCATCATCTTGTTCTTTCTCAGATTCAGAATCTTCATAATCGACTTTCTCTTCTTCTTCTTCTTCATCTTCTTCACCCTCTTTCAACTGGGGTGCCCTACTATAAAGCTCTTCAATCAAATTACTAAGGCGTTTGTTTTCATTCCTTAGTTCTTTGTTATCTGCCTTAATCAGTTTGATCCTGCCCTTGTTTCTTTCACACTTTCTTTCAAGTTTTTCATTCTTAGCTTCAATCATCTTAATCTTATCATTTATCTCATCCTGATTAGATTTCGAAGCAACCACGATCTGAAGCATTTTCTCCTCATTTTGCTTAAACTTAGCAATCTCAGCCTGTTGAGCAACTAACATCTTCATCATATCTTCCATTTTCTTATTCACTTGCTTCATGACATCGTCATCCACAGTCACTTTCTTTGACTTTGATTTAGATGGCTCAACTTCAACTACTTTCTCCTTCTGAGGCTTTCTGAACATATCGAGCACTTTATCCAAATCGACATTGAATTGATCGATTGGTAAAGTCTCTGCCTCTTTCGTTTTCTTCTGCTTCTTGGCAACAGGTGAAGATAGCTTAGATGGTGTTCCTGCATCAGGTACTCTTTTACCCTTCAATAGCTGAGCTAACTCATTCTCCCTCAGCTCTTTTGTACTTGACTTCTTGGCCATGGTCTTTTGCTTCTTTGTCTTTCTAGGCAAATTAACCACTACAGTCTCTCCAACACTCAACTCTGCTAGGTCAACACCTAGACTCTCATCTTCAACAGATTTCTTTCTTCTCTCAGCTTCTTCAATCGACTTGTTCAAGGATTCAGACTCACCAACCATAGTGGCCTTACGTTTGGTGGTCCTCACATTTTCATCATCAGAATCCCACTGCTCATCTACTTCAGTGTCTTCTGAATCTACCGACTCTTCGTCCACCAAACCTGATCCTTTCTTCGCTGTCGATTTCTTTCTAACCACTTGTTGCTTAGAACTTCCCTGATCCACAGTCTTTCCCTTGCCCTTCCCTTTGGCTCCAGGATTGACTACTTGCCGTTTCCTCTTAGTGCTTGAATCAACATACACTAAGGGATCATCATTGTCAGAATCACTATTATCATGCCTTGCTTTGTTCTTGCCAGGATCAGTGTAATCCTGACGAGCCAAAGCACCAAATAATCTCCTGTTAGGTGGCTTCTCACTATCAGGCACACCTTTGTAACCCTTCATTCTCATCAATGTTCTAATGTTCATATGATCTTGACCTAGGATCATAGTCGGATCCTTTTTCAACATAGGATACATATAGTCAAAGATCATCATTAGAAATCTCGGATATAACATGAACTTCTTGTTCTTCATTCCTTTCAGCATCTCCAGCATATGATCAAGAATCATCCCTGATACGTTAAATGGTTTGTTGAGTGTCAACGCAACCATTAACGAACTTAAACTCCTTCTCATGACATCATATCCACCGCTCACACACCCAAATACGTGGATAAGAACATGTGCAAAATACTTATACTGCACTCCCAGCTTCCCCTTATACATAGATCCGTCAGTAATTGGACCTTTGTATTTCATCCGTAAGAAACATGCTTTCTGCTCTGTCCATGACAACTCCCTGGGATCTTAACTATCTTCAAACTTTATCTGTAACGCTTCCCGAATATCAGCTTCAGTCAAGAACATCTCCATATCCTGAATCTTGCTCTTGATGATCGTTTGATTCTCCCAGTAGTCATACTTCGCATTTTGGTAGAAATCTTCAATAATGTCTTTGTATATGATCGTCGGTGTGGCTAATGCATGAACTATTCTGCTCCTCTTCAGAAACTCTATGATCCCGGTGAACTCCGTATTCTTCTCTACATCACCGAGATATGCGCAACAGTTATGTGACCTTTCAAACGGCCAACTGCTTGGAACAGACGTTTCTGCCTCTGGCACCGGATCTGTAACAATAATCTCTGCTGGAGTTTCCACATTTTCTACTGGTGCTTCAACGTTCTCGGATTGATCAGCCATCTGCACATTAAAATCAAACAAACACGTCAAAATACAAAAACGACAAAAATTACAAAAATTCTGGTCAAAAATATTCTGCACATTCGCCCATTTTAGAATGGTCGAATGTGAGATAATTTGGTCGAATGAGAAAATTGTGGTCGAATGTGAACAGGATCTTGAGTAAAAATCACATTCGTCCAGATAAATGTACATTCGCCCAAACTGATTCCACCTTCGCCCGTTTATTTCAACCGAAGGTGAAAAAGTTTATCCCAAAATTTGAAATTCTGCCAAAGTTGTTTTTAACATCTCATTTTGATTTACATGTATTCTAATATGGCCGATTATCATACGTATATCACCAATTGTCCATTTGTTTCAATATATATCAGTTTTTAAAGGTGAACTAGGTTAAAACAGTTCACTGAATCAATTGATCACACAAACGACGTTAATAACCTAATTCCTTTAACCTTCTCCCCCTAAAACTGATATGTATTGAGTTTAAAACAAAACGAAGCATTAATAAACATCCTAAGACCCCTAAATTGAAACCCTAGGTCCGGTTTAAAAACTCGATGATTCTGATCTGTAAACGGCTCCAATACCTGTGAAATAAGTGTCAAATTGATCAGTAAAGTGTAGGGAATGAAATGCACAATTACAAGAAATCACAGCAGCAAGGTCTGGTTATCAAAGAAATTTTGAAAAATTGTTGAATGAATGACTCGAACCTGAAATGGGTTATATATAAGATCCACCTTCGCCCGTTTGGCATGGACGAATGTGGGTGAAGTCCACATTCGCCCCAAATGAATGGCACGAATGTGAAATATGGCCACCTTCGTCCACCCGAATGTAAAATGTATACCCGGAGGTGGATTTTGTCACCCGGAAGTGAAAAGCTCACATTCGTCCAAATTCAAAACGGTCGAAGGTAATAATTTTTCCACATTCGACCCAATTAAGGGGCGAATGTGAAATGGAAAAATCTGAAAATTTCGCCAAATCACGAATTCGAATCCCGTTCAACATTTTTCAATCTGTTAAACTTCCAAAACTCAAATTTTCACTTTTTGAATGATACAAAGCCCAGATAGTGTTATCAAATCTCAGAAATTGACCATCAAGCATCCCCGGTTATCAAAAATAAAGCAGAAATGCAAATCTTTTGGATTTTCTGAAATTTTATCAAAAACACACCTAAAATCTTTTTGGATTTTGTATCTTTTTGACAATAAAAGTAAAATGCAACAAAGTAAAATGCATCAAAGTAAATGAAAGCAGTAAACATTTTGTGATTTCCGGTAAAAGGATCATATCAGTTTTATGAGAAATCTGAACACAGCGTTGATCTGTTTCAATATTATCATTAGAAACAATATGTGATACGGCAATTGCTGATATTGTGGTCCACATAAGCTCACATGCAGACAATTACGCAATGCTTTAAAATGATACGAATTTGATGTATTAGACTAACACATTGTGGTTCCCACACACACGACATACTCCCGTATCAAGAAGTAAATGCACAAAGACTCATTGTAAAGCGTGATTATGCTTTCGTCGTCTGTAATTGTACAAGATATAATGCATAGAGGTATACAGGTCAGCAAATTAATGCAGCAAAGTAACATATGCACTATACCAGGTTGAGGACTGATATTAATCATGATTTGCATCAATGATCAATACGATGTAATAGATAATCTTTGATCATCATATCACATGGAAAGTTCCTCAATTCGGTAACATTAGGATTTGGCATATAGCTCTTTTATAAAGACATCCTGTCTGATCTAGGTCCGTAATGACTTACAGCAGAAGATCAGATAGGCTATCCCCAGACAACTAATAACATAACGACCCTAAACCTCCGAGTTTTGTACAAATACCCTATCAAACGAAATTACGGTACTAAGACCATATGCCCATGAGGTGTTCAGCCACAAATGCGTAGTTTGTTATGTTTGTATCACTAATGCACGCAATATTTAGTCTACGAAGCCTATCAGCATATCACACGTAATCAACATACGTCTCATTATACTTATACAATTCTTTAGCCTGTGCCAGATCCCCACTGATGTACTATCATTTCCTCTTTTTATCCAGGAAATCATTTTGGTTTTTCTAATTTTTTAGGTATTTTGAAAATTTTTCAATGTTTTTGGTTTTTCTGATAAAATGACTCCCCCTAAAATAAAGATCATATTTTTTGGGTTTTTAATTTTTCTGAAAAACAAAACAAAAATTTGAAAGAAACAATCCACTTGAAAGCATCAACTTCTTTGAGGATTAAACAACCCCCTCGAAAGCATCAACTTCTTTGAGGATTATGATAGTAAAGAGAAATTCCCAATTAGCAAAGAGAAATTCCCAATTAGAAAAAAAAAATATAAAACTAAAACTAAAAATTAAAAAGTGATAAACCGAGGAGCCGATTAGTCCTGTTTTTCCTTTATATTGTTTACTTTTAAAAGATATTCAAAGCGGGATCTGTCAAAAGCTTTTGTAAACAAATCTGCACGTTGGTAGTCAGTATGGATTTTGACCATATCTATCAATTTAGAATGATTTTCAGTATTTTTAGTTAATGCAATTGCGGCTTCGTTGTCACAGTGTATAGGGGTTTTAAGAAACTGCAAACCGTAATCGACCATCTGTTGTTGGATCCAGAGCACTTGCGAACAGCAACTCGAGGCTGAAATGTACTCGGCTTCACATGTAGACAGTGCGACGGAAGTCTGTTTCTTGCATTGCCAGGTAATTAACCTGCTCCCTAAAAACTGACAACCGGCTGTAGTTGATTTGCTGTCTTTGTCATAGCCGCCCCAATCTGCATCACTAAACGCAATAAAATCAAAATCATCATCATTAGGGTACCAAAGTCCTTTTGATGGACAACCCTTCAGATATCGAAGGATACGCTTGACCGCCGTCAGATGACTTTGTTTCGGCTTCGATTGATAGCGAGCACAGAGACACGTTGCATACATAATATCTGGTCGAGACGCTGTCAAATACATCAGAGATCCGATGATTGCTCTGTATGTAAATGGATCTGTCAGCTCCCCCTTAGCGTCCACTCCAATCCCGTGATTGGGTTGAATCGGGGTATCCATCGGCTTAGAGTCCTCCATCTGGAATCGGCTCAAGATGTCGGATACATATTTCGTCTGGTGAATGAAGATCCCGTCGGGTCTTTGGTCCACCTGTAAGCCGAGGAAAAACTGCATCTCCCCCATAGCGCTCATTTCGAACTTTTCTTGCATAAGAGTTTCGAATTCCCTGCACAAAAGTTCGTTAGTTGAACCAAATATAATATCATCAACGTAAATCTGTACTAGAAGCAAGTCATCTCCCGTCTTCTTCGTAAAGAGGGTGCAATCGACGAGGCCGCGCTTGAATCCTTTGGAGATGAGGTATGTACTTAGCTCCTCGTACCACTGTCTTGGAGCCTGGTGAAACCATATAAAGCTTTGTTTAGCACGTAGACCTTGTGCCGGTGGATTGGGTCCTCAAAGCCTGGTGGCTGCCCAACATAAACCTCCTCCTTGACTTTCCCGTACAAAAATGCGCTCTTGACGTCCATTTGATAGACTTTGAATTTCTTGTATGAAGCAAACGCAAGAAACATCCGAATAGCTTCAATTCGAGCTACTGGTGCATAGATTTCATTGTAATCAATCCCTTCGATTTGATGGAAACCTTGCACAACCAATCTGGCTTTGTTGCGAACAATAACTCCACGATCATCCTTTTTGCACTTAAACACCCACTTAGTGCCTATTTTCTTCCTTCCTGGCGGCAAATCTGTGAGCGTCCAGACTCCCAATTTCTGGAATTGCAATAACTCTTCCTGCATTGCCTCAACCCAGGCATCTTCATTCAAAGCGTCTTTGTATGTCCTTGGCTCTACCTGCGACACATAACATGCAAACGACCAATCATTTTGACTACCAGATTTCTGAATTTTGGCATACAATGCTAAAGCACCAAAACACTCTGGCGAGTTAACGCTTTTTAGCTGCCCTCTGGTCATAACACCACTTCCAGGATCACCGATAACTTGCTCCAGCGGGTGAATACGATGAATCCGAGATTCCGGATTAACAGGTAGAATCACTCCCGTCTGAGCAGTCAAGTTTTCTACAGCATCCTGATCATGACCCGTGTTTGATGATGAAGCAATATCTGTATTTGGAGTTGGGTTCACAGTTTGCTCCTCTAATTCCTCTGCATGTTCAAGAACTGCTTCTTCAAATTGTTCATCTTCAGATTCTGAAGTGTCTAATGAAGTTGAAGCTTCTTGAAACATCTCTTCCTCTTGTATAGGAGCACTGGTATCATTAGAAGCTGGTGGGGGGTTTACGGTGATTGGACGCATCAACGGTGAAGTCGCCGCGTTTTCACACTCGTAAAGTAATCTGATAACAGCTTCTTCAACCAAGCTATCTAGGTTGAATGATTCAAAGAAATCTTTGTAATCAAACATCCAATCAGGGCCCGTGCCTTGCAAATTTTGAGTGTATCGTTGAACTTCCACGTTAGCCCAATCCTCCACTTGACGAGTTCGCTTGTTGAATACCCGTTTGAGCGGGGTTGCATATCCAACAAAATATCCCTCCTCAGCATTAGGACTAAACTTCTCTCCTGGATTCAACATCGTGCATGGCGCCCCGAAAGGTTCTAGATACTCTAAGTTGGGCTTTCGTCGGTGTAACAGTTCATAAGATGTTTTTCCAAACTTCTTCACTGTTATAACCCGATTTAATGTATAATTTGCTGCATAAATCGCCTCATTCCAGAACATTACTGGAAGATTTGAATCAGCAAGCATTGTTCTAGCCGCCTCAATTAGAGTCCTATTCTTTCTTTCAGCAACACCGTTCTGTTGCGGGGTATACGGAGCCGAATATTCATGATGTATTCCTTTGCTTTCACAAAGTTCATCCATCTTGGCGTTTTTGAACTCCGTCCCGTTGTCACTCCTGATTCTTTTTATCTTCAAATTGTAGATATTCTCCAATCGAGTGAACAGAACTTGTAGGTTGGTAAAGGTGTCGCTTTTGTTCTTCAAACACATCACCCATGAAAATCGTGAATAGTCATCAGTGACAACTAAACAATAAAGCTCTCCAAGATGACTTTTGCGCTTGACTGGTCCGAAAAGGTCCATGTGCAATCGCTCAAGCGGCATCTCAACAGAGTTAACTTTCTTCACTTTATGGGACTGTTTGTGTTGTTTTCCTTTCATACAACTTACACACTTGTCGTTCAGATGGAAATGTTTCACGTTTACTCCATCGACAAGCCCATTTCTCACCAATTGATTCATTTTCCTCAGATGAATGTGCCCCATTCTGCGGTGCCACATTATCGATTCTTTCTCGGTCACCTTGGATAGAAAGCATGTTATTTGCCCCTGTGATGTCATCGCCTTGGACATGTCAAGAATATAAAGATTGTTGACTCGAGGTGCCATCAACATTACCCACTCTTTTGGAATTTTGAAGCCCGGTTTGAGAATATAACAGGATTTGTCATCAAAATGCACAGAAAATTGTTTATCGCATATTTGACTGACGCTCAACAGATTATAGTCTATCTGCTTGACATAAGAAATCCGCTCGAAAGTCACAATCCCATTACTCACACTTCCTTCCATAGTGATATATCCTCCTTTATTACCCGCGAAAGCTACATAACCTCCATTAATGTTTTTCACATCAAACAGCAATGCGAGATCCCCCGTCATGTGGCCTGAAGCTCCACTATCAACAATCCAGAGACTGCTAATAGGGCCAGCTGAAGCTCCCTGCACACAAAAAGTAAACATTTAGTTCTTTCGGGGGACCCAAGCCTGAGTCTTGGGCCTTTGAACATTGGTTTTCAAAGAAACATCCTCATTAACTTTTTCAACAACTTTCTGTTTTGGATCAATCTTTTTCTGATTGTTCAAAACACTTTCATTTTTCTCACTTACCTTCGAAGTAGAAGCTCCTGGAGTACCATTAGGTGTCCAAGATTGTTCAGACCTTTTAAGAATACGAATTTGAGATTTTGGTTTCTCAATTGGTTTCTGAACATTGTTAACAAAAGTAACTTTCTTGGCAACCTTATCTGAATTAACAGACTTAGGTCCAACATTTGATTTGACAATCGGTTTTTGTGGAACCTTTTGTCTATCAACTGTTGTGTTCACCACAGGCTTTCTCCAAGATTGTTCCATAGCAATCCGATTTCTTTGACCATATTGAAATGGACGATTGTTCCTCATTTGAAAATTGTTTTGATTATAAAACTGTTGTTGTTGAGGAACAACTCGTCTATGTGGTGGAACATAATGATCAATCGGTTTTCTCATGGAATTTCTAACTTCAACCTCATGTCTTTTATGCCTTACATATGGACACTGAGCAAGTAAATGCCCACGTTCTCCACATTTAAAGCATTTTCGATACTCTTCAAAAACATAATGAGCATTTGGTGGAGCAAATGATCTAACAGGATATTGATCATTATACTGTTGATTCCTCAAACTCTCAAGAAGTGGTCCTTTCGAGTAAGTGGGCTCATGAAAACCATTTGCTTTGTCATTTGGTCGAATAAACTCAGTGACATGGACCTTTGGTTCTTGAGGAACATCCGAAAACAATTTCTTTAAAATTTCTGGTGGAATTTCGTTTGTTCTCTCATGTTTTGGAAACCAAATAGTGCTTTCTTGCCAGATTTTGTCAAGTTTAGAATAGTTAACATTTTTGATTGGAAATTCCTCATCAGAAATGATCTTATCGGATCCTTCCATCCGATAAAACACTTTAACAGGTTTGTCACTTGGTTCATTCAACTCATTCTTTTTAACAACATTCTTAACACCATTATCTTTCTTAACATCATTCTTTTCAGACTTTTTATCACGATTAGCATTTGCCATCGGATGAACATGATCAGATGGTGACACTGGTTCAGTAGTAATGATGTGATTTTCTTTTGGAATCTCACATACATTAACAGTTTGATCACTACCAGTATCATCATTCTCTGAGTCTGAATTCACACTTTCAGCATAAACACCCTCATCATTCAAGCCTAAAATCGGTCTCACATCGGAATAAGGATCACCAATACTCGAGGTATTAGATTCCATTTCTGATGATGAGTCTGATTTTACCGAACTCTCCGGTATAACTTGGTGATAGTTATGATTTTCAAAAAGAACCGGAGATGGTACAGACTTATAATTGGTGGTGTTATCATCAATGATATGGTCTACCACATAAGCAACATTCTTATAACTTTCCAACTTTTTGTTAACCTTTTCAGCAAAGCATTTTATGGCTGCCATTTCCAACTTGGTGTTTTCAATTTCATTGATATAGTTGTTTATTGCCAATTGTTTCAATGACAAAGTGTTTTTCAAGTCAGAAATGTCCTTTTTATAGCCATCTAATACTTTGTTGAAAGCATTCAACTCTTTGCGAGTAGATTGACTGTTCATGATAGCACTATCACGTGAAATTCGGAGTTGTTTATTCTCCTCAGTCAATCTATCACATGTTCCACAATATTTATCACTCATAACATCAGTGCTAGATTCAGAACTTACAGGTTTTGGCGGTTCAGTCATGGCCATCAACGCAAAAAGAGCTTCCTTTCCAGTGAAAAACTTGGAGTAGTCAATCTTGGTGAAAGCATCATCAGCAATGCACGACTTCCTCGTCATCAAAAAGTCAGCTTCTGCCAGCAGCTGATCAATATCATCATCTAAAGAATAAACACTTGCCTCTGTGTCTGATTCGCTCTCAGAATCTGAATAAACTGATCTACACTCTTCGGGAACATCAGTAACAGAATCAATCACCATTCCAGAACTCGTTTCCTCAGCCTTAACCTCAACAGGTTCATTTTCCACTTCCATCTCAGTCTCAGAATCATCACTTTCACACTCCTCAGTTTCTTTCTTCTCATCAACCACCACCGACTCTTCCATATCAACCTGATAAGCAACACATGCCACATTCCCACCAGTAGTTACTTCCTCAACTCCTATTTGCATACCCGACCAGTCAAACCTTTCATCCTGTTGAGTCACCAAAGCTTGGTTCTGACTCGCATTCTGTTGAGTCTCATTAGGTGTAGTGATAGGTACAACTGTTCGGTTTGTGTTGTTAGGAGATTGGTTTTGAATCTGGTTTTGAGTGTTTGGTTGTCTGTTTTGGTTGTTAAAGTTTCGGTTTTGGTAGTTGTTGTTATTTTGGTAAGAAACTTGGTTTTGTTGTTGACGGTTCTGGTAATTTGCATTGAAAGGGTTTCGATTACCTTGTTTAGGTGGCTGGGTGCATTCCCTTTTAAAATGTCCTTTTTCTCCACAATTAAAACACGTAACCTTCTCCTTGTTGAATCCATAGGTTGTGTTGGGAGAAGTTGCCAAATCAGTCCTACCTGTTTTCTCAATGAACTCTGTTGCTCTTCTCATGATACTCGCAAAAGCCCATTGAATGTCAATGAGTTCCATCTCTTCCTTGTCTATCTGTGCATAGTCTTCGTTGGTTAAGTTGTTGTTCCCAATCTGACTAGCAACTAACCCATTGTAGGATGAAACCATTGCTGAGACTAATGCAATGTGTTGCTGAGCAACCTCCACAGTCACATTTCCCAAGTTAGATGTATCCAAAACCACCGGTTGTTGATTAGGTTGAGTAACTTGGTTTATTGGTTGTTGTGTTTGGTTAGCGGTGTAAAAACCTGCTTGTTGCATTGGGGAGAGTGGTGAAATGTAGGAATTGTATTGTGGTGGTGTGTATGATGGTTGTGAGTAGGATGATGTTTGTGTCAAGTAGTTGGTGGTTGGTTTTGATGATTCCATGACATTGGAAATACATGCAACATGTGGTGCAATGCTTCCTGAGCTCGAGTTACCAACTGGAACTGAAGTGCCTCCAAAATACAAACTGGGATTCTGAGGAATCTGTGACCTTCTAGCTTTCCTCCTATCCTCCAACTCTTTGTTCTCCAGCTTTTCGATAAACTCTGAAATAGTCCAGAATTGATAAGCATCCTTCTCTCTGAGAACTTCCACATGTTGATCCCATTGTGGTGGTAAAGCATCTGCAAACTTATCCACCTGCTTAGTCATTGGAATCTGTACACCATAACTAGACAATTCAGACAACAAATGCATATATCTAGGAGTTAGTTCTTTTAGAGTTTCATTATTAATAAAAGAAAAATTCTCAAACTCTTTGACCAATTCTTCCATTCTCAGGCTCCTAGTCTTCTCATTACCATCATGCTTCCTCTTAAGCTTATCCCAAAGCTGCTTTGATGTAGTACATGTTCCAAACTGATGCAACAGGTCACTTGTGATTGCCTGTGTCAATTGGGAAAAAGCCTTCTTCTCCACCACATATTTCTTCTTCTCGTCCTCAGTTAAGCTTTCCAAAGGAATCATCTCACCTGTATTCTCCAAAATCGGTGCTGTGTAACCTTTAACAATCATGCTCCATGCCTCTGCTCCTTCCACTCCCATGCCTTCCAAATGGATCTTGAACATGGTATGCCACTGATTATACTCTTGCATTTCCATGAGCTTCGGTGGCCGAGTTCCACTACCTGTAGACAAATCCTTAATCAAAGTAGAAATAGCATTAGTGGTTTGAGTATTTACCGCCGCTGCTGCTACTCCCCAGTAATCAGATTGTAGTGCCGGATGTGCTACACTTTGAGGCATCGTGCTCGTCATTGCCATGTAGTTAAGTGGTTGTGAAGACTGTGTGTTCGTCTTTTGCGCTGCCACTGTCCATGGGTCCATCGTTTGCTGTTGTGGTTGTGTTGTTGCTGATCCCGGAGTAGTTTGAAAACGCCACATGATCACAAACTAAGACAAAATCTCAACACTTAGAAAAATTTTCAACAAAATCCTAGGTTTGCCCGAAATACACTAGGTTCGACCAGAAAATTCTAAGTTCGTCCAAACTTTAACACTCTCGACCCTTCTGATTCTACGTTCGCCCAAATAGTAACACCCGAACGTATATTTGACCAGAATGTAAACACAAAATAACACCCTTCCACTTTCGCCCAAAAGAAACCCGGTCGAATGTGAAAATCTCTACCCGAAAGTGAAAAGTTCAACAAGAAATTTCAGGTTCGCCCACTAACTACTCAGGTTCGCCTACTTTACAACACGTTCGACCACTCAACTCAAGTCAGGTTCCAGGTTCGCCCACCACGATCAGATTTCATTTTTGAAAAACGGTTATTGTTTGAAAAACGGTTATTCTGATCTCAGATTTTCAAAAGTTCATGGATTTGAATGATCTCAATCAGGTTATGTTTCGGAATTGATTTGGAGCAACTTTAAATCTTGGAAAACTTGAATTCAACCACAAATTCTCCTTTAAATCGATCAAAAACACTTAAAAACAATGTTTATGTAAAAACAGATGAATTTAGGTCAAAAACATGTCCAAATCAGCTCTGATTTTATCAAATTTGTTATTGTATGATCCTCTAGGCTCTGATACCACTTTGTGAGCGAAAGATTTTAGCTAAAACAGGATTACACGATCATACAAGTCACAAAACCAGGTGCGGAAACCCTAGTTCTGAACAAATTGATAAAACACAAATCAAAACGCAATCAAGATCATTTTTGTCACACCCTCAAATTCCACTTGCGGGGTTTTACCGCAAGGCGCATGACAAACTAGGATTCAAGTCAACGGTCACAATAAACAACACTATATGCATAACACAATACTCAAAAGATATAGTTATAAAAACATAAACTGTAGCGGAAGCTTTAAATGTTTACAACCCAAAAGACACAGTTCAAAAGTTTAATGAAGACCATGCTCTAAACCCTAGACGCCCGTGCCGACTCGTGCGCCTAGATCCAGTTGTTGCTACCTTAGCGACCTGAGAAAAACATGCCAAAAGACGTCAACATATAATGCTGGTGAGTTCACAGGTTTGTTCAAAAATGTTATCCAAATGTTACCATGTCCATACTATATCAATGCTACCAAGTACGCTAGCTAGGCGTATGTATTATTACTACTACGATTGGAAACCATTACTGGACACGTTTAGCAATGTTTAGCATGTTTAGCAGCCCGTAATGTTCAGCACGATAATGTTCCTGTTCGAGACAATATGCACCCGCCCGGCCCTCCAAGCCGACGAGTGGGGCAGGTCACGCCCAATAGATCTATCCACATTTCCCCCGTTGTGCAAATCCGCACATTCATGGTTTCCCCCGGGACTTTCCAAAAGATCGTATAGCAATATAAAGTTAAAACCATAGTATGACATATGTTACCAAAACTGTTTAGCGCATGTTTTCTCCCCCAAACGTTAAAGCATATAAAAAGTGGGGCCGTGAACTCACCTTAGATTGCGTTCTTCAATTATAAGTAAAGACGTTTAGCCCTTGATAATCCCTCTACCGGAGATCTATCAAAATGTTCACATAAGTGTTCCGACTAATAACCATAAGGTTATCTAGTCCCCGACTGTCCAGATTATAACCAAGTATGTTTTAAAACGTGTTCAAATGTTTAACCGACACACTAGACCGACCCGACATCCCGTTGGTGACCCATTACCCTAACTAATCAAGTACACATAGATTACACGCAAGGTTCAAGCATAAAACACTTAGTTTGTATCAAAAATCTCATTTTTGTTAACGTAGGGTCGAACGTAGTCCTGGGAGGTCGAAGGTGGCCTTAACTGGTCGAATGTGGCTTTGAACCTCCACCTTCGCCCCTTTTCTTCCCACCTTCGCCCCTTTTAGTTCATTCGCCCCTTTTAGTTTCCAGGTTCGCCCCCTGGAACCCACCTTCGCCCGTTCGACTGGTCGAAGGTATTCCAGGTTCGCCCCTAATGTCAGATTTTTCCAAAAACGCGTCGAAAAACATCCGAAAACATCACGAAACATCACGAGTTACAACAGTCAAGCATCATTAATATATTCCTACGAAACCCTACCAATTTTACCCCAAAATCTATCCGTTTTACAAGTTACCTAAAATAGTAAATTATGGAGATGTCACATCACCATGCATGAAAATATTACCCAATTAGGAAACTTTCTGAAATCGATCAATAATCCGTCCATCATACTCGAATCGATCAATAATCCGTCCATCATGAACACCATCAACAATCAAAGGTAACATGTTTCAATCATAACCCATCATTAATAACAGCCCTAGGTTTTTGTCATATCATCTATACAACAAGTAATCATCAAACAATGCATAATATCATACTAACACATGTTTATTTGCATAAAAACTCATTGTTTATGAATAGGTTTTGGTTAGGAAAGGTTTTTATTCATAAAATAGGTTGATATCAGATCTGGACCCTTGGGGTTTAGATTAAAACAAGTCAAAATTGTTTAAAAAGGATTTGTAATGAAGAACACACCTTAGATCTTCACTTGAAATGATTTAGAGAGTTAGGTTATGAAAAACAAGCTCAAAAACTCCTTCCCCAATGATAATAGCTGATAGAGAGTGTTTGGAGGCGTTTAGGGTTTGTGAAATGGTGAAAAATGGCTAAGGATGGTATTTATACCCAGTCCAGGTTCGCCCATTTTATGTGGTCGAATGTGGAACTTTTCCACATTCGCCCATTTGTAATGGTCGAATGTGGAATCTTTCCACATTCGCCCACTTTGTTTCCACATTCGCCCATTTCTCAAGTTCCATTTCCACATTCGCCCATTATTTCCACATTCAGGTCATCAGCACTTTTTAACACATGTTAACAGCACTTTTAACACATGTTAACCTTTTTCCAGTTTGTCGTGTTTAACGCATTCTAATACTTCTTAACACATAAGCATGCATCCATAGTCTATACTTAGCATATTTAGGCACGTATAATCATTTGTACATCGTTTAAGCAAGCATAAGCATACAATCCACCACACGACCCATAATCTACACATATACTTAATTAGTTCATGTAATGTCACCAACGACGGAACCCGGTACTAATGTATTCCCAAAACGACTCCCAATGATCCTCCAGATCATTGAACCCTGGACAATCCTAATTTGACCCGACTCAACTAACCCAGTTAAGTTTGTTTATAAACGCTTCTCGCTAAGGTAGACTTAGATGTTACTATTATGTTTAAGCCGAACATGCCGGGAGTCACATCATCCCCTCGTTGAAAGAATTTTCGTCCCGAAAATTGCACGAAGCCCAATAGTGAAAAAGACGAAAAGGAAGAAAACGAAAAGAAAGGTTACCGGTTGTCACATCATCCCCACGTTGAAAGGGAATCTCGCCCCGAGATTCACTCTGCTTCAGCAGTAACATGCCTGGACTCGAACGCGCGCTTCGGAAAGAGATGAGGGTACTTAGCCTTCATCTGGTCCTCTCGTTCCCACGTGAACTCCGGTCCACGATCCGAGTTCCAACGAACTTTAACGATGCGGATTTTACTCCGCCGAAGGCTACGAATCTTGTAATCCAGAACCTCCACGGGTTCCTCCACAGTGCGAAGACGATCATCAACCTTGATCTCTTCCAGTGGTACAACAAGAGATTCGTCAGCCAAACACTTCCTTAAGTTAGACACATGGAAGACGTTATGAACATTACCGAGCTCCGTCGGTAAATCAAGTTTGTACGCCACCGGCCCAATCCGTTCCAGGATTGCGAACGGTCCGACGTAACGAGGGTTAAGCTTGCCACGCTTTCCAAAGCGTATGACGCCCTTCCATGGTGAAACTTTCAGAAGCACCTTGTCCCCAACCTGGAACTCTAGCGGTTTGCGACGGCGATCGGCATAGCTCTTCTGACGATCCCGCGCAGCTGCCAAACGGTTACGGATCTGTACGATTTTCTCCGAAGTTTCGTACACCAGTTCCGGGCCAGTGAGCTGACTCTCGCCCACCTCAGCCCAACACAAGGGAGACCGGCATTTCCGTCCGTACAGAGCTTCGAACGGAGCTGCCCCGATACTGGAGTGGTAGCTGTTGTTGTAGGAGAACTCCACCAACGGCAGGTGAGTCTCCCAACCCTTGCCAAAATCGATGACACATGCCCGCAGCATGTCCTCCAGTGTTTGTATCGTCCGCTCACTCTGCCCGTCAGTTTGCGGATGATAAGCCGTACTCATATCCAGCTGAGTACCCAAGGCCTTATGAAGAGCCTTCCAGAAACGCGAAGCAAAGCGGGAATCACGATCAGAAATGATAGAAACAGGCACCCCGTGCCGAGAGACCACCTCCTTAAGGTAGAGTCGAGCCAATCGCTCGAGTCCATCCGTTTCCTTAATAGGTATGAAGTGTGCCGATTTCGTCAACCGGTCGACGATCACCCAAATCATGTCACAACCACTTGGTGATCTCGGTAACTTGGTGACGAAATCCATCGTGATCCGCTCCCACTTCCATTCTGGAATCTCAGGTTGCTGTAGGAGACCACACGGCTTCTGATACTCCACCTTGACCTTAGCACAGGTCAAGCATTTGCTCACATAGGAGGCTATATCAGCCTTCATGTTCGGCCACCAATAAAGTATCTTCAGATCCTGATACATCTTATCGGAGCCTGGATGAATAGAATACCGGGATTTGTGAGCCTCGTCCAAGACAAGCTCCCGTAATCCCCCGAGTAAAGGAACCCAAACACGCCCAGCGAAGTAATGTAGGCCATCAGACCTAAGCTCAAGGTGTTTGTCCGCACTGTGCATCGTTTCGGCCTTAAGGTTTTCCTCCTTCAAGGCATCCACCTGAGCCGAATGGATCCGGTCAGGCAAGGAGGAATGTATGGTAAGCTGCAAGGCTCGGACACGCCGAGGCTTCGCCGACTCCTTCCTGCTCAAGGCATCCGCCACAACGTTTGCCTTGCCAGGATGGTACTTAATCGCACAGTCGTAGTCGTTCAAGAGTTCAACCCAACGACGCTGCCATATGTTTAACACCTTCTGGTCGAAAATATGCTGGAGACTCTTGTGATCGGTGTAAACTTCACACTTGGTACCGTACAAGTAATGCCTCCAGATTTTCAACGCAAAAACTACTGCACCCAGCTCTAAGTCGTGAGTAGTATAGTTCTTCTCGTGAACCTTGAGTTGACGAGAAGCATAAGCGATAACCTTCCCGCGTTGCATCAACACGCAACCGAGACCCCGAATCGAAGCATCACAGTACACAACGAAATCGTCCGTACCCTCGGGTAAGGATAAGATAGGAGCAGAACAAAGTTTAAGCTTCAGCATCTGAAATGCTGATTCCTGTGGTTCGTCCCAGTCGAACTTTCGGTCCTTCTGGGTGAGAGCAGTGAGGGGTTGAGCGATCTTCGAAAATCCCTCGATAAAACGCCGATAGTAACCTGCAAGACCCAGGAATTGCCGCACCTCAGATGGCGTCTTTGGTGCTTCCCAGTCTTTAATAGCTTCGATCTTAGACGGATCGACATGAATTCCCAGTTCATTCACCACATGCCCTAGGAATTGAACTTCGCGTAACCAAAAATCACACTTTGAGAACTTAGCATACAACTGCTCCCGTCTCAAAAGTTCCAAGACCAACCGCATATGTTCCTCATGATCCGCCTTGTTCTTGGAATAAATCAGAATGTCATCAATGAACACGATGACGAACTTATCAAGGTACGGCTTACAAACACGGTTCATCAAATCCATGAACACTGCCGGTGCGTTAGTGAGACCGAAGGGCATGACTAAGAACTCAAAATGGTCATAACGAGTGCGAAAAGCAGTCTTCTGGATGTCAGCTTCCCTGACGCGCAACTGGTGATAACCGGACCGCAAGTCAATCTTCGAGTAGTAGCTGGAGCCCTGAAGCTGGTCAAAGAGATCATCAATGCGAGGGAGAGGATAACGATTCTTGATGGTCACTTTGTTCAGCTCACGGTAATCAATACACATACGAAGGCTCCCATCCTTCTTCTTCACAAACAAAATAGGAGCTCCCCACGGGGACGAGCTCGGTCGAATGAAACCCTTTTCCAAGAGTTCCTGTAACTGGCTAGATAACTCTTGCATCTCAGGAGGTGCAAGACGATACGGAGCTCGGGCAATAGGAGCTGCGCCCGGAGCAAGATCAATACCAAACTCAACCTGACGATGGGGAGGAAGACCAGGCAAATCATCAGGAAACACATCAGAAAAGTCACGAACCACCGGAATATCCTCAATCTTCTTCTCATCGTCAGTAGAAACGTTAACAAGTGCCAGAATGGCCGAACAGCCCTTTCGAAGATACTTACGGGATTTCATGCTGGAAATGATACTCAGCGGAGCACCGCTTTTCTCGCCATGAACCGAAAGAATCTCTCCATCGGGGAGAGGGATCCGAATAACCTTGTCAAAGCGAACAATCTCTGCACGATACAACGATAACCAATCCATGCCCACAACGACATCGAAACTACCCAAAGGTACAGGCATAAGGTCAATGGGGAATGACAGACCCGACAGTTCCAAGTGACACTCCCGAAGGATATGAGTCGCCTCGATGTTCTTACCATTAGCCAATTCTATCAAGTACTTAGCCTCTAAAGGCGTGGGTACTATATCTAGCAACTAACTAACATCCACAGATACGAAGCTCTTATCGGCACCAGAATCAAATAAAACAGAAACATAGCGATTGTTGAGAAGGAACGTACCGGTAACTGTGTCTGGATCCTGCCTAGCCTCCGCAGACCCAATGACGAAAGCACGCGCAGTCCTGCCCCCGCCGCCATTCCCGTTACCGTTACCGTTTCCGCCCCTCCCATTATCGCCCTGCTTCAGCTTGGGACAATCACGCTTGAAATGCCCCGTGTCACCACAGTTGTAACACCCCTGCCTCCCCTGAGTCCCCTGAGCAACAGGAGCAGGAGTAGCCGCAGGAGTCTGAGTTGGGGTGAGCGCCACCTTGCAATCCTTAGCATGGTGCCCCAACTGATGGCACCGATGACAACGAGCCCGATCACAATTCCCAGAATGGTGAAAGCCACACTTGTTACACTTGGGATGCTTCCCAATGTATCCACCTGTCTTCTGCGAAGAAGACGACCCAGATCCCTCAGTCTTCTTGGCCGGTTGAGACGGCGCCGGCACTGCACTCTTACTCACATCCTCCCATTTCCTCTTGTTGCCATCAGACCCCTTCGCAGTTGAACCCTTAGGAGGTAAAGCGCCCTCCAAAAATTTCATGTTGGTCATCTTGTGTGCAGAACGGACGACCTCAGCCAGTGTAGGAAGGTTCCCAGCAGCTACTAACCCAGCAATCTCCGGCACCAATCCAGAGATGTAGTGCTCGATCCTACGGTATTCAGGTGTGTGAATGTCAGGACACAACACCGCCAGCTCATTGCGTCGCACAGTATACTCTTCAATCTCGGACCCCACCATCTTGCAGTTCCAGACTTCATGTTCCAACTTCTGCACTTCCTCCCTGGGACAGTACTCACTCTTCAATAACCGAACAAAATCCGCCCAAAGCATAGCATGAGCTTCCCCCAAGCCCATGTTCTGCGTCGTAGCATTCCACCATGTCAAAGCAGGACCCTCAAATGTTGCAGTGGCATACTTAACCCGGTCCTCAACAGGACAGTTACACATCAAGAAAACAGATTCAACCTTCTCCAACCATCGGAGCAGTCCCACTGCCCCTTCAGTTCCAGCGAAGTTGTGGGGCTGACAGTCCCTAAACTTCTTGTAAGAACACTGGGGTGGAGGCGGGTTGACAGCAGCACCTGAAACACGACACAAAGATAAACCACAAAGGAAACATGACACCCAAGAACGAAACAAGGCAGGTAAGAACCAACTTACCACCCAGAGCATTGTGCCCAGCCTAGAAAGCAGCCAAGGCTATGTTCACTTGCTGTTGGAGCAAGTTGTTCAGCTCTGCCTGGGTCATGTTGATGTTACCACGACCGCCACCACGGCCACCGCCGCCACGGCCACCACCACGACGTCCACCACCACGTGCGCCCGACATGATCTGACAAATCAGAAATCGAGAGATTCAGATTCACTGCTAGTGTCAACCACTAGTAGCTAGAAAAGTTATGTCTAGGCCCAATCCAGGACTATGCATCCAAGTTCAGAGTCCACTTGGATTCTCATGCATTTCAGTTTATGATTTCGTGTGCACCCGAAATGATAAACTGCTCTACATGGTCCTCTAGGCTTTCCCGCAGCTTGAACTCAAGTCGCTGAATATCGGCATCTAGCATCATGCTATCACAAGCATAAGTGCACAAGATAATGTGTAAGCAAGTGCGTCTATTGGGGTATGAAAGGGAGATGTCCGAATCCTGGACAGACCCCGAGAGTACGTAAGACTACCCCAACGTACGACACTGCCGTGCAATAACCCACGAGTCAACTCCTTCTCCTTCAAACCCCGAAGAAGAACATAAGAGTGTATAAAGCCAAGAGTAAGATCGGATGATGTAACAGAGAAGTGTGATGATAATGTAACGACACCCCGACAAAGTTAGTACATGTTCCAAACCGACACAAGTATGTGACCGTCTAGTGTGTGCGACTCGGCTATAGACTAGACTCTAAATGCAGTCCTAGTTCACTATAACCATTGGCTCTGATACCAATCTGTCACACCCTCAAATTCCACTTGCGTGGTTTTACCGCGAGGCGCATGACAAACCAGGATTCAAGTCAACGGTCACAATAAACAACACTATATGCATAACACAATACTCAAAAGATATAGTTATAAAAACATAAACTGTAGCGGAAGCTTTAAATGTTTACAACCCAAAAGACACAGTTCAAAAGTTTAATGAAGACCATGCTCTAAACCCTAGACGCCCGTGCCGACTCGTGCGCCTAGATCCAGTTGTTGCTACCTTAGCGACCTGAGAAAAACATGCCAAAAGACGTCAACATATAATGCTGGTGAGTTCACAGGTTTGTTCAAAAATGTTATCCAAATGTTACCATGTCCATACTATATCAATGCTACCAAGTACGCTAGCTAGGCGTATGTATTATTACTACTACGATTGGAAACCATTACTGGACACGTTTAGCAATGTTTAGCATGTTTAGCAGCCCGTAATGTTCAGCACGATAATGTTCCTGTTCGAGACAATATGCACCCGCCCGGCCCTCCAAGCCGACGAGTGGGGCAGGTCACGCCCAATAGATCTATCCACATTTCCCCCGTTGTGCAAACCCGCACATTCATGCTTTCCCCCGGGACTTTCCAAAAGATCGTATAGCAATATAAAGTTAAAACCATAGTATGACATATCTTACCAAAACTGTTTAGCGCATGTTTTCTCCCCCAAACGTTAAAGCATATAAAAAGTGGGGCCGTGAACTCACCTTAGATTGCGTTCTTCAATTATAAGTAAAGACGTTTAGCCCTTGATAATCCCTCTACCGGAGATCTATCAAAATGTTCACATAAGTGTTCCGACTAATAACCATAAGGTTATCTAGTCCCCGACTGTCCAGATTATAACCAAGTATGTTTTAAAACGTGTTCAAATGTTTAACCGACACACTAGACCGACCCGACATCCCGTTGGTGACCCATTACCCTAACTAATCAAGTACACATAGATTACCCGCAAGGTTCAAGCATAAAACACTTAGTTTGTATCAAAAATCTCATTTTTGTTAACGTAGGGTCGAACGTAGTCCTGGGAGGTCGAAGGTGGCCTTAACTGGTCGAATGTGGCTTTGAACCTCCACCTTCGCCCCTTTTCTTCCCACCTTCGCCCCTTTTAGTTCATTCGCCCCTTTTAGTTTCCAGGTTCCCCCCTGGAACCCACCTTCGACCGTTCGACTGGTCGAAGGTATTCCAGGTTCGCCCCTGATGTCAGATTTTTCCAAAAACGCGTCGAAAAACATCCGAAAACATCATGAAACATCACGAGTTACAACAGTCTAGCATCATTAATATATTCCTACGAAACCCTACCAATTTTACCCCAAAATCTATCCGTTTTACAAGTTTCCTAAAATAGTAAATTATGGAGATGTCACATCACCATGCATGAAAATATTACCCAATTAGGAAACTTTCTGAAATCGATCAATAATCCGTCCATCATACTCGAATCATCATGAACAAGAAACCCCTATCATAACCTTATCATAATCATCCAAAAACAAACCCTAAATCTAACTAAAAACCCCTTTAATCGCCAAAACACCATCAACAATCAAAGGTAACATGTTTCAATCATAACCCATCATTAATAACAGCCCTAGGTTGTTGTCATATCATCTATACAACAAGTAATCATCAAACAATGCATAATATCATACTAACACATGTTTATTTGCATAAAAACTCATTGTTTATGAATAGGTTTTGGTTAGGAAAGGTTTTTATTCATAAAATAGGTTGATATCAGATCTGGACCCTTGGGGTTTAGATTAAAACAAGTCAAAATTGTTTAAAAAGGATTTGTAATGAAGAACACACCTTAGATCTTCACTTGAAATGATTTAGAGAGTTAGGTTATGAAAAACAAGCTCAAAAACTCCTTCCCCAATGATAATAGCTGATAGAGAGTGTTTGGAGGCGTTTAGGGTTTGTGAAATGGTGAAAAATGGCTAAGGATGGTATTTATACCCAGTCCAGGTTCGCCCATTTTATGTGGTCGAATGTGGAACTTTTCCACATTCGCCCATTTGTAATGGTCGAATGTGGAATCTTTCCACATTCGCCCACTTTGTTTCCACATTCGCCCATTTCTCAAGTTCCATTTCCACATTCGCCCATTATTTCCACATTCAGGTCATCAGCACTTTTTAACACATGTTAACAGCACTTTTAACACATGTTAACCTTTTTCCAGTTTGTCGTGTTTAACGCATTCTAATACTTCTTAACACATAAGCATGCATCCATAGTCTATACTTAGCATATTTAGGCACGTATAATCATTTGTACATCGTTTAAGCAAGCATAAGCATACAATCCACCACACGACCCATAATCTACACATATACTTAATTAGTTCATGTAATGTCACCAACGACGGAACCCGATACTAATGTATTCCCAAAACGACTCCCAATGATCCTCCAGATCATTGAACCCTGGACAATCCTAATTTGACCCGACTCAACTAACCTAGTTAAGTTTGTTTATAAACGTTTCTCGCTAAGGTAGACTTAGATGTTACTATTATGTTTAAGCCGAACATGCCGGGTGTCACAATTTTCAACATCATTTCATAGATTAACTTCTTTCAAATAAGCTTTTACAATCAGTTTTACGTTAATCTAGAACACACACACAATATCTCAAAACAACCTCTGAACCTGACCTATCACAGACACAACTGACAACACTATTTATAGACACTGCACGTTCGCCCCTTTTCACTGGTCGAACGTGAGCCTTTTCCACATTCGCCCACTTCTACTGGTCGAATGTGTCTTCTTGTCAGTTCCAATCTTCCTTCGCCCATTATCCATCTACCTTCGCCCATTCTTATCTACCTTCGCCCCATTTATCTACCTTCGGCCAAGACACTAACATATGTTAATAATGTTTATCGAATCCTTAGTCGCAAAACGCATCAACACAATCTGACTATTTGACGCTCCCGTTAAACGGTGACGACAAATATCACGAATTGCCCAATAGGGAAGAGTCTTCAAATGATGAAACTTATCGAAATATAAGATCCCCTTCTCCCACTTCACTGCTATGCATCTCAATTCTTTAACAAACTTCCAGGCCAATGCACGACCTTTGAATATACCACTATGAAGTTTGTAAAAGCTTCCTTGTATTTCAGCTTTCGGACGATTGTTCTCTTTTTCTTTCAATTTCCTCAAGAATTCCTTCAAACTCTCCGATTGCTCGAACCGTGGTTTGTCATGCCCTTTGAAAATTTCATCTTCAAATGCTTTACTCTTCTCTTTCGCCAGTTTCTCGGCTTGGTTTAGCAATTCATCTGAGAATCCAGGAAATCCACAATCTTGATTATTCTTGAAATATTGTGGATATTCCTCACTCGTTATGTCTTCCATTTCAACATCCTCAAAAGCAGGAACATCACGGTCATTAGAATGATTCCCGTCTTCCTTCTCAGGTATCTTTGGAATGAAATTATCAGCAAGTAATTCTTCCAAAGTCTTTCCAACCTGTTTAGCTAAACCCTCAAGTATCTCTTTTGAAATTGCCGCAGAAACCTCTCCATCTTCAAGATCAGGGTCATCAAATTCCAACTCAAATAGTTTATTGCTCGACTCAAATATCTTTGGAAATCTGCTTGTCATGTCAATCGTCCAGACTCGATCTGTGAGCATCTGGCGATACATGTTCTTGTCGTCTTCAGATAACGACTGCAGTTTCTCATTCCAGAAGATATCGTCATCCACATTCTCTCCTGGAGTCTTTGAACTCGACTCTCCACCCTTGCTTGAATCACGCTTTTCATATGTAAACTTGTCAGCGTTATCATCATCATCATCACTACTACTATCGAAAGCAGAGCTGTTTCCATCACTCGATCCACCATCTGAACCTCCATCATCTCCATCATCTTTCTTCTTCTTCTTAGTATCATTACCTGCATCTTCATCAAGTTCTTCATCTTCTTCTTCGTCAGATGGTTCAAAATCGACCTGTTCTTCTTCTCTTTCCTTATCTTCTTCACCAGCTTGAAGTTGAGGAGCTCGAGAGTATAAGTCTTTGATCAAATTATCCATATTCTTGTTACTCTTCTTCAGCTGTTTATTCTCCTCCTTCAAGACTATAATTCTTCTGGTGTTTCGTTGCTCGTGCTTCAGCAACTTCTTATTCTCTCTTTTCAACCTCTTGATAGTTTTCTTCAAAACTTCATTATCATCATGTGATGTGACTACGACTTCCAACATCTTTTGATCATTTGTTTTCAATTGCTCGATCTCAGTTTGCTGTTTGTTGATTATATTCATCATCTCAGACAATCTTTGATTCACAGCACTCATAATATCACTATCCACCGAAACTTTCTTCTTCATAGGTGGTTCAACAACATCAGGCTGTTTGCCTTTCCTAATCTTCTTGAGCACATTATCCAATGCTTCGTTAAACGGATCAACAAGTATATCTTCACTCTGTTTTGTACTCGATGTAGTTGCAGTCTTTTGCTTCTTCTGTGCTGGTGCAGTAACCGGTGACTTAGAACTAGAAGCTGGTGGTAGTTTCTTACCAGCTATAAGCGATTCAATCTCCTTCTTTCTCTTAAGACTTGGTTTCTATGGTTTCTTCTTTTTTGACTTAGCAGCTTGTACGGGAGAACCAGGAAAGTCTTCTTCTTCATTCAAAGTCATTTCATCATCATCAACAGGAATAGGACTATTATTCCCTTGATCTTCAACAATCTGACTAGCAGACACACCAGCCTCAGTGGCCTTGGGCGTGGCGGTCTTTACCGTCTCAGCATCTGAATCCCAATGTTCATCTTCCTGCGTCTCTTCAGAATCAACTGACGCCTCATCAACTAGGTGTAACCCATTCTTCGCCATGCTCTTATGTCTTCTTGGTGTGCTTTTCTTCTTTTCAGGTTCAGTCGCAACCTCTAACCTTATCTCTTTCTTCTTAATCTTTCCACTCTTGGCACCAACATTCACAACCTGTCTTTTGTGCTTCGCATCAGGATCAACAGGATGTAATGGGTTATCAGGATCAGAATCACTGTTTGCATGTCTCACAAGCCCTTCACCTGGATCTGTATAATCAACTCTTGTTAGATGTCCAAATAAACGCCTTACTGGAGGACGTTCATTGACTGACAATCCCTTATACGCCTTCATCCTAGCAAGTGTATTAAGCGACATATGTTCCTGAACAACTATGTGCTTAGGATCTCTTTTCAATTCCTTATACTTGTTGTCAAACACCATCTGGAGGAAACGAGGATATAGTAGAAACTTCAGATTCCTCGTGCCGTTCACAGGCTCTAATAAGTGATCCATCAGCATGCCTGAAACATTGAACGGTTTGTTCAATACCAAGGCAACCATCATGGAACTGATACTTTTGCGCATTAAATCATATCCTCCAGCTGCAGATCCGAAGACATGTATCAAAACATGTGCCAGATATTTGAATTGAGGGCACAGTTTTCCCTTGTGCAATGAACCGTCAGTGATTGGTCCATTGTATTTCAATCTTAGAAAACACTTTCGCTGATCCATAAAACTAAACTCCTTAGGATCTGTCGGCTCATCTTCTAAGTTCAACGCCTCTCTTAGATCCTCTTCACAAACAATAACTCTCTGCCCTTGGATCTTGCTAGTCAAGCATGACTCGCATTTCCAGAAATCAAGCATTGCTCCCGACCAGAATTCTTGCATCATATCTCTGTATATAATCGTTTGTGTAGCAATAGCATCTATTACCCTGCATCTCTTCAAGAATTATATGATTCCGATAAACTCCGTGTGCTTTTTAACCTCTCCGAGATACGCACAGCAGTTATGCGCATTTTCGAAGGCTAAAAGCTCTTCAGGAACTGTCTTGGCAGGCTGTGAGGATGATCCAGCTTGTTCAGTTGTCTTTTCCTGCTCGGACATGGCTAAATCTACAAAACAAAACAAAGACACATGTTAAAAATCGACAAAAATTCAAACTTTGAAAATTTTGGTAATAAACATTCTTATTCACCCAAACGGTGGTACGAATGAGAAATCCATAAGGTACGAATGAGAAAGTTTGATGGTATGAATGTATTGATTTTGATAAAAAGTTTCATTCGTCCAAACTTTCTTCATTCGACCGGTTGGTTATCTCCTTCGCCTATTCGAAAGGGTCGAAGGTGACTGTTCTTATTTTAAATTTTCAATTTTGAAATTAAGGGTTTCTGATCATGTTCTTTTGATTGATATTGCATCTAACAATGCCGATTAACCATACTATACTAACAAAATCATCAATTAATCATTATATATGTGTTTTCAATTAAAACTAGGGTTCTAAACACAACAGATGATCAATTGATCAACCTGTTGGTTTTGAATCCATGGTTTAAAGTTATTCTCCCCCTAAAACACACATATAATGAATCCTAATCAGCAATTGTCACAATGAATTTGATTATTAACAGTTTTAGTGTTTAGGGCTCGAAACAGAAAACAGGGATTAAATCCATCAATCCTGAGTGTTAACCTGTATTAGATAGTGGAAAATGATCAGTGTTTAGAGACGAACACAATGATATGATTCAAAATGGCAAAGCAACAAGGTGAGGTTAAGATGAAAATTCTGAAAATTTTTTTGAATGGGTTCGAATGAGACTGGATGATATATATAGGCATCTCCCTTCGCCCGTTTTGTTTGTACGAAAGAGAAACTTTTGTCTCCTTCGACCCTAGTGAAAGGTTCGAATGAGTCAAAAGGGTTCGAATGAAACATATGTTCAAGAACACTCTCCTTCGCCCGTTTAAAACATACGAAGGAACATGAAAAATCCCACATTCGACCAACCGAATGGGCGAATGAGAATTGGGATTTTTGATAAATTTTCCAAATCTCAAAAACGAGTCCCGGTCTAATTATTTTCCAACTTTTAAGCATCCAACAATCATATTTTCACAATTAAAAAGTTACAAAGCTCAAATGGTGTAACAAGGTTTAGAAAATCGACATCAACCACCATCAGCTATCAAAAATAAGATGGAAAAGAAAAATCTTTTTGGATTTTCTAAAGTTTATGCTAAAACACACCTAAAATCTTTTTGAGTTTTGTAATTTTTGACGAGAAAATAAAATGCAGAAATGTAAATGAAAACCTGTAAATGTTTTTGGGATTTCCGGTAAAGGGATCATATCAGTTATTGAGAAATCTGATCACACCATGATCTTTTTGAATTATTATCATTAAAGACAATGTGTGATCTGGCAACTGCTGATATTGTGATCCACATAAACTCACATGCAGACTTTTGTGCAGTGCTTTAAACTGATACTGATATTTATAGTATAAACGCAATTGTCTGTGGTTCCCACGCACACGACATACTCCCGTATCAAGAAGTAAATGCACAAAGACTCATTGTAAAGCGTGATTATGCTTTCGTCGTCTGTAATTGTACAAGATATAATGCATAGAGGTATACAGGTCAGCAAATTAATGCAGCAAAGTAACATATGCACTATACCAGGTTGAGGACTAATATTAATCATGATTTGCATCAGTGATTAATACGATGTAATAGATAATCTTTGATCATCATATAACATGGAAAGTTCCTCAATTCGGTAACTTTAGGATTTGGCATAAAGCTCTTTTATAAAGACACCCTATCTGATCTAGGTCCGTAATGACTTACAACAGAAGATCAGAGAGGCTTTCCCCAGACAACTAATAACATAACAACCCTAAACCTCCGAGTTTTGTACAAATACCCTATCAAACGAAATTACGGTACTAAGACCATATGCCCATGAGGAGTTCATCCACACATCAATTCGTTTGATATGTATGTATCAGGCACGCAGTAATAGGTCTACGAAGCCTATCAGCACATCGCACAGACTCAAACACACGCCCTATATAGCAGTACATTACTTAGAATGTGTCAGATCCCCACTGATGTACTATCATTTCCCTTTATACTCCAGGAAATCATTTTTGATTTTTCTGATTTTTATAGGTTTTTGAATTTACTGTTCCCAAGGATAAGCTGGAGCATTTCAAATATGTGACTGCCCAGATATCGTTTGTTCACAGAAATCTGACGGCATTAATCTAAGGGAAGAAGATATAGCAGTCAGCAAAGAAATTTTCTAATTTTTATGGATTTTGAAATTTTTCAATGTTTTTGGTTTTTCGAAATTTTTCTGAAATGCAGTAAAAATTTAAACTAAAAAGTGATAGACTGAGGTGGTGATCAGTCCTGTTTTTCTTTAATACCATTAGCTTTCAAAAGATAATCAAATCTGGATTTGTGTGAATGGATCGTGTAACAACAAAGAATGATCAAACAAGTTAGTTTTAGGTGCGGAATCCCTAAAACAATCACAAAATAATAGTCAAACAGATCAAAACAAGTAAATCATCATTTTCAAAAGCTTTTCATTAATTAACAACTCGATTACACGTTTAAAGATGATACAAACAGGGTGAGAACGTGAAATGAGCTAAATAAAACTTCTAGAGAGAATATCAGAAAGTGGAGGGAATAATATGACCAAAAGTTACATTAAAAAATCAAGCTTGTCTATTTATAGACTGCACATTCGCCCATTTTGTTCATGCGAATGTGCAGGTTCGCCCAAACTGTCTGGTCGAACCAAGCTATACAATAAACTATATTCACATTCGTACAAAGCTTTCTCCTTCGCACCTTCTGTTCTTCCTTCGCACCTTCTAGAGCCTTCCTTCGTACCTACAAAACTCCTTCGCACCAACGACAAATCACAAAACAAGTTTGTTGTTCAATCCGATGCACTAGTCGCACAATTGCATCTACATGAACAGAGGAAATGCTTTCTAAGGATGAAATATAACGGGCCGATTACTGATGGTTCTTTACACAAGGGAAAGCTTTGTCCCCAATTCAAGTATTTGGCGCATGTTATGATTCATGTCTTCGGTTCAGCAGCAGGAGGTTATGATTTGATGAGAAAGAGTATTAGCTCAATGATGGTTGCACTAATATTGAACAAACCGTTCAATGTATCAGGGATGCTTATGGAACATCTGTTGGAACCTGTCAGAGGCACAAGCAATTTGAAGTTTTTGTTGTATCCTCGATTCCTTCAGATGATATTTGATCACAAGTATAAGGAGTTGAAAAGGGATCCGAAGCAGATTGTAGTTCAAGAACATATGTCCATCAATACATTGGCAAGAATGAAGTCTTATAAAGGCTTGTCGATGAATGAACGACCACCTGTTAGACGTTTATTTGGATATTTGGTGAGGATTGATTATGAGGATCCAGGTAAAGATAAGGTAAGGCATGATGATAGTGCATCAGACGAAGACAATCCATTACATCCTGTTGACCCTGAGGCAAAGCGAAAGCGACATGTTGTGAATGTGGTAGCTATGAGTGGCAAAGGAAAAGAGAAAGAAATCAGGATCGAAGTTGTTTCTGAGACTGAGCCTGCAAAGAAGAAGAAAGTGTCGAGAAGGCAGAAGACTGTGGCAAAGAAAGGATTACATCTTGTTGATGAAGCGTCAGTTGATTCTGAAGAGACGCTAGAGGATGAACGTTGGGATTCTGCAACTGAGACTATAAAGACTACCACGCCTAAGGCCACTGTGGCTGGTGAGTCTGCGAGTCTGAATAGATCAGTGGAGGAACAGAGAATGAATAGTCCTATTCACTTAGATGAAGAGGATGAGGGTTTAGGTTTGGGAGCAGGAGATTTTCCTGGTTCACCAGTTCAGGGGGAGAAACCAAAGAAGCCCCAATTTAAGAAGAAAGAAAAAGTGTTAAAGCCCGTAGAGAAACGAGCTAGAGAGATTGAATAGTTAGTAGCAGGAAAGAAGTTGCCACCTGCTTCAAGCTCGAAATCACCAGTTGCTGCTCCAGCCTCTAAGAAGCAGAAAACCACAACTACTTCCAGTACTGAACAAGGAGCTGATATACCTGTTGACACTTTTAACGAGGCATTGGAAAATGTAATGAAGAAGATGAAGAAGGGCAAACTGCCTGAGGTTGCTAAAGTTTCCACTCGAAAGGTTACAGTGGATAGTGATGTGATGAACACTGTTAATCGGAAACTTGCTGAGATGATGAATATCATAAACAAGCAGCGGACAGAGATTGACCAATTGAGAAAGAATGACTTAAATATGTTGGATGTCGTTGTTACATCACATGAAAACAATGAAGAGCTGAAAAAGAAGATTAAACGGTTGCAGAAGGATAATAAGAAACTGTTAAAACATGAGCAAAGAAACACCAGAAGATTTATAGCTTTGAAGGAAGAGAATAAAAAGCTAAAAGAGAGTAATAAAAGCATGGATAATCTGATTAAAGATTTATAGTCTCGCGCTCCTCAGTTGAAAGAAGGTGAAGAGGATAAAGATCAAGACGAGGAGCCAAATTTGATTTCGAACTGTCTGATGAAGAGGAGGATGATGAAGATCTTGATGAAGATGCTGGAAAGACTCCTAAAAAGAAGAAGGATGATGGAGATGATGATGATTCGAATGATGGATCTGGTGATGATAGCAGCTCTGCATTTGATGATGATGATGATGATAATGATGATGATGATACAGATAAATACAAGTATGAGAAAAGGGAATCTGGAAAAGGAGGAGAATCTAGTTCTAAAGCTCATGGAGGATCAGTTGATGATGATATGATCTTTTGGAACGATAAGCTGAAGTCTATGTCTGAAGATGATAAACAGATGTATCGCCAGATGCTTACTGATCGAGTCTAGACGATTGACATGACCAGCAGATTTTCTGAGATCTTTGAATCTTGTGACAGGGTGCTTGAATTAGAGTATAATGATCTAGATTTGGAAGATGGTGAAGTTTCTACGGCGATGACAAAAGAGATTTTTGGAGGTTTAGCGAAGCAGGTTGGGAAAATGTTAGAAGAACTATTGGCTGATAACCAAATTCCTAATTTACCTGAAAAGGAAGCTAGAAATCATTCTGATGATCGTAACGTACCTGTGTTCAAGGATATTGAAGTTGAAGATGTCACCAGTGAAGAGTATCCAGAATATTTTATGAAAGATAAGGATTCTGGATTTACTGCATTTACTAATGAACTATTGAATCAAGCTGAGAAACTTGCAAAAGAAAAGAGCGATAAGTTTGTTGATGAAGTGTTCAAAGGGCATGATAAACCGCATATCAAACAATCCGATAGCTTGAAAGAGTTACTGAGGAAACTAAAAGAGAAAGAAGCCAATCGTCCGAAAGCCGAGATTCAGGGTAGCTTCTATAAACTCCACAACGAAATGTTTAAAGGAAAAGCATTGGGTTGGAAGTTTATAAAGCAATTAAAGTGTGTTGCCGTGAAATGGGTGAAGGGGATACTCTACTTTGATAGATTTCATGATTTGAAGACTCTCCCATACTGGGCTATTCGTGATATTTGTCGACATAAGTTGACTGGATCGTCAAATGATCAGATTGCCAACTTTGCTGATAAAATGGCGAGAGAAAGTAGGACGAAGTGGAATCTTTTTGAACCTCAGTATCCAAAGCGGATTGTTCACAAGAAAAACATTGATGATATAACTGGTTTGCCCAAGGTGATTCTAAAGTACAAACCACCAAAAGTGTTGAAACATATTCCATTGTTGCAGATTCCTCAACACTTTGCAAAAGACTTTATCTGGTGGTATTACGATTGGAAGATTGCAGAAGCTGTGATAGTTTTGAAGGATGGTGAAAAGAGTTTCAAGAAAATACACATTTTTGATCCTATGTGGTTGGTGAATTGTTCACATGAGGACATCGTTATGTTGTATTACAATCCCATATTCAGCGATGTGAAGGATGCTGAACAAGCAAGTAAATACCAGCGTGTGGTATTTCTGTGCTTTGCTCATGACATTAATGCCGGATGCGACTACGATAAGAAGCTTGGCAAGTTTGTTAAATTTCAAGAGGTTCCTGAAGTGAAGAAGAAAAAGACAAAGCACGTATTTGAAAAGGTGATGACGTTGGAAGAAAAGAAACTACTGCGCATCAAGCTGATGAACAAGAGAATGGATGAAGAACGAAGGCTTAAACAATCCAAGCAATAGTCGAGAGGGAGTTTGTAGATGCATAATTGTGCGACTAATGCTTTGGATTACAATAAACATGTGTTTTGGTGATTGTCGAACGGGCGAAGGAGTAGATTGTTGGGCTAATGTAGATTGTAAAAGGTGCGAAGGAGAAGAAAAGATGCGAAGGAGAGACAGGAATGCGAATGTAGAATTAATGGTTATGTAATGCTTCGTTCGCACGATGTGTTTGGGCGAACCTGCACATTCGACCATGCAATATGGGCGAATGTGCAGGCCTATAAATAGGTTAAGCAATTTTGGAAAGTTAGTTGTTGGTCATTTTATTCCCTCCTGTTTTGTGTCTCTCCCTAGTGTTTGTATCAACTTATTTTCACGTTAGATTTGATTGTAATCATTATTCAAACGTGTAATTTGAGTTGTTTATGAATGAGAAAAACCTTTGAAAGATGATTTATGTGTTTTGATTGTTTGATTATCATTATTGTGATTGATTCAGGGATTCCATACCTGAATCAAACTTGTTTGATCAATCTCTTTGTAGATTTGACGATCCAAAGCGATTACATATGTGTTATCTCAACAGAGCTTTAATTTGTGTGTACATTTAACTGACATTGTGAATGGAACAGACGTTACAAAATACAATTTTTATTTTAAACGGTAGATTGACTCTTTAATTTGGTTTTTACCAAACATAGTATAACAGTTGCTTTGTTTATTTTTTTGGTTTTGGTAAATAGACCTTAAACTAATTGTTTTCAACATACACACAAATGGTAATAAACAGATGTTGTCAAAACAACAGACGATGGGATAAATAATGTTGTTTTTAATAAACAAAGCTTAACATTTAAAATTAAAACGTACATAATAAAAATCATATCTACTATACAAAACTACTTAATTAAAATCTCAAAAATCCTTTGTTTCTTTTTCAGAAACTCCCTTGAAAGATCCTTTTTTAATTCCGTTAACGATTCATTGATGTCGTTTTCGATTTGTAGTTGTTGCGTCCAATAGTCTTCTATCTTGTCTCTTAAAGCACTTGTTAGTTCATGCAACACCATAACTAGCAGGGCAATGCTTGCCCAGGATTGTTCCTTAATTGTTTCTTCGATCCTCTCTACTTCATTGCAAAAATTTTCATCTTTTCTCTTTTCTGTTAGTGACCAAGCGCTGGATAAAGACTTAGCATCTGATGTATCAGCAAAATGGTAGTATGATCTATTTGCCATTTTGGTAGATGAATTTTAGAATATGTACTGTGTGGAATTTATAGATAAAGTATTCCGTCTATTCGTTTTCCAAATTCTTCGTCCATTTATGTTTCACAAATTGTATAGACTTTTTAGATACTATAAACGTTTTGAAATTAATTAAATAATCATTATAAGAAAACCTTTCATTTAACACGTTAGCCCAAGTATAATAAATATTCTACCGTATGACCTTTCATCTTCACGCGTTGTCAGTCCATAAAATACTAAAGACATTCGAAAGTTCATCATAAACGAGCCCCAAGTGATAACCGTGAAGATGAAATGAAGGAATTTGTTCTTAATCAAATTACACGACAATACTATCAAGATTTGAAGACTACAAGAGAGTTGAAGATTTGTTTTGACCGTTTGCACTTGGGCACACTTGAGCGAGACATTGTTCAATGGATTTTGAAGTCAATGTCTTCGACTGCTGTTCGTGAATTGTCGTTGTTGTGCAATTCAGAGCCCGGTATTAAGGATGTAGAACTTTTGGCAAGATTCAAAGATCTACACTCACAGCTTGAAGCTTCAATGGAATTGAAGCATAAGTTTATTAATTCCTTTAACTAGGTATGTATATTGATGTTTAAAATTCATTATAGTTGTTTTGTTTAATTTTGATTATATATGGTTTTTTTATATATTGCTACATATTGTCTACAGCCTTTTAATCCGTGTTATTAACTGTTATCGTGGAAGGAACAACAATTAACAGTGGATCTGCTACATTATGTATATAATAAAATAATAATTATTATAAAAGATATCAACATACGTTGCTAAACAGTGCTTCTTCGCAGCAGACGTTGCTAAAGCGTTGCTAAACAGGTGTTTTAAAAAAACGTGCTTAATTTATGTAATGAACAGAGTTGCGAGAGGAACAGACGTTGAATCACAAACAATTGAATTACAAATGATCTATTGCCTCAGTATTATTAACTGATTTTTTGAAAGCAAAGCCGTTACGAAATACACTTTTTCTTTTAACAATAGATTGAGTGTTTTAGAGGTTTGGTCTATTGATGTGTCAATATAAACAGACGTTGCGAAATAGACGTTTGGTCTGTTAACGGGTCAGTGGTTACCGTACAGCGGATAAGGGTTGGTTTACTCGTCTCGTGTGTTTCCACACGGGATCTCGCCTAGTATAACAAAAAAGTAATTAGAGTGTGAGGTGTCCCCTTCCTAAAGCTATACATCATGCTCTAACTCTATACCCATATTCATGGAGCTCCAACTTGACTCATGTTTGAATTTTCAGATTTCAAAAAAAAAAAAAAAAAAAATTAAATTTCGATTAAATTTAAATTATTTCCTCAAATATATACATTTAATTGCAATAACTAAGTTTCCTTTTTCAATATTTTATTAAAACAGTTATTTTTACTGTTTATATCAACTATCTACTATAAATAAAACCAACCAGGGTGTATTCCCCGCGTTGCGGGGGTGGGGTTTGTAAAACCATGGACTGAATATTTGACTAAGACTAACTATTAAACGCTAGTAACATTACATCCCAAAATTTATATTATAGAATACACAATTCGTTTTACATTACAGAATATGGCGAGCTTAGTCTACGACACGTGCTTTTAGAGGCTGAAGTTGTCACTCTAATTTGCAGAATTTCCTAAACAACACAAACCAAGGAAAAATTTATTCAATAACATCCTAAACAGACTTTAGTAACAAACTGTGCCACATTCCACTACTATCCTTCCCAAAACCAGGGCCGCTATGCCTCGCAATCTCTCGCACCTCATGTGGCATACGCTGATTAGCTTCCTCAAGGACTCTGCATTATAGTTTAGTGATGATACTGCGTTTTCACTTGTCTCTACATTGTGGGTCAATGTTGCCATCGCAATTTCCTGCATCGGCACGTCTTCAGAAGCTACTTTAGATGACGATGCAGCCTGCAGATCACAATCCCAATAGCAAGAAAAGATCAGAGCACATTTTAACATTTTTAGTAGCCTGTTATTTTTTCTATTAAAATGCATCTCCCACTCAATGACAACAAAGATATTATAAAAGAACCTACATTATACAAACAGCAAAAATTACCATCCTCATATTTCATGAGTTGTTACTACTTGGAGAAGAATCAAGAACTGTCTTGTATTTTAATTCGGGGAATTGATTTCTTTCCATATTGAGAATGAAGCTCCCCATCACGTACATGTCCGTCGTGTGAGTTTAGCATACAATATATGTCTTTGGGCCCTGAGACTTCTATCCCACATTGAATAATTTCCTAAACAATAGAAATGATATAAAATTCTATTAATATTATGTATGTCAAATAAGTTCAAACCAGTAATACGAAGAATTTTACAATTTATTTGGACTGTGAACAATAGAATTTACCTTCATCATATTGCAAGAGTTGTTACTACTTGGAGACGAATCAAGAACTGCCGTATACTTCATATTCCAAGACTTGTTACTGCTTGGAGAGGAATCAAGAACTGCTCTTGTATTAGTAGCCAAGTAGATACCTCCAGCCTTCCATCTAACGTATGAATAAAACTAAAGAGTCGTCCGCTGCGCGAGCTTTGCTTACGATACGTGCCTTCAGGAGCTGGGAACCCCATCTCACATTGCAAATTTTCCTAAACAACATTAACCAAAGGCTTGTTAATAGTATGTATAATACAAAGTCAACCTAACAGTCTCTACATCATTATCGCCCTGATTTATTGACCATGTTGCCAACACCAATGTTTTCCCCATCACGACCATTGAGGCTAAAACGGACCTCATTGCCAACACCAATGTCATTACCATCACCACCATTGAGGGTAAAATTGGCGGAAAGGAATACGAAAGACATAATGCGACCTGCCCACTAACGTTACCATCCTACACGCACCATTTCAATTGCTGCGACATCATCATCACAACACATCTGATATCATCGTCCCTGTGATCTGTTGTCAATCATTAGGATGCTTTAAGTTTTGGGTAGGGCGTAGAAGGTGGGGGTGTTGACAGTTACAACGCTGTAGAAGGCAGGGGTGGTCAAGATAACTTAACATGGAACTGGAAAATGGTTTGGGCCGAGACATTACAAACATAAACTACATCAAGCACTAAACACAGCACAATGATATCAACAACTGCATGATACTAAATTACAATGGAATATGACCTGATTATTATTGTTATTACGATTATTATCCATGATCAGAAGAAATGAAAGAAGCTAGTGAGTGACTGAATTGGTTGGGATAATTGAGTGACAGTGAGTAATAACATTAGTATTATTATTAGACGGAATCAAAATGTTAAGTACGAAAGTGGAATGGAATTGCGTATCTATTTGACTCGCTTTCTTATGCGAACTAACCACCTGTCTTCTGATTTCCCTCATTCTTCTCTACATACGATACAACAACTTTTGATGCCTTTAGCAAACAAACACCGAGCATGTTATTTGTTTTGGATTATCATCATCAGTAATTAAACACACTAATAAATCTTATAATATCAACACATAACTGCCTAAAGCGCTGTTAAACAAACTTTCTAGCCAAATAACCTAATCAGCTTTAAAGACACTTTGAGCAAACATCATTAGCTGCCATTCTAGCAACAACTATTAACTAACAGGGAATATTTATACAATAACAACACCTATAATTTACCTAGTTGATATCACCATATAAACCTTTATCAAGGGTGATAAACTTAGATTTGTTGATAACACCCCATGCTATTAATTCATCAGATCCTTATGATCTTGTCCAAATTCAAACGGCTTTACCCTTAGATAACTATATGATTGAAAGCACAAAACTATATCAAACATTCTCATAAGTCCTATGCTATGAATACTCTACCACACCACACAAACCCCCATTATCAACCTACCTCATATGCTATATGCAATCTTTATCACCACATAAACCTCTATCAAGGACGACTTCAACCTAACCCCTATACTGCTCTATATCACCATACAAACCTCTATTATCAATTTAACACCTACGCTATATATACCCTATACATAAACCTCTATAAAAAAAACCTAACTCCTATACTACTCTAAATCCCCACATAAACCTCTATTATCAATTTAACGCCTACACAATATATACTGTACACCACCACTGTGACACCCGGCAAACTCAGGTTAGTAACGTTGACTAAACTAGTAAGTCTACCTTAGCGAGTCATGCATATTACGTCCTTAACGGGGTCAGTCGAGTCGGTATGATGATTCTGGGAATCATCGGGAGTCGGTCCATAACTATGGGTACAAGGATCGGCGATTCGTGGAATCGCCGGGTCTAACGCACACACGAGTCTCGAGTCCCGGGAATTGGTGAACGGATGTAAACGTGTTGGATATCATGCATTATATGTCTGGAATCATTATGTGACTTATCGGTATGTGAATACGTGCTTAAATATGTTAAAATAGTGTTTAACGCACCAAAAACCCATTCCAGCACCTTATAGGCGATTAGGAGCCTGGGGGACTCCTAATCGCATGAATAGTAAGCGATTACAAGGGGAATGGGGCGAGTAGGAGGCCTAATCGCGTGAACAGTGGCGATTAGAGCCCCTACTCGCGAGTAGGAGGCTGATCGCGTGAACAGTGGAGCGATTAGGCCCCTACTCGCCTGGTCTGGGCTCCTAATCGCGTGAACAGCAGGGCTCGGGTCAAAACACCTATAAATAGAACCCTTAACTCCCCAAACACCTCTAGAACAACCCTAGCTGCTCCCAAGTCGCCCACACACCTTAAAACACCTCTGGAACTCATTTTGCTATAAAAATCACCATCCCCAAGCTTACACACCTTTCTTTAGCAAAACCCAAGGTGTGTTCTTCATCCCTAACCTTTGTAAAGTTGTTATATTGAGTTCCCCCAAAGTTCCAGACCTTGTTTTACCAAATGTGTCTTTAAAAACCTTTCAAAAGAGTCTTAAACCAAGTTTACACCTTAATGCTTGTTATATGTGAAGTTTACATGCATATGTTGGTCTTATTGGTGATTTTAACATGAATGTTTTCAAGATATGATTGTACTTCTGCTATGTAGAGATTAGTAGGAAGGTTGTCTTAGAATCTTAGCCATTATTGTGGTGTTTTGAAGAAAATGCATATTTTGACCCATTTGTATGTTCTTGAAGATTTAGGATGATTATGCTATGATTGTTGATGTAAAGTTGTTAGAATTGATGCTAGGAAGATGTTAGAACAGAGGTTTGATGATCTACATGTTGGTAGAGGTTGAAATCTGATTATTTCCATTTAAGGAAAGATAAGGTTGGTAGGTGAAACCTAGTACTTTGCCATTTTAGGAAATAATTGCATAGAACATGCTAGATCAGTGATATGTCGGGGGTTTTTGCTTGAAATGGGTTGGTAAATGATTTAGGTTTGATATTGGGTGTCGTTGCATGTTTCGGATCTGATTTGGAGGGTTAAACGCGCGAAAATACGTTACACAACAGCTGCAGGCGATTAGGAATCCTAATCGCCTGAGCTGGGGGCGATTATGCAGACTTATAGACGATTTGGGCCCTACTCGCCTGATACATCAGGCGATTAGGCCTCTAATCGCCTGTAGGCTGATGCCTACTCACGTGTGACCTTCCTAATCGCATGAACTGCTGTGGTGAACGCGTTTTGACATCCCGGAACACGATTTGACACCTAGGAACATGTTAGGAACCCCGGGATACACCCAATGACTTAGTAAGACGTATTCGGACCTGATTATGCATGATGTCTTGCATTTATCTAACACGTGGGATGTCGGGTCACCAATGGGATGTCGGGTCTTGTCTGGCACGGTCGGTTTAACAGTTAAAGGTGTTTTCAAACGTATGGTCACGGTCTGGACATTCGGGGACTAGTTAACCCACGGGTTATTAGTCCAGGTACTTATACACATCTTATGATAGGTCGCCGCTATTGGGGCTATTATAGCTTAACTTCTTAACTGTTTTCAAGTAACGTAAACCGAGGTGAGTTTCACAGCCCCACTTTTACTGTTTGACTTTCGGGGGGAGAAACATGCTTTGTACGAACGATTTAAAGGACAGGTTATACGTTGGGCACTTTATGTACTATACGGTCTTTATGGAAAGTCCCAGGGGGAAACCATGAATGTGCGGGAATGCACAACGAGGGAAATGTGGATAGATCTATTGTGGCCTCACAAGCCCCACCCGACGGCCGGGGGCCGGGCGGGTGCATATTGTCTCTACCTATCGGGTTACCGAGGCATCGGTAACCCAGTCGTCTGGGCTGGTCTCGTCTATTGGTTCATGTTCAGTAATGGGTTCCCAACCGTAGTAGTGAGATCACTTAACGTCTAGCTAACGTTCTTATGACATAGTATAACGGGAATGATCTTTGTAAAACTTGTGACAACACTTTTATAAAAGAAAACCTGTGAACTCACCAGCATTATATGTTGACATTTTTGGCATGTTTTCTCAGGTCGCTAAGGTAGCGGTTATCCGACTAGGCGCACGGAGTCATGCACGGCGTCTATTATTTTGAAACATATTAAACAATGTCTTTGTAAACAATGATATGTCTTTTGGTTGTAAACAAGAATGCTTCCGCTGCTGGTTTACAGCTCAAAGCATGATATTTTGGTTTTAAATATAATTATGAATGCATGTTTGTTGTATGTTTATTGTGATCGTTGACTGAGATCCTGGTGTGTCACGCGCCTCGCGGTAAAACCCCGCGCGTGGAATTTGAGGGTGTGACAGATTGGTATCAGAGCCAACGGTTATAGTGAACTAGGACTGCATGTAGAGTCTAGTCTATAACTGAGTCGCACACACTAGACGGTCACAATTAGTCGAGTCTTAGCAAGCGGGTAACAATATGACTTGTCGGGGTGTCGATGTCATTGTCTTCTACGCTACATCATCTGTTTGCTCTTTATCATTCTATTTCTTGATTCCTCATTACTATGATTCGGCGGCGAACGATAATACTATTGAACTTTCTTGACGGCGGTGTACATTGGGGTAGCTTCGGCGTACTCTTGAGATCTGTCCAGAGATTTGGACATCTCCCTTCTATGCCCTAATGAACACGCCCGTTCTTATGCATACTATCTTGTACTTATACTTATGATAATACCATGATTGGGCGCTAGTGTTCGGTGACTTGAACTTCAAACTTAAAGCGCGCCTGGAGGACCATGTGGAACAGTTTATCATGTCGGGTGCACACGAGATCATAAACTGTGACGCATGGGATCCCTGGCGGACTTTGGGCTTGAACGGATGGACCCGAGCTGGGCTCGGTCTAGTTTCTTGAAATTCTTAATTGGGTTATATCACGGGCAAGCCTGAGTCTTTTGTTTCATGTTGTGACAGAAGATGTCAGGAGCTCGTGGAGGTCGCAGAGGCGGCCGTGCTGGCGGCCGTGGTGGTGGCCGCGGTGGTGGCCGTGGGAACATTAATATGACCCAGGCGGAGTTGGATAACCTGATGCAGCAGCATGTGAATATTGCTTTGGCTGCGTTCCAAGCCGCTCATAACGCGATGGGTGGTACGTCAGTTCTCACCTATTCTGACTTGTTCTGGGGTACTGTAGTTTATGGATTGTAAGCCCCACACTTATAGTGGAGCTGAAGGGGCAGTGGGACTGCTCCGCTGGCTAGAGAAGATTGAGTCGGTTTTCTTGATGTGCAATTGCCCGGAAGGCGACCGGGTGAAGTATGCTTCTGCGACCCTTGAGGGTCAAGCCCTGACTTGGTGGAACTCCACCACCCAGACCCTGGGTATTGGGGAGGCTAACGCCATGCCCTGGGCAGAGTTTACTCAGCTGCTGAAAAAGGAATACTGCCCGAGGGATGAGATTCAGAAGCTCGAGCATGAGGTTTGGAATCATAAGATGGTGGGTTCTGAGATTGAAACTTACACTGCTAGGCATAATGAGTTGGCGGTGTTGTGCCCTGATCTGCACACACCGGAATATCGAAGGATTGAGCATTATATTGGCGGGTTGGTACCGGAGATTGCGGGATTAGTAGCTGCGGGTAATCCCACTGTTTATGCTGAAGTGGTTCGGTCTGCTCATAGGCTGACCAACATGAAGGTGGCTGAAGGGGTCTTGCCTCCTCGAGGCGTTACTGTAAAGGCTCCTGAGACTAACAAACGGAAGTGGGAAGCCGTGGGGAAAGGCTCGAGTTCGGCTCAGCCTCAGCAGGTGAGGAAGTCTGATGTTGGGGGATTGTCGACGGAACAGAAACCGGGGGGTTATACTGGGAAGCTGCCAAAGTGTGACCGGTGTGGATTTCACCACAACGGTCGTTGTGAGGACCGGAACCGCTGCCACAGGTGCCATAAGAATGGGCACCTGGCAAAGGATTGCAGGGCTAACCTTCAGGGTAACCGGAACCCGCCTGCTACACCTACTCCGGCTCCTCCTGTTGCTGCTCCCCAGGGAAACCAGGGCAAACAGGGGTGCTACAACTGTGGTGAACTCGGTCACTACAAGCGTGAGTGCCCCAAGTTGAAACAGGGTGAAGCTGGGAAGAATGGGTCGGGTAATGGAAACAATGGGGGCGGAGGCAGAAATGCTCGCGCCTTCGTGATCGGTTCAAGTGGTGCTCGACAGGATCCCGACACTGTTACTGGTACGTTTCTCCTCGATAATCGCTATGCTACGGTTTTATTCGATTCTGGTGCCGATAAGAGTTTTATATCTCTTGGGTTTAGTCAATTGCTTGATAGGGTACCTACACCTTTAGAGGCTAAGTACTTGGTAGAATTGGCTGATGGTAAGAAAGTCGAGGCGACGCACGTCCTTAGGGAGTGTCACCTTGAGTTGTCGGGTTATTCCTTCCCTATTGATCTTATGCCGGTGTCCTTGGGTAGTTTCGATGTTGTCGTGGGTATGGATTGGTTGTCCCTGTATCATGCTGGTCCCGTTGAGTATCATTTCGTGTATGAAAGCCTATAAGTATCTTCGGAAGGGGTATTCTGCCATTCTGGCACTTGTTTCGGTTTCGTCTGAAGAAGAGAAGAGGATTGAAGATATTCCTGTTGTCCGTGATTTTCCCGATGTATTTCCTGAAGACTTACCTGGTCTTCCGCCTTATCGCCAGGTCGAATTTGGTATTGAACTTGCTCCGGGTGCGGCCCCTATTGCTCGTGCCCCTTATCGTCTTGCACCTCCCGAGATGCAGGAGTTATCGAACCAGTTGCAGGAGCTGTTGGAGAAGGGTTTCATTCGACCTAGTTCGTCCCCGTGGGGAGCCCCTATTTTGTTTGTCAAGAAGAAGGATGGAAGCCTACGGATGTGTATCGACTACCGGGAGTTGAATAAGGTTACCATCAAGAATCGCTATCCTCTTCCTCGCATCGATGACTTATTTGACCAGCTTCAGGGTTCTAGTTTCTATTCGAAGATTGATTTGAGGTCGGGGTACCACCAGTTGAGGGTTCAAGAAGCTGACATTCCGAAGACCGCCTTTCGAACTCGCTATGGCCATTTCGAATTCTTGGTCATGCCTTTTGGTCTCACCAATGCACCTGCCATCTTTATGGATCTGATGAACCGTGTTTGTAAGCCTTATCTTGATAAGTTCGTGATTGTTTTCATTGATGATATTCTAGTCTATTCCAAGAGCGAGGTGGACCACCAGGAACACTTGCGTCTTGTTTTGGAACTCCTGAGGCGGGAACAGTTGTACGCCAAGTTTTCTAAGTGTAGCTTCTGGTTGCGTGAAGTTCAATTCCTTGGTCATGTTGTTAATGAGAAAGGAATTCACGTTGACCCAGCGAAGATTGAAGCCATCAAAGACTGGGAAGCACCAAAGACGCCATCTGAGGTGCGGCAATTCCTAGGCCTTGCAGGTTATTACCGTCGTTTTATTGAGGGATTTTCGAAGATCGCTCAACCCCTCACCTTGCTTACCCAGAAGGACAGAAAGTTCAACTGGGGTGATTCGCAGGAGTCGGCCTTCCAGTTGTTAAAGGCTAAACTCTGTTCTGCTCCTATCTTGTCCTTGCCTGAGGGCACGGACGATTTTGTGGTTTATTGTGATGCTTCTATCCGGGGTCTTGGTTGTGTACTGATGCAGCGCGAGAAGGTCATCGCCTATGCTTCTCGACAGCTCAAAGTTCATGAGAAAAACTACCCCACCCATGATCTGGAGTTGGGTGCGGTGGTCTTTGCTTTAAAGATTTGGAGGCACTACTTGTACGGTACCAAATGCACTATTTACACCGATCACAAGAGCCTCCAGCATATCTTTGATCAGAAGGTGTTGAATATAAGACAGCGTCGTTGGGTCGAGCTTCTCAATGATTACGAGTGCGCTATCAAATACCATCCTGGCAAGGCGAATGTGGTCGCAGACGCCTTGAGCAGGAAGGAAACGGCTAAACCTCGTCGTGTTCGAGCTCTTCAGCTCACCATCCATTCCGGCTTACCTGATCGAATCCGTTCAGCGCAGCAAGAAGCTTTGAAGGAGGAAAACCTTAAAGCTGAAACCATGCATGGTGCTGATAGCCACCTTGAACTCAGATCCGATGGGTTACACAATTTCGCTGAACGTATTTGGGTTCCTCTAATTGGGGGCTTGCGGGAGCTCGTTCTTGATGAAGCTCACAAGTCCCGGTACTCTATTCACCCTGGCTCTGATAAGATGTATCAAGACCTGAAGATACTTTATTGGTGGCCGAACATGAAGGCGGACGTGGCTTCGTATGTGAGCAAGTGCTTGACCTGTGCCAAGGTCAAGATCGAGTATCAAAAGCCATCCGGTCTTCTGCAACACCCTGAAATCCCCGAGTGGAAGTGGGAGCGGATTACGATGGACTTTGTGACCAAACTCCCGAAATCGCCCAGTGGGTGCGACATGATCTGGGTGATTGTCGATAGGTTGACAAAGTCTGCGCACTTCCTCGCTATCAAAGAGACCGATGGTCTCGAGCGTTTGGCACGGTTATATCTCAAGGAAGTGGTGTCTCGGCACGGGGTGCCTGTCTCTATTATTTCTGATCGTGATCCTCGGTTCGCCTCTAACTTTTGGAAGTCTTTGCATAAGGCTCTGGGTACTCAGTTGGACATGAGCACAGCGTATCATCCGCAAACTGACGGTCAAAGTGAGCGGACAATTCAAACGCTAGAAGACATGCTTCGGGCATGTGTGATCGATTTTGGCAAGGGGTGGGAGAGTCATTTACCGTTGGTGGAATTCTCCTACAACAACAGTTACCATTCTAGCATCAAGGCAGCTCCGTTCGAGGCTCTTTACGGGCGGAAATGCCGGTCTCCTCTTTGTTGGGCCGAGGTGGGTGAGAGTCAACTCACCGGCCCGGAACTTGTGTACGAGACTTCCAAAAAGATCGTACAAATCCGTAACCGCATGGCAGCAGCTCGGGATTGTCAAAAGAGCTATGCCGATCGTCGTCGCAAGCCTTTGGAGTTTGAGGTTGGCGACAGGGTTTTGTTGAAGGTATCTCCGTGGAAGGGCGTTATACGTTTTGGGAAACGGGGCAAATTGAATCCTCGGTATGTGGGACCGTTCGCAATCCTGGAACGGATTGGACCGGTAGCATACAGGCTTGATCTGCCGGCTGACCTCAGTAATGTTCATAATGTCTTCCATGTGTCTAATCTGAATAAGTGTTTGGCGGATGAATCTTTGGTTGTTCCTCTCGAAGAGATCAAGGTGGATGATCGTCTGCGTATCGTGGAGGAACCGGTTGAAATTCTTGACTATAAAATCCGTAGCCTTCGTCGGAGTAAAATCCGCATTGTTAAAGTCCGTTGGAACTCTGATCGTGGACCGGAGTTCACGTGGGAACGGGAAGATCAAATGAAGGCTAAGTATCCCCATTTATTTCCTAAGCGCGCGTTCGAATCAAGACATGTCTCTGCGGAAGCTGAATGAATCTCGGGTCGAGATTCCTTTCAACAGGGGGATGATGTGGCAACCGGAAAATTTTCCTTCTCTTTCGTCTCTTCCTTTTTGGCCTTGGGCAATTTTCGGGACGAAAATTCTTTCAACAGGGGATGATGTGACACCCGGCAAACTCAGGTTAGTAACGTTGACTAAACTAGTAAGTCTACCTTAGCGAGTCATGCATATTACGTCCTTAACGGGGTCAATCGAGTCGGTATGATGATTCTGGGAATCATCGGGAGTCGGTCCATAACTATGGGTACAAGGATCGGCGATTCGTGGAATCGCCGGGTCTAACGCACACACGAGTCTCGAGTCCCGGGAATTGGTGAACGGATGTAAACGTGTTGGATATCATGCATTATATGTCTGGAATCATTATGTGACTTATCGGTATGTGAATACGTGTTTAAATATGTTAAAATAGTGTTTAACGCGCCAAAAACCCATTCCAGCACCTTATAGGCGATTAGGAGCCTGGGGGACTCCTAATCGCATGAATAGTAAGCGGTTACAAGGGGAATGGGGCGAGTAGGAGGCCTAATCGCGTGAACAGTGGCGATTAGAGCCCCTACTCGCGAGTAGGAGGCTGATCGCGTGAACAGTGGAGCGATTAGGCCCCTACTCGCCTGGTCTGGGCTCCTAATCGCGTGAACAGCAGGGCTCGGGTCAAAACACCTATAAATAGAACCCTTAACTCCCCAAACACCTCTAGAACAACCCTAGCTGCTCCCAAGTCGCCCACACACCTTAAAACACCTCTGGAACTCATTTTGCTATAAAAATCACCATCCCCAAGCTTACACACCTTTCTTTAGCAAAACCCAAGGTGTGTTCTTCATCCCTAACCTTTGTAAAGTTGTTATTTTGAGTTCCCCCAAAGTTCCAGACCTTGTTTTACCAAATGTGTCTTTAAAAACCTTTCAAAAGAGTCTTAAACCAAGTTTACACCTTAATGCTTGTTATATGTGAAGTTTACATGCATATGTTGGTCTTATTGGTGATTTTAACATGAATGTTTTCAAGATATGATTGTACTTCTGCTATGTAGAGATTAGTAGGAAGGTTGTCTTAGAATCTTAGCCATTATTGTGGTGTTTTGAAGAAAATGCATATTTTGACCCATTTGTATGTTCTTGAAGATTTAGGATGATTATGCTATGATTGTTGATGTAAAGTTTTAGAATTGATGCTAGGAAGATGTTAGAACAGAGGTTTGATGATCTACATGTTGGTAGAGGTTGAAATCTGATTATTTCCATTTAAGGAAAGATAAGGTTGGTAGGTGAAACCTAGTACTTTGCCATTTTAGGAAATAATTGCATAGAACATGCTAGATCAGTGATATGTCGGGGGTTTTTGCTTGAAATGGGTTGGTAAATGATTTAGGTTTGATATTGGGTGTCGTTGCATGTTTCGGATCTGATTTGGAGGGTTAAACGCGCGAAAATACGTTACACAACAGCTGCAGGCGATTAGGAATCCTAATCGCCTGAGCTGGGGGCGATTATGCAGACTTATAGGCGATTTGGGCCCTACTCGCCTGATACATCAGGCGATTAGGCCTCTAATCGCCTGTAGGCTGATGCCTACTCACGTGTGACCTTCCTAATCGCATGAACTGCTGTTGTGAACGCGTTTTGACATCCCGGAACACAATTTGACACCTAGGAACATGTTAGGAACCCCGGGATACACCCAATGACTTAGTAAGACGTATTCGGACCTGATTATGCGTTAAACGGATGTTATGCTAGACTAGGTGAATTATTGCGCGTGCTAAGTGTTTAATTGCATATGTTGCATGATGTCTTGCATTTATCTAACACGTGGGATGTCGGGTCACCAATGGGATGTCGGGTCTTGTCTGGCACGGTCGGTTTAACAGTTAAAGGTGTTTTCAAACGTATGGTCACGGTCTGGACATTCGGGGACTAGTTAACCCACGGGTTATTACTCCAGGTACTTATACACATCTTATGATAGGTCGCCGCTATTGGGGCTATCATAGCTTAACTTCTTAACTGTTTTCAAGTAACGTAAACCGAGGTGAGTTTCACAGCCCCACTTTTACTGTTTGACTTTCGGGGGGAGAAACATGCTTTGTACGAACGATTTAAAGGACAGGTTATACTATGGGCACTTTATGTACTATACGGTCTTTATGGAAAGTCCCAGGGGGAAACCATGAATGTGCGGGAATGCACAACGAGGGAAATGTGGATAGATCTATTGTGGCCTCACAAGCCCCACCCGACGGCCGGGGGCCGGGCGGGTGCATATTGTCTCTACCTATCGGGTTACCGAGGCATCGGTAGCCCAGTCGTCTGGGCTGGTCTCGTCTATTGGTTCATGTTCAGTAATGGGTTCCCAACCGTAGTAGTGAGATCACTTAACGTCTAGCTAACGTTCTTATGACATAGTATAACGGGAATGATCTTTGTAAAACTTGTGACAACACTTTTATAAAAGAAAACCTGTGAACTCACCAGCATTATATGTTGACATTTTTGGCATGTTTTCTCAGGTCGCTAAGGTAGCGGTTATCGGACTAGGCGCACGGAGTCATGCACGGCGTCTATTATTTTGAATCATATTAAACAATGTCTTTGTAAACAATGATATGTCTTTTGGTTGTAAACAAGAATGCTTCCGCTGCTGGTTTACAGCTCAAAGCATGATATTTTGGTTTTAAATATAATTATGAATGCATGTTTGTTGTATGTTTATTGTGATCGTTGACTGAGATCCTGGTGTGTCACGCGCCTCGCGGTAAAACCCCGCGCGTGGAATTTGAGGGTGTGACAACCACACAGACCTTGATCAACAACAATGACATCCACATCCCCTATATAATAACCCCTTTACTGCTCTATATCTCCACACAAACCTCTATTATCAATTTAGCACCTACGCTATATATACCCTACACATAAACCTCTATCAAAACCAGACCTAACTCTTATACTACTCTATATTACCACATAAACCTCTATTATCAATTTAACGCCTACACTATATATACTCTACGCCACCACACGGACCTTGATTAACAATAATGACATCCGCATCCCCTATATAATCTTCCTAAACTTATCAAGCATAAACATAGAAATACAAATCAAAATCAACTACACAAAAAATCAAATTAATCTAAAGCTAACAAAAAATGAAAAGCAATGACCAGAAAACAGTGGCCTTACACAGGAACGAACATCAGATCCTTCAAAAACTATCATGTCCGTAACACAACCGTCTAAACCCGGATCTACCTGCGTAAACAAAACATTAAGCAATCAGATTTGGCCACACAATGACAATGCAAGCAGACGGTTTCAACAAATAATAATAATAATAATAATAATAATAATAGTAATAACAATAATAATAATAATAAAACATACCATTTGGAAGAGAAACCGTTACGCCATAGGAATCCACCTAACATATAAGCAGATGGCGACGGTTTAAATGGAAGAAGGTGGTTCGACGGGTTTGATGGCTTGGGTTTTGGTTCGTTGATGGGGGTTTTGCAAAGGGTTGATGAAGATGGGGTGGTTCGGTAGTGGTGGTTCGATGGTGATGATGATGAAACGGCGGGTGTATCATAAGAGACAGAGAGAGAAAGACGATCGTGTGTGTGTGTAGTGTATATGATCAGATATATGAATACGTAAGGTTATATACTTATATGTATGAGGAAGCACAGGGAAAAGACACGTGTCCGAATAGATGGAACGTTTTAAAAAAGGAAAAAATAAAAGGGAAAAAACCCGGAGGCCACCTGACTCGAACCCAGGTGTCACACAAACACAAACAACACCCACACCAACTGATCTGCAACATCATTTGTTTATTTATCCCTAATCTTCTACATAAATAAGCTTGTAAGTAAGGTGGGCCAGGTCTCATAAATGAGATTACTGTTCAATAAGCATAGGTACTAATATATTTATAACTGTGGGACACTTGGCACACTAGGCCGCATTTAAAATTTTTTTTCCCGTTCATTCTTGGTAGACCAAGTTAAACCCTAATTTTCATTTCATTCTTCCTCATTCGGTTCCAAGATTCTCTCCATTGAGTTTTCACCTCCTACCTATAATAGTTAAAAATCCGGTTTGTTCTTCAATATTAATGTAATTAATCGTCATATCTCTCTCTCTCTCTCTCTCTGTGTGTGTGTGTGTGTGTGTTTCTTAATCATTAGTTGTTCAATTTTCTAATCAATGTATCATTGATTTCATGTTATACCTCAAAACACAATCCCAAACCCGAGATTCAACATCTGTTGTTGTTTCGATTTCTTTAGTTTCAAAGATTGATTTCATTGAAGACTCTCGATTTTACCACCTCCGTTTCTTTGACCGAAAACCGATTTAGTAAACACGTTTGATTCTCTGCCATCCTCTCACATTTCTCACTCCATCATCAGGTAATCCATTGTTTTGTAATCAATTTATGAGTTTTTGTTTTTTGTAATCCATTCAAGTTTGTGGTTTCTATATTGCGATTTGATGTTCGTTTGATGGAATTTGATGTAGCCCTTTTTATTCTGGCTTCTAGGGTTTGTTTACAAAGATATTGGTCAAAATTGAAATATGGAGTATTAATTTTGTTTATAAATGTATATAGGTTATGGAACTATCGTGCAATATATATGTGACATCTCTGTGATATTCAAGTATCATTAAATTAGAGACCGTACAACCGATTGATTTTGTTTTTAAATGAGTAACATCTGTAGTTTATAAAAGGTATATAACTATCGTTAAGGTTAAATGTTAATCATTATATGAATGTATACTATACCAGGGAGAATTATTTAACGTAATTCGACCGCCGTTGATAAGTCATATGATTGCTATTAGTGATTCAAATGATTACTCCAATATACATTGACTGTCATTAATTAATGATTCAAAATGATGCCATCATGTTATTAGAAACATGACAAAAAAGCTTTTCTATTTTGCAAAGAAAACAAGTGATACTCTATAAAGCATGTGACATATCAATTAACAGAGCGAATGAACACACAAAATAGCACAAGAGGTTTCTTTTTATGTCACACCTTCAAATTCCACATGCGGGGTTTTACCGCGAGGCGCGTGACATACAGGACCAAAGTCAACGATCACAATAAATGACATCTATATGATATGAAAATAACGTAATAAAACAACCCAAAGCAGTTCAAAAGTTAGACAACAAACATAGCGGAAGCAATATCAAAGTTTACAACCCATAACTGAAAGTAAATAGTCCAAATATTCGAAATAAAGTTTATCATGATGCAAGACCCGGATGAGACACAGTGCGGTGCGCCTAACCTGTGCTGCTACCTTAGCGAACTGGAAAAACATGCAATGTTAGGTTTAAAATATATAAAATGTTGTAAATGAAATCATATGATTTTTGTCAATCTTTGAAAATAATTAAACATGTGTGTAGTATTGTAAAATTGCAAAATTCGCAAATGATCGTGAAATCAGGTTAATGAGTAAATTATGCAAGCAATGAAATGGTTTTGAATTGTAAAAATTTTGAGATTCAAAACTTAGGTTTTAATGAGAGTGAGAAATTTTCTAAAACAAGGATCGTGAGATCGTGTAAAACATGAAAATCATAATACACAAGGAGTGTAATCATTTATTTGTGAATTAAAACGAATACATGAAAACGTTAACTTATCAAAATTATTAGGTTCCAATAATATTTGTGAAGACGTGTTTTAGCCTATAAGTGAACACTCATCCCGAGAATTCCCAAGTAGGCATACGGGCCCCTGTCTGATTGTGATTTATGCAAAATACCAGGCCTTAGACAGAAAACTCAGAATACAGGCGTTCACCCTTCCAGATTGCATGGGTTTATTATTTGAACCTAAGACTTTGACAAAATTATCAAAAATAGTTCAGGCTTAAGCCTGAGGAGTTTGTCGTAACAATATAGGGATAGATCGAGGTTGCAGCAGGTGATAAAAAGTAGGCATCTTATATGGGCAATGGTAGGGATAGAGAGTAGATAGAGATAAAGGTGTCACGTAGTAACGATTATACAATATCACATGATACTAAAAATTTCACATATTTTATTTATTTCAAAATTTGGTACATATAATTTCAAATTGAGTAAGATACAACAATCTATAATTTTCTACATCCAATAGATTGTAAATCATCCATGCAATAATAAGCCCGTAAAGATGTTAATTTGGATAGATGGGGGGAGGTCAACTATAAATAGTTGGTGAGAATACATAGGTTTGTCATGGCATAAAAACATAGTTTGTATAACAATTATCATGTTAGTGATGTATCTAGGACAACTTGTGAGAACAAAACCTACTAGGAACTAAGTTTGCATACCAACCATGTGACTAAAATGAATCAATGAATCTTTGTATCAATGAATCTCAAACAACATGTTCATCACGGTTAACTTCAATACAAGTGCACAAAGATAACAAACAAAGACTTCATGTAATTGCTTATTGAATCAAGTAAAAACTTTGAACATGTTTCACCCAAAAAATGTAAAAAAAAAAAAAAGAGAGTAAAAAGGGGCTATGTAAATTCACCATGGATGCTTACAGATTTGTGTTAAAGCCGGAAAATGATCGCAATAAATCCTGAGATGTTTAGCCTAATTTAATTAAGAGAATTATTAGGCTAGGAACTTAGTTGTATTTATGTGTCTAAGTGTAAAGCATTCTAGGGTTCTAGCTTGGGGATAGATGGTTGTTTAAATTTTGAAATAATTGTTATTAGATATCGATTTGCTTGATAAAATGTAACAAAATAATGTGAGTATGAATATTGATAGGAAAGATCAATATTAATTGATATATGACAAAAAAATTTTTTTGATAAGTCATTTTTATATTTATTTTGAATAAAACAGTTGATTGTTTAAAGTAACTAATTACTTTAATTAAGTCTAAATAAAATTTTCCATCTTTTCTAAAAATAAAATTTATATTTCAGTTTTAAAATGATAAAAATATTTTTTGTGAAATAGTGGTATAAAGATGATTAGAAACGGATTTCAAATGAATTGTTTATGATTAAAAAAATAATAGATTAAAAATTATTAAACAATTGTATGTGCTAAAAAGGATCAATAACAAACAAAGATTGATCAAACAAGTTAGTTTCAGGTGCGGAAACCCTAAAACTATCACAAAATAATAATCAAACAGATTCAAACACACAGATCATCATTTTCAATCAATTTCATTAATAAAACACTTGTTTACACGTTGAATAATGAGTACAATCAAGGTTTAAACGTAAAACAAGTTTAACAAAATCTAGAGAGAGTTTTCAGAAAGAGGAGGGAATAATAATCATCAAAGTTACATTCAAAAATGAACTTAACCTATTTATAGGCCTGCACATTCGCCGAAACTGTTCATGCGAATATGCAGGTTCGCCCACACTAACTGGTCGAACCAAGTTCTTCAATAATCTATTCTTCATTCATCCAAATCCACTTCCTTCGCACCTTTTAATCCTCCTTTGCACCTTTAAACTCACTCCTTCGCACCTTCGATATCTACAAAACAAAATGTGTTTAACAATCCAAAGCTTTAGTCGCACTTTTGCATCTACAAACTCCCCCTCGACTATTGCTTGGATTGTGTTCGTCGTTGTTCGTCCAACCTTTTGTTCCACAGTCTGATATGCCTTTGAATCATTTGTTCTCTTGTCAACACCGGTTCCTGAAATTGTTTTTGTTTCTTCGTTTCCAGTTCTGGCACCTTTTGCTTCTCCACATACTTTCCCAACTTTTCATCATAATCACATCCGGCATTAATATCAAACGCAAAGCACAGAAATACCACACGTTGGTACTTTCCTGCTTGCTCAGCATCTTTAGCATCTGAATAGATCGGATTATAAAATAGCATGATGATATCCTCATGTGAACAGTTTATCAACCACATGGGATCAAAGATATGCACTTTCTTATAATTCGACTCTCCATCCTTCAACACAATCACGGCCTCTGCAATCTTCCAATCATAATACCACCAGATGAAGTCTTTGGCAAAGTGTTGCGGAATAGGCATCAAAGGAATCTTTTTCAACACTTGCGGTGGTTTGTATTTCAAAGTCACTTTGGGCGTACGAGTTATCAAATCAATATCCTTCTTATGAACGATTCGCTTTGGATATTGTGGTGTAAACAAGTCCCACTTGGTTCGGCTTTCTCGAGTCATCTTCTCAGCAAAATAAGTAATCTGACTATTTGACGCTCCCGTTAGACGGTGACGACAAATGTCTCTGATTGCCCAATAAGGAAGGGTCTTCAAGTGATGAAACTTCTCAAAATACAAGATCCCCTTCTCCCACTTTACTGCGAAACACTTCAACTCTTTAACAAACTTCCAGGCCAATGCACGACCTTTGACAATCTTATTGTGAAGTTTGTAAAAGCTGCCTTGAATGTCAGGTTTCGGACGATTATTCTCCTTTTCTTTCAACTTCTATAACAACTCTTTCAAACTTTCTGATTGCTCGAACCGTGGCTTGTTATGTCCTTTAAAGATTTCATCTTCAAAGACTTTGCTCTTATCTCTTGCAAGCTTCTCGGCATGGTTTAGCAGTTCGTCTGAGAAAGAAAATCCACAATCTTGATTTGTTCTGAAATATTGTGGATATTCTTCGCTCGTAATATCTTCCATTTCGACTTCCTCGAATGCAGGAACATCACGATCATTCGAGTGATTTCCAGCTTCTTTTTCAGGAATCTTAGGAATAAAGTTATCTGCAAGTAATTCTTCTAACGTCTTGCCCACTTGCTTTGCTAAACCTTCCAGAATTTCTTTTGAAATAGCCACAGAAACTTCCCCATCCTCAAGATCAGGGTCATCATACTCCAACTCGAAGAGTTTATTGTTAGATTCAAATATTTCTGGGAACCTGCTAGTCATGTCTATCGTCCAGACTCGATCGGTTAACATCTGATGATACTTGTTCTTATCTTCTTCAGACAATGACTGCAATCTTTCATTCCAGAAAATATCTTCATCATCAACATTCTCACCAGGAGCTTTAGAGCTCGATTCACCGCCCTTATCCGAGTCACGTTTCTCGTATGTGAACTTATCAACATCATCATCATCGTCATCACTACTGTCATCAAATGCAGAGCCGTCTCCACCACTAGATCCATCATCCGATCCTCCATCATCCTTATCATCCTTTTTCTTCGTCTTTGTATCGTTACCAGCATCTTCATCTAATTCATCATCTTCCTCTTCATCAGGCAGTTCGTAATCAACTAGTTCTTCTTCTCTTTCTTTATCCACTTCACCAGCTTGAAGTTGAGGAGCTTGAGAGTACAAGTTCTTTATCAGATCATCCATATGCTTGTTACTCTTTTTCAGCTGTTTGTTCTCCTTCTTCAAGACTATGATCCTTCTGGTGTTACGTTGCTCATGTTTCAGCAACTTCTTGTTTTCTCTCTTCAGTTTCTTGATTGTCTTCTTCAAGGTCTCATTATCATCTACCGATGTGACTACGACTTCTAACATCTTCTTGTCATTTGACTTTAACTGCTCAATCTTCGTCTGTTGTTTGGTAATCAAATTCATCATCTCAGAAAATCTCTGATTCACAGCAGTCATGATGTCACTGTCCACCGATACTTTTGTCTTCTTTGGTGGTTCAACAGCTTCATGCAGTTTACCTTTTCTGATTTTCTTCAGCACATTATCCAATGCTTCATTCACATCATCCATTGGAATTTCTTCAGTTTGTGGTATACTAGATGTTGCTGCAGTCTTCTGTTTCTTATGAGCAGGTGCAGTAACCGGTGATTTTGAACTTGTAGCTGGCGACAGTTTCTTACCAGCAATCAACGATTCTATCTCTTTCTTCCTCTTTATACTTGGCTTCTCCTGTTTCTTCTTCTCTTTTCTAACAGCTTGCACAGGAGAACCAACCAACGTCTCTTCAGCATTAAAACTCAAATCTTCAACATCAACGGGAATAGGACTTTTGTTCCCTTGATCATCTTCTCTTTGGCTAGCAGACGCACCAGCCTCAGTGGCCTTGGGCATGGTCGTCACTACTGTTTCAGCATCAGAATTCCATTGTTCTTCCTCTATCGTCTCTTCTGAATCAATGGAAGCTTCATCAACAAGATTCAATCCCTTTTTCGCCATTCTCTTATTTCTACCTTGAGTACTCTTCTTCTTCTCTGGTTCAGTAACCTCAATCCTTATCTCTGGTTTCTTTGTCTTACCACTCTTCGCGCCTACATTCACAACTTGTCTCTTGCGCTTAGCGTCAGGATCAACATGATGTAAAGGATTGTCAGCATCAGAATCACTGTTCGCATTCCTTACAAGCCCCTCACCCGGATCTTTATAATCCGCCCTAGCTAGATGTCCAAACAAACGTCTAACAGGAGGACGTTCTTCTACAGACAAACCTTTATAAGCTTTCATTCTAGCTAGTGTGTTCAACGACATGTGTTCCTGAACAACAATGTGTGTAGGATTTCTCTTCAGCTCTTTGTACTTGTGATCGAATATCATTTGAAGAAAACGAGGATATAATAGAAACTTCAAGTTCCTCGTTCCATTCACGGGCTCCAGTAAGTGAGACATCAGCATGCCCGATACATTGAACGGTTTGTTCAATACCAAAGCAACCATCATCGAACTGATGCTCTTCCTCATCAAGTCATAACCTCCCGCAGCAGATCCAAATACGTGGATTAAAACATGTGCCAGATATTTGAACTGTGGGCACAGTTTTCCTTTATGCAACGAACCGTCAGTGATAGGTCCGTTGTACTTCATCCTGAGAAAGCACTTCCTTTGATCCATAAATGTAAACTCCTTTGGATCTTTCGGATCATCATTCAGATTCAGTGCTTCTCTTAAATCTTCTTCGCACACGATCACTCGTTGTCCCTGAATTTTGCTCGTCAAGGAAGATTCGCATTTCCAGAAATCTAGTTTAGCATTAGACCAGAATTCCTGAATCATATCTCGGTAGATCACTGTCGGCGTAGCAATGGCATCTATTACTCTGCTTCCCTTCAAAAACTCAATGATGCCGACAAATTCAGTGTGCTTCTTCACATCGCCAAGATATGCGCAACAATTGTGCGCATTCTCAAAATCAAGCTGCTTTGCGGGCTGTGATGATGATCCTGCTTGTTCCGTAGTCTTCTGCTGTTCAGACATTGTTAGATCTGTAAAACAATCAAAAACACAAGTTAAAAATCGACAAAATAACAAAATTGAAAATTTTTGTTCAAAACTCCTTCCTTCGCCCAAACGGGGGTACGAAGGTGTAATTGTATAGTTACGAATGAGAAACAGATGGTACGAATGTGATGATTTTAATAAAAAGTTTCATTCGCCCATTTAATCCTCTTTCGCCCAATTTATGTTCTTCCTTCGCCCATTCGAACTGGTCGAAGGAAGCAGTTCATATTTTTGAAAAATCAATTTTGAAATTTAAAGATCCTGAACATGTCCATTTGATTGAAATAGGACCTAATAGTGCCGATAATCAATCCTAGACTAACAGATTCATCAATTGTTGATTGTGTTTGTGTTTTCACCCAAAAACTAGGGTTTAAACACTGTTAGATCATTCTGACATGTTTTAAACTCTAATTTTGATTATTTCTCCCCCTAAAACTCACACACAATCAACCCTAAGCAACTATTGTGAATATTATGTTGATTTAGAACAGTTTTAGACAGTTAGGGCTTGTAATAGAAAACAGGGATTAGATCCTTGAATCATTGTTGTTTACCTGTAAAAATTATATCAAAGTGATCAGTGATAATGCACGAACACAATAGAATGATTTTAAATGAAAAAGCAACAAGGTGAGGTTACGAGTAAAAATCTGGAAAAATATGAATGAGGTTCGAATGAGAGACTGGATATATATAGGCCTGTTCGTTCGCCCGTTTTGTTCATACGAAGGTGAAACTTTTCTCTCCTTCGACCCTATTGAAAGGGTTCGAATGAGATAAAAGGGTTCGAATGAGATAATTATCAGGAACACTCTCCTTCGCCCAACAAAGCATACGAATGAACAAAGAAAATCCCACATTCGACCAAACGAATGGGCGAATGAGAATTGGGATTTTTGAAAATTTTCCAAATCCCAAAAACGAGTCCCGGTCCAATTATTTTCCAACTTTTAAGCATTCAACATTCATGTTTTCACATTTTAAAAGTTACAAAGCTCAAATGGTGTATCAAGGTTTAGAAAATCGACATCAACCACCATCAGTTATCAAAAATAAGATGAAAATGAAAAATCTTTTTGAATTTTCCAAAGTTTATGCTAAAACACACCTAAAATCTTTTTGAGTTTTGTAATTTTTTTGACAAGAAAATAAAATGCAGAAATGTAAATGAAAAACTGTAAATATTTTTGTGATTTCCGGTAAAGGGATCATATCAGTTTTTGAGAAATCTGATCACACCGTTGATCTTTTTGCAATTATTATCATTAAAGACAATGTGTGGTCTGGCAACTGTTGATATTGTGATCCACATAAACTCACATGCAGACTTTTGTGCAGTGCTTTATACTGATACTGATATTTATAGTATAAACGCAATTGTCTGTGGTTCCCACGCACACGACATACTCCCGTATCAAGAAGTAAATGCACAAAGACTCATTGTAAAGCGTGATTATGCTTTCGTCGTCTGTAATTGTACAAGATATAATGCATAGAGGTATACAGGTCAGCAAATTAATGCAGCAAAGTAACATATGCACTATACCAGGTTGAGGACTGATATTGATCATGATTTGCATCAATGATCAATACGATGTAATAGATAATCTTTGTCATCATATAACATAGAAAGTTCCTCAATTCGGTAACTCATACACACGCCCTATATATCATTACATTATTTAGAATGTGTCAGATCCCCACTGATGTACTATCATTTCCCTTTATACTCCAGGAAATCATTTTAGAATTTTCTGATTTTTATAGATTTTCGAATTTACTGTTCCCAAGGATAAGCTGGAGCATTTCAAATATGTGACTGCCCAGATATCGTTTGTTCACAGAAATCTGACCGCATTAATCTAAGGGAAGAAGATATAGCAGTCAGCAAAGAAATTGGATTTTTCAAATTTCAAATATGTGACTGCCCAGATATTCTGCTTCACATGTGGATAGTGCAACTGCGGTTTGTTTCTTGCATTGCCAGGTCACGAGCCTGCTCCCTATAAACTGACATCCAGCCGTTGTGGATTTGCTGTCTTTGTCACAGCCGCCCCAATCTGCATCACTAAAAGCGATTAGGTCAAAATTATCATCATGAGGGTACCACAGTCCTTTCGATGGACAACCCTTCAGATATCTAAGGATACGCTTGACTGCTGCAAGATGACTCTGTTTTGGCTTCGATTGATATCGCGCACAAAGACATGTCGCAAACATTATATCTGGTCTTGACGCTGTGAGATACATCAGAGATCCGACGATTGCTCTGTATGTAAATGGATCAGTCAGCTCCCCCTTAAGGTAACTCGAATCCCGTGATTGGGCTGTATCGGGGTATCCATCGGCTTCGAATCATCCATCTGGAATCGGCTCAAGACTTCAGAAACGTATTTCGTCTGGTGAATAAAGATCCCCGTTGGTCTTTGTTCCACCTGCAAGCCGAGGAAAAACTGCATTTCTCCCATAGCGCTCATTTCGAACTTTTCCTGCATAACTTGTTCAAATCCCCTGCACAGAAGTTCGTTAGTTGACCCGAAAATAATATCATCAACATAAATTTGTACTAGAAGCAAATCATCTCCTGCTCGTTTCGTGAACAGTGTGCAGTCTACCAGTCCGCGTTTAAATCCTTTCGAGAGAAGATACGTGCTCAGCTCCTCATACCATTGTCTCGGAGCCTGGTGCAACCCGTAAAGAGCTTTGTTTAACACAAAAACCTTATCCCGGTGAATAAGGTCCTCAAAGCCCGGCGGTTGACCTACGTAAACTTCCTCTTTGACCACACCGTAAAGAAATGCGCTCTTTACATCCATCTGATACACCTTAAATTTCTTCCATGATTCAAACGCGAGGAACATTCTGATAGCTTCCAAGCGTGCAACCGGTGCATAGATTTCATTGTAGTCGATTCCTTCAACCTGATGAAAACCTTGAACGACCAAACGAGCTTTGTTTCGTACTATGACGCCTCTGTCATCCTTCTTGCACTTGAACACCCATTTGGTTCCAATTTTCTTTCTTCCAGGGGGCAAATCTGTTAGGGTCCATACACCAAGTTTCTGGAATTGTAATAACTCCTCCTGCATTGCTTCCACCCAGGCGTCATCCAAAAGAGCATCCTTGTATGTCCGCGGCTCGACCTGCGAAACATAACAAGCAAAAGACCAGTCATTCTGAAAACCAAATTTCTGAATTTTGGCATATAAAGCAAGGTTGCCAATGTTTTCTGGTGCTTGAGCATTCTTCAGCTGCCCTCTTGTCATCACACTGCTTCCAGGATCACCAATAACTTGTTCAAGCGGGTGTATCCGATGTATCCGAGATTCCGGATAATCAGGTACTTGTACTCCCGTCTGAGTTGTCAAATTCTCTGTAGAAGCCAGATCATTACCCACATGTGATGTTGAAGCATCAGTATTAGATGGGTTCACTGGTGGTGTCACTGTAGCGTTGTCCAGAATAGCTTCACTTGTTGCATCATCGTCTTCGTATTCTGATTCGGATGAATTAAGCGATGTAGAAGCCTCTTGGAACACCTCTTCTTCCAATACAGGAGCAATGGCATCATTAGAAGCTGTTTGGGGATTTACCGTGATCGGACGCACTAACGGTGAAGTTACGGCGTTTTCGACCTCGTAGTATAAGCGAAGTCCAGCTTCTTCAACCATGCTATCTAGATTGAATGATTCAAAGAAGTCTTTGTAATCAAACATCCAATCTGGTCCTCTACCCTGTACATTTTGTGTATATCTTTGAACTTCGACATTAGCCCACTCCTCGACTTTTCTAGTTCTTTTGTTGAATACCCGTTTTAATGGGGTTGCATATCCAACAAAATAACCTTCTTCAGTCTTTGGTGCAAACTTTTCCGAAGGATTCAGCATAGTACATGGGGCACCAAATGGTTCTAGATACTCCAGATTCGGCTTGCGTCGGTTCAACAGCTCATAAGAAGTCTTGCCAAACTTCTTCACTGTCAACACACGGTTAAGAGTATAACATGCTGCGTAAATAGCTTCGTTCCAGAACATGACTGGAAGATTTGAATCTGCAAGCATCGTTCTCGCCGTCTCTATAAGAGTTCTGTTCTTTCTCTCTGCGACACCGTTCTGCTGGGGTGTATACGGAGCGCTATATTCATGATGAATTCCTTTGTTCGCACAAAGATCCTCCATCTGAGCATTTTTAAACTCCGTCCCATTGTCACTCCGGATTCTTTTGATCTTTAGACCATATAAATTCTCCAGACGTGTAAACAGAACCTTCAAATTGTCAAAAGTGTCGCTTTTCTGATGCAAGCACATTACCCATGAAAATCTTGAATAATCATCAGTCACCACAAGATAGTATAACTCCCCGACATGACTTTTACGTCTGACTGGACCGAATAAATCCATATGCAAACGTTCAAGTGGCAGCTCAACAGAATTAACTTTCTTTGGTCTATGGCATTGTTTGTGCTGCTTTCCCTTCTTGCAACTGATACACTTGTCATTCAGATGGAAGTGTTTGACATTAACTCCCGTGACAAGTTCATTCTTCACAAGCTGATTCATCTTTCGCAAATGGATGTGTCCCATTCTCCTGTGCCACATAATGGATTCTTTTTCTGTAGCCTTGGAGAGGAAACACGTGACTTGGCCATGGGTGGTCATTGCTTTGGACATGTCGAGAATATACAAGTTGTTAACTCTCGGTGCCTTCAGCATCACCCACTCTTTTGGTAGCTCAAACCCAGGTTTCAAGATGTAACAGGATTTGTCATCAAAATACACAGAAAATTGTTTATCACAAATCTGACTAACACTGAGCAAATTATAGTCTATCTGTTTCACATAAGAAATCCGCTCAAATGTTACGACCCCATTGCTTACACTACCCTCCATAGTAATGTAGCCTCCCTTATTTCCAGCAAATGCCACATAACCTCCGTTAATGTTTTTGATGTCAAAGAGTAGCGTGAGGTCCCCTGTCATGTGACCAGAAGCTCCACTGTCAACAATCCATAGACTGCTAACAGGGCCAGCTGGAGCTCCCTGCACATTTAAAGTAGATCAATTAGTTCTTTCGGGGGACCCAAGCCTGTTTGGTCTTGGGTCTTTGAACAGGTTGTTTCAAAGAGTCTTTTGAATCACAAACATCTTGGGTTACTTCAACCCCTTTCTTCTCACTAACAACCTTCTTTTTCTCATTCTTCTCGCTCTGTGAAGTAGAGGCTCCTTCAGATTCCTTAGATGACCAAGATTGCTCAGATCGTTTCAAGATCCGAATCTGAGATTTTGAAGTCTCAGTCGGTTTCTTTACTTCTTCTTTAAAAGCAACCTTCTTGGTTACCTTCTCTGATTTAACAGAGACAGGTCCAACTGCTTGTTTTCCATTAGGTTTAGGAACAACCTTTTTGGTATCAGCAGTTGAGTTCATCATAGGTTTCTTACCAGATTTATCAGTGGTCATCCGGTTGCGCTTATCATACGTCATCGGACGATTTGCCCCCTTGTTATAAAAAATGTTTTGATTATGATAAAAATCTTGTTGGGGAAAATGCTGTCTCTGTTGATAGCCATAATTGTCAACCGGATACTCATGATATTGCCTCATCTCCACCTCGTGCCTTTTGTGTCGTATGTACGGGCAGGCGGCAAGTAAATGTCCCCGTTCCGACACTTATAGCACGCACGGTATTCCTCATAGTTTTCCTTGATCGGCGATTTGGAAAAACTAGCAATGGGATATCGATCGACCATGCATTGTTTCCTTAAACTCTCAGGAGCTGGGTCCTTCGAGTAAGTCGGTTCAATAAAACTATTTTCTTTATGAACAGGCAAAACAAACTGTGTGACATTGACCTTAGCTTCTTTATCCGAATAAATTTTGTCTAAAATCTCTTGAGGAATGTCGTTGGTCCTTTCAAATTTCGGGAACCAAATCGTACTTTCCTGCCAGATCTTTTCAATTTTTGTAGAATTGACAAACTTAATCGGAAACTCATCATCGGATAAAATCTTATCGGAGCCTTGCATCCGATAGAAGATTTTGACAGGTTTATCACACACTTCATTGCTCACATCATTGGATTTTTCAGATTTAAGCTCATTTTTCTTATCAACCGGTTTTACCACATTTTTCTCAGTTTTAATTTCAACTTTCTTTTCAACCGGTTTTCTCACATTTTTCTCAACCTTCTTTACCGCTTTCTTTTCAAAACTCTTACCAACAAACTTTTCATTTTTCTTAACCTCACTTTTACGATGAGCATTTGCCATTGGATGAATGATCTGAGACGGTGAGACTGGCTTAGTAGTGATTATATGATTTTCATCAGGGATATCACTATCACTTTCAACCGTCTCAGATGACTCATCTTCTTCATCTGAATCATCAGTAGCGACCACACCCTCAGTATTTCCCAGTACTGGTCTCACATCAGAATATGGATCCCCGACACTGGAAGTGTTAGGCTCATTTTCTGGTGTGGGATCAGGATTGATTAAAGTCTCCGGTGGTATTGCGTGTAAAGTGTGATTCTCAAACAATACCGGAGATGGAACTGACTTATAGTTTGCACTATTCGTCTGGGAGGGTTCTTCAAAGATATGATCGACTACATATGCTATGTGCTTGTAACTTTCTAATTTCTTGTTAACTTTTTCCGCAAAGCACTTGATGGTTGCCATTTCCAATTTAGTGTTTTCCATTTCATTGATGTAATTATTGATGGCAAGTTGTTTAATAGATAATGTCTTTTTCAGTTCAGACACATCCTTTTTATAACCATCAAGAACTTTGTTGAAATCTTTTAAGTCCTTTTGATAAATCTGACAGTTGAGTTTTGCACTCTCAAGTTGGACCTTGAGAAGCTTGTTTTCATCAGTCAGTTTTTCAAAATCAGCACATTTATCACATTTAACACAAGATTGAGTTTCAGAACTTACCGGCTTAGGAGGTTCTGTCATGGCCATTAAAGCAAAGTGAGCTTCCTTTCCTGCGAAGAATTTGGAGTAGTCAATCTTGGTGCATGCATCAACCACCATACATGACTTACGGGTCATCAGGAAGTCAGCTTCAGCTAGCAGTTGGTCAATATCATCATCTAGTGAATTCACACTAATCTTTGAATCAGATTCGCTCTCCATATCCGAGTAAGCTGAGTCGTATTGATCTCCAACATCAGTGACAGAATCAAGAATCATCCCTGATCTCTTGTCTACACTCTCAGCAATCACATCTTCACTCACTTCTTCAATCTTCAACTCCGACACCTTTTCAATCACAACCTCTTCTTCAATTTCCTCATTCTCATCCAAACTCATCTGCTGTGCCACACAAGCAACATTCCCAGCAGTGATCTCCTCCACCCCCAATTGCATACCAGTCCAGTCAAAACCTTCATCCTTTTGGATAATAAGTGCTTGGTTTTGAGTATCAGTTTGGTTTTGGTTTTGTGTGTTAGGTGTAGAGATAGGAACAATAGTTCAGTTTGGATTTTGTTGAGGTTGGTTTTGGGTTGTGGATTGTCTGGTGTTGTTGTTTTGTTGACGGTTCTGATAAGTGTTTTGGTTTTGTGGTTGAAAACTTGAGATGTTGGGATTGTTGTAAGACACTTGATTTTGGTTTTGGTTTTGTCGGTTTTGGTATGTAGAATTGAAAGGATTTCGGTTACCTTGTTGTGCTGGTTGTGTGCACTCCCTTTTAAAATGTCCCTTCTCACCACAGTTAAAGCATGTAACCTTTGCTTTGTTGAATCCGTATGTGGTGTTGGGAGAGGTTGAGAGATCAGTCCTGCCAGTCTTCTGAATAAAATCAGTGGCTCTCCTCATAATGCTTGCAAAAGCCCACTGAATGTCCATCAACTCCATTTCCTCTTTGTCGATTTGAGCGTAGTCCTCATTGGTGAGATTATTGTTACCAATTTGACTTGCTACCAAACCGTTGTAAGAAGCAACCATGGCAGATACAAGAGCAACATGCTGTTGAGCAATTTCAACAGTCACATTGTTAAGGTTTGATGTCTCTAACACAATCGGGTTATGACTTGATTATGCTTGAGTAATCTGCATCTAGTTCACTTGAGGAGGATATTGTTGTTGTTGTTGCTGTTGACTTGATGTATAGCATGCGGCTTGCTGTAATGGTGAAAATGGTGGAATAAAGTTTTGTGTTTGATAAGGTTGTTGTGTGTATGATGGTGTGTAGGATGAAGTTTGAGCAAGGTAATTAATGGGTGCTTTTGTTGGTTCAACAATGTTAGACACACATGCTATGTGAGGTGCAACAGTAGATGTGGTGCTTGAAGCAGAAAGAGAGTTAGATGTACCACTCACATATAAATCAGGATTCTGTGGAATCTGAGCTCTCTTAGCTTTTCTCTTTTCCTCCATCTCTTTGTTTTCCAGCTTTTGGATGAACTCGTTAATAGTCCAATACTGGTAAGCATCCTTCTCCTTTAACACTTCGATGTGTTGGTTCCAGTAGGGTGGTAAAGCATCAGCAAATTTATCAACTAATTCCGACATTGGAATGCTGATCTCATAGCTAGACAATTCAGTGAGCAAATGACAGTACCTTGGAACCAACTCTTTTAGGGTCTCATTACCCATATAACTGAAGTTTTCAAACTCCTTCTGAAGCTCTTCCATCCTAAGCTTCCTGGTCTTCTCATTTCCATCATGTCGATTTCTCAGCATATCCCATAGTTGTTTGGATGTAGTGCACGATCCAAACTGATGTAGTAGATTAGTGTTGATCGCTTGGGATAGCTGAGAGAATGCCTTCTTCTCTATCGCAAACCTTTTCTTCTCGTCATCCGCCAAAATCTCCAAAGGGAATGGTTCTCCAGTATTCTCCAGAATAGGAGCAACGTAACCCTTCACAATCATTTGCCATGCCTCGGCTCCTTCAAGTCCTTGTCCCTCAACATGAATCTTAAACTTCGTCTTCCAAGTATTACACTCCTTCATGTCCATTAGCTTCGGTGGACGATTGCCGCTTCCGGAAGATAGATCATGAATAAGAGTGGATATAGCGTTGGTCGTCTGGGAATGGACTACTGCTGCTGCGACTCCCCAATAGCTGTCAATCGGTTGTGGTAATGATTGAACAACTTGTTGTGGTGCCGAACTATTCATAGCCATATAATTAATCGGCTGTGATGGTTGACTAGTCTTCTGAGCTGCAATGGACCACGGATCTTGTGTTGTCTGCTGTTGTGGTGCTTGAGTAGGTCTAGGCGTTGTTGGAAAGTTCCACATCTTGTCCTGCAAACAATTAAACACGAAAAGATTAAAAATGTTTCAAAACAGGATGTTCCTTCGTATATACGGACGTGCGAAGGAGAAATAAAGTTCTCTTTCACCCGTTTATGATTGATACGAATGAACACTAATCAACAAATTCTCCTTCGACCACTTAAGACTCTCTTTCGACCGTTTTACAGCTCCTTCGACAGTTCTATCAGGCGAAGGTGAAACAAAGGTACGAATGTGAAAAATAAGCAATCAAAGTCTTCCTTCGACCACTAAAACACCTCCTTCGTATAGAAAAACACTCTTTCGACCCAAATGAATTCCTCTTTCGACCAAACTCTCTCGTTCGACCCCTGTGATTTCAAAAACGGTTATTCTTTGAAAATCAGTTAATTTTGATCATGTTTTTCAAATGTTGATGGATTTTGATGATCTTAATCAGGTTTTGAATCGGATTTGATTTGGAACAACTTTAATAAAGAGAATTATCCAATTTAAACTCGAAATCAAGGTGTAATCGATCAAAATCTTATCACATCAGTTTGTTCATTGAAAACGACTACTTTTTGACCAAAATTGGGTCCAAATCAACTGAGAGATTATTAATTTGTGGTTGTTTGATCCGAAATGTCTCTGATACCACTTTGTATGTGCTAAAAAGGATCGATAACAAACAAAGATTGATCAAACAAGTTAGTTTCAGGTGCGGAAACCCTAAAACTATCACAAAATAATAATCAAACAGATTCAAACACACAGATCATCATTTTCAATCAATTTCATTAATAAAACACTTGTTTACACGTTGAATAATGAGTACAATCAAGGTTTAAACGTAAAACAAGTTTAACAAAATCTAGAGAGAGTTTTCAGAAAGAGGAGGGAATAATAATCATCAAAGTTACATTCAAAAATGAACTTAACCTATTTATAGGCCTGCACATTCGCCCAAACTGTTCATGCGAATGTGCAGGTTCGCCCACACTTACTGGTCGAACCAAGTTCTTCAATAATCTATTCTTCATTCGTCCAAATCCACTTCAATAACCAAGTTCTTCAATAATCTACAACAATTATTTTTGAAAACTAAAAATTATGATATAAAAGTTTTAAGTTTGTGTACTCAAAATTAGTTTTTTAAAATTTATAAATCAGATTATATATTTAGAAATTTAAAATAACAATAACACATTTAAAATATATAATTGAAATGTTAAAGAAAGAAAAATAAAAAGAAACATTTTGGTTACAACATGGATCGAATCCAGGTTCTTGTTGACCCGTGACTTATGCCCTTACTCACAAACCGGTTGGGCTATGAGCATGTTTGTGTTGTAATTATGTTTTCAAAATATTTATACTATAACTCGATGTTATCTTCTTCCCCTTAAACCATAAGAACTGATGTGCCATCGTTTGTACATGTTTTACACATGCATTTACCACTCTTTTTGTACGTATTTGTGCTTTTATCTTTGCAAAAACAGAGCTAAACTGTTCATATGAGTTGATCGCAGGTATTTGGAAGCAGACAAGAAAAAATGAGCAAAAACTGGCACAATGGGAAGGAATTTAAAGACTTTGAAGACTATAGCAGAATGTGCATGGCCGTGCTCCAGCCAAAAGTCAACCAGTCAACATTTTCAGCCATCCAGATGAAGAAAGTCAAGGTGCATGGGCGAGCTTAACATAGTGCACGGCTGTGCTTGTAGATACGTGCTCCCCAAGGCTCCAACTAACCATGAATGGCATGCAATCGTGCCATACAGATGAGCACGGACGTGCTCACCTTGGGGCACGAGCTTGCAAGAGACAAGGACTGCTCGGAAGGACTTCCAGTACCAATGGATAGTACATGACTGTGAAGCACGGGCAAGCCCCCATTGGAGCACGGGCGTGCATGCCCTGGCAGCTCTATAAAATAAGACCTTCACCCATCATTTTGGTATCACATTCCACCCGATTCACTCCCAAATTTCTGCCATCTTAGGGTCTTGTGAGTGACCTTTGGAGCTTGGGATCACTTCATAAACACATAGAAAGTGTGAGCCTTGAGAGAAACCACATAAAATCATCCAAAAACCCTCTAAATCCTCTAGCAACCCTCACCATGTTTTCATATCAAAACCTATCTAGTGAGCCTGTTGTAATGCCATCTCTTGGCTAGGATTGTAAGGTGTTGCTAGGGTGAAGACTATCTTCATATAGATTATATAGTTTATGTTTATTATATAGTGATGTTTTGTGTTCTCATTTAATTCTTTCTACTCTATCTTTGTTTGACGAATTAACTAATCAATCAACTAATATTTGGTCTTGTGGGTGTTTTGATAGGAAGTGGATGGACTTATGAGTGTACCCGTGGTGTGTAAAAACCCACGCACTTGTAACCTAACCTAATTCCACATGTAGAGATTAGCCCATTTGTGTTTGGAAACATTAATAGTTTGTGGCATAATCCCCAACTATCAAAATCTAACTTATGGTCGGTACGGTCTTTATAACTGGTCCTAAGTCCTAGTGATAAGCCAAGATTTGGTTGTGCGACTTAGCTTTATGGTCTATATGTTAGCTTTGGCATAAACCATGAATTGGTGAGCCCGTGTTTGAAGCGAACGATCTATATTCTCTTCCATTTCTATATTTCCGCACAATTAGTAATAGGCTAATCACTTTTTGAAAAGTTAATTAATTCAAGTAGGGGATGAGTGTGAGCGGGAAAGCCACGACTCCTCTATGATGTCAAGTGGTAGCTTATTCATAAAAGATTAGAGTAGTTAGATGTCAATATCGCAACACTGGGAGGTAGGTTCTTCGGGGTTGAGTATACATAGTCTCGGGTGCTCATCCCCTCACTGTTAAGAGGTGAGCTTACTGGTGTCACACCGTCAAATTCCACATGCGGGGTTTTACCGCGAGGCGCGTGACACACCAGGATCCCAGTCAGCGATCACAATAAACAAACACTAAACATGCATACATATATATATATATATATATATATATATATATTGAAACCAAAACATTATGCTTTGAGCCATAAACCAGTAGCGGAAGCATTTCTTGTTTACAACCAAAAGGCATATTATAGTCTACAAAACATTGTTTAATATGCATCAAAACTCTAGACGCTGTGCAAGACTCCGTGCGCCTAGTCCGTTAACTGCTACCTTAGCGACCTGAGAAAACATGCCAAAAATGTCAACATATAATGCTGGTGAGTTCACAGGTTTTCTTTTATAAAAGAGTTATTATAAGTTTGAAAAGATCATATCTGTTACTACTAGGTTATAAGAACGTTAGCTAGACATTAAGTGTTTTTACTACTACGGTTGGGAACCCATTACTAAACATGAACAAGTAGTTGAAGCGTGCCCAGATGATTGGGCTATTACCGATGCCTCGGTGAACCCCGTGCTAGAGAAAATATGCACCCGCCCGGCCCCGCTGTCGAGTGGGGTTTGTGAGGCCCAATAGATCTATCCACATTTCCCTCGTTGTGCAACCCGCACATTGTTGGGTTTAGTTGAGACCACAGTTACCAGAACGAAGACTTTTGATAGCTTATAATGTAGTTTTGTAAGTCAAGGGGGTGAATATGTAATTAAGCATAGTTATTAGTGAAACCCTAGAGATTTGGGTACTTATAGACGGGCCCTGCGCACTTAGCTAAGTGCGCAGGCCCATCAGTCTTGTCTATATATAGAATGCATGTTGCAGCTCTAGGGTTAGGGTTTTGAGTCATCTTTCATAGCACAAGAACAAGGGTGCGTACTTAGTGTTTTCCATGGTTTTGTAACGATTATTATCAGTAATGGAAGCTTGAATCTCTTTATCTTGTGTGTCAGTTTTACAAGTTTTATCATGTTGCTTTAGAAATTGTGTGGTGTTGTGTATTTGGGACTAACAAGATCTAGTATTTGGGACTTACAATTTGTTAATTTATTTTTAAGGATTTTATAAACTTTTATGTTTATAAAAAAAAAGGGTTTCTTATCATGTTGCTTTAGAAATTGTGTGGTGTTGTGTTTCTAGGGTGTTGAAAGTTGTTTATTTTAAGTAGAAATATCATCCAAGCACTTCAGATTGAGTGAAAAAGGTCTTGAAAATTTCTGCTGAGTTTGTGTATCAAAACAGATGGCTGTGCGCACTAATTTCATATCGTGCGCACTTGTTTCTTGTGGTGCGCACTTAATTCATAAGTTGCGTACTTACTTCAAGGTTTGAGTACTTAACTTAAGTTTTTCAATATTTTAAAACTTTTCTGTCTCAGCGCACTTAACTAGTGTTTCTTCGCACTTAATCAGAAATCTCTAGTTGTCTGCGCATTTGCTGAAAGCTGTGCAACTTTTGAGTACTTACCTAGGGTTTCTGCGTACTTATCAAAGAAACACTAGTTCTTTGTGTACTTGTCAAAACTGCGCACTTATCAGGAGACTAGATTTTGACAATCTACTCGCTATTGTTTCAGGTTGCTGCATACTTGATTCTGCGTACTTATTTCTGCGCACTTAACAAAGGAGACTTTGGGAGACAGTGATATAGCCGTCTGTGGCTTTATTGCATTGTACTTATTCGATTGTTCTATTCGTGATTCTGCCCAAAAGTTCTTGTGCTTTTAGAACAACAGTTCTGCGCACTTAAGGACTGATCACTTAAGGACTGATCACTTAATTTGCGGATTGTGGACTTAATTTTGGACTTAAAATCAGAAAATCAAGTTTAAAATCAACTTAAATCAATGTCTGGTAATAGTAACAATCACACAGTTAATCCCATAACCCAAGCTGAACTGGAGACTGGAACTATAACTCGTATCCCTAAGTTGATGGGTGCTCATGACTATGGAACCCGGAAGAACTGCATGAAGGCGTTCTACTATGTGAACGACTTTACCCAATGGACCTCTGTCCAGCTAGGACCACACATTCCCATGAGAACAACTGCTGCAGGGGAGGAGTTCAACCCTGATCCCTCCACCTACACTGATGTTGATAAGCAACTACTTCAGAGAGATCATAAGGCTTATGGTGCCCTCACCATGGCCCTATCAAATGATGTCTACAACATGTTTGAGGAGTACGGCACCGCTCATGATCTGTGGTATGCACTGAACGAGTACTATGAGGGGAATGAGGAAATGCGCCAAAATAAGCAAGATATGGTGCAAAAGGAATATGATATGTTTGGCAGCATTCGTGGTGAGAGTCTGAGCTCACACATTGAAAGATTCATGAGTATGATAACTAAGATGAAGAAAGCAGGAATTCCAGTCAACAACCGAAACTCGATCAAGAAATTGCTTGACTCTCTGCCCAAGGAATGGAGTCTACAATGCATGTTGATTAGAAAAGAGTATTTAGATGCTCAATCTACTTTGGCTGATCTCATCAATACTCTGAAGTCATTCGAAATGGATATCACCAAAAGAGAAATGAATCAGACTGTTCCGAAAGTCGCTCCTAGCACTGCTATGAAGAATCTAGCATTAATGACTCCAGTAGGTGACATGGGTTCAAGATCATCACATGTATATGTGGATGCAATGGGTGGTGGTGGTTCAAGCTCGGGAAAGACAGTCTCATACTCTGAGAAGGCTGCAAAGACATTCAACCCATAGCTCACAAAACCCACAGCTCACAAAGCTTGCTAACGGACATGTTGAACTCTTCAACACATTCATGACTAGCTTTGAGGCTTTGAAGACTGGTGATCTTAAGAGTGAGATGATGACTCCTGACGACATGTACCAAGTTGATCCGGATGATATGGAAGAAATGGATCTGAAATGGCAGATGGCTATGATCACTCTGAGGGTGAAAAGATTTCAAGACAGAACTGGTAGAAGGGTCGGAATGGGTAAAGCAGGTTTAGACAAGTCAAAGATTAGATGCTACAACTGCAAGACTCTTGGGCACTTCAAATATGAGTGTCCCACTCTGAATCAAGCAGAGATCAAACCGGCCAAAAGAATGGTGGCGATTACTGATGGAAATGAAGCAAATGAAAAGAATCAATAGAAAGCGTTGGTGGTTGAAGACTTTGATTGGGGAGAGGAGGCAGCTGCGGCTGAAGCTGATGTGAACAAAGCATTGATGGCCAAAATTTGTACCAAATCCACACATGGTGTGAATTCACTGGAAGGGTCGGCGGCTGAAATGCCAAAGGGTGGAATGCTAGATAATGCTGGTCTGAAGGGAGTGTTGAATGCCGAAAAGGGAAAAGAAGCCGCTTCTGAGGAAGCACTGATAGCCGAGAAGACACCCACTAGCAAAGCAGATGAGAAGCCGCAGAATGTGCCCAAGAAAGCTGGGGAAAGAGATCTGGTAAGTATTCCTCTTGAAATAAAATCAAAGTTGTGCTCACCAAGGTGCGTTACAGTGGTTGCTTACTGTTTGTCGCACAATAGGAGAATTTTAAGAGAAATGGACGATATCCAAAAAAATCAACACTGAAATGAAAGAAAATGAGTTGGCGTATCAGCGAAAGTTAAATGCAACTCTAGCTGAAATGCAAACTCTAAAAGAATTTGTTCTCAAAAAGGATTTTCTAATAAATGATTTAACTTCAAAATTTGAAAAATCTAGAAATTAAACAAATCATCTCCAGATTATTGTGGACAAATGGAATCTAAGCAAAAAGGCTCATGCTGATATTATAGATTTCTCAAGGCAATCGTTCGTCAAAGATGGAATTGGGTATAAGGATAAAAAAGGGGATTGAAAGATCTCTGTTTTTACCTTTGAGTAGAAGTGAATATATACCCATTCCAAAACCTCATCCAGAAAATGATCTTTTTGAAAAAAAATGCGCCAAATCTGAGTCAAATTCTAATATAAGTAAAAGCAATGCAAATGTGACCCAAAAGGCTCAGGTGGAAGATGATGAGAGTTGTGGTGGACAGCCGTTGGGGTTAGGTCACCCGGGTGCCAATTATTCTACAGTGAATTGGTTCATCTGGAATAATGAAAAGACTAAAACTATTTTGAATTCGGATGACTGTAATAGTTTAACTAAGCTGGATGACTGTAATAGTCTATCTAGGATGGATAACTATAATAGTTTATCTAGACCGGATGACTGTACTAAATTAACTTCTAGACTAGACTTAAAGGGCGTTGTGTCCCCTGATGATAGGAAGAATCCTATCAAACGCTCTAATGTTTGTGTTGACAATGTTATGCCAGCATATGTTGATCTTAATGTTGCATTCTCTGATGATAAAAATGCATATAAACCATCTGTGTTTGTACCAGAACTAAAACAGAACAGGTTTGGGAAATTTCTCACTGAAGAAATTCCAGAGTTTATTCCATCATCTACAGATATTTCATGTTCTGAAGAATCACAAAGTGAAACAGGTAATTCAAGTTCTGAAGAATCACAATGTGATACAGAAAGCAACATCAGCACGCCTGACTGCAACACAAATGAAGAATCAAGTGATAACAATGATGAATCATGTTCAAGTGAAAGCTCCTGCTCAAACAAGATCAAGAAAAGAACATCACAACCATCATCATCCAGATCTTCTCCAAAGATCAAGCCTAAACACTCAAAATGCTTTAGATGTGGAAATGAGGGACATGTGGTCAAAAAATGTCATTTGAAACCTAAACCGCAAAATGAAGTCAAAACTCAAAATTCTTTTTCTGATCAAATCAAAAACCTTCAAGAAATAGTAAAAAGTTTTGTTAAAACCACACAAATTTGGAAAAGACAAGAGTCAGTTTTAGGTGAAAATCACAATAGATCAACATTAAAGCAGACCTGGATTCCCAAAGTTAACTAAGTAAATGTTTGAGTCGTGATTTTACATAGAATTTCTTGTATTTATCTTTGTCTTTCTTTTGTTTTCTTTTGTATTTCAGAATAAACTACAGAAATGGTTGATAGCTCTTATGAGATATCTATGGCATGTTGATAGCGGCGCTTCAAGGCATATAACTGGGCTGAAAGAACTCCTAAAAAACTATCGGTTTATTGATGGAGAGTTTGTTGCATTCGCTGGGAATGAAAAGGGCGGAAAGATTGTTGGAATTGGAGATGTGGTTTCCGACACACTAACTCTAGAAGATGTCAATTATGTTCCAGAATTGTGCTACAATCTATTGAGCGTTTCACAAGTCTATGACAAAGGAATCTCGGTGTTATTCAATGACATGGAGTGCATCTTTCTAAAGTCAGGATTTAAACCACCCACCAACATGATTATGCTAAAAGCTCCTAGGCAGAATAATACCTATGTGATAAATATGAGAGATGCCAAGTCTGAATGCCAAATGACTTGTTTACTTTCAAAGGCATCCGAGTCAGAGTCACTGTTATGGCATAGGCGATTGGGACATGTGAACTTTAAAAACATTAACAAACTTTCTAAACTAAATCTAGTCAGAGAGCTTCCTTCCAAGGAATTCCCTTTTTCTGAAAAATGTTTAGCATGTGCCAAAGGAAAACAACACAAAAAATCGCACAAATCCAAAACAGTGAACTCAATTGACTCTCCTCTTCAATTGTTGCATATGGATCTTTTTCGGTCCAATTAGTGTTAAAAGCTTGGCTAAAAACTCTTATTGTTTGGTGATCACAGATGATTTTTCTCGTTTCACATGGGTGTATTTCTTAGAGTACAAAAGTGAAGCTGCTGATATCTTGATGTTGTTTGTTCCTCTTATTGAGAACATAATAAAGTTAAAGGTCAGGTCAATCAGAAGCGATCATGAAACAGAATTCAAAAATAAAAGCTTCATGACTTTTTAAAGCAAAGGAATTCATCTTCAGTACATTGCTACGAGAAATCCTCAACAGAACGGAGTGGCTGAGAGAAAGAATCGCACACTTATTGAAGCTGCCAGAACGATGCTCATCGACTCCAAGTTGCCAATCATTTTCTGGGCAGAAGCTGTGAATACCGCCTGTTATGTTCTTAACAGAGTCTTCATCGTCAAGGCACGCGGGAAAACAGGTTATGAATTACTTTTCAAAAGAAAACCTCTGATCGACTACTTCAGACCCTTTGGATGTTCATGTACTCTTCTGAACAACTATCAGAACATAATGAAATTCGATGCAGTTGGAGATGAGTGCTTCTTTGTTGGATACTCTTCAAGTCAAAAGGCTTATAGAGTATACAACAAACGCAGATGGTCCTTGAATCTTTCTATGTAGATTGGCAGGAATCCAACCCCGCTAACACAGGAGCCAGTCCTGACTGGTTCTTTGATGTGGATGTTGTTTTCAACAATTTCAATATCACTGAAGATCAAACACCTGACAATCAAGCAGCGGATCCTTCTCCTCTCGGAGATACTCTTTACTCTTCTGAAGACGATGTTGCACCCTTCACCACCCGACTCTCTCCATTAGTAGCTGATCCAATCTTTCCTCTTCAACCCACAAATGGTGATACAACTGCTGAAACTACACAACCACCTGAAAGTACTCCAATTTCAGAAGAAACATCTTCAGCACAACAGTTTGTAAATGATCCATGCAGTTCCTCAACACCTGGAGATCACTTGTCAAATCTGCCTCCCCAAGTTCAAGAAGAGCATAACATGGGATTCAAATCATCCAAGAATCATCCTATCGAAAACATCATCGGACCAATCACTGAGGGTGTTCTTACCAGAAATCAGGCAGATAAACTCAACACCGCTCTCTCAGCATTCTTGTCTCAGACAGTACCTTTCAGCGTTGAAGATGCAGTCAGAGATGCAAGCTGGGTAGAAGCAATGCAGGAAGAGCTCTTTCAGTTCAGAAAACTCAAGGTTTGGGAGCTAGTGGATCTACCTGAAGGAAAGTATCCTATTGGAACGAGATGGGTTTTATGCAACAAAATGGATGAGCGTGGTGTGGTAATCAAGAACAAAGCTCGTCTAGTTGTTCAGGGTTTTCGTTAACAAGAAGGGATTGATTATGAGGAAGTCTTTGCACCAGTCGCCCGACTTGAAGCCATTCGTATCTTCCTATCCTACGCGTCATACAAAAACATCAAGGTTTTTCAGATGGATGTAAAAAGTGCTTTCTTATATGGAAAAATCAAGGAAGAAGTCTATGTATGTCAGCCACCCGGCTTTGAAGACCCTCACTATCCCAATAGATACTACAAACTGGACAAGGCTCTCTATGGTCTTCATCAAGCACCTCGAGCTTGGTATGAGACCTTGTGCTCATATCTGTTGCAAAACGGATACACCCGAGGGAAAATCGACATGACCCTATTCACCAAAGAAGTCAACAAACACTCTATTCTGGTTCAAATCTATGTAGATGATATCATCTTTGGTTCCACCGATGAAAACTTGTGTAGGGAATTTGAAAGCATTATGAAGTCTCAATTCGAAATGAGCATGATGGGAGAGTTGTCATTTTTCTTAGGACTGGAGGTCCAGCAGAAGGAAGACGGAATTCTCATTCATCAAGCCAAATATACAAGAGACATCTTGGCAAAGTACAACCTGTCTGACTACAAGCCGTCCAACACTCCTTTTGCTGCTCAAACTACACTTGTACCGGATCTTCAAGGACCATTAGTGAATCCACACACGCATCGATCAATGATTGGATCCCTTATGTATCTCACAGCCAGCAGACCAGACATCAGAAACTTCACAGTTAGTCAAATCCCAAGCAATCTCATGAAACTGCAGTCAAAAGAATCTTTCGCTACCTCAAAGGAACACCGAAACTTGGTTTATGGTATCCTAAGAGTGATAATTTTGATTTAGATGCATACTCTGATAGTGATCATGCAGGTTGCAGGATTGACAAAAATCTGTCTCTGGTGGTTGTCAATTTCTTGGTAATAGGCTGGTATCTTGGCAGAGTAAGAAGCAGACAACAGTGTCTATCTCTACTGCTCAAGCTGAATACACAGCTGCATCCAGTTGTTGTTGTCAAGTGTTATGGATCCAAAATCAGCTTTTGGACTACGGTTTGAATGTCATGAAAACTCCTATTTTCAGTGATAATGATGCTTGTCGTGACATCGTGAAGAATCCAATAGACCATTCTAAAACCAAACATATTGAAATTTGGATTCATTCCATTCGCGATGCTCACGACAAAGGATATATACAGGTGTTGCCAATAGATACTGCTGATCAAAAGGCAGATATCTTTACAAAAGCTTTTGACAAAACCCATTTTCGTCAGTTGGTAACATGGCTGGAGATGATAAATTTTGAATGAAATCTCTTAAAAAAAAAAAACCTTATGCATAATGCATAGAAAAATCTTCTTTTCATTTCAAACAAGATTTTTGGGGGAGAAAGTAAAATAGGTCTATCCCTACTGCAAAATTTCAAGACATGATAGGAACTAATCATATTTTGTCAGCATATGAATAAGACCCAGAGGATGCTGTGGCCTCAAGCAACGATACGTCGGTAGATTCAGCTTCAAACAAGTAAACTGCTACTAAGTGATTAACAGTAAATGTCTACATGGAAAGTTGAACTCCCACTGTGTTGTAGGTCTGCACGAGCTGAGTCCGGTCATACATAGGTTGAGAGATCAAAAGGCACAGAAAATTTTGTGCATATATATTCAAAAGATACCTAAGAGTGCAGGCTACCAATGCAGGGCTAGGCAAATAAATAAAATGAGCAGCAAAAGACACGCAATGTTAGTGACGTGCAAACATACATAGATAGCTCAACTAGCGATCAGATGATCATCTTCTCTGCTTATGGAAACATAGATCTGAAGCTCTCATCATCTGATCGACATAATGATCATCTTCTCTTCTTATGGAAACATAGACCTGAAGCTCTCATCATTATAACTCAATAAACCTTGAGGATCGGTAGGCTTATACCTAGCACAAGTGGGGTCCATAAAATTTTCATCAATATTACCAAAAACATGATAAACATCATCACCAAGCGCATGTTGAAAGAGAAAAGGCATGGATTTAAGTGGACAAGTATACCGACAGTTTTTCTTAGGCTGCAGTTATCCAATGGGAAGTTGAAATGTGATCTTGCAGGTATGGTTAGTATGATCTTGAATGCAGAAGGTGAGAAATGGTTAATCCCTAATCTCTAATTCCTAATTTTAAAGGTTTTGGGCCCTGCGCACTTAGCTTAAGGGCGCAGGCCCATATTACTGTATATATAAGTGTGTAAAAAAATTTTACAGGCGTTACATTTCAAAACCCTAATTATCATCTTCAGACGATCATCATCATCATCCTCATCATTCATCACCACTTAAACCCCACTAATCACCCTCTAATCACCCGTTAATCCACTCTTTCTTCTTCATTTTACAGAGTTTTTGTTCGGTTTTAAGGTAGATTATACCTTGACTAATCTGTTTGTATGATTACAGGGATTAAGTACTCTGTTGGAGGATTTCTGTGGAGGGTTTGGGGATTTTGTTTGAATATTGCGCACTTATGTGTTGAAGATTGCGCACTTGTTTCAAGAATCTGCGCACTTGATTCATACACTCAAATCCCTGAAACCCTAAACCATTGCGCACTTGACCTGCGAACTTGTCCTGCGTACTAAAATCTTAAACGGAAGTTTAAGTATCTGCGTACTTGTTAAGTACGCAGAGTGGCTTGGCAAGGCACTAGGGTTACCATGCCCAAGTGTTGACTGATATGCGCACTTGTCTTTTGACTTGCTGCCTTTGTGACTGCGTACTTAACTAAGGCTTTGGACTTACCTGCGCACTTGATAACCTTAGCCTTGAATTGGACTGCGTACTTAGACTTATAACCTGCATAATTAACCTTGGACAACAATGATTACAGATTTCTAAACCTTATTTAACATGTGAACTTATTATACCTAATTTTACAACCAAACCAATCAAGCATGATAATCCGTCTAACTAAACCACAACACATGTATTACTCAAATTGGTCTAACTTCGTCATCCGCCTAAGTCTAAGATATCAGTCGTTTGTTGTTTGATTATACTCAAGAATTCTAACTTGTTTTTCGTGCATATGACCTGAAACAGATGGCAATTCCGTGGGACACTAGAGGCATGCACAACTAGGCCATGAATCTTGATACTGAGGATCCAAAATTCAGAGATGTAGTGGCCTGGATCCGGCATAGCCGAATCACATATGCTGTAGAACACAATCTGACAGTCTACGCGGATCATATTGAAGATTTCTGGAGATCCGGGAGATATGAAGTCGTCGACGGTGTTAAGAGAATCAATGCAACTATCCGAAACAAACCCTTGATTGTAACCGAAGAAACAGTCAGACGTGTGTTAAGACTTGGAGATCAACCTGTACCAGTGAAATTCTTCATCAAAGCTGATATTCTGAGAGAGTTCAAGAAAATTCGATACAAGGGAGAATGCGACAAAAGGAGTGACATCAAGAAAAGCGAGCTGACTCGTGACTAGAGACTGATCGGTCTCGTATTCACCATGGCTCTTTGTCATAGGAAGGGAAAATACAATGCACTCAGTCCGGAGTGTTGCACTGCAATGATTAAAGTCTGCAAAAATGAACCGTTCAATTTGTCAGGGATGATTTTTGACTACATGGTGAAGAACGCCCAAACTGATTCAAAGTGGGCCATGTATCCTAGATTCGTGCAGATGATGATAAATGCACAATACGAGAATCTGCCTCATGATGGAGTGTACCATTTTGTCAGACCTGGAAGATTCATTGCTGAGTGCAGCACAGCTGATTGGGAGCCGATGTATGAAAATATGTACCCGGCTCAACGCTATCCAATTATCAAAGAGATGTATAACATGATCCAGAAAAAAGAGGCGAGACACGGAAGAAGCCCAACGGGTAACTGCTCCTGAAACAGCTCCATCTGAACCTGCTCCCTCCTCAGCTCCACTAACTGCTGCAGAAAGAACACGAGAGAAAGCAAGAGGCAAAAGGTTAGCCACCGAAGAGGCCCCTTCAAAAGTTGTTAAGAAAAAGACGGCCAGTATATTTTCAGAAGGTAGAGAATCACTAACTGAGGATCAGCTGGAGATGGCACGGGCCCTACAAGAAGTAGCTAAACTCAAAAAGGCCGAGAAACGAAAAAGAAGGGAGGGTTTATCAGCATCTGAAATTCAACGTGTAGTTACTAAGGAAGAAGCTAAAGAAGAAGAGTTCTTTGAATTAATCTTTGTTGATCAAGATCAGTCTGGGCCGTCGACTGCTAAGGCACCAGCTCCCAAAGCTCCTGCAAGAAACCAACAGAACCATCCTCTTTAGCTCCTGCTGCACAACGTCGCAAACCAGTGCATCGGGAACTGTACGAGACTCAGGTGAAAGAGGTCGGTAAAACTGCCTCTAAAGAGATTTGCACGTTGAAGAACTCAGTCCACAACAATCAGGAACTAAAGAGAAAGCTGAAGAAGCTGAAACACAAGAATAGGAATCTTGAGAAGATTGTTAGAGATCAGAGATACCTGATAAAGTTTCAAACCAACGTGCAGATGAAGATGTTCGGTATGATTCAAGAGCTGCAAAAACAACAGAACATCGAGCCTAGCACATCATCTGATGAATTGTTTGACTTTGGGAAGTTTTTAGAAGAAGAACAAGAAAAAGAAATTATTGCTGAAGAGAGCGAAGTTGATGAAGTAAGCGAAGATGAGATGCCCGAAACATTCATAGAGTTCGGTGAGGAAGAGGCAACCGTGTATGAGACTGCTGATGGTCACAGGGTAAGCCCCGAAAGACCCACATGGCTCCCAAGAAAGAAGATTACCATTCCTGCCCTTCATCAAAACATCCACCACACTAAAGAAGTTCACAAAGAAAAGATTATTTCGTGGAAGTATGATGAATTGAAGAAGCTATTCGTAATCAAGAGTCAAGGGGGAGTAATTCAGTATTTTAAAATTCAACATGACTTACAATCTCTTTCCCGCTGGGACATCAGAGAGCTGAATGGGGCACACTTCATAAATCCCACCAACAACTCCATTGGAACTGGCATTGCACGCTTGATTGAGAGGGAATGTGAGAGAAACTTCACAGTGTTCAAGCCTCAAAAGCCAAGACGTCGCATTTCAAAGAAAAGGATTGATTCTACTACTGGAGAAGGTAGGATTACGTATGTGATTGATCCCCCAAAGGTTGTTACAAGGGTTCCTATACGCCAAGAGCTTCCAGTCATATTGAAAGATTTCAAGAAATGGTTTTATGACAGTCAGACTGGTGAAGCAGTGATCAAGCTAAGGGGTAATACTAAGGTTATGAGAATTCTTGATCCAGTGGATGTCTTTGCTCTTAATCTGTCTGATCTGAATATGCTATTTGCAAACCAGATAAATGTGGGAGCAGGGCATGCACTTTTTGAGGAAGTTGTGTTATTCAGGAGAGCAGTCGATCGGGCTTTGAAGTTGAAACAAGAACTATTGGATACGGTCGATAGAATCAATGCAGCTGACATTGCCAAAGAACAGACTGAAAGAGCTGCAAAAGAAAAGGCGATTATTCAAGAACCGGCAGCAGTCCCTGATCAAGAACCTCCCTTTGTCCCTGAAGAACCTGCTGCTTCTATTGTTGAAGAACCGACCTTACCAGACAAGACCCGACATCACATTGGTGACCCGTCATCCCACGTGTTAGCCAAATACAAGATATCATGCAACTTATGTAGTTATACACTTAATATGCGCAAGAGTTCACCTAGTCTAGCATAACGCTCAATTAACGCATAAACGGGTCCGAACACGTGTTACTAAGTCACTGGACATGTCTCGGGGTTCCTATCATGTTCCTAGGTGTCAAATCATGTTTCGGGATGTCAAAATACGCTTACAACAGCAGTACAGGCGATTAGGAAACTAACATGCAATTAGGAAAAGTCAACTAGTGATTGGAGAGAGTCAACAGGCGAGTAGGAGGCTAATCGCCTGATGTTTCATGCGATTGGGGTCCTAATCGCCCCTGCATCAGGCGATTAGGATTCCCAATCGCCTGCTGCAGATGCGTGGCGTGTTTTCGCGCGTTTAACCCTCCAAATCAGATCCGAAACATGTAAAATCACCCAATATCAAACCTAAACTATTAACCAACCCATTTCAAGCAAAAACCCCCCAATTTATCTCTGCTCTAACGGCCTCGGTGCGATTATTTCCAAAAATGGCAAAGTACTAGGTTTCATTAACTATGAAATCTTTCCTTAAATGGCAATAACCAAATTACACATCCTACAACATGCAAATCATCATCCCTTTGTTATAATATCATTCTAATGTGAATCCTAACAACAAACAATCATTGAATCATATCATAACATCCTAACTCTTCAAGAATCATCCAAATGGGTCAAAATGCATATTTTCATCAAAACACTATAACCATAGCTCAAATCCTTAGATAATCATCCTAATAACTCCTACACATCAGAAGTACATCAATTTCATGGAAACATTCATGTTCTAACCACCAAAAATCATCATATGCATAAATACTTCACATATAGCAAGTATTATGGTGTAGACTTGTTTTAGAAACTCATTTCAAAGGTTTTTAAAGACACACACTTAGTAAAACAAGGTCTGGACTTTTGGGAAACAAAACAATAACATTACAAAGGTTTGGGATGAAGAACACACCTTGGATTTTATCAAAGAAAGGTGTGTAAGCTTGGAAATGGTGGGTTTTGAAGCTAAACAAGTTCCAGAGGTGTTTTGAGGTGTGTGGGAGGCTTAGGATCTGTTAGGGTTGCACTAAGGGTGTTTAAGGAGTCAAGGGTTGTATTTATAGGTGTTTTTACTCGTGCAACACATACCAGGCGACTGGAAGGACAGATCAGGCAATTGGGAGTCTAATCGCCTATACAACTGGCGATTAAGGCTCCAATCCCTCCAATCCTCTCCCACTCACCTATACTACTGGCGATTAGGCCACTCACCAGTGCCTAATCGCCTACAACATTCTGAATTGGGTTTTTGGCGCGTTAAACACTATTTTAACATATATAAGCACGTATTCACATACCGACAAGTCACATAATGATTACAAACATATAATGCAGATAACTAACATGTTTACGTCCATTCACCAATTCCCGGGACTTGAGACTTGCGTGTGTGCGTTAAACCCGGTGATCCCACAAATCACCAATCCTTGTAAACATGGTTATGGACCGACTCCCGATGATCCTGCGGATCATTGTAACGACTCCCGATGATTCCCAGAATCATCGTAACGACTCGACTGACCCAGTTAAGTACGTAACATGCATGACTCGCTAAGGTAGACTTACTAGTTTAGTCAATGTTACTAACTTGAGTTTGCCGGGTGTCACAACTGGGGGTAGGGATTCCCTCGCAATAACAAATGAGAACACAAATCGTGTTTCTAGTTATGTGGTAATGCGCATCCTGGACACATCACTCAATAAAACGTTTACTGTTAATCCGTACCAAGACAAGTCAGGTCCCCAAGCAACACTTTTATTTGGATATTGGTTATCTTCTCGGTCGCTTTCGTTATCTCTCACTCTTGTTTATCTTTAGTTTGACTTTAGCAACTTAAAACTGGGTAGGGAAAGTCGTGTATTTGGGTTCGAACTCGGTACTTGCTTGTGTCTATACTATACTTGATAGATACACTTGCCTATTGTGTGGATTTAGAATGTTTAGCATTTATCATTTAATTCTATAAATTTAACACTTGAAAAATGTCTCACCTTACAGTTTTTGACTTAAATACCTTTTTCATCAAGTTTTTGGCACTTCCACCAGGAACTTGTCATTTTTGATAAAAGAACTTTAAGTCTTTAAAACCCCACGCTACCAAGAACCCTAGCCTCTAATCAAACCTGATTGGACTTTGATTCAGAACACAGTAACAAGCACGAAAGTGGGTTGGATTAGGACTTATAGTGTGCATATCTTTCAAGAATGTTGGTCAACCGAAAAGTCAAATGCTCGTCAATGGGTACAAACAAGTGAATGAGAGCCCAAAGTGATGATGGTGGGCATTTCGTTTTGGCCATTTCTGTGTCTAGATATGGTTTCAATTTATAATGTTGTTGTCGAAATGAGAAGTTTGGTTAATTGACCAAGCCTTGTTCAAATCCGTTCATTTAAGCTCATTTAATAGCCGAAATCACGGAGTTAATCAGTCAAATGGGCGCGGAATCAATTGTCGGTTGCTTCTAGATCATTGCATTCCAAATAGGAAGTTTGGTTAATTGACATGGTTTTTTTTTTTGTTTATGGTTGGCTTTGATGCAAATTTTATAAAGTTAAACCTTGTGATTTTTTTGCTAAAAATATTTATCATTTTCTTATTTATATTATTATTTTTTTTAAAATAAAGGGGGTTAAAAATATATAGTTTTATTAAGACAAGTTTTGTATTTAAAAGAAGTTAATAAATTTGACATGTCTAAAACTCATAGGAATGATATGTACTTAATATAAGGTTATCAAATAAGTGTGAATGGGACTAAATGAATAAAATTGGGAATTTAAAATTTTGGGGAAATTACATAATGTTACACATACGATAAAAAATGCTCAAGAACCATCAGGTATGATCGTTCACTCTTGATATTTTCTATCTCTCGGGCATGCCCTCTCGGCATTAGGACCTAGTAGATTGTCTTTTTTATTTTTATTTTTTCATTACTAATAAACTATTGTAGTGCATGCCAAGTGGTTTCTCTCAAGGAAGTATTCGTGTTGAGGAAGCTGTGGGGATCGACCGCACGCAGTCAATTGGACAGCTAAAATGGGAGGATAGTTGTTTCTTTTGACTATCCCACTTATTTTCTTTACATACACATATTACCAATAATTAATTTAAAAATATGCTAAGTAATTAAGTGTGAGGTGTTTAAAATTTTTCAAATTTCAAACACCTCAATGAAGTCAATAAACCATAAACCAGAGGCAAAGTTTTTAAAATGTTTTTGGCAGCAAAAATGTTTTCAAACCTGGTGAGTCTACTTAAAAATCCTAGGTGATATTAGAGATATTTTGGTAGTCAAAAGAACCATCTAGGGTGTTTTTCAATTCCTTAAACAACTCTTACCTCCTACATGTGAGTATTTTGAGCCTTATCGAGCATATCACTACACATATACTCCACATGCTCATTTGTTTGGTTATGAGAGATATTTTCCCTTGGCATGACATGGTTGGAACTTCTGTGACTTATGCATTTCAAGACCACATAGGAGGTGAGTGTGTGAAAATGATCTAGGCACAAAGGACTTACCCATTCCAATATCATTAGCCTTCCACATATTTTCCCACACTTAGTCACCCATCTTGAGCCTTAGCCTTTTCATTTCCTCTCATCCATCTAGCCCACACTTAGTCACCCATCTTGAGCCTTAGCCTTTTCATTTCCTCTCATCCATCTAGCCGCTACAATTAAGAAACAAAGGAAGTGTTGATGTGTCGAGCAAGCTCTTAGGCAATATTAGGACTTTGAAGCATAAGCCAAATGTCCAAGATTTTGTAAAGTGGCATTAAAAGTTAGTCGGATTCGTTCGTTTATAAAAACTAGACAAAACCTAGCAATTTGAATATTATTAATATTATCCGATGCTGTATTCGGAGCATGCGTTTAAATCACGTTAATTAAATTGGTCGCGGTTTCCATCATTTAGACGAGTCGTAAGCTTCTGGCACTTAACAAATAACATTATTTATAACTAATAATTACTCTGAAAGTACAATTACGATTAAAAGCACACATTTCGATGTCTGATTCCCACGTCAGTTCCTTTCTGTGTTTCCAAAATGTTGCGTTTTCTACCATTTTCGCACCAATTTCACATCAAATCACATCAGTAGCAAATACGCGCAGTATTTACATATATAGCCTAATGTTAGTCTAGTTCGACTAAATTTTACTGATGTCAATTTGTTAAAGTTAAATACACGCAGATTTTCTTTAATGTCATCAAGGCGACCAAAAAATTCGAGAATGGCGTCCGATGACTCGTAATGGCTCATTAAACAAAAATTAACTTTAAACCATGTTAATTGCTTTGAAAACACGATTAAAATCACACCGGATGTTGTAGGGAATTTGCATGTTGATACATACGCCGTACGCGCCGCCCTAGTATCCCACGTACCGCGACCACCTTCCTTGGGTGGCTCGTTTTTGGTGCCTTGGTTCTCTTGCTACTTGTAAACTACATCGGGTGTTTTGGGTGATTCCAGAAGTTGATGATTTTTGGCTAACTAGTGAAGCGTCTGTGGTTCCATCGTGAGGATTTTTGGTGTTTCGTCAAGGTAGTTTTCTAAACACCCTATGATCACGTTTATATTATTTGTTTTATATCAGTATTTGGATTGCTGGAATGGGATGTCGATTCGGTTGAGAAATATATGTGTTTGTTACCACTCATCCGCCTAAAATATATATTAATAAATGTGTTATTAATATTTGTGTTAAAACTCCCCCCCCTCTCTCTCTCTCTATATATATATATATATATATATATATATATATATATAATAGTGATTTTATAATGAACCGAATAGTTAGGTCCGGGTCGGGTATTAACCCGGACGGGTCGACTGATTCCCTACAGGTTTTACAAAAACCAAGACAACCTAACATGACAACTGCAGCCCGTTTTCAAACCCTCTACGCCACATAATATGCTACACGTGGCATAAAAAGTTCAAAACCTTGTCGTTTTGTACGTTTGATTAACGGATACACACCTATTGACGGTTGGACACCTATATGTCGCGTAATACACTATACACGTCATATAGGTTACCTACATGTCACGTAATACCCTATAAACGTCATACATGTTGATTGTCAACTCACATTATCCTTGTACATTTTGTGGGAGCGCATTGTTATTGTACGTTAAATGAGATGTATAACGTGATACGTGCCAAATAAGGTTGATGTTGTACATTATACGCAAAAATAATGTTATATGCGTCGTATAAGGTTCTAGCCAATGGATTCTCTATTGATCCCTAACCACAGTGTCTCGTACCATACGCGAGATATAACATTATACATGACGTCTTTTTTTTTTTTGTGCTAACAAGTCTTGTAGTTTTTACGCATATTCAAGACCTATGCGCTACGTATACATCTTTACAAAGCTTGTAATTTGTACACATATTCAAGACCACAATATCTTGTCTTCAGAATCTGCTTATATACGAATTGATAAATATTAACAAATGTTTTCTTGTCTTGGTTAAACCGATAAGTATTAACAAATATTTTTAAACGATACGTACCTAACCTAATTAATATTAACTAATGTTTGAAAACGACACGTAAAACCAAATAAATATTAACAAATGTTTTAAAACAATACGTTTAAACCCTATAAATGTTAAGGTTCTGTTTGGTATCGGATTATGGAATGGACGAGGGAATGAAATGAACAAGGTAATTGAATAGACAAAGGAATAAAATGAATCATAACCATTCCATGGTCTTGTTTGGTGCGACATGACAATGGAATGAATCATTACTTTGTATTTTTTTTATAAGTAGAAAACGACGAAGGAATAAAATTGGCGGTGGTGAGTGGTGGTGGCGATGACCGTTGTTGACGGTGGGTGGAGGCGGTGAGTACGTTGATGGGCGCCGTCGGCAGTGGCAGGGAGTGGCGGCCATGGTAGGCGACAACGATGGTGGTCGGCGGTGATGGTCGATGGAGGTGATGGTGGGTGGTGGTGGTCGATAGGTGATACAGGTCAGTGAAGGTGGTGGTCGGCTGTGGCGGTGACGGTAGTGGTGATGGTCGGTGGGTGATGGTGATTTCTGGCAGTGGTTGGTAGCAGTAGCGGTGGGTAGTGGTTGTCAGTCGGTGGCGGTGGTGGTTAGTGGGTGACGGTGATCCGCGGTGTATGTGGTTGCGGTGGTTGGTGGCGGTAGCGGTGAGTAGTGGTTGTCAGTCGGTGGTGATGTTGGTTTGTGGGTGAAAGTGGTCCGTGGTGTATGTGGTGGCGGTGGTCGGTGATGGTGGTTAGTGGGTGACGATGGTCCGCAAGGTATGTGGCGGCGGTGGTCAGCAAGTGATGGTGGTCCGTGGTGTATTTGTCAATGGTGGTTGGTGGTGGTGGTTGAAGTTGGCGGTGGTGGTCGGTGGTTGGCGGTGGTCAGCGTTAGTCGGTAGCTGTGGTGGTCGTGGCGTCTGGTTGTGGCAGTTTTTTTTATGACATGGGGTTGGATATAATGAATTTGAGGTTTTTAGACAGAATGTAATGGAAGAGGTAATGCATAATTCCATTACGTTGATCATATAAACATATTTTTTTATTCGAACTCAATATTTTATTCCATTCATTCTCTTATTCCTGTCTTTTTTTTTTTAAAAAAAAAAACTAACACTTCATTAACAACAAACAAAACCTCAATTCAAGAAACGCTTAAAAAACCATTTACAATATATACAATAGGTACTTCACCCACTCATTCCACTCGATATTATTACGACCTGAGCGATGTTTGAATCACAAGTAAGGCACAGATTTAACACTCGCTAGCACCTTTACAACTTTTTGGTGTAACATCCTGGAATACTTTTGGGCCATAGCTCTTATTCCTGTCTACCTACCTAATTGCTGTAAAGTTTGGTTAGAAAAATAAAATAAAGGAATAATAGAGAATGTTAAACAAAAACAATCAAGAATGTTTGGTTAGAAAAATAAAATAACGGAAGATCTTTCTAAACCACCATGGTTGTCAATTAACCGTTCAGCACTAAAGAATATGTGTATCCTTAATGATGAAAGCTGAATGTCGAGAAGGCAAACCTTTCTAAAATCTTGATTGTCAACTTTCGTAATTTGTAGCATCCTAGGAACCCTTATTGAGTAGGTGGTGTATTAGTGGATTGGAAAGTGTTTTCCACCTTAGTCATGGGTCACTAGTATACAAAGTTATCTAAGTAGTAAATTTGATTAGAGAGAATTAGCAAAGAATGGGAGCATATAGGATATGCTTGGTAAAATTAGGTGGTGGTTATGAGCTGATAGTCAGGGTTGGTTCTGAAAATTTAGGTGTTCGGGCCGAGCTGTAAAAATTATGCCCTTTAAGCTTAGCTTTAGGCTTTAACGAAATAAATAATGTAAACTATTTTTTAATCTACGATTACAGTAATATTAAACTGATGGATCAGATTTTATTTGTCTAACAATAGAGGGAACAAACCCTCTTGGTAAAAGTTGGGAGTTCGAATCCCACAAAGGGTTAAAATATAAATGGGGGAAAATTTGGCAATTATAATTATTTTTTTGTTTGATAAGAAAGATAATTAAAAAGTAAGTCAAAACCAATCGGTAAAAAACAAAAACAACTAAGTGTCGGCCCTCTTCATTTCATCTTCTTCATCCTATCTAGTCCTACACCCATCAATAAACCTGCAATTTTTTTCTCAAACCATTTCATTTTCTTCTTTAATTTTTAGCCTCTCTCGATATCTCTTTACTTTACGTTTTATATAAACTACCATTCACTTTGATTAATACTTGATTAACAATTTTGGGGCTAAAGGATACAAAAATCCTTCAAATTAAGGACATCACTGTTAAGAAAACTTGGACACTCGGAGGGCCAACGTGCCCCATAGAAATTGGGCCCAGACTGGGAGTCCTCCCCACACCCCTTAATGGTCGGCCCTGCTGATAGCTGGTGGCTAGAAGCTGGTAGCTATAGCTTTTTAAATACATTTTGGTGTTTGGCAGAGTAGCTGGAGCTTTTAATAAAATGTATAAAATGACCAAAATGGGCATTAGTAAAAGCTTGTATGCATGTTTTTTTAGAGTTAATTACCAAAACCGTCCCTGTGGTTTGGGCCAATATACCACTCCAGCCCAAAACTTTTAAAATTACTTAAACATCCCCGATTTTTGATGAAATATGCCAAAACAGTCCATTTCGTTAATTGGGTTAAGTCATTGTCGTTAAGTTCGGGGAAAATCGTCAACTCAAATATAAACCTGATTTTCCCCTTGTTTGTTCCCTTTATAAATCTGATCCCCCCCCCCCCAGATTTTTTCCTCTTTTTTGTTCCCTCCACAGCTCTGGTTTCCCTCCAAATCCCCTCCACAGCAGCTCACAAATGGAACTCACGATCGAAAGAAGAGAAAGATGACACAATGGGTTGTGCGAACTAGGGAAGAGGAAGTCAATCTTGAAGAACATCACGGTAAGGAAATCGATCCACATTCTTACATTGAAACCCCGTGTTTATTATACGCGTAATGATCATAATATGCAAGCTGAAAATTTGGTTAACAATCAACAATGCAGGTCACTCTACTGAAATTTTTTCACTTAAAATTCATCCTGACGGGGAGTTTACTGATCCAACACAAGTAAATCTGACGAGCTTAGGCTTCACTATAGGCTACCATGGGAAGGCTTGGGACTGGGCTTAAGAAAACTGTTAAATGACAGTAACGTGCGCGTGTTGAACAAAATTGCTGAAACTGAAATATCAATTTATATATATGTTAAGCATATTGATCCTGACTTTGATGCATTAAAAAACAGAGTTGTCTTTCATCAGCTTTGGCATGAGCAGGTTTGGTAGCAGCTTGAGGATGATCCTTTTGAGTAGGTTAAGAAGGAGGTTGAGCGTGATGGCCCAAATCTAGATATTGATCCAAATGTGTTGAAGCAGGCATTTGATTATCATAGCACATAGAGAGATTTTGATGAGTGGTACCATGATCCATATGAAACGGAGTATGATCCATTATATTCACCTTACTGTTCAGATGATGATTGTCATTGGAAGTAGAGTAGGTGTGTTAGTAGGTTAAGATGGTATGTACTTTAGTATCTTGGTATGATAAACAATGGTAAACTAATGTAGTATGTACACTGATGTCTTGAACTTCAGTCTTTTGGTATGTAAAATGTGGTTTGGCTATACATATGTGTACATATTTGTTAAGGCTAAATATATTAGTGCAGCTGTTGACCCATTTAGTTTAGTGCATATATATATATATATATATATATATATATATGCATATGCTGATGACCCATGACCCATTTGTATGCAAATGTAGTTTTGAACTTGCACAAAGGTGTAATTAAGTTGATCAACCTAAATGGGTCATACAGAGGCTGCACAAATGGTTAACTTCGCAACAGTTGACTTGCACAACACAAATGGGTCATACTAAGGCTGCACAAATAGTTAACTAGGCAGCAGTTGACTTGCACAACCCAAATGGGTCATATAGAGGCTGCATATATGTGTGCAAATATGCAGCAGTTCACTTGCACATATAAGGGCTGGACCTGTACAAATGGGTCAGCGGTTGACTTGTATATATGGGCTGGACCTACACAAATGGGTTATAGGTTAGACCTGCACAAATGGTAGATAGCATACAACATGGTAAATATGCACAAATCTATTGCCAACATAAAACAACATAAAACAACATATAAAAGTGCATATGCACCCAACATATCCATAACATTCAAAAGTTAACATATCCAATTATACAAAAGATTCTAACAAAAGAGTACATTAAGGTGACATTGGCATTCCCTAACTACATAAACTACAACAAACCATTAACATAACCTACTAACTAGAAACATGTCTTCCATTGTCTGTTTTCCTCTTCTTGTTGCAAGTTCTCATGCTCTTTTTCCACTGACCATACCATAACCTAACCTCCCTTATTAGCAGACATTTGTGGTCCTTGTTATAGGGTTTCAAAATCCATGCACCTTGAGATTTGTTGTTTTCAATGTGCAAAACGCAGTCACATTTACCTATTTGGGGACTGGTACCTTTACACACCACACGAAAGGTGACATTGTCGTTCCTATCAATCTCTAATTACCTTCTATCAAACATAACATGGTTTTTAACAACTATATTGATATCATCTTTACATCTAAAGGGTTGACCAAGATACAAAGGTGGATCTCCAATTTGATCATATTCAATCAAACTCTTAGAGTTATCAACATCAGAACTGGAACTGGAAGCTTTATCAGTGCATAATATTTTCATCATTATTAGGGCATACAAAGTTAATTACACTGTAAATCAGTACATACATACCTAAACCCTAAATCAGTACATACATACCTAAATCCTAATTACGCTATAAATCAACACATACATACATACCTAAGCCCAAAATAATTACATTATAAATTGAAACAATACATACATACATACCTAAACCGTAAATTAGAAGAAGAAGAAGATCAACTACATAAACGACCTGTTGTGGAGGGGAACGAGCTGTTGGGTCTTCAGTTAGGTCTTTAATTGAAAGGTTTTGATTTGAAAATTAGGGTTTATAGTGAATTGGGGGGGGGGGGGGAATCAGGTTTATGAAGGAGAGCACAAACGTCTAGTTAAAAATTTATAGGCGAGTTGACGATTTTGCCTCTGACTTAACGACACTGACTTAGCCCCGTTAACGGAATGGAATGTTTTGGCCTATTTTGTCAAAAGCACATGGACTAAAATGTAAATATTAATAACTTCCATTATTCAAAACGAAATACAAAGAGTCTTAATAAAAATCTCAAACATAGAAAATAAATGTTCAACTTTTATTTAAGCACTAGGTCCAGCCTAAGCGTGAAAGCAAGTAAGATCAAATGTCACCTGAAACATGTACAAAATAATTTGTCAACACATATAATGTATTGGTGAGTACATCTGTTGGATATATATATAGTATAAAACGTTTCGCAATTCTTGTGTTGTATACCGTTTGCAATTATGTAACTTAAGTAATGTCCGTTCAAAATCAACCCTATGTAGTAAGTATCAAGAATCAAGAATCAAAACATTTTTTAATAATATGAATCACAAGACAATGACCAAGGTCTCTCAACAGAGTCACAAGGGGTATATACCATAGTACTATTCATTGAAATGCCAGGCCCTCAAAGTTTAATGATTTTGACAAGTCATAGACACACAAATTAACATAACGCAAACACACATGAGAATTGAATTTAGTGAAAGAGTAACATTTAGTAAAAGAAATAGAAACTTGATAGTAATTACATGAGTCACCCCAAAATAGTAAAACAGTAAAAAGGGGAAAGATATACTCACAGTTTGCGAAAGCGATCAAAATCAACTTAAGCGGTCGTGAGCTAAGTAATGGGAATTCCGAGGAATTCAACCTATAATGTGTAAGAACACTAATAAGGAAGTGTCTAAAAATTCTAAGGTAACTAAGGTCTAAGGCATTAGGGTTTGCTAAGTCGATTTGGGGAATTAGAGTTTTTATGATTAGTCGAATTAATGTAAAAGTTGTATATTAAAAATAATATACCAAAGTTTGTAAATATGATTTAGGTAATATAATTATCACCAATTGAATATTTAAATAAAATATGTTTGAATAATTAAGACGAAATAATTTAGTTAATTACATTAACTAAATTAAATAAATACAATAATCATAAATGTATAAATAAACAAATTATTATGTGTTTCACAATGATTTAACAATTGGTAATTAAGATTTTCAAACATATAAATATTTCAATTTTAAATAAAATAGATGTTTAAATAGTGTAAATAAATAAATGATTAATTATGTCTAATTAAACATATATAATGTTAATAATACAAGACATGACCTAAAAATGCTATTTTTGTAGAAAATAGATGCTTTCTTATGTAAATTAATTAAAATAATTTTCTCATAAATTTTATAAACCTATTTATATTTAAAACTGATTTAACGAGATTAAATTAGGTTTAAATGATTAAAAATAAGAAAATCAATAAAAATAAAGGTTTTCTGAACCAATAGTTTTTAATTATGTTTATGATGATTAGAAATAATTTATCAAAAATTTTGAGATAAAAATCATTAAAAATGAATTTTTAATCAATTAATTATGATTAAAACAATTTAAATTAATAAAATCATGAAAATAGATATTTTTCAGAAAACTAAAAATATGACAATTTTCTATGAGGCATCAAGAAACTATACCTAAATTTTTATAATTTTTAGATCAAAAATGAATTTATTGTGAATATAATAAATTTACATGATTTATACATAATTATTATGTATTATAAATGAAATAAAATAACTAAATACAAAAAAAAAATCAGAAGAATGGCGTGGGCAACAGGGTTCGAACTCTGGTACCCACCTTACCAAAACAACTCAACAACCACTACAACAAAGCATCATATGTTGATAAGTTTTAAAACAAATGTATTTATCTTATTATTTCTATTCATCTTTTTCCCCAAATAATATCAAACCCTAACCTTAATTCAAAAACAATAATCCGCATAAGATCAGATTATCAATCTGTTATAGAGGGTTTTCGTTAAGTGATGTATAAATAATAAAACGACAATGCAAAATGAGACTTACAAGCTCGTTTTAGAGTTTAAAAACAATGCACAAGTCTGAGAATTTGGTCGACCGATTACAAGACCATTCAGTCGTGTTTTGTTCGTTTTATAAGTGGGTTATGCTGTGAATTCGTGCAGCAATGTGTTGACATGAACGGGTTATATAAGTTTGCTGAAAAAAACGGACATAGGAGCGACATAAAGACTTCCGGTCGGTTACCCCATCATAGTTCATAAAGGTCGAATTTTAACGCATGTAACGCTTGGATTTGATTGATAATCATGGAGAAACGCCACACATATCATTAAAGGAATTTAATACGCGTTAAAACCCACGTTTGAAATTCGCCGGAATCCAAATTCCGGTCTGCTTGCTCGTCGGAAAAGGAACCGGAAGAGAGGGACGAGAGAGATAAGCTGTTTGAATTTTTATTTTTTTTTGTATAATTTCATTTTAAGTCCCTCTAGTTTCAAGAGCTTATTATTTTGTCTTTAAATTTACATACCTCTTATATAATTATAAATTTTGTAACTTTAATGTTAATAATAATAATAATAATAATAATAATAATAATAATAATAATAATAGTAATAATAATAATCGTTAATGTAACTCCAAAGTTTATTAGAATAGATGAACAAATATAAGGACCGGTCTTGAAAAGGTATAAATACACGAATGACTAAAGTTGTGCTAATGATGAAATTAAAGGGGCGGATGTCACAGTCTCCCCTACTTTAGAAAATTTCGTCTCGAAATTTCTTTCAAGTGAAGATTTCTGGTTGTGGAATATATGAGTATGTTATCGACGAAAAACACTTACGTATTGGTTCAAGAAAGGTTTACAAACTCGATTCATAATATTCCTAATTACAGATATAAAATCTACATAAAAAAAATCGTAATCGTTTAAATTTAACGTGCAATTACGGAGCATAGATTTTATAAGAATAAGATTGTCACTAGCAACCTCCATGGTAAAAGGATGGGTAAGGTGAGGACAAGTACGAGCAAGCAAAGGTTCAACTTCTAACGAGACAAAACTCCTATCTACTCCGGTATCAAACAAAATCGAAGCATACAAGTTAGTAATAAGAAATGTACCATTGACAACGTCGTTGGTAGCTTGATCTTGGTTAGCATTGATGTTGAAAGCACGACCACGGGCTGGAGCTGCTTGAATTGCTGGAACTGCTGGGGCTGCTGGGGTTTGCTGACGAGCCTGAATAAAAGCCGTAAGATGAGGGCATCTATTTTGCATATGGTTAGGATCACCACAAGCGTAACAAACTCTGGGTTGACCAGCTTCCTGATTTTGGACAGCAGTCTGTGGGTTATTTATTGGTCGATTGGCAACACGACAGAAAGGAGTGGTATGACCCAGTCTTCCACAAGCATCACACTTACGACACGGTAAATTGGTGGGATGATGGTAGTGGCAGGTAGCACATTGAGGTTGTTTCCCAGTATAAGCCCTTGGGTTTGTTTGTGGTGCAGTAGGTGGGTTTGCAACAGGAACCTGGTTAAGAGGTGCAACTACAGCATAGTTTTGGTTTCCACCTTTTCGTTTCTTATTGAAACTAGAGGCAGAGGCAGAGTTTTCTTGGGAAGGTTCAGTGGTAGCAGAGGTTTCAGTAGGTCTTTTAGTACCCTTACGAGTTAGAGTACCATCCTTGACATGCTTGTCAGTAAGAGATGCCGCGAGACGAATGGCATCCTCTACAGTAGCAGGCTTGCTTCCCATAACTGAATCATGGATCTGAGGTGGCAGTCCCTCAATATAATTCTCAATAGCTAAGGATACCGGGGTTACCATACGAGGAATCAGTAAGCTCAACTCGTGGTAACGGTTGTTGTAGGGAACATTGTTTCCACTATCCTGCTTGAGGTGATAGAACTCATCCTCCAATTTCTTCATCTCACTACGAGGACAGAACTCAGTAGTCATGGCAATTTTGAAATCATCCCAAGACATAGCCAAAGCAGCTTCCATCCCTCGAGCATGTTTTTCACCGTTCCACCAAGTGAGTGCTCTCTTTTGAAGAACATCCGTGGCGTGACGAACACGTAGGTTGTCTGGACAGTTGCTATTAATGAACGTATTCTCCATACTTTTGAACCATTCAAGTAACCCTGTGGCTCCCTCAATGCCATTAAACTTGTTGGGATAGCAAGAGTTGAAGTGCTTGAAAGTGCACTTATTCTCTGTGGTTCCACCGTTTCCACCCGCATTCCTGTTTGAGTTCCCATTCGAGCTACCGTTTGGGTTAAGGTTTGGGATAATAGCATTAATGATGCTAGGAACAAGCGTTTCCAACTTATCATTAAGCATGGACGCAATACGACGATCAGATTTCAGTTTAGCCTGATGCTTCGAGGCTCTCTTACGAGATTCGCGATCAGACATCTACAAAAATGCAACAATAATTATGAGATTTGATTTAAAAAAAATCTTCGAAATGTCATAGTTTATATTAGGACAGGTAACACATAACATGAGATATAGTAATTATAAATTTATATAAGAAAAATTATGAATATCATAAAGAAAATCATGATAAAACTTCAAATGAAAAACAATACCAAGTATAAAACGAGGTATAAGAGTGTTTCCAAAGAAACTGTTGACTAACTAAAGTATTTGAAATGTTATTAGTGACTTGTGGGGGCGTACTTTAGCCTATAAGTGAATTCTCATCCCGAGAGTTCCCAGGTCGGCATACGGGTCCCTCGTCTGATTGGGATTTATGCGAAATGCCAGGCCTAGACAGAAAACTCAGAATACAGGCGCTCACCCTTCCAGATTGCACGTGCCCCGTCACAAATAAATTTCAAAACTCTAGAGGAACTTGGGATGTGGAAATATATCCTTGAGATGTGGATTTCACTCCTAACTCAAGATATACTTCAAAAGTAAAAATACGATGGAGTGAAACTGATCACTAAGATAAGGATATCACTCCTAGCTTAGTGAGTAAGTTTCTTTTGGAGGGATAGATTCCTTGAGATTTGGACGTCTCCTATCTCGAAAGGAAAATATTCCAAGATAAATAAAATAAATAAATAAAACATATAAGTAGTGAAACTATTCACCAAGGTATGGATATCACTCCTAACTTGGTGTTTTCGTTTTATTTGTAGAATAAAATCTTCCTCGAGTATAATGAAAAGTAAAAGGAGAAAATATATCTAAAGAAATATGAGAATAAAAGAAAGCATATAATGGGTAGCTTAGTTATAGTCTAGGTCAAAAGCATTTACTAATAACCTAATTCCCTATAACCATGGCTCTGATACCAATCTGTAACACCCCAACGTAGTGACGATTGTTCAAAAGCACATGGACTAAAATGTAAATATTAATAACTTCCATTATTCAAAACGAAATACAAAAAGTCTTAATAAAAATCTCAAACATAGAAAATAAATGTTCAACTTTTATTTAAGCACTAGGTCCAGCCTAAGCGTGAAAGCAAGTAAGATCAAATGTCACTTGAAACATGTACAAAATAATTTGTCAACACATATAATGTATTGGTGAGTACATCTGTTGGATATATATATAGTATAAAACGTTTCGCAATTCTTGTGTTGTATACCGTTTGCAATTATGTAACTTAAGTAATGTCCGTTCAAAATCAACCCTATGTACTAAGTATCAAGAATCAAGAATCAAAACATTTTTTAATAATATGAATCACAAGACAATGACCAAGGTCTCTCAACAGAGTCACAAGGGGTATATACCATAGTACTATTCATTGAAATGCTAGGCCCTTAAAGGTTAATGATTTTGACAAGTCATAGACACACAAATTAACATAACGCAAACACACATGAGAATTGCATTTAGTGAAAGAGTAACATTTAGTAAAAGAAATAGAAACTTGATAGTAAGTACATGAGTCACCCCAAAATAGTAAAACAGTAAAAAGGGGAAAGATATACTCACTGTTTGCGAAAGCGATCAAAATCCACTTAAGCGGTCGTGAGCTAAGTAATGGGAATTCCGATGAATTCAACCTATAATGTGTAAGAACACTAATAAGGAAGTGTCTAAAAATTCTAAGGTAACTAAGGTCTAAGGCATTAGGGTTTGCTAAGTCGATTTGGGGAATTAGAGTTTTTATGATTAGTCGAATTAATGTAAAAGTTGTATATTAAAAATAATATACCAAAGTTTGTAAATATGATTTAGGTCATATAATTATCACCAATTGAATATTTAAATAAAATATGTTTGAATAATTAAGACGAAATAATTTAGTTAATTACTTTAACTAAATTAAATAAATACAATAATCATAAATGTATAAATAAACAAATTATTATGTGTTTCACAATGATTTAACAATTGGTAATTAAGATTTTCAAACATATAAATATTTCAATTTTAAATAAAATATATGTTTAAATAGTGTAAATAAATAAATGTTTAATTATGTCTAATTAAACATAAATAATGTTAATAATACAAGACATGACCTATTGTGAATATAATAAATTTACATGATTTATACATAATTATTATATATAATAAATGAAATAAAATAACTAAATACAAAAAAAAGATCAGAAGAATGGCGTGGGCAACAGGGTTCGAACTCTGGTACCTACCTTACCAAAACAACTCAATAACCACTACAACAAAGCATCATATGTTGATAAGTTTTAAAACAAATGTATTTATCTTACTATTTCTATTCATCTTCTTCCCCAAATAACATCAAACCCTAACCCTAACCCTAATTCAAAAACAATAATCCGCATAAGATCAGATTACCAATCTGTTATAGAGGGTTTTCGTTAAGTGATGTATAAAAAATAAAACGGCAATGCAAAATGAGACTTACAAGCTCGTTTTAGAGTCGAAAAAGAATGCACAAGTCTGAGACTTTGGTCGACCGATTACAAGACCATTCAGTCGTGTTTTTTTCGTTTTATAAGTGGGTTATGCTGTGAATTCGTGCAGCAATGTGTTGACATGAACGAGTTATATAAGTTTGCTGAAAAAAACGGACATAGGAGCGACATAAAGACTTCCGGTCGGTTACCCCATCATAGTTCATAAAGGTCGAATTTTAACGCATGTAACGCTTGGATTTGATTGATAATCATGGAGAAACACCACACATATCATTAAAGGAATTTAATACGCGTTAAAACCAACGTTTGAAATTCGCCGGAATCCAAATTCCGGTCTGCTTGCTCGTCGGAAAAGGAACCGGAAGAGAGGGACGAGAGAGATAAGCTGTTTGAAATTTTTTTTTTGTATAATTTCATTTTAAGTCCCTCTAGTTTCAAGAGCTTATTATTTTGTCTTTAAATTTACATACCTCTTATATAATTATAAATTTTGTAACTTTAATGTTAATAATAATAATAATAATAATAATAATAATAATAATAATAATAATAATAATAATAGTAATAATAATAATAATCGTTAATGTAACTCCAAAGTTTATTAGAATAGACGAACAAATATAAGGACCGGTCTTGAAAAGGTATAAATACACGAAAGACTAAAGTTGTGCTAATGATGAAATTAAAGGGGCGGATGTCACAACTCGCATATTGGCCCAAACCACAGGGACGGTTTTGGTAATCAACTTTTTTTTTTATGATAGAATGAGTATTTGTCTCATTACTCATTAAAAGCTTATATCTAGTAGGAGTTTTTTCTTAAACGCTAGTACTAGTAGCGTTTCAACATATAGCTTTTTCTCCAAACCTATAAGATTCAAGCTCCTTCAACCAAACAAGGTTTTTTATTGAGTATGAGTTTTATCTTAAAAACTCAAAGCTTAAAATTGCTAAAAGCTCTTAAAAACTCCTTACGAAACATACCAATAGTATTAACTGAAATAGGTGACGGTGCGTTATGAGTTTTGTAGGACTTTAAGGTGAATTTTTATTGACACCCCTATTTTACAAGCCAACTATTTTATATAATATGAGTGTACACACACTAGAGAAGTCTTTTGTGACGTGATGAGAAAATATACAATGGTAATTATGTGACATGATAACATCTTTTAAACTAAAAAACCTATAAGAATAACACACTCAAATTAAAAAAAAAAGAAAAAAAAAAAAGAAATGCTTGTTTTATGCCATAATTCAATATACACACACTTAGGACTTCTTAAATTTTAAGTAGTCTAAACGTAGTTGCTCAAGATATAAGACATAATGCATATGTTAACTACCTTTTAGGGATAAACATGTCTTTTAAACAATACATGCAATTTAAACTCTCAACATTACTCAATTTTCATTTAGTTAATTAATAGTTACAATTTTGCTCCCTTATTATAAACTAACTACCCAACGATTTTTCAAACGGACATAACTTTTTCATACGCTAATATTTTTTTAAAAATATTATACCACAAAACAAGCATTTTATTGTCTTTAATTTGAGTATAGTATTGCTATAGGTTTTTTTTTAAATAACAAAAATAGTATGTTACTTGATTAACATATGTAGGGAAGAGCAATAACCAATACGTTAATCAAAACAGAAAAAAATGAACCAACACCAACCGAAAACCAGTTTTTGGTTTTATTTTTTTTGCACATTTGGTTAACTGAAATGAATCATTCATATTTTCATACATTTCTAGCTTTTATATCTCTATTTTATTTATATTTATATCTCCGTTAAATGTATTTCTAAGCAAAAAAAAGTAAATCTATGTTTGGGTGTGGTTATTAACAAAAATGAACCGAAACTCAACAGTCGAAACGAATAAACCTAAAATAAATTGGTTAATAAAATTGATTAACCGACGACTTTAGATTCAGCTTAGGCTAATAACTAAACGAAACCGCACTATACACGCCCCTAACAGTGTCTATCTTTCCCGTCGCCTCGTGCGGTATACTTCTGGTATATAATAATGAAAAGTTATGGTCGATTCAAAACATCTTGAGAGTCGTTGGTTTAAGGTCCACAATACGGCACAATTAAACAATTAGCCCGACAACTCTATGTCCAATTTGATTGACCAGATATCCAGCCCATTGACTATTACATAAATTGGCCCAATAATAATTTATACATACTGACCAAAACTAAATAGCTTAGAACCGGGCAAAAGGCCCAAGCTCAATCTACCCATATCCATTCGGCCCGAAACCAACTTTACTATAAAGTGATGATTATACAAATTTAGGGTTTTATTTATATAACTAGATTATACCCCGGGAACATCCCAGGTTGAGAAATATAATCTATCTATATAATAAATCAATACACTCGGGTTGAATCCTAGCCTTAGAGAGTGTCTACTTGGATCCAAATTAGAAATGGGGCTCCATTACTTGTAGTATAAAAATAGTTTTTTATTTTTGTTTTCTCCATTTACCATCAACTCCAATATACCTTAACCATTCTTCCTCCTACCTTCCTCATTGTTTTTTTCCATTATTTTTCCAAGGTATCTTCTCCATCTCATCTTTGATTTATGATATTACATCAATTCATCTTCAAATATTTTCGGATATAATGTTAAAAAAAAATTTTATACGTTTTTTGTATTTATAATTAATAATTCAAGCTCGATATTTATAAATTAAACTGGATAGATTTTGAATAATTATTTGATGATTTCCGAATTTTGTAACTATAAAAACCTATATGTTGTTTTTGTTTTTTCATTCTTCGTTTGATTCAACAATCTTCCTAAACAATCTTTCAATCCTCATTCTTCATTTTCTTTCTAACCAATCTTTCAATATTCTTTCTTCATCTAGCATCATTTGTTGAATCTCCACAACCAACTCGAGGTAATTTTGCATTATTTTTACTCATTTTCTATTGTTAACATTATTAAGAAGCATCAATAGTTAAACACTTGATGAGCATAATGCCTACCAAAAAGGAAAAGAATTCTGAAAATCATTTTATTTTCTTTATTTGAAACGTATTTACATAGTTAGTGAAAAGCATCCAAAAAAACTTTTATTGCCGATTCAATTCATTAACAAAAGCGTCAATTGTTTTTTTTTTTTTTTATTTCAATTGTTATCAAATACCGTTTTGATAACTTGAATCTTGATGTATGAACAGTAGAGGATTAGGGTTGTGGTGGCTAGGGTTCAGGCTCCCATGATTATATGTCTTCAAGGTATGTTTCTTTTCTTATTGGTTTTTTTATCTTCTTCTTTTTTCGCGACTGTTTTTATTGATGTGGTACGATTTCACCATCTATTTCGCATCTTAATTGACATTTATCTCACGTAATATTAGGATTTCCAAGAAATCTTACTTATTCTTTCTATTTTACTTGGTAAGCTTCCCATGTCATTGAGATACTATCTTTTTTTTTTTTTTGGGTTATATGATGTTCTTATGGCTAACAGGTATGAGGTATTAATTTGTTTTTCTTTGATGTTAGACTTCTTTCCCCCTCCTCTAAGGTTTCTTGAAAAGATCTTATTAGCTAGCACTTTGTGTGGGAAGTCGTTAATACAGCGAATGTACCAGGTATTCTAATCCATTTTATGCGCTTATTTCTTTAGTATCAGTCAAGGTTTCTCCAATTAAGACTCGTTGCTTCCGATGATTACCGATCAGATAGAACCTAGAGGGGTGATATTCGGTCTGAAGTGACTGCAGCTTTTTGTCTGGTCTCATCGGGTCACCCTTGGTGGGTTTGGATTTTTGATTGTATGGTTATTTGAGTTCATATGGTGTTCATGATAATTTTTAATCAAGTTCATCGAAGTTTTTGTTTCAAAATATGGTTGATCCATTTTAGTGGAGGTCCTAATTCCTAGGCATGTTAGTGGGTAGCAGATTACAAAACCCATTTTTTTTCAAAATTTGCTATTGTATCTTGACATTTTCATGCTTAATTATTGTTAAGGGGTTTTGGTAATAGAGATGATGATTGATGAGATAAATATTGGTTAGGTGGTCTGTTTAAGGTTAACTGTATTTATTTAAAAGACTACTATGTTATATTATCATATTTTTACTGTTAGTTGAATCCCTTATTAAGAATCCAACCATTAAATGAAAATGTGTAAAGAGAATTATCAACCATATATTACTTTTAAAATTTAAATTACGATCTTTTATATTTTTAATGTAATTTATTTCAATTATTGATTACGATTTTGAAATTATTCATTAAGATTTATAATGTTAATAAGATTATGATTAGTCTTTATTGCAATTAATAAGATTTATAATCTTACTATGTTTTCGAATTTTGATTAGTTTTGATTGCAATTAATAAAATTTATTAAATTTAAATGTTATTTATTAAGATGTTTAATATTATTTATTGACATTAATAATAATTGACCAAATTTAATGTTATTTATTAAAAATTTTAATCTTATTTATTTATATTACTTTTTTTAATTTATTTTTAATATTATTGACCGAATTTAATTTTTTATATTATGACTTTCGTTTAATCAATTTTCATTAAATGACAATCAACAAAATCATTTCCTTTATATTATGAGTTTCCTTTAATTATTCTTAATATATTTTTATTATATTAGATTTAATGTTATTTATGGAAATTAATAATAGCTTACCGAATTTAATGTTATTTATTATGATTTTTTAACCTAATTTATTTATATTACTATTAATATGAAATTATGTTTTATCTATTTTTACAAAATTAAGTTTAATATTTTTTATTGACATTAATAATAATTGACCGAATTTAATGTTATTTATTAAAAATTTTAATCTTATTTATGTATATTACTTTTTTTTGACTTTATGTTTAATATTATTGACTGAATTTAATTTTTTATATTATGGCTTTCCCTTAATCAATTCTCATTAAATGATAATTTTCCAAATCATTTCATTTATATTATAACTTTCATTTAATTATTCTTAATATATTTTTATTACGTTAAAATTAATTTTATTTATGGACATTAATAATAATTGACCGAATTTAATGTTAATCTACTTTTACGAAATTACGTTTAATATTATTTATTGACATTAATAATAATTGACCGAATTTAATGTTATTTATTAAAATTTTTATGCTCTTTTATTTATACTATTATTTTTTCGAATTTATGTTTAATATTATTGACCGAATTTAATTTTTTATATTATGACTTTCCTTTAATCAATTCTTATCAAACGATAATCATCAAAATCATTTCAATAATAATTGACCCCTATTAATGTTATTTAATTCGATTTTTTAATCTCATTTATTTATATTATTATTTTACGAAATTATTTTTAATCTATTTTTACGAAATTATGTTTAATATTATTTATATTACTATTTTTGAATTATTATTTATTATTGACCGAATTAGTGTTACTTATTACGATGTTTAATGTCATTTATTTATTATTGACCGAATTAAATTATTAATATATTACTAATACTAATACTATTATTACGATTTTTAATCTCATTTATTTATTATTGACCGAATTAAATTACTAATACTAAAACTAATATTACGATTTTTAATTTTAATTTTAATTTCCTTTGCTTCTTATCGACCGAATTAAATTTTTATATTACTAATATTAACTAATACTAATACTAATATTATGATTTTAGTTTTAGCAATCGTACAAATAGTATTGTTGACCGAATATATTACTAATACTAATTTTATGATTTTAGTATTACTATTCGTAAAAATAATTTCAATAGTAATATGCAAATTTTAAGATGTCAATAATAATTTGTCGATAATTGGTAAGTCAATTTAAAACGCCGATATTTTTAATGTAATTGATTTAATTATTGATTACTATTTGAGGTTAATATTGAAAATTTTTATTCTTATTTCTTTATATTACTATTTTTTCGAATTATTATTAGTTTTGCCTGCAAATTAAAAGGATTTTTTTTTCATTTTTAGTGTTATTTATTATGATTTTTAATGACATTAATAATAATTGAACGAATTTAATGGTATTTATTACGTTTTTTAGTGTCATTTATTATTATTGACCGAATTAAATTAAATTACGAATATATTACTAAGGCTATGGGGTGTGGTCACCCTTCCCCCTTCCTTCCCCCTTGTCCACGTCAGCGCCACGTCATTCCCCCTTCTCCTCCCCCTTCTAGGGGAAATGGTTCCCCCTTCCCCTTCCCTTTTTTTATTGTTTTTTTTTTCCAAAAAGTAGCCCCAACATTCAAAAAAGCATTGGGAAATGGGACTGTGAGGTCGGGGAAAAAGCCCCGTTTTTGCCGAAGTTCAATCGGGGGGGGGGGCAGTGTTTGCCGTCGGCACCCACGTCCACCTCAGCTACCGAAGAAGCTTACCGAGACCATACCCCCAGGCTAATACTAATACTAATATTACGATTTTTAATCTCATTTATTTATTATTGGCCGAATTAAATTACGAATATATTACTAATACTAAAACTAATATTACGATTTTTAATTTTATTTTTAATCTCATTTATTTCTTATTGGCCGAATTAAAATTTTATTTTACGATTTTTATGAATATATTACTAAAATATATACTATATTCAAAATAATTTTCAATTATATTAATAAATTAGTAAATAAATTAAATTGTTAAGTTAACTTTTGTCATCCATTTATTACTATTAATAGTAATAATTATTACAATTATTAACATAAAGAATAAACGTAACATCAATATAAAAAAAATCCTCATTTTTCATGAAACATTCGATCATTAACAACATTCAAATCGTCTTGCTATATCAAACCGTGTTATGGAAGCTAAAATAATTTTAGGGAGTAACATTGGAATGCGAACTTTTATCCAAAGAATTAGGTTGTCCCCATCTGATAAGAAGATTCCTTTCAGATTTAACAGAAGACAATTCCCTCTCAATTTATGTTTCGCAATGACAATAAATAAGAGTCAAAGACAATCCTATTTAGGATAAGTCTGTATTTAAAAAATCCTATTTTTACCATGATCAGTTATATGTCGCTGTCAAGTGACAAGAGTAGAGATTGCCTGAACATACTAATATTGGATAAAGATGACAACAGTAATAATAAATAACAAATATTGTCTATAAAAAATATTTTGAAGTTTGTGAATAAGTATGCGACCATATTTTGAATAAATCGTTTTTTTTATAATTTTTTGGTTGTATGATTTGTTAAACTACATTTATTTACTTTGAATTTAATTTTTATTTGCATGTCATTACAATAAATATATGTTTATTCATTTCATTATTTGTTTTTAAATTACGTCTAATTAAACATTTGTTGGTTCATATATCTGTTATTGGGTAACATTAACTTATTTTATGATAATTTACAATCAACCAAAATTCACATGAATTTTATTACGTAACTTTTAATAAATAAAATTTGCATAGTATGATCTTTATAGATTTTTTTTATTTGACATGGACATGTACCGCGTATACACGCGGGGCTCAACCTAGTATGAAATAGAATGATGCGCTTTACAGTTACATGCAGGAAAGTTTTAGGTAGCCTAACCTAAAACAATTAACAATGTATCTCCAATGTTAAGACTTAACCTTAATGTATAACTCTAACATTAAAACCTAACCTAAAATAATGTACAACTCCAATGCTAACACATGTTAAAAATAGAATTCATAATTACTGACTTGAACATAATTAGTGACTTATCTATACATTATACATTATACATAATTAATGAATTAACAAAACACTTTGTGTTTTTTTTTCTTGTACGCACAAAACCCAACAAAAAAATAGTCGTTGTTTTTCTCCATTTTTTATAAAGCACTATGGTACTCGTTGGAAAGATAATAAAACGCTCGTGAATTTGGAGTAATTTTTTTATGGGAGGAAACATGAGAGAGAAAAATTCAATTTTTATTTTTATTTTTTATCCTAAAATAAATTTATGACACATGCATGCCACATGACACACTCAAAAGAGAAGATGCCCTCTTTAAGTGCCATGTAGGATTTGTTGCTTTCAATTATATAATAGACTAGCTGATTACCCCAGGAGGGTCCCGGGGTTGAAAAATCTAATTTTACGTGATAACCTTGCAAATGGCTCAAGTTAACTAACCACAAAATCTCTCAATCATTGCATGTTCATAGTATTCTAATCAGTAATAACTCATATTCCCTAATCTAAAACCTAATAAGTAATCATCTAAAGAATCACTTATGTAAGCTGCAACTATTAAAAAACTCATCACATCTCTCTAATTTCTCACATTCTAATGACTCTTATAATTCCTAACCTAATCAACTAAACAAACACTTAAGTTGGAAGTTGTAATCATTGCATCTCATTATGCCACGTGGCATAATCAAGAGATGGTTGAGGCCACCATTCTTTCCGGGAGCGTCCCGGGGTTGAAAAATATAACCATTCTAATAATACTAATACTAATTAGTAATAATTATTACTCTTTTATTAAATAAATAAAAAAATAACCTTTCTATAAGGTGACACCATGTGTTGCAGTGTTGCGCGATTCTTTCTCCTAACTTCTCTTGATGAAGTATACCTAGTAAAATTCCAATGATAACATGGCGATTGAGCTTATTTTCAACATCGTAGATAAGAACCTGGTTTAAAAGAAAAAACATGATTAATGAATAACATTAACACTTTGTGTGTTTTTTTCCTGTATGAACGAAACCCCACAAAAAATGTTGGAAAGATAATAAAACGCTCGTTAATTTGGTGTAATTTTTTTCTTTAAAAAATCCCGTATATATAAAAGATATAAACGTTTAAAAATTATGGGAGGAAACATGAGAGAGAAAATTTTAAATTTATTTTTAAATTCTTTTTTTTTCCTAAAATAACTCAATTTAATTTAGGGTTTTATGTTTATCTTTTTTTTTAATTAAAAAAGGAAATAGTTCAAAAACACTAAAATATTTCAATTATGATGCCACGTGGCACTCTCAAGGGGAGGTTGAGGCCTCCATTGCACGCCACGTCAGCATATACGTTTTCTTTTATATATATAGATAGATAACCCACCAATTCGATCCAATATAAAATTAAAGGTATTTCATATAAAAAAAAAGTTCACTTCTATAATTAAATATGGTATATATAAACCTATTGAATTCGTTTTTTTTTTAGAATTTTTTCTAAAGAAGGTTACAAAAATTCGACTCAACAAAAATTTATAACTTCGACTTAGGGGGTGTTTGTGATTTGATTATTAAAAACAGATTATGCATTTTGAAAAAACAGGGGTGGAGCTGCTTATAGATTATTGCGTTTTGATAGCCTAAAAAACCGTTTATCTGCGTTATCAAAACGCAATCCAAACACTAAAAACTGATTATCTGCGTTTTCAAAACGCAATAATCTAAAAATCATATTCAAAACGCAATCCCAAACACCCTCTTAGCATTGGTTGGCCACATCACTTAGCTACCTCAATAAACCGACCCTACATATTCCATTTGGTTTATCATACTTGTTCAGATCACAACTGAGATCCCACTTCTTGACTAAACGAGTTAAGTGTGTGAAGGCCACAATGGTAGTAGCATGTGTGTGGGTACCAAATATATCTAACATGCGTGTGTAACAAAGATTTAAATTTAGTAGTAATTGTGAGATACCTCAAAAGCTTGCTAGTCACAGTGATAATCACGTATACTTATAGTACAAGAATTACATAATATAAGGAAATGGAATCAACTATAAACAGACACCTAAAGATGAGCTAATGATTATTGACTAATATTAATAGATATAATATTTATTATATTTACGATTGCTAACAGCTCTTCACATGTTGAGCCGTATCCTGTCAAAAGCACAAACTGAATCTGAAACGAGTGAACAATTGCTTGGATAGCCTTTTTATGAAGATGTCAGCATATTGATAATTAGCAGGTACATGAATGACACGTATGTCCCCGAGTTGTACCTTTTCTCGGAAAAAATGTATATCAAGTTCAACATGTTTCGTACGTTGATGTTGAACCAGGTTCTGAGACAGATATACGGCAGAGATGTTATCTCATTATATAATGGTGGCTTGTTTAGTGGGAAGTCCAAGTTCCAGGAGAAGATTGCGAATCCAACTTGCTTCAGTAACCGTATTAGCGACCCCTTGATATTCTGCTTCGGTGCTTGATCTAGCAACAATTGGTTGGCGTTTAGAGATTCAAGAAATAAGGTTGTCCCCCAAGAAAACACAAAAACTAGAAGTGGATCTCCGAGAGTCAGGGAAACCGCCCCAATCTGCATCAGAGTAGGCGGTTAAGGAGGTGGACTTCGAGGGCACTATCTGAAGTGTGAAAGTAATGGTACCCTGAATGTAGCGCAAAATACGCTTGAGAAACTGCAAATGTGGCTCGCGAGGATTATGCATAAATAGGCAAACTTGTTGTACGACATATGTGATGTCGGGATGGGTAATGGTAAGATACTGAAGTGCCCCGGCTAAGCTACGATATAAAGTACCATCCACAGGAGGAGATTTATTAGAAGCAGTAAACTTGGAGCCAATTTTGGCAGGAGTGGAGCACGGCTGGCAATTCTTCATATTGGCACGGGCTAAAATATATACAGCATAGGAGGATTGAGATACAAACAGGCCGCCGTCTTTATGTTCAACTTTTAGACATAAAAAATGATGTAATTTGATGAGATCTATCATAGCGAATTCATTCTTTAGGGTTGAGATAATGTGATTGAGAAGGTCGATTGATGAAGCCGTAAGAATGATGTCATCCACATATAATAGCAAGTAAGCCTGTTTAGTACCTCGCGTATATACAAATAGAGAAGTGTCGTAGATAGTACTTTTGAAACCATTACCGGTGATAAACATTGAAAAACGATGATACCATGCCTTTGTAGCATGCTTTAGACCATATAGAGACCTGTTCAACATGCAAAAAAAAGTGGGATTATTTTGATCAACAAAATCTGGGGGTTGCTGCATAAAAACTGTTTCCTCAAGGTGCCCGTGTAGGAAAGCATTCTTGACGTCTAGCTGATGGATATGCCAAGAGCGGGAGACAGAAATACTGAGAACAGTCCGTATGGTAGTGGGTTTGACCACCGGGCTAAAGATCTTGTCACAGTTTACCCCAACGGTTTGACTCTTGCCATTCACAACGAGGCGGGCCTTATACCTTTCCAGTGAACCATTAGAATGAAATTTATGCTTAAACAACCAAATACAGTTAATGACAGGGGCCGAATGTGGCATGGGAACAAGGTCCCATGTATTATAATCCATTAAAGCATTATATTCATCGGTCATGGCACGCTTCCAGTGTGGATCTGTAAAGGCAGCATAATATGACTTGTGAAGGGGAGAGATGGTTTTATTTAAGGTGTTGAGGTTAAGTGGAACATGAGGTTTGGTGATACCCGAACGAGATCGAGTAAGCATGGGGTGAATGGGAGGTTCTGTGGGATGTGTAGGTGGAGCAGAAGGAGATGGTTGAGAGGTTTGGGATTGGGACGTGGAGTGTGATATGGTGATTGGGTTTGTGATTGGGTTGTGTTGTTTGTGGCTGAAGGGAAGGTAAAGGGATTGGTAGATGGTTGATTGTGGTATGGGGATTGGGGTTGTGATGAAGCCGAAGTGGCAAAGTTTGGGAAGAAAAAATTTGGTTGTTGGTTTGGAGAGATGTTATCATAAAAATAAGCATTAGGTTTAGGGTTGGAAGAGGTGGGTAGGGGAAATCAAGTTTCATTGAATGTTACGTGTCAGGAGAAGATGACTTTTCCAGTGGCAAGTTCATTGAATGTTACGTGTCGGGAGAAGATGACTTTGTGAGGTCGTGTGTCCGATTCATTAGGATAGCATGCGGACCCAAAAACACGTAAGTGTTCATAGGATGGAACACTGTGATAAAGAACCATGCATGGGGTAAGGCTGTGAAGGGTTTTTATGGGGAGAATGTTGTGGAAGTAACAAGCCGTGTGTATTGCTTCGTCCCAAAACCAAGACGGAAGAGAGGCATGGACAAGGAGTGATAGCATAATGTCATTTAGGCGACGTATCATGCGTTTAGACTTTGCGTTTTGTTGAGAAGTATGTGGACATCAGAAGAGGAATTGAATACCATTTTTGTTTGCAAATTCAAGAAATTTATGATTGTTGAATTCTCCGTCCATGTCACATCGAAATTGTTTAATTTTAAGTTGGAATTAGATTTGAACAAAAGCATAAAAGTGACAAAAATTTGAAAAGGTTTCTGATTTAAACTTCAAAGGGTACACGGTACACCCATGTGTATTAGGTGAAATCATCGATTAGCACCATATAGTATATGTAGCCGGCGGTGCTAAGGATGGGTGAGGTCCATAAATCATAGTGAACAATTGAAAAAGGTAAAGATGAGTGAGTAATAGAATCAACAAATGGCAATTTTTTATGTTTAGATAATTGGCATGCATGGCAAACAAAAGAAGACTCAAGTCATTTACAAGAAAAAATATTATTAAAACTAAGATAGTCAATGACGTGACGACCCGGGTGACCAAGTCGCTCATGCCACGATGCAAGAGACGAAAGGGAAACAAAAGCAGAAACTAAGGTATATTTGGTGAACGGGTATAGGTTTCCGGAACTATTGTGATGACTCAGGAGCGTGCCATCCTTGTAATCCTTCACAGAGAAACCAAAAGGTTCAAATTCCACAGAAACATGATTGTCAGTAGTGAATTTACGAACTGAAATAAGATTTTTAATAAACTTGGGGTTGTATAAGATATTTTTGAGGTGGAGGGTTTTATTTGGTGTGTGAAGTGAGGTATCGCCAGATCCAAGTACTGGTAAACAATTTCCATTACAAATTAATATTGCTTTAATAGGAGAATACATGGAAAAAGATTCGAGTTTACCTAGATCCGGAGTCACATGAGATTCGGCACCTTTATCCATGTTCCAATTCTCATCGGGATAGTGAATGGCCATTGTGGAGAATACTTGAGCGAGTTGGGTCGGGTCCATTGCATCATAGGCAGTCAAATGTGCTTATGAAGTGCTGGATGAGGCAGACCCGGAATTCTGTTGTGGACTAGATCTTTGCTGCGAGTTTGTGGCTGGTCCAAACTGTCCCCAAGGAGAGGTCCATGGTCCAGAAGTTGGATAGGGACACGATGGAGGAACCCAAAATTGTTACGGGCTAGTACGGGCATTGGGACGGTCGTGGTTTGGTCTGAACGGGCGCCTGGGCTGGTCCACCACATGCTGAGGAACGTGGGACTAACCTGCGGCCACGTCTCCAAGGCCTGGACTGACGAGGGCAATTGTCCCGGCATTGGTTTGGTGGTTGGGTGGGTTCACTGGTTTGGTTATTTGGACCTGTCACAACAGCATTCACAGTAGGAGTATCCGACAGGAGGTCTTGTGCATTCTTCGATTTTTGGTCGCCTAACAGCATCTCACACACGTCTTGCCATGATGGTAGGGAGTTGTTGATGATGGCCCCCATCGTCTCGTACATGGGAGGCAGCCCGTGAACCATCTGCAAGACAAGGCATTTATCGCCGACAGGAGCATCTAACAAATCACTTAACTGATCAACAAGGGCCTTGAGTTTCTGGAAATACGCCTCCATAGAAAGTTGTGACTTGAGCATCATGTTGACAAACTCGTGTTCCAAGGCGGTTATACGAGTGCATTTGTTGTTTTGATATTTTTTTTTTGGAGACGAATCCAGGCTTCATAGGCCGTGGAATCCGGTTCCAAAATCTGAAGAAGGAGATCGTCCGACAATGTTCCGTAGAACCATTGAAGAACGAACGAATCAATTTCCAACCATAATGCATTGTAGTCATCGGTTTCGGTAGGGGTGGAGTACCATCTATGTGATCAAGTACGCAGTAACCTCGGGCATGGAGTTTGAAGAGGCGAACCTAGGACGTGTATGATAGCTTGACGCCATCAACAGTACGGATTTTCTGCTGTACGTTCGAGATAGAGTACACCGGATGAAGGGACTGATTGGTTGATTTGGGAGGGTCGGCTGGGGTTGCATCTTTCTCGGCCATATGTTACAGGACAAGTTTAACACACAAAACTGAGACAGGAATGGGAATCCGGCAGCCGATCTAGATTAGAGACAAAGAGGATGAAGATGATTCACCCAGGTCAATGGAAAAAGGATCGGTTTCGAGAGTTAGCGGGTATTGAGCATCTACGCTCTGATACCATGTGAGATACATCAAAATCTTGTTGTTCTCATTGATAATCACGTATACTTATAGTTCAAGAATTACATAATACAAGGAAATGGAATCAACTATAAATGGATAGCTTAAAAGGAGCTAATGATTGCTACAACTAACGATGAGGCTAATGATTGTTGACCAATATTAATAGATATAATATTTACTATATTTACGATTGCTAACAATAACAAGTGCAGATTAATAAATTTTGCTGATTAATACGTGTGCAAAGTATTTGGACTAATAAATTTTCCCACGTGATGTCGACAGGTTAACTTCGCTGCTACTAGTCTAAGTATATTCTGTGTGCAACATGTTTCATTGTGTGTTGTACGGTGGGTGTGGTTATCAAAACTAAACGTTCAATAAAATGTGTTGTGAAATACAATGTTAGTTTTGTTAAATTAGACCTTATACAGTCACTAAGTGAAGATGGCATGTTTTATTGCATGTTCATGTTTAATAAGAAGAGTAGTGATAGAGCTTCAGGCTACCAGCTATCTAACAAGGACATATGGCGTCCTACACTAGAGAGTGTCTATTTTATAAAGTTACATGGTAAAATAATAATTATGTAAGGCTGCGGAGGATCGTTTTGACAAAAACAAGTTTAGTTGATCATACAAGTCTACTAATCTAGGTGCGGAATCCCTAGATCAGTTACAATATGATAGTAATCGAATCAAAACACGCAATTCACCTTTTCAATATCCATTTCATTCATAAACATGTATAATAATCCTTACAAAGAGTGTTTACAATGAAATAAACAAGTTTCAAACACTTCTTAATAACCTAGAGAGAAATCAGATCGAACTAGACACAAAAATGACAAAAAGTTAAACACAAAATGAAATTTCAGCTTTATATAGACCGGCACATTTGCCCCCGATAGGGTCGAATGTGTAGGTTCGACCCTGCAAAGGTTCGAACAAACACATATACTTCAGAGTCTTCCTTCGTCCAATTCTCTCTACCTTCGCCCTATATTATCCACATTCGATCTCCTGACTTCCACCATCGCCCCCACGTAAACACGTAAACAACTTAGAATGTACAATCCAAAAGCACTAGTCGCAAAACGTGCATCAACAAACTCCCCCTCGACTATTGCTTGGATTGCCTTCTTGCTTCGTCCATCTGTTTGTTCATCAGCTTGATGCGCAATAACGTCTTCTGCTCTTTAGTCATAACTGGTTCGAAAGTTGCCTTAGACTTCTTCTTTTCTTTCGGAATCTTCACAAACTTTCCCAGTTTCTTATCATAGTCACATCCTGCATTGACATCCCAAGCGAAACACAAGCATACCACATGTTGGTATTTCAGAGCTTGTTCGCTATCATTCTCTTCACAGTAAATTGGGTTGTAATACAACATAATAATATCTTCACGTGAACAGTTGATCAACTTCGCGTTCATCTCGAAATCTTAAAGCTTCTCGAATATCGTTCTCAGTAACAATAGAAAGCTGTCCTTGAATGTTGCTTACTATTGCAGTTCGGTTTTCCCAGCAATCAATCTTCGCGTTCTTCCAAAAGTCCACTTGATGATCTTTGTAAATGATAGCTGATGTAGCTAACGCATCAACGACTCTGCTCCTTTTCAGAAAATCTACGATCCCAGAGACTTTTGTGAGTTTCTTGACCTCGCCAAGGAATGCACAACAGTTATTAGCTTCCTCGAATGGCAATTCATCTTCTTTCTTCTTACCAATGGCTTTTCCAGATGATCCAGCTGGTATATCAGTATTCTGTGGTTCTGCCATTTGGAATTCTGCAAAAACGAAACATGAAAATTCATTAGAAACGAACAAAATTTGCAAAATTAAAATTTGGTTTTGAAAAACTCACATTCGACCCATCGGGGGGTACGAATGAAGAATTTTTAAGGTTCGAATGTGAAAAACTGAGTTCAAATGTGGAAAATATTAAACAAAACTTCACATTCGACCCTATGAACAAGCACATTCGACCTAGAGAGTCACATTCGACCCTTTATGAATGGTCGAACCAGACTGTTCATATGACCAAAATTACAGAACTACATTCGACCCTATGAACAAACTCATCTCTCTTATCCTTCAGCATGATAACAACTTCTGCGGTTTTCGAATCATAGTACCACCACATGAATTCTTTTGAGAAATTTTGTGGAATCGGCATCAAAGGAATATGTTTCAATACGGTCGGTGGTTTATACTTTAACGTCACCTTGTTCATCCCAGTAATCGGATCAATCTTTTTGTGAACTACCCTTTTAGGATACTGCGGAGTGAACACATCCCATCTTGTTCTGCCCTCTCTTGCCACACGTTACCATGGATCCTTGGGCTATAGCTGCACAAAAGACGAATACTCAACCATCTCAGCCAATCAATTACCTCGCGATGAGTAGTTCCATTCCACAGAATGTTGCTCAACCTCCACAACAACCCATGAATGATTATTGGGGAGTTGCAGCAGCAGCGGTACACTCTCAAACTACAAATGCTATTTCTGATCTAATAAATGATTTGTCTTCAGGTAGCAGGAGTCATCCACCGAAGCTAACGGAGATGGTGGATTACATTCAATGGCACAAAAAGTTCAAGATTCACTTGGAAGGAATGGGATTAGAAGGCACAAAGGCATGACAGATGCTAAGGGATATGTTGCACCGGTTTTGGAGAATACAGGTGAACCAATTCCGCTTGAAAGCTTAGCTGAGGATGAAAGGAAGAAGTTTGCAGTGGAGAAGAAGGCCTTCTCCCAACTATCTCAAGCTATCAACACTGATCTTCTACATCAGTTTGGATCATGTACAACTTCCAAGCCGCTTTGGGATATGTTGATGAATGATGGTAATGAGAAAACCAGAAAGTTGAGAATGGAAGAATTAAGAAAAGACTTTGAGAACTTCAGTTATGTGGGAAATGAGACTTTGAAGGAATTGATTCCTAGATATTGCCATCTTTTGACTGAATTGTCAAACTATGACATTAAGAGTCCCATGTCTGAGTTGGTGGACAAATTTGCTGATTCTCTACCACCGTACTGGAATCAACACATTGAGGTTCTCAAAGAGAAAGATTCTTATCAATATTGGACTATCAATGAGCTAATTCAGAAGTTAGAGAACAAGGAGTTGGAGGAGAAGAGGAAACCTAGACGATCACAATTCCCACAAAATCCAGAATTGTATCATGCCTCTTCATCTACTTCTGTGAATAGTTTAAGTGTGGCAGGTAATGTTTCGCCACATATAACTTGTGTGTCGAGTGTTATTGAACCACCCAAACAACCAATTAACTATCTTGCACAGACATCAACTTATCCACCAAACTACACCACAAATTCTTACATTCTACAACAACCTAAAATGTCCACCGCATGTTATTCATCCAATACACCTCAACAACAACCTTATATTCCTAACACATCACAAGCTTCTTCTAGCCAAAGTCCTATTGTGTTGAAGTTGCTCAGCAACACATTGCGTTAGTTTCAGCAATGGTTGCATCTTATAATGAACTGGTGGCGAGTCAGATTGGAAATAACTGTCTACCTAATGAAGATTATGCACAGATTGATAAGGTGGAGATGGAGCTTTTATTGATAATCAGTGGGCATTCGCCAGTGTAATGAGAAGGGTGACTGAGTTTATTGAAAAGACCGGTAGGACTGATTTGGCAACATCACCTAACACCACATATGGCTTCAACAAAGCCAAAGTTACTTGTTTTAATTGTGACAGTAAAGGTCATCTCAAGAGGGAGTGCACTCAACTAGCTCAACAAGGTAATAGAAATACTTTTAACTCAAATTACCAAAATCGTCAATCTCAGAACCAAGTAACCTATCAAAACCAAAACAACAATAACTATCAACCACAAAACAATTACCAAAACCGACAGAACACCTCACATAATAACTCTGCTAGACAAACAACTACACCCAACCAGACTCAAACTCAAACACCACATAATCCAACCAGAACCATTATTCCTATTTCCACACCAAATAGCCAAACACAAGGGATGATTATTTTATTCGTTAGGGCTTTTAGAACTGGATGACATTTAAATATATTCCGATGATGCTGGCAAGAAATATCATTCTTTATTGTTAGGTTGTTATAAATATATGTTTTTTTTCCTTGTAATTTTATGTAGTTTGTAAAGTCACATATTGTAATTCTATTGTCATTGAAGTATTTTTTTAAATATATTTGTATTTCTTTTTTTTATAAGTCTTGCATTTTGTATTTATTTTTATTAAACTAAATATTTAACTCAAATTATTGAATTGTAATAATATGGTTGAATCGTATAACAGGTGTTTGACAGAGATTTGTCTAAATACAAAATTGAGTATAATAAAATTGATTAAATAGTCTACCGTTAAAATCAAGAGATCATTGATCTTTATAATGAAACATTTAAAATGTAAAGGTGTTAAAGTTGTTAGTAGCAACTGTCTAAGTCAACAACTGTTTTAACAAACACTTGAATTTACATCTGTTATCAACAGTTTTTTAAACAGTGTTTCAAAATTCTGCTATATTAACGGTGTGCTTTGAACGACGTTATGAAATACGGTTTTTCATTCAACTTTAAATTTACCTCTTAATTTGATCATCCTCTTTTTTGTTTTGATATGTTGTAGATGCATAATTGTGCGACTAATGCTTTGGATTACAATAAACATGTGTTTTGGTGATTGTCGAACGGGCGAAGGAGTAGATTGTTGGGCGAATGTAGATTGTAAAAGGTGCGAAGGAGAAGAAAAGATGCGAAGGAGAGACAGGAGTGCGAATGTAGAATTAATGGTTATGTCATGCTTGGTTCGCACGATGTGTTTGGGCGAACCTGCACATTCGACCATGCAACATGGGCGAATGTGCAGGCCTATAAATAGGTTAAGCAATTTTTGAAAGTTAGTTGTTGGTCATTTTATTCCCTCCTGTTTTGTGTCTCTCCGTAGTGTTTGTATCAACTTATTTTCACGTTAGATTTTATTGTAATCATTATTAAAACGTGTAATTTGAGTTGTTTATGAATGAGAAAAACCTTTGAAAGATGATTTCTGTGTTTTGATTGTTTGATTATCATTATTGTGATTGACGATCCAAAGCGCTTACAAAGAGGTATCAGAGCCATTATGGATCAAACAACTACAATTTGATAATTTTACAGCAGATTTGGACCCTATTTTGATCAAAAACTTTCTGTTTTCATTGATAACATTGAATTGGTGATAAATTGATTGATTAGAGCTTGTTTTCATGGATAAAATGGATAATTCTCTTTGATAAACTTGTTCCAAATCAAATCCGAATCAAAACCTGATTAAAATCATCAAATTCTTTCAACTTTTGAAAAAATTTGATCAAAATCATCTGATTTTCAAAGAATAACCGTTTTTGAAAGTGCAGGGTCGAATCTAGGGAGAAATGGGCGAACGTGTGTGTTAAACGGTCGAACCAAAGGATTTTTGGTCAAAGTTGGTGTTTTAAGTGGTCGAACCTGGAGTTTGTTAGGTTATTGTTGTTCATTCGACCATATTTGTTTCATTCGACCGTTCGAACGGTCGAAAGAGAAATTCAAACGGTCGAAAGAGTATTAAACGGTCGAAAGTGATTTTTGTTTGTTATATCTTTCATTCGTATCTTTGAAAACGGTCGAAGGAGAACATTTTCTTTCATTCAACCACTCAACTCATACGAAGGAGAAATCTATTTAAAACTTTTCTAATCTTTTCGTGTTTAAACTTTTTCAGATCAAGATGTGGAACTTTCCGACTACACCACGACCCAATACGACATCACAACAACAGACAACCATGGATCCTTGGTCGGTTGCTGCCCAAAAGTCTAGTCAACCATCACAACCTATCAACTATATGGCGATGACTAGCACTATTCCTCAACATGTTGCACAATCACAACCGCAACCGATTGGCGACTATTGGGGAGTTGCAGCAGCAGCAGTTCACACACAGACGACTAATGCCATATCAACGCTTATTCAAGACTTGTCATCTGGAAACGGAAACCGACCACATAAGCTTATGGAGATGGTCGACTACAACACGTGGAAGACTAAATTCAAGATCCATTTGGAGGGTATGGGTTTAGAGGGAACTGAGGCGTGGCATATGATTGCGAAAGGCTATGTTGCTCCGATCTTGGAGAACACGGGAGAGCCTATTCCTTTGGAAAATCTAGCAGACGATGAAAAGAAAAAGTTTGCTATTGAGAAAAAGGCGTTTTCTCAATTGTCCCAAGCTATCAACACTGATTTGCTGCATCAGTTTGGTTCTTGCAAAACTTCTAAGCAGCTGTGGGACATGTTGAGAAACAGGCATGATGGAAATGAGAAGACTAGGAAGCTAAGGATGGAGGAGCTTCCCAAAGAGTTTGAGAATTTTAGTTACATGGGTAACGAGACTTTGAAAGAGTTGGTTCCTAGGTATTGTCACTTACTCACAGAGTTGTCAAGCTATGAGATTAGCATACCTATGTCCGAACTGGTGGACAAGTTTGCCAATGCGTTGCCACCGTATTGGAACCAGCATATTGAAGTGTTGAAAGAAAAGGATGCGTACCAGTATTGGACGATCAATGAGTTTATACAGAAACTGGAGAACAAAGAGATGGAGGAGAAGAGGAAAGCAAAGAGGGCTCAAATTCCTCAGAATCCAGAACTTTATCTTGGTGGTACATCTTCTTCACATAGTACTTCCAGTTCTACTACCAATGTTGCTCCACACATCGCATGCGTATCTAACATCGTTGAACCACCCAAACAACCAATCAACTACCTTGCTCAAACATCTTCATATACCTCACCATCATATCCTACAACAACTACCTATATTGCACCATTTTCACCCATGCAACAAGCAGCGTGTTACTCTGCTAGCCAACCTCAACAACAACAACCTTTCAACCCTCAAATGAACCAAATTCAACTTAACCAAAGCCAACTGAACCAAAGCCCGATTGTGTTGGAGACTTCAAATCTAAACAATGTTACTGTTGAGATTGCTCAACAACATGTAGCATTAGTTTCAGCGATGGTAGCATCATACAATGGTCTGGTTGCTAGTCAAATTGGAAACAACAATTTGACCAATCAGGACTATGCACAGATTGACAAGGAAGAGATGGAATTGATGGATATACAATGGGCTTTTGCAAGCATCATGAAAAGAGCCAATGATTTTATTCAGAAGACCGGGAGAACGGATCTTTCAACTTCTCCTAACACCACTAATGGCTTCAACAAAGACAAAGTAACTTGTTTCAACTGTGGTGAAAAAGGTCATTTTAAAAGAGAGTGCACACAACCAGCACAACAAGGTAATCAAAATCCATTCAACTCTACATACCAAAACCGTCAAACTCAAAACCAAAACCAAGTATCATACCAAAGATCCAACAACATTTCAACCTTTCAACCTCACAACAACTATGAAAACTGCCAAAATAACCAACAAAATAACAATGCTAGAACTCAAACCGAACAATCATTCCCATATCTACACCAAACACACAAACCCAAACTGAAAACCCAAATCAAGCTTTGGTGATACAGAAGGATGAGGGTTTCGATTGGACCGGTATGCAGTTGGGTGTGGAAGAAATTACAGCTGGTAATGTGGCTTGTGTGGCACAGCAGATGAACTTGGATGAACCGGTGGAGGTTGAAGAAGAGATTGTGTCTGAGAAGATGAGTGAGTTGAAGATTGAAGAGGTGAATGATGAGATGAATGTTGATGTTGATTGTGCTGAGAAGAAGACTGGAATGGTTATGGATACTGTTGCTGATATTCCAGAACAGTTTGATTCCACTTATTCTGATGAGGAGAGTGATTCTGACTCTGAATCTAGTGTTAACTCACTGGATGACGACATTGACCAGTTGCTCGCTAAAGCCGACTTCTTAATGACAAGGAAATCATGCATAGTGGATGATGCTTGCACCAGAATTGACTACTCCAAGTTTTTCACTGGGAAGGAAGCTCATTTTGCTCTAATGGCAATGACAGAACCTCCTAAGCAGGTAAGTACCGAATCTACTGTTAGTTCCAATTCAACTTGTGTTAAGAATTGCAAAATTTGTGATAAATTGACAGATGAAAATAAGCAACTCAAGGTTCAACTTGAGAGTGCAAAAATCAACTGTCAAACTTATCAAAAAGAATCAAAAGAATTCAACAGTGTACTTGATGGTTATAAGAAAGATATTTCTCAATTGAAAAAGACTTTGTCTTTAAAGCAAATGGCCATAAACAATTATATAAATGATTTAGAAAACACAAAATTGGAAATGGCCACCATCAAGTGCTTTGCCAAGAAAGTAAACAAAAAGCTTGAAAGCTATAAGCACATTGCTTATGTTGTTGACCACATCATAGAAGAAACTTCACAGTCGAGTAGTGCAAACTACAAAGCTGTCCCAGCTCCGGTGTTGTTCGAAAACCATAATTTGCATGCGATAGCACCGGAGAGCTTAGGCAAATCTGACTTTACATCGGATAACAAGTCCAACACATCCAGTGTTGGAGACCCGTATTCTGATGTTAGACCTGTTCTGGGAAACAATGAAGGTGTGGTTGCTGCTGATGATTCTGATGAAGAGGATGAACAATCTGAGACGGTTGTTGAAAAAGTGAGTGATATTCCTGATGAAAATCATATCATCACTACTGAACCGGTTTTACCATCTCAGATTGTTCATCCCATGGCTAACGCTCACAGAAAGAATCCATCAGTAAAGAAAGTTGATAAGAAATTTGAGAAGTCTGTTGTTAAGAATGTTGTTAAATCTGTTGAAAAGAAAATTGAAAATAAAACTGAAAAGTCAAATGATGAGAAAAATGAATCGTGTGATAACCCTGTGAAAGTTTTCTATCGGATGCAAGGCTCCGATAAGATCATGTCTGATGAAGAGTATCCGATTCAATTTGCAAATTATTCTAAAATTGAAAAGATTTGGCAGGAAAGTACCATTTGGTTTCCAAAACATGAACGAACCATTGATATTCCTCCAACTATTTATTGAGCCGACTTACTCAAAGGACCCTGCTCCTGAGAGTTTAAGAAGACAATGTATGGTTGATCAATATCCTATTGCCAGTTATTCTAAGTCGAACATCAAGGAAAACAATGAAGAGTACCGTGCGTGTTTTAAGTGTGGGGAAAGGGGGCATTTACTTGCCAACTGCCCGTATATACGACACAAAAGGCACGAGGTGGAGATGAAGCAAAGGTATGACTGTCCGGTTGATAATCACAATCATCCACAAAGACGGTTTTTCCCTCAGCCAACACCTTTTTATAACCAAAACAACTATTTTAAAAGGAGGGAAAATTGTCTGATGACTTATGATAAACGCAACCGAATAGCAACTGAGAAACAATTGAAGAAACCAATGGTGAACGCAACTGCTGACAACAAAAAGGTACTTGTTAAACCTAATGTCAAACTAGCAGTTGGACCTGTCTCTGTTAAATCAGAGAAGGTAACCAAGAAGGTATCGTTCAAGGATAAAGTAAAGAAACTAGCTGAGACTTCAAAATCTCAGATCAGGATCTTGAAACGGACTGAACAATCTTGGTCATCAAAGGGTTCTGAGGGGGCTTCAACTTCACAAAATGTGAAATCTGAGAAAGAAAAAGATTTGTGTGATAAGAAAAAAGTTGATAAAACCCAAGATGTTTGTGAGAAAGTTGATTCTTTGAAACAATCTGTTCAAAGACCCAAGACCAAACAGGCTTGGGTCCCCCGAAAAATCTAACTTTTCTACTTGATATGAGAAGGGAGCTTCAGATGGCCCTGTGAGCAGTCTTTGGATTGTTGACAGTGGAGCTTCTGGCCATATGACTGGGGATCTTTCGCTACTGTTCGATATTCGAAATATCAATGGAGGCTATGTAGCGTTTGCCGGGAACAAAGGAGGCTATATTACCATGGAGGGTAGTGTGAGCAATGGAATTGTGAGCTTCGAGAGAATTTCTTATGTGAAACAGATAGATTACAATCTGTTGAGTGTCAGTCAGATATGCGACAAGCAATTTTCTGTGTACTTTGACGACAAATCTTGCTACATACTCAAGCCGGGGTTTGAATTACCGAAAAAGTGGGTGATGCTAAAGGCACCGAGAGTGAACAATCTGTACATTCTCGATATGTCAAAAGCCATGACCACCCAAGGCCAAGTCACGTGTTTCCTTTCCAAGGCTACAAAAAAAGAATCCATAATGTGTCACAGGAGAATGGGACACATTCATCTCAGAAAGATGAATCAATTGGTGAAGAATGAACTTGTCACAGGCGTGAACGTCAAACATTTTCACCTAAATGACAAGTGTGTGAGTTGTAAAAAGGGTAAGCAGCACAAACAATCCCATAGACCAAAGAAAGTTAATTCCGTTGAACTGCCACTTGAACGTTTGCACATGGATCTGTTTGGACTGGTCAAGCGTAAGAGTCATGCTGGGGAGTTATACTGTCTTGTGGTGACTGATGATTATTCAAGATTTTCATGGGTGATATGCTTACACAGGAAGAGCGACACATTTGACAATTTGAAAGTTCTGTTCACTCGTTTGGAAAATATCTATGGTCTCAAGATCAAGAGGATTAGGAGTGACAATGGGACGGAGTTTAAAAATGCACAGATGGACGATCTTTGTGAAAACAAAGGAATTCATCATGAATATAGTGCTCCGTATACCCCACAATAGAACGGTGTCGCGGAACGTAAAAACAAGACTCTAATTGAAACGGCGAGGACAATGCTTGCTGACTCAAATCTTCCAGTAATGTTCTGGAACGAAGCAATTTACGCAGCTTGTTATACTCTCAATCGTGTTTTAAAGGCGAAGAAGTTTGGAAAAACTTCTTATGAGCTGTTGAATCGTCGTAAGCCGAATTTGGAGTATCTAGAACTGTTTGGAGCTCCTTGTACCATGCTTAATCCATCTGAGAAGTTCGCACCGAAGGATGAGGAAGGATATTTTGTTGGATATGCAACCCCGCTCAAACGGGTATTTATCAAAAGAACTCGTCAGGTCGAGGAGTGGGCTAACGTTGAAGTACAATGGTACACTCAGAATTTACAAGGAAGCGGTCCAGACTGGATGTTTGATTACAAAGATTTCTTTGAATAATTCAACCTAGATAGCTTGGTTGAAGAGGCTGTACTACGTTTATATTACGAGGTCGAAAACGCAGTGACTTCACCGTTAGTGCGTCCGATTACCGTGAATCCTCAAGCAGCTTCTAATGATACCAATGTTCCTGTCGTTGAAGAAGAAGTATTTCAAGAAGCTTCCACAACGTTGAATTCATCGGAATCAGAAGATGACGACGATGATGTTACAAGCGAAGCTATCTTAGATCATGCTACAGTGACACCACTAGTGAACCCAACTACAAATGGTGCTTCAACATCGAATGTGGGTAATGATATGGTTTCAGTAGAGAACTTAACTACCAAGACGGGAGTCCAAGTACCCGATTATCCGGAATCTCGGATACATCGAATTCACCCGATCGAGCAAGTTATTAGTGATCCTGGTAGCAGTGTGATGACAAGAGGACAATTGAGGAATGCGAACTCACAAGAAAACCTTGGCAATCTTGCTTTATATGCTAAAATACAAAAATCTGGCTTTCAGAATGACTGGTCATTTGCTTGTTATGTTTCGCAGGTTGAGCCGCGAACTTACAAGGATGCTCTTTTGGACGACGCTTAGGTGGAAGCAATGCAAGAGGAGTTGTTGTAGTTTCAGAAACTTGGCGTCTGGACACTGAAAGATCTGACCCCGGGAAGAAAGAAGATTGGAACGAAGTGGGGTTTTAAGTGCAAAAAGGATGATAAAGGAGTGATCATAAGGAACAAAGCTTGTTTGGTTGTACAAGGATTTCATCAGGTTGAGGGAATCGATTACAACGAGATCTATGCACCTGTTGCACGTCTATAGGCAATCCGAATGTTTCTAGCGTTTGCATCATTCAAGAAATTTAAGGTGTATCAAATGGATGTCAAGAGCGCATTTCTTTACGGTGTGGTCAAGGAGGAAGTATACGTAGGTCAACCACCAGGCTTTGAAGATCCTATTCTCCGGGATAAGGTCTACGTACTGAACAAAGCTCTCTACGGGTTGCACCAAGCTCCAAGGCAATGGTATGAGGATTTGAGCACGTATCTTCTCTCAAAAGGATTCAAGCGAGGTTTGGCAGACTGCACACTGTTCACTAAACGAACAGGCGATGACTTGCTTCTAGTCCAGATTTATGTTGACGATATTATATTTGGGTCTACTAACGAATTTCTGTGCAGAGAATTTGAACGTGTTATGCATGAAAAGTTCGAGATGAGCGCAATGGGAGAGATGCAGTTTTTTCTAGGCTTGCAGGTGGAACAAAGACCAACTGGGATCTTTATTCACCGGACGAAATACGTTTCTGAAGTCTTGAGCCGATTCCAGATGGATGATTCGAAGCCGATGGACACACCAATACAACCTAATCACGGGATTGGAGTAGACGCTAAGGGGGAGCTTACTGATCCATTTACATACAGAGCAATCGTCGGATCTCTGATGTATCTCACTGCCTCCAGACCTGATATAATGTTTGCCACATGTCTCTGTGCACGTTATCAATCGAAGCCGAAACAGAGTCATTTTCCAGCTGTCAAACGTATCTTTAGATATCTGAAGGGTTGTCCGTCGAGAGGACTATGGTACCCTAATGATGATAATTTTGACCTAATCGCTTTTATTGATGCAGATTGGGGCGGCTGTGACAAAGACAGCAAATCCACAACGGCTGGATGCCAGTTTATGGAGAGCAGGCTCGTAACCTGGCAATGCAAGAAACAGACCGCAGTTGCATTATCCACATGTGAAGCAGAATACGTTTCAGCATCGAGCTGCTGCTCGCAGGTTCTTTGGATCCAACAACAGATGGTGGACTACCGTTTGCAATTTCTTAAAACCCCTATTTACTGTGAAAATGAAGCCGCAATCGAATTAACAAAAGACTTAGTAAATCACTCAAAGGCTAAACACATCCGGATTAAATATCATTTTATCCGTGATTGTTATGCAAAAGAGTTGATCGATATGGTCAAAATCCACACTGATTACCAATGCGCAGACCTTTTTACCATAGCTTTTGATAAATCGAGATTTGAATATCTTTTGAAAGCTAATGGTATTAAAGAAAAACAAGACTGATCACCACCTCAGTTTAATTTTTTACTGTTTTTCAAGAAAAATTTTGAAAATCCAAAAACATTGAAAAATTTCAAAATTCATAAAAATTAGAAAATTTCTTTGCTGACTGCTATATCTTATTCCCTTAGATTAACGCCGTCATATTTCTGTGAACAAACGATATCTGGGCAATCACATATTTGAAATGCTCCAGCTTATCCTTGGGAACAGTAAATTCAACAATTTATAAAAATCAGAAAAACCAAAAATGATTTCCTGGAGAAAAAGGGGAAATGATAGTACATCAGTGGGGATCTGACACATTCTAAGAAATGTAATGCTATATAGGGCGTGTGTCTGAGTCTGTGCGATGTGCTGATAGGCTTCGTTGACCTATTACTGTGTGCCGGTTACATACATATCAAACGAATTGTTGTGTGGATGAACTCCTTATTGGCATATGGCCTTAGTACCGTAATTTTGTTTGATAGGGTATTTGTACAAAACTCGGAGGTTTTGGGTCGTTATGTTATTAGTTGTCTGGGGATAGCCTCTCTGATCTTCTGCTGTAAGTCATTACGGACCTAGATCAGATAGGGTGTCTTTATAAAAGAGCTTTATGCCAAACCCTAAAGTTACCGAATTGAAGAACTTTCTATGTTTTATGATGATCAAATATTATCTATTACATCGTGTTTATCACTGATGCGAATCATGATTGATATCAGTCCTCAACCTGGTAAAGTGCACATGTTACTTTGTTGCGTTAATTTGCTGACCTGTATACCTCTGTGCATTATATCTTGTAATTTACAGACGACGAAAGCATAATCACGCTTTACAATGAGTCTTTGTGCATTTACTTCTTGATACGGGAGTATGTCGTGTGCGTGGGAACCACAGACAATTATGTTTATACTATACATAATAGTATCAGTCTAAAGCACTGCACAAAAGTCTACATGTGAGTTTATGTGGATCACAATATCAGCAGTTGCCAGATCACACATTGTCTTTAATGATAATAATCAAAAGATCAACGGTGTGATCAGATTTCTAAATAACTGATATGATCCCTTTACCGGAAATCCCAAAACATTTACTGCATTATCTTAACATTTCTGCATTTTATTTTCTCGTCAAAAATTGCAAAATTCAAAAAGATTTTAGGTGTGTTTTAACATATACTTTAGAAAATCCAAAAAGATTTTACATTTCTATCTTATTTTTGATAGCTGATGGTGGTTGATGAGGATTTTCCAAATCTTGATGAACCATTTGAGCTTTGTTATATTCAATTGAGAAAATATGATTGTCGGATGCTTAAATGTTGGAAAATATTTTGAATGGGACTCGATTTTGAGATTTGGTAAAATTTTCAAAATTCCTGATTCACTTTCGCCCATTCGATTGGGTCGAAGGAGGAATTTCATGTTCATTCGTATGTTTTATTTTGGGCGAATGTGAGAGTTCTTAAGATGTTTTTCTCTTTCGAACCCTTTTATCTCATTCGCACCTTTCATTAGGGGCGAAGGAGACAAAAGCTTCACATTCGACCACAATGAACGGTCGAAGGAGCAATCTATATATACCCATCTCTGCTCATTCGACCCCTTACACATTTTTTTCAACATTTTTAATCCTAAGTCCACTTGTTGCTCGTCACATTTAGATCTTACCATTGTGTTTGCCTGTTAATTCTGATCATTTTGCAATAATTTTTATAGGTGAACATCATCATTTGAATGCTTAATCATTGCATTTCAGTTCGAGCCCTAACTACTATTGAACAGGGTCTTACACATGATAATTGGACTTGAATTTGTTAGGGGGAGATTATCCAAAAACATAGGTTTAAACATCAACAGTTAGGGTAATCGATTGTTTAAACACATAGAACCCTAGTTTTTGATTAAAAAAACACTTAATCAATGTTTAACTGATAAAATTGATTGTTAGGAAAGGTTAATCGGAAGTTTTAGATGGTTGTTGAATCAAAATGGCATGTTTAAATCCACTGGTTTTCATAATTGAAATTTGAAATGAAGAACAGACTCCTTCGCACTTTTCGAACGGTCGAACGTGCAAAAATGGGCGAAGGAGTAGATCTGTCTGGGCGAATGAAGACAAATGGGCGAATGAAACATTTTTTTTTAAAACTTTTTACATTCGCACCTATAAAACTTTACATTCGTACCCCAAATATTCTCATTCGCACCTCCGTTTGGGCGAATGAAGAATCAATTACCAAATTTTCAACTTTTGATTATTTTGTCGATTTTTAACGTGTTTACTTGTTTTATTTTGCAGTATAAACCATGTCTGAACAAGAAAAACCTACTGAACAAGCTGGATCATCTGCATAAGCTGCTAAGAAAGGAAATGAAGAACTTTTGCCGTTTGAGAATGCGCATAACTGTTGTGAATATCTTGGGGATGTTAAGAAGCACGTTGAGTTTACAGAGATTATCGAGTTTCTAAAGAGAAGTCGGGTGATAGATGCAATTGCTACACCTGCCATTATCTATCGAGACATGCTACAAGAGTTCTGGACGAATGCAAAGATGGATTTCCGGGAGTGTGAATCATCTCTGGTTAGCAAGATTCAAGGAAAATTGGTTATTGTTTCAGAGAATGATATCAGGGAAGCTTTGAAGCTTAGAGATGAAAAGACTGATCCCAGAGAACTTAGCTTTACTGAACTGTATGTGTGTGAATGGATCGTGTAACAACAAAGAATGATCAAACAAGTTAGTTTTAGGTGCGGAATCCCTAAAACAATCACAAAATAATAGTCAAACAGATCAAAACAAATAAATCATCATTTTCAAAAGCTTTTCATTAATTAACAACTCGATTACATGTTTAAAGATGATACAAATAGGGTGAGAACGTGAAATGAGCTAAATAAAACTTCTAGAGAGAATATCAGAAAGTGGAGGGAATAATATGACCAAAAGTTACATTGAAAAATCAAGCTTGTCTATTTATTGACTGCACATTCGCCCATTTTGTTCATGCGAATGTGCAGGTTCGCCCAAACTGTATGGTCGAACCAAGCTATACAATAAACTATATTCAAATTCGTACAAAGCTTTCTCCTTCGCACCTTCTGTTCTTCCTTCGCACCTTCTAGAGCCTTCCTTCGTATCTACAAAACTCCTTCGCACCAACGACAAATCACAAAACAAGTTTGTTGTTCAATCCGAAGCACTAGTCGCACAATTGCATCTACAAACTCCCCCTCGACTATTGCTTGGATTGCTGTCGACGTTGTTCGTCCATTCTAATGTTCATCAGTTTGATATGTCGTTGAATCTTCTGTTCTTTAGTCAAAACCGGTTCCTGAAATTGCTTTGGCTTCGTCTTTTTCAATTTAGGCACCTTTTGCTTCTCAACAAACTTTCGGAGCTTCTCGCCATAGTCACAACCAGCATTAATGTCATATGCAAAGCACAGAAATACCACACGTTGGTACTTTCCTGCTTGCTCAGCATCCTTCGCATCAGAATAGATCGGATTATAAAACAACATTATTATATCCTCATGTGAACAGTTGATTAACCACATGGGATCAAAAATGTGTATTTTCTTGTAGTTCTTCTCTCCGTCTTTCAGTACAATCACAGCCTTTGCTATCTTCCAATCGTAATACCACCAAATGAAATCTTTAGTGAAGTGTTGTGGGATCGGCAACAAAGGAATCTTTTTCAACATTCGCGGTGGTTTATACTTTAACGTCACCTTGGTCATACCTGTAATCTGATCAATATCCTTTTTATGAACAATACGTTTCGGATATTGTGGTTCAAAAAAATCCCACTTGGTTCGGCTTTCTCTTGTCATCTTCTCAGCAAAGTAGGCAATCTGACTATTTGACGCTCCCGTTAAACGGTGACGACAAATATCATGAATTGCCCAATAGGGAAGAGTCTTCAAATGATGAAACTTATCGAAATATAAGATCCCCTTCTCCCACTTCACTTCTATGCATCTCAATTCTTTAACAAACTTCCAGGCCAATGCACGACCTTTGAAAATACCACTATGAAGTTTGTAAAAGCTTCCTTGTATTTCAGCTTTCGGACGATTGTTCTCTTTTTCTTTCAATTTCCTCAAGAATTCCTTCAAACTCTCCGATTGCTCGAACCGTGGTTTGTCATGCCCTTTGAAAATTTCATCTTCAAATGCTTTACTCTTCTCTTTCGCCAGTTTCTCGGCTTGGTTTAGCAATTCATCTGAGAATCCAGGAAATCCACAATCTTGATTATTCTTGAAATATTGTGGATATTCCTCACTCGTTATGTCTCTCATTTCAACATCCTCAAAAGCAGGAACATCACGGTCATTAGAATGATTCCCGGCTTCCTTCTCAGATATCTTTGGAATGAAATTATCAGCAAGTAATGCTTCCAAAGTCTTTCCAACCTGTTTAGCTAAACCCTCAAGTATCTCTTTTGAAATTGCCGCAGAAACCTCTCCATCTTCAAGATCAGGGTCATGAAACTCCAACTCAAATAGTTTATTGCTCGACTCAAATATCTTTGGAAATCTGCTTGTCATGTCAATCGTCCAGACTCGATCTGTGAGCATCTGGCGATACATGTTCTTGTCGTCTTCAGATAAGGACTGCAGTTTCTCATTCCAGAAGATATCGTCATCCACATTCTCTCCTGGAGTCTTAGAACTCGACTCTCCACCCTTGCTTGAATCACGCTTTTCATATGTAAACTTGTCAGCGTTATCATCATCATCATCACTACTACTATCGAAAGCAGAGCTGTTTCCATCACTCGATCCACCATCTGAACCTCCATCATCTCCATCATCTTTCTTCTTCTTCTTAGTATCATTACCTGCATCTTCATCAAGTTCTTCATCTTCTTCTTCGTCAGATGGTTCAAAATCGACCTGTTCTTCTTCTCTTTCCTTATCTTCTTCACCAGCTTGAAGTTGAGGAGCTCGAGAGTACAAGTCTTTGATCAAATTATCCATATTCTTGTTACTCTTCTTCAGCTGTTTATTCTCCTCCTTCAAGACTATAATTCTTCTGGTGTTTCGTTGCTCGTGCTTCAGCAACTTCTTATTCTCTCTTTTCAACCTCTTGATAGTTTTCTTCAAAACTTCATTATCATCATGTGATGTGACTACGACTTCCAAAATCTTTTGATCATTTGTTTTCAATTGCTCGATCTCAGTTTGTTGTTTGTTGATTATATTCATCATCTCAGACAATCTTTGATTCACAGCACTCATAATATCACTATCCACCGAAACTTTCTTCTTCATAGGTGGTTCAACAACATCAGGCTGTTTGCCTTTCCTAATCTTCTTGAGCACATTATCCAATGCTTCGTTAAACCGATCAACAGGTATATCTTCACTCTGTTTTGTACTCGATGTAGTTGCAGTCTTTTGCTTCTTCTGTGCTGGTGCAGTAACCGGTGACTTAGAACTAGAAGCTGGTGGTAGTTTCTTATCAGCTATAAGCGATTCAATCTCCTTCTTTCTCTTAAGACTTGGTTTCTATGGTTTCTTCTTCTTTGACTTAGCAGCTTGTACGGGAGAACCAGGAAAGTCTTCTTCTTCATTCAAAGTCATTTCATCATCATCAACAGGAATAGGACTCTTATTCCCTTGATCTTCAACAATCTGACTAGCAGACACACCAGCCTCAGTGGCCTTGGGCGTGGCGGTCTTTACTGTCTCAGCATCTGAATCCCAATGTTCATCTTCCTGCGTCTCTTCAGAATCAACTGACGCCTCATCAACTAGGTGTAACCCTTTCTTCGCCATGCTCTTATGTCTTCTTGGTGTGCTTTTCTTCTTTTCAGGTTCAGTCGCAACCTCTAACCTTATCTCTTTCTTCTTAATCTTTCCACTCTTGGCACCAACATTCACAACCTGTCTTTTGCGCTTCGCATCAGGATCAACAGGATGTAATGGGTTATCAGGATCAGAATCACTGTTTGCATGTCTCACAAGCCCTTCACCTGGATCTGTATAATCAACTGTTGCTAGATGTCCAAATAAACGCCTTACTGGAGGACGTTCATTGACTGACAATCCCTTATACGCCTTCATCCTAGCAAGTGTATTAAGCGACATATGTTCCTGAACAACTATGTGCTTAGGATCTCTTTTCAATTCCTTATACTTGTTGTCAAACACCATCTGGAGGAAACTAGGATAAAGTAGAAACTTCAGATTCCTCGTGCCGTTCACAGGCTCTAATAAGTGATCCATCAGCATGCCTGAAACATTGAACGGTTTGTTCAATACCAAGGCAACCATCATGGAACTGATACTTTTGCACATTAAATCATATCCTCCAGCTACAGATCCGAAGACATGTATCAAAACATGTGCCAGATATTTGAATTGAGGGCACAGTTTTCCCTTGTGCAATGAACCGTCAGTGATTGGTCCATTGTATTTCATTCTTAGAAAACACTTTCGCTGATCCATAAAACTAAACTCCTTAGGATCTGTCGGCTCATCTTCTAAGTTCAACGCCTCTCTTAGATCCTCTTCACAAACAATAACTCTCTGCCCTTGGATCTTGCTAGTCAAGCATGACTCGCATTTCCAGAAATCAAGCATTGCTCCCGACCAGAATTCTTGCATCATATCTCTTTAGATAATCGTCTGTGTAGCAATAGCATCTATTACCCTGCATCTCTTCAAGAATTATATGATTCCGATAAACTCCGTGTGCTTTTTAACCTCTCCGAGATACGCACAACAGTTATGCGCATTTTCGAAGGCTAAAAGCTCTTCAGGAACTGTCTTGGCAGGCTGTGAGGATGATCCAGCTTGTTCAGTTGTCTTTTCCTGCTCGGACATGGTTAAATCTACAAAACAAAACAAAGACACATGTTAAAAATCGACAAAAATTCAAACTTTGAAAATTTTGGTAATAAACATTCTCATTCGCCCAAACGGGGGTACGAATGAGAAATCCATAAGGTACGAATGAGAAAGTTTGATGGTATGAATGTATTGATTTTGATAAAAAGTTTCATTCGTCCAAACTTTCTTCATTCGACTGGTTGGTTATCTCCTTCGCCTATTCGAAAGGGTCGAAGGTGACTGTTCTTATTTTAAATTTTCAATTTTGAAATTAAGGGTTTCTGATCATGTTCTTTTGATTGGTATTGCATCTAACAATGCCGATTAACCATACTATACTAACAAAATCATCAATTAATCATTATATATGTGTTTTCAATTAAAACTAGGGTTCTAAACACAACAGATGATCAATTGATCAACCTGTTGGTTTTGAATCCATGGTTTAAAGTTATTCTCCCCCTAAAACACACATATAATGAATCCTAATCAGCAATTGTCACAATGAAATTGATTATTAACAGTTTTAGTGTTTAGGGCTCGAAACAGAAAACAGGGATTAAATCCATCAATCCTGAGTGTTAACCTGTATAAGATAGTGGAAAATGATCAGTGTTTAGAGACGAACACAATGATATGATTCAAAATGGCAAAGCAACAAGGTGAGGTTAAGATGAAAATTCTGAAAATTTTTTTGAATGGGTTCGAATGAGACTGGATGATATATATAGGCATCTCCCTTCGCCCGTTTTGTTTGTACGAAAGAGAAACTTTTGTCTCCTTCGAGCCTAGTGAAAGGTTCGAATGAGTCAAAAGGGTTCGAATGAAACATATGTTCAAGAACACTCTCCTTCACCCGTTTAAAACATACGAAGGAACATGAAAAATCCCACATTCGACCAACCGAATGGGCGAATGAGAATTGGGATTTTTGATAAATTTTCCAAATCTCAAAAACGAGTCCCGGTCCAATTATTTTCCAACTTTTAAGCATCCAACAATCATATTTTCACAATTAAAAAGTTACAAAGCTCAAATGGTGTAACAAGGTTTAGAAAATCGACATCAACCACCATCAGCTATCAAAAATAAGATGGAAAAGAAAAATCTTTTTGGATTTTCTAAAGTTTATGCTAAAACACACCTAAAATCTTTTTGAGTTTTGTAATTTTTGACGAGAAAATAAAATGCAGAAATGTAAATGAAAAACTGTAAATGTTTTTGGGATTTCCGGTAAAGGGATCATATCAGTTATTGAGAAATCTGATCACACCATGATCTTTTTGAATTATTATCATTAAAGACAATGTGTGATCTGGCAACTGCTGATATTGTGATCCACATAAACTCACATGCAGACTTTTATGCAGTGCTTTAAACTGATACTGATATTTATAGTATAAACGCAATTGTCTGTGGTTCCCACGCACACGACATACTCCCGTATCAAGAAGTAAATGCACAAAGACTCATTGTAAAGCGTGATTATGCTTTCGTCGTCTGTAATTGTACAAGATATAATGCATAGAGGTATACAGGTCAGCAAATTAATGCAGCAAAGTAACATATGCACTATACCAGGTTGAGGACTAATATTAATCATGATTTGCATCAGTGATTAATACGATGTAATAGATAATCTTTGATCATCATATAACATGGAAAGTTCCTCAATTCGGTAACTTTAGGATTTGGCATAAAGCTCTTTTATAAAGACACCCTATCTGATCTAGGTCCGTAATGACTTACAGCAGAAGATCAGAGAGGCTATCCCCAGACAACTAATAACATAACGACCCTAAACCTCCGAGTTTTGTACAAATACCCTATCAAACGAAATTACGGTACTAAGACCATATGCCCATGAGGAGTTCATCCACACATCAATTCGTTTGATATGTATGTATCAGGCACGCAGTAATAGGTCTACGAAGCCTATCAGCACATCGCACAGACTCAAACACACGCCCTATATAGCAGTACATTACTTAGAATGTGTCAGATCCCCACTGATGTACTATCATTTCCCTTTATACTCTAGGAAATCATTTTTGATTTTTCTGATTTTTATAGGTTTTTGAATTTACTGTTCCCAAGGATAAGCTGGAGCATTTCAAATATGTGACTGCCCAGATATCGTTTGTTCACAGAAATCTGACGACATTAATCTAAGGGAAGAAGATATAGCAGTCAGCAAAGAAATTTTCTAATTTTTATGGATTTTGAAATTTTTCAATGTTTTTGGTTTTTCGAAATTTTTCTGAAAAGCAGTAAAAATTTAAACTAAAAAGTGATAGACTGAGGTGGTGGCCAGTCCTGTTTTTCTTTAATACCATTAGCTTTCAAAAGATAATCAAATCTGGATTTATGTGAATGGATCGTGTAACAACAAAGAATGATCAAACAAGTTAGTTTTAGGTGCGGAATCCCTAAAACAATCACAAAATAATAGTCAAACAGATCAAAACAAGTGAATCATCATTTTCAAAAGCTTTTCATTAATTAACAACTCGATTACACGTTTAAAGATGATACAAACAGGTGAGAACGTGAAATGAGCTAAATAAAACTTCTAGAGAGAATATCAGAAAGTGGAGGGAATAATATGACCAAAAGTTACATTAAAAAATCAAGCTTGTCTATTTATAGACTGCACATTCGCCCATTTTGTTCATGCGAATGTGCAGGTTCGCCCAAACTGTCTGGTCGAACCAAGCTATACAATAAACTATATTCACATTCGTACAAAGCTTTCTCCTTCGCACCTTCTGTTCTTCCTTCGCACCTTCTAGAGCCTTCCTTCGTACCTACAAAACTCCTTCGCACCAACGACAAATCACAAAACAAGTTTGTTGTTCAATCCGATGCACTAGTCGCACAATTGCATCTACATGAACAGAGGAAATGCTTTCTAAGGATGAAATATAACGGGCCGATTACTGATGGTTCTTTACACAAGGGAAAGCTTTGTCCCCAATTCAAGTATTTTGCGCATGTTATGATTCATGTCTTCGGTTCAGCAGCAGGAGGTTATGATTTGATGAGAAAGAGTATTAGCTCAATGATGGTTGCACTAATATTGAACAAACCGTTCAATGTATCAGGGATGCTTGTGGAACATCTATTGGAACCTGTCAGAGGCACAAGCAATTTGAAGTTTTTGTTGTATCCTCGATTCCTTCAGATGATATTTGATCACAAGTATAAGGAGTTGAAAAGGGATCCGAAGTAGATTGTAGTTCAAGAACATATGTCCATCAATACATTGGCAAGAATGAAGTCTTATAAAGGCTTGTCGATGAATGAACGACCACCTGTTAGACGTTTATTTGGACATTTGGTGAGGATTGATTATGAGGATCCAGGTAAAGATAAGGTAAGGCATGATGATAGTGCATCAGACGTAGACAATCCATTACATCCTGTTGACCTTGAGGCAAAGCGAAAGCGACATGTTGTGAATGTGGTAGCTAAGAGTGGCAAAGGAAAAGAGAAAGAAATCAGGATCGAAGTTGTTTCTGAGACTGAGCCTGCAAAGAAGAGGAAAGTGTCAAGAAGGCAGAATACTGTGGCTAAGAAAGGATTACATCTTGTTGATGAAGCGTCAGTTGATTCTGAAGAGACGCTAGAGGATGAACGTTGGGATTCTGCAACTGAGACTATAAAGACTACCACGCCTAAAGCCACTGTGGCTGGTGAGTCTGCGAGTCTGAATAGATCAGTGGAGGAACAGAGAATGAATAGTCCTATTCACTTAGATGAAGAGGATGAGGGTTTAGGTTTGGGAGCAGGAGATTTTCCTGGTTCACCAGTTCAGGGGGAGAAACCAAAGAAGCCCCAATTTAAGAAGAAAGAAAAAGTGTTAAAGCCCGCAGAGAAACGAGCTAGAGAGATTGAATAGTTAGTAGCAGGAAAGAAGTTGCCACCTGCTTCAAGCTCGAAATCACCAGTTGCTGCTCCAGCCTCTAAGAAGCAGAAAACCACAACTACTTCCAGTACTAAACAAGGAGCTGATATACCTGTTGACACTTTTAACGAGGCATTGGAAAATGTACTGAAGAAGATGAAGAAGGGCAAACTGCCTGAGGTTGCTGAAGTTTCCACTCGAAAGGTTACAGTGGATAGTGATGTGATGAACACTGTTAATCAGAAACTTGCTGAGATGATGAATATCATAAACAAGCAGCGGACAGAGATTGACCAATTGAGAAAGAATGACTTAAATATGTTGGATGTCGTTGTTACATCACATGAAAACAATGAAGAGCTGAAAAAGAAGATTAAACGGTTGCAGAAGGATAATAAGAAACTGTTAAAACATGAGCAAAGAAACACCAGAAGGTTTATAGCTTTGAAGGAAGAGAATAAAAAGCTAAAAGAGAGTAATAAAAGCATGGATAATCTGATTAAAGATTTATAGTCTCGAGCTCCTTAGTTGAAAGAAGGTGAAGAGGATAAAGATCAAGATGAGGAGCAGTTTGATTTCGAACTGTCTGATGAAGAGGAGGATGATGAAGATCTTGATGAAGATGCTGGAAAGACTCCTAAAAAGAAGAAGGATGATGGAGATGATGATGATTCGAATGATGGATCTGGTGATGATAGCAGCTCTGCATTTGATGATGATGATGATGATAATGATGATGATGATACAGATAAATATAAGTATGAGAAAAGGGAATCTGGAAAAGGAGGAGAATCAAGTTCTAAAGCTCATGGAGGATCAGTTGATGATGATATGATCTTTTGGAACGATAAGCTGAAGTCTATGTCTGAAGATGATAAACAGATGTATCGCCAGATGCTTACTGATCGAGTCTGGACGATTGACATGACCAGCAGATTTTCTGAGATCTTTGAATCTTGTGACAGGTGCTTGAATTAGAGTATAATGATCCAGATTTGGAAGATGGTGAAGTTTCTACGGCGATGACAAAAGAGATTTTTGGAGGTTTAGCGAAGCAGGTTGGGAAAACGTTAGAAGAACTATTGGCTGATAACCAAATTCCTAATTTACCTAAAAAAGAAGCTAGAAATCATTCTGATGATCGTGACGTACCTGTGTTCAAGGATATTGAAGTTGAAGATGTCACCAGTGAAGAGTATCCAGAATATTTTAAGAAAGATAAAGATTCTGGATTTACTGCATTTACTGATGAACTATTGAATCAAGCTGAGAAACTTGCAAAAGAAAAGAGCGATAAGTTTGTTGATGAAGTGTTCAAAGGGCATGATAAACCGCATATCAAAAAATCCGATAGCTTGAAAGAGTTACTGAGGAAACTAAAAGAGAAAGAAGCCAATCGTCCGAAAGCCGAGATTCAGGGTAGCTTCTATAAACTCCACAACGAAATGTTTAAAGGAAAAGCATTGGGTTGGAAGTTTATAAAGCAATTAAAGTGTGTTGCCGTGAAATGGGAGAATGGGATACTCTACTTTGATAGATTTCATGATTTGAAGACTCTCCCATACTGGGCTATTTGTGATATTTGTCGACATAAGTTGACTGGATCGTCAAATGATCAGATTGCCAACTTTGCTGATAAAATGGCGAGAGAAAGTAGGACGAAGTGGAATCTTTTTGAACCTCAGTATCCGAAGCGGATTGTTCACAAGAAAAACATTGATGATATAACTAGTTTGCCCAAGGTGACTCTAAAGTACAAACCACCAAAAGTGTTGAAACATATTCCATTGTTGCAGATTCCTCAACACTTTGCAAAAGACTTTATCTGGTGGTATTATGATTGGAAGATTGCAGAAGCTGTGATAGTTTTGAAGGATGGTGAAAAGAGTTTCAAGAAAATACACATTTTTGATCCTATGTGGTTGGTGAATTGTTCACATGAGGACATCGTTATGTTGTATTACAATCCCATATTCAGCGTTGTGAAGGATGCTGAACAAGCAAGTAAATACCAGCGTGTGGTATTTCTGTGCTTTGCTCATGACATTAATGCCGGATGCGACTACGATAAGAAGCTTGGCAAGTTTGTTAAATTTCAAGAGGTTCCTGAAGTGAAGAAGAAAAAGACAAAGCACGTATTTGAAAAGGCGATGACGTTGGAAGAAAAGAAACTACTGCGCATCAAGCTGATGAACAAGAGAATGGATGAAGAACGAAGGCTTAAATAATCCAAGCAATAGTCGAGAGGGAGTTTGTAGATGCATAATTGTGCGACTAATGCTTTGGATTACAATAAACATGTGTTTTTGTGATTGTCGAACGGGCGAAGGAGTAGATTGTTGGGCGAATGTAGATTGTAAAAGGTGCGAAGGAGAAGAAAAGATGCGAAGGAGAGACAGGAATGCGAATGTAGAATTAATGGTTATGTAATGCTTCGTTCGCACGATGTGTTTGGGCGAACCTGCACATTCGACCATGCAATATGGGCGAATGTGCAGGCCTATAAATAGGTTAAGCAATTTTTGAAAGTTAGTTGTTGGTCATTTTACTCCTTCCTGTTTTGTGTCTCTCCCTAGTGTTTGTATCAACTTATTTTCACGTTAGATTTGATTGTAATCATTATTCAAATGTGTAATTTGAGTTGTTTATGAATGAGAAAAACCTTTGAAAGATGATTTATGTGTTTTGATTGGTTGATTATCATTATTGTGATTGATTCAGGGATTCCATACCTGAATCAAACTTGTTTGATCAATCTCTTTGTAGATTTGACGATGCAAAGCGATTACATATGTGTTATCTCAACAGAGATTTAATTTGTGTGTACATTTAACTGACATTGTGAATGGAACAGACGTTACAAAATACAATTTTTATTTTAAACGGTAGATTGACTCTTTAATTTGGTTTTTACCAAACATAGTATAACAGTTGCTTTGTTTATTTTTTTGGTTTTGGTAAACAGACCTTAAACTAATTGTTTTCAACATACACACAAATGGTAATAAACAGATGTTGTCAAAACAACAGACGATGGGATAAATAATGTTGTTTTTAATAAACAAAGCTTAACATTTAAAATTAAATCGTACATAATAAAAATCATATTTACTATACAAAACTACTTAATTAAAATCTCAAAAATCCTTTGTTTCTTTTTCAGAAACTCCCTTGAAAGATCCTTTTTTAATTCCGTTAACGATTCATTGATGTCGTTTTCGATTTGTAGTTGTTGCGTCCAATAGTCTTCTATCTTGTCTCTTAAAGCACTTGTTAGTTCATGCAACACCATATCTAGCAGGGCAATGCTTGCCCAGGATTGTTCCTTAATTGTTTCTTCGATCCTCTCTACTTCATTGCAAAAATTTTCATCTTTTCTCTTTTCTGTTAGTGACCAAGCGCTGGATAAAGACTTAGCATCTGATGTATCAGCAAAATGGTAGTATGATCTATTTGCCATTTTGGTAGATGAATTTTAGAATATGTACTGTGTGGAATTTATAGATAAAGTATTCCGTCTATTCGTTTTCCAAATTCTTCGTCCATTTATGTTTCACAAATTGTATAGACTTTTTAGATACTATAAACCTTTTGAAATTAATTAAAAAATCATTATAAGAAAACCTTTCATTTAACACGTTAGCCCAAGTATAATAAATATTCTACCGTATGACCTTTCATCTTCACGCGTTGTCAGTCCATAAAATACTAAAGACATTCGAAAGTTCATCATAAACGATTTTAATTAATATTAACATTTACATTTCTGTGTTCACCAATTGTATAAATGGCAACCCCAAGTGATAACCGTGAAGATGAAATGAAGGAATTTGTTCTTAATCAAATTACACGACAATACTATCAAGATTTGAAGACTACAAGAGAGTTGAAGATTTGTTTTGACCGTTTGCACTTGGGCACACTTGAGCGAGACATTGTTCAATGGATTTTGAAGTCAATGTCTTCGACTGCTGTTCGTGAATTGTCGTTGTTGTGCAATTCAGAGCCCGGTATTAAGGATGTAGAACTTTTGGCAAGATTCAAAGATCTACACGCACAGCTTGAAGCTTCAATGGAATTGAAGCATAAGTTTATTAATTCCTTTAACTAGGTATGTATATTGATGTTTAAAATTCATTATAGTTGTTTTGTTTAATGTTGATTATATATGGTTTTTTTATATATTGCTACATATTGTCTATAGCCTTTTAATCCGTGTTATTAACTGTTATCGTGGAAGGAACAACAATTAACAGTGGATCTGCTACATTATGTATATAATAAAATAATAATTATTATAAAAGATATCAACATACGTTGCTAAACAGTGCTTCTTCGCAGCAGACGTTGCTATAGCGTTGCTAAACAGGTGTTTTAAAAAAACGTGCTTAATTTATGTAATGAACAGAGTTGCGAGAGGAACAGACGTTGAATCACAAACAATTGAATTACAAATGATCTATTGCCTCAGTATTATTAACTGATTTTTTGAAAGCAAAGCCGTTACGAAATACACTTTTTCTTTTAACAATAGATTGAGTGTTTTAGAGGTTTGGTCTGTTGATGTGTCAATATAAACAGACGTTGCGAAACAGACGTTTGGTCTGTTAACGGGTCAGTGGTTACCGTACAGCGGATAAGGGTTGGTTTACTCGTCTCGTGTGTTTCCACACGGGATCTCGCCTAGTATAACAAAAAAGTAATTAGAGTGTGAGGTGTCCCCTTCCTAAAGCTATACATCATGCTCTAACTCTATACCCATACCCATGGAGCTCCAACTTGACTCATGTTTGAATTTTCAGATTTCAAAAAAAAAAAATAAATAAATAAATTTCGATTAAATTTAAATTATTTCCTCAAATATATACATTTAATTGCAATAACTAAGTTTCCTTTTTCAATATTTTATTAAAACAGTTATTTTTACTCTTTATATCAACTATCTACTATAAATAAAACCAACCAGGGTGTATTCCCCGCGTTGCGGGGGTCGGGTTTGTAAAACCATGGACTGAATATTTGACTAAGACTAACTATTAAACGCTAGTAACATTACATCCCAAAATTTATATTATAGAATACACAATTCGTTTTACATTACAGAATAGGGCGAGCTTAGTCTACGACACGTGCTTTTAGAGGCTGAAGTTGTCACTCTAATTTGCAGAATTTCCTAAACAACACAAACCAAGGAAAAATTTATTCAATAACATCCTAAACAGACTTTAGTAATAAACTGTGCCACATTCCACTACTATCCTTCCCAAAACCAGGGCCGCTATGCCTCGCAATCTCTCGCACCTCATGTGGCATACGCTGATTAGCTTCCTCAAGGACTCTGCATTATAGTTTAGTGATGATACTGCGTTTTCACTTGTCTCTACATTGTGGGTCAATGTTGCCATCGCAATTTCCTGCATCGGCACGTCTTCAGAAGCTACTTTAGATGACGATGCAGCCTGCAGATCACAATCCCAATAGCAAGAAAAGATCAGAGCACATTTTAACATTTTTAGTAGCCTGTTATTTTTCTATTAAAATGCATCTCCCACTCAATGACAACAAAGATATTATAAAAGAACCTACATTATACAAACAGTAAAAATTACCATCCTCATATTTCATGAGTTGTTACTACTTGGAGAAGAATCAAGAACTGTCTTGTATTTTAATTCGAGGAATTGATTTCTTTCCATATTGAGAATGAAGCTCCCCATCACGTACATGTCCGTCGTGTGAGTTTAGCATACAATATATGTCTTTGGGCCCTGAGACTTCTATCCCACATTGAATAATTTCCTAAACAATAGAAATGATATAAAATTCTATTAATATTATGTATGTCAAATAAGTTCAAACCAGTAATACGAAGAATTTTACAATTTATTTGGACTGTGAACAATAGAATTTACCTTCATCATATTGCAAGAGTTGTTACTACTTGGAGACGAATCAAGAACTGTCGTATACTTCATATTCCAAGACTTGTTACTGCTTGGAGAGGAATCAAGAACTGCTCTTGTATTAGTAGCCAAGTAGATACCTCCAGCCTTCCATCTAACGTATGAAGAAAACTAAAGAGTCGTCCGCCGCGCGAGCTTTGCTTACGATACGTGCCTTCAGGAGCTGGGAACCCCATCTCACATTGCAAATTTTCCTAAACAACATTAACCAAAGGCTTGTTAATAGTATGTATAATACAAAGTCAACCTAACAGTCTCTACATCATTATCGCCCTGATTTATTGACCACGTTGCCAACACCAATGTTATCCCCATCACGACCATTGAGGCTAAAACGGACCTCATTGCCTACACCAATGTCATTACCATCACCACCATTGAGGGTAAAATTGGCGGAAAGGAATACGAAAGACAGAATGCGACCTGCCCACTAACGTTACCATCCTACACGCACCATTTCAATTGCTGCGACATCATCATCACAACACATCTGATATCATCGTCCCTGTGATCTGTTGTCAATCATTAGGATGCTTTAAGTTTTGGGTAGGGCGTAGAAGGTGGGGGTGTTGACAGTTACAACGCTGTAGAAGGCAGGGGTGGTCAAGATAACTTAACATGGAACTGGAAAATGGTTTGGGCCGAGACATTACAAACATAAACTACATCAAGCACTAAACACAGCACAATGATATCAACAACTGCATGATACTAAATTACAATGGAATATGACCTGATTATTATTGTTATTACGATTATTATACATGATCAGAAGAAATGAAAGAAGCTAGTGAGTGACTGAATTGGTTGGGATAATTGAGTGACAGTGAGTAATAACATTAGTATTATTATTAGACGGAATCAAAATGTTAAGTACGAAAGTGGAATGGAATTGCGTATCTATTTGACTCGCTTTCTTATGCGAACTAACCACCTGTCTTCTGATTTCCCTCATTCTTCTCTACATACGATACAACAACTTTTGATGCCTTTAGCAAACAAACACCTAGCATGTTATTTGTTTTGGATTATCATCATCAGTAATTAAACACACTAATAAATCTTATAATATCAACACATAACTGTCTAAAGCGCTGTTAAACAAACTTTCTAGCCAAATAACCTAATCAGCTTTAAAGACACTTTGAGCAAACATCATTAGCTGCCATTCTAGCAACAACTATTAACTAACAGGGAATATTTATACAATAACAACACCTATAATTTACCTAGTTGATATCACCATATAAACCTTTATCAAGGGTGATAAACTTAGATTTGTTGATAACACCCCATGCTATTAATTCATCAGATCCTTATGATCTTGTCCCAATTCAAACGGCTTTACCCTTAGATAACCATATGATTGAAAGCACAAAACTATATCAAACATTCTCATAAGTCCTATGCTATGAATACTCTACAACACCACACAAACCCCCATTATTAACCTACCTCATATGCTATATGCAATCTTTATCACCACATAAACCTCTATCAAGGACGACTTCAACCTAACCCCTATACTGCTCTATATCACCATACAAACCTCTATTATCAATTTAACACCTACGCTATATATACCCTATACATAAACCTCTATAAAAAAACCTAACTCCTATACTACTCTAAATCCCCACATAAACCTCTATTATCAATTTAACGCCTACACAATATATACTGTACACCACCACACAGACCTTGATCAACAACAATGACATCCACATCCCCTATATAATAACCCCTTTACTGCTCTATATCTCCACACAAACCTCTATTATCAATTTAGCACCTACGCTATATATACCCTACACATAAACCTCTATCAAAACCAGACCTAACTCTTATACTACTCTATATTACCACATAAACCTCTATTATCAATTTAACGCCTACACTATATATACTCTACGCCACCACACGGACCTTGATTAACAATAATGACATCCGCATCCCCTATATAATCTTCCTAAACTTATCAAGCATAAACATAGAAATACAAATCGAAATCAACTACACAAAAAATCAAATTAATCTAAAGCTAACAAACAATGAAAAGCAATGACCAGAAAACAATGGCCTTACACAGGAACGAACATCAGATCCTTCAAAAACTATCATGTCCGTAACACAACCGTCTAAACCCGGATCTACCTGCGTAAACAAAACATTAAGCAATCAGATTTGGCCACACAATGACAATGCATGCAGACGGTTTCAACAAATAATAATAATAATAATAATAATAATAATAATAATAATAATAATAGTAATAACAATAATAATAATAATAAAACATACCATTTGGAAGAGAAACCGTTACGCCATAGGAATCCACCTAACATATAAGCAGATGGCGACGGTTGAAATGGAAGGTGGTGGTTCAACGGGTTTGATGGCTTGGGTTTTGGTTCGGTGATGGGGGTTTTGCAAAGGGTTGATGAAGATGGGGTGGTTCGGTAGTGGTGGTTCGATGGTGATGATGATGAAACGGCGGGTGTATCATAAGAGACAGAGAGAGAAAGACGATCGTGTGTGTGTGTAGTGTATATGATCAGATATATGAATACGTAAGGTTATATACTTATATGTATGAGGAAGCACAGGGAAAAGACACGTGTCCGAATAGATGGAACGTTTTAAAAAAGGAAAAAATAAAAGGGAAAAAACCCGGAGGCCACCTGACTCGACCCCAGGTGTCACACAAACACAAACAACACCCACACCAACTGATCTGCAACATCATTTGTTTATTTATCCCTAATCTTCTACATAAATAAGCTTGTAAGTAAGGTGGGCCAGGTCTCATAAATGAGATTACTGTTCAATAAGCATAGGTACTAATATATTTATAATTGTGGGACACTTGGCACACTAGGCCGCATTTAAAATTTTTTTTCCCGTTCATTCTTGGTAGACCAAGTTAAACCCTAATTTTCATTTCATTCTTCCTCATTCGGTTCCAAGATTCTCTCCATTGAGTTTTCACCTCCTACCTATAATAGTTAAAAATCCGGTTTGTTCTTCAATATTAATGTAATTAATCGTCATCTCTCTCTCTCTCTGTGTGTGTGTGTGTGTGTGTGTGTGTTTCTTAATCATTAGTTGTTCAATTTTCTAATCAATGTATCATTGATTTCATGTTATACCTCGAAACACAATCCCAAACCCGAGATTCAACATCTGTTGTTGTTTCGATTTCTTTAGTTTCAAAGATTGATTTCATTGAAGACTCTCGATTTTACCACCTCCGTTTCTTTGACCGATTTAGTAAACACGTTTGATTCTCTGCCATCCTCTCACATTTCTCACTCCATCATCAGGTAATCCATTGTTTTGTAATCAATTTATGAGTTTTTGTTTTTTGTAATCCATTCAAGTTTGTGGTTTCTATATTGCGATTTGATGTTCGTTTGATGGAATTTGATGTAGCCCTTTTTATTCTGGCTTCTAGGGTTTGTTTACAAAGATATTGGTCAAAATTGAAATATGGAGTATTAATTTTGTTTATAAATGTATATAGGTTATGGAACTATCGTGCAATATATATGTGACATCTCTGTGATATTCAAGTATCATTAAATTAGAGACCGTACAACCGATTGATTTTGTTTTTAAATGAGTAACATCTGTAGTTTATAAAAGGTATATAACTATCGTTAAGGTTAAATGTTAATCATTATATGAATGTATACTATACCAGGGAGAATTATTTAACGTAATTCGACCGCCGTTGATAAGTCATATGATTGCTATTAGTGATTCAAATGATTACTCCAATATACATTGACTATCATTAATTAATGATTCAAAATGATGCCATCATGTTATTAGAAACATGACAAAAAAGCTTTTCTATTTTGCAAAGAAAACAAGTGATACTCTATAAAGCATGTGACATATCAATTAACAGAGCGAATGAAAACACAAAATAGCACAAGAGGTTTCTTTTTATGTCACACCTTCAAATTCCACATGCGGGGTTTTACCGCGAGGCGCGTGACATACAGGACCAAAGTCAACGATCACAATAAATGACATCTATATGATACGAAAATAACGTAATAAAACAACCCAAAGCAGTTCAAAAGTTAGACAACAAACATAGCGGAAGCAATATCAAAGTTTACAACCCATAACTGAAAGTAAATAGTCCAAATATTCGAAATAAAGTTTATCATGATGCAAGACCCGGATGAGACACAGTGCGGTGCGCCTAACCTGTGCTGCTACCTTAGCGAACTGGAAAAACATGCAATGTTAGGTTTAAAATATATAAAATGTTGTAAATGAAATCATATGATTTTTGTCAATCTTTGAAAATAATTAAACATGTGTGTAGTATTGTAAAATTGCAAAATTCGCAAATGATCGTGAAATCAGGTTAATGAGTAAATTATGCAAGCAATGAAATGGTTTTGAATTGTAAAAATTTTGAGATTCAAAACTTAGGTTTTAATGAGAGTGAGAAATTTTCTAAAACAAGGATCGTGAGATCATGTAAAACATGAAAATCATAATACACAAGGAGTGTAATCATTTATTTGTGAATTAAAACGAATACATGAAAACGTTAACTTATCAAAATTATTAGGTTCCAATAATATTTGTGAAGACGTGTTTTAGCCTATAAGTGAACACTCATCCCGAGAATTCCCAAGTAGGCATACGGGCCCCTCGTCTGATTGTGATTTATGCAAAATACCAGGCCTTAGACAGAAAACTCAGAATACAGACGTTCACCCTTCCAGATTGCATGGGTTCATTATTTGAACCTAAGACTTTGACAAAATTATCAAAAATAGTTCAGGCTTATGCCTGAGGAGTTTGTCGTAACAATATAGGGATAGATCTAGGTTGCAGCAGGTGATAAAAAGTAGGCATCTTATATGGGCAACGGTAGGGATAGAGAGTAGAATAGAGATAAAGGTGTCACGTAGTAACGATTATACAATATCACATGGTACTAAAAAATTCACATATTTTATTTATTTCAAAATTTGGTACATATAATTTCAAATTGAGTAAGATACAACAATCTATAATTTTCTACATCCAATAGATTGTAAATCATCCATGCAATAATAAGCCCGTAAAGATGTTAATTTGGAAAGATGGGGGGAGGTCAACCATAAATAGTTGGTGAGAATACATAGGTTTGTCATGGCATAAAAACACAGTTTGTATAACAATTATAATGTTAGTGATGTATCTAGGACAACTTGTGAGAACAAAACTGTAACACCCCAACCGATGGCGGAAACATCGGGATGCCACGTATTGATGATTGTTTCAGTAGCACATGGTATAATATAAATTTTAAATAATTTATTCAAACATAATATCCAAATATAAAATGATGTCTAGGAATTCAATACATGATATCAAATAACAAAACTTCAATAACTTCAATTAAAACTTCATGTTAAATCCTCATGCTAACTCAAGCCTCAGCTTCATTGTTACCTGAAACATGTTAATTTTGAAAGTATTTTGGGTCAACAAAAGTTGGTGAGAATTACATAGGTTTTTGATAAATGAATAAAAATGTTGTGCAATTCATGTGTCATGTCAATCTAGCCCATATGTGAGAACATACTAGAAATAAATCGAGTGCATAATCAACCCTGATGACTGTTATAATATGATACATACCATACGCTCATGGTTCACTTGAATATGTAATGCGATAACAAACACCCACGCAACCTTTGTAGGAGGCACGTATCCGGGTGGGATTGTCAGTCCAATAGATCTATCAATGTATACCGTCGGCTTGTACGGAGTTAATGATTATGCTAGAATGGTGCTTACTCTAATCATGCTCAAGACATAATGCAACATAGAAAACACATAGACACATTGATGATTGAATTGCAATAATGATGTTATAACATGTTTCACCCCAAAAATGGTGATAAATAAAAGGGGCTATGTAAAACTCACCTTAGTAAATGTTAAACTTCTTGAAAAGATGAAGTAATAGTGTTGCCCAAATAATGCCAAATATCACCCTATAATAAGGTAATAAATAAGTCTAAGTCTAATTAGTTTATAAGTGTATCCTAGGGTTTCGATTTGGGGATATCTAATTGTTGAATTTAAAATAAAATGTTAATTAAATAAAGGGAAATTTGATAATTAAATAAAAGAAAGTCTTTTTATAAAATTTGAATTTAGGAGGCTCACAATAATGTTTTTGAAGTATAAAAATAATTTTTATAAAATTATTTCCTTTAAAATAGATTTTTAAATCTATTTATTACAAATTGCCAACAATTAACTTTAATATCTAAAAATACTAAAATTAAAGAATTTCTATTTTAAAAATCATATTTCTGTTCTAAATATTTAAAAATAAATTGTATAAAATTTTGGTGCAAAAATAATGAAAATTGAATTTATTATGATTTAATTATGATTAAATCTAACAAAAATTGATAAAAAATATAAAATAAATGATTTTTCAGAATTAAAAATCATTTCAGTAAAGTTTAACTTTATACAAACTCAGGATAATTTTTGTAGAATTTAATAAAATTGTTTTGATATTTTAATGGATTTTTATAAATATAATAGTATAAAATTGATTTAATTAATATAAATATTAAATAAAAGAATTTTTGAAAAATAAAAATTGTAAATAAAACTTTTAATTCAGATTTAATAAATATAATTTTTTTAGAATTTATAAAATAGTTTTAACATTTAAAAACGAATTTATAACTTTTAAAGGTATAATAATGATTTGTTGAAAAAAAATGAAAAAGAAAAGAATGGAAGGCCACAGCCGGGACTCGAACCCGGGTGCCTTTGGTTATGAGCCATGGTCACAACCACTTGGCCTAGGCCAGTGGTTGTGATGATCCCTGATTAAAAATAATTATATACGTTATATCAAACAGAGTTTATCCCCAATTCAAATGCACGAACCCTAGAATCTGCAATTGATCAATTCACACATCAATAGCCTAATTAACATAGGGCTATTGATGTGTGATTGCCGATGAACATAACCCACACAAAAAATTAAACTCACAGTGATGAATTGTGTTCGATTGTCCGGTCAAAGCCAAAAGTCAAACAACGAACAGAATGCTAATAACAGAGCGATTGGAAGAGAATTGAAGGTTGAGAAGAGAGTATGAGCGAGTTGTAATGATTCGTAGGAGGTCAATTTATACTGGGGATCGATGTATGGGTTAATTGGAAAGTTTGACTAACTATTAAAGTCTATACGCGTAATAATTCAAATTGGTCAATGATTGATGGTTGTTAGCGTGTAATCGAAGTTGGATGAGGCCGGTCATCGAGCATCGTTGCCATTTTTGGATCAATCACAAGTTAATTGTGATTGATTGAGCAAACGCGTCACAGTTGACTTTCCATAGTCAGCTGTGAAGTTTTGAAATCAAGTATAAGATAATTACGCGTCTGGGTTTATTCAGGTTGATAGCTTAGCCCAGCTGGTTAAGTGTTGATGTTGTTTGGGCTTGGGTGCGGGTTCGAACCCCGGCTCGAGCATATTAATTTTTTTGATATAATTATCACATAACACATATATAATATAATATATATAAGATATTAGGGTTCCAATAATGCGACAAAAATAATAAATGTGAACGTAAAAGATAAAACTTGACGTTTTTTATTAATAACGATCGTGTAACGTACAAGTTTAAATGCGTAATGTTACAGTCTCCCCTACTTTTAGGAACTTCGTCCCGAAGTTGGAGTTGGAGAGTCTGGTGGGAAAAGATGTGGATACTTCGACTTCATCTGGTCTTTACGTTCCCAAGTGAACTCTGGGCCTCGTTTAGATTCCCAACGAACCTTATCGATCGGAATACGACTGCGCTTGAGTTTCTTGACTCCAGTATCAACAATCTCGATGGGTTTCTCGATAATGTGCATGCTTTCATCGATTTGCACATCCTCAAGAGGAACATGAAGGTTCTCATCTGCTAAGCATTTCTTGAGATTCGAAACGTGGAAGGTCGGATGAACATTGCTTAGCTCAGGTGGAAGTTCAAGTTCGTAAGCCACTTTTCCAACTCTGTCAATAATTTTGAAGGGGCCTACGTATCGAGGAGCTAGTTTTCCCTTTCTACCGAAACGAATTACTCCTTTCCAAGGGGATACCGTAAGTAGTACAAGGTCCCCAACTTGAAATTCCAAGGGTTTACGACGTTTATCAGCATAACTCTTTTGGCGACTTCTAGCCTTGAGAAGATTATCCTGAAGGAGTTGAATTTTGTCTGTGGTTTCCTGGATTAGTTCGGGTCCAGTAATACGAGCTTCACCAACCTCAGTCCAACCAAAGGATGATGAGAATCCCATGCGCCACCAAAATCAATGACACATGCCCTGAGCATATCCTCAAGTGTCTGGATGGTTCGTTCAGTCTGACCATCCGTTTGAGGGTGATAAGCAGTGCTCAGGTTCAACTTGGTACCCAAAGCATCTTGTATAGACTCCCAAAAGTGAGAGGTGAAACGACCATCGCGATCAGAAATAATGTCCAAAGGTATACCGTGACGACATACGATTTCACTTACGTACATCCTTGCCAACCTTTCCACAGAATACTTCTCACGAATAGGTAGAAAGTGAGCTGACTTGGTCAAACGATCGACAATTACCCAAATACTGTCAAAACCTTTGGGTGTGCGAGGGAGTTTGGTGATGAAATCCATAGCTATGCTCTCCCATTTCCAGACAGGAATCTCGGGTTGTTCAAGCATACCAGATGGTCGTTGATGTTCAGCCTTGACCTTGGAACAAGTGAGACATTTTGCAACGAAAAGAGCAATGTCTTTCTTCATACCAGGCCACCAATAAGAATAACAAAGATCTTGGTACATCTTGTCAGCTCCAGGATGAATAGAATAACGAGACTTATGAGCCTCGTTCATGAGAAAAGTACGAAGATCATCACGGTCGGGAATCCACAGTCGATTAAGGAAATAAAGGAGACCATCGGGTTTGGTTTCAAGTTGAGTTTCAGCACCACAAGACATTTCATCGTACATGTTACCTTGGGTGACTGATGTGTGTTGAGCCTGGAGAATGCGATCTTGAAGATCAGTACGAACTCTCGCACATTGTAGTTTGACACGCTCTTTACGACTAAGTGCGTCAGCCACAACATTCGCCTTGCCAGGATGGTAGCGAATTTCGCAATCATAGTCGTTAAGTAATTCAACCCAACGTCGTTGCCTCATGTTAAGATTCTTTTGATCGAAGACATGTTGGAGACTTTTGTGGTCCGTGAACACCACACATTTGGTCCCATAAAGATAATGTCTCCAAATCTTGAGTGCAAAGACAACAGCGCCCAATTCAAGATCATGGGTGGTATAATTCTTTTCGTGAGTCTTGAGTTGTCGAGACGCATAAGCAATAACCTTTCCTCGTTGCATGAGAACACAACCAAGACCTTAGTTTGATGCATCACAGTAGACCACGAAATCATCATTACCATCAGGTAGAGACAAGATAGGAGCTTCACAGAGTTTCAGCTTAAGAGTTTCGAATGCTTCCTCTTGCTTAGGTCCCCACTCATAGGGTTTACCCTTGTGAGTTAAGGTAGTGAGAGGAACAGCGATCTTGGAGAAATTGGCGATGAATCGACGATAATAACCAGCCAAACCAAGGAAAGAACGGACTTCAGTTGGAGTTTGAGGAACGCTCCAATTTTTCACAGCTTCGATCTTTGCGGGATCAACATGAATTCCGTTCATATCAATGACATGTCCCAAAAATTGAACTTCCTTAAGCCAAAATTCACATTTTGAGAACTTGGCGTACAGTTGTTCTTTCTTTAGGAGACTCAAGATAGAGTGAAGATGTTGCTCGTGATCGGATTTTGATTTAGAGTAAATCAAAATATCATCGATGAAAACGATCACGAATTTGTCGAGATAGGGTCTACAAACCCGATTCATCAAATCCATAAATACTGCGGGAGCATTGGTCAACCCAAAAGGCATAACCATGAATTCATAGTGACCATAGCGTGTGCGAAAAGCTGTCTTGGGAATATCTTCATCGTGGACTCTAAGCTGATGGTAACCAGAACGAAGATCAATCTTCGAGAAGTGGGTTGCTCCTTGAAGTTGATCGAAGAGATCATCAATCCTAGGAAGTGGATAACGATTCTTGATGGTGAGTTTGTTGAGTTCACGGTAGTCAATACACATTCTAAGAGAACCATCCTTCTTTTTAACGAACAAGACAGGGGCTCCCCATGGAGAAGAACTAGGGCGAATGAACCCTTTATCAGAAAGTTCCTGTAATTGACTGGCAAGCTCTTGCATCTCAGAGGGTGCAAGACGGTAAGGAGCTTTAGCGACAGGATTAGCACCAGGAACAAGATCAATACGAAATTCCACTTGTTGAGCAGGAGGCAAACCAGGTAAATCCTCTGGAAAGACTTCAGGGTAGTCTCGAATAATAGGAATGTCTTGGATACTTTCGCCTTTGTCCTTCTTCTCTATCACGTTAGCTAAGAAGGTTGTATACCCCTTTCGTAAGTAATTTTGGGCAGTAGTACAAGACATAAGCTTAAGCTCACCACAGGGTTTCTCACCATAGATCTTCAAAATCTCACCAGATTCGAGAGGAATGCGTATGACTTTCTCGAAGCACAGAATTTCGGCACGATGAGTTGACAACCAGTCCATGCCTACTATAACATCAAAACTTCCAAGATGCATGGGGATGAGATCGATAAAGAAGGTATGATCGTCGAGGTTCATCAAGCAGTTACGAATAATAGAGTCGATCGAAATGGACTTCCCGTTAGCTACCTCTACCACTAAAGGTTCCTCTAGATTTGTGTGGGGTAAGTTAAGTAAAGGTTCAAACTTCAGTGACACAAATGACTTATCAGCTCCCGAATCAAATAATATGGATGCATAGTGGTTATTAATGAGAAACGTACCATTCACCACTTCGTTGTTGTCACGAGCCTGGTTAGCGTTGAGATTGTAGGCGCGACCTCGAGCACCTTGGTTTTGGTTGCGGTTCTGGTTTTGGTTTTGGTTTCGGTTTTGGTTTTGGTTACGATTAGGGCAGTTGTTGATGTAGTGATTAGGGTTGCCACACTCGTAGCATTGACCACGAGCAGGCCTGTTGTTTTGTTGGTTGGGAGCTGGGTTATTGTTGTCTTGGGTAGTAGGAGGGGCTCGGCAGACGTTCACCAGGTGACCATATCTTTGACACTTAGTACAAAAACGACATGGCACCTGTGCTGGATGATGGTACTTGCAAGTGTTGCACAAAGGGTGAGGTCCGGTGTATGGTTTCTTGGCAGGGTTCTGGGCAGCAGGTGGAGTAGCAGCAACCATATAGTTTCTAGCCTTGCGCTTTTTGTTGCTTGAGGTCTCAGGCTTGACTTCAATTGCAGGCTGTGGAGTGTCTTTGGCAACCGTCTTCTTAGTGCCCTTGCGGAAGAGAGTACCGTTCTTCACGTGATTATCAGTAAGAGTGGCCGCTAGACGTTTGGCCTCTTCCAAAGTTGCAGGATTCCTACCCCAAACGGTGTCCTGGATTTGCATGGGCAGACCACCGATGTACTTCTCGATGGCTACCGGCAGAGGAGTAACTTTGTGAGGCAACAATAAGCTAAGCTCATGAAAGCGGGTGTTGTAGGCAAGGTTTTCCCCACTATCTTGAGCTAAGGTGTGGAACTCATCCTCAAGCTTCTTAACTTCATTGCGAAGACAAAACTCTTCCTTCATGACCTCCTTGACTTGGTCCCATGTCATAGCAAGAGCAACCTCGGCCCCACGAGTACGCTTTTCTTCATTCCACCAAGTGAGTGCTCGTTTATGGAGAACACTCATGGCGTAACGAACCTTGAAGTTGTTGGGGCACTCACTGTTGATGAAGGTATTCTCAATACCCTCAAACCATTGGAGGAGTCCTGTAGCTCCTTCTTCACCACTAAACTTTGGAGGGTTACAAGAGTTGAAATGCTTAACGGTGCAGGCTGGGGGTCCATTACCATTACCATTGCCGTTCCCGTTCCCGTTCCCGTGACCATTCCCGTTGCCGTTCATTTGGATGACCTGAGCGAGTAAATTGGGAACCAGAGTTGCGATTTGCTGCGCCATTTGTTGAGAAATGATCGCAGCCAGTTGAGCATCGACACCATTGTCGTTGTGGTTAGGAACTTGGTCATGGTTATGGTTATCACCACCTTCATCGTGGTTCTCACCATTGCTGTTGCGAGTGCTGCGACGAGGAGGCATGATCTGTAATAGACACAATGAAATGAATGAGAGTTTATATAAGGAATGTAATCATTTATTCATTAATTAAAACGAATAAACGAAAACGTTGACTTATCAAAGATTCTAAATTCTAATAACATATGAAGACATGCTTTAGCCTATAAGTGAACACTCATCCCGAGAATTCCCAGGTAGGCATCCGGGTCCCTCATCTGATTGGGATATATGCGCAATGCCAGCCTAGACAGAAGACTCAGAATACAGGCGTTCACCCTTCCAGATTGCACGTGTTCGTTATTAAAATCTAGAACTTCGACGAGATCTCAAGGGGGTTCAGGTTAAACCTGAGGATTTTGTCCTATTAATCTAATGGTGGATCAGGATTGCAGCAGACGAATAAGAGTAGTCACATGTAGGTTTAGGGTTATATAAGGCATAGGATAAGGATAGGATTAGGGAAGCAATTAGGGTTACAAGTAGGAGAAGCAAGTACTGTTTAAGTCCCTAAGGTTATAGTCTAGATTATTTCTAATAACCTAATTCCCTATAACCAAGGCTCTGATACCAATCTGTAACACCCCAACCGATGGCGGAAACATCGGGATGCCACGTATTGATGATTGTTTCAGTAGCACATGGTATAATATATATTTTAAATAATTTATTCAAACATAATATCCAAATATAAAATGATGTCTAGGAATTCAATACATGATATCAAATAACAAAACTTCAATAACTTCAATTAAAACTTCATGTTAAATCCTCATGCTAACTCAAGCCTCAGCTTCATTGTTACCTGAAACATGATAATTTTGAAAGTATTTTGGATCAACAATAGTTGGTGAGAATTACATAGGTTTTTGATAAATGAATAAAAATGTTGTGCAATTCATGTGTCATGTCAATCTAGCCCATATGTGAGAACATACTAGAAATAAATCGAGTGCATAATCAACCCTGATGACTGTTATAATATGATACATACCATACGCTCATGGTTCACTTGAATATGTTATGCGATAACAAACACCCACGCAACCTTTGTAGGAGGCACGTATCCGGGTGGGATTGTCAGTCCAATAGATCTATCAATGTATACCGTCGGCTTGTACGGAGTTAATGATTATACTAGAATGGTGCTTACTCTAATCATGCTCAAGACATAATGCAACATAGAAAACACATAGACACATTGATGATTGAATTGCAATAATGATGTTATAACATGTTTCACCCCAAAAATGGTGATAAATAAAAGGGGCTATGTAAAACTCACCTTAGTAAATGTTAAACTTCTTGAAAAGATGAAGTAATAGTGTTGCCCAAATAATGCCAAATATCACCCTATAATAAGGTAATAAATAAGTCTAAGTCTAATTAGTTTATAAGTGTATCCTAGGGTTTCGATTTGGGGATATCTAATTGTTGAATTTAAAATAAAATGTTAATTAAATAAAGGGAAATTTGATAATTAAATAAAAGAAAGTCTTTTTATAAAATTTGAATTTAGGAGGCTCACAATAATGTGTTTGAAGTATAAAAATAATTTTTATAAAATTATTTCCTTTAAAATAGATTTTTAAATCTATTTATTACAAATTGCCAACAATTAACTTTAATATCTAAAAATACTAAAATTAATAAATTTCTATTTTAAAAATCATAATTCTGTTCTAAATATTTAAAAATAAATTGTATAAAATTTTGGTGCAAAAATAATGAAAATTGAATTTATTATGATTTAATTATGATTAAATCTAACAAAAATTGATAAAAAATATAAAATAAATGATTTTTCAGAATTAAAAATCATTTCAGTAAAGTTTAACTTTATACAAACTCAGGATAATTTTTGTAAAATTTAATAAAATTGCTTTGATATTTTAATGGATTTTTATAAATATAATAGTATAAAATTGATTTAATTAATATAAATATTAAATAAATGAATTTTTGAAAAATAAAAATTGTAAATAAAACTTTTAATTCAGATTTAATAAATATAATTTTTTTAGAATTTATAAAATAGTTTTAACATTTAAAAACGAATTTATAAGTTTTAAAGGTATAATAATGATTTGTTGAAAAAAATGAAAAAGAAAAGAATGGAAGGCCACAGCCGGGACTCGAACCCGGGTGCCTTTGGTTATGAGCCATGGTCACAACCACTTGGCCTAGGCCAGTGGTTGTGATGATCCCTGATTAAAAATAATTATATACGTTATATCAAACAGAGTTTATCCCCAATTCAAATGCACGAACCCTAGAATCTGCAATTGATCAATTCACACATCAATAGGCTAATTAATCATAGGGCTATTGATGTGTGATTGCCGATGAACATAACCCACACAAAAAATTAAACTCACAGTGATGAATTGTGTTCGATTGTCCGGTCAAAGCCAAAAGTCAAACAACGAACAGAATGCTAATAACAGAGCGATTGGAAGAGAATTGAAGGTTGAGAAGAGAGTATGAGCGAGTTGTAATGATTCGTAGGAGGTCAATTTATACTGGGGATCGATGTATGGGTTAATTGGAAAGTTTGACTAACTATTAAAGTCTATACGCGTAATAATTCAAATTGGTCAATGATTGATGGTTGTTAGCATGTAATCGAAGCTGGATGAGGCCGGTCATCGAGCATCGTTGCCATTTTTGGATCAATCACAAGTTAATTGTGATTGATTGAGCAAACGCGTCACAGTTGACTTTCCATAGTCAGCTGTGAAGTTTTGAAATCAAGTATAAGATAATTACGCGTCTGGGTTTATTCAGGTTGATGGCTTAGCCCAGCTGGTTAAGTGTTGATGTTGTTTGGGCTTGGGTGCGGGTTCGAACCCCGGCTCGAGCATATTAATTTTTTTGATATAATTATCACATAACACATATATAATATATATAAGGTATTAGGGTTCCAATAATGCGACAAAAATAATAAATGCGAACGTTAAAGATAAAACTTGACGTTTTTTATTAATAACGATCGTGTAACGTACAAGTTTAAATGCGTAATGTTACAGTCTCCCCTACTTTTAGGAACTTCGTCCCGAAGTTGGAGTTGGAGAGTCTGGTGGGAAAAGATGTGGATACTTCGACTTCATCTGGTCTTTACGTTCCCAAGTGAACTCTGGGCCTCGTTTAGATTCCCAACGAACCTTAACGATCGGAATACGACTGCGCTTGAGTTTCTTGACTCCAGTATCAACAATCTCGACGGGTTTCTCGATAATGTGCATGCTTTCATCGATTTGCACATCCTCAAGAGGAACATGAAGGTTCTCATCTGCTAAGCATTTCTTGAGATTCGAAACTTGGAAGGTCGGATGAACATTGCTTAGCTCAGGTGGAAGTTCAAGTTTGTAAGCCACTTTTCCAACTCTGTCAAGAATTTTGAAGGGGCCTACGTATCGAGGAGCTAGTTTTCCCTTTCTACCGAAATGAATTACTCCTTTCCAAGGGGATACCGTAAGTAGTACAAGGTCCCCAACTTGAAATTCCAAGGGTTTACGACGTTTATCAGCATAACTCTTTTGGTGACTTCTAGCCTTGAGAAGATTATCCTGAAGGAGTTGAATTTTGTCTGTGGTTTCCTGGATTAGTTCGGGTCCAGTAATACGAGCTTCACCAACCTCAGTCCAACAGACAGGTGAACGACATTTCCGACCATAGAGTGCCTCGAAAGGAGCCATGTTAATGCTGGCGTGATAACTGTTGTTGTATGAAAACTCAACCAAAGGATGATGAGAATCCCATGCGCCACCAAAATCAATGACACATGCCCTGAGCATATCCTCAAGTGTCTGGATGGTTCGTTCAGTCTGACCATCCGTTTGAGGGTGATAAGCAGTGCTCAGGTTCAACTTGGTACCCAAAGCATCTTGTATAGACTCCCAAAAGTGAGAGGTGAAACGACCATCGTGATCAGAAATAATGTCCAAAGGTATACCGTGACGACATACGATTTCACTTACGTACATCCTTGCCAACCTTTCCACAGAATACTTCTCACGAATAGGTAGAAAGTGAGCTGACTTGGTCAAACGATCGACAATTACCCAAATACTGTCAAAACCTTTGGGTGTGCGAGGGAGTTTGGTGATGAAATCCATAGCTATGCTCTCCCATTTCCAGACAGGAATCTCGGGTTGTTCAAGCATACTAGATGGTCGTTGATGTTCAGCCTTGACCTTGGAACAAGTGAGACATTTTGCAACGAAAAGAGCAATGTCTTTCTTCATACCAGGCCACCAATAAGAATAACGAAGATCTTGGTACATCTTGTCAGCTCCAGGATGAATAGAATAACGAGACTTATGAGCCTCGTTCATGAGAAAAGTACGAAGATCATCACGGTCGGGAATCCACAGTCGATTAAGGAAATAAAGGAGACCATCGGGTTTGGTTTCAAGTTGAGTTTCAGCACCACAAGACATTTCATCGTACATGTTACCTTGGGTGACTGATGTGTGTTGAGCCTGGAGAATGCGATCTTGAAGATCAGTACGAACTCTCGCACATTGTAGTTTGACACGCTCTTTACGACTAAGTGCGTCAGCCACAACATTCGCCTTGCCAGGATGGTAGCGAATTTCGCAATCATAGTCGTTAAGTAATTCAACCCAACGTCGTTGCCTCATGTTAAGATTCTTTTGATCGAAGACATGTTGGAGACTTTTGTGGTCCGTGAACACCACACATTTGGTCCCATAAAAATAATGTCTCCAAATCTTGAGTGCAAAGACAACAGCGCCCAATTCAAGATCATGGGTGGTATAATTCTTTTCGTGAGTCTTGAGTTGTCGAGACGCATAAGCAATAACCTTTCCTCGTTGCATGAGAACACAACCAAGACCTTAGTTTGATGCATCACAGTAGACCACGAAATCATCATTACCATCAGGTAGAGACAAGATAGGAGCTTCACAGAGTTTCAGCTTAAGAGTTTCGAATGCTTCCTCTTGCTTAGGTCCCCACTCATAGGGTTTACCCTTGTGAGTTAAGGTAGTGAGAGGAACAGCGATCTTGGAGAAATTGGCGATGAATCGACGATAATAACCAGCCAAACCAAGGAAAGAACGGACTTCAGTTGGAGTTTGAGGAACGCTCCAATTTTTCACAGCTTCGATCTTTGCGGGATCAACATGAATTCCGTTCATATCAATGACATGTCCCAAAAATTGAACTTCCTTAAGCCAAAATTCACATTTTGAGAACTTGGCGTACAGTTGTTCTTTCTTTAGGAGACTCAAGATAGAGTGAAGATGTTGCTCGTGATCGGATTTTGATTTAGAGTAAATCAAAATATCATCGATGAAAACGATCACGAATTTGTCGAGATAGGGTCTACAAACCCGATTCATCAAATCCATAAATACTGCGGGAGCATTGGTCAACCCAAAAGGCATAACCATGAATTCATAGTGACCATAGCGTGTGCGAAAAGCTGTCTTGGGAATATCTTCATCGTGGACTCTAAGCTGATGGTAACCAGAACGAAGATCAATCTTCGAGAAGTGGGTTGCTCCTTGAAGTTGATCGAAGAGATCATCAATCCTAGGAAGTGGATAACGATTCTTGATGGTGAGTTTGTTGAGTTCACGGTAGTCAATACACATTCTAAGAGAACCATCCTTCTTTTTAACGAACAAGACAGGGGCTCCCCATGGAGAAGAACTAGGGCGAATGAACCCTTTATCAGAAAGTTCCTGTAATTGACTGGCAAGCTCTTGCATCTCAGAGGGTGCAAGACGGTAAGGAGCTTTAGCGACAGGATTAGCACCAGGAACAAGATCAATACGAAATTCCACTTGTTGAGCAGGAGGCAAACCAGGTAAATCCTCTGGAAAGACTTCAGGGTAGTCTCGAATAATAGGAATGTCTTGGATACTTTCGCCTTTGTCCTTCTTCTCTATCACGTTAGCTAAGAAGGTTGTATAGCCCTTTCGTAAGTAATTTTGGGCAGTAGTACAAGACATAAGCTTAAGCTCACCACAGGGTTTCTCACCATAGATCTTCAAAATCTCACCAGATTCGAGAGGAATGCGTATGACTTTCTCGAAGCACAGAATTTCGGCACGATGAGTTGACAACCAGTCCATGCCTACTATAACATCAAAACTTCCAAGATGCATGGGGATGAGATCGATAAAGAAGGTATGATCGTCGAGGTTCATCAAGCAGTTACGAATAATAGAGTCGATCGAAATGGACTTCCCGTTAGCTACCTCTACCACTAAAGGTTCCTCTAGATTTGTGTGGGGTAAGTTAAGTAAAGGTTCAAACTTCAGTGACACAAATGACTTATCAGCTCCCGAATCAAATAATATGGATGCATAGTGGTTATTAATGAGAAACGTACCATTCACCACTTCGTTGTTGTCACGAGCCTGGTTAGCGTTGAGATTGTAGGCGCGACCTCGAGCACCTTGGTTTTGGTTGCGGTTCTGGTTTTGGTTTTGGTTTCGGTTTTGGTTTTGGTTACGATTAGGGCAGTTGTTGATGTAGTGATTAGGGTTGCCACACTCGTAGCATTGACCACGAGCAGGCCTGTTGTTTTGTTGGTTGGGAGCTGGGTTATTGTTGTCTTGGGTAGTAGGAGGGGCTCGGCAGACGTTCACCAGGTGACCATATCTTTGACACTTAGTACAAAAACGACATGGCACCTGTGCTGGATGATGGTACTTGCAAGTGTTGCACAAAGGGTGAGGTCCGGTGTATGGTTTCTTGGCAGGGTTCTGGGCAGCAGGTGGAGTAGCAGCAACCATATAGTTTCTAGCCTTGCGCTTTTTGTTGCTTGAGGTCTCAGGCTTGACTTCAATTGCAGGCTGTGGAGTGTCTTTGGCAACCGTCTTCTTAGTGCCCTTGCGGAAGAGAGTACCGTTCTTCACGTGATTATCAGTAAGAGTGGCCGCTAGACGTTTGGCCTCTTCCAAAGTTGCAGGATTCCTACCCCAAACGGTGTCCTGGATTTGCATGGGCAGACCACCGATGTACTTCTCGATGGCTACCGGCAGAGGAGTAACTTTGTGAGGCAACAATAAGCTAAGCTCATGAAAGCGGGTGTTGTAGGAAAGGTTTTCCCCACTATCTTGAGCTAAGGTGTGGAACTCATCCTCAAGCTTCTTAACTTCATTGCGAAGACAAAACTCTTCCTTCATGACCTCCTTGACTTGGTCCCATGTCATAGCAAGAGCAACCTCGGCCCCACGAGTACGCTTTTCTTCATTCCACCAAGTGAGTGCTCGTTTATGGAGAACACTCATGGCGTAACGAACCTTGAAGTTGTTGGGGCACTCACTGTTGATGAAGGTATTCTCAATACCCTCAAACCATTGGAGGAGTCCTGTAGCTCCTTCTTCACCACTAAACTTTGGAGGGTTACAAGAGTTGAAATGCTTAACGGTGCAGGCTGGGGGTCCATTACCATTACCATTGCCGTTCCCGTTCCCGTTCCCGTGACCATTCCCGTTGCCGTTCATTTGGATGACCTGAGCGAGTAAATTGGGAACCAGAGTTGCGATTTGCTGCGCCATTTGTTGAGAAATGATCGCAGCCAGTTGAGCATCGACACCATTGTCGTTGTGGTTAGGAACTTGGTCATGGTTATGGTTATCACCACCTTCATCGTGGTTCTCACCATTGCTGTTGCGAGTGCTGCGACGAGGAGGCATGATCTGTAATAGACACAATGAAATGAATGAGAGTTTATATAAGGAATGTAATCATTTATTCATTAATTAAAACGAATAAACGAAAACGTTGACTTATCAAAGATTCTAAATTCTAATAACATATGAAGACATGCTTTAGCCTATAAGTGAACACTCATCCCGAGAATTCCCAGGTAGGCATCCGGGTCCCTCATCTGATTGGGATATATGCGCAATGCCAGTCTAGACAGAAGACTCAGAATACAGGCGTTCACCCTTCCAGATTGCACGTGTTCGTTATTAAAATCTAGAACTTCGACGAGATCTCAAGGGGGTTCAGGTTAAACCTGAGGATTTTGTCCTATTAATCTAATGGTGGATCAGGATTGCAGCAGACGAATAAGAGTAGTCACATGTAGGTTTAGGGTTATATAAGGCATAGGATAAGGATAGGATTAGGGAAGCAATTAGGGTTACAAGTAGGAGAAGCAAGTACTGTTTAAGTCCCTAAGGTTATAGTCTAGATTATTTCTAATAACCTAATTCCCTATAACCAAGGCCCTGATACCAATCTGTAACACCCCAACCGATGGCGGAAACATCGGGATGCCACGTATTGATGATTGTTTCAGTAGCACATGGTATAATATATATTTTAAATAATTTATTCAAACATAATATCCAAATATAAAATGATGTCTAGGAATTCAATACATGATATCAAATAACAAAACTTCAATAACTTCAATTAAAACTTCATGTTAAATCCTCATGCTAACTCAAGCCTTAGCTTCATTGTTACCTGAAACATGATAATTTTGAAAGTATTTTGGATCAACAAAAGTTGGTGAGAATTACATAGGTTTTTGATAAATGAATAAAAATGTTGTGCAATTCATGTGTCATGTCAATCTAGCCCATATGTGAGAACATACTAGAAAGAAATCGAGTGCATAATCAACCCTGATGACTGTTATAATATGATACATACCATACGCTCATGGTTCACTTGAATATGTTATGCGATAACAAACACCCACGCAACCTTTGTAGGAGGCACGTATCCGGGTGGGATTGTCAGTCCAATAGATCTATCAATGTATACCGTCGGCTTGTACGGAGTTAATGATTATGCTAGAATGGTGCTTACTCTAATCATGCTCAAGACATAATGCAACATAGAAAACACATAGACACATTGATGATTGAATTGCAATAATGATGTTATAACATGTTTCACCCCAAAAATGGTGATAAATAAAAGGGGCTATGTAAAACTCACCTTAGTAAATGTTAAACTTCTTGAAAAGATGAAGTAATAGTGTTGCCCAAATAATGCCAAATATCACCCTATAATAAGGTAATAAATAAGTCTAAGTCTAATTAGTTTATAAGTGTATCCTAGGGTTTCGATTTGGGGATATCTAATTGTTGAATTTAAAATAAAATGTTAATTAAATAAAGGGAAATTTGATAATTAAATAAAAGAAAGTCTTTTTATAAAATTTGAATTTAGGAGGCTCACAATAATGTGTTTGAAGTATAAAAATAATTTTTATAAAATTATTTCCTTTAAAATAGATTTTTAAATCTATTTAATACAAATTGCCAACAATTAACTTTAATATCTAAAAATACTAAAATTAAAGAATTTCTATTTTAAAAATCATATTTCTGTTCTAAATATTTAAAAATAAATTGTATAAAATTTTGGTGCAAAAATAATGAAAATTGAATTTATTATGATTTAATTATGATTAAATCTAACAAAAATTGATAAAAAATATAAAATAAATGATTTTTCAAAATTAAAAATCATTTAAGTAAAGTTTAACTTTATACAAACTCAGGATAATTTTTGTAGAATTTAATAAAATTGTTTTGATATTTTAATGGATTTTTATAAATATAATAGTATAAAATTGATTTAATTAATATAAATATTAAATAAATGAATTTTTAAAAAATAAAAATTGTAAATAAAACTTTTAATTCAGATTTAATAAATATAATTTTTTTAGAATTTATAAAATAGTTTTAACATTTAAAAACGAATTTATAAGTTTTAAAGGTATAATAATGATTTGTTGAAAAAAAATGAAAAAGAAAAGAATGGAAGGCCACAGCCGGGACTCGAACCCGGGTGCCTTTGGTTATGAGCCATGGTCACAACCACTTGGCCTAGGCCAGTGGTTGTGATGATCCCTGATTAAAAATAATTATATACGTTATATCAAACAGAGTTTATCCCCAATTCAAATGCACGAACCCTAGAATCTGCAATTGATCAATTCACACATCAATAGCCTAATTAATCATAGGGCTATTGATGTGTGATTGCCGATGAACATAACCCACACAAAAAATTAAACTCACAGTGATGAATTGTGTTCGATTGTCCGGTCAAAGCCAAAAGTAAAAAACGAACAGAATGCTAATAACAGAGCGATTGGAAGAGAATTGAAGGTTGAGAAGAGAGTATGAGCGAGTTGTAATGATTCGTAGGAGGTCAATTTATACTGGGGATCGATGTATGGGTTAATTGGAAAGTTTGACTAACTATTAAAGTCTATACGCGTAATAATTCAAATTGGTCAATGATTGATGGTTGTTAGCGTGTAATCGAAGCTGGATGAGGCCGGTCATCGAGCATCGTTGCCATTTTTGGATCAATCACAAGTTAATTGTGATTGATTGAGCAAACGCGTCACAGTTGACTTTCCATAGTCAGCTGTGAAGTTTTGAAATCAAGTATAAGATAATTAAGCGTCTGGGTTTATTCAGGTTGATGGCTTAGCCCAGCTGGTTAAGTGTTGATGTTGTTTGGGCTTGGGTGCGGGTTCGAACCCCGGCTCGAGCATATTAATTTTTTTGATATAATTATCACATAACACATATATAATATAATATATATATATAAGGTATTAGGGTTCCAATAATGCGACAAAAATAATAAATGCGAACGTAAAAGATAAAACTTGACGTTTTTTTATTAATAACGATCGTGTAACGTACAAGTTTAAATGCGTAATGTTACAAAAACCTACTAGGAACTAAGTTTGCATACCAACCATGTGACTAAAATGAATCAATGAATCTTTGTATCAATGAATCTCAAACAACATGTTCATCACGGTTAACTTCAATACAAGTGCACAAAGACAACAAACAAAGACTTCATGTAATTGCTTATTGAATCAAGTAAAAACTTTGAACATGTTTCACCCAAAAAATGTAAAAAAAAAAAGAGAGAGAGTAAAAAGGGGCTATGTAAATTCACCATGGATGCTTACAGATTTGTGTTAAAGCCGGAAAATGATCGCAATAAATCCTGAGATGTTTAGCCTAATTTAATTAAGAGAATTATTAGGCTAGGAACTTAGTTGTATTTATGTGTCTAAGTGTAAAGCATTCTAGGGTTCTAGCTTGGGGATAGATGGTTGTTTAAATTTTGAAATAATTGTTATTAGATATCGATTTGCTTGATAAAATGTAACAAAATAATGTGAGTATGAATATTGATAGGAAAGATCAATATTAATTGATATATGACAAAAAAAAAAAATTTGATAAGTCATTTTTATATTTATTTTGAATAAAACAGTTGATTGTTTAAAGTAACTAATTACTTTAATTAAGTCTAAATAAAATTTTCCATCTTTTCTAAAAATAAAATTTATATTTCAGTTTTAAAATGATAAAAATATTTTTTGTGAAATAGTGGTATAAAGATGATTAGAAACGGATTTCAAATGAATTGTTTATGATTAAAAAAATAATAGATTAAAAATTATTAAACAATTGTATGTGCTAAAAAGGATCGATAACAAACAAAGATTGATCAAACAAGTTAGTTTCAGGTGCGGAAACCCTAAAACTATCACAAAATAATAATCAAACAGATTCAAACACACAGATCATCATTTTCAATCAATTTCATTAATAAAACACTTGTTTACACGTTGAATAATGAGTACAATCAAGGTTTAAACGTAAAACAAGTTTAACAAAATCTAGAGAGAGTTTTCAGAAAGAGGAGGGAATAATAATCATCAAAGTTACATTCAAAAATGAACTTAACCTATTTATAGGCCTGCACATTCGCCCAAACTGTTCATGCGAATATGCAGTTTCGCCCACACTAACTGGTCGAACCAAGTTCTTCAATAATCTATTCTTCATTCGTCCAAATCCACTTCCTTCGCACCTTTTAATCCTCCTTCGCACCTTTAAATTCACTCCTTCGCACCTTCGATATCTACAAAACAAAATGTGTTTAACAATCCAAAGCTTTAGTCGCACTTTTGCATCTACAAACTCCCCCTCGACTATTGCTTGGATTGTGTTCGTCGTTGTTCGTCCAACCTTTTGTTCCACAGTCTGATATGCCTTTGAATCATTTGTTCTCTTGTCAACACCGGTTCCTGAAATTGTTTTTGTTTCTTCGTTTCCAGTTCTGGCACCTTTTGCTTCTCCACATACTTTCCCAACTTTTCATCATAATCACATCCGGCATTAATATCAAACGCAAAGCACAGAAATACCACACGTTGGTACTTTCCTGCTTGCTCAGCATCTTTAGCATCTGAATAGATCGGATTATAGAATAGCATGATGATATCCTCATGTGAACAGTTTATCAACCACATGGGATCAAAGATATGCACTTTCTTATAATTCGACTCTCCATCCTTCAACACAATCACGGCCTCTGCAATCTTCCAATCATAATACCACCAGATGAAGTCTTTGGCAAAGTGTTGCGGAATAGGCATCAAAGGAATCTTTTTCAACACTTGCGGTGGTTTGTATTTCAAAGTCACTTTGGGCGTACCAGTTATCAAATCAATATCCTTCTTATGAACGATTCGCTTAGGATATTGTGGTGTAAACAAGTCCCACTTGGTTCGGCTTTCTCGAGTCATCTTCTCAGCAAAATAAGTAATCTGACTATTTGACGCTCCCGTTAGACGGTGACGACAAATGTCTCTGATTGCCCAATAAGGAAGGGTCTTCAAGTGATGAAACTTCTCAAAATACAAGATCCCCTTCTCCCACTTTACTGCGAAACACTTCAACTCTTTAACAAACTTCCAGGCCAATGCACGACCTTTGAAAATCTTATTGTGAAGTTTGTAAAAGCTGCCTTGAATGTCAGGTTTCGGACGATTATTCTCCTTTTCTTTCAACTTCTTTAACAACTCTTTTCAATATTTTAAAACTTTTCTGTCTCAGCGCACTTAACTAGTGTTTCTTCGCACTTAATCAGAAATCTCTAGTTGTCTGCGCATTTGCTGAAAGCTGTGCAACTTTTGAGTACTTACCTAGGGTTTCTGCGTACTTATCAAAGAAACACTAGTTCTCTGTGTACTTGTCAAAACTGCGCACTTATCAGGAGACTAGATTTTGACAATCTACTCGCTATTGTTTCAGGTTGCTGCATACTTGATTCTGCGTACTTATTTCTGCGCACTTACCAAAGGAGACTTTGGGAGACAGTGATATAGCCGTCTGTGGCTTTATCGCATTGTACTTATTCGATTGTTCTATTCGTGATTCTGCCCAAAAGTTCTTGTGCTTTTAGAACAACAGTTCTGCGCACTTAAGGACTGATCACTTAAGGACTGATCACTTAATTTGCGGATTGTGGACTTAATTTTGGACTTAAAATCAGAAAATCAAGTTTAAAATCAACTTAAATCAATGTCTGGTAATAGTAACAATCACACAGTTAATCCCATAACCCAAGCTGAACTGGAGACTGGAACTATAACTCGTATCCCTAAGTTGATGGGTGCTCATGACTATGGAACCCGGAAGAACTGCATGAAGGCGTTCTACTATGTGAACGACTTTACCCAATGGACCTCTGTCCAGCTAGGACCACACATTCCCATGAGAACAACTGCTGCAGGGGAGGAGTTCAACCCTGATCCCTCCACCTACACTGATGTTGATAAGCAACTACTTCAAAGAGATCATAAGGCTTACGGTGCCCTCACCATGGCCCTATCAAATGATGTCTACAACATGTTTGAGGAGTACGGCACCACTCATGATCTGTGGTATGCACTGAACGAGTACTATGAGGGGAATGAGGAAATGCGCCAAAATAAGCAAGATATGGTGCAAAAGGAATATGATATGTTTGGCAGCATTCGTGGTGAGAGTCTGAGCTCACACATTGAAAGATTCATGAGTATGATAACTAAGATGAAGAAAGCAGGAATTCCAGTCAACAACCGAAACTCGATCAAGAAATTGCTTGACTCTCTGCCCAAGGAATGGAGTCTACAATGCATGTTGATTAGAAAAGAGTATTTAGATGCTCAATCTACTTTGGCTGATCTCATCAATACTCTGAAGTCATTCGAAATGGATATCACCAAAAGAGAAATGAATCAGACTGTTCCGAAAGTCGCTCCTAGCACTGCTATGAAGAATCTAGCATTAATGACTCCAGTAGGTGACATGGGTTCAAGATCATCACATGTATATGTGGATGCAATGGGTGGTGGTGGTTCAAGCTCGGGAAAGACAGTCTCATACTCTGAGAAGGCTGCAAAGACATTCAACCCACAGCTCACAAAACCCACAGCTCACAAAGCTTGCTAACGGACATGTTGAACTCTTCAACACATTCATGACTAGCTTTGAGGCTTTGAAGACTGGTGATCTTAAGAGTGAGATGATGACTCCTGACGACATGTACCAAGTTGATCCGGATGATATGGAAGAAATGGATCTGAAATGGCAGATGGCTATGATCACTCTGAGGGTGAAAAGATTTCAAGACAGAACTGGTAGAAGGGTCGGAATGGGTAAAGCAGGTTTTGACAAGTCAAAGATTAGATGCTACAACTGCAAGACTCTTGGGCACTTCAAATATGAGTGTCCCACTCTGAATCAAGCAGAGATCAAACCGGCCAAAAGAATGGTGGCGATTACTGATGGAAATGAAGCAAATGAAACGAATCAATAGAAAGCATTGGTGGTTGAAGACTTTGATTGGGGAGAGGAGGCAGCTGCGGTTGAAGCTGATGTGAACAAAGCATTGATGGCCAAAATTTGTACCAAATCCACACATGGTGTGAATTCACTGGAAGGGTCGGCGGCTGAAATGCCAAAGGGTGGAATGCTAGATAATGCTGGTCTGAAGGGAGTGTTGATTGCCGAAAAGGGAAAAGAAGCCGCTTCTGAGGAAGCACTAATAGCCGAGAAGACACCCACTAGCAAAGCAGATGAGAAGCCGCAGAATGTGCCCAAGAAAGCTGGGGAAAGAGATCTGGTAAGTATTCCTCTTGAAATAAAATCAAAGTTGTGCTCACCAAGGTGCGTTACAGCGGTTGCTTACTGTTTGACGCACAATAGGAGAATTTTAAGAGAAATGGACGATATCCAAAAAAATCAACACTGAAATGAAAGAAAATGAGTTGGCGTATCAGCAAAAGTTAAATGCAACTCTAGCTGAAATGCAAACTCTAAAAGAATTTGTTCTCAAAAAGGATTTTCTAATACATGATTTAACATCAAAGTTTGAAAAATCTAGAAATTAAACAAATCATCTCCAGATTATTGTGGACAAATGGAATCTAAGCAAAAAGGCTCATGCTGATATTATAGATTTCTCAAGGCAATCGTTCGTCAAAGATGGAATTGGGTATAAGGATAAAAAAGGGAATTGAAAGATCTCTGTTTTTACCTTTGAGCAGAAGTGAATATATACCCATTCCAAAACCTCATCCAGAAAATGATCTTTTTGAAAAAAAAAATGCGCCAAATCTGAGTCAAATTCTAATATAAGTAAAAGCAATGCAAATGTGACCCAAAAGGCTCAGGTGGAAGATGATGAGAGTTGTGGTGGACAGCCGTTGGGGTTAGGTCACCCGGGTGCCAATTATTCTACAGTGAATTGGTTCATCTGGAATAATGAAAAGACAAACTATTTTGAATTCGGATGACTGTAATAGTTTAACTAAGCTGGATGACTGTAATAGTCTATCTAGGATGGATAACTGTAATAGTTTATCTAGACCGGATGACTGTACTAAATTAACTTCTAGACTAGACTTAAAGGGCGTTGTGTCCCCTGATGATAGGAAGAATCCTATCAAACGCTCTAATGTTTGTGTTGACAATGTTATGCCAGCATATGTTGATCTTAATGTTGCATTCTTTGATGATAAAAATGCATATATACCATCTGTGTTTGTACCAGAACTAAAACAGAACAGGTTTGGGAAATTTCTCACTGAAGAAATTCCAGAGTTTATTCCATCATCTACAGATATTTCATGTTCTGAAGAATCACAAAGTGAAACAGGTAATTCAAGTTCTGAAGAATCACAGTGTGATACAGAAAGCAACATCAGCGCGCCTGACTGCAACACAAATGAAGAATCAAGTGATAACAATGATGAATCATGTTCAAGTGAAAGCTCCTGCTCAAACAAGATCAAGAAAAGAACATCACAACCATCATCATCCAGATCTTCTCCAAAGATCAAGCCTAAACACTCAAAATGCTTTAGATGTGGAAATGAGGGACATGTGGTCAAAAAATGTAATTTGAAACCTAAACCACAAAATGAAGTCAAAACTCAAAATTCTTTTTCTGATCAGATCAAAAACCTTCAAGAAATAGTAAAAAGTTTTGTTAAAACCACACAAATTTGGAAAAGACAAGAGTCAATTTTAGGTGAAAATCACGATAGATCAACACTAAGGCAGACATGGATTCCCAAAGTTAACTAAGTAAATGTTTGAGTCGTGATTGTACATAGAATTTCTTGTATTTATCTTTGTCTTTCTTTTGTTTCCTTTTGTATTTCAGAATAAACTACAGAAATGGTTGATAGCTCTTATGAGATATCTATGGCATGTTGATAGCGGCGCTTCAAGGCATATGACTGGGCTGAAAGAACTCCTAAAAAACTATCGGTTTATTGATGGAGAGTTTGTTGCATTCGCTGGGAATGAAAAGGGCGGAAAGATTGTTGGAATAGGAGATGTGGTTTCCGACACACTAACTCTAGAAGATGTCAATTATGTTCCAGAATTGTGCTACAATCTATTGAGCGTATCACAAGTCTGTGACAAAGGAATCTCGGTGTTATTCAATGACATGGAGTGCATCTTTCTAAAGTCAGGATTTAAACCACCCACCAACATGATTATGCTAAAAGCTCCTAGGCAGAATAATACCTATGTGATAAATATGAGAGATGCCAAGTCTGAATGCCAAATGACTTGTTTACTTTCAAAGGCATCCGAGTCAGAGTCACTGTTATGGCATAGGCGATTGGGACATGTGAACTTTAAAAACATTAACAAACTTTCTAAACTAAATCTAGTCAGAGGTCTTCCTTCCAAGGAATTCCCTTTTTCTGAAAAATGTTTAGCATGTGCCAAAGGAAAACAACACAAAAAATCGCACAAATCCAAAACAGTGAACTCAATTGACTCTCCTCTTCAATTGTTGCATATGGATCTTTTTCGGTCCAATTAGTGTTAAAAGCTTGGCTAAAAACTCTTATTGTTTGGTGATCACAGATGATTTTTCTCGTTTCACATGGGTGTATTTCTTAGAGTACAAAAGTGAAGCTGCTGATATCTTGATGCTGTTTGTTCCTCTTATTGAGAACATAATAAAGTTAAAGGTCAGGTCAATCAGAAGAGATCATGAAACAGAACTCAAAAATCAAAGCTTCATGACTTTTTAAAGCAAAGGAATTCATCTTCAGTACAGTGCTACGAGAAATCCTCAACAGAACGGAGTGGCTGAGAGAAAGAATCGCACACTTATTGAAGCTGCCAGAACAATGCTCATCGACTCCAAGTTGCCGATCATTTTCTGGGCAGAAGCTGTGAATACCGCCTGTTATGTTCTTAACAGAGTCTTCATCATCAAGGCACGCGGGAAAACATGTTATGAATTACTTTTCAAAAGAAAACCTCTGATCGACTACTTCAGACCCTTTGGATGTTCATGTACTCTTCTGAACAACTATCAGAACATAATGAAGTTCGATGCAGTTGGAGATGAGTGCTTCTTTGTTGGATACTCTTCAAGTCAAAAGGCTTATAGAGTATACAACAAACGCAGATGGTCCTTGAATCTTTCTATGTAGATTGGCAGGAATCCAACCCCACTAACACAGGAGCCGGTCCTGACTGGTTCTTTGATGTGGATGTTGTTTTCAACAATTTCAATATCACTGAAGATCAAAAACCTGACAATCAAGCAGCGGATCCTTCTCCTCTCGGAGATACTCTTTACTCTTCTGAAGAGGATGTTGCACCCTTCACCACCCGACTCTCTCCATTAGTAGCTGATCCAATCTTTCCTCTTCAACCCACAAATGGTGATACAACTGCTGAAACTACACAACCACCTGAAAGTACTCCAATTTCAGAAGAAACATCTTCAGCACAAAGTTTGTAAATGATCCATGCAGTTCCTCAACACCTGGAGATCACTTGTCAAATCTGCCTCCCCAAGTTCAAGAAGAGCATAACATGGGATTCAAATCATCCAAGAATCATCCTATCGAAAACATCATCGGACCAATCACTGAGGGTGTTCTTACCAGAAATCAGGCAGATAAACTCAACACCGCTCTCTCAGCATTCTTGTCTCAGACAGTACCTTTCAGCGTTGAAGATGCAGTCAGAGATGCAAGCTAGGTAGAAGCAATGCAGGAAGAGCTCTTTCAGTTCAGAAAACTCAAGGTTTGGGAGCTAGTGGATCTACCTGAAGGAAAGTATCCTATTGGAACGAGATGGGTTTTTCGCAACAAAATGGATGAGCGTGGTGTGGTAATCAAGAACAAAGCTCGTCTAGTTGTTCAGGGTTTTCGTCAACAAGAAGGGATTGATTATGAGGAAGTCTTTGCACCAGTCGCCCGACTTGAAGCCATTCGTATCTTCCTATCCTACGCGTCATACAAAAACATCAAGGTTTTTCAGATGGATGTAAAGAGTGCTTTCTTATATGGAAAAATCAAGGAAGAAGTCTATGTATGTCAGCCACCCGGCTTTGAAGACCCTCACTATCCCAATAGATACTACAAACTGGACAAGGCTCTCTATGGTCTTCATCAAGCACCTCGAGCTTGGTATGAGACCTTGTCCTCATATCTATTGCAAAACGGATACACCCGAGGGAAAATCGACATGACCCTATTCACCAAAGAAGTCAACAAACACTCTATTCTGGTTCAAATCTATGTAGATGATATCATCTTTGGTTCCACCGATGAAAACTTGTGTAGGGAATTTGAAAGCATTATGAAGTCTCAATTCGAAATGTGCATGATGGGAGAGTTGTCATTTTTCTTAGGACTGGAGGTCCAGCAGAAGGAAGACGGAATTCTCATTCATCAAGCCAAATATACAAGAGACATCTTGGCAAAGTACAACCTGTCTGACTACAAGCCGTCCAACACTCCTTTTGCTGCTCAAACTACACTTGTACCGGATCTTCAAGGACCATTAGTGAATCCACACACGCATCGATCAATGATTGGATCCCTTATGTATCTCACAGCCAGCAGACCAGACATCAGAAACTTCACAGTTAGTCAAATCCCAAGCAATCTCATGAAACTGCAGTCAAAAGAATCTTCCGCTACCTCAAAGGAACACCGAAACTTGGTTTATGGTATCCTAAGAGTGATAATTTTGATTTAGATACATACTCTGATAGTGATCATGCAGGTTGCAGGATTGACAAAAATCTGTCTCTGGTGGTTGTCAATTTCTTGGTAATAGGCTGGTATCTTGGCAGAGTAAGAAGCAGACAACAATGTCTATCTCCACTGCTCAAGCTGAATACACAGCTGCATCCAGTTGTTGTTGTCAAGTGTTATGGATCCAAAATCAGCTTTTGGACTACGGTTTGAATGTCATGAAAACTCCTATTTTCAGTGATAATGATGCTTGTCGTGACATCGTGAAGAATCCAATAGACCATTCTAAAACCAAACATATTGAAATTTGGATTCATTCCATTCGCGATGCTCACGACAAAGGATATATACAGGTGTTGCCAATAGATACTGCTGATCAAAAGGCAGATATCTTTACAAAAGCTTTTGACAAAACCCATTTTCGTCAGTTGGTAACATGGCTGGAGATGATAAATTTTGAATGAAATCTCTTAAAAAAAAAAAAAAAACCTTACTTATGCATAATGCATAGAAAAATCTTCTTTTCATTTCAAACAAGATTTTTGGGGGAGAAAGTAAAACAGGTCTAACCCTACTGCAAAATTTCAAGACATGATAGGAACTAATCATATTTTGTCAGCATATGAATAAGACCCAGAGGATGCTGTGGCCTCAAGCAACGATACGTAGGTAGATTCAGCTTCAAACAAGTAAACTGCTACTAAGTGATTAACAGTAAATGTCTACATGGAAAGTTGAACTCCCACTGTGTTGTAGGTCTGCACGAGCTGAGTCCGGTCATACATAGGTTGAGAGATCAAAAGACACAGAAAATTTTGTGCATATATATTCAAAAGATACCTAAGAGTGCAGGCTACCAATGCGGGGCTAGGCAAATAAATAAAATGAGCAGCAAAAGACACGCAATGTTAGTGACGTGCAAACATACATAGATAGCTCAACTAGCGATCAGATGATCATCTTCTCTGCTTATGGAAACATAGATCTGAAGCTCTCATCATCTGATCGACATAATGATCATCTTCTCTTCTTATGGAAACATAGACCTGAAGCTCTCATCATTATAACTCAATAAACCTTGAGGATCGGTAGGCTTATACCTAGCACAAGTGGGGTCCATAAAATTTTCATCAATATTACCAAAAACATGATAAACATCATCACCAAGCGCATGTTGAAAGAGAAAAGGCATGGATTTAAGTGGACAAGTATACCGACAGTTTTTCTTAGGCTGCAGTTATCCAATGGGAAGTTGAAATGTGATCTTGCAGGTATGGTTAGTATGATCTTGAATGCAGAAGGTGAGAAATGGTTAATCCCTAATCTCTAATTCCTAATTTTAAAGGTTTTGGGCCCTGCGCACTTAGCTTAAGGGCGCAGGCCCATATTACTGTATATATAAGTGTGTAAAAAAAATTTTATAGGCCTTACATTTCAAAACCCTAATTATCATCTTCAGACAATCATCATCATCATCCTCATCATTCATCACCACTTAAACCCCACTAATCACCCTCTAATCACCCGTTAATCCACTCTTTCTTCTTCATTTTACAGAGTTTTTGTTCGGTTTTAAGGTAGATTATACCTTGACTAATCTGTTTGTATGATTACAGGGATTAAGTACTCTGTTGGAGGATTTCTGTGGAGGGTTTGGGGATTTTGTTTGAATATTGCGCACTTATGTGTTGAAGATTGCGCACTTGTTTCAAGAATCTGCGCACTTGATTCATACACTCAAATCCCTGAAACCCTAAACCATTGCGCACTTGACCTGCGAACTTGTCCTGCGTACTAAAATCTTAAACGGAAGTTTAAGTATCTGCGTACTTGTTAAGTACGCAGAGTGGCTTGGCAAGGCACTAGGGTTACCATGCCCAAGTGTTGACTGATCTACGCACTTGTCTTTTGACTTGCTGCCTTTGTGACTGCGTACTTAACTAAGGCTTTGGACTTACCTGCGCACTTGATAACCTTAGCCTTGAATTGGACTGCGTACTTAGACTTATAACCTGCATAATTAACCTTGGACAACAATGATTACAGATTTCTAAACCTTATATAACATGTGAACTTATTATACCTAATTTTACAACCAAACCAATCAAGCATGATAATCCGTCTAACTAAACCACAACACATGTATTACTCAAATTGGTCTAAGTTCGTCATCCGCCTAAGTCTAAGATATCAGTCGTTGGTTGTTTGATTATACTTAAGAATTCTAACTTGTTTTTCGTGCATATGACCTGAAACAGATGGCAATTCCGTGGGACACTAGAGGCATGCACAACTAAGCCATGAATCTTGATACTGAGGATCCAAAATTCAGAGATGTAGTGGCCTGGATCCAGCATAGCCGAATCACATATGCTGTAGAACACAGTCTGACAGTCTACGCGGATCATATTGAAGATTTCTGGAGATCCGGGAGATATGAAGTCGTCGACGGTGTTAAGAGAATCAATGCAACTATCCGAAACAAACCCTTGATTGTAACCGAAGACACAGTCAGACGTGTGTTAAGACTTGGAGATCAACCTGTACCAGTCAAATTCTTCGTCAAAGCTGATATTCTGAGAGAGTTCAAGAAAATTCGATACAAGGGAGAATGCGACAAAAGGAGTGACATCAAGAAAAGCGAGCTGACTCGTGACTAGAGACTGATCTGTCTCGTATTCACCATGGCTCTTTGTCATAGGAAGGGAGGATACAATGCACTCAGTCCGGAGTGTTGCACTGCAATTATTAAAGTCTGCAAAAATGAACCGTTCAATTTGTCAGGGATGATTTTTGACTACATGGTGAAGAACGCCCAAACTGATTCAAAGTGGGCCATGTATCCTAGATTCGTGCAGATGATGATAAATGCACAATACGAGAATCTGCCTCATGATGGAGTGTACCATTTTGTCAGACCTGGAAGATTCATTGCTGAGTGCAGCACAGCTGATTGGGAGCCGATGTATGAAAATATGTACCCGGCTCAACGCTATCCAATTATCAAAGAGATGTATAACAAGATCCAGAAAAAAGAGGCGAGACACGGAAGAAGCCCAACGGGTAACTGCTCCTGAAACAGCTCCATCTGAACCTGCTCCCTCCTCAGCTCACTAACTGCTGCAGAAAGAACACGAGAGAAAGCAAGAGGCAAAAGGTTAGCCACCGAAGAGGCCCCTTCAAAAGTTGTTAAGAAAAAGACGGCCAGTATATTGTCAAAAGGTAGAGAATCACTAACTGAGGATCAGCTGGAAATGGCACGGGCCCTACAAGAAGTAGCTGAACTCAAAAAGGCCGAGAAACGAAAAAGAAGGGAGGGTTTATCAGCATCTGAAATTCAACGTGTAGTTACTAAGGAAGAAGCTAAAGAAGAAGAGTTCTTTGAATTAATCTTTGTTGATCAAGAACAGTCTGGGCCGTCGACTGCTAAGGCACCAGCTCCCAAAGCTCCTGCAAAGAAACCAACAGAACCATCCTCTTTAGCTCCTGCTGCACAACGTCGCAAACCAGTGCATCAGGAACTGTACGAGACTCAGGTGAAAGAGGTCGGTAAAACTGCCGCTAAAGAGATTTGCACGTTGAAGAACTCGGTCCACAACAATCAGGAACTAAAGAGAAAGCTGAAGAAGCTGAAACACAAGAATAGGAATCTTGAGAAGATTGTTAGAGATCAGAGATACCTGATAAAGTTTCAAACCAACGTGCAGATGAAGATGTTCGGTATGATTCAAGAGCTGCAAAAACAACAGAACATCGAGCCTAGCACATCATTTGATGAATTGTTTGACTTTGGGAAGTTTTTAGAAGAAGAACAAGAAAAAAAAATTATTGCTGAAGAGAGCGAAGTTGATGAAGTAAGCGAAGATGAGATGCCCGAAACATTCATAGAGTTCGGTGAGGAAGAGGCAACCGTGTATGAGACTGCTGATGGTCACAGGGTAAGCCCTGAAAGACCCACATGGCTCCCAAGAAAGAAGATTACCATTCCTGCCCTTCATCAAAACATCCACCACACTAAAGAAGTTCACAAAGAAAAGATTATTTCGTGGAAGTATGATGAATTGAAGAAGCTATTCGTAATCAAGAGTCAAGGGGGAGTAATTCAGTATTTTAAAATTCCACATGACTTACAATCTCTTTCCCGCTGGGACATCAGAGAGCTGAACTGGGCACACTTCATAAATCCCACCAACAACTCCATTGGAACTGGCATTGCACGCTTGATTGAGAGGGAATGTGAGAGAAACTTCATAGTGTTCAAGCCTCAAAAGCCAAGACGTCGCATTTCAAAGAAAAGGATTGATCCTACTACTGGAGAAGGTAGGATTACGTATGTGATTGATCCCCCAAAGGTTGTTACAAGGGTTCCTATACGCCAAGAGCTTCCAGTCATATTGAAAGATTTCAAGAAATGGTTTTATGACAGTCAGACTGGTGAAGCAGTGATCAAGCTAAGGGGTAATACTGAGGTTATGAGAATTCTTGATCCAGTGGATGTCTTTGCTCTTAATCTGTCTGATCTGAATATGCTATTTGCAAACCAGATAAATGTGGGAGCAGGGCATGCACTTTTTGAGGAAGTTGTGTTATTCAGGAGAGCAGTCGATCGGGCTTTGAAGTTGAAACAAGAACTATTGGATGCGGTCGATAGAATCAATGCAGCTGACATTGCCAAAGAACAGACTGAAAGAGCTGCAAAAGAAAAGGCGATTATTCAAGAACCGGCAGCAGTCCCTGATCAAGAACCTCCCTTTGTCCCTGAAGAACCTGCTGCTGCTATTGTTGAAGAACCGACCTTACCAGACAAGACCCGACATCCCATTGGTGACCCGTCATCCCACGTGTTAGCCAAATACAAGATATCATGCAACTTATGTAGTTATACACTTAATATGCGCAAGAGTTCACCTAGTCTAGCATAACGCTCAATTAACGCATAAACGGGTCCGAACACGTGTTACTAAGTCACTGGACATGTCTCGGGGTTCCTATCATGTTCCTAGGTGTCAAATCATGTTTCGGGATGTCAAAATACGCTTACAACAGCAGTACAGGCGATTAGGAAACTAACATGCAATTAGGAAAAGTCAACTAGTGATTGGAGAGAGTCAACAGGCGAGTAGGAGGCTAATTGCCTGATGTTTCATGCGATTGGGGTCCTAATCGCCCCTGCATCAGGCGATTAGGATTCCCAATCGCCTGCTGCAGATGCGTGGCGTGTTTTCGCGCGTTTAACCCTCCAAATCAGATCCGAAACATGTAAAATCACCCAATATCAAACCTAAACTATTAACCAACCCATTTCAAGCAAAAACCCCCCAATTTATCTCTGCTCTAACGGCCTCGGTGCGATTATTTCCAAAAATGGCAAAGTACTAGGTTTCATTAACTATGAAATGTTTCCTTAAATGGCAATAACCAGATTACACATCCTACAACTTGCAAATCATCATCCCTTTGTTATAATATCATTCTAATGTGAATCCTAACAACAAACAATCATTGAATCATATCATAACATCCTAACTCTTCAAGAATCATCCAAATGGGTCAAAATGCATATTTTCATCAAAACACTATAACCATAGCTCAAATCCTTAGATAATCATCCTAATAACTCCTACACATCAGAAGTACATCAATTTCATGGAAACATTCATGTTCTAACCACCAAAAATCATCATATGCATAGTTACTTCACATATAGCAAGTATTATGGTGTAGACTTGTTTTAGAAACTCATTTCAAAGGTTTTTAAAGACACACACTTAGTAAAACAAGGTTTGGACTTTTGGGAAACAAAACAATAACATTACAAAGGTTTGGGATGAAGAACACACCTTGGATTTTATCAAAGAAAGGTGTGTAAGCTTGGAAATGGTGGGTTTTGAAGCTAAACAAGTTCCAGAGGTGTTTTGAGGTGTGTGGGAGGCTAGGATCTGTTAGGGTTGCACTAAGGGTGTTTAAGGAGTCAAGGGTTGTATTTATAGGTGTTTTTACTCGTGCAACACATACCAGGCGACTGGAAGGACAGATCAGGCAATTAGGAGTCTAATCGCCTATACAACTGGCGATTAAGGCTCCAATCGCCCCAATCCTCTCCCACTCGCCTATACTACTGGCGATTAGGCCACTCACCAGTGCCTAATCGCCTACAACATTCTGAATTGGGTTTTTGGCGCGTTAAACACTATTTTAACATATATAAGCACGTATTCACATACCGACAAGTCACATAAGGATTACAAACATATAATGCACGATAACTAACATGTTTACGTCCATTCACCAATTCCCGGGACTTGAGACTTGCGTGTGTGAGTTAAACCCGGTGATCTCACAAATCACCAATCCTTGTAAACATGGTTATGGACCGACTCCCGATGATCCCGCGGATCATTGTAACGACTCCCGATGATTCCCAGAATCATCGTAATGACTCGACTGACCCAGTTAAGTACGTAATATGCATGACTCGCTAAGGTAGACTTACTAGTTTAGTCAATGTTACTAACCTGAGTTTGCCGGGTGTCACAACTGGGGGTAGGGATTCCCTCGCAATAACAAATGAGAACACAAATCGTGTTTCTAGTTATGTGGTAATGCGCATCCTGGACTCATCACTCAATAAAACGTTTACTGTTAATCCATACCAAGACAAGTCAGGTCCCCAAGCAACACTTTTATTTGGATATTGGTTATCTTCTCGGTCGCTTTCGTTATCTCTCACTCTTGTTTATCTTTAGTTTGACTTTAGCAACTTAAAACTGGGTAGGGAAAGTCGTGTATTTGGGTTCGAACTTGGTACTTGCTTGTGTCTATACTATACTTGATAGATACACTTGCCTATTGTGTGGATTTAGAATGTTTAGCATTTATCATTTAATTCTATAAATTTAACACTTGAAAAATGTCTCACCTTACAGTTTCTGACTTAAATACCTTTTTCATCAACTTTTTGGCACTTCCACCAGGAACTTGTCATTTTTGATAAAAGAACTTTAAGTCTTTAAAACCCCACGCTACCAAGAACCCTAGCCTCTAATCAAACCTGATTGGACTTTGATTCAGAACACAGTAACAAGCACGAAAGTGGGTTGGATTAGGACTTATAGTGTGCATATATTTCAAGAATGTTGGTCAACCGAAAAGTCAAATGCTCGTCAATGGGTACAAACAAGTGAATGAGAGCCCAAAGTGATGATGGTGGGCATTTCGTTTTGGCCATTTCTGTGTCTAGACATGGTTTCAATTTATAATGTTGTTGTCGAAATGAGAAGTTTGGTTAATTGACCAAGCCTTGTTCAAAGCCGTTCATTTAAGCTCATTTAATAACCGAAATCACGGAGTTAATCAGTCAAATGGGCGCGGAATCAATTGTCGGTTGCTTCTAGATCATTGCATTCCAAATAGGAAGTTTGGTTAATTGACATGGGTTTTTTTTTTTTTTGTTTATGGTTTGGCTTTGATGCAAATTTTATAAAGTTAAACCTTGTGATTTTTTTTGCTAAAAATATTTATCATTTTCTTATTTATATTATTATTTTTTTTAAAATAAAGGGGGTTAAAAATATATAGTTTTATTAAGACAAGTTTTGTATTTAAAAGAAGTTAATAAATTTGACATGTCTAAAACTCATAGGAATGATATGTACTTAATATAAGGTTATAAAATAAGTGTGAATGGGACTAAATGAATAAAATTGGGAATTTAAAATTTTGGGGAAATTACATAATGTTACACATACGATAAAAAATGCTCAAGAACCATCAGGTATGATCGTTCACTCTTGATATTTTCTATCTCTCGGGCATGCCCTCTCGGCATTAGGACCTAGTAGATTGTCTTTTTTATTTTTATTTTTTCATTACTAATAAACTATTGTAGTGCATGCCATGTGGTTTCTCTCAAGGAAGTATTCGTGTTGAGGAAGCTGTGGGGATCGACCGCACGCAGTCAATTGGACAGCTAAAATAGGAGGATAGTTGTTTCTTTTGACTATCCCACTTATTTTCTTTACATACACATATTACCAATAATTAATTTAAAAATATGCTAAGTAATTAAGTGTGAGGTGTTTAAAATTTTTCAAATTTCAAACACCTCAATGAAGTCAATAAACCATAAACCAGAGGCAAAGTTTTTAAAATGTTTTTGGCAACAAAAATGTTTTCAAACCTGGTGAGTCTACCTAAAAATCCTAGGTGATATTAGAGATATTTTGGTAGTCAAAAGAACCATCTAGGGTGTTTTTCAATTCCTTAAACAACTCTTACCTCCTACATGTGAGTATTTTGAGCCTTATCGAGCATACCACTACACATATACTCCACATGCTCATTCGTTTGGTTATGAGAGATATTTTCCCTTGGCATGACATGGTTGGAACTTCTGTGACTTATGCATTTCAAGACCACATAGGAGGTGAGTGTGTGAAAATGATCTAGGCACATAGGACTTACCCATTCCAATATCATTAGCCTTCCACATATTTTCCCACACTTAGTCACCCATCTTGAGCCTTAGCCTTTTCATTTCCTCTCATCCATCTAGCCCACACTTAGTCACCCATCTTGAGCCTTAGCCTTTTCATTTCCTCTCATCCATCTAGCCGCTACAATTAAGAAACAAAGGAAGTGTTGATGTGTCGAGGAAGCTCTTAGGCAATATTAGGACTTTGAAGCATAAGCCAAATGTCCAAGATTTTGTAAAGTGGCATTAAAAGTTAGTCGGATTCGTTCGTTTATAAAAACTAGACAAAACCTACCAATTTGAATATTATTAATATTATCCGATGCTGTATTCGGAGCATGCGTTTAAATCACGTTAATTAAATTGGTCGCGGTTTCCATCATTTAGACGAGTCGTAAGCTTCTGGCACTTAACAAATAACATTATTTATAACTAATAATTACTCTGAAAGTACAATTACGATTAAAACCACACATTTCGATGTCTGATTCCCACGTCAGTTCCTTTCTGTGTTTCCAAAATGTTGCGTTTTCTACCATTTTCGCACCAATTTCACATCAAATCACATCAGTAGCAAATACGCGCAGTATTTACATATATAGCCTAATGTTAGTCTAGTACGACTAAATTTTACTGATGTCAATTTGTTAAAGTTAAATACACGCAGATTTTCTTTAATGTCATCAAGGCGACCAAAAAATTCGAGAATGGCGTCCGATGACTCGTAATGGCTCATTAAACAAAAATTAACTTTAAACCATGTTAATTGCTTTGAAAACACGATTAAAATCACACCGGATGTTGTAGGGAATTTGCATGTTGATACATACGCCGTACGCGCCGCCCTAGTATCCCACGTACCGCGACCACCTTCCTTGGGTGGCTAGTTTTTGGTGCCTTGGTTCTCTTGCTACATAGAAACTACATCGGGTGTTTTGGGTGATTCCAGAAGTTGATGATTTTTGGCTAACTAGTGAAGCGTCTGTGGTTCCATCGTGAGGATTTTTGGTGTTTCGTCAAGGTAGTTTTCTAAACACCCTATGATCGCGTTTATATTATTTGTTTTATATCAGTATTTGGATTGCTGGAATGGGATGTCGATTCGGTGAGAAATACATGTATTTGTTACCACTCATCCGCCTAAAATATATATTAATAAATGTGTTATTAATATTTGTGTTAAAACTCCCCCTCCTCTCTCTCTCTCTCTCTCTCTCTCTATAATAGTGATTTTATAATGAACCGAATAGTTAGGTCCGGGTCGGGTATTAACCCGGACGGGTCGACTCATTCCCTACAGGTTTCACAAAAACCAAGACAACCTAACATGACAACTGCAGCCCGTTTTCAAACCCTCTACGCCACATAATATGCTACACGTGGCATAAAAAGTTCAAAACCTTGTCGTTTTGTACGTTTGATTAACGGATACACACCTATTGACGGTTGGACACCTATATGTCGCGTAATACACTATACACGTCATATAGGTTACCTACATGTCACGTAATACCCTATAAACGTCATACATGTTGATTGTCAACTCACATTATCCTTGTACATTTTGTGGGAGCGCATTGTTATTGTACGTTAAATGAGATGTATAACGTGATACGTGCCAAATAAGGTTGATGTTGTACATTATACGCAAAAATAATGTTATATGCGTCGTATAAGGTTCTAGCCAATGGATTCTCTTTTGATCCCTAACTACAGTGTCTCGTACCATACGCGAGATATAACATTATACATGACGTCTTTTTTTTGTGCTAACAAGTCTTGTAGTTTTTACGCATATTCAAGACCTATGCGCTACGTATACATCTTTACAAAGCTTGTAATTTGTACACATATTCAAGACCACAATATCTTGTCTTCAGAATCTGCTTATATACGAATTGATAAATATTAACAAATGTTTTGTTGTCTTGGTTAAACCGATAAGTATTAACAAATATTTTGAAACGATACGTACCTAACCTAATTAATATTAACTAATGTTTGAAAACGACACGTAAAACCAAATAAATATTAACAAATGCTTTAAAGCAATACGTTTAAACCCTATAAATGTTAAGGTTCTGTTTGGTATCGGATTATGGAATGGACGAGGGAATGAAATGAACAAGGTAATTGAATAGACAAAGGAATAAAATGAATCATAACCATTCCATGGTCTTGTTTGGTGCGACATGACAATGGAATGAATCATTACTTTGTATTTTTTTTTATAAGTAGAAAACGACGAAGGAATTAAATTGGCGGTGGTGAGTGGTGGTGGCGATGACCGTTGTTGACGGTGGGTGGAGGCGGTGAGTACGTTGATGGGCGCCGTCGGCAGTGGCAGGGAGTGGCGGCCATGGTAGGCGACAACGATGGTGGTCGGCGGTGATGGTCGATGGAGGTGATGGTGGGTGGTGGTGGTCGATAGGTGATACAGGTCAGTGAAGGTGGTGGTCGGCTGTGGCGGTGACGGTAGTGGTGATGGTCGGTGGGTGATGGTGATTTGTGGCAGTGGTTGGTAGCAGTAGCGGTGGGTAGTGGTTGTCAGTCAGTGGCGGTGGTGGTTAGTGGGTGACGGTGGTCCGCGGTGTATGTGGTTGCGGTGGTTGGTGGCGGTAGCGGTGAGTAGTGGTTGTCAGTCGGTGGTGATGTTGGTTTGTGGGTGAAAGTGGTCCGTGGTGTATGTGGTGGCGGTGGTCGGTGATGGTGGTTAGTGGGTGACGATGGTCCGCAAGGTATGTGGCGGCGGTGGTCAGCAAGTGATGGTGGTCCGTGGTGTATTTGTCAATGGTGGTTGGTGGTGGTGGTTGAAGTTGGCGGTGGTGGTCGGTGGTTGGCGGTGGTCAGCGTTAGTCGGTAGCTGTGGTGGTCGTGGCGTCTGGTTGTGGCAGTTTTTTTTATGACATGGGGTTGGATATAATGAATTTGAGGTTTTTAGACAGAATGTAATGGAAGAGGTAATGCATAATTCCATTACGTTGATCATATAAACATATTTTTTTATTCGAACTCAATATTTCATTCCATTCATTCTCTTATTCCTGTCTTTTTAAAAAAAAAAAAAAAAACTAACACTTCATTAACAACAAACAAAACCTCAATTCAAGAAACGCTTAAAAAACCATTTACAATATATACAATAGGTACTTCACCCACTCATTCCACTCGATATTATTACGACCTGAGCGATGTTTGAATCACAAGTAAGGCACAGATTTAACACTCGCTAGCACCTTTACAACTTTTTGGTGTAACCTCCTGGAATACTTTTGGGCCATAGCTCTTATTCCTGTCTACCTACCTAATTGCTGTAAAGTTTGGTTAGAAAAATAAAATAAAGGAATAATAGAGAATGTTAAACAAAAACAATCAAGAATGTTTGGTTAGAAAAATAAAATAACGGAAGATCTTTCTAAACACCATGGTTGTCAATTAACCGTTCAGCACTAAAGAATATGTGTATCCTTAATGATGAAAGCTGAATGTCGAGAAGGCAAACCTTTCTAAATCTTGATTGTCAACTTTCGTAATTTGTAGCATCCTAGGAACCCTTATTGAGTAGGTGGTGTATTAGTGGATTGGAAAGTGTTTTCCACCTTAGTCATGGGTCACTAGTATACAAAGTTATCTAAGTAGTAAATTTGATTAGAGAGAATTAGCAAAGAATGGGAGCATATAGGATATGCTTGGTAAAATTAGGTGGTGGTTATGAGCTGATAGTCAGGGTTGGTTCTGAAAATTTAGGTGTTCGGGCCGAGCTGTAAAAATTATGCCCTTTAGGCTTAGCTTTAGGCTTTAACGAAATAAATAATGTAAACTATTTTTTAATCTACGATTACAGTAATATTAAACTGATGGATCAGATTTTATTTGTCTAACAGTAGAGGGAACAAACCCTCTTCGTAAAAGTTGGGAGTTCGAATCCCACAAAGGGTTAAAATATAAATGGGGTGTTATGAATGCATAAATTATAGTGACTCTCCACATACATGGTAACTCTCTGTATACTTAACTCCCATGTTATATTACTCTTGTACTACTCTAAGAGCCTATAAATAAAGGCATTTGTATTTCATATTGTAATGAATAAATAGAGTTATCTCATTCTTCATTATCTCTTTTCTCTATGTTATCTCTATAATCATGTTATCATATTTATATAACTTGTATTATAGTTGCTAATAGACCGTTGTTCTACAACACGTTATCAGCACGAACTCTTGCACCATCATCAGGTATACCACATACTCTAACTTATCATTATTCTTTATTCTCACATACATGATCCATATTGTAATTCATACAATTATGGGTTGTGTTAGAGATTTGTTTTGTTATTCTCTTTAATCTCCCTAAATAATCCATATTATAACAAATACGATTTTTTGTTAGATGGAGATTTATATTTATTATTTCATCAAAGTATGTTCAATCATGTTTTATATTTCAACATGTATAGTGAATTATATTATAACTAGTCATAACTTCTTTTATCCCCAGATATAGATATATATTAATTTAATGGTTTAATCAATATTATTATATTTGTTTTTAGATTTTAGTTTCACTTGTGTTAATTATTTTTTTTTTATTAAAGTGCATGTTAACATGTTTTGAATTTTAACATGAAATGATTGTACAATTAGAGTTAAGAAGCTATTATATGTAATTGATTTGACCCTAAAGTAAGTATAAAAGTTATGTTGGACTCGCGTGACCTTTCACATTCAGTTATTTACATTGACATGGTTAGTATCATATAATATTATAAATTCATTGATTGTGGCCTAAAAAAAACTAAATCTATACATTTTTTTATCTATAAAGTAGTAATCTTAAATCAACTGATGGCATCATCCTTTTAATTACCATGATAATTGTAGACATTATTGTATCCATGTTTAGATTTGAAATATTTATGTGGTAAAAGAGATATGTATATTTGTAGAACGAACATATCATACAAAAAGAGTTATTGATCATACTTTTATCATGGAGACTTTACGGAGATATTTTAAAATAAGTGCAAACATTAATTTGTATGTATCATATTCATATGATTAGTTATACCATTATAAGTTATTACATAAATTAACTATGTTTGTTTATTGGTGATGAAAAGTTTCTTATTTCATAAAGGCATGAAGGCTTATTCTAACTCGTCTTTATATGGTGACATGCTATAACATCATGTATTATATACATGCTATTATTTCTTTATATTCATAATATCAAATAGAACAATTAAACCAAAGTTGTGGTTTATTGTCACCCTCCATAAAGAGTAGAAATTTGCTTTGATTTGACATCAAAGTGTCATGCTCACTGTATCTCTTTATCATGTTACAAAAGGTCGTAAGATGTTAGAAAGGTAACATTATATGACTCGGACGTATATATACTTCTTAGTTGATGTTACATTACATGAAGAGAAGTTTATTTATAAAGGAAAATCGGATATTACAAATTTTGTTTGTCAAACCTCAAATATGCTATTGAAGTGGCAAGATTATTAAAAAAAATATATATAAGGTTTGAAACGACCACCATGAAAGTGGTGTAGTCTCATCCATTCCATGAAGTGAATGTGATGAAAATGATCGGTATAAAGGTTAAGATCATGTACATAACTACTAAAGTTGTAATGATTCCACCATGAATGTTTTGTGGTTATAATCCATTCCCTGAAGTGAATGCGATGTTATAATTATTGGTATAAATTAAGTCCATGATTATGGTAATTGTGAAAATTGTTATGATGCTCATGTTAATGAGATCGACTTTGTTAATAATATGATGATTACAAAATGATCGTTATAGAGGTTATGATCATAGTAAATGAGGAAGTTGTAATGATCACCATGTTCATAACAAGATCAGCCATGTTAATCCTGAATGAGGAAATTATAATGATCATCATGTTGATAATAAGATTAACGATGTTAATATTGAAATCGACCACAAGAAGTGGCACACTAATGAAGTAATTATATGAGAATGAGATATATTATTCTCTCATATTTCTTGTCGTGTATTAGACAGCAAAAGTGCAACATGTCTAATAATTTGTCACATATGAGATGCGCTCATGAAGTAACCATATCATTAAGAGAGTATGACAAGTTTGAAATCATCTCATATTCTTGTGATTGAGTAAATAATGAAAAGTTATGAAGCTTGTTTCGTTTATACTCCATTCCCTGAAGTGAATGTGACTACATATTGACCATTGTAAAGGTAATGATCATGGACATCATTGAGACATTTGTAATGATGAGATCGTCCATTTGGAATTGTAATGATGGTCATGTTAATAATGAGATGATGTTTTGAAGATTTCATACATATTCTCATATCTTACGTTTGTATTACATGCGTGCAAGTAATACATATTCGACCATAAACTAGAAGTTTAGTTTGTGGATCATAATTATTTAATTAGTTGGCATGACCGGTAAGACCACACCGAGTCGATTATGATGTGAACATAATGAAGAACTTAAAGATTCTTCCATCTGATACAAAGCATGTAATGTTTGCTCTTAAGCAAAATTATATATTTTGGAATTGATTAAAGGATACGCATATCCTAACATATTACCATTTAGTATTTAAAATCGATGCATCGTCTAAATGGTTATCAAGTTTCAAACCTAAAGTTTGCTTCATTTATGGATTAGCTAATAAGATAGCAAGCAAATTATTCTAGATTGGCATATTGAATCAATTCACAAGATAATAATGATCATTGGAATAAGTGTTGAACTTCATATAGCTTATGTTCATAAAAATATTGCTTTCATTGAGATGATCACTAAAACGTCTACTATTGATTGCAATGTCAATGATCATGAAAGCAGAAGTTCATGTTTACATGTGATTTTACATGCAGTAACATTTATTCACATCAAGCCAATACATGGTAATAGTTTCTCCCCATTATAGTTGGTTTTTGGTCAGGAACCAAATATTGCCCATCTAAGATTTTTGTTGTGCGACATATATTGAAATTGATCCACCACGACGCACGGAGATGGGACCTTAAAAGGTGATTGGGAATATATGATGATTTATAGAGCCTTCAACAAGAGATTTATTTACATCTCAGTTAATTGATATCCATCTCAATGGATTAACATTCCCAACATCAGGGGGAGATAAAAGGCAGTTGGAAATAGAAATGAGTTAGAATGAAATATCATTGATCCTCGTACTAAACAATGTGAACCAAAAGTTCAAAGGATAATTCATTCACAGAGATTAGCGAATTAATTACCAGACGCATTAACTGACCTAAATATGATGAATAGCTAATCAAGTCACATATACCAACTGCTAATGCTCCATTTAAGATGAGTGTCCAGGAAGGACAATCGTATATTGGCAATAAGCCTACTGCACGCCTAAAGCGTGGTAGACTAGTCGATTCCAAAGAATAAAAATCCTCGAGAAATTGGAGCAAGTAAGAAAGATGGTCAAGTCGAGGTTATAGTATAAAGGTCTCCTGAAGAGACTGTCACACCCTCAAAATCCACTTGCGGAGTTTTACCGCGAGGCGTATGACAAACCAGGATCCAAACCAACGATCACAATAAACAAGTCTAAATGAATATAAATGCAATTTCAAAACATAGTTTAAAATCCCGTTTACAGCGGAAGCTTATTCAAAAACAGTATCTCAACAGTGAAATAATAGTTCAACGTTCAAAAGACCATGCAACCCTAGTTAGACGCCGTGCAGACGCGTGCGCCCTAGTCCAGTCGTGCTACCTTAGCGACCTGAGAAAACATGTAAAAGTTTACGTCAGCACAAAAATGCTGGTGAGTTTACAGGTTTTGTATCCAAGTACCAAGTCCACCTGTCCATACTACAACAAATCGAAAACCAGTATACGCTAGCTAGGCGTACGTTTTGTTACTACCACGATTGGAAAACCATTACTAACGCGAATACCAAAAGTATGCCCGATGTAGTTCCTGTTGTTCCTGTTGTTCCTGTTTGAGACAATATGCACCCGCCGACCCTCCAAGTCGACGAGCGGGGTTGGTCACTCCCAATAGCGCTATTCACATTTCCCCGTTGTGCAAACCCGCACATTCATGGTTCCCCCCGGGACTTCCAAAGATCGTGTAGTACACAATAGAAACCCATAGTATGACAGTAGTTACCAAATAATCGTTTTAACACATGTTTTCTCCCCCGAAAGTATAAAACCAGTTTAAAAGAGGGGCCGTAAACTCACCTTAACGTGCAAGCAAAGAATCCGAACAGCAAGCAATATAAGCTACCGACACCCTAATAACAGTGTCGCTCAGTGAGTATAGGCGTAATATCATTACCCATATAACTCGTTTGTCCAAGGCGTTTTAAATGTTCAAAAGTGTGTATACGACGCCTAGTGATTCTACATGAAATAGTAAACCCTACGGACCCGTTGGTGAATACGTTGGTTACAATTAGTTTCTACATCCCGTATGTGTCTCAGACAAGTGTACTTCAGTTACATGTCAATTCCATACCACCTAAGACCTCAATTAATCACAGAAGCACATAATACACAATCTGTGTTTTCAGGACAGATTGTGCGCCATCAAAATGAATTTATTTAAAATAGCAATTCAGTGAGTTAACCTCCCAAATTTTTACTGAATTTTCTTTGGGATTCACTCGACAATACCTATTTTTGTTTTGTCTTAATTCCAAACACAAAAATTATGAAAATTCGTACAACACAGCTATGTCCAGAAAATCTCCTCAACAGGTCAGTTTAGTAGGAAAATTCTTAAAAATTGTGTATTCATCCAAACGAGATGAATCCACTTGGAAAAGCTCTATTTTTCCAGTATTGACCTACTGTAAAAATTTCATAACCTAACTCCTTGTAAATCTCAAGTTATGACCATTTAAAGTTAGCCCAATTTACAAATCCGAAAATCTGATATGACCCCTAATCAATTAAAATTCCAAAAACGACTCAAACGATGTCCAAATTCGATGGTTTTGCCCATTATGAAAAGCTAAGACCTTGTACGTTACAATCATGCAAAGAATCGATCAAACCAATTATTTTCAAGCCACGAAACAGACCCTACAAGTCGACATTCAGAATCTGTCCAGATTCCAATCGTGCAATATTATCAATTATATCAAACCCTAGTTGCATATTATCAACCAATAACACCTAATAATCATCATACAACTTTAGTAAGAATCATATCTGATCAAAACCCTAATTATACATCACAACCATCATTATTCACAAACCCTAGAAGTCTAAAACATCAAGAACATGCATAATCATGCAAAACATATAACATTCATTATGTAACAATGTGGTTGACCCTTTTAATCTTCTTAATCCTCATGTTTTAACTTTTATAAAATACTTTCAGACCTGGACAAACTTGTTATATGATTTTTATAGTAAAAACATAAGGTAAAAGCGTAAGAAATCATAAGTTATACCCTTAGCTCTTCAAATCAATCAATCGCGCGCCTTGGAGCCTCCCAATTGATGATCTTGAGCCTTTGCAGGAGTTTTTGGAGTGAAATATTCGTGTGGGGCAGTAAGGGGGCGATTAGGGTTGAGTATGGGGGTTGCATGGGGGTTAAGGATGCTTAAATAGTAGTTTAAGGCGGTTTAACCACGTCAGCGTGTTCCGAACACCCGTTCGGAATTGTGAACACCCGTTCGGAATTGTGAACACCCGTTCGGAATTGTGAATGGCCGTTCGGAATGGTTTAATCCGTTTTGAGCGGCCCAGTTTGTTGTATAGCCTGTTTTCTTTGATGTTTTCATTATTTTGGGCCATACCAAGCGTAACCCCATGTTTTAAGACCCCAACCAACCTCATGCTCCACTTTTAATAATTTTTATTAACGTGTTCGGTTTAGGTTCACATAATCACGTATGGTTTTCACATAAGTTTGTCAGATATCACCGAGACACATAAGTTTATTATTCACCAACGTCTGAGGTTCACTAATCATGTAATCACATATTAACTCACACAAGGAGTCAAAACCCGACCCACACAAGGAGTCAAAGCATCTCATAACCCGAGATGTGAAAGTAGTCCCAAACCGGACTAGAAAACGTTTTGTAAGTTGTCTCAAACCCGAGACGCATGCTTTGGAGAAAAGAGTAGTGAAACTCACAACAATGCACGTATGTCCTATCTAGCTATCTAGCTAACCCTCGTTACGTATAATATACGTGTGACTCGCTAAGGTAGACTTTAATCTAGACAACGTTGTTAACCAGAATTTGCCGGGTGTCACATCATCCCCACGTTAAAAGAATTTTCGTCCCGAAAATTGCACAAGTACCAAAAGGAATATCAACAGAAACAGACAAAAGATAGAAACCAAGAGAGAGATTTACCCGAGTTGTCACATCATCCCCACGTTAAAAGGAATCTCGCCCCGAGATTCATTCAGCTGCCGAAGAGACATGTCTCGACTCGAACGCTTCCTTAGGAAAAAGGTGAGGATACTTAGACTTCATCTGATCCTCCCGTTCCCATGTATATTCCGGTCCCCGGTCCGAGTTCCACCGAACCTTAACAATACGAATCTTGCTGTGACGCAGGCTACGAATCTTGTAATCAAGGATCTCCACAGGTTCTTCCACAATCCGAAGACGATCATCAACCTTGATCTCTTCTAGTGGAACGATGAGAGACTCGTCAGCCAGACACTTCTTCAAGTTTGACACGTGAAAGACGTTATGTACGTTACCGAGCTCCGTCGGTAGATCCAGTCGATATGCCACTGGCCCAATCCGTTCCAGGATCGTAAATGGGCCGACATATCGCGGATTGAGTTTGCCACGTTTCCCAAAGCGTATGACGCCCTTCCACGGTGAGACTTTTAGAAGTACTTTGTCATTGACTTGGAATTCCAGTGGTTTGCGACACTGATCAGCATAACTCTTTTGCCGGTCCCGTGCCGCCGCCAACCGATTTCGAATCTGTACGATCTTTTCCGAAGTTTCGTACACTAGTTCAGGCCCAGTGAGTTGACTCTCACCCACTTCAGCCCAACAAAGAGGAGAACGGCATTTCCGTCCATACAATGCTTCGAACGGAGCCGCCTTGATGCTCGTGTGATAACTGTTATTATACGAGAATTCTACTAACGGTAGATGAGCTTCCCAACCCTTGCCAAAATCGATCACACATGCTCGCAGCATGTCTTCTAAAGTTTGAATCGTGCACTCACTCTGACCGTCAGTCTGTGGGTGATAAGCTGTACTCATGTCTAGTTGGGTACCCAAAGCCTTGTGCAAAGGCTTCCAGAAGTGAGAAGTAAAATGGGAGTCACGATCCGAGATAATAGAAACTGGTACCCCGTGCTTAGAAACAACTTCTTTCAAGTAAAGACGAGCCAAACGATCCATAGTGTCGGTCTCCTTAATGGCAAGAAAATGAGCTGATTTCGTCAACCGATCGACAATCACCCATATCTTGTCATTCCCGCTTGGTGATTTTGGAAGTTGTGTGACAAAATCCATAGTAATCCGTTCCCATTTCCATTCCGGAATTTCAGGTTGTTGCAAGAGACCCGACGGTTTCTGGTATTCCACCTTGACCTTAGCACAGGTCAAGCATTTGCTCACGTATGAGGCTATGTCCGACCTCATGTTTGGCCACCAGTAAAGCACCTTCAGATCTTGGTACATCTTATCCGAACCAGGATGAATAGAATACCGGGACTTATGAGCCTCATCAAGGACAAGCTCCCGTAGTCCCCCGAACAAAGGAACCCATATACGTTCTGCGAAATAGTGCAGGCCATCAGGCCTTCGCTCTAGGTGCTTGTCGGCACCGTGCATAGTTTCAGCTTTAAGGTTTTCCTCCTTCAAAGCTTCCAACTGGGCAGAACGGAGTTGATCAGGTAACGACGAATGGATGGTGAGCTGCAACGCCCGAACACGACGAGGTTTAGTTGATTCCTTCCTGCTCAAGGCGTCTGCTACAACATTCGCCTTGCCAGGATGGTACTTAATAGCACAATCATAGTCGTTCAAAAGTTCGATCCAGCGACGCTGCCGTATGTTCAAGTGTTGTTGGTCGAAAATGTGTTGGAGACTCTTGTGATCGGTGTAGATGGTGCATTTGGTACCGTACAAGTAATGTCTCCAAATTTTCAACGCGAATACCACGGCACCCAACTCCAAGTCATGGGTGGTGTAGTTCTTCTCGTGCACCTTAAGTTGACGAGAAGCATACGCGATCACTTTCTCGCGTTGCATCAATACGCAACCGAGACCATGAATAGAAGCATCACAGTAGACAACGAAATCATCAGGACCCTCAGGTAAAGACAAAATAGGAGCAGAACACAGTTTAGACTTCAGTTCTTCAAACGCTGACTCTTGTGGTTCACCCCAGTCGAACTTCCTATCCTTCTGAGTGAGAATGGTGAGGGGTTGAGCAATCTTCGAGAACCCCTGAATGAAACGACGATAGTAGCCCGCAAGGCCTAGGAACTGTCGCACCTCAGTTGGCGTCTTTGGTGCTCCCCAGTCCTTGATCGCTTCGATTTTTTTGCCGGATAGACATGAATTCCTAGTTCATTAACCACATGTCCTAGGAATTGAACTTCGCGTAACCAAAAGTCAAACTTTGAGAACTTAGCGTAAAGCTGTTCCCGTCGCAAAAGTTCCAAAACCAAACGCATGTGTTCCTCGTGTTCGGTCTTGTTTTTGGAGTAAATCAGAATGTCATCAATAAACACAATGACGAACTTGTCAAGATATGGTTTGCAAGCGCGGTTCATCAAATCCATGAAAACCGCCGGTGCGTTTGTGAGACCGAAAGGCATGACCAAGAATTCGAAATGGCCATAACGTGTACGAAAAGGCAGTCTTTGCAACGTCAGCTTCCCTTACACGCAACTAGTGATAACCGGACCTCAAATCAATCTTAGAGTAATAACTAGAACCCTGGAGTTGGTCGAATAGATCATCAATACGTGGAAGAGGATAACGGTTCTTGATGGTCAATTTGTTCAATTCTCTAGAATCCACGCACAATCGAAAACTTCCATCCTTCTTCTTAACGAACAGAATCGGGGCTCCCCAAGGGGAAGAACTTGGTCTGATGAAACCCTTGTCCAAGAGTTCCTGTAACTGACTAGAAAATTCCTGCATCTCGGGAGGTGCATGGAAGCCCTGGTGAGCTCTGGGTTTGAGGGGATAGTCCTGGATTGGATCTAGCTTTGATCTTGTGAACATTAGTGGTTATCCTTATCTGCGAAACTAAATTTTCTCGCTCTTTCTGCCAGAATCATGTCTGGAGTACGAGGAGGACGTGGAGGTGGTCGCAATGGTGGACGTGGTGGTGGTCGCGGTGGTGCTGGTGGTCGTGGAGGTGTTAACCTATCGCAGGATGATCTGAACAACTTACTCCAAGCTGCCTTTCAGTTAGGGCACAACGGTGGTGGTAAGTTGTTTTATCCGTTTTCTTTGCATCATTGGTGAACCTTGTTTACGTTATTCGTAGTTCTCATACGTTTCATTTCAGGTGGTCCTGTTGACCCACCCCCACCCATGTGCACCTACAAGATGTTCCGGGACTGCAAGCCCCAGGAATTCTCTGGCACTGAGGGTGCGGTTAGCTTACTTAGGTGGTTGGAGAAAGTGGAGTCGGTATTTCTGATGTGTAACTGTCTCCCAGAAGATCGGGTGAAGTATTCGGCTGCGTTATTTCAGGACGTGGCATTGACTTGGTGGAATGGTATCACCCAGAACATGGGTATTGGGGAGGCATATGCTATGCCATGGGAGAACTTTGTGCAGTTGCTGAAGCGGGAGTATTGCCCGAGGGAAGAGGTACAGAAGCTGGAGCATGAGGTGTGGAACCTCAAGATGACTGGATCGGAAATCGAGAAGTATACTGTGAGGAGGAATGAGTTGGCAGTGCTGTGTCCCGATCTGCACGTGCCAGAGTATCGTAGGATTGAACACTATGTCTCAGGGTTAGTACCGGAAATTGCAGGGTTAGTGGCTGCTGGAAATCATCCTACGTATGCGGAGGTAGTTCGATCGGCCCATAGGATGACCAACTTAAAGGTGAATGAGGGGATTTTGCCTGCGAAAGGTTCGACTGTTAAGGCCCCAGAGAACAACAAGCGCAAGTGGGAGAACGACGGGAAGGGATCTGGGTCTACACAGCAGGGTAAAAGGTTTGATAATGGGGGTTCATCTTCTTCGGGTAACAAGCAGGGTGGTTATGCGGGAAAACTGCCCAAATGCAACAAGTGTGGACGCCATCATCAAGGGAACTGCGACAGTAACCGTTGCCACCGCTGCCAGCGAACAGGGCATTATGCTAAGGATTGTCGGGCTACACTTCCATCGACTCAGGCTCCGACTGACAGCTCAGCTCCGACTACTCAGGGGACTACAGGGAAACAAGGATGCTACAACTGTGGTGACACTGGGCATTACAAGAAGGATTGCCCAAAACTGAAGCAGGGTGGGAACAACGGGAATGGGAACAACGGGGGCGGCGGCAGAAATGCACGTGCCTTCGTCATTGGAGCTGCTGAGGCTAGACAGGACCCTGACACAGTCACCGGTACGTTCCTTCTCAATAATCGTTCTGTTAGTGTGTTATTTGATTCCGGTGCCGACAAGAGTTTTGTATCCATGGATGTTAGTCGACTGCTAGATGTAGTACCCGTACCATTAGAGACTAAGTATATTATTGAGTTGGCTGACGGTAAAAAGATTGAAGCTACTAGTGTCCTTCGGGAGTGCCAATTAGAGTTGTCGGGTTTAACGTTCCCCATCGATCTTATGCCGGTACCTTTGGGTAGTTTTGACGTTGTGGTAGGCATGGATTGGTTGTCGTTGTATCGCGCGGAGATTGTCTGTTATGATAAGGTTATTCGGATTCCTCTCCCTGATGGAGAATTCCTTTCTGTGTACGGTATCAAGGGTGGTGTTTTGCTAAACATCATCTCTAGCATGAAAGCCCTTAAGTGTCTTCGAAAGGGTTATCCAGCCGTTTTGGCACTTTTATCTGTTACCTCTGGTGATGAGAAGAAGATCGACGATATTCCAGTTGTACGCGAGTTTCCTGATGTGTTTCCCGATGATTTACCTGGTCTCCCTCCCCATCGTCAGGTTGAGTTCGGTATCGACCTCGTACCGGGAGCTGCTCCTATTGCTCGGGCCCCCTATCGTCTTGCACCTCCCGAGATGCAGGAATTGTCCAGTCAGTTACAGGAACTCTTGGACAAGGGTTTCATCCGGCCAAGTTCTTCCCCTTGGGGAGCCCCGATTTTATTTGTTAAGAAGAAGGATGGGAGTTTCCGATTATGCGTAGACTACAGAGAACTGAACAAATTGACCATCAAGAACCGTTATCCTCTTCCACGCATTGATGATCTATTCGACCAGCTTCAGGGTTCTAGTTATTATTCCAAGATCGACTTGAGGTCCGGTTATCACCAGTTGCGCGTCAGGGAGGCTGACGTTGCAAAGACTGCTTTTCGAACACGTTATGGCCATTTCGAATTCTTGGTCATGCCTTTCGGTCTCACGAACGCACCAGCGGTTTTCATGGACTTGATGAACCGCGTCTGTAAACCATATCTGGATAAATTCGTCTTTGTATTTATTGATGACATTCTGATCTACTCGAAGAACGAGATCGAACACGAGGAACATCTGCGGTTAGTTTTGGAACTTTTGCGACGGGAGCAACTTTACGCCAAGTTCTCAAAGTGTGACTTTTGGTTACGCGAAGTTCAATTCCTAGGACATGTGGTTAATGAACTAGGAATTCATGTCGATCCAGCAAAAATCGAAGCAATCAAGGACTGGGGAGCACCAAAGACGCCAACTGAGGTGCGGCAATTCCTAGGCCTTGCGGGCTATTATCGTCGTTTCATTCAGGGGTTCTCGAAGATTGCTCAACCCCTCACCACTCTCACTCAGAAGGATAGGAAGTTCGACTGGGGTGAATCACAAGAGTCCGCGTTTGAAGAACTGAAGTCTAAACTGTGTTCTGCTCCTATTTTGTCTTTACCTGAGGGTCCTGATGATTTTGTTGTTTACTGTGACGCTTCCATTCATGGACTCGGTTGCGTGTTGATGCAACGCGAGAAAGTGATTGCGTATGCTTCTCGTCAACTCAAAGTGCATGAGAAGAACTACACCACTCATGATTTGGAGTTGGGTGCCGTGGTATTCGCGTTGAAAATTTGGAGACATTACTTGTACGGTACCAAATGCACCATCTACACCGATCACAAGAGTCTCCAACACATTTTCGACCAACAACACTTGAACATACGGCAACGCCGTTGGATCGAACTTTTGAACGACTATGATTGTGCTATTAAGTACCATCCTGGCAAGGCGAATGTTGTAGCAGACGCCTTGAGCAGGAAGGAATCAACTAAACCTCGTCGCGTTCGGGCGTTGCAGCTCACCATCCATTCGTCGTTACCTGATCAACTCCGTTCTGCCCAGTTGGAAGCTTTGAAGGAGGAAAACCTTAAAGCTGAAACCATGCACGGTGCCGACAAGCACCTAGAGCGAAGGCCTGATGGCCTGCACTATTTCGCAGAACGTATATGGGTTCCTTTGTTCGGGGGACTACGGGAGCTTGTCCTTGATGAGGCTCATAAGTCCCGGTATTCTATTCATCCTGGTTCGGATAAGATGTACCAAGATCTGAAGGTGCTTTACTGGTGGCCAAACATGAGGTCGGACATAGCCTCATACGTGAGCAAATGCTTGACCTGTGCTAAGGTCAAGGTGGAATACCAGAAACCGTCGGGTCTCCTGCAACAACCTGAAATTCCGGAATGGAAATGGGAACGGATTACTATGGATTTTGTCACACAACTTCCTAAATCACCAAGCGGGAACGACAAGATATGGGTGATTGTCGATCGGTTGACGAAATCAGCTCATTTTCTTGCTATTAAGGAGACCGACACCATGGATCGTTTGGCTCGTCTTTATTTGAAGGAGGTCATTTCTAAGCACGGGGTACCAGTTTCTATTATCTCGGATCGTGACTCCCATTTTACTTCTCACTTCTGGAAGTCTTTGCACAAGGCTTTGGGTACCCAACTAGACATGAGTACGGCTTACCATCCACAGACTGACGGTCAGAGTGAGCGTACGATTCAAACTTTAGAAGACATGCTGCGGGCGTGTGTGATCGATTTTGGCAAGGGTTGGGAAGCTCATCTACCGTTAGTAGAATTCTCGTACAATAATAGTTATCACACGAGCATCAAGGCGGCTCCGTTCGAGGCACTGTACGGACGGAAATGCCGTTCTCCTCTTTGCTGGGCTGAAGTGGGTGAGAGTCAACTCACTGGGCCTGAACTAGTGTACGAAACTTCGGAAAAGATCGTACAGATTCGTAATCGGTTGGCGGCGGCACGGGACCGGCAAAAGAGTTATGCTGATCAGCGTCGCAAACCACTGGAATTCCAAGTCAATGACAAGGTACTTCTAAAAGTCTCACCGTGGAAGGGCGTCATACGCTTTGGGAAGCGTGGCAAACTCAATCCGCGATATGTCGGCCCATTTACGATCCTGGAACGGATTGGGCCGGTGGCATATCGACTTGATCTACCGACGGAGCTCGGTAACGTACATAACGTCTTTCACGTGTCAAACTTGAAGAAGTGTCTGGCTGACGAGTCTCTCATCGTTCCACTAGAAGAGATCAAGGTTGATGATCGTCTTCGGATTGTGGAAGAACCTGTAGAGATCCTTGATTACAAGATTCGCAGCCTGCGTCACAGCAAGATTCGTATCGTTAAGGTTCGGTGGAACTCGGACCGGGGACCGGAATATACATGGGAACGGGAGGATCAGATGAAGTCTAAGTATCCTCATCTCTTTCCTAAGGAAGCGTTCGAGTCGAGACATGTCTCTTCGGCAGCTGAATGAATCTCGGGTCGAGATTCCTTTTAACGTGGGGATGATGTGACAACTCGGGTAAATCTCTCTCTTTTGGTTTCTATCTTTTGTTTGTTCCTTCGTTATTTCTTTCGTTCTTTTGGTACTTGAGCAATTTTCGGGACGAAAATTCTTTTAACGTGGGGATGATGTGACACCCGGCAAATTCTAGTTAACAACATGGTCTAGATTAAAGTCTACCTTAGCGAGTCACGCGTATATTATACTTAACGAGGGTTATCTAGATAGCTAGATAGGACATACGAGCATTATCTCGGGTTATGAGATGCTTTGACTCCTTGTGTGGGTCGGGTTCTGACTCCTTGTGTGAGTTAACATGTGATTGCATGATTAGTGAACCTCGGACGTTGGTGAAAAATAAACTTATGTGAAAACCATACGTGATTATGTGAACCTAAACCGAACACGTTAATAGAAATCATTAAAAGTGGAGCATGAGGTTGATTAGGGTCTTAATGCATGGGGTTACACTTGTTACGGTCCGAAATAACGAAAACGTCAAAAGATAACGCGTAGGGAGACGAAACGAGAAAAGAGCGCGCCACCCGGACCTGTGAGCGGCCGCTCACAGGCACCGAGCGGCCGCTCGAAACGAACTGACGGGTCTAAACCGCCTTAAACTTATATTTAAGCAACCTAAACTCCCATGCAACCCCCATACTCAACCCTAATCGCCCCCTTACTGCCCCACACGAATATTTCACTCAAACAACCTCTGCTAAGGCTCAAGATCATCAATTGGGAGGCTCCAAGGCGCGCGATTGATCGATTGAGAGAGCTAAGGGTATATCTTACGATTTCTTATGCTTTTATCTTGTGTTTTCATTAATGAAAATCATATAATAAGTTTGTCCAGGTCTGAATGAGTTTATAAAACATTAAAGCATGAGTCTTTTTGAAGATTAAACGGATTAAACCTATTAATAAACGCGTAGTAACATCATAGGATGCTTGTTGCGCAAGTTATTGGTGTTTTGATCCTAAAAGCTTTGATCTTGACATGTTTGATAATAGGATCTGATGGGAATAGGTATTAGGAAAGTTGTATGATGATATTTAGGTATTATTGATTGATAATATGCAACTAGGGTTTGATATAATTGATGATATTGTACGATCAGAATCTGGACAGATTCTGAAAGTCGACTTGTAGGGTCTGTTTCGTGGCTTGAAAACAATTGATTTGATCGATTCTTTGCATGATTGTAACGTACAAGGTCTTAGCCTTTCATAATGGGCAAAACCATCGAATTTGGACGTCGTTTGAGTCGTTTTTGGAATTTTAATTGATTAGGGGTCATATCAGATTTTCGGATTTGTAAATTGGGTTAACTTTAAATGGTCATAACTTGAGATTTACAAGGAATTAGATTATGAAATTTTTACAGTAGGTCAATACTGGAAAAATAGAGGTTTTCCAAGTGGATTCATCTCGTTTGGATGAATACACAATTTTTAAGAATTTTCCTACTAAACTGACCTGTTGAGGAGATTTTCTGGACCTAGCTGTGTTGTACGAATTTTCATAATTTTTGTGTTTGGAATTGAGACAAAACAAAAATAGGTATTGTCGAGTGAATCCCAAAGTAAATTCAGTAAAAATTTGGGAGGTTAACTCACTGGTTTGCTATTTTAAATAAATTAGTTTTGATGGCGCACAATCTGTCCTGAAAACACAGGTTGTGTATTATGTGCTTCTGTGATTAATTGAGGTCTTAGGTGGTATGGAATTGACATGTAACTGAAGTACACTTGTCTGAGACACATACGGAATGTAGAAACTAATTGTAACCAACGTATTCACCAACGGGTCCGTAGGGTTTACTATTGCATGTAGAATCACTAGGCGTCGCATACACACTTTTGAACATTTAAAACGCCTTGGACAAACGAGTTATATGGGTAATGATATTACGCCTATACTCACTGAGCGACACTGTTATTAGGGTGTCGGTAGCATATATTGCTTGCTGTTCGGATTCTTTGCTTGCACGTTAAGGTGAGTTTACGGCCCCTCTTTTAAACTGGTTTCATATTTCGGGGGAGAAAACATGTGTTAAAACGATTATTTGGTAACTACTGTCATACTATGGGTTTCTATTGTGTACTACACGATCTTTGGAAGTCCCGGGGGGAACCATGAATGTGCGGGTTTGCACAACGGGGAAATGTGAATAGCGCTATTGGGAGTGACCAACCCCGCTCGTCGACTTGGAGGGTCGGCGGGTGCATATTGTCTCAAACAGGAACAACAGGAACAACAGGAACTTACATCGGGCATACTTTTGGTATTCGCGTTAGTAATGGTTTTCCAATCGTGGTAGTAACAAAACGTACGCCTAGCTAGCGTATACTGGTTTTCGATTTATTATAGTATGGACAGGTGGACTTGGTACTTGGATACAAAACCTGTAAACTCACCAGCATTTTTGTGCTGACGTAAACTTTTACATGTTTTCTCAGGTCGCTAAGGTAGCACAACTGGACTAGGGCGCACGCGTCTGCACGGCGTCTATGTTAGGGTTGCATGGTCTTACAACATTGAACATTGGTTTATTATTTTGGATAATGTTTTGAATAAGCTTCCGCTGTAAACGGAGATTTTAAACTATGTTTTGAAATTGCATTTATGTTCATTTAGACTTGTTTATTGTGATCGTTGGTTTGGATCCTGGTTTGTCATGCGCCTCGCGGTAAAACTCCGCAAGTGGATTTTGAGGGTGTGACAGACCCCAACCAACCTCATGCTCCACTTTTAATAATTTTTATTAACGTGTTCGGTTTAGGTTCACATAATCACGTATGGTTTTCACATAAGTTTGTCAGATATCACCGAGACACATAAGTTTATTATTCACCAACGTCTGAGGTTCACTAATCATGTAATCACATATTAACTCACACAAGGAGTCAAAACCCGACCCACACAAGGAGTCAAAGCATCTCATAACCCGAGATGTGAAAGTAGTCCCAAACCGGACTAGAAAACGTTTTGTAAGTTGTCTCAAACCCGAGACGCATGCTTTGGAGAAAAGAGTAGTGAAACTCACAACAATGCACGTATGTCCTATCTAGCTATCTAGCTAACCCTCGTTACGTATAATATACGTGTGACTCGCTAAGGTAGACTTTAATCTAGACAACGTTGTTAACCAGAATTTGCCGGGTGTCACATCATCCCCACGTTAAAAGAATTTTCGTCCCGAAAATTGCACAAGTACCAAAAGGAATATCAACAGAAACAGACAAAAGATAGAAACCAAGAGAGAGATTTACCCGAGTTGTCACAGAGACATTAGACATGAGGGTTCCAGAAGAACCTCAGGTACCTGAAAATAAAGAGATCTCGTTATACAGTATCATGTCTACGAAATGTATGGAATCGAAATAAAATCGACGTCGTTATAAATTTTATGTAATGTAGCGCTTAAAATGAGGATCAAGATTTAAGATCTTCCTATGAATGAATACAAAAAAATGATTGGCCAAAATGGAAAGACGCAAATACGGCAGAGTTGAATTCTCTATTGAAAAGGAAAGTTTTGGACCAGTAGTCCATACAACAAAAGTTGTAAAACATATAGACACGAAAAGGTCTTTTGTGCGAATAAACATTTGAAAAGAAAATGATATATGGTAAAATTGGTGGCATAAGAATTTCACAAAGACCCATAATTGATTATGAGGAGACGCATTCTCTAGTGGTGGATACAATGATTTTTTCATTATGTTATTAGTCTGGTAATGCAAAGAGAGAATTGAAATGCGTCTAATAAATATCATGATTTACTTGACACTGAAAGTTTACATGAAAAATACCTGATGAAGGATTTAATGTGTCAAAATCTTGTAACCTAAGTTCTCGAGAACATTATGATCGGAATAAACAGATTCAATTCTGAATATGTTATGTTTGTTATATGATTGAATTGAATATAAGTGGAACTCCTCATGAGTATCTTAAAGCAACTGGGGTGCTTAAAATGTAATATGAAACATCGTAGGATGTAATTATTGTGCACCAATACACCACATGTGATAAACTGAACCTGGTGATTATGATACTTTAATGTATAAGAATGGTACAATATATATTGGAGAAATAGATGTTATTGTTCTTCCAATTGAAGAGTTAATGCACTTGCGTAATTGGTCAAGATAGAAAAGTCCTTGATGGATTAATGATGCTTGCAGCATTGATATTAATACCTTAAGAAGTATTATGTATGGACTAAAATAAGGGGGTTGAGTGTTTTAAAACTCATGAGATATCCCGATAAAGAGCAACATAAGTTTGATTGTATTATCCAGCTTGTATCAAAAGTTTTCTTTTAAAAGTTCACTCGCAGTTTACAGTGATAATGTCTGAGCAATCGAGAGACTCTGTAGAATTTTTAAAAGGGGATATTTGAAAGTCCTTGACATAGTGCACTTGCTGCTTGATCTACAATTCGAGTATATATGTAATGATATGTTTACCAATCCATCAAAGTATATCTTGAAAAGATGGTGGGACATTTTACAATGGACATAGCTCATGTTTAAAGTGCATTAAAGGTTGTCAATTACTTGATATGGAAAATTATTCATTTCATCTCCTACCAAAGTAGAGATTTTCACTCTACAAGTACCATAGTTAAATATATATATATATATATGTATATTAGTATATGTCTTGCTACTTATGCATGATTATTATATCTTCCACATGAACTTATTACCATAATATAGCCAATGTCAAGCGAGGAGACACCGGAATGAGTTAAAACAAATACTTCAGGTATGAGCGATATTTGATTTTATTTTTCTAACCCATGAAAACAAGTTTGGTTAGTCTTGTAGATGTTGGGAATGTAACACAACAATAGTGGATCATATGATATTTATTTTCGAGAGGAGGTACCAGAAAATCTCATATGAAGATTATACACCATTACTCAACATAAAGGATTGTACTTCAAGAGATCAAGCGACATTTCATTGGCTACGAAAGCTTTAAGCAACTTTCAATGAAGATTGACACATGTTACTGAAAGACTACATATTCAAATGAGGGGGAGTATCATACAAGTTGCACTCTTTTTCCCTTAACCAAGTTTTGTCCCATTGGGTTTTCTTAGTAAGGTTTTTAACGAGGCAGCATCGCAAAGCGTATTAAAAGAATGATATATTATTTCATGATGTGGATAGTCAAGGGGGAGTGTTATGAATGCATAAATTATAGTGACTCTCCACATACATGGTAACTCTCTGTATACTTAACTCCCATGTTATATTACTCTTGTACTACTCTAAGAGCCTATAAATAAAGGCAGTTGTATTTCATATTGTAATGAATAAATAGAGTTATCTCATTCTTCATTATCTCTTTTCTCTATTTTATGTCTATAATCATGTTATCATATTTATATAACTTGTACTATAGTTGCTAATAGACCGTTGTTCTACAACATGGGGGAAAATTTGGCAATTATTATTATTTTTTTGTTTGATAACAAAGATAATTAAAAAGTAAGTCAAAACCAATCGGTAAAAAACAAAAACAACTAAGTGTCGGCCCTCTTCATTTCATCTTCTTCATCCTATCTAGTCCTACACCCATCAATAAACCTGCAATTTTTTTCTCAAACCATTTCATTTTCTTCTTTAATTTTTAGCCTCTCTCGATATCTCTTTACTTTACGTTTTATATAAACTACCATTCACTTTGATTAATACTTGATTAACAATTTTGGGGCTAAAAGATACAAAAATCCTTCAAATTAAGGACATCACTGTTAAGAAAACTTGGACACTCGGAGGGCCAACGTGCCCCATAGAAATTGGGCCCAGGCTGGGAGTCCTCCCCACACCCCTTAATGGTCGGCCCTGCTGATAGCTGGTGGCTAGAAGCTGGTAGCTATAGCTTTTTAAATACATTTTGGTGTTTGGCAGAGTAGCTGGAGCTTTTAATAAAATGTATAAAATGACCAAAATGGGCATTAGTAAAAGCTTGTATGCATGTTTTTTTAGAGTTAATTACCAAAACCGTCCCTGTGGTTTGGGCCAATATACCACTCCAGCCCAAAACTTTTAAAATTACTTAAACATCCCTGATTTTTGATGAAATATGCCAAAACAGTCCATTTCGTTAATTGGGTTAAGTCATTGTCGTTAAGTTAGGGGAAAATCGTCAACTCAAATATAAACCTGATTTTCCCCTTGTTTGTTCCCTTTATAAATCTGATCCCCCCCCCCCCCAGATTTTTTCCTCTATTTTGTTCCCTCCACAGCTCTGGTTTCCCTCCAAATCCCCTCCACAGCAGCTCACAAATGGAACTCACGATCGAAAGAAGAGAAAGATGACACAATGGGTTGTGCGAACTAGGGAAGAGGAAGTCAATCTTGAAGAACATCACGGTAAGGAAATCGATCCACATTCTTACATTGAAACCCCGTGTTTATTATACGCGTAATGATCATAATATGCAAGCTGAAAATTTGGTTAACAATCAACAATGCAGGTCACTCTACTGAAATTTTTTCACTTAAAATTCATCCTGACGGGGAGTTTACTGATCCAACACAAGTAAATCTGACGAGCTTAGGCTTCACTATAGGCTACCATGGGAAGGCTTGGGACTGGGCTTAAGACAACTGTTAAATGACAGTAATGTGCGCGTGTTGAACAAAATTGCTGAAACTGAAATATCAATTTATATATATGTTAAGCATATTGATCCTAACTTTGATGCATTAAAAAACAGAGTTGTCTTTCATCAGCTTTGGCATGAGCAGGTTTGGTAGCAGCTTGAGGATGATCCTTTTGAGTAGGTTAAGAAGGAGGTTGAGCGTGATGGCCCAAATCCAGATATTGATCCAAATGTGTTGAAGCAGGCATTTGATTATCATAGCACATAGAGAGATTTTGATGAGTGGTACCATGATCCATATGAAACGGAGTATGATCCATTATATTCACCTTACTGTTCAGATGATGATTGTCATTGGAAGTAGAGTAGGTGTGTTAGTAGGTTAAGATGGTATGTACTTTAGTATCTTGGTATGATAAACAATGGTAAACTAATGTAGTATGTACACTGATGTCTTGAACTTCAGTCTTTTGGTATGTAAAATGTGGTTTGGCTATACATATGTGTACATATTTGTTAAGGCTAAATATATTAGTGCAGCTGTTGACCCATTTAGTTTAGTGCATATATATATATATATATATATATATATATATATATATATATATATATGCATATGCTGATGACCCATGACCCATGACCCATTTGTATGCAAATGTAGTTTTGAACTTGCACAAAGGTGTAATTAAGTTGATCAACCTAAATGGGTCATACAGAGGCTGCACAAATGGTTAACTTCGCAACAGTTGACTTGCACAACACAAATGGGTCATACTAAGGCTGCACAAATAGTTAACTAGGCAGCAGTTGACTTGCACAACCCAAATGGGTCATATAGAGGCTGCATATATGTGTGCAAATATGCAGCAGTTCACTTGCACATATAAGGGCTGGACCTGCACAAATGGGTCAGCGGTTGACTTGTATATATGGGCTGGACCTACACAAATGGGTTATAGGTTAGACCTGCACAAATGGTAGATAGCATACAACATGGTAAATATGCACAAATCTATTGCCAACATAAAACAACATAAAACAACATATAAAAGTGCATATGCACCCAACATATCCATAACATTCAAAAGTTAACATATCCAATTATACAAAAGATTCTAACAAAAGAGTACATTAAGGTGACATTGTCATTCCCTAACTACATAAACTACAACAAACCATTAACATAACCTACTAACTAGAAACATGTCTTCCATTGTCTTTTTTCCTCTTCTTGTTGCAAGTTCTCATGCTCTTTTTCCACTGACCATACCATAACCTAACCTCCCTTATTAGCAGACATTTGTGGTCCTTGTTATAGGGTTTCAAAATCCATGCACCTTGAGATTTGTTGTTTTCAATGTGCAAAACACAGTCACATCTACCTATTTGGGGACTGGTACCTTTACACACCACACGAAAGGTGACATTGTCGTTCCTATCAATCACTAATTACCTTCTATCAAACATAACATGGTTTTTAACAACTATATTGATATCATCTTTACATCTAAAGGGTTGACCAAGATACAAAGGTGGATCTCCAATTTGATCATATTCAATCAAACTCTTAGAGTTATCAACATCAGAACTGGAACTGGAAGCTTTATCAGTGCATAATATTTTCATCATTATTAGGGCATACAAAGTTAATTACACTGTAAATCAGTACATACATACCTAAACCCTAAATCAGTACATACATACCTAAATCCTAATTACGCTATAAATCAACACATACATACCTAAGCCCAAAATAATTACATTATAAATTGAAACAATACATACATACATACCTAAACCGTAAATTAGAAGAAGAAGAAGATCAACTACATAAACGACCTGTTGTGGAGGGGAACGAGCTGTTGGGTCTTCAGTTAGGTCTTTAATTGAAAGGTTTTGATTTGAAAATTAGGGTTTATAGTGAATTGGGGGGGGGAATCAGGTTTATGAAGGAGAGCACAAACGTCTAGTTAAAAATTTATAGGCGAGTTGATGATTTTGCCTCTGACTTAACGACACTGACTTAGCCCCGTTAACGGAATGGACTATTTTGGCCTATTTTGTCAAAAGTCAGGGACTATTCAAACAATTTTTAAAGTTTTGGGTTGGACTCGTGTAACATCCCAACCGATGGCGGAAACATCGAGGTGTCACGTAGTGACAATTGTTCAAAAGCACATGGACTAAAATGTAAATATTAATAACTTCCATTATTCAAAACGAAATACCAAGAGTCTTGATAAAAATCTCAAACATAGAAAATAAATGTTCAACTTTTATTTAAGCACTAGGTCCAGCCTAAGCGTGAAAGCAAGTAAGATCAAATGTCACCTAAAACATGTACAATATAATTTGTCAACACATATAATGTATTGGTGAGTATATTGGATATATATATATATAGTATAAAACGTTTCGCAATTCTTGTGTTGTATACCGTTTGCAATTATGTAACTTAAGTAATGTCCGTTCAAAATCAACCCTATGTAGTAAGTATCAAGAATCAAGAATCATAACATTTTTTAATAATATGAATCACAAGACAATGACCAAGGTCTCTCAACAGAGTCACAAGGGGTATATACCATAGTACTATTCATTGAAATGCCAGGCCCTCAAAGTTTAATGATTTTGACAAGTCATAGACACACAAATTAACATAACGCAAACACACATGAGAATTGAATTTAGTGAAAGAGTAACATTTAGTAAAAGAAATAGAAACTTGATAGTAAGTACATGAGTCACCCCAAAATAGTAAAACAGTAAAAAGGGGAAAGATATACTCACAGTTTGCGAAAGCGATCAAAATCCACTTAAGCGGTCGTGAGCTAAGTAATGGGAATTCCGAGGAATTCAACCTATAATGTGTAAGAGCACTAATAAGGAAGTGTCTAAAAATTCTAAGGTAACTAAGGTCTAAGGCATTAGGGTTTGCTAAGTCGATTTGGGGAATTAGAGTTTTTATGATTAGTCGAATTAATGTAAAAGTTGTATATTAAAAATAATATACCAAAGTTTGTAAATATGATTTAGGTAATATAATTATCACCAATTGAATATTTAAATAAAATATGTTTGAATAATTAAGACGAAATAATTTAGTTAATTACTTTAACTAAATTAAATAAATACAATAATCATAAATGTATAAATAAACAAATTATTATGTGTTTCACAATGATTTAACAATTGGTAATTAAGATTTTCAAACATATAAATATTTCAATTTTAAATAAAATAGATGTTTAAATAGTGTAAATAAATAAATGTTTAATTATGTCTAATTAAACATAAATAATGTTAATAATACAAGACATGACCTAAAAATGCTATTTTTGTAGAAAATAGATGCTTTCTTATGTAAATTAATTAAAATAATTTTCTCATAAATTTTATAAACTTATTTATATTTAAAACTGAATTAACGAGATTAAATTAGGTTTAAATGATTAAAAATAGGAAAATCAATAAAAATAAAGGTTTTCTGAACCAATAATTTTTAATTAAGTTTATGATGATTAGAAATAATTTATCAAAAATTTTGAGATAAAAATCATTAAAAATGAATTTTTAATCAATTAATTATGATTAAAACAATTTAAATTAATAAAATCATGAAAACAGATATTTTTCAGAAAACTAAAAATATGACAATTTTCTATGAGGCATCAAGAAACTATACCTAAATTTTTATAATTTTTGGATCAAAAATGAATTTATTGTGAATATAATAAATTTACATGATTTATACATAATTATTATATATTATAAATGAAATAAAATAACTAAATACAAAAAAAAAATCAGAAGAATGGCGTGGGCAACAGGGTTCGAACTCTGGTACCCACCTTACCAAAACAACTCAACAACCACTACAACAAAGCATCATATGTTGATAAGTTTTAAAACAAATGTATTTATCTTACTATTTCTATTCATCTTTTTCCCCAAATAACATCAAACCCTAACCCTAATTCAAAAACAATAATCCGCATAAGATCAGATTATCAATCTCTTATAGAGGGTTTTCGTTAAGTGATGTATAAATAATAAAACGACAATGCAAAATGAGACTTACAAGCTCGTTTTAGAGTTTAAAAACAATGCACAAGTCTGAGACTTTGGTCGACCGATTACAAGACCATTCAGTCGTGTTTTGTTCGTTTTATAAGTGGGTTATGCTGTGAATTCGTGCAGCAATGTGTTGACATGAACGGGTTATATAAGTTTGCTGAAAAAAACGGACATAGGGGCGACATAAAGACTTCCGGTCGATTACCCCATCATAGTTCATAAAGGTCGAATTTTAACGCATGTAACGCTTGGATTTGATTGATAATCATGGAGAAACGCCACACATATCATTAAAGGAATTTAATACGCGTTAAAACCCACGTTTGAAATTCGCCGGAATCCATATTCCGGTCTGCTTGCTCGTCGGAAAAGGAACCGGAAGAGAGGGACGAGAGAGATAAGCTGTTTGAATTTTTTTTTTTTGTATAATTTCATTTTAAGTCCCTCTAGTTTCAAGAGCTTATTATTTTGTCTTTAAATTTACATACCACTTATATAATTATAAATTTTGTAACTTTCATGTAAATAATAATAATAATAATAATAATAATAATAATAATAATAGTAATAATAATAATAATAATCGTTAATGTAACTCCAAAGTTTATTAGAATAGATGAACAAATATAAGGACCGGTCTTGAAAAGGTATAAATACACAAAAGACTAAAGTTGTGCTAATGATGAAATTAAAGGGGCGGATGTCACAGTCTCCCCTACTTTAGAAAATTTCGTCTCGAAATTTCTTTCAAGTGAAGATTTCTGGTTGTGGAATATATGAGTATGTTATCGACGAAAAACACTTACGTATTGGTTCAAGAAAGGTTTACAAACTCGATTCATAATATTCCTAATTACAGATATAAAATCTACATAAAAAAATCGTAATCATTTAAATTTAACGTGCAATTACGGAGCATAGATTTTATAAGAATAAGATTGTCACTAGCAACCTCCATGGTAAAAGGATGGGTAAGGTGAGGACAAGTACGAGCAAGCAAAGGTTCAACTTCTAACGAGACAAAACTCCTATCTACTCCGGTATCAAACAAAATCGAAGCATACAAGTTAGTAGTAAGAAATGTACCATTGACAACGTCGTTGGTAGCTTGATCTTGGTTAGCATTGATGTTGAAAGCACGACCACGGGCTGGAGCTGCTTGAATTGCTGGAACTGCTGGGGCTGCTGGGGTTTGCTGACGAGCCTGAATAAAAGCCGTAAGATGAGGGCATCTATTTTGCATATGGTTAGGATCACCACAAGCGTAACAAACTCTGGGTTGACCAGCTTCCTGATTTTGGACAGCAGTCTGTGGGTTATTTATTGGTCGATTGGCAACACGACAGAAAGGAGTGGTATGACCCAGTCTTCCACAAGCATCACACTTACGACACGGTAAATTGGTGGGATGATGGTAGTGGCAGGTAGCACATTGAGGTTGTTTCCCAGTATAAGCCCTTGGGTTTGTTTGAGGTGCAGTAGGTGGGTTTGCAACAGGAACCTGGTTAAGAGGTGCAACTACAGCATAGTTTTGGTTTCCACCTTTTCGTTTCTTATTGAAACTAGAGGCAGAGGCAGAGTTTTCTTGGGAAGGTTCAGTGGTAGCAGAGGTTTCAGTAGGTCTTTTAGTACCCTTACGAGTTAGAGTACCATCCTTGACATGCTTGTCAGTAAGAGATGCCGCGAGACGAATGGCATCCTCTACAGTAGCAGGCTTGCTTCCCATAACTGAATCATGGATCTGAGGTGGCAGTCCCTCAATATAATTCTCAATAGCTAAGGATACCGGGGTTACCATACGAGGAATCAGTAAGCTCAACTCGTGGTAACGGTTGTTGTAGGGAACATTGTTTCCACTATCCTGCTTGAGGTGATAGAACTCATCCTCCAATTTCTTCATCTCACTACGAGGACAGAACTCAGTAGTCATGGCAATTTTGAAATCATTCCAAGACATAGCCAAAGCAGCTTCCATCCCTCGAGCATGTTTTTCACCGTTCCACCAAGTGAGTGATCTCTTTTGAAGAACACCCGTGGCGTGACGAACACGTAGGTTGTCTCGACAGTTGCTATTAATGAACGTATTCTCCATACTTTCGAACCATTCAAGTAACCCTGTGGCTCCCTCAATGCCATTAAACTTGTTGGGATAGCAAGAGTTGAAGTGCTTGAAAGTGCACTTATTCTCTGTGGTTCCACCGTTTCCACCCGCATTCCTGTTTGAGTTCCCATTCGAGCTACCGTTTGGGTTAAGGTTTGGGATAATAGCATTAATGATGCTAGGAACAAGCGTTTCCAACTTATCATTAAGCATGGACGCAATACGATGATCAGATTTCAGTTTAGCCTGATGCTTCGAGGCTCTCTTACGAGATTCGCGATCAGACATCTACAAAAATGCAACAATAATTATGAGATTTGATTTAAAAAAAATCTTCGAAATGTCATAGTTTATATTAGGACAGGTAACACATAACATGAGATATAGTAATTATAAATTTATATAAGAAAAATTATGAATATCATAAAGAAAATCATGATAAAACTTCAAATGAAAAACAATACCAAGTATAAAACGAGGTATAAGAGTGTTTCCAAAGAAACTGTTGACTAACTAAAGTATTTGAAATGTTATTAGTGACTTGTGGGGGCGTACTTTAGCCTATAAGTGAATTCTCATCCCGAGAGTTCCCAGGTCGGCATACGGGTCCCTCGTCTGATTGGGATTTATGCGAAATGCCAGGCCTAGACAGAAAACTCAGAATACAGGCGCTCTCCCTTCCAGATTGCACGTGCCCCGTCACAAATAAATTTTAAAACTCTAGAGGAACTTGGGATGTGGAAATATATCCTTGAGATGTGGATTTCACTCCTAACTCAAGATATACTTCAAAAGTAAAAATACGATGGAGTGAAACTGATCACTAAGATAAGGATATCACTCCTAGCTTAGTGAGTAAGTTTCTTTTGGAGGGATAGATTCCTTGAGATTTGGACGTCTCCTATCTCGAAAGGAAAATATTCCAAGATAAATAAAATAAATAAATAAAACATATAAGTAGTGAAACTATTCACCAAGGTATGGATATCACTCCTAACTTGGTGTTTTCGTTTTATTTGTAGAATAAAATCTTCCTCGAGTATAATGAAAAGTAAAAGGAGAAAATATATCTAAAGAAATATGAGAATAAAAGAAAGCATATAATGGGTAGCTTAATTATAGTCTAGGTCAAAAGCATTTACTAATAACCTAATTCCCTATAACCATGGCTCTGATACCAATCTGTAACACCCCAACGTAGTGACGATTGTTCAAAAGCACATGGACTAAAATGTAAATATTAATAACTTCCATTATTCAAAACGAAATACAAAGAGTCTTAATAAAAATCTCAAACATAGAAAATAAATGTTCAACTTTTATTTAAGCACTAGGTCCAGCCTAAGCGTGAAAGCAAGTAAGATCAAATGTCACCTGAAACATGTACAAAATAATTTGTCAACACATATAATGTATTGGTGAGTACATCTGTTGGATATATATATAGTATAAAACGTTTCGCAATTCTTGTGTTGTATACCGTTTGCAATTATGTAACTTAAGTAATGTCCGTTCAAAATCAACCCTATGTACTAAGTATCAAGAATCAAGAATCAAAACATTTTTTAATAATATGAATCACAAGACAATGACCAAGGTCTCTCAACAGAGTCACAAGGGGTATATACCATAGTACTATTCATTGAAATGCCAGGCCCTCAAAGGTTAATGATTTTGACAAGTCATAGACACACAAATTAACATAACGCAAACACACATGAGAATTGCATTTAGTGAAAGAGTAACATTTAGTAAAAGAAATAGAAACTTGATAGTAAGTACATGAGTCACCCCAAAATAGTAAAACATTAAAAAGGGGAAAGATATACTCACTGTTTGCGAAAGCGATCAAAATCCACTTAAGCGGTCGTGAGCTAAGTAATGGGAATTCCGAGGAATTCAACCTATAATGTGTAAGAACACTAATAAGGAAGTGTCTAAAAATTCTAAGGTAACTAAGGTCTAAGGCATTAGGGTTTGCTAAGTCGATTTGGGGAATTAGAGTTTTTATGATTAGTCGAATTAATGTAAAAGTTGTATATTAAAAATAATATACCAAAGTTTGTAAATATGATTTAGGTAATATAATTATCACCAATTGAATATTTAAATAAAATATGTTTGAATAATTAAGACGAAATAATTTAGTTAATTACTTTAACTAAATTAAATAAATACAATAATCATAAATGTATAAATAAACAAATTATTATGTGTTTCACAATGATTTAACAATTGGTAATTAAGATTTTCAAACATATAAATATTTTAATTTTAACTAAAATAGATGTTTAAATAGTGTAAATAAATATATGTTTAATTATGTCTAATTAAACATAAATAATGTTAATAATACAAGACATGACCTATTGTGAATATAATAAATTTACATGATTTATACATAATTATTATATATTATAAATGAAATAAAATAACTAAATACAATAAAAAAAAATCAGAAGAATGGCGTGGGCAACAGGGTTCGAACTCTAGTACCCACCTTACCAAAACAACTCAATAACCACTACAACAAAGCATCATATGTTGATAAGTTTTAAAACAAATGTATTTATCTTACTATTTCTATTCATCTTCTTCCCCAAATAACATCAAACCCTAACCCTAAACCTAATTCAAAAACAATAATCCGCATAAGATCAGATTACCAATCTGTTATAGAGGGTTTTCGTTAAGTGATGTATAAATAATAAAACGGCAATGCAAAATGAGACTTACAAGCTCGTTTTAGAGTCGAAAAAGAATGCACAAGTCTGAGACTTTGGTCGACCGATTACAAGACCATTCAGTCGTGTTTTTTTCGTTTTATAAGTGGGTTATGCTGTGAATTCGTGCAGCAATGTGTTGACATGAACGGGTTATATAAGTTTGCTGAAAAAAACGGACATAGGAGCGACATAAAGACTTCCGGTCGGTTACCCCATCATAGTTCATAAAGGTCGAATTTTAACGCATGTAACGCTTGGATTTGATTGATAATCATGGAGAAACGCCACACATATCATTAAAGGAATTTAATACGCGTTAAAACCCACGTTTGAAATTCGCCGGAATCCAAATTCCGGTCTGCTTGCTCGTCGGAAAAGGAACCGGAAGAGAGGGACGAGAGAGATAAGCTGTTTGAAATTTTTTTTTTGTATAATTTCATTTAAAGTCCCTCTAGTTTCAAGAGCTTATTATTTTGTCTTTAAATTTACATACCTCTTATATAATTATAAACTTTGTAACTTTAATGTTAATAATAATAATAATAATAATAATAATAATAATAATAATAATAGTAATAATAATAATAATCGTTAATGTAACTCCAAAGTTTATTAGAATAGACGAACAAATATAAGGACCGGTCTTGAAAAGGTATAAATACACGAAAGACTAAAGTTGTGCTAATGATGAAATTAAAGGGGCGGATGTCACAACTCGCATATTGGCCCAAACCACAGGGACGGTTTTGGTAATCAACTTTTTTTTTATGATAGAATGAGTATTTGTCTCATTACTCATTAAAAGCTTATATCTAGTAGGAGTTTTTTCTTAAACGCTAGTACTAGTAGCGTTTCAACATATAGCTTTTTCTCCAAACCTAAAAGATTCAAGCTCCTTCAACCAAACAAGGTTTTTTATTGAGTATGAGTTTTATCTTAAAAACTCAAAGCTTAAAGTTGCTAAAAGCTCTTAAAAACTCCTTACGAAACATACCAATAGTATTAACTAAAATAGGTGACGGTGCGTTATGAGTTTTGTAGGACTTTAAGGTGAATTTTTATTGACACCCCTATTTTACAAGCCAACTATTTTATATAATATGAGTGTACACACACTAGAGAAGTCTTTTGTGACGTGATGAGAAAATATACAATGGTAATTATGTGACATGATAACATCTTTTAAACTAAAAAACCTATAAGAATAACATACTCAAATTAAAAAAAAAAAAGAAAAAAAAAAGAAATGCTTGTTTTATGCCATAATTCAATATACACACACTTAGGACTTCTTAAATTTTAAGTAGTCTAAACGTAGTTGCTCAAGATATAAGACATAATGCATATGTTAACTACCTTTTAGGGATAAACATGTCTTTTAAACAATACATGCAATTTAAACTCTCAACATTACTCAATTTTCATTTAGTTAATTAATAGTTACAATTTTGCTCCCTTATTATAAACTAACTACCCAACGATTTTTCAAACGGACATAACTTTTTCATACGCTAATATTTTTTTTAAAATATTACACCACAAAACAAGCATTTTATTGTCTTTAATTTGAGTATAGTATTGCTATAGGTTTTTTTTTTTAAATAACAAAAATAGTATGTTACTTGATTAACATATGTAGGGAAGAGCAATAACCAATACGTTAATCAAAACAGAAAAAAACGAACCAACACCAACCGAAAACCAGTTTTTGATTTTATTTTTTTTGCACATTTGGTTAACTGAAATGAATCATTCATATTTTCATACATTTCTAGCTTTTATATCTCTATTTTATTTATATTTATATCTCCGTTAAATGTATTTCTAAGCAAAAAAAAGTAAATCTATGTTTGGGTGTGGTTATTAACAAAAATGAACCGAAACTCAACAGTCGAAATGAATAAACCTAAAATAAATTGGTTAATAAAATTGATTAACCGACGACTTTAGATTCAGCTTAGGCTAATAACTAAACGAAACCGCACTATACACGCCCCTAACAGTGTCTATCTTTCCCGTCGCCTCGTGCGGTATACTTCTGGTATATAATAATGAAAAGTTATGGTCAATTCAAAACATCTTGAGAGTCGTTGGTTTAAGGTCCACAATACGGCACAATTAAACAATTAGCCCGACAACTCTATGTCCAATTTGATTGACCAGATATCCAGCCCATTGACTATTACATAAATTGGCCCAATGGTAATTTATACATACTGACCAAAACTAAATAGCTTAGAACCGGGCAAAAGGCCCAAGCTCAATCTACCCATATCCATTCGGCCCGAAACCAACTTTACTATAAAGTGATGATTATACAAATTTAGGGTTTTATTTATATAACTAGATTATACCCCGGGAACATCCCGGGTTGAGAAATATAATCTATCTATATAATAAATCAATACACTCGGGTTGAATCCTAGCCTTAGAGAGTGTCTACTTGGATCCAAATTAGAAATGGGGCTCCATTACTTGTAGTATAAAAATAGTTTTTTATTTTTGTTTTCTCCATTTACCATCAACTCCAATATACCTTAACCATTATTCCTCCTACCTTCCTCATTGTTTTTTTCCATTATTTTTCCAAGGTATCTTCTCCATCTCATCTTTGATTTATGATATTACATCAATTCATCTTCAAATATTTTCAAGTATAATGTTAAAAAAAAATTTTATACGTTTTTTGTATTTATAATTAATAATTCAAGCTCGATATTTATAAATTAAACTGGATAGATTTTGAATAATTATTTGATGATTTCCGAATTTTGTAACTATAAAAACCTATATGTTGTTTTTGTTTTTTCATTCTTCGTTTGATTCAACAATCTTCCTAAACAATCTTTCAATCCTCATTCTTCATTTTCTTTCTAACCAATCTTTCAATATTCTTTCTTCATCTAGCATCATTTGTTGAATCTCCACAACCAACTCGAGGTAATTTTGCATTATTTTTACTCATTTTCTATTGTTAACATTATTAAGAAGCATCAATAGTTAAACACTTGATGAGCATAATGCCTACCAAAAAGGAAATGAATTCTGAAAATCATTTTATTTTCTTTATTTGAAACGTATTTACATAGTTAGTGAAAAGCATCCAAAAAAACTTTTATTGCCGATTCAATTCATTAACAAAAGCATCAATTGTTTTTTTTTATTTCAATTGTTATCAAATACCGTTTTGATAACTTGAATCTTGATGTATGAACAGTAGAGGATTAGGGTTATGGCGGCTAGGGTTTAGGCTCCCATGATTATATGTCTTCAAGGTATGTTTCTTTTCTTATTGGTTTTTTTATCTTCTTCTTTTTTCGCGACTGTTTTTATTGATGTGGTACGATTTCACCATCTATTTCGCATCTTAATTGACATTTATCTCACGTAATATTAGGATTTCCAAGAAATCTTACTTATTCTTTCTATTTTACTTGGTAAGCTTCCCATGTCATTGAGATACTATCTTTTTATTTTTATTTTTTGGGTTATATGATGTTCTTATGGCTAACAGGTATGAGGTATTAATTTGTTTTTCTTTGATGTTAGAATTCTTTCCCACTCCTATAAGGTTTCTTGAAAAGATCTTATTAGCTAGCACTTTGTGTGGGAAGTCGTTAATACAGCGAATGTACCATGTATTCTAATCCATTTTATGCGCTTATTTCTTTAGTATCAGTCAAGGTTTCTCCAATTAAGACTCGTTGCTTCCGATGATTACCGATCAGATAGAACCTAGAGGGGTGATATTCGGTCTGAAGTGACTGCAGCTTTTTGTCTGGTCTCATCGGGTCACCCTTGGTGGGTTTGGATTTTTGATTGTATGGTTATTTGAGTTCATATGGTGTTCATGATAATTTTTAATCAAGTTCATCGAAGTTTTTGTTTCAAAATATGGTTGATCCATTTTAGTGGAGGTCCTAATTCCTAGGCATGTTAGTGGGTAGCAGATTACAAAATCCATTTTTTTTTTTCAAAATTTGCTATTGTATCATGACATTTTCATGCTTAATTATTGTTAAGGGGTTTTGGTAATAGAGATGATGATTGATGAGATAAATATTGGTTAGGTGGTCTGTTTAAGGTTAACTGTATTTATTTAAAAGACTACTATGTTATATTATCATATTTTTACTGTTAGTTGATTCCCTTATTAAGAATCCAACCATTAAATGAAAATGTGTAAAGAGAATTATCAACCATATATTACTTTTAAAATTTAAATTACGATCTTTTATATTTTTAATGTAATTTATTTCAATTATTGATTACGATTTTGAAATTATTCATTAAGATTTATAATGTTAATAAGATTATGATTAGTCTTTATTGCAATTAATAAGATTTATAATCTTACTATGTTTACGAATTTTGATTAGTTTTGATTGCAATTAATAAAATTTATTAAATTTAAATGTTATTTATTAAGATGTTTAATATTATTTATTGACATTAATAATAATTGACCAAATTTAATGTTATTTATTAAAAATTTTAATCTTATTTATTTATATTACTTTTTTTAATTTATTTTTAATATTATTGACCGAATTTAATTTTTTATATTATGACTTTCCTTTAATCAATTTTCATTAAATGACAATCAACAAAATCATTTCCTTTATATTATGAGTTTCCTTTAATTATTCTTAATATATTTTTATTATATTAGATTTAATGTTATTTATGGACATTAATAATAGCTAACCGAATTTAATGTTATTTATTATGATTTTTTAACCTAATTTATTTATATTACTATTAATATGAAATTATGTTTTATCTATTTTTACAAAATTAAGTTTAATATTCTTTATTGACATTAATAATAATTGACCGAATTTAATGTTATTTATTAAAAATTTTAATCTTATTTATGTATATTACTTTTTTTTGACTTTATGTTTAATATTATTGACTGAATTTAATTTTTTATATTATGGCTTTCCCTTAATCAATTCTCATTAAATGATAATTATCCAAATTATTTCATTTATATTATAACTTTCATTTAATTATTCTTAATATATTTTTATTACGTTAAAAATGGACATTAATAATAATTAACCGAATTTAATGTTAATCTACTTTTACGAAATTTTGTTTAATATTATTTATTGACATTAATAATAATTGACCGAATTTAATGTTATTTATTAAAATTTTTATGCTCTTTTATTTATACTATTATTTTTTCGAATTTATGTTTAATATTATTGACCGAATTTAATTTTTTATATTATGACTTTCCTTTAATCAATTCTTATCAAACGATAATCATCAAAATCATTTCAATAATAGTTGACCCCTATTAATGTTATTTAATTCGATTTTTTAATCTCATTTATTTATATTATTATTTTACGAAATTATTTTTAATCTATTTTTACGAAATTATGTTTAATATTATTTATATTACTATTTTTGAATTATTATTAGTGTTGCCTACAATTAAAAGGAATTATTCATTTTTAATGCTATTTATTATGAGTTTTAATGACATTAATAAGAATTGAACAAATTTAGTGTTACTTATTACAATGTTTAATGTCATTTATTTATTATTGACCGAATTAAATTATTAATATATTACTAATACTAATACTATTATTACGATTTTTAATCTCATTTATTTATTATTGACCGAATTAAATTACTAATACTAAAACTAATATTACGATTTTTAATTTTAATTTTAATTTCCTTTGCTTCTTATCGACCGAATTAAATTTTTATATTACTAATACTAACTAATACTAATACTAATATTATGATTTTAGTTTTACCAATCGTACAAATAGTATTGTGTACCGAATATATTACTAATACTAATTTTATGATTTTAGTATTACTATTCGTAAAAATAATTTCAATAGTAATATGCAAATTTTAAGATGTCAATAATAATTTGTCGATAATTGGTAAGTCAATTTAAAACGCCGATATTTTTAATGTAATTGATTTAATTATTGATTACTATTTGAGGTTAATATTAAAAATTTTATTCTTATTTCTTTATATTACTATTTTTTCGAATTATTATTAGTTTTGCCTGCAATTAAAAGGATTTTTTTTTCATTTTTAGTGTTATTTATTATGATTTTTAATGACATTAATAATAATTGAACGACTTTAATGGTATTTATTACGTTTTTTAGTGTCATTTATTATTATTGACCGAATTAAATTAAATTACGAATATATTACTAAGGCTATGGGGTGTGGTCACCCTTCCCCCTTCCTTCCCCCTTGTCCACGTCAGCGCCACGTCATTCCCCCTTCTCCTCCCCCTTCTAGGGGAAATGGTTCCCCCTTCCCCTTCCCTTTTTTTATTGTTTTTTTTTTTCCAAAAAGTAGCCCCAACATTCAAAAAAGCATTGGGAAATGGGACTGTGAGGTCGGGGAAAAAGCCCCGTTTTTGCCGAAGTTCAATCGGGGGGGGCGGTGTTTGCCGTCGGCACCCACGTCCACCTCAGCTACCGAAGAAGCTTACCGAGACCATCCCCCCCAGCCTAATACTAATACTAATATTACGATTTTTAATCTCATTTATTTATTATTGGCCGAATTAAATTACGAATATATTACTAATACTAAAACTAATATTACGATTTTTAATTTTATTTTTAATCTCATTTATTTCTTATTGGCCGAATTAAATTTTTATTTTACGATTTTTACGAATATATTACTAAAATATATACTATATTCAAAATAATTTTCAATTATATTAATAAATTAGTAAATAAATTAAATTGTTAAGTTAACTTTTGTCATCCATTTATTACTATTAATAGTAATAATTATTACAATTATTAACATAAAGAATAAACGTAACATCAATATAAAAAAAATCCTCATTTTTCATGAAACCTTCGATCATTAACAACATTCAAATCGTCTTGCTATATCAAACCGTGTTATGGAAGCTAAAATAATTTTAGGGAGTAACATTGGAATGCGAACTTTTATCCAAAGAATTAGGTTGTCCCCATCTGATAAGAAGATTCCTTTCAGATTTAACAGAAGACAATTCCCTCTCAATTTATGTTTCGCAATGACAATAAATAAGAGTCAAAGACAATCCTATTTAGGATAAGTCTGTATTTAAAAAATCCTATTTTTACCATGATCAGTTATATGTCGCTGTCAAGTGACAAGAGTAGAGATTGCCTGAACATACTAATATTGGATAAAGATGACAACAGTAATAATAAATAACAAATGTTGTCTATAAAAAATATTTTGAAGTTTGTGAATAAGTATGCGACCATATTTTGAATAAATCGTTTTTTTTATAATTTTTTGATTGTATGATTTGTTAAACTACATTTATTTACTTTGAATTTAATTTTTATTTGCATGTCGTTACAATAAATATATGTTTATTCATTTCATTATTTGTTTTTAAATTACGTCTAATTAAACATTTGTTGGTTCATATATCTATTATTGGGTAACATTAACTTATTTTATGATAATTTACAATCAACCAAAATTCACATGAATTTTATTACGTAACTTTTAATAAATAAAATTTGCACAGTACGATCTTTATAGATTTTTTTTTATTTGACATGGACATGTACCGCGTATACACGCGGGGCTCCAACCTAGTATGAAATAGAATGATGCGCTTTACAGTTACATGCAGGAAAGTTTTAGGTAGCCTAACCTAAAACAATTAACAAAGTATCTCCAATGTTAACACTTAACCTTAATGTATAACTCTAACATTAAAACCTAACCTAAAATAATGTACAACTCCAATGCTAACACATGTTAAAAATAGAATTCATAATTACTGACTTGAACATAATTAGTGACTTATCTATACATTATACATTATACATAATTAATGAATTAACAAAACACTTTGTGTTTTTTTTCTTGTACGCACAAAACCCAACAAAAAAATAGTCGTTGTTTTTCTCCATTTTTTATAAAGCACTATGGTACTCGTTGGAAAGATAATAAAACGCTCGTGAATTTGGTGTAATTTTTTATGGGAGGAAACATGAGAGAGAAAAATTCAATTTTTATTTTTATTTTTTTATCCTAAAATAAATTTATGACACATGCATGCCACATGACACACTCAAAAGAGAAGATGCCCTCTTTAAGTGCCATGTAGGATTTGTTGCTTTCAATTATATAATAGACTAGCTGATTACCCTAGGAGGGTCCCGGGGTTGAAAAATCTAATTTTACGTGATAACCTATTGCAAATGGCTCAAGTTAACTAACCACAAAATCTCTCAATCATTGCATGTTCATAGTATTCTAATCAGTAATAACTCATATTCCCTAATCTAAAACCTAATAAGTAATCATCTAAAGAATCACTTATGTAAGCTGCAACTATTAAAAAACTCATCACATCTCTCTAATTTCTCACATTCTAATGACTCTTATAATTCCTAACCTAATCAACTAAACAAACACTTAAGTTGGAAGTTGTAATCATTGCATCTCATTATGCCACGTGGCATAATCAAGAGATGGTTGAGGCCACCATTCTTTCCGGGAGCGTCCCGGGGTTGAAAAATATAACCATTCTAATAATACTAATACTAATTAGTAATAATTATTACTCTTGTAATTAAATAAATAAAAAAAATAACCTTTCTATAAGGTGACACCATGTGTTGCAGTGTTGCGCGATTCTTTCTCCTAACTTCTCTTGATGAAGTATACCTAGTAAAATTCCAATGATAACATGGCGATTGAGCTTATTTTCAACATCGTAGATAAGAACCTGGTTTAAAAGAAAAAACATGATTAATGAATAACATTAACACTTTGTGTGTTTTTTTTCCTGTATGAACGAAACCCCACAAAAAATGTTGGAAAGATAATAAAACGCTCGTTAATTTTGTGTAATTTTTTTCTTTAAAAAATCCCGTATATAAAAGATATAAACGTTTAAAAATTATGGGAGGAAACATGAGAGAGAAAATTTTAAATTTATTTTTAAATTCTTTTTTTTTCCTAAAATAACTCAATTTAATTTAGGGTTTTATGTTTATCTTTTTTTTTTAATTAAAAAAGGAAATAGTTCAAAAACACTAAAATATTTCAATTATGATGCCACGTGGCACTCTCAAGGGGAGGTTGAGGCCTCCATTGCACGCCACGTCAGCATATACGTTTTCTTTTATATATATAGATAGATAACCCACCAATTCGATCCAATATAAAATTAAAGGTATTTCATATAAAAAAAAGTTCACTTCTATAATTAAATATGGTATATATAAACCTATTGAATTCGTTTATTTTTTAGAATTTTTTCTAAAGAAGGTTACAAAAATTCGACTCAACAAAAATTTATAACTTCGACTTAGGGGGTGTTTGGGATTTGATTATTAAAAACAGATTATGCATTTTGAAAAAACAGGGGTGGAGCTGCTTATAGATTATTGCATTTTGATAGCCTAAAAAACCAATTATCTGCGTTATCAAAACGCAATCCAAACACTAAAAACTGATTATCTGCGTTTTCAAAACGCAATAATCTAAAAATCATATTCAAAACGCAATCCCAAACACCCTCTTAGCATTGGTTGGCCACATCACTTAGCTACCTCAATAAACCGACCCTACATATTCCATTTGGTTTATCATACTTGTTCACATCACAACTGAGATCCCACTTCTTGACTAAACGAGTTAAGTGTGTGAAGGCCACAATGGTAGTAGCATGTGTGTGGGTACAAAGATTTAAATTTAGTAGTAATTGTGAGATACCTCAAAAGCTTGCTGTTCACAGTGATAATCACGTATACTTATAGTACAAGAATTACATAATATAAGGAAATGGAATCAACTATAAACGGACACCTAAAGATGAGCTAATGATTATTGACTAATATTAATAGATATAATATTTATTATATTTATTATATTTACGATTGCTAACAGCTCTTCACATGTTGAGCCGTATCCTGTCAAAAGCACAAACTGAATCTGAAACGAGTGAACAATTGCTTGGATAGCCTTTTTATGAAGATGTCAGCATATTGATAATTAGCAGGTACATGAATGACACGTATGTCCCCGAGTTGTACGTTTTCTCAGAAAAAATGTATATCAAGTTCAACATGTTTCGTACGCTGATGTTGAACCAGGTTCTGAGACAGATATACGGCAGAGATGTTATCTCATTATATAATGGTGGCTTGTTTAGTGGGAAGTCCAAGTTCCAGGAGAAGATTGCGAATCTAACTTGCTTCAGTAACCGTATTAGCGACCCGTTGATATTCTGCTTCGGTGCTTGATCTAGCAACAATTGGTTGGCGTTTAGAGATTCAAGAAATAAGGTTGTCCCCCAAGAAAACACAAAAACTAGAAGTGGATCTCCGAGAGTCAGGGAAACCGCCCCAATCTGCATCAGAGTAGGCGGTTAAGGAGGTGGACTTCGAGGGCACTATCTGAAGTGTGAAAGTAATGGTACCCTGAATGTAGCGCAAAATACGCTTGAGAAACTGCAAATGTGGCTCGCGAGGATTATGCATAAATAGGCAAACTTGTTGTACGACATATGTGATGTCGGGATGGGTAATTGTAAGATACTGAAGTGCCCCGGCTAAGCTACGATATAAAGTACCATCCACAGGAGGATATTTATTAGAAGCGGTAAACTTGGAGCCAATTTTGGCAGGAGTGGAGCACGGCTGGCAATTCTTCATATTGGCACGGGCTAAAATATATACAGCATAGGAGGATTGAGATACAAACAGGCCGCCGTCTTTATGTTCAACTTTTAGACATAAAAAATGATGTAATTTGATGAGATCTATCATAGCGAATTCATTCGTTAGGGTTGAGATAATGTGATTGAGAAGGTCGATTGATGAAGCCGTAAGAATGATGTCATCCACATATAATAGCAAGTAAGCCTATTTAGTACCTTGCGTATATACAAATAGAGAAGTGTCGTAGATAGTACTTTTGAAACCATTACCGGTGATAAACATTGAAAAACGATGATACCATGCCTTTGTAGCATGCTTTAGACCATATAGAGACCTGTTCAACATGCAAACAAAAGTGGGATTATTTTGATCAACAAAATCTGGGGGTTGCTGCATAAAAACTGTTTCCTCAAGGTGCCCGTGTAGGAAAGCATTCTTGACGTCTAGCTGATGGATATGCCAAGAGCGGGAGATTAAAATACTGAGAACAGTCCGTATGGTAGTGGGTTTGACCACCGGGCTAAAGATCTTGTCACAGTTTACCCCAACGGTTTGACTCTTGCCATTCACAACGAGGCGGGCCTTATACCTTTCCAGTGAACCATTAGAATGAAATTTATGCTTAAACAACCAAATACAGTTAATGACAGGGGCCGAATGTGGCCTGGGAACAAGGTCCCACGTATTATAATCCATTAAAGCATTATATTCATCGGTCATGGCACGCTTCCAGTGTGGATCTGTAAAGGCAGCATAATATGACTTGTGAAGGGGAGAGATGGTTTTATTTAAGGTGTTGAGGTTAAGTGGAACATGAGGTTTGGTGATACCCGAACGAGATCGAGTAAGCATGGGGTGAATGGGAGGTTTTGTGGGATGTGTAGGTGGAGCAGAAGGAGATGGTTGAGAGGTTTGGGATTGGGCTGTTGAGTGTGATGTGGTGATTGGGTTTGTGATTGGGTTGTGTTGTTTGTGGCTGAAGGGAAGGTAAAGGGATTGGTAGATGGTTGATTGTGGTATGGGGATTGGGGTTGTGATGAAGCCGAAGTGGCAAAGTTTGGGAAGAAAAAATTTGGTTGTTGGTTTGGAGAGATGTTATCATAAAAATAAGCATTAGGTTTAGGGTTGGAAGAGGTGGGTAGGGGAAATCAAGTTTCATTGAATGTTACGTGTCGAGAGAAGATGACTTTGCCAGTGGCAAGTTCATTGAATGTTACGTGTCGGGAGAAGATGACTTTGTGAGGTCGTGTGTCCGATTCATTAGGATAGCATGCGGACCCAAAAACACGTAAGTGTTCATAGGATGGAACACTGTGATAAAGAACCGTGCATGGGGTAAGGTTGGGAAGGGTTTTTGTGGGGAGAATGTTGTGGAAGTAACAAGCCGTGTGTATTGCTTCGTCCCAAAACCAAGACGGAAGAGAGGCATGGACAAGGAGGGATAGCATAATGTCATTTAGGCGACGTATCATGCGTTTAGACATTCCGTTTTGTTGAGAAGTATGTGGACATCAGAAGAGGAATTGAATACCATTTTTGTTTGCAAATTCAAGAAATTTATGATTGTTGAATTCTCCGTCCATGTCACATCGAAATTGTTTAATTTTAAGTTGGAATTAGATTTGAACAAAAGCATAAAAGTGACAAAAATTTGAAAAGGTTTCTGATTTAAACTTCAAAGGGTACACGGTACACTCATGTGTATTAGGTGAAATCATCGATTAGCACCATATAGTATTTGTAGCCGGCGGTGCTAAGGATGGGTGAGGTCCATAAATCATAGTGAACAATTGAAAAAGGTAAAGATGAGTGAGTAATAGAATCAACAAATGGCATTTTTTTATGTTTAGATAATTGGCATGCATGGCAAACAAAAGAAGACTCAAGTCATTTACAAGAAAAAATATTATTAAAACTAAGATAGTCAATGACGTGACGACCCGGGTGACCAAGTCGCTCATGCCACGATGCAAGAGACGAAAGGGAAACAAAAGCAGAAACTAAGTTATATTTGGTGAACGGGTATAGGTTTCCGGAACTATTGTGATGACTCAGGAGCGTGCCATCCTTGTAATCCTTCGCAGAGAAACCAAAAGGTTCAAATTCCACAGAAACATGATTGTCAGTAGTGAATTTACGAACTGAAATAAGATTTTTAATAAACTTGGGGTTGTATAAGATATTTTTGAGGTGGAGGGTTTTATTTGGTGTGTGAAGTGAGGTATCGCCAGATCCAAGTACTGGTAAACAATTTCCATTACAAATTAATATTGCTTTAATAGGAGAATACATGGAAAAAGATTCGAGTTTACCTAGATCCGGAGTCACATGAGATTCGGCACCTTTATCCATGTTCCAATTCTCATCGGGATAGTGCATGGCCATTGTGGAGAATACTTGAGCGAGTTGGGTCGGGTCCATTGCATCATAGGCAGTCAAATGTGCTTATGAAGTGCTGGATGAGGCAGACCCGGAATTCTGTTGTGGACTAGATCTTTGCTGCGAGTTTGTGGCTGGTCCAAACTGTCCCCAAGGAGAGGTCCATGGTCCAGAAGTTGGATAGGGACACGATGGAGGAACCCAAAATTGTTACGGGCTAGTACGGGCATTGGGACGGTCGTGGTTTGGTCTGAACGGGCGCCTGGGCTGGTCCACCACATGCTGAGGAACGTGGGACTAACCTGCGGCCACATCTCCAAGGCATGGACTGACGAGGGCAATTGTCCCGGCATTGGTTTGGTGGTTTGGTGGGTTCACTGGTTTGGTTATTTGGACCTGTCACAACAGCATTCACAGTAGGAGTATCCGACAGGAGGTCTTGTGCATTCTTCGATTTTTGGTCGCCTAACAGCATCTCACACACGTCTTGCCATGATGGTAGGGAGTTGTTGATGATGGCCCCCATCGTCTCGTACATGGGAGGCAGCCCGTGAACCATCTGCAAGACAAGGCATTTATCGCCGACAGGAGCATCTAACAAATCACTTAACTGATCAACAAGGGCCTTGAGTTTCTGGAAATACGCCTCCATAGAAAGTTGTGACTTGAGCATCATGTTGACAAACTCGTGTTCCAAGGCGGTTATACGAGTGCATTTGTTGTTTTGATATTTTTTTTGGAGACGAATCCAGGCTTCATAGGTCGTGGAATCCGGTTCCAAAATCTGAAGAAGGAGATCGTCCGACAATGTTCCGTAGAACCATTGAAGAACGAACGAGTCAATTTCCAACCATAATGCATTGTAGTCATCGGTTTCGGTAGGGGTGGAGTACCATCTATGTGATCAAGTACGCAGTAACCTCGGGCATGGAGTTTGAAGAGGCGAACCTAGGACGTGTATGATAGCTTGACGCCATCAACAGTACGGATTTTCTGCTGTACGTTCGAGATAGAGTACACCGGATGAAGGGACTGATTGGTTGATTTGGGAGGGTCGGCTAGGGTTGCATCTTTCTCGGCCATATGTTACAAGACAAGTTTAACACACAAAAGTGAGACAGGAATGGGAATCCGGCAGCCGATCTAGATTAGAGACAAAGAGGATGAAGATGATTCACCCAGGTCAATGGAAAAAGGATCGGTTTCGAGAGTTAGCGGGTATTGAGCATCTACGCTCTGATACCATGTGAGATACATCAAAATCTTGTTGTTCTCATTGATAATCACGTATACTTATAGTTCAAGAATTACATAATACAAGGAAATGGAATCAACTATAAATGGATAGCTTAAAAGGAGCTAATGATTGCTACAACTAACGATGAGGCTAATGATTGTTGACCAATATTAATAGATATAATATTTACTATATTTACGATTGCTAACAATAACAAGTGCAGATTAATAAATTTTGCTGATTAATACGTGTGCAAAGTATTTGGACTAATAAATTTTCCCACGTGATGTCGACAGGTTAATTTCGCTGCTACTAGTCTAAGTATATTCTGTGTGCAACATGTTTCATTGTGTGTTGTACGGTGGATGTGGTTATCAAAACTAAACGTTCAATAAAATGTGTTGTGAAATACAATGTTAGTTTTGTTAAATTAGACCTTATACAGTCACTAAGTGAAGATGGCATGTTTTATTGCATGTTCATGTTTAATAAGAAGAGTAGTGATAGAGCTTCAGGCTACCAGCTATCTAACAAGGACATATGGCGTCCTACACTAGAGAGTGTCTATTTTATAAAGTTACATGGTAAAATAATAATTATGTAAGGCTGTGGAGGATCGTTTTGACAAAAACAAGTTTAGTTGATCATACAAGTCTACTAATCTAGGTGCGGAATCCCTAGATCAGTTACAATATGATAGTAATCAAATCAAAACACGCAATTCACCTTTTCAATATCCATTTCATTCATAAACATGTATAATAATCCTTACAAAGAGTGTTTACAATGAAATAAACAAGTTTCAAACACTTCTTAATAACCTAGAGAGAAATCAGATCGAACTAGACACAAAAATGACAAAAAGTTAAACACAAAATGAAATTTCAGCTTTATATAGACCGGCACATTTGCCCCCGATAGGGTCGAATGTGTAGGTTTGACCCTGCAAAGGTTCGAACAAACACATATACTTTAGAGTCTTCCTTCGTCCAATTCTCTCTACCTTCGCCCTATATTATCCACATTCGACCTCCTGACTTCCACCATCGCCCCCACGTAAACAAGTAAACAACTTAGAATGTACAATCCAAAAGCACTAGTCGCAAAACGTGCATCAACAAACTCCCCCTCGACTATTGCTTGGATTGCCTTCTCGCTTCGTCCATCTGTTTGTTCATCAGCTTGATGCGCAATAACGTCTTCTGCTCTTTAGTCATAACTGGTTCGAAAGTTGCCTTAGACTTCTTCTTTTCTTTCGGAATCTTCACAAACTTTCCCAGTTTCTTATCATAGTCACATCCCGCATTGACATCCCAAGCGAAACACAAGCATACCACATGTTGGTATTTCAGAGCTTGTTCGCTATCCTTCTCTTCACAGTAAATTGGGTTGTAATACAACATAATAAATCTTCACGTGAACAGTTGATCAACTTCGCGTTCATCTCAAAATCTTAAAGCTTCTCGAATATCGTTCTCAGTAACAATAGCAAGCTGTCCTTGAATGTTGCTTACTATTGCAGTTCGGTTTTCCCAGCAATCAATCTTCGCGTTCTACCAAAAGTCCACTTGATGATCTTTGTAAATGATAGCTGGTGTAGCTAACGCATCAACGACTCTGCTCCTTTTCAGAAAATCTACGATCCCAGAGACTTTTGTGAGTTTCTTGACCTCGCCAAGGAATGCACAACAGTTATGAGCTTCCTCGAATGGCAATTCATCTTCTTTCTTCTTACCAATGGCTTTTCCAGATGATCCAGCTAGTATATCAGTATTCTGTGGTTCTGCCATTTGGAATTTGCAAAAACGAAACATGAAAATTCATTAGAAACGAACAAAATTTGCAAAATTAAAATTTGGTTTTGAAAAACTCACATTCGACCCATCGGGGGGTACGAATGAAGAATTTTTAATGCTCGAATGTGAAAAACTGAGTTCGAATGTGGAAAATATTAAACAAAACTTCACATTCGACCCTATAAACAAGCACATTCGACCTAGAGAGTCACATTCGACCCTTTATGAATGGTCGAACTAGACTGTTCATATGACCAAAATTACAGAACTACATTCGACCCTATGAACAAACTCATCTCTCTTATCCTTCAGCATGATAACAACTTCTGCGGTTTTCGAATCATAGTACCACCACATGAATTCTTTTGAGAAATTTTGTGGCATCGGCATCAAAGGAATATGTTTCAATACGGTCGGTGGATTATACTTTAACGTCACCTTGTTCATCCCAGTAATCGGATCAATCTTTTTGTGAACTACCCTTTTAGGATACTGCGGAGTGAACACATCCCAACAAAGAGATCATAGTTTCAGCAATGGTTGCATCTTATAATGAACTGGTGGCGAGTCAGATTGGAAATAACAGTCTACCTAATGAAGATTATGCACAGATTGATAAGGTGGAGATGGAGCTTTTATTGATAATCAGTGGGCGTTCGCCAGTGTAATGAGAAGGGTGACTGAGTTTATTGAAAAGACCAGTAGGACTGATTTGGCAACATCACCTAACACCACATATGGCTTCAACAAAGCCAAAGTTACTTGTTTTAATTGTGACAGTAAAGGTCATCTCAAGAGGGAGTGCACTCAACTAGCTAAATAAGGTAATAGAAATCCTTTTAACTCAAATTACCAAAATCGTCAATCTCAGAACCAAGTAACCTATCAAAACCAAAACAACAATAACTATCAACCACAAAACAATTAACAAAACCGACAGAACACCTCACATAATAACTCTGCTAGACAAACAACTACACCCAACCAGACTCAAACTCAAACACCACATAATCCAACCAGAACCATTATTCCTATTTCCACACCAAATAGCCAAACACAAGTTGAAAACCAAAATCAGGCTTTGGTAATACAAAAAGATGAAGGTTTTGACTGGACGGGGATGCAACTGGGTGTGGAAGAAATTACTGCTGGGAATGTAGCTTGTGTTGCTCAGAAGATTGACTTAGAGGAGTCGGTGATAGTTGAAGACGTTTTGGGGACCGAGAAGGTTTCTGAAGTAAAGATTGAGTAGATGGTAGATGAAGCTGATCTTACTGTTGAAGAATCACAAGTTGAGAAGACTTCGGGAATGATCATTGATTCTGTCACTGATATTCTTGATGAGCGTCATTCGGCATATTATGATTCGGAGAGTGAAACAGATTTGGAAGCTAGTGGAAATTAATTAGAGGATGATATTGATCAACTCCTTGCCGAAGCTGATTTTCAAATGACTCGGAAGTCATGCATTGTTGATGACGCTTTCACAAGGATTGATTACTCAAAGTTCTTTGCTGGGAAGGAAGCACATTTTGCTTTGATGGCTATGACTGATCCTCCGAAACAGGTAAGTTTTGAATCCACAATTGATATGAAAAGTGATAAATATTGTGAAACTTGTGATAGACTGACAGAGGAAAACAAGCAACTCAAGGTTCAACTTGAGAGTGCGAGAATCAACTGTCAATCTTATCGCAAAGAAGCACATGAGTTCAACAAAGTGCTTGATGGTTATAAAAAGGACATTTCTGTTCTAAAGAAAACTCTTTCTTTAAAACAACTTGCCATAAACAGTTATATAAATGAACTTGAAGAAACAAAATTAGAAATGGCAACCATCAAATGCTTTGATGAAAAGGCCAACAAAATGCTTGAAAGTTACAAACACATTGCTTATGTGGTTGACCATACCATTGAAGAACTCTCACAACCTAGTAGTGCAAACTACAAGGCTGTTCCATCCCTAGTGTTATTTGAGAATCACAATCTACACTTAATAACACCAGAGAATTCAATCAAATCTGACTCTACATCGGATAATGAATCTAACACTTCTAGTGTTGGAGAACCACATTCTGATGTTAGACCGATTTTAGGATTGAATTATGAGGGAGTGACAGCTGTGACTGATAATTCAGACTTAGATTATGAGGAACCGGAGAAAGTGAGTGATATTCCTATGGAAAATCACATTATCACAAATAGACTCTACGTTCGACCTTTTTCATTGATCGTGGGATCGAATGTGGAAAATGTCCAGGTTCGCCCCTTATATCTTACTTGAATGTAGAATATTTAATATACAAACTCACGTTCGACCGTATAAAACCCACGTTCGCCCTCTCGTAAGGTCGAATGTACAATACTTGGTCGAATGTACAAATACTTGGTCGAATGTAGAATATTTAATATACAAACTCACGTTCGACCGTATAAAACCCACAGTTGCTCCAGATAAAGTGTGTCGGAAGATGTCACGTACAACCCAGTAAGGTAGTGTTTTTATATCATGAAATCTGTTGAAAAACAGAATTCCCTTATCCCATTTCACAGCAACACACCTTAGCTGTCTCAAATATTTCCAACCGAGAGCTTTTCCTTTGAACAATTCGTTGTGAAACTTGTAGAAACCTCCCTGATTTTCAGTCTTTGGTCGGTTGGCTTCTTTTTCTTTCAGTTTCCTTAACAAGCTTTTCAGATCATCAGATTTTTCAACATTCGGTTTCTGATTCTCTGCATTCTTGAATACTTCACTAACGAATGTCTTGCTCTTCTCCTGTGCAAGTTTCTCAGTCTGATTCAAAATTTCTTCAGAAAATTCAGGAAGTGCATCATCCTGTTTGTTTTTGAAGTACTCCGGATACTCTTAACTAGTAATATCCTCAATCTCAATGTCTTCAAATACCGGAGTATCTCTATCATCAGAGTGATTTCCTGCTTCTTTCTCAGGAATATTTGGAATTTGATTGTCACTCATAAACTCTTCAAGAGATTTACCGACCTGTTTCGCCAAACCTTCAAGTATCTCTTTGGCTACGGCTGCAGAAACTTCACCATCTTCCAGATCAGGATCATTATATTCAAGTTCAAATCTCATATCATCAGACTCAAAAATCTCTGGAAACTTTCCAGTTAGCTCGATCGTCCAAACTTTCTTAGTTAACATCTCACGATAGAATTTCTTATCTTCATCTGATAATGATCTAATCTTTTCATTCCAGAAAATACTGTCATCATCAATATTACCACCAGGAGATTTCGAGCTAGATTCTCCCGCATCTTTATCAGAATCTCTCTTTTCACATCGATACTTCTCTGTATCATCATCATCAGCAGCATCAGCAGCAGAACTGTTATCATCAGAACCTTCTCCAGAACCATCTTTATCATCATCCTTCTTCTTCTCAGGAGCATCACCGACATCCTGATCCAATTCTTCATCATCTTCTTCCTCTTCTTCAGATTCAGATGGTTCGAAATCAACTTGTTCTTGTTCAGGTTCTTTATCTTCCTCTCCAGCTTTCAACTGTGGAGCTTTTGAATATAAATCAACAATAAGTTTCCTTAAGCTCTTATTGTCCTTCTTCACTTGTTTATTCTCGAGTCTCAAAGCAATGTATCTTCTTGTGTTTCTTTGTTCATGTGTTGACAACTTCTGATTTTCTTCTTGAAGTTGTTTTATCTTTGCTTCCAATTCTTCTTGACTCTCTGATGCACGGTTGCACGCATCATGTTTATTTGTCAGTTTTGTATATTTTTGAGTCGTTTAGATAGTATTTTTATTAGTTTTAGGTATGTACTCTATTATTTTAGTATTGTATATATTTTATTACTTTTTAGTTGTTTTTACTATTAATTTATTTATTTTATATTTTTGGTAGGTGATCACATGGAGCGGGGCCAAAACAGTACAAATTATATTCGAGACCTGAATACCCGAGTCTAGAGCACGGGGTCATAATACCATTAATAATAATAATAATAATAATAATAATAATAATAATAATAATAATAATAATAAACAACTTGAAAAGAGAATAATGAAAATCAATTTACGTATAAGAATTGAAAAGAGGTGATCTTGTTTTCACCCGGCCCAAGAGGGTCCAAAACAGCAAAAGGGTTTTATTATTTAGTCTTTTGGGAATGACACATAGTGGAGGGGAGATATCTGTTGACGGCGCACAAGAATACAAAGGGGTTGGCATATTATTTTTGAAGGGGGATCGTATATTTTTACCAGGGGGAAGACGCAAGTCGCAGAAAATAAAGAAAAAGGGACAGAGGATTGAGGACGCACAGAAGGAGATCAAAGATAAAAGAAATCAAGCTCTATGGCTATGAGTGGCTAGTCCTTTTGTATCACATTAGGGATGTAAACTTTTGAAGATCTAGGGTTAAACAAATTGGGTATTGTTCTTAACTATTGATTATGTTTTTGTGTGTTTGAATTAACTGTGTTGAATTGTGATTAACCTTATGTTGAACTCATTTTAGTTAATTGATCTTGTGCCAATTTCTAATGATATGAACATGGTTCCTTGCTTTAACAGAAACATAGGATTGTATGTTCTAGGTAATGAAGTGTAGTTTATTCTATCGTCGATATTGATAAAACTTGACACCTAAGCCTATTGAACAATCACTCCGTTAACACCAATCACATTATTATTGTTTAGCCATTTGTAAAATCCCTAGTATTCAATTGTTGAAACCCTAGTGTGATCTTTTTAATTAAATTGCTTACAATCTATATTATTTTTTTATTCATATAATTTCAATTCAAGTTTAATATAATAAATAAAATCTTTTTAAATCAAATTCTTAAATTGCTACTTTTTGTGTTTCGTCAATTCTTAAATGAACCTAGTACAACCTTCATAAGATTTCTAGCAATCTTCATAAGAAATACCATTTAATCAACTAAAATATTATCCACTAACCACACGCTCCTCTGGATTCGATACCCTACTTACCCTAGCTACCTAGGTTAATTAGGTTTTGTATGACCCGTGACGACCGGCTCATCAAATGGCGCCGTTGCCGGGGAGCTAGTGCGCTTAGTGTTTAGAGATTAGTTGATTTTGTGATAATCTGTTTAAGTGTTTGTTTGGTTTATTCTCAATTTTTTTCTTTATTACGCGGGTGTGTTACTTGTGCAGTTTACAGGTAGTGCATGCGTACAAGACATTCGGGGAGGACATCTCCTTTAGTGTTTGAACCAGAAATCGAAAGAGTAGCAAGAAGAAACCGACAACACCGGTTAGAGGAGCCGATTCCTTTTAACCCTCAATCACCACTTACACACCAAACCTTGTCTTTTGGAACCGTCCAAATGGCCACTTCAAATCAAAACCGCCGTTCGGGTGAAAACCGTATACCACCCACTCCACCACATCTAAACCGAACCCAACACCCACAACAACACCCACCTCCTCAATCAAACTATAACCAAATTCCCAACACCCGAAATGTCAATCAAGGCCCCTCTGTATCAAACCGTGGCAATCCCACATTCGACCCTGTGAACAGATTTAATGAAGCAAGATATGATGACCTTGAGGATAATATTGAAGAACTGAGAGGAAATATCAACGATGATGAACCATTTAGTGTTCCAAGTTATCAGTCATCAGAGCGAGTCAGCGTTCACACATACCATTCGGGGGAAGATGAACAGTCGGAAAGGGAGTTTACTGAAGAAGAAGATGGTTGGGGATATGGCAATGGTAATGGTAGGCATGAAGATGAAGAAGACTACCAAAGTGATCATCACTCCAATGTGGGTGCACACCAGAATGTGGGAAATGAAGGGTACTATAATCATGACTTTGTCAATCGACCGAGGCAAAACCCCAGAGGGCACCGAAATCATCAGGGTAATTATTATCGGGATGCACATTATGTTGGTCAAGCAAATAGAAGACCCCCTATGAGAAGGCAACAGAGAGAAGAAGAGGTTGATGCACCGCGAAGAAGGCCTCATGTTCCAATGCAAGGGGTTAATAGTTGGTTTAGACCACTTGCCTCCGAGAATGAATCACCCATTGTACCTCCACCTGCAGGAAGAAGATCTTTCGATTGTAAACCGAACTATATCAACATTCTTCCTCATTTTCATGGGATGGCTACTGAAGACCCATACGATCATCTTTCTGAATTCAAAGCAATGTGCGGTACTATGGGAGGTCACAATTTCTCCTTAGATGAAGTTCAGTTAAGGTTGTTCCGGTTCTCCCTCAAGGATAAGGCAAAGACTTGGTTTCTCACTTTGCCTGCACACAGCATCTATACTTGGGGAGATATGCAACAGGTATTCTTGGATGAGTATTACCCTAGTTTCAAGACGGATGGGGCTCGATTAGAGATTCGTTCCTTTCAACAATTACAAGGGGAACCACTTCATGAAGCCTTCACTCGTTTTAAAGAATTGATTCGGAAATGCCCACATCACAACATCGAATTATGGGAATTGGTTAATAGTTTTGTGAACGGGTTGAGCAAAGAGGAAAGGAAATACCTAAAGTCCACTAGCAATGGGACTTTATTATCTAACCCGGAGCAAGAAGATTGGGATTTTTTGGAGAGAATGAGTAAGAACTCCAAAGCTGAAGAATCCGCAGACAGAAGAACCAAACACCCCATTTCAAAGTCTCTTTCAGATGTGGATACCAATGCAAAAGACCGAATTGATACTTTGGAAAGAGAATTGGCTCGTATGAAGAAAAGGGAAGTATCATCGGGGCCATATGCGGTGTGTGGAGTATGTAACGAAATGGGTCATAAAACTAATGAGTGCCCGGAAAATTTGGTTCAAGAAACTGCTGATGTAAATCAAGTGTATGGAGGGGAAAAGAAATATGACATGAACTCCAACACTTATCATCCAGGTTTAAGGAACTATCCTAATTTCAGGTATGGTAATGCTTCAAATCAGATGAATCCGAATTTTCAATCAAACACTCAAGGGGGTAACCAAGGTGGATCATATCAGAACCGCCAAGGTAACTATAATCAAGGTGGTGGTTATCAAAGAAACTATAATCAAGGTGGTAATTATCAAAGAGGGTTTAATCAAGGTGGTTCGTCAAGAAATCAAGGTGGAGGTGATGAGTCCTTGAGTTCAAAGTTGGATGCACTAATGAATATGATGAAGGACTCCAACAATGATATCAAGGAAATGAAGAAGGTGAATGAGGTGAGAGATAAGTCTCACGAGGCCTTAGCTAAACAAGTGGGGCAACTAGCGGAAGAAATGGCTCAATTGAGAGGAAGCACGGGGAAGCTTCCTAGCGATACCACTATCAACCCGCAACATCAAGGTTCGAGCTCGAAGAACAATCACAATGCTCCAATTAATAAGGTAACTGTTCTTCGTAGTGGTAAAATTGTTAATAATAAAATTGATGATAAAAGTGAGCCACCACCACCCCAATTTGTCGAAGGGGTGGTGGAAGATGTGAGTGATGAAAGTGAAAGTGAGGAGGAAATGGGTAAAAATAAAAGTAAAAAGTTTTTTGATAAAACAAAACCCGTTGAAAATGAACAAGTTCCCAACGCTAAGGAAAAGGGTATGGAGGGTAATACCATCCCTTATCCCGATGCATTGTTGGAGCCATCTAAAAAAGTGGTTAAAAGAAGAGGCCCACAACAGGAAGAGTTATGGGAAATTTTTAAACAAGTAAAAATTAATTTACCACTTTTAGATGCAATCAAACAAGTTCCTTCTTATGCAAAGTATTTGAAAGATTTGTGTACCCAAAAGAGAATTCACAAAATTCCAAAGAAAATTGATTTAACCGAAAATGTGAGTTCTATTCTTTCGGGTTCACTCCCACCAAAGTTGCAAGATCCGGGGGCGCCCATCATATCCATTCAAGTTGGAGAATTTAAAATGACACGGGCACTCTTGGACCTTGGAGCTAGTGTAAGTATCTTACCGGGTAGTCTTTATGACCAGTACGAATTTGGTCCACTTCAGGAGTCTAACACCACCGTGGTGTTAGCTGACTTGACTCCTAAACTACCCCGTGGGATGGTTACTGATGTGATAGTAAAAGTTGAAGATTTTTATTATCCGGTGGACTTTTTAGTACTTGATTATGTTTCCATGGACCTAACCAAACAACCAACAGTTATACTAGGTCGACCATTTTTGGCCACAGTCAATGCTCAAATTAACTGCAAAACGGGCACGCTTGACATGACCTTTGGTAACCGTAGGTTTCGGTTAAATGTTTTTTCAAATGGGACTAACCCTCTAGTCAATGATGAATGCTATATGGCGGACATTGTTGACGAGTGCATACCTCTATACGACACCGTTGTAGACGAGGAAAGCACAATAGAGGAGTGTTTTATGTTTAACAGGTTATAGGTGGAGATATTGAAGAGCATGGAAGAGGAGGAAAAGACTCAAGAAGCGATGGCGGTACAGGAAGGAAGACCACCATGGACTCATCAAGTGGAGAGTCTTCCAGATCACATTGATACAAAATTGAAGCCATCTTTAGTTGAGCCACCACAAGTGGAACTGAAGGAGTTGCCTAAGCATTTAAAATATGCTTATGTTGGTGAAGGCAACACGCTCCCAGTGATTATTGCATCAAACTTAACCAAGGAGCAAGAAGAGAAATTGATGACAGTACTGGTGACCCATAGAGCTGCTATTGGGTGGACTGTGGCGGATTTGAAAGGCATTAGTCCGTCAATTGTGATGCACAAAATCATCACAGATGAGAAAGTGATTCCTGCAAGAGATGCTCAAAGGAGGTTAAATCCTAACATGCGGGAGGTTGTGAAGAAAGAAGTGCTTAAGTGGTTAGACGCGGGTATCGTTTACCCAATTTCAGATAGCCAGTGGGTCAGTCCAACTCAAACCGTTCCAAAGAAGGCAGGTATTCAAGTCGTGAAAAACGACTCAGGTGAGGAGGTAGCCACCCGGCCGGTAACCGGGTGGCGCATTTGTATTGATTATAGGAAGTTAAATGCTGCAACTTCCAAAGACCATTTTCCTTTACCTTTTATTGACCAAATTGTTGAGAAATTGGCCGGACAAAAATTTTATTGTTTTCTGGATGGGTATTCGGGATACAATCAAATTGCTATTCATCCTAAGGATCAACAAAAGACTACATTTACTTGCCCATATGGCACATTCGCATTTAGGCGAATGCCATTTGGTCTTTGTAATGCCCCCGCCACCTTTCAAAGGTGTACGATGAGTATCTTTTCAGATATGGTGGGGGAGTCATTGGAAATCTTTATGGATGATTTTTCTATTTTTGGGTCATCATTTGAGTCTTGCCTAAGTCAATTAGAAAAAGTTTTGCAAAGATGTGTGGAAACGAATTTGGTCTTGAGTTGGGAGAAAAGCCACTTTATGGTCCAAGAAGGGATAGTATTGGGTCATGTTGTGTCAAGCCGTGGGATTGAGGTTGATCATGCTAAAATTCAAGTTATATCAACATTACCTCATCCCACAAATATTAAAGGGATTCGATCATTTTTGGGGCATGCGGGGTTTTATAGGAGGTTCATTAAAGGTTTTAGCGATATTACAAAACCCTTATGTGCATTGTTACTAAAAGATGCTCCATTTGAGTTTAATGAAAAATGTGTCGAGGCTTTTGATATGTTGAAAAAGAAATTGATTGAGGCCCCAATTTTGCAATCACCTAATTGGTCTTTACCTTTTGAAATTATGTGTGATGCAAGTGGGTACGCGGTTGGGGCCGTGTTGGGTCAACGGGTAAATAAGAAACCCATTGCTATATACTACTCAAGTAAGACTCTTTCGGAAGCACAATTAAATTATACTACTACCGAAAAAGAGCTACTTGCGGTGGTATATGCTCTAGACAAATTTCGGTCTTATGTGTGGGGTAGCAAAATTATTATTTATACTGATCATAGTGCTGTCAGGTACTTAATGGATAAGAAGGATGCTAAGCCCCGGTTGATAAGATGGATACTCTTATTGCAAGAGTTTGATTTGGAGATCAGTGATAAGAAAGGCACGGAGAACGTGGTTGCCGACCATTTGTCTAGACTGATGATTGAGGAGGAAGACTCAGCGAATGAAATTAACGAGTCATTCCCAGATGAGCACTTGTTAGCTGTTTCGACATTACCTTGGTTTGCTAATATTGTTAATTTTCTAGTGACAGGTACAATGCCGGAACATTGGGTAAGGAAGAAGAGGCTCCACTTTTTGTCCAAAGTGAAACATTACATTTGGGATGATCCTGACCTGTTTAGAGTAGGAGCGGATCAAATCATTCGAAGATGCATCCCGGATGAGGAGATCATGAGTGTGTTGAAGCACGTGCACTCTTACGCATGTGGAGGACATTTCAGTGGCCAAAAGACGGGTCACAAGGTTTTGTCTAGTGGGTTGTATTGGCCAACAATCTTTAAGGATTCGTTTGAGTATGCTAGAAATTGCCTACATTGTCAACAATTAGGAAGCATCTCAAGACGTGATGAAATGCCAATGCAACCCATTATGGTTGTTGATGTGTTTGATGTATGGGGAATTGATTTCATGGGACCATTTCCCAATTCTTTTGGTAATCTATACATTTTGGTGGCGGTAGATTATGTCTCTAAATGGGTTGAAGCTATTGCCACCAAAACCAATGACCATATCGTTGTTTGCAATTTCATTCAAACACATATTTTTTCAAGGTTTGGGTTACCTCGCACAATTATAAGTGATGGGGGATCTCATTTTAAAAACCGAAAATTCGGAAAATTGCATAAGCGATATGGTGTTGACCATAGGATTGCCACCCCATATCATCCACAAACTAGTGGACAAGTCGAGGTTTCCAATAGGCAAATCAAAGAAATTTTACAAAAGACGGTTCGTGCGGACCGAAAGGATTGGTCAACAAAGCTAGATGATGCTTTATGGGCCTACCGCACAGCCTACAAAACACCTATTGGAACAACTCCTTATCGATTAGTATATGGTAGAGATTGTCATCTCCTGGTTGAATTAGTTCACCGGGCATATTGGGCTATAAAAAAGGTTAATTTGAGTTATGATGATGCAGGTCGAGAGAGGAAACTCAAGCTGTGTGAGTTGGAAGAGTTAAGGGATGAAGCTTACGAGATTGCGTCAAAATACAAGGATCAAATGAAAAGAGCTCATGACGCGAAGATTCGTAAGAAGGAATTCGAAGTGGGTCAAAAAGTTTGGCTCTATAACTCCAAGTTGAAGCTCTTCCCTGGGAAGCTCAAGAGTAAGTGGAATGGCCCGTACATAATAACGCGGGTTGGAAAGCTTGGCGAGGTGGACATTGAGGACCCAAAAGATGGGTCGAAGCAAACCGTGAATGGGCATCGTCTAAAGCCTTACGTGGAACATCTCACGGAGCACGGTAACATTGTCGAGTTGGTAAGCTTCTTAGAAGGCTTACCAACCTATGAAATCAATTAAAAATGCAGGTGCTAGCTCCCATCCCAGGTACGTATTCTAATTGTAGTATTGGAGACAATACTAATTTTTTCGGGGGGTGGGAAGCGTAGTTGTAAAAGTGTACAATTTTTATATAGGTAAACCTTAACTATCAAAAAAAAAAAAAAAAAAATTACGTTTTTATTTTTCTTTGAGTCTTAGTTCAGGTTTGTCTATCGGCCGCGAATGAAATGCTATACGGTTCGATTGGGAAGAATTCAAGAGACTCATACGCGCACTGCCTATATCTAGGGAAGTCTGTTCCTTTTACTGTTGTAATTTATTTTTTTTCTCTGCTTTATTTTATTCGTAGCTCACATTGAGGACAATGTGTCGTTAACTGTGGGGGTGGGGAAACTTCGTTTTTATTTATTTTTGTGTCTTAAAAAAAATTTAAAAAAAAAATGAAAATGTCTTGAAAATTGTTCCTAAAAGAAAAAAGCATTCTAATTAGACATAAAGACAGCTTTTTCGGTACCTACCAGTTGTTTCTTGATTGTTTTGGCAGTAGATCCTTAGTCATGGTCTAATTTGTGGAAAAGTAGTATGAACCGTTTTCAGCAGGTGTTTTTAAGAAAAAAGTTTAGAATTGTCTGACTAGATTTAACAAGCTATTGGTAATAAATGCATGCACACATCGGTAACCCCTTTCCCCACTTTTGTGAGATCTTGAGCCTACTAGTTGATAGATTGAATTATATATTTTCATTTGTGAGAGTAGGCCAGATGTTTCTCTGTTGCAGAACTTGTGTGGTTTGATACATGCCGAGGTTGTAGACTAGATATGCACATAGATGATAAAGGCAATTTAGGATTACCCTTTTCGTTTGATACCCGTGTATTTGTCTACGTGATTAACCTGTTTACCAACAATATTACCCTTAGTAGCCATGTTGAGCCTTTACCTATTCGTTTGTTAAACCCAAATCAGTTTCTTAAACCGACCTTTTGTGTCACCAGTGTTACTTGACAATCTAAGTATAGTTATTATGATGTTTAGTATTTATACGCTAAAAAAAAGAAAAAAAATTTGTGAGTATTATGTAATACGGGTTGAAAATAACCCGTTGTTTTAGTTATTGTGTTTAGTATGAATAAAAGATTGTCATGGGTCGGTACATGTCTTCGTTTTAGCCACTTGTTAGCCAAATGTTTCCTACCTTTACCTAAGCCCAAAACCCGTAAGTCCTTTAGATATGTGCATTGCCTACAGTTGAGGTGTGATTGTCATACAAGCCTATGATAACAGAGTTGCATACTTGGTTTTTGAGTGATTAATACTAGCGCATTACATGCTACTCCAGATATTAAACCGAGTGGAGTGAAAAATTGTGAGGGGTGTGTTGCATGAAAATAAAAGCCAGAAGCATGTTAGCTTTAGTCGGGTAAATTCTGTTTTTAAATGGAAATCAATTTGACTTGCTGAATTAACACATTTAATGCTGATCTGTAAATGGGGTATGACTTTGGACCTTAGCTAAGGTATGATAGGGCGACTGGGGTGCTAGTCTGTGATAATGTCTTGAGGAGAGTGTATATAATTTTTTCGAGACGAAAAAAGATAAGTGTAGGGGTGTGATGCACGGTTGCACGCATCATGTTTATTTGTCAGTTTTGTATATTTTTGAGTCGTTTAGATAGTATTTTTATTAGTTTTAGGTATTTACTCTATTATTATAGTATTGTATATATTTTATTACTTTTTAGTTATTTTTACTATTAATTTATTTATTTTATATTTTTGGTAGGTGATCACATGGAGCGGGGCCAAAACAGTACAAATTATATTCGAGACCTGAACACCCGAGTCTAGAGCACGGGGTCATAATACCATTAATAATAATAATAATAATAATAATAATAATAATAATAATAATAATAATAATAATAATAATAAACAACTTGAAAAGAGAATAATGAAAATCAATTTACGTATAAGAATTGAAAAGAGGTGATCTTGTTTTCACGCGGCCCAAGAGGGTCCAAAACAGCAAAAGGGTTTTATTATTTAGTCTTTCGGGAATGACACATAGTGGACGGGAGATATCTGTTGACGGCGCACAAGAATACAAAGGGGTTGGCATATTATTTTTGAAGGGGGATCGTATATTTTTACCAGGGGGAAGACGCAAGTCGCAGAAAATAAAGAAAAAGGGACAGAGGATTGAGGACGCACAGAAGGAGATCAAAGATAAAAGAAATCAAGCTCTATGGCTATGAGTGGCTAGTCCTTTTGTATCACATTAGGGATGTAAACTTTTGAAGATCTAGGGTTAAACAAATTGGGTATTGTTCTTAACTATTGATTATGTTTTTGTGTGTTTGAATTAACTGTGTTGAATTGTGATTAACCTTATGTTGAACTCATTTTAGTTAATTGATCTTGTGCCAATTTCTAATGATATGAACATGGTTCCTTGCTTTAACACAAACATAGGATTGTATGTTCTAGGTAATGAAGTGTAGTTTATTCTATCGTCGATATTGATAAAACTTGACACCTAAGCCTATTGAACAATCACTCCGTTAACACCAATCACATTACTATTGTTTACCCATTTGTAAAATCCCTAGTATTCAATTGTTGAAACCCTAGTGTGATCTTTTTAATTAAATTGCTTACAATCTATATTATTTTTTTATTCATATAATTTCAATTCAAGTTTAATATAATAAATAAAATCTTTTTAAATCAAATTCTTAAATTGCTACTTTTTGTGTTTCGTCAATTCTTAAATGAACCTAGTACAACCTTCATAAGATTTCTAGCAATCTTCATAAGAAATACCATTTAATCAACTAAAATATTATCCACTAACCACACGCTCCTCTGGATTCGATACCCTACTTACCCTTGCTACCTAGGTTAATTAGGTTTTGTAGGTCTTCATCAACCAACATAGTTCCCTTTCTCGCCATGCTTTTCTTTCTTCTCATTGTTTTCATTGGTGGTTCAATCTCATCTTCCTTTTCTTTACCCTTCCATTTTCCACTTTTAGCACCAACATTCACAACCTGTCATTTTCTCTTTGCTTCTGGATTAACATGAAACAAAGGATCATTGTTGTCTGAGTTACTATCAGCATTTCTAGCTTTGTCCTCACTCGGATCCTCATAACCTGGATTAATCAAGTGTCCAAACAGGTTCTTATGAGGCGGTCTTTCATTCTCAGGAACCCTTTTGTATCCTTTCATCCTGATCAGCGTATTCAGATTCATGTGATCTTGGACTAAAATCTGAGTAGGATCTTTCTTCAGAGTAGTATACTTCAAATCGAAGATCATCTGTAAGAATCTGGGGTATAACAAGAATTTCTTTGTCTTCAAACCTTTCGAAGGTTCAAGCATGTGGTAAAAAATCATTCTTGAAACATTAAACGGCTTGTTCAATGTCAAGGCAACCATCAACGAACTAATGCTCCTCCTCTAACATCATATCCACCACTAACAGATCCAAAACAATGTATCATGACATGAGCTAGGTACTTGAACTGCGGAAATAGCTTTTTTTGTGTAAAGCTCCACCTGTTATTGGTTCGTTGTACTTCATACGAAGAAAACACTTTATCTGTTCTATCCAAGATAAGCATCTAGGATCTGTCGGTTCATCTCGAAATCTTAAAGCTTCTGGAATATCGTTCTCAGTAACAATAGCAAGCTGTCCTTGAATGTTGCTTACTATTGCAGTTCGGTTTTTCCAGTAATCAATCTTTGCGTTCTTCCAAAAGTCCACTTGATGATCTTTGTAAATGATAGCTGGTGTAGCTAACGCATCAACGACTCTGCTCGTTTTCAGAAAATCTACGATCCCAGAGACTTTTGTGAGTTTCTTGACCTCGCCAAGGAATGCACAACATTTATGAGCTTCCTCGAATGGCAATTCATCTTCTTTCTTCTTACCAGTGGCTTTTCCAGATGATCCAGCTGGTATATCAGTATTCTGTGGTTCTGCCATTTGGAATTCTGCAAAAACGAAACATGAAAATTCATTAGAAACGGACAAAATTTGCAAAATTAAAATTTGGTTTTGAAAAACTCACATTCGACCCATCGGGGGGTACGAATGAAGAATTTTTAAGGTTCGAATGTGAAAAACTGAGTTCGAATGTGGAAAATATTAAACAAAACTTCACATTCGACCCTATGAACAAGCACATTCGACCTAGAGAGTCACATTCGACCCTTTATGAATGGTCGAACCAGACTGTTCATATGACCAAAATTACAGAACTACATTCGACCCTATGAACAAACTCATCTCTCTTATCCTTCAGCATGATAACAACTTCTGCGGTTTTCGAATCATAGTACCACCACATGAATTCTTTTGAGAAATTTTGTGGAATCGGCATCAAAGGAATATGTCTCAATACGGTCGGTGGTTTATGCTTTATCGTCACCTTGTTCATCCCAGTAATCGGATCAATCTTTTTGTGAACTACCCTTTTAGGATACTGCGGAGTGAACACATCCCATCTTGTTCTGCCCTCTCTTGCCACACGTTACCATGGATCCTTGGGCTATAGCTGCACAAAAGACGAATACTCAACCATCTCAGCCAATCAATTACCTCGCGATGAGTAGTTCCATTCCACAGAATGTTGCTCAACCTCCATAAAAACCCATGAATGATTATTGGGGAGTTGCAGCAGCAGCGGTACACTCTCAAACTACAAATGCCATTTCTGATCTAATAAATGATTTGTCTTCAGGTAGCAGGAGTCGTCCACCGAAGCTAACGGAGATGGTGGATTACATTCAATGGCACAAAAAGTTCAAGATTCACTTGGAAGGAATGGGATTAGAATGCACAGAGGCATGACAGATGATTGCTAAGGGATATGTTGCACCGGTTTTGGAGAATACAGGTGAACCAATTCCGCTTGAAAGCTTAGCTGAGGATGAAAAGAAGAAGTTTGCAGTGGAGAAGAAGGCGTTCTCCCAACTATCTCAAGCTATCAACACTGATCTTCTACATCAGTTTGGATCATGTACAACTTCCAAGCCGCTTTGGGATATGTTGAAGAATGATGGTAATGAGAAAACCAGAAAGTTGAGAATGGAAGAATTGAGAAAAGACTTTGAGAACTTCAGTTATGTGGGAAATGAGACTTTGATGGAATTGATTCCTAGATATTGCCATATTTTGACTGAATTGTCAAACTATGACATTAAGAGTCCCATGTCTGAGTTGGTGGACAAATTTGCTGATTCTCTACCACCGTACTGGAATCAACACATTGAGGTTCTCAAAGAGAAAGATTCTTATCAATATTGGACTTTCAATGTGCTAATTCAGAAGTTAGAGAACAAGGAGTTGGAGGAGAAGAGGAAACCTAGACGATCACAATTCCCACAAAATCCAGAATTGTATCATGCCTCTTCATCTACTTCTGTGAATAGTTTAAGTGTGGCAGGTAATGTTGCGCCACATATAACTTGTGTGTCGAGTGTTATTGAACCACCCAAACAACCAATTAACTATCCTACACAAACATCAACTTATCCACCAAACTACACCACAAATTCTTACATTCTACAACAACCTAAAATGTCCACCGCATGTTATTCATCCAATACACCTCAACAACAACCTTATGTTCCTAACACATCACAAGCTTCTTCTAGCCAATGTCCTATTGTGTTGAAGTTGCTCAGCAATACATTGCGTTCGTTTCTGCAATGGTTGCATCTTATAATGAACTGGTGGCGAGTCAGATTGGAAATAACTATCTGCCTAATGAAGATTATGCACAGATTGATAAGGTGGAGATGGAGCTTTTATTGATAATCAGTGGGCGTTCGCCAGTGTAATGAGAAGGGTGACTGAGTTTATTGAAAAGACCGGTAGGACTGATTTGGCAACATCACCTAACACCACATATGGCTTAAACAAAGCCAAAGTTACTTGTTTTAATTGTGACAGTAAAGGTCATCTCAAGAGGGAGTGCACTCAACTAGCTCAACAAGGTAATAGAAATCCTTTTAACTCAAATTACCAAAATCGTCAATCTCAGAACCAAGTAATCTATCAAAACCAAAACAACAATAACTATCAACCACAAAACAATTACCAAAACCGACAGAACACCTCACATAATAACTCTGCTAGACAAACAACTACACCCAACCAGACTCAAACTCAAACACCACATAATCCAACCAGAACCATTATTCCTATTTCCACACCAAATAGCCAAACACAAGCTGAAAACCAAAATCAGGCTTTGGTAATACAAAAAGATGAAGGTTTTGACTGGACGGGGATGCAACTGGGTGTTGAAGAAATTACTGCTGGGAATGTAGCTTGTGTTGCTCAGAAGATTGACTTAGAGGAGTCGGTGATAGTTGAAGACGTTTTGGGGACCGAGAAGGTTTCTGAAGTAAAGATTGAGTAGATGGTAGATGAAGCTGATCTTACTGTTGAAGAATCACAAGTTGAGAAGACTTCGGGAATGATCATTGATTCTGTCACTGATATTCCTGATGAGCGTGATTCGGCATATTATGATTCGGAGAGTGAAACAGATTTGGAAGCTAGTGGAAATTAATTAGAGGATGATATTGATCAACTCCTAGCCGAAGCTGATTTTCAAATGACTCGGAAGTCATGCATTGTTGATGACTCTTTCACAAGGATTGATTACTCAAAGTTCTTTGCTGGGAAGGAAGCACATTTTGCTTTGATGGCTATGACTGATCCTCCGAAACAGGTAAGTTTTGAATCCACAATTGATATGAAAAGTGATAAATATTGTGAAACTTGTGATAGACTGACAGAGGAAAACAAGCAACTCAAGGTTCAACTTGAGAGTGCGAGAATCAACTGTCAATCTTATCGCAAAGAAGCACATGAGTTCAACAAAGTGCTTGATGGTTATAAAAAGGACATTTCTGTTCTAAAGAAAACTCTTTCTTTAAAACAACTTGCCATAAACAGTTATATAAATGAACTTGAAGAAACAAAATTAGAAATGGCAACCATCAAATGCTTTGATGAAAAGGCCAACAAAATGCTTGAAAGTTACAAACACATTGCTTATGTGGTTGACCATACCATTGAAGAACTCTCACAACCTAGTAGTGCAAACTACAAGGCTGTTCCATCCCTAGTGTTATTTGAGAATCACAATCTACACTTAATAACACCAGAGAATTCAATCAAATCTGACTCTACATCGGATAATGAATCTAACACTTCTAGTGTTGGAGAACCACATTCTGATGTTAGACCGATTTTAGGATTGAATTATGAGGGAGTGATAGCTGTGACTGATAATTCAGACTTAGATTATGAGGAACCAGAGAAAGTGAGTGATATTCCTATGGAAAATCACATTATCACAAATAGACTCTACGTTCGACCTTTTTCATTGATCGTGGGATCGAATGTGGAAAATGTCCAGGTTCGCCCCTTATATCTTACTCGAATGTAGAATATTTAATACACAAACTCACGTTCGACCGTATAAAAACCACGTTCGATCTCTCGTAAGGTTGAATGTACAATACTTGGTCGAATGTACAAATACAACTCACACAGCTTCTAGGTTCGACCTAAAATACTCACTTTCGACCAGAAAATCCTAGGTTCGACCCAAAAACACTACACGTTCAACCCTTCTCTCCTAGGTTCGACCTGACCCATTTGAAAAACGGTTATTCTTTGAAAAACTTAAAATCTAGTCCAAATCAATCAATTTCCATCAAAACTCATTGTTCATTCAAAACAGAAAAATTTTGATCAATTTTGGGTCCAAATCAGCTCAAAAACTATCAATTTGTAGTTGTATGATCCGTATAGGATATGATACCACTTTGTGGAGGATCATTTTGACAAAAACAAGTTTAGTTGATCATACAAGTCTACTAATCTAGGTGCGGAATCCCTAGATCAGTTACAATATGATAGTAATCAAATCAAAACACGCAATTCACCTTTTCAATTTCCATTTCATTCATAAACATGTGTAATAATCCTTACAAAGAGTGTTTACAATGAAATAAACAAGTTTCAGGCACTTCTTAATAACCTACAGAGAAATCAGATCGAAAATTTGGTTGTAATACAACTTAATAATATCTTCATGTGAACAGTTGATCAACCACATTGGATCAAAAATATGAATCTTCTTAAACTCATCTCTCTTATCCTTCAGCAAGATAACAGCTTCTGCGGTTTTCCAATCATAGTACCACCACATGAATTCTTTTGAGAAATGTTGTGGAATCGGCATCAAAGGAATATGTTTCAATACGGTCGGTGGTTTATACTTTAACGTCACCTTGTTCATCCCAGTAATCCGATCAATCTTTTTGTGAACTACCTTTTAGGATACCGAGTGAACACATCCCATCTTATTCTGCTCTCTCTTGCCATACAATATGCAAAGTAACCAACTGCATCATTGTTCACAGTTGCTCCAGATAAAGTGTGTCGGAAGATGTCACGTACAACCCAGTAAGGTAGTGTTTTTATATCATGAAATCTGTTGAAAAACAGAATTCCCTTATCCCATTTCACTGCAACACACCTTAGCTGTCTCAAATATTTCCAACCGAGAGCTTTTCCTTTGAACAATTCATTGTGAAACTTGTAGAAACCTCCCTGAATTTCAGTCTTTGGTCGGTTGGCTTCTTTTTCTTTCAGTTTCCTTAACAAGCTTTTCAGATCATCAGATTTTTCAACATTCGGTTTCTGATTCTCTGCATTCTTGAATACTTCACTAACGAATGTCTTGCTCTTCTCCTGTGCAAGTTTCTCAGCTTGATTCAAAATTTCTTCAGAAAATTCAGGAAGTGCATCATCCTGTTTGTTTTTGAAGTACTCCGGATACTCTTAACTAGTAATATCCTCAATCTCAATGTCTTCAAATACCGGAGTATCTCTATCATCAGAGTGATTTCCTGCTTCTTTCTCAGGAATATTTGGAATTTGATTGTCACTCATAAACTCTTCAAGAGATTTACCGACCTGTTTCGCCAAACCTTCAAGTATCTCTTTGGCTACGGCTGCAGAAACTTCACCATCTTCCAGATCAGGATCATTATATTCAAGTTCAAATCTCATATCATCAGACTCAAAAATCTCTGGAAACTTTCCAGTTAGCTCGATCGTCCAATCTTTCTTAGTTAACATCTCACGATAGAATTTCTTATCTACATCTCATAAAGATCTAATCTTTTCATTCCAGAAAATAATGTCATCATCACTATTACCACCAGGAGCTTTAGAGCTAGATTCTCCCGCATCTTTATCAGAATCTCTCTTTTCACATCGATACTTCTCTGTATCATCATCATCATCAGCATCAGCAGCAGAACTGTTATCATCAGAACCTTCTCCAGAACCATCTTTATCATCATCCTTCTTCTTCTCAGGAGCATCACCGACATCCTGATCCAATTCTTCATCATCTTCTTCCTCTTCTTCAGATTCAGATGGTTCGAAATCAACTTGTTCTTGTTCAGGTTCTTTATCTTCCTCTCCAGCTTTCAACTGTGGTGCTTTTGAATATAAATCAACAATAAGTTTCCTTAAGCTCTTATTGTCCTTCTTCACTTGTTAATTCTCGAGTCTCAAAGCAATGTATCTTCTTGTGTTTCTTTGTTCATGTGTTGACAACTTCTGATTTTCTTCTTGAAGTTGTTTTATCTTTGCTTCGAATTCTTCTTGACTCTCTTGAGAAGATTCAACAATATCTAACATCTTCTAATCATTCTTTCTCAATTGTTCTATCTCTTGCTGTTGCTGGTTAATCACTTTCATCATTTCAGCAAGCTTCTGGTTAACTGCATTCACCACATCACTCGATACAGTAACTTGTGGTGTTGAAGCCTCAGCAACAGGAGTTTTCTTCTTGAATTTATTCATCACTCTTTCCAATGCAGCGTCAAAATCTGCAGTTGGATCAACATTCTTTTAAGCTACAGATTTCTTCATCTTCTTTGCTATCGGGGATGTCACGGGTGTAGCAGATTTAGAACTACTAACTTCAGGAATTATCTTTCTTGCAAGTAGAATCTCAACTTCTTTCGCTCGTCTTTTCTTTGGATTCTCTTTCTCATCTTTCTTAGACATCGTCTTGTATTTAGGCTTTTCTGTTTTTCACCAACGATAGGAGATCCATTGAAATCTTGTTCACCAATACCAAGACCCAGATCTATCTCATCAACAGCAATTGGGCTCTTTTGTCTCTATTCCTCTATGGTTTTGTTAAGACTTTCAGACTCACCAGCCACAGTGGCCTTGGGCTTGGTTTCTTTGACAGTCTCTTCTCCAAAATCCCATCTTTCATCTACTTAAGTCTCCTCAAAATCTGCAAACTCTTCATCAACAAACATAGTTCCCTTTCTCGCCATGCTTTTCTTTCTTCTCATTGTTTTCATTGGTGGTTCAATCTCATTTTCCTTTTCTTTACCCTTCCATTTTCCACTTTTAGCACCAACATTCACAACCTGTCATTTTCTCTATGCTTCTAGATTAACATGAAACAAAGGATCATTGTTGTCTGAGTTACTATCAGCATTTCTAGCTTTGTCCTCACTCGGATCCTCATAACCTGGATTAATCAAGTGTCCAAACAGGTTCTTATGAGGTGGTCTTTCATTCTCAGGAACCCTTTTGTATCCTTTCATCCTGATCAGCGTATTCAGATTCATGTGATCTTGGACTAAAATCTGAGTAGGATCTTTCTTCAGAGTAGTATACTTCAAATCGAAGATCATCTGTAAGAATCTGGGGTATAACAAGAATTTCTTTGTCTTCAAACCTTTCAAAGGTTCAAGCATGTGGTCAAAAATCATTCTTGAAACATTAAACGGCTTGTTCAATGTCAAGGCAACCATCAACGAACTAATGCTCCTCCTCATAACATCATATCCACCACTAACAGATCCAAAACAATGTATCATGACATGAGCTAGGTACTTGAACTGCGGAAATAGCTTTTTTTGTGTAAAGCTCCACCTGTTATTGGTTCGTTGTACTTCATACGAAGAAAACACTTTCTCTGTTCTATCTAAGATAAGCATCTAGGATCTGTCGGTTCATCTCGAAATCTTAAAGCTTCTCGAATATCGTTCTCAGTAACAATAGCAAGCTGTCCTTGAATGTTGCTTACTATTGCAGTTCGGTTTTCCCAGCAATCAATCTTCGCGTTCTTCCAAAAGTCCACTTGATGATCTTTGTAAATGATAGCTGGTGTAGCTAACGCATCAACGACTCTGCTCGTTTTCAGAAAATCTACGATCCCAGAGACTTTTGTGAGTTTCTTGACCTCGCCAAGGAATGCACAACAGTTATGAGCTTCCTCGAATGGCAATTCATCTTCTTTCTTCTTACCAGTGGCTTTTCCAGATGATCCAGCTGGTATATCAGTATTCTGTGGTTCTGCCATTTGGAATTCTGCAAAAACGAAACATGAAAATTCATTAGAAACGGACAAAATTTGCAAAATTAAAGTTTGGTTTTGAAAAACTCACATTCGACCCATCGGGGGGTACGAATGAAGAATTTTTAAGGTTCGAATGTGAAAAACTGAGTTCGAATGTGGAAAATATTAAACAAAACTTCACATTCGACCCTATGAACAAGCACATTCGACCTAGAGAGTTACATTCGACCCTTTATGAATGGTCGAACCAGACTGTTCATATGACCAAAATTATAGAACTACATTCGACCCTATGAACAAACTCATCTCTCTTATCCTTCAGCATGATAACAACTTCTGCGGTTTTCGAATCATAGTACCACCACATGAATTCTTTTGAGAAATTTTGTGGAATCGGCATCAAAGGAATATGTTTCAATACGGTCGGTGGTTTATGCTTTAACGTCACCTTGTTCATCCCAGTAATCGGATCAATCTTTTTGTGAACTACCCTTTTAGGATACTGCGGAGTGAACACATCCCATCTTGTTCTGCCCTCTCTTGCCACACGTTACCATGGATCCTTAGGCTATAGCTGCACAAAAGACGAATACTCAACCATCTCAGCCAATCAATAACCTCGCGATGAGTAGTTCCATTCCACAGAATGTTGCTCAACCTCCACAACAACCCATGAATGATTATTGGGGAGTTGCAGCAGCAGCGGTACACTCTCAAACTACAAATGCTATTTCTGATCTAATAAATGATTTGTCTTCAGGTAGCAGGAGTCGTCCACCGAAGCTAACGGAGATGGTGGATTACATTCAATGGCACAAAAAGTTCAAGATTCACTTGGAAGGAATGGGATTAGAAGGCACAGAGGCATGACAGATGATTGCTAAGGGATATGTTGCACCGGTTTTGGAGAATACAGGTGAACCAATTCCGCTTGAAAGCATAGCTGAGGATGAAAAGAAGAAGTTTGCAGTGGAGAAGAAGGCGTTCTCCCAACTATCTCAAGCTATCAACACTGATCTTCTACATCAGTTTGGATCATGTACAACATCCAAGCCACTTTGGGATATGTTGAAGAATGATGGTAATGAGAAAACCAGAAAGTTGAGAATGGAAGAATTGAGAAAAGACTTTGAGAACTTCAGTTATGTGGGAAATGAGACCTTGAAGGAAGTGATTCCTAGATATTGCCATATTTTGACTGAATTGTCAAACTATGACATTAAGAGTCCCATGTCTGAGTTGGTGGACAAATTTGCTGATTCTCTACCACCGTACTGGAATCAACACATTGAGGTTCTCAAAGAGAAAGATTCTTATCAATATTGGACTATCAATGAGCTAATTCAGAAGTTAGAGAACAAGGAGTTGGAGGAGAAGAGGAAACCTAGACGATCACAATTCCCACAAAATCCAGAATTGTATCATGCCTCTTCATCTACTTCTGTGAATAGTTTAAGTGTGGCAGGTAATGTTGCGCCACATATAACTTGTGTGTCGAGTGTTATTGAACCACCCAAACAACCAATTAACTATCTTGCACAGACATCAACTTATCCACCAAACTACACCACAAATTCTTACATTCTACAACAACCTAAAATGTCCACCGCATGTTATTCATCCAATACACCTCAACAACAACCTTATGTTCCTAACACATCACAAGCTTCTTCTAGCCAAAGTCCTATTGTGTTGAAGTTGCTCAGCAACACATTGCGTTCGTTTTAGCAATGGTTGCATCTTATAATGAACTGGTGGCGAGTCAGATTGGAAATACCTATCTGCCTAATGAAGATTATGCACAGATTGATAAGGTGGAGATGGAGCTTTTATTGATAATCAGTGGGCGTTCGCCAGTGTAATGAGAAGGGTGACTGAGTTTATTGAAAAGACCGGTAGGACTGATTTGGCAACATCACCTAACACCACATATGGCTTCAACAAAGCCAAAGTTACTTGTTTTAATTGTGACAGTAAAGGTCATCTCAAGAGGGAGTGCACTCAATTAGCTCAACAAGGTAATAGAAATCCTTTTAACTCAAATTACCAAAATCGTCAATCTCAGAACCAAGTAACCTATCAAAACCAAAACAACAATAACTATCAACCACAAAACAATTACCAAAACCGACAGAACACCTCACATAATAACTCTGCTAGACAAACAACTACACCCAACCAGACTCAAACTCAAACACCACATAATCCAACCAGAACCATTATTCCTATTTCCACACCAAATAGCCAAACACAAGCTGAAAACCAAAATCAGGCTTTGGTAATACAAAAAGATGAAGGTTTTGACTGGACGGGGATGCAACTAGGTGTTGAAGAAATTACTGCTGGGAATGTAGCTTGTGTTGCTCAGAAGATTGACTTAGAGGAGTCGGTGATAGTTGAAGACGTTTTGGGGACCGAGAAGGTTTCTGAAGTAAAGATTGAGTAGATGGTAGATGAAGCTGATCTTACTGTTGAAGAATCACAAGTTGAGAAGACTTCGGGAATGATCATTGATTCTGTCACTGATATTCCTGATGAGAGTGATTTGGCATATTATGATTCGGAGAGTGAAACAGATTTGGAAGCTAGTGGAAATTAATTAGTGGATGATATTGATCAACTCCTAGCCGAAGCTGATTTTCAAATGACTCGGAAGTCATGCATTGTTGATGACGCTTTCACAAGAATTGATTACTCAAAGTTCTTTGCTGGGAAGCAAGCACATTTTGCTTTGATGGCTATGACTGATCCTCCGAAACAGATAAGTTTTGAATCCACAATTGATATGAAAAGTGATAAATATTGTGAAACTTGTGATCGACTGACAGAGGAAAACAAGCAACTCAAGGTTCAACTTGAGAGTGCGAGAATCAACTGTCAATCTTTTCGCAAAGAAGCACATGAGTTCAACAAAGTGCTTGATAGTTATAAAAAGGACATTTCTGTTCTAAAGAAAACTCTTTCTTTAAAACAACTTGCCATAAACAGTTATATAAATCAACTTGAAGAACAAAATTAGAAATGGCAACCATCAAATGCTTTGATGAAAAGGCCAACAAAATGCTTGAAAGTTACAAACACATTGCTTATGTGGTTGACCATACCATTGAAGAACTCTCACAACCTAGTAGTGCAAACTACAAGGCTGTTCCATCCGTAGTGTTATTTGAGAATCACAATCTACACTTAATAACACCATAGAATTCAATCATATCTGACTCTACATCGGATAATGAATCTAACACTTCTAGTGTTGGAGAACCACATTCTGAGGTTAGACCGATTTTAGGATTGAATTATGAGGGAGTGACAGCTGTGACTGATAATTCAGACTTAGATTATGAGGAACCGGAGAAAGTGAGTGATATTCCTATGGAAAATCACATTATCACAAATAGACTCTACGTTCGACCTTTTTCATTGATCGTGGGATCGAATGTGGAAAATGTCCAGGTTCGCCCCTTATATCTTACTCGAATGTAGAATATTTAATACACAAACTCATGTTCGACCGTATAAAACCCATGTTCGATCTCTCGTAAGGTCGAATGTACAATACTTGGTCGAATGTACAAATACAACTCACACAGCTTCTAGGTTCGACCTAAAATACTCACTTTCGACCAGAAAATCCTAGGTTCGACCCAAAAACACTACACGTTCAACCCTTCTCTCCTAGGTTCGACCTGACCCATTTGAAAACAGTTATTCTTTGAAAAACGTAAAATCTAGTCCAAATCAATCAATTTCCATCAAAACTCATTGTTCATTCAAAACAGAAAAATTTTGATCAATTTTGGGTCCAAATCAGCTCAAAAACTATCAATTTGTAGTTGTATGATCCGTATAGGATCTGATACCACTTTGTGGAGGATCATTTTGACAAAAACAAGTTTAGTTGATCATACAAGTCTACTAATCTAGGTGCGGAATCCCTAGATCAGTTACAATATGATAGTAATCGAATCAAAACACGTAATTCACCTTTTCAATTTCCATTTCATTCATAAACATGTGTAATAATCCTTACAAAGAGTGTTTACAATGAAATAAACAAGTTTCAGGCACTTCTTAATAACCTACAGAGAAATCAGATCGAAAATTTGGTTGTAATACAACTTAATAATATCTTCATGTGAACAGTTGATCAACCACATTGGATCAAAAATATGAATCTTCTTAAACTCATCTCTCTTATCCTTCAGCAAGATAACAGCTTCTGCGGTTTTCCAATCATAGTACCACCACATGAATTCTTTTGAGAAATGTTGTGGAATCGGCATCAAAGGAATATGTTTCAATACGGTCGGTGGTTTATACTTTAACGTCACCTTGTTCATCCCAGTAATCCGATCAATCTTTTTATGAACTACCTTTTTGGATACCGCGGAGTGAACACATCCCATCTTGTTCTGCTCTCTCTTGCCATACGATATGCAAAGTAACCAACTGCATCGTTGTTCACAGTTGCTCCAGATAAAGTGTGTCGGAAGATGTCACGTACAAGCCAGTAAGGTAGTGTTTTTATATCATGAAATCTGTTGAAAAACAGAATTCCCTATCCCATTTCATAGCAACACACCTTAGCTGTCTCAAATATTTCCAACCGAGAGCTTTTCCTTTGAACAATTCATTGTGAAACTTGTAGAAACCTCCCTGAATTTCAGTCTTTGGTCGGTTGGCTTCTTTTTCTTTCAGTTTCCTTAACAAGCTTTTCAGATCATCAGATTTTTCAACATTCGGTTTCTGATTCTCTGCATTCTTGAATACTTCACTAACGAATGTCTTGCTCTTCTCCTGTGCAAGTTTCTCAGCCTGATTCAAAATTTCTTCAGAAAATTCAGGAAGTGCATCATCATGTTTGTTTTTGAAGTACTCCGAATACTCTTAACTAGTAATATCCTCAATCTCAATGTCTTCAAATACCGGAGTATCTCTATCATCAGAGTGATTTCCTGCTTCTTTCTCAGGAATATTTGGAATTTGATTGTCACTCATAAACTCTTCAAGAGATTTACTGACCTGTTTTGCCAAACCTTCAAGTATCTCTTTGGCTATGGCTGTCGAAACTTCACCATCTTTCAGATCAGGATCATTATATTCAAGTTCAAATCTCATATCATAAGACTCAAAAATCTCTGGAAACTTTCCATTAGCTCGATCGTCCAAACTTTCTTAGTTAACATCCCACGATAGAATTTCTTATCTTCATCTGATAAAGATCTAATCTTTTCATTCCAGAAAATACTGTCATCATCAATATTACCACCAGGAGCTTTCGAGCTAGATTCTCCCGCATCTTTATCAGAATCTCTCTTTTCACATCGATACTTCTCTGTATCATCATCATCATCAGCATCAGCAGCAGAACTGTTATCATCAGAACCTTCTCCAGAACCATCTTTATCATCATCCTTCTTCTTCTTCTCAGGAGCATCACCGACATCCTGATCCAATTCTTCATCATCTTCTTCCTCTTCTTCAGATTCAGATGCTTCGAAATCAACTTGTTCTTGTTCAGGTTCTTTATCTTCCTCTCCAGCTTTCAACTGTGGAGCTTTTGAATATAAATCAACAATAAGTTTCCATAAGCTCTTATTGTCCTTCTTCACTTGTTTATTCTCGAGTCTCAAAGCAATGTATCTTCTTGTGTTTCTTTGTTCATGTGTTGACAACTTCTGATTTTCTTCTTGAAGTTGTTTTATCTTTGCTTCCAATTCTTCTTGACTCTCTTGAGAAGATTCAACAATATCTAACATCTTCTTATCATTCTTTCTCAATTGTTCTATCTCTTGTTGTTGCTGGTTAATCACTTTCATCATTTCAGCAAGCTTCTGGTTAACTGCATTCACCACATCACTCGATACAGTAACTTGTGGTGTTGAAGCCTCAGCAACAGGAGTCTTCTTCTTGAATTTATTCATCACTCTTTCCAATGCAGCGTCAAAATCTGCAGTTGGATCAACATTCTTTTAAGCTACAGATTTCTTCATCTTCTTTGCTATCAGGGATGTCACGGGTGTAGCAGATTTAGAACTACTAACTTCAGGAATTTTCTTTCTTGCAAGTAGAATCACAACTTCTTTCGCTCGTCTTTTCTTTGGATTCTCTTTCTCATCTTTCTTAGACATCGTCTTGTATTTAGGCTTTTCTGTTTTTCACCAACGATAGGAGATCCATTGAAATCTTGTTCACCAATACCAAGACCCAGATCTATCTCATCAACAGCAATTGGGCTCTTTTGTCTCTATTCCTCTATGGTTTGTTAAGACTTTCAGACTCACCAGCCACAGTGGCCTTGGGCTTGGTTTGTTTGACAGTCTCTTCACCAGAATCCCGTCTTTCATCTACTTAAGTCTCCTCAAAATCTGCAGACTCTTCATCAACCAACATAGTTCCCTTTCTCGCCATGCTTTTCTTTCTTCTCATTGTTTTCATTGGTGGTTCAATCTCATCTTCCTTTTCTTTACCCTTCCATTTTCCAATTTTAGCACCAACATTCACTACCTGTCATTTTCTCTTTGCTTCTGGATTAACATGAAACAAAGGATCATTGTTGTCTGAGTTACTATCAGCATTTCTAGCTTTGTCCTCACTCGGATCCTCATAACCTGGATTAATCAAGTGTCCAAACAGGTTCTTATGAGGTGGTCTTTCATTCTCAGGAACCCTTTTGTATCCTTTCATCCTGATCAGCGTATTCAGATTCGTGTGATCTTGGACTAAAATCTGAGTAGGATCTTTCTTCAAAGTAGTATACTTCAAATCGAAGATCTGTAAGAATCTGGGGCATAACAAGAATTTCTTTGTCTTCAAACCTTTCAAAGGTTCAAGCATGTGGTAAAAAATCATTCTTGAAACATTAAACGGCTTGTTCAATGTCAAGGCAACCATCAACGAACTAATGCTCTTCCTCATAACATCATATCCACCACTAACAGATCCAAAACAATGTATCATGACATGAGCTAGGTACTTGAACTGTGGAAATAGCTTTTTTTGTGTAAAGCTCCATCTGTTATTGGTTCGTTGTACTTCATACGAAGAAAACACTTTCTCTGTTCTATCCAAGATAAGCATCTAGGATCTGTCGGTTCATCTCGAAATCTTAAAGCTTCTCGAATATCGTTCTCAGTAACAATAGCAAGCTGTCCTTGAATGTTGCTTACTATTGCAGTTCGGTTTTCCCAGCAATCAATCTTCGCGTTCTTCCAAAAGTCCACTTGATGATCTTTGTAAATGATAGCTGGTGTAGCTAACGCATCAACGACTCTGCTCGTTTTCAGAAAATCTACGATCCCAGAGACTTTTGTGAGTTTCTTGACCTCGCCAAGGAATGCACAACAGTTATGAGCTTCCTCGAATGGCAATTCATCTGCTTTCTTCTTACAAGTGGCTTTTCCAGATGATCCAGCTGGTATATCAGTATTCTGTGGTTCTGCCATTTGGAATTCTGCAAAAACGAAACATGAAAATTCATTAGAAACGGACAAAAATTGCAAAATTAAAATTTGGTTTTGAAAAACTCACATTCGACCCATCGGGGGGTACAAATGAAGAATTTTTATGGTTCGAATGTGAAAAACTGAGTTCGAATGTGGAAAATATTAAACAAAACTTCACATTCGACCCTATGAACAAGCACATTCGACCTAGAGAGTCACATTCGACCCTTTATGAATGGTCGAACCAGACTGTTCATATGACCAAAATTACAGAACTCAATTCAGTCCATCTTAACATGTATTTTTCATTTGTTTAGCATCTAATATGACCGATTAAGCATTCTGAGGTGTTGCCAAATGCATCACATTTATATATTAGTTTTGTATAGTTTTTATTCATTTAACGTTCGTAAATATCGTGTCTTAGATACTTATTTGTGTCTTGGTGTTAAGCAGGTGTTCGTGGGCTAAAACGAGAGAAAAAGAGTCTAATTGGAGGTGAAACGAGTGCACGGATGAATAAGGAATAAAAAGAAAATAAAATCTGTCAGATCACTTATTCATGCCCCATGAATAACCTCAGGATTTATTCATGCCCCGCGAATAACTGAATTGGGTTGCAAAATGACTATCCTGCCCTTAATGAATCCAGCTATTTACCCTTGCTACCCTCGCGAAGTTATGACTTATTCATGCCACGCGAATAAGTCAGGAAGTTATTCATAGTGTCGCGAATAACTCTTCAGCCCATAAAAAGCCCATTTTCGCAATTAAAAACCTAGCAGCCGTATGGGAATGTAATCTTCGACTTCCTGAGCTTCTAAGGGGCGATTTTGAGTACCTTTTGCAGTTCCATTCATTCCGGTTGATGCCAGAGTAATCCAGAACAAGTTTTGAAGCCGAAATCATGAAGATGCAAGGCTAATCATCTTGCGGTTTCTCCGGGTGAAAGATTTGGTTACTTTGTAAGGACTTTTCTGTTTTGAACTATGTTTTAGGACCAGGTTTCATGAACATACTTATGTGTCTTTGAATCTGTTTGTATGTTTGACTTATTTGAACAGTTTGATTGATTTTCACAATTACAATTCGTTATCGTTTCTTGGTTTTCTTGCACTAGGAATAATTTAACTTTGTGATTTGTGTTTTGATGTTGAATTGGGTTGAACAATTTAAACAGAGTCATGTCTATGTGATTGCCTAGCTAGGTTAATTCAGATTGTCTTTACAGTTACCGAGTCAGATTGTCTTTACAGTTTGACTGATTTTCACAATTACAATTCGTTATCAATCCGTTTTGCAGCACTGCAGCACTTTTACATTAAAATTCATAAAATTACTTTAGTTAATCTTAATTTAATTAGAAATTAGTAACTTAGCACTTTCCACAAACTCCATGAGGTTTGACAACACTACTTCCTATACTGCAGTCAGTTGTAGCTAAGGAGTAGTTTTTATTTAGTTTTTGATTAGCACTTCGACACGCGATCAAAATGGCGCCGATGCCGGGGAGTTCGTGCGCTTAGTGTTTTTAGCTTAATTATTTTTTTTTTAAAAACCAAAAAAAAAAATAAAAAATTCTTGTCTTTTTAGTTATTTGTTTCCGTATTTTATTTCTCTTCTTCGTTCAGTACTACTCTATTTGTTTTCTTGTTTTTGTGTGTGCAGGTGACTTCTGTGTTGCATGCACACTAGGTTTTCCAAAAAGTCGTCTCCATTGTTATTTGATCCAGAGATTGAGAAGACAGCACGTCAAAACTGTGTTGTTTTTCGTTCAGCAGTAAAGAAGCAATCAAGTTCTTCAACAGTCGCTCAGAGAATTGAAGAAGCAGCTATTGAGATGGCTGATCAGGATAACCAAAATGACCAAATACCCAACCAACCGAATGATCTTATTCCACCTGCTCTACGAAACCAACCCATCCCAAAGCCACCACCACCACAACAACAATTCCAACCTGGTGAGTATTTTGAAGCTGCTAACCCACGTCCACAACAAAACCAACAAAATCCAAGAAACCAACCTCGTCCACAACAAGCAGTTATCCCACCCAACCGACAACAGAACCAACATAGATATGATGAGGGAAGTGTGCATACTTGGGACTCTGAATGGGATCAAGAGGACGAACAGGAACCGTATGATGGGAGATATGGTAATTATGGGCATGACATGGAGTATGAGCAGCAGCCACCACAGCGGGTTAATCAGGGGAACCGTGTTCAGGGATACAGAAATAATCAAGCACCACAAGGGCTCGGGATGCAATAAGAGCATTTCAGCAGAATTCGGGGGAAGCATTCCATGAGGCTTTTACTAGATTCAAAGAGTTATTGAGAAAATGTCCTCATCATGGGATTCAGACATGGGAACTAATAAAAGCTTTTTATGATGGATTGACACCAGAGGATGTTAGGGGGTTGACTGCCATTAGCAATGGCACATTCTTTACTAACACTGAAGCTGTGGATTGGGGACACTTGGAAAGGATGAGTGCCACTTCAAAGAGACAGGCACAATCATGTAGGAAGTTGAGACCATCATCTGTCAAGGCAGCAGACTATGAGGCTGAAGAAAGAATTGAGAAATTGAAGCAGCAAAATTTACTCTTGGCAAAACAGGTAGCTCAACTTAATTTGGGGAAGAGTAGTGAGGCAAAGGCGGCTAATGCTTTTTCGGTATGTACTGATTGTGGAGAGTTGGGACATCTAGCCCAAGACTGCCAGGGGCCTTTGGAGAATACAGAAGAGGTGAATCAAGTTTATGGAGAACGGAAGCAATATGACATGAATTCCTACACCTATCATCCTGGGCTCAAAAACCACCCAAACTTCAGGTATGGTAATCCTAACAATCAATTAAATCCTAACTTTTCTGGTTCTAATGTGCAGGGAGGAAATCAACAACAGGCTCAGAACATGCAGTATGGATACAATCAAGGGGGTTACTCAAAGAATACCTATAATCAGAGTGGTCAGTAGCAGAGAGGGAATCAGCAAGGCACATCAAAAGGAGGTAATGATCAACTGAGTGCAATCTTGGATGCCATTAAAGCTGTACAGAATGATGTCAGGACAGTACAGAACAAGGTCAGGACAGTTCAAGAAGAGGTCAAGGGAATGCGAAAAGACAATGAAGTGAGGGATAAGACTGTGGAGGCATTGTCCAAGCAGGTAGGGCAATTGGCTGCAAATATGTCTAAGAGAGATCCAGGGAAGCTACCAAGTGACACCACCATTAATCCTCAACATCAGCAATCAAGCTCAAGGAATTCGAGGAATGTGCAAATCAACCAGGTAAGTATTCTGCGCAATGGTAAGGTTTATGATAATAAAGTGGGAACTCCACCACAGTTTGTTGAGGGTGTGGTGGAGGATTTGGGTAGTGATGATAGTGAAGATGAACAGGAATTTGTTGAATTGAACAAAACACCAAAACCTGTTTTAGGAAAAAAAATAAAAATAAAAGTGTTTTGATCAATAATTCCAACCAGGTTGTAGAAAAGGGTGTGGAGGGTAATACCATCCCTTTTCCTGCAGCTCTCATTGATCCTGGTAAGAAAAAGACAGTCAATAAAAGAGGCCCACAATCGGATGAAATGTGGGAAGTTTTCAAACAAGTTAAAATCAATCTTCCTCTTTTAGATGCCATTAAACAAATTCCTGCATATGCAAAGTACCTGAAAGATATGTGCACCCAGAAAAGAAATCATAAAATTCCAAAGAAACTTGACATGCCAGCAGATGTGAGTGCAATAATTTCAGGTACTCTGCCTGAAAAGTTACAGGATCCAGGGGCACCAATTATTTCAATTCAAGTTGGTGATTTTCAAATGACACGAGCCCTTTTGGATCTTGGAGCGAGTGTGAGTATACTACCGGGGAGCTTGTATGACCAGTATGAGTTCGGTCCACTTAAGAAAGCTGATACCACTGTGGTGTTGGCTGATTTGACTCCTAAGCTACCCCGGGGAGTATTGTCAGATGTGATTGTGAAAGTTAATGAGTTTTATTATCCGATTGATTTCTTGGTCCTTGATTATGTTTCTGTTGATAAAACCAAGCAACCGACTGTGATTCTTGGTAGACCATTCTTAGCTACTTCTGATTCTTATTATCCGATTGATTTCTTGGTCCTTGATTATGTTTCTGTTGATAAAACCAAGCAACCGACTGTGATTCTTGGTAGACCATTCTTAGCTACTTCTGACTCTCAGATTAATTGCAGGACTGGTACTGTGGATATGACTTTTGGTAACCGCAAGATGCGGTTAAGTGTTTTTGGTAATGTTTCTAACCCCAATGTTAGTGATGAATGCTTTATGGCAGACGTCATTGACGGGCGTGTTCCTCCTTACATTCCTAATGATGAGGGGGACGAGTCCATGGTAGAATGTGCTTTGTTTGGCAGGTTATATTCTGAGACAGTTAAGGAACTCGAGGAAGAGGATGCAAAGGTGGAGGCGATGGTAGTGAGAGAAGGAAGACCACCTTGGTCTTATCATGTGGAGAGTTTGCCAGATCACATTGACACGAAGCTGAAGCCGTCATTAGAGACACCACCACAATTAGAACTTAAAGAGCTACCTAAACATCTAAAATATGCTTTTGTTGGTGCTAATGAAACTCTTCCTGTTATTATTTCTGCAGGTTTGACTGAGGAACAGGAGAAAGCTTTGATGGAAGTTTTGGTTGCACACCGGGCTGCAATTGGGTGGACTATTGCAGACCTGAAAGGAATAAGCCCTTCAATAGTGATGCATAAAATCATAACAGAGGAGGGAGCAAAACCGGCAAGAGATGCACAGAGAAGGCTTAACCCAAACATGAGAGAAGTGGTGAAGAAAGAAGTTCTGAAGTGGCTGGATGCGGGTATCATTTATCCCATCTCTGACAGCACTTGGGTAAGCCCAACACAGACCGTTCCCAAGAAAGCAGGGATTCAGATAGTCAGGAACGAAAAAGGGGAAGAAATTGCCACCCGACCTGTTACTGGGTGGAGAATATGCATTGATTACAGGAAGCTGAATGCAGCTACATCTAAGGACCACTTCCCTTTGCCGTTCATTGATCAGATCATCGAGAAGTTATCAGGTCAGAAATTTTATTGTTTTCTTGATGGTTATTCAGGGTATAATCAAATTGCCATCCACCCTGAAGACCAACAAAAGACTACATTTACCTGCCCTTATGGTACCTTTGCATTCAGGCGAATGCCATTTGGGTTGTGTAATGCCCCAGCCACCTTTCAAAGGTGCATGATGAGTATCTTTTCAGATATGGTTGGGGACTCACTTGAAATTTTTATGGATGACTTCTCAATTTTTGGAACCTCCTTTGAATCATGCTTAGAACAATTAACTAAGGTGTTGAAACGATGTTTTGAAACAAACTTAGTTTTAAGCTGGGAAAAGAGCCATTTTATGGTGCAAGAAGGGGTGGTGTTAGGGCATGTAATTTCAAAACGTGGGATTGAGGTTGATCATGCAAAAATTAAAGCTATTTCAACTTTACCTCCTCCCACAAATGTTAAAGGGGTTAGGTCATTTCTAGGACATGCTGGTTTCTACAGAAGGTTCATAAAAGGTTTTAGCACAATCACAAAACCACTTTGCAAGTTACTTTTAAAAGATGAACCTTTTGTATTTGATGAAGAGTGTGTAAAAGCTTTCAACACTTTGAAAGAAAAACTGGTTGAAGCCCCAATTTTGCAATCACCTGATTGGTCACGCCCATTTGAAATCATGTGTGACGCGAGTGACTATGCAATTGGGGCAGTTTTGGGACAAAGGGTAGATAAAAAACCAGTAGTCATTTATTATGCAAGTAAGACATTGGACGGGGCACAATTGAATTATACTACTACTGAAAAAGAATTACTTGCAGTTGTGTTTGCTCTTGATAAGTTCAGGTCTTACATTTGGGGAAGCAAGGTGATTGTGTATTCAGATCACAGCGCGGTGCGTTATTTGATGGAGAAAAAGGATGCGAAACCCAGATTAATCCGTTTGGTTCTCCTGCTTCAGGAGTTTGATCTGGAAATCAGAGACAAAAAGGGAAGTGAAAATGTGGTGGCAGACCACTTGTCTAGATTGCCCCATATGGATGCTGAAGTCACTAATGAGATCAATGAGAGCTTTCCAGATGAGCAGCTATTCGAAGTATCTACTTCACCATGGTATGCTAACATTGTTAATTATTTGGCTGCAGGTATCATCCCAGAGCATTGGGCAAAGAAAAAGAGAACTCACTTGAAGGCTCAAGCGAAGCAGTACATTTGGGATGAACCAGACTTGTTTAAGATAGGAGCTGACCAGATAATTCAAAGATGTATCCCAGAATCGGAAGTTCAATGCGTATTGGGACTTGTGCATGCATCTGCCTGTGGAGGACACTTCAGCGGGTAGAAAACAGGACACAAAGTGCTATCATCGGGGTTATATTGGCCAAGCATTTTTAAAGATGCTTTTGAGTTCGCTAAGAACTGCACCAAGTGTCAGCAGATGGGTAGCATAACTAAACGGAATGAGATGCCCATGCAGCCTATCCTCGTGGTTGATATTTTTGATGTGTGGGGGATCGACTTCATGGGCCCGTTCCCAAATTCCAGGGGTTATCAGTATATCTTGGTGGCTGGCGATTATGTATCTAAATGGATAGAAGCAATAGCCACCAGGACAAATGACCATACCGTTGTTTGCAATTTTGTAGTATCAAACATCTTTACACGATTTGGACTTCCCCATGTGATCATCAGTGATGGGGGGTCGCATTTCAAGAATTTTAAATTCCGTAAATTACTTAAACGGTATGGTGTGGATCACAGAATTGCAACCTCGTATCACCCACAGACGAGTGGGCAAGTTGAGGTGTCAAATCGTCAAATTAAGGAAATTTTACAAAAGACGGTAAGACCAGATCGTAAGGACTGGTCCACCAAATTAGATGATGCATTATGGGCTTACCGTACAGCTTATAAGACACCAATTGGTACCACGCCTTACAGATTGGTTTATGGGAAGGGTTGCCATTTACCGGTGGAAATAGCACATAGGGCATTATTTGCTGTTAAAGAAGTTAATACTGATTATGATGTTGCAGGTAAAGAAAGAAAGTTGAATCTGTGTGAGCTTGAGGAGCTGAGAGATGAAGCATATGAGAGTGCATCATCATACAAGGACAAGATGAAGAAGGTGCACGATGCCAAGCTTCGTTTGAAGAAGTTCGAGGTGGGCCAAAAGGTATGGTTGTACAATTCCCGTCTTAAGTTATTTCCAGGGAAGTGGAAAAGCAAGTGGACGGGGCCATACTTAATTACGAGAGTTGGTGAATACGGTGATGTCGAGATTGAAGACTTTGATGATCATTTACGTCAAGTAGTGAATGGACATCGACTTAAACCGTACCTGGATTCGTCTGACATCCACGGAACAACAGAAGAGCCGGTTTGCATTTTGACGAGTGAACCGGATGATGAAGGTAAGTGATAACACATTCGGTATGTGTAATTGTAGAGTTTGTACAATTTTTTTTTAATTTTATTTGTGTATTTTCGTGGTTTTCGGTTTTGCGTTTTTGTGTGTTTGAGTTTTTCAGGTAATCGTATCTATTTCGACACGAGGAATCATCACTAACAGGAGTCCAGGTAAGTTTACATGTCAATGGGGCTTTGGAATAAGTTTTAAAGGGTTTGGGAGTGTTAGAATTGAGAAGCTGAAAATTTTTCTAAGTATAAAAACGCCAAAACTTTCTGTCACCAAAGGAATTCGCGCCCCGCTAATAAGTGTGGTAAAATTCATGGGTCGCGAATAACTCATCCATATAAAAAAAAAAAAAAAAAAAAACGTGACTGACTTCTTCCCAAAACACATTTACCTTTCCCTGCAACCCCAAATTGTTCTCAACCAAATCCTAACTAAACCTACAACCACATTCTCCAAGACAACCAGCCACCGTCCGCCTCCATCACCGCCGCTGACCTCCACCAACCTGATTCACCACCACCCTCAATCACTAGCTTCACTCGAACCCGACCCAACCCTCTACCGCCCCGACCCCATCTCTGCTCCATAACCCGACCACCATAACCACCGCCGCCGTCCTCCTTCTTCCTCTCCCATCCCGTCACAACACAGCCCCCGCTCCAGACCACCTCCGAACCAACCCAAACCCGAACCCAACCCTAACCCGACCCACCACCTCTGCCGCCGTTGCCCACCACCCTCCAACCCCTTAACTGCTCCTGTGACAGAACCCGATCACCACCCATCTCTAACCCTAACCCGACCCAGACCTACCTCCAAAACCCACCTCCTAACCCTTCACCGCTGCCGCCTTCCACCCCTTCTCCGACCCAAACCACCCCCGCAAACCACCCTAATCACCACCCAAACCACCACCGTCCTCCTCCCTCTACAACCTGACCCCAACCAAACCATCCCTGCAACCACTGTTACATACCCGACTCCCCTGCAGACCCAATCCAGCCCAAACACAACCCGACCCCTACCATACCTATTTGAGTTCTGCAATTTGTATAATTCGTGTCGTTAATCAGGTGCGTTCAGTTTATTTTGTGTTGTTTATCTTATTTTATGTTTGTTTTTATTCTAGTATTTTTCATTGTTTTTAGTTTTGTGTGTTTCGCGTTGGTTTGCTGCTGGTTGTTTTCGTTGACTCGATTATTGGCTTGTCGAGTCCTTTTGAGAATGATTGTTGACTTGTGATGGTTTATTGCGCTAGAGTGGTTTCGTCTAGGAGTGTTAAGTGTTTATGTTAGGCGCATTCTTGTTTCCGAGGTGTTGATATGGTTAATCACTGAATTTATTTGAGACAATATTGCACATGACATGGTTTTGGTTGTGCGTCGATATAGCAAATGATAAGTTCAAGCGAAGTGGCGTTACATTGGTGTCACGGGTTTAGTTTTTATAAATATGGCGACCTGCTAAGTGATGATCGTGGCTTGTTTGTGGAATACATCCTGTCATAAGATTTGGATTTTTAAATCATTTAGGCGATTTGTTGCTTAGGCCATTTGGGGACAAATGATTTTAAGTGTGGGGGGGGGGGGGTCGTTTGAGTTTTGAACTTAATAAGATCATTTTGTTGAAGTCGCACGGATGAGATGTTTAGGCATAAAGTCATAAGTAATTAATTGGCGCATGTGCAAAGATGGTTAGTAGGCGAGTTTGGATGATCAAGTGAAGTGAGGGTTGAAAAGGCGTAAGTTAATTCCTTGTGTGGTATTCGTGTTAGAGTTTTTAAGGAGTTGTTGGGATTATATGTCTTGAAATTAATTGCAGGTTTAAAACTCCTCGCCCGTACTCAATCTCCATTCGGGCGGGGATGTTTTAAATATTATATACATAATGGGTATCCCAAAATTGAGAAGTCATTTTAGATCTGTTTATTTAATTTAATTTTATTTTATTTATTTATTTGTCTGTTCTCAGTTTTAGGTGCGACCGCGACCGAAATGCTATACGGTCGCAATGTTTTTCAGTTTAAAAATTGAAAAAACAAAAAAAAAATTGAAAAATTAAAATACCAAAAATAGTTGCTTATTTATGTTACCTGACTGATTTGTATGTTTTTAAATTGTTTCGCAGGATGTCAGGTGAGGGATCCTCTAATGCGGTCGTGGGAGCCAAGCGAAAAAGAGGACCTAAACAGAGGCCACGGGGTGAGCCTGGACCGCGAGTTACAGGAGTTTCTAGGAGTATTCGGTATGCATTACCCGAGGTTAGGCCACAGCATGGGGACTCAGTAGAGCCTGTTGAGGATAGGGTTTTAGAGGATCACACACTATTGCAGTTTGATGTAGGTTCTAGGGAATGGGAGAACTGTCAAAAATATATGTTGATCCCTGAGTTACAGCACAGGACGATAAATTGGGAGCTAATGGGTGTGTTAGATCAGCATGATAGGATGGAGGAGATGTTAGGACCTAAGTGGATGGCTACCATAGAGTGTGATTGACCGCAGTATAGGGAGCTTACCGTTGAGTTTTATTCCACTTTTAGATACAATGCTGACAGATTTCTTGAGCAACATGCAGTGTCGTTCTCATTAGGCAGACGGTTGTATGAGTTTAGTGTGCCTAGGTTTGCAGTAGTGGCTGGGATTTATACTGACCAAGAGGTGAAGGCATCTGGATTTAGCCGGTTACTTAGGGGTAGTTATAAGAAGAAAAGGTCGAGTTCGATTCTTACTAGGGATTTGAAGGAATTTTGGAAGACTATCGCTGTGGGTGAGTTTGGTAACAACGTGACGGAGTCGAGGATTAGAGATCCAGTTATCAGGTTTATTCATAGGATCTTAGCGTGCACTCTTGTCGCCCGTAAGGGGAGCGGGGACAAGGTGAGTGTACTCGATGCTTTCTGTTTGTATTGTATTATCGGCCGACGGGAGGCCAATCTGGCTACTATTTTGTTATCCTCATTTGCTAGGGGTGCGCGTGATGGAGCTAAGAGTAGATTGGGTTTGGGACCTTATGTGACTCGGATTGCAGAGAATTTGGGGGTATTTGACAGGTATCCTAGGGAGCATCTGACTACGGGGCCAGAGACAGTATGTTATGAGATGCAGGATATGAGGATGGCTAAGATGATTACGTATGATGATCCACCAGAGTGGGAGTTAGTACTACCGCATGTCGGGACACTAGCAGCAGAGACTGTACAGAGGACTATAGCTAGACGGCAGGTTCAGTCATCTATGGACTGCCCTAGTCCTTTGTGTTTACCATCACCATCTGAGTTGGTCACAGTAGAGCCTGATGTTCAGAGGAGAGATGAGTTAGAGGCAAAGGTTGATATGTTTACGGATATGATGAGGTTCATGATGCAGGGCATGGGTTTGAAGATACCCGAGCGTTTCAGGGGTATAGGTGATCTAGTAGGTACATCTGCAGGAGCTGAGCAGGAGGGAGGCAGTCAGTCTGAGGAGCCCGGGCAGCAGGAGTGATAGCTCGCAGCAGCGCCAACCGGTTTATTTTGTGTTTTTGGTGTATTTTTCCCTTTATTTTGTTTTGATTATCATATGCCTGTATCTAAACTAACACATCAAGGGAAATTGTAAGGGGAGACCGGTTGGGTGGTTTATATTATATTATATGAATCGTTGCTGTTATACGTGTGTTTTGGTTGTTAGAATGTTGAATGATTGCCGCTTTTGTCTGCGAACGGAATGCTATACGGACATGTTGGAGGGCAGAGGAGCACGACTTTCAACAACATCGTCGCATTTATCAGGGGAGTCTGTTCCGATTTTCTGTATCTATTTATTTATTTTTCTTTTCGTAATTGATTTTTTTGGTGTTACTATTCCCTTAGCACATCGAGGACAATGTGTCGCGCAAGTGTGGGGGGTGGCTATACGTCTTTAGAGTGTGTTTTTGTGTTAATTGAGTCATTTATATGAAAAAAAAAATTAAAAATTAAAAAAAAAATGTCCTAAAAGCGGTCTGATCGGGCATGAAAGCGACTGTTTCAATGCTTTCATTCTGTCTCTGCTTGTGGTGTGTGGGTCCTTAATCATGGTCCAATTCTTTAGAATAAACATATGAACCGTTTTCAGCAGGTGTTTTAGAGAAAATGTTTAGAATTTGCCCGATTAGGTGTAACGAGCTGTCGGTAATAAATGCATGCACACATCGGTAACCCATTTCCACACTTTGGTGAGATCTTGAGCCTACTAGATGATAGACTGATACATATACATATTTTCATTTGTTGAGTGTAGGCCAGATGTTTCTCTGTTGCAGAACTTGTGTGATTTGATACATGCCGAGGTTGTAGACTAGATATGCACATAGATGATAAAGGCAATTTAGGTTTGCCCTTTTTCTTTTGATACCCACTTATTTGTTATGTTTGACCCGTTTACCTAAAATCACCCTTAGTAGCCCATGTTGAGCCTATTACCCAAATTGACCTGTTTACCTTTGTGAAATAAATTGATGACATCCATTGTGTTTAAGTTGTGAAAGAAAAAAAAAGAGTGAAAAAAGAAAAAAAAAGAAAAAAAAAGAAAAGAAAAAAAAAATAGAAGTATGTGTTATGGGTCAAATATGCCCAAAGTTGTGTGATTATTGTATTATGGTGATTAGTGAATAAGGATGGTCATTCAAGCGTGTTGAAACCATTGTTTTTAAACCAATTGTTAGCCAAATCTATCCTACCTTTACCCGAAGCCCAAAACCCATAAGTCCTTTAGATATGTGCATTGTCTATAGTTGAGGTGTGATTGTTATACAAGCCTATGATAACAGAGTTACATGTTTGGTTTTGAGTGAATAATACTAGCGCATTACATGCTAGTCCAGATATTAAACCGAGTTGAGCGAAAAATTGTGAGGGGTGTGTTGCATGAGAATAAAAGCCGAAAGCATGTTAGACTTAGTTGGGAGAGTTCTGTTTTGAAAATTGAGCATGAAGGTTGCCTGTTGAATTAACACATCTAATGATGATCTATGAATGGGGTATGACTTTGGACCCTAACTAGTGCATGGCGGGGGCGTTTGAGGTATTTGTTACTTGTTCGTGGTAAGGTTCTGAGCAGATTTGCTTGAGGGCAAGCAAAAGGTAAGTGTGGGGGTGTGATGTGTTGCCAAATGCATCACATTTATATATTAGTTTTGTATAGTTTTTATTCATTTAACGTTCGTAAATATCGTGTCTTAGATACTTATTTGTGTCTTGGTGTTAAGAAGGTGTTCGTGGGCTAAAACGAGAGAAAAAGAGTCTAATTGGAGGTGAAACGAGTGCACGGATGAATAAGGAATAAAAAGAAAATAAAATCTGTTAGATCACTTATTCATGCCCCATGAATAACCTCAGGAGTTATTCATGCCCCGCGAATAACTGAATTGGGTTGCAAAATGACTATACTGCCCTTAATGAATCCAGCTATTTACCCTTGCTACCCTCGCGAAGTTATGACTTATTCATGCCACGCGAATAAGTCAGGAAGTTATTCATGGTGTCGCGAATAACTCTTCAGCCCATAAAAAGCCCATTTTCGCAATTAAAAACCTAGCAGCCGTATGGGGATGTAATCTTCGACTTCCAGAGCTTCTAAGGGGCGATTTTGAGTACCTTTTGCAGTTCCATTCATTCCGGTTGATGCCAGAGCAATCTAGAACAAGTTTTGAAGCCGAAATCATGAAGATGCAAGGCTAATCATCTTGAGGTTTCTCCGGGTGAAAGATTCGGTTATTTTGTAAGGACTTTTCTGTTTTGAACTATGTTTTAGGACCAGGTTTCATGAACATACTTATGTGTCTTTGAATCTGGTTGTTTGTTTGACTTATTTGAACAGTTTGACTGATTTTCACAATTACAATTCGTTATCGTTTCTTGGTTTTCTTGCACTAGGAATAATTTAACTTTGTGACTTGTGTTTTGATGTTGAATTGGGTTGAACAATTTAAAAAGAGTCATGTCTATGTGATTGCCTAGCTAGGTTAATTCAGATTGTCTTTACAGTTACCGAGTCAGAAACCCGGAGTGACCGTTTTTCTATATTATTGTCTTTTATAAACTCTATTATCAATCCGTTTTGCAGCACTGCAGCACTTTTACATTAAAATTCATAAAATTACTTTAGTTAATCTTAATTTAATTAGAAATTAGTAACTTAGCACTTTCCACAAACTCCCTGAGGTTCGACAACCCTACATCCTATACTGCAGTCAGTTGTAGCTAAGGAGTAGTTTTTATTTAGTTTTTGATTAGCACTTCGACACGCGATCACATTCTCAAAAATGAATTGTTTCTATTATTTAGTTTTAGATAGTTTTTAGGAAAATCTACGGTTCGAAACACTTTGAATGATCAATCAATCGATCTGGTATGTAATTGTCCTAGATTTTTGTTTATTCTCCCCCTAAAACTATCTATAACTAAAGCCTAAACAACAATTATGTCTATAACAGTCTATAATCGTCCATCATTCAAGGTCAAGGGTTCGAACACAAATTCAAACAATCTGCCTTCATTTCTTGATGAATACCTGTAAATCCGGTATGAAAATGATCTGTAACAAGTAGGGAATCAAAAGCAAAGATCAAAGAAATGAGGGAAACAAGGGTGGGCTATCACAGAAATTTGAAAAATTTTTGAATAAGGGTTCGAATGTGCAGATAGATATATATAGGCTCCCACATTCGACAATTAGGATAGGGCGAATGTGAAACTATGTCTACATTCGACCCTACTGAAATGCTCAAATGTAGATATAGGGTTCGAATGTACGAAAAATTCCACATTCGACCCACCTAAGGGGCGAATGAAGATTGGAATATTTTTGAACATTTTACCAAATCTCAAGATAGAATCCCGTTCAATCTTTTTCACACATTTTAAGCTTCAATCATTCATCATTTCACATTTACAAGTTACAAAACTCAAATTGGTTCATCAAGTTTCAGAAAACGACCATCATCACCATCAGTTATCAAAAATAACTCAAAAATGTAACATCTTTTTGGTTTTTCTAAAATTTATGCTAATACACACCTAAAATCTTTTTGAGTTTTTGTATATTTTGAACAAATGTAAAATGCAGAAATATAAACATAAAGCAGTAAACATTTTGTGATTTCCGGTAAGAGGATCATATCAGTTTTTGAGAAATCTGATCACACCGTTGATCTTTTGTGTTTATTATCATTAAAGACAATGTATGATCCAGCAACTGCTGATATTGTTATCCACATAAGCTTTCATGCAGACTGTTATGCAGTGCTTGATACGGCTATTTATATTATAAAAAAAGTTGTCTGTGGTTCCCACGCACACGACATACTCCCGTATCAAGGAAATTTTGCACAAAGACTCATTGTAACGCGTGATTATGCTTTTGTTATCTGTAATTTACAAGGTATTGAGGCACAGAGATGTTCAGGTCCACAAATTAATGCTACAAAGTAACTTGTGCACTCTACCAGGTTGAGGGCTTATATCAATCACGATTTGCATCAATGATTAGATACGATGCATTAGATAATCTTTGATTATCGTCATACATTGAAAGTTCCTCAATTCAGTAACTTTAGGTTTTGGCATTAAAGCTCTTTTATAAAGATACCCTGTCTGATCTAGGTCCGTAAAACCTTACAACAGAAGATCAGATAGGCTATCCTCAATTCGGTAATTTTAGGTTTTTGGGTTTTTGAAATTTTTCTAAAAAACAGTAATACTAAAAATCAAGGTGATAAACCGAGGTGATGATCAGTCTTGTTTTTCTTTTATACCGTTAGCTTTTAATAAAAATTTGAATCGAGATCTATCGAATGCTTTGGTAAAAAGATCAGCACGTTGGTAATCAGTGTGGATTTTGACCATATCAATCAACTCTTTGGCATAACAATCACGGATAAAGTGATACTTAATCCGGATATGCTTAGCTTTTGGGTGATTGGCGGTGTCTTTAGTTAATTCAATTGCGGCTTCGTAGTCACAGTGAATAGGGGTTTTTAGAAATTGCAAATCGTAATCAACCATCTGTTGCTGAATCCACAGAACCTGTGACCAACAACTCAAGGCTGCCACATATTCTACTTCACAAGTAGATAGGGCGACTGCTGTATGCTTTTTACACTGCCAGGTCACGAGCCTACTCCCCAAGAATTGACATCCAGTCGTTGTGGATTTGCTATCTTTGTTACAACCGCCCCAATCTGCATCACTAAAAGCAACAAAGTCACAATTATCATCATTAGGGTACCATAATCCTCTCGACGGACAACCCTTTAGATGTCATAGGATCCGTTTGACATCTGCAAGATGACTTTGTTTCGGATTCGACTGCAATCGTGCGTTGAGACATGTAAAAAACATTATGTCTGGTCTAGATGCTGTGAGATACATCAGAGATCCGACGGTTGCTCTGTATGTGAAAGGATCTGTCAGCTCCCCCTTAGCGTCAACTCTAATCCCGTGATTAGGTTGTATTGGGGTATCCATCGACTTCGAATCTTCCATCTGGAACCAGCTCAAGACTTCAGATACGTATTTGGTTTGGTGAATAAAGATGCCCGTTGGTCTTTGTTCCACCTGCAAGCCGAGGAAAAACTGCATTTCTCTCATCGCACTCATCTCGAACTTTTCCTGCATTACTTTTTCAAATTCTCTGCACAAAAGTTCATTAGTAGATCCAAAAATAATATCGTCAACATAAATCTAGACGAGAAGCAAGTCATCCTCTGTTCATTTGGTGAACAGAGTATAGTCTACCAAACCGCGTTTGAATCCTTTGGACAGTAGGTACGTGCTAAGCTCCTCATACCATTGGCGTGGAGCTTGGTGCAACCCATAGAGTGCTTTGTTGAGAACATGTGAATTCGTTTTAGGATCGTAATCACGAATCGTGATCTCACGAATACCAACCGTAGGGTGCGGAATCCCCTCTGATCGTGCAAAATGATTCAGAAATAAACCGTAAAGATCGTGATGAAAACAGATAACGAATCACCGAGCAATTTCCATAACTTTACTCTTGTATTAGATCAAAATACAAATGAAATCCTAGACCTAATACAGAGAATATCACACACACAAACTGGGAAAAGCTTAAATGATAACTCTCTTGACAAAATAAACAACTTTTCCCTTTATATAGCCTTCCACCTTCGACCCTTTTCCTAGGTCGAAGGTGTTCATTCGACCCTTTAAGGGTTCGAATGAAGCCTTCTACTTCAATCAGTCTACATTCGACCAATTACAAACTACATTCGACCATCCGACAGGTCGAATGTATCTTCAAGCTAAAGTCTTGGTCATTTTTCTGATTATCTGAACCTTCAACATTCATTACTGGATCACTAGCTGGGGACATACATGAATAATGCACTTACAATCTCCCCCTTGGACCTAGCTAGTGATGTACCAAATCAGAAAGTTATCAATTCTTCAAGTCTTGATCCCATCGACTTGAACGACTTAAAAACTTTCCATCTTCATGCACGTTTGTGTCGAGGTTCTTGTCTATCTTTGCAGTAAGCTTCAAAATCTTAGACAGACTCAAGAAATCTTGGCTTTGTCATTTGTTGGTCTAGAGATGAACACAGATATCAAATCTTGAATTCTTCAATCTTCAATCATTTCTTTAACAACCTCTTACTAGCTTCTGTTGTTCTGGTGATCTTGATGTTCAGGTTTGGGTCTTGTTCAGTTACACACTTTGTCGATGAATCTTGTGTAGTGCACCTGTTGTGTTTGATTCTGCAGAAAAATTTACTAAAAACTGCACAAACTACAACCAGCGTTAAACACGACAAAAATCTCGGAAGTACTCTTCACATTCCTTTTGACCCTCAATAATTCTCCCCCTGAACTATTAAACATTTTTAATATGCATCAGAAACTAGAAAATCTGTAGTCTTTTTCAACTTTTATGTATCTAAGCATTCACATTAAGTATCCCATAATTGGTTATCGAAAATAAAGTAGAAACAAAATATTTTGATTTTTCAAATTTTATGCTAAAACACACCAAAAATCTTTTTGAATTTTCAAATGGAATTGCATAAAAGTAAACTGAACATATTTTTGTGAATTTTCCGGTAAGAGGATCATATCAGTATTTAAACAGTCAGTCAAAACTCTATTTGATCAATTTTCTGTTTTTTTTTTTTTTTTTTTTAACAATGAGCATCCTACAACCATTACCAGTATGTTTGTCCACTTAAACTCAAAATCATTATTCATTGTTTAGTACTTCAGATACATTATGGTAATATTAGACACTGAAAAATCTATGGTCCCCGCACACGCGACACATTCCCGTATCAAGAATTGCACAAAGTTTCATCGTAACGCGTGATTATATTGTAGTTATCCGTTAGTTACAAGGTATGAGGCACAGCGGTGACAGGTCAGCAAATTAATGCTTCAAAGTGACTTATGCAGTCAACCAGGGTGAAGACTAATATCATACATGATTTTCATCATAGTACTGATACGATGCATTAGATAATCTTTGATTATCATCACACATGTTAAGTTCCTCATTCGGTAACTTAAGGTTTTGTCATTAAAGATCTTTCAATAAGATACCCTGACTGATCTAGGTCCGTAAATCAATACGACAAAAGATCAGTTAGGCTATCCCCAGATAACTAACAATATAACGACCCGAAACCTCCGATTTTGGCAATCAATCAAACAAAATTTCGGTACTAAGACCATATGTCAACGAGACGTTGATCCACATGATTATCAGTTATTGATTTTAAGTTTATATCACCATGCTGAACTTTAAACTTTGATTTCAAGCCTACCAATATATAATTGTAGTGGCTACTCAATGTTTGTTCATACATTTTGTTTTCAGAGTAGTCTGACAGTCCACTGATGTACTATCATCTCCTCTTTTTCTTCAGGAAAACTCATTTTTGATTTTCTAATTTTTTAATTTTGATTTTTCTGAAATTTTCTCCCCCTAAAAATCTAAAAATAAGCATATTTTTGGATTTTTAAACTTTTGAAGAAAAACAAAATAAAACGATATCCGATGAGGTTTACTCATTGAGTTTCAAAAATCATTTTCCACTCAGATTACTTTACTCACAAAGATCTTTCAAATTAGTAAAATCATTAACAAAGATAAGAGAGTCTAGAATAAACCGTTTTGTCGCATCTGTTGTAGAAATCCAAAACCTGAAACAGACAACAAACACTCTCCTCTCTGTTGAAATCATGTTTTCCTTTTTTCAATATCTCTTCTTTTGACCTTCACCTCTCCAATAAATATCTTGTATACAGATGCTCCACTATCAACTATTAAAAATAGCTAATAGGTCTGTCTGGAACAATCTGCACACTTGTTAAACAATTAGCACGAGAGAGGCACCCATCCGTTCACAATGATGGGTCGTTCAAGGTCATCAATCCTCGGAACATCAATCCATTCTCCTTTTGAAAAATCAATTGGTTTTTCAATGGATTGATTTGAAATAGAAATTGCTATTGATTTAGAAAGTGATTTGGGTTTCCAAACACGTTCAGAATTTATTTTAGACTTTGTTGAAATCGTTTTGATTGTTGACTTTTTAGATTTCTTATCTAAAACCTGCTTCTGAACTTTGTTTGGAACCTTCTCAGACTTAACTGATAAAGGTCCAGGTTTAGAGTTATTCTTAGGCTTAGCCTTAGAACTCCCCCGTACCTTAGCAACCCGTTCACTATCTACATTTTTGTTCAAGGCAATCTTGTTACGATTGTCATACACAACCTGTTTCCCCTTTTGTTTCTTGATTGATTTTGGGGATACAGACTTCTTGACATTGCCGGAATTTTTAGCAAGTTTCACTTCGGTCTTTTTTCTGTTTAACATACGGACAGGAAGCAACTAAATGCCCACACTCTCCGCAGTTATAACAAGACCTATATTCCACAAAATCACATGCATACCCTTCATCCCAATACCAGTAGGGACAATGAGCAGCAATATGACCAACTTCACCACATTCAAAACAGCTTCTCCATTCAACATAACCATGAGAATACTGTGGTGAGTTGTTTCTCCAATAACCATCAAATCGAGAGTGACTTTGAGAATCATAAAAGTCATGTGTTCTAGGTGAAAAACTTTTTGAATTCTTATGATAAAAGTTTTTCATCTGATCATTACCTTTCGATTTGTTTGTTTTTGGTCCTTTTGTCTTTTGATTTTTCTTTTTATTCCCAGACTGATCCATTTTATTTTCATGTTGGTTAGGACTGAGTTCAAAATGTAAATGATCAAATTGATTTCTAAATTGATTTATCAAATCATTATTATCGACAAAGATACATTTAAGTAACGATTATTCGATATTATCAATTGGAAAATCTTTATTGAAAATCAATTTGTCCTGTCCTACCAACATATAGGATCCTTCAACTCCTTTAGGAAACTTGAATATGGGTTTCTCTTCAGATTCAGGTTCTGAAGTTTCTACTGCATTTTTAGTTTTCTCTTCAAACACAGATTTCACCTCAGAATTAGGATCAACAACACAAGGTGTTGTGATTTCCAACTCTGATGTGGAATAATTCTTTGAAATGGTGTTATGAAGTTCTGAAATCTCTTTCTTAAAAGATTCAATTTTATTCAAAAATTGTCTTTCATTATTTGTCAAAATTTTATTTTCAATTTGAAATCTTTCAAGTTTATTTGTTATGTTCTGTTTGTCCTCAAGAAGTTTCAGCACTTCATTTTTCAATTTGACACAATAAGAACAATTAGCACATTCAGCATTAAATTTTACCTCAGCATGTGAATTATTATCATTCTCAGAACCATACTCAGAATTTTCATCAACATTTGATGCATCACTTCCTCTTGATTCACTTTGTTCTGAACTCGTATCAGAACTCAAATCACTCTCTGACAATTCACTTGAATCATCATTCCCCACTTGTTTGACAAGACGCACAACATTACTTTTAACACTTTCTCTGTTAACACACTCATTCACATTAACCATTTTATCAGTTGGTTGTACAGCTGGTTGTGTGACAGATTGTTGAATCTTAGATGCAACAACTTGTTCCCAGGTTAGCTTTTGTTGCATTGCAGCTTTTATCTGATCATCAGTTCTTGATATGGCCAAGTAATTTATCATTTTCAACAAAAATTATTTCATAAATTGTCTTTCGAAATTTTTTACACCTTAAAATTTGAAAAAATATTATCCGAATATTCGTAGGTTCGAATGTGGAAGTAACCAGTCTTATTTGACCTTTTACAAGGTTCGAATGTGTCTCAGTCTTGGTTCGACCTTAAAAATGAAAATCTTTGAAAATCAGATTCTACGTTCGACCCTTTTCAAATATCGTGTGGTCGAATGTGAAAATTAGTCCACGTTCGACCGTTTGATAAAGTTCGAATGTAGAAAGTAACAAACTCAGTTCACTTTTGACCATTTAAACCATGTTCGACCACTCGATTGGTCGAATGTACCCAATATGGTCGAATGAACAAAATCACACTGATAAACTCTATATTCGACCAAATAACACTCCACGCTCGACCAAATAAGGCTACGTACGACCCTCAAATATCACATTCGACCGTTCCAGGTCTGTTCATCATCTTCAACCTCAAGAACACGAATCTGATTGGTTTTTGACAAAATTTTCACCAAATGTAATGAAATTTGATAGGTTTTGTTCGGAATTGAATTTAGACAAACATTTGTGAAAGAATTTGTGAAAATAACATCAAATTCAACTCCAAATTAATCAAAAACCATGTTTTTATGAAAAGCTTTAAAATTTCTTTGGTTTTGAACTTTCAAATCAGAATTCTAATCTGTTTTCATCAATTCAGATCAATTTGCAATCGTGAAATCGAACCTTAGCTCTGATACCACTTGTGAATTCGTTTTAGGATCGTAATCACGAATCGTGATCTCACGAATACCAACCGTAGGGTGCGGAATCCCCTCCGATCGTGCAAAATCATTCAGAAATAAACCGTAAAAATCGTGATGAAAACAGATAACGAATCACTGAGCAATTTCCATAACTTTACTCTTGTATTAGATCAAATATCAATGATTACAAATGAAATCCTAGACCTAATACAGAGAATATCACACACACACAAACTGGGAAAAGCTCAAATGATAACTCTCTTGACAAAATAAACAACTTTTCCCTTTATATAGCCTTCTACCTTCGACCCTTTTCCTAGGTCGAAGGTGTTCATTCGACCCTTTAAGGGTTCGAATGAAGCCTTCTACTTCAATCAGTCTACATTCGACCAATTACAAACTACATTCGACCATCCGAAAGGTCAAATGTATCTTCAAGCTAAAGTCTTGGTCGTTTTTCTGATTATCTGAACCTTCAACATTCAGTACTGGATCACTAGCTGGGGACATACATGAATAATGCACTTACAGAACATAGACCTTATCCCGGTGGATAGGATCTTCAAAGCCTGGAGGTTGACCGACGTATACCTCTTCCTTGACCACACCGTAAAGAAACGCACTCTTGACATCCATTTGATACACCTTGAATTTCTTGTACGAGGCAAACGCTAGAAACATACGAATAGGTTCTAAACGTGCCACAGGTGCATAGATCTCATTGTAGTCAATTCCTTCAACTTGATGAAAACCTTGAACTACCAATCGAGCTTTGTTTCTCACGATTACGCCTTTGTCATCCTTTTTGCATTTAAAAACCCATTTGGTTCCTATCTTCTTCCTTCCTGGAGGTAAATCTGTAACACTATGTTCCAAAGTTTCATTTAGCAGGGAAGAGAAAGGAATCGGAAGGAATGAAGGAAAAAGTGTGTTCCAGAGTTTTTGTATAGAGAGAAAGGAAGGGAAGAGGAGGGAAAATAGTGTGGGTTTTTAGGCATAAATCATGTCTTTCCAATTTGGAAGGAACACGAGAGAAAGGAAGGGGAAGAAGATAAGGATGGATTCCTTTCTCTTCCCCCCTTAAATGAAACTCTGGAACAGAACGTAACTGTCCAAACACCCAATTTTTTAAACTACAACAACTCTTCTTGCATCGCCTCAACCCAAGCATCATCTAATAGAGCGTCTTTGTATGTCCGCGGCTCCACCTGCGAAACATAACAAGCAAATGACAAATCATTCTGACAACCAGATTTTTGAATTTTTGCATATAAGGCTAAAGCGCCAAGATTTTCAGGTGAGTTTGCACTACGAAGTTGTCCTCTAGTCATAACAATGCTTCCAGGATCACCAATAACTTGCTCGAGCGGGGGATACGATGAATCCGAGATTCTGGATGATCAGGTACTTGAACTCCCGTTTGAGTAGTCAAATTCCCTGTCGAATCCAGATCATTACCCATGTTAGACGATGAAGCAACATCTGGATTTGGGTTCACTGGTGGTATCTCTGTTGCCTGATCTAGAACATCTTCACTTGTGACATCATCATCATCTTCTGATTCTGATGAATTTATAGTAGTGGAAGCTTCCTGGAAAACTTCTGCTTCAGCTGCAGGAACATTGGTATCATTAGAAGCTGCTGGAGGAGTTACGGTGATCAGACGCACCAACGGTGAAGTCCCTGCGTTTTCACACTCGTAATAAAGTCTTAGAACAGCCTCTTCAACCAAGTTATCTAGATTGAATGATTCAAAGAAATTTTTGTAATCAAACATCCAATCTGGACCGCTACCCTGTACGTTCTGAGTATATCGTTGAACTTCAACGTTAGCCCACTCCTCTACCTGACGAGTTCGTTTGTTGAATACCCGTTTGAGCGGGGTTGCGTATCCAACAAAGAATCCTTCTCCAGCTTTTGGTGGAAACTTCTCAGATGTTTTTGAGCATAGTACACGGTGCTCCAAATGGTTCTAGATACTCCAAATTCGGCTTTCGTCTGTTCAACAGTTCATAAGAAGTTTTGCTAAACTTCTTTACTGTTAACACACGATTTAATGTTTAACAACCTGCGTATATAGCTTCATTCCAGAACATTATTGGAAGGTTAGAATCCGGAAGCATTGTTCTCGCCGTTTCAATTAGAGTCCTGTTCTTCCTTTTTGCGACACCGTTCTGTTGAGGGGTATACGGAGCACTATATTCATGATGAATTCCTTTATCTTCACAAAGAGCATCCATCTGTGCATTTTTGAACTCCATCCCCTTATCACTCCGAATTCTTTTGATTTTCAATCCATAAACATTCTCTAGACGAGTGAACAGAACTTTCAGATTGTTAAAGGTGTCGCTTTTGTATTGCAAGCACATTACCCACGAAAATCTTGAGTAATCATCAGTAACCACAAGACAGTATAATTCTCCAGCATGACTTTTACGCTTGACATGTCCGAAAATGTCAATATGCAAACGCTCAAATGGACTTTCTTTGGTTTGTGGGACTGTTTGTGCTGCTTCCCCTTCTTGCAACTCACACACTTGTCATTGATATGAAAATGTTTGACATTAACGCCTACAACAAGCTCATTCTTGACCAGATGATTCATTTTTCTGAGGTGAATATGTCTCGTCCTCCTGTGCCACATAATCGATTCTTTTTCTGTAGCCTTTGATAGGAAACATCTAACTTGGCCCTAAGTTGTCATCGCCTTTGACATATCAAGAATGTACAAATTGTTCACTCTTGGTTCTTTCAGCATGATCCACTCCTTTGGAATAACAAAGCCGGGTTTGAGGATCTAACAAGATTTGTCATCGAAGTTTACAGAAAACTGTTTGTCGCAGATTTGGCTGACACTTAACAGATTATAGTCAATTTGTTTCACATACAAAATCTTTTCGAAACTAACAATCCCGTTACTCACACTTCCTTCCATCGTGATATAACCTCCTTTATTTCCAGCAAACGCTACATATCCTCCATTGATGTTTCTAATATCGAATAGCAGCGTCAAATCACCTGTCATGTGACCAGAAGCTCCACTGTCGACAATCCGGAGACTGCTAACAGGGCCAGCTAGAGCTCCCTGCACATATTAAGAAAGTCATTAGTTCTTTCGGGGGACCCAAGCCTGTTTGGTCTTGGGTCTTTGAACATTAGGTTTCAAAGATTCATTCACACAAACATTTTAATTTGAATCGACCTTTTTCTGATCTATCAAATTTTTCTCACTTTGAGGTTTTTCATTAACCTTTGAGGTAGAAGCACTTGGAGAACCCACCGGTGACCAAGATTGTTCCGAACGTTTTAGAATCCTGATCTGAGATTTTGGAGTCTCTGTCAGTTTCTTTGTATCGTTCTTGAATGAAACCTTCTTAGTTACCTTCTCTGACTTAACAGAGACAGGTCCAACTGATGATTTAACAGCAGGTTTTTGAGGAACCTTTTGTTTATCAACAGTTGAGTTCACCACTGGTGTAGATGCAAAAGTGCGACTAAAGCTTTGGATTGTACAATACAATATGTTTTGTTAATATCGAAGGTGCGAAGGAGTGTTTCAGTTGGTGCGAAGGAAGCTTGAAAGGTGCGAAGGAAGATATCATGGACGAATGAAGATTTAGATTATTGTAAAGCTTGGTTCGACCAGATGATTTGGGCGAACCTGCACATTCGCACAATCAATTTGGGCGAATGTGCAGTCTATAAATAGACAAGTTTGATTTTTGAATGTAACTTTTGATCATTATTATTCCCTCCACTTTCAGAAACTCTCTCTAGTGTTTTGTTAAACTCGTTTATCGTTCATACCTTGATTGTATCTATATTTCAACGTGTAATCGAGTGATTTATTAATGAAAACGTTTGAAAATGATGATCTGTGTGTTTGAATCTGTTTGATTATTATTTTGTGATAGTTTTAGGGTTTCCGCACCTAAAACTAACTTGTTTGATCATTCTTTTTTTGTTATCGATCCTTTTACGCACATACAAAGTGGTATCAGAGCCATTTCGGATCAAACAACCACAAATTAATAATCTCTCAGTTGATTTGGACCCAATTTTGGTCAAAAAGTTTCTGTTTTCAATGAACAAACTGATGTGATAAGATTTTGATTGATTACACCTTGATTTCGAGTTTAAATCGGATAATTCTCTTCATTAAAGTTGTTCCAAATCAATTCCGATTCAAAACCTGATTTAGATCATCAAAATCCATCAACATTTGATAAACATGATCAAAATTAACTGATTTTCAAAGAATAACCGTTTTTGAAATCACAGGGGTCGAAAGAGAGAGTTTGGTCGAAAGTGGAAATCATTTGGGTCGAAAGAGGAATTTTGTGTACGAAGGAGGTGTTATAGTGGTCGAAAGAAGACTTTGATTGCTTATTTTGTTCATTCGTCCATTTGTTTCACCTTCGCCTGATCGAACGGTCGAAGGAGCAGAAAAACGATCGAAACAGAGACTAAAGTGGTCGAAGGAGATTTTGTTGTTTAGTTCACATTCGTATCAATCATAAATGGGCGAAGGAGAACTTTATTTCTCATTCGCACGTTTGTTTATACGAAGGAGCATCCTGTTTTTAAAACATTTTTAATCTTTTCGTGTTTAATCGTTTGCAGGACAAGATGTGGAACTTTCCAACAACGCCTAGACCTACTCAAGCACCACAACAGCAGACAACACAAGATCCGTGGTCCATTGCAGCTCAGAAGACTAGTCAACCATCACAGCCAATCAATTATATGGCAATGACTAGTTCAGCTCCACAACAAGTTGTTCAACCATTACCACAACCGATTGACAACTATTGGGGAGTCGCAGCAGCAGCAGTTCATTCGCAGACGACCAACGCTATATCCACTCTTATTCATGATCTATCTTCTGGTAGCGGCAATCGTCCACCAAAGCTAATGGACATGAAGGAGTACAATACTTGGAAGACGAAGTTTAAGATCCATGTTGAGGGACAAGGACTTGAGGGAGCCGAGGCATGGCAAATGATTGTGAAGGGTTACATTGCTCCTATTCTGGAGAATACTGGAGAACCGATACCTTTGGAGAATTTGGCGGATGATGAGAAGAAAAGGTTTGCGATAGAGAAGAAGGCATTCTCTCAGCTATCCCAGGCGATCAACACTGATCTATTGCATCAGTTTGGATCGTGCACAACATCCAAACAACTATGGGATATGCTGAGAAATCGACATGATGGAAATGAGAAGACAAGGAAGCTAAGGATGGAAGAGCTTCGGAAGGAATTTGAAAACTTCAGTTACATGGGTAATGAGATCCTAAAAGAGTTAGTTCCACGGTACTGCCATTTTCTCACTGAATTGTCGAGCTATGAGATCAGCATTCCAATGTCGGAGTTAGTAGATAAATTTGCTGATGCTTTACCACCCTACTATAACCAACACATCGAAGTGTTGAAGGAGAAGGATGCATACCAGTATTGGACTATTAACGAGTTCATTCAAAAGCTGGAAAACAAAGAGATGGAGGAAAAGAGAAAAGCTAAGAGAGCTCAGATTCCACAGAATCCTGTTTTATATGTGAGTGGTACATCTAACTCTCTTTCTGCTTCAAGCACCACTTCTAATGTTGCTCCTCACATAGCATGTGTATCCAACGTTGTTGAACCAACAAAAGCACCCATCAACTACCTTGCCCAATCTTCATCCTACACATCATCAACTACCTTGCCCATGTGTATCCAACGTTGTTGAACCAACAAAAGCACCCATCAACTACCTTGCCCAATCTTCATCCTACACATCATCATACACACAACAACCTTATCAAACACCAAACTTTATTCCACCTTTTTCACCACTACAACAAGCCGCATGCTACACATCAAGTCAACCTCAACAACAAAAACAATATCCTCCTCATGTGAATCAGATGCAGATTACTCAAGCACAATCAAGTCAAAACCCGATTGTGTTAGAGACCTCAAACCTTAACAATGTGACTGTTGAAATTGCTCAACAGCATGTTGCTCTTGTATCTGCTATGGTTGCTTCTTACAACGGTTTGGTAGCGAGTCAAATTGGTAACAACAATCTCACCAATGAAGACTACGCTCAAATCGACAAAGAGGAGATGGAGCTGATGGACATTCAGTGGGCTTTTGCAAGGATTATGAGGAGAGCCACTGACTTTATTCAGAAGACTGGCAGAACTGATCTCTCAACCTCTCCCAACACCACATACGGATTCAACAAAGCAAAAGTTACATGCTTCAACTGTGGTGAGAAGGGACATTTTAAAAGAGAGTGCACTCAGCCAGCACAACAAGGTAATCGAAACCCCTTCAATTCAACATACCAAAACAGACAAAACCAAAATCAAAATCAAGTGTCATACAACAGTCCCAATATCTCAAGCTTTCAACCCCAAAACAATTATCAGAACCGTCAACAAAACACCAACACTAGACAATCTACAACTCAAAACCAACCTCAACAAAATCCAAACCGAACTATTGTTCCTATCTCTACACCTAACACACAAAACCAAAACCAAACTGACAATCAAAACCAAGCACTTGTGATCCAAAAGGATGAAGGTTTTGATTGGACTGGTATGCAATTGGGGGTGGAGGAGATCACTGCTGGGAATGTGGCATGTGTGGCACAGCAGATGAGTTTGGATGAGAATGAGGAGATTGAAGAGGAGGTTGTGATTGAAAAAGTGTCGGAGTTGAAAATTGAGGAAGTGAATGAGGATGTGATTGCTGAAAGTGAAGACAAGAAATCGGGGATGATTCTTGATTCTGTCACGGATGTTGGAGACCACTACGATTCAGCTTATTCGGATATGGAGAGTGAATCTGATTCAGAGGCTAGTGTGAATTCACTAGATGATGACATTGACCAACTGCTAGCTGAAGCTGATTTCCTGATGACCCGCAAGTCATGTATGGTGGATGATGCGTGCACCAAGATTGACTATTCCAAATTCTTCGCAGGGAAGGAAGCTCACTTTGCTTTGATGGCCATGACAGAACCTCCTAAGTCGGTAAGTTCTGAAACTCAATCTCAAGCGTGTGTTAAATGTGATAAATGTGCTGATTTTGAAAAACTGACTGATGAAAATAAGCTTCTCAAGGTCCAACTTGAGAGTGCCAAAATCAACTGTCAGATTTATCAAAAGGACTTAAAAGATTTCAACAAAGTTCTTGATGGTTATAAAAAGGATGTGTCTGAACTTAAAAAGACATTGTCAATCAAACAACTTGCCATTAATAATTACATCAATGAAATGGAAAACACTAAATTGGAAATGGCAACCATCAAGTGCTTTGCTGAAAAAGTTAACAAGAAGTTAGAGAGTTACAAGCACATAGCATATGTAGTCGACCATATCATAGAAGAAACCTCCTAGTCAAATAGTGCAAACTATAAGTCGGTCCCATCTCCGGTATTATTTGAGAATCACACTTTACATGCAATACCACCGGAGACTTTAATCAATTTTGATTCCACATCAGAAAACGAGCCTAACACTTCCAGTGTCGGGGATCTTTATTCTGATGTGAGACCAGTACTGGGAAATAATGAGGGTGTGGTCGCTGCTGATGATTCAGATGAAGAAGATGAACCATCTGAGACGGTTGAAAGTGAAAGTGATATCCCTGATGAAAATCATATAATCACTACTGAGCCAGTCTCACCGTCTCAGATCATTCATCCAATGGCAAATGCTCAACGTAAAAATGAGGTTAAGAAAAATGAAAAGTCTGTTGGTAAGAGTTTTGAAAAGAAAGAGGTAAAGAAGGTTGAGAAAAATGTGAGAAAACCGGTAGAAAAGAAAAACGAAACCAAATTTGAGAAAAATGTGGTAAAACCGGTTGAAAAGAAAAATGAGCTTAAATCTGAAAAATCTAATGATGTGAGCAACGAATCGTGTGACAAACCTGTCAAAATCTTCTATCGGATGCAAGGCTCCGATAAGATTTTATCCGATGATGAATATCCGATTAAGTTTGTCAATTATTCAAAAATCGAAATGATCTGGAAGGAAAGTACGATTTGGTTTCCAAAATTTGAAAGAACCAATGACATTCCTCAAGAAATTTTAGATAAAAACCAAAATTCTTTGCTGACTGCTATATCTTCTTCCCTTAGATTAATGCCGTCAGATTTCTGTGAACAAACGATATCTGGGCAGTCACATATTTGAAATGCTCCAGCTTATCCTTGGGAACAGTAAATTCGAAAATCTATAAAAATCAGAAAATTCTAAAATGATTTCCTGGAGTATAAAGGGAAATGATAGTACATCAGTGGGGATCTGACACATTCTAAATAGTGTAATGCTATATAGGGCGTGTGTCTGAGTCTGTGCGATGTGCTGATAGGCTTCGTAGACCTATTACTGCGTGCCTGATACATACATATCAAACGAATTGTTGTGTGGATGAACTCCTCATGGGCATATGGTCTTAGTACCGTAATTTCGTTTGATAGGGTTTTTGTACAAAACTCGGAGGTTTAGGGTCGTTTTGTTATTAGTTGTCTGGGGATAGCCTCTCTGATCTTCTGCTGTAAGTCATTACGGACCTAGATCAGACAGGGTGTCTTTATAAAAGAGCTATATGCCAAATCCTAAAGTTACCGAATTGAGGAACTTTCTATGTTATATGATGATCAAAGATTATCTATTACATCGTATTGATCATTGATGCAAATCATGATTAATATCAGTCCTCAACCTGGTATAGTGCATATGTTACTTTGCTGCATTAATTTGCTGACCTGTATACCTCTATGCATTATATCTTGTACAATTACAGACGACGAAAGCATAATCACGCTTTACAATGAGTCTTTGTGCATTTACTTCTTGATACGGGAGTATGTCGTGTGTGTGGGAACCACAGACAATTGTGTTTATACAATAAATATCAGTATCAGTATAAAGCACTGCACAAAAGTCTGCATGTGAGTTTATGTGGATCACAATATCAGCAATTGCTAGATCACACATTGTCTTTAATGATAATAATTTCAAAAAGATCAACGTTGTGATCAGATTTCTCAATAACTGATATGATCCCTTTACCGGAAATCCCAAAAACATTTACAGTTTTTCATCTACATTTCTGCATTTTATTTTATCGTCAAAAATTACAAAACTCAAAAAGATTTTAGGTGTGTTTTAGCATAAACTTTATAAAATCCAAAAAGATTTTTCTTTTTCATCTTATTTTTGATAACTAATGGTGGTTGATGTCGATTTTCTAAACCTTGATACACCATTTGAGCTTTGTAACTTTTAAAATGTGAAAACATGATTGTTGGATGCTTAAAAGTTGGAAAATAATTGGACCGGGACTCGTTTTTGAGATTTGGAAAATTTTAAAAATCCCAATTCTCATTCGCCCATTCGGTTGGTCGAATGTGGGATTTCACATGTTCCTTCGTATGTTTTGTTTGGGCGAAGGAGAGTGTTCATGAACATTATCTCATTCGAATCCTTTTGCCTCATTCGTACCCTTTCACTAGGGTCGAAGGAGACAAAAGTTTCTCCTTCGTATGACTAAAACGGGCGAAGGGGCATGCCTATATATAACCATCTCCTCATTCGAACCCCATTCATATTTTTTTTTTCAGATTTTCAACTTTAAACTCACCTTATTGCTCGTTTCTTTTAAATCATTTCATTGTGTTCGGCATTCTATTCTGATCATTTTGCACTCTTTGACATAGGTTATCATCAAGAATTCAGGCTTTAATCTCTGTTTTTATAAACTGAGCCCTAACTGTTCAAACTGATTATAATCAGCATAAGTGTACCAATTGATGCTCAGGGTTTATTGTGTGTGTGTTTTAAGGGGAGATATAACCAAAAACATGGTTTAAAACTCGACTGATTGATCAATCAGTGGTTTAACCCTAGTTTTTATGTGAAAACACAAACACAATACATAATTGTTGAAACTGTTAGTTTAGGAATGTTAATCGGCATCATTAGGATTGGATTCAATCAAATGGACATGTTTAGAATCATTCAATTTCAAAATTGAAATTTCAAAATTATGAACTGTTTCCTTCGACCAGATCGAATGGGCGAAGGAAGAAATCAAATGGTCGAATGAGAAATGGATGGGCGAATGAAATATTTTATCAAAAACTCATACATTCGTACCTATTATTTTTCATTCGTACCTTTACAAAATCTCTTTCGTACCCCCGTTTGGGCAAAAGAGATAGTTTGTGACCAAAAACTTTCAATTTGAAATTTTGTCGATTTTTAACGTGTGTTTTTGTTTGTTTTGCAGATTTAACGATGTCTGAACAACAGAAGACGACGGAACAAGCAGGATCCTCATCACAGCCTGCTAAACAGCTAGACTTTGAAAACGCGCACAACTGCTGTGCGTATCTTGGAGACGTAAAGAAGCACACAGAGTTCGTCGGCATCATTGATTTTCTGAAAAGAAGCAGGGTGATAGATGCCATTTCTACGCCGACAGTTATCTACAGAGATATGATACAGGAATTCGGGTCGAATGCTAAACTTGACTTCTGGAAGTGTGAATCTTGTTTGACAAGCAAGATTCAAGGACAACGAGTCATTGTTTGCGAAGAGGATTTGAGGGAAGCGTTGAACCTGAATGATGAGCCGACTAATCCAAAGGAGTTTACATTTATGGATCAGCGAAAGTGCTTCCTCAGGATGAAGTACAATGGACCAATCACTGACGGTTCATTGCATAAAGGAAAACTGTGCCCACAATTCAAGTATCTGGCACACGTTTTGATTCACGTTTTCGGATCTGCAGCAGGAGGTTATGATTTGATGAGGAAGAGCATCAGTTCTATGATGGTTGCTTTAGTATTGAACAAACCGTTCAATGTCTCTGGCATGCTGATGTCTCATTTACTGGAGCCAATGAATGGCACGAGGAATCTGAAGTTTCTTTTATATCCTCGTTTTCTTCAAATGATATTTGATCACAAGTATAAGGAGCTGAAAAGAGATCCTAAACACATTGTTGTTCAGGAACATATGTCTCTGAATACACTCGCTAGGATGAAAGCATATAAGGGTTTGTCTGTTGAAGAACGTCCTCCAGTAAGACGTTTATTTGGACATCTAGCTAGAGTGGATTATACAGATCTGGGTGAAGGGCTTGTGAGGAATGTAAACAGTGATTCTGATCCTGATAATCCGTTACATCATGTTGATCCTGATGCTAAGCGCAAAAGACAAGTTGTGAATGTAGGCGCAAAGAGTGGGAAGAAAAAGAAACAGGAGATAAGGATAGAGGTTTCTGAACCTGAGAAGAAGAAAAGTACGCAAAGAAGAAATAAGAGGATGGCGAAAAAGGGTTTACATATAGTTGATGAAGCGTCTGTTGATTCAGAAGAGACGCTAGAGGAAGAACAATGGAATTCAGATGCTGAAACGGTAGAGACAACCATGCCCAAGGCCACTGAGGCTGGTGCGTCTGCTAGCCAGAACGTTGAGGATCAAGGGAACAAAAGCCCTATTCCAATTGATGAAGAAGAGCTGAGTTTGAATGTTGATGAGTCGTTTTTTGGTTCTCCTGTGCAAGCTGCTAGGAAAGAAAAGAAGAAACAGGAGAAGCCGAGTATAAAGAGGAAGAAAGAGATAGAATCTTTGATAGCTGGTAAGAAACTACCACCGGCTACAAGTTCTAAATCACCGGTTACAGCACCAGCTCAAAAGAAGCAAAAGACTGCGACAACATCAAGCACACCACAAACTGAAGAAATACCTATGGATGATGTTAATGAGGCATTGGATAATGTGCTTAAGAAGATCAGAAAAGGTAAACTGCCTGATGCTGTTGAACCACCAAAGAAGACAAAAGTTTCGGTGGACAGTGATATTATGACTGCTGTGAATCAGAGACTGTCTGAGATGATGAATCTGATTAATAAACAACAAACGGAGATCGAGCAATTAAAGTCTAATGACAAGAAGATGTTGGAGGTCGTAGTCACATCAGCAGATGATAATGAAACTTTGAAGAAGACAATCTGATGAAGAAGAAGATGATGAACTTGATGAAGATGCAGGAAACGATACAAAGAAGAAGAAGAAGGATGATAAGGATGATAGAGGATCAGATGATGGTTCAAGTGATGGAAACGGCTCTGCGTTTGATGATAGTAGTGATGATGATGATGATGACGCTGATAAATTTACATATGAGAAGCGTGACTCAGATAAGGGTGGTGAATTGAGCTCTAAGGCTCCTGGTGAGAATGTGGATGATGATATCTTCTGGAACAAGAAATTGCAGTCATTGTCTGAAGACGATAAGAACAAGTATCGCCAGATGCTCACTAATCGAGTCTGGACGATCGACATGACTAGCAGGTTTCCAGAAATATTTGAATCGAACAATAAACTTTTCGAGTTGGAGTTTGATGACCCTGATCTGGAGGATGGGGAAGTTTCTGCGGCAATTTCAAAAGAGATACTTAAAGGTTTAGCAAAGCAAGTAGGTAAGACTTTGGAAGAATTACTTGCTGACAACTTTATTCCTAAGATACCTGAGAAAGAAGCTGGAAATCATTCGGATGATCATGATGTTCATGCATTCGAGGAAGTTGAAATGGAAGACATTACAAGCGAGGAGTATCCACAATATTTCAGGACAAATCAAGATTGTGGATTCTCTTTCTCAGATGAATTGCTAAACCATGCCGAGAAACTAGCGAAAGAAAAGAGCAAAGTTTTTGAAGACGAAATCTTCAAAGGGCATGACAAGCCACGGTTCGAGCAGTCGGAGAGTTTGAAAGAGTTTTTGAAAAAGTTGAAAGAAAAGGAAAACAATCGTCCGAAACCTGATATTCAAGGAAGCTTTTACAAACTTCATAATGGAATTTTCAAAGGTCGTGCATTGGCCTGGAAGTTTGTTAAAGAGTTGAGATGCTTCGCAGTAAAGTGGGAGAAGGGGATCTTGTATTTCGACAAGTTTCATCACTTGAAGACTCTTCCCTATTGGGCAATCCGTGATATTTGTCGTCACCGTTTAACGGGAGCGTCAAATAGTCAGATTACTTACTTTGCTGAGAAGATGACTAGAGAAAGCCGAACCAAGTGGGACTTGTTTACACCACAATATCCAAAGCGAATTGTTCATAAGAAGGATATTGATTTGATAACTGGTATGCCCAAGGTGACTTTAAAGTACAAACCACCGCGAGTGTTGAAAAAGATTCCTTTGTTGCCAATCCCACAACACTTCGCCAAAGATTTCATCTGGTGGTATTATGATTGGAAGATTGCAGAGGCCGTGATTGTGTTGAAAGACGGAGAGATGAACTACAAGAAAGTGCATATCTTTGATCCCATGTGGTTGATAAACTGTTCACATGAGGATATTATCATGTTGTTCTACAATCCGATCTATTCAGATGCAAAAGATGCTGAGCAAGCAGGAAAGTACCAACATGTGGTATTTCTGTGCTTTGCATATGATATCAATGCTGGGTGTGACTATGGTGAGAAGTTGGGAAAGTTTGTGGAGAAGCAAAAGGTGCCTGAGCTGAAAACGAAGAAGCAAAAGCAATTTCATGAACCGGTGATGACAAAAGAACAAAGGATTCAACGACACATCAGACTGATGAACATAAGAATGGACGAACAACGACGAACACAATCCAAGCAATAGACGAGGGGGAGTTTGTAGATGCAAAAGTGCGACTAAAGCTTTGGATTGTACAATACAATATGTTTTGTTAATATCGAAGGTGCGAAGGAGTGTTTCAGTTGGTGCGAAGGAAGCTTGAAAGGTGCGAAGGAAGATATCATGGACGAATGAAGATTTAGATTATTGTAAAGCTTGGTTCGACCAGATGATTTGGGCGAACCTGCACATTCGCACAATCAATTTGGGCGAAGGTGCAGTCTATAAATAGACAAGTTTGATTTTTGAATGTAACTTTTGATCATTATTATTCCCTCCACCTTCAGAAACTCTCTCTAGTGTTTTGTTAAACTCGTTTATCGTTCATACCTTGATTGTATCTATATTTCAACGTGTAATCGAGTGATTTATTAATGAAAACGTTTGAAAATGATGATCTGTGTGTTTGAATCTGTTTGATTATTATTTTGTGATAGTTTTAGGGTTTCCGCACCTAAAACTAACTTGTTTGATCATTCTTTGTTTGTTATCGATCGTTTCACGCACATACAACTGGTTTCTTTAGAGGTTTTTCCATAGCAATTCAGTTTTAACGATCATAAGTAAATTGACGATTATCCCTCCTTTGAAAATAACGACTTTGATTATAAAATGGTGCTGGTTGAGGGACAAAGCGTGCTGTTTGAAACATGCACGGTATTCCTCAAAAACATTCTTGGCATTCGACTTAGCGTAGGTATCGATTGGATATTGATCATCCACAAAACTACGTCTCAAACTTTCATGTTTAGGAAACCAAATAGTACTTTTTTGCCAGATTTTCTCAATTTTTGAATAATTGGCAAATTTTATCGGATACTCCTCGTCAGAAATAATCTTATCGGATCCTTCCATCCGATAAAATACTTTGACGGGTTTGTCAACTGATTCATTTTTCTCAGCTTTCTTTACTGATTGATTCCCTCGATGATCATTTGCCATTGGATGTGAAATCTGAGAAGGTGATATTGGTTCATTTGTGATAATGTGATTTTCCATAGGAATATCACTCAGTTTCTCAGGTTTCTCATCATCTAAGTCTGAATTATCAGTCACATCTATCACTCCCTCATCATTCAATCCTAAAATCGGTCTAACATCGGAATGTGGATCTCCAACACTATAAGTGTTAGATTCATTATCCGATGTAGAGTTAGATTTGATTGAACTCTCTGGTGTTATTGAGTGTAGATTGTGATTCTCAAATGTAACACCCCAACCGATGGCGGAAACATCGGGATGTCACGTTTTGATGATTGTTTCAGTAGCACATGGTATTCAAGTTTTAATTTGAAATTTATTTAAAGTAAAAAAAAATATCCAAAATAGAAAATACATAACAAGTCTTAAATGGAATTCTAATACATCAAAAAGCCAAACAAAGCATAAACTTCAAATTGTCTCCTCATGCTAACTCTCTAGACTTCAATCATCATTATTTCCTGTTGAGTTGTAAAAATGGGGGGGGGGGTCAACTAGAAGTTGGTGAGAATACATAAGCCATGTCAAGCAAATAGTTTAAGTATAAAAGTTTAGCAATTCATATGTCTTTCGTAAGTTTAAGTCTACATGAATAAACATGATATGTTGAATCGACATAATCAAACCTCCGACTAGTTTAGGTTCATCCCGTCATCCACGGTTCACCTTAATATGTTGGAACGATAACAATCACCCACGCTACCTATGTAGGAGGTACACGTATTCGGGTGGGATTGTCAATCCAATAGATCTATTATTGAGTATCACCGGCTTGGCCATAGCTAATGATTATGTAATGTTGAAACTCGTTGAAACTCCTTGAAACTGTTGTTGTCTAATTCATGAGGCATTAAAGTTTACAACTAGACATGCATTTAGAATTGTTTAAGTATAATGTTGCAAGTATAAAGAATTGCATAAACATGGTTACGTAAACTCACCTTAGCAAAGTATTAAGTCTCGAGAAATAGAATATGTGTAGCCCCAAAGTTGCCAATTACAAGAGCTTATAATCAAAGCTTCAATTGTAGAAGTAATAGACTATAGAAGAAAGGTATGAGGGAAAGTTTAATCGGATTGAAACAATCGATTTAGAGGTGCAAAGTATAATGGGTCATAGGTGGGTTTTTATACTAGTTTTGGATTCAATTAGCCATTAAAATTGATCAACACCATAAAGTATGGTTTTACGATGAATTGACTATTTGACTAAGACTTTGACTGTTTGACTAAGACTTTTACTAGGACCTTGACTATGACTTTGACTATTTGACTCAAGGCTTTATTTAAGAAATAAAAAAAATCATTAGTTTGAATTAGAAAATAAAAAAACACCGTCTTATAAAATGACGATTTTATAAATAGAATTAGGATAGGACATATGTCATGATTGAAGAGATTTTTTTTTTTTAGTACAATGATAAAAGAAACTTAGAAAAATAGAGTTCACAAATAAAGATAAGAATACTTAGAAATAAATTAGACTTTATATCATGGATCGGGAAATACTTTAATGCAAAATAAATGGGAAAATTCGTGAGGTTACAGTCTCCCCTACTTTTAGAAACTTGGTCCCGAAGTTATAGAAACACAGGTTTGAGGATGGTTGGGTAGAAATTAAGGCAGCCGTGGTTTTGAAAATTTTGGGTTAAGGCACGACATGAATTTATAGAATAATCTGCTTTCGAATAATTTGGATAAGAGGTTTGTTATCTGTGAGTTTTAAGGGTAGAATTAGGTGTGTCTTGGAATCGCAAGGTGAATAAGAATCTTAAGTTTTAGAAATCCTAAAAGAAATGCATGAGTTGATGGACTATAAAAAGGCTAAATGAACTACCAGGTAACTAGAGTTTATAATTAGTTTCTCTACCGAAAACCTTGATAGAATTTCACACCACCTTAACGTACCTGTAAATTCATGATTACGTTCCGGACCGCAATCACCAATTTACCTTACATTAGGGTTTTGTGTCCTTCTATAACTCTAGACACGCATGTAAAATAATATGATTAACCATGTATCCAAAAATGAGTCCAACTGTTGAGCAGGAAAAAGACTTCTACCAGTCAGTGAGTAGGAACCTCTACCGATTGTTGAGCAGGTATGATAGCCTCTACCAGTCGTTGAGCAGGTTGTAGGGCCTCTACCGACTGTTGAGCAGGCATGATGACCTCTACCAATCGTTGAGTAGGTTATTTTGTACTCTACTAACTGTTGAGCAAGTACTTCATCCTCTATCAGTTGTTTGATTAAGTGTACCAATTTACACACACACATAAATTGCAAATTGATAATATGTACATGTAAGCAATCAAGTATCAAGTATAGCATGTGAGTTGTAATAGAGTTGCCCTAGACAAGGTTAATGACTCTAGGTGTGTCTATAGTAAATAGTTTATATTTCATGAATTCTAGTTTCAAATGTTCAAATATGGTAGATAGTCAAATCCATATGTATAACTAAGGATTATGTTTGATGCAACACACAATCAAGTTTCAATAGTTTGGTTATCATGGGTAACTAGCTCATGTGTGAGAAGGTGAAGGATATGAATTTAGTTCTTGAGAGGATGATGAAAAATTCTTGAAGCAGAATCAAAGTTGTGAGAGATAATGAATGTGAAGATAGTTGATAAAGAGTTTATTTTATATATGGAGATTATATGATTTGGGTAGGGTGTTAAATATTTAAAAAGTGGCTAAGATGGTAAGGTGAAGTGTGATTGTGAAATCCATGGATGGTTATGAAATGAGATTGATTTAAGCTGTAAAATTTTGAGATTTTTGAGCTTAGTTTAAGGAAGGTGAGTGTAATCATTTATTCATTAATTAAAACGAATAAACGAAAACGTTGACTTATCAAAACTTCTAGATTCTAATAACATAGTGAAGACATGCTTTAGCCTATAAGTGAACACTCATCCCGAGAATTCCCAGGTAGGCATCCGGGTCCCTCGTCTGATTGGGATATATGCGCAATGCCAGTCCTAGACAGAAAACTCAGAATACAGGCGTTCACCCTTCCAGATTGCACGTGTTCGTTATTAAAATCTAGAACTTCGACGAGATCTCAAGGTGGTTCAGGCTAAACTTGAGGATTGTCCTATTAGTCTAAGAGTAGATCTTGTGATGGAGAGCAATCTTCTTGCAGGGGTTGAAGTAGGGATAAGAAGTAGGAGTGAGATAGAGAATAGAAAGTAAAAGGAGCAAATACTGGTTATATTCCTATGGTTATAGACTAGATTATTTTTCTAATAACCTAATTCCCTATAACCAAGGCTCTGGTACCAATCTGTAACACCCCAACCGATGGCGGAAACATCGGGATGTCACGTTTTGATGATTGTTTCAGTAGCACATGGTATTCAAGTTTTAATTTGAAATTTATTTAAAGTAAAAAAATATCCAAAATTGAAAATACATAACAAGTCTTAAATGGAATTCTAATACATCAAAAAGCCAAACAAAGCATAAACTTCAAATTGTCTCCTCATGCTAACTCTCTAGACTTCAATCATCATTATTTCCTGTTGAGTTGTAAAAATGGGGGGGGGGGGGGTCAACTAGAAGTTGGTGAGAATACATAAGCCATGTCAAGCAAATAGTTTAAGTATAAAAGTTTAGCAATTCATATGTCTATCGTAAGTTTAAGTCTACATGAATAAACATGAAATGTTGAATCGACATAATCAAACCTCCGACTAGTTTAGGTTCATCCCGTCATCCACGGTTCACCTTAATATGTTGGAACGATAACAATCACCCACGCTACCTATGTAGGAGGTACACGTATTCGGGTGGGATGTCAATCCAATAGATCTATTATTGAGTATCGCCGGCTTGGCCATAGCTAATGATTATGTAATGTTGAAACTCGTTGAAACTCGTTGAAACTGTTGTTGTCTAATTCATGAGGCATTAAAGTTTACAACTAGACATGCATGTAGAATTGCTTAAGTATAATGTTGCAAGTATAAAGAATTGCATAAACATGGTTACGTAAACTCACCTTAGCAAAGTATTAAGTCTCGAGAAATAGAATATGTGTAGCCCCAAAGTTGCCAATTACAAGAGCTTATAATCAAAGCTTCAATTGTAGAAGTAATGGACTATAGAAGAAAGGTATGAGGGAAAGTTTAATCGGATTGAAACAATCGATTTAGAGGTGCAAAGTATAATGGGTAATAGGTGGGTTTTTATACTAGTTTTGGATTCAATTAGCCATTAAAATTGGTCAACACCATAAAGTAAGGTTTTATGATGAATTGACTATTTGACTAAGACTTTGACTGTTTGACTAAGACTTTGACTAGGACCTTGACTATGACTTTGACTATTTGACTCAAGGCTTTATTTAAGAAATAAAAAAAAATCATTAGTTTGAATTAGAAAATAAAAAAACACCGTCTTATAAAATGACGATTTTATAAATAGAAATAGGATAGGACATATGTCATGATTGAAGAGATTTTTTTTTTCTTTAGTACAATGATAAAAGAAACTTAGAAAAATAGAGTTCACGGATAAAGATAAGAAAACTTAGAAATAAATTAGACTTTATATCATGGATCGGGAAATACTTTAATGCAAAATAAATGGGAAAATTCATGAGGTTACATCAAATAACACTGGGGATGGAACAGCCTTGTAGTTTGCACTACTAGGTGGTGAGGGTTCTTCAATGATATGGTCAACCACATAAGCAATGTGTTTGTAACTTTCTAGCTTTTTGTTGACCTTTTCAGCAAAGCATTTGATGGTTTCCATTTCTAATTTTGTTTCTTCAAGTTCATTTATATAACTATTTATGGCAAGTTGTTTTAAAGAAAGAGTTTTCTTTAGGTCAGAAATGTCCTTTTTATAACCATCAAGCACTTTGTTGAACTCATGTGCTTCTTTGCAATAAGATTGACAGTTGATTCTCGCACGCTCAAGTTGAACCTTGAGTTGCTTGTTTTCCTCTGTCAGTCTATCACAAGTTTCACAATATTTATCACTGTTCATATCAATTGTGGATTCAGAACATACTTGTTTCGGAAGATCAGTCATAGCCATCAAAGCAAAATGTGCTTCCTTTCCAGCAAAGAACTTTGAGTAATCAATCCTTGTGAAAGCGTCATCAACAATGCATGACTTCCGAGTCATTAGAAAATCAACTTCGGCTAGGAGTTGATCAATATCATCGTCTAATGAATTGCCACGAGCTTCCGAATCTGTTTCACTCTCTGAATCAGAATATGCCGAATCACGCTCATTAGGAATATCAGTGACAGAATCAATGATCATTCCTGAAGTCTTCTTAACTTGTGATTCTTCAATAGTAAGATCAGCTTCATCTACCATCTCCTCAATCTTTACTTCAGAAACCTTCTCGGTCCCCAAAACTTCTTCAACTATCACCGACTCCTCTAAGTCAATCTTCTGAGCAACACAAGCTACATTCCCAGCAGTAATTTCTTCAACACTTAGTTGCATCTCCGTCCAGTCAAAACCTTCATCTTTTTGTATCACCAAAGCCTGATTTTGGTTTTCAGTTTGTGTTCGGCTATTTGGTGTGGAAATAGGAATAATGGTTCCGGTTGAATTATGTGGTGTTTGAGTTTGAGTCTGGTTGGGTGTAGTTGTTTGTCTAGCAGAGTTATTATGTGAGGTGTTCTGTCGGTTTTGGTAATTGTTTTGTGGTTGATAGTTATTGTTGTTTTGGTTTTGATAGGTTACTTGGTTCTAAGATTGACGATTTTGGTGATTTGAGTTAAAAGGATTTCTATTACCTTGCTGAGCTGGCTGAGTGCACTCCCTCTTGAAATGACCTTTACCACCACAATTAAAACAAGTAACTTTGGCTTTGTTGAAGCAATATGTGGTGTTAGGTGATGTTGCCAAATCATTCCTACCGAATAACAATAAGCTCCATCTCCTCCTTATCAATCTGTGCATAATCTTTATGTAACACCCCAACCGATGGCGGAAATATCGGGATATCACGTATTGATGATTGTTTCAGTAGCACATGGTATAAATTGAATTTTTAATAATTTATTCAAACATAAATATCCAAAGTAAAGTGATGTCTAGAAATTTAAATACATGGTATCAAATAAGCAACAACTTCAAATAACTTCAAACAATAACTTCATGATAAATCCTCATGCAAACTCAAGCCTCAGCTTCATTGTCACCTGAAACATGTTAATTTTGAAAATATTTTTGGGTCAACAAAAGTTGGTGAGAATTACATAGGTTTTGATAATCGAATAAAAATGTTGTACAATTCAAGTGTCATGGCAAATCTAGTCCATATGTGAAAACATACTAGAAGTAAATCGAGTGCATAATCAACCCTTGTGACTGTTATAATGTGGTACATCCCATACGCTCATGGTTCACTCGAATATGTTATGCGATAACAAACACCCACGCTACCTTTGTAGGAGGCACGTATCCGGGTGGGATTGTCAGTCTAATAGATCTATCATTGTATACCGTCGGCTGATCAATGTTAATGATTATGCTAGAATTGTGCTTACCCTAGTCATGTTCAAGACATAATGCAACATAGAAAAACACATAGACACTTTGATATTTGAATTGCATATAGAATGTTGTAACATGTTTCACCCCAAAAATGGTGATAAATAGAAAAGGGGCTATGTAAAACTCACCTTAGCAAAATGTTATATCTCTTGAAAAATAGAATAGTGGTGTTGCCCAAATATGCCAAGTATTACCCTATACATAAGGTAATAAATATGTCTAAGTCTATCTAGTCTACCAATGTATACTCTACGGCTTCGAATTGGGGATAAGTGCTCGTTTGATTAATAATTAAAATGTTTGATAATTGAGAGAAATTTAATAAATAAATAAACAAAAAATCTTTTTATAAAATTTGAATTTAAGATGGTCACAATAATGAGTTTAAAGTATAAAAATAATTTTTATAAAATTATTTTCTTTAAAATAGAATATTAAATCTATTTATTTCAAATTGTCAAAATTTAACTTTAATATTTAAAAATACTAAAATTAAAGAATTATTAGATTAAAAATTATATTTCTGTTCCAAATAATCAGAAATAATTTATATAAAATTTTGGTGCAAAAATATTAAAAATTGAATTTATTATGATTTATTTATGATTAAAACTAACAAAAATTGATTAAAAATAATGAATAAATGATTTTTCAGAAATAAAAATCATTTCAGAAAAGGTTATTGTCATAAAAACTCAGAATAATTTTTGTGGAAATTTATAAAATTGTTTTGATATTTTAATAGAATTTTATAAATATAATAGAATAAACTTGGATTATTTATTATATATATTAAATAAATAAATTTTTGAAAACTAAAAATTGTATGTTAAACTTTTTCATTAGATTAACACAAAATAATTTTTGTAGAATTTTTAAAAGAGTTTTGGTAATTAAAAATGAATTTAAAAATATAGAGAAATATATATATATATTCATATATATATATATATATAAGTTTGTTTGTTTTTAAAAAAACAAAACAAAAAAAGAAAAGAATGTTGCTGCTGTGGATCGAACCCGCGTGGGAACCCACTGAAGAAATGATACTTACAATAACGAATTGAATACGATTGCACAGTCAAAGCTCAAAGTCAAAACACGAACAAGAAATCAAGAACAGTGGAATGATTATAGAAATTGGAGGTTGAGAAAGAATGAGTGGCGAGTTGTGATTGTCCAGAGATGCTCAATTTATAGTGTGGTGGTCTAGATCATCGAATTGGTATTTTTGACCTCGTCTTTAATGTATGACGCGTACACGAGCAAAATTGGTAAGAATTGAATGATAATTGAACGTGTATATGACTCATAATAGGCCGGTAATCACGATCTCATATCAATTCAGGAACAATTACGCGTTCAAATGTTTAATTATGGAAGATTGATACCACAGTTGACTTTCCAAGTCAACTGTGAAGAATGAATCATGTGATATAATTATAACGGGTTGGGTTTAGAACAATAAGTATGTGTAGAGCAGTTGGTTATGTGTGTGTGTATAAGAACCGGCTTGGGGCGCGGGTTCGAGTCCCGGCCCAATCTTTTATTATTTTTGCAATTAAACCACATTTATATGTATATTATATATATTTAATATTGTGTTAGGGTTCCAAAAATGCCACAATAATAATTAAATGCGAACAAAAATCATGAAACTTGACGTTTTTATTCATGGTAATAGTAACGTACAAGTTATAAATGCGTAATGTTACAGTCTCCCCTACTTTTAGAAACTTCGTCCCGAAGTTGGAGTTGGAGAGTCTGGTGGAAAAAGATGTGGGTACTTAGACTTCATCTGATCTTTACGCTCCCAAGTGAACTCTGGACCTCGTTTAGATTCCCAACGAACCTTAACGATCGGAATGCGAATGCGCTTGAGTTTCTTGACTCCAGTATCAACGATCTCGACGGGTTTCTCGATAATGTGCATAGTTTCATCGATTTGCACATCTTCAAGAGGAACATGGAGGTTCTCATCTGCTAATCATTTCTTGAGATTCGAAACATTAAAGGTCGGTTGAACATTGCTTAGCTCAGGTGGAAGATCAAGTTTGTAAGCCACTTTTCCAATCTTGTCAAGAATTTTGAATGGGCCTACGTATCGAGGAGCTAGTTTTCCCTTTCTACCGAAACGAATCACTCCTTTCCAAAGGGATACTGTTGATGCATTTTGCGACTAAGGATTGGATATACTATAATTAACATGTGTTAGTAGATAGCCGAAGGTGAACATAACCGGGCGAATGTAGTTTTATATGGGCGAAGGTGAAGAGAATGGGGCGAAGGTAGAAATGATCTGGGCGAATGAAGAATGGACATGGACTGAAGAACACATTCGACCACTCTTAGTGGGCGAATGTGGAATATGCTCACATTCGACCAGAAGAAAGGGGCGAATGTGCAGAGCCTATATATAGTTTTTGAGTTTTTGATTATGTAAGTGAGTTGTCATTTGTGTCCAGGTTCAGTTCAGGTTTAGGAGTGTTTTTGAGAGATTATCTGTGTGATTCTAGATTAACATAAACAGTTGTAAATGCTTATTGATTGAAAGTTAATCTATGAAAATGATATTGAAAATGATCTTGATTGTGTCGTGATTTGTATCTTATCAATTTGTTCAGATCTAGGGTTTCCGCACCTAGATTTGTGACTTGTATGATCGTGTAATCCTGTTTTTAGATAAAATCCAACGCTCACAAAGTGGTATCAGAGCTTAGAGGATCATACAACAACAAATTTGATAAGATCAGAGTTGATTTGGACATGTTTTAGACAAATTATCATCTGTTTTTACAAAAACTCTTAAAAACATAGTTTTTGATCGATTTAAAGGTGAATTTGTAGTCGAATTCAAGTTTTCCAAGACTTAAAGTTGTTCCAAATCAAATCCGAAACATAACCTGATTGAGATCATTCAAATCCAAGAACTTTTGAAAATCTGAGATCAAAATAACCGTTTTTCAAACAATAACCGTTTTTCAAAAATGAGATCTGACTGTTTTGGGCGAACCTGGAACCTGGACTGAGTGTGGTGGGCGAACCTGACAAAAAGTGGGCGAACCTGAGTGTTTGAGTGGACGAACCTGAAAACTTGTTTAGAATTTTTCACATTCGGGTATAACATTCCACATTCGACCGTTTTTGGTTCGGGCGAAAGTGGAAAGTGTGTTGGTTTGATTTACATTCTGGTCATTTCCACCTTCGGTTGATACTGTTTGGACGAAAGTGAGATAGAAGGGACGAGAGTGAGATCATTTTGGACGAGAGTGAGAAATAGTGGACGAACCAAGGATAATTTGGACGAACGTATTAGTTTTTGGGCGAACCTAAGATTTTTGCTGAAAAATTTTTCTAAGTGTTGAGATTTTCAGATTGTGATCATGTGGCGTTTTCAAACTACTTCGGGATCAGCACCAACACAACCACAACAGCAGACAATGGACCCATGGACAGTGGCAGCTCAAAAGTCGAACACGCAATCCTCACAACCACATAACTACATGACAACAACGAGCACGATGCCTCAGAATGTAGCACATCCGGCATTACAATCAGATTACTGGGGAGTAGCTGCAGCGGCGGTAAATACTCAAACCACTAATGCTATCTCTACTTTGATTAAGGATTTGTCTACAGGTAGTGGAACTCGGCCACCTAAGCTCATGGATATGCAAGAGTACAACCAGTGGCACACCATGTTCAAGATCCATCTGGAGGGCATGGGAGTTGAAGGAGCTGAGGCATGGAGCATGATCGTGAAAGGATACACAGCACCGATTCTGGAGAATACCGGTGAGTTGATTCCTCTGGAGAGCTTGACTGAGGATGAAAAGAAGAAATACGTGGTGGAGAAGAAGGCGTTCTCTCAACTGACACAGGCGATCACAAGTGACCTGTTGCATCAGTTTGGGACATGTACTACGTCAAAGCAGCTTTGGGATAAGCTGAAGAGGAAGCATGATGGAAATGAGAAGACTAGGAGTTTGAGAATGGAGGAATTGGTTAAAGAGTTTGATAATTTTTCTTTCATTAATAATGAAACTTTGAAAGAACTAACTCCGAGATATATGCATTTATTGTCTGAATTGTCTAGCTATGGTGTACAGATTCCAATGACTAAGCAGGTGGATAAGTTTGCAGATGCTTTACCACCACAATGGGATCAGCATGTGGAGGTACTCAGAGAGAAGGATGCTTATCAATTCTGGACCATTTCAGAGTTTATTGAGAAGCTGGAGAACAAAGAGCTGGAGGATAGGAGGAAAGCTAGGAGGTCACAGATTCCTCAGAATCCAAGTCTGTATTTTGGAGGTACTTCAGTTTCAGCTGGAAACTCGAGCTCTGGAAGCGTTGCACCACATGTTGCATGTATTTCCAATGTCATGGATTCATCAAAACCAACCACTAACTACACACCACCACAATACAATTCCTACTCACAACCATCATACACACCACCACAATATAGTTCCTACATTTCCCCAATCTCTCCAATGCAACAAGCAAGTTTTTACACTGCTAACCAAACACAACAACCATCAAACCAAGTTACTCAACATAAACAACCAGTGGTTTTGGACACATCCAACTTAGGAAATGTGACTGTGGAGGTTGCTCAGCAACACATTGCATTAGTCTCTGCTATGGTTTCATCCTACAATGGCTTGGTTGCTAGTCAAATTGGGAACAACAACTTGACCAACGAAGACTACGCACAAATAGACAAGGAAGAGATGGAACTAATTGACATTCAATGGGCTTTTGCGAGTATAATGAGGAGAGCAACAGAGTTCATAGAGAAAACTGGAAGGACTGACTTGGCAACTTCTCCCAACACAACCTATGGTTTCAATAAGGAGAAGGTTACATGTTTTAATTGTGGAGAGAAAGGACACTTCAAAAGGGAATGCACCCAGCCACCTAAACAAGGTAACCGAAACCCTTTCAATGCAAATTACCAGAACCGTCAACAAAACCAAGTTTCTTACCAAACCAACAACAACTACCAAAACCGAAACTTTAACAACCAAAACAGACAACCAAACATTCAAAACCAGATTCAAAACCAATCTCCTAATCACCCAAACCGAACAGTTGTACCTATCACCACACCTACTGAGACTCAACAGAATGCGAGTCAGAACCAAGCTTTGGTGACTCAACAGGATGAGAGGTTTGACTGGTCGGGTATGCAAATAGGAGTTGAGGAAGTGACTACTGGTGGGAATGTGGCATGCGTTGCTTATCAGGTTGATTTGGAAGAGTCGGTGGCAGTTGATGAGAAGAAAGAAACTGAGGAGAGTGAAAGTGATGATTCTGAGACTGAGATGGAAGTGGAGAGTGAACCTGTTGAGGTTAAGGCTGAGGAGAAGAGTTCTGGGATGGTGATTGATTCAGTTTCTGATGTTCCAGAGGAGTGTAAATCAGTCTATTCAGATTCTGAGAGCGAATCAGACACAGAGGGAAGTGTTGATTCTTTGGATGATGATATTGACCAGTTGCTGGCAGAAGCTGACTTTTTGATGACGAGGAAGTCGTGCATAGCTGATGATGCTTTCACCAAGATCGACTACTCAAAGTTTTTCACTGGAAAGGAAGCTCATTTTGCTTTGATGGCCATGACCGAACCGCCAAAACCTGTAAGTTCTGAATCTAGCACTGATGTCATGAGTGATAAATACTGTGGGACTTGTGATAGATTGACAGAGGAGAATAAACAACTTCGAATTTCACGTGATAGTGCTATTCAAAACTGTCAATCTACTCGCAAAGAGTTAAATGCTTTTAACAAAGTGTTAGATGGCTATAAAAAGGACATTTCGGACTTGAAAAACACTTTGTCATTGAAACAATTGGCCATAAATAACTACATCAATGAAATTGAAAACACCAAGTTGGAAATGGCTGCCATTAAATGCTTTGCTGAAAAAGTTAACAAGAAACTGGAAAGTTATAAAAATGTTGCTTATGTCGTGGATCATATCATTGATGATAACACCACCAACTACAAGTCTGTACCATCTCCGGTTCTTTTTGAGAACCATAACTATCATCAAGTTATACCGGAGAGTTCGGTGAAATCAGACTCATCATCAGAGATGGAATCTAATACCTCGAGTATTGGTGATCCATATTCCGATGTGAGACCGATTTTGGGCTTAAACAATGAGGGTGTTTATGCTGAGAGTGATAGTTCAGACTCAGATAATGATGATACTGGTAGTGATCAATCTGTTAATGAATGTGAGATTCCAAAAGAAAATCACATCGTTACTACTGAACCAGTGTCACCATCTGATCATGTTCATCCAATGGCAAAGGCTATTCATGATAAGAAGTCTGAAAAGTTTGATGTTAAGAAAAAGAATGATGTTAAGAATGTGATTGAAAAGAATGAGCTGAATGAACCAAGTGACAAACCTGTAAAGGTGTTTTATCGGATGGAAGGATCCGATAAGATCATTGCTGATGAGGAATTTCCGATTAAAAATGTTAACTATTCTAAACTTGATAAAATCTGGCAAGAAAGCACAATATGGTTTCCAAAACATGAAAGAACCAATGAAATTCCACCAGAAATTTTAAAGAAACTGTTTTCAGAAGTTCCTCAAGAGCCAAAAATTCATGTCACTGAGTTCATTCGACCAGAGGATAAAGCAAATGGTTTTCATGAACCTTCTTACTCGAAAGGATCACTTCCTGAGAGTTTAAGAAATCAACAATATAATGATCAATTTCCTGTAAGATCATTTGCTTCACCAAATGCTCATTATGTGTTTGAGGAATATAGAAAATGCTTTAAATGTGGAGAACGTGGGCATTTACTTGCTCAGTGTCCATATGTAAGGCACAAGAGACATGAAGTTGAGGTTAAGAATTCCTTGAAAAAGCCGATTGATCATTATGTTCCACCGCATAGACGGACTTTTCTTCAACAACAACATTTTCATAATCAAAACAATTTTCAAATGAGGAACAACCGTCCATTTCATTATGATCGAAGGAATAGGATTGCAATGGAACAATCTTGGAGAAAACCAGTGGTGAACACAACAGCTGATAGACAAAAGGTTCCACAAAAACCAATTGTCAAGTCAAATGTTGGACCTAAGTCTGTTCATTCAGATAAGGTTGCTAAGAAAGTTACTTTCAGTAACAATGTTCAGAAACCTATTGAGAAACCAAAATCTCAAATTCATATTCTCAAAAGGTCTGAACAATCTTGGACACCTAATGGTTCTCCAGGAGCTTCTACGTCAAAGGTGAGTGAGAAAAGTGAAACTGTTTTGAAAAATCAGAAAACGGTTGATTCAATACAAAAAGTTGTTGAAAAAGTCATTGAGAATGATTCTTTGAAAGCCAAAGTTCAAAGGCCCAAGACTCAGGCTTGGGTCCCCCGAAAGAACTAATTGTCTACTTTTTGTGTGCAGGGAGCTTCAGTTGGTCCTATTAGCAGTCTCTGGATTGTTGATAGTGGAGCTTCAGGCCACATGACGGGGGATTTGGCGTTGCTGTTCGATGTGAAGAATATTAATGGAGGATATGTAGCGTTCGCGGGTAATAAAGGAGGTTATATCACGATGGAAGGAAGCGTGAGTAACGGGATTGTGACTTTCGAGCGGATATCTTATGTGAAGCAGATAGACTATAATCTGTTGAGCGTCAGTCAAATATGCGATAAACAATTCTCTGTGCATTTTGATGACAAATCCTGCTACATACTCAAACCGGGCTTCAAGATTCCAAAGGAGTGGGTTATGTTGATGGCACCTCGAGTCAACAATCTTTACATTCTTGATATGTCCAAGGCAATGACACCACAGGGACAGATAACATGCTTTCTATCCAAGGCGACCGAAAAAGAATCTATAATGTGGCACCGCAGAATGGGGCACATTCATCTGAGGAAAATGAATCAGTTAGTGAGAAATGGACTTGTCGATGGAGTTAACGTGAAACATTTCCATCTAAACGACAAGTGTGTGAGCTGCATGAAAGGAAAACAACACAGACAATCCCATAAAGTGAAGAAGGTTAACTCTGTTGAGATGCCGCTTGAGCGATTGCACATGGACCTTTTTGGACCGGTCAAGCGCAAAAGTCATCTTGGAGAGCTTTATTGTTTAGTTGTCACTGATGACTATTCACGATTCTCATGGGTGATGTGTTTGAAGAACAAAAGCGACACCTTTACCAACTTACAAGTTCTGTTCACTCGGCTGGAGAATATTTACAATTTGAAGATAAAAAGGATCAGGAGTGACAACGGGACGGAGTTCAAAAATGCAAAGATGGATGAACTTTGTGAAAGCAAAGGGATACATCATGAATATTCAGCTCCGTATACCCCGCAACAGAACGGTGTTGCTGAAAGAAAGAATAGGACTCTGATTGAGGCTGCAAGAACAATGCTCGCTGATTCAAATCTTCCAGTAATGTTCTGGAACGAGGCGATTTATGCAGCAAACTATACATTAAATCGGGTTTTGACAGTGAAGAAGTTTGGAAAAACATCTTATGAGCTGTTACACCGACGAAAGCCCAATTTAGAGTATCTAGAACCATTTGGGGCGCCATGTACGATGTTGAATCCAAGCGAGAAGTTTAGTCCTAAAGCTGAAGAGGGATATTTTGTTGGATATGCAACCCCGCTAAAACGGGTATTCAACAAGAGAACTCGTCAAGTGGAGGATTGGGCTAACGTGGAAGTTCAACGCTACACACAAAATTTGCAAGGCACGGGCCCTGATTGGATGTTTGATTACAAAGATTTCTTTGAATCATTCAATCTAGATAGCCTGGTTGAAGAAGCTGTGATCAGATTACTTTACGAGTGTGAAAACGCGGCAACTTCACCGCTGATGCGTCCAATCACCGTAAACCCCCCACCAGCTTCTAGTGATACCAGTGTTCCTACACAAGAAGAAGAGTTATTTCAAGAAGCTTCAACTTCATTAGACACTTCAGAATCTGAAGATGAACAATTTGAAGAAGCTGTTCTTGAAAATGCAGAAGACTTAGAAGAGCAAACTGTGAACCCAACTCCAAATCCAGACGTTGCTTCATCGTCTAACACGGGTCAGGATCAGGATGCTGTAGAGAATTTGACTGCTCAGACGGGAGTGATTGTACCTGTTAATCCGGAATCTCGGATTCATCGTATTCACCCGCTGGAGCAAGTAATCGGTGATCCTGGTAGTGGAGTGATGACCAGAGGGCAGCTTAAAAGCGTTAATTCGCCAGAGAGTTTTGGTGCTTTAGCATTGTATGCCAAAATTCAGAAATCTGGTAGCCAAAATGATTGGTCGTTTGCATGTTATGTGTCGCAGGTAGAGCCTAGGACATACAAAGACGCTTTGCAAGAAGATGCCTGGGTTGAGGCAATGCAGGAAGAGTTATTGCAATTCCAGAAATTGGGAGTCTGGACGCTCACAGATTTGCCGCCGGGACGAAAGAAAATAGGCACTAAGTGGGTGTTTAAGTGCAAAAAGGATGATCGTGGAGTTATTGTAAGGAACAAAGCCAGATTGGTTGTGCAGGGTTTCCATCAGATTGAAGGAATTGATTACAACGAAATCTATGCACCAGTAGCACGAATGGAAGCTATTCGGATGTTCCTTGCGTTTGCTTCGTATAAGAAATTCAAAGTCTATCAAATGGACGTCAAGAGCGCATTTTTGTACGGTAAAGTCAAGGAGGAGGTTTATGTCGGGCAACCACCAGGCTTTGAGGACCCAATCCATCGGGACAAGGTCTACGTGCTGAACAAAGCTTTATATGGTTTGCACCAGGCTCCAAGACAGTGGTACGAGGAGCTAAGTACATACCTCATCTCCAAAGGATTCAAGCGCGGCCTCGTCGATTGTACCCTCTTTACGAAGAAGACGGGAGATGACTTGCTTCTAGTACAGATTTACGTTGATGATATTATATTTGGTTCAACTAACGAACTCTTGTGCAGGGAATTTGAAACTGTTATGCAGGAGAAGTTCGAAATGAGCGCTATGGGAGAAATGCAGTTTTTTTCTCGGCTTACAGGTGGATCAAAGACCCGACGGGATCTTCATTCACCAGACGAAATACGTAGCCGACATCTTGAGCCGATTCCAGATGGAGGACTCTAAGCCGATGGATACCCCGATTCAACCCAATCACGGGATTGGAGTCGACGCTAAGGGGGAGCTGACAGACCCATTTACATACAGAGCAATCATCGGATCTCTGATGTATTTGACAGCGTCTCGACCAGATATTATGTATGCAACGTGTCTCTGTGCGCGTTACCAATCGAAGCCGAAACAAAGTCATCTGACGGCGGTCAAGCGTATCCTTCGATATCTGAAGGGCTGTCCATCAAAAGGACTTTGGTACCCTAATGATGATGATTTTGATTTTATTGCTTTTAGTGATGCAGATTGGGGCGGCTGTGACAAAGACAGCAAATCAACAACAGCCGGTTGCCAGTTTTTAGGGAGCAGGTTAATTACCTGGCAATGCAAGAAACAGACTTCTGTCGCACTGTCTACATGTGAAGCCGAGTACATTTCAGCCTCGAGTTGCTGTTCGCAAGTGCTCTGGATCCAACAACAGATGGTCGATTACGGTTTGCAGTTTCTTAAAACCCCTATACACTGTGACAACGAAGCCGCAATTGCATTAACTAAAAATACTGAAAATCATTCTAAAGCTAAACATATCCGGATTAAATATCATTTTATCCGTGACTGTTATGCTAAGGAATTGATTGACATGGTCAAAATCCATACTGACTACCAACGTGCAGATTTGTTTACAAAAGCTTTTGACAGATCCCGCTTTGAATATCTTTTGAAAGTAAACAATATAAAGGAAAAACAGGACTAATCGGCTCCTCGGTTTATCATTTTTAGTTTTTAGTTTTAGTTTTAAATTGTTGCTAATTGGGAATTTCTCTTTGCTAATTGGGAATTTCTCTTTACTATCATAATCCTCAAAGAAGTTGATGCTTTCGAGGGGGTTGTTTAATCCTCAAAGAAGTTGATGCTTTCAAGTGGATTGTTTCTTTAAAAATTTTGTTTTGTTTTGTTTTTCAGAAAAATTAAAAACCCAAAAATATGTTCTTTATTTTAGGGGGAGTCATTTTATCAGAAAAATCAAAAACATTGAAAAATTTTCAAAATACCTAAAAATTAGAAAAACCCAAAATGATTTCCTGGATAAAAAGAGGAAATGATAGTACATCAGTGGGGATCTGACACAGGCTAAAGAATTGTATAGTTTTAATGAGACGTATGTTGATTACGTGTGATATGCTGATAGGCTTCGTAGACTTTATATTGCGTGCATTAGTGATACAAACATAACAAACTACGCGTTTGTGGATGAACACCTCATGGGCATATGGTCTTAGTACCGTAATTTCGTTTGATAGGGTGTTTGTACCAAACTCGGAGGTTTAGGGTCGTTATGTTATTAGTTGTCTGGGGATAGCCTATCTGATCTTCTGCTGTAAGTCATTACGGACCTAGATCAGACAGGATGTCTTTATAAAAGAGCTTTATGCTAAAACCTAAAGTTACCGAATTGAGGAACTTTCCATGTTATATGATGATCAAAGATTATCTATAATATCGTATTGATCATTGATGCAAATCATGATTAATATCAGTCCTCAACCTGGTATGGTGCATATGTTACTTTGCTGCATTAATTTGCTGACCTGTATACCTCTATGCATTATATCTTGTACAATTACAGACGACGAAAGCATAATCACGCTTTACAATGAGTCTTTGTGCAGATTACTTCTTGATACGGGAGTATGTCGTGTGTGTGGGAACCACAATGTGTTAGTCTAATATATCTAATTCGTATCATTTTAAAGCATTGCGTAATTGTCTGCATGTGAGCTTATGTGGACAACAATATCAGCAATTGCCGTATCACATATTGTTTCTAATGATAATATTGAACACCAGATCAACGCTGTGTTCAGATTTCTCAGAAAACTGATATGATCCTCTTACCGGAAATCACAAAATGTTTACTGCTTTCATTTACTTTGTTGCATTTTACTTTGTTGCATTTTACTTTTATTGTCAAAAAGTTACAAAATCCAAAAAGATTTTAGGTGTGTTTTGATATAAATTTCAGAAAATCCAAAAGATTTGCATTTCTGCTTTATTTTTGATATCCGGGGATGCTTGATGGTCAATTTCTGAGATTTGATAACACCATCTGGTCTTTGTAACATTCAAAATGTGAAAATTTGAGTTTTGGAAGTTTAACGGATTGAAAAATGTTGAACGGGATTCGAATTCGTGAATTGGTGAAATTTTCAGATTTTTCCATTTCACATTCGCCCTTAAATGGGTCGAATGTGGAAAAATCTTCAAGTTCGACCGTTTTTGTTTTGGGCGAAGGTGGATATTTCCACTTCCGAGTGAAAATTCCACTTCCGGGTATAAGGTTTCACCTTCGGGTCTTAAAAAGGGGCGAAGGTGGCCTGTTTCTACATTCGTGTCTTTAACTAGGGGCGAATGTGGATTTAACCTACTTTCGACCATTTCATACGGGCGAACGTGGACATCTATAAATACGTCTATCACCTTCGAACCCTTCATTCTGAAATTTTTCAAAAAATTCTGTCATACCAAGACCTTGTTGTTTTTGTTTTTATTAACTCACTGATTTGTTCCCTGATCACTACTCATCATTTTAAGACTCATCTTGCAGGTAATGGACATCAAATCAGACCAGAACTGATTGTTTTAAGAACACGACCTAGGGTTTCCAGTTTTGGGATTTTTTGATGATGTTTGATGCTTGTTTTTGATAGCCGATCATTTAACATAGGTTTTAGGGGGAGATGATGGAAGGAATTAGGATAAAAACATGTTTAGTTGATAATTTTGATCGATTGAACACATAGAACCCTAATTCCATTTGAAAACCTATGTAAAATGATTAATTGATAAAATTGGTAATAGACGAATGTTAGTCGGACATGTTAGTATGTTTTAGAATCAAAATCATAAGTTAAAACCAAACATGACAAAATTTCAAATTTTGGGGTTAAATATTTTACATTCGGGTGTTATAAAACGGGCGAATGTGAAGTTGGGTGGACGAATGTGACTTTAATCAGAAACTTTTTCATATTCGTCCATATATTATCACATTCGACCAGTTATTCCCACATTCGGCCAGTTTCAAAATGGGCGAATGTGCAGATGTCTTTGACCAAAATTTTTTATATTTTTGTCGTTTTTGTGTTTTGACGCGTTTTACTGATTTTCATGTGCAGATGGCTGAACAACCCGAGAATATTGAAACACCAGCAGTGAATGTTGAGACTCCAGCAGAGATAACAGTTCAAGATCCAGTCCCTGTAGCTGAAACATCTACTCCGAGCAGTTGGCCTTTCGAACGATCGCACAACTGTTGCGCTTATCTAGGAGACGTTGAGAAAAACACGGAGTTTACAGGGATTATTGATTTTCTGAAGAGGAGCAGGATTGTACATGCTCTAGCTACACCAACCATCATTTACAAAGACATAATTGAAGATTTTTACCAGAACGCTAAGTATGACTACTGGGAGAATCAGACTATCATCAAGAGCAAGATTCAGGAGATGGAGATGTTCTTGACTGAAGCTGACATTCGGGAGGCGTTACAGATTAAGTTCGAAGATAGTGAGGATCCCAGGGAGTTATCTTGGACAGAACAGAAGGCGTGCTTCTTAAGGATGAAATACAAAGGTCCTATCACTGACGGATCGATGTATAAAGGGAAGCTGGGAGTGCAGTACAAGTACTTTGCACATGTTCTGATTCATGTTTTTGGATGTGTTAGTGGTGGTTATGACGTGATGAGAAAGAGTTTGAGTTCATTAATGGTTGCGTTAACGCTAAACAAACCATTTAATGTTTCTGGGATGATCCTTGACCACATGCTGGAGATGCTGAAGGGTATAAAGTTTAAGAAGTTTATGTTGTATCCGAGGTTTCTAATGATGATCTTTGACTATAAGTATCCAATGCTGAAGAAGGATCCGACAATGATCCTAGGGCAAGATCACATGAATATTAGAACCTTGATGAGGATGAAAGGTTACAAAGGTGTAGCTGATAATGAGAAGCCACCTAACAGGAGATTGTTTGGGGCTTTGGCTCGTCCGGATTACACTGATCCTGGCAAGAACAAAGCAAGACATGATGAGAGTGACTCAGACAATGATGATCCCTTAGTGTATGCTGATTCAAGCACTAAGCGGAAGCGTCAAGTAGTCAATCCTGGAGCCAAAGGGAAGGGCAAAGGAAAGGCTATTGATCAGGGAAGCACCAAGCAACAGGCTGCTAGAAAGAAATCGACGGCGAAGAAAGGATCGGGTTTGGTGGATGAAGAGTCTGTAGATTCGGAAGAGACTGAGGTTGAGGAACAGTGGGATTCTGATGACGAGAACGTAAGGACCACCAAACGTAAGGCCACTATGGTTGGTGAGTCTGAATTATTGAACCAGTCGATTGAAGAAGCTGAGAGACGAAAGAAATCAGTTGAAGATGAAGGTTTGGGAGTTGATCTAGCTGAACTGAGTGTTGGAGATACAGTAGTTGTGAATTTGCCAAAGAAGACAAAGAAACAAAAGACTATGGCAAAGAAGTCAAGTGTGAAAGAACTGAGAGAGAAAGAATTGGCTCAGTTGCTGAAAGGAAAGAGATTACCTGATGCTGGAACACCATCCAAGTTATCTTCACCAGTTGCTAAGAAGCAGAAGAAAGGGAAAGAGGCAGAGACTTTACCAATCGATCAGTTCAATATCGATATGGATAAAGTGCTCGATATGTTTAGGAAGCCTCAAAAGGAGAAAGCTGTTGAAGTTGAGCCCTCCAGATCAAAGTCAAAGAAAGTGACTGTTGATGATGATGTTATGAAACAAGTTAATAAAAAGATGGAGGACATGATGAAGATGTTGATTGCTCAACAAGCTGAGATCACTAAGTTCAAGCAGAATGAGGAGAAGATGCTCCAAATTGTAGTTGCTTCGAAATCGAATCAGGATGAGATAAATGATAAGATTCAGATGTTGGAAGCTAAGAATGAGAAGCTTGAAAGAAGATGTGATAGAAACAAGAACAAGATCAAACTGATCAAGGCTGATAACAAAGAATTGAAGAAGGAAAATAAACGCCTTTGTGGTTTGATTGAAGAGCTGTATAGCAGAGCACCCCAGTTGAAAGAGGGTGAGGAAGATGAAGAAGATGATGAACAGAAAGTAGATTATGAGGAATCTGATTCTGAGAAAGAAGAAGATGATGATGAGGATGATGATGGATCGGATAAAAGTGATGATGACAATGATGATGATGATGACAACAATGATGATGATGATGATGCTGAAGGTACAGGAAAGAAGAAAGGTGATGAGTTTAGCAGTGGAAGTGATCATGAAGGAGGAGATGATACTTCTAAGTTTAGTTATGAGAAGAGAACATCGCAGAAGAAGAAAGATACTGGAGAATCGAGTTCCAAGAAGAAAGGTGGGAATGTAGATTCGGATGAAAGTATCTTCTGGAACGAAAAGGTGAGATCTCTGTCTGATGATGCTAAACTGATATACAAGAATATGTTGGAGAAGAGAGAGTGGACCATTGAGTTCACAGGATGCTTCGCTGAAATATTCCAGACTGATGATCTGAGATATGAGCTGGAATATGAAGATCCAGATCTTGAAGAAGGGGAACTACCTGCATCTGTGGCGAAAGAAATACTAGATGGTCTCGCACAGAGGGTAGGGAAGACATTTGAGGAGTTTATGATGGATGAATCGATTCCTGATATTCCTGAAAAGGATATGGGAAGTCATTCTGATGATGTGCATACTCCAGAAAACAATGAAGTTGAAATAGAAGATATTACTCATGAAGAGTTTCCCCAGTATTTCAGAAAAGAAGATGAGAATGAAGTATTTCCTGACTTCACAGAGATACCAAACAAGTCAGCGAAACAGAAAGCAAAGAAAAGAAGCGAAGAGTTTGTTGAGAAGGTGTTTGGTAATGAAAAGAAAGATTCTTCTAACCAGTCTGATGAGTTGAAGAATTATCTGAAGAAGTTGAAGGAGATGGATGAGAACCGACCCAAACCTGAAGCTCAAGGTAACTTTTATCGTTTTCATAATACCAAGTTCAAAGGCAGAGCTCTCGGGTGGACTTATCTGGGCAGACTGAAGTGTATTGCTGCAAAATGGGAAACCGGAATTCTGTATTTCAACAGATTCTGTGACTTGCTTACTCTACCGTACTGGGCGGTGAGAGACTTATGCAGATTCCCAATGTCAGGTGCCGAGGTAAATGGATCGCATGTCGGTTGGTGCGCAGATAAATTGGTTTGGGAGAGTCGTACGAGATGGAACAGGTTCAAGCCTCAATATCCTCGTAGAAAAGAGCATAGGGATATTGATCCTCAAACCAATATGAAGCGTGTGACGTTGATATACAAAGCACCTAATGTGATGAGAAAGATTCCATTGATGCCAATGCCACAGCATTTTAGTGCTGATTTCATATTCTGGTATTACGATTGGAGGAAGGCAGAAGCGGTGATTGTGTTGAGGGATGGAAAGGATAAATACAAGCATGTGCATGTATTTGATCCTATGTGGCTGATTAATTGCACATTCGAAGACATCATCATGTTGTTCTACAATCCGATTTATTATGAACCCAACGATTTTGCTCAAGCAAGAAAGTATACTCAAGTTGTGGGAGTTTGTTTTGCATATGACATAAACGCTGGAAGCAACTTGGAGGGTAAACTTGGCAAGACTGTGAAGATCACAAATGTGTCAAAGCCTGTGAAGAAAACATTCGAGCCGCCAATGACTTCTGAGCAGAAGAAGCAGCTCAGAATCAAATTGATGAACAAGACGATGGACTATCAGAGAAAACTATCCAATCAATAGTCGAGGGGGAGTTTGTTGATGCATTTTGCGACTAAGGATTGGATATACTATAATTAACATGTGTTAGTAGATAGCCGAAGGTGAACATAACCGGGCGAATGTAGTTTTATATGGGCGAAGGTGAAGAGAATGGGGCGAAGGTAGAAATGATCTGGGCGAATGAAGAATGGACATGGACTGAAGAACACATTCGACCACTCTTAGTGGGCGAATGTGGAATATGCTCACATTCGACCAGAAGAAAGGGGCGAATGTGCAGAGCCTATATATAGTTTTTGAGTTTTTGATTATGTAAGTGAGTTGTCATTTGTGTCCAGGTTCAGTTCAGGTTTAGGAGTGTTTTTGAGAGATTATCTGTGTGATTCTAGATTAACATAAACAGTTGTAAATGCTTATTGATTGAAAGTTAATCTATGAAAATGATATTGAAAATGATCTTGATTGTGTCGTGATTTGTATCTTATCAATTTGTTCAGATCTAGGGTTTCCGCACCTAGATTTGTGACTTGTATGATCGTGTAATCCTGTTTTTAGATAAAATCCCCAACTTGAAATTCCAAGGGTTTACGACGTTTATCAGCATAACTCTTCTGACGACTTCTAGCCTTGAGAAGATTATCATGAATGAGTTGGATTTTGTCTGTGGTTTCCTGGATTAGTTTGGGTCTAGTGATCCGGGCTTCACCAACCTCAGTCCAACAGACAGGTGAACGACATTTACGACCATAGAGTGCCTCGAAAGGAGCCATGTTAATGCTGGCATGATAACTGTTGTTGTATGAAAACTCAACCCAAGGAAGATGAGAATTCCATGCGCCACCAAAATCGATGACACATGACCTGAGCATATCCTCAAGTGTCTGGATGGTCCATTCAGTCTGACCATCTGTTTGAGGGTGATAAGCAGTACTCAGGTTCAACTTGGTACCCAAAGCATCTTGTAAAGAATCCCAAAAGTGGGAGGTGAAACGACCATCACGATCAAAGATAATGTCCAAGGGTATACCATGACGACATACGATTTCACTTACGTACATCTTTGCCAACCTTTCCACAGAATACTTCCCACGAATAGGTAAGAAGTGGGCTGACTTGGTCAAACGATCGACGATTACCCAAATGCTGTCAAAACCTTTGGGTGTACGAGGGAGTTTGGTGATGAAGTCCATAGCTATGCTCTCCCATTTCCATACAGGAATTTCTGGTTGTTCGAGCATACCAGATGGTCGTTGGTGTTCAGCCTTGACCTTTGAACAAGTGAGGCATTTTTCAACGAAAAGAGCAATATCTTTCTTCATACCATGCCACCAATATGAATAACGAAGATCTTGGTACATCTTGTCAGCTCCAGGATGAATAGAATAATGAGACTTATGAGCCTCGTTCATGAGAAAGGTACGAAGATCATCACGGTCAGGAATCCAAAGTCGATTAAGAAAATAGAGTAGACCATCAGGTTTGGTTTCAAGTTGAGTCTCAGCACCACAAGACATTTCGTCGTACATGTTACCTTGGGTGACTGAAGTATGTTGAGCCTGGAGGATACGATCTTGTAGATCAGTACGAACTCTCGCACAATGAAGTTTGATACGCTCTTTGCGACTGAGTGCGTCAGCCACAACATTCGCGTTGCCAGGATGGTAGCGAATTTCGCAATCATAGTCGTTAAGTAACTCAACCCAACGTCGTTGCCTCATGTTAAGATTTTTCTGGTCGAAGACATGTTGGAGACTTTTGTGGTCCGTAAAAACCACACATTTAGTCCCATAAAGATAGTGTCGCCAAATCTTAAGAGCAAAGACAACAACGCCCAATTCGAGATCATGGGTGGTATAATTCTTTTCGTGAGTCTTGAGTTGTCTAGACGCATAAGCAATAACCTTTCCTCGTTGCATGAGAACACATCCAAGACCTTGGTTTGATGCATCACAATAGACCACGAAGTCATCATTACCATCAGGTAGAGACAAGATAGGAGCTTCACAGAGTTTCAGCTTGAGAGTTTCAAATGCTTCCTCTTGCTTTGGTCCCCACTCATAGGGTTTACCCTTGTGAGTTAAGGCAGTGAGAGGAACAGCGATCTTAGAGAAGTTGGCGATGAATCGACGATAATAACCAGCCAAACCAAGGAAAGAACGAACTTCTGTTGGAGTTTTAGGAATACTCCAATTCTTCACAGCTTCGATCTTTGCAGGATCAACATGAATTCCGTTCATATCAATGACATGTCCCAAAAATTGAACTTCCTTAAGCCAAAATTCACATTTTGAGAACTTGGCATACAGTTGTTCTTTCTTTAGGATACCCAAAATGGAGTGAAGATGTTGTTCGTGATCGGATTTTGATTTTGAGTAAATCAAAATGTCATCGATGAAGACGATCACGAATTTGTCAAGGTAGGGTCTACAAACTCGATTCATTAAATCCATAAACACTGCGGGAGCATTGGTCAATCCAAAAGGCATGACCATGAATTCATAATGACCATAACGTGTACGAAAGGCTGTCTTGGGAATATCTTCATCGTGAACTCTAAGCTGATGATAACCAGAATGAAGATCAATCTTCGAGAAGTGGGTTGCTCCTTGAAGTTGATCGAAAAGATCGTCAATCCTTGGCAATGGATAACGATTCTTGATAGTGAGTTTGTTGAGTTCGCGATAGTCGATACACATCCTGAGAGATCCATCTTTCTTCTTAACGAACAAGACAGGGGCTCCCCATGGAGATGAACTGGGGCGAATGAAACCTTTATCAGAAAGTTCCTGTAGTTGACTGGCAAGTTCTTGCATCTCAGAGGGTGCAAGACGATAAGGAGCTTTGGCGACAGGATTAGCACCGGGAACAAGATCAATTCTAAATTCCACTTGTCGAGCAGGAGGCAAACCAAGTAAATCCTCTGGGAAGACTTCAGGATAGTCCCGAATGATTGGGATGTCTTGGATACTTTTGCCTTTGTCCTTCTTTTCTATCACGTTAGCTAAGAAGGTTGTATACCCCTTTCGTAAGTATTTTTGGGCAGTAGTACAAGACATGAGCTTAAGCTCGCCACAAGGCTTCTCACCGTAGATCTTTAAAATCTCACCAGATTCGAGAGGAATGCGAATGACATTCTCAAAACACAGAATTTCAGCACGATGGGTTGACAACCAGTCCATGCCTACTATGACATCAAAACTTCCAAGATGCATAGGGATGAGGTCGATAGAGAAAGTATGTTCGTCGAGATTCAACACACAGTTACGAATAATAGAATTGATCGAGATAGACTTCCCATTAGCTACCTCTACCACTAAAGGTTCCTCTAGGTTAGTTTGGGGTAAGTTAAGTAAAGGTTCAAACTTTAGTGATACAAATGACTTATCAGCTCCCGAATCAAATAATATGGATGCATAGTGGTTATTAATGAGAAACGTACCATTCACCACCTCGTTGTTGTCACGGGCCTGGTTAGCATTGAGATTGTAGGCGCGACCTCGAGCACCTTGGTTCTGGTTGCGGTTCCGGTTTTGGTTGCGGTTTTGGTTCTGGTTCTGGTTTTGGATACGATTGGGGAAATTGTTGATATAGTGATCAGGGCTGCCACACTCGTAGCACTGACCACGAGCATGCCGGTTGTTTTGTTGGTTGGGAGCTGGGGCATTGTTGTTTTGGGCAGCGTGAGGATCTCGGCAGATGTTCACAAGGTGACCATACCTTTGACACTTAGTACAAAAGCGACATGGCACCTGTGCTGGATGATGGTACTTGCAAGTGTTGCACAAGGGGTGAGGTCCGGTGTATGGTTTCTTGGCTGGGTTTTGTGCTGTAGGTGGGGTGGTAGCAACCATGTAGTTCCTAGCCTTGCTCTTCTTGTTGCTTGAGGTCTCGGGCTTAACCTCAATAGCAGGCTGAGGAGTGTCTTTGGCAACAGTCTTCTTAGTGCCCTTGCGAAAGAGAGTACTGTTCTTCACATGATTATCAGTAAAAGTAGCCGCCAGACGTTTGGCTTCTTCGAAGGTGGCAGGATTCCTTCCCCACACCGTGTCCTGGATTTGCATGGGCAGACCACCGATATACTTCTCGATGGCTACCGGCAGGGGAGTGACTTTGTGGGGCAACAATAAGCTAAGCTCGTGAAAGCGGGTATTGTAGGCAAGGTTTTCCCCACTATCTTGAGCAAGGGTGTGGAACTCATCTTCTAGCTTCTTAACCTCGTTGCGAGGACAAAACTCTTCCTTCATAACCTCCTTGACTTGATCCCATGTCATAGCAAGAGCAACTTCGGCCCCACGGGTGCGCTTTTCCTCATTCCACCAAGTGAGTCCTCGTTGTCGGGGCACTCACTGTTGATGAAGGTATTCTCAATACCCTCAAACCATTGTAGGAGTCCTGTAGCTCCTTCTTCTCCACTGAACTTTGGGGGATTACAGGAACTAAAGTGCTTAAGAGTACAGGCTGGGAGACCATTCCCGTTCCCGTTGTGGTTTCCATTTCCATTACCGTTGCCATTACCGTTCCCGTTGCTGTTACCGTTCCCGTTGCCGTTCATCTGGATGACTTGAGCTAGTAAATTGGGAACCAGAGTCGCGATTTGCTGCGCCATTTGTTGAGAAATGATCGCAGCCAGTTGGGCATCGACACCATTATTGTTGTTGTTATTGTTGTTGTTGTGGTTAGCGTCGTGGTTGTTGCTATTCACTTCATCTTGATTGTCACCACTGTTAAGGCGAGTGTTGTGACGTGGAGGCATGATCTGTATGAGACACAATGAAATGAATGAGGTTATAAAAGGAATGTAATCATTTATTCATTAATTAAAATGAATAAACGAAAACGTTGACTTATCAAAGATTCTAAATTCTAATAACATATGAAGACATGCTTTAGCTTATAAGTAAACACTCATCCCAAGAATTCCCAGGTAGGCATCCGGGTCCCTCGTCTGATTGGGATATATGCACAATGCCAGCCTAGACAGAAGACTCAGAATACAGGCTTTCACCCTTCCAGATTGCACGTGTTCGTTATTAAAATCTAAAACTTTGACGAGATCTCAAGGGGGTTTAGGTTAAACCTGAGGATTTTGTCCTATTAATCTAATGGTGGATCAGGATTGCAGCAGACGAATAAGAGTAGGTCACATGTAGGCTTAGGGTTGTATGGGATAGGGATAAGATTAAGGAAGCAATTAGGATTTCAAGTAAGAGAAGCAAGTACTGTTTAAGTCCCTAAGGTTATAGTCTAGATTATTTTCTAATAACCTAATTCCCTATAACCAAGGCTCTGATACCAATCTGTAACACCCCAACCGATGGCGGAAACATCGGGATGTCACGTATTGATGATTGTTTCAGTAGCACATGGTATAAATTGAATTTTTAATAATTTATTCAAACATAAATATCCAAAGTAAAGTGATGTCTAGAAATTTAAATACATGGTATCAAATAAGCAACAACTTCAAATAACTTCAAACAATAACTTCATGATAAATCCTCATGCAAACTCAAGCCTCAGCTTCATTGTTACCTGAAACATGTTAATTTTGAAAATATTTTTGGGTCAACAAAAGTTGGTGAGAATTACATAGGTTTTGATAATCGAATAAAAATGTTGTACAATTCAAGTGTCATGGCAAATCTAGTCCATATGTGAAAAAATACTAGAAGTAAATCGAGTGCATAATCAACCCTTGTGACTGTTATAATGTGGTACATCCCATACGCTCATGGTTCACTCGAACATGTTATGCGATAACAAACACCCACGCTACCTTTGTAGGAGGCACGTATCCTGGTGGGATTGTCAGTCCAATAGATCTATCATTGTATACCGTCGGCTGATCAATGTTAATGATTATGCTAGAATTGTGCTTACCCTAGTCATGTTCAAGACATAATGCAACATAGAAAAACACATAGACACTTTGATGATTGAATTGCATATAGAATGTTGTAACATGTTTCACCCCAAAAATGGTGATAAATAGAAAAGGGGCTATGTAAAACTCACCTTAGCAAAATGTTATATCTCTTGAAAAATAGAATAGTGGTGTTGCCCAAATATGCCAAGTATTACCCTATACATAAGGTAATAAATATGTCTAAGTCTATCTAGTCTACCAATGTATACTCTAGGGCTTCGAATTGGGGATAAGTGCTCGTTTGATTAATAGTTAAAATGTTTGATAATTGAGAGAAATTTAATAAATAAATATACAAAAAATCTTTTTATAAAATTTGAATTTAAGATGGTCACAATAATGAGTTTAAAGTATAAAAATAATTTTTATAAAATTATTTTCTTTAAAATAGAATATTAAATCTATTTATTTCAAATTGTCAAAATTTAACTTTAATATTTAAAAATACTAAAATTAAAGAATTATTAGATTAAAATTATATTTCTATTCCAAATAATCAGAAATAATTTATATAAAATTTTGGTGCAAAAATATTAAAAATTGAATTTATTATGATTTATTTATGGTTAAAACTAACAAAAATTGATTAAAAATATTGAATAAATGATTTTTCAGAAATAAAAATCATTTTAGAAAATTTTATTGTCATAAAAACTCAGAATAATTTTTGTGGAAATTTATAAATTTGTTTTGATATTTTAATAGAATTTTATAAATATAATAGAATAAACTTGGATTATTTATTATATATATTAAATAAATAAATTTTTTAAAACTAAAAATTGTATGTTAAACTTTTTCATTAGATTAATACAAAATAATTTTTGTAGAATTTTTAATAGAGTTTTGGTATTTAAAAATGAATTTAAAAATATAAAGAAATATATATATATATATATATATATATATATATAAGTTTGTTTGTTTTTAAAGAAAACAAAACAAAAAAAGAAAAGAATGTTGCTGCTGTGGATCGAACCCGCGTGGGCCGGTCCGAGGACACCAGGCACAACCACTTGGTCTAGACCAGTGGTTGTGTTTGGTTTCAGTTCGTTTAAATTATATAACATATGTGAAATCAGTGTTCTTCCCCAATTCGTATGTTCGAGCCCTAACTTTTACAATTGAACAATCACACAACATTAACCCAATTAACCTTAGGGTTAATGTTGTGTGTATTCCGAACATCAAAACCCACTGAAGAAATGATACTTACAATAATGAATTGAATAAGATTGCACAGTCAAAGATCGAAGTCAAAACACAAACAAGAAATCAAGAACAGTGGAATGATTATAGAAATTGTAGGTTGAGAAAGAATGAGTGGCGAGTTGTGATTGTCCAGAGATGCTCAATTTATAATGTGGTGGTCTAGATCATCGAATTGGTATGTTTGACCTCGTCTTTAATGTATGACGCGTACACGAGCAAAATTGGTAAGAATTGAATGATAATTGAACGTGTATATGACTCATAATAGGCTGGTAATCACGATCTCATGTCAATTCAGGAACAATTACGCGTTCAAATGTTTAATTATGGAAGATTGATACCACAGTTGACTATCCAAGTCAACTGTGAAGAATGAATCATGTGATATAATTATAACGGGTTGGGTTTAGAACAATAAGTATGTGTAGAGCAGTTGGTTATGTGTGTGTGTGTATAAGAACCGGCTTGGGGCGCGGGTTCGAGTCCCGGCCCAAGCTTTTATTATTTTTGCAATTAAACCACATATATATGTATATTATATATATATATTTAATATTGTGTTAGGGTTCCAAAAATGCCACAATAATAATTAAATGCGAACAAAAATCATGAAACTTGACGTTTTTATTCATGGTAATAGTAACGTACAAGTTATAAATGCGTAATGTTACACTTTATTAGTTAGACAGTTGTTTCCAATCTGACTCGCCACCAGTCCATTATAAGATGCAACCATTGCCGAAACCAACGCAATGTGTTGCTGAGCAACTTCAACAGTTACATTATCCATGTTGGAAGTTTCCAACACAATAGGACTTTGGCTAGAAGAAGCTTGTGATGTGTTAGGAGCATAAGGTTGTTGTTGAGGTGTATTGGATGAATAATATGCGGTGGACATTTGAGGTTGTTGTGGAATGTAAGAATTTGTGGTGTAGTTTGGTGGATAAGTTGGTGTCTGTGCAAGATAGTTAATTGGTTGTCTGGGTGGTTCAATAACACTCGACACACAAGCTATATGTGGCGCAACATTACTTGCTGTAACATTTCGCATTAAAATCCTTGAACGTTACGATTATTATTAATAAAGTGTCAAGTTTCATCATTTATCGCCTTTTAAAAATTATTTCGTGACGCATTTGGACCCCTAATACTATGCTATATATATATATATATATATATTATACATATATATGTGATTTAATTGTCTAAAAAAATTAAGGCTTGGTTCGGGATTCGAACCCGAGCCCATAGCCGGGTCACTAACACCAAGCAACACAACCAGCTGGTCTACACAACACGTTTGATTAATCTTCAGCATGTTTTAATTATATAATGTATTAGTTCTTAATAGTTGACTAGGAAAGTCAACGGTGACAACAATTTACCTAAATTAAACCCATACAAACGCGTTTGATGCTTGTTATGAAATGATTGTGATTGTCTGACTGTTTTCGCATCAATTACACCATCAATTGTCGTTCAAAACTTTCCAATTCATGGCCAATCAACGCGTCATCATCATCATAGCGAGTCAACCTTCCAATACATCAACTCGAACCCTCTCCCTATAAATTGATCACTTCCTGGCATGCTACACTCGCCGATACATCCCTCTTCAATTCCAATTTCTGATTATAATCACTTCTTAAGCTTCAAATCGTGCGGGTTTGACTTTCTGTTTGATTGAGCATTTTACACGAATACGTTTTTGTAAGTTCATTATTTTTTATGGGTTTTGTTCATCGGCCTCTACACAACAATAACCCGATGATCTATTGGGTTATTGTTGTGTAAAACGAATTATTGTTAAGCTAGGGCACGAATGGATTTGAATTGGGGAAGAACACGTGCAGAACATGATTTTATATTTTAAACAGACACGAACCCAACACAACCACTGATCTAGATCAAGTGGTTGTGTCTATTGTTTGTTAAACAGAACACACAGGTTCGAGTCCCACTCTCTACGGTTTAATCTTTTTCTTTTAAAAGATTTATAAATCAGTTTCAACATATACTATATAATCAATTACAAATCTAGTTTATTCGTTCTCAGGGTCTAGCCCAGTTGGTGGCTGGGCTTGTGATTAAAACCCGAACCGGTCCCAGACCCGGGTTCGATTCTTGGCATCAACAAAACATTTTTTTTCATTTAAGCTTATATATATATTGTCTTATATTTTTAAAATCACTTTTAAAATACTAAAACTACTTTCTAAATTCTACAAAAATTATTTTATGTTATTCTAGTAGAAATGTTTAACATACAATTTTTAGTTTTCCAAAAATTATTTATTTAATATATATAATAAATAATCAAGTTGATTCTATTTTATTTATAAAATTCTATAAAAATATCAAAACAACTATTTAAATTTCCACAAAAATTATTCTGAATTTATATAACATTAAACATTTCTGAAATGATTTTCATTTCTGAAAAATCATTTATTTAATATTTTTAATCAATTTTTGTTAGTTTTAATAATAAATAAATCATAATAAATTCATTTTTCAATATTATTGCACCAAAATTTTATATGAATTATTTCTATTTATTTGGAACAGAAATACAATTTTTAATTTAATAATTCTTTAATTTTAATATTTTTAAATATTAAAGTTATATTTTGACAATTTAAAACAAATAGATTAAATATTCTATTTTTAAGAAAATAATTTTATAAAAATTATTTTCATACTTAAAACTTTATGATGTGACCACATTTAATCTAAAATTTACAAAAAAGACTTTTGTTTATTTATTTATCAAATTTCTCTTATATATTAAACATTTTATTTATTAATCAAACGAATACTTATCCCCAATTCGAAACCCTCGAATATACTTGTAGACTAGATAGACTTAGACTTATTTGTTACCTTATACCTAGGGTAATACTTGGCAACTTTGGGGCTACACTTAAACTTTTCCTCGAGACTTAATACTTTGCTAAGGTGAGTTTACGTAACCATGTTTATGCAATTCTTTATACTTGCAACATTATACTTAAGCAATTCTACATACATATCTAGTTGTAAACTTTAATGCCTCATGATTTAGACAACAACAACAGTTAGACTCGTTTCAACAATACATAATCATTAGCTATGGCCAAGCCGGCAATACTTAATTGCTTGACATGGATTATGTATTCTCACTAACTTCTAGTTGGCCCCCCTATTTTTCCAAACTCAACAGGAAATACTGATGCTTGAAGTCTAGAGCTAGCATGAGGATATATTTGAAGCCTTACTTGATTATTTGATGTAGACTTTAATGTAATTCAATATTGTAATGAAATAAAAGATTATTTAAACTTCTGTACTACCATGAGCTACTGAACAATCATTCATACGTGGCACCTCGATGTTTCCGCCATCGGTTGGGGTGTTACAGATTGGTATCAGAGCCATGGTTATAGGGAATTAGGTTATTAGAAAAATAATCTAGTCTATAACCATAGGATTTAACCAGTACTTGTTTCTCTTACTTGCTTCTCTACTTATTCCTATTCTCTATCTCCCTCCTACTTCTTATCCCTACTTTAATCCCTACAAGAAGATTGCTTCTCCATCACTGGATCTACTCTTAGACTAATAAGACAAAATCCTCAGGTTTAGCCTGAACCACCTTGAGATCTCGTCAAAGTTCTAGAATTTTAATAACGAACACGTGCAATCTGGAAGGATGAACGCCTGTATTCTGAGTCTTCTGTCTAGGCTGGCATTGCGCATATATCCCAATCAGACGAGGAACCCGGATGCCTACCTGGGAATTCTCGGGATGAGTGTTCACTTATAGGCTAAAGCATGTCTTCACTATGTTATTAGAATCTAGAATCTTTGATAAGTCAACGTTTTCGTTTATTCGTTTTAATTAATAAATAAATGATTACATTCCTTATATTACCTCATTCATTTCATTGTGTCTCTTACAGATCATGCCTCCACGTCGCAGTACTCGCAATAACAGTGGTGGTAATCATGAGGAAGGAAATAGCAACAATAACAGCCACGACAACCATAACAACAACAATGGTGTCGATGCCCAACTAGCCGCGATCATTTCCCAACAAATGGCGGAACAAATAGAGACTCTGGTTCCTAACTTACTGGCTCAAGTCATCCAGATGAATGGAAATGGTAATGGAAACGGAAACCACAATGGAAACGGGAATGGTCTCCCAGCATGCACTCTTAAACACTTTAATACCTGTAATCCCCCTAAATTCAGTGGAGATGAAGGAGCTACGGGTCTTATGCAATGGTTCGAGGGTATTGAGAATACCTTCATTAACAATGAGTGTCCCGATAACTTAAAGGTCCGTTATGCCATGAGTGTTCTTCACAAACGAGCACTCACTTGGTGGAATGAGGAAAAGCTAAAGACATTATGAAGGCATTATGAAGGTAGAGTTCTGCCCTCGTAATGAAATCAAGAAGCTGGAAGATGAGTTTCATGATCTTGCTCAAGATAGTGGAGAAAACCTTGCCTACAACACTCGTTTTCACGAACTTAGTCTACTGCTACCACACAAGGTCACCCCCTTGCCTATTGCGATCGAAAAATACATTGGTGGCTTACCCATGCAGATTTAGGACACGGTGTGGGGAAGGAACCCTGCTACTCTGGAGGAAGCAAAGCGTTTGGCGGCCACCCTAACAGATAATCATGTGAAGGCAGGAACCCTGACTCGGAAAGGGGAAAAGAAAACTGTTGCGAAGGATACTCCCCAACCTGCCGTTGAAATTAAAACTGAGGCCTCAACCAATGGAAGGCGCAAGGTCAGGAATTTTGCAATAGACGCCACTGTCCCACCAAACAAGAAACAATATAACGGAAACCAACCTAAGTGTGACACCTGTCAGTATCACCACCCAACCCAAGTGCCCTGCCGTCAGTGTACCAATTGTCAAAGGTATGGGCATCTTGCGGATGCTTGTCGAATTCCTGCTGCAAATGCCCTTGCTGCTCCAAATAATCCTGCTAGGGACCCTCCAGCTACTTAACAACAAGCTCCACCGATTGGATGTTATTTTGCATTTAAAAATTCTATGTATTGACGCTTTGATTCAAGTATTGGAATTTCTGTCTTTTACATGAGAGTCATTTATCTAGTATGATCACAACACTTGGATGCATTCTTGTTTGAATGTGAACTGATTGCTATATCAATATCTCAACCATACTCGTTATACTTATAAACTTGCTTACTTGTACAACAGTTAGTTGGCTACCAAATAACCTACTCAACAATTGGTAGAGGTCATCATGTCTTTTCAACAGTCGGGAGAGGCCCTACAACCTGCTCAACGACTGGTGGAGGCTATCGAACCTGCTCAACAATCGGTAGAGTCATAGAAGGACGCAAAACCCTAATGTAAGTGAAATTGGTGATTGCGGTCCGGAACGTAATCATGAATTTACAGGTACGTTAAGGTAGTGTGAAATTCTTTCAAGGTTTTTGGTAGTTGACCAATTATAAACCTTAGTTACCTGGTAGTTCACTTAGTCTTTCTATAGTCCATTAACTCATTAATTTCTTTTAGGATTCCTAAAACTCAAAATTCTTATGCTCCTTGCGATTCCAAGACACACCTAATTCTACCCTCTTATCCAAATTGTTTCAAACAAGATTATTGTTAGGACAAAGAGGATTGGTGAAACCACTTTTGGAAACCTTAGTCTAATTCACTTCTGTCATTTTGGCTAAGTATAGAAGTACTGAAAAGAAAACAAAGAACTGCTGAAGAGAAGATATGAGAAGTGCTGAAGAAGAAACTTCATCAGAAGTTCTGAAGTCCAAACCAGACAAGTTCACTTCAGAAGTACTGAAGACAAACTACTCATCAGTAGTTTGTCATTCATCAGCACTTAGCATCAGATATTTTCCACCGCCTTTTGCATCAGTAGTTCTATTGTTTATTATTACTTTTAGCTGTATTTGATAGTTTCAATGTTGCAACTTGTGCAACTTGTTTCTGATGTTTCTGTACTTGCTTTTTGGGCAAGATACATGTATGTAAACGTCTATAAATAGAAGGCTTCAACCTTCTATTTTAGACATTGATTTTAATAGAAAAATCCTTCAAACACTTTCACTGTTCTATTCCATTTCAGTATTTATTGTGAATCTGTCTAAGTATCTAAATCTCATTTACTGCTTGGATTCATAATAAATACTTGTCATTTATTAGTTTCAATCATCTAGGGGGAGTAATAACTCTTCCTAAGTATAAAAAGTGTTGCTTTAACTTTTACATTCCGCTGTGCTTATTATCTGATATACAAGGGCTTGCTAAACACTTAAGTGTCAAGATAGCAAGTTCTTACTTAGCAAAAAGAGCAAACTGATCCAACAATTGGTATCAGAGCATTGGTTTATCTGATCACATATCAATCTAACAAATTGAGAATCAGACACAAAGCTCTTATTGATACTCAATAAAAAGATCAAAAGTTCACTTTTTATCAACATCCATCACTTAAAAAGAGTCATCTGACAAATCAATACTCTTTAAAATGGATCCACATAATACTGGTTCTGCCACTAAACCTGCCATGCTTGTGAGAAATGAATACAACATATGGCAAAAGAGAATGGCACATACCTTGTCACAAACCAACACAGGTTGTTGGAGATCTGTGATATATGGTCCTCACAAACCAGTAAATGTAAATCTTGAAACTAATGTTCATGTCCCTAAGGACCCAAAAGAATATACAGATGATGATTTCCTAAAACTTGAGCTAGATGCAAAAGCATTCTCTATGTTGGCAATGGCTCTCCCAAATGAGATATACTCTGGCCTTTTACATTGTGAAAGTGCCAAAGAACTCTGGGATTGTCTTAAAGAACAGTTTGGAGGAACTGAAGAGGTGATTGCCAACACCAGAGAGATTTTAGCTCAACAATATGAGACATTTGCTCATATTAATGGGGAAACTTTAACTCAACAATTTGAAAGATTCTCCTCATTAATATCTGAGCTAAAGTTAAATGGTCACACCTATACAACAGTGTCTATGCTACATAGATTTTTAAGGTCTTTACCAGACAAATGGGAAACATACTCCATTGTTTTAAGATCCTCACCAGATTTTAGCTCCCTCACTCTTACAAAACTTCATGGGAGATTACTTACTTTTGAGAGAGAAATTGATCAAAAGAACAAATTACAATCATCTGGTAAAACTGCTGATGACTACCTTCCAGGTAGTACAACACTTGTTCCTATGGATCTTATGACAACATTGACATAACTACTGGGATCTCATCAGAAAGATCTTTCCCAGGTTATGACAATGATGACCAAAGTCAAACTGCTGATAATCTATGTTTTATCATGGATGATTTGAAAAACTTTAGCAGTGATGACTTAGAAGAAATGGACATATTACACCAACTGGCCATGCTAAGCATTAAAACTAACAAGTTTTACAAAAGGTCAGGAAGGAAATTTCCAGGATTGACCAGTAATACAAAAATTTGTTTTGACAAATCTAAATTAAGATGTAACAAGTGTCAGAAGTTGGGACACTTTGCTAGAGAGTGTAGAAGCTCTAGCTTTAACCAATCACAATCTTGAAATAACTATAACCCCAATTATAATAGGAATAATGGAACTCAAGGGAGTGCTCATTTTGTACAGGCACAAGCTCCTCAACAGCAATATATGCCACAAGTACAATATGTTCAAATGCCTGCTCAACAGATGCAGAGCCAATCAATCCCTCCCTTTCCAGCTGCTCAACATCCTCCACAGCCTCAACAACCCTCTCAACAAAGTCTTTTCACCTCAGGGTATGTTGACTGGAGCAGTCTCCCTTTTGACACCACAGAGTGCAATCCTGATGCAGACAACAAGGTGTTTGACATCAACTGGGGAGAACCAGACAATGGCAGAAAGAACTTTGCCTTAATGGCATTTGAAGGCTGTACTTCAAAATCTGCATTGTCACAGGTATCAAAAGAATCTTTGACAAAACTTTGCTCAAATTCTTGCAAAGAAACTTTTGCTCTCATAAGAGAGACAAATGTGCACTTACAAGGTAAAGTAAATGATTTAGAAAGAAAATACACACAGATGAAATGTGATTTAGAAAGAAAACCGTGTGCTAAAACAAAAGAAGTTTCTAAATTAACTGACTCAGCTATTGAAACCCAAGCACAAATTAAAATCATGCTAAATGACCTGGGAGATGTCAGACAAGAGCTTGCTGACACCAGGATCACATGTGAAAAATGGGTGGAATCTCGTAAGGGGTATCAATTATTGCTAAACAAACAAAGTGCTTCAAATGTTAAGTTTGGCATAGGATACCATCATGTTGAAATACCAACAGATTTCTCTCCCAAAACTACTTAAGATGGGAGAAGAATTGTTTCAAATGAAACTTCTGAAAGGAAAGACTGCACATCTTTCCATGAAAACTTTCTATACAGAAATCCTGGCATTTTCAAAGAAAGTACTTCAGAAGTATTAACAAAATCTGACAATGAGCCATCAGCAGTTTCATCTACATCAGGAGTTGAGATCCTGAAAACTACTGATGAGCAAAATCTTTACACAAATGTCAGAAATTTGCCTTTAGATCAAAAACAAAAGGCAAAAGAGTGTGAAATTTGTGGTCTGTTCAACCACAAAACTGAATTTTGTAGATACAGAAAAGGAATTCAGTTCAATCAAAAAATTAAACAACAGGTTGTGGGAAATCAAATCAGAAATGATTATGAAAGAATCTTTAAACCCAAGAGACAACGACCTGAAAACACCTTTTCTTAGAAAAAGATAAAATCTCAACCAAAATCTTTTTCTCAAAATTCTTTGTCAGTAGTTAGACCTGAATCATCAGCAGTTTCACAAACTGCTGAGATACAAAATCTAATGAACATGGTACAACTACTGATGACCAAGGTTGATGGTGGTCCTGAAAAAGATACCACCATGGTTCTTAATGAAAAATCCATTGCCAAAAAGACATGGATTTCTCAACCTGGTCAAGAACAAACTGTAACTGTTCTCAAGAGCAAACCCAAAGCCAAACAGGCTCGGGTTCCTAAAACTAACTAATTTGCTTTTATGTGCAGAGAGTTTCCAGGGGCTTAAATAGCATATGGTATGTTGATAGTGGAGGCTCTATGCACATGACTGGATGCAGATACCTGATAAACAACTTTATCAGCCAAAGAGAAGGATCTGTATCGTTTGGGAACAATGCTAAGGGATATGTGCTAGGACATGGCAATGTCTCCTCTGGTAAAATACAGTTTGACAAGGTCAATCTGGTGGAAAACCTTGAATACAACTTGCTGAGTGTGTCACAAATGTGTGATAAAGGATATTCTTCCTTTTTCACAAAGACAGCATGCAAGATCATCTCACCAGAAGGCCAGAAGTTGATAGTGATCATTGAAGATCATACTTTGCTGATTGCCAAAAGATGTGGCAATGTCTATGCAGTGGACATTGAGAAAGACAAAGTATTGAACAACACTGCCTGTTTCTTCTCAAGGGCATCAACTTCAGAAACAGATCTCTGGCACAGGAGACTTGGCCATGTGAACTTTAAAACCATTAATAAAGTCACCAAAATGGGCTTGGTCAGAGGTCTACCTTTGAAAGTATACCAGTGTCAAGAACACTGTGTATCCTGTTTAAAGGGAAAACAGCATAAGTCCTCCTATAAGTCTATTGAAGAATCAAAAACAACTGCATGTCTTCAACTACTCCATATGGACTTATTTGGACCTGTCAAGATTATGAGCCTTGGTAAGAAGAAGTACTGCTTAGTCATCATTGATGACTACTCAAGATTCACATGGGTATTCTTCTTATTCTCCAAGGATGAGGCTGCTGAAATCATCAAGTTCTTCATTCTACAAGTAGAGAAACAATATTCTCTATCTGTCAAAACCATTAGAAGTGACAATGGGACAGAGTTCAGGAACAAAACTCTGGATGAATTCTGTTTGTCTAAAGGGATTATTAGACAATACAGTGTTCCCAGAACTCCTGAACAAAATGGTGTAGTAGAAAGGAAGAATAGAACATTAATAGAAGGAGCAAGAACAATGTTAGCTGATTCTGGACTGCCCTTGTACTTTTGGGCAGAAGCAGTTAACACATCATGTTATGTTCAGAATAGAGTTCTTGTGGTCAAGAGACATTGCAAGACTGCCTATGAAGTTCTTCATGGCATGAAGCCCCTTATCTCCTTTTTCAGGGCTTTTGGGTGTCAATGTTTCATCTTGAACATCAAGGAATCTATTTCAAAGTTTGCTGCCAAAGTTGACTCAGGTTACTTTCTTGGTTACTCTTCAACTAGAAAAGCCTACAAGGTTTTTAATTCTCACACCAGGAAAGTAGAAGAAACATTGAATGTCAAGTTCAATGAGTAAAAACACACTCTTATTCCAGCACATCCTGCTGAACTTTTTGACCTTGACAACTTCCACTTTGGACCTGAAAAGACTGTCACTTCTCCCAAACCTACTTATTATGGTGATCAAAGGTTTGAAGATGAGGATCCTACACCATGGACTCCTCAAACAGTCATTAAGTCAACTTCAAGACCATCAGAAGTTTCACAAACTTCTGATTCAAAAAATACTGAAGGCCAAACTCAAACATCTGCTTCAGCACCTGCAACTACTGAAGACAATAAAACTGCTGAACCAGATATTATAGACCTCAGTAGTTTGTTTGAAGAACAAGAGCCACCTACACCTGTCAGTGGTTTACAACAACTGATTGAACACAGAGATCATCCACTTGATCAAGTCATGGGTGATATAGCTTCAGGTGTTCTTACCAGAAACCAGCTCTCCAACTTTTGCCTATTTTCAGCCTTTATCTCACAGTTGGAACCAAAGAAGTACCAGGAAGCCCTCAAAGACAATAATTGGGTGCAAGCTATGCAAGATGAACTGCTTCAGTTCAACAAGCAACAGGTCTGGGAAATCTGTCCCTTACCTCCAAACAAGCAACCAATTGGCACAAGATGGGTTTTCAGGAACAAACAAGATGAAGCTGGTATGATAATCAAGAACAAGGCAAGACTGGTAGTTCAAGGGTACTCTCAAGAAGAGGGAATTGACTATGATGAAACCTATGCTCCAGTTGCAAGGCATGAGGCCATCAGGTTATTTCTGGCCTATGCCATTTCCAACAAAATTAAAGTTTATCAAATGGATGTGAAAAGTGCATTTTTGTATGGGAAAATAAAATAGGAGGTGTATGTCTGTCAGCCACCTAGGTTTGAGGATCCTTCTCATCCTGAGTGGGTGTACAGACTGGACAAAGCTCTTTATGGGCTCAAACAGGCTCCAAGAGCCTGGTATGATACACTCTCCACCTTTTTACTCAAAAATAACTTTACAAGAGGTGCCATTGATAAAACTCTTTTCATTAAACATGTTGGAAATCATGTCTTACTTGTTCAAATTTATGTTGATGATATCATTTTTGGTTCAACAAACACAAAACTGTGTGATGATTTCAAGAAACTCATGCAATCAAAATTTGAGATGAGTACCATGGGAGAACTGCAGTACTTTCTGGGACTGCAGATCAAGCAACAAACAAATGGAACTTTTATACATCAATCAAAATATGTTAAAGAATTATTAAACAAATTTTCTTTAAAAGACTGTAAATCATGTTCCACTCCCATGACACCAATCACACAAGTTGAACCTGATGATCAAGGAAAACAGGTTGATCAAACCATGTACAGATGCATGATAGGTTCCCTTTTATATCTAACTGCTTCTAGACCAGATATTATGTTTTCAACATGTGTCTGTGCTAGATATCAATCAGCACCAAGGGAATCACACCTTATAGCAGTCAAAAGAATTTTCAGATATCTGAAAGGAACTCCAACACTTGGAATTTGGTAACTGCTTCAAGCAATACCAAGTTATCAGCTTTTTCAGATAGTGACTATGCATGGTGTAAGATGACAAGAAAGTCAACATCTGGTGGTTGTCAATTCCTGGGTAACTGTCTAGTGTCATTGCAATCAAAGAAGCAAACATCTGTTGCAACTTCAACTGCTGAAGCTGAATACATTGCAGCTGCAAGTTGTACATCATAGATACAATGGCTCCAATATCAACTTCTTGATTATGGAATCAAAGAAACCAAGACACCTTTGTTTGTAGACAGCAAATCTGCCATTAGCATCATTCAAAATCCAGTACAGTTCTCAAAAACAAAACATATTGAGATCAGGTACCATTTTCATAAGAGATTGCTATGAAAAAGGCAAGATTGAGGTGAAGCATGTAGTAACAGCTAATCAAATAGCTGACATCTTCACAAAACCCCTTGACACATCATCATTTCAGAAGTTAGTATCCATGCTTGGGATGCTAAATTTGTAAGTGTTTATTTTGAAATTTTTCATTTTTCACTTACAAACAGACAAAATGTCTGAAACAAAACTTCTGAAAAGAGAGAAACTACTGATGAACAAAACATCAGTATGGGGATAATTTATGAAAAGTGTGTAACTTCTGATAAAATAACCTTCAGAAGTTATAAATAAAAGTATTTATAAAAACATTTCTCATCAGCTGTTAAAACTACTGAAGAGGAAATGGGAACTACTGATGAAGTAATCCTTCATCAGCAGTTTAGTCAAAAAAGGGCAAATCTGACTTTTCCCATCATCAGAGGTTTAACCTAGTCGGTTTAAAACTTCTGATAAAAAGATATTTTAACCTAGGCGGTTTAAAAACTTCTAATAAAGAAGATTCAAGCGGTTAAAACTTCTGATAAATACCTTTTCTCAACACTTATCCTTTCAAATTCAAAATATCCCTCTTTATCTCTCAAAAACTCTCTCAATAAACCTAAACCTGCAAATCAACTGTTCGATCAAAAACCCAAACCACATGGCTCTCGTTCTAAAATAGGGACACAATCAAAGAGCCTTTCTTGAAAAACAAGAAGGCTGGTCCCAATACGATGAGATCATTGATCTTGTCGTAAAATCCCAATAATTTACTGCTCTCACAATAAACCCACCAATTCACACTGAAACTCTAAATGAGTTCTGGGCAAATGCTGAGACGGTGACGGCGGATGATGAAGTCATTTCCCTCAACTCAAGAATAAAAGGGAAACCACTGGCCATCACACCGGCCACACTGGCAACAAGACTGGGTCTGGATGATGTAACTGCCCCTGACCATGTTACAAATTCTGATATTCACCTAACCATGACAGAGTGTGGTTATCAAGGTACTCTCTCCCATGCTACAATCTTCAAAAAATATTTTGAACCAAAATACAAGCTTTTGTTTCATTATATTATTATGTGTTTGAGTCCTAAAACAGGGTCTTATGACCAGATGCCCTCTACTTTTCAACCAATATTTCATTCCATTGTGAATGAAACTAAATTTAGGGCATCAAAACTATTTTTCAATGAGTTGGTGTTACATCACAATAATACCAAGAAAAAGTTTTTGTTGTACCCAAGGTTCATTATGCAATGCATAATAGGGGAACTGGGTAATGAGGTGCTTGTGGGAAAAGTTTCAACTTTAAATCCATTAACCTCACAAGCATACTCTAGGCATAACAAACCGGCTGCCTGGCCAGAAGATGATCAGGGAGAACAACAACAAGTCCCCCTGAAGCCCACATCTTCCAAACTCACACCACCAAAAGCCAAACAGCCCAAGCCAACAAAGACAAAAACCCACCAACCCAAAAGAAAAGCTGTTCAGGAGGTTGAGATGCCTGAACATGCTCATGAGCAGTCTGCTCTTCAAATTGGTGAGACTGAAACACCCTCTCAGTCTCATCCATCTCAAACCCCACCTAGAGCACCCATAACCATTTTATTCAAAAGAAAAAGACTTAGAAAAACTATTGAAACCCACTCCTCTTTTGAAACTGTTGAACAACAAATTTCACCTATTGCCCAAACTACTGAACCAACCCCTCAAATTTCTGTACCAGAGGCAATAGAAATTGCCAAACTTCTCTCTGGGCTAAAAGAGAAGGTCCCATCTGATTATGTCAGTCCCACACAACCACAACAAACAGGGGACATAACCACAACATCAGACATGGATGTGGACATCTCTAGCCCTATCCCAAGAGATGAGGGTGGACCAGAGTCTTTAAGCCCAATTTTAGAGACTCTTGGGGCATCTGAGGCTGCTACTACTCAGTTACCACCTAGTGGTGGATCTGAGGATAGAAGTAACATAGCTAAGACCTCAGATGTGGCAACTACTGATGAAGGTATAATGCCTGAAGTAGGAAATCCTCAGAACCAAGAACAAGAGGTTCATGAGAGAACTGAGTTGGGCTCAGCTCATGATTTAACTGAGACAGTCCTCATTGAGGGCAACATCAGGGATTCAGATGATTCCATTAATTTGGATGATGTTTCAAAAACACAAACTACTGAATTGACGGCACTTTCTGAAGGTCCTGTTTCAGGGGTATCCAGGCTCAAGAAGCCAGTCACCCCTGCACAGGTTAAAGCCCACTCAATCCCTAAAACCCCTAGAGTGGCATCCTCTGTACAACATGAGGATCACCCAAAAACACACCCTTCACAAGAAATGCCTACCCAATTCCCTGGGCAAACAAGCATAGACCTGAACCAGCTATGCAGCCCAGAGGGTCCCCTGTATCACATGATGAACACTCTCATCAGGAATCACTTCCAAACATACACAGCTAACTTGGAGCTGTCTATCAAGAATCAATTTGGAGTGATCAAGACAAAGATGAATGATCTGTCCAACAAGATAGACTTCAACAGCAAACAGATTGCTCATCTTCAAGGTCAATTCTCCCAACCCTCAACCTCAAAACTTAAAATTGATGAATCCAAAAAGGGGGAGAAGATCAGGGAACCTAAGGAGTCATTCCAAGCCAGGATAAGGGCAAGAGTGGCCATCCTTGAAAGAGATCAGAAAGATCAAGCCAGGAAAGAAAAACTGGCCAAACAGTTTGGTGTCTCAATGGAAGAAATTGAAGCCACAGAGAAAGAAGATGAGACCCAAACCTCTGAAGAATCCCTAAGGCACAATGAAGAAACTTCTGATGGCAAAAGTTCTGATGAAGAATCAGAAAGTACTAAAGACAATCCTTCAGTAGTTGACAAACCATCAGCAGTTGTCAACCCATCAGAGGTTAACACTTCCAAACCTCAAACTGCTGACCCTTCCAGAACCACTGCTCCCATTCAACCAACATCTGATCCTATCAGGCCTACTACAACTGTTACAACAATGACTGTACTAAACCCTTCTCCTATCTCTCAATCTGCTGAATTATTAGAGAAGAGCTTAGTTGCAGCCAACAAGAAGGCCAGAGAAGATCTGATTTGGAAAACTCTGGAAGAAAGGGATGATCTAGATTTAATCCATGAAGAAAAACTTCAGGCTTATGAAGCTGAACTACAAAGGCAGGCTAGCCTTGATGAGATTGCTGAACAAGATAAAAGACAACAACTGGTGTCTTACATTACCAAGAACAGCAAGACTAAAGCCTATACACTCAAAGGACTCTCTATGCAAGAGCTGACAAGAAGAGCACAACTGCTTGCAGACAAACTGGCCACAAGCAAAGAAGGAAAGGCCAAGAGAGCCCAGATAATAGAAGAATTAGTAGCAGAGGGCTATGGTTCAAAAGCCTCAGTATCCAGATGGAAAGAAGAAAGACTAATGGATACTTACAGAAAATACTTGGCTGCCAAGGCTGCAAATCCAGAGAAGTTTCAAACTGCTGATCCTTCAAGATCAGTAGTTATAACTTCTGGTGTATCAACAAGAAGACCTGCTACTTAGAGAAAGAAAGCAGAGGACAATGTCAAAACTGATTTCAAAATGGTACTACTTGAAGGAAGTTCAATAGTCCATTCAGATTTTGACATTGAGGAGAAACCTCTGTTGACACAATTCAGGGATCCTTCCACTTTTGCCTACCAAATCCAAAAGACCATCAAAGAAAAGATGCATACCAGGGTAGTGACTGAACACCATCTACCAACTGTTCAGATGCCTGATATGCAACAACAACAAGGAAGAGACTCCCACCTGAGGTTAACTGAAACTGAAAGCATCCAACACTCAGGACCATCAACCCAAGGGACAAGTCTGGTTCCCTATTCTTCTGACTTTAACAAGTCAAAGATACCTATCATCAGATGGTCACTTACTGATAACAACTCAGTATTGTTAACAAGAAGAGACCTCTCAAGCAGGGCTTACAAGAAGATCAGTGATCTGAAGAAACTGTCAACACAAGACCTGCTCACAATTCAACATCTAGAACCACAGAGAGGATCTCTATCTGATGAACAGTTAAACCAGCTCAAGAACACCATGTACAAAGAGATATGGAAGATTGTTCAAGACAGAAGAAAAACATAAGGAATTAGTAAGGTTTTGGCTTCATCAATCCAGGGGGAGATTGGTAGGACAAAGAGGATTGGTGAAACCACTTTTGGAAACCTTAGTCTAATTCACTTCTGTCATTTTGGCTAAGTATAGAAGTACTGAAAAGAAAACAAAGAACTGCTGAAGAGAAGATATGAGAAGTGCTAAAGAAGAAACTTCATCAGAAGTTCTGAAGTCCAAACCAGACAAGTTCACTTCAGAAGTACTGAAGACAAACTACTCATCAGTAGTTTGTCATTCATCAGCACTTAGCATCAGATATTTTCCACCGCCTTTTGCATCAGTAGTTCTATTGTTTATTATTACTTTTAGCTGTATTTGATAGTTTAAATGTTGCAACTTGTGCAACTTGTTTCTGATGTTTCTGTACTTGCTTTTTGGGCAAGATACATGTATGTAAACGTCTATAAATAGGAGGCTTCAACCTTCTATTTTAGACATTGATTTCAATAGAAAAATCCTTCAAACACTTTCACTGTTCTATTCCATTTCAGTATTTATTGTGAATCTGTCTAAGTATCTAATTCTCATTTACTGCTTGGATTCATAATAAATACTTGTCATTTATTAGTTTCAATAATCTAGGGGGAGTAATAACTCTTCCTAAGTATAAAAAGTGTTGCTATAACTTTTACATTCCGCTGTGCTTATTATCTGATATACAAGGGCTTGCTAAACACTTAAGTGTCAAGATAGCAAGTTCTTACTTAGCAAAAAGAGCAAACTGATCCAACAATTATTCTATACATATCGTGTCTTAACACAAAAACTTCCAGACCACACTTACCCTGATTTCTACCCAATCACCTACAACCCTGTGTTTTCAATAAACTTCGGGACGAAGTTCCTAAAAGTAGGGGAGACTGTAACATTTCGCATTAAAATCCTTGAACGTTACGATTATTATTAATAAAGTGTCAAGTTTCATCATTTATCGCCTTTTAAAAATTATTTCGTGACGCATTTGGACCCCTAATACTATGCTATATATATATATTATACATATATATGTGATTTAATTGTCAAAAAAAATTAAGGCTTGGGCCGGGATTCAAACCCGAGCCCATAGCCGGGTCACTAACACCAAGCAACACAACCAGCTGGTCTATACAACACGTTTGATTAATCTTCAGCACGTTTTAATTATATAATGTATTAGTTCTTAATAGTTGACTAGGAAAGTCAACTGTGACAACAATTTACCTAAATTAAACCCATACAAACGCGTTTGATGCTTGTTATGGAATGATTGTGATTGTCTGACTGTTTTCGCATCAATTACACCATCAATTGTCGTTCAAAACTTTCCAATTCATGGCCAATCAACGCGTCATCATCATCATAGCGAGTCAACCTTCCAATTCATCAACCCGGACCTTCTCCCTATAAATTGATCACTTCCTGGCATGCTACAGTCGCCGATACATCCCTCTTCTTCTCCAATTTCTGATTATAATCACTTCTTAAGCTTCAAATCGTGCGGGTTTGACTTTCTGTTTGACTGAGCATTTTACACGAATACGTTTTTGTAAGTTCATTATTTTTGATGGGTTTTGTTCATCGGCCTCTACACAACAATAACTCTATGATCAATTGGGTTATTGTTGTGTAAAACGAATTATTGTTAAGCTAGGGCACGAATGGATTTGAATTGGGGAAGAACACGTGCAGAACATGATTTTATATTTTAAACAGACACGAACCCAACACAACCACTGATCTAGATCAAGTGGTTGTGTCTATTGTTTGTTAAACAGAACACACGGGTTCGAGTCCCACTCTCTACGGTTTAATCTTTTTCTTTTAAAAGATTTATAAATCAGTTTCAACATATACTATATAATCAATTACAAATCTAGTTTATTCGTTCTCAGGGTCCAGCCCAGTTGGTGGCTGGGCTTGTGATTAAAACCCGAACCGGTCCCAGATCCGGGTTCGATTCTTGGCATCAACAAAACATTTTTTTTCATTTAAGCTTATATATATTCTCTTATATTTTTAAAATCAGTTTTAAAATACTAAAACTACTTTATAAATTCTACAAAAATTATTTTATGTTATTCTAGTAGAAAAGTTTAACATACAATTTTTAGTTTTCCAAAAATTATCTATTTAATATATATAATAAATAATTCAAGTTTATTCTATTTTATTTATAAAATTCTATAAAAATATCAAAACAATTATATAAATTTCCACAAAAATTATTCTGAATTTATATAACATTAAACATTTCTGAAATGATTTTCATTTCTGAAAAATCATTTATTTAATACTTTTAATCAATTTTTGTTAGTTGTAATCATAAATAAATCATAATAAATTCATTTTTCAATATTTTTGCACCAAAATTTTATATAAATTATTTCTATTTATTTGGAACAGAAATACAATTTTTAATTTAATAATTCTTTAATTTTAATATTTTTAAATATTAAAGTTATATTTTGACAATTTAAAATAAATAGATTAAATATTCTATTTTTAAGAAAATAATTTTATAAAAATTATTTTTATACTTAAAACTTTATGATGTGACCATCTTTAATCTAAAATTTACAAAAAAAAAAGACTTTTGTTTATTTATTTATCAAATTTCTCTTATATATTAAACATTTTATTTATTAATCAAACGAATATTTATCCCCAATTCGAAACCCTCGAATATACTTGTAGACTAGATAGACTTAGACTTATTTGTTACCTTATACCTAGGGTAATACTTGGCAACTTTGGGGCTACACTTATACTTTTCCTCGAGACTTAATACTTTGCTAAGCGAGTATACGTAACCATGTTTATGCAATTCTTTATAATTGCAACATTATACTTAAGGAATTCTACATACATGTCTAGTTGTAAATGTAGATGCAAAAGTGCGACTAATGCTTCGGATTGAATAACAAATATGTTTTGGTGATAGTCGTTGGTGCGAAGGAGAATTTCAGAAGGTGCGAAGGAGGCTTTTTGTAGGTTTGAAGGAAGATGAAAGGTGCGAAGGAAGAAGACTTGGACGAATGTGAATTTAGTTTATTGTAGAACTTGGTTCGACCAATCAGTTTGGGCGAACCTGCACATTCGCACAATCAATTTGGGCGAATGTGCAGTCTATAAATAGACAAGTTTGATTTTTGAATGTAACTTTTGGTCATTATTATTCCCTCCAGTTTCTGAAATTCTCTCTAGTGTTTTGTTTAACTCTTTTACCGTTCATACCTTGTTTGTAATCATATTTCAACGTGTAATCGAGTTGTTAATTAATGAAAAGCTTTTGAAAATGATGATCTGTGTGTTTTAATCTGTTTGACTATTATTTTGTGATAGTTTTAGGGTTTCCGCACCTAAAACAAACTTGTTTGATCATTCTTTGTTGTTATACGATCCTTTCACGCACATACAAAGTGGTATCAGAGCCATTCTAGATCAAACAACCATAAACTAATAGTTTCTCAGTTGATTTGGACCCAATTTTGGTCAAAAAGTTTCTATTTTCAATGAACAAACTGATGTGATAAGATTTTGATTGATTACAACTTGATTTCGAGGTTAAATTGGATAATTCTCTTCATTAAAGTTGTTCCAAATCAATTCCGATTCAAAACCTGATTTAGATCATCAAAATCCATCAACATTTGATAAACATGATCAAAATTAACGGATTTTCAAAGAATAACCGTTTTTGAATTCTCTAGGGTCGAAAGAGAGAGTTTGGTCGAAAGTGGAAATTTCTTTGGGTCGAAAGAGGGATTTTGTGGTCGAAGGAGGTGTTATAGTGGTCAAAAGAAGACTTTGATTGCTTATTTTGTTCATTCGTCCAGTTGCATCACCTTCGATTGATCGAACGGTCGAAGGAGCAGGAGAACGGTCGAACGAGAGGAGAAAGCGGTCGAAGGAGAACATTATTTCTCATTCGCACGTTCGACTGTACGAAGGAGTATCCTGTTTTTAAAACATTTCTAATCTTTTCGTGTTTAATCGTTTGCAGGACAAGATGTGGAACTTCCCAACAACGCCTAGACCTACTCAAACACCACAACAGCAGACAACACAAGATCCGTGGTCCATTGTTGACCAGAAGACTAGTCAACCATCACAGCCAATCAATTATATGGCAATGACTAGTTCGGCTCCTCAACAAGTTGTTCAACCATTACAACAACCGATTGACAACTATTGGGGAGTCGCAGCAGCTGCAGTTTATTCGCAGACGACCAATGCCATATCCACTCTTATTCATGATCTATCCTCTGGAAGCGGCAATCGTCCACCAAAGCTAATGGTCATGAAGGAGTACAACACATGGAAGACGAAGTTCAAGATCCATGTTGAGGGACAAGGACTTGAGGGAGCCGAGGCATGGCAAATGATAGTGAAGGGTTACGTTGCTCCTATTCTGGAGAATACTGGAGAACCGATCCCTTTGGAGAATTTGGCGGATGATGAGAAGAAGAGGTTTGCTATAGAGAAGAAGGCATTCTCTCAGCTATCCCAGGCGATCAACACTGATTTGCTACATCAGTTTGGATCGTCTACAACATCCAAACAACTATGGGATATGCTGAGAAATCGACATGATGGAAATGAGAAAACAAGGAAGCTGAGGATGCAAGAGCTTCTGAAGGAATTTGAAAATTTCAGTTACATGGGCAATGAGACCCTAAAAGAGTTGGTTCCACGGTATTGCCATTTGCTCACTGAACGATCGAGCTATGAGATCAGCATTCCAATGTCAGAATTAGTAGATAAATTTGCTGATGCTTTACCACCTTACTGGAACAAACACATCGAAGTGTTGAAGGAGAAGGATGCATACCAGTATTGGACTATTAACGAGTTCATTCAAAAGCTGGAAAAAAAAGAGATGGAGAAGAGAAAAGCTAAGAGAGCTTAGATTCCACAGAATCCTGATCTGTATGTGAGTGGTACATCTAACTCTCTTTCTGCTTCAAGCACTACTTCGAATGTTGCTCCTCACATTGCATGTGTATCCAATGTTGTTGAACCCAAAAAAGCACTTATCAACTACCTTGCTCAAACTTCATCTTACACACCATCATACACACAACAACCTTATCAAACACCAAACTTTGTTCCACCTTTTTCACCATTACAACAAGCTGCATGCTACACATCAAGTCAACCTAAACAACAACAACAATATACTCCTCACATGAATCAGATGCAGATTACTCAAGCACAATCAAATCAAAACCCGATTGTGTTAGAGACCTCGAATCTTAACAATGTGACTGTTGAAATTGCTCAACAGCATGTTGCTCTAGTATCTGCTATGGTTGCTTCTTACAACGGTTTGGTTGCGAGTCAAATTGGAAACAACAATCTCACCAATGAAGACTACGCTCAAATCGACAAAGAGGAGATGGAGCTTATGGACATTCAGTGTGCCTTTGCAAGCATAATGAGGAGAGCCACTGACTTTATTCAGAAGATTGGCAGAACTGACCTCTCAACTTCTCCCAACACCACATACGGATTTAACAAAGAAAAAGTTACATGCTTTAATTGTGGAGAGAAGGGTCACTTTAAAAGAGAGTGCACACAGCCAGCACAACAAGGTAATCGAAACCCGTTCAATTCAACATACCAAAACAGTCAAAATCAAAACCAAAATCAAGTTTCATACAACAGTCCCAACATCTCAAGCTTTCAACCCCAAAACAATTATCAGAACCGTCAACAAAATACCAACACTAGACAATCCACAACTCAAAACCAACCTCAACAAAATCCAAACCGAACTATTGTTCCTATCTCTACACCTAACACACAAAACCAAAACCAAACTGACAATCAAAACCAAGCACTTGTGATCCAAAAGGATGAAGGTTTTGATTGGACGGGTATGCAATTGGGGGTGGAGGAGATTACTGCTGGGAACGTGGCTTGTGTGGCACAGCAGATGAGTTTGGATGAGAATGAGGAGATTGAAGAGGAGGTTGTGATTGAAAAAGTGTCGGAGTTGAAAATTGAGGAAGTGAATGAGGATGTGATTGCTGAGAGTGAAGACAAGAAATCAGGGATGATTCTTGATTCTGTCACGGATGTTGGAGACCACTACGATTCAGCTTACTCGGATATGGAGAGTGAATCTGATTCAGAGGCTAGTGTGAATTCACTAGATGATGATATTGACCAACTGCTAGCTGAAGCTGATTTCCTGATGACCCGCAAGTCATGTATGGTGGATGATGCGTGCACCAAGATTGACTACTCCAACTTCTTCGCAGGGAAGGAAGCTCACTTCGCTTTGATGGCAATGACAGAACCTCCTAAACCGGTAAGTTCTGAATCTCAATCTCAAGTGTGTGATAAATGTGTTAAATGTGCTGATTTTGAAAAACTGACAGATGAAAATAAGCTTCTCAAGGTCCAACTTGAGAGTGCCAAAATCAACTGTCAGATTTATCAAAAAGATTTAAAAGATTTCAACAAAGTTCTTGATGGTTATAAAAAGGATGTGTCTGAACTTAAAAAGACATTGTCAATTAAACAACTTGCCATTAATAACTACATCAATGAAATGGAAAATACTAAGTTAGAAATGGCAACCATCAAGTGCTTTGCTGAAAAAGTAAACAAGAAGTTAGAGAGTTACAAGCACATAGCATATGTAGTTGACCATATCATAGAAGAACCCTCCCAGTCGAATAGTGCAAACAATAAGGCGGTCCCATCTCCGGTATTGTTTGAGAACCACAACTTACATGCAATACCACCGGAGACTTTAGTCAATTCTGACTCCACATCAGAAAACAAGCCTAACACTTCCAGTGTCGGGGATCCGTATTCTGATGTGAGACCTGTACTGGGAAATAATGAAGGTGTGGTCGCTGCTGATGTTTCAGATGAAGAAGATGAATCATCTGAGACGGTTGAAAATGAAAGTGATATCCCTGATGAAAATCATATAATCACTACTGAGCCAGTCTCACCGTCTCAGATCGTTCATCCAATGGCAAATGCTCATCGTAAGAATGTGGTTAAGAAAAATGAAAAGTCTGTTGGTAAGAGTGTTGAAAAGAAAGAGGTAAAGAAAATTGAGAAAAATGTGAGCAAATCTGTTGAAAAGAAAACTGAGACTAAATCTGAGAAACATGTGGTGAAACCAGTTGAAAAGAAAAATGAGCTTAAATCTGAAAAATCTAATGATATGAGCAATGAATCGTGTGACAAACCTGTCAAAATCTTCTATCGGATGCAAGGCTCCGATAAGATTTTATCTGATGATGAATATCCGATTAAGTTTGTCAATTATTCAAAAATCGAAAAGATCTGGCAGGAAAGTACGATTTGGTTTCCAAAATTTGAAAGAACCAATGACATTCCTCAAGAAATTTTAGATAAAATTTATTCGGATAAAGATGCCAAGGTCAATGTCACACAATTTGTTTTGCTAGTTGATAAAGCAAACAGTTTTATTGAACCGACTTACTCAAAGGACCCAGCTCCTGAGAGTTTAAGGAAATAATGCATGGTTGATCGATATCCCATTGCTAGCTTTTCCAAGTCGCCGATCAAAGAAAACTATGAGGAATACCGTGCGTGTTATAAGTGCGGGGAACGGGGACATTTACTTGCCGCCTGCCCGTACGTACGACACAAAAGGCACGAGGTGGAGATGAGGCAATATCATGATTATCCGGTTGACAACTACGGTTATTCACAAAGACGGTATTACCCTCAGCAAGAACCGTATTATAATCAAAACAATCTTTACAACAAGAGGGAAAACCGTCCGATGACGTATGATAAACGCAACCGGATAACCACTGAGAAATCTGCTAAGAAACCTGTGATGAACTTAACTGCTAATAACAAAAAGGTTGCTTCTAAACCTAATGGAAAACAAGCAGTTGGACCTGTCTCTGTTAAATCAGAGAAGGTAACCAAGAATGTTGCATTTAAAGATGAAGTAAAGAAACCGGCTGAGACCTCAAAATCTCAGATCCGGATCTTGAAAAGATCTGAGCAATCTTGGTCATCTAAGGAATCTGTAGGAGCCTCAACTTCACAGAATGAGAAGAGTGAGAAAAAGAAAGTTGTAAGTGAGAAGAAAGGGGTTGAGTTAACCCAAGATGTTTGTGAATTGAAAGAATCTTTGAAACAACCCGTTCAAAGACCCAAGACCAAACAGGCTTGGGTCCCCCGAAAGATCTAACTGCTTTACTTTATATGTGCAGGGAGCTCCAACTGGCCCTGTTAGCAGCCTATGGATTGTTGACAGTGGAGCTTCTTGTAACACCCCGCCCCTCTCATCACCAATATTGTCCGCTTTGCCCATCCAGAGCTCACGGATTTGTTTTTGGTTGCCCAAGTGGAGACTTCCCAGGAGGTCACCCATCCTGAAATTTCTCCCACCTGAGCACGCTTAACTGTGGAGTTCTCCTCTCATCCACTAACATTAAGCCCCAAAACGCGTTGGTGATTTAAGAGGCAAGACATTACTTATGAACCAAGGATCTCTCCGGGCCACGGCCGATGTGGGATTTTCCTGGGGTGTCACATTCACCCCCTGTTAGAGTCTCATCGTCCCTGATGAGGTGTGCACCCACCATCCCGAACGGCACAGGAGTGGCTCTGATACCATCTGTAACACCCCGCCCCTCTCACCACCAATATTGTCCGCTTTGCCCTCCCAGAGCTCACGGATTTGTTTTTGGGTGCCCCGGTGGAAACTTCCCAGGAGGTCACCCATCCTAAAAATGCTCCCACCTGAGCACGCTTAACTGTGGAGTTTGTTACACCCCAACCGATGGCGGAAACATCGGGATGTCACGTATTGATGATTGTTCAGTAGCTCATGGTGAATAATAAATTTCATTAAATGATTTAAATAAATTACATACAATTGTTCTAAGAATTTGTACATCTCAAAATGAAAAATACTAGCTACACATCTTCAAGCATTAACTCAAATCTTCAAGCAAGTATAACCTGAAACATGTTAAGTTTGAAAATATTTTGGATCAACAAAAGTTGGTGAGAATTACATAGGTTTTGATGATTGAATAAAACTTGTACAATTCAAGTGTCATGGCAAGTCTAGTCCATATGTGAAAACATACTAGCAGTAAATCGAGTGCATAATCAACCCTTGTGACTGTTATAATGTGGTACATCCCATACGCTCATGGTTCACTCGAATATGTTATGCGATAACAAACACCCACGCTACCTTTGTAGGAGGCACGTATCCGGGTGGGATTGTCAGTCCAATAGATCTATCAATGTATACCGTCGGCTGATCAATGTTAATGATTATGCTAGAATTGTGCTTACCCTAGTCATGTTCAAGACATAATGCAACATAGAAAAACACATAGACACATTGATGATTGAATTGCATAAATTATGTTATAACATGTTTCACCCCAAAAATGGTGATAAATAGAAAAGGGGCTATGTAAAACTCACTTTGATTGTGATGATCTTGGTAGAACTTAACGAGAACCAACGGAGTATGCTTGCACCTAATTAATGGCGATGTTTTAGTATCTATAGTGGTTATGTATAAGATATAACTTATGATTTATATTTATTATCATTGTTATTATTTTAATATTTCAATAATTACTTTAATTAAACCAAAGTTTTCCCTAAATCATTTTGCATATGAATATTTTATAAAAGAAACAAATCAGACAAAATTTATTGTCATAGCAAATCAAAATACTAAAGGATTAAAATAACGTATTCTTGTAAGTAAGTCATGCACATAATAAGTGATCTGGGTTTTAATGTGTCCATTGTTTCCCCATATTATTTTATTATATCTATACATAAATGAATCAAATTCAATCAATGGGGTAACTGTTCATCTTTTCAAAAAAAAAAAAATAGAACTTCAAGAAAAAAAAAATTCAAATTCAAAATACGCTTTCAGTGGATACTAATTTGACCCTTTTTTTTTTGCAAAACAATAATTTGGATGTATATATATATATATCATATACATATTGCCGAAAACATACTATGATCTCCTGCTCAACTAAAAAAAGAATTTAAGTTTCGGAAAATGCACATGAGTTCATAAGTTGGTTAAAAATGGTGTCATGGTTCGTTCAATATCTATCATGAAATGTAAGTCGATAATTGTTACCTCGGATTACGAAAAGAACACCAATAGGAATAGTCGGGGATGGGTTTTCCAGATGAGTTTCGGATTTGCATAGGGAGACACGACAAGGTACCGTTTTTAGAATGTATGTGAACGGTCCCTATTTATAGCAGTTAAAACGTAGCAGGTTGAGCATGGTTTGATTTGGTTTAGGCCGAGAATCATGGAACACATTTAAGAGCTAATTTGTTTCCGTCAAGACGCGTCGTGTAGGTATGGTAAGGTTGATGTTCGGTAAATTTGGAAAACTCGTTGATATTGGTTGACCGGATGGACACCGAGAATGCAACGAGGTATGCTTTGGGTTTTGATTTTCGAATCAAAATTGATAAGAAATTAATAAGTTAAGAAGGGTCAAAGTGCGTGGTTAATCTTGGAATGTTGATGGGTAGGTAGATGAGATTGATTTTGGTTTTAATTCCGATCCGAAATCATCGGCGCACAATCCGGTAGTCACACCGGTGCAAAATGGCGGGAGTTATGCTTGGGAAGGAAAGAACTTATTGTTTTTTGGCATAAACAACCATTCAAGTTTCTTTAATTAAATTTTTTTTAACAAACTTATGTATACGTAATAATATGCAAACTTTATAAAAAATCACCAAATATTTTAAAGTCTTTTAAATAGTAATGTTTAAGGTATAGGGATTTTGTATTAAATTGGGGAAAGTTTAAGAAGAGAAAATCAGAAGGTTACAGTCTCCCTTACTTTAGAGAATTGCGTCCCGAAATTCTTTTTAAGTAGAGGTTTCCATGAAAAACAAAGTATTGTAAAAGAAGGGATAAGTATGGTTTAGCGGTGAAGAAGAATGTAGAAGTCATGATTTGGCGAAGTTAAAATAATTGTTTAACACAAAAAAAAAATCGTAATTTGTTTTACGTTTAACTCTAGATTAATAAACGAATGTTTATAAAGTAAAAGTATGGGTTTTGAGGTCTCCCCCATTATAAGAAGTTTCAAGCCGAACCTTCTTTGGAGGGTATACGAAACAAAATCCCCAAAACAAATAGAGAATGTGAAGGTATGCTAAAATCGTGTTTTGGGTGAGAAGTCAAGTGAAAAATGCAAGGAAAACAAATGGAGCTTGGGTAAAATGAGGTTTTCTTGAATCAAAGAAATTCAAAACATCAAAATGGATTATTAAATAGTAAAAAAAAACGGACGTTTGTGTAACAACTTGTGAAAATGTAGAAAAAAATAAAAGGGTAAAGTCGGTTCTTGATCAGACTCTCAGTCCGTTCCCGCAGAATCGTTAGTGCTTATATATAGGGTGTACCGCAGCTAACCCACCACACTATAGATGTTTTTAAATCGTACTAATTGTCTACCAAGATCCTAAATAGAACCACACACCACCTTAATGTACCTGTAAATTCATGATTACGTTCCGGATCGTAATCACCAATTTACCTTACATTAGGGTTTTGTGTCCTTCTATGACTCTAAACATACATGTAAATAATGCAAAATAATCTTGTGATTAAATCTTTGTATCAATGAGTCTAATAAGTCTTTGTATCAATTTACATGTATAATGTATCCCAAGATGAGTCCAACTGTTGAGCAGGAAAAAGACTTCTACCAGTCAGTGAGTAGTAACCTCTACCGATTGTTGAGCAGGTGCGATAGCCTCTACCAGTCGTTGAGCAGGTTATTAGAACCTCTACCGATTGTTGAGTAGGCATGATGACCTCTACCAATCGTTGAGCAGGTTATTAGAACCTCTACCGACTGTTGAGCAGACATGATGACCTCTACCGATCGTTGAGCAGGTTGTTAGATACTCTACTAACTGTTGAGCAAGCACTTCATCCTCTACCAGTTGTTTGATTAAGTGTAACAATTGTTTTTGATTTAACACGTAAGTTGCAAGTTGTTAATATATACATGTAGCAAGTTTGTAAATGCATCAAGTATCGGGTATAACATGCGAGTTGTAACAGAGTTGCCCTAGACAAGGTAAATGACTCTAGGTGTGTTTATAGCAAATAGTTTATATTCCATGCTTTCATGTATCATGAATAATCAATTGTTCAGGTAGATAATCAAATCCTCATGTATAACTAATATTCAAGTTTGATGCAACGAACAATTAAGTTTTCAATAGTGTGGTTATCGTGGAGATCAAGTTCATGTTCGAGGAGGTAAAGGATGTGAATTTGGATTTTGAGAGATGACGAAAACTCAAAGTAACATCATGGTTGTGAAAAATGGTGAATGTGTAGATGGTTGATAAAGGGTTTAATTTATAGGATTTCAAAAAGACGCAAGTAGTAAGATGATCATGCAGAATAATCGTGGGGTTTGAATAAATAGTTAGATACAAGCGTATGAGGAAACATGATTGTGGTATTTGCCAAAAAATTAAAAATAAAAAAATTGTAATAGTTCGAACAAGTTTAAAATAAGTAGGTGTCAATGGAAAAATTGTAGAGTAAATTTTGTTCCTGTAGATGGAAAGATTTTATTTTCAAAGTTGGTTTTGTATATAAAGCAAAAGTTATTAAATAGTACAAACTAAATGGATCTAGATCAAAATATTTCAATGAGTCGGAGGTTTCAAACACGATGACGGGTTTCAAAATCAAGATTTTGTTCAGACGCTTTGTATAATAGGCTTCGAGTAATCCATAAAAGAAGTGATTATTAATAGATTAAAACATTTTTATCGAAAATCATTTGTTACGCCAATAAATTGTTCAATAAAAATTTGAAATTTGGCAAATAAGTTTGTGGAAATAAAAGACTCAATATATATATATATACACACACAAATAAAAATGTAGGGGGGAGTTTAAAAATAAAATTGGCTAGAAACCTCAAAGATAACAGATTTATGTATGATGTAAGGGGAAACATATGATTTGGGTTAGATGTTAAAAATAATTAGAATTATGGGTAATATTATAAGTTTGTAAAATGAATTAGGATTGTGAAACCCAGAAATGATTCATGAAGTTTAAGCTAATCAGAGAATTATATAAGAAGAAAATATATTTGAATTGTAAAAATTTTGAGATTCAAAACTTAGATTTTATACGGGAGTGAGGGGTATAAATGAAAATGAAACACAAAGATTGTAAATATCTAACCCCGAATAAACGAAAATGTTGGCTTATCAAAACAGATCAGGTCTAAGCCCAACGAATTTGCCCTAATAATCTAGAAGTACGTTAGGATTGTAGCAAGTAAGTGAAAGAGGGTAGGCAAGACCAATTTAGACTAAGAATAAGGATGAGGATAGGGATAGAGATAAGGATAAGGTAGAGCTACAAATAATTGAAGCAAGTACTGGTTAAAGTCCTAAGGTTATAGACTAGATTATTTTTCTAATAACCTAATTCCCTATAACCATGGCTCTGATACCATTTGTAACACCCCGCCCCTCTCATCACCAATATTGTCCGCTTTGCCCATCCAGAGCTCACGGATTTGTTTTTGGTTGCCCAAGTGGAGACTTCCCAGGAGGTCACCCATCCTGAAATTTCTCCCACCTAAGCACGCTTAACTGTGGAGTTCTCCTCTCATCCACTAACATTAAGCCCCAAAACGCGTTGGTGATTTAAGAGGCAAGACATTACTTATGAACCAAGGATCTCTCCGGGCCACGGCCGATGTGGGATTTTCCTGGGGTGTCACACTTCTGGTCACATGACAGGGGACCTCACGCTACTCTTTGATATCAAAAACATTAACGGATGTTATGTGGCATTTGCTGGTAATAAGGGAGGCTACATTACGATGGAGGGTAGTGTAAGCAATGGGGTCGTGACATTTGAGCGGATATCATACGTGAAACAGATAGATTATAATCTGCTCAGTGTTAGTCAAATTTGTGATAAACAATTTTCTGTGTATTTTGATGACAAATCCTGTTACATCTTGAAACCTGGGTTTGAACTTCCGAAAGAGTGGGTGATGCTGAAGGCACCGAGGGTAAACAACTTGTATATTCTCGATATGTCCAAAGCAATGACCACCCATGGCCAAGTCACGTGTTTCCTCTCTAAGGCTACAGAAAAAGAATCCATTATGTGGCATAGGAGAATGGGACACATCCATTTGAGAAAGATGAACCAGTTAGTGAAGAATGAACATGTCACAGGAGTTAATGTGAAACACTTCCATTTGAATGACAAGCGTGTTAGTTGCAAAAAGGGAAAGCAGCACAAACAGTCCCATAGACCAAAGAAAGTCAATTCCGTTGAACTGCCGCTTGAGCGTTTGCATATGGACTTATTCGGTCCAGTCAGACGTAAAAGTCATGCCGGGGAGTTGTACTGTCTTGTGGTGACTGATGATTATTCACGATTTTCATGGGTAATGTGCTTGCATCAGAAAAGCGACACTTTTGATAACCTGAAGGTTCTGTTTACACGTCTGGAGAATATATATATGGTCTGAAGATCAAACGAATCCGGAGTGACAATGGTACGGAGTTCAAAAACGCTCAGATGGAGGATCTTTGTGCAAACAAGGGAATTCATCATGAATATAGTGCTCCGTATACACCCCAGCAGAACGGTGTCGCAGAGAGAAAGAACAGGACTGTAATAGAGACGGCAAGAACTATGCTTGCGGATTCAAATCTTCCAGTCATGTTCTGGAATGAAGCTATTTACGCAGCATGTTATACTCTTAACCGTGTTTTGACAGTGAAGAAGTTTGGCAAGAATTCTTATGAGCTGTTGAACCGACGCAAGCCGAATCTGGAGTATCTAGAGCCATTTGGTGCCCCGTGTACAATGCTGAATCCTTCGGAGAAGTTCGCACCAAAGGCTGAAGAAGGTTATTTTGTTGGATATGCAACCCCACTAAAACAGGTATTCAACAAAAGAACTAGAAAAGTCGAGGAGTGGGCTAACGTCGAAGTACAAAGATACACACAAAATGTACAGGGTGGAGGACCAGATTGGATGTTTGATTACAAAGACTTTTTTGAATCATTCAATCTATATAGCATGGTTGAAGAAGCTGTACTTCGCTTATATTACGAGGTTGAAAATGCCGTGACTTCACCGTTAGTGCGTCCGATCACAGTAAATCCTCAAGCAGCTTCTAATGATACCATTGCTCCTGTGATGGAAGAAGAGGTGTTCCAAGAAGCTTCTACAACGCTTAATTCATCAGATTCAGAAGATGAAGACGATGATGCAACAAGTGAAGCTATTCTGGACAACGCTACAGTGACACCACCAGTGAACCCAACTAATACTGATGTCTCAACATCGAATGTGGGTAATGATCTGGTTTCTACAGAGAATTTGACAACTCAAACGGGAGTACAAGTACCTGATTATCCGGAATCTCGGATACATCGGAGACACCCGCTTGAACAGGTTATTGGTGATCCTGGTAGCAGCGTGATGACAAGAGGGTAGTTGAGAAATGCTCAAGCACCAGAAAATATTGGCAACCTTGCTTTATATGCCAAAATAAAGAAATCTGGTTTTCAAAATGACTGGTCGTTTGCTTGTTATGTTTCGCAGGTCGAGCCGCGGACATACAAGGATGCTCTTTTGGATGATGCCTGGGTGGAAGCAATGCAGGAAGAGTTATTACAATTCCAGAAACTTGGTGTATGGACACTGACAGATTTGCCCCCTGGAAGAAAGAAAATTGGAACCAAATGGGTGTTTAAGTGCAAGAAGGATGATAGAGGAGTCATAGTGCGAAACAAAGCTCGTTTGGTCGTTCAAGGTTTTCATCAGGTTGAAGGAATCGACTACAATGAAATCTATGCACCGGTTGGACGCTTGGAAGCTATTCGAATGTTCCTAGCGTTTGCATCATGGAAGAAATTTAAGGTGTATCAGATGGATGTAAAGAGCGCATTTCTTTACGGTGTAGTCAAAGAGGAAGTTTACGTAGGTCAACCGCCAGGCTTTGAGGACCCTATTCACCGGGATAAGGTTTATGTGTTAAACAAAGCTCTCTACGGGTTGCACCAGGCACCGAGACAATGGTATGAGGAGCTGAGCACGTATCTTCTCTCGAAAGGATTCAAACGCGGACTGGTAGACTGCACACTGTTCATGAAACGAGCAGGAGATGATTTGCTTCTTGTACAAATTTATGTTGATGAGATTATTTTCGAGTCAACTAACGAACTTCTATGCAGGGAATTTGAAAAGGTTATGCAGGAAAAGTTCGAAATGAGCGCAATGGGAGAAATGCAGTTTTTCCTAGGCTTGCAGGTGGAGCAAAGACCAACGGGGATCTTTATTCACCAGACGAAATACGTTTCTGAAGTCTTGAGCCGATTCCAGATGGATGATTCTGTAACACCCCAACCAATGGCGGAATCATCGAGGTGCCAGGTAGTGACGATTGTTCAAAAGCTCATGGTACTAAAATGTAAATATATGATTATTGAATATTGTTTTACAACATGTGAAATTAAATACAAGACAACAAGATAAAGATAGTTGATTGATTTAATCTAAGTCCAAAGTCCTATGTGAAGCGTCAAGCAGCTTATCCTGAAACATGCACGAAAATAATTTTGTCAACATATGATGTTGGTGAGTACTACTTAGCTTTGTACATATAATATAAGTTTGAAAAGGTAGTACAATTCATGTGTCTAGCATCACTAAGGCATTATGTAAACACGCAAGTAACCAAACAAGACAAAGATCATATGTAAAGTTGTACAATGAAATTGATAATGAGCACCTCAACACGTGTGAGTCTAAAAGAGCACCATAACATAAGTTATGTCTAAATGAGCACCGTAACATAAGTTACGTCTAAATGAGCACCGTAACATAAGTTACGTCTGAGTGTAAAGAGCACCATAACATAAGTTATGTCTAAATGTATGATTTTGTATGTAAGCTACGTTCATGTTCAAGCATAAGCACAAAGATAAACAAGACACGTATATGAATTGTAAATGAATAAAATGTATGTGTAAATGAATATGAAAGTTTTGTATACTTGTGCATGAATCACCCCAAAAGTTGTAAAAGCGGAAAAAAAGGGATAAGTAATACTCACCTTTAGCAAGGTGGTAAGTCTTGTGTAATTGATTAAGTGTAATCAAACGTTTGTCGAGTATCACCCTATGTATAAGGTAACAAATAAGTCTAAGTCTATCTAGTTTATAAGTATTTTCTAGGGCTTCGAATTGGGGATATGTATTTATTTGATTAATAGTCAAATTGTTTATTAAATATAAGAAATTTAATAAATAAATGAATAAAAGTCTTTTTGTAAATTTTAAGTTAAAGATGGTCACAAAATAAAGTTTTTAGTATTAAAATAATTTTCATAAAATTATTTTATTGAAAATAGAATATTTAATCTATTTATTTCAAATTGTCAAAATATGACTTTAATATCTAAAAATATTAAAATTAAAGAATTATTGAATTAAAAATTGTATTTCTGTTCCAAATGAAAAGAAATAATTTATGTAAAATTTTGGTACAAAAATATTGAAAAATGAATTTATTATGAATTATTTATGATTAAAAATAACAAAAATTAATTAAAAATATGAAATGCACGGTTTTTCCGAATTAAAAATAAATTCTGAAATGTATATTGTTATACAAGTTTAGTATAATTTTTGTGGAATTTTATAAAATCGTTTAGATATTTTTATTGAATTTTATAATTTTAAATGAATAAATTTGTAATATTTATAATATATATTAAATAAATTATTTTTGAAAAACTAAAAATTGGACAGCAAAGTTTATCATTGAATAACATAAAATAAATTTTGTAGAATTTATAAAATAGTTTTAGTATTTTAAAACGATTTTCAAAAGAATAAAGGTAATATAAGTGTAAAGGATAACACAAAAAAATAAAAATAAAATAAAAGGTTGTTTATGGTGGGGGTCGAACCTGGGCCAGACCCGGTTCAATGTCTTTAGCCAAACACCCTAACCAACTGGTCTGTACCTCAGATTTGTAAATGTTTCAGTTTTGAAAATATTTATCACATGCGTGAATTGGTCATCTTCCCCAATTTGAATGATAATTAAGAACCCTAGTTTCTTGAATCGAATCAATTAACGGTCAATAGCCTCAGTAATGTTAGGGCTATTGATCGATTGATCATGAATAATAAAACCCATAAAAAATAAACAACTTACAAACACTAATTCGTGTATGATGCTCGGTCAAACAAAAAGTCAACGGGTCTTGAAATCGTGAATTAAAGCTTGGACAGAAAGATTTGAGAGAAGGGAAATGATTTTTTTGGCACATTTAGTTGGTTGTGGATACCTCAATTTATACTATGTGGCTCGGGTTGGTGAAATGGAAGGTTTTGAAGTCTTGACCAAAGTCGGTCAAAACCGAGTCAAGGATGATTAATTCAAGCTGAAATCATGGATTATATTTATGAGGGTATGTTAGTCGGTCAAAGGGAGTTAAAATTCTACCAAAAACAAGGCTCGTAATTGTGGAAAGTGACTGGGTGTTGACCACAGTCTTCGGGTCGGGTCTGGGTTCCGAAAAAAAAAAAAAAAGACAAGGGTTTTGGGTTATGGTTAGGCTTTAGTGTTTTGGGTATAAGTTTGGTTATGGTTTAGAGGTGGTAAAATATAATGACTAACTTTATTATTATTATTATTATTATTATTATTATGAGGATAAAATGTGGCGTACAAGATAGGAGGTGCGAAATAAAAAAATGTATATATATATATATATATATATATATATATAATAATAATAATAGTGATAAAAGTGACGGATGTCACAGCATCCCCTACTTTTAGAAACTTCGTCCCGAAGTTATTAGAAACATAGGGTTATGGATGTTCTGGGAAAAATGATTTGGATAAGAGGTTTGATAGGTGTGAGTTAAGGATTGGATTAGGTTTGTCTCGAATAATAAGGAGAATAAGAATCTAGTAACACTAAACTTCAAGTTTTAGGAATCCTAAAATAATTGCATGAGTTGATTGACTATAGAAAGACTAAATGAACTACCAAGTAACTAGAGTTTGTTCCTGGTCCGACTTCCAGTCTCACTTTCAATGCATCATTAGTGTTTGTATACAGGGTGTACCGCAGCTAACCCACCACACCTTTGATACCTTGAAAACGTACTGGACGCCTACCAAAACGTCTAATAGAATTTCACACTACCCTAACGCACGTGTAAATTCATGATTACGTTCCGGAACGGAATCATCAATTTACCTTACATTAGGGTTTTATGTCCTTCTATGATCCTAATCTAACACACAATACAGCAAATAAGTTTCACAAGAAGGTGACACAACAAACACGTTGAGTTACAATGAGATGTTATCAATGAAATGAGGCCATGTAATAATGAGGTCAATTGCATTGGTTTGCAATGACTTGTAAGCATAACTGTATTTAAGTATGGGCTACCACTCGTCCAAGGAGCCCTTTAAATGAAATGTTTATCAGAGTTGCGTGGATAATACACACGTGCAAGCAATTTTGTAAGTACTGCAACCATTAAGTGTAAGTGTTATCTTAGTGGCCTATAGAAATAGATTACGAGTATCATGAATAATTAAATGTCCAGTGAATAGTCAAATTAAGAGGAAATCAAGTTTCACAAACAATGATGTTTTGGAAAAATCCTGTAGAATCAAGTATCAGGTTTTTAGTAGTTTGATTATCATGGGTAACTAGTTCATGTGTGAGAAGGTGAAGGATATGAATTTAGTTCTTGAGAGAATGATGAAAAATCTTGAAGCAGAATCAAGGTTGTGAGCGATAGTGAATGTGAAGATAGTTGATAAAGAGTTTATTTTATAGTAAGGAGATTATGTAGCAGTGTAAATTTTGGGGTTTGGATCAAAGGTTATAATCAAGTGTATAGGAAAACATGATTGTGGTATATGCCAAATATTGTAAAAATTTGAACAAGTTGAAAATGAGTGAGTGTCGATGGAGAATCTAGAGGTTAGATATTATTCCTATGAAAAAAAAAATTATTTTCAAAATTGGTATTGTACATAAGGCAAAAGTTGTTAAATAGTACAAGCTAAGTAGGCTTTGAAAAATATTCCTGTTAGTTGGAGATTTCAAACATGACATTAGGTTTTGAAGATCAAGGTTTTATTAGTGATTTTTTTTAATAGTTTAAAGCATTATATAGAAAATCGTTTGTTACGTCAATAAATAAACAATTGAATTTAAGTTCAAGGAAAATATGTACTTTGTAAAGTTACTAGGTAATACAACAAGTTTTAAAAATCTTTAGTTTGTGCTAAAGTATGAGGTTATAGTTATTAAAATAAATAACATGTGGAGAAATGAAATAATATGATTTGGGTAGGGTGTTGAATATTTAAAAAAATGGCTAAGATGGTAAGGTGAAGTGCGATTGTGAAATCCGTAGATGGTTATGAAAGTATGAACTTGTAAGCAATATATGAAAATCGTGAAATACAAAATATTGTATATGAATCGAGAGAGTATTTTTGAAAAAAAAAAAAGCTTGCATAAAATGCTTGGAGTGCCCTTGTCTAGCTGTAAAGCCCAACAAGAACGTTGACTTTTCAAAGAAATTGAACCCAACGGTGATCAAAGAAGACATGCTTTAGCCTATAAGTGGACACTCACTCCAGGAATCCCCAGGTAAGCATAACAGGTCCGTAAATGGATTTATGCGCTATGCTTGCCTATGCCAGAAAACCCAGTGTACAGGCATCCACCCTTCCAGATTGCATGTGTCCTCATCACACTCATTAAAGTTCAACAACTTTGAAGGAGCAAAAATAAGAATAGGCATTATGCCTAAGAGTGTCATCATGAAAGGTACTGCTCCCGCTCCATGATGATGTAGACTTTCCACTCCTTGTAGGACACCATCCCTATGCACCATGATGAAAGATGAGGAGAAATGGAGAAGAAGAGAAGATAGAGGAAGGAAAGTAGAGGGAAATGAGGGGAATGATAAATTAGGAAATGTTGTACCTGAAAGTTGAAATTCGGTTATAGTCTAGGCTAAAAGGCATTCTAATAACCTAGTTCCCTATAACCATGGCCTGAAAGATAGAGGAAGGAAAGTAGAGGGAAATGACGGATGTCACAGATTCGAAGCCGATGGATACCCCGATACAACCTAATCACGGGATTGGAGTTGACCTTAAGGGGGAGCTGACTGATCCATTTACATACAGAGCAATCGTCGGATCTCTGATGTATCTCACAGCGTCTAGACCTGATATAATGTTTGCGGCATGTCTTTGTGCGCGATATCAGTCGAAGCCGAAACAGAGTCATCTTGCAGCTGTTAAGCGTATCCTTAGATATCTGAAGGGTTGTCCATCGAAAGGACTTTGGTACCCTCATGATGATAATTTTGACCTAATCACTTTTAGTGATGCAGATTGGGGCGGCTGTGACAAAGACAGCAAATCCACAACGGCTGGATGTCAATTTATGGGGAGCAGGCTCGTGACCTGGCAATGCAAGAAACAAACCGCAGTTGCACTATCCACATGTGAAGCAGAATACGTTTCAGCATCGAGCTGCTGCTCACAGGTTCTTTGGATCCAGCAACAAATGGTGGATTACGGTTTGCAATTTCTTAAAACCCTTATTGACTGTGATAATGAAGCCGCAATCGCATTAACAAAAGACTTAGTAAATCACGCAAAGGCTAAACATATCCGGATTAAATATCATTTTATCCGTGATTGTTATGCTAAAGAGTTGATCGATATGGTCAAAATCCACACTGATTACCAACGCGCAGATCTTTTTACCAAAGCTTTTGACAAATCCAGATTTGATTATCTTTTAAAAGCTAATGGTATTAAAGAAAAACAAGACTGATCACCACCTCAGTCTATCACCTTTAAGTTTAAATTTTTACTGCTTTTCAGAAAAATTTCGAAAATCCAAAAACATTGAAAAGTTTCAAAATCCATAAAAATTAGAAAATTTCTTTGCTGACTGCTATATCTTCTTCCCTTAGATTAATGCCGTCAGATTTCTGTGAACAAACGATATCTGGGCAGTCACATATTTGAAATGCTCCAGCTTATCCTTGGGAACAGTAACTTCGAAAATCTATAAAAAATCAGAAAATTCTAAAAAGATTTCCTGGAGTATAAAGGGAAATGATACTACATCAGTGGGGATCTGACACATTCTAAGTAATATACTGCTATATAGGGCGTGTGTCTGAGTCTGTGCGATGTGCTGATAGGCTTCGTAGACCTATTACTGCGTGCCTGATACATACATATCAAATGAATTGCTGTGTGGATGAACTCCTCATGGGCATATGGTCTTAGTACCGTAATTTCGTTTGATAGGGTATTTGTACAAAACTCGGAGGTTTAGGGTCGTTAGGTTATTAGTTGTCTGGGGATAGCCTCTCTGATCTTCTGCTGTAAGTCATTACCGACCTAGATCAGACAGGGTGTCTTTATAAAAGAGCTATATGCCAAATCCTAAAGTTACCGAATTGAGGAACTTTCCATGTTATATGATGATCAAAGATTATCTATTACCTCGTATTGATCACTGATGCAAATCATGATTAATATCAGTCCTCAACCTGGTATAGTGCATATGTTACTTTGCTGCATTAATTTGCTGACCTGTATACCTCTATGCATTATATCTTGTACAATTACAGACGACGAAGGCATAATCACGCTTTACAATGAGTCTTTGTGCATTTACTTCTTGATACGGGAATATGTCGTGTGCGTGGGAACCACAGACAATTGCGTTTATACTATAAATATCAGTATCTATATAAAGCACTGCACAAAAGTCTGCATGTGAGTTTATGTGGATCACAATATCAGCAATTGCCAGATCACACATTGTCTTTAATGATAATAAATTCAAAAAGATCAACGGTGTGATCAGATTTCTCAATACCTGATATGATCCCTTTACCGGAAATCCCAAAAACATTTACAGTTTTTCATTTACATTTCTGCATTTTATTTTATCGTCAAAAATTACAAAACTCAAAAAGATTTTAGGTGTGTTTTAGCATAAACTTTAGAAAATCCAAAACGATTTTTCATTTCCATTTTATTTTTGATAACTGATGGTGGTTGATGTCGATTTTCTAAACCTTGATACACCATTTGAGCTTTGTAACTTTTAAAATGTGAAAACATGATTGTTGGATGCTTAAAAGTTGGAAAATAATTGGACCGGGACTCGTTTTTGAGATTTGGAAAATTTTCAAAAATCCCATTTCTCATTCGCCCATTCGGTTGGTCGAATGTGGGATTTTACATGTTCCTTCGTATGTTCTATATGGGCGAAGGAGAGTGTTCATGACCATTTATCTCATTCGGACCCTTTTGGCTCCTTCGAACCTTTCACTAGGGTCGAAGGAGACAAAAGTTTCTCCTTCGTATGTACAGAATGGGCGAAGGAGTATGCCTATATAAACCCATCTTCTCATTCGAACCCCATTCAAAATTTTTCAGATTTTTCACTCTAACCTCACCTTGTTGCTTGATTCTTTTGAACCATTCCATTGTGTTCGTCACTTCATACTGATCATTTTGCACTATTATTTACAGGTTAACATCATGGATTCCAGGATTAAATCCCTGTTTTCTGATTCAAGCCCTAACTGTTCAAACTGTTTAAATTCAACATCAGTGTAACAATTGATTATTAGGTTTCATTGTATATGTGTTTTAGGGGGAGAATTAACAAAAGCCATGGTTTAAAAACCGACTGTTTGATCATTTGATTAATAGTTGTGTTTAAACCATAGTTTTTAATTGAAAACACAAATACAATGCATAATTGATGAATCTGTTAGTATAAGATGGTTAATCGGCATCATTAGGATCCATTTCAATCAAAGGAACATGATCAGAAATCCTCAATTTCAAAATTGAAATTTCAAATTTAGAACAGTTACCTTCGACCATTACGAATGGGCGAAGGAGAAAATCAAACGGTCGAATGAAGAATGTTTGGTCGAATGAAATTTTTATTCAAAATTCACACATTCGTACCATTCATATTTCTCATTCGTACCATGTTAAATCTCTTTCGTACCCCCGTTTGGGCGAAAGAGAAGGTTCATTACCAAAACTTTTCAAGTTTGATATTTTGTCGATTTTTAACGTGTGTTTTTGTTTGTTTTGCAGATTTAACGATGTCCGAACAAGAGAAGACGACGGAACAAGCTGGATCATCATCACAGCCTGCCAAGCTTTTAGACTTTGAGAATGCGCATAACTGCTGTGCGTATCTCGGAGATGTTAAGAAGCATACTGAGTTTGTCGTAATCATAGAGTTCCTGAAGAGATGCAGGGTGATAGATGCTATTGCTACACCGACGATTATCTATAGAGATATGATACAAGAGTTTTGGTCGAATGCAAAGCTGGATTTCTGGAAGTGCAAATCATGTTTGATGAGCAAGATTCAAGGACAAAGAGTCATTGTTTGCGAGGAGGATCTGAGAGAAGCGTTGAACTACAATGGACCAATCACTGACGGTTCATTGCATAAGGGAAAACTGTGCCCTCAATTTAAATATCTGGCACACGTTTTGATTCATGTATTCGGATCTGCAGCTGGAGGATATGATTTGATGAGAAAGAGCATCAGTTCTATGATGGTTGCCTTAGTGTTGAACAAACCGTTCAATGTTTCAGGCATGCTGATGTCTCATTTACTAGAGCCTGTGAACGGCACGAGGAATCTGAAGTTTCTTTTATATCCTCGTTTCCTCCAGATGGTGTTTGACCACAAGTATAAGGAGCTGAAAAGAGATCCTAAGCACATAGTTGTTCTGGAACATATGTCTCTGAATACACTCGCTAGGATGAAGGCGTATAAGGGATTATCTGTTGATGAACGTCCTCCAGTAAGACGTTTATTTGGACACCTAGCTAGAGTTGATTATACAGATCCGGGTGAAGGGCTTGTGAGGCATGTGAACAGTGATTCTGATCCTGATAACCCGTTACATCATGTTGATCCTGATGCAAAACGCAAAAGACAAGTTGTGAATGTGGGCGCAAAGAGTGGAAAGACGAAGAAAAAGGAGATAAGATTAGAGGTTACTGAACCCGATAAGAAGAAAAGCACGCCAAGAAGAAACAAGACGATGGCGAAGAAAGGATTACACTTAGTTGATGAAGCGTCTGTTGATACAGAAGAGACGCTAGAAGATGAACAATGGGATTCGGATGTTGAAACGTTAAAGACCACCTCGCCCAAGGCCACTGAGGCTGGTGTGTCTACTAGCAAGAATGTAGAAGATCAAGGGAACAAAAGTCCTATTCCTGTTGATGAAGATGAGTTGATTATGAACGTAGATGAGACTTTTACTGGTTCTCCTGTGCAAGCTGCTAAGAAGAAGAAGAAACAGGAGAAGCCGAGTATCAAGAGAAAGAAAGAGATTGAATCGTTGATAGCTGGTAAGAAACTACCACCGGCTACAAGTTCTAAGTCACCGGTTACTGCACCAGCACAGAAGAAGCAAAAGACTGCGACAACATCGAGCACACAACAGACTGAAGATATACCTATGGATGAGGTTAATGAGGCATTGGATAACGTGCTCAAGAAGATCAGAAAAGGCAAACTGCCTGATGTTGTTGAACCACCATTGAAGAAGAATGTTTCGGTGGATAGTGACATTATGAGTGCTGTGAATCAGAGATTGTCTAAGATGATGAATCTAATCAACAAACAACAAACTGAGATCGAGCAGTTAAAGTCTAATGATAAGAAGATGTTGGAGGTCGTAGTCACATCAGCAGATGATAATGAAGTTTTGAAGAAAACGATTAAGAGGTTGAAGAGAGAAAATAAGAAGTTGCTGAAGCACGAGCAACGAAATACCAGAAGAATCATTGTCTTGAAGAAGGAGAATAAACAGTTGAAGAAGAGTAACAAGCATATGGACGATTTGATCAAGAACTTGTACTCTCAAGCTCCTCAACTTCAAGCTGGTGAAGTTGATAAGGAAAGAGAAGAAGAACAGGTTGATTTCGAACCATCTGATGAAGAAGAAGATGAAGAACTTGATGAAGATGCAAGAAACGATACGAAGAAGAAGAAGAAAGATGATAAGGATGATGGAGGTTCAGATGATGGTTTGAGTGATGGAAACGGCTCTTCTTTTGATGATAGTAGTGATGATGATGATGATAACGCTGACAAGTTTACATATGAGAAGCGTGACTCAAGTAAGGGTGGAGAGTCAAGCTCTAAGGCTCCTGGAGAGAATGTGGATGAAGATATATTCTGGAACGAGAAACTGCAATCGTTGTCTGAAGACGATAAGAACAAGTATCGCCAGATGCTCACTGATCGAGTCTGGACGATCGACATGACTAGCAGATTTCCAGAGATATTTGAATCGAACAATAAACTATTTGAGTTGGAGTTTTATGACCCTGATCTTGAGGATGGGGAAGTTTCTGCGGCAATTTCAAAAGAGATACTTGAGGGTTTAGCAAAGCAAGTAGGAAAGACTTTGGAAGAATTACTTGCTGATAATTTCATTCCGAAGATACCTGAGAAGGAAGCCGGGAATCATTCTGATGACCGTGATGTTCCTGCGTTTGAGGAAGTTGAAATGGAAGATATTACGAGTGAGGAGTATCCACAATACTTCAAGACTAATCAAGATTGTGGATTTTCCTTCTCAGATGAATTGCTAAACCATGCCGAGAAACTAGCGAAAGAGAAGAGCAAAGCGTTTGAAGACGAAATCTTTAAAGGGCATGACAAACCACAGTTCGAGCAGTCGGAGAGTTTGAAAGAATTCTTGAAGAAGTTGAAAGAAAAAGAAAACAATCGTCCGAAAGCTGAAATTCAAGGAAGCTTTTACAAACTTCATAGTGGTATATTCAAAGGTCGTGCTTTGGCCTGGATGTTTGTTAAAGAATTGAGATGTATTGCAGTAAAGTGGGAGAAGGGAATCTTATACTTTGATAAATTTCATCATTTGAAGACTCTTCCCTATTGGGCAATCCGTGATATTTGTCGTCACCGTTTAACGGGAGCGTCAAATAGTCAGATTACCTACTTTGCTGAGAAAATGACTAGAGAAAGCCGAACCAAGTGGGACTTGTTTAAACCACAATATCCTAAACGAGTTGTTCACAAGAAGGATATTGATCAGATTACAGGTATGCCCAAGGTGACTTTAAAGTACAAACCACCGCGAGTGTTGAAAAAGATTCCTTTGTTGCCTATCCCACAACATTTCGCCAAAGATTTCATCTGGTGGTATTACGATTGGAAAATAGCAGAGGCCGTGATTGTATTTAAAGGCGGAGAGAAGAACTACAAGAAAGTACACATTTTTGATCCCATGTGGTTAATAAACTGTTCACATGAGGATATAATCATGTTGTTCTACAATCCGATCTATTCTGATGCGAAGGATGCTGAGCAAGCAGGAAAGTACCAACGTGTGGTATTTCTGTGCTTTGCATATGATATTAATGCTGGGTGTGACTATGGCGAGAAGCTGGGAAAGTTTGTTGAAAAGCAAAAGGTGCCTGAACTGAAAACGAAGAAGCAAAAGCAATTTCAGGAACCGGAGTTGACGAGAGAACAGAAGATTCAACGACATATCAGACTGATGAACATTAGATTGGACGAACAAAGTCGACAACAATCCAAGCAATAGTCGAGGGGGAGTTTGTAGATGCAAAAGTGCGACTAATGCTTCGGATTGAATAACAAATATGTTTTGGTGATAGTCGTTGGTGCGAAGGAGAATTTCAGTAGGTGCGAAGGAGGCTTTTTGTAGGTTCGAAGGAAGATGAAAGGTGCAAAGGAAGAAGACTTGGACGAATGTGAATTTAGTTTATTGTAGAACTTGGTTCGACCAATCAGTTTGGGCGAACCTGCACATTCGCACAATCAATTTGGGCGAATGTGCAGTCTATAAATAGACAAGTTTGATTTTTGAATGTAACTTTTGATCATTATTATTCCCTCCACTTTCTGAAATTCTCTCTAGTGTTTTGTTTAACTCTTTTACCGTTCATACCTTGTTTGTAATCATATTTCAACGTGTAATCGAGTTGTTAATTAATGAAAAGCTTTTGAAAATGATGATCTGTGTGTTTTAATCTGTTTGACTATTATTTTGTGATAGTTTTAGGGTTTCCACACCTAAAACTAACTTGTTTGATCATTCTTTGTTGTTATACGATCCTTTCACGCACATACAGTAAACTTTAATGCCTCATGATTTAGACAACAACAACAGTTAGACTCGTTTCAACAATACATAATCATTAGCTATGGCCAAGCCGGCGATACTCAATAATAGATCTATTGGATTGATAATCCCACCTAGATTTGTTGACCATCTTTTATGGGGAGCGCGGGTGATTGTTATCTTTCCAACATAATATTAAGGTGAACCGTGGATGACAGGATGGACCTAAACTAGTCGGAGGTTTGATTATGTCGATTCAACATTTCATGTTTATTCATGTAGACTTAAACTTACGATAGACATATGAATTGCTAAACTTTTATTCTTAAACTTAATTGCTTGACGTGGATTATGTATTCTCACCAACTTCTAGTTGACCCCCCCCCCCATTTTTCCAAACTCAACAGGAAATACTGATGCTTAAAGTCTAGAGCTAGCATGAGGAGATATTTAAAACCTTGCTTGATTATTTGATGTAGACTTTAATGTAATTCAATATTGTAATGAAATAAAAGATTATTTAAACTTGTGTACTACCATGAGCTACTGAACAATCATTCATACGTGGCACCTCGATGTTTCCGCCATCGGTTAGGGTGTTACACTTGCCACACTTGAACTATTCACAGAAGTAGATGAAGAGGCATGATACAATTCCGGATTTTGTGGGAATTTTGATCGTCTAGCTTTCCTCTTCTCCTCCAACTCCTTGTTCTCTAACTTCTGAATTAGCTCATTGATAGTCCAATATTGATAAGCATCTTTCTCTTTCAGAACCTCAATATGTTGATTCCAGTACGGTGGTAGAGAATAAGCAAATTTGTCCACCAACTCAGACATGGGAATCTTAATGTCATAGTTTGACAATTCAGTCAAAAGATAGGAATATCTAGGAATCAATTCCTTCAAAGTCTCGTTTCCCACATAACTGAAGTTCTCAAATTCTTTTCTCAATTCTTCCATTCTCAACTTTCTGATTTTCTCATTACCATCATGACGATTCTTCAACATATCCCAAAGCTATTTGGAAGTTGTACATGATCCAAACTAATGTAGAATATCAGTGTTGATAGCTTGAGATAGTTGGGAGAACACCTTCTTCTCCACTGCAAACTTCTTCTTTTCATCCTCAGCTAAACTCTCAAGCAGAATTGGTTCAGCTGTATTCTCCAAAACCGGTGCAACATATCCCTTAGCAATCATCTGTCATGCCTCTGTGCCTTCTAATCCCATTCCTTCCAAGTGAATCTTGAACTTTTTGTGCCATTGAATGTAATCCACCATCTCCATCAGCTTCGGTGGACGACTCCCGCTACCTGAAGACAAATCATTTATTAGAGTAGAAATAGCATTTGTAGTTTGAGAGTGTACCCCTGCTGCTGCAACTCCCCAATAATCATTCATGGGTTCTTGTGGAGGTTGACCAACAATCTGTGCAATAGAACTACTCATCGCGAGGTAATTGATCGGCTGAGATGGTTGAGTATTCGTCTTTTGTGCAGCTACAACCCAAGAATCCAAGGTAACGTGTTGTTGCTGTGTAGTATTAGGCCTAGGTATTGTTGGAAATCCCCACATATCGTCTATGAAGTTCGAAATGCGAAACACTTCGAAAAATTTCCAAACAGACTCTACGTTCGACCTTTTTCAATGATCGTGGGATCGAATGTGGAAAATGTCCAGGTTCGCCCCTTAAATCTGACTCGAATGTAGAATATGTAATACACAAACTCATGTTCGACCGTATAAAACCCACGTTCGACCTCCCGTAAGGTCGAATGTACAACACATGGTCGAATGTACAAATACAACTCACACAGCTTCTAGGTTCGACCTAAAGTACTCACTTTCGACCAGAAAATCCTAGGTTTGACCCAAAAACACTACACATTCGACCCTTTTCTCCTAGATTCGACCTGACCCATTTGGAGAATGGTTATTCTTTGAAAATCAGTTATTTTGATACCAATTTTTCAAAAGTTGATGAATTTTGATGATGTTTTGCAGGTTTTGCTTCAGAATTGATTTGGAACAACTTTAATGAAGAGAATTCTTGATTTTATCCGTAAAATCTAGTCCGAATAAATCAATTTCCATCAAAACTCATTGTTCATTCAAAACAGAAAATTTTTGATCAATTTTGGGTCCAAATCAGCTCAAAAACTATCAATTTGTAGTTGTATGATCCGTATAGGCTCTGATACCACTTTGTGGAGGATCATTTTGACAAAAACAAGTTCAGTTGATCATACAAGTCTACTAATCTAGGTGTGGAATCCCTAGATCAGTTACAATATGATAGTAATCGAATCAAAACACGCAATTCACCTTTTCAATTTCCATATCCTTCATAAACAAGTGTAATAATCCTTATAAAGAGTGTTTACAATGAAATAAACCAGTTTCAGACACTTCTTAATAACCTAGAAAGAAATCAGATCGAACTAGACATAAAAATGACAAAAAGTTAAACATAAAATGAAATTTCAGCTTTATATAGACCTGCACATTCGCCCCCCCCCCCCCCCCCCGATAGGGTCGAATGTGCAGGTTCGACCCTGCAAAGGTTCGAACAAACACATATACTTCAGAATCTTTCTTCGTCCAATTCTCTCTACCTTCGCCCTATATTATCCACATTCGACCTCCTGACTTCCACCATCGCCCCCACGTAAACAAGTAAACAACTTAGAATGTACAATCAAAAAGCACTAGTCGCAAAACGTGCATCAACAAACTCCCCCTCGACGATTCCTTGGATTGCCTTCTCGCTTCGTCCATCTGTTTGTTCATCAACTTGATGCTCAATAACGTCTTCTGCTCTTTAGTCATAACTGGTTCGAAAGTTGGCTTAGACTTCTTTTTTTCTTTCGGAATCTTCACAAACTTTCCCAGTTTCTTATCATAGTCACATCCCGCATTGACTTCCCAAGCGAAACACAAGCATACCACACGTTGGTATTTCAGAGCTTGTTCGCTATTGTCACACCCCAGGAATATCCCACATCGGCCGTGGCCAGGAGAGATCCTTGGTTCATAAGTAATGTCTTGTCTCTTATATCACCAACGCGTTTTGGGGCTTAATGTTAGTGGATGAGATGAGAAATCTACAGTTAAGCGTGCTCAGGTGGGAGAAATTCTAGGATGGGTGACCTCCTGGGAAGTCTCCACTGGGCAACCAAAAACAAACCCGTGAGCTCTGGATGGGCAAAGCGAACAATATTGGTGGTGAGAGGGGCGGGGTGTTACAGATGGTATCAAAGCCACTCCTGTGTCGTTCGGGATGGTGGGTGTATACCTCATCAGGGACCATGAGACTCTAACACGGGGTGAATGTCACACCCCAGGAAAATCCCACATCGGCCGTGGCTAGGAGAGATCCTTGGTTCATAAGTAATGTCTTGCCTCTTATATCACCAACGCGTTTTGGGGCTTAATGTTAGTGGATGAGAGGAGAACTCCACAGTTAAGCTTGCTCAGGTGGGAGAAATTCTAGGATGGGTGACCTCCTGGGAAGTCTCCACTGGGCAACCAAAAATAAATCCGTGAGCTCTAGATGGGCAAAGCGGACAATATTGGTGGTGAGAGGGGCGTGGTGTTACAGCTATCCTTCTCTTCACAGTAAATTGGGTTGTAATACAACATAATAATATCTTCACGTGAACAGTTGATCAACCACATCGGATCAAAAATATGAATCTTCTTAAACTCATCTCTCTTATCCTTCAGCAAGATAACATCTTCTGCTGTTTTTCAATCATAGTACCACCACATGAATTCTTTTGAGAAATTTTGTGGAATCGGCATCAAAGGAATATGTTTCAATACGGTCGGTGGTTTATACTTTAAGGTCACCTTGTTCATCCCAGTAATCGGATCGATCTTTTTGTGAACTACCCTTTTAGGATACTGCGGAGTGAACACATCCCATCTTGTTCTGCTCTCTCTTGTCACACGTTACCATGGATCCTTGGGCTGTAGCTGCACAAAAGACGAATACTCAACCATCTCAGCTGATCAATTACCTCGCGATGAGTAGTTCCATTCCACAGAATGTTGCTTAACCTCCACAACAACCCATGAATGATTATTGGGGAGTTGCAGCAGCAGCGGTACACTCTCAAACTACAAATGCTATTTCTACTCTAATCAATGATTTGTCTTCAGGTAGCAGGAGTCGTCTACCGAAGTTGATGGAGATGGTGGATTACATTCAATGGCACAAAAAGTTCAAGATTCACTTGGAAGGAAAGGGATTAGAAGGCACAGAGACATGACAGATGATTGCTAAGGGATATATTGCACCGGTTTTGGAGAATACAGGTGAACCAATTCCATTTGAAAGCTTAGCTGAGGATGAAAAGAAGAAGTTTTCAGTGGAGAAGAAGGCGTTCTCCCAACTATCTCAAGCAATCAACACTAATCTTCTACATCGGTTTGGATCATGTACAACTTCCAAACAGCTTTGGGATATGTTGAAGAATCGTCATGATGGTAATGCGAAAACCAGAAAGTTGAGAATGGAAGAATTGATAAAAGAATTTGAGAACTTCAGTTATATGGGAAATGAGACTTTGAAGGAATTGATTCCTAGATATTGCCATTTTTTGACTGAATTGTCAAACTATGACATTAAGATTCCCATGTCTGAGTTGGTGGACAAATTTGTTGATTCTCTACCGCCGTACTGGAATCAACACATTGAGGTTCTCAAATAGAAAGATGCTTATCAATATTGGACTATCAATGAGCTAATTCAGAAGTTAGAGAACAAGGAGTTGGAGGAGAAGAGGAAAGCTAGACGATCACAATTCCCACAAAATCCGGAATTGTATCATGCCTCTTCATCTACTTCTGTGAATAGTTTAAGTGTAGCAGGTAATGTTGTGCCACATATAGCTTGTGTGTCGAGTGTTATTGAACCACCCAGACAACCAATTAACTATCTTGCACAAACATCAACTTATCCACCAAACTACACCACAAATTCTTACATTCTACAACAACCTTAAATGTCCACCGCATGTTATTCATCCAATACACCTCAACAACAACCTTATGTTCCTAACACATCACAAGCTTCTTCTAGCCAAAGCCCTATTGTCTTGAATGTTGGATCAGTATGCTCTTTGTTTAACTAAGAACTTGCTATCTTTGACACTTAAGTGTTTAGCAAGCTCTTGTATATCAGATTGTAAGCACAGCGGAATGTATAAGTTAAAGCAACACTTTTTATACTTAAGAGGAGTTATTACTCCCCCTTGATGATTGAAACTAATAATGACAAGTATTTATTATGAATCTAAGCAGTAAATGAGAATTAGATACTTAGACAGATTCACAATAAATACTGAAATGGAATAGAACAGTGAAAGTGTTTGAAGGATTTTTCTATTAAAATCAATTTCTAAAATAGAATGTTGAAGCCTCCTATTTATAGACGTTTACATACATGTATCTTGCCCATAAAGCAAGTACAGAAACATCAGAAACAAGTTGCACAAGTTGCAACATTGAAACTAACAATTACAGCTAAAAGTAATAATAAACAATAAACTACTGATACAAAAGGCGGTGGAAAATATCTGATGCTAAGTGCTGATGAATGACAAACTACTGATGAGTAGTTTGTCTTCAGTACTTCTGAAGTGAACTTGTCTGGTTTGGACTTCAGAACTTCTGATGAAGTTTCTTCTTCAGCACTTCTCATATCTTCTCTTCAGCAGTTTCTTGTCTTCTCTTCAGTACTTCTATACTTAGCCAAAATGACAGAAGTGAATTAGACTAAGGTTTCCAAAAGTGGTTTCACCAATCCTCTTTGTCCTAACAATCTCCCCCTTGATTGATGAACCCAAAACCTTACTAATTCCTTATGATCTTCTTCTGTCTTGAACAATCTTCCATATCTCTTTGTACATGGTGTTCTTGAGCTGGTTTAACTGTCCATCAGATAGAGATCCTCTCTGTGGTTCCAGATGTTGAATTGTGAGCAGGTCTTGTGTTGACAGTTTCTTTAGATCACTGATCTTCTTGTAAGCCCTGCTTGAAAGGTCTCTTCTTGTCAATAATACTGAGTTGTTATCAGTAAGTGACCATCTGATGATAGGTACCTTTGACTTATTAAAGTCAGAGGTATAGGGAACCAGACTTGTCCCTTGGGTTGATGATCCTGAGTGTTGGATGCTTTCTGTTTCAGTAAACCTCAGGTGGGAGTCTCTTCCTTGTTGTTGTTGCATATCAGGCATCTGAATAGTTGGGAGATGGTGTTCAGTCACTACCTTGGTATGCATCTTTTCTTTGATAGTCTTTTGGATTTGGAAGGCAAAAGTGGAAGGATCTCTGAATTGTGTTAACAGAGGTTTCTCCTCAATGTCAAAATCTGAATGAACTACTGAACTTTCTTCAAGTAGTACCATTTTGAAATCAGTTTTGACATTGTCCTCTGCTTTCTTTCTTTGAGTAGCAGGCCTTCTTGTTGATATACCAGAAGTTCTAACTACTGATCTTGAAGGATCAGCAGTTTGAAACTTCTCTGGATTTGCAGCCTTGGCAGCCTTGTATTTTCGATAAGTATCCATCAGTCTTTATTCTTTCCATCTGGATACTGAGGCTTTTGAACCATAGCCATCTGCTACTAATTCATTTATCATTTGGGCTCTCTTGGCCTTTTCTTCTTTACTTGTGGCCAGTTTGTCTGCAATCAGTTGTGCCCTCCTTGTTAGCTCTTGCATAGAGAGTCCCTTGAGTGTGTAGGCTTTAGTCTTGCTGTTCTTTGTGATGTAAGACATCAGTTGTTGTCTTTTGTCTTGTTCAGCAACTTCATCAAGGCTAGCCTGCCTTTGTAGTTCAGCTTCATAGGCCTGAAGTTTTTCTTCATGGCTTAGGTCTAAATCATCCCTTTCTTCCAGAGTTTTCCAGATCAGATCTTCTCTGGCCTTCTTCTGGGCTGCAACTAAACTCTTCTCTAGTAATTCAGCTGATTGAGAGATTGGAGAAGGGTTTAGTACAGTCATTGTTGTAACTGTTGTAGTAGGCCTGATAGGAGCAGATGTTGGTTGAATGGGAGCAGTTGTTCTGGAAGGGTCAGCAGTTTGAGATTTGGAAGTGTTAACCTCTGATGGGTTGACAACTGCTGATGGTTTGTCAACTACTGAAGGATTGTCTTCAGTACTTTCTGATTCTTCATCAGAACTTTGGCCATCAGAAGTTTCTTCATTATGCCCTTGGGATTCATCAGATTTTTCAGCATCTTCTATCTCTTGAATAGAGACACCAAACTGTTTGGCCAGTTTTTCTTTTCTGGCTTGATTCTTCTGATCTCTTTCAAGGATGGCCACTCTTGCCCTTATCCTGGCTTCGAATGACTCCTTAGGTTCCCTAATTTTCTCCCCCTTTTTGGATTCATCAAGTTTAGAGGTTGAGGGTTGGGAGAATTGACCTTGAAGATGAGCAATCTGTTTGCTGTTGAATTCAATCTTGTTGGAGAGATCATTCATCTTTGTCTTGATCACTCCAAATTGGTTTTTGATTGACAGCTCCAAGTTAGCTGTGTATGTTTGGAAGTGATTCTTGATGAGAGTGTTCATCATGTGGTACAGGGGACCCTTTGGGCTGCATAGCTGGTTCATGTCTATGCTTGTTTGCCCAGGGAATTGGGTAGGCATTTGATGTGAAGGGTGTGTTTTTGGGAGATCCTCATGTTGTATAAAGGATGCCACTCTAGGGGTTTTAGGGATTGAGTGGACTTTAACCTGTTCAGGGGTGACTAGCTTCTTGAGCTTGGATACTCCTGAAACAGGACCTTCATAAAGTGCCGTCAATTCAGTAGTTTTGGTTTTTGAAACATCATCCAAATTAATGGAATCATCTGAATCCCTGATGTTGTCCTCATTGAGGACTGTCTCAGTTAAATCATGAGCTGAGCCCAACTCAGTTCTCTCATGAACCTCTTGTTCTTGGTTCTGAGGATTTCCTACTTCAGGCATTAAGCCTTCATCAGTAGTTGCCACATCTGAGGTCTTAGCTGTTTTACTTCTGTCCTCAGATCCACCACTGGGTGGTAACTGAGTAGTAGCAGCCTCAGATGCCCCAAGAGTCTCTAAGATTGGGCTTAAAGACTCTGGTCCACCCTCATCTCTTGGGTTAGGGCTAGTGATGTCCACATCCATGTCTGATGTTATGGTTATGTCCCCTGTTTGTTGTGGTTGTAGGGGACTGACATAATCAGATGGGACTTTCTCTTTTAGCCCAGAGAGAAGTTTGGCAATCTCTATTGCCTCTGGTTCAGAAATTTGAGGGGTTGGTTCAGTAGTTTGGGCAATAGGTGAAATAGGTTGGTCAGCAGTTTCAAAAGAAGTGTGAGTTGCAATTGTTTTTCTAGGTCTTTTTCTTTTGAATAAGATTGTTATGGGTGCTCTTGGTGGGGTTTGAGATGGATGAGACTGAGAGGGTGTTTCAGTCTCACCTATTTGAAGAGCAGATTGCTCATGAGCATGTTCAGGCATCTCAACCTCCTGAACAGCATTTCTTTTGGGTTGGTGGGTTTTTGTCTTTGTTGGCTTGGGCTGTTTGGTTTTTGGTGGTGTGTGTTTGGAAGATGTGGGCTTCAGGGGGACTTGTTGTTGTTCTCCCTGATCATCTTCTGGCCAGGTAGCCGGTTTGTTATGCCTAGAGTATGCTTGTGAGGTTAATGGATTTAAAGTTGAAACTTTTCCCACAAGCACCTCATTACCCAGTTCCCCTATTATGCATTGCATAATGAACCTTGGGTATAACAAAAACTTTTTCTTGGTTTATTATGATGTAACACCAACTCATTGAAAAATAATTTTGATGCCGTGAATTTGGTTTCATTCACTAGGGAATGAAATATTGGTTGAAAAGTAGAGGGCATCTGGTCATAAGACCCTGTCTTTGGACTCAAACACATAAAAATATAATGAAACAAAAGCTTGTATTTTGGTTCAAAATATTTTTTGAAGATAGTAGCATGGGAGAGAGTACCTTGATAACCACACTCTGTCATGGTTAGGTGAATATCAGAGTTAGCAACATGATCAGGGGCAGCTACATCATTCAGGCCCAGTCTTGTTGCCAGTGTGGCCGGTGTGATGGTCAGTGGTTTCCCTTTTATTCTTGAGTTGAGGGAAATAATTTCATCATCAGCCGTCACCGTCTCAGCATTAGCCCAGAACTCATTCAGAGTTTCAGTATGAATTGGTGGGTCGATTGTGAGAGCAGTAAAATATTGGGATTTTACGACAAGATCAATGATCTCATCGTATTGGGACCAGCCTTCTTGTTTTTCAAGAAAGGCCCTTTGATTGTGTCCTTGTTTTAGAACGAGAGCCATGTGGTTTGGGTTTTGATCGAACAGTTGATTTGCAGGTTTAGGTTTTTGAGAGAGAAGGAGGGAATTTTTGAGTTTGAAAGGATAAGTGTTGAAAAAAGATATTTATCAGAAGTTTTTAACCGCTTGAATCTTCTTTATTAGAAGTTTTTAAGCCGCCTCGGTTAAAAATCTCATTATCAGAAGTTTTAAACCGACTAGGTCAAAACTTCTGATGATGGGAAAAGTCAGATTTGCCCTTTTTGACTAAACTGCTGATGAAGGATTATCTTCATCAGTAGTTCCCATTTTCTCTTCAGTAGTTTTAACAGCTGATGAGAAATGTTTTGGAAATACTTTATTCATAACTTCTGAAGGTTATTTTATCAGAAGTTATACACTTTTCAGAAATTATCCCCATACTGATGTTTTGTTCATCAGTAGTTTCTCTCTTTTCAGAAGTTTTGTTTCAGACTTTTTGTCTTTTTGTAAGTGAAAAATGAAAAATATGTGCAGAATAATAAAATAAACACTTACAAATTTAGCATCCCAAGCATGGATACTAACTTCTGAAATGTTGATGTGTCAAGGGGTTTTGTGAAGATGTCAGCTATTTGATTAGCTGTTGCTACATGCTTCACCTCAATCTTGCCTTTTTCATAGCAATCTCTAATGAAATGGTACCTGATCTCAATATGTTTGGTTTTTGAGAACTGTACCGGATTTTGAATGATGCTAATGGCAGATTTGCTGTCTACAAACAAAGGTGTCTTGGTTTCTTTGATTCCATAATCAAGAAGTTGATATTGGAGCCATTGTATCTGTGATGTACAACTTGCAGCTGCAATGTATTCAGCTTCAGCAGTTGAAGTTGCAACAGATGTTTGCTTCTTTGATTGCCATGACACTAGACAGTTACCCAAGAATTGACAACCACCAGATGTTGACTTTCTTGTCATCTTACACCCTGCATAGTCACTATCTGAAAAAGCTGATAACTTGGTATTGCTTGAAGCAGGATACCAAATTCCAAGTGTTGGAGTTCCTTTCAGATATCTGAAAATTCTTTTGACTGCTATAAGGTGTGATTCCCTTGGTGCTGATTGATATCTAGCACAGACACATGTTGAAAACATAATATCTGGTCTAGAAGCAGTTAGATATAAAAGGGAACCTATCATGCATCTGTACATGGTTTGATCAACCTGTTTTCCTTGATCATCAGGTTCAACTTGTGTGATTGGTGTCATGGGAGTGGAACATGATTTACAGTCTTTTAAAGAAAATTTGTTTAATAATTCTTTAACATATTTTGATTGATGTATAAAAGTTCCATTTGTTTGTTGCTTGATCTGCAGTCCCAGAAAGTACTGCAGTTCTCCCATGGTACTCATCTCAAATTTTGATTGCATGAGTTTCTTAAAATCATCATACAGTTTTGTGTTTGTTGAACCAAAAATGATATCATCAACATAAATTTGAACGAGTAGGACATGATTTCCAATATGCTTAATGAAAAGAGTTTTATCAATGGCACCTCTTGTAATGTTATTTTTGAGTAAAAAGGTGGAGAGTGTATCATACCAGGCTCTTGGAGCCTGTTTGAGCCCATAAAGAGCTTTGTCCAGTCTGTACACCCACTCAGGATGAGAAGGATCCTCAAACCCAGGTGGCTGATAGACATACACCTCCTCTTTTATCTTTCCATACAAAAATGCACTCTTTACATCCATTTGATAAACTTTAATTTTGTTGGAAATGGCATAGGCCAGAAATAACCTGATGGCCTCAAGCCTTGCAACTGGAGCAAAGGTTTCATCATAGTCAATTCCCTCTTCTTGAGAGTACCCTTGAACTACCAGTCTTGCCTTGTTCTTGATTATCATACCAGCTTCATCTTGTTTGTTCCTGAAAACCCATCTTGTGCCAATTGGTTGCTTGTTTGGAGGTAAGGGACAGATTTCCCAGACCTGTTGCTTGTTGAACTGAAGCAGTTCATCTTGCATAGCTTGCACCCAATTATTGTCTTTGAGGGCTTCCTGGTACTTCATTGGTTCCAACTGTGAGATAAAGGCTGAAAATAGGCAAAAGTTGGAGAGCTGGTTTCTGGTAAGAACACCTGAAGCTATAGCACCCATGATTTGATCAAGTGGATGATCTCTGTGTTCAATCAGTTGTTGTAAACCACTGACAGGTGTAGGTGGCTCATGTTCTTCAAACAAACTACTGAGGTCTATAACATCTGGTTCAGATGTTTCTTGATCTTCAGTAGTTGGATCTACTGAACCAGAAGTTTGAGTTTGTTCCTCAGTACTTGTTTGATCAGAAGTTTGGGGAACTTCTGATGATTTTGAAGTTGACTTGATATCTGCTTGAGGAGTCCATGGTGTGGGATCCTCATCATCAAACCTTTTGTCACCATAATAAGTAGGTTTTGATGAAGTAACAGCCTTCTCAGGTCCAAAATGGAAGTTGTCAAGGTCAAAGAGTTCAGCAGGATGTGCTGGAATAAGAGTGTGTTTTGACTCATTGAACTTGACATTCAATGTTTCTTCTACTATCCTGGTGTGAGAATTAAAAACCTTGTAGGCTTTTCTAGTTGAAGAGTAACCAAGAAAGTAACCTGAGTCAACTTTGGCAGCAAACTTTGAAATAGATTCCTTGATGTTCAAGATGAAACATTGACACCCAAAAGCCCTGAAAAAGGAGATAAGGGGCTTCATGCCATGAAGAACTTCATAGGCAGTCTTGGAATGTCTCTTGACCACAAAAACTCTATTCTGAACATAACATGATGTGTTAACTGCTTCTGCCCAAAAGTACAAGGGCAGTCCAGAATCAGCTAACATTGTTCTTGCTCCCTCTATTAAGGTTCTGTTCTTCCTTTCTACTACATCATTTTGTTCAGGAGTTCTGGGAACACTGTATTGTCTAATAATCCCGTTAGACAAACAGAATTCATCCAGAGTTTTGTTCCTGAACTGTAACACCCCAACCGATGGCGGAAACATCGGGGTGCCACGTATTGATGATTGTTTTCAGTAGCACATGGTATAATATAAATTTTAAATAATTTATTCAAACATAAATATCCAAAATGTGAAATAATGTCTAAGAATTCAAATACATAACATCAAATAATAACTTCAAAACTTCAAATAAACTTCAAGATAAATCCTCATGCTAACTCAAGCCTCAGCTTCATTGTTACCTGAAACATGTTAAGTTGAAAATGTTTGGGTCAACAAAAGTTGGTGAGAATTACATAGGTTTTTGAGAAATAGTTGATAACAATAGTTTGTACAACACTCAGGGTTGTATGATGATAGAGTGTGATACCGACATGTAGCAATGCGTCTTTGTACAACCAAACCTTGTGTCGACTGATGACTAACTCGCAAGTTAGTTAAATGTTATTACTGTTATCGATCATCCCTGAGTCTATGCGGGTGGGATGGGTTTGTCAGACCTATAGCGCTATAATCTAAACAGGCGGCTTGATCAATGTTAATGATTGTACTGTGTCCTTTTGTTACAGTCAAATGATAGAATGAGTAAATGATAGTGTAATTGAATCACAAGTTTCAACAATGTAAGAATGAGTAAATGATAGTGTATAAAATGTTTAAACATGTTTCACCCCAAAAATGTAAAACGGAAAAAGGGGCTATGTAAACTCACCTTAGCAAATGTTAACTTGTTTGAAAGATATGATTATTGTGTTGCCCAAAGTGATTCCAAATATTACCCTAAAATGAGGTAATATATATAATAAGTCTAAGTCTATATAAACTAATATGTGTATCCTAGGGTTTCGAATTGGGGATAATCAATTGTTAAATTTAATTTAAAAATGTTAATTAAATAAAGAAAATTGGATAATAAATGAAAAATAGTCTTTTTATAAAGTTTGAATTTTGAGTGTGCACATTAAAGTGTTTGAAGCAATAAAATAATTTTTATAAAATTATTTCATTTAAAATAGATTTTTAAATCTATTTATTTATAAATAGTCAATTATTAACTTTAATATTCAAAAATACTACAATTAAAGAAATCTTATTTTAAAAATCATAATTCTGTTCTAAATGATTAAAAATAATTTGTATAAAATTTTGGTGCAAAAATGATGAAAATTGGATTTATTATGAATTAAATATGATTAAATCTTACAAAAATTGATTAAAAATAATAAATAAATGATTTTACTGAATTAAAAATTATTTCAGTAAAGGTTGACTTTATAAAAAGTCAGGATAAATTTTGGAGAATTTAAATAAATTGTTTTGATATAATAATGGATTTTTATAATTATAATAGTACAAAAATGATTTAATTATTATAAATATTAAATAAAAGAATTTCTGAAAAATAAAAATTGTAAATAACACTTTTATATCAGATTAAGCAATTATAATTTTTTTAGAATTTATAAAATAGTTTAGGTATTTTAAAAAGAATTTAAAAGATTTAAAGGATTAATATATATATATAATTAATTATATAGTTAAAAAGAAAAGAAAGGAAAAAGAGTGTAAAAAGCCGGTCAGAGCCGGGACTCGAACCCGGGTGACCCATGTGGAAGCCTAGCGTCTCAACCACCTGGCCTAGGCCGGTGGTTGTGATGATTCTGACTTCAAAATAAATAAATACGTAGAGCCTGAACCAGTTTATCCCCAATTCAAATTATACGAACCCTAGGATTACAATTGGTTGATTCAGGCAACTATAGCCCGATTAATGTTAGGGCTATTGTTGCCTGTACGCCGATGAATAAACCCCACAATTAAAATAGGACTCACAGTGTATGTTTGAAGCTAGAAGTCGGGTCAAAGGGAAAAGTCAACCACGAGCTTGGTAGCAACGATTAGGGTATAATAGAAAGAATTGGAGGTGAAGAGAGTGGTATGAGCGAGTTGTTAAGCTACGCAGAGCCTCAATTTATACTAATGGATTAGGGTTAGGGTTAATTAGGTAGTTTGACTTTCCTTATTATAAAACGCGGCCAATTGAATGATTAGGGCAACGATTGCCATGTAATTTGTGTGCAATTGTGTTGTAATGGGCCGGTTTATACACGAATTTGCCAAAAATAAAACAAACACGCGTTAATTCTACGGATTGGGCAACAAGGAATCCCACAGTTGACTTTTCTTGTCAACTGTGAGGATTTAAACGCGCGTATATAATTATTGTTTATCCGGGTTATAACAAAACAAAAGGCCAGCCCAGCTGGTTGGGCTCGTGTGTGTTGGTTTGGACCGGCCTTGGCGCGGGTTCGAACCCCGGCCAAGGCAAAACATTTTTTTTGATTTTTATTATCACACACACATATATATATAATATTATATATAGTATTAGGGTTCCATAATAGCGACAAAAATAATAAATGCGAGGATAATTATGAAACTTGACGTTTTTATTAATGTCGGTGCGTAACGTACAAGTATTAAATGCGTAATGTTACAGTCTCCCCTACTTTTAGGAACTTCGTCCCGAAGTTAAGAGAAACACTAGATTTACAATTGGTCAACCACCGGGAACCTTGATAAAATTTCACACTACCTTAACGTACCTGTAAATTCATGATTACGTTCCTAAAACTCTGTCCCATTATCACTTCTAATGGTTTTGACAGGTAGAGAATATTGTTTCTCCACTTGTAGAATGAAGAACTTGATGATTTCAGCAGCCTCATCCTTGGAGAATAAGAAGAATACCCATGTGAATCTTGAGTAGTCATCAATGATGACTAAGCAGTACTTCTTCTTACCAAGGCTCATAATCTTGACAGGTCCAAATAAGTCCATATGGAGTAGTTGAAGACATGCAGTTGTTTATGATTCTTCAATAGACTTATAGGAGGACTTATGCTGTTTTCCCTTTAAACAGGATACACAGTGTTCTTGACACTGGTACACTTTCAAAGGTAGACCTCTGACCAAGCCCATTTTTGTGACTTTATTTATGGTTTTAAAGTTCACATGGCCAAGTCTCATGTGCCAGAGATCAGTTTCTGAAGTTGATGCCCTTGAGAAGAAACAGGCAGTGTTGTTCAATACTTTGTCTTTCTCAATGTCCACTGCATAGACATTGCCACATCTTTTGGCAATCAGCAAAGTATGATCTTCAATGATCTTCTCTATCAACTTCTGGCCTTCTGGTGAGATGATCTTGCATGCTGTCTTTGTGAAAAAGGAAGAATATCCTATATCACACATTTGTGACACACTCAGCAAGTTGTATTCAAGGTTTTCTACCAGATTGACCTTGTCAAACTGTATTTTGCCAGAGGAGACATTGCCATGTCCTAGCACATATCCCTTAGCATTGTTCCCAAAGGATACAGATCCATCTCTTTGGCTGATAAAATTGTTTATCAGGTATCTGCATCCAGTCATGTGCATAGAGCCCCCACTATCAACATACCATATGCTGTTTAAGCCCCTGGAAACTCTCTGCACACAATAACAAATTAGTTAGATTTAGGAACCCAAGCCTGTTTGGCTTTGGGTTTGCTCTTGAGAACAGTTACAGTTTGTTCTTGACCAGATTGAGAAATCCATGTCTTTTTGGCAATGGATTTTTCATTAAGAACCATGGTGGTATCCTTTTCAGGACCACCATCAACCTTGGTCATCAGTAGTTGTACCAAGTTCCATAGTTTTTGAATCTCAGCAGTTTGTGAAACTGCTGATGATTCAGGTCTAACTACTGACAAAGAATTTTGAGAAAAAGATTTTAGTTGAGATTTTATCTTTTTCTGAGAAAAGGTGTTTTCAGGTTGTTGTTTCTTGGGTTTAAAGGTTCTTTCATAATCATTTCTGATTTGATTTCCCACAACCTGTTGTTTAATTTTATGATTGAACTGAATTACTTTTCTGTATCTACAAAACTCTGTTTTGTGGTTGAACAGACCACAAATTTCACACTCTTTTGCCTTTTGTTTTTGAACTAAAGGCAAATTTCTGACATTTGTGTAAAGATTTTGCTCATCAGTAGTTTTCAGGGTCTCAACTCCTGATGTAGATGAAACTACTGATGGCTTGTTGTTAGATTTTGTTAATACTTCTGAAGTACTTTCTTTGAAAATACCAGGATTTCTGTTTAGAAAGTTTTCATGGAAAGATGTGCAGTCTTTCCCTTCAGAAGTTTCATTTGAAACAATTTTCTCCCATCTTCAGTAGTTTTGGGAGAGAAATCTATTGGTGTTTCAACATGATGGTAACCTATGCCAAACTTAACATTTGAAGCACTCTGTTTGTTTAGCAATAGCTGGTACCCCTTACAAGAATCCACCCATTTTTCACAACTGATCTTGGTGTCAGCAAGCTCTTTTCTGACATTCCCAAGATCTTCTATCATCATTTTAATTTGTGCTTGGGTTTCAATAGCTGAGTTAGTTAATTTAGAGGCTTCTTTTGTTTTAGCAGTAAGTTTTCTCTCTAAATCACACTTCATCTGAGTGTATTTTCTTTCTAAATCATTGGCTTTTCCTTGTAAGTGCACATTTGTCTCTCTTATGAGAGCAAAAGTTTCTTTGCAAGAATTTGAGCAAAGTTTTGTCAAAGATTCTTTTGATACCTGTGACAATGTAGATTTTGAAGTACAGCCTTCAAATGCCATTAAGGCAAAGTTCTTTCTGCCATTGTCTGGTTCTCCCCAGTTGATGTCAAACATCGTGTTGTCTGCATCAGGATTGCACTCTGTGGTGTCAAAAGAGAGACTGCTCCAGTCAACATACCCTGAGGTGAAAAGACTTTGTTGAGAGGGTTGTTGAGGCTGTGGAGGTTGTTGAGCAGCTGGAAAGGGAGGGATTGATTGTTGGCTCTGCATCTGTTGAGCAGGCATTTGAACATATTGTACTTGTGGCATGTATTGCTGTTGAGGAGCTTGTGCCTGTACAAAATGAGCACTCCCTTAAGTTCCATTATTCCTATTATAATTGGGGTTAAAGTTATTTCCAGATTGTGATTGGTTAAAGCTAGAGTTTCTACACTCTCTAGCAAAGTGTCCCAACTTCTGACACTTGTGACATCTCAGTTTAGATTTGTCAAAACCAATTTTTGTATTACTGGTCAATCCTGGAAATTTCCTTCCTGACCTTTTATAAAACTTGTTAGTTTTAATGCTTAGCATGGCCAGTTGGTGTAAAATGTCCATTTCTTCTAAGTCATCACTGTTAAAGTTTTTCAAATCATCCATGATAAAACATAGATTATCAGCAGTTTGACTTTGGTCATCATTGTCATAACCTGGGAAAGATCTTTCTGATGAGATCCCAGTTGTTATGTCAATGTTGTCATAAGATCCATAGGAACAAGTTGGTGAGTCTTGTCCCAAAAGTGCTGTACTACCTGGTAGGTAGTCATCAGCAGTTTTACCAGATGATTGCAATTTCTTCTTTTGATCAATTTCTCTCTCAAAAGTAAGTAATCTCCCATGGAGTTTTGTAAGAGTAAGGGAGCTAAAATCTGGTGAGGATCTTAAAACAATGGAGTATGTTTCCCATTTGTCTAGTAAAGACCTTAAAAATCTATGTAGCATAGATACTGTTGTATAGGTCTGACCATTTAACTTTAGTTCAGATATTAATGAGGAGAATCTTTCAAATTGTTGAGTTAAAGTTTCCCCATTAATGTGAGCAAATGTCTCATATTGTTGAGCTAAGATCTCTCTGGTGTTGGCAATCACCTCTTCAGTTCCTCCAAACTGTTCTTTAAGACAATCCCAGAGTTCTTTGGCACTTTCACAATGTAAAAGGCCAGAGTATATCTCATTTGGGAGAGCCATTGCCAACATAGAGAATGCTTTTGCATCTAGCTCAAGTTTTAGGAAATCATCATCTGTATAGTCTTTTGGTTCTTTAGGAACCTCAACTTTAGTTTCAAGATTTATGTTTACTGGTTTGTGAGGACCATATATCACAGATCTCCAACAACCTGTGTTGGTTTGTGACAAGGTATGTGCCATTCTCTTTTGCCATATGTTGTATTCATTTCTTACAAGCATGGCAGGTTTAGTAGCAGAACAAGTATTATGTGGATCCATTTTAAAGAGTATTGATTTGTCAGATGACTGTTTTAAGTGATGGATGTTGATAAAAAGTGAACTTTTGATCTTTTATTGAGTATCAATAAGAGCTTTGTGTCTGATTCTCAATTTGTTAGATTGATATATGATCAGATAAACCAACGCTCTGATACCAATTGTTGGATCAGTATGCTCTTTGTTTAAGTAAGAACTTGCTATCTTTGACACTTAAGTGTTTAGCAAGCTCTTGTATATCAGATTGTAAGCACAGCGGAATGTATAAGTTAAAGCAACACTTTTTATACTTAAGAGGAGTTATTACTCCCCCTTGATGATTGAAACTAATAATGACAAGTATTTATTATGAATCTAAGCAGTAATTGAGAATTAGATACTTAGACAGATTCACAATAAATACTGAAATGGAATAGAACAGTGAAAGTGTTTGAAGGATTTTTCTATTAAAATCAATGTCTAAAATAGAAGGTTGAAGCCTCCTATTTATAGACGTTTACATACATGTATCTTGCCCATAAAGCAAGTACAGAAACATCAGAAACAAGTTGCACAAGTTGCAACACTGAAACTAACAATTACAGCTAAAAGTAATAATAAACAATAAACTACTGATACAAAAGGCGGTGGAAAATATCTGATGCTAAGTGCTGATGAATGACAAACTACTGATGAGTAGTTTGTCTTCAGTACTTCTGAAATGAACTTGTCTGGTTTGGACTTCAGAACTTTTGATGAAGTTTCTTCTTCAGCACTTCTCATATCTTCTCTTCAGCAGTTTCTTGTCTTCTCTTCAGTACTTCTATACTTAACCAAAATGACATAAGTGAATTAGACTAAGGTTTCCAAAAGTGGTTTCACCAATCCTCTTTGTCCTAACATTGAAGTTGCTCAGCAACACATTGCGTTGGTTTCAGAAATGGTTGCATCTTATAATGGACTAGTGGCGAGTCAGATTGGAAACAACTGTCTGACTAATGAAGATTTGCACAGATTGATAAGGAGGAGATGGAGCTTATTGATTTTCAGTGGGCGTTCGCTAGTGTAATGAGAAGGGCGACTGAGTTTATTGAAAAGACCGGTAGGACTGATTTGGCAACATCACCTAACACCACATATGGCTTCAACAAAGCCAAAGTTACTTTTTTTAATTGTGGTGGTAAAGGTCATTTCAAGAGGGAGTGCACTCAGCCAGCTCAATAAGGTAATAGAAATCCTTTTCACTTAAATTACCAAAATCGTCAATCTTAGAACCAAGTAACCTATCAAAACCAAAACAACAATAACTATCAACCACAAAACAATTACCAAAACCGACAGAACACCTCACATAATAACTCTTCTAGACAAACAACTACACCCAACCAGACTCAAACTCAAACACCACATAATCCAACCAGAACAATTATTCCTATTTCCACACCAAATAGCCAAACACAAACTGAAAACCATAATCAGGCTTTGGTGATACAAAAAGATGAAGGTTTTAACTGGACGGGGATTCAACTGGGTGTTGAAGAAATTACTGTTGGGAATGTAGCTTGTGTTGCTCAGAAGATTGACTTAGAGGAGTCGGTGATAGTTGAAGAAGTTTTGGGGACAGAGAAGGTTTCTGAAGTAAATATTGAGGAGATGGTAGATGAAGCTGATCTTACTGTTGAAGAATCACAAGTTGAGAAGACTTCGGGAATGATCATTTATTCTGTCACTGATATTCCTGATGAGCGTGATTCGGCATATTATGATTCGGAGAGTGAAACAGATTTGGAAGCTAGTGGCAGTTCATTAGAGGATGATATTGATCAACTCCTAGCCGAAGCTGATTTTCTAATGACTCAGAAGTCATGCATTGTTGATGACGCTTTCAGAAGGATTGATTACTCAAAGTTCTTTGCTGGAAAGGAAGCACATTTTGCATTGATGGCTATGACTGATCCTCCAAAACAGGTAAGTTTTGAATCCACAATTGATATGAAAAGTGATAAATATTGTGAAACTTGTGATAGACTGACAGAGGAAAACAAGCAACTCAAGGTTCAACTTGAGAGTGCGAGAATCAACTGTCAATCTTATCGCAAAGAAGCACATGAGTTCAACAAAGTGCTTGATGGTTATAAAAAGGACATTTCTGATCTAAAGAAAACTCTTTCTTTAAAACAACTTGCCATAAACAGTTATATAAATGAACTTGAAGAAACAAAATTAGAAATGGCAACCATCAAATGCTTTGCTGAAAAGGTCAACAAAAAGCTTGAAAGTTACAAACACATTGCTTATGTGGTTGACCATATCATTGAAGAACCCTCACAACCTAGTAGTGTAAACTACAAGGCTGTTCCATCCCCAGTGTTATTTGAGAATCAAAATCTCCACTCAATAACACCAGAGAGTTCAATCAAATCTGACTCTACATCGGATAATGAATCTAACACTTCTAGTGTTGGAGATCCACATTCTGATGTTAGACCGATTTTAGGATTGAATGATGAGGGAGTGACAACTGTGACTAATAATTCAGACTTAGATGATGAGGAACCTGAGAAAGTGAGTGATATTCCTATGGAATATCACATTATCACAAATAGACTTTACGTTCGACCTTTTTCATTGATCGTGGGATCGAGTGTGGAAAATCTCTAGGTTCGCCCCTTATATCTGACTCGAATGTAGAATATGTAATACACAAACTCACGTTCGACCGTATAAAACCCACGATCGACCTCCCGTAAGGTCGAATGTACAACACTTGGTCGAATGTACAAATACAACTCACACAGCTTCTAGGTTCGACGTAAAATACTCACATTCGACCAGAAAATCCTAGGTTCGACCCAAAAAACTACACGTTTGACCCTTCTCTCCTAGGTTGGACTTGGCCCATTTGAAAAACGGTTATTGTTTGAAAATCAGTTATTTTGATCCCAATTTTTCAAAAGTTGATGAATTTTGATGATGTTTTGTTGGTTTTGCTTCAGAATTGATTTGGAACAACTTTAATAAAGAGAATTCTTGATTTTATTTGTAAAATCTAGTCCGAATCAATCAATTTCCATCAAAACTCATTGTTCATTCAAAACAGAAATTTTTTTTTATCAGTTTTGGGTCCGAATCAGCTCAAAAACTATTAATTTGTAGTTGTATGATCCGTATAGGCTCTGATACCACTTTGTGGAGGATCATTTTGACAAAAACAAGTTTAGTTGATCATACAAGTCTACTAATCTGGTGCGGAATCCCTAGATCCGTTACAATATGATAGTAATCGAATCAAAACATGCAATTCACCTTTTCAATTTCCATTTCATTCATAAACATGTGTAATAATCCTTACTAAGAGTGTTTACAATGAAATAAACAAGGTTCAGGCACTTCTTAATAACCTAAAGAGAAATCAGATCGAACTAGACACAAAAATGACAAAAAGTTAAACGTAAAATGAAATTTCAGCTTTATGTAGACCTGCACATTCGCCCCCCGATAGGGTCGAATGTGTAGGTTCGACCCTGCAAAGGTTCGAACAAACACATATACTTCAGAATCTTCCTTCGTCTAATTCTCTCTACCTTCGCCCTATATTATCCACATTCGACCTGCTGACTTCCACCATCGCTCCCACGTAAACAAGTAAACAACTTAGAATGTACAATCCAAAAGCACTACTCGCAAAACGTGCATCAACAAAGCCTTTGTGTAAAGTCTTTTGTAATGTGTAATGAGCAAATCCAATCAAAGTAACATGACTGAGTTTGAGGTGTTACATAGGGACAATCTAATGACCAAGGATGACTCAACCCTTTACGAGGCCTAAAGCGAAGTGAGAATTTGAGGCCATTTTCCGTAAGAATAAAATGGTTTAGTAGTTCTTAGTAATAGTTCTTGTTACAAATCTTTAGCATAATCACTAACGCATGACATCAAAAGTCAAATTGGCATAAACTACTAGTACCATGAGCACCATATAAAATTATGATCAAATAAATCAACTCCAAAACTATTACAAAACAACATAAATTGAAGTTCATTAGTACCTTATAAATATTTACTATAAGACATACAATCATTACATCCAAACTATAAAACAATCCATGGTTTATTTAAGAACAACCAGGAAAGAAATTAAAATTGACTCAAAGATAGCCTAAAAGCAAACTACATAACGATTATTCACATCAGTGAACTTAACCGATTCACAAAATTACTTAGTAATTCATAACAGTCTAACAAAAAACAAGTTAAACACCAACTAAAGTAGAACACAAATGACACTATAATACCTACATCTACCTGTTGGAGATGTACATCACTAAAAACAGAGGCTGAAATCACAGAGAACACATACGTGCGTCCAAGGCTCATTATTTTTGTAGATTGGGTTATTGCAAAGATCAAGAAGTCCGTTCATTTATCCGTACGACGTGGGGCAGTGGTACATTAGTCAATTGGGTAGATTGATTTAGAATCTGCAAATCATTGACTGAAATTAACAACGCCTTAATGCCAGAGAAAAGATGGGCCTATGTTTAAGTGAAGTCTAGAAAAACCACGGGGCCTTTAGAATTTAGAGGCCTAAAGTAAATGCTTCAATTGCTTTGGGCTTGAGCCAGGCCTACTAATGACACGAAGAAATGCAAGTTATGAGCTACTTGTGGTCAAAGGGAACAACATTAATTGGTATGTGTTAATAAAGAAACTTATTTTCTTCTCTCTACAGTTTTCAAGGGACAAACCTTATCAAGGACGTTGAGTATCAAGAAAGTCTATGATGTTGTGATACGTACCACCACTACCCAACCCACGTTCTCATGCATGAAACCCACATCTCCACATATTTGTTATAATTCATATCCAGTAATGTTGTATTATTAGGAAACACGTTTCCATATTTTCCAAATTTACATATTTCCCACATAGTTACTGTCCCATGTTTACAGTTAGCAAGTTTATTTATATGTACTTGTTCGCATTAAGAAATCATTAATGCAAAATTATAGAAAGCTTTTGGCTTGATCTCTATTCTTTATCTTGTGTTCTAGGAAGTTTTATAGGTTTTATCACACAACGCCAATGGCAAAAACATCTAGCGCAACGCTCGAAAGCATATCAATATCAAGATTAACATAAACCATATTTAATTAGAACAGAGTAATTTATTAATATGTCAAAAATGAGTACCTTGTCACAACATTACACAAAACAACAAACAACAAGTTCATACATGGGGTTTTTTCCATCATGTCCCAACCCAATGGAAAAATATAGATGATGAACCCTCGACAAGTATCCGACATCCCGTATTCCACAGCACTAGCCTCATATCTATTCAGCACTTAGTTACCTGAAAGATATGTTTAAAAAGACGTCAATATGTAAAATATTGGTGGGTTCACAGGTTTTATTTCCATAGCAACATTTTAACAACAACAACATGTGCGGAACGAAGACAGGTAGTGGCCATTGTAAAGAGTAGCTAGCTCCTACAAAAACTATGATGAGCAATCCCTTGAGCCCACCAATAGTACTATCCAAATATTCCTTCGGTTCTCGATTTCACACACACACACACACACAACATATGAGTAAATGGCTACAGTAGGCGAGGACTCACCCGAGTGTTGTACAAGAAACCCAAGTACTCATCATGACACTTATCACATTTTAAAATTTAATAACATTTTGACATGTAACAACATTTGACAAAATATGTCATTCCCCCAAAACAAAAACAGTAAAAAGGGGTCGTGAAACTCAACTGAAGTACACCGTGCAATCACATAGCAGAGAATAGCAAGTCCGAGGTCAAGCACCTACGAACATCCTAATACGTTTAAGTCACTAAGTCTATTGCGCGTGTTATCAAGCAAGTTGTATACCCAACTCCCAACACCACAGTTAGACACAATTCCCCGTTTAATTAAACACATGTCTTAGGATTGTTGGTGATTCATTACCCTTGTTATCAGTTATATTTTTGTATTAATTAACTCATAATACATCATCCTCGACTTGACTCACTTTACCGTATAATTATTTTCCCATTAAATAATTATACTAAGATCTTGTAAATCGGCATTTCATGTTCAACACTCGACTCGGCTCACTTTATCCTATATTTATTTTCCCATTAAATAAATATAATAACGTGTAATCGTTATGATTATTTAATGTTAAGTCTCCCACGAATACTTTTCCAACACTTAGAAATGTGTTACACATTTTTCACCCATAATTAATCTTGTATATTTTAGTTCATAAAATATATATTTTCAAGCCACATTTGACGCAATAACATATATACGTATCTTGTAGGAAGTTATACAACATATACTTATTCGTCCATTTCACATTTTGTCTGTTAACACGTCTTAATATAAATACGTCAACATTCAATTATTTGCATTACTAGAAAAAAACCTTTTCTTGACACGTATTGCTTGTCAAGAAAGGGGTCTGATGACAGGGAAAAGAATGTCAAGGATGGCGGTGTCATAAATTTAACATGACATATTTTCGGGTGTCATCTGTTTATGACACACATTTATGACAACATTTATTGACACGCGTTATGACACTTTTTAATGACACATTTTTATGACATTTTTTAGCGACACATTTTATGACAGAATTTTATGACGTTCTTTGCATTTCATAATTTTTTAATCTAAAAAAAATCTAGGAAAATTACAGATTTACCCTTCTGCATTTATACCTATTTAATATGCAAAATAATTAGCAAACTAATAACAAAAACATCATTTCATTGTATAATACATATTTATCAAATTACAAACCAATTTGAGACAGCGTTTAACGTTTACAAAAATATTGTATTGGAGTAAATTGCCAAAATGGCCCCTCAGGTTTGGCCCTAAATGCTTGTTTGGTCACAAAATTATTTTTTGTGCCAAAAGTACCCCTCACAGATCGAAAATTGCCTAAATGACCCATATTTAACAGAGTTTCTGACGAAGAAGAAAAACTCAGTTAAGTCTGTCGGGCATTTTCGTCCTTTCATGTTCAAACGTTTAAAAACCCCTTTTCTTACCCTTATCAGTCATTTTAATCCAGTAAAAAACCCTAACTTAGAACTTCTTCTTCCTCGTCGTGTGTTTCTTCCTCGTCTTCCACGTTCTTCATCTTCAAATCTATCAATAATGTGGAGGTTTCGAGACAAGGGTGCTGATTTCAATCCTCTGCTTGAATACCGTAAGTTATTGTTGCTTATTGTTGCTTTGTCATGATCGTTGTTGTCTCCACACGATCACCTCTGCTCAACATGATCAATAATATTTTTTTTGTTTTCAGGTGACAATCATCAGTTTTTTTTCAGTGGAATTGCATTATGGTGGTGAGCTGACTGATTTTCCAGATAGTAGATATGTGGGAGGTAAACTGGCATATATTGATTATGTTGATGGTAATTTTTCTACAATGCTGAATGATATGGTATTAGAACTTGGTTATTCAGAATAGGATATTTCCATTTTTAGGTATTATTTTAAAGTTCCAGGTGAGGATTTAGACTTTAGGTTAAGACCAATGAACGATGAAACTGATTATAATAGAATGTTGACAGCTGCTGTAAAACATAGGATGATAGAAATTTATGTTCAACCTATTCTAACCTCTTCCAATTCAAGTAATCCAACACAGCCTGATCCTAGTGATTTAAGTGTCATAACACAGGCAACACAACCTGATCCTACTGAAACATGTGTCATAAACGAGGCAAAATTTTATCAGGAAGATGATCAGGGTGTTGATGATAGTAGGGATGAGGGTGATGAGGGTGGTGAGGGTGGTGAGGGTTATGAGGGTGGTGAGGGTGGTGAGGATGGTGATGAAGGCAGTGATAGTAGTGGTTCTTATATACTTCAAGAATGTGGTAGAAGACTTGTGGCCATTAGGAAGAATAAGGGGAAACAAGGTACTCATGTAAACCCTAATCCAGATGATGGTGACTATTTTCCTGGTGATGAGGGTAGTGATGAGGGTAGTGGTGAGGATAATAATGAGGGTCATGATGGGGAGGATAGAGACTTCATAGTTGATCAGGACAATGCAGATGATGATATTGAGGTTAACATGGATGAATATAAGGCTGCTGTTGACTTTAATGCTAGTGATGATGAAAATGTTGACCCACTTGAGGAAGACATTGACATTGACTTAGATAATTTTGATAGTTTCAGTGATGAGAAGAGAGCAACACTTTGCAGAGAGCTAATAGGGCTTGTAGGAGAAAAAGGAGGGAAAGAAAAGCTTTTGGTTCAGAGGGGAGTCCAGATTGTCCATTCTCACTTGGACAATGTTTTCCAGATAAAAAAACCATTAAGAATATGGTGAAGGATTATGCAATAAAGCCTAGGGCCATTAAAACAGGGTTTTAAAGCTAGTTTGAGAGACATACTAGGGCTTGATGGTTGTTTCTTAAAAGGCCCTTTTCCAGGACAGATCTTAACTGCAGTATCTGTTGATGCCAACAATGGGATATACCCAGTGGCATATGCTGTGGTTGAGGCAGAAACAACAGCAAGTTGGACATGGTTTCTAGAGTTATTAGGAGATGATTTGGATTTGGCATCAAACAGCAACTTCACATTCATCAGTGATCGACAAAAGGTATGTAATGTAGCTAAGTTTTCTGTATGCTAACTCTACTGTATGCTAAGTTTTCTGTTTGTAATTGCAGGGTCTCATTCCTGCAGTTGAAAAGGTGTATCCTAGTGCTGAGCATAGATTTTGTCTGCGACATATATATGAAAATATGAAGCCTAGGTGGAGGGGTGATATCTACAAAAACTTGTTGTGGAATGCAGCTAGTGCAACCATACCTATTAAACATGAAAGGATGATGGATGCAATCCTAAAAGAAGACAAGGAAATGTATGATTACTTGAAGGATATTCCAGTCAAACACTGGTGCAGAGCTTTTTTTTAATGGTAACAATTGTTGTTTATGTTTCTTTTCATTGAATGCATTTGACAACATTTAATTGTAACAATGCTTGTTTATGTTTCAGAGAGGCCAAAGAATGATATCCTGTTGAACAACCTATGTGAGGTGTTCACAAGCTGGGGGTTCACAAGTTGTGTAGTTTTCAGTTTAGTTATGCCACTTTATGTATTAAAACTTGTCATTTTGGTGTTTTTCTATTTTGACTGATATGGTATGGGTTATGGTATGTATTATGACTAGTAACTTTTGTCTGCTTTTAGTATGGTTGTATGACCAACTTGGCAGTTTAATGTAGCATTTTAGGGTTTCTTTTGGTTTGTATTGGTTAACTTTACTATAGTTTTATGACCATTTTGGCAGTTTAATGTAGCATTTTATGTACCATTTTGGCAGTATAATGTTGCATTTTAAGTACAATTTTGGCAGTCTGATGTATCATTTTGGCAGTTTCGACCAAACATAAGGGACCATTTTGGCAGTTTGGACCAAACATAATGTATCATTTTGGCAGTCGAATGTAGCATTTTATGTACCATTCTGACAGTATAACACTTGTGTGGTAGTTGCATTCAATGAAGTTCATTTATGGGGTCAGTGGGTAGTTTCAGGTAGATGAATGAGTTAATTGTTCAGCTGATTTAAAAGGTGGTTCAAGAGTTGGTTGAAGATAATTTTAAACAACTTACAAAGGTTGATGAGAAGTCTAAAGGGAAGGCAGTTCAAGAACCGGTTGAAGAAGAGGAGCTTGACCCATGTAGAGAGTATGACCCAGAGGTGTTAAAGAATGCCTGGAATTATGACAGCCCATATGAGGATGATTGGTACCATGATCTTACAAAGGTTGATGAAAAGGCTAAAGGGAAGGCAGTTCAAGAACCGGTTGAAGAAGAGGAGCTTGACCCATGTAGAGACTATGACCCAGAGGTGTTAAAGAATGCCTGGAATTATGACAGCCCAGATGAGGATGACTGGTACCATGATCCCTATGAAGGAGAGCATGGAACAGATTCGGACTACTGTTCGGATGATGATTGTCGTTGGAAGTAGGCTTGTTGGTACCATGATCCCTATGTTTCCTGACTTAGGCTTGTCTATTTCATGTATGCACTAGACTACTTTAAGTATGACTTTTTTTTGTATCCTACTATCATGCTTATGTACTAACTACTATAACTATGAACTTTGTTTTGTATGTTTTAGTATGTTTCTGTTTGGTCATAACATTGTTCTTGATCATTACAAACCTTTTCAGTCTTTTCATTACATACATTGTTCTTGATCATTACAAACCTTATCATTACAAAACAACATAAATTAAACATTTGCAAACATACATTACAACTTCAACAATAACTGATCATTACAATAAGAAACACCATACGTTGAGTTTTTATCATTACAAAACAACCTACATTGAACTAAAACATGATAAAATACATGATGATTACAAACCAAGTCATCCATAGATAAGTTTTCAGCTTCTTGTTTTCGGATTTGAGTGTCCCAACCAAGGTCTGTAGGGCTGTGTTGTATAGTCTCAGTTTTTCATTCTCTTCACTATCATTGATAGTACTAGGAATCTGACCCAAGGGTAGTTCGGCCCAACAAACGAAACCACAGCTCCTCCCCTTCTTGTTGCAGCAGAAAAACCGTCTACCATGGTTTGCAGAGGTGGAAGACACACGTGTGATAGTAGGAGCTCCACATTTGCAGAATACCATCGTCTAGGTTAGTTAATCGATTATTGGGTTTGTATGATTTGGGGTTTCTTTAGGGTTTGTATGATTTGGGAATTAGGGTTTGTTTGATTTGGGAATAGGGTTTGTTATGATGATCGAATGATATTGGAGAGGAAGAAGAAGAAGAAGTTCTCATACAGAAGATGAAGAAGATGGGTTTAAAATGGGGTTTTAAACGTTTGAACATGAAAGGACGAAAATGCCCTTCAGACTTAACTGAGTTTTTCTTCTTCGTCAGAAACTCTGTTAAATATGAGTCATTTAGGCAAATTTCGATCTGTGAGGGGTGCTTTTGGCACAAAAATTAATTTTGTGACCAAACAAGCATTTTGGGCCAAACCTGAGGGGCCATTTTGGCAATTTACTCTATTGTATTGACACAATACATTGCCTTCATCACTTGAACATATATGTCGCTGCGTAGCTTGACCATTCTTCGCGAATGGCATCCATGTCCTCATCCGTGTAATAATCCGCTCCTCATTCTGGGCGTGACTCCACAGAGTACATGTCCCGAGGTCGAATCCCATCCTCCGATCCAAAGATAGCACAAACACACATCTAAACTAGCTGGTCTGGGCGTGACTCTACAGAGTACATGTCTCGAGGTCGAATCCCATCCTCAGCGTTTGGTCCTTGTGTTTTTCGATTTGTTTTTTTTTAATTTGATGTTTTCAGGTTATGATTAACAATATTATTGAATCAGTATGGACACAAACAAGCACACAGTCTAGTGGTTACGGTGCCTGTCTTCAACCGAAAGATTACAGGTTCGAACCCCCTGGTGGGCACTTCAATCTTGTTTTTTTTTTTCATTTTTTTATTTGTGTTTGCAATATATATATATATATATATATATATATATATATATATATATATCTAAAACCATAAATTATTTATTTTAAATACATAAACTAGTCCAATATCTTTATAAAAATTATCCCAGCTTTATATGACCCTAAAGTTTATGCTTATAATTTTCTTTATCTAAAAATTATTTATTTAATATTTTTAAGGTATTCATTTTTTTAAATCATAATTAATTCATAAAAAAATATTTTTAATCATTTTAATACCAAAATTTTTGTGGAGTTATTCCTAGCCATATAAAGCTTTTTGGTAATTTTATTTTCTTTAAAAGGATTATTTTTATCTTTATTTATGATTTAAACCTATTTAATTGATTATATTCAATTAAATTTTGTTTTAAATAAAAATAATCTGGAAAATTATTTTTAAAATCATTTTTCACTTATATTACATATTAACGACTATTATAAAATGAAAATAATATTTTCTGCACTTTGTTTTTATTTATTTCCTAATTATTTCCCTTTTAATAATAATAAATCAATTTAAAATATACAAGATTCCAAAATTATAAATTTTAAAATTCTAAAAATTATTTTATTTTTTCATAATTGAAATGACTTGTAATTGTTTTAAATTTATTTTGACTTATTGACTTTTCCATTAATTTCTACTTTTATTTCATATTTAATCATATACAGTTTTTTTTATTCAAGTTGTTCCAATATTTACACATTCAATTATTTTTCATGTCTTCATAATTTGAAGAAATTGCTAAAAGATAATTGAAGATTAAATTTATCTAGTCTGTAGAACCCTAAATAATTAAAGTGATTCAAAACCAATTATGGTTTAACTCTAAAACCCTAAAATCCCCAAATCTAGTCTGTAGAACCCTAAATACTTAATCGTAGATAATTTAGACTCTAAGTTCGTCTCACACCCTCAAATTCCACATGCGGGGTTTTACCGCGAGGGGCGTGACAACTAAATGTAAAATACGTAAACCAAAACATTAAGTTTTAATAACATCAAACCAATAGCAGAAGCATAATATTGTTCGCAAACCAAAAGAGTTAACGTAGTCTTAGACATTTATTTAAAACATGCTACAAGAAAATCCTAGACGCCAATGCAAGACTCGTGCGCCTAGTCCAAGTGTAGCTACCTTAGCAACCTGAGAAGACATGCCAAAAAGATGTTAACATACAACGCTGGTGAGTTCATAGGTTTTTATAAAACATTCCTGTAGTGTACCAAGTTCAATCCTGTCAATACTATGCCTAGTGTATGCTAGCTAGGCGTAAGTTCTACTATTACTATTACGATTGGAAAACCATTACTGGACACGAATAAAGGTTTAGCATATGTTTAAGCCTGCCCGAATAATGAATACAAGTTTACCAAGATCGAGACAATATGCACCCGCCCGGCCTCCAGCCGTCAAGTAGGGCAGGTCATGCCTAATTGATCTATCCACATCTCCCCCGTTGTGCTTCCCCACACATTCATGGTTTCCCCGGGGACTTCAACAAACCGTACAGTAACGAAAAGTCGACCATAGTATGACATAGGTTTAGAAATACGAGTATGTAGCATATTTCTCGCCCAAAAGTAAAACCAATAAAGGTGGGGGTGTGAAACTCACCTTAGGTTGCCTTCTTCTTACTAAACCACATACAGTGCAAGAATGACAGTCCCAAATACCAGTGTGCTATCATTAAATGCATATGAGTACCTGGACTATTTACCCGTAGGTCAACTAGTCCCTAAGTGTCCAGACCATGACTGTGTACGATTTGAAAACATGTTTAAGCGCTCATCTGACCACACAAGACAAGACTCGACATGCCATTGCTGGCCCGACATCCCCCGTGTTAGATAAATACAAGTACCCAAGCAATAACACATAAACATGCACTACGCACAACAGTTCACTAAGGCTATTATACAGTCCACATACAGTATATACAAGTCCAAACACGTGTTATCAGATCTCTAGACTTGTCACGGGGTGGAGTTATTCCTAACCATATACAGTAAAACCAAAATTTTTGTGGAGTTATTCCTAACCATATAAAACTTTTGGGTAATTTTATTTTCTGTAAAAGGATTATTTTTACCTATATTTATGATTTAAACCTATTTAATTGATTATATTCAATTAAATTCTGTTTCAAATAAAAATAATCCGGAAAATTATTTTTAAAATTATTTTTTACTTATATTACATATTAACGACTGTTATAAAATGAAACAAATATTCTTTGCAATTTGTTTTTATTTATTTCCTAATTATTGCCCTTTTAATAATAATAAATCAATTTAAAATATACAAGATTCCAAAATTATAACTTTTAAAATTTTAAAAATTATTTTATTTCCTCATAATTGAAATGACTTGTAATTATTTTAAATTTATTTTGATTTATTGACTTTTCCATTAGTTTCTACTTTTATTTCATATTTAATCACATAAAGTATTTTTTTATTCAAGTTGTTCCAATATTTACACATTCAATTATTTTACATGTCTTCATAATTTGAAGAAATAGCCAAAAGATAATTGAGGATTAAATTTATCTTTAAATAATTAAAGTTATTCAAAACCAATTATGGTTTAACTCAAAAACCCTAAAATCCCAAAATCTAGTCTGTAGAACCCTAAATACTTAATCGTAGATAATTTAGACTCTAAGTTCGTCTCACACCCTTAAATTCCACATGCGGGGTTTTACTGCGAGGCGCATGACACACCAAGATCCAGGTCAACAGGTACAACGAACGACAACTAAATGTAAAATACGTAAACCAAAACATTAAGTTTTAATAACATGAAACCAATAGCAAAAGCATAATCTTGTTCGCAAACCAAAGGAGTTAACGTAGTCTCAAACATTTATTTAAAACATGCCACTAGAAAACCCTAGACGCCAATGCAAGACTCTCCCCCGTTGTGCTTCCCCGCACATTCATGGTTTCCCCGGGGACTTCAACAAACGGTACAGTAACCAAAAGCCGACCATACAATGACATAGGTTTAGAAATACGAGTACGTAGCATATTTCCCGCCCAAAAGTAAAACCAGTAAAAGTGGGGCTGTGAAACTCACCTTAGGTTGCCTTCTTCTTACTAAACCACACACAATGCAAGAATGACAGTCCCAAATGACAGTGACCTATCATTAAATGCATGAGTACCCGGACTATTAACCGGCAGGTCAACTAGTCCCATAGTGTCCAGACCATGACTATGTACGATTTGAAAACATGTTTAAGCGCTCATCTGATTACACAAGACAAGACTCGACATCCCATTGGTGACCCGACATCCCCCATGTTAGTTAAATACAAGTACCCAAGAAATCACACGTAAACATGCACTTAATACGCACAACAGTTCACTAAGGCTATTATACAGTTCACATACTGCATATACAAGTCCAAACACGTGTTATCAGGTCTCTAGACATGTCACGGGGTTCCCAATACGTTCCTAGGTGTCAAATCATGTTCCGGGATCATAAAATACACTTACAACAGCAAAACACACGATTAGACATCAAAACACGCGATTAGGAATCAAACAGGCAGTTAGGAAATCATATAGGCGATTAGGAATGCCACTCGCCCCCTGCAATAGGTGAGTAGCTTCCTAATCGCCCCCTGTAGTCCCGGAGCTATTTTTCAGGCGTTCGACCCTCCAAATCAGATCCGACACATGTAATAACACCCAACATCAATCCCAAACCATCAAGAAACATTTCCTAAATGAAAACCCCCAATTTTAAAATCAATCTATCACCCTAATTGCAAGTATTTCCAAAAATAGCATAATGTTATGAAAACATCCCATCAAAGCATGCATACTTACCCTAAATGGAAAATATCCTGATTTCATCACCTAACAACGTTGCAAATCATCATCCTACTGTTACTACATCATCCTAGTACAAACCCTAACATCATACAATCATCAAATCATATCGTAACATCCTAAATCCTCCTAAATCACTCAAACAGGTCAAACACATATTATCATCAAAAAACATCAAACAACCTTCAAACTCCATGATAAACATCCTAACAACTTATCCATATCAGCACAACATCAAACACATAATAATCCCTATGTTTTAATTGTAGATGCAGTTGTGCGACTAGTGCTTCGGATTGTACAATAAACATGTTTTGATAATTGTCGATGGTGCGAAGGAGAAATAATAGGTACGAAGGAAGGTTTTTGTTTGGTCGAAAGAAGATCAGAGGGTGCGAAGGAACAGTTTTGGTCGAATGTGAATATTGTTTATGTATGGCTTGGTTCGACCAGTTGGTTTGGTCGAACCTGCACATTCGCACGAATCATTTGGGCGAATGTGCAGTCTATAAATAGTCAAGCTTGATTTTTGAATGTAACTTTGAGTCATATTATTCCTTCCACTTTCTGATTCTCTCTCTAGAAGTTTATTTAGCTCTTTTCACGTTCTTACCCTGTTTGTATCAATCTCTAAACGTGTAATTGAGTTTCTAATTAATGAAAAAGCTTTTGAAATGATGATTTACTTGTTTTGATCTGTTTGACTATTATTTTGTGATTGTTTTAGGGATTCCGCACCTAAAACTAACTTGTTTGATCATTCTTTGTTGTTTACACTATCCATACATCACATACAAAGTGGTATCAGAGCCATTCTGGATCAAGCAACCACAAATTAATAGTTTCTTAGTTGATTTGGACCCAATTTTGGTCAAAAAGTTTCTGTTTTCATTGAACAAACTGATTTGATAAGATTTTGATTGATTACAACTTGTTTTCAAGGTTAAATTGGATAATTCTCTTCATTAAACTTGTTCCAAATCAATTCCGATTCAAAACCTGATTTAAATTATCAAAATCCATCAACATTTGATAAACATGATCAAAATTGACGAATTTTCAAAGAATAACCGTTTTTGAATTACCAGGGGTCGAACGTAGAGAGAACGGTCGAAAGTGTGATTTCATTTGGTCGAAAGAGAGAGTTTGTGGTCGAAGGTGTTGTTTTAGTGGTCGAATGTAGACTTTCATTGCTTATTTGTGTTCATTCGCCCGTTGTTGTTACATTCGACTGATCGAACGGTCGAAGGAGAAGGAAAACGGTCGAACGAGAGAAGTAAACGGTCGAAAGAAATTTGTGTGATATCAGGCCACATTCGTACCCTTCAATACGGTCGAAGGAGAAGAATATTCGCCCGTTATTATGATTTATTGAAAATTTATTTGTATAATCCATGTTTAACATACCAATTCTGGAAATCAGATTTGTAAAGGTAGATGTGTCTAAAGCTTTTGTTAACACATCTGCCAACTGATCCTCTGTTGGAACATGGTGCAGAGAAATCAAACCTTTTTCATAGCTGTCTCTGACAAAATGATGTCTTATGTCAATAGAATGAAAGTGCAGCGGAATAATAAACTGTTAATCAAAACAAAAGAGTAAATGTTTTCAGATCGAAAGCTTTCATTTATCTAAAAGATTACAATCGTACAATTACTCCCCCTCAGCCTGATCACACAGTGTTTGTCTGAGAGAATGTTTGTGTGTGTGATGCAATAGAACAGTACAAGCACTGTTCTATTTATAGACAGACATAAACCACTGATGACCTAAGCTGACGTCACCTAAGACAGTGACCTCTAACAGAATAACAAACATAAACATCTGCCTATTACAAACTACTGTTACATTGAAAGCACTGATAGTAAACAGCTGTTGTAGGAAAACTCTGATGGTCTTGTATCCACTGCTGGAGCCTAAGTGCTGTTGGTTCCAGCAGTGCTTTGGTCTTCAGTACTTGAATCAGCATTTGTTCTTCATCAGACCTTTGGTCAACAGTTGTTCTTCATCAGTTGTTTATTCAGCAGTTCTTTGTATCAGCAGGTGTCATAGCAGTTGTTTGGATAGAACAGTTGTTAGAGTCAGCAGTCTTTTGGGAGAAGTAAGTGTAAAGACTGTTTATTGAAAGGATCAAAGTGTTAGCATATTTTGGCTTTCTAATCATCTGTTCTTCTCCAGGTCAGCAGACTCAACAATCTCCCCTAGAACAGATGATGCCAAAACTCAGCTTTATTTATTGATCTTTATTCCTCATCAGACTTTCTCTGATTTGACCTTTGAATTGTAATTCAAAGTTCAGAGCAAACAAGTCTTCTTCATCTCTTTCTAGTTCCAGATTTAGCAGTGTATGGTGATCCTCTGCACATAGACTGTAAGCATCATCCATGCTGATCTTCTGAACCCTTCCATCTGACCTGAGCAATGTCAATTCATGGTTGTCTTTGTTGACTTTCCATTTTAGAATCTTTGAGTCAGTGGATTTGCTGAGTTGAATCTTTATTCTTGATGAGTTGGGTGAAGGTGGTCTTCCAATGAGTTCTCTGAGCTTCTCTGTTGTAGGATCAGAGAAGAAATGTACTTGATTGAAGAGCCCTTCCTTGATGAATGTATCAGCAAACTTCCTCTGATCTTCCTTTGACATTTCCTTCTGTTTCTTGAACTGTCTTCTTGCAGCAGTTGTTAGATCAGAGGTGTCAAGTCAGCTGTCCAAGGTAAAGGTCTGTTGGGGTCTCTTCATCATTGGCTCATCAGTGTAAACTGGTTTTCTTGGTAGGCTAGGATCCTTCTTTCTGATTTCTTCCAGACTTTTGTATGTCTCAACCAACCTTAGCTCAGACCATCTAGAGACTGACCTCATTTCCCCATAGTTGGCAGCTACAATCTCTTGCCTCATCCTTTTAAACTTCAAGGCTCTGACTGGGTCTCTGCCTTTGCCAAAATTAGGAGTAGAGACTTTAGCCTTGGGGTCTTTGGCCATTTCTTCAATTCTGAGAAGTTCTTCTCTCAAAGCATGTGTGGTCCAACCATTGAACTGCTTCTTGGTTGCTTTGTAAGGCTTGGTTGCCATAATCTGTTCCAGAAGAGAATCCCTTACCTCCTTTTCCAAGTCACCACTGAGAGGCATGGATGACATGGAGTTGCTCAGGGTCTTAGCAAAGTCTTCAATCCTTCTGAGTTTGCTAAACTCTACTGAATGGATGCCCTGAGCAGTCCTGTCATCCTTCCCTTTGCATTTCTCCCTAATGATGGCATCCACCTGTTCACCTTTGTATTTTAGATAAGTATCAATGTTGAGGGGAACAGGGAAGTTTGGGAGAGATGGGAAGGATCTGTCTGATGGTTGTTCAGCATTGTAGAAGGATTGTAATCCCCCCTTGAGTAGATCAAGTTCAAGGGGATACTGAACAACCAATGGTTTAATGGTTGGTGGTGGTCTATGGGATCTGAATTTGGAAGTGTGTGGTGAGAATGATGTGATTGGAATAGCTGTGATAGGAGGAGTGGATTGTGCAGTTGAGGTGGTGTTTGGTGATGTGTGTATGTTTTCATCATGTACAACAAAGGTTGATTTTCTCTTCCTTGTGTACATGATTTTAGGGGATGGTGATTTGGTAGTAGTGATTGGATTAACATCTGTTGGCCTTTTAGTAGGTCCAGCAGATGTTTGGGATTTGGCTGGTGATGTAGGTTTGGTGGTTGTATGTTCAGGTGTGTTTGTTGGTTTGGGTACAGTGGTTTGGGAAGCAGTGTTTTGGGTAGTTTCAGTGTTTTGGGTGGCAGTGGTTTCAGTAGCAGTGGTTTTGTCAACAGAGGTGTTTAACTTAGATGGTGGTTTTCTAACATGCTTAGCAGGCCTTTTCATCCTTTTAGAGGATCCCACATCTTCAGTTTCCTGCTGTTGTTTCTTCTTGAGTTCTATTAGTGACTCTGCTTTAACTTCCAAGGTGTCAGCTCTTTTCTGTTTCTCTTGAGCAGCCTTTTTAGCTTCTATGTTTGCAGAGTCATCAACTGCTTTGTTCTTGTCAGTGGTTTGTTGTGGTGCTGTTGGTGTTGCTTGTTGTTGTTGTTGTTGTGAAGCTGTTTTAGTAGACTCTGGTTTGTTGGCAGACTTGGCTTGGCCTTTTTGAAAAGGAGGACAACCAAAGGGATCTAGCTTTGGTAGCCTATCTCTGCCACTCTCCCCCTTTTTGGCATCATCAGCCGTGAAAGCATCATCATTTTCATCCCTGAGGATGGTGGTAGGGGCAGAGCCAGTAGTCTTCAGCAGGTGGTCCTTGATGGCTTTAATATCAGCATGGGTATCTTTGTACCTTGCATCTACCATATTTCTGATCTCAGCCATATAAGTCTCATGTGTCTGATCAGCCAGTTTTCTGTGAGCTATGATGATGGGGGAAACTGATTTCCATAACTCACTGGCTATATCAACTGTTGATGGTTGACTCTTGGAAAGGTCTGCAATGGAGCTCAGTATAAGCTTGACATCAGATTTGATGTCAGCTACAGAGGATTCAATTGTAGAAACTCTGTCCGTCAATTCTTGGTATTTTGACCCATCTCCTAAGTTAATAGGATCATCTGAGTCCCTACCAGTGGTAGTTCTACCTGATTCAGTCCTAATAGGTGAATCAGATGCCCCTTTTTCTTGGTACTGGGGACTTCCAACTGTTTTTGGAGACACTATAGTGGCTTCAACAGTTGTTGCCTTCAAGGGAGTCTTAGCAATGTAATCACTGTCCTGATGTGAGACAGTGGTCTCTACATCAGTAGTGGTTGCTCCACTTGAAAACTCACCTAGAGTTGCATTGAACTCAGGTGGTGTAGCCTCCTCTTCTGTTTGTTGGATAGCAGATTGAATGTTCTCAGGACCAGTCACTTGTGGGAGTATACTCTCAGTGACAGGTGGAAGAGAGGAACTGGGATCTTCCTGATATTTGTCAATTGCTTCAAACAGAGGTTGCATGGTTTGTGGGACATGATGTGATGGTGAGGGTGGAGGAGTAACAAGAGAATTAGCCCTGGGAGAGGGGCTTGTGAACATTTGGCCAAGTGACTCAAATGTATCATGATGTGTGTCCCCTTGGCTTACAACATGATCCTTTTGGGAGGATGCATGAGGAGTTTGGTCAGGTGGAGGTATATCCAACTGTTGTGAGGAAGTAACAACAGTGGTTTCAGGTTGCTTTTGTTGTGCAACAGAGGTTTCTTCTGGTACCTCAACATCCAGAAGCCTCATTTGTGGTTGAGTGGTGGTTTTTGTGGATGGATGTTTCTTTTTGGAAGTGGCTGGTGTGGGTTTCACAGCACTGGATGTAGTGCCATGATCACCAGGAGCAGTGGGCTCAACAACAGAGGTTTTGACAACAGTGGTTGTCTTTGTCCTCTTTGTTTGTGTTTTAGAAACTTTTGACACTTTAGACACTTTTTCTTGGGTGCTTCCACCCAGCATTCTAGTGAAAGTTTCATCAGTTAAGCTTTTCATTTGCATTGCCTCACCCTTTTTGAAAACTTTTTCTGGTAAGACTTTTTCTAAGATTACACTAAGAATTCTTGGGTAAATAAGAAAGGCATTGTTAGACCCAGACATGATTGCTTTCACATTTGATACTAAGTCCATGAACAATCCCTGGGAAAGATTGAAGTCAGAGTTTGACAACATGGCATAACCCAGATATTGCATCCTTAATGGGATTTCATTGAAGGATGTGGACTTAGCAGAGACACATAGAAGAAGAGTATGGAAGAAAAATTTCATGACTGGAGGGAAAAACTTTTTGAAAAGAGTTGATCCAGTCATCTGACCCTCATACCCTCTTTCTTGGAACTCAGTGTGAAGCTCTGTTTTAGTAAAAGAGTCCTTACCTGCCAGGTCATTCAATGTGAAGGTTGTGGATATGGTTTCAGGGGTAATTACGATACTGGTTTCTCCAATTTTGGAAATAATGGAAGTAGGCTTTTTGTCTTGGAGTAGAAACTCAGCATTCAACCAGAATTCTTAAAGAGTATCGAGATAAATGGGGGCGTCAGCGGTTAAGATGGGTAAGTATTTGGAGTTTAGGAGAATGTCGATGGTGGAATGGAATGAAACGTTGTCATCTGTTTTAACCAGATAGGGGAGACAATTGTGGGTGGCTTTAGCTTGAAGATCCATTGTAATGGATTTCGAAGGTGAAGAGGATTGAAATTTGATGGAGGGTTTGAGAATGAAGAAGGCGGTTTTCAGTATTTTGAATACAATGAGATAGTGTAACGTCTGTTGTGGTAAAACAGGGTTTTTATAGGCTCAATGAAACCGCTGATGTGGCCAAACCTCTGCTTATATGAGCAGACGTGGCAATCATCTGATGGATGAAACATCTGGTGGAGAACAGCTGTTTTTGGCAAACAACTGATACAAACAGCTGATGGAACCAACTGTTGTTTTTTTCTTTTTTCTTTTTTTGTATAAATATAGTATAAATATATAAGGAGACAGTTGTTTTATCTGAACAGATGTTCTGAAACAAATTTTTCAACTAACAGTTGTTTTATCTGATCAGATGTTTTGAAACAGATTTTTCAACCAACAGTGGATATGAATGAAACAGTGGTTGTTTTATCTGATCAGATGTTATAAACAGATTTTCCAACCAAACAGCTATTTGAAAAAAGCATTTTATTATGATTTATTGAAAATTTATTTGTTTAATCCATGTTTAACATACCAATTCTGGAATCAGATTTGTAAAGGTAGATGTGTCTAAAGCTTTTGTTAACACATCTGCCAACTGATCCTCTGTTGGAACATGGTGCAGAGAAATCAAACCTTTTTCATAGCTGTCTCTGACAAAATGATGTCTTATGTCAATGTGTTTGGTAGTGGAATGAGATACTTGATTCTTGATGATATTTTCAGCAGCTTGAGTGTCCGACATGAGTGGAGTCTGAAGTGCAGTTATCCCAAAATCCAGTAGTTGATTTTACATGAGTTGGGCTGTACAGCTTGCAGCAGCAATGTATTCAGCTTCAGCTGTTGAGGTTGAAACAGCTGCCTGCTTTTTGCTTTGCCAGGAGACTAAGGCATCCCCTAGAAATTGGCACCCTCCTGATGTGGATTTTCTTGTGGTGTGACAGCCAGCAAAGTCACTATCTGAATAACCTGAAAGCTCAATGTTTCCATTAGCAGGATACCAGATACCAAGTGTGGGAGCACCTTTAAGGTATCTGAATATCCTTTTCACAGCAATAAGGTTTGACTTTCTGGGTGAAGCCTGGGATCTGGCACAGACACAGGTAGCAAACATAATGTCTGGCCTAGATGCAGTTAAGTACAGTAAAGACCCAATCATGCATCTATAATGTGTTTGATCAACCAGTTCATCCTTGTCATCAATAGTGAGCAGCTTGACTGTACTCATGGGTGTACTACATGGCTTACAATCATTCATCTCAAATCTGGTTAATAAATTCTTGACATATTTGTTTTGGTGAATGAATGTGCCATTTTGCCGTTGTTTCACTTGAAGACCAGGGAAACACTGAAGCTCACCCATGGCACTCATCTCAAACTCTGCTGTCATGAGTTTTCTAAACTCTTCACACATTTGGTTACATGTGGATCCAAAAATGATGTCATCCAAATATATTTGAACAATCATTAAGTGTTTCCCTTTCCATTTAAGAAATAAAGTTTTGTCTATTTTACCTCTTGTGAAGCCAATGGATAAGAGAAATGTGGAAAGAGTTTCATACCAGGCCCTTGGTGCTTATTTGAGGCCATACAGAGCTTTGTTGAGCTTGTAGACATAGTCAGGATGGAATGTGTCTTCAAAACCAGGTGGCTGACATACATAGACCTCCTTCTGAATTTTGCCATAAAGGAAAGCACATTTGATGTCCATCTGATACACCTTTATGTTGTGGTTGACAGCAAAGGCTAAGAAGAGTCTGATGGCTTCTAGTCTTGCTACAGGAGCAAAAGTCTCATCATAATCTATTCCTTCTTCTTGTCTGAAGCCTTGAACCACAAGCCTGGCTTTATTCTTGACAACAATACCCCTTTCATCAGTTTTGTTTTTGAAGACCCACTTTGTTCCTATAGGACAGACATCCTTAGGAAGTAGTACAAGCTCCCATATTTGTTGTCTTTTAAATTGAAGGAGTTCTTCTTGCATGGCCTCTACCCAACTGTTGTCTTTCAGTGCCTCTTGGTACTTGACAGGTTGTGTGAGGGATAAAAAACCTGCAAAAAGACAGATATTTGAGGATTGGCTTCTTGTGAGCACACCCTCTCTGATGTTGCCAATGATCTGGTCTGGTGGATGAGCTCTTAAGTAAATAAGATCTCCCTGATATGGAACAATGGCATTTTGAGGTGATGGACAGAGGTTTGGTGACTCTGTTGGTGTAACATCTGTTGGTACTTCTGTAGTGCCATCAAATGTTTGGAATGGTAATGGAGGAATGGGTCCAAGTGGTGTGAAATTTGACTGACTTTTGTCAACAGATGATTGACTTTTGTCAACAGATGATAGGTCAGTGATTGTGAGGGGTGAAGCAGTGGTTTGAGGATAAGACTGGCCAACAGTGGTTGACACAGCTGTGGCAGAGTTTTGACAATTGTTTTGAACAGCTGCTTCCTCTGAGGCAGAATAGATTTTGTAGTGACTGGGGATCACAACATCTGTTCTGTAATCTTGTTGTGGAGACTGTGGAATACCTGCATTGTTAGCTTTAACAGTGATATCTTCAAATTTGAATTTATCTAAATCAAATAGTTCAGCAGGGTTTGCAGGGATTTTAAGGGATGAAAGTTCATTGAACTTTACATTCAGAGTTTCTTCTATTGTCTTGGTCCTTGTGTTAAACACTTTATAGGCCTTGGCAGTAGAAGAATATCCCAGAAAATAACCACAGTCTACTTTGGCTGCAAATTTTGAAATGGAATCTTTGAGGTTTAAAATGAAACATGGGCAGCCAAAGATTTTGAAGAATGAAATTAATGGTTTGATTTTGAACAAGATTTCATAAGCAGTTTTTTGATGTCTGGGGTTGATCAAAACTCTGTTTTGAACATAGCAAGCAGTGTTTACAGCTTCTGCCCAAAAGGACAGTGGCAAACCAGAATCTGCTAGCATGGTTCTTGCAGCTTCTATAAGAGTTCTATTTTTCCTCTCAACCACCCCATTTTGTTCTGGTGTTCTTGGGATGCTGTACTGCCTCACAATCCCTTTTGACACACAGAAGTCATCCAACTCCTTATTCTTAAACTCTGTTCCATTGTCACTCCTGAAGACTTTTACTGGCAAGTCATATTGTTTTTCAACTTTGGTGACAAAGTCCTTCAATATACCTGCAGTCTCATCCTTAGAATGTAAAAAGTAAGTCCATGTAAACCTAGAAAAATCATCAACTATGACAAGACAAAATCTCTTTTTTCTTAGACTCATGATTTTAACAGGGCCAAGCAAGTCCATGTGCAACAATTGTAGACACTGACTGGTTTTGGACTCATCAATGGATTTGTAAGAGCTTTTATGTTGTTTTCCTTTTAAACAGGAAACACAATGCTCATCACATTTAAATTCTTTTGATGGTAAACCTCTGACAAGGCTTTGTTTGGAGAGAGTGTTGATATTATTAAGGTTGGTGTGACCCAATCTCCTATGCCACAATTCTGTCTCCTTAGTGGAGGCAGCAGAAAATAGACAGACATTTGCCATAGGATTGTCCTTTAACATATCAACAACATACACATTGCCACTTCTATGAGCAACAAGTTGTGCTTTGCTCTCAGCAATAATGGTATCAATCTTTTTCACCACTTCTGGCCCAATAATCTTACAAGTTTTCTTTGTGAAAAATGAGCCATAACCTTTGTCACTCATTTGTGAAACACTCAGAAGATTAAACTTGAGATTATCAATAAGATTGACATTTTCAAACTTGAGTTTTCCAGCTTGTACAGTCCCTGAACCCAACACCTTACCTTTTGAATCATTACCAAAGGATATATCACCCCCTCCATGAGCCAAGAAGTCCAGAAGAAGGGCTCTACATCCTGTCATGTGCCTGGAGCCTCCACTATCTACATACCAAAGACTATCTAAACAAGCAGAAGCTCCCTGCACATCAGTAAATGATTAGTTTTGGTGAGTGTCCAAAGCCAGTTTGGCTTTGGATAGGTCCTTAGACCTTTCAGACTCAAGCTTTGGAAGGTGATCAGTGGTTTGGACCAATTTTTGAATTAAGTTCAACAACTGCTGCTGACCATTTGCCAGTGCTTGAATGTCAACACTTGGTGCAGCAGTTGTTTGATCACTTCCTGACAGATGATAATACCCATATGGATTTCTGTTCACTCTTGGTTTAGAGGGTCTTTTTGGCTCCTCATAAACATGTGGCAGATTGTGACATGGAGGTTGACCATAACCTCTTGGGTATTTGCTTGTGGGTGGAGCATCTGTTGCTTGGACATCTCTAGAAGCAGATGTTTCAAGCCTTTTAGTAACAGGTGTTTGGACAGGGGTGAAAGTCTGTTTGGGCTTTCCTTTTGAAGTACTAACCACAGGGTTTGCAAGAGTTTTAGCCTTGTATTCTTGTATTTTAACATCAAAATTTTTGAGATACAAGCACTCTTTGGTCTTGTGATTCTTTTTCCCACATATTGAGGATGTGGCTTTGGAATCACATTCACTTATTCCTTTGTTAATGTCATATGCTTTTAGAAGAAAATAGTTTTTAGTGACATGATTCTTCTTTTCACAGAAATCACAGAACAAGTTGACAGTCTTTTCTTTCTTCTTCCCCTTTTCAACCTTCTTTTCAGCAGATGTTTTAGCATCTGCTGGAAGATTTTTCAGGGGAATGACTTTTGCCAAGGGAATGACCTTTGCCTGAGGAGTTGTCTTTCCCTCAGGTGTTTTAAAATCAACAGGTTTAAAATTCTCAAGAGTATCACACTTATCAGACCATGTAGGTTTAAATTCATACTTTTCAAGTTCAGTAAAAGATGAGGAACCTTCTGGTTTTTCAAGAACAATTTTCTTACCATTTGCTTCAGTGATTTTAATCTCTTGACCCTGCAAGTTTGTTGGTACTACCTCAACAGACTTTTGACTCTTTTTGTCAGTGTTTTCAAAAGCTGGAGCAGTGATTTCAAAACCAAAACCAAGCTTCACATGACTTTTGGTTTGTTTGTTGAGTAGCATCTCAAAACCTCTACATGATTCCACCCATTTCTCACATTCAACTTGGGTGGACTCAAGCTCACTTTTACAACTTTGATATTTTGCTATCATAGTTTGGAGCTGGTCTTTGGTTATGGTTGCTTCATGTTTTAAGCTGCTTATTTCAGACTCTTTTGCAGTTAAACTTGTTTTTAAATCTTTTGTTAGTTTTTCAAATTTAGCTTCATCATCCAAAATTTTCTTTCTAAGGTTTTCATTCACCTATTTGATGTTAGCAAATGCTATTACACATTTGTCAGAACACAATTCTTTAAGAATTTGAGGAGATACCTTAGCAGCACCCATCAATGCACAATCACACTTGCACTCACAGTCATCAGATGCACCCCAGGGATCTGAGAGATTCACAACCTCTTCTTCAGGTTTTTCACCTGTAACAACTTCACTAACAACATCATCAGTCACAACATCAGATTCAGTTACCACCTCCTCAGATTCAATCTCATCCACCATGGCCATGAAACAAAAATTTTCTGGTTCATTTTCTGCTTTGGCAACTAGTGCAAAATTTTCATCTGTTAGCTCATCAGGTAGACTGCTCCAATCAACAAAGCCTTGTGTAAAGAAGCTCTGTTGTCTGGTCTCTACACGGGCAGAGGATGAAGCAACAGTCGTTTGCACAGGTGCTTGAGCAACAGGTGTTTGCACATAGTGGATCTGAGGAATAGTGGTTTGGGCATACTGGACAGGAATAGTGTTTGAGGATTGTGCAAAATGAGCAGTGTTTTGCACATTTGGTCCAGGGGCATTATAGGAATTCTGATAAGTGCTGGTCTGTGGTCTTTGATTTGGATAGGTTATCATAGGTGTACCATGTTGACCCCTACATTCCCTAGCAAAATGACCAAGTCTATGACATTTGTAACACTTTATCTTTGATTTATCCAACCCAACCTTAGATCTGCCAGTTAACCCTGGAAACCTTCTCCCAGTTTTCTTGTAAAAATTATTAGTTCTTACACTGAGAAGGGCCAATTGGTGCATAATGTCCATTTCTTCCAAATCATCAGGGTCAAAGTATTTCAGGTCATCATACTCAAAGGATATATTGTCAGATGCCTGGATATCACCACCACTTGCTGTGAAAGCATAGTTTGGTGAATAAGAATCAGAGTTAAAACCTGAGTTAAAACCTGAAGTTATGTCAATGAAATGATCATAATTCTGATCCTTAGTGTTTCCAGGCACCTCATCATGACCCAAAAGTGTTGTATTCCCAAATACATAGTCATCAGACACTTTTCCAGAGTCCTGGAGCTTCTTTTTCTGGTTAAGCTCTCTCTCATAGGTCAAGAGCTTACCATGAAGCTGGGTTAGTGATAGGTCTTTAAATCCAATTGAGTTTCTCATCACAATAGCAATAGTGTCCCATTTGTCTAGTAGTGATCTTAAAAACCTATGGTTCAAGGTTGAATGAGGGTAAGTAAGACCAACCAATTTTAGTTCACTAATTAAGCAATTAAACCTCTCAAACTGTTGAGTTAATGACTCTCCTTTGACATGACTGAATGTTTCATATTGTTGGTTAAGTATTTCACGATTGTTTTCAATAACCTCCTCAGTCCCACCAAACTGTTCTTTCAGTGCATCCCACAACTCCTTTGCACTGTTACAGTGTAACAACCCAGCATATATATCATTTGGTAGAGCCATGGCCACAATACTGAAGGCCTTAGCATCTAACTCAATTTTCTGAAAATCCTGGTCGGAGTAGTTTTCAAGTTTCTTTGGCTCAAACACCTTGGGATCTTCAGTACTCGGCACAGTCGGAACATGTGGTCCGAAGATAACCAACTTCCAACACCCAGTGTTCTGTTGAGCTAGAACATGGCTCATCCGACATTGCCAGATATTGTATTCAGATCTGACAAGCATCGGTGGCTTGTTGTTCGTGCCAGTTTTATGTGGATTGTGATTGATTGAAGCCATTCTCTGATTTTTCAAAAAACAAAGTCTGTTTAAAACGGTTGAAACGAAATTAAACTATTACTCTGTTTTCAATCCAACAGACAAATGATATCAATAATTGTGAGCTGATTATTAAATTGATTTGTTAGATCGAATTTAATTGACCAAGCTATGATACCAATTGTTAGGATCTGAGTTTGATTGTTTTGATTGTTTAACTAAATATGAGAATAGAGAAACGAAAATAGAATGAAAGTGCAGCGGAATAATAAACTGTTAATCAAAACAAGAGAGTAAATGTTTTTAGATCGAAAGCCTTCATTTATCTAAAAGATTACAATCGTACAATTACTCCCCCTCAGCCTGATCACACAGTGTTTGTCTGGAAGAATGTTTGTGTGTGTGATGCAATAGAAGAGTACAAGCACTGTTCTATTTATAGACAGACTTAAACCACCGATGACCTAAGCTGACGTCACCTAAGACAATGACCTCTAACAGAATAACAAACATAAACATCTGCCTATTACAAACTACTGTTACATTGAAAGCACTGATAGTAAACAGCTGTTGTAGGAAAACTCTGATGGTCTTGTATCCACTGCTGGAGCCTAAGTGCTGTTGGTTCCAGCAGTGCTTTGGTCTTCAGTACTTGAATCAGCATTTGTTCTTCATCAGACCTTGGTCAGCAGTTGTTCTTCATCAGTTGTTTATTCAGCAGTTCTTTGTATCAGCAGTTGTCATAGCAGTTGTTTGGATAGAACAGTTGTTAGAGTGAGCAGTCGTTTGGGAGAAGTAAGTGTAAAGACTGTTTATTGAAAGGATCAAACTGTTAGCATATTTTGGCTTTCTAATCATCTGTTCTTCTCCTGGTCAGCAGACTCAACACAGACAACACGAGATCCATGGTCAGTTGCAGCCCAGAAGACTAGTCCACCATCCCAGCCAATCAATTACATGGCTATGACTAGTTCTGCTCCTCAACAAGTTGTGCAACCATTACAACAACCAATTGACAACTATTGGGGAGTAGCAGCAGCTGCCGTTCATTCGCAGACGACCAATGCCATATCTACACTCATTCAAGATCTATCATCAGGAAGCGGCAATCGTCCACCAAAGCTCATGGACATGAAGGAGTACAACACATGGAAGACAAAGTTCAAGATACATGTGGAGGGACAAGGCTTAGAGGGAGCCGAAGCATGGCAGATGATAGTAAAGGGTTATGTTGCTCCTATTCTGGAGAATACTGGAGAACCGATACCGTTGGAGAATTTGGCTGATGATGAGAAAAAGAGGTTTGAGATCGAGAAGAAGGCGTTTTCTCAGTTATCTCAGGCGATCAACACTGATTTGCTGCATCAGTTTGGATCGTGTACAACATCAAAACAATTGTGGGATATGCTGAGAAACAAACATGATGGTAATGAAAAGACAAGGAAGCTGAGAATGGAAGAGCTTCGAGAAGAATTTGAGAACTTTAGTTACATGGGCAATGAGACTCTAAAAGAATTGGTTCCACGGTATTGCCATTTGCTCACAGAACTTTCGAGCTATGAGATCAGCATACCGATGTCAGAACTGGTGGATAAATTTGCCGATGCTTTACCACCATACTGGAACCAACACATTGAAGTGTTGAAGGAAAAGGATGCATACCAGTATTGGACTACCAACGAGTTCATTCAAAAGCTGGAAAACAAAGAAATGGAGGAGAAGATGAAAGCCAAGAGAGCGCAGATTCCACAGAATCCAGATTTGTATGTGAGTGGTACATCTACTTCTCTTTCTACTTCAAGCACTACTTCAAATGTTGCTCCTCACATTGCATGTGTATCCAATGTTGTTGAACCCACAAAAGCACCAATCAACTATCTTGCCCAAACTTCATCATACACACCATCATACACATCACAATCTTATCAAACACCAAACTTTATTCCACCTTTTTCACCTTTACAACAAGCTGCTTGTTACACAGCAAGTCAACCTCAACAACAACAACAATATAATCCTCACATGAATCAGATGCAGATTACTCAAACACAATCAAATCAAAGTCCGATTGTGTTAGAGACCTCTAATCTTAACAATGTGACTGTTGAGATTGCTCAACAGCATGTTGCTTTAGTATCTGCTATGGTTGCATCATACAACGGTTTAGTTGCGAGTCAGATTGGAAACAACAATCTCACCAATGAGGACTACGCACAAATCGATAAAGAGGAGATGGAGCTTATGGACATACAATGGGAATTTGCAAGCATAATGAGGAGAGCCACTGATTTTATCCAGAAAACTGGAAGAACTGACCTTTCAACTTCTCCAAACACCACTTACGGCTTCAACAAAGCCAAGGTTACATGCTTCAATTGTGGTGAGAAGGGTCATTTTAAGAGAGAGTGTACACAGCCTGCACAGCAAGGTAATCGAAACCCGTTCAATTCAACCTACCAAAACAGACAAAACCAAAACCAAAATCAGGTATCATATAACAGTCCTAACATCTCTAGCTTTCAACCTCAAAACAACTACCAGAACCGTCAAAACACACAACAAAATACCAACACTAGACAACCTACAACTCAAAACCAATCACAACTGAATCCAAACCAAACCATTGTTCCCATCTCTACACCTAATACCCAAAACCAAACTGAAAATCAAAACCAAGCACTAGTGATTCAAAAAGATGAAGGTTTTGATTGGACGGGTATGCAATTAGGAATGGAGGAGATTACTGCTGGAAATGTGGCTTGTGTGGCACAGAAGATGAGTTTGGATGAGCATGAAGAGATTGGAGAGGAGGTTGTGATAGAGAAAGTGTCGGAGTTGAAAATGGAGGAGTTGAATGAGGATGTGATTGCTGAGAGTGAAGACAAGAAATCTGGAATGATTCTTGATTCTGTAACAGATGTTGGAGAGCACTATGATTCATCTTATTCGGACATGGAGAGTGATTCTGACTTAGAAGGTAGTGTGAATTCACTAGACGATGACATTGATCAGTTGCTAGCTGAAGCTGATTTCCTTATGACCCGCAAGTCATGCATAGTGGATGATGCGTGCACCAAGATTGATTACTCAAAATTTTTCGCAGGGAAGGAAGCTCACTTCGCGTTGATGGCAATGACAGAACCTCCTAAACCGGTAAGTTCTGAATCTCATTCTAAAGTGTGTGTTAAATTTGCTGATTTTGATAAATTGACAGAAGAAAATAAGCTTCTCAAGGTACAACTTGAGAGTGCCAAAATAAACTGTCAGATTTATCAAAAAGATTTAAAAGATTTCAACAAAGTTCTTGATGGTTATAAAAAGGATGTATCTGAACTCAAAAAGACTTTGTCAATAAAACAACTTGCCATTAATAACTATATTAATGAAATGGAAAACACCAAGTTAGAAATGGCAACCATCAAGTGCTTCGATGAAAAAGTAAATAAGATGTTAGAGAGTTATAAGCACATTGCATATGTAGTTGACCATATCATCGAAGAACCTTCCCAGTCGAATAGTGCAAACTATAAGGCTGTCCCATCTCCGGTGTTGTTCGAAAATCATAATTTACATGCAATACCACCGGAGACTTTAGTCGAATCTGACTCCACATCAGATAACGAGCCCAACACTTCCAGTGTCGGAGACCCGTATTCTAATGTGAGACCTGTATTGGGAAACAATGAGGGTGTGGTCGCTGCAGATGATTCTGATGAAGAAGATGAACAGTCTGAGACGGTTGAAAATGATAGTGATATCCCTGATGAAAATCATATAATCACTACTGAACCAGTCTCACCATCTCAAATTGTTCATCCCATGGCAAATGCTCATCGAAAGAATGTTGTTAAGAAAGCTGAACAGTCTGTTGGTAAAAGTGTTGAAAAGAAAGAGGTAAAGAAAATTGAGAAAAATGTGGTTAAACCAGTTGAAAAGAAAACTGAAATTAAGACTGAGAAACCAAATGACATGAGCAACGAATCATGTGACAAACCTGTAAAACTTTTCTATCGGATGCAAGGCTCCGATAAGATTTTGTCTGATGATGAATATCCGATTAAATTTGTGAATTATTCCAAAATTGAAAAGATCTGGCAGGAAAGTACAATTTGGTTCCCAAAATATGAACGAACCAATGACATTCCTCCAGAAATTTTAGAGAAAATTTATTCGGATAAAGATGCCAAGGTCAATGTCACACAATTCGTTCTGCAGTTGATAAAGCAAACAGTTTCATTGAACCGACTTACTCGAAGGAACCTGCTCCTGAGAGTTTAAGGAAACAATGCATGGTTGATCGATTTCCCATTGCGAGTTTTTCCAAGTCGCCTATCAAAGAAAACAATGAAGAATACCGTGCGTGTTTTAAGTGTGGGGAAAGGGGACATTTACTTGCCACCTGCCCGTACGTACGACACAAGAGGCACGAGGTGGAGATGAGGCAACATCATGATTATCCGGTTGACAACTACAGTTATCCACAAAGACGGTATTTCCCTCAGCAAGCACCTTATTATAATCAAAACAATTTTTACAACAAAAGGGAAAACCGTCCGATGACATATGATAAACGCAACCGGATAGCCACTGAGAAATCTGTATAGAAACATGTGATGAACTCAACTGCTGATAACAAAAAGGTTGCTCCTAAACCTAATGTAAAACCAGCAGTTGGACCTGTCTCTGTTAAATCAGAGAAGGTAACCAAGAAGGTTGCAGTTAAAGACGAAGTAAAGAAACCGGCTGAGACCTCAAAATCTCAGATCCGGATCTTGAAAAGGTCTGAACAATCTTGGTCATCAAAGGAGTCTGAAGGTGCCTCAACTTCACAGAATGTGAAAATTGAGAAAAAGAAAGTTGAGAGTGAGAAGAAAGGGGTTGAGAAATCCAAAGATGTTTGTGAATCGAAAGAATCTTTGAAACAACCCGTTCAAAGACCCAAGACCAAACAGGCTTGGTTCCCCCGAAAGATCTAACTGCTTTACTTGATATGTGCAGGGAGCTCCAGCTGCCCCTGTTAGCAGCCTATGGATTGTTGACAGTGGAGCTTCTGGTCACATGACAGGGGATCTCACGCTACTCTTTGATATCAAGAACATATACGGAGGCTATGTAGCGTTTGCAGGAAATAAAGGAGGCTACATTACGATGGAGGGTAGTGTTAGCAATGGGGTCGTGACATTTGAGCGGATATCGTATGTGAAACAGATAGATTGCAATCTGCTCAGTGTTAGCCAAATCTGTGATAAGCAATTTTCTGTTTATTTTGACGACAAATCTTGCTATATCTTGAAACCGGGGTTTGAACTTCCAAAAGAGTGGGTGATGCTAAAGGCACTGAGAGTAAACAATTTGTATATTCTCGATATGTCCAAAGCGATGACCACCCATGGCCAAGTCATGTGTTTCCTCTCTAAGGCTACAGAAAAAGAATCTATAATGTGGCACAGGAGAATGGGACACATTCATTTGAGAAAGATGAACCAGTTAGTGAAGAATGAACTTGTCACGGGAGTTAATGTGAACAATTTCCATTTGAATGACAAGTGTGTTAGTTGTAAAAAGGGAAAGCAGCACAAACAGGCCCATAGACCAAAGAAAGTCAATTCCGTAGAACTACCGCTTGAGCGTTTGCACATGGACTTATTCGGTCCAGCCAGACGTAAAAGTCATGCCGGGGAATTGTACTGTCTTGTGGTGACTGATGATTATTCAAGATTTTCATGGGTTATGTGCTTACACCAGAAAAGCGACACTTTTGACGACCTGAAAGTTCTGTTTACACGTCTGGAGAATATCTATGGTCTGAAGATCAAACGAATCCGGAGTGATAATGGGACGGAGTTCAAAAATGCTCAGATGGAGGATCTTTGTGCAAACAAGGGAATTCATCCAGCAGAACGGTGTCGCAGAAAGAAAGAACAGGACTCTAATTGAGACGGCGAGAACAATGCTTGCGGACTCAAATCTTCCAGTCATGTTCTGGAACGAAGCTATTTACGCAGAATGTTACACTTTAAACCGTGTTTTAACAGTGAAGAAGTTTGGCAAAACTTCTTATGAACTGTTGAACCGACGCAAGCCGAATCTGGAGTATCTAGAACCATTTGGTGCCCCGTGTACAATGCTTAATCCTTCAGAGAAGTTCGCACCAAAGGTTGAATAAGGTTATTTTGTTGGATATGCAACCCCACTAAAAAGGGTATTCAACAAAAGAACTAGAAAAGTCGAGGAGTGGGCTAACGTTGAAGTACAAAGATACACACAAAATGTACAAGGTGGAGGTCCAGATTGGATGTTTGATTACAAAGACTTCTTTGAATCATTCAATATAGATAGCATGGTTGAAGAAGCTGTACTTCGATTATATTACGAGGTCGAAAACGCCATGACTTCACCGTTAGTGCGTCCGATCACTGTAAATCCTCAAGCAGCTTCTAATGATACCACTGCTCCTGTGATGGAAGAAGAGGTGTTCCAAGAAGCTTCTACAACGCTTAATTCATCAGATTCAAAAGATGAAGACGATGATGCTACAAGTGAAGCTATTCTGGAAAATGTTACAGTGACACCACCAGTGAACCCAACTACAACTGTTGCTTCAACATCGAATGTGGGTAATGATCTGGTTTCTACAGAAAATTTGACGACTCAAACGGGAGTACAAGTACCTGATTATCCGGAATCTCGGATACATCGGATAAACCCGCTTGAACAGGTTATTGGTGATCCTGGTAGCAGCGTTATGACAAGAGGGCAATTGAGAAATGCTCAAGCACCAGAAAATATTGGCAATCTTGCTTTATATGCCAAAATACAAAAATCTGGTTTGCAAAATGACTGGTCTTTCGCTTGTTATGTTTCGCAGGTCGAACTGCGGACGTACAAGGAAGCTCTTTTGGATGATGCCAGGGTGGAAGCAATGCAAGAAGAGTTGTTACGATTTCAGAAACTCAGTGCATGGACGCTGACAGATTTGCCCGCGGGAAGAAAGAAAATTGGAACCAAGTGGGTGTTTAAGTGTAAGAAGGATGATAGAGGAGTCATAGTGAGAAACAAAGCTCGTTTGGTCGTTCAAGGTTTTCATTAGGTTGAGGGAATCGACTACAATGAAATCTATGCACCTGTTGCACACTTGGAAGCTATCCGAATATCCTAGCGTTTGCATCCTGGAAGAAATTCAAGGTGTATCAGATGGATGTAAAGAGCACATTTCTTTACGGTGTGGTCAAAGAGGAAGTTTACATAGGTCAACCGCCAGGCTTTGAGGACCCTATTCACCGGAATAAGGTTTATGTTTTAAACAAAGCTCTCTACGGGTTGCATCAAGCTCCGAGACAATGGTATGAGGAGCTGAGCACGTACCTTCTCTCGAAAGGATTCAAACGCGGACTGGTAGACTGCACACTGTTCACGAAACGAGCAGGAGATGATTTGCTTCTTGCGCAAATTTATGTTGATGATATTATTTTCGGGTCAACTAACGAACTTCTGTGCAGGGAATTTGAAAAAGTTATGCAGGAAAAGTTCGAAATGAGCGCAATGGGTGAAATGCAGTTTTTCCTAGGCTTGCAGGTGGAACAAAGACCAACGGGGATCTTTATTCACCAGACGAAATATGTTTCTGAAGTCTTGTGCCGATTCCAGATGGATGATTCGAAGCCGATGAATACCCCGATACAACCTAATCACGGGATTGGAGTTGACGTTAAGGGGGAGCTGACTGATCCATTTACATACAGAGCAATCGTCGGATCTCTGATGTATCATACCGCGTCTAGACCGGATATAATGTTTGCGACATGTCTTTGTGCACGATATCAACCGAAGCCGAAACAGAGTCATCTTGCAGCTGTCAAGCGTATCCTTAGATATCTGAAGGGTTGTCCATCGAAAGGACTTTGGTACACTCATGATGATAATTTTGACCTAATCGCTTTTAGTGATGCAGATTGGGGCGGCTGTGACAAAGACAGCAAATCCACAACGGCTGGATGTCAGTTTATGGGGAGCAGGCTCGTGACCTGGCAATGCATGAAACAAACCGCAGTTGCACTATCCACATGTGAAGCAGAATACGTTTCAGCATCGAGCTGCTGCTCACAGGTTCTTTGGATCCAACAACAGATGGTGGATTATGGTTTGCAATTTCTTAAAACCCCTATTTACTGTGATAATGAAGTCGCAATCGCATTAACAAAAGGCTTAGTAAATCACTCAAAGGCTAAACATATTCGGATTAAATATCATTTTATCCGTGATTGTTATGCTAAAGAGTTGATCGATATGGTCAAAATCCACACTGATTACCAACGCGCAGATCTTTTTACCAAAGCTTTTGACAAATCCAGATTTGATTATCTTTTAAAAGCTAATGGTATTAAAGAAAAACAGGACTGATCACCACCTCAGTCTATCACTTTTTAGTTTAAATTTTTACTGTTTTTTAGAAAAATTTCGAAAATCCAAAAACATTGAAAAATTTCAAAATCCATAAAAATTAGAAAATTTCTTTGCTGACTGCTATATCTTCTTCCCTTAGATTAATGCCGTCAGATTTCTGTGAACAAACGATATCTGGGCAGTCACATATTTGAAATGCTCCAGCTTATCCTTGGGAACAGTAAATTCGAAAATTTATAAAAATCAGAAAAATCAAAAATGATTTCCTGGAGTATAAAGGGAAATGATAGTACATCAGTGGGGATCTGACACATTCTAAGTAATGTACTGCTATATAGGGCGTGTGTCTGAGTCTGTGCGATGTCCTAATAGGCTTCGTAGACCTATTACTGCGTGCCTGATACATACATATCAAACGAATTGTTGTGTGGATGAACTCCTCATGGGCATATGGTCTTAGTACCGTAATTTTGTTTGATAGGGTAGTTGTCTGGGGATAGCCTCTCTGATCTTCTGCTGTAAGTCATTACGGACCTAGATCAGACAGGGTGTCTTTATAAAAGAGCTTTATGCCAAATCCTAAAGTTACCGAATTGAGGAACTTTCCATGTTATATGATGATCAAAGATTATCTATTACATCGTATTAATCACTGATGCAAATCATGATTAATATCAGTCCTCAACCTGGTACAGTGCATATGTTACTTTGATGCATTAATTTGCTGACCTGTATACCTCTGTGCATTATACCTTGTAAAATTACAGATGACGAAAGCGTAATCACGCTTTACAATGAGTCTTTGTACATTTACTTCTTGATACGGGAGTATGTCGTGTGCGTGGGAACCACAGACGATTACGTTTATACTATAAATATCAGTATCAGTTTAAAGCAATGCACAAACGTCTGCATGTGAGTTTATGTGGATCACAATATCAGCAGTTGCCAGATCACACATTGTCTTTAATGATAATAATTCAAAAGATCAATGGTGTGATCAAATTTCTCAATAACTGATATGATCCCTTTACCGGAAATCCCAAAAACATTTACAGTTTTTCATTTACATTTCTGCATTTTATTGTCTCGTCAAAAATTACAAAACTCAAAAAGATTTTAGGTGTGTTTTAGCATAAACTTTAGAAAATCCAAAAACATTTTTCATTCCATCTTATTTTTGATAACTGATGGTGGTTGATGTCGATTTTCTAAACCTTGTTACACCATTTGAGCTTTGTAACCTTTTGAAATGTGAAAATTTGAATGTTGGATGCTTAAAAGTTGGAAAATAATTGGAACGGGACTCGTTTTTGAGATTTGGAAAATTTATCAAAAATCCCAATTCTCATTCGCCCATTCGGTTGGTCGAATGTGGGATTTTTCATGTTCCTTCGTATGTTTTAAACGGGCGAAGGAGAGTGTTCTTGAACATATGTTTCATTCGAACCCTTTTGGCTCATTCGAACCTTTGACTAGGGTCGAAGGAGACAAAAGCTTCTCATCCGTACGAGTAGAACGGGCGAAGGAGTGTGCCTATATATACCATATCAGTCTCATTCTACCCTATACAAAAATTTTTCAAAATTTTCACTCTAACCTCACCTTGTTGCCCTGTTATTTTGTGACATATCATTGTGATCGTCTACATTCACTGATCATTTTCCAATATCTTTTACAGGTTATCATTCAGAATCCAAGGATTAATCCCTGTTTTTGTGTTTCAAGCCCTAATTCTTAGAAACTGATATTAATTAGTTCATTGTTACAATTGATTATAGGGATTCATTATTTCTGTGTTTTAGGGGGAGATAAACCAAAAACCAAGGTTTCAAAAACAGTATATTGTTCAATTGATCATCACTTTAGTTCGAAACCTAGGTTTAATAAGAAAACACAGAGATAATGAATAATTGATGAAACTGTTAGTCTAAAATGGTTTATCGGCATTGTTAGTGGCAATACAAATCAAAAGAACATGATCAGAAACCATAAATTTCAAAATTGAAAATTCAAAAATATGAACAGACTCCTTCGACCCTTTTGAATGGGCGAAGGAGATGACAAACTGGTCGAATGAAAATATTGTGGGCGAATGAAACTTTTTATCAAAACTTTTACATTCGAACCATCAAATTTTCTCATTCGTACCTAGTTTTTCTCATTCGCACCCCCGTTTGGGCGAATGAGAATGTTAATAACCAAAATTTTCAAGATTTGAATTTTTGTCGATTTTTTAACATGTGTCTTTGTTTTGTTTTGCAGAATTAACCATGTCCGAGCAGGAAAAGACTACTGAGCAAGCAGGATCGTCCTCACAACCTGCCAAGAAAGTTCCTGAAGAGCCTTTAGCCTTCAAAAATGCGCATAATTGCTGTGCGTATCTCGGAGAAGTTAAAAAGCACACGGAGTTTGTCGGAATCATTGAATTCTTGAAGAGATGTAGGGTGATAGACGCAATTGCTACACCTACGATTATTTACAGAGATATGATGCAAGAATTCTGGTCAGGAGCGAAGCTTGATTTCTGGAATTGCGAGTCGTGCTTGATTAGCAAGATCCAAGGACAAAGAGTTATTGTGTGTGAGCAGGATTTAAGAGAAGCGTTGAACTTACAAGATGAGAAGACAGATCCTAAAGAGCTGAGTTTCATGGATCAGCGAAAGTGTTTCCTGGGAATGAAATACAATGGACCAATCACTGACGGTTCATTGCACAAGGGAAAATTGTGCCCTCAATTCAAATATTTGGCACACGTTTTGATATATGTCTTCGGATCAGCCGTTGGAGGATATGATTTAATGCGCAAGAATATTAGCTCTTTGATGGTAGCCCTGGTATTGAACAAACCGTTCAATGTTTCAGGCATGCTGATGGAACACTTGTTAGAGCCTGTAAACGGCACGAGGAATCTGAAGTTTCTACTATATCCTCGTTTCCTCCAAATGGTATTTGATAACAAGTATAAAGACTTGAAGAGAGATCCTAAGCATATTGTTGTTCAGGAACATATGTCACTTAATACACTTGCTAGGATGAAGGCGTACAAAGGATTGTTGGTCAATGAACGTCCACTAGTAAGGCGTTTATTTGGACATCAAGCAAGGATTGATTATACAGATCCAGGTGAAGGGCTTGTAAGACACGCAAACAGTGATTCAGATCCAGATAACCCATTACAACCTGTTGGTCCAGATGCAAAGCGCAAAAGACAGGTTGCTAATGTCGGTGCCAAGAGTGGAAAGGTTAAGGAGAAAAGGATAAGGTTAGAAGTTGTGTCTGAACCTGAGAAGAAAAAGAGCACATCAAGACGAAACAAGACGATGGCAAAGAAGGGTTTACATATTGTGGATGAAGCGTCAATTGATTCAGAAGAGACGCAAGAAGATGAACATTGGGACTCGGAGACTGAAACGTTAAAGACCACCACGCCCAAGGCCACTGAGGCTGGTGAGTCTGCTAGTCAGACTGTTGAAGATCAAGGTGCTAAGAGTCCAATTCCTGTTGGTGATGATGAAGTGATTCTGAATTTAGAGGAAGTTTTTACCGGTTCACCTGTACAGGCTGAAAAGTCAAAGAAGAAGAAACAGGAGAAACCAAGTCAGAAGAGAAAGATAGAGATTGAATCGCTCATAGCTGGTAAGAAACTTCCACCAGCTTCTAGTTCTATGTCACCGGTTACTGCACCAGTATCAAAGAAACAAAAGACTGCGACTACTTCGAGCACACAACAGAGTGATGATATACCTGTTGATCAGTTCAACGAAGCTTTAGATAATGTGCTTAAGAAGATGAGGAAAGGCAAACTGCCTGAAGTTGCTGAAACGCCCGTTAAGAAGAAGGTCTCAGTGGATAGTGATATCATGAATGCTGTGAATCAAAGATTATCTGAGATGATGAGTATTATCAACAAACAGCAAACAGAGATCGAGCAATTGAAGTCAAATGATCGAAAGATGTTGGAAGTCGTAGTCACATCCCATGATGATAATGAAGTTTTGAAGAAAACAATTAAGAAGTTGAAAAGAGAGAATAAGAAGTTGCTGAAGCACGAGCAACGAAACACCAGAAGAATTATTGTCTTGAAAGAGGAGAACAAACAACTGAAGAAGAGTAACAAGCATATGGATGATTTGATAAAAGACTTGTACTCTCGAGCTCCTCTACTTCAAGCTGGTGAAGAAGATAAAGAACGAGAAGAAGAGCAGGTAGATTTTGAACCATCTGACGAAGAAGAGGATGAAGATCTTGATGAAGATGCTGGAAATGATTCTAAAAAGAAGAAGAAGAAAGATGATGGAGATGATGGAGGTTTAGATGGTGGATCGAGTGATGGGAACAACTCTGCTTTTGATAGTAGTTATGATGATGATGATGACAACGCTGAGAAGTATACGTATGAAAAGCGTGATTCAAGTAAGGGTGGAGAGTCGAGCTCTAAGACTCCAGGTGAAAATGTTGATGACGATATCTTCTGGAATGAAAAACTGCAGTCGTTATCGGAAGAAGACAAGAACATCTATCGCCAGATGCTCACAGATCGAGTCTGGACGATTGACATGACAAGCAGATTTCCAGAAATATTCGAGTCGAGCAATAAACTGTTTGAATTGGAGTTTGATGATCCAGATCTTGAAGATGGAGAGGTTTCTGCGGCGGTTTCTAAAGAAATACTTGAAGGTTTAGCCAAACAGGTGGGAAAGACTTTGGAAGAGTTGCTTGCTGATAATTACATTCCAAAGATACCTGAAAAGGAAGCCGGGAATCATTCTGATGACCGTGACGTTCCTGCTTTTGAAGAGGTTGAAATGGAGGATATAACGAGTGAGGAATATCCACAATATTTCAAGAATAATCAAGATTGTGGATTTCCAGGTTTTTCTGATAATGTGCTAAACCAGGCCGAGAAACTAGCTAAGGAGAAGAGCAAAATGTTTGAAGATGAGATTTTTAAAGGGCATGATAAACCACGGTTCGAGCAATCAGATAGTTTGAAGGAGTTTTTGAGGAAATTGAAAGAGAAAGAGAATAACCGTCCGAAAGCTGAGATACAAGGTAGCTTTTATAAACTTCATAGTAGGATTTTCAAAGGTCGTGCATTGGCCCGGAAGTTTATTCAGCAACTGAGATGCATAGCAGTATAGTGGGAGAAGGGGATCTTATATTTTGATAAGTTTCATCATTTGAAGACTCTTCCCTTTGGGCTATTCGTGATATTTGTCGTCACCGTTTAACGGAAGCGTCAAATAGTCAGATTACCTACTTTGCTGAGAAGATGACAAGAGAAAGCCGAACCAAGTGGGATTTGTTTGAACCACAATATCTGAAATGAATTGTTCATAAAAAGGATATTGATATGATTACAGGTATGCCCAAGGTGACGTTAAAGTATAAACCACCGCGAGTGTTGAAGAAGATTCCTTTGTTGCCAATTCCACAACACTTCGCCAAAGATTTTATTTGGTGGGATTATGATTGGAAGATAGCAGAGGCTGTGATTGTGCTGAAAGACGGAGAGAAGAACTTCAAGAAAATACACATTTTTGATCCCATGTGGTTAATCAACTGTTCACATGAGGATATAATAATGTTGTTTAACAATCCGATCTATTCTGAAGTGAAGGATGATGAACAAGCAGGAAAATACCAACGTGTGGTATTTCTGTGCTTTGCGTATGATATAAACGCTGGTTGTGACTATGACGAGAAGCTCGGGAAGTTTGTAGAGAAGCAGAAGGTGCCTGAAGTGAAAAAGACAAAGCCAAAGCAATTTCAGGAACTGGTTTTGACTAAAGAATAGAAGATTCAGCGACATATCAGATTGATGAACATCAGAATGGACGAACAACGTCGACAGCAATCCAAGCAATAGTCGAGGGGGAGTTTGTAGATGCAGTTGTGCGACTAGTGCTTCGGATTGTACAATAAACATGTTTTGATAATTGTCGATGGTGCGAAGGAGAAATAATAGGTACGAAGAAGGTTTTTGTTTGGTCAAAGGAAGATCAGAGGGTGCGAAGGAACAGTTTTGGTCAAATGTGAATATTGTTTATGTATGGCTTGGTTCGACCAGTTGGTTTGGTCGAACCTGCACATTCGCACGAATCATTTGGGCGAATGTGCAGTCTATAAATAGTCAAGCTTGATTTTTGAATGTAACTTTGAGTCATATTATTCCCTCCACTTTCTGATTCTCTCTCTAGAAGTTTATTTAGCTCTTTTAACGTTCTTACCCTATTTGTATCAATCTCTAAACATGTAATTGAGTTTCTAATTAATGAAAAAGCTTTTGAAATGACGATTTACTTGTTTTGATCTGTTTGACTATTATTTTGTGATTGTTTTAGCGATTCCGCACCTAAAACTAACTAGTTTGATCATTCTTTGTTGTTTACACGATCCATACATCACATACAAAGACCTTGGGTCGAACCTGAACTTTGTGTATTGTCCTATATCTTTACAAATGCATCAGATCCATAAAATGCCCTTATGGATCACCACAATCTCATGTAATACAGTACAAGACTCAACCCTAGTCTATTCGACAGTGACGTCCACAGAAAGTGCATCAACAATCTCCCCCTTGGACGCTGCTGGCGAATCCTAAACACACCTGACTGAAGATGCTAGGTGTGTTTAGGATTCGCCAGCAACGTCCAAGGGGGAGATTGTTGATGCACTTTCTGTGGACGTCACTGTCGAATAGACTAGGGTTGAGTCTTGTACTGTATTACATGAGATTGTGGTGATCCATAAGGGCATTTTATGGATCTGATGCATTTGTAAAGATATAGGACAATACACAAAGTTCAGGTTCGACCCAAGGTAAAGGGCGAATGTGGAAACATTCCACATTTGACCTATACAATGGGGCGAAGGTGAACATTGGTCCACATTCGACCTTTACAAAGGGGCGAATGTGGAAATATTCCACATTCGACCTTTACAAAGGGGCGAAGGTGGAATTTGGTGTTGGACTATAAATCGCAATCTCATGTGTTGGTTTTCATTTGTAGATTTGAGTTTATGCTTTGAATGCTCTCAAGGGGGAGGTCATGTCCGACCTCCCCCTGCCCCGAGATAGATGTTTATCCTACTGATGACAGTGTCTGTAACCGTTTCTGAATTAATACGAATCTGTGATGACTTTGTTATCGTATATTTCTGTCTCGTCTCGAATCTCCCGTCTGAAACCGAGTTGTTTTCGCGTAATCGATCCGTGAATTCGGTTTATAACCGGATTCTCATTAATCATAAAAATCCATTCTTTACATGTATACTTCACATATAACTAGTATAAAGGATTAGACTTATTTTAAAACTGTTTTTCAAAGTGTTTCAAAGACACAATTTTTTTAAAACCAGGCATGAACCTTTAGGGATCAAAATAACGACATGATGAAAGCTTGGGATGGATAACACACCTTTGATTATGCTAATGAAAGTGTCTAGAGCTTAAAAATGGTAGGTTTTAGGTAAAAACGAGTTCCAGAGGCCGATTATGGTGTGGGAGAGGTTTGGCGCGAGTTAGGGTTTCACAAATGATGTTTAACAAGTTAAGGATGGTATTTATAGGCGTTTCTAGTCGTCCCTACTGTTACAGACGAGTAGCAACGGAAACAAACGAGTAGCTTAGCTACTCACCCCAAATACACACGAGTAGCTTTGCTACTCGCCCCCTGCTGGGCTGATGGTTTTTTCGGCGCGTTAAACACTTTTTAACACATATAAACACGTATTCACATACCGACAAGTCATACAGTGATTATAAACACATAATTCATGATAATCAACACGTTTATATTCGTTCACCAATTCCCGGCACTCGAGACCTGCGTGTGTGTATTAACCCGGACGATTCTACCAATCACCAATCCTTATACACATGGTTATGGACCGACTCCCAATGATCCCCTAGATCATTGTAACTACTCCCGATGATTCCCCAAACCATCATAATGACTCAACTGGCCCAGTTAAGTTTACGATATAAATGACTCGCTAAAGTAGACTTACTGGTCTGACAAAAGTTACAAACCTGAGTTTGCCGGGTGTCACATCATCCCCCTGTAGAAAGAATTTTTGTCCCGAAAATTGCTCAAAGCCAAAAAGGAAAAAAAAGAAAAGGATGAAAAATTTTCTGGTTGCTACATCATCCCCCTATAGAAAGGAATTTCGCCGTCGAAATTCATTCAACTTCAACAGTGTTAGGTGCCAGTTCCAGTACTTGTTTCGGAAACAAATGAGGATACTTAGACTTCATCTGATCTTCATGTTCCCAAGTGAACTCCGGTCCACGGTTTGAGTTCCACCGACCCTTAACAATACGAATCCTGCTATGACGAAGGCTATGAATCTTATAGTCCCAGATTTCCACAGGTTCCTCCACAATACGAAGATGATCATCAACCTTGATCTCCTCTAGAGAAACAATAAGAAATTCATCAGCCAAGCACTTCTTAAGGTTTGAGACGTGGAAGACGTTATGCACATTACTGAGTTTGGCGGGTATGTCAAGTTTGTATGCCACCAGTCCAATTCGTTCCAGAACTGTGAACGGTCCGACATACCGCGGATTCAGTTTACCACGCTTCCCAAAACGTATAACACCCTTCCAAGGAGATACTTTCAAGAGAACCCTGTCGCCAACCTGAAACTCAAGTGGTTTGCGATGTCGATCGGCATAGCTCTTCTGGCGATCCCGAGCTGCTGCCATACGATTCCGAATAAGTACAATCTTCTCGGAAATTTCGTAAACAAGTTCGGGGCCAGTGAGTTATCTCTCACCCACCTCGGCCCAACAAAGAGGAGATCGAAATTTCCATCCGTAAAGAGCCTCGATCAAAACTGCCTTGATCCTAGAATGGTAGCTATTGTTGTAGGAGAATTCCACCAACTGTAGGTGGGCCTCTTAACCCTTGCCAAAATCAATAACACACACTCGGAGGATGTCTTATAGCGTTTGTATTGGCCGCTCACTTTGACCGTCAGTTTACGGATGATATGATGTACACATATCCAACTAAGTATCCAGCGCCTTATGCAAAGGCTTCCAGAAGCGCGAAGTCAAACGAGAATCACGATCAGAGATAATAGAAATAGGCTCCCCGTGCAAAGAAACCACTTCCTTAATGTAGATACGAGCTTGCCACTCCAAACCGTCGCTTTCCTTAATAGCAAAGAAGTGTGCCGATTTTGTCAACCGATCGACGATCACCCAAGTCATGTCGCAACCACTAGGTGACCTCGGAAGTTTGGTTACAAAGTCCATCGTGATTCATTGCCACTTCCACTCAGGAATGTCAGGCTATTGCAGAAGACCAGACGGCTTATGACATTCCACCTTAACCTTCGCACAGGTAAAGCATTTGCTCACATATCCAGCTATGTTTTCCTTCATGTTTGGCCACCAATAAAGTATCTTCAAATCCTGATACCTCTTTTCGGAGCCGGGATGAATAGAATACCAGGACTTAGGAGCCTCGTCCATGACAAGCTCACACAATCCCCCAAATAACGGAACCCAAATACGCTTAACAAAGTAGTGTAGGCCGTCGGGCCTAAGTTCCAGATGCCTGTCAGCACCATGCATAGTCTCATCCTTAAGGTTCTCCACCTTCAAGGCATCTCGCTGAGCAGAACGAATCCAGACAAGCAGACAAGAATGAATGGTGAGCTGTAAAGCTCAAACACAACGGGGCTTTGCAGATTCCTTCCTGCTCAAGGCGTCTACCACAACATTTGCCTTACCAGGATGGTACTTAATAGCACAATCATAGTTATTCAGATACTCGACCCATCGTCGTTGTCGCGTGTTCAACTCCCTCCGATTGAAGATATGCTGAAGACCCTTGTGATTGGTATAGATGGTGCGCTTGGTACCGTACAAGTAATGTCTCCAGATCTTCAAAGCAAAAGCAACTGCACCCAGTTCCAAGTCTTGTGTAGTATAGTTCTTCTCGTGAACCTTAAGCTGATGAGAAGCATAAGCAATAACCTTCTCGGGCTGCATTAACACACAGCTGAGACCCCGAATAGAAGCATCACAGTAGACAACGAAATCATCCATGCCCTTTTGCAAGGATAAGATGGGTGCAGAACAGAGTTTGCACTTCAACAACAGAAACGCCGACTCTTGAGAATTACCCTAGTCGAACTTTCGGTCCTTCCGGGTAAGAGATGTGAGGGGTTGAGCAATCTTCGAAAATCCCTCAATAAAGCGACAATTATAACCCGCAAGACCAAAGAATTGCCACACCTTAGATGGCGTCTTTGGTGCTTCACAGTCCTTGATGGCTTCTATCTGTAACACCCCAACCGATGGCGGAAACATCGGGGTGCCACGTATTGATGATTGTTCAGTAGCTCATGGTGAATAATAGATTCCATTAAATAATTTAAATGAATTACATACAATAGTTCTAGAATTTGTACATCAATTTGAATGAAACTATACACATATCTTCAAGCATCAAATCAAATCTTCAAGCAAATAGAACCTGAAACATGTTAAGTTGAAAATGTTTTTGGGTCAACAAAAGTTGGTGAGAATTACATAGGTTTTTGATAATTGAGTAAAAATGATGTGCAATTCATGTGTCATGTCAATCTAGTCCATATGTGAGAACATACTAGAAATAAATCGAGTGCATAATCAACCCTGATGACTGTTATAAAATGATACATACCATACGCTCATGGTCCAATATGTTATACGATAACAAACACCCACGTAACCTTTGTAGGAGGCACGTATCCGGGTGGGATTGTCAGTCCAATAGATCTATCAATGTATACCGCCGGCTGATCAATGTTAATGATTATGCTAGAATGGTGCTTACTCTAATCATGCTCAAGACATAATGCAACATAGAAAACACATAGACACATTGATGATTGAATTGCAATGATGATGTTATAAACATGTTTCACCCCAAAAATGGTGATAAATAAAAGGGGCTATGTAAAACTCACCTTGGTAAAATGTTATATCTGTTGAGAAATGTGTTGACCAAATGTATCAAGTATCACCCTAAAATGAGGTAATAAATATGTCTAAGTCTATCAAGTCTACAAATGTATAAGTTCTAGGGCTTCGAATTGGGGATAATTGCTCGTTTGATTAATATTAAAAATATTCGCCAATTGAGAGAAATCTAGTAAATAAATAACCAAAATCTTTTTTATAAATGTTAAATCTAGGATGGTCACAAGAATGTGTTTAAAGTGTAAAAAAAATGATTTTTATAAAATTATTTCCTTTAAAATAGATGTTTAAATCTATTTATCACAAATTGTCAAAATTTAACTTTAATATTCAAAAATACTAAAATTAAAGAAATATTGTTTTAAAAATCATTTTTCTGTTCTAAATATTTAAAAATAAATTGTATAAAATTTTGGTGCAAAAATATTAAAAATTGGATTTATTATGATTTAATTATGATTAAAACTAACAAAAATTGATTAAAAATACTAAATAAATGATTTTTCAGTAATAAAAATCATTTCTGAAAAGCTTAATGTTATAAAAACTTAGGATAATTTTTGTGGGAATTAATAAGATCGTTTTGATATTTTAATGGATTTTTATAAATATAATAGCATAAAATTGATTTAATTATTATAAATATTAAATAAATAAATTTCAGAAAACTAAAAATTGTAAATAAATCTTTTACATCAGATTTGAAAGATATAATTTTTTTAGAATTTATAAAAAGGTTTTAATATTTAAAAATGAATTTACAAGATTTAATGTATAATATATATTTAAAATGGTTTGTTTTAAAATGCAAAATAAATGGAAAAAGGGGGTGTTCAAGCTGGGACTCGAACTAGAGTCTCTCAGCCGATCTGAACTTTAAGACCAACAAGGGAACCATCTGTGCTACGAAGCTCTTTGATGTTTGTTTTTATTTCGAAAACGTTTTAAACAAATACCAACGTATGTCATCTTCCCCAATTACTATACATAAGAACCCTAGTTTAACCAATTAAACAATCAACAAACAATAACCCCAGAAACATTGGGGTTATTGATCGGTTAGTAATGTAGAACAAAACCATGTATTAAATTAACACTTACAATGCTCGATGATTCACGTTTGAATAAGTCAAACGAGAAGTCAACTGTCGCGAAAAACTTGAATAAGACGCTCTATTAGCAAGAATTGGAGATGAGGGTTTGTGTTTCGGCACTTCTAGGTTGTATTGCAAGGTTCAATTTATAAAAAAATCTACTGATTAATCGTTTTTAGAAAGTTTGACCCATCATATATAAAACGCGTAAGGGACAAACTTTTGGTATGTTTTGAATGGGATTCGCGTGTATTTTATGCCTAAGAATTCGTCGACTTATTAATATTAATTAACCAGAGGCTCCATTCCATAATTGAATCAGATTTCGTGGTCCACCAAGTTGCCATATTGGCTTGGTTCTGTTGACTGTTGCAGCGAAGGAAAGGAAAAGAGAAGGAGGCAGTTTATTTTCGTATAAAGCAAATACAATTCCATTGTTCTTCCATAAGTAGCAGGTGGCCTAGTGGTGGAGTTGTTGTTTGATTTGTTGTCAACCCGGGTTCGAGTCTGGTTGTCAGCGCCCCTTTTTCTTCTATTTTTTTTTTTTAACCAGCTGATGTGGGCCAGATAAAAGGGGGTTGGGCCGGACCTTGTTGGGCTGATCTAAAGGGGCTCAGGTCTTGGGTTGGGTACAACAACATCAACAAATCAGTGTTATCATAAATTATTTATTATTATTATTATTATTATTATAAACCTTTATATATATATATATATATATATAAATATATATATACATATATATATATATGTATATATATGAATATTGGGGTTTCAAAATATTACAAAAATAATAATGATAAGGCTTGCCGTTTTATTTCGTAACGTATATTTATTTAACGCGAAATGTTACAGTCTCCCCTACTTTTAGGAACTTCGTCCCGAAGTTAAGAGAAAACCAGGGTTGAAAGGGGTTGGATAAAAAAAATTAGGACGAGTGTGACTTGAAGAATTTTATGTTAGGGCATGACAATGAATAGAGTAACCTGTCTCGGATAGCGTGGATAGGAGGCGTGTTACGTGTGGGTTGATTTACTAAATGAACTACTAGATATCTAGAGTTTACATTTGGTTAACTACCGAAAATTTTGATAGAATTCCACACCACCTTAACGTACCTGTAAATTCACGATTACGTTCCGGACCGTAATCACTAATTTACCTTACATTAGGGTTTTGCGTCCTTCTATGACTCTCCGATTGTTGAGCAGGTCTGATAGTCTCCACCAGTCGTTGAGCAGGTGGTAGGGCCTCTCCCGACTGTTGGAAAGACATGATGACCTCTACCAATCGTTAAGTAGGTGTTTGGTAGTCAACTAATTGTTGTACAAGTAAGCAAGTATGATTATATGTAGCAATCAATTCATATTCAGACAAGCATGTACACAGATGCTATGATAATACTTGAATCCAAAAAGTGTCAATACATAGAATAACAGCAACCAATAGTCAAATGGTGAGACTTGCGGTTAGGTAGCTGGAGGATCTTGATCTCTGTTTAGTTTAGGGCATCGGTTACGGAAGTGATTTGGGTAATGAATGTTCAACAACATATGGGTTGAATGAAGGACAATGAGGTAATATAAGGAATGTAATCATTTATTCATTTAATTAAAACGAATAAACGAAAACGTTGACTTATCAAAGATTCTAAATTCTAATAACATATGAAGACATGCTTTAGCCTATAAGTGAACACTCATCCTGAGAATTCCCAGGTAGGCATCCGGGTCCCTCGTCTGATTGGGATATATGCGCAATGCCAGCCTAGACAGAAGACTCAGAATACAGGCGTTCACCCTTCCAGATTGCACGTGTTCGTTATTAAAATCTAGAACTTCGACGAGATCTCAAGGGGTTCAGGTTAAACCTGAGGATTTTGTCCTATTAGTCTAAGAGTAGATCCACTGGTGGAGAACAACCTTCTTGTAGGGATGAAATTAGAGGTAAGAACTAGGAGGGAGATAGAGAATAGCAAGTAAAAGAAGCAAGTACTGGTTAAATCCTATGGTTATAGACTAGATTATTTTTCTAATAACCTAATTCCCTATAACCATGGCTCTGATACCAATCTGTAACACCCCAACCGATGGCGGAAACATCGGGGTGCCACGTATTGATGATTGTTCAGTAGCTCATGGTGAATAATAGATTCCATTAAATAATTTAAATGAATTACATACAATAGTTCTAGAATTTGTACATCAATTTGAATGAAACTATACACATATCTTCAAGCATCAAATCAAATCTTCAAGCAAATAGAACCTGAAACATGTTAAGTTGAAAATGTTTTTGGGTCAACAAAAGTTGGTGAGAATTACATAGGTTTTTGATAATTGAGTAAAAATGATGTGCAATTCATGTGTCATGTCAATCTAGTCCATATGTGAGAACATACTAGAAATAAATCGAGTGCATAATCAACCCTGATGACTGTTATAAAATGATACATACCATACGCTCATGGTCCAATATGTTATACGATAACAAACACCCACGTAACCTTTGTAGGAGGCACGTATCCGGGTGGGATTGTCAGTCCAATAGATCTATCAATGTATACCGCCGGCTGATCAATGTTAATGATTATGCTAGAATGGTGCTTACTCTAATCATGCTCAAGACATAATGCAACATAGAAAACACATAGACACATTGATGATTGAATTGCAATGATGATGTTATAAACATGTTTCACCCCAAAAATGGTGATAAATAAAAGGGGCTATGTAAAACTCACCTTGGTAAAATGTTATATCTGTTGAGAAATGTGTTGACCAAATGTATCAAGTATCACCCTAAAATGAGGTAATAAATATGTCTAAGTCTATCAAGTCTACAAATGTATAAGTTCTAGGGTTTCGAATTGGGGATAATTGCTCGTTTGATTAATATTAAAAATATTCGCCAATTGAGAGAAATCTAGTAAATAAATAACCAAAATCTTTTTTATAAATGTTAAATCTAGGATGGTCACAAGAATGTGTTTAAAGTGTAAAAAAAATGATTTTTATAAAATTATTTCCTTTAAAATAGATGTTTAAATCTATTTATCACAAATTGTCAAAATTTAACTTTAATATTCAAAAATACTAAAATTAAAGAAATATTGTTTTAAAAATCATTTTTCTGTTCTAAATATTTAAAAATAAATTGTATAAAATTTTGGTGCAAAAATATTAAAAATTGGATTTATTATGATTTAATTATGATTAAAACTAACAAAAATTGATTAAAAATACTAAATAAATGATTTTTCAGAAATAAAAATCATTTCTGAAAAGCTTAATGTTATAAAAACTTAGGATAATTTTTGTGGGAATTAATAAGATCGTTTTGATATTTTAATGGATTTTTATAAATATAATAGCATAAAATTGATTTAATTATAATAAATATTAAATAAATAAATTTCAGAAAACTAAAAATTGTAAATAAATCTTTTACATCAGATTTGAAAGATATAATTTTTTTAGAATTTATAAAAAGGTTTTAATATTTAAAAATGAATTTACAAGATTTAATGTATAATATATATTTAAAATGGTTTGTTTTAAAATGCAAAATAAATGGAAAAAGGGGGTGTTCAAGCTGGGACTCGAACTAGAGTCTCTCAGCCGATCTGAACTTTAAGACCAACAAGGGAACCATCTGTGCTACGAAGCTCTTTGATGTTTGTTTTTATTTCGAAAACGTTTTAAACAAATACCAACGTATGTCATCTTCCCCAATTACTATACATAAGAACCCTAGTTTAACCAATTAAACAATCAACAAACAATAACCCCAGAAACATTGGGGTTATTGATCGGTTAGTAATGTAGAACAAAACCATGTATTAAATTAACACTTACAATGCTCGATGATTCACGTTTGAATAAGTCAAACGAGAAGTCAACTGTCGCGAAAAACTTGAATAAGACGCTCTATTAGCAAGAATTGGAGATGAGGGTTTGTGTTTCGGCACTTCTAGGTTGTATTGCAAGGTTCAATTTATAAAAAAATCTACTGATTAATCGTTTTTAGAAAGTTTGACCCATCATATATAAAACGCGTAAGGGACAAACTTTTGGTATGTTTTGAATGGGATTCGCGTGTATTTTATGCCTAAGAATTCGTCGACTTATTAATATTAATTAACCAGAGGCTCCATTCCATAATTGAATCAGATTTCGTGGTCCACCAAGTTGCCATATTGGCTTGGTTCTGTTGACTGTTGCAGCGAAGGAAAGGAAAAGAGAAGGGGGCAGTTTATTTTCGTATAAAGCAAATACAATTCCATTGTTCTTCCATAAGTAGCAGGTGGCCTAGTGGTGGAGTTGTTGTTTGATTTGTTGTCAACCCGGGTTCGAGTCTGGTTGTCAGCGCCCCTTTTTCTTCTATTTTTTTTTTTTTTAACCAGCTGATGTGGGCCAGATAAAAGGGGGTTGGGCCGGACCTTGTTGGGCTGATCTAAAGGGGCTCAGGTCTTGGGTTGGGTACAGCAACATCAACAAATCAGTGTTATCATAAATTATTTATTATTATTATTATTATTATTATTATTATTATTATTATTATTATTATAAACCTTTATATATATATATAAATATATATATACATATATATATATGTATATGTATGAATATTGGGGTTTCAAAATATTACAAAAATAATAATGATAAGGCTTGCCGTTTTATTTCGTAACGTATATTTATTTAACGCGAAATGTTACACTATCTTAGCTGGATCAACATGTATTCCTTGTTCTGTAGTAACCACATGACCAAGGAACTGGACTTCTCGCAACCAAAAGTAACACTTCGAGAGCTTAGCATAAAGTTGTTCCCTCCGCAAAAGTTCCAAGATAAGCCGTAGGTGTTCCTCAAGGTCCACCCTGCTCTTGGAATAGATCAGAATGTCATCAATAAAGACAATGACTAACTTATCAAGGTAGGGTTTGCAAACGCGGTTCATCAAGTCCATGAACACCGCCGGTGCATTGGTAAGACCAAAAGGCATGGCCAAGAACTCAAAATGGCCATAACGAGTACAAAAAGCAGTCTTCGGAATATCGGCGTCATGCACTCTCAACTGGTGGTATCCGGACCACAGGTCAATCTTCGAGTAAAAACTAGAACCCTGAAGCTCGTCGAATAGATCATCAATACGTGGAACAGGATAGCGGTTCTTGATCGTCACCTTGTTCAGCTCTCGGTAATCAATGCACATACGTAGACTCACGTCCTTCTTCTTAACAAACAAAATAGGGCCCCCCCCCCCCCCATGGTGATGAACTAGGCCGAATAAATCCCTTCTCCAACAACTACGGTAACTGGTTAGATAACTCCTATTTGTTAGGTGGTGCAAGACGGTAAGGGGCTCGAGTGATAGGGGTTGCACCAGGTGCATGATCAATATGAAACTCAACCTGGCGTTGAGGTGGGAGACCAAGTAAATCATCGGGGAATACATCAGAAAAGTCACGTACAATAGGAATGTTTTTGATCTTATTCTCTTTAGTGGAGGAAACATAAACTAGTGTCAGAATAGCTCTATAACACTTCCGAAGGTACTTGTAAGCCTTCATGCAAAAACTGATACACAATGGGCCACCGCTCTTCTTACCGAAAGCCGATAAAATATGACCATCAGGAAGAGGAAGTCGAATGATGTTATCGAAACAGACAATCTCATCGTGATACAAAGATAACCAATCCACACCCACAACAAAATAAAAACTACCCATATCAACTGGCATAAGATCGATAGGGAAGGACAAACCCGACAACTTAAGGCGACACTCCCTAAGATCATGTGTAGCCTCAATTCGCTTACCATTAGCCAATTCTATCAAGTACTTTGCCTCTAAATGTGTGGGTACTATGTCTAGCAGCTGATTAAATGAGATAGATATGAAACTTTTATCAGCACCAGTATCAAACAAAAATGAAGCATAGCGATCATTAAGAAGAAACATACCGGTAACAGTGTCAGGATCCTGCCGGGCCTCACCTGAACCAATCATGAAGGCGCACGCGTTCCTGCTGCCACCCCCGTTACCCCCACCATTCCTATTCTTCCCAGCATCCCCTTGCTTCATCTTTGGACAGTCACGCTTGAAATGCCCAGTTTCCCCACAATGATAACAACCCTGCTTTCCCGGATTCACCTGAAGAGCGGGAGTAGGAACAACAGTCCGAGTCTAATGGGGCTGAAGAGTGACTCTTCAATGCTTAATGTGATGTACAACCTGCTGGCACCGATGACAGCGGGCCATATCACAAGTACTCGAATGATGATACCCACACTTGTTACACTTAGGGCACTTCCCAATATAACCACCCTGCTTCTGACCAGAAGATGACACCTGCTACTGAGGTTGAACAGACTAAGAACCCCTGCGCGAACTATCCCACTTTCTCTTGTTGCTATTAGGGGCATTTACAGCAGCACCACTGGGAGGCAAGACACCCTTAGAAAACTTCATGTTTGTCAACATGTGAGCCAACTGAACAGTGCTCAACAATGTAGCAGAATCACCAGCTGCAACTAACCCAGTAATCTCTGGCACCAACCCAACGATATAATGCTCAATCCTCCGGTACTCTGGTGTAGCAACACCAGGGCACATCACAGCTAACTCATTGTGCTTCGTAGTATACTCTTCTATCTCCGAACCCACCATCTTGAGATTCTAGAATTCATGCTCCAATCTCTTAATCTCATCCCTGGGACAGTACTCAGCCTGCAACCTCTGATCAAACTCTGCCCACGGCATCTCATTAGCTTCACCCACGCCATGATTCGATGTGGTGGAGTTCCACCATGTCAATGTGGGACCTTCAAGAGTTCACGTAGCATATTTCACACGGTCAGCATCAGGTCAGTTACACATGGTAAGGACAGACTCGATCGTCTCCAGCCATCGGAGCAGTCCCACTGAGGTTGTGGGGCTTGCAATCCATGAACATCTTGAAAGTGCACACAGGCTGAACTGGATGTGATGGACTAACAGCGTTACCTGAACCAACGACATCCGATTAGTAAAAAGAAATACAACAACCAAGATACAAATAGGAGTGATAGTAATCAAATTACCGCCAAGGGCCTGATGGGCAGCCTGAAAGGCAGCCAACGCCACATTCACTTACTGTTGAAGCAAGTTATTCAGCTCATCCTGGCTCATGTTCACGTTACCACGATCCCTGCCCCGACCACCACCACCACGATCACCAGCGCGACCTCCCCTACAACCACCGCGAGCGCCAGACATGTTCTGCCAAATATAAGAACAGACAACTCAGATTCGTCGCTAGCATGAACCACTAGCAGTCATAAGAATGAGATCTAGGACAAAATCCAGGACCATTAAACCAAACCTAGAGTCCACCAGGAATTTCATGCATCCTAGTTTATGATTTCGTGTGCACCCGAAATGATAAACTGTTCTACATGGTCCTCCGGATGTACACCTAGTTTTAGGCTCAAGTCGCTGGATACTAACACCATTGGCTCTGATACCAATCTATCACACCCTCAAATCCCACATGCGGGGTTTTACCGCGAGGCACGTGACACACCAGGATCCAAGTCAACAGTCACATCGAATGACAACAAAATGTAAAATACGTAAACCAAAACATTAAGTTTTAATAACATGAAACCAACAGCGGAAGCATAATCTTGTTCACAAACCAAAAGAGTTAACGTAGTCTTGAACATTTATTTAAAACATGCCACTAGAAAAACCAAGAGGCCAATGCAAGACTCAGGCGCCTAGTCCAAATGCATATACCTTAGCAACCTAAGAAAACATGCCATAAATTTGTCAACATATAACGCTGGTGAGTTCACAGGTTTTTATAAAACGTTCCTGAAGTGTACCAAGTTCAATCCTGTCAATACTATGTCAAGTGTACCTTAGCTATGCGTAAGTTCTGCTACTACTAGGATTGGAAAACCATTACTGGATACGAATACAAGTTTAGCATATGTTTAAGCCTACCTGAAGAACGAATACAAGTTTAGCAAAATCGAGACAATATGCACACGCCCGGCCTCTAGCCGTCGAGTGGGGCAGGTCACACCCAATATGCATCCTGCAGATTCATGGTTTCCCCCGGGACTTCAACAAACCGTATAGTAACCTAAAGTCGACCATAGAATGACATAAGTTTAGAAATACGAGTACGTAGCATGTTTCTCCACCAAAAGTAAAACTAGTAAAAGTGGGGCTGTGAAACTCACCTTAGGTTGCGTTCTTCTTACTAAACCACATACCGTGTAAGAATGACAGTCCCAAATACAGTGACCAATCATTAAATGCATATGAGTACCCGGACTATTAACCAGCAGGTCAACTAGTCCCTAAGTGTCCAGACCATGACTATGTACGATTTGAAAACATGTTTAAGTGCTCATCTGACCACACTAGACAAGACACGACATCCCATTGGTGACCCAACATCCCCCGTGTTAGTTACATATAAGTACCCCAGCAATCACACGTAAGCATGCACTTAATACGCAAAATAGTTCACTAAGGTTATCATACAGTCTACATACTGCATATTCAAGCCCAAACACGTGTTATCAGGTCTCTAGACATGTCACGGGGTTCCCAATATGAACGTTCCTAGGTGTCAAATAATGTTACGGGATCTTAAAATACACTTACACGATTAGACATCAAAACACGCGATTAGGAATCAAACAGGCAATTGGGAAATCATACAGTCCATTAGGAATGCTATTAGCTCCTGTTACAAGCGAGTTGCTTCCTACTCGCCCCGTGCAGTCTAGGAGCTATTTTTCGCGCGTTCGACCCTCCAAATCAGATCCGAAACATGTAAAAACACCCAACATCAATCCCAAATCATCAAGCAACATATCCTAAAGACTGAATTACAAGTTTTGTCCTTTAAGTTTATACCATTTTTCAACGACTGTCCTTTAACTTTAAAATTGATTGGTTTTGTCCTTTATGTTTCAAAATCTTGCACGTTTTGTCCTTTGGTGCTAACCCAGTTAATATTTTCGTTAAGTGGAGGGTAAATTTGTCTTTTTACTCTTAATACCTGCCAACACCATAACCTACCATCACCACCTACCGCCGACCACCACCACCGCCTGCCTCAACTTCATTTCGTCAATCCCAACCCAACCTGACCATCAATCGACCATCATAACCTGACCATCAATCGACCACAACCACCTGACCACCAATCGACTACCATAACCAATCACAAGAGAGAGAGAGAGAGAGAGAGAGAGAGAGAGAGAGAGAGAGAGAGACCACACCACCACCATAACCAATCGACCACACCATAACCTGACCATCTCCTTCCTCTTCCGTCTGAGACCAGATCTGACCCGGAGGGCCGCCGGAGCTAAACGCTTATGCTCTGTTATTGGTACAGAGCACCGTAACCCACAACCATCCAGCAATGAACCACCATCAACCTCAACCATCACCCCTGCCGCTTCCTGTGACCACCGTAAACCTCCACAACAACCATTCATCAACAAACACTAATAGGAAGAGGGGTTTTTACCTCGGTTTTATGTTGTTATTTCTGTTAGATGTCACTGTCTTAGGTGACGTCAGCCATAGGTCATCAGAGCTTTAGTTTGTGTATAAATAGAATAGTGCATGTACAGTTCTATTCATCACTCTGAAAACATTCTCTTGTACAAACAGAGCTGTGAGTGATTGGGCTGAGGGGGAGATTGTGTACGTGTACTGAAATCTGTGATGATTTATAAAAGTACTTGTTAAAAGCAATTGTCCTATTTGTTATGATTTAAAGTTTATATTTCCGCTGCATTTTCCATTATTATTCATCTTCATTACCGCTTCATTTATTAAACTTCATAACAATTCAAAATCAGATCCTAACATCTAGTATAACAGATTGGTCAATAAAATTCGATCTAATCAATCAATTTAATATAAACATATCAGCTCAAATTTATTGATATCGCTTTGTTTGTCGGATTGAAAACAAAGTAAAAGTTTATTTAGGTTCAAAGTTTTTAAATGCACTTTGTTTTATAAACAATCAGAGAATGACTTCAATCAATCACGATCCACACAACACTGGCACGGACAACAAGCCACCGATGCTTGTCAGATCTAAATACAATATCTGGCAACGTCGGATGAGCCATGTTCTAGCTCAACAGAACACTCGGTGCTGGAAGTCGGTTATCTTCGGACCACATGTTCCGATGGTGCCGAGTACCAAAGATCCCAAGGTTCAAGAGCCAAAGAAGCTTGAAAACTAATCCGAGCAGGATTTTCAGAAAACTGAGTTAGATGCCAAAGCCTTTAGTATTGTACGGCCATGGCTCTACCAAATGATATCTATGCTGGGCTGTTACACTGTAACAGTGCAAAGGAGTTGTGGGATGCTTTGAAAGAACAATTCGGTGGAACTGAAGAGGTTATTGAAAACAACCGTGAAATATTAAATCAAAAATATGAAACATTCAGTCATGTGAAGGGAGAGTCATTAACTCAACAATTTGAGAGGTTTAATTGTTTAATTAGTGAACTAAAACTGGTGGGTATAACTTATCAAAACTCAACATTAAACCACAGGTTTTTAAGATCACTACCAGATAAATGGGACGCTATTGCAATTGTATGAGAAACTTAATTGGTTTTAAGGACTTATCTCTGACCCAGCTTCATGGTAAGCTCTTGACTTATGAGATAGAGCTTAACCAGAAAAAGAAGCTTCAAGATTCTGGAAAAGTATCTAGTGATTATGTGTTTGGGAATACAAAACTTTTGGGTCAAGATGAGATGCCTGGTAACAGTAAGGATCAGAGTTATGATCATTTTATTGACACTAGTAAGAAACCCGCGCGATGCGGCGGCGACGACAATTTACAGAGCGCTACTCGTTTCCTGTTATTCAATCCTACTGTTAGTTTATCAAACCGCTTAAAGTGCATTTTCGTAATGAAATCCAACCCGAATCAATCCATCTGATCCATACTAAAACATGTTTTTGCCAAACCTGTTTTTTGACGCATTACCTGACCCGCCCATTTTCCCACCTATCATATAGGAAAAAAATATTGTGACGCAGATGGAATTGCGTTCTTTGTGAGTTTTAAAAAGTGAGTGCATGGTTTTGGATAATACGTATCAAACAGTTAGCTGTGATAAAATGCATAACGTTTGGTGGTTTTGTGTTGTCTGAAGTTGTAGTGGATTAGCATTAAAAATATGTAATCTTAATTTCCCATCCAAACATCATATATGCGTGACAATACATGAATCCAAACAACCCTAGAGATAGCTTTATATGGTTAATTTGTACGAACCTTGGATTTTGAATTAGGTAAGTTAGTTACACTTGCACAAATAGCTAATCGATAAGATCCGATACCTCTATCCACAAATAGTCATTTGTCATTCTATTGTTTCTATCTTTGTTGCAAAACAAGGCCGAGTTGACCGATTACTCTTCAAGTACTCGCTCCAGGGTTGGTCGCCGAGTATAGCCGAGTTGGCCGATTACTCCGAGTACTCCCCGCATAGGCCGAATTGAACCCCGAGTATTCCCCCGATTAGTGCAAGTACTCGCTCCAAGGTAGCTCGCCGAGTACAAGGCCAAACTGAGTTTTACAACACTGGTTTCTGTAGGTGGTTTAAAAGTTTGCTGCTTAAAAAATGGATTAACCTTTACCCACAATAAGTCATTTGTCATTCTATCATAGCAGTGCAGCAAATTACAATGCGACCATGTTTCAGAATTTGACAATTCAGATAAAGTGGTTCTGTGTTTGACAAAAAATAACCAAAGAAACACTACAAAAAAAATGCCATTTAGTGATATACAAAAAGTGCCACAAAAAAACAAAAAAGTGATACTAAAGGGACTTGAAGGAATGTGCGGCACACAAAAAAAGTGTCACTAGAAGTGCTGACGCTAAAGCCTTTTAGTGATACTTGTTTTTTGCCACAATATAAAAAAAGACTTTTGTGACACATATTTTGTGCCATTAAAAAGTAATCCTGTTTACATATTTATACTAGTTTTAATGACACTTTTTTTTGCCACAATATAAAAAAAGACTTTTGTGACACATATTTTGTGTCTTTAAAAAGTAATCCTAATTACATATTTATACTAGTTTTAATGACACTTTTTTTTGCCACAATATAAAAAAAGACTTTTGTGACACATATTTTGTGTCTTTAAAAAGTAATCCTAATTATATATATATATATATGTACTATTTGTAGTGGCACATAATTTTGCCACAAATCAAATGATATACAATATAAAATATAAATAAATGTTCAGTAAAATTGTATATGTAAAAATTATCATAATATACTTCAATAAAAATTCAATCCGAAACATATTTCAAATGTTAGCAAAACATTATGTAATAAATAACATATTCCAAATGCTTGCACGACGAATCTAAACATTATTTTAGGAGAGAATTCAACTTTCATAGAACTAAGCTCCAAAATTTCCAATGATATATATCCTGCAATCATAAACCATATAAATAAGTATTAGTATTTATTCAATGAAATCTAAAAGTTCTTTAATTTATGAAACTCATTGTTCCTATTCAAAGGAAAATCCAGTATAAACAAATATGATCGAACAACTAACAATTAGAGAAAAAACCAACATATAATTAATAGGCAGCCATTTATAATTTGTCCAAACACATAACAAGTATACAAAAAATCAACATATTACCTTAACTGCAATGTCAACAAAAAGAGTTATAGATCAATTGTCCACACGTGTTTCTAGCCCTGTAAAATGGAATGTTTTGGCTAATCAATTTCAAACTAAGAAGCACGCTCGTTTAATATTACGAAATAGTTAAAAGTAAAAAAGTTAATAGTAATTACCATTATCATCATGACTTCTTGAAGATGATATTTCGTTAACTGGTAAAGAGTTGTTACGTACCAAAGAACCAATACCAGGGACCTAAAACATATAAATTAAATAAATAATAGTACATAAATATGTAATGGTAAAAGAACAAACAATGGTTCATGCATGTAATTACCTGTATGTTCTTATTGCTAAGAATGGAAGATAGGTTTGCATTTGGGATATGTTCTTGGATGATAACAGCCATAGAATTAACAACACTCGTTAGCTGATCAATAGTTTGTGAATCTTTCAAAGATGTACCACTAGTTTTTTCGGCTGGCATCCTTCCCACTAACCGAACATATCCTCTTTTCTCAGGGCCTTTGACTTTTGAGTAGTCATCATTTGTAAAATCTTCTGGATCACCGGGTGTGGTTGTAGACTCATTGGCAATATCTTTTAATGAAGCCTGAACACGTAATAAAATACGTAATCATAAAAAAATTAAACACACCCATGATATATAGGGACATTAAAAATATATTACCACAACATGAGCAACTTTATCATTAACGATGCTTCCATCTTTACGAGTGCGAGTTGCGATATACATTTCTCCTCGTGTTGGATATACACCATTATTATTCATTGACTATAATTGATGTTTGATGGTTAGTAAGGGAAATAAAAACCCTAAAATATAATAAATGTAAAAAATAGCTAGAATAATACCATTTCATGAGCAAGTCTAGCAAATGACTTTGTCCCACTCACATGCGGCTCCTTCATCTTTGAGCGGCTCATTCTTTTAACATCACATATACTCTATGGTAAATGATAAAATAATACATGATAAGAATTCTTTGATATAATTAGATAATTGTAAATATTGTAAAAGAAATCAAAGTTCCAGATTATTGTTACCTGAAATTCCGGAGTGAACCAACGAGTAACATGTTCTTTAAATTGAGTTGGATTCAATCTGTCGTCATTCTTAACATGTTGCGCCACGATTTCATCAACAGTAAGGCTTGGATCATAGCATGTTTCCTTTAACGAACCTTTCCACAATCTCCATTTTGTTCCCATGCTTTGGAAGATCCAATTTTTAATCTTGTTTGTTTCATTTGGATAAATAACAAATTTTGACTACAAACAAAAATTATATATATTAAGGATACACCTCTTACTTTATCTAGTAGATACATTTTGAAACTTAATATAGACATATACCTTAACGAGTGAATACATGTCCTCTTTCTTTTGTTTGGGAACCTTTCTCCAGTCAGAATATTCTATGGATACATGATCAGGATTCCTCACAAGCGTCCCAAGGAATTGAACTAGTTCAGTACCTTCATCCCCTACAGGCTTTTCTAATTTGTTGAATGTGACAACTATTTTTTTTTTACTATCCATCTTCCAAGTTTCAGCTTTCTGTGTATAGCCTCTAACCTTTTTAGGAGCACCTAAGAAATTAAAAAAAAAAAAAGAAAGAAAGAAAACAAGTAGAAAAACAATTTACAAATTATAATACAGTTTGAACATATCTTCTATCATTTTATTTCTTAAACATCATTACAATTTGTCTAAAGTTTTACCTTGTATTTCACTAGCTTGATGACCTTGAGTTTCAAAAACTTGGTGGTCTTCAAAATTGTATTCAACAGGTTCGTCATCAACATGGTTTTCAATACACTCATTGGAGACGGTAGAAGTTATATTTAGCTTCTTGCGCCTACCTATACTACTACCTTTTGAATAAGATGTAGTTGCTTTTCGTTTTTCAGGGCCTTGTAGTTGTTTTTGAACATTGCCTCCATCTTCATGTAATGTATCACCCATATACTCATCATTTTGACCAACATCACCTACTTCCATATCCTCTTTGTTACCTTCTTCAAGTATAAAAGAGTAGATTAATATAAAATGTATTTTTATTGAACAAAACTTTAAGATTAACAAAATAATACCTTGAGATATTTCATCATCATCATCCTCATCAACAAGAACCATCCTTCCAATTGATCCTCTTTTATTACCTTCAATTGTTTCACTCATGGTAACTGTTTTGTGGTTGTTTATTCGGTTGTGTTTCATTTGAAGTAGATGAAACCTTTTGAGAGACATTTGAAGCAACCACGCGGCGTAACTTCGTGAAATTAGCAACTCTATTCATGGACATTGGTGCAATAAATTGTGGACGGTGTTGCTCTACAAAATTTATTTCCCCAGCATGAGTGTTATGATTCACTTTGTTTTTCTTTGTTTTTTGACTTTCTGATAAACTTGTACAAGACCTTACAATGTCTTTAATTCCAAGTTCTTGTAGTTTTTTTTTGGTTCTTCTGAATTGTCAACTGTCTAATCTTCTCATATTCATTGCCTTCTACTGCTAAAGTTTTATTTTTCTTGCCTTTGTTTGCCATTGGACCTGATCAAAGTCAAAAAGTAGCAAATTAGGATGGTCAAATTATCTTAGGAGCACCATGAAATGACAACCTTCCATTTTACCCGTATGGTGATTTTCAGTCTCATAGTCGCCATGGTCTTCAACAATGTCTTCAGAAGGCTCATTAAAGTCGGTGGAAGTTATACGTAGTCCCTTGCGCGTACCCATACTCTGTATTAAAAAACATGCAATATAATATCAATATACATCGTAGTTTTTGATAACCGATTTAGTGTGGATATGATAATAAAATTTCCATATGATTACAATTATATTCTTCAAAATGTCCAAAAAGTATATGCATATACATCAACCCAAAAATTTATACAAATTATCCCAATATAATGAAATAATATATTAAGATTTAATTGTTCGCAAAATACAACCATTGTTGGTCGCCTTCGATAATAGTGAGTTCTAGCTATACAAACATTCCGGCGTAATGAAATCTGTGTTTTATCTTCATTTAATAAAAAAGAGTCATGTTCCTACATTCAACGTTGTGATTTTCAACGATACTACTACCTCCTATATGTTTCTCTACACTATATTATCTTCTAAATTAGGCACTTAAATATTCACAAAAACATAAAGAAAACTAATTCATATCAATAAACAAGTTCAAACTAAAAAATAGTAAAGGTGTATACCGTCGGTTAACAAATTTGGTAGAGAATGGTGGCATCAATCAACCGCTTCTCATCATAAATTGTTTGTACCTAAAAAAACTTAATATTACGCCTAAATCGATATTAAAAAGCATACCTCAAGTCGCATGCTTAATACACAATAAGGATACTAAACTCAGCCAAACAATTTCTCTACATCTATAAATGATTTAGAACATGGAAACCATCTACCTTCAATTTGTGTTTAAACTCAAAACTTGCTGACGGATAAGATTGCTTACAGTTTTTATGGTTCAACTGGAAAATCTGAAGCGATAAGGCTGCCGATAGAATTTTGGTAGGATAATTGACCTCCATGAGGGAGTCACCTCTCTATTTGGTTCTCTTGAGGGTTTATGTAACAGACAACTAGGCAAAGATTAAAAGGAAGGAATATAGAAGAATAATTTGGGGGCATGACTAATAGGGGCGGCAATAACAGGGAAATGAAATTTTTGATAGTAAAGAGGCGGGAACTAAAAATCCAAATAAAAAAATTCTATTAAAAATAGAAAATTGAAAAATAAAAAGAATTGTCCATAATTATTAATATATTCAGTTTTTCTTTATGTTTTTAGTTTTTTTGTAATATTTTTATTAATTTCAAAAGGAATTACGTTGTCACCGTCCACCGTCACCGACCACTATCGCCGTTGCGCATAGCCATCAACCACCGCCACCCACCGTCGCCACCAACGACCACCGTTGCTGACCACTGCCATTGCCGACCACCGACACCCTCCGACTACCATTTCCACTGATCACCGCCACCCATCGACCACCGACCACTACCACTACCACCACTGACCACTCCGCCATCGCCAACCACCATCAGCCACCGACCACAGCTACCAACGACCACCACCGACCACCGTCACTCACAACTATTCATAAATGTTATTATAATAATATTTATGTTATTATATCATATCATATCGTTTTCATTTTTTTTATGGCTAATACTTTTATCGCCAATGGTTAGATTGGTGATGACAAATAGAGACTAAAAATTAGTCTTTGATGACCACTTTTTTTGTAGTGTTATGCCTAATTAATAATCATTGAACCTAATTTGAACATCATTGGGGCTAATCGACACTCATTGGATCTAACTGACCATCGTTAGGCTAATTGACCATTATCTGGTCTAATTGACCATCATTGTTTCTCATTGACTATCATTGGGCCTAATTAACCCTCATTGGACATAATTTACCATCATTGAACCAATTTGACCATCATTCGGTCTAAATGAAAATTATTGGATCTAACTTACCAATGTTAGGGCTAATTGATCATTATCGGGTCTAATTGACCATCATTTGCTCTTATTGACTATCATCGGGCCTAATTAACCGTCCTTGAACCAAATTGACCATCATTGAACCAACTTTACTATAACTGGATCTAAATGACCATCATTGGGCCTAACTAATAATGATTGGATCTAACTTACCATCATTGGGCCTAATTGACCGTCATTAGATCTAACCGACCATCGCTAGGCCTAACTGACCATCATTCGCGGGTTGAACCGAGCACGGTCCATTTAACCCGAACCCGACCTGAATATTTGTGAGTTGACCCAAACACGACCCGATTAACCCCAATTTTCAATTTTTGTTAATTTTTTTTTTTTGCAAATTAATATATTAAAGTTAAAGTATTAATAAAAAACACAAACGTATATAAAACATTTACGTTTTAGTTATAAAATCATTTTTTAAGTTATAAGTATGACATAAAATACCAAAACAAATGGAATTTAGGTCATAAAACATTGTAGAAAGAATAAAAAATCATATAAATGGGTTGAAGGGGTTAACCTGCCAACCCGATCGGGGTTGACCTGAGCCTGGCTCGTCTAGCTAAACGGCTTCGCAGGTTCACCTAAAACTGACCAAAACCTATTTAGACTAAACCCAAACCGCGAATTTTGTGTTAGGTTCTTGTCAGGTTTCGGGTCGTGTCAGAAATTCACACCCCTACAACTAACATGTTTAGACTAAACCCAAACCAATGTAAACCATTTTTTTACTAAATAAACAAAAGTTATAAGGGGGGACGGCACCACTACCAGCATGGGTGGCGACGGTGGTACCGTATTGGTAGTGGGGTACCCGTGACCAATTCTTGTGACGCCCCGTCCACTAGCACTTGTAGCTAAAAAATTTAATAAAGTCAACAATTATTTGGGGTGGAATTAATTAGCAAACTTAATAAGACATTAAATGAATTCTATTTACTTCCAAACTTAAATCATTTTTTTTTTATTTTATCTCCTTATGAATCTCCAATTATCTTTGATGAATATTGATACCTGCTACTATTTTTTCTTAAAACTGATTGCAGCAAACATAATCCCATGTGCACAATCATTCTCCGAAATTCATTGTAGGGACAATCGTCACTTTTGTATTTGCTCGACCCCTTTGTTCCTATTGTTTTGGTAATCATTCTTTCATTAGATTTGGTTTTCATTAATTGGTCGTATTTGTCGACCCAAAAACTGTCTTTTTCGTGTTGAGTACGGTTCGTGTCAACATTTGTGGCACCTAGTGGTACCATTAACAAAATGATATTAGTGGCACAAAAATAAATGCCACTAAAGTACGTATCAAACAATTATGGCATACTTAAAGTGTCACTAAAAATCAAAATTAGTGGCATAACATTTAAATGCCACTAAAAGTACGTGTTAAGCAAGTATGGCACACAAAAAGTATCACTAAAAACCTTATTAGTGTCACATACGCTAAATGCCATTAAAAATGTGTGTCACTAAATTAGTGGCACAAAAATAAATGCCACTAAAGTACGTATCAAACAATTATGGCATACTTAAAGTGTCACTAAAAATCAAAATTAGTGGCATAACATTTAAATGCCACTAAAAGTACGTGTTAAGAAAGTATGGCACACAAAAAGTGTCACTAAAAACCTTATTAGTGTCACATACCCTAAATGTCATTAAAAATGTGTGTCACTAAATTGCATTTTTTTTTGTAGTGAAAGAGTAAGGTACTTGGAACTTGGCACTTTCGAGGAACTATTATAAACACAAATTCGATTTCAAGACAAAATACATAAAGACTAAACTTAGCTTAATGAACAGACCATTGCATGATTTGTGATTGGTTACCACAAACATAAAATTCATAATTATTGAACCATTCTAATACAACATATACCTCTATGTCACCCAAATGAACATATTTTTTTTTGAACAGTATGATTATCACAAACAAACTTCCAAAGACCATATGTGCACTATTTAACTAATATAATCTAGGTCTTTACACCAGTAATAACAGTATTGATAATATATAGTTTAATCTTACAAAATAGTATGATTATCACAAAAAGTTGATTGCCACAGATCAAGAGGCCTAGCCTTTTGAGTTGTTATATGCCAACATATGACAGCATGAAAGATGAAATCCGGCTACAATTATCACCTCTGTGTCATCACATTCAAACAGAGATAATACACTTCATTCTCTAAAGGAAAAACGAAAAAGAAAACATACATACACACAAATGAAAGAGAAAGGAAAGCACCAAACTTGATAGCATTAAAAGTTCTTAAATATAGCAGAAGCCATTAACTTAAGCACTACCCAGTCAAATGCTCCATTTTGCAGGCTTGACATCAACAATACTGAAGCTCTTGACTAATAATTTCCATGTTCCAAAGGTTTATGCTCAAATCATAGGCTGATATAAAAGTTTCATCATCACTACACGACAAAAAGGAGACAAAGTTATATCTGATAAAAAATCATAAGATTTGCAGTAACTAATCAATATTTTAAACGAAACTGAATCTCTTTAATTTTAATTGTGCCTTGAAGCATCGCCTTTAATTAGCAAAAAAAGATTTGCAGTAACTAACCATTTGATACTTTAAAAACACATCTATTGAAATTTCCAAAGCCGTACACTCACTCGTTTAAGCCCGTTGTAGACAAATAAAACCGTAATCAACCCATGTGTAATTGACTCAAAAGTGACCCATGTTTATCTACTTATGTACTAACAATGGATAGACCAATCATTTTGACCAAAAAGAGTGGGGAAGAACACCAACTCAACCTCGCCGACACAAGAATCAAAACGGCCATCCCTACCTCAACCAGGCGCGGGTCTTGCACTTCCACAATGTTTGCATACACCACGAAATGCAACGTTTACATTTGTACAACTGTCACCACAAGCTCATGAATATATAGATTAACATAAGCCGAATATTTGTATATTATATATAAATACAATAAAACAAAAAAAAGAGTCGCTCACCAATATCGTATCACACCCCTTATATTTGGGCACATCCGGTCACCATCTTGCTGCCATGCTATTTGTGGAAGGATCCTAGAAGCATCACCACATCCTCTACCCCAGGCCCCACTTCCATTAATCTCGGGGGGGGGGGGGGTACTTTCAGCAGGTCCCACATCATTGGCCAAACTTAGGTCACCAAGCAATGATGCCAAACTGTGTTAATTTTTTTGCTGTATCTTAGACCTAAAATATTTCAGGGAAATTCATTATTATTGAACCATTCTACACCAGCTAATGCAGCATATGGATTCTCACATACACTCTGTAATTTTGTTTTAAGTACCTTGGACATATACAAATTACACATAGATCCTATAAAAGCAGTGTTGTAGTGTACAATGTGATCAGACCATTTCACTATGCAGCCTTTTAACCACTTTAGGAAATCAGTGTGAATAGACCATTTCTGCAACCTGCAATCTTTCACCATTTTATATATCCGAAAAGGAATCAATATCAAATAACAATTAAAGTTATCGCTTTATTTAAAACATAAATGGCAGCGTTTTTCCATTATTTTAAATACTAAAACTTTCCAAAAAACTGAATAACGTAAAATGTCAACTAAAATAGGATATTTTTAGTAAATACAACATATTAAATGACAAATTATTTCACTTACCATGGGAATTGATCACCTATAATTGGAGTCCATAGCCAGAAATGATCAAATTAAAAAAGCTCCTATGCACCTAACCTGATCCAAAAGGCTCAGCTAAGTTAAACCTTTCAGCCTTTCAGCCAAACCAATTTTAACTTTAATCCAATCCACCCACTTAATAAAAAAAAACATACACATGCTATTAACAAAACTGACATATTTTCAACTTCTTATTTGTACGTTCTTTGTCTCTAGAAGTGGAAACAACATCACCGATTAATTTTATATACAATGAAAGATTTTCTTTAGGGACTAAACCAACAAAACTTGATAGCATGTGAAATTGCCTAGATAATGCAGTTAGCCTGCATTAAGAAATTTCAATTTTATGAATGATTTTAATCAATTATCATAAACACTTTGACTTGTTTTTTACTTGAAAGCACATGAGATAAACATTTAAGTGTGTTAACTGTTTGTCGCCCAGCACACAACCCTTCCACCATGTTTTCAACCACCATCACCGGCACACAGCCCTCGCAGACCACAAACGCCCTTTGTGTGAGCGTTGGATTTTATCTAAAACAGGATTACACGATCATACAAGTCACAAATCTAGGTGCGGAAACCCTAGATCTGAACAAATTGATAAGATACAAATCACGACACAATCAAGATCATTTTCAATATCATTTTCATAGATTAACTTTCAATCAATAAGCATTTACAACTGTTTATGTTAATCTAGAATCACAAAGACAATCTCTCAAAAACTCTCCTAAACCTGATCTGAACCTGGACACAAATGACAACTCTCTTACATAATCAAAAACTCAAAAACTATATATAGGCTCTGCACATTCGCCCCTTACAGATGGTCGAATGTGAGAATTTTCCACATTCGCCCACTGCAAGTGGTCGAATGTGTCTTCAGTTCAAGTCCTGTCTTCCTTCGTCCACTTCAGTTCTACCTTCGCCCCTTTCTGTTCTTCCTTCGCCCAGATTATCTACATTCGCCCATATTGAACTACCTTCGGCTATCTACTAACACATGTTAATCAAGTATATCCAATCCTTAGTCGCAAAATGCATCAACAAACTCCCCCTCGACTATTGATTGGATAGTTTTCTTTGATAGTCCATCGTCCTGTTCATCAGCTTGATTCTGAGCTGCTTCTTCTGCTCAGAAGTCATTGGCGGCTCGAATGTTTTCTTCACAGGCTTTGACACATTGGCGATCTTCACAGTCTTGCCAAGTTTTCCCTCCAAGTTGCTTCCTGCATTTATATCGTATGCAAAACAAACTCCCACAACTTGAGTATACTTTCTCGCTTGAGCAAAATCGTTAGGTTCATAATAGATCGGATTAAAGAACAACATGATGATGTCTTCGAATGTGCAGTTAATCAGCCACATAGGATCAAATACATGCACATGCTTGTATTTATCCTTTCCATCCCTCAACACAATCACTGCTTCTGCCTTCCTCCAATCGTAATACCAGAATATGAAATCAGCACTAAAATGCTGTGGCATTGGCATCAATGGTATCTTTCTCATCACATTTGGTGCTTTGTAGATTAAAGTCACACGCTTCATATTGGTTTGAGGATCAATATCCCTATGCTGTTTTCTTCTTGGATATTGAGGCTTGAACCTGTTCCATCTTGTGCGACTCTCCCAAACCAATTTGTCTGCGCACCAACCGACATGCGATCCATTTACCTCGGCACCTGACATTGGGAATCTGCATAAATCTCTCACCGCCCAATACGGTAGAGTAAGCAAATCACAGAATCTGTTGAAATACAGAATTCCGGTTTCCCATTTCGCTGCAATACACTTCAGTCTGCCAAGATAAGTCCACCCAAGAGCTCTGCCTTTGAACTTGGCATTATGAAATCGATAAAAATTACCTTGAGCTTCAGGTTTAGGTCGGTTCTCATCCATCTCCTTCAACTTCTTCAGATAATTCTTCAACTCATCAGACTGGTTAGAAGAATCTTTCTTTTCATTACCAAACACCTTCTCAACAAACTCTTCGCTTCTTTTCTTTGCTTTCTGTTTCGCTGACTTATTTGGTATCTCTGTGAAGTCAGGAAATACTTCATTCTCATCTTCTTTTCTAAAATATTGGGGAAATTCTTCATGAGTAATATCTTCTATTTCAACTTCATTGTTTTCTGGAGTATGTACATCATCTGAATGACTTCCCATATCCTTTTCAGGAATATCAGGAATCGATTCATCCATCATGAACTCCTCAAACGTCTTACCCACCCTCTGTGCGAGACCATCTAGTATTTCTTTCGCCACAGATGCAGGTAGTTCCCCTTCTTCAAGATCTGGATCTTCATATTCCAGCTCATATCTCAGATCATCAGTCTGGAATATTTCAGCGAAGCATCCTGTGAACTCAATGGTCCACTCTCTCTTCTCCAACATATTCTTGTATGTCTGTTTAGCATCATCAGACAGAGATCTCACCTTTTCGTTCCAGAAGATACTCTCATCCGAATCTACATTCCCACCTTTCTTCTTGGAACTCGATTCTCCAGTATCTTTCTTCTTCTGCGATGTTCTCTTCTCATAACTAAACTTAGAAGTATCATCTCCTCCTTCATGATCACTTCCACTGCTAAACTCATCACCTTTCTTATTCCCTGTACCTTCAGCATCATCATCATCATCATTGTTGTCATCATCATCATCATTGTCATCATCACTTTTATCCGATCCATCATCATCCTCATCATCATCATCTTCTTTCTCTGATTCAGAATACTCATAATCAACTTTCTGTTCATCTTCTTCTTCATCTTCTTCACCCTCTTTCAACTGGGGTGCTCTGCTATACAACTCTTCAATCAAACCACACAAGCGTTTGTTTTCCTTCTTTAACTCTTTGTTATCAGCCTTGATCAGTTTGATCTTGTTCTTGTTTCTATCACATCTCCTCTCAAGCTTCTCATTCTTAGCTTCAATCAGTTTAATCTTATCATTAATATCATCCTGATTCGATTTCGAAGCAACTACAATCTGGAGCATCTTCTCCTCATTCTGCTTGAACTTTGTAATCTCAGCTTGTTGAGCAATCAACATCTTCATCATGTCCTCCATCTTCTTATTAACCTGTTTCATAACATCATCATCTACAGTCACTTTCTTTGACTTAGATCTGGAGGGCTCAACTTCAACAGCTTTCTCCTTTTGAGGCTTCCTAAACATATCGAGCACTTTATCCATATCGATATTGAACTGATCGATTGGTAAAGTCTCTGCCTCTTTCCCTTTCTTCTGCTTCTTAGCAACTGGTGAAGATAACTTGGATGGTGTTCCAGCATCAGGTAATCTCTTTCCTTTCAACAACTGAGCCAACTCCTTCTCTCTCAGTTCTTTCACACTAGACTTCTTTGCCATAGTCTTTTGTTTCTTTGTCTTCTTTGGCAAATTCACAACTACTGTATCTCCAACACTCAGCTCAGCTAAATCAACTCCCAAACCTTCATCTTCAACTGATTTCCTTCTTCTCTCAGACTCTTCAATCGACTGATTCAATAATTCAGACTCACCAACCATAGTGGCCTTACGTTTGGTGGTCCTTACGTTCTCGTCATCAGAATCCCACTGTTCATCAACCTCAGTCTCTTCCGAATCAACAGACTCTTCATCCACCAAACCCGATCCTTTCTTTGCCGTCGATTTCTTTCTAGCAGCCTGTTGCTTTGTGCTTCCCTGATCAATAGCCTTTCCCTTGCCCTTCCCTTTGGCTCCAGGATTAACTACTTGACGTTTCCGCTTAGTGCTTGAATCAGCATACACTAAGGGATCATCATTGTCTGAGTCACTATCATCATGTCTAGCTTTGTTCTTGCCAGGATCAGTGTAATCCGGACGAGCCAAAGCCCCAAACAATCTCCTGTTAGGTGGTTTCTCATTATCAGCTACACCTTTATAACCTTTCATCCTCATCAAGGTTCTAATATTCATGTGATCTTGGCCTAGAATCATTGTCGGATCCTTCTTCAGCATTGGATACTTATAGTCAAAGATCATCATTAGAAACCTCGGATACAACATAAACTTCTTAAACTTTATACCCTTCAGCATCTCCAACATGTGGTCAAGTATCATCCCAGACACATTAAATGGTTTGTTGAGTGTCAACGCAACCATTAATGAACTCAAACTCTTTCTCATCACGTCATAACCACCACTAACACATCCAAAGACATGAATCAGAACATGTGCAAAGTACTTGTACTGCACTCCCAGCTTCCCCTTATACATCGATCCGTCAGTGATAGGACCTTTGTATTTCATCCTTAAGAAGCACGCCTTCTGTTCAGTCCAAGATAACTCCCTGGGATCCTCACTGTCTTCGAACTTAATCTGTAACGCCTCCCGAATGTCAGCTTCAGTCAAGAACATCTCCATCTCCTGAATCTTGCTCTTGATGATAGTCTGATTCTCCCAGTAGTCATACTTAGCGTTCTGGTAAAAATCTTCAATTATGTCTTTGTAAATGATGGTTGGTGTGGCTAGAGCATGTACAATCCTGCTCCTCTTCAGAAAATCAATAATCCCAGTAAACTCCGTGTTCTTCTCAACGTCTCCTAGATACGCGCAACAGTTGTGCGATCGTTCGAAAGGCCAACTGCTCGGAGTAGATGTTTCAGCTACGGGAACTGGATCTTGAACAGTAATCTCTGCTGGAGTCTCAACATTCACTGCTGGTGATTCAATATTCTCGGGTTGTTCAGCCATCTGCACATGAAAATCAATAAAACGCGTCAAAACACAAAAACGACAAAAATATAAAAATTTTGGTCAACATGTACTTGCACATTCGCCCATTTCTAAAGTGGTCGAATGTGAGTAAAAATGGTCGAATGAGAAAATATATGGACGAAAGTGAAAAAGTTTCTGATTAAAGTCACATTCGTCCAATTTAAATGTACATTCGCCCATCCAACTTTACTTTCGCCCGTTTTAAATCACCCGAATGTGAAATGTTTATCCCCAAATTTTAAAATTTTGCCATTGTTAGTTTTAACTTGTAATTTTGATTCTGAAACATACTAACAAGGCCGACTAACACTCGTTTATGATCAATTTTGTCAAAACATCAGTTTACATAGGTTTTCAACTGGAATTAGGGTTCTATGTGTTCAATCGATCAAAATTATCATCTAAACATGTTTTTATCCTAATTCCTTCCATAATCTCCCCCTAAAACCTATGTGAAGTGATCGGCTATCAAAAACAATCAACAAAAATCATCAAAAATCACAGAACAGAAACCCTAGGTCCGGTTCTTTAAACAATCAATTTTGATCTGTTATTTCGTCCATTACCTGCAAAATTAGTGTCAAACAGATCAGGAATAGATGAGGAATGATATGCACAATCACAGAAAAACACAGCAACAAGGTCTTGTACTGATGAAAGTTTTGAAAAATTTTGAATGAAAAGAATCGAAGGTGAAAGACTTATTTATAGTGGTCCACGTTCGCCCGTATGAAGTGGACGAATGTGGGTCAAATCCACATTCGCCCCTAGTTAAAGACACGAATGTAGAAATAGGCCACCTTCGCCCCTAATTAAAGACCCGAAGGTGGAATGTTATACCCGGAAGTGGAAATGTCACCCGGAAGTGAAAATATCCACCTTCGCCCAAAACAAAAACGGTCGAACTTGAAGATTTTTCCACATTCGACCCATTTAAGGGGCGAATGTGAAATGGAAAAATCTGAAAATTTCGCCAAATCACGAATTCGATTCCCGTTTAACATTTTTCAATCCGTTAAACTTCCAAAACTCAAATTTTCACATTTTGAATGTTACAAAGACCAGATGGTGTTGTCAAATCTCAGAAATTGACCATCAAGCATCCCCGGATATCAAAAATAAAGCAGAAATGCAAATCTTTTGGATTTTCTAAAATTTATATCAAAACACACCTAAAATCTTTTTGGATTTTGTAACTTTTTGACAATAAAAGTAAAATGCGACAAAGTAAAATGCATTAAAGTAAATGAAAACAGTAAACATTTTGTGATTTCCGGTAAGAGGATCATATCAGTTTTCTGAGAAATCTGATCACAGCGTTGATCTGTGTTAATATTATCATTAGAAACAATATGTGACACGGCAATTGCTGATATTGTTGTCCACATAAGCTCACATGCAGACAATTACGCAATGCTTTAAAATGATACGAATTAGATGTATTAGACTAACACATTGTGGTTCCCACACACACGACATACTCCCGTATCAAGAAGTAATCTGCACAAAGACTCATTGTAAAGCGTGATTATGCTTTCGTCGTCTGTAATTGTACAAGATATAATGCATAGAGGTATACAGGTCAGCAAATTAATGCAGCAAAGTAACATATGCACCATACCAGGTTGAGGACTGATATTAATCATGATTTGCATCAATGATCAATACGATATTATAGATAATCTTTGATCATCATATAACATGGAAAGTTCCTCAATTCGGTAACTTTAGGTTTTGGCATAAAGCTCTTTTATAAAGACATCCTGTCTGATCTAGGTCCGTAATGACTTACAGCAGAAGATCAGATAGGCTATCCCCAGACAACTAATAACATAACGACCCTAAACCTCCGAGTTTTGTACAAACACCCTATCAAACGAAATTACGGTACTAAGACCATATGCCCATGAGGTGTTCATCCACAAACGCGTAGTTTGTTATGTTTGTATCACTAATGCACGCAATATAAAGTCTACGAAGCCTATCAGCATATCACACGTAATCAACATACGTCTCATTAAAACTATACAATTCTTTAGCCTGTGTCAGATCCCCACTGATGTACTATCATTTCCTCTTTTTATCCAGGAAATCATTTTGGGTTTTTCTAATTTTTAGGTATTTTGAAAATTTTTCAATGTTTTTGGTTTTTCTGATAAAAAGACTCCCCCTAAAATAAAGAACATATTTTTGGGTTTTTAATTTTTCTGAAAAGCAAAAACAAAAAAAAATTTGAAAGAAACAATCCACTTGAAAGCATCAACTTCTTTGAGGATTAAACAACCCCCTCGAAAGCATCAACTTCTTTGAGGATTATGATAGTAAAGAGAAATTTCCAATTAGCAAAGAGAAATTCCCAATTAGCAAAAATGTAAATCTAAAACTAAAAACAAAAAAAATGATAAACCGAGGAGCCGATTAGTCCTGTTTTTCCTTTATATTGTTTACTTTCAAAAGATATTCAAAGCGGGATCTGTCAAAAGCTTTTGTAAACAAATCTGCACGTTGGTAGTCAGTATGAATTTTGACCATGTCAATCAATTCCTTAGCATAACAGTCACGGATAAAATGATATTTAATCCGGATATGTTTAGCTTTAGAATGATTTTCAGTATTTTTAGTTAATGCAATTGCGGCTTCGTTGTCACAGTGTATAGGGGTTTTAAGAAACTGCAAACCGTAATCGACCATCTGTTGTTGGATCCAGAGCACTTGCGAACAGCAACTCGAGGCTGAAATGTACTCGGCTTCACATGTAGACAGAGCAACAGAAGTCTGTTTCTTGCATTGCCAGGTAATTAACCTGCTCCCTAAGAACTGGCAACCGGCTGTTGTTGATTTGCTGTCTTTGTCACAGCCGCCCCAATCTGCATCACTAAAAGCAATAAAATCAAAATCATCATCATTAGGGTACCAAAGTCCTTTTGATGGACAACCCTTCAGATATCGAAGGATACGCTTGACCGCCGTCAGATGACTTTGTTTCGGCTTCGATTGGTAACGCGCACAGAGACACGTTGCATACATAATATCTGGTCGAGACGCTGTCAAATACATCAGAGATCCGATGATTGCTCTGTATGTAAATGGGTCTGTCAGCTCCCCCTTAGCGTCCACTCCAATCCCGTGATTGGGTTGTATCGGGGTATCCATCGGCTTAGAATCCTCCATCTGGAATCGGCTCAAGATGTCGGCAACATATTTCGTCTGGTGAATGAAGATCCCGTCGGGTCTTTGATCCACCTGTAAGCCGAGGAAAAACTGCATTTCTCCCATAGCGCTCATTTCGAACTTCTCCTGCATAACAGTTTCAAATTCCCTGCACAAGAGTTCGTTAGTTGAACCAAATATAATATCATCAACGTAAATCTGTACGAGAAGCAAGTCATCTCCCGTCTTCTTCGTAAAGAGGGTGCAGTCGACGAGGCCACGCTTGAATCCTTTGGAGATGAGGTATGTACTTAGCTCTTCGTACCACTGTCTTGGAACCTGGTGCAAACCATATAAAGCTTTGTTCAGCACGTAGACCTTGTCCCGGTGGATTGGGTCCTCAAAGCCTGGTGGCTGCCCAACATAAACCTCCTCCTTGACTTTACCGTACAAAAATGCGCTCTTGACGTCCATTTGATAGACTTTGAATTTCTTATACGAAGCAAACGCAAGGAACATCCGAATAGCTTCCATTCGTGCTACTGGTGCATAGATTTCGTTGTAATCAATTCCTTCAATCTGATGGAAACCCTGCACAACCAATCTGGCTTTGTTCCTTACAATAACTCCACGATCATCCTTTTTGCACTTAAACACCCACTTAGTGCCTATTTTCTTTCTTCCCGGCGGCAAATCTGTGAGCGTCCAGACTCCCAATTTCTGGAATTGCAATAACTCCTCCTGCATTGCCTCAACCCAGGCATCTTCTTGCAAAGCGTCTTTATATGTCCTTGGCTCTACCTGCGACACATAACATGCAAACGACCAATCATTTTGACTACCAGATTTCTGAATTTTGGCATACAATGCTAAAGCACCAAAACTTTCTGGTGTATTAACGCTTTTAAGCTGCCCTCTGGTCATCACTCCACTACCAGGATCACCGATTACTTGCTCTAGCGGGTGAATACGATGAATCCGAGATTCCGGATTAACAGGTACAATCACTCCCGTCTGAGCAGTCAAGTTCTCTACAGCATCCTGATCATGACCCGTGTTAGATGATGAAGCAACATCTGGATTTGGAGTTGGGTTCACAGTTTGCTCTTCTAAGTCTTCTGCATTTTCAAGAACAGCTTCTTCAAATTGTTCATCTTCAGATTCTGAAGTGTCTAATGAAGTTGAAGCTTCTTGAAACAACTCTTCTTCTTGTGTAGGAGCACTGGTATCACTAGAAGCTGGTGGGGGGTTTACGGTGATTGGACGCATCAATGGTGAAGTTGCCGCGTTTTCACACTCGTAAAGTAATCTGATCACAGCTTCTTCAACCAGGCTATCTAGGTTGAATGATTCAAAGAAATCTTTGTAATCAAACATCCAATCAGGGCCCGTGCCTTGCAAATTTTGAGTATAACGTTGAACTTCCACGTTTGCCCAATCCTCCACTTGACGAGTTCTCTTGTTGAATACCCTTTTGAGCGGGGTTGCATATCCAACAAAATATCCCTCTTCAGCTTTAGGACTAAACTTCTCGCTTGGATTCAACATTGTACATGGCGCCCCAAATGGTTCTAGATACTCTAAATTGGGCTTTCGTCGGTGTAACAGCTCATAAGATGTTTTTCCAAACTTCTTCACTGTCAAAACCCGATTTAATGTATAGTTTGCTGCATAAATCGCCTCATTCCAGAACATTACTGGAAGATTTGAGTCAGCAAGCATTGTTCTTGCAGCCTCAATCAGAGTCCTATTCTTTCTTTCAGCAACACCGTTCTGTTGCGGGGTATACGGAGCTGAATATTCATGATGTATCCCTTTGCTTTCACAAAGTTCATCCATCTTTGCATTTTTAAACTCCGTCCCGTTGTCACTCCTGATTCTTTTGATCTTCAAGTTGTAGATATTCTCCAGCCGAGTGAACAGAACTTGTAAGTTGGTAAAAGTGTTGCTTTTGTTCTTCAAACACATCACCCATGAAAATCGTGAATAGTCATCAGTGACGACTAAACAATAAAGCTCTCCAAGATGACTTTTGCGCTTGACCGGTCCAAAAAGGTCCATGTGCAATCGCTCAAGCGGCATCTCAACAGAGTTAACTTTCTTCACTTTATGGGATTGTCTGTGTTGTTTTCCTTTCATGCAGCTCACACACTTGTCGTTCAGATGGAAATGTTTCACGTTTACTCCATCGACAAGTCCATTTCGCACTAACTGATTCATTTTCCTCAGATGAATGTGCCCCATCCTGCGGTGCCACATTATCGATTCTTTTTCGGTCGCCTTGGATAGAAAGCATGTTATCTGTCCCTGTGGTGTCATTGCCTTGGACATATCAAGAATGTAAAGATTGTTGACTCGAGGTGCCATCAACATAACCCACTCCTTTGGAATCTTGAAGCCCGGTTTAAGTATATAGCAGGATTTGTCATCAAAATGCACATAAAATTGTTTGTCGCATATTTGACTGACGCTCAACAGATTATAGTCTATCTGCTTGACATAAGATATCCGCTCGAAAGTCACAATCCCGTTACTCACGCTTCCTTCCATCGTGATATAACCTCCTTTATTTCCCGCGAACGCAACATAACCTCCATTAATATTCTTCACATCGAACAGCAACGCCAAATCCCCCGTCATGTGGCCTGAAGCTCCACTATCAACAATCCAGAGACTGCTAATAGGGCCAACTGAAGCTCCCTGCACACAAAAAGTAGACAATTAGTTCTTTCGGGGGACCCAAGCCTGAGTCTTGGGCCTTTGAACTTTGGCTTTCAAAGAATCATTCTCAATGACTTTCTCAACAACTTTCTGTTTTGAATCAATCGTTTTCTGATTTTTCAAAACAGTTTCACTTTTCTCACTCACCTTTGACGTAGAGGCTCCTGGAGAACCATTAGGTGTCCAAGATTGTTCAGACCTTTTGAGAATACGAATTTGAGATTTAGGTTTCTCAATAGGTTTCTGAACATTGTTACTGAAAGTAACTTTCTTAGCAACCTTATCTGAATTAACAGACTTAGGTCCAACATTTGACTTGACAATTGGTTTTTGTGGAACCTTTTGTCTATCAGCTGTTGTGTTCACCACTGGTTTTCTCCAAGATTGTTCCATTGCAATCCGATTCCTCCGATCATAATGAAATGGACGGTTGTTCCTCATTTGAAAATTGTTTTGATTATGAAAATGTTGTTGTTGAGGAACAGTCCGTCTATGCGGTGGGACATAATGATCAATCGGCTTTTTCATGGAATTCTTAACCTCAACTTCATGTCTCTTGTGCCTTACATATGGACACTGAGCAAGTAAATGCCCACGTTCTCCACATTTAAAGCATTTTCTATATTCCTCAAACACATAATGAGCATTTGGTGAAGCAAATGATTTAACAGGAAATTGATCATTATATTGTTGATTTCTTAAACTCTCAGGAAGTGGTCCTTTCGAGTAAGAAGGTTCATGAAAACCATTTGCTTTATCATCTGGTCGAATGAACTCAGTGACATGAATTTTTGGCTCTTGAGGAACTTCTGAAAACAGTTTCTTTAAGATTTCTGGTGGAATTTCATTGGTTCTCTCATGTTTTGGAAACCAAATTGTGCTTTCTTGCCAGATTTTATCAAGTTTAGAATAGTTAACGTTTTTAATCGGAAATTCCTCATCAGCAATGATTTTATCAGATCCTTCCATCCGATAAAATACCTTTACAGGTTTGTCACTTGGTTCATTCAGTTCATTCTTTTCAATCACATTCTTAACATCATTCTTTTTCTTAACATCAAACTTTTCAGACTTCTTATCACGAATAGCTTTTGCCATCGGATGAACATGATCAGATGGTGACACTGGTTCAGTAGTAATGATGTGATTTTCTTTTGGAATCTCACATTCATTAACAGATTGATCACTACCAGTATCATCATTATCTGAGTCTGAACTATCACTCTCAGCATAAACGCCCTCACTGTTCAAGCCCAAAATCGGTCTCACATCTTCAGGATATGGATCACCAATACTCGAGGTATTAGATTCCATTTCTGATGATGAGTCTGATTTCACCGAACTCTCCGGTATAACTTGATGATAGTTATGGTTCTCAAAAAGAACCGGAGATGGTACAGACTTGTAGTTGGTGGTGTTATCATCAATGATATGATCCACGACATAAGCAACATTCTTATAGCTTTCTAACTTCTTGTTAACCTTTTCAGCAAAGCATTTAATGGCAGCCATTTCTAACTTGGTGTTTTCAATTTCATTGATGTAGTTATTTATGGCCAATTGTTTCAATGACAAAGTGTTTTTCAAGTCAGAAATGTCCTTTTTATAGCCATCTAAGACTTTGTTAAAAGCATTTAACTCTTTGCGAGTAGATTGACAGTTTTGAATAGCACTATCACGTGAAATTCGGAGTTGTTTATTCTCCTCTGTCAATCTATCACAAGTCCCACAGTATTTATCACTCATGACATCAGTGCTAGATTCAGAACTTACAGGTTTTGGCGGTTCGGTCATGGCCATCAAAGCAAAATGAGCTTCCTTTCCAGTGAAAAACTTTGAGTAGTCGATCTTGGTGAAAGCATCATCAGCTATGCATGACTTCCTCGTCATCAAAAAGTCAGCTTCTGCCAGCAACTGGTCAATATCATCATCCAAAGAATCAACACTTCCCTCTGTGTCTGATTCACTCTCACAATCTGAATAGACTGATTTACACTCTTCGGGAACATCAGAAACTGAATCAATCACCATCCCAGAACTCTTCTCCTCAGCCTTAACCTCAACAGGTTCACTCTCCACTTCCATCTCTGTCTCAGAATCATCACTTTCACTCTCCTCAGTTTCTTTCTTCTCATCAACTGCCACCGACTCTTCCAAATCAACCTGATAAGCAACACAAGCCACATTCCCACCAGTAGTTACTTCTTCAACTCCTATTTGCATACCCGACCAGTCAAACCTCTCATCCTGCTGAGTAACCAAAGCTTGGTTCTGATTCGCATTCTGTTGAGTCTCAGTAGGTGTAGTGATAGGCACAACTGTTCGGTTTGGGTGATTAGGAGATTGATTTTGAATCTGGTTTTGAGTGTTTGGTTGTCTGTTTTGGTTGTTAAAGTTTCGGTTTTGGTAGTTGTTGTTGTTTTGGTAAGAAACTTGGTTTTGTTGACGGTTCTGATAATTTGCATTGAAAGGGTTTCGGTTACCTTGTTTAGGTGGCTGGGTGCATTCCCTTTTGAAGTGTCCTTTCTCTCCACAATTGAAACATGTAACCTTCTCCTTATTGAAACCATAGGTTGTGTTGGGAGAAGTTGCCAAGTCAGTCCTTCCAGTTTTCTCTATGAACTCTGTTGCTCTCCTCATTATACTCGCAAAAGCCCATTGAATGTCAATGAGTTCCATCTCTTCTTTATCGATCTGTGCGTAGTCTTCGTTGGTCAAGTTGTTGTTCCCAATCTGACTAGCAACCAATCCATTATAGGATGAAACCATAGCAGAGACTAATGCAATGTGTTGCTGAGCAACCTCCACAGTCACATTTCCCAAATTGGATGTATCCAAAACCACCGGTTGTTTATGTTGAGTAACTTGGTTTGATGGTTGTTGTGTTTGGTTAGCGGTGTAAAAACTAGCTTGTTGCATTGGAAAGACTGGTGAAATGTAGGAAGTATATTGTGGTGGTGTGTATGATGGTTGTGAGTAGGAATTGTATTGTGGTGGTGTGTAGTTGGTGGTTGGTTTTGATGAATCCATGACATTTGAAATACATGCAACATGTGGTGCAACGCTTCCAGAGCTCGAGTTTCCAGCTGAAACTGAAGTACCTCCAAAATACAGACTCGGATTTTGAGGAATCTGTGACCTTCTAGCTTTCCTCCTGTCCTCCAGCTCTTTGTTCTCCAGCTTCTCAATAAACTCTGAAATGGTCCAGAATTGATAAGCATCCTTCTCTCTGAGTACCTCCACATGCTGATCCCACTGTGGTGGCAAAGCATCTGCAAACTTATCCACTTGCTTAGTCATGGGAATCTGTACACCATAGCTAGACAATTCAGACAATAAATGCATATATCTCGGAGTTAGTTCTTTCAAAGTTTCATTATTAATGAAAGAAAAATTATCAAACTCTTTAACCAATTCCTCCATTCTAAGACTCCTGGTCTTTTCATTTCCATCATGCTTCCTCTTCAGCTTATCCCAAAGCTGCTTCGACGTAGTACATGTCCCAAACTGATGCAACAGGTCACTTGTGATCGCCTGTGTCAGTTGAGAGAACGCCTTCTTCTCCACCACGTATTTCTTCTTTTCATCCTCAGTCAAGCTCTCCAGAGGAATCAACTCACCGGTATTCTCCAGAATCGGTGCTGTGTATCCTTTCACAATCATGCTCCATGCCTCAGCTCCTTCAACTCCCATGCCTTCCAGATGGATCTTGAACATGGTGTGCCACTGGTTATACTCTTGCATATCCATGAGCTTCGGTGGCCGAGTTCCACTACCTGTAGACAAATCCTTAATCAAAGTAGAGATAGCGTTAGTGGTTTGAGTATTTACCGCCGCTGCAGCTACTCCCCAGTAATCTGATTGTAATGCCGGATGTGCTACATTCTGAGGCATCGTGTTGGTTGTTGTCATGTAGTTATGTGGTTGTGAGGACTGCGTGTTTGTCTTTTGTGCTGCGACTGTCCATGGGTCCATTGTCTGCTGTTGTGGTTGTGTTGGTGCTGATCCCGAAGTAGTTTGAAAACGCCACATGATCACAATCTAAAAATCTCAACACTTAGAAAAAATTTTCAGCAAAATCCTAAGATCGCCCAAAAATAGCACTTTCGTCCAAACTATCCTTGGTTCGTCCACTATTTCTCACTCTCGTCCAAAATGATCTCACTCTCGTCCAAACAGTATCAACCGAAGGTGGAAATGACCAGAATGTAAATCAAACCAACACTCTTTCCACTTTCGCCCGAACCAAAAACGGTCAAATGTGGAATTTTCACCCGAATGTGAACAAGAATTTTCAGGTTCGACCACTTTATACTCAGGTTCGCCCACTTTTTGTCAGGTTCGCCCACAACACTCAGTCCAGGTTCCAGGTTCGCCCAAAATCAGCAGATCTCATTTTTTGAAAAACGGTTATTGTTTGAAAAACGGTTATTTTGATCTTAGATTTTCAAAAGTTCTTGGATTTCAATGATCTTAATCAGGTTATGTTTCGGATTTGATTTGGAACAACTTTAAGTCTTGGAAAACTTGAATTTGACCACAAAATCACCTTTAAATCGATCAAAAACTATGTTTTTAAGAGTTTTTGTAAAAACAGATGATAATTTGTCTAAAACATGTCCAAATCAACTCTGATCTTATCAAACTTGTTGTTGTATGATCCTCTTGGCTCTGATACCACTTTGTGAGCGTTGGATTTTATCTAAAACAGGATTACACGATCATACAAGTCACAAATCTAGGTGCGGAAACCCTAGATCTGAACAAATTGATAAGATACAAATCACGACACAATCAAGATCATTTTCAATATCATTTTCATAGATTAACTTTCAATCAATAAGCATTTACAACTGTTTATGTTAATCTAGAATCACAAAGACAATCTCTCAAAAACTCTCCTAAACCTGATCTGAACCTGGACACAAATGACAACTCTCTTACATAATCAAAAACTCAAAAACTATATATAGGCTCTGCACATTCGCCCCTTACAGATGGTCGAATGTGAGAATTTTCCACATTCGCCCACTGCAAGTGGTCGAATGTGTCTTCAGTTCAAGTCCTGTCTTCCTTCGTCCACTTCAGTTCTACCTTCGCCCCTTTCTGTTCTTCCTTCGCCCAGATTATCTACATTCGCCCATATTGAACTACCTTCGGCTATCTACTAACACATGTTAATCAAGTATATCCAATCCTTAGTCGCAAAATGCATCAACACTTTGTGCCTTTAAAAATGGGAAAACAAATCAACAAATATGATTTATATAATCAGAGCTTACCATGCATGGGCAGCAATAAAGGCTGCCTCATATTTGAGTTCATTTGACCCATAACCACATAGTTTTCCACGCGAGCATGCCCGGTAGGCGCGCTTATAAACCAAGCTTCACATAGTTTTACCGTTGCTTCGCCTTGGTATCCCCTTGTAGCCAAGTGTTGCTGCTTGAAACACCAACCATAAGAGAACATCATGTTGATGCGGCTACGGGTTACCAATCATTCACGATTAGGCATAAATGTTGTAATTATATAATGTGAAACTGAGAGTGAAGTTTTACCTTGGATAACATGTTGACGACAAAACTATTTTTAGAAACTTTTTTTCTATCATGGAGGATAACATCGAATCATTGCAAGGATCCATAATGCAACTTTAAATAGCTAAAAAACTGAAATTAGGTAACATAAGAAAAATAGTAATTAAAAACAAACTTTGGAAGAACACCAAGAGCTACATAATTGTATATATCTCCCAGCTCTTCCCCAATCTAAAAATATTTTACAAACAATAACCTGAAGTTAGTTACCGTCTTCTTTCTTGGCCTTTTTGTTGGCATTGTTTCATTGACCAAATAACCTGAATATATAAACAAGAAATTGTCATTAATCTAATCATATTTAAAACAAGTTTTAGAAGCTATAAAGAGGAAATTGTAATTAATTTTTATCAGCATTGTTCAACAAGCACCCATCGGCCATCGCCAACCATCATCTACACTATCATCTACACTGTACCACCCACCCCCTCTCACATCTTCATCTCCAACCACCGTACACCTTCACAATGTCTATTTTCTTGCATTACATCATTAGTACTCGTACTCGTTTTGTTTCTGATCTTTATGAGCTAAAAATCCGACTAAGCATGTTTGTCTTAAACTTTAAACAGAGGTGACCACATAAAGCTCTAATATAGTAATATTTTTGGATGAAATAAAATACAAAGCACATAAAGTTGAATAAAGAACCTGGATACACGCTAACTCCTTATTGGTTAACAATCTTGGACCTTCTTGACCCGTTTGACCCATAGAAATAACATAAACCGTTTGACCAGTAGGACACAAAATTTAAACCAAATACATTGATCGTGTCATCCTAACACTCTAACCAAAGTCATTATAATATGCGCCTTATTTAAAAACACCCTTGTTTTATAAGCGCCTAGGCACTTTGACAACATAGGTTATATATTTGCATAGGATAAGGTAAAATAAAGAGAAAACAATCAAGTATAATTACAAATGCATGCTTACATGAAACTGACCTGTATGAAGAAAAAATATCCTTCAAAAACTCATGCTTTTAGCTAAGGCTGCTCCATCACTCCATTAGTAAAAGTACTTTATCAACAATGATGACTAAAAATAATAATAATAAGGTATTAATATAAAGAACATATGGAAATAAAAAAAAACACATTAACAAGACATGTTGATTTAAAACCACTGCAAAACGGTCGATATTTCAAAGTAGTCACAAAGCTAGAAAGGCATGTTGATTTCAATGTAGTCACAAAGCTAGAAAGACATGTGTTAAATATATAATACCGTATTTAAAACATCATAAAGAAGCTCTTTTGAGTAAAACACAAATAATATTGCATATTGCAGCATTATGAAATTTAGATGATTAGAAACACCATGTCCTAATTAACTTAATACAGAGGAACAATTAATAGAAAATTATAGATCTGGCTGATGAAACTTTATAACTAACTCCATTAATAGAAAATGGCAAACACCATAATAGCATTTTTTAACTCTTAACACAAACACAAAAAAGAGGAAACCAGATATGAAACTAAAAACGAAATAAATAGAGACAATACCAGATTTCGGAGGCCATGTGTGAAGTCGTGCGAAACATCAAAGAAGAGATGTAAGCAGAATCATGGCAGCAACAAACCTAAAACCCTAGAACATAGCAACCGACATATATCATTGTCATCCTCATCTTCCTCTTCATCTGTGCAGATAAAAAACCGTAAAAAGACAAAAAAAAAACCAAAAAAAAAAAACGAAAATCAACCAGATTACCCTTGAGGAAGGTCAGAATCTTCATAGAACCGGTGAAATATTCATCAATCTGGTGAAATATTCTTCGATCTTCGTAGATCTGGTGAAATGTTCTTGAATCGCCATAGAGAGAGAGAGAGAAGGGGGCGGATAATGTTTTTCAAATGTTATATGTGAAAGAATGAAACCCTAATCAGATTTCTATCCCGTTTTTTTTTCAGCTTGTACATAATGCATTATAACTTGCACCACATAAAAGTATTAAAGCATTTGTGCATTGAACCATTGTACAAGCTTTAAGGTGTTGTACATCTCTTAAAAGTGGCAAATGACCATTTCTGCCCTTCCTATATGCTTATTAATATAGTATAGATAACTTTTGGATTTAACTCTGATTCTTATTCACCCAACTATGCTTTTGCAGCAAGTGGTGATCCCCAAGCATCTGAAAACATGTCTTTTTAGTATAATGACCTTCAATATTTTGATCCCTTGGACTTGGAATAAATGAACATTTTGCACCAATTGGCTCTGCTTAGTGTTAGAACTAACAATTTCTATAAGAATACTGGCAGAAGATATCCAGGTTTACATGGTGGGTCAAAAGTGGGGTTGGATAAATCTAAAATTAAGTGTTACAAATGTCACAGAATGAGTCATTTTGCTAGGGAATGTAGGATTCAAAATGGAACACCTTTGATTACCTATCCAAATCAAAGGCCTTAGACAAACACTAATCAATTTTCCCAAAATACACCTAGACCAAATGTGCAAAACACTGCTCACTTTACACAGTATTCACCCACTGTTCCTGTGTCCAAACCACTGTTCCACAAATTCAATATGTTCAAACCCCTGTTGCTCAGGCTCAAATGCCACTAGCTACTACTCCACCCTCTACCCTTGCAGTAACTACTCAACAGAGCTTTTTCACACAAGGCTTTGTTGATTGGAGCAGTTTACTAGATGAGCTAACTGATGAGAACTTTGCTCGTGTTGCCAAATTTGAAAATGAACCAGAAAATTTTTGTTTCATGGCATTAGAAACAATTGTTGAAGAAGTTGAATATGAGGAAGTAGTTTCTGAGTTTGAAAATATGACTGGTGATGGTGTTGATACAGTTGTTTCAGTTGAAAAGTCTGAAGAAGAGGTTGTGAATCTCTCATATCCATCGAGTGAAAATGATTGTGAGTGCAAGTGTGATTGTGCATTGATTGCTGTTGCTATGGTATCTCCTCAAATCTTAAATGATTTATGTTCAAACAAATGTGTAATAGCTTTTGCAAACATTAAAGAGGTGAATGAAAACCTTAGAAAGGAAATTTTAGAGGATGAAATTCAGTTTGAAAAACTCACAAAAGAGTTAAAATCAAAATTAACTGAAAACGAATCTGAAATCAGTAGTTTAAAACATGAAGCAAGCATAACCAAGGACCAGCTCCAAACTATGATAACAAAATATCAGAGTTGTAAACATGAGCTTGAATCCACCCAAGTTGAGTGTGAAAAATGGGTGGAATCACGCAAAGCTTTGGAGATGCTCCTCAATAAACAGACCAAAAGTCATGTGAAATTTGGCATTGGTTGTAATGAAACCACTACTCAAATTTCACAAAACACTGACAAAAGGGAACCAAAGTTGGTTGAGGTTATTCCAACAAATTCGGAGGGTCAAGAAATTAAAATCACTAAACCTAATGGCAAGAAAATTGTTCTTGAAAAACTTGAAGGTTCCTCATCATATGATGAAATTGAAAAATATCAGTTTTAACCAACTTCGTCAGATGAGTGTGATGTTCTTGATAACTTCAAACCAGTCAATTTCAAAACTCCTACTGGTAAAAAGGCACCACAGGCAAAAATCATTCCCTTAAAGGATCTTCCAGCAGATGTTCAAACATCTGTTGAAAAAAAAGAAAGAAAAAGGGATGAAGAAAGAAAAGAATTCAAACTTGTTTTCTTCTAAAAGCATATGACATCAACAAAGGAACAAGTGTGTGTGATTCTAAACTACATTGTTCAATCTGTGGTAAAAAGAATCATAAAACCCAATAGTGTCTTTATCTCAAAATTTTTGATGTTAAAATACAAGAGTATAAAGTAAAAACTCAAATGAGTTAAGTGGTCAGTACTTTAAAAAGAAAGCCCAAACACACTTTCACACCAAACCAAACATCTGTTATAAAAAATCTTAATGAAAACTCTGCTCGTAGAGATGTCCAAGTAACAGATGCTCCACCCTCAAAAAAGTTTCCAAGAGGACATGGACAACCACCTTGTCATCGTCTGCCACATGTCTATGAAGAGCCAAAAAGGCCTTCAAAACCAAAAGTGAATAGATATCCTCATGGTTACTATCATCAGACAGAAAATGGTCAAAAATCTGTTGCACCAAGTGTTGACATACAAACACTGGTAAATGGTCAACAACAGTTGTTGAACTTGATTCAAAAACTTGTTCAAACCACTGATCATTATCCTAAACTTGAGCTTGTAAGGTCTGGGAACCCATAAAAATCCAACTTGGCTTGGGACAATAACCAAAACTAACTCCTTATCAATGTGCAGGGAGCTTCTTCTTGCTTAGATAGTTTGTAGTATGTAGACAGTGGAGGCTCCAAGCACATGACAGGATGTAGAGCCCTACTTTTGTACTTCTTAGCTCATGGAGGGGGTGATATATCTTTTGGTAATGATTCTAAAGGTAAGGTGTTGGGTTCTAGGACTGTTCAGGCTAGGAGACTCAAGTTTGAAAATGTCAATCTTATTGATAATCTTAAATTTAATCTTCTTAGTGTTTCACAAATGAGTGACAAAGGCTATAGCTCATTCTTCACTAAGAACACTTGTAAGATTATTAGGCCATAAGTGGTTTAAAAGAGTGATACCATCATAGCTGAGAGCAAAGCACAACTTGTTGCTCATAGAAGTGGCAATGTGTATGTGGTTGATATGCTGAATGATAACCCTATAGCAAATGTATGTCTATTTTCTGCTGCTTCATCTAAAGAGACAGAATTGTGGCATAAGAGATTAGGTCATACCAACCTTCAAACTATCAACTCACTCTCAAAACAAATCCTTGTGCGATGCCTTCTATCAAAAGAATTCAAATGTGATAAGCATTGTGTTTCCTACTTAAAAGGTAAACAACATAAAAGCTCGTTCAAATCCATTGATGTGTCCAAAACTAGTCAGTGTCTTCAATTGTTGCACATGGACTTGTTTGGCCCAGTTAAAATCATGAGTCTAAGGAAAAAGAGATTTTGACTTGTCATAGTTGATGATTTTTCTATGTTTACATGGACTTACTTTTTACACTCTAAGGATGAAACTGCAGGTATCTTGAAGGACTTTGTCACCAAAGTTGAAAAGCAATATAACTTGCCAGTAAGCCCACTGCAGGTATCTTGTGAAACCCACACCAGAAATCACCAAAAAGAAACTTCAATCCACTAAGCCCACCAAAAAGAAAACAAAAAGGGTAACTCTGGAAGATGAGATACCAGAGAAAACCCCTGTTGTAACACAAGTACAACAAACAACCACTGATGATACTTCCTCTCAACAGATGGACATATCTCAACCCATCCAAACTCCTCATGTATCCTCTCAAAAGGATGATGTTGTAAGGCAAGGGGAACCGCCTCAAGAAGCATATGATTCACTTGAACATATGTTCAAAAGTCCTTCTCCAAAGGCTGCTTCTCTTCTCACCCCACAACCCTCACCATCACATGACAGTCCTATTCCACCCACAATGCAACCCTTGTTCAAAGCCATTGACAAAACTTAGGCTAATAATAGTTCCTCTCAGCCACCAATCATTGACTGGGCCTGAGAAAAGTCAAGTGGCTAGCACATGAACAGAGGTGACTGGGCCTGAGAAAAGTTAAGTGGCTAGCACATGAACAGAGGAGGCAACGCCCTTTGAGTTACTTGTAAATCAAGGAGTTTTCCAAGTGAAGCAGCCACTACTGTTGTAGAGACCATTGTCTCACAACAGGAAAATGGTTACATAACTAAGACTTCCTTGGAGGCAACAACTGATGAGGACACTATTGTGACTCCTAAACTAGTTGGAAGTCCCCAGTATCAAGAAAAAGGGGCATCTGGTTTCTTTTCAATGGACTCACCTCCTTGAACTGAACCAGATATAACTACCACTCCTGGTAGGAATTCAGATGGTCCTATTAAATTAGGTGATGGATTAAGATACTAGGAATTGACGGACATGGTTAACACCATTGAGTCATAAGTGGATGAAATCAAGACAGATCTCAAGACTATGATGAAAACTTTGGATACCCTCACCAAAAGTCAAACCTTACCTAAGATATTGCTATTGAACTATGGAAATCTGTCAATCCAATTATCATAGCTCATAAAAAACTAGAAGATCAAACACATGAAACATACATGGCTGAGATCAGAAACATGGTGGATGCTAGGTACACAGATACCCTGGCAGATATTAAAGCCATTAAGGAACATCTGCTGAAGACCATTGGCTCTGCCCCCACAACAATACTAAGGGATGAACATGATGATGAGTTCATAGCTGATGATGCCAAAAAGCGGGAGAGTGGCAGAGATAGATTGCCAAAGCTTCAACTTCTCAATCCACTGCTCAAACCTCTGGCGACACTGCCAAAGCTGACAAGGCAAAGAAGATTGATGAATTTGCAAATGTCATGGATAAAAAGGCTACTGAAGCAAAGCTAAAAAGGTCTGAGACTTTGGAAACCAAAGCAGAGTCTCTTGTGAAGCGAAAAGAAGAAAAACAGAAGGAAAAAGAAGATGTTGGCTTCTCAAAAACAAAGAAAATGCCTGCAAGACATGTTAGGCAACCACCATCCATCTCTAAAACATCTGTTCCCAAAACCTCTGCTGCCATAACCGCTACAACCACTGAACCTGTCATTACAACAACCACCAGCACTACACCATCCATATCCATGTCACCCATATCATCTTCTCAAGCCCAAACATCTGCTGGTACTAAACAAGTGCCAACAAATGTTAACACACCCACTACTTCACAACCACCATCATCCCCTTTGATCCTGTATAAAAGGAAAAGAAAGTCCACCTTCGTGGTACAGGATGAGAACATTGAAACTACACCCATTTCATCACCACCATCTAAACCCATTCCAGCCATTCCATTGTCATCTTTCTCACCACACACTTCCAAATTTTCATCCCATTCTTCCACCACCAAGAGACCACCACCAAGCATGATCCCATTGGCTGCTCAGTATCCCCTTGAACTTAACATCATCAAGGGGGAAAATTCAATCCTTCTACAATACTGAGGATCCATCACAGCTATCCTTCTAATCTCTCCCAAATCTGCCTTAACCTAAGAATATCGATGAATACTTGAAATTGAAAGAAATACATACATATATGATTATTAAGGAGAAGTGTAAAGGAAAGGATGACATGACTGCTCAGGGCATCCATTCAGCAGAACTTAGCAAATTGAGAAGGATTGAGGATATTTCTAAGGACCTGAGTAAGTGTATGTCCAATAAACCAATCAGTGGTGAATTGGATAAGTTAATAAGGGAATCTCTTCTGGATCAAATCATGGAAACTAAGCCTTACAAAGCAAATAGAAAACAATTTGCCGGTTGGACCACTCATGCTTTACAAGAAAAACTGAATAGAATTGAAGAAATGGCTAAGCATCCAAATCAGATGGCCTATGGTCCTGATTTCAGAAAAGGTAAAGACCCCGTCAGAGCCTTAAAATTCAAAAGAATGAGAGAAGAACTGGTAGCTACTGATTATGGAGAGATGAAGTATGTGGCAAGATGGTCTAAGCTAAGGCTAGTTGAATACAAGAAACTTGAAGAGAAAAGAAAAATTGATCCTACACTTCCAAGAAAACCAGTTTACCCTGATGAAACAGAGGTTAGAAAATCACAAAAGACGTTTTCACTTGACAGTCTACTCTCAATATCTGATCTCACCTTTGCTGCCAAGAAACAATACAAAAGGCAGAAGCAGATGTCTGAGGAGGATGAAAAGGAGTATGATGATACTTTTGTGAAAGAAGGGATTTTCAACCAGGTCAACTACTTCTTTGATCCCATAAGTCAAGAACTCAGAAGAATCATTGGCAGGCCTCCATCACCAAACTCATCAAGAATAAATTTGCAACCCAAAAACTCCTAATATTCAAAAATTCTAAAGTGGAAAGTCAATAAAGACACCCACGAATTAACTTTTCCGAGATCTGATGGAGAGGCTCAAAAGTTACGAATTGACTTTGCTCAGGCTCTTATTGATATTCAATAAAGGATAAAAGTTCACTTTCTTTAACATCCATCACTTTGAGAATAACTTGACAAATCAAAATTCTCAAAAATGGATCCTCATAATACTGGATCTACCACTAAACGTGTTATGCTAGTTAGAAATGAGTATAATATCTGGCAGAAAAGGTTGGCTCATACTCTGTCACAGACCAACACTCGTTGTTGGAGATCTGTCATGTATGGACCTTATAAACCAGTAAATATAAATCTTGAAACTAAGGAAGAAATTCCAAAAGACCAAAAAGACTATACTGATGAAGATTTCCTAAAACTTGAGCTTGATGCTAAGGCATTCTCTTTGTTGGCAATGGCTCTCCCAAATGATATATACTCTTGAATTTTACATTGTGAAAGTGCCAAAGAGCTTTGGGACTGCCTAAAAGAACAGTTTGGAGGAAATGAAGAGGTGATTGCCAACACTAGAGAAATTCTTGCTCAACAATATGAAACATTTACTCACATTAATGGAGAAACTTTGACACAACAATTTGAAAGATTTTCCTCATTAATCTCTTAGTTAAAATTAAATGGTCAGACCTATACAACAGTATCTATGCTTCATAGATTTTTACGGTCTTTACCAGAAAAATGGGAAACTTACTCAATAGTTCTTAGATTTTTACGGTCTTTAACTCCCTCACTCTTACAAAATTACATGGGAGATTGCTAACTTTTGAAAGAGAAATAAATCAAAAGAAATAGTTACAATATTCTGGCAAAATAGCTGATGACTATGTTCCAGGTAGTACAACACTTTTAGGAAAACACTCACCTTCTTATCCAAATGATTTTGGATCTTTTGACCATATTGACATAACCACTGGGATCTCATCAGAAAGGCCATATCCAGGTTATGACAATGAAGAAGACAGTCAAACTACTGATAACATGTGTTTTATAATGGATTATTTAAAAAATTCCAATAGTGATGACTTAGAAGAAATGGACATACTACATCAACCGGCCATGTTAAGCATAAAAACAAATAAATTTTATAAAAGGCCATGAAGGAAATTTCCAGGACTGAACAGTTCTATAAAAGTTGGTTTTGACAAATCTAAACTTAGATGTCATAAGTGTTAGAAGTTTGGACACTTTGCTAGAGAGTGTAGAAGCTCTAGCTTTAGCCAATCACAGTCTGGAAATCAGTTTAACTCCAGTTATAATAGGAATAATGGAACTCAAGGGAGTGCTCATTTTGTACAGGCACAAGCTCCACAAATTCAATATGTGCCTCAAATACAATATGTTCAGATGCCTGCTCAACAACAGGGCCAACAACAAACACCTCCTGTTCCAACTGCTCAACATCCTCCACAAACTCAACAACCCTCTTAACAAAGTCTTTTTACATTAGGGTATGTTGATTGGAGAACTCTTCCTTTTCACACATTTGAATGCAGTCCAGATGCAGACAACAAAGTCTATGACATCAATTGGGGAGAACCGGATAATGGCAGAAAGAATTTTGCCTTAATGGCATTTGAGGGATGCACCTCAAAATCTGCCTTGTCTCAGGTATCAAAAGAATCTTTGTTAAAACTTTGTTCAACTTCTTGCAAAGAATCTTTTGCTCTCATAAGAGAGACCAATGTGCATCTACATGGCAAAGCAAATGACTCTAAAAGAAAATATACTCAGATAAAATGTGATTTAGAAAGAAAGCTTGCTGCAAAAACTAAAGAAATTTCTAAATTAACAAATAATGCAATTGAATCTCAAGCACAGATTAAAATCATGATAGAAGACCTAGGAAATGTCAGAAAAGAGCTTGCTGACACCAAGGTTGATTGTGAAAATTGGGTTGAGTCATGTACAGGTTGCCAAATGCTGCTTAACAAACAAACCGCATCAAATGTTAAGTTTGGCATTGGTTACCACCATACTGAAACACCAACTGATTTTACTCCCAAAATTGCTGATGATGGGAGTTGAATAGTTATAAATCAAACTTCCAATATGAACGAATGCACAACCTTTAATCAGAACATTCTCAAAATTGAAAACGAAAGTCTTGCAGAAGTTTTAAATACTGACATTAAGTCATCAGTAGTTTCATCTACATTAGGAGTTGATGTTAGGACAAAGAGGATTGGTGAAACCACTTTTGGAAACCTTAGTCTAATTCACTTCTGTCATTTTGGCTAAGTATAGAAGTACTGAAAAGATAACAAAGAACTGCTGAAGAGAAGATATGAGAAGTGCTGAAGAAGAAACTTCATCAGAAGTTCTGAACTCCAAACCAGACAAGTTCACTTCAGAAGTACTGAAGACAAACTACTCATCAGTAGTTTGTCATTCATCAGCACTTAGCATCAGATATTTTCCACCGCCTTTTGCATCAGTAGTTTTATTGTTTATTATTACTTTTAGCTGTATTTGTTAGTTTCAATGTTGCAAATAGTGCAACTTGTTTCTTATGTTTATGTACTTGCTTTTTGGGCAAGATACATGTATGTAAACGTCTATAAATAGGAGGCTTCAACCTTCTATTTTAGACATTGATTTTAATAGAAAAATCCTTCAAACACTTTAACTGTTCTATTCCATTTCAGTATTTATTGTGAATCTGTCTAAGTATCTAATTCTCATTTACTGCTTGGATTCATAATAAATACTTGTCATTTATTAGTTTCAATCATCTAGGGGGAGTAATAACTCTTCCTAAGTATAAAAAGTGTTGCTTTAACTTTTACATTCCGCTGTGCTTATTATCTGATATACAAGGGCTTGCTAAACACTTAAGTGTCAAGATAGCAAGTTCTTACTTAGCAAAAAGAGCAAACTGATCCAACAATTGGTATCAGAGCATTGGTTTATCTGATCACATATCAATCTAACAAATTGAGAATCAGACACAAAGCTCTTATTGATACTCAATAAAAAGATCAAAAGTTCACTTTTTATCAACATCCATCACTTAAAAGAGTCATCTGACAAATCTATACTCTTTAAAATGGATCCACATAATACTGGTTCTGCCACTAAACCTGCCATGCTTGTGAGAAATGAATACAACATATGGCAAAAGAGAATGGCACATACCTTGTCACAAACCAACACAGGTTGTTGGAGATCCGTGATATATGGTCCTCACAAACCAGTAAATGTCAATCTTGAAACAAATGTTCAGGTCCCTAAGGACCCAAAAGAATATACAGATGATGATTTCCTAAAACTTGAGCTAGATGCAAAAGCATTCTCTATGTTGGCAATGGCTCTCCCAAATGAGATATACTCTGGCTCTCCTAAAACTTGTGAAAGTGCCAAAGAACTCTGGGATTGTCTTAAAGAACAGTTTGGAGGAACTGAAGAGGTGATTGCCAACACCAGAGAGATTTTAGCTCAACAATATGAGACATTTGCTCATATTAATGGGGAAAATTTAACTAAACAATTTGAAAGATTCTCCTCATTAATATCTGAGCTAAAGTTAAATGGTTAGACCTATACAACAGTGTCTATGTTACATAGATTTTTAAGGTCTTTACCAGACAAATGGGAAACATACTCCATTGTTTTAAGATCCTCACCAGATTTTAGCTCCCTCACTCTTACAAAACTCCATGGGAGATTACTTACTTTTGAGAGAGAAATTGATCAAAAGAAGAAATTACAATCATCTGGTAAAACTGCTGATGACTACCTTCCAGGTAGTACAGCACTTTTGGGACAAGACTCACTAACTTGTTCCTATGGATCTTATGACAACATTGACATAACAACTGGGATCTCATCAGAAAGATCTTTCCCAGGTTATGACAATGATGACCAAAGTCAAACTGCTGATAATCTATGTTTTATCATGGATGATTTGAAAAACTTTAGCAGTGATGACTTAGAAGAAATGGACATATTACACCAACTGGCCATGCTAAGCATTAAAACTAACAAGTTTTATAAAAGGTCAGGAAGGAAATTTCCAGGATTGACCAGTAATACAAAAATTGGTTTTGACAAATCTAAACTGAGATGTCACAAGTGTCAGAAGTTGGGACACTTTGCTAGAGAGTGTAGAAGCTCTAGCTTTAACCAATCACATTCTGGAAATAACAATAACCCCAATTATAATAGGAATAATGGAACTCAAGGGAGTGCTCATTTTGTACAGGCACAAGCTCCTCAACAGCAATACATGCCACAAGTACAATATGTTCAAATGCCTGCTCAACAGATGCAGAGCCAATCAATTCCTCCCTTTCCAGCTGCTCAACATCCTCCACAGCCTCAACAACCCTCTCAACAAAGTCTTTTCACCTCAGGGTATGTTGACTGGAGCAGTCTCCCTTTTGACACCACAGAGTGCAATCCTGATGCAGACAACAAGGTGTTTGACATCAACTGGGGAGAACCAGACAATGGCAGAAAGAACTTTGCCTTGATGGCATTTGAAGGCTGTACTTCAAAATCTGCACTGTCACAGGTATCAAAAGAATCTTTGACAAAACTTTGCTCAAATTCTTGCAAAGAAACTTTTGCTCTCATAAGAGAGACAAATGTGCACTTACAAGGTAAAGCCAATGATTTAGAAAGAAAATACACACAGATGAAATGTGATTTAGAAAGAAAACTGTGTGCTAAAACAAAAGAAGTTTCTAAATTAACTGACTCAGCTATTGAAACCCAAGCACAAATTAAAATCATGCTAAATGACCTGGGAGATGTCAGACAAGAGCTTGCTGACACCAGGATCACATGTGAAAAATGGGTGGAATCTTGTAAGGGGTATCAATTATTGCTAAACAAACAAAGTGCTTCAAATGTTAAGTTTGGCATAGGGTACCATCATGTTGAAACACCAACAGATTTCTCTCCCAAAACTACTGAAGATGGGAGAAGAATTGTTTCAAATGAAACTTCTGAAGGGAAAGACTGCACATCTTTCCATGAAAACTTTCTAAACAGAAATCCTGGCATTTTCAAAGAAAGTACTTCAGAAGTATTTACAAAATCTGACAACAAGCCATCAGTAGTTTCATCTACATCAGGAGTTGAGAACCTGAAAACTACTGATGAGAAAAATCTTTACACTAATGTCAGAAATTTGCCTTTAGATCAAAAACAAAAGGCAAAAGAGTGTGAAATTTATGGTCTGTTCAACCACAAAACTGAATTTTGTAGATACAGAAAAGGAATTCAGTTCAATCAAAAACTTAAACAACAGGTTGTGGGAAATCAAATCAGAAATGATTATGAAAGAATCTTTAAACCCAAGAAACAACAACCTGAAAACACCTTTTCTCAGAAAAAGATAAAATCTCAACCAAAATCTTTTTCTCAAAATTCTTTGTCAGTAGTTAGACCTGAATTATCAGCAGTTTCACAAACTGCTGAGATACAAAATCTAATGAACATGGTACAACTACTGATGACCAAGGTTGATGGTGGTCCTGAAAAGGATACCACCATGGTTCTTAATGAAAAATCCATTGCCAAAAAGACATGGATTTCTCAACCTGGTCAAGAACAAACTGTAACTGTTCTCAAGAGCAAACCCAAACCCAAACAGGCTTGGGTTCCTAAATCTAACTAATTTGCTTTTATGTGCAGAGAGTTTCCAGGGGCTTAAACAGCATATGGTATGTTGATAGTGGAGGCTCTATGCACATGACTGGATGCAGATACCTGATAAACAACTTTATCAGCCAAAGAGAAGGATCTGTATCCTTTAGGAACAATGCTAAGGGATATGTTCTAGGACATGGCAATGTCTCCTCTGGCAAAATACAGTTTGACAAGGTCAATCTGGTGGAAAACCTTGAATACAACTTGCTGAGTGTGTCACAAATGTGTGATAAAGGATATTCTTCCTTTTTCACAAAGACAGCATGCAAGATCATCTCACCAGAAGGCCAGAAGTTAATAGAGAAGATCATTGAAGATCATACTTTGCTGATTGCCAAAAGATGGGGCAATGTCTATGTAGTGGACATTGAGAAAGACAAAGTATTGAACAACACTGCCTGTTTCTTCTCAAGGGCATCAACTTCAGAAACAGATCTCTGGCACAGGAGACTTGGCCATGTGAACTTTAAAACCATAAATAAAGTCACAAAAATGGGCTTGGTCAAAGGTCTACCTTTGAAAGTATACCAGTGTCAAGAACACTGTGTATCCTGTTTAAAGGGAAAACAGCATAAGTCCTCCTATAAGTCTATTGAAGAATCAAAAACAACTGCATGTCTTCAACTACTCCATATGGACTTATTTGGACCTGTCAAGATTATGAGCCTTGGTAAGAAGAAGTACTGCTTAGTCATCATTGATGACTACTCAAGATTCACATGGGTATTCTTCTTATTCTCCAAGGATGAGGCTGCTGAAATCATCAAGTTCTTCATTCTACAAGTAGAGAAACAATATTCTCTATCTGTCAAAACCATTAGAAGTGATAATGGGACAGAGTTCAGGAACAAAACTCTGGATGAATTCTGTTTGTCTAAAGGGATTATTAGACAATACAGTGTTCCCAGAACTCCTGAACAAAATGGTGTAGTAGAAAGGAAGAACAGAACATTAATAGAAGGAGCAAGAACAATGTTAGCTGATTCTGGACTGCCCTTGTACTTTTGGGCAGAAGCAGTTAACACATCATGTTATGTTCAGAATAGAGTTCTTGTGGTCAAGAGACATTCCAAGACTGCCTATGAAGTTCTTCATGGCATGAAGCTCCTTATCTCCTTTTTCAGGGCTTTTGGGTGTCAATGTTTCATCTTGAACATCAAGGAATCTATTTCAAAGTTTGCTGCCAAAGTTGACTCAGGTTACTTTCTTGGTTACTCTTCAACTAGAAAAGCCTACAAGGTTTTTAATTCTCACACCAGGATAGTAGAAGAAACATTGAATGTCAAGTTCAATGAGTCAAAACACACTCTTATTCCAGCACATCCTGCTGAACTCTTTGACCTTGACAACTTCCACTTTGGACCTGAAAAGACTGTTACTCCTTCCAAACCTACTTATTATGGTGATCAAAGGTTTGATGATGAGGATCCTACACCATGGACTCCTCAAACAGTCATTAAGTCAACTTCAACACCATCAGAAGTTTCACAAACTTCTGATCCAACAAATACTGAAGGCCAAACTCAAACATCTGCTTCAGCACCTGAAACTACTGAAGATACTAAAACTGTTGAACCAGATATTATAGACCTCAGTAGTTTGTTTGAAGAACATGAGCCACCTACACCTGTTAGTGGTTTACAACAACTGATTGATCACAGAGATCATCCACTTGATCAAGTCATGGGTGATATAGCTTCAGGTGTTCTCACCAGAAACCAGCTCTCCAACTTTTGCTTATTTTCAGCCTTTATCTCACAGTTGGAACCAAAGAAGTACCAGGAAGCCCTCAAAGACAATAATTGGGTGCAAGCTATGCAAGATGAACTGCTTCAGTTCAACAAGCAACAGGTTTGGGAAATCTGTCCCTTACCTCCAAACAAGCAACCAATTGGCACAAGATGGGTTTTCAGGAACAAACAAGATGAAGCTGGTATGATAATCAAGAACAAGGCAAGACTGGTAGTTCAAGGGTACTCTCAAGAAGAGGGAATTGACTATGATGAAAACTTTGCTCCAGTTGCAAGGCTTGAGGCCATCAGGTTATTTCTGGCCTATGCCATTTCCAACAAAATAAAAGTTTATCAAATGGATGTGAAAAGTGCATTTATGTATGGAAAAATAAAAGAGGAGGTGGATGTCTGTCAGCCACCCGGGTTTGAGGATCCTTCTCATCCTGAGTGGGTGTACAGACTGGACAAAGCTCTTTATGGGCTCAAACAGGCTCCAAGGGCCTGGTATGATACACTCTCCACCTTTTTACTCAAAAATAACTTTACAAGAGGTGCCATTGATAAAACTCTTTTCATTAAACATGTTGGAAATCATGTCTTACTTGTTCAAATTTATGTTGATGATATCATTTTTGGTTCAACAAACACAAAACTGTGTGATGATTTTAAGAAACTCATGCAATCAAAATTTGAGATGAGTACCATGGGAGAACTGCAGTACTTTCTGGGATTGCAGATCAAGCAACAAACAAATGGAACTTTTATACATCAATCAAAATATGTTAAAGAATTATTGAACAAATTTTCTTTAAAAGACTGTAAATCATGTTCCACTCCCATGACACCAATCACACAAGTTGAACCTGATGATCAAGGAAAACAGGTTGATCAAACCATGTACAGATGCATGATAGGTTCCCTTTTATACTTAACTGCTTCTAGACCAGATATTATGTTTTCAACATGTGTTTGTGCTAGATATCAATCAGCACCAAGGGAATCACACCTTATAGCAGTCAAAAGAATTTTCAGATATCTGAAAGGAACTCCAACACTTGGAATTTGGTATCCTGCTTCAAGCAATACCAAGTTATCAGCTTTTTCAGATAGTGACTATGCAGGGTGTAAGATGACAAGAAAGTCAACATCTGGTGGTTGTCAATTCCTGGGTAACTGTCTAGTGTCATGGCAATCAAAGAAGCAAACATCTGTTGCAACTTCAACTGCTGAAGCTGAATACATTGCAGCTGCAAGTTGTACATCACAGATACAATGGCTCCAATATCAACTTCTTGATTATGGAATCAAAGAGACCAAGACACCTTTGTTTGTAGACAGCAAATCTGCCATTAGCATCATTCAAAATCCAGTACAGTTCTCAAAAACAAAACATATTGAGATCAGGTACCATTTTATAAGAGATTGCTATGAAAAGGGCAAGATTGAGGTGAAGCATGTAGCAACAGCTAATCAAATAGCTGACATCTTCACAAAACCCCTTGACACATCAACATTTCAGAAGTTAGTATCCATGCTTGGGATGCTAAATTTGTAAGTGTTTATTTTATTATTTTGCAATTTTTCATTTTTCACTTACAAACAGACAAAAAGTCTGTAACAAAACTTCTGAAAAGAGAGAAACTACTGATGAACAAAACATCAGTATGGGGATAATTTCTGAAAAGTGTGTAACTTCTGATAAAATAACCTTCAGAAGTTATAAATAAAAGTATTTATAAAAACATTTCTCATCAGCTGTTAAAACTACTGAAGAGGAAATGGGAACTACTGATGAAGTAATCCTTCATCAGCAGTTTAGTCAAAAGGGCAAATCTGACTTTTCCCATCATCAGAGGTTTGACCTAGTCGGTTTAAAACTTCTGATAAAAAGATATTTTAACCTAGGCGGCTTAAAAACTTCTAATAAAGAAGATTCAAGCGGTTAAAACTTCTGACAAATACTTTTTCTCAACACTTATCCTTTCAAATTCAAAATATCCCTCTTTCTCTCTCAAAAACTCTCTCAATAACCTAAACCTGCAAATCAACTGTTCGATCAAAAACCCAAACCACATGGCTCTCGTTCTAAAGCAGGGACACAATCAAAGGGCATTTCTTGAAAAACAAGAAGGCTGGTCCCAATACGATGAGATCATTGATCTTGTTGTAAAATCCCAATATTTTACTGCTCTCACAATAAACCCACAAATTCACACTGAAACTCTAAATGAGTTCTGGGCAAATGCTGAGATGGTGACGGCGGATGATGAAGTCATTTCCCTCAACTCAAGAATAAAAGGGAAACCACTGACCATCACACCGGCCACACTGGCAACAAGACTGGGTCTGGATGATGTAACTGCCCCTGACCATGTTGCTAATTCTGATATTCACCTAACCATGACAGAGTGTGGTTATCAAGGTACTCTCTCCCATGCTACTATCTTCAAAAAATATTTTGAACCAAAATACAAGCTTTTGTTTCATTATATTATTATGTGTTTGAGTCCAAAAACAGGGTCTTATGACCAGATGCCCTCCACTTTTCAACCAATATTTCATTCCATTGTGAATGAAACTAAATTCAGGGCATCAAAACTATTTTTCAATGAGTTGGTGTTACATCATAATAATACCAAGAAAAAGTTTTTGTTGTACCCAAGGTTCATTATGCAATGCATAATAGGGGAACTGGGTAATGAGGTGCTTGTGGGAAAAGTTTCAACTTTAAATCCTTTAACCTTACAAGCATACTCTAGGCATAACAAACCGGCTGCCTGGCCAGAAGATGATCAGGGAGAACAACAACAAGTCCCCCTGAAGCCCACATCTTCCAAACTCACACCACCAAAAGCCAAAAAGCCCAAGCCAACAAAGACAAAAACCCACCAACCCAAAAGAAAAGCTGTTCAGGAGGTTGAGATGCCTGAACATGCTCATGAGCAGTCTGCTCTTCAAATAGGTGAGACTGAAACACCCTCTCAGTCTCATCCATCTCAAACCCCACCAAGAGCACCCATAACCATTTTATTCAAAAGAAAAAGACTTAGAAAAACTATTGAAACTCACTCTTCTTTTGAAACTGCTGAACAACAAATTTCACCTATTGCCCAAACTACTGAACCAACCCCTCAAATTTCTGAACCAGAGGCAATAGAAATTGCCAAACTTCTCTTGGGCTAAAAGAGAAGGTCCCATCTGATTATGTCAGTCCCCTACAACCACAACAAACAGGGGACATAACCACAACATCAGACATGGATGTGGACATCTCTAGCCCTATCCTAAGAGATGAGGGTGGACCAGAGTCTTTAAGCCCAATTTTAGAGACTCTTGGGGCATCTGAGGCTGCTACTACTCAGTTACCACCCAGTGGTGGATCTGAGGATAGAAGTAACATAGCTAAGACCTCAGATGTGGCAACTACTGATGAAGGCTTAATGCCTGAAGTAGGAAATCCTCAGAACCAAGAACAAGAGGTTCATGAGAGAACTGAGTTGGGCTCAGCTCATGATTTAACTGAGACAGTCCTCATTGAGGGCAACATCAGGGATTCAGATGATTCCATTAATTTGGATGATGTTTCAAAAACTAAAACTACTGAATTGACGACACTTTCTGAAGGTCCTGTTTCAGGGGTATCCAGGCTCAAGAAGCCAGTCACCCCTGCACAGGTTAAAGCCCACTCAATCCCTAAAACCCGTAGAGTGGCATCCTCTGTACAACATGAGGATCTCCCAAAAACACCCCCTTCACAACAAATGCCTACCCAATTCCCTGGGCAAACAAGCATAGACCTGAACCAGCTATGCAGCCCAGAGGGTCCCCTGTACCACATGGTGAACACTCTCATCAGAAATCACTTCCAAACATACACAGCTAACTTGGAGCTATCTATCAAGAACCAATTTGGAGTGATCAAGACAAAGATGAACGATCTGTCCAACAAGATAAACTTCAACAGCAAACAGATTGCTCATCTTCAAGGACAATTCTCCCAACCCTCAACCTCAAAACTTAAACTTGATGAATCCAAAAAGGGGGAGAAAATCAGGGAACCTAAGGAGTCATTCCAAGCCAGGATAAGGGCAAGAGTGGCCATCCTTGAAAGAGATCAAAAAGATCAAGCCAGGAAAGAAAAACTGGCCAAACAGTTTGGTGTCTCAGTGGAAGAGATTGAAGCCACAGAAAAAGAAGATGAGACCCAAACCTCTGAAGAATCCCTAAGGCACAATGAAGAAACTTCTGATGGCAAAAGTTCTGATGAAGAATCAGAAAGTACTGAAGACAATCCTTCAGTAGTTGACAAACCATCAGCAGTTGTCAACCCATCAGAGGTTAACACTTCCAAACCTCAAACTGCTGACCCTTCTAGAACCACTGCTCCCATACAACCAACATCTGATCCTATCAGGCCTACAACAGTTACAACAATGACTGTACTAAACCCTTCTCCTATCTCTCAATCAGCTGAATTACTAGAGAAGAGCTTAGTTGCAGCCAACAAGAAGGCCAGAGAAGATCTGATCTGGAAAACTCTGGAAGAAAGGGATGATCTAGATTTAAGCCATGAAGAAAAACTTCAGGCTTATGAAGCTGAACTACAAAGGCAGGCTAGCCTTGATGAGATTGCTAAACAAGATAAAAGACAACAACTGGTGTCTTACATTACCAAGAACAGCAAGACTAAAGCCTATACACTCAAAGGACTCTCTATGCAAGAGCTGACAAGAAGAGCACAACTGCTTGTAGACAAACTGGCCACAAGCAAAGAAGGAAAGGCCAAGAGAGCCTAGATAATAGAAGAATTAGTAGCAGAGGGCTATGGTTCAAAAGCCTCAGTATCCAGATGGAAAGAAGAAAGACTGATGGATACTTACAGAAAATACTTGGCTGCCAAGGCTGCAAATCCAGAGAAGTTTCAAACTGCTGATCCTTCAAGATCAGTAGTTAGAACTTCTGGTGTATCAACAAGAAGACCTGCTACTCAGAGAAAGAAAGCAGAGGACAATGTCAAAACTGATTTCAAAATGGTACTACTTGAAGGAAGTTCAATAGTCCATTCAGTTTTTGACATTGAGGAAAAACCTCTGCTAACACAATTCAGGGATCCTTCCACTTTTGCCTACCAAATCCAAAAGACCATCAAAGAAAAGATGCATACCAGGGTAGTGACTGAACACCATCTCCCAACTGTTCAGATGCCTGATATGCAACAACAACAAGGAAGAGACTCCCACCTGAGGTTAACTGAAACTGAAAACATCCAACACTCAGGACCATCAACCCAAGGGACAAGTCTGGTTCCCTATTCTTCTGACTTTAACAAGTCAAAGATACCTCCATCAGATGGTCACTTACTGATAACAACTCAGTATTGTTGACAAGAAGAGACCTCTCAAGCAGGGCTTACAAGAAGATCAGTGATCTGAAGAAACTGTCAACACAAGACCTGCTCACAATTCAACATCTGGAACCACAGAGAGGATCTCTATCTGATGGACAGTTAAACCAGCTCAAGAACACCATGTACAAAGAGATATGGAAGATTGTTCAAGACAGAAGAAAAACATAAGGAATTAGTAAGGTTTTGGCTTCATCAATCCAGGGGGAGATTGTTAGGACAAAGAGGATTGGTGAAACCACTTTTGGAAACCTTAGTCTAATTCACTTCTGTCATTTTGGCTAAGTATAGAAGTACTGAAAAGAAAACAAAGAACTGCTGAAGAGAAGATATGAGAAGTGCTGAAGAAGAAACTTCATCAGAAGTTCTGAAGTCCAAACCAGACAAGTTCACTTCAGAAGTACTGAAGACAAACTACTCATCAGTAGTTTGTCATTCATCAGCACTTAACATCAGATATTTTCCACCGCCTTTTGCATCAGTAGTTTTATTGTTTATTATTACTTTTAGCTGTATTTGTTAGTTTCAATGTTGCAACTAGTGCAACTTGTTTCTTATGTTTCTGTACTTGCTTTTTGGGCAAGATACATGTATGTAAACGTCTATAAATAGGAGGCTTCAACCTTCTATTTTAGACATTGATTTTAATAGAAAAATCCTTCAAACACTTTCACTGTTCTATTCAATTTCAGTATTTATTGTGAATCTGTCAAAGTATCTAATTCTCATTTACTGCTTGGATTCATAATAAATACTTGTCATTTATTAGTTTCAATCATCTAGGGGGAGTAATAACTCTTCCTAAGTATAAAAAGTGTTGCTTTAACTTTTACATTCCGCTGTGGTTATTATCTGATATACAAGGGCTTGCTAAACACTTAAGTGTCAAGATAGCAAGTTCTTACTTAGCAAAAAGAGCAAACTGATCCAACAGTTGAGAACCTGAAAACTACAGATGACCTAACTCAAAACTTAAAACTGTCAGTAATTTGCATTTCACATCTCATGGTGAATTTAAAATGAAGGAAAAGGCAAAAGAATGTGAAATTTGTGGATTGTTTAACCACAAAAGAGAATTTTGTAGACATAGAAAACGAAATCAGTACAACAAGAAAATCTTACAATTGGTTGTGGGAAAACAAATCAAACAAGATTTTGAAGAAACTTTTTATCCCAACAAATAACAACCAAGTAACACCTTTTCTCAGAAAAAGACTAAATCTCAACAAAGGCCTTTTTCTCAAAATTCCTCTTCAATAGTTGGACCTAAATCATCAACAGTCTCACAAACTGATGAGATTGAAAATCTCACGAATTTGGTAAAACTATTGATGACCAAAGTTGATGGTGGTCCTCAAAAGGTCTCCACCATTGGATTTAATGACAAATCCATTGCCAAAAAGACATGGATTTCTAAAAATGGTCCAAACAAACTGTTCCTGTTCTCAAGAGCAAAACCAAAGCCAAACTGGATTGGGTTGCAAAATCTAACTAATTTTCTATATGGTGCAGAGGGTCTCCAGAGGTCTTAATACCATTTGGTATGTTGATAGTGGAGGCTCAATGCACATGACAGGATGCAAATACCTGATAAGCAATTTTATCAGTCACAGAGAATGATTTGTGTCCTTTAGGAACAATGCCAAGAGATATGTGCTAGGAAATGGCAGTGTATCCTCTGGTAAAATATAGTTTGACCAGGTCAATCTGGTTGAAAACTTGGAATACAACTTGCTGAGTGTATCTCAAATGTGTGACAAGGGATATTCTTCCTTTTTCACCAAAACAGCATGCAAGATCATATCTCCGGAAGGCCAAAAGTTGATAGTGAAGATCATTGAAGATCATACTTTGCTAATAGCCAAAAGATGTGGCAATGTCTATGCAGTGGACATTGAAAAAGACAAAGTACTGAACAACACTACTTGTTTCTTCTCAAGAGCATCAACTTCTGAAACTGATCTCTGGTATAGCAGACTTGGCCATGTGAACTTGAAAACCATAAATAAAGTCACAAAAATGGGTTTGGTCAGAGGTCTACCTTTGAAGGAATACTAGTGTAAAGAACACTGTGTTTCCTGTCTTAAAGGTAAACATCATAAGTCCTCCTATAAGTCTATTGAAGAATAAAAAACTACTGCATGTCTTCAACTACTCCATACAGACTTATTTTGATCAGTCAAGATTATGAGCCTTGGTATGAAGAAGTACTGCTTAGTCATCATTGATGACTACTCAAGATTTACATGGGTCTTCTTCTTATATTCCAAGGATGAGGCAGCTGATACTATCAAGCTCTTCATTCTACAAGTAGAGAAACAAATCTCTCTCTCTCTGTCAAAGTCATCAGGAGTGACAATGGGACAGAGTTCATGAACAAAACTCTGGATGAATTCTGTTTGTCCAAAGGGATTGTTAGACATTTCAGCATTCCCAGAACTCCTGAACATAATGGTGTGTTAGAAAGAAAGAACAGAACATTAATTGAAGCAGCTAGAACTATGTTAGCTGATTCAGGCATACCATTGTATTTTTGGGCTGAAGCAATCAACACAGCTTGTTATGTTCAAAACAGAGTCCTTGTCAACAAAAGACATTCCAAAATTGCCTATGAATTTCTTCATGGCATCAAGCCTCTTATCTCCTTTTTCAGGGCTTTTGGTTGTCAATGTTTCATTCTAAACATCAAAGACTCTATTTTAAAGTTTGCTGCAAAAGTTGATTCGGGTTATTTTCTTGGTTATTCTTCCACTAGAAAAGCCTACAAGGTTTTTAATTCAAGAACCAAGATAGTTGAAGAATCACTGAATGTCAAGTTTAATGAGTCAAAACAAACTCTCATTCCAGCACATCCTACAGAACTCTTTGACCTTGACAGTTTTCATTTCGGACCTGAAAAGACTATTACATTATCTAAACCCACTTATTATGGTGATCAAGCATTTTATGATGATAGTCCTTCACCATGGACTCCAAACGCAATTATTAAATCAACTTTCAAACCATCAGAAGTTTTACAAACTTCTACTTCAACAACTACTGATGAACAAATTTAAACTACTGATTCAACTCCACATACTCCTGAACCACAGCAAACAACTGAACGAGATATCATCAACCTCGGTGGTTTGTTTGAAGAAGTTCAAGAGCTATCAACAAGTACAGGGCTGCAACAACTGATTGAACACAGAGATCATCCATTGGATCAAATCATGGGTGATAATGCTTCAGGGTACTTACAATAAACCAGCTTTCCAACTTCTGCTTTTTCTCAGCATTCATTTCTTAGTTGGAACCAAAGAAATATCAAGAAGCCCTCAAAGATAACAATTGGGTTCAAGCTATGCAAGAAGAATTGCTTCAATTCAAGAAGCAACAGGTCTGGGAAATCTGTCCCTTACCTCCAAACAAGCTACCAATTGGCACTAGATGGGTTTTCAGAAACAAACAAGATGAACCTGGTATGATTATCAAGAACAAGGCAAGACTGGTAGTACAAGGTTATTCACAAGAAGAAGGAATTGACTATGATGAAACCTTTTCTCCAGTTGCAAGGCTTGAAGCCATCAGAATATTTTTGGCTTATGCAATTTCCAACAAAATTAAAGTTTTTCAAATGGATGTCAAGAGTGCATTTTTATATGGGAAAATAAAAGAGGACGTGTATGTTTGTGAGCCATCTGGGTTTGAGGATCCTTCTTATCCTAAGTGGGTGTACAAACTTAACAAAGCTCTTTATGGGCTAAAACAGGCTCCCAGAGCTTGGTATGAAACACTTTCTACCTTTTTACTCAAAAATCACTTCACTAGAGGCTCCATTGATAAACACTCTTTATAAACATGATGGAAATCATGTCTTACTTGTTCAAATTTATGTTGATAACATCATTTTTGGTTCAACAAACACAAAACTGTGTGATGAATTTAAGAAACTCATGCAATCAAAATTTGAGATGAGTACAATGGGAGAACTGTGGTACTTTTTGGGACTGCAGATAAAGCAACAAACAAATGGAACTTTTATACATCAATCTAAATATGTTAAAGAATTATTGAATAAATTTTTTTTACAAGACAGTAAATCATGTTCCACTCCCATGACACCAACCACACAAGTTGAACCAGATGATCAAGGAAAACAGGTTGATCAAACCATGTATAGATGTATGATAGGTTCCCTTCTGTATTTAACTGCTTCCAGACTAGATATTATGTTCTCAACTTGTGTCTGTGCTAGATATCAATCTGCACCAAGAGAATCCACCTAACTACTGTCAAAAGAATTTTCAGATGTCTGAAAGGAACTCCTACATTAGGAATTTGGTATCCTGTTTCAAGCAATACCAAGTTAACAGCTTTTTCAGATAGTGATTATGCAGGGTGTAAAATGTCAAGAAAATCTACATCTGGTGGTTGTCAATTCTTAGGAAACTGTCTGGTGTCCTGGCAATCAAAGAAGCAAACATTTGTGGCAACTTCAACAGCTGAAGCTGAATACATTGCTGCTGCAAGTTGTACATCACAGATTCAATGGCTCCAATATCAACTTCTTGATTATGGAATCAAAGAGACAAAAACTCCACTCTTAGTAGACAGTAAATCTGCCATTAGCATCATTCAAAACACTGTTCAGTTTTCAAGGACAAAACATATAGAAATCAGGTATCATTTCATCAGGGATTGCTATGAAAAAGGCAAGATTGAGGTGAAACATGGCACAACAGCTAATCAAATAGCTGTTATATTCACCTAACCCCTTGACACATCAACATTTCAGAGGTTAGTTTCCATGCATGGAATGCTAAACTTTGAGTAAACTCTATAAGTGTTTTTCATTCTTTTCTATACAAATTTTACTTTCACTTGCTTGTTTACTCACTCTGTCTCAAACCTCTGTTTATAAACAAAAATAGAGAAAAACTACTGATGTACAAAAACATCTATAAGGGAAATTTTCTGAAAAGAAAAATCTGCTAATGATAATAAAATCATCAAATATTGATTTTAGGGGTATTTTTTTCCTCCTTCTCAGTAGTTCAAAACTACTAAAGAACAAAATAGGAAACTCCTGATGAATAAATATTCATCAGAGGTTATAGAGAAAAAGGACAAAACAGTCTTTTCCTATCATTCTCAGAAGTTTGACCTAAAAGAACTATTAAACTTCTCAAACCCCTCTTTTCATTATTATCGTTTCAAAAATAAAAACTTCCCTCTCTCTCAAACCCTATCTGAATCCTTCAACTGTTCTATCAAAAACAATGGCTCTAGTTCTCAAACAGGGACACAATCAAAGAGGCTACTTCGAAAAAGCTGAAGCCTGGTCCCAATACGATGAAATCATTGATTTGATCGTAAAATCTCAATATTACACGGTGTTCACCATTGACCCACCAATCCACACTAACACTCTTAATGAGTTTTGGGCAAACGCTGAGACTGTTACCGAAGATTGTAAAGTCCTTTCCTTGAAGACGAATATCAAAGGGAAAGAAATGGCAATCAAACCTGCTAGCCTAGGAGAAAGATTAGGTCTTGATGATGCTGAAGCTCCTGATCAAATTCCCAGTGGAACAATTCAATCAACCATCATTGAGTGTGGTTACCAAGGTACATTATCACATGCTACCATTTACAAGAAATATTTTGATGCAAAACATAAACTTTTGTTTCACTACATTATCATGTGTTTAAGTCCAAAGACTGGATCTTATGATCAGATGTCCTCAACCATGCAACCAATTTTTCGTTAAATCATTAATGAAACTAAATGTAGGACATCGTCATTCTTTTTCAATGAGTTGGTGTTGCATCACCAAAATGATAAAAAGAAATTTTTGTTGTATCCAAGGTTCGTCATGCAATTTATTATCAAAGAACTTGGACAATAGGTGCTTGTGGGTAAAACAACTGTTTTAAACACTTTAACCTCACAAGCATACTCTAGGCATAACAAACCGGCAGTCTTGCCAGAGGATGATCAAGGGGAACATGTCACAGTCCCTAAGGAACCAACATCCTCAAAACCCATTTCCAAAAAGTCAAAACAACCCAAACAACAAAAATCCAAACACACCAACCCCCAAAAAAGCAATTCTGGAAGTTGAGATGCCTGAAGCTGCTAATGTGCAATCTGCACTTTCAAAAGAAGTGACTAAAACTTACTCTCAGTCTCATTCATCTCAAATACCCGAAAGAGCACCAATATCCATTCTGTTTACAAGAATGAAACTCAAAAAGACCATAACTACTAACCTTTCTTTCAAAACAACTGAATCGACTGAACAAAACCCAGCTGCTGATCCCATAACTACTGACCCACAAACATCACCAGCACTTGAGATAGCTAATATTCTCTCCGGGCTGAAACAACACAATCCATCTGAAAACGTCAATCCCCAATACCACATAAACAACGGATAAAAATGCAGAAATAGGTATTGATGTGAATGTGTTAAGCCCTAACCAAGGAGATGAGGAGGGACCAAGGCCTCTAAGCCCAAACTTAGATTCCTTAGGTATATTTGAGGCTACTACTACTCTTATACCATCCAGTTATGGATTTCAGGATAGTAGTACCATAGCTAAGACCTCAAATATGGAAACTACTGATGAAGGCCCTTTGCCTGAAGTAGGAAAACCTCAATACCAAGAAAAAGAGGTTCATGAGACAACTAGGTTGGGCCTAGCTCATGAGACAAATGATAATATTCTCATTGAGGACTATGTCAGTGATTCAGATGATTCCATTGATTTAGATGATGGATCAAAATCTCCACAAAATGAATTGACGGAACGGCAGACTGTGAAGGTCCTGATTCTAATGTATCTGTACTCAAGGAGACAGTCATAGAAGAACAAGTTAAAGACCACTTACACCCCAATTCCCCAAAAGTGGCATCCCCAGTTCACACTAAGGATCACCCCAAAACACACCCTCCAGAATCACAAAAGCCTACCCAATTCTCTGGGTTATCAAGCATAGACCTTAACCAACTATGCAACCCAGATGGTCCCTTATACAAGATGGTACATCAACTTATTTCTGATCATCTCAAAGACTTTATGACTGCTATGGAGTTAAAGAACAACACTCAAATTGTGATGATTAACAATGCCATTGATCATAAGCTTGGTGAATTGTCAAGAAAGATGGAAGACAACATAAGACAATTAGCCCATATATTTGGTGTAACACCTCCACCTCCATGGTTTCCAAAAGTAGATGAAGCCAAAAAGGGGGAGATGTCAAAGGAACCTGAAACTATGTCTCTTGAAGACTCAAAAAGAGCTAGAGAAGCACAAAAACTCAAGGTATCTCAAAAATTAACTGCCATGACCAGACAAGAAAAAGCTCTGAAAGAAAGAGATGAATGGTATCAAAAACAAGAGAGAGAGCTTAGAGAAAAGGCTAAAAAGTCCTCCCAAGACCATAGTGAAGTTGCTGCTGAAGACAAGACCAGAAGTACTGAAGACAATCCTTCAGTAGTTGATGCTGCTCAGATCAACACTTCAGTAGTTGACAATTCCTACACTAAACCAAAACAACCTTCTAAAGCAACAGAAACAAACCCAGCTGATATTCCAAAGCATGTTCCCATTTCTTCTATACCAGTTACAGAAGATAAAACACAAAAAGAAGAAATGACAGAAGAAGAAAGAATAAAAGCAGAAAGAAAGGCAAAGGAAAATAAGATATGGGAAAGCTTAGAAGCAAGGGATGACTTGAGTCTTGATGAATAGTTACAAATCTATGAACAAAAGTTGAATGAGTTGGAATCACAAGAAAGACTTGATGAGCAAACTCTCCTTGCTGCAGAAGAAGATAAAAGACAACAGCTGATAACTTATATCCGCAAAAACAGCAAGACAAGGAAATTTTCACTCAAGGGTCTTTTAACTAAAGAACTAACAAGACAGGCAGGGCTTGTATCAGAAAGACTGGCCAAAGAGAAAGACAGAAAGTTGAAAAGAGCCCAAATAATTCAAGAATTGGTAAAGAACAATTATGGTTCAAAGCAATAGACATGTAAGTGGAAAGAAGATGTACTTTATGAAACTTACAAAAAGTTCAAGGCTGACAGACTTGCAAATCTGGAGAAATTCAAACCCACACAGTCTGCTACCAAAAAGCCAGGGGAAAACACAACAACTAACTTTTAGAATTGCATGGTTGGTCCCTGTGGTTTTCCAATATTGCACTCTTGATCCTAGTGCTTCACTATTTACATCGTTGGTCCTTGAGTTTAACAAAATTGCACTCGTGTAGTCCTTACCTCTAACTGTCGTTAAATTCCTCCGTTAAAAATAGGTAAATTACATTTTTGCCTTCAATTATAAAAGAAAAACAATTTAAAAACCTAAATAAAAAAAAAGATAAGTGGACCCCACCCCGTTTCTTTTTCCCCAACCCCACCCACCGTTCTTCTTCCACATATCTTCAACTCTTTCATCTTCTTCCCCTGCTTGCTCGCTCTCTCTCTCTCTCTCTCTCTCTCTCTCTCAACCACAATGCAGTACAGTAACATGACGACGACATTCACAGCAATAATAATATTATTATTATCATTCCTCCTCACCATAACCACCATCAATGCCCACAACATCACAACCATCCTAAACAGGCACCCTGAGTTCTCCACCTTCAACCACTACCTAACCATAACACATCTAGCAGACGACATTAACAACCGTCAAACAATCACTGTCTGTGCAGTGGACAACACGGGTATGAAAGATCTATTGTCCAAAAACCTCTCTGCTTAGGCTATGAAGAATGTTCAATCTCTTCATGTTTTATTTGATTACTTTGGTGCCAAGAAGCTGCATCAGATCACTAATGGCACAGCTTTAGCTGTGGAAGAAGAAGGGTGGGTAGGGTTGGGGGAGAAGAAGGGGGGTGGGGGGTGGGGTCCACTTACTTTTTTTTAGGTTATAAATTGTTTTTCTTTTATAATTGAGGGCAAAAATGTAATTTACCTATTTTTAACGGAGGAATTTAACGACAGTTAGAGGTAACGACCACACGAGTGCAATTTTGTTAAACTCAAGGACCAACAATGTAAATAGTGAAGCACTAGGACCAAGAGTGCAATATTGGAAAACCACAGGGACCAACCATGCGATTCTCTCGTGTAATTATTTAGCCAAAATAATATTGTCAAGAAGACCCATAAAGGGTCATACGAATTCAGCCCCAAAAAGGGATTCTTGGACCTCAACCAAACCCTAATCACACCAAAGTGGGAGAATGGATGCAAGAAACTGAGGTAGCAAGATGGAGGGTGTGTTCTAAAGGGTTAATCTTCAAAGGTGAAGCCTTTGTAAGAACCCTAACCCCCAATTCATCTAAATTTCGAACCACATAAGTGGGTTTTGAGAAAATTGTGTTAAACTCGTGTTAGTACTTGATTACAAGTGATGTTGATCATCTCCAATGGTTTAGTGATAAGCTAATTACTAGTAATTTGCTAGTTTGTAAAGATAGATGATTTTGGGTTTTCATTAGTAGCTTTGATTATGCTAAAATGGTTACCAATCTATGATATTAGCTTGAAATATATTAGAGATACACTCTATATGTATTGCATGATACTTTTGTATTGGTTGATTTGCAAGTTGAAATTGAAGGTAGTCTAACTTGATGGCTAGAATGATGTAGGCATGATATAATTGTACCATGTGCTTAGATTGTTGTACGCACACTAAGCAGTTGATGAAATGCCTAGCTAATGTCAATGTGTGAAATTGTGTGATTCCAATAAGTATGCCTTAGAAGCATGAATTCTAGGCTAAAAGGTAACGAGAAACACACCATACGGTGAAATGGAGACCTAATGATGATTAGGAAGTTAAATGTGCACTAAATATGATTTATAAAAAGGGGTAGTTCGTAATTAGGACTATTGCCTTATGTTGGTGCATATAAGTATGTAAAGGGTAGTTTGACTTTTAAAAAGTCAAACTGACCCAAATATAAGTTTTGAATGAAGTGGTGTGTGAAAACTCATGAAATGAGTTAGTTATTTGATATAATGACTAACATAATTTATCTTGAGTATAGTGAAGTTTGTCGCTTGACAAGCATGGTAAAAGCATGGAAATGAACGAATCAAATGGATGCAATTCAAGCAGGAAACTCAATAGATGCATGTAAGTATTTCTTACGCTCTTAGTTTATAAAAAACAAAGGTAAGACGCTGCTGAGAATGCAGTGAAAACGCTGCAGAAATTCAGTAAAACGCTGCTGAAAATGCAGCAAAAAGCTGCTAAAAACGAAGCGAAAATGCAGCAAAAATACTGCTGAAAATGCAGCGAAATTGCTGCAGAAAATGTAGCAAAAAGCTGCTAAAAACGCAGCGAAAATGCGGCTGAAAATGCAGCAAAAATAAGGCTGAAAATGCAGCAAAAAGCTGCTAAAAACGCAGCGAAAAGCCTGCTGAAAATGCGGCAAAAATGCTGCTGAAAATGCAGCAAAAATCTGCTGAAAATGCAGCGAAATTGCTACAGAAAATGCAGCAAAAAGCTGCTAAAAACGCAGCGAAAATGCTGCTGAAAATGCAGCAAAAATAAGGCTGAAAATGCAGCAAAAAGCTGCTAAAAACGCAGCGAAAAGGCTTATAAAAATGCGGCAAAAATGCTGCTGAAAATGCAGCAAAAATCTGCGGAAAATGCAGCGAAAACTCTGCAGTAATGTGCAGCAAAAAGCTGCTAAAAAAATGTAGCGAAATGTTGTACTAAGTTTAAGAAAGCTCATTGTGAACGCCATGAGCGGGAACGGTATCCTTTGATAAATAATGAACTTATTACAAGGAGACTATAAGGTATAAGCCAAACGGGTTAAGTGCGTCAATTGAGGTTGCATCACTTGAGCCCAACGCTTAATATAAAATAAATGAACTATGAGTAAACGGGTCTAATGGTAGTATACTCATCCTTTGAACCGGTATCTAATGCTTATATAACATGCATTAGGATTCAAGAAGTTATGCGGATTAGATGGTGATGTCTCGCCATTTGAATCCCGCGAAATTAATGTGTGAATTAAGTTTTTACTACAGGTAAGAATATTGGAAAAATGGGCACATGTTGCCAATGGTCATGAAGAGAAGATTGCAAGGTATTGTAATGGGTCAACGCTACCTGGTAAGTACGTAGGCTAATAGACGGCCTTTGAGCCAAGAAGTAGTAACAACTATCCACATGAAGTGTGGATGTCAGATCGGTAAGTCATTTCGAAACTATGATTAATGCGCGCTTATACGCTTTGAAACGAATAAAGTTTGTGAAACTAAGAAAATAGTGAAAATAATTAAGGGATGTCGCTAATGGACATCCGTTGTTTAAGCAAATCCGGGCATATCCAAGTGCCCGGGGATAAGAAAGCGTTTGATTTAATAATAGAGTTGGTTATTCATATGATGGATAATCAATAAAACTTAATGGGTCAAAATGGGTAAATGTTATAAGGTGTGATGATCCGAACGGGTATTAAATCTTGGGATTTGATACCTTAACATGTGCAATTAAGGTTGGTTGAGTATCATAGGAATCGGGTTCTTTTATACAGGCAAAAGGGAGTTTCTGCAACTCTAGACCGTAGCCTACGGCTTGGAACCATAACCTACGGTTGTGAACCGTAACCTACGGCGGGGTTATTTCCAAAAATTTGAACAGTTATTTTAAAGCTGTAAATTGATTAGCCGAGGCTCGTTGGGTCCCTTTGCTTAATATATGATCCTAATAATTAACTTTTGGAATGAATTCGACCTATTAAACCCAAATACTAATTGTTTATCGTTCGTATTTGTGGTAGGTAAGTTTTAAGAGCATAACCGGACGCGGAACGAACATCGCACAAAACCGAACACGCTCGAGACCAAGATCGCCAAGGCGGATGGAGAATTGATTCCGTCTTCACACATTGTGCGGGACATTTTAATAAATCGTTAATGATGATATTCATAGCAAATGAGTTGGTAGTCAAGTTTTGTAATGACAAGTTTATAAACAACATGTGCGGATCATCCAAGGATCCGGATGTGTAGATATGGGTTCATAAAAAAAAAATTTACACTAATCTGGGATCATAAAACTGAATTAATTGGTTTATACCGGGTTGGGTCTTACAAGTGGTATCAGAGCCATAGGTTTGAGGGATCCGAGTGTCGGGAAGGATACTTGGACTCAAACCGTGCGCTCAAAGTGTTGAATGGTGTTCGGTTCGATACTTGATCGAGGAATCCGGTAAGTAATATCTGAAATAACAATCCGGTTTGATCGGAGATTGTCATGAAAAAAATGAATAATTCATTGTTTAAACTTTGAAAAGAAACTATATTTTTTTATATCCAACATATACGTTCTTATAAATTTTCATGACACACTATGTAAATTGTCCAACCATAGGTCCTTAACTCCCAACATCTAAGAGATGACGTGTACACAGGACATCCAAGTATAAAAAAAGATTTCATTATATATGAAAATGAACTTCTTTGATCATCAAAATTCAGTCATCAACACTGTTCTCAAAACCAAATATGAGCATAGATAATTTTTATTCCCAAATCTTTCTATATAATTTTTCACAAATTTAGACCAAACCATCATATGGACATGTATTGTCAAGCATGAACTCAAAACCAAATATGAGCATATAAACCAAAACAGTGTAGATAAACCAAAACACAACCATTTGATATCAGTATAAACAAGTAAACAGAGAAGTAAAGAAGTATCAACAAGATATTTATTTTAATAAACAAATCAAGTTTAACCTGGAAGATGAACTTGAAGATATAATCCACTTTCGGATTGTGTCGACGTTTGCCAGATTCGTTACAACATGATTACTCTTTTCAGCGTCCTCGGTCGCACCTTGTCGTTCTTATTAAATAATTAAAATAAAAAAACCTTATCAACAGAAAATCAAAACGTACTGTACTAGGTGTTATGTGTGCGTCACTTCGTACCACCATTAACTCTCTGCAAAAATAAAGATAAAGTAATTTGTTTCAACAATTCTCATGATGAACGACACTGTATATTTATATAAATATATGCAGTTTTAAAGAAAGAAAGAAAATGTAAAATTAATATTTGTTGAATATAATTATTTGAAGCTTGTGGTCCTACCACATCACATAATATTATATATAACAATTTGAACGGATTTTTGCGAGCAAATATAGAAACTTAATTATCTAGAAAATAAACCTTTATTTATCTTTACTACATGTTACAAGTATCTTAATGCATTGAAGGGTAATTTGGGGAAAATTTATATGACATTTGAGGGTTGAAGCACATGACTTTTCACATCCCATCTTAACTTTACAAAGTTGGACATGTTTGCCCATTGCTTACTCTTTATAATGTAGTAGAGAAGTAGAGATAATTAAGAGAAAATTGCTCGAATAGTCCATGTGGTTTGCTTAAATTTTACCTTTAGTACCTAACTTTTATAAATTACATCTGTAGTCCTCAACTTTTGGTGTTTCTTAACACGGATAGTCCCTAGAGTTAACGGAGGTTAGATTATCCAGTTAAATGGGTGTAAAATTACTAAACTAGCCCTTACTTTAATAAAAATATATAATAATAAAAATAATAGTAATAATGTGGGTCCCACACTTCTTCTTCCTACTTCATCTTCTCTACCTCATCACCTTCACAAACCACCATCACCCATCTCCACCCTTCACCACCACCGACATCCACCAAACACCACAACCACCACCCACCCAACAACCAACACAGCCCCCACCAACACTCTCCTGAATTGATAAAGTAAGGGATAATCTTCAATATAGAAACAGTGAAGCCAAATGACTGAACTTGATCAAGCTTGGTGTAAAAAGGATATTAAGCATGGAAATGTTATTGATAAAACAGGTGATTCTTTTAATAAGGCAACAAGAGATTGGACTGCACCCAAAATATGTCGTATTCAAATCTTCTCAAAGGGTTAGGCCATAAGGGGTGGTAAACATTCCATCATTACCATCACACTATCACACCCAATCAGATTTTGTCATCTCATTCTATCACATTCTATCACATTTCATCATTAAACTCATGCGGCGGTGTTCACATTCCATCACATTTCATCACTAAACTTTATTTTTTTAAAATATATAAAAACATTATATTAAATAAAAAAATATTATATTAAATATAAAAACATTATATTAAATAAAAAAACATTATATTAAATAAAAAAAATTACAATAAATAAAAAAAATACATTAAATAAAAAAAATTAAGTGAGCGATGGGTAAGGGTCCTCGTACTCGATATCTAAACCACCCACGTGTTCCGTTAGATCAAATCGAAGCTGATAGTGGACTTGTTCATCCCGCAACTCCAAAAGAACATCATTTGGAACCTTTGTTGGTATATCCGTATCCATAACGTAATCCGGAGATATTGTGCGCCTATCTTCCTTTATGATCATGTTGTGTAATGTGACATCCGTCACTTTTATTTTCATATAATAATAATAATAATATTATTAATAATAATATAAATAAAAATTCAGATTTTATTATATACATTTTTTACCATTTCCAAACCATAACCAACCATCCCTTTACCCATTAACTTAACCCAACACATAACCTAACCCATTAATCCTTCTTTCTTTCCCACTCTTGGACCCAATCCAGATCTGGCCCAACAACAGACCAAGCCCAAATCCCCTCCCCTTGTATCTGTGTTAAAAAAAAAAAGAAAAACGTTTTGGCCTTGCTGTGGCTCGAACTCGGGATCACGACCGGGTCACAACACACATAGCACACCACCACTACACCACACCCTTGTTTTGTTATTTCAATCAAACCTTAATTGTTTTAACCCTTCTAATCGCTGAACCATCTCCTTCTTCTTTCCCTGGCTGTGCGACGCAAGAACAAAGAAAAAGGAAACAGAAAAGTCAACAAGCTGAAATCGTGGAAACACTCTTTAATGTTTTTTTTTGACCGAATTAATTTTTACACGTCAATCCTTTGCCTAATCGTCGCGATTAACAACTCCAATCCTTCCTAATTAATCAATTATCACGCGTAATAATTATGAACGGGTCAAAACATGCCATACGTACAATCCGAGCTTTACCTATAAATTGAACATAGATTAGCAGTCCCTAAGTGCCGAAACATCTCTCCTTACCTCTAAATACTGTTCTAGATCATTATACGAAGCAAGTGAATTCGTGTTTGACTTTCTAGTTGACTCACGAATTAGAAGAAATCCAATCGGTATGTCATAATTCCTTGTTTCTGTGTTTTAATCGTCTCCCATGGAGTATTAACCCCATGATTGATTGGCCGTTAACATTGTATTCGAGTCAATTGTAATTCTAGGGTTTATAGGTTAGAATTGGGGAAGAAGACTATTTTCATAATTGTTTATAATTATTACAAAACAGAAAATATAACCAACTGACCACACAGATCAGTTGGTAATACATGTTGCTTAAAAACGTTGGACCAGCCCATGACAGGGGTTCGAGTCCCTCTTGCCTCTTTTCTTTTTTTTTTCAATTATTGAAACCAAACAATTAACCTATATAAACAATTACAATCCAATATCACTCGTTCTCAGGGTGTGGCTCAGTTGGTGGCCACGCTTGTGATAAAACCCGAACCGGCCAGAGGCCCGGGTTTGATTCCCATAACTAACAAGTACTTTTGCCATCTTTATATATATACTTAATATATTAAACCTTTTAAAATAGTTTTTAAATACTAAAAGTGGTTTATAAATTCTACAAAAATTAGTATATGATCTCCAAATGATAAAGTTCATCATCCAATTTTTAGTTTTTCAAAAATAAATTATTTATTATATATTATTAATAATACAAGTTTATTCATTTTTATTTATAAAATTCAATAAAAATAGCTAAACAATTTTATTAAATCTCACAAAAATTATCCTAAACTTGTATATCCTTAAACATTTCAGAAAATATTTTTGTTTTAGAAAAACCGTTTATTTTATATTTTTAATTAATTTCTGTTAGTTTTAATCATAATTAAATCATAATAAATTCATTTTTCAATATTTTCGTACCAAAATTTTACATAAATTATTTCTATTCATTTGGAACAGAAATACAATTTTTAATTCAAATTCCTTTAATTTTAATATTTTTAGATATTAAAGGCATATTTTGACAATTTGAGATAAATAGATTAAATATTCTATTTTCAAGAAAATAATTTTATAAAAATTATTTTCATACTAAAGACCTTATTTTGTGACCATCTTCAATTTGATATTACAGAAAGACCTTTGATTATTTATTTGCCAAATTTCTTTTATTTATTAAACGTTTAATTTATTAATCAAACAAATACTTATCCCCAATTCGAAGCCCTAGAAAATACTTATAGACCATATAGACTTAGACTTATTTGTTACATTATACATAGGGTGATACTTGGCAACGTTGGATTATACTTATTCAATTACACAAGACTTACCACCTTGCTAAGGTGAGTATTACTTATCCCCTTTTTCACTTTTACAACTTTTGGGGTGATTCATGCACAAGTATACAAAACCTTCATATTCATTTACACATACATTTTATTCATTTACAATTCATATACGTGTCTTGTTTATCTTTGTGCTTATGCTTGAACATGAACGTAGCTTACATACAAAATCATACATCTAGACATAACATATGTTATGGTGCTCTTTATACATAGACGTAACTTATGTTACGGTGCTCATTTAGACATAACTTTGTGTTATGGTGCTCTTTTAGACTCACACGTGTTGAGGTGCTCATTATCAATTTCATTGTACAACTTTACATTTGATCTTTGTCTTGTTTGGTTACTTGTGTGTTTACATAATGCCTTGGTGATGCTAGACACATGAATTGTACTACTTTTCAAAACTTATACTATACGTACAGAACTAAGTAGTACTCACCAACATCATATGTTGACAAAATTATTTTCGTGCATGTTTCAGGATAAGCTGCTTGATGCTTCACATAGGACTTTGGACTTAGACTAAATCAATCAATTTTCTTTATTTTGTTGTCTTGTATTTAATTTCACATGATTGTAAAACAATATTCAATAATCATATATTTACATTTTAGTACCATGAGCTTTTGAACAATCGTCACTACGTGGCACCTCGATGATTCCGCCATCGGTTGGGGTGTTGCAGATTGGTATCAGAGCATGGTTATAGGGAACTAGGTTATTAGATAAAATGGCCTAGACTATAACCGAACTTCAACTTTCATACATAATATTTCCTGAATTACCCTACCCCTCATTTCCCTCTACTTTCCTTCTTCTCTCTCTCCGTTCTTCTCATCTTTCATCATGGTGCATAGAGATAGTGTCCTACAAGGAGTGGAAAGTTTACATCAACGGGAGCAGTACCTTTCATGAAGACACTCTTAGGCATAATGCCTACTCTTATTCTGCCCCTTCGAAGTTGTTGAACTTTAATGAGTGTGATAAGGACACGTGCAATCTGGAAGGGTGGATGCCTGTACACTGGGTTTTCTGGCATAGGCAAGCATAGCGCATAAATCCATTTACGGACCTGTTATGCTTACCTAGGGATTCCTGGAGTGAGTGTCCACTTATAGGCTAAAGCATGTCTTCTTTGATCACCATTGGGTTCAACTCCTTTGAAAAGTCAACGTTCTTGTTGGGCTTTACAGCTAGACAAGGGCACTCCAAACATTTATGCAAGTTTTTCAATAATACTCTCTCGTTTCATATACAATACTTTGCATATCATGATTGCTTACAATAATCATATCTTCATAATTATCTATACGATTATACACTTTCTAATCTCATGATTAATCATTGACTACCTCATAGATGTCTGCTCGCCGCATGCTCTGTGATGCCAGCCAACGCCCTGTTCGTGCTTCTGGACAGCGTTCTGATCTTCGCCTCGCATCTTTAGTCGCTGAGCAAATTGCTGCAGTGATCCCGAACCTTGTCAGTGAGATAACCCAGAATAGTAACAGTGCCAACACAGGGAGCACGACTCAATTTCGGTGCACTTTCAAACACTTTAACTCCTGCAACCCCACAAAATTCACTGGTGAGGAGGGTGCTACTGGTCTCCTCCAATGGTTTGAAAGCATGGAAAGCACCTTTGTGAACAGTGAATGCCCTGATGAACTCCGCGTTCGCTATGCTACTAGTGTCCTTCAAAAGGGGGCGCTAACCTGGTGGAATGGCGAAAAGCGTAATCGAGGAGCTGATGTTGCTTTATCTTTATCTTGGGCTGAGGTTAAGGAACTCATGATCGCCAAATTCTGCCCTAGGAACGAAATCAGGAAACTAGAAGAAGAGTTCTATGGGCTGAAACAAGACAGTGGTGAGAATCTTGCGTATAATACCCGATATCACGAACTTAGCATACTGGTTCCACACATGGTCACCCCAGTCTCTCGAGCAATCGAAAAATATATCGAGGGATTACCTGACCTGATTCAAGACGTTGTCACTGGAGGCAAAGCCACTACGGTAGAAGAAGCCATTCAACTTGCAGCCACATTAACAGACAAACATGTAAGGAAAGGAAACCTAGTTAGGAAGGGCACCAAGACATCTACTGAGAAAACCACCAATGCTGTTGAACAATCTAAGACTGTTTTAGCAAAGGCCGCCACTACTGCTTCGAACTCTAAGAAACGAATGGGCGATAATCTGAACCATACTGTGGTGGATCCTGTGGCTCAACCCCCTATCAAGAAAGCCTACACGGGAATCCATCCTCAATGCAGCACTTGCAAGTATCATCACCCTACAAGTCTTCCATGTCGTCAATGCACTAGATGTGGAAGGTTTGGAAACTTTGTTACCACTTGTCGAGTAATGGTTAGGACACAGAATAATCATCAAATAGCTGCCCAGGAACCACTACAGATTACTAACGTCGGGCATGTTATCATTGTAGAGACCCTAACCACATGCGACCTCAATGCCCTAAATTGAATAATGTAAACCTAGTGGCACATGGACGAGCTTTCAATAACAATATAAACGAAGCGAACAGCCAGGATGACGCTAACCCCACTGGCTAAGCCATGGATGGAATCTTCTTAAAACACGGGAATCCAACACTTGCGTTTTCATTTTCTTGATCCTATTATCATTTTGTACCCAATTTTGTCGCACTCATTAGCATACAACATCTAGAAATTTCCTTGCATACTATTGTGTACGAACACAGATTGGAAATTTATCATATTCGGTTACGTTTATTTTATATCGTATAAGTTTCAGACTCTACCTTACATTTTATTGAAACATTTGGACTTGAATTCTGTGAAAACCAAACTACTAAAAACTTGATACTTGATCCTACAGAGCTTTTCTAAAAACGTCATGGTTTGATATATGAAACTTGATTTTTTTTCCCTTAATTTGACTATTCATTGAACATCTAATTATTCATGATACCCGTAAATATTTGATAACACTTACACTTAATGGTTGTAGTATTTACAAACTTGCTTGCATGTGTGTATTATCCACGCAACTCAGATAAACATTTCATTTAAAGGGCTCCTCGGACGAGTGGTAGCCCATACTTAAATACTGTTATGAGTCATTGCGATGCAATTGACCTAGTCATTACATAGCCTCATTTCATTGATAAACGTGTTGTTGTGTCATCTTCTTGTGAAACTTATTTGCTTTAATGTGTGTTAGATTAGGATCATAGAAGGACACAAAACCCTAATGTAAGGTAAATTGATGATTCCGGTCCGGAACGTAATCATGAATTTACAGGTGCGTTAGGGTAGTGTGAAATTCTATTAGAGTTTTTGGTAGGCGTCCAGTACGTTTTCAAGGTATCAAAGGTGTGGTGGGTTAGCTGCAGTACACCCTGTATACAAACACTAATGATGCATTGAAAGTGAGACTGGAAGTCGGACCAGGAACAAACTCTAGTTACTTGTTAGTTCATTCGGTCTTTCTATAGTCAATCAACTCGTACATTTATTTTAGGATTCCTAAAACTTGCAATTTAAGTGATTTACTAGATTCTTATTCTCGTTATTATTCGAACCTAGTCCAAATCCTTAACTCACACCTATCAAACCTCTTACCCAAATCAATCGAATTTTTCAAACCACAGTTACCTTAATTTCTACCCAAGCATCCATAACCCTATGTGTCTAATAACTTCGGGACCAAGTTTCTAAAAGTAGGGGATGCTGTGACATCCGTCACTTTTATTTTCATATAATAATAATAATAATAATAATAATAATAATAATAATAATAATAATATAAATAAAAATTCAGATTTTATTATATACATTTTTATCATTTCCAAACCATAACCAACCATCCCTTTACCCATTAACTTAACCCAACACATAACCTAACCCATTAATCCTTCTTTCTTTCCCACTCTTGGACCCAATCCAGATCTGGCCCAACAACAGACCAAGCCCAAATCCCCTCCCCTTGTATATGTGTTAAAAAAAAAAAAAAAAACGTTTTGGCCTTGCTGTGGCTCGAACTCGGGATCACGACCGGGTCACAACACACATAGCACACCACCACTACACCACACCCTTGTTTTGTTATTTCAATCAAACCTTAATTGTTTTAACCCTTCTAATCGCTGAACCATCTCCTTCTTCTTTCCCTGGCTGTGCGACGCAAGAACAAAGAAAAAAAAAACAGAAAAGTCAACAAGCTGAAATCGTGGAAACACTCTTTAATGTTTTTTTTTGACCGAATTAATTTTTACACGTCAATCTTTGTGCCTAATCGTCGCGATTAACAAGCTCCAATCCTTCCTAATTAATCAATTATCACGCGTAATAATTATGAACGGGTCAAAACTTGCCATACGTACAATCCGAGCTTTACCTATAAATTGAACATAGATTAGCAGTCCCTAAGTGCCGAAACATCTCTCCTTACCTCTAAATACTGTTCTAGATCATTATACGAAGCAAGTGAATTCGTGTTTGACTTTCTGGTTGACTCACGAATTAGAAGAAATCCAATCGGTATGTCATAATTCCTTGTTTCCGTGTTTTAATCGGCTCCCATGGAGTATTAACCCCATGATTGATTGGCCGTTAACATCGTATTCGAGTCAATTGTAATTCTAGGGTTTATAGGATAGAATTGGGGAAGAAGACTATTTTCATAATTGTTTATAATTATTACAAAACAGAAAACATAACCAACCGACCACACAGATCAGTTGGTAATACATGTTGCTTAAAAACGTTGGACCAGCCCATGACAGGGGTTCGAGTCCCTCTTGCCTCTTTTTTTTTTTTTTTCAATTATTGAAACCAAAAATTTAACCTATATAAACAATTACAATCCAATATCACTCGTTCTCAGGGTGTGGCTCAGTTGGTGGCCACGCTTGTGATAAAACCTGAACCGGCCAGAGGCCCGGGTTCGATTCCCATAACCAACAAGTACGTTTTGCCATCTTTATATATATACTTAATATATTAAACCTTTTAAAATAGTTTTTAAATACTAAAAGTGGTTTATAAATTCTACAAAAATTATTATATGATCTCCAGATGATAAAGTTCATCATCCAATTTTTAGTTTTTCAAAAATAAATTATTTATTATATATTATTAATAATACAAGTTTATTCATTTTTATTTATAAAATTCAATAAAAATATCTAAACAATTTTATTAAATCTCACAAAAATTATCCTAAACTTGTATATCCTTAAACATTTCAGAAAATATTTTTGTTTCAGAAAAACCGTTTATTATATATTTTTAATTAATTTTTGTTAGTTTTAATCATAATTAAATCATAATAAATTCATTTTTCAATATTTTCGTACCAAAATTTTACATAAATTATTTCTATTCATTTGGAACAGAAATACAATTTTTAATTCAAATTCCTTTAATTTTAATATTTTTAGATATTAAAGGCATATTTTGACAATTTGAGATAAATAGATTAAATATTCTATTTTCAAGAAAATAATTTTATAAAAATTATTTTCATACTAAAGACCTTATTTTGTGACCATCTTCAATTTGATATTACAAAAGACCTTTGATTATTTATTTGCCAAATTTCTTTTATTTATTAAACGTTTAATTTATTAATCAAACAAATACTTATCCCCAATTCGAAGCCCTAGAAAATACTTATAGACCATATAGACTTAGACTTATTTGTTACATTATACATAGGGTGATACTTGGCAACGTTGGATTATACTTATTCAATTACACAAGACTTACCACCTTGCTAAGGTGAGTATTACTTATCCCCTTTTTCACTTTTACAACTTTTGGGGTGATTCATGCACAAGTATACAAAACCTTCATATTCATTTACACATACATTTTATTCATTTACAATTCATATACGTGTCTTGTTTATCTTTGTGCTTATGCTTGAACATGAACGTAGCTTACATACAAAATCATACATCTAGACATAACTTATGTTATGGTGCTCTTTATACATAGACATAACTTATGTTACGGTGCTCATTTAGACATAACTTTGTGTTATGGTGCTCTTTTAGACTCACACGTGTTGAGGTGCTCATTATCAATTTCATTGTACAACTTTACATTTGATCTTTGTCTTGTTTGGTTACTTGCGTGTTTACATAATGCCTTGGTGATGCTAGACACATGAATTGTACTACTTTTCAAAACTTATACTATACGTACAAAACTAAGTAGTACTCACCAACATCATATGTTGACAAAATTATTTTCGTGCATGTTTCAGGATAAGCTGCTTGATGCTTCACATAGGACTTTGGACTTAGACTAAATCAATCAATTTTCTTTATTTTGTTGTCTTGTATTTAATTTCACATGATTGTAAAACAATATTCAATAATCATATATTTACATTTTAGTACCATGAGCTTTTGAACAATCATCACTACGTGGCACCTCGATGATTCCGCCATCGGTTGGGGTGTTACATGTAATATGACACACGCGTACACAACACTACTTATTTTCGCTTGATCAACCAAATAATTCTTTTGATAAACGAAATCGATTTTTAAACACCTCGTCGTTGTACTTTGGGTTTTCTACAAAGTAATCGTTTATCAAAACGTCACTTGCCCCCACCGATCACGCTGCACCATTCTTTTCTTTGGACGTTCCGTATTTTGATGTTGCGCCGCCTCGCAAACCATTGCAAAAAATTCCATCGAAGAACCCGATGAGTCAGAAGAACTAGACGAGTTGAGTGGACACGAGGGGCCTTCTATTTGATATAAATTTTCTTTGCTTCTTTGATTATGGAATGTAAGTTTTGATTGTTGGTGGTATTGATTTTGGTTGAAAATGAAATATATATATATAGAGAGAGAGAGAAATTTGTGTGAATTTTTTTTTAAAGTTTAAAACGGTCATCAGACCGTTGGCCAACGACCATTTTTTGGCCCAAATCAACGTGATAGCTATCATGATAAAATGCGTCGCGGCCGTGATAAATTTGGGTGGGGCGGTGTTTCGCGGCCATCACGCCATCACGACGGGGCTGTCGCGGACTGCCCCGCCTAACCTTATAAAACTGTTCCAACTATCACTGTTTCCAGGTTTGTTATGAACTGAGAAAAAGTTTTGTGGGCCCAACCCTACAACCACAAACCATAATCAAACATCCAACCACCTTTTAAACCATCACATCTAGGGTTAAGGTCGAGGACAAGGGATCTGTCCATAATAAACCACCTTGATCTTTCCTGCATCTCGCCACATAACACCTAAAAAAGGCTTTTAAGAAAGGTGCCAAGATGTCTGCATACAGAACCGAAGATGAGTACGATTACTTGTGTTTGAATACACCACCGCAAGAGAGTGTTGGTGGGGCTGTGGTGGTTGGTGGGGCTGTGGTGGTTGGTGGATGTCGGTGGTGGTGAAGAGTTGAGATGGGTGGTGGTGGTTTGTGAAGGTGATGAGGTGAAGAAGATGAAGTGGAGAAGATGAAGTCTGAGACCCACATTAATTAATATTATTTTTATTATTATATATTTTTATTAAAGTAAGGGTACGTAGTTTAGTAATTTTACACCCACTTAACTGGATAATCTAACCTTCGTTAACTCCAGGAACTATCCGAGTTAAGAAACACCAAAAGTTGAGGACTACAGATGTAATTTTTAAAAGTTGGGGATTAAAGCTGAAATATGAGCAAACCATAAGGACTATTCAAACAATTTTCTCTATAATTAACAAATAAGTCAGGGTATAATTGTCTTTTTAATTTGCTATATTATTTTACGAGTTTTATTTAAGAGTGATATTACAGAGTTTTGATTCACTATTTAGGCTTTATTGAGATTCATATTTGAGTGAGATAGATTTATTGTTTTCCATGATGTTTGGTTAGTACAAATAGATTGTTAGGCTTATTGTAATTTATGTGTTCAGATTTATACTAAAAAATTGAAAGAGTTCATTTAACCTAGTGTTTTGGTGATTTTTCCTATTCAGCATGGGCCTTGTAACACCCCAACCGATGGCAGAAACATCGAGAGGTCACGTAGTGATGGTTGTTCAATAGCTCATGGTACGAAATGGAAGTTGAATATTATTAAACAATTTACAATTTGTCTTACAAATTACATAAACTTGATTTGCATAAACTAGGTCCAAAGCTCCTATGTGTTCCAAGACTTGTACAACTTCCAATAGCAAATAAAACCTGAAACATGTTAAGTTGGAAAGATGGGGGGTCAACTATAAATAGTTGGTGAGAATACATAGGTTTTTCATATAGTTGAAAAGAATATGTTGTATAGCAATCATAGTTGAAGTATAATAATGAGTAATGATAGAATATGAGTCCGACATGTAACAATGCGTCTTTTGTACAATCAAACCTTGTGTCGACTGAGACCTAACTCGCAAGTTAGTAAAAGTGTAACTGTTATCGATCATCCCTGAATTTATGCGGGGGGACGGGTTTGTCAGACCTATAGCGCTATAATCTAAAAAGGCGGCTTGATCAATGTACCGTGTCTTTTTGATACATTCAAATGATAGAATGAGTAAATAATAGTGTAATTGAATCACAAGAAAGAATGAGTAAATGATAGTGTATAAAATGTTTAAACATGTTTCACCCCAAAAATGTAAAAGAGAAAAAGGGGCTATGTAAACTCACCTGTAATTCACTGTGTAGGTACTAGCAAAACAAACTCTGAACTTGAATTAATTGAACATCTTGTGCCCTATTACAAATAAAGGACGCCTTAATTTCTAAAGCAAATTAGTTTAATTCATTTCTTGGTTGTAAAGATAGCTTATTCAACTACCTAGACGCATTGAGCGAATGCGCGTCTTAAAGTGTGTATGACTTAAAGAACAGATGGTAACTTGGTTTGGGTTATTAAAATATGCGTACATGTAAACTTATTTAAAATATATACTTTAGTATATTATTTTCAGGGTCACATCTTTACATATTTGTAACTTATACGTTCGTTAAGTAACACATATATAGATGGTTTGACGTCATGATAATTCTAAATATGATAATATTTTGTTGACTAAAATTTAGGGAATGAATAAACCATATTGAAGTTGCACAAAAAAATCGTCAAAGTTGCTTTAAAAAAAACGACCGAATCTTTAGGTATATATTAGCTTTAAAATCATATTTCATATATAATAATTATTAGGAAAGATAGATCTAAGTGGGCAAGCACTTTCGATGGAATGTGTATAGGCAATTATCACCACATATCAATTCCACTCTATATGCCTGTCCATCTTTTATGTCTTTCTTGTCTTACCCAAAATCCAAAACTACCCTGCCCGAATAAACTCACTCCAAAACTAATCTTATAAACTCAATTTGACGAAACTAGTCGGGACAACAAGGAAACTCAAAAGGGTCTAGTACCTCTCTTGCGCGATGGTGAAACGAAACCAGAAGAGATAATGAACCGAAACCGTGACCATTACCGGTCATCGAACCGGGACTAAACCCAGCATGACCATTGTCACTGCATCATGAACCTGACCCGGAAATAGCAATGACCGATTCTTTGTTACAGTCGTCATCACCGTTCACGGCTCCACAACCCGGCTAGAAAACTTCACCGCTGGCAGCGCCGCTATAACTGAGTTGGAGCCAAGACCCTCGACATAGAACATGGAGATGAAAGGTGGAGATCGAATCAAAACGTGGTGAACCTAACCCGCTACACTTGTCGAATACCTGCAAGTCGCAGTCGTCACCTCGATGCCGCTACTGTTTGTTGATTCCATGCCGACCGGACTATCAAGAGAGGCCGTTACCGGTGACCAAAGTCGTCCTGACGCCTCTCTCTCAGGTATGAAGGATGCATTGGTTTAGAGATGTAGGTTTTTTTTTTTTTTTTTTTTTTTTTTTTTTTTTGTACTAGTGGTGGCTATCGGTTGGACAACTGATCTTCACAGACAACTTTTGCAAGAAGAGTTATGTATATACTTATGAATTTGGAGGTTTAAAAGTCAACACCATAAATGGTTGGAAAAATCTCTTACGTGATTTTAGGCTAAAATTATTGTATGGTTTTAATATATGTTGATAATTGCTTGTCATAATTAAATGAAAAGAAAACTATTGCTTATAATTGTTTTGCGGCATAAATTTTCAATGTCAAACTTAAATAGCATGATAATTGTGTACACAATAAAATGATAATTGTATACACGAATTATTTATAGTATTAAGAGCAAGGGTTCGGTTTATGGCAACACCGGGATTTTTTTTTTGACGCAATAGAGACGGATTGATAAGTATATGGGCGTAATCTAGATGGCTTGATTTATGAGTTTGATTGTGGTTGATTTGGTAAGTGGCGATGATAGTCTTTGGGTTGAAATTGTCTTGCCAAATTATTATTATACCAAATTTAAACTTACTGGAATTATGCCGGACTGTTAGAAGGTTCAGTGAATTTAAGGCTAATTAGAAACAAAATGATGATGATGCATAAATGTTGCTACTTCTCGTGTATGTTGTACTCCATTTAATTTATTATATATTTTTTTTTTCTTATATCCTTCATGACTTCACGTGAAGTGAAGTTTAGTTGATTTTATTATTATTATTACTAATATTATTATTATTATTATTATTATTATTATTATTATTATTATAAATAAAATTACTAAAAAGGTTAAAATAGATAGTTTATTGAGGAAATTTTGTATATGTTTGAATTTATACCAACTTTAAAATATACGTAATATATAAGAATGTTTTGAAATAAAAAAATTAAACATGGTTATACACAAACAAAAGTGGTATAATATAGGTAATGTGGTGATTTTACTAATAATAAATGGGGAAAAATACGTGATGTTACAGTCTCCCCTGCTTTTAGGAACTTCGTCCAGAAGTTATTAAAAACGCAGTGTTGAGGGTGGTTGGGTAAATGTTTGGACGTCAACTGTTTAGCTGGCAAACTTTTATAGGTACTTGGATAAACTACTTTAAATGATGGAACGGTATGTATGAGTTATGAGACTTGGATTTATTGTTCAAAAATAGCATGGAGGAATAAGTGTTTAACACCAACCCTAAGTTTTCAGTAATGCTAAAAGGAATACATTGAATGATTAACTACCAAAAGACTAGGGTTTGTTGTTAATCCGACCCCAGTCTCATTTTCAATGCATCATCGGTGTTTATATATAGGGTGTACCGCAACTAATCCACCACACCTTTGATGCTTTGAAAGCGCACTGGGTACCTTATCATAACCCTAATAGAATTTTACACTACCTTAACGTACCTGTAAATTCATGATTACGTTCCGGACCGCAATCACCAATTTACCTTACATTAAGGTTTTGTGTCCTTCCAAATACACATGTAAAACACACATGCAAAATAACCTTGTGATTGAATCTTATACATTGTATCCAAAAATGAGTCAAATTGTTGAGCAGGAAAAAGATTCTATCAGTCAGTGAGTAAGAACCTCTACCGATTGTTGAGCAGGTGCGATAGCCTCTACCAGTCGTTGAGCAGGTTGTATGGCCTCTACCGACTGTTGAGCAGGCATGATGACCTCTACCAATCGTTGAGTAGGTTATTTGGTACTCTACTAACTGTTGAACAAGTACTTCATCCTCTATCAGTTGTTTGATTAAGTGTACCAATTGTTACACACATAAATTGTAAATTGATAATATGTACATGTAAGCAATCAAGTATCAAGTATAGCATGCGAGTTGTAATAGAATTGCCCTAGACAGGGTTAATGACTCTAGGTGTGTCTATAGCAAATAGTTTATATTCCATGACTTCTAGTATCAAATGTTTAAATATGGTAGATAATCGAATCCTCATGTATAACTAAGGATTAAGTTTGATGCAACACACAATCCAGTTTCAATAGTTTGTTATCATGGGTAACTAGCTCATGTTTGAGAAGGTGAAGGATATGAATTCAGTTCTTGAGAGGATGATGCAAATCTCGATGCAGAATCAAGGTTGCGAGAGATAGTGAATGTGAAGATGGTTGATAAGGAGTTTATTTTATAATAAGGAGATTATGTAGCAGGTTAAATTGTGGGGTTAAAGTAAAGATAAGAAATAGGATGAAGATAGAGAATAGAAACAAGTAGAGTTGCAAGTAAGAGAAGCATGCACTGGTTAAAATCCTAAGCTTATAGACTAGATTATTTTTCTAATAACCTAATTCCCTATAACCATGTCTCTGATACCAATCTGTAACACCCCAACCGATGGCGGAAACATCGAGGTGTCACATAGTGATGATTGTTCAATAGCTCATGGTACTAAATGGAAGTTGAATATTATTAAACAATTTACAATTTGTCTTACAAATTACATAAACTTGATTTGCATAAACTAGGTCCAAAGCTCCTATGTGTTCCAAGACTTGTACAACTTCCAATAGCAAATAAAACCTGAAACATGTTAAGTTGGAAAGATGGGGTGGTTCAACTATAAATAGTTGGTGAGAATACATAGGTTTTGCATATATTTGAAAACAATATGTTGTATAGCAATCATAGTTGAAGTATAATAATGAGTAATGATAGAATACGAGTCCGACTTGTAACAATGCGTCTTTTGTACAATCAAACCTTGTGTCGACTAAGACCTAACTCACAAGTTAGTAAAAGTGTAACTGTTATCGATCATCCCAGAATTTATGCGGGGGGGGGGGGGGATGAGTTTGTCAGACCTATAGCGCTATAATCTAAACAGGCGGCTTGATCAATGTTAATATTTGTACTGTGTCTTTTTGTTACAGTCAAATGATAGAATGAGTAAATGATAGTGTAATTGAATCACAAGTAAGAATGAGTAAATGATAGTGTATAAAATGTTTAAACATGTTTCACCCCAAAAATGTAAAAGAGAAAAAGGGGCTATGTAAACTCACCTGTAATTCACTGTGTAGGTACTAACAAAACAAACTCTGAACTTGAGTTAATTGAACATCTTGTGCCCTATTACAAAAAAAGGACGCCTTAATTTCTAATGCAAATTAGTTTAATTCATTTCTTGGTTGTAAAGATAGCTTATTCAACTACCTAGACATGCATTGAGCGAATGCGCGACTTAAAGTATGTATGACTTAACGAACCGATGGTAACTTGGTTTGGGTTATTGAAAATATGCGTACGTGTAAACGTATTTAAAATATATACTTTAGTATATTATTTTCAGGGTTACATCTTTACATATTTGTAACTTATACGCTCGTTAAGTAACACATATGTAGATGGTTTGACGTCATTATAATTCTAAATATGATAATATTTTGTTGACTAAAATTTAGGGAATGATTAAACCATATTGAAGTTGCACAAAAAAAATCGTCACAGTTGCTTTAAAAAAACGACCGAATCTTTAGGTATAATTAGTTTTAAAATCATATTTCATATATAATAATTATTAGGAAAGATAGATCTAAGTGGGCAAGCACTTTCGATGGAATGTGTATAGGCAATTATCACCACATATCAATTCCACTCTATATGCCTGTCCATCTTTTATGTCTTTATTGTCTTACCCAAAATCCAAAACGACTCTTCCCGAATAAACTCACTCCAAAACTAATCTTATAAACTCAATTTGACGAAACTAGTCGGGACAACAAGGAAACTCAAAAGGGTCTAGTACCTCTCTTGCGCGATGGTGAAACGAAACCAGAAGAGATAATGAACCGAAACCGTGAGCATTACCGGTCATCGAACCAGGACTAAACCCAGCATTACCATTGTCACTGCATCATGAACCTGACTCGGAAATAGCAATGACCGATTCTTTGTTACAGTCGTCATTACCGGTCACGGCTCCACAACCCGGCTAGAAAACTTCACCGCTGGCAGCGCCGCTATAACTGAGTTGGAGCCAAGACCCTCGACATAGAACATGGAGATGAAAGGTGGAGATCGAATCAAAACGTGGTGAACCTAACCCGCTGCACTTGTCGAATACCTGCAAGTCGCAGTCGTCACCTCGATGCCGCTACTGTTGGTTGATTCCATGCCGACCGGACTAACAAGAGAGGCCGTTACCGGTGACCAAAGTCGTCCTGACGCCTCTCTCTCAGGTATGACGGATGCATTGGTTTAGAGATGTAGGTTTTTTTTTGGTGGCTATAGGTTGGACAACTGATCTTCACAGACAACTTTTGCAAGAAGAGTTATGTATATACTTATGAATTTGGAGGTTTAAAAGTCAACACCATAAATGGCTGGAAAAATCTCTGACGTGATTTTAGGCTAAAATTATTGTATGGTTTTAATATATGTTGATTTAGTAAAAACTAGGGCTGTACACAAGCCGAGTCGAGCCGAGCCAGGCCTAGCTCGAGCTCGAGCTCGAACCTAAACCGAGCCAGCTTGGCTCGGCTCATTTTTCTGATCGAGCTGAAAAGTCGAGCTCGAGCTCGGCTCGTAAATGTTCGAGCCGAGCTCGAGCTGGCTCGAGCCAGCTCGATATATTTTTTTTTATTTTTTTATTTTTTTACAAATATTTATTAAATAAAAAACAATTAAATTAAATAAAATTACACATAATCATGTATATTTTTTTTTTATTTTTCTAAGTTATGGTTTATTTATCATGTATTTTTTTTTTATTTCTCTAAATTACACAAGCCTAAGTCGAGCCATATGTCGAGCCATCGAGCTGAGCCACGAGTCGAGCCACGAGCCGAGCGATGAGCTGAACACCCCTGGCTCGAGCTCGGCTCGATTACAAAACGAGCCAGCTCGGCTCGGCTCGAAAACAAAACGAGCCTCTTCGAGCCGAGCTTTTTTCGAGCTTTTTTCGAGCGAGTTTCGAGCGAGCCTCGAGTCGCGAGCTTTTTGTACACCCCTAGTAAAAACTACTTAAATTAACCTAAACTAGACACTTTAAGTTTTAAATTTATAAACTAAGACTCTCTAAACCTAAACCACACAACCGGCAAGTGTACCGGTCAGTGCAGTACAACTAAAGTAAGTCCGAGTATCGAACCCACGAGACTCTACTAGAAAACGTAAACTAGACTCGATTACTTATCTACAAACTGACTTAATAATGTTTTATTGCTTAAAGGGGGGTTTTCTAACAAACTAATTGCAAATAAATAAAATAATAAAACTAAAGTAACTAAATACACAAACTGGAGACTGCAACTGAGATCAGATGGATGGGAAGGCACTGTAACACCCCAACCGATGGCGGAAACATCGAGGTGTCACGTATGAATGATTGTTCAGTAGCTCATGGTAGTACACAAGTTTAAATAATTCCTTTATTTCATTACAATACTGAATTACATTAAAGTCTACATCAAATAATCAAACAAAGCTTAAAACTTCAAATATCTCCTCATGCTAGCTCTAGACTTCAAGCATCAGTATTTCCTGTTGAGTTTGGAAAAATGGGGGGGTCAACTAGAAGTTGGTGAGAATACATAAGCCATGTCAAGCAAATAGTTTTAGTATAAAAGTTTAGCAATTCATATGTCTATCATAAGTTTAAGTCTACATGAATAAACATGATATGTTGAATCGACATAATCAAACCTTTGACTAGTTTAGGTCCATCCCGTCATCCACGGTTCACCTTAATAATATGTTGGAACGATAATAATCACCCACGCTACCTATGTAGGAGGTACACGTATCCGGGTGGGATTGTCAATCCAATAGATCTATTATTGAGTATCGCTGGCTTGGCCATAGCTAATGATTATGTAATGTTGAAACTCGTTGAAACTGTTGTTGTCTAATTCATGAGGCATTAAAGTTTACAACTAGACATGTATGTAGAATTGCTTAAATATAATGTTGCAAGTATGAAGAATTGCAATAACATGGTTACGTAAACTCACCTTAGCAAAGTATTAAGTCTCGAGAAATAGAATATGTGTAGCCCCAAAGTTGCCAATTACAAGAGCTTATAATCAAAGCTTCAATTGTAGAAGTAATAGACTATAGAAGAAAGGTATGAGGGAAAGTTTAATCGGATTGAAACAATCGATTTAGAGGTGCAAAGTATAATGGGTCATAGGTGGGTTTTTATACTAGTTTTGGATTCAATTAGCCATTAAAAATTGGTCAACACCATAAAGTAAGGTTTTATGATGAATTGACTATTTGACTAAGACTTTGACTAGGACTTTGACTAGGACTTTGACTATTTGACTCAAGGCTTTATTTAAAAAAAAAAAAAATCTTGTATGTGAAAAAAAAAAGAATTTAGAATCATATTATTATTATTATTATTATTTATATACATTTATGTATGTATATAAGTTGTGAGTTAGGATAAAGACTTAGGCACATTTGTATAATATTAATGATAAAGGTGTAATAAAAATATATATATATATATATAAGGGCTTTTTATGTATTAAAATTTTGGGGAAAATTTTGCGATGTTACAGGCACTACCTAGGCTAGAATCCTACACATGAATGATAAAGCTTCTAATGGCTATGGAACTGGTGTGGAACCGGGATCTTAAAATACTAAACTTACAGGATAAACTAGAGGACCCTCGACCGTTCTCAAGGAGAAACCTAAGGTTACCTATAAGCCGTTAAACCACCGGTTGAGAGGTTACCCTTACAGGCTTACCTACTCGAATCTTAAAGTACCCGCTAGACAGTCTACCTCACAGTGCGAAAGTCACAATACACCCTAAAGTGCAAGGGGTAACTACAATATTTCTGATAAGACTTGGCCTACAAGGAATGCTAGGGAAACTAGGAAAATCTTCTCACAAAGCCTCTAGAACTAGCAATTTAACACCCTAGACAGACCAACAATCTCGCACCTTACAGCTATTGAGAATTGGTAGAATACTTAGAATCATCTAACTAACAATTACAACCCCTATGGATAACCCTAGGCAATTAACCATAAACTAGTTGCTAACACCCAGTCCGCAACCTAACCCGCATTCATACATGAAAGACATTCACAAAAACGCAAGTGGAGTTTATAAAAGTTATTTAAATAAAACTAAATATGCATACACATCAAACCAGAAAATAAAGAGCTCTTCACTATAAATTCACCCACAGCCAAAAGTTCCAAAACCAAAAGAAAATAAATCATTTAAGTGCAATCATCTTTAACCTAGGTAGCAAAAAGGTTTAGCCAATAAAAGTCATGATAAAATCAAAACAATAAAGACTAAACATATTCATGGTGTTCACTACGGGTTTGAATAGAATAAATAAATAAAGTAGAACCAACCCGTGTTGGCACCTATGCTTCAACCCTTAATCCGCACCTCTAAAATTAATCTTCTCTCTATGTTAGTGGTGCTCCTTTGTCTCTTCTTCTTCGAATTTTCGAGTCTGTTGCACCTTCCCTCTATGTATTATGTCCGCCGCTCCCAGATTAATAATCTGCCCCCTCACGAAAAAATAAATAATCACATTTGTAGGGTTTTTTGTTTTGTTTTGTAACATCGCAAAATTTTCACCAAATTTTTATACGAAAAAGCCCTTATTATCCTTAATTCTATACTAATGTGCCCAAGTCTATATTTACTTTTCCTAACTCGCAACATATATATATATACATATATACACATATATAATGCATTTTTTCTTTTACTAATAAATAATAATAATAATAATAGTAATAAATACCCACATTTAAACTACACCCTTAACAAACCCAAACCAAACCCAAAGCCCAAACCCAACCACCCTTCCCCTTTCCTTTACAAGCCTCGGATTTTGGCCCTACTGAGCCCAAGAGGCCGGCCTATACCAGCAGCCCACTAGCCCCCCCTCCTTTTGTCTTAAAAAGAAAAAAAATATATGTTCATGCCGGGTCTCGAACCTGGACAGCGAGCGGCCAAAGCACAACCAACACACCTCCAAACCAACCGAGCTACAACTCACATCTGTTTAACTCCACCCCGCTTTATATATATACTGACTTACTAAACAAACAGTTGACTTAGAAAAAGTCAACTGTTACGAGCGATCACCAACAATCAACATCATTTGAACGCGTTTTCATCCTATTTTTGTATAATTGCATAATCATCTGATTTGGGACGCGTCTTATTCAAGTCAATTATCATCAATAGTTACCAAATCTGCTTCCATTAATCAAACCATCATCAATGGCGAGTCAACGTTTCCAATCGAGCAATCCAACCCACCTCCCTATAAATTGGATCTCCTAATCCCTTCATCATTCGCCGAAACATCTCCCCCAATCTCTAATTCCTGTTCTAAAATCATCTTTCGAAGTTTTTGCCTCGCGTTGACTTTCTTAGTTGACCACACGAGAATCACGTTTTGTGTCTGTAAGCATCTCTTTTTTTTCATGGGTTTTAATCTTCGGCCAATGCACAACAATAACCCTAAGTTCAATTGGGATATTGTTGTGTAATTCGTATAATTGATGGTCTAGGGCTCGAATGTTTTATAATTGGGGAAGAACATTCACGCTGATGTGATTATTTATTTTATATGGATACAAACTCAACACAACCACTGATCTTGATCAAGTGGTTGTGTTGTTGTGTTACAACCAACAGACACCAGGTTCGAATCCCACGGGTTTCTGCCCCTTATTTCTTTTCTTTTTTTTTTTTAAATATAAATCATGCTTTCCTTATATTATATAAATAATATAAACTGAACCTAAACGTTCTCAGGGTCCAGACCAGTTGGTCTGGGCTTGTGACTTAAAACACACGAACCGGCCAAGGGCCCGGGTTCGAACCACGGCATCAACAAACATTTTTTTTAAGACATATATAAATACATATTACTTATATTTTATAAATTCATTTTAAAATACTAAAACACTTTTAAAAATTCTACAAAAAATATTTTGTATCAATCTGAGGAAAAAGTTTAACATCCAATTTTTAGTTTTCAAAAATTTATTTATTTAATATATATAATAAAAAGTTTAAATCAAGTTTATTCCATTTTATTTATAAAAATCTATAAAAATATCAAAACGATCTTATAAATTTCCACAAAAATTATCCTAAGTTTTTATAACATTAAACTTTTCAGAAATGATTTTTATTTCTGAAAAATCATTTATTTAGTATTTTTAATCAATTTTTGTTAGTTTTAATCATAATTAAATCATAATAAATCCAATTTTTAATATTTTTACACCAAAATTTTATACAAATTATTTCTGATCATCTAGAACAGAAATATAATTTTTAAACTGATAATTCTTTAATTTTAGTAATTTTTAATTATTAAAGTTAAAGTTGACAATTTGTAATAAATAGATTTAATAATCTATTTTAAAGAAAATAATTTTATAAAAATTATTTTTGTACTTCAAACACATTATTGTGACCATCTTAAATTTAAATTCCATAAAAAGTTTTTTTGGTTATTTATTTACTAAATTTCTCTCAATTGGCGAATATTTTTAATATTAATCAAACGAGCAATTATCCCCAATTCGAAGCCCTAGAAACTTATAGATTTGTAGACTTGATAGACTTAGACATATTTATTACCTCATTATAGGGTGATACTTGATACATTTGGGCAACACACTATTTTCAACAGATATAACATTTTACCAAGGTGAGTTTTACATAGCCCCTTTTTCTATTTATCACCGTTTTTGGGGTGAAACATGTTACAACATCATTTATGCAATTCAATCATCAATGTGTCTATGTGTTTTCTATGTTGCATTATGTCTTGAGCATGATTAGAGTAAGCACCATTCTAGCATAATCATTAACTCCGTACAAGCCGGCGGTATACATTGATAGATCTATTGGACTGACAATCCCACCCGGATACGTGCCTCCTACAAAGGTAGCGTGGGTGTTTGTTATCGTATAACATATTCAAGTGAACCATGAGTGTATGGGATGTATCATATTATAACAGTCATCAGGGTTGGTTATGCACTCGATTTATTTCTAGTATGTTCTCACATATGGACTAGATTGACATGACACATGAATTCCACAACATTTTTGTCCAATTATCAAAAACCTATGTAATTCTCACCAACTTTTGTTGACCCAAAATATTTTCAACTTAACATGTTTCAGGTTCTACTTACTTGAAGATTTGAGTTAATACTTGAAGATGCGTAGCTAGTATTTGTTGATTTGATGTACAAATTCTAGAACAATTGTATGTAATTCATTTAAAGTATTTGATGGAATTTATTATTCACCATGAGCTACTGAACAATCATCAATACGTGACATCCCGATGTTTCCGCCATCGGTTGGGGTGTTACAGATTGGTATTAGAGCCATGGTTATAGGGAATTAGGTTATTAGAAAAATAATCTAGTCTATAACCATAGGATATAACCAATACTTGTTTCTTTTACTTGCTATTCTCTATCTTCCTCCTACTTCTTATCCCTACTTTCATCCCTACAAGAAGGTTGCTCTCCGTCAGTGGATCTACTCTTAGACTAATAGGACAAATTCCTCAGGTTTAACCTGAACCCCCTTGAGACCTCGTCGAAGTTCTAAATTTTAATAACGAACACGTGCAATATGGAAGGGTGAACGCCTGTATTCTGAGTCTTCTGTCTAGGCTGGCATTGCGCATATATCCCAATCAGACGAGGGACCCGGATGCCTACCTGGGAATTCTCGGGATGAGTGTTCACTTATAGGCTAAAGCATGTCTTCATATGTTATTAGAATCTGGAATCTTTGATAAGTCAACGTTTTCGTTTATTCGTTTTAATTAATGAATAAATGATTACATTCCTTATATTACCTCATTCATTTCACGCCTCATTGAGACTTCATTGTGTCCCTTACAGATCATGTCTCCACGCCACAGCACTCGCATTAACAGTGGTGACAATCATGAAGAAGAGAGCAGCAATCACAACCACGACCACAACACTAACCACAACAATGGAGGTGACGCCCAACTAGCTACGATTATTTCTCAACAATTGGCACAACAAATCACAACTCTGGTTTCTAACTTGTTGGCTCAAGTCATCCCAATGAATGGGAACGGCAATGGAAATGGAAATGGCGATGGAAATCACATAAAGAACGGAACCTTAGTTCGGAAAAGCGAGAAAACAAGTATTGTGGCCGCGGTAACTACCAAGAACCAGATGCGTAAGACCAGGAATCCTAATGTAAACCTCACTACACAAGTCTCTAACAAGAAGCCTTATACAAGAAACTTTCCATTGTGTAACACATGCAATCGACACCATCCCACTGTTTCAGCATGTCGCGTGTGCACCAATTGTGGTAGGTATGGCCATCTGGTCAACACATGTCGCGAGACCCCAAACCCTAATGCCAATCAACCCACCAACCCTGCTCAGGCTGATAATCCTAATCGATACAACTATGGTCAATGCTATGAATGTGGGGACCCAAATCACTACCGTAACCGATGCCCTAAACTAAACCAAGATCAAGACCCTCCAGCTACTTAACAGCAAGTCCCACCATTTAAATGTTGTTTGCTTTTAATTCTATGTAATGGCGCTTTTGATTCAAGTAATAAATTCAAGTATTATCATAACATCTGTGTGCATGCTTGTTTGAATGTGAACTAATTACTATATCTATAATTATACATGCTTACTTGTACAACAGTTAGTTAGCTACCAAATAACCTACTCAAACGATTGGAAGAGGTCATCATGTCTTTCAACAGTCGGGAGAGGCCCTACAACCTGCTCCGCGACTGGTGAAGGCTATCGAACCTGCTTAACAATCGGTAGAGTCATAGAAGGACACAAAACCTTAATGTAAGGTAAATTGGTGATTGCGGTCCGGAACGTAATCATGAATTTACAGGTACATTAAGGTAGTGTGAAATTCTATCAAGGTTTACGGTAGATAACCAAATGTGAACCCTAGTACTTGGTAGTCAATCAACTCACACATAACACGCCTCTTATCCACACTATTCGAGACAGATTATTCTATTCATGTCGCACCTTAACACAAAATTTTCCAGATCACACTTGTCCTAATTTCTACCCAATCCCCTTCAACCCTGTGTTTTCAATAAACTTCGGGACGAAGTTTCCAAAAGTAGGGGAGATTGTAACATCGCAAAATTTTCACCAAATTTTTATACGAAAAAGCCCTTATTATCCTTAATTCTATACTAATGTGCCCAAGTCTATATTTACTTTTCCTAACTCGCAACATATATATATACATATATACACATATATAATGCATTTTTTCTTTTACTAATAAATAATAATAATAATAATAGTAATAAATACCCACATTTAAGCTACACCCTTAACAAACCCAAACCAAACCCAAAGCCCAAACCCAACCACCCTTCCCCTTTCCTTTACAAGCCTCGGATTTGGGCCCTGCTGAGCCCAAGAGGCCGGCCCATACTAGCAGCCCACTAGCCCCCCCTCCTTTTGTCTTAAAAAGAAAAAAAAAAATATATGTTCATGCCGGGTCTCGAACCTAGACAGCGAGCGGCCAAAGCACAACCAACACACCTCCAAACCAACCGAGCTACAACTCACATCTGTTTAACTCCACCCCGCTTTATCTATATACTGACTTACTAAACAAACAGTTGACTTAGAAAAAGTCAACTGTTACGAGCGATCACCAACAATCAACATCATTTGAACGCGTTTTCATCCTATTTTTGTATAATTGCATAATCATCTGATTTGGGACGCGTCTTATTCAAGTCAATTATCATCAATAGTTAACAAATCTGCTTCCATTAATCACACCATCATCAATGGCGAGTCAACGTTTCCAATCGAGCAATCCAACCCACCTCCCTATAAATTGGATCTCCTAATCCCTTCATCATTCGCCGAAACATCTCCCCCAATCTCTAATTCCCGTTCTAAAATCATCTTTCGAAGTTTTTGCCTCGCGTTGACTTTCTCAGTTGACCACACGAGAATCACGTTTTGTGTCTGTAAGCATCTCTTTTTTATCATGGGTTTTAATCTTCGGCCAATGCACAACATTAACCCTAAGTTCAATTGGGTTATTGTTGTGTAATTCGTATAATTGATGGTCTAGGGCTCGAAAGTTTTATAATTGGGGAAGAACATTCACGCTGATGTGATTATTTATTTTATATGGATACAAACTCAACACAACCACTGATCTTGATCAAGTGGTTGTGTTGTTGTGTTACAACCAACAGACACCAGGTTCGAATCCCACGGGTTTCAGCCTCTTATTTCTTTTCTTTTTTTTTAAAATATAAATCATGCTTTCCTTATATTATATAAATAATATAAACTGAACCTAAACGTTCTCAGGGTCCAGACCAGTTGGTCTGGGCTTGTGACTTAAAACACACGAACCGGCCAAGGGCCCGGGTTCGAACCACGGCATCAACAAACATTTTTTTAAGACATATATAAATACATATTACTTATATTTTATAAATTCATTTTAAAATACTAAAACACTTTTTAAAATTCTACAAAAAATATTTTGTATCAATCTGATGAAAAAGTTTAACATCCAATTTTTAGTTTTCAAAAATTTATTTATTTATTATATATAATAAATAAATCAAGTTTATTCCATTTTATTTATAAAAATCTATAAAAATATCAAAACGATCTTATAAATTTCCACAAAAATTATCCTAAGTTTTTATAACATTAAACTTTTCAGAAATGATTTTTATTTCTGAAAAATCATTTATTTAGTATTTTTAATCAATTTTTGTTAGTTTTAATCATAATTAAATCATAATAATTCCAATTTTTAATATTTTTACACCAAAATTTTATACAAATTATTTCTGATCATTTAGAACAGAAATATAATTTTTAAACTGATAATTCTTTAATTTTAGTAATTTTTAATTATTAAAGTTAATGTTGACAATTTGTAATAAATAGATTTAATAATCTATTTTAAAGAAAATAATTTTATAAAAATTATTTTTATACTTCAAACACATTATTGTGACCATCTTAAATTTAAATTCCATAAAAAGTTTTTTTGGTTATTTATTTATTAAATTTCTCTCAATTGGCGAATATTTTTAATATTAATCAAACGAGCAATTATCCCCAATTCGAAGCCCTAGAAACTTATAGATTTGTAGACTTGATAGACTTAGACATATTTATTACCTCATTATAGGGTGATACTTGATACATTTGGGCAACACACTATTTTCAACAGATATAACATTTTACCAAGGTGAGTTTTACATAGCCCCTTTTTCTATTTATCACCGTTTTTGGGGTGAAACATATTACAACATGATTTATGCAATTCAATCATCAATGTGTCTATGTGTTTTCTATGTTGCATTATGTCTTGAGCATGATTAGAGTAAGCACCATTCTAGCATAATCATTAACTCCGTACAAGCCGGCGGTATACATTGATAGATCTATTGGACTGACAATCCCACCCGGATATGTGCCTCCTACAAAGGTAGCGTGGGTGTTTGTTATCGTATAACATATTCAAGTGAACCATGAGCGTATGGGATGTATCATATTATAACAGTCATCAGGGTTGGTTATGCACTCGATTTATTTCTAGTATGTTCTCACATATGGACTAGATTGACATGACACATGAATTGCAGAACATTTTTGTTCAATTATCAAAAACCTATGTAATTCTCACCAACTTTTGTTGACCCAAAATATTTTCAACTTAACATGTTTCAGGTTCTACTTACTTGAAGATTTGAGTTAATACTTGAAGATGCGTAGCTAGTATTTGTTGATTTGATGTACAAATTCTAGAACAATTGTATGTAATTCATTTAAAGTATTTGATGGAATTTATTATTCACCATGAGCTACTGAACAATCATCAATACGTGACATCCCGATGTTTCCGCCATCGGTTGGGGTGTTACATGTTTGGTTTCCAAAATTTCCACTTGGGCCTCGAGCCCTTTGTGACAGTCACAAAGTCACGATCTGTTATTTTTTTTCTTTTTAATTATTATTATTATTATTAATATTATATATGGTGGTATAACTCCGTGCTTTTGACTCGGGTGTTCATGACTTGACCAAAGTTACTCGTTTACGCTTCAACGTCCACACGAACACCTACAAAATAAACAATAAAAATAAAAATAAATACATAAGTACTAAAAATTACCCAAAACTAATAAAAAACTACAAAACGCTAAATAAATAAAAATAGATCGGTACAAGGCTAAAACTAATAAAAACAATATCTAAACGACTCGAAAACTGTACAAACTTTACACTGGAAATATATGTATTTTACAATACATCAAATATCCCCACACTTATCTCTTTTTCGCCCCTGAAAAAGAATTATGCTATGGAATCACAGTTAGGTTTACATCCAGTTTCAAAATATAGGTTACTTAATTAATAATCTACTAACGTGTTGATTGCGATTGTAGGTATATTGATCCTCTTAAACCCACACTAGTTTCCAAGCCCCTTTTTTATTTATGTTAAGTTCATGTTGATTAGTCTATCTAGGGTCTCACTCGAAGGAAGCCACAGTTCCTCCTAATCCCGCCTCAAGCTTATGAAGCTAAAGGAACGGCCAATTGACCATTTCCCAACCGTCTTATGTAAAAAACCAAGAGAATTTAAAATCACTTTTTTTTTCTTTCTTTTTTTTTTTAGGCATACTTAACTCAGAGGGTGTGACCAATCCAAGTCGCTATCCCAGTGGCCAGGCACCTTAAGCTTCAGCATTTTTTTTTCATGTCAGCATACTTAACTCAGAGGGTGTGACCAATCCAAGTCGCTATCCCAGTGGCCAGGCACCTTAAGCTTTAGCATTTTTGCTTTGATTTCTATTTTTTTTAAGTGATTAGAAATTCTAACGGTTTTCTACTTATAACGGTGCTTCTTATACTATTTTTGGCGGTTTCGGTCTCCCCGTTTCTCCTAGATGAAATCCCACAAAATAGCCTAACATAATTAATTTATTACTTTTCAAAGGAAACCTTTCTACCGGCCAAGCCTACCCACATATCCCAAATCAGACACGTTTTCAATCAATTTTAATATCTTATTATACATACTATTTGAAAACCGGACACCTAACTTTACCTATCATTTTACATATTTTATATAATGCAAACTTCAAAATCAGGGACTTTTTTTTTCGATTTTTTTCGGATTTTTAACTTTTTTCATTTTTTTATAAATTTTAATTTTTTTAGACTCAAAACGACTCTATATACAAACCAAACGACAGTTTCCCATCCCCACACTTAAACTCTACATTGCCCTCAATGTAGGAATAGAAAACGACTCAAAAAAATAAATAAATTCCGAATACAAAAAAAAAAATACAAAAATAAAAAGACAAGGGCAAATTGGAGAGGACTTAGCTGGTTAATTAACGCGTAAACTCCAAAAACTATAGTCCAATCCAGCTCGATCGTATAGCATTTCATTCGCGATCGGCTCTGACACAATGATAAACTCTCGGGTTTGCCTTGATAAATGATAACAGCTCCTTAATCACCCGAATGGAGATTGAATACGGGTGGTACAATCCAAACCTGCGCAAAACGAAACAAACAAAACCCGAGCATAATACCGAACCACACAAAAATAAAAAGACACAACTACTAACTTAGACTCATAATATAACAACAAACAAGAAGATGTACCTGTTTGGCAAAATGGCGGTGAATGGTGGTAGAACCAAATGGGTAGAAGAAAAAAAACTTTAGTTCTCGCTCAACGTGAAGGACACTGGTGATCACAACACGCGTTGCAAGAGAAAAAAAAACTTTCCGGGGTAATAGCTGGTCGCATAAGGCGAACAAGTCAGTCCAGACTCTTCACATTACGTGAAAAGACTTTTTTCACAGAAAGATTATTTATTATTTTATTTATTTTTTTAAGAAAAAATATCTTTTATTACCCAAACCTCTACCAAAACTCCCAATCATAAAATATATATAAAGATAAATATATGGGATCCGCTCATGGTGAAATTTCCTCCACCCAGGCAAACACGAAAACCTGCAAACAGACTCAAAGACACAAAAACAAAAATAAAATAGAAAGATAGAAACCTATGAACAACTATCGAAAGACGAACCACAAAAAAAATGAACAGCTAGAAAAAAAATAAATAAGTATAAAATAAATTTACAAACTCTACAGAGCCTCCCCACACTTAAAGTTAATCAGGGGGCTTCTCTTTTATCTGGACCCGATCTAACCCGTTTAATTCCACCCGGTCCTCGTTAACAATTGAATATTTATTAGTGGAATTGAAAAATAATCTAAGCATTCTTAACGGGTCAAACCACCAAAATTTAAACTTACCTGGATTGAACCGGATGCGTGGCATGTAGCAAGAAGACTGATCGTGCTTGACTTTCACTGGCTTCTTCTTCTCCAGCTCATGCCAGCCGTTGATCCTCTTCCGATTCCGATCCTTTCTTTTTCTCTTCCTTGCCCTCTCCCGTGGTGTTGTTGATTTTGAAGTTCCATCTATTACTAATACCACGGGCCAGCTATGGTGCGCTTCTTCTTCCACCATTTCCATGGGATGATCCCCACACTTAGTTCTTTCTTCTGGTGCAGGTTCAGTCATGTCTGTCGGTTCACCTTCGAGTAGGGCGTCCAGGTATGCAATATCCCCATCAGGATCAAACTCCCCTACTTCTTCATAAGCAGGTAAACCCTCTAACTCCATATCTAAAAATTCATCATCCTCAGACAATAACTTTTCACTCACCTCGTTGTCTTCCTCTGCACCAAACATCATACCTATGGAATCTCCCAATTCCACTTCGTCTTCAATCACTTCTCTCTTCACTAACGACCTCTGATATGCCGCCCATTCTTCTTCGCCGTCCTCTTCATCAGAGTCACTCCCAAAATCATATATAGTAACCTGTGGCACTGGAGGTGGGATTTCAATGTCCATTTTCGTCTCCGGCTCTAACTGTGATTCAGGGGGAGCGCTACAAACTGGGTGCAGATAAACCGTTTCCATCTCCACTGGAGGCGGATTTATTCCTGGAGGAAGTGGGATTAACGGGCCGGAGCCAACATGATGACCAACTAAGTTCCCATTTTTATCATAGCAAGGCACCTTTAGAACTATGGGACTTGGTCTATTTAGACGTTCGATTATGGCCTTACGTTCCCTATCTCGCTCTTCCCTGTATGATCTAAGCCATTCATCAAATTCCTCTTTCGTGTTCAGTTCTGTCCAATGATACTGGAGGAAATGTGGCGTGGTATACGTATTCGCACGATAACCTGGGGGATACCATGATGCATTTGGGCATTTCACGGTAAAATGGGGTCCTCCACAGATCTCGCACATGATTAATACAAAAAAAATAAAAAAAATTAATATAATTATATAACAAAAATAAAAGATAGACTCAAAACAAATTAACCTAAACTAGACACTCTAAGTTTTAAATTTATAACCTAAGACTCTCTAAACCTAAACCACACAACCGGCAAGTGTACCGGTCAGTGCAGTACAGCTAAAGTAAGTTCGAGTATTGAACCCACGAGACTCTAATGGAAAACGTAAACTAAACTCGATTACTTATCTACAAACTGACTTAATAATATTTTGTTGCTTAATGGGGGGTTTCTAACAAACTAATGCAAATAAATAAAATGAAACTTAAATAAACTATAGACACAAACTAGAAATTGCAACTGGGATCAGATGATGGGAAGACACTACCTAGGCTAGAATCCTACACATGAATGATAAACTTCTAATGGTCATGGAACTGGTGTGGAACCGGGATCATAAAATACTAAACTTACAGGATAAACTAGAGGACCCTCGACCCTTCTCAAGGAGAAACCTAAGGTTACCTATAAGCCGTTAAACCACCGGTTGAGAGGTTACCCTTACAGGCTTACCTACTCGAATCTTAAAGTACCCGCTAGACAGTCTACCTCACAGCGCGAAAGTCACAATACACCCTAAAGTGCAAGGGGTAACTACAATATTTCTGATAAGACTTGGCCTATAAGGAATGCTAGGGAAACTAGGAAGATCTTCTCACAAAGCCTCTAGAACTAGCAATTTAACACCCTAGACAGACCAACAATCTCGCACCTTACAGCTATTGAGAATTGGTAGAATACTTAGAATCATCTAACTAACAATTACAACCCCTATGGATAACCCTAGGCAATTAACCATAAACTAGTTGCTAACACCCAGTCCGCAACCTAACCCGCATTCATACATGAAAGACATTCACAAAAACGCAAGTGGAGTTTGTAAAAGTTATTTAAACAAAACTAAATACGCATACACATCAAACCAGAAAATAAAAAGTTCTTTACTATAAAATTCATCCACAACCTAAAGTTCCAAAAACCAAAAGAAAATAAATCATTCAAGTGCAATCATCTTTAACCTAGGTAGCAAAAAGGTTTAGCCAATTAAAGTCATGATAAAATCAAAACAATAAAAACTAAACATATTCATGGTGTTCACAATGGGTTTCAAATAGAATAAATATTAATAATTGAAATAGAACCGACCCGTGATCGCACCTATGCTTCAATCCCTTGCTCCTCCCCAAAATATCTCTGTCGCTGCTTAATGTTTTTCTTCCCAGTGGTTGTGCAGCTTTCCCACTCGATATAATATTGCTGCCTTCCTTCCAAAAATCCTCGTGCGCAGCTCTCTACCCCTAAATAATAATCAATCCTCTACTTCAATATAATATTCGCAGCTCACCTCTCCAATTCTAATCTACGGCACCTCTCTCAAAAAAATATATATCTCTCGAAAATAAATATGTTCCTTCAAATGTCTTGGGCCTTGGGCTTGAGAAGCAAACGTGACATAACTCATAAGTCACCAATATTATTATTATTATTATTATTATTATTACTATAGTTGTATGATTCCGTGCTCTCGACTCGGGTGTTCTTGACTTAACCAAAGTTGCTCGTTTATGCTCCAACGTCTATGAACACCTACAAAATACAAAATAAATAAATAAGTACTTAAAACCCAAAACTAATAAAAATCTATAAAAATCTATACTAAATTAAATAGACCGGTACAAGCCTAAAACTAATAAAAGAACTATCTAAACGACTCGAAACTGTACAAACTTTACACTGGAAATAGATGTATTTACAATACATCAAATATCCCCACACTTATCTCTTTTTCGTCCCTGAAAAAGAATTATGCTATGGAATCACAGTTAGGTTTACATCCAGTTTCAAAACATAGGTTAATTAATAATCTACTAACGTGTTGATTGCGATTGCAGGTATATTGATCCTCTTAAACCCACACCGGTTTCCAAGCCCCTTTATATTTATGTTAAGTTCATGTTGATTAGTCTATCTAGGGTCTCACTCGAAGGAAGCCACAGTTCCTCCTAATCCCGCCTCAAGCTTATGAAGCTAAAGGAACAACCAATTGACCATTTCCCAACCGTCTTATGTAGAAAAACCAAGAGAATTTAAAATCACTTTTTTTCTTTCTTTTTTTTTTTGGCATACTTAACTCAGAGGGTGTGACCAATCCAAGTTGCTATCCCAGTGGCCAGGCACCTTAAGCTTCAGCAATTTTTTTTTTCATCTCAGCATACTTAACTCAGAGGGTGTGACCAATCCAAGTCACTATCCCAGTGGCCAGGCACCTTAAGCTTCAGCATTTTTTTGCTTTGATTTCTAATTTTTTTTAGGTGATTAGAAATTCTAACGGTTTTCTACTTATAACGGTGCTTCTTATACTATTTTTGGCGGTTTCGGTCTCCCCGTTTCTCCTAGATGAGAGCCCACAAAATAGCCTAACATAATTAATTTATTACTTTTCAAAGGAAACCTTTCTACCGGCCAAGCCTACCCACATATCCCAAATCAGACACGTTTTCAATCAGTTTTATTCTCTTATTATACATACTATTTAAAAACCGGACACCTAACTTTACCTATCATTTTCCATATTTTATATAATGCAAACTTCAAAATCAGGGACATTTTTTTTTTCATTTTTTTGGATTTTTTTAATTTTTTTTTTAATTTTTTTGACTCAAATGACTCTTTATACAAATTAAACGACAGTTTTCCATCCCCACACTTAAACTCTACATTGCCCTCAATGTAGAAATCGAAAACGACTCAAAACAAAAAACTAAATTCTGAATACAAAAATAAAAAGACAAGGGCAAATTGGAAAGGACTTAGCTGGTTTCGCGTAAGCTCCAAAAACTATAGTCCAATCCAGCTCGATCGTATAGCATTTCATTCGCGATCGGCTCTGACACAATGATAAACTCTCGGGTTTGCCTTGATAAATGATAACAGCTTCGGAATCACCCGAATGGAGATTGAGTACGGGTGGTACAATCCAAACCTGCGCAAAACGAAACAAACAAAACCCGAGCATAATACCGAACCACACAAAAATTAAAAATAAAAAAGACTCAAACTACTAACTTAGACTCATAATATAACAAGAAACAAGAAGACGTACCTGCTTGGCAAAATGGCGGTGAATGGTGGTAGAACCAAATGGGTAGAAAGAAAAAAAAAATCCGGTTCTCGCTCAACGTGAAGGACACTGGTGATCGCAACACGCGTTGCAAGCGAAAAAAATATAACTTTCCGGGGTAATAGCTGGTCGCATGAGGCGAACAGGTCAGCCCAGACTCCTCACGTTACGTGAAAAGTCTTTTTTCACAGAAAGTTAATTAATTTTTTTTTAAAAGAAAAATACTCTTATTACCCAAACCTTTACCAAACCTCCCACTCAAAAAAATATATATAAAGACAATACATGGGATCCGCTCATGTGAAATTTCCTCTACCTAAGCAAACACGCAAACCTACAAACAGACTCAAAGACCAAAAACAAAGATAAAATAGAAAGATAAAAACCTAGGAACCACTACCAAACGACGGACCACAAAAAAAAATGAACAGCTAGAAAAAAGTAAATAAGTATAAAAATAAATTTACAAACTTTACAGAGCCTCCCCACACTTAAAGTTAATCAGGGGGCTTCTCTTTTATCTGGACCTGATCTAACCCGTTTAATTCTATCCGGTCCTCGTTAACAATTGAATATTTATTAGTGGAATTGAAAAATAATCTAAGCATTCTTAACGGGTCAGACCACCAAAATTTAAACTTACCTCGATTGAACCTGATGCGTGGCATGTAGCAAGAAGACTGATCGTGCTTGACATTCACTGGCTTCTTCTTCTCCAAATCGTGCCATCCTTTGATCCTCTTTCGGTTCCGGTCCTTTCTTTTTCTCTTCCTTGCCCTCTCCCGTGGTGTTGTTGATTTTGAAGTTCCTTCTATTACCACGGGCCAGCTATGGTGCGCTTCTTCTACCACCATTTCCATAGGATGATCCCCACACTTATTTCTTTCATCTAGTGCAGGTTCAGTCATGTCTGTCGGTTCACCTTCAAGTAGGGCATCCAGGTATGCCATATCTCCATCGGGATCAGACTCGCCTACTTCTTCAAAAACAGGTAAACCATGTAACTCTAGATCTAAAAACCCATCCTCTTCAGACAACAACGTTTCACTAACCTCATTGTCTTCCTCTACACCAAACATCATATCAATGGAATCTCCCAATTCCACTTCTTCTTCTATCACTTCTCTCTTCACTAACGACCTTTGATACGCCGCCCATTCTTCTTCGTCGTCCTCTTCGTCAGAGTCACTCCCAAAATCATATATAGTAACCTGTGGCACCGGAGGTGGGACTTCAATGTCCATTTTCGTCTCCGTGATTGGGATGATCTCTTCATCTGACTCATTTGCGTATTCCATGATCGGCTCCTTCCCTTCTTCTGGAAACGTTGGGAACAACTCCCCTCGAGCGTTCATGTACCCGAGGTAGTTGCCCTCCTCATCATATGTATAACCATCTTTCGGCAACTGCTCTTGCTGAACCTTTTCTTTCTCTTCTTCTTCATCTAATCTCCTAGCTATGTCTTCTAGTGTTCGTTGAAGATCTAAAATAGCAGTCTGTCGGTTTTTCAGGATGGTGTCGTGCTCTGCTAACATTTTCTGAGTATTTTCATCTTTAGCAACTAATAATGTCAACAGACTTTTGATTTCACTCCAATCATTGCCACTATCCTCACAAGAAGTGCTTCCAGAAAATTGATTAGGATACTGATTATAATGTGGCTGGTCATACGAGTCATCATAATAATTTGTAGGACAACCCTGTGAATAATATGGCTGCGGCTGCACAAAGGAATTAGCACAATAATGTGCAGAGGACCCCACATTTTGTGGAAATCTAACGGTAAAATAGGGTCCTCCACAAATTTCAAACATATTTACAGACTCGACAGAAATTAAAATACGCAAACAATTAGACTCCTACGACTCACTATACAAAAAGACAGACTCAACACAAAACACAAGTAGCACAGATATAGCAGATAAGTGTAATCAAAGCTAGTAAACGCAATCGCCAAGAGTCCCCGGCAACGGCGCCAAAAACTTAATGTGCTCAAAGTGGTTTAATAAAAACCAACTAAATTAACCTAAACTAGACACTCTAAGTTTTAAATTTATAACCTAAGACTCTCTAAACCTAAACCACACAACCGGCAAGTGTGCTGGTCAGTGCAGTACAGCTAAAGAAAGTCCGAGTATTGAACCCACGAGACTCTAATGGAAATTTTGTTACTTAATGGGGGGTTTCTAACAAACTAATGCAAATAAATAAAATGAAACTTAAATAAACTATAGACACAAACTAGAAATTGCAACTGGGATCAGATGATGGGAAGACACTACCTAGGCTAGAATCCTACACATGAATGATAAACTTCTAATGGTCATGGAACTGGTGTGGAACCGGGATCTTAAAATACTAAACTTACAGGATAAACTAGAGGACCCTCGACCCTTCTCAAGGAGAAACCTAAGGTTACCTATAAGCCGTTAAACCACCGGTTGAGAGGTTACCCTTACAGGCTTACCTACTCGAATCTTAAAGTACCCGCTAGACAGTCTACCTCACAGCGCGAAAGTCACAATACACCCTAAAGTGCAAGGGGTAACTACAATATTTCTGATAAGACTTGGCCTACAAGGAATGCTAGGGAAACTAGGAAGATCTTCTCACAAAGCCTCTAGAACTAGCAATTTAACACCCTAGACAGACCAACAATCTCGCACCTTACAGCTATTGAGAATTGGTAGAATACTTAGAATCATCTAACTAACAATTACAACCCCTATGGATAACCCTAGGCAATTAACCATAAACTAGTTGCTAACACCCAGTCCGCAACCTAACCCGCATTCATACATGAAAGACATTCACAAAAACGCAAGTGGAGTTTGTAAAAGTTATTTAAACAAAACTAAATACGCATACACATCAAACCAGAAAATAAAAAGTTCTTTACTATAAAATTCATCCACAACCTAAAGTTCCAAAACCAAAAGAAAATAAATCATTCAAGTGCAATCATCTTTAACCTAGGTAGCAAAAAGGTTTAGCCAATAAAAGTCATGATAAAATCAAAACAATAAAAACTAAACATATTCATGGTGTTCACAATGGGTTTCAAATAGAATAAATATTAATAATTGAAATAGAACCGACCCGTGATCGCACCTATGCTTCAATCCCTTGCTCCTCCCCAAAATATCTCTGTCGCTGCTTAATGTATTTCTTCCCAGTAGTTGTGCAGCTTTCCCACTCGATATAATATTGCTGCCTTCCTTCCAACAATCCTCGTGCGCAGCTCTCTACCCCTAAATAATAATCAATCCTCTACTTCAATATAATATTCGCAGCTCACCTCTCCAATTCTAATCTACGGCACCTCTCTCAAAAAAATATATATCTCTCGAAAATAAATATGTGCCCTCAAATGTCTTGGGCCTTGGGCTTGAGAAGCAAACGTGACATAACTCATAAGTCACCAATATTATTATTATTATTATTATTATTATTATTATTATTATTATTATTATTATTTATATAGTTGTATGATTCCGTGCTCTCGACTCGGGTGTTTTTGACTTAACCAAAGTTGCTCGTTTATGCTCCAACGTCTATGAACACCTACAAAATACAAAATAAATAAATAAGTACTTAAAACGACACAAAACTAATAAAAATCTATAAAAACCTATACTAAATAAAATAGACCGGTATAAGCCTAAAACTAATAAAAGAACTATCTAAACGACTCGAAACTGTACAAACTTTACACAGGAAATAGATGTATTTTACAATACATCACCGGACTAACAAGAGAGGCCGTTACCGGTGACCAAAGTCGTCCTGACGCCTCTCTCTCAGGTATGAAAGATGCATTGGTTTAGAGATGTAGGTTTTTTTTTTTTTGGTGGCTATAGGTTGGACAACTGATCTTCACAGACAACTTTTGCAAGAAGAGTTATGTATATACTTATGAATTTGGAGGTTTAAAAGTCAACACCATAAATGGCTGGAAAAATCTCTGACGTGATTTTAGGCTAAAATTATTGTATGGTTTTAATATATGTTGATAATTGCTTATCATAATTAAATGAAAAGAAAACTATTGCTTATAATTGTTTTGCGGCATAAATTTTCAATGTCAAACTTAAATAAAATGATAATTGTATACACAATAAAATGATAATTGTATACACGAATTATTTATAGTATTAAGAGCAAGGGTTCGGTTTATGGCAACACCGGGATATTTTTTTTGACGCAATAGAGACGGATTGATAAGTATATGGGCGTAATCTAGATGGCTTGATTTATGAGTTTGATTGTGGTTGATTTGGTAAGTGGCGATGATAGTCTTTGGGTTGAAATTGTCTCGCCAAATTATTATTATACCAAATTTAAACTTACTGTAATTATGCCGGACTGTTAGAAGGTTTAGTGAATTTAAGGCTAATTAGAAACAAAATGATGATGATGCATGAATGTTGCTACTTCTCGTGTATGTTGTACTCCATTTAATTTATTATATTTTATTTTGTCTTATATCCTTCATGACTTCACGTGAAGTGAAGTTTAGTTGATTTTATTATTATTATTATTATTATTATTATTATTATTATTATAAATAAAATTACTAAAGAGGTTAAAATAGATAGTTTATTGAGGAAATTTTGTATATGTTTGAATTTATACCAACTTTAAAATATACGTAATATATAAGAATGTTTTGAAATAAAAAAAATTAAACATGGTTATACACAAACAAAAGTGGTATAATATAGGTAAGGTGGTGATTTTACTAATAATAAATGGGGAAAAATACGTGATGTTACATTCTCCCCTGCTTTTAGGAACTTCGTCCCGAAGTTATTAAAAACGCAGTGTTGAGGGTGGTTGGGTAAATGTTTGGACGTCAACTGTTTAGCTAGCAAACTTTTATAGGTACTAGGATAAAGTATTTTAAATGATGGAACAGTATGTATGAGTTATGAGACTTGGATTTATTGTTCTAAAATAGTATGGAGGAATAAGTGTTTAACACCAAACCTAAGTTTTCAGGAATGCTAAAAGGAATACATTGAATGATTAACTACCAAAAGACTAGGGTTTGTTGTTAATCCGACCCCAGTCTCATTTTCAATGCATCATCGGTGTTTATATATATGGTGTACCGCAGCTAATCCACCACACCTTTGATGCTTTGAAAGCGCACTGGGTACCTTATCATAACCCTAATAGAATTTCACACTACCTTAACGTACCTGTAAATTCATTATTACGTTCCGGACCGCAATCACCAATTTTCCTTACATTAAGGTTTTGTGTCCTTCCAAATACACATGTAAAACACACAATGCAAAATAACCTTGTGATTGAATCTTATACATTGTATCCAAAAATGAGTCCGACTGTTGAGCAGGAAAAAGACTTCTATCAGTCAGTGAGTAAGAACCTCTACCGATTGTTGAGCAGGTGCGATCGCCTCTACCAGTCGTTGAGCAGGTTGTATGGCCTCTACCGACTGTTGAGCAGGCATGATGACCTCTACCAATCGTTGAGTAGGTTATTTGGTACTCTACTAACTGTTGAGCAAGTACTTCATCCTCTATCAGTTGTTTGATTAAGTGTAGCAATTGTTACACACATAAATTGTTAATTGATAATATGTACATGTAAGAAATCAAGTATCAAGTATATCATGCGAGTTGTAATAGAGTTGCCCTAGACAAGGTTAATGACTCTAGGTGTGTCTATAGCAAATAGTTTATATTCCATGACTTCTAGTATCAAATGTTTAAATATGGTAGATAATCGAATCATCATGTATAACTAAGGATTAAGTTTGATGCAACACACAATCCAGTTTCAATAGTTTGTTATCATGGGTAACTAGCTCATGTTTGAGAAGGTGAAGGATATGAATTTAGTTCTTGAGAGGATGATGCAAATCTCGATGCAGAATCAAGGTTGCGAGAGATAGTGAATGTGAAGATGGTTGATAAGGAGTTTATTTTATAATAAGGAGATTATGTAGCAGTTTAAATTGTGGGGTTAAAGTAAAGATAAGAAATAGGATGAAGATAGAGAATAGAAACAAGTAGAGTTGCAAGTAAGAGAAGCAAGCACTGGTTAAAATCCTAAGCTTATAGACTAGATTATTTTTCTAATAACCTAATTCCCTATAACCATGTCTCTGATACCAATCTGTAACACCCCAACCGATGGCGGAAACATCGAGGTGTCACATAGTGATGATTGTTCAATAGCTCATGGTACTAAATGGAAGTTCAATATTATTAAACAATTCACAATTTGTCTTACAAATTACATAAACTTGATTTGCATAAACTAGGTCCAAAGCTCCTATGTGTTCCAGGACTTGTACAACTTCCAATAACAAATAAAACCTGAAACATATTAAGTTGGAAAGATGGGGGGACAACTATAAATAGTTGGTGAGAATACATAGGTTTTGCATATAGTTGAAAACAATATGTTGTATAGCAATCATTGTTGAAGTATAATAATGAGTAATGATAGAATACGAGTCCGACATGTAACAATGCGTCTTTTGTACAATCAAACCTTGTGTCGACTGAGACCTAACTCGCAAGTTAGTAAAAGTGTAACTGTTATCGATCATCCCTGAATTTATGCGGGGCGATGGGTTTGTCAGACCTATAGCGCTATAATCTAAACAGGCAGCTTAATCAATGTTAATGATTGTACTGTGACTTTTTGTTACAGTCAAATGATAGAATGAGTAAATGATAGTGTAATTGAATCACAAGTAAGAATGATTAAATGATAGTGTATAAAATGTTTAAACATGTTTCACCCCAAAAATGTAAAAGCGAAAAAGGGGCTATGTAAACTCACCTGTAATTCACTGTGTAGGTACTAGCAAAACAAACTCTGAACTTGAATTAATTGAACATCTTGTGCCCTATTACAAATAAAGGACGCCTTAATTTCTAATGCAAGTTAGTTTAATTCATTTCTTGGTTGTAAAGATAGCTTATTCAACTACCTAGACTTGCATTGAGCGAATGCGCGTCTTAAAGTGTGTATGACTTAACGAACCGATGGTAACTTGGTTTGGGTTATTGAAAATATGCATACGTGTAAACTTATTTAAAATATATACTTTAGTATATTATTTTCAGGGTCACATCTTTACATATTTGTAACTTATACGTTCGTTAAGTAACACATATATAGATGGTTTGACGTCATGATAATTCTAAATATGATAATATTTTGTTGACTAAAATTAAGGGAATGAATAAACCATATTGAAGTTGCACAAAAAAAAATCGTCAAAGTTGCTTTAAAAAAACGGCCGAATCTTTAGGTATATATTAGTTTTAAAATCATATTTCATATATAATAATTATTAGGAAAGATAGATCTAAGTGGGCAAGCACTTTCGATGGAATGTGTATAGGCAATTATCACCACATATCAATTCCACTCTATATGCCTGTCCATCTTTTATGTCTTTATTGTCTTACCCAAAATCCAAAACGACCCTGCCCGAATAAACTCACTCCAAAACTAATCTTATAAACTCAATTTGACCAAACTAGTCGGGACAACAAGGAAACTCAAAAGGGTCTAGTACCTCTCTTGCGCGATGGTGAAACGAAACCAGAAGAGATAATGAACCGAAACCGTGACCATTACCGGTCATCGAACCGGGACTAAACCCAGCATGACCATTGTCACTGCATCATGAACCTGACCCGGAAATAGCAATGACCGATTCTTTGTTACAGTCGTCATCACCGGTCACGGCTCCACAACCCGGCTAGAAAACTTCACCGCTGGCAGCGCCGCTATAACTGAGTTGGAGCCAAGACCCTCGACATAGAACATGGAGATGAAAGGTGGAGATCGAATCAAAAAGTGGTGAACCTAACCCGCTGCACCTCGATGCCGCTACTGTTTGTTGATTCCATGTCGACCGGACTCACAAGAGAGGCCGTTACCGGTGACCAAAGTCGTCCTGACGCCTCTCTCTCAGGTATGAAGGACGCATTGGTTTAGAGATGTAGGGTTTTTTTTTTTTTTTTTTTTTTAGTGGTGGCTATCGGTTGGACAACTGATCTTCACAGATAACTTTTGCAAGAAGAGTTATGTATATACTTATGAATTTGGAGGTTTAAAAGTCAACACAATAAATGGCTGGAAAAATCTCTGACGTGATTTTTGGCTAAAATTATTGAATGGTTTTAATATATGTTGATAATTGCTTATCATAATTAAATGAAAAGAAAACTATTGCTTATAATTGTGTTGCGGCATAAATTTTCAATGTCAAACTTAAATAATAGGATAATTGTATAAACAATAAAATCATAATTGTATACACGAATTATTTATAGTATTAAGAGCAAGGGTTCGGTTTATGGCAACACCGGGATTTTTTTTTTTGACGCAATAGAGACGGATTGATAAGTAAATTTAAACTTATTGGAGTATTAAGAGCAAGGGTTCGGTTTATGAGTTTTATTGTGGTTGATTTGGTAAGTGGCGATGATAGTCTTTGGGTTGAAATTGTCTCGCCAAATTATTATTATACCAAATTTAAACTTACTGGAATTATGCCGGACTGTTAGAAGGTTTAGTGAATTTAAGGCTAATTAGAAACAAAATGATGATGATGCATGAATGTTGCTACTTCTCGTGTATGTTGTAGTCCATTTAATTTATTATATTTTTTGTTTGTCTTATATCCTTCATGACTACACGTGAAGTGAAGTTTAGTTGATTTTATTATTATTATTATTATTATTATTATTATTATTATTATTATAAATAAAATTACTAAAAAGGTTTAAATAGATAGTTAATTGAGGAAATTTTGTATATGTTTGAATTTATACCAACTTTAAAATATACGTAATATATAAGAATGTTTTGAAATAAAAAAAAAATTAAACATGGTTATACACAAACAAAAGTGGTATAATATAGGTAAGGTGGTTATTTTACTAATAATAAATGGGGAAAATACGTGATGTTACAGCCTTAAATTAATAATAGAGCTTGAACTCCTTTAAGGATCATTTTTCAAGAAGAGGAGCAACCCTTGTTAGTCGTGGGGCCACAACAGTCTTAAAGGTTTCTTGGTGATTGAGTAGCAACAAAAGAAAAGGTTAATCTAGATCGGGTTTCGATAGCTTCATAGCTGAGAAAAAAAAAGTGACGGGGTTTTTCCTTTGGCAGGTAACAAACCAACATATTTGAATGCAGTAGAAATGATATCAACAATAGTCCAAAGGAGATTGTTTAGTAACCATGAGGACAAAATAATAGGGGAAAGTCATATCGATTATCGATTGCAGCGGGTCTATTTGATAAGGGATGTTTTTCGGGTATAAGCCAATCAAGGTTAATTTGTTATGTTGTTCACAAGTAGGAAAGATGGCAACATTCAAACAAACAATTTAACATCAAAATAGGTAAGTTGTTTCTTCAATCATGGAAATGAACATGGATACGTCTTCCGTTTAACAGAAAAAAAAAGATTGGTGGTTAAGTATTTTGTTGGTGAATGGGGTTTTTCGATTAAGGTGTGATTGTCATCCGAGTTTGTGGGCTAGTGTGAACGTCAACCTAACTGTTTCTTCACGTAACCGAAGGAGTCAGGGATATAAGTGACTTTTTAGTTAGGTTTGTTAATTGAGGAATTTTAACTTGTGGATTCATATTTTAGAGTTTTTGATAACATTGAGTTTTTAGACTAAAGGGTGTAGAGCCGACATAGGGCCGGCAATGCCACGTCGGGCCGGCGTACACCGCCCCCTATGTCGGCAACGGCATGAGCGTCTAGAATATGACGGGTATGACGGGCCGAAATTTATTAAAAAAAAAACCTGGTTCCATTATCTCGCCGGAGAAGAAGGTGGTGAGGTTGCAGGAGAAGATGGTGGTAAACGGAGACGTGTCGGAGAAGATGGAGGCCCGTCGTTCCACACCCCAGGCCTGGCATCGTCAGAGAAGAAGGTGGTGAGCTTGACGTGGGGGTTGAAGTGGAGGCCCGGCATCGATGCCGGTGCTCAACCACACTCACCAGTCTTAGTTAGTTTTCTAATTGAGTGGGCTTGGTTTTTTGTTTTCAGGATGTCTTGTTAGGTAATTTGTGTCATTTGTTTATAACAGAAAGAGTTAAGCAAGTTCATACAGTTTAATGTTTTATTGCTTATGTTCTAATCGATTTGAGCCTTTGTATATTTTGTATGTGATATATGATTCAAGATATTTAAACATCAATTTACTATTTGTTTTTCCATTTAAAACGATGAAAGCTTTGAACATGCTAATAGACTAAAGGGATTGACGGGGAGGGGGCAAAGCCCAACGACGTAGATAAGTGTGGGGTTTTACCCTCCAAAACACAAAAAGGAAGAAGCGGTTAAAAACAAGGGGCGTAAAAATGAAGTGGGCAACCAATCAAAATTATCCATTCAGAAAAAGAAAAAAAAAAGAGGCAAAGCCCATAGAAGTTCTATCAAGGAAGGGGGTAACACCCACAAAAGATGGTGGTAGGTAGTATGGGTGACATGGAGGGGCATGCCCACACCACCTCCACGTCCCATTCCTGCCTTTTAGACTACAAGGTGTGGTGACATGGAAAGGTTGTGAAGCTCTATCACACCCCGCTAAGGCGGTAACGCGAGGTGCGACTTCGAAAGATTTTCAAGCACAAACGGTCACACGAGCATTAATTAAAACAAAGCGGGATCTTTCATTAAACAACCAAATCCGTTCAACATTAGTTAATTGTTTAATACTAAAACCATTGTATGTAAATGTCTAAAATTATTATGACAACACAACAGTCTAGAAGAAGGTATCCCACAAATGCTCGCACGCGACGCCTGCAAGTTCCATTGCCCATGCTAATTTCCTGAAAAACATGCATGTAAAATATATGGGTCAACATAAAGTTGGCGAGTTCACGAGTTTTCTATATGATGGACATGTAATCCAAAACCGACTAAATCATTGCCTTGCTAGGGCAATAATCGATATGTGATCTGACATGAGCCCATAACCAAACCTTGACATGTTTTGCCTCGCCCATTGTACACTAAGGACAATGAATAATGTGAAATACAAGCACTCTTTTGATATCTGTCATTCGGTCAGAGCGACTGACCAAGAGTGGGGGTGTCAACCCAATAGATCTATCCCGATGTTTCATGGCTAAGTCCATAGCTAATGGTTACGGTGTGATGTATGACACGAGGGCTTAATGGATCCTGAACTGTAATGTCTCATGTTCACATAATAGTCATGTATTGTAATTGAAAACTGTAAGCATGTTTTTCCCCCAAAAAAATGTAAAAAAGGGGCCGTGAATACTCACTTGATGTCTGGATGCTAAACTGAACTAGATCTGGCACCGTCGGTCTGGTCTAGGAACCCTAAATTGTAACACCCCAACCGATGGCGGAAACATCGGGATGTCACGTATTGATGATTGTTCAGTAGCTCATGATAAATAATAAGTTCCAATAAATGATTTAAATAAATTACATACAATAGTTCTAGAATTGGTACATCAAATTGAATAAATCTATACACATATCTTCAGGCATCAATTCAAATCTTCAAGCAAATAGAACCTGAAACATGTTAAGTTGAAAATGTTTTGGGTCAACAAAAGTTGGTGAGAATTACATAGGTTTTTGATAACTGAATAAAAATGTTGTGCAATTCATGTGTCATGTCAATCTAGTCCATATGTGAGAACATACTAGAAATAAATCGAGTGCATAATCAACCCTGATGACTGTTATAATATGATACATACCATACGCTCATGGTCCAATTGAATATGTTATACGATAACAAACACCCACGCTACCTTTGTAGGAGGCACGTATCCGGGTGGGATTGTCAGTCCAATAGATCTATCAATGTATACCGCCGGCTGATCAATGTTAATGATTATGCTAGAATGGTGCTTACTCTAATCATGCTCAAGACATAATGCAACATAGAAAACACATAGACACATTGATGATTGAATTGCAATGATGATGTTATAAACATGTTTCACCCCAAAAATGGTGATAAATAGAAAAGGGGCTATGTAAAACTCACCTTGGTAAAATGTTATCTCTTGAAAATAATGTGTTGCCCAAATGTGTCAAGTATCACCCTAAAATGAGGTAATAAATATGTCTAAGTCTATCAAGTCTACAAATCTATAAGTTTCTAGGGCTTCGAATTGGGGATAATTGTTCGTTTGATTAATAAAAAAAATATTCGCCAATTGAGAGAAATTTAGTAAATAAATAACCAAAAATCTTTTTATGAAAATTAAATTTAAGATGGTCACAATAATGTGTTTAAAGTATAAAAATAATTTTTATAAAATTATTTTCTTTAAAATAGAATATTAATTCTATTTATAACAATTTGTCAAAATTTAACTTTAATATTTAAAAATATAAAAATTAAAGAAATTTAAGTTTAAAATTTATATTTCTGTTCTAAATGATCAGAAATAATTTGTATAAAATTTTGGTGCAAAAATATTAAAAATTGGATTTATTATGATTTAATTATGATTAAAACTAACAAAAATTGATTAAAAATATTAAATAAAAGATTTTTCTGAAATAAAAATTATTTCAGAAATGTTTATTGTTATAAAAGCTTAGAATAATTTTTGTGGGACTTTATAAGATTGTTTTGATATTTTAATCGATTTTTATAAATAAAATAGAATAAACTTGATTCATTTATTAAATATATTAAATAAATTAATTTTTGAAAACTAAAAATTGTGGGTGAAACTTTTACATTAGATTAATACAAGAAAATTTTTGTAGAATTTTTAAAGAAGTTTTGGTATTTTTAAAATGAATTTTAAAAAAAATATAAGTATTGTATAATTAAAGTTTGAAAAGAAAATAAACACACAAAAAGAACTCGCTGTTGCCGAGGTTCGAACCCTCGTGGGCCGGTCCAAGTACACGAAGCACAACCACTTGGTCTAGACCAGTGGTTGTGTCTGATTTCAGTTCGTTTAATATTTAAGGTTACACGTGATACTTGTTCTTCCCCAATTCCACATACGCGAGCCCTAGATTTCCCAATCAGACGATTCTCACAGCATTATCCCAATTAAACATGGGGCTATTATTGTGCAATCGCCGATTAACAAAACCCACAATAAAGATTACACTTACAATACAGAAACAAGCTCGATTGGTGAGTCAACGTGAAAAGTCAAACTATGCGATTGAATACTGAGAACAGAAGGTTTACAGAAGAAATTGGGGGTTGGAAGAGAGTAGTCGGCGATGTTAGAAGGCCCAGCAACCTCCAATTTATAGTGTAATGGCTCGGTGTTCATTTTGGTAAGTTTTGACCCGTTTGTAAATGCTGACGCGTATAATAGCTTGAATCCCGGCATGATTGACCACGAATTAATGGGTAAGGGACGCGTAAATGACCGGTAATCACACAAACATTCCTTTCTTAAATCAATTACGAGTTAATGAGGCTGATTTGATGAGCTCGTGATGCACAGTTGACTTTCTAAGTCAACTGTGGTGATTGTAAGTTAGTTATATAACAAAAATGCTTCGGGTTTAGAACAATAACGACTGCTGGATCAGATGGTTAGAGGAGTGTGTTGTGTGTGGTTGATTCAGGTTCGAAACCCGGCTAAGCAGCCATCCCCCCTTTTTTTTTTTTAAAACCAACATAGGGTATTTGGGCCAAGGCTGTTGGGCCGACCCCCTTGGGCTCAGCAGGCCCAGAATACAAAAGGAAAGGGAAAAAGGGTGGTTGGGTTTGGGCCGAGAAAAAAAGAAAAGGTGGGTTAATTTGTGGGCTTATAATTAAACATTTCTTATAATTATTATTATTATTATTATTATTATTATTATTATATATATGTATATAAATATATAAGTTGTGTGGTCGGGAAATAAAACTTAGGCACATTATGGAAATAATATACGTCTTATAATTTGAAAATTTGGCGATGTTACAGTCTCCCCTACTTTTAGGAACTTCGTCCCGAAGTTAAAGGAAGACACTAGGTTAGCAATTGGTCGACTACCGACACTCTTGATAAAATTTCACACTACCTTAATGTACCTGTAAATTCATGATTACGTTCCGGACCGTAATTACCAATTTACCTTACATTAGGGTTTTGCGTCCTTTTATGACTTTCCCGATTGTTGAGCAGGTCTGATAGTTTCCACCAGTCGTTGAGCAGGTTGTAGGGCCTCTCCTCGACTGTTGGAAAGACATGATGACCTCTACCAATCGTTGAGTAGATTGTTTGGTAGTCAACTAATTGTTGTACAAGTAAGCAAGTATGATTATAGATATAGCAATTAGTTCACATTCAAACAAGCATGCACACAGATGTTATAATAATACTTGAATTTATTACTTGAATCCAAAAAGTGTCAATACATAGAATTAAAAGCAACCAACATTTAAATGGCCTTGCTGTTAAGTAGCTGGAGGGTCTTGATCTCAGTTTAGTTTAGGGCATCGGTTACGGTAGTGATTTGGGTCCCCACATTCATAGCATTGACCATAGTTGTGTCGATTAGGATTATCAGCCTGAGCAGGGTTGGTGGGTTGATTGGCATTAGGGTTTGGGGTCTCGCGACATGTGTTGGCCAGATGGCCATACCTACCACAATTGGTGCACACTCGACATGCTGAAACAGTGGGGTGATGTCGATTGCATGTGTTACACAATGGAAAGTTTCTGGTATAAGGCTTCTTGTTAGAGGCTTGTGTAGTGAGGTTTACATTAGGATTCCTGGTCTTACGCTTCTGGTTCTTGGTAGTTACTGCGGCCACAATACTTGTTTTCTCGCTTTTCCGAACTAAGGTTCCGTTCTTTATGTGAATTCCATCGCCATTTCCATTTCCATTGCCGTTCCCATTCATTGGGATGACTTGAGTCAACAAGTTAGAAACCAGAGTTGTGATTTGTTGTGCCAATTGTTGAGAAATAATTGTAGCTAGTTGGGCATCTCCTCCATTGTTAGTGTTGTGGTCGGGATTGTGGTTGCTGCTCTCTTCTTCATGATTGTCACCACTGTTAATGCGAGTGCTGTGGCGTGGAGACATGATCTGTAAGGAACACAATGAAGTCTCAATGAGGTATGAAATGAATGAGGTAATATAAGGAATGTAATCATTTATCCATTAATTAAAACGAATAAACGAAAACGTTGACTTATCAAAGATTCCAGATTCCAATAACATATGAAGACATGCTTTAGCCTATAAGTGAACACTCATCCCGAGAATTCCCAGGTAGGCATCCGGGTCCCTCGTCTGATTGGGATATATGCGCAATGCCAGCCTAGACAGAAGACTCAGAATACAGGCGTTCACCCTTCCAGATTGCACGTGTTCGTTATTAAAATCTAGAACTTCGACGAGATCTTAAGGTAGTTCAGGTTAAACCTGAGGATTTTGTCCTATTAGTCTAAGAGTAGATCCACTGATGGAGAGCAACCTTCTTGTAGGAATGAAAGTAGGGATAAGAAGTAGGAGGGAGATAGAGAATAGCAAGTAAAAGAAGCAAGTACTGGTTATATCCTATGGTTATAGACTAGATTATTTTTCTAATAACCTAATTCCCTATAACCATGGCTCTGATACCAATCTGTAACACCCCAACCGATGGCGGAAACATCGGGATGTCACGTATTGATGATTGTTCAGTAGCTCATGATAAATAATAAGTTCCAATAAATGATTTAAATAAATTACATACAATAGTTCTAGAATTGGTACATCAAATTGAATAAATCTATACACATATCTTCAGGCATCAATTCAAATCTTCAAGCAAATAGAACCTGAAACATGTTAAGTTGAAAATGTTTTGGGTCAACAAAAGTTGGTGAGAATTACATAGGTTTTTGATAACTGAATAAAAATGTTGTGCAATTCATGTGTCATGTCAATCTAGTCCATATGTGAGAACATACTAGAAATAAATCGAGTGCATAATCAACCCTGATGACTTTTATAATATGATACATACCATACGCTCATGGTCCAATTGAATATGTTATACGATAACAAACACCCACGCTACCTTTGTAGGAGGCACGTATCCGGGTGGGATTGTCAGTCCAATCGATCTATCAATGTATACCGCCGGCTGATCAATGTTAATGATTATGCTAGAATGGTGCTTACTCTAATCATGCTCAAGACATAATGCAACATAGAAAACACATAGACACATTGATGATTGAATTGCAATGATGATGTTATAAACATGTTTCACCCCAAAAATGGTGATAAATAGAAAAGGGGCTATGTAAAACTCACCTTGGTAAAATGTTATCTCTTGAAAATAATGTGTTGCCCAAATGTGTCAAGTATCACCCTAAAATGAGGTAATAAATATGTCTAAGTCTATCAAGTCTACAAATCTATAAGTTTCTAGGGCTTCGAATTGGGGATAATTGTTCGTTTGATTAATAAAAAAAATATTCGCCAATTGAGAGAAATTTAGTAAATAAATAACCAAAAATCTTTTTATGAAAATTAAATTTAAGATGGTCACAATAATGTGTTTAAAGTATAAAAATAATTTTTATAAAATTATTTTCTTTAAAATAGAATATTAATTCTATTTATAACAATTTGTCAAAATTTAACTTTAATATTTAAAAATATAAAAATTAAAGAAATTTAAGTTTAAAATTTATATTTCTGTTCTAAATGATCAGAAATAATTTGTATAAAATTTTGGTGCAAAAATATTAAAAATTGGATTTATTATGATTTAATTATGATTAAAACTAACAAAAATTGATTAAAAATATTAAATAAAAGATTTTTCTGAAATAAAAATTATTTCAGAAATGTTTATTGTTATAAAAGCTTAGAATAATTTTTGTGGGACTTTATAAGATTGTTTTGATATTTTAATCGATTTTTATAAATAAAATAGAATAAACTTGATTCATTTATTAAATATATTAAATAAATTAATTTTTGAAAACTAAAAATTGTGGGTGAAACTTTTACATTAGATTAATACAAGAAAATTTTTGTAGAATTTTTAAACAAGTTTTGGTATTTTTAAAATGAATTTTAAAAAAAATATAAGTATTGTATAATTAAAGTTTGAAAAGAAAATAAACCCACAAAAAGAACTCGCTGTTGCCGAGGTTCGAACCCTCGTGGGCCGGTCCAAGTACACGAAGCACAACCACTTGGTCTAGACCAGTGGTTGTGTCTGATTTCAGTTCGTTTAATATTTAAGGTTACACGTGATACTTGTTCTTCCCCAATTCCACATACGCGAGCCCTAGATTTCCCAATCAGACGATTCTCACAGCATTATCCCAATTAAACATGGGGCTATTATTGTGCAATCGCCGATTAACAAAACCCACAATAAAGATTACACTTACAATACAGAAACAAGCTCGATTGGTGAGTCAACGTGAAAAGTCAAACTATGCGATTGAATACTGAGAACAGAAGGTTTACAGAAGAAATTGGGGGTTGGAAGCGAGTAGTCGGCAATGTTAGAAGGTCCAGCAAACTCCAATTTATAGTGTAATGGCTCGGTGTTCATTTTGGTAAGTTTTGACCCGTTTGTAAATGTTGACGCGTATAATAGCTTGAATCCCGGCATGATTGACCACGAATTAATGGGTAAGGGACGCGTAAATGACCGGTAATCACACAAACATTCCTTTCTTAAATCAATTACGAGTTAATGAGGCTGATTTGATGAGCTCGTGATGCACAGTTGACTTGGTGATTGTAAGTTAGTTATATAACAAAAATGCTTCGGGTTTAGAACAATAACGACTGCTGGATCAGATGGTTAGAGGAGTGTGTTGTGTGTGGTTGATTCAGGTTCGAAACCCGGCTAAGCAGCCATCCCCTTTTTTTTTTTTAAAACCAACATAGGGTATTTGGGCCAAGGCTGTTGGGCCGACCCCCTTGGGCTCAGCAGGCCCAGAATACAAAAGGAAAGGGAAAAAGGGTGGTTGGGTTTGGGCCGAGAAAAAAAGAAAAGGTGGGTTAATTTGTGGGCTTATAATTAAACATTTCTTATAATTATTATTATTATTATTATTATTATATATATATGTATATAAATATATAAGTTGTGTGGTCGGGAAATAAAACTTAGGCACATTATGGAAATAATATACGTCTTATAATTTGAAAATTTGGCGATGTTACATAAATGTAATTCAAAAGCAACTTAGGTCCATGTTTGACTCTAACTATCATGCAATTGTTCACCCGACTGTATCACCTATGGACTAGAGGCTTTAATGGTACCACTATCCACGTGTGCCACACACTGTATGTGTCAGGAATGTTCGTTTTGTTGGTTAGGTGACTGTGATTAGTCTATTTTTGAGTAAAACATGTACTTAGTCTTACTAAGTGTTACCAAGTGTCATGTATGTCACATTTATGCAAGCCTAGGGTGACATATTGAAATATTTCGGGATATTCTTGTATGAAAACAACTTGTTTAGATGCTTTCCTTGGTGTATACTCGCATGTCTTAGGTTTTCAAGAAAACTCTTGTGTTAAGCTTGTTAACACATGTTTTTATAGTATATAACACATGTTTATAATTCTAACCATGCTATATGATGCAAAACAAGGCGAAATAGACTACTTTTGGACTGAGTCTTGGCCTCATACACACACGCATACACTCATGTGTATGTGTGTGCATTGTTTATGTCCATACGTGTGTATCTTGATGTGTATCCTCCATTATACGTGTATATGTATTCATGGCTAATTATTGAGCTTTTTAACACAAACTTAAGTTGTTAAGTTAGTTAATTTCAAGACTTGTGGTTCTATAGTGTGCGCGAGTGTGTATGGTTTTGGGTGAGCATCAGATGTAGCCGAACAATGTGTAAACAAGATTAAGGGTTCGGGTGTTATAGCCGAGAGGAATAAGAAAACAATAAGCTAGCTCCTCACAAGAGAACTCCTAGATGCTAGACGTGTACTTGGATCCCTTGCTTGGTGATGATGACCGATCGAACACGACCCGTTGGGGGTGTTTAGGTCTCGGCCGAAGGGTGACAAGGAAGGAGGGGTTTCAAGTGTTAGTGAGTTTTTGAGAGGTTGTGGTGTGATCCAAATGTGTTCTAGTGCCTCTACTTATAGGTGAGTTTGGGGGAGGAGGCAATGGTTTCATTGGTTCACAAACTAGGTAAGTTAAATGCATGCTTTCATTGAGTGTATTCAACTAGTGGCCTTGTAGGTGAAAGAGGTTGACTTAGATGCTTTGTTGTGTAGTGTAGGGGGTGTGGGGTTTCGTCCGCTTATGGTCATGGGGAAGGGGCACCATATTTGTGGTAAGGTTGACAAGGTGATTTTAGCTCATGGGTTTTATGTTTGGTCTAATTAGTGTAAGGGTTTGACTAATGTTTTTGGTTGTTGTGTGCACATTTTGTGGGACCCTTGGAAGCCGAAATTTATGGCGAAAAGGAAGAGTTTAGTGGCAATTCAATGTGTCTTGGAGAACCATGATTCTTGTGTTGTTTCCATGTTAGTGTAAATCATAGGAATGTGGTGTGTTTAGGATAAGAATGATTAGTGTGTAGTGAGTGTATATGTGTCATGTATGTATATGTATATATATGCGTGTAGTGTGTGTGTGTGTGTATAAGCAGTATGTATGCATGTATGTATGGATATGGAGAGTTGTTCATTCCCTATGTATTCCCATGTGTGTAAATTGACTTCCACATGTTGTTTTAGATGGTTTTAGAAAGTCAACTTGTGTAAGAATAAGTTATTGTGTGTCCCTCATTCTACTTTGGGATTTCCATGGGAAATTGTAATGTAAGGCATGGAAACTTTGATGTTTTGTATGTGTGTGGCCGTGAATATACATTCATATGTATATAATTTAGTTCTTGTTACATGTTAACTTGTCTATGGTTGTACATATGTATTTGTATTGGAAATAATACCCTTGTACACAAGTTAATTTAAGTTTAATTGTCTTTGTTGGACAATGCATGTGGGTAGTCCATGTAGATGGACATTGATTGATTTTGTCCTTGTTGGGGTAACAAGTGGGAATTCTTGTTCAATTGCATGGATTTCCTTTAGTCCAGCAAGACATATTTAACTATCTAAGGCCTTGTACTAACTAATGTGTCTACTGTTAGACTGCATGTCTCGGGATTGTCTCGTTGGAACCCTGTATGATCCAACTATGACATAATAGATGACATGGAATGCTATGCACAATGTATTCACGTGTAGTTAGATGTACGAGTATGACTTGTGATTTCGACGGGTGTCACAAGCTCTTCCACGCCAGCCCACAACCCCGTGCCCAGCGTGGACCCAGGTGTGAGGCATATTTAGTTGAGATTTTCACCGGCGTAGGACAGCACACGACGGTGACGTGGAGGCATTTGAATGGTTAGGTGATGTGGACTGTTTCGTAACCGTAAAACATTTAATTTCTTCAAAAATTACCATTTAGTTTTATTTACCAAATTAATTCAAATTTACCTATCCGTTTTCTTTACCATATACCAAACCTTCTTCTCCACCGTTGTCCCAACCCACCCCAATACACCAAAATCTTTTGATAAACATGAATCGTTAGCCGAAGATGAAGAGATCGCCCTATGTACGGCGTGGCAGGAAAAAACAACCCCCACATCGAGGGTCAATTTGGCACCACATACTTCGGGAATTCAAGGACTTGGTTGGTGGTTCATACAGAAAAGCCTGACACTCTAAAACGCAAGTGGAACGAACTATGAAACAAGTGCCAATGTTTCGAGAGTGTCCATCAAACAACCTTGCAACAAGTCCCCCAAGTACGAGGTCGTTGAACTCACTAAAATTGAATGCAAGTTTTGTCACGGCGAGTTTCCTCACGTATCGGCGTGGCAAATGATCCGAACCGCTTTAGATTAGGTTTTATAGTTTATGTTTTTTAAATTTAAATTAGATTTAGGTTAATGTTAGTGTAATGTTTTTATTTGATGTTTATGTTATGTGATTTATTATATAAAAATGTTATGTTTTTTTAATTATTAATTTAAAGCAAAAAATTTATAAAAAAGGAGGTGACGTGGAGGCCACCAGCCACCGTCCATGCCACCACCATTCCGTGCATATTTTGCATTAGGGGATATTACGAGATGGATCCACGTGTCGGTTTATGCCCCCTCAAGAACATGCCTATACCGTATAGTCATAGGCTAGGGAGTGTACACTAAAATCTTGGCGGTAAAGATGACATGACATGTTAACCGGCGTTGCACACCACTCTCTTCTTGTGTTAAATGGCGTTAAAGAGGTTACTTGTCAACATGTTAATCTAGGGTTAAGAGACTGAATTAATTTGTTTTCCATGTTAAACCATAACCATTAAAATGTGTGGTAATATGAAGTTAAAGCATTTTCTTGGGGGTGAAGTGAAGTGAAATGGGAAAAAGTGAATGATGTGACCTCAATGTAGAGTTGAGGAGGGTTAAAGAATACTCGGGGCCGACTCAAGAGAGAGGATTTTAAAGCAAAGAATTCAGACCCCCAATCTAATAGGGCCTCAAATTTTAAAATATTTGCTTTTAAATATATATAATATTTGTTTATAATCAAGATGATAAACTTTTAGGTTAATCTATTTATGTCTGCAAGTCCTATTTTATTGTACTTTTTATATAAAAAGTTCCAATCCTGCAATACTAGTATATTCATATTTTATGTTTTTTTATTTAAAAAAACACATTTTTATATTTGAATTAGGACTTCGCAAAGGTTAAGCCAGCACTGAGTATACTCAATGTCGTTGGTGTTAATTGTGTGACAGTTGTGTTAGATCAGAAGTATAACACCTTAACTCAATCAGTATCATTTATGAATGAATAGTAACGCTATAATAGCTTACAAAATAATCCAATCATAAATCAATGCCAAGTTTACTTTTTTACTTATGCTCTTTTGAACTTGTTTTGGTCATATAAACTTTGAAACTCGACATGGTACACATAGATGATTAAGTCTACGAGCCACTTTGTTACCTCCAAAGAATCAGTCTTAACATAAATAAATATACTTATAACATCCAAAGTCCATCACATTGCAACCTTTCCAGCTACTATATATAAAGATAGAAGCATTTCCTCCAATCTCCTCAAAGGAACTCAAACACACAAATTAGCCGAGAACAATAAGGATGAGGAGCGGAAGTCAAAAACTGTTGTGGTTGATTCCATGTACGAGCTCAAGGCGGTTACGTACAGAATCACGGTTGGATGTTGAGAAGATACTTAGAACCGAGCTTCCTACGATTATAGAAGAGCCAGATACAGATGTCGGGAGTATTAAAGGAGGGGAGAAAACAAGACCGCATGTGAATATGGATAAGAAGGTGAAGAAAGAGGATATTGGTCGGGTTTTTACAGTTCAGTTTAGCCTAAAGAACTCATACGCATAGTTCTTGCAGAGAATGACAAGCAGTAGAAACTTTGGTGGACTTCAACTAAACTAAACTTATTATAGTCATATCAGCTTTTTATTCATCTTGTATTTGATAATATTTATTCACATAAATTGTAACGACAAATAGGATAAACCATGACTAAGAACTCATGGAAATCTTCTACTCAAGTACAAGATGTTAATCCAACATGTTTAGTGTTATTCTTTATATTTGAACTTGTATATTAATTTGACATCTATCCTAGGTTAGAGATATTTAATCTAGGATTAGTTATTAGATAATGTAATAGTTATTAACATTAAGAAATGTGCAGCCATGGAAACCGGTTACATGAAGTGCGTCTTTGGTGTGTTTTAGACAAATGGACAGTTATGTAATAAATGGTTATTCCTTCCAAAAGCTTTCTTGCCAACGACCGTTTTCCAACTGCATATTATGTGATGTATATATAGTATAGGAAGTATATTATTTGTTTCTTATCAAGACAATAAACCGCATTCGATTATTGTCCATTATTTGTGTGTGTATTTGTGTTTCATCCGAAAAGAACAAGAACAGAATCAACATTGATTTGTTCTAGTGTATAGTGTGTATATGTTATAAATGATCAAAGGGCAACATTTGGTATCAGAGCCAAATTATTTCATCATTTCAATTCGAAGTCCAAAACATAATCGTGAAAGTTATATTTTGTCCCAAAGTTCCTACTCAAGATGTATATGAGAACGATTTTTTCAAGAAGTGTTAGTGCACTTTGTGTATATCCTCAACTAGTGATAGGTTGATAATAGTCATAGGCATGATCATATGTACATTTTTAGACATTTACGGGTTGATTTTGGGGGTTCCGGGGCAAAATTGGAATTGTGTAAAAGGTTCCAGGCCTAAGGGAGTCCGTTACGACTGGCAACCAGGCATATTAAGCCCCTACGCCTGGAAGGCTCTAGGCGTGGGGAGCTGGTCCTATAAATAGACCCCCTTGCCCAACATTTTGTAACTTTTACTAAACCCTATAATGATGTGCAGCCCAATTTTGAGTGTGTTTATGTGTGTTTTCATTTCCATACGTTTCTAACATCAAATCTCATCTCTAACAACAATCGATCCATTGATTCCACCTTTGGGCGCACAGTATCATCAAATCTTGTCACGATCCTACAAGTGGTATTAGAGCTTGGCTCATACCTCGCGTGTTGTTAGATTGGAGTAGCTTCAGATTTGATTTGAATAGCAATTGTTCATGTTTTGATTGAAAAACTCATTTTGACCCATTTCAAGCGTAAATATGGTTTTTGAGTGATTTAGACTATAATTATTGTTTGGATTGTTGTTTCGATTGCATAAACATATTTAGAAAGTGGGTTTCATTAGATCCATATCAAGAATTTTGTTGAAAAACTCATAAGTGCGTTCTTCATGGGTTTTGGGAGGATTTCTTGAATTTGGGTTGAATGTGTATGTGTATGTATGGATCGTATAACAACAAAGAATGATCAAACAAGTTAGTTTTAGGTGCGGAATCCCTAAAACAATCACAAAATAATAGTCAAACAGATGAAAACAAGTAAATCATCATTTCAAAAGCTTTTCATTAATTATAAACTCGATTACACGTTTAAAGATTGATACAAACAGGGTAAGAACGTGAAAAGAGCTAAATAAACTTCTAGAGAGACTTTCAGAAAGTGGAGGGAATAATATGACAAAAAGTTACATTCAAAAATCAAGCTTGACTATTTATAGACTGCACATTCGCCCACTTAGTTCGTGCGAATGTGCAGGTTCGACCAAACCAACTGGTCGAACCAAGCTATAAATAAACATTAATCTCATTCGACCAAAACTTCCTCCTTCGCACCCTCTGATCTTCCTTTGACCATATCAAAATCTTCCTTCGTACCTACTAAACCTCCTTCGCACCATCGACATTCATCAAAACAAGTTTGTTGTTCAATCCGAAGCACTAGTGGCACAATTGCATCTACAAACTCCCCCTCGACTATTGCTTGGATTGCTGTCGACGTTGTTCATCCATTCTGATGTTCATCAGTTTGATATGTCGCTGAATCTTCTGTTCCTTAGTCAAAACCTGTTCCTGAAATTGCTTTGGCTTCATCTTTTTCAATTCAGGCACCTTTTGCTTCTCAACAAACTTCCCGAGCTTCTCGTCATAGTCACAACCAGCGTTAATGTCATACGCAAAGCACAGAAATACCACACGTTGGTATTTTCCTGCTTGCTCAGCATCCTTCACTTCAGAATAGATCGGATTGTAAAACAACATTATTATATCCTCATGTGAACAGTTGATTAACCACATGGGATCAAAAATGTGTATTTTCTAGTAGTTCTTCTCTCCGTCTTTCAGTACAATCACAACCTCTGCTATCTTCCAATCGTAATACCACCAAATGAAATCTTTAGCGAAGTGTTGTGGGATCGGCAACAAAGGAATCTTTTTCAACACTCGTGGTGGTTTATACTTTAACGTCACCTTAGGCATACCTGTAATCTGATCAATATCCTTTTTATGAACAATTCGTTTCGGATATTGTGGTTCAAACAAATCCCACTTGGTTTGGCTTTCTCTAGTCATCTTTTCAGCAAAGTAGGTAATCTGACTATTTGACGCTCCCGTTAAACGGTGACGACAAATATCACAAATTGCCTAATAGGGAAGAGTCTTCAAATGATGAAACTTATCGAAATATAAGATCCCCTTCTCCCACTTCATTTCTATGCATCTTAATCCTTTTACAAACTTCCAGGCCAATGCACGACCTTTAAAAATTCCACTATGAAGTTTGTAAAAGCTTCCTTGTATTTCAGCTTTCGGTCGGTTATTCTCTTTCTCTTTCAATTTCCTCAAAAACTCCTTCAAACTCTCCGATTGCTCGAACCGTGGTTTATCATGCCCTTTGAAAATTTCATTTTCAAATGCTTTGCTCTTCTCTTTAGCCAGTTTCTCGGCTTGGTTTAGCACTTCATCTGAGAATCCAGGAAATCCACAATCTTGATTATTCTTGAAATATTGTGGATATTCCTCACTCGTTATATCTTCCATTTCAACGTCTTCAAAAGCAGGAACATCACGGTCATCAGAATGATTCCCGGCTTCCTTCTCAGGTATCTTTGGAATGAAATTATCAGCAAGCAATTCTTCCAAAGTCTTTCCCACCTGTTTGGCTAAACCCTCAAGTATCTCTTTAGAAATCGCCGTAGAAACCTCTCCATCTTCAAGATCAGGGCCATTAAACTCCAATTCAAACAGTTTATTGCTCGATTCGAATATCTCTGGAAATCTGCTTGTCATGTCAATCGTCCAGACTCGATCTGTGAGCATCTGGCGATACATGTTCTTGTCTTCTTCAGATAACGACTGCAGTTTCTCATTCCAGAATATATCGTCATCCACATTTTCTCCTGGAGTCTTAGAGCTCGACTCTCCACCCTTACTTGAATCACGCTTTTCATATGTGTACTTTTCAGCGTTATCATCATCATCATCACCACTACTATCAAAAGCAGAGCTGTTTCCATCACTCGATCCACCATCTGAACCTCCATCATCTCCATCATCTTTCTTCTTCTTCTTTTTAGTATCATTTCCAGCATCTTCATCAAGTTCTTCATCCTCTTCTTCGTCAGATGGTTCAAAATCGACCTGTTCTTCTTCTCTTTCCTTATCTTCTTCAACAGCTTGAAGTTGAGGAGCTCGAGAGTACAAGTCTTTGATCAAATCATCCATATGCTTGTTACTCTTCTTCAGTTGTTTGTTCTCCTCTTTCAAGACAATAATTCTTCTGGTGTTTCGTTGCTCGTGCTTCAGCAACTTCTTGTTCTCTCTTTTCAACTTCTTGATTGTTTTCTTCAAAACTTTATTATCATCATGGGATGTGACTACGACTTCCAACATCTTTTGATCATTTGTCTTCAATTGCTCGATCTCAGTTTGTTGTTTGTTGATAATACTCATCATCTCAGACAATCTTTGATTCACAGCACTCATGATATCACTATCCACTGAAACATTCTTCTTCACAGGTGGTTCAACAATATCAGGTAGTTTGCCTTTCCTAATCTTCTTGAGCACATTATCTAATGCTTCGTTAAACTGATCAACAGGTAAATCTTTACTGTGTTGTGTGCTCGAAGTAGTCGCAGTCTTTTGTTTCTTTTGTGCTGGTGCAATAACCGGTGACTTAAGACTAGAAACCGATGGTAGTTTCTTACCAGCTATGAGCGATTCAATCTCCTTCTTTCTCTTTAGACTTGGTTTCTCTGGTTTCTTCTTCTTTGACTTATCAGCTTGTACAGGTGAACCAGGTAAATCTTCATCTATATTCAAAATCACTTCATCTTCATTAATAGGGATTGGACTCTTATTCCCTTGATCTTCAACATTCTGACTAGCAGACACACCAGCCTCAGTGGCCTTAGGCGTGGTGGTCTTTAACGATTCAGTCTCCGAGTCCCAATGTTCATCTTCTTGCGTTTCTTCTGAATCAATTGACGCTTCATCTACAATATGCAAACCTTTCTTTGCCATCGTCTTGTTTCGTCTTGGTGTGCTTTTCTTCTTCTCAGGTTCAGACACAACCTCTAACCTTATCTCTTTCTTCTTAATCTTTCCACTCTTGGCACCAACATTCACAACCTGTCTTTTGCGCTTCGCATCAGGATCAACAGGATGTAATGGGTTATCAGGATCAGAATCACTGTTTGCATGTCTCACAAGCCCTTCACCTGGATCTGTATAATCTATTCTTGCTAGATGTCCAAATAAACGTCTTACTGGTGGACGTTCATTAACCGACAATCCTTTGTACGCCTTCATTCTAGCAAGTGTATTAAGCGACATATGTTCCTAAACAACTATGTGCTTAGGATCCCTTTTCAAGTCTTTATACTTGTTGTCAAACACCATCTGGAGGAAACGAGGATATAGTAGAAACTTTAGATTCCTCGTGCCGTTCACAGGCTCTAGCAAATGTTCCATCAGCATGCCTGAAACATTGAACAGTTTGATCAATAACAAGGCAACCATCATAGAGCTGATACTTTTGCGCATTAAGTCATATCCTCCAGCTGCAGATCCGAAGACATGTATCAAAACGTGTGCCAAATATTTGAATTGAGGGCACAATTTTCCCTTGTGCAATGAACCGTCAGTGATTGGTCCATTGTATTTCATTCTCTGGAAACACTTTCGCTGATCCATGAAACTAAACTCCTTAGGATCTGTCTTCTCATCTTGTAAGTTCAACGCTTCTCTTAGATCCTGCTCACAAACAATAACTCTCTGCCCTTGGATCTTGCTAGTCAAGCACGACTCACAATTCCAGAAATCAAGCTTCGCTCCTGACCAGAATTCTTGCATCATATCTCTGTAAATAATCGTCGGTGTGCTTTTTAACCTCTCCGAGATATGCACAGCAATTATGCACATTCTCTAAGGCTAAAAGCTCTTCAGGAACATTCTTGGCAGGTTGTGGATGATCCAGCTTGCTCAGTCGTCTTTTCCTGCTCGGACATGGTTAATTCTGCAAAACAAAACAAAGACACATGTTAAAAATCGACAAAAATTCAAACATTGAAAATTTTGATAATTAACATTCTCATTCGCCCAAACGGGGGTGCGAATGAGAAACAACAAGGTGCGAATGAGAAATTTTGATGGTACGAATGTATTAATTTTGGTTAAAAGTTTCATTCGCCCATAAGTTTTTCATTCGACCAGTTTGTTATCTCCTTCGCCCATTCGAAAGGGTCGAAGAAGTCTGTTCTTATTTTGAATTTTCAATTTTGAAATTAATGGATTCTGATCATGTTCTTTTGATTGGAACAACAACTAACAATGGCGATTAACCAATTAAAACCAACAGTTTTATCAAAATCTCATTATCTCTGTGTTTTCATATCAAACCTAGGTTTCGAACTAAAGAATTGATCAATTGAACAATCTATTGTTTTAGAAACCTTGGTTTATGATTTTTCTCCCCCTAAAACACAGAAATAATGAATCCAGATCATCAATTATAACAATTAACTAGATTAATATCAGTTTTAAAAGTTAGGGCTCGAAACATAAAAACAGGGATAAATCCATTAATCCTTGATGTTAACCTGTAAAAGATAGTGGAAAAGGATCAGTAGAATGTGACGATCACAATGATATGATTCAAAATAACAGGGCAACAAGGTGAGGTTAGAGTGAAATTTTTGAAAAATTTTTGAATAGGTTCGAATGAGACAGGAATGGTATATATAGGCATCCTCCTTCGCCCATTGAATTCGTACGAAAGAGAAACTTTTGTCTCCTTCGACCCTAGTTAAAGGTTCGAATGAGCCAAAAGGGTTCAAATGAAACATATGTTCAAGAACACTCTCCTTCGCCCGTTTAAAACATACGAAGGAACATGAAAAATCCCACATTCGACCAACCGAATGGGCGAATGAGAAATGGGATTTTTAATAAATTTTCCAAATCTCAAAAACGAGTCCTGGTCCAATTATTTTCCAACTTTTAAGCATCCAACAATCATATTTTCACATTTAAAAAGTTACAAAGCTCAAATGGTGTAACAAGGTTTAGAAAATCGACATCAACCACCATCAGTTATCAAAAATAAGATGAAAAAGAAAAATCTTTTTGGATTTTCTAAAGTTTATGCTAAAACACACCTAAAATCTTTTTGAGTTTTGTAATTTTTGACGAGAAAATAAAATGCAGAAATGTAAATGAAAAACTGTAAATGTTTTTGGGATTTCCGGTAAAGGGATCATATCAGTTATTGAGAAATCAGATCACACCATTGATCTTTTGAATTATTATCATTAAAGACAATGTGTGATCTGGCAACTGCTGATATTGTGATCCACATAAACTCACATGCAAACTTTTGTGCAGTGCTTTAAACTGATACTGATATTTATAGTATAAACGTAATTGCCTGTGGTTCCCACGCACACGACATACTCCCGTATCAAGAAGTAAATATACAAAGACTCATTGTAAAGCGTGATTATGCTTTCGTCATCTGTAATTGTACAAGATATAATGCATAGAGGTATACAGGTCAGCAAATTAATGCAGCAAATTAATGCACTATACCAGGTTGAGGACTGATATTAATCATGATTTGCATCAGTGATTAATACGATGTAATAGATAATCTTTGATCATCATATAACATGGAAAGTTCCTCAATTCGGTAACTTTAGGATTTGGCATAAAGCTCTTTTATAAAGACACCCTATCTGATCTAGGTCCGTAATGACTTACAGCAGAAGATCAGAGAGGCTATCCCCAGACAACTAATAACATAACGACCCTAAACCTTCGAGTTTTGTACAAATACCCTATCAAACGAAATTACGGTACTAAGACCATATGCCCATGAGGAGTTCATCCACACAACAATTCATTTGATATGTATGTATTAGGCACGCAGTAATAGGTCTACGAAGCCTATCAGCACATCGCACAGACTCAGACACACACCCTATATATCAATACATTACTTAGAATGTGTCAGATCCCCACTGATGTACTATCATTTCCCTTTATATTCCAGGAAATCATTTTTGATTTTTCTGATTTTTATAAATTTTCGAATTTACTGTTCCCAAGGATAAGCTGGAGCATTTCAAATATGTGACTGTCCCGATATCGTTTGTTCATAGAAATCTGACGGCATTAATCTAAGGGAAGAAGATATAGCAGTCAGCAAAGAAATTTTCTAATTTTTATGGATTTTGAAATTTTTCAATGTTTTTGGATTTTTGAAATTTTTCTGAAAAAACAGTAAAAATTTAAACTAAAAAGTGATAGACTGAGGTGGTGTTCAATCCTGTTTTTCTTTAATACCATTAGCTTTTAAAAGATAATCATATCTGGATTTGTCAAAAGCTTTGGTAAAAAGATCTGCGCGTTAGTAATCAGTGTGGATTTTGACCATATCGATCAACTCTTTAGCATAACAATCACGGATAAAATGATATTTAATCCGGATATGTTTAGCCTTTGAGTGATTTACTAAGTCTTTTGTTAATGCGATTGCGGCCTCATTATCACAGTAAATAGGGGTTTTAAGAAATTGCAAACCGTAATCCACCATCTGTTGTTGGATCCTAAGAACCTGTGAGCAGCAGCTCGATGCTGAAACGTATTCTGCTTCACGTGTGGATAGTGCAACTGCGGTTTGTTTCTTGCATTGCCAGGTCACGAGCCTGCTCCCCATAAATTGACATCCAGCCGTTGTGGATTTGCTATCTTTGTCACAGCCGCCCCAATCGGCATCACTAAAAGCGATTAGGTCAAAATTATCATCATTAGGGTACCAAAGTCCTTTCGATGGACAACCCTTCAGATATCTAAGGATACGCTTGACAGCTGCAAGATGACTCTGTTTCGGCTTCGATTGATATCGAGCACAAAGACATGTCGCAAACATTATATCCGGTCTAGACGCGGTGATATACATCAGAGATCCGACGATTGCTCTGTATGTAAAAGGATCAGTCAGCTCCCCCTTAACGTCTACTCCAATCCCGTGATTAGGTTGTATCGGGGTATCCATCGGCTTCGAATCATCCATCTGGAATCGGCTCAAGACTTCAGAAACGTATTTCGTCTGGTGAATAAAGATCCCCGTTGGTCTTTGTTCCAACTGCAAGCCTAGGAAAAACTGCATTTCTCCCATTGCGCTCATTTTGAACTTTTCCTGCATAACTTTTTCAAATTCCCTGCACAGAAGTTCATTAGTTGACCCGAAAATAATATCATCAACATAAATTTGTACAAGAAGCAAGTCATCTCCTGCTCGTTTCGTGAACAATGTGCAGTCTACCAGTCCGCGTTTGGATCCTTTCGAGAGAAGATACGTGCTCAGCTCCTCATACCATTGTCTCGGAGCCTGGTGCAACCCATAGAGAGCTTTGTTTAACACATAAACCTTATCCCGGTGAATAGGGTCCTCAAAGCCTAGCGGTTGACCTACGTAAACTTCCTCTTTGACCACACCGTAAAGAAATGCGCTCTTTACATCCATCTGATACACCTTAAATTTCTTCCATGATGCAAACGCTAGGAACATTCGGATAGCTTCCAAGCGTGCAACCGGTGCATAGATTTCATTGTAGTCGATACCCTCAACTTGATGAAAACCTTGAACGACCAAACGAGCTTTGTTTCTCCCAATGACTCCTCTGTCATCCTTCTTACACTTAAACACCCATTTGGTTCCAATTTTCTTTCTTCTTGGGGGCAAATCTGTCAGCGTCCATACACCGAGTTTCTGAAATTGTAACAACTCTTCTTGCATTGCTTCCACCCAGGCATCATCCAAAAGAGCTTCCTTGTACGTCCGCGGTTGAGCTGCGAAACATAACAAGCGAAAGACTAGTCATTTTGAAAACCAGATTTTTGTATTTTGGCATATAAACCAAGATTGCCAATATTTTCTGGTGCTTGAGCATTTCTCAACTGTCCTCTTGTCATCACGCTACTACCAGGATCACCAATAACCTGTTCAAGAGGGTGTATCCGATGTATCCGAGATTTCGGATAATCAGGTACTTGTACTCCCGTTTGAGTTGTCAAATTCTCTGTAGAAACCAGATCATTACCCACATTCGATGTTGAAGCATCAGTAGTAGTTGGGTTCACTAGTGGTGTCACTGTAGCATTGTCCAGAATAGCTTCACTTGTTGCATCATCGTCTTCATCTTCTGAATCGGATGAATTAAGCGTTGTAGAAGCTTCTTGAAACACCTCTTCTTCCATCACAAGAGCAGTGGTATCATTAGAAGCTGCTTGAGGATTTACAGTGATCGGACGCACTAACGGTGAAGTCACGGCGTTTTCGACCTCGTAATATAAGCGAAGTACAGCTTCTTCAACCATGCTATCTAGATTGAATGATTCAACGAAGTCTTTGTAATCAAACATCCAATCTGGACCTCCACCCTATACACTTTGTGTGTATCTTTGTACTTCGACATTAGCCCACTCCTCGACTTTTCTAGTTCTTTTGTTGAATATCTGTTTTAGTGGTGTTGCATATCCAACAAAATAACCTTCTTCAGCCTTTGGTGCGAACTTCTCAGAAGGATTAAGCATTGTACACGGGGCACCAAATGGTTCTAGATACTCCAGATTCGGCTTGCGTCGGTTCAACAGCTCATAAGAAGTTTTGCCAAACTTCTTCACTGTTAAAACACGGTTTAGAGTGTAACATGCTGCGTAAATTGCTTCATTCCAGAACATTACTGGAAGATTTGAATCCGCAAGCATAGTTCTCGCCGTCTCGATTAGAGTCTTGTTCTTTCTTTCTGCGACACCGTTCTGCTGGGGTGTATACGGAGCGCTATATTCATGATGAATTCCCTTGTTTGCACAAAGATCCTCCATCTGAGCATTCTTGAACTCTGTCCCATTGTCACTCCGGATTCGTTTGATCTTCAGACCATAGATATTCTCCAGACGTGTAAACAGAACTTTCAGGTTGTCAAAAGTGTCGCTTTTCTGGTGTAAGCACATTACCCATGAAAATCTTTAATAATCGTCAGTCAACACAAGACAATACAATTCCCCGGCATGACTTTTTACGTCTGACTGGACCGAAGAAGTCCATGTGCAAACGCTCAAGCGGTAGTTCAACAGAATTGACTTTCTTTGGTCTATGGGCCTGTTTGTGCTGCTTTCCCTTTTTGCAACTAACACACTTGTCATTCAAATGGAAATGTTTCACATTAACTCCCGTGACAAGTTCATTCTTCACTAACTGGTTCATCTTTCTCAAATAAATGTGTCCCATTCTCCTGTGCCACATTATAGATTCTTTTTCTGTAGCCTTAGAGAGGAAACACGTGACTTGGCCATGAGTGGTCATTGCTTTGGACATATCGAGAATATACAAATTGTTTACTCTCGGTGCCTTTAGCATCACCCACTCTTTCGGAAGTTCAAACCCCGGTTTCAAGATATAGCAAGATTTGTCGTCAAAATACACAGAAAATTGCTTATCACAGATTTGACTAACACTGAGCAGATTGTAATCTATCTGTTTCACGTACGATATCCGCTCAAATGTCACGACCCCATTGCTTACACTACCATCCATCGTAATGTAGCCTCCTTTATTTCCTGCAAACGCTACGTAGCCTCCGTTTATGTTCTTGATATCAAAGAGTAGCGTGAGGTCCCCTGTCATGTGACCAGAAGCTCCACTGTCAACAATCCATAGGCTACTAACAGGGCCAGCTGGAGCTCCCTGCACATATCAAGTAAAGAAGTTAGATCTTTCGGGGGACCCAAGCCTGTTTGGTCTTGGGTCTTTGAACAGGTTGTTTCAAAGATTCTTTCGATTCACAAACATCTTGGGTTCTCTCAACCCCTTTCTTCTCACTCTCAACTTTCTTTTTCTCAATTTTCACATTCTTTGAAGTTGAGGCACCCTCAGACTCCTTAGATGACCAAGATTGTTCAGACCTTTTCAAGATCCGGATCTGAGATTTTGAGGTCTCAGCCGGTTTCTTTACTTCGTCTTTAAATGCAACCTTCTTGGTTACCTTCTCTGATTTAACAGAGACAGGTCCAACTGATGTTTTACATTTGGTTTAGGAGCAACCTTTTTGTTATCAGCAGTTGAGTTCATCACAGGTTTCTTTACCGGTTTCTCAGTGGCTATCCGGTTGCGCTTATCATAAGTCATCGGACGGTTTTCCCTCTTGTTGTAAAAATTGTTTTGATTATTATAAGGTGCTTGCGGAGGGAAATACCATCTTTGTGGATAACTGTAGTTGTCAACCGGATAATCATGATGTTGCCTCATCTCCACCTCGTGCCTCTTGTGTCGTACGTACGGGCAGGCGGCAAGCAAATGTCCCCTTTCCCCGCACTTAAAACACGCACGTTATTCTTCATAGTTTTCTTTGATCGGCGACTTGGAAAAACTTGCAATGGGATATCGATCAACCATGCACTGTTTCCTTAAACTCTCAGGAGCCGGTTCCTTCGAGTAAGTCGGTTCAATGAAACTGTTTGCTTTATCAACTGGCAAAACAAATTGTGTGACATTGACCTTAGCATCTTTATCCGAATAAATTTTCTCTAAAATTTCTGGAGGAATGTCGTTGGTTCGTTCAAATTTTGGAAACCAGATTGTACTTTCCTGCCAGATCTTTTCAATCTTGGAATAATTGACAAATTTAATCGGATATTCATCATCAGACAAAATCTTATCGGAGCCTTGCATCCGAAAGAAAATTTTCACAGGTTTGTCACACGATTCGTTGCTCATTTCATTAGGTTTCTTAGATTTATTCTCAGTTTTCTTTTCAACCAGTTTAACCACATTTTTCTCAGATTTAGTTTCAGTCTCCTTTTCAGCCGGTTTAATCACATTTTTCTCAAATTTAGTTTCAGTTTTCTTTTCAACACTTTTACCAACAGACTTTTCAGTTTTCTTAACAACATTCTTTCGATGAGCATTTGCCATGGGATGAACGATCTGAGATGGTGAGACTGGCTCAGTAGTGATTATATGATTTTCATCAGGGATATCACTGTCATTTTCAACCATCTCAGACTGTCCATCTTCTTCATCAGAATCGTCTGCAGCGACCACACCCTCATTGTTTCCCAAAACAGGTCTCACATCAGAATACGGGTCTCCGACACTGGAAGTGTTGGGCTCGTTATCTGATGTGGAGTCAGAATTGACTAAAGTCTCCGGTGGTATTGCATGTAAATTATGGTTTTCGAACAACACCGGAGATGGGACCGCCTTATAGTTTGCACTATTCGACTGGGAGGGTTCTTCTATGATATGGTCAACTACATATGCAATGTGCTTATAACTCTCTAACTTCTTGTTTACTTTTTCAGCAAAGCACTTGATGGTTGCCATTTCTAACTTGGTGTTTTCCATTTCATTAATATAGTTATTAATGGCAAGTTGTTTTATTGACAAAGTCTTTTTGAGTTCAGACACATCCTTTTTATAACCATCAAGAACTTTGTTGAAATCTTTTAAATCTTTTTGATAAACCTGACAGTTTATTTTGGCACTCTCAAGTTGTACCTTGAGAAGCTTATTTTCGTCTGTCAGTTTTTCAAAGTCAGCACATTTAACACACACTTTAGATTGAGATTTAGAACTTACCGGTTTAGGAGGTTCTGTCATTGCCATCAACGCAAAGTGAGCTTCCTTCCCTGTGAAGAATTTGGAGTAGTCAATCTTGGTGCACGCATCATCCACCATGCACGATTTGCGGGTCATAAGGAAATCAGCTTCAGCTAGCAATTGATCAATGTCATCCTCTAGTGAATTCACACTAGCTTCTGAATTAGAATCACTCTCCATATCCGAATAAGCTGAATCATAGTACTCTCCAACATTCGTGACAGAATCAAGAATCATTCCAGATTTCTTGTCTTCACTCTCAGCAATCACATCCTCATTCACTTCCTCTATTTTCAACTCCGACACTTTCTCAATCACAACCTCCTCTTCAATCTCCTCATTCTCATCCAGACTCATCTTTTGTGCCACACAAGCCACATTTCCAGCAATAATCTCCTCCACTCCCAATTGCATACCCGTCCAATCAAAACCTTCATATTTCTGAATCACAAGTGCTTGGTTTTGATTGTCAGTTTGGTTTTGGTTTTGAGTGTTAGGTGTAGAGATAGGAACAATGGTTCGGTTTGGATTCTGTTGAGATTGGTTTTGAGTTGTGGGTTGTCTAGTGTTGGTATTTTGTTGTGTGTGTTGACGGTTCTGGTAGTTGTTTTGAGGTTGAAAGCTTGAGATGTTGGGACTGTTGTATGAAACTTGATTTTGGTTTTGGTTTTGTCTGTTTTGGTAGGTTGAATTGAACGGGTTTCGATTACCTTGCTGTGCAGGCTGTGTACACTCTCTCTTAAAATGACCCTTCTCACCACAATTGAAACATGTAACTTTGGCTCTGTTGAAGCCGTATGTGGTGTTAGGAGAAGTTGAAAGGTCAGTTCTTCCAGTCTTCTGGATAAAATCAGTGGCTCTCCTCATTATGCTCGCAAATACCCACTGTATGTCCATAAGCTCCATCTCCTCTTTATCAATTTGTGCGTAGTCCTCATTGGTGAGATTGTTGTTTCCAATCTGACTCGCCACTAAACCGTTGTATGATGCAACCATAGCAGAAACTAAAGCAACATGCTGTTGAGCAATCTCAACAGTCACATTGTTAAGGTTAGAAGTCTCTAACACAATCGAACTTTGATTTGATTGTGCTTGAGTAATCTGCATCTGATTCATGTGAGGAGTATATTGTTGTTGTTGTTGAGGTTGACTTGCTGTGTAACAGGCAGCTTGTTGTAATGGTGAAAAAGGTGGAATAAAGTTTGGTGTTTGATAAGATTGTGGTGTGTATGATGGTGTGTATGATGAAGTTTGGGCAAGATAGTTGATTGGTGCTTTTGTGGGTTCAACAACATTGGATACACATGCAATGTGAGGAGAAACATTTGAAGTAGTGCTTAAAGCAGAAAGAGAGTTAGATGTACCACTCACTTTGTATGTGTATGTATGGATCGTATAACAACAAAGAATGATCAAACAAGTTAGTTTTAGGTGCGGAATCCCTAAAACAATCACAAAATAATAGTCAAACAGATCAAAACAAGTAAATCATCATTTCAAAAGCTTTTCATTAATTATAAACTCGATTACACGTTTAAAGATTGATACAAACAGGGTAAGAACGTGAAAAGAGCTAAATAAACTTCTAGAGAGACTTTCAGAAAGTGGAGGGAATAATATGACAAAAAGTTACATTCAAAAATCAAGCTTGACTATTTATAGACTGCACATTCGCCCACTTAGTTCGTGCGAATGTGCAGGTTCGACCAAACCAACTGGTCGAACCATGCTATACATAAACATTAATCTCATTCGACCAAAACTTCCTCCTTCGCACCCTCTGATCTTCCTTCGACTGTATCAAAATCTTCCTTCGTACCTACTAAACCTCCTTCGCACCATCGACATTCATCAAAACATGTTTGTTGTTCAATCTGAAGCACTAGTCGCACAATTGCATCTACAAAATGGTTAAAACAAATTGTTGTTTTAGTGTCTAGATCTGATATAGAAGGTGTGTGAATCAATAGATCATAAAAAACAACGTTGGATCTTTCTAGATCTGAATTTTTGTGAAAAACTCATAAGTGTGTGTTCTTGGTGATTTTTATCTTTTTGGATTATAATTTGGGTTTTGAAGGTTTCGGGCTTCATATTCGTGTTTTACATTATATCCCGCACATAACCTGATCATTGGATCATCCAAACCTTGAATTTCATCAAAAATCATCAAAAAACAGTCATGTTCTTCAAGTTTCTATTCCTCGCGCTTGTTACAGAGCTCATATGCCTAATCCCATACGCTTGAATCTCCATACGCTTGATTGTGTTCCAAAAAACCTGTAACAACCTCCATACATGTGAAACGTGTACCATACGTGTGGAAAAACCCTCCTTACGTGTGAAAATATGATTTAGTCAACTGTTGACCCGTTTTAAGTCTGACTTTTTCTGAACATCACCCAAAGTTGACTTTTATTAACTATATCAGTTATACACTGGTTTTTGGAAAATGTTGGTTCAACGATATCATTCGTGCGGAAGACATGCAGCCGAAGGTCAATACAATTGTATCATAGGATCCATTCTCTCAAACTCCATATCAACAAAGCATTAACATTAACGATCCATGGTCAACTGTCGCATCCACGAATCAGTCGCAAAGCGTTCCAAGGATCTATGTAAGCGAGAGGGAAACAAGAAGCTGTAACAAGGATCTGTTAAATACAGTTGTAGTCAAAGCATTGGTTTTACATGCGGATAAAGGGTGTGAAGGGATTACAATAGTTCAGCATAAAGAAGAATCCTCAGACACTGCTCAGAGTTCAAAGGAACAAAGCAATATATCAGACGAGAGCTAAAGTGATGAAAGTCCGAGATACGATTCAAGCTCAATGACTTATGAAGACAGGTCAGGTGAAGAAAGTGAATAATCTCCTAATGAACGAAGTTCTGAATTAACCAGCAGCATAGATGTAAAGTGTTCAATGATGTGCCATCATTTACACACATAAAACATACCTAAATAGTCTCAAAATAGGAAATAATTAAGCTTAAAATAGTAGTAAAAGCTATTTAATCATTCCTATTTGTATTTTTCGGGAAGTTAGAGCTCCAACCTGACAATAGGTGATTTTCGGGTAAAAAACAACTAAATTTGGAGATTCCTGAAGACCTTCCCGGGGCATAAACAATGATAAAAGCAGTCAGGGGTTGACTAAGCACGCCCATGCACATCAGTACGAAGGCCCTGCGAACTAGAAGACAAAGTAGCCAACTTAAGGGACAAGAAAACAACATCTGACACCAAGCACGCCCGTGCTTGACATAAGGACTGACACGACGGACCCTGCAGCAACATAACGTTTCTGTATAGAAGCATGGGCATGCTCCATAGTGAGCATGGGCGTGCTCAGCCTAATTTGCCAATAAATAGCAAGCTCAACTCAACCATTTGGTGTGCCTTCTTAGGTCGACTTCCAAGGTTCTTACAAAGTTCTTAGGGTCTTGTGGGAGGCCTTAGGGCCATCCTAATATCCCTCAAAGGTTAGGATCCATCCTACCTTGGTTTCTTGACCGAGAATGGTGTCATAGGAGTAGTTTACATGCAATAGAAATCGACGGTCGTGAGAATCACATTTGAGGCATTGGATCAAGGAAGTTGAAGGCTTGTCTATGAGTTTAAGACGTCCATGTTCTTATGTTGATTATCTATTATGGTTGTATCCATCTAGTATTCTCTGTACCTATTCAATTTTCTAGACTTTTATATTATTATTAGTTTATTTTTAGTTATTTGGTGTGTTTATCTTCTTAACTAATTCTTGTTTGTTATCATTATGACAGGTTCAATTAGTGGTTAACTTAACAAACCTTTAAAATCAATCTAAACTTAACTTATAAAAGAAACTATCATGTGGTTCGCACGGCTTCTGGTAGTCCCGAGCTAGATCCAAGACAAGGAAACCGGTAGTGAAATAAATCTTTCGGGCTTCTGATATCCAAACCGGATTTTAAGCAATGGCTTCTGAAGTGGACCAGATCCGGGTGACAAGTTTCTGGTTCAAACCATATGTTTAAGTGACATTCTTGGCAAAGCAAGGATTCCCTACGGGTGCACCAGTGATCTTCGGATTACACACCTTCAGAATTATGTTCCACCATTGTTAAGGATTTCAATCATAAGTCTTAGGGGCTAAGGGTTGAATTTGTTAAGTCATATAATCACGAAACTAAACATATAATTAACTGATAACTAAATATTTATGTTGTCACTTTAAAAAGGTAAATTAAACAAGGATACTTTACCCAATTCTCGTTAGTACAAAAACGTTAAGTTCTTAGAGGGTCTCCCGTCACACAAGCTGATGGAAAGCGAGAGTTGAGTGAGGTGGAAGGGATTCCCGGTCGGAATTAAGCCTCTACATAAATTTAAGAAGATAAGTTAGATAATCCAGTGCTTAAACGAGTGGCTTGGCGGTGGTTTGGGAAGTGCCTAAAAAGCAGGACTCAAGCTTTCCAAAAAATTACATGGCTAGTGTGAGTTAGGTAACACCACACTGTCAACCAGGAGAAGACCGGCTTATGGGCCAGCAGTCCGAAGACACCTTTATGGGGACTCGTACACTTCCCCTATGCATTACCCATAGAGTTTCTAGAACGTCATCCCTTGTTTAATTCTTTTCCCATCTCCTAACTCTGAAGGGATCGTTTAAAACCTGTTTTCCTCACCTATAATTAAATTTAATACTACTTTTAATATAATTAGCCTACTTATTCGGAGGGTCCCCGAGACGTTCATGTTTTCTAAGCCTACCATTTTTACCTTTTTATTTTAAAATCAAAACCTTTTCAAAAACTATTTTTGTTTTAGAACCCCTTCGTTTATTTTCTTTTTCAAATTTAGATTAACAAAAATGATGAAAGGTTGAGAAGGGGAAAGTGTGTTATCTGGAATACGATACTCGGTATTTACCCTAGAAATCTATAACTTACACGAAAAGTTCTCTGCCTATGTATCGGTTTTAGTTTCTAAGTAATTATCATTTACTTATAAATTTAAAACTTGTTAAACGGTTTAGTAAAAAAAATCCTCATTTTCCCAAAACCAGGGTTTTGAGATTAAGACATCAAGTTTTTGGGATGGAGAAAAGTGATATCTTTTATAAATTACAAAAACCAGATGCATCATTCAACATCTATAAAGGACGATGCAGAGGAAGCAAGGATAGTTGTTAGAGGTGCTGACATTCCAATTCAGTCAACTGAAGATCAGACTTAGCAGCATATTCAGGTTAGTTCTAACTCTTCTAAGCTTGTATGTGTTAAATGCCTAGAATACAAAGATTAGTTAGAGTTAATCAAAGAACACGACACTAGTCTGGTGTGTGATTTGGTGGCATGCACTGATGCTAATGCAGCAATGAAAAAGAATGAAAAGGAATTTAAAGAAATGGTTCAGTTGCTAAACAAGGACATTAGCTAGCTTAAAGAACAGTTTTAAACAAACAAGATGCTATAAACAATTACATCCCTGATTTACAACAAACCAAGAAAGCATTAGAAATAGCACAGTGTGACAATGAAACCATCAAAAGGAAGTTTGATAGTTATTCCAACTCAAGATATGTGCTAGATCATATCATTGATAGCCAAATTACAAAAAAAAAAAAATATGGGAACGGGTTGGGTTACAATGCAGTTCCTCTTCCTTTGCGTGACAATTATTCCAAGTCACCAGATGAGACAGATCTCACAAACTTTGCTGTCACAACACCACTTGTTGCTGACACATTTGAGATCAAGGAAACTGTAATTGTGAAAGATGAGAATTATGTGTTGGTCGAAACTGAGTATGAAGATTCTGATGAGGAATCTAAGAGACCTGATTTAGGATAAACACCAGCTATTCCAATTGAAAATCACATTAAATGTGATCCTGAACCCAAAGTCAAAAAGCAGCATGGTAAACCTCAACAGGTAAAACCACAAGCTTCTCCCTAGAAAACTCATCAGAATCAACAAAACCAATAGACTCAATCAAAGAAAATCAATCGGGTTCCAAAGAAAAAGTCTGGGAAGAACAAGTCAGTTCCCAAGACTAAAAAAAGTGAAGTTTGTGAAATCTAGGGGTACGAATCAGGTGTAATATTTTGAAAATCATTCAAATCTTGCTTATTTTGAACAAAAAGATCAACGATTTAATGCACCTAGATCTCATGACCATGAAGCATCCTTAGGTACCACAAGATTTGGAAGCTCTAGCCCAAGATCTTCTCAGTATTGCTCGGGGTATTCACAGTATGATCCTCAATACTATGAAGAGTGAAGGACATGCTTTGAATGCAACGAGGTAGGACACATTAGATATCATTGTCCCTATCTGAGAAAGATGGAGGCTAGCACTTATGAACACTAAAGAAACAACAACAAAAATCATGTTGGCTCTCCAAAACGAAATTTTTATCATAATTATTATCACAATGAGAGACCAAAACCATTTAAAAAACAATGAATTGTTGTTGAAAATCCAAAGCCTAGAACTGTGTAGATGCATATTTACGACTAATGCTTTGGATTAACCATATTAAGTGTTTTGTTGTTTATCGAGAGGTCGAAGGTGGAATATCATATGGTCGAAGGAAGAACGTTTTGGTCGAAGGAAGAGAATTCTAGAATGAAACTTGGTTCGACCTTATGGAAGGTCAAAGGTGCTCATTCGACCTCATCGTGAGGTCGAATGTAGACTAGTATATAAGCTTGACATTTTGATAACTTTATAACTTTTGCCATTTTGAGTCTTGTGTCTGGTCTAGGAATTCTCTCTGTGTTTTAACCTTCCTGTTTGTGATTTATTAACTTGTAATCTCAATTGTAAAGATCTTTAAACAAGTTTATTAATGAGAATGAATATTGGAAAGGTACTTTTGTGTGTTTGATTCGATTCGTATCATATTGTAAACAAACTAGGGTTTCCGCACCTGGTTTTGTTAGACTTGTATGAGAATGAATATTGGAAACGTTTTTGCTAAACCGATCCTCCTACAAAGTGGTATCAGAACCTACCAGATCATACAACTACAATTTGATATGTTTTGAACTGAATTTGATCCAAAATTGTCCAAATATTTTTTGTTTTGATAAAACTTTGAGTTTAAATTGGTAATTGATTGATTTGGATAAGATTTCATGGATAAAATCAAAAGTTTCACTTGTTAGATTGATCTACATTCAAATCCGAGCATAACCTGATTAAGATAATCAAAATTGATAAACTTTTGAAAAATTTGGATCAAATTAACTGATTTTCAAAGAATAACCGTTTTTCAAATGGGTCAGGTCGAACCAGAGAGAATTAGGTCGAACGTGTAAGTTTTTGGTCGAACCAAGGTCGTTTTAGGTCGAATCTGGGATTTTTAGGTCGAACCAAAACTTTTCTGGGTTGTTGTTTGTACATTCGACCAGTTATTGTTCCTTCGACCAACCAGGAGGTCGAACGAAGATTGTTAGAGGTCGAACGTGAGTCTTGTGTGTTTCATTTTCACATTCGAGTGTGATTTAGAGGGTGGAACCTAGGGAATCCTTCCTTCGAACCCACGTTAATTCATCAGAGGTCGAACGAAGCTGTTTTTTAGGAAATTTGTCAAAGTGTTTACATCTTGGACATTATGGACAACATGTGGGGATTTCCTATGACACTAAGGCCAACAACAACACAACAACAGAATGTTCCGATGAACCCATGGGCTGTTGCTTCTCAAAAGACAAACACTCAGTCATCTCAGCCGATTAATTACTTAGCTATGACCAGTTTGATTCCATCACCTGCTACTCAATCTCCACAGCAACCGACAACAGATTATTGGGGTGTTGCAGCAGCAGCGGTTTACTTTCAAACTACAAATGCTATTTCTACTCTAATAAATGATTTGTCTTCAGTTAGTGGGAGTCGTCCACCGAAGCTGATGGATATGGCAGAGTATAATCAGTGACAAAAGAAATTCAAGATATATCTTGAAGGAATGGGATTGGAAGGAACAGAGGCGTGACAGATGATTGCAAAGGGGTATGTTGCTCCACGTTTAGAGAACACAGGTGAACCGATTCCACTCGATGGTTTATCTTATGATGAGAAAAAGAAGTTTGCTATCGAAAAGAAGGCTTTCTCACAGATATCTCAAGCATTGACTATCGATCTACTTCATCAATTTGGATCATGTACCCCTTCTAAGCAGCTTTGGGATATGATGAAGAACAAATATGACCGGAATGATAAGACGAGAAGATTAAAGGTGGAAGAACTAAAGAAGGAATTTGAGAACTTTAGTTATGTGGGGAATGAGACTCTAAAGGAGTTGATACCGAGATATTGTCATTTGTTGACCGAGTTGTCGAATTATGACATTAAGATTCCTATGTCCGAGTTGGTTGATAAATTTGCTGATTCTTTACCACCGTATTGGAATCAACACATTGAGGTATTGAAAGAGAAGGATGCTTACCAATACTAGACTATCAACGAGCTTATTCAGAAGTTGGAGAACAAAGAGTTGGAAGAAAAGAGAAAAGCTAGACGATCACAGATTCCACAAAATCCGAAAATGTATGATGCTTCTTCATCCACTTCTGTGTCAGGTTCAAGTGTGGCAGGTAATGTTGCACCACATATAGCTTGTGCTTCGAGTGTTATTGAACTTCCTAGACAAACCATCAACTATCTTGCACAAACATCAACCTATCCACCAAACTACACCACAAATTCTTACATTCTTACACATCTAGCACACCTCAACAACAACAATATGTTCCACCATCACCACAAGCTTCATCTAGCCAAACTCCTATCATGTTGGAAACTTCCAACATGGATAATGTTACTGTTGAAGTTGCTCAGCAACACATTGCGTTGGTTTCAGCAATGGTTGCATCTTATAATGGACTGGTGGCGAGTCAGATCGGGAATAATTGTCCGACTAAGGAAGATTACGCACAGATTGATAAGGAGGAGATGGAGTTAATTGATATTCAATGGGCGTTCGCCAGTGTGATGAGAAGGGCGACAGAGTTTATTGAGAAAACCGGTAGGACTGACTTGGCAACCTCACCTAACACCACATACGGCTTCAACAAAGCCAAAGTTACTTGTTTCAACTATGGTGGTAGAGGTCACTTTAAGAGAAAATGCACTCAGCCGATGCAACAAGGTAATTGAAACCCTTTTAACTCGAACTATCAAAACCGACAAGCACAAAATCAGGTAACCTACCAGAGCCAAAACAATAACACCTATCCACAACAAAATAATTTCAAAAACCGACAAAACACATCACAAAATACCTCTACTAGTCATACAACTACACCCAACCAAACTCAAACTCAAACTCCAAATAATCCAACCAGAACCATTATTCCTATTTCCACACCAAACAGCCAAACCGAAACCCAAAATCAGGCTTTGGTGATACAAAAGGATGAGGGTTATGACTGGACGGGGATGCAATTGGGAGTTGAGGAGATCACAACTGGGAATGTAGCATGTTGTGCTAATGAGATGGATATTGAGGAGCTGGTGATAACACAACAAGTTTTGGATTCTGAGAAGGTTTCTGAGGTAGTAATTGAGGAGATAGTCGAAGATTCACAGGTTTCTGGTGCCGAGAAGATTGAAGAGCTTGCTGAAGAGAATGTTTCAGGAACTGTTATTGATTCTGTTACTGAAGTTCCCGATGAATCTGAATCTGAATCTGTATATTCTGACCCTGAGAGTGAAGCTGATTCAGAAGCGAGTGCTAATTCTTTGGACGATGATATTGATCAGCTGCTAGCCGGAGCTGATTTCTTGATGACCAGGAAATCTTGTATTGTTGATGATGCCTTCACTAAGATCGACTATTAAAAGTTCTTTCCAAGGAAGGAGGCTCATTTTGCACTTATGTCTATGACTGATGCACCGAAACCGGTAAGTTCTCATTCCACTATCGACATGAATAGTGATAAATATTGTGGTACTTGCGATAGATTGACTAAAGAGAACAAGCAACTCAGGGTTAACCTTGAGAGTGCTAGAATCAACATTCAATCTCATCGTAAGGATTTATTTGAGTTTAACAAAACACTTGAAAGGTATAAAAAGGACATTTCTGAACTAAAGAAAACCCTTGCTTTTAAACAACTTGCTATTAACTGTCAACTATATAAATGATCTTGAAAACACTAAATTGGAAATGGCAACTGTCAAGTGTTTTGCTGAGAAGGTCAATAAGAAGTTAGAATGTTATAAGAACATTGCTTATGTTGTTGACCACATCATTGAAGAACCATCACAGTCCGGCAGTGCAAACTACAAATCTGTTCCATCTCCAGTGTTGTTTAAGAACCATAACTTCAACACAGTAACACCGGAGAGTTCAGTTAAATTGGACTACACATCAGACACTGAATCTAATACTTCAAGTATTGGAGATTCATATTCTGATGTGAGACCGATTCTCGGAATGAATGGTGAGGGAGTGGTCGCAGTGACTGATGATTCAGACACTGAAGATGAGAAACCAACAGAAGGCAGTGATGTTCCTTTGGAAAATCACATCATCACTACTGAACCAGTGTCGCCTTCATAGTTTTCTCATCCTTTGGCTAATTCACATAGAAAGAATTAACCAGTTACTCAGAATGTGAAAAAGATTGAGACAGATGATTCAGTTGACAAACCCGTCAAAGTTTTCTATCGGATGGAAGGATCCGATAAGATTATCTATGACGAGGAGTATCCGATAAAGTATGCAAATTATTCAAAAATTGACAAAATCTGGCAGGAAAGTACAATTTGGTTTCCTAAACATGAAAGGACCAATGATTTTCCTCCAGACATTTTGAAGAAATTACATTGTGATACTCCCAAAGAACTTAAGGTTCATGTCACTGATTCATCAAGCCTAAAGAAAAGGCGAATGCATTTCTAGAGCCGGCTTACTCAATGGATCCAGCTCCAAGGAGTTTGAGACGTAGATGTGTTGATGATCAATTTCCGATCACTTCATATGCTAAGCCAGGAGCTAGAATGTATTTGAAGAATATCGTGAGTGTTACAAATACGGAGAGAGAGGGCATTTACTTACTCACTGTCCGTGTAACATCACACAAATTTTCCTTATATATATATATAGAATTCCCTCGTTTATTCATCCGATTCATGTTTACAGTATCTTTACCATCCATATTGTTAATTTTTTTTTGTTTAAATAATGACGTATAATCAATATTAAATTGGATTGTATTAAAAATTCTGATTTAAAAACGTTAAAAAAAAATGTTTGCCTGTGCCAGGATTCGAACTCGAGTCCCTGGCAGGCTAAACCTTAACCACACCACACAAACCACTACACCATTTGGTGTTTTGTGATGTTAATTAAAACCAATTAAACTTAAACCCTTTCAAGGTCCCTTAGTCAAACCTGTAAAGTCAAACGTAGTCTCCTAGTCAAGTCAAGTCAAAGTGTTAGTAAATATGGTCTCCTAGTCAAGTCAAAGTGTTAGTAAATATGGTCTTCTAGTCAAGTCAAAGTTGTTCCTAAATTCTAGCCTAGTCAAAGTAGCCCCTAATTACAACTCCAAATTTTACACTATAAATACACTAGCCTACCATTCAACTCTTTGTACTATTCAAAAAAAAAAAAAAAAACATTATTATCCCATCTCCCATATACTAAAGTTTTCATCCATCTTTATCTCCTCTAGCTAGTTTCGAGTTTTCCAAGGCATTATTACTAAGTATTTGCACGCTCAATAAAACGCACGAACTCATTATACACCTAAGGTGAGTTTACATAGCCCCTTTTTCTGTTTTACATTTTTGGGGTGAAACATGTTTAAACATTTTATACACTATCATTTACTCATTCTTACATTGTTGAAACTTATGATTCAATTACACTATCATTTACTCATTCTATCATTTGACTGTAACAAAAAGACACAGTACAATCATTAACAATGATCAATCCGCCTGTTAAGATTATAGCGCTATAGGTCTGACAAACCCATCCCCCCGCATAAATTCAGGGATGATCGATAACAGTTACACTTTTACTAACTTGCGAGTTTGGTCTCAGTCGACACAAGGTTTGATTGTACAAAAGATGCATTGTTACATGTCGGACTCATACTCTTACATTATACAACTATGATTGTTGTACAAACTATTGTTATCTATTACATTCAAAAACCTATGTATTCTCACCAACTATTTATAGTTGACCCCCCCCCATCTTTCCAATTTAACATGTTTCAGGTTATACTTGCTTGAAGATTTGAGTTAATGCTTGAAGATGTTTAGCTAGTATTTTTCATTTTGAGATGTACAAATTCTTCGAACAATTGTATGTAATTTATTTAAATCATTTAATGAAATTTATTATTCACCATGAGCTACTGAACAATCATCAATACGTGACATCCCGATGTTTCCGCCATCGGTTGGGGTGTTACAGATTGGTATCAGAGCCATGGTTATAGGGAATGAGGTTATTAGAAAAAAAATAATAATCTAGTCTATAACCATAGGATTTTAACCAGTACTTGCTCCTTTTACTTGCAACCTTACTTGTTTCTATTCTCTATCCTACTTCTTATCCTTACTCTAGTCCCTACTAGAAGAGTGCTCTCCATCACAAGATCTACTCTTAGACTAGTAGGACAAATCCTCAGGTTTAGCCTGAACCACCATGCAATCTGGAAGGGTGAACGCCTGTATTCTGAGTTTTCTGTCTAGGACTGGCATTGCGCATAAATCCCAATCAGACGAGGGACCCGGATGCCTACCTGGGAATTCTCGGGATGAGTGTTCACTTACAGGCTAAAGCATGTCTTCACTATGTTATTAAAATCTAGAAGTTTTGATAAGTCAACGTTTTCGTTTATTCGTTTTAATTAATGAATAAATGATTACACTCACTTTCCTTAAACTAAGCTCTAAAATCTCAAAATTTTACAGCTTAAATCAATCTCATTTCATAACCATCCATGGATTTCACAATCACACTTCACCTTACCATCTTAGCCACTTTTTAAATATTCAACACCCTACCCAAATCATATTATTTCATTTCTCCACATGTTACTTATTTTTAAAAACTATAACCTCATACCTTAGCACAAACTAAAGATTTCTAAATCTTGTTGTATTTTCATTACCTAGTAACTTTACAAAGTACATATTTTTGTCAAAAGATGTCCTCGAACTTAAATTCAATTGTTTATTTATTGACGTAACAAACAATTTTCTATATAATGCTTTAAACTATTGAAAATCACTTAATAGAACCTTGATCTTCAAAACCTAATGTCATGTTTGAAATCTCCAACTAACGGGAATATTTTAATCAAAGCCCACTTAGCTTGTACTATTTAACAACTTTTGCTTAATGTACAAAACCAATTTTGAAAATAAGATTTGTTTTTATCCATAGGAATAATATCTAGTCTCTAAATTCTCCATCGACACTCACTCATTTTCAACTTATTCAAATTTTTACAAAACTTGGCATATACCACAATTATGTTTTCTTATACACTTGATTATAACCTTTGATCCAAACCCCAAAATTTACACTGCTACATAATCTCGTTACTATAAAATAAACTCTTTATCAAACTATCTTCACATTCACTATCTCTCACAACCTTGATTCTGCTTCAAGATTTTTCATCATCCTCTCAAGAACTAAATTCATATCCTTCACCTTCTCACATATGAGCTAGTTACCCATGATAACCAAACTATTGAAACTTGATTGTGTGTTGCATCAAACATAATCCTTAGTTATACATGAGGATTTGACTATCTACCATATTTGAACATTTGAAACTAGAATTCATGGAATATAAACTATTTGCTATAGACACACCTAGAGTCATTAACCTTGTCTAGGGCAACTCTATTACAACTCGTATGCTATACTTAATACTTGATTGCTTACATGTACATATTATCAATTTGCAATTCATGTGTGTAATAATTGGTACACTTAATCAAACAACTGATAGAGGATGAAGTACTTGCTCAACAGTTAGTAGAGTACCAAATAACCTACTCAACGATTGGTAGAGGTCATCATGCCTGCTCAACAGTCGGTAGAGGCCCTACAACCTGCTCAACGACTGGTAGAGGCTATCGCACCTGCTCAACAATCGGTAGAGGTTCTTACTCACTGACTGGTAGAGGTCTTTTTCCTGCTCAACAGTTGGACTTATTTTTGGATACATTGTATACGATTCAATCACAAGGCTATTTTGCATTACTTACATGTGTGTTTAGAGTCATAGAAGGACCCAAAACCCTAATGTAAGGTAAATTGGTGATTGCGGTCGGGAACGTAATCATGAATTTACAGGTACATTAAGGTAGTGTGAAATTCTATTAAGGTTTTAGGAGATACCCCGTATGTTTTCGAAGTATCAGAGGTGTGATGGGTTAGCTGCGGTACACCATATATATAAACACTAATGATACGTGGAAAGGGATACTGTAGGGTCAGACCAATAACAAACCCTAGTTATTTGGTAGTCCATCTAGCATTTATGGTTATCTTATACATTCCTTAAACTCTTACCCTACTCTGAACCAAAGTCACCCTAACTATCCTCAACACTATTCAAATGTTTCCTTTTAAAATAAACTTCGGGACGAAGTTCCTAAAAGTAGGGGAGACTGTAACATCACACAAATTTTCTTTATATATATATATATATATATAGAATTCCCTCGTTTATTCATCCGATTCATGTTTACAGTATCTTTACCAACCATTTTGTTAATTTTTTTTGTTTAAATAATGACGTATAATCAATATTAAATTGGATTGTATTAAAAATTCTGATTTAAAAACGTTAAAAAAATGTTTGCCTATGCCAGGATTCGAACCCGAGTCCCTGGCGGGCTAAACCTTAACCATACCACACAAACCACTACACCATTTGGTGTTTTGTGATGTTAATTAAAACCAATTAAACTTAAACCCTTTCAAGGTCCCTTAGTCAAACCTGTAAAGTCAAACGTAGTCTCCTAGTCAAGTCAAGTCAAAGTGTTAGTAAATATGGTCTCCTAGTCAAGTCAAAGTGTTAGTAAATATGGTCTTCTAGTCAAGTCCAAGTTGTAACATCGCAAATTTCCCCTATTTTTTTTTTGATAAAAAGAATGTATTGTTTTAAACAATATATGTTTTAAAAACCTTAAACTAATAATTATTTGTATCTCGATACTTTTGTACGTTTTAAAAATATTTCGAGTCACTTTCGGACTTATATAATCATATTATGAATTTAGAATAATATAGTTTTAGGGAAATAATTGCCAAAAAAAGATTTGTGTGGACCGGGACTCAAACCCGCGTCCACAGCCAACCAACACACAGTGACAACCAACTGAGCCAACTATCATCTTGTGTAGTATTTTAGAAGAAAATAAACTTAACACATTCCTTAAATTGAGAGTCAAAGTCTTAGTCAAACAGTCAAAGTCTTAGTCAAACAGTCAAAGTCTTAGTCAAATAGTCAATTCATCATAAAACCTTACTTTATGGTGTTGACCAATTTTAATGGCTAATTGACTCCAAAACTAGTATAAAAACCCACATATGACCCATTATACTTTGCACCTCTAAATCAATTGTTTCAATCCGATTAAACTTTCCCTCATACCTTTCTTCTATAGTCTATTAATTCTACAATTGAAGCTTTGATTATAAGCTCTTGTAATTGGCGAATTGGAAGCTTGATATTTTTTTTTTCTTTTTCTTCAATTTGGACTAGCTACGTTGTTGAGTCTTTGGGATTCGCCTCGCATACATTCACAACACATTATTCTATTTTTTTCACAAGACATAACATTTTGCTAAGGTGAGTTTTACATAGCCCCTTTTCTATTTATCACCATTTTTGGGGTGAAACATGTTACAACATTCTACATGCAATTCAATCATCAAAGTGTCTATGTGTTTTTCTATGTTGCATTATGTCTTGAACATGACTAGTGTAAGCACAATTCTAGCATAATCATTAACATTGATCAGCCGACGGTATACAATGATAGATCTATTGGACTGATAATCCCACCCGGATACGTGCCTCCTACAAAGGTAGCGTGGGTGTTTGTTATCGCATAATATATTCGAGTGAACCATGAGCGTATGGGATGTACCACATTATAACAGTCACAAGGGTTGATTATGCACTCGATTTACTTCTAGTATGTTTTCACATATGGACTAGACTTGCCATGACACTTGAATTGTACAAGTTTTATTCAATTATCAAAACCTATGTAATTCTCACCAACTTTTGTTGACCCAAAATATTTTCAAACTTAACATGTTTCAGGTTATAACATGCTCGAAGATTAGAGTTAATGCTTGAAGATGCGTAGCTTGTATTTTTTTATTTTGATGTACAAATTCTTAGAACAATTGTATGTAATTTAATTAAATCATTTATTGAATCTTATTATTTACCATGAGCTACTGAACAATCATCAATACGTGACATCCCGATGTTTCCGCCATCGGTTGGGGTGTTACAGATTGGTATCAGAGCCATGGTTATAGGGAATTAGGTTATTAGAAAAAAAATAATCTAGTCTATAACCATAGGATTTTAATCAGTACTTGCTCCTTTTACTTGCAACCTTACTTGTTTATATTCTCTATTTTACTTCTTATCCTTACTTTAGTCCCTACAAGAAGAGTGCTCTCCATCACAAGATCTACTCTTAGACTAATAGGACAAATCCTCAGGTTTAGCCTGAACCACCTTGAAGATCTCGTCGAAGTTCTAGATTTTAATAACGAACACGTACAATCTGGAAGGGTGAACGCCTGTATTCTGAGTTTTCTGTCTAGGACTGGCATTGCGCATATATCCCAATCAGACGAGGGACCCGGATGCCTACCTGGGAATTTTCGGGATGAGTGTTCACTTATAGGCTAAAGCAAGTCTTCACTATGTTATTAGAATCTAGAAGCTTTGATAAGTCAACGTTTTCATTTATTCGTTTTAATTAATGAATAGATGATTACATTCACTTCCCTTAAAACTAAGCTCTAAAATGTCACACCCTCAAATTTCCACTGCGGGGTTTATACCGCGAGGCGCGTGACATACCAGGATCCCATAGCCATAAGTCATAAGAACGACTCTAAATGCCCAAACCATTTAGTTCGTATTTGAAAATCATGTTTAACGTTTACCAAAAAGTTCAGTTAAGTTGTGGAAGCGTAATTCAAACATAACCAATTAAATTCATGCGCAAAACAACGCGCCCAAAATAAAACCGTTAAATGCAAAGTAAAGTATGAGTTTAAATAGTGTTCACAGCCCATGACACAATGATGCATGTCCTATCGTGCTCCGTACCTAGGGACCTGCAAAAGCATGCTATCGTGTGTCAACATAAAGTTGGTGAGTTCACAAAGTAATGTAACTTGATATGTAAAAGCGCTGGTTTTCAAAACCACGTAAGTAAGTATGTTATGTTGGTGCCCCGCACCGTGTAACCACTAATTCATCGCATGTCAAGGGTAGCTAACCCATTCATGATAACTAACCGATTATACCGAACTGCTATGTACGTGTAGCCACATAAGTGTGCCGTATGCCTAACATCATTGTCTATCCGCAATGATAATGTTTCGTAGTTATAGTTCACGCCCGCGCTCCCCGAGCCGGTGTGAGGTTTGTAAGACCTAATAGCGCTATCAACTAATAACCCGCTTGCCAACCCTGGCAACTCATTCGGTACGTGAGGACTTACAAAATGATAGAGATGGTTCAGTCTATCAAGGACACAATTGCGAATTAGCAAAGTGACCGACCCTCATAAGGATCCATGGCATCCCAACCCAGGATGTGTAAGTAGTCCCAAACCGGACTAGAAAATGTTAAGTAAAGTGTCTCATACCTGAGACGCATGCTTTTGAGAAAAAGAGTAGTGAAACTCACCTTAGGTCGCAAGTGAAAATCCAAATTTCACGAATAGTAACGTGCTACCGACTCCCTATTACAAATGTCACTAGGTGAGTATACGTGCGTAACCAACACACCATGTAACTCGTTTATCCAAGACTTTTAAAAGTTCAAAACCGTGTGGTGACACTTAATGACTCTACATGCTCAAGTGTGTCCTACGTATCCCGTTGGTGATCATAGCAATTATTATCAGTTTAAAGCATCAAATACATCTCATACAAGTTTCCACACAAGTACATGTCAATTACACACCACATAGAACTCCAAATAGTCACTTAAAGACCCCGTACACAATCTGTGTTTTTAGGACAGATTGTGCGCTGTGAAAAACAATTTATTTAAAATACTTAACGAATGAATTAGAGTCCCAAATTTTTCTGAATTTTATTTGGGATTCACTCGACAATACCAATTTTTGTTTTGTCTTAATTCCAAACACAAAAATTATAAAAATTCGTACAACACATCAGTGTCCAGAAAATTTCCTTAACAGGTCAGTTTAGTAGGAAAATTCTTAAAACTTGTGTATTCATCCAAACGAGATGAATCCACTTGGAAAAGCTCTATTTTTCCAGTATTGACCTACTGTAAAAATTTCATAACCTAACTCTTTGTAAATCTCATGTTATGACCATTTAAAGTTAGCCCAATTTATAAATCCGAAAATCTGATATGACCCCTAATCAATTAAAATTCCAAAAACGACTCATACGGTGTCCAAAATCGATGGTTTTGCCCATTATGAAAAGCTAAGACCTTGTACATTACAATCATGCAAAGAAATTATCAAAACAATCGATTTACCAACCCGTTACAGCCCCTTCAACACGTTCAAACAAATCTGTCAGAATCTGAAACTTGCATCCCAAGTAATCTACAAACCCTAATTCTTCATAAACATCCCTAATACATGTATAACACCTATAGTATTGATTAAACACCATATTAATCATATAAAAACACATATATTATCATGTTAAAACCCTAATCATGGCTGCTAATAACAATCATCATCATCAATCATCAAGAACATTCAAGAACTCCTACATATGCATGTATGCGATTTTATATATATTCTTTTTTAGGGTTTTTAAAGTTTTTCAATCATTATAATTTATCAAGAATCGTAAGAACGTATACCTTGTGAAAATTAAACTCCCTAGAACCTTGAAATCAAACCCGAACTAGCTTGATTAGTGCAAGATTACTTGATTGCTTGAAAACAAAGAGAGAGGGGGTGGAGGGTGGTTCGCACGGCACCAAGGGGGCAAGGGATAGGGTTTTTATCTTTTTCCTTGCCTCCTAATTGTGAATGGGCTTTGCTTGTTCCCCAAACAATTGGTATTAGGGCCCTTCTAGTCTATTAACTTAACCCGTTAACCATGTTCTAGCCCAATACCGAACCCAATATTATTAACCATGCTAAATTATATAAAAACCATTATTTTATTATTACATGGCATTTTATTCATGTTGTGCACGTAATTTGCATAATCCACGCATTACCTTTCAGTTAGGCGATCATTCACAAAAACATGTAATTCACATAAGCACGTACTTCATGTTCACCAAAATTCACTTGTATATATTATTGCTATGTATGTCACATAATTCACCAACATTTGGGATACAAGACTCATGTGTGTATTTAACAAGGATTTTCCTACGTATAACATATGATAGCATCTTCTAACATATGTTAAGCCTACTTAACTAACCCTAGTTAAGTATCTAGCCATGTGTGAACATGTAAGTTAACTAGAGTTCAGTAAAAGTATTTAACCTGAAAATGCGGGGTATCACATAAAATCTCAAAATTTTACAGCTTAAATCAATCTCATATCATAACCATCTATGGATTTCACAATCACACATCACCTTACCATCTTAGCCACTTTTTAAATATTCAACACCCTACCCAAATCATATTATTTCATTTCTCCACATGTTACTTATTTTTTAAAAACTATAACCTCATACCTTAGCACAAACTAAAAATTTCTAAATCTTGTTGTATTTTCATTACCTAGTAACTTTACAAAGTACATATTTTTGTCAAAAGATGTCCTCGAACTTAAATTCAATTGTTTATTTATTGACGTAACAAACAATTTTCTATATAATGCTTTAAACTATTAAAAATCACTTAATAGAACCTTAATCTTCAAAACCTAATGTCATGTTTGAAATCTCCAACTAACGGGAATATTTTAATCAAAGCCCACTTAGCTTGTACTATTTAACAACTTTTGCTTTATGTATAAAACCAATTTTGAAAATAAGATTTTTTTTCCATAGGAATAATATCTAGTCTCTAAATTCTCCATCGACACTCACTCATTTTCAACTTGTTCAAATTTTTACAATATTTGACATATACCACAATCATGTTTTCTTATACACTTGATTATAACCTCTGATCCAAACCCCAAAATTTACACTGCTACATAATCTCCTTACTATAAAATAAACTCTTTATAAACTATCTTCACATTCACTATCTCTCACAACCTTGATTCTGCTTCAAGATTTTTCATCATCGTCTCAAGAACTAAATTCATATCCTTCACCTTCTCACACATGAGCTAGTTACCCATGATAACCAAACTATTGAAACTTGATTGTGTGTTGCATCAAACATAATCCTTAGTTATACATGAGGATTCAATTATCTACCATATTTAAACATTTGATACTAGAAATCATGGAATATAAACTATTTGCTATAGACACACCTAGGGTCATTAACCTTGTCTAGGACAACACTATTACAACTCGCATGCTATGCTTGATACTTGATTGTTTATATGTACATATTATCAATTTGCAATTTATGTGTGAAATAATTGGTACACTTAATCAAACAACTGGTAGAGGATGAAGTACTTGCTCAACAGTTAGTTGAGTACCAAATAACCTACTCAACGATTGGTAGAGGTCATCATGCCTGCTCAACAGTCGGTAGAGGCCCTACAACCTGCTCAACGACTGGTAGAGGCTATCGCACCTGCTCAACTATTGGTAGAGGTTATTACTCACTGACTGGTAGAAGTCTTTTTCCTACTCAACAGTTGGACTCATTTTTGCATACAATGTATAAGATTCAATCACAAGGTTATTTTGCATTGCTTACATGTGTGTTTAGAGTCATAGAAAGACACAAAACCCTAATGTAAGGTAAATTGGTGATTGCGGTCCGGAACGTAATCATGAATTTACAGGTACATTAAGGTAGTGTGAAATTCTAATAAGGTTTTAGTAGTTCATTTGGTTTTCATATAGCCAATCAATTCATGCACTTCTTATAAGATTCCTAAAACATAAGTTTAGTATTTTGCTAGATTCTTATACTTCTTGCTACTTCAGACGAACCTAATCCAATCCTTAAAACTCACATCTCAAACCTCTTATCCAAATTATTCGAAACAAATTATTCTATTACCTATAAATTCATGTCGTGCCTTAACCCAAACCACAGCTGCCTTAATTTCTACCTAATCAACCTCAAACCTGTGTTTTTAATAACTTCGGGACGAAGTTTCCAAAAGTAGGGGAGACTGTAACATCGCGAATTTCCCCTAATTTTTTTTTGATAAAAAGAATGTATTGTTTTAAACAATATATGTTTTAAAAACCTTAAACTAATAATTATTTGTATCTCGATACTTTTGTACGTTTTAAAAATATTTCGAGTCACTTTCGGACTTATATAATCATATTATGAATTTAGAATAATATAGTTTTAGGGAAATAATTGCCAAAAAAAGATTTGTGTGGACCGGGACTCGAACCCGCGTCCATAGCCAACCAACACACAGTGACAACCAACTGAGCCAACTATCATCTTGTGTAGTATTTTAGAAGAAAATAAACTTAACACATTCCTTAAATTGATTAGTCAAAGTCTTAGTCAAACAGTCAAAGTCTTAGTCAAATAGTCAATTTATCATAAAACCTTACTTTATGGTGTTGACCAATTTTAATGGCTAATTGACTCCAAAACTAATATAAAAACCCACATATGACCCATTATACTTTGCACCTCTAAATCGATTGTTTCAATCCGATTAAACTTTCCCTCATACCTTTCTTCTATAGTCTATTACTTTTACAATTGAAGCTTTGATTATAAGCTCTTGTAATTGGTGAATTGGAAACTTGATATTCTTTTTTTTTTCTTTTTCTTCAATTTGGACTAGCTACGTTGTTGAGTCTTTGGGATTCGCCTCACATACATTCACAACACATTATTCTATTTTTTTCACGAGACATAACATTTTGCTAAGGTGAGTTTTACATAGCCCCTTTTCTATTTATCACCATTTTTGGGGTGAAACATGTTACAACATTCTACATGCAATTCAATCATCAAAGTGTCTATGTGTTTTTCTATGTTGCATTATGTCTTGAACATGACTAGGGTAAGCACAATTCTAGCATAATCATTAACATTGATCAGCCGACGGTATACAATAATAGATCTATTGGACTGACAATCCCACCCGGATACGTGCCTCCTACAAAGGTAGCGTGGGTGTTTGTTATCGCATAACATATTCGAGTGAACCATGAGCGTATGGGATGTACCACATTATAACAGTCACAAGGGTTGATTATGCACTCGATTTACTTCTAGTATGTTTTCACATATGGACTAGACTTGCCATGACACTTGAATTGTACAAGTTTTATTCAATTATCAAAACCTATGTAATTCTCACCAACTTTTGTTGACCCAAAATATTTTCAAACTTAACATGTTTCAGGTTATAACATGCTCGAAGATTAGAGTTAATGCTTGAAGATGCGTAGCTTGTATTTTTTTATTTTGATGTACAAATTCTTAGAACAATTGTATGTAATTTATTTAAATCATTTATTGAAACTTATTATAAACCATGAGCTACTGAACAATCATCAATACGTGACATCCCGATGTTTCCGCCATCGGTTGGGGTGTTACAAAAGTTGTTCCTAAATTCTAGCCTAGTCAAAGTAGCCCCTAATTACAACTCCAAATTTTACACTATAAATACACTAGCCTACCATTCAACTCTTTGTACCATTCAAAAAAAAAAAAAACATTATTATCCCATCTCCCATATACTAAAGTTTTCATCCTTCATTATCTCCTCTAGCTAGTTTCGAGTTTTCCAAGGCATTATTACTAAGTATTTGCACGCCCAATAAAACGCACGAACTCATTATACACCTAAGGTGAGTTTACATAGCCCCTTTTTCTGTTTTACATTTTTGGGGTGAAACATGTTTACACATTTTATACACTATCATTTACTCATTCTTACATTGTTGAAACTTATGATTCAATTACACTATCATTTACTCATTCTATCATTTGACTGTAACAAAAAGACACAGTACAATCATTAACAATGATCAAGCCGCCTGTTTAGATTATAGCGCTATAGGTCTGACAAACCCATCCCCCCGCATAAATTCAGGGATGATCGATAACAGTTACACTTTTACTAACTTGCGAGTTAGGTCTCAGTCGACACAAGGTTTGATTGTACAAAAGACGCATTGTTACATGTCGGACTCATACTCTTACATTATACAACTATGATTGTTGTACAAACTATTGTTATCTATTACATTCAAAAACCTATGTATTTTCACCAACTATTTATAGTTGACCCCCCCATCTTTCCAACTTAACATGTTTCAGGTTATACTTGCTTGAAGATTTGAGTTAATGCTTGAAGATGTGTAGCTATTATTTTTCATTTTGAGATGTACAAATTCTTAGAACAATTGTATGTAATTTATTTAAATCATTTAATGAAATTTATTATTCATCATGAGCTACTGAACAATCATCAATACGTGACATCCCGATGTTTCGCCATCGGTTGGGGTGTTACAGTCCGTATGTGCGACACAAAAGGCACGAAGTTGAGCATAGGCAATCATATCAAAGTCCAATCGATAATCATAGATATCAACAATGACACTTTATCCCTCAAAGACCACCGTTTTACAATCAAAGTCGATATTTTCAAAAGAAGGAAAATCGTTAGACTGTCTATGATCATCGAAATAAGATTGCCATGGAGAAGCACTTAAAGAAACTAGTGGTGAACTCAACTAATGAAAGACAAAAGGTTGTTCCTAAACCTGCTGTTAAGTCACAAGTTGGACTTAAATCTGTTAAATCAGAGAAGGTAACCAAGAAAGTTTCGTTTGAGAATGACACTAAGAAACCTGCTGTGACTCAAAAGTCTCAGATTAGGATTCTGAAACATTCTGAACAACTTTGGTCACCGGTGGGTTCATCGGGTGCTTCCACCTCAACTACGAATGTGAAAGGTAAAGAAGAGAATGGTTTGAACGATCAGAAAATGGTCGATTCTAAACCTACAGTTGTTGAAAATGAATCTTTGAAGCTTAATGTTCAAAGACCCAAGACCAAGCAGGCTTGGGTCCCCCGAAAAATCTAATCACTTCTTTGATTAATGCAGGGAGCTCCAGCTGGCCCTGTTAGCAGTCTTTGGATTGTTGATAGTGGAGCTTCTAGGCACATGACCGGAGACTTAACGCTTTTATTTGACATCAAGAATGTGAATGGAGGATATGTAGCGTTTGTGGGCAATAAAGGAGGATATATCACGATGGAAGGAAGCGTAAGTAACGGGATTGTAAGTTTTGAGAGGATTTCTTACGTGAAGCAGATCGACTATAATCTGTTAAGTGTCAGTCAAATATGTGACAAACAGTTTTCTGTACACTTCGATGATAAATCTTGTTTATTCTAAAACCCGGCTTCGTCATTCCAAAAGAATGGATTATGTTGAGAGCACCAAGAATAAATAACTTGTATATTCTTGATATGAGCAAGGCAATGATAACCCAGGCAACAGAGAAAGAATCGATTACGTGGCACAGGAGGATGGGACATATTCACCTCAAAAAAATGAATCATCTAGTGAAGAATGGGCTAGTAGAAGGGGTTAACGTAAAACATTTTCATCTCAATGATAAATGCGTGTGTTGCAAGAAGGGCAAGCAACACAAACAGTCCCACAAACCAAAGAAAGTGAATTCTGTAGATATGCCACTTGAGCGTTTGCATATGGACCTATTCGAACCTGTAAAGCGTAAAAGTCACGCTGGAGAATTATACTGTCTTGTGGTTACTGATGATTTTTCTAGATTTTCGTGGGTGATGTGTTTGCAACATAAAAGCGACACATTCATCAATTTGAAGGTTCTGTTCACCTGTTTGGAGAATATTTAGGGATTGAAGATCAAAAGAATTCGTAGTGTTAACGGGATGGAGTTCAAGAATTCCCAAATGGACGTACTTTGTGAAGACAAGGGAATTCATCATGAATATAGTGCTCCGTACACTCCACAACAGAACGGTGTTGTTGAAAGGAAAAACATGACTCTAATTGAAACGCCATGAACAATGCTTGTGGATTCGTATCTTCCAGTAATGTTCTGGAATAAAGCCATTTACGCAGCTTGTTATACATTGAATCATGTATTAACAGTGAAGAAGTTTGGCAAAACTTCTTATGAACTGTTGAATAGACGAAAAGTCAAATTTGGAGTATCTAGAACCATTTGGAGCGCCTTGTACGATGTTGAATCCGACTTAGAAGTTTGCACCAAAAGCTGAAGAGGGATACTTTGTTGGATATGTAACCCCGCTCAAATGGGCATTCAACAAACGAACTCGACAGGTATAGGAGTGGGCTAACGTTGAACTTCAACGATATACTCAGAACGTACAGGGAAGCGGTCCAGATTGGATGTTTGATTATAAAGATTTCTTTGAATCATTCAATCTAGATAACTTGGTTAAAGAGGCTGTATAAGGCGTGTGTTGAATCTGTATGATGTGCTGGTAGGCTTCGTAGACCTATTACTACGTGTCTGATACATACATATCAAACGAATTGTTATCTGTATGAACACCTCATGGGAATATGGTCTTAGTATCCTAATTTGGTTTGATAGGGTTTTTGTACAAAATTCGGAGGTTTCGGGTCGTTATGTTACTAGTTATCTGGGGATAGCCTCTCTAATTTTCTGTCGTAAGTTTTACGGACCTAGATCAGACAGGGTATCTTTATAAAAGAGCTTTAGTGCCAAAACCTAAAGTTACCGAATTGAGGAACTTTCAATGTATGACGATAGTCAAATGTTATCTAATGCATCGTATCCAATCATTGATGCAAATCGTGATTGATAGAAGCCCTCAACCTGGTAGAGTGCACAAGTTACTTTGTAGCATTGAATTGCTGACGTGTACACCTTTGTGCCTCAATACCTTGTAAATTACAGATAACGAAAGCATAATCACGCGTTACAATGAGTCTTTGTGTAAAATTTCCTTGATACGGGAGTATGTCGTGTGCGTGGGAAGCACATACAATTTTGTTTATAATATACAAAACCGTATCAAGCACTGTATATCAGTCTGTATGTGGGCTTATATGGACAACAATATCAGCAATTGCCGGATCACACACTGTCTTTAATGATAATAAACACTAAAGAACAACGGTGTGATCAGATTTCTCAAAAACTGATATCATCCTCTTACCAGAAATCACAAATCATTTACTGCTTTGTGTTTATAATTCTGCATTTTACATTTTATTGTCAAAGTATCAAAAACTTAAAAAGATTTTACATTTTTGATTTGTTTTTGATAACCGATGGTGATTGATAGTATTTTTCTGAAGTTTGACAGGCCATTTGAGTTTTGTGACTTTTTAAATACTAAATAATGAATGTTTGAAAGTAAAAAAGTTTGAAAAAGTTTAAAGGAGATCCGATTTTGAGATTTGGTAAAAATTTCAGTTTTCCATTTGTTCATTCGCCCCTTCGATGGGTCGAAGTTACAAATGTGACTACATTCAAACCTATTAAAAAGGTCGAAGGAGAGTGTTCACATGAAAAATTTTCATTCGAGCCCTTCAGTTTTTCATTCGAGCCTTTCAGTAGGGTGGAAGGAAGCTAAAGCTTCTCATCGAACCCCAATATAGGTCGAAGGTAGGTTCTTATATATACCAGGTTCTGTTTCGAACCCTCATTATGAAAAAAAATTCAAAATTTTGATTTGGGGAGGGAATTTTCATCTTTATTTCTAGATCATATCATTGTGTTCCTTAGCTTGTTCTGATCATTTTAATACCAAATTTGCAGGTAATCACTGGATAATCACATCAGAATCATCATTTTTGTGTCTGAAACCCTTGGACTCTAAATTGAACTTGAAACTATGTTATTTTTATACAATTGATCATTGTAATTTAGTCATCGTCAGTTTTAGGGGGAGACTAGACCAAAATCTTGATTAATAACAACTTAATCAGTCTAACCGATTGTTTAAAACCTATTAAACCTAGATTTTGATTGAAAACCAACGATAACTGTTTGATAATTGAAATTGATGGTTAGGTTATGATAATTGGCCATGTTAAAATGTACATGAACAAAAATCTGATGTTTTAACGGATTGAATTTGTTTTTGAAAAATTCTGATCAAGAACAGGTACATTCGACCAAACTCAGAGGGTCGAATGTAGCCGAAAACGGTCGAAGGTAGGATTTTGGTTGAATGAACAAGTTTTTCAAAATATTTCCACATTCGAACCAATTTCGTACACTCGAACCACATATTTTCTTTATTTGAACCCACGTTAGGGTCGAAGGAAGAGCTTTTGACCAAATTACAAATTTTATCCGATTTTGACGAATTTTCATGTTTTTGTTTACAGATTTCAAATGGCTGAACAACAACAGAATCCAGAGAAACAGACTGCAGAACTAGAGAAACCGAAGGAGTTGATTTTTGAAGAAGATCATAACTGATGTGCGTACATTGGCGAGGTGAAACAACATGTAGCCTTTGCTGGAATTGTAGATTTTCTCAGACATTGTAGAGTTGTGTACGCCATTGCTACTCCAATTTCAATCTACAGAGATCATCAAGTACAATTATGGGAGAATGTGGTTATAGACTTTTGGGAGAACAAGACGGCGATCAGAAGCAAAATACATGGCGAATTTGTGTTAGTTACTGAACAAGATATCCGGGAAGCACTTATTTTACAAGATTCTTCGACAGATCCGAGGAAGTTATCATGGATTGAGCAGAGACTATGCTTTCTCATAATAAAATACAACGGTCCTATCACTGACGGTCTATTACACAAGGCAAAGTTGTGTCCACAATTCAAGTATTTGGCACATGTAATTCTACATGTTTTTGGACCAGTTCGTGGTGGATACGATGTGATGAGAAGCAGTATAAGCTCGTTATTGGTTGCTATGATTCTGAACAAACCATTTAACGTGTCTGGAATGATTTTTGATCACATTCTTGAAGTTCTGAAAGGGTTGAAGGTTGACAAGTTTCTCATGTATCCAAGGTTTCTGCAGATGATTTTTGATAAGAAGTATACAACTTTGAGGAAAGATCCAACACAAGTTCTGGTTCAGCATCATATGAATTTGAGTACGCTAAGCAGGATGAAAGCGTATAAGGGTGTTCCAGAGAATGAGAGACCACCTCATAAGAATCTATTTGGTAACTTGATTAATTCGGGTTATAAGGATCCAGGTGAGAACAAGGCAAGAAATGATGGTAGTGATTCTGATGCTCATAATCCTCTACATGCTGTTGATTCTGAAGCAAAAAGAAAAAGACAGGTTATCAACAAAGGTGCGAAGTTAGGAAAGGGAAAGGCTAAAGTTGTTGAAGAACCCGCACCTAAGAGACATTGTTGGTTGATGAGGAGTCTGCTAATTCTGAAGAGACTCAAGACAATGAAGAGTGGGATTCAGGAAACGAAACTGTTAAATCCACCAAGCCCAAGGCCACTGAGGCTGGTGAGATTGACAGCTTAAACAACTCAATTGAATAACAACAACATAAGGATCTAGTTATTGTTGAAGAAGGTGAACTGGGATTGGAGAATTTAGATTTTATTGGATCTCCAGTGGCTGGTGAAAAGATTCTTATGCCAAAATTCAAGTCAATGGCTAGGAAGTCTAACCCTAAACAGAAGAGACTCAAGGAGATTGAGATTCTTGTTGCAGGAAAGAAAGTTCTTGAGATTAGTAGTTCGAAAGCTGCTACGCCCGTGACATCCCAATAGCCAAGAAATCAAAGAAATCAAAGAAATCTGTTGCAGAGACAACTATTAATCCTACTACAGATTTTGAAGCTACTTTGGAAAGAGTGATGAATAAGTTTAAGAAGAAAACTCATGTTGCCGAGGCATCTACACCTCAGGTTACTGTATCTAGAAATGTGATGGATGCAGTCAATCAAAAGCTTGCTGATATGATCAGATTGATTAACCAGCAACAGAAGGAGATAGAACAGTTGAGAGAGAATGATAAGAAGTTGTTAGATGTCGTTGTATCTTCTCAAGAAAATCAAGAAGCATTGGAAGCCAAGATAAAACAACTTCAAGAAGAAAATAAGACGTTGTTATTACATGAACAGAGAAATACACGAAGAATCATTACTATGAGGCTTGAAAACAAGAGGATGAGGACGAACAATAAGAATATGAGTAGGATTATTGATGATTTATACGAGAAAGCTCCACAATTGAAAGCAGGAGAAGAAGATAAAGAACCTGAAGGAGAACAGGTTGATTTTGAACCATCTGAGTCAGAAAAGGATGAAGATGAGGATGATGATGAGGATTTGGATCAGGATGCCGGTGATGCTCCTGAGAAAAAAGAAAGATGATGATAATGATGGCTCTGGTGAAGGTTCTGGAGATGAAAGTTCTGCTGATGATGATGATGATGACATGGATAACTATCGGTATGAAAAGAGAGAATCTGATAAAGATGCAGGTGAATCTAGTTCGAAAGCACCTGGTGGAAATACAGATGATGAAAGTATTTTTTGGACCGACAAGATTAGAGCTTTATCAGATGATGACAAGTAGTTGTATCGTCAAATGTTGACTAAGAAAGTTTGGATGATTGAGCTGACTGGAAAATTTCCAAAGATATTTGAATCTGATGATATGAAATACGAGTAAGAGTACAATGATCCTGATTTAGAGGACGGTGAAGTTTTTGCAGCTATTGCCAAAGAAATATTTGAAGGTTTGGCGAAACAGGTTGGTAAATCTCTTGAAGAATTGATGATTGATAATCAAATTCTATACATTCTTGAAAGAGAAGCTGGAACTCATTCTGATGATAGATATACTCCTGTGTTCAAGGATATTGAGATTGAGGATATTACAAGTGAAGAATATCCTAAGTACTTCAAAGAAAAACAAGATGATGCTTTTCCTGAATTTACTGAAGAGGTATTGGAACAGGCTGAGAAACTTGCAAAGAAAAAGAGCAAAACATTCGTTGAAGAAGTGTTTAAAGATGCTGATGGTCAAAAGCCAAATGATGAACAATCTAATGATTTGAAGAGTTTGTTAAGGAAGCTTAAGAAAATGTTGGATCAGTATTGCTCTTTGTATGAACTTGCTAGTGAACACTTAAGTGTCTAGCAAGTTCTTTTATCAGTTATAGCACAGCGGAATGTTTTAAGTTAAAGCTACACTTATCAACATGAGTTATTACTCCCCCTGGATGTTTGATAAAACTAAAGACAAGTATTTAATGAGAATCTGAGTATCGAATGAGAATGAATACTTAAACAGATTCTTAGTAAATGAAATGGAAATAATAATGATAAGCTTTGAAAGATTTCTGTATTTAAAAATCAATGTCTAAAACAGAGGGATGAACCCATCTATTTATAGACTTTACAAATACATGAACCTTGCCAAAAAGCAAGTTCAGAGTCAAGTTGCAACAAGTTGCAATCTTGGAACCTATAAAAAAAAGTTAAAGTAATACTAAACTAATAAACTACTGAAACATAAGGCGGTGGAAAGATTCTTGAACAAGTGCTGATGAATGACAAACTTCTGATGAGTAGTTTGTCTTTAGTAGTTCTTCAGTGAACTGTCTGGTTTGGACTTCAGAACTTCTGATGCATTTCTTCTTCAGTACTTGTAGAATCCTTCTTCAGTACTTTTGTCTTCTTTCTTCAGTTGTTCTATACTTAGAATATTTTTGACAGAAGTGAATTAGACTTAGGTTTCCAAAAGTGGTTTCACCAATCCTATTTGTCCTAACAATCTCCCCCTGGACTAATGAAGCCAAAACCTTTCTAATTCCTTATTGTTTTCTTCTGTCATTCACAATCTTCCATATTCCTTTGAACATGGAATTCTTCAATTGATTAAGCTGCTCATCAGTGAGAGATCCCCTTTGAGGTTCTAGATGTTGAATTGTAAGCAAGTCCTGAGTTGATAATTTCTTTCGTTCATTCAAGGATTTGTAGGTCTTGTTTGTAAGATCTCTCCTTGTCACTAATACTGAGTTATCATCAGTAAAGGACCATCTGATGATCGGCACTTTAGACTTGTCAAAGTCTGAAGTATAGGGAACCATGCTCGTCCCTTGGGAAGTTCGTGAGTGTTGAATGTTTTCAATTTCAGTGACTCTCAGATGGGATTCACTTCTTTCTTCTTGTTGCACCACATCAGGTAGTTTGAAAGTTGGTAAGTGATGTTCAGTAACTACCTTAGTGTGCAGTTTGTCTTTGATGGTCTTTTGGATTTGGTAGGCAAATGTAGAAGGATCCCTGAACTGTGTTAACAGAGGCTTTTCTTCAATATCAAAGTTTGAATGGACTACAGTGTTTCCTTCTAGTAGTACCATCTTGAAGTCAGTCTTTGTATTGTCCTCTGTCTTCTTCTTCTTGGTAGCAGGTCTTGTAACACCAGAAGTTCTAACTACTGAAGTTGATACTTCAGAAGTTTTGAACTTCTCTGGATTAGCAGCCTTTGCAGCTTTGTACTTCTTGTATGTGTCTAGTAGTCTTTCTTCTTTCCATCTTGACACAGAAGCTTTTGAACCATAGTTTATTGCCACCAGTTCTTCAATCATCTCAGCTCTCTTGGCTTTCCCATCTTTATTTGTTGCAAGTTTGTCTGCAACAATTTGAGCTCTTCTTGTTAGCTCATCCATGGATAGTCCTTTCAATGAAGAGGCTTTAGTCTTGCTGTTCTTTGTATTGTAAGACATCAGTTATTGTCTTTTGTCTTCTTCAGCAACTTCTTCAAGGTTAGCCTGCCTTTGTAACTCTGCTCCATAAGCTTGTAATTTTTCATTGTAGCTTAAGTCATCCCTTGCTTCCAAAGCATTCCAGATCTCATCTTCCTTAGCCTTTCTTTCGGCTACAATCAAACTCTTCCCAAGTAGTTCTTTGGACATTGATAGTGGAGAAGGGTTCAGCACAGTCATTGTTGTAGTTGTTGTAGGCCTTGGAATAAGAGTTGGTTGTTGTTGTTCAGTTGGTTTGGAAGGCTCTTCAGTTGGTTGTATATTGGAAGTGTTAACTTCTGATGTGTTGACAACTGCTGAAGGTTTGTCAACTACTGAAGGATTGTCTTCAGTACTTTCTGAGTCATCATCAGAACTTTCAGCATCAGAAGTTTCTTCATTATGGCCTTGGGATGTTTCAGCTTCTTCTATCTCTTTTTTTGAGACACCAAATTGTTGAGCCAGTTTTTGTCTTCTGGCTTTCTCTTGGAGTTCTCTTTCTTGTAGAGCCACTCTTGCCTTTGTTCTGGCTTCCAGTGACTCCCTTGGTTCCTTAATCTTCTCCCCCTTTTTGGCTTCATCCACTTTTGGAAGCCTAGAAGGTAGAGAAGTTCTACCAGTGAGCTTGGCAATCTGTCTTGAGTTGTGGTCAATTTTGTTGTACAGATCATTCAACTTGGTTTTTATCACCTCAAATTGGTTTTTAGTTGACAGCTCCAAAGCAGCTGTGAAAGTTTTGAGGTGATTGACAATAAGGTTGTTCATCATCTGGTATAGGGGACCATCTGGGCTGCATAGTTGGTTCAGATCTATGCTTGTTGACCTAGGGATTTGTGTAGGCATATTTAGTGAGGGGTGTGTTTTGGGTTGATCTTCATGTTGTACAAAAGATGCCACTTTAGGGGAATCAGGGATCAAGTGGTCTTTAACCTGATCTGGTGTGACCAGCTCTTTGAGCTTAGATACACCAGGTGCAGGACCTTCACTAGCAGCCGTCAATTCATGTTTAGTGGAGTGTGAATCATCATCCAAATCAATGGAATCATCTGAATCCCTGATTACATCATCAATGAGGACAGTATCAGTTACATCATGAGCTAAACCCAACTCAGTTGTCTCATGTACCTCTTTTTCTTGGTTCAGAGGATTTCCTACCTCAGGCATTAAGCCTTCATCAGTAGTTGCCACAAGTGAGGTCTTAGCTATGTTACTCCTTTCCTCAAATCCACCCCTGGGTGGTATATGAGTAGTAGCAGTGTCAAATGTACCTAGAGTTTCTAAGTTTGGGCTTAGAGACCCTGGTTCATTCTCATTTCTTGGGTTAGGGCTAGGGATATCCACATCCATGTCAAGTGCTGAAGGTATGTCCCCTGTTTGATGTGGTTGTTGGGGACTGACATATTCTGATGGGATGTTTTCTTTCAGCCCAGAGAGAAGTTTGGCAATTTCAAGGGCTCCAGGTTCAGAAAGTTGTGGTGCTGGTTTAGTAGTTTGGTCTATGGGTTCAGCAGTTTCAAAAGAAGAGTCTATGGGGATTGTTTTCTTAAATTTCTTTCTTTTGAATTGAATGGTTATTGGTGCTCTTGTGGGGGTTTGAGATGGATGAGACTGAGAGGATGTTTCAGTCACATCTTTATCAAGTGCAGATTGCACATTAGTAAGTTCAGGCATCTCAACCTCCTGAACTGCCTTTCTTTTTGGGTTGGTGGGTTTTTGTTTTTGTTGCTTGGGTTTCTTGGCCTTTGGGGGTGTAGGTTTGGAAGATGAGGGTTCCATGGGGACTGTTTCTGTTTCCCCTTGGTCATCTTCTAGCCAGGCAGCCGGTTTATTGTGCCTTGAGTATGCTTGTGAGGACAAAGGGTTTAAAATTGTAGTTTTACCAACAAGCACCTCTTCTCCAAGTTCTTTTATTATGCAATGCATAATAAATCTTGGGTGCAACAAAAACTTCTTTTTAGTATTGAGATGAGGTAACACCAACTCATTAAAGAAAAGTGATGATGCCCTGAATTTTGTTTCATTCACTGTGGAATGAAAAATAGGTTGAAAAGTTGAGGGCATCTGATCATAAGATCCAGTTTTTGGACTCAAACACATAATAATATAATGAAACATCAATTTATACTTTGGTTCAAAATATTTCTTAAAAATTGTAGCATGTGAGAGAGTACCTTGGTAACCACACTCTGTCATGGTTAAGTGAATTTGAGAGTTTGGAAATTGGTCTGGGGCGTTTACATCATCCAAACCCAGCCTAATTGTCAAAATAGCCGGTGTGATTGCCATTCTTCTCCCTTGGATGGTTGAGTTGAGGGAGATCACTTTGTTGTTCACTGTCACCGTCTCTGCGTTTGCCCAAAACTCATTTAGAGTTTCAGTGTGGATTGGAGGGTCGATGGTGAGGGCAATGAAGTATTGGGATTTGACGACCAAATCAATGATTTCGTCCTATTGGGACCAGGCTTCATGTTTTTCGAATTAGCCTCTTTGATTGTGTCCGTGTTTCAGTGTTAGAGCCATGTGGTTTGTGTGTGTGTGGATCGAACAATGTTTTTGCAGGTCTTGAGAGTGTTTTGTGAGAGAGAAGGAGGGAATTTGCTTTTTGAAAGGATAAGTGTTGGAAAAAGGTATTTATCAGAAGTTTATAACCGCCTAGGTCAAACTGCTGATGTGGGAAAAGTCTGATTTACCCTTTTTAACCAAACTGCTGATGAAGAACAAATATCATCAGTAGTTCCCACTTTCTCTTCAGTAGTTGTTAACAACTGATGAGAATGTTATAAATACTTTATTCATAACTTCTGAAGTTTATTTTATCAGAAGTTAATCATTTTTCAGAAAATATTCCCATACTGATGTTTTGTTCATCAGTAGTTTCTCTCTTGGTTGTTTTTCAGAAGTTTTTCAGACTTAAAAACAGATGTAAGTGAAAAATGAAAATATGTGCAGGAGAATAAAAAGAAACACTTACAAATTTAGCATCCCAAGCATGGATACTAACTTCTGAAATGTTGATGTGTCAAGGGGTTTAGTGAATATGTCAGCTATTTGATTAGCTGTTGCTACATGTTTCACTTCAATCTTGCCTTTTTCATAGCAATCTCTTATAAAATGATACCTGATTTCAATATGTTTGGTTTTTGAAAACTGAACAGGATTTTGAATGATGCTAATGGCAGATTTGCTGTCTACAAGCAATGGTGTCTTGGTCTCTTTGATTCCATAATCAAGAAGTTGATGTGACACCCGGCAAATTCTGGTTAACAACGTTGTCTAGATGAAAGTCTACCTTAGCGAGTCACGCGTATATTGTACTTAACTGGGTTAGTTAAGTCGGGTTATGGTTCGGGAACTATTGGTTAGTCTAGAAGATCATTGGATGTTGGTCTAGAGGTTCGTTAGATGTCAGTCCTTAACCAAGTGTACAAACGGTGACGATTTGTAGGATCGTCAGGGCATACGGAACGTACGAGTCTCGAGTCCCGGGAATTGGTGAACGAGTGTGAAAATGTGTATTTACTTGTATTATGTGTTTACAATCATTATGTGACTTGTCGGTACGTGAATATGTGTTAACATATGTTAAAACGGGGTTTAACGCGCAAAACGCACAAAACCAACCCCTATAGGCGATTAGGAAGCCTAATCACCTATAGGGGAGGCGAGTAGGAGATCCTAAGGGCGATTAGGGGCCTACTCGTGTGAAGGTTTAGGCGATTAGGCCTAATTGTGTGAACCTTCATGCGATTAGCAGCCCTAATCGCGTGTAAGGGCTGCATACTCGCTAGTTACGTGCTGGACGACTAAAAACGACTATAAATACCATACTTAACCTCCTAAACTTCATTATACCAACCCTAGTCGTCCCATAACCCGCCCCAACACATAAACAACCTCTGGAAGGCGATTTTTGATCAAAACACAAGGTTTCAAGCTTGAATCATCATACTTTCATAATCCTAAGGTTTGATTTTCATCCATAACTCTTTATAAACGTTTTTAATCAATCCCTAATGGTCCAGACCTGTTCTTAAACGAAAAAGCTTTCTGAAAATCGTCAATAAGGGTTGTTAATCGGATTATAACTAATATACATGCGTTATGGGTGTGTATGATTAAAAAGCTAGGATTTTTATGATTCATGATGATGATTTGATATGTTATTATGTTAGATCAGAATTGATATTGGTAGTATGATGATAGAAATCTCAGTAATTGGATATTAGGGTTATGATTACGCGTGTTAGTATGATGTTGCATGCTATGTGAATGGTGTTTGGATTACTTGGTCGCATGCAGGACTGATTATACGAGGTTAAACGAAGGATTTTGGGTTAAACATGTTTAGGATAGTGTTTGGGATGATATTGGGTGGTTACACACGTTCTGGATCTGATTTGGAGCGTTAAACGCGCGAAAAACCGGAACAGCAAGGTTACAGGCGAGTAGCATTCCTAATCGCCTATGTTATAGGCGAGTAGGGTGCTAATCGCCTATAACACAGGCGAGTAGAGGCCTACTCGTGTGACAGTTCAGGTGATTAGCCCTAATTGCTAGTAAGTTCAGGTGATTAGCCCTAATTGCTAGTAAGTTCAGGTGATTAGCCCTAATTGCTAGTAAGTTCATGTGATTAGCCCTAATTGCTAGTAAGTTCATGTGATTACCTCCTAATCGCCTATAATAGAGGCGAGTAGGGTTCCTAATTGCTAGTTGACCAACCTAAATGCTAGTTGACTTTTCCTAATCGCGTGTACTGCTGCTGTAAGTGTAAATTAGCATTCCGAGACCCGATTTAACATGTAGTAACATGCTAGGAACCCCGTAACATGTCTAATAACTTGGTAACATATATTTGGATGTAATTCGGTGATACGTGAACTATGTGCTATAACTTGTTGTGCGTTAACGTATGTTAAGTGTGAATGCGTTATTGTATGTTGTGGAGCGTAAACATAACACGGGGAGTCTCGGGTCACCAATGGGATGTCGAGTCTTGTACTTTGGGTCAGTTAAACAGTCACGGTGTTTTCAAACGAACTTGGTTATGGTCTGGACATCTAGGGACTAATTAACCTGCGGGTTATTAGTCTAAGTACTTGTAACTGTCGTATGTTAGGTCGCCGCTTTACGGGACTAGCATAGCAGCTGAGTTTACTCGGGTTAAGGAGTAACGCAACTTAAGGTGAGTTTACGTCCCCTCTTTTAACTGGTTTCACTTTTTGGGGGAGAAAACATGTGTTAAACTTATGTTTTGGTAACAACTGTCATACTATGGGTTTCTATGGTTTACTATACGATCTTTGGAAGTCCTGGGGGAAACCATGAATGTGCGGGTTAGCACAACGGGGAAATGTGAATAGCGCTATTAGGAGTGACCAACCCCGCTCGTCGGCTTGGAGGGACGGGCGAGTGCATATTGTCTCAAACAGGAACACTTGGTACTATTCGGGCACAACCTCTGGTATTCGAGTTAGTAATGGTTTTCCAATCGTGGTAGTAACAAAACGTACGCCTAGCTAGCGTATACTGGTTTTCGATTTATTATAGTATGGACAGGTGGACTTGGTACTTGGATACAAAACCTGTAAACTCACCAGCATGTTTGTGCTGACGTAAACTTTTACATGTTTTCTCAGGTCGCTAAGGTAGCACGACTGGACTAGGGCGCACGCGTCTGCACGGCGTCTAACTAGGGTTGCATGGTCTTTTGAACGTTGAACTATTATTTCATTGTTGAGATACTGTTTTTGAATAAGCTTCCGCTGTAAACGGGATTTTAAAACTATGTTTTGAAATTGCATTTATATTCATTTAGACTTGTTTATTGTGATCGTTGGTTTGGATCCTGGTTTGTCATGCGCCTCGCGGTAAAACTCCGCAAGTGGATTTTGAGGGTGTGACAGATTGGTATCAGAGACAATGGTTATAGTGAACTAGGACTGCATGTAGAGTCTAGTCTATAGCCGAGTCGCACACACTAGACGATCACATGGTACTAAACGTTATAGTGGTTTACATATGGTCTTGTCGGGGTGTCTCTAAATCGTTGGTCTTTCTACGTTACATCATCCGTTCTATCTTAGGTTGGGTTACTTGTTTTCTAGGCAATGTAGTCTATTGGGGTAACTCGTGTGCTCTTGAGATTTGTCCAAGGCTCGGACATCTCCCTTTCGCACCCCAATAGAAACACTTGTCATAAACCACCGTAGTATTACGGTGTGTAGCTAAGAGTCTATGTTCGGTGATTTGAACTTTGAACTAGGAGAACACTTGGAGGACCATGTAGAGCGGTTTATCATTTTGGGTGCACACCAAATCATAAACCGAAATGCATGGAAGTCCTGGTGAACTCTGGGTTTGGAGGGATAGTCCTGGATTGGACCTAGCTTTGATCTTGTGAACATTAGTGGTTATCTTTAACTGCGAAACTAAATTTTCTCGTTCTTTCTGCCAGAATCATGTCTGGAGTACGAGGGGGACGTGGAGGTGGTCGCAATGGTGGACGTGGTGGTGGTCGCGGTGGTGCTGGTGGTCGTGGTGGAGGTATTAACCTATCACAGGCTGATCTGAACAACTTGCTCCAAGCTGCCTTTCAGTTAGGGCACAACGGTGGTGGTAAGTTGATTTATCCATTTTCTTTGCCTCATTGGTGAACCTTGTTTACGTTACTTGTGGTTTCTCATACGTTTCATTTCAGGTGGTCCTGTTGACCCACCCCCACCCATGTGCACCTACAAGATGTTCCGGGACTGCAAGCCCCAGGAATTCTCTGGCACTGAGGGTGCGGTTAGCTTGCTTAGGTGGTTGGAGAAAGTGGAGTCAGTATTTCTGATGTGTAACTGTCTCCCAGAAGATCGGGTAAAGTATGCAGCTGCGTTATTCCAGGATGTGGCATTGACTTGGTGGAATGGTATCACCCAGAATATGGGTATTGGGGAGGCATATGCTATGCCATGGGAGAATTTTGTGCAGTTGCTGAAGCGTGAGTATTGTCCGAGGGATGAGGTACAGAAGCTGGAGCATGTGGTGTGGAACCTCAAGATGACTGGGTCGGAAATTGAGAAGTATACTGTGAGGTGGAATGAGTTGGCAGTGTTGTGTCCCGATCTCATGTGCCAGAATACCGTAGGATTGAACACTATGTCTCGGGGTTAGTACCGGAAATTGCAGGGTTAGTGGCTGCGGGAAATCATCCTACGTATGCAGAGGTAGTTCGATCGGCCCATAGGATGACCAACTTAAAAGTGAATGAGGGTATTTTGCCTGCGAAGGGTTCGACTGTTAAGGCCCCAGAGAACAACAAGCGCAAGTGGGAAAACGACGGGAAAGGATCTGGGTCAGCACAGCAGAATAAGAAGTTCGACAATGGGGGTTCTTCTTCTTCTTCGGGTAACAAGCAGGGTGGTTATGCGGGAAAACTGCCCAAATGCAACAAGTGTGGACGCCATCATCAAGGGAACTGCGACAGTAACCGTTGTCACCGCTGCCAGCGAATTGGGCATTATGCTAAAGATTGTAGGGTTACACTTCCGTCGACTCAGGCTCCGACTAACAGCTCAGCTCCGACTACTCAAGGGACTACAGGAAAACAAGGATGCTACAACTGTGGTGACACTGGGCATTACAAGAAGGATTGCCCAAAATTGAAGCAGGGTGGAAACAACGGTAATGGGAACAACGGGGGCGGCGGCAGAAATGCACGTGCCTTCGTCATTGGAGCCGCTGAGGCTAGACAGGACCCTGACACAGTCACCGGTACGTTTCTTCTCAATAATCGTTCTGTTAGTGTGTTATTTGATTCTGGTGCCGACAAGAGTTTTGTATCCATGGATGTTAGTCGACTGCTAGATGTAGTACCCGTACCATTAGAGACCAAGTATATTATTGAGTTGGCCGACGGTAAAACGATTGAAGCTACTAGTGTCCTTCGGGAGTGTCAATTAGAGTTGTCGGGTTTATCGTTCCCCATCGACCTTATGCCGGTACCTTTGGGTAGTTTTGACGTTGTGGTAGGAATGGATTGGTTATCTTTGTATCGCGCGGAGATTGTCTGTTACGATAAGGTTATTCGGATTCCTCTCCCTGATGGAGAATTCCTTTCTGTGTACGGTATCAAGGGTGGTGTCCCACTAAACATCATCTCTAGCATGAAAGCCCTTAAGTGTCTTCGAAAGGGTTATCCAGCCGTTTTGTCACTTTTATCAGTTTCCTCTAGTGATGAGAAGAAGATCGACGACATTCCGGTGGTACGCGAGTTTCCTGATGTTTTTCCCGATGATTTATCTGGTCTTCCTCCTCATCGTCAAGTCGAGTTCGGCATTGATCTTGTACCAGGGGCTGCTCCTATTGCTCGGGCCCCCTACCGTCTTGCACCTCCCGAGATGCAGGAATTGTCTAGCCAGTTACAGGAACTCTTGGACAAGGGTTTCATCCGACCAAGTTCTTCCCCTTGGGGAGCCCCGATTTTATTTGTTAAGAAGAAGGATGGAAGTTTCCGATTGTGTGTAGACTACAGAGAACTGAACAAATTGACCGTCAAGAACCGTTATCCTCTTCCACGTATTGATGATCTATTCGACCAGCTTCAGGGTTCTAGTTATTATTCCAAGATCGATTTGAGGTCCGGTTATCACCAGTTGCGCGTCAGGGAGGCTGACGTTGCCAAGACTGCTTTTCGAACACGTTATGGCCATTTCGAATTCTTGGTCATGCCTTTCGGTCTCACGAACGCACCGGCGGTTTTCATGGACTTGATGAACCGCGTCTGTAAACCATATTTGGACAAATTCGTCATTGTATTTATTGATGACATTCTGATCTACTCCAAGAACGAGACCGAACATGAGGAACACTTGCGTTTGGTTTTGGAACTCTTGCGACGGGAACAACTTTACGCCAAGTTCTCAAAGTGTGACTTTTGGTTACGCGAAGTTCAATTCCTAGGACATGTGGTTAATGAACTAGGGATTCATGTCGATCCAGCTAAAATCGAAGCGATCAAGGACTGGGGAGCACCAAAGACGCCAACTGAGGTGCGGCAATTCCTAGGCCTTGCGGGCTACTATCGTCGTTTCATTCAGGGGTTCTCGAAGATTGCTCAACCCCTCACCACTCTCACTCAGAAGGATAGGAAGTTCGACTGGGGTGAACCACAAGAGTCAGCGTTTGAAGAACTGAAGTCTAAACTGTGTTCTGCTCCTATTTTGTCTTTACCTGAGGGCCCTGATGATTTTGTTGTTTACTGTGATGCTTCTATTCATGGTCTCGGTTGCGTGTTGATGCAACGCGAGAAAGTGATTGCGTATGCTTCTCGTCAACTCAAAGTGCACGAGAAGAACTACACAACTCATGATTTAGAGTTGGGTGCAGTGGTTTTTGCGTTGAAAATTTGGAGACATTACTTGTACGGTACCAAATGCACTATCTACACCGATCACAAGAGTCTCCAACATATTTTCGACCAACAACATTTGAACATACGACAGCGTCGTTGGATTGAACTTCTGAACGACTATGATTGTGCTATTAAGTACCATCCTGGCAAGGCGAATGTTGTAGCAGACGCCTTGAGCAGGAAGGAATCAACTAAACCTCGTCGCGTTCGGGCGTTGCAACTCACCATTCATTCATCGTTACCTGATCAACTCCGTTCTGCCCAGTTAGAAGCTTTGAAGGAGGAAAACCTTAAAGCTGAAACGATGCACGGTGCCGACAAGCACCTAGAGCGAAGGCCTGATGACCTGCACTATTTCGCAGAACGTATATGGGTTCCTTTATTCGGGGGACTACGGGAGCTTGTCCTTGATGAGGCTCATAAGTCCCGGTATTCTATTCATCCTGGTTCAGATAAGATGTACCAAGATCTGAAGGTGCTTTACTGGTGGCCAAACATGAGGTCGGACATAGCCTCATACGTGAGCAAATGCTTGACCTGTGCTAAGGTCAAGGTGGAATACCAGAAACCGTCGGGTCTCTTGCAACAACCTAAAATTCCGGAATGGAAATGGGAACGGATTACTATGGATTTTGTCACACAACTTCCTAAATCACCAAGCGGGAATGACAAGATATGGGTGATTGTCGATCGGTTGACGAAATCAGCCCATTTTCTTGCTATTAAAGAGACCGACACCATGGATCGTTTGGCTCGTCTTTATTTGAAGGAGGTCGTTTCTAAGCACGGGGTGCCAGTTTCTATTATCTCGGATCGTGACTCCCATTTTACTTCTCACTTCTGGAAGTCTTTGCACAAGGCTTTGGGTACCCAATTAGACATGAGTACGGCCTATCATCCACAGACTGACGGTCAGAGTGAGCGTACGATTCAAACTTTAGAAGACATGCCGCGGGCATGTGTGATCGATTTTGGCAAGGGTTGGGAAGCTCATCTACCGTTAGTAGAATTCTCGTACAATAACAGTTATCACACGAGCATCAAGGCTGCTCCGTTCGAAGCACTGTACGGACGGAAATGCCGTTCTCCTCTTTGTTGGGCTGAAGTGGGTGAGAGTCAACTCACTGGGCCTGAACTAGTGTACGAAACTTCGGAAAAGATCGTACAGATTCGTAATCGGTTGGCGGCGGCACGGGACCGGCAAAAGAGTTATGCCGATCAGCGTCGCAAACCACTGGAATTCCAAGTCAATGACAAGGTACTTCTAAAAGTCTCGCCGTGGAAGGGCGTCATACGCTTTGGGAAGCGTGGCAAACTCAATCCGCGGTATGTCGGCCCATTTACGATCCGGGAACGGATTGGGCCGGTGGCATATCGACTGGATCTACCGACGGAGCTCGGTAACGTACATAACGTCTTTCACGTGTCAAACTTGAAGAAGTGTCTGGCTGACGAGTCTCTCATCGTTCCACTAGAAGAGATCAAGGTTGATGATCGTCTTCGGATTGTGGAAGAACCTGTGGAGATCCTTGATTACAAGATTCGTAGCCTACGTCACAGCAAGATTCGTATCGTTAAGGTTCGGTGGAACTCGAACCGGGGACCGGAATATACGTGGGAACGGGAGGATCAGATGAAGTCTAAGTATCCTCATCTTTTTCCTAAGGAAGCGTTCGAGTCGAGACATGTCTCTTCTGCAGCTGAATGAATCTCGAGGCGAGATTCCTTTTAACGTGGGGATGATGTGACAACTCGGGTAAATCTCTCTTTTGGTTTCTATCTTTTTGTTTGTTTCCTTCGTTATTTCTTTTGTCCTTTTGGTACTTGTGCAATTTTCGGGACGAAAATTCTTTTAACGTGGGGATGATGTGACACCCGGCAAATTCTGGTTAACAACGTTGTCTAGATGAAAGTCTACCTTAGCGAGTCACGCGTATATTGTACTTAACTGGGTTAGTTAAGTCGGGTTATGGTTCGGGAACTATTGGTTAGTCTAGAAGATCATTGGATGTTGGTCTAGAGGTTCGTTAGATGTCAGTCCTTAACCAAGTGTACAAACGGTGACGATTTGTAGGATCGTCAGGGCATACGGAACGTACGAGTCTCGAGTCCCGGGAATTGGTGAACGAGTGTGAAAATGTGTATTTACTTGTATTATGTGTTTACAATCATTATGTGACTTGTCGGTACGTGAATATGTGTTAACATATGTTAAAACGGGGTATAACGCGCAAAACGCACAAAACCAACCCCTATAGGCGATTAGGAAGCCTAATCACCTATAGGGGAGGCGAGTAGGAGACCCTAAGGGCGATTAGGGGCCTACTCGTGTGAAGGTTTAGGCGATTAGGCCTAATTGTGTGAACCTTCATGCGATTAGCAGCCCTAATCGCGTGTAAGGGCTGCATACTCGCTAGTTACGTGCTGGACGACTAAAAACGACTATAAATACCATACTTAACCTCCTAAACTTCATTATACCAACCCTAGTCGTCCCATAACCCGCCCCAACACATAAACAACCTCTGGAAGGCGATTTTTGATCAAAACACAAGGTTTCAAGCTTGAATCATCATACTTTCATAATCCTAAGGTTTGATTTTCATCCATAACTCTTTATAAACGTTTTTAATCAATCCCTAATGGTCCAGACCTGTTCTTAAACGAAAAAGCTTTCTGAAAATCGTCAATAAGGGTTGTTAATCGGATTATAACTAATATACATGCGTTATGGGTGTGTATGATTAAAAAGCTAGGATTTTTATGATTCATGATGATGATTTGATATGTTATTATGTTAGATCAGAATTGATATTGGTAGTATGATGATAGAAATCTCAGTAATTGGATATTAGGGTTATGATTACGCGTGTTAGTATGATGTTGCATGCTATGTGAATGGTGTTTGGATTACTTGGTCGCATGCAGGACTGATTATACGAGGTTAAACGAAGGATTTTGGGTTAAACATGTTTAGGATAGTGTTTGGGATGATATTGGGTGGTTACACACGTTCTGGATCTGATTTGGAGCGTTAAACGCGCGAAAAACCGGAACAGCAAGGTTACAGGCGAGTAGCATTCCTAATCGCCTATGTTATAGGCGAGTAGGGTGCTAATCGCCTATAACACAGGCGAGTAGAGGCCTACTCGTGTGACAGTTCAGGTGATTAGCCCTAATTGCTAGTAAGTTCAGGTGATTAGCCCTAATTGCTAGTAAGTTCAGGTGATTAGCCCTAATTGCTAGTAAGTTCATGTGATTAGCCCTAATTGCTAGTAAGTTCATGTGATTACCTCCTAATCGCCTATAATAGAGGCGAGTAGGGTTCCTAATTGCTAGTTGACCAACCTAAATGCTAGTTGACTTTTCCTAATCGCGTGTACTGCTGCTGTAAGTGTAAATTAGCATTCCGAGACCCGATTTAACATGTAGTAACATGCTAGGAACCTCGTAACATGTCTAATAACTTGGTAACATATATTTGGATGTAATTCGGTGATACGTGAACTATGTGCTATAACTTGTTGTGCGTTAACGTATGTTAAGTGTGAATGCGTTATTGTATGTTGTGGAGCGTAAACATAACACGGGGAGTCTCGGGTCACCAATGGGATGTCGTGTCTTGTACATTGGGTCAGTTAAACAGTCACGGTGTTTTCAAACGAACTTGGTTATGGTCTGGACATCTAGGGACTAATTAACCTGCGGGTTATTAGTCTAAGTACTTGTAACTGTCGTATGTTAGGTCGCCGCTTTACGGGACTAGCATAGCAGCTGAGTTTACTCGGGTTAAGGAGTAACGCAACTTAAGGTGAGTTTACGGCCCCTCTTTTAACTGGTTTCACTTTTTGGGGGAGAAAACATGTGTTAAACTTATGTTTTGGTAACAACTGTCATACTATGGGTTTCTATGGTTTACTATACGATCTTTGGAAGTCCCGGGAGAAACCATGAATGTGCGGGTTAGCACAACGGGGAAATGTGAATAGCGCTATTGGGAGTGACCAACCCCGCTCGTCGGCTTGGAGGGCCGGGCGAGTGCATATTGTCTCAAACAGGAACAACAGGAACACTTGGTACTATTCGGGCACAACCTCTGGTATTCGAGTTAGTAATGGTTTTCCAATCGTGGTTGTAACAAAACGTACGCCTAGCTAGCGTATACTGGTTTTCGATTTATTATAGTATGGACAGGTGGACTTGGTACTTGGATACAAAACCTATAAACTCACCAACATTTTTGTGCTGACGTAAACTTTTACATGTTTTCTCAGGTCGCTAAGGTAGCACGACTGGACTAGGGCGCACGCGTCTGCACGGCGTCTAACTAGGGTTGCATGGTCTTTTGAACGTTGAACTATTATTTCATTGTTGAGATACTGTTTTTGAATAAGCTTCCGCTGTAAACGGGATTTTAAAACTATGTTTTGAAATTGCATTTATATTCATTTAGACTTGTTTATTGTGATCGTTGGTTTGGATCCTGGTTTGTCATGCGCCTCGCGGTAAAACTCCGCAAGTGGATTTTGAGGGTGTGACAGTTGATACTGGAGCCATTGTATCTGTGATGTACAACTTGCAGCTGCAATGTATTCAGTTTCAGCAGTTGAAGTTGCAACAGATGTTTGTTTCTTTGATTGCCAGGACACTAGACAGTTTCCCAAGAATTGACAACCACCAGATGTTGATTTTCTTGACATTTTACACCCTGCATAGTCCGTTAGGATCTGAGTTTGATTGTTTTGATATGTTTAGAGTAAGATGAGAATTGAATGAAGTAAGTATATATGGAAAGTGCAGCGGAATGATAAACTATAATCAAAACAATAGGAATAAATGTTTTCTTTAATCGAAAGCTTTCATTAGATTGAAAGATTACAATCAAATACAAGTACTCCCCCTGAGCCTGATCACACAGTGATTGTTTGTCTGAGAGAATGTTTGTGTGTGACCAATAGAACAGTACAAGCACTGTTCTATTTATAGAAAAATCTAAACCACTGGTGACCTGTGCTGACGTCACCTAAGATAGTGAACTCTAACAGAATAACAACATAAAACATCTGCCCTATACAAACTACTGTTGTATTACAAAACACTGTAAGGTAAACTACTGTTGAGGGAAAACTCTGATGGTCTTGCAACACCTGTTGGAGCCTAAATGCTGTTGACTCCAACAGACCTTTAGTCTTCAGTACTTGATCACCAGTTGTTCTTCATCAGACCTTTGGTCAGCAGTTGTTCTCTATCAGTTGTTATCCAGCAGTCCTTTGTATCAGCTGTTGTCATAGCAGTTGTTTGGATGGAACAATTGTTAGGGTCACCAGTCTTTTGGGAAGAGTATGTTGTAAAGACTGTTTATTTGTGTGGATCAACTGTTAGTATATTTTGGCTTTTCAATCATCTGTTCTTCTTCAGGTCAGCAGACCCAACAATCTCCCCCTAGAACAGAATGATGCCAAAACTAAACTTTATTTTTGATCTTTATTTCTCATCAGACTTTCTCTGATTTGACCTTTAAATTGTAGCTCAAAGTTCAAAGAAAATAGGTCTTCTGCATCTCTTTCAAGCTCAAGGTTCAGCAGTGTTTGGAGGTCATCTGCACATAGGCTATATGCATCATCCATGCTTAGCTTTTGAGCTTTTCCATCTGACCTGAGCAAAGTCAATTCATGGGTGTCTTTGTTGACCTTCCATTTTAGAATTTTTGAGTCAGAGGATTTGCTGAGGTGCACTTTTATTCTAGATGAGTTTGGTGATGGAGGTCTCCAATGAGTACTCTGAGCTTATCAGTAGTGGGATCTAAGAAAAAAGTGTACTTGATTGAAGAGGCCCTCCTTTATATAAGTATCAGCAAACTTCTTCTGATCTTCTTCAGACATTTCTTTCTTTTTCTTGAATTGTCTTCTAGCAGCAGCTGATAGATCAGAAGTATCCAGTAAGCTGTCTAATGTAAAAGCCTGTTGAGGTCTCTTCATCAGTGGTTCATCAGAGTAGACAGGTTTTCTGGGTAAGTTAGGATCTTTCTTCCTGTTTTCTTCCAGTCTCTTGTATGTTTCAAGCAACCTCAACTCAGACCATCTTGCAACTGACCTCATCTCCCCATAGTCAGCAGCCACAATTTCTTGTCTCATTCTTTTAAACTTCAAGGCTCTGGCTGGATCTCCGCCTTTACTAAAATCAAGGGCAGAGACTTTAGCTGGGGGATTCTTGGCCATCTCTTCAATTCTTAAGAGTTCTTATATGAGAGCATGACTGGTCCAGCCTGCAAATTGTTTCTTGTTTACTTTATAAGGCATGGTTGCCAAGATCTGTTCAAGAAGTGATTCCCTAACCTCCCTTTCCATGTCACTGCTGAGAGGCATGGCAGACATGGAGTTGCTCAGGGTCTTAGCAAAATCTTCAATCCTTCTCAATTTGCTAAGCTCTGCTTAATGGATGCCCTGAGCAGTCCTGTCATCTTTCCCTTTGCATTTCTCTTTAATGATGGCATCTGCCTGTTCTGCCTTGTATTTTAGATATGTGTCTATGTTTAGGGGAACGGGAAAATGTGGAAGAGTAGGGAAAGATCTTTCAAATGGTTGTTCAGTATTATAGAAGGATTGCATTTCCCCCTTGAGTAGATCAAGCTCAAGGGGATACTGAACAGCCAATAGTGTAATGGTTGGTGGTGGTCTATGGGAAGTGAATTGTAATGTGTGTGGTGAAAAGGATGAAAGTGGAATGGGTGATATAGGTGTAGATTGTGTGGTTGAAGTGGTAAGTGGTGATGTGTGAATGTTTTCATCCTGTACAACAAAGGTTGATTTCCTCTTCCTTTTGTACAAGATTTTTGGTGATGGTGCTGTAGAGGCAGTGGTGGTGTTAACTGTAACACCCCAACCGATGGCGGAAACATCGGGATGTCACGTATTGATGATTGTTCAGTAGCTCATGGTAAATAATAAATTTCATTATATGATTTAAATAAATTACATACAATTGTTCTACAAGAATTCGTACATCAAATTGAATAAAACTATGCACACATCTTCAAGCATTAATTCAAATCTTCAAGCAAGTAGAACCTGAAACATGTTAAGTTGAAAATATTTTGGGTCAACAAAAGTTGGTGAGAATTACATAGGTTTTGATAATCGAATAAAATTGTTGTGCAATTCATGTGTCATGGCAATCTAGTCCATATGCGAAAACATACTAGAAGTAAATCGAGTGCATAATCAACCATTGTGACTGTTGTATTGTGGTACATCCCATACGCTCATGGTTCACTCGTTTATATTGCAGTAACAAACACCCACGCTACCTTTGTAGGAGGCACGTATCCGGGTGGGATTGTCAGTCCAATAGATCTATCAATGTATACCGTTTGGCTGATGAATGTTTATGCTAGAATTGTGCTTACCCTAGTCATGTTCAAGACATAATGCAACATAGAAAAACACATAGACACATTGATGATTGAATTGCATAAATGATGTTGTAACATGTTTCACCCCAAAAATGGTGATAAATAGAAAAGGGGCTATGTAAAACTCACCTTAGCAAAATGTTATGTCTTGTGAAAAAAATAGAATAATGTGTTGTGAATGTATGCGAGGCGAATCCCAAAGACTCAACAACGTAGCTAGTCCAAATTGAAGAAAACGAAAAAGAAAGAATATCAAGCTTCCAATTCGCCAATTACAAGAGCTTATAATCAAAGCTTCAATTGTAGAAGTAATAGACTATAGAAGAAAGGTATGAGGGAAAGTTTAATCGGATTGAAACAATCGATTTAGAGGTGCAAAGTATAATGGGTCATAGCTGGGTTTTTATACTAGTTTTGGAGTCAATTAGCCATTAAAATTGGTCAACACCATAAAGTAAGGTTTTATGATGAATTGACTATTTGACTAAGACTTTGACTGTTTGACTAAGACTTTGACTAGGACTTTGACTATTTGACTCAAGGCTTTATTTAAAAAAAAATAAAAAAAAATTTTGTATGTGAAAAAAAAAAAGAATTTAGAATCATATTATTATTATTATTATTATTATTATTATTTATATACATTTATGTATGTATATAAGTTGTGAGTTAGGATAAATAAAGACTTAGGCACATTTGTGTAATATTAATGATAAAGGTGTAATAAAAAAAATATATATATATATAAGGGCTTTTTATGTATTAAAATTTTGGGGAAAATTTTGCGATGTTACAGTCTCCCCTACTTTTAGGAACTTCGTCCCGAAGTTAAAAGAAAAACACCAGGTATACAATTGGTCGACTACCGAAAACCTTGATAAAATTTCTCACTACCTTAACGTACCTGTAAATTCATGATTACGTTCCGGACCGTAATTATCAATTTACCTTACATTAGGGTTTTGCGTCCTTTTATGACTCTACCGATTGTTGAGCAGGTTCGATAGTCTCCACCAGTCGTTGAGCAGGTTGTAGGGCCTCTCCCGACTGTTGGAAAGACATGATGACCTCTACCAATCGTTGAGTAGGTTGTTTGGTAGTCAACTAATTGTTGTACAAGTAAGCAAGTATGATTATAGATATAGCAATTAGTTCACATTCAAACAAGCATGCACTCAGATGTTATGATAATACTTGAATTTATTACTTGAATCAAAAAGTGTCAATACATAGAATTAAAAAGTAGACATCATTCAAATGGTGGGGTTTGTTGTTAAGTAGCTGGAGGGTCTTGATCTCGATTTAGTTTAGGGCATCGGTTACGGAAATGATTTGGGTTTCCACATTCATAGCATTGACCATAGTTGTATTTACCAGGACGATTAAGATTAGCAACCTGAGCAGGGTTGGTTGGTTGGTTGGTGTTAGGGTTTGGGGACTCACGACATGTGTTGACCAGATGGCCATACCTACCACAATTGGTGCACAGGCGACACACTGAAACAGTGGGGTGATGTCGTTTGCATGTGTTACACAATGGAAAGTTTCTTGTATAGGGTTTCTTGTTAGAAGCTTGTGTAGTGAGGTTTACATTAGGATCCCTGGTCTTGCGCTTCTGGTTCTCGGTAGTTACCGAGGCCACAATACTTGTTTTCTCGCCTTTCCGAACTAAGGTCCCGTTCTTTATGTGATTTCCATCGCCATTTCCATTTCCATTGCCGTTCCCATTCATTGGGATGACTTGCGCCAACAAGTTAGAAACCAGAGTTGTGATTTGTTGCGCCATTTGTTGGAAATAATCGCAGCCAGTTGGGCATCAACACCTTTGTTGTTTTTGTTGTTGTTGTGGTTGGTGTTGTGGTTGTTGTTACTTTCCTCTTGGTTTTCACCATTGTTATTGCGAGTGCTGCGACGTGGAGACATGATCTGTAAGGGACACAATGAAGGTTCAATGTGGCATGAAATGAATGAGGTGATATAAGGAATGTAATCATTTATTCATTAATTAAAACGAATAAACGAAAACGTTGACGTATCAAAGATTTCAGATTCCAATAACATAGTGAAGACATGCTTTAGCCTATAAGTGAACACTCATCCCGAGAATTCCCAGGTAGGCATCCGGGTCCCTCGTCTGATTGGGATATATGCGCAATGCCGGCCTAGACAGAAGACTCAGAATACAGGCGTTCACCCTTCCAGATTGCACGTGTTCGTTATTAAAATCTAGAACTTCGACGAGATCTCAAGGTGGTTCAGGTTAAACCTGAGGATTTTGTCCTATTAGTCTGAGAGTAGATCCAGTGATGGAGAGCAACCTTCTTGTAAGGATGAAAGTAGGGATAAGAAGTAGGAGGGAGATAGAGAATAGCAAGTAAAAGAAGCAAGTACTGGTTAAATCCTATGGTTATAGACTAGATTATTTTTCTAATAACCTAATTCCCTATAACCATGGCTCTGATACCAATCTGTAACACCCCAACCGATGGCGGAAACATCGGGATGTCACGTATTGATGATTGTTCAGTAGCTCATGGTAAATAATAAATTTCATTATATGATTTAAATAAATTACATACAATTGTTCTACAAGAATTCGTACATCAAATTGAATAAAACTATGCACACATCTTCAAGCATTAATTCAAATCTTCAAGCAAGTAGAACCTGAAACATGTTAAGTTGAAAATATTTTGGGTCAACAAAAGTTGGTGAGAATTACATAGGTTTTGATAATCGAATAAAATTGTTGTGCAATTCATGTGTCATGGCAATCTAGTCCATATGCGAAAACATACTAGAAGTAAATCGAGTGCATAATCAACCATTGTGACTGTTGTATTGTGGTACATCCCATACGCTCATGGTTCACTCGTTTATATTGCAGTAACAAACACCCACGCTACCTTTGTAGGAGGCACGTATCCGGGTGGGATTGTCAGTCCAATAGATCTATCAATGTATACCGTTTGGCTGATGAATGTTTATGCTAGAATTGTGCTTACCCTAGTCATGTTCAAGACATAATGCAACATAGAAAAACACATAGACACATTGATGATTGAATTGCATAAATGATGTTGTAACATGTTTCACCCCAAAAATGGTGATAAATAGAAAAGGGGCTATGTAAAACTCACCTTAGCAAAATGTTATGTCTTGTGAAAAAAATAGAATAATGTGTTGTGAATGTATGCGAGGCGAATCCCAAAGACTCAACAACGTAGCTAGTCCAAATTGAAGAAAACGAAAAAGAAAGAATATCAAGCTTCCAATTCGCCAATTACAAGAGCTTATAATCAAAGCTTCAATTGTAGAAGTAATAGACTATAGAAGAAAGGTATGAGGGAAAGTTTAATCGGATTGAAACAATCGATTTAGAGGTGCAAAGTATAATGGGTCATAGCTGGGTTTTTATACTAGTTTTGGAGTCAATTAGCCATTAAAATTGGTCAACACCATAAAGTAAGGTTTTATGATGAATTGACTATTTGACTAAGACTTTGACTGTTTGACTAAGACTTTGACTAGGACTTTGACTATTTGACTCAAGGCTTTATTTAAAAAAAAATAAAAAAAAATTTTGTATGTGAAAAAAAAAAAAGAATTTAGAATCATATTATTATTATTATTATTATTATTATTATTTATATACATTTATGTATGTATATAAGTTGTGAGTTAGGATAAATAAAGACTTAGGCACATTTGTGTAATATTAATGATAAAGGTGTAATAAAAAAAATATATATATATAAGGGCTTTTTATGTATTAAAATTTTGGGGAAAATTTTGCGATGTTACATTAACATCTGTTGGCACCTTAGTAGGACCAGCAGATGTTTGGGATTTAGGTGGTGATGTGGTTGTAGGTTCAGATGAAGGTTTGGTGATAGTGACGATAGACTCAAATGTTGTGGTGGTATCAGTGGTTTGGGTAGCAGCAGTGGTTTTGACAGTAGTGGTTTTAACAGCCAGTTTGGATGGTGGTTGTCTGATATGTTTGGCAGGCATTTTCTTTCTTTTAGAGGAACCCACATCTTCAACTTCCTGCTGTTGTTCCCTTTTCTGTTTTAGCAAAAACTCTACCTTGACTTCCAAAGTGTCAGCCCTCTTTTGCTTATCTTTAGTAGCTTTTTCAGCTTCTTCATTAGCAGAGTTGTCCACTTCTTTAGCTTTGCTGGTTTGTTGTTGTTGTTGTGGTGCTGTTTGAGTAGACCCTGGTTTGTTGGTAGACTTTGATTGACCTTTTTGTGAAGGTGGACAACCAAAGGGATCTAGCTTTGGCAATCTATCTCTGCCACTCTCCCCCTTTTTGGCATCATCAGCTGTGAATTCATCATTATCTTCATCTCTGAGAATGGTGGTAGGGGCAGAGACAGTGGTCTTCAGCAGATGGTCTTTAATGGCCGGAATAACTGCATGGGTATCTTTGTACCTAGCATCTACCATGTTTCTGATTTCTGCCATGTAAGTTTCATGAGTCTGATCTGCTAGTTTTCTGTGAGCTATGAGTCTGATTTCTGCCATGTAAGGATTCCAATATTTACTTGACATCAGATTTGATATCAGCAACAGAGGTTTCAATGGTTTGGACTCTGGCCATCCATTCTTGGTATTTTAACTCATCACCTAAGTTAATAGGATCATCTGAATTCCTACCAGTGATAGTTGTAACTGGTTCAGTCCTAGGAGGTGAATCCAAAGGATGGGAACCAGATGCCCGTTTTTCTTGGTTCTGGGGACTTCCAACTGATTTTGGGGACACTATTGTGGCCGCATCAGTTGTTGCCTTCAAGGGAGTCTTAGTTATGTAACCACTGTCCTGGGAGAGGGGCATGTGAACATATGGCCAGGTGACTCAAATGTATCATGATGTGGTTCCCTTTGGCTTACAACATGATCCTTTTGTGAGGATGCATGAGGAGTTTGGACAGGTTGAGATATTTCCAACTGTGGTGAGGAAGTAACAACAGTGGTTTATAGTTGCTTTTGTGTTGCAACAGAGTTATCTTCTGGTATCTCATCTTCCAGAAGTCTCCTTTTTGGTTGAGTGGTGGTTTTTGTGGATGGACGTTTTCTTTTGGAAATGGCCGGTGTGGGTTTCACAGCACTGAATGTAGTGCCATGATCACTAGGAGCAGTGGTCTTAACACCGGAGGTTTGGACAACAGTTGTTGTCTTAGTCCTCTTTGTTTGTGTTTTGGAAACTTTTGACACTTTTGATACTTTTTCTTGGGTGTTTGAACCCAGCATTCTAGTGAAAGTTTCATCAGTTAGACTCTTCATTTGCATAGACTCACCCTTTTTAAAATCTTTTTCTGGTAAAACCTTTTGAAGGATTACACTTAAAATTCTTGGGTAAATTAGAAAAGCATTAATAGACCCAGACTTTATGGCTTTCACATTTGACACGAAGTCCATAAACAGTCCCTGTGATAAATTGAAGTCAGAATCTGGCAACATAGCATAGCCCAAGTACTGAATCCTCAATGGGATTTCATTAAAGGAAGTGGACATAGCAGAGACACAGAGAAGGAGGGTATGGAAGAAAAATTTCATGACTGGTGGGAAAAACTTTTTGAAAAGTGTTGACCCAGTTATCTGAGCATCATAACCCCTTTCCTGAAACTCTGTGTGAAGCTCTGCCTTAGGGAAAGAGTCTTTACCTGACAGGTCATTAAGTGAGAAGGTTGTGGATATCAGTTGAGGGGTAATGACGATACTTGTCTCACCAATTTTTGAGATAATGAAAGTAGGCTTTTTGTCTTGAAGTAGAAACTCAGCATTCAACCAGAATTCTTGGAGAGTATCAAGATAGATAGGGGCGTCAGCGGTTAGGATTGTCAGGTATATGGATTTTAAAATGATGTCGATGGTGGAATGGAATGGAGTTTTTTCATCAGTTTTTACCAGATATGGGAGATAATTGTGGGTGGCTTTAGCTTGAAGATCCATTGTAATGGATTCCGAATGTGAGAGTGAGTGGAATTTGATTAAGGGTTTGAGGATGAAGAAGGCGGTTTCAGTATTTTGAATACAATGAGACAGTGTAACGACTGTTGTGATAAAATAGGGTTTTTATAGGCTCTGGTGAAACCGCTGATGTGGCCAAAACTCTGCTTGTAGGAGCAGACGTGGCAAACAACTGATGGATAAACACCTGGTGGTGGACAGCTGTTTTGGCAAACAACTGATGCAAACAACTGTTTTTTTTTTGTTTTATTATTATTATTATTATATATATATATATATAGATAATAAAACAGTTGTTTTATCTGATCAGAGGTTTGAAACAGATTTTTCTACCAAACAGTGGATAAAATGGATGAAACCGTGGTTGTTTTAACTTTAACAGATTTTCAACCAAAAAGCTATTTTTAAGGATGAATTTTGATTTTCTGAAACATTTTAATGCTTTTATTAAAAACATTTGTGTTGTTTAATCCATGTTTAGCATACCAATTCTAGAAATCAGTTTTGTAAAGGTAGATGTGTCTAAAGCTTTTATTAACACATCTGCCAACTGATCCTCTGTTGGAAAATGGTGCAGAGAAATCAAGCCTTTTTCATAGCTATCCTAGACAACATTATGTCTGATGTCTATGTGTTTGGTAGTTGAGTGAGAGACTGGATTTTTGATGATATTTTCAGTAGCTTGACTATCCAACATGAGTGGAGTCTTTAATGCAGTTATCCTAAAATCCAGCAATTGATTTTGAAGCCACAAGAGTTGGGCTGTACAGCTTGCAGCAGCAATGTATTCAGCCTCAGCTGTTGAGGTGGAAACAGCTGCCTGCTTTTTGCTTAGCCAAGAGACTAAGGCATTCCCTAGAAACTGGCACCCTCCTGATGTAGACTTCCTTGTGGTGTGACAGCCAGCAAAATCACTATCTGAATAACCTGAAAGCTCAATGTTTCCATCAGCAGGATACCAGATACCAAGTGTGGGAGCACCTTTTAGGTATCTGAATATCCTTTTCACAGCAATAAGGTTTGACTTTTTGGGTGAAGCCTAGGATCTTGCACAAACACAAGTGGCAAACATAATGTCTGGCCTAGATGCAGTTAAGTACAATAAAGACCCAATCATGCATCTGTAATGTAACACCCCGGACCGGGACGGGCTGACGTGTAACAATATCATATCAGAGACAAAAGAAAGAGTTTCTTTTAATTAATAATAAAACATATAGCGTTACGGAAGACAGGTGGTTCATAGTCTTAAAGTCAAACTACATAATATTAAACATAAGTGACAGGCTTCTTTAGGTAGCATCCTATGTTTTATTGCTCTCTCTTTATCCCGCCCAAAGTAACCTGTTAACCTGTAGATACAAAAGGTTTACGGAATGAGCTGAAGGCCCAGTACGGAATAATAGGCTCAAATAGTAACGCAATATTTAACTAAAACTGATAACATAATACGGATCTGAAATGTAACAAACATATAATGGAATTGAATCATGTAATACAGATGTACCCATAAGCCAAACTGAATTCTATTATGCGTGTTGATATACGGGTAGCTACTCCTGTCTATCAACACATGAAACGGCGCAGGTTGGCATACCCGCAACCATTTTCGGAACTGAAACTGAAGCTAAACTAGGATCGATCCATACGCCTCCTAATTGCATTGTACCACACCTGTACTTAAGAGACGCCGTGAACTAATCTCTCCGTCACGGGTGGAGCACATGATGCCGATGCCACAACATCATGCCAGCGAGACACTCCACAGGAAGCGGTAGCTTAGGGTAACAGAGTACTGAAAATCTGAGTCATATAATCTTATGCAAATAATAACTAATAATACTAATATCACATACTTGGGAACATACGATAATGAGTGAATTAAAAGTATCATATGATTTATATAATCTACTTTCAATATTAATATATTTAGAACGAGAAATGAACGGACGGTCAACTGAATTGATGCTCAAACATTAAAACGTGTCCAGGATCATGTCTTGAAAGTATTTCATATTATTTACTAATATATTATTTTAATAGTTATTTCACTATTTTAACTAACATACATGTAAATTTATCATCTTCTCCATATACTCAAAATTTTAGTTTCATAAACCTATTTATACGTTTTCATCTATCATAATTAAAGTTAGTAACTTTGATAAGGTAGTTACCGTTGGTTGAAATCTAAAGCTCCGTGGTGAAGAAATGAAACAGCGACAGCGGCGGAACGGCCATATGAGGCAGTCTGCTCAATGGAAGCTTTGTTTGGTCCAATCTAGTCAGTGTCGGGTTCACCGGTTCTGTTTATGTTCGAAAGTGAGTCGGGTTTGTGTAGGGGTGACCGAAGATTAATCGTAACAGAATGGTTTGTGGGTTTGTGATCGGTATTCAAATAAAGGATGGGTTGTAACTGTTGAATTAGTTAACAAGGTCAAATTGGATAGTTGGTCTAAGGAAGGTGACGGGTTGGGTTTGGTTACCGGAACTTGATCGGAAGTAGTAACCGGTTGATGAGGATGACCGGTTGAGATGCTGATGAGTTGTCGGGTGGTCGGAACAGGGTGACGAGGGAGTTGCTTGGCGGAAACAAAATGTACAAGAAAAGAGGGTGGTGGTTTTGTGTTGGTCTAAACTCGGTTGGGGTTTGGTCGCCGGTCACCGGAGATGAAGAAGGTGACCGGATGTGGTGTCTTTCTCTCTATCTACCTCTCGCGACTCTCAATCTCATTCTCTTGTTTGTTTCTGTTTTGGTGTGTAGATTATGTTCATTGGTGTAATGATCTGTTCTTTATTCTTTCATATTTATAGTTGAAGTAATGCATGCATGTATTAGATGAATGTATGTTAATAATGAAGAAGGTCATAGGTGGAAGATGGAGGAAGCATGCGTAGGTTTCAAGCACAATATGGAGTGAGCTGTGAGTGCAGAGAACTTTAACACTAATGTGGTGTCCTATTTGCTGTCATATTCTAGAAAGTTTATTATTATTATTATTATTATTATTATTATTATTATTATTATTATTATTATTATTCGGATATTACAACTATCACCCCCATAAAAAAATTTCGTCTCGAAATTTGTAGGTTGTATCTAAACGGAAACTGTATAACATATGACATAATGAGATTTATACTTGCTTAGATTAAACTTCTTACTACTCGATTAAACTAGGTATATGTAACAAGTTAAGTCATTGTTTCTTACTTAAGTTCATGTTCACTATAATTTCTTTCATATATGATCCTAACAAATAATTTAGATTATTAATATATTTAATTATAAACCTAATCTATAAAATAGGAATTCCAAAAGCGTACATTTGTACCTATAATTCACAATTATGTTCATGACCATAATTGTCAAATACCTTACAACTGTACTCTATTGGTCCTTCCACAAATCAAGTTAATTACATATCTAATCATGCAGAAACTTAACAGATAGTCATATATAACAAGATGACAATCCGGATTAACATGTCCCACATATATAGTAATCATATCTATTGGCCAGAATAAACAAACATGTTTATTAAAACAAAATTCATGGTTACCTGGACTAAGGGCTCTAAGACTCGAACAAACTAGGATATACTGAACGAATCGATTCTTCAATTTCCCATGTAGCTTCACGTTCAGAGTGATTCTTCCAAAGGACTTTAACGAAAGGAATTACTTTCCTACGCATAACTAGTTCTTGCCTATCTAAGATAGCCTCTGGTTCTTCTTCATATGACAAATCTTTGTGAATCGAAAGTGACGGATAACTAATGACATGGAGCGGATGATAATTATATCCTCTTAACAAGGATACATGAAAAACGTTATGAACATGCGAGAGCTGAGGCGGTAAGGCTAATCGATACGACACTTCTCCAATTCTTTCAAGAATTTCAAATGGGCCAATAAAACGAGGATTAAGCTTTCCCTTGATTCCAAATCTGCGAACGCCACGCCAAGGTGATACTTTTAAGAATACGTGGTCACCAACTTTGAATTCAAGTGTTCGTCTATGTTGATCAGCATAACTCTTTTGCCTACTCTGAGCTTCTTTTAATCGTTCCCGAGCTATAGTAACTTTTTCATTTGTGATTTGAACTATCTCTGGTCCTTCAATAATTTTCTCTCCAACTTCTTCCCAATAGATAGGTGCTCGACATTTGCGACCGTATAATAACTCGAATGGAGCCATACCAATACTTTCTTGCCAACTATTGTTATAAGCGAATTCAACAAGGCACAAGTATTCATCCCAATTACCACTCCAATCTAACGCACATGCTCTAAGCATATCTTCTAGCGTTTGGATGGTTCGTTCAGATTGTCCATCTGTCTGGGGATGAAAAGCAGTACTGAACTTTAGACGTGTACCCCATGCTTTTTGGAAGCCTTTCCAAAATCTTGATGTGAAACGTGGATCTCTGTCTGAAACAATAGAAGATGGCGTGCCATGGAGTCGAATAATCTCTTGCAGGAATATTTCAGATAATTTACTAACTGAAAATCCTTGTTGAATTGGTAGAAAATGGGCCGATTTGGACAATCTATCAACTACAACCCAGATAACATCATTCTTCTTGAAAGTCTTAGGCAAACCAGTAACAAAATCCATTGTAATCTCATCCCATTTCCAAACAGGAATATCCAATGGTTGCAATAGTCCACTTGCTCTTTTGTGCTCAATCATCACTTGCTGCCAGATGAGACATTTGCTTATGTATCGAGCAACATCTTCCTTCATGCCATTCCACCAAAAGTTCTGTCGTAAGTCTCGATACATCTTTGTAGATCCAGGGTGAATAGAAAATGGTGAGTTGTGAGCTTCAGATAATAATGACTCACGAAGGGCAGAGTCATTGGGTACACAAAGCCTTTTGCCACACCAAATCACTCCAAGCTCGTCTATGCGGAATTCTGATTGCTTGCCAACCTCAAGGTTTTGCACAATCGCCCATAGTTCTCCATCTTGCTTTTGTGCATCCTTGATTCGTGAAATGAGGTCCGGTTCTCTCTGCATTCTAGCCAGATATCCATCAGATTTTCCAACATGAATACCAATGTCCATCCTTTCAAGATCTTGAATAATTCGAGGGTGAATTTGAAGACCAGATACACTCCCAACATTCTTTCTACTCAATGCATCAGCTACAACATTGGCTTTGCCTGGATGGTATTGTATGTTTGCGTCATAGTCCTTCAGAAGTTCTAACCATCTTCTTTGCCTCATATTTAACTCCTTCTGAGTGAATATGTACTTGAGGCTCTTGTGGTCTGTAAAGATATCACAAGTCTCACCATACAAATAGTGTCTCCAAATCTTTAGTGGAAAGACAACTGCAGCTAACTCTAAGTCATGTGTTGGGTAGTTAACTTCATAAGGCTTCAACTGGCGTGAGGCATAAGCAATAACCTTTCCATGTTGCATTAACACACAACCTAGCCCTTTCTTTGAGGCATCGCTGTAGACTTGGTAACCTCCTGAACCAGAAGGGAGGATGAGTATTGGAGCTGTTATGAGTCGTTTCTTTAATTCTTCAAAGCTCTTATCTTGTTCTTCATTCCATGAGTACTTCACTCCTTTCCTCATGAGTTTCGTGAGAGGTAAAGCAATGATAGAAAATCCTTCAACAAATCTTCGATAGTACCTAGCAAGACCCAAGAAACTTCGTACTTCGGTAACAGAAGTGGGTCTAGGCCATTTAGTAACAGCTTCAACCTTTGATGGGTCTACCATGATTCCATCTGCTGATATCACGCGACCCAGAAATGCCACTTGGCTAAGCCAAAAGTCACATTTGGAAAATTTTGCATACAACTTCTTTTGTCGCAACGTTCTGAGTACAGCATGCAAATGTGTTTCATGATCTTCGCGACTTTTAGAATACACAAGGATGTCATCAATAAAGACAATGACAAATTTATCTAGGAATTTGTGAAATATGTGATTCATCAAATCCATGAAGACTGCAGGCGCATTGGTTAGTCCAAAGGGCATAACCAAGAACTCGTAATGACCATAGCGAGTACGAAAAGCGGACCTAGGGACATCATCTTTCTTGACCTTTAACTGGTGATAACCTGATCTTAGGTCGATTTTAGAGAAGAATTTAGCGCCCTGAAGTTGATCAAAGAGATCATCAATACGATGCAGAGGATACCGATTTCGGATTGTGATCTTATTTAACTCTCGGTAGTCAATACATAAGCGCATACTACTGTCCTTCTTCTTTACAAATAAGACTGGTGCTCCCCAGGGTGAAACACTTGGTCTAATAAAACCAAGCTTCAATAATTCTTGCAGTTGTTCCTTCAACTCTTTCAGTTCCAACGGGGCCATACGATATGGTGCTTTAGAGACAGGCTCAGCGCCAGGAATTAAATTGATAGTAAACTCCATCTCACGATCAGGTGGTAATCCCGGTAATTCATTTGGAAATACATCGGGATATTCGCGGACAACAGGTTGACTATCAATACTATTAGTACTAGCAGAAATATCTTTAACTGATGCTAAGAATCCTTCACAACCGTTCGATATTAACTTTTGAGCTTTCAACACGGAAATAATCTTAAGAGATTTATGGGGCAAAACCCCTTGATATACAAAATTGGGCGTATGAAGATTACTGAAAATAACACGTCGAAAATGGCAGTCTATGGTTACATGATGCCTAGATAACCAATCCATCCCTAGGATAATATCAAAATCACACATATGTATCGGAAAAAGATCTGCCATTAACATAATTGAAGCAATACGTATAGGACAATTTCTAAAGACGTGGGTGATCATGATAGAGTTTTCTAAAGGAGTGGAAATGGTCAGAGCATGATCTAACAGAGTAGGTTGGACTGGAAGATACTTGGTAAATAAGTGAGATACTACCGAATGTGTCGCTCCTGTATCAAATAATGCATAGACACTACGTTCACCGAGCTGAAGAGTTCCTGATACAGTACCTTGTGCATTAGCAGCATCAGTGGCAGTAAGTGTAAGCACTCTTCCCCTAGTGTTTGGTGGTGCAACATTTCCTCCAGTAATCCTCCTAGCTTCTGGCATAGTACACTCCTTGATCATGTGTCCAGTCTGGCCACATCGAAAACATGCTCCCAAGGCTTTACGGCAAATGCCCTGGTGTTTCTTGCCACAACTTTGGCACGGAGGGCTCATATTCTGATTCGTCTGTTGAGCTCTATTAGGTCCTCCATTAGGCCGAGTCTGATTCTGGACAGGGGCTTGATTAAGGGGTCTCAGATTCCAAGGACGTATCTGATTTCCCTCGTTTCGATTTGCTTGGACCCTACGATCCTGATGGTTTGCAGCAGTAGATGACTGACCTGAAGCTTGCTTGGGAAATCCGTCTCTGTCTCTCTTTTTGCTTTCGCCAGTTCGTGATAAAAATTCCGTTCTCTCGAACTCAAAGGTTTTAATTGCATCAGCTACTTCAGTTTGGTCTTGGAATTTCAATAACATGATCGACTTCCAGATCCTATCATTGACAGCCCATTTGCACTTCTCAGCTTGGACTGCGTCAGATCCTGCCACTTCTCCCACAATACTGGCCAACCTTGTGAATCGAGTGATAAATTCAGAAGCAGGCTCATCGATCCTTTGTCGAATAACAGCATACTCCCTGATGTGAGCTTCTCTGTCAGCAGTTGAGAAATACTTATCATAGAAAATAATACGAAAGTCAGACAATGGAAGAGTAGTAGCGTAAGCATCTCCTCCTTTGACTTGCTTATATCCTTCCCACCAAGTTTGTGCGTCATCTTCTAGCTTGTAAGTAGCCAACCTAACTTTGAAGTGATCTGCAACTCTAAGAACTCCAAAGATCTTTTCAATATGGGCTATCCAATTTCTTGCTTCGATTGGATTAGTTGCATGACTAAACGATCGTGGCTTTTGCTTTTGGAATCTCTCAATCCATACGTGTTGCCATTAGCATTATTGTTTGTAGCGTTTTCACCAGTTTGAGTACCAGAATTTGGATTGGTTTCTGGGGTACGAGTTTGCTGAATCACGGCCTCAACCGTTTGAGCAATAAGTTTTGAAAGCAAACCAGCAACAGCTTGATTGATAGAAGAAACAACATTTGGATCCACTGCGTTTTCGTTTGCAGTAGTGTTGTTGGGTATAGGATTGGCGCGAGTGGTCCTACGGGTTTGACGATGAGGAGGCATAACTAAAATCCGATCTTAAATCTACCCAAAACCTCACAGGCCTAATTACTATGTTTAAGTTTTCTACAGAATAGAGCCTTTGCTCTGATACCATAGCTGTAACTCCCCGGCCCGGGACGGGCTGACGTGTCACAATATCATATCAGAGAGAAAAGAAAGAGTTTCTTTTAATTATTTATAAAACATATAGCGTTACGGAAGACAGGTGGTTCATAGTCTTAAAGTCAAACTACATAATATTAAACATAAGTGACAGGCTTCTTTAGGTAGCATCCTATGTTTTATTGCTCTCTCTTTATCCCGCCCAAAGTAACATGTTAACCTGTAGATACAAAAGGTTTACGGAATGAGCTGAAGGCCCAGTACGGAATAATAGGCTCAAATAGTAACGCAATAATTAACTAAAACTGATAACATAATACGGATCTGAAATGTAACAAACATATAATGGAATTGAATCATGTAATACAGATGTACCCATAAGCCAAACTGAATTCTATTATGCGTGTTGATATACGGGTAGCTACTCCCGTCTATCAACACATGAAACGGCGCAGGTTGGCATACCCGCAACCATTTTCGGAACTGAAACTGAAGCTGAACTAGGATCGATCCATACGCCTCCTAATTGCATTGTACCACACCTGTACTTAAGAGACGCCGTGAACTAATCTCTCCGTCACGGGTGGAGCACATGATGCTGATGCCACAACATCATGCCCGCGGGACACTCCACGGGAAGCGGTAGCTTAGGGTAACAGAGTACCGAAAATCTGAGTCATGTAATCTGATGCAAATAATAACTAATAATACTAATATCACATGCTTGGGAACATACGATAATGAGTGAATTAAAAATATCGTATGATTTATATAATCTACGTTCAATATTAATATATTTAGAACGAGAAATGAACGGACGGTCAACTGAATTGATGCTCAAAGACGGAGGAGTTTTAATATTTATATATATTATCAATAGGGTTTTTATCAACTGAACCAGATAACAAAGGAGAGGGGTAAGGATCCGTACCTTAGTCGTTAATATGTTGTCTTATAGAAATTGTAATTGTTTATATGCGTTCGGATAAACCTACATTGTCGGCCACATATCTTGATAAGGCAGTGTTCAAACATAATTATTAATGTTTAATTTAGATTTTTGTATTGCCCATGTTATTTTGCTAAGTTACGTAACACATTATATTCAAAATATTTTTACTTTATTAATCAATATAATGCTTATATTTACTAAAGTGTAAGTAGAGGTAATTATAATAGGCGTTGCTTTTATATGATAAGTCAAGCTTTGGCTATAACATGAGCTTGGTCAAAAAAATCTAATTGGGTTTGAACTCTTTCATTAATAATATTTCATACATGCATATTTAATTAATGAAATTCATTTCATTAAAACGTGTCCAGGATCATGTCTTGAAAGTATTTCATATTATTTACTAATATATTATTTTAATAGTTATTTCACTATTTTAACTAACATACATGTAAAATTATCATCTTCTCCATATACTCAAAATTCTAGTTTCATAAACCTATTTATACGTTTTCATCTATCATAATTAAAGTTTGTAACTTTGATAAGGTAGTTACCGTTGGTTGAAATCTAAAGCTCTGTGGTGAAGAAATGAAACAGCGACAGCGGCGGAACGGCCATATGAGGCAGTCTGCTCAACGGAAGCTTTGTTTGGTCCAATCTAGTCAGTGTCGGGTGGTCGGAATGGTTTGTGGGTTTGTGATCGGTATTCAAATAAAGGATGGGTTGTAACTGTTGAATTAGTTAACAAGGTCAAATTGGATAGTTGGTCTAAGGAAGGTGACGGGTTGGGTTTGGTTACCGGAACTTGATCGGAAGTAGTAACCGGTTGATGAGGATGACCGGTTGAGATGCTGATGAGTTGTCGGGTGGTCGGAACAGGGTGACGAGGGAGTTGCTTGGCGGAAACAAAATGTACAAGAAAAGAGGGTGGTGGTTTTGTGTTGGTATAAACTCGGTTGGGGTTTGGTCGCCGGTCACCGGAGATGAAGAAGGTGACCGGATGTGGTGTCTCTCTCTCTATCTACCTCTCGCGACTCTCTCTCATTCTCTTGTTTGTTTCTGTTTTGGTGTGTTGATTATGTTCATTTGTTGTAATGATCTGTTATTTATTCTTTCATATTTATAGTTGAAGTAATGTATGCATGCATTAGATGAATGTATGTTAATAATGAAGAAGGTCATAGGTGGAAGATGGAGGAAGCATGCGTAGGTTTCAAGAACAATATGGAGTGAGCTGTGAGTGCAGAGAACTTTAACACTAATGTGTTGTCCTATTTGCTGTCATATTCTAGAAAGTTTATTATTATTATTATTATTCGGATATTACATGTAATGTGTTTGGTCAACCAGTTCATCCTTATCATCAATAGTGAGTAGCTTGACTGTACTCATGGGTGTACTACATTGCTTACAGTCATTCATCTCAAATCTTGTTAACAAATTCTTTACATATTTATTTTAATGAATGAATGTGCCATTTTGCAGTTGTTTCTCTTGGAGACCAAGGAAACACTGAAGTTCACCCATAGCACTCATTTCAAACTCTGCTGTCATGAGTTCCCTAAACTCTTCACATATTTTGTTACATGTGGATCCAAAAATGATGTCATCCACATATATTTGACCAATCATTAAATCTTTCCCTCTCTATTTCAAAAATAAGGTTTTATCAATTTTACCTCTTGTGAAACCAATGGATAAGAGAAAAGTGGAAAGAGTTTCATATCAGGCCCTTGGTGCTTGTTTGAGTCCATACAAAGCTTTATTAAGCTTGTAGACATGATCAGGATGGAATGTGTCTTTAAAACCAGGTGGTTTACATACATAGACCTCCTCCTGAATTTTGCCATATAGGAAGGCACATTTGATATCCATATGATACACCTTGATGTTGTTGTTGACAGCAAAGGCTAGAAAGAGTCGAATAGCTTCTAACCTTGCTACAGGAGCAAAGGTTTCATCATAGTCTATTCCTTCTTCTTGTCTGAAGCCTTCAACCACAAGCCTGGCTTTATTCATGACAACAATACCCCTTTCATCAGTTTTGTTTTTGAAGACCCACTTTGTACCTATTGGACAAACATCCTTAGGTAGTGGTACAAGTTCCCATACTTGTTGTCTTTTCAACCGAAGGAGCTCTTCTTGCATAGCTTCTACCCAACTATTGTCTTTTAGTGCCTCTTGGTACTTGACAGGTTGTGTGAGAGATAGAAACCCTGCAAAAAGACAGATATTGGAGGATTGGCTTCTTGTTAGCACACCCTCTCTGATGTTGCCAATGATTTGGTCTGGTGGATGAGCTCTTAGGTAGATTAGAGCTCCCTGATATGGTATGATGGCATTTTGAGGTGAAGGACAGAGGTTTGGTGACTCTGTTGTTGTAACATCTGTTTGCACTTCTGTAGTGCCATCAGAAGTTTGAAATGGAGGTGGGGGAATGGGTCCAAGTGGTGTAAAGCAGGACTGACTTTTGTCAACAGATGTTTAACTTTTGTCAACAGATGATTGTACAGTGGTTGTGAGAGGTGAGGCAGTGGTTTGAGGGTAAGACTGGCCAACAGTGGTTCACTCAGCTGTGACAGAGTTTTGATAGTTGTTTTGAATAGCTGCTTCCACTGATGCAGAATAGATTTTATAGTGACCGGGGATCACAACATCTGTTCTGTAATCTTGTTGTGGAGATTGTGGAGTACCTGCATTATTAGTTTTAACAGTGATATCTTCAAATTTGAATTTATCTAAATCAAACAATTCAGCAGGATTTGCTGGGATTTTTAGGGATGAAAGTTCATTGAACTTTACATTCAGAGGTTCTTCTATTGTCTTGGTCTTTATGTTAAACACTTTATAGGCCTTGGCAGTAGATGAATATCCCAGAAAATAACCACAATCTACTTTGGCTGCAAATTTTGAAATGGAATCTTTGAGATTTAAAATGAAACATGGGCAGCCAAAGATTTTGAAAAATGAGATTAATGGTTTGATTTTGAACAAAATTTCATAAGCAGTTTTTTGATATCTTGGGTTGCTCAAAACTCTGTTTTGAACATAGCAAGCAGTGTTTACAGCTTCTGCCCAAAAGGACAGTGGCAAACCAGAATCTGCTAACATGGTTCTTGCAACTTCTATAAGAGTTCTATTTTTCCTCTCAACCACCCCATTTTGCTCTGGTGTTCTTGGGATGCTATACTGCCTCAAAATCCCTTTTGACACACAGAAGTCATCCAACTCCTTATTTTTAAACTCTGTTCCATTGTCACTTGTAAAGACTTTTACTGGCAAGTCATATTGTTTTTCAACTTTGGTGACAAAGTCCTTCAAAATACCTACAGTCTCATCCTTAGAGTGTAAAAAGTAAGTCCACGTAAACCTAGAAAAATCATCAACTATGACAAGACAAAATCTTTTTCTTCTTAGACTCATGATTTTAACAGGGCCAAGCAAGTCCATGTGCAACAATTGTAGACACTAACTTGTTTTGGACTCATCAATGGATTTGTAAGAGCTTTTATGTTGTTTTCCTTTTAAATAGGAAACACAATGCTCATCACATTTGAATTCTTTTGATGGTAAGCCTCTGACAAGACTTTGTTTGGAGAGTGTGTTGATAGTTTGAAGGTTGGTATGACCCACTCTCCTATGCCACAATTCTGTCTCCTTTGTGGAGGCAGTAGAAAACAAACAGACATTTGCCATAGGATTGTCCTTTAATATATCAACAACATACACATTGCCACTCCTATGAGCAACAAGTTGTGCTTTGCTCTCAGCAATGATGGTATCAATCTTTTCACCACTTCTGGCCCAATAATCTTACAAGTTTTCTTAGTGAAGAATGAGCCATAACCTTTGTCACTCATTTGTGAAACACTAAGGAGATTAAACTTAAGATTATCAATAAGATTGACATTTTCTAACTTGAGTTTCCTAGCCTGAACAGTCCCTGAACCCAACACCTTACCTTTTGAAACATTACCAAAGGATATATCACCCCCTCCATGAGCTAGGAAGTCCAGAAGAAGGGCTCTACATCCTGTCATGTGCCTGGAGCCTCCACTATCTACATACCAAAGACTATCTAAACAAGCAAAAGCTCCCTGCACAGCAGTAATGAATTAGTTTTGGTGAGTGTCCAAAGCCAGGTTGGCTTTGGATGGGTCCTCAGACTTTTCAGGCTCAAGCTTTGGAAGATGATCAGTGGTTTGAACTAGTTTTTGAATCAAGTTCAACAACTGTTGCTGACCATTTGCAAGTGCTTAAATGTCAACACTTGGGGCAACAGTTATTTGATCACTTCTAGACAGATGATAATACCCATAGGGATTTCTGTTCACTCTTGGTTTAGAAGGTCTTTTTGGCTCCTCATAAATATGTGACAGATTATGACATGGTGGTTGTCCATATCCTCTTGGGTACTTGCTTGTGGGTGGAGCATCTGTTACTTGGACCTCCCTGGGAGCAGATGTTTCAAGACTTTTAGTAACAGATGTTTGGACTGGAGTGAAAGTCTGTTTGGCCTTTCCTTTTGAAGTACTCACCACCTGACTTGCAAGAGTTTTAGCCTTGTACTCTTGTATTTTGACATCAAAATTTTTGAGATACAAGCACTCTTTGGTTTTGTGATTCTTTTTCCCACATATTGAACATATGGCTTTGGAATCACATGCACTTGTTCCTTTGTTAATATCATATGCTTTTAGAAGAAAACAGTTTTTAGTGACATGATTCTTCTTTTGACAGAAATCACAGAACAAGTGGACAGACTTTTCTTTCTTCTTCCCTTTTTCTACCTTCTTTTCAGCAGATGTGTGAGCATCTGCTGGAAGATTTTTCAAGGGAATGATCTTTGCCTGAGGTGCTGTCTTTCCTTCAGGAGTTTTGAAATCAACAGGTTTAAAGTTCTCAAGAGTACCACACTCATCAGACCAAGTAGGTATAAATTCATAATTTTCAAGTTCAGTGAATGATGAGGAACCTTCTGTTTTTTCTAGAACAATTTTCTTACCATTGGGTTCAGTGATTTTAATCTCTTGACCCTTCAAATTTGTTGGTACTATCTCAACTAACTTTTGATCCCTTTTGTCCGTGTTTTCAAAAGCTGGAGAAGTGGTTTCAAAACCAAAACCAAACTTCACATGACTTTTGGTTTGTTTGTTGAGCAGCATTTGAAAACCTCTACATGATTCCACCCATTTCTGACATTCAACTTGGGTGGACTCAAGCTCACTTTTACAACTCTGATATTTTGTTATCATAGTTTGGAGCTGGTCTTTGGTTATGGTTGCTTCATGTTTTAAGTTGCTTATTTCAGATTCTTTTTCAGTTAAATTTGTTTTTAATTTTTTTGAAAGTTTCTCTATTTAACTTCATCATCTAAAAATTTCTTTCTAAGGTTTTCATTCACCTCTTTGATGTTAGCAAATGCTATCACACATTTGTCAGAACATAAATCCTTAAGAATTTGAGGAGATACCTTAGCAGCAGCCATCAATGAACTGGTTGACCAAACACATTATGTTTGCCACTTGTGTTTGTGCAAGATCCCAGGCTTCACCCAGAAAGTCAAACCTTATTGCTGTGAAAAGGATATTCAGATACCTAAAAGGTGCTCCCACACTTGGTATCTGATATCCTGCTAATGGAAACATTGAGCTTTCAGGTTATTCAGATAGTGATTTTGCTAGCTGCCACACCATAAGGAAATCTACATCAGGAGGGTGCCAGTTTCTAGGGAATGCCTTAGTCTCTTGGCAAAGCAAAAAGCAAGCAGTTGTTTCAACTTTAACAGCTGAGGCTGAATACATTGCTGCTGCAAGCTATACAGCCCAACTCATGTGGCTTCAAAATCAACTGCTGGATTTTGGGATAACTGCACTAAAGATTCCACTCATGTTGGACAGTCAAGCTACAGAAAATATCATCAAGAATCCAGTTTCTCACTCAACCACAAAGCACATAGACATCAGACATCATTTTGTCAGAGATAGCAATGAAAAAAGTTTGATTTCTCTACACCATGTTCCAACAGAGGATCAGTTGGCAGACGTGTTGACAAAAGCTTTATACACATCTACCTTCACAAATCTGATTTCTAGAATTGGTATGCTAAACATGGACTAAAACAACAAAAATGTTTTAAATAAAAACATTAAAATGTTTCAGAAAATCAAAATCCATCCTTAAAAATAATATTTTGGTTGAAAAATCTGTTAAGGATAAAACAACCACTGTTTCATCCACTCTATCCACTGTTAAGTTGAAAAATATGTTTCAAACATCTGATCAGATAAAACAACCAATGATTGGTTAAAAATCTATTTCATAACTCTGTTCAGATAGAACAACTGTCTCATTATATATATATATACATACATACATACATACATACATACATACATACATATATCTATATATATAATTAAAAAAAATCATCAAGTGCTGTTAGCATCAACACTTTGGTAAAACAACAGCTGCTTGCATTAGACCTTTGGCAACAGTTGTATACCACCAGATGTTTGGCCAACAGATGTTTGCCACGTCCGCTCCCAAAAGCATAGTTTTGGCCACATCAGCGGTTTCACCAGAGCCTATAAAAACCCTGTTTTACCACAACTGTCGTTACACTCTCTCATTGTATTCAAAATACTGAAACCGCCTTCTTCATCCTCAAACCCTTGCTCCAATTCCACTCACTCTCACACTCGGAATCCATTACAATGGATTTCAAGCAAAAACCACCCACAATTATCTCCTATATCTGGTAAAAACAGATGAAAACGTTCCATTCCATTCCACCATCGACATCATCTTAAAGTCCAAATACCTAACGATCCTAACCGCTGATGCTCCTATTTATCTTGATACCCTCCAAGAATGTTGGTTGAATGTTGAATCTCTTCTTCAAGATAAAAAGCCAACATCCATTATCTCAAAAATTGGAGAGACAAGTATTGCCATTACCCCTGAACTGATATCCACAACCTTCTCACTCAATGATTTGTCAGGTAAAGACTCTTTCCCTAAAGCAGAGCTTCACACATTGTTTCAGGAAAGCGGTTATGATGCACAAATGACTGGGTCAACACTTTTCAAAAAGTTTTTCCCACCTGTCATGAAATTTTTCTTTCATACCCTCCTTCTCTGTGTCTCTGCTAAGTCCACTTCGTTTAATGAAATCCCATTGAGGATTCAGTACTTGGGTTATGCTATGTTGTCAGACTCTGACTTCAATTTATCCTAGGGACTGTTTATGGACTTAGTATCAAATGTGAAAGCCATAAAGTCTGGGTCTAACAATGCTTTTTTTATTTACCCAAGAATTTTGAGTGTAATCCTTCAAAAGGTTTTACCAGAAAAAGATTTTAAAAAGGGTGAGTCTGTTCAAATGAAGAGTCTAACTAACGAAACTTTCACAAGAATGCTAGGTTCAACTCCCCAAGAAAAAGTATTAAAAGTGTCAAAAGTATCCAAAACACAAACAAAGAGGGCTAAGACAACAACTGTTGTCCAAACCTCTGTTGTTGAGCCCACTTCTCCTGGTGATCATGGTACTACATCCAGTGTTGTGAAACCCACAATAAAGGATGCAGAGACGTCGTCAATAGAGTACCGGTGTAGGGTTCGAAGGTAACAATAGAGTTCCAACTAAGGACCAGAGGTTCTATGCGATGGAGTTCACTAAAGGACTGGCGGAGTTAACTTTTGAATACAATAAAGGATGCAGAGACGTCGTCAAACGGAGTATATTAAGAGATGATTTGTTTGTTGTTAGGACTTTTAACGGTCCAAAAACATTATGAACCGCATTCTCATTCCAACATACAGCTCTCTTGCTCTCTCTCTCTCTCCCTCCCTCCTTCCCTCTCTCTCTCTCTCCCCCTCTCTCTCCCTCCCTCTCTCTCTCTCTCTCTCTCTCTGAGTATGATGTCTTCACTATTTTGCAAACAAGATAATTAATGAGCCTCTTTCAAATTGTTTGTAACATTTGTTTATTTCTTTGTTGATTTTAATATCATTAATGTAAATTTGCTTTAAATATCAATTTTTTTTATTTGATTGTAATGGTTGGAGGGTTGATGATAGGGTTATGTTTCTTTGAGAACAAAGGGATCGGAATCGAAGGGTAGGTTATTGTGAATTATTGAACGAGTTGTGTTCTATATTAAAATAGTATATTTGTTGTGATTACATTTAGTCAATCTACTGTTCTGGTGGGTGGATGGCGACGGTTCTAGTGGTGGGGTTGTAGTGGTGGTTGTGGACGTCAGTGGAGATGGGTGGCGGGTGGTGGTGGTTGTGGTAAAAGGTGGAGATTGGTGGGGGGTGGTGCTGGTAAAAGGTGGAGATGTGTGGTGGTGGGGTTAGAGTGGGGAAGATTAAAATTTTAAATATTATTTATATTTTTTTAATTTATAATTTTTAATTTTGGAGGAGAGACGATTTCGGCAATTAAAACTTTAAAACGTGAATAGACAAAATTACCCCTGACTTAACTGACACTAACTTGATGGAGTTAGTTCCAGGGACGAGAATGATAAATAATTGAAACCACTATACGATTTTGACAAAAAAACAAAAGTTTGTACGCAAATGGCATTTTTCATCAAATCACAGGGATGATTGTGACATTTTACCCAAATTAAAATATAATTAAATTTGGTGTTTGGTTGAATAGAAAAAATATAATTGATAAACCCATTTAATATACAACAGAAAACCCTAATCCTCTGACTATGTCGGGAGATTATAGGCGGCAGGAATGGCAGGAGGTCACATGAAGGAAAAACAAGGCGAATTCTCATGGGGACGCGACAAGTACCAATGTAACAACGAAATTCTTTGTATCCAACTTACCCCCGAAGAGTTCGTCATTCGATTTGAAAGGGATTTTCGGAGGTCTCGGGGGTACGAGGGATCATATATCCCTAGGAAACTTGATAGATGGGGGAAAAGTTTTGGTTTTCTTTTGTTTAAGGATGTCCATGATGTTAAACGATTGGAAGGTGAGATGATCGATGTGTGGTTGGGATTGTATAAGTTTTTCGTGACCCAGGTAGGGTTCGTCAATGGGGTTGTATTTGACAAAGCCAATACGGACACGAAAGGAATGAAGATTATGAACGAGAAGCCATCATCCCATGCAAACCCTAGTAAAGGGGAAGCAATGGATACGGCTTTTAGTGCTGAGAATCGAGAAGACGTCAATAATATTGTGGGAAGTGGGAGATCTTTTATTGATTCAGTTTTGAATAGGAACAGGGTGGATGTTATTTCTGTGGATGATAATGTGGAGGGTTTCAAGCATTGGAGTAGTATTGCTCTTGTTGGAAAGGTGATCGATTTCATTACCTTGACTTCTTTGAAGATGATGATGAGGAGTCAAGGGTGGAGTTTAGTGGGTATTAAATATGTGCGCGGTTTTTCGGTGATGCTTGTGTTTACGTACGGAGGAGGCAGAGTGTTTTCTGGGGGATAGGAAACTGTGGTCATCATGGTTCGCATGTTTAAGTAAAGGGGATGATCGATATAGGAAGGTTGAATGTGTTGCATGGTTATAGGTACATTGAGTGCCAATTCAACTGGCAATTGATCAGGTCTTCGATGTGTTGGGTAGTCGGTTTGGTAAGGTTATGCAGTCGGCGAAAATGTCAGTTGATGATAATAATTTCTCGTACGCATATATTGGTGTTTTGACAAAGTCGTGTGGTAGGATTGGAGATCGTGTTAACATTGGCTGAATAGGTAAGGCGTTTAATGTTTGGATTGATGAAGACGTGGGGGAATGAGTTCCGGATTGTGTGCAGGTTTATGATGACGAGGAGGTTTAGGATGATAGCAATCGCATTAATGGTGAGGAGGAGGGGTTTCGAACTTTGGATGAAGATTTGGAAAGGAGTACGAAGGAGCTACAGGTGGGGGAAATCCGGGTCAATGAAATCGTGAATGAAAATATGCACGTGGCAATGGACGGGGATATAGATGATCAAAATATTCCGGAGATGGAATCTACAGTGGTTCGCAAAATATTTCGTAGAAGACAATTGTTCAAGATTAGGGGAGAGTCTAATGGTTCACATGAAAGACCGAAGAAACACCAAAGAGACGACAATGACCCATTTGTGTTAAATAAGCTTATTGGGATAATTTCGATTACACCACCACAACATGTGGTCGATGAGAGGGGGCGATAGTGTTTGTGAAGGATTTGTAACACCAGATTTGAATGATAATGTTCCAGTCCATGAGGAAGGTGGGGAGGGTGTCGATAGGTTATAACTTGATGGTTATGATCCATACATGGGTTTTGTGAAGGAAAAGGTGTCTATTAATGAGGAAGCCGAGAAAACTATTACTTTGGGAAGGGCACTTGGTGCGGAGGAAATTGAAGAGTTTACGCCGGATGTTCAAGAGGTTTTACGAAACGATGGGTATAAAGTAGGTGTTCAATGAATGTTTTATCTTTGAATATACGAGGGTTAGGGAATTCGGGTAAAGCATACTTTGTTAGGGGTTTACGTATTCGACACGAGGTGGGTTTCATTATGATTCAAGAAACTCAGTTCGTGGATATGGGTTCGGTGGATGTGGGTCGTTTTTGGGGTAGAGGGGATGTTTGTTTCGAGTGGGTTCCTTCGGCCGGTAGATCAGGTGGCTTGTTATCGATTTGGGACCCGAAGGTTTTTTCGATGTCAGGAGTTTCTAAACTTGCAAATTACCTATTGGTTTTGGGTAGTATCAAAGGATGTGGTAGTGTTAATCATTTCCTTATTGTTTATGCTCCTCATAACATTGTCGCTAAACGGGTTTTTTGGAACGTCATTGGTGATTAATAGGCGAAGGTGATGGTTTGTGGACGGTGGCGGGTGATTTTAATGCGGTTAGGAGTGAGAGCAAGATGAGGAATTCTATTTATAATGCAGCTGAGGCGAATGAGTTTAATGATTTCCTTGACGCTAAACTCTTACAAGAGTATTCTCTAAAAGGTAGGAGGTTTACTTTTCTGGCAGGTGATAAATTAAGTCGGATAGATCGCATTTTTGTGAACTGGTAATTTTTCATGACACCGAATGCGGAGTATTTTGCGCTTGAAAGAAATATTTCGGATCAGAGTCCATTACTTTTGAAGATAAAGAATACGAACTTTGGGTACAAGTCGTTCCGGTTTTATAACTCTTGGCTTTCTGACGAAGGATTGGCCATTGTGGTTAAGGAAGTCGTTTGCGCAGAAGCGTTTGAAGGTGAACCGGATGGGATTTTATTGAGGAAGTTTAAAAAGCTAATGAGGGTAATAACTTCTTGGATAGATCAGTGTAAACAAAACGAAGAGTGTGAAAAACATACTTTGCGGAACGAGCTTTCAGATTTAGACGAGGCGTTGGAAGTGAGGTAGCTCAGGAAAAGGAGGTGTGGGTTTTGGAAGAGGCAAAGCCTCGTTTACATGAAATAGAAAATTTACATCAACGCGATTTGAAGCAAAAAGCTCGGTGTAACTGGGTTACGTACGGAGATGATAATTCTAGAGATTTTCACGGTTTTATTAACAAACGAAAGGCGGCAAATAATCTTCCCGGATTGATGGTTCGTGGTTCGTGGGAGTCAAGACCGAACATCAGTAAACATGAAGTCCTGCAAATTTTTAGTTCCAAGTTCAAAGAGACTAAGTCGCGTAGACCGAAGATGGTGGTATTTAAATTGAAGACGCTTCAGGCCAATGATTCAGACTTGTTGATTAAGTTATTTTCGGTTCAAGAAATTAAAAATGCGGTTTTTGACTATGGCGTGTATAAAGTACTTGGGCCAGACGGATACAACTTTTGGTTTATTTGGACGTTTTAGGATGTATTTGGGAAGGAATTTGTGGATATCATGAATCGGTTTCATTTTGTATGAAGGTTTAGTGCGGGGATTGCCACTTCGGTCATTACTATCATTCCGAAGGTGGGGGATTCGGTTAACCTTGGGGACTATCAGCCGATCAATCTTATAGCATGCATTAGTAAGATGGTGTCGAAGGTGCTGGCGAACCGGTTACGTGTGGTTATGACTAAAGTTGTTTCTGAAAATCAGTCCGCGTTTCTTACAGGCAGGTACATTCTTAATGGTCCTATTATGACTAATGAGGTTCTAGCTTGGGCGAAAAAACGTGAAAAAAGTGTTCGTTTTCAAGATTAATTTTGATAAAGCATACGATAATGTGAACTAGGATTTCTGAATTTCGGTTTTTGAACAAATGGCTTTTCCTTCGAAGTGGTGTGACTGGATACGAGGGATATTGATCTCAGCTAGATTAGCGGTTTTGGTGAATGGTTCGCCTACGTTTGAATTTGTCTGCCAGAAAGGTATTCGTCAGGGTAATCCGATTTCACCTTTTTTGTTTATTATTTTGATGGAGGCATTTTCTGGCTTAATGAATAAGGCATGCGATATAGGCGCTTTTGTTGGTATACGGCTTCCTAATGAGGGTCCAGTTCTCTCACACTTGTTATATGCAGACGATGCAATGTTAATGGGAGAATGGTCAGAATTCAATTTTGATAACATGAAGAGGATCCCGAGAATATTATTTTTATGTGTGGGCTTGAAAATTAATTTAAATAAGTCGGTTTTGTATGGAGTTTGGGTTGAAAATGAAGAGTTAAAGATTCAAGCCGATGGTTTGGGTTGTAAAGCAGGTGAGATTCCTTTTGTTTATTTGGGAATAAAGGTGGAGGCTAACATGAATAGGATTGAAAATTGGGATCCGGTAGTGAACACCTTCAAACGAAGGTTGTCGACATGGAAAGCTAATACTTTATCTATCGGTGGCCGGGACACTTCAATTAAATCAGTCCTTAACAGTTTGCCTACATATTATTTTTCTATGTTCAAAGTGCCAGCATAAATAATTAATAGTTTGGAAGCTCTTATAAGACGGTCCCTATGGGGCGGTTCGTCGAGGTAAGGAAGATGAGTTGGGTGGCGTGGGAAATTGTCACAAAACCCATTGGGGAGGGTGGTTTGGGGATAGCTAAGTTGGACGTGAATAATGTGGCTTTGCCAGGTAAATGGTCGTGGAGGTTTTATAACGAACAACGTGCACTTTGGAGGAGAGTTATAGTGTCTATCCATGGTGCTACTCAAAGTTGGCGAGTTGCGCCGGTTAATAATTCTATAACCGGTCTTTGGAAGAATTGCGTGACGCATTGAAATAAATATAAAGTCCAAGGTTTTGGGTTTAATAGGATGATTAGGGTTCAACATGGCGATGGGAAGCAAATTCAGTTTTGGTTAGACGCGTAGGTGTGCGATGAGCCGTTAAAACACAAGTTTCCTTCTTTGTTCATGCTGGAAAGGAATAAATGGAAACTTGTTAGTGATAGATTGCGACTTAAAAACAATGCCTTGGGGCTATTTTGGGAATGGAGCCGAGCTCCTCGTTCCGTGGAAGATATTGAAGCCAAACAGCAAATCGAGATGTTGATTTTTGAAATGCGGCTACAAGACAGTCAAGATAGGTGGGTTTGGAGAGTTGGTAACGATATCGGATTCACAGTGGCAGTGGTAAAGAAGTGGTTACATGGAACGGATAATAATAATAATACAGGACGCTTTGGGTTCACGTGGAGCAAGTGGGTCCCTATTAAATGTAATATTTTAATGTGGAGAGCGTGTTTGGATCGTCTTCCCACTAAGGTGGCTTTGACGAGATGGGGCATTTGGTTAGATAGTCATCATTGTAATTGGTGTGAGAGCAGTGAAGAGTCTATTGAGCACCTTCTGACGGGTTGTAGGTTTGTAGTAGGTATTTGGCAAGGTATATCGACATGGTGCAAGATTCCAGGTACGTTTTTGTTTCATGTCAAGGATTTGGTGGAATGGCATGAGAGGTGTGACATAACTGGGAATAAGAACATGGTGCTTCACGGGATTATTATAATTTCTTGTGGGAGGATCTGGAAGGCGATGAATGAAACTATATTTTTGAGTAAGGAGCCGGAGGTTGTGGAGATAATCACAGACATTAAGTCCTTGGGGTTTTTTTGGTATAAGCATAAGTTTAAAGGTGGTGTCGTTGATTGGTGTGCGTTTGATGTGATGTAATATACGTTGTGGTTTTCGGCCCTTTCTTCTGTCTTGGAAATAGGTGGCTGGTGTTTGGTGTTTCGTTTAATGAAAGTTAAGTTTCAAAAAAAAGTACTAAACTATAAGAAAAAAATTATACTAAGGCATAAAATAAAATGCGGGTTCCCATTATATAACGTTAAACGCGTATCTGAATGGACACCAACCTCTTAAAAAAAACATATGCTAAAAAAATCAAGTACTTTTCTAATTTTAAAGTCACTAATAAAAGCTGGACAAAGAAAATAAATTTAACCAAAAGAAAAGAAAATTTTATATTTATACTATTGAAGAATCACGAATCCTGCATTACCGTATAGACGCTAATCCTGGTAGTGGTTCTACTATATTTTATAAAGAGGTGTGTTTATAAAAGACGTGTGGGTCTAAGGACCAGACCAATGAGTTTAAGAGACTACCGATTAGAAGAGTCAAGCCTCTAAAGGTTAGTGTAATAAACAAGGGGTTGAAAAAGATACGAGTGAGTTCGTAGTCTTTTTGAGTGAAAGTCTCAGTGAATATCGCATGCCAACAAAAGGAGAAGGAGCTCCTCCTTTTGTAGTACCTCGACGTCATGTTTTCTCAGACCATCCTCTACCCTTGATGGGGCCCGGCCCAGGTAGAGATGTCTCCAAGCTTCCGGCCCAAGTCCATAAGCCCATTGGTGCAAGTGGGTTTTGGTAAAAGTAGAAAGTAAAGTGCAAGGGGGGGATGTTACCGTCCTGCTGATAGTACATGTGGCGTCCGCTGAGTGGACGCCGGTGGGCGGCGGACACGTGGCATCCTCTTATTGGTAGACCGAGGGCGGTGGGTAATCATCATCTTTCTCGAAACTCAGGACAAGTTGAGAAAGCCTTGTGTCAGAGATATATCTTGGCTGGGAGGCTGCCACGTCATTGTCCTTTCTGTGTTTCAGACTGGGAGCAGTCTTTGATTGGTCGAGAACTCTGGCGGGCAGCCTGTTGCATCAGGAACAGTTGCCTGGCTTTCTTGGGAATCTTTGAAGCGTACTGGGCCCGCCGACGTAAAACGGGCGGATGAGCTTGCGTCTGGCGTCGGTTGGACGCCAGACCTAAAACGGGCGGTGGACGCTAGACGTTCCGCTGACGTATAACGGGCGGGTGGACGCTAGACGATCCGCTGACGTGAAACGGGCGGATGGACGCCAGGCGATGCCTATTTTAGTTGGGCGATGATATGGTATTTATGATGTTTTGATACCATATCCCTTCAAGTCCCCCAGTCCAGTGCTTTCATGCAGCTCTGGCAGGGGAGTGCTGGACTTGATTTCACATGTGTACTTTGAGTTACATCCAGTCGTCACTGGGTTTTCGTGTAACAAAGTGTACGTGTGTTTTATATAACCTCATCAACTAGTGCATGCACAGTGATCAAGCTGCGGGCGTATGACGGAATATGCGTTCATTGCGTGACCAAATATTGGGTCCGGGCAAATAAAATGAGAGAAATTCATTTGTTATGTGTAGGGCTTGAAGCAGGATAAAGAGAATTAATTCTTCGACCATAAAGCTTGAAGCAAGATGAAGAGAGTTGACTCTTCATGCGTAAAGCTTGAAGCATGAAGAAGAGAGTTGACTCTTCATGCGTAAAGCTTGAAACATGAAGAAGAGAGTTGAATCTTCGTGCGTAAAGCTTGAAGCATGAAGAAGAGAGTTGAATCTTCGTGCGTAAAGCTTGAAGCATGATGAAGATAGTTAACTCTTCATGCGTAAAGCTTGAAGCATGATGAAGAGAGTTAACTCTTCATGCGTAAAGCTTGAAACATGATGAAGAGAGTTAATCCTTCATGTGTAAAGCTTGGAAGTTTCTGTGATAAATTTTGGTCTTCCTTGTGATATTGATAGCTACGTTCATAGGATTGGGAAGAACTTCATCAAGAAGTATCAGGCTGGCTTGATCAATATATTGAAAGTTATTCGTCTTGTGGGAAAAGGAAGTCCTTAATTTTTGCAATTTTGCACATGAGCATGGGGCCTGAGAAGGCGTCGGGCCTGATTGTGCGTCCAAAAGATTTGAAAATGGAAATCCTGAGGTTTTTGTCTCTGGCGCGCACGCATGGGGCGTGAAAAGGCGTCGGGCCTGATTACGCGTCCAAAAGATGTGAAAATGGAAACACTAAGATTTTTGTCTCTCGCGCGGAGGCGTGGGGCTTGAAAAGGCGTCGGGCCTTATTGCGCGTCCAAAAGATGTGAAAAGGTATTTCTTGTCCCTGTCTGCTCCTGTATTTGCTCCGCATTAAATTTGTCTTTTTGAATTCCGTGTGAATTCAAGGCGGGAATGTTTGAAGGTGAAGAGACGTGTCTGACGGTTAGTACACCTGCCTCGGAGAACGTGTTTGACAGTTACTGTGACTGTTGAGTTGGTAGGCCGCCACGTGTCGTGCATTCGTTTCATCTAAAAATATTTTACAAACAATAACCTGAAGTTAGTTACCTTCTTCTTTCTTGGCCTTTTTGTTGGCATTGTTTCATTGACCAAATAACCTGAATATATAAACAAGAAATTGTCATTAATCTAATCATATTTAAAACAAGTTTTAGAAGCTATAAAGAGGAAATTGTAATTAATTTTTATCAGCATTGTTCAACAAGCACCCATCGGCCATCGCCAACCATCATCTACACTATCATCTACACTGTACCACCCACCCGCTCTCACATCTTCATCTCCAACCACCGTACACCTTCACAATGTCTATTTTCTTGCATTACATCATTAGTACTCGTACTCGTTTTGTTTCTGATCTTTATGAGCTAAAAATCCGACTAAGCATGTTTGTCTCAAACTTTAAACATCGGTGACCACATAAAGCTCTAATATAGTAATATTTTTGGATGAAATAAAATACAAAGCACATAAAGTTGAATAAAGAACCTGGATACACGCTAACTCCTTATTGGTTAACAATCTTGGACCTTCTTGACCCGTTTGACCCATAGAAATAACATAAACCGTTTGACCAGTAGGACACGAAATTTAAACCAAATACATTGATCGTGTCATCCTAACACTCTAACCAAAGTCATAATAATATGTGCCTTATTTAAAAACACCCTTGTTTTATAAGCGCCTAGCGCCTAGGCTACGACAGCCTTTGCGCCTAGGCACTTTGACAACATAGGTTATATATTTGCATAGGATAAGGTAAAATAAAGAGAAAACAATCAAGTATAATTACAAATGCATGCTTACATGAAACTGACCTGTATGAAGAAAAAATATCCTTCAAAAACTCATGCTTTTAGCTAAGGCTGCTCCATCACTCCATTAGTAAAAGTACTTTATCAACAATGATGACTAAAAGTAATAATAATAATAAGGTATTAATATAAAGAACATATGGAAATAAAAAAACACATTAACAAGACATGTTGATTTAAAACCACTACAAAACGGTCGATATTTCAAAGTAGTCACAAATCTAGAAAGGCATGTTGATTTCAATGTAGTCACAAAGCTAGAAAGACATGTGTTAAATATATAATACCGTATTTAAAACATCATAAAGAAGCTCTTTTGAGTAAAACACAAATAATATTGCATATTGCAGCATTATGAAATTTAGATGATTAGAAACACCATGTCCTAATTAACTTAAAACAGAGGAACAATTAATAGAAAATTATAGATCTGGCTGATGAAACTTTATAACTAACTCCATTAATAGAAAATGGCAAACACCATAATAGCATTTTTTAACTCTTAACACAAACACAAAAAAGAGGAAACCAGATATGAAACTAAAAACGAAATAAATAGAGACAATACCAGATTTCTGAGGCCATGTGTGAAGTCGTGCGAAACATCAAAGAAGAGATGTAAGCAGAATCATGGTGGCAACAAACCTAAAACCCTAGAACATAGCAACCGACATATATCATTGTCATCCTCATCTTCCTCTTCATCTGTGCAGATAAAAAACCTTAAAAAGACAAAAAAAAAACCCAAAAAAAAAACGAAAATCAACCAGATTACCCTTGAGGAAGGTCAGAATCTTCATAGAACCGGTGAAATATTCATCAATCTGGTGAAATATTCTTCGATCTTCGTAGATCTGGTGAAATGTTCTTGAATCGCCATAGAGAGAGAGAGAGAAGGGGGCGGATAATGTTTTCAAATGTTATATGTGAAAGAATGAAACCCTAATCAGATTTCTATCCCGTTTTTTTTTCAGCTTGTACATAATGCATTATAACTTGCACCACATAAAAGTATTAAAGCATTTGTGCATTGAACCATTGTAAAAGCTTTAAGGTGTTGTACATCTCTTAAAAGTGGCAAATGACCATTTCTGCCCTTCCTATATGCTTATTAATATAGTATAGATAACTTTTGGATTTAACTCTGATTCTTATTCACCCAACTATGCTTTTGCAGCAAGTGGTGATCCCCAAGCATCTGAAAACATGTCTTTTTAGTATAATGACCTTCAATATTTTGATCCCTTGGACTTGGAATAAATGAACATTTTGCACCAATTGGCTCTGCTTAGTGTTAGAACTAACAATTTCTATAAGAACACTGGCAGAAGATATCCAGGTTTACATGGTGGGTCAAAAGTGGGGTTGGATAAATCTAAAATTAAGTGTTACAAATGTCACAGAATGAGTCATTTTGCTAGGGAATGTAGGATTCAAAATGGAACACCTTTGATTACCTATCCAAATCAAAGGCCTTAGACAAACACTGATCAATTTTCCCAAAATACACCTAGACCAAATGTGAAAAACACTGCTCACTTTACACAGTATTCACCCACTGTTCCTGTGTAACATTTCGCATTTAATAATTGTACATTACGGAATTAAAACGACAAGTTTTATTATTTTTGGTGATATTTTGAACCCTTATACAAAGACAATTATTCACACACACACACACACACATATATATATATATATATATATATATATATATATATATATATAAAAGTTTATAATAATAATAATAATAATAATAATAATAATAATAATAATAATAATAAGCATTGGATATTTTTTTTGTTACAAAACAAAACCTCTTCCTTTTACAAATGCTGAAGCCCAGCAGCACAGCGCACACAAGAGCTCAGCCCAACCAGCATGGCCCAAGGCCGGCCCAACTGCCCCTCCCCTTTACTGCATTTTAAAAACAAAAAAAGAGTGTTTATGCCGGGTTTCGAACCGGTGACCTTTCACACCACACACAACACGCACACTTACCACCTGCTCCATACCTCTTTGTTGGTTTAACCCAACTTAAAAATTTATATAACATCACTAAACGCAGTTTCTTCTCCTTCTTCCTAGTACAGACGCGAGACAGCAGATTTGACCCAATCAAATCAACGTAATTGACGCGTAATCAATCCAGTTTAGGGAGGTTACTTGATTATCGGTCAAATCTGACTCGGACACACAGCTAATACCATTCAATTGTTGCCTGATTTAAGATTAAACGCGTTTATATAACCTTCCATAAACTAAAGATCTAATTCGTTATAATAACAACGTTTATTGCAATCAAACCTGGAGAAACATTCACATAGGGCCGATTAACATAAACCCCAATACACATCCACTTAAAAACTCTCAAACTATTGGATTTTGAAGCTTTATGTTCGATACTTACCTAGGCCGATTCAATCTTTCTCTGTTACTGTAAGTTCAATTATATCACATGGTTTTGTTCGGATTTTTATGTAGATTAAAAGCCCTATGCGTGTTTATGTTAACAGTAACAATTGATTGGTCAATTGGAATGAAATCGTTTCTAGGGTTTATGCTATTTGGGGCTTCCATAATTAACCTTTATATATAAATCTGTTCAAGTTTAAAGCATTAGACGTGTAGAGCAGTTGGTTGAGTATGTATTGGGTAAACCTTTGGACCGGTTCACGCCCTGGGTTCGAACCCTTCCAACAACAACATATTTTTTTTAACTTCTTTTATTTATATATTTTATCTTCAAACTTTTAAAATAGTTTTTAAATACTAAAAAATGGTTTATAAATTCCACAAAAATTATTTTATGTTATTCTCATGACAAAGTTTATCTTACAATTTTTAGTTTTTCGAAAATCTTTTATTTATCATATATAATAAATATTACAAGTTTATTCTATTATAATTATAAAATTTTATAAAAATATCAAAACGATTTTATAAAAGTCCACAAAAATTATTCTGAGTTTATAAAACAATAAACAATCCAGAAATGATTTTTATTTCTGGAAAATCATTTATTTAATATTTTTAATATATTTTTGTTAGTTTTAATCATAAATAAATCATAATAAATCCAATTTTTGATATTTTTGCACCAAAATTTTATACAATTTATTTCTGAACATTTAGAACAGGAATATAATTTTTAAAATAATAATTCTTTAATTTTAGTATTTTTAAACTATTAAAGTTAAAGTTGACAATTTATAATAAATAGATTTAGTGATCTATTTTAAAGAAAATAATTTTATAAAAATTATTTTTTTATACTTTAAACACATTATTGTGATCATCTTAAATTTAATTTTCATAAAAAGATTTTTGGTTATTTATTTACTAAATTTCTCTCAATTGGCGAATATTTTTAATATTAATCAAACGAGCAATTATCCCCAATTCGAAGCCCTAGGAACTTATACATCTATAGACTTGATAGACTTAGACATATTTATTACCTCATTATAGGGTGATACTTGATACATTTGGGCAACACCATTATCCAATTTTTCAACAGATATAACATTTTACCAAGGTGAGTTTTACATAGCCCCTTTTCCATTTATCACCATTTTTGGGGTGAAACATGTTACAACATCATTTATGCAATTCAATCATCAATGTGTCTATGTGTTTTCTATGTTGCATTATGTCTTGAGCATGATTAGAGTAAGCACCATTCTAGCATAATCATTAACTCCGTACAAGCCGACGGTATACATTGATTGATCTATTGGACTGACAATCCCACCCGGATACGTGCCTCCTACAAAGGTAGCGTGGGTGTTTGTTATCGTATAACATATTCAAGTGGACCATGAGCGTATGGTATGTATCATATTATAACAGTCATCAGGGTTGATTATGCACTCGATTTATTTCTAGTATGTTCTCACATATGGACTAGATTGACATGACACATGAATTGCACAACAATTTTATTCAATTATCAAAAACCTATGTAATTCTCACCAACTTTTGTTGACCCAAAACATTTTTCAACTTAACATGTTTCAGGTTCTATTTGCTTGAAGATTTGAATTGATGCTTGAAGATATGTGTATAGTTTTATTCAATTTGATGTACAAATTCTAGAACAATTGTATGTAATTCATTTAAATCATTTAATGGAATTTATTACTCACCATGAGCTACTGAACAATCATCAATACGTGACATCCCGATGTTTCCGCCATCGGTTGGGGTGTTACAGATTGGTATCAGAGCCATGGTTATAGGGAATTAGGTTATTAGAAAAATAATCTAGTCTATAACCATAGGATATAACCAGTACTTGCTTCTTTTACTTGCTATTCTCTATCTTCCTTCTACTTCTTATCCCTACTTTCATCCCCACAAGAAGGTTGCTCTCTGTCAGTGGATCTACTCTTAGACTAATAGGACAAATTCCTCAGGTTTAACCTGAACCCCCTTGAGATCTCGTCGAAGTTCTAAATTTTAATAACGAACACGTGCAATCTGGAAGGGTGAACGTCTGTATTCTAAGTCTTCTGTCTAGGCTGGCATTGCGCATATATCCCAATCAGACGAGGGACCCGGATGCCTACCTGGGAATTCTCGGGATGAGGGTTCACTTATAGGCTAAAGCATGTCTTCATATGTTATTAGAATCTGGAATCTTTGATAAGTCAACGTTTTCGTTTATTCGTTTTAATTAATGAATAAATGATTACATTCCTTATATTACCTCATTCAATTCATGCCTCATTGAGACTTCATTGTGTTCCTTACAGATCATGTCTCCACGCCACAGCACTCGCATTAATAATGGTGACAATCATGAAGAAGAGAGCAGCAACCACAACCACCACCACAACACTAACCACAACAATGGAGGTGACGCCCAACTAGCTACAATTATTTCTCAACAATTGGCACAACAAATCACAACCCTGGTTTCTAACTTGTTGGCTCAAGTCATCCCAATGAATGGGAACAACAATGGAAATGGAAATGGCGATGGAAATCACATGAGGAACGGAACCTTAGTTCGGAAAAGCGAGAAAACAAGTATTGTGGCCGCGGTAACTACCAAGAACCAAAAGCGTAAGACCAGGAATCCTAATGTACACCTCACTACACAAGCCTCTAACAAGAAGCCTTATACAAGAAACTTTCCATTGTGTAAAACATGCAATCGACATCATCCCACTGTTTCAGCATGTCGCGTGTGCATCAATTGTGGTAGGTATGGCCATTTGGTCAACACATGTCGCGAGACCCCAAACCCTAATGCCAATCAACCTACCAACCCTGCTCAGGCTGATAATCCTAATCGATACAACTATGGTCAATGCTATGAATGTGGGGACCCAAATCACTACCGTAACCGATGCCCTAAACTAAACCGAGATCAAGACCCTCCAGCTACTTAACAGCAAGTTCCACCATTTAAATGTTGTTTGCTTTTAATTCTATGTAATGGCATTTTTGATTCAAGTAATAAATACAAGTATTATCATAACATCTGTGTGCATGCTTGTCTGAATGTGAACTGATTGCTATATCTATGATCATACTTGCTTACTTGTACGACAGTTAGTTGACTACCAAACAACCTACTTAACGATTGGTAGAGGTCATCATGTCTTTCCAACAGTCGGGAGAGGCCCTACCACCTGCTCAACGACTGGTGAGGACTATCAGACCTGCTCAACAATCGGTAAAGTCATAAAAGGACGCAAAGCCCTAATGTAAGGTAAATTAATAATTACGGTCCGGAACGTAATCATGAATTTACAGGTACGTTAAGGTAGTGAGAAATTTTATCAAGGTTCCCGGTAGTTGACCAATTGTAACCCTGGTTTTCCTTTTAACTTCGGGACGAAGTTCCTAAAAGTAGGGGAGACTGTAACATTTCGCATTTAATAATTGTACATTACGGAATTAAAACGACAAGTTTTATTATTTTTGCTGATATTTTGACCCCTTATACAAAGACAATTATTCACACACACACACACACACACATATATATATATATATATATAAAAGTTTATAATAATAATAATAATAATAATAATAATAATAATAATAATAATAATAATAATAAGCATTGGATATTTTTTTTTGTTACAAAACAAAACCTCTTCCTTTTACAAATGCTGAAGCCCAGCAGCACAGCCCACACAAGAGCTCAGCCCAACCAGCATGGCCCAAGGCCGGCCCAACTGCCCCTCCCCTTTACTACATTTTAAAAATAAAAAAAGAGTGTTTATGCCGGGTTTCGAACCGGTGACCTTTCACACCACACACAACACGCACACTTACCACCTGCTCCACACCTCTTTGTTGGTTTAACACAACTTAAAAATTTATATAACATCACTAAACGCAGTTTCTTCTCCTTCTTCCTAGTACAGACGCGAGACAACAGATTTGACACAATCAAATCAACGTAATTGACGCGTAATCAATCCAGTTTAGGGAGGTTACTTGATTATCGGTCAAATCTGACTCGGACACACAGCTAATACCATTCAATTGTTGCCTGATTGAAGATTAAACGCGTTTATATAACCTTCCATAAACTAAAGATCTAATTCGTTATAATAACAACGTTTATTGCAATCAAACCTGCAGAAACATTCACATAGGGCCGATTAACATAAACCCCAATACACATCCACTTAAAAACTCTCAAACTATTGGATTTTGAAGCTTTATGTTCGATACTTACCTAGGCCGATTCAATCTTTCTCTGTTACTGTAAGTTCAATTATATCACATGGTTTTGTTCGGATTTTTATGTAGATTAAAAGCCCTATGCGTGTTTATGTTAACAGTAACAATTGATTGGTCAATTGGAATGAAATCGTTTCTAGGGTTTATGCTATTTGGGGCTTCCATAATTAACCTTTATATATAAATCTGTTCAAGTTTAAAGCATTAGACGTGTAGAGCAGTTGGTTGAGTATGTATTGGGTAAACCTTTGGACCGGTTCACGCCCTGGGTTCGAACCCTTCCAACAACAACATATTTTTTTTAACTTCTTTTATTTATATATTTTATCTTCAAACTTTTAAAATAGTTTTTAAATACTAAAAAATGGTTTATAAATTCCACAAAAATTATTTTATCTTATTCTCATGACAAAGTTTATCATACAATTTTTAGTTTTTCGAAAAATTTTTATTTATCATATATAATAAATATTACAAGTTTATTCTATTATAATTATAAAATTTTATAAAAATATCAAAACGATTTTATAAAAGTCCACAAAAATTATTCTGAGTTTATAAAACAATAAACATTCCAGAAATGATTTTTATTTCTGGAAAATCATTTATTTAATATTTTTAATCAATTTTTGTTAGTTTTAATCATAAATAAATCATAATAAATCCAATTTTTGATATTTTTGCACCAAAATTTTATACAATTTATTTCTGAACATTTAGAACAGGAATATAATTTTTAAAATAATAATTCTTTAATTTTAGTATTTTTAAACTATTAAAGTTAAAGTTGACAATTTATAATAAATAGATTTAATGATCTATTTTAAAGAAAAAAATTTTATAAAAATTATTTTTTTATACTTTAAACACATTATTGTGATCATCTTAAATTTAATTTTCATAAAAAGATTTTTGGTTATTTATTTACTAAATTTCTCGCAATTGGCGAATATTTTTAATATTAATCAAACGAGCAATTATCCCCAATTCGAAGCCCTAGGAACTTATACATCCATAGACTTGATAGACTTAGACATATTTATTACCTCATTATAGGGTGATACTTGATACATTTGGGCAACACCATTATCCAATTTTTCAACAGATATAACATTTTACCAAGGTGAGTTTTACATAGCCCCTTTTCCATTTATCACCATTTTTGGGGTGAAACATGTTACAACATCATTTATGCAATTCAATCATCAATGTGTCTATGTGTTTTCTATGTTGCATTATGTCTTGAGCATGATTAGAGTAAGCACCATTCTAGCATAATCATTAACTCCGTACAAGCCGACTGTATACATTGATAGATCTATTGGACTGACAATCCCACCCGGATACGTGCCTCCTACAAAGGTAGCGTGGGTGTTTGTTATCGTATAACATATTCAAGTGGACCATGAGCGTATGGTATGTATCATATTATAACAGTCATCAGGGTTGATTATGCACTCGATTTATTTCTAGTATGTTCTCACATATGGACTAGATTGACATGACACATGAATTGCACAACAATTTTATTCAATTATCAAAAACCTATGTAATTCTCACCAACTTTTGTTGACCCAAAACATTTTTCAACTTAACATGTTTCAGGTTCTATTTGCTTGAAGATTTGAATTGATGCTTGAAGATATGTGTATAGTTTTATTCAATTTGATGTACAAATTCTAGAACAATTGTATGTAATTCATTTAAATCATTTAATGGAATTTATTACTCACCATGAGCTACTGAACAATCATCAATACGTGACATCCCGATGTTTCCGCCATCGGTTGGGGTGTTACAGATTGGTATCAGAGCCATGGTTATAGGGAATTAGGTTATTAGAAAAATAATCTAGTCTATAACCATAGGATATAACCAGTACTTGCTTCTTTTACTTGCTATTCTCTATCTTCCTTCTACTTCTTATCCCTACTTTCATCCCCACAAGAAGGTTGCTCTCTGTCAGTGGATCTACTCTTAGACTAATAGGACAAATTCCTCAGGTTTAACCTGAACCCCCTTGAGATCTCGTCGAAGTTCTAAATTTTAATAACGAACATGTGCAATCTGGAAGGGTGAACGCCTGTATTCTAAGTCTTCTGTCTAAGCTGGCATTGCGCATATATCCCAATCAGACGAGGGACCCGGATGCCTACCTGGGAATTCTTGGGATGAGGGTTCACTTATAGGCTAAAGCATGTCTTCATATGTTATTAGAATCTGGAATCTTTGATAAGTCAACGTTTTCGTTTATTCGTTTTAATTAATGAATAAATGATTACATTCCTTATATTACCTCATTCATTTCATGCCTCATTGAGACTTCATTGTGTTCCTTACAGATCATGTCTCCACGCCACAGCACTCGCATTAATAATGGTGACAATCATGAAGAAGAGAGCAGCAACCACAACCACCACCACAACACTAACCACAACAATGGAGGTGACGCCCAACTAGCTACAGTTATTTCTCAACAATTGGCACAACAAATCACAACCCTGGTTTCTAACTTGTTGGATCAAGTCATCCCAATGAATGGGAACAACAATGGAAATGGAAATGGCGATGGAAATCACATGAGGAACGGAACCTTAGTTCGGAAAAGCGAGAAAACAAGTATTGTGGCCGCGGTAACTACCAACATGTTTCAGGTTCTATTTGCTTGAAGATTTGAATTGATGCTTGAAGATATGTGTATAGTTTTATTTAATTTGATGTACAAATTCTAGAACAATTGTATGTAATTCATTTAAATCATTTAATGGAATTTATTACTCACCATGAGCTACTGAACAATCATCAATACGTGACATCCCGATGTTTCCGCCATCGGTTGGGGTGTTACATCCTGTGTCCAAACCACTGTTCCACAAATTCAATATGTTCAAACCCCTGTTGCTCAGGCTCAAATGCCACTAGCTACTACTCCACCCTCTACCCTTGCAGAGACTACTCAACAGAGCTTTTTCACACAAGGCTTTGTTGATTGGAGCAGTTTACTAGATGAGCTAACTGATGAGAACTTTGCTCGTGTTGCCAAATTTGAAAATGAACCAGAAAATTTTTGTTTCATGGCATTAGAAACAATTGTTGATGAAGTTGAATATGAGGAAGTAGTTTCTGAGTTTGAAAATATGACTGGTGATGGTGTTGATACAGTTGTTTCAGTTGAAAAGTCTGAAGAAGAGGTTGTGAATCTCTCATATCCATCGAGTGAAAATGATTATGAGTGCAAGTGTGATTGTGCATTGATTGCTGTTGCTATGGTATCTCCTCAAATCTTAAATGATTTATGTTCAAACAAATGTGTAATAGCTTTTGCAAACATTAAAGAGGTGAATGAAAACCTTAGAAAGGAAATTTTAGAGGATGAAATTCAGTTTGAAAAACTCACAAAAGAGTTAAAATCAAAATTAACTGAAAACGAATCTGAAATCAGTAGTTTAAAACATGAAGCAAGCATAACCAAGGACCAGCTCCAAACTATGATAACAAAATATCAGAGTTGTAAACATGAGCTTGAATCCACCCAAGTTGAGTGTGAAAAATGGGTGGAATCACGTAAAGCTTTGGAGATGCTCCTCAATAAACAGACCAAAAGTCATGTGAAATTTGGCATTGGTTGTAATGAAACCACTACTCAAATTTCACAAAACACTGACAAAAGGGAACCAAAGTTGGTTGAGGTTATTCCAACAAATTCGGAGGGTCAAGAAATTAAAATCACTAAACCTAATGGCAAGAAAATTGTTCTTGAAAAACTTGAAGGTTCCTCATCATATGATGAAATTGAAAAATATCAGTTTAAACCAACTTCGTTAGATGAGTGTGATGTTCTTGATAACTTCAAACCAGTCAATTTCAAAACTCCTACTGGTAAAAAGGCACCACAGGCAAAAATCATTCCCTTAAAGGATCTTCCAGCAGATGTTCAAACATCTGTTGAAAAAAAAGAAAGAAAAAGGGATGAAGAAAGAAAAGAATTAAAACTTGTTTTCTTCTAAAAGCATATGACATCAACAAAGGAACAAGTGTGTGTGATTCTAAACAACATTGTTCAATCTGTGGTAAAAAGAATCATAAAACCCAATAGTGTCTTTATCTCAAAATTTTTGATGTTAAAATACAAGAGTATAAAGTAAAAACTCAAATGAGTTAAGTGGTCAGTACTTTAAAAAGAAAGACCAAACACACTTTCACACCAAACCAAACATCTGTTATAAAAAATCTTAATGAAAACTCTGCTCCTAGAGATGTCCAAGTAACAGATGCTCCACCCTCAAAAAAGTTTCCAAGAGGACATGGACAACCACCTTGTCATCGTCTGCCACATGTCTATGAAGAGCCAAAAAGGCCTTCAAAACCAAAAGTGAATAGATATCCTCATGGTTACTATCATCAGACAGAAAATGGTCAAAAATCTGTTGCACCAAGTGTTGACATACAAACACTGGTAAATGGTCAACAACAGTTGTTGAACTTGGTTCAAAAACTTGTTCAAACCACTGATCATTATCCTAAACTTGAGCCTGTAAGGTCTGGGAACCCATAAAAATCCAACTTGGCTTGGGACAATAACCAAAACTAACTCCTTATCAATGTGCAGGGAGCTTCTTCTTGCTTAGATAGTTTGTAGTATGTAGACAGTGGAGGCTCCAAGCACATGATAGGATGTAGAGCCCTACTTTTGTACTTCTTAGCTCATGGAGGGGGTGATATATCTTTTGGTAATGATTCTAAAGGTAAGGTGTTGGGTTCTAGGACTGTTCAGGCTAGGAGACTCAAGTTTGAAAATGTCAATCTTATTGATAATCTTAAATTTAATCTTCTTAGTGTTTCACAAATGAGTGACAAAGGCTATAGCTCATTCATCACTAAGAACACTTGTAAGATTATTGGGCCATAAGTGGTTTAAAAGATTGATACCATCATAGCTGAGAGCAAAGCACAACTTGTTTCTCATAGAAGTGGCAATGTGTATGTGGTTGATATGCTGAATGATAACCCTATGACAAATGTATGTCTATTGTCTGCTGCTTCATCTAAAGAGACAGAATTGTGGCATAAGAGATTAGGTCATAACAACCTTCAAACTATTAACTCACTCTCAAAACAAATCCTTGTGCGAGGCCTTCTATCAAAAGAATTCAAATGTGATAAGCATTGTGTTTCCTACTTAAAAGGTAAACAACATAAAAAGCTCGTTCAAATCCATTGATGTGTCCAAAACTAGTCAGTGTCTTCAATTGTTGCACATGGACTTGTTTGGCCCAGTTAAAATCATGAGTCTAAGGAAAAAGAGATTTTGACTTGTCATAGTTGATGATTTTTCTAGGTTTACATGTACTTACTTTTTACACTCTAAGGATGAAACTGCAGGTATCTTGAAGGACTTTGTCACCAAAGTTGAAAAGCAATATAACTTGCCAGTAAGCCCACTGCAGGTATCTTGTGAAACCCACACCAGAAATCACCAAAAAGAAACTTCCATCCACTAAGCCCACCAAAAAGAAAACAAAAAGGGTAACTCTGGAAGATGAGATACCAGAGAAAACCCCTGTTGTAACACAAATACAACAAACAACCACTGTTGATACTTCCTCTCAACAGATGGACATATCTCAACCCATCCAAACTCCTCATGTATCCTCTCAAAAGGATGATGTTGTAAGGCAAGGGGAACCGCCTCAAGAAGCATATGATTCACTTGAACATATGTTCAAAAGTCCTTCTCCAAAGGCTGCTTCTCTTCTCACCCCACAACCCTCACCATCACATGACAGTCCTATTCCACCCACAATGCAACCCTTGTTCGAAGCCATTGACAAAACTTAGGCTAATAATAGTTCCTCTCAGCCACCAATCATTGACTGGGCCTGAGAAAAGTCAAGTGGCTAGCACATGAACAGAGGTGACTGGGCCTGAGAAAAGTTAAGTGGCTAGCACATGAACAGAGGAGGCAACGCCCTTTGAGTAACTTGTAAATCAAGGAGGTTTTCCAAGTGAAGCAGCCACTACTGTTGTAGAGACCATTGTCTCACAACAGGAAAATGGTTACATAACAAAGACTTCCTTGGAGGCAACAACTGATGAGGACACTATTGTGACTCCTAAACCAGTTGGAAGTCCCCAGTATCAAGAAAAAGGGGCATCTGGTTTCTTTTCAATGGACTCACCTCCTTGAACTGAACCAGATATAACTACCACTCCTGGTAGGAATTCAGATGGTCCTATTAAATTAGGTGATGGATTAAGATACTAGGAATTGACGGACATGGTTAACACCATTGAGTCATAAGTGGATGAAATCAAGACAGATCTCAAGACTATGATGAAAACTTTGGATACCCTCACCAAAAGTCAAACCTTCACCCAAGATATTGCTATTGAACTATGGAAATCTGTCAATCCAATTATCATAGCTCATAAAAAACTAGAAGATCAAACACATGAAACTTACATGGCTGAGATCAGAAACATGGTGGATGCTAGGTACACAGATACCCTGGCAGATATTAAAGCCATTAAGGAACATCTGCTGAAGACCATTGGCTTTGCCCCCACAATAATACTAAGGGATGAACATGATGATGAGTTCATAGCTGATGATGCCAAAAAGCGGGAGAGTGGCAGAGATAGATTGCCAAAGCTTCAACTTCTCAATCCACTGCTCAAACCTCTGGTGACACTGCCAAAGCTGACAAGGCAAAGAAGATTGATGAATTTGCAAATGTCATGGATAAAAAGGCTACTGAAGCAAAGCTAAAAAGGTCTGAGACTTTGGAAACCAAAGCAGAGTCTCTTGTGAAGCGAAAAGAAGAAAAACAGAAGGAAAAAGAAGATGTTGGCTTCTCAAAAACAAAGAAAATGCCTGCAAGACATGTTAGGCAACCACCATCCATCTCTAAAACATCTGTTCCCAAAACCTCTGCTGCCATAACCGCTACAACCACTGAACCTATCATTACAACAACCACCAGCACTACACCATCCATATCCATGTCACCCATATCATCTTCTCAAGCCCAAACATCTGCTGGTACTAAACAAGTGCCAACAAATGTTAACACACCCACTACTTCACAACCACCATCATCCCCTTCGATCCTGCACAAAAGGAAAAGAAAGTCCACCTTCGTGGTACAGGATGAGAACATTGAAACTACACCCATTTCATCACCACCATCTGAACCCATTCCAGCCATTCCATTGTCATCTTTCTCACCACACACTTCCAAATTTTCATCCCATTCTTCCACCACCAAGAGACCACCACCAAGCATGATCCCATTGGCTGCTCAGTATCCCCTTGAACTTAACATCATCAAGGGGGAAAATTCAATCCTTCTACAATACTGAGGATCCATCACAGCTATCCTTCTAATCTCTCCCAAATCTGCCTTAACCTAAGAATATTTATGAATACTTGAAATTGAAAGAAATACATACATATATGATTATTAAGGAGAAGTGTAAAGGAAAGGATGACATGACTGCTCAGGGCATCCATTCAGCAGAACTTAGCAAATTGAGAAGGATTGAGGATATTTCTAAGGACCTGAGTAAGTGTATGTCCAATAAACCAATCAGTGGTGAATTGGAGAAGTTAATAAGGGAATCTCTTCTGGATCAAATCATGGAAACTAAGCCTTACAAAGCAAATAGAAAACAATTTGCAGGTTGGACCACTCATGCTTTACAAGAAGAACTGAATAGAATTGAAGAAATGGCTAAGCATCCAAATCAGATGGCCTATGGTCCTGATTTCAGAAAAGGTAAAGACCCCGTCAGAGCCTTAATATTCAAAAGAATGAGAGAAGAACTGGTAGCTACTGATTATGGAGAGATGAAGTATGTGGCAAGATGGTCTAAGCTAAGGCTAGTTGAATACAAGAAACTTGAAGAGAAAAGAAAAATTGATCCTACACTTCCAAGAAAACCAGTTTACCCTGATGAAACAGAGGTTAGAAAATCACAAAAGACGTTTTCACTTGACAGTCTACTCTCAATATCTGATCTCACCTTTGCTGCCAAGAAACAATACAAAAGGCAGAAGCAGATGTCTGAGGAGGATGAAAAGGAGTATGATGATACTTTTGTGAAAGAAGGGATTTTCAACCAGGTCAAGTACTTCTTTAATCCCATAAGTCAAGAACTCAGAAGAATCATTGGCAGGCCTCCATCACCAAACTCATCAAGAATAAATTTGCAACCCAAAAACTCCTAATATTCAAAAATTCTAAAGTGGAAAGTCAACAAAGACACCCACGAATTAACTTTTCTCAGATCTGATGGAGAAGCTCAAAAGTTACGAATTGACTTTGCTCAGGCTCTTATTGATATTCAATAAAGGATAAAAGTTCACTTTCTTTAACATCCATCACTTTGAGAATAACTTGACAAATCAAAATTCTCAAAAATGGATCCTCATAATACTGGATCTACCACTAAACGTGTTATGCTAGTTAGAAATGAGTATAATATCTGGCAGAAAAGGTTGGCTCATACTCTGTCACAGACCAACACTCGTTGTTGGAGATCTGTCATGTATGGACCTTATAAACCAGTAAATATAAATCTTGAAACTAAGGAAGAAATTCCAAAAGACCAAAAAGACTATACTGATGAAGATTTCCTAAAACTTGAGCTTGATGCTAAGGCATTCTCTATGTTGGCAATGGCTCTCCCAAATGATATATACTCTTGAATTTTACATTGTGAAAGTGCCAAAGAGCTTTGGGACTGCATAAAAGAACAGTTTGGAGGAACTGAAGAGGTGATTGCCAACACTAGAGAAATTCTTGCTCAACAATATGAAACATTTACTCACATTAATGGAGAAACTTTGACACAACAATTTGAAAGATTTTCCTCATTAATCTCTTAGTTAAAATTAAATGGTCAGACCTATACAACAGTATCTATGCTTCATGGATTTTTACGGTCTTTACCAGAAAAATGGGAAACTTACTCAATAGTTCTTAGATCTGGACCAGATTTTAACTCCCTCACTCTTACAAAATTACATGGGAGATTGCTAACTTTTGAAAGAGAAATAAATCAAAAGAAATAGTTACAATATTCTGGCAAAATAGCTGATGACTATATTTCAGGTAGTACAACACTTTTAGGAAAACACTCACCTTCTTATCCAAATGATTTTGGATCTTTTGACCATATTGACATAACCACTGGGATCTCATCAGAAAGGCCATATCCAGGTTATGACAATGAAGAAGACAGTCAAACTACTGATAACATGTGTTTTATAATGGATTTTTTAAAAAATTCCAATAGTGATGACTTAGAAGAAATGGACATACTACATCAACCGGCCATGTTAAGCATAAAAACAAATAAATTTTATAAAAGGCCATGAAGGAAATTTCCAGGACTGAACAGTTCTATAAAAGTTGGTTTTGACAAATCTAAACTTAGATGTCATAAGTGTTAGAAGTTGGGACACTTTGCTAGAGAGTGTAGAAGCTCTAGCTTTAACCAATCACAGTCTGGAAATCAGTTTAACTCCAGTTATAATAGGAATAATGGAACTCAAGGGAGTGCTCATTTTGTACAGGCACAAGCTCCACAAATTCAATATGTGCCTCAAATACAATATGTTCAGATGCCTGCTCAACAACAGGGCCAACAACAAAAACCTCCTGTTCCAAGTGCTCAACATCCTCCACAAACTCAACAACCCTCTTAACAAAGTCTTTTTACATTAGGGTATGTTGATTGGAGAACTCTTCCTTTTCACACATTTGAATGCAGTCCAGATGCAGACAACAAAGTCTATGACATCAATTGGGGAGAACCTGATAATGGCAGAAAGAATTTTGCCTTAATGGCATTTGAGGGATGCACCTCAAAATCTGCCTTGTCTCAGGTATCAAAAGAATCTTTGTTAAAACTTTGTTCAACTTCTTGCAAAGAATCTTTTGCTCTCATAAGAGAGACCAGTGTGCATCTACATGGCAAAGCAAATGACTCTAAAAGAAAATATACTCAGATAAAATGTGATTTAGAAAGAAAGCTTGCTGCAAAAACTAAAGAAATTTCTAAATTAACAAATAATGCCATTGAATCTCAAGCACAGATTAAAATCATGATAGAAGACCTAGGAAATGTCAGAAAAGAGCTTGCTGACACCAAGGTTGATTGTGAAAATTGGGTTGAGTCATGTAGAGGTTGCCAAATGCTGCTTAACAAACAAACCGCATCAAATGTTAAGTTTGGCATTGGTTACCACCATACTGAAACACCAACTGATTTTACTCCCAAAATTGCTGATGATGGGAGTTGAATAGTTATAAATCAAACTTCCAATATGAACGAATGCACAACCTTTAATCAGAACTTTCTCAAAATTGAAAAAGAAAGTCTTGCAGAAGTTTTAAATACTGACATTAAGTCATCAGTAGTTTCATCAACATTAGGAGTTGAGAACCTGAAAACTACAGATGACCTAACTCAAAACTTAAAACTGTCAGTAATTTGCGTTTCACATCTCATGGTAAATTTAAAATGAAGGAAAAGGCAAAAGAATGTGAAATTTGTGGATTGTTTAACCACAAAAGAGAATTTTGTAGACATAGAAAAGGAAATCAGTACAACAAGAAAATCTTACAATTGGTTGTGGGAAAACAAATCAAACAAGATTTTGAAGAAACTTTTTATCCCAACAAATAACAACCAAGTAACACCTTTTCTCAGAAAAAGACTAAATCTCAACAAAGGCCTTTTTCTCAAAATTCCTCTTCAATAGTTGGACCTAAATCATCAGCAGTCTCACAAACTGATGAGATTGAAAATCTCACGAATTTGGTAAAACTATTGATGACCAAAGTTGATGGTGGTCCTCAAAAGGTCTCCACCATTGGATTTAATGACAAATCCATTGCCAAAAAGACATGGATTTCTAAAAATGGTCCAAACAAACTGTTCCTGTTCTCAAGAGCAAAACCAAAGCCAAACTGGATTGGGTTGCAAAATCTAACTAATTTTCTATATGGTGCAGAGGGTCTCCAGAGGTCTTAATACCATTTGGTATGTTGATAGTGGAGGCTCAATGCACATGACAGGATGCAAATACCTGATAAGCAATTTTATCAGTCACAGAGAATGATTTGTGTCCTTTAGGAACAATGCCAAGAGATATGTGCTAGGAAATGGCAGTGTATCCTCTGGTAAAATATAGTTTGACCAGGTCAATCTGGTTGAAAACTTGGAATACAACTTGCTGAGTGTATCTCAAATGTGTGACAAGGGATATTCTTCCTTTTTCACCAAAACAGCATGCAAGATCATATCTCCGGAAGGCCAAAAGTTGATAGAGAAGATCATTGAAGATCATACTTTGCTAATAGCCAAAAGATGTGGCAATGTCTATGCAGTGGACATTGAAAAAGACAAAGTACTGAACAACACTGCTTGTTTCTTCTCAAGAGCATCAACTTCTGAAACTGATCTCTGGTATAGCAGACTTGGCCATGTGAACTTGAAAACCATAAATAAAGTCACAAAAATGGGTTTGGTCAGAGGTCTACCTTTGAAGGAATACTAGTGTAAAGAACACTGTGTTTCCTGTCTTAAAGGTAAACATCATAAGTCCTCCTATAAGTCTATTGAAGAATAAAAAACTACTGCATGTCTTCAACTACTCCATATGGACTTATTTTGATCAGTCAAGATTATGAGCCATGGTATGAAGAAGTACTGCTTAGTCATCATTGATGACTACTCAAGATTTACATGGGTCTTCTTCTTATATTCCAAGGATGAGGCAGCTGATACTATCAAGTTCTTCATTCTACAAGTAGAGAAACAAATCTCTCTCTCTCTCTGACAAAGTCATCAGGAGTGACAATGGGACAGAGTTCATGAACAAAACTCTGGATGAATTCTGTTTGTCCAAAGGGATTGTTAGACATTTCAGCATTCCCAGAACTCCTGAACATAATGGTGTGTTAGAAAGAAAGAACAAAACATTAATTGAAGCAGCTAGAACTATGTTAGCTGATTCAGGCATACCATTGTATTTTTGGGCTGAAGCAATCAACACAGCTTGTTATGTTCAAAACAGAGTCCTTGTCAACAAAAGACATTGCAAAACTGCCTATGAATTTCTTCATGGCATCAAGCCTCTTATCTCCTTTTTCAGGGCTTTTGGTTGTCAATGTTTCATTCTAAACATCAAAGACTCTATTTTAAAGTTTGCTGCAAAAGTTGATTCGGGTTATTTTCTTGGTTATTCTTCCACTAGAAAAGCCTATAAGGTTTTTAATTCAAGAACGAAGATAGTTGAAGAAACACTGAATGTCAAGTTTAATGAGTCAAAACAAACTCTCATTCCAGCACATCCTACTGAACTCTTTGACCTTGACAGTTTTCATTTCGGACCTGAAAAGACTGTTACATTATCTAAACCCACTTATTATGGTGATCAAGCATTTTATGATGATAGTACTCCACCATGGACTCCAAACGCAATTATTAAATCAACTTTCAAACCATCAGAAGTTTTACAAACTTCTACTTCAACAACTACTGATGAACAAATTTAAACTAGTGATTCAACTCCACATACTCCTGAACCACAGCAAACAACTGAACGAGATATCATCAACCTCGGTGGTTTGTTTGAAGAAGTTCAAGAGCTATCAACAAGTACAGGGCTGCAACAACTGATTGAACACAGAGATCATCCATTGGATCAAATCATGGGTGATATTGCTTTAGGGGTACTTACAAGAAACCAGCTTTCCAACTTCTGCTTTTTCTCAGCATTCATTTCTTAGTTGGAACCAAAGAAATATCAAGAAGCCCTCAAAGATAACAATTGGGTTCAAGCTATGCAAGAAGAATTGCTTCAATTCAAGAAGCAACAGGTCTGGGAAATCTGTCCCTTACCTCCAAACAAGCTACCAATTGGCACTAGATGGGTTTTCAGAAACAAACAAGATGAACCTGGTATGATTATCAAGAACAAGGCAAGACTGGTAGTACAAGGTTATTCACAAGAAGAAGGAATTGACTATGATGAAACATTTTCTCCAGTTGCCAGGCTTGAAGCCATCAGGATATTTTTGGCTTATGCAATTTCCAACAAAATTAAAGTTTTTCAAATGGATGTCAAGAGTGCATTTTTATATGGGAAAATAAAAGAGGAAGTGTATGTTTGTGAGCCATCTGGGTTTTAGGATCCTTCTTATCCTAATTGGGTGTACAAACTTAACAAAGCTCTTTATGGGCTAAAACAGGCTCCCAGAGCTTGGTATGAAACACTTTCTACCTTTTTACTCAAAAATCACTTCACTAGAGGCTCCATTGATAAACACTCTTTATAAACATGATGGTATCATGTCTTACTTGTTCAAATTTATGTTGATAACATCATTTTTGGTTCAACAAACACAAAACTGTGTGATGAATTTAAGAAACTCATGCAATCAAAATTTGAGATGAGTACAATGGGAGAACTGTGGTACTTTTTGGGACTGCAGATAAAGCAACAAACAATTGGAACTTTTATACATCAATCTAAATATGTTAAAGAATTATTGAATAAATTTTTTTTACAAGACAGTAAATCATGTTCCACTCCCATGACACCAACCACACAAGTTGAACCAGATGATCAAGGAAAACAGGTTGATCAAACCATGTATAGATGTATGATAGGTTCCCTTCTGTATTTAACTGCTTCCAGACTAGATATTATGTTCTCAACTTGTGTCTGTGCTAGATATCAATCTGCACCAAGAGAATCCACCTAACTATTGTCAAAAGAATTTTCAGATGTCTGAAAGGAACTCCTACATTAGGAATTTGGTATCCTGCTTCACGCAATACCAAGTTAACAACTTTTTCAGATAGTGATTATGCAGGGTGTAAAATGTCAAGAAAATCTACATCTGGTGGTTGTCAATTCTTAGGAAACTATCTAGTGTCCTGGCAATCAAAGAAGCAAACATCTGTGGCAACTTCAACAGCTGAAGCTGAATACATTGCTGCTGCAAGTTGTACATCACAGATTCAATGGCTCCAATATCAACTTCTTGATTATGGAATCAAAGAGACAAAGACTCCACTCTTAGTAGACAGTAAATCTGCCATTAGCATCATTCAAAACACTGTTCAGTTTTCAAGGACAAAACATATAGAAATCAGGTATCATTTCATCAGGGATTGCTATGAAAAAGGCAAGATTGAGGTGAAACATGGCACAACAGCTAATCAAATAGCTGATATATTCACCCAACCCCTTGACACATCAACATTTCAGAGGTTAGTTTCCATGCATGGAATGCTAAACTTTGAGTAAACTCTATAAGTGTTTTTCATTCTTTTCTATACAAATTTTACTTTCACTTGCTTGTTTACTCACTCTGTCTCAAACCTCTGTTTATAAACAAAAAGAGAGAAAAACTACTGATGTACAAAAACATCTATAAGGGAAATTTTCTGAAAAGAAAAATCTGCTAATGATAATAAAATCATCAAATATTGATTTTAGGGGTATTTTTTTCCTCCTTCTCAGTAGTTCAAAACTACTAAAGAACAAAATAGGAAACTCCTGATGAATAAATATTCATCAGAGGTTATAGAGAAAAAGGACAAAACAGTCTTTTTCTATCATTCTCAGAAGTTTGACCTAAAAGAACTATTAAACTTCTCAAACCCCTCTTTTCATTATTATCGTTTCAAAAATAAAAACTTCCCTCTATCTCAAACCCTATCTGAATCCTTCAACTGTTCTATCAAAAACAATGGCTCTAGTTCTCAAACAGGGACACAATCAAAGAGGCTACTTCGAAAAAGCTGAAGCCTGGTCCCAATACGATGAAATCATTGATTTGATCGTAAAATCTCAATATTACACGGTGTTCACCATTGACCCACCAATCCACACTAACACTCTTAATGAGTTTTGGGCAAACGCTGAGACTGTTACCGAAGATTGTAAAGTCCTTTCCTTGAAGACGAATATCAAAGGGAAAGAAATGGCAATCACACCTGCTAGCCTAGGAGAAAGATTAGGTCTTGATGATGCTGAAGCTCCTGATCAAATTCCCAGTGGAACAATTCAATCAACCATCATTGAGTGTGGTTACCAAGGTACATTATCACATGCTACCATTTACAAGAAATATTTTGATGGAAAACATAAACTTTTATTTCACTACATTATCATGTGTTTAAGTCCAAAGACTGGATCTTATGATCAGATGTCCTCAACCATGCAACCAATTTTTCGTTCAATCATTAATGAAACTAAATGTAGGACATCGTCATTCTTTTTCAATGAGTTGGTGTTGCATCCCCAAAATGATAAAAAGAAATTTTTGTTGTATCCAAGGTTCGTCATGCAATTTATTATCAAAGAACTTGGACAAGAGGTGCTTGTGGGTAAAACAACTGTTTTAAACACTTTAACCTCACAAGCATACTCTAGGCATAACAAACCGGCAGTCTTGCCAGAGGATGATCAAGGGGAACATGTCACAGTCCCTAAGGAACCAACATCCTCAAAACCCATTTCCAAATAGTCAAAACAACCCAAACAACAAAAATCCAAACACACCAACCCCCAAAAAAGCAATTCTGGAAGTTGAGATGCCTGAAGCTGCTAATGTGCAATCTGCACTTTCAAAAGAAGTGACTAAAACTTCCTCTCAGTCTCATTCATCTCAAATACCCGAAAGAGCACCAATATCCATTCTGTTTACAAGAATGAAACTCAAAAAGACCATAACTACTGACCTTTCTTTCAAAACAACTGAATCGACTGGACAAAACCCAGCTGCTGATCCCATAACTACTGACCCACAAACATCACCAGCACTTGAGATAACTAATATTCTCTCCGGGCTGAAACAACACAATCCATCTGAAAACGTCAATCCCCAATGCCACATAAACAACGGATAAAAATGCAGAAATGGGTATTGATGTGAATGTGTTCAGCCCTAACCAAGGAGATGAGGAGGGACCAAGGCCTCTAAGCCTAAACTTAGATTCCTTAGGTATATTTGAGGCTACTACTACTCTTATACCATCCAGTGATGGATTTGAGGATATAAGTACCATAGCTAAGACCTCAAATATGGAAACTACTGATGAAGGCCCTTTGCCTGAAGTAGGAAAACCTCAATACCAAGAAAAAGAGGTTCATGAGACAACTAGGTTAGGCCTAGCTCATGAGACAACTGATACTATTCTCATTGAGGACTATGTCAGTGATTCAGATGATTCCATTGATTTGGATGATGGATCAAAATCTCCACAAAATGAATTGACGGAACGGCAGACTGTGAAGGTCCTGATTCTAATGTATCTGTACTCAAGGAGACAGTCACAGAAGAACAGGTTAAAGACCACTTACACCCCAATTCCCCAAAAGTGGCATCCCCAGTTCACACTAAGGATCACCCCAAAACACACCCTCCAAAATCACAAAAGCCTACCCAATTCTCTGGGTTATCAAGCATAGACCTTAACCAACTATGCAACCCAGATGGTCCCTTATACAAGATGGTACATCAACTTATTTCTGATCATCTCAAAGACTTTATGACTGTTATGGAGATAAAGAACAACACTCAAATTGTGATGATTAACAATGCCATTGATCATAAGCTTGGTGAATTGTCAAGAAAGATGGAAGACAACATAAGACAATTAGCCCATATATTTGGTGTAACACCTCCACCTCCATGGTTTCCAAAAGTAGATGAAGCCAAAAAGGGGGAGATGTCAAAGGAACCTGAAACTGTGTCTCTTGAAGACTCAAAAAGAGCTAGAGAAGCACAAAAACTCAAGGTATCTCAAAAATTAACTGCCATGACCAGACAAGAAAAAGCTCGGAAAGAAAGAGATGAATGGTATCAAAAACAAGAGAGAGAGCTTAGAGAAAAGGCTAAAAAGTCCTCCCAAGACCATAGTGAAGTTGCTGCTGAAGACAAGACCAGAAGTACTGAAGACAATCCTTCAGTAGTTGATACTGCTCAGATCAACACTTCAGTAGTTGACAATTCCTACACTAAACCAAAACAACCTTCTAAAGCAACAGAAACAAACCCAGCTGATATTCCAAAGCATGTTCCCATTTCTTCTATACCAGTTACAGAAGATAAAACACAAAAAGAAGAAATGACAGAAGAAGAAAGAATAAAAGCAGAAAGAAAGGCAAAGGAAAATAAGATATGGGAAAGCTTAGAAGCAAGGGATGACTTGAGTCTTGATGAATAGTTACAAATCTATGAACAAAAGTTGAATGAGTTGGAATCACAAGAAAGACTTGATGAGCAAACTCTCCTTGCTGCAGAAGAAGATAAAAGAAAACAGCTGATAACTTATATCCGCAAAAACAGCAAGACAAGGAAATTTTCACTCAAGGGTCTTTCAACTGAAGAACTAACAAGACAGGCAGGGCTTATATCAGAAAGACTGGCCAAAGAGAAATACAGAAAGTTGAAAAGAGCCCAAATTATTCAAGAATTGGTAAAGAACAATTATGGTTCAAAGCAATAGATATGTAAGTGGAAGGAAGATGTACTTTATGAAACTTACAAAAAGTTCAAGGCTAACAGACTTGCAAATCTGGAGAAATTCAAACCCACACAGTCTGCTACCAAAAAGCCAGGGGAAAACACAACAACTAACTTCAAAATGGTTTTGCTTGAGAAGAACACCATTGTTGAAGATGATTTCACTGTTGATGAAAAGCCTCTATTGACACAATATAGGGATCTTGCAACATTTGCTTATCAACTACAACAAACCATTAAAGAACAAAAACATACCAAGGTGGTCACTGAACATCACATTCCTATTTCAAAAGGTGATACACCTGGTACTATGCTAGTTGAAAAGAGAAGGAGGTCCAATCTGATCAATGCTGAAAAAGAAAAACCTCCAACAGCAAACCTATATTCAAACCTACAAATAGTCCCATACAAACACAATTTATTCAAATCCAAATCTCCAATTGTCAAATGGTGCTTCACCCACAAGTCCAGTTCCTTGATTTTAGAAAGAAAAGACTTCTCAGCAAAAGTCCTTCATGACTTGACTGAATTGGAAAAATTATCTGATGAAGATCTAATGACCATTCAGGATATGATACTGGAAGAAGGACTACATTTAGAATCAGAGGTCAGCGAACTCAGACATCAAACAGTCAAAGAAATTTGGAGAGTTCTTGACTTAAGGAAGAGAGGATCGTATACATAAAGATAGACAAAGGGTTTGGCTTTATCAACCCAGGGGGAGATTGTAGGGTCAAAGAGGACTGACAAGCCAGTTATAAACCTTAGTCTTATATCCTCTTCACATTTTGTGAAACTACTGAAGTAAAAGATATCCAAAAGTTCTGAAGAGTAAAAGCATCAGAATTTCTAAAGATAAACCAGACAAATATCTGAAGAACAAACTACTGAAGACAAACTCCTGAAGATCTTTCATTAGAAGTTTGTCACTCATCAGCACTTTCATTAACCGACCTTAAACTCAGCAGCTTAGTATTATATTAGTTTTTGTTAAAGTATTTGTTCAAGTTTCGATAACTACATCCTGTTGTAGTATTATCTTACATTGTTTTAAAGCTTTTGATTACTTAGTCTGTATGCAATCTTTCGTCTATAAATAGAGGGATCACTCCCCCTATTATAGATAAGTTGTTCATTCACTCATCAATCTTAGACTTGAATATTTTCCTTCATATTACTTTGTAGTTAACCCTTCATATATTTGAGAATCATTCTGCATTTACTGTTATATTCATTTACTATTGATTCTCATCTTTACTTCCTAGTTCATTGATTGAGGGGGAGTCATAACTCTTGTTTAAAATGATGCTTAATCTTGAACACTTTAATATTCCATTGTGCAATTTACTTAGATACATTTATAACACACAAGTGTTCATAGATCAAAACTGTTAAGTAGAGCCACTGATCCAAGAGAAGAGCATCAAGCTATTATTATTATTAATGCCTCCTTGACAGAAGAAGTTCTTCCTGTCACGGCCGGGTTAACATCTGCGAGAGATATTTGGGTTGCTCTTGAAGCCGCTTTTTGCAACTGATCAATTGAGCGCGTTTAAAACTTGCGTGACAATCTATGGGCTTTAAAGAAAGGAGATAAAAGTGTGGCTGAGTATGGTCGTGAGTTCAAGGCTATATGCGATCAACTTTGCGCTATTGGGCATCCCGTTGATGATATGGATCAACTCCATTGGTATCTTTGTGGTTTTGGTGTATCGTTTGACAGTTATTCTACCACTATAAAATCGAAACGCCCGATTCCAACTTTTGCGGAACTTCTTGCATGTACAGAAAGTCATGAGTTATTCATTAAAAATATTAGAAATGATTCCTCTGTATCAAACGTTGCATTCTCGGCTCAAGTTGCAAGGCGCAATAATGTGTCTGGTAGAGGAAATTTGTCCAGAAACTCTATTCCTTTTCAGCCCAAATCCAATCAGCAGCACTTCAAGCCTAATCGGCCATCTAGACCAGCCTTTCGTGGATCTTCTAGAGGGGCTTATGGTGGCCTGTCATTTAATTCCCGTGCACCCACTTGTCAGTTGTGTAGGAAAGTCGATCACTATGCCTCTCAATATTACCATCTGGCGTCCTATGCGGCGTCGGCTCAACCAACTGATATGCAATTGGCTAATGCATTTCTTGCTCAATGTAATCTAAACTGTACTATTCCAGATTGGACAGGAGACACAGGTTCTTCCACTCACATGCTTCCAAACAATAATTCTCTACCAAATTCCACGCCCACCCAAGGTAATGAAAAAGTTTATTTTGGTAATGGATAAACGTTACCAATTACTCATGTTGGACACACTAAGTTTTTTGGTAATCTTGTTCTCAATAAAGTGTTAGTTGTGACAAATCTCACGAAAAATCTTCTTTCCATTGACAAACTAACAGAAGATAATCTTGTTGACGTTGTTTTTTCTCATCCTTATTTTTATATACAAGATCGTCGAACAAAGCAAACGCAAGCCAAGGGATGGCGTGAAGACGGTCTCTATGTTCTTCGCCAACCTCAAGAAGCCTTAGTGTCTGCCACATCGTGTCCTAAAGCTTCTTTTGAGTTATGGCATTCTTGCCTTGGTCATGTGAATTTTGATATTGTTTCCTTGCTTAAAAAATGGTTGTCTTTCCTTTACATCTCTTTTACCTAAACCGGGTCTATGTACTCCGTGTGAAATTGCCAAGTCTAAACGGAAACCTTTTGACGATAATACTAAACGGGCTACTTCTCCATTAGATGTTATTCATTGTGACTTGTGGGGACCATCCCCGGTTAGATCATTTGACTCTTTCGTTTATCATGTAGCCTTTGTTGACGATTACTCGAGATTTACTTGGATATATCCATTACGATTAAAGTCGGATTTTGTTGACGTTTTATCCATTTTCATAACATTTGTTCAAACACAATTTTCAACTAAAATCAAAATCGTTCAAAGCGATGCTGGCACAGAATTTACGAATCATTGTGTTCGTAAAATATTTGAACAAAAATGGTACTTTTCATCGTTTGTCGTACCCGTACACTCCTCAACAAAATGGTCGCGTTGAGCGCAAACATATGCACATTGTTGAGGCCGGATTGGTGTAACGCCCCAAAAATACTGTTCGCTTAATCACGCTACTAGGCGTGATTAACAAATAGCAAACTAATAGTATAAATAGACGTTTTATGAATAAAATAAAACTGGGACTTAGATGATAAGAATGTGAGTTATGTTCTATTAATGGAAATAACCTTGTTAGTGTTATCATCAAAATATATAAGTGAATAACACTAGAAACTAACTAGGTTAGTTAAGTTTCATAATAAATGGGTATTGGGGTAAACTTGAATGACCATTGGTGTAATTAGAGAGAATCGCATGGTTGGTCCCTGTGGTTTTCCAATATTGCACTCTTGATCCTAGTGCTTCACTATTTACATCGTTGGTCCTTGAGTTTAACAAAATTGCACTCGTGTAGTCCTTACCTCTAACTGTCGTTAAATTCCTCCGTTAAAAATAGGTAAATTACATTTTTGCCTTCAATTATAAAAGAAAAACAATTTAAAAACCTAAATAATAAAAAGATAAGTGGACCCTACCCCGTTTCTTTTTCCCCAACCCCACCCACCGTTCTTCTTCCACATATCTTCAACTCTTTCATCTTCTTCCCCTGCTTGCTCTCTCTCTCTCTCTCTCTCTCTCTTTCTCAACCACAATGCAGTACAGTAACATGACGACGACATTCACAGCAATAATAATATTATTATTATCATTCCTCCTCACCATAACCACCATCAATGCCCACAACATCACAACCATCCTAAACAGGCACCCTGAGTTCTCCACCTTCAACCACTACCTAACCATAACACATCCAGCAGACGACATTAACAACCGTCAAACAATCACTGTCTGTGCAGTGGACAACACGGGTATGAAAGATCTATTGTCCAAAAACCTCTTTGCTTAGGCTATGAAGAATGTTCAATCTCTTCATGTTTTATTTGATTACTTTGGTGCCAAGAAGCTGCATCAGATTACTAATGGCACAGCTTTAGCTGTGGAAGAAGAAGGGTGGGTAGGGTTGGGGGAGAAGAAGGGGGGTGGGGGTGGGGTCCACTTACTTTTTTTTTTAGGTTTTAAATTGTTTTTCTTTTATAATTGAGGGCAAAAATGAAATTTACCTATTTTTAACGGAGGAATTTAACGACAGTTAGAGGTAAGGACCACACGAGTGCAATTTTGTGAAACTCAAGGACCAACAATGTAAATAGTGAAGCACTAGGACCAAGAGTGCAATATTGGAAAACCACAGGGACCAACCATGCGATTCTCTCGTGTAATTATTTAGCCAAAATAATATTGTCAAGAAGACCCATAAAGGGTCATACGAATTCAGCCCCAAAAAGGGATTCTTGGACCTCAACCAAACCCTAATCACACCAAAGTGGGAGAATGGATGCAAGAAACTGAGGTAGCAAGATGGAGGGTGTGTTCTAAAGGGTTAATCTTCAAAGGTGAAGCCTTTGGTAAGAACCCTAACCCCCAATTCATCTAAATTTCGAACCACATAAGTGGGTTTTGAGAAAATTGTGTTAAACTCGTGTTAGTACTTGATTACAAGTGATGTTGATCATCTCCAATGGTTTAGTGATAAGCTAATTACTAGTAATTTGCTAGTTTGTAAAGATAGATGATTTTGGGTTTTCATTAGTAGCTTTGATTATGCTAAAATGGTTACCAATCTATGATATTAGCTTGAAATATATTAGAGATACACTCTATATGTATTGCATGATACTTTTGTATTGGTTGATTTGCAAGTTGAAATTGAAGGTAGTCTAACTTGATGGCTAGAATGATGTAGGCATGATATAATTGTACCATGTGCTTAGATTGTTGTACGCACACTAAGCAGTTGATGAAATGCCTAGCTAATGTCAATGTGTGAAATTGTGTGATTGCAATAAGTATGCCTTAGAAGCATGAATTCTAGGCTAAAAGGTAATGAGAAACACACCATACGGTGAAATGGAGACCTAATGATGATTAGGAAGTTAAATGTGCACTAAACTTAATGATTTTGATATGATTTATAAAAAGGGGTAGTTCGTAATTAGGACTATTGCCTTATGTTGGTGCATATAAGTATGTAAAGGGTAGTTTGACTTTTAAAAAGTCAAACTGACCCAAATATAAGTTTTGAATGAAGTGGTGTGTGAAAACTCATGAAATGAGTTAGTTATTTAATATAATGACTAACATAATTTATCTTGAGTATAGTGAAGTTTGTCGCTTGACAAGCATGGTAAAAGCATGGAAATGAACGAATCAAATGGATGCAATTCAAGCAGGAAACTCAATAGATGCATGTAAGTATTTCTTACGCTCTTAGTTTATAAAAAACAAAGGTAAGACGCTGCTGAGAATGCAGCGAAAACACTGCAGAAATTCAGTAAAACGCTGCTGAAAATGCAGCAAAAAGCTGCTAAAAACGAAGCGAAAATGCAGCAAAAATACTGCTGAAAATGCAGCGAAATTGCTGCAGAAAATGTAGCAAAAAGCTGCTAAAAACACAGCGAAAATGCGGCTGAAAATGCAGCAAAAATAAGGCTGAAAATGCAGCAAAAAGCTGCTAAAAACGCAGCGAAAAGCCTGCTGAAAATGCGGCAAAAATGCTGCTGAAAATGCAGCAAAAATCTGCTGAAAATGCAGCGAAATTGCTACAGAAAATGCAGCAAAAATCTGCTGAAAATGCAGCGAAATTGCTACAGAAAATGCAGCAAAAAGCTGCTAAAAACGCAGCGAAAATGCTGCTGAAAATGCAGCAAAAATAAGGCTGAAAATGCAGCAAAAAGCTGCTAAAAACGCAGCGAAAAGGCTTATAAAAATGCGGCAAAAATGCTGTTGAAAATGCAGCAAAAATCTGCGGAAAATGCAGCGAAAACTCTGCAGTAATGTGCAGCAAAAAGCTGCTAAAAAAATGTAGCGAAATGTTGTACTAAGTTTAAGAAAGCCCATTGTGAACGCCATGAGCGGGAACGGTATCCTTTGATAAATAATGAACTTATTACAAGGAGACTATAAGGTATAAGCCAAACGGGTTAAGTGGGTCAATTGAGGTTGCATCACTTGAACCCAACGCTTAATATAAAATAAATGAACTATGAGTAAACGGGTCTAATGGTAGTATACTCATCATTTGAACCGGTATCTAATGCTTATATAACATGCATTAGGATTCAAGAAGTTATGCGGATTAGATGGTGATGTCTCGCCATTTGAATCCCGCGAAATTAATGTGTGAATTAAGTTTTTACTACAGGTAAGAATATTGGAAAAATGGGCACATGTTGCCAATGGTCATGAAGAGAAGATTGCAAGGTATTGTAATGGGTCAACGCTACCTGGTAAGTACGTAGGCTAATAGACGGCCTTTGAGCCAAGAAGTAGTAACAACTATCCACATGAAGTGTGGATGTCAGATCGGTAAGTCATTTCGAAACTATGATTAATGCGCGCTTATACGCTTTGAAACGAATAAAGTTTGTGAAACTAAGAAAATAGTGAAAATAATTAAGGGATGTCGCTAATGGACATCCGTTGTTTAAGCAAATCCGGGCATATCCAAGTGCCCGGGGATAAGAAAGCGTTTGATTTAATAATAGAGTTGGTTATTCATATGATGGATAATCAATAAAACTTAATGGGTCAAAATGGGTAAATGTTATAAGGTGTGATGATCCGAACGGGTATTAAATTTTGGGATTTGATACCTTAACATGTGCAATTAAGGTTGGTTGAGTATCATAGGAATCGGGTTCTTTTATACAAGCAAAAGGGAGTTGCTGCAACTCTAGACCGTAGCCTACGGCTTGGAACCATAACCTACGGTTGTGAACCGTAACCTACGGCGGGGTTATTTCCAAAAATTTGAACAGTTATTTTAAAGCTGTAAATTGATTAGCCGAGGCTCGTTGGGTCTCTTTGCTTAATATATGATCCTAATAATTAACTTTTGGAATGAATTCGACCTATTAAACCCAAATACTAATTGTTTATCGTGCGTATTTGTGGTAGGTAAGTTTTAAGAGCATAACCGGACGCGGAACGAACAACGCACAAAACCGAACACGCTGGAGACCAAGATCGCCAAGGCGGATGGAGAATTGATTCCGTCTTCACACATTGTGTGGGACATTTTAATAAATCGTTAATGATGATATTCATAGCAAATGAGTTGGTAGTCAAGTTTTGTAATGACAAGTTTATAAACAACATGTGCGGATCATCCAAGAATCCGGATGTGTAGATATGGGTTCATAAAAAAAAATTTACGCTAAACTGGGATCATAAAACTGAATTAATTGGTTTATACTGGGTTGGGTCTTACAAGTGGTATCAGAGCCATAGGTTTGAGGGATCCGAGTGTCGGGAAGGATACTTGGACTCAAACCGTGCGCTCAAAGTGTTGAATGGTGTTCGGATCGATACTTGATCGAGGAATCCGGTAAGTAATATCTGAAATAACAATCCGGTTTGATCGGAGATTGTTATAGGTAATCAATAAGGATATTGTATATACACATGACACCTCAAAATCTTGGTATGGAAATGGTTAGTTGCCATGGGGGCCTATCCAAAGTTTAATTCGGACAACGACATTCTTGTATAGCAAGAATTCTAGCACTACTATTGCAACGATGCACACTAATACTGAAATGTCGTATTACTAATTAATTGATTTTTTAAATGTGACAGGGATGAGAACATTTATTCGATTAGGATAGGATCGAATGAATCACCAAACGAGGTGGTAGAAGGTTCGTGAGCACGACTGATAACATGCTCACTAAGGACCAAGTCAAGTAACGACTCGGGCTAATGGATCAGTAACGAAAGGGAACACGGGAGCAAGTATCAAACAGGTACATGCTCGAAATCATTGTAGGTGCATTAGTACGCAATTATCACGTGAAGAGTGGTAGTTGCATATGCAAGCAATAAGCAAAATGTGAAAGGTGCATAGTTCACGGTAATGAACGATCAATGCACAAACTTAACTTGAACATCGAGACCGGGTTGGGGGTAATCATCCCAAACTAAATGTTTAGAAAGGCGTTGTGATCATACCAATGAGTGTGATCACACAAAGCTTATTAAAACGAAAACACATCGCTTTTTCTTAATGAGTAAAGGTAAAAACCTAACCTTGAATAATTTATCAAGGAAGGGTTTTACCAAATAAAATAAGGGACACAATCATGAGCTGAAGCTTTGCTTACATAGGATGTGATGTACTAATTATAACAAGTCCATGCGTACCATATGCGGATTGCTTACCCTGGCCAGGTAAGTGTTAAACATATGATACTATGGGTTTCTTACAATTGATACATATACGACCTATGTAACAAGGTCTAAGTAAGTGTGAGGTGTCGGGACAATCATGGATTAGTCGAATATGGCCGAAGGGCCATGGTAAACAAAGAGGCAAGGAAAAACCAAGGTATAAGCGACCCGTGGGGATCGTAGAGGCCGAGGTATTGCTTCAGTAAATCAATCATAACTACGGTTTTGGTTGATAAATCATAAACAACGGACATGGGCCGTGATAAACCCATGGGTCAACTGGACTTTCGAGTCAGTGACAAATTATAAACTAATAAGCAAAGGTATAAGCAATCCCGAGCGGGTTGTAGAGACAAAGGCAGTTGCACTCTCAATCAAAGTCATGAACTTGGCTGAATAAAAGTGCAAAAACATGATTAAAAACAGTGGGCTTGGCCCGTGATAAATTAGTAAATCATTCAACCCTCGGGTTAAGGATGAAAACCTAACCTTGAATAGTTCACGGCGGGGTTCTGCAACTCTAGACCGTAGCCTACGGCTTGGAACCATAAGCTACGGTTCATATAGAGTAAAGCTAGCCGAAAGACTGAACCGTTGGCTACGGTTGTGAACCGTAGCCTACAGCGGGGTTATTTCCAAAAATTTGAACAGTTATTTTAAAGCTGTAAATTGATTAGCCGAGGCTCGTTGGGTCTCTTTGCTTAATATATGATCCTAATAATTAACTTTTGGAATGAATTCCACCCATTAAACCCAAATACTCATTGTTTATCGTGCTTTTTTGTGGTTGGTAAGTTTTAAGAGCATAACCGGACGCGGAACGAACAACGCACAAAACCGAACACGCTCGAGACCAAGATCGCCAACGCGGATGGAGAATTGATTCCGTCTTCACACATTGTGTGGGACATTTTAATAAATCGTTAATGATGATATAGATAGCAAATGAGTTGGTAGTCAAGTTTTGTAATGGCAAGTTTATAAGCAACATGTGCGGATCATCCAAGGAACCGGATGTGTAGATATGGGTTCATAAAAAAATTACGCTAATCTGGTACCATAAAACTGAATTAATTGGTTTATACTGGGTTGGGTATTACAAGTGGTATCAGAGCCATAGGTTTGAGGGATCCGAGTGTCGGGAAGGATACTTGGACTCAAACCGTGCGCTCAAAGTGTTGAATGGTGTTCGGTTCGATACTTGATCGAGGAATCCGGTAAGTAATATCTGAAATAACAATCCGGTTTGATCGGAGATTGTTATAGGTAATCAATAAGGATATTGTATATACACACGACACCTCAAAATCTTGGTATGGAAATGGTTAGGTGCCATGGGGGCCTATCCAAAGTTTAATTCGGACAACGACATTCTTGTATAGCAAGAATTCTAGCACTACTATTGCAACGATGCACACTAATTCTGAAATGTCGTATTACTAGTTAATTGATTTTTTAAATGTGACAGGGATGAGAACATTTATTCGATTAGGATAGGATCGAATGAATCACCAAACGAGGTGGTAGAAGGTTCGTGAGCACGACTGATAACATGCTCACTAAGGACCAAGTCAAGTAACGACTCGGGCTAATGGATCAGTAACGAAAGGGAACACGGGAGCAAGTATCAAACAGGTACATGCTCTAAATCATAGTAGGTGCATTAGTACGCAATTATCACCTGAAGAGTGGTAATTGCATATGCAAGCAATAAGCAAAATGTGAAAGGTACATAGTTCACGGTAATGAACGATCAATGCACAAACTTAACTTGAACATCGAGACCGGGTTCGGGGTAATCATCCCAAACTAAATATTGGTTTGATGCATTTTCTTCGGTCGCACTCATCATTAACTGGTTGCCTACTTCTTTACTTCAAGGGAAATCTCCATTTGAATTGTTATACCATCACACACCTCATTACGGTTCATTTCGTACGTTTGGTTGTCGTGTTTATCCTTTTCTTCGAGATTATGCACCTAATAAGCTTTCTCCAAGAAGCATTCCATGCATATTTTTCAGATATTGCTCTAAATACAAAAGGTATCCGTGTCTTGACCCATGCACTTCTCGTATTTATGTTACTTGTCATGCTCAATTTGATGAGTCTTGTTTTCCTCTTGACGTGTCAACCACCCCTTCGCCTATTAGCTCTCTTGATGTGTCAACTTTTTTTATACCTCTTCTGATGATTCCAACACACAACCTTCAAGTTTTACACATACACTAAAACCACCCATTACTCCTACTAATCAAACCATTTACACCGGACCCTTTTTCCCACCTAATAATGTTTCTACCACTACTCAACTACTTGGCTCCCAATCAAACAGCCCAGAAATCCAACCTCATAACTTAACCAGTCCTTCACCAAACAATCTATCGTCCCATTCAGGCCCAATACTATCTTCTGGATCTGAGTCGGTTGCTTCTGAAGTCCAAAACGAGAATATTGGGTCTAATTCCACTCCCACCTCCACACCCTCTACCACACCACATTCTACTCCGCCCGACTCTCCTCACTCGTCTGTTGCCAATCTGATTTTATTGCCTGAGTGTAACACCCCAACCGATGGCGGAAACATCGGGATGTTACGTATTGATGATTGTTCAGTAGCTCATGGTGAATAATAAATTTCATTAAATAATTTAAATGAATTACATACAATTGTACTAGAATTTGTACATCAAATTGAATAAAACTATACACATATCTTCAAGCATCAATTCAAATCTTCAAGCAAATAGAACCTGAAACATGTTAAGTTGAAAATGTTTTGGGTCAACAAAAGTTGGTGAGAATTACATAGGTTTTTGATAATAGAATAAAAATGTTGTGCAATTCATGTGTCATGTCAATCTAGTCCATATGTGAGAACATACTAGAAGTAAATCGAGTGCATAACCAAACCTGATGACTGTTATAATGTGGTACCTCCCATACGCTCATGGTTCACCTAAATATGTTATACGATAACAAACACCCATGCTACCTTTGTAGGAGGCACGTATCCGGGTGGGATTGTCAGTCCAATAGATCTATCAATGTTTACCGCCGGCTTGTACGGAGTTAATGATTATGCTAGAATGGTGCTTACTCTAATCATGCTCAAGACATAATGCAACATAGAAAACACATAGACACATTGATGATTGAATTGCATGAATGATGTTGTAACATGTTTCACCCCAAAAATGGTGATAAATAGAAAAGGGGCTATGTAAAACTCACCTTGGTAAAATGTTATATCTTGTTGAAAAATAGTGTGTTGCCCAAATGTTTCAAGTATCACCCTATAATAAGGTAATAAATATGTCTAAGTCTATCTAGCATACAAATGTATATGTTCTAGGGCTTCGAATTGGGGATAATTGCTCGTTTGATTAATATTAAAAATATTCGCCAATTGAGAGAAATTTAGTAAATAAATAACTAAAAATCTTTTATAAATGTTAAATCTAGGATGGTCATAAGAATGTGTTTAAAGTATAAAAATAATTTTTACAAAATTATTTTATTTAAAATAGATTATTAAATCTATTTTTTTATAAATTGACAAACTTTAAAATTAATATTTAAAAATACTAAAATTAAAGAATTATTAGTTTAAAAATTATATTTCTGTTCTTAATATATATAAATAAATTGTATAAAATTTTGGTGCAAAAATAATAAAAATTGAATTTATTATGATTTAATTATGATTAAATCTAACAAAAATTGATTAAAAATACTAAATAAATGATTTTTAAGAAATAAAAATCATTTCTGAAAAGTTTAATGTTATAAAAACTTAGGATAATTTTTGTGGAAATTTATAAGATCGTTTTGATATTTTTATAGATTTTTATAATTAAAATAGAATAAACTTGATTTAATTATTATAAATATTAAATAAATAAATTTTTGAAAACTAAAAATTGTAAGTTGAATTTTTTTATTAGATTAACTCAAAATAATTTTTGTAGAATTTATAAGAGAGTTTTAGTATTTTAAAACAAATTTTAAAATACTAATGATTATATATATATTTGTTTTGTTTTGTAGAATAATTAAAAAGAAGTACCACTGACCGGGTTCGAACCCGCGTGGCTCTGTCCATGGGCACCAGACACAACCAGCTGGTCCAAGCCAGTGGTTGTGTTTGGATTCAGTTTATTAAAAATAAAAAGAGTACATGTTCTTCCCCAAATCTAGTTTTGAGCCCTAGATTTCTAATCAAGTGATTTACCCAATGTTAATCAAATTAAACATAGGGTAAATACTGTATAGAGGCCGATGATCAAAACCCACTAAATCAATTAAACTTACAAAGCTGTTATGATGTCGATTGATCGGTCAACTCGAAAGTCAAAGCATGATCGCAATTTCAAGATCAGAGGGTGATTCAGAGGGATTTGATGGTTGAGAAAAGTGTATGAGCGAGTTGTAATGGTTTGTGAACGTCCAATTTACAGGGAATGGGTCTGAATCGTTAATTTGGCAATGGTTGACCACGCTTAAATGTTTGACGCGTTTATGGTTAATTGGGTATAAATTGATTGATGTTAATCGTGCATCATGGTCAAACAAGGCCGGTAATCACGATTCCTAGTCAACCCTGGTTAGATCATGCGTTAATCAAGCGAATTGATTGGTCAAAGAAGAAGAAAACGAAAAAAAATTAAAAAGTATCTGCTGCTGCTGATGTTCGTTGTTAAGGAAGAAGGAAAAAGGGAGGTGAATGTGTGTATTTATATAAATTGAGTTGGAATAAAAACAGATATCAAGGCTAGCTCAGGTGGTTGCTGTGTGTGTTTTGAGTCTGAAAGGACCCCGGTTCGAGCCCCGGGTGGAGCGGCTCCCCCCTTTTTTTGTTAAATAGGTTGAGGTTGTTGGGCTTGGCTGGGTGGGCTGGGTTTAGCGGGCCGGACGCTGGGCTTCAAGCAACAAAAGGAAAATGGGGAGTGGGCCAGAGGGTAATGCTGAATTCAGTTTAGCTATATTATTTTTTATTATTATTATTATTATTATTATTATTATTATTATTATATATACACATATATATATAGGTTGTGAATAAAGACTTGGGTACAAAAATGAGGGGTTTTTTTTATATTTAAAATTTGGGGAAAATTTTGCGATGTTACAGTCTCCCCTACTTTTGAAAACTTCGTCCCGAAGTTTATTGAAAACACAGGGTTGAAGGGGATAGGATAAAAATTAGGACAAGTGTGACTTGAAAAATTTTATGTTAGGGCATGACAATGAATAGAGTAACCTGTCTCGAAGAGCGTGGATAGGAGGCGTGTTACGTGTGAGTTGATTTACTACTAGATATCTAGAGTTTACATTTGGTTAACTATCAAAAATCTTGATAGAATTCCACACCACCTTAACGTACCTGTAATTTCACGATTACGTTCCGGACCGTAATCACCAATTTACGTTACATTAGGGTTTTGCGTCCTCCTATGACTCTTCCGATTGTTGAGCAGGTCTGTTAGTCTCCACCAGTCGTTGAGCAGGTGGTAGGGCCTCTCCCAACTGTTGAAAAGACATGATGACCTCTACCAATCGTTGAGTAGATTGTTTGGTAGTCCACTAATTGTCGTACAAGTAAGCAAGTATGATTATAGATATAGCAATTAGTTCACATTCAAACAAGCATGCACACAGATGTTATGATAATACTAGAATTTATTACTTGAATCCAAAAAGTGTCAATACATAGAATTAAAAGCAAACAACATTTAAATGGTGGGACTTGCTGTTAAGTAGCTGGAGGGTCTTGATCTCGGTTTAGTTTAGGGCATCGGTTACGGTAGTGATTTGGGTCCCCACATTCATAGCATTGACCATAGTTGTATCGATTAGGATTATCAGTCTGAGTAGGGTTGGTGGGTTGATTGGCATTAGGGTTTGGGGTCTCGCGACATGTGTTGACCAGATGGCCATACCTACCACAATTGGTGCACACGCGACATGCTGAAACAGTGGGATGATGTCGATTGCATGTGTTACACAATGGAAAGTTTCTTGTATAAGGCTTCTTGTTAGAGGCTTGTGTAGTGAGGTTTACATTAGGATTCCTGGTCCTACGCTTCTGGTTCTTGGTAGTTACCGCGGCCACAATACTTGTTTTCTTGCTTTTCCGAACTAAGGTTCCGTTCTTTATGTGATTTCCATCGCCATTTCCATTTCCATTGCCATTGCCGTTCCCATTCATTGGGATGACTTGAGCCAACAAGTTAGAAACCAGAGTTGTGATTTGTTGTGCCATTTGTTGAGAAATAATCGTAGCTAGATGGGCGTCACCTCCATTGTTGTGGTTAGTGTTGTGGTCGTGGTTGTGGTTGCTGCTCTCTTCTTCATGATTGTCAGCACTGTTAATGCGAGTGTTGTGGCGTGGAGACATGATCTGTAAGGGACACAATGAAGTCTCAATGAGGCATGGAATGAATAAGGTAATATAAGGAATGTAATCATTTATTCATTAATTAAAACGAATAAATGAAAACGTTGACTTATCAAAGATTTCAGATTCTAATAACATATGAAGACATGCTTTAGCCTATAAGTGAACACTCATCCCGAGAATTCCCAGGTAGGCATCCGGGTCCCTCGTCTGATTGGGATATATGCGCAATGCCAGCCTAGACAGAAGACTCAGAATACAGGCGTTCACCCTTCCAGATTGCACGTGTTCGTTATTAAAATCTAGAACTTCGACGAGATCTCAAGGGGGTTCAGGTTAAACCTGAGGATTTTTGTCCTATTAGTCTAAGAGTAGATCCAGTGATGGAGAGCAACCTTCTTGTAAGGATGAAAGTAGGGATAAGAAGTAGGAGATAGAGAATAGCAAGTAAGAGAAGCAAGTACTGGTTAAATCCTATGGTTATAGACTAGATTATTTTTCTAATAACCTAATTCCCTATAACCATGGCTCTAATACCAATCTGTAACACCCCAACCGATGGCGGAAACATCGGGATACGTATTGATGATTGTTCAGTAGCTCATGGTGAATAATAAATTTCATTAAATAATTTAAATGAATTACATACAATTGTACTAGAATTTGTACATCAAATTGAATAAAACTATACACATATCTTCAAGCATCAATTCAAATCTTCAAGCAAATAGAACCTGAAACATGTTAAGTTGAAAATGTTTTGGGTCAACAAAAGTTGGTGAGAATTACATAGGTTTTTGATTATAGAATAAAAATTTTGTGCAATTCATGTGTCATGTCAATCTAGTCCTTATGTGAGAACATACTAGAAGTAAATCGAGTGCATAACCAAACCTGATGACTGTTATAATGTGGTACCTCCCATACGCTCATGGTTCACCTAAATATGTTATACGATAACAAACACCCACGCTACCTTTGTAGGAGGCACGTATCCGGGTGGGATTGTCAGTCCAATAGATCTATCAATGTTTACCGCCGGCTTGTACGGAGTTAATGATTATGCTAGAATGGTGCTTACTCTAATCATGCTCAAGACATAATGCAACATAGAAAACACATAGACACATTGATGATTGAATTGCATGAATGATGCTGTAACATGTTTCACCCCAAAAATGGTGATAAATAGAAAAGGGGCTATGTAAAACTCACCTTGGTAAAATGTTATATCTTGTTGAAAAATAGTGTGTTGCCCAAATGTTTCAAGTATCACCCTATAATAAGGTAATAAATATGTCTAAGTCTATCTAGCATACAAATGTATATGTTCTAGGGCTTCGAATTGGGGATAATTGCTCGTTTGATTAATATTAAAAATATTTGCCAATTGAGAGAAATTTAGTAAATAAATAACTAAAAATCTTTTTATAAATGTTAAATCTAGGATGGTCATAAGAATGTGTTTAAAGTATAAAAATAATTTTTACAAAATTATTTTATTTAAAATAGATTATTAAATCTATTTTTTTATAAATTGACAAACTTTAACCTTAATATTTAAAAATACTAAAATTAAAGAATTATTAGTTTAAAAATTATATTTCTGTTCTAAATATATATAAATAAATTGTATAAAATTTTGGTGCAAAAATAATAAAAATTGAATTTATTATGATTTAATTATGATTAAATCTAACAAAAATTGATTAAAAATACTAAATAAATGATTTTTCAGAAATAAAAATCATTTCTGAAAAGTTTAATGATATAAAAACTTAGGATAATTTTTGTGGAAATTTATAAGATCGTTTTGATATTTTTATAGATTTTTATAATTAAAATAGAATAAACTTGATTTAATTATTATAAATATTAAATAAATAAATTTTTGAAAACTAAAAATTGTAAGTTGAATTTTTTTATTAGATTAACTCAAAATAATTTTTGTAGAATTTATAAGAGAGTTTTAGTATTTTAAAACAAATTTTAAAATACTAATGATTATATATATATTTGTTTTGTTTTGTAGAATAATTAAAAAGAAGTACCACTGACCGGGTTCGAACCCGCGTGGCTCTGTCCATGGGCACCAGACACAACCAGCTGGTCCAAGCCAGTGGTTGTGTTTGGATTCAGTTTATTAAAAATAAAAAGAGTACATGTTCTTCCCCAAATCTAGTTTTGAGCCCTAGATTTCCAATCAAGTGATTTACCCAATGTTAATCAAATTAAACATAGGGTAAATACTGTATAGAGGCCGATGATCAAAACCCACTAAATCAATTAAACTTACAAAGCTGTTATGATGTCGATTGATCGGTCAACTCGAAAGTCAAAGCATGATCGCAATTGCAAGATCAGAGGGTGATTCAGAGGGATTTGATGGTTGAGAAAAGTGTATGAGCGAGTTGTAATGGTTTGTGAACGTCCAATTTGTAGGGAATGGGTCTGAATCGTTAATTTGGCAATGGTTGACCACGCTTAAATGTTTGACGCGTTTATGGTTAATTGGGTATAAATTGATTGATGTTAATCGTGCATCATGGTCAAACAAGGCCGGTAATCACGATTCCTAGTCAACCCTGGTTAGATCATGCGTTAATCATGCGAATTGATTGGTCAAAGAAGAAGAAAACGAAAAAAAATTAAAAAGTATCTGCTGCTGCTGATGTTCGCTGTTAAGGAAGAAGGAAAAAGGGAGGTGAATGTGTGTATTTATATAAATTGAGTTGGAATAAAAACAGATATCAATGCTAGCTCAGGTGGTTGCTGTGTGTGTGTTGAGTCTGAAAGGACCCCGGTTCGAGCCCCGGGTGGAGCGGCTCCCCCCTTTTTTTGTTAAATAGGTTGAGGTTGTTGGGCTTGGCTGGGTGGGCTGGGTTTAGCGGGCCGGACGCTGGGCTTCAAGCAACAAAAGGAAAATGGGGAGTGGGCCAGAGGGTAACGCTGAATTCAGTTTAGCTATATTATTTTTTTTTTCATTATTATTATTATTATTATATATACATATATATATATATAGGTTGTGAATAAAGACTTGGGTACAAAAATGAGGGGTTTTTTTTATATTTAAAATTTGGGGAAAATTTTGCGATGTTACAGTCTCCCCTACTTTTGAAAACTTCGTCCCGAAGTTTATTGAAAACACAGGGTTGAAGGGGGTTGAAGGGGATAGGATAAAAATTAGGACAAGTGTGACTTGAAAATTTTTATGTTAGGGCATGACAATGAATAGAGTAACCTGTCTCGAATAGCGTGGATAGGAGGCGTGTTACGTGTGAGTTGATTTACTACTAGATATCTAGAGTTTACATTTGGTTAACTACCGAAAATCTTGATAGAATTCCACACCACCTTAACGTACCTGTAATTTCACGATTACATTCCGGACCGTAATCACCAATTTACCTTACATTAGGGTTTTGCGTCCTCCTATGACTCTTCCGATTGTTGAGCAGGTCTGTTAGTCTCCACCAGTCGTTGAGCAGGTGGTAGGGCCTCTCCCAACTGTTGAAAAGACATGATGACCTCTACCAATCGTTGAGTAGATTGTTTGGTAGTCCACTAATTGTTGTACAAGTAAGCAAGTATGATTATAGATATAGCAATTAGTTCACATTCAAACAAGCATGCACACAGATGTTATGATAATACTAGAATTTATTACTTGAATCCAAAAAGTGTCAATACATAGAATTAAAAGCAAACAACATTTAAATGGTGGGACTTGCTGTTAGGTAGCTGGAGGGTCTTGATCTCGGTTTAGTTTAGGGCATCGGTTACGGTAGTGATTTGGGTCCCCACATTCATAGCATTGACCATAGTTGTATCGATTAGGATATCAGTCTGAGTAGGGTTGGTGGGTTGATTGGCATTAGGGTTTGGGGTCTCGCGAAATGTGTTGACCAGATGGCCATACCTACCACAATTGGTGCACACGCGACATGCTGAAACAGTGGGATGATGTTGATTGCATGTGTTACACAATGGAAAGTTTCTTGTATAAGGCTTCTTGTTAGAGGCTTGTGTAGTGAGGTTTACATTAGGATTCCTGGTCCTACGCTTCTGGTTCTTGGTAGTTACCGCGGCCACAATACTTGTTTTCTTGCTTTTCCGAACTAAGGTTCCGTTCTTTATGTGATTTCCATCGCCATTTCCATTTCCATTGCCATTGCCGTTCCCATTCATTGGGATGACTTGAGCCAACAAGTTAGATACCAGAGTTGTGATTTGTTGTGCCATTTGTTGAGAAATAATCGTAGCTAGATGGGCGTTACCTCCATTGTTGTGGTTAGTGTTGTGGTCGTGGTTGTGGTTGCTGCTCTCTTCTTCATGATTGTCACCACTGTTAATGCGAGTGCTGTGGCGTGGAGACATGATCTGTAAGGGACACAATGAAGTCTCAATGAGGCATGGAATGAATAAGGTAATATAAGGAATGTAATCATTTATTCATTAATTAAAACGAATAAACGAAAACGTTGACTTATCAAAGATTTCAGATTCTAATAACATATGAAGACATGCTTTAGCCTATAAGTGAACACTCATCCCGAGAATTCCCAGGTAGGCATCCGGGTCCCTCGTCTGATTGGGATATATGCGCAATGCCAGCCTAGAAAGAAGACTCAGAATACAGGCGTTCACCCTTCCAGATTGCACGTGTTCGTTATTAAAATCTAGAACTTCGACGAGATCTCAAGGGGGTTCAGGTTAAACCTGAGGATTTTTGTCCTATTAGTCTAAGAGTAGATCCAGTAATGGAGAGCAACCTTCTTGTAAGGATGAAAGTAGGGATAAGAAGTAGGAGATAGAGAATAGCAAGTAAGAGAAGCAAGTACTGGTTAAATCCTATGGTTATAGACTAGATTATTTTTCTAATAACCTAATTCCCTATAACCATGGCTCTGATACCAATCTGTAACACCCCAACCGATGGCGGAAACATCGGGATACGTATTGATGATTGTTCAGTAGCTCATGGTGAATAATAAATTTCATTAAATAATTTAAATGAATTACATACAATTATACTAGAATTTGTACATCAAATTGAATAAAACTATACACATATCTTCAAGCATCAATTCAAATCTTCAAGCAAATAGAACCTGAAACATGTTAAGTTGAAAATGTTTTGGGTCAACAAAAGTTGGTGAGAATTACATAGGTTTTTGATAATAGAATAAAAATGTTGTGCAATTCATGTGTCATGTCAATCTAGTCCATATGTGAGAACATACTAGAAGTAAATCGAGTGCATAACCAAACCTGATGACTGTTATAATGTGGTACCTCCCATACGCTCATGGTTCACCTAAATATGTTATACGATAACAAACACCCACGCTACCTTTGTAGGAGGCACGTATCCGGGTGGGATTGTCAGTCCAATAGATCTATCAATGTTTACCGCCGGCTTGTACGGAGTTAATGATTATGCTAGAATGGTGCTTACTCTAATCATGCTCAAGACATAATGCAACATAGAAAACACATAGACCCATTGATGATTGAATTGCATGAATGATGTTGTAACATGTTTCACCACAAAAATGGTGATAAATAGAAAAGGGGCTATGTAAAACTCACCTTGGTAAAATGTTATATCTTGTTGAAAAATAGTGTGTTGCCCAAATGTGTCAAGTATCACCCTATAATAAGGTAATAAATATGTCTAAGTCTATCTAGCATACAAATGTATATGTTCTAGGGCTTCGAATTGGGGATAATTGCTCGTTTGATTAATATTAAAAATATTCGCCAATTGAGAGAAATTTAGTAAATAAATAACTAAAAATCTTTTTATAAATGTTAAATCTAGGATGGTCATAAGAATGTGTTTAAAGTATAAAAATAATTTTTACAAAATTATTTTATTTAAAATAGATTATTAAATCTATTTTTTTATAAATTGACAAACTTTAACTTTAATATTTAAAAATACTAAAATTAAAGAATTATTAGTTTAAAAATTATATTTCTGTTCTAAATATATAAAAATAAATTGTATAAAATTTTGGTACAAAAATAATAAAAATTGAATTTATTATGATTTAATTATGATTAAATCTAACAAAAATTGATTAAAAATACTAAATAAATGATTTTTCAGAAATAAAAATCATTTCTGAAAAGTTTAATGTTATAAAAACTTAGGATAATTTTTGTGGAAATTTATAAGATCGTTTTGATATTTTTATAGATTTTTATAATTAAAATAGAATAAACTTGATTTAATTATTATAAATATTAAATAAATAAATTTTTGAAAACTAAAAATTGTAAGTTGAATTTTTTTATTAGATTAACTCAAAATAATTTTTGTAGAATTTAGAAGAGAGTTTTAGTATTTTAAAACAAATTTTAAAATACTAATGATTATATATATATTTGTTTTGTTTTGTAGAATAATTAAAAAGAAGTACCACTGACCAGGTTCGAACCCGCGTGGCTCTGTCCATGGGCACCAGACACAACCAGCTGGTCCAAGCCAGTGGTTGTGTTTGGATTCAGTTTATTAAAAATAAAAAGAGTACATGTTCTTCCCCAAATCTAGTTTTGAGCCCTAGATTTCCAATCAAGTGATTTACCCAATGTTAATCAAATTAAACATAGGGTAAATACTGTATAGAGGCCGATGATCAAAACCCACTAAATCAATTAAACTTACAAAGCTGTTATGATGTCGATTGATCGGTCAACTCGAAAGTCAAAGCATGATCGCAATTGCAAGATCAGAGGGTGATTCAGAGGGATTTGATGGTTGAGAAAAGTGTATGAGCGAGTTGTAATGGTTTGTGAACGTCCAATTTATAGGGAATGGGTCTGAATCGTTAATTTGGCAATGGTTGACCACGCTTAAATGTTTGACGCGTTTATGGTTAATTGGGTATAAATTGATTGATGTTAATCGTGCATCATGGTCAAACAAGGCCGGTAATCACGATTCCTAGTCAACCCTGGTTAGATCATGCGTTAATCAAGCGAATAGTTTGGTCAAAGAAGAAGAAAACGAAAAAAAATTAAAAAGTATCTGCTGCTGCTGATGTTCGCTGTGAAGGAAGAAGGAAAAAGGGAGGTGAATGTGTGTATTTATATAAATTGAGTTGGAATAAAAACAGATATCAAGGCTAGCTCAGGTGGTTGCTGTGTGTGTGTTGAGTCTGAAAGGACCCCGGTTCGAGCCCCGGGTGGAGCAGCTCCCCCCTTTTTTTGTTAAATAGGTTGAGGTTGTTGGGCTTGGCTGGGTGGGCTGGGTTTAGCGGGCCGGACGCTGGGCTTCAAGCAACAAAAGGAAAATGGGGAGTGGGCCAGAGGGTAACGCTGAATTCAGTTTAGCTATATTATTATTATTTTTTATTATTATTATTATTATTATTATTATTATTATTATTATTATATATACACATATATATATATAGGTTGTGAATAAAGACTTGGGTACAAAAATGAGGGGTTTTTTTTATATTTAAAATTTGGGGAAAATTTTGCGATGTTACACTGAGCATGTCCCTTATACGCTCTCCACTCACCCAATGATCACACGTGCTAAAGCATGGATTTTTAAGCCCAAGCATCGTTTGGATCTTGCTCACACAGAGCACATTCCTCTGCATCATGCTTTATTTGCCTCATCTGATCTAAAAACATATAGTTCTTCTATTCACGACCCAAAATGGGTTCATGCCATGGAAGCCGAATTGCATGCTCTACATAAAAATCATACTTGCACCAAGATTAAGTCTGATGGGTCCATTGAGCCTTACAAAGCGAGGCTTGTCGCGCAAGGCTTCACACAGGTTCCTAGACTTGACTACTCTCTCACGTTTAGTCCTGTTGTGAAAGATGCCACAGTTCGTACTGTTCTAGCTTTAGCCACCATAAATGGATGGATGCTTCATCGGTTGGATGTCAATAATGTGTTCCTTCATGGCCATTTAACTGAAACTGTGTGTATGGAACAGCCTAAGGGTTTTGTGGAACCTCAATTTCCATCGTATGTATGCAAGTTAAACAAGGCTATATGTGGGCTTAAACAGGCGCCTCAAGCATGGTTTCATCGTTTAAGTATGTTTCTTATGAATAATGGCTTTTAGTCGTTTAGATCCTTCTCTGTTTATCTACAAACGTGACTCTTGCATCATGTACTTACTCGTGTATGTTGATGATCTCATTTTGACGGGAAATCAACAATCCATCATGACATCATTCATTAAATCACTTAACTGAAAATTCAGTATCAAGGATCTTGGGAAACTCAACTATTTTTTTGCGACTGGAGGTTACCTACACTCATAATGGTCTTTTTTTTATCCAATCTAAATACACTTTGGATATTTTGGAGCGTGCTAAGATGTTGGATGCAAAACCGGCTCCAACACCTTTAAGCGTAAATGTCTCTTTTGTCTCTGCAGGTACTTCATTTCAGGATCCTACACACTAACGTTCCATTGTAGGTGCTCTACAGTATAATTGGACGATCTCGAGACCTGATATTGCATACGCTGTGAATCAAATTAGTCAATTTCTTCATGCTCCCACCACAGATCAGTTTCAAGAAGTCAAGAGAATCCTTCGCTATCTTGATGGTACCATTGCTTACAGTTTACACTATAGTCGGCCCACCAGCACTTCGTTACTTGGTTACTCAGATGCTGATTGGGCTCGTTCGTTGGAGACTAGACGTTCCACTTATGGGTATTCTATTTTTTTGGGTGGAAATCTCATCTCATGGAGTGCTAAGAAACAGCCGACTGTTGCTCATTCTAGTTGTGAATCCGAGTATCGAGCCATGGCTAACACTTCAGCTGAAATTGTGTGGTTAACTCATCTTCTTCCGGAACTTCATGCTTTACCTCCGACCCGACCCACCATTCTATGTGATAATCAGAGTGCCATTATTCTCACTCAAAATCCGGTCTCTCGTAAACGGGCGAAAAAATATAGATTTGGATTATCATTTTTTACGAGAGTTAGTGGCTGCCAGAAAACTTGCCACAAAATTTGTTCCTACCAAGCTTCAGGTGGCTGAAATTTTTACGAAGAATCTTTCGAGTTCTCAATTCAACGTTTTCTGAGATATGCTTCGCATTGGTCCTCCACCGTTTAGCTTGCGGGGGATGTTAGATAATATAAATATAATAAATATATCATTTAATATTATGTCTTAGTATTCATAACCTTCATTGTATATGTCTATATATTGCCCTTTGTAAGTCATTGACAATTCAATGAAAAATAAAGTTATCCTTTCAATCAGATTGCGTAAGCTTTTTGACACGACGGGTCACCCACATTCTTTAATTAAACTAGTTGTATTTTGTAGCGCGCGTTGCACGCTAGCAATGGGGTATTCAACACATATTTGCAAAACGCTTTCATACGAACTAAAAAAGTGAGCAGAAGACAAAAGTGGCCATACATTTCATACGAAAGACATAAAAGAATCAGTTAACGAACATGAGCAATTGAAGTGTATAAGTAGCAGCAAACATACATTTCACAAAGTAGGGAGGGAAAAGGGAAAAACACAGCTGTTAACTGACCAACAGTATACAAGACAAAGACAAAGACTAATCCCAAGCAACATAGTAGCATAACAACAATTCCAAAAACAGAAGAGAAGTGAAAGAGTAACAGGGCAGCAACAAATCAGGTGTATAGCCAGCAGTCCCCACAAAGCTTTAATCCTCTATTACAATTATATACATCTAAGCCCACAAAAGAAACATTACTTGCCACGTCACTTTCCACCCCTAACTCAATTGATGCATCATGAATATTAGCTGTCAAATTGTTGCGGTTCATTCCTTTTAAATCATCCTTATCGTTTGCATCTTTTTTAATTATGCCAATCACAATATATTCACTAATTTGAAACTTATTTCCATTGTCAAATTCCAAGATTTTCGTATCATTAATCAACTCAATTTTAATAACAATTGAAAAGCATGAAAACCCCACAAAAAGCCTATGAGAATCAAAATACACGGATGAAATTCTGAAGCACGTAGAGTATGAGGATCAAAGAAAAAAACAAATGGTTAATGTAAAATTCAAAGGAATACTACCAAATTAGAATAGTCAAGCAAGTAGGTTCTGAAGAGAAAAAGAAGAGAAGGTAGAAGGAAAGAACAGAGGGGAGGAAGAAAGGGTAAAAAAGAAGATAAGAAAGTCACGTAATAAATTGGAAGGCACGTGTCAGCAGCACAACAAAAAAAAATTGGGAGAAACAGTATGTAAGGGGAATCGAACACCAACTCAGTTACGTAACAAAGCAAAGCACAAACCAATATGCCAAACACTATGATTTCTAAAAATCCTGAAAACCATGTATATAAAAGAATAAAAAGCGAGAGAATATATATATATATATATATATATATATATAATATGTGTTAGACATAATATCTTGATTTCTATATTATCCTAAGTTATATGTTTATCCTAAGTATTATTAGTTGGTTAGTTATATGGTGGTTATAAGCCAACCATCACGTCGGTTATGTGAAGGGTCATGACACCCTTTCATTATGTATAAATAGGACATATCCCTTCATTTGTAATTAGAATGTTTTAATAATAAAGATACATCCTTTTACATTCTCTCTGTTCTCTCTCAATCCCACATTTGGCATCAGAGCCAACGATCCAAAGAAGAACCTGTGAAGAAGAAAACCGAGTGAGTCGGTATCGCAACAAAGACGATCGAGTGATTCGATCAAAAGCAAAGAAGGGCCTGCGAAGAAAGAGAATTTGTTCGTGAAGAACCAAAAAAAGAAATCGAGTGATTCGATAATAAAGAAACTTTATCCTCTGTTTTCTGTTTAAAAACAGAGACAAACCCAGAAACGTCTTTAAGGAGATTTAAGTTTATTGGCCAACCAAGATCGATAAGAAAGATCATTATTCAAGGAAGATAACCGTTTATTAAGACAGAAAAGACCGGAAGGAAGGATTCCGACAAGAACAGAGAATTCCGGCGAGACACCGGATTATCCAAAAACAAGTTCGCGCATCATACGGTCATATTTTTCTGCCCTATCTTAGTATTAATCTAATATACGTTCTTAATTCAAATCCGGATTAAGAATCTTTGATTCATTTGATAATATTCACAAGAACCTGTAAGTTTTGGTTTCCCGCCAAAAGTTTTATATAGAAAATTTAGAAGAATTCATCACTTTGAATTCTCTGTTCTGAATAAGAATCAAACACCGGATTATATAATCGTTGGTTTAAAAAAAAACCACGTTGAATTAAGAATCTTTGTGTCGGACCTAAGCCGAACAAAGAATACGAAGAAGAAAATATAGCATTCGATTACAAAGGAACCGTTTGATCACAGTGGAAGATTAAATCGTTTAATTGTTTTGAAATTAATCAAAGTGTGAAACTTGAATTCAAAATAATCAGGACATAATCCCATTTCGAATAGAAAACGAAAAAAAAGGCGCCAAATCTGTTTTGGCAGGAAAGTTTTTGTGAAAGAGAGTTTGACTTTTAAAGTCAACACACGAAAATTATAAAATATTGGTGAGGGATATTATAAAAGAATTATTATCAGTGGATAATTTTTTTTTGGGATTTAAACACTGATTAGAAAGATTGAAGTCAAATATTATTAAAAAAAACAAAAACAAATTGGTTTGTTTTAAGTTGTTTAAGGGGTAAGTGTTATTTGGAGAACACTAATCAAGTTATTGTTGGAGGAGTTATACAAAAGTCAAAAAGGAATTGACTTTAATATTTTGAAACATTTGATATTCAAAGTTTTTACATAAACAACAAAGTTTTAATATTTTGTTTAAGGCCTTACAAAACTATTAAACTTTGTTAAATAAAAAAAATATTTTCAAAGAATATCAAAGTTATTTTGACAAAAAAAAAGGGTCAAGAATAACAAGTTTGACAAAAGAGAAGTCAAACAAGTTCCAAAAACGAAGTGTTGGGTAGTCCGTATTAGATCGGACAATAGGGAAAAAGAACAAGAACAAGACTCCACTAAAGTCGCCCTCAAAACCCAAAATGACGAAAGAAGAGAACGTCACGAAGGAAACACTTACGTTTAGCCTCCAAACCCCGATGTTAACATCTACAAATTACACGATTTGGGCTGTTCGTGTAAAGGCAATATTGAATGCCAACAATCTTTGGGAAGTAGTGGAACCCACAGAAGGAACAAATGTAGATGTCAAAAAAGACAGGACAGTGATTGCCTATCTATTTCAAGCAATTCCAGAAGATATGGTGATGCAAGTAGCGTCACATACTACAGCCAAAGACATATGGGAAGCATTAAAGACGAGACATATTGGAATTGATCGAGTCCAGAAAGCAAGACTTCAATCATTACGCACAGAATTCGAGATGTTATCAATGAGAGAGACAGAAACAATAGACCAATTTGCTGGTAGATTAAGTGCGTTAAATACAAAGTCAAAGACCCTCGGATCAAAGTTCGAAGAACCTATTTTGATACGAAAATTATTGGACTCAGTACCAGACAAATTTTTACAAATTATTGCATCGATAGAACAATACTCCGATATAGAAACCATGACACTTGACGAAGCAATCGGAAGACTAAAAGCTTATGAAGAGCGTCTCCGATCTAGAGATGAAAGAAATCATAGAAATGAGTATGATAAACTTCTACTTGCACAATACAAAAGAAAGATCAGTCAAGAAGGACAAGGAGATTTTAATCGAGGTCGTGGTAAATTCAATAATAGAAAAGATGATAGACGAGACAAGTTTCAAAGAACCCAAGGTCAAAGTCGTGAAGACAACCACCAAGAAGAAACAAGTACAAAGGATAAGTCTCAACCCAAGTGTTATCGATGTGAGAAAATTGGACATTATGCCTATGAATGTCCAAATAAACAAAGGAAAAGAAGAGAAGACAACTAATCATGTGATATGATTAAAGAAGAATATCCGTGTGATACGGAAACAACCTGTGATAGGTAGAATGGCAAAATCCAGTGAGTGGATCAAAAGCAAGAAGTTAGGTCATGTGAAGTGACCAGAATAAGAATCAGTGTGTGAGGCACTAAAGAACTAAACTAAAGATCTAAGTTGAAGATCATGGTGTGTGAGGCAACCATGTAAAGAAGAATCGCGTGATACGATCAAAGCCGTGAAGGAATTAATAAAGAAGGAGACCTGTGTGACTCAGATCATCCAAGAAAAGCTGTGAAAGCAAAGTTGTGTGAAGCAACAATCTAAATGAAGAAAACTATGAAAGTCGTTTGTGTGAAACGAACAAAGAAGTGTGAAGCTAGCTAATCATCCGCGTGTGATTCAAGATCAATCAACAAGTTGTGTGAGACAACTAAAGAAAAGTAAAAGGCAAGAGAATTTGTGTGATACAAAATCAAGCTATGAAGAAAGGAGCTAAAGAAGCATGGAAGAAGAAATCAAGAATTAAGGGGGAGAATGTTAGACATAATATCTTGATTTCTATATTATCCTAAGTTATATGTTTATCCTAAGTATTATTAGTTGGTTAGTTATATGGTGGTTATAAGCCAACCATCACGTCGGTTATGTGAAGGGTCATGACACCCTTTCATTATGTATAAATAGGACATATCCCTTCATTTGTAATTAGAATGTTTTAATAATAAAGATACATCCTTTTACATTCTCTCTGTTCTCTCTCAATCCCACAATATGTCCCTTTTTGTTACGTTTGTTTTATCGGCCGAGTAATTGGTTGTATATAAGTTTTTGGTTGTACTAATAAAACTCACATAAGGTGGTTGAAATTTATATTTGAGTAAAAGAAAACTTGAGGTGGAAGTGTGTACACTGGTCCACACGTAAACTTCTAAAATATGTATTAATTATAACCCAGTCTCATGTAGCAGTTGGAAGATAATAGTTTGTTTTAAACTTGTACATTATATAGGATCATTGCCAAGTTGACTCTTTAGCTTTGAACTTGTTTTGGTCACACAACCTTTGAAACTCGACATGGTAAATATTGCAGATTAAGTCTACGAAACAACTTTTTAACAAATAAAGAATCAGTCTAAGAGAAGTAAATATACTTATAATGTCTATTATTCTTACCATTTATTAGAGAAAGTCTTTCTTATGCACTTGTAGAATAGTATACAATATATGTAGAACAAGTCCAACCTCTCCAGCAACTATAAGATAGTCACAATTCCTCCTAATGACTTCAAAAGGAACTCAAACACACATATTAACCGAGAACGTACGAGGAGAATGAGGAGCGGAAGTACAAAACTCTTGTGGTTGATTCCATGTACACATCCAACAACGCGGTTACGTACAGAATCACGGCTGGATGTAGACGAGATACTTAGAACCGAGCTCCCTACGATTATAGAAGAGCCGGATACAGATGTCCGAAGTACTAATGGAGGAGATAAAACAAGAAAGGGCGTGAAGATGGATAAGAAGATGAAGAAGGAGGATTCGAGTCGAGTTTTCACAGCTCAATTTAGCCTAAAGAACTCATACTCACTCTTTTTGGAAAGGATGACAAGTAGTAGAAGCTTTGGTGGACTTCAACTAAACTAAAAACAATTTAGTCTTTTCTTATCGATCAGCTTTTTACTCATTAATTGTATTTGATAATTAACATTTTCTTTTATATAAATTTTAACAAAAAATAGGATAAACCATGAGAATTGGTGAAAATCTTCTATTCAAGCACAATGTCATAATATCGATGCATCAACATAAGTTTGTTATCTGTAGTAGACTCTGAATATATACTATGTGGTGTTTTGGTGACTACCACGAGTTTCTTGGGGGTTTTACGGAAACGTATATAGACTTTGTACAAATAATCACATCGGTTTAATTGCACGAATTGCATCACCACCAGCCCTATTTGCAATTCATGTTGTCAAGTGTTGTTTGAGAGGTCGCAGTATCACATCTATTCATGTTAGTTCGGTCAAAGAGCTGTGTTGATTTGATAGAAACTGTTTGACTGGGAAATGAGAATTTGATTTAAGGACATTTGAGTCAAATCAAATGTTAGCGACAAACACGAAACTCACTAAATGAAGTGATGTTAGAAGATTCTGCATTTGGTCTGTTATTGCTTCACCACCAAACCTTATGCACAATGTTTGGTTAAATGGTAGAGCGGAAATTACTTTCAGTGTAGAGATCACGATAATGGTTTTAAGAAATAACCTTATAGCGTTTTTTAAGTCTGTATTGTTAGACATTATTGTCAGTAACGAAACATGACCCGAAACTTCGGGGGTTGAAAATCATTAGTTTCGGGGGATTGAAACCGTATATACCAAAAAATTTCTATAAGAATACTATATAATCGAAACTTCTAAGTAAAAATCCGGCCTGCCCCTTAACAGTTGTGCCCTTTTGTTCATATTGGGAATGATCTACGCAGAACATTATTTATTGCGAGAACACAAAGAAAAAAATGAATAATTCATTGTTTTTTTCAATCATAAATAAGTAAAAAGTAAAAAAAAATGTTACAAACGGAATTTTATTGATTCTTACATTGGAATTCGAAAAGTGATATGACAAAAAATCATTTGTTTATATAACCTACATATATGTTGATTAAATGACCTACATAAACATTACTTTGATAGGTTTTTTATGCATATAATATACACATATGAATGTAAGAAACACAAAAATAAAAATTTATAAAGCATAAATTAGGAAATTAAATGATTTAAAGTTGTTATTTTTGTTCTCGCAATAATTGTGTTATGAAATGATTATGATCCTTCCACTTGTTCATACTAGTGGGAAACACGCGCGTTGCTGCGGGACGGTTAAGATAAATATATTTTTTTGGAACAATGCACAAGCGTAGCCGTGTTAGCCCACCAAACTGTAGGAAAAGTGTAAAAACGTAATATTCTTTGAATGCGAAACAATGTATATGAAATTAATCAATTTCTCTTCATTGTTTAAACTTTGAAAAGAAACTATATTTTTTTATATCCAACATATACGTTCTTATAAATGAACTTCTTTGATCATCAAAATTCAGTCATCAACACTGTTCTCAAAACCAAATATGAGCATAGATAATTTTTATTCCCAAATCTTTCTATATAATTTTTCACAAATTTAGACCAAACCACCATATGGACATGTATTGTCAAGCATGAACTCAACCAAATATGAGCATAGAAACCAAAACAGTGTAGATAAACCAAAACACAACCATTTGATATCAGTATAAACAAGTAAACAGAGAAGTAAAGAAGTATCAACAAGATATTTATTTTAATAAACAAATCAAGTTTAACCTGGAAGATGAACTTGAAGATATAATCCACTTTCGGATTGTGTCGACGTTTGCCAGATTCGTTACAACATGATTACTCTTTTCAACGTCCTCGGTCGCACCTTGTCGTTCTTATTAAATAATTAAAATAAAAAAAACCTTATCAACAGAAAATCAAAACGTACTGTACTAGGTGTTATGTGTGAGTCACTTCGTACCACCATTAACTCTCTGCAAAAATAAAGATAAAGTAATTTGTTTCAGCAATTCTCATGATGAACGACACTGTATATTTATATAAATATATGCAGTTTTAAAGAAAGAAAGAAAATGTAAAATTAATATTTGTTGAATATAATTATTTGAAGCTTGTGGTCCTACCACATCACATAATATTATATATAACAATTTGAACGGATTTTTGCGAGCAAATATAGAAATTTAATTATCTAGAAAATAAACCTTTATTTATCTTTACTACATGTTACAAGTATCTTAATGCATTGAAGGGTAATTTGGGGAAAATTTATATGACATTTGAGGGTTGAAGCACATGACTTTTCACATCCCATCTTAACTTTACAAAGTTGGACATGTTTGCCCATTGCTCACTCTTTATAATGTAGTAGAGAAGTAGAGATAATTAAAAGAAAATTGCTCGAATAGTCCATGTGGTTTGCTTAAATTTCACCTTTAGTACCTAACTTTTATAAATTACATCTGTAGTCCTCAACTTTTGGTGTTTCTTAACACAGATAGTCCCTAGAGTTAACGGAGGTTAGATTATCCAGTTAAATGGGTGTAAAATTACTAAACTAGCCATTACTTTAATAAAAATATATAATAATAAAAAGAATAGTAATAATGTGGGTCCCACACTTCTTCTTCCTACTTCATCTTCTCCACCTCATCACCTTCACAAACCACCATCACCCATCTCCTCCCTTCACCACCACCGACATCCACCAAACACCACAACCACCACCCACCCAACAACCAACACAGCCCCCACCAACACTCTCCTGAATTGATAAAGTAAGGGATAATCTTCAATATAGAAACAGTGAAGCCAAATGACTGAACTTGATCAAGCTTGGTGTAAAAAGGATATTAAGCATGGAAATGTTGTTGATAAAACAGGTGATTCTTTTAATAAGGCAACAAGAGATTGGACTGCACCCAAAATATGTCGTATTCAAATCTTCTCAAAGGGTTAGGCCATAAGGGGTGGTAAACATTCCATCATTACCATCACACTATCACACCCAATCAGATTTTGTCATCTCATTCTATCACATTCTATCACATTCCATCATTAAACTCATGCGGCGGTTTTCACATTTCATCACTAAACTTTATTTTTTTAAAATATATAAAAACATTATATAAAATAAAAAAACATTATATTAAATATACAAACATTATATTAAATAAAAAAACATTATATTAAATAAAAAAATTACAATAAATAAAAAAATACTTCAAATAAAAAAAATTAAGTGAGCGATGGGTAAGGGTCCTCGTACTCGATATCTAAACCACCCACGTGTTCCATTAGATCAAATCGAAGCTGATAGTGTACTTGTTCATCCCGCAACTCCAAAAGAACATCATTTGGAACGTTTGTTGGTATATCCGTATCCATAACGTAATCCGGAGATATTGTGCGCCCATCTTCCTTTATGATCATGTTGTGTAATGTGACATCCGTCACTTTTATTTTCATATAACAATAATAATAATATTATTATTATTATTAATAATAATATAAATAAAAATTCAGATTTTATTATATACATTTTTTACCATTTCCAAACCATAACCAACCATCCCTTTACCCATTAACTTAACCCAACACATAACCTAACCCATTAATCCTTCTTTCTTTCCCACTCTTGGACCCAATCCAGATCTGGCCCAACAACAGACCAAGCCCAAATCCCCTCCCCTTGTATCTGTGTTAAAAAAAAAAAAAAAGAAAAACGTTTTGGCCTTGCTGTGGCTCGAACTTGGGATCACGACCGGGTCACAACACACATAGCACACCACCACTACACCACACCCTTGTTTTGTTATTTCAATCAAACCTTAATTGTTTTAACCCTTCTAATCGCTGAACCATCTCCTTCTTCTTTCCCTGGCTGTGCGACGCAAGAACAAAGAAAAAAAACAGAAAAGTCAACAAGCTGAAATCGTGGAAACACTCTTTAATGGTTTTTTTTTGACCGAATTAATTTTTACACGTCAATCCTTGTGCCTAATCGTCGCGATTAACAAGCTCCAATCCTTCCTAATTAATCAATTATCACGCGTAATAATTATGAACGGGTCAAAACTTGCCATACGTACAATCCGAGCTTTACCTATAAATTGAACATAGATTAGCAGTCCCTAAGTGCCGAAACATCTCTCCTTACCTCTAAATACTGTTCTAGATCATTATACGAAGCAAGTGAATTCGTGTTTGACTTTCTGGTTGACTCACGAATTAGAAGAAATCTAATCGGTATGTCATAATTCCTTGTTTCCGTGTTTTAATCGGCTCCCATGGAGTATTAACCCCATGATTGATTGGCCGTTAACATCGTATTCGAGTCAATTGTAATTCTAGGGTTTATAGGTTAGAATTGGGGAGAAGACTATTTTCAAAATTGTTTATAATTATTACAAAACAGAAAATATAACCAACTGACCACACAGATCAGTTGGTAATACATGTTGCTTAAAAACGTTGGATCAGCCCATGACAGGGGTTCGAGTCACTCTTGCCTCTTTTCTTTTTTTTTTTCAATTATTGAAACCAAACAATTAACGTATATAAACAATTACAATCCAATATCACTCGTTCTCAGGGTGTGGCTCAGTTGGTGGCCACGCTTGTGATAAAACCCGAACCGGCCAGAGGCCCGGGTTCGATTCCCATAACCAACAAGTACTTTTTGCCATCTTTATATATATACTTAATATATTAAACCTTTTAAAATAGTTTTTAAATACTAAAAGTGGTTTATAAATTCTACAAAAATTATTATATGATCTCCAAATGATAAAGTTCATCATCCAATTTTTAGTTTTTCAAAAATAAATTATTTATTATATATTATTAATAATACAAGTTTATTCATTTTTATTTATAAAATTCAATAGAAATATCTAAACAATTTTATTAAATCTCACAAAAATTATCCTAAACTTGTATATCCTTAAACATTTCAGAAAATATTTTTGTTTCAGAAAAACCGTTTATTTTATATTTTTAATTAATTTCTATTAGTTTTAATCATAATTAAATCATAATAAATTCATTTTTCAATATTTTCGTACCAAAATTTTACATAAATTATTTCTATTCATTTGGAACAGAAATACAATTTTTAATTCAGAAATCCTTTAATTTTAGTATTTTTATATATTAAAGGCATATTTTGACAATTTGAGATAAATAGATTAAATATTCTATTTTCAAGAAAATAATTTTATAAAAATTATTTTCATACTAAAGACCTTATTTTGTGACCATCTTCAATTTGATATTACAAAAAGACCTTTGATTATTTATTTGCCAAATTTCTTTTATTTATTAAACGTTTAATTTATTAATCAAACAAATACTTATCCCCAATTCGAAGCCCTAGAAAATACTTATAGACCATATAGACTTAGACTTATTTGTTACATTATACATAGGGTGATACTTGGCAACGTTGGATTATACTTATTCAATTACACAAGACTTACCACCTTGCTAAGGTGAGTATTACTTATCCCCTTTTTCACTTTTACAACTTTTGGGGTGATTCATGCACAAGTATACAAAACCTTCATATTCATTTACACATACATTTTATTCATTTACAATTCATATACGTGTCTTGTTTATCTTTGTGCTTATGCTTGAACATGAACGTAGCTTACATACAAAATTATACATCTAGACATAACTTATGTTATTGTGCTCTTTATACATAGACGTAACTTATGTTACGGTGCTCATTTAGACATAACTTTGTGTTATGGTGCTCTTTTAGACTCACACGTGTTGAGGTGCTCATTATCAATTTCATTGTACAACTTTACATTTGATCTTTGTCTTGTTTGGTTACTTGCGTGTTTACATAATGCCTTGGTGATGCTAGACACATGAATTGTACTACTTTTCAAAACTTATACTATACGTACAAAACTAAGTAGTACTCACCAACATCATATGTTGACAAAATTATTTTCGTGCATGTTTCAGGATAAGCTGCTTGATGCTTCACATAGGACTTTGGACTTAGACTAAATCAATCAATTTTCTTTATTTTGTTGTCTTGTATTTAATTTCACATGATTGTAAAACAATATTCAATAATCATATATTTACATTTTAGTACCATGAGCTTTTGAACAATCGTCACTACGTGGCACCTCGATGATTCCGCCATCGGTTGGGGTGTTACAGATTGGTATGAGAGCATGGTTATAGGGAACTAGGTTATTAGATAAAATGGCCTAGACTATAACCGAACTTCAACTTTCATACATAATATTTCCTGAATTACCCTACCCCTCATTTCCCTCTACTTTCCTTCTTCTATCTTTCTCTTCTTCTCTCTCTCCATTCTTCTCATCTTTCATCATGGTGCATAGAGATAGTGTCCTACAAGGAGTGGAAAGTTTACATCAACGGGAGCAGTACCTTTCATGAAGACACTCTTAGGCATAATGCCTACTCTTATTCTGCCCCTTCGAAGTTGTTGAACTTTAATGAGTGTGATAAGGACACGTGCAATCTGGAAGGGTGGATGCCTGTACACTGGGTTTTCTGGCATAGGCAAGCATAGCGCATAAATCCATTTACGGACCTGTTATGCTTACCTGGGGATTCCTGGAGTGAGTGTCCACTTATAGGCTAAATCATGTCTTCTTTGATCACCATTGGGTTCAACTCCTTTGAAAAGTCAACGTTCTTGTTGGGCTTTACAGCTAGACAAGGGCACTCCAAACATTTATGCAAGTTTTTCAATAATACTCTCTCGTTTCATATACAATACTTTGCATATCATGATTGCTTACAATAATCATATCTTCATAATTATCTATACGATTATACACTTTCTAATCTCATGATTAATCATTGACTACCTCATAGATGTCTGCTCGCCGCATGCTCTGTGATGCCAGCCAACGCCCTGTTCGTGCTTCTGGACAGCGTTCTGATCTTCGCCTCGCATCTTTAGTCGCTGAGCAAATTGCTGCAGTGATCCCGAACCTTGTCAGTGAGATAACCTAGAATAGTAACAGTGCCAACACAGGGAGCACGACTCAATTTCGGTGCACTTTCAAACACTTTAACTCCTGCAACCCCACAAAATTCACTGGTGAGGAGGGTGCTACTGGTCTCCTCCAATGGTTTGAAAGCATGGAAAGCACCTTTGTGAACAGTGAATGCCCTGATGAACTCCGCGTTCGCTATGCTACTAGTGTCCTTCAAAAGGGGGCGCTAACCTGGTGGAATGGCGAAAAGCGCAATCGAGGAGCTGATGTTGCTTTATCTTTATCTTGGGCTGAGGTTAAGGAACTCATGATCGCCAAATTCTGCCCTAGGAACGAAATCAGGAAACTAGAAGAAGAGTTCTATGGGCTGAAACAAGACAGTGGTGAGAATCTTGCGTATAATACCCGATATCACGAACTTAGCATACTGGTTCCACACATGGTCACCCCAGTCTCTCGAGCAATCGAAAAATATATCGAGGGATTACCTGACCTGATTCAAGACGTTGTCACTGGAGGCAAAGCCACTACGGTAGAAGAAGCCATTCAACTTGCAGCCACATTAACAGACAAACATGTAAGGAAAGGAAACCTAGTTAGCAAGGGCACCAAGACATCTACTGAGAAAACCACCAATGCTGTTGAACAATCTAAGACTGTTTTAGCAAAGGCCGCCACTACTGCTTCGAACTCTAAGAAACGAATGGGCGATAATCTGAACCATACTGTGGTGGATCCTGTGGCTCAACCCCCTATCAAGAAAGCCTACACGGGAATCCATCCTCAATGCAACACTTGCAAGTATCATCACCCTGCAAGTCTTCCATGTCGTCAATGCACTAGATGTGGAAGGTTTGGACACTTTGTTACCACTTGTCGAGTAATGGTTGGGACACAGAATAATCATCAAATAGCTGCCCAGGAACCACTACAGATTACTAACGGTCGGGCATGTTATCATTGTAGAGATCCTAACCACATGCGACCTCAATGCCCTAAATTGAATAATGTAAACCTAGTGGCACATGGACGAGCTTTCAATAACAATATCAACGAAGCGAACGACCAGGATGACGCTAACCCCACTGGCTAAGCCATGGATGGAATCTTCTTAAAACACGGGAATCCAACACTTGCGTTTTCATTTTCTTGATCCTATTATCATTTTGTACCCAATTTTGTCGCACTCATTAGCATACAACATCTAGAAATTTCCTTGCATACTATTGTGTACGAACACAGATTGGAAATTTATCATATTCGGTTACGTTTATTTTATATCGTATAAGTTTCAGACTCTACCTTACATTTTATTGAAACATTTGGACTTGAATTCTGTGAAAACCAAACTACTAAAAACTTGATACTTGATCCTACAGAGCTTTTCTAAAAACGTCATGGTTTGATATATGAAACTTGATTTTTTTTCCCTTAATTTGACTATTCATTGAACATCTAATTATTCATGATACCCGTAAAATATTTGATAACACTTACACTTAATGGTTGTAGTATTTACAAACTTGCTTGCATGTGTGTATTATCCACGCAACTCAGATAAACATTTCATTTAAAGGGCTCCTCGGACGAGTGGTAGCCCATACTTAAATACTGTTATGAGTCATTGCGATGCAATTGACCTAGTCATTACATAGCCTCATTTCATTGATAAACGTGTTGTTGTGTCATCTTCTTGTGAAACTTATTTGCCTTAATGTGTGTTAGATTAGGATCATAGAAGGACACAAAACCCTAATGTAAGGTAAATTGATGATTCCGGTCCGGAACGTAATCATGAATTTACAGGTGCGTTAGGGTAGTGTGAAATTCTATTAGAGTTTTTGGTAGGCGTCCAGTACGTTTTCAAGGTATCAAAGGTGTGGTGGGTTAGCTGCTGTAACACCTGGCCCCTCTCATCACCAATATTGTCCGCTTTGCCCATCCAGAGCTCACGGATTTGTTTTTGGTTGCCCAAGTGGAGACTTCCCAGGAGGTCACCCATCCTGGAATTTCTCCCACCTGAGCACGCTTAACTGTGGAGTTCTCCTCTCATCCACTAACATTAAGCCCCAAAACGTGTTGGTGATTTATGAGGCAAGACATTACTTATGAACCAAGGATCTCTCCTGGCCACGGCCGATGTGGGATTTTCCTGGGGTGTCACATTCACCCCCTGTTAGAGTCTCAACGTCCCTGATGAGATATGTACCCACCATCCCGAACGGCACAGGAGTGGCTCTGATACCATCTGTAACACCCGGCCCCTCTCATCACCAATATTGTCCGCTTTGCCCATCCAGAGCTCACGGATTTGTTTTTGGTTGCCCAAGTGGAGACTTCCCAGGAGGTCACCCATCCTGGAATTTCTCCCACCTGAGCACGCTTAACTGTGGAGTTCTCCTCTCATCCACTAACATTAAGCCCCAAAACGCGTTGGTGATTTAAGGGGCAAGACATTACTTATGAACGAAGGATCTCTCCTGGCCACGGCCGATGTGGGATTTTCCTGGGGTGTCACAGCTGCGGTACACCCTGTATACAAACACTAATGATGCATTGAAAGTGAGACTGGAAGTCGGACCAGGAACAAACTCTAGTTACTTGTTAGTTCATTCGGTCTTTCTATAGTCAATCAACTCGTACATTTATTTTAGGATTCCTAAAACTTGCAATTTAAGTGATTTACTAGATTCCTATTCTCGTTATTATTCGAACCTATTCCAAATCCTTAACTCACACCTATCAAACCTCTTACCCAAATCAATCGAATTTTTCAAACCACAGTTACCTTAATTTCTACCCAAGCATCCATAACCCTATGTTTCTAATAACTTCGGGACGAAGTTTCTAAAAGTAGGGGATGCTGTGACATCCGTCACTTTTATTTTCATATAATAATAATAATAATAATAATAATAATAATAATATTAATAATAATATAAATCAAAATTCAGATTTTATTATATACATTTTTTACCATTTCCAAACCATAACCAACCATCCCTTTACCCATTAACTTAACCCAACACATAACCTAACCCATTAATCCTTCTTTCTTTCCCACTCTTGGACCCAATCCAGATCTGGCCCAACAACAGACCAAGCCCAAATCCCCTCCCCTTGTATCTGTGTTAAAAAAAAAAAGAAAAACGTTTTGGCCTTGCTGTGGCTCGAACTCGGGATCACGATCGGGTCACAACACACATAGCACACCACCACTACACCACACCCTTGTTTTGTTATTTCAATCAAACCTTAATTGTTTTAACCCTTCTAATCGCTGAACCATCTCCTTCTTCTTTCCCTGGCTGTGCGACGCAAGAACAAAGGAAAAAAAAATAGAAAAGTCAACAAGCTGAAATCGTGGAAACACTCTTTAATGTTTTTTTTTTTTTGACCGAATTAATTTTTACACGTCAATCCTTGTGCCTAATCGTCGCGATTAACAAGCTCCAATCCTTCCTAATTAATCAATTATCACGCGTAATAATTATGAACGGGTCAAAACTTGCCATACGTACAATCCGAGCTTTACCTATAAATTGAACATAGATTAGCAGTCCCTAAGTGCCGAAACATCTCTCCTTACCTCTAAATACTGTTCTAGATCATTATACGAAGCAAGTGAATTCGTGTTTGACTTTCTGGTTGACTCACGAATTAGAAGAAATCCAATCGGTATGTCATAATTCCTTGTTTCCGTGTTTTAATCGGCTCCCATGGAGTATTAACCCCATGATTGATTGGCCGTTAACATCGTATACGAGTCAATTGTAATTCTAGGGTTTATAGGTTAGAATTGGGGAAGAAGACTATTTTCATAATTGTTTATAATTATTATAAAACAGAAAATATAACCAACTGACCACACAGATCAGTTGGTAATACATGTTGCTTAAAAACGTTGGACCAGCCCATGACAGGGGTTCGAGTCCCTCTTGCCTCTTTTCTTTTTTTTTTTCAATTATTGAAACCAAACAATTAACCTATATAAACAATTACAATCCAATATCACTCGTTCTCAGGGTGTGGCTCAGTTAGTGGCCACGCTTGTGATAAAACCCGAACCGGCCAGAGGCCCGGGTTTGATTCCCATAACCAACAAGTACTTTTTGCCATCTTTATATATATACTTAATATATTAAACCTTTTAAAAAAGTTTTTAAATACTAAAAGTGGTTTATAAATTCTACAAAAATTATTATGTGATCTCCAAATGATAAAGTTCATCATCCAATTTTTAGTTTTTCAAAAATAAATTATTTATTATATATTATTAATAATACAAGTTTATTCATTTTTATTTATAAAATTCAATAGAAATATCTAAACAATTTTATTAAATCTCACAAAAATTATCCTAAACTTGTATATCCTTAAACATTTCAGAAAATATTTTTGTTTCAGAAAAACCATTTATTTTATATTTTTAATTAATTTCTGTTAGTTTTAATCATAATTAAATCATAATAAATTCATTTTTCAATATTTTCGTACCAAAATTTTACATAAATTATTTTTATTCATTTGGAACAGAAATACAATTTTTAATTCAGAAATCCTTTAATTTTAATATTTTTAGATATTAAAGGCATATTTTGACAATTTGAGATAAATAAATTAAATATTCTATTTTCAAGAAATTAATTTTATAAAAATTATTTTCATACTTAAGACCTTATTTTGTGACCATCTTCAATTTGATATTACAAAAAGACCTTTGATTATTTATTTGCCAAATTTCTTTTATTTATTAAACGTTTAAGTTATTAATCAAACAAATACTTATCCCCAATTCGAAGCCCTAGAAAATACTTATAGACCATATAGACTTAGACTTATTTGTTACATTATACATAGGGTGATACTTGGCAACGTTGGATTATACTTATTCAATTACACAAGACTTACCACCTTGCTAAGGTGAGTATTACTTATCCCCTTTTTCACTTTTACAACTTTTGGGGTGATTCATGCACAAGTATACAAAACCTTCATATTCATTTACACATACATTTTATTCATTTACAATTCATATACGTGTCTTGTTTATCTTTGTGCTTATGCTTGAACATGAACGTAGCTTACATACAAAATCATACATCTAGACATAACTTATGTTATGGTGCTCTTTATACATAGACGTAACTTATGTTACGGTGCTCATTTAGACATAACTTTGTGTTATGGTGCTCTTTTAGACTCACACGTGTTGAGGTGCTCATTATCAATTTCATTGTACAACTTTACATTTGATCTTTGTCTTGTTTGGTTACTTGCGTGTTTACATAATGCCTTGGTGATGCTAGACACATGAATTGTACTACTTTTCAAAACTTATACTATATGTACAAAACTAAGTAGTACTCACCAACCTCATATGTTGACAAAATTATTTTCGTGCATGTTTCAGGATAAGCTGCTTGATGCTTCACATAGGACTTTGGACTTAGACTAAATCAATCAATTTTCTTTATTTTGTTGTCTTGTATTTAATTTCACATGATTGTAAAACAATATTCAATAATCATATATTTACATTTTAGTACCATGAGCTTTTGAACAATCGTCACTACGTGGCACCTCGATGATTCCGCCATCGGTTGGGGTGTTACATGTAATATGACACACGCGTACACAACACTACTTATTTTCGCTTGATCAACCAAATAATTCTTTTGATAAACGAAATCGATTTTTAAACACCTCGTCGTTGTACTTTGGGTTTTCTACAAAGTAATCGTTTATCAAAACGTCACTTGCCCCCACCGATCACGCTGCACCATTCTTTTCTTTGGACGTTCCGTATTTTGATGTTGCGCCGCCTCGCAAACCATTGCAAAAAATTCCATCGAAGAACCCGATGAGTTGGAAGAACTAGACGAGTTGAGTGGACACGAGGGGCCTTCTATTTGATATAAATTTTCTTTGCTTCTTTGATTATGGAATGTAAGTTTTTATTGTTGGTGGTATTGATTTTGGTTGAAAATGAAATATATATATATATATATATATATAAAGAGAGAGAAATTTGTGTGAATTTTTTTTAAAGTTTAAAACGGTCATCAGACCGTTGGCCAACGACCATTTTTTGGCCAAAATCAACGTGATAGCTATCACGATAAAATGCGTCGCGGCCGTGATAAATTTGGGTGGGGCGGTGTTTCGCGGCCATCACGCCATCACGACGGGGCTGTCGCGGACTGCCCCGCCTAACCTTATAAAACTGTTCCAACTATCACTGTTTCCAGGTTTGTTATGAACTGAGAAAAAGTTTTGTGGGCCCAACCCTACAACCACAAACCATAAGCAAACATCCAACCACCTTTTAAACCATCACATCTAGGGTTAAGGTCGAGGACAAGGGATCTGTCCATAATAAACCACCTTGATCTTTCCTGCATCTCGCCACATAACACCTAAAAAAGGCTTTTAAGAAAGGTGCCAAGATGTCTGCATACAGAACCGAAGATGAGTACGATTACTTGTGTTTGAATACACCACCGCAAGAGAGTGTTGGTGGGGCTGTGGTGGTTGGTGGATGTCGGTGGTGGTGAAGAGTTGAGATGGGTGGTGGTGGTTTGTGAAGGTGATGAGGTGAAGAAGATGAAGTGGAGAAGATGAAGTCTGAGACCCACATTAATTAATATTATTTTTATTATTATATATTTTTATTAAAGTAAGGGTACGTAGTTTAGTAATTTTACACCCACTTAACTGGATAATCTAACCTTCGTTAACTCCAGGGACTATCCGAGTTAAGAAACACCAAATGTTGAGGACTACAGATGTAATTTTTAAAAGTTGGGAACTAAAGCTGAAATATGAGCAAACCATAAGGACTATTCAAACAATTTTCTCTATAATTAACAAATAAGTCAGGGTATAATTGTCTTTTTAATTTGCTATATTATTTTAGGAGTTTTATTTAAGAGTGATATTACAGAGTTTTGATTCACTATTTAGGCTTTATTGAGATTCATATTTGAGTGAGATAGATTTATTGTTTTCCATGATGTTTGGTTAGTACAAATAGATTGTTAGGCTTATTGTAATTTATGTGTTCAGATTTATACAAATTGAAAGAGTTCATTTAACCTAGAGTTTTGGTGATTTTTCCTATTCAGCATGGGCCTTGTAACACCCCAACCGGCGGAAACATCGAGGTGTCACGTAGTGATGGTTGTTCAATAGCTCATGGTACGAAATGGAAGTTGAATATTATTAAACAATTTACAATTTGTCTTACAAATTACATAAACTTGATTTGCATAAACTAGGTCCAAAGCTCCTATGTGTTCCAAGACTTGTACAACTTCCAATAGCAAATAAAACCTGAAACATGTTAAGTTGGAAAGATGGGGGGTCAACTATAAATAGTTGGTGAGAATACATAGGTTTTGCATATAGTTGAAAACAATATGTTGTATAGCAATCATAGTTGAAGTATAATAATGAGTAATGATAGAATATGAGTCCGACATGTAACAATGCGTCTTTTGTACAATCAAACCTTGTGTCGACTGAGACCTAACTCGCAAGTTAGTAAAAGTGTAACTGTTATCGATCATCCCTGAATTCATGTGGGGGACGGGTTTGTCAGACCTATAGCGCTATAATCTAAACAGGCGGCTTGATCAATGTACCGTGACTTTTTGTTACATTCAAATGATAGAATGAGTAAATGATAGTGTAATTGAATCACAAGAAAGAATGAGTAAATGATAGTGTATAAAATGTTTAAACATGTTTCACCCCAAAAATGTAAAAGAGAAAAATGGGCTATGTAAACTCACCTGTAATTCACTGTGAAGGTACTAGCAAAACAAACTCTGAACTTGAATTAATTGAACATCTTGTGCCCTATTACAAATAAAGGACGCCTTAATTTCTAATGCAAATTAGTTTAATTCATTTCTTGGTTGTAAAGATAGCTTATTCAACTACCTAGACTTGCATTGAGCGAATGCGCGTCTTAAAGTGTGTATGACTTAACGAACAGATGGTAACTTGGTTTGGGTTATTGAAAATATGCGTACGTGTAAACTTATTTAAAATATATACTTTAGTATATTATTTTCAGGGTCACATCTTTACATATTTGTAACTTATACGTTCGTTAAGTAACACATATATAGATGGTTTGACGTCATGATAATTCTAAATATGATAATATTTTGTTGACTAAAATTTAGGGAATGAATAAACCATATTGAAGTTGCACAAAAAAAATCGTCAAAGTTGCTTTAAAAAAAACGACCGAATCTTTAGGTATATATTAGCTTTAAAATCATATTTCATATATAATAATTATTAGGAAAGATAGATCTAAGTGGGCAAGCACTTTCGATGGAATGTGTATAGGCAACTATCACCACATATCAATTCCACTCTATATGCCTGTCCATCTTTTATGTCTTTATTGTCTTACCCAAAATCCAAAACGACCCTGCCCGAATAAACTCACTCCAAAACTAATCTTATAAACTCAATTTGACCAAACTAGTCGGGACAACAAGGAAACTCAAAAGGGTCTAGTACCTCTCTTGCGCGATGGTGAAATGAAACTAGAAGAGATAATGAACCGAAACCGTGACCATTACCGGTCATCGAACCGGGACTAAACCCAGCATGACCATTGTCACTGCATCATGAACCTGACCCGGAAATAGCAATGACCGATTCTTTGTTACAGTCGTCATCACCGTTCACGGCTCCACAACCCGGCTAGAAAACTTCACCGCTGGTAGCGCCGCTATAACTGAGTTGGAGCCAAGACCCTCGACATAGAACATGGAGATGAAAGGTGGAGATCGAATTAAAACGTGGTGAACCTAACCCGCTGCACTTGTCGAATACCTGCAAGTCGCAGTCGTCACCTCGATGCCGCTACTGTTTGTTGATTCCATGCCGACCGGACTATCAAGAGAGGCCGTTACTGGTGACTAAAGTCGTCCTGACGCCTCTCACTCAGGTATGAAGGATGCATTGGTTTAGAGATGTAGGTTTTTTTTTTTTTTTTTTTTTTTTTTTTTTTTTTTTTTGTACTAGTGGTGGCTATCGGTTGGACAACGGATCTTCACAGACAACTTTTGCAAGAAGAGTTATGTATATACTTATGAATTTGGAGGTTTAAAAGTCAACACCATAAATGGTTGGAAAAATCTCTTACGTGATTTTAGGCTAAAATTATTGTATGGTTTTAATATATGTTGATAATTGCTTGTCATAATTAAATGAAAAGAAAACTATTGCTTATAATTGTTTTGCGGCATAGATTTTCAATGTCAAACTTAAATAGCATGATAATTGTATACACAATAAAATGATAATTGTATACACGAATTATTTATAGTATTAAGAGCAAGGGTTCGGTTTATGGCAACACCGGGATTTATTTTTTTTTGACCCAATAGAGACGGATTGATAAGTATATGGGCGTAATCTAGATGGCTTGATTTATGAGTTTGATTGTGGTTGATTTGGTAAGTGGCGATGATAGTCTTTGGGTTGAAATTGTCTTGCCAGATTATTATTATACCAAATTTAAACTTACTGGAATTATGCCGGACTGTTAGAAGGTTTAGTGAATTTAAGGCTAATTAGAAACAAAATGATGATGATGCATGAATGTTGCTACTTCTCGTGTATGTTGTACTCCATTTAATTTATTATATTTTTTTTGTCTTATATCCTTCATGACTTCACGTGAAGTGAAGTTTAGTTGATTTTATTATTATTATTATTATTATTATTATTATTATTATTATAAATAAAATTACTAAAAAGGTTAAAATAGATAGTTTATTGAGGAAATTTTGTATATCTTTGAATTTATACCAACTTTAAAATATACGTAATATATAAGAATGTTTTGAAATAAAAAAAATTAAACATGGTTATACACAAACAAAAGTGGTATAATATAGGTAATGTGGAGATTTTACTAATAATAAATGGGGAAAAATACGTGATGTTACAGTCTCCCCTGCTTTTAGGAACTTCGTCCAGAAGTTATTAAAAACGCAGTGTTGAGGGTGGTTGGGTAAATGTTTGGACGTCAACTGTTTAGCTGGCGAACTTTTATAGGTACTAGGATAAAGTATTTTAAATGATGGAACGGTATGTATGAGTTATGAGACTTGGATTTATTGTTCAAAAATAGCATGGAGGAATAAGTGTTTAACACCAACCCTAAGTTTTCAGGAATGCTAAAAGAAATACATTGAATGATTAACTACCAAAAGACTAGGGTTTGTTCTTAATCCGACCCCAGTCTCATTTTCAATGCATCATCGGTGTTTATATATAGGGTGTACCGCAACTAATCCACCACACCTTTGATGCTTTGAAAGCGCACTAGGTACCTTATCATAACCCTAATAGATTTTCACACTACCTTAACGTACCTGTAAATTCATGATTACGTTCCGGACCGCAATCACCAATTTACCTTACATTAAGGTTTTGTGTCCTTCCAAATACACATGTAAAACACACAATGCAAAATAACCTTGTGATTGAATCTTATACATTGTATCCAAAAATGAGTCAAACTGTTGAGCAGGAAAAAGACTTCTATCAGTCAGTGAGTAAGAACCTCTACCGATTGTTGAGCAGGTGCGATAGCCTCTACCAGTCGTTGAGCAGGTTGTATGGCCTCTACCGACTGTTGAGCAGGCATGATGACCTCTACCAATCGTTGAGTAGGTTATTTGGTACTCTACTAACTGTTGAACAAGTACTTCATCCTCTATCAGTTGTTTGATTAAGTGTAACAATTGTTACACACATAAATTGTAAATTGATAATATGTACATGTAAGCAATCAAGTATCAAGTATAGCATGCGAGTTGTAATAGAGTTGCCCTAGACAGGGTTAATGACTCTAGGTGTGTCTATAGCAAATAGTTTATATTCCATGACTTCTAGTATCAAATGTTTAAATATGGTAGATAATCGAATCCTCATGTATAACTAAGGATTAAGTTTGATGCAACACACAATCCAGTTTCAATAGTTTGTTATCATGGGTAACTAGCTCATGTTTGAGAAGGTGAAGGATATGAATTTAGTTCTTGAGAGAATGATGCAAATCTCGATGCAGAATCAAGGTTGCGAGAGATAGTGAATGTGAAGATGGTTGATAAGGAGTTTATTTTATAATAAGGAGATTATGTAGCAGTTTAAATTGTGGGGTTAAAGTAAAGATAAGAAATAGGATGAAGATAGAGAATAGAAACAAGTAGAGTTGCAAGTAAGAGAAGCAAGCACTGGTTAAAATCCTAAGCTTATAGACTAGATTATTTTTCTAATAACCTAATTCCCTATAACCATGTCTCTGATACCAATCTGTAACACCCCAACCGACGGCGGAAACATCGAGGTGTCACATAGTGATGATTGTTCAATAGCTCATGGTACTAAATGGAAGTTGAATATTATTAAACAATTTACAATTTGTCTTACAAATTACATAAACTTGATTTGCATAAACTAGGTCCAAAGCTCCTATGTGTTCCAGGACTTGTACAACTTCCAATAGCAAATAAAACCTGAAACATGTTAAGTTGGAAAGATGGGGGGTTCAACTATAAATAGTTGGTGAGAATACATAGGTTTTGCATATATTTGAAAACAATATGTTGTATAGCAATCATAGTTGAAGTATAATAATGAGTAATGATAAAATACGAGTCCGACTTGTAACAATGCGTCTTTTGTACAATCAAACCTTGTGTCGACTAAGACCTAACTCACAAGTTAGTAAAAGTGTAACTGTTATCGACCATCCCTGAATTTATGCGGGGGGATGAGTTTGTCAGACCTATAGCGCTATAATCTAAACAGGCCGCTTGATCAATGTTAATATTTGTACTGTGTCTTTTTGTTACAGTCAAATGATAGAATGAGTAAATGATAGTGTAATTGAATCACAAGTAAGAATGAGTAAATGATAGTGTATAAAATGTTTAAACATGTTTCACCCCAAAAATGTAAAAGAGAAAAAGGGGCTATGTAAACTCACCTGTAATTCACTGTGTAGGTACTAACAAAACAAACTCTGAACTTGAGTTAATTGAACATCTTGTGCCCTATTACAAATAAAGGACGCCTTAATTTCTAATGCAAATTAGTTTAATTCATTTCTTGGTTGTAAAGATAGCTTATTCAACTACCTAGACTTGCATTGAGCGAATGCGCGTCTTAAAGTATGTATGACTTAACGAACCGGTGGTAACTTGGTTTGGGTTATTGAAAATATGCGTACGTGTAAACTTATTTATAATATATACTTTAGTATATTATTTTCAGGGTTACATCTTTACATATTTGTAACTTATACGTTCGTTAAGTAACACATATATAGATGGTTTGACGTCATTATAATTCTAAATATGATAATATTCTGTTGACTAAAATTTAGGGAATGATTAAACCATATTGAAGTTGCACAAAAAAAATCGTCAAAGTTGCTTTAAAAAAACGACCGAATCTTTAGGTATATATTAGTTTTAAAATCATATTTCATATATAATAATTATTAGGAAAGATAGATCTAAGTGGGCAAGCACTTTCGATGGAATGTGTATAGGCAATTATCACCACATATCAATTCCACTCTATATGCCTATCCATCTTTTATGTCTTTATTGTCTTACCCAAAATCCAAAACGACCCTGCCCGAATATACTCACTCCAAAACTAATCTTATAAACTCAATTTGACCAAACTAGTCAGGACAACAAGGAAACTCAAAAGGGTCTACTACCTCTCTTGCGCGATGGTCAAACGAAACCAGAAGAGATAATGAACCGAAACCGTGAGCATTACCGGTCATCGAACCAGGACTAAACCCAGCATGACCATTTTCACTGCATCATGAACCTGACCCGGAAATAGCAATGACCGATTCTTTGTTACAGTCGTCATTACCGGTCACGGCTCCACAACCCGGCTAGAAAACTTCACCGCTGGCAGCGCCGCTGTAACTGAGTTGGAGCCAAGACCCTCGACATAGAACATGGAGATGAAAGGTGGAGATCGAATCAAAACGTGGTGAACCTAACCCGCTGCACTTGTCGAACACCTGCAAGTCGCAGTCGTCACCTCGATGCCGCTACTGTTTGTTGATTCCATGCCGACCGGACTAACAAGAGAGGCCGTTACCGGTGACCAAAGTCGTCCTGACGCCTCTCTCTCAAGTAAGAAGGATGCATTGGTTTAGAGATGTAGGTTTTTTTTTTTTGGTGGCTATAGGTTGGACAACTGATCTTCACAGACAACTTTTGCAAGAAGAGTTATGTATATACTTATGAATTTGGAGGTTTAAAAGTCAACACCATAAATGGCTAGAAAAATCTCTGACGTGATTTTAGGCTAAAATTATTGTATGGTTTTAATATATGTTGATAATTGCTTATCATAATTAAATGAAAAGAAAACTATTGCTTATAATTGTTTTGCGGCATAAAATTTCAATGTCAAACTTAAATAAAATGATAATTGTATACACAATAAAATGATAATTGTATACACGAATTATTTATAGTATTAAGAGCAAGGGTTCGGTTTATGGCAACACCGGGATTTTTTTTTGACGCAATAGAGACGGATTGATAAGTATATGGGCGTAATCTAGATGGCTTGATTTATGAGTTTGATTGTGGTTGATTTGGTAAGTGGCGATGATAGTCTTTGGGTTGAAATTGTCTCGCCAATTTATTATTATACCAAATTTAAACTTACTGGAATTATGCCGGACTGTTAGAAGGTTTAGTGAATTTAAGGCTAATTAGAAACAAAATGATGATGATGCATGAATGTTGCTACTTCTCGTGTATGTTGTACTCCATTTAATTTATTATATTTTATTTTGTCTTATATCCTTCATGACTTCACGTGAAGTGAAGTTTAGTTGATTTTATTATTATTATTATAAATAAAATTACTAAAAAGGTTAAAATAGATAGTTTATTAAGGAAATTTTGTATATGTCTGAATTTATACCAACTTTAAAATATACGTAATATATAAGAATGTTTTGAAATAAAAAAAATTACACATGGTTATACACAAACAAAAGTGGTATAATATAGGTAAGGTGGTGATTTTACTAATAATAAATGGGGAAAAATACGTGATGTTACATTCTCCCCTGCTTTTAGGAACTTCGTCCCGAAGTTATTAAAAACGCAGTGTTGAGGGTGGTTGGGTAAATGTTTGGACGTCAACTGTTTAGCTGGCAAACTTTTATAGGTACTAGGATAAAGTATTTTAAATGGTGGAACAGTATGTATGAGTTATGAGACTTGGATTTATTGTTCTAAAATAGTATGGAGGAATAAGTGTTTAACACCAAACCTAAGTTTTCAGGAATGCTAAAAGGAATACATTGAATGATTAACTACCAAAAGACTATGGTTTGTTGTTAATCCGACCCCAGTCTCATTTTCAATGCATCATCGGTGTTTATATATATGGTGTACCGCAGCTAATCCACCACACCTTTGATGCTTTGAAAGCGCACTGGGTACCTTATCATAACCCTAATAGAATTTCACACTACCTTAATGTTCCTGTAAATTCATGATTACGTTCTGGACCGCAATCACCAATTTACCTTACATTAAGGTTTTGTGTCCTTCCAAATACACATGTAAAACACACAATGCAAAATAACCTGGTGATTGAATCTTATACATTGTATCCAAAAATGAGTCCGACTGTTGAGCAGGAAAAAGACTTCTATCAGTCAGTGAGTAAGAACCTCTACCGATTGTTGAGCAGGTGCGATAGCCTCTACCGGTCGTTGAGCAGGTTGTATGGCCTCTACCGACTGTTGAGCAGGCATGCTGACCTCTACCAATCGTTGAGTAGGTTATTTGGTACTCTACTAACTGTTGAGCAAGTACTTCATCCTCTATCAGTTGTTTGATTAAGTGTACCAATTGTTACACACATAAATTGTAAATTGATAATACGTACATGTAAGATATCAAGTATCAAGTATATCATGCGAGTTGTAATAGAGTTGCCCTAGACAAGGTTAATGACTCTAGGTGTGTCTATAGCAAATAGTTTATATTCCATGACTTCTAGTATCAAATGTTTAAATATGGTAGATAATCGAATCCTCATGTATAACTAAGGATTAAGTTTGATGCAACACACAATCCAGTTTCAATAGTTTGTTATCATGGGTAACTAGCTCATGTTTGAGAAGGTGAAGGATATGAATTTAATTCTTGAGAGGATGATGCAAATCTCGATGCAGAATCAAGGTTGCGAGAGATAGTGAATGTGAAGATGGTTGATAAGGAGTTTATTTTATAATAAGGAGATTATGTAGCAGTTTAAATTGTGGGGTTAAAGTAAAGATAAGAAATAGGATGAAGATAGAGAATAGAAACAAGTAGAGTTGAAAGTAAGAGAAGCAAGCACTGGTTAAAATCCTAAGCTTATAGACTAGATTATTTTTCTAATAACCTAATTCCCTATAACCATGTCTCTGATACCAATCTGTAACACCCCAACCGATGGCGGAAACATCGAGGTGTCACATAGTGATGATTGTTCAATAGCTCATGGTACTAAATGGAAGTTGAATACTATTAAACAATTTACAATTTGTCTTACAAATTACATAAACTTGATTTGCATAAACTAGGTCCAAAGCTCCTATGTGTTCCAGGACTTGTACAACTTCCAATAACAAATAAAACCTGAAACATATTAAGTTGGAAAGATGGTGGGTCAACTATAAATAGTTGGTGAGAATACATAGGTTTTGCATATAGTTGAAAACAATATGTTGTATAGCAATCATAGTTGAAGTATAATAATGAGTAATGATAGAATACGAGTCCGACATGTAACAATGCGTCTTTTGTACAATCAAACCTTGTGTCGACTGAGACCTAACTCGCAAGTTAGTAAAAGTGTAGCTGTTATCGATCATCCCTGAATTTATGCGGGGGGGGGGGGGTGGGTTTGTCAGACCTATAGCGCTATAATCTAAACAGACGGCTTAATCAATGTTAATGATTGTACTGTGTCTTTTTGTTACAGTCAAATGATAGAATGAGTAAATGATAGTGTAATTGAATCACAAGTAAGAATGATTAAATGATAGTGTATAAAATGTTTAAACATGTTTCACCCAAAAATGTAAAAGCGAAAAAGGGGCTATGTAAACTCACCTGTAATTCACTGTGTAGGTACTAGCAAAACAAACTCTGAACTTGAATTAATTGAACATCTTGTGCCCTATTACAAATAAAGGACGCCTTAATTTCTAATGCAAGTTAGTTTAATTCATTTCTTGGTTGTAAAGATAGCTTATTCAACTACCTAGACTTGCATTGAGCGAATGCGCGTCTTAAAGTGTGTATGACTTAACGAACCGATGGTAACTTGGTTTGGGTTATTGAAAATATGCGTACGTGTAAACTTATTTAAAATATATACTTTAGTATATTATTTTCAGGGTCACATCTTTACATATTTGTAACTTATACGTTCGTTAAGTAACACATATATAGATGGTTTGACGTCATGATAATTCTAAATATGATAATATTTTGTTGACTAAAATTTAGGGAATGAATAAACCATATTGAAGTTGCACAAAAAAAATCGTCAAAGTTGCTTTAAAAAAACGACCGAATCTTTAGGTATATATTAGCTTTAAAATCATATTTCATATATAATAATTATTAGGAAAGATAGATCTAAGTGGGCAAGCACTTTCGATGGAATGTGTATAGGCAATTATCACCACATATCAATTCCACTCTATATGCCTGTCCATCTTTTATGTCTTTATTGTCTTACCCAAAATCCAAAACGACCCTGCCCGAATAAACTCACTCCAAAACTAATCTTATAAACTCAATTTGACCAAACTAGTCGGGACAACAAGGAAACTCAAAAGGGTCTAGTACCTCTCTTGCGCGATGGTGAAACGAAACCAGAAGAGATAATGAACCGAAACCGTGACCATTACCGGTCATCAAACCGGGACTAAACCCAGCATGACCATTGTCACTGCATCATGAACCTTACCCGGAAATAGCAATGACCGATTCTTTGTTACAGTCGTCATCACCGGTCACGGCTCCACAACCCGGCTAGAAAACTTCACCGCTGGCAGCGCCGCTATAACTGAGTTGGAGCCATGACCCTCGACATAGAACATGGAGACGAAAGGTGGAGATCGAATCAAAACGTGGTGAACCTAACCCGCTGCACTTGTCGAATACCTGCAAGTCGGAGTCGTCACCTCGATGCCGCTACTGTTTGTTGATTCCATGCCGACCGGACTAACAAGAGAGGCCGTTCCGGTGACCAAAGTCGTCCTGACGCCTCTCTCTCAGGTATGAAGGACGCATTGGTTTAGAGATGTAGGGTATTTTTTTTTTTTTAGTGGTGGCTATCGGTTGGACAACTGATCTTCACATATAACTTTTGCAAGAAGAGTTATGTATATACTTATGAATTTGGAGGTTTAAAAGTCAACACAATAAATGGCTGGAAAAATCTCTGACGTGATTTTTGGCTAAAATTATTGTATGGTTTTAATATATGTTGATAATTGCTTATCATAATTAAATGAAAAGAAAACTATTGCTTATAATTGTGTTGCGGCATAAATTTTCAATGTCAAACTTAAATAATAGGATAATTGTATAAACAATAAAATCATAATTGTATACACGAATTATTTATAGTATTAAGAGCAAGGGTTCGGTTTTTGGCAACACCGGGATTTTTTTTTTGACGCAATAGAGACGGATTGATAAGTATATGGGCGTAATCTAGATGGCTTGATTTATGAGTTGGATTGTGGTTGATTTGGTAAGTGGCGATGATAGTCTTTGGGTTGAAATTGTCTCGCCAAATTATTATTATACCAAATTTAAACTTACTGGAATTATGCCGGACTGTTAGAAGGTTTAGTGAATTTAAGGCTAATTAGAAACAAAATGATGATGATGCATGAATGTTGCTACTTCTCGTGTATGTTGTAGTCCATTTAATTTATTATATTTTTTGTTTGTCTTATATCCTTCATGACTTCACGTGAAGTGAAGTTTAGTTGATTTTATTATTATTATTATTATTATTATTATTATTATTATTATAAAAAAATTACTAAAAAGGTTAAAATAGATAGTTTATTGAGGAAATTTTGTATATGTTTGAATTTATACCAACTTTAAAATATACGTAATATATAAGAATGTTTTGAAATAAAAAAAAATTAAACATGGTTATACACAAACAAAAGTGGTATAATATAGGTAAGGTGGTGATTTTACTAATAATAAATGGGGAAAAATACATGATGTTACAGCCTTAAGTTAATAATAGAGCTTGATGCCAACTCCTTTAAGGATCATTTTTCAAGAAGAGGAGCAACCCTTGTTAGTCGTGGGGCCACAACAGTCTTAAAGGTTTCTTGGTGATTGAGTAGCAACAAAAGAAAAGGTTAATCTAGATCGGGTTTCGATAGCTTCATAGCTGAGAAAAAAAAAAGTGACGGGGTTTTTCCTTTGGCATGTAACAAACCAACATATTTGAATGCAGTAGAAATGATATCAACAATAGTCCAAAGGAGATTGTTTAGTAACCATGAGGACAAAATAATAGGGGAAAGTCATATCGATTATCGATTGCAGCGGGTGCTATTTGATAAGGGATGTTTTTCGGGTATAAGCCAATCAAGGTTAATTTGTTATGTTGTTCACAAGTAGGAAATATGGCAACATTCAAACAAACAATTTAACATCAAAATAGGTAAGTTGTTTCTTCAATCATGGAAATGAACATGGATACGTCTTTCGTTTAACAGAAAAAAAAGATTGGTGGTTAAGTATTTTGTTGGTGAATGGGGTTTTTCGATTAAGGTGTGATTGTCATCCGAGTTTGTGGGCTAGTGTGAACGTCAACCTAACTGTTTCTTCACGTAACCGAAGGAGTCAGGGATATAAGTGACTTTTTAGTTAGTTTTGTTAATTGAGGAATTTTAACTTGTGGATTCATATTTTAGAGTTTTTGATAACATTGAGTTTTTAGACTAAAGGGTGTAGAGCCGGCATAGGGCCGGCAATGCCACGTCGGGCCGGCGTACACCGCCCCCTATGTCGGCAACGGCACGAGCGTCTAGAATATGACGGGTATGACGGGCCGAAATTTATTAAAAAAAACCTGGTTCCATTAACTCGCCGGAGAAGAAGGTGGTGAGGTTGCCGGAGAAGATGGTGGTAAACGGAGACGTGTCGGAGAAGATGGAGGCCCGTCGTTCCACACCCCAGGCCTGGCATCGTCAGAGAAGAAGGTGGTGAGCTTGACGTGGGGGTTGAAGTGGAGGCCCGGCATCGATGCCGGTGCTCAACTACACTCACCAGTCTTAGTTAGTTTTCTAATTGAGTGGGCTTGGTTTTTTGTTTTCAGGATGTCTTGTTAGGTAATTTGTGTCATTTGTTTATAACAGAAAGAGTTAAGCAAGTTCATACAGTTTAATGTTTTATTGCTTATGTTCTAATCGATTTGAGCCTTTGTATATTTTGTATGTGATATATGATTCAAGATATTTAAACATCAATTTACTATTTTTTTTCCATTTAAAACGATGAAAGCTTTGAACATGCTAATAGACTAAAGGGATTGACGGGGAGGGGGCAAAGCCCAACGACGTAGATAAGTGTGGGGTTTTACCCGCCAAAACACAAAAAGGAAGAAGCGGTTAAAAACAAGGGGCGTAAAAATGAAGTGGGCAACCAATCAAAATTATCCATTCAGAAAAAGAAAAAAAAAAGAGGCAAAGCCCATAGAAGTTCTATCAAGGAAGGGGGTAACACCCACAAAAGATGGTGGTAGGTAGTATGGGTGACGTGGAGGGGCATGCCCACACCACCTCCACGTCCCATTCCTGCCTTTTAGACTACATGGTGTGGTGACATGGAAAGGTTGTGAAGCTCTGTCACACCCCGCTAAGGCGGTAACGCGAGGTGCGACTTCGAAATATTTTCAAGCACAAAAGGTCACACGAGCATTAATTAAAACAAAGCGGGATCTTTCATTAAACAACCAAATCCGTTCAACATTAGTTAATTGTTTAATACTAAAACCATTGTATGTAAATGTCTAAAATTATTATGACAACACAACAGTCTAGAAGAAGGTATCCCACAAATGCTCGCATGCGACGCCTGCAAGTTCCACTGTCCATGCTAATTTTCTGAAAAACATGCATGTAAAATATATGGGTCAACATAAAGTTGGCGAGTTCACGAGTTTTCTATATGATGGACATGTAATCCAAAACCGACTAAATCATTGCCTAGCTAGGGCAATAATCGATATGTGATCTGACATGAGCCCATAACCAAACCTTGACATGTTTTGCCTCGCCCATTGTACACTAAGGACAATGAATAATGTGAAATACAAGCACTCTTTTGATATCTGTGATTCGGTCAGAGCGACTGACCAAGAGTCGGGGTGTCAACCCAATAGATCTATCCCGGTGTTTCATGGCTAAGTCCATAGCTAATGGTTACGGTGTGATGTATGACACGAGGGCTTAATGGATCCTGAACTGTAATGTCTCATGTTCACATAATAGTCATGTATTGTAATTGAAAACTGTAAGCATGTTTTTCCCCCGAAAAAATGTAAAAAAGGGGCCGTGAATACTCACTTGATGTCTGGATGCTAAACTGAACTAGATCTGGCACCGTCGGTCTGGTCTAGGAACCCTAAATGTAATTTAAAAGCAACTTAGGTCCATGTTTGACTCTAACTATCATGCAATTGTTCACCCGACTGTATCACCAATGGACTAGAGGCTTTAATGGTACCACTATCCACGTGTGTCACACACTGTATGTGTCAGGAATGTTCGTTTTGTTGGTTAGGTGACTGTGATTAGTCTATTTTTGAGTAAAACATGTACTTAGTCTTACTAAGTGTTACCAAGTGTCATGTATGTCACATTTATGCAAGCCTAGGGTGACGTATGGACATATTTCGGGATATTCTTGTATGAAAACAACTTGTTTAGATGCTTTGCCTTGGTGTATACTCGCATGTCTTAGGTTTTCAAGAAAACTCTTGTGTTAAGCTTGTTAACACATGTTTTTATAGTATATAACACATGTTTATAATTCTAACCATGCTATATGATGCAAAACAAGGCGAAATAGACTACTTTTGGACTGAGTCTTGGCCTCATACACACACGCATACACTCATGTGTATGTGTGTGCATTGTTTATGTCCATACGTGTGTATCTTGATGTGTATCCTCCATTATACGTGTATATGTATTCATGGCTAATTATTGAGCTTTTTAACACAAACTTATGTTGTTAAGTTAGTTAATTTCAAGACTTGTGGTTCTATAGTGTGCGCGAGTGTGTATGGTTTTGGGTGAGCGTCAGATGTAGCCGAACAATGTGTAAACAAGATTAAGGGTTCGGGTGTTATAGCCGAGAGGAATAAGAAAACAATAAGCTAGCTCCTCACAAGAGAACTCCTAGATGTTAGACGTGTACTTGGATCCCTTGCTTGGTGATGATGACCGATCGAACACGACCCGTTGGGGGTGTTTAGGTCTCGGCCGAAGGGTGACAAGGAAGGAGGGGTTTCAAGTGTTAGTGAGTTTTTGAGAGGTTGTGGTGTGATCCAAATGTGTTCTAGTGCCTCTACTTATAGGTGAGTTTGGGGGAGGAGGCAATGGTTTCATTGGTTCACAAACTAGGTAAGTTAAATGCATGCTTTCATGGAGTGTATTCAACTAGTGGCCTTGTAGGTGAAAGAGGTTGACTTAGATGCTATGTTGTGTAGTGTAGGGGGTGTGGGGTTTCGTCCGCTTATGGTCATGGGGAAGGGGCACCATATTTGTGGTAAGGTTGACAAGGTGATTTTAGCTCATGGGTTTTATGTTTGGTCTAATTAGTGTAAGGGTTTGACTAATGTTTTTGGTTGTTGTGTGCACATTTTTTGGGACCCTTGGAAGCCGAAATTTATGGGGAAAAGGAAGAGTTTAGTGGCAATTCAATGTGTCTTGGAGAACCATGTTTCTTGTGTTGTTTCCATGTTAGTGTAAATCATAGGAATGTGGTGTGTTTAGGATAAGAATGATTAGTGTGTAGTGAGTGTATATGTGTCATGTATGTATATGTATATATATGCGTGTAGTGTGTGTGTGTGTGTATAAGCCGTATGTATGCATGTATGTATGGATATGGAGAGTTGTTCATTCCCTATGTATTCCCATGTGTGTAAATTGACTTCCACATGTTGTTTTAGATGGTTTTAGAAAGTCAACTTGTGTAAGAATAAGTTATTGTGTGTCCCTCATTCTACTTTGGGATTTCCATGGGAAATTGTAATGTAAGGCATGGAAACTTTGATGTTTTGTATGTATGTGGTCGTGAATATACATTCATATGTATATAATTTAGTTCTTGTTACATGTTAACTTTTCTATGGTTGTACATATGTATTTGTATTGGAAATAATACCCTTGTACACAAGTTAATTTAAGTTTAATTGTCTTTGTTGGACAATGCATGTGGGTAGTCCATGTAGATGGACATTGTTTGATTTTGTCCTTGTTGGGGTAACAAGTGGGAATTATTGTTCAATTGCATGGATTTCCTTTAGTCCAGCAAGACATATTTAACTATCTAAGGCCTTGTACTAACTAATGTGTCTACTGTTAGACTGCATGCCTCGGGATTGTCTCGTTGGAACCCTGTATGATCCAACTATGACATAATAGATGACATGGAATGCTATGCACAATGTATTCACGTGTAGTTAGATGTACGAGTATGACCTGTGATTTCGACGGGTGTCACAAGCTCTTCCACGCCAGCCCATAGCCCCATGCCCAGCGTGGACCCAGGTGTAAGGCATATTAAGTTGAGATTTTCACCGGCGTAGGACAGCACACGACGGTGACGTGGAGGCATTTGAATGGTTAGGTGATGTGGACTGTTTCGTAACCGTAAAACATTTAATTTCTTCAAAAATTACCATTTAGTTTTATTTACCAAATTAATTCAAATTTACCTATCCTTTTTCTTTACCATATACCAAACCTTCTTCTCCACCGTTGTCCCAACCCACCCCAATACACCAAAATCTTTTGATAAACATGACTCGTTAGCCGAAGATGAAGAGATCGCCCTATGTACGGCGTGGCAGGAAAAAACAACCCCCACATCGAGGGTCAATTTGGCACCACATACTTCGGGAATTCAAGGACTTGGTTGGTGGTTCATACAGAAAAGCCTGACACTCTAAAACGCAAGTGGAACGAACTATGAAACAAGTGCTAATGTTTCGAGAGTGTCCATCAAACAACCTTGCAACAAGTCCCCCAAGTATGAGGTCGTTGAACTCACTAAAATTGAATACAAGTTTCGTCACGGCGAGTTTCCTCACGTATCGGCGTGGCAAATGATCCGAACCGCTTTAGATTAGGTTTTATAGTTTATGTTTTTTAAATTTAAATTAGATTTAGGTTAATGTTAGTGTAATGTTTTTATTTGATGTTTATGTTATGTGATTTATTATATAAAAATGTTATGTTTTTTTAATTATTAATTTAAAGCAAAAAATTTATAAAAAAGGAGGTGACGTGGAGGCCACCAGCCACCGTCCATGCCACCACCATTCCGTGCATATTTTGCATTAGGGGATATTACGAGATGGATCCACGTGTCGGTTTATGCCCCCTCAAGAACATGCCTATACCGTATAGTCATAGGCTAGGGAGTGTACACTAAAATCTTGGCGGTAAAGATGACATGACATGTTAACCGGCGTTGCACACCACTCTCTTCTTGTGTTAAATGGCGTTAAAGAGGTTACTTGTCAACATGTTAATCTAGGGTTAAGAGACTGAATTAATTTGTTTTCCTTTTTAAACCATAACCATTAAAATGTGTGGTAATATGAAGTTAAAGCATTTTCTTGGGGTGAAGTGAAGTGAAATGGGAAAAAGTGAATGATGTGACCTCAATGTAGAGTTGAGGAGGTTTAAAGAATACTCGGGGCCGACTCAAGAGAGAGGATTTTAAAGCAAAGAATTCAGACCCCCAATCTAATAGGGCCTCAAATTTTAAAATATTTGCTTTTAAATATATATAATATTTGTTTATAATCAAGATGATAAACTTTTAGGTTAATCTATTTATGTCTGCAAGTCCTATTTTATTGTACTTTTTATATAAAAAGTTCCAATCCTGCAATACTAGTATATTCATATTTTATGTTTATTTATTTAAAAAAACACATTTTTATATTTGAATTAGGACTTCGCAAAGGTTAAGCCAGCACTGAGTATACTCAATGTCGTTGGTGTTAATTATGTGACAGTTGTGTTAGATCAGAAGTATAACACCTTAACTCAATCAGTATCATTTATGAATGAATACTAACGCTATAATAGCTTACAAAATAATCCAATCATAAATCAATGCCAAGTTTACTTTTTTACTTATGCTCTTTTGAACTTGTGTTGGTCATATAAACTTTGAAACTCGACATGGTACACATAGATGATTAAGTCTACGAGCCACTTTGTAACCTCCAAAGAATCAGTCTTAACATAAATAAATATACTTATAACATCCAAAGTCCATCACATTGCAACCTTTCCAGCTACTATATATAAAGATAGAAGCATTTCCTCCAATCTCCTCAAAGGAACTCAAACACACAAATTAGCCGAGAACAATAAGGATGAGGAGCGGAAGTCAAAAACTGTTGTGGTTGATTCCATGTACGAGCTCAAGGCGGTTACGTACAGAATCACGGTTGGATGTTGAGAAGATACTTAGAACCGAGCTTCCTACGATTATAGAAGAGCCAGATACAGATGTCAGGAGTATTAAAGGAGGGGAGAAAACAAGACCGCATGTGAAGATGGATAAGACGGTGAAGAAAGAGGATATTGGTCAGGTTTTTACAGTTCAGTTTAGCCTAAAGAACTCATACGCATAGTTCTTGCAGAGAATGACTAGCAGTAGAAACTTTGGTGGACTTCAACTAAACTAAACTTAGTATAGTCATATCAGCTTTTTATTCATCTTGTATTTGATAATATTTATTCACATAAATTGTAACGACAAATAGGATAAACCATGACTAAGAACTCATGGAAATCTTCTACTCAAGTACAAGATGTTAATCCAACATGTTTAGTGTTATTCTTTATATTTGAACTTGTATATTAATTTGACATCTATCCTAGGTTAGAGATATTTAATCTAGGATTAGTTATTAGATAATGTAATAGTTATTAACATTAAGAAATGTGCAGCCATGGAAACCGGTTACATGAAGTGCGTCTTTGGTGTGTTTTAGACAAATGGACAGTTATGTAATAAATGGTTATTCCTTCCAAAAGCTTTCTTACCAACGACCGTTTTCCAACTGCATATTATGTGATGTATATATAGTATAGGAAGTATATTATTTGTTTCTTATCAAGACAATAAACCGCATTCGATTATTGTCCATTATTTGTGTGTGTATTTGTGTTTCATCCGAAAAGAACAAGAATAGAATCAACATTGATTTGTTCTAGTGTATAGTGTGTATATGTTATAAATGATCAAAGGGCAACATTTGGTATCAGAGCCAAATTGTTTCATCATTTCAATTCGAAGTCCAAAACATAATCGTGAAAGTTATATTTTGTCCCAAAGTTCCTACTCAAGATGTATATGAGAACGATTTTTTCAAGAAGTGTTAGTGCACTTTGTGTATATCCTCAGCTAGTGATAGGTTGATAATAGTCATAGGCATGATCATATGTACATTTTTAGACATTTACGGGTTGATTTTGGGGGTTCCGGGGCAAAATTGGAATTGTGTAAAAGGTTCCAGGCCTAAGGGAGTCCCTTACGACTGGCAACCAGGCATATTAAGCCCCTACGCCTGGAAGGCTCTAGGCGTGGGGAGCTGGTCCTATAAATAGACCCCTTGCCCAACATTTTGTAACTTTTACTAAACCCTATAAAGAAGTGCAGCCCAATTTTGAGTGTGTTTATGTGCGTTTTCATTTCCATACTTTTCTAACATCAAATCTCATCTCTAACAGCAATCGATCCATTGATTCCGCCTTTGGGCGCACAGTATCATCAAATCTTGTCACGATCCTACAAGTGGTATTAGAGCTTGGCTCATACCTCGCGTGTTGTTAGATTGGAGTAGCTTCAGATTTGATTTGAATAGCAATTGTTCATGTTTTGATTGAAAAACTCATTTTGACCCATTTCAAGCGTAAATATGGTTTTTGAGTGATTTAGACTATAATTATTGTTTGGATTGTTGTTTCGATTGCATAAACATATTTAGAAAGTGGGTTTCATTAGATCCATATCAAGAATTTTGTTGAAAAACTCATAAGTGCGTTCTTCATGGGTTTTGGGAGGATTTCTTGAATTTGGGTTGAATGTGTATGTGTATGTTTGGATCGTATAACAACAAAGAATGATCAAACAAGTTAGTTTTAGGTGCGGAATCCCTAAAACAATCACAAAATAATAGTCAAACAGATCAAAACAAGTAAATCATCATTTCAAAAGCTTTTCATTAATTATAAACTCGATTACACGTTTAAAGATTGATACAAACAGGGTAAGAACGTGAAAAGAGCTAAATAAACTTCTAGAGAGACTTTCAGAAAGTGGAGGGAATAATATGACAAAAAGTTACATTAAAAAATCAAACTTGAATATTTATAGACTGCACATTCGCCCACTTAGTTCATGCGAATGTGCAGGTTCGACCAAACCAACTGGTTGAACCAAGCTATACATAAACATTAATCTCATTCAACCAAAACTTCCTCCTTCGCACCCTCTGATCTTCCTTCGACCGTATCAAAATCTTCCTTCGTACCTACTAAACCTCCTTCGCACCATCGACATTCATCAAAACATGTTTGTTGTTCAATCCGAAGCACTAGTCGCACAATTGCATCTACAAACTCCCCCTCGACTATTGCTTGGATTGTTGTCGACGTTGTTCATCCATTCTGATGTTCATCAGTTTGATATGTCGCTGAATCTTCTGTTCTTTAGTCAAAACCTGTTCCTGAAATTGCTTTGGCTTCATCTTTTTCAATTCAGGCACCTTTTGCTTCTCAACAAACTTCCCGAGCTTCTCGTCATAGTCACAACCAGCGTTAATGTCATACGCAAAGCACAGAAATACCACACGTTGGTATTTTCCTGCTTGCTCAGCATCCTTCACTTCAGAATAGATCGGATTGTAAAACAACATTATTATATCCTCATGTGAACAGTTGATTAACCACATGGGATCAAAAATGTGTATTTTCTTGTAGTTCTTCTCTCCATCTTTCAGTACAATCACAGCCTCTGCTATCTTCCAATCGTAATACCACAAAATGAAATCTTTAGCGAAGTGTTGTGGGATCGGCAACAAAGGAATCTTTTTCAACACTCGCGGTGGTTTATACTTTAACATCACCTTAGGCATACCTGTAATCTGATCAATATCCTTTTTATGAACAATTCGTTTCGGATATTGTGGTTCAAACAAATCCCTTTTGGTTCGGCTTTCTCTAGTCATCTTTTCAGCAAAGTAGGTAATCTGACTATTTGACGCTCCCGTTAAACGGTGACGACAAATATCACGAATTGCCTAATAGGGAAGAGTCTTCAAATGATAAAACTTATCGAAATATAAGATCCCCTTCTCCCACTTCACTGCTATGCATCTTAATCCTTTTACAAACTTCCAGGCCAATGCACGACCTTTGAAAATTCCACTATGAAGTTTGTAAAAGCTTCCTTGTATTTTAGCTTTCGGTCGGTTATTCTCTTTCTCTTTCAATTTCCTCAAAAACTCCTTCAAACTCTCCGATTGCTCGAACCGTGGTTTATCATGCCCTTTGAAAATTTCATTTTCAAATGCTTTGCTTTTCTCTTTAGCCAGTTTCTCTGCTTGGTTTAGCACTTCATCTGAGAATCCAGGAAATCCACAATCTTGATTATTCTTGAAATATTGTGGATATTCCTCACTCGTTATATCTTCCATTTCAACGTCTTCAAAAGCAGGAACATCACGGTCATCAGAATGATTCCCGGCTTCCTTCTCAGGTATCTTTGGAATGAAATTATCAGCAAGCAATTCTTCCAAAGTCTTTCCCACCTGTTTGGCTAAACCCTCAAGTATCTCTTTAGAATTCGCCGCAGAAACCTCTCCATCTTCAAGATCAGGGTCATCAAACTCCAATTCAAACAGTTTATTGCTCGATTCGAATATCTCTGGAAATCTGCTAGTCATGTCAATCGTCCAGACTCGATCTGTGAGCATCTGGCGATACATGTTCTTGTCTTCTTCAGATAACGACTGTAGTTTCTCATTCCAGAATATATCGTCATCCACATTTTCTCCTGGAGTCTTAGAGCTCAACTCTCCACCCTTACTTGAATCACGCTTTTCATATGTGTACTTTTCAGCGTCATCATCATCATCATTATCACTACTATCAAAAGCAGAGCTGTTTCCATCACTCGATCCACCATCTGAACCTCCATCATCTCCATCATCTTTCTTCTTCTTCTTTTTAGTATCATTTCCAGCATCTTCATCAAGTTCTTCATCCTCTTCTTCGTCAGATGGTTCAAAATCGACCTGTTCTTCTTCTCTTTCCTTATCTTCTTCACCAGCTTGAAGTTGAGGAGCTCGAGAGTACAAGTCTTTGATCAAATCATCCATATGCTTGTTACTCTTCTTCAGCTGTTTGTTCTCCTCTTTCAAGACAATAATTCTTCTGGTGTTTCGTTGCTCGTGCTTCAGCAACTTCTTGTTCTCTCTTTTCAACTTCTTGATTGTTTTCTTCAAAACTTCATTATCATCATGGGATGTGACTACGACTTCCAACATCTTTTGATCATTTGTTTTCAATTGCTCGATCTTAGTTTGTTGTTTGTTGATAATACTCATCATCTCAGACAATCTTTGATTCACAGCACTCATGATATCACTATCCACTGAAACCTTCTTCTTCACAGGTGGTTCAACAACATCAGGTAGTTTGCCTTTCCTAATCTTCTTAAGCACATTATCTAATGCTTCGTTAAACTGATCAACAGGTAAATCTTTACTGTGTTGTGTGCTCGAAGTAGTCGCAGTCTTTTGTTTCTTTTGTGCTGGTGCAGTAACCGGTGACTTAGGACTAGAAACTGATGGTAGTTTCTTACCAGCTATGAGCAATTCAATCTCCTTCTTTCTCTTTAGACTTGGTTTCTCTGGTTTCTTCTTCTTTGACTTATCAGCTTGTACAGGTGAACCAGGTAAATCTTCATCTATATTCAAAATCACTTCATCTTCATTAACAGGAATTGGACTCTTATTCCCTTGATCTTCAACATTCTGACTAGCAGACACACTAGCCTCAGTGGCCTTAGGCGTGGTGGTCTTTAACGATTCAGTCTCCGAGTCCCAATGTTCATCTTCTTGCGTTTCTTCTGAATCAATTGACGCTTCATCTACAATATGCAAACCTTTCTTTGCCATCGTCTTGTTTCGTCTTGGTGTGCTTTTCTTCTTCTCAGGTTCAGACACAACCTCTAACCTTATCTCTTTCTTCTTAATCTTTCCACTCTTGGCACCAACATTCACAACCTGTCTTTTGCGCTTCGCATCAGGATCAACAGGATGTAATGGGTTATCAGGATCAGAATCACTGTTTGCATGTCTCACAAGCCCTTCACCTGGATCTGTATAATCTATTCTTGCTAGATGTCCAAATAAACGTCTTACTGGTGGACGTTCATTAACCGACAATCCTTTGTACGCCTTCATTCTAGCAAGTGTATTAAGCGACATATTTTCCTGAACAACTATGTGCTTAGGATCCCTTTTCAAGTCTTTATACTTGTTGTCAAACACCATCTGGAGGAAACGAGGATATAGTAGAAACTTTAGATTCCTCGTGCCGTTCACAGGCTCTAGCAAATGTTCCATCAGCATGCCTGAAACATTGAACGGTTTGTTCAATAACAAGGCAACCATCATAGAGCTGATACTTTTGCGCATTAAGTCATATCCTCCAGCTGCAGATCCGAAGACATGTATCAAAACGTGTGCCAAATATTTGAATTGAGGGCACAGTTTTCCCTTGTGCAATGAACCGTCAGTGATTGGTCCATTGTATTTCATTCTCAGGAAACACTTTCGCTGATCCATGAAACTAAACTCCTTAGGATCTGTCTTCTCATCTTGTAAGTTCAACGCTTCTCTTAGATCCCGCTCACAAACAATAACTCTCTGCCCTTGGATCTTGCTAGTCAAGCACGACTCGCAATTCCAGAAATCAAGCTTCGCTCCTGACTAGAATTCTTGCATCATATCTCTGTAAATAATCGTCGGTGTGCTTTTTAACCTCTCCGAGATATGCACAGCAATTATGCGCATTCTCGAAGGCTAAAAGCTCTTCAGGAACATTCTTGGCAGGTTGTGGATGATCCAGCTTGCTCAGTCGTCTTTTCCTGCTCGGACATGGTTAATTCTGCAAAACAAAACAAAGACACATGTTAAAAATCGACAAAAATTCAAACTTTGAAAATTTTGATAATTAACATTCTCATTCGCCCTAACGGGGGTGCGAATGAGAAACAACAAGGTGCGAATGAGAAATTTTGATGGTACGAATGTATTAATTTTGGTTAAAAGTTTCATTCGCCCATAAGTTTTTCATTAGACCAGTTTGTTATCTCCTTCGCCCATTCGAAAGGGTCGAAGAAGTCTGTTCTTATTTTGAATTTTCAATTTTGAAATTAATGGATTCTGATCATGTTCTTTTTATTGGAACAACAACTAACAATGCCGATTAACCAATTAAAACCAACAGTTTTATCAAAATCTCATTATCTCTGTGTTTTCATATCAAACCTAGGTTTCGAACTAAAGAATTGATCAATTGAACAATCTATTGTTTTAGAAACCTTGGTTTATGATTTTTCTCCCCCTAAAACACAGAAATAATGAATCCAGATCATCAATTATAACAATTAACTAGATTAATATCAGTTTTAAAAGTTAGGGCTCGAAACATAAAAACAGGGATAAATCCATTAATCCTTGATGTTAACCTGTAAAAGATAGTGGAAAAGGGTCAGTAGAATGTGACGATCACAATGATATGATTCAAAATAACAGGGCAACAAGGTGAGGTTAGAGTGAAATTTTTGAAAATTTTTTGAATAGGTTCGAATGAGACAGGAATGGTATATATAGGCATCCTCCATCGCCCATTCTATTCATACGAAAGAGAAACTTTTGTCTCATTCGACCCTAGTTAAAGGTTCGAATGAGCCAAAAGGGTTCGAATGAAACATATGTTCAAGAACACTCTCCTTCGCCCGTTTAAAACATACGAAGGAACATGAAAAATCCCACATTCGACCAACCGAATGGGCGAATGAGAAATGGGATTTTTGATAAATTTTCCAAATCTCAAAAACGAGTCCCGGTCCAATTATTTTCCAACTTTTAAGCATCCAACAATCATATTTTCACATTTAAAAAGTTACAAAGCTCAAATGGTGTAACAAGGTTTAGAAAATCGACATCAACCACCATCAGTTATCAAAAATAAGATGAAAAAGAAAAATCTTTTTGGATTTTCTAAAGTTTATGCTAAAACACACCTAAAATCTTTTTGAGTTTTGTAATTTTCGACGAGAAAATAAAATGCAGAAATGTAAATGAAAAACTGTAAATGTTTTTGGGATTTCCGGTAAAGGGATCATATCAGTTATTGAGAAATCTGATCACACCATTGATCTTTTGAATTATTATCATTAAAGACAATGTGGGATCTGGCAACTGCTGATATTGTGATCCACATAAACTCACATGCAGACTTTTGTGCAGTGCTTTAAACTGATACTGATATTTATAGTATAAACGTAATTGCCTGTGGTTCCCACGCACACGACATAATCCCGTATCAAGAAGTAAATAAACAAAGACTCATTGTAAAGCGTGATTATGCTTTCGTCGTCTGTAATTGTACAAGATATAATGCATAGAGGTATACAGGTCAGCAAATTAATGCAGCAAAGTAACATATGCACTATACCAGGTTGAGGACTGATATTAATCATGATTTGCATCAGTGATTAATACGATGTAATAGATAATCTTTGATCATCATATAACATGGAAAGTTCCTCAATTCGGTAACTTTAGGATTTGGCATAAAGCTCTTTTATAAAGACACCCTGTCTGATCTAGGTCCGTAATGACTTACAGCAGAAGATTAGAGAGGCTATCCCCAGACAACTAATAACATAACGACCCTAAACCTCCGAGTTTTGTACAAATACCCTATCAAACGAAATTACGGTAGTAAGACCATATGCCCATGAGGAGTTCATCCACACAACAATTCATTTGATATGTATGTATTAGGCACGCAGTAATAGGTCTACGAAGCCTATCAGCATATCGCACAGACTCAGACACACGCCCTATATATCAATACATTACTTAGAATGTGTCAGATCCCCACTGATGTACTATCATTTCCCTTTATATTCCAGGAAATCATTTTTGATTTTTCTGATTTTTATAAATTTTCGAATTTACTATTCCCAAGGATAAGCTGGAGCATTTCAAATATGTGACTGTCCAGATATCGTTTGTTCATAGAAATCTGACGGCATTAATCTAAGTGAAGAAGATATAGCAGTCAGCAAAGAAATTTTCTAATTTTTATGGATTTTAAAATTTTTCAATGTTTTTGGATTTTCGAAATTTTTCTGAAAAAACAGTAAAAATTTAAACTAAAAAGTGATAGACTGAGGTGGTGATCAATCCTGTTTTTCTTTAATACCATTAGCATTTAAAAGATAATCATATCTGGATTTGTCAAAAGCTTTGGCAAAAAGATCTGCGCGTTGGTAATCAGTGTGGATTTTGACCATATCGATCAACTCTTTAGCATAACAATCACGGATAAAATGATATTTAATCCGGATATGTTTAGCCTTTGAGTGATTTACTAAGTCTTTTGTTAATGCGATTGCGGCCTCATTATCACAGTAAATAAGGGTTTTAAGAAATTGCAAACCGTAATCCACCATCTGTTGTTGGATCCTAAGAACCTGGGAGCAGCAGCTCGATGCTGAAACGTATTCTGCTTCACATGTGGATAGTGCAACTGCGGTTTGTTTCTTGCATTGCCAGGTCACGAGCCTGCTCCCCATAAACTTACATCCAGCCGTTGTGGATTTGCTGTCTTTGTCACAGCCGCCCCAATCTGCATCACTAAAAGCGATTAGGTCAAAATTATCATCATTAGGGTACCAAAGTCCTTTCGATGGACAACCCTTCAGATATCTAAGGATACGCTTGACAGCTGCAAGATGACTCTGCTTCGGCTTCGATTGATATCGAGCACAAAGACATGTCGCAAACATTATATCCGGTCTAGACGCGGTGATATACATCAGAGATCCGACGATTGCTCTGTATGTAAATGGATCAGTCAGCTCCCCCTTAACGTCAACTCCAATCCCGTGATTAGGTTGTATCGGGGTATCCATCGGCTTCGAATCATCCATCTGGAATCGGCTCAAGACTTCAGAAACGTATTTCGTCTGGTGAATAAAGATCCCCGTTGGTCTTTGTTCCACCTGCAAGCCTAGGAAAAACTGCATTTCTCCCATTGCGCTCATTTCGAACTTTTCCTGCATAACTTTTTCAAATTCCCTGCACAGAAGTTCATTAGTTGACCCGAAAATAATATCATCAACATAAATTTGTACAAGAAGCAAGTCATCTCCTGCTCGTTTCGTCAACAATGTGCAGTCTACCAGTCCGCGTTTGGATCCTTTCGAGAGAAGATACGTGCTCAGCTCCTCATACCATTGTCTCGGAGCCTGGTGCAACCCATAGAGAGCTTTGTTTAACACATAAACCTTATCCCGGTGAATAGGGTCCTCAAAGCCTGGCGGTTGACCTACGTAAACTTCCTCTTTGACCACACCGTAAAGAAATGCGCTCTTTACATCCATCTGATACACCTTAAATTTCTTCCATGATGCAAACGCTAGGAACATTCGGATAGCTTCCAAGCGTGCAACCGGTGCATAGATTTCATTGTAGTCGATACCCTCAACTTGATGAAAACCTTGAACGACCAAACGAGCTTTGTTTCTCACAATGACTCCTCTGTCATCCTTCTTACACTTAAACACCCATTTGGTTCCAATTTTCTTTCTTCCTGGGGGCAAATCTGTCAGCGTCCATACACCGAGTTTCTGAAATTGTAACAACTCTTCTTGCATTGCTTCCACCCAGGCATCATCCAAAAGAGCTTCCTTGTACGTCCGCGGTTGGACCTGCGAAACATAACAAGCGAAAGACCAGTCATTTTGAAAACCAGATTTTTGTATTTTGGCATATAAAGCAAGATTGCCAATATTTTCTAGTGCTTGAGCATTTATCAACTGCCCTCTTGTCATCACGCTGCTACCAGGATCACCAATAACCTGTTCAATAGGGTGTATCCGATGTATCCGAGATTCCGGATAATCAGGTACTTGTACTCCCGTTTGAGTTGCCAAATTCTCTGTAGAAACCAGATCATTACCCACATTCGATGTTGAAGCATCAGTAGTAGTTGGGTTCACTAGTGGTGTCACTGTAGCATTGTCCAGAATAGCTTCACTTGTTGCATCTTCGTCTTCATCTTCTGAATCGGATGAATTAAGCGTTGTAGAACCTTCTTGAAACACCTCTTCTTCCATCACAAGAGCAGTGGTATCATTAGAAGCTGCTTGAGGACAGTGATCGGACACACTAACGGTGAAGTCACGGCATTTTCGACCTCGTAATATAAGCGATGTACAGCTTCTTCAACCATGCTATCTAGATTGAATGATTCAACGAAGTCTTTGTAATCAAACATCCAATCTGGACCTCCACCCTGTACATTTTGTGTGTATCTTTGTACATCGACATTAGCCCACTCCTCGACTTTTCTAGTTCTTTTGTTGAATATCCGTTTTAGTGGGGTTGCATATCCAACAAAATAACCTTCTTCAGCCTTTGGTGCGAACTTCTCCGAAGGATTAAGCATTGTACACGGGGCACCAAATGGTTCTAGATACTCCAGATTCGGCTTGCGTCGATTCAACAGCTCATAAGAAGTTTTGCCAAACTTCTTCACTGTTAAAACACGGTTTAGAGTGTAACATGCTGCGTAAATTGCTTCATTCCAGAACATTACTGGAAGATTTGAATCCGCAACCATAGTTCTCGCCGTCTCGATTAGAGCCCTGCTCTTTCTTTCTGCGACACCGTTCTGCTGGGGTGTATACGGAGCGCTATATTCATGATGAATTCCCTTGTTTGCACAAAGATCCTCCATCTGAGCATTCTTGAACTCTGTCCCATTGTCACTCCGGATTCGTTTGATCTTCAGACCATAGATATTCTCCAGACGTGTAAACAGAACTTTCAGGTTGTCAAAAGTGTCGCTTTTCTGGTGTAAGCACATTACCCATGAAAATCTTGAATAATCGTCAGTCACCACAAGACAATACAATTCCCCGGCATGACTTTTTACGTCTGACTGGACCGAATAAGTCCATGTGCAAACGCTCAAGCGGTAGTTCAACAGAATTGACTTTCTTTGGTCTATGGGCCTGTTTGTGCTGCTTTCCCTTTTTGCAACTAACACACTTGTCATTCAAATGGAAATGTTTCACATTAACTCCCGTGACAAGTTCATTCTTCACTAACTGGTTCATCTTTCTCAAATAAATGTGTCCCATTCTCCTGTGCCACATTATAGATTCTTTTTCTGTAGCCTTAGAGAGGAAACACGTGACTTGGCCATGAGTGGTCATTGCTTTGGACATATCGAGAATATACAAATTGTTTACTCTCGGTGCCTTTAGCATCACCCACTCTTTCGGAAGTTCAAACCCCGGTTTCAAGATATAGCAAGATTTGTCGTCAAAATACACAGAAAATTGCTTATCACAGATTCGACTAACACTGAGCAGATTGTAATCTATCTGTTTCACGTACGATATCCGCTCAAATGTCACGACCCCATTGCTTATACTGCCCTCCATCGTAATGTAGCCTCCTTTATTTCCTGCAAACGCTACGTAGCCTCCGTTTATGTTCTTGATATCAAAGAGTAGCGTGAGGTCCCCTGTCATGTGACTAGAAGCTCCACTGTCAACAATCCATAGGCTACTAACAGGGCCAACTGGAGCTCCCTACACATATTAAGTAAAGAAGTTAGATCTTTTGGGGGACTCAAGCCTGTTTGGTCTTGGGTCTTTGAACAGGTTGTTTCAAAGATTCTTTCGATTCACAAACATCTTGGGTTCTCTCAACCCCTTTCTTCTCACTCTCAACTTTCTTTTTCTCAATTTTCACATTCTGTGAAGTTGAGGCACCCTCAGACTCCTTAGATGACCAAGATTGTTCAGACCTTTTCAAGATCCGGATCTGAGATTTTGAGGTCTCAGCCGGTTTCTTTACTTCGTCTTTAAATGCAACCTTCTTGGTTACCTTCTCTGATTTAACAGAGACAGGTCCAACTGCTGGTTTTACATTTGGTTTAGGAGCAACCTTTTTGTTATCAGCAGTTGAGTTCATCACAGGTTTCTTTACCGGTTTCTCAGTGGCTATCCGGTTGCGCTTACCATAAGTCATCGGACGGTTTTCCCTCTTGGTGTAAAAATTGTTTTGATTATAATAAGGTGCTTGCTGAGGGAAATACCGTCTTTGTGGATAACTGTAGTTGTCAACCGGATAATCATGATGTTGCCTCATCTCCACCTCGTGCCTCTTGTGTCGTACGTACGGGCAGGCGGCAAGCAAATGTACCCTTTCCCCGCACTTAAAACACGCACGGTATTCTTCATAGTTTTCTTTGATCGGCGACTTGGAAAAACTTGCAATGGGATATCGATCAACCATGCACTGTTTCCTTAAACTCTCAGGAGCCGGTTCCTTCGAGTAAGTCGGTTCAATGAAACTGTTTGCTTTTTCAACTGGCAAAACAAATTGTGTGACATTGACCTTAGCATCTTTATCCGAATAAATTTTCTCTAAAATTTCTGGAGGAATGTCATTGGTTCGTTCAAATTTTGGAAACCAGATTATACTTTCCTGCCAGATCTTTTCAATTTTGGAATAATTGACAAATTTAATCGGATATTCATCATCAGACAAAATCTTATCGGAGCCTTGCATCCGAAAGAAAATTTTCACAGGTTTGTCACACGATTCGTTGCTCATTTCATTAGGTTTCTTAGATTTATTCTCAGTTTTCTTTTCAACCAGTTTAACCACATTTTTCTCAGATTTAGTTTCAGTCTTCTTTTCAGCCGGTTTAATCACATTTTTCTCAAATATAGTTTCAGTTTTCTTTTCAACACTTTTACCAACAGAATTTTCAGTTTTCTTAACAACATTCTTTCGATGAGCATTTGCCATGGGATGAACGATCTGAGATGGTGAGACTGGCTCAATAGTGATTATATGATTTTCATCAAGGATATCACTGTCATTTTCAACCATCTCAGACTGTTCATCTTCTTCATCAGAATCGTCTGCAGTGACCACACCCTCATTGTTTCCCAAAACAGGTCTCACATCAGAATACGGGTCTCCGACACTGGAAGTGTTGGGCTTGTTATCTGATGTGGAGTCAGAATTGACTAAAGTCTCCGGTGGTATTGCATGTAAATTATGGTTTTCGAACAACACCGGAGATGGGACCGCCTTATAGTTTGCACTATTCGACTGGGAGGGTTCTTCTATGATATGGTCAACTACATATGCAATGTGCTTATAACTCTCTAACTTCTTGTTTACTTTTTCAGCAAAGCACTTGATGGTTGCCATTTCTAACTTGGTGTTTTCCATTTCATTAATATAGTTATTAATGGCAAGTTGTTTTATTGACAAAGTCTTTTTGAGTTCAGACACATCCTTTTTATAACCATCAAGAACTTTGTTGAAATCTTTTAAATCTTTTTGATAAATCTGACAGTTTATTTTGGCACTCTCAAGTTGTACCTTGAGAAGCTTATTTTCGTCTGTCAGTTTTTCAAAGTCAGCACATTTAACACACACTTTAGATTGAGATTCAGAACTTACCGGTTTAGGAGGTTCTGTCATTGCCATCAACGCAAAGTGAGCTTCCTTCCCTGTGAAGAACTTGGAGTAGTCAATCTTGGTGCACGCATCATCCACCATGCACGATTTGCGGGTCATAAGGAAATCAGCTTCAGCTAGCAATTGATCAATGTCATCATCTAGTGAATTCACACTAGCTTCTGAATCAGAATCACTCTCCATATCCGAATAAGCTGAATCATAGTGCTCTCCAACATCCGTGACAGAATCAAGAATCATTCCAGATTTCTTGTCTTCACTCTCAGCAATCACATCCTCATTCACTTCCTCTATTTTCAACTCCGACACTTTCTCAATCACAACCTTCTCTTCAATCTCCTCATTCTCATCCAGACTCATCTTCTGTGCCACACAAGCCACATTTCCTGCAATAATCTCCTCCACTCCCAATTGCATACCTGTCAAATCAAAACCTTCATCTTTCTGAATCACAAGTGCTTGGTTTTGATTGTCAGTTTGGTTTTGGTTTTGAGTGTTAGGTGTAGAGATAGGAACAATGGTTCGGTTTGGATTCTGTTGAGATTGGTTTTGAGTTGTGGGTTGTCTAGTGTTGGTATTTTGTTGTGTGTGTTGACGGTTCTGGTAGTTGTTTTGAGGTTGAAAGCTTGAGATGTTGGGACTGTTGTATGAAACTTGATTTTGGTTTTGGTTTTGTCTGTTTTGGTAGGTTGAATTGAACGGCTTTCGATTACCTTGCTGTGCAGGCTGTGTACACTCTCTCTCTTAAAATGACCCTTCTCACCATAATTGAAACATGTAACTTTGGCTTTGTTGAAGCCGTATGTGGTGTTGGGAGAAGTTGAAAGGTCAGTTCTTCCAGTCTTCTGGATAAAATCAGTGGCTCTCCTCATTATGCTCGCAAATGCCCACTGTATGTCCATAAGCTCCATCTCCTCTTTATCAATTTGTGCGTAGTCCTCATTGGTGAGATTGTTGTTTCCAATCTGACTCGCCACTAAACCGTTGTATGATGCAACCATAGCAGAAACTAAAGCAACATGCTGTTGAGCAATCTCAACAGTCACATTGTTAAGATTAGAAGTCTCTAACACAATCGAACTTTGATTTGATTGTGCTTGAGTAATCTGCATCTGATTCATGTGAGGAGTATATTGTTGTTGTTGTTGAGGTTGACTTGCTGTGTAACAGGCAGCTTGTTGTAATGGTGAAAAAGGTGGAATAAAGTTTGGTGTTTGATAAGATTGTGGTGTGTATGATGGTGTGTATCATGAAGTTTGGGCAAGATAGTTGATTGGTGCTTTTGTGGGTTCAACAACATTGGATACACATGCAATGTGAGGAGCAACATTTGAAGTAGTGCTTGAAGCAGAAAGAGAGTTAGATGTACCACTCACTTTGTATGTGTATGTATGGATCGTATAACAACAAAGAATGATCAAACAAGTTAGTTTTAGGTGCGGAATCCCTAAAACAATCACAAAATAATAGTCAAACAGATCAAAACAAGTAAATCATCATTTCAAAAGCTTTTCATTAATTATAAACTCGATTACACGTTTAAAGATTGATACAAACAGGGTAAGAACGTGAAAAGAGCTAAATAAACTTCTAGAGAGACTTTCAGAAAGTGGAGTGAATAATATGACAAAAAGTTACATTCAAAAATCAAGCTTGACTATTTATAGACTGCACATTCGCCCACTTAATTCGTGCGAATGTGCAGGTTCGACCAAACCAACTGGTCGAACCAAGCTTTACATAAACATTAATCTCATTCGACCAAAACTTCCTCCTTCGCACCCTCTGATCTTCCTTCGACTGTATCAAAATCTTCCTTCGTAGCTACTAAACCTCCTTCGCACCATCGACATTCATCAAAACATGTTTGTTGTTCAATCCGAAGCACTAGTCGCACAATTGCATCTACAAAATGGTTAAAACAAATTGTTGTTTTAGTGTCTAGATCTGATATAGAAGGTGTGTGAATTAATAGATCATCAAAAACAACGTCGGATCTTTCTAGATCTGAATTTTTATGAAAAACTCATAAGTGTGTGTTCTTGGTGATTTTTATCTTTTTGGATTATAATTTGGGTTTTGAAGGTTTCGGGCTTCATATTCGTGTTTTACATTATATCCCGCACATAACCTGATCATTGGATCATCCAAACCTTGAATTTCATCAAAAATCATCAAAAAACAGTCGTGTTCTTCAAGTTTCTATTCCTCGCGATTGTTACAGAGCTCATATGCCTAATCCCATACGCTTGAATCTCCATACGCTTGATTGTGTTCCCAAAAACCTGTAACAACCTCCATACATGTGAAACGTGTACCATACGTGTGGAAACACCCTCCTTACGTGTGAAAATATGATTTAGTCAACTGTTGACCCGTTTTAAGTCTGACTTTTTCTGAACATCACCCAAAGTTGACTTTTGTTAACTATATCAGTTATACACTGGTTTTTGGAAAATGTTGGTTCAACGATATCATTCGTGCGGAAGACATGCAGCCGAAGGTCAATACAATTGTATCATAGGATCCATTCTCTCAACTCCATATCAACAAAGCATTAACATTAACGATCCATGGTCAACTGTCGCATCCACGAATCAGTCGCAAAGCGTTCCAAGGATCTATGTAAGCGAGAGGGAAACAAGTAGCTGTAATAAGGATCTATTAAATACAGTTGTAGTCAAAGCATTGGTTTTACATGCGGATAAAGGGTGTGAAGGGATTACAATAGTTCAGCATAAAGAAGAATCCTCAGACACTGCTCAGAGTTCAAAGGAACAAGGCAATATATCAGACGAGAGCTAAAGTGATGAAAGTCCGAGATACGATTCAAGCTCAATGACTTATGAAGACAGGTCAGGTGAAGAAAGTGAATCATCTCCTAATGAACGAAGTTCTGAATTAATCAGCAGCATAGATGTAAAGTGTTCAATGATGTGCCATCATTTACACACATAAAACATACCTAAATAGTCTCAGAATAGGAAATAATTAAGCTTAAAACAGTAGTAAAAGCTATTTAATCATTCCTATTTGTATTTTTCAGGAAATTAGAGCTCCAACCTGACAATAGGTGATTTTCGGGTAAAAAACAACTAAATTTGGAGATTCCTGAAGACCTTCCCGGGGCATAAACAATGATAAAAGCAGTCAGGGGTAGACTAAGCACGCCCATGCACATCAGTACGAAGGCCCTGCGAACTAGAAGACAAAGTAGCCAACTTAAGGGACAAGAAAACAACATCTGACACCAAGCACGCCCGTGCTTGACATAAGGACTGACACGACGGACCATGCAGCAACATAATGTTTCTATACAGAAGCATGGGCATGCTCCATAGTGAGCATGGGCGTGCTCAGCCTAATTTGCCAATAAATAGCAAGCTCAACTCAACCATTTGGTGTGCCTTCTTAGGTCGACTTCCAAGGTTCTTACAAAGTTCTTAGGGTCTTGTGGGAGGCCTTAGGGCCATCCTAATATCCCTCAAAGGTTAGGATCCATCCTACCTTGGTTTCTTGACCGAGAATGGTGTCATAGGAGTAGTTTACATGCAATAGAAATCGACGGTCGTGAGAATCACATTTGAGGCATTGGATCAAGGAAGTTGAAGGCTTGTCTATGAGTTTAAGACGTCCATGTTCTTATGTTGATTATCTATTATGGTTGTATCCATCTAGTATTCTCTGTACCTATTCGATTTTCTAGACTTTTATATTATTATTAGTTTATTTTTAGTTATTTGGTGTGTTTATCTTCTTAACTAATTCTTGTTTGTTATCATTATGACACGTTCAATTAGTGGTTAACTTAACAAACCTTTAAAATCAATCTAAACTTAACTTATAAAAGAAACTATCATGTGGTTCGCGCGGCTTCTGGTAGTCCCGAGCTAGATCCAAGACAAGGAAACCGGTAGTGAAACAAATCTTTCGGGCTTCTGATATCCAAATTGGATTTTAAGCAATGGCTTCTGAAGTGGACCAGATCCGGGTGACAAGTTTCTGGTTCAAACCATATGTTTAAGTGACATTCTTGGCAAAGCAAGGATTCCCTACGGGTGCACCAGTGATCTTCGGATTACACACCTTTAGAATTATGTTCCACCATTGTTAAGGATTTCAATCATAAGTCTTAGGGGCTAAGGGTTGAATTTGTTAAGTCATATAATCATGAAACTAAACATATAATTAACTGATAACTAAATATTTATGTTGTCACTTTAAAAAGGTAAATTAAACAAGGATACTTTACCCAATTCTCGTTAGTACAAAAACGTTAAGTTCTTAGAGGGTCTCCCGTCACACAAGCTGATGGTATGTGAGATCCTTCGGTACGGAAAGCGAGAGTTGAGTGAGGTGGAAGGGATTCCCGGTCGGAATTAAGCCTCTACATAAATTTAAGAAGATAAGTTAGATAATCCAGTGCTTAAACGAGTGGCTTGGCGGTGGTTTGGGAAGTGCCTAAAAACCAGGACTCAGGCTTTCCAAAAAGTTACATGGCTAGTGTGAGTTAGGTAACACCACACTGTCAACCAGGAGAAGACCGGCTTATGGGCCAGCAGTCCGAAGACACCTTTATGGGGACTCGTACACTTCCCCTGTGCATTACCCATAGAGTTTCTAGAACGTCATCCCTTGTTTAATTCTTTTCCCATCTCCTAACTCTGAAGGGATCGTTTAAAACCTGTTTTCCTCACCTATAATTAAATTTAATACTACTTTTAATATAATTAGCCTACTTATTCGGAGGGTCCCCGAGACGTGCATGTTTTCTAACCCTACCATTTTTACCTTTTTATTTTAAAATCAAAACCTTTTCAAAAACTATTTTTGTTTTAGAACCCCTTCGTTTATTTTCTTTTTCAAATTTAGATTAACAAAAATGATGAAAGGTTGAGAAGGGGAAAGTGTGTTATCTGGAATACGATACTCGGTATTTACCCTAGAAATCTATAACTTACACGAAAAGTTCTCTGCCTATGTATCGGTTTTAGTTTCTAAGTAATTATCATTTACTTATAAATTTAAAACTTGTTAAACGGTTTAGTAAAAAAAAAATCCTCATTTTCCCAAAACCAGGGTTTTGAAATTAAGACATCAAGTTTTTGGGACGGAGAAAAATGATATCTTTTATAAATTACAAAAACCAGATGCATCATTCAACATCTATAAACGACGATGCAGAGGAAGCAAGGATAGTTGTTAGAGGTGCTGACATTCCAATTCAGTCAACTGAAGATCAGACTTAGCAGCATATTCAGGTTAGTTCTAACTCTTCTAAGCTTGTATGTGTTAAATGCCTAGAATACAAAGATTAGTTAGAGTTAATCAAAGAACACGACACTAGTCTGGTGTGTGATTTGGTGGCATGCACTGATGCTAATGCAGCAATGAAAAAGAATGAAAAGGAATTTAAAGAAATGGTTCAGTTGCTAAACAAGGACATTAGCTAGCTTAAAGAACAGTTTTAAACAAACATGATGCTATAAACAATTACATCCCTGATTTACAACAAACCAAGAAAGCATTAGAAATAGCACAGTGTGACAATGAAACCATCAAAAGGAAGTTTGATAGTTATTCCAACTCAAGATATGTGCTAGATCATATCATTGATAGCCAAATCACAAAAAAAAATATGGGAACGGGTTGGGTTACAATGCAGTTCCTCTTCCTTTGCGTGACAATTATTCCAAGTCACCAGATGAGACAGATCTTACAAACTTTGCTGTCACAACACCACTTGTTGCTGACACATTTGAGATCAAGGAAACTGTAATTGTGAAAGATGAGAATTATGTGTTGGTCGAAACTGAGTATGAAGATTCTGATGAGGAATCTAAGAGACCTGATTTAGGATAAACAACAGCTATTCCAATTGAAAATCACATTAAATGTGATCCTGAACCCAAAGTCAAAAAGCAGCATGGTAAACCTCAACAGGTAAAACCACAAGCTTCTCCCTAGAAAACTCATCAGAATCAACAAAACCAATAGACTCAATCAAAGAAAATCAATCGGGTTCCAAAGAAAAAGTCTGGGAAGAACAAGTCAGTTCCCAAGACTAAAAAAAGTGAAGTTTGTGAAATCTAGGGGTACGAATCAGGTGTAATATTTCGAAAATCATTCAAATCTTGCTTATTTTGAACAAAAAGATCAACAATTTAATGCACCTAGATCTCATGACCATGAAGCATCCTTAGGTACCACAAGATTTGGAAGCTCTAGCCCAAGATCTTCTCAGTATTGCTCGGGGTGTTCACAATATGATCCTCAATACTATGAAGAGTGAAGGACATGCTTTGAATGCAACGAGGTAGGACACATTAGATATCATTGTCCCTATCTGAGAAAGATGGAGGCTAGCACTTATGAACACTAAAGAAACAACAACAAAAATCATGTTGGCTCTCCTAAACGAAATTTTTATCATAATTATTATCACAATGAGAGACCAAAACCATTTAAAAAACAATGAATTGTTGTTGAAAATCCAAAGCCTAGAACTGTGTAGATGCATATTTACGACTAATGCTTTGGATTAACCATATTAAGTGTTTTATTGTTTATCGAGAGGTCGAAGGTGGAATATCATATGGTCGAAGGAAGAACGTTTTGGTCGAAGGAAGAGAATTCTATACTGAAACTTGGTTCGACCTTATGGAAGGTCAAAGGTGCTCATTCGACCTCATCGTGAGGTCGAATGTAGACTAGTATATAAGCTTGACATTTTGATAACTTTATAACTTTTGCCATTTTGAGTCTTGTGTCTGGTCTAGGAATTCTCTCTGTGTTTTAACCTTCCTGTTTGTGATTTATTAACTTGTAATCTCAATTGTAAAGATCTTTAAACAAGTTTATTAATGAGAATGAATATTGGAAAGGTACTTTTGTGTGTTTGATTCGATTCGTATCATATTGTAAACAAACTAGGGTTTCCGCACCTGGTTTTGTTAGACTTGTATGATCGCCTAAACGTTTTTGTTAAACCGATCCTCCTACAAAGTGGTATCAGAACCTACAAGATCATACAACTACAATTTGATATGTTTTGAACTGAATTTGATCCAAAATTGTCCAAATATTTTCTGTTTTGATAAAACTTTGAGTTTAAATTGGTAATTGATTGATTTGGATAAGATTTCATGGATAAAATCAAAAGTTTCACTTGTTAGATTGATCTACATTCAAATCCGAGCATAACCTGATTAAGATAATCAAAATTGATAAACTTTTGAAAAATTTGGATCAAATTAACTGATTTTCAAAGAATAACCGTTTTCAAATGGGTCAGGTCGAACCAGAGAGAATTAGGTCGTACGTGTAAGTTTTTGGTCGAACCAAGCTCGTTTTAGGTCGAATCTGGGATTTTTAGGTCGAACCAAAACTTTTCTGGGTTGTTGTTTGTACATTCGACCAGTTATTGTTCCTTCGACCAACCAGGAGGTCGAACGAAGATTGTTAGAGGTCGAACGTGAGTCTTGTGTGTTTCATTTTCACATTCGAGTGTGATTTAGAGGGTGGAACCTAGGGAATCCTTCCTTCGAACCCACGTTAATTCATCAGAGGTCGAACGAAGCTGTTTTTTAGGAAATTTTTGAAAGTGTTTACATCTTGGACATTATGGACAACATGTGGGGATTTCCTATGACACCAAGGCCAACAACAACACAACAGAATGTTCCGATGAACCCATGGGCTGTTGCTTCTCAAAAGACAAACACTCAGTCATCTCAGCCGATTAATTACTTAGCTATGACCAGTTTGATTCCATCACCTGCTACTCAATCTCCACAGCAACCGACAACAGATTATTGGGGTGTTGTAGCAGCAGCGGTTTACTTTCAAACTACAAATGCTATTTCTACTCTAATAAATGATTTGTCTTCAGTTAGTGGGAGTCGTCCACCGAAGCTGATGGATATGGCAGAGTATAATCAGTGACAAAAGAAATTCAAGATATATCTTGAAGGAATGGGATTGGAAGGAACAGAGGCGTGACAGATGATTGCAAAGGGGTATGTTGCTCCACGTTTAGAGAACACAGGTGAACCGATTCCACTCGATGGTTTATCTGATGATGAGAAAAAGAAGTTTGCTATGGAAAAGAAGGCTTTCTCACAGATATGTCAAGCATTGACTATCGATCTACATCATCAATTTGGATCATGTACCACTTCTAAGCAGCTTTGGGATATGACGAAGAACAGACATGACCGGAATGATAAGACGAGAAGATTAAAGGTGGAAGAACTAAAGAAGGAATTTGAGAACTTTAGTTATGTGGGGAATGAGACTCTAAAGGAGTTGATACCGAGATATTGTCATTTGTTGACCGAGTTGTCGAATTATGACATTAAGATTCCTATGTCCGAGTTGGTTGATAAATTTGCTGATTCTTTATCACCCTATTGGAATCTATACATTGAGGTATTGAAAGAGAAGGATGCTTACTAATACTAGACTATCAACGAGCTTATTCAGAAGTTGGAGAACAAAGAGTTGAAAGAAAAGAGAAAAGCTAGACGATCACAGATTCCACAAAATCCGAAACTGTATCATGCTTCTTCATCCACTTCTGTGTCAGGTTCAAGTGTGGTAGGTAATGTTGCACCACATATAGCTTGTGTTTCGAGTGTTATTGAACTTCCTAGACAAACCATCAACTATCTTGCACAAACATCAACCTATCCACCAAACTACACCACAAATTCATACATTCTTACACATCTAGCACACCTCAACAACAACAATATGTTCCACCATCACCACAAGCTTCATCTAGCCAAACTCCTATCATGTTGGAAACTTCCAACATGGATAATGTTACTGTTGAAGTTGCTCAGCAACACATTGCGTTGGTTTCAGCAATGGTTGCATCTTATAATGGACTGGTGGCGAGTCAGATCGGGAATAATTGTCCGACTAAGGAAGATTACGCACAGATTGATAAGGAGGAGATGGAGTTAATTGATATTCAATGGGCGTTCGCCAGTGTGATGAGAAGGGCGACAGAGTTTATTGAGAAAACCGGTAGGACTGACTTGGCAACCTCACCTAACACCACATACGGCTTCAACAAAGCCAAAGTTACTTGTTTCAACTATGGTGGTAGAGGTCACTTTAAGAGAAAATGCACTCAGCCGATGCAACAAGGTAATTGAAACCCTTTTAACTCGAACTATCAAAACCGACAAGCACAAAATCAGGTAACCTACCAGAGCCAAAACAATAACACCTATCCACAACAAAATAATTTCAAAAACCGACAAAACACATCACAAAATACCTCTACTAGTCATACAACTACACCCAAACAAACTCAAACTCAAACTCAAACTCCAAATAATCCAACCAGAACCATTATTCCTTTTTTCACACCAAACAGCCAAACTGAAACCCAAAATCAGGTTTTGGTGATACAAAAGGATGAGGGTTATGACTGGACGTGGATGCAATTGGGAGTTGAGGAGATCACAACTGGGAATGTAGCATGTTGTGCTAATGAGATGGATATTGAGGAGCTGGTGATAGCACAACAAGTTTTGGATTCTGAGAAGGTTTCTGAGGTAGTAATGAGGAGATAGTCAAAGATTCACAGGTTTCTATTGCCGAGAAGATTGAAGAGCTTGCTCAAGAGAATGTTTCAGGAACTGTTATTGATTCTGTTACTGAAGTTCTCGATGAATTTGAATCTGTATATTCCGACCCTGAGAGTGAAGCTGATTCAGAAGCGAGTGCTAATTCTTTGGACGATGATATTGATCAGCTGCTAGCCGGAGCTGATTTCTTGATGACCAGGAAATCTTGTATTGTTGATGATGCCTTCACTAAGATCGACTACTCAAAGTTCTTTCCAGGGAAGGAGGCTCATTTTGCACTTATGTCTATGACTGATGCACCGAAACCGGTAAGTTCTCATTCCACTATTGACATGAATAGTGATAAATATTGTGGTACTTGCGATAGATTGACTGAAGAGATCAAGCAACTCAGGGTTAACCTTGAGAGTGCTAGAATCAACATTCAATCTCATCGTAAGGATTCATTTGAGTTTAACAAAACACTTGAAAGGTATAAAAAGGACATTTCTGAACTAAAGAAAACCCTTGCTTTTAAACAACTTGCTATTAACTGTCAACTATATAAATGATCTTGAAAACACTAAATTGGAAATGGCAACTGTCAAGTGTTTTGCTGAGAAGGTCAATAAGAAGTTAGAATGTTATAAGAACATTGCTTATGTTGTTGACCACATCATTGAAGAACCATCACAGTCCGACAGTGCAAACTACAAATCTGTTCCATCTCCAGTGTTGTTTAAGATCCATAACTTCAACACAGTAACACCGGAGAGTTCAGTTAAATCGGACTACACATCAGACACTGAATCTAATACTTCAAGTATTGGAGATTCATATTCTGATGTGAGACCGATTCTCGGAATGAATGATGAGGGAGTGGTCGCAGTGACTAATGATTCAGACACTGAAGATGAGAAACCAACAGAAGGCAGTGATGTTCCTTTGGAAAATCACATCATCACTACTGAACCAGTGTCGCCTTCATAGTTTTTTCATCCTTTGGCTAATTCACATAGAAAGAATTAACCAGTTACTCAGAATGTGAAAAAGATTGAGACAGATGATTCAGTTGACAAACCCGTCAAAGTTTTCTATCGGATGGAAGGATCCGATAAGATTATCTATAATGAGGAGTATCCGATAAAGTTTGCAAATTATTCAAAAATTGACAAAATCTGGCAGGAAAGTACAATTTGGTTTTTCCTAAACATGAAAGGACCAATGATTTTCCTCCAGACATTTTGAAGAAATTACATTGTGATACTCCCAAAGAACCTAAGGTTCATGTCATTGATTCATCAAGCCTAAAGAAAAGGCGAATGCATTTCTAGAGCCGGCTTACTCAATGGATCCAGCTCCAATGAGTTTGAGACGTAGATGTGTTGATGATCAATTTCCGATCACTTCATATGCTAAGCCAAGAGCTAAGAATGTATTTGAAGAATATCGTGAGTGTTACAAATACGGAGAGAGAGGGCATTTACTTACTCACTGTCCGTGTAACATCACACAAATTTTCTTTATATATATATATATATATATATATAGAACTCCCACGTTTATTCATCCGATTCATGTTTACAGTATCTTTACCATCCATTTTGTTAATTTTTTTTGTTTAAATAATGACGTATAATCAATATTAAATTGGATTGTATTAAAAATTCTGATTTAAAAACGTTAAAAAAAATGTTTGCCTGTGCCAGGATTCGAACCCGAGTCCCTGGCGGGCTAAACCTTAACCACACCACACAAACCACTACACCATTTGGTGTTTTGTGATGTTAATTAAAACCAATTAAACTTAAACCCTTTCAAGGTCCCTTAGTCAAACCTGTAAAGTCAAACGTAGTCTCCTAGTCAAGTCAAGTCAAAGTGTTAGTAAATATGGTCTCCTAGTCAAGTCAAAGTGTTAGTAAATATGGTCTTCTAGTCAAGTCAAAGTTGTTCCTAAATTCTAGCCTAGTCAAAGTAGCCCCTAATTACAACTCCAAATTTTACACTATAAATACACTAGCCTACAATTCAACTCTTTGTACCATTCAAAAAAAAAAAAAAAAAAAAAAAAAAACATTATTATCCCATCTCCCATATACTAAAGTTTTCATCCGTCATTATCTCCTCTAGCTAGTTTCGAGTTTTCCAAGGCATTATTACTACGTATTTGCACGCTCAATAAAACGCACGAACTCATTATACACCTAAGGTGAGTTTACATAGCCCCTTTTTTCTGTTTTACATTTTTGGGGTGAAACATGTTTAAACATTTTATACACTTTCATTTACTCATTCTTACATTGTTGAAACTTATGATTCAATTACACTATCATTTACTCATTCTATCATTTGACTGTAACAAAAAGACACAGTACAATCATTAACAATGATCAAGCCGCCTGTTTAGATTATAGCGCTATATGTCTGACAAACCCATCCCCCGGCATAAATTCAGGGATGATCGATAACAGTTACACTTTTACTAACTTGCGAGTTAGGTCTCAGTCGACACAAGGTTTGATTGTACAAAAGACGCATTGTTACATGTCGGACTCATACTCTTACATTATACAACTATGATTGTTGTACAAACTATTGTTATCTATTACATTCAAAAACCTATGTATTCTCACCAACTATTTATAGTTGACCCCCCCCCCCCCATCTTTCCAACTTAACATGTTTCAGGTTATACTTACTTTAAGATTTGAGTTAATGCTTGAAGATGTGTAGCTAGTATTTTTCATTTTGAGATGTACAAATTCTTAGAACAATTGTATGTAATTTATTTAAATCATTTAATGAAATTTATTATTCACCATGAGCTACTGAACAATCATCAATACGTGACATCCCGATGTTTCCGCCATCGGTTGGGGTGTTATAGATTGGTATCAGAGCCATGGTTATAGGGAATGAGGTTATTAGAAAAAAAATAATCTAGTCTATAACCATAGGATTTTAACCAGTACATGCTCCTTTTACTTGCAACCTTACTTGTTTCTATTCTCTATCCTACTTCTTATCCTTACTCTAGTCCCTACTAGAAGAGTGCTCTCCATCACAAGATCTACTCTTAGACTAGTAGGACAAATCCTCAGGTTTAGCCTGAACCACCATGCAATCTGGAAGGATGAACGCCTGTATTCTGAGTTTTCTGTCTAGGACTGGCATTGCGCATAAATCCCAATCAGACGAGGGACCCGGATGCCTACCTGGGAATTCTCCGGATGAGTGTTCACTTACAGGCTAAAGCATGTCTTCACTATGTTAATAAAATCTAGAAGTTTTGATAAGTCAACGTTTTCGTTTATTCGTTTTAATTAATGAATAAATGATTACACTCACTTTCCTTAAACTAAGCTCTAAAATCTCAAAATTTTACAGCTTAAATCAATCACATTTCATAACCATCCATGGATTTCACAATCACACTTCACCTTACCATCTTAGCCACTTTTTAAATATTCAACACCCTACCCAAATCATATTATTTCATTTCTCCACATGTTACTTATTTTTAAAAACTATAACCTCATACCTTAGCACAAACTAAAGATTTCTAAATCTTGTTGTATTTTCATTACCTAGTAACTTTACAAAGTACATATTTTTGTCAAAAGATGTCCTCGAACTTAAATTCAATTGTTTATTTATTGACGTAACAAACAATTTTCTATATAATGCTTTAAACTATTGAAAATCACTTAATAGAACCTTGATCTTCAAAACCTAATGTCATGTTTGAAATCTCCAACTAACGGGAATATTTTAATCAAAGCCCACTTAGCTTGTACGATTTAACAACTTTTGCTTAGTGTACAAAACCAATTTTGAAAATAAGATTTGTTTTTATCCATAGGAATAATATCTAGTCTCTAAATTCTCCATCGACACTCACTCATTTTCAACTTGTTCAAATTTTTACAAAACTTGGCATATACCACAATTATGTTTTCTTATACACTTGATTATAACCTTTGATCCAAACCCTAAAATTTACACTGCTACATAATCTCCTTACTATAAAATAAACTCTTTATCAACTATCTTCACATTCACTATCTCTCACAACCTTGATTCTGCTTCAAGATTTTTCATCATCCTCTCAAGAACTAAATTCATATCCTTCACCTTCTCACATATGAGCTAGTTACCCATGATAACCAAACTATTGAAACTTGATTGTGTGTTGCATCAAACATAATCCTTAGTTATACATGAGGATTTGACTATCTACCATATTTGAACATTTGAAACTAGAATTCATGGAATATAAACTATTTGCTATAAACACACCTAGAGTCATTAACCTTGTCTAGGGCAACTCTATTACAACTCGTATGCTATACTTGATACTTGATTGCTTACATGTACATATTATCAATTTGCAATTCATGTGTGTAATAATTGGTACACTTAATCAAACAACTGATAGAGGATGAAGTACTTGCTCAACAGTTAGTAGAGTACCAAATAACCTACTCAACGATTGGTAGAGGTCATCATGCCTGCTCAACAGTCGGTAGAGGCCCTACAACCTGCTCAACGACTGGTAGAGGCTATCGCTCCTGCTCAACAATTGGTAGAGGTTCTTACTCACTGACAGGTAGAGGTCTTTTTCCTTCTCAACAGTTGGACTTATTTTTGGATACATTGTATACGATTCAATCATAAGGCTATTTTGCATTACTTACATGTGTGTTTAGAGTCATAGAAGGACCCAAAACCCTAATGTAAGGTAAATTGGTGATTGCGGTCGGGAACGTAATCATGAATTTACAGGTACATTAAGGTAGTGTGAAATTCTATTAAGGTTTTAGGAGATACCCCGTATGTTTTCGAAGTATCAGAGGTGTGATGGGTTAGCTGCGGTACACCCTATATATAAACACTAATGATACGTGGAAAGGGATACTGTAGGGTCAGACCAATAACAAACCCTAGTTATTTGGTAGTCCATCTAGCATTTATGGTTATCTTATACATTCCTTAAACTCTTACCCTACTCTGAACCATAGTCACCCTAACTATCCTCAACACTATTCAAATGTTTCCTTTTAAAATAAACTTCGGGACGAAGTTCCTAAAAGTAGGGGAGACTGTAACATCACACAAATTGTCTTTATATATATATATATAGAATTCCCTCGTTTATTCATCCGATTCATGTTTACAGTATCTTTACCACCCATTTTGTTAATTTTTTTTGTTTAAATAATGACGTATAATCAATATTAAATTGGATTGTATTAAAAATTCTGATTTAAAAACGTTAAAAAAAAAATGTTTGCCTGTGCCAGGATTCGAACCCGAGTCCCTGGCGGGCTAAACCTTAACCACACCACACAAACCACTACACCATTTGGTGTTTTGTGATGTTAATTAAAACCAATTAAACTTAAACCCTTTCAAGGTCCCTTAGTCAAACCTGTAAACTCAAACGTAGTCTCCTAGTCAAGTCAAGTCAAAGTGTTAGTAAATATGATCTCCTAGTCAAGTCAAAGTGTTAGTAAATATGGTCTTCTAGTCAAGTCAAAGTTGTAACATCGCGAATTTCCCCTATTTTTTTTTTTTGATAAAAAGAATGTATTGTTTTAAACAATATATGTTTTAAAAACCTTAAACTAATAATTATTTGTATCTCGATACTTTTGTACGTTTTAAAAATATTTCGAGTCACTTTCGGACTTATATAATCATATTATGAATTTAGAATAATATAGTTTTAGGGAAATAATTGCCAAAAAAAGATTTGTGTGGTCCGGGACTCAAACCCGCGTCCACAGCCAACCAACACACAGTGACAACCAACTGAGCCAACTATCATCTTGTGTAGTATTTCAGAAGAAAATAAACTTAACACATTCCTTAAATTCATTAGTAAAAGTCTTAGTCAAACAGTCAAAGTCTTAGTCAAACAGTCAAAGTCTTAGTCAAATAGTCAATTCATCATAAAACCTTACTTTATGGTGTTGACCAATTTTAATGGCTAATTGACTCCAAAACTAGTATAAAAACCCACATATGACCCATTATACTTTGCACCTCTAAATCGATTATTTCAATCCGATTAAACTTTCCCTCATACCTTTCTTCTATAGTCTATTACTTCTACAATTGAAGCTTTGATTATTAGCTCTTGTAATTGGCGAATTGGAAGCTTGATATTCTTTTTTTTTTCTTTTTCTTCAATTTGGACTAGCTACGTTGTTGAGTCTTTGGGATTCGCCTCGCATACATTCACAACACATTATTCTATTTTTTTCACAAGACATAACATTTTGCTAAGGTGAGTTTTACATAGCCCCTTTTCTATTTATCACATTTTTGGGGTGAAACATGTTACAACATTCTACATGCAATTTAATCATCAAAGTGTCTATGTGTTTTTCTATGTTGCATTATGTCTTGAACATGACTAGGGTAAGCACAATTCTAGCATAATCATTAACATTGATCAGCCGACGGTATACAATGATAGATCTATTGGACTGACAATCCCACCCGGATACGTGCCTCCTACAAAGCTAGCATGGGTGTTTGTTATCGCATAACATATTTGAGTGAACCATGAGCGTATGGGATGTACCACATTATAACAGTCACAAGGGTTGATTATGCACTCAATTTACTTCTAGTATGTTTTCACATATGGACTAGACTTGCCATGACACTTGAATTGTACAAGTTTTATTCAATTATCAAAACCTATGTAACTCTCACCAACTTTTGTTGACCCAAAATATTTTCAAACTTAACATGTTTCAGGTTATAACATGCTCGAAGATTAGAGTTAATGCTTGAAAATGCGTAGCTTGTATTTTTTTTATTTTGATGTACAAATTCTTAGAACAATTGTATGTAATTTAATTAAATCATTTATTGAATCTTATTATTTACCATGAGCTACTGAACAATCATCAATACGTGACATCCCGATGTTTCCGCCATCGGTTGGGGTGTTACAGATTGGTATCAGAGCCATGGTTATAGGGAATTAGGTTATTAGAAAAAAAAATAATCTAGTCTATAACCATAGGATTTTAATCAGTACTTGCTCCTTTTACTTGCAACCTTACTTGTTTATATTCTCTATTTTACTTCTTATCCTTACTTTAGTCCCTACAAGAAGAGTGCTCTCCATCACAAGATCTACTCTTAGACTAATAGGACAAATCCTCAGGTTTAGCCTGAACCACCTTGAAGATCTCGTCGAAGTTCTAGATTTTAATAACGAACACGTACAATCTGGAAGGGTGAACGCCTGTATTCTGAGTTTTCTGTCTAGGACTGGCATTGCGCATATATCCCAATCAGACGAGGGACCCGGATGCCTACCTGGGAATTTTCGGGATGAGTGTTCACTTATAGGCTAAAGCATGTCTTCACTATGTTATTAGAATCTAGAAGCTTTGATAAGTCAACGTTTTCATTTATTCGTTTTAATTAATGAATAGATGATTACACTTACTTCCCTTAAAACTAAGCTCTAAAATCTCAAAATTTTACAACTTAAATCAATCTCATATCATAACCATCTATGGATTTCACAATCACATTTCACCTTACCATCTTAGCCACTTTTTAAATATTCAACACCCTACCCAAATCATATTATTTCATTTATCCACATGTTACTTATTTTTTAAAAACTATAACCTCATACCTTAGCACAAACTAAAGATTTCTAAATCTTGTTGTATTTTCATTACCTAGCAACTTTACAAAGTACATATTTTTGTCAAAAGATGTCCTCGAACTTAAATTCAATTGTTTATTTATTGACGTAACAAACAATTTTCTATATTATGCTTTAAACTATTAAAAATCACTTAATAGAACCTTGATCTTCAAAACCTAATATCATGTTTGAAATCTCCAACTAACGGGAATATTTTAATCAAAGCCCACTTAGCTTGTACTATTTAACAACTTTTGCTTTATGTATAAAACCAATTTTGAAAATAAGATTTTTTTTTCCATAGGAATAATATCTAGTCTCTAAATTCTCCATCGACACTCACTCATTTTCAACTTGTTCAAATTTTTACAATATTTGGCATATACCACAATCATGTTTTCTTATACACTTGATTATAACCTCTGATCCAAACCCCGAAATTTACACTACTACATAATCTCCTTACTATAAAATAAACTCTTTATAAACTATCTTCACATTCACTATCTCTCACAACCTTGATTCTGCTTCAAGATTTTTCATCATCGTCTCAAGAACTAAATTCATATCCTTCACCTTCTCACACATGAGCTAGTTACCCATGATAACCAAACTATTGAAACTTGATTGTGTGTTGCATCAAACATAATCCTTAGTTATACATGAGGATTCGATTATCGACCATATTTAAACATTTGATACTAGAAATCATGGAATATAAACTATTTGCTATAGACACACCTAGGGTCATTAACCTTGTCTAGGACAACACTATTACAACTCGCATGCTATGCTTGATACTTGATTGTTTATATGTACATATTATCAATTTGCAATTTATGTGTGAAATAATTGGTACACTTAATCAAACAACTGGTAGAGGATGAAGTACTTGCTCAACAGTTAGTTGAGTACCAAATAACCTACTCAACGATTGGTAGAGGTCATCATGCCTGCTCAACAGTCGGTAGAGGCATTACAACCTGCTCAACGACTGGTAGAGGCTATCGCACCTGCTCAACAATCGGTTGAGGTTCTTACTCACTGACTGGTAGAAGTCTTTTTCCTACTCAACAGTTGGACTCATTTTTGGATACATTGTAAACGATTCAATCCCAAGGTTATTTTGCATTACTTACATGTGTGTTTAGAGTCATAGAAGGACACAAAACCCTAATGTAAGGTAAATTGGTGATTGCTGTCCGGAACGTAATCATGAATTTACAGGTACGTTAAGGTAGTGTGAAATTCTAATAAGGTTTTAGTAGTTCATTTGGTTTTCATATAGCCAATCAATTCATGCACTTCTTATAAGATTCCTAAAACATAAGTTTAGTATTTTGCTAGATTCTTATACTTCTTGCTACTTCAGACGAACCTAATCCAATCCTTAAAACTCACATCTCAAACCTCTTATCCAAATTATTCGAAACAAATTATTCTATTACCTATAAATTCATGTCGTGCCTTAACCCAAACCACAACTGCCTTAATTTCTACCTAATCAACCTCAAACCTGTGTTTTTAATAACTTCGGCACGAAGATTCCAAAAGTAGGGGAGACTGTAACATCGCGAATTTCCCCTAATTTTTTTTTGATAAAAAGAATGTATTGTTTTAAACAATATATGTTTTAAAAACCTTAAACTAATAATTATTTGTATCTCGATACTTTTGTACGTTTTAAAAATATTTCGAGTCACTTTTGGACTTATATAATCATATTATGAATTTAGAATAATATAGTTTTAGGGAAATAATTGCCAAAAAAAGATTTGCGTGGACCGGGACTCAAACCCGCGTCCACAGCCAACCAACACACAGTGACAACCAACTGAGCCAACTATCATCTTGTGTAGTATTTCAGAAGAAAATAAACTTAACACATTCCTTAAATTGATTAGTCAAAGTCTTAGTCAAACAGTCAAAGTCTTAGTCAAATAGTCAATTCATCATAAAACCTTACTTTATGGTGTTGACCAATTTTAATGGCTAATTGACTCCAAAACTAGTATAAAAACCCACATATGACCCATTATACTTTGCACTTCTAAATCGATTGTTTCAATCCGATTAAACTTTCCCTCATACCATTCTTCTATAGTCTATTACTTCTACAATTGAAGCTTTGATTATAAGCTCTTGTAATTGGCGAATTGGAAGCTTGATATTCGTTTTTTTTTCTTTTTCTTCAATTTGGACTAGCTACGTTGTTGAGTCTTTGGGATTCGCCTCGCATACATTCACAACACATTATTCTATTTTTTTCACAAGACATAACATTTTGCTAAGGTGAGTTTTACATAGCCCCTTTTCTATTTATCACCATTTTTGGGGTGAAACATGTTACAACATTCTACATGCAATTCAATCATCAAAGTGTCTATGTGCTTTTCTATGTTGCATTATGTCTTGAACATGACTAGGGTAAGCACAATTCTAGCATAATCATTAACATTGATCAGCCGACGGTATACAATGATAGATCTATTGGACTGACAATCCCACCCGGATACGTGCCTCCTACAAAGGTAGTGTGGGTGTTTGTTATCGCATAACATATTCGAGTGAACCATGAGCGTATGGGATGTACCACATTATAACAGTCACAAGGGTTGATTATGCAATCGATTTACTGTGAGCGCTGGATTTTATCTAAAACAGGATTTTATGATCATACAAGTCACAAATCTAGGTGCGGAAACCCTAGATCTGAACAAATTGATAAGATACAAATCACGACACAATCAAGATCATTTTCAATATCATTTTCATAGATTAACTTTCAATTAATAAGCATTTACAACGTTTATGTTAATCTAGAATCACAAAGACACTTTCTCAAAAACACTACTGAACCTGCACTGAACCTGGACACAAATGATAACTCTCTTACATAATCAAAAACTCAAAATCTATATATAGCCTCTGCACATTCGCCCCTTTCTACAGGTCGAATGTGTGCAATTTCCACATTCGCCCACTAAGAGTGGTCGAATGTGGTCTTCTGTCCATGATCAATCTTCCTTCGTCCAGTTCTGATCTACCTTCGCCCGTTTATCTTCACCTTCGCCCTTCCTGATCTACATTCGCCCAGTCAAAAGTACCTTCGGCTATCTACTAACATGTGTTAATTAAGTATATCCAATCCTTAGTCGCAAAATGCATCAACAAACTCCCCCTCGACTATTGATTGGATAGTCTTCTCTGATAGTCCATCGTCTTGTTCATCAGCTTTATTCTGAGCTGCTTCTTTTGCTCATCAGTCATTGGCGGCTCGAATGTTTTCTTCACAGGCTTCGACACATTGGCGATCTTCACGGTTTTGCCAAGTTTACCCTCCAAGTTGCTTCCTGCATTTATGTCATATGCAAAACAAACTCCCACAACTTGAGTGTACTTCCTCGCTTGAGCAAAATCATTCGGTTCATAATAGATCGGATTAAAGAACAACATGATGATGTCTTCAAAAGTGCAGTTTATCAGCCACATAGGATCAAATACATGAACATGCTTGTATTTGTCCTTTCCATCCCTCAACACAATCACTGCTTCTGCCTTCCTCCAATCGTAATACCAGAATATGAAATCAGCACTGAAATGCTGTGGCATTGGCATTAATGGTATCTTTCTCATCACATTTGGTGCTTTATATATCAACGTCACACGCTTCATGTTGGTTTGAGGATCAATATCCCTATGCTGTTTTCTTCTGGGATATTGAGGCTTAAACCTGTTCCATCTAGTGCGACTCTCCCAAACCAATTTGTCTGCGCACCAACCGACATGCGATCCATTTACCTCAGCACCTGACATTGGGAATCTGCACAAATCTCTCACCGCCCAATACGGTAGAGTAAGCAAATCACAGAATCTGTTGAAATACAGAATTCCGGTTTCCCATTTTGCTGCAATACACTTCAGTCTGCCAAGATAAGTCCACCCGAGAGCTCTGCCTTTGAACTTGGCATTATGAAATCGATAAAAGTTCCCTTGAGCTTCAGGTTTAGGTCGGTTCTCATCCATCTCCTTCAACTTCTTCATATAATTCTTCAACTCATCAGACTGGTTAGAAGAATCTTTCTTTTCATCTCCAAACACCTTCTCAACAAACTCTTCGCTTCTTCTCTTCGCTTTTTTTTTCGCTGACTTGTTTGGTATCTCTGTGAAGTCAGGAAATACTTCATTTTCATCTTCTTTTCTGAAATACTGGGGAAATTCTTCATGAGTAATATCTTCAATCTCAACCTCATTGTTTTCTGGAGTCTGTACATCATCTGAATGACTTCCCATATCCTTTTCAGGAATATCAGGAATCGATTCATCCATTATGAACTCCTCAAACGTCTTTCCTACCCTCTGTGCGAGACCATCTAAAATTTCTTTAGCCACAGATGCAGGTAGTTCCCCTTCCTCAAGATCTGGATCTTCATATTCCAGCTCATATCTCAGATCATCAGTCTGGAATATTTCAGCGAAGCATCCAGTGAACTCAATGGTCCACTCCCTCTTCTCCAACATGTTCTTGTATATCAGTTTAGCATCATCAGAAAGAAATCTCACCTTTTCGTTCCAAAAGATACTTTCATCCGAGTCTACGTTCTCACCTTTCTTCTTGGAACTAGATTCTCCAGTATCTTTCTTCTTCTGTGATTTTCTCTTCTCATAACTATACTTAGAAGTATCATCTCCTCCTTCATGATCACTTCCACTGCTAAACTCATCACCTTTCTTCTTCCCTGTACCCTCAGCACCATCATCATCATCATCATTGTCATCATCATCATCATTGTTATCATCATCATCATTGTTATCATCATCACTTTTATCCGAACCATCATCATCCTCTTCATCATCATCCTCTTTCTCAGATTCAGAATACTCATAATCAACCTTCTGTTCATCTTCTTCTTCATCTTCCTCACCCTCTTTTAACTGGGGTGCTCTGCTATACAACTCTTCAATCAAACCACACAGGCGTTTGTTTTCCTTCTTTAACTCTTTGTTATCCGCCTTGATCAGTTTAATCTTGTTCTTGTTTCTATCACATCTCCTCTCAAGCTTTTCATTCTTTGCTTCTAACATCTGAATCTTTTCATTTATCTCATCCTGATTCGATTTCGAAGCAACTACAATCTGGAGCATCTTCTCCTCATTCTGCTTGAATTTAGTGATCTCAGCTTGTTGAGCAATCAGCATTATCATCATGTCCTCCATCTTCTTATTGACTTGTTTCATAACATCATCATCAACAGTCATTTTCTTTGACTTAGATCTGGAGGGCTCAACTTCAACAGCTTTCTCTTTTTGAGGCTTCCTAAACATATCGAGCACTTTATCCATATCGATATTGAACTGATCGATTGGTAAAGTCTCTGCCTCCTTTCCTTTCTTCTGCTTCTTAGCAACTGGTGAAGATAACTTGGAAGGTGTTCCAGCATCAGGCAATCTCTTACCCTTCAACAACTGAGCTAATTCTTTCTCTCTCAGTTCTTTCACACTGGACTTCTTTGCCATCGTCTTTTGTTTCTTTGTCTTCTTTGGCAAATTCACAACTACAGTGTCTCCAACACTCAGCTCAGGTAAATCAACTCCCAAACCTTCATCTTCAACTGATTTCCTTCTTCTCTCAGACTCTTCAATTGACTGATTCAATAATTCAGACTCACCAACCATAGTGGCCTTACGTTTGGTGGTCCTCACGTTCTCGTCATCAGAATCCCACTGTTCATCAACCTTAGTCTCTTCCGAATCCACAGACTCTTCATCCACCAAACTCGATCCTTTCTTCGCAGTCGATTTCTTTCTAGCAGCCTGTTGCTTTGTGCTCCCCTGATCAATAGCCTTTCCCTTGCCCTTCCCTTTGGCTCCAGGATTGACTACTTGACGCTTCCGCTTAGTGCTTGAATCAGCATACACTAAGGGATCGTCGTTGTCTGAGTCACTATCATCATGTCTAGCTTTGTTCTTGCCTGGATCAGTGTAATCCGGACGAGCCAAAGCCCCAAACAATCTCCTGTTGGGTGGTTTCTCATTATCAGCTACACCCTTATAACCTTTCATCCTCATCAAGGTTCTAATATTCATGTGATCTTGCCCTAGAATCATTGTAGGATCCTTTTTCAGCATTGGATACTTGTAATCAAAAATCATCATTAGAAACCTTGGATACAACATGAACTTCTTAAACTTTATCCCCTTCAGCATCTCCAACATGTGGTCAAGAATCATCCCAGACACATTAAATGGTTTGTTGAGTGTCAACGCAACCATTAATGAACTCAAACTCTTTCTCATCACGTCATAACCACCACTAACACATCCAAAGACATGGATCAGAACATGTGCAAAGTACTTGTACTGCACTCCCAGCTTCCCTTTATACATCGATCCGTCAGTGATAGGACCTTTGTATTTCATCCTTAAGAAGCACGCCTTCTGTTCTGTCCAAGATAACTCCCTGGGATCTTCTCTATCTTCAAACTTAATCTGTAAAGCTTCCCGGATGTCGGCTTCAGTCAAGAACATATCTATCTCCTGAATCTTGCTCTTGATGATAGTTTGATTATCCCAGTAATCATACTTAGCGTTCTGGTAAAAATCTTCTATTATGTCTTTGTAGATGATGGTTGGTGTGGCTAGAGCATGTACAATCCTGCTCCTCTTCAGAAACTCAATAATGCCAGTAAACTCCGTGTTCTTCTCCACGTCTCCTAAATACGCGCAACAGTTGTGCGATCTTTCGAAAGACCAACTGCTCGGTGTAGATGTTTCAGCTACAGGAACTGGATCTTGAACTGTTATCTCTGCTGGAGTCTCAACATTCACTGCTGGAGCTTCAATATTTTCTGGTTGTTCAGCCATCTGCACATAAGAATCAATAAAACGCGTCAAAACACAAAAACGACAAAAATATAAAAATTTTGGTCAAAACTGATCTGCACATTCGCCCCTTTTGGATTGGCCGAATGTGAGATTTTGTGGTCGAAGGTGAAAATATCTGGACGAAAGTGAAAATGATCTTGACAAAAAAAGTCACATTCGTCCGTTTTGTTATACCTTCGTCCACCCCGTTCCACTTTCGCCCGGTTTAACCAACCGAAGGTGGAAAGTTTTCCCCCAAAAATTTAAAATTCTGCCATGTTTAGTTTTAATCCGTAATTTTGATTCTAAAACATACTAACAAGGCCGAATAACCCTTGTTTATAACCAATTTTATCAAAACATCAGTTTACATAGGTTTTCAATTTGAATTAGAGTTCATCGTGTTCAATCGATCAAATCTGTTATCTAAACACGTTATTATCCTAATTCCTTCCATACTCTCCCCCTAAAACCTATGTGAAATGATCGAGTATCAAAAACATTCATCAACAATCAACAAAAATCCCCAGATTTAAAACCCTAGGTCGGGTTCGTTAAACAGTCAATTTGGATCTGTTATTTCGTCCATTACCTGCAATATTATAGTTAAAATGATCAGCAATCACAAGGGAATGAAATGCACAATCACAGAAAAACACAGCAACAAGGTCTTGTTATGAGAGAATTTTTGAAAAATTTCAGAATGAAAGGATCGAATGTGACTGACATATATATAAGGTGCCACCTTCGACCGGTTCAGATGGACGAATGTGGATAATAATCACATTCGCCCGTTTTAATGGCACGAATGTGAAGGTAGTCCACCTTCGCCCCTAATGAAAGACACGAAGGTGAAACTTTGTACCCGGAAGTGAAAATTTTACTCGGAAGTGAAAAGAACCACATTCGCCCGTTTTCACAATGGTCGAAGGTAATGATTTTTCCACATTCGACCCAATTAAGGGGCGAATGTGAAATGGAAAAATCTGAAAATTTCGCCAAATCACGAATTCGAATCCCGTTCAACATTTTTCAATCCGTTAAGCTTCCAAAACTCAAATTTTCACATTTTAAATGTCACAAAGTCCAGATGGTGTTATCAAATCTCAGAAATTGAACATCAAGCAACCCCGGATATCAAAAATAAAGCAGAAATGCAAATCTTTTGGATTTTCTGAAATTTATATCAAAACACACCTAAAATCTTTTTGGATTTTGTAACTTTTTGACAATAAAAGTAAAATGCAACAAAGTAAATTGCATTAAAGTAAATGAAAACAGTAAACATTTTGTGATTTCCGGTAAGAGGATCATATCAGTTTTCTGAGAAATCTGAACACAGCGTTGATCTGGTTCAATATTATCATTAGAAACAATATATAACACGGCAATTGCTGATATTGTTGTCCACATAAGCTCACATGCAGACAATTACGCAATGCTTTAAAATGATACGGATTAGATGTATTAGACTAACACATTGTGGTTCCCACACACACGACATACTCCCGTATCAAGAAGTAATCTGCACAAAGACTCATTGTAAAGCGTGATTATGCTTTCGTCGTCTGTAATTGTACAAGATATAATGCATAGAGGTATACAGGTCAGCAAATTAATGCAGCAAAGTAACATATGCACCATACCAGGTTGAGGACAGATATTAATCATGATTTGCATCAATGATCAATACGATATTATAGATAATCTTCGATCATCATATAACATGGAAAGTTCCTCAATTCGGTAACTTTAGGTTTTGGCATAAAGCTCTTTTATAAAGACATCCTGTCTGATCTAGGTCCGTAATGACTTACAGCAGAAGATCAGATAGGCTATCCCCAGACAACTAATAACATAACGACCCTAAACCTCCGAGTTTTGTACAAACACCCTATCAGACGAAATTACGGTACTAAGACCATATGCCCATGAGGTGTTCATCCACAAACGCGTAGTTTGTTATGTTTGTATCACTAATGCACGCAATATAAAGTCTACGAAGCCTATCAGCATATCACACGTAATCAACATACGTCTCATTAAAACTATACAATTCTTTAGCCTGTGTCAGATCCCCACTGATGTACTATCATTTCCTCTTTTTATCCAGGAAATCATTTTGGGTTTTTCTAATTTTTAGGTATTTTGAAAATTATTCAATGTTTTTGGTTTTTCTGATAAAATGACTCCCCCTAAAATAAAGAACATATTTTTTTTTTTTTTTTGGGTTTTTAATTTTTCTGAAAAATGAAAACAAAAATTTGAAAGAAACAATCCACTTGAAAGCATCAACTTCTTTGAGGATTAAACAACCCCCTCGAAAGCATCAACTTCTTTGAGGATTATGATAGTAAAGAGAAATTCCCAATTAGCAAAGAGAAATTCCCAATTAGCAAAAATTTAAAACTAAAACTAAAAACGAAAAAAAAATGATAAACCGAGGAGCCGATTAGTCCTGTTTTTCTTTTATATTGTTTACTTTCAAAAGATATTCAAAGCGGGATCTGTCAAAAGCTTTTGTAAACAAATCTGCACGTTGGTAGTCAGTATGGATTTTGACCATGTCAATCAACTCCTTAGCATAACAATCACGGATAAAATGATATTTAATCCGGATATGTTTAGCTTTAGAATGATTTTCAGTATTTTTAGTTAATGCAATTGCGGCTTCGTTGTCACAGTGAATAGGGGTTTTAAGAAACTGCAAACCGTAATCGACCATCTGTTGTTGGATCCAGAGCACTTGCGAACAGCAACTCGAGGCTGAAATGTACTCGGCTTCACATGTAGACAGTGCGACGGAAGTCTGTTTCTTGCATTGCCAGGTAATTAACCTGCTCCCTAAAAACTGGCAACCGGCTGTTGTTGATTTGCTGTCTTTGTCACAGCCGCCCCAATCTGCATCACTAAAAGCAATAAAATCAAAATCATCATCATTAGGGTACCAAAGTCCTTTTGATGGACAACCCTTCAGATATCGTAGGATACGCTTGACCGCCGTCAGATGACTCTGTTTCGGCTTCGATTGATATCGCGCACAGAGACACGTTGCATACATAATATCTGGTCGAGACGCTGTCAAATACATCAGAGATCCGATGATTGCTCTGTATGTAAATGGGTCTGTCAGCTCCCCCTTAGCGTCGACTCCAATCCCGTGATTGGGTTGTATCGGGGTATCCATCGGCTTAGAGTCCTCCATCTGGAATCGGCTCAAGATGTCGGCAACATATTTCGTCTGGTGAATGAAGATCCCGTCGGGTCTTTGATCCACCTGTAAGCCGAGGAAAAACTGCATTTCTCCCATAGCGCTCATTTCGAACTTCTCCTGCATAACAGTTTCAAATTCCCTGCACAAGAGTTCGTTAGTTGAACCAAATATAATATCATCAACGTAAATCTGTACTAGAAGCAAGTCATCTCCCGTCTTCTTCGTAAAGAGGGTACAATCGACGAGGCCGCGCTTGAATCCTTTGGAGATGAGGTATGTACTTAGCTCCTCGTACCACTGTCTTGGAGCCTGGTGCAGACCATATAAAGCTTTGTTCAGCACGTAGACCTTGTCCCGGTGGATTGGGTCCTCAAAGCCCGGTGGTTGCCCGACATAAACCTCCTCCTTGACTTTACCATACAGAAATGCGCTCTTGACGTCCATTTGATAGACTTTGAATTTCTTATACGAAGCAAACACAAGAAACATCCGAATAGCTTCCATTCGTGCTACTGGTGCATAGATTTCGTTGTAATCAATTCCTTCAATCTGATGGAAACCCTGCACAACCAATCTGGCTTTGTTCCTTACAATAACTCCACGGTCATCCTTCTTGCACTTAAACACCCACTTAGTGCCAATTTTCTTTCGACCCGGCGGAAAATCTGTGAGCGTCCAGACTCCCAATTTCTGGAATTGCAATAACTCTTCCTGCATTGCCTCAACCCAGGCATCTTCTTGCAAAGCGTCTTTGTATGTCCTTGGCTCTACCTGGGACACATAACATGCAAACGACCAATCATTTTGGTCACCAGATTTCTGAATTTTGGCATACAATGCTAAAGCACCAAAACTCTCTTGCGTATTAACGCTTTTAAGCTGCCCTCTGGTCATCACTCCACTACCAGGATCACCGATTACTTGCTCCAGCGGGTGAATACGATGAATCCGAGATTCCGGATTAACAGGTACAATCACTCCCGTCTGAGCAGTCAAGTTCTCTGTAGCATCCTGATCATTACCCGTGTTAGATGATGAAGCAACATCTGGATTTGGAGTTGGGTTCACAGTTTGCTCTTCTAAGTCTTCTGCATTTTCAAGAACGGCTTCTTCAAATTGTTCATCCTCAGATTCTGAAGTGTCTAATGAAGTTGAAGCTTCTTGAAACAACTCTTCTTCTTGTGTAGGAGCACTGGTATCACTAGAAGCTGGTGGGGGGTTTACGGTAATTGGACGCATCAACGGTGAAGTTGCCGCGTTTTCACATTCGTAAAGTAATCTGATCACAGCTTCTTCAACCAGGCTATCTAGATTGAATGATTCAAAGAAATCTTTGTAATCAAACATCCAATCAGGGCCCGTGCCTTGCAAATTTTGAGTGTAACGTTGAACTTCCACGTTAGCCCAATCCTCCACTTGACGAGTTCTCTTGTTGAATACCCGTTTGAGCGGGGTTGCGTATCCAACAAAATATCCCTCTTCAGCTTTAGGACTAAACTTCTCGCTTGGATTCAACATCGTGCATGGCGCCCCAAATGGTTCTAGATACTCTAAATTGGGCTTTCGTCGGTGTAACAGCTCATAAGATGTTTTTCCAAACTTCTTCACTGTCAAAACCCGATTTAATGTATAGTTAGCTGCATAAATCGCCTCATTCCAGAACATTACTGGAAGATTTGAATCAGCGAGCATTGTTCTTGCAGCCTCAATCAGAGTCCTATTCTTTCTTTCAGCAACACCGTTCTGTTGCGGGGTATACGGAGCTGAATATTCATGATGTATCCCTTTGCTTTCACAAAGTTCATCCATCTTTGCATTTTTAAACTCCGTCCCGTTGTCACTCCTGATCCTTTTTATCTTCAAGTTGTAAATATTCTCCAGCCGAGTGAACAGAACTTGTAAGTTGGTAAAGGTGTCGCTTTTGTTCTTCAAACACATCACCCATGAGAATCGTGAATAGTCATCAGTGACGACTAAACAATAAAGCTCTCCAAGATGACTTTTGCGCTTGACCGGTCCAAAAAGGTCCATGTGCAATCGCTCAAGCGGCATCTCAACAGAGTTAACCTTCTTCACTTTATGGGATTGTCTGTGTTGTTTTCCTTTCATGCAGCTCACACACTTGTCGTTCAGATGGAAATGTTTCACGTTTACTCCATCGACAAGTCCATTTCTCACTAACTGATTCATTTTCCTCAGATGAATGTGCCCCATCCTGCGGTGCCACATTATAGATTCTTTTTCGGTCGCCTTAGATAGAAAGCATGTTATCTGTCCCTGTGGTGTCATTGCCTTGGACATATCAAGAATGTAAAGATTGTTGACTCGAGGTGCCATCAACATAACCCACTCCTTTGGAATCTTGAAGCCCGGTTTGAGGATGTAGCAGGATTTGTCATCAAAATGCACAGAAAATTGTTTGTCGCATATTTGACTGACGCTCAACAGATTATAGTCTATCTGTTTGACATAAGATATCCGCTCGAAAGTCACAATCCCGTTACTCACGCTTCCTTCCATCGTGATATAACCTCCTTTATTACCCGCGAACGCAACATATCCTCCATTAATATTCTTCACATCAAACAGCAACGCCAAATCCCCCGTCATGTGGCCTGAAGCTCCACTATCAACAATCCAGAGACTGCTAATAGGGCCAACTGAAGCTCCCTGCACACAAAAAGTAAACAATTAGTTCTTTCGGGGGACCCAAGCCTGAGTCTTGGGCCTTTGAACTTTGGCTTTCAAAGAATCATTCTCAATGACTTTTTCAACAACTTTCTGTTTTGAATCAATCGTTTTCTGATTTTTCAAAACATTATCATTTTTATCGCTCACCTTTGACGTAGAGGCTCCTGGAGAACCATTAGGTGTCCAAGATTGTTCAGACCTTTTGAGAATACGAATTTGAGGTTTTGGTTTCTCAATAGGTTTCTGAACATTGTTACTAAAAGTAACTTTCTTATCAACCTTATCTGATTGAACAGACTTAGGTCCAACATTTGACTTGACAATTGGTTTTTGTGGAACCTTTTGTCTATCAGCTGTTGTGTTCACCACTGGTTTTCTCCAAGATTGTTCCATTGCAATCCGATTCCTCCGATCATAATGAAATGGACGGTTGTTCCTCATTTGAAAATTGTATTGATTATGAAAATGTTGTTGTTGAGGAACAGTCCGTCTATGCGGTGGGACATAATGATCAATCGGCTTTTTGATGGAATTCTTAACCTCAACTTCATGTCTCTTGTGCCTTACATATGGACACTGAGCAAGTAAATGCCCGCGTTCTCCACATTTAAAGCATTTTCTATATTCCTCAAACACATAATGAGCATTTGGTGAAGCAAATGATCTTACAGGAAATTGATCATTATATTGTTGATTTCTTAAACTCTCAGGAAGTGGTCCTTTCGAGTAAGAAGGTTCATGAAAACCATTTGCTTTATCATCAGGTCGAATAAACTCAGTGACATGGATTTTTGGCTCTTGAGGAACTTCTGAAAACAGTTTCTTTAAGATTTCTGGTGGAATTTCATTGGTTCTTTCATGTTTTGGAAACCAAATTGTGCTTTCTTGCCAGATTTTATCAAGTTTAGAATAGTTAACATTTTTAATCGGAAATTCATCATCAGCAATGATTTTATCGGATCCTTCCATCCGATAAAACACCTTTACAGGTTTGTCAATGGTTTCATTCAGCTCATTCTTTTCAATCACATTCTTAACAACATTCTTAACATCATTCTTTTTCTTAACATCAAACTTTTCAGACTTCTTATCATGAATAGCTTTTGCCATCGGATGAATATGATCAGATGGTGACACTGGTTCGGTAGTAATGATGTGATTTTCTTTTGGAATCTCACATTCATTATCAGATTTATCACTACCAGTATCATCATTATCTGAATCTGAACTATCACTCTCAGCATAAACACCCTCATTGTTCAAGCCCAAAATCGGTCTCACATCTTCAGGATATGGATCACCAATACTCGAGGTATTAGATTCCATATCTGATGATGAGTCTGATTTCACCGAACTCTCCGGTATAACTTGATGATAGTTATGGTTCTCAAAAAGAACCGGAGATGGTACAGACTTGTAGTTGGTGGTGTTATCATCAATGATATGATCTACGACATAAGCAACATTCTTATAGCTTTCTAACTTCTTGTTAACCTTTTCAGCAAAGCATTTAATGGCAGCCATTTCTAACTTGGTGTTTTCAATTTCATTGATGTAGTTATTTATGGCCAATTGTTTCAATGATAAAGTATTTTTCAAGTCAGAAATGTCCTTTTTATAGCCATCTAACACTTTGTTAAAAGCATTTAACTCTTTGCGAGTAGATTGACAGTTTTGAATAGCACTATCACGTGAAATTCGGAGTTGTTTATTCTCCTCTGTCAACCTATCACAAGTCCCACAGTATTTATCACTCATGACATCAGTGCTAGATTCAGAACTTACAGGTTTTGGCGGTTCGGTCATGGCCATCAAAGCAAAATGAGCTTCCTTTCCAGTGAAAAACTTTGAGTAGTCGATCTTGGTGAAAGCACCATCAGCTATGCACGACTTCCTCGTCATCAAGAAATCAGCTTCTGCCAGCAACTGGTCAATATCATCATCCAAAGAATCAACACTTCCCTCTGTGTCTGATTCGCTCTCAGAATCTGAATAGACTGATTTACACTCCTCGGGAACATCAGAAACTGAATCAATTACCATCCCAGAACTCTTCTCCTCAGCCTTAACCTCAACAGGTTCACTCTCCACTTCCATCTCAGTCTCAGAATCATCACTCTCACTCTCCTCAGTTTCTTTCTTCTCATCAACTACCACTGATTCTTCCAAATCAACCTGATAGGCAACACAAGCCACATTCCCACCAGTAGTTACTTCTTCAACCCCTATTTGCATACCCGACCAGTCAAACCTCTCATCCTGCTGAGTAACCAAAGCTTGGTTCTGATTCGCATTCTGTTGAGTCTCAGTAGGTGTAGTGATAGGTACAACTGTTCGGTTTGGGTGATTAGGAGATTGGTTTTGAATCTGGTTTTGTGTGTTTGGTTGTCTGTTTTGGTTGTTAAAGTTTCGGTTTTGGTAGTTGTTATTGGTTTGGTAAGAAACTTGGTTTTGTTGACGGTTCTGATAATTTGCATTGAAAGGGTTTCGGTTACCTTGTTTAGGTGGCTGGGTGCATTCCCGTTTGAAGTGTCCTTTCTCTCCACAATTAAAACATGTAACCTTCTCCTTATTGAAACCATAAGTTGTGTTGGGAGAAGTTGCCAAGTCAGTCCTTCCAGTTTTCTCTATGAACTCTGTTGCTCTCCTCATTATACTCGCAAAAGCCCATTGAATGTCAATGAGTTCCATCTCTTCTTTATCGATCTGTGCGTAGTCTTCGTTGGTCAAGTTGTTGTTCCCAATCTGACTAGCAACCAATCCATTGTAGGATGAAACCATTGCAGAGACTAATGCAATGTGTTGCTGAGCAACCTCCACAGTCACGTTTCCTAAGTTGGATGTATCCAAAACCACCGGTTGTTGTTTATGTTGAGTAACTTGGTTTGATGGTTGTTGTGTTTGGTTAGCGGTGTAAAAACTAGCTTGTTGCATTGGAGAGACTGGTGAAATGTAGGAAGTATATTGTGGTGGTGTGTATGATGGTTGTGAGTAAGAATTGTATTGTGGTGGTGTGTAGGTGGTTGGTTTTGATGAATCCATGACATTGGAAATACATGCAACGTGTGGTGCAACGCTTCCAGAGCTCGAGTTTCCAGCTGAAACTGAAGTACCTCCAAAATACAGACTTGGATTCTGAGGAATCTGCGACCTCCAAGCTTTCCTCCTATCCTCCAGCTCTTTGTTCTCCAACTTCTCAATAAACTCTGAAATGGTCCAGAATTGATAAGCATCCTTCTCTCTAAGTACCTCCACATGCTGATCCCATTGTGGTGGCAAAGCATCTGCAAACTTATCCACCTGCTTAGTCATGGGAATCTGTACACCATAGCTAGACAATTCAGACAATAAATGCATATATCTCGGTGTTAGTTCTTTCAAAGTTTCATTATTAATGAAAGAAAAATTATCAAACTCTTTAACCAACTCCTCCATTCTCAAACTCCTGGTCTTTTCATTTCCATCATGCTTTCTCTTCAGCTTATCCCAAAGCTGCTTTGACGTAGTACATGTCCCAAACTGATGCAACAGGTCACTTGTGATCGCCTGTGTCAGTTGAGAGAACGCCTTCTTCTCCACTACGTATTTCTTCTTTTCATCCTCAGCCAAGCTCTCCAGAGGAATCAACTCACCGGTATTCTCCAGAATCGGTGCTGTGTATCCTTTGACGATCATGCTCCATGCCTCAGCTCCTTCAACTCCCATGCCCTCCAGATGGATCTTGAACATGGTGTGCCACTGGTTGTACTCTTGCATATCCATGAGCTTAGGTGGCCGAGTTCCACTACCTGTAGACAAATCCTTAATCAAGGTAGAGATAGCGTTAGTGGTTTGAGTATTTACCGCCGCTGCAGCTACTCCCCAGTAATCTGATTGTAATGCCGGATGTGCTACATTCTGAGGCATCGTGCTCGATGTTGTCATGTAGTTCAGTGGTTGTGAGGATTGCGTGTTCGTCTTTTGAGCTGCCACAGTCCATGGGTCCATTGTCTGCTGTTGTGGTTGTGTTGGTGCTGATCCCTGAGTAGTCTGAAAACGCCACATGATCAAAATCTGAAAATCACAACACTTAGAAAAATTTTTCAGCAAAAAATTTTAGATTCGCCCGAAAATTATACGTTCGTCCAAAATTTTTCTAGATTCGTCCAAATTGTTACACTCTCGTCCCTTTTTCCTCACTTTCGTCCAAACAGTGATACCCGAAGGTGAATATAACCAGAATGTAAATCACACAAACACAATTCCACTTTCGCCCGAAGCAAAACGGTCGAATGTAGAATATACCACCCGAATGTGAAAAATGTCAAACAAGTTTTCAGGTTCGTCCACTCAAACTCTCAGGTTCGCCCACTTTTATGTCAGGTTCGCCCACAAACTCAGTCCAGGTTCCAGGTTCGCCCCATATCAGCAGATCTCACTTTTGAAAAACGGTTATTGTTTGAAAAACGGTTATTTTGAGCTCAGATTTTCAAAAGTTCATGGATTTCAATGATCTCAATCAGGTTATGTTTCGGATTTGATTTGGAACAACTTTAAGTCTTGGAAAACTTGAATTTGACCACAAAATCACCTTTAAATTGATCAAAAACTATGTTTTATAAGAGTTTTTGTAAAAACAGATGATAATTTGTCTAAAACATGTCCAAATCAACTCTGATCTTATCAAACTTGTTGTTGTATAATCCTCTAGGCTCTGATACCACTTTGTGAGCGTTGGATTTTATCTAAAACAGGATTTTATGATCATACAAGTCACAAATCTAGGTGCGGAAACCCTAGATCTGAACAAATTGATAAGATACAAATCACGACACAATCAAGATCATTTTCAATATCATTTTCATAGATTAACTTTCAATTAATAAGCATTTACAACGTTTATGTTAATCTAGAATCACAAAGACACTTTCTCAAAAACACTACTGAACCTGCACTGAACCTGGACACAAATGATAACTCTCTTACATAATCAAAAACTCAAAATCTATATATAGCCTCTGCACATTCGCCCCTTTCTACAGGTCGAATGTGTGCAATTTCCACATTCGCCCACTAAGAGTGGTCGAATGTGGTCTTCTGTCCATGATCAATCTTCCTTCGTCCAGTTCTGATCTACCTTCGCCCGTTTATCTTCACCTTCGCCCTTCCTGATCTACATTCGCCCAGTCAAAAGTACCTTCGGCTATCTACTAACATGTGTTAATTAAGTATATCCAATCCTTAGTCGCAAAATGCATCAACATTTACTTCTAGTATGTTTTCACATATGGACTAGACTTGCCATGACACTTGAATTGTACAAGTTTTATTCAATTATCAAAATCTATGTAATTCTCACCAACTTTTGTTGACCCAAAATATTTTCAAACTTAACATGTTTCAGGTTATAACATGCTCGAAGATTAGAGTTAATGCTTGAAGATGCGTAGCTTGTATTTTTTTATTTTGATGTACAAATTCTTAGAACAATTGTATGTAATTTATTTAAATCATTTATTGAAACTTATTATTTACCATGAGCTACTGAACAATCATCAAATTGTGACATCCCGATGTTTCCGCCATCGGTTGGGGTGTTACAAAAGTTGTCCCTAAATTCTAGCCTAGTCAAAGTAGCCCTTAATTACAACTCCAAATTTTACACTATAAATACACTAGCCTACCATTCAACTTTTTGTACCATTCAAAAAAAAAAAAAAAAAAAAACATTATTATCTCATCTCCCATATACTAAAGTTTTCATCCTTCATTATCTCCTCTAGCTAGTTTCGAGTTTTCCAAGGCATTATTACTAAGTATTTGCACGCTCAATAAAACGCACGAACTCATTATACACCTAAGGTGAGTTTACATAGCCCCTTTTTCTGTTTTACATTTTTGGGGTGAAACATGTTTACACATTTTATACACTATCATTTACTCATTCTTACATTCTTGAAACTTATGATTCAATTACACTATCATTTACTCATTCTATCATTTGAGTGTAACAAAAAGACACAGTACAATCATTAACAATGATCAAGCCGCCTGTTTAGATTATAGCGCTATATGTCTGACAAACCCATCCCCCGGCATAAATTCAGGGATGATCGATAACAGTTACACTTTTACTAACTTGCGAGTTAGGTCTCAGTCGACACAAGGTTTGATTGTACAAAAGACGCATTGTTACATGTCGGACTCATACTCTTACATTATACAACTATGATTGTTGTACAAACTATTGTTATCTATTACATTCAAAAACCTATGTATTTTCACCAACTATTTATAGTTGACCTTAACATGTTTCAGGTTATACTTGCTTGAAGATTTGAGTTAATGCTTGAAGATGTGTAGCTAGTATTTTTCATTTTGAGATGTACAAATTCTTAGAACAATTGTATGTAATTTATTTAAATCATTTAATGAAATTTATTATTCACCATGAGCTACTGAACAATCATCAATACGTGACATCCCGATGTTTCGCCATCGGTTGGGGTGTTACAGTCCGTATGTGCGAAACAAAAGGCACGAAGTTGAGCATAGGCAATCATATCAAAGTCCAATCGATAATCATAGATATCAACAATGACACTTTATCCCTCAAAGACCACCTTTTTACAATCAAAGTCAATATTATTAAAAGAAGGAAAATCGTTAGACTGTCTATGATCATCGAAATAAGATTGCCATGGAGAAGCACTTAAAGTAACTAGTGGTGAACTCAACTAATGAAAGACAAAAGGTTGTTCCTAAACCTGCTGTTAAGTCACAAGTTGGACCTAAATCTGTTAAATCAGAGAAGGTAACCAAGAAAGTTTCGTTTGAGAATGACACTAAGAAACCTGCTGTGACTCAAAAGTCTCAGATTAGGATTCTGAAACATTCTGAACAACTTAGGTCACCGGTGGGTTCATCGGGTGCTTCCACCTCAACTACGAATGTGAAAGGTAAAGAAGAGAATGGTTTAAACGATCAGAAAAAGGTCGATTCTAAACCTACAGTTGTTGAAAATGAATCTTTGAAGCTTAATGTTCAAAGACCCAAGACCAAGCAGGCTTGGGTCCCCCGAAAAATCTAATCACTTCTTTGATTAATGCAGGGAGCTCCAGCTGGCCCTGTTAGCAGTCTTTGGATTGTTGATAGTGGAGCTTCTATGTAACGACCGAACGAATAAACCTTCTATAATCTATAATTAATTAACATCTAATATTAATTAAGTTAATCCGGTCCAATGGAATTGGCCCAATATATTGAGCCCACTCGATATTAAAAGCCCGTTAAAACATTTTAGCCTAAAATATATTAGTCTAAACCCATTATAATTGGACTCCAATTGTAAAAGCCCAACATCATCCTATGGCCCATTTAATATTCAGCCCATAAAGACCATCTGGCCTAATAACTTTCAAACCCAAACCACCAGCCCATTACCCTGCTGAGAACTCACGCACACTGGATTCATGCATTCATCCATCATCTTAATCCATCCATATATTATATATCTATATATACATACTGCATGAATATGGTGGCACCAAAATTATATTACACACACATATTAACTAGTAACAATCCAATAGAGAGTGAATATACTGAAAGAGGGAGAGATGTACGTATGAGATAAGAGAGAGGGAGTTACGCAAAGACAGAAAGAGAGTGACGATGACCGGAGCTATCATCTTCTCTGGCCGAGCTTCAGTCTCCGGCGAGTATTATAATAAGAACCACCACAACAATAACCACTAGTTATCTCCGGTTGTCTCTCCAACACCAGTCATCATCTTTATTAACCAACCATATCCGGCTATTCGTCTTCTCCGACAACTTAGCCAACAACAACAAACCAACCAACAGACCATCCTCTATGATCACTTCCCGGATACCTTCTTCGGCAGGTCTGGTCTCCGACCAGTTATCCTGATCACCACCAACTGCAACCTGACTTCTGTTGCCACTTTTAGCCAAACAGCAAACCATCACCAGTAACCTTGATAACCTTAACAGTAAACACCATCACCTCTATATCACCGGTCACCTGCAACTACCGGTGACCGGTTCTGACTCGACACCAACCTCTACGCAACTGAGAGAGAGAGAGAGAGAGAGAGAAACTACGTAATAAAGGAGATAGATGAGCACCGGCACGGCACCGATCATCTTCCCCGGTGGTTCCAGGTGGTTTCAAGTGGTACTAGGAGGCTTCATGTTACGTCTCAGTGGGAATGGTTCTATGGATAATACAAGTTGGTTAACTCAGCTTTCAAGGGAAACAAAGTCTCTTTAACTTCCCGTCTCGATGCCATGAAACGCTATTCGTATCGAGTCATCGTCTTTAGTTCCTGTTCGTTCATCTCCAGCTCTTGTGCAGTTTGGTAGACGATCCACGGTGTCATCTCTGTTACGGGTTTAAGACGTTCACACTACTGGAGTCAACAGAAAGGGTACGAATAACCTCAACAAGCACCGTTTCATCTTCTTTGATTGCTTATAATTATCTCGTCGCTGAATTGATATTAATCGGGTTTGGGTTCAAAGCCGTTCAACATAGGAGAATGAAAGGTTAGATTATTAAGTTGTTATTATTAAGTTTATTATTATTATTATCATTATTATTATTATTAACGTGAAACGTGTGGGACGATAATGATTAACCCGACAATATTAAATGGAATAACGATAATAAACCAAGTAATATATATATATATATATACAAATATATATATATATACAAGAATATATAATATTAAAGTAGAATATAAAAGAATATAAAATATAAAGGATTGTCCCCACAGTATCACGTGTATAAGCATTGCACGTATTAATAACTATAAAATATATTAGGTACAATATATTTGGAGAATATACCGTTGAGGAATAGACTACAGAATCTGGGAGAATATAATAGAGGTGAGTACATGACCCTTTCCCTTAAAAGCCTTTGGGCTGATTACATGCTTGGTTAGTCGTTAACAAAGTATTTTATACGATTTATATTATAAAAGTGTTATCGAGTTGTTAATAGAAATAATAGAACTCGGTCGAATAGAAACTACGTAGGATGGATCCATTCGGTATCATAGAGTATAGCCTGGACCAATTAGAGGTTACGGGACCATTTATAATCGATCTATACTCACGGGAATATATTTATCTAAACCAAGTAGAGGTTTAGAACCACAATAAGCATTTGTATGGTGCTTCATCGATAATATATTCCACCTTAGAATGACCGAACTAAATAGAAAGAGTTGTATGATCGTTAAACTCGAGTTATTATTATAGTATGTCTAAATTCGGCATGTCTCACTAGTATGAAAATACTAATGTACTTTAAGCATGTTGTCAGGTATTTATACGAAGTATTAAAGGGCAAGCCGAAGAATAGAAGATCTGGATAAGAAGAGGATACTATGGTTACATTTTATGTATTTCATCGATATTGAAATCCAGTTTAATGTAATCATTACCATTAAACCTGTTAATGCTAATCCGCTGCGCCACCTGGGTCGTTACAGGTGGTATCAGAGCAACAGGTTTAACTAATAGAAATCCTCTTCTGATCCAGATCAACCAAAAGTATATTAGAAAGAAATATATGTTAATAGAAATTATAAGAAAATATAGAAAAATTATCGAGGAAAATTACTAGAATAATATTGTGAGGTAAATTGACAATTTTTAATGGCCAGAAAATTGTGAATTTACAGGCACGATTGAATTCTAGAAAATTCTTTGGTAATACAAAAAGATATAAAATAATAGAAATACAAGAAATACGAATAAACCAGAATTTTATGAAGTATAAATAAGTATTATAGAAATATCCTTTCGATCTCTCATATTAGTTAAAAGAATATAAGAGCAACATGTTAAGAATAAGAATATAATTCTATATCTTATCATATGAAAAGTATCAAATCTTCGATATCTAATCAAAAGATAAGAAAATCAAAGGTAGTAACCCTCTTCAGAAGAAAGTCATGTTTAAAAGTCAAACATAATTAGAAGAATATATTTGATTAATAAAGAAAATTTATAAATTTGTACAAGTATTGTACTCCCACTTGAGCATTCCTATGATCAAGTCTCTAAATAGATATGATTCATCCGACGAAATTCGTCATATCTGTAGTTTATACGAATTCCCTTCCGATAAAAATCAAGCGAATATAAATATAATTACAAGAATATACCATTTCGTATAACCTATCATTGAAATCATCAGTGCAAATAATTTCACGAAATATATATCTGGAAAAGTATATATAATTCTTTTTAAAACGTCGTCCTATCTGTGTTGCAAGATCATTTCTTGAATTTAGAAAAGTACTTTCAACTTAGGAATCTTATAATAAGTCGATAAAAGAATATCAAAATCCAGCTTATATTATCAAGAAAATAATATCAACGTCATATCGATACTAACGAACTAATAGAAGTAATATTAAAGTTATATTAAATTGAGATCTTTAAGAGATACTTCCATTCCATCCGAAACAAAGTTTAAAGTCCAGCTCTTTAGACTTAAAGTGTCACATGAAGACTTCCTTGTGTTTCAATTCGAAAATCGATCGTTATACAATTTGAAACAAATTCTATAGTTTAAAGTTCGGCTCGTTGGACGTAATGCTCCATCTGAAGACTTCTTAGTATTCCAATCTGAAAATATATCAGTATACAATCTATATATATAATCATGTTCCTTTCCAAAAGTTTTGAGATCACTGGTATGACAAGGCACGTGCAATATGGAAGGGTGAGCCCTGTATCTTGAGTTTTCGGTTTATGGTTGACCTTCTTTCACATATAGCTCGAGAGCAAATCTCAAGACTCCTTAAATATCCTTTGATTCCATCACAAGTTATTCCCCAACTTTATTCGTAATATAAACTTCACGATTTTGTTTATTGCCAAAGTCTAAAAGCTCGTTTACACAACTATAATTATGATATCAACAACCCACGCTACTAAATCAATTTCTTAGAAACCTTAGAAAGTATCCCAACCCGTTCAGTTGAATTCTTATCATTTTAACATCAAAAGTTGAAACTCGATACCTCAGTTATCAGCACTATTGTTAATTGTTACTCCGAAAATCTTATAAACAATCCCCACCAGATTGTTATTACCACTTAAATTCAGTGTATTATATTCTTTACCTTATAGAATAATACATATGTCGAACTACTTTATATCTTTTCAGTAAGATTCTACAATCTACTGAAGATGATTAAGTCATTTATATCTGACTTACGATACTTTGATTTCCTTAAAAAACAGTATACGAGTTGTAAACTCCAACCAGAATATTGGTCCCATAGATAATCTAACGACATGTAATTTTTGGAAATTTATGAGTCTCTCCGAGACAAATTAAGTTTTCAAATATGGAGTGGGTTATTTATTCCAAGAATATAAAGGAAAATATGTATATCCTAGTGTATACCTATCTTCTTTGCATCACTCAAATAATATTATTGGAAATCAAGTTCGAAGACTTGAGAACCCAGTAAAAATTTGAGAAAGTATGAAACGGTACTATACCAATAGTATTACTACTATCATCTCTATTTAAGAAATTTGGGGAAGTTCGTGGACGATTATCATACTCAGTATCTTTAATCTTTGAGTCACGAAACCTGAAACTCGTGGCAATGTGATGAGAGAATTTTGATTATACTGAAGGTGTAATACATCGTAATGATAAACCATCGTCTATAAATCGAGATTCTATAGATTGGGCACGTCCATGGCAGCCTAGACCTCAAAAATCCGAAGCTCTTTATAACCAGATTCATCTATATACAAAATTGGTTAAAAGTTAGTAATCAAATCAGTATGTAGAATCAAGATGGCTGTATGTTCTCTATGCATTCCCTGGGGTAAAAGAAATCCGGACCCTTAGGAGAGGTATATCCGGACGTTTCCACAGGATTCTGTATAGGGACATATGATACTATAAAGGAAAAGACGCATTATCTAATGTTGGAGAGAATTCTTGTACTTTCCCGTACAGATGTTGCTAATACCTTGAGAATAGTATCAAGAGATCTTGTAGTTTGGTCAACATAACATTTATATTTTATTCGATATAAGAATGACTTATCTCTAGATTATCAAGTATCTTATAAATAGATTGACTTCCTTCGATCATATTCTAATCATTTCACATCGATAAGAGAACTCTATCGTTCGAATATATTATAAACATCCTATCTAATAGAGATCATTTTCCAATATATACTCGAATGTTTCCTGACAGGTCTCCTAAGATAGATTATTCTCAACATCAAGAATTATTGTTCTTGGTCTTCATCATCCGGGTTAATTGCAAGATATTTAGTATAAGAGTTATTCATTAAGTCATTTCGATTCGATCGCATCTGACCCTTTTCAATGAAAAGATTTATCACGATCATTCCATACATAGAGAATATGTATTGAACCTTTCCAGTTTGTGTATATATATATATATATATGTATAACATTGACGAAATATTCCTAGATAGTTCTCTTGACATTATATAAGTTTCGATTTACTATCTTCAAGGATCTTTGTTTTGTAAAGAATTTTATTTCATAAAATCCTTTGAGAATTATTTACGCGTCAAATATATTTCACTCAAATAAAGATGATCCTTCTTAATAACCTATTTTATACGGTTATTTATGTGAGTTTTCTGCAAAATTTAATCTCAGCCCGAATATTTAATATAGCTCGAAAATATCTACAGCTCGCTATTCTCGAAAATAATCGTTTATACTTATTAAACTCGAAGCAGCGGATAGATTATATGAAACAAATAGAAGTATCTATACCGTTCTACATAAGCCGATAAGTTATAGAAAATAATTTGAGGATTAATAAAATATCGTGAGTTATATGATCATATATGACTACGATAATTTGATAAGTGATTTTCCCATAATTCATTTTCAGAATATATAAAAGAAGTTTACATTTTGTAGAAAATAAATAATTCCAAGAATTTAAGCCATTCGATTTGGCTATAGAATGTTCGTTATTAAAGCATAGAATATATTTCAAAATGTATTATAGAACAAAATTCTAAGAAAACAATCTATTATAGAATGAAAAATATTTCAAGACGATGAGTACTATCCTGAACAACCAGATATAATTATAAGAAGTATAATACACATAGACTCAATATTTATCGAGTAATCATTATAAATAGAAAAGGGTTAAGATATAATGATATCTTAACACCCCCAGAAAACCTATAATTGATGCGGCCAAGAAAATGGCCAACGATAAATGATGTTATGAGAAACCATCAAGAATAGAAACCATTTAAGATTGGATAAATTTGATTTATGTAACACTAAGAGGAAACTCTGGAACTAAGCATCTAAGATTGTAAACCCGTCTCTACAAGATTTAGAATTTATTATCAGAAAATTAAGTGGGGGACAATTTCTATAGGTTGGGGAGAATCTAATAATTAGTATTATATAAAAAAAAAAATTATAATCACAAGATATTTATTATGATAAGGCAAATCGAACTGAATCTCGAGGACGAGATTCTTATAGGTTGGGGAGAATGTAACGACCGAACGAATAAACCTTCTATAATCTATAATTAATTAACATCTAATATTAATTAAGTTAATCCGGCCCAATGGAATTGGCCCAATATATTGAGCCCACTCGATATTAAAAGCCCGTTAAAACATTTTAGCCTAAAATATATTAGTCTAAACCCATTATAATTGGACTCCAATTGTAAAAGCCCAACATCATCCTATGGCCCATTTAATATTCAGCCCATAAAGACCATCTGGCCTAATAACTTTCAAACCCAAACCACCAGCCCATTACCCTGCTGAGAACTCACGCACACTGGATTCATGCATTCATCCATCATCTTAATCCATCCATATATTATATATCTATATATACATACTGCATGAATATGGTGGCACCAAAATTATATTACACACACGTATTAACTAGTAACAATCCAATAGAGAGTGAATATACTGAAAGAGGGAGAGATGTACGTATGAGATAAGAGAGAGGGAGTTACGCAAAGACAGAAAGAGAGTGACGATGACCGGAGCTATCATCTTCTCCGGCCTAGCTTCAGTCTCCGGCGAGTATTATAATAAGAACCACCACAACAATAACCACTAGTTATCTCCGGTTGTCTCTCCAACACCAGTCATCATCTTTATTAACCAACCATATCCGGCTATTCGTCTTCTCCAACAACTTAGCCAACAACAACAAACCAACCAACAGACCATCCTTTATGATCACTTCCCGGATACCTTCTTCGGCAGGTCTGGTCTCCGACCAGTTATCCTGATCACCACCAACTGCAACCTGACTTCTGTTGCCACTTTTAGCCAAACAGCAAACCATCACCAGTAACCTTGATAACCTTAACAGTAAACACCATCACCTCTATATCACCGGTCACCTGCAACTACCGGTGACCGGTTCTGACTCGACACCAACCTCTACGCAACTGAGAGAGAGAGAGAGAGAGAGAGAGAGAGAAACTACGTAATAAAGGAGATAGATGAGCACCGGCACGGCACCGATCATCTTCCCCGGTGGTTCCAGGTGGTTTCAAGTGGTACTAGGAGGCTTCATGTTACGTCTCAGTGGGAATGGTTCTATGGATAATACAAGTTGGTTAACTCAGCTTTCAAGGGAAACAAAGTCTCTTTAACTTCCCGTCTCGATGCCATGAAACGCTATTCGTATCGAGTCATCGTCTTTAGTTCCTGTTCGTTCATCTCAAGCTCTTGTGCAGTTTGGTAGACGATCCACGGTGTCATCTCTGTTACGGGTTTAAGACGTTCACACTGCTGGAGTCAACAGAAAGGGTATGAGTAACCTCAACAAGCACCGTTTCATCTTCTTTGATTGCTTATAATTATCTCGTCGCTGAATTGATATTAATCGGGTTTAGGTTCAAAGCCGTTCAACATAGGAGAATGAAAGGTTAGATTATTAAGTTGTTATTATTAAGTTTATTATTATTATTATCATTATTATTATTATTAACGTGAAACGTGTGGGACGATAATGATTAACCCGACAATATTAAATGGAATAACGATAATAAACCGAGTAATATATATATATATATATACAAATATATATATATATATATATATATATATATATATACAAGAATATATAATATTAAAGTAGAATATAAAAGAATATAAAATATAAAGGATTGTCCCCACAGTATCACATGTATAAGCATTGCACGTATTAATAACTATAAAATATAATAGGTACAATATATTTGGAGAATATACTGTTGAGAAATAGACTACAGAATCTGGGAGAATATAATAGAGGTGAGTACATGACCCTTTCCCTTAAAAGCCTTTGGGTTGATTACATGCTTGGTTAGTCGTTATCAAAGTATTTTATACGATTTATATTATAAAAGTGTTATCGAGTTGTTAATAGAAATAATAGAACTCGGTCGAATAGAAACTACGTAGGATGGATCCATTCGGTATCATAGAGTATAGCCTGGACCAATTAGAGGTTATGGGACCATTTATAATCGATCTATACTCACGGGAATATATTTATCTAAACCAAGTAGAGGTTTAGAACCACAATAAGCATTTGTATGGTGCTTCATCGATAATATATTCCACCTTAGAATGACCGAACTAAATAGAAAGAGTTGTATGATCATTAAACTCGAGTTATTATTATAGTATGTCTAAATTCGGCATGTCTCACTAGTATGAAAATACTAATGTACTTTAAGCATGTTGTCAGGTATTTATACGAAGTATTAAAGGGCAAGCCGAAGAATAGAAGATCTGGATAAGAAGAGGATACTATGGTTATATTTTATGTATTTCATCGATATTGAAATCCAGTTTAATGTAATCATTACCATTAAACCTGTTAATGCTAATCCGCTGAGCCACCTGGGTCGTTACATTCTAGGCACATGACCGGAGACTTAACGCTTTTATTTGACATCAAGAATGTGAATGGAGGATATGTAGCGTTTGTGGGCAATAAAGGAGGATATATCACGATGGAAGGAAGCGTATGTAACGGGATTGTAAGTTTTGAGAGGATTTCTTACGTGAAGCAGATCGACTATAATCTGTTAAGTGTCAGTCAAATATGTGACATACAGTTTTCTATACACTTCGATGATAAATCTTGCTTTATTCTAAAACCCGGCTTCGTCATTCCAAAAGAATGGATTATGTTGAGAGCACCAAGAATAAATAACTTGTATATTCTTGATATGAGCAAGGCAATGATAACCCAGGCAACAGAGAAAGAATCGATTACGTGGCACAGGAGGATGGGACATATTCACCTCAAAAAAATGAATCATCTAGTGAAGAATGGGCTAGTAGAAGGGGTTAACGTAAAACATTTTCATCTCAATGATAAATGCGTGAGTTGCAAGAAGGGCAAGCAACACAAACAGTCCCACAAACCAAAGAAAGTGAATTCTGTAGATATGCCACTTGAGCGTTTGCATATGGACCAATTCGAACCTGTAAAGCGTAAAAGTCACGCTGGAGAATTATACTGTCTTGTGGTTACTGATGATTTTTCTAGATTTTCGTGGGTGATGTGTTTGCAACATAAAAGCGACACATTCATCAATTTGAAGGTTCTGTTCACCTGTTTGGAGAATATTTACGGATTGAAGATCAAAAGAATTCGTAGTGTTAACGGGATGGAGTTCAAGAATTCCCAAATGGACGTACTTTGTAAAGACAAGGGAATTCATCATGAATATAGTGCTCCGTACACTCCACAACAGAACGGTGTTGTTGAAAGGAAAAACATGACTCTAATCGAAACGCCACGAACAATGCTTGTGGATTTGAATCATCCAGTAATGTTCTGGAATAAAGCCATTTACGCAGCTTGTTATACATTGAATCATGTATTAACAGTGAAGAAGTTTGGCAAAACTTCTTATGAACTGTTGAATAGACGAAAAGTCAAATTTGGAGTATCTAGAACCATTTGGAGCGCCTTGTACGATGTTGAATCCGACTGAGAAGTTTGCACCAAAAGCTGAAGAGGGATACATTGTTGGATATGTAACCCCGCTCAAATGGGCATTCAACAAACGAACTCGACAGGTATAGGAGTGGGCTAACGTTGAACTTCAACGATATACTCAGAACGTACAGGGAAGCGGTCCAGATTGGATGTTTGATTATAAAGATTTCTTTGAATCATTCAATCTAGATAACTTGGTTGAAGAGGCTGTATAAGGCGTGTGTTGAATCTGTATGATGTGCTGGTAAGCTTCGTAGACCTATTACTACGTGTCTGATACATACATATCAAACGAATTGTTATGTGTATGAACACCTCATGGGCATATGGTCTTAGTATCCTAATTTGGTTTGATAGGGTTTTTGTACAAAATTCGGAGGTTTCGGGTCGTTATGTTACTAGTTATCTGGGGATAGCCTCTCTGATTTTCTGTCGTAAGTTTTACGGACCTAGATCAGACAGGGTATCTTTATAAAAGAGCTTTAGTGTGAAAACCTAAAGTTACCGAATTGAGGAACTTTCAATGTATGACGATAATCAAATATTATCTAATGCATCGTATCCAATCATTGATGCAAATCGTGATTGATAGAAGCCCTCAACCTGGTAGAGTGCACAAGTTACTTTGTAGCATTGAATTGCTGACGTGTACACCTCTGTGCCTCAATACCTTGTAAATTACAGATAACGAAAGCATAATCACGCGTTACAATGAGTCTTTGTGCAAAATTTCCTTGATACGGGAGTATGTCGTGTGCGTGGGAAGCACAGACAATTTTGTTTATAATATACAAAACCGTATCAAGCACTGTATGTCAGTCTGTATGTGGGCTTATATGGACAACAATATCAGCAATTGCCGGATCACACACTGTCTTTAATGATAATAAACACTAAAGAACAACGGTGTGATCAGATTTCTCAAAAACTGATATGATCCTCTTACCGGAAATCACAAATCATTTACTGCTTTGTGTTTATAATTCTGCATTTTACATTTTATTGTCAAAATATCAAAAACTTAAAAAGAGTTTACGTTTTTGATTTGTTTTTTATAACCGATGGTGATTGATAGTATTTTTCTGAAGTTTGACAGGCCATTTGAGTTTTGTGACTTTTTAAATACTAAATAATGAATGTTTGAAAGTAAAAAAGTTTGAAAAAGTTTAAAGGAGATCCGATTTTGAGATTTGGTAAAAATTTCAGTTTTCCATTTGTTCATTCGCCCCTTCGATGGGTCGAAGGTACAAATGTGACTACATTCAAACCTATTATAAAGGTCGAAGGAGAGTGTTCACATGAAAAATTTTCATTCGAGCCCTTCTGTTTTTCATTCGAGCCTTTCAGTAGGGTGGAAGGAAGCTAAAGCTTCTCATTCGAACCCCAATATAGGTCGAAGGTAGGTTCTTATATATACAAGGTTCTGTTTCGAACCCTCATTATGAAAAAAATTCAAAATTTTGATTTGGGGAGGGAATTTTCATCTTTATTTCTAGATCATATCATTGTGTTCCTTAGCTTGTTCTGATCATTTTAATACCAAATTTGCAGGTAATCACTGGATAATCACATCAGAATCATCATTTTTGTGTCTGAAACCCTTGGACTCTAAATTGAACTTGAAACTATGTTATTTTGATACAATTGATCATTGTAATTCAGTCATCGTCAGTTTTAGGGGGAGACTAGACCAAAATCTAGATTAATAACAACTTAATTAGTCTAACCGATTGTTTAAAACCTATTAAACCTAGATTTTGATTGAAAACCAACGATAACTGTTTGATAATTGAAATTGATGGTTAGGTTATGATAATTGGCCATGTTAAAATGTACATGAACAAAAATCTGATGTTTTAACGGATTGAATTTGTTTTTGAAAAATTATGATCAAGAACAGGTACATTCGACCAAACTCAGAGGGTCGAATGTAGCCGAAAACGGTCGAAGGTAGGATTTTGGTTGAATGAACAAGTTTTTCAAAATATTTCCACATTCGAACCAATTTCGTACACTCGAACCACATATTTTCTTTATTTGAACCCACGTTGGGGTCGAAGGAAGAGCTTTTGACCAAATTATAAATTTTATCCGATTTTGACGAATTTTCATGTTTTAGTTTTACAGATTTCAAATGGTTGAACAACAACAGAATCCAGAGAAACAGACTACAGAACTAGAGAAACCGAAGGAGTTGATTTTTGAAGAAGATCATAACTGATGTGCGTACATTGGCGAGGTGAAACAACATGTAGCCTTTGCTGGAATTGTAGATTTTCTCAGACATTGTAGAGTTGTGTACGCCATTGCTACTCCAATTTCAATCTACAGAGATCATCAAGTACAATTCTGGGAGAATGTGGTTATAGACTTTTGGGAGAACAAGACGGCGATCAGAAGCAAAATACATGGCGAATTTGTGTTAGTTACTGAACAAGATATCCGGGAAGCACTTATTTTACAAGATTCTTCGACAGATCCGAGGAAGTTATCATGGATTGAGCAGAGACTATGCTTTCTCATAATAAAATACAACGGTCCTATCACTGACGGTCTATTACACAAGGCAAAGTTGTGTCCACAATTCAAGTATTTGGCACATGTAATTCTACATGTTTTTGGACCAGTTCGTGGTGGATACAATGTGATGAGAAGCAGTATAAGCTCGTTATTGGTTGCTATGATTCTGAACAAACCATTTAACGTGTCTGGAATGATTTTTGATCACCTTCTTGAAGTTCTGAAAGGGTTGAAGGTTGACAAGTTTCTCATGTATCCAAGGTTTCTGCAGATGATTTTTGATAAGAAGTATACAACTTTGAGGAAAGATCCAACACAAGTTCTGGTTCAGCATCATATGAATTTGAGTACGCTAAGCAGGATGAAAGCGTATAAGGGTGTTCCAGAGAATGAGAGACCACCTCATAAGAATCTATTTGGTAACTTGATTAATTCGAGTTATAAGGATCCAGGTGAAAACAAGGCAAGAAATGATGGTAGTGATTCTGATGCTCATAATCCTCTACATGCTGTTGATTCTGAAGCAAAAAGAAAAAGACAGGTTATCAACAAAGGTGCGAAGTTAGGAAAGGGAAAGGCTAAAGTTGTTGAAGAACCCGCACCTAAGAGACATTGTTGGTTGATGAGGAGTCTGCTAATTCTGAAGAGACTCAAGACAATGAAGAGTGGGATTCAGGAAACGAAACTGTTAAATCCACCAAGCCCAAGGCCACTGAGGCTGGTGAGATTGAAAGCTTAATCAACTCAATTGAATAACAACAACATAAGGATCTAGTTATTGTTGAAGAAGGTGAACTGGGATTGGAGAATTTAGATTTTATTGGATCTCCAGTTGCTGGTGAAAAGATTATTATGCCAAAATTCAAGTCAATGGCTAGGATGTCTAACCCTAAACAGAAGAGACTCAAGGAGATTGAGATTCTTGTTGCAGGAAAGAAAGTTCTTGAGATTAGTAGTTCGAAAGCTGCTACGCCCGTGACATCCCAATAGCCAAGAAATCAAAGAAATCTGTTGCAGAGACAACTATTAATCCTACTGCAGATTTTGAAGCTACTTTGGAAAGAGTGATGAATAAGTTTAAGAAGAAAACTCATGTTGCCGAGGCATCTGCACCTCAGGTTACTGTATCTAGAAATGTGATGGATGCAGTCAATCAAAAGCTTGCTGATATGATGAGATTGATTAACCAGCAACAGAAGGAGATAGAACAGTTGAGAGAGAATGATAAGAAGTTGTTAGATGTCGTTGTATCTTCTCAAGAAAATCAAGAAGCATTGGAAGCAAAGATAAAACAACTTCAAGAAGAAAATCAGACGTTCTTATTACATGAACAGAGAAATACACGAAGAATCATTACTATGAGGCTTGAAAACAAGAGGATGAGGACGAACAATAAGAATATTAATAGGATTATTGATGATTTATACGAGAAAGCTCCACAATTGAAAGCAGGAGAAGAAGATAAAGAACCTGAAGATGAACAGGTTGATTTTGAACCATCTGAGTCAGAAAAGGATGAAGATGAGGATGATGATGAGGATTTGGATCAGGATGCCGGTGATGCTCCTGAGAAAAAAGAAAGATGATGATAATGATGGCTCTGGTGAAGGTTCTGGAGATGAAAGTTCTGCTGATGATGATGATGACGACACGGATAAGTATCGGTATGATAAGAGAGAATCTGATAAAGATGCAGGTGAATCTAGTTCGAAAGCACCTGGTGGAAATACAGATGATGAAAGTATTTTTTGGACCGACAAGATTAGAGCTTTATCAGATGATGACAAGTAGTTGTATCGTCAAATGTTGACTAAGAAAGTTTGGACGATTGAGCTGACTTGAAAATTTCCAAAGATATTTGAATCTGATGATATGAAATACGAGTAAGAGTACAATGATCCTAATTTAGAGGACGGTGAAGTTTTTGCAGCTGTTGCCAAATAAATATTTGAAGGTTTGGCGAAACAAGTTGGTAAATCTCTTGAAGAATTGATGATTGATAATCAAATTCCATACATTCTTGAAAGAGAAGCTGGAACTCATTCTGATGATAGATATACTCCTATGTTCAAGGATATTGAGATTGAGGATATTACAAGTGAAGAATATCCTGAGTAATTCAAAGAAAAACAAGATGATGCTTTTCCTGAATTTACTGAAGAGGTATTGGAACAGGCTGAGAAACTTGCAAAGAAAAAGAGCAAAACATTCGTTGAAGAAGTGTTTAAAGATGCTGATGGTCAATAGCCAAATGATGAACAATCTAATGATTTGAAGAGTTTGTTAAGGAGTTTGTTATGGAACATTTAAGTGTCTAGCAAGTTCTTTTATCAGTTATAGCACAGCGGAATGTTTTAAGTTAAAGCTACACTTATCAACATGAGTTATTACTCCCCCTGGATGTTTGATAAAACTAAAAACAAGTATTTAATGAGAATCTAAGTATCGAATGAGAATGAATACTTAAACAGATTCTTAGTAAATGAAATGGAAATAATAATGATAAGCTTTGAAGGATTTCTGTATTTAAAAATCAATGTCTAAAATAGAGGGATCAACCCATCTATTTATAGACTTTACAAATACATGAACCTTGCCAAAAAGCAAGTTCAGAGTCAAGTTGCAACAAGTTGCAATCTTGGAACCTATACAAAAAGTTAAAGTAATACTAAACTAATAAACTACTGAAACATAAGGCGGTGGAAAGATTCTTGAACAAGTGCTGATGAATGACAAACTTCTGATGAGTAGTTTGTCTTTAGTAGTTCTTCAGTGAACTGTCTGGTTTGGGCTTCAGAACTTCTGATGCATTTCTTCTTCATTACTTGTAGAATCCTTCTTCAGTACTTTTGTCTTCTTTCTTCAGTTGTTTTATACTTAGAATATTTTTGATAGAAGTGAATTAGACTTAGGTTTCCAAAAGTGGTTTCACCAATCCTATTTGTCCTAACAATCTCCCCCTGGACTGATGAAGCCAAAACCTTTCTAATTCCTTATTGTTTTCTTCTGTCATTCACAATCTTCCATATTCCTTTGAACATGGAATTCTTCAATTGATTAAGCTGCTCATCAGTGAGAGATCCCCTTTGAGGTTCCAGATGTTGAATTGTAAGCAAGTCCTGAGTTGATAATTTCTTTCGTTCATTCAAGGATTTGTACGTCTTGTTTGTAAGATCTCTCCTTGTCACTAATACTGAGTTATCATCAGTAAAGGACCATCTAATGATCGGCACTTTAGACTTGTCAAAGTCTGAAGTATAGGGAACCATGCTGGTCCCTTGGGAAGTTCGTGAGTGTTGAATGTTTTCAATTTTAGTGACTCTCAGATGGGATTCACTTCTTTCTTCTTGTTGCACCACATCAGGTAGTTTGAAAGTTGGTAAGTGATGTTCAGTAACTACCTTAGTGTGCAGTTTGTCTTTGATGGTCTTTTGGATTTGGTAGGCAAATGTAGAAGGATCCCTGAACTGTGTTAACAGAGGCTTTTCTTCAATATCAAAGTCTGAATGGACTACAGTGTTTCCTTCTAGTAGTACCATCTTGAAGTCAGTCTTTATATTGTCCTCTGTCTTCTTCTTCTTGGTAGCAGGTCTTGTAACACCAGAAGTTCTTACTACTGAAGTTGATACTTCAGAAGTTTCGAACTTCTCTAGATTAGCAGCCTTTGCAGCTTTGTACTTCTTGTATGTGTCTAGTAGTCTTTCTTCTTTCCATCTTGACACAGAAACTTTTGAACCATAGTTTTTTTCCACCAGTTCTTCAATCATCTCAGCTCTCTTGGCTTTCCCATCTTTATTTGTTGCAAGTTTGTCTGCAACAATTTGAGCTCTTCTTGTTAGCTCATCCATGGATAGTCCTTTCAGTGAAGAGGCTTTAGTCTTGCTGTTCTTTGTATTGTAAGACATCAGTTATTGTCTTTTGTCTTCTTCAGCAACTTCTTCAAGGTTAGCCTGCCTTTGTAACTCTGCTCCATAAGCTTGTAATTTTTCATTTTAGCTTAAGTCATCCCTTGCTTCCAAAGCATTCCAGATCTCATCTTCCTTAGCCTTTCTTTCGGCTACAATCAAACTCTTCCCAAGTAGTTCTTTGGACATTGATAGTGGAGAAGGGTTCAGCACAGTCATTGTTGTAGTTGTTGTAGGCCTTGGAATAAGAGTTGGTTGTTGTTGTTCAGTTGGTTTGGAAGGCTCTTCAGTTGGTTGTATATTGGAAGTGTTAACTTCTGATGTGTTGACAACTGCTGAAGGTTTGTCAACTACTGAAGGATTGTCTTCAGTACTTTCTGAGTCATCATCAGAACTTTCAGCATCAGAAGTTTCTTCATTATGGCCTTGGGATGTTTCAGCTTCTTCTATCTCTTTTTTTTGAGACACCAAATTGTTGAGCCAGTTTTTGTCTTCTGGCTTTCTCTTGGAGTTCTCTTTCTTGTAGAGCCACTCTTGCCTTTGTTCTGGCTTCCAGTGACTCCCTTGGTTCCTTAATCTTCTCCCCCTTTTTGGCTTCATCCACTTTTGGAAGCCTAGAAGGTAGAGAAGTTCTACCAGTGAGCTTGGCAATCTGTCTTGAGTTGTGGTCAATTTTGTTGGACAGATCATTCATCTTGGTTTTGATCACCTCAAATTGGTTTTTAGTTGACAGCTCCAAAGCAGCTGTGAAAGTTTTGAGGTGATTGACAATAAGGTTGTTCATCATCTGGTATAGGGGACCATCTGGGCTGCATAGTTGGTTCAGATCTATGCTTGTTGACCCAGGGAATTGTGTAGGCATATTTAGTGAGGGGTGTATTTTGGGTTGATCTTCATGTTGTACAGAAGATGCCACTTTAGGGGAATCAGGGATCAAGTGGTCTTTAACCTGATCTGGTGTGACCAGCTCTTTGAGCTTAGATACACCATGTGCAGGACCTTCACTAGCAGCCGTCAATTCATGTTTAGTGGAGTGTGAATCATCATCCAAATCAATGGAATCATCTGAATCCCTGATTACATCCTCAATGAGGATAGTATCAGTTACATCATGAGCTGAGCCCAATTCAGTTGTCTCATGTACCTCTTTTTCTTGGTTCAGAGGATTTCCTACCTCAGGCATTAAGCCTTCATCAGTAGTTGCCACAAGTGAGGTCTTAGCTATGTTACTCCTTTCCTCAAATCCACCCCTGGGTGGTATATGAGTAGTAGCAGCGTCAAATGTACCTAGAGTTTCTAAGTTTGGGCTTAGAGACCCTGGTTCATCCTCATCTCTTGGGTTAGGGCTAGGGATATCCACATCCATGTCAAGTGCTGAAGGTATGTCCCCTGTTTGATGTGGTTGTGGGGGACTGACATGTTCTGATGGGATGTTTTCTTTCAGCCCAGAGAGAAGTTTGGCAATTTCAAGGGCTCCAGGTTCAGAAAGTTGTGGTGCTGGTTCAGTAGTTTGGTCTATGGGTTCAGCAGTTTCAAAAGAAGAGTCTATGGGGATTGTTTTCTTAAATTTCTTTCTTTTGAATTGAATGGTTATTGGTGCTCTTGTGGGGGGTTTAAGATGGATGAGACTGAGAGGATGTTTCAGTCACATCTTTATCAAGTGCAGATTGCACATTAGTAAGTTCAGGCATCTCAACCTCCTGAACTACCTTTCTTTTTGGGTTGGTGGGTTTTTGTTTTTGTTGCTTGGGTTTCTTGGCCTTTGGGGGTGTAGGTTTGGAAGATGAGGGTTCCATGGGGACTGTTTCTGTTTCCCCTTGGTCATCTTCTGGCCAGGCAGCCGGTTTATTGTGCCTTGAGTATGCTTGTGAAAACAAAGGGTTTAAAATTGTAGTTTTACCAACAAGCACCTCTTCTCCAAGTTCTTTTATTATGCAATGCATAATAAATCTTGGGTGCAACAAAAACTTCTTTTTAGTATTGAGATGAGGTAACACCAACTCATTAAAGAAAAGTGATGATGCCCTGAATTTTGTTTCATTCACTGTGGAATGAAAAATAGGTTGAAAAGTTGAGGGCATCTGATCATAAGATCCAGTTTTTGGACTCAAACACATAATAATATAATGAAACATCAATTTATACTTTGGTTCAAAATATTTCTTAAAAATTGTAGCATGTGAGAGAGTACCTTGGTAACCACACTTTGTCATGGTTAAGTGAATTTGAGAGTTTGGAAATTGGTCTGGGGCGTTTACATCAACCAAACCCAGCCTAATTGCCAAAATAGCCGGTGTGATTGCCATTCTTCTCCCTTGGATGGTTGAGATGAGGGAGATCACTTTGTTGTTCACCGTCACCGTCTCTGCGTTTGCCCAACACTCATTTAGAGTTTCAGTGTGGATTTTGGAGGGTCGATGGTGAGGGCAGTGAAGTATTGGGATTTGACGACCAAATCAATGATTTCGTCGTATTGGGACCAGGCTTCACGTTTTTCGAATTAGCCTCTTTGATTGTGTCCCTGTTTCAGTGTTAGAGCCATGTGGTTTGTGTGTGTGTGGATCGAACAGTGTTTTTGCAGGTCTTGAGAGTGTTTTGTGAGAGAGAAGGAGGGAATTTTCTTTTTGAAAGGATAAGTGTTGGAAAAAGGTATTTATCAGAAGTTTATAACCGCCTAGATCAAACTGCTGATGTGGGAAAAGTCTGATTTACCCTTTTTGACCAAACTGCTGATGAAGAACAAATATCATCAGTAGTTCCCACTTTCTCTTCAGTAGTTGTTAACAACTGATGAGAATGTTATAAATACTTTATTCATAACTTCTGAAGTTTATTTTATCAGAAGTTAATCATTTTTCAGAAAATATTCCCATACTGATGTTTTGTTCATCAGTAGTTTCTCTCTTGGTTGTTTTTCAGAAGTTTTTCAGACTTAAAAACAGATGTAAGTGAAAAATGAAAATATGTGCAGGAGAATAAAAAGAAACACTTACAAATTTAGCATCCCAAGCATGGATACTAACTTCTGAAATGTTGATGTGTCAAGGGGTTTAGTGAATATGTCAGCTATTTGATTAGCTGTTGCTACATGTTTCACTTCAATCTTGCCTTTTTCATAGCAATCTCATATAAAATGATACCTGATTTCAATATGTTTGGTTTTTGAAAACTGAACAGGATTTTGAATGATGCTAATGGCAGATTTGCTGTCTACAAGCAATGGTGTCTTGGTCTCTTTGATTCCATAATCAAGAAGTTGATACTGGAGCCATTGTATCTGTGATGTACAACTTGCAGCTGCAATGTATTCAGCTTCAGCAGTTGAAGTTGCAACAGATGTTTGTTTCTTTGATTGCCAGGACACTAGACAGTTTCCCAAGAATTGACAACCACCAGATGTTGATTTTCTTGACATTTTACACCCTGCATAGTCTGTTAGGATCTGAGTTTGATTGTTTTGATATGTTTAGAGTAAGATGAGAATTGAATGAAGTAAGTATATATGGAAAGTGCAGCGGAATGATAAACTATAATCAAAACAATAGGAATAAATGTTTTCTTTAATCGAAAGCTTTCATTAGATTGAAAGATTACAATCAAATACAAGTACTCCCCCTGAGCCTGATCACACAGTGATTGTTTGTCTGAGAGAATGTTTGTGTGTGACCAATAGAACAGTACAAGCACTGTTCTATTTATAGACAAATCTAAACCACTGGTGACCTGTGCTGACGTTACCTAAGATAGTGACCTCTAACAGAATAACAACATAAAACATCTGCCCTATACAAACTACTGTTGTATTACAAAACACTGTAAGGTAAACTACTGTTGAGGGAAAACTCTGATGGTCTTGCAACACCTGTTGGAGCCTAAGTGCTGTTGACTCCAATAGACCTTTAGTCTTCAGTACTTGATCAGCAGTTGTTCTTCATCAGAATTTGGTCAGCAGTTGTTCTCTATCAGTTGTTATCCAGCAGTCCTTTGTATCAGCAGTTGTCATAGCAGTTGTTTGGATGGAACAGTTGTTAGGGTCACCAGTCTTTTGGGAAGAGTATGTTGTAAAGACTGTTTATTTGTGTGGATCAACTGTTAGTATATTTTGGCTTTTCAATCATCTGTTCTTCTTCAGGTCAGCAGACCCAACAATCTCCCCCTAGAACAGATGATGCCAAAACTAAACTTTATTTTTGATCTTTATTTCTCATCAGACTTTCTCTGATTTGACCTTTGAATTGTAGCTCAAAGTTCAAAGAAAATAGGTCTTCTGCATCTCTTTCAAGCTCAAGGTTCAGCAGTGTTTGGAGGTCATCTGCACATAGGCTATATGCATCATCCATGCTTAGCTTTTGAGCTTCTCCATCTGACCTGAGCAAAGTCAATTCATGGGTGTCTTTGTTGACCTTCCATTTTAGAATTTTTGAGTCAGAGGATTTGCTGAGGTGCACTTTTATTCTAGATGAGTTTGGTGATGGAGGTCTCCCAATGAGTTCTCTGAGCTTATCAGTAGTGGGATCTAAGAAAAAGTGTACTTGATTGAAGAGGCCCTCCTTTATATAAGTATCAGCAAACTTCTTCTGATCTTCTTCAGACATTTCTTTCTTTTTCCTGAATTATCTTCTAGCAGCAGCTGATAGATCAGAAGTATCCAGTAACCTGTCTAATGTAAAAGCCTGTTGAGGTCTCTTCATCAGTGGTTCATCAGAGTAGACAGGTTTTCTGGGTAAGTTAGGATCTTTCTTCCTGTTTTCTTCCAGTCTCTTGTATGTTTCAAGCAACCTCAACTCAGACCATCTTGCAGCTGACCTCATCTCCCCATAGTCAGCAGCCACAATTTCTTGTCTCATTCTTTTAAACTTCAAGGCTCTGGCTGGATCTCCGCCTTTACTAAAATCAGGGGCAGAGACTTTAGCTGGGGGATTCTTGGCCATCTCTTCAATTCTTAAGAGTTCTTATCTGAGAGCATGACTGGTCCAGCCTGCAAATTGTTTCTTGTTTACTTTATAAGGCATGGTTGCCAAGATCTGTTCAAGAAGTGATTCCCTAACCTCCCTTTCCATGTCACTGCTGAGAGGCATGGCAGACATGGAGTTGCTCAGGGTCTTAGCAAAATCTTCAATCCTTCTCAATTTGCTAAGCTCTGCTTAAAGGATGCCCTGAGCAGTCCTGTCATCTTTCCCTTTGCATTTCTCTTTAATGATGGCATCTGCCTGTTCTGCCTTGTATTTTAGATATGTGTCTATGTTTAGGGGAACGGGAAAATGTGGAAGAGTAGGGAAAGATCTTTCAAATGGTTGTTCAGTATTATAGAAGGATTGCATTTCCCCCTTGAGTAGATCAAGCTCAAGGGGATACTGAACAGCCAATAGTGTAATGGTTGGTGGTGGTCTATGGGAAGTGAATTGTGATGTGTGTGGTGAAAATGATGAAAGTGGAATGGGTGATATAGGTGTAGATTGTGTGGTTGAAGTGGTAAGTGGTGATGTGTGAATGTTTTCATCCTGTACAACAAAGGTTGATTTCCTCTTCCTTTTGTACAAGATTTTTGGTGATGGTGTTGTAGAGGCAGTGGTGGTGTTAACATCTGTTGGCACCTTAGTAGGACCAGCAGATGTTTGGGATTTAGGTGGTGATGTGGTTGTAGGTTCAGATGAAGGTTTGGTGATAGTGATGATAGGCTCAGATGTTGTGGTGGTATCGGTGGTTTGGGTAGCAGCAGTGGTTTTGACAGCAGTGGTTTTAACAGCCAGTTTGGATGGTGGTTGTCTGATATGTTTGGCAGGCATTTTCTTTCTTTTAGAGGAACCCATATCTTCAATTTCCTGCTGTTGTTCCCTTTTCTGTCTTAGCAAAAACTCTACCTTGACTTCCAAAGTGTCAGCCCTCTTTTGCTTATCTTTAGTAGCTTTTTCAGCTTCTTCATTAGCAGAGTTGTCCACTTCTTTAGCTTTGCTGGTTTGTTGTTGTTGTTGTGGTGCTGTTTGAGTAGACCCTGGTTTGTTGGTAGACTTTGATTGACCTTTTTGTGAAGGTGGACAACCAAATGGATCTAGCTTTGGCAATCTATCTCTGCCACTCTCCCCCTTTTTGGCATCATCAGCTGTGAATTCATCATTATCTTCATCTCTGAGAATGGTGGTAGGGGCAGAGACAGTGGTCTTCAGCAGATGGTCTTTAATGGCCTGAATATCTACATGGGTATCTTTGTACCTAGCATCTACCATGTTTCTGATTTCTGCCATGTAAGTTTCATGAGTCTGATCTGCTAGTTTTTTGTGAGCTATGATTCTGATTTATGCCATGTAAGGATTCCAATATTGACTTGACATCAGATTTGATATCAGCAACAGAGGTTTCAATGGTTTGGACTCTGGCCGTCCATTCTTGGTATTTTAACTCATCACCTAAGTTAATAGGATCATCTGAATTCCTACCAGTGATAGTTGTAACTGGTTCAGTCCTAGGAGGTGAATCCAAAGGATGGGAACCAGATGCCCGTTTTTCTTGAATCTGGGGACTTCCAACTGATTTTGGGGACACTATTGTGGCCTCATAAGTTGTTGCCTTCAAGGGAGTCTTAGTTATGTAACCACTGTCCTGGGAGAGGGGCTTGTGAACATATGGCCAGGTGACTCAAATGTATCATGATGTGGTTCCCTTTGGCTTACAACATGATCCTTTTGTGAGGATGCATGAGGAGTTTGGACAGGTTGAGATATTTCCAACTGAGGTGAGGAAGTAACAACAGTGGTTTCTAGTTGCTTTTGTGTTGCAACAGAGTTATCTTCTGGTATCTCATCTTCCAGAAGTCTCCTTTTTGGTATAGTGGTGGTTTTTGTGGATGGACGTTTTCTTTTGGAAATGGCTGGTGTGGGTTTCACAGCACTGAATGTAGTGCCATGATCACCAGGAGCAGTGGGCTCAACACTAGAGGTTTGGACAACAGTTGTTGTCTTAGTCCTCTTTGTTTGTGTTTTAGAAACTTTTGACACTTTTGATACTTTTTCTTGGGTGTTTGAACCCAGCATTCTTGTGAAAGTTTCATCAGTTAGACTCTTCACTTGCATAGACTCACCCTTTTTAAAATCTTTTTCTGGTAAAACCTTTTGAAGGATTACACTTAAAATTCTTAGGTAACTTAGAAAAGCATTAATAGACCCAGACTTTATGGCTTTCACATTTGACACTAAGTCCATAAACAGTCCCTGGGATAAATTGAAGTCAGAATCTGACAACATAGCATAGCCCAAGTACTGAATCCTCAATGGGATTTCATTAAAGGAAGTGGACTTAGCAGAGACACAGAGACGGAGGGTATGGAAGAAAAATTTCATGACTGGTGGGAAAAACTTTTTGAATAGTGTTGACCCAGTTATCTGAGCATCATAACCCCTTTCCTGAAACTCTGTGTGAAGCTCTGCCTTAGGGAAAGAGTCTTTACCTGACAGGTCATTAAGTGAGAAGGTTGTGGATATCAGTTGAGGGGTAATGACGATACTTGTCTCACCAATTTTTGAGATAATGGAAGTAGGCTTTTTGTCTTGAAGTAGAAACTCAGCATTCAACCAGAATTCTTGGAGAGTATCAAGATAGATAGGGGCGTCAGCGGTTAGGATTGTCAGGTATTTGGATTTTAAAATGATGTCGATGGTGGAATGGAATGGAGTATTTTCATCTGTTTTTACCAGATATGGGAGATAATTGTGGGTGGCTTTAGCTTGAAGATCCATTGTAATGGATTCCGAATGTGAGAGTGAGTGGAATTTAATTAAGGGTTTGAGGATGAAGAAGGCGGTTTCAGTATTTTGAATACAATGAGACAGTGTAACGACTGTTGTGATAAAACAGGGTTTTTATAGGCTCTGGTGAAACCGCTGATGTGGCCAAAACTCTGCTTGTAGGAGCAGACGTGGCAAACAACTGATGGATAAACACCTGGTGGTGGACAGCTGTTTTGGCAAACAGCTGATGCAAACAACTGTTTTTTTTTTGTTTTATTATTATTATTGTTATTATATATATATATAGATAATAAAACAGTTGTTTTATCTGATCAGAGGTTTGAAACAGATTTTTCTACCTAACAGTGGATAAAATGGATGAAACCGTGGTTGTTTTACCTTTAACAGATTTTCAACCAAAAAGCTATTTTTAAGGATGAATTTTGATTTTCTGAAACATTTTAATGCTTTAATTAAAAACATTTGTGTTGTTTAATCCATGTTTAGCATACCAATTCTAGAAATCAGTTTTGTAAAGGTAGATGTGTCTAAAGCTTTTGTTAACACATCTGCCAACTGATCCTCTGTTGGAACATGGTGCAGAGAAATCAAGCCTTTTTCATAGCTATCCCAGACAAAATGATGTCTGATGTCTATGTGTTTGGTAGTTGAGTGAGAGACTGGATTTTTGATGATATTTTCAGTAGCTTGACTATCCAACATGAGTGGAGTCTTTAATGCAGTTATCCTAAAATCCAGCAATTGATTTGAAGCCACAAGAGTTGGGCTGTACAGCTTGCAGTAGCAATGTATTCAGCCTCAGCTGTTGAGGTGGAAACAGCTGCCTGCTTTTTGCTAAGCCAAGAGACTAAGGCATTCCCTAGAAACTGGCACCCTCCTGATGTAGACTTCCTTGTAGTGTGACAGCCAACAAAATCACTATCTGAATAACCTGAAAGCTCAATGTTTCCATCAGCAGGATACCAGATACCATGTGTGGGAGCACCTTTTAGGTATCTGAATATCCTTTTCACAGCAATAAGGTTTGACTTTTTGGGTGAAGCCTAGGATCTTGCACAAACACAAGTGGCAAACATAATGTCTGGCCTAAATGCAGTTAAGTACAATAAAGACCCAATCATGCATCTGTAATGTAACACCCCGGCCCGGGACGGGCTGACGTGTAACAATATCATATCAGAGACAAAAGAAAGAGTTTCTTTTAATTAATAATAAAACATATAGCGTTACGGAAGACAGGTGGTTCATAGTCTTAAAGTCAAACTACATAATATTAAACATAAGTGACAAGCTTCTTTAGGTAGCATCCTATGTTTTATTGCTCTCTCTTTATCCCGCCCAAAGTAACCTGTTAACCTGTAGATACAAAAGGTTTACGGAATGAGCTGAAGGCCCAGTACGGAATAATAGGCTCAAATAGTAACGCAAAATTTAACTAAAACTGATAACATAATACGGATCTGAAACGTAACAAACATATAATGGAATTGAATCATGTAATACAGATGTACCCATAAGCCAAACTGAATTCTGTTATGCGTGTTGATATACTGGTAGCAACTCCCATCTATCAACACATGAAACGGCGCAGGTTGGCATACCCGCAACCATTTTCGGAACTGAAACTGAAGCTGAACTAGGATCGATCCATACGCCTCCTAATTGCATTGTACCACACCTGTACTTAAAAGACACCGTGAACTAATCTCTCCGTCACGGGTGGAGCACATGATGCCGATGCCACAAGATCATGCCCGCGGGACACTCCACAGGAAGCGGTAGCTTAGGGTAACAGAGTACTGAAAATCTGAGTCATATAATCTTATGCAAATAATAACTAATAATACTAATATCACATACTTTGGAACATACGATAATGAGTGAATTAAAAGTATCATATGATTTATATAATATACTTTCAATATTAATATATTTAGAACGAGAAATGAACGGACGATCAACTGAATTGATGCTCAAACATTAAAACGTGTCCAGGATCATGTCTTGAAAGTATTTCATATTATTTACTAATATATTATTTTAATAGTTATTTCACTATTTTAACTAACATACATGTAAATTTATCATCTTCTCCATATACTCAAAATTTTAGTTTCATAAACCTATTTATACGTTTTCATCTATCATAATTAAAGTTAGTAACTTTGATAAGGTAGTTACCGTTGGTTGAAATCTAAAGCTCCGTGGTGAAGAAATGAAACAGCGACAGCGGCGGAACGGCCATATGAGGCAGTCTGCTCAACGGAAGCTTTGTTTGGTCCAATCTAGTCAGTGTCGGGTTCACCGGTTCTGTTTAGGTTCGAAAGTGAGTCGGGTTTGTGTAGGGGTGACCGAAGATTAATCGTAACAGAATGGCTTGTGGGTTTGTGATCGGTATTCAAATAAAGGATGGGTTGTAACTGTTGAATTAGTTAACAAGGTCAAATTGGATAGTTGGTCTAAGGAAGGTGACGGGTTGGGTTTGGTTACCGGAACTTGATCGAAAGTAGTAACCGGTTGATGAGGATGACCGGTTGAGATGCTGATGAGTTGTCGGGTGGTCGGAACAGGGTGACGAGGGAGTTGCTTGGCGGAAACAAAATGTACAAGAAAAGAGGGTGGTGGTTTTGTGTTGGTCTAAACTCGTTTGGGGTTTGGTCACCGGTCACCGGAGATGAAGAAGGTGACCGGATGTGGTGTCTTTCTCTCTATCTACCTCTCGCGACTCTCTCTCTCATTCTCTTGTTTGTTTCTGTTTTGGTGTGTAGATTATGTTCATTGGTGTAATGATCTGTTCTTTATTCTTTCATATTTATAGTTGAAGTAATGCATGCATGTATTAGATGAATGTATGTTAATAATGAAGAAGGTCATAGGTGGAAGATGGAGGAAGCATGCGTAGGTTTCAAGCACAATATGGAGTGAGCTGTGAGTGCAGAGAACTTTAACACTAATGTGGTGTCCTATTTGCTGTCATATTCTGGAAAGTTTATTATTATTATTATTATTATTATTATTATTATTATTATTATTATTATTATTATTATTCGGATATTACAACTATCACCCCCTTAAAAAAATTTCGTCCCGAAATTTGTAGGTTGTATCTAAACGGAAACTGTATAACATATGGCATAATGAGATTTATACTTGCTTAGATTAAACTTCTTACTACTCGATTAAACTAGGTATATGTAACAAGTTAAGTCATTGTTTCTTACTTAAGTTCATGTTCACTATAATTTCTTTCATATATGATCCTAACAAATAATTTAGATTATTAATATATTTAATTATAAACTTAATCTATAAAATAGGAATTCCAAAAGCGCACATTTGTACCTGTAATTCACAATTATGTTCATGACCATAATTGTCAAATACCATACAACTGTACTCTACTGGTCCTTCCACAAATCAAGTTAATTACATATCTAATCATGCAGAAACTTAACAGATAGTCATATATAACAAGATGACAATCCGGATTAACATGTCCCACATATATAGTAATCATATCTATTGGCCAGAATAAACAAACATGTTTATTACAACAAAATTCATGGTTACCTGGACTAAGGGCTCTAAGACTCGAACAAACTAGGATATACTGAACGAATCGATTCTTCAATTTCCCATGTAGCTTCACGTTCAGAGTGATTCTTCCAAAGGACTTTAACGAAAGGAATTACTTTCCTACGCATAACTCCTTCTTGCCTATCTAAGATAGCCTCTGGTTCTTCTTCATATGACAAATCTTCGTGAATCGAAAGTGGCGGATAACTAATGACATGGAGCGGATGATAATTATATCCTCTTAACAAGGATACATGAAAAACGTTATGAACATGCGAGAGCTGAGGCGGTAAGGCTAATCGATACGACACTTCTCCAATTCTTTCAAGAATTTCAAATGGGCCGATAAAACGAGGATTAAGCTTTCCCTTGATTCCAAATCTGCGAACGCCACGCCAAGGTGATACTTTTAAGAATAAGTGGTCACCAACTTTGAATTCAAGTGTTCGTCTATGTTGATAAGCATAACTCTTTTGCCTACTCTGAGCTTCTTTTAATCGTTCCCTAGCTATATTAACTTTTTCATTTGTGATTTGAACTATCTCTGGTCCTTCAATAATTTTCTCTCCAACTTCTTCCCAATAGATAGGTGCTCGACATTTGCGACCGTATAATAACTCGAATGGAGCCATACCAATACTTGCTTGCCAACTATTGTTATAAGCGAATTCAACAAGGCACAAGTATTCATCCCAATTACCACTCCATTCTAACGCACATGCTCTAAGCATATCTTCTAGCGTTTGGATGGTTCGTTCAGATTGTCCATCTGTCTGGGGATGAAAAGCAGTACTGAACTTTAGAAGTGTACCCCATGCTTTTTGGAAGCCTTTCCAAAATCTTGATGTGAAACGTGGAGTGTTAGGATCTGAGTTTGTTTGTTTTGATTGTTTAACTAAATATGATAATAGTGAAACGAATATAGAATGAAAGTGCAGCGGATAATAAACTGTTAATCAAAACAAGAGAGTAAATGTTTTCAGATCGAATGCTTTCATTTATCTAAAAGATTACAATCGTACAATTACTCCCCTCAGCCTGATCACACAGTGTTTGTCTGAGAGAATGTTTGTGTGTGTGATGCAATAGAACAGTACAAGCACTGTTCTATTTATAGACAGACTTAAACCACTGATGACCTAAGCTGACGTCACCTAAGACAGTGACCTCTAACAGAATAACAAACATAAACATCTGCCTATTACAAACTACTGTTACATTGAAAGAAATGATAGTAAACAGCTGTTGTAGGAAAACTCTGATGGTCTTGTATCCACTGCTGGAGCCTAAGTGGTGTTGGTTCCAGCAGTGCTTTAGTCTTCAGTACTTGAATCAGCAGTTGTTCTTCATCATACCTTTGGTCAGCAGTTGTTCTTCATCAGTTGTTTATTCATCAGTCCTTTGTATCAGCAGTTGTCATAGCAGTTGTTTGGATAGAACAGTTGTTAGAGTTAGCAGTCTTTTGGGAGAAGTAAGTTGTAAAGACTGTTTATTGAAGGGATCAACTGTTAGCATATTTTGGCTTTCCAATCATCTGTTCTTCTCCAGGTCAGCAGACCCAACAATCTCCCCCTAGAACAGATGATGCCAAAACTCAGCTTTATTTATTGATCTTTATTCCTCATCAGACTTTCTCTGATTTGACCTTTGAATTGTAATTTAAAGTTCAGAGCAAACAAGTCTTCTTCATCTCTTTCAAGTTCCAGATTCAGCAATGTTTGGTGATCTTCTGCACATAGACTGTAAGCATCATCCATGCTGATCTTCTGAACCCTTCCATCTGACCTGAGCAATGTCAATTCATGGTTGTCTTTGTTGACTTTCCATTTTAGAATTTTTGAGTCAGTGGATTTGCTGAGATGAACTTTTATTCTGGATGAGTTGGGTGATGGTGGTCTTCCAATGAGTTCTCTGAGTTTCTCTGTTGTAGGATCAGAGAAAAAGTGTACTTGATTGAAGAGCCCTTCCTTGATATATGTATCAGCAAACTTCCTCTGATCTTCTTCTGACATTTCCTTCTCTTTCTTGAACTGTCTTCTTGCAGCAATTGATAGATCAAAGGTGTCTAGTAAGCTGTCCAAGGTAAAAGTCTGTTGGGGTCTCTTCATCATTGGCTCATCAGTGTAAACAGGTTTTCTTGGTAGGCTGGGATCCTTCTTTCTGTTTTCTTCCAGACTTTTGTATGTCTCAACCAGCCTTAGCTCAGACCATCTAGAGACTGACCTCATTTCCCCATAATTGGCAGCTACTATCTCTTGCCTCATCCTTTTAAACTTCAAGGCTCTGACTGGGTCTCTGCCTTTGCCAAAATTAGGAGTAGAGACTTTAGCCTTGGGGTCTTTGGCCATTTCTTCAATTCTGAGAAGTTCTTCTCTCAAAGCATGTGTGGTCCAACCATTGAACTGCTTCTTGGTTGCTTTGTAAGGCTTGGTTGCCATAATCTGTTCCAGAAGAGAATCCCTTACCTCCTTTTCCAAGTCACCACTGAGAGGCATGGAGGACATGGAGTTGCTCAGGGTCTTAGCAAAGTCTTCAATCCTTCTGAGTTTGCTAAGCTCTGCTGAATGGATGCCTTGAGCAGTCCTGTCATCCTTCCCTTTGCATTTCTCCCTAATGATGGCATCCACCTGTTCACCCTTGTATTTCAGATAAGTATCAATGTTGAGGGGAACAGGGAAGTTTGGGAGAGATGGGAAGGATCTGTCTGATGGCTGTTCAGTATTGTAGAAGGATTGTAATTCCCCCTTGAGTAGATCAAGCTCAAGAGGATACTGAACAACCAATGGTGTAATGGTTGGTGGTGGTCTATGGGATCTGAATTTGGATGTGTGTGGTGAGAATGATGTGATTGGAATAGCTGTGATAGGAGGAGTGGATTGTGCAGTTGAGGTGGTGTTTGGTGATGTGTGAATGTTTTCATCATGTACAACAAAGGTTGATTTTCTCTTCCTTGTGTACATGATTTTGGGGGATGGTGATTTGGTAGCAGTGGTTGGATTAACATCTGTTGGCCTTTTAGTAGGTCCAGCAGATGTTTGGGATTTGGCTGGTGATGTAGGTTTGGTGGTTGTATGTTCAGGTGTGTTTGTTGGTTTGGGAAGCAGTGTTTTGGGTGGTTTCAGTGTTTTGGGTGGCAGTGGTTTCAGTAGCAGTGGTTTTGTCAACAGAGGTGTTTAACTTGGATGGTGGTTTTCTGACATGCTTAGCAGGCCTTTTCATCCTTTTAGAGGATCCCACATCTTCAGTTTCCTGCTGCTGTTTCTTCTTGAGTTCAATTAGTGACTCTGCTTTAACTTCCAAGGTGTCAGCTCTTTTCTGTTTTTCTTGAGCAGCCTTTTCAGCTTCTATGTTTGCAGAGTCATCAACTGCTTTGTTCTTGTCAGTGGTTTGTTGTGGTGCTGTTGGTGTTGCTTGTTGTTGTTGTTGTTGTGGAGCTGTTTTAGTAGACTCTGGTTTGTTGGCAGACATGGCTTGGCCCTTTTGAGAAGGAGGACAACCAAAGGGATCCAGCTTTGGTAGCCTATCTCTGCCACTCTCCCCCTTTTTGGCATCATCAGCCGTGAAAGCATCATCAGTTTCAACCCTGAGAATGGTGGTAGGGGCAGAGCCAGTAGTCTTCAGCAGGTGGTCCTTGATGGCCTTAATATCAGCATGGGTATCTTTGTACCTTGCATCTACCATATTTCTGATCTCAGCCATATAAGTCTCATGTGTCTGATCAGCCAGTTTTCTGTGAGCTATGATGATGGGGGAAACTGATTTCCATAGTTCACTGGCTATATCAGCTGTTGATGGTTGACTCTTGGAAAGGTCTGCAATGGTGGCCAGTATAAGCTTGACATCAGATTTGATGTCTGCTACAGAGGTTTCAATTGTACAAACTCTGTCCGTCAATTCTTGGTATTTTGACCCATCTCCTAAGTTAATATGATCATCTGAGTCCCTACCAGTGGTAGTTCTACCTGATTCAGTCCTAATAGGTGAATCAGATGCCCCTTTTTCTTGGTACTGGGGACTTCCAACTGTTTTTTGAGACACTATAGTGGCTTCAACAGTTGTTTCCTTCAAGGGAGTCTTAGCAATGTAATCACTGTCCTGATGTGAGACAGTGGTCTCTACATCAGTAGTAGCTGCTCCACTTGAAAACTCACCTAGAGTTGCGTTGAACTCAGGTGGTGTAACCTCCTCTTCTGTTTGTTGGATAGCAGATTGAATATTCTCAGGACCAGTCACTTGTGGGAGTTACTCTCAGTGACAGGTGGAAGAGAGGAACTGGGATCTTCCTGAGATTTGTCAATTGCCTCAAACAGAGGTTGCATGGTTTGTGGGACATGATGTGATGGTGAAGGTGGAGGAGTAACAAGAGAATTAGCCCTGGGAGAGGGGCTTGTGAACATTTGGCCAAGTGACTCAAATGTATCATGATGTGTGTCCCCTTGGCTTACAACATGATCCTTTTGGGAGGATTCATGAGGAGTTTGGTCAGGTGGAGGTATATCCAGCTGTTGTGAGGAAGTAACAACAGTGGTTTCAGGTTGCTTTTGTGGTGCAACAGAGGTTTCTTCTGGTACCTCATCATCCAGAAGCCTCATTTGTGGATGAGTGGTGGTTTTTGTGGATGGATGTTTCTTTTTGGAAGTGGCTGGTGTGGGTTTCACAGCACTGGATGTAGTGCCATGATCACCAGGAGCAGTGGGCTCAACAACAGAGGTTTTGACAACAGTTGTTGTCTTTGTCCTCTTTATTTGTGTTTTAGAAACTTTTGACACTTTAGACACTTTTTCTTGGGTGCTTCCACCCAGCATTCTAGTGAAAGTTTCATCAGTTAAGCTTTTCATTTGCATTGCCTCACCCTTTTTGAAAACTTTTTCTGGTAAGACTTTTTGTAAGATTACACTAAGAATTCTTGGGTAAATAAGAAAAGCATTGTTAGACCCAGACTTGATTGCTTTCACATTTGATACTAAGTCCATGAACAATCCCTGGGAAAGATTGAAGTCAGAGTTTGACAGCATGGCATAACCCAGATATTGCATCCTTAATGGGATTTCATTAAAGGATGTGGACTTAGCAGAGACACATAGAAGAAGGGTATGGAAGAAAAATTTCATGACTGGAGGGAAAAACATTTTGAAAAGAGTTTATCCAGTCATTTGACCATCATACCCTCTTTCTTGGAACTCATTGTGAAGCTCTGTTTTAGTAAAGGAGTCCTTACCTGCCAGGTCATTCAGTGAGAAGGTTGTGGATATGGTTTCAGGGGTAATTACGATACTAGTTTCTCCAATTTTGGAAATAATGGAAGTAGGCTTCTTGTCTTGGAGTAAAAACTCAGTATTCAACCAAAACTCTTGGAGAGTATCGAGATAAATGGGTGTAGGTGCATATATGCGACTAATGCTTTGGATTAGATAAAACATATGTTTTGTTTCCTGTCGAAGGTGCGAAGGAAAGTTTTGGTAGGTGCGAAGGAGAGGTTTAGAAGGTGCGAAGGAAGAAGTTTTGGGCGAATGAAGACTGTTTATTGTGTAGTTTGGTTCGACCATTCACAATGGGCGAACCTGCACATTCGCATGAACAAAATGGGCGAATGTGCAGTCTATAAATAGGCAAACTCAGTTTTTGTAGTTAACTTTTGAGTCAGTTATTTCCCGCCACTTTCTGAATTCTCTCTGTAACTTTTATAAACTTGTTTTTGCGTCTAATCCTTGATTGTAATCACCTTTCTACGTGTATTCAAGTTTGTTTATTAATGAAAAGCTTTGAAAATGATGATTTGTGTGTGTTTATCTGATTAGTTATCATTTTGTGCTGGTTTTGGGGATTCCGCACCCAAAACTAAATTGTTTGATTGTCTTTGTAGCTTATCGATCCTTTCACGCGCATACAAAGTGGTATCAGAGCCATTCTGAATCAAACAACCACAAATTGATAGTTTCTCAGTTGATTTTGACCCAAATTTGATCAAAAATTTTCTGTTTTAAGTAAACAAACTGAAATGATGTGTTTTTGATTGATTTCACCTTGATTTCGTGTTTGAATTGGATAATTCACTTTATTAAAGTTGTTTCAAATTACATCCGATTCAAAACCTGATTAAGATCATCAAATTCCATCAACTTTTGATAAACATGATCAAATCTAACTGATTTTCAAAGAATAACCGTTTTTGAAATCACAGGGGTCGAACGAGAGAATTCGGTCGAAAGTGGCAGTGTATTAGGTCGAACGAGTGTTTTTGTGGTCGAAGGAGTGAATTTAGTGGTCGAAAGTGAACTTTGATTGCTTATATTTTTCATTCGCACCATTGTGTCTCTTTCGTATTATCGTTCGGTCGAAGGAGATTTGTAGAACGGTCGAAGGAAGATTCAAGCGGTCGAAGGAGGCTTGATATTTGTTTTTCACATTCGTATCAGATTATTTGGTCGAAGGAGAAGATTTTTCTCATTCGCACCTCCGTTTATACGAAGGAGATTTCTGTTTTTAGAAAAATTTTAATCGTTTCGTGTTTGTTTGTTTGATTGTTTGCAGGATACAATGTGGAACTTTCCAACAACCCCTAGACCTACTCAAGCATCACAACAACAACAAGTTCAAGATCCGTGGACAGTAGCGGCACAAAAGACTAGTCAACCATCACAGCCGATCAATTATATGGCTATGACTAGTTCGGCACCACAACAAGTTGTTCAATCAGTACCACAACCGATTGATAACTATTGGGGAGTCGCCGCAGCAGCAGTCCATTCCCAGACGACCAACGCCATTTCTACTCTCATTCATGATCTATCTTCTGGAAGCGGCAATCGTCCACCAAAGTTAATGGACATGAAGGAGTATAACACTTGGAAGACGAAGTTTAAGATTCACGTTGAGGGACAAGGACTTGAAGGAGCAGAAGCATGGCAAATGATCGTGAAGGGTTACGTTGCTCCCATTATAGAGAATACTGGAGAACCAATCCCTTTGGAGAATTTGGCGGATGACGAGAAGAAAAGGTTTGCTATTGAAAAGAAAGCATTTTCTCAGCTATCTCAGGCGATCAACACTGATTTATTACATCAGTTTGGATCGTGCACTACATCCAAACAACTTTGGGATGTGCTGAGAAATCGTCATGATGGAAATGAAAAGACCAGGAAGCTTAGGATGGAGGAGCTTCGAAAGGAGTTTGAAAACTTCAGTTATATGGGTAATGAGACCCTAAAAGAGTTGGTTCCAAGGTACTGCCATTTGCTCACCGAATTGTCGAGCTATGAAATCAGCATTCCAATGACGGAATTAGTTGATAAATTTGCTGATGCATTACCACCCTATTGGAATCAACATATTGAAGTGTTGAAGGAGAAGGATGCTTACCAGTATTGGACCATTAATGAGTTTATCCAAAAGCTGGAAAACAAAGAGATGGAGGAAAAGAGAAAAGCTAAGAGAGCTCAGATTCCACAGAATCCTGATTTATATGTGAGTGGAACATCTAACTCTCTTTCTGCTTCAAGCACCACATCTACTGTTGCACCTCACATAGCATGTGTGTCTAATATTGTTGAACCAACAAAAGCACCCATTAACTACCTTGCTCAAACTTCATCTTACACACCATCATACCCACAACAACCATATCAAACACAAAACTTTATTCCACCATTTTCACCATTACAACAAGCCGCATGCTATACATCAAGTCAACAGCAACAACAACCATATCCTCCTCAAGTGAACCAGATGCAGATCACTCAAGCACAATCAAGTCTAAATCCGATTGTGTTAGAGACATCAAACCTTAACAATGTGACTGTTGAAATTGCTCAACAGCATGTTGCTCTAGTATCTGCCATGGTTGCTTCTTACAACGGTTTGGTAGCAAGTCAGATTGGTAACAATAATCTCACCAATGAAGACTATGCTCAAATCGATAAAGAGGAAATGGAGTTGATGGACATTCAGTGGGCTTTTGCAAGCATTATGAGGAGAGCCACTGATTTCATTCAGAAGACTGGCAGGACTGATCTCTCAACTTCTCCCAATACCACATACGGATTCAACAAAGCAAAGGTTACTTGCTTTAACTGTGGTGAAAAGGGACATTTTAAAAGGGAGTGCACACAACCAGCACAACAAGGTAACCGAAATCCTTTCAATTCTTCATACCAAAACCGACAAAACCAAAACCAGAATCAAGTGTCTTACAACAATCCAAACATATCAAGCTTTCAACCACAAAATCAAAACACTTACCAGAATCGTCAACAAAACAACAACACCAGACAATCCACAACACAGAATCAACCTCAACAAAACCCAAACCGAACTATTGTTCCTATTTCTACACCCAACACACAAAACCAAAACCAAACTGATACTCAAAACCAAGCACTTGTTATTCAAAAGGATGAAGGTTTTGACTGGACTGGTATGCAATTGGGGGTAGAGGAAATCACTGCTGGGAATGTTGCATGTGTGGCACAGCAGATGAAGTTGGATGAGAATGAGGAAGTTGAAGAAGAGGTTGTGATTGAAAAAGTGTCAGAGTTGAAGATTGAAGAAGTGAATGATGATGTGATTGAAGAAGTAAATGATGATGTGATTGTTGAAGGTGATGACAAGAGATCGGGAATGATTCTTGATTCTGTCACCGATGTTGGAGATCAATATGACTCAGCTTACTCGGATATGGAGAGCGAATCTGACTCAGAGACTAGTGTGAATTCACTAGATGATGATATTGACCAATTGCTAGCTGAAGCTGACTTCCTGATGACTCGCAAGTCATGTATGGTGGATGATGCATGCACCAAGATTGACTACTCCAAATTTTTTGCAGGAAAGGAAGCTCATTTTGCTCTAATGGCCATGACAGAACCTCCTAAACCGGTAAGTTCTGAAACTCAATCTTGTGTTAAATGTGATAAGTGTGCTGATTTTGAAAAACTGACTGATGAAAATAAGCTTCTCAAGGTTCAACTTGAGAGTGCAAAAATCAACTGTCAGATTTATCAAAAGGACTTAAAAGATTTCAACAAAGTTCTTGATGGTTATAAAAAGGATGTGTCAGAATTGAAAAAGACATTATCTATCAAACAACTTGCCATTAATAATTACATAAATGAAATGGAAAACACTAAATTAGAAATGGCAACCATCAAGTGCTTTGCGGAAAAAGTTAACAAGAAACTTGAAAGTTACAAGCATATTGCATACGTAGTTGATCATATCATTGAGGAACCCTCCCAGACAAATAGTGCAAACTATAAGTCAGTTCCATCTTCGGTATTGTTTGAGAATCACACTTTACATGCAATACCACCGGAGACTTTAATTCATCCTGATCCCACACCAGAAAATGAACCTAACACTTCCAGTGTCGGGGATCCATATTCTGATGTGAGACCAGTATTGGGAAATACAGAGGGTGTGGTCGCTACAGATGATTCAGATGAAGAAGATGAATCATCTGAGACGGTTGAAAGTGATAGTGATATCCCTGATGAAAATCATATAATCACTACTGAGCCAGTCTCACCGTCTCAGATAATCCATCCAATGGCAAATGCTCATCGCAAACATGAGAGTAAGAAAAATGATAAATTTGTTGGTAAAAGTTTTGAAAAGGAAAAGGTTAAGAATGTTAAAAAGAAGGTTGAAATTAAAACTGAGAAAAATGTTGAAAAACCGGTTGAGAAGAAAAATGATTTAAAATCTGAGAAAAATGATTCAAATGTGAGCAATAAAGTGCGTGATAAACCTGTCAAAATCTTCTATCGGATGCAAGGCTCCGATAAGATTTTGTCTGATGATGAGTTTCCGATTCAGTTTGTCAATTACACAAAAATCGAAAAGATCTGGCAGGAAAGTACGATTTGGTTCCCAAAATCTGAAAGGACCAACGACATTCCTCAAGAGATTTTAGACAAAATTTATTCGGAAAAGGATGCAAAGGTAAATGTCACACAGTTTGTTTTGCCAGTGCACAAAGAAAATAGTTTTATTGAACCGATTTACTCGAAGGATCCAGCTCCTGAGAGTTTAAGGAAACAATGCATGGTCGATCGATATCCCATTGCTAGTTTTTCCAAGTCGCCGATCAAGGAAAACTATGAGGAATACCGTGCGTGTTATAAGTGTGGGGAACGGGGACATTTACTTGCCGCCTGCCCATACGTACGACACAAAAGGCACGAGGTGGAAAAGAGGCAATATCATGAGTATCCGGTTGACAATTATAGCTATCAACAGAGGCGGCATTTTTCCCAACAACATTTTTATAATCAAAACAATTTTTACAACAAGGGGGAAAATCGGCCGATGACGTATGATAAGCACAACCGGAAGAACACTGATAAATCTAGTAAGAAACCTCAGATGAACTCAACTGATGATACCAAAAAGGTTAATTCTAAACTTAATGGTACACAATCAGTTGGACCTGTCTCTGTTAAATCAGAGAAGGTAACCAAGAAGGTTGCTTTAAAAGAAGAAGTAAAGAAACCGACTGAGACTTCAAAATCTCAGATTCGGATCTTGAAAAGATCTAAGCAATCTTGGTCATCTAAGGAATCTGAAGGAGCTTCTACTTCACAAAGCAAGAAGAATGAGAAAGAGAAAGTTGTTAGTAAGGAGAAAGGAGTTGAAGTAACTCCAGTTGTTTGTGATCAAAAAGACTCTTTGAAACAACCTGTTCAAAGACCCAAGACCAACCAGGCTTGGGTCCCCCGAAAGAACTAACTGATCTACTTTAAATGTGCAGGGAGCTCCAGCTGGCCCTGTTAGCAGTCTATGGATTGTTGACAGTGGAGCTTCTGGTCACATGACAGGGGACCTCGCGCTACTCTTTGACATCAAAAATATTAACGGAGGTTATGTGGCTTTTGCTGGAAATAAGGGAGGCTACATCACTATGGAGGGGAGTGTAAGCAATGGGGTCGTAACATTTGAGCGGATTTCTTATGTGAAACAAATAGATTATAATTTGCTCAGTGTTAGTCAGATTTGTGATAAACAATTTTCAGTGTATTTTGATGACAAATCCTGTTATATCTTGAAACCTGGGTTTGAGTTACCAAAAGAGTGGGTGATGCTGAAGGCACCGAGAGTTAACAACTTGTATATTCTCGACATGTCTAAAGCAATGACCACCCATGGCCAAGTCACGTGTTTCCTCTCCAAAGCTACAGAAAAAGAATCCATTATGTGGCATAGGAGAATGGGACACATCCATTTGAGAAAGATGAATCAGCTTGTGAAGAATGAACTTGTCACGGGAGTTAATGTCAAACACTTCCATCTGAATGACAAGTGTATCAGTTGCAAGAAGGGCAAGCAACACAAACAATCCCATAGACCAAAGAAAGTTAATTCTGTTGAGCTGCCACTAGAACGTTTGCATATGGATTTATTCGGTCCAGTCAGACGTAAAAGTCATGCCGGAGAGTTATACTGTCTTGTGGTGACTGATGATTATTCTAGATTTTCATGGGTAATGTGTTTGCATCAGAAAAGCGACACTTTTGACAACTTGAAGGTTCTGTTTACACGTCTGGAGAATTTATATGGTCTGAAGATCAAAAGAATCCGGAGTGATAATGGGACGGAGTTTAAAAATGCTCAGATGGATGATCTTTGTGCAAACAAAGGAATTCATCATGAATATAGTGCTCCGTACACACCCCAGCAGAACGGTGTCGCAGAGAGAAAGAACAGGACTCTTATAGAGACGGCGAGAACTATGCTTGCGGATTCAAATCTTCCAGTCATGTTCTGGAACGAAGCTATTTACGCGGCATGTTATACTCTTAACCGTGTTTTGACAGTGAAGAAGTTTGGCAAGACTTCTTATGAGCTGTTGAACCGTCGCAAGCCGAATCTTGAGTATCTAGAACCATTCGGTGCCCCATGTACAATGTTGAATCCTTCGGAAAAGTTTGCACCAAAGGCTGAAGAAGGTTATTTTGTTGGATATGCAACCCCATTAAAACGGGTATTCAACAAAAGTACTCGAAAAGTCGAGGAGTGGGCTAATGTCGAAGTTCAAAGATATACACAAAATGTACAAGGTGGAGGACCAGATTGGATGTTTGATTACAAAGATTTCTTTGAATCATTCAATCTAGATAGCTTGGTTGAAGAAGCTGTACTTCGATTATACTACGAGGTCGAAAACGCCGGAACTTCACCGTTAGTGCGTCCGATCACGGTAACCCCCCAAGCAGCTTCTAATGATGCCACTGCTCCTGTATTGGAAGAAGAGGTGTTCCAAGAAGCTTCTACATCGCTTAATTCATCCGAATCAGAATACGAAGACGATGATGCAACAAGTGAAGCTATTCTGGACAATGCTACAGTGACACCACCAGTGAACCCATCTACTACTGATGCTTCAACATCAAATGTGGGTAATGATCTGGATTCTACAGAGAATTTGACAACTCAGACGGGAGTACAAGTACCTGATTATCCGGAATCTCGGATACATCGGATACACCCGCTTGAACAAGTTATCGGTGATCCTGGTAGCAGTGTAATGACAAGAGGACAGCTGAAGAATGCTCAAGCACCAGATAACATTGGCAATCTTGCTTTATATGCCAAAATTCAAAAATCTGGTTTTCAAAATGACTGGTCTTTTGCTTGTTATGTTTCGCAGGTCGAGCCGCGGACATACAAGGATGCTCTTTTGGATGATGCCTGGGTGGAAGCAATGCAGGAAGAGTTATTGCAATTCCAGAAACTTGGTGTATGGACCCTGACTGATTTACCTCCTGGAAGAAAGAAGATAGGCACTAAATGGGTGTTTAAGTGCAAGAAAGATGATAGAGGAGTCATTGTGCGAAACAAAGCTCGTTTGGTGGTTCAAGGTTTTCATCAGGTTGAAGGAATCGACTACAATGAAATCTATGCACCGGTTGCACGCTTGGAAGCTATCAGAATGTTCCTCGCGTTTGCATCATGGAAGAAATTTAAGGTGTATCAGATGGATGTAAAGAGCGCATTTCTTTACGGTGTGGTCAAAGAGGAAGTTTACGTAGGTCAACCACCGGGCTTTGAAGACCCAATCCACCGGGATAAGGTTTATGTTTTAAACAAAGCACTGTATGGTTTGCACCAAGCTCCGAGGCAATGGTATGAGGAGCTGAGCACGTATCTTCTCTCGAAAGGATTCAAACGCGGACTGGTTGATTGCACCCTGTTCACGAAAAGATCAGGAGATGACTTGCTTCTAGTACAAATTTATGTTGATGATATTATTTTCGGGTCTACTAATGAACTTCTGTGCAGGGAATTTGAACAAGTTATGCAGGAGAAGTTTGAGATGAGTGCTATGGGGGAAATGCAGTTTTTCCTCGGCTTGCAGGTGGAGCAAAGACCAACGGGGATCTTTATTCACCAAACCAAATATGTTTCTGAAGTCTTGAGCCGGTTCCAGATGGATGATTCCAAGCCGATGGATACCCCGATACAACCCAATCACGGGATTGGTGTTGACCTTAAGGGGGAGCTGACAGATCCATTTACATTCAGAGCAATCATCGGATCTCTGATGTATCTAACAGCGTCTAGGCCTGATATAATGTTCGCGACATGTCTTTGTGCTCGTTATCAATCGAAGCCGAAACAAAGTCATTTAGCAGCCGCGAAGCGTATCCTTAGATATCTGAAGGGTTGTCCATCAAAAGGACTATGGTACCCTCATGATGATAATTTTGACCTAATCGCTTTTAGTGATGCAGATTGGGGCGGCTGTGACAAGGACAGCAAATCCACAACGGCTGGATGTCAGTTTATGGGGAGCAGGCTCGTGACCTGGCAATGCAAGAAACAAACCGCAGTTGCACTATCCACATGTGAAGCAGAATACGTTTCAGCATCGAGCTGCTGCTCACAGGTTCTTTGGATCCAACAGCAGATGGTGGATTACGGTTTGCAATTTCTTAAAACCCCTATTTACTGTGATAATGAGGCCGCAATCGCATTAACAAAAGACTTAGTAAATCACTCAAAGGCTAAACATATTCGGATTAAATATCATTTTATCCGTGATTGTTATGCTAAAGAGTTGATCGATATGGTCAAAATCCACACTGATTACCAACGCGCAGATCTTTTTACCAAAGCTTTTGACAAATCCAGATTTGATTATCTTTTAAAAGCTAATGGTATTAAGGAAAAACAGGACTGATCACCACCTCAGTCTATCATTTTTTAGTTAAAATTTTTACTGCTTTTCAGAAAAATTTCGAAAATCCAAAAACATTGAAAAATTTCAAAATCCATAAAAATTAGAAAATTTCTTTGCTGACTGCTATATCTTCTTCCCTTAGATTAATGCCGTCAGATTTCTGTGAACAAACGATATCTGGGCAATCACATATTTGAAATGCTCCAGCTTATCCTTGGGAACAGTAAATTCGAAAATTTATAAAAATCAGAAAATTCTAAAATGATTTCCTGGAGTATAAAGGGAAATGATAGTACATCAGTGGGGATCTGACACATTCTAAATAATGTAATGCTATATAGGGCGTGTGTCTGAGTCTGTGCGATGTGCTGATAGGCTTCGTAGACCTATTACTGCGTGTCTGATACATACATATCAAACGATTTGTTGTGTGGATGAACTCCTCATGGGCATATGGTCTTAGTACCGTAATTTCGTTTGATAGGGTATTTGTACAAAACTCGGAGGTTTAGGGTCGTTATGTTATTAGTTGTCTGGGGATAGCCTATCTGATCTTCTGCTGTAAGTCATTACGGACCTAGATCAGACAGGATGTCTTTATAAAAGAGCTTTATGCCAAAACCTAAAGTTACCGAATTGAGGAACTTTCCATGTTATATGATGATCAAAGATTATCTATAATATCGTATTGATCATTGATGCAAATCATGATTAATATCAGTCCTCAACCTGGTATGGTGCATATGTTACTTTGCTGCATTAATTTGCTGACCTGTATACCTCTATGCATTATATCTTGAACAATTACAGACAACAAAAGCATAATCACGCTTTACAATGAGTCTTTGTGCATTTACTTCTTGATACGGGAGTATGTCGTGTGCGTGGGAACCACAGACAATTGCGTTTATACTATAAATATCAGTATCAGTATAAAGCATTGCATAAAAGTCTGCATGAGAGTTTATGTGGATCACAATATCAGCAGTTGCCAGATCACACATTGTCTTTAATGATAATAATTTCAAAAAGATCAACGGTGTGATCAGATTTCTCATAAACTGATATGATCCCTTTTCCGGAATCACAAAAACATTTACAGTTTTTCATTTACATTTTTTACATTTTACTTTACTGTCAAAAATTACAAAACTCAAAAAGATTTTAGGTGTGTTTTAGCATAAACTTTAGAAAATCCAAAAAGATTTTGCTTTTTCATCTTATTTTTGATAACTGATGGTGGTTGATGTCGATTTTCTAAAACCTGGTACACCAATTGAGTATTGTGATCTTTATAATGTGAAAATATGATGATTGGATGCTTAAAAGTTGAGAAATAATTGAATCGGGATTCGTTTTTGCAATTTGGAAAATTTTCAAAAATTCCAGTTTACATTCGCCCATTCGTTTGGTCGAATGTGGAATTTTACAGTCTCATTCGTATGTATTGACGGGCGAAGGAGAGTGTTCTTCATCAATTTCTCATTCGAACCCTTTTGCCTCATTCGAACCCTTTCAATAGGGTCGAAGGAGACAAAAGTTTCTCCTTCGTATGGTCAATATGGGCGAAGGAGGATGCCTATATAAGTCCATCTGCACATTCGAACCTTCACTTATTTTTTATCAGAATTTTTATCAGATTGTCACCTTGTTGCTCGTTTTATTTACACATTACCATTGTCTTCTACTTGTTGAACTGATCATTTTGCCCTTAATTACACAGGTAAACAACAAGATTTCAGGGATTAATCGACGTTTGAACTTTCGAACCCTAATTTTCTAAAACATGCTATAAACTGTTTGATTGTTCAAATTGTTTGTGTGTGTTCATTCTTTGTGTGTTTTAGGGGGAGAATCATCATCAAACAAGGGTTAAATCATATCAGATTGATGGATTTGGTCAAAACCCATTCGAACCCTTGTTTTTGATCTGAAAACATACAAATAATGAATAATAATGTTTGATGTTTGTTTTAAAAGTTTATTCGGAGTGTTTAGTACATGTTCCAATCAAATGATCATGTTTTTAATGGTTAAATTTCAGAATTGAATTTTTGAAAAACTGTATTACTTTCGTCTGTTTTCGAGTGGGCGAAGGAGACATTATGAACGGGCGAATGAAGAAAAGTGGTCGAATGAAAAACTTTTTGTTTAACTTTTTACATTCGTATCAAACATTCTCATTCGTACCCTATAAAACACTCATTCGCACCCCCGTTTGGGCGAATGAGGTAGTTTTACCAAAATTTTCAATTTTTGAAATTTTACGATTTCTAACTTGTGTTTTTGATTTGTTTTGCAGATTCTAAACATGTCTGAACAGGAGAAAACCACAGAGCAAGCCGGATCTTCTTCCCAACCAGCTAAGACGAAACAGTTGGACTTTGAAAATGCACACAACTGTTGTGCGTATTTGGGAGATGTGAAGAAACATGTTGAATTTACCGAGATCATTGATTACTTCAAGAGATGCCGAGTACTTGACGCGATTGCTACACCTGCCGTCATTTACAGGGATATCATGCAAGAGTTTTGGGAGAACGCCAAGATGGACTTCTGGAAGTGTCAATCTTGTTTGATTAGCAAAGTCCAAGGTCAGAGGATTATAGTTTGTGAAGATGATCTTAGAGAGGCGTTGAATCTTGATGATGAGAAGGATGACCCGAAAGAGTTGGAGTTTATGGATCAAAGGAAGTGTTTCTTGAGGATGAAGTATAATGGTCCGATCACCGATGGTTCTCTACATAAGGGAAAACTGTGCCCTCAGTTTAAATATTTGGCACATGTTTTAATTCACGTGTTTGGATCGGCTGCGGGTGGATTTGATTTAATGAGGAAAAGCATAAGCTCGATGATGGTGGCTTTAATATTGAACAAACCGTTCAATGTTTCTGGGATGCTTATGAATCATCTACTAGAGCCAGTTAATGGAACAAGGACACTAAAGTTTTTATTATATCCTCGGTTTCTACAAATGGTGTTCGATAATAAGTATAAAGACTTGAAGAAGGATCCAAAACAGATTGTGGTTCAAGAGCATATGACGTTGAACACACTTGCCAGGATGAAAGCATACAAAGGCTTATCTGCTAATGAACGTCCTCCAGTTAGGCGTTTATTTGGTCATCTGGCGAATATAAACTATGAGGATCCAGGAAAAGATGAGCCAGGGAAAGGGAAAGTGAGACATGATGATAGCAATTCTGATACTGATGATCCTTTACATCATATTGATCCTGATGCAAAGCGAAAGAGACAGATAGTGAATGTGGGAGCTAAGGGTGGCAAGATGAAAAAGAAGGAGGTGACTATTAAGGTTGTTGAACCTGAGAAGGAGAAACAGAAGTCTGCTCCAAGGAGACAGAAGAGTAAAGCTCAAAAGGGTTTACATTTAGTAGATGAAGTGTCTGTCGATTCTGAAGAGACACAAGAAGATGAGAGATGGAATTCTGAGGCTGAAACTGTTGAGACCACCTTGCCCAAGGCCACTGTGGCTGGTGCGTCTGCTGGTGCTGAAGATGAAGGTGTTAGGAGTCCAGTTGAGGACGATTTTGTTTTGAATGTTGATGAGATTGAAACTGGTTCTCCTGTTCAAGCACAGAAAAAGAAGAAACAGGAGAAACCGAGTTTGAAGAGAAAGAAAGAACTTGAAATATTGATGGCTGGAAAGAATTTACCACCAGCTACTAGTTCAAAGTCACCGGTTGCTGAACAGGCACAGAAGAAACAGAAAACCACAACAACTTCAAGCACACCACAAACAAAAGGCATTCCAATGGATGATGTGAATGAAGCATTGGATAATGTGTTGAAGAAAATGAGAAAAGGGAAGATGCAAGAAGTTGTTGAACAACCTGTTAAGAAAAAGGTTTCTGTTGATAGTGATGTTATGGATGCTGTTAATCAACGACTGACTAAAATGATGAATATCATTAACAAACAGCAGAGTGAGATTGAACAGTTAAAAACGACTGACAAGAAGATGTTAGAGGTTGTAGTCACATCAGCGGATGATAATGCTTTGATGAAGAAAACCATTAAGAGGTTAAAGAGGGAAAACAAAAAGTTGCTAAAGCATGAGCAACGAAATACAAGAAGAATAATGGCTTTGAAGGAGGAGAACAAAGAACTGAAAAAGAATAACAGAAAGATGGATAGTCTGATTCAAGACTTGTACAGTCGAGCTCCTCAACTTCAAGCTGGTGAGGAAGACAAAGAGGTAGATGTACAACAGGTTGATTATGAACCATCAGATGAAGAGGAAGATGATGAATTAGATGAAGATGCTGGAAATGATACTAAGAAGAAGAAGAAAGATGATGATGATGGTGATGATGGTTCGAGTGATGGTTCAGGTGAAAGCGGCTCTGCTTCTGATGATAGTGATGATGATAATGATGACGCTGATCAGTTTTCATATGAAAAGCGTGAAACAGAGAAGGGAGGAGAATCAAGTTCAAAAGCTCCTGGAGAGAATGTAGATGATGATGATATTTTCTGGAACGAAAAACTGAAGTCATTGTCTGAAGAAGATAAAACTAAGTATCGTCAGATGTTAACTGATCGAGTCTGGACGATAGACATGACTAGCAGGTTTCCTGAAATATTTGAATCTGAGAATAAACTCTTCGAATTGGAATATGATGACCCTGATCTTGAAGATGGGGAAGTGTCTGCGGCTATCTCAAAAGAAATTTTGGAAGGTTTAGCAAAGCAAGTGGGTAAAACGTTAGAAGAATTACTTGCTGATAATTTTATTCCTCTGATTCCTGAGAAAGAAGCTGGAAATCACTCAGATGATCGTGATGTTCCTGCATTCGAGGAAGTCGAGATGGAAGATATTACGAGTGATGAATATCCACAATATTTCAGAACAAATCAAGATTGTGGATTTTCATTCTCAGACGAATTGCTAAACCATGCTGAGAAAATAGCCAAAGAGAAAAGTAAGATGTTTGAAGATAAAATCTTTGAAGGGCATGAGAAGCCTCGGTTCGAACAAACTGACAGTTTGAAGGAGTTGTTGAGGAAGCTGAAGGAGAAGGAGAATAACCGCCCTAAAGCTGATATTCAGGGAAGCTTCTACAAACTTCATAGCAGTATGTTTAAAGGTCGTGCTTTGGCCTGGAAGTTTGTCAAAGAGCTTAGATGTTTTGCAGTGAAATGGGAGAAGGGTATTCTATACTTTGAGAAGTTTCATCATTTAAAGACTCTTCCTTACTGGGCAATCAGGGATATTTGTCGTCACCGTCTAACGGGAGCGCCAAATAGCCAGATTGAATATTTTGCTGAAAAGATGACTCGTGAAAGTCGAACCGAGTGGAATTTGTTTAGACCTCAGTATCCAAAGAGAATTGAACACAAGAAGGAGATTAATGAGATAACTGGATTGCCCAAGGTCACTTTGAAGTATAAACCACCGCGAGTGCTGAAGAAAATTCCATTGTTGCATATTCCTCAGCATTTCGCTAAAGACTTTATCTGGTGGTACTATGATTGGAAGAGAGCAGAGGCCGTGATTGTGTTAAAGGATGGTGAGAAGGATTATAAGAAAGTGCTTATTTTTGATCCTATGTGGCTAATCAATTGCTCACATGAGGATATCATTATGTTATTCTATAATCCTATCTATTCAGACGCAAAAGATGCTGAACAAGCAGGAAAATACCAACGTGTGGTATTTCTATGCTTTGCGTATGACATCAACGCTGGATGTGACTTTGAGCAGAAGTTGGGAAAGAGTGTTGAGAAGGTTGTGCCTGTGAAGAAATCAAAGAAGAAGATTGTTCAGGAACCGGTACTGACTAGAGAACAAAAGGTTATTCGACATATCAGATTAATGAACAAGATCATGGATGAGCAGAGAAGATTACAATCCAAGCAATAGTCGAGGGGGAGTTTGTAGGTGCATATATGCGACTAATGCTTTGGATTAGATAAAACATATGTTTTGTTTCCTGTCGAAGGTGCGAAGGAAAGTTTTGGTAGGTGCGAAGGAGAGGTTTAGAAGGTGCGAAGGAAGAAGTTTTGGGCGAATGAAGACTGTTTATTGTGTAGTTTGGTTCGACCATTCACAATGGGCGAACCTGCACATTCGCATGAACAAAATGGGCGAATGTGCAGTCTATAAATAGGCAAACTCAGTTTTTGTAGTTAACTTTTGAGTCAGTTATTTCCCGCCACTTTCTGAATTCTCTCTGTAACTTTTATAAACTTGTTTTTGCGTCTAATCCTTGATTGTAATCACCTTTCTACGTGTATTCAAGTTTGTTTATTAATGAAAAGCTTTGAAAATGATGATTTGTGTGTGTTTATCTGATTAGTTATCATTTTGTGCTGGTTTTGGGGATTCCGCACCCAAAACTAAATTGTTTGATTGTCTTTGTAGCTTATCGATCCTTTCACGCGCATACAATGGGGGCGTCAGCGGTTAAGATGGGTAAATATTTGGAGTTTAGAAGAATGTCGATGGTGGAATGGAATGAAACGTTGTCATCTGTTTTAACCAGATAGGGGAGACAATTGTGGGTGGCTTTAGCTTGAAGATCCATTGTAATGGATTTCGAAGGTGAAGATGATTGAAATTTGATGGAGGGTTTGAGAATGAAGAAGGCGGTTTTCAGTATTTTGAATACAATGAGACAGTGTAACGTCTGTTGTGGTAAAACAGGGTTTTTATAGGCTCAAGGAAACCGCTGATGTGGCCAAACCTCTGCTTATATGAGCAGACGTGGCAATCATCTGATGGATGAAACATCTGGTGGAGAACAGCTGTTTTTGGCAAACAACTGATACAAACAGCTGATGGAACCATTTTTTTTTATATAGATATAGTATAAATATATAAGGGGACAGTTGTTTTATCTGAAACAGATTTTTCAACTAACAGTTGTTTTATCTGATCAGATGTTTTGAAACAGATTTTCCAACCAACAGTGGATATGAATGAAACAGCGGTTGTTTTATCTGATCAGATGTTACAAACAGATTTTTCAACCAAACAGCTATTTGAAAAAAAAATTTGATTTTCTGAAACATTTTATTATGATTTATTAAAAATTTATTTGTTTAATCCATGTTTAACATACCAATTCTGGAAATCAGATTTGTAAAGGTAGATGTGTCTAAAGCTTTTGTTAACACATCTGCCAACTGATCCTCTGTTGGAACATGGTGCAGAGAAATCAAACCTTTTTCATAGCTGTCTTTGACAAAATGATGTCTTATGTCAATGTGTTTGGTAGTGGAATGAGAGACTGGATTCTTGATGATATTTTCAGCAGCTTGACTGTCCAACATGAGTGGAGTCTGTAGTGCAGTTATCCCAAAATCCAGTAGTTGATTTTGAAGCCACATGAGTTGGGCTGTACAGCTTGCAGCAGCAATGTATTCAGCTTCAGCTGTTGAGGTTGAAACAGCTGCCTGCTTTTTGCTTTGCCAGGACACTAAGGCATTCCCTAGAAATTGGCACCCTCCTGATGTGGATTTTCTTGTGGTGTGACAGCCAGCAAAGTCACTATCTGAATAACCTGAAAGCTCAATGTTTCCATTAGCAGGATACCAGATACCAAGTGTGGGAGCACCTTTGAGGTATCTGAATATCCTTTTCACAGCAATAAGGTTTGACTTTCTAGGTGAAGCCTGGGATCTTGCACAGACACAGGTAGCAAACATAATGTCTGGCCTAGATGCAGTTAGGTACAGTAAAGACCCAATCATGCATCTATAATGTGTTTGATCAACCAGTTCATCCTTGTCATCAATAGAGAGCAGCTTGACTGTACTCATGGGAGTGCTACATGTCTTACAATCATTCATCTCAAATCTGCTTAATAAATTCTTTACATATTTGTTTTGGTGAATGAATGTGCCATTTTGCAGTTGTTTCACTTGAAGACCAAGGAAACACTGAAGCTCCCCCATGGCACTCATCTCAAACTCTGCTGTCATGAGTTTTCTGAACTCTTCACACATTTGGTTACATGTGGATCCAAAAATGATGTCATCCACATATATTTGAACAATCATTAAGTGTTTCCCTTTCCATTTAAGAAATAAAGTTTTGTCTATTTTACCTCTTGTGAAGCCAATGGATAAGAGAAATGTGGAAAGAGTTTCGTACCAGGCCCTTGGTGCTTGTTTGAGTCCATACAAAGCTTTGTTGAGCTTGTAGACATAGTCAGGATGGAATGTGTGTTCAAAACCAGGTGGCTGACATACATAGACCTCCTCCTGAATTTTGTCATAAAGGAAGGCACATTTGATGTCCATCTGATACACCTTTATGTTGTGGTTGACAGCAAAGGCTAAAAAAGAGTCTGATGGCTTCTAGTCTTGCTACAGGAACAAAAGTCTCAGCATAATCTATTCCTTCTTCTTGTCTGAAGCCTTGAACCACAAGCCTGGCTTTATTCTTGACAACAATACCCCTTTCATCAGTTTTATTTTTGAAGACCCACTTTGTTCCTATAGGACAAACATCCTTAGGAAGTGGTACAAGCTCCATACTGGTTGTCTTTTAAATTGAAGGAGTTCTTCTTGCATGGCTTCTACCCAACTGTTGTCTTTCAATGCCTCTTGGTACTTGACAGGTTGTGTGAGGGATAGGAAACCTGCAAAAAGACAGATATTGGAGGATTGGCTTCTTGTGAGCACACCCTCTCTGATGTTGCCAATGATATGGTCTGGTGGATGAGCTCTTAAGTAAATGAGATCTCCCTGATATGGAACAATGGCATTTTGAGGTGATGGATAGAGGTTTGGTGACTCTGTTGGTGTAACATCTGTTGGTACTTCTGTAGTGCCATCAGATGTTTGGAATGGTAATGGAGGAATGGGTCCAAGTGGTGTGAAACTGGACTGACTTTTGTCAACAGATGATTGACTCTTGTCAACAGATGATAGGTCAGTGATTGTGAAGGGTGAAGCAGTGGTTTGAGGACAAGACTGGCCAATAGTGGTTGACACAGCTGTGACAGAGTTTTGACAATTGTTTTGAACAGCTGCTTCCTCTGAGGCAGAATAGATTTTGTAGTGACTAGGGATCACAACATCTGTTCTGTAATCTTGTTGTGGAGACTGTGGAATACCTGCATTGTTAGTTTTAACAGTGATATCTTCAAATTTGAATTTATCTAAATCAAATAGTTCAGCAGGGTTTGCAGGGATTTATAGAGATGAAAGTTCATTGAACTTTACATTCAGAGTTTCTTCTATTGTCTTGGTCCTTGTGTTAAACACTTTATAGGCCTTAGCAGTAGAAGAATATCCCAGAAAATAACCACAGTCTACTTTGGCTGCAAATTTTGAAATGGAATCTTTGAGATTTAAAATGAAACATGGGCAGCCAAAGATTTTGAAAAATGAGATTAATGGTTTGATTTTGAACAAAATTTCATAAGCAGTTTTTTGATGTCTGGGGTTGATCAAAACTCTGTTTTGAACATAGCAAGCAGTGTTTACAGCTTCTGCCCAAAAGGACAGTGGCAAACCAGAATCTGCTAGCATGGTTCTTGCAGCTTCTATAAGAGTTCTGTTTTTCCTTTCAACCACCCCATTTTGTTCTGGTGTTCTTGGGATGCTGTACTGCCTCACAATCCCTTTTGACACACAGAAGTCATCCAACTCCTTATTCTTAAACTCTGTTCCATTGTCACTCCTGAAGACTTTTACTGGCAAGTCATATTGTATTTCAACTTTGGTGACAAAGTCCTTCAATATACCTGCAGTCTCATCCTTAGAATGTAAAAAGTAAGTCCATGTAAACCTAGAAAAATCATCAACTATGACAAGACAAAATCTCTTTCTTCTTAGACTCATGATTTTAACAGGGCCAAACAAGTCCATGTGCAACAGTTGTAGACACTGACTGGTTTTGGACTCATCAATGGATTTGTAAGAGCTTTTATGTTGTTTCCCTTTTAAACAAGAAACACAATGCTCATCACATTTAAATTCATTTGATGGTAAACCTCTGACAAGGCTTTGTGTGGAGAGTGTGTTGATAGTGTTAAGGTTGGTGTGACCCAATCTCCTATGCCACAATTCTGTCTCCTTAGTGGAGGCAGCAGAAAACAAGCAGACATTTGCCATAGGATTGTCCTTTAACATATCAACAACATACACATTGCCACTTCTATGAGCAACAAGTTGTGCTTTGCTCTCAGCAATAATGGTATCAATCTTTTTCACCACTTCTGGCCTAATAATCTTACAAGTTTTCTTTGTGAAAAATGAGCCATAACCTTTGTCACTCATTTGTGAAACACTCAGAAGATTAAACTTGAGATTATCAATAAGATTGACATTTTTAAACTTGAGTTTTCCAGCATGTACAGTCCCTAAACCCAACACCTTACCTTTTGAATCATTACCAAGGGATATATCACCCCCTCCATGAGCCAAGAAGTCCAGAAGAAGGGCTCTACATCCTGTCATGTGCCTGGAGCCTCCATTATATACATACCAAAGACTATCTAAACAAGCAGAAGCTCCCTGCACATCAGTAAATGATTAGTTTTGGTGAGTGTCCAAAGCCAGTTTGGCTTTGGATGGGTCCTCAGACCTCTCAGACTCAAGCTTTGGAAGGTGATCAGTGGTTTGGACTAATTTCTGAATTAAGTTCAACAACTGCTGCTGACCATTTGCCAGTGCCTGAATGTCAACACTTGGGGCGGCAGTTGTTTGATCACTTCCTGACAGATGATAATACCCATATGGATTTCTGTTCACTCTTGGTTTAGAGGGTCTTTTTGGCTCCTCATAAACATGTGGCAGACTGTGACATGGTGGTTGACCATAACCTCTTGGGTATTTGCTTGAGGGTGGAGCATCTGTTACTTGGACATCTCTAGAAGCAGATGTTTCAAGCCTTTTAGTAACAGGTGTTTGGACAGGGGTGAAAGTCTGTTTGGGCTTTCCTTTTGAAGTACTAACCACAGGGTTTGCAAGAGTTTTAGCTTTGTATTCTTGTATTTTTACATCAAAATTTTTGAGATACAAGCACTCTTTGGTCTTGTGATTCTTTTTCCCACATATTGAGCATGTGGCTTTGGAATCACATTCACTTGTTCCTTTGTTAATGTCATATGCTTTTAGAAGAAAACAGTTTTTAGTGACATGATTCTTCTTTTCACAGAAATCACAGAACAAGTTGACAGTCTTTTCTTTCTTCTTCCCCTTTTCAGCCTTCTTTTCAGCAGATGTTTGAGCATCTGCTGGAAGATTTTTCAGGGGAATAACTTTTGCCAGGGGATTGACTTTTGCTTGAGGAGCTGTCTTTCCCTCAGGTGTTTTGAAATCAACAGGTTTAAAATTCTCAAGAGTATCACACTCTTCAGACCATGTAGGTTTAAATTCATACTTTTCAAGTTCAGTAAAAGATGAGGAACCTTCTGGTTTTTCAAGAACAATTTTCTAACCATTTGGTTCAGTGATTTTAATCTCTTGACCCTGCAGGTTTGTTGGTACTACCTCAACAGACATTTGACTCTTTTTGTCAGTGTTTTCAAAAGCTGGAGAAGTGGTTTCAAAACCAAAACCAAACTTCACATGACTTTTGGTTTGATTGTTGAGTAGCATCTCAAAACCTCTACATGATTCCACCCATTTCTCACATTCAACTTGGGTGGACTCAAGCTCACTTTTACAACTTTGATATTTTGCTATCATAGTTTGGAGCTGGTCTTTGGTTATGGTTACTTCATGTTTTAAGCTGCTTATTTCAGACTCTTTTGCAGTTAAACTTGTTTTTAAATCTTTTGTGAGTTTTTCAAATTTAACTTCATCATCCAAAATTTTCTTTCTAAGGTTTTCATTCACCTCTTTGATGTTCGCAAATGCTATTACACATTTGTAAAAACACAACTCTTTTAGAATTTGAGGAGATACCTTAGCAGCAGCCATCAATGCACAATCACACTTGTACTCACAGTCATCAGATGCACCCCAGGGATCTGAGAGATTCACAGCCTCTTCTTCAGGTTTTTTACCTGTAACAACTTCACTAACAACATCATCAGTCACAACATCAGATTCAGTTACCACCTCCTCAGATTCAATCTCATCCACCATGGCCATGAAACAAAAGTTTTCTGGTTCATTTTCAGCTTTGGCAACTAGTGCAAAATTTTCATCTGTTAGCTCATCAGGTAGACTGCTCCAATCAACAAAGCCTTGTGTAAAGAAGCTCTGTTGACTGGTCTCTGCAGGAGCAGAGGATGAAGCAACAGTCGTTTGCACAGGTGCTTGAGCAACAGGTGTTTGCACATAGTGGATCTGAGGAACAGTGGTTTGGACATACTGGACAGGAACAGTGTTTGAGGACTGTGCAAAATGAGCAGTGTTTTGCACATTTGGTCCAGGGGCATTATAGGAATTCTGATAAGTGTTGGTCTGTGGTCTTTGATTTGGATAGGTTATCATAGGTGTACCATGTTGACCCCTACATTCCCTAGCAAAATGACCAAGTCTATGACATTTGTAACACTTTATGTTTGATTTATCCAACCCAACCTTAGATCTGCCAGTTAACCCTGGAAACCTTCTTCCAGTTTTCTTGTAAAAATTGTTAGTTCTTACACTGAGAAGGGCCAATTGGTGCATAATGTCCATTTCTTCCAAATCATCAGGGTTAAAGTATTTCAGGTCATCATACTCAAAGGATATATTATCAGATGCCTGGATATCACCACCACTTGCTGTGAAAGCATAGTTTGGTGAATAAGAATTAGAGTTAAAACCTGAGTTTAAACCGGAAGTTATGTCAATGAAATGATCATAACTCTGATCCTTAGTGTTTCCAGGCACCTCATCATGACCCAAAAGTGCTGTATTCCCAGATACATAATCATCAGACACTTTTCCAGAGTCCTGGAGCTTCTTTTTCTGGTTAAGCTCTCTCTCATAGGTCAAGAGCTTACCATGAAGCTGGGTCAGTGATAGGTCTTTAAATCCAATTGAGTTTCTCATCACAATAGCAATAGTGTCCCATTTGTCTGGTAGTGATCTTAAAAACCTATGGTTCAAGGTTGAATGAGGGTAAGTAAGACCAACCAATTTTAGTTCATTAATTAAACAATTAAACCTCTCAAACTGTTGAGTTAATGACTCTCCTTTGACATGACTGAATGTTTCATATTGTTGGTTAAGTATTTCACGATTGTTTTCAATAACCTCCTCAGTCCCACCAAACTGTTCTTTCAGTGCATCCCACAACTCCTTTGCACTGTTACAGTGTAACAACCCAGCATATATATCATTGGGTAGAGCCATGGCCACAATACTGAAGGCCTTAGCATCTAACTCAATTTTCTGAAAATCCTGGTCGGAGTAGTTTTCAAGTTTCTTTGGCTCAAACACCTTGGGATCTTCAGTACTCGGCACAGTCAGGAATTACTTTCCTACGCATACCTCGTTCTTGCCTATCTAAGATAGCCTCTGGTTCTTCTTCATATGACAAATCTTCGTGAATCGAAAGTGGCGGATAACTAATGACATGGAGCGGATGATAATTATATCCTCTTAACAAGGATACATGAAAAACGTTATGAACATGTGAGAGCTGAGGCGGTAAGGCTAATCGATACGACACTTCTCCAATTCTTTCAAGAATTTCAAATGGGCCGATAAAACGAGGATTAAGCTTTCCCTTGATTCCAAATCTGCGAACGCCACGCCAAGGTGATACTTTTAAGAATATGTGGTCACCAACTTTGAATTCAAGTGTTCGTCTGTGTTGATAAGCATAACTCTTTTGCCTACTCTGAGCTTCTTTTAATCGTTCCCGAGCTATAGTAACTTTTTCATTTGTGATTTGAACTATCTCTGGTCCTTCAATAATTTTCTCTCCAACTTCTTCCCAATAGATAGGTGCTCGACATTTGCGACCGTATAATAACTCGAATGGAGCCATACCAATACTTGCTTGCCAACTATTGTTATAAGCGAATTCAACAAGGCACAAGTATTCATCCCAATTACCACTCCATTCTAACGCACATGCTCTAAGCATATCTTCTAGCGTTTGGATGGTTCGTTCAGATTGTCCATCTGTCTGGGGATGAAAAGCAGTACTGAACTTTAAACGTGTACCCCATGCTTTTTGGAAGCCTTTCCAAAATCTTGATGTGAAACGTGGATTGTTAGGATCTGAGTTTGTTTGTTTTGATTGTTTAACTAAATATGATAATAGTGAAACGAATATAGAATGAAAGTGTAGCGGAATAATAAACTGTTAATCAAAACAAGAGTGTAAATGTTTTCAGATCGAATGCTTTCATTTATCTAAAAGATTACAATCGTACAATTACTCCCCCTCAGCCTGATCACACAGTGTTTGTCTGAGAGAATGTTTGTGTGTGTGATGCAATAGAACAGTACAAGCATTGTTCTATTTATAGACAGACTTAAACCACTGATGACCTAAGTTGACGTCACCTAAGACAGTGACCTCTAACAGAATAACAAACATTAACATCTGCCTATTACAAACTACTGTTACATTGAAAGCACTGATAGTAAACAGCTGTTGTAGGAAAACTCTGATGGTCTTGTATCCACTGCTGGAGCCTAAGTCCTGTTGGTTCCAGCAGTGCTTTAGTCTTCAGTACTTGAATCAGCAGTTGTTCTTCATCAGACCTTTGGTCAGCAGTTGTTCTTCATCAGTTGTTTATTCATCAGTCCTTTGTATCAGCAGTTGTCATAGCAGTTGTTTGGATAGAACAATTGTTAGAGTCAGCAGTCTTTTGGGAGAAGTAAGTTGTAAAGACTGTTTATTGAAGGGATCAACTGTTAGCATATTTTGGCTTTCCAATCATCTGTTCTTCTCCAGGTCAGCAGTGCCAACATGGATCTCTGTCTGAAACAATAGAAGATGGCGTGCCATGGAGTCGAATAATCTCTTGCAGGAATATTTCAGATAATTTACTAACTGAAAATCCTTGTTGAATTGGTAGATAATGGGCCGATTTGGACAATCTATCAACTACAACCCAGATAACATCATTCTTCTTGAAAGTCTTAGGCAAACCAGTAACAAAATCCATTGTAATCTCATCCCATTTCCAAACAGGAATATCCAATGGTTGCAATAGTCCACTTGCTCTATTGTGCTCAATCATCACTTGCTGCCAGATGAGACATTTGCTTACGTATCGAGCAACATCTTCCTTCATGCCATTCCACCAAAAGTTCTGTCGTAAGTCTCGATACATCTTTGTAGATCCAGGGTGAATAGAAAATGGTGAGTTGTGAGCTTCAGATAATAATGACTCACGAAGGGCAGAGTCATTGGGTACACAAAGCCTTTTGCCACACCAAATCACTCCAAGCTCGTCTATGCGGAATTCTGATTGCTTGCCAACCTCAAGGTTTTGCACAATCGCCCATAGTTCTCCATCTTGCTTTTGTGCATCCTTGATTCGTGAAATGAGGTCGGGTTCTATCTGCATTCTAGCCAGATATCCATCAGATTTTCCAACATGAATACCAATGTCCATCCTTTCAAGATCTTGAATAATTCTAGGGTGAATTTGAAGACCAGATACACTCCCAACATTCTTTCTACTCAATGCATCAGCTACAACATTGGCTTTGCCTGGATGGTATTATATGTTTGCGTCATAGTCCTTCAGAAGTTCTAACCATCTTCTTTGCCTCATATTTAACTCCTTCTGAGTGAATATGTACTTGAGGCTCTTGTTGTCTGTAAAGATATCACAAGTCTCACCATACAAATAGTGTCTCCAAATCTTCAGTGCAAAGACAACTGCAGCTAACTCTAAGTCATGTGTTGGGTAGTTAACTTCATAAGGCTTCAACTGGCGTGAGGCATAAGCAATAACCTTTCCATGTTGCATTAACACACAACCTAGCCCTTTCTTTGAGGCATCGCTGTAGACTTGGTAACATCCTGAACCAGAAGGGAGGGTGAGTATTGGAGCTGTTATGAGTCGTTTCTTTAATTCTTCAAAGCTCTTATCTTGTTCTTCATTCCATGAGTACTTCACTCCTTTCCTCAGGAGTTTCGTGAGAGGTAAAGCAATGACAGAAAATCCTTCAACAAATCTTTGATAGTACCTAGCAAGACCCAAGAAACTTCGTACTTCGGTAACAGAAGTGGGTCTAGGCCATTTAGTAACAGCTTCAACCTTTGATGGGTCTACCATGATTCCATCTGCTGATATCACGTGACCCAGAAATGCCACTTGGCTAAGCCAAAAGTCACATTTGGAAAATTTTGCATACAACTTCTTTTGTCACAACGTTCTGAGTACAACATGCAAATGTGTTTCATGATCTTCGCGACTTTTAGAATACACAAGGATGTCATCAATAAAGACATTGACGAATTTATCTAGGAATTTGTGAAATATGTGATTCATCAAATCCATGAAGACTGCAGGCGCATTGGTTAGTCCAAAGGGCATAACCAAGAACTCGTAATGACCATAGCGAGTACGAAAAGCGGACCTAGGGACATCATCTTTCTAGACCTTTAACTGGTGATAACCTGATCATAGGTCGATTTTAGATAAGAATTTAGCGCCCTGAAGTTGATCAAAGAGATCATCAATACGAGGCAGAGGATACCGATTTCGGATTGTGATCTTATTTAACTCTCGGTAGTCAATACATAAGCGCATACTACTGTCCTTCTTCTTTACAAATAAGACTGGTGCTCCCCAGGGTGAAACACTTGGTCTAATAAAACCAAGCTTCAATAATTCTTGCAGTTGTTCCTTCAACTCTTTTAGTTCCAACGGGGCCATACGATATGGTGCTTTAGAGACAGGCTCAGCGCCAGGAATTAAATTGATAGTAAACTCCATCTCACGATCAGGTGGTAATCCCGGTAATTCATCTGGAAATACATCGGGATATTCACGGACAACAGGTTGACTATCAATACTATTAGTACTAGCAGAAATATCTTTAACTGATGCTAAGAATCCTTCAAAACCGTTCGATATTAACTTTTGAGCTTTCAACACGGAAATAATCTTAAGAGATTTATGGGGCAAAACCCCTTGATATACAAAATTGGGCGTATGAAGATTACTGAAAATAACACGTCGAAAATGGCAGTCTATGGTTACATGATGCCTAGATAACCAATCCATCCCTAGGATAATATCAAAATCACACATATGTATCGGAAAAAGATCTGCCATTAACATAATTGAAGCAATACGTATAGGACAATTTCTAAAGACGTGGGTGATCATGATAGAGTTTTCTAAAGGAGTGGAAATGGTCAGAGCATGATCTAACAGAGTAGGTTGGACTGGAAGGTACTTGGTAAATAAGTGAGATACTACCGAATGTGACGCTCCTGTATCAAATAATGCATAGACACTACGTTCACCGAGCTGAAGAGTTCCAGATACAGTACCTTGTGCATTAGCAGCATCAGTGGCAGTAAGTGTAAGCACTCTTCCCCTAGTGTTTGGTGGTGCAACATTTCCTCCAGTAATCCTCCTAGTTTCTGGCATAGTACACTCCTTGATCATGTGTCCAGTCTGGCCACATCGAAAACATGCTCCCGAGGCTTTACGGCAAATGCCCTGATGTTTCTTGCCACAACTTTGGCACGGAGGGCTCATGTTCTGATTCGTCTGTTGAGCTCTATTAGGTCCTCCATTAGGCCGAGTCTGATTCTGGACAGGGGCTTGATTAAGGGGTCTCGGATTCCAAGGACGTATCTGATTTCCCTGGTTTCGATTTGCTTGGACCCTACGATCCTGATGGTTTGCAGCAGTAGATGACTGACCTGAAGCTTGCTTGGGAAATCCGTCTCTGTCTCTCTTTTTGCTTTCACCAGTTCGTGATAAAAATTCCTTTCTCTCGAACTCAAAGGTTTTAATTGCATCAGCTACTTCAGTAAGGTCTTGGAATTTCAATAACATGATCGACTTCCAGATCCTATCATTGACAGCCCATTTGCACTTCTCAGCTTGGACTGCGTCAGATCCTGCCACTTCTCCCACAATACTGGCCAACCTTGTGAATCGAGTGATAAATTCAGAAGCAGGCTCATCGATCCTTTGTCGAATAACAGCATACTCCCTTATGTGAGCTTCTCTGTCAGCAGTTGAGAAATACTTATCATAGAAAATAATACGAAAGTCAGCCCATGGATGAGTAGTAGCGTAAGCATCTCCTCCTTTGACTTGCTTATATCCTTCCCACCAAGTCTGTGCGTCATCTTCTAGCTTGTAAGTAGCCAACCTAACTTTGAAGTGATCTGCAACTCCAAGAACTCCAAAGATCTTTTCAATATGGGCTATCCAATTTCTTGCTTCGATTGGATTAGTTGCATGACTAAACGATCATGGCTTTTGCTTTTGGAATCTCTCAATCCATACGTGTATGCCATTAGCATTATTGTTTGTAGCGTTTTCACCAGTTTGAGTACCAGAATTTGGATTGGTTTCTGGGGTACGAGTTTGCTGAATAACGGCCTCAACCGTTTGAGCAATAAGTTTTGAAAGCAAACCAGCAACAACTTGATTGATAGAAGAAACAACATTTGGATCCACTGCGTTTTCGTTTGCAGTAGTGTTGTTGGGTATAGGATTGGCGCGAGTGGTCCTACGGGTTTGACAATGAGGAGGCATAACTAAAATCCTATCTTAAATCTACCCAAAACCTCACAGGCCTAATTACTATGTTTAAGTTTTCTACAGAAAAGAGCCTTTGCTGTAATACCATAGCTGTAACTCCCCGGCCCGGGACGGGCTGACGTGTCACAATATCATATCAGAGACAAAAGAAAGAGTTTCTTTTAATTATTTATAAAACATATAGCGTTACGGAAGACAGGTGGTTCATAGTCTTAAAGTCAAACTACATAATATTAAACATAAGTGACAGGCTTCTTTAGGTAGCATCCTATGTTTTATTGCTCTCTCTTTATCCCGCCCAAAGTAACCTGTTAACCTGTAGATACAAAAGGTTTACGGAATGAGCTGAAGGCCCAGTACGGAATAATAGGCTCAAATAGTAACGCAATAATTAACTAAAACTGATAACATAATACGGATCTGAAACGTAATAAACATATAATGGAATTGAATCATGTAATACAGATGTACCCATAAGCCAAACTGAATTCTATTATGCGTGTTGATATACGGGTAGCTACTCCCGTCTATCAACACATGAAACGGCGCAGGTTGGCATACCCGCAACCATTTTCGGAACTGAAACTGAAGCTGAACTAGGATCGATCCATACGCCTCCTAATTGCATTGTACCACACCTGTACTTAAGAGACGCCGTGAACTAATCTCTCCGTCACGGGTGGAGCACATGATGCCGATGCCACAACATCATGCCCGCGGGACACTCCACGGGAAGCGGTAGCTTAGGGTAACAGAGTACCGAAAATCTGAGTCATGTAATCTGATGCAAATAATAACTAATAATACTAATATCACATACTTGGGAACATACGATAATGAGTGAATTAAAAGTATCGTATGATTTATATAATCTACTTTCAATATTAATATATTTAGAACGAGAAATGAACGGACGGTCAACTGAATTGATGCTCAAAGACGGAGGAGTTTTAATATTTATATATATTATCAATAGGGTTTTTATCAACTGAACCAGATAACAAAGGAAAGGGGTAAGGATCCGTACCTTAGTCGTTAATATGTTGTCTTATAGAAATTGTAATTGTTTATATGCGTTCGGATAAACCTACATTGTCGGCCACATATCTTGATAAGGCAGTGTTCAAACATAATTATTAATGTTTAATTTAGATTTTTGTATTGCCCATGTTATTTTGCTAAGTTACGTAAAACATTATATTCAAAATATTTTTACTTTATTAATCAATATAATGCTTATATTTACTAAAGTGTAAGTAGAGGTAATTATAATAGGCGTTGCTTTTATATGATAAGTCAAGCTTTGGCTATAACATGAGCTTGGCCAAAAAAATCTAATTGGGTTTGAACTCTTTCATTAATAATATTTCATACATGCATATTTAATTAATGAAATTCATTTAATTAAAACGTGTCCAGGATCATGTCTTGAAAGTATTTCATATTATTTACTAATATATTATTTTAATAGTTATTTCACTATTTTAACTAACATACATGTAAAATTATCATCTTCTCCATATACTCAAAATTCTAGTTTCATAAACCTATTTATACGTTTTCATCTATCATAATTAAAGTTTGTAACTTTGATAAGGTAGTTACCGTTGGTTGAAATCTAAAGCTTTGTGGTGAAGAAATGAAACAGCGACAGCGGCGGAACGGCCATATGAGGCAGTCTGCTCAACGGAAGCTTTGTTTGGTCCAATCTAGTCAGTGTCGGGTGGTTGGAATGGTTTGTGGGTTTGTGATCGGTATTCAAATAAAGGATGGGTTGTAACTGTTGAATTAGTTAACAAGGTCAAATTGGATAGTTGGTCTAAGGAAGGTGACGGGTTGGGTTTGGTTACCGGAACTTGATCGGAAGTAGTAACCGGTTGATGAGGATGACCGGTTGAGATGCTGATGAGTTGTCGGGTGGTCGAAACAGGGTGACGAGGGAGTTGCTTGGCGGAAACAAAATGTACAAGAAAAGAGGGTGGTAGTTTTGTGTTGGTATAAACTCGGTTGGGGTTTGGTCGCCGGTCACCGGAGATGAAGAAGGTGACCGGATGTGGTGTCTCTCTCTCTATCTACCTCTCGCGACTCTCTCTCATTCTCTTGTTTGTTTCTGTTTTGGTGTGTTGATTATGTTCATTTGTTGTAATGATCTGTTCTTTATTCTTTCATATTTATAGTTGAAGTAATGTATGCATGCATTAGATGAATGTATGTTAATAATGAAGAAGGTCATAGGTGGAAGATGGAGGAAGCATGCGTAGGTTTCAAGAACAATATGGAGTGAGCTGTGAGTGCAGAGAACTTTAACACTGATGTGTTGTCCTATTTGCTGTCATATTCTAGAAAGTTTATTATTATTATTATTATTCGGATATTACATGTAATGTGTTTGGTCAACCAGTTCATCCTTATCATCAATAGTGAGTAGCTTGACTGTACTCATGGGTGTACTACATTGCTTACAGTCATTCATCTCAAATCTTGTTAACAAATTCTTTACATATTTATTTTAATGAATGAATGTGCCATTTTGCAGTTGTTTCACTTGGAGACCAAGGAAACACTGAAGTTCACCCATAGCACTCATTTCAAACTCTGCTGTCATGAGTTCCCTAAACTCTTCACACATTTTGTTACATGTGGATCCAAAAATGATGTCATCCACATATATTTGACCAATCATTAAATCTTTCCCTCTCTATTTCAAAAATAAGGTTTTATCAATTTTACCTCTTGTGAAACCAATGGATAAGAGAAAAGTGGAAAGAGTTTCATACCAGGCCCTTGGTGCTTGTTTGAGTCCATATAAAGCTTTATTAAGCTTGTAGACATGATCAGGATGGAATGTGTCTTTAAAACCAGGTGGTTTACATACATAGACCTCCTCCTGAATTTTGCCATATAGGAAGGCACATTTGATATCCATATGATACACCTTGATGTTGTTGTTGACAGCAAAGGCTAGAAAGAGTCGAATAGCTTCTAACCTTGCTACAGGAGCAAAGGTTTCATCATAGTCTATTCCTTCTTCTTGTCTGAAGCCTTCAACCACAAGCCTGGCTTTATTCATGACAACAATACCCCTTTCATCAGTTTTGTTTTTGAAGACCCACTTTGTACCTATTTGACAAACATCCTTAGGTAGTGGTACAAGTTCCCATACTTGTTGTCTTTTGAACCGAAGGAGCTCTTCTTGCATAGCTTCTACCCAACTGTTGTCTTTTAGTGCCTCTTGGTACTTGACAGGTTGTGTGAGAGATAGAAACCCTGCAAAAAGACAGATATTGGAGGATTGGCTTCTTGTTAGCACACCCTCTCTGATGTTGCCAATGATTTGGTCTGGTGGATGAGCTCTTAGGTAGATTAGATCTCCCTGATATGGTATGATGGCATTTTGAGGTGAAGGACAGAGGTTTGGTGACTCTGTTGTTGTAACATCTGTTTGCACTTCTGTAGTGCCATCAGAAGTTTGAAATGGAGGTGGGGGAATGGGTCCAAGTGGTGTAAAGCAGGACTGACTTTTGTCAACAGATGTTTAACTTTTGTCAATAGATGATTGTACAGTGGTTGTGAGAGGTGAGGTAGTGGTTTGACGGTAAGACTGGCCAACAGTGGTTCACTCAGCTATGACAGAGTTTTGACAGTTGTTTTGAACAGCTGCTTCCACTGATGCATAATAGATTTTATAGTGACCGGGGATCACAACATCTGTTCTGTAATCTTGTTGTGGAGATTGTGGAGTACCTGCATTATTAGTTTTAACAGTGATATCTTCAAATTTGAATTTATCAAAATCAAACAATTTAGCAGGATTTGCTGGGATTTTTAGGGATGAAAGTTCATTGAACTTTACATTCAGAGTTTCTTCTATTGTCTTGGTCTTTATGTTAAACACTTTATAGGCCTTGGCAGTAGATGAATATCCCATAAAATAACCACAATCTACTTTGGCTGCAAATTTTGAAATGGAATCTTTGAGATTTAAAATGAAACATGGGCAGCCAAAGATTTTGAAAAATGAGATTAATGGTTTGATTTTGAACAAAATTTCATAAGCAGTTTTTTGATATCTTGGGTTGATCAAAACTCTGTTTTGAACATAACAAGCAGTGTTTACAACTTCTGCCCAGAAGGACAGTGGCAAACCAGAATCTGCTAACATGGTTCTTGCAACTTCTAGAAGAGTTCTATTTTTCCTCTCAACCACCCCATTTTGCTCTGGTGTTCTTGGGATGCTGTACTGCCTCAAAATCCCTTTTGACACACAGAAGTCATCCAACTCCTTATTTTTAAACTCTGTTCCATTGTCACTTCTAAAGACTTTTACTGGCAAGTCATATTGTTTTTCAACTTTGGTGACAAAGTCCTTCAAAATACCTGCAGTCTCATCCTTAGAGTGTAAAAAGTAAGTCCACGTAAACCTAGAAAAATCATCAACTATGACAAGACAAAATCTTTTTCTTCTTAGACTCATGATTTTAACAGGGCCAAGCAAGTCCATGTGGAACAATTGTAGACATTGACTTGTTTTGGACTCATAAATGGATTTGTAAGAGCTTTTATGTTGTTTTCCTTTTAAACAGGAAACACAATGCTCATCACATTTGAATTCTTTTGATGGTAAGCCTCTGACAAGACTTTGTTTGGAGAGTGTGTTGATAGTTTGAAGGTTGGTATGACCCACTCTCCTATGCCACAATTCTGTCTCCTTTGTGGAGGCAGTAGAAAACAAACAGACATTTGCCATAGGATTGTCCTTTAACATATCAACAATATACACATTGCCACTCCTATGAGCAACAAGTTGTGCTTTGCTCTCAGCAATTATGGTATCAATCTTTTTCACCACTTCTGGCCCAATAATCTTACAAGTTTTCTTAGTGAAGAATGAGCCATAACCTTTGTCACTCATTTGTGAAACACTAAGGAGATTAAACTTAAGATTATCAATAAGATTGACATTTTCAAACTTGAGTTTCCCAGCCTGAACAGTCCCTGAACCCAACACCTTACCTTTTGAAACATTACCAAAGGATATATCACCCCCTCCATGAGCTAGGAAGTCCAGAAGAAGGGCTCTACATCCTGTCATGTGCCTAGAGCCTCCACTATCTACATACCAAAGACTATCTAAACAAGCAAAAGCTCCCTGCACAGCAGTAATGAATTAGTTTTGGTGAGTGTCCAAAGCCAGGTTGGCTTTGGATGGGTCCTCAGACTTTTCAGGCTCAAGCTTTGGAAGATGATCAGTGGTTTGAACTAGTTTTTGAATCAAGTTCAACAACTGTTGCTGACCATTTGCAAGTGCTTAAATGTCAACACTTGGGGCAACAGTTATTTGATCACTTCTAAACAGATGATAATACCCATAGGGATTTCTGTTCACTCTTGGTTTAGAAGGACTTTTTGGCTCCTCATAAATATGTGACAGATTATGACATGGTGGTTGTCCATATCCTCTTGGGTACTTGCTTGTGGGTGGAGCATCTGTTACTTGGACATCCTTGGGAGCAGATGTTTCAAGACTTTTAGTAACAGATGTTTGGACTGGAGTGAAAGTCTGTTTGGGCTTTCCTTTTGAAGTACTCACCACCTGACTTGCAAGAGTTTTAGCCTTGTACTCTTGTATTTTGACATCAAAATTTGTGAGATACAAGCACTCTTTGGTTTTGTGATTCTTTTTCCCACATATTGAACATATGGCTTTGGAATCACATGCACTTGTTCCTTTGTTAATATCATATGCTTTTAGAAGAAAACAGTTTTTAGTGACATGATTCTTCTTTTCACAGAAATCACAAAACAAGTGGACAGACTTTTCTTTCTTCTTCCCTTTTTCTACCTTCTTTTCAGCAGATGTGTGAGCATCTGCTGGAAGATTTTTCAAGGGAATGATCTTTGCCTGAGGTGCTGTCTTTCCTTCAGGAGTTTTGAAATCAACAGGTTTAAAGTTCTCAAGAGTACCACACTCATCAGACCAAGTAGGTATAAATTCATAATTTTCAAGTTCAGTGAATGATGAGGAACCTTCTGGTTTTTCTAGAACAATTTTCTTACCATTGGGTTCAGTGATTTTAATCTCTTGACCCTTCAAATTTGTTGGTACTATCTCAACTAACTTTTGATCCCTTTTGTCCGTGTTTTCAAAAGCTGGAGAAGTGGTTTCAAAACCAAAACCAAACTTCACATGACTTTTGGTTTGTTTGTTGAGCAGCATTTGAAAACCTCTACATGATTCCACCCATTTCTGACATTCAACTTGGGTGGACTCAAGCTCACTTTTACAACTCTGATATTTTGTTATCATAGTTTGGAGCTGGTCTTTGGTTATGGTTGCTTCATGTTTTAAGCTGCTTATTTCAGATTCTTTTTCAGTTAAATTTGTTTTTAATTTTTTTGAAAGTTTCTCTATTTAACTTCATCATCTAAAAATTTCTTTCTAAGGTTTTCATTCACCTCTTTGATGTTAGCAAATGCTATCACACATTTGTCAGAACATAAATCCTTAAGAATTTGAAGAGATACCTTAGCAGCAGCCATCAATGAACTGGTTGACCAAACACATTATGTTTGCCACTTGTGTTTGTGCAAGATCCCAGGCTTTACCCAGAAAGTCAAACCTTATTGCTGTGAAAAGGATATTCAGATACCTAAAAGGTGCTCCCACACTTGGTATTTGATATCCTGCTAATGGAAACATTGAGCTTTCAGGTTATTCAGATAGTGATTTTGCTGGCTGCCACACCATAAGGAAATCTACATCAGGAGGGTGCCAGTTTCTAGGGAATGCCTTAGTCTCTTGGCAAAGCAAAAAGCAAGCAGTTGTTTCAACTTTAACAGCTGAGGCTGAATACATTGCTGCTGCAAGCTGTACAGCCCAACTCATGTGGCTTCAAAATCAACTGCTGGATTTTGGGATAACTGCACTAAAGACTCCACTCATGTTGGACAGTCAAGCTACAGAAAATATCATCAAGAATCCAGTTTCTCACTCAACCACAAAGCACATAGACATCAGACATCATTTTGTCAGAGATAGCAATGAAAAAAGTTTGATTTCTCTACACCATGTTCCAACAGAGGATCAGTTGGCAGACGTGTTGACAAAAGCTTTATACACATCTACCTTCACAAATCTGATTTCTAGAATTGGTATGCTAAACATGGACTAAAACAACAAAAATGTTTTAAATAAAAACATTAAAATGTTTCAGAAAATCAAAATCCATCCTTAAAAATAATATTTTGGTTGAAAAATCTGTTAAGGATAAAACAACCACTGTTTCATCCACTCTATCCACTATTAAGTTGAAAAATCTGTTTCAAACATCTGATCAGATAAAACAACCAATGATTGGTTAAAAATCTGTTTCATAACTCTGTTCAGATAGAACAACTGTCTCAGTATATATATATATATATACTAGTGGGAAACCCGCGCGATGCGGCGGCGGCAAAAATTTAAAATGATGTAGTTGTTCTTTGTTAGTTTAATAAATCTCTCATGATATATTATTATATTGTACTTCTGTTAATTTCTTAAGCGTAGTATGGTCTATTTTTGCCATTATCCTTACAATTTCAATTAAATAATGGCAAAGAAGGATGCACTTTTTACACAAGCTTTATAGTCTTTAAGATGATGGGTGAACAAACTTAGTATCATAATGAAGCATTATTAAAGGCGTGTGATATTATTGAAACAAAAGATTAAGGAAGTGGAACAGTTACTTAAGCTATACGGTGCGATGGCATAGGGAGGGGGGTTGTGAAGCCCCTCCACCTCCCTATATCATGGCGTGGTTCGGGCATGGGGGGTGGGCTTGAGAATATCCACCGATGTGACGTATATGTGATGTGTGACGTGGCGACGATGATTGGTTGTTAAAATTAAGGCCCCGGCCACGTGTCGCTCCATGCGCCCTACAATCCTACGGCACCGTGTAGTCTTATTAGTAGTTAGAGAATGAACCCTCAGTATAGTAATATTATTCATAAGGTAAATTTTTTTTTTTTTTTTTTGTATTTTATTAATTTTAACCTTTGATTTATGACACTTGATGGTCTTACTATGGTGGCATAAAAAGGAACATATAATGGATTCATACATGATGTACAGTTTTGATGAGGTAATCTTTAGGTCCGGTAATATTTGGTAGGAATGTGGTCAAGTGATATAAGTTAGAGTGTGCATTTTTTTATATAGTTTTGTGGTCAACATTTGAAAACATTTACAAATAATAATGGTTTCAGGATCTATGCTATTTTCTTTTGATTCTTAGAGTTTGTTAAATAGTTTTATTCTTTAGAGAGTTTGCATTGACTTTGTCTAAAATAGGGGTTGGTGATATTTAAAAAGACAATACTTACAGTTTTGTGGTCAACTTCCCTGAAACAAAGAGTCTGAATGCATGCTGAATGATTCAGACTTGAATCATTAAGAGGTTGATTAAGAGGCTACCAAACAGCCCCTAAATCATAGGGATTTGGACATAAGTCTTAAAGATAAACCGTGTATTTTACGTGCACGTGATAACATTAAAACCATATGGTACACATGCATGTAAGCCTCGTATGGTCATATTGTGCACATGACTCCTCTAACGTCCCTAGTAAGTATAAAATAGTGGATGTTAGAATCCACATTATATCACATTTTTTATTATGCAATGTGTTCCACCAATGAAGTAACTGATATAGCTGTTGGTGAGCATGTTCTCATGTCTTTTTATATAAAATTTTACAAACTAATGTTCCTTTTCCTTTGTAAGTCACAAACTCAAAAGTCAAAATTATATCCCCCAACCTGCGACAAGCTCCTGTTCTTTAGCATTAGGATCTTTCCTACCATCTTCAACAAATTTGAACTTCAATAGGGAAGTTGCTTTGTTTTTGTTTTTATCATTAATCAAATACCAGGACTTCAATTTGTATACATGATTTGAACTTTTTGACGGATCCACTTGAGGGGCGGTCCACCCTAAGGCCAGCGGATGTCCTTGTGTTCGGGTGGGCGCAGGGCAAACACGCGTGCGTTGATCTCACGGGGGTGTCTCCTTTGGTGGGACTTCGAGATTCGGGGTTTGTAGCAGGGCAAGCAGTTTTAAAAGCTGAATCCAAGAAAATTGACAAACATGAAGCTGCTTGTCTGGAAAACCAACACGTCTTCGTGCCCTTCGCTTTTGACACATTTGGGGGGCTTGCTCCCGAAGCAATCCGGTTTTTAGATCGAGTGCAAAAAGTGGTGCAGAGTAACTCTCCTGCTGCCAAGGAGACAAGCTTTATTTTTAATAGAGTAGGCTTTACTATTCAAAAAGGGGTAGCGGCGCAGCTTGTTGCCCGTTTACCCGCCGTTAACTTGTAATTCTTGTTGGTCTTTTATAATTTAAATTATTAAATTAAATATAAACTTTGAAGTTGAAAATTCATTTAACCTTTAAAGTCAAAACCATGCTAACGTGAGATTCCATTTTTGCGTTATGACAAATTATGAAGTTTAAAGATAATATATTTGACTACAAAAGTAAAAATAAAGAACATTTTAGTTTTGTATCAAAGCTAAATACCAGTTTGACAATTTCTTTACCACTTTACATGTTCTTTTGCAAGATAGGTCGCTAACATAGTATTTGGACAAAGGAGAAATGTACTTTTGAAACACTACAAACATTAATAGCAACAAAGAGCAAACAACGGGTATTCGATGAATATGCTTGACCCTTCTTTTGTCCCGCGGTCTTCTCGTCAAACTTATATATTCAAGCTTTTGACTTTATTATGATTCTCTGCATTTCCCTTTTGTAAGTAGCAGTATAACTTTTTCCATTTTGAGGAAAATACAATTCTTAATATTGTCCTACAAAAAGAGGTTTGACTCAACAAAAGGGTTTTAATATTGAAGCTTATGTTAAAAGTAGAATGGTTCAGGGTGGCTTTTTTGCCTTTTTTCAGATTCAACAAAATGCGTGTACTTTGTAAATTGTGCTTACGAAAAAAAATTCAAAAAAATCTTGTGGTGCAGATTTCTTTCAAATTCTCAGCACCAAAGGATAATTTTAATAACAATATGATATGATATGTAGTATATATTAAACCAACGTAAAAATAAAAATAAATGCAAACACATTACAAACTAAGGTTTAAGTAATAAAAATTCATTGTATATTAGGAATTTAATTTCATGTTACCACAAAAATACAAGTGAACTTCAACAACCAAACAGCAGGTGCTGACTTTGTTTTTAACTAACAATCTTAGCACGTTATGTGAACCCTAAGGTGAAATAAACCAATAAATGTATAGACATGCATATTTCCTACTGATATCATAAAATTGCACTATAAAACCCACAACCCATGCCATTGAAATGCAAAAACAAATCAAGAAAATAAAGAAATAAGTATATTGGGATGTAGCGGAATGCAAAAACCCAAAACACTAACAGCTACAATAAACAAAAAGCAGATAAAATCTCATTATAAGCTACCTAACACTAAAATAAAAATGTAAGGAGAAATTAATCAGGGTAAATGAGGTGCAAACCTAGTTACAGATCGGTTTTTGCGGCCCATTTACCTTTCTATACACAAGCATTTGCTCGTTCACTGCTGAATACTTCATGTCTTTCAGCTACTACAGGTGGTTTTAAGTTGGGAGTTAGCCGCACACAATTAATTCTTCATATCTAAAAGCATAAGGTCCAGGACCATCAGTATTGCCTAACACTCCTCTTGAGTCATAGATACTCAACAACGTTTTATGACACTTAACGTGACCATTTTTATTAAAGAACAAATCACATTCGAAGGTGAAAGTGTGAAACAAGGCAAAAGGGATATTCTGCACATAGAAAAAAAGGTGAGAAAGCTTAGTTGCAATTATATGTCGAAAGCCAAGGGATCGCAGAACATATATTATTTAAGAATAAAAGATATTTTAGATGATTAAAGAGGTTTTATGCATAAAAAAGACCCTTGTTGACCGGAAATGCCACATCTGGATTAAAATGAAGATACAAACTTGAGCCTAAAAAGTATTCCAGCTAGTCTCCTAGGTGATCTATAACACATAAGTCTAAAGTTGTGAAACCTGGTTTCTAACAATCACTATCTAGACTATAGAAATTTCATTTTACTCAACCACACTCATAAAAACATCAATTAAGGAAAATGTAAAACAATCAACACTTGATTAAAAGAAAAACTAAACTGCAAAAACTTCAAAATTACTTTAAATTATGTTGTTTCCCTGCGACATCACATCTGGAAGTATGAATAGAATACAAAGAAATGTGTACAAACTGAAATACTATCACACACATGACGGGTTTATCCGAAAAAAGGTTAGAAATGGATTAGATGGATGATTATACCTAAGAATTTATAATGCAAGAACTTCAAAGTTGCTTTATGTTGAATTTATGAACATACATTAAGGTACTTCTCTACCTTGAATCTATGAACATCCATAGTGGTACTTCTCTTTGCAAATAGCATTGGCTTAAAATCGTCTCCGTTTTGTTCTTACCTGGTAAAATATGATGAAATAAATTATGCAAAAGGAGAGCTCAGTTTACTAATTTAACCTAAACTAAATGTCTAAATGGGTCATAAGAAAACATCTTAGTAACAAAATTAATGTTCTTGCTGTCAATATCAACCCACCAAGTATAAAATTTTATAATATTATTACTAAGCTTTAACATTTTCAACACATAATTAAAAAAGAAAAAAATATAATACACTTGCACACATGTGTTATTATTTATAGGTGTGGATTTCCAAATACCTGGATTATCAATGATGGATTATCATGCCATTCCAAGCTTTCTGAGAAACTAAATATCAGACCTCAAATTTCAGGAACCTGTCAACCCTTCCAACAACAATGGGCTACTGAACACAAAATGAAATTGATGTAATTATTATAGCATTTGGTTCAGCTTTACTCACATCAGTAAAGCAAAACTCTTGGATTTCATTTGGTCACGAAAGAAGAAACAATACTAACATGATCTGACCTGTTTGTTTATTTCTAAAAATCTTTTGACCCGTTTGATAATCTCTATTTATAAGATTTGGCAATAATCTGGCCGGAAGCTTGGTACGCCTCGTGAACCGTTGACAACTATGATTCCGAGTAGAATACAAATTTGGTTACTAATTTTTTTAATACATTTATTGAATATAATCACGTATTAACATTTAATCCTCAAGTGCAGAGTAATTTTATCCATCAGGTTTATAGATGACCTGTTTTCATCTTCATTTATCAATTTATTTAACTTTTTGTTCATAAGAGAACTAAATAACACATAAACAAGAGTCACTTAAATCACATTTAAATAAAAACACCTTAACTGTATTTAGAGATGACAAAACATCGGTTATATTGGAAAACCAAATCTTCTTTCATTGTTAAAGGTTTTAAGTTTGTGTTAGAAAGACAAAGAAGAAATCCATACGGTATATGTTCCTAGAAACCTCCTTCATGGCAAAACAATATCCCGATTCTGCAAAACAGAAGCAAAAATCATAGAAGACATGTTATATTCGTGAACCTCATCTTAAAATTATCTAAGAGATTTATACAAAACCCATTACATTCGACTGATTTTTGTAAAAATTTAACACAAAGTGCGACTTACCCATGCCGGATCTGCTAAAATATTCATCGATCAGGTGAAATCGACCTGCTAGTGTTTATTAAGGTTTTGAATGACGAAATAATGTTAATAATCAACACAAAGTATGACTTACCATTGGCGAATGTCAGATACTTCGTTGATCTGCTCGAACATTCATCACTCTAGTGAAAATCATGGTGTAATCGTGGTGATGTTGTTGAATCGAGAGAGAGAGAGAGAGAGAGAGAGAGAGAGAGAGAGAGAGAAAGAGAGAGCCTAATGTGTATCTGATGAATGGCGGCTGATAAGGTGTGATGAAGGAAACCCTAAAGTTAATGTGTATCCCGTGTATTCTTATTTTGCATTAGAGGTTTGTACATGATGCATTACAGTTTGTGCCCTTAAAAATTTAAGAGTTTTAATGCATTAAACCATTGTACAACATGCTTTTAAGACTTGTACCTTTCAAAAAAAGTGGCAAATGACCATTCCTGCCCTTCCTATATGCTTATTAATATAGTATAGATATACATACATACATACATATATCTATATATATAATTAAAAAAAATCATCAAGTGCTGTTAGCATCAACACTTTGGTAAAACAACAGCTGCTTGCATTAGACCTTTGGCAACAGTTGTATACCACCAGATGTTTGGCCAACAGATGTTTGCCACGTCTGGTCCCAAAAGCAGAGTTTTGGCCACATCAGCGGTTTCACCAGAGCCTATAAAAACCCTGTTTTACCACAACTGTCGTTACACTCTCTCATTGTATTCAAAATACTGAAACCGCCTTCTTCATCCTCAAACCCTTACTCCAATTCCACTCACTCTCACACTCGGAATCCATTACAATGGATTTCAAGCAAAAACCACCCACAATTATCTCCTATATCTGGTAAAAACAGATGAAAACGTTCCATTCCATTCCACCATCGACATCATCTTAAAGTCCAAATACCTAACAATCCTAACTGCTGATGCTCCTATTTATCTTGATACCCTCCAAGAATTTTGGTTGAATGTTGAATCTCTTCTTCAAGATAAAAAGCCAACATCCATTATCTCAAAAATTGGAGAGACAAGTATTGCCATTACCCCTGAACTGATATCCACAACCTTCTCACACAATGATTTGTCAGGTAAAGACTCTTTCCCTAAAGCAGAGTTTCAGGAAAGCGGTTATGATGCACAAATGACTGGGTCAACACTTTTCAAAAAGTTTTTCCCACCTGTCATGAAATTTTTCTTTCATACCCTCCTTCTCTGTGTCTCTGCTAAGTCCACTTCCTTTAATGAAATCCCATTGAGGATTCAGTACTTGGGTTATGCTATGTTGTCAGACTCTGACTTCAATTTATCCTAGGGACTGTTTATGGACTTAGTATCAAATGTGAAAGCCATAAAGTCTGGGTCTAACAATGCTTTTTTTATTTACCCAAGAATTTTGAGTGTAATCCTTCAAAAGGTTTTACCAGAAAAAGATTTTAAAAAGGGTGAGTCTGTTCAAATGAAGAGTCTAACTGATGAAACTTTCACAAGCATGCTAGGTTCAACTCCCCAAGAAAAATATTAAAAGTGTCAAAAGTATCCAAAACACAAACAAAGAGGGCTAAGACAACAACTGTTGTCCAAACCTCTGTTGTTGAGCCCACTTCTCCTGGTGATCATGGTACTACATCCAGTGTTGTGAAACCCACAATAAAGGTTGCAGAGACGTCGTCAAAAGAGTACCGGTGTAGGGTTCGAAGGTAACAATAGAGTTCCAACTAAGGACCAGAGGTTCCATGCGATGGAGTTCACTAAAGGACTGGCGGAGTTAACTTTTGAATACAATAAAGGATGCAGAGACGTCATCAAACGGAGTATATTAAGAGATGATTTGTTTGTTGTTAGGACTTTTAACGGTCCAAAAACATTATGAACCGCATTCTCACTCCAACATACAGCTCTCTCTCTCTCTCCCTCCCTCCTTCCCTCTCTCTCTCTCTCTCCCCCTCTCTCTCCCTCTCTCTCTCTCTCTCTGAGTATGATGTCTTCACTATTTTGCAAACAAGATAATTAATGGGCCTCTTTCAAATTGTTTGTAACATTTGTTTATTTCTTTGTTGATTTTAATATCATTAATGTAAATTTGCTTTAAATATCAATTTTTTTTATTTGATTGTAATGGTTGGAGGGTTGATGATAGGGTTATGTTTCTTTGAGAACAAAGGAATCAGAATCGAAGGGTAGGTTATTGTGAATTATTGAACGAGTTGTGTTCTATATTAAAATAGTATATTTGTTGTGATTACATTTAGTCAATCTACTGTTCTGGTGGGTGGATGGCGACGTTTCTAGTGGTGGGGTTGTAGTGGTGGTTGTGGACGTCAGTGGAGATGGGTGGCGGGTGGTGGTGGTTGTGGTAAAAGGTGGAGATTGGTGGGGGGTGGTGCTGGTAAAAGGTGGAGATGTGTGGTGGTGAGGTTAGAGTGGGGAAGATTAAACTTTTAAATATTATTTATATTTTTTTTAATTTTTAATTTTTAATTTTGGAGGAGAGACGATTTCGGCAATTAAAACTTTAAAACGTGAATAGACAAAATTACCCCTGACTTAACTGACACTAACTTGATGGAGTTAGTTCCAGGGACGAGAATGATAAATAATTGAAACCACTATACGATTTTGACAAAAAAACAAAAGTTTGTACGCAAATGGCATTTTTCATCAAATCACAGGGATGATTGTGACATTTTACCCAAATTAAAATATAATTAAATTTGGTGTTTGGTTGAATAGAAAAAATATAATTGATAAACCCATTTAATATACAACAGAAAACCCTAATCCTCTGACTATGTTGGGAGATTATAGGCGGCAGGAATGGCAGGAGGTCACATGAAGGAAAAACAAGGCGAATTCTCATGGGGACGCGACAAGTACCAATGTAACAAAGAAATTCTTTGTATCCAACTTACCCCCGGAGAGTTCGTCATTCGATTTGAAAGGGATTTTCGGAGGTCTCGGGGGTACGAGGGATCATATATCCCTAGGAAACTTGATAGATGGGGGAAAAGGTTTGGTATTCTTTTGTTTAAGGATGTCCATGATGTTAAACGATTGGAAGGTGAGATGGTCGATGTGTGGTTGGGATTGTATAAGTTTTTCGTGACCCAGGTAGGGTTCGTCAATGGGGTTGTATTTGACAAAGCCAATACGGACACGAAAGGAATGAAGATTATGAACGAGAAACCATCATCCCATGCAAACCCTAGTAAAGGGGAAGCAATGGATACGGCTTTTAGTGCTGAGAATCGAGAAGACGTCAATAATATTGTGGGAAGTGGGAGATCTTTTATTGATTCAGTTTTGAATAGGAACAGGGTGGATGTTATTTCTGTGGATGATAATGTGGAGGGTTTCAAGCATTGGAGTAGTATTGCTCTTGTTGGAAAGGTGATCGATTTCATTACCTTGACTTCTTTGAAGATGATGATGAGGAGTCAAGGGTGGAGTTTAGTGGGTATTAAATATGTGCGCGGTTTTTCGGTGATGCTTGTGTTTACGTACGGAGGAGACAGAGTGTTTTCTGGGGGATAGGAAACTGTGGTCATCATGGTTCGCATGTTTAAGTAAAGGGGATGATCGATATAGGAAGGTTGAATGTATTGCATGGTTATAGGTACATGGAGTGCCAACTCAACTGGCAATTGATCAGGTCTTCGATGTGTTGGGTAGTCGGTTTGGTAAGGTTATGCAGTCGGCGAAAATGTCAGTTGATGATAATAATTTCTCGTACGCATATATTGGTGTTTTGACAAAGTCGTGTGGTAGGATTGGAGATCGTGTTAACATTGGCTGAATAGGTAAGGCGTTTAATGTTTGGATTGATGAAGACGTGGGGGAATGAGTTCCGGATTGTGTGCAGGTTTATGATGACGAGGAGGTTTAGGATGATAGCAATCGCATTAATGGTGAGGAGGAGGGGTTTCGAACTTTGGATGAAGATTTGGAAAGGAGTACGAAGGAGCTACAGGTGGGGGAAATCCGGGTCAATGAAATCGTGAATGAAAATACGCACGTGGCAATGGACGGGGATATAGATGATCAAAATATTCCGGAGATGGAATCTACAGTGGTTCGCAAAATATTTTGTAGAAGACAATTGTTCAAGATTAGGAGAGAGTCTAATGGTTAACATGAAAGACCGAAGAAACACCAAAGAGACGACAATGACCCATTTGTGTTAAATAAGCTTATTCGGATAATTTCGATTACACCACCACAACATGTGGTCGATGAGAGGGGGCGATAGTGTTTGTGAAGGATTTGTAACACCAGATTTGAATGATAATGTTCCAGTCCATGAGGAAGGTGGGGAGGGTGTCGATAGGTTATAACTTGATGGTTATGATCCATACATGGGTTCTGTGAAGGAAAAGGTGTCTATTAATGAGGAAGCCGAGAAAACTATTACTTTGGGAAGGGCACTTGGTGCGGAGGAAATTGAAGAGTTTACGCCGGATGTTCAAGAGGTTTTACGAAACGATGGGTATAAAGTAGGTGTTCAATGAATGTTTTATCTTTGAATATACGAGGGTTAGGGAATTCGGGTAAAGCATACTTTGTTAGGGGTTTACGTATTCGACACGAGGTGAGTTTCATTATGATTCAAGAAACTCAGTTCGTGGATATGGGTTCGGTGGATGTGGGTCGTTTTTGGGGTAGAGGGGATGTTTGTTTCGAGTGGGTTCCTTCGGCCGGTAGATCGGGTGGTTTGTTATCGATTTGGGACCCGAAGGTTTTTTCGATGTCATGAGTTTCTAAACTTGCAAATTACCTATTGGTTTTGGGTAGTATCAAAGGATGTGGTAGTGTTAATCATTTCCTTAATGTTTATGCTCCTCATAACATTGTCGCTAAACGGGTTTTTTGGAACGTCATTGGTGATTTAATAGGCGAAGGTGATGGTTTATGGACGGTGGCAGGTGATTTTAATGCGGTTAGGAGTGAGAGCAAGATGAGGAATTCTATTTATAATGCAGCTGAGGCGAATGAGTTTAATGATTTCCTTGACGGTAAACTCTTACAAGAGTATTCTCTAAAAGGTAGGAGGTTTACTTTTCTGGCAGGTGATAAATTAAGTCGGATAGATCGCATTTTTGTGAACTGGTAATTTTTCATGACACCGAATGCGGAGTATTTTGCGCTTGAAAGAAATATTTCGGATCAGAGTCCATTACTTTTGAAGATAAAAAATACGAACTTTGGGTACAAGTCGTTCCGGTTTTATAACTCTTGGCTTTCTCATGAAGGATTGGCCATTGTGGTTAAGGAAGTCGTTTGCGCAGAAGCGTGTGAAGGTGAACCGGATGGGATTTTATTGAGGAAGTTTAAAAAGCTAATGAGGGTAATAACTTCTTGGATAGATCAGTGTAAACAAAACGAAGAGTGTGAAAAACATACTTTGCGGAACGAGCTTTCAGATTTAGACGAGGCGTTGGAAGTGAGGTAACTCACGGAAAAGGAGGTGTGGGTTTTGGAAGAGGCAAAGCCTCGTTTACATGAAATAGAAAATTTACATCAACGCGATTTGAAGCAAAAAGCTCGGTGTAACTGGGTTACGTACGGAGATGATAATTCTAGAGATTTTCACGGTTTTATTAACAAACGAAAGGCGGCAAATAATCTTCCCGGATTGATGGTTCGTGGTTCGTGGGAGTCAAGACCGAACATCATTAAACATGAAGTCCTGCAAATTTAAAGGTGGTATTTAAATTGAAGACGCTTCAGGCCAATGATTCAGACTTGTTGATTAAGTTATTTTCGGTTCAAGAAATTAAAAATGTGGTTTTTGACTGTGGCGTGTATAAAGTACTTGGGCCAGACGGATACAACTTTTGGTTTATTTGGACGTTTTAGGATGTATTTGAGAAGGAATTTGTGGATATCATGAATCGGTTTCATTTTGTATGAAGGTTTAGTGCGGGGATTGCCACTTCGGTCATTACTATCATTTCGAAGGTGGGGGATTCGGTTAACCTTGGGGACTATCAGCCGATCAATCTTATAGCATGCATTAGTAAGATGGTGTCGAAGGTGCTGGCGAACCGGTTACGTGTGGTTATGACTAAAGTTGTTTCTGAAAATCAGTCCGCGTTTCTTACAGGCAGGTACATTCTTAATGGTCCTATTATGACTAATGAGGTTCTAGCTTGGGCGAAAAAACGTGAAAAAAAGTGTTCGTTTTCAAGATTAATTTTGATAAAGCATACGATAATGTGAACTAGGATTTCTGAATTTCGGTTTTTGAACAAATGGCTTTTCCTTCGAAGTGGTGTGACTGGATACGAGGGATATTGATCTCAGCTAGATTAGCGGTTTTGGTGAATGGTTCGCCTACGTTTGAATTTGTCTGCCAGAAAGGTATTCGTCAGGGTAATCCAATTTCACCTTTTTTGTTTATTATTTTGATGGAGGCATTTTCTGGCTTAATGAATAAGGCATGCGATATAGGCGCTTTTGTTGGTATACGGCTTCCTAATGAGGGTCCAGTTCTCTCACACTTGTTATATGCAGGCGATGCAATGTTAATGGGAGAATGGTCAGAATTCAATTTTGATAACATGAAGAGGATCCTGAGAATATTATTTTTATGTGTGGGCTTGAAAATTAATTTAAATAAGTCGGTTTTGTATGGAGTTTGGGTTGAAAATGAAGAGTTAAAGATTCAAGCCGATGGTTTGGGTTGTAAAGCAGGTGAGATTCCTTTTGTTTATTTGGGAATAAAGGTGGAGGCTAACATGAATAGGATTGAAAATTGGGATCCGGTAGTGAACACCTTCAAACGAAGGTTGTCGACATGGAAAGCTAATACTTTATCTATCGATGGCCGGGACACTTCAATTAAATCAGTCCTTAACAGTTTGCCTACATATTATTTTTCTATGTTCAAAGTGCCAGCATAAATAATTAATAGTTTGGAAGCTCTTATAAGACGGTCCCTATGGGGCGGTTCGTCGAGGTAAGGAAGATGAGTTGGGTGGCGTGGGAAATTGTCACAAAACCCATTCGGGAGGGTGGTTTGGGGATAGCTCAGTTGGACGTGAATAATGTGGCTTTGCCCGGTAAATGGTCGTGGAGGTTTTATAACGAACAACGTGCACTTTGGAGGAGAGTTATAGTGTCTATCCATGGTGCTACTCAAAGTTGGCGAGTTGCGCCGGTTAATAATTCTATAACCGGTCTTTGGAAGAATTGCGTGACGCATTGAAATAAATATAAAGTCCAAGGTTTTGGGTTTAATAGGATGATTAGGGTTCAACATGGCGATGGAAAGCAAATTCAGTTTTGGTTAGACGCGTAGGTGTGCGATGAGCCGTTAAAACACACGTTTCCTTCTTTGTTCATGCTGGAAAGGAATAAATGGATACTTGTTAGTGATAGATTGCGACTTAAAAACAATGCCTTGGGGCTATTTTGGGAATGGAGCCGAGCTCCTCGTTCCGTGGAAGATATTGAAGCCAAACAGCAAATCGAGATGTTGATTTTTGAAATGCGGCTACAAGACAGTCAAGATGGGTGGGTTTGGAGAGTTGGTAACGATATCGGATTCACAGTGGCAGTGGTAAAGAAGTGGTTACATGGAACGGATAATAATAATAATACAGGACGCTTTGGGTTCACGTGGAGCAAGTGGGTCCCTATTAAATGTAATATTTTAATGTGGAGAGCGTGTTTGGATCGTCTTCCCACTAAGGTGTCTTTGACGAGATGGGGCATTTGGTTAGATAGTCATCATTGTAATTGGTGTGAGAGCAGTGAAGAGTCTATTGAGCACCTTCTGAAGGGTTGTAGGTTTGTAGTAGGTATTTGGCAAGGTATATCGACATGGTGCAAGATTCCAGGTACGTTTTTGTTTCATGTCAAGGATTTGGTGGAATGGCATGAGAGGTGTGACATAACTGGGAATAAGAACATGGTGCTTCACGGGATTATTATAATTTCTTGTGGGAGGATCTGGAAGGCGATGAATGAAACTATATTTTTGAGTAAGGAGCCGGAGGTTGTGGAGATAATCACAGACATTAAGTCCTTGGGGTTTTTTTTGTATAAGCATAAGTTTAAAGGTGGTGTCGTTGATTGGTGTGCGTTTGATGTGATGTAATATACGTTGTGGTTTTCGGCCCCTTCTTCTGTCTTGGAAATAGGTGGCTGGTGTTTGGTGTTTCGTTTAATGAAAGTTAAGTTTCAAAAAAAACTACTAAACTATAAGAAAAAAATTATACTAAGGCATAAAATAAAATGCGGGTTCCCATTATATAACGTTAAACGCGTATCTGAATGGACACCAACCTCTTAAAAAAACATATGCTAAAAAAATCAAGTACATTTCTAATTTTAAAGTCACTAATAAAAGCTGGACAAAGAAAATAAATTTAACCAAAAGAAAAGAAAATTTTATATTTATACTATTGAAGAATCACGAATCCTGCATTACTGTATAAACGCTAATCCTGGTAGTGGTTCTACTATATTTTATAAAGAGGTGTGTTTATAAAAGACGTGTGGGTCTAAGGACCAGACCAATGAGTTTAAGAGACTACCGATTAGAAGAGTCAAGCCTCTAAAGGTTAGTGTAATAAACAAGGGGTTGAAAAAGATACGAGTGAGTTCGTAGTCTTTTTGAGTGAAAGTCTCAGTGAATATCGCATGCCAACAAAAGGAGAAGGAGCTCCTTCTTTTGTAGTACCTCGACGTCATGTTTTCTCAGACAATCCTCTACCCTTGATGGGGCCCGGCCCAGGTAGAGATGTCTCCAAGCTTCCGACCCAAGTCCATAAGCCCATTGGTGCAAGTGGGTTTTGGTAAAAGTAGAAAGTAAAGTGCAAGGGGGGATGTTACCGTCCTGCTGATAGTACGTGTGGCGTCCGCTGAGTGGACGCCGGTGGGCGGCGGACACGTGGCATCCGCTTATTGGTAGACCGAGGGCGGTGGGTAATCATCATCTTTCTCGAAACTCAGGACAAGTTGAGAAAGCCTTGTGTCAGAGATATATCTTGGCTGGGAGGCTGCCACGTCATTGTCCTTTCTGTGTTTCAGACTGGGAGCAGTCTTTGATTGGTCGAGAACTCTGGCGGGCAGCCTGTTGCGTCAGGAACAGTTGCCTGGGCAGGGGTATGTGTCCCAAGGCTGCCCCGAAAGGCATCTTCCAGCCGTGCTGACGAAGCTTCATCTGGCTTTCTTGGGAAGCTTTGAAGCGTACTGGGCCCGCCGACGTAAAACGGGCGGATGAGCTTGCGTCTGGCGTCGGTTGGACGCCAGACCTAAAACGGGCGGTGCACGCTAGACGTTCCGCTGACGTATAACGGGCGGGTGGACGCTAGACGATCCGCTGACGTGAAACGGGCGGATGGACGCCAGGCGATGCCTGTTTTAGTTGGGCGATGATATGGTATTTATGATGTTTTGATACCATATCCCTTCAAATCCCCCAGTCCAGTGCTTTCATGCAGCTCTGGCAGGGGAGTGCTGGACTTGATTTCACATGTGTACTTTGAGTTACATCCAGTCGTCACTGGGTTTTCGTGTAACAAAGTGTACGTGTGTTTTATATAACCTTGTCAACTAGTGCGTGCACAGTGATCAAGCTGCGGGCGTATGACGGAATAAGCGTTCATTGCGTGACCTAATATTGGGTCCGGGCAAATAAAATGAGAGAAATTCATTTGTTATGTGTAGGGCTTGAAGCAGGATAAAGAGAATTAATTCTTCGACCATAAAGCTTGAAGCAAGATGAAGAGATTTGACTCTTCATGCGTAAAGCTTGAAGCATGAAGAAGAGAGTTGACTCTTCATGCGTAAAGCTTGAAACATGAAGAAGAGAGTTGAATCTTCGTGCGTAAAGCTTGAAGCATGAAGAAGAGAGTTAAATCTTCGTGCGTAAAGCTTGAAGCATGATGAAGATAGTTAACTCTTCATGCGTAAAGCTTGAAGCATGATGAAGAGAGTTAACTCTTCATGCGTAAAGCTTGAAACATGATGAAGAGAGTTAATCCTTCATGCGTAAAGCTTGGAAGTTTCTGTGATAAATTTTGGTCTTCCTTGTGATATTGATAGCTACGTTCATAGGATTAGGAAGAAGTTCATCAAGAAGTATCAGGCTGGCTTGATCAATATGTTGAAAGTTATTCGTCTTGTGGGAAAAGGAAGTCCTTAATTTTTGCAATTTTGCGCATGAGCATGGGGCCTGAGAAGGCGTCGGGCCTGATTGTGCGTCCAAAAGATTTGAAAATGGAAATCGTGAGGTTTTTGTCTCTGGCGCGCACGCATCGGGCGTGAAATGGCGTCGGGCCTGATTACGCGTCCAAAAGATGTGAAAATGGAAACACTAAGATTTTTGTCTCTCGCGCGGAGGCGTGGGGCCTGAAAAGGCGTCGGGCCTTATTGCGCGTCCAAAAGATGTGAAAACGCATTTCTTGTCCCTGTCTGCTCCTGTATTTGCTCCGCATTAAATTTGTCTTTATGAATTCCGTGTGAATTCAAGGCGGGAATGTTTGAAGGTGAAGAGACCTGTCTGACGGTTAGTACACCTGCCTCGGAGAACGTGTTTGACAGTTACTGTGACTGTTAAGTTGGTAGGCCGCCACGTGTCGTGCATTCGTTTCATGTGGACAGCTGCTAGTGATGAATTTGAACGTGGGCGTACATGTGTCGATCATCGGCATCGTGTGACAGCTGGGGCAGGGTAACCGTCAGGCGAGTGAGCCACGCGCGGCACGTGGGCCGTTCCATCACGTGGGCTTCCAGATGTGTCGGTTTGTGATTGGACCTTCGATCGAACTTTACCTTTGTTGTTCTTTTTTTCGATAAAAGATGTCCTCCGAAGATAAGAAGACGGAGCTGGCCATGAAGGATACCCAAATTTCGTGGTCCAAGGACAAATTTCGGTCCTTGGTTCGGAAGTTAAACATTCTCCGGGAATGGGAACCGGAGTTGTCGGAGAAGCGGCACACTCCGGTTGACTGTCCGGAGGAAAAGATTTGCTTTTATGAGGCTTACTTTTTGAAGGGCCTTTTCCGGATGCCGGCGTCTAAATTTCATATCTCCGTTTTACAGAAGTATGGTGTCCATATCTCTCATATGAGCCCCTTCAAGGTGATGAGAGTTATGCATTTTGAAGCCACCTGTTGTGCGTTGAAGAGGGAGCCGGAGTTTGAACACTTTAATGTGTTATACAAGCTTGACGTGAAGGAATCAGGCTGGGTATCTTTTACCGAGAGGTCGAAGACCGTTAGCTTGATTATTCCGAAGAGCTCGCCGAAGACTCTTCGCGAGTGGAAGAAGTGCTTCTTCTTGCTCAAGAAGGAGGTGATCCCGGTGGAGATGGATAAGTTGGAATTTCGTGCTGGCCAGAAGCCACCGTCCTTTGAGGTTGTGAAGGACTTCCAGGAAGAGGGGTGGTTTCAAGAAATGAGTGCTCATCCAACTCGTTTGGATGATTTGGAGAGGTTGGATGAGGGTATGCTTCGTTTGTTGGGTATGAACCGCTTCGGGGTGACGGAAGGGTATGAGGTAGCTCCCGTCAGCGATGATGGGCCTTTGTCAGTTGAAGGTAAGTTTCTCCGCTTTTTCTTTTGTTTATGTCGCTCATCATGTGTTGACGCATGCGTCTCTTACTGTAGGTGAGCATTTGTTCGATGTATTTGCTGCGCGTGGTTCCTAAACCACTTACATTGCAGTTCTTGAGGGAGGGGTGTCGGCCCTTGAGCAGCTGAAAGTGAGCTTCCTGTTCACGGCACAGATGGAAGGTGAGCCCCCTAATCTTGAAGTTGGTTTTCTTATCAACCCCAAGCTGTTGTCCGTACACACGGCGGCTGGGGTTGATTATGTTTTCTTGTCCGATGATGAGTCTAGTGGATCATCATCCGGTCTAATTCATCGTGCGCGTCACTCTGCAGCTGGTGGTGAGTTTAGTGCATCTGCGACTGCTCCCCAAGGTGGAGGCTTGACTGGTGAGACCGGTAGTGTTGAAGGAGTGACCGCTAACGGTAAATACCTTAACATGCTTTGTATTTTTGTTTTCGTTGTTTGTGTCTTGTAAGCTGAACCTGTTGTTTTGCTGTAGGTCACAAGCGTAAATTGCCTGAGACTGTAGAACAAGATGAACCTCAGGGTTCATCTCCGAAGAGGATGGCCATGGGTGGCGACACTGTTGATCCGCCTCAGGGTTTGGAGCTTGATCCTCCGCCAGTGCATGAGCCCTTCTACCAAATGGCTTTGAGAAAAATCAGTAGTAAGTAATGTTGTAGTATCTTTGGGTCTTTTTAGTACTTTTGATGAGTGCTGAACGCGTCTGTTTACTTGTTTGTATGCTCCATTCCTCCATCTATGAAGCACCTACAAGAGGAGAGGAAGAAAAGCGTGCCGATGAGGCCGCTTTAAAAAAGAAGGAGGAAGAAGCTTGCGCCCTTGAGGCCGAGTTGGAGCGTAAGCGGGCTGAGAACTTCCGTTTGGCCGCCCTTGGTGCAAAGGAAAAAGAGAAAGAGGAGCAGCGCCGGCTGGCTTTGTTGAAGCAGCATGAGGATTTGGTTAAGATTAAGAGGGAGCAAGCACAGGGTGTGATTGCTCAGGGTGGTGGTGGCTCGCAAACCGAGCCCTTAATTGGTGATCTCGATGAGAGGGACGTACAGGAAACGTCGCCTGAGGAGGTTGATGTTGCTGAGTTGAGGTTAAAGAAGATTGAAGGTGGTGGAGCGTCGTCAAGGGCTCCAGGTTTCAAATTGGATGCTCCGATCTATACGCCTGAGTGGCGTATAACCGATAGTTGTCGTTTCCTCAGCCCCTTTGTGGCTGAGGAGTTTGTGAACTACGCGTTTCCCCAGCGGAGCGCGCTCATTATTGCTCCCAAAACCATGGTACTCTTTTTTCATAGTTGTGTATGAATCTGAAACTATCTCTAGGGAACCTGTACGCCCTTCGCCGCGGGGAGGATAAGTTTTTGAATGAGCAGGCGACGGTTACGAATGAAGCCGATCGCCTGGCTAGAGAGAAGGGGGTTTTTGAGACCGCCAGGCAGCGTTTAGTGGACCAAATCCGGAAGCTAGAGTCCGATTTGCGTCAAAAGGATATTGAGGCGACAGAGAAGCAAAAGGCCTGGGAGCAATCTTCTCTGACTATCAATAAGGAGCTTGAGCGCCGCCATCCGGCAGTGCAGAAAGCTGAATTGGACTTATCCGCGCAGGAGAAGATTGTTGTCGCCAAGGATAAGGAATTGGGGGATTTATCCTCTTAGTATGCTGATGTTGCGGGCCAACTGAAGAAGAAGGATGATGATGTGGTGAGGGCCACCACTCGTGTTTCGGAGTTAGAGGGGCATGTTGATGCCCTTCTGAAGGAGAAGGATGCCTGGTCATTTGCGCAGGCTACTTTGTTGGATGAGAAGAAGGCGTCTGATGAGAAGGCCTTATGGATGATGTCTGACCGCATGGCCGCGGTGAGTCTTCTTCCTTTAGCTATATTTCTTTAGAAGTTTTGGGATTTTCTTTATTTCATAACTTGCGTTTTTTGCAGATCATTAACCAATGTTGGAATGAGCCAAAGATGGGTAACCAAGTGGTAGAGATCGTGTAGTCTGCGTGCGTTGCTGGTTTGCGCGCCGGCTGGTTAGAAGGTTATTTGGCGGCCAAGGATGGAGCCCCCATTGAAGAAGGGCCCTTTCAGGATATAAACACGGAGGATGAGCTAATGGATCAGCTGAAGAAGAGCCCTTTCAGATGCAGTTCCCTGTTCTGCAAACAGTTGGGAAGTGCCTTGCTAATGAGGATCCCATTGGTCGGTTTCGGCAATGGGTAGAGGAATCGGATCGCCTTGGGCGCGAGAGGGCTAAGAAAGCGGCTGCTAACAAGGCTGCGGCTGAGGCTGCCAAAGCTTCTGGGTTGGGTAGCTCGGGGACGGCGCATGAGCCTCCCAGTAGGGTTCAAGTGTAATCTTTGTTTTTTTTTTTTTTTTTTGAAACTGTTTGTATATACACTTTGGTTTAAGTGAAGCTTTTGGTGTGTGCACTTCCTCGTGTATGTTGTAGTGTAGGCTTCTTTGTGTGTTTGATGTAGCTTTATTTTTTAAAAGGCAAGTAGGCGTCCGATATGAGGAGTTAAATAAGTTCATATTGGGCGCTCGCATTGCTTCGAGCATAAAGAAGTCGGGTTTTTTAGAAGGCAGGTGGGCGTCCGATATAAAGAGTTAATTAACTTCGTATGGGGCGGTCGTGTTGCTTCTAACATAAAGAAATCAGATGTATTAGAAGGCAAGTGGGCGTCCGATATGAAGAGTTAATTAACTTCATATGGGGCAGCCGCGTTACTTCTAAGATAAAGAAGTCAGGCTTATTAGAAGGCAAGTGGGCGTTCGATATGAAGAGTTGATTAACTTCATATGGGGCAGCCGCGTTGCTTCTATCATAAAGAATTTAGGTTTATTAGAAGGCAAGTGGGTGTCCGATATGAAGAGTTAATTAACTTCATACGGGCCAGCCGCGTTACTTCTAACATTAAGATGTCAGGCTTTGAACAAGTGTTTAAATGGAAACATGGGAACTTTTTATAAATAACAGGGGCGCAGTTGCGCTACATTCCATGATCTGAGTATGGGCGTGCCGTCGAATCTCTCTAGTGCGTATGCCCCTTTTCCTAGTACTTGTTGAACCTTGTAAGGACCTTCCCAGTTGGGCGCTAGTTTTCCTAGGAACTCGGAATGAGACGCTTAAATGTCTCTTAGGACGTAATCCCCAATGTCGAATACGCAGGCTTTAACTTTGGAGTTGTAGTAGCGTTCCAATTGTTTCTTGTAGTTTGCCTCGCTTATGGCGACGGTTTCACGTCTTTCATCTAATTGGTCTAAGTTGAGCCGCAGTTCTTTGTCATTATCTGTTTGTGCCACGTTGAGGACCCTTGGCGCTGGAATGAATATTTCAGCGGGGATTACGGCTTCAGAGCCGTAAGTTAAGCTGAACGGCGTTTCACCGGTGCTGGTCTTTGTGAGGGTGCGATGCGCCCATAAGACATGTGGGAGTTCATCGACCCAACCTGTTCGTTTCGATTCTAGGCGTGTTTTGATGCCTTCGACCAGTGATATGTTAATGCGTTCTACTTGTTCGTTTCCTTGGGGGTGTGCAACGGACGTGAAGATCTGGTTGACGCCCATTTGTGATAACCATGTCTTGATTTTGTTGTCGGCGAACTGGGTGTCGTTATCAGTCACGATTTCCATGGGTAACCCGAATCGGAAATGATGAATTCCCAGATGAATTTCTTAACGTGTTCGGCGTTGATTGTTGCTAAAGGCTTGGCTTCAACCCATTTTGTGAAATAGTCGACGGCGACGATCAGGTATTGTACCTTGCCGGGGGCCATTGGGAATGGGCCGACAAGATCGATGGCCCATTTATGGAATGGCCAGGCCGCCGTAACTGGGACCAGGTCGTTTTTTGGGCGCAAGGTGTTGGGTGCGTGCTGTTGACAGCTGAAGTAAGTGCGCAAGGTTTTGACGGCGTCCTGGTGCATCCCTGGCCAGTAGTATCCGGCATTCATGATTTTTGCGACGACCATTCTTGGGCCTGCGTGAATGCCGCATATGCCCTCGTGGATTTCCTTTATAAGGGGCGCATCATTTGCGGAGTCTACGCATCTTAGGAGAGGGCCCAGGTAGGAGCGTCGATACAAAGCACCATTCATGAGTTGGTAATGCTCGGACTTGTATTGGATTTTTCAGGGTTCCGCTTTTTGGGGCGGTAGGGTGCCCGTTGCTACGTATGCCTGGATAGGGGTCATCCATGACCCGGCGCCTGTTTGTGTTATGTTGACCTGTCGAAGTGGTACTGAAGGTTGAGCCAGAGTTTCGATGCGTACCTCTTTGTCCATATGCGGCCAAGCAGTGGATGCCATTTTGCTAAGGGTGTCCGCTTCTTTGTTGCCGCTGCGACTGATATGGACGATTGTGCAGGTTGTGAATTTTTTTGTGAGAAGCTTGGCTTGATCTACATATTGTGCCATAACCGGGTCTTTAGCGTCATAGACGCCATTCATGTGACTCGCTATGAGCATTGAATCGACGTGGGCGTTGAGGTGCCTTTCACCCATTTTCTCCACCAAGCGTAGTCCTGCAAGGAACGCCTCGTATTCCAATTCGTTGTTGGTGCTTGAATCGACTTGCGCCGGCGCCCTGATCATTAGAATCCCTGTCCGTGTAGAGTGACCATGTGATGCGGGAATCTGGGATGGGTTTCGGATCTTGTTCATTTTTGCACTCTTGTATTTTTTCTGTTGGGATTTATGCGATGAAGTGTGCACCTAGTTCGATTGCCCATTTTGCTAGGCGGCCGAAGAGTTCCCGTTTTGAGAGCACGGTTTTAATTCTGTAATCTGCTAGAACGTTGATTGGGTGTCCTTGAAAGTAGCGTCGTAGATGTCTTGATGCGTGTGCAAGTTCTAGGACCAGCTTTTCCATTGTGGAGTATCTGGTTTCTGCGTCTGCCAAAGTACGACTGATGTAGTAGATTGGTGTTTGAACCTTGTTGCGTTCTACCAGAAGTATTACGCCTATCACCGTTTCAGATGTGGATAGGTATAGTGTTAATGGTTCTTCTGGTTGGGGTGCTGTTAAAGTTGGCAAGTTAGTCAAACATTGTTTCATTTCACGAAAAGCCACTTTCGCTTCTGGAGTCCAGCTGAATTGTGTCTTTTTCAGTACATTGCGCAGTGTATGAACAAAAGGAAAAGACTCGGATGCATAGTTTCATAGGAATCGGTTGAGGGCGACTAGGCGCCCCATAAGTGTGCGCATCCTTTATTGAGTTGGGTGATGGCATGCGCTGGATAGCTTGAACTTTCTCTGGGTTTGGTTTGAAGCCGCCATTGGTGACAATGACTCCTAGAAATTTCCCTTCTTCGGCTCCGAAGGAGCACTTCCCTGGATTGAGTTTCATTTTGATGTCGCGCAGCTGTTCGAAGGTGCGTTGGATATCCAGTAGCATGGTGTCTACTTGAGTGCATTTTATGACTAAGTCGTTGACGTAAACCTCCAGGTTGACGCCGATATGGTTGATGAAGGCATGGTCCATTAGGCGTTGATAGGTTGCGCCTGTGTCTTTAATCCAAAGGGCATTTTGGTGTAGCAATATACCCCTCTGTCGGTCCTGATGGCGGTTCTGTCTTCGTCTTCGTAGGCCATTTGTATTTGGTGATATCCTCAGTAAGCCTCGAGGAAAGATTTTAATTTAAATGGCGCTAGAGAGTCTACCTTCAGGTCGATTTCTGGTAAGGGGTAGTGGTCCTTTCGACATGCTTTGTTGAGGTCTTTGTAGTCGACTCACATGCGCCAAGACCCGTTCTTTTTTAGGACCATGACGAGGTTAGCCACCCATGTTTGATGGTTGCATCTTCGGATGATGCCTGCTTCGAGTAAGTCATCGACCTGCTCATTCATGGCTTTGACTCTATCGGGGTCCAAGGGTCGTTTTTTTGAGCTACCGGGCGAGCGTCTTTGTATGTGTTCAGAAGGTGCTCGGCTATGTGTCTTGGGACTCCGATCATGTCAGATGACTGTCAGGCAAAGATGTCTTTGTTTGCAACCAGTAGTTGTTTTAGGTGTATGCGTACTTGGGGGGACAGAGTCGTCCCCAAGGTGATGGTTTGTTCATGGAAGGCACGCTTAAGGACCCATTCTTCGTCTTTTGCAGCAGCTGGAGTTATTTGAGGAGCGGCAGCCACTGGCTCGGTGGTCATGAGGCATTCCTGATTGCCTCTGATGTATGCGATCCCTGTGGGTGTTGGAAAACCCATGATTTGGTGGGGAGTTGATGCGGTGCTGTTGAAGTTTGCGAAGCCTTGTCTTCCGAGCAATATGTCATATGAGGAGTTTGTCGGGATGACGTGGAACGTGCAAACCTCGAAGTGGGTATGGGTCCCATCGTCAAGTTTGACTGTAAAGTCGAACTTTCCGATGGGATGAATGACTTCGTTGAAGAAACCTGTAATAGGTGCGTCTGGTTGTAGGCGCGCTTTATCTTCGTCATCGAGCTGGTCGAAGCACTGTTGGTAATGATGTCAAAGCTGCTTCCGCCGTCACACATCATTTTCTATGTACGATAGTGCCCGAACAGTGCTGTGATGGTGAGTGGGGTTGTTGAGCTTGCGCCTCCTGGAATTATTGGGAGGATGACCTGGGCCTCCTTCCAGTTTTGTGACGTCGCGGCCTCTGATTGTTGCGACGTGGTTGCGAGGTCGGCGATATTTGTCTTCCACTTTGTGTTGCACGTCATGTTGCACTATCGGTTGTATGCGTCGCGGACATGGTGTGTCTTGATATATTTGATGACCTTGACTGGTTCATCCTGTCGGCGTGCGCCGGCTCGGCCGTTCTAGACAAGGTTGGCCAACTTCCCAGAGCGGAGGGCTGCCTCTATTTCCATTTTGAGGCTGTAACAATTGTCTATGTCGTGACCCACGTCTTTGTGGAAGTCACAGAATCTGGTGGTATCTACATTCTTGCGTTTTTTTCCCATTGGCTTTGGGAGTTTAAACGCTACGTCTCCAGTTGCAAGGACCTGAGAGAGTACCTGGGATGGCGTTTTTGTAAGGAGAGTCCAGTCTTGGTTCTTACGGCCGCTGTTGCGCTGTTCCCGTGTTTGTTTATTGCCGATAATATTTATGTCTTCGGCAGAAGTTGAGTATCACCCATCGTCGGTGGAACCTGAGATGCGGTTCCAGACGGATAATCGGTTGTTGTTTTGGCTACGGTTGTTGCTGGAGCTTTCACGTTGATTCTGACGCATTGTTTTTTGTTTGCCCGCATACAGTTTGGAGATGCGGACAACCTCTTCCCAGGAATCTGGGACGCCGTCTTTCCCTTGGAGGGTGTGTTGAAGGTCGTCGTCATTGACGTTGGCTAGGAAGGAGGTCCGAGTTCCCTCGTCCCCCGTTCCTAGTTGGAGCGCTTCTTTGATGAACCGCACGATGAAGTCCTCGAGCAGTACAGTGTCTCTCCGTATACGTAGAGAGATCAGGCTTTTGTCGCATTTGTGGCGACGTTGTTGGCTGAAATGGAGTGAAAATTTGTAGATTAGCTGTTCATAGCTGTCGATGCTTCCTGTGGGGAGGTTGTCGAACCACACCCTGGCGGCTCCAGTGAGCGTCTAGGCAAAAATGTGGCACCAGACACGTAGAGTCCACCCGATGACGGCCCCGGCTTGGTTAAAAATGCCGAGGTGGTCGTCGGGGTCTGTAAGGCCGTCATATATCTTGACGTTGGCCGGGAGGCGATGCCTCGGTGGTATTGGCGCTTGAGAGATACGCCTTGTAAACTTGGATTTGTCGGCGAAGGCCGTTGGCCGATAGGGGAGTGACAGGTTGGTGGTTGCGTCGTTGTAATACCTGTTTAATCGTTCCCGTAGGTGGTATGGGTTGTGACGATAGTCTCTGGAGGCATCGTCCTCCCATGAGCTTTCGTCATAGTCCTCTTCATCGAACCGGTTGTGCTCTGCACGGGCCTGGTCCACAGGGGGTTGCCCTGGACCTTCCCCGTGACGGGCAGCAGCCGTTGTTCGAGTGGGTCGCTTGGAAGATGACCCCATAATGGCTTTGCCGGTGATCCGGCGACGTTCCAGCTGAGCGTCTAGCATCTGTCTCTGGCGTTCATACTAGTCGTTGTTTAGAGCGTCTATTTCCTCCTAAGTAGGAGGAGCTGGTTCGCCGGTTTGAAAATCACGGTTTCTGGGGGTGACGACGATGTTGAGTTGGTCATTGGCGTGATCCCCAGATGTTGGGTGAGATCCTGTGGTGACGTTGGGGATATCTTCGACGGCCCTTGAGGGAGTGTAAACTTTTTGTGGTGAAGTTCTCATTTTTCCGGTACGGATCAATGAGCTGGCTAGTTAAAGCTTTCGTTTTAGAGTATTGCGGTAAGGCAACGGATGGTGCCAATGAAGAAACAATAATCCTGGATTACCGTATAGACGGTAATCCTAGTAGTGGTTCTTTAGTATTTTATAAAGATGTGTGTTTATAAAAGACGTGTGGATCTAAGGACAAGACCAAGGAGTTTAAGAGACTACCGATTAGAAAAGCCGAGCTTCTAAAGGTTAGTGTAATAAACATGGGGTTGAAAAAAATACGAGTGAGTTCGTAGTCTTTTTGAGTGAAAGTCTTAGTGAATATCGGATGCCAACAAAAGGAGAAGGAGATCCTCCTTTTGTAGTACCTCGACGTCATGCTTTCTCAGCCCATCCTCTACCCTTGATGGGGCCCGGCCCAGGTAGAAGTGTCTCCAAGTTTCCGGCTCAAGTCCTTAAGCCCATTGGTGCAAGTGGGTTTTGGTAAAAGGAGAAAGTAAAGTGCAAGGGGGGATGTTACGGTTCTGATGATAGTATGTGTGGCGTCCGCCGAGTGAACGTCGGTGAGCGGCGGACACGTGGCATCCGCCTATTGGTAGACCGAGGGCGGTGGGTAATCATCATCTTTCTTGAAACTCGGGACAAGTTGAGAAAGCCTTGTGTCAAAGAGATATCTTGGCTGGGAGGCTGCCACGTCATCGTCCTTTCTGCGTGTCAGACTGAGAGCAGTCTTTGATTGGTCGAGAACTCTGGCGGGCAACCTGTTGCGTCAGGAACAGTTGCATGGGGCAGGGGTGTGTGTCCCAAGGCTGCCCCGAAAGGCATCTTCCAGTCGTGCTGACGAAGCTTTATCTGGCTTGCTTGGGAAGCTTTGAAGCGTACTGGGCCCGCCGATGTAAAACGGGCTGCTGAGCTTGCGTCTGGCGTCGGTTGGACGCCAGATGTATCACCGACGTAAAACGGGCGGCGGACGCTAGACGTTTCACTGACGTAAAACGGGCGGGTGGACGCTAGACAACCCGCTGACGTAAAACGGGCAGATGGAGGCCAGGCGATGCCTGTTTTAGTTGGCGATGATATGGTATTTATGATGTTTTGATACTATATCCCTTCAACTATGGTATAGAATTAAATGTGGCTTCCCATAATGCACACCGGCCAACAACTTATTTAAAACAACATATGCTAAGCAAAATCAAATACATTTCTAATTTTAAATTAGTACTTAATAAATTGCGGGTTCCAATTAAATAATGTTTACTCGGAGACTATCAAAATTAGACCTGATAATATCAACCCATCTTGTTGAGTTTGGGTTGTTTAGGGTTTAAAATTTGACCTTGTGGGTTAAACTGGGTTTAGTATAATTTTCAAAAGGGTTAGGATGGGTAATTTTAATTGTAGGAAATAAGTAAGTGGGTCAGGATAGGTATGTAAAAAACAAATGGGTCAGGATGAGTATTTTTTAGGGCTGGCAAATCGTGTATACCTGACCTGTTAAGACACGAACCTGTTAAGACAAGATACACGAAACCTGACTACCTGTACACGACACGAAAAGTTTTCATGTCTATTTTATGATACACGAACCTGTTAATTTTTTTAATATGTATACAAGAAAAGTACCTATTAATACATGTTTGCGAACATTATACTAATCGCATGTTTACTAAACTATTTAGTGAGAGAAAATTTCCAAATGTTCACTAAAGACCTAGATAATACCTGTTTGCGTACCAGTTAATACTTGTTTACGTACCTGTTTGCGTACCTGTTAATACCTGTTTGCGAACATTATACTAATCCATTTTGGAGTGAGAAGGGATTTAGGGTTAAATGGTTCGGGTAAAGCTTTTTAAATATATTATTAATTTTAAATAAATTCTAAACAGGTATCTGCAGGTAAACAGGTATGTTACCTGTTAAGACACGACAATTAACAGATAAATTCATGTCTACCTATTTAGGACACGAACTGTTAAGGCCATACCTGTACCTGTTAAGATCGTTTAGGTTCGTGTTAGGTAATCGTGTTCGTATACAAAATTGTCGGCCATAGTATTATTAGATAACCATATACAAATCTGAATTAAAACTCACCCAACACCGAAAGCGTTGATGCCTCGTTGAAATCAATGTCATTAAAAAGAAAATAAATTATATCTTTTGCATTTGTTGATAACCCATGTCGGTTCAAAACCGTCCGGGTTGTTAACGGACGGTCATGTCTTAACAACACGGGTCGTTAACGAGACCGATCTCATCGAAACGGTTCGAGTCGTTAGTGGGCTTGATCGAGTCGAAATGGTCTGGTCATTGACGGGGCCGGTCGGAACGAAACAGTCTGGGTTGCTAACGGGATCGGTCAGGCCGAAACGCTCCGAGTCGCTAATGGGACAGGTCGGGTCGAAATAGTACGGGTCGCTACGGGACGGGTCAGGTTGAAACGGTCTGGGTCGTTACCGGGCCTGGTCTGGTCAAAACCGTCTGGGTCGCTACCGGGTCCCGCCCGGTCGAAAGGGTCCGGGTCGTTGAAGAGTCCGATCGGGTCAAAACGGCCTGGGTCGTTGACGGGCAGGGGGTCGAAACAGTATAGGTCGTTAACGGTATGGTCGTGTCGAAACGGTCTGGGTCACTAACGGGCCCCAGTACAGTCGAAATGGTTCGGGTCGCTAACGGGCCTAGTCGTTGACGAGCCCGATCGGGTCGAAACAGTACGGATCACTAACGTGCCTGATCAGGTCGAAACGGTTCCGGACGCTAACGAGCTCGCTGGGTTGAAACGGTCCTGGTCGCTAACGGGTCCGATAAGGTCGAAACAGTTTGGGTCGTTACCGGCCCCGGCCGGGTCGTAACGGTCCGGGTTGTTAACCAGCCCGATAGGGTCGAACCGGTCCGGTTCGAAATGAAATATTTCGGATGCCTTAAAAATTTATTTTGTTTTTTTTAATTTTAAATTGTTTTTTTTGTTACTTTTTTAATTTTTATTTTTTTATTGTTATTTTAATTTTTTTTTTAAATTTTAATCTATTTTGATGTGAACATATCCTAATCCAAACCATTCGACCCAAACCCATTCTTACCCAACCCATCCTAACCCATTTTTTTACTCTTCCTATCTTGACCCAAACTTATCCTAACCCAAATCCATCCTGACCCAAACAACCAACCCAACCTACCTATTTTGCCACCCATAATTAGAACTATGCACGGTTCTAGAAACGGTTTGCCTTTCGGATCAATGTGATGGCTCGAGCTGGACTGATTTAACTAATATACGCTTCTAGGTTAATTTCTTGAAGGATGCTATGATGGAGAGTAGGGATTATGGAGGTTTCAAAATGCCTAGGGTGAAGTAGGTCCCTCTTAAATGCAATATATTGTCTTGGCGTGCGGAAAAACATAAGCTACCAGTGAAGGTGAAGCTGCAAAAAAGGGGCATTAATGTTGGGTCGGTGGTGTGTTCGGTATGTGAAGAGAGTTCAGAAACAGCGAACCATCTCTTCACTGGTTGTCCTATCGCTATGGAGGTATGGTTTAGGATTTTGGGTTGGTGCAACATCCCATCATTTTTTGTGTTTGATGTAAGTGATCTTTTGACTCTGAGTAAAGTGGGTGATGGGAACAAAAAGAGACGAAAGTTGATACACGGGATCATTATTGCCACTATGTGGTGAATTTGGTTGGCTCGATACGACACGGTATTTAATAGGAAGGACACAAGGGTTGCGGAGATCGTTTCAAACGTTAAGTCAAGAACCTTCTTCTGTTTCAAATATAGGTCTTCTTTTAGAAATCTTGTATGGTCGGATTGGTATAAAAACCCAATGTATTTAATGTAATGGTTTGGGCATCGGTCATCACATTGAGGACTGTTTGTGCGTGTTTATTGAAGTTGACCATTAAAAAAATAAAAAAATAAAATTTATAAAAACTAATGATAATAATAAGGTATAATTACCTCGTACTCTCATTTTGTCACTTTTATTGGTTCCTCATCAATGGACATAATCAAAATACACGTAGTCTAAATGTTTTTAATTAATCATTTTTTTAAACCATTTAGAAAAAGTCTATATATTGGAATTCGATAGAGCCAATATTATATATTGAACCAGTCCACGACCTCTTAACCGCTCTACCAACTATATAAATTCATGTTTGTTTCATCTCTCCACATAGATACACTTAACACACAAATCCATCACAGCACAAAAAAATCGTGATCAAGAGAGGTATGACTCGATCAAGACGAAGCGGAAACTTATGGTGGTTAGTTTCTTGTTCAAGCCGAAAGCGATGGCCTACTGAATCAAAGCTGGATGTAGATGAGATACTTAAAAGTGATCTTGAGACCATTAACGAAGATTCAGACACTTTTGACCAGAAGAAAGGTACAGAGAAACCTCTAAAGCACGCAAAGGTGGGAAAGAAGCCAAAGAAAGCGGATGTTAATCATGTTTTCACTGCTCAGTTTAGTCTAAAGAACTCATATGCACTCTTCTTGGACAGGATGACAAGCAGTCGAGGCTTTGGTGGACTTCAAGTCTACTAATTAAAACATTTCATCATCTTCTTCTTTTTCATCTTGTAGTTTTCTTTTGTTGTATTTTGTGGAACATTTCATGTTATGGTATTGATTTGTTGTCCCTAATGTATAAAGATGATAAAACACTTGGGTCACCAAGGGGCTATTTGATAGCCTATTCTTAATGATTTCATTAAGAGACTATATCTGATTCAGGTAGTATTAAGTGTGTTTGGTGCTTTAACATTAAATCACTAAATCAGTGAGTCTTTTATCAATTAAGTTTTAAAATTATTTTTAACAAAATTTTTACCCCTTTATCCATTAACCTGTGTTCATAACCCTCGGTCGGCCACTCATACGCCACCTCCACACCAACTAGTTAGGCCTCGTATTAATTTAGACTTTCTTACTCAATCAGACCTCTTGATAGCTCAACACTTGCTAGCATATTACGGATATGATAGCTGGCAACTCCCATTTTACGGATATGAAGAATGGAATTATGCAAAATTGATAGGTGTTGTATTGTCAACTCAACACGAAGTCAAATGGGTATTGATGTTTTATCATGTCAAGTAGTATTTTATCTAAAGAGTCGTAGTCAAGGAAATGGTTATTTTTAGAATTCAATTGCTTTATCTTCAAACCATAGACAACAGCGACCAATGACATTGCCAACTTGCAAATTTTCAAAAATAATATAATTTATTAATATCTGATGTGTCATTGATAATTAATTTGATTTAATCATTGATTAAGATAGTATTTTGGCCCTACCATCTACCTTTTTCTCCCAACTGATGGATATAACATGATGAAACAAAACAATCTCATTTTGTTCGGTTTCAAAGTAATTTTTAGTACGGAAACAAAGCCACCAAATTTGAGTTTTCCTGTGGTTTCTAGCAGAAGTTAATGATGTACAATGTAAACAAACAATAACACATTATAACCTTTGGTGGTATCTATTTATTTATTTTCTGAATTTTGTACTTATATTAAAAGCCAAAAGGATTTAACACTTTAATTATGGGTTATTAATATTATCATTAACCAATGAGTTTGACAAAATATCAGTAACATATAATAATTTTCGATCAATCAGTGCCTCATAGGAGTCCCTTAGTGCGACAACTTACACTACCTCTCTAAGCTGCTTTGCCAAGGGGTCCAACAACACCCAAGTTGCAAATCGAATTGTGGCCTTCCTGAGAACCTAGCGCAGCGCAGCGCAGCATATTGAATCTGCTATGGCACCTACCCAGAAGCGATGGAAGCTTATGGATGGCACTTCAATTTCTTAATTAGAAAACAATATATAATAGTAACATCACTTTTACTGACTTTCTGTAAATTTATTATTGATTAAACATTAAAAACAAATAAAAATTTTCTCCCCATCAAAATTGACTTTAAGTTAAAGAAGAAATATACGAGCACGAGATTGAGATATGTCCATTCATGACACAAATCAATATCTACTCTTTATAATAGAAATTAATAAATTTTGCCGGGACCAGACCGTTGCTGATAGATTGACTCGTCTTAATCACTTCTCATCTTCAAAAACTCAATCATATGCTAAATGGAATAAATGGTCTATTAATTTACTTGGCTTTGTTGTTCTCTAATCTTTGGAGGTTTTGAAGCCGATGATGGTTCGGTGGTGATATAGGCCAACCGGCATTGTTTTGTAATTACTTGGAACTTGACAAACCTCAAAATAACAACAATATGTACAAATTCTAATGCAGGCTTCATTAATAAATAACAAATTATAATATATGTATTTTTTTCACAAGGGGCTCATATGTGGTTTTGGAGTTTCATACTGAACAATAAAATAGCCCGTTGACCGAGTGATTTGTAGAATAACCCTCTCTCCCCTCTTTGGAGAGACGGGACACGACTCCCAACGGGGCTGAACCGTCTCCGAGTGGCCAATCAACACGTGGCGTCTCTCATCCCGAGGTTGTACCGTCTCTCTCCAGACGGGTCAGAATTCAACCATCTCTCTCCCAGACAGTTCACATTTCCCCATCCCGGCTGGCCTTCGGTTCAACCGTCTCAAAAGACGGGTCACATTTCCCCATGCCGGCTGGCCTTCGGTTCAACCGTCTCTCAAGACGGGTCACATTTCCCCATGAGTCCGGTGAGTCCCGATGATTAGTCCAACGCTTCGGTTGTCCAGCTCAGCCCTATAAATACCGTTCTCAGTAACAAACTCCGTCCCATTCCCGTCAGACTGTCACCCCACCACCGTCTAACACTATCACCAACACCACCCCACCACCACCGTCCACCACCACAGTCTAATTCATCCAAATGGCACCGCAACGATGGACCGAAGAAGAGGAAATTGCACTGATTGCAGCATGGCACCATGTCGAAAAAAGCACCCACCAAACCAACAAATGGTTCCGTATATTGCACGAGTACAATCGGCTGGTTGGAGGGTCAGACCGAACAACCGAGTCCCTTAGCCGGAAGTTGACCGATTTGACCACGAAGTGTCAAATCTTCAACGGGTACCACAACCGGACACTTCAGGAGGTACCCTCTGACATGCCCGAAGACGTGTCAATTAGACACTCAAAAAGACAGTATAAAAACAGGAAGCGCAAAGAATTTAAACATGTGTCTGCCTGGAAAATGATGAGGGATCGTCTTAATTTGTAGTTTATAAAACCTTTGTAGTAATTGAAGTAATTTTATTAATGCAATGAATGTTTAATTTTTTTTTATATTAAAGTAAATATTTCATTAAACAAACTATTCTATTACAACAATAATAAACAAACTATACTATTACAACAATAAACAAACTATACTATTACAACAACAATAAACAAACTATACTATTACAACAAACTTCCTAAATTTACTTGCAAAGAACTAAGAACTTTGTTTGAAGTAATTGAAGTGTTGTAATACTAAATGTCTAACCAACTATTGAAGACTACATCCTAATGTTAGATGTTTCCTCCATAGCGGTGGTAGTAGCAGTGGTCTACATAGACGTTGTTTCGAATGGTGTATGTGGTCTACATAGACAAGTCCGAGACGTTTCCTCGTTTTATGTAACAATAGTTCTCAGTGTGCACACATCGACCACCGAGACATAAATTTGGGAGGCGAACGAACTTGCCAATAATGTAGACCACCACATCATCGATCCATTCTACACGGGTTAAACCACGCGCAGATGGAACAACAATCCAAGTAGCCGTACGCAGATGAAACAACAATCCAAGTAATCGGACAATATTTTCGTAAGCCGGTAGGCTTCGGCCGGGAAAGCAAAAAACGTCATTGGTTTGGAAGATGAAAGGTTTGAGGAGGGCGGTGGGTGCAAATTTTGTTAAGTGAATTGGGGTATTTATATACACTCGTGAGACGGTTCAGACGGTTCAGACGGTAGCCCAAAACGGCTTAAGACGACTTGGGGGTTGTGACCCGTCTTTTGAGACGGTTGAACCGAATGCCAGCCGGCATGGAGAAATGTGAACCGTCTGGGAGAGAGACGGTTGAATTCTGACACGTCTGGAGAGAGACGGTACAGCCTCGGGATGAGAGACGCCACGTGTTGGTTGGCCATTGGATCTAAAACCAAACGCTCTCAGAGACGGTTCAGGCTCGTTGGGAGCCGTGTCCCGTCTCTCCAAAGAGGGGGGAGAGGGTTATTCATGCAAATCACTCGGTCAATGGGCTATTTTTGTAACATTTCGTATTTAAACTTGTACGTTACACGACTATTATTAATAAAAAACGGCAAGTTCTATCTATAATTTTCGCATTTATTATTTTTGTCGCACTTATGGAACCCTAATACCCTATATATAATAATTATTATATGGATAAACATGATAATTATATAAAAATAAAAACTGCTTGGGCCGGGAATCGAACCCGCGCCCAAGCCGGCCCAAACACACATCAACGAGTTAACCAGCTGGGCTGGCCTTCACACTTGTTTAAACACAGACACGTTTTAATCTTATACTTGATTTTAAAACTTCACAGTTGACTAAGGAAAGTCAACTGTGAGACGCGTATGCCTTAATCAATCCTATTAACTTGTGATTGATCCAAATTTGGCAAACACACTTGATTCTCGGCCATTAGTGACTCACCAATACGATTATTACCTATCAATTGTCCACCAATTTAACTCGTTTACGCGTTTGACATTGAATTAAGGTCAAACCTTGCCAATTAATCAATCCAATGATCCCCTCTATAAATTGAACCTCTGCGAAGCATTACAACTCGCCAATAATCTCTTCTCAACCCCCAATCTTCTTCAATTCACTCTGTTTATCACTTTTTTGATCGCTGTTTGACTTTTATTCTTGACCGAGCAATCGAACACGATACAAACTTGTAAGTTTGATTTTTCCTGTGGGTTTTATACATCGGCCATCACTCATCAATAGCCCCATGATTAATTGGGCTATTGATGAGTGAATCAGATTATTGCTGGAACTAGGGTTCATGTTTATGAATTTGGGGATAAAACTGATTTATCATCGTGGATATATATTTTTAAAACTGAGATAAATCACAACCACAGGCCTAGGCCAAGTGGTTGTGACTGATGCTCGTAACCATAATCACCCGGGTTCGAGTCCCGGCTTGGGCGCCCCTTTTTCCACATTTTTCATTTTTAAAAACAAACCATTTATAATTATATATTACACATCAAATCTTGTAAATTCATTTTTAATTATTAAAACCTTTTTATAAATTCTAGAAAAATTATATTTATCAAATCTGATGTAAAAGATTTATCTACAATTTTTAGTTTTCTGAAATTCATTTATTTAATATTTATAATAATTAAATCAATTTTATGCTATTATATTTATAAAAATCCATTAAAATATCAAAACAATTTTATAAATTCCTACAAAAACTATCCTATGTTTGTACAATGTTAAACTTTACTGAAATGATTTTTAATTCAGAAAAATCATTTATTTTATATTTGTTATCAATTTTTGTTAGTTTTAATCATAATTAAATCCTAATAAATTCAATTTTCATTATTTTTGCACCAAAATTTTATACAATTTATTTTTAAATATTTAGAACAGAAATATGATTTTTAACATAATAATTCTTCAATTTTAGTATTTTTAAATATTAAAGTTAAATTTTGGCAATTTGTAATAAATAGATTTAATAATCTATTTTAAAGAAAATAATTTTATAAAAATTATTTTTATACTTCAAACACATTATTGTGAACATCCTAAATTCAAATTTTATAAAAAGACTTTCAATTATTTTTAATTATCAAATTTCCCTTTTATTTAATTAACATTTTATTATAAATTCAACAATTGGATATCCCCAAATCGAAACCCTAGAATATACTTATAAACTAGATAGACTTAGACTTATTTGTTGCCTTATACATAGGGTAATACTTGGCAATCTATTGGGCTACACTTATACTATTCCTCAATACCTAATACTATACCAAGGTGAGTTTACGTAACCATGTTTATGCGATTCTTTATACTTGCAACAATTTTAAGCAATTCAACATGCATGTCTAGTAGTAAACTTTATTGCCTCATGAATTAGTCAACAGTTTCAACGAGTTTCAACGAGTTTCAACATTACATAATCATTAGCTATGGCCAAGCCGGCGATACTCAATAATAGATCTATTGGATTGACAACCCCACCCGGATACGTGTACCTCCTACATAGGTAACGTGGGTGATTGTTATCGTTCCAACATATTACTAAGTTGAACTGTAGATGACGGGATGGACCTAAACTAGTCGGAGGTTTGATTATGTCAACATATTATACTATTCATGTAGACTTAAATTTACGATAGACATACGAATTGCTAGACTTTTATACTTAAACTATATGCTTAACATGGATTATGTATTCTCACCAACTTCTAGTTGACCCTCCCATTTTTACAACTCAACAGGTAATAATGATGCATGAAGATTAGAGTATTTATGAAGACAATAAGGAGTCTATGCATGTTTGATTCTTGTGTGATGTATTAGATTTCCACATTTAAAACTCTTATGTATTTCTATTTTTGGATATTTGCAATTTAATATTTATTTCAATTAAAATTTGGATTACCATGTGCTACTGTATACTCATTCTTACGTGACACCTCGATGTTTCCGCCATCGGTTGGGGTGTTACAGATTGGTATCAGAGCCTTGGTTATAGGGAATTAGGTTATTAGAAAATAATCTAGACTATAACCATAGGGACTTAAACAGTACTTGCTTCTCTTACTTGTAACCCTAATTGCTTCCCTAATCCTATCCTTATTCTATACCTTATATAACCCTAAACCTACCTGTGACTACTCATATTCGTCTGCTGCAATCCTAATCCACCATTAGATTAATAGGACAAAATCCTCAGGTTTAACCTGAACCCCCTTGAGATCTCGTCGAAGTTCTAGATTTTAATAACGAACACGTGCAATCTGGAAGGGTGAACGCCTGTATTCTGAGTCTTCTGTCTAGGCTGGCATTGCGCATATATCCCAATCAGACGAGGGACCCGGATGCCTACCTGGGAATTCTCGGGATGAGTGTTCACTTATAGGCTAAAGCATGTCTTCATATGTTATTAGAATTTAGAATCTTTGATAAGTCAACGTTTTCGTTTATTCGTTTTAATTAATGAATAAATGATTACATTCCTTATATAATCTCATTCATTTCATTGTGTCTATTACAGATCATGCCTCCACGTCGCAGCACTCGCAACTGCAATGGTGAGAACCACGAAGAAGGTGGTGACAACCATAACCATGACCAAGGTCCTAACCACAACAACAATGGTATCGATGCCCAACTGGCTGCGATCATTTCTCAACAAATGGCGCAGCAAATCGCAACTCTGGTTCCCAATTTACTCGCTCAGGTCATCCAAATGAACGGCAACGGGAATGGTCACGGCAACGGGAACGGGAACGGGAACGGCAATGGCAATGGCAATGGCAATGGAAATGGACCCCCAGCCTGCACCCTTAAGCATTTCAACTCTTGTAACCCTCCAAAGTTTAGTGGTGAAGAAGAAGCTACAGGACTCCTCCAATGGTTCGAGGGTATTGAGAATACCTTCATCAACAGTGAGTGCCCCGACAACTTCAAGGTTCGTTACGCCATGAGTGTTCTCCATAAACGAGCACTCACTTGGTGGAATGAAGAAAAGCGCACTCGTGGGGCCGAAGTTGCTCTTGCTATGACATGGGACCAAGTCAAGGAGGTCATGAAGGAAGAGTTTTGTCCTCGCAATGAGGTTAAGAAGCTTGAGGATGAGTTCCACACCCTAGCTCAAGATAGTGGGGAAAACCTTGCCTACAACACCCGCTTTCACGAGCTTAGCTTATTGTTGCCTCACAAAGTTACTCCTCTGCCGGTAGCCATCAAGAAGTACATCGGTGGTCTGCCAATGCAAATCCAGGACACTGTTTGGGGTAGGAATCCTGCAACTTTGGAAGAGGCCAAGCGTCTAGCGGCCACTCTTACTGATAATCACGTGAAGAACGGTACTCTCTTCCGCAAGGGCACTAAGAAGACGGTTGCCAAAGACACTCCACAGCCTGCAATTGAAGTCAAGCCTGAGACCTCAAGCAACAAAAAGCGCAAGGCTAGAAACTACATGGTTGCTGCTACTCCACCTACTGCCCAAAACCCAGCCAAGAAGCCATATGGCGGGACTCACCCTCTTTGCAACACCTGTCAGTTCCATCATCTTCCTGGTAGACCGTGCCGCCAGTGTAATAACTGTAAACGGTATGGACACTACACCAACGCCTGTCAAGCCCCTGCTGCCCAAAACAACCAAAACAACCAAAACAACCAAGCCAGAAACAACCCAGCTCCCAACTAACAAAACAACAGGCCTACTCGTGGTCAATGCTACGAGTGTGGCAGCCCTGATCACTACATCAACAACTGCCCTAATCGTAACCAGAACCAAAACCGAAACCAAAACCAAAACCAAAACCGCAACCAGAATCAAGGTGCTCGAGGTCGTGCCTACAATCTCAACGCTAACCAGGCTCGTGACAACAACGAAGTGGTGAATGGAACGTTCCTCATTAATAACCACTATGCATCCATATTATTTGATTCGGGAGCTGATAAGTCATTTGTGTCACTGAAGTTTGAACCTTTACTTAACTTACCCCACACTAATCTAGAGGAACCTTTAGTGGTAGAGGTAGCTAACGGGAAGTCTATTTCGATCGACTCTATTATTCGTAACTGCTTGTTGAACCTCGACGATCATACCTTCTCTATCGATCTCATCCCCATGCATCTTGGTAGTTTTGATGTTATAGTAGGCATGGACTGGTTGTCAACTCATCGTGCCGAAATTCTGTGCTTCGAGAAAGTCATACGCATTCCCCTCGAATCTGGTGAGATTTTGAAGATCTATGGTGAGAAACCCTGTGGCGAGCTTAAGCTTATGTCTTGTACTACTGCCCAAAAGTACTTACGAAAGGGGTATACAGCCTTCTAAGCTAACGTGATAGAGAAGAAGGACAAAGGCAAAAGTATCCAAGACATTCCTATTATTCGAGACTATCCTGAAGTCTTCCCAGAGGATTTACCTGGTATACCTCCTGCTCGACAAGTTGAATTTCGAATTGATCTTGTTCCTGGTGCTAATCCTGTCGCTAAAGCTCCTTATCGTCTTGCACCCTCTGAGATGCAAGAACTCGCCAGTCAATTACAGGAACTTTCTGATAAAGGGTTTATTCGCCCTAGTTCTTCTCCATGGGGAGCCCCTGTCTTGTTCGTTAAAAAGAAGGATGGTTCTCTTAGAATGTGTATTGACTACCGTGAACTCAACAAACTCACCATCAAGAATCGTTATCCACTGCCTAGGATTGACGATCTCTTCGATCAACTTCAAGGAGCAACTCACTTCTCGAAGATTGATCTCCGTTCTGGTTATCATCAGCTTAGAGTCCACGATGAAGATATTCCCAAGACAGCTTTTCGCACACGTTATGGTCACTACGAATTCATGGTTAAGCCTTTTTGATTGACCAACGCTCCCGCAGTATTTATGGATTTGATGAATCGGGTTTGTAGACCCTATCTCGACAAATTCGTGATCGTTTTCATCGATGATATTTTGATTTACTCTAAATCAAAATCCGATCACGAGCAACACCTTCATTCCATCTTGGGTCTCCTAAAGAAAGAACAACTGTATGCCAAATTCTCAAAATGTGAATTTTGGCTTAAGGAAGTTCAATTTTTGGGACATGTCATTCATATGAACGGGATTCATGCTGATCCCGCAAAGATCGAAGCTGTGAAAAATTGGAGTGTTCCTCAAACTCCAACTGAAGTCCGTTCATTCCTTGGTTTGGCTGGTTATTATCGTCGATTCATCGCCAATTTCTCCAAGATCGCTGTTCCTCTCACTACCTTAACTCACAAGGGTAAACCCTATGAGTGGGGATCAAAGCAAGAGGAAGCATTTGAAACTCTTAAGCTGAAACTCTGTGAAGCTCCTATTTTGTCTCTACCTGATGGTAATGATGATTTCGTGGTCTACTGTGATGCATCGAACCATGGTCTTGGTTGTGTTCTCATGCAACGAGGAAAGGTTATTGCTTATGCGTCTCAACAACTCAAGACTCACGAAAAGAATTATACCACCCATGATCTTGAATTGGGCGCTGTTGTCTTTGCTCTCAAGATTTGGAGACATTATCTTTATGGGACCAAATGTGTGGTGTTCACGGACCACAAAAGTCTCCAACATGTCTTCGACCAAAAGAATCTTAACATGAGACAACGACGTTGGGTTGAGTTGCTTAATGACTATGATTGCGAAATTCGCTACCATCCTGGCAAGGCGAATGTTGTGGCTGACGCACTTAGTCGTAAAGAACGTATCAAACTCCAATGTGCTAGAGTTCGTACTGATCTTCAAGATCGCATTCTTCAGGCTCAACACACATCAGTCACCCAAGGTAACATGTACGATGAAATGTCTTGTGGTGTTGAAACTCAACTTGAAACCAAACCAGATGGTCTTCTCTATTTTCTTAATCGACTGTGGATTCCCGACCATGATGATCTTCGTACTTTCCTCATGAATGAGGCTCATAAGTCTCGTTATTCTATTCATCCTGGAGCTGACAAGATGTACCAAGATCTCCGTTATTCTTATTGGTGGCCTAGTATGAAGAAAGACATTGCTCTTTTCGTTGCGAAATGCCTCACTTGTTCCAAGGTCAAGGCTGAACATCAACGACCATCTGGTATGCTTGAACAACCAGAGATCCCTGTGTGGAAATGGGAGAGCATAGCTATGGACTTCATCACCAAACTCCCTCGTACACCCAAAGGTTTTGACAGTATTTGGGTAATCGTCGATCGTTTGACCAAGTCAGCTCACTTCTTACCTATTCGTGAGAAGTATTCTGTGGAAAGGTTGGCAAAGATGTATGTAAGTGAAATCGTATGTCGTCATGGTATACCTTTGGATATTATCTCTGATCGCGATGGTCGTTTCACCTCTCACTTTTGGGAGTCTCTACAAGATGCTTTGGGTACCAAGTTGAACCTGAGTACTGCTTATCACCCTCAAACAGATGGTCAGACTGAACGGACCATCCAAACACTTGAGGATATGCTCAGGGCATGTATCATCGATTTTGGTGGCGCATGGGATTCTCATCTCCCTTTGGTTGAGTTCTCATACAACAACAGTTATCACGCCAACATTAACATGGCTCCTTTCGAGGCACTCTATGGTCGGAAATGTCGTTCACCTGTCTGTTGGACTGAGGTTGGTGAAACTCGTATTACTGGACCCGAACTAATCCAGGAAACCACAGACAAAATTCAGCTTATTCAGGATAATCTTCTCAAGGCTAGAAGTCGTCAGAAGAGTTATCCTGATAGACGTCGTAAACCCTTGGAATTTCAAGTTGGGGACCTTGTACTACTTAAGGTATCCCCTTGGAAAGGAGTAATTCGTTTCGGTAGAAAGGGAAAACTAGCTCCTCGATACGTAGGCCCCTTCAAAATTCTTGACAGAGTTGGAAAAGTGGCTTACAAACTTGACCTTCCACCTGAGCTAAGCAATGTTCACCCGACCTTCCATGTTTCGATTCTCAAGAAAGGGAAAACTAGCGGATGAGAACCTTCATGTTCCTCTTGAGGATGTGCAAATTGATGAAAGCATGCACATTATCGAGAAACCCGTCGAGATTGTTGATACTGGAGTCAAGAAACTCAAGCGCAGTCGCATTCCGATCGTTAAGGTTCGTTGGGAATCTAAACGAGGCCCAGAGTTCACTTGGGAACGTAAAGACCAGATGAAGTCAAAGTATCCACATCTTTTTCCACCAGACTCTCCAACTCCAACTTCGGGACGAAGTTCCTAAAAGTAGGGGAGACTGTAACATTTCGTATTTAAACTTGTACGTTACACGACTATTATTAATAAAAAACGGCAAGTTCTATCTATAATTTTCGCATTTATTATTTTTTTCGCACTTATGGAACCCTAATACCCTATATATAATAATTATTATATGGATAAACATGATAATTATATAAAAATAAAAACTGCTTGGGCCGGGAATCGAACCCGCGCCCAAGCCGGCCCAAACACACATCAACGAGTTAACCAGCTGGGCTGGCCTTCACACTTGTTTAAACCCAGACACGTTTTAATCTTATACTTGATTTTAAAACTTCACAGTTGACTAAGGAAAGTCAACTGTGAGACGCGTATGCCTTAATCAATCCTATTAACTTGTGATTGATCCAAATTTGGCAAACACACTTGATTCTCGGCCATTAGTGACTCACCAATACGATTATTACCTATCAATTGTCCACCAATTTAACTCGTTTACGCGTTTGACATTGAATTAAGGTCAAACCTTGCCAATTAATCAATCCAACGATCCCCTCTATAAATTGAACCTCTGCGAAGCATTACAACTCGCCAGTAATCTCTTCTCAACCCCCAATCTTCTTCAATTCACTCTGTTTATCACTTTTTTGATCGCTGTTTGACTTTTATTCTTGACCGAGCAATCGAACACGATACAAACTTGTAAGTTTGATTTTTCCTGTGGGTTTTATACATCGGCCATCACTCATCAATAGCCCCATGATTAATTGGGCTATTGATGAGTGAATCAGATTATTGCTGGAACTAGGGTTCATGTTTATGAATTTGGGGATAAAACTGATTTATCATCGTGGATATATATTTTTAAAACTGAGATAAATCACAACCACAGGCCTAGGCCAAGTGGTTGTGACTGATGCTCGTAACCATAATCACCCGGGTTCGAGTCCCGGCTTGGGCGCCCCTTTTTCCACATTTTTCATTTTTAAAAACAAACCATTTATAATTATATATTACACATCAAATCTTGTAAATTCATTTTTAATTATTAAAACCTTTTTATAAATTCTAGAAAAATTATATTTATCAAATCTGATGTAAAAGATTTATCTACAATTTTTAGTTTTCTGAAATTCATTTATTTAATATTTATAATAATTAAATCAATTTTATGCTATTATATTTATAAAAATCCATTAAAATATCAAAACAATTTTATAAATTCCTACAAAAACTATCCTATGTTTGTACAATGTTAAACTTTACTGAAATGATTTTTAATTCAGAAAAATCATTTATTTTATATTTGTTATCAATTTTTGTTAGTTTTAATCATAATTAAATCCTAATAAATTCAATTTTCATTATTTTTGCACCAAAATTTTATACAATTTATTTTTAAATATTTAGAACAGAAATATGATTTTTAACATAATAATTCTTCAATTTTAGTATTTTTAAATATTAAAGTTAAATTATGGCAATTTGTAATAAATAGATTTAATAATCTATTTTAAAGAAAATAATTTTATAAAAATTATTTTTATACTTCAAACACATTATTGTGAACATCCTAAATTCAAATTTTATAAAAAGACTTTCAATTATTTTTAATTATCAAATTTCCCTTTTATTTAATTAACATTTTATTATAAATTCAACAATTGGATATCCCCAAATCGAAACCCTAGAATATACTTATAAACTAGATAGACTTAGACTTATTTGTTGCCTTATACATAGGGTAATACTTGGCAATCTATTGGGCTACACTTATACTATTCCTCAATACCTAATACTATACCAAGGTGAGTTTACGTAACCATGTTTATGCGATTCTTTATACTTGCAACAATTTTAAGCAATTCAACATGCATGTCTAGTAGTAAACTTTATTGCCTCATGAATTAGTCAACAGTTTCAACGAGTTTCAACGAGTTTCAACATTACATAATCATTAGCTATGGCCAAGCCGGCGATACTCAATAATAGATCTATTGGATTGACAACCCCACCCGGATACGTGTACCTCCTACATAGGTAACGTGGGTGATTGTTATCGTTCCAACATATTACTAAGTTGAACTGTAGATGACGGGATGGACCTAAACTAGTCGGAGGTTTGATTATGTCAACATATTATACTATTCATGTAGACTTAAATTTACGATAGACATACGAATTGCTAGACTTTTATACTTAAACTATATGCTTAACATGGATTATGTATTCTCACCAACTTCTAGTTGACCCTCCCATTTTTACAACTCAACAGGTAATAATGATGCATGAAGATTAGAGTATTTATGAAGACAATAAGGAGTCTATGCATGTTTGATTCTTGTGTGATGTATTAGATTTCCACATTTAAAACTCTTATGTATTTCTATTTTTGGATATTTGCAATTTAATATTTATTTCAATTAAAATTTGGATTACCATGTGCTACTGTATACTCATTCTTACGTGACACCTCGATGTTTCCGCCATCGGTTGGGGTGTTACAGATTGGTATCAGAGCCTTGGTTATAGGGAATTAGGTTATTAGAAAATAATCTAGACTATAACCATAGGGACTTAAACAGTACTTGCTTCTCTTACTTGTAACCCTAATTGCTTCCCTAATCCTATCCTTATTCTATACCTTATATAACCCTAAACCTACCTGTGACTACTCATATTCGTCTGCTGCAATCCTAATCCACCATTAGATTAATAGGACAAAATCCTCAGGTTTAACCTGAACCCCCTTGAGATCTCGTCGAAGTTCTAGATTTTAATAACGAACACGTGCAATCTGGAAGGGTGAACGCCTGTATTCTGAGTCTTCTGTCTAGGCTGGCATTGCGCATATATCCCAATCAGACGAGGGACCCGGATGCCTACCTGGGAATTCTCGGGATGAGTGTTCACTTATAGGCTAAAGCATGTCTTCATATGTTATTAGAATTTAGAATCTTTGATAAGTCAACGTTTTCGTTTATTCGTTTTAATTAATGAATAAATGATTACATTCCTTATATAATCTCATTCATTTCATTGTGTCTATTACAGATCATGCCTCCACGTCGCAGCACTCGCAACTGCAATGGTGAGAACCACGAAGAAGGTGGTGACAACCATAACCATGACCAAGGTCCTAACCACAACAACAATGGTATCGATGCCCAACTGGCTGCGATCATTTCTCAACAAATGGCGCAGCAAATCGCAACTCTGGTTCCCAATTTACTCGCTCAGGTCATCCAAATGAACGGCAACGGGAATGGTCACGGAAACGGGAACGGGAACGGGAACGGCAATGGCAATGGCAATGGCAATGGAAATGGACCCCCAGCCTGCACCCTTAAGCATTTCAACTCTTGTAACCCTCCAAAGTTTAGTGGTGAAGAAGAAGCTACAGGACTCCTCCAATGGTTCGAGGGTATTGAGAATACCTTCATCAACAGTGAGTGCCCCGACAACTTCAAGGTTCGTTACGCCATGAGTGTTCTCCATAAACGAGCACTCACTTGGTGGAATGAAGAAAAGCGCACTCGTGGGGCCGAAGTTGCTCTTGCTATGACATGGGACCAAGTCAAGGAGGTCATGAAGGAAGAGTTTTGTCCTTGCAATGAGGTTAAGAAGCTTGAGGATGAGTTCCACACCCTAGCTCAAGATAGTGGGGAAAACCTTGCCTACAACACCCGCTTTCACGAGCTTAGCTTATTGTTGCCTCACAAAGTTACTCCTCTGCCGGTAGCCATCAAGAAGTACATCGGTGGTCTGCCAATGCAAATCCAGGACACTGTTTGGGGTAGGAATCCTGCAACTTTGGAAGAGGCCAAGCGTCTAGCGGCCACTCTTACTGATAATCACGTGAAGAACGGTACTCTCTTCCGCAAGGGCACTAAGAAGACGGTTGCCAAAGACACTCCACAGCCTGCAATTGAAGTCAAGCCTGAGACCTCAAGCAACAAAAAGCGCAAGGCTAGAAACTACATGGTTGCTGCTACTCCACCTACTGCCCAAAACCCAGCCAAGAAGCCATATGGCGGGACTCACCCTCTTTGCAACACCTGTCAGTTCCATCATCTTCCTGGTAGACCGTGCCGCCAGTGTAATAACTGTAAACGGTATGGACACTACACCAACGCCTGTCAAGCCCCTGCTGCCCAAAACAACCAAAACAACCAAAACAACCAAGCCAGAAACAACCCAGCTCCCAACTAACAAAACAACAGGCCTACTCGTGGTCAATGCTACGAGTGTGGCAGCCCTGATCACTACATCAACAACTGCCCTAATCGTAACCAGAACCAAAACCGAAACCAAAACCAAAACCAAAACCGCAACCAGAACCAAGGTGCTCGAGGTCGTGCCTACAATCTCAACGCTAACCAGGCTCGTGACAACAACGAAGTGGTGAATGGAACGTTCCTCATTAATAACCACTATGCATCCATATTATTTGATTCGGGAGCTGATAAGTCATTTGTGTCACTGAAGTTTGAACCTTTACTTAACTTACCCCACACTAATCTAGAGGAACCTTTAGTGGTAGAGGTAGCTAACGGGAAGTCTATTTCGATCGACTCTATTATTCGTAACTGCTTGTTGAACCTCGACGATCATACCTTCTCTATCGATCTCATCCCCATGCATCTTGGTAGTTTTGATGTTATAGTAGGCATGGACTGGTTGTCAACTCATCGTGCCGAAATTCTGTGCTTCGAGAAAGTCATACGCATTCCCCTCGAATCTGGTGAGATTTTGAAGATCTATGGTGAGAAACCCTGTGGCGAGCTTAAGCTTATGTCTTGTACTACTGCCCAAAAGTACTTACGAAAGGGGTATACAGCCTTCTAAGCTAACGTGATAGAGAAGAAGGACAAAGGCAAAAGTATCCAAGACATTCCTATTATTCGAGACTATCCTGAAGTCTTCCCAGAGGATTTACCTGGTATACCTCCTGCTCGACAAGTTGAATTTCGAATTGATCTTGTTCCTGGTGCTAATCCTGTCGCTAAAGCTCCTTATCGTCTTGCACCCTCTGAGATGCAAGAACTCGCCAGTCAATTACAGGAACTTTCTGATAAAGGGTTTATTCGCCCTAGTTCTTCTCCATGGGGAGCCCCTGTCTTGTTCGTTAAAAAGAAGGATGGTTCTCTTAGAATGTGTATTGACTACCGTGAACTCAACAAACTCACCATCAAGAATCGTTATCCACTGCCTAGGATTGACGATCTCTTCGATCAACTTCAAGGAGCAACTCACTTCTCGAAGATTGATCTCCGTTCTGGTTATCATCAGCTTAGAGTCCACGATGAAGATATTCCCAAGACAGCTTTTCGCACACGTTATGGTCACTACGAATTCATGGTTAAGCCTTTTTGATTGACCAACGCTCCCGCAGTATTTATGGATTTGATGAATCGGGTTTGTAGACCCTATCTCGACAAATTCGTGATCGTTTTCATCGATGATATTTTGATTTACTCTAAATCAAAATCCGTGTTTATGAATTTGGGGATAAAACTGATTTATCATCGTGGATATATATTTTTAAAACTGAGATAAATCACAACCACAGGCCTAGGCCAAGTGGTTGTGACTGATGCTCGTAACCATAATCACCCGGGTTCGAGTCCCGGCTTGGGCGCCCCTTTTTCCACATTTTTCATTTTAAAAAACAAACCATTTATAATTATATATTACACATCAAATCTTGTAAATTCATTTTTAATTATTAAAACCTTTTTATAAATTCTAAAAAAATTATATTTATCAAATCTGATGTAAAAGATTAATCTACAATTTTTAGTTTTCTGAAATTCATTTATTTAATATTTATAATAATTAAATCAATTTTATGCTATTATATTTATAAAAATCCATTAAAATATCAAAACAATTTTATAAATTCCTACAAAAATTATGCTATGTTTGTACAATGTTAAACTTTACTGAAATGATTTTTAATTCAAAAAAATCATTTATTTTATATTTTTTATCAATTTTTGTTAGTTTTAATCATAATTAAATCATAATAAATTCAATTTTCATTATTTTTGCACCAAAATTTTATACAATTTATTTTTAAATATTTAGAACAGAAATAAGATTTTTAAAATAATAATTCTTCAATTTTAGTATTTTTAAATATTAAAGTTAAATTATGGCAATTTGTAATAAATAGATTTAATAATCTATTTTAAAGAAAATAATTTTATAAAAATTATTTTTATACTTCAAACACATTATTGTGAACATCCTAAATTCAAATTTTATAAAAAGACTTTCAATTATTTTTAATTATCAAATTTCCCTTTTATTTAATTAACATTTTATTATAAATTCAACAATTGGATATCCCCAAATCGAAACCCTAGAATATACTTATAAACTAGATAGACTTAGATTTATTTGGTGCCTTATACATAGGGTAATACTTGGCAATCTATTGGGCTACACTTATACTATTCCTCAATACCTAATACTATACCAAGGTGAGTTTACGTAACCATGTTTATGCGATTCTTTATACTTGCAACAATTTTAAGCAATTCAACATGCATGTCTAGTAGTAAACTTTATTGCCTCATGAATTAGTCAACAGTTTCAACGAGTTTCAACGAGTTTCAACATTACATAATCATTAGCTATGGCCATGCCGGCAATACTCAATAATAGATCTATTGGATTGACAACCCCACCCGGATACGTGTACCTCCTACATAGGTAACGTGGGTGATTGTTATCGTTCCAACATATTACTAAGGTGAACCGTAGATGACGGGATGGACGTAAACTAGTCGGAGGTTTGATTATGTCAACATATTATACTATTCATGTAGACTTAAATTTACGATAGACATACGAATTGCTAGACTTTTATACTTAAACTATATGCTTAACATGGATTATGTATTCTCACCAACTTCTAGTTGACCCCCCCATTTTTACAACTCAACAGGTAATAATGATGCATGAAGATTAGAGTATTTATGAAGACAATAAGGAGTCTATGCATGCTTGATTCTTGTGTGATGTATTAGATTTCCACATTTAAAACTCTTATGTATTTCTATTTTTGGATATTTGCAATTTAATATTTATTTCAATTAAAATTTGGATTACCATGTGCTACTGTATACTCATTCTTACGTGACACCTCGATGTTTCCGCCATCGGTTGGGGTGTTACAATTTTGGCCATTTTCCCATAAAAGAATTCAGGTATTGTTGAATAATATTTAACTAGTAACTAGTAATTAGGCCCGTTCGGGTTGCTACACGGGTACATTGCAAACAACACACGGATTAGCCAAAATACACATTTACATCGAATGAAACGTATTATATTTAACTCAATTCGATTTGGAACTAAATTCACAGTGAAACGTAAACCAACTGAAAACGTACATAAACAAGTACGAAACGGTATTATATTTGACTTTACTTGTTACAAGAAATGTTTACGTAGAAATGTAAAATAACTCGAATTTATACGCACACATAAATAAAATATGCACATAAAAATTATCTTTTTGAATTAAGGAAAGGATAAACTCATAACTTTATAAACTCGAATGGATAAAAATGTAAGTACATAAACAGATTGATATATTAGTTTTTTTTTTTAATATGAGCGGTAGAAAATTTAGCTAAATATGTACAGTTAGTGGAAAAAGAAGGGACCATACTTGTAAAAGTCACCGACATTGGTGTTTAAGATCATATAAATATCTATACGTCAATGTTTATTTGTTTAAACACATAAATAACTATCATGCTATTCAAAGTAGAGGTAAATAATGAATAACAAACTAACCATAAATAACAAATCTAATACTTTTAATTAGAATCTGATAAACTTGACCAACAAAAACGCAATTAATTTTATCACTTACGTATATCTAAAATGTAATATTGAATTACATAATGGATCACGATGCTCTTTAGGTGTGTTTTCTTTCTTCTTCTTTTTTTCTCTTTACGAAGAGAATAGTTGTTAATTGAAAAATGTTGACTTGTGTGAAATGCTAAAAACATTTAAAAGAGAAAATGTTAGAGAATAATTCGAGAAAGTTAATCTCCTAAATGATACGACCAGCTAGAGATGACTACTTTCCTAAAGATTATTATGGAGTATAAGTTCTTGCTTAATTCAATAAACAAAATAAAGAAATAACTCATATGATCATCGAGTTGATACTAACCCACTAATAATATGTTGATATCAAAACACTAACACTCACACAAAGAATATTATTTGGATCAAACTGATCAATAGGCTTTTTATTATTGCTTGAAGTGAATAAAAAACAAGAACAAAAGCCTGTTATTATATAGCCAGCTTTACAACGGAAATAAAGAAACTAGCCTAAAGACCAGGACATCAACAACTTATTCAAAATTTAAACTAACATAAACAATTAGAAACTAAAGCCTCGAACTTCTCTTGATCCAACAGAATTTCCATGTGCATGTTGATTCTGGCACGTGCATGTAACATGAGAGTATTGAATCACTTCTCAATAACCCCCCCCCCCCCCACCCGCCCTTGGTTCAATCTCCTGCACCTCTAATTGATAACGAAAGAACACAAACTTTTCTCTAGCTAAAGCCTTTGTTAAACAGTCTGCAACTTGTTCATTGGTGCTAAAATACTTCAAACGTACTTTTCTTTGATTCACCATGTCTCTAATGAAATTATGCTTCAACTCTATATGCTTTGCCTTGCTATGTGACACTGGATTCTTAGGGCAAATTGATAGCAGATTGACTATCACACCAAATAGTAACTGCACAATCTTGAGACCACCCCAAATCATTTAGAAGCCTTCTTAACCAGACACTTTGACAAGATGCATTTGTGGCTAAAATGTATTAGCCTCAGTGCTAGATAAAGCAACAATGTTTTGCTTCTTCGAACACCAAGATATAGGTCCATTCCTAATAGAAAACATGTAACCATTCACACTTTTTCAATCATCTACACATGCAGCTCAATCACTATCCGAGTAGCCCATTAACTCAATCTTTTCATCTCTGTTGTACCAAAAACCAAACTGATGTGTCCCTACAATGTACCTCAAAACTTTCTTTGCAAGCCCAGGCTGAGTCTTAGATGGACATTGCATAAACCTTGATAATACACCAACTGCATATGTTAAATCTGCCCTTGCATGAGTCAAGTAAATGAGACCACCTACAAGGCTTCTGTACCTTGATTCTTCAACCTTTTCATCACCATCTTCAACTTGAAACTTCTTATATGGGCTCATGGGAATATCTTCCCATTTGCATTACTCCATACCAACCATAAAAACCAAACCAAGAGCATATTTTTGTTGTGAAACAAACATACCATCCTTAGTTTGTTTAGTCTCCAAACCGAGGAAATATTGAAGAAGGCCCAAATCTGTCATTTCAAAAACAGTCTCCATTCATGTTTTAAACTCAGAAACTAAATCTTCACTTGAACTTGTGCATATTATATCATTAACATAAAGACACGCATAGATGACATTAGAGGCACAATGCTTAACATACATAGTAGGTTCATTGAGACTTTTTGTATAACCATTACTAGAAAAATACCCATCTATCTTTGCATACAAGCTTTTTGGAGCCTGCTTCAACCCATATAAAGCTTTATGGAGCCTGTAGACTTTGTCCTGTTCTCCTTTCACATGAAACCCTTTAGGCTGCTCTACATATATTTCTTCTGCAAGATCTCCATTGAGAAAAGCTGATTTAACATTTAGTTGATGCAACAACCAGCCTTTAAGAGTTACAATAACAATTACAAGTCTAATAGTTTCAAACCTTGCAAGGGCAAATCTTTCCTCATAATATATGCCATACTTTTAAGAATATCCCTTGGCTACAAGTCTGGTCTTGTACCTGATAAGTTCACCATCTGGTCTAAGTTTTGTCTTAAATAACCACTTGAGACCTACTACATTCTTTCCTTCTGGAAGGGTCACTAGTTGCCAAGTGTTGTTCTTGTTAATAACTTCAATCTCTTCCTTTATTGCAAGCTGTCACTCTTTTCTTTTGACTGCTTCATTATAACACACATTAAGGACAAATTGACAGTTCACATAATCAGATGATACTTCTTGTGTACTAGCATATAAGTCAGACATGGATCTGACTCTTAGTGGGACTGAAGAACTTGAACTAAACCCTCATTATCTTGACATTGCACTGCAACAGTGTGTGGAGTTGATACATTGGGAGATATTGGATCTTTCATATTATGAGAAGGTCCTGCTCCATTATTGTCATCATCTTGGCCTGCTTCAATAAACTCTTCAGGCAAAGGATCAGCATACATCATATCATAAATCTGCTTGTCTGATCTGTGAATCTCTTGCCAACCCCATGATGCATTTTCAATGATTGTAGTGTCTCCAAGTCTTCTGGTTTCAAACTTCTTAGTGACAGGATTAAAATGTCTAAATCCAGTCCCATTTGAAGAGTAACCAATAAAGATCATCTTGTTGGACCTGTCATAAAGTTTTCTTCTACCTTTTTTTCTAAGAACATGCCCATATGCAACACATCCAAACACTTTCAAGTTAGTAACATCAGGTTTAGAGTTAAACAATACCTGATATGGTGTTTTATCATGCACAACAGAAGTGAGGAGCTTTATTAATGATATAAATTGAGGTGGCAATAGCTTCAGCCCACTAATAGTTTCACATACTTCTTTCTTTTAATATACTCCTGGCCATGCACATCATTGTCCTATTCTTTCTCTCCACCACTCCGTTTTGTTGTGAAGTGTGTGGTTCTGTGAGATCCCCTTGAATCCCATGTTCTTCACTGAATGAGTTGAATTCTCTGGAACAAAACTCTCCACCCCTGTCTGTTCCCAACACTTTAATGGAACACTCACTTTGTTTTTCCACTATGGCCTTAAACGGCAAATGCATCAGACTTCTTGGAAATAAAGTAAACCCAACACATACGTGACACATCATCTATAAGTAGAAAATAATACAAGCTATTGATGTGTGCAAATAAGTATATAAATAAATTGATCAAGTTAAAATCCTAGACTCTTCTAAAACCACATACTATCGGCAAGTCTACCGATCGCAAGTAGCAAGTAGGCAAGACCAGGTATCAAACCTAAGGACTTTATCTAACACTTTTGAAATCACTTTTAATGAATTACCTAATAAAATATTATTATTATTATTAAATTGATTGGTTGATTGGGGGGGGGGGGGTTTAAACTGAAATTTAAATAAATAGTTAAAACTAATTAAAACTAAATTACTAATTAAACTAAGAAACTGAAAATAAACGAAAGCTGACGAACTGGGTTGGAACTCTAATGAGGAGAAGACTGGTAACCTGGTTAGAATCCCTAGATTCTGGTTATAAAAGCTAACCTATGTAATCCGGTTGGAGACCCTGTTCTCATCTAATAAAACTCATGTCAAGGATAGTCGACTAGACTCAAGGCGGGACAAGTATTGAGATGCTAAAATGAATGTGGATCGCCCCAGCGAAACCAAATCCCACAGTAATCCTTTAATCAACCACTTTTGAATCGAAAACTCCCAAACTGTGAAGCAGACTCAATAATTACGAATGAAATCCTAGGAAAACTCTAAACACGAATAAGTAACCGGTCTCCCCCCACCGATAACCAAACTACTAAACACAGCCTAGTTAGTCAACCTAGCAATACCGAATTATATTCATAACCTTCGGGAAGGGATTGCACACCTTAGCTAGTTGACCTTAAAAACCTGTTAAACTTGCGCCATTCCTAACTGCAAGACCTAGCTCGACAACAAAAGTTAATCAAACTAGAATGATTTCTAGATCTAGGGGATATTCCTATGTGCCTAGAACATCAAAACCAACAAACAAGTAATCAAATCAAAAAGCGCCAGTACACAAATATTCAAAATCAAACATAAAAACTAAATCATGTAACCCAACACATCCAAACCGGAAAACATAAGTCTTTAATTAAAAACCAAACTCTAGTTCATCATCCCAAGTCACCAATAAAAGTTTTAGCCTATAATCATTAGAAACATGGTCATAAAATAAATAAAAACAGTTTTAATCATGTCTATAAAAATAATAAATGAAAACTAAAGCAAATCCGAGGCTCCTTGAATATTAATCTTTAACGTGCCCGAGACCTTCTCCTCCCCAAAGCTCCTCTAGTCGATCAATCCTCCTTCGTGCGATTCAATGTTTCTGTTGGATGAATATTATCTTTTGCGAATCCCCTTCATATCATTCATATCCTTTGCGGCCGCCAAAGAATGATAATATGTAGCCCTAAAGAAAATCGATCCACTTTCCAATTTAATTAATTTGGGTCATGGCCTTTGACTTTGTGACAAAGTCACGGTATCTTTTTCTTCCCTTTTAACATAATATTATTATTATTAAACTATTATTTATATATAGTATTATAACTTCGTGCTCTTGACTAGGGTGTCTTGACTTGACCAAAGTTGCTCGTTTACACTCCAACGTCCATGAACACCTGCTCTCAAGTGTTCGTGTCTCAATTAAAATTCTTTCGTTTTGAGCTCATTTTCCACGAACACCTATAAAATAATAAAAACGAGTAAATAAGTACCAAAAACTAATAAAAACTATACAATGATAAAAATAGACAAACAAACGAATACACGCCTAAAACTACTAAATACTATATACAAAAAACTCAATTATAACTCAAAATACATAGGAGAATAGATGTGTTTTACGACACATCAAACATCCCCGCACTTAAACCTTTTTCGTCCCTGAAAAAGACTGCAATGGAATCATAATTAGAATTCTTGGTTTCAAAAATTTTTAGGTTAATTAATTAAGATCTAATTACGCATCAACCAAAACTGTCGCTATTGTTGTCCACCTAAACCCAACCACTAGCTAATCAGTCCCCAATCATGTAAAGCAATTAAGTTCATATTATTACAATCAATCTATGGGTCTCACACTCAAGATATCCAGCCTCACCTAATCCCAACTCAAGCTTTCGAAGCAAAGGTTAAACTATATAGATATACCAACCACTGCAAACTAAACTCCCTAATGTATTAGAAATTAAATTTATGATGGATGATGGATGAAGTTTATGAGCTTAGACACATTTGTTTTTTTTTCATACCTAACCCAGAGGTTGTCTCAATCAGATTCACCATCCCCAAGAGCGATAGCATGAGGTTCGGTATTTTTTTTACTTGACCTCGAGGGAGTTTCGATCAGAGGCTTCAGTTTTTTTTTTTTTTTTTTTTTTTTTTTTTGTCTAGCTCAATTGATGGACATGTGGATTTTTTTTGGGCGTCACTTTTCACCGGATTTATTCTCATAAAAAGGATCTAGTGTGCCATTTAATTAATAATACATATGGGCTTTCAACCTACAGTGGTACCTCTAATTATTATCAGTGGTTTCAGTTCTACCGTTTCTCCTAAGATGAGAACCCACAAGATTTCATGATTTATTAAGGTATATTAATAACAATCCTAGGACTTTTCAAAGCTAGATAGGCCTACCGACACATCTTAAGCAAACACGCTTTCAATCTATTTATATTCTCATATATATAATATTTTGAAAACCAAAGATCCCAATTTTACTATCATTTTCCATATAAAATGCACAAAAAATCAGGGACAATTTTTTTTTTTCAATTTTTTTTATTTTTTTTCGAAATAAAGACTCAAACTATACTAAAACGCAGTTCTCATCCCCACACTTAAAATTGCACATTGTCCTCAATGTGTAGCGACAAGGAACTAAAAATAAAGGAGAATAACAAAAAATATATAACAAGAAAGTGGAACAGACTCCCCTGGTAATATTGCAGTAACATCCTCGCAAAGCGTGTCCTTAGCTGTCCCATCAAAGTGCAAAGCAACCGTATAACATTTCATTCGCGGTTGTAAGCAATAAATCTTGCAAGCAAAAACTCAAAAGACAACGTAAAGTGAAATAAAAATAAACCGACGAACTAGGAATGTCCTTTTACAAATAAAATATTATTGGATTGACCCCGCCTGAATGGAGATTGAGTACAGGCGGGACCCTTCCAAATTTGCAGTTAATAATATAGACAATCCCACACTAGACACAAACCAAAAATATAAAAGAAAAATAAAATAAATAAAAATAAAACAAGCAAAAATCTACAAACTCTACAACTTGGGCGAATCCCCAACTTCTCCTCAAAATATATCTGGTGGCTCACGTTTGCAATCCTTGACAACCTGACAAGCTAAATTCATAGCAGTGTGATCCATCACCTCTCCTTTACTTTGACCGCCGCCCCATCTAGTCCACCAATGAAAAGCTGCCTCCAAACCAACACTGTACTGTGGTCGTTTTCGTGGATCTCGCACCTCTTTTGTTCTAATTTTGTCTCGTTTATAGTCTAGGTGCACATTAATAGCTTTAACCTCCTCTTTCGGCTCCTCAAAAGAATTCTGCCGAACTCTAAACACAATCTCCTGATCACCTACCCGTAGCCTCAGTTTTCCTTCACCCATGTCGACTATTGCTCTCGATGTGGCCAAGAAAGGTCGACCCAAAATGAGCGGCACAGTGTCGTCCTCTTTCATGTCTAGCACCATAAAGTCGACTGGGAACACAAATTTGTCCACCTTCACTAACAAGTTCTCCAATATGCCCCTAGGAATTTTCACAAATTTGTCAGCTAGTTGAATACACATCCTAGTTGGCTTCAACTCTCCAAGATTAAGCTTTAAGAATAGAGAGTAGGGCATCAAGTTTATGCTAGCACCTAGGTCGGCTAGCGCATTTCTGGGAGTGAGGTGGCTGATCAAACAGGGAATGGTGAAACTTCTTGGATCGGTCATTTTTGAGGAAGTGTATTCTGCACGACAGTAGAGCACTCCTCAGAAAGAGTAACGGTGGAGAGCTCCTCAAGTTTCTTTTTATTAGTCAGCAGATCTTTAAGAAACTTGGTATATTTTGGCATTTTGGAAAGAGCCTCTATGAATGGGAGGTTAACGTGGAGTTTCTTCAACATGTCCACGAACTTAGCATATAGGTCAGAATCATCAACACGCACTAGACGACCAGGGAATGGTGGCTTAGGCTTATAAACACGAACTGGACTCTCTTCTCTCTTCTTCTCACTCGACTCACTCGGTTGTGTTGTACTCTTTGAGACTAGCCTAGGTTGCACTTTAGCAGATGGTGGCTCTAACTCAATTTCCTCATCAACCGGTTCTTCATTTTTTCCCGGTGATGGACCAACTACATTCCACCCACTCCTAGTAGTTACTGCCTTAACTTGAGCATGCCTAAATGTAGAAGTACTTGAGTTAGGATTAGGAACAGTGTTACTAGGAAGGGCTCCTTGAGGTCCTTGACTAACCTGATTAGCTAATTCTCCTACTTTGGCCTCTAGGTTCTGGAAAGCCGGTTGCTGACCTTTCTTGAAAGTGTCCTGCTCATCAAGTTTTGACTGAATGTTACTAACCATCTGGGACTGCATCTGTAGAATGGTAGTAAGGTCATACTCAGTACGACTAGTGGGCCCCCAGAGTTGGGATCTTGGAACAGATTCTGACGAGGTTGGTATCTAGAAGAGTTACCACCTTGCCAGTTGGAGTTTTGATATCTCCAATTAGAGTTTGAATCTGGGCTATAGTTTTGATAGGGTGGTTCAAGCCACCCAGAATTAAGAGAATCAGGGCTATAGCACTTGTATGCGAACACTATATTATTATATTGGGGAAATTTTAGGGTGTTACAAGTCTACCCTCCTTATAATAGGATTTGTCCTCGAATCCTCTTGTATAGGGAACCACCAAAGGTGATTTTTGAGAATAACCTGAGATGCCTTTAGGAAAGCTTTAATTTCTTTTTACCTCGAACACTTCCAAACTATCCCATTGGTTCTGCCCCAATGGGACCCCAACAGACAAGTGTTCTACACCTATGCCCATAGATCATAAACTAAGACTAGAGATCAAGCAGGCATATCCCGCTTCTGTCATAACTCAGTTTAAAACTACATATAAGATGAACTTTGTGACAACCCTGACTCAAAACCAATACCATAGATCAGAGCAGGCATACCCCCCATCCGTCATAGCTTAGTTCGACATATCAGGTAGCCATTAAACATATTCTATAATATATCATAACTAATATAACATAAACTAAGCAACAACCATGACACAAAACCAATACCAAATATCAAAGCAGGCATATCCCACTTATAATATCATAGCCTAGTTTATAAGGTCAGGTAGTCGCCAAACACAGCAACTTCTCATATGGTGGCATCCCATTAGTGGCGTGATGACTTTAGTTATATGAAAATTCCACCAAGGGTGGGTGATAATCCCAGCTACCGCCGAAATCAATAGTGCATGCCCGAAGCATATCTTTGAGAGGTTAGATGATTCTTCCCGACTGACCATCCGTCTGCGGGTGATACACGGTGCTAATGGGTAACCTAGTACCCATCTCATCATGAAACCTCTTCCAAAATTTTGACGTAAAATGAGTGTCTCTACGGAAACAATGGACATTGGTACCCTGTGCCTCGATACAATCTCCAAAATAAACAATTCAGCTAACCTTTTGGAGTTAAAGGTCTCCCGTATCGGCAAGAAGTGAGTACTCTTTGTCAATCAATCCACCACCACCCAAATGGTGTCAAGCACCTCGGGCATACGGGGTAGCTTAGTGATGAAATTCATAGTAAGATACTCCCACTTCCATTCCGGTACCTCTAAAGGTTTTTTTTTTCTTTTTTTTCCAAACGGTTTCTGATGTTCTGCTTTAACTTGTAAACGAGTCAAACACTTGCTAACATAAGTTGCTACCTCATAATTCATTGTTGGCCACCAATAGTTCTTCTTAAGATCTTGATACATATTGTTGCCCCGGGATGATTAGAATAGCGGTTTCGTGCACCTCATCCATGATTTTATCCCTAAACCCTCCATATCGAGGTACCCACATCCGGTCTTTTATAAACATAACCCCTGTCTCCATCACTTCCCATAAGTCCTCGTTGCCCCCCACATACGCTCTGTCATAATTGGATCCACTTGTAAGGCTTCAATCGGGACACTAGAGATCACTTCACTATATCCAGTTTCAAAATAAGCTGACAAGACTTCACCTGAATGGTTTTAGGCCTCTCCTTTCAGCTCAACGCGTCTGCCACCACGTTAGCCTTTCCTGGGTGATACCCAATCTCCACATCATAGTTCTTAGTTATTTCCAACCACATGCACTGCCACCTGCTAAGGTCCTTTTGCTCAAAGAAATATATCAACCCTTCTGGTCGGTATAGTAGATGGTGCAAGGATCCCCATATAAGTGATGTTCCCACAGTTTAAGCGCAAAAACAACAGTCGCTAACTCCCAATCATGAGTCGGGTAATTAAAATCGTGGGGGTTTCGATTGGTGTGGGGCATAAGCTATCACCTAACCACGCTGCATAAGTACACACCTGAGACCCCCAAGTGACGCGTCCGAAAACCACTACATCCTCCGTCCAACCCGGTCAGGCTAGGATCGGTGCGTGTGTCAAACTTGTAAGACCCGCAAATCCGATGTCAAACTTTTCTTTAGTTTAATGAAACGCGTTCTCTTGGTCCAAGTCCCAAGCAAACCTCACCTCATTCTTGGCCAGTTTAGTCAGTGAGCTATCCTAGAGAAGTCCTGTACGCACCTCTGATAACAATCTGCCAACCCAAGAAGCTACTAATATCAGACGATGATTTTGGTGTCACCCAGTTCATCACTGCCTGCACCTTCATGGAATCTACCATGGTACTGACGGAATTGATGACATGTGCTAGAATACTGACCCTCATGAAATCAGCAAGCACCTTTGAGTATTTTAGCACAAAGCTTCTCATTCCTTAGAGTTTGAAGAACCTTCTTGCGATGAAGAATATGGTATTCTTCTCTTTCGGAGTATATGAGGATGTCATCAATGGAAACAATAACAAAATAGTTAAGCATCGGTCTACGCACTCAGTTCATCAAATCCATAAATGCCGCAGGACGTTAGTCAGGCCAAAAGACATTACTAAAACTCATCATGTCCATAACAAGCACGGAAAGTATCCTGCTTTCGTATTTTCAGCTATTGATAACCCGATCTAAGATCAATTCTCGAGAGCCAACTAGCTCCTTGGAGCTGATGGAAATAAACCGTCGATTCTTGGTAAAGGATATCTAATCTTCACCATCAAGTGATACATATCCGCATGCTGCCATCTTTCTTTTTACAATTAAAACCGGCGCACCCCATGGTGGGATACTCGGTCTAATGAACCCTTTCTCGAGCAAATCCTCCAACGAAGATGAGAGTTATTTCGTTTACGCAGGGGCTAAGAGGTAAGGTCTCTGGCTACAGGTTTAGCTTCCGGCACGAGGTCTATTTGGAACTCAACCTCACGGTCCGATGGCAATTCCGTCAAATCCTTAGGAAATTCATCCGAGTAATCCCGCACTACGGGGACATCACCTAGCTTAGGGATACCAGCCCCCACATTCAAGACCTGCGCCAAGGTAATGGGCAGCCATCGTGCCCATGAACAGTAATAACCCGAGGTAATGGGCAGCCATCGTGCCCATGAACAGTAATACGATTCCCATCAGGTGCTGTAAGTCGCATGAGTCTCCGCCCGCACACAAAGTGAGCATCCACGGTAGCCAACCAGTCCATCCCAAGAATAAAATCAAAGCAACGCAATGACATTAGTATAAGAATACGAAGACTATGGCCTGATAACTCGATCCGACAATTATCTACAGCCTTGGTCACAAGGAGTGAATTTCTTACTGCAACCTTGTTCTCGATTAAATGTCTAGTATCCTTGGGATCTTATCAAACCCAATACAAAAGGTGATAGAGATAACCCATACTAAACATTCACGACAAAACCATCACATGACCAGTCACTAGACATATTCAGGATGTGTAAAGTAAGGGTAAACTTCTAATAACGTTGATCAGGTGTGATTAGCTGTTTACTTTACTTTAGTCACCCTAAACACAACAAGTTATGATCACATTAACAATTCCGCCTACACATTAACATTTAACCAACACAAATACACATAGTATTTAACTACTAAACTTTGAAGGTTTGCAATTAACCATCGAAGAAGGGAATACTACCCACCTCAAAACATAAGAGCATAACACCCATATGAATTATTGCACTTAAGCACCCAATAAGAGCCATCATAACATACTTAAACAAATATAGGTATTTGGTTTCCTTCTCACACTTTATGTATCTAAGTGTTCAACAAGAAACATTCCAACCTACGTATCGTGCATTATACACTACATAATAAATTTCCCATACTACATCAAAATGTAAGGGCACTAACCGCCCATTTATGACTTCATGCTATTAAGCATCCGATGAAGTATATATATATATATATATATATATATATATATATATATATATATATATATATATATATATATATATATATAGATATATAGACATACGTCAAGACTAAGGATTACCTCTTGGCGTGCAGATACCCAGTAGTTGACATTTCTTAGTAACAATTTGGTCCCATACCAGATTCGAGTTTGAGCACAAACTGCCCGAATCCCTCAAACCATTGCTCTGATACCAACTTGTAAGACCCTCAAATCCGACGGGTCAAACAGTTGGCATTCAAATACTAAAACCATGTTAACAATTCAAAAGAAATCTTATTTTATTTCAGAAAATACGCAGCGGAATGTTAAAAGAAATTATTAAATTTCCAAACATGGTTTGCCCAAGACGGGGCAAAGAATATTTAATAATCAACTAAAAGCTTAAAAAAATATGTAAATAACGTTCGAGCAAATCTCGTAGACGCCTTCTTAGTTGAAATGTCAACCGCAACTGAGTAGCTCCACTGCATGCCAAGGCGCCCGTTATTCATCCACAACCTGAAATCAATCTAACGTGTATGCAAAAGTTAGCTACGCTGAGTGAGTTCAAGTTTTATAAGTTTTCAATAATAGTAAGTTGTTAAAATAAACAATAAGAAGATACTATAACCTTAGAGTCAACAATACGCGCAATCCGCCTAATTATTCCCTAAGCAATATTTAAAGTCTAGGATAAGCGCAACCCGCCTTCTTAACATAAGACTTTATTTTAAATCTACAATAAGCGCATTCCGTCTATCGGTCACAAAACCTTGGTAATGTGTACGTCAGTGCATACCGCCTACTCAACACAAACCAAAACTATAAATCAAGCAGATATACTATATAACTATCATAGCTCAGTTTATAGTAGCAGGTAACCGTCATACACGGTTTATATATATATATATATATATCAACACAGTTAACCTAACAAGTATAACTCAAGGCAAGTCCCGATCTAACAAGCAAAGTTTCAAATACGTGGCCAAGACATTAAGCCCATTCCGCTTATTAAATAAAAACTTAAGCCATACTTTAATCAAGACAACCTTCTATTCATATATATAACAACACATATAACTCAAGCCATATAATAACACATTAGGCGCATTCCGCCTACTTATGTTTCATGCCAAAATAATATATATGAGCAAATATGGAATTCTATCGTACATAAAAACTATACCATAAATCAAAGTAGGCATATCCCACTTCTAATAACACATATAACTCAAACCATATAATAACACTTTAGGCGCATTCCGCCCACTTAGTTTCATGCGCTAAAATAATATGTATGAGTTAAAATAGATTTCATTCGTACACAAAAATATTTATAACTTGATCAAAATATTTTGTGACTTTACAAAAATAATCATACTGGCTTAGCATGCACGTCAACCCAAAATATTTAGAAAAATATTAATTAAATGAGTAGGCACAAAAACTCACCTTAGCATAACATTCGCTTCACAGAAACTACATGATCCTTGTAACGTGAAAGCAATCAAAGACCTTATGGTTAATCAAGATAGCAATGCACGAGTTTCAACATCACCCAAAGCAGTAGTATGTCATCGAGCCAACTATTACCATGTATCTTCATCATGGTTATTCCCAAACTTATCTCATTTTCACAACTCCCATGCATGTATAAATCTCACTACAAGATCATCACCATTGTAACATCGCCAAATTTTCAAATTTTAATATTTTCATAACGTGCCTAAGTTTTTTATCTTTCCCGACCACACAACTTATATATATATATATATATATATATGTGTATAATAATAATAATAATAATACATAAAAACAATATTGTGGATTGATTTTGTTAGTCTAAGCCCAAACCCAAACCCAAACCACCCTTTCCCTTTCCTTATAAAATCGGATTTGGGCCTGCTGAGCCCAAGGAGCCGGCCCAACCAGCCCAACCCAACTCCCCTCTTTTATGTTAAAAAGAAAAGAAAAATTGTGCTTCATCCGGGTTTCGAACCCGAGTCAATCAAACACACACACACGCGTCTTCACCAGTTGAGCCACAGACCATTTAGTGATCAATCACAGTTATAATTATATATATGGAATACTTTTGCTGCTGCTGCTAATCGCTGCACTGATGTGCGCTCGCAATCAACAATCAAGGCCATCAATCCGTCAATTATCCACACATGGTAAGTTCGTGATTACCGGCCTAACATTCATCTAATACACATATGATTTCAATCTAATTGACCAAAACAATTGATTTAAACGCGTAGACTATTAGGAACGAGTCAAACTTTCCAATTATTTAACCTGGACATCATCACTATAAATTGGATGCTACACAGTAATCACAACTCGCCATTTCACCTCTCTCAACCTTCATTTCTTCTTAATTACACTCTGCTATGGTTATGCGTTCGTATATTGACGTTTTGGTTTGACCATTCAATCGTGCTCGTTTCCACATTGTAAGTATAATTTTTTCAGTGGGTTTTGATCTTCGGCATCCACACATCAATAGCCCTAAGGTTAATTGGGTTATTGATGTGTGAATCAAACAATTGCAAAATCTAGGGCTTGTTCTTATTAATTTGGGGAAAAACACGATTTTTATATGTTATATATATTAAATGAACTAAAACAAAACACAACCACTGGTCTGGACCAAGTGGTTGTGTCTGGTGCTTTGTAACCCGAGACCACAGGTTCGATCCCCAGCAAACCCCACCGGTTTTTCCCTTTCTTTTTTTTATATATATTCTATTTAACAAGTATACTAATATATATAATTACTAGTATTTTAAAATTAGTTTTAAAATACTAAAACTCTTTTAATAATTCTACAAAAATTATTTTTAGTTAAACTAATAAAAAGGTTTAACTTACAATTTTTAGTTTTCTGAAATTTATTTATTTAATATTTATAATAATTAAATCAAGTTTATTCTATTTTATTTATAAAAATCTATAAAAATATCAAAACGATCTTATTAATTTCCACAAAAATTATCCTGAGTTTTTATAACATTAATATTTTCAGAAATGATTTTTATTTCAGAAAAATCATTTATTTAATATTTTTAATCAATTTTTGTTAGTTTTAATCATAATTAAATCATAATAAATCCAATTTTTATTATTTTTGCACCAAAATTTTATACAAATTATTTCTGACCATTTAGAACAGAAATATAATTTTTAAAATGATAATTCTTTAATTTTAGTATTTTTAAGATATTAAAGTTAAAGTTTGACAATTTGTAATAAATAGATTTAATAATCTATTTTAAAGAAAATAATTTTATAAAAATTATTTTTACACTTTAAACACATTATTGTGACCATCTTAGATTTAAATTTCATAAAAAGACTTTTGGCTATTTATTTACTAAATTTCTCTCAATTGTCGAATATTTTTAGTATTAATCAAACGAGCATTTATCCCCAATTCGAAGCCCTAGAAACTTATACATTTGTAGATTTGAAAGACTTAGACATATTTATTACTTTATTATAGGGTGATACTTGATACATTTGGGCAATACAATTATCCAAATTTCTCAACAGATATAACATTTTACCAAAGGTGAGTTTTACATAGCCCCTTTTCTATTTATCACCGTTTTTGGGGTGAAACATGTTACAACATCATTTATGCAATTCAATCATCAATGTGTCTATGTGTTTTCTATGTTGCATTATGTCTTGAGCATGATTAGAGTAAGCACCATTCTAGCATAATCATTAACTCCGTACAAGCCGGCGGTATACATTGATAGATCTATTGGACTGACAATCCCACCCGGATACGTGCCTCCTACAAAGGTAGCATGGGTGTTTGTTATCGTATAACATATTCAAGTGGACCATGAGCGTATGGTATGTATCATATTATAACAGTCATCAGGGTTGATTATGCACTCGATTTATTTCTAGTATGTTCTCACATATGGGCTAGATTGACATGACACATGAATTGCACAACATTTTTATTTTATTATCAAAAACCTATGTAATTCTCACCAACTTTTGTTGACCCAAAACATTTTCAACTTAACATGTTTCAGGTTCTATTTGCATGAAGATTTGAATTGATGCTTGAAGATATGTGTATAGTTTTATTCAATTTAATGTACAAATTCTAGAACAATTGTATGTAATTCATTTAAATTATTTAATGGAATTTATTATTCACCATGAGCTACTGAACAATCATCAATACGTGACATCCCGATGTTTCCGCCATCGGTTGGGGTGTTACAGATTGGTATCAGAGCCATGGTTATAGGGAATTAGGTTATTAGAAAAATAATCTTGTCTATAACCATAGGATTTAACCAGTACTTGCTTCTCATACTTGCAATTCTCTATCTCCCTCCTACTTCATATCTCTACTTTCACCCCTACAAGAAGGTTGCTCTCCATCACTGGATTCACTCTTAGACTAATAAGGCAAAATCTTCAGGTTTAACCTGAACCACCTTGAGATCTCGTCGAAGTTCTAGATTTTAATAACGAACACGTGCAATCTGGAAGGGTGAACGCCTGTATTCTGAGTCTTCTGTCTAGGCTGGCATTGCGCATATATCCCAATCAGACGAGGGACCCGGATGCCTACCTGGGAATTCTCGGGATGAGTGTTCACTTATAGGCTAAAGCATGTCTTCATATGTTATTAGAATTTAGAATCTTTGATAAGTCAACGTTTTTGTTTATTCGTTTTAATGAATAAATGATTACACTCCTTATACAATCTCATTCATTTCACTGTGTCTCTTACAGATCATGCCTCCACGTCGCAGTGCTCGTCTTAACAGTGGTGAAAATCATGATGAAGGAAGTAGCAATCACAACCACAACCACGATACTAACCACAACAACAACAACAATGGTGTCGATGCCCAACTGGCTGCAATCATTTCTCAACAAATGGCGCAGCAAATCGCAACTCTGGTTCCCAACTTACTAGCTTAAGTCATCCAGTTGAACGACAATGGGAACGGCAACGGGAACGGAAATGGAAATGGACACCACAACGGGAATGGACTTCCAGCCTGTACCCTTAAGCACTTTAATTCTTGCAATCCCCCAAAATTCAGTGGAGAAGAAGGAGCTTCAGGACTCCTACAATGGTTTGAGGGTATTGAAAATACCTTCATTAACAGTAAATGCCCCGACAACTTTAAAGTCCGTTATGCCATGAGTGTTCTTCATAAGCGAGCACTCACTTGGTGGAATGAAGAAAAACGCACTCGCGGAGCCGAAGCTGCACTAGCCTTAACCTGGGATCAAGCTAAAGACATTATGAAGGCAGAGTTCTGTCCTCGTAATGAAATTAAGAAGCTGGAAGATGAATTTCATGATCTTGCTCAAGACAGTGGGGAAAACCTCGCTTACAACACTCGTTTTCACGAACTTAGCTTACTGCTACCCCACAAAGTCACCCCTTTGCCCATTGCGATCGAAAAATACATTGGTGTCTTACCGATACAGATTCAAGACACGGTGTGGGGAAGGAACCCTGCTACTTTGGAGGAAGCAAAGCGTTTGGCTGCCACCCTAACTAGTAACCATGTGAAGGCAGGGACCCTGACTCGTAAAGGGGAAAAGAAAAAGGATACTCCCCAACCTGCCGTTGATATCAAAACTGAGGCCTCAACCAACGGGAAGAACAAGGTCAGGAATTTTGCAATAGACACCACTGCCCCACCCACCAAGAAACAATACAATGGGAACCTACCTAAGTGTGACACCTGCCAGTATCACCATCCAACTCAAGTACCCTGCCGATAGTGCACCAATTGTCAAAGGTATGGGCATCTTGCAGATGCTTGTCGAATCCCTGCTACCGACGCTCTTGATGCTCCAAATAATCCCGCTTGAGACCCTCCAACTACTTAACAGCAAACTCTACCATCTGAATAATGTCTATTTTTTTTTCCTTTAATTCCATGTATTGACATTTCTAATTTCTAGTAATAATAAATTCAAGTATTATCATAACATCTGTGTACATGCTTGTTTGAATGTGAACTGATTGCTATATCTATGATCATACTTGCTTACTTGTACAACAGTTAGTTGACTACCAAACAACCTACTTAACGATTGGTAGAGGTCATCATGTCTTTCCAACAGTCGGGAGAGGCCCTACCACCTGCTCAACGACTGGTGGAGACTATCAGACCTGCTCAACAATCGGTAAAGTCATAAAAGAACGCAAAACCTTAATGTAAGGTAAATTGGTAATTACGGTCCGGAACGTAATCATGAATTTACAGGTACGTTAAGGTAGTGTGAAATTTTATCAAGGTTTCCGGTAGTTAACCAATTGCAACCTAGTGTTTTCCTTTAACTTCGGGACGAAGTTCCTAAAAGTAGGGGAGACTGTAACATCGCCAAATTTTCAAATTTTAATATTTTCATAACGTGCCTAAGTTTTTTATCTTTCCCGTCCACACAACTTATATATATATATGTGTATAATAATAATAATAATAATACATAAAAACAATATTGTGGATTGATTTTGTTAGTCTAAGCCCAAACCCAAACCCAAACCACCCTTTCCCTTTCCTTATAAAATCGGATTTGGGCCTGCTGAGCCCAAGGAGCCGGCCCAACCAGCCCAGCCCAACTCCCCTCTTTTATGTTAAAAAGAAAAGAAAAATTGTGCTTCATCCGGGTTTCGAACCCGAGTCAATCAAACACACACACACGCGTCTTCACCAGTTGAGCCACAGACCATTTAGTGATCAATCACAGTTATAATTATATATATGGAATACTTTTGCTGCTGCTGCTAATCGCTGCACTGATGTTCGCTCGCAATCAACAATCAAGGCCATCAATCCGTCAATTATCCACACATGGTAAGTTCGTGATTACCGGCCTAACATTCATCTAATACACGTATGATTTCAATCTAATTGACCAAAACAATTGATTTAAACGCGTAGACTATTAGGAACGAGTCAAACTTTCCAATTATTTAACCTGGACATCATCACTATAAATTGGATGCTACACAGTAATCACAACTCGCCATTTCACCTCTCTCAACCTTCATTTCTTCTTAATTACACTCTGCTATGGTTATGCGTTCGTATATTGACTTTTTGGTTTGACCATTCAATCGTGCTCGTTTCCACATTGTAAGTATAATTTTTTCAGTGGGTTTTGATCTTCGGCATCCACACATCAATAGCCCTAAGGTTAATTGGGTTATTGATGTGTGAATCAAACAATTGCATAATCTAGGGCTTGTTCTTATTAATTTAGGGAAAAACACGATTTTTATATGTTATATATATTAAATGAACTAAAACAAAACACAACCACTGGTCTGGACCAAGTGGTTGTGTCTGGTGCTTTGTAACCCGAGACCACAGGTTCGATCCCCAACAAACCCCACCGGTTTTTCCCTTTCTTTTTTTTTATATATATTCTATTTAACAAGTATACTAATATATATAATTACTAGTATTTTAAAATTAGTTTTAAAATACTAAAACTCTTTTAATAATTCTACAAAAATTATTTTTAGTTAAACTAATAAAAAGGTTTAACTTACAATTTTTAGTTTTTTTGAAATTATTTATTTAATATTTATAATAATTAAATCAAGTTTATTCTATTTTATTTATAAAAATCTATAAAAATATCAAAACGATCTTATTAATTTCCACAAAAATTATCCTGAGTTTTTATAACATTAATATTTTCAGAAATGATTTTTATTTCAGAAAAATCATTTATTTAATATTTTTAATCAATTTTTGTTAGTTTTAATCATAATTAAATCATAATAAATCCAATTTTTATTATTTTTGCACCAAAACTTTATACAAATTATTTCTGACCATTTAGAACAGAAATATAATTTTTAAAATGATAATTCTTTAATTTTAGTATTTTTAAGATATTAAAGTTAAAGTTTGACAATTTGTAATAAATAGATTTAATAATCTATTTTAAAGAAAATAATTTTATAAAAATTATTTTTACACTTTAAACACATTATTGTGACCATCTTAGATTTGAATTTCATAAAAAGACTTTTGGCTATTTATTTACTAAATTTCTCTCAATTGTCGAATATTTTTAGTATTAATCAAACGAGCATTTATCCCCAATTCGAAGCCCTAGAAACTTATACATTTGTAGATTTGATAGACTTAGACATATTTATTACTTTATTATAGGGTGATACTTGATACATTTGGGCAATACAATTATCCAAATTTCTCAACAGATATAACATTTTACCAAAGGTGAGTTTTACATAGCCCCTTTTCTATTTATCACTGTTTTTGGGGTGAAACATGTTACAACATCATTTATGCAATTCAATCATCAATGTGTCTATGTGTTTTCTATGTTGCATTATGTCTTGAGCATGATTAGAGTAAGCACCATTCTAGCATAATCATTAACTCCGTACAAGCCGGCGGTATACATTGATAGATCTATTGGACTGGCAATCCCACCCGGATACGTGCCTCCTACAAAGGTAGCATGGGTGTTTGTTATCGTATAACATATTCAAGTGGACCATGAGCGTATGGTATGTATCATATTATAACAGTCATCAGGGTTGATTATGCACTCGATTTATTTCTAGTATGTTCTCACATATGGGCTAGATTGACATGACACATGAATTGCACAACATTTTTATTTTATTATCAAAAACCTATGTAATTCTCACCAACTTTTATTGACCCAAAACATTTTCAACTTAACATGTTTCAGGTTCTATTTGCATGAAGATTTGAATTGATGCTTGATGATATGTGTATAGTTTTATTCAATTTGATGTACAAATTCTAGAACAATTGTATGTAATTCATTTAAATTATTTAATGGAATTTATTATTCACCATGAGCTACTGAACAATCATCAATACGTGACATCCCGATGTTTCCGCCATCGGTTGGGGTGTTACAACCATCATACTTAACCACATATAACAGTATCAATCCCTTCACAACACTTTTCAAATTATAAGATCCCATGACACCCTTAATTGATCATATATGACACTATATATGGATTGATCATAACAAGGAGATGCTCACCCTTGCAATCAAGACAATATCTTGATATCATATGGTCCGTCATGCAAAACGGAACAGAACCGACAAGCTCTCCCATGCAACAGCTTACACGCATGGCTCCACGGTCCCGTTTCCTTCATAATACGATCACTATCAACCCCACCGTTCCTGTTTCCAAAGCCACCACCGTGGCCAAAACGTAACCAGGTTCCGACCACCTTACACTAGTGCCATCTCGACCGACAACCACGTACCACCATCAAACCGTGGCCATGCTAGCTGCCACCATAAAAGTGGCCACCTTCTTCACCGAGCAGACTAATCCTCCCACCGTAGCACTTCGTAATAGTCACAACCATCACCGTTAGTCGCCTCAACTTGAACCACCCTCGCACTCGTCACCGATCCCGTAGCAACCAAAACTAAGCCGATACAAGATGGAGTTCATACCGGGATTGTACAGCAACGCTCCTCTTGGACGTGTCTTTTATGGGCTACAACAAGATCTCCAAAACTCGAGGATAGTCGCGAGTTGCCAATATCCACGTTGCAGAGAACGATGATTGCCTGAAACCTTTGAGTTTCTCTTTTTTTTCGATGATGTGTGCGTGTGTTTTTTTTTTTTGTAGATGATCATCATGTGGCGGCAGTAGGGTTTTTAAAATGAATGTTTGTTTCATTAATGACACTAAGCTCCTCAATCTTCATCATAATGACATAAGGGACCTTAGATTAGTTAAGTTGCATCCTACATCACGCACACCATCTATAATCTATAATACATTATAAAGGAGGAGTGATGGTCAACATAGTAATTTGCATTTCGGTACAACTTAAGAAGCAACATGTACTACATATTTAAGCAAGAAATTTAACGGCATTATTGGGATAGTTATTACAATTAAGACACTTATAAGGGTAATATAGACATTTCACCATCCTCCTCCTTTACAATATCAAAACAAATTTACAATATTACCCTTAATTTACCTTAATGCCCCACAATGGTGGTTACACCTCCTTCAACTCCGGACATCGAAAGGGCGTTCCACTTCCATGGTGTAAATCTCTGGTCATGAAGCATGAACAATCATAGTCATTAATTAAAGAAATCAAGCATCGTCGGTTACCCACACATCATATTCTTTAAAATCCCCTCCCTATTGATTATCAACACCTTCTGGTAACCTAATTTCTGATCGCATATCCCCGCTTACACGAGATTACGAATCGAGGAGATACGAGAGGTATACCATTTTTCCCGTTTAAGGTCTCTCCTTCCCTATATAAACCAGGCAAACAACGTAAATGATTCTTGTAGAGTACACGATTTTGATTGTCTTTTTGCTTATTTGGTTCAATTGATTTTATGGTTTTGTTTAATTGTGTGTGTATGTTACCAATCCAATCTGATTTCTTGCTTCTGTTTTAGGTTCCGGAAACTTGAAGCTGTTAGTGATTGTGTGACGGAGAAGATGTACAATTGACATGTTCTCCCTTTGCAATTTATTGTTTTCATTTGTTTAATTTTAAGGTTTTGTTTAATCTGAATGTGGGGGACCAACGGTTGTTGTTTTTGTTGTTGTTACTTAATCATTTATTCAATTTGTTTTGAATGTTCTTACAATTGACCAAGATAATAACTTTGATGCTGTTTTACTGTGACCAAATATTGCTTTGCCACAACGATGAATATCCTCAATTAGGTTTAAATAACTCAATATTTTTATCTTACTTGCTATATGTAGGTAATTTATAATTTTTAAGCAGTGGTCTAACTAACAAATGTTTGGCTTGTTAGTTAGGAGAGAGAAACACTATCTTCTCCAATTCCTTCATCCACAACAGAGGCGGCGGAGCGGACGAGTGCCAGCAAGTAAAATCCACCAATCAACTAGAACCGGTGCAATGAACCGAAAGGTGGCCACCGATTTGAAAGTTTATGAAACGTTGGCGGTGGTGCACAAGGAAAAGTAGGGCTGGCAATTTATACACGAACACGATAACCTGACACGAACCTACACGATTTTAACAGGTTTCGTGTTTGGCCTTAACAGGTTTCGTGTCTATAACAGGTCGACACGTTAAGACCTGTTTATTTTTGTGTCGTGTTCGTGTTTACACGTTTCGTGTTTGTGTCTTATCGTGTACGTGTCTTAACATGTCTTATCATGTCTTATCGTGTTTCTTATCATGTCTTGTCGTGTCTTATTGTGTCTTATCGTGTCTTGTCGTATCTTATCGTGTCTTTTCGTGTTAACTTATTTTACTAGGGGTTCCTTATCGTGTCTTGTCGTGTCTTATCGTGTTAACCTGTTATACACAGGTTCGTGTTCGTGTTTGAAAAAAATGACACGATTAGATTTCGTGTCGTGTTCGTGTTTACAAGTTTCGTGTTCGTGTCTTAACAGGTTCGTGTCTTAACAGGTTCGTGTAACCTGTTATTCCAGCCCTAAGGAAAAGCACTAGAGTTCCGACACTGAAACGCAGCTAGAGGTTTTGACATTCCTCATGTTAGGATTGTTGTCCATTACCAACTTCCTCATTCTGCAGAAGTAAGTTGATTTATTTGTTTTTTTTCCTTAAACTACTAATAAGGGAACTGGTCAACAGTTGCTCAAGTGTAGTACTAATGCAAATTATTGTAAAAGATATTCTATTATAAATATACCAAAAAATAGAAAAAAGTTTTTATGGTTCCCTTAGAGTCCAGATTATGCCTCGCAACTAAGTAGTGGCGGATCTAGGATTATTATTTTTATTGATTCACATTTTTTCAGTGGTCAAATTTTTCATGCCCAAACGTTAAAACTTTCAAGTCTAATTGGCTCAAATTTCTCACAAATGATATTAAACCAAGGATCTGATAATATTTCACAACTGTAAATTAAAATCAGTTGCAGATTAATATGACAGCAGCCAAAGAACTAACAAAGGTTGAAGACCTACCATAACAAGTAGACTAGAAGTGTATAACTCTTCTTTTTAATTGTTTTTGAAAAAATATATTTTGATTCTACTGTGCATGTACAATTTGAATTGCTCAAATGGAACTTAAAAATGGTGTGTAAGGGTTCCACATAGTGCACTGGGGTTGAAATCCAATAGGACAACATGGCCAATATGTTGACCAGCTAACTTTCTTTTCTGACTTCCCGTTCGATACACATTTATGTATTCCAAAGTAAGTTTAAAAGTAAAATGCTACAAAAGCATTTTGAAATGAACTGGTGATAAATATTAAATAAATGTTATGCATGATGTATTTTCTAAACACACCAGTCATTAAAGTATGAGCATGAGGCATAATCTCAGGGAAGACTAATTCTTTTCTACGAATATTGACGTATCAGTCAAAAACATTAAAACAAAAGACAGTTAAGACTTTTGAAGTCAAACTAAGGACATTCACAACTTCAAAATTTTATGTTTATCTAAAAAAGAAACGGGTAGAAAAGATTCGAAATCGCAACTTGCTAGAAGATTAGAAGGCCTTGACCACCAGAATACTCCCTTAGTTTGCTATTTGGGTTCACTTCAAATCAAACCCGAGCACTTTCGGGGCACCCTGTCGACAAATTCAAGTACTCAGAGAGTACCCGAGTTGTCATTCACCAATTCCGGGGAAAACCCGGTAACCCACCCGCCTGTAGGCACGACGATGAAATTATCGGTAAAACCGTATGGCTCAAGAATCGAACTAAGGATCCCCTAGGTCTTCTATCATTGCTCACCAATGTCTCTACTCTCTACCACTACACTGTAATGGTATTGACATCTTACATGGTAGTTAACCTTAATTAATAGTGTTTCTATCTATATCCTTATTATTTTTACAAACATGATCTTATAAGCATCATATTTTTTTGGACAAGGTAAATAATCTTAGTATGCATCTTATAGTTACCGCACTGAGGCAAAAGCTCAAAGCGTTTTGATGTACGAAACCAGGTAAAACCCAAAACCATTTTTGATTTTTTGTATATAATAGCAACTGGTAATTTGAATATTTAATATCGTTTTGGGGTTATGGAATTTCTTGATTTGATATTTTCAAGGTGTTATAGATTGCCACAAGGTCGGCCACTTTAATTTGACAGATACCCAATTTTACCTCGCAGGTTATTTAAATGATCATACTACTCTTTTTATGTTTTTTATGGTTATGTCTTTGCTCAACATCTACTGTTTGATGTTTATATAGAGATTTGTAAGTATAATGCCATTTTCTGAGTTTAACCATGAAGAAAAAGGAGATGCATTGTATGTTAAGTTTGTATACTTTTGTATGCCCCCTCATTGTATTATTTTGGCAAAGTGTGATTAACCAATATCTTCAAAGTTATGGTACAACTCTTAACTTCTTGGTGAACAGGTGAATATCAAATTCTATTCACATTCTTAGTTAGAATTTTATTAATTTCTATTTTTGAGGATTTACTGAGCTACAAAATATGTTTGTCACAGTGAAAATAATGAAAGTCGATAACTGAAGTACAAGATCTATTGAGAAGCGACCGTTATAGGGCCCGACATCTAGAGATTTAAATAACTCTTTAAACTGTTGCAAATATTTATACATAATTTTTTACGGTCTAAATAATCATTGTAGTCGTACAATGTGGTTTGTTTGACCTTATAAGTCAAACACGAACTTTATTATCTACTGGTATGATGCACCTGGTCAACAACTTATGCAGAACTCCTATCAACAACTAACAAATTACTAGCTAATTCCCTTATCGGTAAGAATCTTTCTTTTCGAAATTGAATCTTGAGCAAATTTATGTATTGTTTTTTATGTTAGTTCTTTGGTTTATACTCCATTGCTCCTTGTGAATTATATATTAGTTGTGTTAGCAAATTAAAATTAAAAATAAATTATGCGAACCGGCCACACAACGTACACTAAAAAATAAGTAGCCGCGGCAACACGCGGGCATTCACACTAGTGTTCTTTAGTGTACAAGTTTCCCCAAATTTACATTAACTACAAAACTCGACTATAACGCCCCACTTACGGTGTGCACATATAATGTATATACGTGTGGTCCTTGGGGGCAAAAGTAAAGTTGCACTAATTTTAACGTTATTTTACTAATTTCGTGAAAATAACGTTAAAAACGACGGACGGTTAATCATGCATAATGTGGTGGCGTGGATAGCCAAAAGACAAAGGGGTACACGCACAGATCGGGTTTGTCCCGATTGCTATGTGTTCTGTGCCTTATGTCCAAGGCTTGATACCAAACCATATCGAGCCGGGGGTCTCACTGGAAGCAGCCTCTCTATTCTTAGGGGTAGAGGTAAGGCTGTCTACATCTTACCCTCCTCAGACCCTACCTTAACTTTGCTATAGATGGGATTAACTGAGTATGATGATGATGATGATGACAAAACTTGACTATAGTCCATCTAATTTTGTCATGAAACGAATAGTCTTGATATCAGACACATCAATGTTCCACGATTGGTAATGTGCACTCAAGTTATCGTCGGGTTAAGCTTATTTGCAGTAGCACTTGTATGCGAACACTATATTATTATATTGGGGAAATTTAGGGTGTTACATAACATTAGAGTATTGAATCACTTCTCAATATAATAACCTAATAGACAACTTATTATGAGAGAACACATAAAATAAAGAACATAATATAGTAACATTCGAGATTTTAAGGAAGACATGGAGTGCATGGTAGATGTAAGGTGTTCCAAGTTTTTAGATGTATAAATTCATGTGCCCTAGAATATATCATTTCCTCAAGGATGCTAAGAACTACAACAAGGGTCTCTATTTGAATCATTAATTTTCTAATAGCAATCAGTGTGGTCTAATTACCTGACGCAAAGTGTAGATAAATTTTAATCAATTTTATTAGCTTTTTCTCTGGTTTAAATATTTAGTTTAATAACACAATAAGATATTATCACTCTATACTCCACGTATGGGTAAGTGAACTTATCGCTTGTGTAAGACCATGCGTAGTGGGGGTAAAATTTGGAGCCCCTCACTTAGAGCATGTGTAGTGGGGGTTAACTTTAAGGCCCCAAATGGCGCAAATTGCTCCAGTCAGCATGGGGGCCTTAGATGAAAATGGGGTGTAGTGGGGGGCTTTAAATTTAACAATCTGGGCTGCATTGTTGGTTCAATTCTATGCTAGATGACCCAGAGAATTGGGTAGGATTTTATGAGTGTGGAGGGTGTGTTTTGGGTTGATCCTTAGTATGAACTGGGGATGCCACTTTAGGGGGATTGGGGTTCAAGTGGTCTTTAATCCGATCTTTTGTGACTGACTCTTTGAGTACAGATACATTAGATTCAGGACCTTCACTGTAACACCCCGCCTCCAATGTCATCCAATATTGTCCGTTTTGCCCACTAGAAGTTCACGGATTTGTTTTTGGTTGCCCGAGTGAAAACTTCCCAGGAGGTCACCTATCCTAGTACTACTCCCACCTGAGTACGCTTAACTGTGGAGTTTTCATGTGCTCCACAGCCAACTAAGCCCAAAACGCATTGATGATTTATGAGGTAGAACATTACTTATGAACCATGATCTCTCATGTCCACGGGAGATGTGGGATATGCCTAGGGTGTTACATTCATAGTCAGCCATCAATTAATTTTGTGGAGATTTTGAAACACTATCCAAATTAATGGAATCATCTGAATCCCTGACAACATCATCATTGATTAAATAATCAGTTATACTATGTGTAGATGCACATAATGCGACTAATGCTATTGGATTGCGAGTTAAAAAATGTTTTGTTTTTGGTCGAATGGTCCAACGTGGAAATATGGATGGTCGAAGGTAGAAGCTAATGGTCGAATGTACACTGCAAGGTCGAATGATGTTTTGTAGATAGATGTGTCTTGGTTCGCCCACCTTAAACGGTCGAACCTGCACATTCGACCAAGTCACTTGGGCGAATGTGCAGGTCTATATAAGGCAGAATCAACTTTATGAATGGAACTTTTGGTCATTTGTTTTCCCTCCCTGTGTGTGTTTCTCCCGAGGGTTATCTTTTGAGTCTGTAACTGTGTTTATTCATTATTAATAACGTTTTAATGTGTAATTGATTATCTAAATGAATGAAATGATTATGTTATTGATGATTTCTGTGTTTTGCTAGTTTTATTATCATTTTGTGATCAATTCAGGGATTTTGCACTTGAATTGAACTTGTTTGATCATTATCTTTGTTGTTTAGACGATCCTACGCGCATACAAAGTGGTATCAGAGCCATTTGGATCAAACAACCACAAATTGATAATATTACAGCCGATTTGGACCCAATTTTGATCAAAACTTTCTGTTTTTCATTGAACAATTGAATTTGGTGTTAAATTGATTGATTTGAACTTGTTTTCATGGATAAAACTCAAAATTCTCTTTGTTAAACTTGTTCAAAATCAAATCCGAAGCAAAACCTGCATAAGATCATCAAATTTCATCAACATTTGAATATTTTTGATCAAAATAACTGATTTTCAAAGAATAACCGTTTTTCAAAATGAAGGGTCGAACCTAGGGAGATTTGGTCAAATGAGAGATTTTTAGTTCGAACCAAGGATTATTCGGTCGAACGTGGAGTTTTATTTGGTCGAAACTAGAAAGTTTTGGTGTGTTGGTTTTCATTCGACCTTAAGGGTTACATTCGACCAATCGAGTGGTCGAAAGTGAGATAAACCGGTCGAAAGTGAACTGAGTCTGTTGTTTTCTACATTCGAACTTTATCAAACGGTCAAATGTAGAAACTGTTGTGAAATTTTTCTAATCGTTTCGTGTTTAATCATTTTCAGATCGATATGTGGAATTTTCCCACAACACCACGACCTAATACAACACCACAACCGCAGACAACCATGGATCCTTGGTCAGTAGCTGCTCAGAAGTCTAGTCAACCATCACAACCGATTAACTATATGGCGATGACTAGTTCTATGCCCCAACAAGTTGTACAACCACAACCACAATCGATGGCTGATTACTGGGGAGTAGCAGCAGCAGCAGTTCACTTTTAGACAACCAACGCGATTTCAACACTTATTCAAGACTTATATTCGGGTAGTGGGAATCGTCCACCAAAGTTGATGGAAATGGTAGACTACCACACATGGAAGACCAAGTTCAAGATTCATCTTGAGGGAATGGGCTTAGAAGGAACAGAAACGTGGAAAATGATAGCTAAGGGTTATGTTTCTCCGATCTTGGAGAACACGGGTGAGCCAATTCCATTAGAAAGTCTTGCTGAAGACGAGAAAAAGAAATTTGCTATGGAAAAGAAGGCATTTTCCCAACTGTCCCAGGCCATTAACACTGATCTCTTACATCAGTGTGGGTCGTGCACCACTTCTAAGAAATCATCATGATGGGAATGAGAAGAAGAGGAAGTTAAGGATGGAGGAGTTACGAAAAGAGTTTGAGAACTTCAGCTATATGGGAAATGAGACGCTGAAGGTGTTGATTCCGAGGTATTGTCATTTACTGACCGAGATTTCAAGCTATAAGATTAACATACCGATGTCTGAACTAGTGGACAAGTTTGCTGATGCGTTGCCACCATACTGGAATCAACACATCGAGGTACTCAAGGAAAAGGATGCGTACCAATACTGGACCATCAACAAGTTTATTCAAAAGCTTGAAAATAAAGAGATGGAAGAAAAGAGGAAGGCAAAAAGAGCACAAGTTCCTCAAAACCCAGAGCTATACCATGGTGGTGCTTCTTCATCTCTAGCTGGTTCAAGTTCAAGTATAATTGTAGCTCCACACATTGCGTGCGTTTCAAGTCATGTTGAACCAACCAAAGCCCCCATAAACTACCTTGCTCAAACTTCATCTTATATCCCACCATCATATCCTACTACTACATACATCCCACCATTTTCACCGATGCAACAAGCTGCTTGTTATTCTGCAAGTCTAAACCAACCTCAACAACAATCCTATATTCCACAAATGAATCAAAACCAAATCAACCCATGTCAACCTAATCAAAGCCCAATTGTGCTGGAAACTTCGAACTTGAACAATGTAACAGTTGAGATTGCACATCAACATGTAGCATTGTTGTCGGCTATGGTAGCTTCTTATAACGGACTGCTTGCTAGTCAAATTGGTAATAACAATTTAACCAGTGAAGACTATGCACAAATTGATAAAGAAGAGATGGAGCTCATCGATATCCAGTGGGCATTTGCTAGCGTTATGAGGAGAGCTACTGAATTCATTGAGAAGACTGGCAGAACTGATCTTTCTACATCTCCAAACACCACATATGGCTTCAACAAAGCCAAAGTCATATGTTTTAACTGTGGTGGGAAAGGTCACTTCAAGAGGGAATGTACACAGCCAGCACAATAGGGAAACAGGAATCCTTTCAACACCAACTAGCAGAACCGTCCGAATCAGGCATCATACCAAAGTCAAAACAATTCCAATTTTCAACAACATAACAATTTCCAAAACCGCCAAAACAACCCACCAAACAACACTGTTAGACAAACCACTACACAAAACCAAAATCAAAACCAAAATCCAACACCACGCAATCCAACCAGAACTATAATTCCTATCTCTATACCAAATAGCTAAACCCAACCAGATAACAAGAACCAGGCCTTGGTGATACAGAAAGATGAGGGATTCGGTTGGACGGATATGCAGTTGGGTGTTGAGGAGATAACCACTGGTAATGTGGCGTGTGTTGCACAGAAAATGGATTTGGATGAGCCTGTGAATGTTGAAGAAGAATTGGTGACTGAGAAGATGTCTGAAGTGAAAATCGAGGAGTTGAGTGAAGATAGTGATGATTGTGTAGAGAAGAAGTCGGGTTTGATTCTTGACTCTATTACTGATGTGCCAGAACAGTATGATTTAGTTTATTCTGATATGGAGAGTGATTCTGATTCTGAAGCTAGTGTTAACTCACTGGATGATGATATCGATCAATTGCTTGTTGAAGCTGATTTTCTGATGACACGCAAATCGTGCATGGTAGATGATGATTTTACCAGGATCGATTATTCAAAATTTTTCGCTGGAAAGGAAGCACATGTTGCACTGATGGCGATGACAGAGCCTCCAAAGTAGGTAAGTACTGAATCTACATCAAAGTTAAATTGTGATAAACATTGTGATGCTTGTGATAAATTGACAGAGGATAATAAGCAACTCAAGGTTCAGCTTGAGAGTGCTAAGATCAACTGTCAAACGTATCAGAAAGAAGCACGAGAATTTAACATAGTGCTTGATGGTTACAAGAAAGACATTTCTGAACTTAAAAAGACTTTATCTTTGAAACAATTAGCCATTAACAACTATATCAATGATTTGGAAAACACAAAACTTGAAATGGCTACCATCAAGTGCTTTGCAGAAAAGGTCAACAAGAAACTTGAAAGTTATAAGCACATTGCATATGTTGTTGATCACATCATTGAGGAGCCTTCACAGTCTAGTAGTGCAAACTACAAGGCAGTCCCATCTCCAGTGTTATTTGAAAATCACACTTTGCATGCAATAACACTGGAGAGCTCAGTTAAGTCTGACTCGACATCGGATGATGAGTCTAACACCTCTAGTGTGGGAGACCCAAATTCTGATGTTCGGCCAATTTTGGGATTAAACAATGAAGGTGTAACTGCTGTAACTGATGATTCTGATTCTGAGGATGACCAATCTGAGAAGGTGTGTGATATTCCTACTGAAAATCACATAATTACAAACGAACCTGTGTCACCATCTCAGATGATGCATCCCATGGCTAACGCTCATCGAAAAAATCAATCAGTTAAGCCTGTTGAGAAAAATGAACCCTGTGACAAACCCGTTAAGATTTTCTATCGGATGATTGGATCCGATAAGATAATGTCTGATGAGGAATATCCAATCAAATTTGCCAACTATTCAAAGATTGAGAAGATTTGGCAGGAGAGTACAATTTGGTTCCCAAAGCATGAGCGAACAAATGATGTACCTCCAGAGGTTTTAGAGAGAATTTACTTGGATATTCCAAAAGAACCAAAGGTTCATGTCACGGAGTTTATCAAGCCAAAGAACAAGGCTAACAGTTTTCTTGAGCCAACTTACTCCAAGGACCCAGCTCCTGAGAGTCTTAGAAGGAAATGTGTGGAGGATCAATATCCTATCACTACATACTCTAAGTCGAACGCCAAGAATAACTTTTAGGAATACCGTGCGTGTTATAAATGCGGGGTGAGAGGGCATTTACTTGCTCACTGCCCGTATGTTAGGCACGAGGGGGAAGTGAAGCAAAATCATCAACGTCTAGTCGATAATCAATGTTATCCACAACAACGTGTTGTCCCTCAACAAGCACATTTTTACAATCAAAATCATTTTTATCAAAGAAGGGATAATCGTTCGATGACATATGACCGTTGTAACCGGATAGCCATTGAAAAATCCCTTAAGAAACTAGTGGTGAACACAACTGTTGACAAGAAAAAGGTTCCTGTAAAACCTGTGGTCAAACCAACAGTTGGACCTGTCTCTGTTAAATCAGAGAAGGTAACCAAGAAAGTTTCGTTCAAAGACAGAGTAAAGAAACCGATTGAAACTCCAAAATCTCAAATCCGGATCTTGAAACGTTCTGAACAGTATTGGTCACCAAAGGGTTCTCAAGGTGCTTCATCTTCACAAGTGAATGAGAATGTGAAAACTGAAACTGAAAAAGATTTAATTGATTAGAAAAGGATCAATTCAAATCAATCTGTCTGTGAGAAAGATTCTTTGAAACTCAAAGTTCAAATCCCCAAGACCAAGCTGGCTTGGGTCCCCCGAAAAATCTAATCGTTTACTTGATATGTGCAGGGAGCTTCAGCTGTCCCTATGAGCAGTCTTTGGATTGTTGACAGTGAAGCTTCTGGTCACATGACAGGGGATCTATCGCTACTGTTCGATATCAGAAATATTAATGGAGGATATGTAGCGTTTGCTGGGAACAAGGGTGGATACATTACCATGGAGGGTAGTGTAAGTAATGGAATAGTGAGTTTTGAGAAGATTTCAACGTGAAGCAAATCGATTATAATCTGCTCAGTGTCAGTTAGATTTGTGATAAACAGTTTTCGGTATTCTTTGATGACAAATCTTTCTATATACTCAAGCCGGGTTTCGTTTTACCAAAAGATTGGGGTATGTTAAAAGCACCGAGAGTGAACAACTTGTACATTCTCGACAAGTCAAAAGCTATGACTACACAAGTCCAAGTCACGTGTTTCCTCTCCAAGGCTACTGAAAAAGAATCAATCATGTGGCATAGGAGGATGGGACACATTCACCTTCGAAAGATGAATCATTTGGTGAAGAATGAACTTGTCACAGGCGTGAATGTTAAACATTTTCATTTGAATGACAGTTGTGTGAGTTGCAAGAAAGGAAAGCAGCTCAAGCAATCCCATAAGCCAAAGAAAGTCAATTCAGTTGAACTACCACTTGAGCGTTTGCACATGGATCTGTTCGGACCGGTCAAGCGTAAAAGTCATGCTGGTAATTGTACTGTCTTGTGGTTACAGATGACTATTCCAGATTTTCATGGGTTATGTGCTTGCATCATAAGAGTGACACGTTTGATAATTTGAAAGTTCTGTTCACTCGATTGGAAAATGTCTATGGTCTCAAGATCAAGAGAATTAGGAGTGATAATGGGACGGAGTTTAAGAATGCACAGATGGAAGCTCTTTGTGAAAACAAAGGAATTCAACATGAATACAGTGCTCCGTATACCCCTCAACAGAACGGTGTCGCAGAACGTAAAAACAGGACTTTAATTGAAGCGGCAAGAACAATGCTTGCGGATTCCAATCTTCCAGTAATGTTCTGGAATGAAGCAATTTATGCAGCTTGTTATACTCTCAATCGTGTTTTAACGGTGAAGAAGTTTGGCAAAACTTATTAGGAGCTGTTGAATCGACGAAAGCCAAACTTAGAGTATCTAGAACCGTTTGGAGCCCCGTGTAAAATGCTTAATCCATCTGAGAAGTTCGCACCAAAAGTTGAAGAGGGTTTCTTTGTTGGATATGCAACCCCGCTCAAACGGGTATTCAACAAACGAACTCGTCAGGTAGAGGAGTGGGCTAACGTTGAAGTTCAGAGGTACACACAGAATGCACAGGGTAGTTGTCCAGACTGGATGTTTGATTACAAAGATTTCTTTGAATCATTCAATCTAGATAGCTTGGTTGAAGAAGCTGTATTACGATTATATTACGAGTGTGAAAACGCAGTGACATCACCGTTAGTGCGTCCGATCACTGTAAACCCCCAAACAGCTTCTAATGATACCAATGCTCCTGTAGTAGAAGAAGAGGTATTTCAGGAAGCTTCCACATCTCTTAATTCATCAGAATCTGAAGATAACGATGATATTACAAGTGAAGTTGTTCAAGATGTTGTTACAGAGACATCACCAGTGAACCCAAATACAAATGGTGCTTCATCATCGAACGTTGGTAATGATCTGGATTCTACAAAGAAATTAACTACTTAGACGGGAGTGCAAGTACCTGATTATCCAGAATCTCGGATACATCAGAATCACCCGCTCGAGCAGGTTATTGGTGATCCTGGTAGCAGTGTCATAATGAGAGGTCAACTAAGGAATGCAAACTCACCAGAAAACCTTGGCGCTCTTGCTTTAGATGCCAAAATTTAGAAATCAGGTTTTCAAAATGACTGGTCTTTTGCTTGTTATGTTTCGCAGGTCGAGCCGCGGACTTACATGGACACTCTTTTGGATGACGCTTGGGTAGAGGCTATGCAGGAGGAGTTATTACAGTTTCAGAAACTTGGAGTGTGGACACTGACAGATTTAAGTGTAAGACAGATGACAGAGGAGTGATTGTTAGGAACAAAGCTCGATTGGTCGTACAAGGTTTTCATCAAGTTGAAGGAATCGATTACAACGAGATTTATGCACCGGTTGCACGCTTAGAAGCTATTCGCATGTTTCTGGCGTTCGCATCGTATAATAAATTCAAGGTGTATCAGATGGAGGTTAAAAGCGCATTTCTTTATGGTGTGGTCAAGGAGGAAGTGTACGTAGGTCAACCACCAGGCTTTGAGGATTCTATTCACCGGGATAAGGTCTATGTTCTAAACAAAGCTCTCTACGGTTACACCAGGCTCCAAGGCAATGGTATGAGGAGCTGAGCACGTATCTTCTGTCCAAAGTATTTAAACGAGGTTTGGTAGATTGCACACTGTTCACAAAACGAACAGGGGATGACTTGCTTCTAGTGCAGATTTATGTTGATGACACTATTTTTGGTTCTACTAACGAACGTTTGTGCAGAGATTTTGAACGTGTTATGCAGGAAAAGTTCGAAATAAGTGCCACATGTCTCTTTGCACGTTATCAATCGAAGCCGAAACAGAGTCATCTTGCAGCTGTCAAATGTATCCTTAGATATCTGAAGGGTTATCCGTCGAGAGGACTATGGTACCCTAATGATGATAATTTTGACCTAATCGCTTTTAGTGATGCAGATTGGGGTGGCTGTGACAAAGACAACAAATCCACAACGGCTGGATGCTAGTTTATGGGGAGCAGGCTCGTGACCTGGCAATGCAACAAAACAAACCGCAGTTTCCTTATCGACATGTGAAGCAGAATACGTCTTAGCATCAAGCTGCTGCTCACAAGTCCTCTGGATACAATAACAGATGGTGGACTACGGTTTGCAATTTCTTAAAACCCATATTTACTGTGATAATGAAGCCGCAATTGCATTAACAAAAGACTTAGTAAATCACTCTAAAGCTAAACATATCCGGATCAAATATCATTTTATTTGTGATTGTTACGCAAAAGAGTTGATCGATATGGTCAAAATACACACTGACTATCAACGTGCAGATCTTTTTACCAAAGCTTTTGATAAATCAAGATTTGAATATCTTTTAAAAGCTAACGGTATAAAAGAAAAACAAGACTAATCATCACCTCAGTTTATCGTTTTTTAGTTTTTAGTTTTTATTGTTTTTCAGAAAAACACAAAAATCCAAAAATATGTTTTACATTTCTAGGTGAATTTTATTTTTAGAAAAACCAAAAACATTGAAAAATTCAAAAACCCATAAAAAATTAGAAAACCCAAAATGATTTCTAGGAGAAAAAGGGGAAATGATAGTACATCAGTGGGGATCTGACACATGCTAAAGAAGTGTAATACAATATAAGGCGTGTGTTTGAGTTTGTGTGATGTCTTGATAGGCTTCGTAGACCTATTACTGTGTGCCTGATACATACATATCAAACAAATTCATGTGTGGATGAACTCCTCATGGGCATATGGTCTTAGTACCGTAATTTCTTTTGATAGGGTATTTGTACAAAATTTGGAGGTTTCGGGTCGTTATGTTATTAGTTATCTGGGGATAGCCTCTCTGATCTTCTGCTGTAAGTCATTACGGACCTAGATCAGATAGGGTGTCTTTATAAAAGAGCTGTAAAGCCAAATCCTAAAGTTACCGAATTGAGGAACTTTCAATGTATGACGATAATCAAAGATTATCTATTACATCGTATACAATCATTGATGTAAATCATGATTGATATCAGCCCTCAACATGGTAGAGTGCACAAGTTACTTTGTTGCATTGATTTGCTGACCTGTATACCTCTGTGCCTCATACCTTGTAAATTACAGATGACAAAAGCATAATCACGCGTTACAATGAATCTTTGTGCATTTACTTCTTGATACGGGAGTATGTCGTGTGTGTGGGAACCACAGAAAATTGAGTTTATACTATAAATACTAGTATCAGTCTAAAGCACTGCACAACAGTCTGCATGTGAGTTTATGTGGATCACAATATCAGCAGTTGCCAGATCACACATTGTCTTTAATGATAATAATTCAAAAGATCAACGATGTGATCAGATTTCTCAATAACTGATATGATCCCCTACCGGAAATCACAAAACATTTATTGCTTTATCTTTACATTTCTGCATTTTACATTTCTCGTCAAAAATACAAAACTAAAAAAGATTTTAGGTTATAGTGAACTAGGACATCGAGTCGAGGCGAGTCTATAACCGTCATAGCATAAGCACTGCATTAGTTACACTCATTGCACAAGTACTCATTAACTTATTCCTTTTGGATTTACATGCTAAACTTCTTGTTGCAGAGAATCATGTCGTCTTCTTCTTCTAACCCCAATTCTAAACCTAACTCTCCCACCATGGACGACAAAATGGCAAACGAGTGGGGATGGTATCCTGCCCTACTGAATTATACTGTGGAGAAGTACGGGGTACCTGACAATGTTCCCACTATCAGGGATTCATGTGAGAGGACATTTGCAGGTTACGTGAGCTATGTACAGGACAAGCTCAGTGATGTTGTTGAGGCTAGCCGTCGCTTGGAGCTCATTTGGGATTTACGTAACACACTGACCACACGATATTCCGCCTTGGAGGAACGTGTCGAGACACTGACCGCCCGTCTAGCAAAGACTAGACTAATCGTCGAAGAACAGCAACAACAGATACAGCTACTGGTTGCCAATCAACAACCTCCTGCAATACCACAAGAGGATCCCCTTGAAGAGGAACCGGAGGAGGACCCTGAAGAGGATCCCGAGGAGGTCGATGAGAGTGATGGAGATGACTCCTGCACCACCATGGATAGCGACTAATTTTTTTTTATTATTTCGAATATTATTATTATTATGACTTGATTATCGTTTTAATAACATTACGAACTGGGGAAATCACTTTGGATATTTACTTGAGACACTATTAGTAGTAATTTTTTTTTATTTATTGGTTGTTTTATCCTATTCTCGCGCTTGTTTGTTATGCTGTGTTCTAGTTTACTTGTACTGTGTGAACAATTATATGTTTAGCATATCATCGTTTTCTCATGGGTATAATGTAAATGTAGAACTACAATGGCGGGAAGAGGACACGGGCGAGGAAATATTAACATGAATCAAGCGGAGTTAAACGCACTTATCAACGATAGGGTGGTTGAAGCCCTCGCAGCTTTTCAAGCTGGTAACTAACTCTATATCGCTCTATAATTTCTCTCTAGACTCCAATATTACGCCCTTTCATTCATTCGTGGTTTCTTCGCTCTTTGTACCCAGGTCAACCTGTGCATCACCCTCCAGTTTGCACCTATAAGTCCTTCATGGACTGCAAGCCGCAGAACTATAGAGGATCTGAAGGGGCTGTCGGGCTACTACGGTGGTTCGAAAAACTGGAATCCTGCTTCGCTATGTGCAATTGTTCACCAGCTGACAGGGTGAAATATGCCACTGCTACTCTCGAAAATTTGGCATTATCCTGGTGGAACTCTCAAGTGTAGATGCTAAGTAAGGAAGTGGCTAACGCAACACCTTGGGCGGATTTCAAGGAACTGATGAAGGAGGAGTATTGTCCTCGATATGAGATTCAAAAGTTAGAGACTGAGTATCTCAATCTGAAGATGGTGGGATCGGAGATTGAGAAATATACCACCAGATCGCATGAACTAGCGGTGATGTGCCCAAATTACTCCAATCCGCCCTACAAGAGAATCGAGTTATACATCAAGGGCTTGGTGCCCCAAATCAAGAGCATGGTTACTGCTGCTAACCTCAACACCATCCAGTAGGTCATTCGTATGGCTCATCAGTTGACTGACCAAAAGGTGGAAGAGGGATTGTTACCACCTCGTGGAGCTTCATCTTCTAGTACTGATGATAACAAGAGGAAGTAGGAGAATGCATCTGGCAAACCCCCAGGAAATGGCAGTCAGCAGCAACAGCAACAGCAACATAAGAGGCATGACAACCATGGCGGTAGTAACAACCGTAATAACTTACAGGGAGGTTTTCAGGGAACCCTACCTAAGTGAAATAAGTGCTTTAGGCACCACTCTGGGGCATGTAACAATACCAAATGTGATCGCTGTGGTCGGATGGGACATTTGGCTAAGGATTGTAGGGCTAACCTTCGTGGAAATCAGTCAACAGCTCAGCAAGGGCAGCAACAGAGCAATGGTAAAGGTTGTTTTCAGTGTGGAAGTGAGAATCATTTCAGGAGGGACTGTCCACAGCCAAATGGTAATGGCAACAACAGGGGTAATAGCAACAATGGTGGTGGTAACAGGACAGGAAACAACAACACCACTAATGCTGGGAACAACAACAACAATAACGGGAACAACAACAATGGGGCTCGTGGGAGAGCATTCGTGATTGGCTCTGGGGAGGCCAGGACAGACAATAATGTTGTGACGGGTAGGTGCTCTTTAAACGATATTCTTGCTTCTGTTTTATATGATATTGGTGCGGAATTTAGCTTTGTGTCAATGAAACTTAGCAAACTTCTAGGGACAGCCCCTACTCTTCTAGAAACTCCACACTCTGTAGAGCTGGCTGACGGCAAGCCTGTTGAGGCAACTCATGTTCACCGCAATTGTAAGCTCGACCTAGATGGTCACCTATTTGACATCTACCTTATTCCCATCACACTAGGAAGCTTTGATATTGTAGTCGGCATGGATTGGTTGTCTGAGCATCATGCTGAGATTCCTTGTTTGGAGAAAATTGTTCGTATTCCTCTTCCTAGTGGAGAACTTTTGTCTATTCATGGGGATCGAGGAAGTCCTATGTTAAGCATCATTTCATTCTTGAAAGCCCAGAAGTGTGTACGGAAGGGCTATCCATCTATATTGGCAAATATCTTCGACACTCGAGTTGATGATGGACCAAACATCAAAGACATTCCAGTGGTTCGTGATTACCCGGATGTCTTTCTAGAAGAACTACCGGGACTCCCACCTATTCGACAGGTAGAGTTTCAAATAGACCTTACACCCGGGGTGGCTCCAATCGCGCGTGCACCTTACCGCCTATTCGGCAGATGTCTTTCCAGAAGAACTACCGGGACTCCCACCTATTCGACAGGTAGAGTTTCAAATAGACCTTACACCCTGGGTGGCTCCAATCGCGCATGCACCTTACCGCCTAGCACCAGGTGAACTACAAGAACTGTCTACCCAACTCCAGGAGTTACTGGACAGGGGTTTTATTAGACCCAGTTCTTCGCCCTGGGGAGATCCATTTCTGTTCGTTAAAAAGAAGGACGGGAGTTTCCGCATGTGCATCGACTATCGAGAACTGAATAAAGTCACTATCAAGAACCGTTACTCATTACCTAGAATTGATGACTTGTTTGACCAGCTCCAAGGGTCAAGTTTTTATTCAAAGATCGATTTTAGATCGGGTTACCACCAACTGAGAGTCCGGGAGGAGGATGTGGCCAAAACAGCCTTCCGAACTCGCTATGGACACTATGAATTTTTGGTAATGCCATTTGGGTTGACTAACGCACCCGCGGTTTTTATGGATCTTATGAACCGCGTGTGTAAGCCTTATTTGGATAAATTTGTCATAGTGTTTATTGATGACATTCTAATTTACTCCAAAAACAGGGAAGAACATGAGCAACACCTGCATATGATCTTAGAACTTTTAAGGAGGGAGCAGTTGCACGCAAAGTTTTCCAAATGTGATTTTTGGATTCGGAAGGTTCAATTTTTAGGGCATGTTGTAAATGAGGCGGGTATACATGTTGACCCTGCCAAGATTGATGCTATTAAGCGTTGGGAGGCTCCTAAGACCCCTACAGAAGTGCGTCAATTCCTTGGTCTCGCGTGGTATTATCGCAGGTTCATCGAGGGATTTTCAAAGATCGCTCAACCCCTCACCGCCATGACACAGAAAAGTACCACTTACAAATGGGGAGATGCCCAAGAGACTGCTTTTCAGGTGTTAAAGACAAAACTCTGTAGTGCACCAATTCTGTCGTTACCTGAGGGCATGGATGACTTTGTGGTATATTGTGACGCCTCCATCCAAGGCCTAGGGTGTGTACTGATGCAAAGTGATAAGGTGATCACGTATGCATCGCGGCAATTGAAAGTTCATGAGAAGAATTACCCCACTCATGACATGGAGCTGGGAGCGGTGGTCTTCGCTATCAAAATCTGGAGGCACTACCTCTATGGGACAAAGTGCACAATTTTCACTGATCATAAGAGCCTTCAGCATATATTCGATCAAAAGGTGCTGAACATACGACAACGTCGATGGGTTGAGCTTTTGAATGATTGACTGTGCTATTAAGTATCATCCAGGGAAAGCTAATGTAGTAGCAGATGCCCTTAGCCGCAAGGAGACAAAACCCAAGCGGGCGCGAGCCTTGAAACTTACCATACACTCGAACCTTCCAGGAAAAATCTGCGATGCTCAAGTTGAGGCTTTGAAGGAGGAGAATATTGGACCGGAAACGTTACATGGTGCCGATAAACACTTGGAATTAAAATCGGATGGACTCCAATATTTTATGAATCGGGTTTGGATTCCACTTTTTAGGGATGTCAGATAGCTTGTGCTTGATGAAGCGCATACCTCTCGTTATTCGGTACATCCTGGCTCAGAGAAAATGTACCAATACCTCAAAACCCTTTATTGATGGCCGAATATGAAAGCCGAAATAGCGACTTATATTAGTAAGCGCTTAACTTGTGCTAAGGTCAAGATCGAATATGAGAAACCTTCAGGCTTGCTACAAAAACCAGAAATCCCTATGTGGAAATGGGATGGAATTTCCATGGATTTTATCTCCAAACTTCCTAAGGCGTCTGGTGGCTATGACAAAATTTGGGTCATTGTAGACCGCCTAACGAAATCAGCTCATTTCTTGGCAATTAAGGAGACAGATACATTGGAACGTTTAGCTACCCTATACATCAAGGAAGTTGTTTCTAGGCATGGGGTGCCTACTTCAATCATATCTGACCGTGATCCTCGATTCACTTCCCGGTTCTGGACTACTCTTCACAAAGCGTTGGGCACTCGCTTAGATATGAGCACGGCTTATCACCCTCAGACAAATGGTCAAAGTGAGCGTACCATCCAGATGTTAGAATATCAACTACGAGCATGCGTGGTGGATTTTGGTAACAACTAGGATAAGAATTTACCCCTGATTGAATTCTCGTACAACAACAGCTATCACACCTCTATACAGTGTGCGCCTTTTGAGGCACTTTATGGGCGCAAGTGTAGGTCACCAATTTGTTTGGCTGAAGTTGGGGACAGCCAGCTGACACGCCCTGAACTCGTGCATGAAACATCTGAAAAGATTATCCAAATTAGAAACCGTATGGCCGCCGCTCGTGATAGGCAGAAAAGCTACGCTGATAAGCGCCGAAAACCTTTAGAGTTCCAAGTTGGGGACAAAGTACTCTTGAAGGTGTTGCCTTGGAAGGGTGTGATTCTTTTCGGGAAACGAGGAAAGTTAAACCCGCGGTATGTTGGACCATTCGCAATTGTGGATAGAATTGGTCCGGTGGCCTATACGTTGAACCTAGCTGACGAACTCAATGGAGTGCATAACGTATTTCATGTATCGAATCTTAAGAAATGCTTGTCTGACACAACATTGGTGGTTCCATTGGAAGAAATTCAAGTGGATGATCAGTTGAGGTTCGTGGAAGAACCAGTGGAAATTCTTGAACAAGGCGTTAAGAAACTTCGACAAAGCACTATACCTATTGTTAATATACGGTGGAATTCTCGTCTAGACCAGAATATACTTGGGAACGCAAGGACCAAATGCGTCTCAAATACCCACATCTCTTTACCGAACCTGAAATTGTACATAGACCGAACGCTAAACGTAAAACAACTCACTCAAAGTGAATTTCGGGGTGAAATTCCTTTCAACTTGGGGATGATGTGACATCCGGTAACCAAGCACACCAACTTTACTGTTTACTTACTATTTACTTGCTGAATTTCAGGACGAAATTCTTTTTCAACTTGGGGATGATGTGACACCCCGCATTTTCAGGTTAACTCTTTTACTGAACTCTAGTTAATTGTCCTTGATCATATGTGGTTAAACACTTAGCTAGGGTTAGTTGAACAGGTCTTTCAGAATCTTATGTAACAATAACACATGTTAGGCGACATTAACGTATGTTATAATTAGGAAAAATACTTGTCTTGAGGCACACACGAATCTTGTATCCCGAACGTTGGTGATTTGTTAGGCATGCATGATTATATGAATGATTGGGTGTTGATGAATGTGGAATAACACGTGTATGTGAATTGCATGCTTATGTGAACTACTGCGTGTTAGTAAACTTGTACGTAAACGTTATGAGATATGTGCACTTATGATAAACATAATATGAATTGATAGAACAGTGGTTTTATATGAGTTAGTATGACTATTATTGTCGGGCTCATTTATCAGATAAAAATCACTAGAGCCCGAAAAAATAAACTCAAACCCAAATACCCTTGCGCCGTGGATTAAGAACACCCCCACACCCACATTTCAATCTCAATTTTCATCAATTTCTCACTAGTTCAAGCAATTTCGGGTGCTATCTTGTGATTCTAGGGACTCTAGCAATTCAAGGTATGTGGTTTACGTGTTGTATGATGTGATTTTAGGCTGGAAAAGTTGTAAAAACTTTAGGAAATATGCATGCTAAAAATCGCAAATCATTGTATGTTGAATGTCTATGATGTTTGTTGAAATTGTTGATGAATATTGTTGATAGAAATCATATCTAGAGTATATGGTACGTAAAAAACTGAGATTAAACATGATAATATGGATGTTATTGTGTTAATATGAGGTTATTGCATGATTATGAGGTATTGAGAATGATTAGGGTTTATAATAGTCATGTTGATAAAATTCTGATTTTCTGACAGATTCATTGTGACGAATTGTAGGGCTGTTATAGGGTGATTAACATGTGTAATCTGATTGTTTTCTAATGCTAAAACATAACTTATGATGTTAGCTTTTCAAAAAGTCCAAAATCATGCGTTTTGGACTTGTTTTGACAGATATTCATGATTTTATAAGTTTAAAGGTATAAACAGATTTTCTGATATGAAAAATCGACCAACTTTAAAGAGCTATAACTTGAGTTTTACGAATCCGTTGGTCATGAAATTTGGAGAGAGGTTGAGTCTCTGAGTATAAAAGCTTTTCCAATTTGATTCATCTTGTTTCGATGAGTCTACGATTTTTAATGAATTTTTATGTAAGCTGCTGTCAACGGCACTCTTTTTCTGAAGTGGCTGGACTAAATTAATTTTCATAAAATCTTGATTTGTTTTTGACGGGAAATAAAAATAATAGAGTCACGAATAAACTTGTGGGAAGCTTCTGTAAAATTTTGGAAACTTGAAGAGTTGGTTTGGTATTTAATAAAAATTGGTTTCCATAACTTAAAATCTGCCAGAAAACGAAGATTTGCGAGAAATTGATTATGTGACGATTTGAGTATGTTAATGGTTATTAGTTATGAAATTCCATATGATGACATGCGTATATGTTAATTATGTGGTGTAGATGCCATGATAGGTTGATGGTATGCAATATGTGATGGGAACTAGCTATGTTAAAAGTCTTAACATGTTGCATCATTTACTAGTCACCAACGATTGACGGGTTTTGCATGGTTTATTTGTGTCAAGTACAATTATTTGAGAGGTCACTTAAGTCTTGGTGTCAAGCACACTTAAACACTTGCAACCTTGTATTTGATAGGTTATTGGTAGGCGAGTAGTCTTCCACGTTTACTATCTTTGCAGTTTATTCTTAGCACGCAACCTAAGGTGAGTTTCACTACTTTTTATCAAAAGCATGCGTCTCGGGTTTGAGAAAACATACTAAACTTTTCCTAGTCCGGTTTGGGACTACTTTCTCAAAAGCATGCGTCTCGTGTGGGTCGGGTTTTGCTAGTTTACAAACTTTGTCCTTGATGAACTAAACCAACACTATCTCTGTAAGTCCTTCACATACCGAACGAGTTGCCGGGTTATGGCAAGCGGGTTATTAGTTGATAGCGCTATTAGGTTTGACAAACCTCACACCGGCTCGGGGAGCGCGGGAGTGAACTATAACTTAACAGATTTTATCATTGTTGATAGGCAATGATGTAAGGCATGCAGCTCACATTTGTGACTACACGTCCATTAGCAATTCGGTATATCGGTGTTAGTTATCATGAATGGGTTAGCTACCCTTGACATGCGATGAACTAGTGTTTACATGGTTCTTGGAACCAACTCAATTATTTGTTTACGTGGTTTCGAAAACCAGTACTTTTACATACTCATTTACTTTACTATGTGAACTCACCAGCTTTATGTTAACACACGCTAGCATGCTTTGGCAGGTAACTAGGTATGGAGCACGACTAGGACATGCATCATATCATATCATGGGTTTACAAACATTTAAACTTTCTTAACATTTAACTGGTTACTTTTGGTTTTGGGCGCGGTGTTTTGCGCAGACGTTTATTTAACTGTTTTGCAAATTGTTTCCGCTATACTTAATTTGGTTTGGTTAAAATGTTTAAACTTGGTTTTACAATAAAGAACTAAATGGTTGTGCATTTAGAGTCGTTCGTATAACTTATGGCTATGAGATCCTGGTGTGTCATGCGCCTCGCGGTAAAACCCCGTAGTGGAAATTTGAGGGTGTGACAGCAAAGAAACAAAAGACATCATCAGCTGCTGAACATACTGAATTGCCAACTGATGCATTCAATGATGCTTTGGATAGAGTGTTGAAGAAGTTGAAGAAAGGAAAGATTCCTGTTGCTGAAGCTTCAACACCTTAGGTTACTATAGATAGTGATGTGATGACTGCAGTTAACCAGAAGCTTGCTGACATGATGAAGATTATAAATCAGCAACAAGTAGAGATTGAACAGTTGAGAAGCAATGACAAAAAGATGTTAGATGTTGTTGAATCATCACATGAGAATCATGAAACTCTGGAAGCTAAGCTTAAACAACTTCAGAAAGAAAACAAGAAGTTGTTGAAACATGAGCAGAGAAACACCAGAAGGTACATTGATATAAAAGAGGAGAACAAGAAGCTGAAAGCAGATAACAAGAGTATGAATTTGCCGTTCAAAAAAAAAAAAAAGAGTATGAATAATCTGATAAAAGACTTGTACTCTAAAGCTCCTCAATTACAAGCTGGTGAAGAAGATAAAGAACGTGATGAAGAAGAAGTTGATTTTGAACCATCTGATGAAGAAGCAGAAGAGGATGATGAGTTGAATGAGGATGCCGATGATGCTCCTAAAAAGAAGAAGAAAGATGATGGTGATGATGATGGTTCAAGAGATGATTCAGGTGAAGATAATAGCTCTGCTAGTTCTGACAGTGATGATGATGATGATGACACTGACAAGTATGAGTTTGAAAAGAGAGGATCGGGAAAAGACACAGGAGAATCCAATTGTAAAGCTCCTGGTGGTACTGTTGGCGATGATAATATCTTCTGGAATGAGAAGATCAGATCTTTATCTGATGGTGACAAGAACTTGTATCGCCAGATGTTGACTTACAGAGTCTGGACGATTGAGATGACTGGTAGATTTCCAGAGATATTTGAGTCAAACGACATGCGTTTTGAGTTAGAGTACAATGATCCTGATTTAGAAGACGGAGAAGTTTCTGCAGCCATGTCAAAAGAGATATTGGAGGGATTGGCGAAACATGTTGGTAAATCTCTGGAGGAGTTGATGAGTGATAACCAGACACCAAACATACCTGAGAAAGAAGCAGGTAATCACTCCGATGACAGAGACGTTCCAGTATTTGAAGAAGTGGAGATTGAGGATATTACTAGCGAGGAATATCCGGAATACTTTAAGAATAACAAAGATTCTGGATTTCCTGAATTCACTGATGAACTGTTAAGCCAGGCTGAGAAACTTGCTCATGAAAAGAGTAAGAAGTTTGTTGAAGAAGTGTTTCCAGATTGTCAAAAGCCAAACACTGAACAATCTGACGCTTTGAAAGAATTACTGAGGAAGTTTAAAGAAAAAGAAGCTAACCGTCCAAAGATTGAAGTTCAAGGTAGCTTTTACAAATTTCATAATGATTTGTTTAAAGGGAAAGCTCTCGGCTGGAAGTACTTGAGAGAGCTGAAATGTGTCGTGGTGAAATGGGAAAAAGAAATCCTGTACTTTGACAGATTCCATGATATCAAGACACTACCATACTGGGTTGTTAGAGATATCTGCAGACATGAAATGCCAGGTGTTTCAGTGAACAACCATCTGGTTGGTTACTTTGCAGATAGGATGGCCAGAGAGAGCAGGATGAAATGGGATGTGTTTACCCTACAATATCCTAAGAGGATAGTCCATAAGAAGGAGAAGGATGATATTACGGGGATGCACAAGGTGACTTTGAAGTATAAACCACCAAAAGTGTTGAAACATATTCCTTTGATGCAAATACCACAACACTTTTCAAAATATTTCATGTGGTGGTATTATGATTGGAAGACTGCAGAAGCTATTATCGTTTTGAAGGATGGTGCAAAGGATTTCAAGAAGATTCATATTTTTGACCCAATGTGGTTAATCAACTGCTCGCATGAAGCCATTATTATGCTTTATTATAATCCAATTTATTGCGAAGCAAAAGATAGTGAACAGGCAAGCAAATACCAACGTGTGGTATTCTTATGCTTTGCATGGGATGTGAATGTTGGGTGTGACTTCGACAAGAAACTGGGGATGTTTGTAAAGGTTCAGAATGTTGAAAAGAAAAAGCCGAAACAAACTCATGAACTAGTAATGACAAAAGAACAAAAGACGTTATTGCGTATCAAGCTTATGAACAAAGCGATGGACCAAGAGAGAAGACTCAAGAAATCCAAGCAATAGTCGAGGGGGAGTTTGTAGATGCACATATTGCGACTAATGCTATTGGATTGCAAGTTACAAAATGTTTTGTTTCTGGTCGAATGGTCGAACGTGGAAATATGGATGGTCGAAGGTAGAAGCTAATGGTCGAATGTCACTGGGAGGTCGAAGGAAGTTTTGTAGATAGATGTGTATTGGTTCGCCCACCTTAAACGGTCGAACCTGCACATTCTACCAAGTCATTTGGGCGAATGTGCAGGTCTATATAAGGCAGAATCAACTTTTTGAATGGAACTTTTGGTCATTTGTTTTCCCTCCCTGTGTGTGTTTCTCCCTAGGGTTATCTTTTGAGTCTGTAACCGTGTTTAATCATTATTAATAACGTTTTAATGTGTAATTGATTATCTAAATGAATGCAATGATTATGTTAATGATGATTTCTGTGTTTTGCTAGTTTTATTAACATTTTGTGATCAATTCAGGGATTCCGCACCTGAATTGAATTTGTTTGATCATTATCTTTGTTGTTTAGACGATCCTACGCGCATACACTACGAGCTAGGCCCAACCTAGTTGTCTCATTAACATCTTTTTCTTGGTACTAAGGTTTTCCTACTTCAGGCACAAGGCCTTCATCAGTAGTTTCCACATTTGAGGTCTTAGCTATGGTACTACTGTCCTCAAATCCACCACTGGATGGTATAAGAGTAGTAGCAGCCTCAAATGTACCTAAAGTATCTAAGTTTGGGCTTAGACACCTTGGTTTCTCCTCATCTCTTGGGTTAGAGCTGATAACATTCTCATCAATGTCCATATCTGTGTTTTGATCCCCTGTTTTATGTGGTGATTAGGGATTGACATTTTCTGATGGAATGTTTTCTTTTAGCCCAGAGAGAATACTAGCTATCTTAACTGTTGTGTGTGATGATTCTTGTTCAGCAGTTTTGGGGTCAGCAGTTGGGTTTATTTCAGTAATTTCAAAAGAAGGATCAGTGGTTATGGTCTTTTTAAACTTCTCTCTAGAAAACAGAATGGATATGGGTGCTCTTGGTGGGTTTTGAGATTGATGAGACTGAGAGGAAGTTTCAGTCACATCTTTTAAAAGTGCAGATTGCACATCAGCAGTTTCAGGTATCTCATCTTCCTGAATTGCTTTTCTTTTTTGGGTTAGTGGGTTTGGATTTTTGTTGTTTGGGTTGTTTAGGCTTTTTGGGAGTGGGTCTTGAAGATGTTTGCTCCTTGGGGACTGTGGCTTGTTCCCCTTGGTCATCTTCTGGCAAAAGTGCCGGTTTATTATGCCCGGAGTATGCTTGTGAGGTTAAAGGGTTTAAAATAGATGTTTTACCCACAAGCACCTCTTCTCCAAGTTCTTTAATAATGCATTTCATAACGAACCTTGGATACAACATAAATTTCTTTTTATCATATTGGTGATGCAACACCAACTCATTGAAAAAGTATGAAGATGCCCTGTATGTAGTTTCATTCATAATGGAATGAAAAATTGGTTGTAAAGTTGACGGCATCTGATCAGACGATCCAGTTTTTGGACTTAAACACATGATAATATAATGAAACAAAAGTTTATATTTTGGATCAAAATATTTCTTGTAGATAGTAGCATGTGATAAAGTACCTTGGTAACCACACTCAATAATGGTTGATTGAACTGTTCCACTGGGAATTTGATCAGGTGCATCAGCATCATTCAGACCTAGTCTGATTCCCAGGGTAGCCGGTGTGATATCCATAGCCGTCCCTTTGATCATCGTCTTCAGGGAAGTGACCTTACCATTCATGGTAACAGCCTCAGCGTTTGCCCAGAACTCATTGAGAATTTCAGTATGGATTGGTGGGTCAATAGTGAACGCCATGTAATATTGAGATTTGTAGGAGGATCAATTTGTCAAAAACAAGTAGTTTGATCAAACAAGTCTACCAATTCAGGTGCGGATTCCCTGAATCAGTTATGAAATGATAATAATATCAACAAAACACACAAATCACCTTTAAAACTCCATTTCATTCATAAACACACTTGATTAAACTTACAAAACCTTGTTTACAATGAAATAAATAATATTCAGACTCAACTAGAACCCTTGGGAGAAAACGAGGTCAAAGGAGGGAAAAAAATGACAAAAAATCAACTTGAAAATGAAAATCAAACTATATACAGGCCTGCACATTCGCCCCCCGTAAGGGTCGAATGTGCAGGTTCGCCCCTTTATATGGGTGAATCAGCATATACCCTGTAAAATTCTTCCTTAGACCTGAATGTTCCACCTTTGACCAGTTTCTTTCAACTTCGACCCTCTTAATTCCACATTCGACCCTTCGACTTCAGCAAAACATAATTGAATGTGCAATCCAATAGCACTAGTCGCAAAACGTGTATCAGCAAACTCCCCCTAGACTATTGCTTGGATTGCTTTTGCCTTCGCTCTTCGTCCATTCTCTTATTCATCATCTTGATGCGTAATAAGGTTTTCTGCTCTTTAGTCATTACTGGCTCAAAAGTTTGTTTCGGTTTCTTCTTTTCTTTCGTGATCTTCACAAACTTTCCGAACTTCTTGTCATAGTCACATCCTGCATTAACATCCCAAGCGAAACACAAGCATACCACCCGTTGGTATTTCAGAGCTTGTTTGCTATCCTTCTCTTCACAGTAGATAGGGTTCTAATACAGCATAATGATGTCTTCGTGTGAGCAGTTTATCAACCACATCGGATCAAATAAATGTATCTTTTTTAATTCATCTCTCCCATCTTACAGCAAGATAACAATTTTTGCGGTCTTCCAGTCGTAGTACCACCACATAAAATCTTTTGAAAAATGTTGTGGAAGAGGCATCAAAGGAATATGTTTTAGTACGGTCGGTGGTTTATACTTCAAAGTCACCTTGTTCAACCCCGTTATTTGATCTTTTTTCTTCTTATGAACAATCCTCTTTGGATACTGTGGGGTGAACACGTCCCATTTTGTTCTGCTCTCTCTAGCCATGCAATCTGCAAAGTAGCCAACTGCATCATTGTTCACAGTTGCACCTGATAAAGTATGTCGGCAGACGTCGCGTACAGCCCAATAAGGTAGTGTTTTGATGTCATGGAATCTGTTGAAATACAAAATTCATTTTTCCCATTTCACTACAACACACCTTAGTTGTCTTAGGTATTTCCACCTGGGAGCGCTTCCTTTAAACAATTCATTGTAAAATTTATAGAAACCTCCCTGAATCTCAGTCTTCGGTCGGTTGGCTTCTTTTTCTTTCAGCTTCCTCAACAACCTTTTCAGATCGTCAGATTGTTCAACATTCGGTTTCTGACTTTTTGAGTTCTTGAAGACTTCATCAACAAATGCCTTACTCTTTGCACGTGGAAGTTTCTCAGCTTTGCTTAACACCTCTTCAGAAAATTCAGGAAATGCATAATCCTGTTTGTCTTTGAAATATTCTGGATATTCCTCACTGGTAATATCTTGCATCTGAACATCTTCAAAGACTAGTGTATCTCTATAATCAGAGTGATTTCCTGCTTCTTTCTCAGGAATGATAGGAATCTGGTTCTCACTCATCAACTCTTCAAGAGATTTCCCAACTTGTCTAGCCAATCCTTCAAGTATTTCTTTAGAAATTGCTGCAAAAACTTCACCGTCTTCAAGATCAGGATTGTTATACTCAAGCTCAAATCTCATGTCATCCGATTCAAATATTTCTGGAAACTTCCCGGTAAGCTCTATCGTCCGGACTTTCTTTGTCAACATCTGACGATATAACTTTTTGTCTTCATCAGATAAAGATCTGATCTTTGCATTCCAGAAAATATCATCATCATCAGTGTTACCACCAGGAGCTTTTGAACTTGATTCTCTTGCATCTTGACTAGCATATCTCTTCTCATACTTGTACTTATTAGTATCATCGTCATCGTCATCATCATCATCATCATCTGTAGAACAGTTATCATCTCCAGAATCATCTCCAGAACCATCTTTATCATCACCATCTTTCTTCTCAGGAGCATCACCAGCATCCTGTTCCAAATCCTCATCATCTTCTTCTTCTTCTTCTGACTCAGATGGTTCGAAATCAACCTGTTCTTCTTCTGGTTCTTTGTCTTCCTCTCCATCTTTCAGTTGTGGAACTTTCGAATATAGATCATCTATGAGCTTTTTCATACTCTTTTTGTTCATTCTCAACTTCTTGTTTTCAAGCTTCATAGTGATATATCTTCAAGTATTTCTCTGTTCATGCTTTAATAACTTCTGGTTTCATCCTGAAGTTGTTTAATCTTGGCTTCCAACCCTTCCTGACTCTCTTGTGAAGATTCAACAATATCTAACATCTTCTTATCATTATTTCTCAACTGCTCAATCTCTTGCTGTTGCTGGTTGATAATCTTCATCATATCTGTAAGCTTCTGGTTCACTACATTCATCACATCATCTGATACAGTAACCTTTGGCATTGAAGCCTCAGCAACAGGAGTCTTTTTCTTAAACTTGTTCAAGACACTTTCCATAGCCTCATTAAAATCTTCTGTTGGCTTATTAGTCTTTTCAGCAGTCTTCGCAGCAGCAGATTTCTTCTATTTCTTTGCTGATGGGGATGTTACGGGAGTAGCAGATTTTGAGCTAGATACCTCAGGAACTTTCTTTCCTGCAATCAAGATTTCAACTTCTTTAGCTCTCTTATTCCTTGGTTTTTCAATCTCATCTGCCTTTGATTGCTTCTTGTACATGGGCTTATTCTGTTTTTCACTAGTCATTGGTGATCCACTAAAATCTTCAGCACCCATACCAAGACTTAGATCCATATCATCCATCACAATCGGACTCTTCAATCTCTGTTCTCTTAATGTCTTGTTGAGACTTTCAGACTCACCAGCCGTGGCCTTGGGCTTGGTTTGTTTAACAGTCTAATCAGCAGAATCCCATCTCTCATCTTCTTGGGTCTCCTCAGAATCGGCAGACTCTTCATCAACCAACCTTGTACCTTTCTTCGCCATACTTTTCTGTCTTCTTGATGTTTTCTTTAGAGGTTCAGACTCATCTTCCTTTTCTTTACCCTTTCCTTTTCCACTCTTAGCACCAACATTCACCACTTGTCTCTTTCTCTTTGCTTCAGGATTAACGTGAAACAAAGGATCATCGTTATCAGATTCACTATTCACATTCCTAGCCTTATCAACACCCGGATCATTATAATCAGGATTGATCAAGTGTCCAAACAAATTCTTCAAGGGTGGTCTTTCCTTTTCAGGAACCCCTTTATAACCCTTCATCCTAATCAAAGTATTCAAGCTCATATGATCTTGAAGTAAAATCAATGTTGGGTCTTTTCTCAGTTTCTTGTACTTCTGATCAAATATCATCTGAAGAAACCTGGGATATAAAAGAAACTTCTTATGCTTCAAACCTTTCAATGGTTCAAGCATGTGATCTAATATCATCCCAAATACATTGAACGGCTTGTTCAGAATAAGAGCAACCGTCAACGAACTGATGCTCTTTCTCATTACATCATAGCCTCCACTAACAGAACCAAAAACATGCAACATCACATGAGCTAAGTATTTAAACTTTAGGCACAGTTTTCCTTTTTGTAGAGCTCCATCTGTGATGGGTCTGTTGTACTTCATTCTCAGAAAGCATTTCATCTGTTCAATCCATGATAAACTTCTTGGATCCGACATCTCATTCTTCAACCTCAATATTTTACGAATATCACTCTCTGTCACTATCGCCAAATGCCCTTGAATGTTACTAACGATAGCAGTTTGATTATCCCAATAATCCATTCTAGCATTCTTCCAAAAATCCAGCTGATGAACTCTGTAAATAATGGCAGGTGTGGCTATCACATCTGCAGCTCTGCTACGCTTCAAAAACTCTATGATTCTAGTAAATTCCGTATGCTTCTTGACATCGACAAGAAAAGCACAGCAGTTGTGAGCCTCTTCGAATGGTAAATCTTCTTCGGGTTTCTTTCCGGCAGCTTTATCAGATGATCCTGCTAGAATATCTGTCTTTTGAAGTTCTGCCATTTGAAATACTGCAAAAACAACACATGAAAATTCATTAAAAACAGACAAAATTATCAAAATTGAAGTTTTGGTTTTTAGAAGTCCACCTTCGACCCTAGGGTGGTTCGAATGTGAAAAATCCAAGGTTCGAATGTAGAAAACAAGGTTCGAATATGGAAAATTTGATTAAAAATGTACATTCAACCTTTATTTCACCTTTGCCCCTATGAACAAGTCACCTTCGACCTTTCTTAAATGGTCGAAACTGACTGTTCATATGACCAATATTCAAAATACAATTTTGACCATCTAAACATGTGATTTTCATTTGTTCATCTTCTAATATGGCCGATTAATCATTTTCAACAACCAATTGCATCATTTATGTAGTTTTAGAACGTTTTTAAATGCAATCTAGTTCTAACCATGTTTTAAAGATCAAATTAACACAACTAGCCTGTAATTGACCTAGATTGTTGATCATTCTCCCCCTAAAACTATCTACAACTAAAACCTAGTCATCTATTGCATCTATAACACCCTAAAAATGGCCCAATAGTCATGAACTAGGGATCGAATACAAAAACTATCAATCTGCCTTCAATCTGTGATAATTACCTGTATATTTGATATGAAAATGATCAGAAAAGTGTAAGGATCAAAGTTATAAGCTCTAGAAAAATCGAGCAACAAGGGTGTGTTATCTGAGAAATTTGAAATTTTTTTGAATAAAGGTTCGAACGTGCAGAGTTGATTACATAGACTCCACATTCGACCGTTTTACAAGGGTGAAGGTGAAACTATTTCCACATTCGACCCTACTGAAAGGCTCGAAGGTAGAAACAGGGTTTGAATGTGCAAAATACACATGAACAGTCACATTCGACCGTTTTAAAAAGTTCGAATGTAAAGGAAAATTCCACATTCGACCCATCGAAGGGGCGAATGGAGATTGGAATTGTTGAACATTTTACCAAATCTCAAAATCGAATCCCGTTCAATCTTTTTCTCATCTTTTAAGCATCCAACATTCATCATTTCACATTTAAAAGTCACAAAACTCAAAAGGTTCATCAAGTTTCAGAAAACGACGATCAATCACCATCTGTTATCAAAAATAACACAGAAATGCAAAATCTTTTTTGTTTTTCTGAAATTTATGTTAAAACACACCTAAAATCTTTTTGAGTTTTTGTAAATTTTGAACAAATGTAAAATGTAGGAATGTAAACATAGATCAGTAAATGTTTTGTGATTTCCGGTAAGAGAATCATATCAGTTTTTGAGAAATCTGATCACACCGTTGATCTTTAGTGTTTATTATCATTAAAGTCAATGTGTGATCCAGCAATTGCTGATATTGTTATCCACATAAGCTCTCATATAGACTATTATGCAATGTTTGATACAATTATCTATAGTATAAACAAAATTGTTTGTGGTTCCCACGCACACAACATACTCCCGTATCAAGGAATAATTTGCACAAATACTCATTGTAACGTGTGATTATGCTTTCGTTATATGTAATATTACAAGGTATTAAGGCACAGAGGTGTATAAGTCAGCAAATCAATGCTGCAAAGTAACATATGCACTTCACCAGGTTGAGGGCTAATATTAATCATGAGTTTAATCAATGATTGAATACGATGCATTAGATAATCTTTGATTATCATCATACATGGAAAGTTCCTCAATTCGGTAACTTTAGGTTTTGGCATTAAAGCTCCTTTAGCAAGATACCTTGTCTGATCTAGGTTCGTAAAACCTTACGACAGAAGATCAGATAGGCTATCCCTAGATAACTAGTAACATAACGACCCGAAACCTCCGAGTTTTGTACAAATATCCAATCAAACAAAATTACGGTACTAAGACCATATGCCAATGAGGATTTCATCCACATAACAATTCGTTTGATATGTATGTATCTAACACGCAGTAATAGGTCTACAAAACCTACCAGTACATCACATAGACTCAACACACCGCTTATAAAACATTTCAAATCTTTAACATGTGTCAGATCCCCACTGATGTACTATCATATCCTCTTTTATTCCTGGAAAATCATTTTGGGTTTTTCTAATTTGATGGTTTTTTTTTAATTTTTCAATATTTTCGGGTTTTCTGAAAATCTAAACACCCCCCCCCCCCAAATGTAAAACATATTTTTGGGTTTTTTGGTTTTTTGAAAAACAGTAAGGCTAAGACTAAAAATGATAAACAGAGGTGATGATCAGTCTTGTTTCTCTTTTATACCGTTAGCTTTTAATACAAACTCGAATCGAGATCTATCGAAAGCTTTGTTAAAAAGATCTACACGTTGGTAATTAGTGTGAATTTTGACCATGTCAATCATCTCTTTTGCATAACAATCACGGATAAAGTGATACTTAATCCGGATATGTTTAGCTTTTGAGTGATTGAGCGTGTATTTAGTTAATGCAATTGCAGCTTCGTTGTCACAGTGAATAGGGGTTTTATTAAATTGCAAACCGTAATCGACCATCTGCTGTTGAATCCACAGAACCTGTGAATAGCAACTTGAAGCTGACACATATCCTGCTTCACATGTAGATAGTGCGACTGTCGTCTACTTCTTGCATTGCCAGGTCACGAGCCTACTCCCCAAGAATTGACATCCAGCCATTGTGGATTTGCTGTCCTTGTCACAACTGCCCCAATCTGCATCACTAAAAGCAATTAGGTCAAAATTATCATCAATAGGGTACCATAGTCCTCTCGACAGACAATCCTCCAGATATCGTAGGATCCGTTTGACAGCTGCAAGATGACTTTGTTTCAGCTTTGACTGATATCGTGCGCAGAGACATGTAGCGAACATTATGTCTGGTCTGGAAGCAGTGAGATACATCAGAGATAGATGATTGCTCTGAATGTAAAAGGATCAGTCAGCCCTCGCTTAGCGCCAACTCCAATCCCGTGATTAGGTTGGATAGGGGTATCCATCGGCTTCGAACCTTCCATCTGGAATTAGCTCAAGACTTCAGAAACGTATTTTGTCTGGTGTATAAAGATCCCCGTTGGTCTTTGTTCCACCTGCAGGCCGAGGAAAAACTGCATTTCTCCCATCGCACTCATCTCGAACTTTTCCTGCATCACTTTTTTGAATTCTCTGCATAAAAGTTCGTTAGTAGATCCAAAAATAATGTCATCAACATAAATCTGGACTAGAAGCAAGTCATCCCCTGTTCGTTTGGTGAACATAGTGCAATCTACCAAACCGCGTTTGAATCCTTTGGATAGAAGGTACGTGCTCCGCTTCTCATACCATTGGTGTGGAGCTTGGTGCAACCCGTATAACGCTTTGTTGAGAACGTAGACCTTATCCCGGTGGAAAGGATCTTCAAAGACTGGAGGTTGATCGACGTAAACCTCTTCCTTGACCACATCGTAAAGAAACGCACTCTTAACGTCCATTTGATAAACCTTGAATTTCTTATATGAGGCAAACGCTAGAAACATACGAATTACTTTTAAACGTTCCACAGGTGCATAAATCTCGTTGTAGTCAATTCCTTCCACTTGATGAAAACCATGAACTACTAGTCGAGCTTTGTTTCTCACGATTACGCCTCTGTCATCCTTTTTGCAGTTGAAAACCCATTTGGTTCCAATTTTCTTTCTGCCTAGAGGTAAATCAGTTAGTTTCCACACTCCCAGTTTCTGAAATTGCAATAACTCCTCTTGCATTGCCTCTACCCAAGCGTCATCCAAAAGAGCATCCTTGTACGTCCGCGGCTCAACCTGCGAAACATAACAAGCATTGGACCAGTCATTCTGACAACCAGATTTTTGAATTTGTGCATATAAAGCTAAAGTGCCAAGATTTTCTGGTGAGTTTGCATTCCGAAGTTGTCCTCTTGTCATAATAGAGCTTCCAGATCACCAATAATCTGCTTGAGTGGGTGAGTACGATGAATCCGAGATTCCACATGATTAGTTACTTGAACTCCCGTTTGAGTAGTCAAATTCTCTGTCGAATCCAGATCATTACCCAAGTTGGATGATGAAGCAACATCTGAATTTGGGTTCACTGAAGGTGTCTCTGTTTCCTGTTCTGGATTAGCTTCACTTGTGACTTCATCATCATCTTCCGATTCTGATGAATTAAGAGTTGTGGAAGCTTCCTGGAACACTTCTTCTTCTGGTGCAGGAACATTGGTATCATTAGAAGTTGTTTGAGGAGTTACGGTGATCGGACGCATCAACAGTGATGTTACTGCGTTTTCACACTTGTAATAGAGTTTTAATACAGCCTCTTCAACCAAGTCATCTAGACTGAATGATTCAAAGAACTCTTTGTAATCAAACATCCAATTTGGACCGTTACCCTGTACATTCTGAGTATACCGTTGAACTTCAATGTTAGCCCACTCCTCTACCTGACGAGTTCGCTTGTTGAATACCCGTTTGAGTGGGGTTGCATACCCAACAAAGAATCCCTCTTCAGCTTTTGGTGCAAACTTCTCCAATGGATTAAGCTTTGTACACGGTGCTCCAAATGGTTCTAGATACTCTAAGTTAGGCTTTCGTTTATTCAACAGTTCGTAAGAAGTTTTGTCAAACTTCTTTACCAGTTAACACACGATTCAGTGTATAACATGCTGCGTAAATGGCTTCATTTCAGAGCATTACTGGAAGATTAGAATCTGCAAGCATTGTTCTTGCTGCCTCAATTAGATTCCTGTTTTTCCTTTTTACGACAACGTTCTGTTGAGGGGTATACGGAGCACTGTATTCATGATGAATTCCTTTATCTTCACAAAGAGCATCCATCTGTGCATTTTTGAACTCCGTCCCATTATCACTCCGAATTCTTTTGATTTTCAGACCATAGACATTCCCTAATCGAGTGAACAGAACTTTCAGATTGTTAATAGTGTCGCTTTTATACTGCAAGCACACTACCCACGAAAATATAGAAAAGTCATCAGTAACCACGAGATAGTAAAGCTCTCCGCAATGACTCTTACGCTTGACAGGTCCGAATAGGTCCATGTGAAAACGCTCAAGTGGCATTTCAACAGAGTTTACTTTCTTTGGTTTGTGGGACTGCTTGTGCTGCTTTCCCTTCTTGCAACTCACACACTTGTCGTTTAAATGAAAATGTTTGACATTGACGCCTTCGACAAGCCCATTCTTCACCAGATGGTTCATCTTTCTAAGGTGAATGTGTCCCATCCTCCTATGCCACATAATGGATTCTTTCTCGGCAGCCTTGGAGAGGAAACACGTAACTTGGCCCTGAGTTTTCATCGCCTTTGACATGTCGAGAATGTAAAGATTATTCACTCTCGGTGATTTTAAGATGATCCACTCTTTTGGAAGTACAAAGCCCGGTGTGAGTATGTACCAAGATATGTCATCAAAGAATACAGAAAACTGTTTATCGCAGATTTGGCTGACAATAATCATATTATAATCGATATGTTTCACATATGAAATCTTCTCAAAACTCATAATACCATTACTCAAACTTCCCTCCATAGTAATGTAACCTCCTTTATTCCCAGCAAAAGCTACATAACTGCCATTGATGTTTCTAATGTCGAACAGTAGCGACAAATCTCCCGTCATGTGACCAGAAGCTCCACTATCAACAATCCAGGGACTTCTAACAGGGCCAGCTCAAGCTCCCTAAACATATTAAGTGAAGAAATTAGTTCTTTCGGGGGACCCAAGCCTGTTTGGTCTTGGGTCTTTGAACATTCTCTTTCAAAGAATCTTTAACCCAAACATCTAAATTTGAATTGACCTTTTTCTAATCAACAAAATTCTTCTCAGTTTCAGGTTTTACATTTGCTTTTGAAGTTGAAGCACCTTGAGAACCCACCGGTGACCAGAATTGTTCCGAACGTTTCAAGATCCGGATCTGAGATTTTGGGTCTCAGTCGGTTTCTTTACTTCATTCTTAAAGAAAACTTTCTTAGTTACCTTCTCTGATTTAACAGATGTAGGTCCAACCGTTGATTTAACAGCAGGTTTTGGTGGAACATTCTGTTTATCTACAGTTGTGGTCACCACTAGTTTCTTTAACGGTATTTCCATAGCTATCCGGTTACGACGATCATATGCAATCTGACGATTATCCCTCTTTTGGAAATAATGGCTTTGATTATAAAAAGGTGCTGGTTGAGGGACAAAACGTCGTTGTGGATAATAGTGATTGTCTACTGGACTTTGATAAGCCTGCTTCACTTCAACCTCTTGCCTCATATGCTTTACGTACTGGCAGTGAGCAAGTAAATGCCCTCTCTCTCTGCACTTAAAGCATGCACGATACTCTTCAAACACGTTCTTGGCATTCGACTTTGCATAAGAAATGATAAGATATTTGAGTAACTCGGCTCAAGAAAACTGTTCGCTTTTTCCTTTGGCTTAATAAACTCGGTGACTCGTCTTAAACTCTTTCAGATCTGTGGAGGTACATCATTGGTTCTCTAGTGTTTGGGGAACCAAATAGTACTCTCCTGCCACATTTTCTCAATCTTTGAGTAATTGGCAAACTTTATTGGATATTCCTCGTCAGAAATAATCTTATTGGATCCTTCCATCCAATAAAATACTTTGACGGGTTTGTCACTTTGTTCATTCATTTCAACTTGCTTAACTGACTGGTTCACTCGATGAGCATTAGCCATTGGATGTGAATTCTGAGAAGGTGATACCGGTTCATTGGTATTAATGTGATTTTCAATGGGTATATCACTCACATTCTCAGTTTTCTCATCATCTGAGTCAGAATCATCAGTTACTGCCATCACTCCCTCATTGTTCAATCCCAAAATTGGTCTAACATCAGAATTAGGATCCCCAACACTAGAAGTGTTAGATTCATCATCCGATGTAGAATCAGATTTGATTGAACTCTTCGGTGTTATTGAATGTAAAGTGTGGTTTTCAAATAACACGGGAGATGGAACAGCCTTGTAGTTTGCACTACTCGGTTGTGAGGGTTCATCAATGATATGATCAACAACATAAGCTATATGTTTGTAACTTTCTAGCTTTTTGTTGACCTTCTCAGCAAAGCACTTGATGGTTGCCATTTCAAGTTTAGTTTCTTCCAATTCATTAATATAACTGTTAATGGCCAATTGTTTTAAAGAAAGTGTTTTCTTCAAATCAGAAATATCCTTTTTGTAACCATCAAGCACTTTATTGAATTCATGTGCTTCTTTGCGATAAGATTGACAGTTGTGTCTAGCACTCTCAAGTTGAACCCTGAGTTGCTTGTTCTCCTCTGTCAATCTATCACATGTTATCATCTAATGAGTTAACACTAGATTTAGAATCTGGCTCACTCTCCAAATCAGAATAGACTAAGTCACACTCTTCAGGAATATTAGTGACTGAATCAAGAATCAATCCTGGAGTCTTCTCAATAGGAATATCAGCTTCTTCTACCATTTCTTCAATCTTCACTTCAGACCTCTTCTCAATCTCCAAAACTTCTTCAACTAATACCGGCTCCTCCAAATCAGTCTTTTGTGCAACACACGCCACATTATCAGCTGTAATCTATTCAACACCTAGTTGCATTCCAGTCCAATCAAATCCTTCATCTTTTTGAATCACCAAAGCCTGGTTTTCGTTATCTGTTTGTGTTTGACTGTTTGGTGTGGAAATAGGAATGATAGTTCTTGTTGGATTATGTGGTGTTTGATTTTGGGTCTGGTTTGGTGTAGTGGTTTGCCAAACAAAATTGTTTAATGAGGTGTTCTGTCTGTTTTGGTAATTACTTTGTGGTTGATAGTTGTTGTTTTGGCTTTGATAATTGGTGTTAAATGGATTCCTGTTTCCTAGTTGAGCTGGCTATGTGCACTCCCTCTTGAAATGACCTTTCCCACCACAGTTAAAACATGTGACTCTGGCTTTGTTGAAGCCATATGTGGTGTTAGGAGATGTAGAAAGATCAGTTCTACCAGTCTTCTCTATAAACTCGGTCGCTCGTCTCATAACACTAGCAAACGCCCACTGTATGTCAATAAGCTCCATCTCCTCCTTATCAATTTGAGCATAGTCTTCACTGGTTAGATTGTTGTTACCAATTTGACTAGCTACCAAACCATTATAAGAAGCTACCATAGCAGATACATGTGCGACATGTTGCTGAGCAACTTCAACAGTGACATTGTTCAAGTTAGATGTCTCCAACACTATTGGGCTTTGACTCGGTTGACTTAGGTTCATTTGAGGAATGTATGGTTGTTGTTGCGGTTGATTCATACTAGCTGAATAACATGTAGCTTGTTGCATAGGTGAAAAAGGTGGAATGTAAGTAGTAGGATATGTTGGTGGTGTGTAAGATGAGGTTTGAGCTAGATAGTTTATCGGGGTTTTGGTTGGTTCAATAACACTTGAAACACAAGCAATGTGTGGAGCAACAGAACTACTAGTGCTTGAACTAGTCAAAGTAGAAGAAGTACTACCAGGATATAACTCCGGATTTTGAGGAACTTGGGCTCTCTTAGCTATCCTCTTCTCTTCCATCTCTTTGTTCTCCAACTTTTGAATGAAATCATTGATGGTCCAATATTGATAGGCATCTTTCTCCTTTAGGACCTCAATGTGTTGATTCCAGTATGGTGGTAATGCATCGGCAAATTTATCCACCAATTCAGACATAGGAATATTAATCTCATAACTTGACAATTCAGTCAACAAATGGCTATATCTAGGCATCAACTCCTTCAAAGTCTCATTCCCCATATCCCATAGCTGCTTTGAAGTTGTGCAAGAACCAAACTGATGCAGAATATCACTGTTGATAGCCTGATATAGTTGGGAGAACGCCTTCTTCTCCACAGCAAACTTCTTTTTCTCATCCTCAGCTAAGCTTTCCAACGGAATTGGTTCACCTATGTTCTCCAAAACCGGTGCTACATAATCCTTAGCTATCATTTGCCATGCCTCGGTGCCTTCCATTCCCATTCCCTCCAAATGAATCTTGAACTTGGTCTTCCATTGATTGTAATCCACCATCTCCATCAGCTTTGGTGGACGACTCCCGCTACCTGAGGATAAATCATGAATTAGAGTAGAAATAGCATTGGTAGTTCGAGAGTGTACCGCGGCTTCTGCAACTCCCCAATAATCATTCATGGGTTGTTGCGGTGGTTGAGCAATTGTCTGTGGCATCGAACTAGTCATTTCTAAGTAATTAATCAGCTGAGATGGTTGACTAGTCGTCTTCTATGCAGCTACAGTCCAAGGATTCATAGTCACGTGCTGTTGTTGTGTAGTATTAGGCCTCGATGTTGTTGGAAAGTTCCACATATCGTCTGCAAAGTCCAAAACACGAAACACTTAGAAAATTTTTTTTGATCAGATTCTACGTTCGCCCCTTTTTCACTAAACGGGGGTTTGAAGGTGGAAATGTTCCAGGTTTGACCCTTTCTGATGACCCGAATGTAGAATATAACAAACAATCTCACTTTCGACCAAAATAAACCCACTTTCGACCTCACGTAGGGTCGAATGTACACAATCTGGTCAAATGTACAAGAACACACTCAAAAGTTCTAGGTTCGACCCTAAAAATGACCACTTTCGACCTAAAACTCTCAGATTCGAGCTAAAACACACACCTTCGACCTTTCTCTCCTAGATTCATTTGAAAAACAGTTATTCTTTGAAAATCAATTAATTTGACATCAATTTTTCAAAAGTTGATGAATTTTGATGATGTTTTGCAAGTTTTTCTTCGGAATTGATTTGGAACAAGTTTAATAAAGAGAATTCTAGATTGTATCCATGAAAATTAGTCTGAATCAATCAATTTTCATCAAAAACCATTGTTCTTTGAAAACAGAAAAATTACAATCAAATTTGGGTCCAAATCAGCTCAAATACTATCAATTCAGGTGCCGAATCCCTGAATCAGTTACGAAATGATAATAATATCAACAAAACACACAAATCACCTTTAAAACTCTATTTCATTCATAAACACACTTGATTAAACTTACAAAACCTTGTTTACAATGAAATAAACAATATTCAGACTCAACCAGAACCCTAGGGAGAAAACCAGGTCGAAGGAGGGAAACAAATGACAAAAAATTAACTTGAAAATGAAAATCAAACTATATATAGACCTGCACATTCGCCCCCCTCCCCCGTAAGGGTCGAATGTGCAGGTTCGCCCCTTTATATGGGCGAATCAGCACATACCCTACAAAATTCTTCCTTCGACCTGAATGTTCCACCTTCGACCAGTTTCTTTCACCTTCGACCCTCTTAATTCCACATTCGACCCTTCGACTTTAGGAAAACATAATTGAGTGTGCAATACAATAGCACTAGTCGCAAAACATGTATCAACAAGATTTTACAACCAAATCAATGATTTAATCGTATTGGGACCAGGCTTCATCCTTTTTGAAGTAGCCTCTTTGATTATGTCCCTGTTTAAGAACTAGAGCCATATTTGTTTGATAAAACAGTTGTAGGTTTCAGAGACGGTTTGAGAGAGGGAAGTTTTGTTTTTGAAATGATAATAATGAAAAACGGGGTTTTTGTAAGTTTAATAACCATCCTAGGTTAAACTTCTGAGAATAGGAAAAGACTGATTTGCCCTTTTTGTCTAAAACTTCTGATGAACATTGTTCATCAATAGTTTCCTATTTTGCTCTTCAGTAGTTTTGAACAATTGATGAGACTTGTTTAAAAAATACCCAAAATTAACTTCTGATGATTTTATTATCATTAGCAGTTTCTATTTTCAGAAATTTTCCCACACAGATGTTTTGTACAACAGTACTTTCTCTCATTATGATCATCAGAAGTTTTTGTGACTAATGAGTAACAAAAATAAGTGAAATTGAAATATGTGCAGACAATGAAAACAGTTACAAAAATTACTCTAAATTTAGCATCCCAAGCATGGATACTAACTTCTGAAAGGTTGTTGCGTCAAGAGGTTTTGTGAAAATGTCAGTAATTTGATTTGCTGTTGAAACATATTTGACCTCAATCTTGCCTTTTTCATAGCAATCCTTGATGAAATGATACCTAATTTCCATGTGTCTAGTCCTTGAGAACTAAACAGGGTTTTGAATGATGCTAATGGCTGAGGTACTGTCTAGGAGCAATGGTGTCTTGGTCTCTTTGATTCCATAATCAAGCAATTGATTTTGAAGCCATTGTATCTGTGAAGTACAGCTTGCAGCTGCAATATACTCTACTTCAACAGTTGATCTTGCCACATATATTTGCTTCTTTGATTGCCATGACACCAGACAATTTTCAATGAATTGACATCCACCAGATGTTGATTTTCTTGACATTTTATACCTTGCATAGTCACTATCTGAAAAGGCTATAAATCTGGTACTGTTGATAGCAGGATACCAAATTCCTAAATTAGGAGTTTCTTTCAGATATCTGAAAATTCTTTTAACTGCCATAATGTGTGATTCCCTAGGAGCTGGTTGATATCTAGCACAAACACATGATGAAAACATAATATTTGGTCTAAAAGCAGTTAAATAAAGAAGGGAACCTATCATACATCTATAGGTGGTTTGATCAACCTGTTTTCCTTGATCATCTGGTTCAACTTGTATGATTGGACTCATGGGGGTGGAACATGATTTACGGTCTTGTAAAGAAAATTTATTCAATAATTCTTTAACATATTTAGATTGATGTATAAAAGTTCCATTTGCTTGTTGTTTGATCTGCTGTCCTAAAAAGTACTGCGGTTCTCCCATGGTACTCATCTCAAATTTAGATTGCATGAGTTTCTTGAATTCTTCACACAATTTTGTATTGGTAAAACCAAAAATGATATCATCAACATAAATTTGAACAAGAAGGATGTGATTTCTAACATGATTAATGAAAAGAGTTTTATCAATGGAACCTCTTGTGAAATGATTTATGAGTAAAAATGTTGAAAGTGTATCATACCAAGCTCTAGGAGCTTGTTTTAGCCCATATAGAGCCTTGTCAAGTTTGTACACCCAATTGGGATGAGCAGGATCCTCAACCCCAGGTGGCTGACAAACATACACTTCCTATTTTATTTTGCCATATAAAAATGCACTCTTTACATCCATTTCAAAAACTTTAATTTTGTTTGAAATTGCATAAGCCAAAAATAACCTTATGGCTTCAAGCCTAGCAGCTGGAGAAATAGTTTCATCATAATCAATTCCTTCTTCTTGTGAGAAACCTTGGACCACCAGTCTTGCCTTGTTCTTGATGATTAAACCAGACTCATCTTGTTTGTTTCTTAAAACCCATCTTGTGCCAATTGGTAGCTTGTTAGGAGAGGGACAAATTTCCCAAACCTATTGCTTCTTGAATTGCAGCAACTCATCCTGCATAGCTTCAACCCAATTGTTATCTTTGAGGGATTCCTGGTATTTCTTTGGTTCCAATTGTGAAATTAATGCAGAGAAGAAGCAAAAGTTGGAGAGTTGGTTTCTTGTAATTACCCCTGCAGCAATGTCACCCATGATTTGTTCTAATGGATGATCTGTTGAATGAGGATCGATTTTAGTAAAAACGGTTTTGGTAATTGTTTTTTTGTGGATAGGTGTTATTGTTTTGGCTCTGGTAGGTTACCTGATTCTGTGATTGGCGGTTTTGATAGTTTGAGTTAAAAGGATTTCTGTTACCTTGCTGCATCGGCTGTGTGAATTGTCCCTTGAAATGACCTGTACCACCACAATTAAAACATGTAACTTTGGCTTTGTTGAAGCCCTAAGTGGTATTTGGTGAGGTTGCCAAATCGGTTCTACCTGTTTTCTCAGTAAACTCAGTCGCCCTTCTTATCACACTGGCGAACGCCCATTGAATGTCAATCAATTCCATCTCCTCTTTATCAATTTGGGCATATTCTTCATTAGTGAAATTATTATTCCCAATTTTACTAGCTACCAGTCCATTATAAGATGCAACCATTGCAGAAACCAAAGCAATGTGTTGCTGAGCAACTTCCACTGTGACATTATTTATGTTAGAAGTTTCTAACACGACTGGACTTTGGCTTGAAGAAGCTTGTGATGTGTTAGGAATATAAGGTTGTTGTTGAGGTGTACTGGATGAATAACATGCGGTAGACATTTGAGGTTGTCATGGAATGTAAGAATTTGTGGTGTAGTTTGGTGGATAAGTTCGTGTTTGGGCAAGATAGTTAATTGGTTGTCTTGGCGGTTCAATAACACTTGACACACAAGCTATATGTGGCGCAACATACCCTTTTGCTATCATCTGCCACGCCTCAGTTCCTTCAAGTCCCATACCTTCAAGATGTATCCTGAAATTTTTCTTCCACTGATTGAACTCTGCCATGTCCATGAGCTTTGGTGGGCGATTTCCACTACCTGAAGACAAATCATTTATTAGAGTAGAAATAGCATTAGTGGTTTAAGAGTGTACTGCTACTGCTGCAACGCCTAAATAATCTGTCGTCGGCTGCTATGGAGGTTGAGAAACAGATGGTACCGAACTGGTCATAGCAAGATAATTGATCGCCTAGGATGACTGAGTGTTCATCTTTTGAGAGGGTACATCCCATGGATTCATCGGAACGTGCTGTTGTGTTGTTGTTGCTGGTCTTGGTGTCATCGGAAATCCCCAAATGTTGTCCATAATGTGCAAGATGTAAACACTTAGAAAAATTTCCTAAAAATAGTTACGTTCGACCTCTGATGAAGTAACGTGGGTTCGAAGGAAGGTTTTCCTAGGTTCGACCCTCTAAATCAGACTCGAAAGTGAAAATGAAACACACAAGACTCACGTTCGACCTCTAAGAAACTTCGTTCGACCTCTCGGTTGTTCGAAGGAGCAACAACAGTTCAAATGTACAAACAACACCCAAACAAAGTCTTGGTTCGACCTAAAAATCCCAGATTCGACCTAAAATGACCTAAGTTCGACCAAAAACTCACACGTTCGACCTAAACTCTCTCTAGTTCGACCTGATTCATTTGAAAAACGGTTATTCTTTGAAAATCAGTTATTTTGATCCAAATTTTTCAAAAGTTTATCAATTTTGAAGATCTTTATCAGGTTTTGTTCAGATTTTGATGTAGATCAACTTTAACAAATGAAACTTTTGATTTTATCCATGAAATCTTATCCAAATCAATCAATTACCAATTGAACTCAAAGTTTTTATCAAAAAATAGAAAGATTTGAACAATTTTGGATCAAAACCAGTTTAAAACATATCAAATTGTAGTTGTATGATCTTGTATGCTCTGATACCACTTTGTGGGAGAGGATCGGTTTTAGTAAAAACGTTTAGGTGATCATACAAGTCTAACAAAGCTAGGTGCGGAATCCCTAGTTTGTTTACAATATGATACGAATTGAATCAAACACGCAAAAGTAACTTTTCAATTAACATCATCATTAATAACTGTGAGCGTTGGATTTTAGCTAAAACAGGATTATACGATCATACAAGTCACAAAACTAGGTGCGGAAACCCTAGTTCTGAACAAATTGATAAAACACAAATCAGGATACAATCAAGATCATTTTCAATATCATTTCATAGATTAACTTCATTCAAAAAGCATTTACAATCAGTTTATGTTAATCTAGAACACACACACTATTTCTCAAAAACACCTCTGAACCTGAACTGAACCTGGACACAAAATGACAACTCTCTTACATTATCAAAATCACAAAAACTATATATAGGCACTGCACATTCGCCCGTTTCAACTGGTCGAATGTGAGTGATTTCCACATTCGCCCATTCCAAATGGTCGAATGTGTCTTCATGATCTCGTCCAGTCTTCCTTCGTCCACTTCAAATCTTCCTTCGCCCAGTCTATTCACCTTCGGCCATACTTATCTACATTCGCCCCATTCTATTCACCTTCGGCCAAGCTTAACATGTGTTAATTATGTATATCCAATCCTTAGTCGCAAAACGCATCAACAAACTCCCCCTCGACTATTGATTGGATAGTTTTCTCTGTTGGTCCATCGTCTTGTTCATCAACTTGATTCTGAGCTGCTTCTTTTGCTTTTCTGGGCAAATTCACCACTACAGTATCTCCAACACTCAGTTCTGCTAGGTCAACACCTAGACCCTCATCTTCAACCGATTTCTTTCTTCTCTCAGCTTCTTCTATCGACTGGTTCAAGGATTCAGACTCACCAACCATAGTGGCCTTACGTTTGGTGGTCCTCACATTCTCATCATCAGAATCCCATTGTTCATCAACCTCAGTCTCTTCTGAATCTACCGACTCTTCATCCACCAAACCCGATCCTTTCTTCGCCGTCGATTTCTTTCTAGCCACTTGTTGCTTAGTGCTTCCCTGATCCACAGCCTTTCCCTTGCCCTTTCCTTTGGCTCCAGGATTGACTACTTGCCGTTTCCGCTTAGTGCTTGAATCAACATACACTAAGGGATCATCGTTGTCCGAGTCACTATCATCATGTCTTTCTTTGTTCTTGCCAGGATCAGTGTAATCCGGACGAGCCAAAGCACCAAATAATCTCCTGTTAGGTGGCTTTTCACTATCAGGCACACCTTTGTAACCCTTCATCCTCATCAAAGTTCTAATGTTCATATGATCTTGACCTAGGATCATAGTCGGATCCTTTTTCAGCATAGGATACTTGTAGTCAAAGATCATCATCAGAAACCTCGGATACAACATAAACTTCTTGTTCTTCATTCCCTTCAGCATCTCCAGCATATGATCAAGAATCATCCCAGAAACATTAAATGGTTTGTTGAGTGTCAACGCAACCATTAATGAACTCAAACTCCTTCTCATGACGTCATAACCACCACTCACACAACCAAAAACATGAATAAGAACATGTGCAAAATACTTGTACTGCACTCCCAGTTTCCCCTTATACATAGATCCGTCAGTGATTGGACCTTTGTATTTCATTCGTAAGAAACACGCCTTCTGTTCTGTCCACTACAATTCCCTGGGATCTTCACTATCTTCAAACTTAATCTGTAACGCCTCCCGAATATCAGCTTCAGTCAAGAACATCTCCAAATCCTGAATCTTGCTCTTGATGATCGTCTGATTCTCCCAGTAGTCATACTTCGCATTCTGATAAAAATCTTCAATGATGTCTTTGTATATAATGGTTGGTGTGGCTAAAGCATGAACAATCCTGCTCCTCTTCAGAAACTCTATAATCCCGGTAAACTCCGTATTTTTCTCAACATCTCCGAGATAAGCGCAACAGTTGTGCGATCTTTCAAACGGCCAACTGCTCGGAACAGACGTTTCAGCTTCTGGCACTGGATCTGGAACCGTAATCTCAGCTGGAGTTTCCACATTGACTGCTGGTGTTTCAACGTTCTCGGGTTGATCAGCCATCTGCACATAAAAATCAATGAAACACGTAAAAATACAAAAACGACAAAATTATAAAATTCTGGTCAAAATAATCTGCACATTCGCCCGTTTTGAACTGGTCGAATATGAGTAAATCTGGTCGAATGTGAAAAATTTGGTCGAATGTGAACATGTAATGAAGTTAAAAATACATTCGGCCGTTTTAAGGTTCATTCGCCCAAATATAATCCACCTTCGCCCGTTTATTTCAACCGAAGGTGAAAAAGGTTTTCCCCCAAAATTTAAAATTTTGCCATTGTTGATTTTAACTTGTTTTGTTGATCCAAATGTATTCTAATACGACTGATTAACACTCGCATGCCATCAATTGTCATCATGAATCAATTTACATCAGTTTTAAAAGAAAAATTAGGTTTAAACAGTTTAAACAATCGATTAAACAATAAAATTGTGTTTAAAACCTAATTCCTTTCAACTTCTCCCCCTAAAACGGATGTGAATTGAAATGAGATCAAAAACAAACATTAACAAACATCCAAAATCCCTAAAATTAAAACCCTAAGTCCGGTTTATATAAACTTCAATTCTGGTCTGAAATCGCGTCCATTACCTGTGAAATTTGTCTCAAAACAATCAGAAATAGGCAAGGATGAAATCAGTAAATCACAAGAAACACGAGCAACAAGGTCTGGTTATGATGAAATTTTGAAAACTATTTGAATGATAGGAATCGAACCTGAAAGGAGTATATATAAGGGTCCACGTTCGCCCGTTTGTAGTGGACGAATGTGGGTTAAGTCCACATTCGCCCCAAGTGAATGGCACGAATGTAAAACCATGCCACCTTCGCCCCTTTGTAAAGACCCGAAGGTGAAAATGTACCCGGAAGTGGAATTTTCACCCGGAAGTGGAAAAGTCCACATTCGCCCATTTTCAAAACGGTCGAATATGATGATTTTTCCACATTCGACCCATTTAAGGGGCGAATGTGAAATGGAAAAATCTGAAAATTTTCGCCAAATCACGAATTCGAATCCCGTTCAACATTTTTCAATCCGTTAAACTTTCAAAACTCAAATTTTCACATTTTGAATGTTACAAAGTCCAGATGGTGTTATCAAATCTCAGAAATTGACCATCAAGCATCCCCGGTTATCAAAAATAAAGCAGAAATGCAAATCTTTTGGATTTTCTGAAATTTTTATCAAAACACACCTAAAATCTTTTTGGATTTTGTATCTTTTTGACAATAAAAGTAAAATGCGACAAAGTAAAATGCATCAAAGTAAATGAAAGCAGTAAAAATTTTGTGATTTCCGGTAAGAGGATCATATCAGTTTTCTGAGAAATCTGAACACAGCGTTGATCTGTTTTAATATTATCATTAGAAACAATATGTGACACGGCAATTGCTGATATTGTTGTCCACATAAGCTCACATGCAGACAATTACGCAATGCTTTAAAATGATACGAATTAGATGTATTAGACTAACACATTGTGGTTCCCACACACACGACATACTCCCGTATCAAGAAGTAATTTGCACAAAGACTCATTGTAAAGCGTGATTATGCTTTCGTCGTCTGTAATTGTACAAGATATAATGCATAGAGGTATACAGGTCAGCAAATTAATGCAGCAAAGCAACATATGCACTATACCAGGTTGAGGACTGATATTAATCATGATTTGCATCAATGATCAATACGATATTATAGATAATCTTTGATCATCATATAACATGGAAAGTTCCTCAATTCGGTAACTTTAGGATTTGGCATAAAGCTCTTTTATAAAGCATCCTGTCTGATCTAGGTCCGTAATGACTTACAGCAGAAGATCAGATAGGCTGTCCCCAGACAACTAATAACATAACGACCCTAAACCTCCGAGTTTTGTACAAACACCCTGTCAAACGAAATTACGGTACTAAGACCATATGCCCATGAGGTGTTCAGCCACAAACGCGTAGTTTGTTATGTTTGTATCACTAATGCACGCAATATTTAGTCTACGAAGCCTATCAGCATATCACACGTAATCAACATAAGTCACATAAAACTATACAATTCTTTAGCCTGTGTCAGATCCCCACTGATGTACTATCATTTCCTCTTTTTATCCAGGAAATCATTTTGGGTTTTTCTAATTTTTAGGTATTTTGAAAATTTTCCAATGTTTTTGGTTTTTCTGATAAAATGACTCCCCCTAAAATAAAGAACATATTTTTGGGTTTTTAATTTTCTGAAAAACAAAACAAAAATTTGAAAGAAACAATCCGCTTGAAAGCATCAACTTCTTTGAGGATTAAACAACCCCCTCGAAAGCATCAACTTCTTTGAGGATTATGATAGTAAAGAGAAATTCCCAATTAGCAAAGAGAAATTCCCAATTAAAAAAAATTTAAAACTAAAAACTAAAAATTAAAAAAACGATAAACCGAGGAGCCGATTAGTCCTGTTTTTCCTTTATATTGTTTACTTTCAAAAGATATTCAAAGCGGGATCTGTCAAAAGCTTTTGTAAACAAATCTGCACGTTGGTAGTCAGTATGGATTTTGACCATATCTATCAATTCCTTAGCGTAACAATCACGGATAAAATGATATTTAATCCGGATATGTTTCGCTTTAGAATTATTTTCAGTATTTTTAGTTAATGCAATTGCGGCTTCGTTGTCACAGTGTATAGGGGTTTTAAGAAACTGCAAACCGTAATCGACCATCTGTTGTTGGATCCAGAGCACTTGCGAACAGCAACTCGAGGCTGAAATGTACTCGGCTTCACATGTAGACAGTGCGACGGTAGTCTGTTTCTTGCATTGCCAGGTAATTAACCTGCTCCCTAAAAACTGGCAACCGGCTGTGGTTGATTTGTTGTCTTTGTCACAGCCACCCAATCTGCATCACTAAATGCAATAAAATCAAAATCATCATCATTAGGGTACCAAAGTCCTTTTGATGGACAACCCTTCAGATATCGAAGGATACGCTTGACCGCCGTCAGATGACTTTGTTTCGGCTTCGATTGATAGCGAGCACAGAGACACGTTGCGTACATAATATCTGGTCGAGACGCTGTCAAATACATCAGAGATCCGATGATTGCTCTGTATGTAAATGGATTTGTCAGCTCCCCCTTAGCGTCCACTCCAATCCCGTGATTGGGTTGAATCGGGGTATCCATCGGCTTAGAGTCCTCCATCTGGAATCGGCTCAAGATGTCGGCTACGTATTTCGTCTGGTGAATGAAGATCCCGTCGGGTCTTTGATCCACCTGTAAGCCAAGGAAAAACTGCATCTCCCCCATAGCGCTCATTTCGAACTTCTCCTGCATAACAGTTTCAAATTCCCTGCACAAAAGTTCGTTAGTTGAACCAAATATAATATCATCAACGTAAATCTGTACTAGAAGCAAGTCATCTCCCGTCTTCTTCGTAAAGAGAGTGCAATCGACGAGGCCGCGCTTGAATCCTTTGGAGATGAGGTATGTACTTAGCTCCTCGTACCACTGTCTTGGAGCCTGGTGCAGACCATATAAAGCTTTGTTCAGCACGTAGACCTTGTCCCGGTGGATTGGGTCCTCAAAGCCTGGTGGCTGCCCGACATAAACCTCCTCCTTGACTTTACCGTACAAAAATGCGCTCTTGACGTCCATTTGATAGACTTTGAATTTCTTGTATGAAGCAAACGCAAGGAACATCCGAATAGCTTCAATTCGTGCTACTGGTGCATAGATTTCGTTGTAATCAATTCCTTCGATTTGATGGAAACCCTGCACAACCAATCTGGCTTTGTTGCGTACAATAACTCCACGATCATCCTTTTTGCACTTAAACACCCACTTAGTGCCTATTTTCTTTCTTCCTGGCGGCAAATCTGTGAGCGTCCAGACTCCCAATTTCTGGAATTGCAATAACTCCTCCTGCATTGCCTCAACCCAGGCATCTTCATTCAAAGCGTCTTTGTATGCCCTTGGCTCTACCTGCGACACATAACATGCAAACGACCAATCATTTTGGCTACCAGATTTCTGAATTTTGGCATACAATGCTAAAGCACCAAAACTCTCTGGCGAATTAACGCTTTTAAGCTGCCCTCTGGTCATCACTCCACTACCAGGATCACCGATAACTTGCTCCAGCGGGTGAATACGATGAATCCGAGATTCCGGATTAACAGGTACAATCACTCCCGTCTGAGCAGTCAAATTCTCTACAGCATCCTGATCATGACCCGTGTTAGACGATGAAGCAACATCTGGATTTGGAGTTGGGTTCACAGTTTGCTCTTCTAAGTCTTCTGCATTTTCAAGAACAGGTTCTTCAAATTGTTCATCTTCAGATTCTGAAGTGTCTAATGAAGTTGAAGCTTCTTGAAACATCTCTTCTTCTTGTATAGGAGCACTGGTATCATTAGAAGCTGGTGGGGGGTTTACGGTGATTGGACGCATCAACGGTGAAGTCGCCGCGTTTTCACACTCGTAAAGTAATCTGATAACAGCTTCTTCAACCAGGCTATCTAGGTTGAATGATTCAAAGAAATCTTTGTAATCAAACATCCAATCAGGGCCCGTGCATTGCAAATTTTGTGTGTATCGTTGAACTTCCACGTTAGCCCAATCCTCCACTTGACGAGTTCGCTTGTTGAATACCCGTTTAAGCGGGGTTGCATATCCAACAAAATATCCCTCCTCAGCTTTAGGACTAAACTTCTCGCTTGGATTCAACATCGTGCATGGCGCCCCAAATGGTTCTAGATACTCTAAATTGGGCTTTCGTCGGTGTAACAGCTCATAAGATGTTTTTCCAAACTTCTTCACTGTTAAAACCCGATTTAATGTATAATTTGCTGCATAAATCGCCTCATTCCAGAACATTACCGGAAGATTTGAGTCAGCGAGCATTGTTCTAGCAGCCTCAATCAGAGTCCTATTCTTTCTTTCAGCAACACCATTCTGTTGCGGGGTATACGGAGCCGAATATTCATGATGAATCCCTTTGCCTTCACAAAGTTCATCCATCTTTGCATTTTTGAACTTCGTCCCGTTGTCACTCCTGATCCTTTTTATCTTCAAATTGTAGATATTCTCCAGTCGAGTGAACAGAACTTGTAAGTTGGTAAAGGTGTCGCTTTTGTTCTTCAAACACATCACCCATGAGAATCGTGAATAGTCATCAGTGACGACTAAACAATAAAGCTCTCCAAGATGACTTTTGCGCTTGACCGGTCCAAAAAGGTCCATGTGCAATCGCTCAAGCGGCATCTCAACAGAGTTAACTTTCTTCACTTTATGGGATTGTTTGTGTTGTTTTCCTTTCATGCAGCTTACAAACTTGTCGTTCAGATGGAAATGTTTCACGTTCACTCCATCGACAAGTCCATTTCTCACTAACTGATTCATTTTCCTCAGATGAATGTGCCCCATTCTGCGGTGCCACATTATCAATTCTTTTTCGGTCGCCTTGGATAGAAAGCATGTTATCTGCCCCTGTGATGTCATCGCCTTGGACATATCAAGAATATAAAGATTGTTGACTCGAGGTGCCATCAACATAACCCACTCCTTTGGAATTTTGAAGCCCGGTTTGAGAATATAGCAGTATTTGTCATCAAAATGCGCAGAAAATTGTTTATCGCATATTTGACTGACGCTCAACAGATTATAGTCTATCTGCTTGACATAAGATATCCGCTCGAAAGTCACAATCCCATTATTCACGCTTCCTTCCATCGTAATATATCCTCCTTTATTACCCGCGAACGCGACATATCCTCCATTAATATTCTTCACATCAAACAGCAACGCCAAATCCCCCGTCATGTGGCCTGAAGCTCCACTATCAACAATCCAGAGACTGCTAATAGGGCCAGCTGAAGCTCCCTGCACACAAAAAGTAAACATTTAGTTCTTTCGGGGGACCCAAGCCTGAGTCTTGGGCCTTTGAACATTGGATTTCAAAGAAACATTCTCAACAACTTTTTCAACAACTTTCTGTTTTGGATCAATCTTTTTCTGATTGCTCAAAACATTTTCATTTTTCTCACTCACCTTTGAAGTAGAAGCTCCTGGAGTACCATTAGGTGTCCAAGATTGTTCAGACCTTTTGAGAATACGAATTTGAGATTTTGGTTTCTCAATAGGTTTCTGAACATTGTTACCAAAAGTAACTTTCTTGGCAACCTTATCTGAATTAACAGACTTAGGTCCAACATGTGATTTGACAATTGGTTTTTGTGGAACCTTTTGTCTATCAGCTGTTGTGTTCACCACAGGTTTTCTCCAAGATTGTTCCATTGCAATCCGATTCCTTCGATCATATTGAAATGGACGGTTGTTCCTCATTTGAAAATTGTTTTGATTATAAAATTGTTGTTGTTGAGGAACAGCCCGTCTATGTGGTGGAACATAATGATCAATCGGCTTTCTCATGGAATTCCTAACTTCAACCTCATGTCTTTTGTGCCTTACATATGGACACTGAGCAAGTAAATGCCCGCGTTCTCCACATTTAAAGCATTTTCTATATTCCTCAAACACATAATGAGCATTTGGTGAAGCAAATGATCTAACAGGAAATTGATCATTATACTGTTGATTTCTTAAACTCTCAGGAAGTGGTCCTTTCGAGTAAGAGGGCTCATGAAAACCATTTGCTTTATCATTTGGTCGAATGAACTCAGTGACATGGATTTTTGGTTCTTGAGGAACTTCTGAAAACAATTTCTTTAAGATTTCTGGTGGAATTTCATTGGTTCTCTCATGTTTTGGAAACCATATTGTGCTTTCTTGCCAGATTTTATCAAGTTTAGAATAGTTAACATTTTTGATCGGAAATTCCTCATCAGAAATGATCTTATCGGATCCTTCCATCCGATAAAACACTTTAACAGGTTTGTCACTTTGTTCATTCAGCTCATTCTTTTTGACCACATTCTTAACATCATTATCTTTCTTAACATCAATCTTTTCAGACTTTTTATCACGATTAGCATTTGCCATCGGATGAACATGATCAGATGGTGATACTGGTTCAGTAGTAATGATGTGATTTTCTTTTGGAATCTCACATTCATTAACAGTTTGATCACTACCAGTATCATCATTCTCTGAGTCTGAATTATCACTCTCAGCATAAACACCCTCATTGTTCAAGCCCAAAATCGGTCTCACATCGGAATATGGATCACCAATACTCGAGGTATTAGATTCCATTTCTGATGATGAGTCTGATTTTACCGAACTCTCCGGTATAACTTGATGATAGTTATGATTTTCAAAAAGAACCGGAGATGGTACAGACTTGTAATTGGTGGTGTTATCATCAATGATATGATCTACCACATAAGCAACATTCTTATAACTTTCCAGCTTCTTGTTAACTTTTTCAGCAAAGCATTTTATGGCTGCCATTTCCAACTTGGTGTTTTCAATTTCATTGATATAGTTGTTTATGGCCAATTGTTTCAATGACAAAGTATTTTTCAAGTCGGAAATGTCCTTTTTATAGCCATCTAATACTTTGTTAAAAGCATTCAACTCTTTGCGAGTAGATTGACAGTTCAAGATAGCACTATCTCGTGAAATTCGGAGTTGTTTATTCTCCTCAGTCAATCTATCACATGTTCCACAATATTTATCACTCATAACATCAGTGCTAGATTCAGAACTTACAGGTTTTGGCGGTTCAGTCATGGCCATCAACGCAAAATGAGCTTCCTTTCCAGTGAAAAACTTGGAGTAGTCAATCTTAGTGAAAGCATCATCAGCTATGCACGACTTCCTCGTCATCAAAAAGTCAGCTTCTGCCAGCAACTGATCAATATCATCATCTAAAGAATCAACACTTGCTTCTGTGTCTGATTCGCTCTCAGAATCTGAATAAACTGATCTACACTCTTCGGGAACATCAGAAACTGAATCAATCACCATTCCAGAACTCTTTTCCTCAGCCTTAACCTCAATAGGTTCATTCTCCACTTCCATCTCAGTCTCAGAATCATCACTTTCACTCTCCTCAGTTTCTTTCTTCTCATCAACTGCCACCGACTCTTCCATATCAACCTGATAAGCAACACATGCCACATTCCCACCAGTAGTCACTTCCTCAACTCCTATTTGCATACCCGACCAGTCAAACCTCTCATCCTGTTGAGTCACCAAAGCTTGGTTCTGACTCGCATTCTGTTGAGTCTCATTAGGTGTAGTGATAGGTACAACTGTTCGGTTTGTGTGATTAGGAGATTGGTTTTGAATCTGGTTTTGAATGTTTGGTTGTCTGTTTTGGTTGTTAAAGTTTCGGTTTTGGTAGTTGTTGTTATTTTGGTAAGAAACTTGGTTTTGTTGACGGTTCTGGTAATTTGCATTGAAAGGGTTTCGATTACCTTGTTTAGGTGGCTGGGTGCATTCCCTTTTGAAGTGTCCTTTTTCTCCACAATTAAAACACGTAACCTTCTCCTTGTTGAATCCATAGGTTGTGTTGGGAGAAGTTGCCAAATCAGTCCTTCCTGTTTTCTCGATGAACTCTGTTGCTCTTCTCATTATACTCGCAAAAGCCCATTGAATGTCAATGAGTTCCATCTCTTCCTTGTCTATCTGTGCGTAGTCTTCGTTGGTTAAGTTGTTGTTCCCAATCTGACTAGCAACCAATCCATTGTAGGATGAAACCATTGCTGAGACTAATGCAATGTGTTGCTGAGCAACCTCCACAGTCACATTTCCCAAGTTAGATGTATCCAAAACCATCGGTTGTTGTTTATGTTGAGTAACTTGGTTTACTGGTTGTTGTGTTTGGTTAGCGGTGTAAAAACTTGCTTGTTGCATTGGAGAGATTGGTGAAATGTAGGAATTATATTGTGGTGGTGTGTATGATGGTTGTGAGTATTGTGGTGGTGTGTAGTTGGTGGTTGGTTTTGATGTTTCCATGACATTAGAAATACATGCAACATGTGGTGCAACGCTTCCTGAGCTCGAGTTTCCAGCTGGAACTGAAGTGCCTCCAAAATACAAACTGGGATTCTGAGGAATCTGTGACCTTCTAGCTTTCCTCCTATCCTCCAACTCTTTGTTCTCCAGCTTTTCGATAAACTCTGAAATGGTCCAGAATTGATAAGCATCCTTCTCTCTCAGTACTTCCACATGCTGATCCCATTGTGGTGGTAAAGCATCTGCAAACTTATCCACCTGCTTAGTCATTGGAATCTGTACACCATAACTAGACAATTCAGACAACAAATGCATATATCTAGGAGTTAGTTCTTTCAAAGTTTCATTATTAATGAAAGAAAAATTCTCAAACTCTTTGACCAATTCCTCCATTCTCAGACTCCTGGTCTTCTCATTACCATCATGCTTCCTCTTCAGCTTATCCCAAAGCTGCTTTGATGTAGTACATGTCCCAAACTGATGCAACAGGTCACTTGTGATTGCCTGTGTCAGTTGAGAAAACGCCTTCTTCTCTACCACATATTTCTTCTTTTCGTCCTCAGTTAAGCTTTCCAGAGGAATCATCTCACCTGTATTCTCCAGAATTGGTGCTGTGTATCCTTTAACAATCATGCTCCATGCCTCTGCTCCTTCAACTCCCATGCCTTCCAAATGGATCTTGAACATGGTATGCCACTGATTATACTCTTGCATATCCATGAGCTTCGGTGGCCGAGTTCCACTACCTGTAGACAAATCCTTAATCAAAGTAGAAATAGCATTAGTGGTTTGAGTATTTACCGCCGCTGCCGCTACTCCCCAGTAATCAGATTGTAGTGCCGGATGTGCTACATTTTGAGGCATCGTGCTCGTTGTTGTCATGTAGTTAAGTGGTTGTGAAGACTGTGTGTTCGTCTTTTGCGCTGCCACTGTCCATGGGTCCATCGTCTGCTGTTGTGGTTGTGTTGTTGCTGATCCCGAAGTAGTTTGAAAACGCCACATGATCACAATCTGAAAATCTCAACACTTAGAAAATTTTTTTAACAAAATCTTAGATTCGCCCGAAATACAGTAGATTCGTCCAAACAATCCTTTGTTCGTCCAAATTTTCACACTCTCGACCCTTCTTTCTCACTTTCGTCCCTCCTGTTTCTACTTTCGTCCAAACAGGAACACCCGAATGTAGAAATGACCAGAATGTAAACACACCCTAATAGATTTTCACTTTCGCCCAAAATGAAAACGGTCGAAGGTGGAAATTTCTACCCGAAAGTGAAAAGTTCAACAAGAAAATTCCAGGTTCGTCCACTCAATACTCAGGTTCGACCACTTTTTAGCACTTTCGACCACAACACTCAGTTCAGGTTCCAGGTTCGCCCAAAACAGTCAGATCTCATTTTTGAAAAACGGTTATTGTTTGAAAAACGGTTATTCTGATCTCAGATTTTCAAAAGTTCATGGATTTGAATGATCTCAATCAGGTTATGTTTCGGAATTGATTTGGAACAACTTTAAGTCTTGGAAAACTTGAATTCGACCACAAATTCACCTTTAAATCGATCAAAAACTCTTAGAAACAATGTTTATGTAAAAACAGATGATTTTATGTCAAAAACATGTCCAAATCAGCTCTGATCTTATCAAATTTGTTGTTGTATGATCCTCTAGGCTCTGATACCACTTTGTGAGCGTTGGATTTTAGCTAAAACAGGATTATACGATCATACAAGTCACAAAACTAGGTGCGGAAACCCTAGTTCTGAACAAATTGATAAAACACAAATCAGAATACAATCAAGATCATTTTCAATATCATTTCATAGATTAACTTCATTCAAAAAGCATTTACAATCAGTTTATGTTAATCTAGAACACACACACTATTTCTCAAAAACACCTCTGAACCTGAACTGAACCTGGACACAAAATGACAACTCTCTTACATTATCAAAATCACAAAAACTATATATAGGCACTGCACATTCGCCCGTTTCAACTGGTCGAATGTGAGTGATTTCCACATTCGCCCATTCCAAATGGTCGAATGTGTCTTCATGATCTCGTCCAGTCTTCCTTCGTCCACTTCAAATCTTCCTTCGCCCAGTCTATTCACCTTCGGCCATACTTATCTACATTCGCCCCATTCTATTCACCTTCGGCCAAGCTTAACATGTGTTAATTATGTATATCCAATCTTTAGTCGCAAAACGCATCAACAATAACTTGATAATGATCTTTACAATTGGGTTTACAAGTTAATAATAACCTTTCAGAAAGTTTAGAACCTAGAGGGAGTTTCTAGACATGACACAAGACTCAAAATGGCAAAAGTTATAACATTAACAAAAACTCAAGCTTATATAGTAAAGTACATTCGACCCCAAGATGAGGTCGAATGAGTTCCTTCGACCTTCCAAAAGCTCGAACCAAGTAATCTGTCCAGAAAGTCTTCATTCGACCAAACCCATATCTACCTTCGACCCATTCTATTCCTCCTTCGACCTACCGTAATTACCCAAAAACACTTTGTATGGCAAATCCAAAGCATTACTCGCAAATATGCATCTACAAACTTCCCCTCTACTATTTCTTATATTTTAATTCGCATTCATTATCAAGTGTCTTGTCCATCAACTTGATGCGCAAGTTCGTCTTATGCTCCTTCGTCATAACTGGGTCGAAAGTTGGTTTTGTTTTCTTCTTTGCTTTCTGAATCTTCACAATCTTTCTCAGTTTCTTATCATAGTCACACCCTGCATTGACATCCCATGCGAAACACAAGCATACCACACGTTGGTATTTCAGTGCTTATTTGCTATCCTTCTCCTCACAGTATATCGGGTTGTAATAAAGCATTATGATATCCTCATGCGAACAATTAATCAACCACACACGATCAAAAATATGAATCTTCTTAAACTCATCCCTCTTGTCTTTCAGTAAGATAACAGCTTCTGCGGTCTTCCAATCATAGTACCACCGCATAAAGTCTTTGTAAAAGTGTTGTGGAATAGGCATCAATGGAATATGCTTCAACACAGTCGGTGGTTTATACTTTAATGTCACCTTGTTCAGCCCAGTTATCTGATCAATCTCTTTGTGAACTATTCTTTTAGGATACTACGGCGTGAACACATCCCATCTAGTTCTGCTCTCTCTAGCCATACAATCTGCGAAATAGCCAACTACATCATTGTTCACAATTGCTCCAGTCAAAGTATGTCGGCAGATATCACGCACAGCCCAGTAAGGTAGTGTCTTAATATCATGGAATCTGTTAAAATACAGAATCCCTTTCTCCCACTTCACAGCAACACACCTTAACTGTCTCAGATACTTCCAACCAAGAGCTCTCCCTTTAAACAACTCGTTGTGATACTTGTAGAAACTACCCTAAACTTCGTCTTTGGTCAGTTAGCTTCTTTCTCTATCAGCTTCTTTAACAAACTCTCCAGATCATCAGATTGTTCAACATTGGTTTCTGATTCTCTGCATTCTTAAACACTTCACTAACGAATGTTTCGCTCTTCTTTTGTGCAAGTTTCTCAGCCTGTTCTAATACCTCATCAGTAAATTTAGGAAATGTATCATCCTATTTATCTTTGAAGTACTCAGGATATTCTTCACTGTTAATATCCTCAATCTCTATATCTTCAAACACAGGAGTATCTCTATCATCAGAGTGATTTCCAGCTTCTCTTTCAGGAATGTTTGGAATTTGATTATCACTCATCAACTCTTCAAGAGAATTACCAACCTGTTTTGCCAAACCTTCTAGAATTTCCTTGGCAACGGCTGCAGAAACTTCACCATCTTCTAGATTAGGATCATTATACTCTTGCTCATATCTCATATCATCAGACTCGAAAATCTCTGGAAACTTTCCAGTTAGCTCAATTGTCCACACTTTCTATGTCAACATCTGACGAAACAACTTCTTATCATCATATGATAAAGCTCTTATCTTGTCAGTTCAGAAAATACTATCATCATCAGTATTTCCACCAGGTGCTTTCTTTGAGCTTGATTCACCTGCATCTTTACCAGATTCTCTCTTCTCATACCGATACTTATCTGTATCATCATCATCACCAGCAGAACTGTCATCATCAGAACCTTCTCCGGAACCATCATTATCATCATCTTTCTTTTTCTTTGGAGCACTACCGGCATCCCGATCCAAATCCTCATCATCCTCTTCTTCATCATCTTTAGACTCGGATGGTTCAAAATCAACTTGTTCTTCTTCAGGTTCTTTATCTTCCTCTCCAGCTTTCAACTGTGGAGCTTTCTCATATAGTTCATCAATAAGCTTTTTCATGCTCTTATTTTCTGTTTTCATCCTTTTGTTTTCAAGTCTCAAACCAATGTATCTTCTTGTGTTTCTTTGTTCATGCAATAACAATGTTTGATTTTCTTCTCGAAGTTGTTTGATCTTAGCTTCCAATGTTTCTTGACTTTCTTGGGAAGACACAACAACTTCTAGCATTTTTTTATCGTTCTTTCTCAATTGCTCTATCTCCTGTTGTTGCTGGTTAATTACATTCATCATTTCAGCAAGCTTCTGGTTAACTGCATCCATCACATCACCTGACACAGTAACCTGGGGTGTAGAAGCCTCAGCAACCGGAGAATTCTTCTTCTTGAACTTGTTCAACACAGTCTCCAAAGTAGCTTCAAAATCTTCAGTAGGATCAACTGTCATCTCTACAACAGATTTCTTTGATTTCTTTGCTACTGGGGATGTCACGGGTGTAGCAGCTTTCGAACTACTAATCTCCAGAACTTTCTTTCCTGCAACGAGAATCTCTATCTCCCTGTTTCTCTTCTGTTTTGGATTAGATTTCTTAGCCATTGACTTAAACTTCGGCTTAAGAATCTTTTCACCAGCCACTGGAGATCCAACAATATCTAAATTCTCCAGTCCCATTTCATGTTCTTCAATAACTATTGCACTCTTCTGTCTCTGTTCTTCAATAGTCTTATTCAGACTTTCAATCTCACCAGCCTCAGTGGCCTTGACAGTTTCGTTCCCTAAATCCCATTCTTCATCGTCTTGAGTCTCCTCAGAATCGGCAGACTCTTCATCAACCAACAATGTTTTGGTTTTACCAGACTTTTTCTTCTTAGCCATGGTTTTATGTCTCTTAGGTGCGGGTGGTGCGGTTTCTTCAACGACTTTTGCTTTTCCCTAACTAGACTTAGCACCCTTGTTAATAAGTTGTCTTTTCCTCTTGGCTTCGGGATCAACAGCATGTAATGGATTATGAAGATCAGAATCACTACCATCATTTCTTGCCTTGTTCTCACCTGGATCTTTATAACCTGGATTGATCAAGTGACTAAATAGATTCTTATGAGGTGGTCTCTCGTTTTCTGGAATACCCTTATACGCTTTCATCCTGTTAAGCGTACTTAAATTCATATGATGCTGAACGAGAACTTGTGTTGGATCTTTCCTTAGAGTAGGATACTTCTAGACAAATATCATCTGCAGAAACCTCGGATACATAAGAAACTTGTCAACCTTCAATCCATTCAATACTTCTAGCATGTGATCAAATATGATTCCTGACATGTTAAATGGTTTGTTCAAAATCAATGCAACCAATAACGAACTTATACTGCTTCTCATCACAATCCACCATGAACTGGTCCGAAAACATGTAGAACCACATGTGCCAAATACTTGAATTGTGGACACAGCTTCGCCTTGTGTAATAGACCATCAGTGATAAGACCGTTGTATTTCATTCTTAGAAAACATTTCCTCTGCTCAATCCATGATAACTTCCTCTGATCTATCACAACATTCTTCCAGAATTCTACTTGATGAACTCTTTAAATAGAGATTTGAGTAACAATAGCATATAATACTCTACAATGTCTGAGAAAATCAACAATCCCAGCAAAGGCTTCATGTTGTGTTACTTCGCCTATATACACACAGCAGTTGTGATCTGCTTCAAAGATTAACTCTTTCGGTTTCTCCGGTTCTGTAGTCTGTTTCTCTGGATTTTGTTATTGTTCAGCCATGATCTGCAAAACAAAAATGTGAAAATTCGTCAAAATCGGACAAAATTTTAAATTTGGTCAAAAAGATCTTCCTTCGACCCCATCGTGGGTTCGAATGAAGAAAATCTGAGGTTCGAATGAAGAATGTTGGTTCGAATGTGAAAATATTTTGAAAAATTGTTCATTCGACCCAAATTCCTCCTTCATTTTACAGCTACATTCGACCTCATGATTTTGGTCGAATGTGTCTGTTCATGATCAGAAATTACCAATCTTCATTTTAGTCCATTTCAACATCAAATTTCTGTTTGAATGGCATCTAATATGGCTGATAATCATTCCCTAACCATCAATTTTAATAATCAATCTATTATCATCAGTTTTCAATCAAAAACTAGGTTAACCTAGGTTTAAACAATCGATTAACCTAATCACTGAGTTATTAAACTAGTTTTTGGTCTACTCTCCCCCTAATACTGATGATAAATGATTTGCAATCATCACAGTTCAAGTCCAAATTCGATCCAAGGGTTTCGGTCACGATTTCTTTGATTACCCAATGAATACCTGCAATTTAGGTGTTAAAATGATCACAAATGACTCAGAAACACAATGAGATAATCTAGAAATCAAAATCAAAGATTCCCCCTTAATCAGAATTTTTAAAAAAAAAATTGGAATGGGGATCGAATGAGGCAACTGATATATATACTAAAACTAAAGGGCTCGAATGAAGAATTTTCACATAAGCACTCTGAAAGGCTCAAATGAGAAGCTTTAGCTTCCTTCGACCCTATTGAAAGGCTTGAATGTAAAACTAAAGGGCTCGAATGAAGAATTTTCACATAAGCACTCTCCTTTGACCTTTTTAATAGGTTCAAATGTAGTCACATTTGTACCTTCGACCCACCGAAGGGGCGAATGAACAAATGAAAAACCGAAATTTTTACCAAATCTCAAAATCAAATCCCGTTTAAACTTTTTCAAACCTTTTCACTTTCAAACATTCATCATTTTGAATTTAAAGATCATAAAACTCAAATGGTCAATCAAACTTCCGAAAATCACCATCAATCACCATCGGTAATAAAAAATAAATCAGAAATGTAAAGTCTTTTGGTTTTTCTGAAATTTTGTTAAAACACACCTAAAATCTTTTTGAGTTTTTGATATTTTTAAAAATAAATGGAAAATGCAGAAATGTAAACACAAAGTAGTAATTGTTTTGTGATTTCCGGTAAGAGGATCATATTAGTTTTTGAGAAATCTGATCACACTGTTAATCCTTAGTGTTTATTATCATTAAAGACAATGTGTGATCCAGCAATTGCTGATATTGTTATCCACATAAGCTTTCGTGCAGACTGTTATGCAGTGCTTAATACGGCTATTTATCTTATATACAACATTGTTTGTGGTTCCCACGCACACGACATACTCCCGTATCAAGGAAATTTTGCACAAAAACTCATTGTAATGCGTGATTATGCTTTCGTTATCTATAATTTACAAGGTATAAGGCACAGAGGTGTACAGGTCAGCAACTCAATGCTACAAAGTAACTTGTGCAATCTACCAGGTTGAGGGCTTATATCAATCACGATTTGCATCAGTGGTTAGATACGATGCATTAAATAATCTTTGATTATCGGCATACATTGAAAGTTCCTCAATTTGGTAACTTTAGGTTTTGGCACTAAAGCTCTTTTATAAAGATACCCTGTCTGATCTAGGTCCGTAAAACCTTACGACTAAAGATCAGAAAGGCTACCCTTTTAACTAATAACATAACGACTCGAAACCTCCAAATTTTGTACAAAACCCCTATCAAACGAAATTACGGTACTAAAACCATATGCCCATGAGGTGTTCATCCACATAACAATTCGTTTGATATGTATGTATCAGACACGCAGTAATAGGTCTACGAAGCCTACCAGCATATCACATAGATTCAACACACGATGTACTATCATTTTGTAACACCCCAACCGATGGCAGAAACATCGGGATGTCACGTATTGATGATTGTTCAGTAGCTCATGGTGAATAATAAATTTCATTAATTGATTTAAATAAATTACATACAATTGTTCTACAAGAATTCGTACATCAAATTGAATAAAACTATGCACATATCTTCAAGCAATTCTTCAAGCATGTAGAACCTGAAACATGTTAAGTTGAAAATATTTTGGGTCAACAATTGTTGGTGAGAATTACATAGGTTTTTGGAAAAATAATTGATAACAATAGTTTGTACAACACTTAGGGTTGTATGATGATAGAGTATGATACCGACATGTAACAATGCGTCTTTGTACAACCAAACCTTGTGTCGACTGATGACTGACTCTCAAGTTAGTTAAATGTTATTACTGTTATCGATCATCCCTGAGTCTATGCGGGGGATAGGTTTGTCAGACCTATAGCGCTATAATCTAAACAGGCGGCTTGATCATTGTTAATGATTGTACTGTGTCTTTTTGTTACAGTCAAATGATAGAATGATGTTGTAATTGAATCACAAGTAAATATGAGTAAATGATAGTATAAAATGTTTAAACATGTTTCACCCCAAAAATAGTGAAAATAGAGTAAAGGGGCTATGTAAACTCACCTTGGTAAAATGTTATATCTGTTGAGAAATTTGGATAATTGTGTTGCCCAAATGTATCAAGTATCACCCTATAATGAGGTAATAAATATGTCTAAGTCTATCAAGTCTACAAATGTATAAGTTTCTAGGGCTTCGAATTTGGGGATATCCAATTGTTGAATTTAAAATAAAATGTTAATTAAATAAAGGGAAAATTGATAATTAAATAAAAGAAAGTCTTTTTATAAAATTTGAATTTAGAAGGCTCACAATAATGTGTTTGAAGTATAAAAATAATTTTTATAAAATTATTTCTTTTAAAATAGATTTTTAAATCTATTTATTACAAATTGCCAAAATTTAACTTTAATTTTTAAAAATACAAAAATTAAAGAATTATTATATTAAAAATCATATTTCTGTTCTAAATATTTAAAAATAAATTGTATAAAATTTTGGTGCAAAAATAATAAAAATTGAATTTATTATGAATTAATTATGATTAAATCTAACAAAAATTGATTAAAAATATAAAATAAGTGATTTTTCTGAATTAAAAATCATTTCAGTAAAGCTTAACATTGTACAAATATAGGATAATTTTTGTAGAAATTAATAAAATTGTTTTGATATTTTAATGGATTTTTATAAATATAATAGTATAAAATTGATTTAATTATTATAAATATTAAATGAATGAATTTCAGAAAAATAAAAATTGTAGATAAAGCTTTGACATTAGATTTGTTAAAAATAATTTTTTTAGAATTATTAAAAGAGTTTTAATAAATTAAAATGAATTTATAAAATTTTAAGTAATATATTGTTAATCTTGATTGTTTTAGAAAAAATAGAACAAAAATATGGAAAAAGATGCCACACCCAGGACTCGAACCCGCGTGGCTGAGATGGAGAGCACCAGACACAACCACTTGGTCTAGACCAGTGGTTGTGTTTGGTTCTTGTTTAATTAAAATAAATGCATCAGTTAAACGTGTTCTTCCCCAAAAACCTTCAATTCGAGCCCTAGGATTCACAATCAGTCAAAACACACAACATTAACCCGATTAACGTTAGGGTTTTTGTTGTGTTGTTGCCGATAACTAAAACCCATCAAAAAATTTCGTACTTACAATACAGAAACGAGCTCGATTGGTCAGTCAACGTGCAAAGTAAAACCCGTTCGAAAAATCAAGAACAGAAGATGATTGTGAAGAATTGGAGGTTAAGGAAGATGAAATGGCGAGTTGTGATGATTCTCAAATGATCAATTTATAGTTACATCGATCGAGCCCTTGAATTTGGTATGTTTGACTTTGTTATAAGTGTTGACGCGTTTTTGAACATAATTGGGAATAATTGAATGGTAATAGACAATCATAGAGCTTGAAGATGACCGAAAATCACGTTTCCTAAGTCAAACAATATTAATTCGGTGTTAAAATGGTAATTGATTGGTCAAAACTATAAAACTATTACCTTATCTGCTGCTGCACGATCACAGGGAAGAAAAAGGTGAGTTGAAAATCACCTTATATATAATAAACGTTGGGTTTAGATCAAAACAAAGGTGTGGAGCAGACGGCTAGTGCGCGTGTGCTGTGTGTGGAAGGTCTCCGGTTCGAACCTCGGCAAAGACCAAGTTTTGTTTTTTTTTTAAATAACAAAGAAGGAAGGGAGGGGAGAGGGGGTCTTGGGCCGGGTTTATATCTTGGGCCGGGTGTAGACCTTGGGCCGGGTGTTTGTATGGGTTCCAAAAGGTTAAAGGAAGAGGTGGGCCAAGTTTGTTTAACCACACTTCTTATTATTATTCTTCTTCTTATTATTATTATTATTATTATTATTATTATTATTATTATTATTTATATATATATACACATACAGATAAATAATTATCATTGTATAGGGGTTCAAAATATCACCAAAAATAATAAGGCTTGTCGTTTTAATCCGTAACGTATAAATAGTTAAATGCGAAATGTTACACATTTCCTCTTTTAATCCTGGAAAATCATTTTGGGTTTTTCTGATTTTTATGGCTTTTTGAATTTTTCAATGTTTTTGGTTTTTCTGAAAAACAATAAAAACTAAAAATAAAGTGATAAACCGAAGTGATGATCAGTCTTGTTTTTCTTTTACACCATTAGCTTTTAAAAAAAATTCAAATCTTGATCTATCAAAAGCTTTGGTAAAAAGATTAGCACATTGGTAATCAGTGTGGATTTTGATCATGTCGATCAACCCTTTAGTAAAACAATCACGGATAAAGAGATACTTAATCCTGATATGTTTAGCTTTAGAGTGATTGTTCATGTCTTTCGTGATTGCTATGGCAGCTTCATTATCACAATAAATTGGGGTTTTCAGATATTGCAAAGTGTAATCTCTCATCTGCTGTTGAATCCACAGAACCTGTGAGCAACAACTAGAGGCTGCTACATATTCTGCTTCACAAGTAGATAGAGCGATTGTCGTCTGCTTCTTACACTGCCAGATCACAAGCCTGCTCCTAAAGAATTGGCATCCAGCCATTGTGGATTTACTGTCTGTGTCACAGCCACCGAAATCTGCATCACTGAAAGCAACAAAGTCAAAATTATCATCATTAGGGTACCATAATCCTCTCGACGGATAACCCTTAAGATATCTAAGGATTCGTTTGACGGCTGTAAGATGACTCTGTTTCGGCTTTGATTGAAATCGTGCACAAAGACATGTTGCAAACATAATGCCTGGACGAGATGCAGTAAGATACATCAACGATCTGACAATGGCTCGATAAGTTAATGGATCAATGAGCTCCCCCTTAGTGTTGTAACACCCCAACCGATGGCGGAAACATCGAGGTGTCACGTAGTGATGATTGTTCAGTAGCTCATGGAGAATAATAAGTTTCATTAATTGATTTAAATAAATTACATACAATTGTTCTACAAGAATTCGTACATCAAATTGAATAAACTATGCACATATCTTCAAGCAATTCTTCAAGCAAGTAGGACCTGAAACATGTTAAGTTGAAAATATTTGGGTCAACAAAAGTTGGTGAGAATACATAGGTTTTTTTTTTTTTGAGAAATAGTTGATAACAATAGTTTGTACAACATTCCAAGTTGTATGATGATAGAGTATGATACCGACATGCAACAATGCGTCTTTGTACAACCAAACCTTTTGTCGACTGATGACTAACTCGCAAGTTAGTTAAATGTTATTACTGCTATCGATCATCCCTGAGTCTATGCGGGGGATGGGTTTGTCAGACCTATAACGCTATAATCTAAACAGGCGGCTTGATCATTGTTAATGATTGTACTGTGTCTTTTTGTTACAGTCAAATGATATAATGATGATGTAATTGAATCACAATTAAATATGAGTAAATGATAGTATAAAATGTTTAACATGTTTCACCCCAAAAATAGTAGAAATAGAGAAAAGGGGCTATGTAAACTCACCTTAGCAAATGTTATACTTCTTGAAAAGATGAAATAATAGTGTTGCCCAAATAATGCCAAATATCACCCTATAATAAGGTAATAAATAAGTCTAAGTCTAATTAGTTTATAAGTGTATCCTAGGGTTTCGATTTGGGGATATCCAATTGTTGAATTTAAAATAAAATGTTAATTAAATAAAAGGGAAATTTGATAATTAAATAAAAGAAAGTCTTTTATACAATTTGAATTTAGAATGTACACAATAAAGTGTTTGAAGTATAAAAATAATTTTTATAAAATTATTTCATTTAAAATAGATTTTTAAATCTATTTATTACAAATTGCCAATATTTAACTTTTAATATTCAAAATACTAAAATTAAAGAATTTCTATTTTAAAAATCATATTTCTGTTCTAAATGTTTAAAAATAAATTGTATAAAATTTTGGTGCAAAAATAATGAAAATTGAATTTATTATGATTTAATTATGATTAAATCTAACAAAAAGTGATTAAAAATATAAAATAAATGATTTTTCAGAATTAAAAATCATTTCAGTAAAGTTTAACTTTATACAAACTCAGGATAATTTTTGTAGAATTTAATAAAATTGTTTTGATATTTTAATGGATTTTTATAAATATAATGGTATAAAATTGATTTAATTATTATAAATATTAAATAAATGAATTTTTGAAAAATAAAAATTGTAAATAAAACTTTTAATTCAGATTTAATAAATATAATTTTTTTAGAATTTATAAAATAGTTTTAACATTTAAAAAACAAATTTATAAGTTTTAAAGATATAATATATATAATAATGATTTGTGGTTTATAAAAAGAAAAAAGGAACAAAAAGCTGGCCGTAGCCGGGACTCGAACTCGGGATCCTGGGGTTATAGACCATAGTCACAACCACTTGGCCTAGGCTAGTGGTTGTGATGAAACCCGGTTAAGAATAATTAAATACACTATGTGAAACTGAGTTCATCCCTATTTCAAAACTTCGAACCCTAGATCCTGCAATACATTGATTCACACATCAATAGCCTAATTAATCATAGGGCTATTGATGTGTGGATGCTGATGAACATAAACCACCAAAATAATTAATCTTACAATGTTGTTTTGATCTGGATTGCTCGGTCAAGACCATAAGGTCAAAATTGAATTTGCGAAGATCAATCAGTGTATAATAAAGAAAATTGAAGATAGAGAGAGGGTTAATGGCGAGTTGTGAAGGCTCGCTGATCATCAATTTATAGTGCAATCGTCTGGAACGATGAATTGGTAAGTTTGACCATGCCTAAAAGTTCATACGCGTAATTACGCTTAATTTCAGAAATTTTTGGTTGAAATTGCGTGTATTTTGACGCTAATGATTTGTCAAGTTCAAAACCATGAATAATTATAGTAAATTGTTTAATAAAATTGATCAAATTGAATGGTCAATAGTTTCCATGTCTGTTGCTGCACGTCATCAGGGAGAAGAAGAGAAAGGGGTGAGCTTATATATATATTAAGTTGGATTAGAACCAACAAAGGGTGTAGAGCAGGTGGGTTAAACGCGTGTGAGTGTATGAGGTGGTCCAGGTTCGAATCACGGCTGGAACACACATTTTTTTTCTTTTTTAAACAGACAACTACAAGGGGGCTATTGGGCCGGACCAAGGCTAATGGGCCAGGGATTGGGTTGTTGGGCTTGTGGGCTCCAATAAGGTAGAAGGGATGGATTGGTATTGTAGGTTGGGTTTAGGCATGGTTGGGCTCAAGTAAGGTGTCCATTTAATACTAGATAAAATATGAAGTATTATTATTATTATTATTATTATTATTATATGTATATATATGTATATATATATATAAATTGTGTGGTCGGGAAATAAAGCTTAGGCACATTATGAAAATAATATACGTTTTAAAATCTGAAAATTTTTGCGATGTTACAAGTGTCAACTCCAATCCCATTATGAGGTTGTATTGGGGTATCAATAGGCTTGGAATCTTCCATATGGAATCGGCTCAAGACGTCAGATACGTATTTCGTCTGATGGATGAAAATGCCCGGTGGCAATTGGTCCACCAGCAAGCCTAGGAAAAACTGCATTTCTCCCATTGCACTCATCTCGAACTTCTCCTACATTGCTGTTTCAAATTCTCTGCACAAAAGTTCATTAGTTGAACCAAAAATAATATCGTCAACATATATCTGAACGAGAAGCAAGTCACCCTCTGTTCTTTTCTTGAACAGGGTACAGTCGACCAAACCTCGTTTGAATCCTTTGGAAAGTAGGTACGTGCTCAGCTCTTCATACCATTGACGTGGAGCTTGGTGCAACCCGTAAAGTGCCTTGTTTAGAACTTAAACCTTATCCCATTGGATAGGGTCTTCAGAGCCTGGTGGTTGACCAACGTAGACCTCTTCCTTGACCACACCGTACAGAAACGCACTCTTAACATCCACTTGATACATCTTAAATTTCTTGTATTTGGCAAACGATAGAAACATTCGGATAGCTTCTATACGTGCCACGGGTACATGAACTTCGTTGTAGCCGATTCCTTCAGTTTGACTAAAAACTTGAACAAACAGTCGAGCTTTGTTTCGTACGATACCGCCTCGATCATCCTTCTTACACTTAAAAACCCATTTTATACCAATCTTCTTTCTTCTTGGAGGTAAATCTGGAAGTGTCCAGATTCCCAGCTTCTGAAACTGCAACAATTCTTCTTGTATCGCTTCAACCCAAGCATCATCCAGTAGAGTATCTTTGTATGTCCACGGCTCAACCTACGAAACATAACAACCAAAGGACCAATCATTCTGACAACCAGATTTTTGAATTTTAGCATAAAGGACTAAGGCTCCGAGGTTATCATGTGAGGTTGCACGACGAAGTTGTCCTCTAGTCATGATCCTGTATCCTGGATCACCAATAACTTGCTCAAGTGGATGAATCCGATGTATCCGAGATTCCGGATAATCAGGAACTTGAACTCCAGTTTTACTAGTTAGATTCTCAGCTGCATCTAGATCATTACCCAAATTTGAAGATGAAGCAACATCTGGATTAGGGTTCACTGGTGGTTCCTCCATTGCATGATCTAGAATAGCTTCACTAGTGACATCATCATCATCATCTTCCGATTCTGATGAATTAAGAGTAGTAGAAGCTTCTTGGAACATTTCTTCTTCATTAGCAGGAACATTGGTATCATTAGAAGCTGTCGAAGGAGTTACGGCGATCGGACGCACTAACGGTGAAGTCACTACGTTTTCACACTTTTAATAAAGTCTTAATACAGCCTCTTCAACCAAGTTATCTAGATTGAATGATTCAAAGAAGTCTTTGAAATCAAACATCCAATCTGGACCGCTTCCCTGTATGTTCTGAGTATATCGTTGAACTTCAACATTAGCCCACTCCTATACCTGACGAGTTCATTTGTTGAATACCCTTTTGAGCGGGGTTGCATATCCAACAAAGAATCCCTCTTCAGCTTTTGGTGCAAACTTCTCAGATGGATTTAACATAGTACAAGGTGCTCCAAATGATTCTAGATACTCCAAATTCGACTTTCATCTATTCAACAGTTCACAAGAAGTGTTGCGAAACTTCTTCACTGTTAATACACGATTCAGAGTATAACAAGCTGCGTATATAGCTTCATTCCTGAACATTACTGGAAGATTAGAATCCGCAAGCATTGTTCGAGCCGTCTTGATTAGAGTCATGTTTTTCATTTCAGGAACACCGTTCTGTTGTGGAGTGTATGGAGCAGTATATTCATGATGAATTCCTTTGGTTTCACAAATTGCATCCATTTGAGTATTCTTGAACTCCGTACCGTTGTCACTACAAATCCTTTTGAGTTTCAATCCGTAAACATTCTCCAAACGGGTAAACAGAACTTTCAAATTGTTAAACGTGTCGCTTTTGTGTTGCAAGCACATTATCCACGAAAATCTAGAGTAATCATCAGTAACCACAAGACAGTAAAGTTCTCCAGCATGATTCTTACGTTTGACAGGTCCGAAAAGGTCCATATGCAAACGTTCAACTGGCATATCTACAGAATTCACTTTCTTCAGTTTGTGGGATTGTTTGTGTTGTTTGCCCTTTTTGCAACTCACACATTTGTCATTGAGATGAAAATGTTTTACATTAACCCCTTCTAAAAGCCCATTCCTCACCAATTGATTTATTTTTCTAAGGTAAATATGTCCCATCCTCCTGTGCCACATAATCAATTCTTTCTCTGTAGCCTTGGATAGAAATCATGTAACTTGGCCCTGGGTTGTCATCACCTTGCTCATATCAAGAATATACAATTTTGTTTACTCTTGGTGCTCTCAACATAATCCACTCTTTTGGAATCATAAAGCCGGGTTTCAAAATATAGCAAGATTTATCATCAAAGTGTACAGAAAACTGCTTGTCACAAATCTGACTCACACTTAACAGATTATAATCAATTTGCTTCACGTAAGATATTCACTTAAAGCTTACGGTCCCATTGCTCATGCTTCCTTCCATAGTAATATATCCTCCTTTATTACCCGCAAATGCTACATATCATCCATTCACATTCTTTATGTTGAATAAAAGCGTTAAGTCTCCTGTCATGTGCCCAGAAGCTCCACTATCAACAATCCAAAGACTGCTAACAGGGCCAGCTAGAGCTCCGTGCATCAATCAAAGAAGTGATTAGATTTTTCGGAGGAACTAAGCCTGCTTGGTCTTGGGTCTTTGAACGTTAAGCTTCAAAGAATCTTTTCAACCACTTTGGGTTTAGAATTGATCTTTTTATGATCATTCAAACCTTCTCTTCTTTCGCATTAGCAGTTGAGGTGGAAGCACTTGGAGAACCCACTGGTGACCAAATTTGTTCAAAATGTTTTAGAATCCTAATCTGAGACTTTTGAGTCACATCAGGTTTCTTAGTGTCGTTCACAAACGAAACATTCTTAGTTACCTTCTCTGATTTAACAGATTTAGGTCCAACTTTTGACTTAACACCGGGTTTAGGAACAACCATTTGTCTGTCAATAGTTGAGTTCACCACGGGTTTCTTTAAGTGTTTCTCCATGGAAATCTTGTTTCGATGATCATAGACAGCCTGACGACTTTCCCTCTTTTGAAAATATCGGCTTTGATTATAAAAAGGTGGTCTTTGAGGGATAAAGTGTCGCTGTGGATATCTATGATTATCAACTGGACTTTGATATGGTTGCCTATGCTCAACTTCGTGCCTCTTATGTTGCACATACGGACAGTGAGCAAGTAAATGCCTTCTCTCTCCGCATTTGTAACATGCACGGTACTCTTCAAATACATTCTTAGCTCCTGGCTTAGCATATGAGGTGATTGGAAATTGATCATCCACACATCTTCGTCTCAAACTCATTGGAGTTGGGTCCTTTGAGTAAGCCCGCTCTAGAAATGCATTCTCCTATTCCTTAGCCTTGATGAATTCAGTGACATGAACCTTACGTTCTTTTGGAGTATCACAATGTAAATTCTTCAAATGTTCTGGAGAAAAGTCATTGGTCCTTTCATGCTTAGAAAACCAAATTGTACCTTCTTGCCAGATTTTGTCAATTTTTGAATAATTTGCAAACTTTATAGGATAGTCCTCATCAAAGATGATCTTATCGGATCCTTCCATCCGATAGAACACTTTGACGGGTTTATCAACTGAATTATCTTTCTCAACCTTTTTCACATTATTAGTAACTGATTGATTCTTTCGATGTGCATTAGCTAAGGATGAGAAAACTAAGAAGGTGAAATAGGTTCATTAGTGATGATGTGACTTTCCAAAGGAATATCACCACCTTCTTTTGGTTTCTCATCTTTAGTGTCCGAATCATCAGTCACTGAAACCACTCCCTCATCATTAAGTCCTAGAATCGGTCTCACATTAGAATGTGGATCTCCAATACTTGAAGTATTGGATTCATTATCTGATGTGGAATCCGACCTAACTGAACTCTCCGGTGTTACTGTGTTGAAGTTATTGTTCTCAAACAACACTGGAGAAGGAACATATTTTTAGTTTGCACTACCAGACTGTGATGGTTCCTCTATAATGTGATCAACAACAAAAGCAATATGCTTATAACTCTCCAATTTCTTATTGACTTTTTCATCCAAACACTTGACAGTTGCCATTTCCAGTTTAGTATTTTCAAGTTCATTTATGTAGTTGTTAATGGCAAGTTGTTTTAATGCAAGGGTTTTCTTTAGTTTAGAAATGTCTTTCTTATACCCTTCAAGTGTTTTATTAAACTCAAAAGAATCCTTACGATGAGACTGAATGTTGATTCTAGCACTCTCAAGATTAACCCTGAGTTGCTTGTTTTCCTCAATCAGTCTAACACAAGTACCACAATACTTATCACGATTCATGTCAGTTATGGATTCAGAACATACCGGTTTTGGAGCATCAGTCATAGCCATCAAAACAAAATGAGCCTCCTTTCCTGCAAAGAACTTGGAGTAGTCAATTTTGGTGAAGGCATCATCAATAATACATGATTTTCTAGTCATCAAGAAATCAGCTTCAGCTAGCAACTGATCAATATCATCATCCAAAGAATTAGCACTCCCTTTTGAATCTGCTTCACTCTCAGAGTCAGAGTACGCAGATTTGGGTTAATCAGGAACTTTAGTGACATAATCAATAATAGTTCCTGAAACCTTCTCTTCAGAAAGCTCTTCAATCTTCTCAGCAAGTATCTTCAACTATCTCCTCAATCACTACCCTAGACACCTTCTTAGACTCCAAAACTACTTCATCTATCACCGGCTCCTCAATATCCACCTTATTAGCATAACAAGAAACATTCCCAGTAGTGATCTCCTCAACTCCCAATTTCATTCCCATCCAGTCATATCCCTCATCCTTCTGTATCACCAAAGCCTGATTTTGAGTTTCGGTTTGTGTTTGGCTATTTGGCGTGGAAATAGGAATAATGGTTCTGGTTGGGTTATTTGGAGTTGGAGTTTGAGTTTGGTTGGGTGTAGTTGTTTGTCTAGTGTTGGTGTTTTGTGAGGTGTTTTGTCGGTTTTGGTAATTGTTTTGTTGTGGATAGGTGTTGTTGTTTTGGCTCTGGTAGGTTACCTGATTCTATTATTGGCGGTTTTGATAGTTTGAGTTAACAGGATTTATGTTACCTTGCTGCATCGGTTGTGTGCATTCTCTCTTGAAATGACCTCTACCATTACAATTAAAACATGTAACTTTGGCTTTGTTGAAGCCGTAAGTGGAATTTGGTGAGGTTGCCAAATCGGTTCTACCTGTTTTCTCAATAAACCCAGTCGCCCTTCTCATCACACTGGCGAATGCCCATTGAATGTCAATCAATTCCATCTCCTCTTTATCAATTTGGGCATAATCTTCATTAGTCAAATTATTATTCCCAATTTTACTAGCCACCAGTCCATTATAAGATGCAACCATTGCAGAAACGAAAGCAATGTGTTGCTGAGCAACTTCCAGTATGACATTATTCATGTTAGAAGTTTCTAACACGACTGGACTTTGGCTTGAAGAAGCTTGTTATGTGTTAGGAACATAAGGTTGTTGTTGAGGTGTATTGGATGAATAACATGCGGTAGACATTTAAGGTTGTGATGGAATGTAAGAATTTGTGGTGTAGTTTGGTGGATAAGTTGGTTAATTTGTTGTCTTGGTGGTTCAATAAGACTTGACTCACAAGCTATATGTGGCGTAACATTACCTGCCACACTTGAAGTGGACACAGAAGTAGATGAAGAGGCATGATACAATTCCGAATTTTGTGGAAATTGTGATCGCCTAGCATTCCTCTTCTCCTCCAACTCCTTGCTCTCTAACTTCTGGATTAACTCATTGATTGTCCAGAATTGATAAGCATCCTTTATTTTCAATACTTCAATGTGTTGGTTCCAATACGGTGGTAATGCATCAGCAAAGTTATGAACCAACTCGGACATAGGAATCTTAATGTCATAGTTTGACAATTCAGTCAAAAGATGGCAATATCTCGGAATCAATTCCTTCAAAGTCTCATTCCCCACATAACGAAAGTTCTCAAATTCCTTCTTTAGTTCATCCATCTTCAATCTCCTCGTCTTGTCATTTCCATCATGCCTGTTCTTCAACATATCCCAAAGCTGCTTAGAAGTAGTACATGATTCAAACTGGTTAAGTAGATCAGTAGTCAAATCCTGAGATAGTTGCGAGAAAACCTTCTTCTCGATTGCAAACTTCTATTTTTCATCTTCAGGCAAACCATCGAGTGGAATCGGTTCACTTGAATTTTCCAAGCATGGTGCGACATACCCTTTTGCTATCATCTGCCACGCCTCAATTCCTTCTTCTTGTGAGAAACCTTGGACCAGGAGTCTTGCCTTGTTCTTGATGATTAAACCAGACTCATCTTGTTTGTTTCTTAAAACCCATCTTGTGCCACAAGCCTGCTCCTAAAGAATTGGCATCCAGCCATTGTGGATTTACTGTCTGTGTCACAGCCACCGAAATCAGCATCACTGAAAGCAACAAAGTCAAAATTATCATCATTAGGGTACCATAATCCTCTCGACGGATAACCCTTAAGATATCCAAGGATTCGTTTGACGGCTGTAAGATGACTCTGTTTCGGCTTTGATTGAAATCGTGCACAAAGACATGTTGCAAACATAATGCCTGGACGAGATGCAGTAAGATACATCAACGATCTGACAATGGCTCGATAAGTTAATGGATCAATGAGCTCCCCATTAGTGTCAACTCCAATCCCATTATGAGGTTGTATTGGGGTATCAATAGGCTTGGAATCTTCCATATGGAATCGGCTCAAGACGTCAGATACGTATTTCGTCTGATGGATGAAAATGCCCGTTGGCAATTGGTCCACCAGCAAGCCTAGGAAAAACTGCATTTCTCCCATTGCACTCATCTCGAACTTCTCCTACATTGCTGTTTCAAATTCTCTGCACAAAAGTTCATTAGTTGAACCAAAAATAATATCGTCAACATATATCTGAACGAGAAGCAAGTCACCCTCTGTTCTTTTCTTGAACAGGGTACAGTCGACCAAACCTCGTTTGAATCCTTTGGAAAGTAGGTACGTGCTCAGCTCTTCATACCATTGACGTAGAGCTTGGTGCAACCCGTATAGTGCCTTGTTTAGAACTTAAACCTTATCCCATTGGATAGGGTCTTCAAAGCCTGGTGGTTGACCAACGTAGACCTCTTCCTTGACCACACCGTACAGAAACGCACTCTTAACATCCACTTGATACATCTTAAATTTCTTGTATTTGGCAAACAATAGAAACATTCGGATAGCTTCTATACGTGCCACGGGTACATGAACTTCGTTGTAGCCGATTCCTTCAGTTTGACTAAAACCTTGAACAAACAGTCGAGCTTTGTTTCGTACGATACCGCCTCGATCATCCTTCTTACACTTAAAAACCCATTTTATACCAATCTTCTTTCTTCTTGGAGGTAAATCTGGAAGTGTCCAGATTCCCAGCTTCTGAAACTGCAACAATTCTTCTTGTATCGCTTCAACCCAAGCATCATCCAATAGAGTATCTTGGTATGTCCACGGCTCAACCTGCGAAACATAACATGCAAAGGACCAATCATTCTGACAACCAGATTTTTGAATTTTAGCATAAAGGACTAAGGCTCCGAGGTTATCATGTGAGGTTGCACGACGAAGTTGTCCTCTAGTCATGATCCTGTTTCCTGGATCACCAATAACTTGCTCAAGTGGATGAATCCGATGTATCCGAGATTCCGGATAATCAGGAACTTGAACTCCAGTTTTACTAGTTAGATTCTCAGCTGCATCCAGATCATTTCCCAAATTTGAAGATGAAGCAACATCTGGATTAGGGTTCACTGGTGGTTCCTCCATTGCATGATCTAGAATAGCTTCACTAGTGACATCATCATCATCATCTTCCGATTCTGATGAATTAAGAGTAGTAGAAGCTTCTTGGAACACTTCTTCTTCATTAGCAGGAACATTGGTATCATTAGAAGCTGTCGAAGGAGTTACGGCGATCGGACGCACTAACGGTGAAGTCACTACGTTTTCACACTTTTAATAAAGTCTTAATACAGCCTCTTCAACCAAGTTATCTAGATTGAATGATTCAAAGAAGTCTTTGAAATCAAACATCCAATCTGGACCGCTTCCCTGTATGTTCTGAGTATATCGTTGAACTTCAACATTAGCCCACTCCTATACCTGACGAGTTCATTTGTTGAATACCCTTTTGAGCGGGGTTGCATATACAACAAAGAATCCCTCTTCAGCTTTTGGTGCAAACTTCTCAGATGGATTTAACATAGTACAAGGTGCTCCAAATGATTCAAGATACTCCAAATTCGGCTTTCATCTATTCAACAGTTCACAAGAAGTGTTGCGAAACTTCTTCACTGTTAATACACGATTCAGAGTATAACAAGCTGCGTATATAGCTTCATTCCTGAACATTACTGGAAGATTAGAATCCGCAAGCATTGTTCGAGCCGTCTTGATTAGAGTCTTGTTTTTCATTTCAGGAACACCGTTCTGTTGTGGAGTGTATGGAGCACTATATTCATGATGAATTCCTTTGGTTTCACAAAGTGCATCCATTTCAGTATTCTTGAACTCCGTATCGTTGTCACTACAAATCCTTTTGAGTTTCAATCCGTAAACATTCTCCAAACGGGTAAACAGAACTTTCAAATTGTTAAACGTGTCGCTTTTGTGTTGCAAGCACATTATCCACGAAAATCTAGAGTAATCATCAGTAACCACAAGACAGTAAAGTTCTCCAGCATGATTCTTACGTTTGACAGGTCCGAAAAGGTCCATATGCAAACGCTCAACTGGCATATCTACAGAATTCACTTTCTTCAGTTTGTGGGATTGTTTGTGTTGTTTGCCCTTTTTGCAACTCACACATTTGTCATTGAGATGAAAATGTTTTACATTAACCCCTTCTAAAAGCCCATTCTTCACCAATTGATTTATTTTTCTAAGGTAAATATGTCCCATCCTCCTGTGCCACATAATCAATTCTTTCTCTGTAGCCTTGGATAGAAAACATGTAACTTGGCCCTGGGTTGTCATCACCTTGCTCATATCAAGAATATACAATTTTGTTTACTCTTGGTGCTCTCAACATAATCCACTCTTTTGGAATCATAAAGCCGGGTTTCAAAATATAGCAAGATTTATCATCAAAGTGTACAGAAAACTGCTTGTCACAAATCTGACTCACACTTAACAGATTATAATCAATTTGCTTCACGTAAGATATTCACTTAAAGCTTACGGTCCCATTGCTCATGCTTCCTTCCATAGTAATATATCCTCCTTTATTACCCGCAAATGCTACATATCATCCATTCACATTCTTTATGTTGAATAAAAGCGTTAAGTCTCCTGTCATGTGCCCAGAAGCTCCACTATCAACAATCCAAAAACTGCTAACAGGGCCAGCTAGAGCTCCGTGCACCAATCAAAGAAGTGATTAGATTTTTCGGAGGACCTAAGCCTGCTTGGTCTTGGGTCTTTGAACGTTAAGCTTCAAAGAATCTTTTCAACCACTTTGGGTTTAGAATTGATCTTTTTCTGATCATTCAAACCTTTCTCTTCTTTCACATTAGCAGTTGAGGTGGAAGCACCTGGAGAACCCACTGGTGACCAAATTTGTTCTGAATGTTTTAGAATCCTAATCTGAGACTTTTGAGTCACATCAGGTTTCTTAGTGACGTTCACAAACGAAATATTCTTAGTTACCTTCTCTGATTTTTCATCTTCAGGCAAACCATCGAGTGGAATCGGTTCACCTGAATTTTCCAAGCATGGTGCGACATACCCTTTTTCTATCATCTGCCACGCCTCAATTCCTTCTTCTTGTGAAAAACCTTGGACCAGCAGTCTTGCCTTGTTCTTGATGATTAAACCAGACTCATCTTGTTTGTTTCTTAAAACCCATCTTGTGCCAATTGGTAGCTTGTTAGGAGGTAAGGGACAAATTTCCCAAACCTGTTGCTTCTTGAATTGCAGCAACTCATTCTGCATATCTTCAAACCAATTGTTATCTTTGAGGTTTTCCTGGTATTTCTTTTGTTCCAATTGTGAAATTAATGCAGAGAAGAAGCAAAAGTTGGAGAGCTGGTTTCTTGTAAGTACCCCTGCAGCAATGTCACCCATGATTTGTTCTAATGGATGATCTGTTGAATGAGGATCGATTTTAGTAAAAACGGTTTTGGTAATTGTTTTTTTGTGGATATGTGTTGTTGTTTTGGCTCTGGTAGGTTACCTGATTCTGTGATTTGCGGTTTTGATAGTTTGAGTTAAAAGGATTTCTGTTACCTTGCTGCATCGGCTGTGTGAATTCTCTCTTGAAATGACCTCTACCACCACAATTAAAACATGTAACTTTGGCTTTGTTGAAGTCCTAAGTGGTATTTGGTGAGGTTGCCAAATCGGTTCTACCTGTTTTCTCAATAAACTCAGTCGCCTTTCTCATCACACTGGCGAATGCCCATTGAATGTCAATCAATTCCATCTCCTCTTTATCAATTTGGGCATAATCCTCAGTAGTCAAATTATTATTCCCAATTTTACTAGCTACCAGTGCAATATAAGATGCAACCATTGCAGAAACCAAAGCAATGTGTTGCTGAGCAACTTCCACTGTGACATTATTTATGTTAGAAGTTTCTAACATGACTGGACATTAGCTTGAAGAAGCTTGTGATGTGTTAGGAATATAAGGTTGTTGTTGAGGTGTACTGGATGAATAACATGCGGTAAACATTTGAGGTTGTGATGGAATGTAAGAATTTGTGGTGTAGTTTGGTGGATAAGTTGGCGTTTGGGCAAGATAGTTAATTGGTTGTCTTGGCAGTTCAATAACACTTGACACACAAGCTATATGTGGCGCAACATTACTTGCCACACTTGAACTGGACACAGAAGTCGATGAAGAGGCATGATACAATTCCGGATTTTGTGGAAATTATGATCACCTAGATTTCCTCTTCTCCTCCAACTCCATGTTCTCTAACTTCTGGATTAACTCATTGATTGTCCAGTATTGATAAGCATCCTTTTCTTTCAATACTTCAATGTGTTGGTTCCAATACGGTGGTAATGCATCAGCAAACTTATCAACCAACTCAGACATATGAATCTTAATGTCATAGTTTGACAATTCAGTCAAAAGATGGCAATATCTCGGAATCAATTCCTTCAAAGTCTCATTCCCCACATAACTAAAGTTCTCAAATTCCTTCTTTAGTTCATCCATCTTCAATCTCCTCGTCTTGCCATTTCCATCATGCCTGTTCTTCAACATATCCCAAAGCTGCTTAGAAGTAGTACATGATCCAAACTGGTGAAGTAGATCAGTAGTCAAATCCTGAGATAGTTGCGAGAAAACCTTCTTCTCGATTGCAAACTTCTATTTTTCATCTTCAGACAAACCATCGAGTGGAATCGGTTCACCTGAATTTTTCAAGCATGGTGCAACATACCCTTTTGCTATCATCTTCCACGCCTCAGTTCCTTCATTTCCCATACCTTCAAGATGTATCTTGAACTTTTTTTTCCACTGATTGAACTATGCCATGTCCATGAGCTTTAGAGGGAGATTTCCACTACCTTAAGACAAATCATTTATTAGAGTAGAAATAGCATTAGTGGTTTGAGAGTGTACCACTGCTGCTGCAACGACCCAATAATCTGTCGTCGGCTGCTGTGGAGGTTGAGAAACAGATGGTACCAAACTGGTCATAGCAAGATAATTGATCGGATGGGATAACTGAGTGTTCATCTTTTGAGAGGCTACATTCCATGGATTCGTCGGAACATGCTGTTGTGTTTTTGTTGCTGGTCTTGGTGTCGTCGGAAATCCCCAAATGTTGTCCATAATGTGCAAGATGTAAACACTTAGAAAAATTTCCTAAAAATAACTATGTTTGACCTCAGATGAAGTAACGTGGGTTCGAAGGAAGTTTTTCCTAGGTTCGACCCTCTAAATAAGACTTGAAAGTGAAAATGAAACACACAAGACTCACGTTCGTCCTCTAAGAAACTTCGATCGACCTCCCGGTTGGTCGAAGGAGCAACAACAGTTCAAATGTACAAACAACACACAAACAAAGTCTTGGTTTGACCTAAAAATCCCAGATTCGACCTAAAATGACCTAGGTTCGACCAAAAACTCACACGTTCGACCTAAACTCTCTCTGGTTCGACTTCGTTCATTTGAAAAATGGTTATTCTTTGAAAATCAGTTATTTTGATCCACATTTTTCAAAAGTTTATCAATTTTGATGATCTTTATTAGGTTTTGTTCGGATTTTGATGTAGATCAACTTTAACAAATGAAACTTTTGATTTTATCCAGGAAATCTTATCCAAATCAATCAATTACCAATTAAACTCAGAGTTTTTGTCAAAAACAAAAAGATTTGAACAATTTTGGATCAAAACCAGTTCAAAACATATCAAATTGTAGTTGTATGATCTTGTAAGCTCTGATACCACTTTGTGGGAGAGGATCGGTTTTAGTAAAAACGTTTATGTGATCATACAAGTCTAACAAAGCTAGGTGCGGAATCCTTAGTTTGTTTACAATATGATACAAATCGAATCAAACACGCAAAAGTAACTTTTCAATCAACATCTTCATGAATAACTTGATTTTGATCTTTACAATTGGGTTTACAAGTTAATAATAACCTTTCAGAAAGTTTAGAACCTAGAAAGAGTTTCTAGACCTGACACAAGACTCAAAATGGCAAAAGTTATAACATTAACAAAAACTCAAACTTATATAGTAAACTACATTCGACCCCACGATGAGGTCGAATGAGTTCCTTCGACCTTCCAAAAGCTCGAAACAAGTAATCTGTCCAGAAACTCTTCATTCGAACAAACCATAGCTACCTTCGACCCATTCTATTCCTCCTTCGACCTACCGTAATTACACAAAAACACTTTGTATGGCAAATCCAAAGCATTAGTCGCAAATATGCATCTACATGATCTCTGTGTTCAATCAATTGTAAGCCCATAGGAGTGGACTCTTGAGCATCTTCAAACAAACTACTGAAATTAATGATGTCTGATTCAGCTGTTTGTACAGCTTCAACAGTTTTGGAAACTGAATCAGAAGATTAGGGTGTATCAGCAAATGTTTGGTTTATTTAATCAGAAGTTTGTGAAGCTTCTGTTGGTTTTGGAGTTGATTTACCTGTATTGGGAGTCCATGATGGAGGACCATCATCAAACCCTTGATCACCATAATAAGTGGGTTTAGATGAAGTAATAACAGTCTTCTCAGGTCCGAAATTAAAATTGTCAAGATCAAAGAGTTCAGCAGGATGTGCTGGAATGAGAGTGTGTTTCGACTCATTGAACTTGACATCTAGTGTTTCTTCACCTATCTTGGTATTGGAATTGAAAACCTTGTAGGCTTTTCTTATGGAAGAGTAACCAAGAAAATAACCTGAATCAACTTTTGCAGCAAACTTTGAAATAGAATCTTTGATATTCAGAATAAAGCAATGACATCCAAAAGCCCTGAAGAAGGAGATTAAAGGCTTGATGCTATGAAGAATTTCATAAGCAGTCTTGGAATGTCTATTGTTGACAAGGATTCTATTTTAAACATAACATGCTGTGTTGACTGCTTCAACCCAAAAATAAAGAGGTAGGTCTGGATCAGCTAACATTGTTCTTGCTTCTTCAATCAATGTTCTATTCTTCCTTTCTATTACACCATTTTGTTCAGGAGATCTGGGAATGCTGAACTATCTAGAAATCCCTTTAGACAAACAGAATTCATCCAGATTTTTGTTCCTGAACTCTGTCCCATTGTCACTTCTTATGACTTTAACAGAGAGAGAATATTTTTTCTCTACTTGTAGAATGAAGAATTTAATAATATCAGCTGCCTCATCCTTGGAAAATAAGAAGAAGACCCATGCAAATCTTGAATAGTCATCAATGATGACCAAGCAGTATTTATTCTTACCAAGGCTCATGATCTTGACTGGCCCAAATAAGTTCATATGGAGTAGTTGAAGACATGCAGTTGTTTTAGATTCTTCAATAGACTTATATAAGGACTTATGTTGCTTACTCTTAAGACAGGAAACACAGTGTTCCTTACACTGATATTCCTTCAAGGGTAGAGGGCTGACCAAGCCCATTTTAGTGATTTTATTTATGGTTTTAAAGTTCACATGTCCAAGTCTCCTATGCCAAAGGCCTGTTTCTGAAGTTGATGCCTTTGAGAAGAAGCAGACAGTGTTGTTCAATACCTTGTCTTTTTCAATGTCCATTACATAGACATTACCACATCTTTTGGAAATTAACAAGGTATGATCTTCTATGATCTTCTCTATCAACTTCTGGCCTTCTGGTGATATGATCTTGCATGATGTTTTGGTGAAAAAGAAAGAATATCCCTTGTCACTCATTTGAGAGACACTCGAAAAGTTGTACTCCAAGTTTTCAACCAGATTGACCTTCTCAAACTGCATTTTACCAGAGGATACATTGTCATATCCCAACGCATATCCCTTGGCATTGTTCCCAAAGGACACGAATCCTTCTCTTTGGCTTATAAAATTGTTGACCGGGTACCTGCATCCTGTCATGTGCATTGAGCCTCCATTATCGACATACCAAATGCTGTTTAGACCTCTGGAGACCCTCTCCACAAAAATTAGATTAGTTAGTTTTAGGAACCCAAGCCATTTTGGCTTTGGGTTTGCTCTTGAGAACAGGAAGAGTAGCAATTTGTTGTGGAGCATTTTTGGAAATCCATGTCATGTTAGGCATGGACTTGCTTTTTAGCTCAATGGTAGAGTATTTTAGAGGCTCACCATCAACTTTGGTCATCAGCAGCTTGACCATGTTCATGAGATTTTTAACCTCAGTAGTTTGTGAAACTGCTAATGGTTTGGGTCTAGCTACTGACGAATTTTGAGAAATAAAGCTTTGGTTGAGATTTAGTCTTTATATGAGAAAAGGTGTTACATGGTTGTTGTTTGTTGGGATAGAAAGTATTTTCAAAATCTTGTTTGATTTGTTTTCCCACAACCAGTTGTAAGATCTTCTTATTGTACTGATTTTCTTTTCTGTATCTGCAAAATTCTGTTATGTGGTTAAACAGACCACATATTTCACATGATTTTGCCTTTCCTTTCAAATTTTCAGGAATTTTGGAAGGCAAAGTACTGACAATATCAGATTTTGAATTAGGTCATCAGTAGTTTTTAGGGTCTCAACTCCTGATGTAGATGAAACTACTGATGGATTAATGTCAGTTGTGTTTACTTCTGAAGGATTTACTTTTTCACTTTTAAGAAAGTTCTGATGAAAAGATGTGTAGACTTTCATATCAGAAGTTTGAACTATTTTACTCCCATCATCAACAGTTTTAGGAGTAAAATCAGTTGGTGATTCTGTGTGGTTGTACTTAATGCCAAACTTAATATTTGATGTAGTCTGTTTGTTAAGTAGAATTTTGTAACCCCTACATGACTTAACCCAATTTTCACAATCAACCTTGGTGTCAGCAAGTTCTTTTCTAACATTTCCTAGGTTTTCTATCATGCTTTTTATTTATGCTTGGGTTTCAGTAGCATTATTTGTCAATTTAGAAATTTCTTTTGTCTTTGAAGCAAGTTTTCTTTCTAAATCACATTTCATTTGAGTAAATTTTCTTTTTGAGTAATTGGCTTTGCCATGTAGGTGCACGTTTGTTTCTCTTATTAAAGCAAAAGATTCTTTGCATGATTTTGAGCAAAGCTTCAAAAGAGATTCTTGTGAAACTAAGATAAGGCAGAATTAGAGGAGCATCCCTCAAAGGCCATCAAGGCAAAATTCTTTCTGCCATTATCAGGTTCTCTCCAATTTGTGTCAAACAATTTGTTGTTTGCATCATAACTGCATTCTATGGTGTCATATGGAAGACTTCTCCAGTCAACATACCCTGAAGTAAATAGACTTTGTTGAGAGGGTTGTTGAGTTTGTGGAGGTTGAGCAGGAAGACTGGAAGGCATCTGATGTTGGCCCTGTTGCTAAGCTGGCATCTGAACATATTGTATCTAAGGCACATATTGGATTTGAGGAGCTTGTGCCTGTACAAAATAAGCACTTCCTTGTGTTCATGTATTCCTATTATAACTGGGGTTAGCTTGGTTTCCAGACAAGGGTTGGTTATAGCTAGAGCTTCTACACTCTCTAGCAAAGTGTCCCAACTTTTGACACTTATGACATCTCAGTTTTGATTTGTCAAAACTAACTTTTGTTGAACTGTTCAGTCTTGGAGATTTTCTTCCTGGCCTTTTGTAAAATTGGTTAGTTTTAATACTTAACATGTCCAGTTGGTGTAGTATGTCTATTTCTTCTAAGTCATCACTACTGAAATTTTTTAAATCATCCATAATAAAACACATGTTATCAGTAGTTTGACTATTTTCTTCATTGTCATAACCTGGATATGACCTTTCTGATGAGAACCTAGAAGTTATGTCAATGTGATCAAAAGATCCAAAATCATTTGAACAAGTTGGTGAGTCTTATCCCAAAAGTGTTGGAATATAGTCATCAGCAATTTTACCAGAATTTTGTAACTTTTTCTTTGGATTGATTTCTCTTTCAAAAGTGAGTAATCTCTCATGTAATTTTTTGAGTGAGAGAGAATCAAAATCTGGTCCAAATCTGAGGACTATAGAGTAGGTTTCCCATTTTTCTGGTAAAGACCTTAAAAATATATGCAACATAGATGAGTTTGTGTAGGTCTGACCATTTAATTTTAACTTAGATATTAAAGAATAAAATCTTTCAAACTATTGTGTCTAAGTTTCTCCATTAACATGAGTAAAAGTTTTATAACGTTGAGCAAGAATTTCTCTGGTGTTAGCAATCACCTGATCAGTTCCTCGAAACTATTCTTTTAGGCAATCCCATAGCTCTTTGGCACTTTCACAGTGTAAAAGTCCAACATATATTTCATTGGAGAGAGCCATTTGTAGATGCAATTGTGCGACTAGTGCTTCGGATTGAACAACAAACTTGTTTTGTGATTTGTCGTTGGTGCGAAGGAGGCTTTTAGAAGGTGCGAAGGAAGATCAGAAGGTGCAAAGGAAGAACTTTTGGTCGAATGTGTATAGTGTTTATTGTGTAGCTTGGTTTGACCAGACAGTTTGGGCGAACCTGCACATTCGCATGAACCAAATGGGCGAATGTGCAGTCTATAAATAGACAAGCTTGATTTTTGAATGTAACTTTTTGTCATATTATTCCCTCCACTTTCTGATATTCTCTCTAGAAGTTTTATTTAGCTCATTTCACGTTCTCACCCTGTTTGTATCATCTTTAAACGTGTAATCGAGTTGTTAATTAATGAAAAGCTTTTAAAAATGATGATTTGCTTGTTTTGATCTGTTTGACTATTATTTTGTGATTGTTTTAGGGATTCCGCACCTAAAACTAACTTGTTTGATCATTCTTTGTTGTTATACGATCCATTCACGCACATACAAAGTGGTATCAGAGCCATTCTGGATCAAACAACCACAAATTAATAGTTTCTCAGTTGATTTGGACCTAATTTTGGTCAAAAAGTTTTTATTTTCATTGAACAAACTGAATTGATAAGATTTTGATTGATTTCAACTTGATTTCAAGGTTAAATTGGATAATTCTCTTCATTAAAGTTGTTCCAAATCAATTCCGATTCAAAACCTGATTTAGATCATCAAAATCCATCAACATTTGATAAACATGATCAAAATTAACGGATTTTCAAAGAATAACCGTTTTTAAATTCTCAGGGGTCGAACGTAGAGAGAGTGGTCGAAAGTGGAATTTATTTTGGTCGAAAGAGGGATTTTGTGGTCGAAGGAGGTGTTTTAGTGGTCGAACGTAGACTTTCATTGCTTATTTTGTTCATTCGCCCATTGGTGTTACCTTCGATTGATCGAACGGTCGAAAGAGTAGAAAAACGGTCGAACGAGAGAAGAAAGCGGTCGAAAGAGATTTTGTGATTTCAGTCCACATTCGTATCAATCAAAACGGTCGAAGGAGAAGATTATTTCTCATTCGCACGTTCGATAATACGAAAGAGTATCCTGTTTTAAAACATTTCTAATCTTTTTGTGTTTAAACATTTACAGGTCAAGATGTGGAACTTCCCAACAACGCCAAGACCTACTCAAGCACCACAACAGCAGCCAACACAAGATCCATGGTCGGTTGCAGCCCAGAAGACTAGTCCACCATCCCAGCCAATCAATTACATGGCTATGACTAGTTCGGCTCCTCAACAAGTTGTTCAACCATTACAACAACCAATTGACAACTATTGGGGAGTAGCAGCAGCTGCAGTTCATTCGCAGATGACCAATGCCATATCCACACTTATTCATGATCTATCCTCAGGAAGCGGTAATCGTCCACCAAAGCTAATGGACATGAAGGAGTACAACACTTGGAAGACAAAGTTCAAGATTCATGTGGAGGGACAAGGACTTGAGGGAGCCGAGGCATGGCAGATGATAGTAAAGGGTTATGTTGCTCCTATTCTGGAGAATACTGGAGAACCGATACCGTTGGAGAATTTGGCGGATGATGAGAAAAAGAGGTTTGCTATAGAGAAGAAGGCATTTTCTCAGTTATCCCAGGCGATCAACACTGATTTGCTGCATCAGTTTGGATCGTGTACAACATCCAAATAATTATGGGATATGCTGAGAAACCGACATGATGGTAATGAGAAGACAAGGAAGCTGAGAATGGAAGAGCTTCGGAAAGAATTTGAGAACTTTAGCTACATGGGCAATGAGACTCTAAAAGAGTTGGTTCCACGGTATTGCCATTTGCTCACAGAACTTTCGAGTTATAAGATCAGCATACCGATGTCAGAATTGGTGGATAAATTTGCTGATGCTTTACCAGCATACTGGAACCAACACATTGAAGTGTTGAAGGAAAAGGATGCATACCAGTATTGGACTATTAACGAGTTCATTCAAAAGCTGGAAAACAAAGAAATGGAGGAGAAGAGGAAAGCCAAGAGAGCGTAGATGCCACAGAATCCAGATCTGTATGTGAGTGGTACATCTAACTCTCTTTCTACTTCAAGTACTACTTCAAACATTGCTCCTCACATTGCATGTGTGTCCAATGTTGTTTAACCCACAAAAGCACCTATCAACTATCTTGCCCAAACTTCATCATACACACCATCATACACACCACAATCATATCAAACACCAAACTTTATTCCACCTTTTTCACCATTACAACAAGCTGCCTGTTACACAGCAAGTCAACCTCAACAACAACAACAATATACTCCTCACATGAATCAGATGCAGATTACTCAAGCACAATCAAATCAAAGTCCGATTGTGTTAGAGACCTCGAATCTTAACAATGTGACTGTTGAGATTGCTCAACAGCATGTTGCTTTAGTATCTGCTATGGTTGCATCATACAACGGTTTGGTTGCGAGTCAGATTGGAAACAACAATCTCACCAATGAGGACTACGCACAAATCGATAAAGAGGAGATGGAGCTTATGGACATTCAGTGGGCTTTTGCAAGCATAATGAGGAGAGCCACTGACTTTATTCAGAAGACTGGAAGAACTGACCTTTCAACTTCTCCGAACACCACATACGACTTCAACAAAGCCAAAGTTACATGCTTCAATTGTAGTGAGAAGGGTCATTTTAAAAGAGAGTGTACACAGCCTGCACAACAAGGTAATCGAAACCCGTTCAATTCAACTTACCAAAACAGACAAAACCAAAACCAAAATCAAGTTTCATACAACAGTCCCAACATCTCAAGCTTTCAACCCCAAAACAATTACCAGAACCGTCAACATACACAACAAAATACCAACACTAGACAACCCACAACTCAAAACCAATCTCAACAAAATCCAAACCGAACCATTGTTCCTATCTCTACACCTAACACTCAAAACCAAAACCAAATGACAATCAAAACCAAGCACTTGTGATTCAGAAAGATGAAGGTTTTGATTGGACGGGTATGCAATTGGGGGTGGAGGAGATTACTGCTGGAAACGTGGCTTGTGTGGCACAGAAGATGAGTCTGGATGAGAATGAGGAGATTGAAGAGGAGGTTGTGATTGAGAAAGTGTCGGAGTTGAAAATAGAGGAAGTGAATGAGGATGTGATTGCTGAGGGTGAAGACAAGAAATCTGGTATGATTCTTGATTCTGTCACGGATGTTGGAGAGCACTATGATTCAGCTTATTCGGATATGGAGAGTGATTCTGATTCGGAGGTTAGTGTGAATTCACTAGATGATGACATTGATCAATTGCTAGCAGAAGCTGATTTCCTTATGACCCGCAAGTCTTGCATGGTGGATGATGCGTGCACCAAGTTTGACTACTCCAAATTCTTTGCAGGGAAGGAAGCTCACTTCGCGTTGATGGCAATGACAGAACCTCCTAAACCGGTAAGTTCTGAATCTCAATCTAAAGGGTGTGTTAAATGTGTTAAATGTGCTGATTTTGAAAAACTAACAGAAGAAAATAAGCTTCTCAAGGTACAACTTGAGAGTGCCAAAATAAACTGTCAGATTTATCAAAAAGACTTAAAATATTTCAACAAAGTTCTTGATGGTTATAAAAAGGATGTGTCTGAACTCAAAAAGACTTTGTCAATAAAACAACTTGCCATTAATAACTATATTAATGAAATGGAAAACACCAAGTTAGAAATGTCAACCATCAAGTGCTTTGCTGAAAAAGTGAACAAGAAGCTAGAGAGTTATAAGCACATTGCGTATGTAGTTGACCATATCATAGAAGAACCCTCCTAGTCGAATAGTGCAAAGTATAAGGCGGTCCCATCTCCGGTGTTGTTTGAAAACCATAAATTACATGCAATACCACCAGAGACGTTAGTCAATTCTGACTCCACATCAGAAAATGAGCCCAACACTTCTAGTGTCGGAGACCCGTATTCTGATGTGAGACCTGTTTTGGGAAACCATGAGGGTGTGGTCGCTGCTGATGATTCTGATGAAGAAGATGAACAATCTGAGACGGTTGAAAATGAAAGTGAAATCCCTGATGAAAATCATATAATCACTACTGAGCCAGTCTCACCATCTCAGATCGTTCATCCCATGGCAAATGCTCATCGAAAGAATGTTATTAAGAAAACTGAAAAGTCTGTTGGTAAGAGTGTTGAAAAGAAAGAGGTAAAGAAAATTGAGAAAAAATGTGATTAAACCGGTTGAAAAGAAAACTGAAACTAAATCTCAGAAAAATATGGTTAAACCGGTGGAAAAGAAAACTGAGATTAAATCTAAGAAATCTAATGAAATGAGCAACGAATCGTGTGACAAACCTGTGAAAATTTTCTATCGAATGCAAGGCTCCGATAAGATTTTGTCTGATGATGAATATCCGATTAAATTTGTCAATTATTCCAAAATTGAAAAGATCTAGCAGGAAAGTATGATTTGGTTTCCAAAATTTGAACGAACCAATGACATTCCTCCAGAAATTATAGAGAAAATTTATTCGGATAAAGATGCCAAGGTCAATGTCACACAATTTGTTTTGCCAGTTGATAAAGCAAACAGTTTTATTGAACCGACTTACTCGAAGGAACCAGCTCCTGAGAGTTTAAGGAAACAATGCATGGTTGATCGATATCCCATTGCTAGTTTTTCCAAGTCGCCGATCAAAGAAAACTATGAAGAATACCGTGCGTGTTATAAGTGCGGGGAAAGGGGACATTTACTTGCCGCCTGCCCGTACATACGACACAAGAAGCACGAGGTGGAGATGAGGCAACATCATGATTATCCGGTTGACAACTACGGTTATCCACAAAGACGGTATTTCCCTCAACAAGCACCGTATTATAATCAAAACAATTTTTACAACAAGAGGGAAAACCGTCCGATGACTTATGATAAGCGCAACCGGTAGCCACTGATAAACCAGTAAAGAAGCCTGTGATGAACTCAACTGCTGATAACAAAAAGGTTGCTCCTAAACCTAATGTAAAACCAGCAGTTGGACCTGTCTCTGTTAAATCAGAGAAGGTAACCAAGAAGGTTGCATTTAAAGATGAAGTAAAGAAACCGGCTGAGACCTCAAAATCTCAGATTCGGATCATGAAAAGGTATGAGCAATCTTGGTCATCTAAGGAGTCCGAAGGTGCCTCAACTTCACAAAATGTGAAAATTGAGAAAAAGAAAGTTGAGAGTGAGAAAAAGAAAGTTGAGAGTGAAAAGAATGGGGTTGAGAGAACCCAAGATGTTTGTGAATCAAAAGAATCTTTGAAACAACCTGGTCAAAGACCCAAGACCAAACAGGCTTAGGTCCCCCGAAAAATCTAACTGCTTTACTTGATATGTGCAGGGAGCTCCAGCTGGCCCTGTTAGCAGTCTATGGATTGTTGACAGTGGAGCTTCTGGTCACATGACAAGGGACCTCACGCTACTCTTTGATATCAAAAACATAAACGGAGGTTATGTAGCGTTTGCAGGAAATAAAGGAGGCTACATTACGATGGAGGGTAGTGTAAGCAATGGGGTTGTGACATTTGAGCGGATATCGTACGTGAAACAGATAGATTACAATCTGCTCAGTGTTAGTCAAATTTGTGATAAACAATTTTCTGTGTATTTTGATGACAAATCTTGCTATATCTTGAAACCTGGGTTTGAACTTCCAAAAGAGTGGGTGATGCTAAAGGCACCGAGAGTAAACAACTTGTATATTCTCGATATGTCCAAAGCAATGACCACCCATGGCCAAGTCACGTGTTTCCTCTCTAAGGCTACAGAAAAAGAATCTATAATGTGGCACAGGAGAATGGGACACATCCATTTGAGAAAGATGAACCAGTTAGTGAAGAATGAACTTGTCACGGGAGTTAATGTGAAACATTTCCATTTGAATGACAAGTGTGTTAGTTGCAAAAAGGGAAAGCAGCACAAACAGGCCTATAGACAAAAGAAAGTCAATTCCGTTGAACTACCGCTTGAGCGTTTGCATATGGACTTATTCGGTCCAATCAGACGTAAAAGTCATGCCGGGGAATTGTACTGTCTTGTGGTGACTGACGATTATTCTAGATTTTCATGGGTCATGTGCTTGCATCAGAAAAGCGACACTTTTGACAACCTGAAGGTTCTGTTTACACGTCTGGAGAATATATATGGTCTGAAGATCAAACGAATCCGGAGTGATAATGGGACGGAGTTCAAAAATGCTCAGATGGAGGATCTTTGTGCAAACAAGGGAATTCATCATGAATATAGCACTCCGTATACACCCCAGCAGAACGGTGTCGCAGAAAGAAAGAACAGGACTCTAATCGAGACGGCGAGAACTATGCTTGCGGATTCAAATCTTCCAGTCATGTTCTGGAACGAAGCTATTTACGCAGCATGTTATACTCTAAACCGTGTTTTAACAGTGAAGAAGTTTGGCAAAACTTCTTATGAGCTGTTGAACCGACGCAAGCCGAATCTGGAGTATCTAGAACCATTTGGTGCCCCGTGTACAATGCTGAATCCTTCGGAGAAGTTCGCACCAAAGGCTGAAGAAGGTTATTTTGTTGGATATGCAACCCCATTAAAACGGGTATTCAACAAAAGAACTAGAAACGTCGAGGAGTGGGCTAATGTCGAAGTTCAAAGATACACACAAAATGTACAGGGTGGAGGTCCAGATTGGATGTTTGATTACAAAGACTTCTTTGAATCATTCAATCTAGATAGCATGGTTGAAGAAGCTGTACTTCGCTTATATTACGAGGTCGAAAACACCGTAACTTCACCGTTAGTGCGTCCGATCACTGTAAACCCCCAAGCAGCTTCTAATGATACCACTGCTCCTGTGATGGAAGAAGAGGTGTTCCAAGAAGCTTCTACAACGCTTAATTCATCAAATTCAGAAGGTGAAGACGATGATGCAACAAGTGAAGCTATTCTGGACAATGCTACAGTGACACCACCAGTGAACCCAACTACTACTGATGCTTCAACATCGAATGTGGGTAATGATCTGGTTTCTTCAGAGAATTTGACAACTCAAACGGGAGTACAAGTACCTGATTATCCGAAATCTCGGATACATCGGATACACCCGCTTGAACAGGTTATTGGTGATCCGGGTAGCAGCGTGATGACAAGAGGGCAATTGAGAAATGCTCAAGCACCAGAAAATATTGGCAATCTTGCTTTATATGCCAAAATACAGAAATCTTGTTTTCAAAATGACAGGTCTTTCGCTTGTTATGTTTCGTAGGTCGAACCGCGGACGTACAAGGAAGCTCTTTTGGATGATGCCTGGGTGGAAGCAATGCAAGAAGAGTTGTTACAATTTTAGAAACTCGGTGTATGGACACTGACAGATTTGCCCCCAGGAAGAAAGAAAATTGGAACCAAATGGGTGTTTAAGTGTAAGAAGGATGATAGAGGAGTCATAGTGAGAAACAAAGCTCGCTTGGTCGTTCAAGGTTTTCATCAGGTTGAGGGAATCGACTATAATGAAATCTATGCACCGGTTGCACGCTTGGAAGCTATCCGAATGTTCCTAGCGTTTGCATCATGAAAGAAATTCAAGGTGTATCAGATGGATGTAAAGAGCGCATTTCTTTATGGTGTGGTCAAAGAGGAAGTTTACGTAGGTCAACCGCCAGGCTTTGAGGACCCTATTCACCGGGATAAGGTTTATGTGTGAAACAAAGCTCTCTACGGGTTGCACCAGGCTCCGAGACAATGGTATGAGGAGCTGAGCACGTATCTTCTCTCGAAAGGATTCAAACGCGGACTGGTAGACTGCACACTGTTCACGAAACGAGCAGGAGATGATTTGCTTCGTGTACAAATTTATGTTGATGATATTATTTTCGGGTCAACTAACGAACTTCTATGCAGGGAATTTGAAAAAGTTATGCAGGAAAAGTTCGAAATGAGCGCAATGGGAGAAATGCAGTTTTTCCTAGGCTTGCAGGTGGAACAAAGACCAACGGGGATCTTTATTCACCAGACGAAATACGTTTCTGAAGTCTTGAGCCGATTCCAGATGGATGATTCGAAGCCGATGGATACCCCGATACAACCTAATCACGGGATTGGAGTTGATCTTAAGGAGGAGCTGACTGATCCATTTACATACAGAGAAATCGTCGGATCTCTGATGTAACTCACCTCGTCTAGACCTGATATAATGTTTGCGACATGTCTTTGTGCACAATATCAATCGAAGCCAAAACAGAGTCATCTTGCAGCTGTCAAGCGTATCCTTAGATATCTGAAGGGTTGTCCATCGAAAGGACTTTGGTACCCTCATGATGATAATTTTGACCTAATCGCTTTTAGTGATGCAGATTGGGGCGGCTGTGACAAAGACAGCAAATCCACAACGGCTGGATGTCAGTTTATGGGGAGCAGGCTCGTGACCTGGCAATGCAAGAAACAAACCACAGTTGCACTATCCACATGTGAAGCAGAATACGTTTCAGCATCGAGCTGCTGCTCACAGGTTCTTTGGATCCAACAACAGATGGTGGATTACGGTTTGCAATGTCTTAAAACCCCTGTTTACTGTGATAATGAGGCCGCAATCGCATTAACAAAAGACTTAGTAAATCACTCAAAGGCTAAACATATCCGGATTAAATATCATTTTATCCGTGATTGTTATGCTAAAGAGTTGATCGATATGGTCAAAATCCACACTGATTACCAACGTGCTGATCTTTTTACCAAAGCTTTTGACAAATCCAGATTTGATTATCTTTTAAAAGCTAATGGTATTAAAGAAAAACAGGACTGATCACCACCTCAGTCTATCACTTTTTAGTTTAAATTTTTACTGCTTTTCAGAAAAATTTCGAAAAACCAAAAACATTGAAAAATTTTAAAAAACCATAAAAAAAATTAGAAAATTTCTTTGCTGACTGCTATATCTTCTTCTCTTAGATTAACGCCGTCAGATTTCTGTGAACAAACGATATCTAGACAGTCACATATTTGAAATGCTCCAGCTTATCCTTGGGAACAGTAAATTCGAAAATCTATAAAAATCAAAAAAATCAAAAATGATTTCCTGGAGTATAAAGGGAAATGATAGTACATCAGTGGGGATCTGACACATTCTAAGTAATGTACTGCTATATAGGGCGTGTGTCTGAGTCTGTGCGATGTGCTGATAGGCTTCGTAGACCTATTACTGCATGCCTGATACATACATATCAAACGAATTGATGTGTGGATGAACTCCTCATGGGCATATGGTCTTAGTACCGTAATTTCGTTTGATAGGGTATTTGTACAAAACTCGGAGGTTTAGGGTCGTTATGTTATTAGTTGTCTGGGGATAGCCTATCTGATCTTCTACTGTAAGTCATTACGGACCTAGATCAGATAGGGTGTCTTTATAAAAGAGCTTTATGCCAAATCCCAAAGTTACCGAATTGAGGAACTTTCCATGTTATATGATGATCAAAGATTATCTATTACATCGTATTAATCACTGATGCAAATCATGATTAATATCAGTCCTCAACCTGGTATAGTGCATATGTTACTTTGCTGCATTAATTTGTTGACCTGTATACCTCTATGCATTATATCTTGTACAATCACGCTTTACAATGAGTCTTTGTGCATTTACTTCTTGATACGGGAGTATGTCGTGTGCGTGGGAACCACAGACAATTGCGTTTATACTATAAATATCAGTATCAGTTTAAAGCACTGCATAAAAGTCTGCATGTGATTTTATGTGGATCACAATATCAGCAGTTGCCAGATCACACATTGTCTTTAATGATAATAATTTAAAAAGATCAACGGTGTGATCAGATTTCTCAAAAACTGATATGATCCCTTTACCGGAAATCCCAAAAACATTTACAGTTTTTCATTTACATTTCTGCATTTTATTTTCTCGTCAAAAATTACAAAACTCAAAAAGATTTTAGGTGTGCTTTAGCATACACTTTAGAAAATCCAAAAAGATTTTTCTTTTCCATCTTATTTTTGATAACTGATGGTGGTTGATGTCGATTTTCTAAACCTTGTTACACCATTTGAGCTTTGTAACTTTTTAAATGTGAAAATATGATTGTTGGATGCTTAAAAGTTGGAAAATAATTGGACCGGGACTCGTTTTTGAGATTTGGAAAATTTATCAAAAATCCCATTTCTCATTCGCCCATTCGGTTGGTCGAATGTGGGATTTTTCATGTTCCTTCGTATGTTTTAAACGGGCGAAGGAGAGTGTTCTTGAACTTATATTTCATTCGAACCCTTTTGGTTCATTCGAACCTTACACTAGGGTCGAAGGAGACAAAAGTTTCTCTTTCGTACGTATAGAATGGGCGAAGGAGGATGCCTATATATACCTTTCTGTCTCATTCGAACCCCATTCAAAAAATTTTCAGAAATTTCATCTTAACCTCACCTTGTTGCTTTGATATTTTGAACCTTATCATTGTGTTCGTCTTCAAACAGTGATCATTTTCCACTATCATATACAGGTTAACATCAAGGATTGAACGACTTAATCTCTGTTTTACTGTTTCGAGCCCTAGATCATAAAACTGTTAATAATCAATTTCATTGTGACAATTGCTGATTAGGATTCATTATATGTGTGTTTTAGGGGGAGAATAACTTTAAACCATGGATTCAAAACCAACAGGTTGATCAATTGATCATCTGTTGTGTTTAGAACCCTAGTTTTAATTGAAAACACATATATAATGATTAATTGATGAATTTGTTAGTATAGTATGGTTAATCGGCATTGTTAGATGCAATACCAATCAAAAGAACATGATCAGAAAACTTGAATTTCAAAATTGAAAATTTAAAATAAGAACAGTCACCTTCGACCCTTTCGAATGGGCGAAGGAGATAACCAACCGGTCGAATGAAGAAAGTTTGGACGAATGAAACTTTTTATCAAAATCAATACATTCGTACCATCAAACTTTCTCATTCGTACCTTATGGATTTCTCATTCGTACCCCCGTTTGGGCGAATGAGAATGTTTATTACCAAAAATTTCAAAGTTTGAACCTTTGTCGATTTTTAACACGTGTCTTTGTTTTGTTTTGCAGTTTTAACCATGTCCGAGCAGGAAAAGACGACTGAACAAGCTGGATCATCCTCATAGCCTGCCAAGACAGTTCCTGAAGAGCTTTTAGCCTTCGAGAATGCGCATAACTGCTGTGCGTATCTCGGAGAGGTTAAAAAGCACACAGAGTTTATCGGAATCATAGAATTCTTGAAGAGATGCAGGGTGATAGATGCTATTGCTACACCGATGATTATTTATAGAGATATGATGCAAGAATTCTGGTCGGGAGCGAAGCTTGATTTCTGGAAATGCGAGTCATGCTTGACTAGCAAGATTCAAGGGCAGAGAGTTATTGTTTGCGAGGAGGATCTAAGAGAAGCGTTGAACTTAGAAGATGAGCCGACAGATCCTAAGGAGTTTAGTTTTATGGATCAGCGAAAGTGCTTTCTAAGAATGAAATACAATGGACCAATCACTGACGGTTCATTGCACAAAGGAAAACTGTGCCCTCAATTCAAATATCTGGCACATGTTTTGATACATGTCTTTGGATCTGCAGCTGGAGGATATGACTTGATGCGAAAGAGTATCAGCTCCATGATGGTTGCCTTGGTATTGAACAAACCGTTCAATGTTTCAGGCATGCTGATGGATCATTTATTAGAGCCTGTAAACGGCACGAGGAATCTGAAGTATCTACTTTATCCTCGTTTCCTCCAGATGGTGTTTGACAACAAGTATAAGGAATTGAAAAGAGATCATAAGCACATAGTTGTTCAGGAACATATGTCGCTTAATACACTTGCTAGGATGAAGGCGTATAAGGGATTGCCAGTTAATGAACGTCCACCAGTAAGGCGTTTATTTGGACATCTAGCAAGAGTTGATTATACAGATCCAGGTGAAGGGCTTGTGAGACATGCGAACAGTGATTCTAATCCTGATAACCCATTACATCCTGTTGATCCTGATGCGAAACGCAAAAGACAGGTTGTGAATGTCGGTGCAAAAAGTGGAAAGATTAAGAAGAAGGAGATAAGGTTAGAGGTTGCGACTGAACCTGAGAAGAAGAAAAGCACACCAAGAAGATATAAGAGCATGGCGAAGAAAGGGTTACACTTAGTTGATGAGGCCTCGGTTGATTCTGAAGAGACGCAGGAAGATGAACATTGGGATTCAGATGCTGAGACAGTAAAGACTACCACGCCCAAGGCCACTGAGGCTGGTGTGTCTGCTAGTCAGAATGTTGATGATCAAGGGAACAAGAGTCCTATTCCTGTTGATGAAGATGAATTGACTTTGAATGTTGAAGAAGATTTACTTGGTTCTCCTGTACAAGCTGATAAGACAAAGAAGAAGAAACCAGAGAAACCTAGTATCAAGAGAAAGAAGGAGATTGAATCGCTTATAGCTGGTAAGAAACTACCACCGGCTACTAGTTCTAAGTCACCGGTTACTGCACCAGCACAAAAGAAGCAAAAGACTACGACTACATCGAGCACACAACAGAGTGAAGATATACCTGTTGATCAGTTTAACGAAGCATTGGATAATGTGCTCAAGAAGATTAGAAAAGGCAAACTGCCTGATGTTGTTGAACCACCTATGAAGAAGAAAGTTTCGGTGGATAGTGATATTATGAGTGCTATGAATCAAAGATTGTCTGAGATGATGAATATAATCAACAAACAGCAAACTGAGATCGAGCAATTGAAAACAAATGATCAAAAGATGTTGGAAGTCGTAGTCACATCACATGATGATAATGAAGTTTTGAAGAAAACTATCAAGAGGTTGAAAAGAGAGAATAAGAAGTTGCTGAAGCACGAGCAACGAAACACCAGAAGAATTATTGTCTTGAAGGAGGAGAACAAACAGCTGAAGAAGAGTAACAAGAATATGGATAATTTGATCAAAGACTTGTACTCTCGAGCTCCTCAACTTCAAGCTGGTGAAGAAGATAAGGAAAGAGAAGAAGAACAGGTCGATTTTGAACCATCTGACGAAGAAGAAGATGAAGAACTTGATGAAGATGCAGGTAATGATTCTAAGAAGAAGAAGAAAGATGATGGAGATGATGGAGGTTCAGATGGTGGATCGAGTGATGGAAACAGCTCTGCTTTCGATAGTAGTGATGATGATGATGATGATAACGCTGACAAGTTTACATATGAAAAACGTGACTCAAGTAAGGGTGGAGAGTCGAGCTCTAAGACTCCAGGAGAGAATGTGGATGACGATATCTTCTGGAATGAGAAATTGCAGTCGTTATCTGAAGAAGACAAGAACATGTATCGCCAGATGCTCACAGATCGAGTCTGGACTGTAACACCCCAACCGATGGCGGAAACATCGGGATGTCACGTATTGATGATTGTTCAATAGCTCATGGTAAATAATAATTCTCATTATATGATTTAGATAAATTACATACAATTGTTCTACAAGAATTCGTACATCAAATAATCAAACAAAACTTCAAATATCTCCTCATGCTAGCTCTAGACTTCAAGCATCAGTATTTCCTGTTGAGTTTGGAAAAATGGGGGGGGGTCAACTAGAAGTTGGTGAGAATACATAAGCCATGTCAAGCAAATAGTTTAAGTATAAAAGTTTAGCAATTCATATGTCTATCGTAAGTTTAAGTCTACATGAATAAACATGATATGTTGAATCGACATAATCAAACCTCCGACTAGTTTAGGTCCATCCCGTCATCCACGGTTCACCTTAATATGTTGGAACGATAACAATCACCCACGCTACCTATGTAGGAGGTACACGTATCCGGGTGGGATTGTCAATCCAATAGATCTATTATTGAGTATCGCCGGCTTGGCCATAGCTAATGATTATGTAATGTTGAAACTCGTTGAAACTCGTTGAAACTGTTGTTGTCTAATTCATGAGGCATTAAAGTTTACAACTAGACATGCATGTAGAATTGCTTAAGTATAATGTTGCAAGTATGAAGAATTGCATAAACATGGTTACGTAAACTCACCTTAGCAAAGTATTAAGTCTCGAGAAAAAGTATAAGTGTAGCCCCAAAGACTCAACAACATAGCTAAGAAATCCGAAAAAAAAGAATATCATGCTTCCAATTCGCCAATTACAAGAGCTTATAATCAAAGCTTCAATTGTAGAAGTAATAGACTATAGAAGAAAGGTATGAGGGAGAGTTTAATCGGATTGAAACAATCGATTTAGAGGTGCAAAGTGTAATGGGTCATAGGTGGGTTTTTATACTAGTTTTGGATTCAATTAGCCATTAAAATTGGTCAACACCATAAAGTAAGGTTTTATGATGAATTGACTATTTGACTAAGACTTTGACTGTTTGACTAAGACTTTGACTAGGACTTTGACTATTTGACTCAAGGCTTTATTTAAATAAAAAAAAAATCTTGTATGTGAAAAAAAAAAAGAATTTAGAATCATATTATTATTATTATTATTTATATACATTTATGTATGTATATAAGTTGTGAGTTATGATAAATAAAGACTTAGGCGCATTTGTATAATATTAATGATAAAGATGTAAATAAAAAAATAAGGGCTTTTATGTATTAAAATTTTGGGGAAAATTTTGCGATGTTACATGGACGATTGACATGACAAGCAGATTTCCAGAGATATTCGAGTCGAGCAATAAACTATTTGAGTTGGAGTTTGATGACCCTGATCTTGAAGATGGAGAGGTTTCTGCGGCAATTTCAAAAGAGATACTTGAGGGTTTAGCTAAACAGGTGGGAAAGACTTTGGAAGAATTGCTTGCTGATAATTTTATTCCAAAGATACCTGAAAAGGAAGCCGGGAATCATTCTGATGACCGTGATGTTCCTGCTTTTGAGGATGTTGAAATGGAAGACATAACGAGTGAGGAATATCCACAATATTTCAAGAATAATCAAGATTGTGGATTTCCTGGATTCTCAGATGAATTGCTAAACCAAGCCGAGAAACTGGCGAAAGAGAAGAGTAAAGCATTTGAAGATGAAATTTTCAAAGGGCATGACAAACCACGGTTCGAGCAGTCGGAGAGTTTGAAGGAATTCTTGAGGAAATTGAAAGAGAAAGAAAACAATCGTCCGAAAGCTGAAATTCAAGGAAGCTTTTACAAACTTCATAGTGGTATTTTCAAAGGTCGTGCATTGGCCTGGAAGTTTGTTAAAGAATTGAGATGCATAGCAGTGAAGTGGGAGAAGGGGATCTTATATTTCGATAAATTTCATCATTTGAAGACTCTTCCCTATTGGGCAATCCGTGATATTTGCCGTCACCGTTTAACGGGAGCGTCAAATAGTCAGATTACCTACTTTGCTGAGAAGATGACGAGAGAAAGACGAACCAAGTGGGATTTGTTTGAACCACAATATCCGAAACGTATTGTTCATAAAAAGGATATTGATCAGATTATAGGTATGCCCAAGGTGACGTTAAAGTACAAACCACTGCGAGTGTTGAAAAAGATTCCTTTGTTGTCAATCCCACAACACATCGCTAAAGATTTCATTTGGTGGTATTACGACTGGAAGATAGCAGAGGCTGTGATTGTATTGAAAGACGGAGAGAAGAACTACAAGAAAATACACATTTTTGATCCCATGTGGTTAATCAACTGTTCACATGAGGATATAATAATGTTGTTTTACAATCCGATCTATTTTGATGCGAAGGATGCTGAGCAAGCAGGAAAGTACCAACGTGTGGTATTTCTGTGCTTTGCATATGACATTAATGCTGGTTGTGACTATGGCGAGAAGCTCGGAAAGTTTGTTGAAAAGCAAAAGGTGCCTGAATTGAAAAAGACGAAGCAAAAGCAATTTCAGGAACCGGTTTTGACTAATGAACAGAAGATTCAACGACATATCAAACTGATGAACATTAGAATGGACGAACAACGTCGACAGCAATCCAAGCAATAGTCGAGGGGGAGTTTGTAGATGCAATTGTGCGACTAGTGCTTCGGATTGAACAACAAACTTGTTTTGTGATTTGTCGTTGGTGCGAAGGAGGCTTTTAGAAGGTGCGAAGGAAGATCAGAAGGTGCGAAGGAAGAACTTTTGGTCGAATGTGTATAGTGTTTATTATGTAGCTTGGTTCGACCAGACAGTTTGGGCAAACCTGCACATTCGCATGAACCAAATGGGCAAATGTGCAGTCTATAAATAGACAAGCTTGATTTTTGAATGTAACTTTTTGTCATATTATTCCCTCCACTTTCTGATATTCTCTCTAGAAATTTTATTTAGCTCATTTCACGTTCTCACCCAGTTTGTATCATCTTTAAACGTGTAATCGAGTTGTTAATTAATGAAAAGCTTTTAAAAATGATGATTTGCTTGTTTTGATCTGTTTGACTATTATTTTGTGATTGTTTTCGGGATTCTGCACCTAAAACTAACTTGTTTGATCATTCTTTGTTGTTATACGATCCATTCACGCACATACACCATTGCCAACTTAGAGAATGCCTTAGCATTAAGCTTAAGTTTTAGGAAATCTTCATCAGTGTAGTCTTTTGGTTCTTTTGGTCTTTCTACTTTAGTCTCTGGATCAGTTATTACTGGTTTATGAGGTCCATACATGACAGATCTCCAACATCCGGTATTTGTTTGAGATAAAGTATATGCTAACCTCTTTTGCCAGATATTGTATTCATTTCTGGCCAGCATAGGAAGTTTATTGGCAGATCTAGTATTATAAGGGTCCATTTTTAAGAAATATGTTTGATTAAGGATTTCTTAAAGTGATGGATGTTTAAGAAAAGTGAACTGTTATCCTTTGTTGAATATCAATACGAGTCTGTGTCTGATTCTCAATTTACTAAATTGATATTTGATTAGATGAACTAGAGCTCTAATACCAATTATTGGATCAGTATAGTCTTATAAACAGATTCTTATCTAGAACACTTGCTAGGATTTATCAAAGTATTTAGCACGGGAAAATAAGTATAAGTGTTCTAAGCTAAAATTTCACTTTTAACAGGAGTTAGTACTCCCCCTCAGTTAATGAACTAAAGCAGTAAGTGAGAATCAATGTAATGAATAAATAAAATGGTTTCAATGATTCTCAAAATATATTAGAAGTGTTACTGCCAAAGATTGTCTAAAATAGAGGGGATGAACCCATCTATTTATAGACCAACAATACGTACATTGGAAGTATTGAAATGATTATAATAATACTACAATAGGCTGTAGTATTGCAACTTGTACATAAAGTAACTTATACTAATCTAAAACTAAACTCTTGAAGATCAAGGGTGGTGGGGAGTTTCCAAGGAAGTACTGAGGAGTGACAAACTTCTGATGAGTAAACTTCAGGAGTCTGTCTTCAGAAGTTGTTCTTCAGATGTTTGTCTCGTTCATCTTCAGAGCTTTTGATCTTTACTCTTTTGGACTTGTATCAGCTTCTTCAGGACTTAGTGATAATCTACTTCAGCAACTTCTATACTTAAACAAAACATGCAGAGGATGTAAGACTAAGGTTTATACTGGCTTGTCAATCCTCTTTGACCCTGCAAAAAATAAATGTGAATGAATACAATTTTTAAGAAAATGTAGTGTACCCTGACAAAAATGCTTTAAGGTGTCCCGTGTTGTTTTCTTAGCCAGCTTTAAATATTCGTCAAGTGTGTCAGTCGTGTTACCGTACGCAAGTATGCGTACTGCTGAAGTACACTTTTCAATAGTGGTAAATCCAAGCGCCCCTCTCGCATCTGGTTTTTGCTTAAAGTAATCAAACGCATTTCCCAATTCTCCCGAAATACGTAGAAATAAACGTTTCCTCATCCGGAAACGACGCCTAAAATATTTGGGTCCAGATAAGTTGGCTCTTCATCAAAGTAATCTTTCATTAAACGAGCATTTGCCTCCAAGCGGTCGCCTTCCATATATTTTCTTCGTAAAATAAGACGTGGAGGATTACTAACATGTTTCATATACTTCGTCGTGAGCACACAAGCATTTGTAACCAACTCCTGCTCGATCTCCTCGTCGGTTGAATCACCTGTATCTCCTAAAAACTATTTGTAATAATAATCTGCAATGGATGATGAGGAGTTCGGGGAACTCATAATTTTTATAAAATTTTGTGGTGTGATGTGTTTTTTTACAAAATGAAGTGGTGTGTTGTGTGTTTTTATAAAAGTTGTGGTGGTGTGACTATGTTAAATAGGTGATTGTATGATTAAGAAAACACCTTTTTTTAACCAACGACTCAATATTTCAAATGATAATAATGCCGTTGGGTTCCTACATGTGGCATATTTTGATTGGATGAGGCAAAAATTTCACCCATCTAAAATTTCACTCCATTGTTGTTCGAGTCCCTTTAGCGCCCTAGGGGGCGGTGTGGCGGACGCGATTGGAACGCTAAATGCCCCTTTAGTGCCCTATTAAGGCACCACTACAGTCGGTCTAATATGGTGATGGTAAGATACCGAGATCGTTCAATGATACTTGAGGTTTTTAATAGCGACTCTTTGTCAATGTCTAGTCAATCCAAAAATAAAGATTTAATTTTGTGTCTTATTAAAATAAAGAATAATAAAAAACAAAAAAAGAATAGCTTTGTCATCAATACGAAGAAAATGGGGTGTTTGAGATAGTTATACCTTTTGATGTTTTGTTATCTAAAAGTTAACATAGATCATAAAATCTCGTTTTTGAGGCAAGAAGTTTTATTTCGTTAGTACCATAAAGTTGTGGAGTTATTTTGGGGGACCCTCGCAAACTAAACCGTATTCGCTTGAATCAACAAAGAAACTCTTCGTAAGGTTGGGTAAAACTACAATGAGCTGAATCAGCAGGGAACTATATATCGTTGTTGTCATAGATCATACAAGTTAACATAGATCACACAAGCACTCTTTTGATATCTGTCATCCGGTCAGAGGGATTGACCAAGAGTGGGGGTGTCAACCCATTAGATCCATCTCAGTGTTTCATGGCTATGTCCATAGCTAATGGTTATGGTATGATGTATGACACGAGGGCTTAATGGATCCTGAACCTTAATATCTCATGTTCATATAATAGTCATAATTGAAATTGAAAACTGTACGCATGTTTTCCCCCGGAAAAATGTAAAAACTGTAAAAAGGGGTCGTGAAATACTCTATTGGTGTCTGGTCTGGGATGCCCTAAGTTCATTTAAAGGCAACCTTAAGTCTATGTTGGGATCTAACTACCATGCAATTGTTCACCCGATTGGAACACCTATGGATTAGGGGCTTCTGTACCACTATCTACATGTGTTACACACTGTATGTGATAGAAAATGTCTGTTTTGTTGTTAATGTTGCTATGTTTAGTCTATTCTTGGTAAAACAAGTGACTTGAATTACTTAATGTTACCGAGTGTTATTTATGCCTCAGTTATGTAAATCTATGGTGGGATATGGACTTATTCTTTTGGCAATTTTGTATAAAAACAACATATTTATGTGTTTTGCCTTTGTACATACTCGCATATTGGTGTTTATCATAGGTTTCCAAGAAAACTCTTGTGTTAAGTTTGTTAACAAATGTTTTTAAGTTTTTTAACACATGTTTATAAAACAATTCATGGTATAACCTATAAAACTAAGCAAGATTGGTTTATCTTGGGCCGGCCTTGGCTCTATACACTGACGCATACACTCATACGTATGCGTAGGTGTACGCATATATCCATATATGTGTCTTAAGGTGTATGTAATCGTATATATGTGTGTGTATCTTGAAGTGAAAACATTGAACCTTTAACATAAAACTTAAGTGTTTAAGTTGGTTTTACTCGACAACTAGTGACTTGGTGTTGTTTTCGAGTGGGTGTAATCGGGTGAACCATTCATGTGTTCAAACTTTATGTAAGGAAAGATAATAAATCGGTTTTGGTACCTCACTTATGTGTAGCCAAGAATATTAAAAGGAAATAAGCTAATCTCCCTACAACGCAACTTCTAGATGCTTGTTAGAGACTTGGAACTCCTAGATGATGATAGTGAACGATCGAATCAAACTCCCCGAGTATGGGTTCTTTCGGCCGAGAGGTAACAAGAGGGAAAAGAAGTGTTTCAAGTGTTAGTGAGATTTTGAGAGGTTGTGGTGTGATTTCCTTTCAAGTGTTAGTGAGATTTTGAGAGGTTGTGGTGTGTTTTCCTTATTCTCTTATGCCCTATATATAGCCAAGAATGGGAAGGAAAGGGCTTGTATCATTGGTTCATAACTAGGGTAAGTCAACTCATTGTTTTCATGGTGTTTAAAAGATGGTTTCCTTGTTAATGTAACTAGTTGACCTTGGCTTTTTGGTTGTTTGTGTACGGGGATAAGGACCGAAACTTACATGGGGAAGGAACAAGGTTGTTTTGGCAAGTTGACAAAGATTGGATGTTCATGGGGATTATGGGCCGAAATATATGAGTGTAGGTGGACAAATTAGGAAGTCAAAGTTATCTAAGTCCATGGGATGGGATAACAAGGTTTCTTGTTAGTGAAACACCTAGGTTTTTGAAGTTGTTGGATTGTGGTGTAGTGGTCGATTTGTATGGGGAAGGAAAACATGATTTTTGTGGCAAGTCAACATGGCTTGGAGATTGTGAAATGATTGTAGATGCCATTCTTGAGTAAAGTCTCTTGTGAGGATAAGAATGGTGACTTGTATGTGAGTGTGTATATATGTATCTGTGTGTGTATATGTGTTGCCGTGTGTGTGTGTGCGGTCGTGTATACATATGTGTGTGAGGTATTTGTCATTTCCAAGCATATGTTGATGTTTGTGTGTACATATTGTTGTATGTATGTATGTATGTGTGGGTGATAATACATTTGTTTGATTCCAATACTCACACTCTTCTTCGAGGATCAAATTTCAAGGTTACATGTGAACACATTGCTCGTGTTTTTACTAGTTTCCATAGAATACGCGTCGGTAACCTGATGTTAATAAACATTGTTTTTTTTTTGTTCTTGTCAGGGCAACAATTTGAAATCGTATGTTCAATTGCAAGGATGTCTCACCACTAGGATTTTGTATTGGTTTCTGGTAGTCTAGGATGTACTATTTGACTAGCTAAGGCCTTACACTAACTAGTGTGTCTACTGTTAGACTACACGTCTCGGGATTGACTCGTTGGAACCCTGTATGGCCCACTTATGATAAAATAGAGGACATGTAATGATATGCACACTGTATACATGTAGCTTAGTGTACGTATATGATCTGTGATATTGACGGGTGTCACATTCTCCCCCTGTTAGAAAGGGCCAAGGTTAGTGAGGTCTAGTGCACCAAAACCACTAACACACCACCTCCCTACCTCTCTCCCTCTCCCCTCTCGGCTCGCACCACCACCAAACCACATCACCACCACCGCCGAACCCTCACCAACACAACAAAACCACCCCACACCCAAGCCTTTACACATAAACATTAACTTTCAAGGGATCATTAGGGGTACAAGGAGCATAACAAGGTTGTACAAGGCCCCTAACTCCCTCTTTTTCTTAAGATACTAGGAGGTATAACATTATTTTCTTAAAATTATGTTTTTACTCCTACATAGTCTTTAAAATACAAAGTTGTTCACTAGTATGTTTACTCTTGTAACTTAATCAAACAAGTGGGTGAACTCATGTTTTAAGACACATTGTGTTAGTGATGAAAACCTATGTGTTTACACCTCCTTAAAGCCGAAATATATATATGGATATATATATATATATATATATATATATACTATATTAATAAGCATATAGGAAGGGCAGAAATGGTCATTTGCCACTTTTAAGAGATGTACAACACCTTAAAGCATATTGTACAATGACTCCATGCACAAAGTCATTAAAACTTTTAAAGGGTACATGTTTTGAGGCATCGGGTACAAGCCTATTATGCTAAAGAAAAAAACACGGGATACACATTACTAGGGTTAGTGTTTCATATTCGCATTTCTTATCCGCCTCCATCCTCTCTCTCTCTCACTCACTCACTCACTCACTCTCTCTCTCTATTCAAAAGACAGATCGATGAAGATTTCAACAGATCTAATCTGATTTTGCTCTCCTCGGTGGCTGTAGATGGTTGTTGTCTGGTTAAGTTAGCGATTCCCCGTGTTTTCGATCTTCTCATCGAAGACTGTAGATTTCACCACTCGACAACCCTAGGGTAAGTTTTTAATCAACTTCATTTATGGTGTTTAGTGATTTTTTTGGTAAATAGAACATATCGAAGACTGTAGATTTCACCACTTAACCTCACCTCAGTTGCATTGTTACAGCTATATCCATAGTCTTCTGTTCACTACTAGAAAAAAACCCCTTTCTTGATGCGCATTGCGCGTCATAATAGGGTGTTTATGACACACAAAAAAATGTCAAGGAAGAACATGTCATAAAACTTTTATGACATGCAAGCGCGTGTCATCTTTTAATGACACGCGCTAATGACACTCTTTTATGACACGCATTTATGACACTCTTTCATGACAAACTTTTATGACACTCTTTTTTGACATGCATTTACGGCACACGTTTATGACACTCATTTTGCGTGTCATGCCTTTTTTACGTAAAAAAAAATCTGCAAAATAACTAATAACCCTGGATTTATATTTATATTTATAATAAAAAAATCAATAAATTACATAATAAAATTGCATATATTATATATACCACCAAAAACCCCATTACAATATAAGCATTTATCGAATCCTAACACAAGTATTAACGATTATAAAAATATTGTGTCAATACATTACGTTAGTCTAGAGCTAAATATACGAATCACTTGAAAATGAAGGTTGCGGCATAACTTGACCATTCTTCACGACTGAGATCAATATCCGCATCCGTGTAGACATCTACTCCTCCCCCCAACCTGAGACAATAATCATATTAATAAGATGAAGGTTAAGGTTCATGATGGTAATGAGCGAGAAAATACCTTTTTCATGTGTAATGAGCGAGAAAATACCTTTGTAATAAGCGCCTATTTGGTTTAGGAAATGATTCGAAGATTGCCGAACACATAGCATTCACTCGAGCTTCCTTCTGATCAATTTCTAGATCAAATAACCATTATCAGTACAAAGTATGCATGATATAAATTAGAAATGTGAATCATTATCAACATATAAGTTAGATAATATAACTAAAAAAATAAAGAAACCTGTTTCGTATTCTTGAACTCATGCATCTTGTCTCAAGATCCCTTCAACTTTGCTTCCTGTTGCATCGATTTTAACGCGGGGAGAGTATAAGTTAACTCATAAAAAGAAGACCATTAGCAGCTGCAAGTTTACAACATCCGCTTGCTGAAGCATATTAGACTAAAAACTTGATCCGTATGACATAACAAGAATAAAAAGTTAATTAATTTTCACCAATAAAGGCACTCATATACATAACCAAATTGCAACACAAAGCATAAGTGATTTATATCAGTAATCTTTCACCAAAACAAAACTGATATTTTACTCCATAGGCAAAATACACAGGCGGACAATCATATAGCACCACTATAGCACCGATATAGCACCACTATAGCACCGAGATTGACCGATACCCGCGATAAAACCGATATAGCACCGCTATAGCACCGAGATCTCCATCCAGATTACTTATTCGTCAAGTTAAAAGTCATCAAATAACATAAGCAAACCCTTATATCCAAAAATGAACTTCCATCAACGATGTATCATCATCCAATTGATTAAAATAAAAATTCATAAAAACTTATAAATTATTTATGTACAGAAGAGAAATAAACTCACACATCATTCATTGCAAAAGTTATTCCAGAGAGAGGTTGTTTAGCAGCAGGAGGCGGCAGCTCAGGAAACGAAAGCAACTCAAACCGTTCAACAAACGCTCCAAACGGTGACGGCGACGTAGAAGGGGGCAGGGATGACCAAGCAGAAGAAACTAAATGATTGTAGCCATAACTTTTGTCATCAGCTTTGAGAGCAACATGTTCATGAGAGGTGGAGCCACGACTTGAAATAGCTTTTCTAAACTCCATGAATGTTCTACAACCTGAAGCTATAAAAAAAATTTGTTTACTTCCTTTATTGAATAACACTTTGGTACACGCATGACTAGATTGCCCTTTCACTTAAATCATCAAGCAATTACAAGACTCAACATTCATATACTAGTTATGCTTATGCATGTCAATTTTGCATCCTTATGTTCCATAATATTCTGAAATGGCTAATAAAAACCTAATGATCAAACACAAATAATGTCCAAAGCACATAATTCTCAACGCCACATAATTAAGTTCAACTGAGTGAAGCATTTTAACAAACTGTTGGAGGGCCCAATCACAAATGCAACATAACATCAACAAATTCCCATCTAAACCCCAAAATTATTAACAATTCCACTTCCAAGATCATCAAACCACTCATAGCGGTGAAGGGGGTTATATATATTTATTATGCTGCAACCAACTGGCAAAAAAAGGTTGTGAAATTTTTTAATACTTCATTGAACCCTGAAAGTGTGTCTCCACATTCCTTTCATTCAATCAGAATGGACAAATGGTTTGCACAACAACTACCCATATTATCAAACTCAAAGATTAAAAAAACTAACCTTTTTTTATCAAGAGGAAAACATTCTCAAGATTCAAAAGGGTATAAAAAAATTAACACCTTTAAGATAAAAAAGCAACTCGAAACAGTTGGTTATGCTATAAACTGAAGAGGGTCACAAGGGTCTACCTTGAAGTGATCAGATCTTGTAATCTTGATATTATTAACAACTTGAATTGGGGTTTTGATAAAGATTATTAATAATATGTGATGACAAGTGGGGAAAAACCAAGTTTTGATCAAACGCTCTAGACGGCGACGGAGGGGGAGAAGCAGATAATGATGAAATGGATGAGGAGGAGGTGTATGAGGGATTATGATGTGGAGTACGTATTGAGGAGGTTGAAGAAGCAGGGTTGTAAATTGTAATGTTAGGGTTTGAGAGGGAATGAAATTATATGGGAGGGAGAGTTTGAATTTTTTGGAAAATATGATATGACATGAAAACATGATACACAGTATTATACATGTCATGTTATCTATTTTTTGACACTAAGTTCTTGACACACAAAAATGTGTGTCATTAATTAATCAGATTTTACAAACCATGACGACTTTTTTATGACACATGCTTTTAGTGTCATAAATGAGTGCGTGTCATAAAATGCGCGTCAAGAAATGCATTTTTTCTAGTAGTGGTTATCTCTATCCGACACCAAAAAATTAGAAATTGGTGATCTTCTATCTATATCTGGCACAAGATGCAATAGGTTTGACCTTCCGATACCTTTTTTAACTATATGTACTAATTTTTGTTTGTTACTTAGGTCGGATCTATGTAATATTTCAGATGTGCGTTGGAGATTTCTCAATGATAGTGGTTGTGGGTGGAAGGCGATGATGATGACATAGAATAAAATTATACTAATTATTTTTCAGTTGTGGTTGAGGTATCTTATATTATTCTTGCAGTATTTGCTACAACACAAGATGTGGGAGTTGATGACTATGACGGACTTCATTTGATACCTGAATGGCATTTGTTGCCAAACGAGGTGCCCATTTACATTTCTTAAATTATATTAATTGTTAATATTAAAATAAATTTTAGTCATTCTCCAAGAATTGATACATAAGAGTAAGCAACATCATTTCCATGGGGGATATTATTAGTAAAGTCCCGGAAAGTAAGACATTTTTGTTTATTATTTTACAGGAGATGTTGATAATTTATGGAAGATTGAGAAATGGAGACCAGGATTGATGAATACTCACACAATTGGTAGTGGATTTTCATGTGGAAAGGTATTTAATCATTTATTTCAGACTTGTTTAGCTAATCATTCGTGTTCATCTTTTTCAAGGGATTCTTCTTAAATCTAACCATGTATTGTTTGTGATTAGATTTATGATTTTGTTTTTAAATGTTTTTGAATGACGTTCGCCATTTGCTTAGCGAAAGAATGTTTGCCACCCTGCCCCTAAAACTAAGTTGGGGCAGTGTCGGAGGCGTTAAGGGGTCTTATTGGTTATGGTGGCTAAGGGCGCACCACCCCACACCACCCAACCTTACGGATATGTCGACTTTGACACCCTGGGTGCAGTTCAAAGCATTATTTTATTTCTTTGTATGATAGTTTTTTTCCAACTATATAAATCATTACGTATTTAAAATCATGTATGTGCTATAGGATAATTAGCATGGAGGCGACCTCCTGTAAAGAGTCGGAGAGTCAGATTACGTGGTAAGTTCTTCATATGTGTTTATGCTACACATTAATATCATGGTAAGGTGATCATGGAGCTGTTTGGATGCATGGTTTTAAAGTCATAGTTACAAAATCAAGATTAAAATTAAGAAAAAAAGTTTGTTTTTTGTCCAGCAACAACTCCTTATCCACCAAATTTGATTGCTTGTACTAAAAGAATCAATCTAGGTTTTAAGTACTAACACACAACATTATTTATAAATGAAAAAATGTTTGTTACCTAATGTGATAACCAAATGTTATGTGTCAGTTTTGACCTTTATTAAATGGTTTAGCATGCGTAATGCTTGATTTGTTAATAGGTGAAATGGTTAAAGCAGTTTTTAAGTTTTATTCGGTTGAATAAAAAAACTTTAGAAAGTGTTTGCATGTTGGTCCATCGTGGTCTGCCTCAAGTCCCACTTAAAAAAAACCGATTTCAACACATTAACCTGGCTGACCGGGCCCGTCAATTTTGTGACTTCAAGAACACTCATTTTGTATATTGTTGGTTTGTGACGGTTTGTTTCTTGACTATGGTTCAGCTATGTGACGGTTTATTGTTCATTATGATTTCGCTACAGGGAACAAGGGAACGTTGTTGATGGACCATTCATTAGCCAAGGACTAGAGAGGTGGGGTAGCCGATATGGTAAGGTGATGAAGGCTAAAGATGGAGGGGTTGACGTGATTGATAATTGGTTGTTTTTTTTTTTTTTTTTTTTGTAGATGGTTTTTTTTATTTGTTTATAAATTATGTTTCTTTTTTTGATGCAGAGTGGTTTTACGGAGGATTCAAGTTGATTTTAAATCTGCTTGTTCTGATCGTTGGACAATCAGATGAGTGGTTGCAGTCATGATTGTTTCCGGCAATTTGGTAACGGTCGGTAATCTTCATATTGTTGTTTTTGTTTTATTTTTCTGATGTGTGGGCTAGACAGCTATACAATTATATTGTACCAACATTTTTAGTACATTATTACCTAGCTAAAGTGTTGTGAGTTATTTGTTTAGTTGATTTTAGCTTCTAGACCAAAACTGATCGCATACTAATATTCTCTCTTAATATTTTTCAGATTACATTGCAAGATTTGACTGCATACCCACTGAGAAGAGAGACAGGGGTGAGGAAACGCTGAGATGTGGAGATGAGTATTAACCTCTATGTTGACACTTGTTTATTTACTATTTACTAATTTAGAAACGGATTGCAGGCTGCCCTATCTATATGAATTGTTTTGACTGCCATTTAATAGTGAAATTAGCAACTTAGCTGACCGGTTGTTACCGATTTTAATATTTCAAGTCAAGCTCTTGATATGGCTACGTGTTTGTATTCTACTTGTGTTTTGGTAAACTCAATACAATATATTTTTTGGATCTGGTTATTCATCAAATTTTTAACACATTGTATAGGATTAACAAATTTCTTTCACATTTCTGTGTTAATCAATTAATATGGTGCATTATTACGAGTTAGTTATATAATTGTCCTATTGCATGATTTCTTACAACAATTAGTGTATTTTTTCTGCTAATGTTTGCCATTCCTTTTTAAACTAACCTTTAGTAAAATCTTATCTTTTCAACAGGAAGCTGGAAGAAACATTAATGGGTGCCCATGCTCTATTAGGCGAGGTATGTAGGACGATTGTAACCAGGAATTGGATGGCCAAGAGATCATGACATTAGAAGCTCCTTCAATTTTTTTACAAAAACAAGTTCAATTTCTCTTTCAGAGCATACAATAAGTTAATTATGTTGCATCACTAGCAAAAGAGAGATAAGGCGGCTTGGTAGCAAAAGAGAAAAGCGAAAATTCGTGATGGCAGGTACTTAGCTTTACCTTAGTTTTGTTTAGATTTCTGATGTATGAATTTCTATCTGTCTTTTCAAATGGGTCGAGTTGTTTAGTGAAATCTGACTTTCTTATATAATAATAGGTTCGTTTAGCCTGTCGCCTAGGCGCAACTTGCTTGAAAAGTTCACGCTCAAGACAAGCAAGACACACTTGTTTTAGGCTGGTCCCGAACTATTTTTAGCTATTTCAGAGTGATTCAAATAGACTTTTCCCAGTTTTTTTTAGTTATTTTAGAATTGTTTGGGAGCTGCAACCAGCTCATCATGTTTTTGTAGGTCCTTTTTGGCGGTGAAGACAATGGCGACGATCTATCAAACAATTTTTTGTGAAGAGTTGCCAAAAATTCATTCCAGACTCTAAATTGCAATTGTTGTATGGATACTTCTTTCCAGACTCCATATTAACATTTTTTAAATTATATTTGTGATGTAGTTTGTGTTTGATATAGGTTTAAGATCTCTATATAAACTGATTTTAGAAAGCATGGGAGAGTTTAACTATTTTTAGGTGAATTTTGGATAATTCTATATTCTGAAATGTTTACTGTTGGAATGACATGTTTGCGAGCTAAATGGTCCAAACAAATTTCTTAAATACTTAGGGTCAAGTGAAACTTCGTAATTCTCAAACAGGGTTTGGGTTTTAATCGCTAACATTTTACCATTTTTGCTGCAGGCCGCCATTGGCTTTTGACCCGTTTTCGGTTTTTTTTTTTTTGTGCAAGATTCATGGGTACAACATTTTGTCAATTGGTACAACAATGCAGTGGAGCAGCAACTAATTACCAGGTTCTATCTCACAATATCTCTTTTTTGATTAGTTTTAGTCCGTGAGTCAACTGGGGTGTAGGTTATCTTTGGTGAAAGTCCGGTTAGTTCTTTTGCTTTTGTTAGGATTAATTGCGAGCTAAATTGGATTAAATGGAAGAACCAAGCCACCTACTATTCTTTTAACTTAGACACCTTTGTGGAACTTTTCTGTGCCCAAAGTGCTTTTGGTGAGAAAACTAAAACCTTTAGCCCAAACCTTCTCTAGCTACCTGCAAACCTTCTCTAGCCACCTGCAAACAAAAATTGAAAAGAATACCAAAAATTCCTTGCTCATAACTTGCAAAAATCACCATAAATATAAACAAGAAATCTTTGCTATACTACCTTCACATTAGAAATTTGTAGAGCCAAGATTGAAAGATCAATTGCTATTTTTGGTGATAAATAGGCCCACCTTTTGGTCTGGGAGTTTTTGGTGATAAATAGTTTTTATTTTGTACCTTTTCAAATATATATTATCAAGTCAACAATAAAGTCAAATGTGGTACTATGTGTTGTAAACAACATGACAATCCCTTACTATTTTTGTTGATAAATAGGTAGACCTTTTGCTCTAGGCTAGAAAAGGGAGACAATTTGGTGAAAGAATTCAAAAAGAATAGATTGCACACTTTTGGGGTATGCTTTTGAATCATACTTCCTTTAACTTTTCTTTTAGATACCTTTTTACACAGTGGTAGTTATTTCTTTTTGAATAATTACATAGGTAGGACAAAACTTTCAAAGTTTCATACTGGCTGGATTTCATCAATCCCCTGAGTTTGTTTCCATTTTGAAGGTTTTCTTTCTAAGCATTTTCATTATCCCATACTTGTCATAACTTTGGAATCTTTGTGAAAAAAAGTAAAGGAGTTTTTGATATGGTTCATAACATTGTGCTCATTTTTGAAGGAAATTTTAGTTTAGTTTGGGTTTTTGAAGGAAATTTCAGTTTAGTTTGGATGCTTACTAAGGGGTTTCGTTTTCGATCCTAATATTCTTTAAGAAGTACCATGTTAACAAACTAACAAGTAATAAAATGAAAATTGATAGCACAACTATTATAGGGAATCCCTAACGTATTGGCGAAGTTTGACATAAACTCAAAATCCTTCCTTGAAAACCCGATAAAAAACTTTTTATCAGCATATTGCTTTATTTAGTTGCAAGCGACTTTGGCTTTTCTTTTATGATTTTGGATCCTATGCTCACTATCACAACACAAGTCTTCAATAGCTACGAACTGAGTGTCATTCGGTGTATATGAAGTATCATTGGGCGACTAGAACCCATATAATGTCTCGGAAATAGACAATACAAATAGCGGAGTGAAACGACAAAGGCAACCACTTTAACCACTAATCTTCGTAACCACGCAAATTTAAGTCTCACAAAAACAGTTTGTTTGGTCATCTGTTTGTGGATGGTAAGCATAAGATTATGCCACTCTAAAAAGACGATCAACTTGTGATTAGAATAAATAGACAACACTGATGCTATGAATTAGAAAACTACAAAAGTGCTATACAATATATGAGGATAAAATTGATAAACCAACCAAAAATGACATCGTGTTGTAAATTTTCACCGCCGCGGCATCGCGCGGGTTTCCTACTTATATATATATATATATATATGCCAAAAATTTTATGAAAGAATTTATATGTTTTCTAAACTCATTAACACAAGGCATAGTGTTGAAAGTTGTTAGTCATAACAAAGCATTACAAAATCCATGTGTTTTCAAGGAAAGTAATATTTGACAAGAAGTATTAATATTTTCACAAAGGATGCCAAGTATGAAAATAATAGGTTAAACATACTTAAACATGGTAGATCTACAAGCTTGACAAAACAAAGGTGTGAAACCTTCAACACATGAGTATACCAAAGTATATAAAACACTTTCTTTTCACAAATAAAAGTAATATTTTCCAAGAAACTAAGCTATCTTTTTATCAAAGATCACTAGCTTACAAGTCTTTCCATTAAAGACACATTTAACTTAAAGAGTTAAGTTACAAAGACAAGCGTAACAAGAGAACAACTTGTAGACAGTACAAGTAAGATAAACCTAAAATGTCTCTTTTTACATAGGACACATAGGTCGATCTAGTTCAGACTCATTAGTTCATTTCCAAGACATACCACAAGGTGAGTTTCACTGCCCCTTTTTCACTGTTTTTACATTTTTCTGGGAAAAACATCCATACAAAGTTCAGTTTTCAGTTACATACATGACTATTATGTGAACATGAGACATCAAGGTTCAGGATCCATTATGCCCTCATGTCATACATCATACCATAACCATTAGCTATGGACTTAGCCAAAAAAACACCAAAATATATCTGTTGGGTTGACACCCCCACTCTTGGTTCGTTGCTCTGACCGGATGACAGATATCAAAAGAGTGCTAGTGTTTCACATTTATTCATTGTCTTGAGTGTACAATGGGCGAGGAAAAGCATGTCAAGGTCTGGTTATGGGCTCATGTAAGATCACATATTAATTATTACCCTAGCTAGGCAGTAATTTAGTCGGATTTGGGATTACAGGTCCAACATACAAAACCCGTGAACTCACCAACTTTATGTTGACCCATATATTTTTCATGCATGTTTTTCAGGAAATTAGCATGGAGCATGGAGCTTGGGAAGGTCGCGTACGAGCATTCAAGGGATACCATCTTTTGAACTATTGTTGTGATGTTTTGATCTAAACACTTTTAACAATGGTTTCTAACTCTAACAATTAATGATATGTTTTGTAAGACTTGAATGTTTTAAATGGTAATTCCTGTTTATTTAAAAAAATGCTCGTGTGACTTTTGTGCTTGGAAAACATTTCAGTTGCACCCTGTGTTTCCGCCTTAGGCGGGGTGTGACAGAGTGGTATCAGAGCACAAGGTTATAACGAACTAAGATTCTTTTGAGTCAAACTATAATTTAAACAAAAATTGATTTTGAAATATTTTTTCCAAAGGAAAGAAACACAACAAGTATCCCTACGTGCTACGCAAGTTCCATGCCAGTTACATACTTCACACTTTAGTAGATATATTAAGTACACTACACACTGACACACACGTGTGTTCATTGATTTCCACGATCATGGCACACAACGAGGACCCTATCATCATCTCTGATTCTGAGGAGGGAGGCTGTGTGCCATGATCCTGGAGGAGGGATAACCTATGATTCATCAGCAAGACACTTTTGAGGTTCGAAACATGAAACGTGACGTGAACACCACTGAGTTCTTGGGGTAACTTGAGTTTATATTCAACCGGTCCAATTCATGAAAGGATCTCAAATGGACCTATGTATCTAGGATTGAGCTTCCAACGTTAACCAAAATCTGGGAACTCCTTTCCATGGAGATAGTTTGAGCAATACTCGGTCACCCATTTGAAACTCTAAGGGTTTACGCCTCTTGTATGCATAACTCTTTTGTTTGTCTCTGGAAGCTTTCAATCTGTCCCTGATCTGGAAGATCTTGTTAATTGTCTCCTGGATGAGTTCGGGACATGTCAAATATTTGTACCCTTCTTCAGCCCAACACACGGGCTATCGACACTTACGTCCGTACAACGCTTCGAAAGGGGCACCTTTGATGCTGGTGTGGTAACTGTTATTATAGGAAAATTCAATCCGCGGCAAATGTGTATCCCAATTTTCCCCAAAGTCAATTACGCATGCGCGGAGCATGTCTTCCGGCATCTGGATGGTCCTCTCGCTTTGTCCATCTGTCTGAGGATGGTAAGCGGTGCTCATGTCTAACCGGGAACAAAGAGCTTCTTGCAACGACCGCCAAAATCTCGAAGTGAAGCGACTATCTTGATCAGAGATTATGGAAGTAGGCACATGTAACACCCCAACCGATGGCGGAAACATCGAGGTGTCACGTAAGAATGAGTATACAGTAGCACATGGTAATCCAAATTTTAATTGAAATAAATTTAAATTGCAATATCCAAAAATAGAAATACATAAGAGTTTTAAATGTTGAAATCTAATACATCACACAAGAATCAAGCAAGCATAGACTCCTTATTGTCTTCATGAAACACTCTAATCTTCATGCATCATTATCACCTGTTGAGTTGTAAAAATGGGGGGGGGTCAACTAGAAGTTGGTGAGAATACATAATCCATGTTAAGCATATAGTTTAAGTATAAAAGTTTAGCAATTCGTATGTCTATCGTAAATGTAAGTCTACAAGAATAGTATAATATGTTGACATAATCAAACCTCCGACTAGTTTAGGTCCATCCCGTCATCTACGGTTCACCTTAGTAATATGTTGGAACGATAACAATCACCCACGCTACCTATGTAGGAGGTACACGTATCCGGGTGGGATTGTCAATCCAATAGATCTATTATTGAGTATCGCCGGCTTGGCCATAGCTAATGATTATGTAATGTTGAAACTCGTTGAAACTCGTTGAAACTGTTGACTAATTCATGAGACAATAAAGTTTACTACTAGACATGCATGTTGAATTGCTTAAAATGTTGCAAGTATAAAGAATCGCATAAACATGGTTACGTAAACTCACCTTAGCAAAGTATTAAGTCTGGAGAAATAGAATATGTGTAGCCCCAAAGTTGTCAATTACAAGAGCTTATAATCAAAGCTTCAATTGTAGAAGTAATAGACTATAGAAGAAAGGTATGAGGGAAAGTATAATCGGATTGAAACAATCGATTTAGAGGTGCAAAGTATAATGGGTCATAGGTGGGTTTTTATACTAGTTTTGGATTCAATTAGCCATTAAAATTGGTCAACACCATAAAGTAAGGTTTTATGATGAATTGACTATTTGACTAAGACTTTGACTGTTTGACTAAGACTTTGACTAGGACTTTGACTATTTGACTCAAGGCTTTATTTAAAAAAAAAATCTTGTATGTGAAAAAAAAAGAATTTAGAATCATATTATTATTATTATTTATATACATTTATGTATGTATATAAGTTGTGAGTTAGGATAAATAAAGACTTAGGCACATTTATATAATATTAATGATAAAGGTGTAATAAAAAATATATATATATACATATATATATAAGGGCTTTTTATGTATTAAAATTTTGGGGAAAATTTTGCGATGTTACAGTCTCCCCTACTTTTGGAAACTTCGTCCCGAAGTTTATTGTAAACACAGGGTTGAAGGTGATCGGGTAGAAATTAGGACAAGGGTGGTTTGGGAAGTTTCGAGTTAAGGCATGACATAAATTTATAGGTAACAGAATAAACTGTTTCGAATAATTTGGGTAAGAGTTTTGATATGTGTGAGTTTTAAGGGTTGGATTAGGTTCATCTGAAATAGCAAGGAGAATAAGAATCTTAAGTTTGAGGACTCCTAAAAGAAATGCATGAGTTGATCGACTATAGAAAGACTAAATGAACTACCAGGTAACTAGAGTTTATAATTGGTTATTTACTGAAAACCTTGATAGAATTTCACACTACCATAACGTACCTGTAAATTCATGATTACGTTCCGGACCGTAATCACCAATTTACCTTACATTAGGGTTTTGTGTCCTTCTATGACTCTAAACACACATGTAAGTAATGCAAAATAACCTTGTGATTGAATCGTTTACAATGTATCCAAAAATGAGTCCAACTATTGAGTAGGAAAAAGACTTCTACCAGTCAGTGAGTAATAACCTCTACCGATTGTTGAGCAGGTGCGATAGCCTCTACCAGTCGTTGAGCAGGTTGTAGGGCCTCTACCGACTGTTGAGCAGGCATGATGACCTCTACCAATCGTTGAGTAGGTTATTTGGTACTCAACTAACTGTTGAGCAAGTACTTCATCCTCTACCAGTTGTTTGATTAAGTGTACCAATTATTTCACACATAAATTGCAAATTGATAATATGTACATATAAACAATCAAGTATCAAGCATAGCATGCGAGTTGTAATAGTGTTGTCCTAGACAAGGTTAATGACTCTAGGTGTGTCTATAGCAAATAGTTTATATTCCATGATTTCTAGTATCAAATGTTTAAATATGGTAGATAATCGAATCCTCATGTATAACTAAGGATTATGTTTGATGCAACACACAATCAAGTTTCAATAGTTTGGTTATCATGGGTAACTAGCTCATGTGTGAGAAGGTGAAGGATATGAATTTAGTTCTTGAGCGGATGATGAAAAATCTTGAAGCAGAATCAAGGTTGTGAGAGATAGTGAATGTGAAGATAGTTGATAAAGAGTTTATTTTATAGTAAGGAGATTATGTAGCAGTGTAAATTTTGGGGTTTGGATCAAAGGTTATAATCAAGTGTATAAAAAAAACATGATTGTGGTATATGCCAAATATTGTAAAAATTTGAACAAGTTGAAAATGAGTGAGTGTCGATGGAGAATTTAGAGACTAGATATTATTCCTATGGATAAAAAAAATCTTATTTTCAAAATTGGTTTTATACATAAAGCAAAAGTTGTTAAATAGTACAAGCTAAGTGGGCTTTGATTTAAAATATTCCCGTTAGTTAGAGATTTCAAACATGACATTAGGTTTTGAAGATCAAGGTTCTATTAAGTGATTTTTAATAGTTTAAAGCATTATATAAAAAATTGTTTGTTACGTCAATAAATAAACAATTGAATTTAAGTTCGAGGACATCTTTTGACAAAAAAATATATACTTTGTAAAGTTACTAGGTAATGAAAATACAACAGGATTTAGAATTTTTTAGTTTGTGCTAAGGTATGAGGTTATAGTTTTTTTTAAAAATAAGTAACATGTGGAGAAATGAAATAATATGATTTGGGTAGGGTGTTGAATATTTAAAAAGTGGCTAAGATAGTAAGGTGAAGTGTGATTGTGAAATCCATAGATGGTTATGAAATGAGATTGATTTAGGCTGTAAAATTTTGGGATTTTAGAGCTTAGTTTTAAGGGAAGTGAGTGTAATCATTTATTCATTAATTAGAACGAATAAACGAAAACATTGACATATCAAAGCTTCTAAATTCTAATAACATAGTGAAGACATGCTTTAGCCTATAAGTGAACACTCATCCCGAGAATTCCCAGGTAGGCATCCGGGTCCCTCGTCTGATTGGGATATATGCGCAATGCCAGCCTAGACAGAAGACTCAGAATACAGGCGTTCACCCTTCCAGATTGCACGTGTTCGTTATTAAAATCTAGAACTTCGACGGGATCTCAAGGTGGTTCAGGTTAAACCTGAGGATTTGTCCTACTAGTCTAAGAGTAGATCTTGTGATGGAGAACAATCTTCTTGTAGGGACTAAAGTAGGGATAAGAAGTAGGATGGAGATAGAGAATAGAAACAAGTAGGGTTGCAAGTAAAAGGAGCAAGTATCGATTATAATCCTATGGTTATAGACTAGATTATTTTTCTAATAACCTAATTCCCTAATTCCTCGCGCGTGTCATCAGCACCCATGACAAAATCCCTACCACAAGACTGACCTCTCATCTTGAGGCAGTCTTTCTTGAAATGGTCTGTAGCTCCACAATCAAAACATCCTGGTTTACCGTCAGAACTCACAACTGCTTTGGCCCGGCACTGCACTGTGGGATGTCTCGTCCGCTTGCATTTCTCGCACTTGATACTGTTGCACGTCCCTACATGATGGTACTTGCACTTGTTGCAAAGTGGGTGGGCCCCTTGTATGGCTTGCGAGTATCAGCAGCTGTGGCAACAAAAGCTTTGACGGTTTCAGGCTTCTTGTTGGAATTACCCTCTGTACCTTTCCCCTTCTTGAAATTGGACCACTTACGCTTGTATCCAAAACCTTCACCCTTGTTGGATTCCATTTGGGTCAGGGATCCCATGCGTACCGCTTCATCGGTAAGGATGTGAGCAAGGGTGAAATTTTGCTGATGGAAGTTGGAGCAGCAGTGGTAACCATGCTACGAATCATAGGAGAAAGTCCCTAGATGCATCGTTCTACCCGCTTGTACTCAGGGGTAACCATGTGTGGAACTAGACGAGAAAGCTCGTGAAATCGAGTGCTATAGGCCGTGATGTCCACACCATTCATGAACAGATTCCAAAATTCGGTCTCCAACTTCTGCAGATCACTTTGCGGGCAATACTTGTCCATCAACATCGACTTCAACTTGGCCCAAGAAAGATTGTAGGCAGCTTCACTCCCCAAGGTCTGCACTTGCAGGTTCCACCATGTAAGCGCCTCGTCCTGGAGGGTACAAGTGACATGCTTGATCTTCTGGTCTTCTGAACAACCACTGATATCGAGCACAGACTCCGTTTTCTCAATCCATCAGACAATACCAATCGCTCCTTCTGACCCACGAAAGTTCCAAGGCTTGCATGCCATGAAGGTCTTGTAGGAACACCCACGTATGGGATTCTCTACTTCTGCAGCATCAGAAAGATTGGATCGTCAACGAAAGGATGGGCATAATATACGATCAAGACTAGGAAGGAATAGGCAAAAGCTTTACCAGTCGCAGGTTCCTGGGTTCTGCGTCGGCCTGCAGCGCCCTACCCGCCACTGGAATCGGCGCGGTTCGCTTCATGTTGCGCGATAGCCTCTGCGATTACCCTGGCTAGGTCCACTGAGGTGGTCGGAAAAGCTTCTTCCTCAGATGTCAATCGAGTAGTTCTTTTTGGAGGCATGTTCTTCTAATACACAGGATTAAAAGAATGAGACACATATCACTGTATAATAATGTCAACATATGCACCAAGCAAACAACTATACAATCAACACCAATGACAACACAAGATCACAAATGCATGGGGCAAACACAACAACAAGATAGAAAATCAAAATACCGAATCTCTTAATAATAGTTAAACATACTAAATAGGTTTCATGTCTGCATACAAAATAATAATGGCGTACCGCGTTACTAGTTTTAACTACCAAATCAAAATATAACATAAAACATCCTATGGGGACGGGGTGGGAAAGCAGCAGATAAGACTGCAACGGAAACAACCATCCTCGCCTCAAGGTTGGCAAATCTAGCCTCTAATTCGACAACACGCTCCTCTACCGTGACGCGTCCCTGCTCAGCCTCATGCACACGCGTACCTAACTCGGACATTTGGTAGAGAATGGAGTCCCTGGTACTACCGGTCAGATACAGGTCGTCCTCAATCCCCTGGACCCTCCCACGCAACACCCCTATCTCCGTGTCGTGACGCCCAATCATGTCATGTACGGTCTAGTGAGTGTGTCGTACAGGAGCTTGCTTGTAGCCGGTAGGTAGTGGGGTGTCTGAGGGCGGCTGAGATGGACCACCAATCTAAAAGGTTGAGGGAGCCTCATCGTCAGTGTCCTCGTCAGAGTAGGTTAGGAATCCATCGACACTCGGCATATAGGTCCTCTTACAAGCCTGGGATCTTCGGAGAAGCTTCTTCCTGGGCGGCTCTGGTGCCTCTAGAGTTGGCGTGTGACACCTGTCAAAATCACAGGTCATATCTGTACATTAGTTACACGTACACATTGTGCATGACATTTCATTTTACATGTTTTATTTCAATTGAGCCATACAGGGCCTCAGCAAGTCAGTTTCGATACTTACAGTCTAACATTAAGTCCACTAGTAAGGGAAATTTCATAACTAGTTGAGTAGTTATCTGAGCTATAGAGAGATCATATCTAAAACCCTAGTTTGGGAAACTTATACAAGGGTACATAACATTTCAATGGTGATTCAATCAAGGACAAACTCAAACAATGTCTATATACAAGGAATCACCCGAACACAACGCCCACATGCGACTAGTAATACGAATAGTTAAATATATATATATATATATATATATATATATATATATATATATATATATATATATTGAACACAATTATATATATTTATGGCACCTAAACTTGTACAAAGATCACACTTAACATCTAATTACAACATGTGTATATGCATTTGTACAAGAAAAAAATAATAATATATATACACATGTATGTATGCGACGCAAACATATGTATGTGTGTAGGAGGGTATCTTTCAAAGATTACACTTCTAGTCATCAATGAAGCATCACCTCAAATCAATAAGATTCCATCACAAATAGCTAAACATTTGGCGGGGTGTGACATGGAAATCATTTTTTAAGAATTGAATGTTTTAAATGGTAATTCATGTTTATTTAAAAAGTGCTCGTGTGACTTTTGTGCTTGGAAATCATTTCAGTTGCACCCCGTGATTCCGCCTTAGGCGGGGTGTGACATGGTGGCTAAGGATTGGCTGGTTCTGGTGGCTCGGGGACTATCTGGGCAAGAGCCTCGGTTGGAGCGATAGGAGCCCATGGAGGGAGCACTCACTTCCGGGGGGTGTACATCATACGCACCCCACCCGAACACGGGAGATATGGTCGAAAGGACGTTTTCTTTTATTATATAGAAAATGTGAGAATTCATGAGGTGGGCAATGTGTCCCTCACGTGTTTTCTTTTATTATATAGTGTAGATGTAGATGTAGATGAGAGAATTCATGAAGGAGTGCCATATGTCCTTCATGTGTTTTCTTTTATTAAAATATTGTAAAAAGAATCAAGTGTTTTCTTTTATTAATGATTTCAGTTACAACTATTATTATTATTATAATTAAATTTGAGTTTATTGTGCTAGATTAAATAAGAAAATGTAAGAATTCATGAGGGGGCAATGTGTCCCTCGTGTGTTTTCTTTTATTATATAGTGTAGATGTAGATGTAGATGTAGATGTAGGTGTAGATATATATAAGATCAAATATTGTAAAAAGAATCATGTGTTTTCTTTTATTACTGTTTTCAGTTACAACTATGATTATTAATATAATTAATAAAATTCATTTTAATAAATTTATAATATGCTTTTGCAAATCAATTATTATAATTAAATTTGAATTTATTGTATTAAATTAAATAAGAAAATGAGAGAATTCATGAGGGAGTGCCATGTGTCCCTCATGTGTTTTCTTTTATTATATAGTGTAGATGTAGATGTAGATGTAGATGTAGATGTAGATGTAGATGTAGATGTAGATGTAGATGTAGAAGTATAGATGTAGATTGTAAAAAATTCATGTGTTTTCTTTTATTAATGATTTCAGTTACAACTATGATTATTATTATAATTAAATTTTTATTTATTGTGTTAGATTAAATAAGAAAATGTGAGAATTCATGAGGGGTGCATGTGTCTCTCGTGTGTTTTCTTTTATTATATAGAGTAGATGTAGATGTAGATGTAGATGTAGATGTAGGTGTAGATATATATAAGATCAAATATTGTAAAAAGAATCATTTGTTTTCGTTTATTAATGATTCCACTTACAACTATGATTATTAATATAATTAATAAAATTCATTTTAATAAATTTATAATATGCTTTTGCAAATCAATTATTATAATTAAATTCGAATTTATTGTATTAAATTAAATAAGAAAATGAGAGAATTCATGAGGGGGTGCCATGTGTCCCTCATGTGTGTTCTTTTATTATATAGTGTAGATGTAGATGTAGATGTAGATGTAGATCAGAGAATTCACGAAGAAGTGCCATATGTCCTTCATATGTTTTCTTTTATTAAAATATTGTAAAAAGAATCATGTGTTTTCTTTTATTAATGATTTCAGTTACAACTATGATTATTATTATAATTAAATTTGAATTTATTGTATTAGACTAAATAAGAAAATGTGAGAAATCATGAGGGGGCAATGTGTCCCTCGTGTGTTTTCTTTTATTATATAGTGTAGATGTAGATGTAGGTGTAGATATATATAAGATCAAATATTGTAAAAAGAATCATGTGTTTTCTTTTATTAATGATTTCAGTTACAATTATGATTATTAATATAGTTTATAAAATTCATTTTAATAAATTTATTATATGCTTTTGCAAATCAATTATTATAATTAAATTCGAATTTATTGTATTAAATTAAATAAGAAAATGAGAGAATTCATCAGGGAGTGTCATGTGTCCCTCATGTGTTTTCTTTTATTATATAGTGTAGATGTAGATGTAGATGTAGATGTAGATGTAGATGTAGATGAGAGAATTCATGATGGAGTGCCATATGTCCTTCATGTGTTTTCTTTCATTAAAATATTGTAAAAAGAATTATGTGTTTTCTTTTAATAATGATTTCAGTTACAACTATGAATGTTATTATAATTAAATTTGAATTTACTGTGTTAGATTAAATAAGAAAATGTGAGAATTCATGAGGGGGCAATGTGTCCCTCGTGTGTTTTCTTTTATTATATAGTGTAGATGTAGATGTAGATGTAGATGTAGATGTAGATGTATGTGTAGATATATATAAGATCAGATATTGTAAAAAGAATCATGTGTTTTCTTTTATTAATGTTTTCATTTACAACTATGATTATTAATATAATTAATAAAATTCATTTTAATAAATTTATAATATGCTTTTGCAAATCAATTATTATAATTAAATTTGAATTTATTGTATTAATTAAATAAAAAAATCAGAGAATTCATGAGGGAGTGCCATGTGTCCCTTGTGACACCCGGCATATTCGGCTTAAACATATTAGTAACATCTAAGTCTACCTTAGCGAGAAACGTTTATAAACAAACTTAACTGGGTTAGTTGAGTCGGGTCAAGTTAGGATTGTCCAGGGTACAATGATCTGGAGGATCATTGGGAGTCGTTTTGGTAATACACTAGTACCGGGTTCCGTTGTTGGTGACATTACATGAACTAATTAAGTATATGTGTAGATTATGGGTCGTGTGGTGGATTATATACATAGATGTGTTTAAATGATGTGTAAATGATTATCTGTGCTTAAATGTGTTAAATATAGACTAAGGATGCATGCTTATGTGTTAAGATGTGTTAGAATGCGTTAAACACGACAAACTGGAAAACTAGTTAAAAAGGGATCTTGGTTCGACCACTTCGAGTGGTCGAAGGAGAAGTAATTGTCTGGTTCGACCCTTGTAAATGGGCGAACCAGGGAAGTGGAATTTAAGAAATTCCCTTCGACCAGACAGGGCTCATTCGACCCTGTTAAAGGGTCGAAGGAGACCACCTTCTACCAATGAATTGGGGCGAAGGAGGATTAGTATAAATACCAACCTTTGTCATTTTTCATCATTTCACAAACCCTAACCGTCCCAAAACGCTCTCAAACGATCTTAAACACTAAGGAAGGAGTTTTTGCTCTTCTTTTTCATAATCTAACCTATCTACAACATCTAAACAAGAATCGAAGGTGCGTTCATAATCCTAAACCTTTTTAAAAGCATTTTGATTCGTTTTCATCTAACCCTAATTGTCCAGATCTGTTCTAAGGGTGTTTTTATGATTAAAAACCTTTTAAACATCTTTCTAAATCAAAGCATTATCATTTAACATAGGTTTTCATGATGAATAACATATGTAAATTGGGTATTATGTGGTATTATGTGTTGTTCAATGATTTGCTGCTATATCTATGATAGAAACATGATATAGGATTGTTATTGATGTTAGAATATTGTTGTTTAGGGTTAGGATTGGATATGATGATATTATGGGTATTTGGGGGTTTTATGGGATTTAAACTTGATGCATGATATTTATGATCAATAGAATTGATAAGAAAAGATCGGATAATCGACAAACTGAGTATTTTAAGCTAAGCATGAATCGATTTCAAAAGTTTCCAAATTGGGTAAATAATTCATGCATGAAAGTGATGTTTCCATAATCTTTACCATTTTGGGAAAGGGCTGAAACGGACGTATTATCGGGGGAAATCGGTGGGGTTTTGTAGGAATAAGTTATCCATGCTTGACTGCTGTGTTTGATGATGTTTCGAGTCGTTTTGAATGTGTTTGAAGCGTTTTTAGGAAAAATTGCACAACAGGGGCGAACATCGGAGGTGCGAAGGAGAAAAACCAGGGTCGAACCTGGGTTTTTGTTGGGCGAATGAGATAAAACGGGTGAAGGAGACATCGAACGTTCGAACGAGATGTAAAACGGGCGAAGGAGACTGAAAAGGTGCGAAGGAGACTTAAAACTGACTGGTTCGACCGTTCTGATGCAGAAATGAGATTTTTGGTACAAACTAAGTGCTTTATGCTTGAACCTTGTGTGTAATCTATGTGTACTTGATTAGTTAGGGTAATGGGTCACCAACGGGATGTCGGGTCGGTCTAGTGTGTCGGTTAAACACTTAAACACGTTTTACAACATACTTGGTTACGATCTGGAAAATCGGGGACTAGATAACCTTAGGGTTATTAGTCGGAACACTTATGCGAACATTTTGATAGATCTCCGGTAGAGGGATTATCAAAGGCTAAACATCTTTACTTGTAATTGAAGAACGCTATCTAAGGTGAGTTCACGGCCCCACTTTTACTGCTTTAACTTTTGGGGGAGAAAACATGCGCTAAACGGTTTTGGTAACATATGTCATACTATGGTTTTAACTTTATATTGCTATACGATCTGTTGGAAAGTCCCGGGGGAAACCATGAATGTGCGGGGATGCACAATGGGGGAAATGTGGATAGATCTATTGGGCGTGACCTGCCCCACTCGTCGGCTTGGAGGGCCGGGCGGGTGCATATTGTCTCGAACAGGAACATTATCGTGCTGAACATACGGGCTGCATAAACATGCTGAACATTGCTAAACGTGTCTAGTAATGGTTTCCAATCGTAGTAGTAATGAAACATACGCCTAGCTAGCGTACTTGGTAACATTGATATAGTATGGACATGGTAACGTTTTGGTAACATTTTGAACAAACCTGTGAACTCACCAGCATTTTATGTTGACATCTTTTTGGCATGTTTTTCTCAGGTCGCTAAGGTAGCAATGAATGGAACTAGGCGCACGGGTCTGCATTGGCGTCTAGACTTAGTTGCACGTTTTGTAATAAAAGTATTTCAAACAACTTTTGAGATGATAGCATAGTTGATTAAATGCTACTTAAACGCTTCCGCTTATTAAATTAATGGTTATGTCTATTTACGTTTTTTTCATATAGAGTTGTTTATTGTGATCGTTGACTTGGGTCCTGGTTTGTCATGCGCCTCGCGGTAAAACCCCGCAAGTGGATATTTTAGGGTGTGACAGATTGTTATCAGAGCCAATGGTTATAGTGAACTAGGACTGCATGTAGAGTCTGGTCTATAGCCGAGTCGCACACACTAGACGGTCACATACTTGAGTCTATTAGTGGGATACGTATTAACGTTGTCGGGGTGTCCTTACATCATCATCATGCTTCTCCGTTACATCATCCGCTTTTATTTGGGTTCTTACCTACTCTTGTCTTCTTCTTCTGGATTGAAGAAGGAGGGGTTGACTTGTTCTAGCACACACATGCCTTCTTACACTTGCACCTATCGTCACACGTTACTAGGCGATGATACTCAGTGACTGGGGTCTGGATTAGGGGTACATCTGGAGGACATTGTAGAGTAGTTTATCATTTCGGGTGCACACGAAATAATAAACTGGAATGCATGAAAATCCCGATGGACTTCGAGTTTGGATGTATAGTCCTGGATTTGTCCCTAGGTTAACTCTTGTAAATTTCTAGTGGTTGACACTGGAAGTGACTCTGAATCTCTCGATTTCTTGATTTGTTAGATCATGTCTGGTGCTCGGGGTGGTGGACGTCGTGGTGGCGGCGGTGGCCGTGCTGGCGGTGGTGGTCGCGCTGGAGGCGGTGGTCGTGGTAACATCAACATGACCCAAGCTGAACTGAACAACTTGCTACAGCAGCAAGTGAACATGGCTATGGCTAATTTCCAGGATGGGATTAATGCCATGGGTGGTGAGTTGATTTCTGTCGACCTTGCCTCATTCTTGGGTTTCGTGTCCTTTCGTTTGTGTTTTACTCGTGTACCGTGTTTCAGGTGCTGGTGCCAATCCACCCCCACCTCAGTGCTCTTATAAGAAGTTTCGGGACTGTCAGCCCCATAACTTCGCTGGAACTGAGGGAGCGGTGGGACTGCTCCGATGGCTGGAGAAGGTGGAATCTGTGTTTGTTATGTGTAACTGTCCTGCTGGGGACCGGGTGAAGTATGCTACTGCGACATTTGAGGGGCCTGCACTGTCGTGGTGGAATGCTACTACACAGAACTTGGGATTGGGGGAGGCTATTGCTATGCCTTGGGCGGAGTTCGTGCAGCTGTTGAGAGGTGAGTACTGTCCGAGAGAGGAGATACAGAAGTTGGAACATGAGGTCTGGAGTTACAAGATGGTTGGGTCTGAAATTGAGGAATACACTGTGAGGAGGAATGAGCTGGCGGTGTTGTGTCCTGATTTACACACACCCGAGTACAGGAAGATCGAGCACTATGTGTCTTGACTAGTGCCCGAGATTGCTGGGTTGGTGGCTGCTGGGAATCTTCCCACCATTGCTGAAGTTGTCCGATCAGCTCATCGGATGACTAACCTGAAGGTGGCAGAAGGCGTTTTGCCACCCAAGGGTGCTGCTGTGAAGGTTGCTGAGGGGAACAAGAGGAAGTGGGATAGTGTGGGGAAGAGTGTGGTGCCAGCTCAGCCGGCGAAGAAGTTTGAGTCATCTGGGTCTTCTTCTGGGCAGAAGACGAGTGGGTATGTTGGGAAGCATCCCAAATGTAACAAGCGTGGTTTTCATCATTCTGGGGGTTGTGATAGGGCTCGTTGTCAGTGGTGCCATCAGTTGGGGCACCATGCTAAGGATTGCAAGGTGGCACTCACCCCAACTCAGACTCCTGCTGCTACTCCTGCTCCTGCTGCTCAGGGGACTCAAGGGAGGCAGGGGTGTTATAATTGTGGTGACACGGGACATTTCAAGCGTGACTGTCCCAAACTGAAGTAGGGCGATAACGGGAGGAGCGGGAACGGTAACGGGAACAACGGCGGCGGAGGCAGGACTGCACGTGCTTTCGTCATTGGATCTGCGGAGGCTAGGCAGGATCCAGACACAGTTACCGGTACGTTCCTTCTTAATGATCGCTATGTTTCTGTCTTGTTTGATTCTGGTGCCGATAAGAGTTTGGTATCTTTGGATGTTAGTCGATTGCTAGATATAGTACCCACACCTTTAGAGGCTAAGTACTTATTAGAATTGGCTGATGGTAAGAAAATCGAAGCGACACACACCCTTAGGGAATGTCGTTTGGAACTGTCGGGTTTGTCTTTCCCCATTGAACTTATGCCGGTACCCCTGGGTAGTTTTGATGTCGTGGTTGGCATGGATTGGTTATCGTTGTATCGCGCGGAGATCGTTTGCTTTGACAAGGTTATTCGGATCCCTCTCCCTGATGGAGAGATTCTTTCGGTTCGTGGCGAGAAAAGCGGTGCTCCGCTGAGTATCATTTCTAGCATGAAAGCCCGTAAGTATCTTCGGAAGGGCTGTTCGGCCATTCTGGCACTTGTTAACGTTTCTACTAATGATAAGAAGAAGATCGAGGACATTCCGATAGTTCGTGACTTTTCTGATGTGTTTCCTGATGATTTATCTGGTCTTCCTCCCCATTGTCAGGTTGAGTTTGGTATTGATCTCACTCTGGGCGCAGCTCCTATTGCCCGAGCTCCATATCGTCTTGCACCTCCCGAGATGCAAGAGCTGTCCAGACAGTTACAGGAACTCTTGGAAAAGGGTTTCATCCGACCGAGTTCTTCCCCGTGGGGAGCTCCTATTTTGTTTGTGAAGAAGAAGGACGGAAGTCTTCGCATGTGTATTGATTATCGTGAGCTTCAGGGCTCTAGCTACTATTCGAAGATTGATTTGCGGTCCGGTTATCACCAGTTGCGTGTCAGGGAAGCTGACATTCAGAAGACTGCTTTTCGCACTCGTTATGGCCATTTTGAGTTCTTGGTCATGCCTTTCGGTCTCACTAACGCACCGGCGGTGTTCATGGATTTAATGAACCGCGTTTGTAAGCCTTACCTTGATAAGTTCGTCATCGTGTTCATTGACGACATTCTGATTTACTCCAAGAACAAGGCGGATCATGAGGAACATCTGCGGTTGGTCTTGGAACTTTTGAGACAAGAGCAGTTGTATGCTAAGTTCTCGAAGTGTGATTTCTGGTTACGTGAAGTTCAATTCCTAGGACATGTGGTGAATGAATTGGGAATCCATGTTGATCCGGCTAAGATCGAAGCTATTAAGGACTGGGAAGCACCAAAGACGCCATCTGAGGTGCGGCAATTCCTAGGTCTTGCGGGTTATTATCGTCGTTTCATTGAGGGATTTTCGAAGATCGCTCAACCCCTCACTGCTCTTACCCAGAAGGACCGAAAGCTCGACTGGGATGAACCACAAGAATCAGCATTTCAGATGCTGAAGCTTAAACTTTGTTCTGCACCTATCCTATCCTTGCCAAAGGGTACGGACGACTTTGTTGTGTACTGTGATGCTTCTATTCGGGGTCTCGGTTGCGTGTTGATGCAGCGCGGGAAGGTTATTGCTTATGCCTCTCGTCAACTCAAAGTTCATGAGAAGAACTACACTACTCATGACTTGGAACTGGGTGCGGTAGTTTTTGCGTTGAAAATCTGGAGACATTACTTGTACGGTACCAAGTGTGAAGTATATACCGATCACAAGAGTCTTCAGCATATTTTCGACCAGAAGGTGTTGAACATGCGGCAGCGTCACTGGGTCGAACTCCTGAACGATTATGACTGTGACATCAAATACCATCCTGGCAAGGCGAACATTGTGGCGGATGCCTTGTGCAGGAAGGAGTCTGCGAATCCTCGTCATGTTCGAGCTTTACAGCTCACCATTCATTCGTCGTTGCCTGACCAGATCCGTTCTGCACAATTGGAAGCCTTGAATGAGGAAAACCTTAAGGCTGAAACTATGCACAGTGCTGACAAGCATCTTGAGCTCAGGACCGATGGCTTACACTATTTTGCGGGACGTGTTTGGGTCCCATTGTTCGGGGGAATACGCGAGCTTGTTTTGGATGAAACTCACAAATCCCGGTATTCTATTCACCCTGGCTCCGATAAGATGTATCAGGATTTGAAGATACTTTATTGGTGGCCGAACATGAAAGCTGACATAGCTTCTTACGTCAGCAAATGTTTGACTTGTGCTAAAGTCAAGGTGGAGTATCAGAGGCCGTCTGGTCTCCTGCAACAACCAGAGGTTCCGGAATGGAAGTGGGAGCGAATCACGATGGATTTTGTCACCAAGCTGCCAAGATCACCTAGTGGTTATGATATGATCTGGGTGATTGTTGACTGGTTGACAAAATCGGCGCGTTTTATACCTATTAAGGAAACCGATGGACTCGAGCGGTTGGCTCGACTTTACCTTAAGGAGGTGGTTGCTCGGCACGGAGTGCCTGTTTCTATTATCTCTGATCGTGATTCTCGTTTCTCTTCGCGTTTCTGGAAGGCTCTGCACAAGGCTTTGGGTACTCAGTTGGATATGAGTACGGCTTATCATCCGCAAACTGATGGACAGAGTGAGCGGACGATTCAAACCTTGGAAGACATGCTTCGGGCATGTGTTATCGATTTGGCAAAAGTTGGGAGATCCACCTGCCGTTAGTGGAGTTCTCCTACAACAACAGCTATCACTCTAGCATCAAGGCAGCTCCGTTCGAGGCTCTTTACGGACGGAAATGTCGATCACAACTTTGTTGGGCTGAAGTGGGCGAGAGCCAGCTCACTGGTCCGGAACTCGTGTACGAAACTTCGGAGAAAATCGTACAGATCCGTCAACGTTTGGCTGCTGCACGGGATCGTCAGAAGAGCTATGCCGATCGCCGTTGAAAACCTTTAGAGTTCCAGGTTAGGGACAAGGTACTTCTGAAAGTTTCACCATGGAAGGGCGTCATACGCTTTGGAAAGCGTGGCAAGCTTAACCCTCGTTATGTCGGACCGTTCGCAATCTTGGATCGGATTGGACCGGTGGCATACAGACTTGACTTACTGGCGGAGCTCGGTAGTGTACACAACGTTTTCCATGTGTCTAACTTGAAGAAGTGTTTGGCTGATGAATCTCTCATTGTACCACTGGAAGAGATCAAGGTTGATGATCGTCTTCACATTGTGGAGGAACCTGTCGAGATTCTCGACTACAAGATTCGTAGTCTTCGTCGGAGTAAAATCCGCATCGTTAAAGTCCGTTGGAACTCGAACCGTGGACCGGAGTTCAAATGGGAACGGGAGGATCAGATGAAAGCAAAGTACCCCCATCTCTTTCCGAAGCGCGCGTTTGAATCGAGGCATATTACGGCTGAAGCGGAATGAATCTCGGGTCGAGATTCCTTTCAACGTGGGGATGATGTGACATCTGGTAATTTTCTCTTCGTTCTGTTCTTTTCGTTTCTTTCTTTTGGGACTTTGCGCAATTTTCGGGACGAAAATTCTTTCAACGTGGGGATGATGTGACACCCGGCATGTTCGGCTTAAACATATTAGTAACATCTAAGTCTACCTTAGCGAGAAACGTTTATAATCAAACTTAACTGGGTTAGTTGAGTCGGGTCAAGTTAGGATTGTCCAGGGTACAATGATCTGGAGGATCATTGGGAGTCGTTTTGGTAATACACTAGTACCGGGTTCCGTTGTTGGTGACATTACATGAACTAATTAAGTATATGTGTAGATTATGGGTCGTGTGGTGGATTATATACATAGATGTGTTTAAATGATGTGTAAATGATTATCTGTGCTTAAATGTGTTAAATATAGACTAAGGATGCATGCTTATGTGTTAAGATGTGTTAGAATGCGTTAAACACGACAAACTGGAAAACTAGTTAAAAAGGGATCTTGGTTCGACCACTTCGAGTGGTCGAAGGAGAAGTAATTGTCTGGTTCGACCCTTGTAAATGGGCGAACCAGGGAAGTGGAATTTAAGGAATTCCCTTCGACCAGACATGGCTCATTGACCCTGTGAAAGGGTCGAAGGAGACCACCTTCGACCAATGAATTGGGGCGAAGGAGGATTAGTATAAATACCAACCTTTGTCATTTTTCATCATTTCACAAACCCTAACCGTCCCAAAACGCTCTCAAACGATCATAAACACTAAGGAAGGAGTTTTTGCTCTTCTTTTTCATAATCTAACCTATCTACAACATCTAAACAAGAATCCAAGGTGCGTTCATAATCCTAAACCTTTTTAAAAGCATTTTGATTCGTTTTCATCTAACCCTAATTGTCCAGATCTGTTCTAAGGGTGTTTTTATGATTAAAAACCTTTTAAACATCTTTCTAAATCAAAGCATTATCATTTAACATAGGTTTTCATGATGAATAACATATGTAAATTGGGTATTATGTGGTATTATGTGTTGTTCAATGATTTGCTGCTATATCTATGATAGAAACATGATATAGGATTGTTATTGATGTTAGAATATTGTTGTTTAGGGTTAGGATTGGATATGATGATATTATGGGTATTTGGGGGTTTTATGGGATGTAAACTTGATGCATGATATTTATGATCAATAGAATTGATAAGAAAAGATCGGATAATCGATAAACTGAGTATTTTAAGCTAAGCATGAATCAATTTCAAAAGTTTCCAAATTGGGTAAATAATTCATGCATGAAAGTGATGTTTCCATAATCTTTACCATTTTGGGAAAGGGCTGAAACGGACGTATTATCGGGGGAAATCGGTGGGGTTTTGTAGGGATAAGTTTTCCATGCTTGACTGCTGTGTTTGATGATGTTTCGAGTCGTTTTGAATGTGTTTGAAGCGTTTTTAGGAAAAAATGCACAACAGGGGCGAACCTGGCCTCCTCCGACCGATCGAAGGGGCGAAGGAGGAAAACCAGGGTCGAACCTGGGTTTTTGTTGGGCGAATGAGATAAAACGGGCGAAGGAGACATCGAACGGTCGAACGAGATGTAAAACGGGCGAAGGAGACTGAAAAGGTGTGAAGGAGACTTAAAACTGACTGGTTCGACCGTTCTGATGCAGAAATGAGATTTTTGGTACAAACTAAGTGCTTTATGCTTGAACCTTGTGTGTAATCTATGTGTACTTGATTAGTTAGGGTAATGGGTCACCAACGGGATGTCGGGTCGGTCTAGGGTGCATATTGTCTCGAACAGGAACATTATCGTGCTGAACATACGGGCTGCTTAAACATGCTGAACATTGCTAAACGTGTCTAGTAATGGTTTCCAATCGTAGTAGTAATGAAACATACGCCTAGCTAGCGTACTTGGTAACATTGATATAATATGGACATGGTAACGTTTTGGTAACATTTTGAACAAACCTGTGAACTCAGCAGCATTTTATGTTGACATCTTTTTGGCATGTTTTTCTCAGGTCGTTAAGGTAGCAATGAATGGAACTAGGCGCACGGGTCTTGTCACACCCTCAAATTTCCACCTGCGGAGTTCTACCGCGAGGCGTGTGACACACCAGGATCCAAGTCAACGGTCACAATAAACGACGTCTAAATGTAAAAACATACGTAAACAAAAACCATGCATAAGTTTAAAACCAACATTCAAACAGTGCGGAAGCATTTAAAGTTTACAAACGTCATGCAGAAACAAAACATAAGTTTAAAAGTTCATAAATCCAAACATGCAGATGAGACCCTAGACGCGAGACGACTCCAGTGCGCCCTCGTGCGCCTATCCGACAGCTGCTACCTTAGCGACCTGAGAAAAACATGCTAAAAGAGTCAACATATAATGCTGGTGAGTTCACAGGTTTTAATCAAACGTTTAAAGTGATCCTTCGAAAACCGTTACCATCACAGTTACTACTATGCTTTATGAGAACGCTAGCTAGGCGCAGAATGAGATACTCATACGGGTGAAACCATTACTGACTGAGCCGAGTGTTACCCTTTGTTTCCTATGGGCTACCGTCATCGCCGGTAGACCTTGTTTTGTTAGAGACAATATGCACCCGCCCGGCCTCCAGCCGTCGAGTGGGGTTTGTCAGTCCCCAATAGCGCTATCCATATTTCCCCGCCATATACCCATGTTAGTGGTTTCAAGGGATTTTCGATGAACCGTATAGTAAGATAAGTAAGCCATAGTATAACGTGATAAAGAGTCATGAGCCATAAGAGTTTAACAAGTCATAAGTCATAAAAGAGTTTGTAAGCATGTTTCTCACCCCGAAAGCAAAAACTGTAAAATGTGGGGCCGTGAACTCACCTTAGATAGCGTTCCTCAAATATGTGTAAAGATGTTTAGCCCTTGACAATCCCTCTACCGGAGATCTATCAAAATGTTCACATAAGTGTTCCGACTAATAACCATAAGGTTATCTAGTCCCCGATTGTCCAGATCATAACCAAGTATGTTTTAAAACGTGTTTAAATGTTCAACCGACACACTAGACCGACCCGACATCCCGTTGGTGACCCATTACCCTAACTAATCAAGTACACATAGATTACATGCAAGGTTCAAGCATAAAACACTTAGTTTGTATCAAAAATCTCATTTCTGTTAACATAGGGTCGAATGTAGTGGTAAGTGGTCGAAGGTGACTTGGATTGGTCGAATGTGGGTTCAAACTTCCACCTTCGCCCCTTTTTCTTCCACCTTCGCCCACTTGTGGTTCATTCGCCCCTCAAGTTTCCAGGTTCGACCCCTGGAACCCACCTTCGCCCATTCGACTGGCCGAAGGTGTTCCAGGTTCGACCCTGCTGTGTTGTTTACTCAAAAACGCGTCCAAAAACATCCGAAAACATCACGAAACATCATGAGTTACAGCAGTCAAGCATCATTAATATATTCCTACGAAACCCTACCAATTTTACCCCAAAATCTATCCGTTTTTACAAGTTTCCTAAAATAGTAAGTTATGGAGATGTCACATCATCATGCATGAAAATATTACCCAATTAGGAAACTTCTGAAATCAATCAATAATCAGCTCATCATCATCAAATCATCATGAACAAGAAACCCTTATCCTAACTCTATCATTATTATCCAAAAACAAGCCCTAAATCTAACAAAGATTCCTTTAATCGACAAAACACCATCAACAATCAATTGTAACATGTTTCAATCAGAACCCATCATTAATAACAGCCCTAGGTTGTTGCCATATCCTCTATACAACAAGAAATCATCAAACAATGCATAATATCACATTAACACATGTTAATTTGCATAAAAACTCATTGTTTATGAATAGGTTTTGGTTAGGAAACGTTTTTATTCATAAAATAGGTTGATATCAGATCTGGACCCTTGGGGTTTAGATTAAAACAAGTCAAAATTGTTTAAAAAGGATTTGAAATGAAGAACACACCTTAGATCTTCACTTGTAATGATTTAGAGAGTTAGGTTATGAAAAACAAGCTCAAAAACTCCTTCCCCAATGATAATAGCTGATAGAGAGTGTTTGGAGGCGTTTAGGGTTTGTGAAATGGTGAAAAATGGCTAAGGATGGTATTTATACCCAGTCCAGGTTCGCCCCTTTTATGTGGTCGAATGTGGAACTTTTCCACATTCGCCCATTTGTAATGGTCGAATGTGGAACTTTTCCACATTCGCCCACTTTGTTTCTACGTTCGCCCATTTTTCAAGTTCCATTTCCACGTTCGCCCACTATTTCCACATTCAGGTCATCAGCACTTTTTAACACATGTTAACAGCACTTTTTAACACATGTTAACCTTTTCCCAGTTTGTCGTGTTTAACGCATTCTAACACATCTTAACACATAAGCATGCACCCATAGTCTATGTTTAGCATATTTAGGCACGTATAATCATTTGTACATCGTTTAAGCAAGTATAAGCATACAATCCACCGCACGACCCATAATCTACACAAATACTTAATTAGTTCATGTAATGTCACCAACAACGGAACCCGGTACTAATGTATTCCCAAAACGACTCCCAATGATCCTCCAGATCATTGAACCCTGGACAATCCTAATCTGACCCGACTCAACTAACCCAGTTAAGTTTGTTTATAAACGTTTCTCGCTAAGGTAGCCTTAGATGTTACTATTATGTTTAAGCCGAACATGCCGGGTGTCACATCATCCCCACGTTGAAAGAATTTTTGTCCCGAAAATTTCCCGAAGTCGAGGAGGGAAAACAAATAAGAGAAAAAAAAATTTTCCGGGTCGTCACATCATCCCCCTGTTGAAAGGAATCTCGTCCCGAGATTCTTTCGGTTTCAACAGTAATGAGTGTCGACCTCTGTGCCCACGTAACGTTTCCCCAAAATACAACAAGTGAAGGTCTGAATCAAACGTGCCAGTAACAACCGGGAAACCACTTTCCCCAAATGCGAGTATGAGACAAGAGACCCCCGATGAAAGCCTACTGGAGACTACTATGATCGGTATAACTAACCCACCGGTACCGTCCAAGTAGCATCCCCAAAGGACCCTCATCGACCCAAAGAATGAGAAACAGTGACCAAACCACAAAGAAAACACCCGAAAGCACGAACGCACAACAATGCGGATAAAAGTGTAGCCAAAGCGTAACAAGAGATAAGAGAGAATACGTACGGGTAACAGTGTCTGGGTCCACCTGGTCTCCCTAGCACCGATCACATAAGCATGAGCACGAGTAAGCCGGCCACCGCCTTCATTGTCTCCATCCTTCCCTGCAGTCCCTGTGCCCCCTTGACTCAACTTGGGACAGCTTCGCTTGAAGTGCCCCGCTTCTCCACAATGATAGCAACCCTGATTCCCTTGTGGAGCAGGGGTAGTGACAGCAGTAGTCTGAGTCGTCCTGGAAAGGTTGACCCTACAATCCTTGGCAAAATGCCCCGTCTTCTGACAACGCTCACAGCGAAAACTCTCACAAGTACCATAGTGATGAAACCCACAACGTCCACACTTAGGGCTTTTCCCAGCATAGCCCCCTTGTTTCTGGTCCGATGCTGACCCCGAAGCTTCAGCCTTCTTCGCTGCCGGTTGTCGCTGAGCCCCCGATGAACCCTTATCCACGCTATCCCACTTCCTCTTGTTCTCAGCCGGCGCCTTCACAGAAGAGCCTCTAGGAGGCAAGACACCCTCAGCAATCTTCAAGTTGGTCATCTTAGTAGCCGACCGCACAGCCTCTAACATAGTAGTAGGATCCCTAGCTGCCACCAACCCCGCAATCTCTGGCACCAAACCCGAAAGATACTGCTCCACCCTCCTATACTCTGGTGTAGACAAACCCGGACACATCACTGCTAGCTCGTTGTGCCTGATCGTGTACTCCTCCACCTCAGAACCAACCATCTTAAGATTCCCATATTCATGTTCCAACGTCTTAATCGCCTCACGCGGGCAGTACTCATCCTTCAACCTACGCACGAAATCCGCCCAAGGCATGGCGTTGGCCTCCCCGAGACCAAGTGTCTGTGTGACGCAGTTCTACCACGTCAAGGCGGCTCCTACAAAAGTCCTCGAAGCAAACTTCACCCAATCCACTACTGGAGTCTCACATAAAGCGAACACTGACTCCGTCTTCTCCAACCACCGAAGTAACTCCACAGCCCCCTCTGTACCCTGGAAGCTGAGAGGCTGACAATCCTTAAACCGCTTGTAGGCGACACCTGCCTGAACCGGAGGAGCAGCAGCACCCATGAAAGTCTGCTGGGCCGCCTGAAAAGCAGCTAGTGCAACGCCCAACTGTTGCTGCATCATCTCATTGAGCTCCTCGTGCGTCATAGTGATGTTACCACCACCTCTACCCCCACCACGGCGTCCACCTCCGCCACCACGGCGTCCACCTGCACGTCCACCAGCGCGACCAGACATGTTCTGCCAGAACATGAGACGAGACACTCAGTACCACTAACAAACCAAGCTACAAGTGACCAAACGAACTCAGGATGCGGTTCCAGCATGACCATTAGTCCGAACACAAAGTCCACCAAGCTTTTCATGCATTTCGATTTATGATTTCGTGTGCACCCGAAATAACAAATCGCTCTACATGGTCCCCTAGGCGTGCTCCGAGCTAGAACTTCAAGTCACCCGATAACCACATCTCAGAATGATACAACTAACTCAAAAGGGTCAATAAATAGGTCCCCTCGGCTGTAACCCGAAGAAGAAAATAAAGTGAAGCTAGAAATAACCAAGGATAAGGTAGGTAATGTGACACTGTGTGGTAAGGAGACCGACACCCCGACAAGGTTAGTATGTTTGCCCAAAAGACTCGACTCAAATGTATGTGACCGTCTAGTGTGTGTGACTCGGCTATAGTCTAGACTCTACATGCAGTCCTAGTTCACTATAACCATTGGCTCTGATACCAATCTGTCACACCCTCAAATTTCCACCTGCGGAGTTCTACCGCGAGGCGTGTGACACGCCAGGATCCAAGTCAACGGTCACAATAAACGACGTCTAAATGTAAAAACATACGTAAACAAAAACCATGCATAAGTTTAAAACCAACATTCAAACAGTGCGGAAGCATTTAAAGTTTACAAACGTCATGCAGAAACAAAACATAAGTTTAAAAGTTCATAAATCCAAACATGCAGATGAGACCCTAGACGCGAGACGACTCCAGTGCGACCTCGTGCGCCTATCCGACAGCTGCTACCTTAGCGACCTGAGAAAAACATGCTAAAAGAGTCAACATATAATGCTGGTGAGTTCACAGGTTTTAATCAAACGTTTAAAGTGATCCTTCGAAAACCGTTACCATCACAGTTACTACTATGCTTTATGAGAACGCTAGCTAGGCGCAGAATGAGATACTCATACGGGTGAAACCATTACTGACTGAGCCGAGTGTTACCCTTTGTTTCCTATGGGCTACCGTCATCGCCGGTAGACCTTGTTTTGTTAGAGACAATATGCACCCGCCCGGCCTCCAGCCGTCGAGTGGGGTTTGTCAGTCCCCAATAGCGCTATCCATATTTCCCCGCCATATACCCATGTTAGTGGTTTCAAGGGATTTTCGATGAACCGTATAGTAAGATAAGTAAGCCATAGTATAACGTGATAAAGAGTCATGAGCCATAAGAGTTTAACAAGTCATAAGTCATAAAAGAGTTTGTAAGCATGTTTCTCACCCCGAAAGCAAAAACTGTAAAATGTGGGGCCGTGAACTCACCTTAGATAGCGTTCCTCAAATATGTGTAAAGATGTTTAGCCCTTGACAATCCCTCTACCGGAGATCTATCAAAATTTTCACATAAGTGTTCCGACTAATAACCATAAGGTTATCTAGTCCCCGATTGTCCAGATCATAACCAAGTATGTTTTAAAACGTGTTTAAATGTTCAACCGACACACTAGACCGACCCGACATCCCGTTGGTGACCCATTACCCTAACTAATCAAGTACACATAGATTACATGCAAGGTTCAAGCATAAAACACTTAGTTTGTATCAAAAATCTCATTTTTGTTAACATAGGGTCGAATGTAGTGGTAAGTGGTCGAAGGTGACTTGGATTGGTCGAATGTGGGTTCAAACTTCCACCTTCGCCCCTTTTTCTTCCACCTTCGCCCACTTGTGGTTCATTCGCCCCTCAAGTTTCCAGGTTCGACCCCTGGAACCCACCTTCGCCCATTCGACTGGCCGAAGGTGTTCCAGGTTCGACCCTGCTGTGTTGTTTACTCAAAAACGCGTCCAAAAACATCTGAAAACATCACGAAACATTGTAACAACCGGCAAAAATAAGGTAATTCCGTACAATTAATTAATATATGATTAACGTAATTAAATGCAATTATGTGTGATTTAATCATCAAGGCCTTAGGGGATAGCAATTTCCAAATAGTGCATGGGAATGCATACGTTTAATGGTAAAGCATGATTGGATCATGTGCGAATAAGCTATCCGGTATGGACGTTGGCAATTACCCGGTAATAATTAAATAAACGAAACGAATCCCGGACACCCTGGATATAAAATAAAGGGTATTTTCATAAGATATAACGAGTTTTGAAACTCCAAAACCATAAATGAAAACGTCTTGTACAAATCTCCCGGTAACGAATAAAATGCGCGTATCGCACCCGATACGCGTATAACTCATAATTTCACCCGGTAAAGGCCTAAATAACCAATCAACGCTTAAAATAGACTATATTTAAGGGTTATTAAAGGTATATTTAATGTCCGGATAACGCGTGATTAAAACCCGAAAAATACCCGAACGACACCCGAACGACGGGGGATTAAACATAACAAACAATGGGTATTTATTTGAAGTTGTGGACCCCACTTAAACCACATGGGGGCCGGCCTTAGAGGCCCTAATATACCCACATTTTGTGTTGATAATAATAACCTATAATCTTACATAAAGCATGCACACACATGAAGCCAAAAGTGGAAGAAAAGGTGTAAGTGAACATCAAGTACAAAAGCAAACTATCCTTGTCCCCCTTGCTAATATTTTCGGCCAAGTGCCCAAATAATCCAAGACACACCACCTAAACATCATTACACTAGTATATGCATGTGTGTGATAAGTCTTGTATATAGGATCATGATGCCTTATGAGGATTTGATCAAGATTTGCAAGAAAACTCATGCATATACATACATACATACATACGGCTCATCCATGCACACACACATATCCTCTTTTCAAAATCTCCCAAGTACACTCATAATCTTCCATAAGATCTCTTGAATATTTGGCATCATTACATGTGATAATTATATAAATAACACATGTTAGAAGATTGAATCACCAAGCAAAACAAACCTCTTTCTTCCTTCTCTCTTGGCCGTGGGTTTCCATAAGCACACACACATTGTTCTTTCAAGTTTTTACAACTCCAAATCACTTACAATCATCCATCATCCAAACCCCTTTTGTGTGTTTCAAGAGCTTGGAGCTAAACCACTAGGAAGAACACACTAAACCCCTCTCAAATCCAAGGTTTTTGTCTTCCCTAGCCTTGTGCTAGTAGTAAGCTTCTTAATCTTGTTTTTGATTGTTATTTTTCATGTATGTGTTCCTAGTAGCAAGTTGTACATGAAGGGTTTAAAAATGGTTTTGAACATAATCTTTAATAGGTTTTCATGTGTAAAATGGAAGGTTAAAGATATGAAAATAAACCATGGATTTGTTGATGATGATGTATTAGTCTTGAAAATATATGAAGTTTACATATAAGACTAAGTAGGATGATGTTTTGGGTAAGACTTTGAAATGAACTTGAATATGTTAAAACTAACTTTAATTCATCTTATTATGATCATTTAAGTTATAATATGTGGTAAAACATGTTAGAAGTTCATAAATGAATAAGATGGAAAATTAAAGTTAACTCACTTAGATGAATGAAATTTTGATAAAATGGACAAATACATAAAACACACATATAATTAGTCTTTCATATGGAATATAAGACTAACATAAGTGTTTTGATACAAAAATAACTTACCAATAAAAAGTTGAATCTTCAAAGTTAACTATTTTGAGTGAAAAATGCTAACTTTGGAAGTTAGAGTGGAAAAATGCAACTTTTGTAAGTTAAGGGACTAAAGTTGTAACTTTGAAAGTTAAGGGACTAAAATGGACATTTTAGAAACTATTAGTCCAAAAATACAAGTATGGAAAGTTTGGTGTCAAAAATGCAAGTAATAAAGTCTAAGGATGATTTTTGTAAATACTAGTAAAAATACTTGGGTATTTTGTATAAAAGTGTATTTTTGAAAGTTATGAGAATATAAAGGGTTTTAACATAAGGATTTTTATAAAATAGATATTTTATAAAAATATTAAATAAACTTGGGAAACTCATACGAAAATGAATACTTTTATATAAATGGGAATATAAAAGTGTTGGAAACATTTTTGTAGTTAAGTTGACAAGTTGGGTTAAAAATACATAAGTATTTTAACCATCCAAGTAACATGGGAAAATAGGAAGAAATATGGAAAATATTTCTATAAAATACATGTTGGGAAAAACTTGGAAAAATTAACTAATCGAGTTTAGATATCGAACTAAAACGCGTTAACGAACCATACCCGGACAAAATATGAGGAAAATGCCATTGCGGCAAGATAAGAAAAATATATATTTTAAGAGGTAAAATATATATATACTTTGGGTGAAAACAAATAAACACTTTCCTAAGTGTTGGAGGATTAATTCGTGGGAGAAACGCATGACACAGACGAATAAGACGTTAAAACAAACGTATATACTTAACAAGGAAAATTACATTTTTATATATATTCGTACACTCGTCTTGGCAAAATTCTAGTATATCTACTTAATGGGAAAGTAGATATGCGGGAAGGAAAGCCGCGACGAGAAGACAAGGATATATATATGTGTATGTCGTACCAACGAAATCCTAGTATATTTATTTGAATGGGAAAATAAATATACGGTGTGGTGAGTTGAATCGGACGTTAAGAATATACGATCGAACGACAAGATCTTAGCATATTTGTTTAAATGGGAAAACAAATGTGTGGCAAAGTGAGTCGGGTCGAGGATTGAAATATATATTATATCGAGCGATGCGATCTTAAGTATAATTATTTAAATGGGAAAATAATTATATGTTAAGTGAAGTCGAGTCGATAATAATAAGATACAAGTTATGGAAATATTAACAAGAGTAATATATAACTTGTAACACAAAGGGTAATGTAACGCCAACAAAACCTAGGATACGCGCTTAATTAAACGGGATTTGGAACAACTTGTGGTCGGGAGTTGGGTGTACAACTTGCCAAGGCACATGCACTATAGGTATAGTGACTTATACGTCTAGGACGTTTGTAGGTGCGAGACCACCCCTTTGCTACCCACCCTTTTGAGCCAGACGCAGTTACAGGTGAGTTTCACGGCCCCATTTTAAACTATTTTTACGTTTTCCGGGGGAAAGATATGTTAGGGATAATGTTTGACGGATTTAATACTTGAGGTGTGACCGCCACTCGGGGTTGAGTCCTCGCCTCTATAATCATTTGTTCAGGGAAATTGAAACCGGAGGAATATTCGAATAGTACTATTGGTGCCTGACAAGGCCCACCCCTAATCGATAGCGTCGATTATGCATTAGGTTATGCCTGGGGTGCAAATATTCTGAACTTAAGTCGTGGGAAACCGAGTAACGACTTGGAGCGGGGCATTTTATTTATATACGTCTTGGTTTGATTATAGTCTCAAGTAGATTTATAGGAATTTGCAACTCCTATATATTGTCATAACATGGTATTCCCAAGTATTCAAGTTTTAGAAACTGAAAACCTGTGAACTCACCAATATATTTATATTGACGAAACTTTTTAAAACATATCTTTCAGGTAACTAGAAGATGAAAGATCAGGCAAGCAGGGTCGGGGAATCTCCAATGCGACGTCGAACTTTTGCGGGGTTTCACTTTTATTTCCCAAGGCATTTGGGATATATATGAGAAACCTCTATGTTTATTTCAGAAACAATTAACTTTTGTGTAATGTTTGAAACTGATTTGACGTCATAATAAATGACCCATTTTCTTAAATTACTTGTGTTTAGCAATAACCTTGACTTTATGCTTTTGAACCGTCGCGCCACGTGTTTCCGCCTTTGTCGTGGTGTGACAGAACGTGGTATCAGAGCCAAGGTTATAGCGAACTAGAGTATTTTCTTTAAAAACTAGACTATAACCGGATTTGGTTCTAAAGATAAAGTTTTCAAAAGAAAAATAAAGATGTTTTAAAAGTAATTTTCAAGAAGCATTGGGCATGAGGAGATTCCGACCAAGCCAGCCATGAGTATTGTTATGCTGTAACGTGAAAATTAGAAGTTAGGAAGGTTACTATAGAGTACGCCATAACTGTCTAATTTAATTAAATCATATATACATGTACGGTTCTTTTGCCAGGATGTCCGACGCGGGAAGTATAGCGCCTAGTATCGATAGCAGCATCCAGATCATTCCTGCGCCACCGCCTGAGCCGGTAGAGCTAGTAGTGCTTGACGCAGAGGACGAAGACGTAGAGATGAACGCCGACGGAGGCTCGGATGATGACTCGGATGAGACGGATCCTAGCGAGGATCCTGATTGGACACCCGCTGTGGTAGACGCGCCGCTACCCGTTGTACCGGTCGCACCGTTAGCCCCACGCCCCATTCGAGCTTTTAGGGATTTTCCCGAGGACTGTGCCGGACCGTCCCGGCCAATCCCAGCCCATTCGGAGACAGTAGAGTCTCCATTCGACCAGCAGGCTCACGTGGAGCACGAGCCAGCACCCTTACCTCATATTCACATACCAGCAGGCATGAGACTCCTGCCTATTCCCCATGGGAGGAACGGATGGATATCCGACGACTCCGATGACGAGTCTGTGGGCTCGGTAGGGCACATGTTGGTGCCAGAGATTCAGGCTGACCAGGAGGAGCCAGTGGCTCCAATGTTAGAGGATGCACCTGCTGATCCCATACCCCCACCAGCACCACTCGAGCCTGTACCACAGGAGGGACCAGCAGCACACATACTCGAGGGTAGCCCCGCGGATAGCTCTGAGCTACGCAGAGCAGGCATGGCAGCTTTTGCCACCGCGAGCCCTCCTACCCCCACTGTTGTGGTATCCACTCCAGAGTGGGCCACTGTCTCTGAGCCGTTAGTAGCCCCACTAGCCGAGCCTATGCCACCACCCACCATTGCCATGACTATACCCATCCCCACCATTCCCAGCATGACACCTGCACCATACCCTCTAGGTGCAGGAGACCCTTATATGATGCCACCCTACTTTTCCATCAGGCCACCCGGTTTCACTCCACTACTGCCACACATACCAGTACCACTCCCCTTCGGGCCCTTCCCATCCACACACCCTGATGTACCCGGACCGTCCCACCTTCACAGGATGACACCCCCCTCTGGACCCGCCCAGACCTCGACCATCACTTTAGAGCAGGATTTTCAGACTCTAGTCAACACGGTGCAGCGCACCGTGAATCAGGTTGAGCAGCAGACGAGATTGATGTGGGCGAGGATGATTGACACTCGTGATGCCTTGGCGCATTACGCAGAGGAGCTCTTGCGCATGGATGCGCAGAGCGGGATTACTGGGGATGCACATTGGGCACATCGACAGTTTTTGTACGAGCGCATCACAGAGATCAGCATGACGATTAGCATGTATGCGCCGCAGTACCAGTATCCACCGCCACCGCCACGGTAGGATGTATCGGGGATGCACAGAAGACACACCAGCTTATGTACATATTAGCAGCACTATGGTAGTACAGCACGGGTTATGACACTCGTCTGCATTTTGCCTAGCCGTACGGGTATTACGGCGTATGATATGATGTTTTATTATTTCAAAAGCAATGTATTGTATGAGAAATGTATTCTCCATTTTGTATTATGAACAAGCATTGTACTGATATTATTGAAATTAATGAAAAATCTTATTATTATGGTGAAATATGTTGTTGTTATTGCTTACTCCATGTGTTGTGGTTTGTATATTTGTGTGGTGATGTTGTGTTGATTTCTATTTATATTTCTGTATGATGTATTGGTATGTTGTGTGATGACATGGTGTTGATTATTGTGTTCATGCTTTGGTTTGTTATTTATGCTTTGTATTGTATAAATGTTGCCAAATTAACCTTTGATAATTATTATTGAAGAAAATGGCACCTGCCACCCGAAGCAATAGTGGAGCAGACGGACTGCCCACAACACCGGCCGAGCTCGAGACCATGATATCTGAACGCATAGCCCGCGCGATCGCGGAGCACGAAGCTGCACGCTCCGAAAGATCTCGCGACTTGACTGGGAGTGACCGACAGGAAACTTCCCCCACTGGTAAGAAGTTGAAAATAATTGATAAAGCAATGGGAGAATATCCTAAAACTCCTGTCCCATAATAACATACAACTCTATTAATGCAGAAACGGCCTCGCGAGAGCGTGGCTGCACTTTCAAAGCCTTCCTCGACTGCAAGCCGCTCAATTTTAACGGCACGGAAGGATCAGTTGGTCTGGTCAAATGGTTCGAGAAGACCGAGGCTGTTATTCGCATCAGTGGGTGTACCCCACGTCAGTCGGTTATGTACTCCACCAATTTGTTCTTAGACCAAGCACTGACATGGTGGAATGGTCAAGTGCAGTCTTTGGGTGATGACACTGCTTACTCTCTGTCGTGGGCAGAACTGAAGGAACTGATGATTGCTGAGTACCGTCCGGCGAGTGAGGTACAGAAATTGGAAACTGAGTTTTGGAACCTCACTATAGTGGGAGCAGACGTTACTGGATACACGTCTCGATTCCACGATCTTGCCAGATTGGTGCCACGATTGGTTACCCCTGAGAACAACAAAATTGAGCGCTATTTGTTCGGCCTAGCACCGCAAATACGCAGCATGGTCACTGCTTCTAAACCTACGACCATGCGCGCGGCTATTGATCTTGCGCTCAGTCTCACCGAAGATGCCATACGCATGGGTACACTAATCCGCCAAGTTTTCGGATTAAAAATTTCTGAAGCAAGTAGTGTTGAGGCCAAGAACCAGGGATCAAGTTCAGCTGTCGTGACTAATGATCAGGGTAACAAACCGAGGTTTGGGAAAAGAAAGAGGGATGAGGGAAAAAGGGATCGAGCGTCGGGAAGCTCGAACAAGAAAGGAAAGGGGTATGCCGCCACGGGACGTGGTAACGGTAACAAGCAGGGAAACCAGGGGAGAAACAATGGATTAACTTGTGGGAAGTGCCACCGCACCGGGCACAAGACTGAAGAGTGCCGTTCTGGAGCACCAAAGAATGGAGGGGCTAGACCCTGCTTTGCATGCGGGTCATTGGATCATTGGAAGAAAGATTGCCCCAAGGTCAACAATCAGGCCCGCGGCCGGGCATTTGTGATTGGAGCCGGTGATGCACGGCAAGACCCCAATGTGGTCACTGGTACGTTTCCTCTAAATGGTCATTATGCCTCTGTATTATTTGATACCGGTGCTGACTTTAGCTTCGTATCCATTGAGTTTAAAAGACTACTTGGTTTAAAAACTAGCAAACTAGATACACCCTACTCTATAGAACTGGCTAATGGTAAAACTATTGAAACGAGAGAGGTAGCAAAAGATTGTAAGTTAGAACTCTGTGGGCACGAGTTTGGGATTGATCTATTACCGGTTGTATTGGGAAGTTTTGACATCGTTGTTGGCATGGATTGGTTGTCCGCGCACCGTGCCATTGTGGTTTGCAACGATAAAGTTATTCAAGTTCCCCTCGCGAGCGGTGAAACTCTCTCAATTCAAGGAGAAAGACACGGGACGCCACTAAGGATTATTTCGAGCATGAAGGCTCGTAAGTGTCTGAGGAAAGGGCTTGTCGCAATCTTGGCACACGTTGTGGACAAGAAGGCCGACGAGCGAAAGTTGGAAGACATTCCAGTCGCCAGAGATTTTCCGGATGTATTTCCAGAAGATTTTCCGGGGTTGCCACCACCTCGACAAGTCGAGTTCCGCATCGACCTCGTTCCCGGAGCAGCTCCTGTGGCACGATCGCCATACCGCCTAGCTCCATCAGAGATGCAGGAACTGTCCAGCCAGCTACAAGAATTACTGGACAAAGGTTTTATAAGACCGAGTTTCTCACCTTGGGGAGCTCCCGTCTTATTTGTGAAGAAGAAGGATGGCACATTTCGCATGTGCATCGACTATCGGGAGCTGAACAAGCTAACCATCAAGAATCGCTATCCTCTCCCCAGGATCGACGATTTATTTGATCAGCTCCAAGGTTCCAGCTATTACTCCAAGATCGATTTGAGGTCAGGCTATCACCAGTTGCGTATACAAGAAGAAGATGTACCAAAAACGGCCTTCAGAACCCGGTATGGACACTATGAATTTTTGGTAATGCCGTTCGGCTTGACCAACGCACCAGCGGTTTTCATGGACCTAATGAACCGCGTGTGTAAGCCATACCTGGATAAATTCGTCATCGTCTTCATTGACGATATTTTGATCTATTCACGCACGAAAGAAGACCACGAGAATCACCTTCGGTTAATTCTCGAAGTATTACGCAAAGAGAAGCTCTATGCTAAATTCTCGAAATGTGACTTTTGGATTCGGGAAGTTCACTTTTTGGGCCATGTAGTGAACGAGAAGGGCATACACGTTGATCCCGCCAAGATCGAGGCAATCAAAAATTGGGAAGCACCTCGAACTCCTACCGAAGTACGACAATTTCTAGGCCTCGCGGGTTATTACAGAAGGTTCATCGAGAACTTTTCAAAGATAGCACAAGCTTTAACCATGCTAACCCAGAAGGACAAGAAATTTGAGTGGACGGAAAAGCAAGAGGCAGCATTCCAATTGTTAAAAGACAAGTTATGTGGCGCTCCGATACTGTCACTTCCAGACGGTACGGAAGATTTTGTGGTTTACTGCGATGCCTCGCATCAAGGTTTGGGTTGTGTATTGATGCAGCGAGAAAAAGTAATAGCGTATGCTTCCAGGCAGCTGAAAATCCATGAGAAGAACTACACTACACACGATTTGGAATTAGGTGCAGTGGTGTTCGCTCTCAAGATATGGAGGCACTATTTGTACGGAACCAAGTGCACGATTTTCACTGATCACAAGAGTTTGCAACACATCTTTGATCAGAAGGATTTGAATATGCGACAACGGCGATGGGTTGAATTATTGAACGATTACGATTGTGAGATAAAGTACCATCCCGGTAAGGCGAACGTCGTAGCTGACGCCTTGAGTCGCAAGGAACGGGTTAAACCATTGCGTGTTCGAGCTTTAGGATTGACTATTCACACGAATATGACTGAACGAATTCATGAAGCTCAAGTCAACGCCCTCAAACCCGAGAATGTCAAAGGTGAAAGGTTACGAAAGATGGTTGATTCACTGGAACCAAAAGCGGACCAGCCATTGTATTTCATGAATAGAATTTGGGTTCCAGTATATGGTGGTTTGCGTGAGCTAGTATTGGCCGAAGCTCACAGTTCTAGATATTCGGTTCACCCGGGTGCAGACAAGATGTTCCACGATTTGAAGGAACTTTATTGGTGGCCGAATTTCAAAAGGGATATAGCAGCCTATGTTGCGCGATGTTTGACTTGCGCAAAGGTCAAGGCTGAGCACCAGAGACCTTCCGGTTTGCTCCAGCAACCGGAAATACCGGAATGGAAATGGGAACGAATCACCATGGATTTCATTACCAAGTTACCTAAGACAACAAGCGGCCATGACATGATCTGGGTAATCGTAGATCGATTGACGAAATCTGCACACTTCCTCCCGATACGCGAAACGGACAGGTTGGAGAAACTGACCCGTTTGTACATTAAGGAGGTGGTATCTAAACACGGTGTACCTGTTTCTATCATCTCCGATCGAGACAGTCGTTTCACGTCCAGATTTTGGGAAAGTTTAAATGAAGCCCTCGGTACTCGCCTCGACATGAGCACCGCATATCACCCCCAAACGGATGGTCAAAGTGAACGAACCATCCAGACCTTGGAAGATATGTTACGGGCATGCGCGATAGATTTCGGAGGTAATTGGGATACGCACTTGCCATTGGTAGAATTTTCTTATAACAACAGTTATCATACGAGCATTCAAGCCGCACCGTTTGAAGCCCTATATGGACGCAAGTGCCGATCGCCATTATGTTGGGCGGAAGTTGGAGAAAAACAACTCACCGGGCCCGAAATTGTTCAAGAGACCACGGATAAGGTCTTTTTGATAAAGGAACGCCTCAAAGCGGCCCGGGACCGCCAGAAAAGCTATGCTGATATGAGGCGAAAGCCTTTAGAGTTTCAAGTCGGAGACAGGGTCCTACTGAAAGTGTCACCTTGGAAAGGTGTCGCGCGCTTTGGGAAGCGCGGAAAGCTGAACCCGCGATATATTGGACCGTTCAAAGTCTTGTCGAGGGTAGGCACAGTGGCATACAAGCTCGAGCTGCCTCAAGAGCTTAGTGGAATACACGACACGTTTCATGTGTCGAACTTGAAAAAGTGCCTATCCGACGAAACTCTCATTATTCCTGCTGACGAAATCCAGATTGACGACAAGTTACATTTTGTGGAAGAACCAATCGAGGTAACTGATTGGAAGGTCCAAAAATTAAGGCGCAGCAAGATCAGATTGGTCAAAGTGCGCTGGAATGCCAAGCGTGGACCGGAGTTCACGTGGGAAAGGCTGGACCGGATGAAGCAAAAATACCCCGCCTTATTCGAGAAGACACCTGTACCGGAGAACTCGAAGTGAATTCCGGGACGGAATTCCCTTAACGGGGGGAGAATGTAACAACCGGCAAAAATAAGGTAATTCCGTACAATTAATTAATATATGATTAACGTAATTAAATGCAATTATGTGTGATTTAATCATCAAGGCCTTAGGGGATAGCAATTTCCAAATAGTGCATGGGAATGCATACGTTTAATGGTAAAGCATGATTGGATCATGTGCGAATAAGCTATCCGGTATGGACGTTGGCAATTACCCGGTAATAATTAAATAAACGAAACGAATCCCGGACACCCTGGATATAAAATAAAGGGTATTTTCATAAGATATAACGAGTTTTGAAACTCCAAAACCATAAATGAAAACGTCTTGTACAAATCTCCCGGTAACGAATAAAATGCGCGTATCGCACCCGATACGCGTATAACTCATAATTTCACCCGGTAAAGGCCTAAATAACCAATCAACGCTTAAAATAGACTATATTTAAGGGTTATTAAAGGTATATTTAATGTCCGGATAACGCGTGATTAAAACCCGAAAAATACCCGAACGACACCCGAACGACGGGGGATTAAACATAACAAACAATGGGTATTTATTTGAAGTTGTGGACCCCACTTAAACCACATGGGGGCCGGCCTTAGAGGCCCTAATATACCCACATTTTGTGTTGATAATAATAACCTATAATCTTACATAAAGCATGCACACACATGAAGCCAAAAGTGGAAGAAAAGGTGTAAGTGAACATCAAGTACAAAAGCAAACTATCCTTGTCCCCCTTGCTAATATTTTCGGCCAAGTGCCCAAATAATCCAAGACACACCACCTAAACATCATTACACTAGTATATGCATGTGTGTGATAAGTCTTGTATATAGGATCATGATGCCTTATGAGGATTTGATCAAGATTTGCAAGAAAACTCATGCATATACATACATACATACATACGGCTCATCCATGCACACACACATATCCTCTTTTCAAAATCTCCCAAGTACACTCATAATCTTCCATAAGATCTCTTGAATATTTGGCATCATTACATGTGATAATTATATAAATAACACATGTTAGAAGATTGAATCACCAAGCAAAACAAACCTCTTTCTTCCTTCTCTCTTGGCCGTGGGTTTCCATAAGCACACACACATTGTTCTTTCAAGTTTTTACAACTCCAAATCACTTACAATCATCCATCATCCAAACCCCTTTTGTGTGTTTCAAGAGCTTGGAGCTAAACCACTAGGAAGAACACACTAAACCCCTCTCAAATCCAAGGTTTTTGTCTTCCCTAGCCTTGTGCTAGTAGTAAGCTTCTTAATCTTGTTTTTGATTGTTATTTTTCATGTATGTGTTCCTAGTAGCAAGTTGTACATGAAGGGTTTAAAAATGGTTTTGAACATAATCTTTAATAGGTTTTCATGTGTAAAATGGAAGGTTAAAGATATGAAAATAAACCATGGATTTGTTGATGATGATGTATTAGTCTTGAAAATATATGAAGTTTACATATAAGACTAAGTAGGATGATGTTTTGGGTAAGACTTTGAAATGAACTTGAATATGTTAAAACTAACTTTAATTCATCTTATTATGATCATTTAAGTTATAATATGTGGTAAAACATGTTAGAAGTTCATAAATGAATAAGATGGAAAATTAAAGTTAACTCACTTAGATGAATGAAATTTTGATAAAATGGACAAATACATAAAACACACATATAATTAGTCTTTCATATGGAATATAAGACTAACATAAGTGTTTTGATACAAAAATAACTTACCAATAAAAAGTTGAATCTTCAAAGTTAACTATTTTGAGTGAAAAATGCTAACTTTGGAAGTTAGAGTGGAAAAATGCAACTTTTGTAAGTTAAGGGACTAAAGTTGTAACTTTGAAAGTTAAGGGACTAAAATGGACATTTTAGAAACTATTAGTCCAAAAATACAAGTATGGAAAGTTTGGTGTCAAAAATGCAAGTAATAAAGTCTAAGGATGATTTTTGTAAATACTAGTAAAAATACTTGGGTATTTTGTATAAAAGTGTATTTTTGAAAGTTATGAGAATATAAAGGGTTTTAACATAAGGATTTTTATAAAATAGAGATTTTATAAAAATATTAAATAAACTTGGGAAACTCATACAAAAATGAATACTTTTATATAAATGGGAATATAAAAGTGTTGGAAACATTTTTGTAGTTAAGTTGACAAGTTGGGTTAAAAATACATAAGTATTTTAACCATCCAAGTAACATGGGAAAATAGGAAGAAATATGGAAAATATTTCTATAAAATACATGTTGGGAAAAACTTGGAAAAATTAACTAATCGAGTTTAGATATCGAACTAAAACGCGTTAACGAACCATACCCGGACAAAATATGAGGAAAATGCCATTGCGGCAAGATAAGAAAAATATATATTTTAAGAGGTAAAATATATATATACTTTGGGTGAAAACAAATAAACACTTTCCTAAGTGTTGGAGGATTAATTCGTGGGAGAAACGCATGACACAGACGAATAAGACGTTAAAACAAACGTATATACTTAACAAGGAAAATTACATTTTTATATATATTCGTACACTCGTCTTGGCAAAATTCTAGTATATCTACTTAATGGGAAAGTAGATATGCGGGAAGGAAAGCCGCGACGAGAAGACAAGGATATATATATGTGTATGTCGTACCAACGAAATCCTAGTATATTTATTTGAATGGGAAAATAAATATACGGTGTGGTGAGTTGAATCGGACGTTAAGAATATACGATCGAACGACAAGATCTTAGCATATTTGTTTAAATGGGAAAACAAATGTGTGGCAAAGTGAGTCGGGTCGAGGATTGAAATATATATTATATCGAGCGATGCGATCTTAAGTATAATTATTTAAATGGGAAAATAATTATATGTTAAGTGAAGTCGAGTCGATAATAATAAGATACAAGTTATGGAAATATTAACAAGAGTAATATATAACTTGTAACACAAAGGGTAATGTAACGCCAACAAAACCTAGGATACGCGCTTAATTAAACGGGATTTGGAACAACTTGTGGTCGGGAGTTGGGTGTACAACTTGCCAAGGCACATGCACTATAGGTATAGTGACTTATACGTCTAGGACGTTTGTAGGTGCGAGACCACCCCTTTGCTACCCACCCTTTTGAGCCAGACGCAGTTACAGGTGAGTTTCACGGCCCCATTTTAAACTATTTTTACGTTTTCCGGGGGAAAGATATGTTAGGGATAATGTTTGACGGATTTAATACTTGAGGTGTGACCGCCACTCGGGGTTGAGTCCTCGCCTCTATAATCATTTGTTCAGGGAAATTGAAACCGGAGGAATATTCGAATAGTACTATTGGTGCCTGACAAGGCCCACCCCTAATCGATAGCGTCGATTATGCATTAGGTTATGCCTGGGGTGCAAATATTCTGAACTTAAGTCGTGGGAAACCGAGTAACGACTTGGAGCGGGGCATTTTATTTATATACGTCTTGGTTTGATTATAGTCTCAAGTAGATTTATAGGAATTTGCAACTCCTATATATTGTCATAACATGGTATTCCCAAGTATTCAAGTTTTAGAAACTGAAAACCTGTGAACTCACCAATATATTTATATTGACGAAACTTTTTAAAACATATCTTTCAGGTAACTAGAAGATGAAAGATCAGGCAAGCAGGGTCGGGGAATCTCCAATGCGACGTCGAACTTTTGCGGGGTTTCACTTTTATTTCCCAAGGCATTTGGGATATATATGAGAAACCTCTATGTTTATTTCAGAAACAATTAACTTTTGTGTAATGTTTGAAACTGATTTGACGTCATAATAAATGACCCATTTTCTTAAATTACTTGTGTTTAGCAATAACCTTGACTTTATGCTTTTGAACCGTCGCGCCACGTGTTTCCGCCTTTGTCGTGGTGTGACAAACATCATGAGTTACAGCAGTCAAGCATCATTAATATATTCCTACGAAACCCTACCAATTTTACCCCAAAATCTATCCGTTTTTACAAGTTTCCTAAAATAGTAAGTTATGGAGATGTCACATCATCATGCATGAAAATATTACCCAATTAGGAAACTTCTGAAATCAATCAATAATCAGCTCATCATCATCAAATCATCATGAACAAGAAACCCTTATCCTAACTCTATCATTATTATCCAAAAACAAGCCCTAAATCTAACAAAGATTCCTTTAATCGACAAAACACCATCAACAATCAATTGTAACATGTTTCAATCAGAACCCATCATTAATAACAGCCCTAGGTTGTTGCCATATCCTCTATACAGCAAGAAATCATCAAACAATGCATAATATCACATTAACACATGTTAATTTGCATAAAAACTCATTGTTTATGAATAGGTTTTGGTTAGGAAACGTTTTTATTCATAAAATAGGTTGATATCAGATCTGGACCCTTGGGGTTTAGATTAAAACAAGTCAAAATTGTTTAAAAAGGATTTGAAATGAAGAACACACCTTAGATCTTCACTTGTAATGATTTAGAGAGTTAGGTTATGAAAAACAAGCTCAAAAACTCCTTCCCCAATGATAATAGCTGATAGAGAGTGTTTGGAGGCGTTTAGGGTTTGTGAAATGGTGAAAAATGGCTAAGGATGGTATTTATACCCAGTCCAGGTTCGCCCCTTTTATGTGGTCGAATGTGGAACTTTTCCACATTCGCCCATTTGTAATGGTCGAATGTGGAACTTTTCCACATTCGCCCACTTTGTTTCTACGTTCGCCCATTTTTCAAGTTCCATTTCCACGTTCGCCCACTATTTCCACATTCAGGTCATCAGCACTTTTTAACACATGTTAACAGCACTTTTTAACACATGTTAACCTTTTCCCAGTTTGTCGTGTTTAACGCATTCTAACACATCTTAACACATAAGCATGCACCCATAGTCTATGTTTAGCATATTTAGGCACGTATAATCATTTGTACATCGTTTAAGCAAGTATAAGCATACAATCCACCGCACGACCCATAATCTACACAAATACTTAATTAGTTCATGTAATGTCACCAACAACGGAACCCGGTACTAATGTATTCCCAAAACGACTCCCAATGATCCTCCAGATCATTGAACCCTGGACAATCCTAATCTGACCCGACTCAACTAACCCAGTTAAGTTTGTTTATAAACGTTTCTCGCTAAGGTAGACTTAGATGTTACTATTATGTTTAAGCCGAACATGCCGGGTGTCACAGGTCTGCATTGGCGTCTAGACTTAGTTGCACGTTTTGTAATAAAAGTATTTCGAACAACTTTTGAGATGATAGCATAGTTGATTAAATGCTACTTAAACGCTTCCGCTTATTAAATTAATGGTTATGTCTATTTACGTTTTTTTTCATATAGAGTTGTTTATTGTGATCGTTGACTTGGGTCCTGATTTGTCATGCGCCTCGCGGTAAAACCCCACAAGTGGATATTTTAGGGTGTGACATCCCTCATGTGTTTTCTTTTATTATATAGTGTAGAAGTGTAGATGTAGATGTAGATGTAGATTGTAAAAAAATCATGTGTTTTCTTTTATTAATGATTTCAGTTACAACTATGATTATTATTATAATTAAATTTTAATTTATTGTGTTAGATTAAATAAGAAAATGTGAGAATTCATGAGGGGTGCCATGTGTCCCTCGGGTGTTTTCTTTTATTATATAGAGTAGATGTAGATGTAGATGTAGATGTAGGTGTAGATATATATAAGATCAAATATTGTAAAAAGAATCATTTGTTTTCGTTTATTAATGATTTCAGTTACAACTATGATTACTAATATAATTAATAAAATTCGTTTTAATAAATTTATAATATGCTTTTGCAAATCAATTATTATAATTAAATTCGAATTTATTGTATTAAATTAAATAAGAAAATGAGAGAATTCATGAGGGGGTGCCATGTGTCCCTCATGTGTGTTCTTTTATTATATAGTGTAGATGTAGATGTAGATGAGAGAATTCATGAAGAAGTGCCATATGTCCTTCATGTGTTTTCTTTTATTAAAATATTGTAAAAAGAATCATGTGTTTTCTTTTATTAATGATTTCAGTTACAACTATGATTATTATTATAATTAAATTTGAATTTATTGTGTTAGATTAAATAAGAAAATGTGAGAAATCATGAGGGGCAATGTGTCCCTCGTGTGTTTTCTTTTATTATATAGTGTAGATGTAGATGTAGATGTAGGTGTATATATATATATAATATCAAATATTGTAAAAAGAATCATGTGTTTTCTTTTATTAATGATTTCAGTCACAATTATGATTATTAATATAATTAATAAAATTCATTTTAATAAATTTATAATATGCTTTTGCAAATCAATTATTATAATTAAATTTGAATTTATTGTATTAAATTAAATAAGAAAATGAGAGAATTCATCAGGGAGTGTCATGTGTCCCTCATGTGTTTTCTTTTATTATATACTATAGATGTAGATGTAGATGAGAGAATTCATGAAGGAGTGTCATATGTCCTTCATGTCTTTTCTTTTATTAAAATATTGTAAAAAGAATTATGTGTTTTCTTTTAATAATGATTTCAGTTACAACTATGATTATTATTATAAATAAATTTGAATTTACTGTGTTAGATTAAATAAAAAAATGTGAGAATTCATGAGGGGGCAATGTGTCCCTCGTGTGTTTTCTTTTATTATATAGTGTAGATGTAGATGTAGGTGTAGATATATATAATATCAAATATTGTAAAAAGAATCATGTGTTTTCTTTTATTAATGATTTCAGTTACAACTATGATTATTAATAAAATTAATAAAATTCATTTTAATAAATTTATAATATGCTTTTGCAAATCAATTATTATAATTAAATTTGAATTTATTGTATTAAATTAAATAAGAAAATGAGAGAATTCATGAGGGTGTGCCATGTGTCCCTCATGTATTTTCTTTTATTATATTGTGTAGACGTAGATGTAGATGTAGATTGTAAAAAAAATCATGTGTTTTCTTTTGTTAATGATTTCAGTTAAAACTATGATTATTATTATAACTAAATTTGAATTTATTGTGTTAGATTAAATAAGAAAATGTGAGAATTCATGAGGGGTGCGATGTGTCCCTCGTGTGTTTTCTTTTATTATATAGAGTAGATGTAGATGTAGATGTAGATGTATGTGTAGATATATATAAGATCAAATATTGTAAAAAGAATCATGTGTTTTCTTTTATTAATGATTTCTGTTACAACTATTATTATTAATATAATTAATAAAATTCATTTTAATAAATTTATAATATGCTTTTGCAAATCAATTATTATAATTAAATTTGAATTTATTGTATTAAATTAAATAAGAAAATGAGAGAATTCAAGAGGGAGTGCCAAGTTTCCCTCAAGTGTTTTCTTTTATTATATAGTGTAGATGTAGATGTAGATGTAGATGTAGATGTAGATGTAGATGTAGATGAGAGAATTCATGAAGGAGTGTCATATGTCCTTCATGTGTTTTCTTTTATTAAAATAATATTGTAAAAAGAATCATGTGTTTTCTTTTAATAATGATTTCAGTTACAACTATGATTATTATTATAATTAAATTTGAATTTATTGTGTTAGATTAAATACGAAAGTGTGAGAATTCATGAGGGGGCAATGTGTCCCTCGTGTGTTTTCTTTTATTATATAGTGTAGATGTAGATGTAGATGTAGGTGTAGATATATATAAGATCAAATATTGTAAAAAGAATCATGTGTTTTCTTTTATTAATGAGTTCAGTTACAATTATGATTATTAATATAATTAATAAAATTCATTTTAATAAATTTATTATATGCTTTTGCAAATCAATTATTATAATTAAATTCGAATTTATTGTATTAAATTAAATAAGAAAATGAGAGAATTCATGAGGGAGTGCCATGTGTCCCTCATGTGTTTTCTTTTATTATATAGTGTACATTTCAGTTACAACTATGATTATTATTATAATTAAATTTGAATTTATTGTGTTAGATTAAATAAGAAAATGTGAGAATTCATGAGGGGCAATGTGTCCCTCGTGTGTTTTCTTTTATTATATATAGTGTAGATGTAGATGTAGATATAGCTGTAGATATATATAATATCAAATATTGTAAAAAGAATCATGTGTTTTCTTTTATTAATGATTTCAGTTACAACTATAATTATTAATAAAATTAATAAAATTCATTTTAATAAATTTATAATATGCTTTTGCAAATCAATTATTATAATTAAATTTGAATTTATTGTATTAAATTAAATAAGAAAATGAGAGAATTCATGAGGGTGTGCCATGTGTCCCTCATTTGTTTTCTTTTATTATATAGTGTAGATGTAGAAGTGTAGATGTAGATGTAGATGTAGATTGTAAAAAAAATCACGTGTTTTCTTTTGTTAATGATTTCAGTTACAACTATGTTTATTATTATAACTAAATTTGAATTTATTGTGTTAGATTAAATAAGAAAATGTGAGAATTCATGAGGGGTGCCATGTGTCCCTTGTGTGTTTTCTTTTATTATATAGAGTAGATGTAGATGTAGATGTAGATGTAGGTGTAGATATATATAACATCAAATATTGTAAAAAGAATCTTGTGTTTTCTTTTATTAATGATTTCAGTTACAACTATTATTATTAATATAATTAATAAAATTCATTTTAATAAATTTATAATATGCTTTTGCAAATCAATTATTTTAATTAAATTTGAATTTATTGTATTAAATTAAATAAGAAAATGAGAGAATTCAAGAGGGAGTGCCATGTTTCCCTCATGTGTTTTCTTTTATTATATAGTGTAGATGTAGATGTAGATGTAGATGTAGATGTAGATGAGAGAATTCATGAAGGAGTGCCATATGTCCTTCATGTGTTTCTTTTATTAAAATATATTGTAAAAAGAATCATGTGTTTACTTTTAATAATGATTTCAGTTACAACTATGATTATTATTATAATTAAATTTGAATTTATTGTGTTAGATTAAATAAGAAAGTGTGAGAATTCATGAGGGGGCAATGTGTCCCTCGTGTGTTTTCTTTTATTATATAGTGTAGATGTAGATGTAGATGTAGGTGTAGATATATATAAGATCAAATATTGTAAAAAGAATCATGTGTTTTCTTTTATTAATGAGTTCAGTTACAATTATGATTATTAATATAATTAATAAAATTCATTTTAATAAATTTATTATATGTTTTTGCAAATCAATTATTATGATTAAATTCGAATTTATTGTATTAAATTAAATAAGAAAATGAGAGAATTCATGAGGGAGTGCCATGTGTCCCTCATGTGTTTTCTTTTATTATATAGTGTACATTTCAGTTACAACTATGATTATTATTATAATTAAATTTGAATTTATTGTGTTAGATTAAATAAGAAAATGTGAGAATTCATGAGGGGGCAATGTGTCCCTCGTGTGTTTTCTTTTATTATATAGTGTAGATGTAGATGTAGATATAGCTGTAGATATATATAATATCAAATATTGTAAAAAGAATCATGTGTTTTCTTTTATTAATGATTTCAGTTACAACTATGATTATTAATAAAATTAATAAAATTCATTTTAATAAATTTATAATATGCTTTTGCAAATCAATTATTATAATTAAATTTGAATTTATTGTATTAAATTAAATAAGAAAATGAGAGAATTCATGAGGGTGTGCCATGTGTCCATCATGTGTTTTCTTTTATTATATAGTGTAGAAGTGTAGATGTAGATGTAGATTGTAAAAAAAATCACGTGTTTTCTTTTGTTAATGATTTCAGTTACAACTATGATTATTATTATAATTAAATTTGAATTTATTGTGTTAGATTAAATAAGAAAATGTGAGAATTCATGAGGGGGCAATGTGTCCCTTGTGTGTTTTCTATTATTATATAGTGTAGATGTAGATGTAGATATAGCTGTAGATATATATAATATCAAATATTGTAAAAAGAGTCATGTGTTTTCTTTTATTAATGATTTCAGTTACAACTATGATTATTAATAAAATTTATAAAATTCATTTTAATAAATTTATAATATGCTTTTGCAAATCAATTATTATAATTAAATTTGAATTTATTGTATTAATTAAATAAGAAAATGAGAGAATTCATGAGGGTGTGCCATGTGTCCATCATGTGTTTTCTTTTATTATATAGTGTAGAAGTGTAGATGTAGATGTAGATGTAGATTGTAAAAAAAATCACGTGTTTTCTTTTGTTAATGATTTCAGTTACAACTATGATTATTATTATAACTAAATTTGAATTTATTGTGTTAGATTAAATAAGAAAATATGAGAATTCATGAGGGGTGCCATGTGTCCCTCGTGTGTTTTCTTTTATTATATAGAGTAGATGTAGATGTAGATGTAGATGTAGATGTAGGTGTAGATATATATAAGATCAAATATTGTAAAAAGAATCATGTGTTTTCTTTTATTAATGATTTCAGTTACATCTATTATTATTAATATAATTAATAAAATTCATTTTAATAAATTTATAATATGCTTTTGCAAATCAATTATTATAATTAAATTTGAATTTATTGTATTAAATTAAATAAGAAAATGAGAGAATTTAAGAGGGAGTGCCATGTTTCCCTCATGTGTTTTCTTTTATTATATAGTGTAGATGTAGATGTAGATGTAGATGTAGATGTAGATGAGAGAATTCATGAAGGAGTGCCATATGTCCTTCATGTGTTTCTTTTATTAAAATATATTGTAAAAAGAATCATGTGTTTTCTTTTAATAATGATTTCAGTTGCAACTATGATTATTATTATAATTAAATTTGAATTTATTGTGTTAGATTAAATACGAAAGTGTGAGAATTCATGAGGGGGCAATGTGTCCCTCGTGTGTTTTCTTTTATTATATAGTGTAGATGTAAATGTAGGTGTAGATATATATAAGATCAAATATTGTAAAAAGAATCATGTGTTTTCTTTTATTAATGAGTTCAGTTACAATTATGATTATTAATATAATTAATAAAATTCATTTTAATAAATTTATTATATGCTTTTGCAAATCAATTATTATGATTAAATTCGAATTTATTGTATTAAATTAAATAAGAAAATGAGAGAATTCATGAGGGAGTGCCATGTGTCCCTCATGTGTTTTCTTTTATTATATAGTGTACATTTCAGTTACAACTATGATTATTATTATAATTAAATTTGAATTTATTGTGTTAGATTAAATAAGAAAATGTGAGAATTCATGAGGGGGCAATGTGTCCCTCGTGTGTTTTCTTTTATTATATAGTGTAGATGTAGATGTAGATATAGCTGTAGATATATATAATATCAAATATTGTAAAAAGAATCATGTGTTTTCTTTTATTAATGATATCAGTTACAACTATGATTATTAATAAAATTAATAAAATTCATTTTAATAAATTTATAATATGCTTTTGCAAATCAATTATTATAATTAAATTTGAATTTATTGTATTAAATTAAATAAGAAAATGAGAGAATTCATGAGGGTGTGCCATGTGTCCATCATGTGTTTTCTTTTATTATATAGTGTAGAAGTGTAGATGTAAATGTAGATTGTAAAAAAAATCACGTGTTTTCTTTTGTTAATGATTTCAGTTACAACTATGATTATTATTATAATTAAATTTGAATTTATTGTGTTAGATTAAATAAGAAAATGTGAGAATTCATGAGGGGGGGCAATGTGTCCCTCGTGTGTTTTCTTTTATTATATAGTGTAGATGTAGATGTAGATATAGCTGTAGATATATATAATATCAAATATTGTAAAAAGAATCATGTGTTTTCTTTTGTTAATGATTTCAGTTACAACTATGATTATTAATAAAATTAATAAAATTCATTTTAATAAATTTATAATATGCTTTTGCAAATCAATTATTATAATTAAATTTGAATTTATTGTATTAAATTAAATAAGAAAATGAGAGAATTCATGAGGGTGTGCCATGTGTCCATCATGTGTTTTCTTTTATTATATAGTGTAGAAGTGTAGATGTAGATGTAGATGTAGATTGTAAAAAAAAATCACGTGTTTTCTTTTGTTAATGATTTCAGTTACAACTATGATTATTATTATAACTAAATTTGAATTTATTGTGTTAGATTAAATAAGAAAATGTGAGAATTCATGAGGGGTGCCATGTGTCCCTCGTGTGTTTTCTTTTATTATATAGAGTAGATGTAGATGTAGATGTAGATGTAGGTGTAGATATATATAAGATCAAATATTGTAAAAAGAATCATGTGTTTTCTTTTATTAATGATTTTAGTTACATCTATTATTATTAATATAATTAATAAAATTCATTTTAATAAATTTATAATATGCTTTTGCAAATCAATTATTATAATTAAATTTGAATTTATTGTATTAAATTAAATAAGAAAATGAGAGAATTCATGAGGGAGTGCCAAGGTTTCCCTCATGTGTTTTCTTTTATTATATAGTGTAGATGTAGATGTAGATGTAGATGTAGATATAGATGAGAGAATTCATGAAGGAGTGCCATATGTCCTTCATGTGTTTCTTTTATTAAAATATATTGTAAAAAGAATCATGTGTTTACTTTTAATAATGATTTCAGTTACAACTATGATTATTATTATAATTAAATTTGAATTTATTGTGTTAGATTAAATAAGAAAGTGTGAGAATTCATGAGGGGGCAATGTGTCCCTCGTGTGTTTTCTTTTATTATATAGTGTAGATGTAGATGTAGATGTAGGTGTAGATATATATAAGATCAAATATTGTAAAAAGAATCATGTGTTTTCTTTTATTAATGAGTTCAGTTACAATTGTGATTATTAATATAATTAATAAAATTCATTTTAATAAATTTATTATATGTTTTTGCAAATCAATTATTATGATTAAATTCGAATTTATTGTATTAAATTAAATAAGAAAATGAGAGAATTCATGAGGGAGTGCCATGTGTCCCTCATGTGTTTTCTTTTATTATATAGTGTACATTTCAGTTACAACTATGATTATTATTATAATTAAATTTGAATTTATTGTGTTAGATTAAATAAGAAAATGTGAGAATTCATGAGGGGGCAATGTGTCCCTCGTGTGTTTTCTTTTATTATATAGTGTAGATGTAGATGTAGATATAGCTGTAGATATATATAATATCAAATATTGTAAAAAGAATCATGTGTTTTCTTTTATTAATGATTTCAGTTACAACTATGATTATTAATAAAATTAATAAAATTCATTTTAATAAATTTATAATATGCTTTTGCAAATCAATTATTATAATTAAATTTGAATTTATTGTATTAAATTTAATAAGAAAATGAGAGAATTCATGAGGGTGTGCCATGTGTCCATCATGTGTTTTCTTTTATTATATAGTGTAGAAGTGTAGATGTAGATGTAGATTGTAAAAAAAATCACGTGTTTTCTTTTGTTAATGATTTCAGTTACAACTATGATTATTATTATAATTAAATTTGAATTTATTGTGTTAGATTAAATAAGAAAATGTGAGAATTCATGAGGGGGCAATGTGTCCCTTGTGTGTTTTCTATTATTATATAGTGTAGATGTAGATGTAGATATAGCTGTAGATATATATAATATCAAATATTGTAAAAAGAATCATGTGTTTTCTTTTATTAATGATTTCAGTTACAACTATGATTATTAATAAAATTTATAAAATTCATTTTAATAAATTTATAATATGCTTTTGCAAATCAATTATTATAATTAAATTTGAATTTATTGTATTAATTAAATAAGAAAATGAGAGAATTCATGAGGGTGTGCCATGTGTCCATCATGTGTTTTCTTTTATTATATAGTGTAGAAGTGTAGATGTAGATGTAGATGTAGATTGTAAAAAAAATCACGTGTTTTCTTTTGTTAATGATTTCAGTTACAACTATGATTATTATTATAACTAAATTTGAATTTATTGTGTTAGATTAAATAAGAAAATATGAGAATTCATGAGGGGTGCCATGTGTCCCTCGTGTGTTTTCTTTTATTATATAGAGTAGATGTAGATGTAGATGTAGATGTAGATGTAGGTGTAGATATATATAAGATCAAATATTGTAAAAAGAATCATGTGTTTTCTTTTATTAATGATTTCAGTTACATCTCTTATTATTAATATAATTAATAAAATTCATTTTAATAAATTTATAATATGCTTTTGCAAATAATTTTTTATAATTAAATTTGAATTTATTGTATTAAATTAAATAAGAAAATGAGAGAATTTAAGAGGGAGTGCCATGTTTCCCTCATGTGTTTTCTTTTATTATATAGTGTAGATGTAGATGTAGATGTAGATGTAGATGTAGATGTAGATGAGAGAATTCATGAAGGAGTGCCATATGTCCTTCATGTGTTTCTTTTATTAAAATATATTGTAAAAAGAATCATGTGTTTTCTTTTAATAATGATTTCAGTTACAACTATGATTATTATTATAATTAAATTTGAATTTATTGTGTTAGATTAAATACGAAAGTGTGAGAATTCATGAGGGGGCAATGTGTCCCTCGTGTGTTTTCTTTTATTATATAGTGTAGATGTAGATGTAGGTGTAGATATATATAAGATCAAATATTGTAAAAAGAATCATGTGTTTTCTTTTATTAATGAGTTCAGTTACAATTATGATTATTAATATAATTAATAAAATTCATTTTAATAAATTTATTATATGCTTTTGCAAATCAATTATTATGATTAAATTCGAATTTATTGTATTAAATTAAATAAGAAAATGAGAGAATTCATGAGGGAGTGCCATGTGTCCCTCATGTGTTTTATTTTATTATATAGTGTACATTTCAGTTACAACTATGATTATTATTATAATTAAATTTGAATTTATTGTGTTAGATTAAATAAGAAAATGTGAGAATTCATGAGGGGGCAATGTGTCCCTCGTGTGTTTTCTTTTATTATATAGTGTAGATGTAGATGTAGATATAGCTGTAGATATATATAATATCAAATATTGTAAAAAGAATCATGTGTTTTCTTTTATTAATGATATCAGTTACAACTATGATTATTAATAAAATTAATAAAATTCATTTTAATAAATTTATAATATGCTTTTGCAAATCAATTATTATAATTAAATTTGAATTTATTGTATTAAATTAAATAAGAAAATGAGAGAATTCATGAGGGTGTGCCATGTGTCCATCATGTGTTTTCTTTTATTATATAGTGTAGAAGTGTAGATGTAAATGTAGATTGTAAAAAAAATCACGTGTTTTCTTTTGTTAATGATTTCAGTTACAACTATGATTATTATTATAATTAAATTTGAATTTTTTGTGTTAGATTAAATAAGAAAATGTGAGAATTAATGAGGGGGGGCAATGTGTCCCTCGTGTGTTTTCTTTTATTATATAGTGTAGATGTAGATGTAGATATAGCTGTAGATATATATAATATCAAATATTGTAAAAAGAATCATGTGTTTTCTTTTGTTAATGATTTCAGTTACAACTATGATTATTAATAAAATTAATAAAATTCATTTTAATAAATTTATAATATGCTTTTGCAAATCAATTATTATAATTAAATTTGAATTTATTGTATTAAATTAAATAAGAAAATGAGAGAATTCATGAGGGTGTGCCATGTGTCCATCATGTGTTTTCTTTTATTATATAGTGTAGAAGTGTAGATGTAGATGTAGATGTAGATTGTAAAAAAAAATCACGTGTTTTCTTTTGTTAATGATTTCAGTTACAACTATGATTATTATTATAACTAAATTTGAATTTATTGTGTTAGATTAAATAAGAAAATGTGAGAATTCATGAGGGGTGCCATGTGTCCCTCGTGTGTTTTCTTTTATTATATAGAGTAGATGTAGATGTAGATGTAGATGTAGGTGTAGATATATATAAGATCAAATATTGTAAAAAGAATCATGTGTTTTCTTTTATTAATGATTTTAGTTACATCTATTATTATTAATATAATTAATAAAATTCATTTTAATAAATTTATAATATGCTTTTGCAAATCAATTATTATAATTAAATTTGAATTTATTGTATTAAATTAAATAAGAAAATGAGAGAATTCATGAGGGAGTGCCAAGGTTTCCCTCATGTGTTTTCTTTTATTATATAGTGTAGATGTAGATGTAGATGTAGATTAAAATATTGTAAAAAGAATCATGTGTTTTCTTTTATTAATGATTTCAGTTACAACTATGATTATTGTTATAATTAAATTTGAATTTATTGTGTTAGATTAAATAAGAAAATGTGAGAATTCATGAGGGGGCAATGTGTCCCTCGTGTGTTTTCTTTTATTATATATTATATATGTAGATGTAGATCTAGGTGTAGATATATATAAGATCAAATATTGTAAAAAGAATCATGTGTTTTCTTTAATTAATGATTTCAGTTACAACTATGATTATTATTATAAATAATAAAATTCATTTTAATAAATTTATAATATGCTTTTGCAAATCAATTATTAAAATTAAATTTGAATTTATTGTATTAAATTTAATAAGAAAATGAGAGAATTCATGAGGGAGTGCCATGTGTCCCTCATGTGTTTTCTTTTATTATATAGTGTAGATGTAGATGTAGATGTAGATGTAGATGTAGATGTAGATGTAGATGTAGATGTAGATTGTAAAAAAAAAATCATGTGTTTTCTTTTATTTATGATTTCAGTTACAACTATGATTATTATTATTATAACTAAATTTGAATTTATTGTGTTATATTAAATAAGAAAATGTGAGAATTCATGAGGGGTGCCATGTGTCCGTCGTGTGTTTTCTTTTATTATATAGAGAAGAAATAGATGTAGATGTAGATGTAGGTGTAGATATATATAAGATGAAATATTGTAAAAAGAATCATGTGTTTTCTTTTATTAATGATTTCAGTTACAACTATGATTGTTAATATAATTACTAAAATTCATTTTAATAAATTTATAATATGCTTTTGCAAATCAATTATTATAATTAAATTCGAATTTATTGTATTAAATTAAATAAGAAAATGAGATAATTCATGAGGGAGTGCCATGTGTCCCTCATGTGTTTTCTTTTATTATATAGTGTAGATGTAGATGTAGATGTAGATAGTGTTGATGTAGATGTAGATGATAGAATTCATGAAGGAGTGACATATGTCCTTCATGTGTTTTCTTTTATTAAAATATTGTATAAAGAATAATGTGTTTTCTTTTATTAAGGATTTCAGTTATAACTATGATTATTATTATAATTAAATTTGAATTTATTGTGTTAGATTAAATAAGAAAATGTGAGAATTCATGAAGGGGCAATGTGTCCCTCGTGTGTTTTCTTTTATTATATAGTGTATATGTAGATGTAGATGTAGATGTAGGTGTAGATATATATAAGATCAAATATTGTAAAAAGAATAATGTGTTTTCTTTTATTAAGGATTTCAGTTACAACTATGATTATTAATATAATTAATAAAATTCATTTTAATAAATTTATAATATACTTTTGCAAATCAATTATTATAATTAAATTTGAATTTATTGTTTTAAATTAAATAAGAAAATGAAAGAATTCATGAGGGAATGTCATGTGTCCCTCATCTGTTTTCTTTTATTATATAGTGTAGATGTAGATGTAGATGTAGATGTAGATGTGGATTAAAATATTGTAAAAAGAATCATGTGTTTTCTTTTATTAATGATTTCAGTTACATCTATGATTATTGTTATAATTAAATTTGAATTTATTGTGTTAGATTAAATAAGAAAATGTGAGAATTCATGAGGGGGCAATGTGTCCCTCGTGTGTTTTCTTTTATTATATATTATATATGTAGATGTAGATCTAGGTGTAGATATATAGAAGATCAAATATTGTAAAAAGAATCATGTGTTTTCTTTTATTAATGATTTCAGTTACAACTATGATTATTATTATAAATAATAAAATTCATTTTAATAAATTTATAATATGCTTTTGCAAATCAATTATTAAAATTAAATTTGAATTTATTGTATTAAATTTAATAAGAAAATGAGAGAATTCATGAGGGAGTGCCATGTGTCCCTCATGTGTTTTCTTTTATTATATAGAGAGTGTAGATGTAGATTGTAAAAAAAATTATGTGTTTTCTTTTGTTAATGATTTCAGTTACAACTATGATTATTATTATAATTAAATTTGAATTTATTGTGTTAGATTAAATAAGAAAATGTGAGAATTCATGAGGGGGCAATGTGTCCCTCGTGTGTTTTCTCTTATTATATATTATATATGTAGATGTAGATTTAGGTGTAGATATATATAAGATCAAATATTGTAAAAAGAATCATGTGTTTTCTTTTATTAATGATTTCAGTTACAACTATGATTATTATTATAAATAATAAAATTCATTTTAATAAATTTATAATATGCTTTTGCAAATCAATTATTATAATTAAATTTGAATTTATTGTATTAAATTTAATATGAAAATGAGAGAATTCATGAGGGAGTGCCATGTGTCCCTCATGTGTTTTCTTTTATTATATAGAGAGTGTAGATGTAGATTGTAAAAAAAATTATGTGTTTTCTTTTGTTAATGATTTCAGTTACAACTATGATTATTATTATAATTGAATTTGAATTTATTGTGTTAGATTAAATAAGAAAATGTGAGAATTCATGAGGGGGCAATGTGTCCCTCGTGTGTTTTCTCTTATTATAGATTATATATGTAGATGTAGATTTAGGTGTAGATATATATAAGATCAAATATTGTAAAAAGAATCATGTGTTTTCTTTTATTTATGATTTTAGTTACATCTATTATTATTAATATAATTAATAAAATTCATTTTAATAAATTTATAATATGCTTTTGCAAATCAATTATTATAATTAAATTTGAATTTATTGTATTAAATTAAATAAGAAAATGAGAGAATTCATGAGGGAGTGCCAAGGTTTCCCTCATGTGTTTTCTTTTATTATATAGTGTAGATGTAGATGTAGATGTAGATGTAGATGTAGATGAGAGAATTCATGAAGGAGTGCCATATGTCCTTCATGTGTTTCTTTTATTAAAATATATTGTAAAAAGAATCATGTGTTTTCTTTTAATAATGATTTCAGTTACAACTATGATAATTATTATAATTAAATTTGAATTTATTGTGTTAGATTAAATACGAAAGTGTGAGAATTCATGAGGGGGCAATGTGTCCCTCGTGTGTTTTCTTTTATTATATAGTGTAGATGTAGATGTAGATGTAGGTGTAGATATATATAAGATCAAATATTGTAAAAAGAATCATGTGTTTTCTTTTATTAATGAGTTCAGTTACAATTATGATTATTAATATAATTAATAAAATTCATTTTAATAAATTTATTATATGCTTTTGCAAATCAATTATTATGATTAAATTCGAATTTATTGTATTAAATTAAATAAGAAAATGAGAGAATTCATGAGGGAGTGCCATGTGTCCCTCATGTGTTTTCTTTTATTATATAGTGTACATTTCAGTTACAACTATGATTATTATTATAATTAAATTTGAATTTATTGTGTTAGATTAAATAAGAAAATGTGAGAATTCATGAGGGGGCAATGTGTCCCTCGTGTGTTTTCTTTTATTATATAGTGTAGATGTAGATGTAGATATAGCTGTAGATATATATAATATCAAATATTGTAAAAAGAATCATGTGTTTTCTTTTATTATTGATTTCAGTTACAACTATGATTATTAATAAAATTAATAAAATTCATTTTAATAAATTTATAATATGCTTTTGCAAATCAATTATTATAATTAAATTTGAATTTATTGTATTAAATTAAATAAGAAAATGAGAGAATTCATGAGGGTGTGCCATGTGTCCATCATGTGTTTTCTTTTATTATATAGTGTAGATGTAGAAGTGTAGATGTAGATGTAGATGTAGATGTAGATTGTAAAAAAAATCATGTGTTTTATTTTATTAATGATTTCAGTTACAACTATGATTATTATTATTATAATTAAATTTGAATTTATTGTATTAAATTAAATAAGAAAATGAGAGAATTCATGAGGGAGTGCCATGGATGCCTCATGTGTTTTCATTTATTATATAGTGTAGATGTAGATGTAGATGTAGATGTAGATTGTAAAAAAAAATCATGTGTTTTCTTTTATTTATGATTTCAGTTACAACTATGATTATTATTATTATAACTAAATTTGAATTTATTGTGTTAGATTAAATAAGAGAATGTGAGAATTCATGAGGTGTGCCATGTGTCCCTCGAGTGTTTTCTTTTATTATATAGAGAAGAAATAGATGTAGATGTAGATGTAGGTGTAGATATATATAAGATCAAATATTGTAAAAAGAATCATGTGTTTTCTTTTATTAATGATTTCAGTTACAACTATGATTGTTAATATAATTACTAAAATTCATTTTAATAAATTTATAATATGCTTTTGCAAATCAATTATTATAATTAAATTCGAATTTATTGTATTAAATTAAATAAGAAAATGAGATAATTCATGAGGGAGTGCCATGTATCCCTCATGTGTTTTCTTTTATTATATAGTGTAGATGTAGATGTAGATAGTGTTGATGTAGATGTAGATGATAGAATTCATGAAGGAGTGACATATGTCCTTCATGTGTTTTCTATTATTAAAATATTGTAAAAAGAATAATGTGTTTTCTTTTATTAATGATTTCAGTTATAACTATGATTATTATTATTATAATTAAATTTGAATTTATTGTGTTAGATTAAATAAGAAAATGTGAGAATTCATGAGGGGGCAATGTGTCCCTCGTGTGTTTTCTTTTATTATATAGTGTATATGTAGATGTAGATGTAGATGTAGGTGTAGATATATATAAGATCAAATATTGTAAAAAGAATCATGTGTTTTCTTTTATTAAGGATTTCAGTTACAACTATGATTATTAATATAATTAATAAAATTCATTTTAATAAATTTATAATATACTTTTGCAAATCAATTATTATAATTAAATTTGAATTTATTGTTTTAAATTAAATAAGAAAATGAAAGAATTCATGAGGGAGTGTCATGTGTCCCTCATGTGTTTTCTTTTATTATATAGTGTAGATGTAGATGTAGATGTAGATGTAGGTGTAGATATATATAACATCAAATATTGTAAAAAGAATCATGTGTTTTCTTTTATTAATGATTTCAGTTACAACTATGATTGTTAATATAATTACTAAAATTCATTTTAATAAATTTATAATATGCTTTTGCAAATCTATTATTATAATTAAATTCGAATTTATTGTATTAAATTAAATAAGAAAATGAGATAATTCATGAGGGAGTGCCATGTGTCCCTCATGTGTTTTCTTTTATTATATAGAGAGTGTAGATGTAGATTGTAAAAAAAATTATGTGTTTTCTTTTGTTAATGATTTCAGTTACAACTATGATTATTATTATAATTAAATTTGAATTTATTGTGTTAGATTAAATAAGAAAATGTGAGAATTCATGAGGGGGCAATGTGTCCCTCGTGTGTTTTCTCTTATTATATATTATATATGTAGATGTAGATCTAGGTGTAGATATATATAAGATCAAATATTGTAAAAAGAATCATGTGTTTTCTTTTATTAATGATTTCAGTTACAACTATGATTATTATTATAAATAATAAAATTCATTTTAATAAATTTATAATATGCTTTTGCAAATCAATTATTATAATTAAATTGGAATTTATTGTATTAAATTTAATAAGAAAATGAGAGAATTCATGAGGGAGTGCCATGTGTCCCTCATGTGTTTTCTTTTATTATATAGTGTAGATGTAGATGTAGATGTAGATGTAGATGTAGATGTAGATGTAGATGTAGATGTAGATTGTAAAAAAAAAAATCATGTGTTTTCTTTTATTTATGATTTCAGTTACAACTATGATTATTATTATTATAACTAAATTTGAATTTATTGTGTTATATTAAATAAGAAAATGTGAGAATTCATGAGGGGTGCCATGTGTCCGTCGTGTGTTTTCTTTTATTATATAGAGAAGAAATAGATGTAGATGTAGATGTAGGTGTAGATATATATAAGATGAAATATTGTAAAAAGAATCATGTGTTTTCTTTTATTAATGATTTCAGTTACAACTATGATTGTTAATATAATTACTAAAATTCATTTTAATAAATTTATAATATGCTTTTGCAAATCAATTATTATAATTAAATTCGAATTTATTGTATTAAATTAAATAAGAAAATGAGATAATTCATGAGGGAGTGCCATGTGTCCCTCATGTGTTTTCTTTTATTATATAGTGTAGATGTAGATGTAGATGTAGATAGTGTTGATGTAGATGTAGATGATAGAATTCATGAAGGAGTGACATATGTCCTTCATGTGTTTTCTTTTATTAAAATATTGTATAAAGAATAATGTGTTTTCTTTTATTAATGATTTCAGTTATAACTATGATTATTATTATAATTAAATTTGAATTTATTGTGTTAGATTAAATAAGAAAATGTGAGAATTCATGAAGGGGCAATGTGTCCCTCGTGTGTTTTCTTTTATTATATAGTGTATATGTAGATGTAGATGTAGATGTAGGTGTAGATATATATAAGATCAAATATTGTAAAAAGAATAATGTGTTTTCTTTTATTAAGGATTTCAGTTACAACTATGATTATTAATATAATTAATAAAATTCATTTTAATAAATTTATAATATACTTTTGCAAATCAATTATTATAATTAAATTTGAATTTATTGTTTTAAATTAAATAAGAAAATGAAAGAATTCATGAGGGAGTGTCATGTGTCCCTCATCTGTTTTCTTTTATTATATAGTGTAGATGTAGATGTAGATGTAGATGTAGATGTGGATTAAAATATTGTAAAAAGAAATCATGTGTTTTCTTTTATTAATGATTTCAGTTACAACTATGATTATTGTTATAATTAAATTTGAATTTATTGTGTTAGATTAAATAAGAAAATGTGAGAATTCATGAGGGGGCAATGTGTCCCTCGTGTGTTTTCTTTTATTATATATTATATATGTAGATGTAGATCTAGGTGTAGATATATATAAGATCAAATATTGTATAAAGAATCATGTGTTTTCTTTTATTAATGATTTCAGTTACAACTATGATTATTATTATAAATAATAAAATTCATTTTAATAAATTTATAATATGCTTTTGCAAATCAATTATTAAAATTAAATTTGAATTTATTGTATTAAATTTAATAAGAAAATGAGAGAATTCATGAGGGAGTGCCATGTGTCCCTCATGTGTTTTCTTTTATTATATAGAGAGTGTAGATGTAGATTGTAAAAAAAATTATGTGTTTTCTTTTGTTAATGATTTCAGTTACAACTATGATTATTATTATAATTAAATTTGAATTTATTGTGTTAGATTAAATAAGAAAATGTGAGAATTCATGAGGGGGCAATGTGTCCCTCGTGTGTTTTCTCTTATTATATATTATATATGTAGATGTAGATTTAGGTGTAGATATATATAAGATCAAATATTGTAAAAAGAATCATGTGTTTTCTTTTATTAATGATTTCAGTTACAACTATGATTATTATTATAAATAATAAAATTCATTTTAATAAATTTATAATATGCTTTTGTAAATCAATTATTATAATTAAATTTGAATTTATTGTATTAAATTTAATATGAAAATGAGAGAATTCATGAGGGAGTGCCATGTGTCCCTCATGTGTTTTCTTTTATTATATAGAGAGTGTAGATGTAGATTGTAAAAAAAATTATGTGTTTTCTTTTGTTAATGATTTCAGTTACAACTATGATTATTGTTATAATTAAATTTGAATTTATTGTGTTAGATTAAATAAGAAAATGTGAGAATTCATGAGGGGGCAACGTGTCCCTCGTGTGTTTTCTTTTATTATATAATTATATATGTAGATGTAGATCTAGGTGTAGATATATATAAGATCAAATATTGTAAAAAGAATCATGTGTTTTCTTTTATTAATGATTTCAGTTACAACTATGATTATTATTATAAATAATAAAATTCATTTTAATAAATTTATAATATGCTTTTGCAAATCAATTATTATAATTAAATTTGAATTTATTATTTTAAATTAAATAAGAAAATGAAAGAATTCATGAGGGAGTGCCATGTGTTCCTCATGTGTTTTCTTTTATTATATAGTGTAGATGTAGATGTAGATGTAGATTGTGACGACCCGGAAAAAAAAAAATTTTCTTCTTATTTGTTTTCTCTCCTCGACTTCGGGAAATTTTCGGGACGAAAATTCTTTCAACAGGGGGATGATGTGACACCCGGCAACTTTCGGTAACTAACTTTTGAAAACCTAGTAAGTCTACCTTAGCGAGTCGCGCATACGATACACATGGTCGAGTCGAGTCGCACATCATTAGGGTTTTAACATACGCAAGTCTCGGGTCCCGGGAATTGGTGATCGGGCGGGAACGTGTCATTTATCATGTATTATATGTTTACAATCATTATGTGACTTGTCGGTATGTGAATATGTGCTAACATGTGTTAAAACGGGGTTTAACGCGCAAAACACACCAACATAGGGGCTATAGGCGATTAGGCTTGGTGGATAGCCTAATCGCATGACTTTGGGGCGAGTAGGAAGATTCCTATAGGCGAATAGGGCTAATCGCATGAACAGTCATGCGATTAGGCACCCTACTCGCGTATAAAACCTGCACACTCGCATGATACATGCTGGACGACCAAAAACGCCTATAAATACCACCCTTGACCTCCAAAACATCATTTGTGCAACCCTAGCCGTCCCATAACATAACCCAACACACAAACACCCTCTGGAACTCGTTTTTGCATCAAAACCACCATTTTCAAGCTTATTCCATCATCACCTCTTGATTACAAGGTGTGTTCTTCAAACCCAAACCTTTAAATGATTATGTTTTACTCCCTAAACGTCCAGACCTGACTTATAAATGTTTTTATCTTTGAAAATCCATTTAAAACCGTTTTTAAACAAACCCACACCTTTACATGTGTTATATGTGTTATATATGTTTAAAGGTAGGATTTTTAGGATTGAATCATGGTTGTTCTTATGTTATTTTGATGTTTATTGCTGAGATAAGTTAGTATGATGATGTCCTAGGAGTTTGGATGGTTTTGGTGATGTATTGTTGATATTTGGTATTTTGACCCATTTGAAGGATTTTAGAGGATTAAGGATGTTATGAGGTGTGTTGTTGATTGAATGACGTTAGGGTTTGCTCTAGGATGATGCTAGAACAGTAGGATGCTATCGGACAACGTGATTATGTGGTTAAATCTGAATATTTGCCATTTAGGGTAAGTTCTTGCATGTTGACGTGATGTTTACATGCTAAGTTGCCATTTTGGGAAAACGCTCGCATTCGGGACTGTTAGAATGATGAAAACTTAGGGGTTTTGCTTGAAATATGTTTGTTAATGTGTTAGGATGATTATTGGATGTTTTTACATGTTTCGGATCTGATTTGGAGCGTTAAACGCGCGAAATTGCATTGCACAGCTACTGCAGGCGAGTAGCACCCTAATCGCATGACTGTATAGGCGATTAGGGGTGTACTCGCCTGAATAAAGGGCCTACTCGTGTGTATACAGGCGATTAGACCCTGTAATCGCCTGTTGACCAGCCCTAATCACGTGTTGACTTTTCCTAATTGCTAGTTTGATTCCTAATCGCGTGTAATGCTGCTGTATGTATATTTTAACATCCCGGAACATGATTTGACACCTAGGAACATGATAGGAACCCCGAGATTCACCCAATGACTTAGTAACACGTATTCGGATCTGTTTATGCGTTAATCAGACATTATGCTAGACTAGGTGAACTGTTGCGCGTATTAAGTGTTTAATTGCATATGTGGCATGTTGTCTTGTATTTATCTAACACGTGGAATGTCGGGTCACCAATGGGATGTCGAGTCTTGTCTTACATAGTCTGGTTGTCGGTCAAACATGCTTTTCGGATACATAATGGTCATGGACTGGACGTAGGGACTAATGAACCCGATGGGTTATTAGTCTAACTTAACACATATCTTATGATAGGTCGCCAGTAGTTGGGGCTATCATATCTCATAAACGGTTTACTCATATCACGCATACGGATTACGCAACTTAAGGTGAGTTCACGGCCCCACATTTTACAGTTTTTGCTTACGGGGTGAGAAACATGCTTACAAACTATTTTATGACTTGTGACTTGTTAAATTCTTATGGCTCATGACTCCTTATCACGTTATACTATGGCTCACTTATCTTACTATACGGTTCATCGAAAATCCCTTGAAACCACTAACATGGGTATATGGCGGGGAAATATGGATAGCGCTATTGGGAACTGACAAACCCCACTCGACGGTTGGACCGGGCGGGTGCATATTGTCTCTAACAAAACAAGGTCTACCGGCGATGACGGTAGCCCATAGGAACTAAGGGTAACACACGGCTTAGTCAGTAATGGTTTCACCCGTATGAGTATCTCATTCTGCGCCTGGTTTGGCGTTCTCATAAGCATAGTAGTAATTGTGATGGTAACGTTTTTGAAGGATCACTGTAAACGTTTAATTAAAACCTGTGAACTCACCAGCATTATATGTTGACTCTTTTAGCATGTTTTCTCAGGTCGCTAAGGTAGCAGCATATGGATAGGCGCACGTGGTCGCACTGGAGTCGTCTCGTGTCTAGGGTTTCATCTGCACGTTTTGGGATTATGAACTTTTGAACTTATGTTTATTTATGCATGACTTTTGTAAACTTTAAAATGCTTCCGCACTGTTGAATGTTGGTTTTAAACTTATGCATGGTTTTGTTTACGTATGTTTTTACATTTAGACGTCGTTTATTGTGACCGTTGACTTGGATCCTGGTATGTCACACGCCTCGCGGTAGAACTCCGCAGGTGGAAATTTGAGGGTGTGACAGATTGGTATCAGAGCCAATGGTTATAGTGAACTAGGACTGCATGTAGAGTCTAGACTATAGCCGAGTCACACACACTAGACGGTCACATACATTTGAGTCGTGTCATTTGGGCAAACATACTAACCTTGTCGGGGTGTCGGTCTCCTTACCATACAGTGTCACATTACTTATCTCATTCTTGGCTATTTTTAGCTTCATTTTATTTTCATCTCTGGGTTATAGCCGAGGGGACTTACTTATCGGTCTTTGAGTTAGTTATATCATTCTGGGATGTGGTTATCGGGTGACTTGAAGTTCTAGCTCGGAGCACGCCTTGGGGACCATGTAGAGCGATTTGTTATTTCGGGTGCACACGAAATCACAAATCGAAATGCATGAAAATCTTGGTGGACTTTGTGTTCGGACTAACGGTCATGCTGGAACCGTATTCTGAGTTCGTTGGTCACTTGTAGCTTGGTTTGTTTTGGTACTGAGTGTCTCGTCTCATGTTTTGGCAGAACATGTCTGGTCGCGCTGGTGGACGTACAGGTGGACGCCATGGTGGCGGAGGTGGACGCCGTGGTGGGGGTAGAGGTGGTGGTAACATTACTATGACGTACGATGAGCTCAATGAGATGATGCAGCAGCAGTTGGGCGTTGCACTAGCTGCTTTTCAGGCAGCCCAGCAGACTTTCATGGGTGCTGCTGCTCCTCCAGTTCAGGCAGGTGTTGCCTATAAGCGGTTTAAGGATTGTCAGCCTCTCAGCTTCCAGGGTACGGAGGGAGCTGTGGAGTTACTCAGGTGGTTGGAGAAGACGGAGTCGGTATTTGCTTTATGTGAGACTCCAGCGGTGGATTGGGTGAAGTTTGCTTCGGGGACTTTTGTAGGAGCCGCTCTGACGTGGTGGAACTGCGTCACACAGACACTTGGTCTTGGGGAGGCCAACGCCATGCATTGGGCAGATTTTGTGCGTAGGTTGAAGGAGGAGTATTGCCCGCGGGAGGAGATTAAGAGGTTGGAACAGGAATATGGGAATCTTAAGATGGTTGGTTCTGAGGTTGAGGAGTACACGATCAGGCACAACGAGCTAGCAGTGATGTGCCCAGGCTTGTCTACACCGGAGTATAGGAGGATAGAGCAGTATCTTGCGGGTTTGGTGCCAGAGATTGCGGGATTGGTGTCTGCTAGGGATCCCACTACTATGTCAGAGGCTGTGCGGTCAGCTACTAAGATGACCAATTTGAAGATTGGTGAGGGTGTCTTGCCTCCTAGAGGCTCTGCTGCGAAGGCGCCGACTGAGAACAAGAGGAAGTGGGAGAGCGTGGATAAGGGTTCATCGGGGACTCAGCGACAACCGGCAGCGAAGAAGACTGAAGCTTCTGGGTCAGCATCGGATCAGAAACAGGGGGGCTATGCTGGGAAAAGCCCTAAGTGTGGACGTTGTGGGTTTCATCATTTTGGTACTTGTGAGAGCTTTCGCTGTGAGCGTTGTCAGAAGACAGGGCATCTTGCCAAGAATTGTAGGGTCAACCTTTCCGGGACGACTCAGACTGCTGCTGTTACTACCCCTGCTCCACAGGGGAACCAGGGTTGCTTTCATTGTGGGGAAGCGGGGCACTTCAAGCGAAGCTGTCCCAAGTTGACTCAAGGGGGCACAGAGACTACAGGGAAGGATGGGGACAAGGAAGGCGGTGGCCGGTGGACTCGTGCTCATGCTTATGTGATTGGTGCTAGGGAGAACCAGGCGGACCCAGACACTGTTACCCGTACGTATTCTCTCTTATCTCTTGTTACGCTTTGGTCATACTTTTATCCGCATTTGTTGTGCGTCCGTGTTTCGGGTGTTTTCTTTGTGGTTTGGTCGCTGTTTCTCATTCTTTGGGTTGATGAGGGTCCTTTGGGGATGCTACTTGGACGGTACCAGTGGATTAGTTATACCGATCATAGTAGGCTCCAGTAGGCTTTCATCGGGGGTCTCTTGTCTCATACTCACATTTGGGAAAGTGGTTTCCCGGTTGTTACTGTCACGTTTGATTCATGACCTTCACTTGTCGTATCTTGGGGAACGTTACTTGGGCACCGGGGTCGACACACATAACTGTTGAAACCGAAAGAATCTCGGGACGAGATTCCTTTCAACAGGGGGATGATGTGACGACCCGGAAAAAAAAAAATTTCTTCTTATTTGTTTTCTCTCCTCGACTTCGGGAAATTTTCGGGACGAAAATTCTTTCAACAGGGGGATGATGTGACACCCGGCAACTTTCGGTAACTAACTTTTGAAAACCTAGTAAGTCTACCTTAGCGAGTCGCGCATACGATACACATGGTCGAGTCGAGTCGCACATCATTAGGGTTTTAACATACGCAAGTCTCGGGTCCCGGTAATTGGTGATCGGGCGGGAACGTGTCATTTATCATGTATTATATGTTTACAATCATTATGTGACTTGTCGGTATGTGAATATGTGCTAACATGTGTTAAAACGGGGTTTAACGCGCAAAACACACCAACATAGGGGCTATAGGCGATTAGGCTTGGTGGATAGCCTAATCGCATGACTTTGGGGCGAGTAGGAAGATTCCTATAGGCGAATAGGGCTAATCGCATGAACAGTCATGCGATTAGGCACCCTACTCGCGTATAAAACCTGCACACTCGCATGATACATGCTGGACGACCAAAAACGCCTATAAATACCACCCTTGACCTCCAAAACATCATTTGTGCAACCCTAGCCGTCCCATAACATAACCCAACACACAAACACCCTCTGGAACTCGTTTTTGCATCAAAACCACCATTTTCAAGCTTATTCCATCATCACCTCTTGATTACAAGGTGTGTTCTTCAAACCCAAACCTTTAAATGATTATGTTTTACTCCCTAAACGTCCAGACCTGACTTATAAATGTTTTTATCTTTGAAAATCCATTTAAAACCGTTTTTAAACAAACCCACACCTTTACATGTGTTATATGTGTTATATATGTTTAAAGGTAGGATTTTTAGGATTGAATCATGGTTGTTCTTATGTTATTTTGATGTTTATTGCTGAGATAAGTTAGTATGATGATGTCCTAGGAGTTTGGATGGTTTTGGTGATGTATTGTTGATATTTGGTATTTTGACCCATTTGAAGGATTTTAGAGGATTAAGGATGTTATGAGGTGTGTTGTTGATTGAATGACGTTAGGGTTTGCTCTAGGATGATGCTAGAACAGTAGGATGCTATCGGACAACGTGATTATGTGGTTAAATCTGAATATTTGCCATTTAGGGTAAGTTCTTGCATGTTGACGTGATGTTTACATGCTAAGTTGCCATTTTGGGAAAACGCTCGCATTCGGGACTGTTAGAATGATGAAAACTTAGGGGTTTTGCTTGAAATATGTTTGTTAATGTGTTAGGATGATTATTGGATGTTTTTACATGTTTCGGATCTGATTTGGAGCGTTAAACGCGCGAAATTGCATTGCACAGCTACTGCAGGCGAGTAGCACCCTAATCGCATGACTGTATAGGCGATTAGGGGTGTACTCGCCTGAATAAAGGGCCTACTCGTGTGTATACAGGCGATTAGACCCTGTAATCGCCTGTTGACCAGCCCTAATCACGTGTTGACTTTTCCTAATTGCTAGTTTGATTCCTAATCGCGTGTAATGCTGCTGTATGTATATTTTAACATCCCGGAACATGATTTGACACCTAGGAACATGATAGGAACCCCGAGATTCACCCAATGACTTAGTAACACGTATTCGGATCTGTTTATGCGTTAATCAGACATTATGCTAGACTAGGTGAACTGTTGCGCGTATTAAGTGTTTAATTGCATATGTGGCATGTTGTCTTGTATTTATCTAACACGTGGAATGTCGGGTCACCAATGGGATGTCGAGTCTTGTCTTACATAGTCTGGTTGTCGGTCAAACATGCTTTTCGGATACATAATGGTCATGGACTGGACGTAGGGACTAATGAACCCGATGGGTTATTAGTCTAACTTAACACATATCTTATGATAGGTCGCCAGTAGTTGGGGCTATCATATCTCATAAACGGTTTACTCATATCACGCATACGGATTACGCAACTTAAGGTGAGTTCACGGCCCCACATTTTACAGTTTTTGCTTACGGGGTGAGAAACATGCTTACAAACTATTTTATGACTTATGACTTGTTAAATTCTTATGGCTCATGACTCCTTATCACGTTATACTATGGCTCACTTATCTTACTATACGGTTCATCGAAAATCCCTTGAAACCACTAACATGGGTATATGGCGGGGAAATATGGATAGCGCTATTGGGAACTGACAAACCCCACTCGACGGTTGGACCGGGCGGGTGCATATTGTCTCTAACAAAACAAGGTCTACCGGCGATGACGGTAGCCCATAGGAACTAAGGGTAACACACGGCTTAGTCAGTAATGGTTTCACCCGTATGAGTATCTCATTCTGCGCCTGGTTTGGCGTTCTCATAAGCATAGTAGTAATTGTGATGGTAACGTTTTTGAAGGATCACTGTAAACGTTTAATTAAAACCTGTGAACTCACCAGCATTATATGTTGACTCTTTTAGCATGTTTTCTCAGGTCGCTAAGGTAGCAGCATATGGATAGGCGCACGTGGTCGCACTGGAGTCGTCTCGTGTCTAGGGTTTCATCTGCACGTTTTGGGATTATGAACTTTTGAACTTATGTTTATTTATGCATGACTTTTGTAAACTTTAAAATGCTTCCGCACTGTTGAATGTTGGTTTTAAACTTATGCATGGTTTTGTTTACGTATGTTTTTACATTTAGACGTCGTTTATTGTGACCGTTGACTTGGATCCTGGTATGTCACACGCCTCGCGGTAGAACTCCGCAGGTGGAAATTTGAGGGTGTGACAGATTGGTATCAGAGCCAATGGTTATAGTGAACTAGGACTGCATGTAGAGTCTAGACTATAGCCGAGTCACACACACTAGACGGTCACATACATTTGAGTCGTGTCATTTGGGCAAACATACTAACCTTGTCGGGGTGTCGGTCTCCTTACCATACAGTGTCACATTACTTATCTCATTCTTGGCTATTTTTAGATTCATTTTATTTTCATCTCTGGGTTATAGCCGAGGGGACTTACTTATCGGTCTTTGAGTTAGTTATATCATTCTGGGATGTGGTTATCGGGTGACTTGAAGTTCTAGCTCGGAGCACGCCTTGGGGACCATGTAGAGCGATTTGTTATTTCGGGTGCACACGAAATCACAAATCGAAATGCATGAAAATCTTGGTGGACTTTGTGTTCGGACTAACGGTCATGCTGGAACCGTATTCTGAGTTCGTTGGTCACTTGTAGCTTGGTTTGTTTTGGTACTGAGTGTCTCGTCTCATGTTTTGGCAGAACATGTCTGGTCGCGCTGGTGGACGTACAGGTGGACGCCGTGGTGGCGGAGGTGGACGCCGTGGTGGGGGTAGAGGTGGTGGTAACATTACTATGACGTACGATGAGCTCAATGAGATGATGCAGCAGCAGTTGGGCGTTGCACTAGCTGCTTTTCAGGCAGCCCAGCAGACTTTCATGGGTGCTGCTGCTCCTCCAATTCAGGCAGGTGTTGCCTATAAGCGGTTTAAGGATTGTCAGCCTCTCAGCTTCCAGGGTACGGAGGGAGCTGTGGAGTTACTCAGGTGGTTGGAGAAGACGGAGTCGGTATTTGCTTTATGTGAGACTCCAGCGGTGGATTGGGTGAAGTTTGCTTCGGGGACTTTTGTAGGAGCCGCTCTGACGTGGTGGAACTGCGTCACACAGACACTTGGTCTTGGGGAGGCCAACGCCATGCCTTGGGCAGATTTTGTGCGTAGGTTGAAGGAGGAGTATTGCCCGCGGGAGGAGATTAAGAGGTTGGAACAGGAATATGGGAATCTTAAGATGGTTGGTTCTGAGGTTGAGGAGTACACGATCAGGCACAACGAGCTAGCAGTGATGTGCCCAGGCTTGTCTACACCGGAGTATAGGAGGATAGAGCAGTATCTTGCGGGTTTGGTGCCAGAGATTGCGGGATTGGTGTCTGCTAGGGATCCCACTACTATGTCAGAGGCTGTGCGGTCAGCTACTAAGATGACCAATTTGAAGATTGCTGAGGGTCTCTTGCCTCCTAGAGGCTCTGCTGCGAAGGCGCCGACTGAGAACAAGAGGAAGTGGGAGAGCGTGGATAAGGGTTCATCGGGGACTCAGCGACAACCGGCAGCGAAGAAGACTGAAGCTTCTGGGTCAGCATCGGATCAGAAACAGGGGGGCTATGCTGGGAAAAGCCCTAAGTGTGGACGTTGTGGGTTTCATCATTTTGGTACTTGTGAGAGCTTTCGCTGTGAGCGTTGTCAGAAGACAGGGCATCTTGCCAAGAATTGTAGGGTCAACCTTTCCGGGACGACTCAGACTGCTGCTGTTACTACCCCTGCTCCACAGGGGAACCAGGGTTGCTTTCATTGTGGGGAAGTGGGGCACTTCAAGCGAAGCTGTCCCAAGTTGACTCAAGGGGGCACAGAGACTACAGGGAAGGATGGGGACAAGGAAGGCGGTGGCCGGTGGACTCGTGCTCATGCTTATGTGATTGGTGCTAGGGAGAACCAGGCGGACCCAGACACTGTTACCCGTACGTATTCTCTCTTATCTCTTGTTACGCTTTGGTCATACTTTTATCCGCATTTGTTGTGCGTCCGTGTTTCGGGTGTTTTCTTTGTGGTTTGGTCGCTGTTTCTCATTCTTTGGGTTGATGAGGGTCCTTTGGGGATGCTACTTGGACGGTACCAGTGGATTAGTTATACCGATCATAGTAGGCTCCAGTAGGCTTTCATCGGGGGTCTCTTGTCTCATACTCACATTTGGGAAAGTGGTTTCCCGGTTGTTACTGTCACGTTTGATTCATGACCTTCACTTGTCGTATCTTGGGGAACGTTACTTGGGCACCGGGGTCGACACACATAACTGTTGAAACCGAAAGAATCTCGGGACGAGATTCCTTTCAACAGGGGGATGATGTGACGACCCGGAAAAAAAAAAATTCTTCTTATTTGTTTTCTCTCCTCGACTTCGGGAAATTTTCGGGACGAAAATTCTTTCAACAGGGGGATGATGTGACACCCGGCAACTTTCGGTAACTAACTTTTGAAAACCTAGTAAGTCTACCTTAGCGAGTCGCGCATACGATACACATGGTCGAGTCGAGTCGCACATCATTAGGGTTTTAACATACGCAAGTCTCGGGTCCCGGTAATTGGTGATCGGGCGGGAACGTGTCATTTATCATGTATTATATGTTTACAATCATTATGTGACTTGTCGGTATGTGAATATGTGCTAACATGTGTTAAAACGGGGTTTAACGCGCAAAACACACCAACATAGGGGCTATAGGCGATTAGGCTTGGTGGATAGCCTAATCGCATGACTTTGGGGCGAGTAGGAAGATTCCTATAGGCGAATAGGGCTAATCGCATGAACAGTCATGCGATTAGGCACCCTACTCGCGTATAAAACCTGCACACTCGCATGATACATGCTGGACGACCAAAAACGCCTATAAATACCACCCTTGACCTCCAAAACATCATTTGTGCAACCCTAGCCGTCCCATAACATAACCCAACACACAAACACCCTCTGGAACTCGTTTTTGCATCAAAACCACCATTTTCAAGCTTATTCCATCATCACCTCTTGATTACAAGGTGTGTTCTTCAAACCCAAACCTTTAAATGATTATGTTTTACTCCCTAAACGTCCAGACCTGACTTATAAATGTTTTTATCTTTGAAAATCCATTTAAAACCGTTTTTAAACAAACCCACACCTTTACATGTGTTATATATGTTTAAAGGTAGGATTTTTAGGATTGAATCATGGTTGTTCTTATGTTATTTTGATGTTTATTGCTGAGATAAGTTAGTATGATGATGTCCTAGGAGTTTGGATGGTTTTGGTGATGTATTGTTGATATTTGGTATTTTGACCCATTTGAAGGATTTTAGAGGATTAAGGATGTTATGAGGTGTGTTGTTGATTGAATGACGTTAGGGTTTGCTCTAGGATGATGCTAGAACAGTAGGATGCTATCGGACAACGTGATTATGTGGTTAAATCTGAATATTTGCCATTTAGGGTAAGTTCTTGCATGTTGACGTGATGTTTACATGCTAAGTTGCCATTTTGGGAAAACGCTCGCATTCGGGACTGTTAGAATGATGAAAACTTAGGGGTTTTGCTTGAAATATGTTTGTTAATGTGTTAGGATGATTATTGGATGTTTTTACATGTTTCAGATCTGATTTGGAGCGTTAAACGCGCGAAATTGCATTGCACAGCTACTGCAGGCGAGTAGCACCCTAATCGCATGACTGTATAGGCGATTAGGGGTGTACTCGCCTGAATAAAGGGCCTACTCGTGTGTATACAGGCGATTAGACCCTGTAATCGCCTGTTGACCAGCCCTAATCACGTGTTGACTTTTCCTAATTGCTAGTTTGATTCCTAATCGCGTGTAATGCTGCTGTATGTATATTTTAACATCCCGGAACATGATTTGACACCTAGGAACATGATAGGAACCCCGGGATTCACCCAATGACTTAGTAACACGTATTCGGATCTGTTTATGCGTTAATCAGACATTATGCTAGACTAGGTGAACTGTTGCGCGTATTAAGTGTTTAATTGCATATGTGGCATGTTGTCTTGTATTTATCTAACACGTGGAATGTCGGGTCACCAATGGGATGTCGAGTCTTGTCTTACATAGTCTGGTTGTCGGTCAAACATGCTTTTCGGATACATAATGGTCATGGACTGGACGTAGGGACTAATGAACCTGATGGGTTATTAGTCTAACTTAACACATATCTTATGATAGGTCGCCAGTAGTTGGGGCTATCATATCTCATAAACGGTTTACTCATATCACGCATACGGATTACGCAACTTAAGGTGAGTTCACGGCCCCACATTTTACAGTTTTTGCTTACGGGGTGAGAAACATGCTTACAAACTATTTTATGACTTATGACTTGTTAAATTCTTATGGCTCATGACTCCTTATCACGTTATACTATGGCTCACTTATCTTACTATACGGTTCATCGAAAATCCCTTGAAACCACTAACATGGGTATATGGCGGGGAAATATGGATAGCGCTATTGGGAACTGACAAACCCCACTCGACGGTTGGACCGGGCGGGTGCATATTGTCTCTAACAAAACAAGGTCTACCGGCGATGACGGTAGCCCATAGGAACTAAGGGTAACACACGGCTTAGTCAGTAATGGTTTCACTCGTATGAGTATCTCATTCTGCGCCTGGTTTGGCGTTCTCATAAGCATAGTAGTAATTGTGATGGTAACGTTTTTGAAGGATCACTGTAAACGTTTAATTAAAACCTGTGAACTCACCAGCATTATATGTTGACTCTTTTAGCATGTTTTCTCAGGTCGCTAAGGTAGCAGCATATGGATAGGCGCACGTGGTCGCACTGGAGTCGTCTCGTGTCTAGGGTTTCATCTGCACGTTTTGGGATTATGAACTTTTGAACTTATGTTTATTTATGCATGACTTTTGTAAACTTTAAAATGCTTCCGCACTGTTGAATGTTGGTTTTAAACTTATGCATGGTTTTGTTTACGTATGTTTTTACATTTAGACGTCGTTTATTGTGACCGTTGACTTGGATCCTGGTATGTCACACGCCTCGCGGTAGAACTCCGCAGGTGGAAATTTGAGGGTGTGACATAGATGTAGATGTAGATTAAAATATTGTAAAAAGAATCATGTTTTTTCTTTTATTAATGATTTCAGTTACAACTATGATTATTATTATAATTAAATTTGAATTTATTGTGTTAGATTAAATAAGAAAATGTGAGAATTCATGAGGGGGCAATGTGTCCCTCGTGTGTTTTCTTTTATTATATATTGTATATGTTGTCACACCCTCAAATTCCACTTGCGGGGTTTTACCGCGAGGCGCATGACAAACCAGGATTCAAGTCAACGGTCACAATAAACAACACTATATGCATAACACAAAACTCAAAAGATATAGTTATAAAAACATAAACTGTAGCGGAAGCTTTAAATGTTTACAACCCAAAAGACATAGTTCAAATGTTAAATGAAGACCATGCTCTAAACCCTAGACGCCCGTGCCGACTCGTGCGCCTAGATCCAGTTGTTGCTACCTTAGCGACCTGAGAAAAACATGCCAAAGAGACGTCAACATATAATGCTGGTGAGTTCACAGGTTTGTTCAAAAGAGTTACCAAGTGTTGCCATGTCCATACTATATCAATGTTACCAAGTACGCTAGCTAGGCGTATGTTTGTTACTACTACGATTGGAAACCATTACTGGACACGTTTAGCAATGTTTAGCATGTTTAGCAGCCCGTAATGTTCAGCACGATTGTTAGGATCTGAGTTTGTTTGTTTTGATTGTTTAACTAAATGATGGTAATAATGAAATGAAAATAGAATGAAAGTGCAGCGGAATAATAAACTGTAAATCAAAACAAGAGAGTAAATGTTTTTAGATCGAATGCTTTCATTAATTCAAAGATTACAATCGTACAAGTTACTCCCCCTCAGCCTGATCACACAGTGTTTGTCAGAGAGAATGTTTTGTGTGTGATGCAATAGAACAGTACAAGCACTGTTCTATTTATAGACAGACTCAAACCACTGATGACCTAGGCTGACGTCACCTAAGACAGTGACCTCTAACAGAATAACAAACTTAAACATCTGCTATACAAACTACTGTTACATTGAAAGCACTGATATTAAACAGCTGTTGAAGATAAACTCTGATGGTCTTGTATCCACTGCTGGAGCCTAAGTGCTGTTGGTTCCAGCAGTGCTTTGGTCTTCAGTACTTGTATCAGCAGTTGCTCTTCATCAGACCTTTGGTCAGCAGTTGTTCTTCATCAGACCTTTGGTCAGCAGTTGTTCTTCATCAGTTGTTTCCTCAGCAGTTCTTTATATCAGCAGTTGTTGAGCAGTTGTTTGGATAGAACAGTAGTTAGGGTCAGCAGTCTTTTGGGAGAAGCAAGTTGTAAAGACTGTTTATTCAAGGATCAAATAGATAGCATGTTTTGGCTTTCTAATCATCTGTTCTTCTCCAGGTCAGCAGACCCAACAATCTCCCCCTAGAACAGATGATGCCAAAACTCAGCTTTATTTATTGATCTTTATTCCTCATCAGACTTTCTCTGATTTGACCTTTGAATTGTAGTTCAAAGTTCAGAGCAAATAAGTCTTCTTCATCTCTTTCTAGATCCAGATTTAGCAATGCTTGGTGATCTTCTGCACATAGGCTGTAAGCATCATCCATGCTGATCTTCTGAACCCTTCCATCTGACCTGAGCAATGTCAATTCGTGGTTGTCTTTGTTGACCTTCCACTTTAGAATTTTTGAGTCAGTGGATTTGCTGAGATGAACCTTTATTCTTGATGAGTTGGGTGAAGGAGGTCTTCCAATGAGTTCTCTGAGTTTCTCTGTTGTAGGATCAGAGAAATAATGTATTTGATTGAAGAGCCCTTCCTTGATAAATGTATCAGCAAACTTTCTTTGATCTTCCTCTGACATCTCCTTCTGCTATTTGAACTGTCTACTTGCAGCAGTTGTGAGATCAGAGGTTTCAAGTAAGCTGTCCAGATTAAAAGTCTGTTGGGGTCTCTTCATCATTGGCTCATCAGTGTAAATTGGTTTTCTTGGATGGCTGGGATCCTTCTTTCTATTTTCTTCCAGACTTTTGTAGGTTTCAACCAACCTTAACTCTGACCATCTGGAAACAGACCTCATCTCCCCATAGTTGGCAGCTACAATCTCCTGCCTCATCCTTTTGAATTTCAAGGCTCTGACTGGGTCTCTGCCTTTGCCAAAATTAGGAGTGGAGACTTTAGCTTTGGGGTCTTTGGCCATTTCTTCAATTCTGATCAGTTCTTCTCTCAAAGCATGAGTAGTCCAACCATTGAACTGCTTTTTGTTTGCTTTGTAAGGCTTGGTTGCCATTATCTGTTCAAGAAGGGATTCCCTTATTTCCTTTTCCAAATCTACACTAAGTGGCATGGAGGACATGGAATTGCTCAGGGTCTTAGCAAAGTCTTCAATCCTTCTGAGTTTGCTAAGCTCTGCTGAATGGATGCCCTGAGCAGTCCTGTCATCCTTCCCTTTGCATTTATCCCTGATGATGGCATCCACCTGCTCACCCTTGTATTTCAGATAAGTATCAATATTGAGGGGAACAGGGAAGTTTGGGAGAGATGGGAAGGATCTTTCAGATGGTTGTTCAGTATTGTAGAAGGATTGTAATTCCCCCTTGAGTAGATCAAGTTCAAGGGGATACTGAACAACCAATGGTGTAATGGTTGGTGGTGGTCTATGGAATTTGAATTTGGATGTATGTGGTGAGAATGATGTGAGTGGAATGGCTGTGATGGGAGGAGTGGATTGGGCAGTTGAAATGGTGGTTGGTGATGTGTGTATGTTTTCATCATGCACAACAAAGGTTGATTTTCTCTTCCTTGTGTACATGATTTTTGGTGAAGGTGATTTGGTAGCAGTGGTTGGATTAACATCTGTTGGCCTTTTAGAAGAACCAGCAGATGTTGGGGTTTTGGCTGGTGATGTAGGTTTGGTGGTTGTTTGTTCAGGTGTGTGTGTTGGTTTGGGTATAGTGGTTTCAGTGTTTTGGGTAGTTTCAGTGTTTTGGGTGGCAGTGGTTTCAGTAGCAGTGGTTTTATCAACAGAGGTTTTCAACTTAGATGGTGGTTTTCTAACATGCTTGGCAGGTCTTTTCATCCTTTTAGAGGATCCCACATCTTCTTTCTCCTGCTGTTGTTCTCTTTTGAGATTCACCAGTAACTCTGCTTTAGCTTCCAAGGTGTCAGCCCTCTTTTGTTTGGCCTGAGCTGCCTTTTCAGCTTCTATGTTTGCAGAGTCATCTACTGCTTTATTCTTTTCAGTGGTTTGTTGTGGTGGTGCTGTTGGTGTTGCTTGTTGTTGTTGTTGTGGAGCTGATTTGGTAGACTCTGGTTTCTTGGCAGACTTGGCTTGACCTTTTTGAGAAGGAGGACAACCAAAAGGATCTAATTTTGGTAGCCTATCTCTGCCACTCTCCCCCTTTTTGGCATCATCAGCCGTGAAAGCATCATCATTTTCATCCCTGAGGATGGTGGTAGGGGCAGAGCCAGTAGTCTTCAGCAGGTGATCCTTGATGGCTTTGATATCAGCATGGGTATCTTTGTACCTTGCATCTACCATATTCCTGATCTCAGCCATGTAGGTTTCATGTGTCTGATCAGCCAATTTTCTGTGAGCTATGATGATGGGGGAAACTGATTTCCATAACTCATTGGCTATATCAGCTGTGGATGGTTGACTCTTGGAGAGATCTGCAATTGAGCTCAGTAGAAGCTTGACATCAGATTTGATGTCAGCAACAGAGGTTTCAATAACAGAAACTCTGTCCGTCAATTCTTGGTATTTTGACCCATCTCCTAAATTAATAGGATCATCTGAGTCCCTACCAGTGGTAGTTCTACCTGATTCAGGCCTAATAGGTGAATCAGATGCCCCTTTGTCTTGGTACTGGGGACTTCCAACTGTTTTTGGAGACACTATAGTGGCTTCAACAGTTGTTGCCTTCAAGGGAGTCTTAGCTATGTAATCACTGTCCTGATGTGAGACAGTGGTCTCTACATCAGTAGTGGCTGCTCCACTTGAAAACTCACCTAGAGTTTCATTGAACCCAGGTGGTGTAACCTCCTCTTCTGTTTGTGGGATAGCAGATTGAATATTCTCAGGGCCAGTCACTTGTTGGAGTATACTCTCAGTGACAGGTGGAAGAGAGGAATTGGGATCTTCCTGAGATTTGTCAATTGCTTCAAACAGAGGTTGCATTGTTTGTGGGACATGTGATGGTGATAGTGGAGGAGTAAGAAGAGAATTAGCCCTGGGAGAGGGGCTTGTGAACATATGGTCAAGTGACTCAAATGCATCATGATGTGTGTCCCCTTGGCTTACAACATGATCCTTTTGAGAGGATTCATGAGGAGTTTGGTCAGGTGGAGGTATGTCCAACTGTTGTGAGGAAGTAACAACAGTGGTTTCAGGTTGCTTTTGTTGTGCAACAGAGGTTTCTTCTGGTACCTCAACATCCAGAAGCCTCATTTGTGGTTGAGTGGTGGTTTTTGTGGATGGATGTTTCTTTTTGGAAGTGGCTGGTGTGGGTTTCACAGCACTGGATGTGTCACACCCTCAAATTCCACGTGCGGGGTTTTACCGCGAGGCGCGTGACACACCAGGATCTCAGTCAACGATCACAATAAACATACAACAAACATGCATTCAAGATTATATTTAAAACCAAAATATAATGCTTTGAGCTGTAAACCAGCAGCGGAAGCATTCTTGTTTACAACCAAAAGACATATCATTGTTTACAAAGACATTGTTTAATATGTTTCAAAATAATAGACGCCGTGCATGACCTCGTGCGCCTAGTCCGATAACCGCTACCTTAGCGACCTGAGAAAACATGCCAAAAATGTCAACATATAATGCTGGTGAGTTCACAGGTTTTCTTTTATAAAGTGTTGTCACAAGTTTTACAAAGATCATTCCCGTTAATACTATGTCATGAGAACGTTAGCTAGATGTTAAGTGTTTTTACTACTACGGTTGGGAACCCATTACTAAACGTTTCCAAAAGTTGATACCAGCCCAGAATGACTGGGCTACCGATGCCTCGGTAACCCGATAGGTAGAGACAATATGCACCCGCCCGGCCCCGCCGTCGAGTGGGGTTTGTGAGGCCCAATAGATCTATCCACATTTCCCTCGTTGTGCGTGCCAGCACATTCATGGTTTCCCCCTGGGACTTTCCATAAAAGCCGTATAGTAACATAAAGAGCCCATAGTATAACATGACCTTTAAATAGTTCGTACAAAGCATGTTTCTCCCCCAAAAAGCAAAACAGTAAAAGTGGGGCTGTGAAACTCACCTTGGTTTGCGTTACTTGAAAATAGTTAAGTGATTATGTTATGATAGCCCCAGATATCGGCGACCTATCATAAGATGCGTATAAGTATTGGACTAATAACCCGCAGGCTAACTAGTCCCCGAATGTCCAGACCGTGACCATAAACGTTTGAAAACACTTTTAACTGTTAAACCGACCGTGCCAGACAAGACCCGACATCCCATTGGTGACCCGACATCCCACGTGTTAGATAAATGCAAGACATCATGCAACATATGCAATTAAACACTTAGCACGCGCAACAATTCACCTAGTCTAGCATAATGTCCAATTAACGCATAAACAGGTCCGAACATGTCTTACTAAGTCATTGGGTGTATCCCGGGGTTCCTAACATGTTCCTAGGTGTCAAATCGTGTTCCGGGATGTCAAAACGCGTTCACGACAGCAGTACATGCAATTAGGAAGGGTACACGCGAGTAGGCAATAGCCTATAGGCGATTAGGGGCCTAATCGCCTGATGTATCAGGCGAGTAGGGTCCCAATCGCCCCAAAGTCTGCATAATCGCCTATAGCTCAGGCGATTAGGATGCCTAATCGCCTGCAGCTGCTGTACAACTAGTTTTCGCGCGTTAAACCCTCCAAATCAGATCCGAAACATGCAACAACACCCAATATCAAACCTAAATCATTTACCAACCCCTTTCAAGCAAAAACCCCCAACATATCACTGATCTAGCATGTTCTATGTAATTATTTCCTAAAATGGCAAAGTACTAGGTTTCTTCTACCAACCTTATCTTTCCTTAAATGGAAATAATCAGATTTCAAACTCTACAACATGTAACTCATAAAATCTCTGATCTAACATCTTCCTAGTGTGAATCCTAACAACATTGCATCAACAATCACACCATAATCATCCTAAATCCTCAAGAACATACAAATGGGTCAAAATATGCATTTTCTTCAAAACACCATAATAATGGCTAAGATTCTAAGACAACCTTCCTAATAACCTCTACATAACAGAAGTACAATCATATCTTGAAAACATTCATGTTAAAATCACCAATAAGACCAACATATGCATGTAAACTTCACATATAACAAGCATTAAGGTGTAAACTTGGTTTAAGACTCTTTTGAAAGGTTTTTAAAGACACATTTGGTAAAACAAGGTCTGGAACTTTAGGGGAACTCAAAATAACAACTTTACAAAGGTTAGGGATGAAGAACACACCTTGGGTTTTGCTAAAGAAAGGTGTGTAAGCTTGGGGATGGTGATTTTTGTAGCAAAATGAGTTCCAGAGGTGTTCTAAGGTGTGTGGGCGACTTGGGAGCAGCTAGGGTTGTTCTAGAGGTGTTTGGGGAGTTAAGGGTTCTATTTATAGGTGTTTTGACCCGAGCCCTGCAGTATACGCGATTAGGGACCCAGATCAGGCGAGTAGGGGCCTAATCGCCTCTATGCTCACGCGATTAGCCACCTACTCGCGAGTAGGGGCCCTAATCGCTACTATTCATGCGATTGGCCACCTACTCGCCCCATTCCCTTTGTACTCGTGTACTATTCACGCGATTAGGAGTCCCCCCAGGCTCCTAATCGCCTATAAGGTGCTGGAATGGGTTTTTGGCGCGTTAAACACTATTTTAACATATTTAAACACGTATTCACATACCGATAAGTCACATAATGATTCCAAACATATAATGCATGATATCCAACACGTTTACATCCGTTCACCAATTCCCGGGACTCGAGACTCGTGTGTGCATTAAACCCGGCGATTCCACGAATCGCCGATCCTAGTACCCATAGTTATGGACCGACTCCCGATGACCCCGCGGATCATCATAACGACTCCCGATGATTCCCCCGAATCATCGTACCGACTCGACTGACCTCGTTAAGGACGTAATATGCATGACTTGCTAAGGTAGACTTACTAGTTTAGTCAACGTTACTAACCTGAGTTTGCCGGGTGTCACATCATCCCCCTGTTGAAAGAATTTTCGTCCCGAAAATTGCCCAAGGCCAAAAAGGAAGAGACGAAAGAGAAGAAAAATTTTCCGGTTGCCACATCATCCCCCTGTTGAAAGGAATCTCGACCCGAGATTCATTCAGCTTCAGCAGAGACATGTCTTGATTCGAACGCGCGCTTAGGAAATAAATGGGGATACTTAGCCTTCATTTGATCTTCCCGTTCCCACGTGAACTCCGGTCCACGATTAGAGTTCCAACGGACTTTAACAATGCGGATTTTACTCCGGCGAAGGCTACGGATTTTATAGTCAAGAATTTCAACCGGTTCCTCCACGATACGCAGACGATCATCCACCTTGATCTTTTCGAGAGGAACAACCAAAGATTCATCCGCCAAGCACTTCTTCAGATTAGAAACATGGAAGACATTATGAACATTACTGAGCTCAGCCGGCAGATCAAGCCTGTATGCTACCGGTCCAATCCGTTCCAGGATCGCGAACGGTCCTACATACCGAGGATTCAATTTGCCCCGCTTCCCAAAACGTATAACGCCCTTCCACGGAGATACCTTCAACAAAACCCTGTCGCCAACCTCAAACTCCAAAGGCTTGCGACGACGATCGGCATAGCTCTTTTGACGATCCCGAGCTGCTGCCATGCGGTTACGGATTTGCACGATCTTTTCGGAAGTCTCGTACACAAGTTCCGGGCCGGTGAGTTGACTCTCACCTACCTCGGCCCAACAAAGAGGAGACCGGCATTTCCGCCCATAAAGAACCTCGAACGGAGCTGCCTTGATGCTAGAATGGTAACTGTTGTTGTAGGAGAATTCCACCAACGGTAAATGACTCTCCCACCCCTTGCCAAAATCGATCACACATGCCCGAAGCATGTCTTCTAGCGTTTGGATTGTCCGCTCACTTTGACCGTCAGTTTGTGGATGATACGCTGTGCTCATGTCTAACTGAGTACCCAGAGCCTTATGCAAAGACTTCCAGAAGTTAGAGGCGAACCGAGGATCACGATCAGAAATAATAGAGACAGGCACCCCGTGCCGAGAGACCACTTCCTTGAGATATAACCGTGCCAGGCGCTCGAGACCATCGGTCTCTTTGATAGCGAGGAAGTGCGCAGACTTTGTCAACCTATCGACAATTACCCAGATCATGTCGCAACCACTGGGCGATTTCGGGAGTTTGGTCACAAAGTCCATCGTAATCCGCTCCCACTTCCACTCGGGGATTTCAGGCTGTTGCAGAAGGCCGGATGGCTTTTGGTATACGACCTTGACCTTGGCACAGGTCAAGCACTTGCTCACGTACGAAGCCACGTCCGCCTTCATGTTCGGCCACCAATAAAGTATCTTTAGGTCATGATACATCTTATCGGAGCCAGGGTGAATAGAGTACCGGGACTTGTGAGCTTCATCAAGAACGAGCTCCCGCAAGCCCCCAAATAAAGGAACCCAAATACGTTCAGCGAAATAGTGTAACCCATCGGATCTGAGTTCAAGGTGGCTATCAGCACCATGCATGGTTTCGGCCTTAAGGTTTTCCTCCTTCAAAGCTTCTTGCTGTGCTGAACGGATTCGATCAGGTAAGCCGGAATGGATAGTGAGCTGAAGAGCCCGAACACGACGAGGTTTAGCCGTTTCCTTCCTGCTCAAGGCGTCTGCGACCACATTCGCCTTGCCAGCATGGTATTTGATAGCGCACTCGTAGTCATTAAGAAGCTCGACCCAACGACGCTGTCTTATGTTCAACACCTTCTGATCAAAGATATGCTGGAGGCTCTTGTGATCGGTGTAAATAGTGCATTTGGTACCGTACAAGTAATGCCTCCAAATCTTTAAAGCAAAGACCACCGCACCCAACTCCAGATCATGGGTGGGATAGTTTTTCTCATGAACCTTAAGCTGACGAGAAGCATAGGCGATGACCTTCTCGCGCTGCATCAGTACACAACCAAGACCCCGGATAGAAGCGTCACAATAAACCACAAAATCGTCCGTACCCTCTGGCAAGGACAAGATAGGAGCAGAACAGAGTTTGGCCTTTAACAACTGGAAGGCCGACTCCTGCGAATCACCCCAGTCGAACTTTCTGTCCTTCTGGGTAAGCGAGGTGAGGGGTTGAGCGATCTTCGAAAATCCCTCAATAAAACGACGGTAATAGCCTGCAAGGCCTAGGAATTGCCGCACCTCAGATGGCGTCTTTGGTGCTTCCCAGTCCTTAATGGCCTCGATCTTTGCTGGGTCTACGTGAATTCCTTTCTCATTAACAACATGACCAAGGAATTGAACTTCACTTAACCAGAAGCTACACTTGGAAAACTTAGCGTACAGCTGTTCCCGCCTCAGAAGTTCCAAAACAAGACGTAGGTGTTCCTGGTGGTCCACCTCGTTCTTAGAATAGACTAGAATATCATCAATGAAGACAATCACGAACTTATCAAGATAAGGCTTACAAACACGGTTCATCAAATCCATAAAGATGGCAGGTGCGTTGGTGAGACCAAAAGGCATGACCAGGAATTCAAAATGGCCATAGCGAGTTCGAAAGGCGGTCTTCGGAATGTCAGCTTCTTGAACCCTCAACTGATGGTACCCTGACCTCAAATCAATCTTCGAATAGAAACTAGAGCCCTGAAGCTGGTCAAATAAGTCATCGATGCGAGGAAGAGGATAGCGATTCTTGATGGTAACCTTATTCAACTCCCGGTAGTCGATACACATCCGCAGGCTTCCGTCCTTCTTCTTGACAAACAAAATAGGGGCTCCCCACGGGGACGAACTAGGCCGAATGAAACCCTTCTCTAACAGCTCCTGCAACTGGTTTGATAATTCCTGCATCTCGGGAGGTGCAAGACGATAAGGGGCACGGGCAATAGGGGCCGCACCCGGAGCAAGTTCAATACCAAATTCGACCTGGCGATAAGGAGGAAGACCAGGTAAGTCTTCAGGAAATACATCGGGAAAGTCGCGGACAACAGGAATATCTTCAATCTTCTTCTCTTCCTCAGACGAAACCGAAACAAGTGCCAGAATGGCAGAATACCCCTTCCGAAGATACTTATAGGCTTTCATACACGAAATGATACTCAACGGGACCCCGTTCTTCTCACCGTGCACCAACAAAATTTCTCCATCAGGGAGAGGAAGTCGAATGACTTTATCAAAACAAACAATCTCGGCGTGATACAGGGACAACCAATCCATACCCACGACAACATCGAAACTACCCAAGGACACCGGCATAAGATCAATAGGGAAAGAGTAACCCGACAACTCAAGGCGACACTCCCTAAGGACGTGCGTCGCCTCAACTTTCTTACCATCAGCCAATTCTATCAAGTACTTAGCCTCTAAAGGTGTAGGTACCCTATCAAGCAATTGACTAAACCCAAGAGATATGAAACTCTTATCGGCACCAGAATCAAATAAAACCGTAGCATAACGATTATCGAGGAGAAACGTACCAGTAACAGTGTCGGGGTCTTGTCGAGCACCGCTCGAACCAATCACGAAGGCGCGAGCATTCCTGCCTCCGCCTCCATTGTTTCCATTACCCGCCCCATTCTTCCCGGCTTCACCCTGCTTCAACTTGGGGCAGTCCCGCTTGTAGTGACCAAGTTCACCACAATTGTAGCACCCCTGTTTGCCCTGATTTCCCTGGGGAGCAGCGACAGGAGGAGCCGGAGTAGGTGTAGCAGGAGGGTTCCGGTTACCCTGAAGATTAACCCTGCAATCCTTTGCCTGGTGCCCATGCTTTTGGCACCTGTGGCAACGGTTCCGGTCCTCGCAACGACCGTTGTGGTGAAATCCACACTGGTCACATTTCGGCTTCTTCCCAATATAACCCCCTGGTTTCTGCTCAGACGATGATCCCCCAACATCAGACTTCTTTACCTGCTGAGGCTGAGCCGAGCTCGAGCCTTTCCCCACAGCTTCCCACTTCCGTTTGTTACCATCAGAAGTCTTCACAGTAGCGCCTCGAGGAGGCAAGACCCCTTCAGTCACCTTCATGTTGGTCAGCCTGTGAGCCGACCGAACTACCTCAGAATAAACAGTGAGATTACCCGCAACAACTAACCCAGCAATCTCCGGTACCAACCCAGCGACGTAATGCTCAATCCTTCGATATTCAGGTGTGTGCAGATCGGGGCACAACACCGCCAACTCATTGTGCCTAGCAGTATAAGCTTCAATCTCGGAACCCACCATCTTGTGGTTCCAGACTTCATGCTCAAGCTTCTGGATCTCATCCCTCGGGCAGTACTCATTTTTCAGCAGCTGAATGAATTCTGCCCAGGGCATGGCGTGGGCTTCCCCAATACCCATAGTCTGGGTGGTGGAGTTCCACCAAGTCAAAGCTTGACCCTCCAGGGTCGCAGAAGCATATTTCACCCGGTCGCCCTCCGGGCAGTTGCACATCGAGAAGACGGATTCGATTTTCTCCAACCATCGGAGCAGTCCCACTGCCCCTTCAGTGCCGCTGAAGTTGTGAGGCTTACAATCCATAAACTTTTTGTAAGAACACTGGGATGGAGGAGGATTGACAGCACCACCTGGAACAGACACACAGGTGAGTATCAAGAAAAGGTAAAGTACCCCAGAACGAGATAGAATAGATGAGAACTGACGTACCACCCATAGCATTATGAGCGGCTTGGAATGCAGCCAAAGCAATATTCACGTGCTGCTGCGTCAGATTATCCAGCTCAGCTTGGGTCATATTAATGTTCCCGCGGCCACCGCCGCCACCACGGCCGCCACCACGACCGCCCGCACGGCCGCCCCTGCGACCTCCACGAGCTCCCGACATCTTCTGTCACAACATGAAACAAAAGATTTAGGCTTGCCCGTGGTATAACCCATTAGGAATTTCAAGAAACTAGATAGAGCCCAGCTCGGGTCCATCCGTCCAAGCCCAAAGTCCGCCAGGGATCCCATGCATCACAGTTTATGATCTCGTGTGCACCCGACATGATAAACTGTTCCACATGGTCCTCCAGGCGCGCTTTAAGTTTGAAGTTCAAGTCACCGAACACTAGCGCCCAATCATGATATTATCATAAGTATAAGTACAATATAATATGCATAAGAACGGGCGTGTTCATTAGGGCATAGAGGGGAGATGTCCAAATCTCTGGACAGATCTCAAGAGTACGCCGAAGCTACCCCAATGCACACTGCCGTCAAGAGAGTTCAATAGTATATCGTTCGCCATCGGATCAAAGTAAGGACGAGTCAAGGAATAGGATGATAAGAAGTAAATAGATGATGTAGCGTAGTAGATGATGACACCGACACCCCGACAAGTCATATTGTTACCCACTTGCTAAGACTCGACTAATTGTGACCGTCTAGTGTGTGCGACTCAGTTATAGACTAGACTCTACATGCAGTCTCAGTTCACTATAACCGTTGGCTCTGATACCAATCTGTCACACCCTCAAATTCCACGTGCAGGGTTTTACCGCGAGGCGCGTGACACACCAGGATCTCAGTCAACGATCACAATAAACATACAACAAACATGCATTCAAGATTATATTTAAAACCAAAATATAATGCTTTGAGCTGTAAACCAGCAGCGGAAGCATTCTTGTTTACAACCAAAAGACATATCATTGTTTACAAAGACATTGTTTAATATGTTTCAAAATAATAGACGCCGTGCATGACCTCGTGCGCCTAGTCCGATAACCGCTACCTTAGCGACCTGAGAAAACATGCCAAAAATGTCAACATATAATGCTGGTGAGTTCACAGGTTTTCTTTTATAAAGTGTTGTCACAAGTTTTACAAAGATCATTCCCGTTAATACTATGTCATGAGAACGTTAGCTAGACGTTAAGTGTTTTTACTACTACGGTTGGGAACCCATTACTAAACGTTTCCAAAAGTTGATACCAGCCCAGAATGACTGGGCTACCGATGCCTCGGTAACCCGATAGGTAGAGACAATATGCACCCGCCCGGCCCCGCCGTCGAGTGGGGTTTGTGAGGCCCAATAGATCTATCCACATTTCCCTCGTTGTGCGTGCCAGCACATTCATGGTTTCCCCCTGGGACTTTCCATAAAAGCCGTATAGTAACATAAAGAGCCCATAGTATAACATGACCTTTAAATAGTTCGTACAAAGCATGTTTCTCCCCCAAAAAGCAAAACAGTAAAAGTGGGGCTGTGAAACTCACCTTGGTTTGCGTTACTTGAAAATAGTTAAGTGATTATGTTATGATAGCCCCAGATATCGGCGACCTATCATAAGATGCGTATAAGTATTGGACTAATAACCCGCAGGCTAACTAGTCCCCGAATGTCCAGACCGTGACCATAAACGTTTGAAAACACTTTTAACTGTTAAACCGACCGTGCCAGACAAGACCCGACATCCCATTGGTGACCCGACATCCCACGTGTTAGATAAATGCAAGACATCATGCAACATATGCAATTAAACACTTAGCACGCGCAACAATTCACCTAGTCTAGCATAATGTCCAATTAACGCATAAACAGGTCCGAACATGTCTTACTAAGTCATTGGGTGTATCCCGGGGTTCCTAACATGTTCCTAGGTGTCAAATCGTGTTCCGGGATGTCAAAACGCGTTCACGACAGCAGTACATGCAATTAGGAAGGGTACACGCGAGTAGGCAATAGCCTATAGGCGATTAGGGGCCTAATCGCCTGATGTATCAGGCGAGTAGGGTCCCAATCGCCCCAAAGTCTGCATAATCGCCTATAGCTCAGGCGATTAGGATGCCTAATCGCCTGCAGCTGCTGTACAACTAGTTTTCGCGCGTTAAACCCTCCAAATCAGATCCGAAACATGCAACAACACCCAATATCAAACCTAAATCATTTACCAACCCCTTTCAAGCAAAAACCCCCAACATATCACTGATCTAGCATGTTCTATGTAATTATTTCCTAAAATGGCAAAGTACTAGGTTTCTTCTACCAACCTTATCTTTCCTTAAATGGAAATAATCAGATTTCAAACTCTACAACATGTAACTCATAAAATCTCTGATCTAACATCTTCCTAGTGTGAATCCTAACAACATTGCATCAACAATCACACCATAATCATCCTAAATCCTCAAGAACATACAAATGGGTCAAAATATGCATTTTCTTCAAAACACCATAATAATGGCTAAGATTCTAAGACAACCTTCCTAATAACCTCTACATAACAGAAGTACAATCATATCTTGAAAACATTCATGTTAAAATCACCAATAAGACCAACATATGCATGTAAACTTCACATATAACAAGCATTAAGGTGTAAACTTGGTTTAAGACTCTTTTGAAAGGTTTTTAAAGACACATTTGGTAAAACAAGGTCTGGAACTTTAGGGGAACTCAAAATAACAACTTTACAAAGGTTAGGGATGAAGAACACACCTTGGGTTTTGCTAAAGAAAGGTGTGTAAGCTTGGGGATGGTGATTTTTGTAGCAAAATGAGTTCCAGAGGTGTTCTAAGGTGTGTGGGCGACTTGGGAGCAGCTAGGGTTGTTCTAGAGGTGTTTGGGGAGTTAAGGGTTCTATTTATAGGTGTTTTGACCCGAGCCCTGCAGTATACGCGATTAGGGACCCAGATCAGGCGAGTAGGGGCCTAATCGCCTCTATGCTCACGCGATTAGCCACCTACTCGCGAGTAGGGGCCCTAATCGCTACTATTCATGCGATTGGCCACCTACTCGCCCCATTCCCTTTGTACTCGTGTACTATTCACGCGATTAGGAGTCCCCCCAGGCTCCTAATCGCCTATAAGGTGCTGGAATGGGTTTTTGGCGCGTTAAACACTATTTTAACATATTTAAACACGTATTCACATACCGATAAGTCACATAATGATTCCAAACATATAATGCATGATATCCAACACGTTTACATCCGTTCACCAATTCCCGGGACTCGAGACTCGTGTGTGCATTAAACCCGGCGATTCCACGAATCGCCGATCCTAGTACCCATAGTTATGGACCGACTCCCGATGACCCCGCGGATCATCATAACGACTCCCGATGATTCCCCCGAATCATCGTACCGACTCGACTGACCTCGTTAAGGACGTAATATGCATGACTTGCTAAGGTAGACTTACTAGTTTAGTCAACGTTACTAACCTGAGTTTGCCGGGTGTCACATCATCCCCCTGTTGAAAGAATTTTCGTCCCGAAAATTGCCCAAGGCCAAAAAGGAAGAGACGAAAGAGAAGAAAAATTTTCCGGTTGCCACAGGATGTAGTGCCATGATCACCAGGAGCAGTGGGCTCAACAACAGAGGTTTTGACAACAGTTGTTGCCTTTGTCCTCTTTGTTTGTGTTTTAGAAACTTTTGACACTTTAGACACTTTTTCTTGGGTGCTTCCACCCAGCATTCTTGTGAAAGTTTCATCAGTTAAGCTTTTCATTTGCATAGCAGCACCCTTTTTGAAAACTTTTTCTGCTAGGACTTTTTGTAAGATTACACTAAGAATTCTTGGGTAAATAAGAAATGCATTGTTTGACCCAGACTTGACTGCTTTCACATTTGATACCAAGTCCATGAACAATCCCTGGGAAAGATTGAAGTCAGAGTTTGACAACATAGCATAACCCAGATATTGCATCCTCAATGGAATTTCATTAAAGGATGTGGACTTAGCAGAGACACAAAGAAGAAGAGTATGGAAGAAAAATTTCATGACTGGAGGGAAAAACTTTTTGAAAAGAGTTGATCCAGTCATCTGACCATCATACCCTCTTTCTTGGAACTCAGTGTGAAGCTCTGTTTTAGTAAAGGAATCCTTACCTGCCAGGTCATTCAGTGTGAAGGTTGTGGATATGATTTCAGGGGTAATGACGATACTGGTTTCTCCAATTTTGGAAATAATGGAGGTGGGCTTTTTGTCTTGTAGTAGAAACTCAGCATTCAACCAAAATTCTTGGAGTGTATCAAGATAAATGGGGGCGTTGGCGGTTAGGATGGGTAAGTATTTGGAGTTAAGGAAAATGTCAATGGTGGAATGAAATGGAGTGTTGTCATCTGTTTTAATCAGATAGGGGAGACAATTGTGTGTAGCTTTGGCTTGAAGATCCATTGTAATGGATTTCGAAGGTGAAAATGATTGAAGATTGATGAAGGGTTTGAGAGTGAAGAAGGCGGTTTACAGTATTTTGAATACAATGAGACAGTGTAACAGCTGTTGTGGTAAAACAGGGTTTTTATAGGCTCAATGAAACCGCTGATGTGGCCAAACCTCTGCTTATATGAGCAGACGTGGCAATCATCTGATGGATGTAACATCTGGTGGAGAACAGCTGTTTTTGGTAAACAACTGATACAAACAGCTGATGGATCCAACTGTTGGGTGTTTTTTTTTTTTTTTTAATATTGTATATATATATATATAGGCGGACAGTTGTTTTATCTGAACAGATGTTCTGAAACAGATTTTTCAACTAACAGTTGTTTTATCTGATCAGATGTTTTGAAACAGACTTTTCAACCAACAGTGGATATGAATGAAACAGTGGTTGTTTTATCTGATCAGATGTTATAAACAGATTTTTCAACCAAACAGCTATAAAAAAAATTGAATTTCTGAACCATTTTATTATGATTTAAAAAAAAAATTATTTGTTTAATCCATGTTTAACATACCAATTCTGGAAATCAGATTTGTAAAGGTAGATGTGTCTAAAGCTTTTGTTAACACATCTGCCAACTGATCCTCTGTTGGAACATGGTGTAAAGAAATCAAACCTTTTTCATAGCTGTCTCTGACAAAATGATGTCTTATGTCAATGTGCTTGGTAGTGGAATGAGAGACTGGATTGTTGATGATATTTGCAGCAGCTTGGCTGTCCAACATGAGTGGAGTCCTAAGTGCAGTTATCCCAAAATCCAGTAGTTGATTTTGAAGCCACATGAGTTGGGCTGTACAGCTTGCAGCAGCAATGTATTCAGCTTCAGCTGTTGAAGTTGAAACAGCTGCCTGCTTTTTGCTTTGCCATGAAACTAAGGCATTCCCTAGAAATTGGCACCCTCCTGAAGTGGATTTTCTTGTGGTGTGACAGCCAGCAAAGTCACTATCTGAATAACCTGAAAGCTCAATGTTTCCATTAGCAGGATACCAGATACCAAGTGTGGGAGCACCTTTGAGATATCTGAATATCCTTTTCACAGCAATAAGGTTTGACTTTCTGGGTGAAGCCTGGGATCTGGCACAGACACAGGTAGCAAACATAATGTCTGGCCTAGATGCAGTTAGGTACAATAAAGACCCAATCATACATCTATAATGTGTTTGATCAACCAGTTCATCCTTGTCATCAATAGTGAGCAGCTTGACTGTACTCATGGGTGTGCTACATGGCTTACAATCATTCATCTCAAATCTGGTTAATAAGTTCTTTACATATTTGTTTTGGTGAATGAATGTGCCATTTTGCAGTTGTTTCACTTGAAGACCAAGGAAACACTGAAGCTCACCCATGGCACTCATCTCAAACTCTGCTGTCATGAGTTTTCTGAACTCTTCACACATTTGGTTACATGTGGATCCAAAAATGATGTCATCCACATATATTTGAACAATCATTAAGTGTTTCCCTTTCCATTTAAGAAATAAAGTTTTGTCAATTTTACCTCTTGTGAAGCCAATGGATAAGAGAAATGTGGAAAGAGTTTCATACCAGGCCCTTGGTGCTTGTTTGAGTCCATACAAAGCTTTGTTGAGCTTGTAGACATAGTCAGGATGGAATGTGTCTTCAAAACCAGGTGGCTGACATACATAGACCTCCTCCTGAATTTTGCCATAAAGAAAAGCACATTTGATGTCCATCTGATACACCTTTATATTGTGGTTGACAGCAAAGGCTAAAAAGAGTCTGATGGCCTCTAGTCTAGCTACAGGAGCAAAGGTCTCATCATAATCTATTCCTTCTTCTTGTCTGAAGCCTTGAACCACAAGCCTGGCTTTATTCTTGACAACAATACCCCTTTCATCAGTCTTGTTTTTGAAGACCCACTTTGTTCCTATAGGACAAACATCCTTAGGAAGTGGTACAAGCTCCCATACTTGTTGTCTTTTGAATTGAAGGAGTTCTTCTTGCATGGCTTCTACCTAACTGTTGTCTTTCAGTGCCTCTTGGTACTTGACAGGTTGTGTGAGGGATAAGAAACCTGCAAAAAGACAGATATTTGAGGATTGGCTTCTTGTGAGCACACCCTCTCTGATGTTGCCAATGATCTGGTCTGGTGGATGAGCTCTTAAGTAAATAAGATCTCCTTGATATGGAACAATGGCATTTTGAGGTGATGGACAGAGGTTTGGTGACTCTGTTGGTGTAACATCTGTTGGTACTTCTGTAGTGCCATCAGATGTTTGGAATGGTAATGGAGGAATGGGTCCAAGTGGTGTGAAACTTGACTGACTTTTGTCAACAGATGATTGACTTTTGTAAACAGATGATAGGTCAGTGGTTGTGAGGGGTGAGGTAGAGGTTTGAGGATAGGACTGGCCAACAGTGGTTGACACAGCTGTGGCAGAGTTTTGACAATTGTTTTGAACAGCTGCTTCCTCTGATGCAGAATAGACTTTGTAGTGACTGGGGATCACAACATCTGTTCTGTAATCTTGCTGTGGAGACTGTGGAATACCTGCATTGTTAGTTTTAACAGTGATATCTTCAAATTTGAATTTATCTAAATCAAATAATTCAGCAGGGTTTGCAGGGATTTTTAGAGATGAAAGTTCATTGAACTTAACATTCAAAGTTTCTTCTATTGTCTTAGTCCTTGTGTTAAACACTTTGTAGGCCTTAGCAGTAGAAGAATATCCCAGAAAATAACCACAGTCTACTTTGGCTGCAAATTTTGAAATGGAATCTTTGAGATTTAAAATGAAACATGGGCAGCCAAAGATTTTGAAAAATGAGATTAATGGTTTGATTTTGAACAAAATTTCATAAGCAGTTTTTTGATGTCTGGGGTTTATCAAAACTCTGTTTTGAACATAGCAAGCAGTGTTTACAGCTTCTGCCCAAAAGGACAGTGGCAAACCAGAATCTGCTAGCATGGTTCTTGCAGCTTCTATAAGAGTTCTATTTTTCCTCTCAACTACCCCATTTTGTTCTGGTGTTCTTGGGATGCTGAACTGCCTCACAATCCCTTTTGACACACTGAAGTCATCCAACTCCTTATTTTTAAACTCTGTTCCATTGTCACTCCTGAAGACTTTTACTGGCAAGTCATATTGCTTTTCAACCTTGGTGACAAAGTCCTTCAATATACCTGCAGTCTCATCCTTAGAGTGTAAAAAGTAAGTCCATGTAAACCTAGAAAAATCATCAACTATGACAAGACAAAATCTCTTTCTTCTTAGACTCATGATTTTAACAGGGCCAAACAAGTCCATGTGCAACAGTTGTAAACACTGACTAGTTTTGGACTCATCAATGGATTTGTAAGAGCTTTTATGTTGTTTCCCTTTTAAGCAAGAAACACAGTGCTCATCACATTTAAATTCTTTTGATGGTAAACCTCTAACAAGGCTTTGTTTTGAGAGTGTGTTGATAGTATTAAGGTTGGTGTGACCCAATCTCCTATGCCACAATTCTGTCTCCTTAGTGGAGGCAGCAGAAAACAGACAGACATTTGCCATAGGATTGTCCTTTAACATATCAACAACATACACATTGCCACTTCTATGAGCAACAAGCTGTGCTTTGCTCTCAGCAATAATGGTATCAATCTTTTTCACCACTTCTGGCCCAATAATCTTACAAGTTTTCTTCGTGAAAAATGAGCCATAACCTTTGTCACTCATTTGTGAAACACTCAGAAGATTAAACTTGAGATTATCAATAAGATTGACATTTTCAAACTTGAGTTTTCCAGCCTGTACAGTCCCTGAACCCAACACCTTACCTTTAGAATCATTACCAAAGGATATATCACCCCCTCCATGAGCCAAGAAGTCCAGAAGTAGGGCTCTACATCCTGTCATGTGCCTGGAACCTCCACTATCTACATACCAAAGACTATCTAAACAAGCAGAAGCTCCCTGCACATCAGTAAATGATTAGTTTTGGTGAGTGTCCAAAGCCAAATTGGCTTTGGATGGGTCCTCAGACCTTTCAGACTCAAGCTTTGGAAGGTGATCAGTGGTTTGGACCAATTTCTGAATTAAGGTCAACAACTGCTGCTGACCATTTGCCAGTGCTTGGATGTCAACACTTGGGGCAGCAGTTGTTTGATCACTTCCTGACAGATGATAATACCCATATGGATTTCTGTTCACTCTTGGTTTAGAGGGTCTTTTTGGCTCCTCATAAACATGTGGCAGACTGTGACATGGAGGTTGACCATAACCTCTTGGGTATTTGCTTGTGGGTGGAGCATCTGTTACTTGGACATCTCTAGAAGCAGATGTTTCAAGCCTTTTTGTAACAGATGTTTGGACAGGGGTGAATGTCTTTTTGGGCTTTCCTTTTGGAGTACTAACCACAGGGTTTGCAAGAGTTTTAGCTTTGTATTCTTGTATTTTTACATCAAAATTTTTGAGATACAAGCACTCTTTGGTCTTGTGATTCTTTTTCCCACATATTGAGCATGTGGCTTTGGAATCACATTCACTTGTTCCTTTGTTGATATCATATGCTTTTAGAAGAAAACAGATTTTGGTGACATGGTTCTTCTTTTCACAGAAATCACAAAACAAGTTAACAGTCTTTTCTTTCTTCTTCCCCTTTTCAGTCTTCTTTTCAGCAGATGTTTGAGCATCTGCTGGAGAATCTTTCAGGGGAATGACTTTTGCCAAGGGAATGACCCTTGCCTGAGGAGCTGTCTTTCCCTCAGGAGTTTTAAAATCTACAGGTTTATAATTCTCAAGAGTATCACACTCATCAGACCAAGTAGGTTTAAATTCATACTTTTCAAGTTCAGCAAAAGATGAGGAACCTTCTGGTTTTTCAAGAACAATTTTCTTACCATTTGGTTCAGTGATTTTAATCTCTTGACCCTGCAGGTTTGTTGGTACTATCTCAACAGACTTTTGACTCTTTGTGTCAGTGTTTTCAAAAGCTGGAGCAGTGGTTGCAAAACCAAAGCCAAACTTCACATGACTTTTGGTTTGTTTGTTGAGTAGCATCTCAAAACCTCTACATGATTCCACCCATTTCTTACATTCAACTTGGGTGGACTCAAGCTCACTTTTACAACTTTGATATTTTGTTATCATAGTTTGGAGCTGGTCTTTGGTTATAGTTGCTTCATGTTTTAAACTGCTAATTTCAGACTCTTTTGCAGTTAAACTTGTTTTCAAATCTTTTGTGAGTTTTTCAAATTTAACTTCATCATCCAAAATTTTCTTTCTAAGGTTTTCATTCACCTCTTTGATGTTAGCAAATGCTATTACACATTTGTCAGAACACAACTCTTTAAGAATTTGAGGAGATACCTTAGCAGCAGCCATCAATGCACAATCACACTTGCACTCACAGTCATCAGATGCACCCCAGGGATCTGAGAGATTCACAACCTCTTCTTCAGGTTTTTCACCTGCAACAGCTTCACTAACAATATCATCAGTCACAACATCAGATTCAGTTACCACTTCCTCAGATTCAATCTCATCTACCATAGCCATGAAACAAAAATTTTCTGGTTCATTTTCAGCTTTGGCAACTAGTGCAAAATTCTCATCTGTTAGCTCATCAGGTAGACTGCTCCAATCAACAAAGCCTTGTGTAAAGAAGCTCTGTTGACTGGTCTCTGCAGGAGCAGAGGATGGAGCAACAGTCGTTTGCACAGGTGTTTGAGCAACAGGTGTTTGCACATAATGAATCTGAGGAACAGTGGTTTGGACATACTGGACAGGAACAGTGCTTGAGGACTGTGCAAAATGGGCAGTGTTTTGCACATTAGGTCCAGGGGTATTATAGGAATTCTGATAAGTGTTGGTCTGTGGTCTTTGATTTGGATAGGTTATCATAGGTGTACCATGTTGACCCCTACATTCCCTAGCAAAATGACCAAACCTATGACATTTATAACACTTGATCTTTGATTTATCCAACCCAACCTTAGATCTGCCTGTCAACCCTGGAAACCTTCTCCCAGTTTTCTTTTAAAAATTATTAGTTCTTACACTGAGAAGGGCCAATTGGTGCATAATGTCCATTTCTTCCAAATCATCAGGATCAAAGTATTTCAGGTCATCATACTCAAAGGATATATTGTCAGATGCCTGTATATCACCACCACTTGTTGTGAAAGCATAGTTTGGTGAATAAGAATCAGAGTTAAAACCTGAGTTAAAACCTGAAGTTATGTCAATAAAATGATCATAACTCTGATCCTTTGTGTTTCCAGGCACCTCATCATGACCCAAAAGTGCTGTATTCCCAAACACATAGTCATCAGACACTTTTCCAGAGTCCTGGAGCTTCTTTTTCTGGTTAAGCTCTCTTTCATAGGTCAAGAGCTTACCATGAAGCTGGGTCAGTGATAGGTCTTTAAATCCTATTGAGTTTCTCATTACAATAGCAATAGTGTCCCATTTGTCTGGTAATGATCTTAAAAACCTATGGTTCAAAGTTGAATGAGGGTAAGTAAGACCAACCAATTTTAGTTCACTAATTAAGCAATTAAATCTCTCAAACTGTTGAGTTAATGACTCTCCTTTGACATGACTGAATGTTTCATATTGTTGGTTAAGTATTTCACGGTTGTTTTCAATAACCTCCTCAGTCCCACCAAACTGTTCTTTCAGTGCATCCCACAACTCCTTTGCACTGTTACAGTGTAACAACCCAGCATATATATCATTGGGTAGAGCCATGGCCACAATACTGAAGGCCTTAGCATCTAACTCAATTTTCTGAAAATCCTGGTCGGAGTAGTTTTCAAGTTTCTTTGGCTCAAACACTTTGGGATCTTCAGTACTCGGCACAGTCGGAACATGTGGTCCGAAGATAACCGACTTCCAACACCCAGTGTTTTGTTGAGCTAGAACATGGCTCATCCGACGTTACCAGATATTGTATTCAGATCTGACAAGCATCGGTGGCTTGTTGTTCGTGCCAGTGTTATGTGGATCGTGATTGATAGAAGCCATTCTCTGATTTTTCAAAAAAAACAAAGTCTGTTTAACAACGGTTGAAGCGAAATTAAACTATTACTCTGTTTTCAATCTAACTGACAAACGATATCAATAATTGTGAGCTGATTATTAAATTGATTTGTTAGATGGAATTTAATTGACCAAGCTCTGATACCAATTGTTAGGATCTGAGTTTGTTTGTTTTGATTGTTTAACTAAATGATGGTAATAATGAAATGAAAATAGAATGAAAGTGCAGCGGAATAATAAACTGTAAATCAAAACAAGAGAGTAAATGTTTTTAGATCGAATGCTTTCATTAATTCAAAGATTACAATCGTACAAGTTACTCCCCCTCAGCCTGATCACACAGTGTTTGTCAGAGAGAATGTTTTGTGTGTGATGCAATAGAACAGTACAAGCACTGTTCTATTTATAGACAGTCTCAAACCACTGATGACCTAGGCTGACGTCACCTAAGACAGTGACCTCTAACAGAATAACAAACTTAAACATCTGCTATACAAACTACTGTTACATTGAAAGCACTGATATTAAACAGCTGTTGAAGATAAACTCTGATGGTCTTGTATCCACTGCTGGAGCCTAAGTGCTGTTGGTTCCAGCAGTGCTTTGGTCTTCAGTACTTGTATCAGCAGTTGCTCTTCATCAGACCTTTGGTCAGCAGTTGTTCTTCATCAGACCTTTGGTCAGCAGTTGTTCTTCATCAGTTGTTTCCTCAGCAGTTCTTTATATCAGCAGTTGTTGAGCAGTTGTTTGGATAGAACAGTAGTTAGGGTCAGCAGTCTTTTGGGAGAAGCAAGTTGTAAAGACTGTTTATTCAAGGATCAAATAGATAGCATGTTTTGGCTTTCTAATCATCTGTTCTTCTCTAGGTCAGCAGACCCAACAATAATGTTCCTGTTCGAGACAATATGCACCCGCCCGGCCCTCCAAGCCGACGAGTGGGGCAGGTCACGCCCAATAGATCTATCCACATTTCCCCCGTTGTGCAACCCCGCACATTCATGGTTTCCCCCGGGACTTTCAAAAGATCGCATAGTACACAAGTTCAAAACCATAGTATGACATATATTACCAAAACAGTTTAGCGCATGTTTTCTCCCCCAAAAGTTAAAGCAGTAAAAGTGGGGCCGTGAACTCACCTTAGATAGCGTTCCTCAATATATGTAAAGATGTTTAGCCCTTGATAATCCCTCTACCGGAGATCTATCAAAATGTTCACATAAGTGTTCCGACTAATAACCATAAGGTTATCTAGTCCCCGATTGTCCAGATCATAACCAAGTATGTTTTAAAACGTGTTTAAATGTTCAACCGACACACTAGACCGACCCGACATCCCGTTGGTGACCCATTACCCTAACTAATCAAGTACACATAGATTACACGCAAGGTTCAAGCATAAAACACTTAGTTTGTATCAAAAATCTCATTTTTGTTAACGTAGGGTCGAATGTGGCTGTAAGTGGTCGAAGGTGTCCCTAAAAGGTCGAATGTGGCTTTGAACTTCCACCTTCGCCCCTTTTCTTCCCACCTTCGCCCATTTATGGCACCTTCGCCCCTTTAGCTTCCAGGTTCGACCCCTGGAATCCACCTTCGCCCGTTCGACTGGCCGAAGGTGTTCCAGGTTCGACCCTGCTGTGTTGTTTACTCAAAAACGCGTCCAAAAACATCCGAAAACATCACGAAACATCATGAGTTACAGCAGTCAAGCATCATTAATATATTCCTACGAAACCCTACCAATTTTACCCCAAAATCTATCCGTTTTACAAGTTTCCTAAAATAGTAAATTATGGAGATGTCACATCATCATGCATGAAAATATTACCCAATTAGGAAACTTTATGAAATCAATCAATAATCAGCTCATCGTACTCGAATCATCATGAACAAGAAACCCCTATCATAACCTTATCATAACCATCCAAAAACAAGCCCTAAATCTAACTAAAACCCCTTTAATCGTCAAAACACCATCAACAATCAAAGGTAACATGGTTCAATCATAACCCATTATTAAATAACAGCCCTAGGTTGTTATCATATCATCTATACAACAAGTAATCATCAAACAATGCATAATATCATATTAACACATGTTTAGTTTGCATAAAAACTCATTGTTTATGAATAGGTTTTATTTAGAAAGATATTAGGAAGGTTTTTACCCATAAAACATGTTGATATCAGATCTGGACCCTTGGGGTTTAGATGAAAACAAGTTAAAATTGTTTAAAAAGGATTTGGAATGAAGAACACACCTTAGATTTTCACTTGTAATGATTTAGAGAGTTAGGTTATGAAAAACAAGCACAAAAACTCCTTCCCCAATGATAATAGCTGATAGAGAGTGTTTGGAGGCGTTTAGGGTTTGTGAAATGGTGAAAAATGGCTAAGGATGGTATTTATACCAGGTCCAGGTTCGCCCATTTTATGTGGTCGAATGTGGAACTTTTCCACATTCGCCCCTTTTTAATGGTCGAATGTGGAATCTTTCCACATTCGCCCACTTTGTTTCCACATTCGCCCATTTCTCAAGTTCCATTTCCACATTCGCCCACTATTTCCACATTCAGGTCATCAGCACTTTTTAACACATGTTAACAGCACTCTTTAACACATGTTAACCTTTTTCCAGTTTGTCGTGTTTAACGCATTCTAACACATCTTAACACGTAAGCATGCATCCATAGTCTATACTTAGCATGTTTAGGCACGTATAATCATTTGTACATCGTTTAAGCAAGTATAAGTATACAATCCACCACACGACCCATAATCTACACATATACTTAATTAGTTCATGTAATGTCACCAACAACGGAACCCGGTACTAATGTATTCCCAAAACGACTCCCAATGATCCTCCAGATCATTGAACCCTGGACAATCCTAATTTGACCCGACTCAACTAACCTAGTTAAGTTTGTTTATAAACGTTTCTCGCTATGGTAGACTTAGATGTTACTATTATGTTTAAGCCGAACATGCCGGGTGTCACATCATCCCCACGTTGAAAGAATTTTCGTCCCGAAAATTGCACGAAGCCCAAAAATGAAAAAGACGAAAAGGAAGAAAACGAAAAGAAAAGTTACCGGTTGTCACATCATCCCCACGTTGAAAGGGAATCTCGCCCCGAGATTCACTCTGCTTCAGCAGTAACATGCCTGGACTCGAACGCGCGCTTCGGAAAGAGGTGAGGGTACTTAGCCTTCATCTGGTCTTCTCGTTCCCACGTGAACTCCGGTCCACGATCCGAGTTCCAACGAACTTTAACGATGCGGATTTTACTCCGCCGAAGGCTACGAATCTTGTAATCCAGAATCTCCACGGGTTCCTCCACAATGCGAAGACGATCATCAACCTTGATCTCTTCCAGTGGTACAACAAGAGATTCGTCAGCCAAACACTTCCTTAAGTTAGACACATGGAAGACGTTATGAACATTACCGAGCTCCGTCGGCTAGTCAAGTCTGTACGCCACCGGCCCAATCCGTTCCAGGATTGCGAACGGTCCGACGTAACGAGGGTTAAGCTTGCCACGCTTTCCAAAGCGTATGACGCCCTTCCATGGTGAAACTTTTAGAAGCACCTTGTCCCCAACCTGGAACTCTAGTGGTTTGCGACGGCGATCGGCATAGCTCTTCTGACGATCCCGTGCAGCTGCCAAACGGTTACGGATCTGTACGATTTTCTCCGAAGTTTCGTACACCAGTTCCGGGCCAGTGAGCTGGCTCTCGCCCACCTCGGCCCAACACAAGGGAGATCGGCATTTCCGTCCATACAGAGCTTCGAACGGAGCTGCCCCGATACTGGAGTGGTAACTGTTGTTGTAGGAGAACTCCACCAACGGCAGGTGAGTCTCCCAACCCTTGCCAAAATCGATGACACATGCCCGCAGCATGTCCTCCAGTGTTTGTATCGTCCGCTCACTCTGACCGTCAGTTTGCGGATGATAAGCCGTACTCATATCCAGCTGAGTACCCAAGGCCTTATGAAGAGCCTTCCAGAAACACGAAGCAAAGCGGGAATCACGATCAGAAATGATGGAAACAGGCACCCCGTGCCGAGAGACCACCTCCTTAAGGTAGAGTCGAGCCAACCGCTCGAGTCCATCCGTTTCCTTAATAGGTATGAAGTGTGCCGATTTCGTCAACCGGTCGACGATCACCCAAATCATGTCACAACCACTTGGTGATCTCGGTAACTTGGTGACGAAATCCATCGTGATCTGCTCCCACTTCCATTCTGGAATCTCAGGTTGCTGTAGGAGACCAGACGGCTTTTGATACTCCACCTTGACCTTAGCACAGGTCAAGCATTTGCTCACATAGGAGGCTATATCAGCCTTCATGTTCGGCCACCAATAAAGTATCTTCAGATCCTGATACATCTTATCGGAGCCTGGATGAATAGAATACCGGGATTTGTGAGCCTCGTCCAAGACAAGCTCCCGTAATCCCCCGAGTAAAGGAACCCAAACACGCCCAGCGAAGTAGTGTAGGCCATCAGACCTAAGCTCAAGGTGTTTGTCCGCACTGTGCATCGTTTCGGCCTTAAGGTTTTCCTCCTTTAAGGCATCCACCTGAGCCGAACGGATCCGGTCAGGCAAGGAGGAATGAATGGTAAGCTGCAAGGCTCGGACACGCCGAGGCTTTGCCGACTCCTTCCTGCTCAAGGCATCCGCCACAACGTTTGCCTTGCCAGGATGGTATTTGATCGCACAGTCGTAATCGTTCAAGAGTTCAACCCAACGACGCTGCCGCATGTTTAACACCTTCTGGTCGAAAATATGTTGGAGACTCTTGTGATCGGTGTATACTTCACACTTGGTACCGTACAAGTAATGTCTCAAGATTTTCAACGCAAAGACTACTGCACCCAGCTCCAAGTCGTGAGTAGTATAGTTCTTCTCGTGAACCTTGAGTTGACGAGAAGCATAAGCGATAACCTTCCCGCGTTGCATCAACACGCAACCGAGACCCCGAATCGAAGCATCACAGTACTCCACAAAATCATCCGTACCCTCGGGTAAGGATAAGATAGGAGCAGAACAAAGTTTAAGCTTCAGCATCTGAAATGCTGATTCCTGTGGTTCACCCCAGTCGAACTTTCGGTCCTTCTGGGTGAGAGCAGTGAGGGGTTGAGCGATCTTCGAAAATCCCTCCATAAAACGCCGATAGTAACCTGCAAGACCCAGGAATTGCCGCACCTCAGATGGCGTCTTTGGTGCTTCCCAGTCTTTAATAGCTTCGATCTTAGCCGGATCGACATGAATTCCCAGTTCATTCACCACATGCCCTAGGAATTGAACTTCCCGCAACCAAAAATCACACTTTGAGAACTTAGCATACAACTGCTCCCGTCTCAAAAGTTCCAAGACCAACCGCAGATGTTCCTCATGATCTGTCTTGTTCTTGGAATAAATCAGAATGTCATCAATGAACACGATGACGAACTTATCGAGGTACGGTTTACAAACGCGGTTCATCAAATCCATGAACACCGCCGGTGCATTAGTGAGACCGAAAGGCATGACCAAGAACTCAAAATGGCCATAACGAGTGCGAAAAGCAGTCTTCTGGATGTCAGCATCCCTGACGCGCAACTGGTGATAACCGGACCGCAAGTCAATCTTCGAGTAGTAGCTGGAGCCCTGAAGCTGGTCAAAGAGATCATCAATGCGAGGAAGAGGATAACGATTCTTGATGGTCACTTTGTTCAGCTCACGGTAATCGATACACATACGAAGGCTCCCATCCTTTTTCTTCACAAACAAAATAGGAGCTCCCCACGGGGACGAGCTCGGTCGAATGAAACCCTTTTCCAAGAGTTCCTGTAACTGGCTGGATAACTCTTGCATCTCAGGAGGTGCAAGACGATACGGAGCTCGGGCAATAGGAGCTGCGCCCGGAGCAAGATCAATACCAAACTCAACCTGACGATGGGGAGGAAGACCAGGCAAATCATCAGGAAACACATCAGAAAAGTCACGAACCACCGGAATATCCTCAATCTTCTTCTCATCGTGAGTAGAAACGTTAACAAGTGCCAGAATGGCCGAACAGCCCTTTCGAAGATACTTACGGGCTTTCATGCTGGAAATGATACTCAGCGGAGCACCGCTTTTCTCGCCGTGAACCGAAAGAATCTCTCCATCGGGGAGAGGGATCCGAATAAGCTTGTCAAAGCAAACAATCTCTGCGCGATACAACGATAACCAATCCATGCCCACAACGACATCGAAACTACCCAGAGGTACAGGCATAAGGTCAATGGGGAATGACAGACCCGACAGTTCCAAGTGACACTCCCTAAGGATATGAGTCGCCTCGATGTTCTTACCGTTAGCCAATTCTATCAAATACTTAGCCTCTAAAGGTGTGGGTATTATATCTAGCAACTGACTAACATCCACAGATACGAAGCTCTTATCGGCACCAGAATCAAATAAAACAAAAACATAGCGATTGTTGAGAAGGAACGTACCGGTAACTGTGTCTGGATCCTGCCTAGCCTCCGCAGACCCAATGACGAAAGCACGCGCAGTCCTGCCTCCGCCGCCATTCCCGTTACCGTTACCGTTTCCGCCCCTCCCATTATCGCCCTGCTTCAGCTTGGGATAATCACGCTTGAAGTGTCCCGTGTCATCACAGTTGTAACACTCCTGCCTCCCCTGAGTCCCCTGAACTGCAGGAGCAGGAGTAGCCGCAGGAGTCTGAGTTGGGGTGAGCGCCACCTTGCAATCCTTAGCATGGTGCCCCAACTGATGGCACCGATGAGAACGGGCTCGATCACAATTCCCGGAATGGTGAAAGCCACACTTGTTACACTTGGGATGCTTCCCAATGTATCCACCTGTCTTCTGTGAAGAAGACGACCCAGATCCTTCAATCTTCTTGGCCGGTTGAGACGGCGCCGGCACTGCACTCTTACTCACATTCTCCCATTTCCTCTTGTTGCCCTCAGAACCCTTCACAGTCGAGCCCTTGGGAGGTAAAGCACCTTCCAGAATCTTCATGTTGGTCATCTTGTGTGCAGAACGGACGACCTCAGCCAGTGTAGGGAGGTTCCCAGCAGCCACTAACCCAGCAATCTCCGGCACCAACCCAGAGATGTAGTGCTCAATCCTACGGTACTCAGGTGTGTGCATGTCAGGACACAACACCGCCAACTCATTGCGTCGCACAGTATACTCTTCAATCTCGGACCCCACCATCTTGTAGTTCCAGACTTCATGTTCCAACTTCTGCACTTCCTCCCTGGGACAGTACTCGCTCTTCAATAACTGAACAAAATCCGCCCAAAGCATAGCATGAGCTTCCCCCAAGCCCATGTTTTGCGTCGTAGCATTCCACCATGTCAAAGCAGGACCCTCAAATGTCGCAGTGGCATACTTGACCCGGTCCTCAACAGGACAGTTACACATCAAGAAAACAGATTCAACCTTCTCCAACCATCGGAGCAGTCCCACTGCCCCTTCAGTTCCAGCGAAGTTGTGGGGCTGACAGTCCCTAAACTTCTTGTAAGAACACTAAGGTGGAGGCGGGTTGACAGCAGCACCTGAAACACGACACAAAGATAAACCACAAAGGAAACATGACACCCAAGAACGAGACAAGGCAGGTAAGAACCAACTTACCACCCATAGCATTGTGCCCGGCCTGGAAAGCAGCCAAGGCTATGTTCACTTGCTGTTGAAGCAAGTTGTTCAGCTCTGCTTGGGTCATGTTGATGTTACCACGACCACCGCCACGACCACCGCCGCCACGACCACCACCACGACGTCCACCACCACGTGCGCCCGACATGATCTGACAAATCAGAAATCGAGAGATTCAGATTCACTGCTAGTGTCAACCACTAGTAGCTAGAAAAGTTACGCCTAGACCCAATCCGGGACTATGCATCCAAGTTCAGAGTCCACTTGAATTCTCATGCATTTCAGTTTCTGATTTCGTGTGCACCCGAAATGATAAACTGCTCTACATGGTCCTCCAAGCTTTCCCTCAGCTTGAACTCAAGTCGCCGAATGTCGGCATCTAGCATCATGCTATCACAAGCATAAGTGCACAAGATAATGTGTAAGCAAGTGCGTCTATTGGGATACGAAAGGGAGACGTCCGAATCCTGGACAGACCCCGAGAGTACGTAAGACTACCCCAACGTACGACACTGCCGTGCAATAACCAACGAGTCAACTCCTTCTCCTTCAAACCCCGAAGAAGAACATAAGAGTGTGTAAAGCCAAGAGCGAGGACGGATGATGTAACAGAGAAGTGCGATGATGATGTAAAGATACCCCGACAAAGTTAGTACATGTTCCAAACCGACTCAAGTATGTGACCGTCTAGTGTGTGCGACTCGGCTATAGACTAGACTCTAAATGCAGTCCTAGTTCACTATAACCATTGGCTCTGATACCAATCTGTCACCCCCTCAAATTCCACTTGCGGGGTTTTACCGCGAGGCGCATGACAAACCAGGATTCAAGTCAAAGGTCACAATAAACAACACTATATGCATAACACAAAACTCAAAAGATATAGTTATAAAAACATAAACTGTAGCGGAAGCTTTAAATGTTTACAACCCAAAAGACATAGTTCAAATGTTTAATGAAGACCATGCTCTAAACCCTAGACGCCCGTGCCGACTCATGCGCCTAGATCCAGTTGTTGCTACCTTAGCGACCTGAGAAAAACATGCCAAAGAGACGTCAACATATAATGCTGGTGAGTTCACAGGTTTGTTCAAAAGAGTTACCAAGTGTTGCCATGTCCATACTATATCAATGTTACCAAGTACGCTAGCTAGGCGTATGTTTGTTACTACTACGATTGGAAACCATTACTGGACACGTTTAGCAATGTTTAGCATGTTTAGCAGCCCGTAATGTTCAGCACGATAATGTTCCTGTTCGAGACAATATGCACCCGCCCGGCCCTCCAAGCCGACGAGTGGGGCAGGTCACGCCCAATAGATCTATCCACATTTCCCCCGTTGTGCAACCCCGCACATTCATGGTTTCCCCCGGGACTTTCAAAAGATCGCATAGTACACAAGTTCAAAACCATAGTATGACATATATTACCAAAACAGTTTAGCGCATGTTTTCTCCCACAAAAGTTAAAGCAGTAAAAGTGGGGCCGTGAACTCACCTTAGATAGCGTTCCTCAATATATGTAAAGATGTTTAGCCCTTGATAATCCCTCTACCGGAGATCTATCAAAATGTTCACATAAGTGTTCCGACTAATAACCATAAGGTTATCTAGTCCCCGATTGTCCAGATCATAACCAAGTATGTTTTAAAACGTGTTTAAATGTTCAACCGACACACTAGACCGACCCGACATCCCGTTGGTGACCCATTACCCTAACTAATCAAGTACACATAGATTACACGCAAGGTTCAAGCATAAAACACTTAGTTTGTATCAAAAATCTCATTTTTGTTAACGTAGGGTCGAATGTGGCTGTAAGTGGTCGAAGGTGTCCCTAAAAGGTCGAATGTGGCTTTGAACTTCCACCTTCGCCCCTTTTCTTCCCACCTTCGCCCATTTATGGAACCTTCGCCCCTTTAGCTTCCAGGTTCGACCCCTGGAATCCACCTTCGCCCGTTCGACTGGCCGAAGGTGTTCCAGGTTCGACCCTGCTGTGTTGTTTACTCAAAAACCCGTCCAAAAACATCCGAAAACATCACGAAACATCATGAGTTACAGCAGTCAAGCATCATTAATATATTCCTACGAAACCCTACCAATTTTACCCCAAAATCTATCCGTTTTACAAGTTTCCTAAAATAGTAAATTATGGAGATGTCACATCATCATGCATGAAAATATTACCCAATTAGGAAACTTTCTGAAATCAATCAATAATCAGCTCATCGTACTCGAATCATCATGAACAAGAAACCCCTATCATAACCTTATCATAACCATCCAAAAACAAGCCCTAAATCTAACTAAAACCCCTTTAATCGTCAAAACACCATCCACAATCAAAGGTAACATGGTTCAATCATAACCCATTATTAAATAACAGCCCTAGGTTGTTAGCATATCATCTATACAACAAGTAATCATCCAACAATGCATAATATCATATTAACACATGTTTTTTGCATAAAAACTCATTGTTTATGAATAGGTTTTATTTAGAAAGATATTAGGAAGGTTTTTACCCATAAAACATGTTGATATCAGATCTGGACCCTTGGGGTTTAGATGAAAACAAGTTAAAATTGTTTAAAAAGGATTTGGAATGAAGAACACACCTTAGATTTTCACTTGTAATGATTTAGAGAGTTAGGTTATGAAAAACAAGCTCAAAAACTCCTTCCCCAATGATAATAGCTGATAGAGAGTGTGTTTTGAGGCGTTTAGGGTTTGTGAAATGGTGAAAAATGGCTAAGGATGGTATTTATACCAGGTCCAGGTTCGCCCATTTTATGTGGTCGAATGTGGAACTTTTCCACATTCGCCCCTTTTTAATGGTCGAATGTGGAATCTTTCCACATTCGCCCATTTCTCAAGTTCCATTTCCACATTCGCCCACTTTTTCCACATTCAGGTCATCAGCACTTTTTAATACATGTTAACAGCACTCTTTAACACATGTTAACCTTTTTCCAGTATGTCGTGTTTAACGCATTCTAACACATCTTAACACGTAAGCATGCATCCATGTCTATACTTAGCATGTTTAGGCACGTATAATCATTTGTACATCGTTTAAGCAAGTATAAGTATACAATCCACCACACGACCCATAATCTACACATATACTTAATTAGTTCATGTAATGTCACCAACAACGGAACTCGGTACTAATGTATTCCCAAAACGACTCCCAATGATCCTCCAGATCATTGAACCCTGGACAATCCTAATTTGACCCGACTCAACTAACCCAGTTAAGTTTGTTTATAAACGTTTCTCGCTAAGGTAGACTTAGATGTTACTATTATGTTTAAGCCGAACATGCCGGGTGTCACATATGTAGATGTCGATCTAGGTGTAGATATATATAAGATCAAATATTGTAAAAAGAATCAAGTGTTTTCTTTTATTAATGATTTCAGTTACAACTATGATTATTAATATAAATAATAAAATTCATTTTAATAAATTTATAATATGCTTTTTCAAATCAATTATTATAATTAAATTTGAATTTATTGTATTAAATTAAATAAGAAAATGAGAGAATTCATGAGGGTGTGCCATGTGTCCCTCATGTGTTTTCTTTTATTATATAGTGTAGAGTGTAGATGTAGATGTAGATGTAGATGTAGATGTAGATGTAGATTGTAAAAAAAATCATGTGTTTTCTTTTGTTAATGATTTCAGTTACAACTATGATTATTATTATAATTAAATTTGAATTTATTGTGTTAGATTAAATAAGAAAATGTGAGAATTCATGAGGGGGCAATGTGTCCCTCGTGTGTTTTCTTTTATTATATAGTGTATATGTAGATGTAGATGTAGGTGTAGATATATATAAGATCAAATATTGTAAAAAGAATCATGTGTTTTCTTTTATTAATGATTTCAGTTACAACTATAATTATTAATATAATTAGTAAAATTCATTTTAATAAATTTATAATATGCTTTTGCAAATAAATTATTATAATTAAATTAAATTTGAATTTATTGTTTTAAATTAAATAAGAAAATGAAAGAATTCATGAGGGAGTGCCATGTGTCCCTCATGTATTTTCTTTTATTATATAGTGTAGATGTAGATGTAGATGTAGATGTAGATGTAGATGTAGATGTAGATGTAGATGTAGATGTAGATGTAGATGTAGATGTAGATGTAGATGTAGATGTAGATGTAGATTAAAATATTGTAAAAAGAATCATGTGTTTTCTTTTATTAATGATTTCAGTTACAACTATGATTATTATTATAATTAAATTTGAATTTATTGTGTTAGATTAAATAAGAAAATGTGAGAATTCATAAGGGGGCAATGTGTCCCTCGTGTGTTTTCTTTTATTATATATTGTATATGTAGATGTAGATCTAGGTGTAGATATATATAAGATCAAATATTGTAAAAAGAATCATGTGTTTTCTTTTATTAATGATTTCATTTACAACTATGATTATTAGTATAAATAATAAAATTCATTTTAATAAATTTATAATATGCTTTTGCAAATCAATTATTATAATTAAATTTGAATTTATTGTATTAAATTAAATAAGAAAATGAGAGAATTCATGAGGGAGTGCCATGTGTCCCTCATGTGTTTTCTTTTATTATATAGAGAGTGTAGATGTAGATTGTAAAAAAAAATCATGTGTTTTCGTTTGTTAATGATTTCAGTTACAACTATGAGTATTATTATAACTAAATTTGAATTTATCGTGTTAGATTAAATAAGAAAATGTGAGAATTCATGAGGGGGCAATGTCACACCCTCAAATTCCACTTGCGGAGTTTCACCGCTAGGCGCATGACAAACCAGGATCCAAGTCAACGGTCACAATAAACAACTCTATATGAAGATACATGACGTTCAAAAGACACAGTCTTCATAATCTCAAAGCAGTAGCTGAAGCATTTAATAAGTTACAGACCATAGATCCAAATGTACCAAATGTTTATTACAAAATATGAACTAAATCTAGACGCCAAATGCAGACCCGTGCGCCTAGTTCCATTTGTTGCTACCTTAGCAACCTGAGAAAAACATGCCAAAAGACGTCAACATATAATGCTGGTGAGTTCACAGGTTTGTTCAATATGATACCAAGTGTTACCAAAACGTTACCATGTCCATACTATATCAATGTTACCAAGTACGCTAGCTAGGCGTATGTTTTATTACTACTACGATTGGAAACCATTACTAGACACGTTTAGCAATGTTTAGCATATGTTTAAGCAGCCCGAATGTTCAGCATGATACCAATGTTCCAGTTCGAGACAACATGCACCCGCCCGGCCCTCCAAGCCGACGAGTGGGGCAGGTCACGCCCAATAGATCTATCCACATTTCCCCCGTTGTGCATCCCCGCACATTCATGGTTTCCCCCGGGACTTCCAAAGATCGTATAGCACTACAAAGTTAAAAACCATAGTATGACATATGTTACCAAAATAGTTTAGCACATGTTTTCTCCCCCAAAGTTAAAGCAGTAAAAAGTGGGGCCGTGAACTCACCTTAGATAGCGTTCTTCAGTTACTAGTAAATATGCTAAGCCCTTGATAATCCCTCGACCAGAGATCTATCAAAATGTTCACATAAGTGTTCCGACTAATAACCATAAGGTTATCTAGTCCCCTATTGTACAGATCGTAACTAAGTATGTTTTAAATCGTGTTTAAATGTTTAACCGACACACTAGACCGACCCGACATCCTGTTGGTGACTCATTACCCTAACTAATCAAGTACACATAGATTATACACAAGTTTCAAGCATAAAACACTTAGTTTGTATCGAAAATCTCATTTCTGCATCAGAACGGTCGAACCAGTCAGGTTAAATCTCCTTCGCCCGTTTTTAAGTTTCCTTCGACCGTTTTACATTTCGTTCGACCGTTTGATGCCTCCTTCACCCGTTTTACCACGTTCGCCCCGTTTTACCACGTTCGCCCAAACAAAGTCGGCACGATTCATACCTATTAAGGAAACCGATGGACTCGAGCGGTTGGCTCGACTTTACCTTAAGGAGGTGGTTGCTCGGCATGGGGTGCCTGTCTCTATTATCTCTGATCGTGATTCTCGTTTTGCTTCGCGTTTCTAGAAGGCTCTGCACAAGGCTTTGGGTACTCAGTTGGATATGAGTACAGCTTATCATCCGCAAACTGATGGACGAAGGTGCGAAGGAGAGAATCCAGGGTCGAACCTGGGTTTTGTTTGGGCGAACGTGGTAAAACGGGCGAAGGAGGCATCAAACGGTCGAACGAATTGTAAAACGGGCGAAGGAGACTGAAAACGGGCGAAGGAGACTTAAACTGACTGGTTCGACCGATCTGATGCAGAAATGAGATTTTTGATACAAACTAAGTATTTTATGCTTGAACCTTGTGTGTAATCTATGTGTACTTGATTAGTTAGGGTAATGGGTCCCCAACGGGATGTCGGGTCGGTCTAGTGTGTCGGTTAAACATTCAAACACGTTTTAAAACATACTTAGTTACGATCTGGACAATCGGGGACTAGATAACCTTATGGTTATTAGTCGAAACACTTATGTGAACATTTTGATAGATCTCCGGTAGAGGGATTATCAAGGGCTTAACATCTTTACTTATAACCGAAGAACGCTATCTAAGGTGAGTTCACGGCCCCACTTTTACTGCTTTAACTTTTGGGGGAGAAAACATGCGCTAAACTATTTTGGTAACATATGTCATACTATGGCTTTTAACTTTGTATTGCTATACGATCTTTGGAAGTCCCGGGGGAAACCATGAATGTGCGGGGATGCACAACGGGGGAAATGTGGATAGATCTATTGGGCGTGACCTGCCCCACTCGTCGGCTTGGAGGGCCGGGCAGGTGCATGTTGTCTCGAATAGGAACATTGGTATCATGCTGAACATTCGGGCTGCTTAAACATGCTAAACATTGCTAAACGTGTCTAGTAATGGTTTCCAATCGTAGTAGTAATAAAACATACGCCTAGCTAGCGTACTTGGTAACATTAATATAGTATGGACATGGTAACATTTTGGTAACATATTGAACAAACCTGTGAACTCACCAGCATTATATGTTGACATCTCTTTGGCATGTTTTTCTCAGGTCGCTAAGGTACAACAAATGGATCTAGGCGCACGGGTCTGCATTGGCGTCTAGGCTTAGTTGCATGTTTTGAAATAAAGTGTTTGAATACTTTGGAATACTTTTGTAGCTGATTAAATTCTTCTTAAATGCTTCCGCTTATAAAAATCGTTGTTTATGGTTTTACATTTTTCATATAGAGTTGTTTATTGTGATCGTTGACTTGGATCCTGGTTTGTCATGCGCCTCGCGGTAAAACTCCGCAAGTGGTAATTTGAGGATGTGACAAGATTCATCAGCCAAACACTTCTTCAAGTTAGACACATGGAAGACGTTGTGCACACTACCGAGCTCCGCCGGTAAGTCAAGTCTGTATGCCACCGGTCCAATCCGATCCAGGATTGCGAATGGTCCGACATAACGAGGGTTAAGCTTGCCACGCTTTCCAAAGCGTATGACGCCCTTCCATGGTGAAACTTTCAGAAGTACCCTGTCCCCAACCTGGAACTCCAAAGGTTTTCGACGGCGATCGGCATAACTCTTCTAATGATCCCACGCAGCAGCCAAACGGTTACGAATTTGCACGATTTTCTCCGAAGTTTCGTACACAAGTTCCGGACCAGTGAGCTGGCTCTCGCCCACCTCGGCCCAACAAAGTGGCGATCGACATTTCCGTCCGTAAAGAGCCTCGAACGGAGCTGCCTTGATACTAGAGTGGTAGCTGTTGTTGTAGGAGAACTCCACTAACGGTAGGTGGATCTCCCAACTTTTGCCAAAATCGCTAACACATGCCCGAAGCATGTCTTCCAAGGTTTGGATTGTCCGCTCACTCTGTCAGTTTGCGGATGATAAGCCGTACTCATATCCAACTGAGTACCCAAAGCCTTGTGCAGAGCCTTCCAGAAACGTGAAGCAAAACGAGAATCACGATCAGAGATAATAGAAACAGACACCCCGTGCCGAGCAACCACCTCCTTAAGGTAAAGTCGAGCCAACCGCTCGAGTCCATCGGTTTCCTTAATAGGTATAAAACGTGCCGATTTTGTCAACCGGTCAACAATCACCCAGATCATATCATAACCACTAGGTGACCTTGGTAGCTTGGTGACAAAATCCATCGTGATTCGCTCCCACTTCCATTCCGGAACCTCTAGTTGTTGCAGGAGACCAGACGGCCTCTGATACTCCACCTTGACTTTAGCACAAGTCAAGCATTTGCTGACATAAGAAGCTATATCAGCTTTCATGTTTGGTCACCATTTAAGCATCTTCAAATCCTGATACATCTTATCGGAGCCAGGGTGAATAGAATACCGGGATTTGTGAGCTTCATCCAAAATAAGCTCGCACAATCCCCCGAACAATGGGACCCAAACACGTCCCGCAAAATAGTGTAAACCATTGGTCCTGAGTTCAAGATGCTTGTCAGCACTGTGCATAGTCTCAGCCTTAAGGTTCTCCTCCATCAAAGCTTCCAACTGTGCATAGTGGATTCGGTCAGGCAATGACGAATGAATGGTGAGCTGTAAGGCTCGAACACGACGAGGATTCGCAGACTCCTTCCTGCTCAAGGCGTTCGCCACAACGTTTGCCTTGCCATGATGGCATTTGATAGCACAGTCATAATCGTTCAAAAGATCAACCCAGTGACGCTCCCGCATGTTCAACACCTTCTGGTCGAAAATATGCTGAAGACTCTTGTGATCGGTGTATACTTCACACTTGGTACCGCACAAGTAATGTCTCCAGATTTTCAACGCAAAGATCACCGCACCCAATTCCAAGTCATGAGTAGTGTAGTTCTTCTCATGAACCTTGAGTTGACGAGAAGCATAAGCGATAACCTTCCCGCGTTGCATCAACACACAACCGAGACTACGAATAGAAGCGTCACAGTACACAACGAAGTCATCCGTACCCTCAGGTAAGGATAAAATAGGTGCAGAACAAAGTTTAAGCTTCAGCATCTGAAATGCTGATTCTTGAGGTTCATCCCAGTCGAACTTTCGGTCCTTCTGGGTAAGAGTAGTGAGGGGTTGAGCGATCTTCGAAAATCCCTCAATGAAACGACGATAGTAACCCGTAAGACCTAGGAATTGCCGCACCTCAGATGGCGTCTTTGGTGCTTCCCAGTCTTTAATAGCTTCGATCTTAGCCGGACCGACATGGATTCCCAGTTCATTAACCACATGTCCTAGGAATTGAACTTCACGTAACCAAAAATCACACTTCGAGAACTTAGCATACAACCGCTCCTGTCTCAAAAGTTCCAAGACCAACCGTAGGTGTTCCTCATGATCCGCCTTGTTCTTAGAATAAACCAGTATATCGTCAATAAACACGATGACGAATTTATCAAGGTAAGGTTTGCAAACGCGGTTCATTAAATCCATGAACACCGCCGGTGCGTTAGTGAGACCAAAAGGCATGACCAAGAACTCAAAATGGCCATAACGAGTGCGAAAAGCAGTCTTCTAAATGTCCGCTTCCCTGACGCGCAACTGGTGGTAACCGGACCGCAAATCAATCTTCGAATAGTAGATGGAGCCCTGGAGCTGGTCAAAGAGATCATCAATGCGAGGAAGAGGATAACGATTCTTGATGGTCACTTTGTTCAGCTCACGATAATCAATACACATGCGAAGACTTCTGTCCTTCTTCTTCACAAACAAAATAGGAGCTCCCCACGGGGAAGAACTCGGTCGGATGAAACCCTTTTCCAAGAGTTCCTGCAACTGGCTGGAAAACTCTTGCATCTCGGGAGGTGCAAGACGATACGGAGCTCGGGCAATGGGAGCTGCACCCGGAGTAAGATCAATACCAAACTCAACCTGATGATGGGGAGGAAGACCAGGAAAATCATCAGGAAACACATCGGGAAAATCACGGACAACCGGGATATCCTCGATCTTTTTCTCATAGTCAGTAGAAACGTTAACAAGTGCCAGAATGGCCGAACAACCCTTCCGAAGGTACTTACGGGCTTTCATGCTAGAAATGATACTCAGCGGAGCACCGCTTTTCTCGCCATGAACCGAAAGAGTCTCTCCATCAGGGAGAGGGATCCGAATAATCTTATCAAAACAAACGATCTCCGCACGATACAACGATAACCAATCCATGCCGACAACAACATCAAAACTACCCAAGGGTACCGGCATAAGGTCAATGGGGAAAGACAAACCCTATAGTTGCAAGCAACATTCCCTAAGGGTGTGTGTCGCTTCGATTTTCTTACCATCATCCAATTCTATTATGTACTTAGCCTCTAAAGGTGTGGGTACTATATCTAGCAATCGACTAATGTCCATAGATACGAAACTCTTATCAGCACCAGAATCAAACAAGACAGAAACATAGCGATCATTAAGAAGGAACGTACCGGTAACTGTGTCTGGATCCTGCCTAGCCTCTGCAGATCCAATGACGAAAGCACATGCAGTACTGCCTCCGCCGCCGTTGTTTCCATTACCGTTTCCGCCCCTCCCATTATCGCCTTGTTTCAGTTTAGGACATTCACGCTTGAAGTGTCTCGTATCACCACAGTTATAGCACCCCTGCTTCCCCGGAGTCCCCTAAGCAGCAGGAGTAGGAGCAGTCCCACCGCTCCCTCAGTTCCAGCGAAGTTATGGGGCTGACAGTCCCGAAACTTCTTATAAGAGCACTGAGGTGGGGGTGGATTGGCACCAACACCTGAAACACGGTACACGAGTAAAACACAAACGAAAGGACATGAAACCCAAGAATGAGGCAAGGTCGACATAAATCAACTCACCACCCATGGCATTAATCCCAACCTGCAAATTAGCCATAGCCATGTTTACTTGCTGCTGTAACAAGTTGTTCAGCTCACCACCTCCAGCACAACCACCGTCGCCACCATGGCCACCGCCGCCACCACGACGTCCACCACCGCGAGCACCAGACATGATCTAACAAATCAAGAAATCGAGGGATTCAGATTCACTTCTAGTGTCAACCACCAGAAATTTACAAGAGTTAACTTAGGGACAAATCCAGGACTATACATCCAAACTCGAAGTCCATCGGGATTTTCATGCATTTCAGTTTATTATTTCGTGTGCACCCGAAATGATAAACTGCTCTATATGGTCCTCCAGATGTACCCCTAATTCGGACTCCGGTCACCGAATATCGTCGCCTAGTAACGTGTTACGATAGGTGCAAGTGTAAGAAGGCATGTGTGTGCTAGAACCAACAAATCAACCCCTCCTTCTTCAATCCAGAAGAAGAAGACATGAGTAGGTAAGAACCCAAATAAAAGTGGATGATGTAACGGAGAAGCATGATGATGATGTAAGGACACCCCGACAACGTTAGTACGTATCCCACTAATAGACTCAAAGTATGTGACCGTCTAGTGTGTGCGACTCGGCTATAGACCAGACTCTACATGCAGTCCTAGTTCACTATAACCATTAGCTCTGATACCAATCTGTCACACCCTCAAATTCCACTTGCGGAGTTTTACCGCGAGGCGCATGACAAACCAGGATCCAAGTCAACGGTCACAATAAACAACTCTATATGAAGATACATGACGTTCAAAAGACACAGTTTTCATAATCTCAAAAGCAGTAGCGGAAGCATTTAATAAGTTACAGACCATAGACCCAAATGTACCAAATGTTTATTACAAAATATGAACTAAATCTAGACGCCAAATGCAGACCCGTGCGCCTAGTTCCATTTGTTGCTACCTTAGCAACCTGAGAAAAACATGCCAAAAGACGTCAACATATAATGCTGGTGAGTTCACAGGTTTGTTCAATATGATACCAAGTGTTACCAAAATGTTACCATGTCCATACTATATCAATGTTACCAAGTACGCTAGTTAGGCGTATGTTTTATTACTACTACGATTGGAAACCATTACTAGACACGTTTAGCAATGTTTAGCATATGTTTAAGCAGCCCGAATGTTCAGCATGATACCAATGTTCCAGTTCGAGACAACATGCACCCGCCCGGCCCTCCAAGCCGACGAGTGGGGCAGGTCACGCCCAATAGATCTATCCACATTTCCCCCGTTGTGCATTCCCGCACATTCATGGTTTCCCCCGGGACTTCCAAAGACGTATAGCAATACAAAGTTAAAAACCATAGTATGACATATGTTACCAAAATAGTTTAGCGCATGTTTTCTCCCCCAAAGTTAAAGCAGTAAAAAGTGGGGCCGTGAACTCACCTTAGATAGCTTTCTTCGGTTAATAGTAAAAATGCTAAGCCCTTGATAATCCCTCTACCGGAGATCTATCAAAATGTTCACATAAGTGTTCCGACTCTTATCTAGTCCCCGATTGTCCAGATCGTAACCAAGTATGTTTTAAAGTGTGTTTAAATGTTTAACCGACACACTAGACCGACCCGATATCCCGTTGGTGACTCATTACCCTAACTAATCAAGTACACTTAGTTTGTATCGAAAATCTCATTTCTGCATCAGAACGGTCGAACCAGTCAGGTTAAATCTCCTTCGCCCGTTTTTAAGTTTCCTTCGACCGTTTTATCACGTTCGCCCAAACATAATCCAGGTTCGACCCTGGATTCTCTCCTTCGCCCATTCGATTGGTCGAAGGAGTCCAGGTTCGCCCCTGTTGTACAAATTTTCCTAAAAACGCTTCAAACACATTCGAAACACCTCGAAACATCATCAAGCACAACAGTCAAGTATGGATAACTTATCCCTACAAAACCCCACCAATTTCACCCAAATGTACATCCATTTCAGCCCTTTCCCAAAATGGTAAAAATTATGAAAACGTCACAATCATGCATGGATTCTTTACCCAATTTGGAAACTTTTGAAATCAATCCATATTTAACTTAAAATGCTCAGTTTGTCGAGTGTTCGATTTTCCCTATTAGTTCTATTGATCATAAATATCATGCATCAAGTCTAGATTCGTTAAAACCCCCAAAATACCCATAACATCACCATCTATCCAATTCTAACCCTAAACTACAATAACCCAGCATCAATAACAATCCTATATCATGTTTCTATCATAGATACAACAGCAAATCATTGAACAACACATAACACCACATAATACACAATTAACATATGTTTATCATCATGAAAACCTTTGTTTAATGATAGGGTTTAGGTTTAGAAAGATGTTTAAGAGGTTTTTATTAATAAAATCTTCCTTAGAACAGATCTGGACATTTAGGGTTAGATATAAATGGATTAAAATGCTATAAAAAGATTTAGGATTAAGAACACACCTTGGATTCTTGTTTAGATGTTGTAGATAGGTTAGATTATGAAAAAGAAGAGCAAAAACTCCTTCCTTAGTGATTAAAATCGTTTGAGAGTGTTTTGAGACAGTTAGGGTTTGTGAAATGGTGAAAAATGACAAAGTTTGGTATTTATACTAATCCTCCTTCGCCCCCTGTCATTGGTCGAAGGTAGCCTCCTTCGACCCTTCCACAGGGTTGAATGAGCCCTGTCCTGGTCGAAGGGAACCTCCCAGGTTCGCCCATTTACAAAGGGTCGAACCAGACACATTTCCTCCTTCGACTACTCGAAGTGGTCGAACCAGGACCTATGTATATCTAGTTTTCTAGTTTGTCGTGTTTAACGCATTTTAACACACCTTAATACATGAGCATGCAACCTTAGTCTATGTTTAACATATTTAAGCACTGCTAATCATCTACACGTCATTTAAACACATCTATGTATATAATCCACCACACGACCCATAATCTACACATTCACTTAATTAGTTCATGTAATGTCACCAACAACGGGACCCGGTACTAGTGTATTCCCAAAATGACTCCCAATGATCCTCCAGATCATTGAACCCTGGACAATCCTAACTTGACCCGACTCAACTAACCAAGTTAAGTCCGTTTATAAACGTTTCCCGCTAAGGTAGACTTAGATGTTACTAAAATGTTTAAGCCAAATATGCCGGGTGTCAAAGACAATGTGTCCCTCGTGTGTTTTCTTTTATTATATAGTGTAGATGTAGATGTAGATGTAGATGTAGGTGTAGATATATATAAGATCAAATATTGTAAAAAGAATCATGTGTTTTCTTTTATTAATGATTTCAGTTACAACTATGATTATTAATATAATTAATAAAATTCATTTTAATAAATTTATAATATGCTTTTGCAAATCAATTATTATAATTAAATTAGAATTTATTGTATTAAATTAAATAAGAAAATGAGAGAATTCATGAGGGAGTGCCATGTGTCCCTCATGTGTATTCTTTTATTATATAGTGTAGATGTAGATGTAGATGTAGATGTCGATGTAGATGAGAGAATTCATGAAGGAGCGCCATATTTCCTTTATGTGTTTTCTTTTATTAAAATATTGTAAAAAGAATCATGTGTTTTCTTTTATTAATGATTTCAGTTACAACTATGATTATTATTATAATTAAATTTGAATTTATTGTGTTAGATTAAATAAGAAAATGTGAGAATTCATGAGGGAGTGCCATGTGTCCCTTATGTGTTTTCTTTTATTATATAGTGTAGATGTAGATGTAGATGTAGATGTAGATGTAGATGTAGATACTTGCTTGAAATAATATGACATATGAACTAAGGAATAAATATGAGTAATAATATTATAAGTTCATAATTGAAAGTTATGAACTAAAGTAAATGGTGGAAGTCACATAAATGTTAAATTATATAACAACTTTGACTTGTTCAAAAAAAAATTAACAACTTTGACTTGTTCAAAAAAAATGTAACAACTTTGAAACATTAATTATTTGTATTTAGTAATATAAATACAACCAATTAATTAGGTTAGTTAAAGAAATTTTAAATAAGATAAACAATCTAAATATTTCATAAATATTTTTAAATGATTTAATGAATATATAAACGCATAATTATCATAAATTTACATAAAAATTTTAAGTTAATCAAAATATCAAGAATTTTAATGAAAATAATGTATTATGAACCAAAATGGTCAAAAATAATTTTTAGATAATTTTTTTAACCAAAAATGATTTTATAATATATTTATTGTCTAAAACTTAAATAAAGAATTAAATTCGATAAAAGTACAAAACTAATACAAATCAGGTAGCAAAAATCATAATCAGTATTCTAACATAATAAATAGGTTTTCCACAAATTTTACATTAAAATACATTATATATGATTTTTAATGAAATAAGGATGATTTAATTAAAATAAAATTATTAAAACTATTGCAACGGCCACAAAATCAGAATAGAAACTATTTTCAGGTCATAAATAACATCTAGAAGCTAAGGTTAGAATTTCCTGATTTTTAGATAATATATGAATTAGTTATGAATTTTACAAGTTAATTATACTTTTAATTCAAAAATCCCAAATTGTTCATAAACACCTTAAAGCCCTAACTAGCAATTGAAACCTTAATGTGTATGAATCATCAAATAAATATAACGTTATTGAAGAAATATATATGAAAAGGAAAAATAGTGAACGTTGATTAAAGATACTTACGGTTTTGCTTGTTCGATTAAGAAAACTAAGAATATATGAAAACCAAAGCAACAATCTCCAAAATTCTTGAGGATGATGACGACATGTCACACCCTCAAATTCCACGTGCAGGGTATTACCGCGAGGTGCGTGACAAACCAGGATCTAAGTCAACGGTCACAATAAACGACACTATATGATACGTAAAAATGACATAAACAAACCATCAAGTTTTCATAAATACATCGCTGCGGAAGCGTAAACTTTATTACAACCCAAAATGCAAAAGTACGTAAGTCTGAAAAAGATAAGTAAAATGCATATGAATCCTAGACGCAGTGTGACTCCGTGCGCCTATGATAAGCTGCTACCTCAACGACCTGAGACAAACATGCTAAAAACGTCAGCAAATAATGCCGGTGAGTTCACAGGTTTTATATTAAATGTTTAAGTAATAAAAGCCATCATGTTATCACTATGTTAGAAATGATAGCGTTGTGCCCCGCACATTCATGGTTTCCCCGGGACTTTACGTATCGTATAGTATGTAAATTAATTAACACTAGTATAACATGATAATTTAGGAAATAAGTATAAGCATGTGTCTCCCCTGAAATGTAAAACGTAAGGTGGGGCCGTGAAACTCACCTGATGCTGCTTCTCGCACTAAGACAAGTAAACCTGCTCAATAGACGGCACCAAATACCGGTGACCTATCATGACGAGCGTATAAGGTGTTAGACTAACAACCCGTAGGTTGATTAGTCCCTAACAGTCCAGACCATAACCGTGTACATATGGAATATGTCTTTTGCAATTCTTGTCTCCGTCTTTCAACACTATCACAGCTTCTGTAATCTTCCAATCGTAGTACCACCAGATAAAGTCTTTTGCAAAATGTTGAGGAATCTGCTACAATGGAATATGTCTCAACACTTTTGGTGGTTTGTAGTTTAGAGTCACCTTGGGCAAACCAGTTATATCATCAATGTTTTTCTTGTGAACAATCCGCTTCGGGTACTAAGGTTCAAAAAGATTCCACTTCGTCCTGCTTTCTCTCGCCATTTTATCCGCAAAGTAGGCAATCTGATCATTTGACGTTCCAGTTAACTTGTGAAGACAAATATCACGAATAGCCCAGTATGGGAGAGTCTTCAAATCATGAAATCTATAAAAGTAGAGTATCCCCTTCTCCCACTTTACTGCAACACACTTCAACTGCTTTATAAACTTCCAACCCAACGCTTTTCCTTTAAACATTTCGTTGTGGAGTTTATAAAAGCTACCCTGAATCTCTACTTTCAGACGATTGGCCTCTTTCTCTTTTAGTTTCCTCAGTAACTCTTTCAAGATATCGGATTGTTTTAGATTCGGTTTATCATGCCCTTTGAACACTTCATCAACAAACTTATCACTCTTCTCTTTTGCAAGTTTCTCGGCTTGATTCAATAGTTCATCAGTGAATGCAGAAAATCCAGAATCCTTATCTTTCTTAAAATATTCTGGATACTCTTCACTGGTGACATCTTCAACTTCAATATCCTCGAACACAGGTACGTCACGATCATCAGAATGATTTCCAGCTTCCTTTTCAGGTAGATTAGGAATCTGGTTATCAGCCAATAGTTCTTCTAACGTTTTCCCAACCTGGTTCGCTAACCCTTCAAAAATCTCTTTTGTCATCGCCGCTGAAACTTCACCATCTTCCAAATCTGGATCATTATACTCTAACTCAAGCACCCTGTCACAAGATTCAAAGATCTCAGAAAATCTGCTGGTCATGTCAATTGTCCAGACTCGATCAGTAAGCATCTGGCGATACATCTGTTTATCATCTTCAGACATAGACTTCAGCTTATCGTTCCAAAAGATCGTATCATCATCAACTGATCCTCCAGGAGCTTTAGAACTAGATTCTCCTCCTTTTCCAGATTCCCGTTTCTCATACTTATATTTGTCTGTATCATCATCATCATTATCATCATCATCATCAAATGCAGAGCTGCTATCATCACCAGATCTATCATTTGAACCATCATCATCTCCATCATCCTTCTTCTTTTTAGGAACCTTTCCAGCATCTTCATCAAGATCTTCATCATCCTCCTCATCATCATCAGACAGTTCGAAATCAACCAGCTCCTCGTCTTGATCTTTATCCTCTTCACCTTCTTTCAACTGAGGAGCCCGAGAGTATAAATCTTTAATCAGATTATCCAAGCTTTTATTACTCTCTTTTAGCTTCTTATTTTCTTCTTTCAAAGCTATGAACCTTCTGGTGTTTCTTTGCTCATGTTTTAACAATTTCTTATTATCCTTCTGCAACCGTTTAATCTTCTTTTTCAGTTCCTCATTGTTCTCATGTGATGTAACAACGACATCCAACATCTTTGAGTCGTTCTTTCTCAATTGGTCAATCTCTGTCTGCTGCTTGTTTATGATATTCATCATCTCAGCAAGTTTCCGGTTAACAGTGTTCATTACATCACTATCCACTGTAACCTTTCGAGTAGAAACTTCAGCAACCTCAGGCAGTTTACCCTTCTTCATCTTCTTCAGTACATTATCCAATGCTTCATTAAAAGCGTCAACAGGTATATCAGCTCTCTGTTCAGTACTGGAAGTAGTTGTTGTTTTCTGCTTCTTCGAGGCTGGAGCAGCAACTGGTGATTTTGAGCTTGAGCAGGTGGCAACTTCTTTCCTGCTATTAACGATTCAATCTCTCTAGCTCTTTTCTCTGCGGGCTTTAACACTTTTTCTTTCTTCTTAAATTGGGGCTTCTTTGGTTTCTCCCCCTGAACTGGTGAACCAGGAAAGTCTCCTGCTCCCAAACCTAAACCCTCATCCTCTTCATCCAAGTGAATAGGGCTATTCATTCTCTGTTCCTCCACTGATCTATTCAAACTGGCAGACTCATTAGCCACAGTGGCCTTGGTCATGGTAGTCTTTACAGTCTCAATATCCGAATCCCAATGTTCATCCTCCTGCGTCTCTTCAGAATTGACTGACGCTTCATCAACAAGATGTAACCCTTTCTTAGCCACGGTCTTATGTCTTCTCGACACTTTCTCCTTCTTTGTAGGCTCAGTTTCAGGAACAACTTCAATCCTGGTTTCTTTCTCTTTCCGTTTGCCACTCTTAGCTCCCACATTCACAACCTGTCGCTTTTGCTTTGCCTCTGGATCAACAGGATGTAATGGATTGTCTTCGTCTGATGCACTATCAGCATGCCTTACCTTATCTTTACCTGGATCCTCATAATCAATCCTCGCCAAATGTCGAAATAAACGTCTAACAGGTGGATGTTCATTCACCGACAAGCCTTTATACGCTTTCATTCTTGCCAATCTATTGATGTTTCGAATATCGAACAGTAGCGAAAGATCCCCAGTCATATGGCCAGAAGCTCCACTGTCAACAATCCAAAGACTAATCACAGGGCCAGCTAAAGCTCCCTGCACATATCAAGTAGAAAAGTTAGATTTTTCGGGGGACCCAAGCCTGTTTGGTCTTGGGTCTTTGAACTGATTGTTTTAAAGAGTCAGTTGTCTCACAAACATCTTGGGTTTCATCAATCTTTTTCTTATCACACAAAACTTTTTCTTTCTCAGATTTCACATTTTGTGAAGTTGAAGCACCCTCAAAACCCTTTGATGACCAAGATTGTTCAGTCCGTTTCAAGATCCGGATCTGAGATTTTGAGGTCTCAGCCGGTTTCTTTACTTCTTCCTTGAACGATACCTTCTTGGTTACCTTCTCTGATTTAACAGAGACAGGTCTAACTGCTGATTTGACATTAGGTTTAGCAGGAACCTTTTTGTTTTCAGCAGTTTCATTCACCAATGGTTTCTTCAATGGTTTCTTAGTGGCTATCCGGTTGCGTCTATCATAAGTCATCGGACGATTTTCCCTCCTTTTGAAATAGTTTTTTTGGTTATAAAAAGGTGCTTGTTGAGGGAAAAACCGTCTCTGTGGATAACTGTGATTATCAACCGGACAATCATATCTTTGCTTCATCTCCACCTCGTGCCTCTTGTGTCGTACATACGGGCAGTTGGTAAGTAAATGCCCCCTTTCCCCGCACTTAAAACACGCACGGTACTCTTCATAGTTTTCCTTGATGTTCGACTTAGAATAACTAGCAATGGGATATTGATCAACCATACACTGTCTTCTTAAATTTTCAGGAACTGGGTCCTTTGAGTAAGTTGGCTTAATAAAACTATTTGACTTGTCTGTTGGTTTAAGAAATTGTGTGACATTGACCTTTGGGTCTTTAGAATTATCCGAATGAATTTTCTTTAAAATAGCTGGAGGAATATCATTGGTTCGTTCATGTTTCGGAAACCAAATGGTACTTTCTTGCCAGATCTTTTCAATTTTAGAATAATTTGCAAATTGAATCGGATATTCTTCATCAGATATAATCTTATCGGAGCCTTGCATCCGATAGAAAACTTTCACAGGTTTATCACACGATTCATTTTTCTCATCATTTGATTCTTCAACTTTCTTTTCAACTGACTTAACAACATTCTTTTCAACATTCTTAACCACTTTCTTTTCAGCCTTCTTGACAACAGACTTCTCAACTTTCTTATCAACATTCTTTGCTAATTGATTCTTTCTGCGAGCATTAGCCGTGGGATGGACAATCTGAGATGGTGAAACCGGTTCAGTAGTGATGATGTGATTTTCATCAGGAATATCACTCACTTTTTCAACAACCGTCTCAGACTGTTCATCCTCTTCATCAGAATCATCAGCAACAACCACACCTTCATTGTTTCCCAGAATAGGTCTAACATCAGAATACGGGTCTCCGACACTGGATGTGTTGGACTCGTTATCCGATGTAAAGTCAGATTTGACTAAGCTCTCCGGTGCTATCACATGCAAATTATGGTTTTCGAACAACATCGGAGCTGGGACAGCTTTGTAGTTTGCACTACTGGGCTATGAAGATTCTTCTATGATGTGGTCAACTACATAAGCAATGTGCTTATAGCTTTCAAGCTTTTTGTTTACTTTCTCGGCAAAGCACTTGATGGTGGCCATTTCCAATTTTGTGTTTTCTAAATCATTGATATAGTTATTTATGGCCATTTGTTTTAACGACAAAGTCTTTTTCAATTCAGAAATATCTTTCTTATACCCATCAAGTACTTTGTTAAACTCTTTTGATTCTTTTTGATAAGTTTGACAGTTGATTTTTGCACTCTCAAGTTGAACCTTGAGTTGCTTATTTTCATCTGTCAATTTATCACAAATTTTGCAATTCTTAACACAAGTTGAATTGCAATTAACAGTAGATTCGGTACTTACCTGCTTAGGAGGTTCTGTCATTGCCATTAGAGCAAAATGAGCTTCCTTTCCAGCGAAAAACTTGGAGTAGTCAATTCTGATGCAAGCATCATCCACCATGCATGATTTCCTTGTCATTAAGAAGTCGGCTTCAGCGAGCAACTGGTCAATGTCGTCATCCAGTGAATTAACACTAGATTCAGAGTCAGAATCACTCTCCTCATCAGAATAAGCAGAATCAAACTGTTCTGGAATATCAGCAACAGTATCCATAACCATTCCAGTCTTCTTCTCAGCACAATCAACATCGACATTCATCTCATCATTCACCTCTTAAATCTTTAACTCACTCATCTTCTCAGACATAATCTCTTCTTCAACCTCCACCGGTTCATCCAAGTTCATCTTCGGTGCCACACAAGCCACATTACCAGCTATAATTTCTTCCACACCCAACTACATACCAGTCCAATCGAAACCCTCATTCTTCTGTATCACCAAAGCTTGATTTGGGTTTTCAGTTTGGGTTTGTGTGTTTGGCGTAGATATGGGAATGATTGTTCGGTTTGAGTTCTGTTGTGTTTGGTTTTGGTTTTGTGATGTGGATTGTCTAGCATTGTTATTTTGTTGGTTATTTTGGCGGTTTTGATAGTTGTTGTGAGGTTGAAAGCTTGAAATGTTGTTGGCACTTTGATATGATACTTGGTTTTGGTTTTGAGTATGACGGTTTTGGTATGTAGAGTTGAATGGATTTCGATTACCTTGTTGTGCTGGCTGTGTGCACTCTCTTTTAAAATGACCTTTTTCACCACAGTTAAAACAAGTTACTTTGGCTTTGTTGAAGCCATACGTGGTGTTAGGAGAAGTTGAAAGATCCGTTCTCCCGGTCTTCTGAATAAAATCAGTGGCTCTTCTCATGATGCTTACAAAAGCCCACTGTATATCAATCAATTCCATCTCTTCCTTGTCGATCTGTGCATAGTCCTCATTGGTCAAATTGTTGTTCCCAATTTGACTAGCAACCAGACCATTGTATGATGCTACCATCGCTGAAACTAATGCTACATGTTGTTGAGCAATCTCAACAGTAACATTGTTTAGATTTGAAGTCTCCAACACAATCGGACTTTGGTTCGGTTGGTTTTGGTTAAGTTGAATTTGATTCATTTGAGGGTTGAAAGGTTGTTATTGTTGAGGTTGACTAGCAGAGTAACACGCTGCTTGTTGCATGGGTGAGAATGGTGGAATATATGTAGTTGTTGTAGGATATGATGGTGATGTATATGAAGATGTTTGAGCAAGGTAATTGATTGGTTGTTTGGGTGGTTCAACGATGTTAGATACACATGCGATATGTGGAGCAACATTGGTAGTAAAACTGGAAGTAGTATGAGAAGAAGATGTACCACCAAGATAAAGTTCTGGATTCTGAGGAATTTGAGCCCTCTTTGCTTTTCTCTTCTCCTCCATCTCTCTGTTTTCCAGCTTCTGTATGAACTCATTGATCGTCCAATACTGGTACGCATCCTTCTCTTTCAACACCTCAATATGCTGGTTCCAATACGGTGGCAATGCATCGGCAAACTTGTCCACCAGTGCAGACATACGTATGCAAATCTCGTAGCTTGACAGCTCTGTGAGTAAGTGGCAATACCTCGGAACCAACTCTTTCAAAGTCTTGTTACCCATGTAACTAAAATTCTCAAACTCTTTGCGAAGCTCCTCCATCCTTAGCTTCCTAGTCTTCTCATTTCCATCATGCCTGTTTCTCAACATGTCCCACGGCTGCTTAGAAGTTGTGCAAGAACCAAACTGATGCAGCGAATCAGTGTTGATATGTCACACCCTCAAATTTCCACCTGCGGAGTTCTACCGCGAGGCGTGTGACACACCAGGATCCAAGTCAACGGTCACAATAAACGACGTCTAAATGTAAAAACATACGTAAACAAAAACCATGCATAAGTTTAAAACCAACATTCAAACAGTGCGGAAGCATTTAAAGTTTACAAACGTCATGCAGAAACAAAACATAAGTTTAAAAGTTCATAAATCCAAACATGCAGATGAGACCCTAGACGCGAGACGACTCCAGTGCGACCTCGTGCGCCTATCCGACAGCTGCTACCTTAGCGACCTGAGAAAAACATGCTAAAAGAGTCAACATATAATGCTGGTGAGTTCACAGGTTTTAATTAAACGTTTAAAGTGATCCTTCGAAAACCGTTACCATCACAGTTACTACTATGCTTATGAGAACGCTAGCTAGGCGCAGAATGAGATACTCATACGGGTGAAACCATTACTGACTGAGCCGTGTGTTACCCTTTGTTTCCTATGGGCTACCGTCATCGCCGGTAGACCTTGTTTTGTTAGAGACAATATGCACCCGCCCGGCCTCCAGCCGTCGAGTGGGGTTTGTCAGTCCCCAATAGCGCTATCCATATTTCCCCGCCATATACCCATGTTAGTGGTTTCAAGGGATTTTCGATGAACCGTATAGTAAGATAAGTAAGCCATAGTATAACGTGATAAAGAGTCATGAGCCATAAGAGTTTAACAAGTCATAAGTCATAAAAGAGTTTGTAAGCATGTTTCTCACCCCGAAAGCAAAAACTGTAAAATGTGGGGCCGTGAACTCACCTTAGATAGCGTTCCTCAAATATGTGTAAGGATGTTTAGCCCTTGACAATCCCTCTACCGGAGATCTATCAAAATGTTCACATAAGTGTTTCGACTAATAACCATAAGGTTATCTAGTCCCCGATTGTCCAGATCATAACCAAGTATGTTTTAAAACGTGTTTAAATGTTCAACCGACACACTAGACCGACCCGACATCCTGTTGGTGACCCATTACCCTAACTAATCAAGTACACATAGATTACATGCAAGGTTCAAGCATAAAACACTTAGTTTGTATCAAAAATCTCATTTCTGTTAACATAGGGTCGAATGTAGTGGTAAGTGGTCGAAGGTGACTTGGATTGGTCGAATGTGGGTTCAAACATCCACCTTCGCCCCTTTTTCTTCCACCTTCGCCCACTTGTGGTTCATTCGCCCCTCAAGTTTCCAGGTTCGACCCCTGGAACCCACCTTCGCCCATTCGACTGGCCGAAGGTGTTCCAGGTTCGACCCTGCTGTGTTGTTTACTCAAAAACGCGTCCAAAAACATCCGAAAACATCACGAAACATCATGAGTTACAGCAGTCAAGCATCATTAATATATTCCTACGAAACCCTACCAATTTTACCCCAAAATCTATCCGTTTTTACAAGTTTCCTAAAATAGTAAATTATGGAGATGTCACATCATCATGCATGAAAATATTACCCAATTAGGAAACTTCTGAAATCCATCAATAATCAGCTCATCATCATCAAATCATCATGAACAAGAAACCCTTATCCTAACTCTATCATTATTATCCAAAAACAAGCCCTAAATCTAACAAAGATTCCTTTAATCGACAAAACACCATCAACAATCAATTGTAACATGTTTCAATCAGAACCCATCATTAATAACAGCCCTAGGTTGTTGCCATATCCTCTATACAACAAGAAATCATCAAACAATGCATAATATCACATTAACACATGTTAATTTGCATAAAAACTCATTGTTTATGAATAGGTTTTGGTTAGGAAAGGTTTTTATTCATAAAATAGGTTGATATCAGATCTGGACCCTTGGGGTTTAGATTAAAACAAGTCAAAAATGTTTAAAAAGGATTTTATGAAACTAATTGTTGTTCCCAATTTGACTAGCAACCAGACCATTGTATGATGCTACCATCGCTGAAACTAATGCTACATGTTGTTGAGCAATCTCAACAGTAACATTGTTTAGATTTGAAGTCTCCAACACAATCGGACTTTGGTTCGGTTGGTTTTTGTTAAGTTGAATTTGATTCATTTGAGGGTTGAAAGGTTGTTATTGTTGAGGTTGACTAGCAGAGTAACACGCTGCTTGTTGCATGGGTGAGAATGGTGGAATATATGTAGTTTGTAACATCGCAAAATTTTCAGATTTTAAAACGTATATTATTTCCATAATATGCCTAAATCTTTACTTATATATATATATATATGTATATATATATATATAATAATAATAATAATAATATTATTAGAAAAATTATTGCAGATTTTATTATGTGTAAAAAAAAAAAAATCTGATTACATCTATAAACCAAACCCAACCCAACCCAACCATATCCCTTGTTCCTGAAGCCCACGAGCCCAACAGCCAAGCCCAAGCCCACCTCCCTTTGCCTCTTCACTGTATAAAAAAAAAAAGGAAATCCCTTTGTTTGTGCCGGGTATCGAACCGGGCCACCCCCATTCACACACACAAGATTTCACCATCTACTCCACACACATATATTGATTTGAATCTGATTCACTTTATATTTATATACAATTTTCGTTACCTCCTTTCTTCCTTCCTGGTTCGCGTGACAGCAAAACAGCAGCAGAATATTATTTTTTTTTCTTTCCTTTAATCTATCTTTCAATCATCTAATTTTGGTAAATTTATGTATTGACCGGCCTTACACAACGCGTTTACACGTCTATAACACATCAATAGTTGACCAAATTTAATCAATTGACGCGTAGGTATTCAATTCTAAGTCAAACATTCCAATTAACTTAAACCCTAATCATCAGTATAAATTGAAGGTCTGCAAAGCTTATCAACTCGCTCACAATACTCTCTCAATCTCTATATCTCTCAATTTCACTCTGTAATTGGTTTAATCGCTCGTGGTTGACTTTTCCCTTTGACCCGACCATCATCATCTATATCACACTGTGAGTCTAATTTTTTTAGTGGGTTTAGTTCTTCGGCATCTCAGCAACAATAGCCCTAACATTAATCGGGCTATTGTTGTCTGAATCATCTGATTGTAAATCTAGGGTTCATCGATATTAATTTGGGGATAAATCTGGATTGGAATATCGTATATATTAATTTTAAAACGAAGGATATCACAACCACCGGCCTAGGCCAAGTGGTTGTGACCCTGGTTCATCACTATGGTCACCCGGGTTCGAGTCCCGGCTCTGACCGGTTTTTAGTTCTTTTCTTTCCTTTTCTTTTTTTAAAACAAACAATTAATTAATTATATATATTAAAACCTTTTAATCTTATAAATTCTTTTTAAAATACCTAAACTATTTTATAAATTCTAAAAAAATTATCATTGTTTAATCTGATATAAAAGTGTTATTTACAATTTTTTTTTAATTCAGTAAAATCATTTATTTTATATTTTTAACCAATTTTTGTTAGATTTAATCATAATTAAATCATAATAAATCCAATTTTCATCATTTTTGCACCAAAATTTTATACAAATTATTTTTAACCATTTAGAACAGAAATATGAATTTTAAACTAAAAATTATTTAATTTTAATATTTTTAAATATTAAAGTTAGATTTTGACAATTTGTTATAAATAGATATAATAATCTATTTTAAAGAAAATAATTTTATAAAAATTATTTTTATACTTTAAACACATTCATGTGGCCATCCTAGATTTAACATTTATAAAAAGATTTTTAGTTATTTAATTACTAAATTTCTCTCAATTGGCAAATATTTTTAATATTAATCAAACGAGCAATTATCCCCAAATTCAAAGCCCTAGAACGTATACATTTGTAGACTAGATAGACTTAGACATATTTATTACCTTATTATAGGGTGATACTTGACACATTGGGCAACACACTATTTTCAAGAGATAACATTTTACCAAGGTGAGTTTACATAGCCCCTTTTACTCTATTTTCACTATTTTTGGGGTGAAACATGTTTATAACATCATCATTGCAATTCAATCATCAATGTGTCTATGTGTTTTCTATGTTGCATTATGTCTTGAGCATGATTAGAGTAAGCACCATTCTAGCATAATCATTAACATTGATCAGCCGGCGGTATACATTGATAGATCTATTGGACTGACAATCCCACCCGGATACGTGCCTCCTACAAAGGTTACGTGGGTGTTTGTTATCGTATAACATATTGGACCATGAGCGTATGGTATGTATCATTTTATAACAGTCATCAGGGTTGATTATGCACTCGATTTATTTCTAGTATGTTCTCACATATGGACTAGATTGACATGACACATGAATTGCACATCATTTTACTCAATTATCAAAAACCTATGTAATTCTCACCAACTTTTGTTGACCCAAAACATTTTCAACTTAACATGTTTCAGGTTCTATTTGCTTGAAGATTTGTATTGATGCTTGAAGATATGTGTATAGTTTCAATCAATTTGATGTACAAATTCTAGAACTATTGTATGTAATTCATTTAAATCATTTAATGGAATCTATTATTCACCATGAGCTACTGAACAATCATCAAATACGTGACATCCCGATGTTTCCGCCATCGGTTGGGGTGTTACATAGTTGTTGTAGGATATGATGGTGATGTATATGAAGATGTTTGAGCAAGGTAATTGATTGGTTGTTTGGGTGGTTCAACGATGTTAGATACACATGCGATATGTGGAGCAACATTGGTAGTAAAACTGGAAGTAGTATGAGAAGAAGATGTACCACCAAGATAAAGTTCTGGATTCTGAGGAATTTGAGCCCTCTTTGCTTTTCTCTTCTCCTCCATCTCTCTGTTTTCCAGCTTCTGTATGAACTCATTGATCGTCCAATACTGGTACGCATCCTTCTCTTTCAACACCTCAATATGCTAGTTCCAATACGGTGGCAACGCATCGGCAAACTTGTCCACCAGTGCAGACATACGTATGCAAATCTCGTAGCTTGACAGCTCTGTGAGTAAGTGGCAATACCTCGGAACCAACTCTTTCAAAGTCTTGTTACCCATGTAACTAAAATTCTCAAACTCTTTGCGAAGCTCCTCCATCCTTAGCTTCCTAGTCTTCTCATTTCCATCATGCCTGTTTCTCAACATGTCCCACGGCTGCTTAGAAGTTGTGCAAGAACCAAACTGATGCAGCGAATCAGTGTTGATATGTCACACCCTCAAATTTCCACCTGCGGAGTTCTACCGCGAGGCGTGTGACACACCAGGATCCAAGTCAACGGTCACAATAAACGACGTCTAAATGTAAAAACATACGTAAACAAAAACCATGCATAAGTTTAAAACCAACATTCAAACAGTGCGGAAGCATTTAAAGTTTACAAACGTCATGCAGAAACAAAACATAAGTTTAAAAGTTCATAAATCCAAACATGCAGATGAGACCCTAGACGCGAGACGACTCCAGTGCGACCTCGTGCGCCTATCCGACAGCTGCTACCTTAGCGACCTGAGAAAAACATGCTAAAAGAGTCAACATATAATGCTGGTGAGTTCACAGGTTTTAATTAAACGTTTAAAGTGATCCTTCGAAAACCGTTACCATCACAGTTACTACTATGCTTATGAGAACGCTAGCTAGGCGCAGAATGAGATACTCATACGGGTGAAACCATTACTGACTGAGCCGTGTGTTACCCTTTGTTTCCTATGGGCTACCGTCATCGCCGGTAGACCTTGTTTTGTTAGAGACAATATGCACCCGCCCGGCCTCCAGCCGTCGAGTGGGGTTTGTCAGTCCCCAATAGCGCTATCCATATTTCCCCGACATATACCCATGTTAGTGGTTTCAAGGGATTTTCGATGAACCGTATAGTAAGATAAGTAAGCCATAGTATAACGTGATAAAGAGTCATGAGCCATAAGAGTTTAACAAGTCATAAGTCATAAAAGAGTTTGTAAGCATGTTTCTCACCCCGAAAGCAAAAACTGTAAAATGTGGGGCCGTGAACTCACCTTAGATAGCGTTCCTCAAATATGTGTAAGGATGTTTAGCCCTTGACAATCCCTCTACCGGAGATCTATCAAAATGTTCACATAAGTGTTTCGACTAATAACCATAAGGTTATCTAGTCCCCGATTGTCCAGATCATAACCCAGTATGTTTTAAAACGTGTTTAAATGTTCAACCGACACACTAGACCGACCCGACATCCCGTTGGTGACCCATTACCCTAACTAATCAAGTACACATAGATTACATGCAAGGTTCAAGCATAAAACACTTAGTTTGTATCAAAAATCTCATTTCTGTTAACATAGGGTCGAATGTAGTGGTAAGTGGTCGAAGGTGACTTGGATTGGTCGAATGTGGGTTCAAACATCCACCTTCGCCCCTTTTTCTTCCACCTTCGCCCACTTGTGGTTCATTCGCCCCTCAAGTTTCCAGGTTCGACCCCTGGAACCCACCTTCGCCCATTCGACTGGCCGAAGGTGTTCCAGGTTCGACCCTGCTGTGTTGTTTACTCAAAAACGCGTCCAAAAACATCCGAAAACATCACGAAACATCATGAGTTACAGCAGTCAAGCATCATTAATATATTCCTACGAAACCCTACCAATTTTACCCCAAAATCTATCCGTTTTTACAAGTTTCCTAAAATAGTAAATTATGGAGATGTCACATCATCATGCATGAAAATATTACCCAATTAGGAAACTTCTGAAATCCATCAATAATCAGCTCATCATCATCAAATCATCATGAACAAGAAACCCTTATCCTAACTCTATCATTATTATCCAAAAACAAGCCCTAAATCTAACAAAGATTCCTTTAATCGACAAAACACCATCAACAATCAATTGTAACATGTTTCAATCAGAACCCATCATTAACAACAGCCCTAGGTTGTTGCCATATCCTCTATACAACAAGAAATCATCAAACAATGCATAATATCACATTAACACATGTTAATTTGCATAAAAACTCATTGTTTATGAATAGGTTTTGGTTAGGAAAGGTTTTTATTCATAAAATAGGTTGATATCAGATCTGGACCCTTGGGGTTTAGATTAAAACAAGTCAAAAATGTTTAAAAAGGATTTGAAATGAAGAACACACCTTAGATCTTCACTTGTAATGATTTAGAGAGTTAGGTTATGAAAAACAAGCTCAAAAACTCCTTCCCCAATGATAATAGCTGATAGAGAGTGTTTGGAGGCGTTTAGGGTTTGTGAAATGGTGAAAAATGGCTAAAGATGGTATTTATACCCAGTCCAGGTTCGCCCCTTTTATGTGGTCGAATGTGGAACTTTTCCACATTCGCCCATTTGTAATGGTCGAATGTGGAACTTTTCCACATTCGCCCAGTTTGTTTCTACGTTCGCCCATTTTTCAAGTTCCATTTCCACGTTCGCCCACTATTTCCACATTCAGGTCATCAGCACTTTTTAACACATGTTAACAGCACTTTTTAACACATGTTAACCTTTTCCCAGTTTGTCGTGTTTAACGCATTCTAACACATCTTAACACATAAGCATACACCCATAGTCTATGTTTAGCATATAGGCACGTATAATCATTTGTACATCGTTTAAGCAAGTATAAGCATACAATCCACCGCACGACCCATAATCTACACATATACTTAATTAGTTCATGTAATGTCACCAACAACGGAACCCGGTACTAATGTATTCCCAAAACGACTCCCAATGATCCTCCAGATCATTGAACCCTGGACAATCCTAATCTGACCCGACTCAACTAACCCAGTTAAGTTTGTTTATAAACGTTTCTCGCTAAGGTAGACTTAGATGTTACTATTATGTTTAAGCCGAACATGCCGGGTGTCACATCATCCCCACGTTGAAAGAATTTTCGTCCCGAAAATTTCCCGAAGTCGAGGAGGGAAAACAAATAAGAAGAAAAATTTTCCGGGTCGTCACATCATCCCCCTGTTGAAAGGAATCTCGTCCCGAGATTCTTTCGGTTTCAACAGTAATGAGTGTCGACCTCTGTGCCCACGTAACGTTTCCCCAAAATACAACAAGTGAAGGTCATGAATCAAACGTGCCAGTAACAACCGGGAAACCACTTTCCCCAAATGCGAGTATGAGACAAGAGACCACCGATGAAAGCCTACTGGAGACTACTATGATCGGTATAACTAACCCACCGGTACCGTCCAAGTAGCATCCCCAAAGGACCCTCATCGACCCAAAGAATGAGAAACAGTGACCAAACCACAAAGAAAACACCCGAAAGCACGAACGCACAACAATGCGGATAAAAGTGTAACCAAAGCGTAACAAGAGATAAGAGAGAATACGTACGGGTAACAGTGTCTGGGTCCACCTGGTTCTCCCTAGCACCGATCACATAAGCATGAGCACGAGTAAGCCGGCCACCGCCTTCATTGTCTCCATCCTTCCCTGCAGTCCCTGTGCCCCCTTGATTCAACTTGGGACAGCTTCGCTTGAAGTGCCCCGCTTCTCCACAATGATAGCAACCCTGATTCCCCTATGGAGCAGGGGTAGTGACAGCAGTAGTCTGAGTCGTCCTGGAAAGGTTGACCCTACAATCCTTGGCAAAATGCCCCGGCTTCTGACAACGCTCACAGCGAAAACTCTCACAAGTACCATAGTGATGAAACCCACAACGTCCACACTTAGGGCTTTTCCCAGCATAGCCCCCTTGTTTCTGGTCCGATGCTGACCCTGAAGCTTCAGCCTTCTTCGCTGCCGGTTGTCGCTGAGCCCCCGATGAACCCTTATCCACGCTATCCCACTTCCTCTTGTTCTCAGCCGGCGCCTTCACAGAAGAGCCTCTAGGAGGCAAGACACCCTCAGCAATCTTCAAGTTGGTCATCTTAGTAGCCGACCGCACAGCCTCTAACATAGTAGTAGGATCCCTAGCTGCCACCAACCCCGCAATCTCTGGCACCAAACCCGAAAGATACTGCTCCACCCTCCTATACTCTGGTGTAGACAAACCCGGACACATCACTGCTAGCTCGTTGTGCCTGATCGTGTACTCATCCACCTCAGAACCAACCATCTTAAGATTCCCATATTCATGTTCCAACGTCTTAATCGCCTCACGCGGGCAGTACTCATCTTTCAACCTACGCACGAAATCCGCCCAAGGCATGGCGTTGGCCTCCCCGAGACCAAGTGTCTGTGTGACGCAGTTCCACCACGTCAAGGCGGCTCCTACAAAAGTCCCCGAAGCAAACTTCACCCAATCCACTACTGGAGTCTCACATAAAGCGAACACCGACTCCGTCTTCTCCAACCACCGAAGTAACTCCACAGCCCCCTCTGTACCCTGGAAGCTGAGAGGCTGACAATCCTTAAACCGCTTGTAGGCGACACCTGCCTGAACCGGAGGAGCAGCAGCACCCATGAAAGTCTGCTGGGCCACCTGAAAAGCAGCTAGTGCAACGCCCAACTGTTGCTGCATCATCTCATTGAGCTCCTCGTGCGTCATAGTGATGTTACCACCACCTCTACCCCCACCACGGCGTCCACCTCCGCCACCACGGCGTCCACCTGCACGTCCACCAGCGCGACCAGACATGTTCTGCCAGAACATGAGACGAGACACTCAGTACCACTGACAAACCAAGCTACAAGTGACCAAACGAACTCAGGATGCGGTTCCAGCATGACCATTAGTCCGAACACAAAGTCCACCAAGATTTTCATGCATTTCGATTTATGATTTCGTGTGCACCCGAAATAACAAATCGCTCTACATGGTCCCCTAGGCGTGCTCCGAGCTAGAACTTCAAGTCACCCGATAACCACATCTCAGAATGATACAACTAACTCAAAAGGTCAATAAATAGGTCCCCTCGGCTGTAACCCGAAGAAGAAAATAAAGTGAAGCTAGAAATAACCAAGGATAAGGTAGGTAATGTAACACTGTGTGGTAAGGAGACCGACACCCCGACAAGGTTAGTATGTTTGCCCAAAAGACACGACTCAAATGTATGTGACCGTCTAGTGTGTGTGACTCGGCTATAGTCTAGACTCTACATGCAGTCCTAGTTCACTATAACCATTGGCTCTGATACCAATCTGTCACACCCTCAAATTTCCACCTGTGGAGTTCTACCGCGAGGCGTGTGACACACCAGGATCCAAGTCAACGGTCACAATAAACGACGTCTAAATGTAAAAACATACGTAAACAAAAACCATGCATAAGTTTAAAACCAACATTCAAACAGTGCGGAAGCATTTAAAGTTTACAAACGTCATGCAGAAACAAAACATAAGTTTAAAAGTTCATAAATCCAAACATGCAGATGAGACCCTAGACGCGAGACGACTCCAGTGCGACCTCGTGCGCCTATCCGACAGCTGCTACCTTAGCGACCTGAGAAAAACATGCTAAAAGAGTCAACATATAATGCTGGTGAGTTCACAGGTTTTAATTAAACGTTTAAAGTGATCCTTCGAAAACCGTTACCATCACAGTTACTACTATGCTTATGAGAACGCTAGCTAGGCGCAGAATGAGATACTCATACGGGTGAAACCATTACTGACTGAGCCGTGTGTTACCCTTTGTTTCCTATGGGCTACCGTCATCGCCGGTAGACCTTGTTTTGTTAGAGACAATATGCACCCGCCCGGCCTCCAGCCGTCGAGTGGGGTTTGTCAGTCCCCAATAGCGCTATCCATATTTCCCCGCCATATACCCATGTTAGTGGTTTCAAGGGATTTTCGATGAACCGTATAGTAAGATAAGTAAGCCATAGTATAACGTGATAAAGAGTCATGAGCCATAAGAGTTTAACAAGTCATAAGTCATAAAAGAGTTTGTAAGCATGTTTCTCACCCCGAAAGCAAAAACTGTAAAATGTGGGGCCGTGAACTCACCTTAGATAGCGTTCCTCAAATATGTGTAAGGATGTTTAGCCCTTGACAATCCCTCTACGGGAGATCTATCAAAATGTTCACATAAGTGTTTCGACTAATAACCATAAGGTTATCTAGTCCCCGATTGTCCAGATCATAACCAAGTATGTTTTAAAACGTGTTTAAATGTTCAACCGACACACTAGACCGACCCGACATCCCGTTGGTGACCCATTACCCTAACTAATCAAGTACACATAGATTACATGCAAGGTTCAAGCATAAAACACTTAGTTTGTATCAAAAATCTCATTTCTGTTAACATAGGGTCGAATGTAGTGGTAAGTGGTCGAAGGTGACTTGGATTGGTCGAATGTGGGTTCAAACTTCCACCTTCGCCCCTTTTTCTTCCACCTTCGCCCACTTGTGGTTCATTCGCCCCTCAAGTTTCCAGGTTCGACCCCTGGAACCCACCTTCGCCCATTCGACTGGCCGAAGGTGTTCTAGGTTCGACCCTGCTGTGTTGTTTACTCAAAAACGCGTCCAAAAACATCCAAAAACATCACGAAACATCATGAGTTACAGCAGTCAAGCATCATTAATATATTCCTACGAAACCCTACCAATTTTACCCCAAAATCTATCCGTTTTTACAAGTTTCCTAAAATAGTAAATTATGGAGATGTCACATCATCATGCATGAAAATATTACCCAATTAGGAAACTTCTGAAATCCATTAATAATCAGCTCATCATCATCAAATCATCATGAACAAGAAACCCTTATCCTAACTCTATCATTATTATCCAAAAACAAGCCCTAAATCTAACAAAGATTCCTTTAATCGACAAAACACCATCAACAATCAATTGTAACATGTTTCAATCAGAACCCATCATTAATAACAGCCCTAGGTTGTTGCCATATCCTCTATACAACAAGAAATCATCAAACAATGCATAATATCACATTAACACATGTTAATTTGCATAAAAACTCATTGTTTATGAATAGGTTTTGGTTAGGAAAGGTTTTTATTCATAAAATAGGTTGATATCAGATCTGGACCCTTGGGGTTTAGATTAAAACAAGTCAAAATTGTTTAAAAAGGATTTGAAATGAAGAACACACCTTAGATCTTCACTTGTAATGATTTAGAGAGTTAGGTTATGAAAAACAAGCTCAAAAACTCCTTCCCCAATGATAATAGCTGATAGAGAGTGTGTGGAGGCGTTTAGGGTTTGTGAAATGGTGAAAAATGGCTAAAGATGGTATTTATACCCAGTCCAGGTTCGCCCCTTTTATGTGGTCGAATGTGGAACTTTTCCACATTCGCCCATTTGTAATGGTCGAATGTGGAACTTTTCCACATTCGCCCACTTTGTTTCTACGTTCGCCCATTTTTCAAGTTCCATTTCCACGTTCGCCCACTATTTCCACATTCAGGTCATCAGCACTTTTTAACACATGTTAACAGCACTTTTTAACACATGTTAACCTTTTCCCAGTTTGTCGTGTTTAACGCATTCTAACACATCTTAACACATAAGCATACACCCATAGTCTATGTTTAGCATATTTAGGCACGTATAATCATTTGTACATCGTTTAAGCAAGTATAAGCATACAATCCACCGCACGACCCATAATCTACACATATACTTAATTAGTTCATGTAATGTCACCAACAACGGAACCCGGTACTAATGTATTCCCAAAACGACTCCCAATGATCCTCCAGATCATTGAACCCTGGACAATCCTAATCTGACCCGACTCAACTAACCCAGTTAAGTTTGTTTATAAACGTTTCTCGCTAAGGTAGACTTAGATGTTACTATTATGTTTAAGCCGAACATGCCGGGTGTCACATGATAGCTTGGGACAATTGAGAAAACGCCTTTTTCTCAATAGCAAACTTTTTCTTTTCATCGTCTGCTATATTCTCCAAAGGAATAGGCTCTCCCGTGTTCTCCAAGATCGGAGCAACATAGCCTTTTGCAATCATCTGCCACGCCTCAGTTCCCTCTAAACCCATACCTTCCAAATGGATCTTGAATTTAGTCTTCCACGTGTTGTAGTCGACCATATCCATAAGCTTAGGTGGTCGGTTTCCACTTCCAGATGACAAGTATTGAATAAGCGTTGATATGGCATTGGTCGTCTGTGTGTGAACTGCTGCTGCTACTCCCCAATAGTCGCCAATCTGTTGCGGTTGTGGTTGTGCAACGTGTTGAGGAATAGAACTAGTCATAGCCATATAGTTGATAGGTTGTGATGGTTAACTAGACTTTTGGGCAGCACGACCAAGGATCCATGGTTGTCTGCTGTTGTGGTGTCGTGTTGGGTCGTGTTGGGTCGTGGTGTAGTCGGAAAGTTCCACATCTTGATCTGAAAAAGTTTAAACACGAAAAGATTAGAAAAGTTAAAAACAGTTTTCTCCTTCGTATGAATCGAGTGGTCGAATGAGTAAAAATGTTCTCCTTCGACCGTTTTCAAAGATACGAATGAAAGATATAACAAACACAAATCTCTTTCGACCGTTTGACTCTCTTTCGACCGTATGAATTTCTCCTTCGACCGTTCGAATGGTCGAATGAAATAGGTATGGTCGAATGAACACCAATACACTAACAAACTCTAGGTTCGACCACTTAAAACACCACCTTCGACCAAAAATCCTTTGGTTCGACCATTTAACACACACGTTCGCCCATTTCTCCCTAGGTTCGACCCTGCACTTTCAAAAACGGTTATTCTTTGAAAATCAGTTAATTTTGATCAAATTTTTCAAAAGTTGAAAGAATTTGATGATTTTAATCAGGTTTTGATTCAGATTTGATTTGGAACAAGTTTATCAAAGAGAATTATCCATTTTATCCATGATAACAAGCTCTAATCAATCAATTTATCACCAATTCAATGTTATCAATGAAAACAGAAAGTTTTTAATCAAAATAGGGTCCAAATCTGCTGTAAAATTATCAAATTGTGGTTGTTTGATCCATAATGGCTCTGATACCACTTTGTATGCGCTTAGGATCGTTAAATCTACAAAGAGATTGATCAAACAAGTTTGATTCAGGTGCGGAATCCCTGAATCAACCACAATAATGATAATCAAACAATCAAAACACAGAAATCATCTTTCAAAGGTTTTTCTCATTCATAAACAACTCAAATTACACGTTTTAATAATGATTACAATCAAATCTAACGTGAAAATAAGTTGACACAAACACTAGGGAGAGACACAAAACTGGAGGGAATAAAATGACCAACAACTAACTTTCAAAAATTGCTTAACCTATTTATAGGCCTGCACATTCGCCCATATTGCATGGTCGAATGTGCAGGTTCGCCCAAATACATCGTGCGAACCAAGCATTACATAACAATTAATACTACATTCGTCCCTTTGTCTCTCCTTCGTATCTTTTCTCTCCTTCGCACCTATCAATTTCATCATTCGCCCATCAATCTACTCCTTCGCCCATTCGACAATCACCAAAACATATGTTTATTGTAATCCAAAGCATTAGTCGCACAATAATGCATCTACACACCAATTCCCGGGACTCAAGACTTGCGTGTGTACAATAAGCCCGACGATTCTACAAATCGCCGATCCCTGTACACATGGTTATGGACCGACACCCAATGATCTCTCGGACCATTGTAACGACTCCCGATGATTCCCGAATCATCGACACGACTCAACCGACCCGGTTGAGTATGATATTAAGTAGTTGTTTTCAATGTTTTCGTTGAGGTAGACTCGTATGTATGCAAAGTATGAAACGTATGGATGTAGAGTACGAAAAATATTAACCTGAATATGCCGGGTGTCACATCATCCCCTAGTTGAAAGAATTTTCGTCCCGAAAATTAAATGAAGTCCGGAGATGAAGAGACGAAAGGAAGAAAGAAAAGAAAATTTTTTCCCGTTGTTACATCATCCCCCAGTTGAAAGGAATCTCGACCCGAGATTCATTTAGTTTTGGAAGCAACATAGTTCGATTCGAAAGAACGCTTAGGAAATAGATTAGGGTACTTAGCCTTCATCTGATCTTCCCGTTCCCATGTGAACTCCGGTCCACGATTTGAATTCCAACGAACCTTAACGATGCGGATTTTACTTCGACGAAGGCTACGAATCTTATAATCAAGGATTTCAACCGGTTCCTCCACGATATGTAAACGATCATAAACCTTGATTTCTTCTACAGGAACTATGAGAGATTCGTCCGCCAAGCACTTCTTAAGATTCGAGACATGGAAGACGTTATGCACGCCACTAAGCTCGGCTGGTAAGTCAAGTCTATATGCCACCGGCCCAATACGGTCCAGAATTGGGAACGGTCCGACATAACGAGGGTTAAGTTTGCCGCGCTTCCCGAAGCGTATAACGCCCTTCCATGGAGATACCTTCAATAAGACCATGTCGCCAACCTGGAACTCCAAAGGTTTGCGATGACGATCAGCGTAGCTCTTCTGGCGATCATGAGCTGCCGCCATACGATTACGAATTTGTACGATCTTTTCGGAAGTTTCGTACACCATTTCTGGGCCAGTGAGTTGGCTCTCGCCCACCTCGGCCCAACAAAGAGGAGACCGGCACTTCCGTCCATACAGAGCCTCGAACGGTGCCGCCTTAATGCTGGAGTGGTAACTATTGTTGTAAGAGAACTCCACCAGCGGTAGGTGAACCTCCCAACTTCTACCGAAATCGATGACACATGCTCGAAGCATGTCTTCGAGCGTCTGAATCGTCCCCTCACTCTGACCGTCAGTTTGCGGATGATATGCGGTGCCCATGTCCAATTGAGTACCTAACGCTTTATGCAATTGCTTCCAGAAACGGGAAGCGAAACGGGAATCACGATCGGAGATGATAGAGACGGGTACCCCGTGCTTGGAAACCACTTCCTTAATATAGATACGAGACAACCGCTCCAGACTGTCGGTTTCCTTAATAGCGAGGAAATATGCGGACTTTGTCAACCGGTCAACAATCACCTAGATCATGTCACAACCACTGGGCGACTTTGGAAGTTTGGTCACAAAATCCATTGTAATCCGTTCCCATTTCCATTCCGGAATTTCTGGTTGCTGAAGAAGGCCAGACGGCTTCTGGTACTCTACCTTGACCTTAGCACAGGTCAGACATTTGCTAACATACGAAGCTATGTCAGCCTTCATGTTGGGCAACCAATAGAGTTTCTTTAGGTCCTGATACATCTTATCAGAACCCGGATGGATAGAATACCCGGATTTGTGAGCTTCGTCCATGACAAGCTCCCACAAACCCCCAAATAAAGGAACCCAAATTCGTTTGGCAAAGTAATGCAGGCCATCAGACCCAAGCTCGAGGTGTTTATCAGCACCGTGCATGGTTTCAGCTTTAAGGTTTTCCTCCTTCAAAGCTTCCAATTATGCAGAACGGATTTGGTCAGGTAACGAACAATGAATGGTGAGCTGTAAGGCTCGAACACGACGAGGTTTCACAGACTCCTTCCTGCTAAAGGCGTCCACCACAACGTTCGCCTTGCCAGGATGGTACTTGATAGCACAGTCATAGTCGTTCAGGAGTTCAACCCAGCGTCGCTGCCTCATGTTCAACACCTTCTGGTCGAAAATATGCTGGAGACTCTTGCGATCGGTGTATACTTCGCACTTGGTACCGTACAAGTAATGTCACCATATTTTCAATGCAAAGATCACTGCACCCAGCTCTAAATCATGAGTAGTGTAGTTCTTTTCATGGACCTTAAGTTGACGAGAAGCATAGGCAATAACCTTCCCGGGTTGCATTAACACAAAACCGAGACCACGAATGGAAGTGTCACAGTACACAACGAAATCATCCGTACCCTCAGGTAAGGATAAGATAGGTGCAGAGCAAAGTTTAAGCTTCAGCATCTGAAATGCTGATTCCTGCGGTTCTCCCCAGTCAAACTTTCGGTCCTTCTGGGTAAGAGTGGTGAGGGGTTGAGCGATCTTCGAAAATCCCTCAATGAAACGACGATAGTAACCCGCAAGACCTAGGAAATTCCGCACCTCAGATGGTGTCTTTGGTGCTTCCCAGTCCTTAATAGCTTCGATCTTGGCCGGATCGACATGAATTCCTAGTTCATTAACCACATGCCCTAGTAATTGTACTTCACGTAACCAGAAATCGCACTTTGAGAACTTAGCGTATAACTGCTCCCGTCTCAAAAGTTCCAAGACTAACCGTAAGTGTTCCTCATGATCCGTCTCGTTCTTAGAATAAACCAGAATATCATCAATAAACACGATGACGAATTTATCAAGATAGGGCTTGCAAACGCAGTTCATCAAGTCCATGAAAACAGCAGGTGCATTCGTGAGACCGAAGGGCATGACCAGGAACTCGAAGTGGCCATAACATGTACGAAAGGCGGTCTTTGGAATGTCGGCTTCTTGCACCCGCAATTGATGATATCCAGACCTCAGGTCTATCTTGGAATAAAAACTGGAGCCTTGGAGCTGATCGAATAAATCATCAATACGAGGAAGCGGGTAACGATTCTTGATGGTTACCTTGTTCAGGTCCCGGTAGTCAATGCACATACGAAGGCTCCCATCTTTCTTTTTGACAAATAGGATAGGAGCTCCCCACGGGGATGAACTAGGTCGAATGAATCCTTTTTCCAACAACTCCTGCAGTTGATTAGATAATTCTTGCATCTCGGGAGGTGCAAGGCGGTAAGGAGCTCGGGCAATAGGTTCCGCACCGGGCGTAAGATCAATGTTAAATTCAACCTGACGGCGAGGTGGAAGACCAGGCAAATCGTCGGGAAATACGTCGGGAAAATCACGAACAACAGGAATGTCCTCGATCCTCCTCTCATTGTCAGATGAAACCGAAACTAGAGCTAAGATAGCAGAATACCCTTTACGTAAATACTTATACGCTTTCATACACAAAATGATGCCCAAAGGAACCCCACTTTTCTCGCCACGAACCAAAGGAGTCTCTCCATCCGGGAGAGGAGGCGAATGATTTTATCAAAGCAAACGATTTCCGCACGATACAAGGACAACAATCCATACCCACTACAACGTCGAAACTACCCAATGACACCGGCATGAGATCAATAGGAAAAGATAACCCCGATAGTTCCAACTGGCATCCCTTAAGAATATGAGTTGCCTCAATATTCTTTCCATCAGCCAACTCAATTAAGTACTTAACCTCTAAAGGTGTTGGTACTATGTCTAATAGTCGGCTAAACTCAACAGATATAAAACTCTTGCCGGCACCCGAATCAAATAAAACAGAGGCATAGCGATCACAATGAAGAAACGTACCAGTAACAGTATCCGGATCCTGACGGGCCTCTCCTGACCCAATGACGAAGGCGCGCGCGTTCCTGCCGCCACCCCCGTTACCCCTGTCATTCCTCCCAGCATTCACGTGCTTCAGTTTGGGGCAGTTCTTCCTAATGTGCCCTGTCTCCCCACAGGTGAAGCATCCCTGATTACCCCTAGGTGCAGCAGTGATAGTAGTAGTAGTAGGGGCAACCACCTGTTGCTGAGTCTGAAGATTCACCCTACATGTCTGGGCCTGATGCCCGTTCTTCTTACAACGGGTACAATAACTACAATTTCCCACATGATGATACCCACAACGATCACACTTAGGCAGTCTACAAGTATACCCCCTGCCTTTGTCCAGAAGACGAACCCGTAGTCTCAAATTCCTCTTCTGCTGCTGCTGAGGCTAAACCGTACCCTTACCCGCGCTCTCCCATTTCCTCTTGTTGCCATTAGAGGTCTTCACCACAGTACCTTTAGGAGGCAAAACACCCTCCTGAACCTTCTGCTTAGTCAGCCTATGAGCCAACCGAATGGTATCCTGCATCATTCGCGGTCACCAACCCGCGAACCTCAGGCACCAACCCACTAATATAGAACTCAATAGCCTTATATTCAGGCGTCACAGAATCCGGGAACAGAAGTGCCAACTCATGGTAGCGAGTGGTATACTCCTCTATCTCAGATCCCACCATCTGATGATTCCACAGCTCGTGCTCCAAACTCTTAATCTCATCCCTGGGACAATACTCCATCTTCAAACGAAACACAAACTCGGTCCATGGCAACGCACGGGCCTCCAGTAAGCCAATAGTCTGCACAGTCGAATTCCACCGAGTCAAGGCACGTCCCTAAAATGTTCCCGAAGCATACTTCACACGAAACTCCTCAGGGCAGTTACACATGGAGAAAGCAGACTTGACCTTCTACAACCAACGGAGCAGTCCTACAACTCCCTCAGTCCCACTAAAGTTATGGGGCTTGCAGTCCTGGAACATCTTGTAAGTATAGTGGACTAGAGGAGGTGGAGGTGGTGGAGGATGAAAAGCACCCCCTGTTACAACAAGCAACACGGTCAGAAAACGAACACCACACGACAAAAGATAAGGAATGAGGGTAGGGGCAATTAAATTACCACCATGGCCCTGCTGGGCGGCCTGCTGCGCAGTAATAGCAGCTGCCACGTGCTCCTGGATCAGATTATTCAGTTCCGCCTGGGTCATGCTGATGTTACCACGACCCCCATTACGTCCACCGTCATTTCGGCCACCAACGCGACCACCAACGCGACCACCACGACGTCCTGCCATCTTCTGTCAAGGTCAAAGTCAAGACATCAGATTCCAGAACAGATAACAAGAAATCATAAGTAACAAGGTCAACCAGAGAACTGGATTCCATCATGGTTATTAGATCAAACACAGAGTCCACCAGGATTTCCATGCATTTCAACTTATTATTTCGTGTGCACCCAAAATGATAAGTCGCTCTACATGGTCCCCGAGGCGTGCTCCTAGCCTAACTTTCAAACCACAAGGCACCCACGTTCACGAACAGATAAGAACTTCTACGTGCTAAAACACCCAAGATATAAAACAGCAAGTACAAGTGTACTGTGACGACCCGGAAAATTTTTCTTCTTATTTGTTTTCCCTCCTCGACTTCGGGAAATTTTCGGGACGAAAATTCTTTCAACGTGGGGATGATGTGACACCCGGCATGTTCGGCTTAAACATAATAGTAACATCTAAGTCTACCTTAGCGAGAAACGTTTATAAACAAACTTAACTGGGTTAGTTGAGTCGGGTCAAATTAGGATTGTCCAGGGTTCAATGATCTGGAGGATCATTGGGAGTCGTTTTGGGAATACATTAGTACCGGGTTCCGTTGTTGGTGACATTACATGAACTAATTAAGTATATGTGTAGATTATGGGTCGTGCGGTGGATTGTATGCTTATACTTGCTTAAACGATGTACAAATGATTATACGTGCCTAAATATGCTAAACATAGACTATGGGTGTATGCTTATGTGTTAAGATGTGTTAGAATGCGTTAAACACGACAAACTGGGAAAAGGTTAACATGTGTTAAAAAGTGCTGTTAACATGTGTTAAAAAGTGCTGATGACCTGAATGTGGAAATAGTGGGCGAACGTGGAAATGGAACTTGAAAAATGGGCGAACGTAGAAACAAAGTGGGCGAATGTGGAAAAGTTCCACATTCGACCATTACAAATGGGTTCCACATTCGACCACATAAAAGGGGCGAACCTGGACTGGGTATAAATACCATCTTTAGCCATTTTTCACCATTTCACAAACCCTAAACGCCTCCAAACACTCTCTATCAGTTATTATCATTGGGGAAGGAGTTTTTGAGCTTGTTTTTCATAACCTAACTCTCTAAATCATTACAAGTGAAGATCTAAGGTGTGTTATTCATTTCAAATCCTTTTTAAACAATTTTGACTTGTTTTAATCTAAACCCCAAGGGTCCAGATCTGATATCAACCTATTTTATGAATAAAAACCTTTCCTAACCAAAACCTATTCATAAACAATGAGTTTTTATGCAAATTAACATGTGTTAATGTGATATTATGCATTGTTTGATGATTTCTTGTTGTATAGAGGATATGGCAACAACCTAGGGCTGTTATTAATGATGGGTTCTGATTGAAACATGTTACAATTGATTGTTGATGGTGTTTTGTCGATTAAAGGAATCTTTGTTAGATTTAGGGCTTGTTTTTGGATAATAATGGTAGAGTTAGGATAAGGGTTTCTTGTTCATGATGATTTGATGATGATGAGCTGATTATTGATGGATTTCAGAAGTTTTCTAATTGGGTAATATTTTCATGCATGATGATGTGACATCTCCATAATTTACTATTTTAGGAAACTTGTAAAAACGGATAGATTTTGGGGTAAAATTGGTAGGGTTTCGTAGGAATATATTAATGATGCTTGACTGCTGTAACTCATGATGTTTCGTGATGTTTTCGGATGTTTTTGGACGCGTTTTTTAGTAAACAACACAGCAGGGTCGAACCTGGAACACCTTCGGCCAGTCGAATGGGCGAAGGTGGGTTCCAGGGGTCGAACCTGGAAACTTGAGGGGCGAATGAACCACAAGTGGGCGAAGGTGGAAGAAAAAGGGGCGAAGGTGGAAGTTTGAACCCACATTCGACCAATCCAAGTCACCTTCGACCACTTACCACTACATTCGACCCTATGTTAACAGAAATGAGATTTTTGATACAAACTAAGTGTTTTATGCTTGAACCTTGCATGTAATCTATGTGTACTTGATTAGTTAGGGTAATGGGTCACCAACGGGATGTCGGGTCGGTCTAGTGTGTCGGTTGAACATTTAAACACGTTTTAAAACATACTTGGTTATGATCTGGACAATCGGGGACTAGATAACCTTATGGTTATTAGTCGAAACACTTATGTGAACATTTTGATAGATCTCCGGTAGAGGGATTGTCAAGGGCTAAACATCCTTACACATATTTGAGGAACGCTATCTAAGGTGAGTTCACGGCCCCACATTTTACAGTTTTTGCTTTCGGGGTGAGAAACATGCTTACAAACTCTTTTATGACTTATGACTTGTTAAACTCTTATGGCTCATGACTCTTTATCACGTTATACTATGGCTTACTTATCTTACTATACAGTTCATCGAAAATCCCTTGAAACCACTAACATGGGTATATGGCGGGGAAATATGGATAGCGCTATTGGGGACTGACAAACCCCACTCGACGGCTGGAGGCCGGGCGGGTGCATATTGTCTCTAACAAAACAAGGTCTACCGGCGATGACGGTAGCCCATAGGAAACAAAGGGTAACACACGGCTCAGTCAGTAATGGTTTCACCCGTATGAGTATCTCATTCTGCGCCTAGCTAGCGTTCTCATAAGCATAGTAGTAACTGTGATGGTAACGGTTTTCGAAGGATCTATTTAAACGTTTAATTAAAACCTGTGAACTCACCAGCATTATATGTTGACTCTTTTAGCATGTTTTTCTCAGGTCGCTAAGGTAGCAGCTGTCGGATAGGCGCACGAGGTCGCACTGGAGTCGTCTCGCGTCTAGGGTCTCATCTGCATGTTTGGATTTATGAACTTTTAAACTTATGTTTTGTTTCTGCATGACGTTTGTAAACTTTAAATGCTTCCGCACTGTTTGAATGTTGGTTTTAAACATATGCATGGTTTTTGTTTACGTATGTTTTTACATTTAGACGTCGTTTATTGTGACCGTTGACTTGGATCCTGGTGTGTCACACGCCTCGCGGTAGAACTCCGCAGGTGGAAATTTGAGGGTGTGACATGTACGATAATGTGTGCGAGCAAGTGTGTCCATTGGAGTATAGAAAGGGGAGATGTCCGAATCTTGGACAAATCTCTGAAGGATGCTGAAGCCACTCCAATGTACGCCACTGCCGTGCAAGGATAGTAAGTCTCCTCGTCTTCAGCACGAAGATGAAGAACAGGATAGGAAATAAGAGTAATAGATAGATGATGTAAGCATAAATGATAATAACGAATGTAATACTAACACCCCGGCAATTCCCCATATGACATGACTTATATGAATGTGACCGTCTAGTGTGTGCGACTCGGCTATAGACTTGACTCATGCAGTCCTAGTTCACTATAACCATTAGCTCTGATACCATTCTGTCACACCCTCAAATTCCACGTGCAGAGTTTTACCGCGAGGCGCGTGACAAACCATGATCTAAGTCAACGGTCACAATAAACGACACTATATGATACGTAAAAATGACATAAACAAACCATCAAGTTTTCATAAATCCATCGCTGCGGAAGCGTAAACTTTATTACAACCCAAAATGCAAAAGTACGTAAGTCTGAAAAGATAAGTAAAATGCATATGAATCCTAGACGCCGTGTGACTCCGTGCGCCTATATTAAATGTTTAAGTAATAAAAGCGTCAGCAAATAATGCCGGTGAGTTCACAGGTTTTATATTAAATGTTTAAGTAATAAAAGCCATCATGTTATCATTATGTTAGAAATGATAGCGTTATCTAGACGCATGAGTAATACTGCTACGACCGGAAACCATTACAGACAACGATATATGATTTTTGCCTGAAACGATTAAGCTTATGACCGAGACAATATGCACCCGCCCGGCTCCCAGCCGACGGGTGGGGTCTGTCAATCCCAATAGATCTATCCACATTTCTCCCGTTGTGCCCCGCACATTCATGGTTTCCCCGGGACTTTACGTATCGTATAGTATGTAAATGAATTAACACTAGTATAACATGATATTTTATGAAATAAGTATAAGCATGTGTCTCCCCCGAAATGTAAAACGTAAGGTGGGGCCGTGAAACTCACCTGATGCTGCTTCTCGCACTAAGACAAGTAAACCTGCTCAATAGACGGCACCAAATACCGGTGACCTATCATGACGAGCGTATAAGGTGTTAGACTAACAACCCATAGGTTGATTAGTCCCTAGCAGTCCAGACCATAACCGTGTACATATGAAATGATGTTTAAACGTTTAACCGACCACACCAAACAAGACCCAACATCCCATTGGTGACCCGACATCCCACGTGTTAGCCGAAAGCAAGATATCATGCAACATATGCAATTAAACACTTAATGCGCGCAAGAGTTCACCTAATCTAACATAATAGTCAATTAACGTATAACTAAGTCCGAACACGTGTTACCAAGTCATTGGACATGTCCCGAGGTTCCTAACATGTTCCTAGGCGTCAATCCATGTTTCGGGATGTTAAAATATACATACAGCAGCATTACACGCGATTAGGAATCAAACATGTGATTAGGAAAAGTCAAATAGTGATTAGGAGAATCAAACTAGTGAATAGGGTTGTAATCACTAGTAAAAGTGGGGAATAGACCCGTACTCGCTAGTTGAAGGGGCGAATAGAGTCTCTACTCACCTGTATTTCAGGCGATTAGGACTCCTACTCGCTAGTACTGGTCTGTTCCATCCTTTTTGCGCATTTAACCCTCCAAATCAGATCTGAAACATGCGTAAACACCCAATACCCAACCCAAAACATTAACCCAACTACTTCACGCAAAAACCCCTAATTTATCATCACCCTAGCTGTCCCGAATGCACGCGGTTTCCCAAAATAGCATAACTTGCATGTAAGCATCACATCAACATGTAAAACTTACCCTAGATAGCAAATACTCAGATTTCATCACATAACGACGTTATCCGACATTATCCTACTGTTCTAGCATCATCCTAGAGTAAACCCTATCCTCAAACAATCAACAAAACACAACATATCATCATCAATCCACGATAATCACCTAAACGGGTCAAAACGACTAATATCAATATTACACGTCTATGAACCTTCAAACTCCTAGATTATCATCATATTAACTTATTTAGATCAGAAACATAATAATAACACAAGAACAATCATGTTTAAACGATAAAAATCCTATCTTGCATGAATACAACACATATAACAAGTATAGATGTGTGGGTTTGTTTTGAAACCGATTTTAATAAGTTTTCAAAGACACAAACGTTTATAAATCAGGTCTGGACCTTTAGGGATCAAAACAATATCATTATAAAGGTTTGGGATGAAGAACACACCTTGAAATGGTGAGATTATGGGTTGTAAGGATTGGAAATATGATTTCTTGCTCAAAAACTTGTTGCAGAGGTTGGATAAGGTGTGGGTGGCTTTGGGGTGTATTAGAGTTTCACAAATGATGTTTTAAAACATAAGGGTGGTATTTATAGGCGTTTTTAGTCGTCACCTGCAGTTCGTGCGAGTACAGAACTGTTACTGGCGATTAGGGGTCCTAATCGCTAGTAACAACTAGCATTTAGCCCCTACTCGCTAATAACAACTAGCATTTAGCCCCTACTCGCTAGTAACAACTAGCATTTAGCCCCTACTCGCCCCAAGGGGCCTTCTACTCGCTTCATTAATGGCGATTAGGGCTATCCCACATGCCCTAATCGCCTATAGCCTAAGTGTCCAAGTTTTTGGCGCGTTAAATCCTATTTTATCGTAATTAAACACGTTTTCACATATCGACAAGTCATATAATGATTATAAGTACATAATTCATGATAACTAACACGTTCCCATCCGATCACCAATTCCCGGGACTCAAGACTTGCGTGTGTGCAATAAGCCCGACGATTCTACAAATCGCCGATCCTTGTACACATGGTTATGGACCAACACCCAATGATCTCTCGGACCATTGTAACGACTCCCGATGATTCCCGAATCATCGACACGACTCAACCGACCCGGTCGAGTATGATATTAAGTAGGTGTTTTCAATGTTTTCGTTGAGGTAGACTCGTATGTATGCAAAGTATGAAACGTATGTATGTAGAGTACGGAAAAATATTAACCTGAATATGCCGGGTGTCACACGATATGAACTAAAAAGATGATGCAAAGATGAGAGAAGTGAGAGTGTTTGTGTGTGAAACTCATGTTGGGATATTGAGGAAAAGAATGAGTAATCTATATAATTACTGCGTTTTTATTTTAATTAATACAATAATTGACAAATTTATGTTGACAGCTTTTTATTAATTTCTTAATTATTTCAAATTCTATTTATGAAATGTCAACTTTCTATTAATTTATTATCTATTTTTGTAAACATGTTAATGCTAACCAATCAGAATTAATACTATTAAATTCACTTTACGCAATTTATTTTTATTGCGTAATAAGTTTAATTTTAATAATCATTTTATAAAATACAATTTATTGAATAAATAAATTAAAATTTTAATACATTCTAAAAATACATTTCAATACTCCTATAAATTTTCAATAAACCATTAATCATTTTAACTCTTATCAAACATTTTTCCTATCATCCAAGAATTTTAAACACACAGGTTTTGTAATTTTTATTTATTTATTTCGAATATTTATAATTTTATTATCCAAAAAAGTTTAATATGGCCGATTACAATATTAATAATAGCAATTATAGATGTGACGATTATATATGTAGAGATTTTTATTTATTGTTTCTGTATATTTTTTCCAGGTTATTTAGAGATACTCATGGAAGTTGAAACAATAACTATGTTTGACAAACTTAGATTTGGTCAATGTGATGTTCTTATTAAGGTGAGAGTATTACGAATTTGGCATAAATGAGTAAACACAGATACTAATCATTCCATTCAGTCTTAATGGATGAAAATGTAATAGTTAAATTTTTTATTTAAATTATTTATTAAATTGTATTATTTACTTTGCTTATTCATAATAACATTTACTTATTAAAATGTTGTTAATTTTTCTTTTTTCAGGGAGATGGAGCTCAAGCGGTCATTCCTAACAATTTGGTTGACATGTTTGAAACTCAATTGGAGGAAAAAAAATGCTTACGTAATCAAATATGTTCGTGTTGATATCAATTATTCAACGATGAACATTGGTTTTAATGGACAGAAGATTTTTTTCACTCAGTTCACTAAACTTTTAAACTGTTTTGATTTTATGGGTGACGAATTTGGTTTTCGATTTTTCCATTTTGAATCATTGATAGAAAAGGATGTTTTCACAAATTATTCAATAGGTAATTTTACATTTAACATCAAGTTAAATATTTAAGAATTACCTTTTAATTACTCGTATTAATGGTTATATTTTTATAATAATATTAATTTTTTAATATTACAGATGTGATTGGTTATGTTAATTCCATGAATTATTACAGTGGTGATAAATTTACGAATAAAAGGAAATCATTTGCTGTTGGACATTTCAGATTTAGAGTAAGTTTTATTTATTATTTTTCATTTATTAACTTTATTATTAAATTTTCACAACATAATTTTTATTTTTAAATTTTTAATTTTTAATTATTTAATACAAATACAAATACTCTTAGGGGGCGTGTTATTCGTTTGAAATTATGGGATAAATGTGCCATTGAAATGTCATCCTTTTTTGACAAATATGACAATGCAGAATCCTTGGTTGTGATATTGCAATTTGGAATAGCTTCATATTTCAATGGTTAGTTATACATAAAGATTCAGAACTCATAATTTTATTATAAATGTATTTTATATGTTTATGTATTTTCTTTTAAATTTTTTATTATCATAATATATAGATACAAATCTTATTTATGTAGATATCCCATATTGATGTATTGCAAAACACATCTAATTTCCTATGTATTTTGTATATTATTTGGTCAAGTTTTTATTCGTTTTGTGTCATTTTTATTAGGTATTTATTTATTTTATTATTTTATAGGTGTTCGTGGAAAATGAGCTCAAAAGGAAAGAATTTTAATTGAGACACGGACACTTGAAAGCATGTGTGCATGAACGTCGGAGCGTAAACGAGCAACTTTGGTTAAGCCAAGAACATCTAATACAAGAGCATGGAGTAATAATAGTATATAATAATAATAATAATAATAATAATAATAATAATAATAATAATAATAATAATAAAAAGAGGAATTGACTTGGGCCGTGGCCCAAACAAAACCTAAACAATTCATTCAAAAAATAAAAGTTGGTCAAGTGAATGGACTGATATATATTTCGACGGCAGATTATAAAAAAAAAATGATTCATACGAATCAATTAATTTGATTCATTGAATTGCACATTCAGACAAAGAAAAAAAGAAGCTGTCAAGGCAACGACTAGAATAGCTGTGAAGGAGAGAAGGTCCCGGGCACGCTAAAGATTAACATTCAAGGAGCCTCTGGTTTGATTTAGTTTTCGTTTATTATTTTTATTAGACATGGTTAAAACTGTTTTTATTTATTTTATGAAGATGTTTCTAAATATTATAGGCTAAACCTTTTACTGGTGACTTGGGATGATGAACTAGATTATGGTTCTCAATTAAAGACTTATGTTTTCCGTTTTGGATGTGTTGGGTTACATGATTTAATTTTTATGTTTGATTTTGAATATTTGTGTGCTGGCGCTTTTTGATTTGATTACTTGTTTGTTGGTTTTGATGTTCTAGACATATAGGAATATCCCCTAGATCTAGAAATCATTCTAGTTTGATTAACTTTTGTTGTCGAGCTAGTTCTTGCAGTTAGGAATAGCGCAAGTTTAACGGGTTTTTAAAATCAATTAGCTAAGGTGTGCAATCCCTTCCCGAAGGTTAGGAATATAATTTGGGATTGCTAGGTTGACTAACTAGGCATCGTTTGGTAGTTTGGTTATCGCTAGGGCGAGACCGGTTACTTATTCGTGTTTAGAGTTTTCCTAGGATTTCATTCGTATTAGTTAAGTCTGTTCACAGGGATCACCACAACTCACCAATTCTAAACCACCCACTCACCCCATTCCACTTCCTACCTTCGATATGGCTGATGCGAATATCAGACGTACTGTGCACTCTCGTGCTACTGAGGGCTATACTAGGATTCGTTCTCCCATCACTCGTCCTACCATTGCTGATGCCAACAATTGGCAAATCCCATCCCATGTCTTGACCACTATCATTAATGTCACTCAATTCCATGGTCTTGATGAAGAGAATGCTCATGGACATCTGTCCCGATTTGTGCGTATCTGTGACACTTTCAATTTTTACCACATCACTAAGGAAGCCATTTATCTGCGTCTTTTCCCATTTACTTTGTCTGGTCGTGCCGCCACTTGGTATGACACTATGCCTAATAGTTCCATTGCTACGTGGGAGGACATGCTTCGAAAATTCTTAAGAAAATATCACCCAGCTTCCAAGGATTCCCGCATTAGGGAGCAGATTCACTCTTTCCGTATGGATCCTGATGAGCCATACTACATGGCTTGGGAGCGTTTCCAGACCCTACTGAGCCGATGCCCTCAACATGGCCTTTCTGACTAGGCCCTTGTGGAGAAATTCTACAATGGCCTCACTTTTGAGACTCGAGTTCGTTTTAATACAGTTGCACAGGGTAATTTCATGGAAAAAAATGGATATTGATGCAGCTAATGAGTTGTTTGAGAGTTTTGCCTATTCTGAGAGACCACCAAAGCATACTATTGGGAATTCCATTCCCATGACTAGTAACACCTCTCCTACTACTCGAGGTGTTTATCAGATTGCACTTGATACTGGTCTGGCTGTGGTGATTGAAAATTTAACTAGGCAAGTGAGAGATCTTCAGATGAGGTTAGATAGGTGTGAAATATGTAGAAGGGGTCATAACACGTCTGAGTGTCCAATTCGAAGTCAGGAACAGGTAGATTCTCTTAATTCTGGGTGGCTTGAACCACCCTATCAAAACTATAGCCCTGATTCAAACTCCAATTGGAGATATCAAAACTCTAACTGGCAAGGTGGTAACTCTTCTAGATACCAACATCGTCAGAATCTGTTCCAAGCTCCCAACTCTAGGGGGCCCACTAGTCGTACTGAGTCTGACCTTACTACCATTCTACAGATGCAGTCCCAGATGCTTAGTAACATTCAGTCAAAACTTGATGAGCAAGACACTTTCAAGAAAGGTCAGCAAGCTGCTTTCCAGAACCTAGAGGCCAAAGTAGGAGAATTAGCTAATCAGGTTAGTCAAGGACCTCAGGGAGCCCTTCCTAGTAACACTGTTCCTAATTCTAACTAAAGTACTTCTACATTTAGGCATGCTCAAGTTAAGGCAGTGACTACTAGGAGTGGGTGGAATGTAGTTGGTCCATCACCGGGAGAAGATGAAGAACCGGTTGATGAGGAAATTGAGTTAGAGCCACCATCTGCTAAAGTGCAACCTAGGCTAGTCTCAGAGAGTTTAACACAACCTAGTAAGTTGAGTGAGAAGAAGAGAGAGAGTCCAGTTCGTGTCTATAAGCCTAAACCACCATTCCCTGGTTGTCTAGTGCGTGCTGATGATTCTGAGTTGTATGCTAAGTTCGTGGAGATGCTGAAGAAACTCCACGTTAACCTCCCATTCATAGAGGTTCTTTCCAAAATGCCAAAGTATGCCAAGTTTCTTAAAGATCTGTTGATTAATAAAAAGAAACTTGAGGAGCTCTCCACCGTTACTCTTTCTGAGGAGTGCTCTGCTGTCATGCAGAATACACTTCCTCAGAAAATGACCGATCCAGGAAGTTTCACCATTCCCTGTTTGATCGGCCACCTCACTCCCAGAAATGCGCTAGCCGACCTAGGTGCTAGCATTAACTTGATGCCCTACTCTCTATTCTTATAGCTTAATCTTGGGGAGTTGAAGCTAACTAGAATGTGTATTCAGCTAGCTGACAAATCTGTGAAAATTCCTAGGGGCACATTGGAGAACTTGTTAGTGAAAGTGGACAAATTTGTGTTCCCAGTCGACTTTGTGGTTCTAGATATGAAAGAGGACGACACTGTGCCACTCATTTTGGGTCGACCTTTCTTGGCCACATCGAGAGCACTAGTCGACATGGGTGAAGGAAAACTGAGGCTACGGGTAGGTGATGAGGAGATTGTGTTTGGAGTTCGGCAGAATTCATATGAGGAGCCGAAAGAGGAGGTTAAATCTATTAATGTGCACCTAGACTATGAACGAGACAAAATTAGAACAAAAGAGGTGCGAGATCCACGAAAACGACCACAATACGGTGTTGGTTTAGAGGCGGCTTTTGTTTGGTGGACTAGATGGGGCGGCGGTCAAAGTATAGGAGAGGTGACGGATCACACCGCTAGGAATTTAGCTTATCAGATTGCCAAGGATTGCAAACGGGAGCCACCAGATATATTTTGAAGAGAATAAAGCGTACTTGGGATTTTCCTAAGTTGTATAGTTTGTAGATTCTTGCTTATTTTATTTTTCTTTTATGTTTTGGTTTGTGTATAGTGTGGGGATTGTCCGTATTATTAATTGCAGATTTGGAAGGGTCCTGCCTGTACTCAATCTCCATTCAGGCGGGGTCAATCCAATAATATTTTATTTGTAAAAGTACATTCCTAATTCGTTGGTCTATTTTTATTTCACTTTACGTTTTGTCTTTTGAGTTTTTGTTTGCAAGATCTATTGCTTACAACCGCGAATGAAATGCTATACGGTTGCTTTACACTGGGATGGAATAGCTTAGGACACGCTTTGCGAGGATTACACCACAGTATTACCACGGGAGTCTGTTCCACTTTACTTGTTATATATTTTTTTGTTATTCTGCTTTATTTTTAGTTCCTTGTCGCTACACATTGAGGACAATGTGCAATTTTAAGTGTAGGGATGAGAACTGTGTTTTAGTATAGTTTGAGTCTTTATTTCCAAAAAAAAAAAAAAGAAAGAAATAAAAAGAAAATGTCCCTGATAGTAATTAGAGGTACCACTGTAGGTTGAAAGCCCATATGTATTATTAATTAAATGGCACACTTGATCCTTTTTATGAGAATAAATCCGGTGAAAAGTGGCGCCCATAAAAAATAAAATAAAAAATCCACATGTCCATCAATTGAGCTAGACAAAAAAAAAGAAAAAAAAAACTGAAGCCTCTGATTGAAACTCCATCGAGGTCAAGTTAAAAAAAAAATACCGAAGCTGTATGTGCGTATTAGGATCGAAAACAAACAAAGATTGATCAAACAAGTTAGTTTCAGGTGCGGAAACCCTAAAACTATCACAAAGTAATAATCAAACAGATTCAAACACGCAGATCATCATTTTCAATCAATTTCATTCATAAAACACTTGATTACACATAGAATAATGATTACAATCAAGGTTTAAATGTAAAACAAGTTTAACAAAATCTAGAGAGAGTTTTCAGAAAGAGGAGGGAATAATAATCATCAAAGTTACATTCAAAAATGAACTTAACCTATTTATAGGCCTGCACATTCGCCCAAATCATTCATGCGAATGTGCAGGTTCGCCCACATTGACTGGTCGAACCAAGTTCTTCCATAATCTAAGTCTTCATTCGTATAAACATCTTCCTTCGCACCTTTAAATCCTCCTTCGCACCATTAACCTCTCTCCTTCGCACCTTCGATATCTACAAACCAAAATGTGTTTTACAATCCAAAGCTCTAGTCGCACTTTTGCATCTACAAACTCCCCCTCGACTATTGCTTGGATTGTGTTCGTCGTTCTTCGTCCAACCTTTTGTTCCACATTCTGATATGTCTTTGAATCATTTGTTCTCTGGTCAACACCGGTTCCTGAAATTGTTTCTGTTTCTTCGTTTTCACCTCTGGCACCTTCTGCTTCTCCACATACTTTCCCAATTTCACATCATAATCACATCCGGCATTAATATCAAACGCAAAGCACAGAAATACCACACGTTGGTACTTTCCTGCTTGCTCAGCATCTTTAGCATCTGAATAAATCGGATTATAGAATAGCATGATGATATCCTCATGTGAACAATTTATCAACCACATGGGATCAAAGATATGCACTTTCTTATAATTCGACTCTCCATCCTTCAAAACGATCACGGCCTCTGCAATCTTCCAATCATAATACCACCAGATGAAGTCTTTGGCAAAGTGTTGCGGAATAGGCATCAAAGGAATCTTTTTCAACACTTTTGGTGGTTTGTATTTCAAAGTCACTTTGGGCGTACCAGTTATCTGATCAATATCCTTTTTATGAACAATTCGTTTCGGATATTGTGGTTCAAACAAGTCCCACTTGGTTCGGCTTTCACGAGTCATCTTTTCAGCAAAATAAGTAATCTGACTATTTGACGCTCCCGTTAAACGGTGACGACAAATGTCTCTGATTGCCCAATACGGAAGGGTCTTCAAGTGATGAAACTTCTCAAAATACAAGATCCCCTTCTCCCATTTTACTGCGAAACACTTCAACTCTTTAACAAACTTCCAGGCCAATGCACGACCTTTGAAAATCTTATTGTGAAGTTTGTAAAAGCTGCCTTGAATGTCTGGTTTCGGACGATTATTTTCCTTTTCTTTCAGCTTCTTTAACAACTCTTTTAAGCTGTCTGATTGCTCGAACCGTGGCTTGTTATGCCCTTTAAAGATTTCATCTTCAAAGACTTTGCTCTTATCTCTTGCAAGCTTCTTGGCATGGTTTAGCAGTTCGTCTGAGAAAGAAAATCCACAATCTTGATTTGTTCTGAAATATTGTGGATATTCGTCGCTCGTAATATCTTCCATCTCGACTTCCTCGAATGCAGGAACATCACGATCATCCGAGTGATTTCCAGCTTCTTTCTCAGGAATCTTAGGAATAAAATTATCAGCAAGTAATTCTTCTAACGTCTTACCCACTTGCTTTGCTAAACCTTCCAGAATTTCTTTCGAAATAGCTGCAGATACTTCCCCATCCTCAAGATCAGGGTCATCATATTCCAACTCGAAGAATTTATTGTTAGATTCAAATATTTCCGGAAACCTGCTAGTCATGTCTATCGTCCAGACTCGATCGGTTAACATCTGATGATACTTATTCTTATCTTCTTCAGACAATGACTTCAGTCTGTCGTTCCAGAAAATATCTTCATCATCAACATTTCCACCAGGAGCTTTCGAGCTCGATTCACCACCCTTATCCGAATCACGTTTCTCGTAAGAAAATTTATCAACATCATCATCATCGTCATCACTACTATCAAATGCAGAGCCGTCTCCATCACTAGATCCATCATCCGATCCATCATCATCCTTATCATCCTTTTTCTTTGACTTTGTATCATCACCAGCATCTTCATCTAGTTCATCATCTTCCTCTTCATCAGATAATTCGAAGCCAACTTGTTCTTCTTCTCTTTCTTTGTCAACTTCACCAGCTTGAAGTTGAGGAGCCTGATAGTACAAGTTCTTTATCAGATCATCCATATGCTTGTTACTCTTTTTCAGCTGTTTGTTCTCCTTCTTCAAGACTATTATCCTTCTGGTATTACGTTGCTCATGTTTCAGCAACTTCTTGTTTTCTCTCTTCAGTTTCTTAATTGTCTTCTTCAGGGTCTCATTGTCATCTGCCGATGTGACTACGACTTCTAACATTTTCTTGTCATTTGACTTTAGCTGCTCAATCTCCGTCTGTTGTTTTGTAATCAAATTCATCAATTCAGAAAATCTCTGATTCACAGCAGTCATGATGTCACTGTCCACCGATACTTTAGTCTTCTTTGGTGGTTCAACAGCTTCATGCAATTTTCCTTTCCTGATTTTCTTCAGCACATTATCCAATGCTTCATTCACATCATCCATTGGAATTTCTTCTGTTTGTTGTGTGCTAGAAGTTGCTTGTTTCTTTTGAGCAGGTGCTGTAACCCGTGATTTTGAACTTGTAGCTGGCGGCAGTTTCTTACCAGCAATCAATGATTCTATCTCTTTCTTTCTCTTTATACTTGGCTTCTCCTGCTTCTTCTTTTCTTTTCTAGCTGCTTGCACAGGAGAACCAACAAACGTCTCTTCAACATTAAAACCCAAATTTTCAACATCAACTGGAATAGGACTTTTGTTCCCTTGATCATCTTCTCTTTGGCTATCAGACGCACCAGCCTCAGTGGCCTTGGGCATGGTCGTCACAGTCTCAGCATCAGAATTCCATTGTTCTTCCTCAATTGTCTCTTCTGAATCAATGGAAACTTCATCAACAAGATTCAATCCCTTTTTCGCCATTCTCTTATTTCTACCTTGAGTTCTCTTCTTCTTTTCTGGTTCAGCAACCTCAATCCTTATCTCTGGTTTCTTGGTCTTACCACTCTTAGCGCCTACATTTACTACTTGTCTCTTGCGCTTAGCGTCAGGATCAACATGATGTAAAGGATTGTCAGCATCAGAATCACTGTTCGCATTTCTTACAAGCCCCTCACCCGGATCATTATAATCTGCCCTAGCTAGATGACCAAACAAACGTCTAACAGGAGGACGTTCTTCAACAGATAAACCCTTATAGGCTTTCATTCTAGCTAGTGTGTTCAGTGACATGTATTCCTGAACAACAATATGTTTAGCATCTCTCTTCAACTCTTTGTACTTGTGATCAAATATCATCTGAAGAAAACGAGGATATAATAGAAACTTCAGGTTCCTCGTTCCATTCACAGGTTCCAATAAGTGAGACATCAGCATGCCGGAAATATTGAACGGTTTGTTCAATATCAAAGCAACCATCATCGAACTGATGCTCTTCCTCATCAAGTCATAACCTCCCGCAGCAGATCCGAATACATGGATTAAAACATGTGCCAGATATTTGAACTGTGGGCATAGTTTTCCTTTGTGCAACGAACCGTCAGTGATAGGTCCGTTATACTTCATCCTGAGAAAACACTTCCTTTGATCCATGAATGTGAACTCCTTTGGATCGTTCGGATCATCATCCATATTCAGTGCTTCTCTTAAATCTTCTTCGCACACAATGACTCGTTGTCCCTGGATTTTGCTCGTCAAGCAAGATTCGTTCTTCCAGAAGTCTAATTTAGCATTAGACCAGAATTCCTGAATCATATCACGATAGATCACTGTCGGAGTAGCAATGGCATCTATTACTCTGCTTCGCTTCAGAAACTCAATAATCCCGACAAATTCCGTGTGCTTCTTCACGTCGCCAAGATATGCACAACAGTTGTGCGCATTCTCAAAATCAAGCTGCTTTGCGGGCTGTGATGAGGATCCTGCCTGTTCTGTAGTCTTCTATTGTTCAGACATTGTTAGATCTGCAAAACAAATCAAGAAAACATGTTAAAAACGGACAAAATAAACAAAATTGAAAATTTTTGATCAAAACTCCTTCCTTCGCCCAAACGGGGGTACGAAGGTGAAATTTTATAGGTGCGAATGAGAAACAAATGGTACGAATGTGATGATTTTAATAAAAAGTTTCATTCGCCCATTCAATTCTCTTTCGCCCAATTTAGATTCTTCCTTCGCCCATTCGAACTGGTCGAAGGAGACAGTTCATATTTTTGAAAAATCAATTTTGAAATTTAGAGATCCTGAACATGTCCATTTGATTGAAATGGGACCTAATAATGCCGATAATCAATCCTAGACTAACAGATTCATCAATTGTTGATTGTGTTTGTGTTTTCACCCAAAAACTAGGGTTTATTCACTGATTACACAATCTGGACTGTTTTAACCCTTTGTTTTGATTACTTCTCCCCCTAAAACTCACACACAATCAACCCTGACCAACAATTGTTATTATTATGTTGTATTTAGAACAGGTTAAACGGTTAGGGCTCGTAAGAGAGAAACAGGGATTAAACGACTGAATCCATGTTGAATACCTGTAAAAAGGATATGGAACTGATCAGTGATATCCCATGAACACAATAGAACAATTTTTAATGAAAAATCAACAAGGTGAGGTTACAAAGAAAATCTGGAAAAAATTATAAGTGGGTTCGAATGAGGCACTGGATATATATAGACCTGTACGTTCGCCCGTTTTGTCCATACGAAGGAGAAACTTTTCTCTCCTTCGACCCTATTTAAAGGGTTCGAATGAGATGAAAGGGTTCGAATGAAATAATTTTCAGGAACACTCTCCTTCGCCCAAACAAAGCATACGAATGAACAAGTGAAATCCCACATTCGTCCAAACGAATGGGCGAATGAGAATTGGGATTTTTGAAAATTTTCCAAATCTCAAAAACGAGTCCCGGTTCAATTATTTTCCAACTTTTAAGCATCCAACATTCATGTTTTCACATTTTAAAAGTTACAAAGCTCAAATGGTGTATCCAGGTTTAGAAAATCGACATCAACCACCATCAGTTATCAAAAATAAGATGAAAAAGAAAAATCTTTTTGGATTTTCTAAAGTTTATGCTAAAACACACCTAAAATCTTTTTGAGTTTTGTAATTTTTGACGAGAAAATAAAATGAAAAACTGTAAATATTTTTGTGATTCCGGTAAAGGGATCATATCAGTTTTTGAGAAATCTGATCACACCATTGATCTTTTTGAAATTATTATCATTAAAGACAATGTGTGATCTGGCAACTGCTGATATTGTGATCCCCATAAACTCACATGCAGACTTTTGTGCAGTGCTTTATACTGATACTGATATTTATAGTATAAACGCAATTGTCTGTGGTTCCCACGCACACGACATACTCCCGTATCAAGAAGTAAATGCACAAAAACTCATTGTAAAGCGTGATTATGCTTTCGTTGTCTGTAATTGTACAAGATATAATGCATAGAGGTATACAGGTCAGCAAATTAATGCAGCAAAGTAACATATGCACTATACCAGGTTGAGGACTGATATTAATCATGATTCTCATCAATGATCAATACGATGTAATAGATAATCTTCGATTATCATATAACATGGAAAGTTCCTCAATTCGGTAACTTTAGGATTTGGCATATACAGCTCTTTTATAAAGACACCCTGTCTGATCTAGGTCCGTAATGACTTACAGCAGAAGATCAGAGAGGCTATCCCGAGACAACTAATAACATAACGACCCTAAACCTCCGAGTTTTGTACAAATACCCTATCAAACGAAATTACGGTACTAAGACCATATGCCCATGAGGAGTTCATCCACACAACAAATCGTTTGATATGTATGTATCAGGCACGCAGTAATAGGTCTACGAAGCCTATCAGCACATCGCACAGACTCAGACACACGCCTATATAGCATTACATTATTTAGAATGTGTCAGATCCCCACTGATGTACTATCATTTCCCTTTATACTCCAGGAAATCATTTTAGAATTTTCTGATTTTTATAGATTTTCGAATTTACTGTTCCCAAGGATAAGCTGGAGCATTTCAAATATGTGACTGCCCAGATATCGTTTGTTCACAGAAATCTGACGGCATTAATCTAAGGGAAGAAGATATAGCAGTCAGCAAAGAAATTTTTCAATTTTTATGGATTTTGAAATTTTTCAATGTTTTTGGATTTTCGAAATTTTTCTGAAAAACAGTAAAAAGTTAAACTAAAAAATGATAGACTGAGGTGGTGATCAGTCCTGTTTTTCTTTAATACCGTTTGCTTTCAAAAGATAATCAAATCTGGATTTATCAAAAGCTTTGGTAAAAAGATCTGCGCGTTGATAATCAGTGTGGATTTTGACCATATCGATCAACTCTTTAGCATAACAATCACGGATAAAATGATATTTAATCCGGATATGTTTAGCCTTTGAGTGATTTACTAAGTCTTTTGTTAATGCGATTGCGGCCTCATTATCACAGTAAATAGGGGTTTTAAGAAATTGCAAACCGTAATCCACCATCTGCTGTTGGATCCAAAGAACCTGTGAGCAGCAGCTCGATGCTGAAACGTATTCTGCTTTACATGTGGATAGTGCAACTGCGGTTTGTTTCTTGCATTGCCAGGTCACGAGCCTGCTCCCCATAAACTGACATCCAGCCGTTGTGGATTTGCTGTCTTTGTCACAGCCGCCCCAATCTGCATCACTAAAAGCGATTAGGTCAAAATTATCATCATGAGGGTACCACAGTCCTTTCGATGGACAACCCTTCAGATATCTAAGGATACGCTTGACAGCTGCAAGATGACTCTGTTTCGGCTTCGATTGATATCGCGCACAAAGACATGTCGCAAACATTATATCAGGTCTTGACGCTGTGAGATACATCAGAGATCCGACGATTGCTCTGTATGTAAATAGATCAGTCAGCTCCCCCTTAAGATCAACTCCAATCCCGTGATTGGGCTGTATCGGGGTATCCATCGGCATCGAATCATCCATCTGGAATCGGCTCAAGACTTCAGAAACGTATTTTGTCTGGTGAATAAAGATCCCCGTTGGTCTTTGCTCCACCTGTAAGCCGAGGAAAAACTGCATTTCTCCCATAGCGCTCATTTTGAACTTTTCCTGCATAACTTGTTCAAATTCCCTGCACAGAAGTTCGTTAGTAGACCCAAAAATAATGTCATCAACATAAATTTGTACTAGAAGCAAATCATCTCCTTCTCGTTTCGTGAACAGTGTGCAGTCTACCAGTCCGCGTTTGAATCCTTTCGAGAGAAGATACGTGCTCAGCTCCTCATACCATTGTCTCGGAGCCTGGTGCAACCCGTAGAGAGCTTTGTTTAACACATAAACCTTATCCCGGTGAATAGGGTCCTCAAAGCCCGGTGGTTGACCTACGTAAACTTCCTCTTTGACCACACAATAAAGAAATGCGCTCTTTACATCCATCTAATACACCTTAAACTTTTTCCATGATGCAAACGCGAGGAACATTCTGATAGCTTCCAGACGTGCAACCGGTGCATAGATTTCATTGTAGTCGATTCCTTCAACCTGATGAAAACCTTGAACGACCAAACGAGCTTTGTTTCGTACTATGACTCCTCTGTCATCCTTCTTGCACTTGAACACCCATTTGGTACCAATTTTCTTTCTACCAGGAGGCAAATCTGTTAGGGTCCATACACCAATTTTCTGGAATTGTAATAACTCCTCCTGCATTGCTTCCACCCAGGCGTCATCCAAAAGATCATCCTTGTATGTCCGCGGCTCGACCTGCGAAACATAACAAGCAAATGACCAGTCATTCTGAAAACCAGATTTCTGAATTTTGGCATATAAAGCAAGATTGCCAATGTTTTCTGGTGCTTGAGCATTCTTCAGCTGTCCTCTTGTCATCACACTGCTACCAGGATCACCAATAACTTGTTCAAGCGGGTGTATCCGATGTATCCGAGATTCCGGATAATCAGGTACTTGTACTCCCGTCTGAGTTGTCAAATTCTCTGTAGAAGCCAGATCGTTACCCACATTCGATGTTGAAGCATCAGTAGTAGATGGGTTCACTGGTGGTGTCACTGTAGCGTTGTCCAGAATAGCTTCACTTGTTGCATCATCGTCTTCATATTCTGATTCGGATGAATTAAGCGATGTAGAAGCCTCTTGGAACACCTCTTCTTCCAATACAGGAGCAGTGGCATCATTAGAAGCTGCTTGGGGGTTTACCGTGATCGGACGCACTAACGGTGAAGTTACGGCGTTTTCGACCTCGTAGTATAATCGAAGTACAGCTTCTTCAACCATGCTATCTAGATTGAATGATTCAAAGAAATCTTTGTAATCAAACATCCAATCTGGTCCTCCACCCTGTACATTTTGTGTATAACTTTGAACTTCGACATTAGCCCACTCCTCGACTTTTCTAGTTCTTTTGTTGAATACCCGTTTTAATGGGGTTGCATATCCAACAAAATAACCTTCTTCAGCCTTTGGTGCAAACTTTTCCGAAGGATTCAGCATTGTACATGGGGCACCAAATGGTTCTAGATACTCAAGATTCGGCTTGCGTCGGTTCAACAGCTCATAAGAAGTCTTGCCAAACTTCTTCACTGTCAAAACACGGTTAAGAGTATAACATGCCACGTAAATAGCTTCGTTCCAGAACATGACTGGAAGATTTGAATCCGCAAGCATAGTTCTCGCCGTCTCTATAAGAGTCCTGTTCTTTCTTTCTGCGACACCGTTCTGCTGGGGTGTATACGGAGCGCTATGTTCATGATGAATTCCTTTGTTTGCACAAAGATCCTCCATCTGAGCATTTTTAAACTCCGTCCCATTGTCACTCCGGATTCTTTTGATCTTCAGACCATATAAATTCTCCAGACGTGTAAACAGAACCTTCAAATTGTCAAAAGTGTCGCTTTTCTGATGCAAACACATTACCCATGAAAATCTGGAATAATCATCAGTCACCACAAGACAGTATAATTCTCCGACATGACTTTTACGTCTGACTGGACCGAATAAATCCATATGCAAACGTTCAAGTGGCAGCTCAACAGAATTAACTTTCTTTGGTCTATGGGATTGTTTGTGCTGCTTGCCCTTCTTGCAACTGATACACTTGTCATTCAGATGGAAGTGTTTGACATTAACTCCCGTGACAAGTTCATTCTTCACAAGCTGATTCATCTTTCTCAAATGGATGTGTCCCATTCTCCTGTGCCACATAATGGATTCTTTTTCTATAGCCTTGGAGAGGAAAAACGTGACTTGGCCATGGGTGGTCATTGCTTTAGACATGTCGAGAATATACAAGTTGTTAACTCTCGGCGCCTTCAGCATCACCCACTCTTTTGGTAACTCAAACCCAGGTTTCAAGATATAACAAGATTTGTCATCAAAATACACTGAAAATTGTTTATCACAAATCTGACTAACACTGAGCAAATTGTAGTCTATCTGTTTCACATAAGAAATCCGCTCAAATGTTACGACCCCATTGCTTACACTACCCTCCATAGTAAAGTAGCCTCCCTTATTTCCAGCAAATGCCTCCCTTATTTCCAGCAAAGTAGCCTCCATTAGGTTTAGGAGCGACCTTTTTGGTATCAACAGTTGAGTTCATCTGAGGTTTCTTACCAGATTTATCAGTGGTCATCCGGTTGCGCTTATCATACGTCATCGGACGATTTTCCCCCTTGTTGTAAAAATTGTTTTGATTATGATAAAAATCTTGTTGGGAAAATGCCGTCTCTGTTGATAGCCATAGTTGTCAACCAGATACTCATGATATTGCCTCATTTCCACCTCGTGCCTTTTGTGTCGTACGTACGGGCAGGCGGCAAGTAAATGTCCCCGTTCCCCGCCCTTATAACACGCACGGTATTCCCCGTAGTTTTCCTTGATCGGCGACTTGGAAAAACTAGCAATGGGATATCGATCAACCATGCATTGTTTCCTTAAACTCTCAGGAGCTGGGTCCTTTGAGTAAGTCGGTTCAATAAAACTATTTTCTTTATGAACAGGCAAAACAAACTGTGTGACATTGACCTTTGCTTCTTTTTCCGAATAAATTTTGTCTAAAATCTCTTGAGGAATGTCGTTGGTCCTTTCAAATTTCGGGAACCAAATCGTACTTTCCTGCCAGATCTTTTCGATTTTTGTAGAATTGACAGGTTTATCGGAAACTCATCATCTGATAAAATCTTATCGGAGCCTTGCATCCGATCGAAGATTTTGACAGGTTTATCACACACTTCATTGCTCACATCATTGTTTTTCTCAGATTTTAATTCATTTTTCTTCTCAACCGGTTTTACCACATTTTTCTCAGTTTTAATTTCAACTTTCTTTTCAACCGGTTTTCTCACGTTTTTCTCAACCTTCTTAACCTCTTTCTTTTCAAAACTTTTACCAACAAACTTATCATTTTTCTTAACCTCATTTTTGCGATGAGCGTTTGCCATTGGATGAATGATCTGAGACGGTGAGACTGGCTCAGTAGTGATTATATGATTTTCATCAGGGATATCACTATCACTTTCAACCGTCTCAGATGACTCATCTTCTTCATCTGAATCATCAGTAGCGACCACACCCTCACTATTTCCCAGTACTGGTCTCACATCAGAATATGGATCCCCGACACTGGAAGTGTTAGGCTCATTTTCTGGTGTGGGATCAGGATGAATTAAAGTCTCCGGTGGTATTGCATGTAAAGTGTGATTCTCAAACAATACCGGAGATGGAACAAACTTATAGTTTGCACTATTCATCTGGGAGGGTTCTTCAATGATATGATCGACTACATATGCTATATGCTTGTAACTTTCTAATTTCTTGTTAACTTTTTCCGCAAAGCACTTGATGGTTGCCATTTCTAATTTAGTGTTTTCCATTTCATTGATGTAATTATTAATGGCAAGTTGTTTAATAGATAATGTCTTTTTCAATTCAGACACATCCTTTTTATAACCATCAAGAACTTTGTTGAAATCTTTTAAGTCCTTTTGATAAATCTGACAGTTGAGTTTTGCACTCTCAAGTTGAACCTTGAGAAGCTTGTTTTCATCAGTCAGTTTTTCAAAATCAGCACATTTATCACATTTAACACAAGATTGAGTTTCAGAACTTACCGGCTTAGGAGGTTCTGTCATGGCCATTAGAGCAAAGTGAGCTTCCTTTCCTGCAAAGAATTTGGAGTAGTCAATCTTGGTGCATGCATCATCCACCATACATGACTTGCGAGTCATCAGGAAGTCAGCTTCAGCTAGCAGTTGGTCAATATCATCATCTAGTGAATTCACACTAGTCTCTGAATCAGATTCGCTCTCCATATCCGAGTAAGCTGAGTCATATTGATCTCCAACATCGGTGACAGAATCAAGAATCATCCCCGATCTCTTGTCTTCACCTTCAGCAACCACATCATCATTCACTTCTTCAATCTTCAACTCCGACACCTTTTCAATCACAACCTCTTCTTCAACTTCCTCATTCTCATCCAACCTCATCTGCTGTGCCACACACGCAACATTTCCAGCAGTGATTTCCTCTACCCCCAATTGCATACCAGTCCAGTCAAAACCTTCATCCTTTTGGATAACAAGTGCTTGGTTTTGAGTATCAGTTTGGTTTTGGTTTTGTGTGTTAGGTGTAGAGATAGGAACAATAGTTCGATTTGGGTTTTGTTGAGGTTGGTTTTGGGTTGTGGATTGTCTGATGTTGTTGTTTTGTTGACGGTTCTGATAAGTGTTTTGATTTTGTGGTTGAAAGCTTGATATATTTGGACTGTTGTAAGACACTTGATTCTGGTTTTGGTTTTGTCGGTTTTGGTATGTAGAATTGAAAGGATTTCGGTTACCTTGTTGTGCTGGTTGTGTGCACTCCCTTTTAAAATGTCCCTTTTCACCACAGTTAAAGCAAGTAACCTTTGCTTTGTTGAATCCGTATGTGGTATTGGGAGAGGTTGAGAGATCAGTCCTGCCAGTCTTCTGAATGAAATCAGTGGCTCTCCTCATAATGCTTGCAAAAGCCCACTGAATGTCCATCAACTCCATTTCCTCTTTATCGATTTGAGCATAGTCCTCATTGGTGAGATTATTGTTACCAATTTGACTTGCTACCAAACCGTTGTAAGAAGCAACCATGGTAGATACTAGAGCAACATGCTGTTGAGCAATTTCAACAGTCACATTGTTAAGGTTTGATGTCTCTAACACAATCGGGTTTTGACTTGATTGTGCTTGAGTAATCTGCATCTGGTTCACTTGAGGAGGATATTGTTGTTGTTGTTGCTGTTGACTTGATGTATAGCATGCGGCTTGTTGTAATGGTGAAAATGGTGGAATAAAGTTTTGTGTTTGATAAGGTTGTTGTGTGTATGATGGTGTGTAGGATGAAGTTTGAGCAAGGTAGTTAATGGGTGCTTTTGTTGGTTCAACAATGTTAGACACACATGCTATGTGAGGTGCAACAGTAGATGTGGTGCTTGAAGCAGAAAGAGAGTTAGATGTTCCACTCACATATAAATCAGGATTCTGTGGAATCTGAGCTCTCTTAGCTTTTCTCTTTTCCTCTATCTCTTTGTTTTCCAGCTTTTGGATGAACTCATTAATGGTCCAATACTGGTAAGCATCCTTCTCCTTTAACACTTCGATGTGTTGGTTCCAATAGGGTGGTAATGCATCAGCAAATTTATCAACTAATTCTGACATTGGAATGCTGATCTCATAGCTCGACAATTCAGTGAGCAAATGGCAGTACCTTGGAACCAACTCTTTTAGGGTCTCATTACCCATATAACTGAAGTTTTCAAACTCCTTTCGAAGCTCCTCCATCCTAAGCTTCCTGGTCTTCTCATTTCCATCATGTCGATTTCTCAGCATATCCCAAAGTTGTTTGGATGTAGTGCACGATCCAAACTGATGTAGTAGATCAGTGTTGATCGCCTGGGATAGCTGAGAAAATGCTTTCTTCTCTATAGCAAACCTTTTCTTCTCGTCATCCGCCAAATTCTCCAAAGGGATTGGTTCTCCAGTATTCTCCAAAATAGGAGCAACATAACCCTTCACAATCATTTGCCATGCCTCGGCCCCTTCAAGTCCTTGTCCCTCAACGTGAATCTTAAACTTCGTCTTCCAAGTGTTATACTCCTTCATGTCCATTAACTTCGGTGGACGATTGCCGCTTCCAGAAGATAGGTCATGAATAAGAGTAGAAATAGCGTTGGTCGTTTGGGAATGGACTGCTGCTGCTGCGACTCCCCAATAGTTGTCAATCGGTTGTGGTAATGATTGAACAACTTGTTGTGGTGCCGAACTAGTCATAGCCATATAATTGATCGGCTGTGATGGTTGACTAGTCTTTTGAGCTGCAATGGACCAAGGATCTTGTGTTGTCTACTAGATTTGAAAGGTCCTAAGATTGTTCTTAATATACCTTAATAAATCATGAAATCGTGTGGGTTCTCATCTTAGGAGAAACGGTAGAACTGAAACCGCTGATAGTAATTAGAGGTACCACTGTAGGTTGAAAGCCCATATGTATTATTAATTAAATGGCACACTTGATCCTTTTTATGAGAATAAATCCGGTGAAAAGTGGCGCCCATAAAAAATAAAATAAAAAATCCACATGTCCATCAATTGAGCTAGACAAAAAAAAAAGAAAAAAAAAACTGAAGCCTCTGATTGAAACTCCATCGAGGTCAAGTTAAAAAAAAATACCAAAGCTGTATGTGCGTATTAGGATCGAAAACAAACAAAGATTGATCAAACAAGTTAGTTTCAGGTGCGGAAACCCTAAAACTATCACAAAGTAATAATCAAACAGATTCAAACACGCAGATCATCATTTTCAATCAATTTCATTCATAAAACACTTGATTACACTTAGAATAATGATTACAATCAAGGTTTAAATGTAAAACAAGTTTAACAAAATCTAGAGAGAGTTTTCAGAAAGAGGAGGGAATAATAATCATCAAAGTTACATTCAAAAATGAACTTAACCTATTTATAGGCCTGCACATTCGCCCAAATCATTCATGCGAATGTGCAGGTTCGCCCACATTGACTGGTCGAACCAAGTTCTTCCATAATCTAAGTCTTCATTCGTATAAACATCTTCCTTCGCACCTTTAAATCCTCCTTCGCACCATTAACCTCTCTCCTTCGCACCTTCGATATCTACAAACCAAAATGTGTTTTACAATCCAAAGCTCTAGTCGCACTTTTGCATCTACAGAAGCTCATGCTATCCGCTCTTGGGGATGGTGACTCTGATTGAGACAACCTATGGGTTAGGCATGAAAAAAAAAAACAAATGTGTCAAAGCTCATAAACTTCATCCATCATAAATTTAATTTCTAATACATTAGGGAGTTTAGTTTGCAGTGGTTGGTATATCTATATGGTTTAACCTTTGCTTCGAAAGCTTGAGGTGGGATTAGGTGAAGTTGGATATCTTGAGTGTGAGACCCATAGATTGATTGTAATAATATGAACTTAATTGCTATACATGATTGGGGCCTGATTAGCTAGTGGTTGGGTTTAGGTGGACAACAATACCGACAGTTTTGGTTGATGCGTAATTAGATCATAATTAATGAACCTAAAAGTTTTTGAAACCAAGAATTCTAATTATGATTCCATTGCAGTCTTTTTCAAGGACGAAAAAGGTTTAAGCGTGGAGATGGTTGATGTGTTGCAAAACACATCTAATTTCCTATGTATTTTGTATATTATTTGGTGAAGTTTTTATTCGTTTTGTGTCATTTTTATTAGGTATTTTTTTATTTTATTATTTTATAGGTGTTCGCGGAAAATGAGCTCAAAAGGAAAGAATTTTAATTGAGACACGGACACTTGAAAGCATGTGTGCATGAATGTTGGAGCGTAAACGACGAACTTTGGTTGAGCCAAGAACATCTAATACAAGAGCATGGAGTAATAATAGTATATAATAATAATATTAATAATAATAATAATTAAAAAAAATTAAAAAAAAAAAAAGAGGAATTGACTTGGGCCGTGGCCCAAGCAAAACCTAAACAATTCATTCAAAAAATAAAAGTTGGTCAAGTGAATGGACTGATATATATTTCGACGGCAGATTATAAAAAAAAAAAGAAAGAAATGATTCATACGAATTGCACATTCAGACAAAGAAAAAAAGAAGCTGTCAAGGCAACGACTAGAATAGCTGTGAAGGAGAGAAGGTCCCGGGCACGCTAAAGATTAACATTCAAGGAGCCTCTGGTTTGATTTAGTTTTCGTTTATTATTTTTATTAGACATGGTTAAAACTGTTTTTATTTATTTTATGAAGATGTTTCTAAATATTATAGGCTAAACCTTTTACTGGTGACTTGGGATGATGAACTAGATTATGGTTCTCAATTAAAGACTTATGTTTTCCGTTTTGGATGTGTTGAGTTACATGATTTATTTTTTATGTTTGATTTTGAATATTTGTGTGCTGGCGCTTTTTTATTTGATTACTTGTTTGTTGGTTTTGAAGTTCTAGGCATATAGGAATATCCCCTAGATCTAGAAATCATTCTAGTTTGATTAACTTTTGTTGTCGAGCTAGTTCTTGCAGTTAGGAATAGCGCAAGTTTAACAGGTTTTTAAAATCAATTAGCTAAGGTGTGCAATCCCTTCCCGAAGGTTAGGAATATAATTCGGGATTGCTAGGTTGACTAACTAGGCATTGTTTGGTAGTTTGGTTATCGCTGGGGTGAGACCGGTTACTTATTCGTGTTTAGAGTTTTCCTAGGATTTCATTCGTATTAGTTAAGTCTGCTTCACAGTTTGGGAGTTTTCAATCCAAGAGTGGTTGATTAAAGGATTACTGTTGGATTTGGTTTCGCTGGGGCGATCCACATTCATTTTAGCATCTCAGTTTTTGTCCCGCCTTGAGTCTAGTTGACTATCCTTGACAGGAGGTTTATTAGGTGAGAACAGGGTCTCCAATCGGATTACATAGGTCAGCTTTTATAACCAGAGTCTAGGGATTCTACCCAGGTTACCGGTCTTCTTGTGACACCCGGCATATTCAGGTTAATACTTTTCATACTTTACATACATGCGTTTCATACTTTGCATACATACGAGTCTACCTCAACAAAAACATTGAAAACAACTACTTAATATCATACTTGACCGGGTCGGTTGAGTCGTACCGATGATTCGGGAATCATCGGGAGTCGTTACAATGGTCCGAGGGACCATTGGGTGTCGGTCCATAACCATGTGTACAAGGATCGGTGATTCGTGGAATCGTCAGATTTAACGCACATACGCAAGTCTCGGGTCCCGAGAATTGGTGATCGGGTGGGAACGTGTTAGCTATCGTGCATTACGTATTTATAATCATTATACAACTTGTCGGTATGTGAAAACGTGTTTATATATGTTAAAATAGGGTTTAACGCGCCAAAAACTCGGACACTTAGGCTATAGGCGATTAGGGCATGTGGGATAGCCCTAATCGCCCCTAATGATGCGAGTAGAAGGCCCCTTGGGGCGAGTAGGGCCTAAATGCTAGTTGTTACTAGCGAATAGGACCCCTACTCGCTAGTAGCAACTTTGTACTCGCCTATACTGCAGGTCACGACTAAAAGCGCCTATAAATACCACCCTTATGTTTCAAAACATCATTTGTGAAACCTTAATACACCCCAAAGCCACCCCACACCTTATCCAACCTCTGTAACACGTTTTTGAGCAAGAAATCATATTTCCAAGTCTTACAACCCATAATCTCACCATTTCAAGGTGTGTTCTTCATCCCAAACCTTTATAATAGTATTGTTTTGATCCCTAAAGGTCCAGACTTGATTTATAAACGTTTGTGTCTTTAAAAACTTATTAAAATCGGTTTCAAAACAAACCCACACATCTATACTTGTTATATGTGATGTATTCATGCAAGATAGGATTTTTATCGTTTAAACATGATTGTTCTTGTGTTATTAGTATGTTTCTGATCTAAATAAGTTAATATGATGATAATCTAGGAATTTGAAGGTTCATAGATGTGTAATATTGATATTAGGCGTTTTGACCCGTTTGGGCGATTATGATGAATTGATGATGATATGTTGTGTTTTGTTGATTATTTAAGGATAGGGTTTACTCTAGGATGATGCTAGAACAGTAGGATAATGTCGGATGACGTCGTTATGTGATGAAATCTGAGTATTTGCTATTTAGGGTAAGTTTTACATGTTGATGTGATGCCTACATGCAAGTTATGCTATTTTGGGAAACCGCGTGCATTCGGGACAGCTAGGGTGATGATAAATTAGGGGTTTTTGCTTGAAGTAGTTGGGTTAATGTTTTGGGTTGGGTATTGGGTGTTTACGCATGTTTCAGATCTGATTTGGAGGGTTAAACGCGCAAAAAGGATGGAATAGACCTGTACTAGTGAGTAGGAGTTCTAATCGCCAGTGTTATAGGCGATTAGCTCCTAATCGCCTGATGTACATGCGAATAGAAGCCCTATTCGCCCCAACAACTAGAGAGTACAATCCTAATCCCCACTTTTACTAGTGATTACAATACTAAATGCTAGTTTAATTCCTAATCGCGTGTAATGCTACTGTATGTGTATTTTAACATCCCGAAACACGGATTGACGCCTAGGAACATGTTAGGAACCCCAGGACATGTCCAATGACTTGGTAACACGTGTTCGGACTTTGTTATGCGTTAATTAACTGTTATGTTAGATTAGGTGAACTCTTGCACGCATTAAGAGTTTAATTGCATATGTTGCATGATATCTTGCTTTCGGCTAACATGTCGGATGTCGGGTCACCAATGGGATGTCGGGTCTTGTCAGGTGTGGTCGGCTAAACGTTTAAACATCATTTCATATGTACACAGTTATGGTCTGGACTGCTAGGGACTAATCAACCTACGGATTGTTAGTCTAACACCTTATACGCTCGTCATGATAGGTCACCGGTATTTGGTGCCGTCTATTGAGCAGGTTTACTTGTCTTAGTGCGAGGAGCAGCATCAGGTGAGTTTCACGGCCCCACCTTACGGTTTACATTTTGGGGGAGACACATGCTTATACTTATTTCATAAATTATCATGTTATACTAGTGTTAATTCATTTACTTACTATATGATACGTAAAGTCCCGGGGAAACCATGAATGTCCGGAGCACAACGGGGGAAATGTGGATAGATCTATTGGGATTGACAAACCCCACCCGTCGGCTGGGAGTTGGGCGGGTGCATATTGTCTCGGTCATAAGCTAAATCGTTTCGGGCAAAATCATAAATCATTGTCTGTAATGGTTTCCGGTCGTAGCAGTATTATTCATGCGTCTAGCTAACGCTATCATTTCTAACGTAGTGATAACATGATGGCTTTTATTACTTAAACATTTAATATAAAACCTGTGAACTCACCGACATTATTTGCTGACGTTTTTAGCATGTTTGTCTCAGGTCGTTGAGGTAGCAGCTTATCATAGGCGCACGGAGTCACACGGCGTCTAGGATTCATATGCATTTTCCTTATCTTTTTCAGACTTACGTACTTTTGCATTTTGGGTTGTAATAAAGTTTACGCTTCCGCAGCGATGGATTTATAAAAACTTGATGGTTTGTTTATGTCATTGTACGTATCATATAGTGTCGTTTATTGTGACCGTTGACTTAGATCCTGGTTTGTCATGCGCCTCGCGGTAAAACCCCGCAGGTGGAATTTGAGGGTGTGACACTTCTCCTCATTAGAGTTCCAACCCAGTTCGCCAGCTTTCGTTTATTTTCAGTTTCTTAGTTAATTAGTAATTTAGTTTTAATTAGTTTTAATTTATTTATTTTAATTTCAATTTTAACCCCCTAATCAACAAACCAATTTAATAATAATAATAATATATCATGTAATTCATTAAAGGTAATCTCAAAAGTGTTAGATAAAGTCCTTAGGTTCGATACATGGTCTTGCCTACTTGCTACTTGCGATCGGTACACTTACTGATAGTGTGTGGTTTTAGAAGAGTCTAGGATTTTAACTTGATCAATTTATTTATATACTTACTTGCACACATCACATATGTTTCGAGCTGTTTTGGAATTTCCAAGCTTTTTATCAACGAACCAGTTCAAGTGATCACTGCTTATAAAACAAGGTTTTCTTTATCTTTTGATAGCAATTTAAATAATATTTTAAACTATTTTTTTTAACCAATTTGTCTATTTAAACGTTATCCAAAAAATACACGTTTCTTCAACTTCCCAAATACAATAGAGAATCAAGTTCATCTATTTCTGGTCTTCAAGTTTTTTCTATCAATGACAATGATTTCTTGGTTAACAATCCTTATTGTAACATTGGAGATGTCTGGGAAATTTCAGAGGTAAATAAAAAATATATAGACTTATAAGTATAGATTTTGACACTTTACTAAATGTTTCTTTTAAAAATAGCAGGTAATGGATATCATTGTTTTGGGTACTGTTACTGAAGTTCACAAGAACTTTGGTTGGTATTATATGGCTTGTCCCAAGTGTGATAATAAAGTAATTGTGAAATATGTATTGTATGAGTCAAGTGTTAATGTTGGAGGTTATGAAGAAAAATAAATTTTTACTTGCACACATGAAGATTGTAATCAGAAAGATGTCATAGCTGTTCCAAGGTAACAGTTATACAATAAAAAATATAGTATTACGAAATGGTAGAGCAATTTTTTAATTATTTACATTTTTGCCAGGTTTCTAATTCAACTCATGGTTAAAGACATTACTGGAGATGTAAAACTGAATTTGTTTCATCATGAAGCATCTAAAATGATTCCACTATTTTGCCAGGGTCCCTACATTGTTAACTTTCCAGATGAGTTATTTTATTTGCGTGGTAGAGAATTTGCATTTAAAATCTCTATAACAAAAGATAATTTGGAAACCCTCGATGAGGTCTACAACATATCTAATGTTACCGATGATAATTTTATTCTTTCTGAAATCAAACTGAAGTTTCAAACAGTCGATGAGGTGATTTTTTATATTAATTGATGTATTATTTACATTTAATTTTTATTTTTTTGCTTAGTTTTGTTTATTTGTAATACAGGTGAATGAAGGAGAACCATCTACTTTACGTACTGTTGAAACTTCAATTAGCTACTCAGGCTATAAAAGTACCCGTAAACTGGTGTCTGTTTACCAATTGGATGACAAGAAAAAATCAAAGTAGTCGAATTTCTGTGACTACACCTCTACTACTAGAATCATTCTACTTTTCTGTGATTTCTTTGCATTAGAATTTGATACATTCTGTTATTTTTAGACTGTTGTGTTTTGGTAATTCAGACTTTATGATGTTTTTTTCATATTTACTGTGTTTTGTATGTTTGCAAATTTATATGAACTAAAATTATGTGTATATATCTGATCCATACATCATATAAGACATATAACCTCATTATTTACTACATATAATCTGTCACATTAATAATTTCTTTTCAAATATCATCTTAATAATACAATAGTCAATAATTTAAAATATACGTTATTTTTTATAAAATACAATAAAATCCAAATCATATTTTTTTTTTATTAATATGGAAATGTAATCATTTCTTTTTATGAATTAATAAAAAAAACGTTTTTATGTATGATAAAAAACGTATATTTAAAAATTGTTTTTTACATAATAAATATGTTACTTTAAATAAATCAATCATAATTAGTAATAGTTATTTATTGTACGATAATCAGTCATAATTATGAAATAAACCGTAAATAATTTATTTACTTTAATATATTTCCATTTATAAACATATATATATATGTATATTCCAATCAACTCTAATATTATACTTTAAATAAATCAAAAAACGTTTTTTATTATGTATTTAATATGTTAATTAATTTTAAAATCATTCTTTAATTTATTTGAATTCGTAAATGAATTTTGAATTTGAATTTGAATTTTTTAATTTTCGGTTACTTAATTTAAATTTTCAGTATATAAACAACTCTTAATTCTTGGATTTCTTAATCACCTCTATACAATCAAATAACAACTTATAGTGTTAGCATCTCCTACCTATTAATCCAATTTTCCTCATTTCTACATTGTATGAAGGTAACTACTCTTTCTTTAATCTTATACCTTTCCTTACATTTATATAGGTCTCGAAATAAAAAATAGCTTTCCAATAACTTGTATTCAACTTTTTTTTACAGGTTCAATTTTCCAAACTTTTTGTGTATATAATCACATATGTTCTTCTTTAGTATGATATTATATATATATATATATATATATATATATATATATATATATATATATTGTAACGTGATATTCATCATTTTAACTTTATATTCATCAATATTACTAATTTTTACAGGTGTGTGTTGTTAGCTATAATTTTTACAAAGGTTAGACAATGTCAAATCAGGAAAATAGCAAATACACGTTGCCAACCTCTAAAGTACCAAAAAAACTAATTCAAGAAATGGTAATTTTTAGGATTCATTAGGATTTATCATATATTTATTATTATAAATATAGGTGTATATATGTTAACAAATTATTTTTTATGTAGCCAACTTGACGTCAACACCATTATCTGACTTGTCAAATGGTAAATGCTACATCCAATGTTTATAAATTTTCATAAAATTTTAATAATAAATATTATATATTTTTTTCTAACTTATATTTTTTTTCACAGTTGATTTTACAATTTCTACTAGACGAAAACGTATGAATGCATGTTTAGATATGATGAATTCAACTATAGATCCAACGCCTTCATCAACCTTGAATGATACTATTAATACAAATAAGTGTAAGATAGTTTAAAAACTTAATCATATGTTACTTATTAATTATTTTTTATCAGTCATGTTTTTTTATTTAACCTATACAATTAAGCAGCTGAGTCCCGGAAACGTCGTAAAGATACATCCGATTCGAGAAAGACAAACAGTATTTATAAAGTGTTTGCTTTGTCAATGAAGCCTTCCACATAATACGTTGTGTGACACCCCAGGAAAATCCCACATCGGACGTGGCCAGGAGAGATCCTTGGTTCATAAGTAATGTCTTGCCTCTTAAATCACCAACGCGTTTTGGGGCTTAATGTTAGTGGATGAGAGGAGAACTCCACAGTTAAGCGTGCTCAGGTGGGAGAAATTCCAGGATGGGTGACCTCCTGGGAAGTCTCCACTTGGGCAACCAAAAACAAATCCGTGAGCTCTGGATGGGCAAAGCGGACAATATTGGTGATGAGAGGGGCGGGGTGTTACACGTTGTCAACACCTTTGTCTAATATCTCAAATGGTATTTTTCTAATATATTTATAAAGTGTTTGCTTTTTATATATCTCATAACACTTAATTTTAACTATCTATAATTTTTTTTATGATACAGTAAATAAAGGATGTGACAATTCCGATTTGAGGCGAAACAACACATTGAAGGATAGAAATTCAAATATTACATCTTCAACTATTGGAAAAGAAAATATCTATTGTGGTATTACCATTACTTCTTACTATTTAAGTATAATAGTTTTATTTTATAAAATTTTTGTTTAAATACTTAACAACATTACTATTTGACACCAATATACAGGTTCTTCAAGTTATTTGACACCTTTATCTAACGTTACAATTCAAGATTTTGCTACAAGTAGCAATAATAAAATCAATAAACGGAAATTTAATTCCAGTGTAACTTTACATGGTGAATCATCTGCTTGTGGTGGAAAACGCAAAAATCGTCCTATCATTGATCCAATACCTATGGTTGACCTTTCTCAATGTTTGGATGACAATGTTGTCGAAAATCAATCCAATCAAATAAAAGGCATTTCTTCAGGTACTATTCAATCATTATATATTCAATTTTATTAAAACCTATATTTTTATAAATTTTTTTCTATAGTATGTATATTTTTTTTACTTTATTTATTGTTAAATGTATTTTGTAGATTACTTAGATCATGGGGACCAGACTGTAATTTGTGAAGATTGTAATGCACGATTATGGATTCTTGAGTCTGAGAGAGGATCTTCAAAATATAAAATAAAAAAAAAAACTTTTCTCTATGTTGTTATTATGGCAAGGTTTTGCTTCCTCCATTTAAGGAACCACCTAACAGTTACAAACAATTTTTTAATGGTGTTGATCCATTTAGCAAGTTCTTCTTAAAGAACATCCGACGATACAACTCAATGTTTGTTTTCACGTCCATGGGTGGAAAAATAGATTCCTCTATAAATACAGGGAATGCTCCATTTGTTTATAGAATAAGTGGAGAGAATTATCATGTTTTAGGTGATATGTTACCTCCCAATGGACAACAACCAGTTTTCTCTCAGCTATACATATATGATACTGACAATGAAGTATCAAATCGAATTAAAATTGTTGGGTACGTTTTTTATAATAATAACATACATAATACAATTTTTTTTATTAGATTACATTTATAATAATATACTTATTATGTATATAATATATATATATATATATATATATATATATATATAAATTAATTTATTTATTATTTTCTTAGTTCATCATCAACTGATTCTGCAAGAGAAAAGGAGCTTAAAGTTCAAATTGTTAACGATTTGAAAATAATGTTGGACTCTATCAACTCTTTGGTTATATCATATAGAATGGCAAGAGATTGTTTTCATGAAAATCCAAATCTTCAACTAAAGCTACGTTTAATTGGGAAGAGGAATCGTGATGGTAGGACATATAACCTACCAATTCTTCAGAGGTTGCTGCTTTAATAGTTGGAGATCTTGATGATGATACAGACAAGCAAGATATTATTGTGCAATCAATATCAGGCAAACTTCAACGAGTTGGTGAGTTACATCCTTCTTATCTTGCTTTTCAATATCCGTTATTGCTTCCTTACGGTGATGATGGTTATAGAGTTGATATACTTCATAAAGATGTTGAAGAAGCAAATGTGAATTCTAAATCATCGTCTAATAAAGCTTGTGTTGGTGAAAATTCAGAAAATCAAACCTCAACGTCCAAAACAATCAACCAAACTCGGAAAAATTTAACAATGAGGGAGTTTTTTTGCTTATAGGATACAAGATAGGGTTAATGAATATTCACTAATTCTAAATGGTAGAAAACTTTTGCAACAGTTTTTAGTTGATGGTTATACTATGATTGAGAGGGAAAGTTTGAATTTTATCAAGGGTAAGCAAAACATCTTGCGTAGTGAGACATATGAAGTACTTCAAAAAGAAAAGCAGCAAGGAAATAATGATACTCCAAGCATAGGTCAACGTGTCATATTACCTTCTTCTTTCACTAGTGGTGCTCGCTATATGATGCAAAATTATTATGATGCAATGGCAATTTGCAAGTGTTATGGATATCCTGATTATTTCATTACAATTACATGTAATCCTAAATCGCCTGAAGTTACCAGATATCTTAAACAAGGCACTCTGAAACCAGAAGATAGGCCAGACATCTTGTGTAGATTGTTTAAGATGAAACTTGACTCCATCATTAAAGACCTTAAGGATAAAGAATTATTTGGAGGTGTTAATGCAGGTAACAAATCAAACAAACTTATTTAATTATTGTTCTATTTTTTAAAATATGATTTTTTTAATTAATTATAATTTTTATTAATCGCAATTATTTTCAGTTGTATATACTGTTGAGTTTCAAAAGTGAGGGTTACCACATGCACATATTTATTTATTTATGAAAGCTGAACATAAGTTACCAACCGTTGAGCATATTGATAAGTTCATTTCAGCTGAGATTCCAGACAAGAAAGAAGATCCTGAATTGTACTCACTTGTACGTGAATTTATGATTCATGGCCCTTGTGGTATAGAATATCTAAATTGTCCATGCATGATTGACAAAAAGTGTTCCAAAAATTTTCCCAAGAACTTTCAAAACCAGACTTCTATAGATACTGAAGGTTTTTCTGTCTATAGGAGAAGAGATAATGGTTACTATGTTGAAAAGTCTGATGCACAACTAGATAACCGAAGTGTTGTTCCGTATAACAAGGTTCTTCTTAAGAGATATCAAGCTCATATCAATGTAGAGTGGTGTAACCAAGCTGGATCTATTAAGTATTTATTTAAATATATTAACAAGGGTGCAGATAGAGTTGCGCTTAATATCATTGAAAGCAAAAAATTACCCGGTCAAGATGTCGTAATTGATGAAATCAAGCACCACTGTGACTGTCGGTATCTCTCTACATGTGAGGCTTGCTGGAGAATATTCAAATCTGATATACATTATAGGACTCCTCCTGTGATGAGGTTACCTTTTCATCTTCCTGATCAACAGAAAATTGTTTTTGGTGCTAACGACGATATTGATGACGTTCTCCAAAAACCGTCAGTCGCTTCCTCGATGTTTCTTGGTTGGATGGAAAAAATAAAAATGATCCAAATGCACGAGAGCTCAGTTATATTGAGTTTCCCTCAAAATACGTGTGGAAACAAAAGGACCGGCGTTGGGAAGAAAGGCAATGAGTTAAGTCAATTGGTCGCATTCATGCAGTTTCTACATCAGTTGGTGAAGGTTATTTTTTGAAAATTTTGTTGAACAAGGTCAAAGGACCAACATCATTTGAAGATATTCTTACTGTTGATGGCAAGCTACAAAGTTCATTTCGAAATGCATGTTATGCTATGGGCCTAATGGATGATGATTCTGAATATATTGCAGCAATAAAAGAAGCTGCCTTTGTTGGAACTGGTGAACAGTTAAGGAAGTTATTTGCAACTTTGTTATCTTCTAATACCTTGTCCAGACCTGACAATGTATGGGAAGAAACGTGGAAATATTTGTCCGATGATATTCTATATAATAGAAGAAAAGATTTTGATTCTCCAGGTAAATAATTTATAAACAAACTTTTTTTACTATTATATTTATTTATTTATATTTTATATTATTAATTTTCTTATTAATTATTAATTATTGTTTGTTATGCTTTTCATCAGATTTGATTATTTCTGAAGACAAAATTAAGAATATAGCTTTGTTAGACATTGAAAATTTCTTACTTAGAAATAGCTCAAGTCTTCGACATTTCAACGGTATGCCATATCCTGACGTTGAGTTCGTAGAGTCATTAAATAATCGATTGATTTTTGAGGAGATGGGATACGATAAAAATATTCTTGAAGAAGAATTTTAAAGCCAAATTTCTTCATTAACAGTTGAACAAAAAAATATATATGAACGTATCATGAAAGCTGTTTCTTCATTAACAGTTGAACAAAAAAATATATATGAACGTATCATGAAAGCTGTTAATGAATAAAAAGGAGGCGTATTTTTCGTGTATGGTTATGGCGGTACTGGTAAAACCTTTTTGTGGAAGACACTTTCTTCGTCCATAAGATCTAAAGGTAAGATTGTTTTGAATGTTGCTTCGAGTGGTATTGCTTCTTTGTTGTTGAGTGGTGGTAGAACATCACATTCTAGGTTTGCAATTCCTATAAACCTTAATGAGGATTCTTTGTGCTTCATAAAACCAAACAGTGATATTGCACAATTGGTTAAAAAAACAGATTTGATTATATGGGATGAAGCACCTATGACTCATAAACATGCTTTTGAAGCTTTAGGTAAAAGTTTAAAAGATGTTTTTGGTGATCATGACGATAATGGTTTTGAAAAATTATTTGGAGGGAAGGTAATTGTTTTTGGTGGTGACTTTAGGCAGATTCTTCCAGTTGTTCCGAATGGCAGTTTAAGCTCCTCATACATTTGGCATAAGTGTGTTATTTTGAAATTAACGAAAAATATGAGGTTAATTTTTGGAAATAGTCATTCAAATGTTCAAGAAATAAAAGAATTTGCAGATTGGCTTTTCGATATTGGAGAAGGAAAGGTTGATTATGTGAATGACTTTACAGGTGTTATTCAGATACCAAATGATTTACTCATCACCGAATCTTTGGATCCCGTATCTGATTTGATATCCTTCGTATATCCATCTATTTTGGATAATTTTAGTGCTCCAAATTATTTTCAAGAAAGAGCAATATTGGCACCAAAGAATGAAGTGGTTCAAGAAATTAATGATGGACTTCTTTCACTTTTTCTTGGAGAGGAAATGGAATATTTAAGTGTTGATAGTGTTTGTCAGTCTGAAAATGTTAAAGAGAAGTTTGATGAAAAATTGGTTTCTCCAGATGTTTTAAATGGTGTTAAGTTATCAGGTATACCAAACCACTGTTTGGTATTGAAAGTTGGTGTTCCGATAATGTTATTGAGAAACATTGATCAGAAGAGCGGTTTGTGCAATGGAACAAGGTTGCAAGTTGTTAAAATGGGGAAACGTGTTATAGAAGCGAAAATAATTTCAGGGACTAATATTGGTATGCGAACATTTATACCAAGAATTACATTGTCTCCGTCTGATAAAAACACACCTTTCAAATTTAACAGGAGACAATTTCCAATTGCTTTGTCTTTTGCAATGACAATAAATAAGAGTCAAGGACAATCCCTATCCAAAGTAGGTTTGTATTTGAAAGATCCCGTGTTTTCACATGGTCAGTTATACGTTGCACTTTCAAGGGTAAAGAGTAGAGATGGGCTGAAGATACTAATACTAGATAAAGAAGGACGAGTTAAGAATGAAACGTCAAATGTTGTTTATCAAGAAGTATTTTCTAACTTATGAATACTTATTTTGTTTTAATGTATTTTAATTTAAGTTTTTAATGTTCAATGAAATTCGTAGAAAATGTTTAGCTTTATTACAATTATCATGTTCGATTACTTTTCAGTCTAATTACATATTTATGCAATTTCGTTAATTGTATGTTCCTTAAAGTTAATTCAAAATATATTTTAATCATAGTATTTAAAAATATTACAAAAATTACTTAAAAGATATTGATATCTTACTTAAACATATCATACAAATAACTTACACCATCTTCTCAATCTTTTCCAAATCCCACTAAAAACATTCCCAATTCTATTACAATCCTCGCTTATTATTAATCTTCATCATCAATCATCCTCATTCAATACAATATTCCGCCTCTTCTTCCCAAGAAATCGTCTGCATTATTCCGCAATCAAAGGTATTTTCTCTGTTTTATCAAACGTTAACCCTATCGATACTTAATATCTCTTAAATACTAATTGTTTGATGTTCGATTTTATGTTCCGATATATATCTGTTGCTTAATAATCGTAAGATTTAACTTTTTTGAGTTTTATATATTTAGATTTTTTGAAATACTTAATGTTATTAATCTTATTTCATATTTGCATGTGTATGCTCTGCTTTTTGAAAAAACTTATTGTTATTCAAATTTTTTTTTCATCGATTCAACAAATCTTTAGTTTTACTTCATGATCAATGAATATGATGTTTTTTTAATTGTTATTTTTTTAACAATATGTATTTGATCATTATTATATAATGATTCTTCTTAAGTGTTATTTTTATTGATGATTAGTGTGTTATCTTATTATTTGTTGTTTAAACTCTGATTAAACAATAGATTATTACTTTGCAAATAACTTTAACACAAACACTTTTCTATTTCACTTTGTGACAAAAACAGGTTCATTTTCTTGCTGTTAAAATGTTGAATGGTTTCTATGTCGAGTCTGAAAGTAAGACTAGGGTGTGCTTGGTAAGATATCTAAAATTGTTTAACAATTTTTTTTTTTATAATTCATATCTTTTTATGATAACTTAAATAATTTTATTATTATTTGAATTTGTTATCAGGCCCTGCATAGCGACTACGGTTCTTGGATTCAGAAGTTCAATTATCCGGTCGGTAATACGGAAATTAGAAATTTGGATTCTCAGGTCTTTGTTGTAAAAATTTTGCAAATTGCTGGTAGATATTTCTTATATAATGGATGGAGAACAATGATTCGAACACTAAATTACCCATCTTATTGTAAATTTGTGTTTCAATATGTTGAGAATCTGAAATGTTTTAGAATGATAACTTTCTATCAAGACGCAGTTTGCGCTCCCGGTCCGTTTTTCTATTGCAAGCTTGATGACCCATTCAATGAATACAAGAATCGGCTTGTATGTCTTTCTATCTCCATAATATGTTATACAATTCAAGTCATACAATATGTATTACTGTATTAACATTATTGTTTTTGTATTTCAGCATATAACTAATTTGGTGTGTCATGCAAAATTTAATAGACTAATTCCCAGTGAACCAGTTGTTATCAAATCATTTCCAGATCATGAATTTCTATGCCTGATTAATGGAGAAGATGGTCATGTTTATTTTACCAAAGGATGGCCTTATATCAGGAAAAACCTTTCAATAACCTGTCAACATCTCATTGTTTTTGAGATGGTTGATGAAGTTACTTTTAATATGTCCTTGTTTCTTAAAAATAAAGTTACACCTCCTCCCGATATGTGGGTTAATGATGTCAAAAAGGAGCATGCTGAAGATTTTTATAATGATAAAGACATCATTATTATTTCGGATGATGACTGCCAAGAGGAAAATGTAGCAACACCTATGAATGTTGATGATCATAATCAACCAGATGCTCGGGATGATTTAGGTGTACCAGTTGTTTTCATAGTTGACAATCATTTTGTAAGTTCAACTTCTTTAAGTCTATTCTTGTGATTCATGTTAATGTATTTTTTCATTTATTATTAATATGCCACACATTGTTATTTTTTTAGAGGATGAAGAAGCCTTGGGCAATTGAAAATGGTTTGAACATGAAGAAGAATTTGAAACTTACTGACGGTGATGGTGGGTTATGGAAAGTATCTGTTGGTGTTGAGCAATCAAATGGAAATGATCGTTACTACAGTAAAGGTATGCTGTCTTTTGTTGTGGATAAGGAGCTTCATTCACGTGACGAAATGCATTTCCTCTTTTTCAAAAACAAAGGTGTGTTGAAGCTCTCTCATGTTGTTAGTGCTCATGGTATTTAGGTTAGTTAGTGGCTGGTACCTTTTGGTTTTGATGACAACAGTTGGTGGGTTTGTGTTTAGAATGATGAATTGTTATAACTAAACTACTTATGCACGTTTAACTGGTTATTTAGTAATTCGTGGTTTTTGGTTTTAATATATGTAGTATATATACAGATCAGTATGTTTTTTATTTGCCTTTTTAATGTAATTAAGGTTATTAATGATTGTGGTTAATGGATCATTAGATTTTTGGTCATAGAATCTCTATTATGTTTCTGTTATGATGAATCTGCAGCTGCCATGTTTCATTTTTATAAACTTATAAAATTTAAAAATCTAAAAACAAGTAATCAAATGAATATTGATATTTTACTTAAATGTATTGTACATATCACATCCTCTATTCACAACTTTTTATATGAACTTAAAATCTAAACACAACTTTTCTAAATTCTATTCATAACACTTTAATCAAAGGACATTTATCATTATAATCAGCAATTATGGAAACACTCTATTTACAACCTAAAGCAAAATTCAAATCAAAATAATGAAAAATATTAATATAATAACAAAACCAATAGATTACTAACCATAACTGATTAAGGTTCATCTAATCAATATACATCAAAATTACAACTTTTACTAAAGTTGATAATAAACTGCATCATAACATATTCAATAGATATCAAACAAAAAGTATTTTAAGTTCATATAAAGCATACTATACTTAATAAGCTTCTTCATCATCATCCACTTCAGAATCGGATGACTCCTCTGCTTCCATCATTGCCGCTTGCTCCTTCAGACACATGATTTTTAGGCGGATCATTTGTTCCAGTTTCAGCATCACTGTGCTTCTACTGTTGTTAAACACGCGTACTTGATCGAGGCCCTCCAGGAAGTCTATGTCATTGCAGTTTTCAATTTCATCTCTTGTGTACAACCGATATTCACCATCGGTAAACTGCACACTTGAAATATTATACTTTTCAACAAAAAACCAACTGTTGACATGAAATACCTCCATAACTTCATCAAACTCATCCACTCCAAACATTTCATCCAACTTACTAATCAGTCTACTTTCTTCATCGCATGGCAACCCGATGGTTCTTCCAAACTCATATATTTCTCTTAGAAACTCTTCTCCCATTTGCATAATCGCCTTTCTTGAACCAAAAACTACACATGTGTTGTCACTCATGGCGACGAAATATCTACGCTTGATTCTGCAGAACCGCCATTGCACAACTATTTCCATTGTTTAATATCTTTTTTTTATAACTTGTGTGTGTTTATTTTGATGTTTATTTGATATTGTGATTTATGTTTAGTGATTATGATTATATACATATAATCAAACGCGTGTAAAGAACGGAAGTGACAACATCGATTTTCAACACTAATAGTCATTAATATTTGATACCCTATTAATTGTTTGATCAGATGAAAAGACATGTCTTTGCATGCAGTTTACAAAGTGGCGGTTCTTATTTCTGAATTTAATATTTGAATATTAATTATAAATTAAAAAAGTTAATTGTTATTGTTATTAACAAGACGTGTACTAGCCCAAGCCCAACTAAGTTTAGGCAAGTCTGTTGGGTTTCCAAATTTTATAGTCCATAATGTGTTTTTGGGTTGTATTTGTATATGTATTTTTTATTAAAACAAACATGTAAGTCATTTATACATAAGTTTATTCAGATTCATACATACATATGTGTGTGTTTATTTTTTAAATCTTAGGATACATAGAATACATATTTAGCTAACACATAAAAAGACATAAACATATGTATATGTATTTTAATATAAAAAGAAAATAAAATGTTTGAAACCATCCTTCTCAAGCTCATGCATATTACGGTTTTTTTTAATCCTATGTTTTCTTACTGATTTGCTTGAGGAAGATTTGTATTTTTGTTTATTAGTCATAAATGTGTTACCTAAATTGGGTTTAAGGTTTATAAAAACTAATTTCAAATCGTTTCTTCATCCTCTGTTTTTAATCTTAATGTTATGTTTATAGTTAAGTATTGTTATTTGTTTTTCCGATTTATTATTGTTTATAAGAGGATCGTTTATGCTGTTACCTGAATTAGGTTTATGGTTTATAAACTTAGATTTACTTTTTTCATCGTTGTTTCATGTTTGTATGTTTATGCTCTGTTTTTAAACATGTTTTACAAATGTGTTTTACAATGCCCTAACTTTATGATTTGCAGTTTACAAATGTTTATTCTTAGGTATTGATTATTTGATTATGATCTTTTGCTCTTTAGTTGATCATTATTATTTTATGCTTAATGTCAATTGTTTTTTTGATTGGGTTATGTTATTTTTTGTTGTTTACAATATGGTTAAACAATATTTGTTTTATGTTTCAAATAACACTAACACAAACACTTAAGTATTTTCAGTTTGTGATAAAAACAGGTGCATATTGTTGATGTTATAATGTTGAATGGTTTCTATGTTGAGTATGAAAGTAAGACTAGGGTGCGTTTGTAATGTAATTAATGTTATGTATGATTGGATTAATTGCAAATTTCGATTCTGGATTGGGATCATATAGTGATTGCTGGTCAGTTATATGTTTATACACAGGTTGTAAACCTAGACATATATCAGTTTGGTATATCTTTTAGTTTGGAAATTCATTCCTCCTGCAATATTAACTAAACCTGCAGCCACGAAAAACTTCCTGCAGATGTCACACCCTCAAATTTCCACTTGCGGAGTTTTACCGCGAGGCGCATGACAAACCAGGATCCAAGTCAACGGTCATAATAAATAACACTATATGAAATACGTAAACTCAAAACTTGGTTATCAAACCATTCAAATATAGCGGAAGCATTTAAAGATTTAATCAATTACAAACTGCGTTCCAAATTGTTCAAGACACTTATTTAAAATATGCCACTAAGCCTAGACGCCAATGCAGACCCGTGCGCCTAGTCCAACCGATGCTACCTTAGCGACCTTAGAAAAACATGCCAAAAAGACGTCAACATATATAATGCTGGTGAGTTCACAGGTTTGTTCAGTATGTTACCGAAATAGTTACCAAAGCGTTACCATGTCCATACTATACCAATGTTACCAAGTACGCTAGCTAGGCGTATGTTTTATTACTACTACGATTGGAAAACCATTACTAAACACGTTTAGCAATGTTTAGCAATGTTCAGCCCGAATGTTCAGCATGTTACCAATGTTACCAGTTCGAGACAATATGCACCCGCCCAACCCTCTAAGCCGATGAATGGGGCAGGTCACGCCCAATAGATCTATCCACATTTCCCCCGTGTGCATCCCGCACATTCATGGTTTTCCCCAGGACTTTAAAAGATCGTATAGCAATGCAAAGTTAAAAACATAGTATGACATATGTTACCAAAATAGTTTAGCGCACGTTTTCTCCCCCAAAAGTTAAAGCTGTAAAAGTGGGGCCGTGAACTCACCTTAGATTGCGTTCTTCAGTAAATAGTAAAGTGCCACGCACTTGATAATCCCACTACCGGAGATCTTTCAAAATGTTCACATAAGTGTTCCGACTAATAACCATAAGGTTATCTAGTCCCCGATTGTCCAGATCATAACCAAGTATGTTTTAAAACGTGTTTAAGTGTTCAACCGACACACTAGACCGACCCGACATCCCGTTAGTGACTCATTACCCTAACTAATCAAGTACACATAGATTACACACAAGGTTCAAGCATAAAACACTTAGTTTGTATCAAAAATCTCATTTTTGAATCAGAAGGGTCGAACCAGGAAGATTAATCCACCTTCGCCCGTTTTTAACCCACCTTCGACCCTTTAGAAAGCCACCTTCGACCGTTCTTAACAGATTCGACCAAACTGTCCAGGTTCGACCCTGGGATTCCACATTCGACCACTCGACCGGTCGAATGTACCCAGGTTCGACCTTGACAGATTACTTTTTCCAAAAACGCTTCAAAAACATCCGAAAACATCCCGAAACATTATTAAACACTGTAGTCAAGCATGTATAACTTATCCCTACAAAACCCCACCAATTTTGCCCCAAAACCTATCCGTTTCAGCCCTTTCCCAAAATGGCAAAGATTATGGAAGTGTCACATCATGCATGTAATCTTTACCCAATTTGGAAACCCCCAATCGTTTAATTGATAATACTAACATGCAACAAGCCCTAGATTCAATAAAATTCCCAAATTAGACTTGATATCATCATCTATCTAATTATAACCTTTGATAATCCTAAACTATTATCAATAACAGCCCTAGATCAGGTTTCTAGCATTAGCATAGTAGCAAATCATTAAACAACACATGGTATCACATAACACATAATTAACATATGTTTATTGATATGAAAACCTATGTTTGATGATAGGGTTTAGGTTTAGAAAGATGTTTAAAAGGTTTTTATTAACAAAAACATCCTTATAACAGATCTGGACATTTAGGGTTAGATAAAAACGAATTAAAATACTTGAATAAGGTTTAGGATTAAGAACACACCTTGGATTCTTGATTAGATGTTGTTGATAGGTTAGATTATGAAAAAGAACAGCAAAAACTCCTTCCTTAGTGATTAAAATTGTTTGAGAGTGTTTTGAGACGGTTAGAGTTTGTGAAATGGTGAAAAATGACAAAGTTTGGTATTTATACTAGTCCACATTCGCCCCTTTTACCTGGGCGAATGTACCCACATTCGCCCCTTTCACAGGGTCGAATGTGCATGTTCTGGTCGAATGAAACTTTTTCATTTCCACATTCCAGGTTCGCCCACTCGATGTGGTCGAACCAGGACTTATGTTTTTCTAGTTTTCCAATTTGTCGTGTTTAACGCATTTTAACGCACCTTAACATATAAGCATGCAACCTTAGTCTATGTTTAACATATTTAAGCATGGATGATTATCTACACATCGTTTAAACACATCTATGCATATAATCCACCACATGACAATTAATCTACACATACACTTTATTAGTTTATGTAATTTCACCAACAACGGGACCCGGTACTAGTGTATTCCCAAAACGACTCCCAATGATCCTCTAGATCATTGAACCCTAGACAATCCTAACTTGACCTGACTCAACTAACCTAGTTAAGTTCGTTTATAAATATTTCCCGCTAAGGTAGACTTAGGTGTTACTAAAATGATTAAGCCAAATATGCCGGGTGTCACAGCAGAGCATATCCAAATTCGACAATTGTGTGCAGCAATAGCAGGCCTCAATTAACCATATTCTTGGTATGTAATAACCACAATAAATACACTGAAACTATATGATCCAGATAGAGTTACGCTTAATGTCATCAAGTCAAACAGTAAATATCTTCGTATCATATACTTATATGTAAGTTATTATTTATAACCGGTGACAAACGGTATTATGATAGATGTTATGTCATTTGTCTTGGGGATCCACCGTGTGTCAACACGGGTCTCTAACCTAGTTAGAAATATAATGGTGTTTAATATAAAAATCAATTTTGTGAGTAATACTAGTAATTAGTTGACTAGAAAACTCATGAAACTTATTTTTGAGGTAATATAATGTTAGGACAAAAAGGATTGGTGAAACCACTTTTGCAAACCTTAGTCTAATTCACTTCTGTCAAAATACTCTAAGTATAGAACCGCTGAAGAAGAAGGATCAAACTGCTGAAGAAGAGATTCAGAAGTGCTGAAGAAGAAAAGTCATCAGAAGTTCTGAAGTTCAAACCAGACACTTCTACTGAAGAACTACTGAAGACAAACTACTCATCAGTAGTTTGTCATTCATCAGTACTTAAATGAAGATCTTTTCCACCGCCTTTGTATATCAGTAGTTTATTACTTTAGTATTTCTTTTTGCTTTATGTACAAGTTCCAAGACTGCAACTTGTTGCAACTTGTTTCTGAACTTGCTTTTGGCAAGGTTCATGTATTTGTAAAGTCTATAAATTGAAGGGTTCATCCCTCTGTTTTAGACATTGATTTTAATACAGAAATCCTTCAACACTTATTATTGTTATTTCAATTTCATGTTTATTGAGAATCTGTCAAAGTGTTTCATTCTCATTCAATACTTAGATTCTCAATAAACACCTATCATTTATTAGTTCTTGAATCCAGGGGGAGTAATAACTCATGTTGATAAGTGTAGCTTTAAACTTATAAACATTCCGATGTGCTATCACTCATCAAAGAACTTGCTAAACACTTAAGTGTCAACTAGCAAGTTCAACAAAGAGCAATATACTGATCCAACAATTGGTATCAGAGCACTGGTTTATCTGATCACATATCAATCTAACACAATGAGAATTAGACACAGGCTCTTATTGATATTCAATAAAGGATTATAAGCTCACTTTTATCAACATCCATCACTTTAAGAGATATTTGACAAATCAATACTCTTTAAAATGGATCCTCATAATACTGGTTCTGCCACTAAACCTGCCATGCTTGTAAGAAATGAATATAACATATGGCAAAAGAGAATGGCACATACCTTATCACAGACCAACACAGGTTGTTGGAGATCTGTGATATATGGTCCTCATAAACCAGTAAATATAAATCTTGAAACTAAGGAAGAGATTCCAAAAGAACCAAAAGCCTATACTGATGATGATTTCCTAAAACTTGAGCTTGATGCAAAAGCTTTTTCTATGTTGGCAATGGCACTCCCAAATGAAATCTACTCTGGCCTATTACATTGTGATAGTGCCAAAGAGCTTTGGGACTGCCTAAAAGAACAGTTTGGAGGAACTGAAGAGGTGATTGCCAACACCAGAGAAATCTTGGCTCAACAATATGAAACTTTTGCTCACATTAATGGGGAAACTTTAACTCAGCAATTTGAAAGATTTTCCTCATTAATATCTATGCTAAAACTAAATGGTCAGACCTATACAACTGTATCTATGCTTTATAGATTTTTAAGGTCTTTACCTGATAAATGGGAAACATACTCAATAGTCTTAAGATCTTCACCAGATTTTAGCTCCCTCGCTCTTACAAAACTTCATGGGAGATTACTTACTTTTGAGAGAGAAATTGATCAAAAGAAAAAGTTACAAAATTCTTGCAAAACTGCTGATGACTATCTACCAGGTAGTACAGCACTATTGGGACAAGACTCACCAACTTGTTCAAATAGTTTTGGATCTTTTGACCACATTGACATAACTGCTGGGATCTCATCTGAAAGATCATTCCCAGGTTATGACAATAATGACTTTGGTCAAACTGCTGATAACATGTGTTTTATCATGGATGACTTAAATAGTTTCAGCAATGATGACCTAGAAGAAATGGATATTTTGCACCAACTGGCCATGTTAAGTTTAAAAACAAATAAATTTTACAAAAGGTCAGGAAGGAAGTTTCCAGGACTTAACAGTTCTACAAAAATTGGTTTTGACAAATCTAAACTTAGATGTCACAAGTGTCAAAAGTTGGGACACTTTGCTAGAGAATGTAGAAGCTCTGGCTTTAACCAATCTCAGTCTGGAAACAATTTTAACCCCAATTATAACAGGAATAATGGAACACAAGGGAGTGCACATTTTGTACAGGCACAAGCTCCACAACACCAATATGTGCCACAAGTACAATATGTACAGATGCCTACTCAACAGATGCAGAGCCAACAATCAATCCCTCCCTTTCCAGCTGCTCAACAACCTCCACAGCAACAACAACCCTCTCAACAAAGTCTATTTACTTCAGGGTATGTTGACTGGAGCAGTCTTCCTTTTGACACCACAGAGTGCAATCCTGATGCAGACAACAAAATGTTTGACATCAACTGGGGAGAGCCTGACAATGGCAGAAAGAACTTTGCCTTAATGGCATTTGAGGGATGCTCCTCAAAATCTGCCTCGTCACAGGTATCAAAAGAATCTTTGACTAAACTATGCTCAAATTCATGCAAAGAATCTTTTGCTCTCATAAGAGAGACAAATGTGCACTTACAAGGAAAAGCAAATGATTCTGAGAGAAACTTCACTCAGATGAAATGTGATTTAGAAAGAAAACTTTCTGCAAAAACAAAAGAAGTTTCTAAATTAACTAATTCTGCTATTGAAACCCAAGCACAAATTAAAATCATGATAAATGACCTAGGAAATGTCAGACAAGAGCTTGCTGACACCAAGGTCACATGTGAAAAATGGGTGGAATCTTGTAAGGGGTACCAATTATTGCTAAACAAACAAAGTGCTTCAAATGTTAGGTTTGGCATAGGGTACAATCACACTGAAACACCAACAGATTTCTCTCCCAAAACTACTGAAGATGGGAGAAAAATTGTTTCAGGTGAAACTTCTGAAGAGGAAGAATGCACATCTTTCCATGAAAACTTTCTAAAGTCACACAAAGAAAGTTCTTCAAAAGTACTGATTAAATCTGACTTTAAGCCATTAGTAGTTTCAACTACATCAGGAGTTGAGAACTTGAAAACTACTGATGACCTAAAACCAATCAAAACAGTCAGAGACTTGTCTTTGAAAGAAAAGACAAAAGAATGTGAAATTTGTGGTCTGTTCAACCACAAAACAGAATTTTGCAGATATAGAAAGGGTATTCAGTTCAACAAGAAAAATCAACAACTGGTTGTGGGAAAACAAATCAAAAATGATTATGTAAAAACTTTTTCTCCCAAGAAACAACAACCAGCAAAAACCTTTTCTCAGAAAAAGACAACATCTCAACAAAAGTCTTTTTCTCAAAATTCTCTTTCAGTAGTTAGACCTGAATCATCAGCAGTTTCACAAACTGCTGAGATTAAAGATCTTATGAACTTGGTACAACTACTGATGACCAAAGTTGATGGTGGTCCTCAAAAGGATACCACCATTGTTCTTAATGCAAAATCCATTGCCAAAAAGACATGGATTTCTAAACTTGGTCAAGAACAAACTGTAAATGTTCTCAAGAGCAAACCCAAAGCCAAACTGGCTTGGGTTCCTAAATCTAACTAATTTGCTATCTTGTGCAGAGAGTTTCCAGAGGCTTAAATAGCATTTGGTATGTAGACAGTGGAGGCTCAATGCACATGACAGGATGCAGATACCTGATAAACAATTTTATCAGTTAAAGAGATGGATCTGTATCCTTTGGGAACAATGCTAAGGGATATGTGCTAGGACATGGCAATGTCTCCTCTGGCAAAATACAGTTTGACAAGGTCAGTCTGGTTGAAAACCTTGAGTACAACTTGCTGAGTGTGTCACAAATGTGTGATAAAGGATATTCTTCCTTTTTCACAAAGACAGCATGCAAGAACATATCACCAGAAGGCCAGAAGTTGATAGAGAAGATCATTGAAGATCATACTTTGTTAATAGCCAAAAGATGTGGCAATGTCTATGCAGTGGACATTGAAAAAGACAAAGTACTGAACAACACTGCCTGTTTCTTCTCAAGGGCATCAACTTCAGAAACTGATCTCTGGCACAGGAGACTTGGCCATGTAAACTTTAAAACCATAAATAAAGTCACAAAAATGGGCTTGGTCAGAGGTCTACCCATAAAAGTATACCAGTGTCAAGAACACTGTGTATCCTGTTTAAAGGGAAAACAGCATAAGTCCTCTTATAAGTCTATTGAAGAATCAAAAACAACTGCATGTCTTCAACTACTCCATATGGACTTATTTGGGCCTGTAAAAATCATGAGCCTTGGTAAGAAGAAGTACTGCTTAGTCATCATTGATGACTACTCAAGATTTACATGGGTATTCTTCTTATTTTCTAAGGATGAAGCTACTGAAATCATCAAGTTCTTCATTCTACAAGTAGAGAAGCAATACTCTCTACCTGTCAAAACCATTAGAAGTGATAATGGGACAGAGTTCAGGAACAAAACTCTGGATGAATTCTGTTTGTCTGAAGGGATTATTAGACAATTCAGTGTTGCCAGAACTCCTGAACAAAATGGTGTGGTAGAAAGGAAGAACAGAACATTAATAGAAGGAGCAAGAACAATGTTAGCTGATTCTGGCCTACCTTTATACTTTTGGGCAGAAGCAATTAACACATCATGTTATGTTCAAAATAGAGTTCTTATTGTCAAGAGACATTCAAAGACTGCCTATGAAGTTCTTCATGGCATGAAGCCCCTTATCTCCTTTTTCAGGGCTTTTGGGTGTCAATGTTTCATCTTGAACATCAAGGAATCTATTTCAAAGTTTGCTGCCAAAGTTGACTCAGGTTACTTTCTTGGTTATTCCTCAACTAGAAAAGCCTACAAGGTTTTTAACTCAAGAACCAGGATAGTAGAAGAAACACTGGATGTCAAGTTCAATGAGTCAAAACACACTCTCATTCCAGCACATCCTGCTGAACTCTTTGACCTTGACAACTTCCATTTTGAACCTGAAAAGACTGTCACTTCATCCAAACCTACTTATTATGGTGATCAAAGGTTTGATGATGAGGATCCAGCACCATGGTCTCCTCAAACAGTCATTAAGTCAACTTCAAAACCATCAGAAGTTTCACAAACTTCTGATTCAAATACTGAAGGACAAACTCAAACATCTGCTTCAGCACCTGCAACTACTGAAGACACTGAAACTGCTGAACCAGATATAATAGACCTCAGCAGTTTGTTTGAAGAACATGAGCCACCAACACCTGTCAGTGGTTTACAATAACTGATCGAACACAAAGACCATCCACTTGATCAAATCATGGGTGATATTGCATCAGGTGTTCTTACAAGAAACCAGCTTTCCAACTTTTGTCTATTCTCAGCATTTATTTCACAGTTGGAACCAAAGAAGTACCAGGAAGCCCTCAAAGACAACAATTGGGTGAAGGCAATGCAAGATGAATTGCTTCAATTCAACAAGCAACAGGTATGGGAAATCTGTCCCCTACCACCAAACAAGCAACCAATTGGCACAAGATGGGTTTTCAGGAACAAAGAAGATGAAGCTGGTATTATAATAAAGAACAAGGCAAGACTGGTAGTACAAGGTTACTCTCATGAAGAAGGAATTGACTATGATGAAACCTTTGCTCCAGTTGCAAGGCTTGAAGACATCAGGTTATTTCTAGCCTATGCCATTTCCAACAAAATAAAAGTTTATCAAATGGATGTCAAGAGTGCATTTTTGTATGGAAAAATAAAAGAGGAAGTGTATGTTTGTCAGCCACGTGGGTTTGAGGATCCTTCTCATCCTGAGTGGGTGTACAAACTGGACAAAGCTCTTTATGGGCTCAAACAGGCTCCAAGAGCCTGGTATGATACACTTTCAACCTTTTTACTCAAAAATAACTTCACAAGAGGTGCCATTGATAAAACTCTTTTCATAAAACATGTTGGAAATCATGTCTTACTTGTTCAAATATATGTTGATGATATCATTTTTGGTTCAACAAACACAAAATTGTGTGATGAATTTAAGAAACTCATGCAATCAAAATTTGAGATGAGTACAATGGGAGAACAGCAGTACTTTCTGGGACTACAGATTAACCAACAATCAAATGGAACTTTTATACATCAATCAAAATATGTTAAAGAATTATTAAACAAATTTTCTTTACAAGACGGTAAATCATGTTCCACTCCCATGACACCAACCACACAAGTTGAACCAGATGATCAAGGAAAACAGGTTGATCAAACCATGTATAGATGTATGATAGGTTCCCTTTTATATCTAACTGCTTCTAGACCAGATATTATGTTTTCAACATGTGTCTGTGCTAGATATCAATCAGCTCCTAGGGAATCACACCTTATTGCAGTCAAAAGAATTTTCAGATATCTGAAAGGAACTCCCACACTTGGAATTTGGTATCCTGCTTCAAGCAATACCAAGTTATCAGCTTTTTCAGATAGTGACTATGCAGGGTGTAAAATGTCAAGAAAATCAACATCTGGTGGTTGTCAATTCTTGGGAAACTGTCTAGTGTCCTGGCAATCAAAGAAACAAACATATGTTGCAACTTCAACTGCTGAAGCTGAATACATTGCAGCTGCAAGTTGTACATCACAGATACAATGGCTCCAATATCAACTTCTTGATTATGGAATCAAAGAGACCAAGACACCATTGCTTGTAGACAGCAAATCTGCCATTAGCATCATTCAAAATCCTGTTCAATTTTCAAAGACTAAACATATTGAAATCAGGTATCATTTCATAAGAGATTGCTATGAAAAAGGCAAGATTGAAGTGAAACATGTAGCAACAGCTAATCAAATAGCTGACATTTTCACTAAACCCCTTGACACATCAACATTTCAGAAGTTAGTATCCATGCTAGGGATGCTAAATTTGTAAGTGTTTCTCTTTATTTTTCTGCGCAAATCTTTTATTTTTCACTTACATCTGTTTTCAAAAACTTGAAAAACTTCTGAAAAGAGAGAAACTATTGATGAACAAAACATCAGTATGGGGATATTTTCTTAAAAGTGATTAACTTCTGATAAAACAATCTTCAGAAGTTATGAATAAAGTTTTTATAAAGTATTTCTCATCAGCTGTTCAAAACTGCTGAAGAGAAAATGGGAACTACTGATGAAGATAATTCTTCATCAACAGTTTAGTCAAAAAGGGCAAATCAGACTTTTCCCATCATCAGAAGTTTAACCTAGTCGGTTTAAAACTTCTGATAAAGAGGTTTTTAACCTAGGCGGTTTAAAACTTCTAATAAAGAAGATCCAAGCGGTTAAAAACTCCTGATAAATATCTTTTTTCAACACTTATCCATTCAAAAACAAAAATTCCCTCCTTCTCTCTCAAGAAAGCTCTCAAACCCCTGAACCTGCAACATAAACACTGTTCGATTCATCAACACACACAAAACCACATGGCTTTAGTTCTTAAACAGGGACACAATCTCAGAGCCTACTTAGAAAAACAAGAAAGCTGGTCCCAATACGATGAGATCATTGATCTCGTCGTCAAATCCCAATATTTCACCGCTCTCACAATAGACCCACCAATACATCCTGAAACTCTCAATGAGTTCTGGGCAAATGCTGAGACAGTGATGGTGGATGATGAAGTTATCTCTCTCAACTCAACAATTAAAGGGAGACAAATGGCCATCACACCGGCCATACTTGCAAACAGACTGGGGTTGAATGATGTGAATGCCCCTGAAAAGTTTGACAACTTTGCAATCCACCTAACCATAACTGAGTGTGGTTATCAAGGTACTCTCTCACAAGCTACTATCTTTAAAAAGTATTTTGAACCAAAATATAAACTTTTGTTTCATTATATAATTATCTGCTTGAGTCCTAAAACAGGGTCTTATGACCAGATGCCCTCAACCTTTCAACCAATTTTTCATTCCATTGTGAATGAAACAAATTTCAGGGCATCAAAACTTTTCTTTAATGAGTTGGTGTTACATCACAATAACACTAAGAAAATTTTTTTGTTATATCCAAGGTTCATTATGCAATGCATAATAACTGAACTGGGTAATGAGGTGCTTGTGGGTAAAACTGAAATTTTAAAACCCTTAACCTCACAAGCATACTCAAGGCACAACAAACAGGCTGCCTGGCCAGAAGATGACCAAGGGGAACCAAAACCAGTCCCCATGGAACCCTCATCTTCCAAACCTACTCCACCAAAGGCCAAGAAACCCAAGGTACAAAAACAAAAACCCACCAAACCTAAAAGAAAAGTTGTTCAGGAGGTTGAGATGCCTGAATAAACTATTGTGCAATCTGCACTTCTTAAAGATGTGACTGAAACATCCTCTCAGTCTCATCCATCTCAAACCCCACCAAGAGCACCAATAACAATCCTTTTCAAAAGAAAAAGACTTAAGAAAACTATTCCAATTGATTCTTCTTTTGAAACTGCTGAACCCACTGCCCAACCTACTGAACCAGCACCCCAAATTTCTGAACCAGACATTGAAATAGCCAAACTTCTCTCTGGGCTAAAAGAGAAAGTCCCATCTACACATGTCAGTCCCCATCAACCACATAAAACAGGGGACATGGCCTCAGAAATTGACATGGATGTGGACACTCAAAGCCCTAACCAAAGAGATGAGGATGAACCAGAGTCTCTAAGCCCAAACTTTGAAACTTTTGGTACTTTTGAGGCTGCTACTACTCATTTTGTAACACCCCGCCCCTCTCATCACCAATATTATCCGCTTTGCCCATCCAGAGCTCACGGATTTGTTTTTGGTTGCCCAAGTGGAGACTTCCCAGGATGTCACCCATCCTGAAATTTCTCCAACCTGAGCACGCTTAACTGTGGAGTTCTCCTCTCATCCACTAACATTAAGCCCCAAAACGCGTTGGTGATTTAAGAGGCAAGACATTACTTATGAACCAAGGATCTCTCCTGGCCACGGCCGATGTGGGATTTTCCTGGGGTGTCACACATTTACCACCCAGTGGTGGACCTGAGGACAGAAGTAACATAGCTAAGACCTCAACAGTGGCAACTACTGATGAAGGCTTAATGCCTGAGGTAGAAAATCCTCTGAACCAAGAAAAAGAGGTACATGAGACAACTGAGTTGGGCTCAGCTCATGATGTAACTGATACAGTCCTCATTGAGGATGTAATCAGGGATTCAGATGATTCCATTGACTTGGATGATTTTTCAAAACACCAAACTACTAAATTGACGGCTACAAGTGAAGGTCCTACACATGGTGTATCTAAGCTCAAGAAGCTAGTCACACCATCTCAGGTTAAAGCCCACTCAATCCATGATTCCCCTAGAGTGGCATCTTCTGTACAACAAGAAGATCACCCAAAAACAAATCCCTCACTACAAATGCCTACCCAATTCCCTGGGCAAACAAGCATAGACATGAACCAGCTATGCAGCCCAGATGGTCCCTTATACCACATGATGAGCACCCTCATCAAGAATCACTTCCAAACATACACAGCTAACTTGGAGCTGTCCATGAAGAACCAATTTGGAGTGATACAGACAAAGATGAATGATCTGTCCAACAAGATTGACTACAACAGCAAACAGATTGCTCATCTTACAGGTCAGTTCTCCCAAGCTTCAACATCAAAAGCTGATGAAGCCAAAAAGGGGGAGAAAATCAAGGTACCTATGGATACACTTGAAGCCAGAAGAAAGGCAAGAGTGGCTATCCTAGCAAGAGATCAAAAAGATCAAGCCAGAAAAGAAAAATTGGCCCAACAATTTGGTATCTCTATTCAAGAAGTAGAAGATGCTGAAAAGACTGATGAATCCCAAGGGTACAATGAAGAAACCTCTGATGGCCAAACTTCTGATGAAAAATCAGAAAGTACTGAAGACAATCCTTCAGTAGTTGACAAACCTTCAGTTGTTGTCAACCCATCAAAGGTTAACACTTCCAAAACTAAAACTGCTGACCCTTCCAGAACAACTGCTTCTATTCAACCAACTTCTGTTCCTACTAGGCCTATTACAACAGTTACCATAATGACTGTGCTAAACCCTTCTCCAATCTCTTAATCAGCAGAACTACTTGAGAAGAGTTTAGTGGCAGCCCAAAAGAAGGCCAGAGAAGATCAGATCTGGAAAACACTGGAAGAAAGGGATGACTTGGATCTAAGCCATGAAGAAAAACTTCAGGCTTATGAAGCTGAACTCCAAAGGCAGGCTAGCCTAGACCAGATTGCTGAAGAAGATAAAAGACATCAACTAATGTCTTACATTACAAAGAACAGCAAAATCAAAGCCCACACATTGAAGAGACTCTCTGTGGAAGAGCTGACTAGAAGAGCTCAACTTATTGCAGATAAGCTTGCAACAAGTAAAGACACAAAGGCCAAGAGAGCTCAGATGATAGAAGAACTGGTAGCTAATGGTTATGGTTCAAAAGCCTCAGTGTCCAAATGGAAAGAAGAAAGATTGGTGGACACATATAGAAAATATAAGGCTGCAAGGGCTGCAAATCCAGAGAAGTTTCAAACTGCTGAAGTTTCAACTTCAGTCGTTAGAACTTCTGGTGTTCAAAGAAGACCAGCTACACAAAGAAAGAAATCAGAGGAGAAAGTAAAAACTGATTTCAGAATGGTACTACTAGAAGGTAGTACAGTAGTCCATTCTGATTTTGACATAGAAGAAAAGCCTCTGATCACACAATTCAGGGATCCTTCCACCTTTGCATATCAAATCTAGAAGACCATCACAGACAAACTGCACACTAAGGTAGTAACTGAACATCATTTGCCAACATTTCAGATACCTAATGTGATGGAACAACAGCAGGTAAGTGAATCCCACCTGAGAGTCACTGAAGTTGAAAACATTCAACACTCAGGAGAAACCCAGGGTACCACCATGGTTCCCTACACTTTAGACTTTGACAAGTCTAAAGAACCAATCATCAGATGGTCCTTTACTGATAACAACTCAGTACTTGTGACAAGAAGAGATCAGACAAGCAGGGCATATAGGTCGATGAATGAGCTGAAGAAACTATCAACCAATGACCTGCTTACAATCCAACACTTAGAACCACAGAAAGGGTCTCTTACTGATGAACAGCTGAACCAGCTCAAGAATTCCATGTTCAAAGGAATATGGAAAATTGTGAAGGACAGAAAAGAACAATAAGGAATTAGTAAGGTTTTGGCTTCATCAATCCAGGGGGAGATTTGTAACACCCCAACCGATGGCGGAAACATCGAGGTGCCACGTATGAATGATTGTTCAGTAGCTCATGGTAGTATACAAGTTTAAATAATCCTTTAATACATTACGATATTGAATTACATTAAAGTCTACATCAAGTAATCAACAAAGCTTCAAATATCTCCTCATGCTAGCTCTAAACTTCGAGCATCAGTATTTCCTGTTGAGTTTGGAAAAATGGGGGGGTCAACTAGAAGTTGGTGAGAATACATAATCCATGTTAAGCATATAGATTAAGTATAAAAGTTTAGCAATTCGTATGTCTATCGTAAATTTAAGTCTACATGAATAGTATATATATATATATATACACATAAAATGTAAGGGGGGGAGTTTAAAATAAAATTGGCCAGAAACATCAAAGATGATAGATTTATGTATGATGTAAAGGGAAACATATGATTTGAGTTAGATGTTGGACTTATGGGTAATATTATAAGTTTGTAAAATGAATTAGGATTGTGAAACCCAGAAATGATTCATGAAGTTTAAGCTAATGAGGGAATTATATAAGAAGAAAATATATTTGAATTGTAAAAATTTTGAGATTCAAAACTTAGATTTTATTCGGGAGTGAGAGGGTATAAATGAAACACAAAGATTGTAAATATTTAACCACGGATAAACGAAAATGTCGGCTTATCAAAACAGGTCAGATCTAAGCTCAAGGAATTTGTCCTAATAATCTAGAAGTACGTTAGGATTGTAGCAAATAAGTGAAACAGAGTAGGCAAGACTAAGTTAGGCTAAGAATAAGGATGAGGATAGGGATAGAGACAAGGATAAGGTAGAGCTACAAATAAGGGAAGCAAATACTGGTTAATGTCCTAGGGTTATAGACTAGATTATTTTTCTAATAACCTAATTCCCTATAACCAAGGCTCTGATACCAATCTGTAACACCCCAACCGATGGCGGAAATATCGAGGTGCCACGTATGAATGATTGTTCAGTAGCTCATGGTAGTATACAAGTTTAAATAATCCTTTAATGCATTACGATATTGAATTACATTAAAGTCTACATCAAGTAATCAACAAAGCTTCAAATATCTCCTCATGCTAGCTCTAGACTTCGAGCATCAGTATTTCCTGTTGAGTTTGGAAAAATGGGGGGGTCAACTAGAAGTTGGTGAGAATACATAATCCATGTTAAGCATATAGTTTAAGTATAAAAGTTTAGCAATTCGTATGTCTATCGTAAATTTAAGTCTACATGAATAGTATAATATGTTGAATCGACATAATCAAACCTCCGACTAGTTTAGGTCCATCCCGTCATCTACGGTTCACCTTAGTAATATGTTGGAACGATAACAATCACCCACGCTACCTATGTAGGAGGTACACGTATCCGGGTGGGATTGTCAATCCAATAGATCTATTATTGAGTATCGCCGGCTTGGCCATAGCTAATGATTATGTAATGTTGAAACTCGTTGAAACTCGTTGAAACTGTTGACTAATTCATGAGGCTATAAAGTTTACAACTAGATATGCATGTTGAATTGCTTAAATAAAATGTTGCAAGTATAAAGAATCGCATAAACATGGTTACGTAAACTCACCTTGATTGTGATGGACTTGTTAGAATTTTACGGGAATCAACGAATTTTTGCTTGTACCTAATTAAGAATGATGTTTTAGTATCTATGGTTATAGCGTTGGAGCATAGTACTTTTGATTTACATACTAGTTATATTTCATTTTTTTTTTTTGTACAAGGATTATTCATTCTAGAAATTTACAAGCACACTGGGCGTGCAACCAGCGAGCAAAATTGTGAAACACCATTTTGCTATCATCTTTGTTTTCTATCAGTTTGATAAGTTTAATAAATTATATTGATAAATCCAAGTTTTCAAAATTCATGATTTTGTACTTATTAAACATAAAAGTGTAACCATCATTTAGAGATATATTTTAGGTTTCTAAAAACAATTATTTCATAAATATTTATTGGTAGTGGCCGACATTAATTCATGGCAACATGGGTGTGTTTCGCCACTAACAGTCACCGAATTTATAATAATAAAACATGCAAGGTTTTCACCCCATGCAAATGTATAAGATTCAATGGCTTACCTGTGCTAACAAAAGTAAGGCGCAAACGATTAAGATAATTAAGTAAGGGTAGCTCCACGAGATGGTAACGAACGACGGTTTCAACTAAAAAATGACGGTGGTGTTCAGGTGGTGGCGTCGAAGGTTGTGGTGGTCGAAAAGTGCAGGATACTTTCGAATATTATCACCAAAAATTTCCACCGTTGTGTTGGTTGGGAGGTTGATATTTAGCGGGGTCGCGAGTGAAGTTGTTTTGGTCGGAAATGTCACACCCTCAAATTCCACGTGCGGGGTTTTACCACGAGGTGCGTGACACACCAGGATCTCAGTCAACGATCACAATAAACATACAACAAACATGCAATCATAATTATATTTAAAAACCAAAATATCATGCTTTGAGCTGTAAACCAGCAGCGGAAGCATTCTTGTTTACAACCAAAAGACATATCATTGTTTACAAAGACATTGTTTAATATGCTTCAAAACAATAGACGCTGTGCATGACTCCGTGCGCCTAGCCCATTGATTGCTACCTTAGCGACCTGAGAAAACATGCCAAAAATGTCAACATATAATGCTGGTGAGTTCACAGGTTTTCTTTTATAAAAGAGTTGTCACAGGTTCACAAAGATCATTTCCGTTAATACTATGTCATAAGAACGTTAGCTAGACGTTAAGTGTTTTTACTACTACGGTTGGGAACCCATTACTAAACATGAACCAAAAGATGATACCAGCCCAGACGACTGGGCTACCGATGCCTCGGTAACCCGATAGGTAGAGACAACATGCACCCGCCCGGCCCCGCCGTCGAGTGGGGCTTGTGAGGCCCAATAGATCTATCCACATTTCCCCCGTTGTGCGTTCCAGCACATTCATGGTTTCCCCCTGGGACTTTCCATAAAAGCCGTATAGTAACATAAAGTGCCCATAGTATAACATGACCTTTAAATAGTTCGTACAAGCATGTTTCTCCCCCGAAAGCAAGACAGTAAAAGTGGGGCTGTGAAACTCACCTTGGATTGCGTTACTTGAAAATAGTTAAGTAATTATGTTATGATAGTCCCAAATAGCGGCGACCTATCATAAGATGTGTATAAGTATTGGACTAATAACCCGCAGGCTAACTAGTCCCCGAATGTCCAGACCGTGACCATAAACGTTTGAAAACACCTTTAACTGTTAAACCGACCGTGCCAGACAAGACCCGACATCCCATTGGTGACCCGACATTCCACGTGTTAGATAAATGCAAGACATCATGCAACATATGCAATTAAACACTTAATACGCGCAAGAGTTCACCTAGTCTAGCATAATGTCCAATTAACGCATAAACAGGTCCGAACACGTCTTACTAAGTCATTGGGTGTATCCCGAGGTTCCTAGCATGTTCCTAGGTGTCAAATCGTGTTCCGGGATGTCAAAACGCGTTCACGACAGCAGTACATGCGATTAGGAAGGTCACACGTGAGTAGGCATCAGCCTACAGGCGATTAGGGGCCTAATCGCCTGATGTATCAGGCGAGTAGGGTCCCAATCGCCTATAAGTCTGCATAATCGCCCCCAGCTCAGGCGATTAGGATTCCTAATCGCCTGCAGCTGCTGTGTAACGGGTTTTCGCGCGTTTAACCCTCCAAATCAGATCCGAAACATGCAACGACACCCAATATCAAACCTAAATCATTTACCAACCCATTTCAAGCAAAAACCCCCCGACATAACACTGATCTAGCATGTTCTATGCAATTATTTCCTAAAATGGCAAAGTACTAGGTTTCACCTACCAACCTTATCTTTCCTTAAATGGAAACAATCAGATTTCAACCTCTACCAACATGTAGATCATCAAACCTCTGATCTAACATCTTCCTAGTATGAATCCTAACAACATTGCATCAACAATCATACCATAATCATCCTAAATCCTCAAGAACATACAAATGGGTCAAAATATGCATTTTCTTCAAAACACCACAATAATGGCTAAAATTCTAAGACAGCCTTCCTAATAATCTCTACATAGCAGAAGTACAATCATATCTTGAAAACATTCATGTTAAAATCACCAAGAAGACCAACATATGCATGTAAACTTCACATATAACAAGCATTAAGGTGTAGACTTGGTTTAGGACTCTTTTGAAAGGTTTTTAAAGACACATTTTGTTAAAACAAGGTCTGGAACTTTGGGGAACTCAAAATAACAACTTTACAAAGGTTAGGGATGAAGAACACACCTTGGGTTTTGTTAAAGAAAGGTGTGTAAGCTTGGAGATGATGATTTTTGTAGCAAAAAGAGTTCCAGAGGTGTTTCAAGGTGTGTGGGTGGTTTGGGAGCAGCTAGGGTTGTTCTAGAGGTGTTTGGGGAGTTAAGGGTTCTATTTATAGGTGTTTTGACCCGGACCCTGCTGTTCATGCGATTAGCAGTACCCTTCATGCGATTGGGGGCCTAATCGCATATAACCTCAAGCGATTAGGTCCCAATCGCCTATAAACTCTCCTACTCGCATGTCCCTATAGGCGATTAGGCTCTATTCCAGGCCCTAATCGCCTGATACCTACCAGGTTGGGTTTTCGGCGCGTTAAACGCTATTTTAACATATTTAAACACGTATTCACATACCGATAAGTCACATAATGATTTCAAACATATAATGCATGATAACTAACACGTTTACATCCGTTCACCAATTCCCGGGACTCGAGACTCGTGTGTGCATTAAACCCGGCGATTCCACGAATCGCCGATCCTTGTACCCATAGTTATGGACCGACTCCCGATGACCCCGCGGATCATCATAACGACTCCCGATGATTCCCAGAATCATCATACCGACTCGACTGACCCCGTTAAGGACGTAATATGCATGACTCGCTAAGGTAGACTTACTAGTTTAGTCAACGTTACTAACCTGAGTTTGCCGGGTGTCACATCATCCCCCTGTTGAAAGAATTTTCGTCCCGAAAATTGCCCAAGGCCAAAAAGGAAGAGACGAAAGAGAAGAAAAATTTTCCGGTTGCCACATCATCCCCCTGTTGAAAGGAATCTCGACCCGAGATTCATTCAGCTTCAGCAGGGACATGTCTTGATTCGAACGCGCGCTTAGGAAATAAATGGGGATACTTAGCCTTCATTTGATCTTCCCGTTCCCACGTGAACTCCGGTCCACGATCAGAGTTCCAACGGACTTTAACAATGCGGATTTTACTCCGGCGAAGGCTACGGATTTTATAGTCAAGAATTTCAACCGGTTCCTCTACGATACGCAGACGATCATCTACCTTGATCTCCTCGAGAGGAACAACCAAAGATTCATCCGCCAAACACTTCTTCAGATTAGAAACGTGGAAGACATTATGAATATTACTGAGCTCAGCCGGCAGATCAAGCCTGTATGCTACCGGTCCAATCCGTTCCAGGATTGCGAACGGTCCCACATACCGAGGATTCAATTTGCCCCGCTTCCCAAAACGTATAACGCCCTTCCACGGAGATACCTTCAACAAAACCCTGTCGCCAACCTCAAACTCCAAGGGCTTGCGACGACGATCGGCATAGCTCTTTTGACGATCCCGAGCTGCTGCCATGCGGTTACGGATTTGTACGATCTTTTCGGAAGTCTCGTACACAAGTTCCGGGCCGGTGAGTTGACTCTCACCCACCTCGGCCCAACAAAGAGGAGACCGGCATTTCCGCCCGTAAAGAGCCTCGAACGGAGCTGCCTTGATGCTAGAATGGTAACTGTTGTTGTAGGAGAATTCCACCAACGGTAGATGACTCTCCCACCCCTTGCCAAAATCGATCACACATGCCCGAAGCATGTCTTCTAGCGTTTGGATCGTCCGCTCACTTTGACCGTCAGTTTGCGGATGATAGGCTGTGCTCATGTCCAACTGAGTACCCAGAGCCTTATGCAAGGATTTCCAGAAGTTAGAGGCGAACCGAGGATCACGATCAGAAATAATAGAGACAGGCACCCCGTGCCGAGAGACCACCTCCTTGAGATATAACCGTGCCAGACGCTCGAGGCCATCAGTATCTTTGATAGCGAGGAAGTGCGCAGACTTTGTCAACCTATCAACAATTACCCAGATCATGTTACAACCACTGGGCGATTTCGGGAGTTTGGTCACAAAGTCCATCGTAATCCGCTCCCACTTCCACTCAGGAATTTCAGGCTGTTGCAGAAGGCCGGATGGCTTTTGATATTCGACCTTGACCTTGGCACAGGTCAAGCACTTGCTCACGTACGAAGCCACGTCCGCCTTCATGTTCGGCCACCAATAAAGTATCTTTAGGTCTTGATACATCTTATCGGAGCCAGGGTGAATAGAGTACCGGGACTTGTGAGCTTCATCAAGAACAAGCTCCCGCAAGCCCCCAAATAAAGGAACCCAAATACGTTCGGCGAAATAGTGTAACCCATCGGACCTGAGTTCAAGGTGGCTATCAGCACCATGCATGGTTTCAGCCTTAAGGTTTTCCTCCTTCAAAGCTTCTTGCTGCGCTGAACGGATTTGATCAGGTAAGCCGGAATGGATAGTGAGCTGAAGAGCTCGAACACGACGAGGTTTAGCCGTTTCCTTCCTGCTCAAGGCGTCTGCGACCACATTCGCCTTGCCAGGATGGTATTTAATAGCGCACTCGTAATCATTAAGAAGCTCGACCCAGCGACGCTGTCTTATATTCAACACCTTCTGATCAAAGATATGCTGGAGGCTCTTGTGATCGGTGTAAATAGTGCATTTGGTACCGTACAAGTAATGCCTCCAAATCATTAAAGCAAAGACCACTGCACCCAATTCCAGATCATGGGTGGGGTAGTTTTTCTCATGAACATTGAGCTGACGAGAAGCATAGGCGATGACCTTCTCGCGCTGCATCAGTACACAACCGAGACCCCGGATAGAAGCGTCACAATAAACCACAAAATCGTCCGTACCCTCAGTCAAGGACAAGATAGGAGCAGAACAGAGTTTAGCCTTTAACAACTGGAAGGCCGACTCCTGCGAATCACCCCAGTCGAACTTCCTGTCCTTCTGAGTAAGCGAGGTGAGGGGTTGAGCGATCTTCGAAAATCCCTCAATAAAACGACGGTAATAACCTGCAAGGCCTAGGAATTGTCGCACCTCAGATGGCGTCTTTGGTGCTTCCCAGTCTTTAATGGCTGCAATCTTCGCTGGGTCAACGTGAATTCCTTTCTCATTAACAACATGACCAAGGAATTGAACTTCACGCAACCAGAAGCTACACTTAGAAAACTTGGCGTACAACTGTTCCTGCCTCAGGAGTTCCAAAACAAGACGTAAGTGTTCCTGGTGGTCCACCTCGTTCTTGGAATAGACCAGAATATCATCAATGAAGACAATCACGAACTTATCAAGATAAGGCTTGCAAACACGGTTCATCAGATCCATAAAGATGGCAGGTGCATTGGTGAGACCAAAAGGCATGACCAGGAATTCAAAATGGCCATAGCGAGTTCGAAAGGCGGTCTTCGGAATGTCAGCTTCTTGAACCCTCAACTGATGATACCCCGACCTCAAATCGATCTTCGAATAGAAACTAGAACCCTGAAGCTGGTCAAATAAGTCATCGATGCGATGAAGAGGATAGCGATTCTTGATGGTAACCTTATTCAACTCCCGGTAGTCGATACACATCCGTAGGCTTCCGTCCTTCTTCTTGACAAACAAAATAGGGGCTCCCCACGGGGACGAGCTAGGTCGAATGAAACCCTTCTCTAACAGCTCCTGCAACTGGTTCGATAACTCCTGCATCTCGGGAGGTGCGAGACGATAAGGGGCACGGGCAATAGGGGCCGCACCCGGAGTAAGTTCAATACCAAATTCGACCTGGCGGTAAGGCGGAAGACCAGGTAAGTCTTCGGGAAATACATCGGGAAAGTCACGGACAACAGGAATATCTTCAATCTTCTTCTCCTCTTCAGACGAAACCGAAACAAGTGCCAGAATGGCAGAAAACCCCTTCCGAAGATACTTATAGGCTTTCATACACGAAATGATACTCAATGGGACCCCGCTCTTCTCACCGTGCACCAACAGAATTTCTCCATCAGGGAGAGGAAGTCGAATGACTTTATCAAAACAAACGATCTCAGCATGATACAGCGACAACCAATCCATACCCACGACAACATCGAAACTACCCAAGGACACCGGCATAAGATCAATAGGGAAGGAATAACCCGACAACTCAAGGTGACACTCCCTAAGGACGTGCGTCACCTCAACTTTCTTACCATCAGCCAATTCTATCAAGTACTTAGCCTCTAAAGGTGTAGGTACCCTATCAAGCAATTGACTAAACCCAAGAGATATAAAACTCTTATCGGCACCAGAATCGAATAAAACCGTAGCATAGCGATTATCGAGAAGAAACGTACCAGTAACAGTGTCAGGGTCTTGTCGAGCACCGCTCGAACCAATTACGAAGGCGCGAGCTTTCCTGCCTCCGCCCCCATTGTTTCCATTGCCCGACCCATTCTTCCCAGCCTCGCCCTGCTTCAACTTGGGGCATTCCCGCTTGTAGTGACCAAGTTCACCACAATTGTAGCACCCCTGTTTGCCCTGATTTCCCTGGGGAGCAGCAACAGGAGGAGCCGGAGTAGGTGTAGCAGGAGGGTTCCGGTTACCCTGAAGATTAACCCTGCAATCCTTTGCCTGGTGCCCAAGCTTATGGCACCTGTGGCAACGGTTCCGGTCCTCGCAACGACCGTTGTGGTGAAATCCACACCGGTCACATTTTGGTAGTTTCCCAGAATAACTCCCCGATTTTTGCTCAGACGACGATCCCCCAGTATCAGACTTCTTCACCTGCTGAGGCTGAGCCGAGCTCGAGCCTTTCCCCACAGCTTCCCACTTCCGCTTATTACTATCAGAAGTCTTCACAGCAGCGCCTCGAGGAGGCAAGACCCCTTCAGCCACCTTCATGTTGGTCAGCCTGTGGGCCGACCGAACCACCTCTGAATAAACAGTGAGGTTACCCGCAGCAACTAACCCGGCAATCTCCGGTACTAACCCAGCAACGTAATGCTCAATCCTTCGGTATTCGGGTGCGTGCAGATCGGGGCACAACACCGCCAACTCATTGTGTCTAGCAGTATAAGTTTCAATCTCGGAACCCACCATCTTATGATTCCAGACCTCATGCTCAAGCTTCTGGATTTCATCCCTCGGGCAGTACTCATTTTTCAGCAACTGAATGAACTCTGCCCAGGGCATAGCGTTAGCTTCCCCAATACCCATAGTCTAGGTGGTGGAGTTCCACCAAGTCAAAGCTTGACCCTCCAAGGTCGCAGAAGCATATTTCACCCGGTCGCCTTCCGGGCAGCTGCACATCGAGAAAACAGATTCGATTTTCTCCAACCAACGGAGCAGTCCCACTGCCCCTTCAGTGCCGCTAAAGTTGTGGGGCTTGCAATCCATAAACTTTTTGTAGGAACACTGGGATGGAGGAGGATTGACAGCACCACCTGGAACAGACATGCAGGTGAGAATCAAGAAAAGGTAAAGTACCCCAGAACAAGGTAGGATAGGTGAAAATCGACGTACCACCCATAGCATTATGAGCGGCTTGGAATGCAGCCAGAGCAATATTCACGTGCTGCTGCATTAAGTTATCCAATTCGGCCTGGGTCATATTAATATTCCCGCGGCCACCGCCGCCACCACGGCCGCCAGCACGACCGCCAGCACGGCCGCCTCTGCGACCTCCACGAGCTCCCGACATCTTCTGTCACAACATGAAACAAAAGATTTAGGCTCGCCCGTGGTATAACCCATTAGGAATTTCAAGAAACTAGACAGAGCCCAGCTCGGGTCCATCCGTCCAAGCCCAAAGTCCGCCAGGGATCCCATGCGTCACAGTTTATGATCTCGTGTGCACCCGACATGATAAACTGTTCCACATGGTCCCCCAGGCGCGCTTTAAGTTTGAAGTTCAAGTCACCGAACACTAGCGCCAAATCATGGTATTATCATAAGTATAAGTACAAGATAGTATGCATAAGAACGAGCGTGTCCATTAGGGCATAGAGGGGAGATGTCCAAGTCCCTGGACAGATCTCAAGAGTACGCCGAAGCTACCCCAATGTACTCCGCCGTCAAGAAAGTTCAATAGTATATCGTTCGCCATCGGATCATAGTAAGGACGAGTCAAGAAATAGAATGATAAAGAGTAAATAGATGATGTAGCGTAGTAGACGAGGACACCGACACCCCCGACAAGTCATATTGTTACCCACTTGCTAAGACTCGACTAATTGTGACCGTCTAGTGTGTGCGACTCAGTTATAGACTAGACTCTACATGCAGTCCTAATTCACTATAACCGTTGGCTCTGATACCAATCTGTCACACCCTCAAATTCCACGTGCGGGGTTTTACCGCGAGGCGCGTGACACACCAGGATCTCAGTCAACGATCACAATAAACATACAACAAACATGCAATCATAATTATATTTAAAAACCAAAATATCATGCTTTGAGCTGTAAACCAGCAGCGGAAGCATTCTTGTTTACAACCAAAAGACATATCATTGTTTACAAAGACATTGTTTAATATGCTTCAAAACAATAGACGCTGTGCATGACTCCGTGCGCCTAGCCCATTGATTGCTACCTTAGCGACCTGAGAAAACATGCCAAAAATGTCAACATATAATGCTGGTGAGTTCACAGGTTTTCTTTTATAAAAGAGTTGTCACAGGTTCACAAAGATCATTTCCGTTAATACTATGTCATAAGAACGTTAGCTAGACGTTAAGTGTTTTTACTACTACGGTTGGGAACCCATTACTAAACATGAACCAAAAGATGATACCAGCCCAGACGACTGGGCTACCGATGCCTCGGTAACCCGATAGGTAGAGACAACATGCACCCGCCCGGCCCCGCCGTCGAGTGGGGCTTGTGAGGCCCAATAGATCTATCCACATTTCCCCCGTTGTGCGTTCCAGCACATTCATGGTTTCCCCCTGGGACTTTCCATAAAAGCCGTATAGTAACATAAAGTGCCCATAGTATAACATGACCTTTAAATAGTTCGTACAAGCATGTTTCTCCCCCGAAAGCAAGACAGTAAAAGTGGGGCTGTGAAACTCACCTTGGATTGCGTTACTTGAAAATAGTTAAGTAATTATGTTATGATAGTCCCAAATAGCGGCGACCTATCATAAGATGTGTATAAGTATTGGACTAATAACCCGCAGGCTAACTAGTCCCCGAATGTCCAGACCGTGACCATAAACGTTTGAAAACACCTTTAACTGTTAAACCGACCGTGCCAGACAAGACCCGACATCCCATTGGTGACCCGACATTCCACGTGTTAGATAAATGCAAGACATCATGCAACATATGCAATTAAACACTTAATACGCGCAAGAGTTCACCTAGTCTAGCATAATGTCCAATTAACGCATAAACAGGTCCGAACACGTCTTACTAAGTCATTGGGTGTATCCCGAGGTTCCTAGCATGTTCCTAGGTGTCAAATCGTGTTCCGGGATGTCAAAACGCGTTCACGACAGCAGTACATGCGATTAGGAAGGTCACACGTGAGTAGGCATCAGCCTACAGGCGATTAGGGGCCTAATCGCCTGATGTATCAGGCGAGTAGGGTCCCAATCGCCTATAAGTCTGCATAATCGCCCCCAGCTCAGGCGATTAGGATTCCTAATCGCCTGCAGCTGCTGTGTAACGGGTTTTCGCGCGTTTAACCCTCCAAATCAGATCCGAAACATGCAACGACACCCAATATCAAACCTAAATCATTTACCAACCCATTTCAAGCAAAAACCCCCCGACATAACACTGATCTAGCATGTTCTATGCAATTATTTCCTAAAATGGCAAAGTACTAGGTTTCACCTACCAACCTTATCTTTCCTTAAATGGAAACAATCAGATTTCAACCTCTACCAACATGTAGATCATCAAACCTCTGATCTAACATCTTCCTAGTATGAATCCTAACAACATTGCATCAACAATCATACCATAATCATCCTAAATCCTCAAGAACATACAAATGGGTCAAAATATGCATTTTCTTCAAAACACCACAATAATGGCTAAAATTCTAAGACAACCTTCCTAATAATCTCTACATAGCAGAAGTACAATCATATCTTGAAAACATTCATGTTAAAATCACCAAGAAGACCAACATATGCATGTAAACTTCACATATAACAAGCATTAAGGTGTAGACTTGGTTTAGGACTCTTTTGAAAGGTTTTTAAAGACACATTTTGGTAAAACAAGGTCTGGAACTTTGGGGAACTCAAAATAACAACTTTACAAAGGTTAGGGATGAAGAACACACCTTGGGTTTTGTTAAAGAAAGGTGTGTAAGCTTGGAGATGATGATTTTTGTAGCAAAAAGAGTTCCAGAGGTGTTTCAAGGTGTGTGGGTGGTTTGGGAGCAGCTAGGGTTGTTCTAGAGGTGTTTGGGGAGTTAAGGGTTCTATTTATAGGTGTTTTGACCCGGACCCTGCTGTTCATGCGATTAGCAGTACCCTTCATGCGATTGGGGGCCTAATCGCATATAACCTCAAGCGATTAGGTCCCAATCGCCTATAAACTCTCCTACTCGCATGTCCCTATAGGCGATTAGGCTCTATTCCAGGCCCTAATCGCCTGATACCTACCAGGTTGGGTTTTCGGCGCGTTAAACGCTATTTTAACATATTTAAACACGTATTCACATACCGATAAGTCACATAATGATTTCAAACATATAATGCATGATAACTAACACGTTTACATCCGTTCACCAATTCCCGGGACTCGAGACTCGTGTGTGCATTAAACCCGGCGATTCCACGAATCGCCGATCCTTGTACCCATAGTTATGGACCGACTCCCGATGACCCCGCGGATCATCATAACGACTCCCGATGATTCCCAGAATCATCATACCGACTCGACTGACCCCGTTAAGGACGTAATATGCATGACTCGCTAAGGTAGACTTACTAGTTTAGTCAACGTTACTAACCTGAGTTTGCCGGGTGTCACATCGGGGCGGCGGTGGGAGGTTTAATGGTGCCGGTTGTTATGGTAATGGTAGGTTGTGTGGTAGATCGGGGTGGTAGTGGGGATGCGAATTGTGGGTTCCAAAATAGATTTACAGCGGGTCGACTAATATAGTGTTGGTTCGTATTTATGGTCTCCTTGATCTATGCGCGTGATTTTAGCCATAAAAAAAGAAAATAAGGTTTCGCCGAGTGAAACACATTATCCGGTTGCGTTGATTCCGGCTTGTGATTGAAAGGAATGGAAATGAAGAATGTGCAATTAATGCACTTTGTCTTTTGTGCAAGCATTGTAAGATTTGATTTTTTTTTTAAAGGCTCGAGACATTCATATCTCTTCTTTTCTTTATTTGACTTTTTCTACACAATTAAGATCTTAGATTATTATTATTATTATTGTTGTTTATTTATCATTATTCATTATAAATAATAATGAGCAAGTTGTAAGGCTTGCTATACGTTGCTATTATATGATCGATTACAAATCAAATTATTATTATAAAAAAAGTGTGATTAATTATATAAACTTTATTAAAGTTTTGTATTTTTAAGAAATGAGTAAACTTTGACATGTTTAAAATTTATAGGAATGATAAGTACTTAATATAAAGTTATAAACTAGGCGTGAATGAGACTAAATGAATGAAAAAAAAATATTAATTTTATAAATTTGAGGAAATTTAATAATGTTACAGTCTCCCCTACTTTTGAAAACTTCGTCCCGAAGTTATTAAAACATAGGGTTGATGGTCGTTGGGTAAATGTTATGACAGCTGTAGTTTGAAAAAAAAAATTTGGGTTAAGGCACAACATGAATTTATAAGTAATAGAATAATATGTTTCGAATACTTTGGGTAAGAGTTTGGATATGTGTGAGTTTATTGACTATGGAAGGACTAAATGAATTACTAGGTAACAAGAGTTTATATTTGGTTATTTACCGAAAACCTTGATAGAATTTCACACTACCTTAACATACCTGTAAATTCATGATTACGTTCCGGACCGCAATCACCAATTTACCTTACATTAAGGTTTTGTGTCCTTCTATAACTCTAAACACACATGTAAGTAATGCAAAATAACATTGTGATTGAATCTTTGTATCAATGAGTCTAATAAATCTTTGTATCAATTTACATGTATAATGTATCCAAAGATGTGTCCAACTGTTGAGCAGGAAAATGACTTCTACCAGTCAGTGAGTAGGAACCTCTACCGATTGTTGAGCAGGTGCGATAGCCTCTACCAGTCGTTGAGCAGGTTATTAGAACCTCTACCGACTGTTGAGCAGGCATGATGACCTCTACCAATCGTTGAGCAGGTTATTAGGTACTCTACTAACTGTTGAGCAAGTACTTCATCCCCTACCAGTTGTTTGATTAAGTGTAACAATTGTTTTTGGCTTAACACATAAGTTGCAAATTGATAATACATACATGTAAGCAAGTTGGTAAATGCATCAAGTATCAAGTATAGCATGCGAGTTGCAATAGAGTTGCCCTAGACCAGGTTAATGACTTTAGGTGTGTAAATAGTTTATTTTCCATGCTTCCAAATATCATGAATAATCAAATGTTCAGGTAGATAATCAAATCCTCATGGATACCTAAGAATCAAGTTTGATACAACGAATAATCAAGTTTTCAATAGTTTGGTTATCATAGGGATCAAGTTCATGTTCAAGAAGGTAAAGAGTATGAATTTAGTTCTTGAGAGGATGATGAAGAACTCAAAGTATCATCAAAGTTATGAAAGATAATGCGCGTGAAAATAGTTAATAAAGGGTTTGTTTATGGGTTTTCCAAAGAGGCACAAATAGTAAGGAGATTATTTAGCAGTATGATTCATGGGGTTTGAATCAAATATTAAAATCAAGGGTATGAGGAAATATGATTGCGGTATTTGCCAAAAATTTGTAATGGTTCGAACAAGTTTAAAGTAAGTAGGTGTCAATGGAAAAATTGTAGAGTAAATTTTGTTCCTGTGGATGGAAAGATTTTATTTTTAAAATTTGGTTTTGTATGTAAAGCAAAGATCATTAAATAGTACAACTAAATTGATCTAGATCAAAATGTTTCGATGAGTCATAGGTTTTAAACACGATGTCGGATTCCAAAAATCAAGAATTTGTTCAGACGTTTTGTATAATAAGCTTCGAGTAATACATAAAAGAAGTCATTCTTAATAGATTAAAACATTTTTATCGTAAATCATTTGTTACGCCAATAAATTGTTCAATAAAAATTTGAAATTTAGCAAATAAGTTTGTGGAAATAAAAGACTCTTTTTAAAAAAATATATTTATTTGTTATAGTTTGTGAAATTCCCAAGTGATGAAAGTTTGACAAAATTCAGTACTCTTTAGCTTTGGTGCTACAGTATCTCCTATACACAGATTATAAGGTTACAGTTTAAACAAGGATTTTAAAATCTCGAATGTGATGAAATTTTATGGTTGATGGTATTTTCAAAATATACATATATATATATATATATATATACACATAAAATGTAAGGGGGGGAGTTTAAAATAAAATTGGCCAGAAACATCAAAGATGATAGATTTATGTATGATGTAAAGGGAAACATATGATTTGAGTTAGATGTTAGACTTATGGGTAATATTATAAGTTTGTAAAATGAATTAGGATTGTGAAACCCAGAAATGATTCATGAAGTTTAAGCTAATGAGGGAATTATATAAGAAGAAAATATATTTGAATTGTAAAAATTTTGAGATTCAAAACTTAGATTTTATTCGGGAGTGAGAGGGTATAAATGAAACACAAAGATTGTAAATATTTAACCACGGATAAACGAAAATGTCGGCTTATCAAAACAGGTCAGATCTAAGCTCAAGGAATTTGTCCTAATAATCTAGAAGTACGTTAGGATTGTAGCAAATAAGTGAAAGAGAGTAGGCAAGACTAAGTTAGGCTAAGAATAAGGATGAGGATAGGGATAGAGACAAGGATAAGGTAGAGCTACAAATAAGGGAAGCAAATACTGGTTAATGTCCTAGGATTATAGACTAGATTATTTTTCTAATAACCTAATTCCCTATAACCAAGGCTCTGATACCAATCTGTAACACCCCAACCGATGGCGGAAACATCGAGGTGCCACGTATGAATGATTGTTCAGTAGCTCATGGTAGTATACAAGTTTAAATAATCCTTTAATACATTACGATATTGAATTACATTAAAGTCTACATCAAGTAATCAACAAAGCTTCAAATATCTCCTCATGCTAGCTCTAGACTTCGAGCATCAGTATTTCCTGTTGAGTTTGGAAAAATGGGGGGGTCAACTAGAAGTTGGTGAGAATACATAATCCATGTTAAGCATATAGTTTAAGTATAAAAGTTTAGCAATTCGTATGTCTATCGTAAATTTAAGTCTACATGAATAGTATAATATGTTGAATCGACATAATCAAACCTCCGACTAGTTTAGGTCCATCCCGTCATCTACGGTTCACCTTAGTAATATGTTGGAACGATAACAATCACCCACGCTACCTATGTAGGAGGTACACGTATCCGGGTGGGATTGTCAATCCAATAGATCTATTATTGAGTATCGCCGGCTTGGCCATAGCTAATGATTATGTAATGTTGAAACTCGTTGAAACTGTTGACTAATTCATGAGGCAATAAAGTTTACAACTAGATATGCATGTTGAATTGCTTAAATAAAATGTTGCAAGTATAAAGAATCGCATAAACATGGTTACGTAAACTCACCTTGATTGTGATGGACTTGTTAGAATTTTACGGGAATCAACGAATTTTTGCTTGTACCTAATTAAGAATGATGTTTTAGTATCTATGGTTATAGCGTTGGAGCATAGTACTTTTGATTTACATACTAGTTATATTTCTTTTTTTTTTTGTACAAGGATTATTCATTCTAGAAATTTACAAGCACACTGGGCGTGCAACCAGCGAGCAAAATTGTGAAACACCATTTTGCTATCATCTTTGTTTTCTATCAATTTGATAAGTTTAATAAATTATATTGATAAATCCAAGTTTTCAAAATTCATGATTTTGTACTTATTAAACATAAAAGTGTAACCATCATTTAGAGATATATTTTAGGTTTCTAAAAACAATTATTTCATAAATATTTATTGGTAGTGGCCGACATTAATTCATGGCAACATGGGTGTGTTTCGCCACTAACAGTCACCGAATTTATAATAATAAAACATGCAAGGATTTCACCCCATGCAAATGTATAAGATTCAATGGCTTACATGTGCTAACAAAAGTAAGGCGCAAACGATTAAGATAATTAAGTAAGGGTAGCTCCACGAGATGGTAACGAACGACGGTTTCAACTAAAAAATGACGGTGGTGTTCAGGTGGTGGCGTCGAAGGTTGTGGTGGTCGAAAAGTGCAGGATACTTTCGAATATTATCACCAAAAATTTCCACCGTTGTGTTGGTTGGGAGGTTGATATTTAACGGGGTCGCGAGTGAAGTTGTTTTGGTCGGAAAACGGGGCGGCGGTGGGAGGTTTAATGGTGCCGGTTGTTATGGTAATGGTAGGTTGTGTGGTAGTATCGGGGTGGTAGTGGGGATGCGAATTGTGGGTTCCAAAATAGATTTACAGCGGGTCGACTAATATAGTGTTGGTTCGTATTTATGGTCTCCTTGATCTATGCGCGTGATTTTAGCCATAAAAAAAAAGAAAATAAGGTTTCGCCGAGTGAAACACATTATCCGGTTGCGTTGATTCCGGCTTGTGATTGAAAGGAATGGAAATGAAGAATGTGCAATTAATGCACTTTGTCTTTTGTGCAAGCATTGTAAGATTTGATTTTTTTTTTTTTTAAAGGCTCGAGACATTCATGTCTCTTCTTTTCTTTATTTGACTTTTTCTACACAATTAAGATCTTAGATTATTATTATTATTGTTGTTTATTTATCATTATTCATTATAAATAATAATGAGCAAGTTGTAAGGCTTGCTATACGTTGCTATTATATGATCGATTACAAATCAAATTATTATTATAAAAAAAGTGTGATTAATTATATAAACTTTATTAAAGTTTTGTATTTTTAAGAAATGAGTAAACTTTGACATGTTTAAAATTTATAGGAATGATAAGTACTTAATATAAAGTTATAAACTAGGCGTGAATGAGACTAAATGAATGAAAAAAAAATATTAATTTTATAAATTTGAGGAAATTTAATAATGTTACAAGATTGTTAGGACAAAAAGGATTGGTGAAACCACTTTTGCAAACCTTAGTCTAATTCACTTCTGTCAAAATACTCTAAGTATAGAACTGCTGAAGAAGAAGGATCAAACTGCTGAAGAAGAGATTCAGAAGTGCTGAAGAAGAAAAGTCATCAGAAGTTCTGAAGTTCAAACCAGACACTTCTACTGAAGAACTACTGAAGACAAACTACTCATCAGTAGTTTGTCATTCATCAGTACTTAAATGAAGATCTTTTCCACCGCCTTTGTATATCATTAGTTTATTACTTTAGTATTTCTTTTTGCTTTATGTACAAGTTCCAAGACTGCAACTTGTTGCAACTTGTTTCTGAACTTGCTTTTGGCAAGGTTCATGTATTTGTAAAGTCTATAAATAGAAGGGTTCATCCCTCTGTTTTAGACATTGATTTTAATACAGAAATCCTTCAACACTTATTATTGTTATTTCCATTTCATGTTTATTGAGAATCTGTCAAAGTGTTTCATTCTCATTCAATACTTAGATTCTCAATAAACACCTATCATTTATTAGTTCTTGAATCCAGGGGGAGTAATAACTCCTGTTGATAAGTGTGGCTTTAAACTTATAAACATTCCGCTGTGCTATCACTCATCAAAGAACTTGCTAAACACTTACGTGTCAACTAGCAAGTTCAACAAAGAGCAATATACTGATCCAACATATAATTAGTCATAAAGTTTAAAAGAAATTGGTAATTGTTTAATTGTGGTTAAAATATATGATACAAAAAATGATTTTTGGCATAACTAACCTCCAGACTTGGTATTCTATAAAAGTCAAATTATAATAAGTTTGAAAAACGTTTCAATATATGTATTTGATTAAAACGTAGACCCATTAGTAAATATGTAATGATATAAAGAACCTCAAGATTTTATTAATTTGAGAATAAACAAAAGTACATGGACTGGATTTGTAAATGTGATAATATAAGGACTACATTTGTAATCTTGGCAAAAATATAAGGGGTAGATGTTAAAAAAGTGTATGCATGTTTTCCCCCCGGAAAAATGTAAAAACTATAAAAAAGGGCCATGAAATACTCAATTGGTGTCTGAATGCTAGACTGAACTGAATCTGATGCGGTGTGTCTGGTCTGGGATGCCCTAAGTTCATTTAAAGGCAACCTTAAGTCTATGTTGGGTTCTAACTACCATGCAATTGTTCACCCGACTGGAACACCTATGGACTAGGGGCTTTTGTACCACTATCCACATGTGTTACACACTGTATGTGTCAGAAAATGTCCGCTTTGTTGTTAATGTGACTATGTTTAGTCTATTTTTGGTAAAACAATTGACTTGACTTACTTAATGTTACCGAGTGTTACTTATGCCTCAGTTATGTAAGTCTAGGGTGGGATATGGACTTAATCTTTTGGCAATTTTGTATAAAAACAACATATTTATGTGTTTTGCCTTTGTACATACTCGCATATTGGTGTTTATTATAGGTTTCCAAGAAAACTCTTGTGTTAAGCTTGTTAACACATATTTTTAAGGTCTTTAACACATGTTTATAAAACAAGTCATGGTATAACCTATAAAACTAAGCAAGATTGGTTTATCTTAGGCCGGCCTCAGCCCTATACACTCACGCATACACTCGTATGTATGCGTAGGTGTACGCATATGTCCATATATGTGTCTTAAGGTGTATGTAATCATATATATGTGTGTATCTTTAAGTGAAAACATTGAACTTTTAACATAAAACTCAAGTGTTTATGTTGGTTTTACTCGACAACTAGTGACATGGTGTTGTGTTCGAGCGAGTGCAATCGGGTGAACCATTCATGTGTTCAAAATTTATGTAAGGAAAGATAATAAATCGGTTTTGGTACCTCACTTATGTCACTACAACAAAAATGGGTTTTTAGTACACACAAAAGAGTCCTAAAATGCTCTTTTATATAACCTTTTATTTAATATGACTAACGGTAAAGCGTTTCATGTAAAGGGGTCGTATTAAGTCCCGAAACCTTAAAAACGTCCTAATATCTCAAATAAGATTATGAAACCACTTTTATGGTCGCATAATATGTCTTTGAACAACCAAAAAAAACTCATAATATAAACATATTATGACACTTGTACAATGTCCTAACATGTGCTTACCTACTTTAACCTTTTAACACATATACAAGCGTCCATAAAAATTAATTTATGGGACCCTTATGATGTAACATTATAGTTACCTTAGTACCAAGAAAAGGGTCCTAATATCCAAAATAAAATTATGAAACCATTTTTATGGTCGAATAATTTGTCTGTGAACAACCCAGATAGCATCCTAAGAAAAGCATATTAAGACACTTTTAAAATTTTCTATTAAGTTTAATAGAACAAAATATCAAAGTCCTAACAAGTCATACGATGCAACGCTTTTTTTAATTTTTTTAAGCATCCACACACAATTTTACGATATGGTTATGGACGTACTCTACTAGCAAATATACCTTGACGATATTTTAATAAATCTAATTCAAAATAAGATAAATATATCAATAAAATGAAATATGATTTAAAAAAAATGTTATGTTCATACATTCGTCGAGATTTAAAATATAATTTGACATAAAAAGTGAAAGTTGTCGCATAACTTGACCCTTCTTCAGGAATGCTATATATATCCGCATCTGTGTAAATATAATTCAACTTTCGCTTCTTGCTATCCATATCCGCATCCGTGATCTATAATAAATATAATATGCACCCAGCAAGTTTTAAGTACAATTAATAAGATTGAAAATACAATCAACAAGTTTTAAAGTTGTTATAATTTACCTTATAGATAGATGCATTGTTAAAGGTGGAGCTTAAAATCATCTCTTGACTTGGCTAGTGTTGTTTCAAATCCACTCAGCTGACTGACTGTTGGCAGTAGTACTGCCAAATTCATTTCTCTCCTCACTAACATCCACCATATTACCCATTTTTTCATCAGGTTCATTACCCTCCGCAAATCCGGCATCAAGCACAGGCTCTAATATGCAGGTTTTCTACCTATCAACGTTATTAGGTTTTCATTAAACTTATAAAAAGAAAAAAAAAACAACTAAGAGAAAACAAGAATACCCCATAAACAAACCTAAATTGCTAGCATTAAACTTATTAAACTTATTCACCTGATTCGCTAAATCCGCAAAGGAATGCACAACTTCAGCTAACATGACATGGCTTGAAGTAGCAATCCAGACCCCAAACTTAAGCGAAAACACAAGAAAGTTGCACCATAAAGCTGTTGAAACCGCTCGCTGACTAGTAGGCAAAGTTTCACCAATACAACAAGAATAATAATGTTTGTTAATCAAAACTCCTAGTCAAATTACAAGCAATAATAGGGTAAACAGAATAGAATAATAAATATTAAATACCTATGGTCATCAACCTCTATCTTCGTAAGTTTTTTAGGTCTAGTGATTTCTTTTTCTAGTGATTAAACCGGCAAAAGAGAAGAATATAAATCAATTTACAAAAGATAATATGAACTAGAATAATGGAAATTAGCGTCATTTAAAATGTCTGTGGGTGGAAAGGCGTCACGACGTCATGTTGAAGAGGGGACACTTGCAAATATATGATTCAAGCACATATTATCGTTCCAAAACTAAAACCCCCAAATCTAAAGTAAACTCAAAACAAATATATGATTCAATTTTTTTTTAATTTATTTAAATTAGCAAAGCAACTAAAACCCAAAGCTCCTATATTACGAAAATTAAACATATAAAAAAGCTTCATATAAGTTCTTATAACAATCTTGATTAACAAAGTTTTCGCTACAAACATTATGACTGCTACTTTAACCTTATCACATTGGTTTGGAACATTATTTCAATATATATACCTCATGAACTCCAATCTTAGAGCCGATAGAAGAAAGAGTAGAAGTCTGATCTTGACTCGTTAGTTGCAGGTGTTGTTATTACTATCACCCTGCCAAGATCCTCTTTGGTATTATGAAACCGTGGCTTGAAATCTATAACATCTTCTGCTATGGGAAGCACCACCTTCAAGAATCCAACGAAGAAAATACTAAAAAGAAAAACGTAGAGACAATATTTCGATTGAACGAAAAACCAAACTTTTACCTGCAAGATAATGATCAACGGTTTCTCACCAGGGGAGATTGTTGAGTTTGAAATCGGCTCGATTCGAGCTTTGTTTTCAAAGCTCAAGCTCGGCTTGTTAGTTTCTCAAGCTCGGTTCATTTATTATCTAATATTTAATATATTAAATAAAAATAATATAAATAATAGTTCATTTAGGCTCGTGAGCTCGATAAGTGAAGCTCGAGCTCGAGCTCATTTACTAAACATCTTTAAACGATGGGTAAATATTATTAAATATTAAAAAAAACTAATATTATACTTAGGCTCGATAAGGCTCAACGAGCCTAACGAGTTTCATATGATAGGCTCGAGCTCGGGCTCGATAAATAAACGAGCTTCATGATCGCGTGTCGAGTGCTAATCAAAAACTATTTTAAAAACAACTCCTTAGCTACAAGGACTGAAGTATAGGGAATAGGGTTGTCAAACTATGAGGAGTATGTGGTTAGTGTTAATAGCAATTTTATCAGTTAAACAATTAATTAAAAATAATATTTTATGAAGTAGAATGGTGTCGTTCTTGCAAAAGTTGAATTGAATTGATTTGAATAAAGACAGTAATAATAAAGAAGCAACCCCCTCTAAGTTTCAGGTTCTAGGATTTACACAGTTTTAAGTTTATAGATTGGGAACCACATAGACATAGTTCTGGAAATTAGTAAATTAACTGGTAGCACAAGTTCTTGTCATCAAACCCTATTATCTACCCAATTGTAAGCGTCAAGTCAACCCTCTTTATGCCACCAAACCTGCTACTAAGTTTTGTCATCAACCAAACAAGTTGTAAAGAAAGGGCTCAAAACACAAATCAATTGTTTGCTTAACTAATGCATCAATAATGTTTTAATTGTTTGTCATCACAAGAAAAACATAATCCAATACTGAAAATAAGTTAATTGTCAATTTAGTCCCTGAGGTTTGTCAAAAATTGCCACTTTCATCCAAATTTTTTTTGGTCAATTTAGTCCCTGTGGTTTTATTTTTTTGTCATTTTAGTCCCTAAGGTTTGTCAAAAATTGCCACTTTCATCCAAATCTTGTTAGTCCACAGGGACTAAAATGACAAAAAAAAATGAAACCACAGGAACTAAATTGACCAAATAAAAAGATTTGGATGAAAGTGACAATTTTTGACAAACCATAGGGACTAAATTGGCAATTAACTCTAGAAAAAATGCAAAACCTAATTAAACCATTCACCTAGAGAAAGTCACAAAGGTTTTAGCCTTACATCTTGGTTGTGTGCATGCCTCCCCTATTCTTTGCTTTGTGCGATGTATCTTCCCGTCAAAATTGTGTCGTGCGATCCTAGACAGAACCGCCCACCCTCTAAAAACAATTCTCCTCCCAATGAATTAATAAACAACCCTTTTTTCATGTGATGGGCCTTGGGCCGTTTTTTATTTGTGAAGTTTCTTTTATTAGTATTATTATTATATTATTATTATTATTAAAATATATTATCTATACATATAATATTTAGGAGCAATTTTTGACACTTGTCATTCATTTAGGCCCCTAGCAATTAATGCTCATCCATCATGGCACAATGTGGGAATTAATAAAATTTTCTTTTTTTTTAAAATCAAAAATCGAGTAAAAATATATATACTCTTTTAAAACATACACACACATTACGTAACCACACTTTCATTGTCGCCTCCACTTTGATACCGAAACCCTAATCAGGGCGATTGAAGTTAATCGTTCATCTACAATCCAAGGTAATCTCAACTTGATTCTTATTTCAATTAATCCACGTTCATCTATCTTTATTCTGTCTTTTCATTCACTGATTCTCCATATCTGTTTTTAAAGTTTCGATTAAGGTTAATTTCTGTTTTTCTCTCTCTTCTGTTTTACTGATTGTTCTTGAGTTTTTGTTTATTATTGTTCAGTGTTATTAATTGTTTTGATTTTGTATTGATGTTTTAGGGTTTATGTTTTAGGTTTCGATTTAGGGATTTTTAAGGTTCAATTGATGTTTTAAAGGTTTGACTTATTGTTCTTTATTTTTCGTTTATTATTGTTCCGACTGATTAGGGGTTTATGTTTCAGGTTTCGATTTGTAGTATGTCCCAAATACGGATTACAAATATTATCCCTAATTGCTAAGCGGGACAGTGAAGATGAAGTTGATGACGATGTTGCTGATCTCGAGGATTGGAAGAAATATGAATTTTCGATTATCTTTGGCCAGGATTGGAAGAAATATGTCGATTATCTTTGGTTAGCTTTGGCATAAATATGAATTTTCTTTGGCCAGGATTGGAAGAAATATGTCGATTATCTATGTATGTATGTGATATATATGTATTCTGCAGTATTTATGTATACAAGGTAAAAACTGAGAAGAGTTGAGATGAGTTTGATGCATTATCCTGTATATAGAAGAAATATGTCGATTATCATCTTGGTTTTCTCATCAAGCATCTTCCAATGATTCTCTCCTGCCTGCTACATCACCAAGAATAACACCACAAATTGTAAGTTTCTCTCTCCCTGTCTACTGATTTGGTTTCCTTTTTTTTTGTAATATATGAATTCATAAATAACACTAAGAGAAATACTAATGTATTTTCTGGAAATCTCTGGCTTTTGTTTTAAGTTACACGTCAGTTTCATGTGGATTCTTGTCACACCCTCAAAATCCACTTGCGGAGTTTTACCGCGAGGCGCATGACAAACCAGGATCCAAACCAACGATCACAATAAACAAGTCTAAATGAACATAAATGCAAATTCAAAACATAGTTTAAAATCCCCGTTTACAGCGGAAGCTTATTCAAAACAATTATTCAATAATAAACCAATGTTCAATGTTTGTAAAATCATGCAACTCTAGCTAGACGCCGTGCAGACGCGTGCGCCCTAGTTCCATTCGTGCTACCTTAGCGACCTGAGAAAACATGTAAAAGTTTACGTCAGCACAAAAATGCTGGTGAGTTTACAGGTTTTGTATCCAAGTACCAAGTCCACCTGTCCATACTATAATAAATCGAAAACCAGTATACGCTAGCTAGGCGTACGTTTTGTTACTACCACGATTGGAAAACCATTACTAACTCGAATACCAGATGTTGTGCCCGAATAGTACCAAATGTTCCTGTTGTTCCTGTTTGAGACAATATGCACTCGCCCGGCCCTCCAAGCCGACGAGCGGGGTTGGTCACTCCCAATAGCGCTATTCACATTTCCCCGTTGTGCAAACCCGCACATTCATGGTTCCCCCCGGGACTTCCAAAGATCGTGTAGCACACAATAGAAACCCATAGTATGACAGTAGTTACCACATAATCGTTTTAACACATGTTTTCTCCCCCGAAAATATGAAACCAGTTTAAAAGAGGGGCCGTAAACTCACCTTAAGTTGCGTTACTCCTTAACCCGAGTAAACTCAGCTGCTATGCTAGTCCCGTAAAGCGGCGACCTAACATATGACAGTTACAAGTACTTAGACTAATAACCCGTAGGTTAATTAGTCCCTAGATGTCCAGACCATAACCAAGTTCGTTTAAAAACACCGTGACTATTTAACTGACCCGAAGTACAAGACTCGACATCCCATTGGTGACCCGAGACTCCCCGTGTTATGTTTACGCTCCAAAACATATAATAACGCAATTACACTTAACATACGTTAACGCACAACAAGTCCTAGCACATAGTTCACGTATCACCGAATTACACCCAAATATATGTTACCAAGTTATTAGACATGTTACGGGGTTCCTAGCATGTTACTACATGTTAAATCGGGTCTCGGAATGCTAATTTACACTTACAGCAGCAGTACACGCGATTAGGAAAAGTCAACTAGCATTTAGGTTGGTCAACTAGCAATTAGGAACCCTACTCGCCTCTATTATAGGCGATTAGGAGGTAATCACATGAACTTACTAGCAATTAGGGCTAATCACATGAACTTACTAGCAATTAGGGCTAATCACATGAACTTACTAGCAATTAGGGCTAATCACATGAACTTACTAGCAATTAGGGCTAATCACCCCTACTGTCACACGAGTAGGCCTCTACTCGCCTGAGTTATAGGCGATTAGCACCCTACTCGCCTATAACATAGGCGATTAGGAATGCTACTCGCCTGTAACCTTGCTGTTCCGGTTTTTCGCGCGTTTAACGCTCCAAATCAGATCCAGAACGTGTGTAACCACCCAATATCATCCCAAACACTATCCTAAACATGTTTAACTCAAAATCCTTCGTTTAACCTCGTATAATCAGTCCTGCATGCAACCAAGTAATCCAAACACCATCCACATAGCATGCAACATCATACTAACACGCGTAATCATAACCCTAATATCCAAAGACTGAGATTTCTATCATCATACTATCAATATCAATTCTGATCTAACATAATAACATATCAAATCATCATCATGAATCATAAAAATCCTAGCTTTCTAATCATACACACCCATAACGCATGTATATTAGTTATAATCCGATTAACAACCCTTATTGACGATTTTCAGAAAGCTTTTTCGTTTAAGAACAGGTCTGGACCATTAGGGATTGATTAAAAACGTTTATAAAGAGTTATGGATGGAAATCAAACCTTAGGATTATGAAAGTATGATGATTCAAGCTTGAAACCTTGTGTTTTGATCAAAAATCGCCTTCCAGAGGTTGTTTATGTGTTGGGGCGGGTTATGGGACGACTAGGGTTGGTATAATGAAGTTTAGGAGGTTAAGTATGGTATTTATAGTCGTTTTTAGTCGTCCAGCACGTAACTAGCGAGTATGCAGCCCTTACACGCGATTAGGGCTGCTAATCGCATGAAGGTTCACACAATTAGGCCTAATCGCCTAAACCTTCACACGAGTAGGCCCCTAATCGCCCTTAGGGTCTCCTACTCGCCTCCCCTATAGGTGATTAGGCTTCCTAATCGCCTATAGGGGTTGGTTTTGTGCGTTTTGCGCGTTAAACCCCGTTTTAACATATGTTAACACATATTCACGTACCGACAAGTCACATAATGATTGTAAACACATAATACAAGTAAATACACATTTTCACACTCGTTCACCAATTCCCGGGACTCGAGACTCGTACGTTCCGTATGCCCTGACGATCCTACAAATCGTCACCGTTTGTACACTTGGTTAAGGACTGACATCTAACGAACCTCTAGACCAACATCCAATGATCTTCTAGACTAACCAATAGTTCCCGAACCATAACCCGACTTAACTAACCCAGTTAAGTACAACATACGCGTGACTCGCTAAGGTAGACTTTCATCTAGACAACGTTGTTAACCAGAATTTGCCGGGTGTCACATCATCCCCACGTTAAAAGAATTTTCGTCCCGAAAATTGCACAAGTACCAAAAGAACAAAAGAAATAACGAAGGAATTAAACGAAAGATAGAAACCAAAAGAGAGATTTACCCGAGTTGTCACATCATCCCCATGTTAAAAGGAATCTCGCCCCGAGATTCATTCAGCTGCAGAAGAGACATGTCTCGACTTGAACGCTTCCTTAGGAAAAAGATGAGGATACTTAGACTTCATCTGATCCTCCCGTTCCCACGTATATTCCGGTCCCCGGTTCGAGTTCCACTGAACCTTAACGATACGAATCTTGCTGTGACGTAGACTACGAATCTTGTAATCAAGGATCTCTACAGGTTCTTCCACAATCCGAAGACGATCATCAACCATGATCTCTTCTAGTGGAACGATGAGAGACTCGTCAGCCAGACACTTCTTCAAGTTTGACACGTGAAAGACGTTATGTACGTTACCGAGCTCCGTCGGTAAATCAAGACGATATGCCACCGGCCCAATCCGTTCCAGGATCGTAAATGGGCCGACATACCGCGGATTGAGTTTGCCACGCTTCCCAAAGCGTATGACGCCCTTCCACGGTGAGACTTTTAGAAGTACCTTGTCGTTGACTTGGAATTCCAATGGTTTGCGACGCTGATCGGCATAACTCTTTTGCCGGTCCCGTGCCGCTGCCAACCGGTTACGAATCTGTACGATCTTTTCCGAAGTTTCGTACACTAGTTCGGACCCAGTGAGTTGACTCTCACCCACCTCAGCCCAACAAAGAGGAGAACGGCATTTCCGTCCGTACAGTGCTTCGAACGGAGCCGCCTTGATGCTCGTGTGATAACTGTTATTGTACGAGAATTCTACTAACGGCAGATGAGCTTCCCAACCCTTGCCAAAATCGATCACACATGCCCGTAGCATGTCTTCTAAAGTTTGAATCGTGCGCTCACTCTGACCGTCAGTCTGTGGATGATAAGCCGTACTCATGTCTAGTTGGGTACCCAAAGCCTTGTGCAAAGACTTCCAGAAGTGAGAAGTAAAATGGGAGTCACGATCCGAGATAATAGAAACTGGTACCCCGTGCTTAGAAACAACTTCTTTCAAGTAAAGACGAGCCAAACGATCCATGGTGTCGGTCTCCTTAATAGCAAGAAAATGGGCTGATTTCGTCAACCGATCGACAATCACCCATATCTTGTCATTCCCGCTTGGTGATTTAGGAAGTTGTGTGACAAAATCCATAGTAATCCGTTCCCATTTCCATTCCGGAATTTCAGGTTGTTGCAAGAGACCCGACGGTTTCTGGTATTCCACCTTGACCTTAGCACAGGTCAAGCATTTGCTTACGTATGAGGCTATGTCCGACCTCATGTTTGGCCACCAGTAAAGCACCTTCAGATCTTGGTACATCTTATCCGAACCAGGATGAATAGAATACCGGGACTTATGAGCTTCATCAAGGACAAGCTCCCGTAGTCCCCCGAATAAAGGAACCCATATGCGTTCTGCGAAATAGTGCAAGCCATCAGGCCTTCGTTCGAGGTGCTTGTTGGCACCGTGCATAGTTTCAGCTTTAAGGTTTTCCTCCTTCAAAGCTTCTAACTGGGCAGAACGGAGTTGATCAGGTAGTGATGAATGAATAGTGAGCTGCAACGCCCGAACGCGACGAGGTTTAGTAGATTCCTTCCTGCTCAAGGCGTCTGCTACAACATTCGCCTTGCCAGGATGGTACTTAATAGCACAATCATAGTCGTTCAAAAGTTCAATCCAACGACGTTGCCGTATGTTCAAATGTTGTTGGTCGAAAATGTGTTGGAGACTCTTGTGATCGGTGTAGATGGTGCATTTGGTACCGTACAAGTAATGTCTCCAAATTTTCAACGCGAATACCACGGCACCCAACTCCAAGTCATGGGTGGTGTAGTTCTTCTCGTGCACCTTGAGTTGACGAGAAGCATACGCGATCACTTTCTCGCGTTGCATCAACACGCAACCGAGACCATGAATAGAAGCATCACAATAGACAACGAAATCATCAGGACCCTCAGGTAAAGACAAAATAGGAGCAGAACATAGTTTAGACTTCAGTTCTTCAAACGCTGACTCTTGTGGTTCACCCCAGTCGAATTTTCTATCCTTCTGCGTGAGAGTGGTGAGGGGTTGAGCGATCTTCGAGAACCCCTGAATGAAACGACGATAGTAGCCCGCAAGGCCTAGGAATTGCCGCACCTCAGTTGGCGTCTTTGGTGCTCCCCAGTCCTTGATCGCTTCGATCTTAGCTGGATCGACATGAATCCCTAGTTCATTAACCACATGTCCTAGGAATTGAACTTCGCGTAACCAAAAGTCACACTTTGAGAACTTGGCGTAAAGTTGTTCCCGTCGCAAGAGTTCCAAAACTAATCGCAGATGTTCCCCGTGTTCGGTCTCGTTCTTGGAGTAGATCAGAATGTCATCAATAAATACAATGACGAATTTATCCAGATATGGTTTACAGACGCGGTTCATCAAGTCCATGAAAACCGCCGGTGCGTTCGTGAGACCGAAAGGCATGACCAAGAATTCGAAATGGCCATAACGTGTTCGAAAAGCAGTCTTGGCAACGTCAGCCTCCCTGACGCGCAGCTGGTGATAACCGGACCTCAAGTCGATCTTGGAATAATAACTAGAACCCTGAAGCTGGTCGAATAGATCATCAATACGTGGAAGAGGATAACGGTTCTTGACGGTCAATTTGTTCAGTTCTCTGTAGTCCACACACAATCGGAAACTTCCATCCTTCTTCTTAACAAATAAGATCGGGGCTCCCCAAGGGGAAGAACTTGGTCGGATGAAACCCTTGTCCAAGAGTTCCTGTAACTGACTAGACAATTCCTGCATCTCGGGAGGTGCAAGACGATAGGGGGCCCGAGCAATAGGAGCAGCCCCTGGTACAAGATCAATACCGAACTCGACTTGACGATGAGGAGGAAGACCAGATAAATCATCGGGAAAAACATCAGGAAACTCGCGTACCACCGGAATGTCGTCGATCTTCTTTTCATCACCAGAGGAAACAGATAAAAGCGCCAAAACGGCTGGATAACCCTTTCGAAGACACTTAAGGGCTTTCATGCTAGAGATGATGTTTAGCGGAACACCACCCTTGATACCGTACACAGAAAGGAATTCTCCATCAGGGAGAGGAATTCGAATAACCTTATCGTAACAGACAATCTCCGCACGATACAAAGATAACCAATCCATTCCTACCACAACGTCAAAACTACCCAAAGGTACCGGCATCAGGTCGATGGGGAACGATAAACCTGACAACTCTAAATGACACTCCCGAAGGACACTAGTAGCTTCAATCGTTTTACCGTCAGCCAACTCAATAACATACTTGGTTTCTAATGGTACAGGTACTACATCTAGCAGTCGACTAACATCCATGGATACAAAACTCTTGTCGGCACCAGAATCAAATAACACTCTAACAGAACGATTATTGAGAACAAACGTACCGGTGACTATGTCAGGGTCCTGTCTAGCCTCAGCGGCTCCAATGACGAAGGCACGTGCATTTCTGCCGCCGCCCCCGTTGCTCCCATTACTGTTGTTCCCACCCTGCTTCAGTTTTGGGCAATCTTTCTTGTAATGCCCAGTGTCACCACAGTTGTAGCATCCTTGTTTCCCTGTAGTCCCCTGAGTAGTCAGAGCTGAGCTGTTAGTCGGAGCCTGAGTCGACGGAAGTGTAACCCGACAATCTTTAGCATAATGTCCAATCCGCTGGCAGCGGTGACAACGGTTACTGTCGCAGTTCCCTGGATGATGGCGTCCACACTTGTTACATTTGGGCAGTTTTCCCGCATAACCACCCTGCTTGTTACCCGAAGAAGAAGAACCCCCATTATCAAACCTTTTACCCTGCTGTGCTGGCCCAGATCCCTTCCCATCATTTTCCCACTTGCGCTTGTTGTTCTCTGGGGCCTTAACAGTCGAACCCTTCGCAGGCAAAATACCCTCATTTACTTTTAAGTTGGTCATCCTATGGGCCGATCGAACCACCTCTGCGTATGTAGGATGATTTCCCGCAGCCACTAACCCTGCAATTTCCGGTACTAACCCCGAGACATAATGTTCAATCCTACGGTATTCTGGCACATGCAGATCGGGACACAGCACTGCCAACTCATTCCGCCTCACAGTATACTTCTCAATTTCCGACCCAGTCATCTTGAGGTTCCACACCTCATGCTCCAGCTTCTGTACCTCTTCCCTCGGACAATACTCACGCTTCAGCAACTGCACAAAATTCTCCCATGGCATAGCATATGCCTCCCCAATACCCATATTCTGGGTGATGCCATTCCACCAAGTCAATACTACATCCTGGAATAACGCAGCTGCATACTTTACCCGATCTTCTGGGAGACAGTTACACATCAGAAATACTGACTCCACTTTCTCCAACCACCTAAGCAAGCTAACCGCACCCTCAGTGCCAGAGAATTCCTGGGGCTTACAGTCCCGGAACATCTTGTAGGTGCACATGGGTGGGGGTGGGTCAACAGGACCACCTGAAATGAAACGTATGAGAAACCACGAAGAATGTAAACAAGGCTCATCAATGAGGCAAAGAAAATGGATAAATCAACTTACCACCACCGTTGTGCCCTAACTGAAAGGCAGCTTGGAGCAAGTTGTTCAGATCAGCCTACGATAGGTTAATACCTCCACCACGACCACCAGCACCACCGCGACCACCACCACGTCCACCATTGCGACCACCTCCACGTCCTCCTCGTACTCCAGACATAATTCTGGCAGAAAGAACGAGAAAATTTAGTTTCGCAGTTAAAGATAACCACTAATGTTCACAAGATCAAAGCTAGATCCAATCCAGGACTATCCCCTCAAACCCAGAGCTCACTAGGGCTTCCATGCATTTCGGTTTATGATTTTGTGTGCACCCAAAATGATAAACCGCTCTACATGGTCCTCCAAGTGTTCTCCTAGTTCAAAGTTCAAATCACCGAACATAGACTCTTAGCTACACACCGTAATACTACGGTAGTTTATGACAAGTGTTTCTATTGGAGTGCGAAAGGGAGATGTCCGAGCCTTGGACAAATCTCAAGAGCACACGAGTTACCCCAATAGACTACATTGCCTAGAAAACAAGTAACCCAGCCTAAGATAGAACGGATGATGTAACGTAGAAAGACCAACGATTTAGAGACACCCCGACAAGACCATACGTAAACCACTATAACGTTTAGTACCATGTGATCGTCTAGTGTGTGCGACTCGGCTATAGACTAGACTCTATATGCAGTCCTAGTTCACTATAACCATTGTCTCTGATACCAATCTGTCACACCCTCAAAATCCACTTGCGGAGTTTTACCGCGAGGCGCATGACAAACCAGGATCCAAACCAACGATCACAATAAACAAGTCTAAATGAACATAAATGCAAATTCAAAACATAGTTTAAAATCCCCGTTTACAGCGGAAGCTTATTCAAAACAATTATTCAATAATAAACCAATGTTCAATGTTTGTAAAATCATGCAACTCTAGCTAGACGCCGTGCAGACGCGTGCGCCCTAGTTCCATTCGTGCTACCTTAGCGACCTGAGAAAACATGTAAAAGTTTACGTCAGCACAAAAATGCTGGTGAGTTTACAGGTTTTGTATCCAAGTACCAAGTCCACCTGTCCATACTATAATAAATCGAAAACCAGTATACGCTAGCTAGGCGTACGTTTTGTTACTACCACGATTGGAAAACCATTACTAACTCGAATACCAGATGTTGTGCCCGAATAGTACCAAATGTTCCTGTTGTTCCTGTTTGAGACAATATGCACTCGCCCGGCCCTCCAAGCCGACGAGCGGGGTTGGTCACTCCCAATAGCGCTATTCACATTTCCCCGTTGTGCAAACCCGCACATTCATGGTTCCCCCCGGGACTTCCAAAGATCGTGTAGCACACAATAGAAACCCATAGTATGACAGTAGTTACCACATAATCGTTTTAACACATGTTTTCTCCCCCGAAAATATGAAACCAGTTTAAAAGAGGGGTCGTAAACTCACCTTAAGTTGCGTTACTCCTTAACCCGAGTAAACTCAGCTGCTATGCTAGTCCCGTAAAGCGGCGACCTAACATATGACAGTTACAAGTACTTAGACTAATAACCCGTAGGTTAATTAGTCCCTAGATGTCCAGACCATAACCAAGTTCGTTTAAAAACACCGTGGCTATTTAACTGACCCGAAGTACAAGACTCGACATCCCATTGGTGACCCGAGACTCCCCGTGTTATGTTTACGCTCCAAAACATATAATAACGCAATTACACTTAACATACGTTAACGCACAACAAGTCCTAGCACATAGTTCACGTATCACCGAATTACACCCAAATATATGTTACCAAGTTATTAGACATGTTACGGGGTTCCTAGCATGTTACTACATGTTAAATCGGGTCTCGGAATGCTAATTTACACTTACAGCAGCAGTACACGCGATTAGGAAAAGTCAACTAGCATTTAGGTTGGTCAACTAGCAATTAGGAACCCTACTCGCCTCTATTATAGGCGATTAGGAGGTAATCACATGAACTTACTAGCAATTAGGGCTAATCACATGAACTTACTAGCAATTAGGGCTAATCACATGAACTTACTAGCAATTAGGGCTAATCACATGAACTTACTAGCAATTAGGGCTAATCACCCCTACTGTCACACGAGTAGGCCTCTACTCGCCTGAGTTATAGGCGATTAGCACCCTACTCACCTATAACATAGGCGATTAGGAATGCTACTCGCCTGTAACCTTGCTGTTCCGGTTTTTCGCGCGTTTAACACTCCAAATCAGATCCAGAACGTGTGTAACCACCCAATATCATCCCAAACACTATCCTAAACATGTTTAACTCAAAATCCTTCGTTTAACCTCGTATAATCAGTCCTGCATGCAACCAAGTAATCCAAACACCATCCACATAGCATGCAACATCATACTAACACGCGTAATCATAACCCTAATATCCAAAGACTGAGATTTCTATCATCATACTATCAATATCAATTCTGATCTAACATAATAACATATCAAATCATCATCATGAATCATAAAAATCCTAGCTTTCTAATCATACACACCCATAACGCATGTATATTAGTTATAATCCGATTAACAACCCTTATTGACGATTTTCAGAAAGCTTTTTCGTTTAAGAACAGGTCTGGACCATTAGGGATTGATTAAAAACGTTTATAAAGAGTTATGGATGGAAATCAAACCTTAGGATTATGAAAGTATGATGATTCAAGCTTGAAACCTTGTGTTTTGATCAAAAATCGCCTTCCAGAGGTTGTTTATGTGTTGGGGCGGGTTATGGGACGACTAGGGTTGGTATAATGAAGTTTAGGAGGTTAAGTATGGTATTTATAGTCGTTTTTAGTCGTCCAGCACGTAACTAGCGAGTATGCAGCCCTTACACGCGATTAGGGCTGCTAATCGCATGAAGGTTCACACAATTAGGCCTAATCGCCTAAACCTTCACACGAGTAGGCCCCTAATCGCCCTTAGGGTCTCCTACTCGCCTCCCCTATAGGTGATTAGGCTTCCTAATCGCCTATAGGGGTTGGTTTTGTGCGTTTTGCGCGTTAACCCCCGTTTTAACATATGTTAACACATATTCACGTACCGACAAGTCACATAATGATTGTAAACACATAATACAAGTAAATACACATTTTCACACTCGTTCACCAATTCCCGGGACTCGAGACTCGTACGTTCCGTATGCCCTGACGATCCTACAAATCGTCACCGTTTGTACACTTGGTTAAGGACTGACATCTAACGAACCTCTAGACCAACATCCAATGATCTTCTAGACTAACCAATAGTTCCCGAACCATAACCCGACTTAACTAACCCAGTTAAGTACAACATACGCGTGACTCGCTAAGGTAGACTTTCATCTAGACAACGTTGTTAACCAGAATTTGCCGGGTGTCACAATTCTGCCCAGATCTGTGGATGTGAAAAGAATTGGCAGATGTTCAGAGGACTAATGGCGATGGCGTCGGCTTTTTCACGTATGTGTTTTTCGCGTATGTCACGTTGGTGCACGCTAGGTGTTTTGTATTGATGTTTACTTGACTCCTTTTGAATGCTTTTATTGTTGATAGATCCACTAGAACTCATCATAGGATGGAGTGGAAGAAGGGAGGTGATTCTCGATATGTTTCATACAGTATTTGATTGCGCTTCACCTGAAAAACATTTGAAATCAGCCTTCTCTCATCCTTCAGTAAGTTATTCAAGCTCTAATTCAATGGTTTAGTAAATTACATAAAGATCATGATGAAATTATTGTTTAATCAAGGTTGTGAAAATGTTCTCAGGCCTTTTAAATTGCAGGTCTTAACTGTTGTTATTAGAATGTAATCAACGATATCTATCTCAAAGGTCATGTGTTCGCTCTTTTTTTTCATTTATTTAACGGTCGATTCGTTCAGGGAAAAGAAACCTGATGCATGGGATTGATATAAAAAAGTTGCAGAGAAAATGAATGCTGCCACAGGTGAGTTTATTTCTTTGACCTTTATACCTTAAAAGGAGTTATGGCATTTGAGTTGATTTATATGGCATTTAGATATATTCTCATGTCTGGTTCGGGTTGTGACTGTAGCAGGTAAAACATGTTAGGCTAAACGCTTAACCAAAACGGATGCTGGTCAATTAATTCTTATTTTTACACCTTTGCACAAATATTCTTATAACTTACATATTTAGTCATTAAGGGTCAGTTTGAGCTATGCATGCATAAACCAGTTTACTAAATGATCAACACTATTCGAATGTTTTACATATGTGCATTAGGTAACTGCACTTTTGTTCTTTCTGATTTAGTAGTGAAGTCTTTTATTCAGCATTTTTTTCTGTTTTCTGCAGTGAACAGTTCATATGACCCAGCTTCAGTTTCTTCAGGGAAGGTCGATTGCAGATACATATTCTGTTTTCTACAGAGAACAGTTCATATACAAAATTTCAAATTTTGAGTTTTGGCACGAGGACATTAAGAAGAGGTTCCTGCATGCTATGCAGCGTGCTGCGCCTGCTTCTGCACCAGACAGAACACAAGGAGATTGAGTAGCGGTATGAGGAGTTAGTGCAGTGGCACAAGGAGGCTATGCAGCGACACGAGGACTTTAAGAAGAGGTTCCTGCAGGCTATGCAGCGCGTGCAGCAGGTACATTTTGATAATATGGGTATTGTGTCTCTTTGTGTTATATGGTATTTTTTTTTAGAAACCTATTTTGTTGGCCGTTTTATGCGCGAAAGCAGATTAGAGGCTGCAAATTGATTTGCTCCTAATAAATATGTCGATTTGGGTTATGCTTTATGTTTAACGGGTCAAATAAGTAGATAAAAATAGTTTAAAATGAAACTGTTAAAAAGCGCCTGAAGTGTTTTAATGCATAAGCTTTCTGAATTATTGGAAATGTGTCAAACGGGTTAGGTACTGTTTATATTTTACCTGTTACCCGATCAGCGGACGTTAACATGCTTGCTGTTTTTTCCGCAGGAGATGTAGCCTCTGGAATGTTAGAGAATGGATGTGGTAACAAACAGGTGTTTGAAGTTGTTGAGGTTGTAGTTATTTAATTTTTTACTTGTATTTTTTAAGTTGTGTTTGTTGAGTCAACCATGGTAAGTTGGTTATAATGTTGTGAAGGCTAAAGGGTGTTGGAACATGGATTTTTCTAATATTTGATTTTTGGTTGTGTGTTAATGTTGTGAAGCCAAAGGTGGAAGTAGAGATGGTACTAAATTCAAGAACACAAGCAGCCGACTTGGAGCAGAAGACGATTACGAGGCAAGTGTCGTCAAATTTTATGATTTATTTTTTCTTGAATTTATATCAGTTTTGTATGGGTTTATTTGCAAATGTATCAGGCTAGGTGTGGCGTCAACAACGTGAAAAAGAAGATCAATGTGCATGTGTTGGTAGAGAACAGAAGCCGGAAGTTATGGTAAGTAGCAATGTTATGCTTGGTGAATGTAACTTGTGTGTCTCTGGCCATGATTGTTTTCTGCACAGCAAGCTGATTGGAAGGAAGTTAAAGGTAGTCTCGAGTGTCGATTGTTTAGGTTTAGTGGTGAGTGTGTTAGAAATATGTTGCAGGGAGTTGAAAATGATGGCTAATTTGGTAACTTTGATACAACCACATTAATGTTAGCATGTTTTTTTAAGTTGATGTGTGTTGTGTTTGTGATATATTTATGTTTCATGCTAGACACTTGGACATGAGACGAATCCCTTCAGGCTCTGTTTCCAAATTTGTTCAACATGATCAGAAAAAGTTCAGTTCTGTCTCGGATCAGGTTTGCAGGGTGGGGCAGCGTTTCGTTTTAAAACAAGAGCTGTTCGAGTTTCCCTTGCCGCTGTTGAGTAACAGGGAGTTCAATTCTTTGTCTCTGTTGTTCATCGAACTGAAGTTGGTACGAGTATGGATAGGTGGACTTGGAATGATAAAACAAACAGCGAATTCAGCGTTCAAACAGTAAAAAAAACTATTGCTGGTTAATGCAGACTCGCAACAGGTGCCTTTCGTTTTAAAATGGGTCAGTTGGGTGCCTAGCAAGTGCAGCATCATGGTTTGGAGAGCAGAGATGGGGCGCCTAGCTGTGAAATCAGAATTGAACAAAAGAAACGTGGATGTCGACTCTCTGCAGTGCAGCTTGTGTGACTGGGGCAACGCTTCAACTGATCGTCTTTTTTCGGCCTGTTTCATTGTTTGACTGTTCTTATAGATAAGTTTCTCAACTTTACAAATATTTTGTTCGCCTAAACTCATATTGGCATGTTTTGTAGACTTGAAATGCAACAACAAGCAGCGCCACTTTTGGACGAGGGGAAGAAGGATAAAAAGAAAAACAAGAGAAAATTCGTTGCTGACACAGAAGTAGCAACACAGAATAAGCGAAGCCAGCACATGAAGATGTTGCTGACACAGAAGCGGCAACACAAAATAGCGAGAATCAGTTGGTCAAACTTAATTATTATTGTTGACTTGAAAGTTGCAAATATCTATATTGTGATTCTTTAGTGTCATATATCCATTATCTGGATGGTACAAAATCAAAATCATCTACTACTCTTAGAACATTTTAAAAAGGAATAGCAGCTTGATCTATTTACTTACTAATTGGTCAATTTGGATAATGGTTTGGTTAGTAATGAATACTTCATATTTGTTTTTTTTTAATAAGGTCTTTATTACCCATGATGGCATATTTTGAAGCATCTGAAGTTATTTCATACATTAAAAAATTGGTATTTGCAGGTGCCAATAGACTTTGTGATTGACGATTCAGTTCAGGTTAATGTTGCAACCCTTTAATTTGTTGAATTTTTTGCTATGTCTTTGTAATCAGTCAATGAATCTTTATTTATTTAACCATTTCCTGAACTGAAATTTGTTGAACTGAACTTAGGTTTTATCAAAATTGAACTTAACTTTTTTTTTTTCATAGTGAATTGTTGTTTCTAAATTTTGGCTTAAAATAATGTTTGATAGTCACTGAATGTTGAACACCAGTTCAATATAAAGTGTTAATTGTTATCAAGTACTATGGTAGGGTGAAAGTAATTGTTATCAATTTTGGCATAAAATAATGTTTGATAATAATAAACTTTTATCAAAATTTAATACCACCAAATTGATGGATTTTCAGCTTTAGTTGGATTTAGAATCTCATCAGTTGACTGGATCTAGAGTACTAGGTCTTTTTAAGGAGGTCTGTCTAGAGTACTAGGTCTTTTTAAAGAGGCCAAGTGAAGACTAAAACAAAAAATGTGGTGTATAAAGAAATATTTAATGATATTTGAATAGAATGTGTATTGGTTTCTTTTAAATCTTAATAAAATATTTCTGCTACATTTTTTTATATGTTTTACCACTCGAAATAATTGTACGTTGGTGAACCGCGTGTAACGCGGGCAAAGATCTAGTATACTATTATTTATATATATTATTATTACTCCCTGCTCTTGTACCGGGTGTCTGCGACTTAACCAAAGTTCATTCGTATTAAGCTCATATCTCACGAACACCTAGAAAACACATGTACACCAATAAATAAATAAGACCGCCAAAAAGCACACAATAATAGACAAAAATCTATACAAAACTAACATATTAACAAGTTGTTTTTCACAACATATCACACCCCCACACTTATCTTTTTTCGTCTCAAAAAAATTATATTCACTCTGCTCAACACATTATCACATACTAGCACCCCAATCGCCTCATCATACCTTAGCTAAGGTCCAAAGTCATACCCCATTTATAGACCAGCATTAGATGTGTTAATTCAGCAAGTCAAATTGATTTCCATCTAAAAACAGAATTAACCCTGACTAAATCTAACATCCTTTCAATTTTTATTCTCATGCAACCCACCCCTCACAATTTTTCACTCCACTCGGTTTAATATCTGGACTAGCATGCAATGCGCTAGTATGAATCACTCAAACACCAAGTATGCAACTCTGTTATCATAGGCTTGTATAACAATCACACCTTAACTATAGACAATGCACATATCAAAAGGACTTACGGGTTTTGGGCTTATGGTAAAAGTAGAAAATATTTGGCTAAAAGTGGCTAAAACAAAATGGTGAAACAGTTTGAACGACAATCCTTATTCACTATACTACTAATAATCACAACTTCGATCATATTCGACCTGTAGCACAAACAACTTTTTTTTTCATGGCATTTTCTTTGATTTTTTTTTATTCTTTTTTTTATCTCTCTTCTTTTTTTTTCAACTTAACATAGATCAAACACTTGAACATAAACTTAGAACACAATGGATGTCATCAATTTTCTTAACAACGGTTAATGGGTTGATTTGGGTAACTTTATAGGTTTTACAAACGAAAGGCTATAGGCTCAAAGTTGGGCACTAATGGTAATATTTTGGGTAAACGGGTCAACACAAAACACATAAAAAGTGTTAAACAAAAAGGGAATCCTAAATCGCCTTTGTCATGTACGTGCATATCTAGTCTACAACCTCAGCATGTATCAAATCACACAAGTTCTGCAACAGAGAAACATTTGTCCTACTCTCAACAAACGAAAATGAATATAAATCAATCTATCATCTAGTAGGCTAAAGATCTCACAAAAGTGGAGAAATGGGTTACCGATGTGTGCATGCATTTATTACTAATAGCTTGTTAAATCTAGTCAGGCAATTCTAAACTTTTTTCTTAAAAATACTTACTGAAAACGGTTCATATTACTTTTCCACAAATTAGACCATGACTAAGGATCTACTGCCAAAACAATCAAGAAACAACTGGTATGTACTGAAAGAGCTGCTTTTATCTCTGATTAGAATGCTTTTTAAGAACAATTTTCAAGACATTTTCAATTTTTCAAAAAAAATTTTGAATTTTTAATTTTGACTCAAGTATAAATAAAAACGAAGTTTCCCCACCCCCACACCTGAACGACACATTGTCCTCAATGTAAACTAGGGAATACAATAAAATAGAACTAAAAATAAATAAATATATAACAATAATAAAAAGGAACAGACTCCCCTGGATATAGGCAGTGCGCGAATGAGTCTTTGCAGTTCCTCCCAATCGAGCCGTATAGCATTTCATTCGTGGCCAATAAACAAACCTGAACTAAGACTTAAAAGAAAAATAAAAACATAAAATTCTGGAATGCCTGATACACCGATGATGTACAGCTTTACCCCGCCTGAATGGAGATTGAGTACAGGCAAAGTTATCTGATTGCAAGTTAAACTCCAATCATTCCTAGAAATCAATAGAGACTTAAAATACAAACTAAAAATAAAACAAAAACAAAATATATAAATATACAAAATGTACAAGAATCATACCTGATGTTCATTCATGGTGGTCTCAAAGAACATTTGTCTACCGAATTTCCAAAGAATGCTCGGCAGTTTACATGCTAAATAAACAGATGTTTAAAGATTGACATGTGAATTGGGCGCTTTTTGTCGTTATGGAAGAACCATCTCACTAGCCTTTGCCCGATGTCTTGTAATCTCACATTCCTAATATTTTTCTTTGAATCTTCATCCCGAACCTTGTTTAAGAGGGTAATCAGTGCGGGGTGAGAGTTGTGAGAATCTTGAGAAAGACTTGTGACACCTGCATCAATAACAACAACAACCTTTTCTACTTGTAACTCTTTAACAAGTGAAGGATTTGGTGTGGTATTAGTCTCCACAACCTCATCCCTAACTTGAGAATAGTTTCTGATATCATCAGGTAAGGGAGACATAGACTCTGCTATATCTATCCTTGCCAATAACACCTTGCATTTCAAACTTAAGTACTCAATTCTTTGTTGAATTGAGAGGCTGGGTGTTGATAAAAATTCCTCAAGCTTGGAAAACATCATTTCGGCTTGAGCAAGGTTATTTTCCTCCTCACTTTGATATGTCATCTCTACACATTCGTCTTCATCGGGAGGAATTTGATATTGATCCTGATAGCAACCTAGAGAAAAACATGATTGTGAGTTTTCATAGTAATAAAAATTATCCTCCTGGTTACCTGAGAAAGGTGCCTATTCGGATTCATAGTTATAGTAACTATGATTGTTTTCTCGACATGGGGTTGCTTGGTAGCCAGATTTCCACATTTCATCCCAATATTCTAGATCACTCCAGAATATTGTGCAGTCTTCATCCCTATGTATTTGTCCTCAACAAAAACAATAAGGATCTACTGGCGGTAGGGGCTTTGGACAATCTTTACAATCTTCAGTCCAGTGAGCGAAACTTCCACAACTATAGCATGGTTCATTGTCTTCATCAACCCAATCCATAGTGTTCTACACCTGTAAAGGAAAAACCTGCACAACTAGAACACTCAAAGTGAAATCTAATAAAATTAAATAACACTTTTCTATACACCTTTTTTTTAGATTTTTTTTAAAGTAAAGACAACTAAAACCAAAAACACTAAGTGCACGCATGTGACACCAGGCATGTTTGGCTTAAATATTTTAGTAACACCTAAGTCTACCTTAGCGGGAAGCATTTATAAACGGACTTAACTAGGTTAGTTGAGTCAGGTCAAGATAGTGTTGATGCTTTTTGCGACTAAGGATTGGATATAATTGATTAACACATGTTAGTGGATGGGCGAATGTAGATGGATATGGGCGAAGGTGAAGATAAACGGGCGAAGGTAGAAGCTGACTGGACGAATGAAGAATGGACGTGGACAGAAGACCACATTCGACCACTCTTAGTGGGCGAATGTGGAAAATCTCACATTCGACCTGTAGAAAGGGGCGAATGTGCAGAGGCTATATATAGTTTTTGAGTTTTTGATTATGTAAGAGAGTTGTCATTTGTGTCCAGGTTCAGATCAGGTTTAGGAGTGTTTTTGAGAGATTATCTGTGTGATTCTAGATTAACATAAACAGTTGTAAATGCTTATTGATTGAAAGTTAATCTATGAAAATGATATTGAAAATGATCTTGATTGTGTCGTGATTAGCATCTTATCAATTTGTTCAGATCTAGGGATTCCGCACCTACATTTGTGACTTGTATGATCAAATAATCCTGTTTTAGATAAAATCCAACGCTTACAAAGTGGTATCAGAGCCTAGAGGATCATACAACAACAAGTTTGATAAGATCAGAGTTGATTTGGACATGTTTTAGACAAATTATCATCTGTTTTTACAAAAACTTTTATAAAACATAGTTTTTGATCGATTTAAAGGTGATTTTGTGGTCAAATTCAAGTTTTCCAAGACTTAAAGTTGGTCCAAATCAAATCAGAAACATAACCTGATTGAGATCATTGAAATCCATGAACTTTTGAAAATCTGAGCTAAAAATAACCGTTTTTCAAACAATAACCGTTTTTCAAAAGTGAAATCTGCTGATATGGGGCGAACCTGGAACCTGGACTGAGTTTGTGGGCGAACCTGACTGAAAAGTGGGCGAACCTGAGAGTTTGAGTGGACGAACCTGAAAAATTGTTTGATATTTTTCACATTCGGGTGGTAATTTCCACATTCGACCGTTCTGCTTAGGACGAAAGTGGAATTTGTGTTTGTGTGATTTACATTCTGGTCATATTCACCTTCGGGTATCACTATTTGGACGAAAGTGAGGAAGAAGGGACGAAAGTGTGTCAGTTTGGACGAACTTAGAAAATTTTGGTCGAAAGTGTTACTTTTCGGGCGAACGTAGTATTTTTTTGCTGAAAAATTTTCTAAGTGTTGAGTTTTTCAGATTGTGATCATGTGGCGTTTTCAGACTACTCAGGGATCAGCACCAACACAACCACAACAGCAGACAATGGACCCATGGACTGTTGCAGCTCAAAAGACGAACACGCAGTCCTCACAACCACTGAATTACATGACGACAACGAGCACGATGCCTCAGAATGTAGCACATCCGGCATTACAATCAGATTACTGGGGAGTAGCTGCAGCGGCGGTAAACACTCAAACCACTAACGCTATCTCTACCTTGATTAAGGATTTGTCTACAGGTAGTGGAACTCGGCCACCTAAGCTAATGGATATGCAAGAGTACAACCAGTGGCACACCATGTTCAAGATCCATCTGGAGGGCATGGGAGTTGAAGGAGCTGAGGCATGGAGCATGATCGTCAAAGGATATACAGCACCAATTCTGGAGAATACCGGTGAGTTGATTCCTCTGGAAAGCTTGGCTGAGGATGAAAAGAAGAAGTACGTGGTGGAGAAGAAGGCGTTCTCTCAACTGACACAGGCGATCACAAGTGACCTGTTGCATCAGTTTGGGACATGTACAACGTCGAAGCAGCTTTGGGATAAGCTGAAGAGGAAGCATGATGGTAACGAAAAGACCAGGAGTTTGAGAATGGAGGAGTTGGTTAAAGAGTTTGATAATTTTTCTTTCATTAATAATGAAACTTTGAAAGAACTAACACCGAGATATATGCATTTATTGTCTGAATTGTCTAGCTATGGTGTACAGATTCCCATGACTAAGCAAGTTGATAAGTTTGCAGATGCTTTACCACCACAGTGGGATCAGCATGTGGAGGTACTTAGAGAGAAGGATGCTTATCAATTCTGGACCATTTCAGAATTTATTGAGAAGTTGGAGAACAAAGAGCTGGAGGATAGGAGGAAAGCTAGGAGGTCGCAGATTCCTCAGAATCCAAGTCTGTATTTTGGAGGTACTTCAGTTTCAGCTGGAAACTCGAGCTCTGGAAGTGTTGCACCACATGTTGCATGCATTTCCAATGTCATGGATTCATCAAAACCAACCACCAACTACACACCACCACAATACAATTCCTACACACAACCATCATACACACCACCACAATATACTTCCTACATTTCACCAGTCTCTCCAATGCAACAAGCTAGTTTTTACACCGCTAACCAAACACAACAACCATCAAACCAAATTACTCAACATAAACAACCGGTGGTTTTGGATACATCCAACTTAGGAAACGTGACTGTGGAGGTTGCTCAGCAACACATTGCATTAGTCTCTGCAATGGTTTCATCCTACAATGGACTGGTTGCTAGTCAGATTGGGAACAACAACTTGACCAACGAAGACTACGCACAGATCGATAAAGAAGAGATGGAACTCATTGACATTCAATGGGCGTTTGCGAGTATAATGAGGAGAGCAACAGAGTTCATAGAGAAAACTGGAAGGACTGACTTGGCAACTTCTCCCAACACGACCTATGGTTTCAATAAGGAGAAGGTTACATGTTTCAACTGTGGAGAGAAAGGACACTTCAAACGGGAATGCACCCAGCCACCTAAACAAGGTAACCGAAACCCTTTCAATGCAAATTACCAGAACCGTCAACAAAACCAAGTTTCTTACCAAACCAACAACAACTACCAAAACCGAAACTTTAACAACCAGAACAGACAACCAAACACACAAAACCAGATTCAAAACCAATCTCCTAATCACCCAAACCGAACAGTTGTACCTATCACTACACCTACTGAGACTCAACAGAATGCGAATCAGAACCAAGCTTTGGTTACTCAGCAGGATGAGAGGTTTGACTGGTCGGGTATGCAAATAGGGGTTGAAGAAGTAACTACTGGTGGGAATGTGGCTTGTGTTGCTTATCAGGTTGATTTGGAAGAGACGGTGGTAGTTGATGAGAAGAAAGAAACTGAGGAGAGTGAGAGTGATGATTCTGAGACAGAGTTGGAAGTGGAGAATGAACCGGTTGAGGTTAAGGCTGAGGAGAAGAGATCTGGGATGGTGATTGATTCAGTTTCTGATGTTCCCGAGGAGTGTAAATCAGTCTATTCAGACTCTGAGAGCGAATCAGACACAGAGGGAAGTGTTGATTCTTTGGATGATGATATTGACCAGTTGCTGGCAGAAGCTGATTTCTTGATGACGAGGAAGTCGTGCATAGCTGATGTTGCTTTCACCAAGATCGACTACTCAAAGTTTTTCACTGGAAAGGAAGCTCATTTTGCTCTGATGGCCATGACCGAACCGCCAAAACCTGTAAGTTCTGAATCTAGCACTGATGTCATGAGTGATAAATACTGTGGGACTTGTGATAGGTTGACAGAGGAGAATAAACAACTCCGAATTTCACGTGATAGTGCTATTCAAAACTGTCAATCTACTCGCAAAGAGTTAAATGCTTTTAACAAAGTATTAGATGGCTATAAAAAGGACATTTCTGACTTGAAAACCACTTTGTCATTGAAACAACTGGCCATAAATAACTACATCAATGAAATTGAAAACACCAAGTTAGAAATGGCTGCCATTAAATGCTTTGCTGAAAAGGTTAACAAGAAGTTAGAAAGCTATAAGAATGTTGCTTATGTCGTGGATCATATCATTGATGATAACACCACCAACTACAAGTCTGTACCATCTCCGGTTCTTTTTGAGAACCATAACTATCATCAAGTTATACCGGAGAGTTCGGTGAAATCAGACTCATCATCAGATATGGAATCTAATACTTCGAGTATTGGTGAACCATATCCTGAAGATGTGAGACCGATTTTGGGCTTGAACAATGAGGGTGTTTATGCTGAGAGTGATAGTTCAGATTCAGATAATGATGATACTGGTAGTGATAAATCTGATAATGAATGTGAGATTCCAAAAGAAAATCACATCATTACTACCGAACCAGTGTCACCATCTGATCATATTCATCCAATGGCTAAAGCTATTCATGATAAAAAGTCTGAAAAGTTTGATGTTAAGAAAAAGAATGTTGTTAAGAATGTGATTGAAAAGAATGAGCTGAATGAAACCAGTGACAAACCTGTAAAGGTATTTTATCGGATGGAAGGATCCGATAAAATCATTGCTGATGAGGAATTTCCGATTAAAAATGTTAACTATTCTAAACTTGATAAAATCTGGCAAGAAAGCACAATTTGGTTTCCAAAACATGAAAGAACCAATGAAATTCCACCAGAAATCTTAAAGAAACTGTTTTCAGAAACTCCTCAAGAGCCAAAAATACATGTCACTGAGTTTATTCGACCTGATGATAAAGCAAATGGTTTTCATGAACCTTCTTACTCGAAAGGACCACTTCCTGAGAGTTTAAGAAATCAACAATATAATGATCAATTTCCTGTAAAAACATTTGCTTCACCAAATGCTCATTATGTGTTTGAGGAATATAGAAAGTGCTTTAAATGTGGAGAACGCGGGCATTTACTTGCTCAGTGTCCATATGTAAGGCACAAGAGACATGAAGTTGAGGTTAAGAATTCCATGAAAAAGCCGATTGATCATTATATTCCACCGCATAGACGGACTGTTCCTCAACAACAACATTTTCAAAATCAAAACAATTTTCAAATGAGGAACAATCGTCCATTTCATTATGATCGGAGGAATCGGATTGCAATGGAACAATCTTGGAGAAAACCAGTGGTGAACACAACAGATGATAGACAAAAGGTTCCACAAAAACCAATTGTCAAGTCAAAAGTTGGACCTAAGTCTGTTCATTCAGATAAGGTTGCTAAGAAAGTTACTTTCAGTAACAATGTTCAGAAACCTATTGAGAAACCAAAATCTCAAATTCGTATTCTCAAAAGGTCTGAACAATCTTGGACACCTAATGGTTCTCCAGGAGCCTCTACATCAAAGGTGAGTGATAAGAATGAATCTGTTTTGAAAAATCAGAAAACGATTGATTCAAAACAAAAAGTTGTTGAGAAAGTCATTGAGAATGATTCTTTGAAAGCCAAAGTTCAAAGGCCCAAGACTCAGGCTTGGGTCCCCCGAAAGAACTAATTGTCTACTTTTTGTGTGCAGGGAGCTTCAGTTGGCCCTATTAGCAGTCTTTGGATTGTTGATAGTGGAGCTTCAGGTCACATGACGGGGGATTTGGCGTTGCTGTTTGATGTGAAGAATATCAATGGTGGATATGTTGCGTTCGCGGGCAATAAAGGAGGATATATAACGATGGAAGGGAGCGTGAGTAACGGGATTGTGACTTTCGAGCGGATATCTTATGTCAAGCAGATAGACTACAATCTGTTGAGCGTCAGTCAAATATGCGACAAACAATTTTCTGTGCATTTTGATGACAAATCCTGCTACATCCTCAAACCGGGCTTCAAGATTCCAAAGGAGTGGGTTATGTTGATGGCACCTCGAGTCAACAATCTTTACATTCTTGATATGTCCAAGGCAATGACACCACAGGGACAGATAACATGCTTTCTTTCCAAGGCGACCGAAAAAGAATCAATAATGTGGCACCGCAGGATGGGGCACATTCATTTGAGGAAAATGAATCAGTTAGTGAGAAATGGACTTGTCGATGGAGTTAACGTGAAACATTTCCATCTGAACGACAAGTGTGTGAGCTGCATGAAAGGAAAACAACACAGACAATCCCATAAAGTGAAGAAGGTTAACTCTGTTGAGATGCCGCTTGAGCGATTGCACATGGACCTGTTTGGACCAGTCAAGCGCAAAAGTCATCTTGGGGAGCTTTATTGTTTAGTCGTCACAGATGACTATTCACGATTTTCATGGGTGATGTGTTTGAAGAACAAAAGCGACACCTTTACCAACTTACAAGTTCTGTTCACTCGGCTGGAGAATATCTACAACTTGAAGATCAAAAGGATCAGGAGTGACAACGGGACGGAGTTTAAAAATGCAAAGATGGATGAACTTTGTGAAAGCAAAGGGATACATCATGAATATTCAGCTCCGTATACCCCGCAACAGAACGGTGTTGCTGAAAGAAAGAATAGGACTCTGATTGAGGCTGCAAGAACAATGCTCGCTGACTCAAATCTTCCAGTAATGTTCTGGAATGAGGCGATTTATGCAGCAAACTATACATTAAATCGGGTTATGACAGTGAATAAGTTTGGAAAAACATCTTATGAGCTGTTACACCGACGAAAGCCCAATTTAGAGTATCTAGAACCATTTGGGGCGCCATGTACAATGTTGAATCCAAGCGAGAAGTTTAGTCCTAAAGCTGAAGAGGGATATTTTGTTGGATATGCAACCCCGCTCAAACGGGTATTCAACAAGCGAACTCGTCAAGTGGAGGATTGGGCAAACGTGGAAGTTCAACGATACACACAAAATTTACAAGGCACGGGCCCTGATTGGATGTTTGATTACAAAGATTTCTTTGAATCATTCAATCTAGATAGCCTGGTTGAAGAAGCTGTGATCAGATTACTTTACGAATGTGAAAACGCGGCAACTTCACCGTTGATGCGTCCAATTACCGTAAACCCCCCATCAGCTTCTAGTGATACCAGTGTTCCTACACAAGAAGAAGAGTTGTTTCAAGAAGCTTCAACTTCATTAGACACTTCAGAATCTGAAGATGAACAATTTGAAGAAGCTGTTCTTGAAAATGCAGAGGACTTAGAAGAGCAAACTGTGAACCCAACTCCAAATCCAGATGTTGCTTCATCATCTAACACGGGTAATGATCAGGATGCAGTAGAGAACTTGATTGCTCAGACGGGAGTGATTGTACCTGTTAATCCGGAATCTCGGATTCATCGTATTCACCCGCTGGAGCAAGTAATAGGTGATCCTGGTAGTGGAGTGATGACCAGAGGGCAGCTTAAAAGCGTTAATACGCCAGAGAGTTTTGGTGCTTTAGCATTGTATGCCAAAATTCAGAAATCTGGTGACCAAAATGATTGGTCGTTTGCATGTTATGTGTCCCAAGTAGAGCCAAGGACATACAAAGATGCTTTGCAAGAAGATGCCTGGGTTGAGGCAATGCAGGAAGAGTTATTGCAATTCCAGAAATTGGGAGTCTGGACGCTCACAGATTTGCCGCAGGGACGAAAGAAAATTGGCACTAAGTGGGTGTTTAAGTGCAAGAAGGATGACCGTGGGGTTATTGTAAGGAACAAAGCCAGATTGGTTGTGCAGGGTTTCCATCAGATTGAAGGAATTGACTACAACGAAATCTATGCACCAGTAGCACGAATGGAAGCTATTCGGATGTTCCTTGCGTTTGCTTCGTATAAGAAATTCAAAGTCTATCAAATGGACGTCAAGAGCGCATTTCTGTATGGTAAAGTCAAGGAGGAGGTTTATGTCGGGCAACCACCGGGCTTTGAGGACCCAATCCACCGGGACAAGGTCTACGTGCTGAACAAAGCTTTATATGGTTTGCACCAGGCTCCAAGACAGTGGTACGAGGAGCTAAGTACATACCTCATCTCCAAAGGATTCAAGCGCGGCCTCGTCGATTGTACCCTCTTTACGAAGAAGACGGGAGATGACTTGCTTCTAGTACAGATTTACGTTGATGATATTATATTTGGTTCAACTAACGAACTCTTGTGCAGGGAATTTGAAACTGTTATGCAGGAGAAGTTCGAAATGAGCGCTATGGGAGAAATGCAGTTTTTCCTCGGCTTACAGGTGGATCAAAGACCCGACGGGATCTTCATTCACCAGACGAAATATGTTGCCGACATCTTGAGCCGATTCCAGATGGAGGACTCTAAGCCGATGGATACCCCGATACAACCCAATCACGGGATTGGAGTCGACGCTAAGGGGGAGCTGACAGACCCATTTACATACAGAGCAATCATCGGATCTCTGATGTATTTGACAGCGTCTCGACCAGATATTATGTATGCAACGTGTCTCTGTGCGCGTTACCAATCGAAGCCGAAACAAAGTCATCTGACGGCGGTCAAGCGTATCCTTCGATATCTGAAGGGTTGTCCATCAAAAGGACTTTGGTACCCTAATGATGATGATTTTGATTTTATTGCTTTTAGTGATGCAGATTGGGGCGGCTGTGACAAAGACAGCAAATCAACAACAGCCGGTTGCCAGTTTTTAGGGAGCAGGTTAATTACCTGGCAATGCAAGAAACAGACTTCCGTCGCACTGTCTACATGTGAAGCCGAGTACATTTCAGCCTCGAGTTGCTGTTCTCAAGTGCTCTGGATCCAACAACAGATGGTCGATTACGGTTTGCAGTTTCTTAAAACCCCTATACACTGTGACAACGAAGCCGCAATTGCTTTAACTAAAAATACTGAAAATCATTCTAAAGCTAAACATATCCGGATTAAATATCATTTTATCCGTGACTGTTATGCTAAGGAGTTGATTGACATGGTCAAAATCCATACTGACTACCAACGTGCAGATTTGTTTACAAAAGCTTTTGACAGATCCCGCTTTGAATATCTTTTGAAAGTAAACAATATAAAGGAAAAACAGGACTAATCGGCTCCTCGGTATATCATTTTTCGTTTTTAGTTTTAAATTTTTGCTAATTGGGAATTTCTCTTTGCTAATTGGGAATTTCTCTTTACTATCATAATCCTCAAAGAAGTTGATGCTTTCGAGGGGGTTGTTTAATCCTCAAAGAAGTTGATGCTTTCAAGTGGATTGTTTCTTTCAAATTTTTTTGTTTTTCAGAAAAGTTAAAAACCCAAAAATATGTTCTTTATTTTAGGGGGAGTCATTTTATCAGAAAAACCAAAAACATTAAAAAAATTTTCAAAAATACCTAAAAATTAGAAAAACCCAAAATAATTTCCTGGATAAAAAGAGGAAATGATAGTACATCAGTGGGGATCTGACACAGGCTAAAGAATTGTATAGTTTTAATGAGACGTATGTTGATAACGTGTGATATGCTGATAGGCTTCGTAGACGTTATATTGCGTGCATTAGTGATACAAACATAACAAACTACGCGTTTGTGGATGAACACCTCATGGGCATATGGTCTTAGTACCGTAATTTCGTTTGATAGGGTGTTTGTACAAAACTCGGAGGTTTAGGGTCGTTATGTTATTAGTTGTCTGGGGATAGCCTATCTGATCTTCTGCTGTAAGTCATTACGGACCTAGATCAGACAGGATATCTTTATAAAAGAGCTTTATGCCAAAACCTAAAGTTACCGAATTGAGGAACTTTCCATGTTATATGATGATCAAAGATTATCTATAATATCGTATTGATCATTGATGCAAATCATGATTAATATCAGTCCTCAACCTGGTATGGTGCATATGTTACTTTGCTGCATTACATTGCTGACCTGTATACCTCTATGCATTATATCTTGTACAATTACAGACGACGAAAGCATAATCACGCTTTACAATGAGTCTTTGTGCAGATTACTTCTTGATACGGGAGTATGTCGTGTGTGTGGGAACCACAATGTGTTAGTCTAATACATTTAATTCGTATCATTTTAAAGCATTGCGTATTTGTCTGCATGTGAGCTTATGTGGATAACAATATCAGCAATTGCCGTGTCACATATTGTTTTCTAATGATAATATTGAACCAGATCAACGCTGTGTTCAGATTTCTCAGAAAACTGATATGATCCTCTTACCGGAAATCACAAAATGTTTACTGTTTTCATTTACTTTAATGCATTTTACTTTGTTGCATTTTACTTTTATTGTCAAAAAGTTACAAAATCCAAAAAGATTTTAGGTGTGTTTTGATATAAATTTCAGAAAATCCAAAAGATTTGCATTTCTGCTTTATTTTTGATATCCGGGGATGCTTGATGGTCAATTTCTGAGATTTGATAACACCATCTGGACTTTGTGACATTCAAAATGTGAAAATTTGAATTTTGGAAGCTTAACGGATTGAAAAATGTTGAACGGGATTCGAATTCGTGATTTGGCGAAATTTTCAGTTTTTCCATTTCACATTCGCCCCTTAATTGGGTCGAATGTGGAAAAACTATCTCTTTCGACCGTTTTTGATCTGGGCGAAGGTGGTTATTTTCACTTCCGGGTGACTTTTCCACTTCCGGGTATCATATTCCACCTTCGGGTCTTTAATTAGGGGCGAAGGTGGAAAATTTTCACTCTCGTGCCATTAAGTTGGGGCGAAGGTGGTTTTTACCCACATTCGTCCATTTCATTCGGGCGAATGTGACCCTTTATAAATAGACCAGTCACCTTCGATTCCTCATTCTGAAATTTTTTCAAAAATTCTTTCATAACAAGACCTTGTTGCTTGTGTTTTTCTTGACTCACTGATTTGTTCCCGTGTTATTGCTGATCATTTTAAGCATAATCTTGCAGGTAATGGTTAACAAACCAGATCAGATTTGACTGATAAAGGACCGGGACCTAGGGTTTTATATCTGGGGATTTTTGTTGTTTGTTGATGAATGATTTTGATTGCCGTTCAATTCACATAGGTTTTAGGGGGAGAGTATGGAAGGAATTAGGATTATAACGTGTTTAGATAACAGATTTGATCGTTTGAACATGATGAACCCTAATTCAAATTGAAAACCAATGTAAATTGATGTTTTGATAAAATTGGTTATAAACGAATGTTAGTCGGCACTGTTAGTACCCATTAGAATCAAAATTACGGATTAAAACTAACAATGGCAAATTTTCAAATTTTTGGGGTAAAACAGGTTCCACCTTCGGTTCTTAAACCGGGCGAAGGTGAGAATCTTTGGGCGAATGTACACGAAAATGGACGAAAGTGATTTTTTATCAAGATCATATTCACCTTCGTGCATTAAAATGCGTTAAACACGACAAACTGGAAAACTAGAAAAACATGGGTCTAGGTTCGACCACATCGTGGGGGCGAACCTGGAAAATAATCTTGGTCTGACCCTTATTAAAGGGGCGAACCTGGAATGGGAAATGATAGAATTCCATTCGACCAGAACAAGGTACATTCGACCCTGTGAAAGGGGCGAATGTGGGTACATTCGCCCAGGTGAAAGGGGCGAATGTGAACTAGTATAAATACCAAACTATGTCATTTTTCACCATTTCACAAACCCTAACCGTCTCAAAACACTCTCAAACGATTTTAATCACCAAGGAAGGAGTTTTTGCTCTTATTTTTCATAATCTAACCTATCAACAACATCTAATCAAGAATCCAAGGTGTGTTCTTAATTCTAAACCTTGTTCAAGTATTTTAATTCGTTTTTATCTAACCCTAAATGTCCAGATCTGTTCTAAGGATGTTTTTGTTAATAAAAACCTTTTAAACATCTTTCTAAACCTAAAACCTATCATTAAACATAGGTTTTCATATCAATAAACATATGTTAATTATGTGTTATTTGATATTATGTGTTGTTTAATGATTTGCTGCTGTGCTAATGCTAGAAACATGATCTAGGGATGCTATTGATGATAGTTTAGGATTATTGAAAGTAATAATTAGATAGATGATGATATCAAGTCTAATTTGGGGATTTTATTGAATCTAGGGCTTATTGCATGTTAGTATTATCAATAGAACTATTGGGGGTTTTCAATTACATGATAAACTAACATGTTAAGATGATTATGGATTGATTTCGAAAAGATTCCAAATTGGGTAAAGATTACATGCATGATGTGACACTTCCATAATCTTTGCCATTTTGGGAAAGGGCTAAAACGAATAGGTTTTGGGGCAAAGTTGGTGGGGTTTTGTAGGGATAAGTTATTCATGCTTAATTACAGTGTTTGATGATGTTTCAGGATGTTTTCGGATGCTTTTGAAGCGTTTTTGGGAAAAGTAATCTGTCAGGGTCGAACCTGGGCACATTCGACCGATCAAATGGTCGAATGTGGAATCCCAGGGTCGAACCTGGACAGTTTGGTCGAATCTGTTTAAAAACGGTCGAAGGTGGCTTTCAAACGGTCGAAGGTGACTTAAAAAGGGGTGAAGGTGGATTTTATTTTCCTGGTTCGACCCTATTGATTCAAAAATGAGATTTTTGATACAAACTAAGTGTTTTATACTTGAACCTTGTGTGTAATCTACGTGTACTTGATTAGTTAGGGTAATGAGTAACCAACGGGATGTCGGATCGATCTAGTGTGTCGGTTGAACACTTAAACACGTTTTAAAATATACTTGGTCACGATCTGGACAATCGGGGACTAGATAACCTTATGGTTATTAGTCGGAACTCTTATGTGAACATTTTGATAGATCTCCGGTAGTGGGATTATCTAGGGCTTGGCTTTCTATTATTTACTGAAGAACGCAACCTAAGGTGAGTTCACGGCCCCACTTTTACAGCTTTAACTTTTGGGGGGGAAACATGCGCTAAACTATTTTGGTAACATATGTCATACTATGGTTTTAACTTTGCATTGCTATACGATCTTTTAAAGTCCCGGGGAAAATCATGAATGTGCGGGGATGCACAACGGGGGAAATGTGCATAGATCTATTGGGCGTGACCTGCCCTACTCGTCGGCTTGGAGGGCCGGGTGGGTGCATATTGTCTCGAACTGGTAACATTGGAAACATGCTGAACATTCGGGCTGAACATTGCTAAACGTGTATAGTAATGGTTTTCCAATCGTAGTAGTAATAAAACATACGCCTAGCTAGCATACTTGGTAACATTGGTATAGTATGGACATGGTAACGCTTTGGTAACTCTTGGTAACATATTGAACAAACCTGCGAACTCACCAGCATTATATATGTTGACGACTTTTTGGCATGTTTTTCTCAGGTCGCTAAGGTAGCACCGGTTGGACTAGGTGCACGAGTCTGCATTGGCGTCTAGGATTTGTAGCATGTTTTGTAATAAGTGTCTTGGATACTTGGGAACACGGTTTTGTAGAGATTAAATACATTAAATGCTTCCGCTTATGAAATCTATGTTTTTGGTTACGTACTTCATATAGTGTCGTTTATTATGACCGTTGACTTGAATCCGGGTTTGTCATGTGCCTCGCGGTAAAACCCCGCAGTGGACAGATTTATAGTGAACTAGGACTGCATGTAGAGTCTGGTCTATAGATGAGTCACACACACTAGACGGTCACATACTTTGAGTCTCTTAGTGGGATACGTACTAACTTTGTCGGGGTGTCCTTACATCATCGTCATACTTCTGTGTTACATCATCCGCTTTTATTTGGGTTCTTACCTACTCTTGTCTTCTTCTTCGGGATTGAAGAGAAAGAAGTTGATTTGTTGACTCTAGCACACACATGCTTTCTTACACTTGCACCTATCGTAACACGTTACTAGGCGACGATATTCGGTGACCGGAGTCTGGACTAGGAGTACATTTGGAGGACCATGTAGAGCAGTTTATCATTTCGGGTGCACATGAAATAATAAACTGAAATGCATGAAAATCCCGGTGGACTTTGAGTTTAGATGTACAGTCCTGAATTTGTCCCTAAGTTAACTCTTGAAAATTTCTAGTGGTTGACACTAGAGGTGAATCTGAATCCCTCGATTTCTTGATTTGTTAGATCATGTCTGGTGCTCGTGGTGGTGGACGTCGTGGTGGCGGCCGTGGTGGCGGCGGTGGCCGTGCGGGCGGCGGTGGTCGTGGTAACATCAACATGACCCAAGCTGAACTGAATGACTTGTTACAGCAGCAAGTGAATATGGCTATGGCTACTTTCCAGGCTGGGATTAATGCCATGGGTGGTGAGTTGACTTCTGTCGACTTTGCCTCATTCTTGGGTGTCATGTTCTTTCGTTTGTATTTTATTCGTGTATCTTGTTTCAGGTATCGATGTCAATCCACCTCCACCTTAGTGCTCTAATTAGAAGTTTCAGGACTGAGGGAGCGGTGGGACTGCTCCGATGGCTGGATAAGGTAGAATATGTGTTTGTTATGTGTAACTGTCCCACTGGGGACCGGGTTAAGTATGCTACTACGATGTTCGAGGGGCCTGAATTGTCGTGGTGGAATGCTACTGCCCAGAACATGGGATTGGGGGAGGCTATTGTTATGCCTTGGGCGGATTTTGTGCATCTGTTGAGGAGTGAGTACTGTCCGAGGGAGGAGGTACAGAAGTTGGTACTTGAGGTCTGGAGTTACAAGATGGTCGGGTCCGAGATTGAGGAGTACACTGTGAGGAGGAACGAGCTGGCGGTGTTGTGCCCTGATTTGCACACACCCGAGTATAGGAGGATTGAGCACGACATATCTGGGTTAGTGCCGAAGATTGCAGGGTTAGTCGCTGCTGGGAATCTTCCCACTCTTGCTGAAGTTATTCGATCGGCTCATCGGATGACTAACCTGAAGGTGGCAGAAGGTGTTTTGCCTCCTAAGGGTACTGTTGTGAAGGGTCCGGAAGGGAACAAGAGGAAGTGGGATAATGTGGGGATGAGTGCCGTGCCAGCGCCATCTCAGCCGGTGAAGAAGTTAGATTCGTCTGGGTCTTCTTCGAGGCAGAAGTCGGGAGGGTATGTTGGGAAGCATCCCAAGTGCAACAGGTGTGTTTATCACCACTCTGAGAATTGTGAACGGGCTCGCTGTCATCGGTGCCATCAGTTGGGGCATCTTGCTAAGGATTGCAGGGTGTCACTTACCTCAACTCAGACTCCTGCTGCTACTCCTGCTCCTGCTGCTCAGGGGACTCCAGGAAAGCAGGGGTGCTATAACTATGGTGACACGGGACACTTCAAGCGTGAATATCCCAAGCTGAAGCAGGGTGATAATGGGAGGGGTGGGAACGGTAACGGGAACAACGGTGGTGGAGGCAGGACTGCGCGTGCTTTCGTCATTGGATCTGCAGAAGCTAGGCAGGATCCAGACACAGTTACCGGTACGTTCCTTCTTAATGATCGCTACGAATCTGTCTTGTTTGATTCTGGTGCCGATAAGAGTTTTGTATCTATGGATATTAGTCGATTGCTAGATATAGTACCCACACCTTTAGAGGCTAAGTACTTAATAGAATTGGCTGATGGTAAGAAAATCGAAGCGACACACACCCTTAGGGAATGTCGCTTAGAACTGTCAGGTTTGTCCTTTCCCATTGACCTTATGCCGGTACCCCTGGGTAGTTTTGATGTCGTTGTCGGCATGGATTGGTTATCGTTGTATCGTGAGGAGATCGTTTGTTTCGATAAGATTATTCGGATCCCTCTCCCTGATGGAGAGACTCTTTCGGTTCATGGCGAGAAGGGCGGTGCTCCGCTGAGTATCATTTCTAGCATGAAAGCCCGTAAGTATCTTCGGAAGGGTTGTTCGGCCATTATGGCACTTGTTAACGTTTCGACTGACGATAAGAAGAAGATCGAGGATATTCCGGTGGTTCTTGATTTTCCCAATGTGTTTCCTAATGATTTACCTGGTCTCCCTCCCCATCGTCAGGTTGAGTTTGGCATTGATCTTACTCCGGGTGCAGCTCCTATTGCCCGGGCTCCGTATCGTCTTGCACCTCCCGAGATGCAAGAGTTGTCCAACCAGTTACAGGAACTCTTGGAAAAGGGTTTCATCCGACCGAGTTCTTCCCCGTGGGGAGCTCCTATTTTGTTTGTGAAGAAGAAGGACGGAAGTCTTCGTATGTGTATTGATTATCGTGAGCTGAACAAAGTGACTATCAAGAATCGTTATCCTCTCCCATGCATTGATGATCTCTTTGACCAGCTCCAGGGCTCTAGTTACTACTCGAAGATTAATTTGCGGTCCGGTTATCACCAGTTGCGCATCCAGGAAGCCGACATCCAGAAGACTGCTTTTCGCACTCGTTATGGCCATTTTGAGTTCATGGTCATGCCTTTTGGACTCACTAACGCACCGGCAGTGTTCATGGACTTGATGAACCGCGTTTGCAAACCTTACCTTGATAAATTCGTCATCGTGTTTATTGACGATATCCTGGTTTATTCTAAGAACAAGACGGATCATGAGGAACACTTATGGTTGGTCTTGGAACTGTTGAGACAGGAGCAGTTGTATGCTAAGTTCTCAAAGTGTAATTTCTGGTTACGTGAATTTCAATTCCTAGGGCATGTGGTTAATGAACTGGGAATTCATGTCGATCCGGCTAAAATCGAAGCTATTAAAGACTGGGAAGCAACAAAGACGCCATTTAAGGTACGGTAATTCCTAGGTCTTGCGGGTTACTATCGTCGTTTCTTTGAGGGATTTTCGAAGATCGCTCAACCCCTCACCACTCTTACCCAGAAAGACCGCAAGTTTGACTGGGGTGAACCACAGGAATCAGCATTTCAGATGCTGAAGCTTAAACTTTGTTCTGCAACTATCTTGTCTTTACCTGAAGGTACGGATGACTTCGTTGTATACTGTGACGCTTCTATTCGTGGTCTCGGTTGTGTGTTAATGCAAGGCGGGAAGGTTATTGCCTATGCTTCTCGTCAACTCAAAGTTCATGAGAAGAACTACACTACTCATGACTTAGAATTGGGTGCGATGATCTTTGCGTTGAAAATCGGGAGACATTACTTGTACGGTACCAAATGTGATGTATACACCGATCACAAGAGTCTTCAACATATTTTCGACCAGAAGGTGTTAAACATGCGACAGCGTCACTGGATTGAACTCCTGAACGATTATGATTGTGCTATCAAATACCATCCTGGCAAGGCGAACGTTGTGGCGGACGCCTTGAGCAGGAAGGAGTCTATGAAACCTCGTCGTGTTCGAGCCTTACAGCTCACCATTCATTCCTCATTTCCTGACCGAATCCGTTCTGCACAATTGGAAGCTTTGAAGGAGGAAAACCTTCAAGTTGAAACTATGCACAGTGCTGATAAGCATCTTGAACTCAGGACCGATAGCTTACACTATTTCGCGGGGCGTGTTTGGGTTCCCTTGTTCGGGGAATTACGCGAGCTTGTCTTGGATGAAGCTCACAAATCCCAGTATTCTATTCACCCTGGCTCTGATAAGATGTATCAGGACTTGAAGATACTTTATTGGTGGCCAAACATGAAGGCTGATATAGCTTCTTATGTCAGTAAATGCTTGACTTGTGCTAAAGTCAAGGTGGAGTATCAGAGGCCATCTGGTCTCCTGCAACAACCAGAGGTTCCAGAATGGAAGTGGGAGCGAATCACGATGGATTTTGTCACCAAGCTACCAAGGTCACCAAGCGGTTATGATATGATCTGGGTGATTGTTGACAGGTTGACAAAATCGGCACGTTTCATACCTATTAAGGAAACCGATGGACCCGAGCGGTTAGCTCGACTTTACCTTAAGGAGGTGGTTGCTCGGCACGGGGTGCCTGTTTCTATGATCTCTGATCGTGATTCTCGTTTTGCTTCGCGTTTCTGGAAGGCTCTGCACAAGGCTTTGGGTACTCAGTTGGATATGAGTAGGGCTTATCATCCGCAAACTGATGGACAGAGTGAGCGGACGATTCAAACCTTGGAAGACATGCTCCGGGCATGTGTTATCGATTTTGGCAAAAGCTGGGAGATTCACCTACCGTTGGTAGAGTTCTCCTACAACAACAGCTATCACTCTAGTATCAAGGCAGCTCCGTTCGAAGCTCTCTACGGATGGAAATGTCGATCACCTCTTTGTTGGGCTGAGGTGGGTGAGAGCCAGCTCACTGGTCCGGAACTGGTGTACGAAACTTCGGAGAAAATCATACAAATTCGTAACCGTTTGGCTACTGCGCGAGATCGTCAGAAGAGCTATGCCGATCGTCGTCGCAAACCTTTGGAGTTCCAGGTTGGGGACAGGGTACTTCTGAAAGTTTCACCATGGAAGGGCGTCATACGCTTTGGAAAGCGTGTCAAGCTTAACCCTCGTTATGTCGGACCGTTCGCAATCCTGGAACGGATTGGGCCGGTGGCATACAGACTTGACTTACCGGCGGAGCTCGGTAGTGTTCACAATGTCTTCCATGTGTCTAACTTAAAGAAGTGTTTGGCTGATGAATCTCTCATTGTACCATTGGAAGAGATCAAGGTTGATGATCGTCTTCGCATTGTGGAGGAACCTGTCAAGATTCTCGACTACAAGATTCGTAGCGTTCGTCGGAGTAAAATCCGCATCGTCAAAGTTCGTTGGAACTCAAATCATGGACCGGAGTTCACGTGGGAACGGGAGGATCAGATAAAAGCTAAACATCCTCATCTTTTTCTGAAACGTGCATTCGAATCTAGGCCTGTTACTGCTGAAGCTGAATGAATCTCGGGTCGAGATTCCTTTCAACGTGGGGATGATGTGACATCCAGTAAATTTTCTTTTCGTTTCATTCTTTCCGTCTCTTTCATTTTTGAGCTTTGTGCAATTTTCGGGATGAAGATTCTTTCAACGTGGGGATGATGTGACACCCGGCATGTTTGGCTTAAACATTTTAGTAACACCTAAGTCTACCTTAGCGGGAAACATTTATAAACGGACTTAACTAGGTTAGTTGAGTCGGGTCAAGATAGGATTGTCCAGGGTTCAATGATCTGGAGGATCATTGGGAGTCGTTTTGGGAATGTGGAATCCGTGGGTCGAACCTGGACAGTTTGAACGAATCTGTTTAAAAACGGTCGAAGGTGGCTTAAAAGGGGGCGAAGGTGGATTTTATTTTCCTGGTTCGACCCTATTGATTCAAAAATGATATTTTTGATACAAACTAAGTGTTTTATGCTTGAACCTTGTGTGTAATCTACGTGTACTTGATTAGTTAGGGTAATGAGTCACCAACGGGATGTCGGGTCGGTCTAGTGTGCCGGTTGAACACTTAAACACGTATTAAAACATACTTGGTCACGATCTGGACAATCGGGGACTAGATAACCTTATGGTTATTAGTCGGAACACTTATGTGAACATTTTGATAGATCTCCGGTAGTGGTGTTATCAAGGGCTTGGCTTTCTATTATTTACTGAAGAACGCAACCTAAGGTGAGTTCACGGCCCCACTTTTACAGCTTTAACTTTTGGGGGAGAAAACATGCGCTAAACTATTTTAGTAACATATGTCATACTATGGTTTTAACTTTGCATTTCTATACGATCTTTTAAAGTCCTGGGGAAAACCATGAATGTGCGGGGATGCACAACGGGGGAAATGTGGATAGATCTATTGGGCGTGACATGCCCTACTCGTCGGCTTGGAGAGCCGGGCGGGTGCATATTGTCTCGAACTGGTAAAATTGGTAACATGCTGAACATTCGGGCTGAACATTGCTAAACATTGCTAAACGTGTCTAGTAATGGTTTTGCAATCGTTGTAGTAATAAAACATACGCCTAGCTAGCGTACTTGGTAACATTGGTATAGTATGGACATGGTAACGCTTTGGTAACTCTTGGTAACATATTGAAAAAACCTGTGAACTCACCAACATTATATATGTTGACGTCTTTTTGGCATGTTTTTCTCAGGTCGCTAAGGTAGCACCGGTTGGACTAGGCACACGAGTCTGCATTGGCGTTTAGGATTAGTAGCATGTTTTGTAATAAGTGTCTTAGATACTTGGGAACACGGTTTTGTAGAGATTAAATACTTTAAATGCTTCCGCTTATGAAATCTATGTTTTTGGTTACGTACTTCATATAGTGTCGTTAATTGTGACCGTTGACTTGAATCCTGGTTTGTCATGCGCCTCGCGGTAAAACTCCGCAGTGGAAATTTGAGGGTGTGACAACGCACTCCCCGGCAATGGCGCCATTTTGATCGCGTGTTGAGTGCTAATCAAAAACTATTTTAAAAACAACTCCTTAGCTACAAGGACTGCAGTATAGGGAGTAGGGTTGTCGAACCACGAGGAGTATGTGGTTAGTGTTAATAGCAATTTTATCAGTTAAACTAATTAATTAAAAATAATATTTTATGAAGTAGAATGGTGTCGTGCTTGCAAAAGTTGAATTGAATTGATTTGAATAAAGACAGTAATAATAAAGAAACAACCCCCTCTAAGTTTCAGTTTCTAGGTTTTACACAGTTTTCAGTTTATTGATTGGGAACCACATAGACATAGTTCTGGAAATTAGTTAATTAACTGGTAGCACAAGTTCTTGTCATCAAACCCTATTATTTACCCAATTGTAAGCATCAAGTCAACCCTCTTTATGCCACCCAACCTGCTACTAACGCTATGTTCTCGAGTTTAACAAATGAAGGAAAAGAAGGGAAAGAGATGTAAGGAGGGAAAAGAAAGAGGGTGGAAAGAAAAGATTTAATTAACTAGTGTGTTCCCGAGTTTGAAGGAAATGGAGAGGAAGGTAAGGATTTTATGTTTAAAATATCATTTCCTTCCAAATATCTCCAATTTGGAAGGATGAAAAATAAAGGAAATGAACCAAAATTTTCCTTCCGTTTCCCTCCCTTTCTTTCTTTAAAAAAACTCTGGAACACGATTTTTCCAAACATCCTTCCAAATCCTTTCTTTTCCTTCGTTAAATGAAACTCGGGAACACAGTGTAAGTTTTGTCATCAACCAAACAAGTTGTAAAGAAATGACTCAAAACACAAATCAATTGTTTGCTTAACTAATGCATCAATAATGTTTTAATTGTTTGTCATCACAAGTAAAACATATCCAATACTGAAAAAAAATAGAAAAAGTGCAAAACCTAATTAAACCATTTACTTAGAGAAAGTCACATGGGTTTTAGTCGCGTGCATGCCTCCCCTATTCTTTGCTTTGTGCGATGTATCTTCTCGTCAAAATTGTGTCGTGCGATCCTAGACAGAACCGCCACCCTCTAAAAACAATTCTCCTCCTAATGAATTAATAAACAACCATCTTTTCATGTGATGGGTCTTGGGCCGTTTTTTATTTTGTGAAGTTTCTTTTAATAGTATTATATTATTATATTATTATTATTATTATTATTATTATTATTATTATTATTATTATTAAAATATATTATATACTATTATTTATATATATTATTATTACTCCATGCTCTTGTACCGGGTGTCTGCGACTTGACCAAAGTTCGTTCGTATTAAGCTCATATCTCACGAACACCTACAAAACACATGTGCATCAATAAATAATTAAGACCGCCTAAAAGCACACAATAATAGACTAAAATCTATACAAAACTAACATATTAACAAGTTGTTTTTCACAACACATCACTTCATTTTAGCTCGATAAGGCTCGGCTCGCTTCGTGTTTTTAACTGAGTTGAGCCCAAGTAACAATGCGTCTTTGTACAACCAAACCTTGTGTCGACTGATGACTAACTCGCAAGTTAGTTAAATGTTGTTACTGTTATCGATCATCCCTGAATTTATGCGGGGGGATGGGTTTGTCAGACCTATAGCGCTATAATCTAAACAGGCGGCTTGATCATTGTTAATGATTGTACTGTGTCTTTTTGTTACAGTCAAATGATAGAATGATGTTGTAATTGAGTCACAAGTAAATATGAGTAAATGATAGTATAAAATGTTTTAACGTGTTTCACCCAAAAAATAGTGAAAATAGAGTAAAGGGGCTATGTTAACTCACCTTAGCAAAATGTTATTTCTGTTGAAAAATTGAATAGTGGTGTTGCCCAAATGTGTCAAGTATCACCCTATAATAAGGTGATAAATATGTCTAAGTTTATCTAGTCTACCAATATATAGATTCTAGGGCTTCGAATTGGGGATGAATGCTCGTTTGATTAATAATAAAAATGTTTGATAATTGAGAGAAATTTAATAAATAAATAAACAAAAGTCTTTTTATAAAATTTGAATTTAAGATGGTCACAATAATGAGTTTAAAGTATAAAAATAGTTTTTATAAAATTACTTTCCTTAAAATAGAATATTAAATCTATATATAACAAATTATCAAAATTTAACATTAATATTTAAAAATAGTAAAATTAAATAATTATTAGTTTAAAATTTATATTTCTGTTCTAAATAGTCAGAAATAATTTGTATAAAATTTTGGTGCAAAAATATTAAAAATTGGATTTATTATGATTTAATTATGATTAAAACTAACAAAAATTGATTAAAAATATTAAATAAATAATTTTCAGAATTAAAAATCATTTCAGAAAAGTTTATTGTTATATAAACTCAGAATAATTTTTGTGGAAATTTATAAAATTGTTTTGATATTTTAATAGAATTTTATAAATATAATAGAATAAACTTAATTTAATTATTATATATATTAAATAAATAAATTTATGAAAACTAAAAATTGTAAGTTAAACTTTTCCATCAGATTAATACAAAATAATTTTTGTAGAATTTTTAAAAGAGTTTTAATATTTTAAAACGAATTTATAAGTATTATATATAATTAATTGTGATGGTTTGATTAAAACAAAGCAAAAATGAAAGGTTTTGCCACAGCCGGGACTCGAACCCGCGTGGCTTGATTGAAGGGTAGCAGTCACAACCACTTGGTCTAGACCAGTGGTTGTGATTGTTTTCTGTTCGTTTAATATTTATAGTTATACGAAAATTCATGTTCTTCCCCAATTCCACATTACGAGCCCTAGCTTCTGCAATCAAACAATTCACACAACATTAACCTAATTAACCTTAGGGTTAATGTTGTGTATATGCCGAATGATAAAACCCATAACAAAATTCAAACCTACAATGTTGAATCAGATACGAACGTCAAGTCAAACTTCAAAGTCAACACGAACAATAATTCCAAGAACAGAGGTTTGTTATGAGAAATTAGAGGTTGAGAAAGATAGATTGGCGAGTGTAGAGTGTTTGTGGAACGTCCAATTTATAGGGAGATGGGTTGGATGAACGATTGGTAAGTTTTGACCCGTCTTTAAAACTTACGCGTGATTAAGCTCGTCAAGAGCTGAAATTGCGGCCATATAAGCTGCTATAGTTGCGAAATAATTAGTCAATAAATATATCATTCATTAATTTGATTTAACCATCCAAAATTAGGCTGATTGTTTGATTGAATAGGTTGGTCAGCCGCTGATTGTTGCAGCGCGTACAAAAGGGAAAAGGAAAGAAAGATTTTTGGGTTTAAAGGTTTTAGTGCTTCAGGTCTATCACTAGATGCCTAAGTGGCGTAGTGGTGGTGGTGTTGCTTGAATTGGTAGCCGGCCCGGGTTCGAGTCTGGGCGGCTACAAGATTTTATTTATTTATTTTTTAAACAGCGAATGGGGGGAAAGGCTAATGGGCCGGTTGTTTCTTGGGTTGGGCATTTGTTTGGGCTGGATGGGTGTTGTTGTTGGGTCCAAACCATAGTGTTAGCCAATTTCTTTACACAACAAAAACTGATTATTATTATTATTATTATTATTATTATTATTATTATTATTATTATTATTATTATTATTATTATTAACCTTTATATATATATATATATATAAGTTGTGTGTTAGAGATAATTAATGATAAAGGTGTATAAAAATTTGGGGGAAATTTTGCGATGTTACAGCTTGGAGGTTGTGGAATTCTTGTAGATGCCCTTCTTATGTAAAGTCTCTTGTGAGGATAAGAATGGTGACTTATATGTGAGTGTGTATGTATGTATGTATCCGTGTGTGTATATGTGTAGCCGCGTGTGTGTGTGCGGTCGTGTATACATATGTGTGTGAGGTATTTGTCATTTCCATGCATATGTTGATGTTTGTGTGTACATATTGTCGTATGTATGTATCTATGTATGTATGTATGTATGTATGTATGTATGTATGTATGTATGTATGTATGTATGTATGTATGTATGTATGTATGTATGTATGTATGTATGTATGTATGTATGTATGTATGTATGTATGTATGTATGTATGTATGTATGTATGTATGTATGTGTGTGTGTGTATGTGTGTATGTATGTATGTATGTATGTATGTATGTATGTATGTATGTATGTATGTATGTATGTATGTATGTATGTATGTATGTATGTATGTATGTATGTGTGAGTGATAATACATTTGTTTGATTCCAATACTCACACTAGTCCTTTTGGATCAAATTTTAAGGTTACTTGTGAACACATTGCTCGTGTTTTTACTAGTTTCCAAAGAATACGCGTCGGTAACCTCATGTTAATAAACATTGTTTGTTTTTGTTCTTGTTGGGGCAACAATTTGAAATCGTATGTTCAATTGCATGGATGTTGTCACACCCTCAAATTACCACTTGCGGGGTTTTACCGCGAGGTGCATGACAAACCAGGATCCAAGTCAACGATCACAATAAACAACTCTATATGAAAAAAACGTAAACAGACATAACCATTAATTTAACCAGCGGAAGCATTTCAGTAGCATTTAATTAACTATGCTATCATCTCAAAAGTTGTTCAAAATACTTTTATTACAAAACATGCACTAAATCTAGACGCCAATGCAGACCCGTGCGCCTAGTTCCGTTCTTTGCTACCTTAGCGACCTGAGAAAAACATGCCAAAAAGATGTCAACATATAATGCTGGTGAGTTCACAGGTTTGTTCAAAATGTTACTAAAGTGTTACCATGTCCATACTATATCAATGTTACCAAGTACGCTAGCTAGGCGTATGATTCATTACTACTACGATTGGAAACCATTACTAGACACGTTTAGCAATGTTCAGCATGTTTAAGCAGTCCGTATGTTCAGCATGATACCAATGTACCTGTTCGAGACAATATGCACCCGCCCGGCCCTCCAAGCCGACGAGTGGGGCAGGTCACGCCCAATAGATCTATCCACATTTCCCCCGTTGTGCAAACCCGCACATTCATGGTTTCCCCCGGGACTTTCCAAAAGATCGTATAGCAATATAAAGTTAAAACCATAGTATGACATAAGTTACCAAAACCGTTTAGTGCATGTTTTCTCCCCCAAAGTTAAAGCAGTAAAAGTGGGGCCGTGAACTCACCTTAAGTTGCGTTCTTCAAATATAAGTAAAGATGTTTAGCCCTTGACAATCCCTCTACCGGAGATCTATCAAAATGTTCACATAAGTGTTCTGACTAATAACCATAAGGTTATCTAGTCCCCGATTGTCCAGATCGTAACCAAGTATGTTTTAAAACGTGTTTAAATGTTTAACCGACACACTAGACCGACCCGACATCCCGTTGGTGACCCATTACCCTAACTAATCAAGTACACATAGATTACACACAAGGTTCAAGCATAAAACACTTAGTTTGTATCAAAAATCTCATTTCTGCATCAGAACGGTCGAACCAGTCAGTTTTAAGTCTCCTTCGCACCTTTTTGTCTCCTTCGCACCATTTACATTACGTTCGACCGTTTGATGCTTCCTTCGCCCGTTTTATCACATTCGTCCAATAAAATCCCTGGTTCGACCCTGGATCCCTCCTTCGCACCATCGACTGGTCGAAGGAGGCCAAGTTCGCCCCTGTTGTATTATTTTTCCTAAAAACGCTTCAAACACATCCAAAACGACCCGAAACATCATCAAACACAGCAGTCAAGCATGGATAACTTATCCCTACAAAACCCCATCGATTTCCCCCGATAATACGTCCGTTTCAGCCCTTTCCCAAAATGGTAAAGATTATGGAAACATCACTTTCATGCATGAATTATTTACCCAATTTGGAAACTTTTGAAATCGATTCATGTTTAGCTTAAAATACTCAGTTTGTCGATTATCCGATCTTTCTTATTCATTCTATTGATCATAAATATTCATTCATCAAGTATTCATTCAATAAAAACCCCCAAATATCAATATATCCAATCTTAACCCTAGACAACAATATTTCAACATTAATAACAATCCTATATCATGTTTCTATCCTAGATATAGCAGCAAATCAGTGAACAATACATAACACCTCATAACACACAATTTACACATGTTATCCATTGTGAAAACCTATGTTAAATGATCATGTTTTGATTTAGAAAGATGTTTAAAAGGTTTTTAATCATAAAAACACCCTTAGAACAGATCTGGACAATTAGGGTTAAATGAAAACGAATTAAAATGCTTTTAAAAGATTTAGGATCATGAACACACCTTGGATTCTTGTTTAGATGTTGTAGATGGGTTAGATTATGAAAAAGAAGAGCAAAAACTCCTTCCTTAGTGTTTAAGATCGTTTGAGAGCATTTTGGGACGGTTAGGGTTTGTAAAATGATGAAAAATGACAAAGGTTGGTATTTATACTAGTCTTCCTTCGCACCAACTCATTGGTCGAATGTAGTCTCCTTCGCCCCTTTCACAGGGTCGAATGAGACCTGGTTGGTTGAAGGAAATTTCTCAATTTCCACTTCCCTGGTTCGCCCACTTGCATGGGTCGAACCAGACACTTTTATTCTCCTTCGACCACTCGAAGTGGTCGAACCAGAACCCCTTTTTAACTAGTTTTCCAGTTTGTCGTGTTTAACGCATTCTAATATACCTTAACACATAAGCATGCATCCTTAGTCTATATTTAACACATTAAAGCACAGATAATCATTTACACATCGTTTAAACACATCTATGTATATAATCCACCACACGACCCATAATCTACACATATACTTAATTAGTTCATGTAATGTCACCAACAACGGAACCCGGTACTAGTGTATTACCAAAATGACTCCCAATGATCCTCTAGATCATTGTACCCTGGACAATCCTAACTTGACCCGACTCAACTAACCCAGTTAAGTTTGTTTATAAACGTTTCTCGCTAAGGTAGACTTAGATGTTATTAATATGTTTAAGCCGAACATGCCGGGTGTCACAGATGTCTCACCACTAGGGTTTTGCATGGGTTTCCTGTAGTCTAGCATGAACTATTTGACTAGCTAAGGCCTTGGACTAACTACTGTGTCTATTGTTAGACTGCACGTCTCGGGATTGACTCGTTGGAACCCTGTATGGCCCACTTATGAAAAAATAGATGACATGTAATGCTATGCACACTATATACATGTAGCTAAATGTACGGATATGACATGTGATTTCGACGGGTGTCACAGTTTTATTATTAAAAATGTCACGGTTTTTAATCCGTGATAAATAAAGTCTTTTGGTGCCTTGATCAAAACTCCACACCAAGGCAACATCTTTGAAACCTAAAGTTCCATACCAAAACCTATAACACCCCCCCCCCCCCCCCCCCCGTTAACGGCAACACACGATTTATAGTTAGTTTTTAAGGGTGTTGGATGAAACGCCAATGCCCTGTGTTATCGACGACACCAATTTTATCGACTTGTTTAGTTAGCTCCCCATCAAGGGGGTTATCTCCCCCCAAAACACCCACAAGAACCATAGTCAAGACTAGCCATGAAGATAATTTTTACTAAACTTGAATAGATTATATTAATCATCACAAGACTAGTTATATTTAAGTAAATTCTTAAGATTCTTGCAAGATCATAAACTAAAAGAATTGGGTAGAAGTAGAGACTGTTATTCGAGGTGAGAAAACAATTGAGCAATTGAGAATGAAGATGGAAAAGGGTATATTTATATTTATATTTATATTGTGTTTCATGCTTATTTTTATGAATGTTGTGACGTAAATTTTGTTCGAAAACGAGTCAGGTCAAATAATTGACGGTATAAATTTGAGTTCTTGCATGTTTTGACGCCGCCACACCGTGTAGCGCGTCAAAATAGTAGTTAAAACCTAAAAGTTGTAACCTCATACACATATAGTCATAGACTAAAACCAGAAATTGAAACTGATGGACTCAAATCGTTGGCCTTTATTTCAGACAGATGACGGATCGATTATGGATTAGATTGTTAGGTTGGGCCTAAAATCGTAAATTAGTCGACCCGAATAACTAAATTGTGGGCTTTATTTCAAGGTTGGTTTTTTTATATATAAAAAAAACGTCAATAGTTAATTGCGGCCTTGCGGGGTAAGGACTTTTCAAATGATCCGAAAATTAAATTGAAAATAATTAGATTTAGGTTGGTGAATGCAATTACGTTAAAAACAAGTTGTGTTTCGCATTTCTCTGTGTATGTTGTTTTATAAACGTGTTGTATTACTATATTACTAACTATGTTAGAGACCCGTGAACTTCACGGGTGAAGAAATTTTTAAATAAAACATATTATCGACTTAATAAAATTAAACAATTTTTATAAGAGCAGTGTTAAATTAAAAGTTTAAAACATAACAGGAAAGAAAATATAACATGACAAATTAATATTCTGTTAAAGTTTTTGATTTTAATTTTGTTGTGCTCGTGAATTATGTAAGTTGAAAAAAAAATTGATGCAAATAAATCTCGTAATAAAAAAAATTCTTCTACCAAACAAAATAATAGGATAATTTCCAAAAGAAAACATAAGTCAAAATATAATGTTCACAAAACTTAATAATAGTGCATAACAAAAGGAATTAAATCAACTACGGAAAAAACAAACGAATTATGAATACGTTCATAACATCCATTGCAGCATGGTAATTTCCTAGCATTTTGACATCGAACGTTGCAAGCAAAACACGTATCGACATCATCTTCTTCAAAGTATCTACCCTTCATCATGCTTACGTGATGCTATCCTTTATTATGCATGCCAAAGGTTTATGGAACTCGTACAAAATACGTCGCACAATCCACAATAAAATACCGCTTCACCCCTTGATGTAGCAACCTGAAAACAACAAATTGTCTGCATAGACTTAAAAAAAATTAATAGTAAAGAAATTAGATATATAAACAAATATTTATAATGTAACATTGGCAAAATACTAAAACTTTAAGGAGCATAAATGAATAGAAAATAACAAAAAAAGTTAAAATGACAGTTACAAAAATTGAAAAATTTGTCATAGTTGTCCAAAAATCTTTGTAAACAACATTTAACGTACGATTTGTCACGCCACCGTCTTTGTCTAATATTAATATCTTCAGGGATATTATACTTCGAAGGAGACTCTTATACCGGATGTATCTATTTTGACATTTTTTTGTAAAATGAATCTTTTTAACTCGGGTCCATTTGGGTTAGAACTCGTTTTGACCAAACATCCAAGTCACAACCCAACCGCCTGTCCACTTAGCCGGCATATTCCAAAGGGAAGAAAACGAAAGCAAGATGAAAAACTAAAAATATTTCAGATTTGACTCTTTAAGGTCAAAATTATAAAATTTCAACTATAACTTCTGATATTAAGCTTGAAATCCAATACCAATATGGTAAAAAAAATGAAGGATGGGTTACTATCTATGTTTTGAAAATGAAAGTGTTGAACTAAACCTGAAACGTCAACGTATGTGCCATTGGAAAATAATAACATTGTTAGAGGCATATGTCTAAAAAACACATAAAGAGTGAAAATGAAATTAATAAACTAAGATACAACCTCACATTCAAATAGATTGGCTTCTTTGGTTTACCAACAACAATTCATGGTATTTAAGTAATAAACACTATGCAGAGTAAGTAACTTCAATCTTAAGGTGCTTGGTAAACAATAAAGCATTGTAAGGTTTACAGCCTGGTCATCATCATATGTACAAGCATACAAACTTCTATATATTTTATTGATCTTAGTCTAATTACTTGTCTTTAAGTAGAACCAAAAAGCCCAAGAAACAAAGTGATAATCAATAAATACCTCGGTTTTAAAAAGCGCTAGGCGCACAAAAGCGACGGGTCAAAGCGCATCGCGCGAAGCGCAAAAAGCATGGGATTTTCGTACCCGAATCGCGCACTAATTATATATTTTTTTAAATATCCCATAGGTTTTTAGCTGCATTTACCAAAAATATAGCTATAAATAAGGTTTTTATATGATTTTACCTATATGTACAAGCCAAAGACACTAAGGTACAATATTTTTATGCATAAAAATACATGTTGTACGAGAGGCGCGCGCCTCGGGGCCAAAAGCGACTGAAAAATGCCAAAAAAATGTGTTTTTTCTGCACCTTTGGGAAAATGGGTATGCGCAAAGCCCTGAGGCGCCCTAGGCTGCGCATTGATGCGCCTCGCGCCTAGGCACGCCTCAGGAGCGCTTTTTAAAACCCAGATGAATACACGATCAGAAGTCAAGGGGAAGTTATAAACCTCGTAATCACAATCCAAAAATTGGTGTTCACTAATACTAAACAACTCCCCTGTTTGGATGAAGTGAGATCTTTCTAAGGCTCCTGTACTAATCAACCAACATGATCTGCATGAACCTTCAACAATATCCCACAAATTAAATAATCATAACATATTAATAAAATGATTAGAGAGATTAACTACTAACAGAACTATTAAGATTTCAATGTAACTTCATATTAAAATATTAAGATAAATAAATATATGTATCAACCATACATGTTTATATCAATTACATGACCTGGGAAACTCATGATATCATGAAATTTGAAATCTAAAAGGTAAACCTCACTTTCGATTTTATATAACTTTTTAACAAATACAAAGAGACTATGACTTTTACATACCTCATTTTTAACGGGAGTAGCAACGTGATCATCATGCCAGTCAATTTCTTCAAGAAGATCGCGTGTCAACCTTACACATTATACATATCAAGTTGTTCAATGTCAGTATGATAACCTTAACTCTCAATCTACATTCTACATGTTAAAAGAAGAATGATACGATCAATGAAGTTACCTTCTTGCAGGTTGACTTACAGGCACCGAAAAGAGAGATCTAAATTGTAAAATGCTCCGTAGTTGGACCTCTTTTTCTTCTTTCTCTATGTTATCCCTCTTATCGCAACATCCAAATTGTATTCATGGTGTGTGATGTTCCACCTCGAGAAACATGAAATATTTTGTCGAAGACACGAGGATGTCCGAATGCATCGTACTCTGCAATATAAACCAATAAATTGAGATATTAAACTTTCACTTTCTTAAGTTAATTAGAAAGAAAGGTGGAAAACATGAACGAAAAAAACAGGATTTGTATATAGTATATACATTTCGTATACCAATAAAAACCGTAAACAAAGTAACAACCTAAAAACCGTAAACAAAGTAACAATCTATACTTTAAAATCAAATTATATAACAGCAAAGTAGTAAAGTATGCACTTAAAGATGATAACAACAGTCAACAACAATAAATGATCATTCTACAAAAGCTAGCCTAACAAAAAAAAAAATCATATCATGACCACTGTTGCACAATCACTATCTGATCCCCAGTTATAGAAACAAACAATGATTTGTTAAAAAGCATCACTTCATTAAGAAAATATGTACTGAAATTTAATAAAAGAAATAAAGGTATAGCATGATCATACATCACCATATGAACGCATAAACAACCTAAAAAAATGTAATGCATACAATCGAACAATTGGCGGGCATGAAAAGACAGAAACAAAACCAACACCTAAACATTACTAAAGTAAACCTACAAAAATTAAACAAACACAATCGACAATTTGCCAAAAACAGCAACAACAACGACAACGAATACCTAAATCGATAGGAAGAAACAAAACCGGAAGAAGATAGAATGGCCGGCGCAACAGAGCAGGAAAAAAGAGGCTGAAACAGTGTACCAGCATGCAAAACGGTATATAAACAAATCTTAATAGAAAATCACAAAGACCGTCCAAAAATTAACGGATTCAATCCAGCCACAACTGACACGCAAATTGGATATTTCATGTTCAAAGCCTGAGGAAAATTAGGCGGATAGGCGGACAAGCATCAGGTGACTAAGCTGATAAAAAGTTTTTAGGCTTTCGTTTTGCGACACCTTGACGCGTCAACAAATACATACAACTCAAGGATCCCATCAATTTCATATTTTCATGGTACATCCCAATCCTCCAAATAACAGTATAGGCTGATGGTAGAATTCAAATCTCTAGTATAACAAATGACTGAAATATGAATGAATTTTTAATAAGTCTTTGTATTTATATCTACTACACATACCTCTTTGTCAACAAAAAGATAATGGATTTCATTTTCACGGTGGTTAGGAACCCATTTTCTTATCACTCGAATGCAAACTAGTGGAGCTGTTTCACCAGGACGTAAACTTCCCACACTATTGTTGTCCATTTGCTGTGATAATAAAAAAAATCTAGTTAGAGGTATGATTATAAATATGTAGTACATGTAGGATATAACAAAATATAACTAATTGGACAGCCAGAAACTTACTTGCATCCAGTAAGCAAGCAAAACGAACGCTACGCAAACAAATAGCTTCCAACGCACTGTACATGAGTAAAAGAAACGGAAACCATAAATAACCAAACTTAAACGACAGACATAAGAGGTAAAAATAACATAAACAATTCAGCCGACATTTCATCAAACACCTATAACACACCTTAAAAACAAACAGGATACATAAAAGTAGATAATAATACAAGTCAGAGTTAAAAACATTTTAGTATAGATCTTTAAAATAAAAGTAGATAAAGACCCTACATATTTGAACTCAATATAAAATAAACATTGAAGCTGTTGAAACAGCAAATCAGTTTAAAAAACATCAAACAGACCTAAGAACACATAATATCATCTCTAATACCACCTCTGAAGACAAAAAAAAAATATTACAAAGAAAAAAAAGGATCTGATTCAAGGGACCGGTAAAACGTCATTGATAAAAGAAAACGGGTACCTTATTGAACGATTCCTCTAGATACGGGACTCGTCAGATCAAAAGAGGAAGGAGATCAATAGGTTATTTAGATGGGGAAGATGAGGTTGAATGGTTCGCTGACTCAAATCAAAATGGAGATGAGGAATATAGCTGAAGGATTGAATGGATATGTGTTCGATTGAAAGTAAGGGTTTCATATGAGTAAAGTTAGGGTTAGGAGCGCTGATTAGTTTTTGGAGGAGTAGCGAACACTTTGCAATTGTATATACCCGGGTCAAAAAAGTAAACGGGTTAGAAAATGGGTTTGGATAGTAGAATGGTTTGTTGGCATGTGGACTTGTATAGAGAGGAGTTCTAGTATGGGGACAAGTGTCCCCCTAGCTACTCTTTTATTAGAAGAAAAAGATTGTTTATCAAAACAAATATGATCTGTATACAAAACAACAATAATCAATAGGTTATAGTGAAAAGGTTACGTTTATTATTACTGTTACACGAACACATCAAATGAACTTTGGTCTTTGCAATAGGAAAATTTTACTGATCACAAAACCAAATTAACCATAGTTTGTGTGATGCACTTTCATTAAAGAACAAAAAAATTGAATGTTGTAAAAAACAATCAAGAGCCAAAAGGCAATAATCAACAGCCAAAAAGCACACAAAAATAAAATTGAGATGTTATTTAATGCAGGGGCGAAGCTTGGTTCGCCAATCGGTGGGGGTCGAACTCAATTTTTTTCGATCGGTAGTGGTAGCTCGGCAGGGGCCGGACTCAACCCGGACTAAATTTACCTATGAAAATTGCAAATTTTTACTAATGCGCCAAAAGGCCCAGGGCCACCCCTGGCCCTCACATTCCATCATCCCTGATTTAATGGCAAGAAAATTTTGCTATTGGAAAACACACCATAACCAAAAGATGCTATAAATTGTCGAACAACAATAAAAAAAAAAAAAAAAAACTGAATCAGCAGAGGCATCATAGAAAGAAAAAAAAAGAAGAGATCATACTTCATAATATATGAAGTTGGAATAAGTTAAAAACTCCATTAAATGTGTAGAACATGCATCTAATGATCACATAGAGAAGTATGTGGAGGTGACTAAATACTTGGGCCAAAGGCACTTAGCTTCTTTAACTAATAATCTATGTTAGTCATCAAATAAACCAAGCGTGTAGGAGGGCAAGGACAGGACCAGAATTTTAAACACAGAGGGATAAAGTATCAGACTTACAAACCATACCGAAGCAAATTCACAGGTCGGTGTATCTTTCAGCAACTCATCCAGATTTGGCTAGATAACCGCAACTTTGAAACTACATAACAGATTAACATTTAACATGTCAGTTCCTTAATAATCGGTACAAAATCAACTATGCTAATGAGTGAGAAATAACCCATCTTTAACAAAACCATAAAAGAAATTAAGCTCCAACATCTCAGAAAAGACCACAACACAAGCATCTGGATGGTAAAAAGAACAATAATTCTTTTTATGAATGTTCAATACATTGTAAAAAAAAACAACCATCATATCTTGCAACAACAACATTGACCCGTGCTTCATGATTGTTCAATACATTGTAAAAAAAAAAAATCAAACCTTAAAAGAAGAATAAATAGTATCAAGATGTAGGGAATTTGCTAGGAACACCCAATAATCGAAAATTACACACATTAACAAACTAATAATAAAGAATCGATCATTTTTCTTGAGACTATTACCGGGTAGATTGGAGATGAGGTTCAATAGGATTTGGAATCCGAAAAACCCTATTCAACTCCAGTCTACACATAACCTAAAATCGATCAATAAAAGACCCTAAACAGGTAAAACTCTGTACAAATCGAAACACAACAGCAGCCATGGATTATAAAAACAAACATTTATACTCAGAAGGAGATATAGGAGATGCAATGGTTTATATATCCACTCTGCTGAGAATAGAGTAGATGAAAACGACTTTGAAGTGGGTAGGGATAGAGAGGATGTGTAATGAAGGAGATGGAGAGGTAGGGTTAGAAAGCGACGAATGATAGAGTTTAAGATGGAAGGGTTTTGTTACGTGGGTTATATACCCGGGTCAAAAAAGAATCCGGGTTAGAAGATGGGTTTGGATAGTAAATTTGTTGGTTGACATGTGTACTATAATATTGAGGAGCTCTAGTATGGGGACAAGTGTCCCCCTAGCTACTCTTTTATTAGAAGAAAGAGATTTTAGGCCTATAAGCGAACCGGACATTAATTAACTTGTTTGGCAGTAAGTTTGTTTATGTTCGTTTATTTAATAAATGAACAAACACGAACAAAAAAATATTGTTCGTTTACTTAAATGAACGAACATGAACAAACGTTGTGTTCATTCATTTATGTTCGTGAACATCGGTTTATGTTCTCATTTATGTTCGTTTAAATTTTATTAATTACATAAGTAGTTGTATTTCTATAAATATAAACATAAATTGGGGCTTTAGTTACTTGTATAAATATAACCAATTAGTAATTATATTTTTTAGTAATACAAAATAGTTTACGACTAGTATGTTCGTGAACGTTCTTTTATGAATTGTTCGTTTAGGTTTTAAACGAACGAACACAAACATAACAAATTTCTTAATGAAAGAACACGAACACAAAAGTGTGTTCGATTATGTGTACGTGTTTGTGTTCGGTTAAGCTTAAATGAACAAACACGAGCATGACTTTATTCGTGTTCGTTCGGTTCGTTTACAGGTCTACCTAAATTCCATCTTCTTTGTGTATATTTGTGTTGTAACTTTTCTATAGTAATATTAAGCTGGTCAATGAATTAAAAAAAAATAACAATTTTATGCTTTTTTGTTAGCCGATGTGTTTAACCTGTTTACTGCCTTATTACAACTTGTTTCTAACACAGTAATCCGTTTATAACTAATTCAAATTGTCAACCCATTTAAATATTAAACAGACTAGGTTAAACAGACCATATTCGAGGTATATAGCTTTAAGTATTCTAAGTTTAGGTAGCTAGAAGCCTAGAAATCTTTCACACCAGTAAATACCAGTGGTAATGTTCGTACGTTACCGCGGGTTTTTATGTGTTTTTGCCATAATTGCATGGCAGGTTCCATTTATCTTATTTTCAAAAAATAATTTGCTAATACAAGTAATATATCAATTCATGGTAGGAGGTGTTCCTTTCGTAAATAAAAGGAATCAAATAACAAAATTTAAATAAGCATACCAGAACTACATAATTGAGCTTTGATATTACCAAGGAATTAAAATGGTGATTCAGTTCTCACTCGACCAATTCAACATAGGAGTAGGGTGTGGCCGAGTTAAGCACCAAATTAATGACTTCACAACTTCAGTTTTATCTTTTGGATCATTTTGGCTTAAAAAAATATTATATGCAATGTATAAAACGTGGACCTAACATTCTACTCTTGTTTGGCATTAGGTTAATAAAAATTTAAAGAGTAATGAATAGAGGTATGTTATTTACACAATTACAAAAAGTAAGTTTGCACAGTCCTCTACGGCCCGTAGAGGTCTCTACGGGTCGTAGAGGGTGTCGGTGTAATAAATGAGGAACCCTCTACGACCCGTAGAGGCCTCTACGGGCAGTAGAGGTGGGTAGGTCGAGTGCATTTAAACCCTAGACGGCCCGCCCGTAGGGAATACGAGGTACGAGGTCATTCAATGAACAGACTGACTTTCAGTGTGTCAGTCTGAAAAAGCACTTCCTCTACGGGCCGTAGAGGCCTCTACGGCCCGTAAGGAAGCTGGTTGGTGGGAGCATTAAACCCTCTACGGGCCGTAGAAGCCTCTACGGGCCGTAGGGGTCTAGATATATTCTTCTTCCTTGTCTTCTTTCCTCAGTCGACGAGTTTTTAAAAAAAAACGGAACACAAAAAATCCAAACGATTCCAAGCTACCGCGATGTCTTCGGGCCACTACGGTAATGCTTCGGATGAATGGGAGCATTCGTTTAGCATATCTCACGTCTCGGAAAGCCTTTTCGGAGCCGTGGTGGAACGTGGTGAGGAGGAGGTTAGATCCGTTGTTCACTATGGTGACGGAAAAGCACTACCCGATTTGAATCTGCTGCCCGATTTGAACCAGGAGTACGTAGAAGAACCGTCGTCACTTTACGTGCCGCCGCCAAGTCATCCACAGTACGAATACGGGACTTATCATTCGCACGAGGGAGGTGATAACGGTGGTGAGGAACCTGTCCCGGATGTTTCGTACGAAACAAATCAGGTGTGTTTATGTATTTGCACTTGTTTATAATTTAGACCCGTGTATATTTAGTAGTGTACATATTTAGACTCGTATATTTAGTCCCGTACCTAAATTTGTTTTAGGGTTTGTGAGATTTGAACTTGTATATATTAGTTGTTATTTGAACTCGTAGGGTTTGTCAGATTTGAACTCGTAGGGTTTGTGAGATTTGAACTTGTATATATTAGTTGTTATTTGAACTCGTAGGGTTTGTCAGATTTGAACTCGTATATATTAGTTGTTATTTGAACTCGTAGGGTTTGTGAGATTTGAACTCGTATATATTAGCTGTTATTTGAACTCGTAAATAAATTTTGCAGGTATTCGGGTCTCTTAATGACCTGACAGAGTGGGTTTATCAAAGGGCAAAAAAAATGGTTACATTACCGTATACTCACGTACTGTTTCGGAAGGAAGGGGCCCGAATAGGAGGGTAACGACGGCATGGATACGATGTGACCGTAGTGGCGTACATCATAGTGTAGCCACGGTTCGAAAGACGGGCAGTAAAAAATGTAATTGCCCGTTTGAAGTAATAGGGAGATACCACTCCGGCCACGATGGTTATATTTTGGAGGTCCAGAACCAAACACATAATCACAAACCTTTCCAACACATCGAGGGTCACGCGTATGCTAGGAGGCTGGGTCCGGGCGAGTTAAAACTGGTGGATACACTTTATTTTCAAAATGTTACGCCAGTAGACATACATTCGGCCGTTAGAAAACAAAACCCGGATAGTCCCTGCATCTTAAGAGACATACATAACACAATAACCAAGGTTAAGCATTTGTTATACGGCGGCAGGACTCAAATGCGGGTATTATTATCTCTTATTATTATTATTATTATTATTATTATTATTATTATTATTATTATTATTATTATTATTATTACTTCTTTATTATTATTATTTTTACTTCTTTATTATTATTTTTTAATTATTATTATTGCTATGCAGGTACTCGAAGCCACATTGGTGGAAAAAAAATTTGTTTAATTCACCCGGAGGAATGCCTCGACAAATGCGATAGAGGATATTTTGTTTGTCCATCCCACCTCGCACAGGTTATGGCGTGCGTTCCCGCATGTGCTGATGATTAATGTGACCTACAAAACGAACGAGTATAAGCTTCCGTTTGTTCAAGTTGTGGGTATGACATCAACATCCAAGTCGTTTTGTGTTGCCCATGCATTCATCTCTCGTGAAAAAAAGGATAACTACCTGTGGGTGCTACAAAGGCTTAAAGACTTGCTAGAAGATAGTACGGAGCCCCGTGCTATAGTAATTGATTGTGAAAAAGCCTTGATGAATGCATGCGACATTGTATTTCCAGCAGCTTCGAAGTTGTTATGCAGGTATACATATTATTATTATTATTATTATTATTATTATTATTAGTATTTTTATTATTATTATTATTATTATTTTTAATTATTTTTATTATTATTATTATTATTATGCATTCAGGTATCACATTCAACGAAATATATTGAAGCACTGCAGACAAGCCTTTGGAAATGCAGATTGGGAAATATTCGTGAAATCTTTTAAGCGATTATGTAGATCTTCATCTCCGGCATTTTATAGGCTCTGGTTAGACCGATTCTACAAACGACTACGTCAGGACCAACGAGCTAGTACATATTTTATTAATTTAGTTTAAAACGCATACACACATTAACAAATATCTTTGTTCTATCTTTTACAGATGTTTTTGAATATATAGACCGGGTCTGGCTCCGTGACTACAAAGAAAGGTTTGTTTCTGCATGGACAGACACAAACTACAACTTTGGTCAGTATACGACCAACAGAGTTGAGAGCCAGCATTCAAGGTTTAAGATGCACATTAAGGGGCCTAACAACTCACTCCACAAACTTGTGATGATTGCAGACGATGTGGTAACGTCACAAGAGAGGGCAATAAACCACTCGTTTGAAGATAGTTTATCTGTGAAAAAGGTGCACCATGACATACCTCTTTTTGAGGACCTACTCGGTAAAGTTTCCCATGCAGCGATCGAGAAGTTGATAACTGAGATAAAAAAATATAGAGAGGTTGAGGGAATGAAAAATGAGCTTTTCACGAGTTCTGGGTTGTCGTGTGCATGTCAATTAGATTCGTATATAAATAAAGGTAATACCATTACTTTATTATTATTATTATTATTATTATTATTATTATTATTATTATTATTATTATGTTTATTGAATACATGAATAAAAATACAGCTGTCCGAAATAGACGTCTTCTGGACACGACTGAATTACGAACCGGAAGTAGTATGGGGGGAACGTGACCTTGCGAGTGAGTGGGAGATATTCAAAGAGACACTGATGTCGCAATCACCACACGTTCAAAGAAATATGTTGTCAAAAATAAAGTCGGTGGTAAATCCAAGTATGACTGACACTCAACCTCCTGAGGTACAAAAGAATACTCGCGGGCGCCCAACTACAAAATCAAAGAAAAAAAACAGCAGGAGGATGCACAAGAAGATGTTAGTATTATTAATATTAATATTATTATTATTATTATTATTATTATTATTATTATTTATTGTTATCCATTGTAGGAAGACGAGCCTGTTAGAAGACGTAGGCCATCAGACCCGGGTAAAGATAAAATGAGAGTGTGTAGCAAAAAGTATCCACTCTTAGTAGGGGACAGGTACATAAATAACTATTTATACATACATACATATATACATATGTACACATCCCCTAATCATGATTTCCCAATGTTTGGCGGTGACAAGTATAAATTTGTGCTTAGAGAATTTAAGCATCAGATTGATCCCCTTTATCGACGGTTTGTCACGCACATTCAAAATGTTCAGCAAGACGGTAACTGTGGGTTCCGATCTGTAGCTGTGGCTTTTGATAGGGAGGACAAAGACTGGCATTGGATCCGCCACATTCTTGTACAAGAGATGATGGGTGATTACCAACAGGATTGGTTCAAGATTATGAACGCATTCGAGAAAAACGGGTTCGCCCACATATACTCGTCCTTAGATTGGAATGGACTCGGGAATACACCCAATTCAAAATGGATGGAGATGCCTTTGACTGGATTACTGATTGCTCAGGCATTTGGTGTGGTCCTTCAATTCTTCAGTGTTGAGGGATCAAGCACATTCTTCCCTATTTAAAGTCATCCTGAAAGCGTGCCAGAACATCGGGTCATTTCGATAGCCCACGTGAACGGCAACCACTACATCATGCTTAAGCTAACAGACGACGCTCCGATGCCTTATCCGAGTGGAGCATGGTCGGGTTGGGTAGATGTAAATCACAACCCATGGTTAGCACTATACAAGGATCGTCTTGATGAGGGGCGTACGCTATCTCAAAGATCTCCAGAGTGGTTTGACCTAACTGGTTGTCCTGATTCTTTTGATAGTTCGTTGTAAATTTGTTTTTATAATGTATAATGATTTATTAAGTACATTTTTTTATTTTTTATTATTATTTTACATATACAATATGAAATGAAAACGTTTTTTTTTTTTTTTAAAAAAAACCTATACCACGTAATTAAAACTAACAAAATTAAAAAAAAAAAACCAAAACTTCTACTGGGTCGTAGAGGGCTCTACTGGCCGTAGAAGGAGATTGTCTACGGGTCGTAGGGACCTCTACGACCCGTAGGTGGCTCAAAGATGCTCGTAGAAGCCATCTATGGGTCGTAGAAGGCATTGAGTCTACGGGTCGTAGAGCCCTCTACGACCCGTAGACCAAAAGTTTTTGGTTTCTAAAAACATTGTGAAGTTTATAAATAAAATCAGCATGTTTTTAAAAAATATGTGAGTCTACGGCTCGTAGAGGCCTCTAAGAGCCGTAGGATAGATTTTTTTTTAAAATGTGAGTCTACGGCTCGTAGAGGCCTCTACGAGCCGTAGGTATGTTTTAAAAACAGAACAGATCGAGCAGTCTGTTCATTTTTCTCCCACATCCCCAAAACCAACCCCCCTCCCTCTCTCTCTCTCTAACCACTCGTCGATCCACCACCCTCCTCCACCGTCCTCATCGACCCGCCTCCTCCATTAGGTATTATCATTATTATTGTTATTATTATGTTAATTGTTAGTTTTAGGGTTTTTTAAATTTTTTTAAGGTTGTGGTGGTGGTGGGTTGGGGTGGGGCTGTTGTGGGTCTGTGGTGGTGGTTGGGTGGGGTGAGGGAGGTGGCGGTGGTGGTACGTTGGGGTAAGGGCAGTGGTGGTTGGGGGCTGTGGTAGTGGTTGGTTGGGGTGAGGGAGGTGGTGGTGGTAGGTTGGGGTGAGGGAGGGCAGTGGTGGTGGGTTGGGGTGAGGGCAGTGGTGGTGGGGTTGTGGTGGTAGGGCTGTGGTGGGGCAGTGGTGGTGGGGTTGTGGTGGGGCAGTGGTGGTGGGGCTGTGGTGGTGGTGGGGAAGTGGTGGTGGGCCGTTTCAAAAGAAACGCCAAAACTATACTAGTTTTGGCGTTTCTTTTGAATCGCCAAAACTAATATAGTTTTGACGTTTCTTTTGAAACGCCTTTATTATAGAAACACCGTAACTAACTATAAATTCTTTGGTTTTGCAGTTATGGAAAATTTTGAAGACGAGGACTTCGTGAATGAGGAGGAGGAGCTGCTGGAGCCCGTGGTCCACGGGGGCCGAACCCCATGGCAGGGGGTGACTTACTGGGCTGGGAGCATTGCGCTTTTCGGCGATTCGATTACCCGTATCAAAGATTTCAGCGGTTGAAGAAAAAGAAGATCGAAAAGCCAAGGGGGATTTGTTGGGACGCGCTTCAGGCCACTAGGGGGGGGGGGTGCAGAGGAGATTGCCCGACAGTGGATCCCGGAAGGGAGCCCATTGGACAGGTTTTTTGAAGACTGCAACGCGTCGTCCCATCGGCCGTTGGTGATAGAGTTCCTATCCACCTTTCGCCTTCGGCTACGAAAGGATGGTGATGATCAGTCGGGCGCCGGACCGTCGACACGCCCAAAGCCGGAGGTCGAGTTTTCCATACTCGGCGTTGAGTATGGTTATTCCCTAGATGAGTGGGCTACGCACACCCAGTGGTACACTAGCGACGAGCTTGTAGAGGTATTACTATAAATTTTATTTTTATTCTTATTGTTTTTATTCTTGTTCTACATGTTAATGTTAATGATAATGTTCAGGATGTCTACACTAGAGCTGTCACTACTGTTTCTAATGACGTGTTCTATGCGTGGTGGCCCACCATTGGTGGTCCAGAGTTCGGGAATCCGAATGAGACGTATTGTTCTTCTTTTTCTTATTATTAATATTATTATTATTATTATTATTATTATTATTATTATTATTATTATTATTATTATTATTATTATTATTATTATTATTATTATCCTGTGTAGGGGGGAGAGGTGTGACAGGGCATCTAACATTCGTCACCCCGTGGCTCGTTACGTTCACCGTTGCATTACCTATTCCTTAACGGCACGGTGCACTTGTAACGAGCGGGTGACGAAGACGGACCTGATGTACCTATATTGCATACTCACCGGCACGCCGATTGCCATGCATCGGTGCATGGCCGAGTTCTTTGCCTCCTTCCCCCATAAGCAGTTGCGGGGAGGCATCTCATGCGGTGGGATTATCAGCAGGATTGCGGAGCGCTGCAATGCCGGGAATTATTTCGGTTCTATTAACCGGAATCAGTTTCCGCCACTACCGCCCTTGTATTGTTCTTCTTCTTCTTCTTCTTATTATTATTATTATTATTAATGTTAATGTTTATGAGTTTGTTTATTTGTTTCAGCCCAATAGGTCTACCCACGATGAAAGCTATGGCTTGTACGGCGAGGAAGGCGAAGACGCCGGATCATGAAGCCTTCCACTATCTGATTGGTCTGGGTGGCGTGGAGTTTGTGCATGAGCCGTTGGTACATCGGGGCCTTAGAGGTATTATTATTATTATACTTATTATTATTATTATTATTATTATTATTATTGTTATTATTATTATTTGGGAAACTTGTAGACAACTTGTGTTGTCTAGTTTGCGTAAAAGCAGGGGAAACTCTGCCCAATTTTTTTATAAAATCCTGAAATATTATTATTATTATTAATTATTTATTGTTATTCATTGCAGGTGATGCTGTGGAGGTTGGGTTGCAGTTTGTTGCTGAGCAGGAGGGGGGCGGGCCGAGGGACGTCGAGATGCCTGAGCAGCAGCATGGGGATGTGCAGATACCGGCGCGCGTTTATCACTCTCTCAGGTTGCCTGCTGATGTTAGGGCGGACGTACGTGCGGCTGCCGAGGAGGCTGTCGAGATGCGTGCGTGGCGTCAGCAGATGGACATCTGGCGTCAGCAGCAGGAGGTAGAGATGTGTCAGTGGCGTGATCGGCAGGACGAGGCGATGCGCTGGATGATTGCTGGCCAGCAGGATATCTATCGCCAGCTGGGCATGCAGACTCGTCTCCCATCGACTTTAGGGCCCATCACGCAGCAGACCCAGCATGAGTCCGGGACCTCCTCGCAGCAGCCCGAGACCTCGCAGCCGCAGCCTACGCCTGATGACTCGATGTTTGATTTATGATTTCTGATCTGTAAATGTTTTAAACAATTTTTATTTTGAACGCTTGTGTAAATGTTTTAACTTTTAGTTTTATCGTTTGGTTATATAAACGTTTGTGTTTATGTTTTACACGCTTATCGAGACGACATTAAAAAACTAAAAAAATTAAACAATTAAAATTTATTTTATAAATTTGTATTAATGTTTTACACGCTTGTGTTAATGTTTTACACGCTCGGGATTAATTATTACATAATTAAAAAGATTTAAAAAAAAAACCCCTCTACGGGCCGTAGAGGGTGCCTAATACTGGTTTATGTTATATTAAATTTTTCTAACAAAGAAACCAGCGAACTGGTAGCCCAGATGGTCCCCATATACGAAATAAGACTTTGTATGTGTGTTTGTGTGATAATGTGCCTAAGATCGAACCTCGTCCCAAACGTTTTTTGTTTTTTTTTTTGTCTACGACCCGTAGAGGCCTCTACGGGCCGTAGGCAACATAAAACATCCATCCCTCCCCTCTTCATTCTCAAAATTAATAATACTTCTTCTACGAGCCGTAAAGGCCTCTACGGCCCGTAGGCAATCATTACCATGATTGGCAATCATACAATCATTGGTAATGATTACCTACGAGCCGTAGAGGTCTCTACGGCTCGTAGAAGAAGCAAAAAATGTGGTCTACGACCCGTAGAGGCCTCTACGGGTCGTAGAGGGTTGTGTGAATAAAAACTGGTCTTGTGCAAATATCCGGAGCCAATGAATATACAACCCATTTTGGATCAATTTCATATACGCGATTGTAAAGTTGAAAATTTTCATATATATATCCAACCAAAACTAAATATATCCATCCATAGTGGTGGAGTGGTGGAGAGGCCTTATGTTCACTTAGGTGATCAAGGGTTCAATTCCCACTTCCAACATTATGGTTTGGTATCCGGGTGAAGATCGAATACGGGTGGCGCCGGTTCGAATCTGACGGGCGGCGAGGTTTTACCGAGTTATATAACACTGTCGTGCCTTCGAGCGGGTGGGGCTCGGGTTTCCGCGCATCGGGAGAAGGCGGGGGCTGCTGGAGGTCGAGTAGTCAATTCTTGGGCACGGCACCCCGTAAGGGTGGTTGCCACACAGTTGTTCGCCGATCAAAAAAAAAAAAAATATATCAAATATACCCAACTTTAATAGAATTATACTTAATGATCATCCTACCCTTCCATTATTTGATTTGTTTATACCCTAATATTCATTCATCCGTGGAACTGAAACTTCTTCATCTTGTATACGGCAGTTTACACAAACCCTTTGAAGCCACTACCTCACCTCTATCGTACAATCTATTGATCGAAGATGACCAGGTTATTATACATTACATAAATGCATTCAATAATGGGATTTAATTTGTTGGTGTGTTCAATTATTTTGCCAGGTTAGTTATGCATTCGTAAATGCACTTTAAAAATTGAATAACCAATTTATTTGTTGATATCAAAATAGATTATATAGCACTCCTAGTTTTATTTTTCGATCACGCATTTCCCATTTTGATAGAGGTTTTATGTCAGTGCTTTACTTTTTGCTGCTTTGGATGACTTAGTGCTTTGTTAGTGTGTTTATGCCAAATAATCTATGACTATTGTTCAGTCTAAATCTTATGTGGGAATTTAATGATTTTTTTTTTTTTTTTTTTTTTTTTTAAACTCAATAACTAATTCATTCCAGGACAAAGAAAATTACATTAAGATAGCGGGCAGGCGGGCAACAAGCTGCGCCGCCACCCCTTTCTAGATAGCAAATCCTAATCTACTAAAAACATAACCATGTCCACCCGGAGCCGAGACACTACTGTGAATAACCCGCTGGACCCTGGTCAGGAAACGGGTAGCCTCCGGTGCCAATGAGCCAAAGGTATCAAAAGCCAAAGGTACAAAAACGTGTTGGTTCTCCTCGCAGGCTTTAGCATGTTTTTCTACCTTCTTTGCCTCTGCTTTCCGGACCGCTTGCCCTGCAACAAAGCCACTATCCCTCAACCCAACTAGGGGAGATACACCCGTCAGGTCAACACAAGCATGCTTCCCCCCGGCCCACCCAAAGACAAGGAGATCTGCTGGTCGTAGGGTGGATCTCCCTTCTGCTGGATCCGAGAGGAAGTTTACAGGGGCCTCCTTCTTGGCTGAGATCCCAGCCCGTCTTAAAATGTCCCACAGAATGTCTCGAACCCAATCATGCCGATATTTAAAACCGGGCAACTCCTTACAATGAACCGCGTGTTCCCCGTATTCATCCAGGCAGGCCTTACGGCACATCGGACAGATGTCATCCTCCTGGTACATTGGGATCATCAGACGATATTTAAGAATGGCCCTGTATTCAATAGCGGACATGCTTTGGCCTAAACCTTCGATCGGGATAACAGTTAGGAAATCTTGGGCGTGGGGGGTTTGCAGGCATTCAATAACTGCCCTCTGACGGGGGGACAGACCAAAAACTTCACCCAGGTTCTGAGCGATTTTGCCATAAAGGGCATTCGCCAAAGTTTTCTGAGGCTTTGGGGGGGCGGTGTCCTTGTTAGAAAAACCGCCAATATCACAGAATATTCCTAACTGTTATCCCGAGTAACAGTGGACAAATGTATAGAGATAGCGTTGATATCACAGAATATACATCTTCAACGACCCTCGAGTACATAAAGAATTATTATTGTCTTTGATCATGCTATTGTTAGAAACTCTAACTAAAGTTTGAATATTTTTTACAGACATATTTCATCTAAATATAAGGTAAAACTAAAATACGAAGGCTACTTTCGGTTAGCTAAGAACTCATCTAAGAAACGGTGTTGTGTTGGATATCAAAAATGCGTTTACATAGACACATCCACATACAAGTTAGGGGATTTAATTGAAAAGGTTACGAATCGATATCCATCAGATAGGGTCTCGTTTTCTCAATTTGGTTTGTTGATAAGAGTGCCATGGAGACCCTATTATTCAACTTGTAACAAATGAGGATTTTGAGTTGATGCTTGGTATGTAAGAGACGGAGAAATGGTTATCAATTTATGTGACGACAGATGATAACAATGAAAGCAATTCGATCGAACTGAGGTACGTATAAAATGAAGTTATTTTCATGACATTTATTTTCTTATACATGATTTCATGAGAATTTATGTATTGTACAGGGATAAGAATGAAGTTAGTGATGAACCAAATGGGGAGGAAGAATCAGAGTATTCTATAAACGATGATAATTACCATAGCCAATATAGTACAGATAATGAAATTGAAAATTATCTAAGCGATGAAAGGGAAAGTCGTTCAACCATGAACGTGAACTCAAAATTTCCAAATGTGATCGAGTTTAAAAATGCCTTGAGCCATTATGCAATCACAAATTAATTCGAATACTTCATTGAGAAAAGTGATCCAACCCGATTCATAGCAAAGTGTACAAACAACGAGTGCAAGTCGAGAATTCATGCTTCTATCACACAAGATGGAGTTACATTTGAAGTAAGTATATAATTTAATGAGTATTATTTCTTGACTTTTTTATTGTTAATCAAATGTACCTTTATATATAATTGCTTAGGTTAACAGATTCGTGAAAACTCATTCTTGCACTCAAAGCAACAAGAGTGGTAATAAGCTTGAAACTCAAGGGTGGATTGCTAGTGTAGTAACTGACAAGCTAAAATCGGAAGGGGATGTCTCTGTTATATATATGAAGAAGTGGGTTATGAAAAAGTACAATGTGGATGTACCATATCTTAGAATCTTTAGAGGTAAAGAACAAGCTGACAGTCAAATTTATGGCAAACGGGAAGACTCATTTAAAAAGATGAATGATTTTAAAGAGGAACTACTAAATAGAAACCCAGGAAGTGTCGTTGACATTGACTTTGAGATAAAAGGTAACAAGAAACTCTTTTTACGTTTCTTTATCTTATTACTAGCCTGCTCGAAGGGGTTTCTTGTTGGTTGTCGTCCTTACATTGCTCTTGATGCTTGTCATCTGAAAGGAAAGTTTCATGGGGTACTTGTCGCTGCCACAAGTGATGATGGTAACGATTCTATTTTTCCTATAGCTTATGGTATACTTGAATCAGAGAACAAAAATTCATGGATATGGTTCCTTGAATTGCTTAAAAAAGCAATAGGTATGCCTAATGGTTTAGTTATTTCTTCGGACATGCAAAAAGGTCTAGAAGCAGCAATAACAGAGGTTTATCCCAATGTTAAACATAGAGAATGCATAAGACACTTGTGGAGTAATTTCAAGAAACATTTTCATGGTGAATTTTTTAGTAAGAATTTATGGCAAGCTGCTAGAACCTATCGCCCTACTCAGTATCAAAGATTATTAAAGGAGATCGCAGATGTACATAAAGATGCATTCACATATATTATTGAGAATAATACAAAGATATGGAGTCGTAGCATGTTCGGAACAATATCTAAGTGTTACTATATTACCAACAATATCTCTGAAGCATTTAACAGAGGATAGGTGAATTTCGTTATAAACCCGTACTTGATCTCCTTGATTCCATTAGAGTAAAGATAATGATACGATTTGATAAAAAAGGACGATTGTGAAAACATGGAAGGGCACAATTGTACCTAAAGCAAGGAGTTATCTCAATGAAATCTCAAAGGTAAATATAGTGTTTATTATTTATTGTTTTGTTTGATTCATTGTTACATGGTAATATGAACTTTTGCTAATGTTATATTTATGTTATATGTAGAACCTGGGTGAATATGAGGTTTGTAGAAGTAGTGAGCATCGAGCTGAAGTGAAATTTAAGGGAACACGTTTGGAGGTCTTGCTTGATGAGCAAAAATGCGCTTATCGGATTTGGCAAGTTAAAGGTCTTTCGTGTGTGCATGCAGCAACTTTTATTGCTTTCATAAGGTATGTAAACTGGGACATGTATGTTGATTCATATTTTTCTATTGAGAAACATAAAGTTGCATATGCTCAGGAAATTGCTCCAATACCTGCAAAGGATCAATGGGTTCACATAGATACACAGGAAAAGATATACCACCTAGTATCAAGTGTCCACCTAGCCACCTAGGAGACTAAGAAAGAACAGAATCAAATCACATGATGAGTCCAGAAGACTAGGATTAGAAAAGAAACTCATATTTCGCTAAACCAATTTGGCTTCATGCCAGGGCGGTCAACTATTGAAGCAATCCACATTCTAAGGAGACTAATGGAGAAGTATAGGGAGAAAAGACGGGACTTGCATATGGTGTTCATTGACTTAGAAAAGGCATACGACAGTGTCCCACGTAAGATACTTTGGAATACTTTGGAAGGTAAGGGGGTGCCGGGGAAGTATATAGATATAATTAAGGATATGTATGAAAGGTCTGTCACCAGCGTTCGGGCTCCTGTAGGGGATACTGATTCCTTTCCTGTGGAGATTGGACTCCATCAAGGGTCTGCTTTGAGCCCATTCCTCTTTGCGATGGTATTGGATGAGCTGTCCAAATCGATTCAGGAGGCAGTTCCGTGGTGTATGCTTTTTGCTGATGATATTGTGTTAGTGGCGGAGACCAAAGAAAGTCTGAATGCGAGGGTAGAAGAGTGGAGAGCATCGTTAGAGAGCAAGGGGTTAAGGATTAGTCGCTCGAAGACAGAGTACCTCTACTGTGGTTTCAGTGGCGCAGATGACGTTAGTGACACGCAAATCACCATCGATGGTCAAGCGGTCCCGAAGACAACGACTTTCAAATATCTAGGATCTTTTGTTCAAAATGATGGAGAAATAGATAGAGATGTAACCCACCGTATCCAGGCCGGCTGGTGTAGATGGAAAGCAGCCTCTGGGGTTTTGTGCGACAGGAGGTTCCCAACTAAACTAAAGGGTAGATTCTATAGAGTTGCAGTCAGACCGGCTATGCTGTATGGGTCGGAGTGTTGGGCCATCAAGAAGACTCAAGCTCGCAAGATGGATGTAGCAGAAATGAGGATGCTTAGGTGGATGTGTGGGTACACAAGACTAGACCGAATAAGAAATGACATTGTTAGGGGAAGGCTAGGTTTGGCTAAGATTTCAGAGAAGATAAAGGAGTGGAGATTGAGATGGTTTGGGCATGTGAGGAGGAGGCAGATGTCAGCGACAGTCAGAGTAGTGGAGGAGCTGACTGTTGACGGTAGGAGGAGTAGAGGTAGACCCAAGTTGACATGGGATAAGCGTATTGAACAGGATTTGATAGAGTTGCACCTCTCTGAGGACATGGTCCAAGATAGGAGTTCGTGGAGACGTAGAATTGAGGCTAAGGATTCTTAGGGACTGTTTCATATATACCTTGCTTTAATACATGACACTTTCTATGTTACTATATGTGTTATATTGTTCTTATGGCATATATACCTTTGTTTATAATACATGACACTTTCAATGTTTATATAAATTCAGTATCTCTCCATTAGTTTTTAGTGTTGTTTACTGGTAGTTTTCTGTTTGTCGAGCCGGGGGTCTCTCTGGAAGCAGCCTCTCTATCCGCAAGGATAGGGGTAAGGTTTGCCTACATCCCACCCTCCCCAGACCCTACCTACTCTTAGCTGTGCTAAATTGTGGGATTTACTGGGTAAGGTTGTTGTTGTTGTTGTTGTTCGCATTGTGGTGGGTATGGACGCCATAGAAGTACATGCAAGAATTCAGTATCTCAAAGTTCTAATGATAATAAAACAACAACCAGTAAAACGGGAGGTAGAAAGAAATCAAAAGATCGTGAAATTAATACTCTCAATTGGTTTTTGCATTTTTAGTTATTGCATTAATGGGATTTTTGGCTCTTTTTTTTTTTTTTTTTGTAATTAGTTTTTGCAATTCGTGATACATCATGCCACGTTTTGCTACTTATGGAACTATAATGGATATCGACTATTTTGTTACTTTTTTTTCTCTTCCTATTTTTTACGAACAAAGTTTTTTCATTCCCATAAAAAAGCTACAAAGTTAGATATAATATTTAGAGAACAATTGTTTGTGGGGGTATAAATGGTAAAATGGATATATATATTGAATTGGGTATATATATGAAAATAAAGCAAAAAGGGGGTATGTATGAAATTTCAAGTTTTGGAAAAACAAGGATAGAATATTCATTTATTAAATTGTTTTTAATGAATTGGGTATATTTGATATTAGCATTATTTTATAATGGAATATATGATATATTAAATTTTAGTTGGGTATATATATGATATTTTCTAACTTTGCAGGGTATATATGAAATTGGCCCTACAATTTTTATTCTTGTCATACCAGTGATGAACGAACTTTGTCAAACTTTATTATGTCTAGAAGCAAATGACAAAGCATCATCACAGTTGTTACCTCTTCCATTTCAGATATCCATTCATCTGTATTTCCAAAAAAATATTGGAGATATATAAGCTAGATTAATTATGTTAGCATAAGTTTTACATATTTATGTAGTAATATTAATTTTATCATAGGTTATTATATAGTTAGATACAACCGGTTCGCAACGATTCAGAAACTATCACATCGGTTCACCAACAAGACGCAACGATTCACAAACAAGACACATCGTTTCACCGCAAGACATGCAGGTTCAAAACAATGGACGCGTCGATCCATCAATAGTTGTGTCGGTTAACTTGTTATAGTATTAGTATATTTATGTATTGTTTATCGCAATGTTACGGTTATCAAGATCGTATCCAAACAATCCACAAAATCCTTGTATTCACATTCTGTCCGAAACTTCAAGTATCATAATTCAAGAATATTTCGATTGTTCCTTGTTGTTATTGTGTGTTCTTGTTAAATCAATCCGTTGCAAATCTGTTCTGGGCCAACAAAAATATGCACTTATAAAACAAATTACAAATTAATATTAAAATGAAATTAAAACAAATTAATTACTAAAGTATGGTTAATTGAGGATTTTGTTTATTTATGTGTTTCTAAAGTTTTAGGACTTTCCTTGATTGTACAGTTTGTGGTGCAAGCGAGACGATAACGCAAATGATATATTAGCGCAATGTGTTTATCAAACAATCATTGCCAAAGTAAGGACCTCCCACGTTGCGTGAAGGGGCGTAAAGCCGTGCCAAGTAGGACTAATATCACACCACGATCAACAACCACCAACATTAGTGCCATGTAGCACTAATGTCACACCACGACCAACCGTTATAAAAGCTTGTATAAAAAATAAAAACCTGAAAATAAAACTAAATGAAAGAAAAGTAGACGTGAAAATGTTAAACCACACATGAAATGTACAACATAAAAACAATAACTTGGTCGATCTATGACCCGCGATATCCTTACACGTTGCGACAGGGTAACTCTAGCTAATTGTCCATCAAAGAATTTGTTACATCAAATTAGAATTTAATTCACTGAGAAGTCATATAAGCCAAATAAAATAAAAACAACAGCCATAAAGACTAAAAAAAAGGAAAAAGTAGTTGTGTACTTTAACATTTTAGTTAAAAATGATGCAAGGAACCAAATATCCAAAGTTACATTGAACATAAAAATACAGTCATTTAGAGTTATTTCAAGGTCTGTGACCAAGGCAATGCCTCGCCCCGCCCCGCCCCGCCCGCCTCTGACAACCCGTTCACATCCACGCAACTATAAAAATTGTAAGCCATATTCACAACAATTACGTTCGTATATAAAGCACTTTATTTTAGGGAAGTGAACGCTTTCAATATCTAAATCACATAACGATAATTAAGAATCAACTACATAAAGGGGAATGTCAGTTACCTTAATCAGAGATGAAGAAGGATTGCAAGGAAACAGGTCAAGCCGACACAAACCTTAAACCTAAAGCCAAAAGCAGAGGTACAATCTTAGGATTAAAAGCATTTTTCTATTAGACTTTAAAAGTATAATGTTTATATACTTAGGTAAATGTAATTGAGAAAGTTACATAATACCTGTATAAACTTGCTAATAATATGGTTCAGGTTTGTGATGTTGAATTGAGACTTGTATCTAAATTATGTAGTATTGAATTAAGTTCCTCATGTCCTGGGTTTGTATGTTGTTCTCTTGGAGTCTTGAGTGCTCCCTATTGTCTGTGTATTATATGCATTGACCTGCATTAGAGCAGTTGTGTATCAATCAATTGTAAGTATTGTGTACAACATTCATCACCATAACTATAGTCAGCATCCATCAATACATCATAAATCAGGTAACCTAAATCGCGCCTGCTACGAAACGGCACATAACGCTGCACTGCCATCCTGAAACAGTCACTACTAACCTATACAATTATTACTTGATGTTTTCAGCTACTATTTATGATAACATAGCGGCGACGAAAAGTTTCCTACGTCGGCACCGAGATCTCTCTGTCTCTCCCCGTAACTGATCCCTCCCTAAACCTCACCAAATGGTATTACATAAAAAAAACGCCTAACAAAAACTTGTAGAAAACATTAAGGATCAAAGTAGAGATCCACGACAATCATCAGACATCTCTCCCTGTAACTGATAGCAGCGGAAAACCTGTTCAATTACAATAATATTTGGTTTAATTACATTAACTAAAAATATATTTGAAACCTAACAAAAATGTATTTACATAAACAAAAATTTTAATTTCACTCTTCACCATCTTCGAATAATCGAAGTACATAACTATATTTCGCACCAATGACACCATGTACGAAAAATCGTTTATGTCATACCCTCAAATTTTCACTTGCGGAGTTTTACCGCGAGGCGCATGTCAAACTAGGATCCAAGTCAACGGTCACAATAAACAACACTATATGAAATATGTAAACTCAAAACATAGTTCTCATTTTATGAAATCATAGCGGAAGCATTTAACCAGTTACAGAACCATGTACGACAATGTTCAAACTGTTTAATTAAGAAACATGAAACTAAGCCTAGACACCATGCAGACTCGTGCGCCTAGTCCTCTGTTTCTACCTTAGCGACCTGAGAAAAACATGCCAAAAAGACGTCAACATATAATGCTGGTGAGTTCACAGGTTTGTTCAGTAAGTTACCAAGAGTTAACAAAATGTTACCATGTCCATACTATACCAATGTCACCAAGTACGCTAGCTAGGCGTATGTTTTATTACTACTACGATTGGAAAACCATTACTAGACACGTTTAGCAATGTTTAGCAATGTTCAGCCCGAATGTTCAGCATGATACCAATGTTACCAGTTCGAGATAATATGCACCCGCCCGGCCCTACAAGCCGACGAGTGGGGCAGGTCACGCCCAATAGATCTATCCACACTTCCCCCGTTGTGCATCCCCGCACATTCATGGTTTTCCCCGGGACTTTAAAAGATCGTATAGCAATGCAAAGTTAAAACCACAGTATGACATATGTTACCAAAATAGTTTAGCGCATGTTTTCTCTCCCAAAAGTTAAAGCTGTAAAAGTGGGGCCGTGAACTCACCTTAGACTGCGTTCTTCAGTTAATAGTAAAGTGCTAAGCCCTTGATAATCCCACTACCGGAGATCTATCAAAATGTTCACATAAGTGTTTCGACTAATAACCATAAGGTTATCTAGTCCCCGATTGTCCAGATCGTAACCAAGTATGTTTTAAAACGTGCTTAAGTGTTCAACCGACACACTAGACCGACCCGACATCCCGTTGGTGACAAATTACCCTAACTAATCAAGTACGCATAGATTACACACAAGGTTCAGGCATAAAACACTTAGTTTGTATCAAAAATCTCATTTTTACATCAGAAGGGTCGAACCAGGCAGATAAATCCACCTTCGCCCCTTTTTAAGCCACGTTCGCCCGTTTAATGTCACGTTCGACCGTTTGATGCCACGTTCGACCGTTTGATGCCACGTTCGACCGTTTAATTTGATTCGACCAAATTTTTCCCAGGTTTGACCCTGGAATCTCTCATTCGACCACCCATTTGGTCGAATGAGCCCAGGTTCGACCCTGTCAGATAAGTTTCCCTAAAAACGCTTCAAACACATTCAAAACATCGTGAAACATCATCAAACATAGCAGTCAAGCATGAATAACTTATCCCTACAAAACCCCACCAATTTTGCCCCAAAACCAGTTCGTTTTAACACCTTCCCAAAATGGCAAAATTATGGAAATGTCACATCATGCATGGAATTCTTACCCAATTTAGAAACTTTTTGAAATCCTTTAATAATCATCTCAATATGCTCTGTTTAATGTGTTTATGAAAACCCCCAATAGTTCTATTAATAATAATAATAACATGTAACAATCCTTAGATTTATCAAAAATCCCCAAAATACCCATAATATCACCATCTATCTAATTGTAACCCTAAACAACAATAAACCAACATCAATAGCAACCCTAGATCATGTTTCTATCATTAAAACAACAGCAAATCATTAAACAACACATAACACATAATTAACATATGTTTATTGATACAAAAACCTATGTTTAATGATAGGGTTTAGATTTAGAAAGGTGTTTAAAAGGTTTTTATTGATAAAAACATCCTTAGAACAGATCTGGACGATTAGAGTTAGATGAAAACGAATTAAAATGCCTTAAAAAGATTTAGGATTAAGAACACACATTGGATTCTTGCTTAGATGTTGTTGATAGGTTAGATTATGAAAAAGAAGAGCAAAAACTCCTTCCTTAGTGATTAAAATCGTTTGAGAGTGTTTTGAGACGGTTAGGGTGTGTGAAATGGTGAAAAATGACAATGTTTGGTATTTATACTAGTCCACATTCGACCCCTGTCTCTGGTCGAATGTAACCTCCTTCGACCCTTTTCACAGGGTCGAATGTACCCTGACTTGGTCGAATGGAATTCTTTTAATCCCATATCCCAGGTTCGCCCCTTTGCTAAGGGTCGAACCAAGACAAATTTCCAGGTTCGCCCACTCGAAGTGGTCGAACCAGGACTTATGTTTTTCTAGTTTTCCAGTTTGTCGTGTTTAACACATTTTAACGCACCTTAACATATGAGCATGCAACCTTAGTCTATGTTTAACATATTTAAGCATGGATGATTATCTACACATCGTTTAAACACATCTATGCATATAATTCAGCACACGACAATTAATCTACACATACACTTAATTAGTTTATGTAATTTCACCAACAACGGGACTCGGTACTAGTGTATTCCCAAAACGACTCCCAATTATCCTCCAGATCATTGAACCTTGGACAATCCTAACTTGACCCGACTCAACTAACCTAATTAAGTCCGTTTATAAACGTTTCCCGCTAAGGTAGACTTAGATGTTACTAAAATGTTTAAGCCAAATATGCCGGGTGTCACATCATCCCCACGTTGAAAGAATTTTCGTCCCGAAAATTGTACGAACCCCAAAAACGAAAGAGACAAAAAGAAGGAAAATAAATAGAAAATTTACCGGATGTCACATCATCCCCACGTTGAAAGGAATCTCAACCCGAGATTCATTCCGCTTCAGCACTAACATGCCTTGATTCGAATGCGCGCTTCAGAAAGAGATGAGGATACTTAGCTTTCATCTGATCCTCCCGTACCCATGTGAACTCCGGTCCACGGTTTGAGTTCCAACGAACTTTGACGATGCAGATTTTACTCTGATGAAGGCTACGAATCTTGTAGTCAAGAATCTCGACAGGTTCCTCCATAATGCGAAGACGATCATCAACCTTGATCTCTTCCAGTGGTACAATGAGAGATTCATCAGCCAGACACTTCTTTAAGTTAGACGCATGTCTTCCAAGGTTTGAATCGTCCGCTCACTTTGTCCATCAGTTTGCGGATGATAAGCTGTACTCATATCCATCTGAGTACCCAAAGCCTTGTGCAGGACCTTCCAGAAACGCGAAGCAAAACGAGAATCACGATCAGCGATAATAGAAACAGGCACCCCGTGCCGAGAAACCACCTCCTTAAGGTAAAGTCGAGCCAACCGCTCGAGTCCATCGGTTTCCTTAATAGGTATGAAACGTGCCAATTTTGTCAACCGGTCAACAATCACCCAGATCATATCATAACCACTTGGTGATCTTGGTAGTTTGGTGACAAAATCCATCGTGATTCGCTCCCACTTCCATTCTGGAACCTCTGGTTGTTGCAGGAGACAAGACGGCCTCTGATACTCCACCTTAACCTTAGCATAAGTCAACCATTTGCTGACATAAGAAGCTATGTCAGCCTTCATGTTCGGCCACCAATAAAGTATCTTCAAATCCTGATACATCTTATCGGAGCCAGGGTGAATAGAATACCGGGATTTGTGAGCTTCATCCAAAACAAGCTCGCGTAATCCCCCGAATAAGGGAACCCAAATACGTCACGCAAAATAGTGCAAGCCATCGGTCCTGAGTTCAAGATGCTTGTCAGCACTGTACATAGTTTCAGCCTTAAGGTTCTCCTCTTGTAAAGCTTCTAACTGTGCAGAACGGATCCGGTCAGGCAATGACGAATGAATGGTGAGCTGTAAGGCTCGAACACGACGAGGGTTCACAGACTCCTTCCTGCTCAAGGCGTCTGCCACAACGTTGGCCTTGCCAGGATGGTATTTGATAGCACAGTCATAGTCGTTCAGGAGTTCAACCCAGCGACGCTGCCGCATGTTTAACACCTTATGGTCGAAAATATGTTGAAGACTCTTGTGATCGGTGTATACTTCACACTTGGTACCGTACAAGTAGTGTCTCCAGATTTTCAACGCAAAGATCACCGCACCTAGTTCCAAGTCATGAGTAGTGTAGTTCTTCTCATGAACCTTGAGTTGACGAGAAGCATAAGCAATAACCTTCCCGCGTTGCATCAACACACAACCGAGACCACGAATAAAAGCGTCATAGTACATAGTGAAGTCATCCGTACTTTCAGGTAAAGATAAGATAGGTGCAGAACAAAGTTTAAGCTTCAGCATCTGAAATGCTGATTCCTCTGGTTTACCCCAGCTGAACTTTCGGTCCTTCTGGGTAAGAGTGGTGAGGGGTTGAGCGATCTTCGAAAATCCCTCAATGAAACGAAGATAGTAACCCGCAAGACCTAGGAATTGCCGCACCTCAGATGGCGGCTTTGGTGCTTCCCAGTCTTTAATAGCTTCGATCTTAGCCGGATCGACATGAATTCCAGTTCATTAACCACATGCCCTAGGAATTGAACTTCACGTAACCAAAAATCACACTTCGAGAACTTAGCATACAACTGCTACTGTCTCAAAAGTTCCAAGACCAACCGTAGGTGTTCCTCATGATCCGTCTTGTTCTTAGAATAAACCAGAATATCGTCAATAAACACGATGACGAACTTATCAAGGTAAGGTTTGCAAACGCGATTCATCAAGTCCATGAACACCGCCGGTGCGTTAGTGAGACCAAAAGGGATGACCAAGAACTCAGAATGGCCATATCGAGTGCGAAAAGCAGTCTTTTGAATGTCAGCTTCCCGGACGCGCAACTGGTGATAACTGGACCGCAAATCAATCTTCGAGTAGTAACTAGAGCCCTGGAGCTGGTCAAAGAGATCATCAATGCGAGGAAGAGGATAACGATTCTTGATGGTCACTTTGTTCAGCTCACGATAATCAATACACATGCGAAGACTTCCGTCCTTCTTCTTCACAAACAAAATAGGAGCTCCCCACGGGGAAGAACTCGGTCGGATGAAACCCTTTTCCAAGAGTTCCTGTAACTGGCTGGACAACTCTTGCATCTTAGGAGGTGCAAGACGATACGGAGCCCAGGCAATAGGAGCCACCGGAATATCCTCGATCTTCTTCTCATCATCAGTAGAAACGTTAACAAGTGCCAGAATGTCCGAATAACCCTTCCGAAGATACTTACGGGCTTTCATGCTAGAAATGTTACTCAGCGGAGTACCACTTTTCTCGCCATGAACCGAAAGAGTCTCTCCATCAGGGAGAGGAATCCGAATAATCTAATTGAAACAAACGATCTCCGCACGATACAACGATAACCAATCCATGCCGACAACGACATCGAAACTACCTAGGGGTACCGGCATAAGGTCAATGGGGAAAGACAAACCCGACAGTTCCAAGCGACATTACCTAAGGGTGTGCGTCGCTTCGATTTTCTTACCATCAGCCAATTCTATTAAGTACTTAGCCTCTAAAGGTGTGGGTACTATATCTAGCAATCGACTAATGTCCATAGATACGAAACTCTTATCGGCACCAGAATCAAACAAGACAGAAACATAGCGATAATTAAGAAGGAACGTACCGGTAACTGTGTCTGGATCCTACCTAGCCTCTGCAGATCCAATGACGAAAGCACGTGCAGTGCTGCCTCCGCCTCCATTGTTCCCATTACCGTTCCCGCCCCTTCCATTATCACCCTGCTTCAGCTTAGGACATTCACGCTTGAAGTGTCCCGTGTCACCACAGTTATAGCACCCCTGCTTTCCTGGAGTCCCCTGAGCAGCAGGAGTAGGAGTAGCTGCAGGAGTCTGAGTGGGGGTAAGTGTCACCCTGCAATCCTTAGCATGATGCCCCAACTGATGGCACCGATGACAGCGTGCCCAATCACAACTCCCAAAATGATGATAACAACACTTGATGCACTTAGGATGCTTCCCAACATACCCTCCCGAATTCTGCCCTGAAGAAGACCCAGATGGTTCAAACTTCTTCGCCGGCTGTGACATCCGTCACCCTCGTCTTTCGTCAAATTTACAAAAATAGCCCTTCAAAAAAATTTCCATTGTATTCCCTGTAAAGTTCGTCGTTTTCAAACTTAATTTTAGAGCGAACTAAAATTTATCATTATTATTTATTAAGGACCGGTATAAGTTTTAATCAAATGTGTATGTTGAAACGTATTTCGGAATGGATTCTATAAAACTTTCAAGTTATAAAGTTTTAGAAATTTTTTTGGTTAAATAAACTTAACTTGGTTAAGTATTATATAGAAAAAAACTAACTAAATTATAAATAAACTAACCTAGTTATACAGGGACCTTTTCTGCCAATTTTGAAACTTTCAAAATGAGATTTCACCTCCATTCTGCCCAATCCCGTTTTTTTCTGGCAGCCCTTTTCCGGCCGGCAAACTTCGGTTCCGGCGAACGGGTTTAATGCACCATTATGTCTATTGATTATTGCAAAACGTATCTGCACATTAACTCGACATTTTCCCATCATTAAATCAAATTATTAACGAGTTTGACGTGTATCAATCGGACCTCAAGGATGAGTAACGGCCGCAACAGTTAAACCATCGGTTTTTATCGAAATACTATAAATTAACCATTCCATATCTTTCTCAATCGATTAACAATCTTAAACCCACATAGATATTTTCCTATACATCAACAGAAGCCTTGTTTTTGCGGCTCTAAGTTACGGCTCTGTCCTCTTCTTTTTGGATCCAAGCGATTGATTTAAGGTTTATTTTTGGTGCCGTTTTACTCCTCGTGTATTCCTTTATAAAAGCCCCTTAATTCAGATGATCAATTGTCTTTGTATAGGATTATTAAATTTGGGGTTAGGGTTAGGGTTTATAGTAGGATTTGGGGAAGAAGATGAATTATTCATTAATATTCTTATATCTTATTTTTCGAAATTAATTAACAAACTTGTCAAGTGGTGGAGTGGTTGTATGGTTGTCTGTGACAGAGAAAGAGGCGGGTTCGATCCTTGGCACCAGCACCTCTTTTACATTTTTTTTGTTTTTGTTAGTTATTATTAATATCTATATATTAATATGTTAGTATATCAATACATCAAACTTATAATATTCATAGAAAATTCATTTTTGCTCCAAAAATTATAAAAGTTTAGGAGTAGCATCTTGACACCACATAGAAAATTATCACATTTTTATTTTCTGGAAAATGTTTTATTTTTATATTTTTATTGAATTAAATTGATTTAGTCATAATTAATAGATTAAAAATTCATTTTTAATAGTTTTGATCTCAAACTTTTTGAGTAATTATTTCTCATCATCATAAACTGAAATAAAAATTATTGGTTCAGAAAACACTTATTTTAATAATTATATTACCTAAACCACTTTTACAACCTTTCATATATTATTTGTCATATAAAACTTTTACATTAACGCGACTTATCATAAAAAAACTCTAATTCCCCAAATCGACTTAGCAAACCCTAATGCCTTAGACTCTAGTTACCTTAGACTCTTGGACTTTTCCCTTATTAGTATTCTATTACGTTATAGGTTGAATTCCTCGGAATTCCCATTACTTAGCTCACGACCGCTTAAGTGGATTTTGATCGCTTTCTCAAACTGTGAGTATATCTTTCCCCTTTTTCATGTTTTACACTTTTGGGGTGACTCATGTACGCATATTACTTCACTCACTTAATCATGGTTTATTCTATATTCACAATCGCAATTCTTGTATGTGTTTTACTTGTTGATTCGCTGATAGTGTGTACTATGGCCTTAATCATTAACCGCTGGGCGGCCTAGCATAGCAATAAATAGTACTTAATTATTGTTATGTGTGAACGATTATTCATCGCCTACTATGAGCGAATACTATATATATGTGACTCTTGATTCATTAAACAAAGGTTTGATATTGGGTAGCATTTGTACATAGCTTGAACACTAAATTGTAGACAGTATAACACGTGAATTGCGAAACTCTTTTTCTATTATATGTATTCAAACAGGGTATGCTCACCAATACATTTTTGTATTGACATATACTATTTTCGTACATGTTTCAGGTTGTTTAGGAGATGACTTTTAAGCTTTTGGAATTTTTACTTAGATTTTGGATTCATTGTATTTCAGTTTTAGTTGTCACTTAAGAATTATTGTATCTTGTATTTTTCTTTCACGGTAATAAACTACTTAATCAATATATCAAAATTTACACTTTTAGTCCATGAGCTATTGAACAATCGTCACTACATGACACCTCGATTTTTCCGCCATCGGTTGGGGTGTTACAGATTGGTATCAGAGCCATGGTTATAGGGAATTAGGTTATTAGAATGCCTTTTAGCCTAGTCTATAACTAAGTTTACTTTCATGAGTCCTCTCGTGTATATTCCTCTTTATTCTTATATTTTCTTTCTAGGTATTTTTGCTATGATACTTTCTCGTTATTCTTTCGGTATTTTGCTTAGAAAAGAATACGGTCGTATTTCACAAACGAAACGATAGCGCCAAGTTAGGAGTGACATCCATACCTTGGTGATTAGTTTCACTCCTCTATATATTATTTATCTTAGGAATATGTCTTTGAGATAGGAGTGACATCCACACCTCAAAGAGTATTTCCTTCAAAAAGAAAATTAACCACTAAGCTGGGAGTGATATCCTTAACTTAGTGATTGGTTTCATTCCACAATCATTTTCAATTTTGAAATACATCTTTGAGTTAGGAGTGAAATCCACATCTCAAGGATCTATTTCTACATCTCGTTGATTATGAATTTTCTTAAATATTGGTAATCTATTACATACGTTAATCTTATCATTCACGTCATTTTAAATCATGGTCTTTTAAAACACATTAGAATTACACATACTTCATGAAATGGTTTCATTTTGCATTTTATAAACTTGTATTGCATATTTTACAAGTCAAATTTAAACCCTTTGCTTTCATATGACGTATCCAATATATGTTTTCGAAAGAAACTTGCTCTTATAACATTTTTTCAAACTCGACTCCTCGTAAACACTCATCTACAAAGATTTTTCAAATGAACCAATTTTGAATCTAAAACACACTCCGGTTACTAAAAAGTTATCCTCACGCATTACTACAATTCTTTCAACTATATCACAAAGATTGCGCAAACTACGTTTTTGATAAACGAAAATTTATCCTATTACACTCACATACTTTCAATCGCAAAACTTTTGGTTTAAACAATGGACATACCCTATTATCCGAATGTTGCTAAATGTCTTTTGTAGTATAACACATATATGTAAAATTACTAGATTTTAACTCGCATGCCAGTGGGCTATGCACATGATCCGTGCACACTCATCTGCCATAAATTTCATTATTTTATTCTTGCACCATTTTTATTCATAGTTATATCTAGCACGTTATTTGTGATTATTTTCACATTGCCTATTTGCATTAATTCAATTTGTTTACTTTCATTTTGTTCAATTGTGCGATTTACTCGATTTATGTTATACTATTCTTTCAGTCGAAATTTTATGCTATACTTATATACGTACATGAACGCATATTTGGTATGCATATTTTTTTTATTATTGTGAGCAAAACTCTGTTATACCTTACATTATTTTGTTCACTGTCATGGCCAACGAACATACTAGTTGATAACTCGTATAGGATCTAAGCCAGTTCCCACGTACGACTCGGATTAGAGTATTTATTTAATCCGAGGGGAACGGTGTAAATCTCGGAGTTTATCAATATAGGTGTTTAGAACCCAACGATGTGAACAGAAGTTACCGGTTAAGGGTGAACCCGAAAGGGAAGAACCTCTAACCATGTCTATTACTTACCTGTTACTCTCATTACGGTTAAAGGGTAAACCCGAAAGGGAAGGACCTCTAACCATGTCATTATTTCGTTGCAGTATCGATTACTTAACAAATTTTGGTTGCACGCATTTGTTTCTTGTTAGGGTTATGGAAAAGCATAACACCCTAATGTAAGGTAAATCGATGATTACGGTCCGGAACGCAATCATGGGTTTACAGGTACATGAGGGTGGTGTGTAATTCTATTCAGGCTATTGGTAGACAATCAGTACGAGTCCAAAGTATCGGCAGTGTGGTGGGTCAGCTGCGGTACACCCTATATATAAGCATAAACGATACTGTGGGAGCGGACTGGGAGTTTGACCAAGAACCTACCCATTACTATCTCTTCATTAGATTGTTGACTAATAGCCAGCATTTTTGATAAGAATGTTCTTACACGAGCTTCAGTTCGTCTTCCTAGAGTCTTTGTCTTGACCATCCACACAGAAAACACAAACCTTGTATACTCTTACACTTTCGGTTATTTGGATTCTTGTTGCATACTTTAATAACGTTCAGTCAAAAACCTTTCAAAAGTAGAGAGACTGCTTCGTCAGTACCTCTGTCCTCACCAGTTTCACATATCCAAAAACAATTCACATTTAAACACTCAATCTTTTAATCTCGGGTCAATTGTCAAAGATTTTGACACTTTTACTTTGGGCATTAGACAACTATTTTGAATTTTGTCAAATCATAAATGATTGAGTTTTCTTTTAAAAACCTAGTTGACTTTTATAACGCCTTTTGTTTCATAGTAACCTCCACTTGAAAGAAATTTCGAGACGAAATTTTCTAAAGTAGGGGAGACTGTGACATCCGTCACCCTCGTCTTTCGTCAAATTTACAAAAATAGCCCTTCAAAAAAATTTCCATTGTATTCCCTGTAAAGTTCGTCGTTTTCAAACTTAATTTTAGAGCGAACTAAAATTTATCATTATTATTTATTAAGGACCCGGTATAAGTTTTAATCAAATGTGTATGTTGAAACGTATTTCGGAATGGATTCTATAAAACTTTCAAGTTATAAAGTTTTAGAAAATTTTTTGGTTAAATAAACTTAACTTGGTTAAGTATTATATAGAAAAAAACTAACTAAATTATAAATAAACTAACCTAATATAAAGTTTTAGAAATTTTTTCCGGCAGCCCTTTTCCGGCCGGCGAACTTCGGTTCTGGCGAACGGGTTTGATGCACCATTATGTCTATTGATTATTGCAAAACGTATCTCGACATTAACTCGGCATTTTCCCATCATTAAATCAAATTATTAACGAGTTTGACGTGTATCAATCGGACCTCAAGGATGAGTAATGGCCGGAACAGTTAAACCATCGGTTTTTATTGAAATACTATAAATTAACCATTCCATATCTTTCTCAATCGATTAACAATCTTAAACCCACATAGATATTTTCCTAAACATCAACAGAAGCCTTGTTTTTGCGGCTCTAAGTTTCGGCTCTGTCCTCTTCTTTTTGGATCCAAGCGATTGATTTAAGGTTAGTTTTTGGTGCCGTTTTACTCCTCGTGGATTCCTTTATAAAAGCCCCTTAATTCAGATGATCAATTGTCTGTGTATAGGATTATTTAATTTGGGGTTAGGGTTAGGGTTTATAGTAGGATTTGGGGAAGAAGATGAATTATTCATTAATATTCTTATATCTTATTTTTCGAAATTAATTAACAAATTTGTCAAGTGGTGGAGTGGTTGTATGATTGTCTGTGACAGAGAAAGAGGCGGGTTCGATCCTCGGCACCAACACCTCTTTTACATTTTTTTTGTTTTTGTTAGTTATTATTAATATCTATATATTAATATGTTAGTATATCAATACATCAAACTTATAATATTCATAGAAAATTCATTTTTGCTCTAAAAATTATAAAAGTTTAGGAGTAGCATCTTGACACCACAAAGAAAATTATCACATTTTTATTTTCTGGAAAATGTTTTATTTTTAGATTTTTATTGAATTAAATTGATTTAGTCATAATTAATAGATTAAAAATTCATTTTTAATAGTTTTGATCTCAAACTTTTTGAGTAATTATTTCTCATCATCATAAACTGAAATAAAAATTATTGGTTCAGAAAACACTTATTTTAATAATTATATTACCTAAACCACTTTTACAACCTTTCATATATTATTTGTCATATAAAACTTTTACATTAACGCGACTTATCATAAAAAAACTCTAATTCCCCAAAGAATCCATTTTCTATAAAAATAACATTTTTGGGTCATGACTTGTATTTTTAAGCTTATTTATGTTTAATTGGAAATAATTGAACATTTATTTATTTACACTATTTAAACATATATTTTATAAATACCTTTCTTATAAAATAGAAATGTTTTATGTTTGAAAATCTTAATTACCATTTGTTAGATTAGTGTGAAACACATAATTATTTATTTATACATTTATGATTATTGTATTTATTTTAAGTTAGTTAAAGTAATTAACTAAATTATTTTGTCTTAATTATTCAAACATATTTTTATCTAAATATTCAATAGGCAATAATTATTTTACCTAAACCACTTTTACAACCTTTCATATATTATTTGTGATATACAACTTTTACATTAACGCGACTTATCATAAAAAAACTCTAATTCCTCAAATCGATTTAGCAAACCCTAATGCCTTAGACTCTAGTTACCTTAGACTCTTAGAATTTTCCCTTATTAGTATTCTATTACGTTATAGGTTGAATTCCTCGGAATTCCCATTACTTATCTCACGACCGCTTAAGTGGATTTTGATCGCTTTCTCAAACTGTGAGTATATCTTTCCCCTTTTTCATGTTTTACACTTTCGGGGTGACTCATGTACGCATATTACTTCACTCACTTAATCATGGTTTATTCTATATTCACAATCGCAATTCTTGTATGTGTTTTACTTGTTGATTCGCTGATAGTATGTACATATGACCTTAATCATTAACCGCTGGGCGGCCTAGCATAGCAATAAATAGTACTTAATTATTGTTATGTGTGAACGATTATTCATCGCCTACTATGAGCGAATACTATATATATGTGACTCTTGATTCATTAAATAAAGGCTTGATTATGGGTAGCATTTGTACATAGCTTGAACACTAAATTGTAGACAGTATAACACATGAATTGCGAAACTCCTTTTCTATTATATGTATTCAAATAGGGTATGCTCACCAATACATTTTTGTATTGACATATACTATTTTCGTACATGTTTCAGGTTGTTTATGAGATGACTTTTTAGCTTTTGGAATTTTTACTTAGATTTTGGATTCATTGTATTTCAGTTTTAGTTGTCACTTGAGAATTATTGTATCTTGTATTTTTCTCTCACTTGAGAACACAGATTCAACCTTCTCTGGCCATCGGAGCAGTCCCACCGCTCCCTTAGTCCCAGCGAAGTTATGGGGCTGACAGTCCCGAAACTTCTTATAAGAGCACTGAGGTGGAGGTGGATTGGCAGCGATACCTGAAACACGATACATGTGTAAAACACAAACGAAAGAGCATGACACCTAAGAATGAGGCAAGGTCGACTGAAATCAACTAACCACCCATGGCATTAATCCCAGCATGGAAATTAGCCATATCCATGTTCACTTGTTGCTGTAACAAGTTATTCAGTTCAGCTTGGGTCATGTTGATGTTGCCACGACCACCGCCTCCAGCACGGCCACCGCTGCCACCATGACGTCCACCACCGCGAGCACCAGACATGATCTAACAAATCAAGAGATCGAGGGATTCAGATTCACCTCTAGTGTCAACCACTAGAAATTTACAAGAGTTAACTTAGGGACAAATTCCGGACTGTACACCTAAACTCAAAGTCTACCGGGATTTTCATGCATTTCAGTTTATTATTTCGTGTGCACCCGAAATGATAAACTGCTCTACATGGTCCTCCAAATGTACTCTTAGTCCAGACTCCGGTCACCGAATATCGTCGCCTAATAACGTGTTACAATAGGTGCAAGTGTAAGAAAGCATGTGTGTGCTAGAGTCAACAAATCAGCCTCTTCCTCTTCAACCCCGAAAAAGAAGACAAGAGTAGATAAGAACCCAAATAGAAGCGGATGATGTAACAAGGAAGTATGATGATGATGTAAGAACACCCCGACAAAGTTAGTACGTATCTCACTAATAGACTCAAAGTATGTGACCGTCTAGTGTGTGCGACTCGGCTATAGACCAGACTCTACATGCAGTCCTAGTTCACTATAACCATTGGCTCTGATACCAATCTGTCACACCCTCAAATTTCCACTTGCGGAGTTGTACCGCGAGACGCATGACAAACCGGGATCCAAGTCAACGGTCATTTTATAAATTCATAGCGGAAACATTTAACCAGTTACAGAACCATGTACGACAATGTTCAAGCTGTTTAATTCAAAAACATGAAACTAAGCCTAGACGCCATGCAAACTCGTGCGCCTAGTCCTCTGTTGCTACCTTAGCGACCTGAGAAAAACATGCCAAAAAGACGTCAACATATAATGCTGGTGAGTTCACAGGTTTGTTCAGTAAGATACCAAGAGTTAACAAAACGTTACCATGTCCATACTATACCAATGTCACAAAGTACGCTAGCTAGGCGTATGTTTTATTACTACTACGATTGGAAAACCATTACTAGACACGTTTAGCAATGTTTAGCAATGTTCAGCTCGGATGTTCAGCATGATACCAATGTTACCAGTTCGAGACAATATGCACCCGCCCGGCCCTCCAAGCCGACGAGTGGGGCAGGTCACGCCCAATAGATCTATCCACACTTCCCCCGTTGTGCATCCCCGCACAATCATGGTTTTCCCCGGGACTTTAAAAGATCGTATAGCAATGCAAAGTTAGAACCATAGTATGACATATGTTACCAAAATAGTTTAGCGCATGTTTTCTCCCCCAAAAGTTAAAGCTGTAAAAGTGGGGCCGTGAACTCACCTTAGATTGCGTTCTTCAGTTAATAGTAAAGTGCCAAGCCCTTGATAATCCCACTACCGGAGATCTATCAAAATGTTCACATAAGTGTTCCGACTAATAACCATAAGGTTATCTAGTCCCCGATTGTCCAGATCGTAACCAAGTATGTTTTAAAACGTGTTTAAGTGTTCAACCGACACACTAGACCGACCCGACATCCCGTTAGTGACTCATTACCCTAACTAATCAAGTACGCATAGATTACACACTAGGTTCAGGCATAAAACACTTAGTTTGTATCAAAAATCTCATTTTTACATCAGAAGGGTCGAACCAGGCAGATACATCCACCTTCGCCCCTTTTTAAGCCACGTTCGCCCGTTTAATGTCACGTTCGACCGTTTGATGCCACGTTCGACCGTTTGATGCCATGTTCGACCGTTTAATTTTATTCGACCAAATTTTTCCCAGGTTCGACCCTGGAATCTCTCATTCGACCACCCGTTTGGTCGAATGAGCCCAGGTTCGACCCTGTCAGATAAGTTTCCCTAAAAACGCTTCAAACACATTCAAAACATCGCGAAACATGATCAAACACAGCAGTCAAGCATGAATAACTTATCCCTACAAAACCCCACCAATTTTGCCCCAAAACCAGTTCGGTTTAACACTTTCCCAAAATGGCAAAATTATGGAAATGTCACATCATGCATGGAATTATTACCCAATTTAGAAACTTTTTGAAATCCTTTCATAATCATCTCAATATGCTCTATTTAATGTGTTTATGAAAACCCCCAATAGTTCTATTAATAATAATAACATCTAACAATCCTTAGATTTATCAAAAATCCCCAAAATACCCATAATATCACCATCTATCTAATTGTAACCCTAAACAACAATAAACCAACATCAATAGCAACCCTAGATCATGTTTCTATCATTAGAACAGCAGCAAATCATTAAACAACACATAACATCACATAACACATAATTAACATATGTTTATTGTTACACCCTCAAATTTCCACTGCGGGGTTTATACCGCGAGGGGCATGACAAACCAGGATCCCATAGCCATAAGTCACAGGAACGAACTCTAAATGCCCAAACCATTTAGTTCGTTTTCGAAAACCAAGTTTAGTTAAGCTGCGGAAACGTGAACCAAATTTAAACCTTTTTAAAAACTATGCGCAAAACAATGTGCCCAAATTAAAACCATACAAAAGCATAATATATAATTTATGTGTATGCCCGAGAGCCCAAATGCAGTGAAGTGTACAGTGCTTTCTAATCCTGGCACCGGAAGCTAACTACCTGCAAAAGCATGTAAATCGTGTGTCAACATAAAGCTGGTGAGTTCACATGGTAAAGTAATTTAATATGCAAACGCGCTGGTTTCCAAAACCACGTAAGTAAGTAAGTTGTGTTGGTGCCCCGCACCGTGTAACCACTAATTCATCGCATGTCAAGGGTAGCTAACCCATTCATGATAACTAACCGAATATACCGAACTGCTATGTACTTGTAGCCACATAAGTGTGCCGCATGCCTGGCATCATTGTCTATCCACAATGATAAAGTTTCGTTACGTTATAGTTCACCCCCGCGCTCCCCGAGCCGGTGTGAGGTTTGTAAGACCTAATAGCGCTATCAACTAATAACCCGCTTGCCAACCCTGGCAACTCATTCGGTACGTGAGGACTTACAGGTGATAGAAATGGTTTAGTTTATCAAGGACACAATTGCGAACTAGCAAAGTAACCGACCCTCATAAGGATCCATGGCATCCCAACCCGGGATGTGTAAGTAGTCCCAAACCGGACTAGAAAATGTTAAGTAAAGTGTCTCATACCTGAGACACATGCTTTTGAGAAAAAGAGTAGTGAAACTCACCTTAGGTCGCAAGTGAAAATCCAAATTCCACGAATAGTAACGTGCTACCGACTCCCTATTACAAATGTCACTAGGTGAGTATACGTGCGTAACCAACACACCATGTAACTCGTTTATCCAAGACTTTTAAAAGTTCAAAACCGTGTAGTGACACCTAATGACTCTACATGCTCAAGTATGTCCTACGTATCCTGTTGGTGATCATAGCAATTATTATCAGTTTAATGCATCAAATACATCTCATACAAGTTTTCACACAAGTACATGTCAATTACACACCACATAGAACTCCAAATAGTCACTTAAAGACCCCGTACACAATCTGTGTTTTTAGGACAGATTGTGTGCTGTGACAAACAATTTATTTAAAATACTTAACGAACGAATTAGAGTCCCAAATTTTTACTGAATTTTCTTTGGGATTCACTCGACAATTCAAATTTTTGTTTTGTCTTAATTCCAAACACAAAATTATAAAAATTCATACAACACAGCAGTGTCCAGAAAATTTCCTTAACAGGTCAGTTTAGTAGGAAAATTCTTAAAAATTGTGTATTCATCCAAACGAGATGAATCCACTTGGAAAAGCTCTATTTTTCCAGTATTGACCTACTGTAAAAATTTCATAACCTAACTCCTTGTAAATCTCAAGTTATGACCATTTAAAGTTAGCCCAATTTATAAATCCGAAAATCTGATATGACCCCTAATCAATTAAAATTCCAAAAACGACTCATACGGTGTCCAAAATCGATGGTTTTGCCCATTATGAAAAGCTAAGACCTTGTACATTACAATCATGCAAAGAAATTATCAAAATAATCGATTTACCAACCCGTTACAGCCCCTTCAACACGTTCAAACAAATCTGTCAGAATCTGAAACTTGCATCCCAAGTAATCTACAAACCCTAATTCTTCATAAACATCCCTAATACATGTATAACACCTATAGTACTGATTAAACACCATATTAATCATATCAAAACACATTTATTATCATGTGAAAACCCTAATCATGGCTGCTAATAACAATCATCATCATCAATCATCAAGAACATTCAAGAACTCCTACATATGCATGTATGCGATTTTATATATATTCTTTTTAGGGTTTTTAAAGTTTTTCAATCATTATAATTTATCAAGAATCGTAAAAACGTATACCTTGTGAAAGATTAAACTCCCTAGAGCCTTGAAATCAAACCCGAACTAGCTTGATTAGTGAAAGATTGCTTGATTGCTTGAAAACAAAGAGAGAGAGGGGGTGGGGGTTTCGCACGGCATCAAGGGGGCAAGGGAGTAGGGTTTTTATCTTTTTCCTTGCCTCCTAATTGTAAATGGGCTTTGCTTGTTCCCCAAGCGATTGGTATTAGGGCCCTTCTAGTCCATTAACTTAACCCGTTAACCATGTTCTAGCCCAATACCGGACCCAATGTTATTAACCATGCTAAATTATATAAAAACCATTATTTTTATTATTACATAGCATATCATTCATGTGTGCACGTAATTTGCATAATCTACGCATTACCTTTCAGTTAGGCGATCATTCACAAAAACATGTAATTCACATAAGCACGTACTTCATGTTCACCAAAATTCACTTGTATATATTATTGCTATGTATGTCACATAATTCACCAACGTTTGGGATACAGGACTCATGTGTGTATTTAACAAGGATTTTCCTACGTATGACATATATTAGAATCTTCTAACATATGTTAAGCCTACTTAACTAACCCTAGTTAAGTATCTAGCCATGTATGAACATGTAAGTTAACTAGAGTTCAGTAAAAGTATTTAACCTGAAAATGCGGGGTATCACATCATCCCCAAGTTGAAAAGAATTTCGTCCCGAAATTCAGCAAGTAAACAGTAAAGCCAGCTATAAAAATGTGTGCTTGGTTCCCCGATGTCACATCATCCCCAAGTTGAAAGGAATTTTGCCCCGAAATTCACTTTGAAAGAGTTGTCTTATGTTCCGCGTTGGATCTATGTACGATTTCAGGTTCAGTAAAGAGGTGTGGGTATTTGAGCCGCATCTGATCTTTGCGCTCCCACGTATATTCCGGTCCTAGACGAGAATTCCACCGTACCTTAACAATAGGTATAGTACTTTGTCTGAGTTTCTTGACGCCCTGCTCAAGAATCTCCACTGGTTCTTCCACGAACCGCAGCTGATTATCCACCTGGATCTCCTCCAGTGGTACTACCAGTGTCGTATCAGATAAGCATTTCTTCAAGTTTGAGACGTGGAATACATTGTGTACTTCACTGAGTTCATCTGGTAGATTTAGCTGGTAAGCTACTGTACCAATCCTTTTAACGATCTCGAAAGGTCCGACGTATCTGGGATTTAACTTCCCTCGTTTCCCAAAGCGTATCACTCCTTTCCATGGTGACACCTTTAACAAAACCTTGTCCCCAACCTGGAACTCCAAAGGTTTTCGACGTTTGTCAGCATAACTTTTCTGTCGGTCCCGAGCAGCAGCCATCCGGTTTCTAATTTGCACTATCTTCTCAGAAGTTTCGTGCACGAGTTCGGGACCTGTTAGTTGGCTATCCCCAACCTCAGTCCAACAAATAGGAGACCTACACTTGCGCCCGTAAAGTGCCTCGAAAGGCGCACACTGTATCGAAGTGTGGTAACAGTTGTTGTAAGAGAATTCGATTAAGGGCAAGTGCTTATCCCAGTTATTACCAAAGTCCACCACACATGCTCGTAGCAGATCCTCTAATGTTTGGATGGTGCGCTCACTTTGTCCATCCGTCTGTGGGTGATAGGCTGTGCTCATATCAAGACGAGTTCCTAAAGCATCTTGGAGAGTAGTCCAGAAACGAGAAGTGAATCGCCCATCGCGATCAGATATAATGGAAGTAGGCACCCCATGCCTAGAGACTATCTCCTTGATGTATAGGTTCGCCAGCTTTTCTAGCGAATCCGTTTCTTTTATCGCCAGGAAGTGGGCCGATTTGGTTAAACGGTCCACGATAACCCAAATCATGTTATGGCCCGTTGGCGTTCTAGGAAGCTTTGTAATGAAGTCCATGGAAATTCCATCCCATTTCCACATTGGAATTTCTGGTTGTTGGAGTAGGCCTGAAGGTTTTTGGTATTCAATCTTAACCTTCGCACAAGTCAAGCACTTACTAACATAAGTGGCTATCTCGGCTTTCATGTTTGGCCACCAGTACAGAGTCTTAAGATCTTGATACATCTTGTCCGAACCAGGATGTACCGAATAGTGAGAGGTATGTGCTTCATCGAGCACCAGTTGTCTGAGATCCCCAAATCGTGGTATCCAGACTCGATTCATGAAGTACTGCAGACCGTCTGTTCCCAGTTCCAAGTGCTTATCCGCACCATGTAGGGTCTCAAGCCCGATGTTTTCTTCCTTCAATGCCTCACTCTGGGCTTCACGTATCTTATCAGGAAGGTTAGAGTGAATGGTGAGTTGTAAAGCTCGCACTCTTTTGGGTTTCGTTTCCTTTCGATTGAGGGCATCAGCTACTACGTTAGCTTTCCCTGGATGATACTTGATGGCACAGTCATAATCGTTCAAAAGTTCAACCCAACGACGTTGCCGTATGTTTAGTACCTTCTGGTCAAATATATGCTGAAGGATCTTGTGGTCAGTGAAAATTGTGCACTTGGTTCCATAGAGGTAGTGCCTCCAGATCTTGAGAGCGAAAACTACCGCTCCCAATTCCAAATCATGAGTGGGGTAGTTCTTCTCATGGACCTTTAGTTGTCGCGATGCATATGCAATTACCTTATCACGTTGCATCAGTACGCACCCTAAGCCTTGGATAGACGCATCACAATATACTACAAAGTCCTCTGTACCCTCAGGCAACGATAATATCGGTGCACTGCAAAGTTTGGACTTTAGTAGCTGAAAGGCAGTTTCTTGGGCATCTCCCCACTTATACGTAATACCTTTCTGCGTTAGGGTGGTGAGAGGTTGAGCGATCTTAGAGAATCCCTCAATGAATCTATGATAGTATCCCGCGAGACCAAGAAATTGGCGCACCTCAGTAGGGGTCCTAGGAGCCTCCCACTTTTTAATAGCGTCAATCTTGGCGGGGTCAACATGTATTCCTGCCTCGTTGACCACATGTCCAAGAAATTGGACTTCTCGAATCCAAAAGTCACGTTTAGAGAATCTTGCATACAACTGCTCCTTTCTCAATAGTTCCAAGATCAGTTGCAGGTGTTGCTCGCGCTCTTCCCTGCTCTTGGAATAAATCAGTATGTCATCTATGAACACTATGACGAATTTGTCCAAATAGGGCTTGCACACATGGTTCATCGGAACAATGAACACAGCCGGTGCATCCAAATGGCATCACCAAAAACTCATAATGTCCATAACGAGTTCGAAACGCCGTCTTTGCCACATCCTCTTCTCGGACTCTCATTAGATGGTATCCTGACCTCAAGTCAATCTTAGAGTAGAAGCTCGACCCTTGCAGTTGGTCAAACAAGTCATCAATATGAGGCAAAAGGGTAACGATTCTTAATCGTCACATTGTTCAACTCCCAATAATCTATTCACATGCGAAAGCTCCCGTCTTTCTTCTTAACAAACAGAACTGGAGCTCCCCATGGCGAAGAACTAGGTCTAATGAAACCCCTATCCAATAGCTCTTGGAGTTGGGTAGATAGTTCTTGAAGTTCACCTGGTGCTAAACGGTATGGTGCGCGCGCAACTGGCGCTGCTCCAGGTGCAAGGTCAATCTGAAACTCCACTTGACGAACGGGTGGGAGTCCAGGTAGTTCCTCTGGGAAGACATCTTGGAAGTCTCAGACCACTGGGATGTCCTCAATTCTAGTTTCAGTTTCGGCTCGAGTATCAGATATGTTGGCCAAAATGGCCGGACAGCCCTTGCGAATACACTTCTGGGCCTTCATATAGGAGATGATACCCACCATGGCACCACCTCGATCACCCTGTATAGATAATAGTTCTCCACTTGGGAGAGGAATGCGGACAATTTTCTCCTGACAGAGAATTTCCGCGTGTTGCTTGGACAACCAGTCCATGCCAACCACGAGATCAAAGCTACCTAGGGTGATAGGTAGGAGATTGATGGCAAACAATTGCTTGTTCAACTCGAGCTTACAGTCACGATGTATATGGGTTACCTCAACAGGCTTTCCATCAGCCAGTTCAATAGAGTATGGAGTATCTCGAGGAGTAGGAACCATCCCTAATTGTTTACTAAGTTTTGATGAAACAAAACTATAGTCCGCACCAGTATCATATAAGATAGAAGCAAGAGTTTCATTCAGGGAGCACGTACCCATCACGACATTGTTATTAGTCCTAGCTTTCCCCAGGCCAATCACAAATGCTCTTCCCCGAGCCCCGTTGTTGTTGCTACCGTTACGGTTGTTGTTGTTGCAGGACTTATACCTCACACTATCCCACGTTCTCTTGCTATCACCAACAGTAGAAAATGAAACACCATGCTTCAGAAAAGTACCATGATCGGCAGTCTCATCTGTGAGTTTGCGAGTCAAGTGAAAGATTTGTAGGTGAGCTGCAGTGGCCAAGCCACGAATCTAAGGGGCCCACCCTTTCGGTATAAAGTTCGATCCATTTGTAAGGTAGGTTAAATAGATTTGAGCCTATAGTGGCTATCTCCTATAGCCTGGTAGTGTAGGCGTCGATCTCAGACCCATCCGTCTTTATATAACAAAATTTCTGGATTTCACCACAGGGTGTTACGTTCTCCTTCCAGGTATCTGTAACTCATCGAGTGTGCATGTAGCGTACATTACCCCATCCTGCCTGGGGCAAATGCACATGGTTAAGACTTATACTATCGAAGCAATCAGACGGTCTCCTTCAGTTCCGTTGGAGTTATCGAGGTTTACAACCAATAAAAGGCTTGAAAATACGATGTGCGTTCAAGGTATAAGAAAGTTCAAATGTGGAAGTCAGGGGAAAAGAATGATTTAGCAAAATAGATCTTTACTAGCTTGGAAAGATGCGAGGGCCTCAACCACCCTATCGTTGATCATAAGAACTCAGTCTTATCTAAGTTAGCAAAGAGAAATGAAAGAAAAGATAGGTAAGAAAAGGTAAGAGCCAATCGTCGCCATGCTCTGTCTATATAGTAGAGCCTTCATCCTCACTTCCATGTGCTCGTCCTGCTCAGGTTCCCCTTCCATCTCTTATCCTTCCTCTTTTGCGATGTCAGTGTTATATGGTTCTCATCACGTACAATCTCCTTCTCTAGTCCTATGTGAACCAGTTTAGTGGTAAGCTGTACCACTTGTTCCTCCAATCGTGGCTATCAGCCATTAGTAGGTTTCATCCTCCCTTGTGATGTTGCATTACATCGCAGGCTTTACGTAACTCCCCAAGAGTGTGTGTAACAAGTCCCGTTCTAATGTGTTCCCATGAATCTACCACATACTTATGAGTAACAGGGATATGCAGTCATACGTCCGCCCGCTCATACTAGGCGTAAGGTACTAAAGTAAGAAATAAGTTCTATATGCGTAACCTAGTCCCGTCTGAGTTTCGAATGGGAGTAAGAAAGATCAAGTAACAAGGAACGGAAACTAATTGTCTCCTTGCTCAGTGAAATAGGATAAGTCTCAGTATTCGAATTCCTTCATAGTTGATTTTATGGTACCACGTCATGCGCATCATGCAGCTTCCTGTGTACGTGCGCCACAATGCCCGCAAGAGCTCCCTCCCTTGTACTATAGTTGTCTCCTCGTCCATGAGGTTAGTAGGATATTACTCCTAGTAATGCGCCACCTGGTGTAACCCTAGGTTCCCACCATTGATGTGTTAAGAATTAAGTCTAGAACTAGAAGATAACATACCTCCTGAAATCATATGTTGTGGATATATGTAGCTAATAGCTAGTTGTGCACTTAAGTTGTGAGTGTACTTATGCTATGATGATTATAGACTAGACTCAACATGCAGTCCTAGTTCACTATAACCAATGGCTCTGATACCAATCTGTCACACCCTCAAATTTCCACTGCGGGGTTTATACCGCGAAGCGCATGACAAACCAGGATCCCATAGCCATAAGTCACAGGAACGAACTCTAAATGCCCAAACCATTTAGTTCGTTTTCGAAAACCAAGTTTAGTTAAGCTGCGGAAGCGTGAACCAAATTTAAACCTTTTTAATAACTATGCGCAAAACAATGTGCCCAAATTAAAACCATACAAAAGCATAATATATAATTTATGTGTATGCCCGAGAGTCCAAATGCAGTGAAGTGTACAGTGCTTTCTAATCCTGGCACCGGAAGCTAACTACCTGCAAAAGCATGTAAATCGTGTGTCAACATAAAGCTGGTGAGTTCACATGGTAAAGTAATTTAATATGCAAACGCGCTGGTTTCCAAAACCATGTAAGTAAGTAAGTTGTGTTGGTGCCCCGCACCGTGTAACCACTAATTCATCGCATGTCAAGGGTAGCTAACCCATTCATGATAACTAACCGAATATACCGAACTGCTATGTACTTGTAGCCACATAAGTGTGCCGCATGCCTGGCATCATTGTCTATCCACAATGATAAAGTTTCGTTACGTTATAGTTCACCCCCGCGCTCCCCGAGCCGGTGTGAGGTTTGTAAGACCTAATAGCGCTATCAACTAATAACCCGCTTGCCAACCCTGGCAACTCATTCGGTACGTGAGGACTTACAGGTGATAGAAATGGTTTAGTTTATCAAGGACACAATTGCGAACTAGCAAAGTAACCGACCCTCATAAGGATCCATGGCATCCCAACCCGGGATGTGTAAGTAGTCCCAAACCGGACTAGAAAATGTTAAGTAAAGTGTCTCATACCTGAGACGCATGCTTTTGAGAAAAAGAGTAGTGAAACTCACCTTAGGTCGCAAGTGAAAATCCAAATTCCACGAATAGTAACGTGCTACCGACTCCCTATTACAAATGTCACTAGGTGAGTATACGTGCGTAACCAACACACCATATAACTCGTTTATCCAAGACTTTTAAAAGTTCAAAACCGTGTAGTGACACCTAATGACTCTACATGCTCAAGTATGTCCTACGTATCCCGTTGGTGATCATAGCAATTATTATCAGTTTAATGCATCAAATACATCTCATACAAGTTTCCACACAAGTACATGTCAATTACACACCACATAGAACTCCAAATAGTCACTTAAAGACCCCGTACACAATCTGTGTTTTTAGGACAGATTGTGCGCTGTGACAAACAATTTATTTAAAATACTTAACGAACGAATTAGAGTCCCAAATTTTTACTGAATTTTATTTGGGATTCACTCGACAATACCAATTTTTTTTTGTCTTAATTCCAAACACAAAAATTATAAAAATTCGTACAACACAGCAGTGTCCAGAAAATTTCCTTAACAGGTCAGTTTAGTAGGAAAATTCTTAAAAATTGTGTATTCATCCAAACGAGATGAATCCACTTGGAAAAGCTCTATTTTTCCAGTATTGACCTACTGTAAAAATTTCATAACCTAACTCCTTGTAAATCTCAAGTTATGACCATTTAAAGTTAGCCCAATTTATAAATCCGAAAATCTGATATGACCCCTAATCAATTAAAATTCCAAAAACGACTCATACGGTGTCCAAAATCGATGGTTTTGCCCATTATGAAAAGCTAAGACCTTGTACATTACAATCTTGCAAAGAAATTATCAAAATAATCAATTTACCAACCCGTTACAGCCCCTTCAACACGTTCAAACAAATCTGTCAGAATCTGAAACTTGCATCCCAAGTAATCTACAAACCCTAATTCTTCATAAACATCCGTAATACATGTATAACACCTATAGTACTGATTAAACACCATATTAATCATATCAAAACACATATATTATCATATGAAAACCCTAATCATGGCTGCTAATAACAATCATCATCATCAATCATCAAGAACATTCAAGAACTCCTACATATGCATGTATGCGATTTTATATATATTCTTTTTAGGGTTTTTAAAGTTTTTCAATCATTATAATTTATCAAGAATCGTAAAAACGTATACCTTGTGAAAGATTAAACTCCCTAGAGCCTTGAAATCAAACCCGAACTAGCTTGATTAGTGAAAGATTGCTTGATTGCTTGAAAACAAAGAGAGAGAGGGGGTGGGGGTTTCGCACGGCATCAAGGGGGCAAGGGAGTAGGGTTTTTATCTTTTTCCTTGCCTCCTAATTGTAAATGGGCTTTGCTTGTTCCCCAAGCGATTGGTATTAGGGCCCTTCTAGTCCATTAACTTAACCCGTTAACCATGTTCTAGCCCAATACCGGACCCAATATTATTAACCATGCTAAATTATATAAAAACCATTATTTTTATTATTACATAGCATATCATTCATGTGTGCACGTAATTTGCATAATCTACGCATTACCTTTCAGTTAGGCGATCATTCACAAAAACATGTAATTCACATAAGCACGTACTTCATGTTCACCAAAATTCACTTGTATATATTATTGCTATGTATGTCACATAATTCACCAACGTTTGGGATACAGGACTCATGTGTGTATTTAACAAGGATTTTCCTACGTATAACATATATTGGCATCTTCTAACATATGTTAAGCCTACTTAACTAACCCTAGTTAAGTATCTAGCCATGTATGAACATGTAAGTTAACTAGAGTTCAGTAAAAGTATTTAACCCGAAAATGCGGGGTATCACATTTATTGATACAAAAACCTATGTTTAATGATATGGTTTAGATTTAGAAAGGTGTTTAAAAGGTTCTTATTGATAAAAACATCCTTAGAACAGATCTGGACGTTTAGGGTTAGATGAAAATGAATTAAAATGCCTTAAAATGATTTAGGATTAAGAACACACCTTGGATTCTTGCTTAGATGTTGTTGATAGATTAGATTATGAAAAAGAAGAGCAAAAGCTCCTTCCTTAGTGATTAAAATCGTTTGAGAGTGTTTTGAGACGGTTAGGGTTTGTGAAATGGTGAAAAATGACAAAGTTTGGTATTTATACTTGTCCACATTCGACCCCTGTCTCTGGTCGAATGTAACCTCCTTCGACCCTTTCATAGGGTCGAATGTACCCTGACTTGGTCGAATGGAATTCTTTCAATCCCATATCCCAGGTTCGCCCCTTTGCTAAGGGTCGAACCAAGACAAATTTCTAGGTTCGCCAACTCGAAGTGGTCGAACCAGGACTTATGTTTTTCTAGTTTTCCAGTTTGTCGTGTTTAACGCATTTTAACGCTCCTTAACATATGAGCATGCAACCTTAGTCTATGTTTAACATATTTAAGCATGGATGATTATCTACACATCGTTTAAACACATCTATGCATATAATTCACCACACGACAATTAATCTACACATACACTTAATTAGTTTATGTAATTTCACCAACAATGGGACCCGGTACTAGTGTATTCCCAAAACGACTCCTAATGATCCTCCAGATCATTGAACCTTGGACAATCCTAACTTGACCCGACTCAACTAACCTAGTTAAGTCCGTTTATAAACGTTTCCCGCTAAGGTAGACTTAGATGTTACTAAAATGTTTAAGCCAAATATGCCGAGTGTCACAGTTTACAATAGGGGGATGTGATGAAACTTAATACTGTACCGATTATAAGGTATGATACAACCCGGTACCCGTAATGAAACTTATGGAAATCGAAAGTAGAACACTTACTTTTTAAAACGCAAAATGTTACAAACTTTGATGGGCTTTCGACAAAGTGATGGACAGTTTGTCAAACGCATTGATGAAGCCGAACAGAGAAGATTGATAATTCAACCAGTGGATTAGTAAGGGACCGGTACAGTTATAAAAATACGGGTAGTTACAACTTCTATAAGAAGAGAGGAATAGTTTACAATAATATACACGTGGAGACTAATACTCTAGCAATAGGGCATTGCTCACTGACCACCATACACAACATCCGTGCATATGTATAGATCCTTAATGTTGATAAGTTGATGGGTTGTTGAAAAATATGCAGACAACTAAGATGTCATATGCCTTCAAATCCTGGCCGTTTAGATTTCCATGAAGAGGCTGCATACTTAACCAGCCGTTTTGCTGATTCATCTCTTTCCGCTGCTGATGATGAAACAATTTCCACAGCCTTTTCATTTGAGACAACATCCCATACCTGCGGATTATTATTCATATAAATCTAAAACCATCTAACAAATCACTTTAAAAATGCGACTATATATATGTATGACGTAGGAGTTGAGATAAAGATGATGATATCATACCCCATCTGTCGCCAAAATAACAAAACGATCACGTGTGGTTAAGGTTCTTTGTATGATGACTGGCTCAGAAATAAGACCGGAATCTTTAACAAAAAAAAAAGTCACCAAAAGCTCTTGAAAGCGCGAGTCCTAGTCCTTCCAGTGTCTTGTCAATTAAAGCACAAATCCTTGAGACTCCTGGCTCATCATCGGATTCATACACACTCCCTCCTGACTTGCATATCCTCTCTCATTCCTCTAAATCAAAGATGAAAACATGTAAAGGGAGATAAATATACACATGATGTCACGCACGAACTAATAAGATTTCATACATTAAATTATGTTATGTATAAGAATGCTTACTGGGTAAATTTGGTTTAAAGTCTACAGTTGGCTAAACGGCTACCAAGCTACCATCGTCTAAAGTGGTCCCAAGAACAGCTCTAGAATCACCAACATTTGCCAACACGATAAGATCTCCCTGAGAACGAATTATGATCAGGAAAAATGTTATTATTTATCTCCACTTAGGCATAAAAAGAAACTTTTTTACTTGGAGGCAATATATGAGTCATGTGGGTTAGGAAACGGGTAGAAAAGGGTTGGGCTGAAACAGGTTTATAATGAGTTGGTTCGGGTTGACCTGAAGCATTTTTTTATTCTAGTCTCTTTTAACTTGTTTTGTAAATACATCAGTTTTTGAAGTATGCTTAATTATTAGAATTAATATAATTGTTCAATTAAAAGGTTCAGGAGGCTCTATGATTGAAAATTAGAGTATGGACCACTTTCAAACGCATTCAAGACAATTTGACCCATTTTCTTTTCAACTAAAACTTTTATCTTACCCGTTTCATGAGGAAAAAATATAACCCGAACCCGAATTGCCACATTCAAGTTTGACTTTAAAGGTCAACGTCAACCAACTCATTAGACATAAGACTAAACATTGCCATTTTTTCAACAATTCCTTGAGTATCCACATGAGTAGCTACAATGCAAATCACTTAATAGCAGCCGCTAATCAAGCCATAATTGATTGTAATTATTGTCACACATTAATTGTATATATCCTCTCCTAAAATAGGAGATGCCTTGTAACTCTATATATTGTGTTTTGTTAATGAGAAATGGCAAGGTATTAATTCTCTACATGGTATCAAACCTCAAGATCCTCAACCTCTCCTCATCTTTTTCGTAACCCTACTTCGGCCGCTGCCATCTTTCTGCCGCCACCGAATACATGCCTTCCTCCCAATGGCTGACCATAAACTTCACCGTGTTGTCACAGTCTCAAACATCAAGTCTTTCATTCCCATAACCATGGATAACGATGCCTCTGACTACAACACTTGGTCAGAGCTTTTCCGCATCCATTGCACCGCTTTTCTTGTAGCGGACCACCTTCAACCTCGCCCCCCTCCTGCCGCTGGTTCGTCCTCCACTGACAAGGACAAACAGCCGCCCCAAACCCCTCTGGCCGACTCTTGGGAACCCCTTGATGCCATAGTTCTGCAATGGATCTATGGCGCCATCACTCCGGGTCTCTTAAAAACCGTCATTAAAAAAAGAGCACCAGTGCTTATGATGCTAGGGTGGCCATTGAAAACCTCTTCCAAGACAACAAGGCCATTCGTGCCTTATTTTTCAAACAAAAATTTGCCTATACCCGCCTTGAAAACTTCTCCTCCATGCATGACTATTGTCAAGCACTCAAGGTCTTGGCCGATCAACTAAACAATGTTGATGCACCAGTTGACGAACAAGATCTTGTTCTCCAAACCATTGCTGGCCTAACTGAACAATTCGAGACTGTTGGCACCATTCTTCAAAACACAAAACCATTACCATCTTTCTTTGAAGTCCGTTCACAACTTTGTATGAACGAGTTCACAACAGCAAATCAAGCCATACACTCCGCGTCTAAAGCGGCCACCGCCCTACACACCCAAACTGTAACACCCCAACCGATGGCGGAATCATCGAGGTGCCACGCAGTGACGATTGTTCAAAAGCTCATGGTACTAAAATGTAAATATTATTGAATAAACCAAAATTGTCTTACATGGAAATGGAAATACATCGTCTAAATGAAATGTAAATATTGAAATAACTGAATTAAAATAAAGCACTAAATGTCTCTTGCTAAAGCACCAGATCAAACTGCACCTGAAACATGTACAAAATAGGTTTGGTCAACATATGAAATGTTGGTGAGCATTCCTAGTTTTGATATATATATAGTAGGTTAAAAAAAAGTTATACAATTCAAGTGCAAGCTACAGTGCAAATATGTAAACTATGTATCATACAAATGAGCGAAATCAACCCTGTGACTGTATAATGTACTGTATGAACTGTAGTGTACTCAACCAATAAATGGATGATAACTTAACACTAGCCATGGATTCTCCGATGAAAAAGGGGGAGAATCAATCTAGGCGGGTTGTCAATCCAAATAGCGCTATCTAATGTTAAGGTCGGCTTGTACCATGTTAATGATATCACTAAGTACAAATGTATTCTACATGTATTGTCTAAGCATAAAGCACGTTGTAAGCAAATGCACATAGTACTAGAATTGTATTGTAAAAATGTAAACTTGTATTTGTAATTTGTAATAGTGTACATGTAACACCCCAAAAATGAATAAAAGCAAAAAGGGGATAGGAAATACTCACAGTTCACGTATTAACTTGAATTTGAACTTGGACAACGAAATATGAATTGAGATTACTCCCAAATGATTAACCTAAAGTAATTGATAATGTGTAAGGGAAATAACTCTAGGATACATGTATTTCTAGGGCTCCGAATTGGGGATAAACGTTTATTTGATTATTAAACAATTTGTTTATTAAATATAAGAAATTTAATGAATAAATAAATAAAAGTCTCTTTGTAAAATTTTAAGTTGAATATAGACACAACATAAGGTTTTAAATATGAAAATAATTTTTTATAAAATTATTTTCTTGAAAATAGAATATTTAATCTAATTATTTCAAATTGTCAAAATACGACTTTAATATCTAAAAATATTAAAATCAAAGAGTTTCTAAATTAAAAATTGTATTTCAGTTCTATATGAATAGAAATAATTTATGTAAAATTTTGGTACAAAAATATTGTAAAATGAATTTATTATGATTTATTTATGATTAAAACTAACAAAAATTAATTAAAAATATAAAAAGGCCGTTTTTTCAGAATTAAAAATTATTTCTGAAATGTTTATGAATATACAAGTTTAGGATAATTTTTGTGAGATTTAATAAAATCGTTTAGATATTTTTATAGAATTTAATAAATATTAATGAATAAACTTGTATTATTAATAATATATATTAAATAAATTATTTTTGAAAAACTAAAAATTGGGTAATGAACTTTATCATTTGGAGATCATATGATAATTTTTGTAGAATTTATAAAGCACTTTTAGTATTTAAAACTGATTTTAAAAGATTTAATGTATTAAATATATATATAAAAGTGGCAAAAAAATACTTGTTGGTTATGGGAATCGAACCCGGGCCTCTGGCCGGTTCGGGTTTTATCACAAGCGTGTCCACCAACTGAGCCACACCCTGAGAACGAATTATATTGGATTGGAATTAATTATATAGATTATATGAGATAATTGATTTAAATGAATAAAAATAAAAGTAGTATGTGGGATTCGAACCCTGGCCGCTGGCCGGTTCATTCCTTTTCCCACACGCGTGCATACCAGCTGGTCTAAACCAGCTGGTTGTTTATCCATGGATTGAAAATAATTATATACAATGACAAATTTAAGTGTTCTTCCCCAATTATAATCAAACCGTGCCCTAATTTCCAAATCAACACAATTGGTGATCATTAGCCTCTGAATCCTAGGGGCTAATGATCACAAGGTGCCGAAGGTTATAACCCACGAAAAAAAACTTACAAACACTAGCGATGATCGGGTCTGCGAGTTCGTCAAAGAAAACGCCAAAAAAAAACGACTTGAATGGCTTCAATAATAGTTTTAAAACAGAAATTGGATGTGGGGAAGTGTTTATCGGCGATTTATGCTTGTGTAGAAGGTATCAATTTATACCAATGGCTCGTGATCTAGAATTTAGAAGTTTTGACCCATTAACGTGTGATTATTATTAATTTGGAAAGAATTGGTTGTTAGACGCGTTAATTGTGCTCCGGATTGATGTGTAGTCATTTATCAGTCAAACCCAAGCCATAATTTGTGAGATTTGGTTCCACAATTCCAGCTTTGAAGCTGACTGTCTGGTCGCGTATAAGGAAAGGAAAAAGGAGAACAGTAGGTTTAGTTTATAAGTTATAAGGGTTGGTTTTATTTCAATAGAGAGCTTGTAGCTCAGTGGTGTGTGGTGTGTTGTGTTTGTGCCGAACCGGGTCTGGACGCGGGTTCGAATCCCGTCCAGACCATATAATTTTGTTTGTTTTAAAATAGAAGGGGAGGGGGTTGATGGGCTGCTGTGTTGGACCAGACTAATGGACAAGGGGATGGGAGTATTGGGCCGAAATGGATAAAAGGGATATGGATTTGGGTTGTGTTGGGTTGGGTTTGGTTTAGAGGTGTTGGGTTTGGATTAGGCTATTATTATTATTATTATTATTATTATTATTATTATTATTATTATTATTATTATTATTATTATTATTATTATTATTATTATAAAAATAAAAAGTGACGGATGTCACACAAACCTTGTCCTCGTCTCACCCAAACACCACCGAGTCCCAACCCTCGTCTTACTCATCCACTTCAAATAGGCACAGAACTTCTAACACATACACTTCTCAGCCCAATCACCCCTATATTATTTTTGCAAACAATTGGGCTTCTACCCAATGGGCCTCCCTACTAAACAACACAAATACTTTAAGCCCACAAAACAACCCAAGCCCACCCTACCCGTACCCCTCCCAGCCACGACGCTCCGGTTCTCAAGGTATTTTGGGCCCACGTCCTGCTTAGGCCCACATGGCCACATACAGTCCTACTCCAACCGACATTGCTCAAGCACTGTACACGCTCTCAATGAGTCAACCCACTGATCTTGTTGGGTACATGTACACAGGCGCCTCGCGCCACATGGAACAACCAGGCATAAATTCTTCGTCTGTTTTTAATACTTGCACTAATAAACAAATTATTGTTGGCAATGGTACCTCTATTCTGGTTGTTGCACAAGGACACAAAACCTTACCACCACCCTTTCCGCCCTTCAAATTAAATAACATATTTTATGCCCCTAACCTTATCAAAAACCTCATCCCTGTCCGTCGCCTAACGACACACAACTTACTTTCAATTGAATTTGACCCATTTGGTTTTCTTGTGAAGGACCTCAAGACCAAGGAACCTATCCTACGATGCAATAGCTCGGGAGACCTCTACCCTCTCACTACCAACTTCATCAAGTCTCCTACCAAAACAACCGCCCTTGCTGCTGTTACTCAAGACCATTGGCATCAACGCCTTGGGCACCCGGGCACTAATTTATTGCAGTCGTTAAAGTCTAGTTCTTCCATTTATTTTAGTAAACCAAATAATACTATTTGTCAATTGTGTGTGTTTGGCAAAAGTGTGAAACTTCCGTTTTATGATTCAATTAATAAAACTTCTTTCCCTTTTGATATTATACACAGTGATTTGTGGACCTCACCGGTATTAAGCACCGGTGGTCACCGTTATTACATACTATTTCTTGATGACAAAACCGACATTCTATGGACTTTTCCGCTAACAAACAAATCCCATGTCTACACCACCTGCACTCACTTCTATATTCACATCCACACCCAATTTGAACGTAAAATAAAGCAATTCCAATGTGATAATGGCACTGAATACACAAACAATAATTTTAAACAATTTTGTCATGCCAATGGAATGCAATTTCGTTTCTACTGCAAAGCCGAAAGAAAAATAAGAACCATCAACAACATGATCCGTACCCTTCTTTCCCAAGCCTCCTTACCACCCTCCTTCTGGCACCATGCTCTTGAAACCGCCACTTACCTTCTTAACATCCTACCCAAGAAAACACAACACTTCCTCTCTCCCACCACACTTCAATACAATGCCTTTCCAACCTATACACACCTTCGTGTGTTTGGTTGCCTGTGTTACCCCATCACCCCCTCCACCACTATTCATAAATTAACAAGCCGCTCCAAACCCCGTGTCTTTCTAGGATACCCCTCGAATCATCGTGGGTAAAAAATTTTTAACATCTCTACAAACCAAATGTTTATATCTCGACATGTACAGTTCGAGGAGTCTATATATCCTTTCTACATCCAACATCCAACCACTGCCCCAAATTATGATTTTCTAAACCACCCCCTCAACCCTCTGTTATGGCAACATATTACCACACCCACACCTCCAAACTTGTCAAATCCATCTTCGCCCACTCACCCTAGCCCAACAAGCCCACCAGCCAACTCCGTCCCCTCGCCCCCTCCTCCTGGCCCAGCTAGCCCACACACAACACCACACCCATCTCCCGGCCCTTCCTCCCACTATGACCCAGCTTCCTCAAACCATCCCAGCCCATCTCGGACTCGCACCCAACCCCAAGCCCAACCGTCCTCACCACCCACATCGTCCCAAGCCCATACATCGGCCCACCATACTCCTCAACCACCCCCTCACCCAACACAAACCCGTACTATGCGCACTAGGGCGATGGACGACATCACCAAACCCAAACAACTCTTTAACCTCAACACTACCTCCATTGAACCCATCCCCAAAAACCCACACCTGGCCTTGTCTACACCAGAATGGTCCAACACCATGCAAAATGAATTTAGTGCACTTATTAAAAATGAGACTTGGGAACTAGTACCACACCATCCCAACATGAACATAATTAGATGTATGTGGCTATTTAAGCACAAGTTTCGTTCTGATGGCTCACTAGAAAGGTACAAAGCCAGGTTAGTATGTGATGGTCGTAGTCAACAGGTTGGAGTTGATTGTGGCGAGACTTTTAGTCCGGTGGTCAAACCCACCACTATTGGGACACTTCTCACATTAGCTCTCTCTCAGTCATGGCCAATACATCAACTAGATGTTACCAATGCTTTCTTGCATCGTCACTTACTAGGGATGGCAAAAAAACCCGAGCCCGACGGGTATACCCGAAACCCGAAGCATTTGGGACGGGTATACCCGATACCCGAAGGGTACGGGACGGGTTTGGTATTGCAAAAAGAATATTTCGCGGGTATGGGACGGTTATGGTATTAGGTGATAACCGACTCGATTACCTGAAACTAAACACCCGTTTACCCGAAATATATACCCAAATACCTTTTAAGTTTTATATATATATATATATATATATATATATATATATATATATATCTTTTCTTAACTTTTTTTAATAATGTTTCATTCTAATAGATTCATTATTTGAAGAATAAACTTTTCGTCTAAAATATATATATTCTAATAACATTATTGTTTATATTTATATGCTATGAAATATATAAATAGTTTTCAAAATTCATACTATAATATATATTTACATATTAAATGTTTCAAAGATTATTATGGTGATGATAATATATATGATACTTATTACAATTTCATATGCTCTAAATTTCTTAAAACATAAGACTATAAAAGACAATATATATATATATATATACATACATACATGCAAATACAAACGGGAATACCCGATACCCGCGGGTATGCTCTATACCCGACGGGTAATACCTGATAAAAACCCGACGGATAATGGGACGGGTATGGTGTGAGATTTTATAACCGGGTATGGGTATGGTATTAGTCAAACCCGACCCATACCTGACCCGTTGCCATCCCTATCACTTTACAGGAAACCGTTTATATGCATCAACCCATGGGGTTTAGACATCGAGACTTTCCAGACCATGTCTGCCGCCTCAAAAAGTCTCTCTATGGCCTCAAACAAGCCCCTAGAGCCTGGTATCAACGGTTTACTGATTTTGTAGTACAACACGGTTTCACTCAATGCAGGTCTGATGGCTCCTTATTCATCAAATGATTTTTTATCAGAAGTACAAGAAGTTGAGAAAAGATCCTACATAGATCCTAGTCCAAGATCATATGAGTCTGAACACGTTGATAAGAATGAAAGGATACAAAGGGGTTCCTAAGAATGAAAGACCACCTCACAAGAATCTGTTCGGGCATTTGATTAATCCAGATTATAAGTTTCCGGGTGTGGATAAGGATAGAAATGCTAACAGTGAATCAGATAATGATGATCCTTTGTTTCACGTTAGTCCAGAAGCAAAAAGGAAGAGACAAGTGGTGAATGTTGGTGCAAAGAGTGGCAAAGGGAAAGGTAAAGAAAAGGAGGATGAGGCTGAACCTCCAAAGAAAGCATCAAGAAGAAAGAAGAGCATAGCAAGAAAGGGGACTATGCTGGTTGATGAAGAGTCTGTTGATTCTGAGGAGACTCAAACTGATGAGAGATGGGATTCGGGTGAAGAGACTGTAAAACAAACCAAGCCCAAGGCTACTATGGCTGGTGAGTCTGAAAGTCTCAACAAAACTTTAGAGGAGCAGAGAATGAAGAGTCTGATTGCAATGGATGATATAGATCTGAGTCTTGGAATTGGTGAACCAGATTTTAGTGGATCTTCGATGGTGGGTGAAAAACAGAAAAAAGCCCAAATATAAAACCATGTCTAATAAAGATGATAAAGAGAATCCAACGAAGAGACGGGCGAAAGAAGTTGAAATCTTACTTGCAGGAAGGAAAGTTCCTGAAGTTTCAAGTTCAAAATCTGCTACACCCGTGACATCCCCGGTAGCAAAGAAACAAAAGAAATCTGTTGCTGAGAAGATTGCTGAGGCTTCAACACCATAGGTTACTATATCAAGTGATGTGATGAATTCAGTTAACCAGAAGCTCGCAGAAATGATGAAAGTAATTAACCAGCAATAGTAAGAGATAGAACAGTTGAGAAAGAACGATAAAAAGATGTTGGATATTGTTGAATCTTCACAGGAGAGTCAAGAAGAATTAGAAGCGAAGATCAAACTACTTCAGGATGAAAATTAGAAGTTGTTAACTCATGAACAGAGAAATACACGAAGATACATCACTTTGAGACTCGAGAACAAACAAGTGAAGAAAGGTAATAAGAAGTAAAGGAAGCTTATTGACGATCTTTATGAAAAAGCTCCTCAGTTGAAAGAAGGAGAGGAAGATAAATAACGTGAAGAAGAACTTGTTGATTTTGAACCATCTGAATTAGAAGAAGAAGAAGATGATGAGGAATTAGAACAGGATGCCGGTGATGCTCCTGAGAAGAAAGATGATGATGATGATATAGATGGTTCTGGAGATGATTCCGGGGATAACAGTTCTGCAGATGATGATGATGATGACGATGATGATGATACAGACAAGTATAAGTGTGAAAAGAGAGATTCTAGTAAAGATGCAGGAGAATCAAGCTCGAAAGCTCCTGGTGGTAACACTGATGATGATAATATTTTCTAGAATGAAAAGATTAGATCTTTATCAGATGAAGACAAGAATTTATATCGTCAGAGGTTGACTAAGAAAGTCTAGACGATTGAGTTAACAGGAAAGTTTCCAGAGATATTTGAGTCGGACGATATGAGATTTGAGCTTGAGTATAATGATCCTGATCTTGAAGTTGGTGAAGTTTCTGCAGCCATATCAAAAGAGATACATGAAGGATTGGCGAGACAAGTCGGTAAATCTCTTGATGAGTTGATGAGTGAAAATCAGATTCCCAATATTCCTGAGAAAGAAGCAGGAAATCACTCAGTATTTGAAGATGTTGAGATTGAGGATATTACCAATGAGGAATATCCAGAGTATTTTAAAGATAAACAGGATGATGCTTTTCCTGATTTTTCTGAAGAATTGTTGAATCAAGCTAAGAAACTTGCACGAGAAAAGAGTAAGACATTCATTGATGAAGTATTCAAGAATTCAGAAAGTCGGAAACCGAATGATGAACAATCTGATGATCTGAAAAGTTTGTTGAGAAAATTGAAAGAAAAAGAAGCTAACCGACCAAAGACTGAAATTCAGGGAGGTTTCTACAAATTTCACAACGAATTATTCAATGGATGAGCTCTCAGTTGGAAATACCTGAGACAGCTAAGGTGTGTTGCTGTAAAATGGGAGAAGGGAATTCTGTATTTCAATAGGTTCCATGATATCAAAACACTACCTTACTGGGCTATACGCGATGTCTGCCAACATACTTTGTCAGGTGCAACTGTAAACAATGATGCAGTTGGCTATTTCGCAGATCGCATGGCAAGAGAGAGCAGAACGAAATGGGATGTGTTCACTCCGTAGTATCCTAAAAGGATAGTTCACAAAAAGAAGAAAGATCTGAATACTGGGATGAACAAGGTGACCTTGAAGTATAAACCACTGACCGTACTGAAACATATTCCTTTGATGCCAATTCCACAACACTATTCTAAAGATTTCATGTGGTGGTACTATGATTGGAAGACCGCAGAAGTTGTTATCTTCCTGAAGGATAGGAGAGATGAGTTCAAAAAGATTCATATTTTTGATCCAATGTGGTTGATCAATTGCTCACATGAAGATATCATAATGTTGTATTACAACCCAATTTACTGTGAAGAGAAGGACAACGAACAAGTTCTGAAATACCAACGTGTGGTATGCTTGTGTTTCGTTTGGGATGTCAATGCGGGATGTGATTACGATAAGAATCTGGGAAAGTTTGTGAAGATTCCAATTGAAAATAAGAAATCCAAACCAACTTTCGAACCAGTTATGACTAAAGAGCAGAAAACGAACTTGCGTATCAAGTTGATGAACAAGACGCTCGATTACCAACGACAAGAATCCAAGCAATAGTCGAGGGGGAGTTTGTTGATGCACGTTTTGCGACTAGTGCTATTGGATTGTACATGAAAAGTTTTTTTGTGAATACGTAGGGGCGAAGGTGGAATATAGAAGGTCGAAGGTGGATTATATGGGTCGAAGGTGAAGAATACAGGGCAAACGTGAAGATTTGAAGACAGTGTGTTTGTTCGACCATTTGGAGGGTCGAACCTGCACATTCGACCCTTACGGGGTGGGGAGGGGGGGGGGGGGGGGGGGGGGGCGAATGTGCAGGCCTATATATTGTTTGATTTAATTTTTCAAGTTATCTTTTTGTCATTTCGTGTCTGGTTCGACCTATATTCTCTCTAGGTGTTTTAGAAACTTTTGAAAGTTGATTATTTCATTGTAAACATCATTGTAAAGCTTTTATCATACTTGTTTATTAATGAAATGGATGTTAAAAGGTGAATTGCATGTTTTGACTCGATTATTATCATTTCGTAACTGATTTAGGGATTCCGCACCTAAATTAATAGACTTATATGATTAACTAACTTGTTTTTGTTAAAACGATCCTCCACAATGAATAATGGGGGTTGATATGGATTATGAAGGTTATGGTTATGGTAGTTAATGGTGGCTGGATGATGGTTGACGGTGGTGAAAGTTGTTCAGAGTTGTTAGGAATGGTGGTTGTCGGTGGTTACGAGCGGCGGTGGATAGCTTCCGGTAGTCGAGGCCGAGAGGATCGACGCTCTGATACCAATTGTTAGCTATCAAAAGAAAGAAATAAGAACAAAGAGGAAATTATCAATCAATTCATAGCTGATTATTATTGATATTATCTTTGCCACCTTATACACAATCAGCCTAACTAACTCTTAACTAAATTTTGACTCACTTTTAAACCTTCTAGTATCTAGCTATTACATTCTAGGTCCATATACTATTTTTACTACTAACAATCATCATGTTACCCCATAGGCCAAAACCAAATGATCTACAAGCAACACTGCCGTCTGAAACCCCGATTACGCCACCACTGCTGGTGTATGCGATGAAACAGTTGTGATGATTGCTATGTAGTTTTATATATACGTCTTGAGCACTCCTCACCTAAAAGAAACAAATACCATTGCATGATGTCAAAAGGAAATGTGAATCCAAATATTAATGTTGGTATTGTGTACAAAGTTACCTTCTTATTACAATTCTCCAACTTATTACCTATCACTTTAAGCTGCATTATTGTTCCAAAAACTACCTGATATATATCAACTTCACTACAATAATAACCCTTTTGGGCAAGATGTCCACTGCTTGTATGATGGACATATAGCAATGAGTTTGTTATAATTATTAAAAGGAAAAAACTATGTAACTAACCTTGCGCTCACGAATGATGTATACAATCTCCTATGGCTCCTTTCAAGATGAAACAACTCTTCAAACCCTGCAGTTTCCAAGAAATCACCCAACCTTTTCCTTTTTCCAATCCCATCACCAACAAAAAAATGAAATTAGTTTTCAAAAAAAATCAAATTATAAATGGAAATGGCCTTTTTCCTATAGGCCCTTCATACCGAACACAAGTCAATTTGGGGTTTTCCAAAATCAAATGAAAATTCAAGTATTATTACTCGACGAATCCTCACCTTAGTCGCCGGAGACGATATCTAACCATCAAATCACTGTCTGCGTATCACTGTCATGAGTGTCATTTGGGTGTGAATCTAATTTCCATGGCGGAGTTCTTAACATGGTGGGGATGGAAATGAACGGGGTGAAGTAGGATGGACTTAATGATGGAATTAAATCACATTGAATCCCTTGCATTGAACTTCAGTGATGAAACGGATGAAGGACTGATGAACTATATGACCGATTACATTGAATAACAATGAATGGTAACCATTGTGGGGGTAGGATGAGAAATGAAGGGTAGTATTGTAAAATTGTTTTGATATTATAAAGGATGGGGTGGGTAAAATGTCTGCATTACCCTTCTAAGTGTCTTAATTGTCACAACTATCCCCATAATACCCTTAATTTTCTTGCTTAAATACGTTGTACATGTTGTATGTTAAGTTGTATGAAAATAGAAATTATCATGTTGGCCATCACTCCTCCTTAATATTAATAAAATAATATAAATATGTTGTACATTTATAATCTATAAACCTGATACAATCAGGTAGGTCTTTATCAAATCCACTTGTGCTTTATACTTGCGCAACAAATATTTTTAATCTTTATTACACAAGAGAATGAGTAAATTAACAGAAATTATTTATTTCTAATGGCAAGAACGAATTTTATTAATATATCTATACTAGTCGGAAAAGTTATAGCAAAACAGAAAACTATCAACATATACGTATTACAAGGCAGGAGAGCTAGCAAAATCAAATTACACCAACTTGACCAATCTAGTGCAGCTACGTTAATCCTGTTCTTTTTTTTTTATCTTTCAGATAGACTATGATTTGATGTTTCCAGCATTTCGTCACCAACACTCTGTTCCCGAGTTTCATTAAAGGATGGAAGAGAAATGATCTCCCTCCTCTTCCTTTCTCTCTAATTCCTTCCAAATTGGAAAGATTGAAAATCACCTTAAAAACCTCTTTATTATCCCTCTCATTCCCTCCCTTTCCCTCCTACAAAAAACTCTGGAACACATTTTTTCATCACTTCCTTTCCAATCATTTCTCTTCCACCCTTTAATGAAACTTTGGAACAGAGTGCAAGTGAGCATAAGGAAGAAGGTATTTGTATTTTATTAGTCCAAGATATACTTGGAAGATTATTAATGTATTTATTGTACATTATTAGCATTATTGTATTGCCTAGAATATGGCTTCTAGATTAGGAATACAATTGTATATATTTTGTTCATACTCATCAATCAAAGGCATCGAAACATTTGGAAATAATATGGTATCAGAGCTAGGCTCTGTACCCTAACAGCCAACACCTTCCTTGAGGCTACGGTCTCACAAAACATCATTTTCTTTTCTTCTTGAGGCTTCGGTCTCAGTATCCTTTACCCGCAGTCATCCATGGCTGATCAAAACCCGGATCCTGCAACCGCCTCATCCGGCAAACCCAATACCCTTCATCCCATTTACATGGTCACAAATATCAACAACAAAGTCCAAACCTTAGATGGAAACAAAGTTACCTATTCGTCTTGGGTCAAACCCTACCTTTTAAACTCCCGTGGTTACAAGGTTCTCGACCACGTGGATGGAACACCACCACCGGCAAGGGACGACCCGAAATACGAGTCCTGGATGGAGATCGATGCAATAGTTTTGCAATGGATCTATTGCACAATCTCTGAATATTATCTGGATCAGATCCTAGACACCGAAATTACCGCTTATGAAGCTTGGTGTCGTTTAAAGAAACAATTCCATAACAATAAGGGTCCTCGTGCCACCGCTCTGGAAAAAGCTTTCACCAACCTCACGCTGAAGTCCATGTCTTCACTTCAGGAGTATTGCCAGAAACTTCGCGAACTCGCGAATTAACTTGCAGATGTAGATCAACCCAGCACTGAACAACGGCTTATCATACAGTTATTAAGCGGCCTTCCAGCCGAGTTCGACATGGTCGCTGTCCAACTTCATAAGGATCTGCTACCGTGGGAGGACGCAATCAACCTCCTCGATGCCGAAGAACGCCGTCACAAAACGCGTCATACGGATCTCATTGCTGCCGCTGCTTTTAAAGATGCTGCACCGACACCCGAAGTGCAACCGGACCGGTGCTCCAATGATACCAGAGGACAGCCCAAATACCAGCCTCACCGCCCGAACGAATCACGTCTCTCCTCGCAAAATGATAACCGGTCAACATGGCAATCCAGCGGGTCCTCAATGCAATCAGATTCCAGAAATAATCGCCCCAACAACAAAAGGCCCAATCATCCCATGCCCAACAATCACCAATCTTAGTGGGCCGCTTCTCAGCAGTGGGCCTATCCCCCTTGGTGGGCCACCAGGGAGGGCCTTCATACGGGTGGGCTCCTCCTCCATGCCCTTACCTGACTCAAGCTGGATGGGCCACACCGTGGTAACAGGGTCCGTGGTCACAACAGTCCGCCTCTCGTCCCAATAGACATGGCAAGAATTCTTACTCCACACCTCAGGCCCATGTTACAGATTTTGACCCGCTTCAGCCCACTAATATTGGGCGCTTCAGATCACTTAAGCGATGAGGAATGTATATGTATTAACTCTCCCACCTTTACTTCTATTAAATCTATACTTGTCGGAAATGGCCAAAAAATGCCCATTCTTGGATCGGGAAATGCTATTTTCCCAAATTCCCAAAACAACCTTGTCCTAAAAAATGTCCTTTATGCACCACACGTCATTAAAAACCTTGTTTCAGTTCGAAAATTTACCACTTACAACTCTCTATCCGTTGAATTTGACACCTTTGGTTTTACTGTGAAGGACCTCAAGACTGGGAAGCACCTGAGCCGCCACGACAGTGAAGGACCAATCTATCCTATCAGTGCTCCAACTCCAGTCCCTTCATTAGTTTTTGCTACATTTGCTCCTGAATCATGGCACGAGCGTCTAGGACATCCTGTGTTTCTACTATTGATTTTCTTGCTTCAAATAAAATTATTTCGTGTAATAAGACTAGTCTTTTTTTTTTTTTTTTTTTTTTTTTTTTTTTTTTTTTTGCAATTCTTGTCAACTTACCAAACATAAACAGCTACCCTTTGCTTTATCTAATTCTTCTACTATTTTACCCTTTGATATTGTGCATTGTGATTTGTGGACATCCCCAGTTGTATCTCATAGCGGATACAAATATTACTTGGTCATATTTGATGATTTTACCAACTATACATGGGTGTTTCCATTGCGTTACAAATCTGAAACCATTACTCGCTTTATTAAATTCTACACAAACATCAAAACCCAATTTAACCTACCCATATAATCTTTCCAATGTGACAATGGTGGTGAGTTTGACAACAACCAATTCAAAGATTTCGCGACCTCTCATGGGCTGCAATTTCGCTTCTCATGTCCACAAACATCCCAACAAAACGGGAAAGCTGAACGCATGATTCGGAGGCTCAACGAAATCATGCTTTCCCTGTTAACCCATGCATCGGTTCCCACCACCTACTGGGTGGAATCTATGCACACTGCTGTTTATCTCCACAACATCTTACCATCCAAACTTTTAAATCACCACACACCCACCGCTACCCTTTACCTTCGTCACCCCACATACGACCATCTTCATGTGTTTGGATGTCTTTGTTACCCAAATCAGTCTGCTATCCGCCCTCACAAGCTCACACACCGTTCCACTCCTTGTGTGTTCCTCGGCTACCCGGCCGATTATCATGGCTATCGCTGCCTTGATCTGACCACCGATAAAACCACCTTCTCCTGTCACGTCACCTTCAATGAATATGTTTTCCCATTTTCCCAATCCCACATTCTCCGTGATTACACACCATTTGAAAATGACCTGTCCAATACCATCTTTACCTAATCCTTTGATTTCTCCAATTCAACAACCGGCCCAAACACCACCCCTTAGTCCCCTTCGGCCCAACATACCCCACCACCCCCTACGACCCAAACCACTACTTCTGACCAACCCAACCCGTCACCCGACTCGGCCCAACACCTAACGTGTCATAGCCCAACCGATGGCGGAATACATCGGGGCGAGACTTGTGGTAGATTGTTCAAAGACTTCATGACACTAGAATTCGTGACAATATAATTTAAAGATAAAATTTCATTCATACCATAAACATTGTCTAAAAGATAACAGAATACAAATTGTTTCATAAAATGGAAAGTACAACATCAAAATATAGAATTTAAACTAGCGTGTGTTTCTAGTCCAATCCTAAGTAGATTTCCTGAATAAACCTGCATTAAACATTTCCTGCAACATGTATAAAATATCCGTCAACACATAAAGCATTGGTGAGCATACTAGTTTTAGTTTACATACATAGTATTTTAGAATGGTTTACTCAAATCTCATACAATAGCATTGCACATACCTATCATACAAAAGACATAACTCAAACCCGCTAGTACCATAGCGCATACCTAACATATTCATGCTAGGCCGTTTAAATATTAACAATGACCCATAAAGGGGGCGGTGTGCTAGTCCTAAAGCCCTATACATATTGAGTGGGCTAATAATAGTTAATGATTTATGTTTAAGTATCTAAGAATCATAAGCATGTGTGTTTATGAAAGCATTAGTGTGTTTTGCATATGATACATGTTTGCACCCCAAAAGTGATAAGGAGTAAAAATGGGACAAGTATGAACTCACCTTTGGGGTGCGTTTAGTAAGGATCCAAAGACGAGTCTTGGGAGGTTAGTTCCTTAGCCTTGGTTAACTAGAATTAGAGAATAAAGGGTCTTAGTTTCGAGTTTAGATTATAGATTCACGAGAGTCATGCAAGCCTTTTAGGCAAACCAAGCACAAATTTCCTTTAGGGCAATCCGGATGGTCATGAGATTAAGTTAGACCAAGACAAAACCATCATAGATGATTCGGATGGTATGAAGTTAGGAATGTGAATCCATTTGATAGGTTCATGTCATAACCACTTCGCTTATGGAATAAACGTAGGTTTTGAACACGGGATTTCCCCTTTCTAGTGTGGATAAATCCATAGCACAAGAAGGGTCAAGAGAGTTGGTAAGGTAGGGTGTAACCACAAACCTTCCAAGGATTAATAATAAGCTAGTAAGATAGAAACTTGAAAGTATATGTTTATATTATTATATAGTATAATTCAGAAAACAACCACCTTTGGAAATGTATTTGGGTGCTCTACCCTTATCACACTTCTATGGATAAATATGGGAAAGATCCTAGAGGTTTCTCCAAGGAGTTTTAGATGAAAAAGAGAAGGAAAAACAGAAAAGAATTGAAGGTTTGAGCTTAGAAACTTACTGATGTGTTTTCAGGAAGTTTGCTCCAAAACCTTGAGCATTAGAGAGAGTTTTAGGGAGAAATGAGATGAACAAGAGATTAAGGTGTAGGGAGGGGATGTATTTATAGGTGGGTTAAGGTGGTTGGGTATTAAATGGAGTAAATGGGGCGGTTAGGAAGAGATTAATGGGGTTAAATTTGATTAATATAATGTTGACTTTGTTTCTGTTGCTACTGATGTCGTGTCTTATATATAAAAAAAAAAAAAAACAACAATCAATATTAATTTGTTGTTTGGAAATGTAGTCAACATCACACAAGACATTCACGTTTATTTATTTTTCCCTTTTTTTTCTTTTTTTTCAACAAATTATTATTATTATAAGTCTATATGGTTTGTCTTATATAAATAAATATGTATTAAGATCTTAACTAAAAGAGTTTCTTGTTATAACGCCTAAATTGATTAGGATAAATTATAATGACGCCTTGTCAAGAATTTGTAGGAGTAACATACAAGATGTGAATAAATGCGAACTTGAAGTTCGTTAAATATATAATTTAAAAATCACGCGATGTTACATAAAGTTTGCGTCACATAGAATTTATAGAATAAATGAAATAGATTAAGATTAAATGCAATTGATAAAATATTTTTCCATTGATCATAAGCTCGGATTACAAGGGTGTAAAAATGACAAGATACAAGAATAGAAGGACTAGAATGGAAAATACAAAAAATACGAATGTTACAGTCTCCCCTACTTTAGGAAATTTCGTCTCGAAATTTATTCAAGTGGCTTGACTGAAAAGATGTGGGTACTTTTTCTTCATTTGCTCTTCATGTTCCCAAGTGAATTCGGGTCCATTCTTCGATTCCCAACGAACTTTAACTAGCGGAATACGTTTTCGTTTGAGTTGTTTGACTTCACGATCCATTATTTCCACTGGTTTTTCGATGAAATGCATAGTCTCGTCGATTCGTACGTCATCAAGAGGAATGTGTGTGTTCCCTTCGGCTAAGCACTACTTCAAATTTGAAACATGAAAGGTGGGATGGACATTATTGAGTTCTTGGGGTAACTCGAGCTTCTAAGCTACTTTTCCGATTCGCTCAATGATTTTGAATGGTCCAACATAGCGTGGAGCTAACTTTCCTTTCTTTCCAAATCTGACTACCCCTTTCCAAGGAGACACCTTGAGGAGTACTTGATCACCGATATTGCATTCAAGGGGCTTTCGCCGTTTGTCAGCATAGCTTTTCTGCCGGCTTCGAGCCGCTAAAAGATTATCACGAATCTAGATGATTTTATTGGTCGTTTCTTGGATGATTTCGGGACCGGTGATTTGTGCTTCACCAATCTCGTGCCAACATATGGGAGAACGACACTTTCGGCCATAGAGAGCTTCAAATGGTGCCATTTGGATGCTGGTATGGTAACTGTTATTGTAAGAGAACTCGACCAATGGTAGATGAGCATCCCAGTTTCCACCAAAGTCGATTACACAAGACCGAAGCATATCCTCAAGAGTCTGGATCGTACGTTCAGTTTGACCATCCGATTGAGGATGAAAAGCTGTACTCAGATTAAGCTGAGTTCCCATGGCAGCCTGAAATGTTTCCCAAAGATGGGAGGTGAATCGACCATCACGATCTGAGATGATGTCAAGAGGATTACCATGATGACAAACGATTTCCTTGGTGTAGATATGGGCTAGCTTCTCAACTTTGTAATCTTTACGAATGGGAAGGAAGTGAGTTGACTTGGTTAAACGATCAATGATTACCCAAATACTATCATGACCAGATGATGTTCGAGGAAGTTTGGTAATGAAATCCATAGCAATGCTTTCCCATTTTCACATGGGGACTTCGGGTTGTTCAAGCAAACCCGACGGTCGTTGGTGATCGGCTTTTACTTTGGAACAAGTGAGACATTTGGACACAAAGAGAACAATGTCCTTTTTCATACCGGGCCACCAATAATTGCGACGGAGATCTTGATACATTTTATCCGCACAGGGATGAATGGAGTATCGAGATTTATACGCTTCATTCATTATAAGAGTACGAAGGTCATTACGACTGGGAACCCAAATACGATAAAGATAATAAAGAATTCTAATTGCCTTAGATTCCATATGTAATTCGGCACCACAAGACATTTCTTCATATAGAGTATTTTCATTCACCGATGTGTGCTGAGCGTCTCGAATGCGATTGAAGAGATCATTTTGAAATTGAGAGCTACGAAGGCGGTCGGTTTCTCAGATATTGCACAGAACTGCATGACCTTTTCGACTAAGAGCATCGGCTACTACATTCGCTTTACCAGGATGGTAGCGAATTTAGTAGTCGTAGTCGTTTAACAATTCGACCCATCGTCATTGTCGCATGTTAAGATCTTTTTGATTAAAAATGTGTTGGAGGCTTTTGTGGTCGGTAAAAACAACACATTTCGTACCATAGAGGTAATGTCTCCAGATTTTTAAGGCAAAAACCACGTCAACAAGTTCGAGATCATGAGTGTTATAATTCCTTTCGTGGATTTTGAGATGTCTTGATGCATAGGCGATGACTTTGCCTCGTTTCATAAGAACACAACCAAGACCTTTATTCGATGCATCACAATAAACCACAAAATCATCATTCCCCTCTGGAAGAGCTAGAATGGGAGCATCACAAAGCATGTCCTTGAGGGTTTGAAAGGCCTATTCTTGTTTAGGACCCCAAATGAAAGGTTGGGATTTTTTAGTCAAAGCAGTGAGATGTGTAGCAATTTTGGAAAAGTTGGAGATGAACCGACGGTAGTAACCCGCCAATCCTAGAAAAGAACGAACTTCGGTAGGATATTTTGGTGCAATCCAATTCTTCACGGCTTCGATTTTGGTAGGATCAACATGAATACCCTTATCGTTTACAATGTGCCCAAGGAATTGAACTTCTTTTAACCAAAATTCACATTTAGAGAACTTTGCATAAAGTCGTTCGGCCCGTAAGAGTTCTAGAATCAAACGGAGATGTCGTTTATGGTCATCTTCGGATTTGGAATAGATCAAAATGTCATCAATGAAGACAATCACAAAACGATCCAAATAAGGTTTACACACTCGATTCATTAGATCCATGAACACTGCAGGTGCATTGGTTAAACTGAAAGGCATCACCATGAACTCATAGTGACCATATCTTGTGCGAAAGGCGGTTTTTGGAATATCTTCTTTGTGGATTTGAAGTTGATGGTATCCTGAACGAAGATTGATTTTTGAGAAACAAGTAGCTCCTTGGAGCTGGTCAAAGAGACCATCAATGCGTGGGAGAGGGTATCGGTTTTTGACAGTAGGCTTGTTAAGCTCACGATAATCGATGCACATACGGAAAGATCTGTCTTTCTTTTTAACAAACAAAACAGGAGCACCCCATGGAGAAGTACTCGGGTGTATGAAGCCTTTTTCGAGCAGTTCTTGGAGTTGACTAGCAAGTTCTTGCATCTCGGAAGGTGCAAGACGATATGGCGCTTTTGCAAAAGGTGTAGCACCAGGTATGAGGTCAATGCGAAATTCAATAGAACGAGCAGGAGGAAGACCGGGTAGATCTTCGGGAAAGTCACAAACGACGGGTATGTCTTCTATGCCTTTTCCCTTGTCTTTGGTTGTTACCACATGAGCCAAAAATGCAACATATTCCTTACGGAGATATTTTCGAGCATGGGTACAAGATATGAGTTTGAGTCCTTTGGAGGCTTTCTCACCATAGATTTGTAAAGTGCCACCGCTAGGAAGCGGTATACGGATAAATTTTTCGAAACAAACAACTTCGGCATGATGTTTTGCAAGCCAATCAATGCCCACTATGATGTCAAAACTTCCCAATTGCATGGGGCTTAGATCTATGGAGAAATCATGGTCATTAAGATTCAAGGTGCAGTTTTTGTTAATGAAATCAATAGAGATGGGTTCACCATTTGCGACTTCAACGGTGAAAGGTTCCGTTAATTTAGATCGTGCACAAGCAAGTAAAGGTTCAAATTCTAAAGAGACGAAACTCTTATCCGTACCAGTATCAAAGAGTATAGAAGCATAAGATCCATTAACAAGGAACGTACCATTCACAACATCATTTTCAGTTTGAGCTTGGGCCGCATTGAGGTTGAAAGCGCGACCCCTTGGTGGTTGATTTTGAGCCGGAGCTTGAACTTGAGCTTGGTTGTTGCGGGTACATTGAGGAGCAAATTGGCTAGGATCACCACACTTAAAACATGCACGCCCATTGCCATTGGCTAGAGGAGGTTGGTTAGCAGCTCGGGGTTGGTTGGCAACTTGAGGTTGGTTGTTTTGGGTTCTAGGGCCGGTTTTGTAAGTTTGGACAAGGTGCCCATAGCTGTTACAATTGGTACAGAAACGGCAAGTAGAGGTTGGTGGGTGATGAAAATGGCAAGTGTTACATTTTGGGAAAGAGTCGGTGTAGGGTTTCTTGGCAGGCACTTGGTTAAGAGGAGTTGGAGCTTGAGCTTCAGTGGATGGAATGGTAACGGCATAGTTTTGGTTTCGGGATTTGCGTTTGCGGTTATTTCTATGGGTTGATGGGGTTTTGGCTTCCTTTGGTTTGTCAGTGGGAATGGTGGTGGTTTGATTGAGGGTTTTGGTGGTGTTTGGGATAGTTACGGTTCCATCTTTCACTTGGTTATCCGAGATTTTGGAAGCTAAACGAATGGCTTTTTCTAGGGTGGTGGCTTCGGCTCCTTCAACGATATCACGAACACTCGTTGGGAGGCCTTTGAGATACTTAGCTATGATTCTCTTAGTGGTGTTGAATTGGTGAGGTACAAGGACAAGGAGTTGCTTGAAACAATTAGTATAGGTTGGGTTATCACCACTGTTTTGCTTGAGCTTCCAAAACTCATCTTCGAGACGCTCAATCTCTTACGCGGGGCAGAACTCGTCAATCATCAGTTGCTTAAGTTCCTCCCACGGCAAAGCTAAAGCGGCTTCGTTTCCACGGGTGGCTCTCTCGCTTTTCCACCACTCGAGTGCCCTTGATTTGAAGACACTAGTGGCGTGACGAGTGCGGAGATCTTCGTGGCATTCTCTATTGATAAAAACTAGCTCGATGTGGCCGAACCATTCGAGCATAGCGGTAGCACCATCGTTTCCTGTGAAAGAGTCGGGTCGATGTAGGTTAAATTGCTTAAAGGTGAAGGAGGTAGTCTTGGAGGATTCGGTTTTTGAGTCAACAGAACCATGCGGGCATGCGGAGGCTTGGATTTTGATAACCACTTCGGGTATGACCTTGGCCATTTGCTTGGCCATGAAAGAGAGCATTTTCTTGTTGGTGCTTTGTTTTGAGCTTCTTCGGTTGGACATGGAAGACATCTAAAGGATAAACAAACGGATTATGAGCTTTGATCAATGGTTTATTTGTATAAAGTTTGTATTTTGTCTTTGTTTTTAGAAATAAATTAAGCATAACAAGCACATAGTGTCAAATAGTTCAAGTAGCATGTAGTGTCACATTGTTTTACAAAGCATAACACATAAGTATAAGCAAGTATAGTGCATTTAGACAATATAAAGGAGCTTTGATTAGTGTTGGTTTGCGATTATTAGTATTGTTTCGAGGTTGCTAGAGTACTTGAGATGCGAGTCTTGAGAGCCTTTGCTAGTGGTAAAACAAAAATAAATCGAATATATGTAGTGAAAACATAACATGAAAACAACATTGAAAATAATATTAACATAAAATGAGGGGCTTGTTTTAAGCAAACCATTGGAGTGTTCCGGAACGGAACTAAGACTAACCAAAGTGGTTCGAATTTACCTTTGAGTTTGAAAACATGCTTTGGCCTAATAGGTGGAATACTCTCGCCAAAACTTTCGGTTAACGGTATTCACCCTTCCAGTTACTACATGTTTCTTGTCATTAGTAAATTTGAGACTTTGGCAAGATTTAAAAAAAAATATCAAGGATTGAAACTAGTCGCTAAGTTGCGGATTTCACTCCTATCTTAGCGAGGTCGTTTCTTTGAGTGTGGTTTGTACACTTTGTCCAAAGTGGTAAGAAAATTAATTCTAACCTTCAATTGGTAAGTGTCCACTAGAACGAGAATTGTGAAATTTCCACCAAGGTGAGGATATCACTCATATCTTGGTGTAGTTTCAAAAACACAAAGAATTTACGCGGATTGAAAGTTATCACCAAAGTGAGGGTTTCACGCCTATTTTGGTGATTTCTTTTCGTTTGTGTTATACGAGCGTCTTCGAGTGTAGAGAAATCCACAAATAGGAAGGTAAATTTTAATGACCAAGAGAATGGAGTAGAAGCAAGATAGGGAGAACACGTATTTTAAGCATGATAAAAGGAATGGTCAAAAAGGTACTTAACTATAGTCTAGGTCAAACATGGCAATTTTTCCTAATTCCCTATAATCATGGCTCTGATACCAATCTGTCACACCCCAACCGATGGCGGAATACATTAGGGCGAGACTTGTGGTAGATTGTTCAAAGACTTCATAACACTAGAATTCGTGACAATATAATTTAAAGATAAAATTTCATTCATAGCATAAACATTGTCTAAAAGATAACAGAATACAAATTGTTTCATAAAATGGAAAGTACAACATCAAAATATAGAATTTAAACTAGCGTGTGTTTCTAGTCCAATCCTAAGTAGATTTCTTGAATAAACCTGCATTAAACATTTCCTGCAACATGTATAAAATATCCGTCAAAACATAAAGCATTACTAAGCATACTAGTTTTAGTTTACATACATAGTTTTTAGAATAGTTTACTCAAATCTCATACTATAGCATTGCACATACCTATCATTCAAAAGACATAACTCAAACCCGCGAGTACCACAGCCGTATACCTAACATATTCATGCTAGGCCGTTTAACTCTTAACAATGACCCATAAAGGGGGCGGTGTGCTAGTCCTATAGCGCTATACATGTTAAGTGGGCTAATAATAGTTAATGATTTATTTCTAAGTATCTAAGAATGATCAGCATGGCAAGTAGCATATTAGAATGTTTAATAGATTGAGCATGTGTGTTTATGAAAGCATTAGTGTGTTTTGCATATGATACATGTTTGCACCCCAAAAGTGATAAGGAGTAAAAAGGGGACAATTATGAACTCGCCTTTGGGTGCGTTTAGTAAGGTTCCAAAGACGAGTCTTGGGAGGTTAGTTCCTTAGCCTTGGTTAACTAGAATTAGAGAATAAAGGGTCTTAGGTTCGAGTTTAGATTATAGATTCACGAGAGTCATGCAAGCCTTTTAGGCAAACCAAGCACAAATCGCCTTTAGGGCAATCCGGATGGTCATGAGATTAAGTTAGACCAAGCACAAAACCATCATAGATGATTCAGATGGTATGAAGTTAGGAATGTGAATCCATTTGATAGGTTCATGTCATAACCACTTCTCTTATGGAATAAACGTGGGTTTTGAACACGGGATTTCCCCTTTCTAGTGTGGATAAATCCATAGCACAAGAAGGGTTAAGAGAGTTGGTAAGGTAGGGTGTAACCACAAACCATCCAAGGATTAATAATAAGCTAGTAAGAAAGAAACTTGAAAGTATATGTTTATATTATTATATAGTATAATTCAGAAAACAACCACCTTTGGAAATGTAGTCAACACCACACAAGATATTCACGTTTGTTTTATTTTTCCTTTTTTTTAACAAATTATTATTATTATAAGTCTATATGGTTTTTTTTATATAAATAAATATGTATTAAGATCTTAACTAAAAGAGTTTCTTGTTATAACGCCTAAATTGATTAGGATAAATTATAATGACGCCTCGTCACGAATTGGTAGAAGTAACATACAAGAAGTGAATAAATGCGAACTTGAAACTCGTTAAATATATAATTTAAAAATCACGCGATGTTACATAAAGTTTGCGTCACATAGAATTTATAGAATAAATGAAATAGATTATGATTAAATGCAATTGATAAAATATTTTTCCATTTATCATAAGCTCGGGATTACAAGGGTGTAAAAATGACAAGATACAAGAATACAAGGACTAGAATGGAAAATACGAAAAATACGAATGTTACATAACGCCTCCCCAACCAGCCCAACATACACCACCTCCCCATCCAATCCCTCCTGTTAACTAGCGTACGGTCCAACCACCACCTGCACCTCCTACCAACACACATGGTATGACCACATGCCTCAAAGCTGGTATTACCAAACCTAAAGCCCCCATGAACCTTCACACCATAAGCCAAAACTCCATCTCTCATATCCCTAAATCTCACTTATCTGCATTAACTGATCCAAATTGGACACTGGCCATGAATGATGAATATATGGCTTTAATAGAAAATAATACGTGGGAGTTAGTGCCTAGACCTACCAATGCCCACATAATTAGGTGCATGTGGCTTTTCCGTCACAAATTTCACGAGAATGCTACATTGCAACGTTACAAAGCACGCTTGGTCGTCAATGGAAAATCACAACAACCGGGCATAGAATGTTTCGAAACCTTTAACCCTGTTGTCAAGCCCACTACTATACGCATCGTGCTAAGCATTGTCGTCTCAAAACATTGGTCCATTCGCCAACTTGACGTGAAAACCGCATTTTTACATGGAGATCTTAATGAAACCGTTTACATGCACCAACCACCGAGATTTGTTGACCAAACTCATCCAAACTTTGCGTGTATGTTGCAAAAATCTCTTTATGGCCTAAAACAGGCACCCCAGGCATGGTATCATCGTTTTGCAACTTTTATTTCTAAATGTGGTTTTCGAAGTACCTCATCCGATTCCTCACTTTTTGTTTACAAAAAGGACGGTTTCATGGCCTACTTATTATTATATGTGGATGATATTATCTTAACAGCTTCGAATACTAGATTCCTTCAACAGATAATCAAGACCCTCTCCACATAATTTACTATGATAGATTTGGGCGACCTTCATCATTTCTTGGGCATTCATGTTTCTTGCAACAAAAATGGTCTTCATCTTTCTCGGGAAGCTTATATTAAAGACATTCTAGCTCGAGCCAAGATGTCAAACTGTAAGCCGTGTAGCACTCCAAGTGACACAGACTCAAAGGTCAGTGACGAAAATGGCCCTCTACTATCTGACGGCACTCTATATCGCAGTCTGGCAGGTGCATTGCAGTATTTAACCTTTACCCATCCTGATATCTCTTATGCTGTGCAGCAAGTTTGTCTTTTTATGCATGCAACATGGGAACCACATCTCCAGTATCTGAAGCGCATTCTTCGTTACCTAAAGGGCACGCCAAATCATGTCCTCCATATTTGGCCATCCTCTTCCATCAAACTCACTGCTTACTCAAATGCTGACTGGGTAGGATGCCCAGATTCTCGTCGATCTACTTCAGGCTACTGCGTTTTTCTTGGTGATAATCCAATTTCCTGGTCCTCTAAACGTCAACATATAGTGTCTAGGTCAAGTGCTGAAGCCGAATATTTGTGGCGTTGCCAACACTGTGGACAAAACAAGCTGGGTTCGCAATATGCTTTGTGAACTTTATATTCCCACTCGAGATGCCACTATTATATTTTGTGATAATGTTTCTGCAGTCTATTTATCCGATAACCCAGTTCAACACCAAAGGACCAAGCATGTGGAGATTGACATACACTTTGTTCGTGAAAAACTACGTATCGGGGACATCCGTGTGTTACATATTCCGGCCGATTATCAATGTGAATACATATTTACCAAAGGCATTCCCAAGCAACTTTTTCACCGGTTCAAGTCCAGTCTGTGCGTTCGTTCTACTGCCGCATCGACTGCGGGGGACTATTAGTCAAAGATATATTTGGAAGATTATTAATGTATTTATTGTACATTATTAGCATTATTGTATTGCCTAGAATATAGCTTCTAGATTAGGAATACTATTCTATATATTCTGTTCATTCTCATCAATCAAAGGCATCGAAACATTTGGAAATAATATATTCCTCTCCTTGCCAACTACATCAGTGTGGGGATCCTGTTTGCAGGGGCCTCCATACAAATAAATTTATTTTAATCATAGCCCGGTTATTTAAAGTGTGATTAGGCTGAGCAAACACATTTAATTCGATTAATTACTTATCTCAACGTACTGTAAACTCTCCTGAGTCATCCCAAACCACACCCATTATCTATGTTATCATTAATAATACTGCTTAAGGTATCATAAAGACGGTTTAGCTCCCCTAATTTAGCTCCTTTTCCGATTTCTTTCCATCTAGTACTACTCCTAGGTAATTTAAGAGCAAAGATAGTTCCATACATCCATGTAATTCCACCACCAGTCAATAATTTTTTTTTTACTTTCAAATGGGTAGTTTAGATTCGAACTTATCCACCACAGTTTTCCAAATATGATGTTACTCATGCTCATCCATACCGGTAAACCCAAGTATCTGAATGGGAAATCCGCCTTCTAACAGTTTACAACATTGCCATATTTTCAATGATACCCGCCCCCAAACACCTTGCTTTTTAAGGAAATTTGCATTTAGACCCAATGTCAAATTAAAACATTTCAACTGAGACGTGCCCATGTAATACCAGTACCAATGGCGGATTCATGTTTAACGGAGCCCACCCTACTTACTTGTGGGGTTGTGGTAGAGGTGTACAAAAAAAAAACAGTTCGAGAACCGAAACCGGTAAAACAACCCGAACCGAAACCGGTCAAAACCGGTTTCACATGAAACTGGGACTAAAAAATCCCAAACCGAACTGAAAACCAGGCTAAAACCGACAATAAACTGGTCAAAAGAAGCCGAACCGGTACACAACCTGGAACTGAACCGAAACCGGTACAACTAAAAGCCGGCAAAAAACCAAAACCGAACATAAACCGGTTTAAGAAAAAAAATCATTGTTTGCCATAAACACAAATAAAACTTTGTTTTTTTAATTAAAATTCAGTTTCCCCTTTTAAAAACCCTAAAAGTTAAATTTAATGTAATTTATACGATTTTAAAAAGTGCGAAAGTGAACCGGACTAATTGAAACCGAAACCAAACCGAAACAGAGTAAAAAACCGATTTTGTGGCATACTAAACCGGTCTAAAACCGAACCGGTTTGGGAAGGAACAGCAACTTTAGCGAACCGGGTTGGAACCGAAACCGATTTGTACACCTCTAGGTTCTGGGCCTAACCTCAAAATTCAAACTTAGCTTTATATTAGTGCAATTTTTATTGTTTTGTAGCTTAGCCCAATTGCACCAATGTTATTCATTTGGGCCTAACCTTTTCTTGAAATAGTCAAATTGATTGAAGTCTAATTGTTACGATGGTGGATTAGTTTTTGGTTTTTTCATTGGCTTGTATTCTTCTTTTTGCCTGATATTTTGGGTTTTCGTCTATTGCTAGCTTCTTGCTAACTGTTGCTAGCTTAAGTCTGGTTAGTAGACACTCAAGTTTTACCGTTATTTTTGTCTGACCTAATTTGTGACTTCCCATATTGTGATAAGCATATGTTTCCCCGCTACTGATAAGCATATCCAACAATTTCACGGATTTCCTTGGTTAGTAGGGTATTGATAGGTTTCTAGAATTTCATGGGAAAAAAATAATATAATTAATAATTTAATGTAACCAAACATAAAATTTATTGTTTTAGACTTTTATGACGTCAAGTAGCTTTCTCTGACCCAACAATATTATAGCCTGGATTTTATATATATATTTTTTCTAATATCATTCATCTGAAACAAATATTTGGGGTTGACCAATTGGCGTTGGTCAATATTATCTTTCAACTCAATAAGAATAAGGATGATATCTCACCTACCAAATGTGGCTGACATTTGGAATCAAACATATTAATGAGCTACCAAAAAAATCTAGATACTTGTTAATAGTATCACCTATATGTTTTAAGTGTTTTATCATCTGTTGTCACACTTTTTTTTCCTTTTACTTTTTTTTTATAACTAACTTAATCTTTTGTCGCTTTAAGACCGTTCTAAGCTCAGGTCAAATGCATAAGTAAAATTTGTATCCAATGCATAGGTATAATTAAGTAAGGACAAAAAGAATTGACGAAACCATTTTTGCATACCTTAGTCTAATTGATGTTTCTGCAAATAAACCTAAGTATAGAAACTGCTGAAGAAGAAGACTGAAAGTGCTGAAGAAGAAGATATCAAGTACTGAAAAGTAATGATCATAAGTTCTGAAGACAAACCGGACAAGTCTCTGAATAACTACTGAAGACAAACTACTCATCAGTAGTTTGTCACTCATTAGTTGTTTGATAGAAGATTCTAACCGACTTATACTTCAGTGGTTTAGTTTAATATTAGTATTGTTAAAGTCTTTGTACAAGTACCAATGCTACAGCCTGTTATAGTATTTGTACATATTATATTGCTTCAATACTTCTCTTGTACGTTTACTTTTGGTCTATAAATAGATGGGTTCATCCTACTATTTTAGGCATTCCTTTTGTAGTTATAATTTTCAATATATCTGAGAATCATTTGAAGCATTTACTGTTTTATTCATTAACTGTATTTGATTCTCATTTACTGCTTTAGTTCATACGTCAAGGGGGAGTAATAACTCCTGTTTAAAGTGAAGCTTTAACTTGAACACTTAACTTTTAATCCGCTGTGCAACTTACTTTGATAGTTCATATAAACAAGTGTTCATGATAAGAACCTGTTAAACAAGAAACTGATCCAACAATTGGTATCAGAGCACTGGTTCATCTGATCAAATATCAATCTAACAAATTGAGAATCAGACACAGCCTCTTATTGATATTCAATATAGGATTTTAGTTCACTCTTTAAACATCTATCACTTTAAGAAACCATTGATAAATCAAATTTCTTAAAAATGGACCCTCATAATACTGGATCTGCCAATAAGCCTCCCATGCTGGTCAGAAATGAATATAATATTTGGCAAAGGAGAATGACACATACTTTATCTCAACAAAATACTGGATGTTGGAAGTCTGTCATGTATGGACCTCACAAACCAGTAATTATTGATCCAGAAACTAAAGTTGAAAGAACAAAAGAACCAAAAGACTACACTAAAGAAGATTTCCTAAAACTTGAGCTGGATGCTAAGGCATTCTCTATGTTGGCTATGGCTCTCCCAAATGAAATTTATGCTGAGCTTTGACATTGGGAAAGTGCCAAAGAGCTGTGGGATTGCCTTAAAGAACAGTTTGGAGGAACTGATGAGGTGATAGCCAACACTAGAGAAATCCTTGCTCAACAATATGAAACCTTTACTCATGTTAATGGAGAAACTTTAACACAACAATTTAAAAGATTCTCTTCATTAATATCCGAGTTAAAGCTAAATGGTCAGACCAAGAGAAACTCATCTATTCTTCATAGATTTTTAAGGTCTTTACCAGAAAAATGGGAAACTTATTCTATAGTTCTCAGGCCAGGACCATATTTTGATTCTCTCTCACTCACAAAATTACATGGGAGACTACTTGTAAGACCCTATCCTATAAACACGCGTTTAACTTTTAAACTTACGGGCTTTGGTCTTATTGAATAACACTCCCGATTTAAAACTTTGATATCTGTGAAATCCAACCCATTATGATTTCTACATTACAGGTCCCAACAAAATTTTTGTAATTAGGTTTACGAAAAACATGTACTAAATCCTGCGTTTAATCGGGAACTTCAAATGTGGAAGCTTGATGAGTGCTCGAGTGTGTTCGGTTCTTCTAACAAGTCTTGATCATCACCCATCCAGTGCAACCAAGTACCTGTGGGTTAAACACGATTAATTAGCCCATTAAACGTTACTAGAATCGAGTAGGATGGAAAGTATAAGAAAAAGAGTTTTGTTACTATAATTTCCATCATTAATCCCCCTTGAGGTTCTGGTTCCCCTTTTAGGTTCTGGATCCCCTTATAGGTTCTGGATCCCCTTTTTAGGTTCTGGATCCTCTTGAGGTTCTGGATCCCCTTTTAGGTCCTGGATCCCCCCTTTTAGGTTCTGGATCCCCTTTTTAGGTTCTGTATCCTCTTGAGGTTCTGGATCCCTTTTTTAGGTTCTGGATCCCCCCTTTTAGGTTCTGGATCCCCTTTTTAGGTTCTGGATCCTCTTGAGGTTCTGGATCCCCTTTTAGGTCCTGGATCCCCCTTTTAGGTTCTGGATCATTTCCAAAAAGGGGAACCACGACTCGTTAAGGCCATAGGTTTTACAAAACCTCATTAGACCATTCAAAAAGCATAATAATCATTTTGTGAACTTATTGGACTCTTGTTTAACTAAAAACATCATCGGGTTTATGTCATTAAGACCCGGTTCCCAGTTTAAATGTTTATGTCGATTTTTACCCAAATCGACCCGTTAAGGCCTTGGTCTCTACAAGACACTTTTAAATCACACCAAAGTCATTGAAATCATATTATCAACTCATTGGACACATATTCAACTAAAAGCATTTCCGTTTTGTATCATTATGACTTGGTTATTAGATTTAACCTTTAGTAAATCTATAAATTCCCAAAATGCCCCTTTATAGCCAAATCCATAAGTTTAGCCATCCATGGTGACACTTTTGATTCAAACCATTGCTTTTGAATCATTGACTTGTTTAAAAACCTCTAAGTCCTTTCGGACTTAGATTTTCACCTTTTCTCAAGTTTTCTCATATTTAATAAATTCTAAGCGCATTAGCGCGCATTAGACATGGTGATGGAAATAACGTACTTGGTTGACACCCACACTTTATGTGAGTAGCTTTAGTACCCACATTGCTTCGCCCAAAGGCGTTTATTTAGCTATGGAATTACCGTGTGGTGTTGAACCATACCTTGCACCCATATGGATTACTTAGGCAACGAGTGCCCAATTTTCCAAGTGTTCTCCTGCATACACTCTAGATTGACCACATTAGTCTCTTGGGACTCAATGGTATTGCATTTACCATTTGACCGGTTATCCACAAGTTTCTTAAAGCTTAGATAACTGGATTTTAATGTCGGATTCGAATGGTGAGGGAATCACCCCTTCGATCCGTTAAGACTCATGATTACTTAACTTCCTTATTCATGTGATTTTCATCCAAAATCTGAGTTTACCATATGGCTTTATTGGTTGACCCAATTGATGATTTCCAACATTTGATTAACACCATATGACTCATTTATGACTATGAATTTTGTTTTGACATGAAATCGCATCAATCACTCGATTAGTAGGTTTCACCCCTTGAGGTCATACCTTTTTTCCACTTCAAAGTTTAAACCCTTATATCAATACAAGAGTTGTATTTGTAGTCTAGTAGTGTAAGTATTACTTACATCATATCCGTTTCGCTTCCGTACCCATTGAGCTTGCATCCGTTTGACCCGTTTGCTCCCTAGTCCTTGTACCTAACTTAGGGACATGTCAAACCCTTTTTTTTGTTAGAACACATAATATGGATTTCTTTCATAACCATGGCATCATGTATTCATTTTTCCTCAAGCTCAACATTTACATTTCTAGTTTTCATGTTCATACATGTTCTACACATTTATTTTCTCATTCAAGCATTTCATCAAACACCTTATATGCACTAATTTCATCATGTTAGTTCTAGGTGTTCAAGACTTTCTAGATTCCACCATGGCTTAGTTAACCATTTGCACATGATCAATTCACCAATTAGCATACATACATGATACAAATCACATATAGTTGCAAGATTTACCACATAGTAGGGTAATTCATGTTTAGGGTAAAAACCCACTACTTATACATAATGAGAATTCACAAATTCATATGAATCAACATCATATAACAATTCATCACGTTTTATAGCTTCCTTGATGTCTACTAACACATAGAAATCCATAGAAGCTAGGAATTCACGTTTTTAATGTGAACCCTAATTTACCATCTTCCACATACAAGTGTTTTAGGTGAAATCAAATGGGTCTAAAGATACCTTGTGATGTGTAGAACACTAGATAAACAAGAATTTCATCATGCATCAAGAAAACCCCCTTGATTTGAGCAGATTTGTGCTTGGTAGATGAGTTAGGGTTGGAGCCCTTCTTGGGGTCTCCTGAATATCATACGCACACACACACATTGTGTGTGTTTTATGTTTATTAATAAAACCAACTTTATCATTTTGGCCACTATGGTCCCTCAAGTTCCAATTTCCATGATTATTAGATAACATCACGATCTAGGTTGGTCTCATGTATTGAGTTTTAGCCTCGTTTTTATCCGTTGACTAAAACATCCACTGCTAAATTCGCTTTAGATACTTTATCAATTACACCAAATGGCGTATTTAGGCGAAACAAGATTTCGGGGTCTTTCTCTTGTAGTTGCTTTGGTCATCATAAGGAATTTTAGTTTCCCCAAACCAAATTTTGGCATCACTCACTGTTTTGTCATCTTAAAGCCTCATCATTAATTAGTATTATATGCCTAAGGCTATCATCCCTTTACATGGCTTCTTAACTTCTCGATTAGTATATGAAAGCCTTAGCTTTCATGATGTAACTTGTAACACCCCAACCGATGGCGGAAACATCGGGATGTCACGTATTGATGATTGTTCAGTAGCTCATGGTGAATAATAAATTTCATTAAATAATTTAAATGAATTACATACAATTGTTCTAGAACTTGTACAACAAATTGAATAAAACTATATACATATCTTTAAGCATCAATTCAAATCTTCAAGCAAGTAGAACCTGAAACATGTTAAGTTGAAAATGTTTTGGGTCAACAAAAGTTGGTGAGAATTACATAGGTTTTGATAATAGAATAAAATTGTTGTGCAATTCATGTGTCATGGCAATCTAGTCCATATGCGAAAACATACTAGAAGTAAATCGAGTGCATAATCAACCTTGTTGACTGTTGTAATTGTGGTACATCCCATACGCTCATGGTTCACTCGTTTATATTGCAGTAACAAACACCCACGCAACCTTTGTAGGAGGCACGTATCCGGGTGGGATTGTCAGTCCAATAGATCTATCAATGTATACCGTTTGGCTGATGAATGTTTATGCTAGAATTGTGCTTACCCTAGTCATGTTCAAGACATAATGCAACATAGAAATACACATAGACACATTGATGATTGAATTACATAAATATTGTTGTAACATGTTTCACCCCAAAAATGGTGATAAATGGAAAAAGGGGCTATGTAAAACTCACCTTAGCAAAATGTTATGTCTCGTAAAAAAAATAGAATAATGTGTTGTGAATGTATGCGAGGCGAATCCCAAAGACTCGACAACGTAGCTAGTCCAAATTGAAGAAAACGAAAAGGAAAGAATATCAAGCTTCCAATTCGTCAATTACAAGAGCTTATAATCAAAGCTTCAATTGTAGAAGTAATAGACTATAGAAGAAAGGTATGAGGGAAAGTTTAATCGGATTGAAACAATCGATTTAGAGGTGCAAAGTATAATGGGTCATAGGTGGGTTTTTATACTAGTTTTGGAGTCAATTAGCCATTAAAATTGGTCAACACCATAAAGTAAGGTTTTATGATGAATTGACTATTTGACTAAGACTTTGACTGTTTGACTAAGACTTTGACTAGGACTTTGACTATTTGACTCAATGCTTTATTTAAAAAAAAAAAAAAATCTTGTATGTGAAAAAAAAAAGAATTTAGAATCATATTATTATTATTATTATTATAATTTATATACATTTATGTATGTATATAAGTTGTGAGTTAGGATAAATAAAGACTTAGGCACATTTGTATAATATTAATGATAAAGGTGTAATAAAAAAACAATATATATATAAGGGTTTTTTATGTATTAAAATTTTGGGGAAAATTTTGCGATGTTACAGTCTCCCCTACTTTTAGGAACTTCGTCCCGAAGTTAAAAGAAAAACACCAGGTATACAATTGGTCGACTACCGAAAACCTTGATAAAATTTCTCACTACCTTAACGTACCTGTAAATTTATGATTACGTTCCGGACCGTAATTATCAATTTACCTTACATTAGGGTTTTGCGTCCTTTTATGACTCTACCAATTGTTGAGCAGGTTCGATAGTCTCCACCAGTCGTTGAGCAGGTTGTAGGGCCTCTCCCGACTGTTGGAAAGACATGATGACCTCTACCAATCGTTGAGTAGGTTGTTTGGTAATCAACTAATTGTTGTACAAGTAAGCAAGTATGATTATAGATATAGCAATTAGTTCACATTCAAACAAGCATGCACTCAGATGTTATGATAATACTTGAATTTATTACGTGAATCAAAAAGTGTCAATACATAGAATTAAAAAGTAGACATCATTCAAATGGTGGGGTTTGCTGTTAAGTAGCTGGAGGGTCTTGATCTCGATTTAGTTTAGGGCATCGGTTACGGAAATGATTTGGGTTTCCACATTCATAGCATTGACCATAGTTGTATTTACCAGGACGATTAAGATTAGCAACCTGAGCAGGGTTGGTTGGTTGGTTGGTGTTAGGGTTTGGGGACTCACGACATGTGTTGACCAGATGGCCATACCTACCACAATTGGTGCACAGGCGACACACTGAAACAGTGGGGTGATGTCGTTTGCATGTGTTACACAATGGAAAGTTTCTTGTATAGGGTTTCTTGTTAGAAGCTTGTGTAGTGAGGTTTACATTAGGATCCCTGGTCTTGCGCTTCTGGTTCTCGGTAGTTACCGCGGCCACAATACTTTTTTCTTGCCTAAGGTCCTGTTCTTTTCGTGATTTCCAACGCCATTTCCATGGCCGTTCCCATTCATTTGGATGACTTGAGCCAACAAGTTAGAAACCAGAGTTGTGATTTGTTGTGCCATTTGTTGGGAAATAATCGCAGCCAGTTGGGCATCAACACCTTTGTTGTTTTTGTTGTTGTTGTGGTTGGTGTTGTGGTTGTTGTTACTTTCCTCTTGGTTTTCACCACTGTTATTGCGAGTGCTGCGACGTGGAGACATGATCTATAAGGGACACAATGAAGGTTCAATGTGGCATGAAATGAATGAGGTGATATAAGGAATGTAATCATTTATTCATTAATTAAAACGAATAAACGAAAACGTTGACGTATCAAAGATTCCAGATTCCAACAACATAGTGAAGACATGCTTTAGCCTATAAGTGAACACTCATCCCGAGAATTCCCAGGTAGGCATCCGGGTCCCTCGTCTGATTGGGATATATGCGCAATGCCAGCCTAGACAGAAGACTCAGAATACAGGCGTTCACCCTTCCAGATTGCACGTGTTCGTTATTAAAATATAGAACTTCGACGAGATCTCAAGGTGGTTCAGGTTAAACCTGAGGATCTTGTCCTATTAGTCTAAGAGTAGATCCAGTGATGGAGAGCAACCTTCTTGTAAGGATGAAAGTAGGGATAAGAAGTAGGAGGGAGATAGAGAATAACAAGTAAAAGAAGCAAGTACTGGTTAAATCCTATGGTTATAGACTAGATTATTTTTCTAATAACCTAATTCCCTATAACCATGGCTCTGATACCAATCTGTAACACCCCAACCGATGGCGGAAACATCGGGATGTCACGTATTGATGATTGTTCAGTAGCTCATGGTGAATAATAAATTTCATTAAATAATTTAAATGAATTACATACAATTGTTCTAGAACTTGTACAACAAATTGAATAAAACTATATACATATCTTTAAGCATCAATTCAAATCTTCAAGCAAGTAGAACCTGAAACATGTTAAGTTGAAAATGTTTTGGGTCAACAAAAGTTGGTGAGAATTACATAGGTTTTGATAATAGAATAAAATTGTTGTGCAATTCATGTGTCATGGCAATCTAGTCCATATGCGAAAACATACTAGAAGTAAATCGAGTGCATAATCAACCTTGTTGACTGTTGTAATTGTGGTACATCCCATACGCTCATGGTTCACTCGTTTATATTGCAGTAACAAACACCCACGCAACCTTTGTAGGAGGCACGTATCCGGGTGGGATTGTCAGTCCAATAGATCTATCAATGTATACCGTTTGGCTGATGAATGTTTATGCTAGAATTGTGCTTACCCTAGTCATGTTCAAGACATAATGCAACATAGAAATACACATAGACACATTGATGATTGAATTGCATAAATATTGTTGTAACATGTTTCACCCCAAAAATGGTGATAAATAGAAAAAGGGGCTATGTAAAACTCACCTTAGCAAAATGTTATGTCTCGTAAAAAAAATAGAATAATGTGTTGTGAATGTATGCGAGGCGAATCCCAAAGACTCGACAACGTAGCTAGTCCAAATTGAAGAAAACGAAAAGGAAAGAATATCAAGCTTCCAATTCGTCAATTACAAGAGCTTATAATCAAAGCTTCAATTGTAGAAGTAATAGACTATAGAAGAAAGGTATGAGGGAAAGTTTAATCGGATTGAAACAATCGATTTAGAGGTGCAAAGTATAATGGGTCATAGGTGGGTTTTTATACTAGTTTTGGAGTCAATTAGCCATTAAAATTGGTCAACACCATAAAGTAAGGTTTTATGATGAATTGACTATTTGACTAAGACTTTGACTGTTTGACTAAGACTTTGACTAGGACTTTGACTATTTGACTCAATGCTTTATTTAAAAAAAAAAAATCTTGTATGTGAAAAAAAAAAGAATTTAGAATCATATTATTATTATTATAATTTATATACATTTATGTATGTATATAAGTTGTGAGTTAGGATAAATAAAGACTTAGGCACATTTGTATAATATTAATGATAAAGGTGTAATAAAAAAACAATATATATATAAGGGTTTTTTTATGTATTAAAATTTTGGGGAAAATTTTGCGATGTTACATAACTTGAGTTACTCTATCCTTTCGATTAACTAGGGGCAATATCTACATACTTACCCCTATCAAGAATTTTAGCTACTTATGTATTTCTCATAGACCCACCTTAGAACCGCATACTATCCCCCGTCTACTATTATCCCGAGGGATGTAATGATTTATGGGTCTATTCTATCATGCGCGATAGGGCATCTATTGAGTTACTCAATTATAGTATGCGTTTATTAGCAACAAGTAATTTGCCTCGGTTTCCAAGACTAACCCGGATTTTTAACATAGCCACTTTCTAGCCTCTTGGGTTCATCCCCGAATCCAACTCTCGTCCTTTTTGGTTTACTAGTATGTTATAACATACTTCGCTTTACACTAACATTTTCCAAGTATCATAATCCAAGGTACAATCCATTACGGTTCGCCCTGTTTAAACCTCACACCAAGTGACTTATTCGGTTTACTATGCTCGGGCTCGCCCATAATATATCTAGTTCGTGTTTGTCAATTTTAATTTGGTTTTACCCAAATTCCTGTTTTGCCATTTCGATTGGTGGTCATTGCTCCAACCGACCCGTTTAAAGACTTTTGAGTTTCAGATTTCAAATTGTTTGTATATTTAGAACGCTTAGTTTCTAAAAAAAAAAAAATCCTTTTTCTGGTTTACTGGTCTCAATATAAGTTGAGGTGGTTTTTCTTTTCATATTACATGGTGTCGATGTGGTCTTTACAACGAATTGTATCGACTAGTCTTCTATTATCACCAATTGCATTAGATTGTACCAATTATACAACCCAAGGTTTTCATAGTTTACACTTTTTCATCCTTAACCCAAGGGTTGAATGATTTACTGATTTATTACGGCCCAAATCCGTTGTTTATGTCATTAATCCGAAGATTTACGACTTACCCGAATGTGATTATGACTCAACCTTTTATTATGGTTCAAGTCCCCTTTTTACGAATTTAGCCTTCTATAAAACTTCAAGTTTAATTATAGCTTAACCTTGATTAAGGTCCAAGGCTGTTTACGAATTAAATTTGTTTATGACTCAGCCTTGATTAAAGTTCAAGTCTATTTCCAAACTGAATTTACTTATGACTCAACCTTGATTAAGATTCAAGTCCATTTACAAACCGAATTTACTCATGACTCAACCTTAATTAAGGTTCAAGTCTATTCCAAACCGAATTTACTTATGACTCAACCTTGATTGTGGTTCAAGTTCATTTCCAAACCGAATTTACTTATGACTCAACCTTGATTAAGGTTTAAGTCTATTTACAAACCGAATTTACTTATGACTCAACCTTGATTAAGGTTCAAGTCTATTTACAAACCGAATTTACTTATGACTCAATCTTGATTAAGGTTCGAGTCTATCTCTGTAACAGCCAAAGGTAACTCGCATAGTATATTGCCCGCTTTGCTATCCCAGCGTATAAGCTGGTGCCTTGCTCAAGGTCTTGCATGGATCGCATCCCTGCCGTGTTAGACAGTGGACTACGTCTAAAATCCCCCGACACCTCACACTTACTAAGCTTTTGCTACATAGATTGCATATGTATTAATTATAAGAAACCCATCGTATCATATGTTTAACACTTACCTGGCCAGGGTAACAAATTCGCATATGGTACACACAGACTTTTTATAATTCGGACATCACATCCTATGCAAGCAAATTTTTAGCTTCTGCTTGTGTCCCATATTTTATTTGGTAAACTTTTTTCTGGATATTTATTTGATATTTGGTCTTACCTTTATTCATTTAAAACCAACGATGTGTTTTCGTTTCGAAATACTTTGTGTGATCACACCCATTGGCATGACCACAATGCTTCTCTAGCATTCTTTATTTTCAAGCGTTAGTTTGGGAAGATTACCCACATCCCGATTTCGGTGTTCAAGTTACCTTTGTGTATTGATTGTTCACTATCGCGAACAATGCACATTTCTCATTTTGCTTCTTGCTTGTGTATGCAATTACCACTCTTCATGTGATAATTGCATACTAATGCACCTACTATGATTCAGAGCATGTACCTGATTGATACTTGCCCTTGTGTTTCCCATTTGTTATCGATCCGTTAGCCTGAATCGTTACTTGGCGTGGTTCCTGGGTGAGCATGCTACCAGTCGTGCTCCCAAACCCTCCACAACCGTGTTGTGTGATTCATTCGATCCTATCTTGATCGAATACCGTGTTCTTTTCCCTGTCACATTTTCAATTACAATTGATTAGCCACAAGACATCTCATTGCTAGTATGCATCATTGCAATAATAATACTAGAATAATTGTTACACAAGAATTTCGTTGCCCGAATTAGTCATTGGTTAGGCCCCATGCCACCTAAGCATTTCTTTACCAAGCTTTTGAGACAACCTAAAGTCTCATGACATTCCAATTACTTATCTATAACAATCTCTGATTGAACCGGATTGTTATTTCGGATCATACTCACCGGATTTTTTTGATCAAGCCCCGAACCGAACACCCTTCAAAACTTTGAGCGCACAGTTTGAGTCCAAGTATCCTTCCCGACACTTGGATCCCTCAAACCTATGGCTCTGATACCACTTGTAAGACCCTAACCTGTAAACACGCGATTAACTTTTAAACTTACGGGCTTTGATCTTATTGAATAACACTCCCGATTTAAAACTTTGATATCTGTGAAATCCAACCCATTATGATTTCTACATTATAGGTCCCAAATTTTTTTTTTGTAATTAGGTTTACTAAAAACATGTACTAAATCCCGCGTTTAATCGGGAACTTCAAATGCGGAAGCTTGATGATTGCTCGAGTGTGTTCGGTTCTTCTAACAAGTCTTGATCATCATCCATCTAGTGCAACCGAGTACATGTGGGTTAAACACGATTAATTAACCCATTAAACGTTACTAGAATCGAGTAGGATGGAAAGTATAAAAAAAAGAGTTTTGTTACTATAATTTCCAGCATTAATCCCCCTTGAGGTTCTGGATCCCCTTTTAGGTTCTGGATTCCCTTTTTAGGTTCTGGATCCTCTTTATAGGTTATGTATCCTCTTGAGGTTCTGGATCCCCCCTTTTAGGTTCTGGATCCCCTTTTTAGGTTCTGGATCCTCTTGAGGTTCTGGATCCCCTTTTAGGTCATGGATCCCCCTTTTAGGTTCTGGATCATATCCAAAAAAAGGGGAACCATGACTCGTTAAGGCCATAGGTTTTACAAAACCTCATTAGACCATTCAAAAAGCATAATAATCATTTTGTGAACTTATTGGACTCTTGTTTAACTAAAATCATCATCTGGTTTATGTCATTACGACCCGGTTCCCAGTTTTAAATGTTTATGTCGATTTTTACCCAAATCGACCCGTTAAGGCCTTGGTCTCTACAAGACACTTTTTAATCACAACAAAGTCATTGAAATAATATTGTCAACTCATTGGACACATGTTCAACTAAAAGCATTTCCGTTTTGTGTCATTATGACTTGGTTATTAGATTTAATCTTTAGTAAATCTATAAATTCCTAAAATGCCCCTTTATAGCCAAATCCATAAGTTTAGCCATCCATGGTGACACTTTTGATTCAACCCATTTCTTTTGACTCATTGACTTGTTTAAAAACCTCTAAGTCCTTCGGAACTTAGATTTTCAGCTTTTCTCAAGTTTTCTCATATTTAGTAAATTCTAAGCGCATTAGTGCGCATTAGACATGGTGATGGAAATAACTAACTTGGTTGACACCCACACTTTATGTGAGTAGCTTTAGTACCCACATTGCTTCGCCCAAAGGCGTTTATTTAGCTATGGACTTACGGGTGGCGTTGACCCATACCTTGCACCCATATGGATTACTTAGGCAACGAGTGCCCAATTTTCCAAGTGTTCTCCTGTATACACTCTAGATTGACCACATTAGTCTCTTGGGACTCAATGGTATTTCATTTACCATTTGACCCGTTATCCACAAGTTTCTTAAAGCTTAGATAACTGGATTTTAATGTCGGGTTTGAATGGTGAGGGAATCACCCCTTCGACCCGTTAAGACTCATGATTACTTAACTTCCTTATTCATGTGAATTTCATCCAAAATCTGAGTTTAGACTCTTGTTTACCATATGGCTTTATTGGTTGACCCAATTGATGATTTCCATCATTTGATCAACACTATATGACTCATTTATGACTATGAATTTTGTTTTGACATGAAATCGCATCAATCACTCGATTAATAGGTTTCACCCCTTGAAGTCATACATTTTTTCCCACTTCAAAGTTTATACCCTTATATCAATACAAGAGTTGTATTTGTAGACTAGTAGTGTAAGTATTACTTACATCATATCCGTTTCGCTTCCGTACCCATTGAGCTTGCATCCGTTTGACCCGTTTGCTCCCTAGTCCTTGTACCTAACTTTGGGACATGTCAAACCCTTTTTTTGTTAGAACACATAATATGGATTTCTTTCATAATCCATGGCATCATGTATTCATTTCTCCTCAAGCTCAACGTTTACATTTCTGGTTTTCATGTTCATACGTGTTTTACACATTTATTTTCTCATTCAAGCATTTCATCAAACACCTTATATGCACTAATTTCATCATGTTAGTTCTAGGTGTTCAAGACTTTCTAGATTCCACCATGGCTTACCTAACCATTTGCACATGATCAACTCACCAATTAGCATACATACATGATACAAATCACATATAGTTGCAAGATTTACCACATAGTAGGGTAATTCATGTTTAGGGTAAAAACCCACTACTTATACATAATGAGAATTCACAAATTCATATGAATCAACATCATATAACAATTCATCACGTTTTATAGCTTCCTTGATGTCTACTAACACATAGAAATCCATAGAAGCTAGGAATTCACGTTTTTAATGTGAACCCTAATTTACCATCTTCCACATACAAGTGTTTTAGGTGAAATCAAATGGGTCTAAAGATATCTTGTGATGTGTAGAACACTAGATAAACAAGAATTTCATCATGCATCAAGAAAACTCCCTTGATTTGAACAGATTTGTGCTTAGTAGATGAGTTAGGGTTGGAGCCCTTCTTGGGGTCTCCTGAATATCATACGCACACACACACATTGTGTGTGTTTTATGTTTATTAATAAAACCAACTTTATCATTTTGGCAACTATGGTCCCTCAAGTTCCAATTTCCATGATTATTAGATAACATCACGATCTAGGTTGGTCTCGTGTATTGAGTTTTAGCCTCGTTTTTATCCGTTGACTAAAACATCCACCGCTAAATTTGCTTTAGATACTTTATCAATTACGCCAAATGGCGTATTTAGGCGAAACAAGATTTCGGGGTGTTACACTACTTACTTTTCAAAGAGAAATCAATCAAAAGAAAAAGTTACAAAACTCTGGAAAAACTGCTAATGACTATATTTCAGGTAGCACAACACTCTTAGGACAAGATTCACCTTCTTGTTTTAATGATTTTGGATCTTTTGATAACATTGACATAACTGCTGGGATCTCATCAGAAAGGTCATATCTAGCTTATGACAATGATGAAAATAGTCAAACTACTGATAACATGTGTTTTATAATGGATGATTTAAAAAATTTCAGTAGTGATGACTTAGAGGAAATGGATATACTACACCAACTGGCCATGTTAAGCATAAAAACTAACAAATTTTATAAAAGGTCAGGTTGGAAATTTCTAGGACCGAACAGTTCAACAAAAGTTGGTTTTGACAAATCAAAATTGAGATGTCATAAGTGTCAGAAGTTGGGACACTTTGCTAGAGAGTGTAGAAGCTGTAGCTTTAACCAATCACAATATGGAAACCAAATAAACCCTAGTTACAATAGGAACTTTGGAACACAGGTAAGTGCACATTTTGTACAGGCACAAGCTCCACAAATCTAATATGTGCGATAGATACAATATATTCAGATGCCTGCTCATCAACAGCAGAGCCAACAATAGATGACTTCCATTCCTACTGCTCAACAACCTCCACAAGCTCAACAACCCACTCAACAAAGTTTTTTCACAAATGGGTATGTTAGCTGGAGTAGTCTTCCTTTTGATACAACAGAATGCAGTCCTAATGCAGACAACAAAATGTTTGACATCAACTAGGGTGAACCTGATAATGGCAGAAAGAACTTTGCCTTAATGGCTTTTGAGGGATGCTCCTCTAATGCTGCCTTATCTCATTTATCAAAAGAGTCTCTTTTAAAACTTTGCTCAGAATCATGTAAAGAATCATTTTCTTTATTAAGAGAGTCCAATGTGCATCTATAAGACAAAGCCAATGACTCTGAAAGAAAATACACTCAAATGAAATGTGTTGATACAAGTTTTGCGACTAGTGCTATTGGATTGCACATTCAATTCTATTTTGGCCATTATGTAGGGTTGAAAGTGGAACTTAAATGGGTCGAAGGTGATTAAAACTGGTCGAAGGTAGATGATACAGGTCGAAGGAAGAGTTTTGTAGGGATTTGTGTTGATTCGGCCAAACAAAGGGGCGAACCTGCACATTCGACCCTACGTAGGGGCGAATGTGCAGGCTATATATAGTTTGATTTTCATTTTGAAGTTAAGTTTTTGGTCATTTGTTTCCCTCCTTCGATCTGGTTTTCTCCCTGGGGTTTTGTTTGAGTCTGAATTGTGATTATATCATTATAAACAAGGTTTTATACAATTTATCAAGTATGTTTATGAATGAAAAGGAATGTTAAAGGTGATTTGTGTGTTTTGCTGATTTTATTATCATTTCATAACTGATTCAGGGATTCCGCACCTGAATGGGTACACTAGTTTGATCAAACCAATTGTTTTTGACAAAACGATCCTCCTACAAAGTGGTATCAGAGCCATAAGGATCAAACAACTACGAATTGATAATATTTGAGCTGATTTGCACCCACATTTGATTGAAAATTTTCTGTTTTCAAAGAACAATGGTTTTTGATGAACATTGATTGATTCGGACTAGTTTTCATGGATAAAATCTAGAATTCTCTTTATTAAACTTGTTCCAAATCAATTCCAAAGCAAAACCTGCAAAACATCATCAAAATTCATCAACTTTTGAAAAATTGAGGTCAAATTAAATAATCCTCAAAGAATAGCCGTTTTTCAAATGAAAAGGGTCGAACCTAGGGGAGAACGGTCGAACGTGTGAGTTTTAGGTCGAATCTGAGAATTTTAGGTCGAACGTGGTCATTTTTAGGGTCGAACCTAGAATTTGTGAGTGTGTTGTTGTACATTCGACCAGATTGTGTACATTCGACCAAACGTGAGGTCGAAAGTGGGATTATTTTGGTCGAAAGTGAAATAATTTGTTATATTCTACATTCGGATCATCAGAAAGGGTCAAACCTGGAACATTTCCACCTTCGAACCCACGTTTAGTGCAAAAGGGGCAAACGTAGAATCTGATCAAAAATTTTTCTAAGTGTTTCGTGTTTTGAACTTTGAAGACGATATGTGGAACTTTCCAACAACACCAAGGCCTAATACTACACAACAACAGCACGTGACAATGGATCCTTGGACCGTAGTTGCACAGAAGATGACTAGTCAACCATCTCAGCTGATCAATTACTTAGCAATGACTAATTCATGATTTATCCTCAAGTAGCGGGAGTCGTCCACCAAAGCTGATGGAGATGGTGGATTACAATCAATGGAAGACCAAGTTCAAGTTTCATTTGGAGGGAATGGGAATGGAAGGCACCGAAGCATGTCAAATGATAGATAAGGGTTATGTAGCACCGGTTTTGGAGAACATAGGTGAACCAATTCCATTGGAAAGCTTAGCTGAGGATGAGAAGAAGAAATTTTCGGTGGAGAAGAAGACGTCATCCCAACTATCTCAGGCTATCAACACTGATCTTCTACATCAATTCGGTTCTTGTACAACTTCAAAGTAGCTGTGGGATATGTTGAGGAATCGTCATGATGGGAACGAGAAAACTAGGAAGTTAAGGATGGAAGAGTTGAGAAAAGAGTTTGACAATTTTAGTTACATGGGGAATGAGACTTTGAAGGAGTTGATTCCTAGATATTGCCATTTGTTGACTGAATTGTCAAGTTATGAGATTAATATTCCAATGTCCGGATTGGTGGATAAATTTGCCGATGCATTACCACCATACTAGAATCAACACATTCAGGTCCTAAAGGAGAAAGATGCCTATCAATATTGGACTATCAATGAGTTCATTCAAAAGTTGGAGAACAAAGAGATGGAAGAGAAGAGGAAAGCAAAGAGAGTCCAAGTTCCTCAAAATCCAGAGTTATATCATGGTAGTACCTCTTCTACTTTGACTAGTTCAAGTACTAGTAGTTCTGTTGCTCCACACATTGCTTGTGTTTCAAGCGTTATTGAACCAACCAAAACCCCAATAAACTATCTAGCTCAAACCTCATCTTATACACCACCATCATACACTATGATGTGTTGCAAAACACATCTCTTTTCCTATGTATTTTGTATAGTGTTTGGTCAGGTTTTTATTCGTTTCGTGTCATTTTTAGTATGTATTTTTTTATTTTATTATTTTATAGGTGTTCGTGGAGAATGAGCTCAAAACGTAAGAATTTTAATCGAGACATAAACACCTGAGAAGCAGGTGTTCATGGACGTTGAAGTATAAACGAGTAACTTTGGTCGAGCCAAGAACACCCGAGTCGGGATCATAGAGTTATACTAATAACAATAATAATAATAATTAAATAAAAAAACAAAACTAGTGACTTGTAAGTCACGATGCAAAAAATAAAATAAAATAAAATAAATTGAAAGTGGAGGCCCATTAATTGGATATTAGAGAATTGAAGAGATGACACATTATAAATTGGGATATTATTATTATTATTGGAGGGTTTGTAAAACAGCCGCAATAAAAAAAAGTCGACAGAAGGATCGCATGAACAGCAGCATGAATAAAGGTTTTTAGAGGTTAATTGTGTAACACCCCAACCGATGGCGGAAACATCGGGATGTCACGTAGTGATGATTGTTCAATAGCTCATGGTACTAAATGAAAGTTGAATAATATTTAACAATTTACAATTTGTCACACAATTTAATAACTACATAAAATTGATTTACATAAACTAGGTCCAAAGCTCCTATGTGATCCAAGACTTGTACAACTTCCAATAGCAAATAAACCTGAAACATGTTAAGTTGAAAATATGGGGGGGTCAACTATAAATAGTTGGTGAGAATACATAGGTTTTGCATATAGTTGAAAACAATATGTTGTATAGCAATCATTGTTGAAGTATAATAATGACTAATGATAGAATATGAGTCCGACATGTAACCATGCGTCTTTTGTACAATCAAACCTTGTGTCGACTGAGACCTAACTCGCAAGTTAGTAAAAGTGTAACTGTTATCGATCAGCCCTGAATTTATGCGGGGGGATGGGTTTGTCAGACCTATAATGCTATAATCTAAACAGGCGGCTTGATCAATGTTAATGATTGTACTGCGTCTTTTTGTTACAGTCAAATGATAGAATGAGTAAATGGTAGTGTAATTGAATCACAAGTTTCAACAATGTAAGAATGAGTAAATGATAGTGTATAAAATGTTTAAACATGTTTCACCCCAAAATGTAAAACAGAAAAAAAAGGGGCTATGTAAACTCACCTTCGATAAGTTGTATAAACCTCTAAGCGTCGTGAATGTATGTGAGGCGAATCTCGAAGACTCAACCTAAAGTTTCAAGTATCCACAATAAATTTCTAAACTTAAAAGTGTCTTAAGTTTCTTAGGCTTAGCATCAGGTTTTGTAGACTAAATTGGGAACTTGGGCTTTCGAAATGATATTGATTTGAAATTGGTTGATTTAAATAAATTTCGAGTATTCCATAGGATGCATGTATATAAATTTGTGATAATTGACATTTTATATCCCCAAAAACTTAATACAATCAAACTTTTATGGGTTTGGAATAACAATTTAGTTATTACTTCCTTTCGAACTTAATTTGATAAAATGTATCTTAATTAATAACAAAATATAAAATATGGTAATATAAGTGAATAATGCGAAAATATTAAAGATTTTGGATGCACACTATTTTGGAGTACTTATCATAATTATATAAAGCTCTAAAATATGTATTTGGTATTTTTTAAATGAATATAAGTGTCGTAAATGTAATAATATTGATTTAATTAGTATAAAAATTATAAAAATATAATTTTTATAAAAAAAATGTTGTTACTGATGTATAATGTTGGAAATAAAATTTATATAATAATTTCTGTTTTTTAAACATTTATTTTCCTTAATAATCAATAACTTGATTTAAAATACCAAAATAATATTAAAACATAATATTTTTCTGAAATAGTAATTTTTACAGAGTCATATATGATAAAAGAATTTATATAAAAATTTTGGGCTTTTGAAACACTCAAATCGGGTTTATAATGAATTTATTATGAATTAAACAAGAAAATATATTAAATATATAAATAAAATATATTTTCGGAAATAAAAATCTGAATAATGATATTTAGGGTATGAACATCATTATGTAAAATTTTGGGAATTTTTGAAGGCTTATAAGTATTTTAAATAATTAAAGTGAATAATTATATAATTTAAACCTATAAATCGAAAAACCAAAAAAAGAATGCATAGGGTGTGGCTCGAACCCGGGCATTGGGCAGGTTTAACCTTAACACCCAGGTGCCTAACCAACTGGGCTACTATGCTGTTTGTTATGAATTTGATTAAAAAAATATAAAACTTAATGCAAAAATCGAGTCTGTTTCCCATTTGATGCTAGCGAACCCTAACCCCAACCTAAAACGAAATTGATGAATCTACAAGCCACGACATCAAACGAAAATAAGGGGCTACTATAGACCATCAAAACCCGATCAAAACCATATAAAATAAGTAAACTAACCTGCTCGATTCGACGTGTAATCTCGAGTCAACAAAATAGACACAAAAGCTCTAAATCTGATCAATTGGGAGGTTTTGAGAGGGAATTGATAAAGGGTTAATGTAAATCGGCAAGTTATGAATGTTTCTGCAGAATTAATCAAGTTATAATGCTCCAATTTAAAGGTTTCAAGCTTTGGGTGTTTTAAAGTTAAAAACGCATCTTGTGCAATCAATTAGCCTATGATTTCGGAATTTAAATACAAATTGACTATGGAAAACTTCAAATCGGCATATTAAGTGCAAATTTGCATAGTTTAAACGCGGATTAGATCACGATTTGGAAAGAATGTAAATTGCAGTTGACTTTCTAAAGTCATTTGTATAGATGTGGAAGGGTTAAATTTGTTTAGTTTGGATATTAATCACTAAATAGATTGTAGCTCAGTTGGTTGTTGGACGGTTTGGCATGGCTGTGGACGCGGGTTCAACTCCCGGTCCACACAATAAATTTTTGGCATTTTTATTACATAGACGATATTAATTTATATTCATATTATGATTATAGAAGGTTAAAAACGTTACAAAATATTTTTAAATTATACAAAACGTCGGGAAATCCAATGATTATATTAAATAACTATTAATTTAAGGTGTTTAAGAAAAACATATATTGTTTAAAACAAACTAATTTTTTTATTAATTAAAAATTTAGGGAAAATATGCGATGTTACAAATTGAAGGTCAGGAAGGCTCGGGTTCAAAAGTGAAGTTACGGGTTCGCTCACTAAATGTTTTAGTTTTTATATTTATTTACTTCGTGTTCATGAATATTGAGATCATGACTTTGAATATTTTTGAACCTTTGGTTTTATTGTTTTTCATTATTATGAGTAGCTAAATCTTGAACCATTACCTAGGTTGTATGATGAATATATGATAATTTTATAGTTCTCGGTTTTGGATTTATTTTTGAATGGTTAATGTTTTGGTAAAAGTTTGGTTGGTGTTTATTATGATGTGTGTGCATACTTAAGTCTAGTTTATTATTTTTGATAGTTCCATAATCCTCTTAGTGAATGTCTTTCATGTTTGGATGATTATTAAGGGTTACCTGCTAGGTGCTTGTAGCTTATTTTATGGTTTTGTGCACGAAAGCCATTGGAACTTGATAAGAGAATTTAGAGGACTTAAATATTCTTCCATTCTTGAGACCGGAAGGTGATGGAATGTTGGATTGTCTAGAGCTTTAGGTGTTAGGTTTTAGGTGAGACCAAGAGGTGATCCTATCCTAGTTGTCTTTAGTTTCTTGCAATTCCAAGTCATAGTTAACCCAACTAAATTACTCCTTTACATCTTCGGGTGTATTGTGATTAGAGAGACCGAGAGGTGATCGAGTCATTAGAGTACCTTTACATTCTTAGTGAGGTGAGACCGGGAGGTGATCCGAGCTAGATAACCAGTGTTTTATTCTTTAGGATTCTTTGGGGTGTGTTGGTGAGACCGAGGGGAGATCTAGCACGTCCTACGGTTTCTTAAGTTATCTTTAGAATCTGGTAAGCCATTCAGTTTTCCATTACCGAGAGTTGTGAGTTTTCATGTAGGATTCTTGACCTAGGTAGTTCCATTCCTATCCTGATATTTTCCTCAATTATCCTTGCTGTCAGTTTATCTTGTTTATTTACTTTATTTATTTTATTTTATTTAATTATTAAAAAAACCAAAAACCATTTTAAAAAATCATTTAGTTTAAGTCTTAGTCGAGTCTAATTTTGTTTTCTAGTTGTATCCTGTGGGTTCGATACTCGGACTTACTTAGTCTGTACTGCATTGATAGGTACACTTGCCTGTCGTGTGGTCTAGTTTAGTTGAGTCTGTTTTATATTACTAGGTGTCTAGGTTGTTTATATTTTTAGACCGTACACAACACATCAAGTTTTTGGCGCCGTTGCCGGGGACACTTGACGATTGCAAAATTAGCTTTGATTAGGACGTCACTGATTAATTGGTCTTATTTGAGTCTTTTTGGTTTTTAGCGTGACTAGAGAGTCTTAGGTTTTTATTTTCTTTTTGTGCTTTTTATTTATTATTTGTTGTTTATATTTCATTTATTTTTGTTCTTCTTTACACGTTTTTTTTTCTTTTTTCTATATGTCTTGCAGTTTTATGCCACAAACTCGTTCGCAGGGACCATCTAAGCAGATCATACCAAAGCCCGAGCGAGACATTGTTGACATTCGGAGGGAACTTCTTCGTGCTAACAATCGAGCCAAAAAGGTACGTTTTTCTCTCCCTGCTACTATCATGGGCGACTCTCAACCTCTACCACCTAGACGTACTGTCCACCAGATGGCCTGTGAGGGAGCCACGGGAGTGAGAACTCTTATTACTCGGACTGCCATGCCCAATAACCACACTTGGCAGATCCCCTCACACGTCATCAACACCATCACCCATACTGCCCAGTTCAATGGCCTGGATGATGGAGGATGCTCCAGGCCATCTGTCCCGTTTTGTGCGCATTTGTGACACCTTTGGTCTGACAGGTGTCACCCCAGACACGATCTATCTTAGAGTTTTTCCATTTTCTCTGTCTGGGCGTGCTGCCACTTGGTTGCATACTCTTCCACAGGATTCCATCACTACCTGGGAAGACTTGAAGACTAAGTTTCTAAGAAAATATTATCCTCCTTCTAAGGCCGCTCGCATTAGGGACCAGATCCACTCATTTCGAATGGATCTAGACGAGCCATACCACTTGGCCTGGGAGAGGTTCAACACTTTTTTGAACAAGTGTCCCAGCATGGACTTTCTGATTGGGCCCTTGTAGAGAAATTTTACAATGGCCTTACTTATGCTACACGGCAGATGTTTAACACTGCTGCTGGGGACACATTATGGATAAAAATGACCCTGATGAGTGTAAGGAAATGTTTGAGAGTTTTGCTCTAGCTGAATAGCAAAACCCAGCCCACGGGGATTCCATCCCAGTTACTAGGTCTACCTCCTCCACTACTAAAGGTGTTCATCAGGTCACTCATGAGACTAGTATGGCTGCTACTATAGAGGCTTTAGCGAGAGAGGTTAAAGAGCTTAAGATGAGTGCAATTAAGTGTGAGATTTGTAGGGGTGGACATGACACCATAGACTGCCCAGTAGGAAATCATGAGCATGTAGATTATTTGGGGAGTTCTAACCGGGGAAATGGTAATAATTATAACTCGGGATGGAGGAACCAATCTAATTCTGGGTGGAGGTCTGATTTGGGAGATATAGGTGATAGTTCATGTTCTAGTTTGAAGAGGATAGAGGAGATGATAGCTAGTCAGATGCTCACTCAGCTGGTTGGAAAAGACCAGCAAACCACTTAGAAACTTGAGGAGCATGACCTAATGCTTAGGAACCAGCAGAATACTTTGTTAGACCTAAAGAGAAAAGTAGAAGATATTTCACAGAAACTCTCTATTAGGTCACCAGGTACTTTCCTTGGTAACACTGAGGAGAACCCTAAGGGTACAGCGATGGCTGTGAGCACCCGTAGTGGTAGGGGTGTGACTGAGAGAGTTGAGGTACCGGTTGAGGATGAGGAGGAACCAGTAGATGAGGAGATAGAGTTATAGACACCTGCTAGGACACCCTCTAGAGTAGCTACATCCAGTCCTGTGTCTAGTAGTGAGGGTCCTTCTGAGAGAGTGGTGGTGGATAGAGAGAGTGAAAGGCAGGTAGAGCCCACTAGAGTGTATAAGCCCACTGCTCCTTATCCAGGTAGGTTGTTGCAGAATAAGATAGATCACCAATATGATAAATTTATTGAACTTATTAAGCAACTTAAGGTGAACCTACCCTTTATAGAAGTCCTCCAGAGCATGCCTAAATATGTTAAGTTCCTCAAGAACATCATGGCTAATAAGAAAAAGCTTGAGGAACTTTCACAGGTTACTTTAAGTGAGGAGTGTTCTGCGGTCTTGCAGAATAAGCTGCCAGTTAAGATGGATGATCCTGGTAGTTTTATCATTGCATGTTCCATAGGTGACCTGTCCATTAAGAATGCTCTTGCTGACCTAGGTGCTAGTGTTAATTTAATGCCATACTCCATTTTTAAGTAATTAGACCTAGGAGAACTTAAGCCCACCCGCATGTATATCCAGCTGGCGGACAAGTCCACCAAATTCCCTCGTGGTATTATTGAGAATCTTTTGGTTAAGGTGGAAAAGTTCGTGTTTCCTGTGGATTTCGAAGTGTTAGATATGCCTGAGGATGATGTCGTGCCTTTAGTTTTAGGTCGTCCTTTCTTGGCTACTTCTAGAGTTGTAGTAGACATGGGAGAGGGTAAGTTTAGCATAAGTGTGGGGGAAGAGCAGGTTGAGTTTGGGATTATGCCTAGGATGAGAGGAGATTTGTTAGATGAGTTACAGGCTATAGATGATCATCTGGATCATGAGTTGGAGAAATTAATCCCTAAGGAGATTGAAAGTAGGAGAAGAAAAGGGAAGGAGAAAGAGACGGTAAGTGTTGTGAATTGGTGGATGAATTTACCGGGTAGGTATAGGAATAGGAAAGAACCCGAGAGAAAGGAAGAGGTGTTGAAGGTGTATGATTTCTGGGGTGGTTCGTATTGCAAGGAGAAGCCACCCGATGCTTGAGTGATTGATGCATAGGCACACCTGGATGCGTCCGAGTTGTAGAGTTTGTAGAGTTCTATGATTAGATTTTTTTTCCTCTTTGTTTTCGGTTTGTGTTTGTTTTGTTTTGCAGGTTTTTATGTTTGTTTGGCAATGACAACTCACATTATGAGCGAATCCCGTGTATTTATTTATATATTTATATGATTGGGATTTTTGGTGAAGGTTTGGGTAATAATTTTTTTTTCTAAACATTAAATTTGATTAACTTTCTGTGAAAAAAGGTTCTTCGTGTAATGCCAAGAGCTTGGGCTGACCTGTTCGTCTCATGTGAACAGTAATTACCCCGGAAAGTTATACCTTATTCACTCACGACGCGCGTTGAGATCACCAGTGTCCTTCACGTTGCGTGAGTTAATTAAAAAAAATATTTTCTACCCTATTTTATTCTACCACCGTTCACAGCCATTTTACCACATATTTTACCATCACCTACCACATTCCACCATCTTGCCTTTCAAGTACGTTTCTTGCATTTTTGCATATTGAGTCGGTTGAGTCTGTATTTTTTATTTTATTTTTTTTAGAGTCTTTTATTTTATTTTTGAGTCAGTTTTCTCTTGACCCACTTTGGGGATATCTTCCCTTCAAGTGTGGAGATGACGGAGAGAGTCGATTTTGAGTCATTGGTTTGTCTAATATATTTTATTGCTAGTTTGGATCTAGTCGCCCGTACTCAATCTCCATTCGGGTGGGGATGACCCAACATTCATTTGAGGCAGCCATTTGTTTTTGTATTTTCTTTTTAGTTTTTATTTGTCAGGTTTGAGTCAAAGGCCGTGAATGAAATGCTATACGGCCTGGTTCAGAAGGACAACTTCAGAACGTTTGCGCCTACACTGCTTATATCCAGGGGAGTCTGTTCCTTTTTGTTGTATTTTTTTTATTTATTTCTTCATTATTTTTTTTTACTCTCACATTGAGGACAATGTGTCATTCAAGTGTGGGGATGGAAACTTCGTTTTTAGGTAGTTTGAGTAAAAAATTAAAAATAAAAAAAAAATTAAATGTCCCTGATCTTTTTTGCATTTTATATGGAAAATGATAGTAAAATTGGGATTTTTGGTTTTCAAAATATTATATATATGAGAAAATAAATAGATTGAAAGCGTGTTTGCTTAAGATGTGTTGGTAGGCCCAGCTAGCTTTGAAAGGTCTCAGGATTGTCCTAATATACCCTATTAAATCATGATATCTTGTGGGTTCTCATCTTAGGAGAAACGGTAGAACTGAAACCGCCTATAGTAATTAGAGGTACCACTGTAGGTTGAAATCCCATATGTATTATTAATTAAATGGCACACTTGATCCTTTTTATGTGAATAAATTCGGTGAAAAGTGGCGCCCGATAAAAAAAATATTCCCATGTCCATCAATTGAGCTAGATGAAAATAAAAATAACTGAAGCCTATGGAGTTTCCCTTGGGGATGGTGACTTGATCGAAACTCCCTCTAGGTCAAGTTAAAAAAAAAAGTGCCGAAGCTCATGATGTCGCTCTCGGGGATGGTGACTCTGGTTGAGACAACATGTGGGTTAGGTATGAAAAAAAAAGAAAAAAAATATATATATCTAAGCTCATACACTTCATCCATCATCCATCATACATTTAATTTTTAATACATTAGGGAGTTTAGTTTGCAGTGGTTAGTAAATCTATATGGTTTAACCTTTGCTTCGAAAGCTTGAGGTAGGATTAGGTGAAGCTGGATATCTTGAGTGTGAGACCCATAGATTGATTGTACACATGAACTTAATTGCTTTACATGATTGGGACCTCATTAGTTGCTGGTTGGGTTTAGTTGGACAACAATACTGACAGTTTTGGTTGACGCGTGATTATATCTTAATTAATGAATCTAAAAGTTTTTGAAACCAAGAGTCCTAATTATGATTCCATTGCAGTCTTTTTCGGGGACGAAAAAGGTTTAAGTGTGGGGATGTTTGATGTGTTGCAAAACACATCTCTATTCCTATGTATTTTTTATAGTGTTTGGTCAGGTTTTTATTCGTTTCATGTCATTTTTAGTATGTATTTATTTATTTTATTATTTTATAGGTGTTCGTGGAGAATGAGCTCAAAACACCTGAGAAGCAAACACCTGACACAAACACCTGAGAAGCAGGTGTTCATGGACGTTGAAGTATAAACGAGTAACTTTGGTCGAGCCAAGAACACCCAAGTCGGGATCATAGAGTTATACTAATAACAATAATAATAATAATTAAATAAAAAAAATAAAACTAGTGACTTGTAAGTCACGATGCAAAAAATAAAATAAAATAAAAATAATTGAAAGTGGAGGCCCATTAATTGGATATTAGAGAACTAGCTGATTACCTCCGGGAGGGTCCCGAGGTTGAAAAATCTAATTTTACGTGATAACCTATTGCAAATGTCTCAAGTTAACTAACCACAAAATCTCTCAATCATTGCATGTTCATAGTATTCTAATAAGTAATAACTCATATTCCCTAATCTAAAACCTAATTAGTAATTATCTAAGGAATCACTTATGTAAGCTGCAACTATTAAAAAACTTATCACATCTCTCTAATTTCTCACATTCTAATGACTCTTATAATTCCTAACCTAATCAACGAAACAAACACTTAAGTTGGAAGTTGTAATCATTGCATCTCATTATGCCACGTGGCATAATCAAGAGATGGTTGAGGCACCATTGAACGCCACGTCCGCAACTATCAATTCTTTCCGGGAGCATCCCGGGGCTGAAAAATATAACCATTCTAATAATACTAATACTAATAGTAATAATTATTACTCTTGTAATTAAGAACCCGGTTTAAAAGAAAAAACATGATTTATGAATAACATGAACACTCTGTGTGTTTTTTTCCTATATGAACGAAACCCTACAAAAAATAGTCGATTTTCTCCGTTTTTTATATAGGACTATGGTACTCGTTGGAAACATAATAAAACGCTCGTTAATTTGGTGCAATTTTTTTCTTTAAAAAAACTCGTATATAAAAGATATAAACGTTTAAAAATTATGGGAGGAAACATGAGAGATAAAATTTTAAATTTATTTTTAAATTCTTTTTTCCGTAAAATAACTCAATTTAATTTAAGGTATTATGTTTATCTTTTTTTTAATTAAAACAGGAAATAGTTCAAAAACACTAAAATCTTTCAATTATGATGCCACGTGGCACTCTCAAGAGAGGTTGAGGCCTCCATTGCACGCCACGTCAACATATACGTTTTCTTTTATATATATAGATAGATTCTTTTTTTCCTAAAATAACTCAATTTAATTTAGGGTTTTATGTTTATCTTTTTTTTAATTAAAAAAGGAAATAGTTCAAAATCACTAAAATCGTTCAATTATGATGCCACGTGGCACTCTCAAGTGAGGTTGAGGCCTCCATTGCACGCCACGTCAGCATATACGTTTTCTTTTATAAATATAGATAGATTGAAGAGATGACACATTATAAATTGGGAGATTATTATTATTGGAGGGTTTGTAAAACAGCCGCAAAAAAAGTCAACAGAAGGATCGCATGAACAACAACATGACTAAAGGTTTTTAGAGGTTAATTGAAGGTCAGGAAGGCTCGGGTTCAAGAGTGAAGTTACGGGTTCGGTCACTAAAAGTTTTAGTTTTTATATTTATTTACTTTTTGTTCATGAATATTGAGACCATGACTTTGAATATTTTGAACCTTTGGTTTTATTGTTTTTTATTATTATGAGAAGCTAAATCTTGAACCATTACCTAGGTTGTATGATGAATACATGATAATTTTATAGTTCTTGGTTTTGGATTTATTTTTGAATGGTTAATGTTTTGGTAAAAGTATGGTTGGTGTTTATTATGATGTGTGTGCGTACTTAAGTCTGATTTATTATTTTTGATAGTTCCATAATCGTCTTAGTGAATGTCTTTCATGTTTGGATGACTATTAAGGGTTACCTGCTAGATGCTTGTAGCTTATTTTATGGTTTTGTGAACGAAAGCCATTGGAACTTGATAAGAGAATTTAGAGGACTTAAGTATTCTTCCATTCTTGAGACCGGAAGGTGATGGAATGTTGGATTGTCTAGAGCTTTAGGTGTTAGGTTTTAGGTGAAACCAGGAGGTGATCCTATCCTAGTTGTCTTTAGTTTCTTGCAATTCCAAGTCATAGTTAACCCAATTAAATTACTCCTTTACATCTTCGGGTGTATTGTGATTAGAGAGACCGAGAGGTGATCGAGTCATTAGAGTACATTTACATTCTTAGTGAGGTGAGACCGGGAGGTGATCCGAGCTAGATAACCAGTGTTTTATTCTTTAGGATTCTTTGGGGTGTGTTGGTGAGACCGGGAGGAGATCTAGCACGTCCTAGGGTTTCTTATGTTATCTTTAGAATCTTGTAAGCCATTCAGTTTTCCATTACCGAGAGTTGTGTGTTTTCATGTAGGATTCTTGACCTAGGTAGTTGCCTTCCTATCCTGATATTTTCCTCAATTATCCTTGCTGTCAGTTTATCTTGTTTATTTACTTTATTTATTTTATTTTATTTAATTATTAAAAAAACCAAAAACCATTTTAAAAAATCATTTAGTTTAAGTCTTAGTCGAGTCTAGTTTTGTTTTTTAGTTGTGTCCTGTGGGTTCGATAGTCGGACTTACTTAGTCTGTGCTGCATTGATAGGTACACTTGCCTCTCGTGTGGTCTAGTTTAGTTGAGTCTGTTTTATATTAGTAGGTGTCTAGGTTGTTTATATTTTTAGACCATACATAGCACATCCGACTACCAATTACATCCCACCTTTTTCACCTATGCAACAAGCTGCATGTTATTCAGCTAGTTTGAATCAACCTCAACAACAACCATACATTCCTCAAATGAACCCAAGTCAACCAAATCAAAGCTCTAAAGTGTTGGAGACATCTAACTTGAATAACGTCACTGTTGAAGTTGCTCAGCAACATGTAGCACTGGTATCTACTATGGTAGCTTCTTATAATGGTCCGGTAGCTAGTTAAATTGGTAACAATAATCTAACCAGTGAAGACTATGCTCAAATTGATAAGGAGGAAATGGAGCTTATTGACATACAGTGGGCATTTGCTAGTGTTATGAGACGAGCAAGAGAGTTTATAGAGAAGACTGGTAGAACTGATCTTTCTACATCTCCTAACACCACATATGGCTTCAACAAAGCCAAAGTCACATGTTTTAACTGTGGTGGGAAAGGTCATTTCAAGAGAGAGTGCACACAGCCAGCTCAACAAGGAAACAGGAAACCATTTTACACCAATTACTAGAACCGTCAATCTCAGAATCAGGTATCTTATCAAAGCCAAAACAACACCAACTATCAACCATAAAATAATTACCAAAATCGACAAAACACCTCACCAAACAATTCTGTTAGACAAACCACTACACCAAACTAGACCCAAAATCAAACACCACATAATCCAACCAGAACCATAATTCTTATTTCCACACCAAATAGCCAAACATCAACAGATAACCAAAACCAGGCTTTGGTAATTCAAAAGGATGAAGGATTTGATTGGATTGGGATGCAACTAGGTGTTGAAGAGATTACAACTGGTGATGTGGCGTGTGTTGCTCAGAAGATTGATTTGGAGGAGCCGGTATTAGTTGAAGAAGTTTTGGAGATTGAGAAGAGATCTGAAGTGAAGATTGAAGAAATGGTAGAAGAAGCTGATATTCCTGTTGAGAAGACTCCAGGATTGATTCTTGATTCAGTCACTGATATTCCTGAAGAGCGTGACTCAGTATATTCTGATTCGGAGAGCGAGCTAGATTCTGAAGCTAGTGTTAACTCGCTAGATGATGACATTGACCAAATTCTGGCTGAAGCTGATTTTCTTATGACCCGCAAGTCATGCATAGTGGATGACGCTTTCACCAGAATAGATTACTCCAAATTCTTTGCTGGGAAGGAAGCGCACTTTGCTTTGATGGCGATGACAGAGCCTCCGAAACAGGTAAGTACTGATTCCACCATAGATATGAATAGTGACAAATATTGTGGAACATGTGACAGATTGACAGAAGAGAATAAGTACCTTAGGGTACAATTTGAGAGTGCTAGACTCAACTGTCAATCTTATCGCAAAGAAGCACATGAATTCAATAAAGTGCTTGATGGTTACAAAAAGGATATTTCTAATTTGAAGAAAACAATCTCTTTAAAACAATTGGCCATTAATAGTTATATCAATGGATTGGAAGAAACTAAACTTGAAATGGCAACCATCAAGTGCTTTGCTAAGAAGGTCAACAAGAAACTAGAAAGTTACAAACATATTTCATATGTTGTTGACCATATCATAGAAGAACCCTCACAACCGAGTAGTGCAAACTACAAGGCTGTTCCATCTCCCGTGTTATTTGAGAATCACACTTTACACTCAATAACACCGGAGAGTTCAATTAAATCTGAATCTACATCGGACAATAAATCTAACACTTCTAGTGTTGGGGATCCTCATTATGATGTTAGACCAATTTTCGGATTGAACAATGAGGGTGTAATTGCTGTAACTGATGATTCTGATTCGAATGATGAGATATCTGAGAAAGCGAGTGATATACCCATTGAAAATCACATTATTACCAATGAACGGTATCACCTTCTCAGATTTCACATCCAATGGCTAACGATCATCAAGTGAATCAGTCAGTTAAGCAAGTTGAGAAGAATGAACCGAGTGACAAACCCGCCAAAGTATTTTATCGGATGGAAGGATCCGATAAGATTATCTCTGACAAGGAATACCCAATAAAGTTTGCCAATTACTCAAAGATTGAGAAAATCTGGCAGGAGAGTACTATTTGGTTCCCCAAACACGAGAGAATCAATGATGTACCTCCAGAGATCTTAAAGAAAATTTATTTGGATGTTCCTAAAGAACCTAAGGTTCATGTCACCGAGTTTATCAAGACGAAGGAAAAGGCAAACAATTTTCTTGAGCCGACTTACTCAAAGGACCCAGCTCCTGAGAGTTTAAGACGAAGGTGTGTGGATGACCAATATCCTATCACTTCTTATGCAAAGTCGAACGCCAAGAACGTTTTTGAAGAGTACCGTGCATGCTTGAAGTAGAAATATCAAAGTCCAGTCGACAATCACTGTTATCCACAACGACGTTTTGTCCCTCAACCAGCACCGTTTTATAATCAAAGCCGATATTTTCAAAAGAGTGATAATCGTCAGATGGCATATGATCATCGTAAAAGGATAGCCATGGAAAAACCTTTAACGAAACTAGTGGTGAACACAACTGTAGATAAACAGAAGGTTCCACCAAAACCTGCTGTTAAAATGGTTGGACCTGTCTCTGTTAAATCAGAGAAGGTAACTAAGAAAGTTTCCTTTAAGAATGAAGTAAAGAAACCGACTGAGACCCCAAAATCTCAGATTCGGATCTTGAAACGTTTGGAACAATTCTGATCACCGGTGGGTTCTCAAGGTGCTTCAACTTCAAAAGCAAATGTAAAACCTGAAAGTGAGAAGAATTTGGTTAATCAGAAAAAGGTTAATTCAAATTCAGATGTTTGTGTTAAAGAATCTTTGAAAGAGAATGTTCAAAGACCCAAGACCAAGCAGGCTTGGGTCCCCCGAAAGAACTAATCTTTTTACTTGATATGTGCAGGGAGCTTCAGCTGGCCCTGTTAGCAGTCTCTGGATTGTTGACAGTGGAGCTTCTGGTCACATGACGGGGGATTTGTAGCTACTGTTCGACATCAGAAACATCAATGGAGGTTATGTAGCATTTGCTGGGAACAAAGGAGGTTACATTACTATGGAGGGAAGTGTGAGTAATGGTATTGTGAGTTTTGAGAAGATATCGTATGTGAAACAGATCGATTATAATCTTCTTAGTGTCAGCCTAATCTGTGATAAACAGTTTTCTTTATTCTTTGATGACAAATCTTGCTACATACTCAAACTGGGCTTTGTACTTCCAAAAGAGTGGATCATGTTAAAAGCACCGAGAGTGAATACTCTTTACATTTTCGACATGTCAAAGGCAATGACAACTCAGGGCCAAGTAACGTGTTTCCTCTCCAAGGCTACCGAGAAAAAATCTATTATGTGGCATAGGAGAATGGGACACATTCACCTCAGAAAAATGAATCACCTGGTGAAGAATGGGCTTGTCGAAGGCGTTAATGTCAAACATTTCCATCTAAATGACAATTGTGTGAGTTGCAAAAAGGGAAAGCAGCACAAATAATCCCACAAACCAAAGAAAGTAAACTCTGTTGAAATGCAACTTGAGCGTTTGCACATGGACCTATTCGGACCTGTCAAGCGTAAAAGTCATTGCGGAGAGCTTTACTGCCTTGTGGTTACTGACGACTATTCTAGATTTTCGTGGGTAATGTGCTTGCAGTATAAAAGCGACACTTTTAACAATCTGAAAGTTATGTTCACTCGATTAGAGAATGTCTATGGTCTGATGATCAAAAGAATTCAGAGTGATAATGGGATGGAGTTAAAAAATGCACAGATGGATGCTCTTTGTGAAGATAACGGAATTCATCATGAATCCAGTGCTCCGTATACCCCTCAACAGAACGGTGTCAAAGAAAGGAAAAACAGGACTCTAATTGAGACGGCGAGAACAATGCTTGTGGATTCTAACCTTCCAGTAATGTTCTGGAATGAAGCCATTTACGCAGCATGTTATACACTTAATCGTGTGTTAATAGTGAAGAAGTTTGGCAAAACTTCTTATGAACTGTTGAACAGACGAAAGCCAAACTTAGAGTATCTAGAACCATTTGGAGCACCGTGTACTATGCTTAATCCGTCTGAGAAGTTTGCTCCAAAAGCTGAAGAGGGATTCTTTGTTTGGTATGCAACCCCGCTCAAACGGGTATACAACAAGAGAACTCGTCAGGTAGAGGAGTGGGCTAACGTTGAAGTTCAACGGTATACTCAGAATGTACAGGGTAACGGTCCAGATTGGATGTTTGATTACAAAGAATTCTTTGAATCATTCAATCTAGATGACTTGGTTGAAGAGGCTGTATTAAGACTAAATTACGAGTGTGAAAACGCAGTAACATCAGCGTTAGTGCGTCCGATCACCGTAACTCCTCAAACAGCTTCTAATGATGCCAATGTTCTTGCACTAGAAGAAGAAGTGTTCCAGGAAGCTTCCACAACTCTTAATTCATTAGAATCATAAGATGACGATGAAGTCACAATTGAAGCTATTCCAGAACAGGCAACAGAGACACCTCCAGTGAACCCAAATTCAAATGTAGCTTCATCATCCAGCTTGGGTAATGATCTGGATTCGACAGAGAATTTGTCTAATCAAACGGGAGTTCAAGTACCTGATCATCCAGAATCTCGGATTCATCATACTCACCCACTCGAGCAGATTATTGGTGATCCTGGAAGTTCTATTATGACAAGAGGACAACTTCGGAATGCAAACTCATAAGAAAATCTTGGCACTTTAGCGTTATATGCACAAATTCAAAAATCTGGTTGTCAGAATGAATGGTCCAATGCTTGTTATGTTTTGCATGTTGAGTCGCGGACGTACAAGGATGCTCTTTTTGATGACTCTTGGGTAGAGGCAATGCAAGAGGAGTTATTGCAATTTCAGAAACTGGGAGTGTGGACTCTAACTGATTTACCTCCAGGCAGAAAGAAAATTGGAACTAAATGGGTTTTCAAGTGCAAAAAGGATGACAGAGGCGTAATCGTGAGAAACAAAACTCGACTGGTAGTTCAAGGTTTTCATCAAGTGGAAGGAATTGACTACAACGATATTTATGCACCTGTGGCACATTTAGAAGCGATTTGCATGTTTCTAGTGTTTGCCTCTTATAAGAAATTCAAGGTGTATAAAATGGATGTTAAGAGTGCGTTTCTTTACGGTGTGGTCAAGGAAGAGGTTTACGCCGGTCTGTAACACCCAGCTTTTCTCGAATAACACGATAAAATAATATTTTATTTACAAAACGATTTTTATTCGTAAACAATAATATATATCGTTAATGAGAGAATAAATTCTTATTCGGGAATGACTATAATTAGTTATCTCGCTAACTTAAACATTTAAATGATGATATCGGTAAGTAAGACGTGCTAGGTAACATAAGACGAATTTTAATACGACTAAATATACATATTCCAAGTACTTGATTTTAGTCGAGTTATATAAATAAAATACTTGATACAAATAGTTGAGCGACTAAACGAGTGGAATGTAACGAGAGTCACGATTTAACGGGTTCGCATATGCGGTGTCTACCTAGCTCACACTAAACCCTACCTATTTATTATTTAAACACCTTAAGTCATCTCTCCACCTTTACCTTCATCTTCCTCAAAAAAACCCTAGCCTCCACCTTAACTCCCATTCTCCTTCACCACTTTACCTACTCAAACTCTACCCCATAATATTCAAAGTCCTTCCTTCTTCCTTGCACCTTTCTAATACAAGCACACTCTCTCATCTCTCCATCTCATCTCACATCCCTGCTCTCTCTCACCCTAGATGCAGCGGCGGCGGCTGCCGCCGACCACCTCAGCTGCCAATAACCACCCGAACCACCACAATTTTCATCCACTAGCTACATACCCCTCTTTCCTCACTGTTTAGCAGCGGCAACAACACATGGTCATGAGGCTGGACACTTTCTTTATTCCTGACCGGAAGGCACCCCCTTTTGGTTCGAGTTGCAGGTTTCGACCAGGTATATCGGAGTGTATTCCTTTGTCTTGTTCAGGTCCCTACCCCTCCCCTCTCATCTCATTGTCCGATTATCAACAACAGTTGGTTCCAGTTTCGTTGGTGGAGCGCCGGGCTTTAGTTCCAGGTCAGTTTGGCCGATGGTTGCGTTTATGGTTGGGCTCGGTTCTGGTTTATGGCCGGAAGTGGTCACAATGGCCGGAGAAGGTAGGGCCTTGCTTCTTGTCCATTTTCCTTTCGAGTCAATATCGGTCAAACATACCAGATCTGGTCTTTTGTTTCGGGTCAGGGTGTAGTGGCAGCTGAGATAATGTTTGGTTTAGTTATGTTCTTTTCAGCCAAGATCTTGTCAATCTTAGTCAATGGTCAAAGCTGGTCAACTCTTGATTCGAGGCGAGTACGAGTTAGTTCAAGAGTGTGTTCGCGGGAAGGTATAATGCACGACTCTTATTCACTTCGTGTACAATTTTATATAAATATATATTGTAGAAAACTTAAACGAACCGAACCGAACCGACTTCTATGTATGTACGCTTGTGTAGTTATGTTGCGAACTATTAAAATGTTGAGAGGGTTAATACGAAACATATGTTGGTATGTCATGAACAAATATATTAGTTGGCGAAACATAACTTTGAATGCTTATTTTAACTAGTCGTTTTACTACTCTCTTTTTGAAACAATAACTATTAACTAAACTATGCTTCATAAATTAATATAACGACTATCTTATGATTCATACGAATTGTCAAAACATCGCGCTATATGTATATGTATTACTTATCAAAACTCTTAGTATCGTTCTTTATAGTCTTAATAAATTGAACATTTTGTCGCGCTTAAAGACTTAGTTAAATTGTATTATGTTTTGAGAATGTGGACAATTGATTTTGGGAAAATATAGAAAAACATGAGTTGTCGGTTTCTTACAAAAGCAGAGGAGACTCTGCCCAAATTTTTATAAAAATACAAGAAGCATATCGGGCGTTCAAATCTATAATGTTCTGCTTCAAAAGTAATGTTTTACATATAAACTAGGTGTTAGTTGGCCCGCGCTTCGCCGCGGGCGCGGCTGTTGTGCGTACATGTTACACGCAATGTGTGGCGGAGAAGGACACTATTTGTTAGCTTGTTACAATAGGAGCACATGTTATAGCGAACCTCACAATGGCTTTAGGTTTGTAGACTACCAATATCGGCAAATGGCATATCTATGAACATGCCTATATGAGTACATCTATGCTAAATATTGTGTGTATATGTTTTAGCATCTTAACAGTTACGTATCGGACAGTGTCGTTGGTTTGGCTAAATCTCTTTGCCTAAATCTCGAATATTTGTTACTCATTAAAAGAAATCCCAATGTTGATTATGTACGTATTATACCCTATGGCCCAAACTTCGAAGTACTCATGTCAAAGCTTAGATGTTAGAGGCAACTATTATTTCACTAATAAAGCTAACAATCTTCATATTCGTGCACATATTTTCTTAATGTTGAGCTTCATATGGCAAGTACGTTGTCTAGTATATACACATACGGCTAATGGCTACGGTCTAATGATTGCTCACACGCTGAGGTCGGTCAGTGGAATACAACCTTAAGTATACGATCCTAGGATTAAGAAAAGGCCTATTAGGTTTAGATAATGACCACCCAAATGTCTTAACTTATCCCCCAATGTGAAAACAAAATCCTCCAACACCCTATGTCCCTTTTTGAATTTTTATTGAAAACAAAATCCTCAACACCCTATATCCCTTTTTGAATTTTTATTGTTCACTGCAACACTCAAAAGACTTTTCAGTGTCTCTCTCTCTTCTCAACTTACTCTTTCTTTATCCTCCTCCTAAATCAAACAAGCACCAACAAAAACCTTTACTTTCTCTCTCTTCAAATGAACCACCAAATCTCTAGACTCTCTTTCTATCTAAACAAGCTGCTTCCTCTCTAATATTATTTCTTTTCCACTTCACAATCCCGAATCCAATCGGTGCAATAACAGTTGCGGCAGGTCTGGTTAAGAATAATAATAACAATAACAATAATAATAATAATAATAATAATAATATGCTTACTTCAAGATGTATGTGTTTGTGTCGGTGATAGGCAGCAAGGTTTGGATCGGACGTTGGAAGGTGGTGACGGGTTGAGATTTATGGTTAGATCGATGGCTTCAACTGAGGTTCTGGCTTGCGTGTACTGTCACCGGTAGCTTATTAGCTAGCATAGAGCGGCGGAGACGGATGTGTAAGCATCGCGTCGCCTTACACAGTGGTCGGGGAACCCGTCGTTTCCGTCTCCTTGTCTCTTTTAGATCGTTGGGTTCAAGCAACACAATCGTGGAGTAGCAAAGGTCAAGCAGCAGGTTTCAGCTTGCGATGGGTTGATGTTGATGACGGTTTGTTGAGGGTTACCGGTTTTGTTTTTTTTTGTTGAAGCTTATCGGTTTTGTGGTCTGGCCAGGCAGGAGGGTCAGGAGGTGGCATATGAGAGATGAGACACATGGACAAGCATCACATATTGTACTCAGTGCTTTGAGGCTGGTACGACACTGTAGAAGTGTCGTACCATTAATAGATAGTATAATTCTATCCAAACCTTATTTTATTATTATTTTTTATAGAAATATCTGAACATAAATACATGATTATATATATAAACATACTATATATATCGTCCGGTCTTCAAATAAACTAAAACGCGAATCAAGTTACACATATTATTTTCACTATCTTGAGTATTCCTTTTCTAACTAGTTTAAAGCCGTGAATTTGAATATTAAATAAAGTATACATATACATTATATATAACTATACATACGTGCAAGCTTCGTGAAACTAAACCAAGTACTATCGGTTCGTTAAGTCATACACAATAAGACACGTATTGTCTACAATACGAGTCTAGGTAGTCGAATAAACTATCTTTAAAACCAAGAAACAAAATAAGTTCATTTGCATTAGAATTTAAGACATCCTTTACTTGTAATAGGACACAAGAGATTCAGTCAATCCAGCTTCAGACATTGTTTGTTATTCTTTCATAATGCACTCCAGGTGAGTTCATACTTGTCCAGATTTATGTTGATGACATTATTTTTGGATCTACTAACGAACTTTTGTGCAGAGAATTTGAAAAAGTGATACAGGAAAAGTTCGAGATGAGTGCGATGGGAGAAATGCAGTTTTTCCTCGGCCTGCAGGTGGAACAAAGACCAACGGGGATCTTTATACACAAGAAAAAATGCGTTTCTGAAGTCTTGAGCCGATTCCAGATGGAAGATTCGAAGCCGATGGATACCCCTATCCAACCTAATCATGGGATTGGAGTTGACGCTAAGGGGAGCTGACTAATCCTATTACATTCAGAGCAATCGTTGGATCTCTGATGTATCTCACTGCATCCAGACCACATATAATGTTTGCTACATGTCTCTGTGTACGATATCAGTCGAAGCCGAAACAAAGTCATCTCACAGCTGTCAAACGGATCCTCCGATATCTGAAGGGTTGTCCGCCGAGAGGACTATGGTACCCTAATGACGATAATTTTGACCTAATTGCTTTTACTGATGCAGATTGGGGCGGTTGTGACAAGGACAGGAAATCCACAACGGCTGGATGTCAATTCTTGGGGAGCAGGCTCGTGACCTGGCAATGCAAGAAGCAGGCGACAGTCGCACTATCTACATGTGAAGTAGAATATGTGTCAGCTTCAAGTTGCTGCTCACAAGTTCTGTGGATTCAACAGCAGATGGTCGATTACGGTTTGCAATTTCTTAAAACCCCTATACATTGTGACAATGAAGCCGCAATTGCATTAACTAAAGACATGGTCAATCACTCAAAAGCTAAACATATCCGGATTAAGTATCACTTTATCCGTGATTGTTATGCCAAAGAGATGATTGACATGGTCAAAATCCACACTGATTATCAACGTGCAGATCTTTTTACCAAAGCTTTCGATAGATCTTGATTCGAGTTTTTATTAAAATCTAACGTTATATAAGACAAAGAAGACTGATCATCACCTTTGTTTATCATTTTTTAGTTTTAGTTTTGCTGTTATTCAAAAATTCAAAAACCTAAAAATATGTTTTACATTTTAGGGGAAGTTTTGGATTTTCAGAATACCCAAAAACATTGGAAAATTCTAAAAAACCATAAAAAAATTAGAAAAACCCAAAATGATTTTCCAGGAATAAAAGAGGAAATGATAGTACATCAGTGGGGATCTGACACATGCTAAAGATTTGAAATGTTATATAAGCCGTGTGTTGAGTCTATGTGATGTGCTGGTAGGCTTCGTAGACCTACTACTGCATGTTAGATACATACATATCAAACGAATTGTTGTGTGGATGAACTCCTCATTGACATATGGTCTTAGTACCGTAATTTCGTTTGATAGGGTATTTGTACAAAACTCGGAGGTTTCGGGTCGTTATGTTACTAGTTATCTAGGGATAGCCTTTCTGATCTTTTGTCGTAAGGTTTTACGGACCTAGATCAGACAGGGTATCTTGCTAAAAGAGATTTATTGCCGAAACCTAAAGTTACCGAATTGAGGAACTTTCCATGTATGACGATAATCAAAGATTATCTAATGCATCGTATTCAATCATTGATGAAAATCATCATTAATATTAGCCCTCAACCTGGTAGAGTGCATAAGTTAAACTGCAACATTGATTTGCTGACATGTACACCTCTGTGCCTCAATACCTTGTAATATTACAGATGACGAAAGCATAATCACGCGTTACAATGAGTATTTGTGCAAATTATTCCTTGATACGGGAGTATGTCGTGTGCGTGGGAACCACAGACAATTTTGTTTATACTATAGATAATCGTATCAAACACTACATAAAAGTCTGTATGTGAGTTTATGTGGATAACAATATCAGCAATTGCTAGATCACACATTGACTTTAATGATAATAAACACTAAAGATCAACGGTGTGATCAGATTTCTCAAAAACTGATATGATCCTCTTACCGGAAATCACAAAACATTTACTGCTTTTTGTTTACATTCCTGCATTTTACATTTGTTCCAAATTTACAAAAACTCAAAAAGATTTTAGGTGTGTTTTAACAAAAATTTCAGAAAAAACAAAAAGATTTTACATTTTTGTGTTATTTTTTATAACAGATGGTGATTGACGGTCGTTTTCTGAAACTTGATGAACCAGTTGAGTTTTGTGCCTTTAAAATGTGAAATAATGAATGTTGGATGCTTAAAAGATGAGAAAAAGATTGAACGGGATTCGATTTTGAGATTTGGTAAAATGTTCAAAAATTCCAATCTCCATTCGCCCCTTTGATGGGTCGAATGTGGAATTTTCCTTTACATTAGAGCTTTTTAAAACGGTCGAATGTGAGTTTTCATGTGTATTTTGCACATTCGAACCCTGTTTCTACTTTCGAGCCTTTCATTAGGGTCGAATGTGGAAATAGTCTCACCTTCGCCCTGATAAAATGGTCGAATGTGGAGCCTATATATACAAGTCTGCACGTTAGAACCCTCAATCAATTTTTTTTTTCAAATTTCTCAGAGAACACACCTTGTTGCTTGATTTTTCTAGACCTTATACATTTGATCCTTAGACGACTCTGATCATTTTCATATCTAATACATAGGTAATCATCAACGAATGAAGACAGATTATTGATTTTTGAGTTCGAACCCTAGTTTATAAGTGATGGACCATTTTTAGGATGTAATTGATGCAATAGATGGTTAGGTTTTAGTTATAGATAGTTTTAGGAGGATAATGTTCAACAATCTAGGACAATTACAGAATAATTGTGTTAATTTGATCTTTAAAACTAATTAGACCTTGATTGCATTTAAAAACTATCTAAAACTATGTAATTGATGCAATTGTTGGATGAAAAAGGTTAATCGGCCATATTAGAAGGCAAACAAATGAAAATCACATGTTTAGATGGTCAAAATTAGAATCTGAAAAATTGGTCATATGAACAGTCTAGTTCGACCAGTCTAAAAGGGTCGAAAGTGGCTTTTTAGGTCGAAGGAGACTTGTTCATAGGGGCGAAAGTGGATTAAAGGTCGAATGTACATGTTTAATCAAATTTTCCACATTCGAACCTTGTTTTTCACATTCGAACCCTGGATTTTCCACATTCGAACCTACGCACGGTCGAAGGTGGACTTCCAAAAACCAAAATTTAAATTTTCCAAATTTTGTCCGTTTTTAATAAATTTTCATGTTTTGTTTGTAGATTTTCAAATGGCAGAACCTCAAAAGACTGATATTCCAGCAGGATGATCTGATAAAGTTGCCGGAAAGAAACCCGAAGAAGAATTACCATTTGAAGAGGATCACAATTGTTGTGCTTTTCTTGGCGATGTCAAGAAGCATACGGAATTCACAGGAATCATAGATTTTTTGAAGCGTAGCAGAGTTGTTGATGCGATAGCCACACCTACCATTATTTACAAAGATCATCAGGTGGACTTTTGGAAGAACGCGAGGATTGACTTTTGGGATAATCAAACTGCTATCGTTAGTAACATTCAAGGGCAGTTGGCGATAGTGACAGAAAGTGATATCCGCAAAGCCTTGAGATTGACTGATGTGACGACTGATCCTAGGTGTTTATCATGGATTGAACAAAGGAAGTGCTTTCTACGAATGAAGTACAACGGACCAATCACAGATGGAGCTTTACACAAGGGTAAACTGTGTCCGAAGTTTAAATACTTGGCTCATGTGATGTTGCATGTATTCGGTTCCGTTAGTGGTGGATACGACATGATGAGAAAGAGCATCAGTTCATTGATGGTTGCTCTTATTCTGAACAAACCGTTTAATGTATCCAGGATGATATTGGATCACATGTTTGAACCATTAAAAGGTTTGAAGCACAAGAAGTTTTTATTATATCCCATGTTTCTTCAGATGATTTTGGATCAGAAGTACAAGAAGTTGAGAAAAGATCTGACATAGATTTTAGTTCTATATCATATGAGTTTGAACACATTGGTGAGGATGAAAGGTTATAAAGGGGTTCCTGAAAATGAAAGACCACCCCCGAAGAATCTGTTTGGACACTTGATTAATCCTGATTATCAAGATCCAGGTGTTGATAAGGCTAGAAATGCGAATAGTGAATCTGATAACGATGATCCTTTATTTCATGTGAATCCTGAAGCAAAGAGAAAGCGACAAGTAGTGAATGTTGGTGCTAAGAGTGGGAAAGGAAAGGGTAAAGAAAAGGAGGATGAGGCTGTACCTCCAAATAAAACATCAAGAAGACAAAAGAGTATGGTAAAGAAAGGTACGAGATTGGTTGATGAAGAGTCTGCTGATTCTAAGGAGACTCAAGAAGATGAGAGATGGGATTCTGCTGATGAAACCGTAAAACAAACCAAGCCCAAGGCCACTGTGGTTGGTGAGTCTGAAAGTCTCAACAAAACATTAGAAGAACAGAGATTGAAGAGTCCGATTGTGATGGACGATATAGATCTAAGTCTTGGTATGGATGCTGAAGATTTTAGTGGATCACCGATGGTTGGTGAAAAACAGAAAAATCCAATGTACAAGAAACAATCAAAGGCAGATGAGATTGAAAAACCAAGGAAGAAGAGAGCTAAAGAAGTAGAAATCTTGATTGCAGGAAAGAAAGTTCTTGATGTTTCTAGCTCTAAATCTGCTACTCCCGTAACATCCCCATCAGCTAAGAAACAAAAGAAATCTGCTGCTGAGAAGACTGCTGAAAAGACTGCTAAGACAATAGAAGATTTTAATGAGGATATGGAAAGAGTCTTGAACAAGTTTAAGAAAAAGACTCCTGTTGCTGAGGGTTCAACACCACAGGTTACTGTATAGAGTGATGTGATGAATGCAGTGAACCAGAAGCTTACAGATATGATGAAGATAATCAACCAGCAACAGCAAGAGATTGAGCAGTTGAGAAATAATGATAAGAAGATGTTGGATATTGTTGAGTCTTCACAAGAGAGTCAAGAAGGTTTGGAAGCAAAGATTAAACAACTTCAGGATGAAAATCAGAAGTTGTGAAAGCATGAACAGAGAAATACTCGAAGATATATCACTATGAGGCTTGAAAACAAGAAGTTGAGAACGAACAACAAGAGCATGAAAAAGCTCATATATGATTTATATTCAAAAGCTCTGCAACTGAAAGCTAGTGAAGAAGACAAAGAACCTGAAGAAGAACAGGTTGATTTCGAACCATCTGAGTCAGAAGAAGAACAAGAAGAAGATGAGGATTTAGAACAGGATGCCGGTGATGCTCCTGAGAAGAAAGATGGTGATGATAAAGATGGTTCAGGAGATGATTCTGGAGATGATAACAGTTCTGCAGATGATGATAATGATGACGATGATGATGATACTGATAAGTATAAGTGTGAAAAGAGAGATAGTGGAAAAGATGCAGAAGAATCAAGTTCGAAAGCCCTTGGTGGTAACACTGATGATGATGATATTTTCTGGAATGAGAAGATCAGATCTTTATCTGATGAAGGCAAAAAGTTATATCGCCAGATGTTGACAAAGAAAGTTTGGACGATTGAGCTGACCGGGAAGTTTCCAGAAATATTTGAATCAGATGACATGAGATTTGAGCTTGAGGATAACGATCCTGATCTTGAAGACGGTGAAGTTTCTGCAGCAATTTCTAAAGTAATACTTGAAGGATTGGCTAAACAACTTGGGAACTCTCTTGAAGAGTTTTTGAGTGAGAACCAGATTCCTAACATTCCTGAGAAAGAAGCAGGAAATCACTCTGATGATAGAGATACATCAGTCTTTGAAGATGTTGAAATGGAGGATATTACTAGTGAGGAATATCTAGAATATTTCAAAGACAAACAGGATTATGCATTTCCTGAATTTTCTGAAGAGATGTTAAGCCAAGCTAAGAAACTTGCACGTAAAAAGAGTAAGATGTTTGTTGATGAAGTCTTTAAGAACTCAGAAAGTCAGAAACCGAATGTTGAACAATCTGACGATCTGAAAAGCTTGTTGAGGAAACTGAAAGAAAACGAAGCCAACCGACCAAAGACTGAAATTCAGGGAGGCTTTTATAAATTTCACAACGAAGTGTTCAAAGGAAGAGCTCTCGGGTGGAAATACCTAAGACAGCTAAGGTGTGTTGCAGTGAAGTGGGAGAAGGGAATTCTGTATTTCAACATATTCCATGACATCAAAACACTACCACCGACCGTGTTAAAACATATTCCTTTGATGCCTATTCCACAACATTTTTCAAAAGATTTCATGTGGTGGTACTACGACTGGAAGACCGCAGAAGCTGTTATCTTGCTGAAAGATGGGAGAGATGAATTCAAGAAGATTCATTTATTTGATCCGATGTGGTTGATAAAATGCTCACACGAAGACATCATAATGTTGTATTACAACCCTATCTACTATGAAGAAAAGAAACTGGGGAAGTTTGTGGGATGCGATTATGACTAGAAACTGCGGAAGTTTGTGAAGATTACGAAAGAGAAGAAGAAACCGAAACAAACTTTTGAACCAGTCATGACGAAAGAGCAGAAGACTTTATTGCGCATCAAGTTGATGAATAAACGGATAGACGAAGAGCAAAGGCAAAAGCAATCCAGGCAATAGTCGAGGGGGAGTTTGTTGATACACGTTTTGCGACTAGTGCTATTGGATTGCACATTCAATTCTGTTTTGGCAATTACGTAGGGTCGAAAGTGGAACTTAAATGGGTCGAAGGTGATTAAAACTGGTCGAAGATAGAAGATATAAGTCGAAGGAAGATTTTTGTAGGGATTTGTGTTGATTCGCCCAAACAAAGGGGCGAACCGGCACATTCGACCCTACGTAGGGGTGAATGTGCAGGCTATATATAGTTTGATTTTCATTTTGAAGTTAAGTTTTTGGTCATTTGTTTCCATCCTTCGATCTGGTTTTCTCCGTAGGTTTTTGTTTGAGTCTGAATTGTGATTATACCATTATAAACAAGGTTTTATAAAGTTTATCATGTATATTTATGAATAAAAAGGAATGTTAAAGGTGATTTGTGTGTTTGCTGATTTTATTATCATTTCGTAACTGATTCAGGGATTTCGTACCTGAATTGGTAGACTTGTTTGATCAAACCAATTGTTTTTGACAAAATAATCCTCCTACAAAATGTGATTTAGAAAGAAAACTTGCTGCAAAAACAAAATAAATTTCTAAATTGATTAATAAGGCTATTGAAACCCAAGCACAGATAAAAAGCATAATAGAAAACCTAGGAAATGTCAGAAAAGAGCTTTCTGACACCAAGGTTGACTGTGAAAATTGGGTGGAGTCATGTAGAGGTTACCAAATGCTGCTTAATAAACAAACTGCATCAAATGTTAAGTTTGACATATGGTATAATCACACTGAATCACGAAATGATTTTACTCCCAAAACTACTTATGATGGGAGTAAAATAGTTGAAACTTCTGATATGAAAGATTGCACATCTTTTCATCAGAACTTTCTTAAAAATGAAAAAGAAAGTCCCGCAGAAGTAGAAATAACTACCATTGAATCATCAGTATTTTCAACTACATCAGGAGTTGAGACCCTAAAAACTACGGATGACGAAATTCTAAATTTAACAACTGTCACTACTTTGCCTTCCAAAACTCCTAAAAATTTGAAAGAAAGGGTAAAACCTTATGAAATTTGTGGTCTGTTTAACCACAAAACAAAATTTTGTAGATATAGAAAAGGAAATCAGTACAACAAGATGATTTTACAACTGGTTGTGGGAAAACAAATCAAACAAGATTATGAAAACACTTTAAATCCCATCAAAAAGCAACCAAGTAACACCTTTTCTCAGAGAAAGACTAAATCTTAACCACAGTCTTTCTCTCAAAATTCATTTTCAGAAGTTAGACCTAAGCCTTCAGCAGTTTCACAAACTGTTGAGGTAAAAGATTTGATAAATATGGTTAAACTTCTGATGGCCAAAGTTGATGGTGAACCTCAAAAAGGTCCTACCATTGTTCTCAACAATAAATCCATTGCCAAAAAGACATGGATTTCTAAAATTGGTCCACAACAAACTGCTACTATTCCTATTCTCAAGAGTACACCCAAAGCCAAATTGGCTTGGGTTCCTAAATCTAACTAATCTACTCTTTGTGCAGAGGGTCTCCAGAGGTCTTAATAGCATTTGGTATGTTCACAGTGGAGGCTCAATGCACATGACAAGATGCAGGTACCTGATCAACAATTTCATAAGTCAAAGAAAAGGATTTGTGTCCTTTGGGAACAATGCTAAGGGATATGTGCTAGGTTATGGCAATGTATCCTTGGGCAAAACCTTGAGTACAACTTGCTAAGTGTTTCACAAATGTGTGATAAAGGATATTCTTCCTTTTTCACCAAAACAGCATGCAAGATCAAATCACCAGAAGGCCAGAAGTTGATAGAGAAGATCATTGAAGATCATACTTTGCTGATAGCCAAAAGATGTGGCAATGTCTATGTAGTGGACATTGAAAAGGACAAAGTACAGAACAACACTTCCTGTTTCTTCTCAAAGAAATCAATTTCAGAGACAGACCATTGGCATTGGAGACTTAGCCATGTAAACTTTAAAACCATAAATAAAGTCACAAAAATGGGCTTGGTCAGGGGTCTACCCTTGAAGGTATACCTGTTTCAAGAACACAGTGTATCTTGTCTTAAGGGAAAACAACATAAGTCCTCCTATAAGTTTATTGAAGAATCAAAAACAACTACATGACTTCAACTACTCCATATGGACTTATTTGGGCCAGTTAAAATCATGAGCCTTGGTAAGAAGAAGTACTCCTTGGTCATCATTGATGACTACTCAAGATTTACATGGGTCTTCTTCTTATTTTCCAAGGATGAGGCTGCTAAAATTATCAAGTTATGCATTCTACAAGTAGAGAAACAATATTCTCTCTTTGTCAAAGTCATAACAAGTGGCAAAGGAACAGAGTTCAGGAACAAAACTCTAGATGAATTTTGTTTATCTAAAGGGATTGTTAGACAATTCAGCATTCCTAGAACTCCTGAACAAAATGGTGTGGTAGAAAGGAAGAACAGAACATTGATTGAAGCAGCAAGAACTATGTTAGCTGATTCAGGCCTACCTCTTTATTTTTGCGCTGAAGCAGTCAACACAGCTTGTTATGTTCAAAATAGAGTCCTAATCACCAAGAGACATTCCAAAACTGCATATGAAATTATTCATGGCATTAAGCCCCTTATCTCCTTTTTAGGGCTTTTGGATGTCAATGTTTTATCCTCAACATCAAAGCTGCTAAAGTTGATTCAGGTTACTTTCTTGGTTATTCTTCCACTAGAAAAGCCTACAAGGTATTCAAATTCAGAACCAAGATAATTGAAGAAACACTGAATGTCATGTTCAATGAGTCAAAACAAGCATTCATTCCAGCACATCATGCTGAACTCTTTGAACTTGACAGTTTTAATTTTAGACCTGAAAAGACTGTTACTTCATCTAAACCCACTTATTATGGTGATCAAGTGTTTAATGATGTTGGTCCTCCATCATGGACTCCTAGTACAGTCATTAAATCAACTTTCAAGCCATCAGAAGTTCATCAAACTTCTGATTCAACAACTACTGATGAACAAACTCAAACTTCTGATTCAGCTCCTACAACTACTAAAGATGTCTAAACAACTGAACCAGATATTATTAACCTCAGTGGTTTGTTTGAAGAAGTTGTTGATACACTATGTGTGGTTATCGCTTTGGATTCTATTATAATAGCCGTTTTGTATTGAATATTGCTGAATTGAAGACACATTCGACCCGTCGAGAGGTCGAATGAGATTTACATAGGGTCGAATGAAGTTTTGTTAGTTTATCTATATTGGTTCGAGCTCAGTAAGGGGTGAATGTGCCCATTCAACCAATACAGGGGTCGAACGTCCAGTCTATATATAGTTTTGAGTTTATTTGAGAGAAGTAAGTTGTGTCATTTGTATGTGAGTTTAGTGTGCGGTTCCATGAAAGGTCTAGAACATCTATTGTGTGTGTTTATCATTGTAATCATGGATTTTAACGTATAAACAAGTTTGATTATTAATGATAAAGACGATTAACATGGATTTCTATGTGTCTGATTGATTGATTATCATATTGCATACAATTTAGGGATTCCGCACCTGAATTGTTCTACTCGTGTGATATATTGTGTGTTTTTCATAAAAACGATCCTTTACAAAGTGGTATCAAAGCTATTCTCAATCACACGATTGCAATTTGATAGTTTTTCATCAGATTTTTAATCAAAATCATCAAAATTTTATCTGTTTTGCATATGTTTTGCACGATCATAGAGATTGATTGAATTCAAGGTGTTTCTACGGATAAAATAAAAAATTCTTTCACAAAAGTTAATCTCCTAGAAATCCGAAGCAAAACCTGCTAAAGATCATTAAAATTAATCAACTTTTGAAAAATTTGGATCAAAATAACTGATTTTTGAAGAATAACCGTTTTTGAAATTAGTCAGGTCGAACCAGTTAGTGTTTGGTCGAAGGAGTGTGTTTTTTAGGTCAACCTTGTTGTTTTTGGGTCGAACCAGTGTTTGTTCATCATTCAGAGTTTGTTGTTGTTTCATTCGAACCTAGTTGTCACATTCGACCTTACGAGAGGTCGAACCAGTTTATCTTAGACGTCGAATCAGAGTCTGGTGTGTTACTTTTCTATTTTGATCTTGTACTAGGGGTTGAACCAACCATTGTTATCTCATTCGAACCCACTATTATACTTATTAGGTCGAACCAGAAACCAATTTGCATATTTTTCTAAGTGTTGTCATTTTAAACATCATGGATAACATTTGGGGATTTCCTACTACACCAAGACCTGCTATGACACAACAACAACATGTACCAATGAATCCTTGGGCAGTTGCAGCAACGGAGAGAGCAAACACACAACCTACACAACCGATGAATATATGGGTCGTTTCCACACCACCCATTCAGTTGCTAAGCCTCCTCCACAACCAATGCCGGACTTATGGGGAGTAGCAGCAGCATCAGCCGTTCAAAGTCAGACTACCAATGCCATTACAACTTTGGTTAACGATCTATCTTCGGGAATGGGACGACCACCAAAGTTAGTAGACATGAATGAATACTACTCGTGGCAAAGGAAGTTCAAGATACATTTGGAAGGTATGAGACTAGATTGTGGGAAAGCATAGCAGATGAGAAAGAAGGGATATGTAGCACCTACAATAGAGAATTCTACAAAACCAATAGCACTTAGTGATCTTTCTGTCGATGAAAAGAAAAGGTTTGCAGCAGAGAAGAAAACATTCTGACAGCTTTCTCAAGATTTGAACACAGATTTGATACATCAGTTAGGGACTTGTATTACTTCTAAGCAATTGTGGGAAGTATTAAAGAGTAGGCATGACGGGAATGAAAAGACTCGAAGGTTGAGAACTAAAGAGTTGAAGAAGGAGTTTGAAAACTGCAGTTACATTGGAAATGAAACATTGAAAGAAATTACTCCAAGGTTCTTTCATCTATTGACTGAGTTGTCCAACTATCAAGTTTCCTATCTGATGTCCGAGCTTGTGGAAAAGTTCACAGATGCACTATTTTGGAACACCATCTTACACACCACCTCCATCAAACTTTCAAGTTCCTAACTATTTTGGAACATCATCTGTGACTATGCCACAACCACAAGCACCCATTATTAGTCAAGCTACTACAAGTTCGGGTCCAGTTGTATTGGAAACATCAAACATGAACAATGTAATAGTTGAAGTTGCACAACAACATGTTGCATTGGTTTCAGCATTAGTGGCATCATACAATGGATTGGTGGCAAGTGAAATTGGGAATAATAATCTCACCAATGAAGATTATGCCCAAATTGACAAAGAAAAAATGGAACTGATTGATATACAATGGGCGTTTGCGAGTGTCATGAGAAGAGCAACAGAGTTCATTGCTAAGACTGGAAGAACGGATCTTGCTACCACACCCAACACCACCCATGGTTTCAATAAAACAAAAGTTACACGCTTTAACTGTGGAACCAGAAGTCATTTTGCTAGAGAGTGTACCCAACCAAAACAACAAGGTAATCGCAACCCATTTAACTCAAATTACCAAAACCGTCAATCACAAAACCATGTCACTTTCCAAAGCCAAAATAACAACTATCAAAACCAAAACCAACAAAATACCTCACAAAATTCCAACCAGAGACAAACAACATTTACAGCCAATCAAAACCAAACTCAAACAACACCAAACCTAGTTAGAAACATTGTTCCAGTTTCTACACCGAACACTCAACAGCAGAATGAAAACCATGCTTTGGTGATACAGAAGGATGAGGATTTTGATTGTAATTGCATGCAAAATATGCAATTTGGTGTTGAGGAAGTTACAGGTGCTAATGTTGCTTGTTTGGCTTAGCAAATAGCAAGTGAGAAGTCGGTGATAGTTGAAGATGATGTGATTGATGAGAAAGATGTTGAGATTATTTCTGAGAAGGTAGAGGAGCAGGTGACTGAAGAAGTTGTTACTTAGTCGTCTGATGATCATGATTATTCTAACATTGAGAGTGATTCTAATTCTGAATCAAGTGTTAATTCACTTGATGATGATATTGAGCAACTTCTGGCAGAAGCTGATTTTCTGATGACAAAGAAATCATGCATGGTGGATGAGTCTTTCCACAAAGTTGATTATTCCAAATTCTTTGCAGGAGAGGAAGCTCACTTTGCATTGATGGCAATGACAGAGGCTCCGAAACCGGAAAGTTCTAAATCTCCATATGTTAATCATGAAAATTATTGTTGGGGTATGTGATAGACTTGAAGAAGAGGTTAAGGACTTAAAGTATCAACTTGAAATGCTAGAACCTCTATTTAGTCGTATCGCAAAAATGAAAAACATGTTAATAAGCTGCTAGATAACTATAAGAAAGATATTTTAGATTTAACTAAAACTTTGTCACAAAAACAAACTGCCATTAATAACTACATTAATGAAATTGAAGAAACAAAGTAGGAAATGGCAAAAATGAAATGTTTTTCAAAAAAGATAAACAAAAAGCTTGAAAGTTATCTGAATGTAGCTTATGTCTTGGACCACATAATTGAAAAACCAGGCCCTTCTGTGAGTTACAAATTAGTAGCATCTCTAGTGTTATTTGAAAATCACAATTTTAACACTGTGTCACCGGAGAGTTTTGATAAATCTGGATCTACGTAAGAGGATGAATCAAACACTTCTAGTGTTGGTGATCTGTATGTTAGTATAAGGATCGATAACAAACAAAGATTGATCAAACAAGTTAGTTTCAGGTGCGGAAACCCTAAAACTATCACAAAATAATAATCAAACAGATTCAAACACACAGATCATCATTTTCAATCAATTTCATTAATAAAACACTTGTTTACACGTTGAATTATGAATACAATCAAGGTTTAAACGTAAAACAAGTTTAACAATAACTAGAGAGAGTTTTCAGAAAGAGGAGGGAATAATAATCATCAAAGTTACATTCAAAAATGAACTTGACCTATTTATAGGCCTGCACATTCACCCAAACTGTTCATGCGAATGTGCAGGTTCGCCCATATCAACTGGTTGAACCAAGTTATACAATAATCTATTCTTCATTCGTCCAAATCCACTTCCTTCGCACCTTTTAATCCTCCTTCGCATCTTCTAAACCACTCCTTCGCACCTTCGATATCTACAAAACAAAATGTGTTTTACAATCCAAAGCTTTAGTCGCACTTTTGCATCTACAAACTCCCCCTCGACTATTGTTTGGATTGTGTTCGACGTTGTTCGTCCAACCTTTTGTTCCACAGTCTAATATGTCTTTGAATCATTTGTTCTCTTGTCAACACCGGTTCCTGAAATTGTTTTTGTTTCTTCGTTTTTAGCTCTGGCACCTTTTGCTTCTCCACATACTTTCCCAACTTCTAATCATAATCACATCCAGCATTGATATTAAACGCAAAGCACAGAAATACCACAGGTTGGTACTTTCCTGCTTGCTCAGCATCTTTAGCATCTGAATGGATCGGATTATAGAATAGCATGATGATATCCTCATGTGAACAGTTTATCAACCACATGGGATCAAAGATATGCACTTTCTTATAATTCGTCTCTCCGTCCTTCAACACGATCACGATCTCTGCAATCTTCCAATCATAATACCACCAGATGAAGTCTTTGGCAAAGTGTTGCGGAATAGGCATCAAAGGAATCTTTTTCAACACTTGCGGTGGTTTGTATTTCAAAGTCACTTTGGGCGTACCAGTTATCAAATCAATATCCTTCTTATGAACGATTCGCTTTGGATATTGTGGTGTAAACAAGTCCCACTTGGTTCGGCTTTCTCGAGTCATCTTCTCAGCAAAATAAGTAATCTGACTATTTGACGCTCCCGTTAAACGGTGATGACAAATGTCTCTGATTGCCCATTACGGAAGGGTCTTCAAGTGATGAAACTTCTCAAAATACAAGATCCCTTTCTCCCACTTTACGGCGAAACACTTCAACTCTTTAACAAACTTCCAGGCCAATGCACGACCTTTGAAAATCTTATTGTGAAGTTTGTAAAAGTTGCCCTGAATGTCAGGTTTCGGACGATTATTCTCCTTTTCTTTCAACTTCTTCAACAACTCTTTTAAGCATTCTGATTGCTCGAACCGTGGCTTGTTATGACCTTTAAAGATTTCATCTTCAAAGACTTTGCTCTTATCTTTTGCAAGCTTCTCGGCATGGTTTAGCAGTTCGTCTGAGAAAGAAAATCCACAATCTTGATTTGTTCTGAAATATTGTGGATATTCTTCGCTCGTAATATCTTCCATTTCGACTTCCTCGAATGCAGGAACATCACGATCATCCGAATGATTTCCAGCTTCTTTCTCAGGAATCTTAGGAATAAAGTTATCTGCAAGTAATTCTTCCAACGTCTTGCCCACTTGCTTTGCTAAACCTTCAAGAATTTCTTTCGAAATAGCCGCAGAAACTTCCCCATCCTCAAGATCAGGGTCATCATACTCCAATTCGAATAGTTTATTGTTTGATTCAAATATTTCTGGAAACCTGCTAGTCATGTCTATCGTCCAGACCCGATCAGTGAGCATCTGGCGATACTTGTTCTTATCTTCTTCGGACAATGACTGCAATTTCTCGTTCCAGAAAATATCTTCATCATCAACATTCTCACCAGGAGCTTTATAGCTCGATTCACCGCCCTTATCCGAGTTACGTTTCTCGTAAGTAAACTTATCAACATCATCATCATCATCATCATCATCACTACTATCATCAAACGCAGAGCCGTCTCCATCACTCGATCCATCATCCGATCCTCCATCATCCTTATCGTCCTTCTTCTTCGTCTTTGTATCGTTACCAGCATCTTCATCTAGTTCATCATCTTCCTCTTCATCAGACAACTCGTAATCAACTAGCTCTTCTTCTCTTTCTTTTTCCACTTCACCAGCTTGAAGTTGAGGAGCTTGAGAGTACAAGTTCTTTATCAGATCATCCATATGCTTGTTACTCTTTTTCAGCTGTTTATTCTCCTTCTTCAAGACTATGATCCTTCTGGTGTTACGTTGCTCATGTTTCAGCAACTTCTTGTTTTCTCTCTTCAATTTCTTGATTGTCTTCTTCAAGGTCTCATTATCATCTGCCGATGTGACTACGACTTCCAACATCTTCTTGTCATTAGATTTTAACTGCTCGATCTCCATTTGTTGTTTAGTAATCAAATTCATCAACTCAGAAAATCTCTGATTCACAGCAGTCATGATGTCACTGTCCACCGATACTTTTGTCTTCTTTGGTGGTTCAACAGCTTCATGCAGTTTACCTTTTCTGATTTTCTTTAGCACATTATCCAATGCTTCATTCACATCATCCATTGGAATTTCTTCAGTTTGTGGTGTGCTAGATGTTGTTGCAGTCTTCTGTTTCTTTTGAACTGGTGCGGTAACCGGTGATTTAGAACTTGTAGCTGGCGGTAGTTTCTTACCAGCAATCAACGATTCTATCTCTTTCTTCCTCTTTAAACTTGGCTTCTCCTGTTTCTTCTTCTCTTTTATAACAGCTTGCACAGGAGAACCAACCAATGTCTCTTCAGCATTAAAACTCAAATCTTCTACATCAACGGGAATAGGACTTTTGTTCCCTTGATCTTCTTCTCTTTGACTAGCAGATGCACCAGCCTCAGTGGCCTTGGGCATGGTCATCTCTACTGTTTCAGCATCAGAATTCCATTGTTCTTCCTCAATCGTTTCTTCTGAATCAATGGAAGGTTCATCAACAATGTGTAAACCCTTTTTCGCCATCCTCTTATTTCTTCCTTGAGTACTTTTCTTCTTCGCTGGTTCAGAAACCTCAATCCTTATCTCTGGTTTCTTTGTCTTACCACTCTTAGCGCCTACATTCACAACTTGTCTCTTGCACTTAGCGTCAGGATCAACATGATGTAAAGGATTATCAGCATCAGAATCACTGTTCTCATTCCTTACAAGCCCCTCACCCGGATCTTTATAATCCACCCTAGCTAGATGTCCAAACAAACGTCTAACAGGAGGACGTTCTTCAACAGACAAACCCTTATAAGCTTTCATTCTAGCTAGTGTGTTCAACGACATGTGTTCCTGAACAACAATGTGTTTAGCATCTCTCTTCAGCTCTTTGTACTTGTGATCGAATATCATTTGAAGAAAACGAGGATATAATAGAAACTTCAAGTTCCTCGTTCCATTCACGGGCTCCAGTAAGTGAGACATCAGCATGCCAGAGATATTGAACGGTTTGTTCAATACTAAAGCAACCATCATCGAACTGATGCTCTTCCTCATCAAGTCATAACCTCCCGCAGCAGATCCGAAAACGTGAATTAAAACATGTGCCAGATATTTGAACTGTGGGCACAGCTTTCCTTTATGCAACGAACCGTCAGTGATAGGTCCGTTGTACTTCATCCTGAGAAAGCACTTTCTTTGATCCATGAATGTAAACTCCTTTGGATCTTTCAGATCATCATCCAGATTCAATGCTTCTCTCAAATCTTCTTCGCACACAATCACTCGTTGTCCCTGAATTTTGCTCGTCATGCAAGACTCGCATTTCCAGAAATCTAGTTTAGCATTAGACCAGAATTCCTGAATCATATCTCGGTAGATCACTGTCGGCGTAGCAATGGCATCTATTACTCTGCTTCGCTTCAAAAACTCAATGATGCCGACAAATTCTGTGTGCTTCTTCACATTGCCAAGATATGCGCAACAGTTGTGCGCATTCTCAAAATCAAGCTGCTTTGCGGGCTGTGATGAGGATCCTGCTTGTTCCGTAGACTTCTGCTGTTCAGACATTGTTAGATCTGCAAAACAAACAAAAACACAAGTTAAAAATCGACAAAATATCAAAATTGAAAATTTTTGGTCAAAAACTCCCTCCTTCGCCCAAACGGGGGTACGAAGGTGTCTTTGTAAAGGTTAGAATGAGAAATGAATGGTACGAATGTGTTAGTTTTGATAAAAAGATTCATTCGCCCATCTTATTCTCTTTCGCCCATTTTACTTTCTTCCTTCGCCCATTCGAACTGGTCGAAGGAAGCAGTTCATGTTTTTGAAAATTCAATTTTGAATTCTAGTCATCCTGAACATGTCCATTTGATTGTATTGGGACCTAATCAAGCCGATAAACAATACTAGACTACCAGTTTTATCAATTAAACATTGTGTTTGTGTTTTCACCCTAAAACTAGGGTTTAAACATCGTCTGTTCAATCTGTCATGTTTTAAGCTATGATTTTGATTATTTCTCCCCCTAAAACACACACACAATGAACCCTATGCATCTATTGTGATTATTATGTTGTTTTAGATGAGATTGGACAGTTAGGGCTCGGATTTGAAGAACAGAGATTAAGAACTGATTCCTTGTTGTTTACCTGTAAAAAATGATATCAAACTGATCAGGGTTAAAGCACGAACACAATAGAATGATTTTAAATGAAAAAGCAACAAGGTGAGGTTATGATTAAAAATCTGGAAAAATATGAATGAGGTTCGAATGAGAAGAGGGATATATATAGGCCTGTCCCTTCGCCCGTTTTGATCATACGAAGGAGAAACTTTTCTCTCCTTCGACCCTATTGAAAGAGTTCGAATGAGATAAAAGGGTTCGAATGAAATAATTATCAGGAACACTCTCCTTCGCCCAACCAAAACATACGAATGAACAAGTGAAATCCCACATTCGACCAAACGAATGGGCGAATGAGAATTGGGATTTTGGAAAATTTTCCAAATCTCAAAAACGAGTCCCGGTGCAATTATTTTCCAACGTTTAAGTATCCAACCTTCATATTTTCACATTTTAAAAGTTACAAAGCTCAAATGGTGTATCAAGGTTTAGAAAATCGACATCAACCACCATCAGTTATCAAAAATAAGATGAAAAAGAAAAATATTTTTGGATTTTCTAAAGTTTATGCTAAAACACACCTAAAATCTTTTTGAGTTTTGTAATTTTTGACGAGAAAATAAAATGCAAAAATGTAAATGAAAAACTGTAAATATTTTTGTGATTTCCGGTATAGGGATCATATCAGTTTTTGAGAAATCTGATCACACCGTTGATCTTTTTGAAATTATTATCATTAAAGACAATGTGTGATCTGGCAACTGCTGATATTGTGATCCACAGAAACTCACATGTAGACGTTTGTGCAGTGCTTTATACTGATACTGATATTTATAGTATAAACGCAATTGTCTGTGGTTCCCACGCACACGACATACTCCCGTATCAATAAGTAAATGCACAAAGACTCATTGTAAAGCGTGATTATGCTTTCGTCGTCTATAATTGTACAAGATATAATGCATAGAGGTATACAGGTCAGCAAATTAATGCAGCAAAGTAACATATGCACTATACCAGGTTGAGGACTGATATTAATCATGATTTGCATCAATGATCAATACGATGTAATAGATAATCTTTGATCATCATATAACATAGAAAGTTCCTCAATTCGGTAACTTTAGGATTTGGCATAAAGCTCTTTTATAAAGACACCCTGTCTGATCTAGGTCCGTAGTGACTTACAGCAGAAGATCAGAGAGGCTATCCCCAGACAACTAATAACGTAACGACCCTAAACCTCCGAGTTTTGTACAAATACCCTATCAAACGAAATTACGGTACTAAGACCATATGCCCATGAGGAGTTCATCCACACAACAAATCGTTTGATATGTATGTATCAGGCACGCAGTAATAGGTCTACGAAGCCTATCAGCACATCGCACAGACTCAGACACACGCCCTATATATCATTACATTGTTTAGAATGTGTTAGATCCCCACTGATGTACTATCATTTCCCTTTATATTCCAGGAAATCATTTTAGAATTTTCTGTTTTTTATAGATTTTCGAATTTACTGTTCCCAAAGATAAGCTGGAGCATTTCAAATATGTGACTGCCCAGATATCGTTTGTTCACAGAAATCTGACGGCATTAATCTAAGGGAAGAAGATATAGCAGTCAGCAAAGAAATTTTTCAATTTTTATGGTTTTTGAAATTTTTCTGAAAAACAGTAAAAATTTAAACTAAAAAGTGATAAACTGAGGTGGTGATCAGTCCTGTTTTTCTTTAATACCATTTGCTTTCAAAAGAAAATCAAATCTGGATTTATCAAAAGCATTGGTAAAAAGATCTGCGCGTTGGTAATCAGTGTGGATTTTGACCATATCGATCAACTCTTTAGCATAACAATCACGGATAAAATGATATTTAATCCGGATATGTTTAGCCTTTGACCATATCGATCAACTCTTTAGCATAACAATCACGGATAAAGTGATTTACTAAGTCTTTTGTTAATGCGATTGCGGCCTCATTATCACAGTAAATAGGGGTTTTAAGAAATTGCAAATAGGGGTTTCAGAACGTATTCTGCTTCACATGTGGATAGTGCAACTGCGGTTTGTTTCTTGCATTGCCAGGTCACAAGCCTGCTCCCCATAAACTGACATCTAGCTGTTGTGGATTTGCTGTCTTTGTCACAGCCGCCCCAATCTGCATCACTAAAAGCGATTAGGTCAAAATTATCATCATGAGGGTACCAAAGTCCTTTCGATGGACAACCCTTCAGATATCTAAGGATACGCTTGACAGCTGCAAGATGACTCTGTTTCGGCTTCGATTGATATCGCGCACAAAGACATGTCGCAAACATTATATCAGGTCTTGACGCTGTGAGATACATCAGAGATCCGACGATTGCTCTGTATGTAAATGGATCAGTCAGCTCCCCCTTAAGGTCAACTCCAATCCCGTGATTGGGCTGTATTGGGGTATCTATCGGCTTCGAATCATCCATCTGGAATCGCCTCAAGACTTCAGAAACGTATTTCGTCTGGTGAATAAAGATCCCCGTTGGTCTTTGCTCCACCTGCAAGCCGAGGAAAAACTGCATTTCTCCCATAGCGCTCATTTTGAACTTTTCCTTCATAACTTGTTCAAATTCCCTGCACAGAAGTTCGTTAGTAGACCCGAATATAATATCATCAACATAAATTTGTACTAGAAGCAAATCATCTCCTGCTCGTTTCGTGAACAGTGTACAGTCTACCAGTCCGCGTTTAAATCCTTTCGAGAGATGATACGTGCTCAGCTCCTCATACCATTGTCTCGGAGCTTGGTGCAACCCGTAGAGAGCTTTGTTTAACACATAAACCTTATCCCGGTGAATAGGGTCCTTAAAGCCCGGTGGTTGACCTACGTAAACTTCCTCTTTGACCACACCGTAAAGAAAAGCGCTCTTTACATCCATCTGATACACCTTAAATTTCTTCCATGATGCAAACGCGAGGAACATTCTGATAGCTTCCAAGCATGCAACCGGTGCATAGATTTCATTGTAGTCGATTCCTTCAACATGATGACAACCTTGAACAACCAAACGAGCTTTGTTTCGCACTATGACTCCTCTGTCATCCTTCTTGCACTTAAACACCCATTTGGTACCAATTTTCTTCCTTCCAGGGGGCAAATCTGTTAGGGTCCATACACCAAGTTTCTGGAATTATAATAACTCCTCCTGCATTGCTTCCACCCAAGACAGTATAACTCCCCGGCATGACTTTTACGTCTGACTGGACCGAATAAATCCATATGCAAACGTTCAAGTGGCAGCTCAACAGAATTAACTTTCTTTGGTCTATGGGATTGTTTGTGCTGCTTTCCCTTCTTGCAACTGATACACTTGTCATTCAGATGGAAGTGTTTGACATTAACTCTCGTGACAAGTTCATTCTTCACAAGCTGATTCATCTTTCGCAAATGAATGTGTCCCATTCTCCTGTGCCACATAATGGATTCTTTTTCTGTAGCCTTGGAGAGGAAACACGTGACTTGGCCATGGGTGGTCATTGCTTTAGACATGTCGAGAATATACAAGTTGTTAACTCTCGGTGCCTTCAGCATCACCCACTCTTTTGGTAGCTCAAACCCAGGTTTCAAGATGTAACAGGATTTGTCATCAAAATACACAGAAAATTGTTTATCACAAATCTGACTAACACTAAGCAAATTGTAGTCTATCTGTTTCACATAAGAAATCCGCTCAAATGTTACGACCCCATTGCTTACACTACCCTCCATAGTAATGTAGCCTCCATTTTACCAGCAAATGCCACATAACCTCCGTTAATGTTTTTGATGTCAAAGGGTAGCGTGAGGTCCCCTGTCATGTGACCAGAAGCTCCACTGTCAACAATCCATAGGCTGCTAACAGGGCCAGCTGGAGCTCCCTGCACATATAAAGTAGATTAATTAGTTCTTTCGGGGGACCCAAGCCTGTTTGGTCTTGGGTCTTTGAACAGGTTGTTTCAAAGAGTCTTTTGAATCACAAACATCTTGGGTTACTTCAACCCCTTTCTTCTCACTAACAACTTTCTTTTTCTCATTCTTCTTGCTCTGTGAAGTAGAGGCTCCTTTAGATTCCTTAGATGACCAAGATTGCTCAGATCGTTTCAAGATCCAAATCTGAGATTTTGAAGTCTCAGTCGGTTTCATTACTTCTTCTTTAAAAACAACCTTCTTGGTTACCTTCTCTGATTTAACAGAGACAGGTCCAACTGCTTGTTTACCATTAGGTTTAGGAGCTACCTTTTTGGTATCAGCAGTTGAGTTCATCATAGGTTTCTTACCAGATTTATCAGTGGTCATCCGGTTGCGCTTATCATACGTCATCGGACGATTTTCCCCCTTGTTATAAAAATTGTTTTGATTATGATAAAATTCTTGTTGGGGAAAATGCCGTCTCTGTTGATAGCCATAGTTGTCAACCGGATACTCATGATATTGCCTCATCTCCACCTCGTGCCTTTTGTGTCGTACGTACGGGCAGGCGGCAAGTAAATGTCCCCGTTCCCCGCACTTATAACACGCACGGTATTCCTCATAGTTTTCCTTGATCGGCGACTTGGAAAAACTAGCAATGGGATATCGATCGACCATGCATTGTTTCCTTAAACTCTCAGGAGCTGGGTCCTTCGAGTAAGTCGGTTCAATAAAACTATTTTCTTTATGAACAGGCAAAACAAACTGTGTGACATTGACCTTTGCTTCTTTATCTGAATAAATTTTGTCTAAAATCTCTTGAGGAATGTCATTGGTCCTTTCAAATTTCGGGAACCAAATCGTACTTTCCTGCCAGATCTTTTCTATTTTTGTAGAATTGACAAACTTATTCGGAAACTCATCATCGGATAAAATCTTATCGGAGCTTTGCATCCGATAGAAGATTTTGACAGGTTTATCACACGATTCATTGCTCACATCATTGGATTTTTCAGATTTAAGCTCATTTTTCTTTTCTACCGGTTTAACCACATTTTTCTCAGTTTTGGTTTCAACTTTCTTTTCAACCGGTTTTCTCACATTTTTCTCAACCTTTTTTACCTCTTTCTTTTCAAAACTCTTACCAACAAACTTTTCATTTTTCTTAACCTCATTTTTATGATGAGCATTTGCCATTGGATGAATGATCTGAGACGGTGAGACCGGCTCAGTAGTGATTATAAGATTTTCATCAGGGATATCACTATCACTTTCAACCGTCTCAGATGTTTCATCTTCTTCATCTGAATCATCAGTAGCGACCACACCCTCACTATTTCCCAGTACTGGTCTCACATCAGAATATGGATCCCCGACACTGGAAGTGTTAGGCTCATTTTCTGATGTGGAATCAGGATTGATTAAAGTCTCTTGTGGTATTGCGTGTAAAGTGTGATTCTCAAACAATACCGGAGATGGGACTGACTTATAGTTTGCACTATTCGTCTGGGAGGGTTCTTCAATGATATGATCGACTACATATGCTATGTGCTTGTAACTTTCTAATTTCTTGTTAACTTTTTCCGCAAAGCACTTGATGGTTGCCATTTCCAATTTAGTGTTTTCCATTTCATTGATGTAATTATTAATGGCAAGTTGTTTAATAGATAATGTCTTTTTCATTTCAGACACATCCTTTTTATAACCATCAAGAACTTTGTTGAAATCTTTTAAGTCCTTTTGATAAATCTGACAGTTGAGTTTTGCACTCTCAAGTTGGACCTTGAGAAGCTTGTTTTCATCAGTCAGTTTTTCAAAATCAGCACATTTATCACATTTAACACACGCTTGAGATTGAGTTTCAGAACTTACCGGCTTAGGAGGTTCTGTCATGGCCATTAAAGCAAAGTGAGCTTCCTTTCCTGCAAAGAATTTGGAGTAGTCAATCTTGGTGCATGCATCATCCACCATGCATGACTTGCGGGTCATCAGGAAGTCAGCTTCAGCTAGCAGTTGGTCAATATCATCATCTAGTGAATTCACACTAGTTTCTGAATCAGATTCACTCTCCATATCCGAGTAAGCTGAATCATATTGATCTCCAACATCAGTGACAGAATCAAGAATCATCCCCGATTTCTTGTCTTCACTCTCAACAATCACATCTTCATTCACTTCTTCAATCTTCAACTCCGACACTTTTTCAATCACAACCTCTTCTTCAATTTCCTCATTCTCATCCAACCTCATCTGCTGTGCCACACATGCAACATTCCCAGCAGTGATCTCCTCCACCCCCAATTGCATACCAGTCCAGTCAAAACCTTCATCCTTTTGGATCACAAGTGCTTTGTTTTGAGTATCAGTTTGGTTTTGGTTTTGTGTGTTAGGTGTAGAGATAGGAACAATAGTTCGGTTTGGATTTTGTTGAGGTTGGTTTTGGGTTGTGGATTGTCTGGTGTTGTTGTTTAGTTGATGGTTCTGATAAGTGTTTTGGTTTTGTGGTTGAAAGCTTGAGATATTTGGACTGTTGTAAGACACTTGATTCTGGTTTTGGTTTTGTCGGTTTTGGTATGTAGAATTGAAAGGATTTCGGTTACCTTGTTGTGCTGGTTGTGTGCACTCCCTTTTAAAATGTCCCTTCTCACCACAGTTAAAGCAAGTAACCTTTGCTTTGTTGAATCCGTATGTGGTGTTGGGAGAGGTTGAGAGATCAGTCCTGCCAGTCTTCTGAATAAAATCAGTGGCTCTCCTCATAATGCTTGCAAAAGCCCACTGAATGTCCATCAACTCCATTTCCTCTTTATCGATTTGAGCATAGTCCTCATTGGTGAGATTATTGTTACCAATTTGACTTGCTACCAAACCGTTATAAGAAGCAACCATGGCAGATACAAGAGTGTTAGGACAAAGAGGATTGGTGAAACCACATTTGGAAACCTTAGTCTAATTCACTTCTGTCATTTTGGCTAAGTATAGAAGTACTGAAGAGAAGACAAGAAACTGCTGAAGAGAAGATATGATAAGTGTTGAAGAAGAAACTTCATCAGAAGTTCTGAAGTCCAAACCAGACAAGTTCACTTTAGAAGTACTGAAGACAAACTACTCATCAGTAGTTTGTCATTCATCAGCACTTAGCATCAGATATTTTCCACCGCCTTTTGAATCAGTAGTTTATTGTTTATTATTACTTTTAGCTGTATTTGTTAGTTTCAATGTTGCAACTTGTGCAACTTGTTTCTGATATTTCTGTACTTGCTTTATTGGCAAGATACATGTATGTAAACGTCTATAAATAGGAGGCTTCAACCTTCTATTTTACACATTGATTTTAATAGAAAAATCCTTCAAACACTTTCACTGTTCTATTCCATTTCAGTATTTATTGTGAATCTGTCTAAGTATCTAATTCTCATTTACTGCTTAGATTCATAATAAATACTTGTCATTATTAGTTTCAATCATCAAGGGGGAGTAATAACTCTTCCTAAGTATAAAAAGTGTTGCTTTAACTTATACATTCCGCTGTGCTTATAATCTGATATACAAGAGCTTGCTAAACACTTAAGTGTCAAGATAGCAAGTTCTTACTTAAACAAAAGAGCAAACTGATCCAACAATTGGTATCATAGCATTGGTTTATCTGATCACATATCAATCTAACAAATTGAGAATCAGACACAAAGCTCTTATTGATACTCAATAAAAAGATCAAAAGTTCACTTTTTATCAACATCCATCACTTAAAAGAGTCATCTGACAAATCAATACTCTTTAAAATGGATCCACATAATACTGGTTCTGCTACTAAACCTGCCATGCTTGTAAGAAATGAATACAACATATGGCAAAAGAGAATGGCACATACCTTGTCACAGACCAACACAGGTTGTTGGAGATCTGTGATATATGGTCCTCACAAACCAGTAAATGTCAATCTTGAAACTAATGTTGAGGTCCCTAAGGACCCAAAAGAATATACAGATGATGATTTCCTAAAACTTGAGCTAGATGCAAAAGCATTCTCTATGTTGGCAATGGCTCTCCCAAATGAGATATACTCTGGCCTTTTACATTGTGAAAGTGCCAAAGAACTCTGGGATTGTCTTAAAGAACAGTTTGGAGGAACTGAAGAGGTGATTGCCAACACCAGAGAGATTTTAGCTCAACAATATGAGACATTTGCTCATATTAATGGGGAAACTTTAACTCAACAATTTGAAAGATTCTCCTCATTAATATCTGAGCTAAAGTTAAATGGTCAGACCTATACAACAGTATCTATGCTACATAGATTTTTATTGTCTTTACCGGACAAATGGGAAACATACTCCATTGTTTTAAGATCCTCACCAGATTTTAGCTCCCTCACTCTTACAAAACTCCATGGGAGATTGCTTACTTTTGAGAGAGAGATTGATCAAAAGAAGAAATTACAATCATCTGGTAAAACTGCTGATGACTACCTACCAGGTAGTACAGCACTTTTGGGACAAGACTCACCAACTTGTTGCTATGGATCTTATGACAACATTGACATAAGTACTGGGATCTCATCAGAAAGATCTTTCCCAGGTTATGACAATGATGACCAAAGTCAAACTGCTGATAATCTATGTTTTATCATGGATGATTTGAAAAACTTTAGCAGTGATGACTTAGAAGAAATGGTCATTTTACACAAACTGGCCATGCTAAGCATTAAAACTAACAAGTTTTACAAAAGGTCAGGAAGGAAATTTCCAGGATTGACCAGTAATACAAAAATTGGTTTTGACAAATCTTAACTGAGATGTCACAAGTGTCAGAAGTTGGGACACTTTGCTAGAGAGTGTAGAAACTCTAGCTTTAACCAATCACAATTTGGAAATAACTATAACCCCAATTATAATAGGAATAATGGAACTCAAGGGAGTGCTCATTTTGTACAGGCACAAGCTCCTCAACAGCAATACATGCCACAAGTACAATATGTTCAAATGCCTGCTCAACAGATGCAGAGCCAACAATCAATCCCTCCCTTTCCAACTGCTCAACATCCTCCACAGCCTCAACAACCCTCTCAACAAAGTCTTTTCACCTCAGGGTATGTTGACTGGAGCAGTCTCCCTTTTGACACCACAGAGTGCAATCCTGATGCAGACAACAAGGTGTTTGACATCAACTGGGGAGAACCAGACAATGGCAGAAAGAACTTTGCCTTAATGGCATTTGAAGGCTGTACTTCAAAATCTGCATTGTCACAGGTATCAAAAGAATATTTGACAAAACTTTGCTCAAATTCTTGCAAAGAAACTTTTGCTCTCATAAGAGAGACAAATGTGCACTTACAAGGAAAAGCCAATGATTTAGAAAGAAAATACACACAGATGAAATGTGATTTAGAAAGAAAACTGTGTGCTAAAACAAAAGAAGTTTCTAAATTAACTGACTCGGCTATTGAAACCAAAGCACAAATTAAAATCATGCTAAATGACCTGGGAGATGTCAGACAAGAGCTTGCTGACACCAGGATCACATGTGGAAAATGGGTGAAATCTTGTAAGGGCTATCAATTATTGCTAAACAAACAAAGTTCTTCAAATGTTAAGTTTGGCATAGGGTACCATCATGTTGAAGCACCAACCGATTTCTCTCCCAAAACTACTAAAGATGGGAGAAAAATTGTTTCAAATGAAACCTCTGAAGGGAAAGACTGCACATCTTTCCATGAAAACTTTCTAAACAGAAATCCTGGTATTTTCAAAGAAAGTACTTCTGAAGTATTAACAAAATCTGACAACGAGCCATCAGTAGTTTCATCTACATCAGGAGTTGAGATCCTGAAAACTACTGATGAGCAAAATCTTTACACTAATGTCAGAAATTTGCCTTTAGATCAAAAACAAAAGGCAAAAGAGTGTGAAATTTGTGGTCTGTTCAACCACAAAACTGAATTTTGTAGATACAGAAAAGGAATTCAGTTCAATCAAAAAATTAAACAACAGGTTGTGGGAAATCAAATCAGAAATGATTATGAAAGAATCTTTAAACCCAAGAAACAACAACCTGAAAACACCTTTTCTCAGAAAAAGATAAAATCTCAACTAAAATCTTTTTCTGAAAATTCTTTGTCAGTAGTTAGACCTGAATCATCAGCAGTTTCACAAACTGCTGAGATACAAAATCTAATGAACATGGTACAACTACTGATGACCAAGGTTGATGGTGGTCCTGAAAAGGATACCACCATGGTTCTTAATGAAAAATCCATTGCCAAAAAGACATGGATTTCTCAACCTGGTCAAGAAAAAACTGTAACTGTTCTCAAGAGCAAACCCAAAGCCAAACAGGCTTGGGTTCCTAAATCTAACTAATTTGCTTTTATGTGCAGAGAGTTTCCAGGGGCTTAAACAGCATATGGTATGTTGATAGTGGAGGCTCTATGCACATGACTGGATGCAGATACCTGATAAACAACTTTATCAGCCAAAGAGAAGGATCTGTATCCTTTGGGAACAATGCTAAGGGATATGTGCTAGGACATGGCAATGTCTCCTCTGGCAAAATACAGTTTGACAAGGTCAATCTGGTGGAAAACCTTGAATACAACTTGCTGAGTGTGTCACAAATGTGTGATAAAGGATATTCTTCCTTTTTCACAAAGACAGCATGCAAGATCATCTCACCAGAAGGCCAGAAGTTGATAGAGAAGATCATTGAAGATCATACTTTGTTGATTGCCAAAAGATGTGGCAATGTCTATGCAGTGGACATTGAGAAAGACAAAGTATTGAACAACACTGCCTGTTTCTTCTCAAGGGCATCAACTTCAGAAACAGATCTCTGGCACAGGAGACTTGGCCATGTGAACTTTAAAACCATAAATAAAGTCACAAAAATGGGCTTGGTCAGAGGTCTACCTTTGAAAGTATACCAGTGTCAAGAACACTGTGTATCCTGTTTAAAGGGAAAACAGCATAAGTCCTCCTATAAGTCTATTGAAGAATCAAAAACAACTGCATGTCTTCAACTACTCCATATGGACTTATTTGGACCTGTCAAGATTATGAGCCTTGGTAAGAAGAAGTACTGCTTAGTCATCATTGATGACTACTCAAGATTCACATGGGTATTCTTCTTATTCTCCAAGGATGAGGCTGCTGAAATCATCAAGTTCTTCATTCTACAAGTAGAGAAACAATATTCTCTACCTGTCAAAACCATTAGAAGTGATAATGGGACAGAGTTCAGGAACAAAACTCTGGATGAATTCTGTTTGTCTAAAGGGATTATTAGACAATACAGTGTTCCCAGAACTCCTGAACAAAATGGTGTAGTAGAAAGGAAGAACAGAACACTAATAGAGGGAGCAAGAACAATGTTAGCTGATTCTGGACTGCCCTTGTACTTTTGGGCAGAAGCAGTTAACACATCATGTTATGTTCAGAATAGAGTTCTTGTGGTCAAGAGACATTCCAAGACTGCCTATGAAGTTCTTCATGGCATGAAGCCCCTTATCTCCTTTTTCAGGGCTTTTGGGTGTCAATATTTCATCTTGAACATCAAGGAATCTATTTCAAAGTTTGCTGCCAAAGTTGACTCAGGTTACTTTCTTGGTTACTCTTCAACTAGAAAAGCCTACAAGGTTTTTAATTCTCACACCAGGATAGTAGAAGAAACATTGAATGTCAAGTTCAATGAGTCAAAACACACTCTTATTCCAGCACATCCTGCTGAACTTTTTGACCTTGACAACTTCCACTTTGGACCTGAAAAGACTGTCACTTCTTCCAAACCTACTTATTATGGTGATCAAAGGTTTGATGATGAGGATCCTACACCATGGACTCCTCAAACAGTCATTAAGTCAACTTCAAAACCATCAGAAGTTTCACAAACTTCTGATCCAACAAATACTGAAGGCCAAACTCAAACATCTGCTTCAGCACCTGCAACTACTGAAGACACTAAAACTGCTGAACCAGATATTATAGACCTCAGTAGTTTGTTTGAAGAACATGAGCCACCTACACCTGTCAGTGGTTTACAACAACTGATTGAACACAGAGATCATCCACTTGATCAAATCATGGGTGATATAGCTTCAGGTGTTCTTACCAGAAACCAGCTCTCCAACTTTTGCCTATTTTCAGCCTTTATCTCACAGTTGGAACCAAAGAAGTACCAGGAAGCCCTCAAAGACAATAATTGGGTGCAAGCTATGCAAGATGAACTGCTTCAGTTCAACAAGCAACAGGTCTGGGAAATCTGTCCCTTACCTCCAAACAAGCAACCAATTGGCACAAGATGGGTTTTCAGGAACAAACAAGATGAAGCTGGTATGATAATCAAGAACAAGGCAAGACTGGTAGTTCAAGGGTACTCTCAAGAAGGGGGAATTGACTATAATGAAACCTTTGCTCCAGTTGCAAGGCTTGAGGCCATCAGGTTATTTCTGGCCTAAGCCATTTCCAACAAAATTAAAGTTTATCAAATGGATGTGAAAAGTACATTTTTGTATGGGAAAATAAAAGAGGAGGTGTATGTCTGTCAGCCACCTGGGTTTGAGGATCCTTCTCATCCTGAGTGGGTGTACAGACTAGACAAAGCTCTTTATGGGCTCAAACAGGCTCCAAGAGCCTGGTATGATACACTCTCCACCTTTTTACTCAAAAATAAATTTACAAGAGGTGCCATTGATAAAACTCTTTTCATTAAACATGTTGGAAATCATGTCCTACTTGTTCAAATTTATGTTGATGATATCATTTTTGGTTCAACAAACACAAAACTGTGTGATGATTTTAAGAAACTCATGCAATCAAAATTTGAGATGAGTACCATGGGAAAACTGCAGTACTTTCTGGGACTGCAGATCAAGCAACAAACAAATGGAACTTTTATACATCAATCAAAATATGTTAAAGAATTATTAAACAAATTTTCTTTAAAAGACTGTAAATCATGTTCCACTCCCATGACACCAATCACACAAGTTGAACCTGATGATCAAGGAAAACAGGTTGATTAAACCATGTACAGATGCATGATAGGTTCCCTTTTATATCTAACTGCTTCTAGACCAGATATTATGTTTTCAACATGTGTCTGTGCTAGATATCAATCAGCACCAAGGGAATCACACCTTATAGCAGTCAAAAGAATTTTCAGATATCTGAAAGGAACTCCAACACTTGGAATTTGGTATCCTGCTTCAAGCAATACCAAGTTATCAGCTTTTTCAGATAGTGACTATGCAGGGTGTAAGATGACAAGAAAGTCAACATCTGGTGGTTGTCAATTCTTGGGTAACTGTCTAGTGTCATGGCAATCAAAGAAGCAAATATCTGTTGCAACTTCAACTGCTGAAGCTGAATACATTGCAGCTGCAAGTTGTACATCACAGATACAATGGCTCCAATATCAACTTCTTGATTATGGAATCAAAGAAACCAAGACACCTTTGTTTGTAGACAGCAAACCTGCCATTAGCATCATTCAAAATCCAGTACAGTTCTCAAAAACCAAACATATTGAGATCAGGTACCATTTCATAAGAGATTGCTATGAAAAAGGCAAGATTGAGGTGAAGCATGTAGCAACAGCTAATCAAATAGCTGACATCTTCACAAAACCCCTTGACACATCAACATTTCAGAAGTTAGTATCCATGCTTGGGATGCTAAATTTGTAAGTGTTTATTTTATTATTCTGCAATTTTTCATTTTTTAACAGACAAAAGTCTGAAACAAAACTTCTGAAAAGAGAGAGACTACTGATGAACAAAACATCAGTATGGGAATATTTCTGAAAAGTGTAAATAGCCAGAAGTTTTATAAAAGTATTTATAAAACATTTCTCATCAGCTTTTAAAACTACTGAAGAGGAAATGGGAACTACTGATGAAATAATTCTTCATCAGTAGTTTAGTCAAAAAGGGCAAATCTGACTTTTCCCATCATCAGAGGTTTGACCTAGTCGGTTTAAAACTTCTGATAAAAAGATTTTTAACCGAGGCGGCTTAAAAACTTCTAATAAAGGAGATTCAAGCGGTTAAAACTTCTGATAAATACCTTTTTTCAACACTTATCCCTTCAAACTCAAAAATTTCCCTCTTTCTCTCTTAAAAACTCTCTCAATAACCTAAACATGCAAATCAACTGTTCGATCAAAACCCAAACAACATGGCTCACGTTCTAAAACAGGGACACAATCAAAGAGCCTTTCTTGAAAAACAAGAAGGCTGGTCCCAATACGATGAGATCATTGATCTTGTCGTAAAATCCCAATATTTTACTGCTCTCACAATAAACCCACCAATTCATACTGAAACTCTAAATGAGTTCTGGGCAAATACTGAGACGGTGACGGCGGATGATGAAGTCATTTCCCTCAACTCAAGAATAAAAGGGAAACCACTGACCATCACACCGGCCACACTGGCAACAAGACTGGGCCTGGATGATGTAACTGCCCCTGATCATGTTGCTAACACTGATATTCACCTAACCATGACAGAGTGTGGTTATCAAGGTACTCTTTCCCATGCTACTATCTTCAAAAAATATTTTGAACCAAAATACAAGCTTTTGTTTCATTATATTATTATGTGTTTGAGTCCAAAAACAGGGTCATATGACCAGATGCCCTCTACTTTTCAACCAATATTTCATTCCATAGTGAATGAAACCAAATTCAGGGCATCAAAATTATTTTTTAATGAGTTGGTGTTACATCATAATAATACCAAGAAAAAGTTTTTGTTGTACCCAAGGTTCATTATGCAATGCATAATAGGGGAACTGGGTAATGAGGTGCTTGTGGGAAAAGTTTCAACTTTAAATCCATTAACCTCACAAGCATACTCTAGGCATAACAAACCGGCTACCTAGCCAGAAGATGATCAGGGAGAACAACAACAAGCCCCCCTGAAGCCCACATCTTCCAAACTCACACCACCAAAAGCCAAAAAGCCCAAGCCAACAAAAACAAAAACCCACCAACCCAAAAGAAAAGCTGTTTAGGAGGTTGAGATGCCTGAACATGCTCATGAGCAGTCTGCTCTTCAAATAGGTGAGACTGAAACACCCTCTCAGTCTCATCCATCTCAAACCCCACCAAGAGCACCCATAACTATCTTATTCAAAAGAAAAAGACTTAGAAAAACATTTGAAACTCACTCTTCTTTTGAAACTGCTGACCAACCAATTTCACCTATTGCCCAAACTACTGAACCAACCCCTCAAATTTCTGAACCAGAGGCAATAGAAATTGCCAAACTTCTCTCTGGGCTAAAAGAGAAAGTCCCATCTGATTATGTCAGTCCCCTACAACCACAACAAACAGGGGACATAACCACAACATCAGACATGGATGTGGACATCACTAGCCCTAACCCAAGAGATGATGGTGGACCAGAGTCTTTAAGCCCAATTTTAGAGACTCTTGGGGCATCTGAGGCTGCTACTACTCAGTTACCACCCAGTGGTGGATCTGAGGATAGAAGTAACATAGCTAAGACCTCAGATGTGGCAACTACTGATGAAGGCTTAATGCCTGAAGTAGGAAATCCTCAGAACCAAGAACAAGAGGTTCATGAGAGAACTGAGTTGGGCTCAGCTCATGATTTAACTGAGACAGTCCTCAATGAGGACAACATCAGGGATTCAGATGATTCCATTAATTTGGATGATGTTTCAAAAACTAAAACTACTGAATTGACGGCACTTTATGAAGGTCCTGTTTCAGGGGTATCCAAGCTCAAGAAGCCAGTCACCCCTGCACAGGTTAAAGTCCACTCAATCCCTAAAACCCCTAGAGTGGCATCCTCTGTACAACATGAGGATCTCCCAAAAACACACCCTTCACAACAAATGCCTACCCAATTCCCTGGGCAAACAAGCATAGACCTGAACTAGCTATGCAGCCCAGAGGGTCCCCTGTACCACATGATGAACACTCTCATCAAGAATCACTTCCAAACATACACAGCTAACTTGGAGCTGTCAATCAAGAACCAATTTGGAGTGATCAAGACAAAGATGAATGATCTGTCCAACAAGATAGAATTCAACAGCAAACAGATTGCTCATCTTCAAGGTCAATTCTCCCAACCCTCAACCTCTAAACTTAAACTTGATGAATCCAAAAAGGGGGAGAAAATCAGGGAACCTAAGGAGTCATTCCAAGCCAGGATAAGGGCAAGAGTGGCCATCCTTGAAAGAGATCAGAAGGATCAAGCCAGAAAAGAAAAACTGGCCAAACAGTTTGGTGTCTCAGTGGAAGAAATTGAAGCCACAGAAAAAGAAGATGAGACCCAAACCTCTGAAGAATCCCTAAGGCATAATGAAGAAACTTCTGATGGCAAAAGTTCTGATGAAGAATCAGAAAGTACTGAAGACAATCCTTCAGTAGTTGACAAACCATCAGCTATTGTCAACCCATCAGAGGTTAACACTTCCAAACCTCAACACACTGAACCTTCCAGATCCACTGAACAAATCAAACCAACTTCTGCTCCTCCAAGGCCTACAACAACCACTACCATGACTGTCCTAACCCCTGCTCCAATCTCTCAATCAACTGAACTTCTTGAGCAGAGGTTAAAGGCAGTTTAACAAAAAGCCAAGGAAGACCAGATTTGGAAAAGTCTGGAACAAAGGGATGATCTAGAGTTTGAAGAGAAGCTCCAGGCTTATCAAGCTGAACTAGAGAGACAGGCTGAAATTGACTATGTTGCTGAAGAAGACAAAAGACAACAACTGATGTCTTACATTACCAAGAACAGCAAGACTAAAGCCTATACACTCAAGGGACTCTCTGTGCAAGAGCTGACAAGAAGGGCACAACTGCTTGCAGACAAACTGGCCACAAGTAAAGAAGGAAAGGCCAAGAGAGCCCAGATGATAGATGACTTAGTAGCAGAGGGCTATGGTTCAAAAGCCTCAGTATCCAGATGGAAAGAAGAAAGACTGATGGATACTTACAGAAAATACAAGGCTGCCAAGGCTGCAAATCCAGAGAAGTTTCAAACTGCTGATCCTTCAAGATCAGTAGTTAGAACTTCTGGTGTATCAACAAGAAAGCCTGCTACTCAAAGAAAGAAAGCAGAGGACAATGTCAAAACTGATTTCAAAATGGTACTACTTGAAGGAAGTTCAATAGTCCATTCAGATTTTGACATTGAGGAGAAACCTCTGTTAACACAATTCAGGGATCCTTCCACTTTTGCCTACCAAATCCAAAAGACCATCAAAGAAAAGATGCACACCAAGGTAGTGACTGAACACCATCTCCCAACTGTTCAGATGCCTGATATGCAACAACAACAAGGAAGAGACTCCCACCTGAGGTTAACTGAAACAGAAAGCATCCAACACTCAGGATCATCAACCCAAGGGACAAGTCTGGTTCCCTATTCCTCTGACTTTAACAAGTCAAAGGTACCTATCATCAGATGGTCACTTACTGATAACAACTCAGTATTGTTGACAAGAAGAGACCTTTCAAGCAGGGCTTACAAGAAGATCAGTGATCTAAAGAAACTGTCAACACAAGACCTGCTCACAATTCAACATCTGGAACCACAGAGAGGATCTCTATCTGATGGACAGTTAAACCAGCTCAAGAACACCATGTACAAAGAGATATGGAAGATTGTTCAAGACAGAAGAAAAACATAAGGAATTAGTAAGGTTTTGGCTTCATCAATCCAGGGGGAGATTGTTAGGACAGAGAGGATTGGGGAAACCACTTTTGGAAACCTTAGTCTAATTCACTTCTGTCATTTTGGCTAAGTATAGAAGTACTGAAGAGAAGACAAGAAACTGCTGAAGAGAAGATATGATAAGTGCTGAAGAAGAAACTTCATCAGATGTTCTGAAGTCCAAACCAGACAAGTTCACTTCAGAAGTACTGAAGACAAACTACTCATCAGTAGTTTGTCATTCATCAGCACTTAGCATCAGATATTTTCCACCGCCTTTTGAATCAGTAGTTTATTGTTTATTATTACTTTTAGCTGTATTTGTTAGTTTCAATGTTGCAACTTGTGCAACTTGTTTCTGATATTTCTGTACTTTCTTTATTGGCAAGATACATGTATGTAAACGTCTATAAATAGGAGGCTTCAACCTTCTATTTTACACATTGATTTTAATAGAAAAATCCTTCAAACACTTTCACTGTTCTATTCCATTTCAGTATTTATTGTGAATCTGTCTAAGTATCTAATTCTCATTTACTGCTTAGATTCATAATAAATACTTGTCATTATTAGTTTCAATCATCAAGGGGGAGTAATAACTCTTCCTAAGTATAAAAAGTGTTGCTTTAACTTATACATTCCGCTGTGCTTATAATCTGATATACAAGAGCTTGCTAAACACTTAAGTGTCAAGATAGCAAGTTCTTACTTAAACAAAAGAGCAAACTGATCCAACAAAGAGCAACATGCTGTTGAGCAATTTCAACAGTCACATTGTTAAGGTTTGAGGTCTCTAACACAATCGGGTTTTGACTTGATTGTGCTTGAGCAATCTGCATCTGATTCACTTGAGGAGGAAATTGTTGTTGTTGTTGAGGTTGACTTGATGTATAGCATGCGGCTTGTTGTAATGGTGAAAATGGTGGAATAAAGTTTTGTGTTTGATAAGGTTGTTGTGTGTATGATGGTGTGTAGGATGAAGTTTGAGCAAGGTAGTTAATGGGTGCTTTTGTTGGTTCAACAATGTTAGACACACATGCTATGTGAGGTGCAACAGTAGAAGTGGTGCTTGAAGCAGAAAGAGAGTTAGATGTACCACTCACATATAAATCAGGATTCTGTGGAATCTGAGCTCTCTTAGCTTTTCTCTTTTCCTCCATCTCTTTGTTTTCCAGCTTTTGGATGAACTCATTAATGGTCCAATACTGGTAAGCATCCTTCTCCTTTAACACTTCGATGTGTTGGTTCCAGTAGGGTGGTAAAGCATCAGCAAATTTATCTACTAATTCCGACATTGGAATGCTGATCTCATAGCTTGACAATTCAGTGAGCAAATGGTAGTACCTTGGAACCAACTCTTTTAGGGTCTCATTACCCATATAACTGAAGTTTTCAAACTCCTTCCGAAGCTCTTCCATCCTAAGCTTCCTGGTCTTCTCATTTCCATCATGTCGATTTCTCAACATATCCCAAAGTTGTTTGGATGTTGTGCACGATCCAAACTGATGTAATAGATCAGTGTTGATCGCTTGGGATAGCTGAGAGAATGCTTTCTTCTCTATAGCAAACCTTTTCTTCTCGTCATCCGCCAAATTCTCCAAAGGGATTGGTTCTCCAGTATTCTCCAGAATAGGAGCAACGTAACCCTTCACAATCATTTGCCATGCCTCGGCTCCTTCAAGTCCTTGTCCCTCAACGTGAATCTTAAACTTCGTCTTCCAAGTATTATACTCCTTCATGTCCATTAGCTTCGGTGGACGATTGCCGCTTCCAGAAGATAGATCATGAATAAGAGTGGATATAGCGTTGGTCGTCTGGGAATGGACTGCTGCTGCTGCGACTTCCCAATAGTTGTCAATCGGTTGTTGTAATGATTGAACAACTTGTTGTGGTGCCGAACTAGTCATTGCCATATAATTGATCGGTTGTGATGGTTGACTAGTCTTCTGAGCTGCAATGGACCACGGATCTTGTGTTGTCTGCTGTTGTGGTGCTTGAGTAGGTCTAGGCGTTGATGGAAAGTTCCACATCTTGTCCTGCAAATGATTAAACACGAAAAGATTAAAAATGTTTCAAAACAGAATGCTCCTTCGTATATACGGACGTGCGAAGGAGAAATAAAGTTCTCTTTCGCCCGTTTATGATTGATACGAATGAAAACTAATCAACAAAAACTCCTTCGACCACTTAAGACTCTCTTTCGACCGTTTTACAGCTCCTTCGACCGTTCGATCAGGCGAAGGTGAAACAAAGGTACGAATGTGAAAAATAAGCAATCAAAGTCTTCCTTCGACCACTAAAACACCTCCTTCGTACAGAAAAACACTCTTTCGACCCAAATGAATTCCTCTTTCGACCAAACTCTCTCGTTCGACCCCTGTGATTTCAAAAACGGTTATTCTTTGAAAATCAGTTAATTTTGATCAAGTTTTTCAAATGTTGATGGATTTTGATGTGGTTGTTTGATCCGAAATGTCTCTGATACCACTTTGTATGTTAGTATAAGGATCGATAACAAACAAAGATTGATCAAACAAGTTAGATTCAGGTGCGGAAACCCTAAAACTATCACAAAATAATAATCAAACAGATTCAAACACACAGATCATCATTTTCAATCAATTTCATTAATAAAACACTTGTTTACACGTTGAATTATGAATACAATCAAGGTTTAAAAGTAAAACAAGTTTAACAATAACTAGAGAGAGTTTTCAGAAAGAGGATGGAATAATAATCATCAAAGTTACATTCAAAAATGAACTTGACCCATTTATAGGCCTGCACATTCGCCCAAACTGTTCATGCGAATGTGCAGGTTCGCCCATATCAACTGGTCGAACCAAGTTATACAATAATCTATTCTTCATTCGTCCAAATCCACTTCCTTCGCACCTTTTAATCCTCCTTCGCACCTTCTAAACCAATCCTTCGCACCTTCGATATCTACAAAACAAAATTTGTTTTACAATCCAAAGCTTTAGTCGCACTTTTGCATCTACATGATCCAAATTCTGATGTAAAACCGATTTTGGGGGTAAACAATGAGGGCGTTGTGGTAGAAACTAATTTTTCTGATTCTGAGGATGATGTACCCAAAAAGAATGTTGATATTCCTACAGAAAATCACATTCGGACTAATGAGTGTTACTCAAAGGTACAACATTCTCCGAAAGTTATATCAAATCAGAATTAGTCGGTGAAGTAAAATGTGAAAAATGATGACAAACCTGTGAAAGTATTTTATCGGATGGAAGGATCCGATAAAATAATATCTGATGAAGAATATCTGATGCAGTTCGCAAATTACTCTAAAATTCATGAAATTTGGCAAGAAAGTACAATCTTGTTTCCTAAATCTGAAAAGACAACTCGTATACCACCCAAATTAATTAAGCGACTATATGGTGATGATTCTAACACATCAAAGGTTCATGTCAAACAGTTTGTGAAACCGAAAGATAAAGTAAATGGTTTTGTTGAACCGACTTATTCACTAGAGTCCACTCCTGAGAGCTTGAGGAAAAAGTGTTATAAGAATCAATATCCGGTCAACACATTTGCTAGACCTGATGATGAAAACTGTTTTGAAGAGTATAGAGCATGTTTCAAGTGTAGAGAGAGAGGGCAATTACTTGCTCACTGTCCATACGTGAGACTAAAAAGGCAAAAGGTTGAGCAGAGGCAATTTCATAGAAATTCGAATGTTAGGGTTCCTCAAAGAAATTTTTATCATAAAAAACAATTTGAAAATCAAAATAGTTTTTACCAAAGAGGAAATCGACCGGTTGTTTATGATAACCGCAATCGAATTGCTATGAAAAATGGTATGAGAAGACCTATGATGAACCCGACGTTTGAGAAACAAAAGGTTTATTCTAAACCCTATGTCAATCATAATGTTAGGCCTTCGGTAGTTAAATCAACCAAGGTTTCTAAGAATGTTCCATCTAAGATTGTTTCTAAGGATTCTAATAATATTCAACTACAATTTCAAACTCAAGTTAAAATTCTAAAACGATCGGAACAAGCTTGGACATCAAAAGGTTTTCTTGGAGCCTCAAGTTTATCTTCTAAACCGGTAAAAGAAGTTCCTAGGAGAAATGTTTTGGAAAAACCAGTTAGTGAAAAGAAAAATGTTGTTGAGAAAAAGATTCCTTCTTTTTATAAAAAAAAAACAGAATACTTCGAATGAAAAAGAATCTTTGAATGTCTCATTTATTGATACTTAAAGACCCAAGACCAACATGGCTTGGGTCCCCCGAAAGAACTAATTAAGTTTGTGATTGGTGCAGGGAGTTCCCGCTGGCTTTGTGAGCAGTCTCTGGATTGTTGACAGTAGAGCTTCTGGGCACATGACAGGAGATATGTCACTCCTTTTCGACATCAAGAACATCAATGGAGGATATGTTGCCTTTGTAGGAAATAAAGGAGGTTATATCACCATGGAGGGAACTGTTAGTAACGTGATAGTGAGTTTTGAGAAGATTTCGAATGTAAAGCAGATTGATTACAATTTACTCAGTGTATCTCAGATTTGTGAAAAAAAGTTTTCTGTACATTTTGATGAGAAGTCTTGCTACATTCTGAAACCCGGATTCGAAATACCTAAGGAGTGGATAATGTTTAAAGATCCAAGAGTGAACAACTTGTACATTCTTGGCATGAGCAAAGCAACCACAACTCAAGGTCAAGTTACGTGTTTTCTGTCGAAGGCTACCGAAAAGGAATCTATCATGTGGCATCGACGAATGGGGCATATTCACCTTCGAAAGATGGATCATTTGGTGAAGAATGGGTTAGTAGAAGGGGTTAATGTGAAACACTTTCATCTGGATGATAAGTGTGTGAGTTGTAAAAAGGGAAAACAGCACAAACAGTCCCACAAACCTAAGAAAATGAATTCAGTTACCATTCCACTTGAGCGTTTGCATATGGATCTTTTTGGCCTTATCAAGCGTAAGAGTAATTATGGAGATCTTTATTGTCTTGTGGTTACAGACGACTATTTGTTATTTTCTTGGGTGATGTGCATGCAACACAAAAGCGAAATGTTCAACAATCTGAAAGTTTTGTTTACCCGTTTGGAAAACATCTATGGTTTAAAGATAAAATACATTCGAAGTGACAATGAGACGGAGTTCAAGAATTCTCAGATGGATGCATTATGTGAAGAGAAAGAAATTCATCATGAATATAGTGCACCACATACTCCTCAACAGAACGGTGTTGCAGAACGCAAAAACATGACTCTAATTGAAGTGGCAAGGACAATGCTTGTATATTCAAATCTTCTAGTAATGTTCTGGAATGAGGCTATTCATGCAGCTTGTTACACTCTGAGTCATGTATTAATAGTGAAGAAGTTTGGAAAGACTTCTTATGAACTACTTAACAGACGAAAGCCGAACTTTGAGTATCTAGAACCTTTCGGAGCACCTTGTACAATGCTGAATCCCACTGAAAAGTTTGGATCTAAAGCAGAAGAGGGTTATTTTGTTGGATGCGCGACACCACTTAAACGTGTGTTTAACAAAAGAACTCGTCAAGTTGAAGAGTGGGTGAATGTAGATGTTCAACGCTACACTCAAAATGTTCAAGGAAATGGGCCCGATTGGATGTTTGACTATCAAGAATTCTTTGAGTCATTCAATCTAGATAGTTTGGTTGAAGAGGCTGTACTACGTTTATACTACGTGTGTGAGAATGCAGTGACTTCACCGTTGGTGCGTCCGATCACCGTAACCCCTCCGACAGCTTCTAATGATACTAATGCTCATGTGATAGAAGAAGAAATTTATCAAGAAGCATCTAGAACGTTGGATACATCTGAATCGTATGATGATGATGAAGTTTCAGTGATGCCATCTTAGATCATGCTACAATACCTCCTTCAGTGAACCCAACTCCAGATGTTGCATCTTTATCAAATGCGGGTAATAATCTGGATACAACAGAAAATCTGAATGTTCCAGCGGTGATTCCAGTGCCTGCACATCCGGAATCTCGGATTCATCAAATTCATCCGCTAGGACAAGTCATTGGAGATCCTGGTAGCAGTGTGATGACATGTGGACAACTAAGACATACATCATCATCAGAAAATATTGGAGCACTTGCCCTATATACACAGATTCACAAGCCAAGTGAAAAAAATAACTGGTCTTTCGCTTGTTATGTTTCACAGGTAATGCCACGGACATACAAGGATGCTTTATTGGATGAATCTTGGGTGGAAGCTATGCAGCAAGAACTTCAACAATTTTGGAAACTCGGAGTCTGGACGTTGACTGATTTACCATCAGACAAAAAGAAGATTGGTACTCGGTGGGTATACGGATGCAAGAAAGATGATATAGGGGTTATCGTCAGAAACAAAGCTCGATTGGTGGTTCAAGGATTTAGTCAGCAGGAAGGAATTTACTATAACGAAGTCTATGCACCGGTTGCGCACATTGAAGCAATTCGCATGTTTCTTTCATATGCATCTTATATGAAATTCAAGGTGTATCAGATGGATGTTAATAGTTCCTTTTCTATATGGTGTGGTGAAATAAGAAGTGTACGTCATCCAACCACCGGGTTTTGAGGATCCTATACATCGGGATAAGGTCTATAGGTTGAATAAAGCGTTATACGGTTTACACCAAGCCCCAATGCAGTGGTACGAAAAGCTGAGCAATTATCTTCTTTCAAAAGGATTCAAGAGAGGTTTAGTAGACTGTACCTTGTTCATGAAAAGAATAGAGGGTGACTTGCTTCTTGTGCAAAATATATGTTGCTGACATTATTTTTTGTTCTATTAATGAACTTTTATGCAGGGAATTTGAGAAAGTTATGCAGGGGAAGTTCAAAATGAGTGTTATGGGAGAAATGCAATGTTTCTTAGGTTTGCAGGTGGCTCAATTTCCAACGGGCATCTTTATTCACCAGACGAAATATGTTTCTGAAGTCTTGAGCCGATTCCAGATGGTTGATTCGAAGCCTATGGATACTCCCATACAACCCAATCACGGGAATGAAGTTGAAGCTAAGGGGGAGCTTACTAATCCCTTATGTATCTCACTGCATCCCGGCCAGGTATAATGTTCGTTACATGTATTTATGCACGTTATCAATCGAAGCCGAAACCAAGTCACCTAATTGCAGTTAAACGAATCCTTCGTTATCTGAAGGGTACTCCGTCACGCGGGTTATGGTATAAGAAGCAGACATCGGTTGCTATGTCTACATGTGAAGAAGAATACGTGGCAGCATCAAGTTGCTGTTCACAAGTGCTTTGGATACAACAAGAAATCCGCGACTACGGTTTGAAATTTCTTAGAACCCCCATTCATTGTGATAATGAAGCAGCCATTGCACTCACTAAACACATTGTCAATCATTCCAAGGCTAAGCATATCCGAGTTCGTTATCATTTTATTCGGGATTGCTATGCTAAAGGATTAGTTGACTTGATCAAAATCCACACTGATTATCAAAAAGCCGATTTGTTTACCAAAGCTTTTGATAAATCACGCTTTGAATTTTTATTACAAGCTAATGGTATAACAGAAAAGCAAGATTAAAATCCACATTAGTTTATCAAATTTTTAGTTTTATTTTTTCTTTTTTAGAAAATAAAAAAAACCCAAAAATATGTTTTCAATTTTAGGGGGATCTTTTATTTTCATAAAAACCTCAAAAACATTGAAAATTTTTTAAAAAAAAACCATAAAAATTAGAAAATCAAAAATGATTTTTCTGGAGAAAAATAGGAGATGATAGTACATCGGTGAGGATTTGACACATGCTAAAGATTTGTATGTTTTTCATAAGGCGTGTGTTGATTTTGTGTGATGTGCCGGTAGGATTCGTAGACTTAATACTGCATGCCTAATACATATCAAACTACTTACTATGTGGATGAACACCTCATGGGCATATGGTCTTGGTACCGTAATTTTGTTTGATAGGGTATTGTACAAAATTCGGAGGTTTCGGGTCGTTATGTTATTTGTTATATGGGGATAGCCTATCTGATCTTTTGTCGTATTGATTTACGGACCTAGATCAAACAGGTTATCTTAATAAAAGAGCTTTAATGCCAAAACCCAAAGTTACCGAATTGAGGAACTTTAAATGTGTGCTGATAATCAAAGATTATCAAATACATCGTATCTAATCACTAATACAAATCATGATTGATATAAGACCTCAACCTGGTAGAGTGCACATGTTACTTTGTAGCATTGACTTGATAACCAATACACCTTTGTGCCTCATACCTTGTAATTACGGATAACAATTGCATGATCACGCGTTACAATGAATCTCATGTGCAATATTTCTTGATACGGGAGTATGTCGTGTGTGTGGGAACCACATGTGAATGAGTTTATACTATAAATACTAGTATCAGTTTAAAGCATTGCATAACGGTCTGCATGTGAGTTTATGTGGTCCATAATATTAGCAATTGTCAAATTACACCTTGTCTTTATTGATAAATATCTTACAGATCAACGGTGTGTTCAGATTTCTCATAAACTGATATGATCCTCTTACCGGAAATCAAAAAATGTTTAATGCTTTAAATATCTCATTTTCCTCATGTATACAAAAACTCAAAAAGATTTTTGGTGTGTTTTAGCATAAATTTTAGAAAATCCAAAATTTTTACATTTCTGAGTTATTTTCGATAACTGATAGTGGATGATAGTCATTTCTGAAGTTTGATGAACCAATCTGAGTTTTGTATCATTGAAATGAGAAATTATGCAAGTTTGAAGGTTTTCAAGGTCTAAAATGTTAAAACGGGATTCGAATCGGACAGGTGATAAATTTTCATTTTTCCAAACCCTTGATTCGACCTTTCGTTAGGTCGAATGAGTGTTTGTGGGTTAAATTCGAACCTCATCAGGTGGTCGAATGAGATAGTTCATTTGATAATTATTCATTCGAACCATCTTTATTTCATTTGAACCTTTCATTAGGTCGAATGAAGTTCAGATTTTCTCCTTTGAACCTTGCAAGGGTCGAATAAGCCGTCTATATATATCAGATCTTCATTCAAACCTACACAAAAACTTTTCAAAATTTTGATCTTAAAGTCACCTAGTTGCCTTAACCTTTTACACCTTATATTCTTATTATTTGGACTTTGCTGATCATTTCTATACCATTTTCACACGTAAACATCCATGGATTAAGTCAAAATCTTTGTTTGAATATTTGAAACCCTAACTGGGTGTTAATGGTCTTAACGTGTTTGTTAATCCAAATTGACCATCAATTCATCAATATTGGTGGTTTTAGGGGGAGAGGATTACAAAAACAAGGATTCAAACACAGTATTGATCAAAATAGATTGTTTAAACCCTAGTTTTTGGGGAAAACCATTACTTATTTATTAATTGATGAAATTGATAATTAGGTTATGTTAGTCGGCCATCTTAGGATGAATGTTAATCAAAATCAGAGGTTAATATGGACTAAACAATGATTTGGTAGATTTGAATCAAAACAGATTCTCATTCGACCATTTCAAAGGGTCGAATGAAGCAATTCTTGACCATTTTTATTGTTTTGTCCGTTTTAACAAATTTGTATGTTTTGATTGTTTGTTTTGCAGATAAAATGGTTGATGAAGCACAACAGAATGTCCAAGAGCCTCCAGTTCAAGAGCGTAAAGCTCCAAAAGAGCTGAACTTTGAACAGAAGCACAATTGTTGTGCGTTTATTGGTCCAGTGGGAAAGCATGTTGGGTTTGATGGTATTATTAGCTTCTTGAAGAGGTGCAAACTTGTCTATGCTCTTGCACAGCCAATGACCATATACAGAGACTATCAGGTTAATTTCTGGGAGAATGTAGCAATTACTTTCTGGGAGAACGCTTCAGTAATACAAAGAAGAATCCAAGGCCATCTTGGTTTAGTTTCAAAACAAGATATCAGGGAAGCTTTACAGCTACAAGACTCTCCTTCAGATCCTATTGAGCTAACATGGATTGAACAGAGAAAATGCTTTTTGAGGATGAAGTATAATGGACCTGTAACTGATTGTATGTTACACAAAGCTAAACTGTGTCCACCATTAAAGTATCTTCTACATATGATCTTACATGTTTTTGGACCAGTTAGAGGAGGATATGATGTGTTGCGAAAAAGTTTATGTTCTTAGGTGGTTGCATTGATTTTAAACAAGCCTTTCAATGTGTCTGGAATTATCTTCCATCACATGAAAGAAGTGTTACAAGGTTTAAAGAGTGACAACATCTTGATGTATCCTAGATTATTACAGATGGTGTTTAATCATAAATACCCAGACTTGAAAAAAGATCATTTGCAAGTAATCAATCAAGTGCATATGGATCAACCTACTTTGAGTAGTATGATTGCTTATAAGGGTGTACCTGAAGCAGAAAAATCACCAAACAAGAATTTATTTGGACATTTGAGAGATGTTGCCTACAAAGATCTAGGACAAGACAAAGCAAGACATGATGATAGTAATTCAGATTCTGATAGTCGACTATGTCCAGTGGATAAAACAGCAAAAAGAAAGAGGCAAGTAATCAACAAAGGGGAAAAGTCTGGAAAGGGTAAACAAAAGGTGGTTGAAACTGAAACCAAGACAAAAAAAGTTGACAAAGGCTAAAGGTAAAGCAAAGATTATGTTGGTTGATGAAGCTGATAGTGAGTAGACTGAAGATGATGAAGAGTGGGACTCTCAAACTGAAACAGACAAGGTTACTAATCCCACGGCCACTGAGATTAGTACACCTGAAGCTATTGAGAAGATTGTTGAGGAACAGAACAAGAAAACTGTGACTGAAGAGGATGCTGAAATGTTACTTGATTTAGATGATTTTCAAGGTTCACCAGTGACAGGTGCTAAGATTATTCGTGGAAGAAAAAAAAGTATGAAAAAGAAGGAAAATCCAAGGAAAAAGAGGAATAGAGAAATTGATTTACTTGTTATTGGAAAGAAAGTTCCTGAAGCAACAAGTTCTAAAGCAACAATACCAGCAGCATCACCAAGTATGAAGAAAAAGAAAGTTACTGAGGATATCACAACTGATCCAGCATTATCACTTAGTCCTGAGAATATTTCTGCAACTCTGAAGAATGTTGTAACAGAAATGGAGAAGAAAACAAAGAAACCCAGAGCTGAATCAAGTTCAACACCGAATGCTACTGTTTCTGATGAAGTTATGGAGATAGTGAACAGACAGATTGAAAATGTGATGAAGGCTTCCAGTCAACAGCAAGCAGAATTTAAACAGTTGAAAGAGAATGAAGCCAATATGTTGAAGATTGTTCCGTCATCTCAGAAGCAACAAAAAGAGTTAGAAGAAATGATTGAAAAACTCAAACCTTCTGATAGAAAGAACAAGAGAAAGATTAAGCTGATTGAAAGTAAGAACAAAGAGATGAAGAAAATTATTGAAAAGTTATATTCAGAGGCACCACAACTTAAAGATGGTGAAGAGGAGGAAGAGAAAGAAGAAAAACAGGTTGATTATGATGATTTAGATGATGAGGGTGCGGATGATGATGAAAGTGATGATTCTGGTGATGATGATGATAATGCAGTAGGTAAAAGTTCAAATCAATGATAAAGAGTCAAGTGATAAAGATTTGGATTATAATGATGATGATACAAGCCGATTCAGCTTCAAGAAAAGAGAATAAGAGAAAAGCAATAAAAACAAATCTAGTTCTAAGCAAAAGAAAGGTGGAGAAACAGTTTATGAAGATCAGTCTATCTATTGGACTAAAAAGATTCATGATTTGACTGATGAAGACAAAAGATTGTATAGACAAATGCTTGTAAGAAATTTTTGGACAATAGAATTGACTGGAAGATTTCTTGAGATTTTTGAAGGTGAGGATATGAAGTATCTGATAGATTATCAAGATCATGATCTTGAGGATGGTGAGTTATCTACTGCTATGTCTAATGAAGTACTTGAAGGATTAGCAAAGCATATTGGGAAATCTCTGGAAGACATAATGAATGATCCACAGATTCCATACATACGAGTTAAGGAAGCAGGAACACATTCGGGTGATCAAGATGTGCCAGTATTTGAAGATATTGAGATGGAGGATTTTTCTCATGAAGAATATCCAAAATATTATCCAATGAAGATAAAGAATGTGATGATTCCTGAGATAAATGAAGAGAGCTTGAATGAAGTTGAGAAATTGGCAAAAGAGAAAGGAAAGAAAGTGTTGGAAGAAGTGTTTGGTAAGGATGCTGATAAGAAACAACCTTACAAACAGTCTGAAGAATTGAACGAATTACTGAGAAAGTTAAAAGAAAAGCAAGCAAACAGACCAGTAGCAGGAGATCATGGTTGTTTCAACAAACATCACAATAGGTTTTTAAAAAGAAGAGCCTTAGATTGGCAATACTTTCCACAGCTGAGATGTATAGGAGTGAAGTGGGAAAAGGGAATTCTGTACTTTTACAGATTCCATGATATTAAAACACTTCCATATTGGGTTGTGAGGGATGTTTGTAGACATACAATGGGTGGAGCTTCTGTGAATAATGATGCAATAGGATGGTTTGCAGATAAAATGAGTTGGGAGAGTAGAACGAAATGGAATTTGTTTAGGCCTCAATATCCTAAATGAATTGTCCATAAGAATGAAGTTGATCCCATAACAGGTTTGAATAAAGTGACTTTGAAGTATAAACCTCTGGTTGTGATGAAAAGAATTCCTTTGATGCCAGTCCAATAGAATTTTCATAAAGATTTTCATTTCTGGTACTACGATTGGAAGACAGCAGAAGCAGTGATCGTGCTGAGAGATAAAGATCCAAAAGTGATGTTCAAGAAGATCAGAGTTTTTAACCCGATGTGGTTAATTAACTGTTCAGCAGATGACATTAACATGCTATGTTTCAATCCGATCCATTTTGAAGTTCATGATGTAGAACAAGCAATGAAGTTCTACAAAGTTGTCTGTTTTTGTTTTGTTTATGATGTTAATGTTGGATGTGAATACAACACGTTTCTTGGCAAGTATGTGAAGATCAAAGAGGTGCCAAAAGAAGGTTCGCACAAAAGACAACTTGAACCGGAAATGAGCAAAAAGCAAAAGAAGACCTTGAGAATCAAACTGATGAACTAAGCGCTTGATTATGAAAGAAAACAATCCAAGCAATAGCCAAGGGGGAGTTTGTTGATACACTCTGTGTGGCTATCGCTTTGGATTCTATAATAATAGGCGTTTTTTGTATTGAAGATTGCTGAATTGAAGGCAAATTCAACCAGTCGAGAGGTCGAATGAGATTTACAAAGGGTCGAACGAGGTTTTGTTAGTTTATCTATATTGGTTCGAGCTCAGTAAGGGGCTAATGTGCTCATTCGACCAATACAGGGATCGAACGTGCAGTCTATATATAGTTTTGAGTTTGTTTGAGAGAAGTAAGTTGTGTCATTTGTATGTGAGTTTAGTGTATGTTTCCAGGAAAGGTCTAGAACGTCTAGTGTGTGTGTTTATCATTGTAATAAAGGATTTTAACGTATAAACAAGTTTGATTATTAATGATAAAGATGATTAACATGGATTTCTATGTGTCTGATTGATTGATTCTCATATTGCATACAATTTAGGGATTCCGCACCTAAATTGTTCTACTCGTGTGATATATTGTGTGTTTTTTCATAAAAATGATCCTTTACAGAAGTTCAAGAGCCTACTCCTATCAGTAGTTTACAACAACTGATTGAACACAAAGGTCATCCATTGGATCAAATCATGGGTGATATTGCCTCAGGGGTACTTACAAGAAACAAGCTTTCCAACTTCTGCTTATTCCCATCATTCATTTCTCAGTTGGAACCAAAGAAATATCACGAAGCCCTCAAAGACAACAGTTGGGTTGAAGCAATGCAAGATGAACTACTAGAGTTCAAAAAGCAACAGGTTTTGGAAATTTGTCCCTTACCTCTAAACAAACAACTGATTGGAACAAGATGGGTTTTTAGAAACAAACAAGATGAGTCTGGTTTAATCATCAAGAACAAGGCAAGACTGGTGGTACAAGTTTATTCTCAAGAAGAAGGAATTGATTATGATGAAACCTTTGCTCCAGTTGCAAGGCTTGAAGCCATCAGGTTATTTTTGGCTTATGTAATTTCCAACAAAATTAATGTTTTTCAAATGGATGTATAGAGTTCATTTTTATATGGAAAATAAAAGTGGAAGTGTATGTTTGTCAGCCACATGGATTTGAGGATCCTTCTCATCCTGATTGGGTGTACAAACTTGACAAAGATCTTTATGGGCTAAAACAAGCTCCCAGAGCTTCGTATGATACACTTTCCACCTTTTTACTCAAAAATCACTTCACAAGAGGCTCCATTGATAAAACTCTTTGCATTAAGCATGTTGGAAATCACATCCTACTTGTTCAAATTTATGTTGATGACATTATTTTTGGTTCAACAAATTCAAAACTGTGTGATGAATTTAAGAAACTCATGCAATCAAGATTTAAGATAAGTACCATGGGAGAACTGTAGTAGTTTTTAGGACTGCAGATCAAACAAAAAACAAGTGTAACTTTTATACATCAATCTAAATATGTTAAAGAATTATTGAACAAATTTTCTTTAAAAGACTGTAAATCAGCTTCCACTCCCATGAGTCCAACCACACAAGTTAAACCAGATGATCAAGGAAAACTGCATCTAGACCAGATATTATGTTCTCAACTTGTGTTTGTGCTAGATATCAGTCAGCTCCAACGGAATCATACCTAATTGCAGTCAAAAGAATTTTTCAGATATCTAAAAGAAACAACTTTTTCAGATAGTGACTATGCAGGGTGTAAAATGTCAAGAAAATCAACATCTGGTGGTTTTCAATTCTTACGAAACTGTCGGGTGTCATGGCAATCAAAGAAGCAAACATCTGTGGCAACTTCAACTGCTGAAGCAAAGTACATTACAGCTGCAAGTTGTACATCACAGGTTCAATGGCTTCAGTATCAATTACTTGATTATGTAATCAAAGAGACCAAGACTCCATTGCTTGTAGACAGTAAATCTGCCATTAGCATAATTCAAAATCCTATTCAGCTTTCAAAGACTAAACACATTGAAATAAGATATCATTTCATCAGGGGTTGCTATGAAAAAGGCAAGATTGAGGTGAAACATGTGACAACAGCTAATCAAATAGCTGATATATTCACCAAACCCCTTGACACGTCAACATTTCAGAGGTTAGTATCCATGCTTGGGATGCTAAATTTTGAGTAAAGTACTGTAAGTGTTTTCCATTTTCCTGCACATATTTTACTTTAACATACATTGTTACTAATCTGTCACAAAACCTCTGATGACCAAAAAGAGAGAAACTTCTGAGGTACAAAACATTGGAATGGGGATATTTTCAGAAAAGTGACTAACTTCTGATAAAATAATCTTCAGAATTTATGAATAAAGTGTTTACAAATTGTTCTTATCAGTTTTTAACAAAGTACTGAAGAGAAAATGGGAACTATTGATGAATAATCTGCTTCATGAGCAATTTTGTCAATAAGGGCAAATCAGACATTTCCCATTTCAGAAGTTTGACCTAGGGCGGTTATAAACTTCTGATAAACACCTTTTCTCACACTTATCCTTTCAAAAAGCAAAAATTCCCTCTTTCTTTCTCAAAACACTCACAAACCCTCCCCTGAAAACATCAAAAACACTGTTTGATCCAGAAACACCATGGCTCTTGTACTGAAATAGGGACATAATCAAAGAGGCTACTTCATGAAGGATCTAGCCTGGTTTCAATAGGACGAAATAATTTATTTAGTCGTCCAATCCCAGTTCTACACAGCTTTCACCGTTGATCCTCCAATTCACATTCAAACTCTAAATGAGTTCTGGGCAAACGCCGAGGCGGTGACTGTGAACAACTAAGTTATTTCCTTCAAATCAACCAACCAAGGGAAAGTTATGGCAATCACACCGGCAACTTTGGGAATAAGACTTGGTCTAGATGATGTTGATGCACCAGAACATGTTCCCAATGCTGATATTCAACTAACCATGACAGAGTGTGGTTACCATGGTACTTTCTCACATGCTACAATTTATAAGAAATTTTTTGATGCAAAGTAAAATTTTTTGTTTCATTACGTCATCATGTGTTTAAGTCCTAAAACTAGATCTTATTATCAGATGCCCTCTACTTTTCAACTTATTTTTCATTCAATTGTGAATGAAACAAAATTCAGGGCATCAACAGTTTTCTTTAATGAGTTGGTGTTGCATCACCAAAATAATAAAAAGAAATTTTTGTTGTACCCAAGATTTGTTATGCAATGCATATAAAAAGAACTTGGTGATGGAATACTTGTGGATGAGGCTGCAAAGCTAAATCCTTTGACCTCACAAGTATTCTCTAGGCACAATAAACCAACACTTTTGCCAGAAGATGACCAAGGGGAACAAGCCACAGTCCCCAAGGAACAAACATCTTCAAAGCCTAATCCTAAAGTCTAAACAACCGAAACAACCAAAATCCAAACCCACCAACCCTAAAAGAAATGTTGTTCAAGAGGATGAGATGCATGAACTAGCTCATGTGCAATCTGCACTTCAAGAAGGTGTGACTGATACATCCTCTCAGTCTCATCCATCTCACACCCCTCAAAGAGCTCCCATAACCATATTGTTTAGAAGGAAGAAACTCAAAAAGACCATAACTACTGACTCTTCCTTTGAAATAACTGAACCTATTGAACCTTTACCAATAACAACTGAACCTGAACTCTCACATAAAATAGTAGAAATAGCTCATATTCTCTCTGGGCTGAAAGAAAACATCCCATCTGAGAATGTCAATCCCCAACAACCACAAAAAACAGGGGATACAACCTCAGAAACAGACATGGATGTTGATGTTATCAGCCCTATCCCAAGAGAAGAGGATGAACCAAGGCATCTAAGCCCAAACATAGACACTTTAGGTACATTTGAGGCTGGATTAGAGGATAGTAGTACCATAGCTAAGACCTCAAATGTGGCAACTACTGATGAAGGCTTTATGCCTAATGTAGGAAAAGCTTAGTACCAAGAAAAAGAGGTTCATGAGACTACAAGGTTGGGCCTAGCTCATGGTTTAACTGATGACATACTCATTGAGGATGTCACCAGGGATTCAGATGATTCCTTTAGTTTGGATGATGTTTCACACTCTCCATAACATGAATTGATGACTCATTGTGAAGGTATTGAATCTGATGTATCTAAGCTCAAAGAGCTAGTCACAAAGGATAAGGTTAAAGACCACTTGAACCCTAATTCCCCTAAAGTGGCATCTTCAGTTCAAACTGAGGATCACCCAAAAACACCCCTCCATAGCAAAAGCCTACCCAATTAACTGGGTCATCAAGCATAGACATGAACCACCTATGCAGCCCAACTGGTCCCCTATACCAAATGGTACATACTCTCATTTCCTAGCATCTCAAGGACTTTATGACTTGTGACATCCGTCACTTTTCCTTTCATTATATTTTTATTTTTTTATAATAATAATAATAATAATAATAATAATAATAATAATAATAATGATAATAAATAGTAATACAAGCCTTATTTCCACCTAAATACTTGAGCCCAACTAACACCATACATACCCAAACCAAGACCCAACCATCATTTTTTTTAAAAAAAAATTCGGAGCCAACCTGAGCCCAAGAACCAGCCCAGCCTAACATGCTTTCTTCTCCCTTCCTTTTTTCCCTGTTATGCGACCAGCATGACCAAAGGGTTGACCAAGAGACCTTCAAACTTTGACCGAGTAAATCAAGCATAATTTGGGAATTTTGACGCGATTAAAGTGTGATTCCTTGACTGACCACCAAATCCGCTCGAAACCCACAAATTTTGGACGTGATTACAGCCTGTAACAAGCCAACTCACGCGTGCTTTGACCGGACTCAATGCCATCATCAAGACCATCCCTTTTCACGATATCACTATAAATTGGACCCTCCTTGACAAGCTGAAAGTACCGAAAAATCATTCCCCACTCTCAATTCTTCTGCTCGTGCGTTAAATCGTGCCAAAAATCAAGAGGTTTGACTCTCGTTTGACTCGCGAGACGGAGGCTTAAACACTCGGTAATAATTCAATTATTTGTTCTTACATCTTATCGGCTCTTGTACATCAAGAACCCTATGGTTAATTAAGCTTTATATGCGTATATAAACAGATTAGGATTTTATGGTTTGTTCTTAGTTTGGGGAAGATGATGCAAGTCACGAGGGTATAAAAACGAATCTAATACGATTTGAAATCAAAATTTGATACAGATCAGTTGGTCATATTCTGAGATGTTGAACAGATGGTCATTGGTTCGAATCTGGGCATCTCCAGTTTTATTTTTACATAAATTCATGATTTTAACTCAGTTTGCATATTTATATTAACAGATCTAAAACACTTGTGTTCTCAGGGTCCAGACCAGATGGTCTGGACTTGTGAATTAAAACGTGTGAACCGGCCAACGACCTGGGTTCGATCCTTGGCAGCAACATATATTTTTTTGAAGACTCCTTATCTATGTATTTAACTTAATAAACTTTTAAAATAGTTTTTAAATACTAAAAGTGGCTTATAAATTTTATAAAATTTATTTTAAGTTGTTAAGAGTAGAAAGATTATTATCCAACTTTTAATTTTTCAAAAATAATTTATTTAATATATATTATAAATATTACAAGTTTATTCATTTAAAACTTTAAAATTCTACAAAAATACCTAAACGATTTTATAAAATTCCACAAAAATTATTCTAAACTTGTATATCAATAGGCATTTCAGAAATAATTTTTATTTCAGAAAAATCATTCGTTTTATATTTTTAATCGATTTTTATTACTTTAAGCCATAAATAAATCATAATAAATTCATTTTTCAATATTTTTATCCCAAAATTTTACATAAATTATTTATGTTCATTTAGAATAGAAATATAAATTTTAATTTGAAATTTCTTTAATTTTAATATTTTTAAATATTAAAATTATATCTGACAAATAGGAATAAATATACTAAATATTCAATTTTTGAGAAAATAATTTTATGAAAATTATTTTCATACTTAAAATCTTATAATACAACCATCTTAATCAAGATTTTAGAAAAAGTTCTTTTATGTTGTTTATTTTCCTAAATCTCCTTATTTATTTAATTATTAAACAATTTATCTATATCAATGATTAATCCATTATCGATCCCCAAATTAGGAACCCTAGAAATACTTGTAGACTAGAAAGGCTTAAACTCATTTATTACCTTAAACATAGGGTGATACTTGGCAACGTTGGATTACACGTATTCAATTCCACAAGACTTACAACCTTACTAAGGTGAGTATTACTTATCCCCTTTTTTCGCTTTTACAACTTTTGGGGTGATTCATGCACAAGTATACAAAACTTTCATACTCATTTTGTGATATCCCGCAATTTCATGTTCTACTTAACTAGGGTTAGCTAGTTAAGTCACGCGTCGCACAGTTAATTCAATGCATTCTACTTAACTAGGGTTAGCTAGTTAAGTCACACGTCGCACAGTTATAGGGTAATAACTGCATGAAGTGGTAATTCGAGGAATTACCAGACTATATACATGATTAGTGAACCTCGGACGTTGATGAACAAAGAAGTTCAATAATTGTGAGTTAACTGATTGAGATTGATTGCAATTACGTGCTTCTGTGATACGCTGTGAAAATATGTGCAAAACGTATGTGATTACGTGAACTTAAATCGGATACTTTAATAAAAATCGTTAAAGGTGGACCATTAGGTTGATTAGGGTCTTAACACATGGGGTTGCACTTGTTACGATCCGAAATAACGAAAGCGTCAAAGGAAAACACGTCAGGAGACGAAACGGGCCACCCGCGCGCGCCGAGGGCCTGTGAGCGGGCGCTCACAGAGTCCGAGCGGGCGCTCACAGAGTCCGAGCGGGCGCTCACAGAGTCCGAGCGGGCGCTCACAGAGTCCGGGCGGGCGCTCGAAGAAGCCTGAAGAGTCTTAACCGACTTACACACCTATTTAAGTATCCTTAACCCCCATGCAACCCCTAAACTCAACCCTAATCGCCCCCTTACTGCCCCACACGAAATATTAACCCTAAAGCTCCTGCTATGGCTCAAGATCATCAATTGGGAAGCTCCAAAGGCGCACGGTTGATCGAATCGAAGAGCCAAGGGTATAATCTTTGATTCCTTACGCTTCTATCTTGTGTTTTTGTTATAAGAATCATGTAACAAAGTTTGTCCAGGTCTGAAAGTTTTTAACAATCATTAAAACATGAAGTTTTTGAGGATTAAATGGATCAAACATAATAATAAACGATTAGTAACATCATAGGATACTTGTTGCGCAAGTTATTGATGTTTTGGTCTTTAAACTTGTGATCTTTGCATGTTTAGTAGTAGAATCTGATCATAATAAGTATTAGGGATTTCTGGTAATGATGATTGATGTTTGTTGATTGTTTTTATGCATACGGTAGTCGATTAAAGTATGATTTAGGCGAAACTAAAATCTGGACAGAACGATTAGACGAACTCGTAGGAGCTGTAACACGGCCTTAACATAATGATTTTCGTATTTTCTTTGCATGGTTGAGTCACACTTGGTCTTAGCTTTTCATAATGGGTAAAATCAAGTGTTTTGGACGTCGGTTGAGTCGTTTTTGGAATTTTCATTGAAAATAGGTCAGGTCAGAATTTCGGGTATCAAACTGAGTCAACTTTGAAACATCATAACTCAAGTTTTATAGAGAGTTGGATTGTGAAATTTTTACAAAAGGTTAATATTGGAGTAATATGAGTTTTCCAAGTGGATTCATCCCGTTTGGATGAATACACAATTTTTGGGAATTTATCTACCAAACTGACCTGTTAGGAAGGTTTTCTGAACATAGCTGAATTAGACGAATTTTAATTATTTTTGTGTTCGGATTTAAGACAAAAAAAAATAGGTATTGTTGAGTGAATCCCAAAGAAAATTCAGTAAAAGTTTGGGAGGATAACTCACTGATTTACTATTTTAAATAAATTCGTTTTAATGGCGCACAATCTGTCCTGAAAACACAGATTGTGTATTATGTGCTTATGTGATTGATTGAGGTCTTGGGTGGTATGGAATTGACATGTAACTGAAGTACACTTGTCTAAGACACATACGGAATGTAGAAACTAATTGTAACCAACACATTCACCAACGAGTCCGTAGGGTTTACTATTGCATGTAGAATCACTAGGTGTCACCTACACACTTTTGAACGTTTAAACGCCTTGGACAAACGAGTTATATGGTGTATCGTGTATACACATGTACTCACATAATGACACATATAATAGGGAGTCGGTAGCGAGTCTCTACTTCTTACTTGGATTTGGATTTAGCACTTAACGCAACCTAAGGTGAGTTTGACTACTCTTTTTCTCAAAAGCATGCGTCTCGGGGAGACAACTTACTTACTGTACTAGTCCAGGTTTGGGACTACTATTTTTATCTCGGGTTTTTGGATGGGTTGATTCTTGGGAGGAATCGGACATTGCTAGTTTCACACTCTATGTCCTTGATGAACTAAACTACACTCTATCACGGAAGTCCTTCACTATTTACCGAATGAGTTGCCGGGTTATGGCAAGCGGGTTACTAGTTGATAGCGCTATTAGGTTTGACAAACCTCACACCGTGCTGGGAGCCGGGCGTGAACTACGACCTTATATTTTATCATTGTTGATAGGCAATGATGGGAGGCAAAAACCAGCTCGCGGGGCGAGTGCATCGTTCAAATAGCAATTCGGTATATCCTTGTTTAGTTATCATGAATGGGTTAGCTACCCTTGGCATACGCTGAGCTAGTGGTACTTGGTTCTTGGTTTTGGTTGTTGATTACTACTTTTGGGTTTGGGAAAACCTAACTACTGTTTCTTGGTTTGGGAAACCTACACTTTTACTTACCTTACTTTGTGAACTCACCAACTTTATGTTGACACACGATAGCATGCTTTTGCAGGTCTCTAGGTTTGGAGCACGATAGGACATGCATCATTGTGTCATGGGTTGTGAACATTATTTAACTTATACTTTACTTTGCATGCAACGGTTTTATTTTGGGCGCGTTGTTTTGCACATGAACTTAAATGGTTATGTTTGATTTACGCTTCCGCAACTTAACTGAACTTTTTGGTAAACACTAAACGTGATTTTCAATAACGAACTAAATGGTTTGGGCATTTAGATTCGTTCTTATGACTTATGGCTATGGGATCCTGGTATGTCACGCGCCTCGCGGTATAAACCCCGCAGTGGAAATTTGAGGGTGTGACACATTTACACATAAATTTTTATTCATTTACAATTCATATACGTGTCTTGTTTATCTTTGTGCTTATGTGTGAACATGAACGTAGCTTACATACAAAATCATACATCTAGACATAACTTATGTTATGGTGCTCTTTACATATAGACGTAACTTATGTTACGGTGCTCATTTAGACATAACTTATGTTATGGTGCTCTTTTACACTTGACACGTGTTGAGGTGCTCATTATCAATTTCATCTTACAAACTTTACATTTGATCTTTGTCTTGTTTGGTTACTTGCGTGTTTACAAAATGCCTTGGTGATGCTAGACACATGGATTGTACTACTTTTCAAACTTATACTATATGTACAAACCTAAGTAGTACTCACCAACATCATATGTTGACAAAATTATTTTCGTGCATGTTTCAGGATAAGCTGCTTGACGCTTCACATAGGACTTTGGACTTAGATTAAATCAATCAATATTCTTTATTTTTTTTTGTCTTGTATTTAATTTCACATGTTGTAAAACAATATTCAATAATCATATATTTACATTTTAGTACCATGAGCTTTTGAACAATCGTCACTACGTGGCACCTCGATGATTCCGCCATCGGTTGGGGTGTTACATGACTGCTATGGAGTTGAAGAACAAAACTCAACTTGAGATGATCAATAATGCAATAGACCACAAACTTGGTGAGTTGTCAAGAAAGATGAAAGATAATAGAAGACAACTTGCTCATCAATCTGGTGTAACACCTCCACCTCCTTGGTTTCCAGAAGTGGATGAAGCCAAAAAGGGTGATATGTACAAGGAACCAAAGGTTGTGTCACTTGAAGCCAGCAAAAAGGCCAAAGAAGCATAACATCTCAAGGAAGCCCAAAAGCAAACAGACATGACAAGACAAGATATAGCCTTGAAAGAAAGGCATGACTGGCAACAAGAAAGGCTCCTTAGAGAAGCAGCTAAAAAGAAATCCCAAGGCACTATAGAAGAAACTGCTAAAGGCCAAGACAGAAGTACTGAAGACAATCCTTTAGTAGTTGATACTCAGATCAACCCTTCAGTAGTTGATACTTCCAAGACTAAAACAGAACAGCCTTCGAAGGCAACTGAACCTACTACAGCTGATATTCCAAAGCCTGCACCCACTCAAACAACTGTTTTAAACCCTACTCCCATATCAATTTCCAAAGAACTTATGGAGAAGAGTTTAAAGGCAGCACGGAAGAAGGCAATGGAAGATGAGATTTGAAACAGCCTAGAAGCAAGGGATGACTAGAGCTACAATGAAAAGTTAATAAGGTATGAACAGAAGTTGAGTGAGTTAGAAGAAAAGGAAAGAGTTGCTAAAGAAGACAAGAGATAACAACCGATGACCTTCATCAGCAAAAACAACAAAACAAAGAAATACTCACTCAAAGGGCTCTCAATGGAAGAACTAACACATAGAGCTCAGCTTGTATCTGACATGCTAGCTACTGAGATCATACAAGAGTTGGTAGATAATGGATTTGGTTCAAAGAACTCGGTGTCAAAATGGAGAGAAGATACATTATATGACACTTACAAGAAATTCAAGGCTGATAGAGCTGTTAATCCAGAGAGGTTTTAAACTTCTGAAGTTTCACAAACTTCAGTAGTTAAAACTTCTGGTGTCAAACAATCATCAACAAAACAGCCTGCTACCAAGAAGAAGCCAGAGGAGACCATCAAAACAGATTCCAAAATGGTATTCTGTTAGAGGTCACTGTCTTAGGTGACGTTAGCCTAGGTCATCAGATGTTTAGATTGTCTATAAATAGAACAGTGCTTGTACTGTTCTATTCATCAATTAAAACATTCTCTTAGACAAACAATCACAGAGTGATCAGGCTGAGGGGGAGTACTTGTACAATTGTTGTAATCATTTGATTAATGAAAGCATTCGATTGAAAAACATTTATTCTCTTGTTTTGATTTATAGTTTATCATTCCGCTGCACTTTCCATTTATAATTCACTTCGTTTATTTCTCTTATTACTTAAACAAATCAAAGCAATCAAACTCAGATCCTAACAATTGATATCAGAGCTTGGTCAATTAAATTCGATCTAACCAATCAATTTAATATAAACAGATCAGCTCACACTTATTGATATCGTTTGTTTGTCGGATTGAAAACAGAGTAATAGTTTATTTTTGTTTCAACCGATTTTAAACAGACTTTGTTTTTGAAACAATCAGAGAATGGCTTCAATCAATCACGATCCACATAACACTGGCACGAACAACAAGCCACCAATGCTTGTCAAATTTGAATACAATATCTGGCAACGTCGGATGAGCCATGTTCTAGCTCAATAGAACACTATGTGTTGGAAGTCGGTTATCTTCGGACCACATGTTCCGATGGTGCCGAGTACTGAAGATCCCAAGGTTCAAGAGCCTAAGAAACTTGAAAACTACTCCGACCAGGATTTTCAGAAAATTGAGTTAGATGCCAAGGCCTTCAGTATTGTGGCCATGGCTCTATCCAATGATATATATGCTGGGCTGTTACACTGTAACAGTGCAAAGGAGTTGTGAGATGCACTGAAAGAACAATTTGATGAGACTGAATAGGTTATTGAAAACAACCGTGAAATACTTAACCAAAAATATGAAACATTCAGTCATGTAAAGGGAGAGTCATTAACTAAACAATTTGAAAGGTTTAACTGTCTCATTAGTGAACTAAAACTGGTTGGTCTAACTTACCCAAATTCAACTTTGAACCATAGGTTTTTAAGATCATTACCAGACAAATGGGACACTATTGCTATAGTTATGAGAAACTCAATTGGATTTAAGGACCTATCACTGACCCAGCTTCATGGTAAGCTCTTGACCTATGAGAGAGAGCTTAACCAGCAAAAGAAGCTCCAGGACTCTGGAAAAGTGTCTGATGATTATGTATTTGGTAATACAACACTTTTGGGTCATGATGAGGTGCCTGGTAACAATAAGGATCAAAGTTATGATCATTTCATTGACATAACTTCAGGTTTTAACTCAGGTTTTAACTCTGATTCTTATTCACCAAACTATGCTTTTACAGCAAGTGGTGGTGATATCCAGGCATCTGACCTAAAGTGGTGGTGATATCCAGGCATCTGATAACAGATCAAAAGTGGGGTTGGATAAATCAAAGATTAAGTGTTATAAATGTCATTGACTTGGTCATTTTGCTAGGGAATGTAGGAGTCAACATGGTACACCTATGATTACCTATCCAAATCTGTAAGACCCGCAAATCCGGTGTCAAACAGTTGGGTTAATATTCTTAAATATGCAAAAAACATGAGTAAATTTTTCTTTGAAAGAGTATGTATACGCAGCGGAAAATCGTTTTAAATAAGATTTACAAGCCTCATGAAAAATACTTATTCAATTGTAACTCCAATTTAATTTTTTTCATGAGTAAAAAAAAGTTGCCTTCCACTAGAAATGCCTTCAAATGCCGAGTAGCCTATTGCATCGCCAAGCAGTCATCCATTCATCTCTCATTTAACCTGAAATCAATCTAATGTGTATGCAAAAAGTCAACTACGCAGAGTGAGTTCAAGTTTTATAAATTTATGTAAACAATTAACACAATCCGCTAATTTGTTTATTTTTTTTAGCAACAATCAAAGTCTAAGATAAGCGCAATCCGCCTATTTAACCAAGACGTCAAATTCCAACTATAATAATAAGCGCATCCCGCTTATCAACACAAAGTGCAATCCCGTCTAATTAAGCCAAACCAAAGCTAGAGATTAAAGCGGGCACATCCCACTTATGGCATAGCTCAGTTTATAAAAATACACATAATATAACTTAAACCAAAGCTAGAGATCAAAGCAAGCATGCCGCACCTCTGTCATTGCTCAGTTTATAAGAATACATATAATATAATTTCAAACCAAAGCTAGAGATCAGAGCAGGCATATCCCACCTCTGTCATAGCTCAGTTTATAAAGATACATATAATATGAACTATGTAACAATCCTGACTCAAAACCAAGACCAGAGATCAGAGCAGGTATACCCCACTTCTGTCATAGCCCAGTTCGACATATCAGGTAGCTCTCAACATAGTCTATTATATATAGTTCTCCAGTTCGTTCGGTTTTGCGCGCCAACTTTCGAGTAGACCAAAACCGACCGAAACGAACTCTGTTTTAGGCGAATAATATGTCCACGCGTTCGTATCGTCGAAACCTTTCAAACACACCAGTTGCCGTCGCTGGATTATGCCGCTACAGTTTCCGGAAATCGAAACAGTGGCCGGATCACAGTTTTTGCGCATCTGTCTTCATGCAGCTCGTAACCCTATCATCCAAACTCCGTTTTCTTCATATAATATATCCACGCGACCGCAGGACAACGAACTTCCCCCCCGTACAGATTCTGTCGCCAGAAGCTGCCAGAGCGGCCGCCGGTGGCCGGAACAGTCTGCCGGTTTTCCTGCTTTCTTGCCGGAATCCTTCGATCTTGCTCTTTTCTTTATTCAAACATTACCAATCCTCCTTAACTTCAATCCCAATATGAAAAACGAAACCCTAACTTTAAAATCAGAATCCCCAACATACCCATCAAATACCATGCCTGTTTGAAGAGCGAGAACTTACCCGGAATCGATGAATCTCCCAACCAAAAACCTCCATCTCGCGTCTCCTCTTTCTCCCATTCTTTCTTTCCCTGCCGTCACACACCTATGGCTCCTCATGGACTAGGGTTTTTCCCTTTTTAATGTGTGTAAAAAAAACTATAATTAAACTTAGGTCCTCCTAATTCACACGTGTTTTATCTTGTTACCAAAGTAATCAAAACCCACTATCAATATTGACAAACAGGTCCCTCTAAATACATTAGATAAACTTTTTCACATGAAAATTGGTTAAACGGTCCAATCGATAAAATATGGATAGTCCATATATCTGGTTCGTTAGAATGACGGATTTTGGGATGTTACAAGTCTACTCCCCTTAGGAGAGGATTCGTCCTCGAATCCTCTTGAATCGAGAACCACCAAACATATCGTTTTAAGGATAAACTGCTAAGAATATACTAACTACAGATACGGATGAATAGCCTTCTACTGCTATTCCAATCCACTTACTTCTACACAAGATAGAACATTCGTATGATCATTTTAGGCTACAACTCAGAACAGAAAAGGAACAATAGACCACCAACAACGTTGATCAAGTGCGATCGGTTGTCTATGCCACTACAGTGTTCTAAACGTTTCCCAACACGGCCAGACTAGGGTTCTACCTTCCATGTATTGAAAATATAAATTCAAGGAACAACTTCCCCATGTACTTCAAAGAATGAAGACATAAATATTATAATGAGGCAAACAACTTACCATTAAAGGACGGCATTCTACCCTACCTCATATCACAAAGGCATTAACATCCCTACATATCACCTCATGCCATTAAGCATTTAAAGGAAAAATATATAGGCATACTTCAAAATTTAAGGATTACCTCTTGACGTGCAACTACCCGTAGTGGCATTTCTAGTTTCGGTCCCGTTTTCAGTTTAAGTCGAAGCATTGAGGATGCTCAGATCTCTTAAACTATTTCTTTGATACCAACTTGTAAGACCCGCAAAATCGGTGTCAAACAGTTGGGTTAATATTCTTAAATATGCAAAAAACATGAGTATTTTTTTCTTTGAAAGAGTATGTATACGCAGTGGGAAATCGTTTTAAATAAGATTTACAAGCCTGATGAAAAATACTTATTCAATTGTAACTCAAATTTAATTTTTTTCATGAGTAAACAAAAGTTGCCTTTCACGAGAAATGCCTTCAAATGCCGAGTGGCCTATTGCATCGCCAAGCAGTCATCCATCCATCTCTCATTTAACCTGAAATCAATCTAACGTCTATGCAAAAAGTCAGCTGCGCTGAGTGAGTTCAAGTTTTATAAATTTATGTAAACAAGTACTTTGTCAAAATAAGAATTAACAAAATACCTCAACCTCAGCGTTAACAATAAGCGCAATCCGCTAATTTGTTTATTTTTTTTTTAGCAACAATCAAAGTCTAGGATAAGAACAATCCGCCTATTTAACCAAGACTTCAAATTCCAATTATAATAATAAGCGCATCCCGCTTATCAACACAAAGTACAATCCCGTCTAATTAAGCCAAACCAAAGCTAGAGATTAAAGCAGGCACATCCCACTTCTGGCATAGCTAAGTTTATAAAAATACACATAATATAACTTAAACCAAAGCTAGAGATCAAAGCATGCATACCCCACCTCTGTCATTGCTCAGTTTATAAGAATAAATATAATATAATTTCAAACCATAGCTAGAGATCAGAGCAGGCATATCCCACCTCTGTCATAGCTCAGTTTATAAAGATACATATAATATGAACTATGTAACAATCCTGACCCAAAACCAAGACCAGAGATCAGAGCAGGCATATCCCACTTCTGTCATAGCCCAGTTCGACATATCAGGTAGCTCTCAGCATAGTCTATTATATATAAAAACATGTATAACACAAACCATGTGACAACCATGACACAAAACTAATACCATAAATCAGAGCAGGTTATCCCACTTCCTGTCATAGCTCAGTTAGAATATCATGTAACTGTCAAACAGTCTATTTATATAAATAATAAGACATATAACTCAAACCATATAATAACACATTAGACGCATTCCGCCTATTCACGTTTCATACCAAAATAATATGTATGAGTTAATATCGATTTCTTTCGTTTACAAAAATATTTATAACTTCATAAAAATATTTTGTGACTTGATAAAAATAAGCATAATGGTTTAGCATGCACGTCAGCCCAAAATATTTAGAAAAATAATAAGTAAAAGAGTGGGCGCAAGAACTCACCGGTTGCGAAACTTTTCCCGCTACTAATAAGCCGTCTCGTGAATACACTCTTAGATGTGAACCGGTCATCATACAATCGACTCAATGAAACCCTTTGCGTACGTGCACTCCTTCGCGCGTCTGTTACACTCTAAACTCCTGTAACAAAATACGAACAGAATCTTGTTTTGTCCATAACTTGACCATACAAATTTCGTTTCGCGCGATCTAACTACCAACGCGCTCGTCTTGACATGGCCATCCTCAAAAAAGTAGTGGCGTCAGCCGCCGACCCCTTCGCTGCTTCCAGAACGCAGAACAGTCCTCCAGTTCGTTTGGTTTTGCGCGCCAACTTTCGAGTAGACCAAAACCGACTGAAACGAACTCTATTTTAGGCGAATAATATGTCCACGCATTCGTATCGTCGAAACCTTTCAAACACACCAGTTTCCGTCGCTGGAGTATGCTGCTACAATTGCCGGAAATCGAAACAGTGGCCGGATCACAGTTTTTGCGCATCTGTCTTCATGCAGCTCGTAACCCTATCATCCAAACTCCGTTTTCTTCATATAATATATCCACGAGACCGCAGGACAACGAACTTCCCCCCATACAGATTCTGTCGCCGGAAGCTGCCAAAGCAGCCGCCGGTGGCCGGAACAGTTTGCCGGTTTTCCTGCTTTCTTGCCGGAATCCTTCGATCTTGCTCTTTTCTTTATTCAAGCATTACCAATCCTCGTTAACTTCAATCCCAATATGAAAAATGAAACCCTAACTTTAAAATCAGAATCCCAACATACCCATCGAATACCATGCCCTTGAGAACCATAAAACGGTTGTTTGAAGTGGTAGAACTTACCTGGAATCGATGAATCTCCCATTCAAAAACCTCCATCTCGCGTCTCCTCTTTCTCCCATTCTTTCTTTCCCTGCCGTCACACACCTATGGCTCCTAATGGACTAGGGTTTTTCCCTTTTTAATGTGTAAAAAAAACTATAATTAAACTTAGGTCCTCCTAATTCACACGTGTTTTATCTTGTTACCAAAGTAACCAAAACCCGCTGTCAATATTGACAAACGGGTCCCTCTAAATACATTAGATAAACTTTTTCACATGAAAATTGGTTAAACGGGCCAATCGATAAAATATGGATAGTCCATATATCTGGTTCGTTAGAATGACGGATTTTGGGATGTTACAAGTCTACTCCCCTTAGGAGAGGATTCGTCCTCAAATCTTCTTGAATCGAGAACCACCAAACATATCGTTTCAAGGATAAACTGCTAAGAATATACTAACTACAGATACGGATGAATAGCCTTCTACTGCTATTCCAATCCACTTACTTCTACACAAGATAGAACATTCGTATGATCATTTTAGGCTACAACTCAGAACAGAAAAGTAACAATAGACCACCAACAACGTTGATCAAGTGCGATCGGTTGTCTATGCCACTACAATGTTCTAAACGTTTCCCAACACAGCCAGACTAGGGTTCTACCTTCCATGTATTGAAAATATAAATTCAAGGAACAACTTCCCCATGTACTTCAAATAATGAAGACATAGATATTATAATGACGCAAACAACTTACCATCAAAGGACGACATTCTACCCTACCTCATATCACAAAGGCATTAACATCCCTACATATCACCTCATGCCATTAAGCATTTTAAGGAAAAATATATAGCCATACTTCAAAATTTAAGGATTACCTCTTGACGTGCAACTACCCGTAGTGGCATTTCTAGTTTCAGTCCCGTTCTCAGTTTAAGTCGAAGCATTGAGGATGCCCAGATCTCTTAAACTATTGCTATGATAGCAACTTGTAAGACCCGCAAAACCGGTGTCAAACAGTTGGGTTAATATTCTTAAATATGCAAAAAACATGAGTAATTTTTTCTTTGAAAGAGTATGTATACGCAGCGGAAAATCGTTTTAAATAAGATTTACAAGCCTCATGAAAAATACTTATTCAATTGTAACTCAAATTTAATTTTTTTCATGAGTAAACAAAAGTTGCCTTCCACTAGAAATGCCTTTAAATGCCGAGTGGCCTATTGCATCGCCAAGCAGTCATCCATCCATCTCTCATTTAACCTGAAATCAATCTAACATGTACGCAAAAAGTCCGCTACGCTGAGTGAGTTCAAGTTTTATAAATTTATGTAAACAAGTACTTTGTCAAAATAAGAATTAACAAAATACCTCAACCTCAGCGTTTACAGTAAGCGCAATCCGCTAATTTGTTTATTTTTTTTAGCAACAATCAAAGTCTTGGATAAACGCAATCCGCCTATTTAACCAAGACTTCAAATTCCAACTATAATAATAAGCGCAACCCGCTTATCAACACAAAGTACAATCCCGTCTAATTAAGCCAAACCAAAGCTAGAGATTAAAGCAGGCACATCCCACTTCTGGCATAGATCAGTTCATAAAAATATACATAATATAACTTAAATCAAAGCTAGAGGTCAGCAGGCATACCCCACCTCTGTCATTGCTCAGTTTATAAGAATACATATACTATAATTTCAAACCAAAGTTAGAGATCAGAGCAGGCATATCCCACCTCGGTCATAGCTCAGTTTATAAAAATACATATAATATGAACTATGTAAGAATCCTGACTCAAAACCAAGACCAGAGATCAGAGCAGGCATATCCCACTTCTGTCACAGCCCAGTTCGACATATCAGGTAACTCTCAACATAGTCTATTATATATAAAATCACGTATAACATAAACCATGTGACAACCATGACACAAAACTAATACCATAAATCAGAGCAGGCATATCCCGCTTCCTGTCATAGCTCAGTTATAATATCATGTAACTGTCAAACAGTCTATTTATATAAATAATAAGACATATAACTCAAACCATATAATTGCCATTATCCATCTTGTTTACAAGGCATGAGACACGATGGTGTACAGGTCTGCATATTTCTGGTTGCAACAAAGTGACCAAACGTGTACTCAACCAAGGTTAAGACAAATTCCATTTTATGCGGTACGAATTTTCAGCTTTAAGCATTTTTGAGTGATTGCCTTTTAGCCTTTGAGGGTTTTGGCATTTTTCGTATGCTCTTTTATGATGTGCTGACAAATTCTAGGTCAGCATGTATCTGGATGCAGCAAAAGACCAGTCAGATCATCCCTGGATAAATTTAACAATTTAAAAGCCTGAAACCTCATAATTTTGTAACACGCTATCAACGCAAGATTTAAGACTATAATTTTTGTGCTCAATTTAATTAAGTGTAACAAAATCAACAGCTAATGTGCTATCATTTCCAATTAGGTACCAGATTTGCTATAGTTTTTTTTTTTTCGAAACCAAGCAGAAGCAAATAAAACAAAGTAAAAACTAACTAAAAACGTACAAACTAAAAGCTTCAGCACTTATGAGAAAACGAAAAGTTATTCCAGGTTTCTCATCCCGTTCAGCTGCACTAACAGTTCAAACCGAGCTCTATCGAAAGCTTTTGTCACAAATCAGCTGGGTTATCCAACGTATCAACCTTTTTCAAATAAATCATCTTTTTCTCAAAACAATCCCTTATGAAATGATGCCTTTTGGGATTTTCTGTGATTGAAATGGTGGCTTGATTATCAATAAGAATAGGAGTATTAGTGCAATTCAAACCGTAATCCCGCATCTGTTGTTGTATCCACAAAACCTGTGAACAACAGCTACCAACAGCAACATATTCTGCTTCACACGTGGAAACAGCCACCAAAGTCTGCTTTTTGCACTCCCAGGAAACGAGTCTTCCTCCTAAAAATTGACATCCACCAGTAGTAGACTTCCGATTCTGGTTACATCCTCCGTAGTCTGAATCTGTATATGCTACAAGATCCAATTCGCCATCAGCCGGATACCAGATCCCCAATTTTGGTTTCCCTTTAGGTATCTAAGAATCCGTTTCACAACGATCATATGTGACTCCTTTGGATTAGCCTGAAACCTGGCACACAGACAAACTACAAACATAATGTCAGGTTGAGAAGCAGTTAGATACATAAGCGAACCTATTATGGCGCGATACTGAGTTGGATTGACGTTTTTGTCGCTATCTGCATCTGGATGAAGTCCATGATTCACGGGAAGAGGAGTAGCATAAGTAGAACACTCATTCATCTTGAAACAAGTCAAAAGGTCATGTACATACTTATTCTAATGTATGAACATCCCATCTTCCTTCTGATCTACTTGTAAACCAAGAAAGAATTTCAGCTCCCCCATGGCGCTCATTTCGAACTTCTGCTTCATAACCTTCTCAAAGTCAATACACATGTCTTTGTTAAGCGACCAGAAGATGATGTCGTCAACGTACACCTGAACCAGTAAGAAATCTTCTCCATTTCTCTGTATGAAAAGTGTACAGTCTATTTTACTTCTCTCAAAGCCATTTTCTAAGAGATGAGTTGACAGTGTCTCATACCATGCCCTTGGTGCCTGATGTAATCCATAGAGTGCCTTATCAAGTTTGTAGACACGGTCTGGATAATCTGAATCAGTAAACCCTGGAGGTTGTGAGACATACACCAGCTCCTCGACTTTCCCATACAGAAAGGCGCTTTTGATGTCTAGCTGATAAACTTTAAAGCCCTTGTAGGAAGCGAAGGCTAGAAATAGTCGAATTGCTTCGAGCCTTGCCACCGGTGCAAACACTTCATTAAAATCAATCCCTTCTTGTTGGTTGAATCCTTTGACTACCAAGCGAGCCTTATTTCTCACTACTATTCCGTTGTCATCATTCTTATTTCTGAACACCCATTTTGTACCGATTTCTTGTGCCCCCTTGGGTAAATCAGCAAGCTCCCAAACTTTGAGCTTTCTGAATTGTACCAGTTCCTCTTGCATAGCTTCCACCCAGGCATTATCACGAAGTGCTACTTGATGATTCTTCAGTTCAACTTGCGAGATGAAGCATTTAAGGCATTTGTTGATGATGCCCGAATCTTTAATACTGACATATAAACACGCCGACTCAGAAATACCACTTCTTGTCCATACACCCGCATTAAGATCTCCTAAGATATTCTCCACTGGATGATATTTATTTGTGCGAGTCTGAGCAATAGCATCAACCGGTATATTATCCTCCAAATTTGAACCTATCTCCCCCGAAGTGTCTACGGTACCGAACGGATTAACGAATTCTTCCTCTTCGGTTTCATTGACAACAGGAGATTTGTCTCTTGAGGTGGAGGTTCCTGAATCAGCATCATTCCTGTTTTTATCTGCAGAGATTGGAATGATCGATCTTGGTGATGTTTCATCATCATCATCTGGCATTCCAAGTATCAATTCTTCATCTGCCTCATTTGGATCTGCATTAAAGGTATATGGAACATTAAATGATTTAAAGACAGAATCATAGTCAAAGAGCCAGTTGGGATCAGTAGCCTGTGCAGTATCTTGTGGTGTGGAACTAGTTATGTCAACATTAAAAACGACTTCTACACGACCCATTGTTTTATTAAACACCCTTTTATTTGGTGCACCTGGCACATAACCAAGAAAAATCCTTCGTCGGCCACGTCACCGAATTTTGGTTGGTTTCTATTTTCCAAGATAGTGCACGACATCCCAAATGGTTCAAAACCATGAAGATTAGGCTTATTGCCCTTCAAGAGTTCATAGCACGTTTTATTGTGCTTCTTGACGGTCAACACCCTATTCAAAACATAACACGATGTATTCATAGCTTCTGCCCAAAATATGACACGTAGCTTAGAATCAGCGAGTATTGTCCTAGCTGCTTCAATCAGTGTCCTGTTCTTCCTTTCAGCAACCCCGTTTTGTTGTGGCTCATAGGGCGCACTGAATTGATGCTCAATCCCTTTTCTTATGCAGAAAATGGAAAAACAACTATTCTTCAACTTTGAGCCATTGTCAATTCTGATTCTCTTTATTGTGGTTCCAAAGATGTTCTCCACTTTGCTGAAGAAGTCCATCAAGGTCTCCCCTCTTTCATCCTTCGAACCTAGGAAAAACACCCATGAGAAAACGTGAATAATCATCTATGATCACAAGACAATAATACTTTCCATAAAAAGCTTGAAAACTACTTTGGCGTAGATTTCCATAAATTGAGTTAGATGATAAAGCCTTCAATATTGTGGCTATGGCTCTACAAATGAAATCTATTCTAGACTGTTACATTGTAACAGCGCAAAGGAGTAGTGGGATGTTTTGGAGGAACAATTTGGTGGAACTGAGAAAATTATTGAAAACAACCGTGAAATATTTAACAAACAATATGAAACATTTAGTCATGTTAAGGGTGAATCATTAACTCAACAATTTGAAAGGTTTAACTGTTTAATTAGTGAACTAAACTGGCAGATCTCACTTATCTGAATTCAACTTTGAATAACAGATTCTTGAAGTCTTTACCAGAAAAGTGGGACACTATTGCAATAGTTATGAGAAACTCAACTGGATTTAAGGACTTGTTTCTAACCTAGCTTCATGGCAAACTCTTTACTTATGAAAGAGAGCTTGACTAGACAAGGAAGCTTCAGGATTCTGAAAAGTATCAGATGACTATGTATTTGGTAGTACTGTACTTTTGGGTCAGCATGAGGTGTCTGGTAACAATAAGGATCTGAGTTATGATCATTTTATTGACATAACTTCTGGTTTTAACTCTGATTCATACTCACCCAACTATGCATTTGCAGCAAGTGGTGATATCCAGGCATCTGACAACATGTCTTTTGAGTATAATGATCTTCAATATTTTGATCCTGTAAATTTAGAAGAAATGGACATCTTACACCAACGGGCTCTACTCAGTGTTAGAACTAATAAGTTTTACAAGAAAACTGGTAGTAAGTACCCTGGGTTGCATGGAGGGTCTAAGGTGGGGTTGGATAAATCTAAGATTAGGTGTTATAAATTTCATAGAATGGGTCACTTTGCTATGGAATGTAGGAGTCAAAATAGAGCACCTATGATAATCTATCCAAATAAAAGACCTCAGACCAACACTTATCAATATTCCCAAAATACATCTAGAGAAAATGTGTGAAACACTACTCATTTTGCACAATCCTCAACCACTAGCCCAGGTAAATTTGTCCAAACCACCATACCTCGGATCCAGTATGTCCAAGACCCTATTACTCAGTTTCAGATACCACAAGCTGTTATTCTACCATCTGCTATAGCAGAAACCAGTTAACAAAGTTTCTTTACTCAATGATTTGTTGACTGGAGCAGCTTGCCTGATGAACTAACTGATGAAAATTTTGCTCTATAGCCAAACCGGAAAATGAACCAGAAAATTTCTGTTTCATGGCTCTAGATACTATGATTGAAAAGATTGAGTCTAAGGAGGTGGTATATGAGTCTGGAAATTTGACTAATGAAATTGTTGAGAAGGAAGAAGTTAATCTTTCAGATCCATGGAATGCAAGTGATTGTGAGTGCAAGTGTGATTGTGCATTGATGGCTGCTAAGGTATCTTCTCAAATCCTTAAGGATTTATGTTCAAACAAATGTGTAATAGCTTTTGAAAACATTAAAGATGTAAATGAAAACCTTAGGAAGAAAATTTTTGAAGATAAAAATTAGTTAGAAAAACTCACAAAATAGTTAAAATCCAAATTAACGAAAAAGGAATCCGAAATCAGCAGCTTAAAGCATGAAGCTAGCATAACCAAAGACCAGCTCCAAACTATGATAACCAAATATCAAATTTGTAAAGAGGAGCTTGAAAACACCTAAGTAACTTGTGAAAAATGGGTGGAATCATGTAAAGGCTATGAAATGCTTATCAACCAACAGTCCAAAAGCAACATCAAGTTCGGAATTGGTTTTCTTGAGACCAATGATCAAGATTCACAAACTGATGTTGAAAAGGAAACCATGTTGGTTGAGGTTATCCCCACAAATCTGGAAGGTCAAGTCATTAAAATCACTGAACCAAATGGTAAGAAAATTGTTCTTGAAAAACCTGAAAATTCCTTATCATTAGCTGAAATTGAAAATTATCAGTTTCAACCTAGATGGTCAGATGAGTGTGATATTATTGATAATTTTAAACCATTTAATTTTCAAACCACTGAAGGTGTCAAAGCACCTACAGCAAAAATCATTCCCCTGAAGGATCTTTCAGGAAATGCTCCAACATCAGCTAAAAAGATGAAAGATAAGGAGAAGATGAAAAAAAAGGAGTTAAACTTGTTCTATGATTTTTGTGAAAAGAATAATCATGTCACCAAAAATGTTTTTCTTCTAAAAGCTTATGATATCAACAAAAGAACAAGTGTATGTGAGTCTAAACCAAACTGTGCTATTTGTGAAAAAAAAAAAAAAGGATCACAAAACACAAGAATGTCCTTATCTCAAAAATTTTGATGTCAAAATAATAGAGTATAAGGTTAAACCTAATGTTGGTCAAAAGATTAGTACTTTAAAAGGAAAATCCAAACATAATTTTCATATGAGGATAGTGAAGGCTCCAAGCACATGAAAAGATCTAGAGCTCCTCTCTTAGACTTTTTAGCTTATGGAGGAGGTGATATATCTTTTGGTAATGATTCAAAGGATAAGGTGTTGATTTCTTGGACTGTTTAGGCTTGGAGGTGATATATCTTTTGGAAATGATTCAAGTTTGAAAATGCCAATATTATTGATAATCTTAAATTTAATCTTCTTAGTGTCTCACAAATGAGTGACAAAGGTTATGGGTCATTCTTCACTAAGAAAACTTGTAAGATTATTGGGCCATAGATGGTGAAAAAGATTGAGACCATCATTGTTGAGAGCAAAGCACAACTTGTTGCTCATAGGAGTGGCAATGTGTATGTAGTTGATATGTTGAAGGATAATCCTGTGGCAAAGGCCTATCTATATTCTGCCGCATCATCAAAAGAGACAGAATTGTGGCATAGGATATTGGGTCACACCAACCTTCAAACTATCAACACATTTTCTAAACAAAATCTTGTAAGAGGTCTTCCACCAAAAGACTTCGATTGTGATGAGCACTGTGTTTCCTATTTAAAGAGAAAACAACACAAAAGCTCTTACATATCAATTGATGATTCCAAAACAAGTCAGTGTCTTCAGATGTTGCACATGGACTTGTTTTGCCCAGTTAAAATCATGAGTTTAAGGAGAAAGAAATTTTGTCTTGTTATTGTTGATAATTTTTCTAGGTTTACATGGACTTACTTTTTACACTCTAAGGATGAGACTACTGGCATTTTGAAGACTTTGTTACCAAAGTTGAAAAGCAATATGACTTGCCAGTAAAAGTCTTTAGGAGTGACAATGGAACAGAGTTCAGAAACAAGGAGCTAGATTACTTATGTGTGTTAAAAGGAATTGTGAGGAAGTACAACATTCCTAGAACACCAGAACAAAATGAGGTGGTTGAAAGGAAAAATAGAACCTTAATTGAGGCTGTAAGAACCATGTTAACAGATTCTGGTTTACCACTGTCCTTTTGGGTAGAAGCTGTAAACACTGCTGGCTATGTTCAAAATAGAGTTTTGATCATTCCCAGACATCGCAAGACTGCTTATGAAATTATGTTCAAAATCAAACCACTGATATCATTGTCCATAATATTTGTCTACCCATGTTTCATTTTAAATCTAAAATATTCGATTTCAAAATTTGTTGGGTCTGCTGACATGAGGAAGAACAGGTGATTGAAAAGTCAAAATAAACAGTCTTTACAACATACTCTTCCCAAAAGACTGCTGACCCTAACAACTGTTCCATTTAAACAACTGCTATGACAACTGCTGATACAAAGGACTGCTAGATAACAACTGATAGAGAACAACTGCTGACCAAAGGTCTGATGAAGCACAACTGCTGATCAAGTACTGAAGACTAAAGGTCTGTTGGAGTCAATAGCACTTAGACTCCAACAGATGTTGCAAGACCATCAGAGTTTTCCCTCAACAGTAGTTTACCTTGCAGTGTTTTGTAATACAATAGTAGTTTGTATAGGGCAGAAGTTTTATGTTGTTATTCTGTTAGAGGTCACTATCTTAGGTGACGTCAGCACAGGTCACCAGTGGTTTAGATTTGTCTATAAATAGAACAGTGCTTGTACTGTTCTATTGCATCACACACACAAACATTCTCTCAGACAAACAATCACTATGTGATCAGGCTGAGGGGGAGTACTTGTATTGATTGTAATCTTTCAATTAATGAAAGCTTTCAATTAAAGAAAACATTTATTGCTATTGCTTTGATTATTGTTTATCATTCCGCTGCACTTTCCATATATACTTACATCATTCAATTCTCATCTTCTTCTAAGCATATCAAAACAATCAAACTCAGATACTAACAATTGGTATCAGAGCTTGGTCAATTAAATTCGATCTAATCAATCAATTTAATATAAACAGATCAGCTCACAATTATTGATATCGTTTGTTTGTCGGATTGAAAACAGAGTAATAGTTTATTTTCGATTCAACCGTTTATAAACAGACTTTGTTTTTGAAAAATCAGAGAATGGCTTCAATCAATCATGATCCACATAACACTGGCATGAACAACAAGCCACCGATGCTTGTTAGATCTGAATACAATATCTGGCAACGTCGGATGAGCCATGTTCTAGCTCAACAGAACACTGGGTGTTGGAAGTCGGTTATCTTCGGACCATATGTTCCGATGGTGCCGAGTACCGAAGATCCCAAGGTTCAGGAGCCTAAGAAACTTGAAAACTACTCTGACCAGGATTTTCAGAAAATTGAGTTAGATGCTAAGGCCTTCAGTATTGTGGCCATGGCTCTATCCAATGATATATATGTTGGGCTGTTACACTGTAACAGTGCAAAGGAGTTGTGGGATGCACTGAAAGAACAATTTCGTGGGACTGAAGAGGTTATTGAAAACAACCTTGAAATACTTAACAAACAATATGAAATATTCAGTCATGTTAAGGGAGAGTCATTAACTCAACAATTTGAGAGGTTTAACTGTCTCATTAGTGAACTAAAACTGGTTGGTCTAACTTACCCTCATTCAACTTTAAACCATAGGTTTTTAAGATCATTACCAGACAAATGGGACACAATTGCTATAGTTATGAGAAACTCAATTGGATTTAAGGACCTATCACTGACCCAGCTTCATGGTAAGCTCTTGACCTATGAGAGAGAGCTTAACCAGAAAAAGAAGCTCCAGGACTCTAGAAAAGTGTCTGATGATTATGTATTTGGTAATACAGCACTTTTGGGTCATGATGAGGTGCCTGGAAATACTAAGGATAAGAGTTTTGATCACTACATTGACATAACTTCAGGTTTTAACTCAGGTTTTAACTCTGATTCTTATTCACCAAACTATGCTTTCACAGCAAGTGGTGGTGATATCCAGGCATCTGATAACATATCCTTTGAGTATGATGACCTAAAATACTTTGACCCTGATGATTTGGAAGAAATGGACATTATGCACCAATTGGCCCTTCTCAGTGTAAGAACTAACAATTTTTACAAGAAAACTGGGAGAAGGTTTCCAGGGTTAACTGGCAGATCAAAGGTTGGGTTGGATAAATCAAAGATAAAGTGTTATAAATGTCATAGACTTGGTCATTTTGCTAGGGAATGTAGGAGTCAACATGGTACACCTATAATCACCTATCCGAATCAAAGACCTCAGACCAACACTTATCAAAATTCCTATAATACCCCTGGACCAAATGTGCAAAACACTGCTCATTTTGCACAGTCCTCAAACACTGTTCCTGTCCAGTATGTCCAAACCACTGTTCCTCAGATCCACTATGTGCAAACACCTGTTGCTCAGGCACCTGTGCAAATGACTGCTGCTCCATCCTCTGCTCCTGCAGAGACCAGTCAACAGAGCTTCTTCACACAAGGCTTTGTTGATTGGAGCAGTCTACCAGATGAGTTAACAGGTGAAAATTTTGCACTAGTTGCCAAAGCTGAAAATGAACCAGAAAATTTTTGTTTCATGGCTTTGGTAGAAGAAGTTGAATCTGAGGAGGTGGTGACTGAATCTAAAGTTGTGACTGATGATGTTGTTGATGAAGTAGTTGCAAGTGAAAAACCTGAAGAAGAGGTTGTGTATCTCTCAGATCCCTGGGGTGCATCTGATGATTGTGAGTGCAAGTGTGATTGTGCATTGAAGGCTGCTGCTAAGGTATCTCCTCAAATTCTTAAGGATTTATGTTCTGACAGATGTGTGAAAGCATTGGCTAACATCAAAGAGGTGAATGAAAACCTTAGAAAGAAAATTTTAGATGATGAAGTTAAATTTGAGAAACTTTCAAAAGAATTAAAAACAAGTTTAACTGAAAAAGAATCTAAAATAAGCAGCTTAAAACATGAAGCAACCATAACCAAAGACCAGCTCCAAACTATGATAACAAAATATCAGAGTTGTAAAAGTGAGCTTGAGTCCACCCAAGTTGAATGTCAGAAATGGGTGGAATCATGTAGAGGTTTTGAAATGCTACTCAACAAACAAACCAAAAGTCATGTGAAGTTTGGTTTTGGTTTTGAAACCACTGCTCCAGCTTTTGAAAACACTGACAAAAGGGATCAAAAGTTAGTTGAGATAGTACCAACAAATTTGAAGGGTCAAGAGATTAAAATCACTGAACCCAATGGTAAGAAAATTGTTCTAGAAAAACCAGAAGGTTCCTCATCATTCACTGAACTTTAAAATTATGAATTTAAACCTACTTGGTCTGATGAGTGTGGTACTCTTGAGAATTTTAAACCTGTTGATTTCAAAACTCCTGAAGGAAAGACAGCACCTCAGGCAAAGATCATTCCCTTGAAAAACCTTCAAGCAGATGCTTAAACATCTGCTGAAAAGAAGGTTGAAAAAGGGAAGAAGAAAGAAAAGACTGTCTACTTGTTCTGTGATTTCTGTGAAAAGAAGAATCATGTCACTAAAAACTGTTTTCTTCTAAAAGCATATGATATTAACAAAGGAAAAAGTGCATGTGATTCCAAAGCCACATGTTCAATATGTGGGAAAAAGAATCACAAAACCAAAGAGTGCTTGTATCTCAAAAATTTTGATGTAAAAATACAAGAGTGCAAGGCTAAAACTCTTGCAAGTCAGGTGGTGAGTACTTCAAAAGGAAAGCCCAAACAGACTTTCACTCCTGTCCAAACATCTGTTACTAAAAGTCTTGAAACATCTGCTCCCAGGGATGTCCAAGTAACAGATGCTCCACCCACAAACAAGTACCCAAGAGGATATGGACACCCACCATGTCATAATCTGTCACATGTTTATGAGGAGCCAAAAAGACCTTCTAAACCAAGAGTGAACAGAAATCCCTATGTGTATTATCATCTGTCTGGAAGTGATCAAACAACTGTTGCCCCAAGTGTTGACATTCAAGCACTTGCAAATGGTCAGCAACAGTTGTTGAACTTGATTCAAAAACTAGTTCAAACCACTGATCATCTTCCAAAGCTTGAGTCTGAAAAGTCTGAGGACCCATCCAAAGCCAACCTGGCTTTCGACACTCACCAAAACTAATTCATTACTGTTGTGCAGGGAGCTTCTGCTTGTTTAGATAGTCTTTGGTATGTAGATAGTGGAGGCTCCGGGCACATGACAGGATGTAGAGCCCTTCTTCTGGACTTCTTAGCTCATGGAGGGGTGATATATCCTTTGGTAATGATTCAAAAGGTAAGGTGTTGGGTTCAGGGGCTGTTCAGGCTGGGAAACTCAAGTTTGAAAATGTCAATCGTATTGATAATCTCAAGTTTAATCTCCTTAGTGTTTCACAAATGAGTGACAAAGGTTATGGCTCATTCTTCACTAAGAAAACTTGTAAGATTATTGGGCCAGAAGTGGTGAAAAAGATTGATACCATCATTGCTAAGAGCAAAGCACAACTTGTTGCTCATAGAAGTGGCAATGTGTATGTTGTTGATATGTTAAAGGACAATCCTATGGCAAATGTATGTTTGTTTTCTGCTGCCTCCAGATAGGAGACAGAATTGTGGCATAGGAGACTGGGTCATACCAACCTTCAAATTATCAACACACTCTCCAAACAAAGCCTTGTCAGAGGCTTACCATCAAAAGAATTCAAATGTGATGAGCATTGTGTATCCTGTTTAAAAGGAAAACAACATAAAAGCTCTTACAAATCCATTGATGAGTCCAAAACAAGTCAATGTCTACAATTGTTGCACATGGACTTGTTTGGCCCTGTTAAAATCATGAGTCTAAGAAGAAAAAGATTTTGTCTTGTCATAGTTGATGATTTTTCTAGGTTTACATGGACTTACTATTTACATTCTAAGGATGAGACTGCAGGTATTTTGAAAGACTTTGTCACCAAATTTGAAAAACAATATGACTTGCCAGTAAAAGTCTTTAGAAGTGACAATGGAACAGAGTTTAAAAATAAGGAGTTGGATGACTTCTGTGTGTCAAAAGGAGTTGGATCACTTCTTATAGAAGCTGCAAGAACCATGCTAGCAGACTCTAGTTTGCCACTGTCCTTCTGGGCAGAAGCTGTAAACACTGCTTGCTATGTTCAAAACAGAGTTTTGATCAACCCAAGACATCAAAAAAATGCTTATGAAATTTTGTTCAAAATCAAACCATTAATTTCATTTTTCAAAATCTTTGGCTACCCATGTTTCATCTTAAATCTCAAAGATTCCATTTCAAAATTTGCAGCCAAAGTAGATTGCGGTTATTTTCTGGGATATTCTTCTACTGCCAAGGCCTATAAAGTGTTTAACACAAAGACCAAGACAATAGAAGAAACTCTGAAAGTAAAGTTCAATGAACTTTCATCCCTAAAAATCCAAGCAAATCCTGCTGAATTGTTTGATTTAGATAAATTCAAATGTGAAGATATCACTGTTAAAACTAACAATGCATGTAGTCTACAGTCTCCACAACAAGATTATAGAATAGATGTTGTGATCCCCAGTCACTATAAAATCTATTCTGCATCAGAGGAAGCAGATGTTCAAAACAACTGTCAAAACTCTATCACAGCTGTGTCAACCACTGTTGGCCAGTCTTACCCTCAAACCACTGCTTCACCTGTCACAACCACTGTACAATCATCTGTTGACAAAAGTCAAACATCTGTTGACAAAAGTCAGTCCAGTTTTACACCACTTGGACCCATTCCCCTACTTCCATTTCAAACATCTAATGGCACTACAGAAGTGCAAACAGATGTTACAACAACAGAGTCACCAAACCTCTGTCCTTCACCTCAAAATGCCATCATACCGTATCAGGGAGATCTAATCTACCTAAGAGCTCATCCACCAGACCAGATCATTGGCAACATCAGAGAGGGTGTGCTAACAAGAAGTCAATCCTCCAATATCTGTCTTTTTGCAGGGTTCCTATCTCTCACACAACCTGTCAAGTACCAAGAGGCACTAAAAGACAACAGTTGGGTAGAAGCTATGCAAGAAGAGCTCCTTCAGTTCAAAAGACAACAAGTATGGGAACTTGTACCACTGCCTAAGGATGTTTGTCCAATAGGTACAAAGTGGGTCTTCAAAAACAAAACTGATGAAAGGGGTATTGTTGTCAAGAATAAAGCCAGGCTTGTGGTTCAAGGCTTCAGACAAGAAGAAGGAATAGACTATGATGAAACCTTTGCTCCTGTAGAAAGGTTAGAAGTTATCCGACTCTTTCTAGCCTTTTCTGTCAACCACAACATCAAGGTGTATCAGATGGATATCAAATGTGCCTTCCTATATGGCAAAATTCAGGAGGACGTCTATGTATGTCAACCACCTGGTTTTGAAGACACATTCCATCCTCATCATGTCTACAAGCTTAATAAAGCTTTGTATGGACTCAAGCAAGCACCAAGGGCCTGGTATGAAACTCTTTCCACTTTTCTCTTATCCATTGGTTTCGCAAGAGGTAAAATTGATAAAACCTTATTTTTGAAATGGAGAGGGAAAGAGTTAATGATTGTTCAAATATATGTTGATGACATCATTTTTGGATCCACATGTAACAAAATGTGTGAAGAGTTTAGGGAACTCAAGACAGCAGAGTTTGAAATGAGTGCTATGGGTGAACTTCAGTGTTTCCTTGGTCTCCAAGTGAAACAACTGCAAAATGGCACATTCATTCATCAAAATAAATATGTAAAGAATTTGTAAACTAGATTTGAGATGAATGACTGTAAGCCATGTAGTACACCCATGAGTACAGTCAAGCTACTCACTATTGATGACAAGGATGAACTGGTTGACCAAACACATTACAGATGCATGATTGGGTCTTTATTGTACTTAACTGCATCTAGGCCAGACATTATGTTTGCCACTTGTGTTTGTGTATGATTCCAGGCTTCACCCAAAAAGTCAAACCTTATTGATGTGAAAAGGATATCCAGATACCTAAAAGGTGCTCCCACACTTGGTATATGGTATCCTGCTAATGGAAACATTGAGCTTTCAGGTTATTCAGATAGTGATTTTGCTGGCTGTTACACCACAAGGAAGTCTACATCAGGAGGGTGCCAGTTTCTAGGGAATGCTTTAGTCTCTTGGCAAAGCAAAAAAGCAGGCAGCTGTTTCTACCTCAACAGCTGAGGCTGAATACATTGCTGCTGCAAGCTGTACAGCCCAACTCATGTGGCTTCAAAATCCATTGTTGGATTTTGGGATAACTGCGTTACAGACTCCACTCATGTTGGATAGTCAAGCTGCTGAAAATATCATCAAAAATCCAGTCTCTCACTCCACTACCAAACACATTGACATCAGACATTATTTTGTCAGAGATAGCTATGAAAAAGGTTTGATTTCTCTGCACCATGTTCCAACAGAGGATCAGTTGGCAGATGTGTTGACAAAAGCTTTAGACAAATCTACCTTTACAAATCTGATTTCTAGAATTGGTATGCAAAACATGGATTAAACAACACAAATGTTTTTAATAAAAGCATTAAAATGTTTCAGAAAATCAAAATTCATCCTTAAAAATAGCTTTTTGGTTGAAAAATCTGTTATAGATAAAACAACCACTGTTTCATCCATTTTACCCACTGCTAGGTTGAAAAATCTGTTTCAAACCTCTGATCAGATAAAACAACTGTTTTATTATCCATATCTATATATATATATATATATATATATATTTACAGATATCTATAATAATGATAAAAAAACAGTTGTTTGCATCAGCCGTTTGCATCAGCTGTTTGCCAAAACAGCTGTCCACCACCAGATGTTTAACCATCAGATGTTTGCCACGTCTGCTCCTACAAGCAGAGTTTTGGCCACATCAGTGGTTTCACCAGAGCCTATAAAAACCCTGTTTTATCACAACAGTCGTTACACTGTCTCATTGTATTCAAAATACTGAAACCGTCTTCTTCATTCTCAAATCCTTAATCAAATTCCACTCACTCTCACCTTCGGAATCCATTATAATGGATCTTCAAGCTAAAGCCACCCACAATTATCTCCCATATCTGGTAAAAACAGATGATAATACTCCATTCCATTCCACCATCGACATCATCTTAAAATCCAAATACCTGACAATCCTAACCGCTGACGCCCCTATCTATCTTGATACTCTCCTTGAATTTTGGTTGAATGCTGAGTTTCTACTTCAAGACAAAAAGCGTACTTCCATTATCTCTAAAATTGGTGAGACAAGTATCGTCATTACCCCTCAACTCATATCCACAACCTTCTCACTTAATGACCTGTCAGGTAAAGACTCTTTCCCTAAGGCAGAGCTTCACACAGAGTTTCAGGAAAGGGGGTATGATGCTCAGATGACTGGCTCAACACTTTTCAAAAAGTTTTTCCCACCAGTCGTGAAATTTTTCTTCCATACCCTCCTTCTCTGTGTCTCCGCTAAGTCCACTTCCTTTAATGAAATCCCATTGAGGATTCAGTACTTGGGCTATGCTATGTTGTCAGATTCTGATTTCAATTTATCCCAGGGACTGTTTATGGATTAAGTGTCAAATGTGAAAGCCATAAAGTCTGGGTCTAATAATGCTTTTCTAATTTACCCAAGAATTTTAAGTGTAATCCTTCAAAAGGTTTTACCTGAAATAGATTTTAAAAAGGGTGAGTCTATGCAAATGAAGAGTCTAACTGATGAAACTTTCACAAGAATGTTGGGTTCAAACACCCAAGAAAAAGTATCAAAAGTGTCAAAAGTTTCCAAAACACAAACAAAGAGGACTAAGACAACAACAGTTGTCCAAACCTCTGTTGTTAAGCCCACTGCTCCTTGTGATCATGGCACTACATCCAGTGCTGTGAAACCCACACCAGCCATTTCCAAAAGAAAACGTCCATCCACAAAAACCACCACTCAACCACAAAAGAGACTTTTGGAAGATGAGATACCAGAAGATAACTCTGTTGCAACACAAAAGCAACTAGAAACCACTGTTGTTACTTCCTCACAACAGTTGGAAATATCTCAACTTGTACAAACTCCTCATGCATCCTCACAAAAGGATCATGTTGTAAGCCAAGGGGAACCACATCATGATACATTTGAGTCACTTGGCCATATGTTCACAAGCCCCTCTCCCAGGGCTAATTCTCTTTTTACTCCTCCACCTTCACCATCACATGTTCAACAGACCATGCAACCTCTGTTTGAGGCTATTGATAAAACTCAGGAAAATCCCAGTTCCTTTCTTTCACCTATCAATGAGAGTATACCTCCACAAGTGACTGGGACTGAGGAAATTCAATCAGCCATCCCACAAGCAGAAGAGGAAGATACACCCCTAGAGTTAAATGCAACTCTAGGTGAGTTTTCAAGCGCAGCAGCCACTACTGATGTAGAGACCATTGTCTCACACCAGGACAGTGGTTACATAACTAAGACTCCCTTGAAGGCAACAACTGATGAGGCCACTATAGTGTCCCCAAAATCAGTTGGAAGTCCCCAGAACCAAGAAAAAGGGCATCTGGTTCTCATCCTTTGGATTCACCTCCTAGGACTGAATCAGTTAAAACTACCACTGGTAGGAATTCAGATGATCCTATTAACTTAGGTGATGAGTTAAAGTATCAAGAATTGACGGCCAGAGTCCAAACCATTGAAACCTCTGTTGCTGATATCAAATCTAATGTCAAGTTAATATTGGAATCCTTGGCTACTCTCTCCAAGAGTCAACCATCCACACCTGATATTGCTAGTGAGCTATGGAAATCTGTTTCTCCCATCATCATAGCTGACAGAAAACTAGCAGATCAGACTCATGAAACCTACATAGCAGAAATCAGAAACATGGTAGATGCTAGGTACAAATATACCCATGCAGATATTCAGGCCATTAAAGACCATCTGCTGAAGACCAATGGCTCTGCCCCTACCACCATTCTCAGAGATGAAGATGATGATGAATTCACAGCTGATGATGCCAAAAAGGGGGAGAGTGGCAGAGATAGATTGCCAAAGCTAGATCCCTTTGGTTGTCCACCTTCACAAAAGGGTCAATCAAAGTCTGCCAATAAACCAGGGTCTACTCAAACAGCACCACAACAACAACAACAAACCAGCAAAGCTAAAGAAGTGGACAACTCTGCTAATGAAGAAGCTGAAAAAGCTACTGAAGATAAGGAAAAGAGGGCTGACACTTTGGAAGTCAAGGCAGAGTTTTTGCTAAAACAGAAAAGGGAACAACAGCAGGAAGTTGAAGATGTGGGTTCCTCTAAAAGGAAGAAAATGCCTGCCAAACATGTCAGACAACCACCATCCAAACTGACTGTTAAATCCACTGCTGCTACCCAAACCACTGATACCACCACAACATCTGAGCCTGTCATCACTATCACCAAACCTACATCTGAACCTACAACCACATCACCACCTAAATCCCAAACATCTGCTGGTCCTACTAAGGTGCCAACGGATGTTACCACCACCACTGCTTCTACACCACCATCACCAAAAATCTTGTACAAAAGGAAGAGGAAATCAACCTTTGTTGTACAGGATAAAACATACACACATCACCACTCACCACTTCAACCACACAATCCACACCTATATCAGCCACTCCACTTTCATTATTTTCACCACACACTTCACAATTCACATCCCATAGACCACCACCAACCATCACACCATTGGCTGTTCAGTATCCCCTTGAACTTGATCTACTCAAGGGGGAAATGCAATCCTTCTATAATACTGAACAACCATTTGAAAGATCTTTCCCTTCTCTACCACATTTTCCTGTTCCCCTAAACATAGACACATATCTAAAATATAAGGCTGAATAGGCAGATGCCATCATTAAAGAGAAATGCAAAGGGAAAGATGACAGGACTGCTCAGGGCATCCATTCAGCAGAGCTTAGCAAATTGAGAAGGATTGAAGATTTTGCTAAGACCCTGAGCAACTCCATGTCTGCCATGCCTCTCAGCAGTGACATGGAAAGGGAGGTTAGGGAATCACTTCTTGAACAGATCTTGGCAACCATGCCTTATAAAGCAAACAAGAAACAGTTTGCAGGCTGGACCACTCATGCTCTCAGAGAAGAACTCTTAAGAATTGAAGAGTTGGCCAAGAATCCCCCAGCTAAAGTCTCTGCCCCTGATTTTAGTAAAGGCAGAGATCCAGCCAGAGCCTTGAAGTTTAAGAGAATGAGACAAGAAATTGTGGCTGCTGACTATGGGGAGATGAGGTCAGTTGCAAGATGGTCTGACTTGAGGTTGGTTGAAACATACAAGAGACTGGAAGAAAACAGGAAGAAAGATCCTAACTTACCAAGAAAACCTGTCTACTCTGATGAACCACTGATGAAGAGACCTCAACAGGCTTTTACATTAGACAGCTTACTGGATACTTCTGATCTATCAGCTGCTGCTAGAAGACAATTCAAGAAACAGAAAGAAATGTCTGAGGAAGATTAGAAGAAGTTTGTTGATACTTATATAAAGGAGGGCCTCTTCAATCAAGTACACTTTTTCTCAGATCCCACTACTGATAAGCTCAGAGAACTCATTGGGAGACCTCCATCACCAAACTCATCAAGAATAAAAGTGCACCTCAGCAAATCCTCTGACTCAAAAATTCTAAAATGGAAGGTCAATAAAGACACCCATGAATTGACTTTGCTCAGGTCAGATGGAGAAGCTCAAAAGCTAAGCATGGATGATGCATATAGACTGTGTGCAGATGACCTCCAAACACTGTTGAACCTTGAGCTTGAAAGAGATGCAGAAGACCTATTTGCCTTGGACTTTGAACTACAATTCAAAGGTCAAATCAGAGAAAATCTGATGAGAAATAAAGATCAAGAATAAAGCTTAGTTTTGGCATCATCTGTTATAGGGGGGAGATTGTTGGGTCTGCTGACCTGAAGAAGAACAGATGATTGAAAAGCCAAAATATACTAACAGTTGATTCACACAAATAAACAGTCTTTACAACATACTCTTCCCAAAAGACTACTGACCCTAACAACTGTTCCATCTAAACAACTGCTATGACAACTGCTGATACAAAGGACTGCTAGATAACAACTGATAGAGAACAACTGCTGACCAAAGGTCTGATGAAGAACAGCTGCTGATCAAGTACTGAAGACTAAAGGTCTGTTGGAGTCAACAGCACATAGACTCCAACAGATGTTGCAAGACCATCAGAGTTTTCCCTCAACAGTAGTTTACCTTACAGTGTTTTGTAATACAACAGTAGTTTGTATAGAGCAGATGTTTTATGTTGTTATTCTGTTAGAGGTCACTATCTTAGGTGACGTCAGCACAGGTCACTAGTGGTTTAGATTTGTCTATAAATAGAACAGTTCTTGTACTGTTCTATTGCATCACACACACAAAACATTCTCTCAGACAAACAATCACTGTGTGATCAGGCTGAGGGGGAGTACTTGTATTGATTGTAATCTTTCAATTAATGAAAGGTTTCGATTAAAGAAAACATTTATTCCTATTGTTTTTATTATTGTTTATCATTCCGCTGCACTTTCCATATATACTTAGATCATTCAATTCTCATCTTCTTCTAAACATATCAAAACAATCAAACTCAGATCCTAACAAAATTTACAGCCAATGTAGATTGTGGATATTTTCTGGGATATTCTTCTACAACCAAGGCCTATAAATTGTTTAACACAAGGACTAGGAATATAGAGGAAACCTTAAATGTTAAGTTCAATGAACTTTCCTCATTATAAATCCCAGCAAATCCTGTAAAACTGTTTGATTTAGATATATTCAAATTTGAAGATATAACTATTAAAACTAACAGTGCAGGTACACTACTGTATCCACAGCAGGATTACAGATTTGATGTTGAGATTCCATCTCACTTTAGAGCGTGCACTGCATCAGAGGGAACAGATGTTCTAAACAATTGTCAAAACTCTGCAACTGCTGAGTCAATGACTGTTGATCAGTCTTATCCTCAAAGCACTGCCTTAACCAGCTCAACCATCCTTGAAGTATTTGTTTACCAAAGTCCACTCTCAATGGATAAAAGTCAGACTATCACTGCTCCACTTGGTCCTATTCCCCCAACTCTACTCCAAAAATCTATTGGCATTACAGAAGTGCAAATATATGTTACACCAGATGTTTCAAATCTTTGTCCTTCACCTTAAAATGCCACCATTCCATACCAGGGAGATTTAATCTACCCTAGAGCTCATCCACTAGATAAGATTATTGGCAAGATCAATGAAGGGGTGCTCACAAGAAGCCAATCCCAAAACATTTGTCTTTTTGCAGGTTTTCTATCTCTCACACAACCTGTCAAGTACCAAGAGGCACTGAAAGACAATAGTTGGGATGAAGTCATACAAGAAGAGCTTCCTCACTTTAAAAGATAATAAGTATAGGAACTTATACCCGTGCCAAAGGATGTTTATCCAATTGGAACAAAGTAGGTTTTTAAAAACAAAACTGATGAAAGGGTCATTGTTTTAAAGAACAAAGCCAAGCTTATGGTTCAAGGCTTCAAACAGGAAGAAGGAATTGATTATGACGAACCCGTTGCTCCTGTAGCATGGTTAGAAGCAATCGGACTTTTTCTGGCCTTTGCTGTCAACCCCAACATCAAGGTGTTTCAGATGGACATCCAATGTGCTTTCCTATATCGTAAGATTCAGGAGGAGGTATATATATATGTATGCCAACCAGCTGGTTTTGAAGACACATTCCATCCTGATTATGTTTACAAGCTAAACAAAGCATTTGTATGGCTTGAAACAAGCACTAAGGGCCTGGTATGAAACCCTTTTCACTTTTCTCTTATCCATTAATTTTACAAGAGGTAAAATTGACAGCACACTGTTTTTAAAATGGAAAGGAAAAACTTTAATGATTGTACAAATATATGTGGATGACATCATTTTTTGATCCACGTGTAACAAAATGTGTGAAGAGTTTAGGAAACTCATGACAACAGAGTTTGAAATGAGTACCATGGGTGAACTCCAATGCTTTCTTGTGTCTCGAAGTCAAGCAGTTTAAAAATGGTACATTCATTCATCAAAACAAGTATGTTAAAAACTTGTTGACAAAATTTGATATGAATGATTGTAAACCACGTAATACACCCATGGGTATAACTAAAGTACTCACTATTGATGGTAAAGATGATTTGATAGATCATACACATTAAAGATGCATGATTAGGTCTTTACTGTACCTAACTGCATCCAGGCTAGACATTATGTTTGCCACTTGTGTTTGTGCAAGATCCCAGGCATCACCTAGAAAGTCAAATTTTATAGCTAAAAGGTGCTCCCATAGATAGTATCTGGCATGCTGCTAATGAAAACATTGAGCTTTTAGGGTACTCAGACAGTGATTTTGCTGGTTGCCACACCACAAGGAAGTCCACTTCAGGAGGGTGCCAATTCCTAGGAAATGTCTTGGTCTCTTGGCAAAGCAAAAAAGCAAGCAACTATTTCAACATCTACAGTAGAGGTTGAATACATTGTTGCTTCAAACTGCACAACCCAACTCATGTGGCTTTAAAACCAGCTACTGGATTTTGGTATCACTACCTTAAACACGCCACTCATGTTGGACAGTCAAGCACCTGAAAATATCATCAAAACTATAGTCTCACATTCCACAACAAAGCACATTGACATCAGACATCACTTTGTTAGGGACAACTATGAAAAAGGTTTGATTTCTCTACATCATGTTCCAACAGAGGATCAGCTAGCAGATGTGTTGCAAAAGCCTTAGACACATCTACCTTTGAAAGCTTAATCTCTCGAATTGGTATGTTAAATATGGAATAAAAGTAAAATTTTGTTTTTCCATAAATAAAACATTAAAATGTTGCCGGAAAATTCAAAATTCATACTTAAAAATGGTTTTGAGTTGAACATCTGTTCAGACATTTCTAAAGTCTGATCGGATAAAATAGCCACTATTCCATACAATCAACATTTGTCAATCCATAGTCTACTACTGTTAAAAGACAACCACTACTTTATAATTTGATGACCATTCAACAGAGGTTTCAAAAAAACTGGCATACATTAACTATATTCAAAAAATGTTTATCTAGTGGGACAGACCTTGTCCGTCAGATCCTTAAGCAGATACATGCCACTTCTGCTCTCAAAAGCGGTACTTTGGCAACGTCGGCACCACGTTTTCAACACTCTATGAAAACCCTTGTTTCATTCCAAAGTTTACATTGTCTATTTGAATTCAAAATTCCACTTAGTAGCTTTCTCCCTCGTTTACAAACAACCTCCATTTTCGTTCGATCATGGATCTCTAGGTAAAAACCCCCCACAATTACCTTTCTTACCTGGTAAAAACTTATGAGAACACACCTTTCATTCCATCATCGATGTTCTTATGAACTCGAAATACCTTACCATCCTCACTATCAATGCACCAATAAACGTCGATACTTTGCAAGACTTTTGGTTAAATGTTGAAGTTATACTTATAGACAATAAGCTAACTATAATCATCTCTAAAATTGGTGAAAATACCATCAAAATTTCTCCACAATCCATTTCCACCTTATTTTCACTTAATGAGCTAGAAGGTAAAAATACTTTCTTGAAAGGTGAACTTAACAAAGAGTTCATAGAGAGGGGATATGATGATCAGTTGACTAGGGCAACCATTTTTAAACCAAAATTCCCCCGGCAATGAAATTTTTCTTCCATACCCTGCTCATATGTCTCTCTCCCAAGACAACCTCATATAATGAGATTCCCTTGAAAGTTCATTATATGGGTAAGCTATTTTAACAAGCACTGATTACAACCTATCACATGCATTGTTCATGGGCTTGGTGGCGAATGTGAAAGGCATAAAATCAGGGTCAAACAATGTTTTCTTACTTTATCCTAGAGTCTTAAGTGTTTACATACCAAAGGTTTTACGAGAAAAAGGATTTTAAAACTGATGTAGTGTCTAGGATGAAGAGTCTCACCAGTGAAACTTTTACAAGAATGCTAGGTTCTAAGACCCAAGAAAAGGTATCAAAAACAAAAGTTTCCAAAACATAAGCATAGAGTTACAAGACAACAATTGTTGTCTCGACCTCTATTGTTGATCCTACTGCTTCTGGTGACCATGACACTACAACCAGTGCTGTGGAACCCACACCAGAACTTTCCAAAAGAAAAAGTGTAACACCCCAACCGATGGCGGAAACATCGAGGTGTCACGTAGTGATGATTGTTCAATAGCTCATGGTACTAAATGAAAGTTGAATAATATTAAACAATTTACAATTTGTCTTACAAGTAATAATTACAAAAGTTGATTAATATAAACTAGATCCAAAGCTCCTACGTGTTCCAAGACTTGTACAACTTCCAATAGCAAATAAAACCTGAAACATGTTAAGTTGGAAAGATGGGGGGTCAACTATAGATAGTTGGTGAGAATACATAGGTTTTGCATATAGTTGAAAACAGTATGTTGTGTAACAATCATATTTGAAGCATAATAATGAGTAATGATAGAATATGAGTCCGACATGTAACAATGCGTCTTTTGTACAATCAAACCTTGTGTCAACTGAGACCTAACTCGCAAGTTAGTAAAAGTGTAACTGTTATTGATCATCCCTGAATTTATGCGGGGGGGGGGGGGGTGGGTTTGTCAGACCTATAGCGCTATAATCTAAACAGGCGGCTTGATCAATGTTAATGATTGTACTGTGTCTTTTTGTTATAGTCAAATGATAGAATGAGTAAATGATAGTGTAACTGAATCCTAAGTTTCAACAATGTAAGAATGAGTATATGATAGTGTATAAAATGTTTAAACATGTTTCACCCCAAAATGTAAAACAGAAAAAGGGGCTATGTAAACTCACCTTAGTGTTAGAATGGAGGCCCTTGATATATAAACAAATGTGGCTCGTGTGTATCCAAATATCACCCTATTTCAAGGTAATAAATAAGTGTTGGGGAAAATTTATTAAGTCTAAGTTTTCTAGTCTAAAATATGCTAGGGTTCCTAATTTGGGGATGAATACTTGATTTATGATTAAATTCGAATAATTTAAATAAATAAAGAAATGATTAATGAAAATGTTTTCTGACCAATATTATCTAAAAGTAGTTGAATTATAATGTAATAAATGTGAAAATAATTTTTATAAAATTATTTTCTTAATTAATGAATATTTATATATAAATACTTATTTGACAAAATATAGACTTAATATTTAAAAATATTAAAAATTATAAATTTCGAATCAAAAATTTATATTTCTGATCTAAATGATTAATAATAATTTATGTGAAATTTTGATGTAAAAATAATGAAAAATGAATTTATTGTGATTTATTTATGATTAAAATAAAAAAAATCGATTAAAAATATTAAATAAATGAGTTTTTAGAAATAAAAATCATTTTTGGAATATTTATTGTTTTATGAGTTTAGGATAATTTTTGTGAAATTTTATAAAGTCGTTTTGATATTTTTATAGAATTTTATAATTATAATTGAATAAATTTGTAATATTTATTATATATAATAAATAAATAATTTTTGAAAAACTAAAAGTTGGATATTAAACTTTATCATAAGACTGACTTAAAATAAATTTTGTAGAATATATAAACTATGTTTAGTATTTAAAATCCATTTTTAAAAATAATATAGGTTATATAGTTATAAAAGAAATCCAAAAAAAAGATTGTATGTGCCAAGGCTCGAACCCGAGTCCTTGGCCGGTTCCGAGGTTTTAAAATCACAAGCCTAGACCATCTGGTCTAGACCCTGAGAACGAATAATTCTTGGTTGAAATTAATTATATAGCATAACTGATTTGTTTCAATAATTAGTTTTTAAAAACAGCAGCGTGTGGGACTCGAACCCAGGCTTTAGGCCGGTTCGTGTCTTAATGAAAGAAACCATACCAACTGATCTACTGATCAGTTGGTGATAGATGATGATCTGTTTTAAATAAATAACGAGGTCTGCAGATTGATTATCCCCAATTTCGAAGGTTATGAACCCTAACATCTTAATCGAACCCAATTCGTTGTAATAACTTAATTAACCATGGGGTTACTGATTACAAAGGGCCGATTAATGCATATAAACAAAGAACAAGATCATACCAGACACGTAATGCTTCCAATCGTGGGTCAAACAAAAAGTCAACAGCTTTAATTTCGAACAAAACAGGGCAGTGTATCTAAATTGGGTCTTGAGGGTTTGTATTTCGGCACTATTTGGTTGGAATGGATGCTTCAATTTATAGTATTACGTAAGAAATCGATGAATTGGTAAGTTTTACTATGCATTTAAGAAAACGTGTATAATGGATCAATTTTGGAATGATTACACGCAATTGATGGTTGTAATTGACGAGGGTTGTTTGCTTGTTCTCCAATCCGTCTAGAACATTGCCGAATTTAGTTAAATCAAGCGTTGACTCAAGTTAATTGTCGAATGGGTTTGGGTTTGACTTATGGGTTTGACTGGGTTAAATAAGGGAAGGGTTAACTTTAAAAGTGTGGGTATATTATCACAAAAGATGTTGTGGCTCAGTTGGTTTGTCCTTGTTGTTGAAGTGGGTTAGGTGTGGGTTCGAATCCTAGCACCAACACCCATTTTTTTGAAGCATTTTTATAAACTGTAATAATATATACTTATATATTATGATCACCCAAGATTAAAAATGTTACGAATAATTTTTAAATTATTCAAAACATCGGGAATCCAACGATATAATTAAATACTATTATTTTAAGGTGTTTTAAAAAAAATATATTGCTTAAAACTAACACATTCTTTTACTAAACTACAAGTTAGGGAAAATATGCGATGTTACAAAAAGTCCATCCACCAAAAAGAAAACCAAAAAGGTTACTCTGGAAGATGAGATACCAGAGGATACCACTGTTGTAACACAAACACACTAAACAAGCACTGTTGATACTTCCTCTCATCAGTTGGAAATATCTCAACCCAGCTAAACTCCTCATGAGTTCCCTCAAAAGGACCATGTTGTAAGCCAAGGGGAACCACATCATGAAACATTTGACTCATTTGAACATATGTTTACAAGTCCATCTCCCGAGGCTGTTTCTCTTTACGCTTCACATCCCTCGCCATCAAAAACTCCCATTCCATCTACCCTTCAAACATTTTTTGAAGCTATTGACAAAACCCAGACAACAACATGTTCCTCTCAAACACTTTTCACTTAGAGTATGGTCCCACAAGTGACTGGGCCTGAGACTAGTCAACCAGCTATCCCCCAAACAAAGGAGGCCACCCCGCTTGAGTTACCTATAACTTTTGGTGGTTTTTCAAGTGATGCAGCCACTACAGCTCTAGAGAACATTGTCTCACAGATGGACAGTGGTTACATTGTTCAGACTTCCTTAAAGGAAACAACTGTGGAGGCTACAAAAGTAACCTCTGAAACAGTTGGAAGTCCCAGTGCCAAGAAAAAGGAGCATCTGATTCTGTTCATAAGGACTCACATCCTAGAACTGAACTAGATACAACTACCACCGTAGGTAGGAATTCAGGAGAACCTATTAGCTTAGGCGATGTATTAAAATGCCAAGAATTAACGGAGAGAGTTAACAACATTGAGTCATCAGTCACTGAAATCAAGACCATGATGCAAACTCTGGTTAAACTCACTGAAAGTCAACCATCCATCCAATATATTGTTGCTGAGCTATGGAAATCTGTGAACCCAATCATCATAGCTCATAGAAAACTAGTAGACATGACTCAAGAAACTTACATGGGTGAGATCAGAAATATGGTGGATACGAGGTACAAAGATACTCAGCAGATGGCAATCAAAGACCATCTGCTGAAAACCACTTGCTCTTCTCCTACAACAATTCATAGAGATGAAGATGATGATGATGAATTCACAGCTGATGATGCTAAAAAGGGGGAGAGTGGCAGAGACATACTTAAAAAGTTACAGCCTTTTGGAGTTCCACCTTCATAAGATGAAAAGTCTATTGCTGAAAAGCCTGCTGATACACCAGTGTCTACTTCTCAAACTACAGCCAAGCAATCAAAAGCAAACAAAGCTAAGAAGATTGATAACCTTTCCAACCACTTCACAAGAACGCACACATGTTACCTCTATACCCGCCATAATAACCTTTCCAAACACTTCACAACTACCACTAACAAGAATGGCATCTCAACCATCTCCTACTATCATGTACAAACGGAAGCGAAAATCCACCTTTGTGGTAAAAGATGATGATGAGACTGAAACCATACCTTCACCACCTTCCACATCAAAACCATCATCTGATTCCATTCCTGCCATTCCCTTATCTTCATTTTCACCTCACACATCATCCTTCAAATCAAGACCACAACCATCCAAAATACAACCACTAACCATACCAACCATGATTCCACTAGGTGTTCAGTATCCTCATGAACTTGACATTATTCAAGGGGAAATCCAGTCATTTTATAATACTGATGACCCATCAAAACTATCTTTCCCATGTCTCCCAAATATTCCCAAACCTTCTAATGTTGAAGAATATTTGCGGACGAAGGCTCAACAGGCAAAGGCAATTGCCATAGAGAAGTCTAAAGGGAAAGATGCCAGGGCTGCTCAGGGCATCTTATTAGCAGAGCTTAGTAAACTCAGAAGAATTGTGGATTATGCTAAGGACCTAAGCAAGTCCATGTCAAACAGACCCATTAGTGGTGAATTGGAAAAGGAATTGAGGGAAGCCTATCTTGATCACATAATGGCTCATAAACTATACAAGGCCACCAGAAAACAGTTTGTTGGCTGGACAACTCATGCCTTAAAAGAAGAAATAAACAGGATTGAATAAATGACCAAAAACAAATCAAACATCACTCCTCCTGACTTCAAAACGGGTAAAGATCCCATCAAGGATCAAAAGTTCAAAAGAATGAGAGAAGAGTTGGTAGAAGCTAATTATGGTGAAATGAAATTAGTTTCCAGATGGTCAGAGCTTAGATTGGTGGAAACTTACAAAGAACTTAAAGAGAGGACAAAGATATATCCCACACATCCAAGAAAACTAATTTACCCTGATGACAAAGAGAGAAAGCATCCCACACAGACCCTTACAATTGATAATCTGTTTTCAACATCTGATCTCACCATTGCTGCCAAGAGACAGTTCAAAAGGCAGAAACAGATGTCTGATGAAGATCAAAAGGAGCATGAGGAAGCCTTAATAAAATTAGGGATTATGAATCAAGTACAGTTCTTCACTGATCCTATAAGTGATGAACTTAGAAGAATGATTGGCAGGCCTCCATCACCAAACTCGTCAAAAATAACACTGGAACCAAAAACTCCTCAGACTAAAAAATTCTAAAGTAGAAGTCCAATAAAGACACCCACGAATTGACTCTGCTCAGATCTGATGGAGAGGCTTAAAAGTTAAGCATGGAAGATGCTTATGGTTTGTCAGCAGATGGTCTCCAAGATCTGTTTAACTTAGAGCTAGAAGGGGATGCTAAAGATATGTTCTCTCTGAACTTTAAGCTTCAATTCAAAGGTCAAATTAAGGAGAACATGATGAGGAATGAAGATCAGCAATAAAGTCTAAGTTTTGGCATCATCTATTCAAGATCCTCCCAAATGACTGTTGAATCTAACAAATGCTCAGAAAATAGCTGATACACAAAGTCTATTGAAGTAACGTCTGATGTGAAGAACTATTGAAACCAACAGCAGTTAGGCTTCAACAGATTAATCAACAGAGTTTTGTTTATGTAACAGTATTGTAATAGGGCAGATGTTTGTATTATTATTAGTCTATTTAGCTGTCACTATCATAGGTAAATGTCAGCTTGGGTCATCAAAGTTTTGTTTTGTCTATAAATAGAATAATGCATGTACTATTTTATTTATCACATTCACAATCATTCTCTGTACAAGAAAACTGTGAGTGGTGGAGCTGAGGGGGAGAATTGTAATACTTTGTACTAAACTTTTATGGCTTATAAAAGTACTTGTTAAAAACAATTTTTCTGAGTTTTTATGATTTAAGGTTTACTTTCCGCTGCACTTTCTATAATTGTTTTATCATTCATTTACTGATTCATTTATTAAACTTCCTAACAAGTCAACCTCAAATCCCAACACTCTATCACAGGATTAGGAAAATACAGTCGTTTAATCGATGATGCTTCTTACTTGTTGGGCGCTTTAGAAGGCCCGGAATGTTGTTTTCAAAGTTAAAAAGATTGTCAGTCTATTAGTCGTGGATGAAGTGAAGGTGACGGGGCTCCTATGGATTAACAGCATAGCGAATTCCTTTGTTTTTTATGATGAGCAATGGAACAATCACTACTAGAAAATATACCTTTAAAGACATTCTAATTATGACACACACCAATTTTATGACACACAAAAGTGTCTGTCATAAGAAAAATGTCATGTTTTATAAAATCTTAAAGATTTGTGACATTTCTTTTTGTATGTCATCCCTAAGTGTCATTATTTGAAGATTTCATGACACTCCAATTTTTGTGTGTCATCTTTAGTGTCATTTACCAAAATTTTAAGTTTCCCTCCTCTAACATCTCATCTAATTCAAATCTTTATTAAAAAAAGAACCCTAGAAAACCAAACCCTCATTTCTTTTAACCTAACCCCTCTCCCAATTCTTCATCATTCGACCTCCACCCTTAGATTGTATATGTTTTTTAAGTTAAAATTTTTTTTTCGAGTACCTATAAGAGTGCAATCGCTTCGTAGTTAGTGTCTTATTCTTCACTATTTTTGTATTTTTAAGTTAAAATTCGGTCGAGGTTGATTGAATTTGTATTATTAGGTTTAGATTTTTCGATTTGATTCAAATACCTCTAATAGTGTAATCGCTTCATGGTTAGTGTTTTATTCTTCACTCTATTTGTATTTGTATGTTTAAATTTTTTTGAGGTTGATTGTATTTGTATATTTAGATTCAGATTTTTAGATTTGATTCGCATACCTTTAATAGTGTAATCGCTTCATGGTTTGGGTGTTATTCTTCCCTTCATTTTTATTTTTCAATTAATTTTTTTAATTGGTTATTTTTTATTTTTACTGTAAAAGATCATTTGGGACCTAAGATTCCACTTCAAATCATTTATCTCTTCATAAGACATCTGCAACATGATGAGAAACAACAGCCTAGTGTTTGTTTAAAGTAATTCATTATGATCTGCTAACAAGCATGATTATTTGTCACACCCTCAAATTCCACTTACGGGGTTTTACCACGAGGCGCGTGACATACCAAGATCCCAGTCAATGATCACAATAAACCACAACTAGATGTACAAAATAAGTAATCCAAAACATGAGTTAATAGCATAAACCGACAGCGGAAGCATTTAAAAATCTTGTTTACAACCCAACATAAGTAAATATGTCTGAAATAGGCGTTTAGGGTTTGTGAAATGATGAAAAATTGCAAAGTATGGTATTTATATGTTTTGTTAATTCGAGCCCTGCATAGGTCGAATGAGGTTTTAAGAAGGTCGAATGGGTTTTATTCGGCTGTTTCAAACCCCCTTAGGGTCGAACCAGTTTCCCCTTTTTCCAGTTTTTCTAGTTTTGTCATTTAAACGCGTTTTAAAACATCCTAACACATGAACATGCTATCCTAACATGTGTTAAGCATATATAATCATGTATAATCATATAATCGCCGTTAAAACACGTATTTGCACATTATATAACATATATGGATCCATCTATGTGCTATACTTAATTCAATTAATGTAATTCACCAACAACGGTACCCAAGACTCATGTATGCATGTACCAACCCCGATGATTCTCCAAATCATCGAACCCTGGACAATACACAATGTAAATCAACTCCCGATAACTCAACTGACTCAGTTAAATGTAATGTATGCATGACTTGCTAAGGTAGACTGTCTAGTTAATGTAAAGTTACTAACCTGAATTTGCCGGGTGTCACATTATTGATTAGTGATAATGATTGGTTGCATTGGATTATCGGTTATTAATATATGGTACCTGTGGGAAAAGTTGGTTCATGTTTCTAGTTAGTTAGATTACATTTAATGAGACTCCTATTGTTATTTCCATGATTAACAATTTAACAATATTGGTGTTGGGCCGGTTATTGACCCTGCACGACACTTGGATTAAAGTAGGTAGAGTTGTGTCATAATTCCTGGTTTGTTTAGGGTCGGTTAGTGAGATGTACTATAATGTTAATTGAACCTAAACTTGATTATTGTTCTCTATGATTAAGGTGATTCTATATGAATTAGTTATCGACTCTTATACGACACTTAGTTTTCACCCTTTGTTGGTGTTAGTAAGTAGTCATGCAATTTGGATATATATTATTTACAAGAAAATAATGGTCTGTCTTATGTTATGTTAATTAATATTTCTCACCTTTTTATTCCTAACCTTTTCAAGAAAATTAAGGTGCTTTTAAGTTTAGTTTTTTTTTATTAGTTAGTCGTTCAAATTGTGGAAATGGTTGTTATCAGTTATTTAGGAAAAATGTTGGTTTGATGATCAGGGTGGAATATATACACTTCTGAGCCACTAATCGCCACTTTTCACATGAACCAAGAGATCTAATCCCATGAATGCCTATGGTTGACCCGATGAAACAAATAACTATCCCTAAAATCTTTATACACTCCTGGTTTCAAGCTCATCTTCCATGCTATTTGGTTGTTCCTCTCCCAAATTCTATGCAGCAAGCAAAACAAAAAGACATGTTGATCGATGATCCAATGACTTTTTACGGGCTAATATATATTGTAGTCATTCGGTAATTAAAGTACTTTTATTTTGACAGACCGATGAAGATATTCTTCTAAATGTGGTTAAAATGGGATTTGATAGGGACGCCCTCATTAAGTCGATTCGCAACCGAGTGCAAAATGAGGTACTTTTTTGTGAAGTATGTTAATTGCCTAATTGGTATGATATTACATTGTTTCTGATTCTTGCATATTTTCCAGGCTACTGTGGCATATTACTTGCTATTGGTCGTAATAGCTGTCACAAGTGATGGCGGTTACAAACTGGAATAATATCAAGGCGTGTATTATGTACTACCATCAAGTGGATGGCGGCTTGGTATATTCACAACCAAGTTATTCACGTGCTCAAGAACTCGATGCTCTAAGAGGAAGGTATATACGAAGATTAACAGCCGTAATTTTGCATCTTATGGCGCCTTTCTTGAAAGTTGCACTTTCTGTTTCAAGTGGAAAATTTGCAATGGTGAAGGCTTCCTCCACTGCATTAATTTGAACTTTTAGATTACCAAACCAAAATTATAAAATATACTATTAACTTTTTTATATTATTTCTTCCTTTTATATATTTTTACTGATGCATTATTGGTCTAAACGATTTTATAAAACTATTGCATGACATAGGTTAAAATATATTTGAAAGGATATTGAGAAACTTTAACTTGTTGGAATTCTTAAAAAAGGTTATAATATGTGTTTATAAACTCAAAAGATGAATATGTCAACTAGAACACGATTTGGGTTGTCCATAGTTAATTAATACCTATGAATGATCCTACACCATGTATTCTAAATGTTATGTACTAAATTACAAGGTACGTATATTGATGCTCGGATGTGAACGGGTCGGAGTAAAAGATATACCAATGGTGGTACTGTGCTTTTTATTTCTGGAATGACTACCCTTCTACAAGCTTCGGATCAAGATTTCGGCTCATACAAGGTCCGTCATTTGGGTCTTTGCTCCTGCATGTGTGATTATAAAATCCCCATAGTTCCTTATATCTATAACTTTTTTTTCAATTTTTTTATTGGTATTAGTTTGTATTATAGCTTGAAAAGAAGCGAGTGGACGACTTTTTGCATAAAAAGAAACCTGTTAAATGCTTTATCGCTTAATAAGAAATGGGTCGAATGTTTTATCGCTTAAAAAGAAGCAAGCATAATGGTTTATAGCTTAAAAAAACGTGGGTTGAATTTTTTTTCGCTTAAAAGGGCAAGAATTTTCTTTACAAGCAGAAAATGATGCAAGAGACAATGCTGATTTTTCTACTACTCAGCATTGCTGATTTGAATTATTTCAACAAGTAATAATCTTTGATCTTTTCTTGTGTTTCTTGATAAAGTTATGTTATTTCATTATGTTTGCATTTTCCCAGCAGTTTATGTAAATGTAGATCATAAACTTTAATACTTTATGATGGGACCGGTTCAAAATGTGAAGTAGCAAGAGAGTACCAATGACAAAAGCATCAGTAAATTGGGAATTGAAAAGCTGGAACTAGAAGCTACCAGCTTGAAGTTGAAGCTGCAACAAGTGCTATGAGAAACTGACCGAGATGAGTCGAGAGGTTGTACGTACAACTAGTTTACTCATCGATGCCGATTATGATTTAATAAAAGATTTTTTTACTGTTTTGAAGTATGTTTGGACTGGTTCAAGATGTGAGGATTCCGCATAAGCAAAAGCGGATGCTCAGGTTTTCATTTTCCATTTTATGACTGCTGATACTCCTAAACTTGGTCGTAGGGAAGCTGACATAAAAAACAAGTATGCTCGAATGCGGACATACTCACCATTGGTTATATCCATGAGGTCTGTAAATAATAGGTGTTATAGATCAATAGAGGTAGTTACAACTCATATGTTTAGCAGGACATTTCTTAATGTTATTAATGTTATTCGCATCCGTGTAAACATCTACTCCTCCCCCAACGGATATTAATGTTATTTGTGAAGAATGGTCAAGTTATGTTGCAACCTTCATATTCAAGTGATCTGTATGTTTAGGTCAAGACTAATGTAATAATATATTGATACAATATTTTTGTAACTGTTAATACTTGTGTTAGGATTCGATAAATGCTTATCTTGTAATAGGTTTTTTGGTGGTATATAATGTATATTGAAATATATATATATACACACATATATAAATCCAGAATAAATCAGTACTTTTATAACTTTTTTTATTTTTTTGGTCAAAAAAGATGAAATGCATAGTGTGTCGTAAAAAGATGACATGCAAAAAAGTGTCATAAATGCGTGTCAAAAAAGATTGTCATAAACAATTGACACGTTAAAAAGTGTCATGTTAAATTTATAATACCGTCATTATATTGACACTCTTTTTGTGTGAAAGGTTTTTTTCTAACAGTGAATTTTAATTTTGTATCATGTTTTTGTTTTGTGGCTTTGTAGGTTGCTTTCTTCTAGCTTCTTTTTAGTGTGTTTGGTGGAATAAAATTTGCTTTTAAAATTTAATAAAAAGAATTGGGATTAATGACATCAACAAAACTATATAAAAATTAAATTTATAATCAATATAATATAATTACTCATATAGAGTTCAAATAAAAGTTACGTAGAAGTTGATGTTAAATTCAAGATCATCATCACCTAATTTATATATTGAACTCAAGTGATCAAAGGTTTGATCCCCACTTCCATCATTTATGGTTTGGTATCTGGGTGAAGATCGAATACGGGTGGCGTCGGTTCGAATCTGACGGGCGGTGAGGTTTTACTGAGTTTTATAACACTGTCGTGCCTTCGGGCGGTTGGGGCTCAGGTTTCCGCGCATCGGGAGAAGGCGGGGGCTGCTGGAGGTCGAGTAGTCGATTCTTGGGCACGGCGCCCCGCAAGGATGGTTGTCACACAGTTTTTCGCCGATCAATATATATATATATATATATATATATATATATATATATATATATATATATATATATAGGGGAGGGTTATCTTGAGAACGCTAAATATTGTGAGAACCGTGAGAACAAGTAAAAAAATCAATCAAAATCAAATTTTTTTAATACAAACTTCATTATAATCAAAATATAACATTAATAAATGAATTTTCTTTCCAAATAATTCATCTTTTCTTGCAAAAACACTTTCAAATTAACTTTTTACACATGTGTAAATGAAACAGTTTATACATGTATAAACAGTAAATTTACACATGTGCAAAAACAATTTATATCCGTATACGTTTGAATTTTTACGCGTAAATTGTGTTTTTTAGATGGTATTTTAGTAATAAAGATAAATGCAAAAAGAAATTTTGCCGTTCTCACGGTTCGCACGAAATATAGGTGTTCTCAAATTAACTTTCCCCTATATATATATATATATATATATATATATATATATATATATATATATAGGGTAGGGTTCAAATAGGAACCAACCCCCTTATGTAGGAACTATAGGAACCAATCTGAGCCATACATCTTCAATGGGGTATTTATGTCTTTTGTTCAATATCTAAAACTTTAATTAATTGTTATTTTAATAAAGGGGTATTTATGTCTTTTGTTCAATATCATTTATTAGGTAATTAATAAGAAACTCATGTATATTTGGAAACAACAAATTAGTGTTTATGGTATACCCAAACGTATTTATTGTATATACTATTAAAATTATATCTCGGTATATATACAACAGTGTACATTGGTGTATATGCGATTTTTCATTCATCATCATCACCAACACAAGATATACATTGGTGTATATTCGTTTTTTCATTCATCATCATTCAACATCATCAACACAGATATACATTGGTGTATATTGGTTTTTTCATTTATCATCATCAACACAGATATACATTGGTGTATATTCGTTTTTGAAGTGTACATTGGTGTATATCAGTTTTTTTTGTTCATTCATCATCATCATCAAACACATATATACAACGGTGTACATCAGTTATACATTGATGTATATCATTTTTTTTCTTTTCATTCAACATCATCAACACAGATATACATTATGATAAGAAACTCATAATTTTCATACATTATGATAGCTTCGTCCAACGTTCCAAACTTGGTACCTACAAATGGTTTAACATCGTCTGGTACAATAGGCGTCCAATATCTCGTCCCACCGGGAGACTCATATACGTTGCTCGACAAGGAACCTACAATAAAAAAATGTAAAATTAAAAATGAATTTACAATATTTAAAAAATATAGTTAGACATGCTACAACTCATATACGGTACACCTGTGTATATTGAGTAACACACAGGCTGTGTCATACTGCACATTCCATTTTTTATAATGAATATACACCTGTGTATATTTAACGTCAAACAAAATACTATCAGTTTATTATAACGTCTTTTACCACCTATAATACACTTGTGTATAATAATTAATAGATTTGTTGTTATACACTGGTGTATAACAACTAAGAAACTAAGAACAAATCTTATTGTATCTGTACAACCCCAATAACTATATATGATACACCAGTGTATAACTCTTTACTCATTCCAATTCTGTTGCGTAAAATATGACTTACAGAATACAAAACAACTATTTTGCAAATCAATAATAAACCACACTATAAGGCTAATCCAAATAGAAATCACAAAAAATGTAATTCTCGCACGAAAAACAATTAAGAAAAATAAAAACAATATATAAATACCTTGATTTTCAACACTATTTAGAAACAAAGCTTGTGATTGTGTTTCATTATCTTCTATCACATGAGATTGTGATTCAATGTTTTCATGTATAGAATTATTATCCATAACTTGGAAATCTGAATCGTTGGCCGATTTTAGATTCTTTTAAATCGAAAATTTTTTCAATTCAATCAATTTAAATCTTCTGAATTCGACTGGAAGTTATTTCGATTCAATCGAATTCAATCGAACGTGATTTTTTTTTATTTGGGATTAGAGATGATAATAGGTTGAGAGATTTAAGGAAAGTCAAAAAAAAACTTGCATATTAATTGCAGGAAGATAATTAACTGTCATATATAAAACTTTTAATTAAATTAAAATATAATATTTAATTGTCTAATTACATAACTATCCCCTATATCAAGATCAAAGATGAATGGCTCAGATTGGTTCCTAAGTTCCTAACTAGGCTCTTGGTTCCTATTTGATCTTTTTCCTATATATATATATATATATATATATATATATATATATATATATATATATATAAATTAACTCCGTATTAATCATAACTATCTACTTGGTTATAGAAAAAACCTAAATTTGATCATTTGTAGAAGAAAAGTTGTATATTTTACGCTTACTTTACTAAAAAAATGTTAGAAGACTTATAGCATTTTCATGCACCACAATCACAAGTTTCTCAATTTAATATTTTTGTCGATATCATCATGTTTATTTTGTTTGGAGTCTTTCTGTACTTTCTTGCCGTTAAGAATAAACTTGCACGCACTGCCTTCCTCTAATGCTCTATAGAAAATGACCCAATTTGATGTGATGACTTCCTCAACTAACTGAAAATGACTAAATTTGATTCGACTTCCTCAACCGACTCACTAATACTATCACCTCAGTTGTCTTCTCTCCAAAATGGTCTTTCTCCCACTGTTTGGAACGCTTTCAAATTTTCGATTACTTCTCATTTTGCTTCTGCGCTTAAAATGTCGTTAATCACTCTTAAAACTTTCGCATTATAGATTTTTTTTTTTAAAACCAACAACCTTTTCATTAAAACAAAATACGAAATTTACATCACAATAGAAGGTAGACGGGCAACAAGTTGCGCCGCCACCCCTACCACTTTCTGAATTGCGAACCCTAGTCTACTAAACACAAATCCTTACCCCACTGGAGATGAACTGTTACTGTGGACCACCCGTTGGACCCTGGTCAAGAAATGAATACCTTATGGCGCTAGGGAACCAAATGTATCAAAGGTCAAAAGGATAAAGACATGTTGGTTCTCTGCACAAGCTTTAGCATGATTATCTACTTTCTTCGATTCCGCCTTTCTCGATGCTTGCCCAGCTACAAACCTTGTTTCCCTTAACCCAACCAAAGGAGATATTATTTACAATTTTTTAATCATATTGATATTTTATAACATGTCATTAATATATTTAAGTCTAATGTTCTAAAAAATTAATTATCATCATAATTCTTCTTCTAAAGAGGAAGTGTTCAAGACAAATAGAAAGCGAATCATTTCCAGCTTTCCATAAAAGATCCTCAAAATTATTGACTTGGTGTTGGACTCCATATAATTAACTAATATCATAGTCATTAGGTGACAAAAATCATTATTTTTCATCTTCTTATAACGAAAAACAAATCCTTGTTCCTTATATTATATCGGTATTACGTTAATTAATAAAACGACTCAACTACCAATAAATAAATTTGGCCTATTATTAGTGTATAATAATAATAAAGTATTGTAAGTTTTATCGTGTAACAGGAATCATTGTTTGATGGTATTGTTAGAAGTCAAAGAAAGTCTTAAAATGCGTCCTAAAAGTTCTAAAACTAAAAGTGTGTGTGTTCCTTTTATCGTAATTAACAATGGAAGATAACGTATCTTCCTGTTCTCAGTGGCGAAGCTTGGTTCTCAAATCGGAGGGGGCCGGACTCAATTTTTTTCGATCGGTAGTGGCAAATCGGCGGGGGCCGGACTCAACCCGGACTCAATTTACCTATGAAAATCATAAATTTCCACTAATGCGCCAAAAAACAGGAGGGGGCCAGGGCCACCCCTGGCCCTTATATATCCTTCGCCCTTGCCTGTTCTTATGGTCAATTTAGAAAAGGAAAAAACAAGAAGAAAAAAAAAAAACATATTATAGTATGGGGTGATAATAGTAATAGTAATAGTAATAGTAATAGTAATAGTAATAGTAATAGTAATACTAATAGTAGTAGTAGTAGTAGTAGTAGTAGTAGTAGTAGTAGTACTAGTACTAGTAGTAGTACTAGTACTAGTACTAGTACTAGTAGTAGTAGTAGTAATGGTGGTGGTGGTGGTGGTGGTGGCGGCGGCGGCGGCGGCGGCGGCGGCGGCGGCGGCGGCGGCGGCGGCGGCGGCGGCGGCGGCGGCGGCGGCGGCGGCGGCGGCGGCGGCGGCGGCGGTGGTGGTGGTGGTGGTGGTGGTAGTGGTAGTGGTAGTAGTAGTAGTAGTAGTAGTAGTAGTAGTAGGAGGAGGCTACGAATCTTATAATCAAGAATTTCAACCGGTTCCTCCACAATACGTAAACGATCATCAACCTTGATTTATTTGAGAGGAACAATGAGAGATTCGTCAGCCAAGCACTTCTTAAGATTCGAGACATGGAAGACATTATGCACGCTACTAAGCTCGGCTGGTAAGTCAAGTCTGTACGCCACCGGCCCTATACGTTCCAGGATTGGGAACGGTCCGACATAACGAGGGTTAAGTTTGCTGCCCTTCCATGGAGATATCTTTAATAAGACCCTGTCGCCGACCTGAAACTCCAAAGGTTTGCGACGACCATCGGCGTAGCTCTTTTGGCGATCACGAGCTGCCGCCATATGATTACGAATTTGTAGGATCTTTTCGGAAGTTTCGTACACCATTTCTGGACCAGTGAGTTGGCTCTCGCCCACCTCGGCCCAACAAAGAGGAGACCGGCACTTCCGTCCATACAGAGCCTCGAACGGTGCCGCCTTGATTCTAGAGTGGTAACTATTGTTGTAAGAGAATTCCACTAGCGGCAGGTGAATCTCCCAACCCTTACCGAAATCGATGACACATGCTCGAAGCATGTCTTCAAGCGTTTGAATCGTCCGCTCACTCTGGCCATCAGTTTGCGGATGATATGCGGTGCTCATGTCCAGTTGAGTACCTAACGCTTTATGCAATTGCTTCCGAAAACGGGAAGCGAAACGGGAATCACGATCGGAGATGATAGAGACAGGCACCCCGTGCTTGGAAACCACCTCCTTAAGATAGATACGAGACAACCGTTCCAAACTGTCGGTTTCCTTAATAGCGAGGAAGTGTGCGGACTTTGTCAACCGGTTGACAATCACCCAGATCATGTCACAACCACTGGGTGATTTCGGAAGTTTGGTACAAAATCCATTGTAATCCGTTCCCATTTCCATTCCAGAATTTCTGGTTGCTGTAGAAGACTAGACGGCTTCTGGTACTCCACCTTGACCTTAGCACAGGTCAGACACTTGCTGACATACGAAGCTATGTCAGCCTTCATGTTGGGCCACCAATAGAGTATCTTTAGGTCCTGATACATCTTATCGGAGCTCGGATGAATAGAATACCGGGATTTGTGAGCTTCGTCCATGACGAGCTCCCGCAAACCCCCAAATAAAGGAACCCAAATTCATTCGGCAAAATAATGCAGGCCATCAGACCTGAGCTCGAGGTGCTTATTGGCACCGTGCATGGTTTTAGCTTTACGGTTTTCCTCCTTCAAAGCTTCCAATTGTGCAGAACGAATTTGGTCAGGCAAAGAGGAATGAATGGTGAGCTGTAAGGCTCGAACACGACGAGGTTTCACAGACTCCTTCCTGCTCAAGGCGTCCGCCACAACGTTCGCCTTGCCAGGATGGTACTTGATAGCACAGTCATAATCATTCAGGAGTTCAACCCAGCGACGCTGCCGCATGTTTAACACCTTCTGGTCTGGAGACTCTTGTGATCGGTGTATACTTCGCATTTGGTACCGTACAAGTAATGTCTCCAGATTTTCACCGCAAAGATCACCGCGCCCAATTCCAAATCATGAGTAGTGTAGTTCTTCTCATGAACTTTGAGTTGACGTGAAGCATAGGCAATAATCTTCCCGCTTTGCATCAACACACAATCGAGACCACGAATAGAAGCGTCACAGTACACAACGAAATCATCCGTACCCTCAGGTAAAGATAAGATAGGTGCAGAACAAAGTTTAAGCTTCAGCATCTGAAATGCTGATTCCTGTGGTTCACCCCAGTCAAACTTTCGGTCTTTCTGGGTAAGAGTGGTGAGGGGTTGAGCAATCTTCGAAAATCCCTCAATGAAACGACGATAGGAACCCGCAAGACCTAGGGATTGCCGCACCTCAGATGGCGTCTTTGGTGCTTCCCAGTCTTTAATAGCTTCGATCTTAGCCGAATCGACATGAATTCCCAGTTCATTAACCACGTGTCCTAGGAATTGAACTTCACGTAACCAGAAATCACACTTTGAGAACTTAGCATACAACTGCTTCCGTCTCAAAAGTTCCAAGACCAACCGTAAGTGTTCCACATGATCCGTGTTGTTTATGGAATAAACCAGAATATCGTCAATAAACACGATGACGAATTTATCAAGATAAGGCTTGCAAACGTGGTTCATCAAGTCCATAAAAACAGCAGGTGCATTCGTGAGACAAAAGGGCATGACCAGGAACTCGAAGTGGCCATAACGTGTACGAAAGGCAGTCTTCGGGATGTCAGCTTCTTGCACCCTCAACTGATGATACCCAGACCTCAGATCTATCTTAGAATAAAAATTGGAGCCTTGGAGTTGGTCGAATAAATCGTTAATACGGGGAAGTGGGTAACGATTCTTGATGGTTACTTTGTTCAGTTCCCGGTAGTCAATACACATACGAAGGCTTCCATCTTTCTTTTTGACAAATAAGATAGGAGCTCCCTACGGGGATGAACTAGGCCGAATGAATCCTTTTTCCAACAACTCCTGTAGTTGATTAGATAATTCCTGCATCTCGGGAGGTGCAAGGCGGTAAGGAGCTCGGGCAATAGGTGCAGCACCAGGCGCAAGATCAATGTTAAATTCAACCTGACGGTGAGGTGGAAGACCAGGAAAATCGTCGGGAAACACGTCGGGAAAATCACGAACAACAGGAATGTCCTCAATCCTCTTCTCATTGTCAGATGAGACCGAAACAAGAGCTAAGATAGCAGAATACCCTTTACGCAAATACTTATAAGCTTTCATACATGAAATGATGCTCAAGGGAACACCACTTTTCTCACCATGAACCAAAAGAATCTCTCCATTCGGGAGAGGAAGGCGAATGATTTTATCAAAGCAAAGGATTTCCGCATGATATAAGGATAACCAATCCATACCCACAACAACGTCGAAGCTACCCAAGGACACCGGCATGAGATCAATAGGAAAAGATAACCCAGAAAGTTCTAATTGGCATCCCTTAAGAGTATGAGTTGCCTCAATTTTCTTACCATCAGCCAATTCAACTAAATACTTAACCTCCAAAGGCGTCGGTATTATGTCTAACAATCGACTAAACTCAACAGATATAAAACTCATGTCGGCACCGGAATCAAATAAAACAGAGGCATAACAATCGTTAAGAAGAAACGTACCAGTAACAGTATCCGGATCCTGACGGGCCTCGCCCAACCCAATGACGAAGGCGCGCGCGTTCCTGCCGCCACCCCCGTTACCTCTGTCATTCCTCCCAGCATTCCCCTGCTTCAGTTTGGGGCAGTCCTTCTTGAAGTGACCTGTTTCCCCATAGTTGTAGCATCCCTGATTTCCCCTAGGTGCAGCAGTGGTAGTAGTAGCAGTAGTAGGGGCAACCGCCTGTTGCTGAGCCTGAAGATTCACCCTGCAGCTCTGGGCCTGATGCCCGTTCTTCTTACAACGGGTACAATAACTACAATTTCCAACATGATGATACCCACAACGATCACAATTAGGCAGTCTACCAGTATACCCACCCTGCCTCTATCCAGAAGACGAACCCGTAGTCTCAAACTTCCTCGGCTGCTGCTGCTGAGGCTGAACTGTACCCTTACCCGCGCTCTCCCATTTCCTCTTGTTTCCATCAGAGGTCTTCACAACAGTACCCTTTGGAGGCAAAACACCCTCCTGAACCTTCTGTTTGGTTAGCCTATGAGCCAACCGAATGGTATCCCGAAGTGTAGTAGCATCTTTCGCGGTCATCAACCCGCGAATCTTAGGCACCAACCCACTAATGTAGAACTCAATAGCCTTATACTCAGGAGTCACAGAATCCGGGCACAAAAGTGCCAACTCATGACAATGAGTGGTATACTCCTCGACCTCAGATCCCACCATCTGATGATTCCCCAACTCATGCTCCAAACTCTTAATCTCATCCCTGGGACAATACTCCATCTTCAAACGAAACACAAACTCGGTCCATGGCAACGCATGGGCCTTAAGTAAACCAATAGTCTGCACAGTCGAATTCCACCAAGTCAAGGCACGTCCCTCGAATGTCCCTGAAGCATACTTCACACGATACTCCTCTGGGCAGTTACACATGGAGAAAGCGGACTCGACCTTCTCCAACCAGCGAAGTAGTCCCACAGCTCCCTCAGTCCCACTGAAGTTTGGGGCTTGCAATCCTGGAACATCTTGTAAGTACAGTGGACTGGAGGAGGTGGAGGTGGTGGAGGATGAAAAGCATTCCCTGTTACAACAAGCAACACGGGTCAGAAAACGAACATCATACAACAAAAGATAAGGAATGAGGGTAAGGGTAATTAAATTACCACCATGGCCTTGCTGGGCGGCCTGCTGTGCAGCAATAGCGGCTGCCACGTGCTCCTGAATCAAATTATTCAGCTCAGCCTGGGTCATGCTGATGTTACCACGACCCCCGTTGCGTCCACCAACGCGACCACCACGTCGTCCTGCCATCTTCTGTCAAAGCCAAAGACAAGACATCAGATTTCAGAACAGACAACAATAAATCATTAGTAACAGAGTTAAACCAGAGAACTGGATTCCATCATGATTGTCGGATCAAACACAGAGTCCACCAGGATTTCCATGCATTTCAACTTATTATTTCGTGTGCACCCGAAATGATAAGTCGCTCAACATGGTCCCTGAGGCGTGCTCCTAGCTTGACTTTCAAACCACAAGGCACCCATGCTCTAGAATAGATAAGAACTCCTATGTGACAAAACACCCAAGATGTAAAACAGCAAGTACGAGTGTGTGATAATGTGTACGAGCAAGTGTGTCCATTGGAGTATAGAAAGGGGAGATGTCCGAATCTTGGACAAATCTCCGAAGGATGCCGAAGCCACTCCAATGTACACCACTGTCGTGCAAGGATAGTAAGCCTTCTCATCTTCAGCACGAAGATGAAGAATAGATAAGAAATAAGGGTAATAGATAGATGATGTAAGCATAAATGATAATAACGAATGTAATACTAACACCCCGACAATTCCCCATATGATATGACTTATATGAATGTGACCGTCTAGTGTGTGCGACTCGGCTATAGACTTGACTCACCATGCAGTCCTAGTTCACTATAACCATTGGCTCTGATACCAATCTGTCACACCCTCAAATTCCACGTGCGGGGTTTTACCGCGAGGCGCGTGACAAACCAGGATCTAAGTCAACGGTCATAATAAACGACACTATATGATACGTAAAAACGACAAAAGCAAACCATTAAGTTTTCATAAATGATCCATCGCTGCGGAAGCGTAAAACTTTATTACAACACGAAAGTAAAAGTATAGAAGTCTGAAAATGCTAAATAAGATGCATATGAATCCTAGACGCCGTGAGACTCCGTGCGCCTATGAAATGCTGCTACCTCAACGACCTGAGACAAACATTCTAAAAACGTTAGCAAATAATGCCGGTGAGTTCACAGGTTTTATGTTAAACGTTTAAGTAATGAAAGCCATCATGTTATCACTATGTTAGAAATGATAGCGTTACTAGACGCATGAATAATACTACTACGACCGGAAACCATTATAGACAACGATATATGATTTTGCCCGAAACGATATGCACTACCGTTCCACGGTAGCGTTATGACCGAGACAATATGCACCCGCCCGGCTCACAGCCGACGGGTGGGGTCTGTCAGTCCCAATAGATCTATCTACATTTCCCCCGCTATGCTATCCAGCATATTCATGGTTTCCCCGGGACTTTACGTATCGTATAACACAAATGAATTTAACACTAGTATAACATGATAATTTATGAAATATGTATAAAGCATGTGTGACACCCCAACCGATGGCGGAAACATCGAGGTGTCACGTATGAATGATTGTTCAGTAGCTCATGGTAATACATATGTTTAAATAATCCTTTATTTCATTACAATATTGAATTACATTAAAGTCTACATCTAATAATCAAGTAAAGCTTCAAATATCTCCTCATGCTTGCTCTAGACTTCAAGCATCAGTATTTCCTGTTGAGTTTGGAAAAATGGGGGGGGGGGGTCAACTAGAAGTTGGTGAGAATAAATAAGCTATGTCAAGCAATTAAGTTTAAGAATAAAACTTTAGCAATTCATATGTCTATCATAAGTTTAAGTCTACATGAATAAACATGAAGTGTTGAATCGACATAATCAAACCTCCGACTAGCTTAGGTCCATCCCGTCATCCACGGTTCACCTTAATATTATGTTGGAACGATAACAATCACCCGCCCTCCCCATAAAAGATGGTCAACGAATCTAGGTGGGATTGTCAATCCAATAGATCTATTATTGAGTATCGCCGGCTTGGCCATAGCTAATGATTATGTATGTTGAAGCGTAAGTCTAACTGTTGTTGTTGTCTAAATCATGAGGCATTAAAGTTTACAACTAGATATGTATGTAGAATTGCTTAAGTATAATGTTGCAAGTATAAAGAATTGCATAAACATTGTTACGTAAACTCACATTGGCTAAGGTGAATTATCCTCTAAGTGTTGTGAATGTATGCGAGGCGAATCCCAAAGACTCAACAACGTAGCTAGTCCAAATTGAAGAAATAAAAAAAACGAAAAAGAAAGAATATCAAGCTTCCAATTTGCCAATTACAAGAGCTTATAATCAAAGCTTCAATTGTAAAAGTAATAGACTATAGAAGAAAGGTATGAGGGAAAGTTTAATCGGATTGAAACAATTGATTTAGAGGTGCCAAGTATAATGGTCATAGGTGGGTTTTTATACTAGTTTTGGATTCAATTAGCCATTAAAATTGGTCAACACCATAAAGTAAGGTTTTATGATGAATTGACTATTTGACTAAGACTTTGACTGTTTGACTAAGACTTTGACTAGGACTTTGACCAGCACTTTGACTGTTTGACTAAGACTTTGACTCCAAGAATTATGTTGTCAAGACTTTGACTCTTGACTCAAGGCTTTATTTTGAAATGAATTTATATCTTCCTTGTTTGAGATTATAAATATAATTGGAAAAATGATTAGCTTTAAATAAGAAATGAAAAAAATCATTAGTTTGAATTAGAAAATAAAAAAAAACACCGTCTTATAAAATGACGATTTTATAAATAGAATTAGGATAGGACATATGTCATGATTGATGATTTTTTTTTAAGTACAATGATAAAAGGAACTTAGAAAAATAGAGTGCACGGATAAAGATAAGAATACTTAGAAATAAATTAGACTTTATATCATGGATCGGGAAATACTTTAATGCAAAATAAATGGGAAAATTCGTGAGGTTACAGTCTCCCCTACTTTTAGAAACTTCGTCCCGAAGTTATAAAAAAAACACCGGGTTGACAGTGATTGGGACGAAATTAGGGCAACTGTGGTTTGGAAAATTTGTGTTAAGACATGACATGAATTTATAGGTAACAGAATAAACTATTTCGAATAATTTGGTAAGAGGTTTGATAGGTGTGGGTTTTAAGGGTTGGATTAGGTTCGTCTAAAATAGCAAAGAGAATAAGAATCTAGCAAAACACTAAACTTTAAGTTTTAGGAATCTTAAAAAGAAATGCATGAGTTAATTGACTATAGAAATACTAAACAGGTAACTAGAGTTTATAAGTGGTTATCTACCAAAAACCTTGATACAATTTCACACTACCTTAACGTACCTGTAAATTCATGATTACGTTCCGGATCGTAATCACCAATTTACCTTACATTAGGGTTTTGTGTCCTTCTATGACTCTAAACACACATGTAAGTAATGCAAAATAACCTTGTGATTGAATCGAATACAATGTATCCAAAAATGAGTCCAACTGTTGAGAAAGAAAAAGACTTCTACCAGTCAGTGAGTAAGAACCTCTACCGATTGTTGAGCAGGTGCGATAGCCTCTACCAGTCGTTGAGCAGGTTGTAGGGCCTCTACCGACTGTTGAGCAGGCATGATGACCTCTACCAATCGTTGAGTAGGTTATTTGGTACTCTACTAACTGTTGAGCAAGTACTTCATCCTCTATCAGTTGTTTGATTAAGTGCACCAATTATTACACACATGAATTGCAAATTGATAATATGTGCATGTAAGTAATCAAGTATCAAGTATATCATACGAGTTGTAATAGAGTTGCCCTAGACAAGGTTAATGAATCTAGGTGTGTCTATAGCAAATAGTTTATATTCCATGAATTCTAGTTTCAAATGTTCAAATATGGTAGATAGTCGAATCCTCATGTATAACTAAGGATTATGTTTGATGCAACACACAATCAAGTTTCAATAGTTTGGTTATCATGGGTAACTAGCTCATGTGTGAGAAGATGAAGAATATGAATTTAATTCTTGAGAGGATGATGAAAAATCTTGAAGCAAAATCAAGGTTGTGAGAGATAGTGAATGTGAAGATAGTTGATAAATAGTTTATTTTATAGTAAGGAGATTATGTAGCAGTGTAAATTTTGGGGTTTGGATCAAAGGTTATTATCAAGTGTATAAGAAAACATTATTGTGGTATATGCCAAATATTTAAAAATTTGAACAAGTTGAAAATGAGTGAGTGTCGATGGAGAATTTAGAGACTAGATATTATTCCTATGGAAAAAAAAAATCTTATTTTCAAAATTGGTTTTATACATAAAGCAAAAGTTGTTAAATAGTACAAGCTAAGTGGGCTTTGATTAAAATATTCCCGTTAGTTGGAGATTTCAAACATGACATTAGGTTTTGAAGATCAAGGTTCTATTAAGTGATTTTTAATAGTTTAAAGCATTATATAGAAAATTGTTTGTTACGTCAATAAATAAACAATTGAATTTAAGTTCGAGGACATCTTTTGACAAAGATATGTACTTTGTAAAGTTACTAGGTAATGAAAATACAACAAGATTTAGAAATCTTTAGTTTGTGCTAAGGTATGAGGTTATAGTTTTTAAAAAAATAAGTAACATGTGGAGAAATGAAATAATATGATTTGGGTAGGGTGTTGAATATTTAAAACGTGGCTAAGATGGTAAGGTGAAGTGTGATTGTGAAATCCATAAATGGTTATAAAATGAGATTGATTTAAGCTGTAAAATTTTGAGATTTTAGAGCTTAGTTTAAGGAAAGTGAGTGTAATCATTTATTCATTAATTAAAACGAATAAACGAAAACGTTGACTTATCAAAACTTCTAGATTCTAATAACATAGTGAAGACATGCTTTAGCCTATAAGTGAACACTCATCCCGAGAATTCCCAGGTAGGCATCCGGGTCCCTCGTCTGATTGGGATTTATGCGCAATGCCAGTCCTAGACAGAAAACTCAGAATACAGGCGTTCACCCTTCCAGATTGCACGTGTTCGTTATTAAAATCTAGAATTTCGACGAGATCTTCAAGGTGGTTCAGGCTAAACCTAAGGATTTGTCCTATTAGTCTAAGAGTAGATCTTGTGATGGAGAACAATCTTCTTGTAGGGACTAAAGTAGGGATAAGAAGTAGGAGGGAGATAGAGAATATAAACAAGTAGGGTTGCAAGTAAAAGGAGCAAGTACTGATTATAATCTTATGGTTATAGACTAGATTATTTTCTAATAACCTAATTCCCTATAATCATGGCTCTGATACCAATCTGTAACACCCCAACCGATGGCGGAAACATCGAGGTGTCACGTATGAATGATTGTTCAGTAGCTCATGGTAATACATATGTTTAAATAATCCTTTATTTCATTACAATATTGAATTACATTAAAGTCTACATCAAATAATCAAGTAAAGCTTCAAATATCTCCTCATGCTAGCTCTAGACTTCAAGCATCAGTATTTCCTGTTGAGTTTGGAAAAATGAGGGGGGGGGGGTCAACTAGAAGTTGGTGAGAATACATAAGCCATGTCAAGCAATTAAGTTTAAGAATAAAAGTTTAGCAATTCATATGTCTATCGTAAGTTTAAATCTACATGAATAAACATGAAGTGTTGAATCGACATAATCAAACCTCCGACTAGCTTAGGTCCATCCCGTCATCCACGGTTCACCTTAATATTATGTTGGAACGATAACAATCACCCGCCCTCCCCATAAAAGATGGTCAACGAATCTAGGTGGGATTGTCAATCCAATAGATCTATTATTGAGTATCGCCGGCTTGGCCATAGCTAATGATTATGTATGTTGAAGCGTAAGTCTAACTGTTATTGTTGTCTAAATCATGAGACATTAAAGTTTACAACTAGACATGTATGTAGAATTGCTTAAGTATAATGTTGCAAGTATAAAGAATTGCATAAACATGGTTACGTAAACTCACATTGTCTAAGGTGAATTATCCTCTAAGTGTTGTGAATGTATGCGAGGCGAATCCTAAAGACTCAACAACGTAGCTAGTCCAAATTGAAGAAATAAAAAAACGAAAAAGAAAGAATATCAAGCTTCCAATTCGCCAATTACAAGAGCTTATAATCAAAGCTTCAATTGTAGAAGTAATAGACTATAGAAGAAAGGTATGAGGGAAAGTTTAATCGGATTGAAACAATCGATTTAGAGGTGCCAAGTATAATGGTCATAGGTGGGTTTTTATACTAGTTTTGGATTCAATTAGCCATCAAAATTGGTCAACGCCATAAAGTAAGGTTTTATGATGAATTGACTATTTGACTAAGACTTTGACTGTTTGACTAAGACTTTGACTAGGACTTTGACCAGGACTTTGACTGTTTGACTAAGACTTTGACTCCAAGAATTATGTTGTCAAGACTTTGACTCTTGACTCAAGGCTTTATTTTGAAATGAATTTATATCTTCCTTGTTTGAGATTATAAATGTTATTGGAAAAATGATTAGCTTTAAATAAGAAATGAAAAAAAATCATTAGTTTGAATTAGAAAATAAAAAAAAAAAACACCGTCTTATAAAATGACGATTTTATAAATAGAATTAGGATAGGACATATGTCATGATTGAAGATTTTTTTTTTTAAGTACAATGATAAAAGGATCTTAGAAAAATAGAGTGCACGGATAAAGATAAGAATACTTAGAAATAAATTAGACTTTATATCATGGATCGGGAAATACTTTAATGCAAATTAAATGGGAAAATTCGTGAGGTTACAGCATGTGTCTCCCCCGAAATGTAAAGACTTAAAGTGGGGCCGTGAATCTCACCTGATACTGCTTCCCCTCTAAGATAAGTAAACCCGCTCAATAGACGGCACCAAATACCGGTGACCTATCATGACGAGCGTATAAGGTGTTAGACTAACAACCCGTAGGTTGATTAGTCCCCAACAGTCCAGACCATAACCGTGTACATTTGAAATGATGTTTAATCGTTTATCTGACCACACAAGACAAGACCCGACATCCCATTGGTGACCCGACATCCCACGTGTTAGCCGAAAGCAAGATATCATGCAACATATGCAATTAAACACTTAGCATGCGCGAAAATTCACTAAGTCTAGCATAACGCTCAATTAATGCACAAACGAGTCCGAACACGTGTTACAAAGTCATTGGACATGTCACGGGGTTCCTAACATGTTCCTAGGTGTCAATCCGTGTTTCGGGATGTTAAAATATACATATAGCAGTAGCACACGCGATTAGGAATCAAACATGTAATTAGGAAAAGTCAACTGGTGATAAGGAAAGTCAAAATGGCGAATAGAGTTGTAATTGCCAGACATACTGGCGATTGGGCTCCCAATCGCCTATAGTTCATGTGATTGGGGGCCAATCGCCCTTAGTACAGGCGATTAGGACTCCCTAATCACCCATGCTGCACTGTGTCGTCTTTTTGCGCGTTTAACCCTCCAAATCAGATCCGAAACATGTGGAAACACCCAATATCAAACCCAAAACATTAATCCAACTATTTCAAGCAAAACCCCCAATTTATCATCATCCTAGCCATCCCGAATGCAAGTGTTTTCCCAAAATAGCATAACTATCATGTAAAGATCACATCATCATGCAAAACTTACCCTAAATAGTATATATCCAGATTTCATCACATAATGACGTTGTCCAACAATATCCTACTGTTCTAGCATCATCCTAGAGTAAACCCTAACCTCAAACAATCAACAAAACACAACATATCATCATCAATCCTCCATAATCATTCGAACGGGTCAAAACGCCTAATATCAATATTACACATCTATGAACCTTAAAACTCCTAGGTTAACATCATATTAACTCATTCAGATCAGAAACATATTAATAATACAAGAACAACCATGTTTAAACGATAAAAATCCTATCTTGCATGAATACATCACATATAACAAGCATAGAGGTTTGGGTTTTTTTAGAAACTGATTGTTAATGAGTTTTCAAAGACACAAATGTTTAGAAATTAGGTCTGGACCTTTAGGGATCAAAACAACATCATTACAAAGGTATGGGATGAAGAACACACCTTGAACTTGTGAGATTATGAGATGTAAAGCTTGGAAATGTGATTTCTTGATCAAAAACATGTTGCAGAGGTTGAATAAGGTGTGGGGTGGCTTTAGGGTGTATTAGGGTTTCACAAATGATGTTTTAAAACATAAGGGTGGTATTTATAGGCATTTTTAGTCGTCACATACAGAACTGGCGAGTAGGCCTCTGCAACAGGTGATTAGGGCTCCTACTCGCCAGTTTACATGCAAGTAGGGCCTAATTGCCTGTTGTAATCACCAGCTTATGGGCAAGTAGGGCTAATCGCGTGCCCTAATCGCCTGATACCTCCCGTATTCACCCTCAGCATGTTATTTTGGGTTTTTGGCGCGTTAAACACTATTTTAACACAAATTAGCACGTATTCACATACCGATAAGTCATATAATGATTATAAAGATATAATGCATGATAACTAACACGTTCCCATCCGTTTACCAATTCCCGGGACTCGAGATTTACGTGTGTGCGTTAAGCCCGGCGATTCTACAAATCGCCAATCCTTGTACACATGGTTATGGACCGACACCCAATGATCCCTCGGACCATTGTAATGACTCCCAATGATTCCCGAATCATCGACACAACTCAACCGACCCGGTCAAGTATGATATTAAGTAGTTGTTTTCAATGTTTTCGTTGAGGTAGACTCGTATGTATGCAAAGTATGAAACGTATGTATGTAAAGTATGAAAAGTATTAACCTGAATATGTCGGGTGTCATAGTTTTCATTTTCAATATTTTATTAAATCATTTGTTTTACTCTTTATATCTACCTACATGTAGAACACTTATCATCTACACATTTACCTATATACAAAACTTCATTTTCCACATTATCTCATTTTGATATCCTTTGAATATCATCATCGCTAAGTATTCAAGGTATGTTTTTGTAATAATTTCGTGACTAATGTCATTAAATTAAAATCGTTTAGTTTGTTTTTCTTTTTTTGAACATAAATCAAGTTGTATGCAAGTTCAATCACAATTATAGCCCTTTCAATTTACGTCGATTGATTTTGTTTTATTTGTATTAATTGGTAACCATTTTATAATAACAATTATAATAACCATGTTATTTTGTTACTTGTGATTTAGTTTATTTCTCTTTATGTTTCTGTACTTTTTTCTAAGTAAACAATTTCACTATTGTTTAAAATCTAATAAATATGAACAGGGCTACAAATTTGCACTTCTTTAGTAGACCACTAGTTAAATTTTGAGATTAGATATTTCAAGTTTCAATCATTCAGCGTTTGCTTTTGATAGTGTAAGCAAAAGTGTATGTTTTTGGTAATTTTATTTTATTAATTTTGTTTTAGTTCTTGAATCCTTTTGTAAAAGATTTCAAAATTTTTGTTTAAAGGGGCCAAAATAATTTACTTTATGCTTATGAACTAACCTTTTAGAAACATCTATAAGTTAAAAACAAAATCATTCTATATTAGTCAAGTAATCAAGATGTTTTAAAGCCATTTTTTCACAGGTTATGGCATCGATTCTTTATATGATGAGAATTTAAAACCAATTGGTGATCTTAACATTGTTATCGATGTTGTTTTGTTGTATTGGAAGATTTGTTATTTGTTAAGTTTCAATTTGCTTTGATCAACTGTTGTATTTTGTTAATTTTATTCACATAGTGAGTTACATAATTGTATCCTCGTAATGAGATATAAATATGAGAATAAGTAGATTTATAACTATAAGTATTTTTTAATATCAATGCAAATACGACCCTACATTCTCAGTTTTTTTTTAAGTTTATTTAACAATAATCTAATATTTTATAACTATAAGTATATTTGATTGTATTTGTATGTAATTTATGTAATATGTGCCATTATAGGTATTTCTTAAAATTTAGTCGTATTTGTTGCACTATTTACTTTTACATTTGGTGTTTTATCATCTACTTTTACGGTTATGTTTGAGATGTGAGTTTGTCAATTATTTATGAAACATAAATAATATATTGCTTTAATGTTCAGGGAAATATTTATTATACAGAAGACAAAGAAAAGTTTTACAATGTCAGAATCACCAAAGCATGATTTTAGGTTTTTCAAAATATAAAGTTCATAACATCAGTCGTACCTCTAACGGTAATGAATTAAAATAATATCTTACATTCATTTATTTTATGTATAAATTTTGGTATACTAACAAATATTATAAAATATCTATGTAGGTTTTGACAATAGAACACCTTTGTCTGACATATCAAATGGTATGTAATTTAATAATACGTAAACTTATAAATTAATGTTGGTGTTCCAGTAAAAGTGGCTTGTGTAATGGGACAAGATTACAAGTTGTTAAAATGGGAAAACGTGTAATAGAAGCTAAATTCATTTCAGGAAGTAACATTGGAATGCGAACGTTTATCCCAAGAATTAGTTTGTCCACTTCAGATAAGAAAATTCCTTTTAAATTTAACAGAAGACAATTCCCATTTGATGTGTCTTTTGCAATGACAATAAACAAGAGTCAAGAACAATCCTTATCTAGAGTTGGGTTGTATTTGAAGGATCATGTTTTTTCACATGGTCATTTGTATATTGCGCTATCAAGGGTTAAAAGTCGAGATGGTCTAAAGATACTAATACTATATGAAGATGGCAACCTTACGAACAAAACATCAAATGTTGTGTACAAGGAAATATTTTAAGCCTTATGAGTAACTGAAGAAACAACTTGTATAACTCGGGGTTTAATCCTTTGTTCACACCGAGACTAGATTTGTGGCCTGTAAGATAAAGAGAGAGTGAAGAAGTGATACACAAATACACAAGATATAAGTGGTTCGGTCTCCTTGACCTATGTCCACTGAAAAATAGATATAATCTTTATTACTTTGAACGGAACAAGTGTAAAAGATCGAGTACAAGTGTATTACAAGTGTGTGTGTGACACCCGGCATATTCAGGTTAATACTTATTATACTTTACATTCATGCGTTTCATACTTTACATACATACGAGTCTATCTCAACGAAAACATTGAAAACAACTACTAATATCATACTTGACTGGGTCAGTTGAGTCGTACCGATGATTCGGGAATCATCGGGAGTCGTTACAATGGTTCGAGAGACCATTGGGTGTCGGTCCATAACCACGTGTACAAGAATCGGTGATTCGTGGAATCGCCGGGTTTAACGCACCCACGCAAGTCTCGGGTCCCGGGAATTGGTGATCGGGTGGGAACGTGTTATTTATCATGCATTATATGTTTACAATCATTATGTGACTTGTCGGTATGTGAATATGTGTTAACATATGTTAAAACGGGGTTTAACGCGCAAAACACACGAAAACAGCCCCTATAGGCGATTAGGGAAGCCCAATCGCCTATAGGAGGGGCGAGTGGGGGACCTTAGGGGCGAGTAGGGGCTGATCGCATGACTGTTCATGCGATTAGGCCCCAATCGCATGAACTTACATGCGATTAGGCTTCCTAATCGCGTGTAAAGCTGCATAATCACGTGTTACGTGCTGGACGACTAGAAACGCCTATAAATACCACCCTTGACCTCCAAAACATCATTTGTGCAACCCTAGCCGTCCCATAACATAACCCAACGCACAAACACCCTCTGGAACTCGTTTTTGCATCAAAACAACCATTTTCAAGCTTATTCCATCATCACCTCTTGAATACAAGGTGTGTTCTTCAAACCCAAACCTTTAAATGATTATGTTTTATTCCCTAAACGTCCAGACCTGACTTATAAATGTTTTTGTCTTTGAAAATCCATTTAAAACCGTTTTTAAACAAACCCACACCTTTACATGTGTTATATGTGTTATATGTGATTAAAGGTAGAATTTTTAGGATTGAATCATGGTTGTTTTTGTGTTATTATGATGTTTATGGCTGTTACAAGTTAGTATGATGATGTCCTAGGAGTTTGAATGGTTTTGGTTGTGTATTGTTGATACTTGATGTTTTGACCCATTTGAAGGATTTTGGATGATTAAGGATGATATGAGGTATGTTGTTGATTGAATGATGTTAGGGTTTGCTCTAGGATGATGCTAGAACAGTAGGATGCTATCGGACAACGTGGTTATGCGATTTAATCTGAATAATTGCTATTTAGGGCAAGTTCTTGCATGTTGATGTGATGTTTTCATGCTAAGTTGCTATTTTGGGAAAACGCTCGCATTCGGAACTGTTAGAACGATGAAAACTTAGGGGTTTTGCTTGAAATATGTTTGTTAAGGTGTTAGGATGATTATTGGATGTTTTTACATGTTTCGGATCTGATTTGGAGCGTTAAACGCGCGAAATTGCATTGTACAGCTGCAGCAGGCGATTAGCATTCTAATCGCATGCTGTTATAGGCGATTAGGCCCCTTAGGGGGCGATTGGCATCCCAATCGCATGACTATATAGGCGATTAGCATGCTGATTGCCTGTTGACCATCCCCAATCACATGTTGACTTTTCCCTAAATGCTAGTTTGATTCCTAATCGCGTGTAATGCTGCTGTATGTATATTTTAACATCCCGGAACATGATTTGACGCCTAGGAACATGATAGGAACCCCGGGATACACCCAATGACTTAGTAATACGTGTTCGGACCTGTTTACGCGTTAATTGGACATTATGCTAGACTAGGTGAACTGTTGCGCGTATTAAGTGTTTAATTGCATATGTGGCATGATGTCTTGTATTTATCTAACACATGAGATGTCGGGTCACTAATGGGATGTCGGGCCTTGTCTGGTACGGTCGGTTAAACGTTTGAAACATCATTTCATATATACACGGTTATGGTCTGGACTACTAGGGACTAATCAACCTGCGGGTTGTTAGTCTAACACCTTATACGCTCGTCATGATAGGTCACCGGAATTAGGGGCCGTCTATTGAGCAGGTTTACTTGTCGTAGTGCGAAGAGCAGCATCAGGTGAGTTTCACGGCCCCGCCTTACGCTTTACATTTTGGGGGAGACACGTGCTTATACTTATTACTTAAATTATCATGTTATGCTAGTGGTTGATTCATTTACATACTATACGACACGTAAAGTCCCGGGGAAACCATGAATATGCTGGATAGCATAACGGGGGAAATGTGGATAGATCTATTGGGATTGACAGACCCCACCCGTCGGCTGGGAGCCGGGCGGGTGCATATTGTCTCGATCGTAAGCTAAATCATTTCGGGCAAAAATCATATCTCGTTGTCTGTAATGGTTTCCGGTCGTGGTAGTATAACTCATGCGTCTAGCTAACGCTATTATTTCTGACATAGTGATAACATGATGGCTTTTATTACTTTAAACTTTTAATATAAAACCTGTGAACTCACCGGCATTATTTGCTGACGTTTTTAGCATGTTTGTCTCACGTCGTTGAGGTAGCAGCTCATCATAGGCGCACGGAGTCACACGGCGTCTAGGATTAATATGCATTGTCATATCTTTTCAGACTTACGTACTTTTACATTTTGGGTTGTAATAAAAGTTACGCTTCCGCAGCGAATGGATTTATGAAAACTTGATGGTTGTTTATTTCATTTTACGTATCATATAGTGTCGTTTATTGTGACCGTTGACTTAGATCCTGGTTTGTCATGCGCCTCGCGGTAAAACCCCGCACGTGGAATTTGAGGGTGTGACAGATTGGTATCAGAGCCAATGGTTATAGTGAACTAGGACTGCATGTTGAGTCAAGTCTATAGCCGAGTCGCACACACTAGACGGTCACATTCATATAAGTCATGTCATACGGGAATTGCCGGGGTGTTCGTATTACATTCGTTATTATCATTTATGCTTACATCACCTATCTATTACTCTTATTTCCTATCTTGTTCTTCAACTTCGTGCTGGAAACGAGGATCCTTACTACCCTTGCACGGCGGTGGCGTACGTTGGAGTGGCTTCGGCATCCTGCGGAGATTTGTCCAAGATTCGGACATCTCCCATTTCTATACTCCAACGGACACACTTGCTTGCACACATTATCACACACTTGTACTTGCTGTTTTATATCTTGAACATGGGTGCCTGGTGGTTTGAAGGTCAGGCTAGGAGCACGCCTCGGGGACCATGTAGAGCGACTTATCATTTCGGGTGCACACGAAATAATAAGTTGAGATGCATGGAAATCCTGGTGGACTCTGTGTTTGATCAAATGACCATGGTGGGATCCAGTTCTTGATTAACTTTATTACTTACGGTTTCTTCATGATTCTTTGTTATCTGTTCTGGAATCTGACGTCTTGTCTTTGATCTTGACAGAAGATGGCAGGACGTCGTGGTGGTCGCGTTGGTGGTCGTGTTGGTGGCCGAAATGGCGGTGGACGTAATGGGGGTCGTGGTAACATCAGCATGACCCAGGCAGAGCTAAATAATCTGATCCAGGAGCACGTGGCAGCTGCTATTGCCGCGCAGCAGGCCGCCCACCAGGGCCATGGTGGTAATTTAATTACTCCTACCCTCATTCCTTATCTTTTGTCGTGTGATGATCGTTCTCTGACCGTGTTGCTTTTTTCTGGTAGCAGGGGATGCTTTTCCTCCTCCACCACCTCCACCTCCTCCAGTCCACTGTACTTATAAGATGTTCCAGGACTGCAAGCCCCATAACTTCAGTGGGACTGAGGGGGCTGTGGGACTACTCCGTTGGTTGGAGAAGGTTGAGTCTGCTTTCTCCATGTGCAACTTCCCTGAGGAGTTTCGTGTGAAGTATGCTTCGGGGACGTTTGAGGGACGCGCTTTGACTTGGTGGAATTCGACTGTACAGACTATTGGTTTACTGGAGGCCCATGCGTTGCCATGGACCGAATTTGTGTTTCGTTTGAAGATGGAGTACTGTCCTAGGGATGAGATCAAGAGTTTGGAGCACGAGCTGTGGAATCATCAGATGGTGGGATCTGAGATAGAGGAGTATACCACTCGCTACCATGAGCTGGCACTTTTGTGCCCGGATTCTGTGACGCCTGAATATAAGGCTATTGAGTTCTACATCAGTGGGTTGGTGCCTGAGATTCGCGGGTTGGTGACCGCTAATGATGCTACTACACTTCGGGATACCATTCGATTGGCTCACAGGTTGACTAAACAGAAGGTTCAGGAGGGTCTTTTGCCTCCTAAGGGTACTGTGGTGAAGACCTCTGACAGCAACAAGAGGAAATGGGATAACACGGGTAAGGGTACGGCGCAGTCTCAGCAGCAGCAGCAGCATAAGAAGTTTGAGACTACGGGTTCGTCTTCTGGGCAAAAGCAGGGTGGTTATACTGGTAGGCTGCCTAGGTGTGATCGTTGTGGGTATCATCATGTGGGAAATTGTAGCTTTTGTACCCGTTGCAAGAAGAACGGGCATCAGGCCCAGACGTGTAGGGTGAATCTTCAGACTCAGCAACAGGTGGTTGCCCCTACTACTACTACCACTGCTGCACCTAGGGGTAACCAGGGATGTTTTAATTGTGGGGAGACAGGGCACTTTAAGAAGGACTGCCCCAAACTGAAGCAAGGGAATGCTGGGAGGAATGACAGGGGCAACGGGGGTGGCGGCAGGAACGCGCGCGCCTTCGTCATTGGGTCGGGCGAGGCCCGTCAGGATCCGGATACTGTTACTGGTACGTTTCTTCTTTGTGATCGTTATGCCTCCGTTTTATTTGATTCGGGTGCCGACAAGAGTTTTATATCTGTTGACTTTAGCCGACTGTTAGACATTGTACCGACTCCCTTAGAGGTCAAGTATCTTATAGAATTGGCTGATGGTAAGAATATTGAGGCAACTCATATTCTTAAAGGATGCCAGTTGGAACTATCGGGGTTATCTTTTCCTATCGACCTCATGCCGGTATCATTGGGTAGTTTCGACGTTGTAGTGGGTATGGATTGGTTGTCCTTATATCGCGCGGAGATCGTTTGCTTCGATAAAATCATTCGCCTCCCTCTCCCGGATGGAGAGATTCTTTTGGTTCATGGCGAGAAAAGTGGAGTTCCCTTGAGCATCATCTCGTGTATGAAGGCGTATAAATACTTACGTAAGGGGTATTCCGCAATCTTAGCTCTTGTTTCGGTTTCATCTAACGATGAGAAGAGGATCGAGGACATTCCTGTTGTTCGTGATTTTCTCGACGTATTCCCCGATGATTTGCTTGGCCTTCCACCTCACCGTCAGGTTGAATTTAACATTGATCTTACGCCCGGTGCGGCGCCTATTGCCCGAGCTCCTTACCGCCTTGCACCTCCCGAGATGCAAGAATTATCTAACCAACTGCAGGAGTTATTGGAAAAAGGGTTTATCAGACCTAGTTCATCCCCGTGGGGAGCTCCTATCTTATTTGTCAAAAAGAAAGATGGGAGCCTTCGTATGTGTATTGATTACCGGGAACTGAACAAGGTAACTATCAAGAATCGTTACCTGCTTCCTCGAATTGATGATTTATTCGATCAGCTCCAAGGCTCCAGTTTTTATTCCAAGATAGATCTGAGGTCTGGGTATCATCAACTGCGGGTACAAGAAGCTGACATTCCAAAGACCACCTTTCGTACACGTTATGGCCACTTCGAGTTTTTGGTCATGCCCTTCGGTCTTACGAATGCACCTGCCGTTTTCATGGACTTGATGAACCGCGTTTGCAAGCCCTATCTCGATAAATTCGTTATCGTGTTTATCGATGACATTTTGGTTTATTCTAAGAACGAGACGGAACATGAAGAACACTTACGATTGGTTTTGGAACTTTTGAGACGGGAGCAGTTGTACGCTAAGTTCTCAAAGTGTGATTTCTGGTTGCGTGAAGTACAATTCCTAGGGCATGTGGTTAATGAACTAGGAATTCATGTCGATCCGGCAAAGATTGAAGCTATTAAGGAATGGGAAGCACCAAAGACGCCATCTGAAGTGCGGCAATTCCTAGGCCTTGCGGGTTACTATCGTCGTTTCATTGAGGGATTTTCGAAGATCGCTCAACCCCTCACCACTCTTACCCAGAAAGACCGAAAGTTTGACTGGGGAGAACCGCAGGAATCAGCATTTCAGATGCTGAAACTTAAGCTTTGCTCTGCGCCCATCTTATCCTTACCTGAGGATACGGATGATTTTGTTGTGTATTGTGACGCTTCCATTCGTGGTCTCGGCTGTGTGTTAATGCAGCGCGGGAAGGTTATTGCCTACGCCTCTCGCCAACTTAAGGTCCATGAAAAGAACTACACCACTCATGATTTAGAGTTGGGTGCAGTGATCTTTGCGTTGAAGATCTGGAGACATTACTTGTACGGTACCAAGTGCGAAGTATACACCGATCACAAGAGTCTCCAGCATATCTTCGACCAGAAAGTATTAAACATGCGGCAGCGACGTTGGGTTGAACTCCTGAACGACTATGACTGTGCCATCAAGTACCATCCTGGTAAGGCGAACGTTGTGGCAGACGCCTTGAGCAGGAAGGAGTCTGTGAAACCTCGTCGTGTTCGAGCCTTACAGCTCACCATTCATTCTTCGTTGCCTGACCAAATTCGTTCGGCTCAATTGGAAGCTTTGAAGGAGGAAAACCTTAAAGCTGAAACCATGCACGGTGCTGATAAACACCTCGAGCTTGGGTCTGATGGCCTGCATTACTTTGCCGAGCGCGTTTGGGTTCCTTTATTTGGGGGTTTGCGGGGGCTTGTCTTGGACGAAGCTCACAAATCCCGGTATTCTATTCATCCGGGTTCCGATAAGATGTATCAGGACCTAAAGATACTCTATTGGTGGCCCAACATGAAGGCTGACATAGCTTCGAATGTCAGCAAATGTCTGACCTGTGCTAAGGTCAAGGTGGAGTACCAGAAGCCGTCTGGTCTTCTACAGCAACCTGAAATTCCTGAATGGAAATGGGAACGGATTACCATGGATTTTGTGACCAAACTTCCGAAGTCGCCCAGTGGTTGTGACATGATCTGGGTGATTGTCGACCGGTTGACAAAGTCCGCACATTTCCTCGCTAATAAGGAAACCGACAGTCTGGAGCGGTTGTCTCGTATCTATATTAAGGAAGTGGTTTCCAAGCACGGGGTGCCCGTCTCTATCATCTCCGATCGTGATCCTCGTTTCGCTTCCCGTTTCTGGAAACAATTGCATAAAGCGTTGGGTACTCAACTGGACATGAGCACCGCATATCATCCGCAAACTGACGGTCAGAGCGAGCGGACGATTCAGACGCTTGAAGACATGCTTCGAGCATGTGTCATCGATTTTGGTAAGAGTTGGGAGGTTCACCTACCGTTGGTGGAGTTCTCTTACAACAATAGTTACCACTCCAGCATTAAAGCGGCACCGTTCGAGGCTCTGTATGGACGGAAGTGTCGGTCCCCTCTTTGCTGGGCCGAGGTGGGCGAAAGCCAACTCACTGGTCCAGAAATGGTGTACGAAACTTCCGAAAAGATCGTACAAATTCGTAATCGTATGGCGGCAGCTCGTGATCGTCAGAAGAGCTACGCTGATCGTCGTCGCAAACCTTTGGAGTTCCAGGTTGGCGACAAGGTTTTATTGAAGGTATCTCCATGGAAGGGCGTTATACGCTTTGGGAAGCGCGGCAAACTTAACCCTCGTTATGTCGGACCGTTCCCAATTCTGGACCGTATTGGGCCGGTGGCGTACAGACTTGACTTACCAGCCGAGCTTAGTGGCGTGCATAACGTCTTCCATGTCTCGAATCTTAAGAAGTGTTTGGCAGACGAATCTCTCGTAGTTCCTCTCGAAGAAATCAGAGTTGATGATCGTTTACGTATTGTGGAGGAACCAGTTGAAATCTTAGATTATAAGATTCGTAGCCTTCGTCGGAGTAAAATCCGTATCGTTAAGGTTCGTTGGAATTCTAATCGTGGACCAGAGTTCACGTGGGAACGAGAAGATCAGATGAAGGCTAAGTACCCTCATCTATTTCCTAAGCGTGCGTTTGAATCGAACTATGTGGCCTCCAAAGATAAATGAATCTCGGGTCGAGATTCCTTTCAGCTGGGGGATGATGTAACAACGGGAAAATTTTTTCTTTTCTTTCTTCCTTTCGTCTCTTCATCTCCGGACTTCATTAAATTTTCGGGACGAAAATTCTTTCAACTGGGGGATGATGTGACACCCGGCATATTCAGGTTAATACTTATTATACTTTACATTCATGCGTTTCATACTTTACATACATACGAGACTATCTCAACGAAAACATTGAAAACAACTACTAATATCATACTTGACTGGGTCAGTTGAGTCGTACTGATGATTCGGGAATCATCGGGAGTCGTTACAATGGTTCGAGAGACCATTGGGTGTCGGTCCATAACCACGTGTACAAGAATCGGTGATTCGTGGAATCGCCGGGTTTAACGCACCCACGCAAGTCTCGGGTCCCGGGAATTGGTGATCGGGTGGGAACGTGTTATTTATCATGCATTATATGTTTACAATCATTATGTGACTTGTCGGTATGTGAATATGTGTTAACATATGTTAAAACGGGGTTTAACGCGCAAAACACACGAAAACAGCCCCTATAGGCGATTAGGGAAGCCCAATCGCCTATAGGAGGGGCGAGTGGGGGACCTTAGGGGCGAGTAGGGGCTGATCGCATGACTGTTCATGCGATTAGGCCCCAATCGCATGAACTTACATGCGATTAGGCTTCCTAATCGCGTGTAAAGCTGCATAATCGCGTGTTACGTGCTGGACGACTAGAAACGCCTATAAATACCACCCTTGACCTCCAAAACATCATTTGTGCAACCCTAGCCGTCCCATAACATAACCCAACGCACAAACACCCTCTGGAACTCGTTTTTGCATCAAAACAACCATTTTCAAGCTTATTCCATCATCACCTCTTGAATACAAGGTGTGTTCTTCAAACCCAAACCTTTAAATGATTATGTTTTATTCCCTAAACGTCCAGACCTGACTTATAAATGTTTTTGTCTTTGAAAATCCATTTAAAACCGTTTTTAAACAAACCCACACCTTTACATGTGTTATATGTGTTATATGTGATTAAAGGTAGAATTTTTAGGATTGAATCATGGTTGTTTTTGTGTTATTATGATGTTTATGGCTGTTACAAGTTAGTATGATGATGTCCTAGGAGTTTGAATGGTTTTGGTTGTGTATTGTTGATACTTGATGTTTTGACCCATTTGAAGGATTTTGGATGATTAAGGATGATATGAGGTATGTTGTTGATTGAATGATGTTAGGGTTTGCTCTAGGATGATGCTAGAACAGTAGGATGCTATCGGACAACGTGGTTATGCGATTTAATCTGAATAATTGCTATTTAGGGCAAGTTCTTGCATGTTGATGTGATGTTTTCATGCTAAGTTGCTATTTTGGGAAAACGCTCGCATTCGGAACTGTTAGAACGATGAAAACTTAGGGGTTTTGCTTGAAATATGTTTGTTAAGGTGTTAGGATGATTATTGGATGTTTTTACATGTTTCGGATCTGATTTGGAGCGTTAAACGCGCGAAATTGCATTGTACAGCTGCAGCAGGCGATTAGCATTCTAATCGCATGCTGTTATAGGCGATTAGGCCCCTTAGGGGGCGATTGGCATCCCAATCGCATGACTATATAGGCGATTAGCATGCTGATTGCCTGTTGACCATCCCCAATCACATGTTGACTTTTCCCTAAATGCTAGTTTGATTCCTAATCGCGTGTAATGCTGCTGTATGTATATTTTAACATCCCGGAACATGATTTGACGCCTAGGAACATGATAGGAACCCCGGGATACACCCAATGACTTAGTAATGCGTGTTCGGACCTGTTTACGCGTTAATTGGACATTATGCTAGACTAGGTGAACTGTTGCGCGTATTAAGTGTTTAATTGCATATGTGGCATGATGTCTTGTATTTATCTAACACATGAGATGTCGGGTCACCAATGGGATGTCGGGCCTTGTCTGGTACGGTCGGTTAAACGTTTGAAACATCATTTCATATATACACGGTTATGGTCTGGACTACTAGGGACTAATCAACCTGCGGGTTGTTAGTCTAACACCTTATACGCTCGTCATGATAGGTCACCGGAATTAGGGGCCGTCTATTGAGCAGGTTTACTTGTCGTAGTGCGAAGAGCAGCATCAGGTGAGTTTCACGGCCCCGCCTTACGCTTTACATTTTGGGGGAGACACATGCTTATACTTATTACTTAAATTATCATGTTATGCTAGTGGTTGATTCATTTACATACTATACGATACGTAAAGTCCCGGGGAAACCATGAATATGCTGGATAGCATAACGGGGGAAATGTGGATAGATCTATTGGGATTGACAGACCCCACCCGTCGGCTGGGAGCCGGGCGGGTGCATATTGTCTCGATCGTAAGCTAAATCATTTCGGGCAAAAATCATATCTCGTTGTCTGTAATGGTTTCCGGTCGTGGTAGTATAACTCATGCGTCTAGCTAACGCTATTATTTCTGACATAGTGATAACATGATGGCTTTTATTACTTTAAACGTTTAATATAAAACCTGTGAACTCACCGGCATTATTTGCTGACGTTTTTAGCATGTTTGTCTCAGGTCGTTGAGGTAGCAGCTCATCATAGGCGCACGGAGTCACACGGCGTCTAGGATTCATATGCATTGTCATATCTTTTCAGACTTACGTACTTTTACATTTTGGGTTGTAATAAAAGTTACGCTTCCGCGGCGAATGGATTTATGAAAACTTAATGGTTGTTTATTTCATTTTACGTATCATATAGTGTCGTTTATTGTGACCGTTGACTTAGATCCTGGTTTGTCATGCGCCTCGCGGTAAAACCCCGCACGTGGAATTTGAGGGTGTGACAGTGTGTATTCGAGTGGTAGATTGATTTACCTCTACAAAGGAGTTGAAGTCTCCTTTTTATAGAGGATGCATGGGCCAGGTGCTGTAGCCCAAAATAGGTGTGACGGGCTTAGGCCCGGGAACTAGGCATGCCTTCGAGAAGCCCATCCAGCTAGGTTTGGACCAAAGGTTTGCATAAAGCAAACCAGGTGAAAACAGTGGCCTGCCATTAGTCCACATTGGCCTGCCATTAGTCCACATTGGCCTGCTAGGTTTGGACCGTCAGGGGCGGCGCCCTACCACAGGTACACGTGGTGCGTTGCGGTTGACTACAGGGGCCTCCTTTTCTTGCTGTTTGTTAGAGTGTGTCAGGCGGTTCAGCTTCCTCTGGAAAATTAACTGAAGTGAACCCTGACACCTAGGAGCCTGTGTAGCAAGTGGGGCTCAGGGGAGTTTCATCTTCTCTTCTGGAGCGCTGGAAAAGGCGCAGCAGGCCTGAGGTGCATCTTGCTTGTTATCTTTTGCGGGAGACCATCACAAGGACTGGCGCTTGGTGTCACGCGGATGGATTGCACTCCACATGTGATGCTCGTGGAAGTTGAACCTCGCGGATATGTGTTATGATCTTGAAGTTATCATTTTGAATGGCAAGTTCTCTGCGGGTGTATTATGATAGCGATGTTGTGGGGTAGGGTGCGCCTGCGCACCAGAATTGGTACCCTACCCCTTCAGTAACTTTATAAGATTTTGATTTCTTTGTTTTTTTACGTTTATTAATGTTGCTTTAAACGTTTGAATAGTGAATTTTTTTATGAAAACTATATTTAATCACTTTCAATATTAATGTTATTAATAAATCTATTAGAATAAATACAATATTATTCATTTGATTCCATTCTTTGTTTATATTGTTGCCAAATTAAACTTTACTTAGTATAGATAAAGGTTCGGGTACAAAGGCTTCTTTTTGTGAGAAGGGTGAGAAGGTTTGTGAGAGTGACACGTGGCAGATTATTAGTTTAATTATAAGGGCAATAAAGTAAATACATAACTATTCAAGTTTTATAAAAAAATCAATCTTCTAATCGAATTGAGAGATTTACGGGGATTAGATTATGGTGTTCAAGTATTTTTTTTATTGGAGAACACAAATAATGAAATAAACAATTATGTTATTATCTATAAATAATTGTCTCTATGACCTCTACCGAGTATAAAACATATACTCATGACAAAACTCAAATAAACAAAGGTGAGTATAATATTATTTATCCACCGTACAGTATGAGCTTAGTTGATTTGATATGATATTCATGTGCGTCCATTATTTGCCCTTTTTTCTCTAACATTTCATTTATTTATTTTTCTTCATGTCGCCGAATGAGTATAATATTATTATCTAATATATAATGTAGTGTGTTTTATCACAATCGGTTCAACTTTGTGTTTTAACAATCCACTGTGTTTTATCATCATCGACTTAATAATCCAGCTTGTTTGATCACCATCGGATCAACTTTGTGTTTTAACAATCCTCTGTGTTTTATCACCTTCGTCTCAACAATCTAGTGTGTTTTAACACTATTCGATGAACATAAAACACAAAAAACGTCAAACACGACGTTTCCACTCAAAACCATCTATAGGATTAACTATGTGTTTTATCACTATCCTATAAACATAAACACATTATACAAATCAGAACTAAAGAAGGTGTTTAAGCTGTTTTTGCTATAATTATAGGGTTTGATAAGAGAGAGAAAAAGAGAGATAGAGGGGGAGAGAGAGAGAACAGTACAAAAAAAAGCAGTGGGAGAGAGGGATGTATAAAGGAGAGAGAGAAAGTCTCCTTAAATTAAGGAGGTATTTAATTGTTTTTTTCTAGTTTGACAAGTATACCCTTACATGATTAAATTTATTAATTAAATAATAACATAATTTACAACTTTTCCATCTATTTAATCTCAACCATCCATTAACATAATCTAAAGGCCACAATTACTTCTTACATTTCTCACAAAACATACCTTTTGTATCCTAACCCTACCCACTTAGTATATATCCATTATTTCGTTACATTAAACTATTAGATAACATTTTGCATTTAACAACAAAATTCATACATATTGCATTATCAAACATTTAGAAACCAAAACAAATTGCATACTACAGTTCTTATTTTCCTATTTTTTTCATTTTATTTTACTTTTGGATTTGGATGAACCGTGGGTACCCATGGGCCTTTAACCTAGTCTGTATTTATAAAAGAAAACATGGGGATACATGTCACTCCCCATAAAGGCTCTCATTTATTATTCAAAATAATAAGGGGCTATTTGGTAGCCTCTTAATAAGATTCAGAGCCTACATCTTAATGGTCCATAACCTCTCAATGGTTAAAAGGTAACCTTAATTCTAAATGGTTAAGAGGCAACCATTAAGATGTTATCTCTTAACCATTCATACTTAAAGATTGCATCTTAACCATTAAGGAACTATAAACCATTCAGATGTAGTTTCTTAATTACCATTCAGAGGCTACCAAACAGCCCTTAAGTCACATTCAATTTCTATTTAAGTTATTTCTATAATAATTGTTTTTAATAATCAATAAATACATATTAGAAGACAATCATTTTTTATATAATATTCAATATCATCCAATATAATTAAACATCTCTAAAACTTATTTATAATTATAAAACAAAAACAATATTTACCATACTTTAAAATTGCATAATTAAATTTTCAAACTTTAAAGTCATACCAAATTACATCAATTAGTTTATTTATTCAAAATATGAATGTTCAAAATTAAATAAATTTTGATACAAAAATTTAACTTATGAATAAATCAAAAACTTTAGGATATCAATTTAAAAATATGAATTTAATTTGTACGTAGTTAAATATTTAATTAGCTTGATTTCTTTTTAACATTCTTGTCAAATAAACAAAAAATTGTTTCAAAATTTAACATATTAAAACTCTTTACATATTTGTGATTTAGTAATTGCTAAATGTTTAAGATATTTTCAATTAACTATAGAATTTTTGTTATCTCTGTCAGTTTTAAGTTACGATATTTTTTAGGTTGCTATATGTGTTGTAGGATGTTAGTTTGTAACAATTTACTTCTTTATTGACCGTTAACACAATAACGAAATGTTTTCAAATTTGATTTTTTTTAATTATGTTATCATTTTCAAACAATTGTTCATGTTTTTGTCATTTTCCAAATTTTATTATCACTTTCGAATGATATCATTTTTTATTTGAATGTTTTAATTTTTGTTTAACATAAATAAGAAAAATATGTTCCAAATTCAATAAAACAACTTTCATTATCTGCATGATTTGCGATGACAATAAACAAAAGACATAGTCAAACACTATTAAGAAATGTCATGTATTTGAAATACCCAGTTTTCACTCATGGACAATTGTACGTCACGTTATTAAAAGTAAAAAAAACAGAGCCGGTGTTAAATTATTAATATTAGATGAAAATAGCAGTGCTACAAATAAAACCAATGTTCAATACAAAGAGATATTTAGATATTTATGATTTTTTGTATATTTTAAGAATTATATTATATATTAAAATTTTCAATTAGTTACATTAATATGTAACCTCAATTACTTATATATTTAAACTTTATATAAATTTTATTTATTATATACGTGGGTCACACATGCAAATAACCTAGTCTCCCTATTAATAAATAAATGTTCTAAAGAGAGAGAGAAAGAGAGAGAGAGAGGGGGAGAGGGAGGGGGAGAGAGGATAAAAGAATAAATGTAGGGGCTTTTTTTGAAGGACAAATTACTTTTATTCATCACTCAAAATATTACAATGTGATTGCTAGCAAGATACTAGACCGAACTTTTGTCACCTATATGTATAAACATTACACCTTGAAGCTTACCTTGTTCGTTCACCTAAAAGAATAAATGTTGGTTGATGAGATTTTTCTTTGAGGAAGTGCTTCATGTGATTTTAGTCAACATTGTTTTAGTAAAGATTTGTTATAATGTGTTAATTATTTCTTATGGTTTGTTTTACTCTTAGTGTGCATACACACACACACACATATATATATATATATATATATATATATAGGCTAATTATTAGATGAAAACCCAAAAATTTGAAGAAACCCAATGTGTGGCCTAGATTAATCCACATAGCCCATTTACAAACATATTATTAAAAAAAACAAAAAGGTTATATTAGTCTTTTTAACATTCTCACCATTTTCTAATTTTTGAATTCCCCCAACCCTATATAAATAAGCATTCCCCCCCCCCCTCTCTCTCTCTCTCTCTCTCTTCCACCATAAACATCCCCCTCTCTCTCTATCTCTCTCTCTCTCTCTCTCTCTCTCTCTCTCTTCCACCATAAAAATCAGCCACCACCACAAGCTTCCACCACCGACCACCAGCCACCACCTCCACGATCTCTATTATAAAACACACCCAACACCTATATATATACACAATGACAAGTAAAAGGCCCTTAAAGAGTCATTCTAGTCGTCGACTTCCAAACCAAAGAAAAGAAACAACCTCAAAAATTAGCAGGTACCTTCATTACATCTACTCATTTCTATTCTTCACCTTGTTAAGGAGCCTGATGGCGTCGTTGTCGTTTGGGGTCGTCTCTGGTCTAATTGGGTCTGGTTAGAGAGGGTTATGGGTTGAGCAGAGCAGAGGTGTAAGGTGGAAGGTAACCCGATTAGGATTTGGTGGTGGCTTTGACGAAGGAGGGTTTTGGGGGCAGAGATGTACAAGTTTTGTAAATTCTTTGTTCTTGCTGCAACAAATTAAAAGGTGGGTCAAATTAAATGTTTTTTTAAGTCCATTGTGATGAAATGATATGTTGAATTTGATGAATTTTTTGTTTTTTTTCGTTATGAGGATTTTAGCTTTTTTTTACTCGGATATATTATGAATTTTTAATTTTATGTTTTTAAGTTTTTTTTGGCGTTTTTGGTTGAAGAATAATGTGGAATTTGATGAATTTTTTATTTATATGATTTGGACCTAATTTGGACTCTATAGATGTGTGTGAATTAAAAGCTGAAGTATGTTTGTTTCATATGTAACACTGTATTTTTTGTTTTAATATTTTTTAATCTAATTTTCACAAATCATATCAGTTTACATGTTACTAAGGAAGGGTAATATATATTTTAATGGTTTGTTGTTATTATTGTTATTATTATTATTTTGTTGTTGTTGAAGAACATGTTTTTGTCGATGATGAGTTAAGCTTTTTGAATAAAAAAAAGTAGTGAACATATTTGTTGCATTAAAGATGAAGATGGTTATCAAGAATGAAGTGTAGACAAATTTTTTTTATGATAGTTTTTTTTTAGCATTTGTTGATTGTAATGGTTGTTTTGATTGTTTTTAGCATTTGTAAGAAACATTCTTGTGTACTTTTGATTGTTTTCTTGTTCTGTAAAGTTTTTAAATGATTTTATACATTCTATCTATTTTAACGTATGCAACAAGACATCACATATGTGACCAGAGTGTGTGCAAGTTTAACGTATGTTACATATGCAACACTACATATGTTACATATGTAACACGACGTCCTGACAGATTTAGGACAATGGTCACAAAAATATGAGAAAGATGATGTGACATGTGTCAGGTCAACTTGTCATAGATGTTTTTTCAGAAAAATGTCATTTGACCATTATACCCTTTTTTGTCCACTAGTATACAATTAATAAATATAATAAGCTTGATTAAACAAGAGCCATTGATCTTAGAGATCAATGGCTAGGATGAGGTTTCCAAAAGTTTCTTCAAATAATTGAGGTTTTCATTCTAACCCTTCCCTATATATATACTAGTGGGGAACCCGCGCGTTGCTACGGGGCGACAATTTGCAGCTCGGTAGTCGTTCCTATTGGTTTATCATTCATCTTGTGATATACTATATAGTACTTGTGTTGATAATTTTATTCGTATAATATAATGTCATAGTAGCAAAACGATATAAGATACAAGTACAACACGTATTGTATCAATAAAAGTAGTGGAAACTGGTACATTGTTTGATAACGGGGGAGGAAGATTGTATCAAATTTATGTTGCTTGACATGTTTGCATATTCAATTCGAAAACATCATTGCAATCCATGATTGTACAACCATAAGCTATTCACCTAAATCATCAAATATATCACACCAAGATCAAATACATTATTCCTTTCGAAAACCCATATTTTAACAATTTAAAGTCAAAATAACAATTTACAGACCAAGTCAAGCTAGATTTTTAAAACAAATTCTAAATATACATTTTTTTAAAGACACAAAGTATATATTTTAGAAAAAAAGTAACCAAAAAAAATTTAACTCACAGTAATAAAATTGTTGGTTAAACTTGATTAGTTAATATGAAAACTTCATGCTTGTTGTAGACTCACCCGAACCTACTGTGCGACTCACCTAAAATGGGCCACCAAGACTGCTCCACACGAAACATGTCACTACTAAGACAAGTTACCATGCTGAAAAATCTAACGATTATGATTTTTATAAGGTCTGAGAAATAATTTGGATACCTAAAACCAAAAAGAAAAGGTAATATGATCATATAGTTTACTTTTGAAATAAGTCTCCTATCTTAAAGCCATATTACAAATATATATTTCGACTCGGTATTAATACAAATGGATATTCCAGCTATATCATGTCGGCATCTTCGTCTATGACTTATCTATTAATTGCTACATGTCACCTTCTTCACAAACCGGTCCGTAGCGCTAGGCATGTTTCATTAAAAGAAAATTTTATTTTCAATTTGATAAGACTCGTATAGTACATATAGAAATGGATTTGACAAGGTTACCTTCGATATCGAAACACATTCCCGATGTAGATCAAAGGGTAGCATTCGATTTGTAGTTAGTTCACAGCAGTTGTTCAAATCTTTTGTTGGCTAGTGGTGGCTCCAATCTAAAGGTCACATGGTAGCAAAGAGGGTTTGCGGTAACTGAGTCGACGATAGCAGCCCGTGCTTTTGAGAATCCCCCGCGATGGTGAAGGTTTCTGGTAACATTAAAATTTGGCCTGAATAACCCGACGCATGCAGTAAACCGGCAAAGAGTAGCGATCAAGAGAGGGTGAATGGGTGGGAATTGTATGTGGAACGAAATAGCGGTTATTCTTAAAGGAATTTAGCAACGTCTCAGTGACTCATAATATTCTCAACGGTTACTCCTGTTAAAGAGAAATATACCAAGGGTCACCACACTTTAAAAGGTTGTCCCATAATATTCTTAATGGTTACTCTCTTTAACAACTTATAACTTATGCTAAGGTTAAAATGACTAAAAGACTGATATACCCTTATGAACTTTTTAACAAATGCATCAACTATATGTACCTTGAGCAATTAAGATTGTAATTACTTAAATTTTGCAGGAATCCGTCATAATACTTTATAATATAGTATAGATATTTGCCAAAGAAAACATAGAATTCATGATGATAGAAAAGTACTAAAGAGTCAAGAATCAAAATTAAGGGCATAAAAGCATAAAGAGATAGCACGTATTAAATCTTATAAACAACAGGTAGCAAAATGCTTGATACGTATAAAAATTGGTACTTAAAACCAAAATCACCTCTGCTTTTGAAAATCTTTATAAGAGTATAAGGAGATGATGAGACCTTTCATGTTATCCTTGGTGATCTCGAATCCATATTTTGCCATTTAGAGACTATATTAATCCTACCTGTCAATTATCATCAATCACCATAAATCCACAAACTCATTTTTCCATTAACACAGTTTCATGGTTAAAAAACTATTTGACCAACTAAATCAAGATTCCTAAAAAAAACTAATTAACATCATAATGTTTGCGTATCAAGCTTCAATGGAAATAATGTTTGCGTATCAAGCTTCAGTGGAATGCCATAGAGAAAAATATAAAATAATAAATAAAATGAAAGATACAGAAAGGAAATAATGTTTGCGTATCAAGCTTTAATGAAATGCCATAGAGAAAAAAATAAAATGATAAATAAAATGAAAGATACGGTAAGAAAACTGTGATGATAGAAGGGTTTTGAGGCGAGAAACCAAACAATTGCGTTTGGTGATTTATGTGGTGATTCTTGTGATTGTTGACCCCATATAGATAATTAATAGATGTATAAGAGGGAGGAGTTACTAATGAATTGATGATAATGATGATGATTATGAGTATAAGGAGATGATGAGACCTTTCGCGTTATCCCCGATGATCTCGAATCTATCTTTTGCCATTTAGAGACAATATTAATCCTACATGTCAATTATCATCAATCACCGTAATTCCACAAACTCATTTTTTTCCATTAACACATTTTCATGTTTAAAAAAAAACTATTTAACCAACCAAATCAAGATTCCTAAAAAAGTACTAATTAACATCATAATGCTTGCGTATCAAGCTTCAGTGGAAATAATGTTTGCATATCAAGCTTCAATGAAATGCCATAGAGAAACAAAAATAATAATAAATAAATAAAAATGAAAGATACGAAAAGGAAATAATGTTTGCGTATCAAGCTTTAATGAAATGCCATAGAGAAAAAAATGATAAATAAAATGAAAGATACGGTAAGGAACCTGTGATGATAGAAAGGTTTTGACGCGATAAACCAATGAATTACGTTTGGTGATTTATATGGTGATTCTTTTTGTTATTGACCCCATATAGATAATATATAGATATATAAGAGGAAGGAGTTACTAATGAATTGATGATAATGATCATGAAAGGTTGATGATTATGAGAGGTTGATGATTATGAGGGATTGAAAGGTTTCACAATTAAGATGTATCATAGATTGTATTTTGTCTTCTAAATGTTAGACATAAGGGTAGAATTGGGATAAGATTTTAGGATGTGAGGTATTGGATTATGCTAAATTTACTATTCTACCTGTCACACCCTTAAATTTCCACTGCGGGGTTTATACCGCGAGGAGCATGACATACCAGGATCCCATAGCCATAAGTAATATGAATGAACTTGAACTCTAAATGCCCAAACCATTTAGTTCGTTTTCAAAACCAAGTTTACCGCTTCGACTTGGTGGGTTAGGTCTCTCCTCAGCCCGGGACGTGGCTGCCTATGCTTTTGTGGCCTCCAGGTCCCAGTCCTGGGGGCTGCAAGACCACATATTACGTAACAGTGGGGTTGCTCACGTTGACACGGATTATTTTGGCGCTATTGACCTTTTACAACGATCCCTTCCTGACTTTGATATTGGTGGTTTCTTTAATAAGGACACCGCCCCCAAAAAGCCACAAAAATCTCTAGCGAATGCTCTTTATAACCGAATTGCACAAAGTTTGGAGGAGGATTTCCGTCTGTCCGCCCGTCAGAAGGCCATCTTAGAATGCTTGCAAAAGCCTCACGCCCGGGACTTCCTTACTGTGTTATCTATCGAAGGCTTGGGGCAACGGATGTCGGCAGTAGAGTACAGGGCAATCCTTAAATACCGGCTGATGATACCCATTTTCCCCGATGATGAAAATTTCCCGGTTTGCCGCAAAGCATGCCTTGATAAGTTTGGGGAACGTGCGTTGCATTGTAAGGAATTGCCAGGGTTTAAATATCGGCACGATTTTGTCCGGGATGCTTTGGCAGACATCCTTAGAAGAGCAGGGATCTCCGCAAGAAAAGAGGCGTCAGTTAATTTTCTCATAGACCCCGCGGAGGGGAGGTCCACCTTGCGCCCAGCTGACGTCTTAGTTTTTGCTTGGGAAGGTGGGAAACATGCATGTGTTGATCTTACCGGGGTGTCCCCCCTTGTTGGGCTTCGAGATAGTAGGTTTGTGGCCGGACAAACGGTCATGAGAGCTGAATCCAAGAAAGTGGAAAAACATGCTAAATCATGTGAGGATAATCAACATGTTTCGTTCCCTTGGCCTTCGACACGTTCGGTTCCTTGGCACCGGAGGCGGTGCGGTTTTTGGCTCGGGTTCAACGAGTAGTGCACAGCAACTTTTCCACCCCCCAAGGGCGGGGTTTTGTTTTCAGCAAATTGGGATTTTCTATTCAAAAAGGGGTGGCGGCGCAGCTTGTTGCCCGCCTACCTACCATCCTTATGTAATTTACCCTTTTTTATCAATGGAAATTATTGCATTAATAAAAAAAATTAATTTATTAAAAAAATAAACAAGTTAAGTTAAGCTGCAGAAGCGTAAACCAAATTTATACCCTTTTAAAACCATGCGCAAAACAACGCGCCCAAATTAAAGTCATATGAAAGAAAACGTAAAGCATGATACGTAATTTAGGTGTATGCCCAAGACTCAAATGCAGTGAAGTGTGCACTGCTTTCTAATCGTGGCACCGGAAGCTAACTACCTACAAAAGCATGTATATCGTGGGTCAACAAACAATGTTGATGAGTTCACAAAGTAAAGATGATGAGTAAGTAAAACGCGTAGTTTCCAAAACCACGTAACCAAGTAAAAGCGTAAGTAATTGAGTTGGTTCCAAAAACCGTGTAACCACTAGTTCATTGCATGCCAAGGGTAGCTAACCCATTCATGATAACTAACACCGATATACCGAACTGCTGATGTACGTGTTGTCACAAATGTGAGCAGTTTGCCTTGCATCATTGCCTATCAACAATGATAATCTGTTAAGTTATAGTTCACTCCCGCACTCCTCCGAGCCGGTGTGAGGTTTGTTAAACCTAATAGCGCTATCAACTAATAACCCGCTTGCCATATGTAACACCCCAACCGATGGCGGAAACATCGGGGTGCCACGTATTGATGATTGTTTTCAGTAGCACATGGTATAACATAAATTTTAAATAATTTATTCAAACATAAATATCCAAAATGTGAAATAATGTCTAAGAATTCAAATACATAATATCAAATAGCAACTTCAATAACTTCAAACAAACTTCAAGAAAATCCTCATGCTAACTCAAGCCTCAGCTTCATTGTTACCTGAAACATGTTAATTTTGAAAGTATTTTGGGTCAACATAAGTTGGTGAGAATTACATAGGTTTTTGATGATAAAATGAATAAAATGTTGTGCAATTCATGTGTCATGTTAATCTAGCCCATATGTGAGAACATATTAGAAATAAATCGAGTGCATAATCAACCCTGCTGACTGTTATAAAATGATACATACCATACACTTATGGTCCCAATGAATATGTTATGCGATAACAAACACCCACGTAACCTTTGTAGGAGGCACGTATCCGGGTGGGATTGTCAGTCCAATAGATCTATCAATGTATACCGTCGGCTTGTACGGAGTTAATGATTATGCTAGAATGGTGCTTACTCTAATCATGCTCAAGACATAATGCAACATAGAAAACACATAGACACATTGATGATTGAATTGCAATGATAATGTTATAACATGTTTCACCCCAAAAATGGTGATAAATAAAAGGGGCTATGTAAAACTCACCTTAGCAAATGTTAACTTGTTGTAAAGATGTGATAATTGTGTTGCCCAAAAAGATTCCAAATATTACCCTATAATAAGGTAATATATAATAAGTCTAAGTCTAATTAACTTACAAGTGTATCCTAGGGTTTCGATTTGGGGATAATCAATTGTTGAATTTTAATTTAAAATGTTAATTAATAAAGGAAAATTGGATAATTAATGAAGGATAGTCTTTTTATAAAAATTGAATTTTGAATGTGCACATTAAAGTGTTTGAAGCAATAAAATAATTTTTATAAAATTATTTCATTTAAAATAGATTTTTAAATCTATTTATTTATAAATAGCCAATTATTAACTTTAATATTCAAAAATACTAAAATTAAAGAATTTCTATTTTAAAAATCATATTTCTGTTCTAAATAATTAAAAATAATTTGTATAAAATTTTGGTGCAAAAATGATGAAAATTGGATTTAATATGATTTAATTATGATTAAATCTAACAAAAATTGATTAAAAATATAAAATAAATGATTTTACTGAATTAAAAATTATTTCAGTAAAGTTTGACTTTATAAAAAGTCAGGATAAATTTTGGAGAATTTAATAAAATTGTTTTGATATATAAATGAATTTTTATAAATATAATAGTATAAAAATGATTTAATTATTATAAATATTAAATAAATGAATTTCTGAAAAATAAAAATTACAAATAAAGCTTTTATATCAGATTAAACAATTATAATTTTTTTAGAATTTATAAAATAGTTTTGGTATTTTAAAAAGAATTTAAAAGATTAAAAGGATTTTATATATATATATAATTATAATTGTGGTTCAAAAAGAAAAGAAAGAAAAGAATAAAAACCATGGTCAGAGCCGGGACTCGAACCCGGGTGACCTCAGTGGGGAACCAGGATCACAACCACTTGGCCTAGGCCGGTGGTTGTGTTATCCTCTGTTTTAAAATAACTAAATACAATACACGAATCCAGTTTTATCCCCAATTTAATCACGACGAACCCTAGATTTTACAATTGAGCAAATCAGCCAACATTAGCCCGATTAATGTTGGGGCTTTTGTTGGTTGATCGCCGATGAGTGAAACCCACCAAAAAAAATTAGACTCACAGTGAAGATTTGATGTTAGAAGCCGGGTCAAGGTAAAAGTCAAACAACGAACCCAATAACAACGATTAGAGTGAATCAAAGAGAAATAGAGATTGAGAGAGAGTTGTGAGCGATTTGTCAAGGTTCGGAATGCCTCAATTTATACTGATGATCAATGGTTAGTGTTAATTGGAAAGTTGACCTTTGATTGAAAACATACGCGTCCAATTGAAAGAAAGGTCAACGATTGATGTGTTATTGACGTGTATTCGTGTTGTGCAAGGCCGATAATCAACACAATTTACCAAAGATAGATCGTATACGAGTTAATTGGACGGATTGATCAACAAGGCAACCCACAGTTGACTTTCCTTGTCAACTGTGAGGTTTTAATGTGTGTATATATATAATACGCGTCCGGGTTTAATCAAAACAGAAGGTCCAGCCCAGTTGGTTGGGCATGTGTGTGTGTGCGTTGTGGCTCGGGTTCGAGACCCGGGTAAAGCAGTTTCAATTTTTTTTGTTTTTAAATGGGCCGGCTCTCTAGGTCTTGGGCCTGATTCCAGATGGGCTTGGTTAATGGGCTGAGAAAACTTGGGCTTCAAATAAGGGTGGGTTATATGTGGTAAGAATCCAACAATGTAATGGTTATTATTATTATTATTATAAATATATATATATATATATATATGTGTGTATAAGTATGAATAATAATCATCGTAATAAAACTTGTCGTTTTACTCCGTAGCGTATAATAAATGCGTAATGTTACAGTCTCCCCTACTTTTAGAAACTTCGTCCCGAAGTTAAAGAAAATACTAGGTTTGCAATTGGTCAACTACTGAAAACCTTGATAAAATTTCACACTACCTTAATGTACCTGTAAATTCATGATTACGTTCCGGACCGTAATAACCAACTTACCTTACATTAAGGTTTTGCGTCCTTTTACGACTTTCCGATTGTTGAGTAGGTCTGATAGTCCTCACCAGTCGTTGAGCAGGTGGTAGGGCCTCTCCCGACTGTTGGATAGACATGATGACCTCTACCAATCGTTAAGTAGGTTGTTTGGTAGTTAACTAATTGTTGTACAAGTAAGCAAGTAGATATAGCAATTAATTCATATTCAAACAAGTATGCACGCAGATGTTATGATAATACTTGAATTTATTATCTGATTCAAAAGTGACAATACATGAAATTAAAGAGAAAGTAGATATTATTCAAATGGTAGGGTTTGATGTTGAGTAGTTGGAGGGTCTCAAGCGGGATTATTTGGAGCGTCAAGAGCGTCGGTAGCAGGGATTCGACAAGCATCTGCAAGATGCCCATACCTTTGACAATTGGTGCACTGTCGGCAGGGTACTTGAGTTGGATGGTGATACTGGCAGGTGTCACACTTAGGTAGGTTCCCATTGTATTGTTTCTTGGTTGGTGGGGTAGTGGTGTCTATTGCAAAATTCCTGACCTTGTTCTTCCCGTTAGTTGAGGCCTCAGTTTTGATTTCGACGGCAGGTTGGGGGGTATCCTTTTTCTTTTCCCCTTTACGAGTCAGGGTTCCTGCCTTCACATGGTTATCTGTTAGGGTGGCAGCCAAACGTTTTGCTTCTTCCAAAGTAGCAGGGTTCCTTCCCCACACCGTGTCTTGAATCTGCATCGGTAATCCACCAATGTATTTTTCGATCGCAATGGGCAAAGGGGTGACTTTGTGGGGTAGCAGTAAGCTAAGTTCGTGGAAGCGAGTGTTGTAAGCAAGGTTTTCCCCACTGTCTTGAGCAAGATCATGAAATTCATCTTCCAGCTTCTTAATTTCATTACGAGGACAGAACTCCGCCTTCATAATGTCTTTAGCTTGATTCCAGGTTAAGGCTAGTGCAGCTTCGGCTCCACGAGTGCGTTTTTCTTCATTCCACCAAGTGAGTGCTCGCTTATGAAGAACACTCATGGCATAACGGACCTTAAAGTTGTCGGGGCATTCACTGTTAATGAAGGTATTCTCAATACCCTCAAACCACTGTAGGAGTCCAGTAGCTCCTTCTTCACCACTAAACTTTGGAGGGTTGCAAGAGTTGAAATGTTTAAGGGTGCAAGCTTGGGGTCCATTACCATTGCCATTCCCGTGACCATTCCCGTTGCCGTTCAATTGGATGACCTGAGCAAGTAAATTGGGAACCAGAGTTGCGATTTGCTGCGCCATTTGTTGAGAAATGATCGCAGCCAGTTGGGCATCGACACCATTGTTGTTGTTGTTGTTGTTGTGGTTAGTATCGTGGTTGTGGTTGTGATTGCTACTTCCTTCATCATGATTTTCACCACTGTTAAGACGAGCACTGCGACGTGGAGGCATGATCTGTAAGAGACACAGTGAAATGAATGAGATTATATAAGGAGTGTAATCATTTATTCATTAAAACGAATAAACGAAAAACGTTGACTTATCAAAGATTCTAAATTCTAATAACATATGAAGACATGCTTTAGCCTATAAGTGAACACTCATCCCGAGAATTCCCAGGTAGGCATCCGGGTCCCTCGTCTGATTGGGATATATGCGCAATGCCAGCCTAGACAGAAGACTCAGAATACAGGCGTTCACCCTTCCAGATTGCACGTGTTCGTTATTAAAATCTAGAACTTCGACGAGATCTCAAGGGGGTTCAGGTTAAACCTGAGGATTTTTGCCCTATCAGTCTAGGAGTAGATCCAGTGATGGAGAGTAACTTTCTTGTAGGGATGATAGTAGGGATAAGAAGTAGGAGATAGAGAATAGCAAGCAAAAGAAGCAAGTACTTGTTAAATCCTATGGTTATAGACTAGATTATTTTTCTAATAACCTAATTCCCTATAACCATGGCTCTGATACCAATCTGTAACACCCCAACCGATGGCGGAAACATCGGGGTGCCACGTATTGATGATTGTTTTCAGTAGCACATGGTATAACATAAATTTTAAATAATTTATTCAAACATAAATATCCAAAATGTGAAATAATGTCTAAGAATTCAAATACATAATATCAAATAGCAACTTCAATAACTTCAAACAAACTTCAAGAAAATCCTCATGCTAACTCAAGCCTCAGCTTCATTGTTACCTGAAACATGTTAATTTTGAAAGTATTTTGGGTCAACATAAGTTGGTGAGAATTACATAGGTTTTTGATGATAAAATGAATAAAATGTTGTGCAATTCATGTGTCATGTTAATCTAGCCCATATGTGAGAACATATTAGAAATAAATCGAGTGCATAATCAACCCTGCTGACTGTTATAAAATGATACATACCATACACTTATGGTCCCAATGAATATGTTATGTGATAACAAACACCCACGTAACCTTTGTAGGAGGCACGTATCCGGGTGGGATTGTCAGTCCAATAGATCTATCAATGTATACCGTCGGCTTGTACGGAGTTAATGATTATGCTAGAATGGTGCTTACTCTAATCATGCTCAAGACATAATGCAACATAGAAAACACATAGACACATTGATGATTGAATTGCAATGATAATGTTATAACATGTTTCACCCCAAAAATGGTGATAAATAAAAGGGGCTATGTAAAACTCACCTTAGCAAATGTTAACTTGTTGTAAAGATGTGATAATTGTGTTGCCCAAAAAGATTCCAAATATTACCCTATAATAAGGTAATATATAATAAGTCTAAGTCTAATTAACTTACAAGTGTATCCTAGGGTTTCGATTTGGGGATAATCAATTGTTGAATTTTAATTTAAAATGTTAATTAATAAAGGAAAATTGGATAATTAATGAAGGATAGTCTTTTTATAAAAATTGAATTTTGAATGTGCACATTAAAGTGTTTGAAGCAATAAAATAATTTTTATAAAATTATTTCATTTAAAATAGATTTTTAAATCTATTTATTTATAAATAGCCAATTATTAACTTTAATATTCAAAAATACTAAAATTAAAGAATTTCTATTTTAAAAATCATATTTCTGTTCTAAATAATTAAAAATAATTTGTATAAAATTTTGGTGCAAAAATGATGAAAATTGGATTTAATATGATTTAATTATGATTAAATCTAACAAAAATTGATTAAAAATATAAAATAAATGATTTTACTGAATTAAAAATTATTTCAGTAAAGTTTGACTTTATAAAAAGTCAGGATAAATTTTGGAGAATTTAATAAAATTGTTTTGATATATAAATGAATTTTTATAAATATAATAGTATAAAAATGATTTAATTATTATAAATATTAAATAAATGAATTTCTGAAAAATAAAAATTACAAATAAAGCTTTTATATCAGATTAAACAATTATAATTTTTTTAGAATTTATAAAATAGTTTTGGTATTTTAAAAAGAATTTAAAAGATTAAAAGGATTTTATATATATATATATAATTATAATTGTGGTTCAAAAAGAAAAGAAAGAAAAGAATAAAAACCATGGTCAGAGCCGGGACTCGAACCCGGGTGACCTCAGTGGGGAACCAGGATCACAACCACTTGGCCTAGGCCGGTGGTTGTGTTATCCTCTGTTTTAAAATAACTAAATACAATACACGAATCCAGTTTTATCCCCAATTTAATCACGACGAACCCTAGATTTTACAATTGAGCAAATCAGCCAACATTAGCCCGATTAATGTTGGGGCTTTTGTTGGTTGATCGCCGATGAGTGAAACCCACCAAAAAAAATTAGACTCACAGTGAAGATTTGATGTTAGAAGCCGGGTCAAGGTAAAAGTCAAACAACGAACCCAATAACAACGATTAGAGTGAATCAGAGAGAAATAGAGATTGAGAGAGAGTTGTGAGCGATTTGTCAAGGTTCGGAATGCCTCAATTTATACTGATGATCAATGGTTAGTGTTAATTGGAAAGTTGACCTTTGATTGAAAACATACGCGTCCAATTGAAAGAAAGGTCAACGATTGATGTGTTATTGACGTGTATTCGTGTTGTGCAAGGCCGATAATCAACACAATTTACCAAAGATAGATCGTATACGAGTTAATTGGACGGATTGATCAACAAGGCAACCCACAGTTGACTTTCCTTGTCAACTGTGAGGTTTTAATGTGTGTATATATATAATACGCGTCCGGGTTTAATCAAAACAGAAGGTCCAGCCCAGTTGGTTGGGCATGTGTGTGTGTGCGTTGTGGCTCGGGTTCGAGACCCGGGTAAAGCAGTTTCAATTTTTTTTGTTTTTAAATGGGCCGGCTCTCTAGGTCTTGGGCCTGATTCCAGATGGGCTTGGTTAATGGGCTGAGAAAACTTGGGCTTCAAATAAGGGTGGGTTATATGTGGTAAGAATCCAACAATGTAATGGTTATTATTATTATTATTATAAATATATATATATATATATGTGTGTATAAGTATGAATAATAATCATCGTAATAAAACTTGTCGTTTTACTCCGTAGCGTATAATAAATGCGTAATGTTACACCATAACCCGGCAACTCATTCGGTATGTGAAGGACTTACAGTGATAGAGTTGGTTTAGTTCATCAAGGACACAGTTTGCGAACTAGCAAAACCCAACCCACACAAGGAGTCAAAACCCGACCCACACAAGGAGTCAAAACCTGACCCACATAAGGAGTCATAGCATCCCAACCCAGGATGTGTAAGTAGTCTTAAACTGGACTAGAAAAAGTTAAGTACGTTGTCTAAAACCTGAGACGCATGTTTTTGAGAAAAGAGTAGTGAAACTCACCTTAGTATGCAAGCAAGTAAATCCAAACTCCAAAGTCGGGTGTGCTACCGACTCCCTAGTACATGTGTCACTAAGTGAGTATATGTGTAATACCCTTACACCATATAACCCGTTTGTCCAAGACGTTTAATGGTTCAAAATCGAATAAGTGACACCTAGTGGTTCTACATGCACAAGTAAACCCTACGGACCCGTTGGTGAATATGTTGGTTACCATTAGTTGTACACTTCCTATGCATCTCATATAAGTGTCCCTTCAAGTTCATGTCGATAACATACCACATAGGACTCCAAATAGTCACATAAACACATAATACACAATCTGTGTTTTTAGGACAGATTATGCGCCATGAAAACTAATATGTTTAACATACTTAACAACCGAATTAAACTCCCAAATTTTTACTGAATATTATTTGGGATTCATTTGATAACCCATATTTTGTTATTGTCTCAAAACCAAACACAAAAATCATGAAAAATCGTACATCACAGATATGTCCAGATAGTTTCTATAGTAGGTCAGGTTAGTAGAAAACTTCCAAAAATCGTGTATTCATCCAAACGGGATAAGTCCACTTGGAAAAGCCAAGTTATTCTAATGTTAACCTACTGTCCAAAATTCATAACTTAATTCCTTGTAAAACTCGAGTTATGATTGTTTAAAGTTGACTCAGTTTGTTAATCCGAAAATCTGATATGACCTTAATTCAAAGAAAATTCTAAAAACATATCAAACGACATCTAAATCAGATGATTTTACCCATTCTAAAAAGCCAAGACCATGTACAATCCATTTATGCAAAGAATTTATCAAAATCAATAATTTATGGTAGCGTAAAAGGCCCTACAAATCGACATTCAGATTCTGTCCAGATTCTAATCATGCAATATTATCAATTATATCAAACCCTAGTTGCATATTATCAATCAATAACACCTAATGCTCTTGAAGCTTCCCGATCGATGTTCTTGCGCCTTAGCAAGTTTTTAGGGGTTAATATTTCGTAATAGGGCAGTGGGGGCGATTAGGGTCTGAGTTTAGGAGATAAAAGAGGCTTAAGGTTGCTTAAATAGTAATTTAAGTCGGTTTGGTGAAGTCTGGTGCCTGCGCGCGGCCGCTCGAAGGCTGTGAGCATCCGCTCACAGCTCTTCGGCCCGCGTCGGGTTACCTGCTTCGTCGTACAACGTGTTCCCATCGATGTTTTTCGCTATTTTGGACCATAATACGTGTAACCCCATGTGTTAAGACCCCAACAATCCTACCGGTCCACCTATTCCGATGTTTATTAACGTATTCAGTTTAAGTTCACGTAATCACATATAGTTTACACATAGTTTCACAGAGTATCATAGAAGCACGTAACTGCAATCAATCTCAATCAATTAATTCACAATTATTTAACTTCATTGTTCATCAACGTCCGAGGTTCATTAATCATGTATACAATCTGGTAATTCCCCGAATTACCACTTCATGCAGTTATTAACCTATAACTGTGCAACGTGTGTCCTATCTAGCTAACCCTAGTTAAGTAGAATACAAGGAACGTAACTAGAGTTTAGTTAAAGTGAGAACCTGAAATTGCGGGGTATCACACTACCCTTCTAAGAGTCTAAAATGTCCGTAAAGTTTCAATTATACCCTCATTATATAAGTATAATTTCATTGTACATGTTGCTTTAATAGTTGGATGCTTGACAAAATTACAATTTTAGCCAACACTCCTCCTCAATAATATAACACAGAATATATATATATATATATATATATATATATATATATATATATATATATATAGGGAAAGGGTAAAACAAGAACCTACCTTTCGTGAAAGAACACCGAGAACCATTTATAGTCATTGATCTTTGGTGATCTAATGGCTAAGGGGGGATGAGGCGCCTACCGAATTGTCCATGGGTACCAACTACCAGCACGGTAACACTGTCGCCACCCACGCTGGTAGTGGTCCCGTGGACCGTTTCGCTGGTTCTGTTTACTGTGCTGGTACCGGTTGTTTTGTTGGTTTTTATAAAATGCAAAATTTTAAGTTTACCCCCCGTGTGTTTTAGTGTTTTTTATTTTTACCGTTTGTTTTATATGTTTACCGTTTATTTTTTAAGGTTTTTGTATTAACCATATGTTTATTAGAATGTTAAGTAAATAACAATAAAAACCTTGCATTAATAAATATTTTAAACATAATAATACTAAAAAAATACATTAAAACAAAGAAAACCACTTAAAGTTTGCGCAACATTCGCCATGCCTCGACATGGCCGAAAGCGTTGCCGTATCGAACCTCATACTCATATTGAGTGAATTTGATAGTCAACTCCTCGTCAAGCTCTGGATCGCCCGTCACTTGTTGCTCGTATAGGGTGGTCCACCTATCACATTTGATGTTTAGATCACCCCACTTGAACTGGAGGTCGCGGACAGTCTTGGTTGTGTTGTTGCCAACGTGTTCAACGAAGTCGCTAAACACTCGAGCCCAAAACCCCTCGGGGGGAAGGCCGACCCATCGTCCCGGGGGGGGGGGGAGGAGTTGAATTTCGGGGTCGTTCGACGCATCCTTGTGGCAAACCACAAGGGCCATTTCTTCATCTTCGGTCCACTGGTTCATTTTTGTGTGTTTGGTTTTTTAAACCATGGTAAATTGTGGCTTTTAACCCCCACGGTTTGATCACTTTATATACAACGACGGTGGCACTGTTAAGAATTAACTCGCTGACCGTTTAGGTGAGTTACTTTAATTTACTCGACGGTTTCCAAGATAAACAATTAAATTTGGCTGACCATTTGGTGGAACGGTTGAAATAGTATAATTAAATGTTAAAACCATGTAAAAATGTAAAAAAAAAAAAGTTTGGGTATGTAAATGAAAATAAATAAAAGAATCAGTCGAGTGCTGCCTACAAAAACTTGTTTCAGTGAAGTAAAAACGTGTTTCATAATCCATTTTACATCAGTGTATAAAATTACGATTACAAAACATAGCAAACACATTTACATCAGTGTAAGAAACAAAAAGAAGACCAAATTTGGACCGAAATCATGTAAAACGACAACCACTCGTTCTTCGTTTTCTTGATCTCCATCATCAGCTTTGAACACATAGCCAAACTATCAAACCACAAAAAAACACAACTTTTATATCTAATTTTAAACAAGGATACCATCAACCTGTGTAAAAATAAACACAGGTTACTAATATTAAACAAGGATACAAAATGGGGGAGGTTACACCAGACTAAGACCCCTAAAACAACACAAACATTAATGTACAGAACATAAAAAACACCAGTGTAAAAATAACATACAACATAATACTGAAAAAATATTGTATAAAAATTCAAAAAAACGAACTTACAGATCTAGATCTAGATCCACACCTGTAGGCGCATTTGCAGCACCAATTGCCAAACACCACACTGCGCACCGATAGGTCACTGCCGACCGTAGCCTTTTCATCCCCAATGCTCAAGTTCGTTGTCGCATCGCCAACACAACATTGTGCACCCGTAGGCACAAACTTCATGAACAGCCAGCTGCCTTCCTCCCCCATATCGGACGTATAGTCACTAGTGTTTGCGCTCGTGCCACCAATGCAGCAGCCTTCCCATCTGGGGGTTTTTGTAGGCAGACGTTAGTGTAAAACAGTTATCTTAAAAAAATGCGACCAAAAATAAAATCCGTTTCTCTCGTACCTGTGTTATCACCAGCTGGACTGTCACACCCTGACTTTTCCCTCGTCGGTTGTGACGTTTGGTAGCTTCGCCACGCAGCGGAAAGTTGCATCTAAGGCCCTGATTTCCTGAACGCCATTTCTAACCCTCTAGGATCCCCGATCCCAAGACGTCGCCCATTCCAACCGTGCCGTTACCAAAGTTTAAACCTGAAAGACATACTTAAAAATTCAACATATAATGTTGGTGAGTTCATAAGTTTGCAAAATCAAAAGTTGTGTTCAACAATAGACATAAAGTTTAAGTTGAAATCTGCTAGATAAGTTCGACCCGAAATCATTTGTAGTTCCAAATCCAGGAACAAGTTGTGTAACCCCAAACTAGCGAATAAAGTTATGTTATTCCAAACCAGGAATAAAGTTTTACAAAAGCATTTTCAAAAGTTTTGAAAGATCCATCATGTTACTACTATGTTATCACAACGTTAGCTAGACGTTAGGTATCGTTACTACTACGGTTGGAAACCATTACTGACACGCTACCATGTATGCCCAGAATGTTGAGCTACCGACATCCTCGGTAAACTCGAAAGTTAGAGACAATATGCCCCCGCCCGGCTCCCAGCCGATGAGTGGGACAGGTCACGCCAAATAGATCTATCCACATTTCCCCGTTGTGCTACCCCGCACATTCATGGTTCCCTTGGGACTTCCAGATAAAACGTCCGTATAGTAAACAACAATAACCATAGCAAAACATGATCTTTATAAATCCAAGTACGTGGCATGTTTCTCCCCCAAAAGTAAAACCAGTAAAAGAATGGGGCTCTGACACTCACGCACACCTTCCATTTTCCCTTTTGTTCACGTGTGACGTTATAAAAGAATTTGTAACTTCAAACGTTTCCTCAAAAGTTTGTTACGCTTTAAACTCGTTAGGTTTTCATAAAAGAAGCATGTCTTCCCCCTGAAAACATTTATATAACAGTAAAAAGTGGGGTCATGAACTCACCTTAACTCAAACCACGGTTATCTTAATTTCTACCCAAACATCCGAAACCTTATGTTTCTAATAACTTCGGGACGAAGTTTCTAAAAGTAGGGGATGATGTGACATCCGTCATCTTTCATTTTATCTTTTGTCCGATTTTAGTCCCTCTCATTTCATGAATTTTTACCTACTCGAATCGTTGTCATAATTGAGAAAATTTCTTTTCTTTGATAATAATAATAATAATAATAATAATAATAATAATAATAATAATAATTATAATAATGATAAAAAAAATAATGTTAGTTTTAGACATTATACTAAACAAACCAACCATCCTAACCCATTAACACAACCCAACTCTATCTACCTATTTTCGGAGCCTAGCTAGCCCAACCCCTTGAGCCCATCAGCAGGCCTAACCAAACCTGAGCCCAGCAGACCCCACACTCCCTCTAATCTGTTTTAAAAAAAAGGTGTTTGTGACCAGACTCGAACCCGAGTCTGATCCGGGTGGAGAATCAACGAACAGCAGCGCTACCACTGGACCACATGGGTCTGTTGGTTAATATTTGATTCTAATTAATTATAAAGTGTCACGAGGAGATTTAAACTGCTCCTTCTTGTTCGCTGCAGAGACCCAAACCATACATTCTTCATGTTTGACTTATGATTGAACCACATACGGTAACAAACGCCTAATTGATTCGTAATAATGAAATTGACGGAGCATCACGCGTATTATACACGCAAAAACATAATCAAAACATACCCAATATAGATCAATCACGCGTAAACATTAAAGCCCGGTCAAAACTTTCCTTTTCGTCGAATTCGTACGCAATAGTATAAATTGAGGCCTTTCCTAGGAGCTCATTGTACCGATAAACAAACCCCAATACACCAATTAACCTATAACTCCTCCAAGTCCACGATTTTGCCTCTGTTGACTTTTCTTTTGACCCGATCTCTCGCATCTCTAACGCATTGTAAGTCGCAATCTTTTTGCTTGGTTTTATTTTTCGGAATGTTACAAACAATAGCCCCAAGGTTTCAGGGGCTATTGATTACGAATTGTGGTAATTAGAAAACTAGGGTTCATAAGTATTGAATTGGGGATAAACATATGTGTAGACAAGTAGTTAAATATAAAACAAGTAAAACTTTATCACCAACTGGTCAGTAGATCAGTTGGTGTTCCTCTGTTGATTAAACACACAGAACCAGCCGAGACCATGGGTTCGAACCTTGCACTCAACACAATTCTTTTTAAACCTTTTTGTTTATATATTTAAGCTACTAATCTTTTAAAATAGTTTTTAAATGCTAAAATTGCCTTATAAATTCTATAAAAATTATTTTGTGTTAATCTAATGACAAAGTTTACCATACAATTTTTAGATTTCCAAAAATCATTTATTTAAAATATATTATAAATATTACAAGTTTATTCATTTATAATTTTAAAATATCATAAAAATAGCTAAACAATTTTATAAAATCCCACAAAAATTATTCTGAGTATATGAAACAATAAATATTTCAGGAATAAATTTTTATTTCGGAAAATCATTTATTTAATATTTTTAATTAATTTTTGTTATTTTAATCATAAATACATCATAATAAATTCATTTTTCACTATTTTTATTTTTGGACTTAGATTAAATAAATTTTTGTTATTTTAATCATAAATACATCATAATAAATTCATTTATTTAATAAGTATTTATTTTCACATGTTGTAAAACAATATTCAATAATCAAATATTTACATTTTAGTACCATGAGCTTTTGAATAGCCCGCTATGAGCCCAAAGAGATGCCTTAATGATCCTGCAAATAAATGATCTTTCAATGTATAAATTGCGTAAAAGTTTGAAAATTTAAAAGGTTTCAAGTTTACCCAGTCTTAACGGGTAACCTTTCGATTTTCTCAACATTTCATAACAATTAAAAATTTATTTAATCTAAGTCCAAACATAGCTTTTGAACAATATTCATAACAATTAAAAATCATTTATTTAATATTTTTAATTAATTTTTGTTATTTTAATCATAAATACATCATAATAAATTCATTTATTTAATAAGTATTTATTTTCACATGTTGTAAAACAATATTCAATAATCAAATATTTACATTTTAGTACCATGAGCTTTTGAACAATCGTCACTACATGACACCTCGATGATTCCGCCATCGGTTGGGATGCTACAAATAATAATATTGTCGGTTCGTTCACGAGTTAACACTATTTATATATATATTAGTATTTATATATAAATATATTTGTTAATAACTACAATCACAAAAATAAATACGAAAGATTTAGTTATACCATATCGTACGCGCAAAACACCATCTCGCACGACATGCTGACCGTTGACCACAGTTGACCAGCTTTGACCGCGTGTTGACCAGCTTGTCCGAGTCTCGCGTTTGACCAGAATCGTCCACGTGTTGACCGGACCAGATGTGACCCGAGTTTACTGTTTGACCCAAGCTGTTGACCAGCTCTGGCCGTACCAAAACTGGGCCGAATCCCGAGACCCAAACCGGATCCGAAACTTAAACCATAATTGGACCCGAACCAACTTTTTGCCCAAGACCAACCTGGATCGGATCTTGACCTGACCCGGTTCCACCGTGAGCCATCTCTAAAACTCCAAACCAAACCCAAGACCCAAAGTTAGAGAAAACCATCACGAGCCTATTGAGTCTGGAACGCATACCATCACCAACCAACCACTACTGACCGGCCATCACCACCAACAATCGTCCACCCCCTACTCCGATAAAACACCACCGTAAACAACAAGACCAGAACTCGACTCGTGGAACCCATCAGCACCCACATGAGCCGATAAACACCGTGGTGAACCTTCCTGGCTCCATACATAACCTCAACAACGCCTCCAGTGACAAGCGTCAAGCCCACCCCATCGTCCAGAGCCACCGGAGACCACCACCACTCCACCTTAGACGCGACCACAAAACACCACTGATATCGCAACCACCGTCCTCGTCACCCGAACTCACCCACACGAACCCCATTGTGACCACCAAAACCAACCCATCCACCTCAGATTAACATTGACCGAGCCACATCCACCACCGGATGAACCCGTAGCGCTGTTGTGAACCTTGGTTAGGTGTCTTTCTGGCCGGCCATCGGCCTTAGAACGAGAGGAGGTGAGATCGGTTTTTAGAGAGAGAGAGTAGTGAGAGAGGGAGAGGGGGTGCGGCTGCAAAAATGAAGGAAACTAGGAGAATATGTGACTTTCATAGTTAGGGTTAGGGTAGGTGGGGGTATACCGCGTATAAAACCCGTTCTAAACGTATCGTGCCTCAGTTCGTGTTTTGGTTCAATAATAAATTACAAAAGTTACTTGGTTGTGTTCGAAATTAAAAATAATAATAAACCGAGCAGAATTCAAATATTCTCGTCGCCTGGCACGTGCGTTCGACGTACGCGTTGACATCGCGTTAATTAAATCGGTCGCAGTTTCGATTATTAAAACGGTCAGTAAACTTCCGAAACTTAATAGTTATCAATATTTATAATAAATATTTATTTCACATAATAAAAATCACATCAGTATCGATCGGAAGTTGCCGGTTGTCACATGGACGTGCGCGAAACACCGTTGTGCACATCATGCACTACCCTAGAAGGTGGATCGTCATGCATACCAAAACAACCTGTTTACAAATGGTGTAAACAAAATGACACAATGATTAAATACAAATGACACAAACCGTTTACATTGGTGTTAACACCCCTATAACACATACAAAACGTTTTGACTTAAAAATATATGAATTTACACCAGTGTTTACATCAGTGTTTACATCAAACGTACAACATAACACTGTCAAACATACCCCCTACCAATGACCCTCTATAAAAAAAAATTGATACAACTTTGCTTATGTAAAAGTATTTACATACCCACATATCGATGTAAAATATAAGCAGTTTTTTTTTGTTCATCTGTGTAAAAAAAACCAGTTTAATTCACACACTCCTAGTATTCAACATCAAAAAACAACATCATCATCGTCTTTTTATATGAAAAAAAAAAAACCCTATTATTTTACAACAAAAACAAACCATTTCTACACCATTTTCCAGTTTACATCAGTGTAGACACACAGTTTACATTTGTAAAAACACAGTTTAAACTCCCATAATTTTATAAAGATTAAACACACCAGATCTAAAACTTATTAAACAACTATACTAACCCCTAGCCCTATTCATCAACCAAAAACAACATCATCTTCTTATATGAAAAAAAAAAAAAAAAAAAAAAACCTATTCAACAACCAAAAACAGCATCAAACACAAAGTTTACACCAGTGTTTACTTCCCTTATATAAAAAAAAACACATCATCATCTTCAAGCCACCATCATCTTCTTCAAACCAGCATCATCATCATCATCGTCGTCGTCTTTCAACCAGCAGCATCATCAATAAAAAAAACCCATGAAATCTTATAAATAACAACAACAACAACAACAACAATAATAATAATAATAATAAACCTGTTCATCTTTTTCACCATCACCGACGTTTCCTTCACCCTAGCCATTGTCTCCTTCACCCCGCCATAACCACCACCTAGAAAACCCCCAAAACCCTTCCTGACCACTGTCGAAAACTCCCCAAAACCCAGAACCACCATCATAACCACCGCCTTCCTCACCACCGTCACCTACTACCATCACCATAACCACCACCTCGAAAACCCCCAAAACCCAGAACCAACACCATAACCACCGCCTTCCTCACCACCGTCACCTACTACCATCACCATAACCATAACCACCACCTCAAAAACCCCCCCAAAAATCCAAAACCACCACCATAATATTCAAACAATCAAACTTACAGATCTGGATCCGGATTCACTCCAACCACCGTCCCCTGTTTCTTAATTTTTTTGATTTGTCAATTAATAATAACAATATTATTATTATTATTATTATTATTATTATTATTATTATTATTATTATTATTATTATTATAAAAGCCATGATCTGGATCTATGCATTCCCCTAACGTATTATTATTATTATTATTATTATTATTCCAGGAGGATATGAGATTGAGAGATAGAGAAGAGAGAGTGAGAGATGTGATTTTGAAAAGAGAGAGAGAGAGAGAGAGAGAGGGGTGGGTTATTATACTCAGGAGAAAGAAGAGAGAGAAAGAGAGAGACTAGGGGTGGGTTGGGTTATTTTTTTATTAATAATTGGATATTAATATTTAATATTCAATTACCATAATACCCTTGATTAATAAAGATAAACCCATGACATATGGCATCATCCTATTGGTTCAGGTGAGTTTTCTAGTTCTTTCATGAAGGGTTGGTTTTCAATAGAACCTAATCATATATATATATATATATATATATATATATATATATATATATATATATATATATATATATATATATTCGATTTGGATCATTTGAGAACCACCATTTAGGGAGAGAACCAAAGAACCAGTGTGAACATGTGGCATTTTTGTAAATATGAAAGGTGTCTACAAAAACCCCTCCATCAAAAAATAAAAAAAATTATATAACCTAAATAAATAAAAAAATAAAAAAAAGTAAAAACGCCAAAATGATTATTTTTCATTATTAATTCAAAAAAAATACAAAAAAATAAAAAAAAACAGCTGTTGTGACGTCATATGACGTCATCCCTGATGCACATGCGTATTTCGCTGTTATATATACAGAAATACACCGTATGCTCATGTGCATTTCACTATTAAATCACACTTTTGAATAAATTGTCAATTACCATACTTAAATGATTATAAAATGGACGCGATACAGATATATAAGGGGTCACAAATTCTATTCAATGGTCATTAAATGAACGCAAAGTGAGATATAAAATACACTCGAACTCGTCAAGTGTTTAGTCATGTATATTATAACATAAATTGAAAATAAAACACGTGTATGACAACAAACATGAATAAACTTGAAACACCTCTATATAAGACCTATAAAATAAGAAAGACGTACTGCATGCACATGTACATTTCACTAATATTGTTAGATTTTTTAGTGGTTTAACTTTCGGGCATACATATATGCATGCATCATTCTTCAAATAACAAAGTTTTTATACCAATTTGTCTTTATCATACAACTACATGTAGTGTCTACCAAACGTATTAACTCAATAAAACAAACGATAACAAAAAAATATTCATATTACAAACCAACTATGTTAACCACCTACATACAAAATTCTAATTATCTCACAACCTCACGTTCACCAACATAACAAAATGTTAAACCAAACATACATTACACAAAATGTTATACAAACTTCTTTGTTTGTTTGACAATTTCCTTATACCCAACCAAAGATGACGTGGTGTAATGCGTGTTCGTATCGGGCGCCAATTTGCTTCTATCATAACATTCTTTTGATTTGTCTTCACTGCCACCGTTTTAACCGTCATTTTTCACCGTCACAATATGTTTCCGCTTATTTGACCTCGTTTGAACCTTTCTTCTTAAATCTATATCTACATATAGGATAATTTGTGTGTTTAAACAATCAACATTTAATATTTCACAAGAAAAACTGTACATATGCACATGTGCATTTCTATATAAATGTACTAAAAAAATTATACCTACCTGATTCAACTCCTTGATAAACATTCGTGACATTATCAGCTTCCGCTTCTGGGATATCAAATGGATCTTGATTATAAAAATACATAAAGAACATAACAAATACATGAAACAAGGTAATACCAAGTACATTCGGACTAAATAAATAATGCCAACATGATTCAACTTTCTTATAAACAATCGTGTCATTATCTTCACTTGCATCCGGTAACCTTTTGTTCCTTTATCCCTCGATTGTAATACAAATGTTACTTTCTTTGATGTTTTTCCCCATCTCTTAGCTACAATCAATAAAAACGCATAAGAAAACCGATATTTCAACCTGATTGCACATGTGCAACAACATTACTTTGTTAATTACAACAAAACAAATGCACACGTGCATCATTGTTAATGGCCTAATTATAACAGTATGTGCTTTAACATTACTTTTTAACATTATAAACTACGTTTTGCACATATGCATTAACAATCTTAATGCACATGTGCATATCAGAAAATGGCACCTCGTCCAAAAAATTATCCTCCTAACCGAGTGCGTGCATGACCATTTACTTCATTTAATAAACAACCTGAACATAACTTCCTATCCTATCTCAATGACAAACAACCCTACCTGAAAACACCTTCTGAAAGCATCATTCAACTTTTGCTCAAGTATTTGATTAAAGTTCTAATTTTCAATTCATAATACATTCTACTTTTATCATTCAAGTGTGCTTTGTTCACTTTCTAAACAACGCCTATCGCCCTAATTGCGCCTAACGCATTTAATAACTACAATTTCAATCAAACATTTTTCAGAAAACACAAACAGTAACAAACCTTACCAAACTAACAATCTCACCACATACCTACTCTTCGGCCAACGAACCAACACTTTGTATTCATCAGGCAACGGAATCAAACACCTAACCATTTTACTTATATTCTCACAACACTCTTCACACCTCATTGATGTCTTATCTAACATCTCCCTTGTTTTTTCATCCGTCAACCTGAACAACGTATACTTCTTAAATTTATCACATTGTTCATGAGTTAAAATAACTAATAATTAATACTTATTAATTAACACCAAAACTATACATATATGCACATGTGCATATATATCTAAATTGCTTAAATAAATAATAACGACCTTTTTTAACTTCATGATCAACGATTATATCATCATCCTCAATCACATCTGGCAGCTTTTTTGACCCTTTCTCCCTCGATTCTAAGACAAAAGTTACATTCTTTTATGTTTATCTCATCTTTGTCTACAAATAATAAAACAACACATAAGAAAACCAGATTTTCAATCTTAATGCACATGTGCATTAACATTACTTTTTTCATTACCACATAATATATGAACATGTGTGTTAGAGCGAAAGACATTAATGATATCAATATAAATGCACAGGTGCATTAACATTACTTTTATCAATAGCAAATACGTTATGCACATGTGCATTAACATTTTTAATTCACATGTACATAAAAACAATCATTATCCACATTCTATAACTATAATAATCCTAAAACTAACAATAATAAACAACTCAACTAATTAGATTTACGTGGTTCGTTCGGTGTGACCTACTTCCACGGGCTGCAACTAGCAGTATATTATTATTCAGGTGCTCAAGGAACTACAAGTACAATAAGGTCAATTTATAATATAATAAATGGATAAGGGTTTCTTTCTGGCTAAACAAGCAAACTAAAACATGGGCACATCACATGGCAACCTGCCAATCTCCCCATCAACATAAAACTAGGGTCGGGGAGTCAGCTGCCCTTTTACCCTAGGCGCGACTAAAAGCCTCCACACCCAACACTGTTTGATACCAAGAGTTTATTAGTACCTAGCTAGGCGTTTTGAAGAGCTCAATACATTTATTTCTAATGCAAATGTGTGGTCGTTACTTATTATTCCATGTTATCATGCAACTAAACGTTTATGAATAAAGTACATGATCTTAGCAGTGTACGAGGTTTAGGAGAGCTTTCCACAAACACGCGTGTAAGAGTAACCACTTTAGCGTTAGTGGTTACTAACCGCTATGCAATTAGCGATTTTCATCTTGTAGTTGTATTCATATATTCATATATTGAACCAAGTAATGTACAGGTGTCATCATTATCAATACAATTCGAGTTTAAGCTAATAAATTCTCTGCACTTTGTTGTATGCTTTACAATTGTGATTGAATTCAATACAATCAACCACTAACCTAATTCATTACTCATTCTTCAACTGCATATTCAATTTAATCAATTAAAACTTATCAAATGCGAAAACCTAAAGGGCTGATGAGAGAGATATAAAATGTATAAAAAAATAGGGCAAAAAATCTAACTCATTGCAACCTTTCTTTAATAATAATAATAATAATAATAATAATCGGCCAAAATACATAAATCGAAAGAAACCTGTGATTTAGGAGGTTGATTCTGTGCAATCGTCTTGTAGATGTCTCTACGTTGCTCGAACACAACAACGCCGGAGAAGACGCTTCCTAGGGCAGACGCTCCTGAAATAATCGATATTAATATGTATAATAATAATAATAATAATAATATGGCTATAGATATACGTATATATGTATGTATGATTGAAAGTTACCTAAGTAAGGATTTGGTGGTGGTTATGTGGTGATGATTTGGTGGTTATATGATGGTCGAATGGTTGATTGATGGTGGAGATTAAGATATCTATGGTTTGGATCTAGGGTTTGGATGATAAAATGGGGAAGAAGATGATGAATCTGGTGTATGGTTTGTGTTTTATGTATTTTTATTTATTTATTTTATGTTTTTATCATATTTACAAAAATGCCACCTGTTCACACTGGTTCCTTGGTTCTCTCCCTAAAGTTGGTTCTCGGATGATCCCTACCCTATATATATATAACTTATAATAAAAGAATTGAGTTTGTATGAGGTGTCATTCAATGGAGGCCTCAACCCTCCATTGAATGTGTCATGTGGCATCATATGAAGCTTTCTTTTAAATTTATTTATTTTATATTTTTAAATAAAATCTATATCTATATTATCTTAAAATTTCAAATTTGTTAATTAATATCTTTTCCTTAGTTTCCTCTCACATTTTTTAAATGTTAGTGAACTATTAATTATTTTAAAATTTCAAATATGTTAATTAATATTTTTTTCTTATTTTCCGCTCACAATTTTTAAACGTTAGTAACTTTTATGTATGACATTTTTTTGAAAAAAAAATTACACCAAATTAACGATCGCTTTATTATCTTTCCAACAAACACCATATATAGTGCTATACAAAAACGAAAAAAATGTTTTTATAGTGAGTTTTTGTTCATGTAGAAAAAAACATAATGTATTTAGGTAATTTCTTAATCAAGTCACTAATCATGTTATGATAGTATATATGTTTTTGAACCTACTATTACATATATGAATTGCCCATGTTCATGTGCTATAACGATATGCTTAGCATTAAAAGAGGTTGAGATTTTTTAATCTGTTGGGAACGCAGCATGAGAACCCCTTTTGATAGTATAAACATTAGAACAACTTTCTTTAACATTAAAAGAGGTTGATACTGTTTACTTCTTTTATCCTTTTTTATTAAGTAATACTAGCTTATACCCCGGGAGCGTCCCGGGTTGAGAAATCTAAGTAAAGTGAATATTATTATTATTATTATTATTATTATTATTATTATTATTATTATTATTATTATTATTTTAATCAAATCTCTGCCATAAGTTATCATATTCTAATATAAAAAAAAGGTAATTGGGTCGGGTATCACCTAATCCAAGGCCCGACCCAAACCCACAATTTTTTTTAAACTAATTCCAAACCTGACACAATACCTGTCGGGTTACAAAAAATAGTCGTTTTTTTTCTCCGTTTTTATATAGTACTATGGTACTCGTTGGAAAGATAATAAAACGCTCATTAATTTGGTGTAATTTTTTTTTAAAAAATCCCGTATATAAAAAATATTAACGTTTAAAAGTTATGAGAGGAAACATGAGAGATAAAATAATAAAATTTTAATATTTATATTTAGTAGATTATGTATTTAATAGATTATGTTAAATCATATTTAAACCATTTTTATTCCTTTTTTTAATTGGTCTAGAGTTGCCACATCACATCCTATGTGGCATCTCTCAAAAGAGAGATTGCATAATATTATGACATGTCATTAAAAAGGCTTTGGTTTATTATATATATAGATATAGATATAGATATAGATATAGATATAGATATCGATATAGATTAGATTTTTCAACCCCGGGACACTCCCAGGGTAATCAGCTAGTGTGTGTGTGTATATATATATATATATATATATATATATATATAGGGTGGAGTTCTTGTACAAAGTGCATTTTTCGTACAAAGTGTGAGAAGTCTATATAGCCATTGTGTTTTAAATTTTAGGCATGATGTTTTATGTTCCTTTGGTATAGTATTATATAGAAAAACACACAAATTAACAATTTAAAACACTAATTAATGTATTCTCGACATGCAATCTAAAACACTCTACGAAGAAAGTAATCAATGTGTTTTAAATATAATGTCTAGAATACATTTGATTGTGTTTTAAATTGTAACGTTCGGTGCTTTTCTATATAAATCAATGCAAAAGAAATCAAAAACATTATAGCCAAACTTTAAAACACAATCCCTATATAGACTTCTCACACTTTGTACGAAAAATGTACTTTGTACAGGAACCTAAACCTATATATATATATATATATATATATATATATATATATATAGGGTTAGGATACTTTAAAAACCACCATGAGTTGAGAGAACCATAAGAACTCTTGTGGACCTTTGATCTTCTCAATCCAATGGTTGAGATTAAAATCTTGAAAAGTTTTGTCATCACATGCAACTTAATTCATATTATGAATATTTTAATACAATAAAGTACATCAAGGGATGTTTTGGTAAAAACACCATGGAAAGAGAAATAATTAATATAATATTATACTAATTTTTTATTTAATTATTCAAAATATATAAAATTTTTATTATATATTTTTTTATAACAAATATTCAGATGACTATGACGACGATTATTTACACTGGTGTAATTATTTACACATGTGTAAATCTACCATGAAATACCTGGGTATAATTATTTACACCAGTGTAAAAACCAACGAAAAACATCTACCACCAAAAACATCTATACATTGGAATTACACCACTGCAAAAATGCCCCAAAACATCAACAAAAACATCTACACATTCGAATTACACCACTGTAAAAACAACCAAAAGGATCTATACATTCAAAAACACCAACGTAAAAACATAGTTACACCATAAAATATGCAACCTACATCTAAAAACTACCTCTACAAAAAAATCTTGTTCACCAAAAATATACACAACCTACACCTCAAACAGGAAAAAAAAATACATGAGTGTAAAAAAACCAAAACTACAAAAGATCTATACCTCAAACATCTACACGTTTCTTATTTACACTGGTGTTATTACATCATCATCTTCACAACATCTCCTGACAAAAACCAAAAAATTAATATTAATAATTTTACACTAATGCACAAAAATAAAATCAGAAATAATAAAAATAATAACATAAATAATAAAAATAAATAATAACAGAAAATAATAAAAAATATTAATAATAATAACATAAATAATAATATTAATAATAACAGAAAATTAATAATAATAATAAAATTTAATAATAATAATAATAATAATCTTACCCGTCAGATCCAGAACCACGAAATCATGGACCACCGCCATCTCAGATCCAGAACCACCCCCCACCCGTCGCCTTCACCCCCAAGCCACCACACCCACCGGAACCGTCGCCTCCCACAAACCATGAACCATCATCCCCAGCCACCACACCCACCGGAACCACCCTTCAACCAACTATTCGAACACCATAGCCCCTCCCCCCGTCACCACAACCCCACCATCGAAAAACCCACCACAGATCCCCAAAACCCACCACCATTCAGATCGTTTCAGATCTGTTTGTTGAAACCCATCGAAAACCACCATCGTTTCAGATCGAAAACCACCATGGGGACGCGATATAGAGAGAGAGAGAGAAGACGGAACACAAAACCACCATCGTTTCAGATCGTTTCAATGGTGTTTTTCTGCTTTTATAGAGAGAAGGGACACGAGAGAGAGAGAGAGAAGAAGAGGTGTGTATTTTGTGTGAGAGAGAGATCTGATTTGGTTGTATTATTATGATTAATATTTAAAAGGGTAGTGGGGTGGGGTAGGTGGTATTTGACTAAAATGCCCTTCATTATAATAATCTTGAGTAGGTTATGTGTCACATTATTATTGGGCTAGGGGAGTTCTCAAGTTCTTGTAACTCAGAGGAGTTTTCAAAATATCCGAATCCTATACATATATATATAGGGGATGGTTCTAGAGTAAACCTCAAATATTTGAGGAAACTCTATAAACCTTACCACAACCATTGATCAAGCATGATCAATGGTTGTGAAGCATGGTCCCACATTCTCTCTCCATCTTGACTTTAATACTAGAGTTTAAATGATATTATATTAGGAAAATGGTATAAAGGTAAAATAGATTCACCTTCTCTCTCCATCTTGTCACATTCTCTCTCCACCTTTTCATCTTATCTCTCCATCTTTTCTCTCTCCACCTTCTCTCTCCTACTTTTTTATCTACCACTTATTTCATATATTAATTTAAAGATCCAGATTTATTAATAACGTATGCCACACGAGCCCTTTAACACATGTTACTTGGTCTCTTCAAACAAACTCATTTCACAGGCATCACTAACACGTGTAACTGGTTCAAATAATTATCACGTTAATTTTGGACTAGTATAACAACATAAAAGAACACATGTATATAAAAATTTATTGCAATCGACATTGAGTGTAACAAATTAATTTCATATACATCTAAACAATTAAAAAGATGATACAAAACTATCATAAACTAACAAAAACACATGAAACTTAAAATTATCCTTCATTCTTTAATAGTCGTCTTCGGAATTATGCTTCATTCCTTATTAGGCATCTTCAGCTTCATGTTTCAATCCTTAGCACTCCATCTCTAGTCGATCCTTGTGCGGAGTAGCCGGCTTGAACTCCGGTGGTCGTTCATAGAACCTCCTACATTAATTATTTTTAACATGTGTTAGCATCACTAGAAAATGTTAACTGGGTCAATTTGGGTGTTAATTGGACATATACTAACATGTGTTAGCATCACTAACACACGTTAATTGAACCCTAACACGTGTTAGTTAGGCATATACTAACAGGTGTTAGCATCAGTGACACATGTTAATTGAACCCTAACAAATGTCAACTGTAATAGATTCATCAGTAGGCACCATATACACCCTTTTTAGTATCACTAACACATGTTAATTGAACCCTAACACATGTCAATTGGGATAGATGCATCAGTAGGCACCAATACAAACATGTGCTAGAATCAGTAACATGTGTTAATTGAACAGATATACTAAGAAAATAAAAAAAAAAACATTTGCTATTTAACACATGTTAATTGAACCCTAACAAAAGTTAATTGGGATAGATTCAGCTCCTAATTCAAAACATAGCAGCTTAAAAAAAACATAACAGCAAAAAAAGTTGGAAAAACATAACAAATCATGTTCATTCTAACTATGTCTTCCTAATTCAAAAAATATGATCTTTTAAACATCCAATCCAACATAAAAAAAAACTAATAATAAAAAAAATCAAAAAGGTTGACATAAGTTTTTTTTTTCATTCAAGCATTTGATTAAATACTTGGTGTGCAAACAAACTATCCCCAAAACTGTTTTTATATTATAAAATCACTATCCCCATTAACAACTTTATGATTCAACCCATAAAACAATAACTATTAATATATGGAAAATGTAATAAAGGGTGTAAAATGGTGTGAAATTGAACCTTTTGACTTTTATTATTGATTTAAAAGTGGAAAACTTTCTGTGAGTCTAAAATGAAATTAAAGTATTGAAAGGATTGTGTGCTTTCAGTGAATGAATTCCCACAAATAATAACAATAATAAAAATCAAAATAATAATAAATATAATAATGAAAATAACCATAATAAAAAAACACAAAATAGGAACTCAACAACCCAAAACCAGAAAAGATCCAGATCTCAACTCCTTACTTTATGAGGTGGCCGGAGGTGGTGGCAGGTGGTGGTGGCAGGACTCGTTCTTGATCAGAAGAAGGGGCTGGATACGTAACGTAGAATATCATCTTGATTGTGGTCTGAAGGTTGACTGTGACTGGATGGTGGTCGGAGGTGGTGGCAGGTGGTCGGAGGTTGTGGCTGGAGGTGGTGGCAGGTGGTGGTGGTATGAGAGAATAAGAGAGAGGGAAGGTTGTGTTGGTATGATAGAAGGAGAGAGAAAGTCTTTATATAGGGTGGGGGGAATTATTTAAAATTGGAAAAGGGGGGGAAATACAAAATGACATAAATAACCTTTATAATATAATATGAGATAAATGAAAATGGGTGATGTGGCTAAATGTGGACCAAGTATCAAGTTTACTAGGGTTTACTCAATTTAGAGGGTTTTCTATGAATACTTCCCCTATATATATATATATATATATATATATATATATATATATATATATATATATATATATATATATATATATATATATATATATATATATATATATATATATATATATATAGGGTGTGGATAATATGGAAACTCTATCTATTGGAAAAACCTTGCAAACCCTATGATGACCATTGATCAAGTTTGATCAATGGTCCTTAATTAATTTGTATTTAATAATCAAAAGCAAGTGGGCCACTTTAATAAAATATTGGATTAAGGGCATTAAGGTAATCTTGTGTTTTCTGAATCCTAGGTTTAAAAAGGTTGATTTGACACTTGTCAAGTCACCTCTCTCCTACTTTATGGCACTTTTTCCAGCACGAATACTAACGTACGTTAGTGTTGTGATACAAAATTCTGACCTCATATGAGACATCGCTAACATGTGTTAACAGGCATATACTAAAAGAACATAATAAAAGAACACATAAAATGTGTATTTATTTAAGAATTGATAAAAATAATCATTACAACCAACACTAAAACATACCAAAAAACGGTTCATACAAACATAATTATTTGTGGATTTTCAAAAAAAACTATCATAACAACACAAAAAAGATCTAGCTATGCTTCGTTCTTGATACTCATCTTCATCTTTAACACAAAAACATCTCTTCACCTACAAAAAAGATAACACATGTTAGTTGGCTTCTTCAAAACACATAATGAGACATCACTGACACGTGTAGTGTATTCTAAAAACATATGTTTTACTGAAATAACGTATGTCATGTGAACGCTAACACATGTTAGTTGGGCACATACTAACGTATGTCATATGAACCCTAACACCTGTTAGTTAGGCATATACTAGCATGTGTTAGCATCACTAACATGTGTATAAACAACACCAAAAATCTGCAGTTAGTTGGGCACATACTAACGTATGTCATGTGAACGCTAACGCATGTTAGTTAGGAACATACTAACGTATGTCATATGAACCCTAACACCCGTTAGTTAGGCATATACTAGCATGTGTTAGCATCACTAACGTGTGTGAGCATACAAGACTCGGACCGCAAAAAAATAGACATGTACCCTATACGAGTTCATAACAATTTCACTTGCCAAAAATTTATTAAATAGAATACAAAAATTATTTAAACACCCTATTCACCAAAAGATTAAAAATCTATAATCTTTATAAAAAAAACATCACTTACCATAGCCACATCACCAACGCCGCCTTCTTCCAATAGCCTACTCGTATAAACCATCACTGAAACAGATACACATGTTAGTTTGGGATCCTCAAACACATAATGGGGCATCACTAACATGTGTTCGCATATACTAACATAAAAAGACTACAAATTTATTTATCAATCACATGTGATCCATCAACCTCATGTCCCCAATCTAATAAAAATCTAACATAAACAAAATAATAATAAAAAAAAATAAAAAAAGGTTAACATAAGTTTTTTTTTCATTCAAGCATTTGATCGAACACTTGGTATGCGACCAAAAACTATCCCCAAAACTGTTATTATTATTATTCTAACAAAACCCAACACCTAACAAAATCAAAACGTAACAATAATAACAACATTCACGAACAACCGCACGAACCAAACTAGTCTAATTCAATAATTATAAAATCATAAAATAATAAAATTAAAATAACAACCTTCGGGAAAATGAAATGAAAAGAAGAAGAGACAAAAAAAAAACCGTCTTTTAATTCAATAATTATAAAATAATAAAATTAAATAAAAATATAGAAATAAATGGTATGAAGTTCCAAATGAAATGGAGATAGACTTAGAAGCTCCACCAGTTTTTGAGCCTGACCCGGATGAAGGATCCATGGATGATACCCATATGGATTTTGTTAAGGGTGCAGCCGAGGCTATTGTATCCATTTCATTCTCTCAACCACCATCCAGCGACACGTTGCTTTGGTTTGCTGAGGTTGTTACATCTAACGATTTAAAGAAAAACAAAGATTATATGTATGGGACATGTGCGGTGGCGGTGATGGTGGTGGTTGTGGTTATAGAGAGAGACTTAGAGAGAGGGTAGAGAGCTCAGATCTATATTTTGAATTTGAAAGAAAAAGAAATGAGGAGAGAGAGGGGGGAAATAATATATATAGGGAGAGAGAGAAGGGATGAGTGTAAATGTCTAAATTACCCTTCATAATATAATATGGTATAAAATTGGTTTGGATGAGGTGGCACAATGTGGACCAAGAGATGGGTTTCTTAGGGTTTTTTCTTTTGAAAGGGTTTCTTGTCTATACTTCCACTATATATATATATATAGAGAGAGAGAGAGAGAGAGAGACAAACTAAAGTAGGTCTTTCTAGTAGAGGATATTCTCAAGCTTCATGTCATTAGCTTGGAGCCTTGGACCAGTAGTTACTAGTTTGGTGAATGGTTTAATGATAAGTGTCCCTCTATACGAAAATGTGGTAAAACACTCAATCATAAATTAATGATGTAATGATGAGCGCCCCCTATACGAAATCGAGGAAAAGCACTCTTTTTTTTTTTTTTTTTTTTAACAGCGATCGCTTTTTAACATTGTTTGATTTGTATCATTTCTATAGTTATTAAGAATGTAGTCTTATATCGTATTGTGTATTCTTTCATGCGTGTATCTATCTTGTGAAAAACTTAATTTTCATAAAAACCATTTCGATTCACTTTAATTTCTAACTATAATTCAAAATATTATCCACTTGTACTTGTTCACAATCATTTAAATCAGTGTTACATAACTAGGTAATCAACTTAATCCATACATGCTACTCAATTATTTGTACGTAAACGTAAATAGGAGTGGATATTTTGAATGAATATATTACCTAGAAAGCATAAGAAGTCATTAGATCGTAACATTTATACTATAGGAAGATAGGTAAATGTGTCCTGCTAACCAAGTAAAAGTATGTCAGTGAAGGCAAACGTGTTAGATGCAACGTTGTATATGTTAGGGAACACAAGGCCTAAGAGCATTCACAATAGCTTTCACATCCCCCATTTACTTACAACCAATCACAACCACATATTACATTAAAAATCATTACAGTTTCTCTCTCCTCCTCTCACAACCACTTTCAACAAATATTAAAAAATAAATACAATTTCCAGTTTTCCCCATAAGATTCCTAAATAACCCCAAATATACCGATAAACAATAGATTTCCCATTTTTTTTCACTCACAACCACTTTCAACCCCATAAAAAATTATAGGGTTCTCTCACCAAAAAATGGGGACGCTACTATGAATACTCTAAGAAAGATAATGAAATGGTAAATCCCAAATGATTCTTTGTTTCTTATAATCTTGATTTCATCATTTATATTAACTAGTTGTATTGATACACGCGCGTTGCGTGTTTGACAAATCTTGAGTCACTAAATTGTTAATCTTCGCCGCCAGAACAAATGAAACAGGTAGTGTGAATGTTTAAAGCTTAAAATCTTGATGGCTCTTGATTCCTTGCAAAAGGCGTTGTGATGTTTTTCTTGATGTTCTTGCCATTTTTCAATGTTGTTTATTCGGAACCTGCATTTGGCGCACTGCTTTAAGCTAGATATATTTGTACATAAAGGTGAGGATTTAGCTGAAGCAATGATCATGTAACATAAGTGTGGAGAAGCTAGCTTTAGAAACCCGTATGCAACCTATCTTTTGTACAGTAAAATGGTACTCAAATTCTGCTGGTGATACGAGAATTTTGGGGCAGAACATACTGTTCTTAATATGGTTTGCATATGATGTTGTAATGAAACGGTACATACCTGCAATCCCTTAATAGGAATGTCACATACGGTTGCCCTTTTAGCGTTGTCTTGTCTTCCAGTCCTTGCAAGGAACTGATGTAATCTGTTATATAAAAAAAAAGTTTGTTTAGTTGTGTATTTTACCTGCATGTGTAGTTAAATGGGGTATTTTTTTTTCCGTCAGCGTGTGCATGGCTACTATTCCCCTTTCTTCCTTGGATTGTAGCTGCGAATGTAAGCGCAGTCTTGGGTCAACTCACTACTAGAAAAAATGCATTTCTTGACGCGCATTTTATGACACGCACTCATTTATGACACTAAAAGCATGTGTCATAAAAAAGTCGTCATGGTTTGTAAAATCTGATTAATTAATGACACACATTTTTGTGTGTCAAGAACTTAGTGTCAAAAAATAGATAACATGACATGTATAATACTGTGTATCATGTTTTCATGTCATATCATATTTTCCAAAAAATTCAAACTCTCCCTCCCATATAATTTCATTCCCTCTCAAACCCTAACATTACAATTTACAACCCTGCTTCTTCAACCTCCTCAATACGTACTCCACATCATAATCCCTCATACACCTCCTCCTCATCCATTTCATCATTATCTGCTTCTCCCCCTCCGTCGCCGTCTAGAGCGTTTGATCAAAACTTGGTTTTTCCCCACTTGTCATCACATATTATTAATAATCTTTATCAAAACCCCAATTCAAGTTGTTAATAATATCAAGATTACAAGATCTGATCACTTCAAGGTAGACCCTTGTGACCCTCTTCAGTTTATAGCATAACCAACTGTTTCGAGTTGCTTTTTTATCTTAAAGGTGTTAATTTTTTTATACCCTTTTGAATCTTGAGAATGTTTTCCTCTTGATAAAAAAAGGTTAGTTTTTTTAATCTTTGAGTTTGATAATATGGGTAGTTGTTGTGCAAACCATTTGTCCATTCTGATTGAATGAAAGGAATGTGGAGACACACTTTCAGGGTTCAATGAAGTATTAAAAAAATTCACAACCTTTTTTTGCCAGTTGGTTGCAGCATAATAAATATATATAACCCCCTTCACCGCTATGAGTGGTTTGATGATCTTGGAAGTGGAATTGTTAATAATTTTGGGGTTTAGATGGGAATTTGTTGATGTTATGTTGCATTTGTGATTGGGCCCTCCAACGGTTTGTTAAAATGCTTCACTCAGTTGAACTTAATTATGTGGCGTTGAGAATTATGTGCTTTGGACATTATTTGTGTTTGATCATTAGGTTTTTATTAGCCATTTCAGAATATTATGGAACATAAGGATGCAAAATTGACATGCATAAGCATAACTAGTATATGAATGTTGAGTCTTGTAATTGCTTGATGATTTAAGTGAAAGGGCAATCTAGTCATGCGTGTACCAAAGTGTTATTCAATAAAGGAAGTAAACAATTTTTTTTTATAGCTTCAGGTTGTAGAACATTCATGGAGTTTAGAAAAGCTATTTCAAGTCGTGGCTCCACCTCTCATGAACATGTTGCTCTCAAAGCTGATGACAAAAGTTATGGCTACAATCATTTAGTTTCTTCTGCTTGGTCATCCCTGCCCCCTTCTACGTCGCCGTCACCGTTTGGAGCGTTTGTTGAACGGTTTGAGTTGCTTTCGTTTCCTGAGCTGCCGCCTCCTGCTGCTAAACAACCTCTCTCTGGAATAACTTTTGCAATGAATGATGTGTGAGTTTATTTCTCTTCTGTACATAAATAATTTATAAGTTTTTATGAATTTTTATTTTAATCAATTGGATGATGATACATCGTTGATGGAAGTTCATTTTTGGATATAAGGGTTTGCTTATGTTATTTGATGACTGTTAACTTGACGAATAAGTAATCTGGATAGAGATCTCTTAAGGAAGTGTTTATGAATTATAACTGGATGAATGATGATGATGATAGGTCGTTAATGGAAGTTTAATTTTATTTAGAATCGGTTGTTTGTTATGTGTACGGATGTTTTTTGAATTTTTAATGAACATTTTTTGCGATGTATGTAATGTGTTTGCTATGTGTGCGGCTACGTAGTCAATCTCGGTGCTATAGTGGTGCTATATCGGTTTTATCGCGGGTATCGGTCAATCTCGGTGCTATAGTGGTGCTATATCGGTGCTATAGTGGTGCTATATGATTGTCCGCCTGTGTATTTTGCCTATGGAGTAAAATATCAGTTTTGTTTTGGTGAAAGATTACTGATATAAATCACTTATGCTTTGTGTTGCAATTTGGTTATGTATATGAGTGCCTTTATTGGTGAAAATTAAATAACTTTTTATTCTTGTTATGTCATACGGATCAAGTTTTTAGTCTAATATGCTTCAGCAAGCGGATGTTGTAAACTTGCAGCTGCTAATGGTCTTCTTTTTATGAGTTAACTTATACTCTCCCCGCGTTAAAATCGATGCAACAGGAAGCAAAGTTGAAGGGATCTTGAGACAAGATGCATGAGTTCAAGAATACGAAACAGGTTTCTTTATTTTTTTAGTTATATTATCTAACTTATATGTTGATAATGATTCACATTTCTAATTTATATCATGCATACTTTGTACTGATAATGGTTATTTGATCTAGAAATTGATCAGAAGGAAGCTCGAGTAAATGCTATGTGTTCGGCAATCTTCGAATCATTTCCTAAACCAAATAGGCGCTTATTACAAAGGTATTTTCCCGCTCATTACACATGAAAAAGGTATTTTCTCGCTCATTACCATCATGAACCTTAACCTTCATCTTATTAATATGATTATTGTCTCAGGTTGGGGGGAGGAGTAGATGTCTACACGGATGCGGATATTGATCTCAGTCGTGAAGAATGGTCAAGTTATGCCGCAACCTTCATTTTCAAGTGATTCGTATATTTAGCTCTAGACTAACGTAATGTATTGACACAATATTTTTATAATCGTTAATACTTGTGTTAGGATTCGATAAATGCTTATATTGTAATGGGGTTTTTGGTGGTATATATAATATATGCAATTTTATTATGTAATTTATTGATTTTTTTATTATAAATATAAATATAAATCCAGGGTTATTAGTTATTTTGCAGATATTTTTTTTTTACGTAAAAAAGGCATGACACGCAAAATGAGTGTCATAAACGTGTGCCGTAAATGCATGTCAAAAAAGAGTGTCATAAAAGTTTGTCATGAAAGAGTGTCATAAATGCGTGTCATAAAAGAGTGTCATTAGCGCGTGTCATTAAAAGATGACACGCGCTTGCATGTCATAAAAGTTTTATGACATGTTCTTCCTTGACACTTTTTTGTGTGTCATAAACACCCTATTATGACGCGCAATGCGCGTCAAGAAAGGGGTTTTTTTCTAGTAGTGACTGTTTTTTGATCATCCGCCTTTAACTACTGCCTGGATGCTGCTACTTCCCTGATACATTTCACAAGCCCTTTGGTTTATTCTGTTAACTACAAATTTAACTGAATATAAGAAAAAATTAACAACAAATATATTAGTCATCTCACCAACTTATGTGCATAGTATTAGCAAATCACAAACTCTCATCTCACCAGCTTATGTGTACAATTTTGTTGATTCACAAATGACTCCATAGAGTAATTTTGAGCTCAAATTTTATTATATCAACATATTATCTAACAGTAAGTTACATTTTTGGTCCACTAATATAAAATTAGTAGTACTAAATTACCAAATTATCTAACTTTCAAAAGCATTGCCTCTGTCTGGGAGAGGCATTATTTTATTGTTGTCAAACGGGTATGTTTGCTAATTGCAATTTTTCTGCATTTATGTTTGGTGTTAAAAATGCAGTTTTCCTAAATGTGTGGCTAAGAACAACTAAATAAAATGCGGTGTTTTGATAAACGCGCGTTGCACGATTTGCAAATTCTTCTATTACAACTCATACCGCTAGTTCTAAACTACCCAAGAAACATCTCGCATAAGTATAATAAAAACCTAACCACCTTAACAAAGCAGATATGTAGAACGGACATTAATACGATAAATTAAGAAACCAAATGTTCAAAGTTAGCAAAAAGTGCACTTTACTTTGATTTTGGATGTCCATTCTGTTATTACCATGCTAGTATAAAGTGTTGCATCCTATGCCACTTGACTTTGATTTTGGATGTCCAATTTGTAACTATCATGCTAGTATAAAGTGTTGCATCCTACGCACGATCGCGCTATATCGAATCTTTCATGGTTTGATTGACCAAGATCCATCACAGCTCCTGGTTTTTTCAATATGGAAAAAATAATATATATCAAGGCTCAACACTTGTTACCAAATAAAAGTATACAATTCGACGAATATTCTATTACTTGTGAATCCGTAGTCAACACTCAAAACCATTAGCAGGCTAATCCCCAAACAGATTCCAAGCAACATAAGCAAAACATGGAGGAAAAGAAACCTTATGAATCGAAATAAAAGCGGAAGATTAACACGAACCTGAAATCAATTGTAATCGCAAAGGCAGGTGGTTCATTTCCCTTGCTAACTTCACAATTAACAAAACACATTTAAAGTGATTAGGCGGCGATGATAGGATGAGGAAAACAAAATGAAACATCAACAAATTCTAAAAAGATAAGCTGTGAACGGCCAAGATGCACATACAAAAGCAAAATTACATAACATGTTGATGTGTACATGACCAAAAAAAAAAAAGAAAAAAAAAGAAACCGCTACGAAGCAGACTCATCCCATTTCGTTTGCATTCCTTTGTTTTTTTTTCAACTTGACTCCCCAAGCATTTTATTGTTTAACCTCACTCAAATAACCTCTTTGTCGAAAGATTTTCATGGGGAAAAGCATATAACTGAATATTCAAAATCCTGATAAAAGGTTATTTGACCTACTAATCCAAAGAGTGCACAATAACAGGTAACGATATCAATATAACAAAGCCCTATAAGCAGGTTTTTCAAGAAAGGGTAAAAAAACAGATACGTACCTGCTGATTACACATAAAGCAACCTGGGAAAAATGATGTAAACTGAATGTATTATCTGATAACAAACAAAAGTTAAAAGGTAATATTCATGATTAGCATAATACATTATCACAGCCCACAATTTCAATAGAAGATACGAAGAGGGAAAAAAAATTCCAACCACAATATGTAAATAAACATTAGATCAGAAGTTAATACAACATACCAAAAAATGGTTTAAAACCCACAAAACCCAAAAGCAAAAGATCGATCTTGGTTAACAACAAACAAAGAAAGTTCTATTAATAATTCTTCTAGGTACGTAATAGCTCATAACTATCATCCATTAATTGAATTTTATGTAATAAAATTTTATTCAACAATGGAATAAAGAGTCATTAATATGTATTAACCACTTTTACTATGCATACATAGAAGAAATTGAATGTTGAAGCCACATTATCAGTCACTTTACACAACTTGAAAAACATATCAACTATCAAGAGTTCAACATAGCTTGCGGCCATACACAACTTACAACTCGATATGAACAGACACTAATATATGGTTGAATGCGACTTACTTCACCAAAGATCCCCGTTACGATTTGGGAAACGTTCACCTTTATCATTCATCGTCAATTCATGTTCAGCACAAATATATTATATACACAAATATATACAGGATTCATGCTTACCACAAAATCAAACCGTAGTTCATCTCCTGCAAACAAAGAACACTAACGAAATCGATTAAACGATAAGTAGCATAGAAAACAAATCAAATCGAAAAGAATATAATGGGTAAGAATATGAAGGATGGTACCAGTGGTGAATGATTAACGACGGAGATGTGATGAGAGAACTTGAGGGTTTTCTTTATCTAATCAAGGATGCAGGTGTTTGCATACGGTACTGTATGGTTGATAAAAGGTGTTTGCATACGGTACCGTAGGGTTTTCTTTATCTAATCAAGGATGTAGGGGTGATGTCCTTTACGGTTGCGCCGGTCTTTGCAATGACACTCTGAAGGAGAAATTTGTCCCTACATTGCATGTCAATAGGAGCCTCCTTCTGAGTTTGCATTGTTACTGCAATAAAACCATAAATTTAACAAAATAATTATAACAATCATCCCAACTTCTTTGATCATTAATGCAACAACAACATTATCAGAAAAAATCAGGTGAAAAAATTCATGGGAATAATATTACTGAAAATCAACTTCATCGCATAATAACATCAGATGAATGATCGAGATTTAGGTACGAATCAAAACCCTAGATGCCAAGCTTCAATCGATCTAAAACTGAGTCGGCAGAAACCCATAGGCTTCATGATGCGATATGTTCTCTTTGAATACCTAAACCGTGACTCCATCTGACCTTGGCACTATTGAGAAGGTAAGATGATTACAGTAGAGATTGAAGAAGAAAGGGGGGAGATGGAGAGAGAGAGAGAGAGAAAGAGACACGGTAGGTGGGTTGTGAAAAGGTTTATAAGGGCAAAAAAAACTCAGTGGAATAATGACTAATCTCACTGGTAACGTGGCATGGCTACAAACATAACAGCTATTAACCCCACTATTGTTAATGTATATATATTTTTAAACAAATTACAATTAAAAAAAATGGCTAATGCAGGCCTTAGAAAGATTCGAACCTGACCAACTAACCAGACAAAACAATAGCCAAACCAACTGCACCACATAACCTTTTGTTATCATTATCAAACAAATAAGTATTTAACATAACAAAAAAATAAAAAAAAAATAATAAAACACTGTTCAAATGCCAAGGCTTATTATCATATTTATAATGATTGTCAATTAAGGATGTGCATATGATATCTACATCATGTAACTTAACACTAAACACATAATGATTCACAAAGCACAAAGATCACCATATACAAGACCCATCAAGTGCAACGATCAAAATTTATCGACTACAATGATCAAATTTGGGATATGAATTCCAACAAATTAACAAGCGCAACGAATTATCAAATACAATAATTATCAAGGGCTCCAAATCACCAAGTGCAACATATTGTTAAAGATTAGACAAAGGTGAAAGGTCAAAGTAACATATGATGAAGGTTCAAAGACTATAAAGTTTGGGGTACCGAGGTGATGTTTTTAGCTGATAAAAAAAATCTTCTGTAAAGATCAAAGCATCCTACATTAAGAAAACTAGTTGTATAAAATCATGCGCATTGCGCGTTTTACAATCGAGATTTAGATGAGGTGTTAATCAATCAATGAATTATACAATCGAGATTCCATTTTGGTTGTAAACGTTAAAAAAATAAAGAAATCTACACATAAGGTAACACATGAAATTTGTAACGAAATTACATAAGATTATGTTATTTATATTAATAGTATATAATACAATAAAAATTTTTAATAAAATAATACGAATAAAATAATAGTATATTATATATTAATTAGGGATGAGCATACAAGGCCGAATACCGATCCCATTCCGTCCCGATCCCGATCCCGATCCCGATACCGTACCGAACCGATACCGAACCGAGTGGTTTTGGGATCGGTATCGGTACCCATATTTATGGATTTTCGGTTTCGGTATTATCGGTATCGGTACGAGATCGGTATGGTATCGGTATTTTAAGGTAAAATACCGATACCATATCGGTACCGTACCGATACCATACCGTTCGGTATCGGTATTGTCGGGATCGGTATAATAAATTAATAGTATATAATATAAAAAAGTTTTTAAATAAAATAATTAGGGATGAGCATACAAGGCCGAATACCGATCTCGTCCCGTCCCAATCTCGATACCGTAACGAACCGATACCGAACCGAGTGGTTTCGGGATCGGTATCGGTACCCATATTTATGGATTTTTGGTTTCGGTATTATCGGTATCGGTACGGGATCGGTATGGTATTGGTATGGTATCGGTATTTTAAGGTAAAATACCGGTACCGTACCAATACCGAACCGATACCGTTCGGTATCGGTATAATATATTAATAGTATATAATATAATTATATATATTAATAGTATATAATATAATAAAGTTTTTAAATAAAATAATAATATAAATAAAATATTAATATAATTACTATTCATTTGATATTAATATTCAAATGAATTTAAAAATTAATATATTGTAATTGATAGGGCAATAGAAAAATAACAATTAGAGGTACATTAAATATGAAAGAGTCTATTTGCTTTCTTTACATTTATTTAATGTTATCATGGTGGGAGATAAAGATTTGCCATAAATGAAAAGAAAGCAACTATGCTTTACCAAACTACCACCATGATTTGAAAGAAAACGAAGATCTAGAAAAGCGTTTTTACTAAAAATTGATTTTGAGAAAGCCTATGATAATGTAAATTGAGAATTCTTAATTTCGATTATGAAGCAAATGGGATTTCCGGAAAAATGGTGTTTGTGAATAAAGGGGCTGTTGGAATCGGCTAGATCTTCTATTCTTGTGAATGGGTCGCCTACGTTTGAGTTCAAGTGTCAAAAAGGGTTAGGCAAAACGACCCATTATCTCCGTTTTTATTCTTTGTAGTTATGGAAGCTCTTTCATGTGTTAAAAAAAAGCTACGAGCATAGGAGAGTTTGATGGGATTAAACTTGATAAGCATGGGACGGTTCTCTCACATTTATTCTGTGCGGACGATGCTCTCATTTTGGGGGATTGGTGGGATAGTAATGTGGTGAAAGTGGCAAGGATTCTAAGATGTTTCTATGCATGCTCGGGGTTAAAAATTAACATATATAAATTGAATTTATTTGGTATTGGTCCGAACAATGAGGTGGAAGAAACGGCTATGGTTCTTGAATAGTTGGATGTAAAATAAGGGACTTTCCATTTGATTTTTTGGGGATTAAAGTGGGGGCTAACATGAATAGATGCAATAATTGGAAGAAAGTGATCGATGTCTTTGAAGCTAGACTTGTGCTTTGGAGGGCAAAGCTCTTATCTATAAGAGTAGGGTTACTCTTATAAAAGCGGTGTTGGAAAGCCTTCCAATGTACTACTTTTCTTTGTATAAAGCCCCGACCAAAGTGATTGACACCCTTGAACGGATTATGAAGAGTTTTTATGGTTCAGTTCTAATGATAAAAATAAGGTGCATTGGGTGGCGTGAGAAAGGGTGACGACTCCAAAAAAATTAGGCGGGTTGGGAATTAATAGGCTGAGGGAGATGAATGATACTTTGTTATTTAAATGGGTTTGGCAATATAGGATGGAGGATGGTAGTTTATAGTGAAGGGTAGTGGAGGCATGTCATAAAAACAATAAAAATTGGGAGTTTTTGCCTCTTAATGCGAATAGCTCGGGATGTTGGAAATCAATTGTTAAACTGGGGGGGGGGGGTAGTTGAAGGTAAATGATGTGTTGTTGCACAGTTTCATTAGAGCGAAGGTTAGAGATGGGAAAACAGTTCGTTTCTGGTTAGATGTTTGGTTAAGTGAGTATCCTTTAAAGCATAGGTGGCCGAATTTGAATAGATTGGAGTCGAACAAAACATGTTGGGTTGCGGACAGAATTGGAGCAGTTGATTAGTCGACTGTTGTGCAGGAAGAATGAAGAGATAATATTCAATCAGACGTTGCACGGTTGGAATGGCAGCAGTGGTTGTCTGCTGCTGCGGATTTGCAGCTGAGGGAGGGTTAGGACTGTTGGTTTTGGGCTGGGGATGCGGATAAGACGTTTTCTGCCAATGCAGTTAGAAAAAGATGCATCAACCGACTCAACACAGCAATAATTATGTGATGAAATGTGAAAACAGTCAACGAACCAGGTCAACATCCATACACTTTTCATTTACTATTGTCATTATATGTGCATCCTTATACATTTTTCATACATTATAACACCCCCCCCCCAGTCTAGTGAAGCATGAGTTGATCAGAAAACTCAACAAAGAACACTCGTTTAGTCATACAACACCCGGAAAATCACTAAACAAGTATTCAAAGAGGTTACTATGCCCTAACACAAGATAATTCACCTCTAACACATGTAAGTAATCACAAAAGGCTACTATGTGTTAACATCTAACAAACATATGTTCACCAATTCAATAACCTATAAAGCTATTAGATGTTTATGTCGTCATCTAACCTCTTAACATGACCCGGTAAAATCTACAAATCATACCCCATGATAACTAGATTTATAACCTAATGAACCTAACTCCCTTGTATTCAAGAGTGAGCACATTCCATTTAATAACCTAAGACCATGAACAATCGGTCCCTACACCTACAAGTCCTATCCGAATCCATCACCATGATATCCTAAACAATACATAACTACACCACCTATACATACACATATATGTACTCGCACAAATGCATATAGATAGATAGAGGTTGATTTGTCACACCTTTGCACTAATATAGGGTCTTACACTCCTGAAACTTATGAACGGACCTTGTTTCCTTAACATAAACCGTCACTAGAAGATCTTACCCAATCCTCGAAGCTTTCCCTTTCCTTGTCCATATCCAGGGCCGAAAACAAACACAAGAGGCACTCATGAGTCACTATCACCAAGTCCACTTATCACAAACAATAAGGACAAACATTCCTTCCCCTTTTCCTTTCTATTTCGGCCGAAAGAGACACCACATCAACCCCATCATTTGCATGCATGCCACTTAAAACAAAGCCCATCAATTTCCCCAAAGTTTCACCTAAATGGAAGCTTCTGCTCATGAGCAAGTCATGACACCTTTTAGCATTCCCTTTATAGTTGAAAGTAATGGGTGTTGACTCACCACATGCACACGATCGGCATCAAGGGAAGAAACAAGACAAAAGCTCAAACAAATTTCACTTACAACAAAATAGGACCTAGGATAGTAGGCTTCAACACTTCAACACATGACAATTGCCTAAACAAAACATCCTCTTCCTTCCTTGCATGCTCGGCTGAACACAAGACAAGAACACCTCACTTGTCACTTTCAAGCATGAGGCCAAACCTTGCATCAAATAGGCAATGTCAACTCATCCTCTACACCTCCGTATGCAAACTAGAACTACCTCTTTCCCTCCTAAACAACTAACGACCAATCTGTGAGAGGATGAACCATCATTATCAGGCTATCACCAATCTAGGCATCACCTTTATACACTAACATCATCCCAAGAAGCTTACACTTGCCAATCAATCGGCTATATAAGGAGCAGGGGACAATTGGAAGACTTGCATCGACAAACACCCACATAACTCTCATCTCCCTCACTATACACATCGGCCCTACTCAAAACCTCACCATCAAGCCACACCAAGGTGATCAAGGGACAAAGAGGAGCTTGGAGAACCACTACCATCGGCTACTAATGTCACACCCTCAAATTCCACGTGCGGGGTTTTACCGCGAGGTGCATGACAAACCAGGATCTAAGACAACGGTCACAATAAACGACACTATATGATACGTAAAAATGACATAAGCAAACCATTAAGTTTTCATAAATGATCCATCGCTGCGGAAGCGTAAAACTTTATTACAACACGAAATCAAAAGTATGAAGGTCTGAAAATACTAAATGAGATGCACATAAATCCTAGACGCCGTGAGACTCCGTGCGCCTATCGACAGCTGCTACCTTAGCAACCTGAGACAAACATGCTAAAAACGTCAGCAAATAATGCTGGTGAGTTCACAGGTTTTTAATGAATACCGACTCCAATGAATACTGACTCCCAAATGAATACCCATGGTCAATCCAGACCACATGCATGCAAAACATATGAATACCTGTTACTACTGCGATTGGAAAACCATTACTGGACTCGAATACTGTGAATACTGAATACGTGCCCGAATGAATACTGAATACTGAATACTGCATACTGAATACCTAAGAGACAACATGCACCCGTCCGACCTCCAGTCGACGAGTGGGGCGGGTCAAGCCCAAATAGATCTATCCACATTTCCCCCGTTGTGCATCCCCGCACATTCATGGTTCTCCCCGGGACTTCCAAAGATCGCATAGTAATATAATGAATACTCTAAAACATAATGAACACTTGAAAACATAATGAATACTCCAAAACCCAATGAATTCGTTAATACCAAAACGTGGTTGACACACCTTTCATGAAAACATAGTTGAAACGCCTTTTATGAAAACATAGTTAAAACGCCTTTTATGAAAACATAGTTAACACACGTTTAAAGAACACAGCATGTTTTCTCCCCCGAAAATGTAAAACCAGTAAAAGAGTGGGGCCGTGAAACTCATCTTAGAGTGCGCCTTCAGATACTTAGAATTTTGACACGTGTATGATGACCCAACTTAGTGACGACCAATCAATGAGTTTACATAAGTGTGATGACTACTAACTCGAAGGCTAATCAGTCCCCAAAGTTGTCCAGACCGTGACCGTGTATGTTGAAAACATGTTTAAACGTTAAACCGACCAAACCAGACAATACCCGGCATCCCATTGGTGACCCGACATCCCACGTGTTAGCCACATACAAGATATCATGCAACTTATGCAATTAATCACTTAGCATGCGCAAACATTCACCCTATCTAGCATAACGCCCAATTAACGCATAAACAAGTCCGAACACATGTTACTAAGTCACTAGACATGTTACGGAGTTCCTAACATGTTCCTAGGTGTCAATTCATGTTTCGGGATGTTAAAATATACATATGGCAGCATTACACGCGATTAGAAATCAAACATGTGATTAGGAAAAGTCAACTGGTGATTAGGAGAGTCAAACTAGTGAATAAAATTGTAATCACTAGTAAAATGGCGAATAGGGCTCCTAATCGTCTATAGTTCAGGCGATTGGGAGCCAATCGCCTATAATGAGGGCGATTAGGGCTCCTATTCACTAGTACTGCTCTGTTCCATCCTTTTTGCGCGTTTAACCCTCCAAATCAGATCTGAAACATGTGTAAACACCCAATATCCAACCCAAAACATTAACCCAACTATTTCAAGCAAAAACCCCTAATTTATCATCACCCTAGCCGTCCCAAATGCATGCGGTTTCTCAAAATAGCATAACTAGCATGTAAGCATCACATCAACATGCAAAACTTACCCTAAATAGCAAATATCCAGATTTTATCACATAACGACATTATCCGACATTATCCTACTGTTCTAGCATCATCCTAGAGTAAACCCTAACCTTAAACAATCATCGAAACACAACATATCATCATTAATCCTTCATAATCATTCAAACGGGTCAAAACGCCTAATATCAATATTACACATCTATGAACCTTCAAACTCCTAGGTTATCATCATATTAACTCATTTAGGTCAGAAACACAATAATAACACAAGAACAATCATGTTTAAACAATAAAAATCCTATCTTGCATGAATACATCACATATAACAAGTATAGAGGTTTGGGTTTGTTTTGAAACTGATTTTAATGAGTTTTCAAAGACACAAATGTTTAGAAATCAGGTCTGGACCTTTAGGGATCAAAACAATATCATTACAAAGGTTTGGGATGAAGAACACACATTGAAATGATGAGATTATGAGGTGTAAAGCTTGGAAATGTGATTTCTTGTTCAAAAACGTGTTACAGAGGTTGGATAAGGTGTGGGGTGTATTAGGGTTTCACAAATGATGTTTTGAAACATAAGGGTGGTATTTATAGGCGTTTTTAGTCGTCATGTGCAGATCAGGCGAGTACAGGATGGTTATAGGTGAGTAGAGCTGTAATCGCTAGTAACAACTAGCGATTAGCCCCCTAATCGCCTATAAGCCTTCCTATTCGCCCCTTTATTGGCGATTAGGGCTATCCCACATGCCCTAATCGCCCATAGCCTAAGTATTCGAGTTTTTGGCGCGGTAAACCCTATTTTAACATATATAAACACGTATTCACATACCGGCAAGTCATATAATGATTGTAAGCACATAATACATGAAAACTAACACGTTCCCATCCGTTCACCAATTCCCGGGACCCAAGATTTACGTGTGTGCGTTAAACCCGGTGATTTAACAAATCACCTATTCGTGTTCACGTGGTTATGGACCAACTCCCAATGATCCCATGGATCATTGTAACGACTCCCGATGATTCCCGGAACCATTGTAACGACTCAACTGACCTAGTTAAGTATGTTTGAAAACGTTTTTTGCTAAGGTAGACTTATGTGTTTTTGGTGATGAGAGGGGCGGGATGTTACAGATGGTATCAGAGCCAATCCTATGCCGTTCGGGATGGTGGGTGCATACCTCATCAGGGACGATGAGACTCTAACCTCATCAGGGACGATGAGACTCTAACGGGGGGTGAATGTGACACCCCAGGAAAATCCCACATCGGCCGTGGCCAGGAGAGATCCTTGGTTCATAAGTAATGTCTTGCCTCTTAAATCACCAACGCGTTTTGGGGCTTAATGTTAGTGGATGAGACGAGAACTCCACAGTTAAGCGTGCTCAGGTGGGAGCAATTTCAGGATGGGTGACCTCCTGGGAAGTCTCCACCAGGGCACCCAAAAACAAATCCGTGAGCTCTGGATGGGCAACCCATCGGGGCAAAGCGGACAATATTGGTGGTGAGAGGGGCCGGATGTTACAACTAACCTCTCTCATCTGATTAGGTAAGTTAGTTAACTCTCTCATGCTTCTAATTCATCTCTAGTCCTTGACTATGATGTTAACCTGACTACCGGCCCCTTTGGACACCATGAATCAACCTCACACAACTATAGATCATGCATTGTGTCACACTCACATAAATACGACTAGTAAGAAATCACATTGTTACTTTGGCTCACCTAGAGCATCATTCAAACGGCTTTTTATATCAAATAAACCAAGGGTGTAATGTTTTATTAAATCACGACTTGTTAAAATCAATTAAGAACCGGCCTAGACAACTAAAAACTTGCTTGGTTCACACCCGAAACTAGAGATTATAAAACATGGTGTTTACACTCGATTTCATCACTAAACACACGAACAACTCTTATAATGGCTCGATGAGACTCAAATAGGCATAAATCAACCGATTTTAGTCTACTAAAGAATCGGCTTCAAGATCCTTGGTGCATTTTGGATACGGTTACTACATTATAACACATGTTAAGTAGAGCTAAAACACATGTTAACCTTAGCTTGCATTTTATAAAGGGCTAAACGTGTGTTAAAGCATTGTATTATTACAATCCAACCACTCTTATTAGATTGGGAACCATTTAGGGACCCATGACGACATATTGAGGCCAATTTTGTTACAATAAATGCCATTTTAAAAGAACAACCGAAGTTCCAAAACCGTACACTTCACAAAATATACTAAAGGTCATTACGTGCATAATTACGTGGCCCACATACATTAGAAACAAGGTCCACAAATGTCGAGTGAACAACTTGTATGATAAACAACAGGAACGTACAATTTGTCGTGTCCTTAACATTCATAGGGCAACCATTGTCTGGACGGTAGCTACCTCACATTTTCAGCTTCACTAGACCACACGTGACACTATCAGGTGAGTTTTACGGCCCCATTTTACTGTTTTACATTTTGGGGGTTAAACATGCTTCAAAACGAATTTCATTTACAAGTGTGTGTACATTTTATCGTGACTACCATCTGGAACATGAGACATATTGTTTCATGAGCTCATTAGTCCTCGTACAACGTTTACTGTAACCATTAGCTATCAAAAGCTATGGAACACTTTAATAGATCTATTGGGTTGACACCCCCACTCTTGGTTAGTCGCTCTAACCGGTTACATACAAAAGAGTGTTAGTATTCTACTATACATACATTGTCTTTAGTGTACAATGCGCGAGGCATAACAGTCAAGAGGTTTGATTATGGGACTCATGGTTTGCACAGTAATCATTCGCTTAGCTAGCTTATGATTGGTCATACACGAATTACACATTGGTTTTACTCGTTATAATCAAACCCGTGAACTCACCAACATTATCGTTGACAAATCTTTTATGCGTATTTTTCAGGTAACTAATGGAGGGCCGCAGGCAGGGATTTAAGGGAGAGGTTCGAGCATGCACTAAGTGGTACCGCTAGGGATGGGTTTTGTCAATCCTATGATGTTTTTTTTTTTTTTGCCAATTCCATGAATTCTAGACACTATCTCCTTTTCCAGATATTTTATGTCAGTTTAAATAAATTATGACAATATCCATCTTTCGTGGTGGTATTATTTTAATAAAAATGTGTGTTGCTTGAACCTTGTGCTTGAAAACCTTTCGATGGTTGCATCCCCGTGTTTCCGCCTTAGCGGGGTGTGACATGAAATGGGTTAATTAGATCCCTTTAAAACGTACTATCATGGCGTGGAGGCCGAAAATGAATCGTTTACCAACCAAGGTGGAACTTGTGAAGAGAAATAAGACGATTCCGAATGTGATGTGTGCCTTATGCGATAATTATGAAGAGACTGCATACCATGTTTTTTAGGCTGTTTTGTTGCTAGTATGGTGTGGGACGGTATTGCGAGATGATGTGGTTTGTCGCCCATTTTTGCTTTTACGGTTTGATATCTTATGGAGGTGTTCAAAGCGGCTAGCGGAGGTAAGATAGGAAAGAAAATTGTGCACGGGGTCATGATTGTGGCGATGTGGTATATTTGGAAAGCGCGGAATGATAGCATTTTTAATGACAAGAAGGTGAATACAGAGGATATAGTTGCGAATGTCAAATCCTTTTCATTTTTATGGTTAAAGAATAGATCTAGGTTTAAGAAGATTGTGTGGAAAGATTGTTGTAAGTCTCCTTTGTATTTGTTGTAAGGTTGTTTTGACTTCAGTCCTTTATTTAGGACCGTTTTGGCGTTTTAATGAAAGTAGTTTAAAAAATGATTTGAAAGAAAACATCTATCTTGATAGATATCAAAGGGTTACTTCAAAAGGTTAAACTCAAATGTATGGGTGTGGAAAATGTGTTGGGGACAAATTATAGTCGTAACATAATGATCAAGATCAAACCAAATAAAAAGACAAAACAGGATGCTCATAAAGCGCAAAGAGTAATTGATCAAATTCGTGGGCGTTCCTATGAAGAAACACTTACGGTATTAGAACTCATCATCATCAAGCATGTTATCCCATTTTTACATTAGTTTATTACGCAATAGCAAATGCTAGTTCCAATATAGGTTCGGATGAAGCAAATTTAGCAATTAGTAAAGCTGAACCAAATATAGGTACTATCATGAAGAGATTAAACCTACAACTAGAGGTCGTGGGGTTGCAATACAAAAACCTACCTACCATATAGCTATTGTAGTGAAAGGCATATCCTTAAATTAATGAATATATAGATACGAACTCTATTATATGGTCACAAAAGAAAAAAAATTATACAACTATGTCGTATTATTATTTGTGTTGTCGTATTATTATTTATGTTGTAAAGGGGGAACATATGGCAAAACAAAAATCCTATTGGTTTTAGATTTGGTACAACCCAAGGTCATCATTCCCTTCCACCCAAGTTGTAGAGAAAATGCCCAAAGCCAATCACAGAGAAGTGTGAAGCTTCATAGTGTCTTTCTGTTCGATTTCAGGTAATCCGCACCTATTGGCACGTCTATTTCACCAAGCCACTCGGAAGTTCCAATGTCAATACATTGACGTAGTTCTGTAATTTTATATTTTCTTGTTTGTTGTGCATTCCTATAAATATGAGCCTCCTTCAAGTATTGTATAACATACTTTAGAATAAACGTGTACTCAGAGGGTGTCTGAGTTGGACGTTCCATTTCTAAAGGTTTGAATTCATCATTGTTGGAGTCTTTATGACGATATTGAAGTGCTGATCATGTTGCTAGATTTTGTTAGCATCATCATAGGAGAAGATTGTAAGGATTTATGAAGGCTTAGGTACCAAAAATAAACAAGTTCAACTTATGCAAAAGTTAAACATAAACGAAAGTTCAAGACATACGTAAGTCAAAGTTTTGCATACCTATTAATGTGAGAGTTACATGAGAGCATTTCAAGATGGGCGCGAAGTTTATTGGGGTTGATCATAATTAGATTTAATTAGAAGGGGCTAAATTGTAAATTTTCTATATCTTGTGTGGGACTAAAAATAGCATTATGAGAACTTTTATTTAATATAAAAAACTAAATCATGAATCACATTTCACATTTAGAAAGATTTAGAGGTAGGGTCTGTTTCTCATGGGGTAATGAAATATGCAAGATAATAGAAAAGCAAGGTTATGAAATGAATCATTACCATTTCATTTCATTTCATTTCTTGTTTTGTTGCTATATGAGAATAAAATAAATAACTATTATGAGTTGTTTGCTAGAAAAGAAAAGACGAAAGAATAAAATTTATGGTGAATTGTGGTTAATGGCCATTATGGTGGGTGGTGAAATGTGGCGGTGGTTGGTGGCCAAGGAGATGGTTGGTGGCGGTGGTGGTGGGTGGGTGGCGGTGGTGGTGATAGTGGTGGCCCGGGTGGTGGGTGGTGGGTGGTGGTTGCGGTGATGGGTGGTGGCGACGACGGGTGGAGGTGGCAGTGGCGATGAGGGTGGCAACGGTTCTGGTGGCCGAGACGACAGTGGTGGGTTGGTGGCGGCGGTGGTGGGTTGTGGGGTTTGTTAATGAACAGTGAAAAATATAATGAAATGAAAAAAACAAGAAGTGTGGATGGAATGATTTTGAAGGAGTAGAATGTCTTGTGTATTGGGTGATTCCATTCTCTATTTTTTCCCTCGCAATGGTCCATTACACTTCGCCTCCCATTTCAGCATACTAAACGCTATAACACCCCAACCGATGGTGGAAACATCGGGATGTCACGTATTGATGATTGTTCAGTAGCTCATGGTAAATAATAAATTTCAATAATTGATTTATATACATTACATACAATTGTTCTACAAGAATTTGTACATCAAAATAAAAATAATACTAGATACACATCTTCAAGCATTAACTCTAATCTTCAAGCAAGCTATAACCTGAAACATGTTAAGTTTGAATATATTTTGGGTCAACAAAAATGTTGGTGAGAATTACATAGGTTTTGATAATTGAATAAAAACTTGTACAATTCGAGTGTCATGGCAAGTCTAGTCCATATGTGAAAACAAAACCATCGGGTAAATCGAGTGCATAATCAAACCTTGTGACTAGAATATTGTGGTCCATCCCATACGCATATGGTTCACTCGATTTTGTTATAAATTCGATAACAATCACCCACGCTACCTATGTAGGAGGTACACGTATCCGGGTAGGATTGTCAGTCCAATAGATCTATCATTGTATACCGTCGGCTGATCAATGTTAATGATTATGCTATAATAATGTGCTTACCCTAGTGATGTTTAAGACATAATGCAACATAGAATAACACATAGACACTTATGATTGAATTGTAAATTGAATGTTGTAACATGTTTCACCCCAAAATAGTGAAATGGAAAAAGGGCTATGTAAAACTCACCATGATCGTTACGATGAACTTGAAAGGAAGCAACAAGAATTATGCTTGAACCTTAAATGTGTAGATCAACTTGACAAGAGTTTCTAACGTCACTCCAAATTTATGACAACCTAAGTAAAAATATATTCTAGATTAATTTCACTTTAGGATTCATTGACTTGTCGGTTGTCCGGCAACAAGGACTCAATATTAAAGGGACTTAATAGGTTCAAAGTTGTATTATATAAAATCATATTGTTCAGAACTCACAAATTTATTAATATGATGACATTAGAATAACATGGATAATACATAACCTTTTAATTACTAATATAAAAAAAAATACAATATCTATCCATCCTTCACGTTTCAAAATTGATTGTATAAAAATATGAAGTATTAACTTCATAATCCTTTCAATGATGACAATATTATCAAATAATAAAAAAACATCTTTTATAAGTATTACAAATTCTCGGAGTCTACATGAAACAATAAAATCCTTTTAAAACAAATTTTTGTTATTAGTATGTGAATAATATAGTTAAACAATAAAATCCTTTATTTGCTTAAAGCTTAGTGGGGTATATGCTGATATGATATTATATCTAAAAGAAAATAATTATGAAAACACAATTTTAGTTAAATGGTCTAATGACAAAATTTTGTATCAAAAATCCCATAATACCATGCATGTTGTCTTCTTGTTTAGATATCACAGCCGTTAGTGCCTACCCAAACCCCAAATAACCAACTTTCATTCACATAAGTTAAATACTGATCCTAAAAATCAAATTAAGAGTTGTCTTTCTTGTCATGAAACGAAATGAAAACAACAACAAAATGGTTTGGAAGCTTACCTCAGTTTGGCCTGGTTCGACACCGGTAAGCTGGGCGGAATCACGACGGCGGTGGTGCTACGAACTGTTACAAAGATGACGTGAACTAGGGGTTGGTAGGAGGTGGCGCGTGAAAGGTTGCTCTGGTCGCATGGGTTTTGTTTAGACGAAACCCGGTGGCCAGAAACAAAAGAGGATTGTGAGGTAAGGTTATGTGAATATGGTGGGTGAAGAGAAACCGGTCGGAATGGAACCGAGAAGAATAAAGGGAAGAGATGGGTGTCGTGGGTTTTTAGGCTCCGCCGTACCTCATCGGACGTCGGAAAACAGAGAGGTGTTGGGGATGGTTGATCATTGATAATATATGAATTGTTCTTGATTTATGTGAAAGATACAATGTACAATATATAGCCGAATGACAGCTAACTATACTCCTATCTATATGGAAGGGAATACATAAATGATAATAACTATAATGGCACAATCATCGCTAGTCTTTGACTAGGATTATCTTGACTGATACTCATATGATCGTTTTTTTTAAAGAAACATTTTGCATTTTAGTCCCTGGATTATGAAAGATTTCCAAGACTCATTTACGACTTTTATTACTTAAAAAAAATTATTATTTCCAAATGTATATGTATAAACTTAATGAAAATTTAGGATCGTAAATAAAGAAGTGTGTTTTCAAACCATTTTAGTATGGCAGAAATTAAGGTGATGGTTTAATTATTATAATGTAGTTTTATGGAATATTTGGAATTTATACGCTAAAAAATAAAAAAAAAATATATACTTGAAAATTTTCATAATGTCACAGTCTCCCCTGCTTTTGGAAACTTCGCCCCGAAGTTTTATATTAAAAAAAAACCTTAGAGTCGAGGGTAGTTAGGTAAGTGTTAGTGCGATTGCGGTTTGGGTTTAAGGAATGGCAAGAGTTATAGGTGACATAGTAAGCTGTTTATTTTAGATACATGGAATGATACCAATGAACTCTAAGCTGTGGTTGGATGGGGATAAGGGTCTATATAAAACACTAATACTAAGTATTTGGGGCTGCTTGAGATGATTGACCAAATGAACTACTAACTACTAGGGTTTGTTATTGGTCCGACACCCCGTCTAATTTTTTTTAATATATCTTTAGTGTTTATATATAGGGTGTACCGCAACTAACCCACCACACCTATGATATTTCAAAAATAAAGAAACAAATAGCCTAACCTCCTTATAGGGATGATAGCCTAGATGCAACCACAAGATTGATCCTTGACTAGCACTTCCTGGATTGAAGTAACCTGCAAATAAGATTAAGTGGGTAGGGAGACGACTACACGAGGTAGTAGTTTATAACAAAAACGTGGGTGAATGAGGATACTATCAAGTGTGATAGCTCTTAGGGTTAGCCAAAAGTGTCCCCTCTATTAAGGATATGATCCTTTATATAGAGATGGACGTATGCCACCATTACCCAAAACCCTAATCGTAATGGGCCAGGCCCGATTAGGGTTGTCTCCACTACCCAAGGATTATCTTAGTAAAGTAGTTAAGGGACACCCATAAATAAGGAAACATGGAACGATTACCGCTTTTACCGCTTCCGCGCGCGGGCATTACTCCGTAATTATAGGATAGCCGTTACTGCTTTGCTTGCTGGCGAAGTTTACTTTGCGCTCGAGGAGCTTCTCCGTGATATTGCAATCCGGGTTTGGGTATGCTTTGCGCAATGATGAGCACCCAATCCCATCAAGTCCCCCCAGTCCAGTGTGTACCCTTTTCTCGAGTTTATGAGGGAGGAGGGTGGATGGTGGACTCATAGTATTGATGCTCTGATGATAGCTCATCCTATTTTGGTAGCGGAAATAAGGTGTTGGTGGAGGATTTGTTCGGATTAATGAGAACCCGGAGTGTCGCTAACGCCGATGGCGGAGAACGGTACTTATTTTGACGTAAATTCTCCGCGACCGCGAACGTGTCACGTTGGTGGAAGACAGTTGTCTATTTCTGAGCGAGGTGTGGTGGGTGGCGTCTGTCACAAGCTATGCCTGTGTCAGTGAGCATCCCATCAGTTATGGCAGACGGCTGCGTCAGTCGCGTGAACGCGCGTGCTTAGCGCGTGTGCCGCCTATTTCGCTATTCGATGCCACGTGTCGCGTGGAAAGTCGTTTCCACTTACCCAGGCTGACGTCACTGGCAGTTATTGCACAGAGTATAAAGGTATTTCAAAGTTTTATCAACTGACACATTTCCCACTCCTTTCTTGACCTAATTTCCTTTCTTCCAACTTCCCTAAAAAATGTCTCAAGAAACTTCCGGTGCTGCCGACCAATCCAAAGTGACTGAGAAGACCGAGAAAGGTATTACCACTACCGTTGTCAAATGGGATGCGTCTTCGTTTTCCACCTTTCTTGACCAGTACGGGATTGAAACTGCCTGGGAGCCGGAATTACCAGCCGCCGGTAAAACGGCGTTGGAAGCTTCCCCTGGCAAGATTGCATTATATGAAGCGTTCTTTACCCGGTGTTGCTTCCGTCTTCCGATTACGAAGTTCTTGGTTAGTGCCTTTATGAAATATGGGGTTCATCCCACACAGATGACTCCTTTTGGGCTATCAAGACTGGTACATTTCGAGGCGACCTGCCGATCATTAGACTTGGAGCCAACCTTTGACATGCTGAACGTGTTCTACGTTCTGGAAGAGGCTCGTGGGGGATCCGGGTGGTATAGTGTAGCACCGCGACGGAATCGGACTCAGGTGGTCTCGGAGAGTCCAAAGTTGATGTATGACTGGAAGGAAAAATTTTTCTACATTCATAGGGGGGTAATCCCTGTTGCTCTGCAGTGGATGAGCGTTGGTGTGAAGGAGAGAATTGCGGAGTTCCCTCCGATGAAAGATTACAAAAACCAACCATGGTATGAAACCCTGTGCGCCCATGCTACTCCTCTGTCTATGGAGAAGTGCCCTGAGGGAGTGCTTGTAATGTTGGGTCTCAGCCGTTTGGGGAACCCAGAGGGTCGTGAGCCTACCACGGCTGATGCCAGTAAGTAACATGTCTATTCCCTTTTCGCTTAGTGGTTTACTTCAATGTGATATTTTCTCCTTATGTTTTGGTCTCTGTAGGGATGACGAAGTTTGATTTGTTCGATGCTCGTGGTGCTGCTAAACTAAGTTACATAGCTTTACCCCCTGGTGCGCCTACAGTCATGGAGCGATTGGAGCGCAATTTCTTAATGCCTCAACTCAAAGATGCTCCACGCCATTATGCGCGTACAGGTATTCTCTTCTCTTTGCTGCTATGTGTCGGTTATGACAGTCACGGTAGCGGACTGTTCCTGCGCCAAGAAGGGTGCGGTGTGATTCGCGCATTTCCTACTTTGATCCGGCGTGCCCTTTGTTTTAGGCGCAGGAATCCACTCCGTGAAGAAACCTGGTGTTGGCCAGGGAGAGACCTCCCCAAGTCGTAAAAAGATGGCATGTACAGGTAAGCCTGTTTGTAGTTATTAGAATGGTGATAACCTCTGACTTCGTTTGTATGTAATTTAGGAACTGGGCCGAAACGCCAGCGCAAAGAGTCGCGCAAGGGGAAAAAGGTGGCCTCGAGCTCCGCAGCGTCTAAAGGAGATGATGAAGCGACGGAATCCGATGAGGAGGTTAAGCGCCAACGTACCAGCGGGCCTACTCCTCCGGATGATTCCGTTGAAGTATCAACTGAGTTGTATCAGAAACGCCATGACGAACTTGCCCAAACACAAGTGCAAGTCCCGAAGCCAACTTCGGAGAGCGTAAAGGTGGCACCGTCAAGTGTGGGTGCGGATCCGGCTACTGGAGGGGAAACGAATGCTATGCCGAGCGGAGTGAAATTGGTTGTTAAGCCTCCGCCCAAACATCAACCCCTGTTCATAAAATCTGTTAAGCAAGCTTCTAGTGAGCTACCCGGTTAGATTCCGTTATCTCCTTTATGGATGGAGAGCATAAGTTAATTAATTTCATGTGTTTGATTTTTCAGGTAAGGGTCCTGTTCAACAAGGGACTGTGAAGAAACCGGCTGCGAGTGTGAAAGAGGTGAGTGAGCCCGTCCCCGAAAACGCGGAAGGGACGAATTTGTCTGTTTTGGGGACGCAGCCAGCTGTTCAAGTTGAAGGAGTGGCGTTGACTCCTGAGGCAAGCAAGAAAGCTGGGAAACGTCCACTGATGGAGCCGTCACATGTGGATGTTGATGTTGCAAACGTGTCCACTGACGTTTCTCATGAGGAGGGAGGTATTCAGCTTGATCAGCCTCCTGCACCAAGTGATCTTGTTACCACAGAGGTGCATGCGGAGAAAACGTCTGCGGGTGTGATGTCATCGGCCGCAACCCCTAAAAGGAGTGCAACTGAGACACTGCAAGGATCATGGAGAACAAGTGGAGGTAAGGGAAGAATAGCTCCCCCGGACTATGATCCAAACAGACCTTATCAACCCCGATGGGACATTAAGCAGACGACTCGGTTTACCAATCCGCTTGTCGCAGAAGAGTTCATTGCCTACGCTGTGCCGCCTAGCGAACGAGACTACCAGGATGGCATAGATCGTCGTTCGCTGATGTCTGATATGAGCTTGAACCTAGCGCTCTGCTTTAGTAACTATGGGTCGATCATGAGGCAAGAGGAAGAGTTCCAGCGATCTTGGCAAGCTTTGAGGAGTGCAGAAGATGCACAGAGAAAAAGGGAGGAGGAGTTCCAGCGCTCCCGCGTGGATTCTCGCTCGGAAGTTGAGCAATTGAGGGGTCAACTTCGAGCAGCCGAAGGTGAGATCCAAAAGTTGAAGACGGAGAAAGCTGAAGCTGCCAAGCAGTGGAAAGAATCTTGTGAGCGCACCAACCTAGACCTTGAGCGTAGGGGGAAGGCCGTTGAGAAGGTGAAGAATGATCTTGCCCGAGTGGTGCTCGAGGCGGAAGAGAAGCAGAAGGCTCTTGATGCCAAACAGGCTGAGTTGGCCGACATTGTGATAAAGTTGAAGGAACAGCATGAAGCCCTTGTGACTGCCACAACGCGGATGTCCGAGTTGGAAGGACAGGTTAAGGGGCTTGCTAATGAGAAGGCACAGCTTGAAGAGATGAATTCTTTGTTGGATTCTTCGCGCGTGCAATTGGAAGTAAACTTTCAACAGACCCAAAATGAGCTCCAAACTGCCGTACAAACTTCTCGAGCTGCTCAAGAGCGATTGTCTTGGATGATGCAGCATGGTCTTCAAGGGGTGAGATTATTCGTAATTTAGGTCTTATGTTTCTGCTATGTGTTTTTAACGTTACTGGTTCATGTGTGATCCATAGGTCTTCAAGCGCATCTGGAATGAGCCCAAATTTGGCGATGCGGTGGCGAAGATTGGAGCCCCATCCATGCGTAGTGGTGTGCAACAGGGATTTGCTGAAGGCTATCATCATCATGCTGCTGGCTTAGCGCTCGAAGATGGAGAACATTTTGGTAAGCCATATGAGGATGAAGCCGTTGCTGCGCAGCAAGAATTTGAGACCCTTACATTTGATGTCTTTGATGTGGTGGACCAATGCTTGAGAACGGAAGATCCTATTGGGCAGCTTCGCAGCTACTTCGAAGAGTCTGACCGCCTTGGCGCGGAGATGGAAGAGAAAGAGCGCAGGGAGGAAGAGGCGCGGAGAGCTGCGGCGCAGGGAGGAGGAGAGTCATCTGCTGCTGGTGCAAGCTCTGGCGCAGTGCATGAAGAAGCTGAAGTGGACACGTACATAGATTTTATAGACTATGAGTGATGTTCGTTGCCTTCCTTTGTTGTTTTAACTTTTGTTGCTTTGCTGAACAATTATCTGCCCCTTTGTATTCTGTATTTTTTGGATCTTTGTGCTTAACTTGAATTTGTGTGATGATTAAATTTGTCATAATGATTGTATGACGTCACCATTGAAACGGATGCCACTTGTCCCTGTGTGCTGACGTCGTCTGACAGTATTAACGGCGCTTCAGGTGACTGATGTGACGGTTAGCCTCCCTACTCGAGTATTAACCATTAATGGTAATTAATGGGCTGCCCTTTTTTTTCTATAAAAGGTTAACTATTGTTTACCATCCAAATACAATACTTTTCTTTTCCTCACTTCTTATTCCAATGGCTTCTCCTTTAAGAATTACCAACATTGAAGTTGAAGCACTCCACGGGATGCTAATGTTATCTGATCATCCTCCTGTGATCAAAGTTCCTCCTACTCCCATGCACCAGCTGGCCACCTTTTGCGGTTATCTCCTGCTGACTGGAGATCAAGTGAATCAAGAAGGACCGTCTGCTGCTCCGGTGAAGATGAAGAAGTTGGATGAGCTCAGTGATATGCCAAAGATTCCCAAACATAGGCTTCGTCGAACATCCACTGGCTGGCAGCATGCTGCGTAGCAGGGATGGTTATCTTTTGTTGCTAAGTAATTAATGATGCATATATTGTACTGATTAGGCCACCCCTTTTGCTTTTTGTATGTCTCTTTTTTGGTTAGTGGCATGTATGTAGTATCAGCTTGTCGTGTTGTTTTTTGCAGCTTGTTGATGCCTCGTAACTGACTGTAATGCTTTTTGATCATGGTTGTCATTGCATGTAATCGACATTGAAATAGTACAAAGTAAAATGAAATTTTCCTTTATTGAAATTGAAACGAACGTAGCCATAGGCTATTTATTACAATCATGAAATAATTCCCTATAGGTAACAAATGCGCAACTGGGCTGTGTTCCATGTACGCGGGATTGGGGTACCATCCAAACGCTCTAGAGCATAAGCGCCCTTCCCCAATACTTCTTGCACCTTGTACGGCCCTTCCCAGTTTGGCGCGAGCTTGCCTGGCTTCTCCGCGTTGGATGCTTCATTGTTGCGAAAAACATAACCCCTACGCGGAAAGCCTCTGCCTTAACCTTAGCATTGTAGTATCGTTCGAGCTGTCGCTTGTAATTGGCTTCTTTAATAGCGGCCATATCTCTGCGCTCTTCTAGCAGATCCAGATTGAGCTTTAACTCTGTGTCATTGACTCGATGATTTGCCAGTAAGATCCTTGGTGATGCGCAATGCATTTCTGCGGGTATGACAGCCTCTGTCCCGTACGTGACGCTGAACGGTGTTTCTCCGTTACTTGTCTTAGACAGTGTGCGGTGAGCCCATAGGACATGAGGGAGCTCGTCAACCCAACCAGTGCGCTTTGTACCAAGCCTGGTTTGTATGCCTTCCACTATGCTTCTGTTTGCGCGCTCGACTTGCCCATTACCTTGTGGGTGCGCTACCGAGGTGAATATCTGACTGATACCCATGGAAGAGAGCCATTCTTGTAAGTGTTGGTCTGCGAATTGCGTGCCATTATCACTTACGACCTCCATCGGTAAGCCAAAACGGCAAATGATGAATTCCCAAATAAACTTCTTGATGCTTTTTCCATCAATTGACGCTAAGGTTTTTGCTTCCACCCATTTGGTGAAGTAATCAATTGCCACCACCAAGTATTTGACGTTTCCGGGAGCTGTGGGGAAAGGGCCCACAAGGTCAATGGCCCACTTTTGAAATGGCCAAGCCGTGGTAACGGGTATCAAGTTGTTCTTGGGCCGCAAAGTTCCTGGCGCGTGGCGCTGGCAAGACTTGCATTTGCGCAGCTCTGTCATGGCATCCATGTGCATTCCGGGCCAGTAGTATCCCGCATTCATTATTTTAGCCACAACCATCCATGGGCCAGCGTGTAACCCGCATGACCCTTCATGGATATCTCTGATAAGGTACGTTGCTTCTGCGGAGTCAACACACCGCAGCAACGGCCCTAAATATGAGCGCCGATATAATGTTCCGTCTATGATTTGATAATGCAGTGCCTTGTTCTGGAGCTTTCGAGCTTCTGCCTTGTTATCTGGGAGTGTCCCATGCATGAGATAAGCTTTGATGGGAGTTGTCCAAGATGTTTTGCCGGTTTGGACAACATTAACTTGCTTTTGGGGAACGGATGGATGATCCAACACCTCCACCCGCACATCTTTCGCCAGATGGTCGAAAACTGTCGATGCCATCTTACTTAACGTGTCGGCGGGCTTATTTTGGCTTCGCTTGATGTGGTTAACCTTGCAGTATTCAAAATCACGCATGAGAATTTTAACTTGCTCTAGGTACAAAATCATCGATGCTTCGCGCGCTTCGTATGAGCCATCGATGTGGTTTGCTACCAGTTGAGAATCGACGTGAGCTTCCAAGTGTTGTATACCCATCTTTTTTGCGATGCGCAATCCCACGAGCAACGCTTCATACTCTGCTTCATTATTTGTTGTTGGGAAATCGAGCCGGATTACGTATGTGAAATCCTTCCCCTCCGGAGTGATTAGGCGCAAGCCTGCTCCTGCGCCGTCCTCATTGCATGCCCCATCTGTGTACAGCTCCCATTTCTCCGCTGGTTCGGGAGTGGGAGAATTGACATGTGCTTGTTGGCATTCAGTGATGCTTTCGGAGGGGACCTCTGCGGCGAAGTCTGCAAGTACCTGCCCTTTAAAGGATGTTCTGGACTTATACTCAATGGAGTGCTCTCCCAGCTCAATGGCCCACTTAGCCAGGCGGCCTGATAATTCTGGTTTGCGCAAGATATCATTAATACGGAAGTCTGTGAGGACAATGATAGGGTGTCCTTGGAAGTATCTCCGCAGCCTTCGTGATGCGTGAACTAATGCCAGCACCAGCTTTTCCATCATGGAGTATCGGGTTTCTGTATCGAGCAAAGTTCTGCTGACATAATAAACTGGGGTTTGAACACCCTTTCGATCAACCAAGAGAACAGCACCTATTGCCTTGTCCGTTACCGATAAGTATAACGTTAATGGCTCCTTTGGAAGTAGCGCTGTGAGCGTAGGCAAGTGACTTAAACATTCTTTCATTTCCTTAAAGGCTGCCTCAGCCTCATCTGTCCAAGCGAAATTCGATTTCTTGAGACAACTTTTCAATGTATTCACAAAAGGGAATGACTTGGAGGCATAATTTGAGAGAAAACGATTGAGGGCTACTAGGCGCCCCATGAGTGTCTGAACTTCCCGGACCGAAGATGGAGATGGCATGCGTTCAATTGCCTGTACTTTATCGGGGTTCGCGCGGAAACCATCTTTAGTAACAACCACCCCTAGAAATTTGCCTTCCTCCATTCCAAAGGAACACTTGCTCGGATTAAGTTTCATTCGGACTGTGCGGAGTTGATCAAAGGTTTTTTGGATATCCACAAGCATTTGGTCTTCTTCCGTGCTTTTGATAACCAAATCATCCACGTATACTTCGAGATTGACTCCGATTTGTTTGCTGAACACGGTGTCCATTAAACGCTGATATGTAGCACCCGCGTTTTTCAATCCGAATGGCATCTTGGTATAGCAATAAGTCCCCGTATCCGTGCGGAAAGATGTCTTGTCTTCATCCTCCTTTGCCATTTGGATTTGATGATACCCTTTATAGGCATCAAGAAAACACTTGAACTGAAATGGTGCCAGTGAGTCTACCTTTAAGTCTATCTCGGGTAGTGGATAACAGTCCTTCGGGCATGCCTTATTTATGTCTTTATAATCCACGCACATCCGCCAGCCCCCATTGGATTTCGCTACCATGACCGGGTTAGCAACCCAAGTTTGGTATCTTGTTCTTCGCAGAATGCCTGTGTCTAATAATTCAGCAACTTGTTCGTTCATGGCCCTTGTTTTCTCTGGCCCCATACTGCGTTTTTTCTGGACGGTTGGTTCGACAGACTTGTAAACGTTGAGCCGATGTTCCGCAATATGGCGTGGAACGCCCACCATGTCCGCAGGTTGAAAGGCAAAGACGTCCATGTTCTTTGTTAATAACTGTTTCAAGTGCGCACGTATGGTGTCTGAGATTACTGGGCCAATGACAACCGTCTGATCTGGGAATTTAGGGTTAATAACCCATTTTTCGGGATCAGTGCGGTTTGCCGGTTTCATTATCTTGGGGGGCTTGCATGTGTCTTGTTAGGACAAAGAGGATTGGTGAAACCACTTTTGGAAACCTTAGTCTAATTCACTTCTGTCATTTTGGCTAAGTATAGAAGAACTGAAGAGAAGACAAGAAACTGCTGAAGAGAAGATATGAGAAGTGCTGAAGAAGAAACTTCATCAGAAGTTCTGAAGTCCAAACCAGACAAGTTCACTTCAGAAGTACTGAAGACAAACTACTCATCAGTAGTTTGTCATTCATCAGCACTTAGCATCAGATATTTTCCACCGCCTTTTGTGTCAGTAGTTTATTGTTTATTATTACTTTTAGCTGTAATTGTTTGTTTCAATGTTGCAACTTGTGCAACTTGTTTCTGATATTTGTATACTTGCTTTATGGGCAAGTTACATGTATGTAAACGTCTATAAATAGGAGGCTTCAACCTTCTATTTTAGACATTGATTTTAATAGAAAAATCCTTCAAACACTTTCACTGTTCTATTCCATTTCAGTATTTATTGTGAATCTGTCTAAGTATCTAATTCTCATTTACTGCTTAGATTCATAATAAATACTTGTCATTATTAGTTTCAATCATCAAGGGGGAGTAATAACTCCTCTTAAGTATAAAAAGTGTTGCTTTAACTTATACATTCCGCTGTGCTTACAATCTGATATACAAGAGCTTGCTAAACACTTAAGTGTCAAAGATAGCAAGTTCTTACTTAAACAAAGAGCATACTGATCCAACAATTGGTATCAGAGCATTGGTTTATCTGATCACATATCAATCTAACAAATTGAGAATCAGACACAAAGCTCTTATTGATACTCAATAAAAGATCAAAAGTTCACTTTTTATCAACATCCATCACTTAAAAGAGTCATCTGACAAATCAATACTCTTTAAAATGGATCCACATAATACTGGTTCTGCTACTAAACCTGCCATGCTTGTAAGAAATGAATACAACATATGGCAAAAGAGAATGGCACATACCTTGTCACAAACCAACACAGGTTGTTGGAGATCTGTGATATATGGTCCTCACAAACCAGTAAACATAAATCTTGAAACTAAAGTTGAGGTTCCTAAAGAACCAAAAGACTATACAGATGATGATTTCCTAAAACTTGAGCTAGATGCAAAAGCATTCTCTATGTTGGCAATGGCTCTCCCAAATGAGATATACTCTGGCCTTTTACATTGTGAAAGTGCCAAAGAACTCTGGGATTGTCTTAAAGAACAGTTTGGAGGAACTGAAGAGGTGATTGCCAACACCAGAGAGATATTAGCTCAACAATATGAGACATTTGCTCACATTAATGGGGAAACTTTAACTCAACAATTTGAAAGATTCTCCTCATTAATATCTGAGCTAAAGTTAAATGGTCAGACCTATACAACAGTATCTATGCTACATAGATTTTTAAGGTCTTTACCAGACAAATGGGAAACATACTCCATTGTTTTAAGATCCTCACCAGATTTTAGCTCCCTCACTCTTACAAAACTCCATGGGAGATTACTTACTTTTGAGAGAGAGATTGATCAAAAGAAGAAATTGCAATCATCTGGTAAAACTGCTGATGACTACCTACCAGGTAGTACAGCACTTTTGGGACAAGACTCACCAACTTGTTCCTATGGATCTTATGACAACATTGACATAACAACTGGGATCTCATCAGAAAGATCTTTCCCAGGTTATGACAATGATGACCAAAGTCAAACTGCTGATAATCTATGTTTTATCATGGATGATTTGAAAAACTTTAGCAGTGATGACTTAGAAGAAATGGACATTTTACACCAACTGGCCATGCTAAGCATTAAAACTAATAAGTTTTATAAAAGGTCAGGAAGGAAATTTCCAGGATTGACCAGTAATACAAAAATTGGTTTTGACAAATCTAAACTGAGATGTCACAAGTGTCAGAAGTAGGGACACTTTGCTAGAGAGTATAGAAACTCTAGCTTTAACCAATCACAATCTGGAAATAACTTTAACCCCAATTATAATAGGAATAATGGAACTCAAGGGAGTGCTCATTTTGTACAGGCACAAGCTCCTCAACAGCAATACATGCCACAAGTACAATATGTTCAAATGCCTGCTCAACAGATGCAGAGCCAACAATCAATCCCTCCCTTTCCAGCTGCTCAACAACCTCCACAGCCTCAACAACCCTCTCAACAAAGTCTTTTCACCTCAGGGTATGTTGACTGGAGCAGTCTTCCTTTTGACACCACAGAGTGCAATCCTGATGCAGACAACAAGGTGTTTGACATCAACTGGGGAGAACCAGACAATGGCAGAAAGAACTTTGCCTTAATGGCATTTGAAGGCTGTACTTCAAAATCTGCATTGTCACAGGTATCAAAAGAATCTTTGACAAAACTTTGCTCAAATTCTTGCAAAGAAACTTTTGCTCTCATAAGAGAGACAAATGTGCACTTACAAGGAAAAGCCAATGATTTAGAAAGAAAATACACTCAGATGAAGTGTGATTTAGAGAGAAAACTTACTGCTAAAACAAAAGAAGCCTCTAAATTAACTAACTCAGCTATTGAAACCCAAGCACAAATTAAAATGATGATAGAAGATCTTGGAAATGTCAGAAAAGAGCTTGCTGACACCAAGATCAGTTGTGAAAAATGGGTGGATTCTTGTAAGGGGTACCAGCTATTGCTAAACAAACAGAGTGCTTCAAATGTTAAGTTTGGCATAGGGTACCATCATGTTGAAACACCAACAGATTTCTCTCCCAAAACTACTGAAGATGGGAGAAAAATTGTTTCAAATGAAACTTCTGAAGGGAAAGACTGCACATCTTTCCATGAAAACTTTCTAAACAGAAATCCTGGTATTTTCAAAGAAAGTACTTCAGAAGTATTAACAAAATCTGACAACAAGCCATCAGTAGTTTCATCTACATCAGGAGTTGAGACCCTGAAAACTACTGATGAGCAAAATCTTTACACTAATGTCAGAAATTTGCCTTTAGATCAAAAACAAAAGGCAAAAGAGTGTGAAATTTGTGGTCTGTTCAACCACAAAACAGAGTTTTGTAGATACAGAAAAGGAATTCAGTTCAATCATAAAATTAAACAACAGGTTGTGGGAAATCAAATCAGGAATGATTATGAAAGAACATTTAATCCCAAGAAACAACAACCTGAAAACACTTTTTCTCAGAAAAAGATAAAATCTCAACTAAAATCTTTTTCTCAAAATTCTTTGTCAGTAGTTAGACCTGAATCATCAGCAGTTTCACAAACTGCTGAGATTCAAAAACTAATGAACTTGGTACAACTACTGATGACCAAGGTTGATGGTGGTCCTGAAAAGGATACCACCATGGTTCTTAATGAAAAATCCATTGCCAAAAAGACATGGATTTCTCAACCTGGTCAAGAACAAACTGTAACTGTTCTCAAGAGCAAACCCAAAGCCAAACAGGCTTGGGTTCCTAAATCTAACTAATTTGTTATTGTGTGCAGAGAGTTTCCACGGGCTTAAACAGCATATGGTATGTTGATAGTGGAGGCTCTATGCACATGACTGGATGCAGATACCTGATAAACAATTTTATCAGCCAAAGAGAAGGATCTGTATCCTTTGGGAACAATGCTAAGGGATATGTGCTAGGACATGGCAATGTCTCCTCTGGCAAAATACAGTTTGACAAGGTCAATCTGGTTGAAAACCTTGAATACAACTTGCTGAGTGTGTCACAAATGTGTGATAAAGGATATTCTTCCTTTTTCACAAAGACAGCATGCAAGATCATCTCACCAGAAGGCCAGAAGTTGATAGAGAAGATCATTGAAGATCATACTTTGCTGATTGCCAAAAGATGTGGCAATGTCTATGCAGTGGACATTGAGAAAGACAAAGTATTTAACAACACTGCCTGTTTCTTCTCAAGGGCATCAACTTCAGAAACTGATCTCTGGCACAGGAGACTTGGCCATGTGAACTTTAAAACCATAAATAAAGTCACAAAAATGGGCTTGGTCAGAGGTCTACCTTTGAAAGTATACCAGTGTCAAGAACACTGTGTAACCTTTTAAAGGGAAAACACCATAAGTCCTCCTATAAGTCTATTGAAGAATCAAAAACAACTGCATGTCTTCAACTACTCCATATGGACTTATTTGGACCTGTCAAGATTATGAGCCTTGGTAAGAAGAAGTACTGCTTAGTCATCATTGATGACTACTCAAGATTCACATAGGTATTCTTCTTATTCTCCAAGGATGAGGCTGCTGAAATCATCAAGTTCTTCATTCTACAAGTGGAGAAACAATATTCTCTACCTGTCAAAACCATTAGAAGTGATAATGGGACAGAGTTCAGGAACAAAACTCTGGATGAATTCTGTTTGTCTAAAGGGATTATTAGACAATACAGTGTTCCCAGAACTCCTGAACAAAATGGTGTAGTAGAAAGGAAGAACAGAACCTTAATAGAGGGAGCAAGAACAATGTTAGCTGATTCTGGACTGCCCTTGTACTTTTGGGCAGAAGCAGTTAACACATCATGTTATGTTCAGAATAGAGTTCTTGTGGTCAAGAGACATTCCAAGACTGCCTATGAAGTTCTTCATGGCATGAAGCCCCTTATCTCCTTTTCAGGGCTTTTGGGTGTCAATGTTTCAGCTTGAACATCAAGGAATCTATTTCAAAGTTTGCTGCCAAAGTTGACTCAGGTTACTTTCTTGGTTACTCTTCAACTAGAAAAGCCTACAAGGTTTTTAATTCTCACACCAGGATAGTAGAAGAAACATTGAATGTCAAGTTCAATGAGTCAAAACACACTCTTATTCCAGCACATCCTGCTGAACTTTTTGACCTTGACAACTTCCATTTTGGACCTGAGAAGGCTGTTACTTCATCAAAACCTACTTATTATGGTGACAAAAGGTTTGATGATGAGGATCCCACACCATGGACTCCTCAAACAGTTATCAAGTCAACTTCAAAATCATCAGAAGTTCCCCAAACTTCTGATCAAACAAGTACTGAGGAACAAACTCAAACTTCTGGTTCAGTAGATCGAACTACTGAAGATCAAGGAACATCTGAACCAGATATTATAGACCTCAGTAGTTTGTTTGAAGAACATGAGCCACCTACACCTGTCAGTGGTTTACAACAACTGATTGAACACAGAGATCATCCACTTGATCAAATCATGGGTGATATAACTTCAGGTGTTCTTACCAGAAACCAGCTCTCCAACTTTTGCCTATTTTCAGCCTTTATCTCACAGTTGGAACCAAAGAAGTACCAGGAAGCCCTCAAAGACAATAATTGGGTGCAAGCTATGCAAGATGAACTGCTTCAGTTCAACAAGCAACAGGTCTGGGAAATCTTTCCCTTACCTCCAAACAAGCAACCAATTGGCACAAGATGGGTTTTCAGGAACAAACAAGATGAAGCTGGTATGATAATCAAGAACAAGGCAAGACTGGTAGTTCAAGGGTACTCTCAAGAAGAGGGAATTGACTATGATGAAACCTTTGCTCCAGTTTCAAGGCTTGAGGCCATCAGGTTATTTCTGGCCTATGCCATTTCCAACAAAATTAAAGTTTATCATATGGATGTAAAGAGTGCATTTTTGTATGGAAAGATAAAAGAGGAGGTGTATGTCTGTCAGCCACCTGGGTTTGAGGATCCTTCTCATCCTGAGTGGGCGTACAGACTGGACAAAGCTCTTTATGGGCTCAAACAGGCTCCAAGAGCCTGGTATGATACACTCTCCACCTTTTTACTCAAAAATAACTTTACAAGAGGTGCCATTGATAAAACTCTTTTTATTAAACATGTTGGAAATCATGTCCTACTTGTTCAAATTTATGTTGATGATATCATTTTTGGTTCAACAAACACAAAACTGTGTGATGATTTTAAGAAACTCATGCAATCAAAATTTGAGATGAGTACCATGGGAGAACTGCAGTACTTTCTGGGACTGCAGATCAAGCAACAAACAAATGGAACTTTTATACATCAATCAAAATATGTTAAAGAATTATTAAACAAATTTTCTCTAAAAGACTGTAAATCATGTTCCACTCCCATGACACCAATCACACAAGTTGAACCTGATGATCAAGGAAAACAGGTTGATCAAACCATGTACAGATGCATGATAGGTTCCCTTTTATATCTAACTGCTTCTAGACCAGATATTATGTTTTCAACATGTGTCTGTGCTAGATATCAATCAGCACAAGGGAATCACACCTTATAGCAGTCAAAAGAATTTTCAGATATCTGAAAGGAACTCCAACACTTGGAATTTGGTATCCTGCTTCAAGCACTACCAAGTTATCAGCTTTTTCAGATAGTGACTATGCAGGGTGTAAGATGACAAGAAAGTCAACATCTGGTGGTTGTCAATTCTTGGGTAACTGTCTAGTGTCATGGCAATCAAAGAAGCAAACATCTGTTGCAACTTCAACTACTGAAGCTGAATACATTGCAGCTGCAAGTTGTACATCACAGATACAATGGCTCCAATATCAATTTCTTGATTATGGAATCAAAGAAACCAAGACACCTTTGTTTGTAGACAGCAAATCTGCCATTAGCATCATTCAAAATCCGGTACAGTTCTCAAAAACCAAACATATTGAGATCAGGTACCATTTCATAAGAGATTGCTATGAAAAAGGCAAGATTGAGGTGAAGCATGTAGCAACAGCTAATCAAATAGCTGACATCTTCACAAAACCCCTTGACACATCAACATTTCAGAAGTTAGTATCCATGCTTGGGATGCTAAATTTGTAAGTGTTTATTTTATTATTCTGCACATATTTTTCATTTTTCACTTACAAAAAGACAAAAAGTCTGAAACAAAACTTCTGAAAAGAGAGAAACTACTGATGAACAAAACATCAGTATGGGGATAATTTCTGAAAAGTGTATAACTTCTGATAAAATAACCTTCAGAAGTTGTGAATAAAGTATTTACAAAACATTTCTCATCAGCTGTTAAAACTACTGAAGTGAAAATGGGAACTACTGATGAAGATAATCCTTCATCAGCAGTTTAGTCAAAAAGGGCAAATCTGACTTTTCCCATCATCAGAAGTTTTGACCTAGTCGGTTTAAAACTTCTGATAAAGAGATTTTTAACCGAGGCGGTTTAAAAACTTCTAATAAAGAAGATTCAAGCGGTTAAAAACTTCTGATAAATATCTTTTTTCAACACTTATCCTTTCAAACTCAAAAATTCCCTCCTTCTCTCTCAAAAACTCTCTCAAAAACCTAAACCTGCAAATCAACTGTTCGATCAAAACCCAAACCACATGGCTCTCGTTCTAAAACAGGGACACAATCAAAGGGCCTTTCTTGAAAAACAAGAAGGCTGGTCCCAATACGATGAGATCATTGATCTTGTCGTAAAATCCCAATATTTTACTGCTCTCACAATCGACCCACCAATTCATACTGAAACTCTAAATGAGTTCTGGGCTAATGCTGAGACGGTGACGGCTGATGATGAAATTATTTCCCTCAACTCAAGAATAAAAGGGAATCCACTAACCATCACACCGGCCACACTGGCAACAAGACTGGGCCTGAATGATGTAGCTGCCCCTGATCATGTTGCTAACTCTGATATTCACCTAACCATGACAGAGTGTGGTTATCAAGGTACTCTCTCCCATGCTACTATCTTCAAAAAATATTTTGAACCAAAATACAAGCTTTTGTTTCATTATATTATTATGTGTTTGAGTCCAAATACAGGGTCTTATGACCAGATGCCCTCTACTTTTCAACCAATATTTCATTCCATAGTGAATGAAACCAAATTCAGGGCATCAAAATTATTTTTCAATGAGTTGGTGTTACATCATAATAATACCAAGAAAAAGTTTTTGTTATACCCAAGGTTCATTATGCAATGCATAATAGGGGAACTGGGTAATGAGGTGCTTGTGGGAAAAGTTTCAACTTTAAATCCATTAACCTCACAAGCATACTCTAGGCATAACAAACCGGCTACCTGGCCAGAAGATGATCAGGGAGAACAACAACAAGTCCCCCTGAAGCCCACATCTTCCAAACTCACACCACCAAAAGCCAAAAAGCCCAAGCCAACAAAAACAAAAACCCACCAACCCAAAAGAAAAGCTGTTCAGGAGGATGAGATGCCTGAACATGCTCATGAGCAATCTGCTCTTCAAATAGGTGAGACTCAAACACCCTCTCAGTCTCATCCATCTCAAACCCCACCAAGAGCACCCATAACAATCTTATTCAAAAGAAAAAGACTTAGAAAAACAATTGCAACTCACACTTCTTTTGAAACTGCTAACCAACCTATTTCACCTATTGCCCAAACTACTGAACCAACCCCTCAAATTTCTGAACCAGAGGCAATAGAGATTGCCAAACTTCTCTCTGGGCTAAAAGAGAAAGTCCCATCTGATAATGTCAGTCCCCTACAACAACATCAAACAGGGGACATAACCACAACATCAGACATGGATGTGGACATCACTAGCCCTAACCCAAGAGATGAGGGTGGACCAGAGTCTTTAAGCCCAATCTTAGAGACTCTTGGGGCATCTGAGGCTGCTACTACTCAGTTACCACCCAGTGGTGGATCTGAGGATAGAAGTAAAATAGCTAAGACCTCAGATGTGGCAACTACTGATGAAGGCTTAATGCCTGAAGTAGGAAATCCTCAGAACCAAGAACAAGAGGTTCATGAGAGAACTGAGTTGGGCTCAGCTCATGATTTAACTGAGACAGTCCTCAATGAGGACAACATCAGGGATTTAGATGATTCCATTAATTTGGATGATGTTTCAAAAACCAAAACTACTGAATTGACGGCACTTTATGAAGGTCCTGTTTCAGGGGTATCCAAGCTCAAGAAGCTAGTCACCCCTGAACAGGTTAAAGTCCACTCAATCCCTAAAACCCCTAGAGTGGCATCCTCTGTACAACATGAGGATCTCCCAAAAACACACCCTTCACATCAAATGCCTACCCAATTCCCTGGGCAAACAAGCATAGACATGAACCAGCTATGCAGCCCAGAGGGTCCCCTGTACCACATGATGAACACTCTCATCAAGAATCACTTCCAAACATACACAGCTAACTTGGAGCTGTCAATCAAAAACCAATTTGGAGTGATCAAGACAAAGATGAATGATCTGTCCAACAAGATTGAATTCAACAGCAAACAGATTGCTCATCTTCAAGGTCAATTCTCCCAGCCCTCAACCTCTAAACTTGATGAATCCAAAAAGGGGGAGAAAATTAGGGAACCTAAGGAGTCATTCGAAGCCAGGATAAGGGCAAGAGTGGCTATCCTTGAAAGAGATCAGAAGAATCAAGCCAGAAAGGAAAAACTGGCCAAACAGTTTGGTGTCTCTATTCAAGAAATAGAAGATGCTGAAAAATCGGATGAATCCCAAGGGCATAATGAAGAAACCTCTGATGGCCAAAGTTCTGATGAAGAATCAGAAAGTACTGAAGACAATCCTTCAGTAGTTGACAAACCATCAGCAGTTGTCAACCCATCAGAGGTTAACACTTCCAAATCTCAAACTGCTGACCCTTCCAGAACAACTGCTCCTATTCAACCAACATCTGCTCCTATCAGGCCTACTACAACAGTTACAACAATGACTGTGCTAAACCCTTCTCTAATCTCTCAATCAGCTGAATTACTAGAGAAGAGTTTAGTTGCAGCCCAGAAGAAGGCCAGAGAAGATCTGATCTGGAAAACTCTGGAAAAAAGGGATGATTTAGACCTAAGCCATGAAGAAAAACTTCAGGCCTATGCAGCTGAACTACAAAGGCAGGCTAGCCTTGATGAGATTGCTGAACAAGACAAAAGACAACAACTGATGTCTTACATCACAAAGAACAGCAAGACTAAAGCCTACACACTCAAGGGACTCTCTATGCAAGAGCTGACAAGAAGGGCACAACTGATTGCAGACAAATTGGCCACAAGTAAAGAAGAAAAGGCCAAGAGAGCCCAAATGATAAATGAATTAGTAGCAGATGGCTATGGTTCAAAAGCCTCAGTATCCAGATGGAAAGAAGAAAGACTGATGGATACTTATCGAAAATACAAGGCTGCCAAGGCTGCAAATCCAGAGAAGTTTCAAACTGCTGATCCTTCAAGATCAGTAGTTACAACTTCTGGTATATCAACAAGAAGGCCTGCTACTCAAAGAAAGAAAGCAGAGGACAATGTCAAAACTAATTTCAAAATGGTACTACTTGAAGGAAGTTCAGTAGTTCATTCAGATTTTGACATTGAGGAGAAACCTCTGTTAACACAATTCAGGGATCCTTCCACTTTTGCCTACCAAATCCAAAAGACTATCAAAGAAAAGATGCATACCAAGGTAGTGACTGAACACCATCTCCCAACTATTCAGATGCCTGATATGCAACAACAACAACAACAACAACAAGGAAGAGACTCCCACCTGAGGTTTACTGAAACAGAAAGCATCCAACACTCAGGATCATCAACCCAAGGGACAAGTCTGGTTCCCTATACCTCTGACTTTAACAAGTCAAAGGTACCTATCATCAGATGGTCACTTACTGATAACAACTCAGTATTATTGACAAGAAGAGACCTTTCAAGCAGGGCTTACAAGAAGATCAGTGATCTAAAGAAACTGTCAACACAAGACCTGCTCACAATTCAACATCTGGAACCACAGAGAGGATCTCTATCTGATGGACAGTTAAACCAACTCAAGAACACCATGTACAAAGAGATATGGAAGATTGTTCAAGACAGAAGAAGATCATAAGGAATTAGTAAGGTTTTGGGTTCATCAATCCAGGGGGAGATTGTTAGGACAAAGAGGATTGGTGAAACCACTTTTGGAAACCTTAGTCTAATTCACTTCTGTCATTTTGGCTAAGTATAGAAGAACTGAAGAGAAGACACGAAACTGCTGAAGAGAAGATATGAGAAGTGCTGAAGAAGAAACTTCATCAGAAGTTCTGAAGTCCAAACCAGACAAGTTCACTTTAGAAGTACTGAAGATAAACTACTCATCAGTAGTTTGTCATTCATCAGCACTTAGCATCAGATATTTTCCACCGCCTTTTGTGTCAGTAGTTTATTGTTTATTATTACTTTTAGCTGTAATTGTTTGTTTCAATGTTGCAACTTGTGCAACTTGTTTCTGATATTTGTATACTTGCTTTATGGGCAAGTTACATGTACGTAAACGTCTATAAATAGGAGGCTTCAACCTTCTATTTTAGACATTGATTTTAATAGAAAAATCCTTCAAACACTTTCACTGTTCTATTCCATTTCAGTATTTATTGTGAATCTGTCTAAGTATCTAATTCTCATTTACTGCTTAGATTCATAATAAATACTTGTCATTATTAGTTTCAATCATCAAGGGGGAGTAATAACTCCTCTTAAGTATAAAAAGTGTTGCTTTAACTTATACATTCCGCTGTGCTTACAATCTGATATACAAGAGCTTGCTAAACACTTAAGTGTCAAAGATAGCAAGTTCTTACTCAAACAAAGAGCATATTGATCCAACATGTCTGTTGCATGGCAATGCTTGTTTCCCCGTATGAAAGCCACTCCTCCGCGCATTGGAAAACCGACCATCTGGTGCGGTGTGGACGCGTTACAATTAAACTTTGCCAAACCCTCTCTTCCTATGAGGACATCGTGCGAGGAACTCACTGGTAAAACCATGAAGTCACAAACCTCCGTGCGAGAGAGTTGTCCGTCCGTCCATGTGACGGGGAGTGTGAGTATGCCCAATGGGAGGATCACCTCATGGATGAATCCGGATATTGGCTCCGTAGTTGGAACGAGCTTTGCTTTGTCGTCTGCGTCTAACTGATCAAAACACTGTTGGTACATGATGTCGGTACTACTCCCGTTATCGAGGAACATATACCTTGTGCGGTAGTGCCCAATGACTCCGGTTATGATCAGTGGTCTTGTGGAAGACGCACCTCCCTTAACGCGCGGCATAACGACAGGTGTTTCCTTCCAGGAATCGACTTGAATAATGGAGTAAGATCTCTTCTTTTGACTCCTGTTGTGAGTCATGTAACAGTTGTGGCGTCCTGAGCGTTGCACATGGTGCGCGTTAAGGTTTTTGATCCTCTTGTTATTGGGATCGGCCTCCCCCTGCGAGTCCCTGGACTTCTTCCGCATGTTCTTTACTAAATGGGAGAGTTGGCCTGATTTGATTGCATTCTCAATCTCCATCTTTAGACTGTAGCAGTTGTCCGTCAGATGGCCGTAATCCTCATGGTATTCACAATACCTTGACGTGTCCACATGTCTTCTATCTTTGCTTAGTTCCCTAGGCTTGGGGAACTGGATTTGTTCAGTCTTCAAAACTTCCGAAGGTGTTTTTGACAGTGGGGTCCAGTCATAATTCTTCTTGCTTGGTGGTTTCGAATCGCGTGAGTGCTTGTTATTGAGGAATTGCCGTGCATCTTGTCCTGAGGAGTATTTCCCTTCCTCTGCGGTACCCGAAATTCTAGACCACACAGACTGTTTCCCCTTTCCTTTGTCGTGCGTGTTTGCACCTTGATTACCGTTGTGATAAAAGTTTTTCGAGCGTGTAAACGAGCGTTCCGACGACGCATATACCTTTGCTGCCTCTATCAGTTCATCCCACGCTTCGGGCACACCTTCTTTCCCAGTCAAGCATCTCATGAGATCATCGTTTCGCACTCCGTGAATGAATGCGGCCCTGGTAAGTTCTTCACCACACCCCAATTGTAGGGCTTCTTTGTTATATCGGACAATATAATCTTCCAGGCTCTCATTATCTTTCCGGGAACATAACAGAATCTGAGCCTTGTCTTTCTTGTGCTTCCTCAGATGGGAGAAATGATTCTTGAATTTCTTTATCAAGTCATCAAAGTCTACAAGACTTCCTACCGGTAAACTTTCGTACCATACATTTGCCGCTCCTGTTAAGGTTTGAACAAACAGATGGCACCAAGCTTGAACCGGCCATGGCTTAGAACTTCCTGCGCAGTCAAATGCGTGCAAATGATCATCCAGATCGCGCAAGCCATCATATTTCCCGATCGTGATTGGCAGCTTACATTCGACTGGCATGGGTGCCAGCGCAATTATTGCACAGAATTTGGATCTTTCTGCAAACGATTTTGGACGATACGGCTTGTGAAGATCATCGTCTGGGTTAGTCTGATTGCTGGCTACAGACTTATTACGCGGCTTCCCAGTTGGATCAGAATTGATCTCATTCTCAGATTCATAACCGTCAGGTTCCCCGGTCTGGTTGACGTGGTCCTGAACGTGAGTAGTCTTACCACGTTCTCCACCACGTACCGTGATGTGTCGTAAAACACATCTATTCTCATATGTATTTTGAGTTATAATTGAGCCTTTTGTATATAGTTTTTAGTAGTTTTAGGCGTGTATTCGTTTGTTGGCATATTTTTGTCATTGTATAGTTCTTATTAGTTTTTAGTACGTATTTATTTATTTTATTATTTTATAGGTGTTCGTGGAAAATGAGCTCAAAAGGAAAGAATTTTAATTGACACACGAACACTTGAGAGCATGGGTTCATGGACGTTGGAGCGTAAACGAAGAATTTTGGTCAAGTCAAGAACACCCAAGGCAAGAGCACGAAGTATAATAATAATATTAAAGAAAAAAAATAAAAAATCAAAGTGACTTGGGCCACGAGCCCAAGCCAAACCAAGCCTAAAACAATAATAGGGTAAGAATATATTTGATATATGTTTTGACTTCGACAGGGGCCGCATCATTACGAAAAAGAGGAGCAGCGCACAATTATTCATTGAAGAAATACAATTCACATCAATTCTACAATTCCAATCGCACAGAAGAAAAGGAACAAAAGTCAAACCTTTATTCAAGCGGTGACGAGCGAAAGGACACGGAAGGAGAAAAGGCCACGGGCACGTTAAAGATCAAGAGCCAACGAGCCTTGGGTTAGGTTTAGTTTTTATTTATTTTTTCTATAGACATGGTTAAAGCTATATTTATTTATTTTGTGAACATGTTTTTAAATATTATGAACTAGACTTTTATGGTTGCTTAGGTTTATGAACTAGACACGTAATTTGCAGTTTTTAATGATTCTTTGTTTTCAATTTTGATGTGTAGGATTACATGATTTTAATTTTATTGTAGGATTTGATATATGTGTGTTGGTGTTAATTTTATTTGAGGTTTGTTTATTGGTTTTGTGGAGCTAGGCATGTAGAGATACCCCGTAGGTCTTGAAATCAATCTAGTTCGTCAACTTAGGTTAGCGTGCTAGTATTTGGAGTTGGAGTACGACACAAGTATTACAAACTAATATAATAAATTAACTAAGACGTGCAGTCCATTCTTGAGGGTGAGAAATCTAACTCGAGATTGCTAGGTAACTAACTAGGCATTGTTCGGTAGTTGGCAAGCGCTAGGGCGGGAGTCGCTACTTGTCCGTGTTTAGAGTTTTCCTAGGTTTTCTTCAGTAGAGTTTAAGTCTGCTTCATAGTTTGAGGGTTTTAATCCAGGAGAGGTTTTAATCTGATTTCTGTGGGATTTTGGTACGCTAGGGCGATCCGGATCCATCTTAGCATTTCTACACTTGTCCCGCCTTGAGTCTAGTGAGCTATCTTTGACAGAAGGTTTATTAGATAAGAATAGGGTCTCAAGTTAATTACCAGATTCAGGATTTATTGCTAGTGTCTAGGGATTTTACCTAAGTAACCAGCCTTCTTCCTATCCGATTTCTCCAAGTTCCTAGGTTCGTATAAGCAATTGAGGTTATTTTGTTTATATTTAGTTTATTCTAAGTTTGTAATTAGTAGTTTAAAATACCCCTAATTTAAGTATATATTTATTTAGGCTAGTATTCGGTATAGGTTGTGATCGAGAGTTGCATTTGCGTCTTTGGGTTCGATACTCGGTCTTATCTGTTTACTGCTTTGCGACCGGTACACTTGCCGTGCGTGTGTAGTTTTTAGGTGAGTCGTTTTAATTAAAACTTGTGCATATTTTTATATATACATTTACACACATCATACCGCCTGGCGGGGTTTAGCTGTATGACGAAAAGCAGGTTGTTCTTCATTTTGAGAGTTGTCTTCAGTGTCAAAATTCAAAGTTTTTCTTGCTTCCAACCTGGCCTTTGCTATCAGTTTCCTCTGGTACTCTGCTATTGTCTTAGCATTTTCTTGAGCCAGCCATTCTTCCAGGTCTTCCACAGGCTCTTCGGCTGTTTTCTTTTGCGCTGCTAACGCCGACTTTCTTGATGCAAACATTTGAAAGTTTGTGGTAGCCTGTTTCTGATTCACATTCTTAGTCACCGTCGTTGGTGCTCCTGTGTCTTGATTCGCTTGAACTCCATCATCAACATTGATGGGGTCAGCACGTTGTTCGGTTCCAGAATCCATTTGCACTAGTTTGAAGGATTGGTAGACCGTAAGGGATGGCGCCAATGAAGAAACAAATAGCCTAACCTCCTTATAGGGATGATAGCCTAGATGCAACCACAAGATTGATCCTTCACTAGCACTTCCTGGATTGGAGTAACCTGCAAATAAGATTAAGTGGGTAGGGAGACGACTACACGAGGTAGTAGTTTATAACAAAAACGTGGGTGAATGAGGATACTATCAAGTGTGATAGCTCTTAGGGTTAGCCAAAAGTGTCCCCTCTATTAAGGATATGATCCTTTATATAGAGATGGACGTATGCCACCATTACCCAAAACCCTAATCGTAATGGGCCAGGCCCGATTAGGGTTGTCTCCACTACCCAAGGATTATCTTAGTAAAGTAGTTAAGGGATACCCATAAATAAGGAAACATGGAACGATTACCGCTTTTACCGCTTCCGCGCGCGGGCATTACTCCGTAATTATAGGATAGCCGTTACTGCTTTGCTTGCTGGCGAAGTTTACTTTGCGCTCGAGGAGCTTCTCCGTGATATTGCAATCCGGGTTTGGGTATGCTTTGCGCAATGATGAGCACCCAATCCCATCAAAAAATGTATTAGGTATCTTACCAAAACCTTAATAGAATTTCACACCACCTTAACGTACCTGTAAATTCATGATTACGTTCCGGACCGCAATCACCAATTTACCTTACATTAGGGTTTTGTGTCCTTCTATGACTCTACACTACACACACATGTATAATAATGCTCAACAACCTTGCAACTAAGTTCTTGTATCAATGAGTTTAATGAATCTTTGTATCAAATTGCATGTACTCATAGTTAAATTTAAGGAAAGTGCACAATGTATCCAAAAATGAGGCCAATTGTTGTGTAGGCAAGAAGACCTCTACCAGTCAGCGAGTAGGAACCCCTACCGATTGTTGAGTAGGTATGATGGCCTCTACCAGTCGTTGAGCAGGTTATTAGAACCTCTACCGACTGTTGAGCAGGCACGATGACCTTTACCAATCGTTGAGCAGGTTTATTAGAACCTCTACCGACTGTTGAGTAGGCATGATGACCTTTACCAATCGTTGAGCAGGTTATTATGAACTCTACTAACTGTTGAGCAGGTACTTCCTCCTCTACCAGTTGTTGATTAAATGTAACAATTGTTTCGGAGCTCAACACATAAGTTGCAAATTGATAATACACACATGCAAGCAAGTTTGTAAATATGACTAGTATCAAGTATAGCATGAGAGTTGTAATTGTGATGCTCTAGACAAGGTTAATGAGTCTAGGTTTGGTTCCACTAGTTGATGATTATAGCAAATCGGTCATATTTAACTAGCCATTCAAGTATCGCGAATAATCAAATGTTTAAATACGATAATCAAATTCCCATGTATTAAGAAAGATCAAGTTTCACGCAACAAACAACCATGTTTTTTTTTAAATACGATTGTTCTTTCAAAATCAAAAATTAATTGAGTATCTGGTACAAGAACCCTCATCATTTCATTTGAAAATAATTTGGTTAATATCTTGGTTTGTACGCCAAATAAAACCTCAAAGGCCATTTAAAATGGGGTGGGTTTGTAAAACTAGATGAGATCTTTGTTAAAACGATGGTTTTCTTACAGAACTGGTCAAAAATAAATAAATAAATAAATAAATAAATAAATAAATAAATAAATAATTGCTTGTTTTGGAATCAGGGTCCATCCTGTGCAAAAATAGGGTATGGATATTTATGGTTAAATCAATAGTTTTTTTAAATCAATAATATCAAGTATTTGAAGTTTAATCAATGAGTTTTCAAACAAAATGAACACAAGAAGTAAGAAGGTTATGAAGTTTAGGTAATCACATAGCGTGTTGTAACAAGTACAAAGTCAATCATGAGTTTTGAATCAGTGTTAGAATCAAGCGTATGAGAAAACAACGGCTCTTCACAGAATGAAGCATGATTGGCAAATGCAATAATCGTGATAGTTCAAACTAGCTAGAAGCAAGTAGAAATCAATGAGAATTCGAAGGACTAAATTTTTCCATGATTAGAAAGATTTTATTTTCAAAATTAGGTTTGGGAAAAAAATAAGTGTGGTTAAATTTTTTTATTTTTTATTTTTAGAATAAATAGTACAAACTAAATGGATTTAGATCGGAATATAGGAGATTTTAAACATGATGTCGGGTTTCAAAAATCAAGAATTTGTTGAGGTGTTTTGTATAATAGACTTTGATTAATCCATAAAACTTTTCATCGAAAATCATTTGTTACGCCAATAAATTGTTACATAAACATTTGAAATTTAGAAAATAGGTTTGTGGGAATAAAAGACTCTTTGACAAAATATTTATTTGCTATAGTTTGTGAAATCCCCAGGTGATGAAAGTTTGACAAAATTTAGTACTCTTTAGTGTTGGTGTTAGAGTATCTCCTATAAACAGGTTATGAGATTATAGTTTGAACAAGGATTTTAAAATCTTGAATGTAATGAAATTTTATGGTTGAGGGTGCCTTTAGAAAAAAAAACATGTAGGGGCACGTTTAAAATAAAATTGGCTAGAAACATCAGAGGTAATAGATTTAAAAAAATATATATATGCAACATGTTGTAAAGAGAAACATATTATTTGGGTTAGATGTTGAAAATAATTAAATTGTGACACCCGGCATGTTCGGCTTAAACATATTAGTAACATCTAAGTCTACCTTAGCGAGAAACGTTTATAAACAAACTTAACTGGGTTAGTTGAGTCGGGTCAAGTTAGGATTGTCCAGGGTACAATGATCTGGAGGATCATTGGGAGTCGTTTTGGTAATACACTAGTACCGGGTTCCGTTGTTGGTGACATTACATGAACTAATTAAGTATATGTGTAGATTATGGGACGTGTGGTGGATTATATACATAGATGTGTTTAAATGACGTGTAAATGATTATCCGTGCTTAAATGTGTTAAATATAGACTAAGGATGCATGCTTATGTGTTAAGATGTGTTAGAATGCGTTAAACACGACAAACTAGTTAAAAAGGGATTCTGGTTCGACCACTTCGAGTGGTCGAAGGAGAAGAAAAGTGTCTGGTTCGACCCATGCAAGTGGGCGAACCAGGGAAGTGGAATTTGAGGAATTCCCTTCGACCAAACAGGGCTCATTCGACCCTGTGAAAGGGGCGAAGGAGACCACCTTCGACCAATGAATTGGGGCGAAGGAGGATGAGTATAAATACCAACCTTTGTCATTTTTCATCATTTCACAAACCCTAACCGTCCCAAAACGCTCTCAAACGATCTTAAACACTAAGGAAGGAGTTTTTGCTCTTCTTTTTCATAATCTAACCCATCTACAACATCTAAACAAGAATCCAAGGTGTGTTCATAATCCTAAATCTTTTAAAAGCATTTTAATTCGTTTTCATCTAACCCTAATTGTCCAGATCTGTTTTAAGGGTGTTTTTATGATTAAAAACCTTTTAAACATCTTTCTAAATCAAAACATGATCATTTAACATAGGTTTTCATAATGAATAACATGTGTAAATTGTGTGTTATGAGGTGTTATGTGTTGTTCACTGAGTTGCTGCTATATCTATGATAGAAACATGATATAGGATTGTTATTAATGTTGGAATATTGTTGTCTAGGGTTAGGATTGGATATATTGATATTTGGGGGTTTTATTGGATTAATACTTGATGTATGAATATTTATGATCAATAGAATGAATAAGAAAGATCGGATAATCGACAAACTGAGTATGTTTAAGCTAAACATGAATCGATTTCAAAAGTTTCCAAATTGGGTAAATAATTCATGCATGAAAGTGATGTTTCCATAATCTTTACCATTTTGGGAAAGAGCTTAAACGGACGTATTATCGGGGGAAATCGATGGGGTTTTGTAGGGATAAGTTATCTATGCTTGACTGCTGTGTTTGATGATGTTTCGAGTCGTTTTGAATGTGTTTGAAGCGTTTTTAGGAAAAAGTATACAACAGGGGCGAACCTGGCCTCCTTCGACCAGTCGATGGTGCGAAGGAGGGATCCAGGGTCGAACCTGGGTTTATATTGGACGAATGTGATAAAACGGGCGAAGGAAACATCAAACGGTCGAACGAGATGTAAAAGGTGCGAAGGAGACTTAAAACTGACTGGTTCGACTGTTCTGATGCAGAAATGAAATTTTTGATACAAACTAAGTGTTTTATGCTTGAACCTTGTGTGTAATCTATGTGTACTTGATTAGTTAGGGTAATAGGTCACCAACGGGATGTCGGGTCGGTCTAGTGTGTCGGTTAAACATTTAAACACGTTTTAAAACATACTTGGTTACGATCTGGACAATCAGGGACTAGATAACCTTATGGTTATTAGTCGGAACACTTATGTGAACATTTTGATAGATCTCCGGTAGAGGGATTATCAAGGGCTAAACATCTTTACTTATATTTGAAGAACGCTACTTAAGGTGAGTTCACGGCCCCACTTTTACTGCTTTAACTTTTGGGGGAGAAAACATGCGCTAAACGGTTTTGGTAACATATGTCATACTATGGTTTTAACTTTATATTGCTATACGATCTTTTGGAAAGTCCCCGGGGAAACCATGAATGTGCGGGGTTGCACAACGGGGGAAATGTGGATAGATCTATTGGGCGTGACCTGCCCCACTCGTCGGCTTCGAGGGCCGGGCGGGTGCATATTGTCTCGAACAGGTACATTGGTATCATGCTGAACATACGGGCTGCTTAAACATGTTGAACATTGCTAAACGTGTCTAGTAATGGTTTCCAATCGTAGTAGTAATGAAACATACGCCTAGCTAGCGTACTTGGTAACATTGATATAGTATGGACATGGTAACGTTTGGGTAACATTTTGAACAAACCTGTGAACTCACCAGCATTATATGTTGACATCTTTTGGCATGTTTTTCTCAGGTCGCTAAGGTAGCAATGAACGGAACTAGGCGCACGGGTCTGCATTGGCGTCTAGATTTAGTGCACGTTTTGTAATAAGAGTATTTTGAACAACTTTTGAGATGGTAGCATAGTTGATTAAATGCTACTGAAACGCTTCCGCTTATTAAATTAATGGTTATGTCTATTTACGTTTTTCATATAGAGTTGTTTATTGTGATCGTTGACTTGGATCCTGGTTTGTCATGCGCCTCGCGGTAAAACCCCGCAAGTGGTAATTTGAGGGTGTGACAGATTGGTATCAGAGCCAATGGTTATAGTGAACTAGGACTGCATGTAGAGTCTGGTCTATAGCCGAGTCACACACACTAGACGGTCACATACTTTGGGTCTATTAGTGGGATACGTACTAACGTTGTCAGGGTGTCCTTACATCATCATTATGTTTCTCCGTTACATCATCCGCTTCTATTTCGGTTCTTGCCTACTCTTGTCTTCTCCTTCTGGATTGAAGGAGGAGGGGTTGATTTGTTGATTCTAGCACACACATGCCTTCTTACACTTGCACCTATTGCCACATAGGCGACAATGTTCGGTGACTGGGGTCTAGATTAGGGGTACATCTGGAGGACCATGTAGAGCAGTTTATCATTTCGGGTGCACACGAAATAATAAACTGGAATGCATGAAAATCCCGATGGACTTCGAGTTTGGATGTATAGTCCTGGATTGTCTTTAAGTTAACTCTTGTAAATTTCTAGTGGTTGACACTGGAAGTGAATTTGAATCCCTCGATTTCTTGATTTGTTAGATCATGTCTGGTGCTCGCGGAGGTGGACGTCGTGGTGGTGGCGGTGGCCGTGCTGGTGGCGGTGGTCGTGCCGGAGGTGGTGGTCGTGGGAACATCAACATGACCCACGCTGAACTGAACAACTTGCTCTAGCAGCAAGTAAACATGGCTATGGCTAATTTCCAGGCTGGAATTAATGCCATGTGTGGTGAGTTGATTTCTGTCGACTTTGCCTCATTTTTGGGTTTCGTATCCTTTCGTCTGTGTTTTATTCGTGTACCGTGTTTCAGGTGCTGGTGCCAATCCACCCCCACCTCAGTGCTCTTATAAGAAGTTTAGGGACTGTCAGCCCCATAACTTCGTTGGAACTGAGGGAGCGGTGGGACTGCTCCGATGGCTGGAGAAGGTGGAATCTGTGTTTGTTATGTGTAACTGTCCTGCTGGGGACCGAGTGAAGTATGCTACCGCGACATTTGAGGGGCCTGCATTGTCGTGGTGGAATGCTACTACTCAGAACGTGGGATTGGGAGAGGCTATTGCTATGCCTTGGGCGGAATTTGTGCAGCTTTTGAGAGGTGAGTACTGTCCGAGAGAGGAGATACAGAAGTTGGAGCATGAGGTCTGGAGTTACAAGATGGTTGGGTCGGAGATTGAGGAATATACTATGAGGAGGAATGAGCTGGCGGTGTTGTGTCCTGACTTACACACACCCGAGTACAGGAGGATCGAGCACTATGTGTCAGGGCTAGTACCCGAGATTGCTGGGTTGGTGGCTGCTGGGAATCTTCCCACTATTGCTGAAGTTGTCCGATCAGCTCATCGGATGACTAACCTGAAGGTGGCGGAAGGCGTTTTACCACCCAAGGGTGCTACTGTGAAGGCTGCTGAGGGGAACAAGAGGAAGTGGGAGAGTGTGGGGAAGAGTGTGGTGCCAGCTCAGCCGGCGAAGAAGTTTGAGTCATCTGGGTCTTCTTCTGGATCGAAGACGGGTGGGTATGTTGGGAAGCATCCCAAGTGTAACAAGTGTGGTTTTCATCATTCCGGGAGTTGTGATAGGGCTCGTTGTCATCGGTGCCATCAGTTGGGGCACCATGCTAAGGATTGCAAGGTGGCGCTCACCCCAACTCAGACTCCTGTGGCTACTCCTGCTCCTGCAGCTCAGGGGACTCAGGGGAGGCAGGGGTGTTATAATTGTGGTGACACGGGACATTTCAAGCGTGACTGTCCCAAACTGAAGCAGGGCGATAATGGGAGGGGCGGGAACGGTAACGGGAACAATGGCGGCGGAGGCAGGACTGCACGTGCTTTCGTCATTGGATCTGCAGAGGCTAGGCAGGATCCAGACACAGTTACCGGTACGTTCCTACTTAATGATCGCTATGTTTCTGTCTTGTTTGATTCTGGTGCCGATAAGAGTTTCGTATCTTTGGATATTAGTCGATTGCTAGATATAGTACCCACACCTTTAGAGGCTAAGTACTTAATAGAATTGGCTGATGTTAAGAAAATCGAAGCGACACACACCCTTAGGGAATGTCGCTTGGAACTGTCAGGTTTGTCTTTCCCCATTGACCTTATGCCGGTACCCCTGGGTAGTTTTGATGTCGTGGTTGGCATGGATTGGTTATCGTTGTTGTAACACCCCGCCTCTCTCACCACCAATATTGTCCGCTTTGCCCATCCAGAGCTCACGGATTTGTTTTTGGTTGCCCGGTGAAGACTTCCCAGGAGGTCACCTATCCTGAAATTTCTCCCACCTGAGCACGCTTAACTGTGGAGTTCTCCTCTCATCCACTAACATTAAGCCCCAAAACGCGTTGGTGATTTAAGAGGCAAGACATTACTTTTCAACCAAGGATCTCTCCTGGCCACGACCGATGTGGGATTTTCCTGGGGTGTCACATTCACCCCCTGTTAGAGTCTCATCGTCCCTGATGAGGTATGTTCCTGGGGTGTCACATTCACCCCCTGTTAGAGTCTCATCGTCCCTGATGAGGTGTGCACCCACCATCACGAACGACACAGGAGTGGCTCTGATACCATCTGTAACACCCCGCCCCTCTCACCACCAATATTGTCCGCTTTGCCCATCCAGAGCTAACGGATTTGTTTTTGGTTGCCCAAGTGGAGACTTCCCAGGAGGTCACCCATCCTGAAATATCTCCCACCTGAGCACGCTTAACTGTGGAGTTCTCCTCTCATCCACTAACATTAAGCCCCAAAACGCGTTGGTGATTTAAGAGGCAAGACATTACTTATGAACCAAGGATCTCTCCTGGCCACGACCGATGTGGGATTTTCCTGGGGTGTCACAGTTGTATCGCGCGGAGATCGTTTGTTTTGACAAGGTTATTCGGATCCCTCTCCCTGATGGAGAGATTCTTTCGGTTCGTGGCGAGAAAAGCGGTGCTCCGCTGAGTATCATTTCTAGCATGAAAGCCCGTAAGTATCTTCGGAAGGGCTGTTCGGCCATTCTGGCGCTTGTTAACGTTTCTACTGACGATGAGAAGAAGATCGAGGATATCCCGGTGGTTCGTGACTTTTCTGATGTGTTTCCTGATGATTTACCAGGTCTTCCTCCCCATCGTCAGGTTGAGTTTGGTATTGATCTCACTCCGGGCGCAGCTCCTATTGCCCGAGCCCCGTATCGTCTTGCACCTCCCGAGATGCAAGAGTTGTCCAGCCAGTTACAGGAACTCTTGGAAAAGGGTTTCATTCGACCGAGTTCTTCCCCGTGGGGAGCTCCTATTTTGTTTGTGAAGAAGAAGGACGGAAGCCTTCGTATGTGTATCGATTATCGCGAGCTGAACAAAGTGACCATCAAGAATCGTTATCCTCTTCCTCGCATTGATGATCTCTTTGACCAGCTTCAGGGCTCTAGCTACTATTCGAAGATTGATTTGCGGTCCGGTTATCACCAGTTGCACGTCAGGGAAGCTGACATTCAGAAGACTGCTTTTCGCACTCGTTATGGCCATTTTGAGTTCTTGGTCATGCCTTTCGGTCTCACTAACGCACCGGCGGTGTTCATGGATTTGATGAACCGCGTTTGCAAGCCTTACCTTGATAAGTTCGTCATCGTGTTCATTGACGATATTCTGATTTACTCCAAGAACAAGGCGGATCATGAGGAACATCTGCGGTTGGTCTTGGAACTTTTGAGACAGGAGCAGTTGTATGCTAAGTTCTCGAAGTGTGATTTTTGGTTGCGTGAAGTTCAATTCCTAGGACATGTGGTGAATGAACTGGGAATTCATGTTGATCCGACTAAGATCGAAGCTATTAAGGACTGGGAAGCACCAAAGACGCCATCTGAGGTGCGGCAATTCCTAGGTCTTGCGGGTTATTATCGTCGTTTCATTGAGGGATTTTCGAAGATCGCTCAACCCCTCACTGCTCTTACCCAGAAGGACCGAATGTTCGACTGGGATGAACCACAAGAATCAGCATTTCAGATGCTGAAGCTTAAACTTTGTTCTGCACCTATCTTATCCTTGCCGGAAGGCACTGATGATTTCGTTGTGTACTGTGATGCTTCTATTCGTGGTCTCGGTTCCGTGTTGATGCAGCGCGGGAAGGTTATTGCTTATGCTTCTCGCCAACTCAAAGTTCATGAGAAGAACTACACTACTCATGACTTGGAACTGGGTGCGGTGGTCTTTGCGTTGAAAATCTGGAGACATTACTTGTACGGTACCAAGTGTGAAGTATATACCGATCACAAGAGTCTTCAGCATATTTTCGATCAGAAGGTGTTGAACATGCGGCAGCGTCGCTGGGTTGAACTCCTAAACAATTATGACTGTGCCATCAAATACCATCCTGGCAAGGCGAACGTTGTGGCGGACGCCTTGAGCAGGAAGGAGTCTGCGAACCCTCGCCATGTTCGAGCCTTACAGCTCACCATTCATTCGTCATTGCCTGACCAAATCCGTTCTGCACAGACAGAAGCCTTGAAGGAGGAAAACCTTAAGGCTGAAACTATGCACAGTGCTGACAAGCATCTTGAGCTCAGGACTGATGGCTTACACTATTTTGCGGGACGTGTTTGGGTCCCATTGTTCGGGGGATTGCGCGAGCTTGTTCTGGATGAAGCTCACAAATCCCGGTATTCTGTTCACCCTGGCTCCGATAAGATGTATCAGGATTTGAAGATACTTTATTGGTGGCCGAACATGAAAGCTGACATAGCTTCTTACGTCAGCAAATGTTTGACTTGTGCTAAAGTCAAGGTGGAGTATCAGAGGCCGTCTGGTCTCCTGCAACAACCAGAGGTTCCAGAATGGAAGTGGGAACGAATCACGATGGATTTTGTCACCAAGCTGCCAAGGTCACCTAGTGGTTACGACATGATCTGGGTGATTGTTGACCGGCTGACAAAATCGGCACGTTTTATACCTATTAAGGAAACCGATGGACTCGAGCAGTTAGCTCGACTTTACCTTAAGGAGGTGGTTGCTCGGCACGGGGTGCCTGTTTCTATTATCTCTAATCGTGATTCTCGTTTCGCTTCGCGTTTCTGGAAGGCTCTGCACAAGGCTTTGGGTACTCAGTTGGATATGAGTACGGCTTATCATCCGCAAACTGATTGACAGAGTGAGCGGACGATTCAAACCTTGGAAGACATGCTTCGGGCATGTGTTATCGATTTTGGCAAAAGTTGGGAGATCCACCTGCCGTTAGTGGAATTCTCCTACAACAACAGCTATCACTCTAGCATCAAGGCAGCTCCGTTCGAGGCTCTTTACGGACGGAAATGTTGATCACCACTTTGTTGGGCCGAGGTGGGCGAGAGCCAGCTCACTGGTCCGGAACTCGTGTACGAAACTTCGGAGAAAATCGTACAGATCCGTCAACGTTTGGCTGCTGCACGGGATCTTCAGAAGAGCTATGCCGATCGCCGTCGAAAACCTTTAGAGTTCCAGGTTGGGGACAAGGTACTTCTGAAAGTTTCACCATGGAAGGGCGTCATACGCTTTGGAAAGCGTGGCAAGCTTAACCCTCGTTATGTCGGACCGTTCGCAATCTTGGATCGGATTGGACCGGTGGCATACAGACTTGACTTACCGGCGGAGCTCGGTAGTGTACACAACGTCTTCCATGTGTCTAACTTGAAGAAGTGTTTGGCTGATGAATCTCTCATTGTACCACTGGAAGAGATCAAGGTCGATGATCGTCTTCGCATTGTGGAGGAACCTGTCGAGATTCTCGACTACAAGATTCGTAGCCTTCGTCGGAGTAAAATCCGCATCGTTAAAGTCCGTTGGAACTCGAACCGTGGACCGGAGTTCACATGGGAACGGGAGGATCAGATGAAATCTAAGTATCCTCATCTCTTTCCGAAGCGCGCGCTTGAATCGAGGCATGTTACTGCTGAAGCGGAATGAATCTCGGGTCGAGATTCCTTTCAATGTGGGGATGATGTGACATCCGGTAAGTTTCTTTTCGTTCTGTTCTTTTTGTTTCTTTCTTTTTGGGCTTTGCGCAATTTTCGGGACGAAAATTCTTTCAACGTGGGGATTATGTGACACCCGGCATGTTCGGCTTAAACATATTAGTAACATCTAAGTCTACCTTAGCGAGAAACGTTTATAAACAAACTTAACTGGGTTAGTTGAGTCGGGTCAAGTTAGGATTGTCCAGGGTACAATGATCTGGAGGATCATTGGGAGTCGTTTTGGTAATACACTAGTACCGGGTTCCGTTGTTGGTGACATTACATGAACTAATTAAGTATATGTGTAGATTATGGGACGTGTGGTGGATTATATACATAGATGTGTTTAAATGACGTGTAAATGATTATCCGTGCTTAAATGTGTTAAATATAGACTAAGGATGCATGCTTATGTGTTAAGATGTGTTAGAATGCGTTAAACACGACAAACTAGTTAAAAAGGGATTCTGGTTCGACCACTTCGAGTGGTCGAAGGAGAAGAAAAGTGTCTGGTTCGACCCATGCAAGTGGGCGAACCAGGGAAGTGGAATTTGAGGAATTCCCTTCGACCAAACAGGGCTCATTCGACCCTGTGAAAGGGGCGAAGGAGACCACCTTCGACCAATGAATTGGGGCGAAGGAGGATGAGTATAAATACCAACCTTTGTCATTTTTCATCATTTCACAAACCCTAACCGTCCCAAAACGCTCTCAAACGATCTTAAACACTAAGGAAGGAGTTTTTGCTCTTCTTTTTCATAATCTAACCCATCTACAACATCTAAACAAGAATCCAAGGTGTGTTCATAATCCTAAATCTTTTAAAAGCATTTTAATTCGTTTTCATCTAACCCTAATTGTCCGGATCTGTTTTAAGGGTGTTTTTATGATTAAAAACCTTTTAAACATCTTTCTAAATCAAAACATGATCATTTAACATAGGTTTTCATAATGAATAACATGTGTAAATTGTGTGTTATGAGGTGTTATGTGTTGTTCACTGATTTGCTGCTATATCTATGATAGAAACATGATATAGGATTGTTATTAATGTTGGAATATTGTTGTCTAGGGTTAGGATTGGATATATTGATATTTGGGGGTTTTATTGGATTAATACTTGATGTATGAATATTTATGATCAATAGAATGAATAAGAAAGATCGGATAATCGACAAACTGAGTATGTTTAAGCTAAACATGAATCGATTTCAAAAGTTTCCAAATTGGGTAAATAATTCATGCATGAAAGTGATGTTTCCATAATCTTTACCATTTTGGGAAAGAGCTGAAACGGACGTATTATCGGGGGAAATCGATGGGGTTTTGTAGGGATAAGTTATCTATGCTTGACTGCTGTGTTTGATGATGTTTCGAGTCGTTTTGAATGTGTTTGAAGCGTTTTTAGGAAAAAGTATACAACAGGGGCGAACCTGGCCTCCTTTGACCAGTCGATGGTGCGAAGGAGGGATCCAGGGTCGAACCTGGGTTTATATTGGACAAATGTGATAAAACGGGCGAAGGAAACATCAAACAGTCGAACGAGATGTAAAAGGTGCGAAGGAGACAAAAAGGTGCGAAGGAGACTTAAAACTGACTGGTTCGACCGTTCTGATGCAGAAATGAGATTTTTCATACAAACTAAGTGTTTTATGCTTGAACCTTGTGTGTAATCTATGTGTACTTGATTAGTTAGGGTAATGGGTCACCAACGGGATGTCGGGTCGGTCTAGTGTGTCGGTTAAACATTTAAACACGTTTTAAAACATACTTGGTTACGATCTGGACAATCAGGGACTAGATAACCTTATGGTTATTAGTCGGAACACTTATGTGAACATTTTGATAGATCTCCGGTAGAGGGATTATCAAGGGCTAAACATCTTTACTTATATTTGAAGAACGCTACTTAAGGTGAACTTGAAAGGAAGCAACAAGAATTATGCTTGAACCTTAAATGTGTAGATCAACTTGACAAGAGTTTCTAACGTCACTCCAAATTTATGACAACCTAAGTAAAAATATATTCTAGATTAATTTCACTTTAGGATTCATTGACTTGTCGGTTGTCCGGCAACAAGGACTCAATATTAAAAGGACTTAATAGGTTCAAAGTTGTATTATATAAAATCATATTGTTTAAAACTCACGAATTTATTAATATGATGACATTAGAATAACATGGATAATACATAACCTTTTAATTACAAATACAAAAAAAAATACAATATCTATCCATCCTTCACGTTTCAAAATTGATTGTAAAAAAATATGAAGTATTAACTTCATAATCCTTTCAATGATGACAATATTATCAAATAATAAAAAAACATCTTTTATAAGTATTACAAATTCTCGGAGTCTACATGAAACAATAAAATCCTTTTAAAACAAATTTTTGTTATTAGTATGTGAATTATATAGTTAAACAATAAAATTCTTTATTTGCTTAAAGCGTAGTGGGGTATATGCTGATATGATATTATATCTAAAAGAAAATAATTATGAAAACACAATTTTAGTTAAATGGTCTAATGACAGAATTTTGTATCAAAAATCCCATAATACCATGCAGTTTGTCTTCTTGTTTAGATATCACAGCCGTTAGTGCCTACCCAAACCCCAAATAACAAACTTTGATTCACATAAGTTAAATACTGATCCTAAAAATCAAATTAAGAGTTGTCTTTCTTGTCATGAAACGAAATGAAAACAACAACAAAATGGTCTGGAAGCTTACCTCGGTTTGGCCTGGTTCGACATCGGTAAGCTGGGCGGAGTCACGACGGCGGTGGTGCTACGAACTGTTACAAAGATGACGTGAACTGGGGGTTGGTAGGAGGTGGCGCGTGAAAGGTTGCTCTGGTCGCATGGGTTTTGTTTAGACGGAACCCGGTGGCCAGAAACAAAAGAGGATTGTGAGGTAAGGTTATGTGAATATGGTGGTCGGAGAGAAACCGGTCGGAATGGAACCGAGAAGAATAAAGGGAAGAGATGGGTGTCGTGGGTTTTTAGGCTCTGCCGTACCTCGTCGGACGTCGGAAAACAGAGAGGTGTTGGGGATGGTTGATCATTGATAATATATGAATTGTTCTTGATTTATGTGAAAGATACAATGTACAATATATAGCCGAATTACAGCTAACTATACTCCTATCTATATGGAAGGGAATACATAAATGATAATAACTATAATGGCACAATCATCGCTAGTCTTTGACTAGGATTATCTTGACTGATACTCATATGATCTTTTTTTTTTAAAGAAACATTTTGCATTTTAGTCCCTGGATTATGAAAGATTTCCAAGACTCATTTACGACTTTTATTACTTAAAAAAAATTATTATTTCCAAATGTATATGTATAAACTTAATGAAAATTTAGGATCGTAAATAAAGAAGTGTGTTTTCAAACCATTTTAGTATGGCAGAAATTAAGGTGATGGTTTAATTATTATAATGTAGTTTTATGGAATATTTGGAATTTATACGCTAAAAAATAAAAAAAATATACTTGAAAATTTTCATAATGTCACAAACGCTACCTTTGAGTTTAGCATTTAATCATCTTTCAAGCTTTAATGAGTACAAAATTGGAATTGGTATATACATCTTGTATGTTCTTGATTTCATGACACTAAATAAACTGAGACATAAGTTAGAGATAATTTGCATCTCATTTTGTGATTCAAATGGATGGATTCTTCACAGGATAATCCAAGTTACACCTACTATTCAAGCAAGAGTTTATGCGAAAGTGCAAATGATGATCGTAATTATAACTGACTTTGTGTTGTAATAAGGGGTTGTTTGGTTGATTAACTGTTGAATCATTAAGAGGTCTGAATTGTTAAGTGTTGAATCAATAAGTTGGACCTCTTAATGGTTAGTTTTCTTGTCCCATATTGGGAGGAGAGCCTAATTAAGATTCAGCCTAGTTTAGTGCTTAATGGGTTCAGCTACATCCCAAGTCTTAATGGTTCAACATTAACCATTCCATTCAGAAACTGAAACAAACGCACTGAATGTTGAATCATTCAGCGCTGAATGGTTCAAGGCCTTATTAAGAGGCTGACCAAACAGCCCCTGAATTTAACAATTAGACTTTAATGTCTTTAATGTAATATTTTTAATATTTTTTTAGGGACTATAAAGCGATGTCATATACTTGTAATTCATTTGGTAGATCTTTGGGTTTTTTACTTTGTAATTTAGAGAGAACTCTAGGGTTTGTAAATGTTCAAGCTTCTAATAAATACATGATTGTAGGTCTATATTTTCATCATCTTGTTCTTGTGATTTTATTAATGAATTGACAGATTCTGCATCTCAGTTCGTTAATGTCCATGAACTTTGTTGCTAGCAGAATGCAAGGATGTGATGGGAGTTGAGAACCAGCCAATGCGAAATAGGCCAAAAAAGTGGAACAGTTCTCTGCCCTTATTTGTAGCAACTAGAAAAATTTTTCTTTCTTTCCTTTTGACTTCGAGAAATTTTTGGGATGAAAATTCTTTCAACAGGGGGATGATGTGACACATGGAAAACTCAGGTTAATAACTTTTATCAAACCTATAAGTCTACCTTAGCAAAAACATTCTTAAAACATACTTAACTGGGTTAGTTGATTCGATTTGATGATTCGGGGAATCATCGGGAGTCGATTCGATGGTTCGGGGGATCATCGGGAGTCGGTTATGCACATGTGTCCAAGGGTTGGTGATTCGGAGGATCACCGGGTAACAACGCACACACGCGAGTCTCGAGTCTCGGGAGTTGGTGAATTGACGTCAACGTGTTAGTTATCGAGTAATAAGTGTTTTACAATCATTATATAACTTGTCGATATGTGGATACGTGAATTAATGTGTTAAATTAGCAAATAACGCACCAAAAACCAAACAGCCCTAAAGGGGGCGACTATGATTCATAGTCGTGTAAAAAGTAGGAGACTATGATTCATAGTCGTGTCCTGCAGTCCATAGTCTCCCAACATGTTTGGGACCACTAGAAACACCTATAAATACCACCCTTAACTTGTTAAACATTATTTGTGCAACCCTAACTCGCCCCAAACCGCTCTCACACCATACTTATCCTTTGAAACCCGTTTTTGCCCTAAAACTACCATTTCCAAGATTAAATCATCATTTCCAAGCAAGATTTAAGGTGTGTTATTCATCCTAAGCTCTTGTTAAGTCGTTATTTTGAACCCCAAAGGTCCAGACCTGATTTTATAGAGTTTCTATCTTTGAAAACCTTTGGAAAACATTTCTAAACTAGGTCTAATCATTTATATGAGTTTTTAATGAAAGATACAAACTTGAAATGGGTTTTGATGGTCTAAACATGATGATTCTTGTGTGTTTGTTACTTAGATTATATGGATTTGTTTTTAGGATGAATATCTCAGGTTTTGATGGATGTTTGATGTGTTTTGTGAATAATATGAGTTTTGACCCGTTTAAGGGCATTAGAGGGATTTAGGATGATATGTGATGATTTGATGATTAATTATTGTTAGGGTTTATGCTAGAATGATGTAACAACAGTATGATGATGTTTGGGATGTGATTATTTGATGAAATCTGATTATTTGCCATTTAGGGTAAAGTTTTCATGCATTGATGTGACATATCCATAATATTATCCAATTTTGGAAACATTTGCAATTAACATGATAAACGGACGATTATTTGCGGGATTCTTGATGAGAATAGTTTGTTTAATGTTTGGGGATTGATTACAACTTGATTTTGAGGGTTTCATGTGCTAAACGGACACTAACCCGCAGAGCAGGCAACTATAAATCATAGGCCCCTGGTCTGGGGCGACTAGGGTTCATAGTCGTGTATATTGGAGGCGACGATGAACCATAGTCGCCAGTTTTGGTGCATAGTCGTGTGTTTTGATGTCGTAAGTGCGCTTTGGAACCCCGTAACATGTTTTAACACCTAGGAACATATTATAAGCCCCGTGGCATGTCTAGGAAACCTCGTAACACGTGTTATGACGTATACGTGCATTATGGGAGCTATGTGCATAAACTTGTGAACTGTTATTCGTATAAGGTGCATATCTACACATGCCTACTTATTTACTCATATTTGGCCAGCACGGGGACGTCAGGTCACCAACGGGATGTCGTGTCTTGTCTTGTGTGGTCGTGTCAAATGTTACACACTTTTACAAACATTTAAAGTCAAGCTCTTTGACACTAAGGGTTATTTTACAAACTGATCATCGGTCAAACATTAATAGGCTATATATGGAAGGTTTCCAGTAGTCGGACTACCATAACAAGTTGGTATTCTATTTTACGTGAAGAACGCAATCTAAGGTGAGTGTCATAGCCCTAACTTTTACTGTATTCATTTTGGGGGAGAAGCGTGCGATACAAACTTTACTTTCTTAGACCACATTATTACATTATATCACATGGGTACTAAGCGACCTTACATCATTTAAGTCCTTTTTCTAACTTTTGAACCAAGAATATGTGGATACATAGCAGGGAAAGTGTGAATAGATCTATTGGGCCCAGCGAGCCCCACTCGGGTCGACTGGAGGTCGGATGTGTGCATATTTGTCCTATCTAACTTACGGCACTAGGTGATGTTTGGTGGCTGGTATAAGGCATTCTAACGTTCAACAATGGTTCATAACACTTTAGTATCATGTAACGATGTCTAGCTAGCATCAGGTATAGATGTAAGGATTGTTGGGTCTCATTTACAAACGTTACTTACTTTACAAACTTTATTTCTCTAACTCACCAGCACTATATGTGTTAACTAACGTTGCATGTTTTCTCAGGTCGCTAAGGTAGTTGCACATGGTTATGATGCACGGAGTCGCATAGCATCCTGTTTTACATTTCCGCTGCATAAACATTATCTTTGAACTATTTTACAAACATTGATGCATGATGGTTTGATATGCATCTTTTGGAACATGTTTCGGGTTGTAACTTTTATCACTTCTTTCGTTATCTAACTTTTAACCAGTTTGGTTTGTTTTATAATGTTATTTTCATATCATATAGTTTCCGTTTATTGTGACCATTGACTTGGATCCTAATATGTCATGCGCCTCGCGGTAAAACCCCGCCAGTGGAATTTGAGGGTGTGACCTTATTGTTGGTTTACTTATGTCTTCAGCAAAGGACAAGTGGAAGTGAGAGATTACTTTGGATGGTTATTTCTCGGTACCTTCATGCTGACAAGTGTTCGCTCGACATGATGTCCCATTCTACCCCTTCGAATGGGTGGATTGGGCCCCCAAAAAGGTTAGCATCTTTGGATGGCAGGCAGAGGAAGATCAGTTACTAACATTGAAAGGGCTACTGCGCAGAAATGTTCATCGAAGACCAGAAGTTTGCAAACTATGTGTATTAGGTGATGTGGACGTAAACCATTTGTTCACAGGATGCTACGTGGCATTGGTGATTGGCAGAAAGTGAGCTCTTGGTGTAACATTCCTCTGGTTTATGCTTTTTGTGTAAAAGAATTGTTTAACCTACACAAGTCTATTGTAGTAAATGGGATGAAAAAAAAAGGCTGCTTAAATTGGTTATCTTGGCGAGTTGTTGGATGATTTGGAAGGCTCGAAACAATTGCATTTTTGGGGGTAAAAGAGTACACATAAATGGGATATTTGGCGAAATTCAAGCTATGACCTTCTTGTAGTTTAAACTTCGATCCAAACATAGAAGGATGAGCTGGGAGGAATAGGTGAGTTTTGATGTTCCAATAACTAGATTGTAATAGTTGAACGAGGTTAGTGATGTAATAGGAGATGATGAAATGATTGGTATTAGTATCTTACTCATACCCAATCTTGTAAATACTTTTTTGGGTGGAATGGATTTTATTGTTTGCCGATAAAAAAATAAGTATAAGATTTAATAGTTAAATAGTAGTTCACAAAACGTGGTATTTAAAGTTTGTGGCAATTAAATACTTAGTAAAATCATTAATAAAGTAATTATTTGAAAATAGTTATGATCTTTTGTTTAGTGATACAATTAACAAGATTGAGGTTTGATAATCTAATTATTTGAGAAACAATTAAATATAATAGTTTTATACTTTTATGGTAAATAATAAAACTAGTGGGACTGCTTTGTAAATTAAGTGTTTAAAAAGTACGGAGATGGAGTTAGGTGGGGTGTTCAAAGTCGGATTATCCGATTTTTAGATACTCGAAAATTGGATAATCCAAAGGATAATCCGAAAATATAAAAAAATCCCTTCCTCTTATGCTAAAAGTCTAAAACCAAACTTGCTTAAAACAAACATTCAATATATATGTTTTAATATTACGGATTCAAAAGCGGCGTATTATGTTAGTTTAGTGTTAGAATCAATTTGGAATGAGTTAAATGTATAGTATACATACATATATATATATATATATATATATATATAATATGGGAATGGTTATAGAGAAAACCCTCCTTATTTGGTAACTCTGGAAACTCTGACTTCCCAATTTTTTTTTTTTTTGAAAAAAATAGGGCAAGTAATATACATGATTTTAAGCATTTTGGGCCAAAAAAATTAAAAAAGCGCCGAGTACTTTTTTTTTAAAAAAAAAATAAAATTTTGACTAACACATGTTAAGCGCTAATAACAGGTGTTAACAATGTGTTAACTATATGTAAACAGTAGACGTTTTTTATTTTTTTAAAAAAAAACCGTTCGGCGCTTTTTCGATTTTTTTGGCCCGAAATGCTTAAAAAAATGTATATTACATACCCTATTTTTTTCAAAAAAAAAAAAAATGTTGGGAAGTCAGAGTTTCCAGAGTTTACCAAATAAGGAGGGTTTCCTCCATATACTTTACCTATATAATATTATATTATATATATAATATAGATGTTCTTTAATGTTTTGGGTTTGGATAATCCGATTTTCGGGAAATTTTTAAAAATAGGATCCGAATCCGAAATTTCGGATTATCCGATTTTCGGATGTCCGGAAATCGGATAATCAAAAATTCAAATAATACGGATATGGATTTTTGGATATTTTGGATTGAAATTCGGATTCAGATTTTTCTGAACACCCCTAGTTAGGAGTGATCTAAGTGTAATTAGTTTGGTTATTTAAACAAACTAAATCACAAACTATATATATAGAGAAAAAAATCACAAAAGAAACCTCACACAATCACCTATATAACCTCGCATCTCCTTTTCGGTTCTCAACTGGTCACCCAAGCCGGAACCACGCGTCACTACGACCCACCCGATCCAGGCACTACGCATCTACTTAACCCCGCCCAAGCCGGCCTTCACACACCGCCACCTAGGCCACCCAGTGCCGGCCCTTAATAGTTTTAAACCTATCAAAAGAAACCCAACTCAAATTGAAATTTAAACAACTTATAAACAATTTTGTGGGGTATGGGCCTAATATGTAAGGGGCAAGAGAGCCCGTATAATTCGCTTAAGTAAGTAATTTTGATCATTTTGGTACAATACTTTTATTTTGATGCTTTTTATCTCTACTACCTTATTAAGGAGGAGGGATAGGTAAAAAGGTAATTTTACACAATTTTTAAGATGGGAGTTGAAGAGTCCCTTCACAAATTTCCAATATTTTGTCATTTTGTTCCCTTTATGCCCTCGTGTACAACCTATAATGCTCATTATATATATGTGTAATGCATACTTCATATTCATTTCAACATGTAACTATTCATAACACCTAATTAAACCCCAATTCAATTTCAATAAAACGCAAGCTTTTCATTGAATCCTTCTACACATCTATTTAATAATAACAAGCAATGTTTGTGATGGTTCTATTAGGCTTTGTTGGAGCTTATAAACATTGTAGTAATTGGACATTTTTATCTTTTTTTATTTGTTGAATTGTATAACTTTTTAAAGCATGATGTCTAACCTCATATAATATATGTATTTGTTGTCAATAATTCTATCTCCTTCTCTCTGTATATTACAACTAACTAAAAGAAAACTTAATATCCTGAATAGAATAATATCCTGATTTACGAATAGAATAATATCCTGATTTACGTATCAAATACTTTTAATTTAAAATTACCATTTTGGTAAAAAAATTATTTTTTAACTTGGGTTACCTTTACGTACTTAGTCACGTTTAAAACCCGCCGCAACGCGCGGGGCAATTTACTAGTAACAATTAATGTCTCATTGTGATTTTTTTATATATGATGATTGGGTTTAAGTTATATGGACCCGGATTATTTGTAGTGGCCCCAGGCCCAAAACATTTTTACATTTTTCGGAGACGGCCCTAGCGCCACCCTTTTGTGCAGCCTCCATGACGAGCAAATTTGAATCGATTTTTGATTCAGGCATTCTTGAGTGTCCGGTGTTTCATATTCGTGACAACTTGTGTGACGTTTTTCGGATCCATCGCGCGGTTCTACAGGTTTCGTCAAAGGTATAAAAGCCTAAACCCACTATGGTTGATTATATATTTATATTATAATTGTTTAAACAAATGTTACTTGGATTACTGGCGAGATGAATAGGATTCAAATAATGTATACACGCTTCGTCAGAGCAACTAATATTAGATAGTAATTAAACAACAAAGTCAGTGTTTAAAAAAAAAAAAAAAGAGAAAGAAAATTGGTAAACTGATTCCCAACAAACTCTTGGTTTACATTTTAAACAAAAACAAAACGTTCGTTTTCTTAATGAGTGAACATGAACAGAAAAATTGTCTGAATATATATTCGTGTTCAGTTAAAGTTAAATGAACGAACACTAACATGTCTATGTTCGTGTTCGTTCGGTTCATTTGTAGCCTATAGAAAATTCTTAGAAAAAAAATAACTCATGCTCAAATGAGCATTTTTGTAATTAGTATCTTTTTATATGTGTGTATTTTGAGATTAGAGGAGTCTAGCAAAAGAATCCGAAAAATAGTTAGTTAGAAATAATGAAATAAAATTGTTGTACATGAGTGAGTATTTGATGAAGAATTCAAAAGAGGAGCCTAACAAAAGAGCCCCGGAACTAAGGTTGTTCTTACAAGCGTTTGAAGTTTTGTTCTTTTGGGTATACAATTCTTAGTTGCATATAAGTGGCATGTTTAGCAGGTCATTGATTTTTTTGGTTTAAAAATCTTATTTTTTGTTCTTTCTCCATCTTCCCTCTTTAAGAAGCAACATCATTCTTCTTTCTCTCTCTAAAAAACCTTAAATTCACCGCCGGTTGGTTTTCTTTCTCTCTCTCTCTAAGAGCCTTCACCACAATCGTTTTTCTCTATGTAACAAGCTTCACCGCCCGTTGTTTGTGAATCCCTTGGTAGTAGTAATGAAGCTGATGTTGATTATTTTGTTAGGGTCGTCTAAGACAGATGGGAACCATGATGGTGACGGAAACGGAGAGAGAGAGAGAGAGAGAGAGAGAGAGAGGAAAAGTCTGGTGTTGTTGTCGGTTTCATGGTTTGTGGTTGATGGTGATGAGGTGTCGGTACCGATGACGATGAGTCACTGCCATGTTTACATCGTCTGTCACCGGTTTCTTTTTGGTGTCGTGTATTTGGTAACTTTGGGGTGTGAAAGTTCCAAAACAATGGTTGTTCGTACAAGAATTTGAATCTTTGTTCTTTTAGGTGTACAACCCTTACATGCATGTGTGTGACCCGTTCAACATGTTCATAGTGTGTGCCTCTTTTTAGGTGCCAACGTCGGTGACAATTCTGGTGTCCATGAATTTGGCTATGATGAGTTGGAAGTTCTACTTGAATATTCATGAAAGTGGCACGTCATGGATAATGGATGGTAGGTTATGAATCTACAACCCCCATGAGACCAGTTCTTTCAACCACTGCGAGCCTTATATTTAAATTTTGAATTTTGTTTTATTTATTATTTTTTGGCTTTTAGATCCTTTGTATGTAGTTGGTTTTCATATTGAGTGAGAGCAGGTGATGGTGATGGTGTGGATGGGGATGGTGGTGGTTCGTTGATAGTGATAGCGTTATTATGTAGTGATGGTCGTGGTTGTACACAAGATGGTGGTGGTTGTGTTGGTGATAATCTTAGTGTTCATAATATTGTTGGTGGTAAAGTAAAGTATGTGTAACATAGCTAAAGTTATACAAGACATCATAGTGACAATTTAACACTTTTTAGACATGAAATTAGTAATGAATTAAGGTAAATATGATAATCGAGTTTCCGATCCAACACGCCAATAGTGAATCATTGTCTAAATTAACTTATGTGGACTTTCTTTAATATTCGTTTTTGGCCCATCATGAAAAGTTAACAAATTGTCCAAACATCAATCAAGTCATGATCCCACACGTAATGGCACTTGCGCGTTTTCCGCGGTAACGCGCGGAGTAAAATACTAGTTTTTACATTTGGAGTAGTTTTTACATTTAGAGAAGTATAGTTTATAGGGAAAAAAATTAATCCAAATATTCTAAGAGCCCCGTTTTCATCTCTATATTCTAAACATAAATTTTTTAAAGCCCGTAATTGGATTAAGAAGTTTATTTATTAAAACGTGTTGTGTTCAGATTAACCCAATTATTAAAACAAGTCATGTTTGGGTTTAGGCAGATCAACAATGGGTTATGTTAGCCCCAAGATTTGTTTATTTTCGGAAAATGAAAAAAAAAAAGACTATATATTTTCATTTTCAACTTGAAAAACGTATCCTTTCTTGCTCTCTTCACATTGAAAAACCAAGTCTGCTTAGATTATGTTATTTTGTTGTTAGTCTCCGCTCAAAATTAGTTGTATTGTTTTCCCATCTGTTACACGGTTTTCAGTAATAAAAAACGTATTTTCCTTCCTCTACACACAAGAACCACATTTTCAACTTGTTGGAAATCGCAAATACAATCCCTACAATCATGTTTGTTTCTTATATTTTATAATTTATTTTGTTTCATTATCTCGTCACTTGAGTGAGTTTGTGTCTTTCTATTTATTTATTTTTATGTTATTTGTTACTTCATAGCCATAGGGATACCTTACTTGTGAAACTATTAAATCAATAATAATATATTGACAATAGTAATTTTAATTTAAGACCATACTTTTAGGGTGTGAATTTGTCATTCTACACTAAATTACTACACAAACTAAATATGATTTTTGTAGGATATGTTTACAGGTTTGGACTATATAGAGTGTAGCAGATTCCAAAAGTATTTGAATGGTGTCTAGTAGCGGTTTTGGAATGTTACCAAGTCAGCTCACTGAAATTAACCATAGGTGAAGACTAGCATTTCAATATTAATGTACACAATGATAATACGTAAACAAAGTATCGATTTAAATCATACTATACTAGGTTAGAGTCCCGTGTATACACACGGCACATCCTCAAGTCAAATGACAAAATGTCAGTGATCCGTTAGTGATCCAAAATTTCATCTCTTTAGAATATTTCACTGGATTTAACATCTTCACACATTCAAGGTTTGTACAAAGGGTTTTCTTCCCTATAAATGATAAATCAAGATAAATAATGTTGAGATTCTCACGCATACAAAGTGCACCATGTGAAGGGTCGCATCATGCGATTTCGCCGTATCAATCTCGCGTCAGGGAATCTTAGTGCATCGCCACACTTGATGCGTTTTCAGAATCGCATCATGCGCATCACGCATTATGGATGCATGATGGGCGCATTTTAAAACCAAGACCTCCACGGGCATGAATGTGCATTTGTCATAAAACTCATTTTATTGGTTCGGCATGTATGTGTAGAATGCATACCACTTCAGGTCCTCAAACTTTAGTTTTATCATCATATATAAGCTCATTGATTATCAAATGTGGCAACTGCAAGCAAAGCAGAAAAAAAAAAAGTTAGTTTATTATAAGATATGATCATAAATCTTTGCTATAAATTTGTACAAAACATGCAAGAACATAATAGCACCTAAGTTTGTTGAATTAAGTCAAACGGAATGAAAACCATATTATATAACATATCTCATTAACAATACAAACTACAAAATAGAGCTGGTCATTTTCATTTAATAAATCTAATTTAAAATACAAAAGACGGTTATTTTCATTTAACTGACTTATATTCCATAATCATGTTGTGTTCCAAAACTACCAGTGTAGCAAATCTCAGTAAGTCGTCTGCGCTCCTTTATGAGATATATTGGGACCATAAAAACCTATATTGGTTGCACCGTCCATAAGCCTATACCCTACAGTCCCCAACCTACCCTTTGCGAGACATAGGAGCTGCACTTTAAGTCGTCGGCGCTCCTACCTATATACCAACACACAATCATCTTAAACACTAATTGTTAATAACAATCTCCTCGTCTTCCTACATTATCATGCTACCGAAATAACTAATAGATTAACATGTCTATGGTTCACTTGCATTTTCAATAGCCACAGAAAATAATAGACCAAAGGACAAACAATCATAATAACCACATTCAGTTGACAAATAGAAAACAAATCGAAAAGAAAAGCACAACGGATGCCTCAACTAACTAACAGTCTAATGAGGAAAAACATAATTTGTAGCTAATGTATGCTTTCACTACTTTCATCACCATGAAAAAAGAAACTAACAATCAAGCCACACTCATTTTGGTAGTTTATTTAGTTAACTAATTAATTATCAAGGGAAGAAAGGGAATTATGTACTATGTTCCACACTACTTCATATGGGAGCTTCTTTTTAACTTGTTCTATTCAAACATGCTTTCTCAGTTTCCACATCATATGGCAAATCAGGGCACTCTAATGTGATTCAATTTTAGAGAAATATTAAAAACCCCACCATATAAATCGAATCTCAATAGCAACAAATAACACTTACCATACAAACAATTAAAACCACATATCATAAGGGTAACATAAAAGGAAACTTTAAGCCTTTTTTTCATAGCCCTCATAAAAACTCCAAAAGAAGCAGCCAAAGAAAATCATCTAGATGTGAAATTTGTTTATCTCTCATAGATGTTTTCTTTGTCTGCTTCCATTGGGATCTTTTATTGCCAATCTTCATTTTATTAAACAATATTAGATGAACATTCAGTAACTCATAAAAAACGATTAAATGATAAGCGCATTTAGGAAATGTAGGATAGAAGTTTTTAAATTAAATCTAAATAACCATCACAAACCTTGTAAAATAAAAGTAATTAAAAATAATTCATTTTTATACCTGAACGTACATTATTGATAATATTTGCATTGAAAGTAGCTTCAAGATTTCTATAGATGGTCAAAATGTTTTCCATTAAATGTGCAAGCTTTACTTCTGTAACAACAAATCAAGAATGCACCAAATGAAATATTATGTTTCCTTAACACAAATCAAGAATATAAATCAAGAACATATATGGATAAGTATACAATTCTTTGTAATGTAACAAAGTCAAATATGTTAAAGCAAACACACATTAAAGATGATTTAAAAAATGTAATTCACGTGGGCGTCAAAAGCGCCTGATGCGAAGAAGATACAGTCAAAATTGAACCTACCAAAACTATGTGAAAAACCAATATCATAACCCAAATCTGGGTTTTAAAAAGTGTGCCTAGGCGCAAGGCTCAGCCTAGGGTGCCTTAGGGTTTTGCGCCTATCCTTTTTCCCAAAGCCGCGCCTCAAGCGCTTTTGTCAAAATTTCAGTCGCTTTTCACCTGAGGCGCGCGCCTCACGTACACAGGGTATTTTTATGCATAAAAATGATGTACCTTGGTGTTTTTGGCTTGTACATATAGGTAAAATCACATAAAAACCTTATTTATAGCTATATTTTGGGTAAATGAAGCTAAAAACTCATGGAATATATATGCGACGTATAAAAAAATTTATATAATTAGTGTACGTTTTGGGTACGAAAATCCCACGTTTTTTGCGCTTTGTGTTTCACGTGATTCGCTTAGACCTCGTCGCTTTTCTGCGCCTAGCGCTTTTTAAAACCAAAATCCAAGTCAATAAACATAGAAACTGTAAACACATTATCTTAATTAAGATACATGGATGCCAAATCATTAACCTTGCTTAAAATAATTATGTTGATAAAATCAACTTGGAGATATAAAACTTACTTTATAAATCACTGCAGCAAGATTTCTAGCTAGAGTATCCTTGTATATATATTTCCCAAAAAAAATTATCTTTGGCTGCAGACCCATATCTGACTATTTGACCCGTACCCATTGACGCATCAAGATTAAAAAATAACAAACTTAACTTGCTTCTAAAGATAAGACAAGCAACCTTACCTACTAACCCATTAATGTGACTCAACATAACCATGAACTTAACCTATGGAAATAAACATTGAACCCATGTGACTAACATTAATACCCTGATGACCCCTATCTGACTATCATAATTGAAAAGAAAAAAAAAAGATAACAGATTGAACTTGGTATTATACCAAGTTCATATCTAATCAAATATAAAGTATACAATTCTGAAGCTTCTTAGTTGAATGAGTAAATCTTATTTGAAGATCTAGTAACATTTTAAATAGATGATAGTTGGACATCGGAAGGAACTTTGACTATTGAATATAGTTGTTTACTATATCATCCTATTGATTATCCATAACCTGCTCTTCTACTTAAAGTATTTGTCCCTCAATGCTCGCACATCGGCAGCAGTAAATATGCTGGAAATGCAAATATTGGGGTCAAACAACCATCAAAAAGTCACATGTCACTGGTAAAGTATATGTTCACCCGTGCATACACGTACTCAATTTAAATTGTGAAATTATTTATACAAAATGAGTTATTATTTTTTTACCGGCATGGATGTCATATACCAGTATTTGTGTCATATACACTCACAGCCTCACAGATAAATTAGCTGCAGGCATGTGGAGCCAAATATGTAGACCTACAACTCCAACCTTTGATATTTCTAAGTTGTTTGATTTAAAAAAAAATAAATAAGAATATACTTTCATTAATTAAATAGAAAACTGGTCATTTAGGTATTTCAGGAAGTGGAATTTAAATTTACCAACATCATATCTAATCAAATATAAAGCATGGCCATTTTGATACAGTTTTGTGTTCCCTGTTGATGGGACTTTCATTTATGAAGTTAAATTTAACTAATTTAGGAGAAGCATTCTAACTTTTAACCCAGTGGCAGGTTAGTGTTACCCAGCATAGTTGACCCACTCGTTTACTACAATCACACGCATATTAATGAGAGGAAAGATTGTTACCTGATATGCAATTGATTATTAGGTCAGCCATTGAGGATTAAAGAGAAACTAAAATGAAGAATCATCAGCAGCGTCGTTTATTTCCATCGGAACCCTAAAACCAAACAACACATTCATAAGAAAACCGAATTACAGATTTCTCAAAAACACTAAAATATTCACCTCAGACATAGCTCTAGGATCAACCTGGTTGATCACACGGCATAAGTAGATTCATTAACAGAAACTGAAATAAAAAACGCCACGAACTCCTGGATTTTCAAAGTATGTCTGAATTAATGAGATGCATTAACATATTTTCGGAAGAACCCTATAGATCAAATATTCCAAAATGAACCAATCAAACTCATATATACAGCTTTGAATGTTCCATGAAGTTATGTTAGAAATTGAACACTTACTGCTATGAGATTTGACTAAGAACATATTGAAAAGATGATTATGGGATGCGATTCTGTGAATCGATTTGGATCAATCAATGAACAAAGACTGTTCAAGCGAGGTTGAATATTTAGTGTTTGCTCTTGCCATATCAGAAACAAAGAGAGAGGTTGAACAACTTTAGGGCTTTCAGAATGAAACCGTGTAATCAATAAAACTGGAATCCAGATCCAATAGGGTCGGATCAGCGTGTTTGCTTGTAGATGCAGAGAGAAGGCGGACTGGATCTGCATTGCAAAACTGATTGAATATATATTAAATGGCATGAAAATGCCACCATTCTTTTGTTTCATTGAAAATCTACAAAGCAAGTTTAAGTTCAATTGTTGTAAGTCGTACAAAGTACAGAAATATGAAGCAATTGTCATTCATCACACAAACCATGCCGAAAAAACCATATAGAAACAAACTCAACATGGTGACATGACTTAGTCTTAGTTGTTTTTTCTCTTTCCCAGAAAACCATATAGAAACAGACTCGATCCTGGAAGTGATTTTCTACTTTATCATATCACACAATTAGAACCCTAAGTATACACCTATAAAAGGCATATTTGTGTTGATTTTTCCACCCTTGCAATCTGACTAATTTTTTTTACTAAATTAACGAAAGAGATTGCAGAGAAGATCAAGTAAACTGGAGAATACTCACATTAAGGTTAGTTGGCATATTTAAGCCCATTTACTAATGAATGAAACAGGTTGTGCAATATATCAAATAAAAAAATAGATGGGTTGAAAGCCGCCCTCTATTCTCATACCATATGACCTAAATTATTTGGTTTAAAACTTTTAACGCACTATAGTAATAACACCAATTTCATCATCAACAAAAAAAATCAAGGGAGCAGATATTATGCTTTCAAAATTACCTACCAAAATTGTGTGGTGCTTGATGAGATCAGTAACAAATGCACTAAATCTAACTGAAGTACATCAGTAAATACACAAATTCAATAAAAACAAAAGCCCTTGGAATAATTCACTGTAAACTTGAGTGTTTGTATCATGCTTACCTTTTTCTAATTGTTATTTCGGGTCAAAATAGACATGTTCGAAGAAGCAAGATGAAGTCATAAGACAACTACTAATTGGAAAAATCACATATTTATCTTTACCTTAATCACCTAACTATCTAATTATTTGATTAACTAAATCTAACTATAATTAGGTATCAAAATGCATATCCAAACACCCCCATGTCTTTTTCAAGAAAAAATAGTTATCTACGAACTCAACACACTACACATAATGACATATCTGATCACATGATGAGCAATCACACCTAAACCCAATCGGTTTTTGCAAGCATCCTTCATGTCTATAGCTGAACTACATCGTTCACAAGATTCCTTAGAATGAGATCGCTTGCTTCCTAGATGGCCACATAGTGAAAAATGAGGATATATACCTCGTTTTTAGTATAGTATCATCTACTTTATTACTATTAGTTTGCGTGTTTCCACCTCCTAATTGACATAATCTGCAAAAACATTGAATTATTGGTACAATGTTAAATTCAGCAAATTTGTTACATTGTGAAACATGTGTGAACAAAAGTAGTCAAACCTATCTAACACCTCATCTTCATTAAAGGATTTGACAAAAGCAATTGTTTTCTCAAGCCCAATGCCTTGAACACCTTTTGGATCAAAACTGTTTCGAACCAAAAGTGCAATGGCTATCAAGTGGTTTCTTTTTAGCCCTAAACCAGCTTCGATATATGACATTTGACAGAACTCAAATGGTTCCTGTGCATTCATTCACATGCAAACTTTAGTCCATTTAAATGAAATTATCCTACAGAATAGTTGGATTCAGGTTATGTTAATATCTAACAGGTCAAATAGGTGAAATTATCCTCCAATAAAATAGGCCCATTAGGAACCCAGAAATCATCCAAATACTAACAGGATCTTTGCTGAAATGTTTTGTGATTCTGTATCCACCAAAAGGTCCCAAAGCCATTTAAATTATTGACCAATTTGATATAAACTTTATAAATTTAAAGAGGGAAATGGGTTCATATGTGAATAAAAAACATCCCGTTGATCGAGTTGAGGAAAATGGTGCAGTGGAGCTGCTGTTAGGATCTGACCCGTTCCACAACCATTCCAACTTTCAGCGGCTCCATACAAATGAAATTGCGAGGCAATATATGTGAAACATGATCAATAAAAATAAATAAATAAATTTAAGTGAAGCATGATCAATAAAAATAAATAAATTGGAATCCAATCCTACCTTTGATTTTAAACTAACTTCACTTCTTCTAGCAATTGACGTTTCCTCCAACCTCTTCAAGAAATGTATTAAAGCAAACAAATTTCTTTAGAATAAATACTTTTACATGCTTTATATGGTAAACATAGTGTACCTCTTTTCGTCTTTAAGCTCTTTTGTTACTTTTCAAAGCTAACGAAGTTAGATCTAGTATTGGTGTTATGTCCACCTGTTGGAGCTGGTTACCTCAAGGTATATTATCTTCACGTCTTTATAATCTTCACTTCAATACTCCACCCTACAGTGAAATATGTTGTTGACAATAAACAATTTGAGGTGGCATATTTTAAATAAATTATTTCTGTCTAGAAAACGACTCTGAGCATCACCAATTTGGTCAACAAATACTTCAGCAACAACTAACCTAAAAACTAATATCTTATTTCACACATGAGATACAAACCTCAAACCTAACATCAGAGCATAAATACACTGCCATGGAATGCTATAATATGAACATGTTTTGATAGTTACCTTATTCGGCAGGCGAGACGGATCAGAGGTTGCAGATAAACGAAGTATAGCTTGGTCTGACTACAAATGGGGTGTTTTTGCTGGTCACAACAGCAGTGAGCATCTGCAAATGTTATCCGAACTTATTAAAATCAAAGGCAAAAGCAAAACATGTTCCTAAACACCCTTACTTTACCAATACTTCATTTACTAAATTTGCGAAGCTCACCTCTCATCATATCGCCATAGACAGTGTCAGCCATGGCATACACATGCGGGTTGTCCAAAATCTTCTCTCTATAAGCCATGATAACATCACTTCAAGAACAATATGGCATATTCATCCTACATATGAGATATTACAATAGCTTATTCATCTTTATTGTGAGATGGCTAATAACAACATCAGAAGGTAAATGGATTTAAGACACGGAAAATCAATCATAAAACCCAAATCTTAAACACCAATTCCCATTGCATAACCTATAATCATAATACGATGAAAAGTTAGGGTTTAAAAAAAAACTAATTGATGAACAGAGTTATCTTAAATAAACAATAGGGTTTCAAAAATAATGAAAGCAATCTTAATCAATTAGGGTTTCCAAATAGAATGTAATTTTCATAAAATAAAAAAAAATGCATACAGATGCTTGCAATGGAAGAGGAAGAGTTTAGGGTTTGTGTAGAATGAAAATACATTGTGAAAAAAACAACCATCATATCGTGCAACAACGACATCAATCCGTGCTTCATGATTGTTCAATACACTGTAAAAAAAATCAAACCTTAAAAGAAGAATAATTAGTATTCAGATGTAGGGAGTTTTCAACTGTGTTTGATGTCGGGAATCGATTGGGCGTCGTTGGTTTTAATGGAGAAGAGATGGGGATTGAAGAAGACAGGAGCGACAATTGTAAGGAGGAGGAAGAAGACTCCCTAGCAGCGATTTTGGAAAAAAAGAATAGGTTTTTATATGGTTAGTGTTGGATGGTAGATGGAGCTCCATATTTGAGTTGGAGCCTATGTTGACACTCTAGAAAGAGGCTATTCGACCCGAGATGTATTCATTTATTATATAGATAGATATAATCCTAAACAATTTCATAATACACGCCTTTCAACTCATTCTGACATTGTAAGATACAAATGCCAACACATGGGGGTTTTGGCAGATAAATGGTGTCCGGAAATGAATTTGTAGTCTAAATCATCAGTACTGATGACAGGATTCAGCCTCCCAGAGCGACTTCCAACTGTCGATGCGTTGGCTAAAAAGAAACATTTACAAAGGCGGTTGAGGAGGTTAAAGTTATGAGCTTTCTATGGGTAAATAATAGGTCCAAATATCACTCGGTAACCTGGGATCGGTGGAGGTATTTTAATGTTTTTGATGTTGGGTTATTTGTAATGTTTGTGTTGTTGCTTTTGGTGTTGGGTGTTGTATTTTGGTTTGTAATGGTGCCAGCACCTTGTTGGGTATATGAATAAATATTTTCGGTTTACCGTTAAAAAAAACGCACTAACACATCTTTATTTTATTGATATCACATAATATGGTTCTCTAGAATTAATTCCACTACAAACGTATAACCAATTTATCTTAATTTTAGTATTTAGGGAAGGGATGTCGACAAGGGATATCCTCGTAGTTAAGGTGTGTCTTACAGCCAAATGATTGAGGGTAAGCCAGGGGTTCAAGTTTTACAGAACAAAAATTGTATGTATCTATTGTAGAACATTTAGAAATTGTTGAGATGCTTTTATAATCAATTGTTGCTTTTACAATCAGTTGATGGGTGGGTACATCAGGTATTCAGAACATTGTTTGTTTGCGGTTAAAAAAATTGTCCTTAAAAAAACTAAAGAATGGATAAATTATGGTAAAGGTCAAAACTAAAAAATAATTAAAAAAAGGTGAGTCATGGTTTGTTTTTTAGACTTTTGTGTTTATTTTCTCTAAACTTTTAAGTTTAGGGTAATAGGATCCGTATCATTTGAAACTCCTTTGAGTTTAGAGAATTCAGTAATGTATTTTTTTTTTTTTTTTACTTTTTTTTACAGCGGGGTTTACGTGTTTTTACACCAGTGTGAAAAAAAATTCGTATTTTACGTCGAGTTCTCGCGAGTTCTCACAACTCATCGAGTTCTCAACAGATCCTGTATATAAAATAGATTTTAGGATTAAACGGATTTTGTCCACATTAACAGTGATTACATAAGTACATTTGGATTCATTGTGTTTAGTATCATTTTCAACTTTATGTTTGATTTTGGCTCTGGTTCATATTGTCAACCCAAGCCGATTCACACTTAAAAAAAAAAAAAAAAAAAAAAAAGACTCATGATACCATATTGTTTTATGTTTTGTGATACTTTCTAAAGAAATAATACAAAATTATCTTAACTTTTGTTCACAACGAAATCCAAGAAAAAGTCTAGTAAAGGTTGGAGTCGACATATGATATGCACTTTACTAGATCCACCATAAATTTACATACTAAATTAATAAACCATTTCAACAAAGATCAAATCACCAATTCCTAGTACATTAAATTACCATAAACATAAAACTAAAATAATAATAATAATAAAACTTAAAAAAAATTAAAAAGAAGAAAAAAACAGTTGCATCCTACCAGAAACAAAGAGAGTTGCTATGACTATGATGATTATTCAAACGAACAAACCGTTTCCTTCGAAACCCATAAAACAACCCATGACGAAGCCTAAACCAAATCATCTTCTGGATCTTCTTAACGGATCGAATCTTGACCCATATAAGTCTCTTGACCCGAAACAGAGATCTTTTCATCCTTTGGCCAGTGCTCTGTTTCCTGCTAAACTGGTAACTTCTAAGAAACAACTGCCTCTTCTCCACATCTGTAATGGCAGTGTACAGACCCGTACCCGGACCCGGAAGGGATTCGGTTCGGAAAATGGGATTCATGTGTGGTTCTGAGAGAGAGGAAGATGGAAGAAGTGGGAAGTTTTTATAAGGAAATGTGAAAGTGAAAGGGTTGGTTGGTTAAAATATGAATGTATGATTAAAATGTTAAAGTCTAGAGAAGGAATTATATTAAATTAGTAAATGACATTTTAGATGGGGAAAGAAAAAAATAAAAACAAGAACGGTAAAATCTGGTCAATGAATTTGGTTAAAAAAAAAAAGGACACACTTGTACCAGATATGTGTTTGTTTCCTAGTCCAACAAGTTAGACCAGTTACGGAGGGAGGGGTCCACTCTTGCAAAAATACCAAAAACAAGTGCCACCTAGACTATTTGACGGAAACGTGAACACCGGTGCTAGTGTTACCGTTACCCACCCGACACATACATTGTTATCGAGTCAAGTGTGCACACAATCATCACCTACCTTAATCAATAGACACCAACCGCATTTTCTACCTGAACTTTCGATGACGGTGTTAGAGATTAAGCTTATCTGATGGCACCCCTTCCTCCCTCATGTGTCTGTTTCCTTTGACAGTGAGTTTTTTTATTCCAAATTTTACTTGATATTTTCAAAAGAAACGTATGAGAAATAAAATTAATTTCTAAGGATAGAAATAATATTTTTCAGGAAACTATCTCTCGATAGTGGTAAGACTTGTCTACATCTCACCCTCTAGACCCTACAAATAGCTTTGTTATGTGTGAGATTTACTTGACTCATTATTATCTAAGGATAGATTTAAAAATATAATAAGAATTGGAGTCGTATGAGTGAGTTAACCTACAAAGTGAACCAGGAGTAGACACGTTTCCATAGAGCCAAGGGTAATTTCATCTGGACAAAAACCAAAATAATCACACATGTTATGGTCATAATTATGCATGTTCTAGACGATAATTACACACGTTACTGATCACAATTACCCAAGTTATAAACCCGGTTAAATTTTTTTAGGTATAGCAATAGAATATGTAAATTAAAAAGAATAAAATATTTGTTTTTAGGATATACTATTTTTTAAAAAATAATATAGTATAAAAAAAGTTATGCGACTTTAAAAAATGAGAGTGAAACTTATAGCCTATGCTAAAAATAGACTCAACCCTTTTCACCCTTTAGTTTTCCTTTGATTTTGGCCCCAGATTATCATCTTTTACCGACTCTTGTTTTTTTTTTTTTTTTTTTTGAACGACCAACGAATCAATTTCCAACCACTCTCGGGCACCCTTTTGGCGAATCAGGTACTCGAGAGTACTCGGGCCACCAATTGCCACCAATTTCCGGGAAAACCCGACCACTCACCCGCCCGAAGGCACGACAGTGAAATAATCGGTAAAACCGGTCGGGATCAGGACTTGAACCCAAGCCAATGGCCGGGTCATCCCTCATTTCCCCTCCACCAATGTTCTCCAAATGTAGCTAGTGGGAATTGAACCCAAGCCACCCATAATAAACTTTAGGCCCTCAACCAACTGGGCTACAAGTGTTGACTTTTTTTAACGACTCTTGTATTTTAAACTTTCTCCAGTGTCGTAAACTTTTAAAAACAGGTATGTAAAGAAATAATAAAGTTATTGACGGTTAAGTTTTGTGCTTTACAATCAATCAAAGGGTTGTATATTCACTATATATGTTGCTATTAAAGAAAAGTATGCATACAAGATAAGGTAAGATTCCATTTTCTACGAGTAGGGAGGGCTTTGCACTAAAATATATTATTGTTTAATATGATCTAATCTAAAATCTAATTAAGCGGAAAATGTGTTTAAGCAAATAATAAGTTGAAGATGCTATTGACAAATTGCTTAAGGCTATGAGTGTGGAGACATGAGAAAAGTTATGTTTTCATGCCATGTAGGATGCTACATTAGATTCTTGGTGTCTCAAACTTTTTGAGACATGAGTAGGGTGTGGAGACACCAACACCTCATGTCTCAAACATTTATTATTACTAGTAGAGTGCCCGCGCGATACAGCGGGAAATACAAACACTTCTAAGGGCGTGTATGGTTTCGTTAAGTTCGATTATTAGCCACAACCGAAACAAAAATCAAAAGTCATCAATTAGTCAATCTTATTAAACAATTGGTTTCTTGGTTCGGTTAGTATTGTTAGATTATTGGTTTTTAGTCCGATTTAGTTTTTTTTTTAAAGGCCAAACAAACTTTATTAATAAGCTAACAAGAAGCTAGCAAAAACAACTCGGGACATATCCCAACAAACAATCCAAACGAAACCAGACAACAAATGCCCAAACCAACATAATGACAACCCTACCCCATCCGAAGTGTATCAAATCTACCCTAAGAGTCCCATGACATATTCGATAATCTCCCTCTATTAGTTATCCACAAATATGACATGATTTTGACTTCTTCAAACACCTTCCGCGTTGACACTTGCTTATTAATTATTATTAAAGACAAGATCGTTCCTAGCTCTCCAAATGCTCCAAAAAGTTATAAGAATAACACCATAAACACCTTCTTTTGTCGATTACCAGACATGACCGAGCGGTGTAAGAGAATCAAGTCCTTGACATGGAAAATAAAGCTAGTCGGAACATTACACCAATCAAAAATAGCTCGCCATACCTCCCCTAAAGTCGAGCAGCCTGTGAATAAGTGATCGACCGTCTCCGCCATCAACCCACACAACCGGCAAACCTGAGAATCAACCGGGATATGCCGACGAGCCAACGCCTCGGCCGTTGGAAGCCTATCAAGAAATGCTCTCCACGCAACAATAGCCACTTTCTTCGGTACCCAATTACACCACACAAATTCGGTCTTCGGTAATTGATTCATAGCGTCAAAAATAGTACGTTTAATACCTTTAATCGAAAAACCTACTTCAGCCCCAATCGACCATGTCCAGACGTCGTTCCCAGGCTGCAGAGTCACGCCAGCCTGATCAGCCAGTAAACCATCAAACTGTCCCTGTTCTATGTCATTAAAATTGTTGCGCCTCGAATCCCAAGCCCACTGATGAATAACAAAAACAAACTTTGGCTAAATTTTTTTGCTATATACTTTTAATTAAAAATTTGATTTTTTTTACGTGATTAATAATATCTAGGGGTGAACAATAATTGAATCTCAACCGAAATCCAACAAAAACATACAAAACCGAACTGAAAATTAACAAAAACCGAGTTAACATAATATCGGTTTTTTGTACCCTAAGTTAACCAAAATTAACAAACCAAAACTGAACCATTCATACGTTTATATCTTTTATACATCCATTACATGTATTTATACCTTCATTTTATGTGCTTTTAAGCAAAATTAAAGTTTGGTTTTGATTATTAACCAAAATTAACTAAACCGAACTAAAAACGACAATCTAACCAAATAGACTGAACCAATTAACCGGTTGGTTAACATGATCGATAAATTGATAATGTCGATTTTTGTTCCGATTGAGGCTTAGAACCGAACTGAACCTAACCCAACCATGAACCATTAGAAGTGTCTGTGTTCACTACCACATCATGCGGGCACACTATTATGAATATATTAATGGGTTTGTTTTAGTTTAACTAATTTGGGTTAACTAAGGGTACAAAAAGAAAACGATAACCAATTTTAAGTTAAATAAGATGTTTTTAGTTTTCAATAGATTTTGGTTCAGTTTTATTTGTTTTTTTTTGTTTGGCTTCGGTGAACGGTTTAGTTATTCCTCACTCCTACATATCGTTAATCAGGTAGCATATAAAAGATTTGGAAAATAAAAAAAATAGTAATACTATACTCAAATTAAAGATTATAAAATGTTCATTATTATGATGTAATTTTTTTTTTATAAAAGTATAAGTGTATGAAAAAAAAAATGACTATTTAAAAATCATGGAGGATGGTTTGCTTAAAATAAGAAAAAGAAGTTTAACTATAATTTAAATAAGCAAAAGTTAAGTAAAGTTTAAGGGATTAAAGTGTAACTAATATAGGGTATTAAAATGTAAATAATGTATGAATGACTATTTTACCCTCATTTCAGGGTTATTAATGAAAAATAAGTTTTTAACTTTTGGGTATCTTAAACTACCCCTCATTCATGCATTATAATATAGTATAGATTATTTTTTAAATATTAATTTTAATTAGTTTTATAAAAGTAACAAATAAACAAAATAATATTCAAATAAAAACTATATTTAATAAAAAAAAATACAAACCATCCTAAAAATAAATAAAAAATTACAAACCATGCTAAAAATAAAAAAAATTACAAACCAACCTAAAAATAAAAAAAAATTACAAACCATCCTAAAAATTAAAAAAAATTACAAACCATCCTAAAAAACAAAATACTAGTCGGTGTGTCCGTTGTTCCATATATATTTGATCAAGTCGGTTTGTAGATGATGATGGATGTGTTCGTTACGTAACGCGAAATCGTTTAACTCTTGTTGCCCTGGGTCATCCGGAATAGTATTCTCCTCCACCACGTTTTCATCGAACTCACAAATAGCTCGGCCTTCATCTTCGATGATCGTGTTATGCAGCAAGATACAAGCATACATACAAAACGTAGTTTTTTTTTGGTGTGAAAGCACGTGTCGGGTTTGCGATGATGTGCCATTTTGCTTGTAGAACCCCAAATGTTCGTTCAATATCCTTTCGCGCCGCTTCTTGATACTTAGCAAATTTCTTTCTTTTTTCGTCGTGAGGGTGCTTAATACTTTTAACGAGTGTAGAATAGGTTGGGTATATTAAATCCGCTAGATAATACCCGTGCTTGTACTCAACCCCCGAAACTGTAAATTTTGAATCCGGACCGGTTCCTTTTCTAACATCCTCAAACACCGATGATTGATTAAGGGCATTAAGGTCGTTATTCGAACCGGGAACACCAAAAAATGCATGCCAAATCCATAAGTCGTGTGACGCGGCAGCCTCTAAGATTATTGTTGGATGACCGTGATCGCCTCGATAAAACATGTGTAACACCCCGTTATTAAGTACCCGAAATTATATATATAATCTATGATTAATTAACATAATTATCTAATATTATAACTAAGCTAATTCGGCCCAATGAAATCGGCCCAATATATCGAGCCCACCGGATAATAGAAGACCAAAACATATTAGCCTATAACAATTAGACTCCATTTGTAAAAGCCAAATACCCCTTTAGCCCGTTAAACATCTCGGCCCACTAGAACTATCCGGCCCAAACCCATACCCTTTCTTCTTTGGTTATATCTCCACCTAATTAGATGCATCTGGTCACAGCCCTTTTTTCCTTGATGCATGCACTTATCTTCTCATAATTTATGATACATGCACACACCCATACATGAAGTCATGCCTACACCAGCTCATTGCTATTATCCTTATCTAAACTTCATGCTAACAGCTCATGAAGGAGAGCTTATAACTCACGCATGTACACACCTGTCCAAACACTCATCATCATATAATAATTACCCTTATCCAATGATATTATAGATATACACATACCTTCATGCATGCATTTCCATCTACACATTCCTTTTCTCCCGCTTGAAAGCCACGCATGCACACCACATTAACCATTCTTCACACTCCACCTTTATAATATCACCACCTAGCTATCCACCTATCAATCATCATCATCATCTAATCAAGACATTTATAAACTTATCCATTCAATATTAGATATTCACATTCATGCATCCCTTCCTGCTTATTTCTAACGCATACACTCACCTCCTTCTCACTAATGACAATCTCTCCAAAAGTAACCATGTGTCCACCTTCATTATTATATAATCATGACATCCATAATAATATATAATTAACCCATGCACATATTACATAACCTATACTAACTTCTGTACAAACAGAAAGAAAGAGATAGAAAGCGTGAGGGGGATAGAGGAAGGCAACCAATTTTCGGTCGTCTTCTCCGGGAAAGTTCTCCTCGCCGGCGACCTCACCTAAACAACGCAACACTACCATTTGTTAGTATCTATCACCCTCTCTGGTTGCCTCCCTCTCCAACCGATTACCTTTCTATTACAACCATAACCTTCCGGTCACCATCTTGAGCTATGTTCCGACGACCGAATATTCCCGATAACCCACCACCCTCTCTGCCATTGTTAACCCTCACCACAATCACCACCGGTTCCGTTTACCATCCTCGGGTCTTGGAGTGGTTCTGGTCAACTCCATGGCCGGGTCTCGATTGTATCCGAAAACCCAGAGCGTTCATCTTCAAACAAACCTGTCATCAAGTATTTTATAACCGGTTGTCTTCCTCAAGTCGCAAACGTATCCCGACAAGCCAGACCCGTTTCTGTTATCGAGCCTGTCACCATAAGAGTTGGAATCTGGTTACGATAGTTCGTCCGGGTTTGAACCCGTTCACTCAGTCAAACACCCGGGAGTGTTTAAAGGTTAGGATTATATATAAAGTTTATTATTATTATTATTATTATTATTATTATTATTATTATTATTATTATTATTATAAACGTGAAACGTGTGGGACGTTAATATTAACCGGATATCTACCAACCAACTTATATATAAATACAAGAATATAATATTAAAGGATTGTCCCCCGGCGTTATCACGTGCACAAGCCTTGCACGCGCTAATGTTAATAAATATAATAGGTACCATATATCTTGGAATATACTGATAGGGAATAGACTGCAGAATGAGAAGAATATTATATAAGGTGAGTACATGACCTTCCCCTTTTTACTTATAAAGCTTTTGGGGCTGATTACATGCTGTCCAGTCGTTATCAAAGTATTTTATATGGTTTATATTATAAAAGTGTTATCGAGAGGTTAATAGAATATTATCGAATCATGATCATGTTATAATTCGGTCGAATAGAAATCACGTAGAAGGGATCCCTTTGGTATTACGGGAATATATTTTTCTAAACCAAGCAGAGGTTTGGAACCACAATAAGCATTTGTATGGTGCTCCATCGATAATATATTCCACCTTAGAATGACCGAACCATATAGAAAGAGTTGTATGTTTGTTAAACTTGAGTTATTATTATTAGTGTGATCTAAATCTCGGCATGTCTCACTAGTATGAAAATACTAACGTACTTTAAGCATGTGGTCAGGTATTTATACAAGATTATTAAAGAGAAAGTTGACGAATAGAAGATCTGGATAAGAAGAGGATGCTATGGCTACATTTTATGTATTTCATTAGTATTGAAATTCAGTTTAATGTAATCATTACAATTAAACCTGTTAATGCTAATCCGTTGCGCCACCTGGGTCGTTACAACATGCCACGCCATGCATTAGGGCAATTTTCCACGGCCAATGCATGCAATCGATGCTTCCGAGCATCCCTGGAAAACATTGCTTTTCGTGATGGAACTGATACAATTTCTGGTTATCATTGGAGTTTGGTTTTCGCAAATATGTTTTGCTGTAGATCTTGACAACACGCTTGGAAAACTTATACAAGAAATCACGTGACGTTCTTTCGGACATCCGTAAATACTCATCCCACGAGTCGGATGTCATCCTATAAGCTAGTTGTCGCAATGCTGCCGTGCATTTTTGATAAGTTGTGAACCCCCTGTTTGCCTCTAGCATCGTACCGTAATGTAAAATACGGGTCACAACTTGCCAAATCATCGACAATACGTACGAACAATCCACAGCTCATTCAAAACCACCGTCTAAACATCTCGTCCGTATACACCGGTTGATCGGCAAAGTAATCTCTAACTAATCGCTCGTCTGCACCTACGCGTAAGTTGTAAATAAATATAAAAAATATATTTGAAGAAAAATTATACACTTACCCTCCCGGTCTCAGTTTAAGGCCGCTTGCCTAGGTCGCGGTTGCGAGCTCGCTTCGTCTTCCCCCGCCATGATTAGTTGTGCTGGTTCCCAAACCGCGTTCACAAAAAGCCGGTTTTCTTCGCTCGACAAAGATGAGGAATCAACCAATGGTAGGTATGACATTGTTTGCTATTTTTTTTAAAGAAAGTAGAGAGGTTTTTTTGTTGGTTTTGGTTGATTTATGTTGGTTTATTTGGATGGTTTGGGTTTATAATGTTGGATTTGGTTAAAAAAAACAAAAATAGCCGTTGGGGTGTGGATAGAGCCGTTACAATTTAAAAAAAAAGGAAAAAATGTGATTGGTGCGTTCTAAATGTTACACAGGGGACGGGGGTGGGTTGGGACGGGGTAGGGGGCGGTGTTTGGTTGGGGGACGGGGCAAAAATGGAGGGAAGGGGGTGGGCTGGCGTCTGCACACCCTTCAGCCTAATGGTCAAAATGACAAAGCGTGTCAGTTACTACTTCAAAAACGGTTTATGTAAGTATACATCTATATCTATACTACATTATAAAGGAGGAGGCATAGGCAAATATGTTAAAATTGTTTAAAGTTAAGATGGCATATGAACAATTTCTTGCTTCACACCTAAGATATCATGAAAATTCTTCCAATACTACCCCTATTTGCAAAAACAACTTGTACATTTGTTATGATATTGAATAAAATGGTTGACTTGCTATGAATGTAGAAAAGCTCTAAAGGTTGGATCTCAAATAAATATAGTTTCTTTTCAAAGTTTAAACAATGAAGAGAAATGGATTAATTTCATATAAATCGTTTTGCATTCAAAGACAATTTCATATATATCGTTTTGCATTCAAAGACAATGGAAGGAAGATAGTATATTTTAACACTTTCCTACAACTTAGTGGGCTAACACGACTACGCTTGTGGATTGTTCAAAAAAAATATATATTCACTTTAATTGTCCCGCAGCAACGCGCGGGTTTCCCACTAGTATTTTAATAGGGATGGCAATGGGCCGGGTTTGGGACGAATTTACGTAATCTTAACTCCATACCCGGTTAGTTATGCTTGTCTCAAACCCGGCCCAAAACCCGTCTGGTTTGTGTCGGGTAATTACCCATCGGGTATCGGGTATACCCGCGGGTTTCGAGTAAACCCATTAAGCATTATTAAATATCTATGTAAATGATTACAATATATAAATATAAAATACTTAAATCATATAAATACACTCAAAGACATAGATAACAAATAGTATACACTAATTTTTGATATTTTTTAGCACAAAATGACAATCTAGATGGACAATTTGATATATTATGCATACATATTTAAAAAGATATATTAGAAATTATATTGGGTATCTAATCGGGTAAACGGGTATACATTATCAGGTAATTGGGTCGAGTAAATGGGTATATCATCAAATCCCAAACCCGTCCCAAACCCGCGAAAAAAATAAAAACTAATACCATACCCGATTACCCGACCCCAAACCCGTCCCAAATGTATCGGGTTTCGGGTTTACCTATCAGGTTCAGGTTTGATTGCCATCCCTATATTTTAATCCATTTTCGTCATTAACAAAATAAAAAAAAATTGAAGTATAGGTCGTTGTTTATGATAAGCATATTACATTACATATATATCCTATTAGTTTTACAACCTTGATGAATAGTCTCTATGTCATTTACTAGGTGCCATGTGGCACTGAACTATTGGTCCACGTGTCACCGGGTTTTTTTCTTCATTTTTAAGTTTTTTAGGGTTTAGGGTTTTGGTTTTTTTTATTTCCTTCTGACGTTTTTTAACAGTTTAGGGTTTAGACGCCGCCGTGCTATTATGGTTCAGGCTTTAGGATTTACGTTTTAGGATTTAAGGTTTAGATGCCCAGACTTTTTTTTGACGTTTTTTAGGGTTTAAGGTTTAGGATTTAGAGTTTACTGTTAAGGGTTTAAACGCCGTTCATCAAAAAATACAAAGAGAATATTAACATTACCGTTCACATGGTTTGCACTTAGACACTCATAATCACCTTTAATTTAAAGAATTTTTTTTTTCTGTCATATTAAATTGGTGCCAAAAATTATTTTAATATTTAACATTAATTAGTAGGATTACTTGCACTTTGTATCAGATTTTCGATCGATATTGGTTAGTTTTATGGCACTGACACCTGGTATAACAAGTGAAAGAAATATGTTAAAGTGTACATTAACATGTTTTACACTGATCAAAAGCCATAAAAATAGACAAGGATGGTTGCGTAAGGATGGTTGCGTAAGGATGGCGATAGCCGTTGACAAGGACAGCGGAAGCCGACGTCAGCAAGTGACAAGGATGGTTGCGTAAGGATGGTTGCGTAAGGATGGCTAATGGTTGTTTGCTTAGGGTTTTACCAAAGTAGACTTGTCTATACTGAAAATTTGTTCTAACTCTAATGAGAATCGTTGAGCCCTACTTACAACCACATAATCCTAATTTAGTTCATATACCTAACGGACTTTCAATTCTATCTAAATGATTGGATTTTCAGATAAACAATTATTTAATAAATAGATTATTTTTATTACAATCACAAGTCATACACTCTCTAAACCACTCCTAAATTACCCTGTTTTTGAACATCAAAGGAATTGAACTCTTACCACTAACCTTAGCTAATATCACTAGACAAACAAACCTCTTGTATGTAGGGTTGGGTTATTCTACAAAGGCTACAAAAAATGAGAAGGGTGAGAATGATACAAAAAACTCAATAGATCATCAAATATAACACAATGAGCCACAAAATATAACACAGTGCCAAAAAATATAACACAATGCTGAAGAAAAAAGACACAATGAATTGAAAAAATGACACAACGATGAAAATAAGAAAAAGACACAATGGTACATAAAAGACACAATGATATAACGCGTATTCTAAAAACTACAAGCTAAAACCCCAAAAAAACGAAGACCTAAAAACTAACGACGTAGGGTTCGATAAGACGATTCCAATGCCGCTTGAATGAGTTCAATCGGAGTCCGTTTGATACCCTTCCTACGACTTCCTATTTTTCTTTCACTGTGTATTTGATCCTAACCCCTTGTATGTAATAGATAGATTATTCAAATAAACAATTGACCTTAAATAGTATGTGTGTGAACCTATCCATATATATATATATATATATATATATATATATATATATATAGAAGAAGTATCGTCAGAAAACCCTACTTCCCGAGCTTTTTTCTTTTGAAAAAATTAGGGCATGTAATATACATGTTTTTAAATGTTTTGAGCCAAAAAATCAAAAAAGCGTCGAACGTTTTTTTTTAATAAAATAAGTTGTGCATCATAACATATGTTAGCTTATTTTTGCACTGGTAACATATGTTATGATGAAAAAAAAGCGCTGACGGGATTTTTTTTAAAAACATAAACAAAGTTGTTGAAAACATATGTTTTCAGCGCAACTTTGTTTATTTATTTTTTAAATCTCATCGGTGTTTTTTTTGCCCTAAATACTTAAAAACATGTATTTTACATTGGTTATTTTTTTAAAAAAAAATGTTTTTTGCATGGGTTTTCAAAGGTTTTCTCAACTCAAGCGGGTTTTCATTTTATCACTCCCCTATATATATATATATATAGGGTCAAGATCCTGTACAAAGTGTTTTTTTTTTGTGAGAAGTGTGAGAAGGTGTTTTGGCCATTGGATCATCTTAATCTATGGTGTGAATTAAGTGAGTGGCATTTTAGTAATTAGTGTTATAATATTAATAATAAATTACATGATTGAGGGGTATTAAAGTAAATTAGACACCCACATTTAATTGATACCTCTTAAAAATGTAAACCACCATTCATTCTCATTAATCTCTCTCTCCCTCTCTCTCTCTCTCTCTCTATTCTCTCACTCTCTCTCTATATACAGGATGACCATGGGTGACCCAAATGTTAAAAACAAATTAATGATTAAAAAATTAAAAGATGACGGGCATTAAGAGACTAAAGGGATGCTGATTTGTTACTTCAAATGATCATCTTTCTGGATTCATCCAGTCCTCTCATAATGAATAAAAATCTTTGTGCTTCACATGTAGCTCATCTCAATTCTTTTTTTCGAATTTATTATACGTATCTCCCATGTTACTTTTAGAGTTAAGGTTAACAACGTCCAATGTTGAAATGAGTTGGGTTTCTTTTTTTATTTTCGAATTTAAAAGATGACGGGCATTTTTGTGTTTTATGTTCAAAGGATTTTTGTGTGGTTTAGTGTTTTTTGAATTTAAAACACCTTTTAAATGTATGTATAGTTGTCTTTTAAAGTACATTCTAGTGTGTTTTTATAATGTGTTACTGATTATGTATAATGAAGATAAAACACACTGGATTATGGAGAAGATGATGATAAAACACACAGGACTGTTAAAACACAAAATTGAGAATATGATGATAAAACACACAGGTATGAACGTAAAGCACCATACCTTGTATAAAAAAATAACTAAAAATCTACCTTAAATATAAAACACCACACGTTGAATGATCGATGTAAATGACTATGAATCTCAATTCGTGAATGCTGATTCTTTATAAAAGCATTCAGTAAAAATGGTTTTAATCACAACAAAAATCCCTATTATTACTCATAATTAAGAAGGTAATTAATTAGACAATTATCTACTAAAAATAAGATTATGAATACAAATTACAAGGATGCCCTTTTAATTAAAATAATTGGTTGCCACGTGTCACTCTTAGATAGGTTCTCACAGTTCTCACATAAAATGGGTTTTGTACAAGAACTAAAATATTATCATTTGTATCTATTACGGTTCGGGTTTAAGTTTTAATCAAATGCGTATGTTAAAACGTATTCGTAAAAGAATTTTATAAAAATTTCAAGTTTTATAAAGTTTTAGAAACTTTTTGGCTAAATTAACTTAACTTGGTTAAGTTTTATAAAGGAAAAGTTAACTTTTTAACATAGAAACTAACTTAATTGAAAGTGAGGGACCAAAATTGCCAACCAACAAAACTTTTCAAATCTGTTTTCCCTTCCCCCCTTGCCCCTCGTTTCCGGCCAAAAGCTTCGGCAGCCGTAGTTCTTTTCCGGCGAAGCTTAAACTCGAGATTTAATATCTCAAAATTGATCTTATTAATGCCAAAACGTTTCTCCATCACATACCAATGTTCTCATATGATTAATTGGTCCATAACGCTGTTTTTAGTGAGCAATTAATTGGGTTTATGGATGTAACCATCGCATCTATTCAATGGATCCGTTTTCGTTCATGACACTATAAATTGATCTTATCACTAGTCTTCTGCACATCTAAACATCTTAAACCCACAAAAATAAGCACCTAAATGTGACCAGAACCTCTGCAAATTGATCTCAAGTCATCGGCTACAAAACCTTCTTTTTCGTGTCCGGATCGTCATTGTAAGTGCATTGTTTTAATGCCATTTTGATCTCTATTCGTCCCTCTATAATAGCCCTAAGATCTCAGGTTGTTAACTCAATGAATCGGGTTAATTGAATTCTTGGCTAGGGTTAGGGTTCTAAGCATTTTTGGGGAAGAAGAAGACTATTGGGATATATTATAAATGTTAAATATTTTCAAATACTTGCAAAAACTAAACACTTGGGTGAGTGGCTGACAACCTTTTGTTAAGACATTCATGTGCGAGACCCGGGTTCAAACCCATGCCTCCTCACCGATTTTTTTTTGGTTTTTATGTCATGACATTATTATTTTTTTGTTTGTTTATTTATATAATACACTTAACCCAAATAATTCATAATAAATCCATTTTTACTCCAAAAATTATGAAAATTTAGGAGTAGCTTCTTGACACCTCATAGAAAATTATCCCACTTTTATTTTCTGGAAAATATTTTATTTTTATATTTTTATTTAATTAAATTGTTTTAATCGTATTTAATTGATAAAAAAATCATTTTTAATGATTTTAATCTCAAATTTTTTGATAAATTATTTCTAATTATTATGAACTGAAATAAAAATATTTGGTTCAGAAAACACTTATTTTTATTAATTTTCCTATTTTAATCATTTAAACATGATTTAATTCTATTAAATCAGTTTTAAAAATAAATAAATTTATAAAAATTATGAGAAAATTATTTTCATTGATTTACGTCATAAAGAATCCATTTTCTTTAAAAATAACATTTTTGGATCATATCTTGTATTTTTAATCTTATTTATGTTTAATTAGACGTAATTGAACATTTATTTATGTACACTATTTAAACATCTATTTTATAAATACTTTTCTTATAAAATGGAAATGTTTATGTTTGAAAATCTTAATTACTATTTGTTAGATCGTTGTGAAACACATAATTATTTATTTATACATTTATGATTATTGTATTTATTTTCATTTAGTTAAAGTAATTAACTAAATTATTTTGTCTTAATTATTTAAACATATTTTTATCTAAATATTCAATAGGTAATAATTATATTACTTAAACCACATTTACAAACTTTCATATATTATTTGTGATATACAACTTTTACATTAATTCGACTTATCATAAAAAACTTTAATTCCCCAAAATCGACTTAGCAAACCCTAATGCCTTAGACCTTAGTTACCTTAGACTTTTTAGACACTTCTTTATTAGTATTCTATTACATTATAGGTTGAATTCCTTGGAATTCCCATTACTTAGCTCACTACCGCTTAAGTTGGATCGCTTTCGCAAACTATGAGTATATCTTCCCCCTTTTTACTGTCTTGCTATTTTGGGGTGACTCATGTACTTACTATCAAGTTTCTATTTCTTTTACTAAATGCAATTATCATGTGTGTTTGCTTTATGTTAATTGGTGTGTCTATGACTTGTCAAAATCATTAACCGCTGGGCGGCCTAGCATTTCAATGAATAGTACTATGGTATACCCCCTTGAGACTCTGTTGAGAGAATCTTGCTCATTGTCTTGTTAATTCATTATTCATTTGGTTAGTCATGTGTTAGTCATTATTCATAGGCTTGGTTTTGAACGGATATTACTTAATTACATAATTGCAAATGGTACCGCACATGAATTGCTAAACACTTTTCTTACTATATGTATTCAAAACAGGGTATGCTCACCAATACATTTTTGTATTGACATATACTATTTTCGTACATGTTTCAGGTTATTTATGAGATGACTTTTAAGCTTTTGGAATTTTTATTTAGATTTTGATTCATTGTATTTCAATTTAGTTGACAGTTGGAATCGTTGTATTTCATATCAATGTAATAAATTATTTAATCAATGTATTCAAATGAACACTTTAGTCCATGAGCTATTGAACAATCGTCACTACGTGACACCTCGATATTTCCGCCATCGGTTGGGGTGTTACAATTGCACAAAATGAAAGTAAACAAATTGAATTAATGCAAATAGGCAATGTGAAAATAATCACAAATAACGTGTTAGAAATAACTATGAATAAAATGGTGCAAGAATAAAATAATGAAATTTATGGCAGATGAGTGTGCACGAAACAGGTGTATAGCCTACTAGCATGCGAGTTAAAATCTAGTAATTTTACATATATGCGTTATACTATAAAAGACATTTAGCAATATTCTGATAAGAGGAAATGTTCATCGTTTTGTTGGACCAAAAGTTTTACAACTGAAAGAGTGCGAGTGTAAAAAGATAACTTTTTAGTAACCGAAGAATGTTTTAAGTTCAAAACACGTTCACTTGAAAAGATTTCGTAGGTACACATTTTCATGTGTTTACGAGAAGTCGAGTTTGAAAAGTGTTATAAGGTATATTATTAGTTGCAAATTCCTCCCGAAAACATATATTGGATACGTTATATGAAAACATGCAGATTTACACTTGATTTGTAAAATATGCAATGCAAGTTTATAAAATGCAAGATGAAACCATTTCATGAAGTGTGTGTAAATCTAATGTGTTTTGAAAGACCAAGATTTAAAATGATGTGTAGGTTGTGAATGATCCCAGATGCCTTGACGAATTTTGGAAAAAAATAAAAATTTCTGTATTTAAACATTTCTTTAACTTGTGGGTTGAAAAGTCAGAAAATTTTAATTGTTATGAAATGTTGAGAAAATCGAAGTGTTACCCGTTAAGACTGAGTAAACTTGAAACCTTTTAAATTTTCAAACTTTTATGAAATTTATACATTGAAAGATCATTTATTTGCAGGATCGTTAAAGCATCTCTTTGGGCTCATAGCGGGTTATTTGTTTCAAGGCACAAGGTGTATGAAAAGTGTGTTCTAATTTGGCGAATAGGCTTTGTGAAAAGACTTATAGAATAAGTTGTCAAATTAATCGTTTTAGAGAGTAGTGTACTAGTGCGTATCGTGTAGGTAGGCATTTATGTATGAGTTTAATCTGACTAAGAAGTTCTAGCTAATGGTAGTTGGCTATGGCTTATGAGACTGGGTGCAGCAATATTAGTATTAGGTATAGGAGGATATACTGTGACTTCGATCAAGTAAGTTTGTAAACATGAAGGTATAAAACAGGTTGAAATAATAAGTTTGGAAAAACCATGTTCATTTTAACTGTATGATGACGCAACATTCCTAAAATCAGGATGTGATCAAAGTTAAACACAGAGTTTAAAACTTAAGTCGTGGGTAAAAATGTTTTAACGCAAAACGAGTAATACCTTATAGTGTAAAAATCATGAGCATAGTGAAATAGTGTAAGCTTTAATGCGATAATATATCGAACAAAAGTTTTAGTAATGATGATAAGGGATTCAAAAGCGAATGATCAATGAATAATGGCATATGAAACATCAAGTGATTAAATGGAATCTTCAAATGATAAACAAACATAAATATCAATGATATTAAACATTGGAATTGTTTCCATAGGAAACTTTGACCAACTCAAGTATTTGAAATTTCCTAGTGACTTGTGGGGGCGTATTTTAGCCTATAAGTGAACGCGCATCCCAAGAGTTCCCAGGTAGGTATACGGGTCCCTCGTCTGATTGGGATTTATACGAAATACCAGGTCTAGACAGAAAACTCAGGATACAGGCGCTCACCCTTCCAGATTGCACGTGCCCCATCACTAGTGAATTCCAAAACTTTAGCGAGATTAAATACAAGATGTAGAAATAGATCCTTGAGATGTGGATTTCACTCCTAACTCAAAGATGTATTTCAAAATTGAAAAATATTGTGGAATGAAACCAATCACTAAGTTAAGTATATCACTCCCAGCTTAGTGGTTAAGTTCCTTTTTAAAGGAAATACTCTTTGAGGTGTGGATGTCACTCCTATCTCAAAGACATATTCCTAAGATAAATAACATATAGAGGAGTGAAACTAATCACCAAGGTATGGATGTCACTCCTAACTTGGTGATATCGTTTCATTTGTGAAATACGAGTGTCTTCTTTTCTAAACAAAATACTGAAGGAATAACAAGAAGAAATCATAACGAAAATTACTTGAAAGAAAATATAAGAATAAGAGGAATATACACGAGAGGACTCGTGAATGTAAGCTTAGTTATAGTCTAGGTTAAAAGGCATTCTAATAACCTAATTCCCTATAATCATGGCTCTGATACCAATCTGTAACACCCCAACCGATGGCGGAAACATTGAGGTGTCACGTAGTGACGATTGTTCAATAGCTCATGGACTAAAAGTGTAAATATTGATACATTGATTAAATAGTTTATTACATTGAAAGAAAAATACAAGATACAATAATTCTAAAGTGACAACTAAAGTTAAATACAATGAATCCAAAATCTAAGTAAAATTTCCAAAAGCTTAAAAGTCATCTCATAAATAACCTGAAACATGTACGAAAATAGTATATGTCAATACAAAAATGTATTGGTGAGCATACCCGTTTGATACATATAGTAAGGAAAATTTAGCAATTCATTTGTTATTTTGCAAAATGTAATAAGTGGTATCCGGGTCAAATCAACCCTATGAAAAGAAAGCAGATATATATAGTATGCGCTAGTAGTAATGTAATACATAGCAATGACGAGGACTCTCAACAGAGTCACAAGGGTATATACCATAGTACTATTCATTGAAATGCCAGGCCGCAACGGTTAATGATTTGACAGGTCATAGATACACGAAATGACATAAGCAAACACACATAAGAATTGCTATTTTAGTAAGATGAAATAGAAAATTGATAGTAAGTACACGAGTCACCCCAAAATAGTAAAACAGTAAAAAGGGGAAAAATATAATCACCTTCACTAAATAGTTATGTCACTAAATCGTCGTGAGCGTGAATTAGCGAATCCCGAAGTCTCAACCTAAAAGTATGGTATATGTATAAGTGTTGGGACTTAAAGTAAGTCTAGGGTTTCTAGTCTAAGGCACTTAGGATGTCTAGTCTAATTTGGGGTTTAACTTGTAAATAACGATATATGTTGAAAACGCGACGTAAGTAAATATATATACTTGCTTGAAATAATATGACATATGAACTAAAGATTAAATAAGAATAATAATATTATAAGTTCATAATTGAAAGTTATGAATTAAAGTAAATGGTGGAAGTCACATAAATGTTAAATTATGTAACAACTTTGACTTGTTCAAAAAAAATGTAACAACTTTGACTTGTTCAAAAAAGATATAACAACTTTGAAACATTAATTATTTGTATTTATTAATTTAAATACAACCAATTAATTAGGTTAGTCAAAGAAATTTTAAATAAGATAAATAATTTAAATTTATACAATAATAGATTTATGAAGTCATAAAATGATCTAAATATTTCATAAATATTTTTAAATGACTTAATGAATATATAAACGCATAATTATCATAAATTCACATGAAAATTTTAAGTTAATCAAAATATCAAGAATTTTAATGAAAATAATGTATTATGAACCAAAATGGTCAAAAATAATTTTTTTAACCAAAATGATTTTATATTATATTTATTGTCTAAAACTTAAATAAAGAATTAAATTCTATAAAAGTACAAAACTAATACAAATTAGGTAGCAAAAATCATAATCAGTATTCTAACATAATAAATAGGTTTTCCACAAATATTTACATTAAAATACATTATATATGATTTTTAATGAAATAAGCATGATTTAATCAAAATAAAATTATTAAAACAATTGCAACGGCCACAAAATCAGAATAGAAACTATTTTCAGGTCATAAATATCATCTAGAAGCTAAGGTTAGAATTTCATGATTTTTAGATAACATATGAATTAGTTATGAATTTTACAAGTTAATTATACTTTTAACTCAAAAATCCCAAATTGTTCATAAACACCCTAAAGCCCTAACTAGCAATTGAAACCCTAAAGTGTATGAATCATCAAATAAACATAGTGCTATTGAAGAAATATATATGAAAAGGAAAAATAGTGAAAGTTGATTGAAAATACTTACGATTTTGCTTGTTCGATTAAGAAAAATAAGAATATATGAAAACCAAAGCAAAAATCTCCAAAATTCTTGAGGATGATGATGATATGAACTCAAAAGATGATACAAGATGAGAGAAGTGAGAGTGTTTGTGTGTGAAACTCGTGTTGGGATATTAAGGAAAAGAATGAGTAATTAGAAATATAATGAATGGTATTTAATATAATAATCAATTTTGTGAGTAATACTAGTAATTAGTTGACTAGAAAACACATGAAACTTATTTTTGAGGTAATATAATTAGTCATAAAGTTTAAAAGAAATTGGTAATTGTTTAATTGTGGTTAAAATATATGATACAAAAAAATGATTTTTGGCATAACTAACATCCTGACTTGGTATCCTATAAAAGTCAATTATAGTAAGTTTGAAAAACGTTTCAATATACTTATTTGATTAAAACGTAGACCCGTCAGTAAATATGAAATGATAAAAAGAAACTCAAGCTTTTATTAATTTGAGAATAAACAAAAGTACATGGACTGGATTTGTAAATGTGATAATATAGGAACTACATTTGTAATCTTGGCAAAAATATAAGGAGCGAATGTTACAAAAGGGTGCTGCTGTGAAGGTTCCTGAAGGGAACAAGAGGAAGTGGGATAGTGTGGGGAAGAGTGCTGCGCCAGCGCCATCTCAGCCGGCGAAGAAGTTTGAACCATCTGGGTCTTCTTCAGGGCAGAAGTCGGGAGGGTATGTTGGGAAGCATCCAAAGTGCAACAAGTGTGGTTATCACCATTCTAGGAATTGTGATCGGGCTCGCTGTCATCGGTGCCATCAGTTGGGGCATCATGCTAAGGATTGCAGGGTGACACTTACCCCAGCTCAGACTCCTGCTGCTGCTCCTACTCCTGCTGCTCAGGGGACTCCAGGAAAGCAGGGGTGCTATAATTGTGGTGACACGGAACACTTCAAGCGTGAATGTCCTAAGCTGAAGCAGGGCGATAATGGGAGGGGTGGGAACGGTAACGGGAACAACGGGGGCGGAGGCAGGACTGCACGTGCTTTCGTCATTGGATCTGCAGAGGCTAGGCAGGATCCAGACATAGTTACTGGTACGTCCCTTCTTAATGATCGCTATGTTTCTGTCTTGTTTGATTCTGGTGCCGATAAGTTTCGTATCTATGGACATTAGTCGATTGCTAGATATAGTACCCACACCTTTAGAGGCTAAGTACTTAATAGAATTGGCTGATGGTAAGAAAATCGAAGCGACGCACACCCTTAGGGAATGTCGCTTGGAACTGTCGGGTTTATCTTTCCCCATTGACCTTATGCCGGTACCCCTGGGTAGTTTCGATGTCGTTGTCGGCATGGATTGGTTATTGTTGTATCGTGCGGAGATCGTTTGTTTCGATAAGATTATTCGGATTCCTCTCCCTGATGGAGAGACTCTTTCGGTTCATGGTGAGAAAAGCGGTGCTCCGCTGAGTATCATTTCTAGCATGAAAGCCCGTAAGTATCTTCGGAAGGGTTGTTCGGCCATTATGGCACTTGTTAACGTTTCTACTGACGATGAGAAGAAGATCGAGGATATTCCGGTGGTTCGTGATTTTCCCGATGTATTCCCTGATGATTTGCCTGGTCTTCCTCCCCATCGTCAGATTGAGTTTGCTATTGATCTTACTCCTGGTGCAGCTCCTATTGCTCGGGCTCCATATCGTCTTGCACCCCCCGAGATGCAAGAGTTGTCCAGCCAGTTTCAGGAACTCTTGGAAAAGGGTTTCACCCGACCGAGTTCTTCCCCGTAGGGAGCTCCTATTTTGTTTGTGAAGAAGAAGGACGGAAGTCTTCGCATGTGTATTGATTATCGTGAGCTGAACAAAGTGACCATCAAGAATCGTTATCCTCTTCCTCGCATTGATGATCTCTTTGACCAGCTCCAGGGCTCTAGTTACTACTCGAAGATTGATTTGCGGTCCGGTTATCACCAGTTGCGCGTCCGGGAAGCTGACATTCAGAAGACTGCTTTTCGCACTCGATATGGCCATTTTGAGTTCTTGGTCATGCCTTTTGGTCTCACTAACGCACCGGCGGTGTTCTGATTTATTCTAAGAACAAGACGGATCATGAGGAACACCTACGGTTGGTCTTGGAACTTTTGAGACAGGAGCAGTTGTATGCTAAGTTCTTAAAGTGTGATTTTTGGTTACGTGAAGTTCAATTCCTAGGGCATGTGGTTAATGAACTGGGAATTCATGTCGATCCGGCTAAGATCGAAGCTATTAAAGACTGGGAAGCACCAAAGACGCCATCTGAGGTGCGGCAATTCCTAGGTCTTGCGGGTTACTATCGTCGTTTCATTGAGGGATTTTCGAAGATCGCTCAACCCCTCACCACTCTTACCTAGAAAGACCGAAAGTTTGACTGGGGTGAATCACAGGAATCAGCATTTCAGATGCTGAAGCTTAAACTTTGTTCCGCGCCTATCTTATCTTTACCTGAAGGTACGGATGACTTCGTTGTGTACTGTGACGCTTCTATTCGTGGTCTCGGTTGTGTGTTGATGCAACGCGGGAAGGTTATTGCTTATGATTCTCGTCAACTCAAGGTTCATGAGAAGAACTACACTACTCATGACTTGGAACTAGGTGCGGTGATCTTTGCGTTGAAAATCTGGAGACATTACTTGTATGGTACCAAGTGTGAAGTATACACCGATCACAAGAGTCTTCAGCATATTTTCGACCAGAAGGTGTTAAACATGCGGCAGCGTCGCTGGGTTAAACTCCTGAACGACTATGACTGTGCTATCAAATACCATCCTGGCAAGGCGAACGTTGTGGCGGACGCCTTGAGCAGGAAGGATTCTGTGAACCCTCGTCGTGTTCGAGCCTTACAGCTCACCATTCATTCGTCATTGCCTGACCGAATCCGTTCTGCACAGTTAGAAGCTTTAAAAGAGGAGAACCTTAAGGCTGAAACTATGCACAGTGCTGACAAGCATCTTGAACTCAGGACCGATGGCTTGCACTATTTTGCGGGACGTGTTTGGATTCCCTTATTCGGGGGATTACACGGGCTTGTTTTGGATGAAGCTCACAAATCCCGGTATTCTATTCACCCTGGCTCCGACAAGATGTATCAGGATTTGAAGATACTTTATTGGTGGCCAAACATGAAGGCTGACATAGCTTCTTATGTCAGCAAATGCTTGACTCTTGCTAAGGTCAAGGTGGAGTATCAGAGGTCGTCTGGTCTCCTGCAACAACTAGAGGTTCCAGAATGGAAGTGGGAGCGAATCACGATGGATTTTGTCACCAAACTACCAAGATCACCAAGTGGTTATGATATGATCTGGGTGATTGTTGACAGGTTGACAAAATCGGCACGTTTCATACCTATTAAGGAAACCGATGGACTCGAGCGGTTGGCTCGACTTTACCTTAAGGAGGTGGTTGCTCGGCACGGGGTGCCTGTTTCTATTATTTCTGATCGTGATTCTCGTTTTGCTTCACATTTCTGGAAGGCTCTGCACAAGGCTTTGGGTATTCAGTTGGATATGAGTACAGCTTATCATCCGCAAACTGATGGACAGAGTGAGCGGACGATTCAAACCGTTTGGCTGCTGCGCGGGATCGTCAGAAGAGCTATGCTGATCGCCGTCGCAAACCTTTGGAGTTCCAGGTTGGGGACAGGGTACTTCTGAAAGTTTCACCATGGAAGGGCGTCATACGCTTTGGGAAGCGTGGCAAGCTTAACCCTCGTTATGTCGGATCGTTCGCAATCCTGGAACGGATTGGGCCGGTGGCATACAGACTTGATTTACCGGCGGAGCTCGGTAGTGTTCACAACGTCTTCCATGTGTCTAACTTGAAGAAGTGTTTGGCTGATGAATCTCTCATTGTACCACTGGAAGAGATCAAGGTTGATGATCGTCTTCGCATCGTGGAGGAACCTGTCCAGATTCTCGACTACAAGATTTGTAGCCTTCATCGGAGTAAAATCCGCATCGTCAAAGTTCGTTGGAACTCGAACCGTGGACCGGAGTTCACGTGGGGACGGGAGGATCAGATGAAAGCTAAGTATCCCCATCTTTTTCCGAAATGCGCATTGGAATCAAGGCATGTTACTGCTGAAGCGGAACGAATCTTGGGTCGAGATTCCTTTCAACGTGGGGATGATGTGACATCCGGTAAATTTTCTTTTCATTTCATTCTTTCCGTCTCTTTCATTTTTGGGATTTGTGCAATTTTCGGGACGAAAATTCTTTCAACGTGGGGATGATGTGACACCCGGCATATTTGGCTTAAACATTTTAGTAACATCTAAGTCTACCGTAGCGGGGAACATTATAAACGGACTTAACTAGGTTAGTTGAGTCGGGTCAATTTAGGATTGTCCAGGGTTCAATGATCTGGAGGATCATTGGGAGTCGTTTTGGGAATACACTAGTACTGGGTCCCGTTGTTGGTGAAGTTACATAAACTAATTAAGTGTATGTGTAGATTAATTGTCGTGTGGTGGATTATATACATAGATGTGTTTAAACGATGTGTAGATAATTTTCCATGCTTAAATATGTTAAACATAGACTAAGGTTGCATGCTCACATGTTAGGATGCGTTAAAATGCGTTAAACACGACAAACTGAAAAACCAGAAAAACATAAGTCCTGGTTCGACCACTTCGAGTGGGCGAACCTGGAAATATGTCTTGGTTCGACCCTTAGCAAAGGGGCGAACTTGGGATATGGAATTGAAGGAATTCCATTCGACCAAGTCAGGGTACATTCGACCCTGTGAAAGGGTCGAAGGAGATTACATTCAACCAGAGACAGGGGTCGAATGTGGCCTAGTATAAATACCAAACTTTGTCATTTTTCACCATTTCACAAACCCAAACCGTCTCAAAACACTCTCAAACGATTTTAATCACTAAGGAAGGAGTTTTTGCTCTTCTGTTTCGTAATCTAACCTATCAACAACATCTAATCAAGAATCCAAGGTGTGTTCTTAGATCTAAACCTTTTTCAAGTATTTTAATTCATTTTTATCTAACCCTAAATGTCCAGATCTGTACTAAGGGTGTTTTCATGATTAAAAACCTTTTAAACACCTTTCTAAATCTAAACCCTATCATTAAACATAGGTTTTTGTATCAATAAACATATGTTAATTATGTGTTATGTGATGTTATGTGTTGATTAATGATTTGCTACTGTTCTAATGATAGAAACATGATCTAGGGTTGCTATTGATGTTGGTTTATTGTTGTTTAGGGTTACAATTAGATAGATGGTGATATTATAGGTATTTTGGGGATTTTTGATAAATCTAAGGATTGTTACATGTTATCATTATTAATAGAACTATTGGGGGTTTTCATAAACACATTAAACAGAGCATATTGAGATGATTATGAAAGGATTTCAAAAAGTTTCTAAATTGGGTAAGAATTCCATGCATAATGTGACATTTCCATAATTTTGCCATTTTGGGAAAGTGTTAAAATGAACAGGGTTTGGGGTAAAATTGGTGGGGTTTTGTAGGGATAAGTTATTCATACTTGACTGCTGTGTTTGATGATGTTTCGCGATGTTTCGAATGTGTTTGAAGCGTTTTTAAGGAAACTTATCTGACAGGGTCGAACCTAGGCTCATTCGACCAAACGGGTGGTCGAATGAGAGATTCCAGGGTCGAACCCGGGAAAAGTTTGGTCGAATCAGATTAAACGGTCGAACGTGGCATCAAACAGTCGAACGTGGCATCAAACGGTCGAACGTGACATTAAACGGGCGAACGTGGCTTAAAAAGGGGCGAAGGTGGATTTATCTGCCTGGTTCGACCCTTTTAATGTAAAAATGAGATTTTTGATACAAACTAAGTGTTTTATGCCTGAACCTTATGTGTAATCTATGTGTACTTGATTAGTTAGGGTAATGGGTCACCAACGGGATGTCAGGTCGGTCTAGTGTGTCGGTTGAACACTTAAACACGTTTTAAAACATACTTGGTTACGATCTGGACAATCGGGGACTAGATAACCTTATGGTTATTAGTCGGAACCCTTACGTGAACATTTTGATAGATCTCCGGTAGAGGGATTATCAAGGGCTTAGCATTTTACTATTTACCGAGGAACGCAAATCTAAGGTGAGTTCACGGCCCCACTTTTACAATTTTAACTTTTGGGGGGAGAAAACATGCGCTAAACTATTTTGGTAACATATGTCATACTATGGTTTTAACTTGCATTGCTATACGATCTTTTAAAGTCCCGGGGAAAACCATGAATGTGCGGGGATGCATAACGGGGGAAGTGTGGATAGATCTATTGGGCGTGACCTGCCCCACTCGTCGGCTTGGAGGGCCGGGCGGGTGCATATTGTCTCGAACTGGTAATATTGGTATCATGCTGAACATTCGGGCTGAACATTGCTAAACGTGTCTAGTAATGGTTTTCCAATCGTAGTAGTAATAAAACATACGCCTAGCTAGCGTACTTGGTGACATTGGTATAGTATGGACATAGAAATGTTTTGTAACATTGGTAACATATTGAACAAACCTGTGAACTTACCAGCATTTTATGTTGACGTCTTTTTGGCATGTTTTTCTCAGGTCGCTAAGGTAGCAACAGTGGACTAGGCGCATGAGTCTGCATGGCGTCTAGGCTTAGTTTCATGTTTTGAATAAAACAATTTGAACATTGTCGTACATGGTTTTGTAACTGGTTAAATGCTTCCGCTATGGTTTTTATAATGTGAGAACTATGTTTTGAGTTTTACGTATTTTCATATAGTGTTGTTTATTGTGACCGTTGACTTGGATCCTGGTTTGTCATGCGCCTCGCGGTAAAACTCCGCAAGTGGAAATTTGAGGGTGTGACAACCACTGTCGTCCACCATTCCCGTCACGTAAGAAACAAATCTGAACATAAAGAAAATCCATTTGCTAAGTATCACTAGACATCACTGTTAAAAATGGGGCTTTTGAGAGTGTTTGTTGGTGTTTCCATAAGATGTTGAATGATTGAAGGGTGAAGCTGAACTTAGTTATCAAAAGAAACCGTAAATTCTGGATATAGAGAGGGAAAGAGATGTGTACGAGATAGAGAGAAAATTGCTTGTTTAATAGAGAGAGAAAGAGGGAGACTATTGGTATGATAGTATAAAATTTGATGAGGAGGTTAGTATGTAAAGAAGGATAAAATGTTTCAGATGCTCAGATTTGTGTGATGTACCAAAATTGCCCATTCTCCATTTTTTTTGTAAAGGTAAACGTGGAACAACAAGGACCACTTGTTGGGGTTTAATGAGTTTACTCAACTCATAAGAGTTTTCTAAATATAATTGCCATATATATATATATATATATATATATATATATATATATATATATATATATATAGGTTCAAATGAGAACTCGTATAAATTGTTAGAACCATAGGAACTCCTAACATTCGTTGATCAAGCCACATTGAATGGTGCAGTTTAAATATGGCTTTTTATAGTTTTCTCATATATGCCTGCCATTAAAATACACGTATGATAGTAAATTCAAGTTACAGAGAGAGAGAGGGAGGGATGATATGCATAAAAGTTATGTTGGGATGGGTGTACAATGGCAGGGATGAAAGATGGTTTATTGTGTTTTTATGTGGGTGTAAACGTTAATATATCGGTGCACACATTATCTTCGATCTTGATTTTCAAGCTTTACGTTGATGTAAAATGTTGATACATTGATGTAAAAGTTGTGATATTGGTTTTGAAGATCTAAAAGAGAGAGATAACATTGTGCTTCTTCTTCCTTTACCACCACCTACAACTATCTTAACACTTAATATTAGTGTTTTTGACTTTCGAATGCAACAGTCCTAATAACTTTATCAAACTGATTCGTGTACAATGAAATCACTATTTTTGCATTGAAAAACAGCTCACCACCACCACCAGGAACGCTGCCCAACCGAGGACACAACACCGACAAGGACACAACGAAGGAAAATGGTCGATCCATCAACAAGCAAAGGGAAAGAAGGTTGGGTGGAATCCATAACCGAATTCAAGTCAGTAAAAATGTTGGACATGTAAAAGAATAGAGAACGTCACAAGGTGTTAGTGGATACGAAGTTAAAAAGATGAGAACAATTAATGAAACATTTGCATGAGATGGAGAAGAAAAATGATTTGAAAGTTTTGATCGAACTGCATAAATAGGCCTCAGAACCATATCAGTTGATTCTCATAGAACGCAAATGAGAATTTGTGCGAAGTGGAATTGGCCCGATTTTAGGTTGTTTTTTATTTCCTTAATCTCGATAGTTTTTTTTCAACGTTTAGGTTTTTTTTAGGTTCTGAATTTTATTTTTATTGTACTTTGTATATGTTTAATACAACTTGTATTTATTTGTCCTTCATATTTCTTTTTTTTTAAAATTAAACACAAAAAAGTTAGTTATGGAATTTGATGAGTGTTGCAAGTGTGATAAATAAAATGTGATAGAATGAAGTGTCAAATTATGATTTGATGTAACATTCTGATCGGTGGCGAAATGTGTTAACGACCCGACCCTTAGTGCCTTTATGACATTGCTCGGTTGGATCAGCTATTTTGCTATTTTTTTACCTCTATATGTCCTCTTTATATTTTATTAACATTGTATATTCACACTAAAACTAAAATGGTTTCACATTTTATTTTAAACTAGTAAATTAGGCGCCGCGTTAAGCGCGGCGTAGAAACATAACCGGCGCCGATTCGTGAAAAGCAACAGATTTTTCCGACGAACAGTGGAGTTACACCCACAGTATTGCGAGGGTCTGCTAATCGGATGATAGAACGTAGAGAGTCGTATTGTTCCGTTGGTACGCCGGTGCGTGTTTGCCTAAACCGTTTGAAAAAGGAGAATTTACTAATAAAAGTAAAGCGATGGCATTTTCGTAATTACCTCAAAACTAAAAGCTTTTTATTTTGGTTTTAATAATAAAATTACTACGATGGCATTTTCGTAATTAATTCAAAACTGAAGGCCTTTTATTTCGCATTTAGCGAAATTACTATTGCTAAGGATCTGAATTGTTATATATATATAATATAATTAGTATTATATATATGAAGAAACGAGTATATCTTTAGTGAGAGGGTAGAAGGGAGTGGTATATGGTATGACAACTCGTGTTCGCAGCAGGGTATAATCCTTGGCTCACAACGATAGTGAATCTAGGGTTGTGCACACAAACGATAAGCAAGTAAAATACAATGGACAAGAATGTAAGTGGTTCGATCTAGTAAGATCTACGTCCACTGGAAAAGGTGACTTTTATTGATAAATAACGTGAATGATGATACAAGTGGAGATACAAGTGTATTCGTTCTTATTGGCTGGTTTTCAACGTGGAGAGAAAGGAGGTCGAGCCCTCCTTTTATAGGAGATGCATGGGCCTCAGCTTTTGGAGCCCATCTCTCCTTTACTGGGCCGGGCCGGGGGACCGGGCCGGTTAGTTGGCAGGCCCACCTAGTTGGATCCTAACTCTTGGTTAGATAAAGTGATCCACGTTGGGGAGGGCCTCTTCTGATTGGACCACGTGTCATCCCGTGGTTGGCCGGTTGGGAGGTTCATTGTCCTCCACACACGTGGCGAGTTGTGAACGGTGTGTAGGGGTGTCAGCTGTCAGACGACTGACCACTCGTCAGCTGACATCTGACGGGGGGAGGCAAGTTGGTGTCCAAGGGGGATGTCTTTAGGTGTTGTCAATTGGTGCCCCTGCGCCTTCGGCGCTGTGGTAGTCCTGGAAGTGATTATTCCCGCGGGTGTTAGAACTTCCTGCGGAGGTATTTTTGAATGGTGGGTAGGGTGCGCCTGAAAGTGGTACCCTACCCCTTCAAGTCCCCCAAGTCCAGGGTGTCTCCTGTTCTTGCTTAGAGGGCTGGTGGGGCGCTGGACTAAAATGTGTCCTTTGTGCTCGCTTTTGTTGTTGTAGCAATGTGGGAACTGTTTTTGTTTAGAGCAAATGAGTGCGCGTTGCTACTCTTGTGTCATGTGAAAAGATATTGGCGTCCCATTATCTTTGCACATGGCTCTTTTATAAAACAGTTCTTTTAGGGTGTTTAAAAGGTAAAATTCGGCGGAGGACGTCTTTTGGATTTTACGTCAACCCATCGCCAAGTGATGACGTGGCAGTCAGGGTGTTAAAAAGTAAAATTCGGCGGAGAACGTCTTGGATTTTACGTCAACCCATCGCCAAGTGATGACGTGGCAGTCAGGGTGTTAAAAAGTAAAATCCGGCGGAGAACGTCTTTTGGATTTTACGTCAACCCATCGCCAAGTGATGACGTGGCAGTCAGGGTGTTAAGAAGTAAAATCCGGCGGAGAACGTCTTTTGGATTTTATGTCAACCCATCGCCAAGTGATAACGTGGCAGTCAGGGTGTTTAAAGAGTAAAATCCGGCGGAGAACGTCTTTTGGATTTTACGTCAACCCATCGCCGAGTGATGACGTGGCAGTAAGCCAGCGCCAGATGATGACGTGGCAGTAAGCCAGCGCCAGATGATGACGTGGCAGTAAGCCAGCGCCAGATGATGACGTGGCAGTCATAATGATCTGGTGTTAATTGGTGTGCTAAATACGTTACCCTTGAATTTAAAGTTTTGAATTTTTGAAGGGTCTCCTTGTATTTAGGAAACGTGCATGGGAAGTTGAGACGTTTTGGTGGACGTGTCAGAGTGCAGAAAGGATGCCTGCACAGTTGTCTGTCACGTCAGCACGTGGGTGGGAAGTTTATCCATCGTGTGTCAGGCGAGTGGCCGTACACGCGCGCGAGTGGTGCAGCCTGTCAGTCAGATTGCTGATGTTGGGCAGTTGAGGAGTCCTTTTGGGCAGACGCGTGTCCTCACGTGCTGACGAGTAACTGCTCATCCAGCTGTGATGCCACGTGTAGCGTCCAGATGTGCCCTTCTCTGGCAAGATGAAGGGTCGTCTGCCAGCTGTTTCAGGTCGCATTAAATGCGATGGGTATAAATACCCGAGGAGGTTTTTCAAATTCCTTCTCATCTTTCTTTCTTCACTCATTTGTCTTCTCCATTTCCTTCATCTTCTCCGGTGAACCTTCAAGTTTTCCGGTGATCCTAAAAAAAGTTTTTTCTTTCTTTTTCTTACCTCATCACCATCATGTCTGAGAGTTCTGACGTTGGTGGTAACCCTGCTAAGGCCACCGAGAAGTCCAAGAAACTGATTCACAACACCACCTGTAAGTGGGGTGAAAAAAGCTTTGCCAAGTTTGTCCAAGCTATGGAGTTCGATCCCTCGTGGGAGGTGGAGTTGCCATCGAACAAAGGTACTGCTTTGGCTCCTCCCCCTGGGAAGATGACTTTGTACGGAGCTCATCTTGCCCTGTGTGGGTTTCGGCTACCTGCCACCAAGTTCCAGGTGGATACATTGGTGAAATATGGAGTCCATGTTACCCAGGTGAGCGGGTTTGGAATGCTTCGTCTGGTGCACTTCGAAGCCTGCTGCCGAGCCTTGGATATTGAACCGTTGTTTGAACGGTTCAATGTCTTCTATGTGTTGAATATGGAGGGTTCCTGGTTCAACTTCGTTCTCCGTTCTCAGGTGTCTCCCTGTGGGACGACAGCTCCCAAGTCCCTTCATGACTGGAAGGAGAAATTCTTCTATGTCAAGAGGGGAGTGATTCCGGTGGACATGCCGTGGAAAGTGGTTGCTGAGCGGCAGAAGGTGGGAGACCATCCTGTGATGGAGGGTTTCGAGGAGCAGGAGTGGTTCCAAGAACTTGTGGCCCGTGCTTCCCCGTTTGATACGGGTATGTGTTCTGAAGCCATGTTGGCTCTGTTGGGCATGAGTAGGGTTCAGATTGTCGAAGGGAAAGAGCCCGTGATTACCGTCCCTGGTAAGGTTCTTTCATTTTCATTTTGCTGAAGTCCCTCTTCTGTTATTATTATTATTTTTTTTTTTGTACCTAATGAAGTGTTGTTTGTTTTCAGGAATGTCGAAGTTCGAGGCGTTCTTGCTGAGGGATAAAGCCCCGCTGGAGTGGAGAGATCCTCCGGAGGGTAGGTTGTCCGTGATTGACGAGATGGTGCACAGGTTCTACTTTCCCTACCTGGAGTTCAAGCCTACTGTCCTCCTTTTTTCACGTGAGCATCCTATAAACCCTGATCCTTTAACTTCTATTCCGCATACTGGGATAGACCCTTGTTTTGTTGTTTCCTCTGATGAGGAATCGACAGGGTCTTCTGTGGAGACGGTGGCCCCCCCACCTCCGCGCGGGCGTAAGAAGAGTGTGCCGCGCTTTCATAGGCATAAGGTGTTATCCAAACCTAAGTCTGCGCCTTTGAGTGCAGGTGGTGAAGGGCCTCTGTTTGGGCAGCGCGAGCGGCGCGCTGAGTCTTCTTCCTCCGCTCCTGAAGATGCTGCTGAAGTTAGTCCGCAGAAGAAGAAGCGGAAGATTGGAAAGGTTGGTGCGAAGTCTGGGACTTCAAAGTCCGGCGGGGCTGGGCCCGCGCCGTTTTCTTTGGAGATAAGTCCTCCGCCTGAGCGTCGACCGTTGATTCCGAAGACGCTGAAGAAGGTTACTAGTAAGTGTTCCGCCTTTTGTTTTCTCTTATTTATTGTGTTGATTTATTTTTACCAAGTGTTTTGTTTTCTTGTAGTTGTCTCTCCGCGAGATCCACCTTCTTCTTCTGAGCCTAGTGAGGTTGAGGCTAATAAGAAGAGACTGGAGGAGGAGGCGGCGGCGAAGTCGCGGGCGGAGAGGGAGGCAGCCGAGGCCGTGAAGCGGGCCAATGAAGCTGCTGCAAAGAAAGCAGAGGAAGAGAGGGTGGCAGCGGAAAAGCTGCGTGCTGAAGAAGAGAAGGCAGAGGAAGAGGCAAAAGCAAAGGCTGAAGAGGAGGCCGCCCGGGTTAGGGCGGAGGAGGAAGCTGCCAGGATCGCCAGTATTCAGGCGCATTCTGGTGGTTCTCCTATGGGCGGGGCTGGGGCTTCAGGTGTGAGGTCCAGCGTGGACCGGGGTGACCCGGGTTACTTCGCGGGCGATGTGATCTGGCGCCCGCACTGGAGTATCCGGGAGAACTCCCGGTTTGCCAATCCTCTAACTGCTGAGGAGTTTGTTTCTCAGGCTGTTCCTCCCAAGGAAAGGGAGTATCAGGACAGCCTATCCCGGTCGCAGCTGATTACTGATATCTGCGTCGGGCAGGCTCTTCAGGTTGCCGCGGTGGAGTCTTTGAAGCGGCGAGACGAAGAGTTTGCCCGGGATGTGGCGGACTTCAACTCTAGGCGGGCCAGTCAGGCGCAAAGGGAGGAGAGGTTGAACTCCGAGGTTGATAGGTACCGAGATCGGGCCTATAAGTCTGAAGACTGGGTGAAGGCATTGGAGCGCGATCATGCGCTGGCTCATAAAAGCTGGACTGATGCCTGTCAGGCTACTAATCAAGAGATGATGAAGCTGAAGGATCAGATGCAGGTGCTGAAGAATGAGAATGCGAAGCTGGCAGAGACCGCGGAGAGTCACGCAAAGGTGTTGGCTGATAAAGACTCGATGGTGGCGGGTCTGCGGTCCGAGCTGCGCAACAAAGATAATGAGCTGGTGGCTGCCTCTTCTCAGCTGTCTGAGCTAGCGGGTGAGAAAGAGGCTTGGTTGAAGGAAAAGGCGGGGATCACAGCGGAGAGGGCGTCGTTAGAGGAGTTACTGACCCTGGCGCAGACAGAGGCTGAGAATGCCAAGACCCTCCTGGATGAGGGCAACGTGGCGCAGGAGAAGTATCAGGAAATCCTTCGCTGGGTGATGACCGAGGGTATCGCCGGGGTAAGTACTTTGTAGACTTTTAACTTTGCCTTTGTGTTTATCTATAATCTGATTCTGATATTTGTTATCTATGCAGATTTTCAAACGGTTCTGGAACGAACCTAATCTTGGCGATCAGGTTGCTGCTATAGCCGCTGCTGCGCGCGCTGCTGGGGAGGCGGAGGGATTCGACAGCGGGTTTTACCATGCGTTGAACGGTGGTCGTATTACTGATGGTGCACATGATGGTAAACCCCGCGAGAAGGAGTATGAAGCCGAACTTCTCAAGTTCGAGCAGATCGAGTTCCCTATCTTGAAGACGGTTGCAGAGTGCAACCAGTATGCCGACCCAGCTGGCGCCCTCCGTTACTTTATAGAAGAATCCGACCGTTTGGGTGCGGAGGCGCAGCAGAAGGGGAAGCAACCAGCGGGTGGTGGTGAAGGTACGTCCGGCGGTGGTCCAGAGGGTGAAGATGAACAGCTGGTGGACTTTGAAGCGTCCGGGGAGGAGTAGGCTGTTTAGTATGTTTTTCCTTTTTAAACTTTTGTAAAGCTTGAGGCAGCTTGAACGCCTCCTTTTGTGATGTAAATATATGAAGTACTTTTGGTTTTAACTTTGTGTAAATTTTGGATTGATTGTTTAGTCCGGCGATAGTTATGAGTGGTATCTATGCCTTGAAGACCCAATTCCAGTAGTACACAATGTAAGTTAAAAGATAGAAATTTCTTAGGATTCCCAAAAAGGGTGGCTTAGGCATGTGTAGCCCAAACGTTTACAAGGATTACATATAACAGAAACGTAATTGTGCCGCATTCCAGGAGCGCGGGACGGGCGTGCCATCAAGTTTTTCTAGCGCGTAGGCGCCTTTGCCCAAAATTTCTTGTATTTTGTAGGGGCCTTCCCATGTTGGGGCGAGTTTTCCTTGCTTTTCTGTGTTCGAGGCGCTATTGTTTCGGAGGACGTAGTCTCCGATGTTGAAGTTATGTAGTTTAACTTTGTGATTGTAATAGCGCTCCAGTTGATTTTTGTATCGGGCTTCTTTGATGGCGGCAAGCTCCCGCCGATCTTCGAGTAAATCAAGGTTTAATCGTAGCTCTTCGTCATTTTGGCCTTTTTCCTCCATGAGTACTCTTGCGGAGGGGCATCCTATTTCTGCGGGAATGACGGCTTCGGAGCCATAGGTTAGGCTGAATGGGGTTTCGCCATTGCTAGTTTTGGCCAGTATGCGATTTGCCCATAAGACATGCGGGAGTTCGTCCACCCATCCTGTTCGCTTGGTGCCCAGGCGCTTTTTGATGCCTTCGATGATGCTTCGGTTTGCTCTTTCGACTTGGCCGTTTCCCTGGGGATGCGCTACTGAGGTGAAGATTTGTTGGACTCCCATTTGCGCCAACCATTGTTGTAAATGTTGGTCAGTGAATTGGGTTCCATTATCGCTTATGATTTGGTATGGCAGGCCGAATCTGCAGATGATAAATTCCCATATGAATTTCTTGGTGTGTGCGCCGTCGATTTTTGCTAGTGGCTTTGCCTCGATCCATTTTGTGAAATAGTCGATTGCCACTATTAAGAATTTGACGTTTCCTGGCGCTGTGGGGAATGGGCCAACGAGGTCGATTGCCCATTTCTGAAATGGCCATGCTGCTGTGACGGGGATTAGGTCATTTTTTGGACGCAGCGTGTTAGGCGCGTGGCGTTGACAGGAATCGCATTTGCGCAGTTCTGCTACTGCGTCTGGGTGCATACCCGGCCAATAATAGCCTGCGTTCATTAGCTTAGCCACTACCATTCTGGGTCCTGCGTGCAGTCCGCAGGTACCTTCGTGGATGTCCTTGATGAGGAATGAGGCGTCTTCTTTGTCGACACATCGTAGTAGTGGACCTAAGTATGATCGTCGGTAAAGGATTCCATCCGTTAATTGATAGTGCAGGGCTTTGTGCTGAAGTTTTCGTGCTTCCGCCTTGTTGTCTGGTATTGTTCCGGATGTGAAGTACGCTTTCAGTGGCGCCATCCAAGAGGTGTTACCTGTTTGGATGACGTTAACCTGCCTTGTTGGGACGGATGGACTTTCTTGTAGTTCAACCCGGACGTTTTTGGCCATGTGGTCAAAGACTGTGGAGGCCATTTTGCTTAGTGCGTCGGCGGGTTTGTTGTCGCTTCGGTTGATGTGAAGGACTGCGCAGGAAATAAATTTGCGCATGAGTGTCTTGGCGTGTTGTAGATATAGGGCCATTGTGGCGTCTTTTGCGTCATACGTGCCATTGATGTGGCCTGCTACTAGTAGTGAGTCGACATGCGCTTCTACGTGAGAAGCTCCCATTTGATGTGCGATGCGTAGTCCTGCTAGTAGCGCTTCGTATTCTGCCTCATTGTTTGTTGCGGCAAAATCTAATCTGATGGCGTATGTGTACTCTTTTTTGTTTGGGCTGATCAGCCGCAAACCTGCACCTGCGCCGTCTGAGTTGGACGCTCCGTCGGTATAAAGTTTCCATCTTTCATTTTCCGGCGTTGGTTGCGCGGGGTCCTGCTCGGCTAAGCATTCGGCGATTTTGTCCGTTGGTATTTCGGTTGCGAAGTCAGCGAGGACCTGTCCTTTAACTGCGGGTCTGGGCTTGTAGTTGATGGTGTGTTCACCTAGTTCGATTGCCCATTTTGCTAGACGTCCTGAGGTTTCCGGCTTGCGTAGGACGTCGCTGATTCTGTAGTCTGTTAGGACGTTTATTGGGTGGCCATGGAAATACCGGCGTAGTCTGCGCGAAGCGTGAATGAGAGCTAGTACTAATTTTTCCATGGTGGAGTACCTGGTCTCTGCGTCTAACAAGGTTCTACTAATGTAGTAGATGGGTGTTTGTACAGTTTTTCGATCTACCAAAAGTACCGCGCCGATTGCCCGCTCTGTTACAGAGAGGTATAAGGTTAGCGGTTCTTTGGGTAGTGGTGCTGTGAGAGTAGGTAAATTCATAAGACATTCTTTCATTTCTTTAAAAGCTTTTTCCGCCTCAGGGGTCCAGCGGAAATTACTTTTCTTAAGACAATTTTTGAGAGTGTCTACAAATGGAAAAGACTTAGAAGCGTAATTTGAAAGGAAGCGGTTGAGGGCGACTAGGCGTCCCATTAGCGTTTGTACTTCCTTGATGCTTGTTGGTGAAGGCATTCTTTCAATGGCTAGGACTTTGTCTGGATTCGCGCGGAAACCGTCACGCGTGACAACAACGCCTAGGAATTTTCCTTCTTCCATCCCGAAGGAACATTTGCTGGGGTTGAGCTTCATGCGCACCTTTCGCAGTTGATTGAATGTCTTCTGGATGTCTTCCAGCATGTTATCTTCGTCTTTGCTTTTGATGACGAGGTCATCAACGTATACTTCCAAGCGTACTCCTATCTCATGGACGAAAGCGCTGTCCATGAGACGTTGGTATGTGGCTCCCGCGTTTTTCAGACCGAAAGGCATTTTGGTGTAGCAGAAGATGCCCGTGTCTGTGCGGAAGGCCGTTTTATCTTCATCTTCCTTCGCCATTTGGATCTGGTGGTAGCCTTTGTAGGCGTCGAGGAAGCATTTGAAGCGGAATGGTGCTAGGGAGTCCACTTTTAAGTCGATTTCTGGAAGAGGGTAGCAATCCTTTGGGCAAGCTTTGTTTAGGTCTTTGTAATCGACGCACATGCGCCATCCGCCTGTAGCTTTACCTACCATGACCGGGTTGGCGACCCATGTTTGGTAGCGTATTGGGCGGATGATGCCGGCGTTCAGTAGTTCGTTGACCTGTTCGTTCATCGCCTTTGTTTTCTCCGGTCCCATTTTGCGCATCTTTTGGGCCACTGGTTCCACTGATCTGTACGTGTTGAGTTTGTGTTCCGCGATGTTTCTTGGAACGCCTATCATGTCAGATGGTTGCCAGGCAAATATGTCTATGTTCTTTACTAGCAGTTGCTTAAGGTGCGCCCGTATGGTGTTGGAGATTTCATGGCCGATGATGACCGTTTGGTCCGGGAATTTAGGGTTAAGAACCCAGTTTTCCGGTTCCGATCGGGTTTGTGTTTTTTGTGGTTTTGCCACGTCGATCGCGTGGCACTGTTTGTTGCCACGGATTACTGCTACGCCGGTTCGGGTTGGGAAACCCACCATTTGGTGCGGGGTGGAGGCATTGGCGTTGAACTTTGCCAAGCCTTCCCTCCCTAGTAGGACATCATGGCGAGAGGTCGCTGGTAGTACCATGAAGTCACAGATTTCTGTGCGTTCGTGGGTACCATCTGTTAAGGTAACCGGGAAGGTGATAATGCCGCGTGGCATGATGACTTCATCAATGAAGCCTGAGATTGGTGCGTTGACTGGAACGAGGCGGGCTTTGTCGTCCTCGTCCAATTGTTGAAAACACTGATCATATATGATGTCAGTGCTGCTTCCGCCGTCTAGGAACATTGATTGTGTTCGATAATGTCCTACGACGCCGGTGACGATTAATGGCGCGGTGGCGGAGGGTCCTCCTCGTACTTTGGGGAGGAGGACATCCACCTCTTTCCAAGAGTCGTCAGTCTCTCGTGGGCGCTTTCCTTTGTTCTGGCGCTTGCCCGTGGCGGAGATCATGTTACAGTGATGGTGCGGGGTATGTCTGATGTAGCTTGTTTGCAGATTCCGGATTTGTTTCTTTCCGGGCTCTTCGTGTTTGTCGTCGTAGTTGTTGCGCCCGCCCTTGTTGACGTTTTTGACGAGGTGACCGAGCTGGCCTGTTTTTAATGCCGCCTCTATTTCTAGCTTTAAGCTGTAGCAGTTGTCCGTTAGGTGGCCATAATCGTTATGGTATTCGCAGTATTTGGTATGGTCGACATTCTTTCTTTTGCCCAATATCTTGGGTTCTTTGAAAGTGACCTGCTCTATTTTGAGCACCTACGACGGAGTTTTTGTGAGCGGCGTCCAGTCGGTGTTCTTTTTGGCTGGGGCCTTGTGGTCCCTTGATAGTTTGTTTGTGATCGTTTGACGGGCGTCATTGGCGGATGAGTATTTGCCTTCGTCCGTTGGTCCTGAAATGCGCGACCAAACGGATTGCTTGCCTTTGTTTCTGTTGGAGCTGTTGGTTTGATTGTATCCGCGCTGTTGTTTGATGGAGCGCTCTGAGGATGCGTATATTTTTGAAGCTTTAATGACTTCTTCCCAGGAATCAGGGACCCCTGTTTTCCCGGATAGGGTTTTCATCAGATCCTCGCTGCGCACGCCGTGAATAAAGCCTGCGCGGGTCAGTTCTTCTCCGCAGCCGATTTGAAGTGCTTCCTTGTTGTAGCGCACGATATAGTCATCGATGGATTCGTTGTCTGTGCGCTGGCATAGGAGGATGTGGGCCTTGTCTCTTTTGTGCCGCATGAGGTGGGAGAAGTGATCTTTGAACTTCTGGATGAGGTCATCGAAGTCTAAAATGCCTCCTATGGGGAGGTTATCAAACCAAACTCTGGCTGCGCCTGTTAGGGTTTGTGCAAATAGGTGACACCAAACCTGTACAGGCCAAAGGACTGTGGTTCCGGCGCACTCGAAATCATGTAGATGATTGGTGGGGTCTCGCAGGCCATCGTATCTACCGATGCTGCTTGGGAGTTTTGCTTGTTTTTCTATTGGTGCGGTGGCTATTCGTTGACAAAATTTAGAGCTTAAAGCGAACGACTTAGGCCTGTATGGTCTGTTTAAGTCGTCGTCTTCTTTTTGGTGTGATGTCGCCGAGTGGGTTTTTGTCAGCTTCCGCTTTTTGGCTCTTGAGGCTGTGGCGTCTGAATCGCTGGTGGGTTGGTATCCGTCGGATTCTGACGCGGAGTCTACTAGGTCTAGGTCACGCGTGTTCCTGCTGCGACCTGCGACGTGAGACTTTGGTCTTGTAGCCTGCTTTTCCTTCCCCTTTCGGCTGTGTTTTGCGGAAGGGGAAGCCTTACCCTTGGACTTGCTGGTTTGGATTTTTGCCAGCATGTTTTGATAGATCTTGGTGTTTTTGAGTTGCTTTCGGAAGAGCCACTCGTCAGGGTCCATTGGTGTGTTGGGTGCGTCAGAATCAGATGATTCTGAAGCCGTGACCGCGCGGGGCGGGGTTCGTTCCCTGATGGTTGCTGCCTGTGTGTCCTTGTCCGGAGTTTGGAGTGGTGCCGCTCTGTCGGTCTGAATGACTACAGAGGGGGTTGCTCCCTTGGTTCCGCCGGAGGGTAGATCAGCCATTGTGTGAGTAAAGGATGTGGTTTTGAAAGCTTTGTTGGTCTTTCAGCCGGTACGGATGGCGCCAATGAAGAAACAACGAGTATATCTTTAGTGAGAGGGTAGAAGGGAGTGGTATATGGTATGACAACTCGTGTTCGCAGCAGGGTATAATCCTTGGCTCACAACGATAGTGAATCTAGGGTTGTGCACACAAACGATAAGCAAGTAAAATACAATGGACAAGAATGTAAGTGGTTCGATCTAGTAAGATCTACGTCCACTGGAAAAGGTGACTTTTATTGATAAATAACGTGAATGATGATACAAGTGGAGATACAAGTGTATTCGTTCTTATTGGCTGGTTTTCAACGTGGAGAGAAAGGAGGTCGAGCCCTCCTTTTATAGGAGATGCATGGGCCTCAGCTTTTGGAGCCCATCTCTCCTTTACTGGGCCGGGCCGGGGGACCGGGCCGGTTAGTTGGCAGGCCCACCTAGTTGGATCCTAACTCTTGGTTAGATAAAGTGATCCACGTTGGGGAGGGCCTCTTCTGATTGGACCACGTGTCATCCCGTGGTTGGCCGGTTGGGAGGTTCATTGTCCTCCACACACGTGGCGAGTTGTGAACGGTGTGCAGGGGTGTCAGCTGTCAGACGACTGACCACTCGTCAGCTGACATCTGACGGGGGGAGGCAAGTTGGTGTCCAAGGGGGATGTCTTTAGGTGTTGTCAATTGGCGCCCCTGCGCCTTCGGCGCTGTGGTAGTCCTGGAAGTGATTATTCCCGCGGGTGTTAGAACTTCCTGCGGAGGTATTTTTGAATGGTGGGTAGGGTGCGCCTGAAAGTGGTACCCTACCCCTTCAATATATATATATATATATATATATATATATGGGATGGTTCAATAGAAAACTCATTTTATTGAGAGAACTCGAGAACTTTATATTACATATGTGCAATATATCATATATTGCATATGTGTAGTATATGTTGCACATGTGTAATATATATATATATATATATATATATATATATATATATATGATATATTGCGCATATGTAATATATACTGCACATGTGTAACATATGATATACTACGTATATGCAATATATGATATATTGAGTGTATTACATATATGTAATATATATTGCACATGTGTAACATATGATATATTGCACATGTGCAACATATGCTAATAATATATTACACAAGTGTAATATACAACATATGATATATTACATATGTGTAATATATAGAGTTCTCGAGTTCTCTCCCTAACTATGAGTTCTCAATTGAACTTTCCCATATATATATATATATATATATATATATATATTATATGTGAGAGAGAGAGAGTGAAAATTTTAAATTATATGTGGTGTAATCAGATTTTTTAAACTGTTCCTACTTCCTACTAGCGATAAACCAATCCTTTGATAACCATAATGACGAAATCATTTTTCATTTTAGGGGGTGTTTGGGATTGATTATTCAAAACAGATTATGCGTTTTGAAAAAACAGGGGTGGAGCTGCTTATAGATTATTGCGTTTTGATAGCCTAAAAAACTGATTATCTGCGTTTTCAAAACGCAATCCAAACACTAAAAACTGATTATCTGCGTTTTCAAAACGCAATAATCTAAAAATCGGATTCAAAACGCAATCCCAAACACCCTCTTAAAGTATGGTATGACATGAAACCCTAGATTTTTACCGTTATATATCCTTTAACTCTATATTATAATCGTGTCAAAATGAAATCACAAGGTTGATCATGTGATAAATTTAACAAGTTTTCTTAATTCGGAGACTAATTAGACTGCTCGTTGTGGCCCGCGACCGAGCTGTTGCGAGCCACCAACTTTGCCACATGGATCCCGTGAACCACAACACAAGTGAGTGAACGATGGCACGAGCGAGCCTAGGCTACCAGGCTCGCGTGGGCTACCGATCAAAAATATGACCGTTGTGCTATTTTTTGACCGTTAGCGCCTTAGCGGCAGGGTTTATTGAAAGTTTGTTTTTGTTTAGGAAGTGAAGAAGAAGATGGCGGCAGTTTTTTTTTCCCGGTGAGGAGCACAGAGGGTTAGAAAAAGATGAGGTAGAGAAGAAGAAGATAGACTTTTTTTTTTGACCTATTATTTTGTTTATTTTATATTCTTTTTAACCTTTTCTTTTTATTATAGTCTTTTTTATTTTATATTCTTTTTTACTTGTTTATGAACTATTATTTTTTTATAAATTTTTAATTTTATATAATAATATGTTTTTTATATTTTTAATTAATGTTAGAAAATAGATAAAGTTATCGTTCACCTTGAGCCACAACGGGATCAAGTGAGCATTTTGCGATCGTGAGCCAGTGACATGTCAGCGCCCAATTGTCTTGTTTTGATAGGTTAAAGTCTTCGCTAGAGGTGAGCGACAACGGACAGTCTTATAGTGCATATTTATCAGTTAAATGATCGTAGTAATAATGTAATATAACTAGTACAGGGCCGGCTAGGAGGGTGGGCGGGGTGGTCACCGGCTCAGGGCCCGACCCTCAAATGGGCCTGAACATTTTTTAAAAATACACACACGTACACACACACACACACATATATATATATATATATATTAAATTCTATATTTAGCATATATATTTGTGTTTTATATATTAAAGTCTTGTTAGTGGAGTTGGAAAAACCATGTTAATTTAATGTAGATGTCTCAGGTTCAATCGTTGGCTCTAGCAACATGCTCAATTTATTTTTAATTCATTCTTTTTTACAAAATTTTGGGTCAAAAATTTTTTTTTGCCCGAAACCCAAGTTTTCTTTATTGTTCTCAGAGGCGCCCCTAAGCTAGTATATATAAAAACAAACAAGATTATTCTTATGGGACACGTTTTAAATTCGTCAGATTTTTGTTAGGTGTTCCATAGTATAAAGGTTGTCATGACTTTGCACTTCTTAAGTTTCATATCTTAACTAGATAATTGTTGTCAACATAAAATAAGAATAGACGTTAATTATTATTATTAGTTTATTTAATTTAAGATATTTGAGTATTCATCAAATACTTATTTTAGCAAACATATTAGACCATCTTCAAATACTTATTTGAGTATTCATCAAATACTTATTTTAGCAAACATATTAGACCATCTTCAACGGAGTGTGAATTGATACTACCCTGAATGTCTGTCTTTCATGTTGGTCAATAAGTTTCTCTTCTCCTTCTAGGGCTCTTCATGAGTCGAACCGAGCCGAGCCAGGCCAAGCTCGCGCTCGGCTTGGTTATAAACCGAGCCAGCTTGGCTCGGCTCGGATTTAAAACAGAGCTGAAAATCAAAGCTCGAGCTCGGCTTGGCTTGGTTTGGCTCGAATTTAAAAAGAAAAAAGAAAAATGTATTTAAAAATTCAATAGTTTAAAATATTATTCAATAGTTAAAAACAACACATTTAAACTAAGTTCAACCTTATTCATTGCACGCTAAAATCAAATTCAAGCAAGTACAAAATAAGTCTCAAATTTTAACGGAATACAGTATAAGTTCATCAACATACGAATTAACTTGAGTACTTGGATCAAAAGCAGTATTGAGTTTATTTAGATAACTTGATTAGCTATAACTTCAATCCCAAGCAAAGAATCTCCATGCCACCGTTACCAAATATTAAATTTGTAACATATTCTCCATCTTTTTTTTACATTTTGATAATATGTTATATGTATATAAAAATATATATTAAAAATTAGAATTATTCGAGCCAAACCGAGCCAGCTCGGCTTGTTACGAACCGAGCCGAGCTAGGCTAACTTTCTAACCGATCCGAGCGGGCTCGGCTCAGTTTCAAACCGAGCCATATCGAGCGAGCTTTTTTCGAGCTAAATCCGAGCGAGCTTCGAGCCACGAGCTTTTTGGACAGCCCTATGACTTCTACTCCGCACGAATCTCTATCCTCTTGGTGGCCATCTGTGGTCATAGATATTAATCTCCACTTGTACCCCCCCCCCCCACCCCTCCAATCTCTTGCACTTCGAACACGGATGTCGAGAAATGAAACATTGAATGTGCTACTATAATAATAAAAGATAAGGATATATATATATATATATAGGGAATGGTTATCTTGAGAACGCTAAATATTGTGAGAACCGTGAGAACAAGTAAAAAAATTAATCAAAATCAAATTTTTTTAATACAAATCTCATTGTAATCAAAATACAACATTAATAAATGAATTTTCTTTACAAATAATTCATCTTTTCTTGCAAAAACACTTTCAAATTAACTTTTTACACATGTGTAAATGAAACAGTTTATACATGTATAAACAGTAAATTTACACATGTGTAAAAACAAATTATTTTCGTATACGTTTGAATTTTTACGCGTAATTTGTGTTTTTGAGATGGAATTTTAGTAATAAAGACAAGTGTAAAAAGAAATTTGGAATTTGAATGGTTTTAGATGCCGTTCTCAAGGTTCGCATGAAATATAGGTGTTCTCAAATTAACATTCCCCTAAATATATATATATATATATATATATATATATATATATATATATATATATATATATATATATATAGGGGAAAGTTAATTTGAGAACACCTATATTTCGTGCGAACCGTGAGAACGGCATCTAAAACCATTCAAATTCAAAATTTCTTTTTACACTTGTCTTTATTACTAAAATTCCATCTCAAAAACACAAATTACGCGTAAAAATTCAAACGTATACGAAAATAATTTGTTTTTACACATGTGTAAATTTACTGTTTATACATGTGTAAACTGTTCAATTTACACATGTGTAAAAAGTTAATTTGAAAGTGTTTTTGCAAGAAAAGATGAATTATTTGGAAAGAAAATTCATTTATTAATGTTGTATTTTGATAATAATGAGGTTTGTATTAAAAGAAAATTGATTTTGATTGATTTTTTTACTTGTTCTCACGGTTCTCACAATATTTAGCGTTCTCAAGATAACCATTCCCTATATATATAGGGAAGAGTTATCTTGAGAACGCTATATATATATATATATATATATATATATATATATATATAGGGAAGGGTTATCTTGAGAACGTTAAATATTGTGAGAACCGTGAGAACAAGTAAAAAAATCAATCAAAATCAATTTTTTTAATACAAACCTCATTATAATCAAAATACAACATTAATAAATGAATTTTCTTTCCAAATAATTCATCTTTTCTTGCAAAAACACTTTCAAATTAACTTTTTACACATGTGTAAATGAAACAGTTTACACATGTATAAACAGTAAATTTACACATGTGTAAAAACAATTTATTTTCGTATACGTTTGAATTTTTACGCGTAAATTGTGTTTTTGAGATTGTATTTTAGTAATAAAGACAAGTGTAAAATGAAATTTTGAATTTGAATGGTTTTAGATGCCGTACTCACGGTTCGCACGAAATATAGGTGTTCTCAAATTTACTTTCCCCTATATATATATATATATATATATATATATATATATATATATATATAATTCCAAGTAAACTAAACCTAACATTGGATGCAAAATAGTCGGGCAAACTTAAATAAAAAACAAAGGCGAAGGTGCAATATAAAAAAAAAGGACCAACAGTACTTTCCCCTATATATATATATATATATATATAATTCCAAGTAAACTAAACCTAACATTGAATGCAAAATAGTCGGGCAAACTTAAATAAAAAACAAAGGCGAAGGTGCAATATAAAAAAAAAGGACCAACAGTAGCCTGTCACGTGGCAGCCACTACTATTCATCAAGTTCACAAATTAATATATAGGATAATTTATAGTTCTAAAACCATCAAATAATTAGTTTATTAATCTTTTCTAATCATAAAATAATAACATTTTCCATTCTTATTTTCTCTTCTCTGTAAAATAATATTGGTGAATGGTGATAGAAGCATATAGGGCAACTAGTTATGCATTATATATAGACACATGTATCTAAGACTATTTGTTGTGGGCTGAGAGCGAGTTTCGGCACGAGGGAATATTCATCCCGGTGCTCACCCTTAGCCATAACAGCCCCATGCGAACAGCTGCGGTGTGAGCACGGGCGACGGTGGCCGCATGCGTTAACGGGAGAGAGATGTGCTTTGGTCGCGCCGGTGCTCACCCCCAGCCATAACGGGGTCAAGTGACCGGGTTACTTAAAATTGAAGTTTGTGGCTTGCGTCTGCTCGCTCGCGGCCGGCAACGGATGGTCTTAGCACTTGCTAATTAATTTATCTAACATGTTATGAAACGTTGATTAAGTGTAAGGTTTAAGTTTTGGGAAACTTAAAGATCAAGTAACATTAAAAGAGTTAATATAGTTTTGACTTTTGAACTGAGCACGTGTTCAAACTTTATTTTTTTCTTTTGATTCGTTGGTCAAAGATGGTTTGTCCATTGAGTCTCAACTACAAGTAATGGAGCTAGTGTGCAAACTAGGGCTGTTCACGAGCCGAGCCGAACCGAGCGGACCTTTGCTCGTGTTTAGCTCGTTTACAAACCGAACCGAGCCGATCGGATCGTTTACAATCGATCCGGAAACCGAGCGAGCATTGTTCGAGCGCACATTTTTTCGAGCGAGCATCGAGCGAGCGACGAGCGGCGAGTGTTTTCGGACAACCATAAATTTAGGATGTTTCCTTTAATATTCTCGCTACCTAGTGATGACTGAGGTTCGACCGTTCGAGAATGAGGCTCTAGTTGAGGCCAGTGAGGTGATGAGCATACTACAAATAACAATTGTCGCGTTGTGGCATAGGTTGATAGTTGGAGATGATTGATGGTGGACAACTAATGAGAATATAAAGCCAAACATGTTTTTTCACGACTTAGGGTTTTACGATTAAACTTAGTGTTAAGTTATCATTAGGTTGACTGGGCCAATAACTATAAATATAATTGTATATATGCATATATTGAGTTAAACCCAATAGAGTGGCATGTATAAAACTATAAATATAAATGTAATTAGTGTGTATATATATAATTATATATAAAATAAAATAAAAATTATATCGAGCCGAACCGAGCCGAGCGGACCTTTGCTCGTGCTTGGCTCGTTTACAAACCGAACCGATCGGCTCGTTTACATCCGAGCGGAAAATCGAGCGAGCAATTTCCGAGCAAATTCCAAACGAGCGACGAGCGATCGGCGAGCGCCGAGCGTTTTGAACAGCCCTAGTGCAAACCAATCCCTCTACTTTCATACTTAACATAATATACCCTCCATTAACTGGTCTTCCATAAGACGTGTACAAATAAGTAGTTGGTTAAACACATATGAAGGTAATAACTGGTTTTGAATGAAAACTACAAATAATTGATTGTGGCATATAATATTGATTATTTATATTTTTATCAAATTATATTATATATTATTATTTTATACATTAGTTTTAAAACTTTCATGAATAGTACTAACGGAGTTACTACTATTTAACTCCGTTAAGTTACTATTTAACTCAGTTAAGTTGCTATTTAGCTTAACGGAGTTACTATTCAAATCCGTTAGGTTATTATTCAACTCCATCAAGTTACTATTTACTCTGCTTTTTTATTTTTTTCCTAAATCCTTTTTTTTTTCCTCCGTTAAGTTACTATTTAACTCTATTTTTTTTAATTTTCTTCACTTAACTCTGTTAGACTACTATTCAATTCCGTCATGTTACTACTCAACTCAACTCCGTCAACTACTATCCAACTCCGTAAAGTTACTGTTCAAGGCCGTCAAGTTACTATTCAACTCCACTCAAAAGCCGTTAGGTTACTACTCAACTCCGTTAGCTTAACGGAGTTACTATTCAACTACGTTAAGTATTTAACTCCGTCAAGTTACTATTTACTCTATTTTTTTTAAATTTTTTCTGCAACTCATTTTTTTACATTAGTTTTAAAACTTTCATGAATAGTACTAACGGAGTTACTATTCAACTCCGTTAAGTTACTATTTAACTCAGTTAAGTTGCTATTTAGCTCAACGGAGTTACTATTCAAATCCGTTAGGTTACTATTCAACTCCGTCAAGTTACTATTTACTCTGCTTTTTTTTTTTCCTAAATCCATTTTTTCCTCTATTAAGTTACTATTTAACTCTATTTTTTTAATTTTCTTCACTTAACTCTGTTAGGCTACTACTCAATTCCGTCATGTTACTACTCAATTCAACTCAACTCAACTCCGTGAACTACTATCCAACTCCGTAAAGTTACTGTTCAAGGCCGTCAAGTTACTATTCAACTCCACTCAATGTCGTTAGGTTACTACTCAACTCCGTTTGCTTAACGAAGTTACTATTCAACTACGTTAAGTATTTAACTCCGTCAAGTTACTATTTTCTCTGATTTTTTTTTTTTTTAAAATTCGCAACTCATTTTTTTCCTCTGTTAAGTTACTATTTAGCTATTTTTTTAATTTTCTTTACTCAACTCCGTTAGGTTACTACTAAATTCCGTCATGGTACAACTCAACTCCGTCAACTACTATCCAAGTCCGTCAATTTACTATTCAAGGCCGTCAAGTTACTATTCAACTCCACTCAACGCTGTTAGGTTACTACTCAACTCTGTTAGGCTACTATTCAACTCCGTTAGCTTAATGACGTTACTATTGAACTCCGTCAAGTTACTATTTACTCTGTTCTTTTAATTATTTTTTCCCGCAACTCCTTTTTTTCCTCCGTTAAGTTACTATTTAATTATGTCTTTTTTTAATTTTCTTTACTCAACTCCATTAGGGACTCAATTCTGTCATGCTACTACTCAACTCAACTCCGTCAACTACTATCCAACTCTGTCAAGTAACTATTCAAGGCCGGCAAAGTACTATTCAACTCCGTTAATTATTGGTTCGCCACATCAAATCCGAAAGCCAATATTGTTGCAACTTATACACCAGTAACAAACACTGAAAAATTAAAAGCAAGGCTTTTGTAATACTAAAAGAAATTGTGTCGTCCTTACACTGTTGTGCGTTACATACACAGAACTAGATACCGGTTTAACCTAGGCGCAACGCGCCGCCTCGATTACCACTAGTTGATATAAGTTATAGAATTTTTATGTTTTACATTATGTCATTGCTAACCTACAAATGAGCAAGTACGTTAAAGTATTAAATTTACATGATAACGTGTCACCTTCTTTTTTTTATTTATAGTCATTAGATGTGACATTTTCAAATATAAATTTTAATATTTACTTAACAAATTTTAAAATAATAAAAAATAACGTCGCATTTACTAATTTACAATGTCAACCCAAAATTTTGAAAAATCACGAGAATAGCCCCTTGACCGGATGACTTGCGAGAATAACCCCCTCCCGTCTCTTTAAAGAGATGGTTCACGTTTCCCAACCCGTCTGAGGTATCTCCTAAGAGCCTTTGGTTTCAAACCAATAAAAGACCAACACGTGGTGCCGTATCCCACTTCCTGGAGACGACTAGGGGTGCAAACGAGCCGAGCCGCTCGCGAGCTACTCGAACTCGGCTCGGTAAAAAGCTCGAAACGAGCCGAGCCGAGCTTGAGCCTAAAACAAAGCTCGTTTATTTATCGAGCCCGAGCTCGAGCCTGACGTATGAAACTCGTTAGGCTCGTCGAGCCTTATCGAGCCTATGTATAATATTAGTTTTTTTAATATTTAATCATATTTACCCCTCGTTTAAAATTGTTAAGTTAACGAGCCCGAGCTCGAGCTTCACTTATCGAGCTCACCAGCCTAAACGAATTATTATTTATATTATTTTTATTTAATAAATTAACTAATAGATAACAAACGAGCCGAGCCCGAGCCGAGCTTGAGCTTGAGAAATTACTAACGAGCTGAGCTCGAGCTTTGAAAACAAAGCTTGAATCGAGCCGAGCTCGAGCCCGAGCTCTTATAAGTTAATCGAGCTCGAGCTCGAGCTCGAGCCTGGTCGAGCTCGGGCTCGGCTCGGCTCGTTTGCACCCCTAGAGACGACTTTGGTGCCGTCTCCTACTTCCCGAGATAACTTTTGCCGTATTCCACTTCCCCGAAACATCTCGTCATTTCAGTTTCCCGCTTCCCCCTTCCCCCGAGACATCTCGTCGTTTCAGTTTCCACTCGGGCTTCGTGCCGACCATTATTTACTGTCAACCACCAACCTCCACCAGTATCACCTCCCTCCATATATAAGCCAGGAAAAAATTCGAAGCTCCCACCAACCTCTACCCCAATAAAAAAATTCGGAGTTCAAACCGAATCCTTAACACAAGAAATGGCACCCACTCGTTGGACTGAAGAAGATGAAATCGCACTTGTAGCTGCCTGGACGTTTTTCGAAGATAACCCACATCCGGGTAATAAATTGTACTGAATCCTCAACGAGTTCATGGTGTAGTGTGGTGAGGGAGGCCGAAAGTTTTAGAGAAATGGGGAAGGGTTCTTGTGGCTTGACAAGTTGAATGTTCAAATGGAAAGGTGATGTTCGTGATTCGGTTTATATAGAACCAAAGAGAGAGAAAAAGATAGACAAATGGGGCAAGTCAACTTTTATGGATTCATGTGTTTAAGGAATATTACACCATTAGTGATTAGTCTAAAGTGGACCTTCTTTCCATAATGTGACTTAGGATTAGTGATTTGATTAGTCTTAAGATTAAAAAAAAAGATTTGCATGGGGATGGGGGACGACAGTCACATGGGACAAAGAAGGGTGGAGAATGGTGTTTTCGGAAGGTAATATCCTATGGATTGTGGTGACAAAAGAAATCTTGCCATATTAGTTCACCAATCATTATGTTTAGTTAGATTTGATTGTGATTTAACAAATCATGGGGGATGGGGCGGTTCATAGGGGCCGAAAAAGAGAGGAGAACAAACATGGTAAGACATAACATAAGATTTTCTGTGTTTTAGAAGTTAAAGAAAAGATATTGTACGAAGGAGGAGGAGACGGCTTGGGGGGTTCCAAGAGGGATCAAGATGTGTTAGTTTAAGTAAGCAATCTTACATGGGTTAATAAGTTTCAAGGAATCTTTCCATAATTATTATCAATCACACATAGTTTGGAGGTTTTGATTTGATTAATACATGACTAATCATTTGAACAAAGTGGGAGTATGCCATGGAGGTGATAGCACACTAAAAGAATTCTTTGTGTTGTGTGTAGAGGGAACAAGAGAAGATGGTTGTGTTTTGGGTGTGTGGGCCGAAAAGGAAGGAGGAAGGGAGGGTAACGATAGGTGCTGGTGGTGTGATGGTGGGTTATTTTGGGATGTTATCTTCCACGTTTCCTAGTGTTGATTAAATGTTCTACCATATTTTGATAAACATAATAATAAGATTTGATGGCTCATTAAAGTGGGGACAAAATACATGTATATGACACAAAAATAAATGTGATTATTCCAAAACACTTCTAGGGTTTAGTTTACACATGCATGCACTCCTATATGTATTTACTAGTATACCAATGAGTATTAAGGTGTCACACCACGCCAATGGCGGAAACACGTGGCGCAACGCTCGAAAGCATATCAAAGTCAAGATTAACACAAACTATATTTAATTAGAAAAGATCAATTTATTAGAATGTTGAAAATGAGTATCTCGTTCCATTATTGCCCAATGCATTACATAAAACGATAAACATTAAGTTTTCATTGTGGGGTATTTCCGTTTATGTTCCAACCCGATGGTAACAAGGAATGAAACCCCGACCAGTATCCGACATTCCGAATTCCACCGCACTAGCCCCATATCTATCCAGCACTTAGTTACCTGAAAGATATGTTTAAAAAGACGTCAATATATAAAATATTGGTGAGTTCACAGGTTTTAGTTACACAACAATAACATTTTCACAACCATCGACTCGACTCACTTTACCGTATAATTACTTTCCCATTAAGTAATTATACTAGGATCTTGTCAATCGATATCCCGTTTTTACAACCTGTGCGAAACCTGCACAATTTGTGGCCTTTGTAAGGAGTAGCTAGCTCCTACAAACTATAATGATGAGCAACCCCTTGAGCCCCATAACCAAACCAAGACTGATAATAATGCCCCGCTCCAAGTCGTTACTCGGTTTCCCACGACTTAAGTTCAGAATATATGCACCCCAGGCATAACCTAATGCATAATCGACGCTATCGATTAGGGGTGGGCCTTGTCAGGCACCAATAGTACTATCCAAATATTCTTTCGGTTTCATTTCCCTGAATTAATGATTACGGAAGAGAGGACTCAACCCCGAGTGGCGATCACTGCTCAAGTACTCATCATACCACTTATCACATTTTATCCTTTGAAAACCTTTTCAACATGTGACAATATTTGACCAACATATCCTTCCCCCAGTTAAAACAGTAAAATGGGGCCGTGAAACTCACCTGAACACTGTCTGGCTCACTAGGTAGATAGCATAGAGGGTCTCGCACCTACAAACGTCCTGGACGTATGAGTCACTATTCCTATAGTGCATGTGCCTTGGCAAGTTGTACACCCAACTCCCGACCACAAGTTATTCCAAATCCCGTTTAATTAAGCGCGTATCCTAGGTTTCGTTGGCGTTACATTACCCTTTGTGTTACAAGTTATATATTACTCTTGTTAATATTTCCTTAACTTGTATTTTATTATCATCGACTCGACTTCACTTAACATATAATTATTTTCCCATTTAAATAATTATACTTAAGATCGCATCGCTCGATATAATATATATTTCAATACCCGACCCGACTCACTTTGCCGCACATTTGTTTTCCCATTTAAACAAATATGCTAAGATCTTGTCGTTCGACTGTATATTCTTAACACCCGACTCAACTCACCATACCGTATATTTATTTTCCCATTCAAATAAATATACTAGGATCTTGTTGGTACGGCATACACATATATATATCTTTGTCTTCTCGTCGCGGCTTTCCTTCCCACATATCTACTTTCCCATTAAGTAGATATACTAGAATTTTGCCGAGACGAGCGTACATATATATAAATGTGTAATTTTTCTTGTTAAGTATATACGTTTGTTTTAATGTCTTATTTGTTTATGTCATGTGTTTTCTCCCACGAATAATTCTCTTAACACTTAGGAAAGTGTTTATTAGTTTTCACCCAATGTATATATATATTTTACTTCCAAAAAAATATATATATTTTCTCATCTTGCCGTAATGGCATTTTTCTCATGTTTTGTCCGTGTACGTTTCGTAAACGCGTCTTAGTTCGATATCTTAGTTTGATTAGTCAATTTTCCAAGTCTTTCCCAACATGTGTTGTATAGAAATATTATCCACATTTCTAACCCATGTTACTTGGAAGATTTGTATTTTAGCCCAACTCGTTAACTTAGATACAAAAATGCTTCCAATACTCTTATATTCCCATTTATATAAAAGTATTCATTTTTGTATAAGTTTCTCAAGTTTGATTAACATTTTTATAAAATCTCTATTTTATAAAAATCCTTATTTTAAAACCCTTTGTATTTTTATAACTTTCAAAAATACACTTTTATACAAAATACCCAAGTATTTCTACTAGTATTTACAAAAATCATCCTTAGACTTTATTACTTACATTTTTGACACCGAACTTTCCACACTTGTATTTTTGGACTAATAGTTTCTAAAATATCCATTTTAGTCCTCTAACTTTTAAAGTTACAACTTTAGTCCCTTAACTTCCAAAAGTTGCATTTTTCCATTATAACTTCCAAAGTTAACATTTTTCACTCAAAGTAGTAAACTTTGAAGATTCAACTTTTTATTGGTAAGTTATTTTTGTATCAAAACACTTATGTTAGTCTTGTATTTCATATGGAAGACTAATTATATGTGTGTTTTATGTATTTGTCCATTTTATCAAAATATCATTCATCTAAGTAAGCTAACTTAGATTTTCCATCTTCTTCATTTATGAACTTCTAATATGTTTTACCACATATTATAACATGAATGATCATAATAAGATGATTTAAAGTCACTTTTAACATATTCAAGTTCATCCCACAATTTTTAACCAAAACATCATCCTACTTAATTTTAAATGCAAGCTTTACATATTTTCAAGATTATATCTCCATCATCATCTAATCCATGTTTTATTTTCATATCTTTAATCTTCCATTTTACACATGTAAAACCTATTAAAGATTATGTTCAAAACCACCTTTTAAACCCTTCATGTACAACTTGCTTCTAAGAACACATACATGAATAATAACAATCAAAAACAAGATTAAGAAGCTTACTACTAGCACAAGGCTAGGGAAGACAAAACCTTGGATTTGAGAGGGGTTTAGTGTGTTCTTCCAAGTGGTTTAGCTCCAAGCTCTTGAAACACACAATAGGGGTTTGGATGATGGATTGTTCTAAGTGATTTGAAGATGTAAAAACTTGAAAGAAGAGTGTGTATGGGGGAGGGGATACCTACGGCTTCAAGAAGAAGGAGAAGAAGAGTTGTTTTGCTTCAAGTGTGCTTGCTATTATCTTTATACAATACTTATAATATCTCCCAAGATCACACTTAATCTATCAAGGATTTGCAAGGATTGTGAAGTACTATGGAAAGCTTTGGAAAGCATGTGGAAGAGGCACATGGCCGTGGGTTTTTAAGGGCCACAAGAAGGTTTGTAATCTTTTCCAAAATCTCTAGTAATCATGCTTATAAATCTAGTGAGATATGGGATCTTTTGGAAGCATGTACACATGAATATCCTAGTGTTTAACTAGTTCACACATGCCTTGGATGATTATGGCCTAAGGGCCGAAATTATGTAAGGGTGGGGGACAAAAGTTGTGCATGCTTGTACCTCCATCTTACACCTTTTGGCTTTAGTAATGCATGCCTTGTCCCCTAGGTTACTAGCTTATGATTATAAACATGTGCATGGACTCCCCAAGACCTCTTTAGGCCGGCCCCTTGGGTGGGTTTGGTGGGGTCCACAACTCCAAATAATTACCCATTATTTGTTATGTTTAATCCCTCGTCGTTCGGGTATTTTTCGGGTTTTAATTGCGCGTTATTCGGACATTAAAAATACCTTTAATAACCCTTAAATATAGTCTAATTTAAGCGTTGATTGGTTATTTAGGCCTTTGCCGGGTGAAATTATGAGTTATACGCGTATCGGGTGCGGTACGCGCGATTTATTCGTTACCGGGAGATTTGTACAAGACGTTTTCATTTATGGTTTTGGAGTTCCAAAACTCATTATATCTTATGGAAATACCCTTTATTTTATATCCTGGGTGTCCGGGATCCTTTTCGTTTATTTAATTATTACCGGGTAATTGCCAACGTCCATACCGGATAGCTTATTCGCACATGATCCAATCATGTTTTACCATTAAACGTATGCATTCCTATGCACTATTTGGAAATTGCTATCTCTTAAGGCCTTGATAATTAAATCACACATAATTGTATTTAATTACGTTAATCATATACTAATTAATCTGTACGGAATTACCTTATTTTTGCCGGTTGTTACATTCTCCCCCCGTTAAGAGAATTCCGTCCCGGAATTCAATTCAAGTTACCCATCACAATAGTATCCTTGAACAGGGCGGGGTGTTTGCGCTTCATGAGATCTCCTGTTTTCCTAGTGAGCCCAGGTTCATGCTCGGCTCACGCTTAGTGCTCTATCAAACACAGTGTCATAGTTCAACTACGACATAAGCTCTTGGTCATCCCACCTTGACATATCTATCGGTTTTCCCGAAATCGTAGAGCTTATTGTCAACCGGACTTCCGCCGGTCGAGGAATTGACCAAAACTTCCTCAGGCCAGACTTGCGGGATTCATTAAGAGTCCCACCAAGCTCTTACGATAGTCCGAGCTTAATCATTACGAGACCAATTTCGATTGATATCTCCGTACCACCGAAGTATTAGGAACTTGTCCTACCACAATATCTAAGCTTATTGACACCTCCTCGGAGTATGACTCTTAGCGAAAACCTACTATTAGACCGAAGTTCTTAAGGCCTACGCCTTGTCTGTATGACTTCTTAATAGGTTCGCATCTCGTCCAAACAGTCTTTAATCTGCAAGATCTACTGGCCATCTCTCGGATAACCTAAACCAGGTTATGTATCTATCTCCGTCTGTCAATCGACGCACTGGAGATTTACACGTATGCCCTCCAAGGGCTTTGAGTAGTATACCCTGAACACTGGGATGCTAATTCCTATCACATAGGAAATTTTGGTGAGGAAGCTCATGGGTTCGATCTGCCACGAACGTCAATCGTGTCAACACGGAACAATTCCGTCAAGTACATTCAATTTGTTCGGGAATGACAAGCCATACTCGTCTCAAATCGAGTATCCCATGCTTGTGTACAGAGTTTGTCGAACTTGAGGTAGAGTGACTACTACAATCCGATATGATGTAGGTCGGCAATTCGGTGTCTAGCCACAACTCTCTCCGAGAGTATAGGTAACTGTCCGTATGCCTCATCTCGAAGCCACAGATGAGTACGGAATGGGAGGGCTCCAAGCAACAATCAATCATTACTTGGGTCACATCTGACCCCGGGACACCACGGGTGTCATGGTGATGTCAAACAGGTGATCTTACCGCATCACATAAAAGTCCCCTTGGACACCTCGCCGGGTATCCCATTTTATTTATCCTTCGGCTCGACTCACTTTACCGTATATTTACCTCCCCATTAAGGTAAATATACTAGGTTCTTGTCGACCGAACAATTACATTCAAAATGGGACTTTATTTCCGTAGAATCCTCTGGGTACTGAATTGCCGCTTTCCTCCTGAGTAATTGTGGTTAATGGTACTAGGACGCTTATTATGGACTGATGGAGGTCGAAAGTTTTTGCGTCGCTTTCACCCCTCAGTCCCCTTACATTAAGCAGTGTATACATGGCGCCCGGGCCGTACAATCCCACAATCCTCGAGTAGTACGAGTCGGCTCACCACCAACGACAAGATGCTTCCAGCACATAGGTCTATACCGAAAAGAGATATATGAACATCATAAATTGTTGTCGCAATGAGCAACGTATAAGGTTTATCATGACATATCAACACGTTGGCCCCCATTGCGACAAGTATACAGAACACCAGTAGCTACCCAAACCATGGGTATCCAGTACCAGTTCTGTTATATGTGCTTCATGGGCACTAGTGTTCTATCGTCAATAGCAACCTAGTAAATCAATTCCGAATAGTACAGGCCACATGCCCTTACATTGACCTTCAGATCTTATGCAGAGATCTGAGTGAAAGGAGTCCTGAAACCAAGACCCTTATTCATCGAAGGTTCCATCCTTTCGGAATCTTGTTATGTAAATGGTGAAATCGGGCCATAGATGCATGCATTTAGCATAGATTTCACATTTGGCTTGACGGCTTCATGTGCTCAAGTCGTTACTTAAACAAGCGAGCGACTGACATCGTACCATGAGTAATAGTCCTGAGCCTTCCCATAAGGCATCCCATTCAATGCCTCAGTAGTCACACATATGGGCGGAATATGTAAGTTTTCAAGCTCGTCCTGATTAGTCCGGTGCCATATGCCCTGACCTGGCAGCTCACATTACTATGGTGCCTCTAACAGCGTCTATCAAGGATAAGGGGGCTTTGCTCTAGTGTGAGCAATGCTACTTAAAGATGACTGGGAACACCACTATCGACTCAAGGTCGAAATTGTATTCCATTGTTCCAAGAATCTACGCCACGACGCCAAGGTAGGATAAACCTTTCATCAAAGGAATAACAACATTAATCGATGGGTCGAGACGATCAACCATCTTAACCCAGTAGTGTGGCACCTCTAAAGAGTAGATAATGCTGCACGCCCTTCTGGATTCAGGGTTCATAAAACCTCTTAATCATGTACCAGGGACCTCACCAATGCATGCCCATGGGTGGGTCCACGACGGTATTCCCATAACCATCGGTATGGTACGTATGACTCCAAATGAATCCACTGGTGCGAGCAATAAATGATTTGAACCTTTCAACTCTTGCTAGTCCCAAGGGTATAGATCATAATATCGCTCATAAATTCTCGATACCTTCAGGTTCGAGACGTATTCGAAATCCCTTATCACAAAGGCAAGTCTCGCCTTGTCACGTGTAGATCACAGGGTTTCTCCCCGACATCGATTTGCATAACCGATCGCTGGGCGACCAAATTGCACGTAACAGGTTAGTGCTGGACATAGCGTCACTGGTGCCTCGGATTCCGAAGATGTGCCGCTCACGAAGAGCGTGAGCATATACAGGGGTCGGCACATGACTCGGTCACCTACTCAGACGACCACGAGATTCAGACTTTAGGGGAATACACACGTAATCACTAAGGCTAGAGTGTCTAAGCACGACTTTTAGAAAGTCCGTTGGACACCTGGAATCCTACATAATCAATGTCGGCACTACACCATCAAACAAATAGAACAATGACGGCACGAGGGGTTTAGGTGATGTCTCCATTCCGAGTGAAACAAGAGCGATGCAAACGACAAATCATCACGTCATCGAGGTAATCCAACAGCTGTAGCAATACGCCCTCTGAGCAACACGATAGTAGAAACAACATGGCAATGTCAGCAACATATTCACGAAGCACATCAACTAGGGTACACCGCCCGGGAGCGACACGAAGATCGAGAAGCATGACGACAAGGCAACACTGCAACAAGAACCGCATGACACAGAAAAATACGACAGCAAGGCTACACTACTGCAGGAGCAGTAAACACTAGGAATGCATCATCGGCGATGCAGCGCAACCACATGGATACTCCTAGCAAAATAATGCAACAACGAGCATGCACAATGGCTGGGGGTAACCCAGCAGCATGAATGCATTCGTCAATATGACGCTTAATATGTAAAATCCACAGCCCACATCACAAAAAGCTTCGTTATGATGAGCACGCATCCCCGTGCGTCTCAGATCACTTGTGGAGGTGGTAATTTCATCCGTTCCTTCGACCTTGAGCCTAACCTCCATAGGCTCAATGGTAGGACTTGGTTAGATTGGTTGGCGCATCAGCCGTCATAACATAAATGGGAATGACGGGTTCCACATAATTTAGCTGACTTCTAAGGTCGATATTGTCCATAGAGAGGACGACCGTCGGCTTGTTATGAGTCACTCGAACAATGGCAACAGAAACATCGACAGTTTCCACTGAGGCCTGAGAACCATCGACAATGTTAGGCTTCCTAAGAGCCCAAGGAATGATAACTAGTAGTTCAATGAAAGCCTCAAAAGAGAATGGAATTAATAACAACAAACTCCACAAAGACACATAGATGGTCATAGCGGCCTGGAAAGGGTCATAGAGGCGTCTTCGTTAATATCATTCACTTCTGCAGGAGCCTCAAATAGGTCAACAACGTCAACCCGAGCAGAGCCATGGAACAACATCATCAAGCCCAACATGGACTGTACAGACAATGACAACAATGAACTTAACAACAAATATAGAAACAACGACATCAAGCCCGATAAGTGCTATCAAACCACTGACAACAACAAACTCAGCGAGAGCTACACACTTAATAGCGTCAACAGGACTTGCTCGAGCCATAGGACAATAACAGGAGTAACAATGTCAGGCTCGACCGGGGTCTTAGACTCGTCGAAGCTATTATATGCGTGGTGACTGGTATCCGTAGGACCTGGAAACCAACCTACATCTTTCCCGATAACAAGGATTGTGATCACAACGAGCATAGCAAGTAGAGGTAGAAGGATCACGATTTATCGATACACCACGATAAAATGAAAATGATACCGACTCTGGCAAACCAGCCGAGTCATTCTTCTCATTAGGGGCTCCTTACATGCTATCTAGCACCGATAGCAATTAGCTGTAATGCCTCCCTGTCACTTCAAGCGAGGCCGGTGAACTTTCTTCCTGATAGGCCATGCCGTGAGAGTATCGAAATACGGCAAGAGATTAGACAGGTCACCGTGTCCACAACGAATGGACCTTGCAACCTTAGTTTATAAGTCACCGCAACGTCTCAATATCTATGGGGATTGATGGAAACACCTCGCGTCAATTGCCGCCCCTAATAGATTACTAGTCTCGTCGTCATGACGAGGGTGACGAACGTTATTGCCACAAGGGCAATGGGATTTTCCGTCCCATGGGTAAGTTTACCAGATAAACGTGACCACTTCCAGTAGTCCGTCATTCGATTTTCGAGGGGGGGGGGATTTCAATGTCAGCAAAATGCGTCTTGCAACATTCTGACAATCACAGAACACTCTTACGATTACGATTCCCAAAGTGTGGTTCCACTTTCTAGGATTTATGACGGATTCAGGCACAGTACATGTAACGAGCCTACTCTGGCGTTCCTCGACTGAAGCGAGACCACCAACAATCCTTGAAAAAAAACAAACAGGAGGTAGATAGAGGAGTCTTATGATAACCTTTGCACCTTAGGAAGGTAGTATGACATAAGTACCAACATGCTGAGTCCATCACAATTCATCTTCCGAACACGATCCAGCGCTATTGTAAAGGTTGTTAATCTATACTTGAATACTCGACACACCGAGTAGTGGCTTCACATGAGTTAATCGTATGCACTTCCGAGTGAGTCCATCGCCAAATGTCGACTGGGGCTTGCTGTTCTACTATACGCCATCATCTTAACACTGGCAGCAATGCCGCGGTCGTGATTAGTGCCCGAATTTTTTTTTTTTGACATCGTCGAAGTTTATCACAGTCCTATGACTCATGGATGTGCAACATGGCAAGCTGATTTCACCATCAGTCCATGTCTGCATAGATACAACCAACACTGTCGATTCAGACGAGGGCTATCGAGCCTTCTAGATAACAATGATCAAGCTTCCTAATCCCGTAACTTCGATTCTGTCTCCCTACTGGAGAAGAAAAATATCCAACCCTTGAAGACAACCTGGGCATGCGTTAGGTCGAACATGACTTATTCACCATGATAACACCGCAGCACACGGCCACGAGTCTCATATCTAATCCACGCAGGGTCCCGTTCTCTAGACGCCCTAGTCTAGCAGGGACGCACCCTAAGTCTTCACTGGGTTCCAAGTTTAGCATTCCTCGCATCGTTCCAGGCATTTAACTCCTATGCAAGGGAGTTTTCGTCTCCCGTCTCTATCCGATGCGAAGTTTTACGTCAGATTGCTCAAATGAGTAGACGTTCGAGCTCTTCCGTGCTCGTACCTTAAAGGTGATGCCGAAGAAAGCTCATTAGGTTTGCTAGGATCGAACTCAAGGAACATCGGCGAAACCTCCCATTTAACCCATTGGTCAATCAAAACTAAGACTGAATCTAAAGAACAAGAACAACTAAGACAAGGAGTGATCACCAATCCCGGCCCTAGCGCCCACCAAGGTTACCGTGCACCCCAACTATTATTACGTGTGCACCCGTAATGATAATTTGTGTTGCCAGGTAATCTTGTTGCCCGCTAGTCCCGAGCTTCCTGATCCAAAACCGAGATTTCATTCCACAAAGACTTGATCTAGTTTCGCCTCCAAATCATAAACAACGTGGCGACCTCCATTAACGCGATAGAGGTTAGTCCTTCCGATCATCCCGTCTACAGGCAAGCAGGTAGGCTCCTCGTAGACCACAGTATCCTTCCTCTTGGCTGGTACCGGTGATCGATGCAGGAGCGCGGACTATTGTGAAGCGTGATACAACAACCTTACTGGCAAAATATCCGTACTACGTATATGTATTAACTTAACCTTAGAAAACCGGATTCCTATGCAACATAACATCTTATCCGCATTTTATAATACTTCATATATTGACACACAAGGCTAGTCGGTCGGAATTTCCCCTTGTACAATCCATGTACAATTTCTTTCTTTTCTGAAAATATTTCGTTGTGTTTTATTTTTGAAAACTCCGTTTTCGAGCCAAAACCGGTTATAGTCTAGATTTTTCAAAAATGCTAGTTCGCTACAACCTTGGCTCTGATACCACTTCTGTCACACCACGCCAATGGCGGAAACACGTGGCGCAACGCTCGAAAGCATATCAAAGTCAAGATTAACACAAACTATATTTAATTAGAAAAGATCAATTTATTAGAATGTCGAAAATGAGTATCTCGTTCCATTATTGCCCAATGCATTACATAAAACGATAAACATTAAGTTTTCATTGTGGGGTATTTCCGTTTATGTTCCAACCCGATGGTAACAAGGAATGAAACCCCGACCAGTATCCGACATTCCGAATTCCACCGCACTAGCCCCATATCTATCCAGCACTTAGTTACCTGAAAGATATGTTTAAAAAGACGTCAATATATAAAATATTGGTGAGTTCACAGGTTTTAGTTACACAACAATAACATTTTCACAACCATCGACTCGACTCACTTTACCGTATAATTACTTTCCCATTAAGTAATTATACTAGGATCTTGTCAATCGATATCCCGTTTTTACAACCTGTGCGAAACCTGCACAATTTGTGGCCTTTGTAAGGAGTAGCTAGCTCCTACAAACTATAATGATGAGCAACCCCTTGAGCCCCATAACCAAACCAAGACTGATAATAATGCCCCGCTCCAAGTCGTTACTCGGTTTCCCACGACTTAAGTTCAGAATATATGCACCCCAGGCATAACCTAATGCATAATCGACGCTATCGATTAGGGGTGGGCCTTGTCAGGCACCAATAGTACTATCCAAATATTCTTTCGGTTTCATTTCCCTGAATTAATGATTACGGAAGAGAGGACTCAACCCCGAGTGGCGATCACTGCTCAAGTACTCATCATACCACTTATCACATTTTATCCTTTGAAAACCTTTTCAACATGTGACAATATTTGACCAACATATCCTTCCCCCAGTTAAAACAGTAAAATGGGGCCGTGAAACTCACCTGAACACTGTCTGGCTCACTAGGTAGATAGCATAGAGGGTCTCGCACCTACAAACGTCCTGGACGTATGAGTCACTATTCCTATAGTGCATGTGCCTTGGCAAGTTGTACACCCAACTCCCGACCACAAGTTATTCCAAATCCCGTTTAATTAAGCGCGTATCCTAGGTTTCGTTGGCGTTACATTACCCTTTGTGTTACAAGTTATATATTACTCTTGTTAATATTTCCTTAACTTGTATTTTATTATCATCGACTCGACTTCACTTAACATATAATTATTTTCCCATTTAAATAATTATACTTAAGATCGCATCGCTCGATATAATATATATTTCAATACCCGACCCGACTCACTTTGCCGCACATTTGTTTTCCCATTTAAACAAATATGCTAAGATCTTGTCGTTCGACTGTATATTCTTAACACCCGACTCAACTCACCATACCGTATATTTATTTTCCCATTCAAATAAATATACTAGGATCTTGTTGGTACGGCATACACATATATATATCTTTGTCTTCTCGTCGCGGCTTTCCTTCCCACATATCTACTTTCCCATTAAGTAGATATACTAGAATTTTGCCGAGACGAGCGTACATATATATAAATGTGTAATTTTTCTTGTTAAGTATATACGTTTGTTTTAATGTCTTATTTGTTTATGTCATGTGTTTTCTCCCACGAATAATTCTCTTAACACTTAGGAAAGTGTTTATTAGTTTTCACCCAATGTATATATATATTTTACTTCCAAAAAAATATATATATTTTCTCATCTTGCCGTAATGGCATTTTTCTCATGTTTTGTCCGTGTACGTTTCGTAAACGCGTCTTAGTTCGATATCTTAGTTTGATTAGTCAATTTTCCAAGTCTTTCCCAACATGTGTTGTATAGAAATATTATCCACATTTCTAACCCATGTTACTTGGAAGATTTGTATTTTAGCCCAACTCGTTAACTTAGATACAAAAATGCTTCCAATACTCTTATATTCCCATTTATATAAAAGTATTCATTTTTGTATAAGTTTCTCAAGTTTGATTAACATTTTTATAAAATCTCTATTTTATAAAAATCCTTATTTTAAAACCCTTTGTATTTTTATAACTTTCAAAAATACACTTTTATACAAAATACCCAAGTATTTCTACTAGTATTTACAAAAATCATCCTTAGACTTTATTACTTACATTTTTGACACCGAACTTTCCACACTTGTATTTTTGGACTAATAGTTTCTAAAATATCCATTTTAGTCCTCTAACTTTTAAAGTTACAACTTTAGTCCCTTAACTTCCAAAAGTTGCATTTTTCCATTATAACTTCCAAAGTTAACATTTTTCACTCAAAGTAGTAAACTTTGAAGATTCAACTTTTTATTGGTAAGTTATTTTTGTATCAAAACACTTATGTTAGTCTTGTATTTCATATGGAAGACTAATTATATGTGTGTTTTATGTATTTGTCCATTTTATCAAAATATCATTCATCTAAGTAAGCTAACTTAGATTTTCCATCTTCTTCATTTATGAACTTCTAATATGTTTTACCACATATTATAACATGAATGATCATAATAAGATGATTTAAAGTCACTTTTAACATATTCAAGTTCATCCCACAATTTTTAACCAAAACATCATCCTACTTAATTTTAAATGCAAGCTTTACATATTTTCAAGATTATATCTCCATCATCATCTAATCCATGTTTTATTTTCATATCTTTAATCTTCCATTTTACACATGTAAAACCTATTAAAGATTATGTTCAAAACCACCTTTTAAACCCTTCATGTACAACTTGCTTCTAAGAACACATACATGAATAATAACAATCAAAAACAAGATTAAGAAGCTTACTACTAGCACAAGGCTAGGGAAGACAAAACCTTGGATTTGAGAGGGGTTTAGTGTGTTCTTCCAAGTGGTTTAGCTCCAAGCTCTTGAAACACACAATAGGGGTTTGGATGATGGATTGTTCTAAGTGATTTGAAGATGTAAAAACTTGAAAGAAGAGTGTGTATGGGGGAGGGGATACCTACGGCTTCAAGAAGAAGGAGAAGAAGAGTTGTTTTGCTTCAAGTGTGCTTGCTATTATCTTTATACAATACTTATAATATCTCCCAAGATCACACTTAATCTATCAAGGATTTGCAAGGATTGTGAAGTACTATGGAAAGCTTTGGAAAGCATGTGGAAGAGGCACATGGCCGTGGGTTTTTAAGGGCCACAAGAAGGTTTGTAATCTTTTCCAAAATCTCTAGTAATCATGCTTATAAATCTAGTGAGATATGGGATCTTTTGGAAGCATGTACACATGAATATCCTAGTGTTTAACTAGTTCACACATGCCTTGGATGATTATGGCCTAAGGGCCGAAATTATGTAAGGGTGGGGGACAAAAGTTGTGCATGCTTGTACCTCCATCTTACACCTTTTGGCTTTAGTAATGCATGCCTTGTCCCCTAGGTTACTAGCTTATGATTATAAACATGTGCATGGACTCCCCAAGACCTCTTTAGGCCGGCCCCTTGGGTGGGTTTGGTGGGGTCCACAACTCCAAATAATTACCCATTATTTGTTATGTTTAATCCCTCGTCGTTCGGGTATTTTTCGGGTTTTAATTGCGCGTTATTCGGACATTAAAAATACCTTTAATAACCCTTAAATATAGTCTAATTTAAGCGTTGATTGGTTATTTAGGCCTTTGCCGGGTGAAATTATGAGTTATACGCGTATCGGGTGCGGTACGCGCGATTTATTCGTTACCGGGAGATTTGTACAAGACGTTTTCATTTATGGTTTTGGAGTTCCAAAACTCATTATATCTTATGGAAATACCCTTTATTTTATATCCTGGGTGTCCGGGATCCTTTTCGTTTATTTAATTATTACCGGGTAATTGCCAACGTCCATACCGGATAGCTTATTCGCACATGATCCAATCATGTTTTACCATTAAACGTATGCATTCCTATGCACTATTTGGAAATTGCTATCTCTTAAGGCCTTGATAATTAAATCACACATAATTGTATTTAATTACGTTAATCATATACTAATTAATCTGTACGGAATTACCTTATTTTTGCCGGTTGTTACATAAGGTCTATATATGTATAAAATCTTGAGTTTACAAATAAATGTACCTATAGATTTGTTGTGAAAGAAAGAAAAATGTCATGAGGGTTTAAACTCGCGTCACCAATGAGTGATAATTCAATTTTTTGTTCAATCACATAGGATTGTTTGTATTATTTCAGGTCTTGCTAGGCTTATTCGGGGGACATATTCGTACAAATTAATGTCTATCATATGTAACAAAATAGGAACTCGACTATGAAGTGTATGGATTTTGACCTGATAAATTGGTGGGTGTCACATGGTAGTCTAAAAATAAAGTTCAAACTGTTAAGCATATGGATAAGGAAGCACAGATTATAACTGAACCACCTTGGATAGGATCTAGTGATAAGTTAATTATCAAGAAAAAGAAACAGATAGAAGTTAAGTTGTGAAAGTTTTTTCGAGAATGGTTTGTTAGGAATATCGTTATATATGTGATGATTATTGTGCAAGAAAGTCAAAGCCCACACATAATTCAAAGCGAAATAGTTGAGGAAAACATTAAAGAGAAGCAATCTGATGGCGATACATACTCATTGATAGAAGTATAGTGAGAAGATATCACACAAGATAGTCCGACTAAAGATTAACTGCAAACTTAGCGCTTTTAGGAGGCAACCCCACTCCTTTTAATTCGTAAGAATGGCATTTTCTGAGCCAATTTAGAATGCCTTTAAGTCACAAAATTAGCCACATGCTAAATAAATCCAAATTGATTTTAGTACAGCTCGTACTACACTAAGTAAAGTACGGTCTATCTATACTTAATATCAGATGTATATAAGGAGAGACTCACCGTCTCGAAGCCTACACACAACCATAAACATACACTTATGGCTTAGATTGAAAACGACGCAAAGACATAAGATTCCGCACTCTTACACATACCATTCCTACAATTCATATCCGGATTATACGGTAAATTGCGTTTTTAATCTCCATTTTATTCTGGCAACTTTGGACCCCAAATTCATGGATTAAACATTAAAATAAGTCGATGAAACATGTATAAAAAGGTTAATCAGACATTTTAGAACACATCTATGCTAGATCCATGAGCTAATCTTGAAAATCAACTAAACGATTGAAATCTAGGGAGTACGGTTGATACTCCCATGAATGAGTACGACCCTTACTCATTCAAATACACGGGTCTTGCATCTTTTCTCAAAGCAGTACGATTTGTACTCCATAATTTGGGGATACCCATACTTTACTCGCTTAGCCAAAATTTCTTTATTTTTATTTGTATTTTCATAAAGATGGCATCCTCATCGGGTGCTAGCTCAAGCTCCAGGTTCCTACGTCGTTTGGAACCAGCCTTTGAGTTCAACAGCTAGGATACACCTCCTACACACGGATGACTGCTTGGAGTGTTCATCGTCGCCAGTTGCTTATCAACCATTACAGATGTTCATTCCACTTCATGGTGAGATCCCACACGAGGCACATCACATAGAGGGGGCCATGATGATGGAGGATAGGATGAGAGAGCACGTCCCCATGGTCCAAGTAACACAGTAAACATTAAGATAAAGTTATCTTATTAATGAGCATATAAAATTACATTTATTCAACTTATGTAATAAATGAGTTTATAGAATAAAAGTATTTTATTACTTGATATGCAAAATTACATTTATTTAATCAGTGTACATATAGACAGTTCTAACCTATTTATTCGCATGACTCATATGAGGATAACATTTGCTCTTAGAAAGAAAACCAAAATCTAAAAGGGGAATTGAATTTTCATAATCTAAACTATTCAAAAGTGGCCGTTGGCACCCCAAACTAAAAAAATGATAATATATAACCTGTACTATTAACCTAGTGAATTCTAGCACCCAATTTATGTTAAGTCAATAACATAGTTAGTGTTTTGGCTAACATGGCACCCCCAACCTAACTGGGTTAGTGAGTTAACCCAAATTAGGTACCGCAATCCAATAGGTTAAGAGCATAGGTTATATATGGACAATTTTTTAGTTGGGTTGCCAACGACCAATTTTGAATAGTCACTACTAGAAATGTGGCCATTTTGCTACAAAGTTTTCCTACGGTAAAAAATGCGTCATCAATTTTGACAAAGTTGCTACCTATTTGTGACAGCAAAAAAAAACTTATTTTTTTTAAACAAATTTGCTACACAATAGGGGCAAATACTTAGGAAATTGTGTAGGAAATACTTCGCAAATTTCTCACACACTAATTTCGTAGGAAATACGTTGAAAATTGCGTAGTAAATGTGTAGTAATTTGTTTCTGCTGAGGGTTTCTTCAACATCAAGGTTAAGTTGCAAATTCTTTACAAATTTGAAATTGCTACGCAGTTGCAATGAAACCTTGATGATGGAAAACACTCGCCGGAAACCAATTACTACACATTTACTACGCAATTTTTAACGTATTTCCTACGAAAATATGGTGTGGGAAATTTGTGACGCATTTCCTACGCATTTTCCTAAGTATTTGTCCTTATTGTGTAGCAAATTTGTCTAAGAAATAAGGGGTTTTTTTTTTCGTCACAAATGAGTAGCAATTTTCTCAAAATTTGTGACACATTTTTTTCCTTAAAAAAATTTGTAGCAAAAGACCGCTTTTTTTTTTTTTTTTTTTTTTTTTTGAAAAGTTAAACTTCAATAAAAAAAACGCCACAAGGGACCTCAAATCAAGGGCCCAAGGGCAACAACAAACGAATTACATGATGTTCAAAGTAGTGATGATGATACCTCGCAAGATGTATTTGTTGTCTTTCGAAACTCTTTGATAATCGGCTACCTTTCTTAGAAATCGGTACAAAAGACCCACGCGAATTAAGCCAAACATGTTTCTTATTATTTGATGTGATATGTGACTTACAAAACTTCCATCTATTTATAAGCCTTTATTCCTTGTCCACCAAGGAACTATAATTATCTTGAAACTTCTTTTGACTTAAACTAGGAAATCTATCTCTAAAACCTAGTTTACAAGATTGACAACTAAGTCCTTCTAGTTTCCAAACCTAGCATTACAAGATTAATTTATCATTCACCCCCCAATCTTGTAATACCAACGAGTCCTTTCATCTCATTGAACTTCAAACGTGGCAACGCTTTAGTAAGAATATCGGCCCTTTGTAAATTCCCACTTATGTGCTCCACTTGAATTTGTTCTCGCCCAATACATTATCTTATGAAGTGGTACCGGGTATGAATAGGCCTGCTCTTACCAAAGAACACCGGGTTCTTCATTAATTCTATCGCGGATGAATTATCAACTTTCAGAGTCACCTTTTTCTCCTTTTCACCCGTCACTTCCGATATTAAATCTCTAAGCCATAATGCTTGACAAGCCGCTTCCGTTGCTGCCATGAACTCTGCTTCACAAGACGATAATGCAACCGGCGCAAACACTTCTTCGTAATCAATCCCATACCTTTGTACATATCCTTTTGCTACCAGGCGGGCCTTGTATTTCGAAATCTTTCCTTGCGCATCCTTCTTTACCTTGAACACCCACTTTACCCCGATGGGTTTAATCTTCGGTGGCGGCTCTACCAGCTTCCAAGTATTGTTCTTCTCAATTGAAATTATTTCTTCCTCCATAGCTTTCATCCAATGCATCTCTTTTATCGCTTCTTGAAAAACAATTGGTTCATCGTCAACAGAGGATCGTAAGAATTGATCATCTCCATTCAATTGATGCATTAATCTTGGTATTTCTTCGACCTCAAAGTCTGCAAATTTCTTTGGAATGGTTGAGGTTCGATTCGACCTTCTTAGCTAAGAAGCCTCCGCGGACTGCGCGTTCAAATTCTCGCATGATGCGCTAGATCCTCCTTCTTCGTTTTCCTGCGCTGACGTTACATGCGCTGACGTTGCACCCTCGTAAAACATTCTTGGTGTGAAATCACCTGTGTGCGCAAAGTTGTCTGTATGCGCAAAGTCTTCCGCGTGCGCGTTATCGCCAGTAAGTTGCGCAGACGCTTCAGACTCGTGCACGTCTTCTTCTGTGGGCTGCGTTGGCGCTTCAGACTCAATGACAAGTCTGTCCGTGCGCTCTCTTCGGTATTAGTGCGGGACACGTAATCCTTCCAGTCATACTCTTCCGTCTCTTTGAACTTTACGTCCTCGTCTCGAACTATGTGCACCATTACTCGGGTCAAACACCCGATGCGTATTCTCTCCTGTTTCCGGCTGAGAACCCATGTACACCATTAGCAAGCTTCTATCATCCAACTTCTTCTGTCCAGGTGTTAAGATTTTAACAAACCCTACACACCGGAAGACTTTAATATATGAAAGATCTGGTTTCCTTCCCTTGAGCTTTTCATAGGGCGTTAAGTCTTGCAATGCCTTCGTTGGAGAGCGATTCAACAAATAAACTGAGTGCATGATTGCTTCTCCCCAAAAGACTTGTGGTACGGACATGGCCTTTAGGATGCTTCGAGTAGTACCAATTATTGTGCGATTTTGTCTTTCAACTACCCCGTTTTGTTGAGGGGTATAGGGAGCCGTGTATTGCCTTGCAATTCCTCTTTCCTTGCAGAAATCTCCTAGTACATGCAATGTGAACTCTCATCCATTATCAGTTCTCAAGGTTTTTAGGCTTGTCCCAAGTTTCCTCTCCACTCCTTTGATGAACTCGATTAGAATTCCAGGAACTTGGTCTTTGTTTTTTTACCATGTAAGCCCACATAAACCTGCTGTAATCATCTACAATCAGTAGCGTGTACCGGTTTCCTGCTTGATTCATTGGTAAGATGGCTCCGCATAGATCGGCATAGAGTAGCTCAAGCGGCTTTGACGCACGATATTTGACTTCCTTTGGAAAAGCTCCCCTTGTTTGCTTTCCTATCACACATGCGTCACATATTGCGGATGGTCTCTTGATGAATGGTAGCCCAATCGAGATTCTTGATAGCGTCCTCAGCGCATCAAAATTAAGATGACCGAGTCTGGCGTGCCAAAGCCAACACTCGTCATGCATGTTAACCTGTAAACAGACCGACGCAACAACTTTTAGGTTAATCTTATAAACACGATTGGTTGAACAGGGTACCTTCATTAAAATCGATTTTCTTGGTTCAAACATCCACAATATGCCATGCTCGATCGTTATTTTGTGTCCCGACTCGTCCATTTGCCCGACACTGATTATGTTATTCTTCAACGAAGGTATGTAGTAAACATTCTTCAAGATCCGCTGCTTACCCGACTTGCCTTCTAGGATAATTGTGCCGCGGCCTCTTATCTCCACGCATGAACCATCTCCGAACCGAACCTTACCTTTTATCCGGTTGTCTAAACTCGAAAACCAATCCTTGTTTCCCGTCATATGATTGCTCGCCCTGTTATCGAGAAACCAAGTGTTGTTTTCTCGCGGACTCTCATTATACTTCTTCAAGTCAAATCGGTCTTCATTCAAGTACACTCCTTCATGGGTTGCCATATAGAGCACCGGTCCATCGTCAAGGGTGAGATTATTCTCTTCGGTTTTGTTTCGGGTGGGGCAATCGCATGAAAAGTGGCCCAACTCCTGTAACGCCCCAAATCTTATAAACATGCTTAATGTTAAGCACATATACGTGGGTCTTAAATAAACTAAATAAACTACGACAAGAGTTAAACTCTAGTACATGAACTAAACCCGTTAACTCCACTGGTAAAATATACACCAACTTGTGTTAAAAGTTAACATGGTTAACCTATTTAATCAATGGCCTTGCACTAAACTCATGGAGGGGCTTAAATTGTCAATGTGTGATAGTTAAAAAGAGGGGTATATATGAAAATGGGTGTAGGTCGATGCACACATACAGTTTTTGACACTTTCACCATAAAACACACACACACACACACACACACACACCTCATTCATCTCCTATTCTAGTTCAATTCAGCCCAAATCCAAGGATCCCTCTTGTGCATGTTTTATTTCTTGGCCATCTAGTGTGTTGATCATCATAAGGTAACATCGGTTCTCTTTTAAATCATCAAAAACACTTGTATGTAGAAGATGATTATTTTGGGGTTTTCATGAAAACATGAATTGATGATGTCTAAGGGTTTCTATATGTTCATGGACCTTAAAGAAACCACAATTAATAATAATATGTTGGATTATGTATGATTCATGTGTTTAATCTAGCACTTGAAGGGTGTAAGTAGTGGGTTTTAACCCTAAGTATAAACTACACTTGTATATGATGAATTCTTATACTAAGAGGTATTAAACTAACTTGTAAATGTATAAATTGGGAGTTGAACCCATGATGGTAATCAACTAGACATATGGTATGGGATATGAAGCTTGAGTGCTTATAATCAATGTAGGAGAAAATGCGCACATAAGGTGTTCGATAAAATGCTTGAATGAATGAAATTTCATGAAAACATATGATAACGATATAATTGATATATGTATTAAATTCGGTTTATGTGGAACCATGAAATGGACGCACAATGAATGAATAACTAAACACCTATGCGTGTGTAGCATGAAATAGGTGTGAAGTCGGAAAACTCGGGAAGCAAGGGAGGTAAAAGAATTAAAGTTGGAAGGGCCGCGAGTAAGGTAAGTCTCTCGATGGCTTAAATCTCACTATATACCTTGTACGCTTATATGCTAAGTTATATCTTGGATGTATATTTGGAAACTAGTTGTAGGGGTGTCACAAAAGAATCCCAACGAAGTTTCTTAATTGTAGAAAACGGCCTTAGATGAAGGTTGTCAATAGCCCAATTAGGCTAAAGGGTCAAATGGGTAAAAACACTACTTAGACAAGGGCCTAAACCGCGGGTAAACATTATGCCGATGTTGATTGTTGTTATTTGCTTGAGTATACCCGTAGACTTTATTATGCTAATAATCTCAAGCTAGTCTAGAATAAAAAAGGGGCGCGAACTAAGGTAAGTCATAACTATGACTTTATAAACATATACATATATGTATAAGTAGGAGAGTGTAACATTGAGGATGTCATGTAATTGAGAAAATGTTGTGATTCCCAAGGAGCATGAAAAACATTGGATAAAAATCATGTCACAAGTCATAAGGGCCGCGCAAACAAGACCAAGAGAAGTGGCACATGTGGCCATTGACACGAGGCATCGCTATCATGGCAAAAATGACTTGGGTGGAAAGTCACTTAGTTAAGTCGAGGCTTGACAAGTATGTATAAATTACAATTAGAACTAGGGAATCATAAAAACTCATGTTTTCAACTTATATAAACCTTAATGGGTTAAGTAGAAGAGGAATCAAATCACTATGGTTATAGTGTTAGAAACTGAATAAGGAATTATACACGAGAATTAATCACGTAATAACGTTGTATTGTGACCCATAAACGAGTTTTAAATAGCTCCGAACATGGTCTTGACGTTGCACTAAAAGTGCAGCTTAGTGCAAGGGAAAACAAAGAAAAATGGTTAAGTATAAAACTTGCAGAAATTGAAGAACTTTTTCTTACAGCAGGTTGACCCGCCCGGGTAGAATACTTACCCGCCCGGGTAAAGGTTCTGATCAAAATGGTAGTTTATACATAAGGCTGACCCGGCCGGGTTGAATTCTTACCCGCCCGGGTAAAGGTTAGGTAAAAATAAAAACTTGATTTTTATTATTCTTTCTATTCTACCCATTCATACTAACTATTATTGGGTTTTTGGTTGATCTTAAACCCTAGGTAGGAAGGCCATGGATGCCGGAAGATGATCGAGACACTTGAAGAACCGAACGCACAAGACTCGTCCGCTTCCGCAACTTTTGAGCTAAAAATTTATAAACTTGGTTTTTGGAAGGTGCCATCGTCATTGTTTTCACTATTAAATTCATCGTGCGTATGTTTTAACCACGAGGTGTATGTGCGAAATATTTTGACAAACTCGTTGAGCTTATAATGTATTAAAAACAAACTTCTAAACTAAGTTTATTAGCTCATAAATCATCCTATAATACCGTTTTAACGGGGTGGGTCTTACAAGTGGTATTCAGAGCCCAGGGTTAAACGAGTTAAGCGTTCGGTTCAAGCTGATCATCAATTCGGTAAGGAATTCATTTCCAAAGTTATCTTAATCTAGTCGAAATGTTATGTTTCATGTATGAACATGAAATCAATAAGGAATAAATCATGAGAAAGGCGCTTTAAACAATTCAAAACTTGGAAACACACCAATTACACGGTGATGGTGGACTAAGGCTCTGCCAAAACGGAAATTGGAAAACATGATTGCATTTGCAAAACAATGCAATTTGATAAAAAACGAAATCAACATACTAAAGAAAATTAACAAAAGATATTTAATTAAATCAAACAGGCGACTGGGAATTGTCTATTTGGGAAGTGTCGTGACGAACGCGATGAGATCACCAATGTCATGTGCGAATTGCTTACCTGGCCAGTTAAGTGTTAAACACATGATACGGTGGGCTTCTTGTGTTCTTTATTCATACACCCCATGTAGCAAGGACTAGGTCGGGAGAAAAGGGCATGCGAAACTTCTGATTATATGACCCGCGGGGTCATAGAACGCGGGGTCATAGAACGCGGGAGTAATGCCGAACCAATAAAGGTCCGGTAGACCGGGTATGTAAAACCGATGCATAAACTGCTAGGATCTGAGTTTGATTGTTTTGATTATATTTAACTAAAATGATAAGAGTGAAATGAATATAGAATGGAAAGTGCAGCGAAATAATAAACTATTAATCAAAACACGAGAGTAATTGTTTTCTGATCGAATGCTTTCATTTATCTAAAAGATTACAATCATACAAGTACTCCCCCTCAGCCTGATCACACAGTGATTGTTTGTCTGAGAGAATGTTTGTGTGTGTGATGCAATAGAACAGTACAAGCACTGTTATATTTATAGACAAACCTAAACCACTGATGACCTAGGCTGACGTCACCTAAGACAGTGACCTCTAACAGAATAACAAACATAAAACATCTGCCTATTACAAACTACTGTTACATTGAAAACACTGTAGATAAACTACTGTTGTAGGAAAACTCTGATGGTCTTGTATCCTCTGCTGGAGCCTAAGTGCTGTTTGCTCCAGCAGTGCTTTAGTCTTCAGTACTTGGATCAGCAGTTGTTCTTCATCAGACCTTTGGTCAGCAGTTGTTCTTCATCAGTGTTTATTCAGCAGTCCTTTGTATCAGCAGTTGTCATAGCAGTTGTTTGGATAGAACAGTTGTTAGAGTCAACAGTCTTTTGGGAGAAGTATGTTGTAAGGATTGTTTATTGAGAGGATCAACTGTTAGCATATTTTGGCTTTCCAATCATCTGTTCTTCTCCAGGTCAGCAGACCCAACAATCTCCCCCTAGAACAGATGATGCCAAAACTCAGCTTTATTTACTGATCTTTATTCCTCATCAGACTTTCTCTGATTTGACCTTTGAATTGTAGTTCAAAGTTCAGAGAAAATAAGTCTTCTTCATCTCTTTCAAGTTCTAGATTTAGCAATGTTTGAAGATCATCTACACATAGGCTGTGTGCATCCTCCATGCTGATCTTCTGAACTCTTCCATCTGACCTGAGCAGAGTCAATTCATGGTTGTCTTTGTTGACTTTCCATTTTAGAATTTTTGAGTCAGTGGATTTGCTGAGATGAACTTTTATTTGGGATGAGTTAGGTGATGTTGGTCTTCCAATGAGTTCCCTAAGTTTCTCTATTGTAGGATCAGAGAAAAAGTGTATCTGATTGAAGAGCCCTTCCTTGATAAATGTATCAGCAAACTTCTTCTGATCTTCTTCTGACATTTCCTTCTGTTTCTTGAACTGTCTTCTTGCAGCAGTTGATAGATCAGAAGTTTCAAGTAAGCTGTCCAAGGTAAAAGTCTGCTGGGGTCTCTTCATCAGTGGCTCATCAGTATAAACAGGTTTTCTAGGTAGGCTGGGATCCTTCTTTCTGTTTTCTTCAAGACTCTTGTATGTCTCAACCAGCCTCAGCTCAGACCATCTAGAGACAGACCTCATTTCCCCATAGTTAGCAGCTACTATCTCTTGTCTCATTCTTTTAAACTTTAAGGCTCTGACTGGGTCTCTGCCTCTGCCAAAATTAGGAGTAGAGACTTTAGCTTTGGGGTCTGTGGCCAATTCTTCTATTCTGAGAAGTTCTTCTCTTAGTGCATGTGTGGTCCAACCATTAAACTGCTTTTTGGTTGCTTTATATGGCTTGGTTGCCAAGATCTGTTCCAGAAGAGAATCCCTAACCTCCTTTTCCAAGTCACCACTGAGAGGCATGGAGGACATGGAGTTGCTCAGGGTCTTAGCAAAATCCTCAATCCTTCTGAGTTTGCTAAGCTCTGCTGAATGGATGCCCTGAGCAGTCCTGTCATCCTTCCCTTTGCATTTCTCCTTAATGATGGCATCTACCTGTTCACCCTTGTATTTAAGATATGTATCAATGTTTAGGGGAACAGGGAAATTTGGGAGAGATGGGAAGGATCTGTCAGATGGTTGTTCAGTATTGTAGAAGGATTGTAATTCCCCCTTGAGTAGATCAAGTTCAAGGGGATACTGAACAACCAATGGTGTAATGGTTGGTGGTGGTCTATGGGAACTGAATTTGGATGTGTGTGGTGAGAATGATGAAATTGGAATAGCTATGATAGGAGTGGATTGTGCAGTTGAGGTGGTGTTTGGTGATGTGTGTATGTTTTCATCATGTACAACAAAGGTTGATTTTCTCTTCCTTGTGTACAAGATTTTAGGGGATGGTGATTTGGTAGCAGTGGTTGGATTAACATCTGTTGGCCTTTTAGTAGGTCCAGCAGATGTTTGGGATTTAGTTGGTGATGTAGGTTTGGGTGTAGGTTTGGTGGTTGTATGTTCAGATGTGCTTGTAGGTTTAGGTACAGTGGTTTGGGAAGCAGTGTTTTGTGTGGCTTCAGTGTTTTGGGTGGCAGTGGTTTCAGCAGCAGTGGTTTTGTCAACAGAGGTGTTTAGCTTGGATGGTGGTTTTCTGACATGTCTAGCAGGCCTTTTCATCCTTTTTGAGGATCCCACATCTTCAATCTCCTGCTGTTGTTCTCTCTTGAGGTTCACCAGCAACTCTGCTTTAGCTTCCAAGGTGTCAGCCCTTTTTTGTTTGGCCTGAGCAGCCTTTTCAGCTTCTATGTTTGCAGAGTTGTCTACTGCTTTGCTTTTGTCAGTGGTTTGTTGTGGTGCTGTTGGTGTTGCTTATTGTGGTGCTGTTTGTGTTGCTTGTTGTTGTTGTTGTGGTGCTGTTTGACTAGCCTCTGGTTTGTTGGCAGACTTAGCATTGCCCTTTTTAGAAGGAGGACAACCAAAGGGATCTAACTTTGGTAGCCTATCTCTGCCACTCTCCCCCTTTTTGGCATCATCAGCCGTGAAGACATCATCATCTTCATCCCTGAGAATGGTGGTAGGGGCAGAGCCAGTTGTCTTCAGCAGGTGATCTTTGATGGCTTTAATGTCTGCATGTGTATCTTTGTACCTTGCATCCACCATGTTTCTGATCTCAGCCATATAAGTTTCATGTGTCTGATCAGCTAGTTTTCTGTGTGCTATGATGATGGGGGAACGGATTTCCATAGCTCACTAGCTATATCAGCTGTTGATGGTTGACTTTTGGAAAGGTCTGCTATGGAACCCAGTATAAGCTTGACATCAGATTTGATGTCTGCTACAGAGGTTTCAATTGCATGAACTCAGTCCGTCAATTCTTGGTATTTTGACCCATCTCCTAAGTTAATAGGATCATCTGAGTCCCTACCAGTGGTAGTTCTACCTGATTCAGTCCTAATAGGTGAATCAGATGCCCCTTTTTCTTGGTACTGGGGACTTCCAACTGTTTTTGGAGACACTATAGTGGCTTCATCAGTTGTTGCCTTCAAGGGAGTCTTAGTAATGTAATCACTGTCCTGGTGTGAGACAGTGGTCTCTACATCAGTAGTGACTGCTCCACTTGAAAACTCACCTAGAGTTGCATTGAACTCAGGTGGTGTAACCTCCTCTACTGTTTGTTGGATAGCAGATTGAATGTTCTCAGGACCAGTCACTTGTGGGGGTATGCTCTCAGTGATAGGTGGAAGAGAGGAACTGGGATCTTCCTGAGATTTCTCAATTGCCTCAAACAGAGGTTGCATGGTTTGTGGAACATGATGTGATGGTGAGGGTGGAGGAGTAACAAGAGAATTAGCCCTGGGAGAGGGGCTTGTGAACATTTGGCCAAGTGACTCAAATGTATCATGATGTGTTTCCCCTTGGATTACAACATGATCCTTTTGGGAGGATTCATGAGGAGTTTGGTCAGGTGGAGGTATGTCCAACTGTTGTGAGGAAGTAACAACAGTGGTTTCAGGTTGCTTTGGTGGTGCAACAGAGTTTCCTTCTGGTACCTCATCATCCAGAAGTCTCATTTGTGGTTGAGTGGTGGTTTTTGTGGATGGATGTTTCTTTTTGGAAGTGGCTGGTGTGGGTTTCACAGCACTGGATGTAGTGCCATGATCACCAGGAGCAGTGGGCTCAACAACAGAGGTTTTGACAACAGTTGTTGTCTTTGTCCTCTTTGTTTGTGTTTTAGAAACTTTGGACACTTTTGACACTTTTTCTTGGGTGCTTCCACCAGCATTCTAGTGAAAGTTTCATCAGTTAAGCTTTTCATTTGCATTGCCTCACCCTTTTTGAAAACCTTTTCTGGTAAGACCTTTTGAAGGATTACACTAAGAATTCTTGGGTAAATGAGAAAAGCATTGTTAGACCCAGACTTAATTGCTTTCACATTTGACACTAAGTCCATGAACAATCCCTGGGAAAGATTGAAGTTAGAGTTTGACAACATGGCATAACCCAGATATTGCATCCTTAATGGGATTTCATTGAAGGATGTGGACTTAGCGGAGACACACAGAAGAAGGGTATGGAAGAAAAATTTCATGACTGGTGGAAAAAACTTTTTGAAAAGAGTTGATCCAGTCATCTGACCATCATACCCTCTTTCTTGGAACTCAGTGTGAAGCTCTGTTTTTGTGAAGGAGTCCTTACCTGCCAGGTCATTCAGTGAGAAGGTTGTGGATATGATTTCAGGGGTAATGACGATACTTGTTTCTCCAATTTTGGAAATAATGGAAGTAGGCTTTTTGTCTTGCAATAGAAACTCAGCATTCAACCAGAACTCTTGGAGAGTATCGATATAGATGGGGGCGTCAGCGGTTAAGATGGGTAGGTATTTGGAGTTTAGAAGAATGTCGATGGTGGAATGGAATGAGACGTTGTCATCTGTTTTAACCAGATATGGGAGAAAATTGTGGGTGGCTTTGGCTTGAAGATCCATTTTAATGGATTCCGAGAGTGATGATGAATGAAAGCAGATTGAGGGTTTGAGAATGGAGAAGGCGGTTTCAGTATTTTGAATACAATGAGACAGTGTAACATCTGTTGTGGTAAAACAGGGTTTTTATAGTGTAACATTTCGCATTAAATAGTATTTCGTTACGATAAAAACGACAAAGCGTTATTACTATTTTTGTGGCATTTTAAACTCTAATACAATGATAATTATTCATATATATATATATAAATGTATATATATACAACTATAATAATAATAATAATAATAATTATAAGATTTGTTTAAATTATGTTTGTCTAAGCCCACAACACAATTTAGCCCACTCTTTGTTTAAACTCAGCCCAGCCCAAACTTATTAACCCCAAGCCCAATCTAGCAAGCCCACTAAACCAGCCCAATGGCTCTCCCCTCCTCCTTTTCTGTTTGCTAAAAAAGAAAAAAAGATATGTCCCACCCGGGTATCGAACCCGAGTAGCCAGCGGCCCATACTCACACGTTAACCACCTGGGCTACACATCTGAATTGATTTAATCCCAATTTAAAATGTATAAAAGACCACTTGAACCTAACCTTTCTTCTTCCTTGTAAACAGACGCGACATCAGACAAAAAAAAAAAAGAGATTTTTCAAAATCCTGAATTTGTTATAATTATGGTTAGAAACCTTGTAATTAGGCCATGTTTAATGACCATTGACCATTGATACGCGTCAATTATGATTTAATTACTCCAAATTTAGCCAATTAACCGGGTGAATGTTCAAGGTCGAGTCAAACCTTCCAAATCAACAACCTGGACCCTATACTATAAATTGAACATCACAATTGCTCCTACAATCGCCGAATACCCACTCTCCATCTCCAATTCCACTTTATAATCTTCTGTTCTGGTGATTTGATCGCATAGTTGACTTTAAGCATTGACCAATCGTTCGTGCTCAATACGTGTTTGTAAGTGACAAATTTTCTGTGGGTTTTGTTTATCGGCGTTCACTCATCAATAGCCCCATGATTAATTGGGCTATTGATGAGTGAATCAAGCTATTGCAGAAACTAGGGTTCTTATGTAATAGATTTGGGGAAGAAACCGTTTGCTTATTGTATTTATTTTCAATAAACTGAGATCAATCACAACCACAGGCCTAGGCCAAGTGGTTGTGACTGATGCCCATAACTAAGTCAACCCGGGTTCGAGTCCCGGCTTGCACACACTTTTTACGAAATTTCCTTTCTTTTAAAAAAAAAAAAAAAAAACAAACCAATTATATATATCTTATTTAAATCTTATAAATTCATTTTTAATTATTAAAACCTTATTATAAATTCTAAAAAAAATATTTTTAACAAATCTGATGTCAAAGTTTCATCTACAATTTTTATTTTTCTGAAATTCATTTATTTAATATTTATAATAATTAAATCAATTTTATACTATTATATTTATAAAAATCCATTAAAATATCAAAACGATCTTATTAATTTCTACAAAAATTATCCTAAGTTTTTATAACATTAAGCTTTTCAGAAATGATTTTTATTTCTGAAAAATCATTTATTTATTATTTTTATTCAATTTTTGTTAGTTTTAATCATAATTAAATCATAATAAATCCAATTTTTATTATTTTTGCACCAAAATTTTATACAATTTATTTTTAAATATTTAGAACAGAAATATGATTTTTAATATAATAATTCTTTAATTTTTATATTTTTAAATATTAAAGTTAAGTTTTGGCAATTTGTAATAAATAGATTTAAAAATCTATTTTAAAGGAAATAATTTTGCAAAAAGTATTTTTATACTTTAAACACATTCTTGTGACCATCTTAGATTTAAAATTCATGAAAAGATTTTTGGTTAATTATTTACTAATATTCTCTCAATTTTCAAACATTTTTAATAATAATCAAATGAGCGTTTATCCCCAATTCGAAGCCCTAAAACTTATACATTTGTAGACTCGATAGACTTAGACATATATATTACCTCATTATAGGGTGATACTTGATACATTGGGCAACACACTATTTTTCAAGAGATAACGTTTTGCTAAGGTGAGTTTACATAGCCCCTTTACTCTATTTTCACTATTTTTGGGGTGAAACATGTTTAAACATTTTATACTATCATTTACTCATATTTACTTGTGATTCAATTACAACATCATTCTATCATTTGACTGTAACAAAAAAGACACAGTACAATCATTAACAATGATTAAGCCGCCTGTTTAGATTATAGCGCTATAGGTCTGACAAACCCATCCCCCGCATAGACTCAGGGATGATCGATAACAGTAATAACATTTAACTAACTTGCGAGTTAGTCATCAGTCGACACAAGGTTTGGTTGTACAAAGACGCACTGTTGCATGTCGGTATCATACTCTATCATCATACAACCCTGAGTGTTGTACAAACTATTGTTATCAACTATTTCTCAAAAACCTATGTAATTCTCACCAACAATTGTTGACCCAAAATATTTTCAATTTAACATGTTTCAGGTTCTACTTGCTTGAAGATTTGCTTGAAGATATGTGCATAGTCTTATTCAATTTGATGTACGAATTCTTGTAGAATCATTGTATGTAAATTATTTAAATCATTTAATGAAATCATTATTCACCATGAGCTACTGAACAATCATCACTACGTGACATCCCGATGTTTCCGCCATCGGTTGGGGTGTTACAGATTGGTATCAGAGCCATGGTTATAGGGAATTAGGTTATTAGAAAAATAATCTAGTGTATAACCATAGGACTTAATCAGTACTTGCTTCTTTACTTGCTAATCTCTATCTCCCTCCTACTTCTTATCCCTACTTTCATTCTTACAAGAAGATGCTCTACATCACCGGATTCACTCTTAGACTAATAAGGCAAAATCCTCAGGCTTAACCTGAACCACCTTGAGATCTCATCGAAGTTCTAGATTTTAATAACGAACACGTGCAATCTGGAAGGGTGAACGCCTGTATTCTGAGTTTTCTGTCTAGGCTGGCATTGCGCATATATCCCAATCAGACGAGGGACCCGGATGCCTACCTGGGAATTCTCGGGATGAGTGTTCACTTATAGGCTAAAGCATGTCTTCACATGTTATTAGAATTTAGAATCTTTGATAAGTCAACGTTTTCGTTTATTCGTTTTAATTAATGAATAAATGATTACATTCCTTATATAATCTCACTCATTTCACTGTGTCTCCTACAGATCATGCCTCCACGTCGCAGCACTCGCAACAGCAATGGTGAGAACCACGAAGAAGGTGGTGATAACCATAACCACGACCAAGTTCCTAACCACAACAACAATGGTGTTGATGCCCAATTGGCTGCAATCATTTCTCAACAAATGGCGCAGCAAATCGCAACTCTGGTTCCCAACTTACTCGCTCAAGTCATCCAACTGAACGGCAACGGGAATGGTCATGGCAACGGGAACGGGAACGGGAACGGGAACGGCAATGGCAATGGTAATGGACCCCCAGCCTGCACCCTTAAGCATTTCAACTCTTGTAACCCTCCAAAGTTTAGTGGTGAAGAAGGAGCTACAGGACTCCTCCAATGGTTTGAGGGTATTGAGAATACCTTCATCAACAGTGAGTGCCCCGACAACTTTAAGGTCCGTTATGCCATGAGTGTTCTTCACAAACGAGCACTCACTTGGTGGAATGAAGAAAAGCGTACTCGTGGGGCCGAAGTTGCTCTTGCTATGACATGGGACCAAGTCAAGGAGGTCATGAAGGAAGAGTTTTGTCCTCGCAATGAAGTTAAGAAGCTTGAGGATGAGTTCCACACCTTAGCTCAAGATAGTGGGGAAAACCTTGCCTACAACACCCGCTTTCATGAGCTTAGCTTATTGTTGCCTCACAAAGCACTCCCCTGCCGGTAGCCATCGAGAAGTACATCGGTGGTCTGCCCATCCAAATCCAGGATACGGTGTGGGGAAGGAATCCTGCCACCTTGGAGGAAGCCAAACGTTTAGCAGCTACCTTAACTGATAATCACGTAAAGAACGGGACCTTAGTTCGGAAAGGCAATAAAACAAGTATTGTAGCCGCGGTAACCACTGAGAACCAGAAACGTAAGACCAGGGATCCTGATGCAAACCTCACTCAACAAGCTTCTAAGAAGAAACCTTATACAGGAAACCACCCATTATGTAATACCTGCAACCGACATCATCCCACTGCTTCAGCATGTCGCTTATGCACCAATTGTGGAAGGTATGGCCATCTGGTCAACACGTGTCGTGAGACCCCAAATCCAAATGCCAACCAACCCACCAACCCTGCTCAAGCTGCTAACCTTAATCAATACAACTATGGTCAATGCTATGAATGCGGAGACCCAAATCACTTCCGTAACCGATGCCCTAAACTGAACAGAGATCAAGACCCTCCAGCTACTTAAAGCCCTACCATTTGAATAATGTCTACTTTCCCTTTAATTCCATGTATTGCACTTTTGATTCAAATAATAAATCCAAGTATTATCATAACATCTGTGCGCATGTTTGTCTGAATGTGAACTAATTGCTATATTTATAATCATACTTGCTTATTTGTACAACAATTAGTTAACTACCAAACAACCAGCTTAACGATTGGTAGGGGTCATCATGTCTTTCCAACAGTCGGGAGAGGCCCTACCACCTGCTCAACGACTGGCGGAGACTATCAGACCTGCTTAACAATCGGTAAAGTCATAAAAGGACGCAAAACCCTAATGTAAGGTAAATTGGTAATTACGGTCCGGAACGTAATCATGAATTTACAGGTACGTTAAGGTAGTGTGAAATTTTATCAAGGTTTTTGGTAGTTAACCAATTGTAACCTTGGTTTTCCCTTAACTTCGGGACGAAGTTCCTAAAAGTAGGGGAGACTGTAACATTTCGCATTAAATAGTATTTCGTTACGATAAAAACGACAAATCGTTATTACTATTTTTGTGGCATTTTAAACTCTAATACAATGATAATTATATATATATATATATATATATAAATGTATATATATACAACTATAATAATAATAATAATAATAATTATAAGATTTGTTTAAATTATGTTTGTCTAAGCCCACAACACAATTTAGCCCACTCTTTGTTTAAACTCAGCCCAGCCCAAACTTATTAACCCCAAGCCCAATCTAGCAAGCCCACTAAACCAGCCCAATGGCTCTCCCCTCCTCCTTTTCTGTTTGCTAAAAAAGAAAAAAAGATATGTCCCACCCGGGTATCGAACCCGAGTAGCCAGCGGCCCATACTCACACGTTAACCACCTGGGCTACACATCTGAATTGATTTAATCCCAATTTAAAATGTATAAAAGACCACTTGAACCTAACCTTTCTTCTTCCTTGTAAACAGACGCGACATCAGACAAAAAAAAAAAAGAGATTTTTCAAAATCCTGAATTTGTTATAATTATGGTTAGAAACCTTGTAATTAGGCCATGTTTAATGACCATTGACCATTGATACACGTCAATTATGATTTAATTACTCCAAATTTAGCCAATTAACCGGGTGAATGTTCAAGGTCGAGTCAAACCTTCCAAATCAACAACCTGGACCCTATACTATAAATTGAACATCACAATAGCTCCTACAATCGCCGAATACCCACTCTCCATCTCCAATTCCAATTTATAATCTTCTGTTCTGGTGATTTGATCGCATAGTTGACTTTAAGCATTGACCAATCGTTCGTGCTCAATACGTGTTTGTAAGTGACAAATTTTCTGTGGGTTTTGTTTATCGGCGTTCACTCATCAATAGCCCCATGATTAATTGGGCTATTGATGAGTGAATCAAGCTATTGCAGAAACTAGGGTTCTTATGTAATAGATTTGGGGAAGAAACCGTTTGCTTATTGTATTTATTTTCAATAAACTGAGATCAATCACAACCACAGGCCTAGGCCAAGTGGTTGTGACTGATGCCCATAACTAAGTCAACCCGGGTTTGAGTCCCGGCTTGCACACACTTTTTACGAAATTTCCTTTCTTTAAAAAAAAAAAAAAACCAATTATATATATCTTATTTAAATCTTATAAATTCATTTTTAATTATTAAAACCTTATTATAAATTCTAAAAAAATTATTTTTAACAAATCTGATGTCAAAGTTTCATCTACAATTTTTATTTTTCTGAAATTCATTTATTTAATATTTATAATAATTAAATCAATTTTATACTATTATATTTATAAAAATCCATTAAAATATCAAAACGATCTTATTAATTTCTACAAAAATTATCCTAAGTTTTTATAACATTAAGCTTTTCAGAAATGATTTTTATTTCTGAAAAATCATTTATTTAATATTTTTAATCAATTTTTGTTAGTTTTAATCATAATTAAATCATAATAAATCCAATTTTTATTATTTTTGCACCAAAATTTTATACAATTTATTTTTAAATATTTAGAACAGAAATATGATTTTTAATATAATAATTCTTTAATTTTTATATTTTTAAATATTAAAGTTAAGTTTTGGCAATTTGTAATAAATAGATTTAAAAATCTATTTTAAAGGAAATAATTTTGCAAAAAGTATTTTTATACTTTAAACACATTCTTGTGACCATCTTAGATTTAAAATTCATGAAAAGATTTTTGGTTAATTATTTACTAATATTCTCTCAATTTTCAAACATTTTTAATAATAATCAAATGAGCGTTTATCCCCAATTCGAAGCCCTAAAACTTATACATTTGTAGACTCGATAGACTTAGACATATATATTACCTCATTATAGGGTGATACTTGATACATTGGGCAACACACTATTTTTCAAGAGATAACGTTTTGCTAAGGTGAGTTTACATAGCCCCTTTACTCTATTTTCACTATTTTTGGGGTGAAACATGTTTAAACATTTTATACTATCATTTACTCATATTTACTTGTGATTCAATTACAACATCATTCTATCATTTGACTGTAACAAAAAAGACACAGTACAATCATTAACAATGATCAAGCCGCCTGTTTAGATTATAGCGCTATAGGTCTGACAAACCCATCCCCCGCATAGACTCAGGGATGATCGATAACAGTAATAACATTTAACTAACTTGCGAGTTAGTCATCAGTCGACACAAGGTTTGGTTGTACAAAGACGCACTGTTGCATGTCGGTATCATACTCTATCATCATACAACCCTGAGTGTTGTACAAACTATTGTTATCAACTATTTCTCAAAAACCTATGTAATTCTCACCAACAATTGTTGACCCAAAATATTTTCAATTTAACATGTTTCAGGTTCTACTTGCTTGAAGATTTGCTTGAAGATATGTGCATAGTCTTATTCAATTTGATGTACGAATTCTTGTAGAATCATTGTATGTAAATTATTTAAATCATTTAATGAAATCATTATTCACCATGAGCTACTGAACAATCATCACTACGTGACATCCCGATGTTTCCGCCATCGGTTGGGGTGTTACATATAGGCTCAAAAGAAACCGCTGATGTGGCCAAACCTCTGCTTGTATGAGCAGATGTGGCAATCATCTGATGGACGAAACATCTGGTGGAGAACAGCTGTTCTGGCAAACAACTGATACAAACAGCTGATGGAACCAACTGTTGTATTTTTTTTATAGATATAGTATATATATATATATATATATATATATATATATATATATATATAGGGAAACAGTTGTTTTATCTGATCAGATGTTTTGAAACAGATTTTTCAACCAACAGTGGATATGAATGAAACAGTGGTTGTTTTATCTGATCAGATGTTGTAAACAGATTTTTCAACCAAACAACTATTTAGAAGAGATTTTGATTTTCTGAAACATTTTATTATTATTCCTTTTTATAAAAGAAAATTTATTTGTTTAATCCATGTTTAACATACCAATTCTGGAAATCAGATTTGTAAAGGTAGATGTGTCTAAAGCTTTTGTTAACACATCTGCCAACTGATCCTCTGTTGGAACATGGTGCAGAGAAATCAAACCTTTTTCATAGCTGTCTATGACAAAATGATGTCTGATGTCAATGTGTTTGGTAGTGGAATGAGAGACTGGATTCTTGATGATATTTTCAGCAGCTTGACTATCCAACATGAGTGGAGTCTGTAGTGCAGTTATCCCAAAAATCCAGTAATTGATTTTGAAGCCACATGAGTTGGGCTGTACAGCTTGCAGCAGCAATGTATTTAGCTTCAGCTGTTGAGGTTGAAACAGCTGCCTGCTTTTTGCTTTGCCAGGAAACTAAGGCATTCCCTAGAAATTGGCACCCTCCTGATGTGGATTTTCTTGTGGTGTGACAGCCAGCAAAGTCACTATCTGAATAACCTGAAAGCTCAATGTTTCCATTAGCAGGATACCAGATACCAAGTGTGGGAGCACCTTTGAGGTATCTGAATATCCTTTTCACAGCAATAAGGTTTGACTTTCTGGGTGAAGCCTGGGATCTCGCACAGACACAGGTAGCAAACATAATATCTGGCCTGGATGCAGTTAAGTACAGTAAAGACCCAATCATGCATCTATAATGTGTTTGATCAACCAGTTCATCCTTGTCATCAATAGTGAGCAGCTTGACTGTACTCATGGGTGTACTACATGGCTTACAATCATTCATCTCAAATCTGGTTAATAAATTCTTTACATATTTGTTTTGGTGAATGAATGTGCCATTTTGCAGTTGTTTCACTTGAAGACCAAGGAAACACTGAAGCTCACCCATGGCACTCATCTCAAACTCTGCTGTCATGAGTTTTCTGAACTCTTCACACATTTGGTTACATGTGGATCCAAAAATGATGTCATCCACATATATTTGAACAATCATTAAGTGTTTCCCTTTCCATTTAAGAAATAAAGTTTTGTCTATTTTACCTCTTGTGAAACCAATGGATAAGAGAAATGTGGAAAGAGTTTCATACCAGGCCCTTGGTGCTTGTTTGAGGCCATACAAAGCTTTGTTGAGCTTGTAGACATAGCCAGGATGGAATGTGACTTCAAAACCAGGTGGCTGACATACATAGACCTCCTCCTAAATTTTGCCATAAAGGAAAGCACATTTGATGTCCATCTGATACACCTTTATGTTGTGGTTGACAGCAAAGGCTAAGAATAGTCTGATGGCTTCTAGTCTTGCTACAGGAGCAAAAGTTTCATCATAATCTATTCCTTCTTCTTGTCTGAAGCCTTGAACCACAAGCCTGGCTTTATTCTTGACAACAATACCCCTTTCATCAGTTTTGTTTTTGAAGACCCACTTTGTTCCTATAGGGCAAACATCCTTAGGCAGTGGTACAAGCTCCCATACTTGTTGTCTTTTAAATTGAAGGAGTTCTTCTTGCATAGCTTCTACCCAACTGTTGTCTTTTAGTGCCTCTAGGTACTTGACAGGTTGTGTGAGAGATAGGAAACCTGCAAAAAGACAGATATTGGAGGATTGGCTTCTTGTGAGCACCCCCTCTCTGATGTTGCCAATGATCTGGTCTGGTGGATGAGCTCTTAAGTAAATAAGATCTCCCTGATATGGTATGATGGCATTTTGGGGTGATGGACAGAGGTTTGGTGACTCTGTTGGTGTAACATATGTTGGTACTTCTGTAGTGCCATCAGATGTTTGGAATGGTAATGGAGGAATGGGTCCAAGTGGTGTGAAATTGGACTGACTTTTGTCAACAGATGATTGACTTTTGTCAACAGATGATTGTTCAGTGGTTGTGAGAGGTGAGACAGTGGTTTGAGGATAAGACTGGCCAACAGTGGTTGACACAGCTGTGGCAGAGTTTTGACAATTGTTTTGAACAACTGCTTCCTCTGAGGCAGAATAGATTTTGTAGTGACTGGGGATCACAACATCTGTTCTGTAATCTTGTTGTGGAGACTGTGGAATACCTGCATTGTCAGTTTTAACAGTGATATCTTCAAATTTGAATTTATCTAAATCAAATAGTTCAGCAAGATTTACAGGGATTTTTAGAGATGAAAGTTCATTGAACTTTACATTAAGAGTTTCTTCTATTGTCTTGGTCTTTGTGTTAAACACTTTATAGGCCTTGGCAGTAGAAGAATATCCCAGAAAATAACCACAATCTACTTTGGCTGCAAATTTTGAAATGGAATCTTTGAGGTTTAAAATGAAACATGGGCAGCCAAAGATTTTGAAGAATGAAATTAATGGTTTGATTTTGAACAAAATTTCATAAGCAGTTTTTTGATGTCTGGGGTTGATCAAAACTCTGTTTTGAACATAGCAAGCAATGTTTACAGCTTCTGCCCAGAAGGACAGTGGCAAACCAGAATATGCTAGCATGGTTCTTCCAGCTTCTATAAGAGTTCTATTTTTCCTTTCAACCACCCCATTTTGTTCTGGTGTTCTTGGGATGCTGTATTGCCTCACAATCCCTTTTGACACATAGAAATCATCCAACTCCTTATTCTTAAACTCTGTTCCATTGTCACTCCTGAAGACTTTTACTGGCAAGTCATATTGTTTTTCAACTTTGGTGACAAAGTCCTTCAATATACCTGCAGTCTCATCCTTAGAATGTAAAAAGTAAGTCCATGTAAACCTAGAAAAATCATCAACTATTACAAGACAAAATCTTTTTCTTCTTAGACTCATGATTTTAACAGGGCCAAACAAGTCCATGTGCAACAATTGTAGACACTGACTGGTTTTGGACTCATCAATGGATTTGTAAGAGCTTTTATGTTGTTTCCCTTTTAAACAAGAAACACAATGCTCATCACATTTGAATTCTTTTAGTGGTAAACCTCTGACAAGGCTTTGTTTGGAGAGTGTGTTGATAGTGTTAAGGTTGGTGTGACCCAATCTCCTATGCCACAATTCTGTCTCCTTTGTAGAGGCAGCAGAGAACAAACAGACATTTGCCATAGGATTGTCCTTTAACATATCAACAACATACACATTGCCACTTCTATGAGCAACAAGTTGTGCTTTGCTCTCAGCAATGATGGTATCAATCTTTTTCACCACTTCTGGCCCAATAATCTTGCAAGTTTTCTTTGTGAAGAATGAGCCATAACCTTTGTCACTCATTTGTGAAACACTCAGAAGACTAAACTTGAGATTATCAATAAGATTGACATTTTCAAACTTGAGTTTTCCAGCTTGTACAGTCCCTGACCCCAACACCTTACCTTTTGAATCATTACCAAAGGATATATTACCCCCTCCATGAGCCAAGAAGTCCAGAAGAAGGGCTCTACATCCTGTCATGTGCCTGGAGCCTCCACTATCTACATACCAAAGACTATCTAAACAAGCAGAAGCTCCCTGCACATCAGTAATGAATTAGTTTTGGTGAGTGTCCAAAGCCAAGTTGGCTTTGGATGGGTCCTCAGACCTTTCAGACTCAAGCTTTGGAAGGTGATCAGTGGTTTGGACTAATTTTTGAATTAAGTTCAACAACTGCTGCTGACCATTTGCCAGTGCTTGAATGTCAACACTTGGGGCAACAGTTGTTTGATCACTTCCAGACAGATGATAATACCCATATGGATTTCTGTTCACTCTTGGTTTAGAGGGTCTTTTTGGCTCCTCATAAACATGTGGCAGACTATGACATGGTGGTTGTCCATAACCTCTTGGGTATTTGCTTGTGGGTGGAGCATCTGTTACTTGGACATCCCTAGAGGCAGATGTTTCAAGTCTTTTAGTAACAGATGTTTGGACAGGGGTGAAAGTCTGTTTGGGCTTTCCTTTTGAAGTACTAACCACAGGATTTGCAAGAGTTTTAGCTTTGTATTCTTGTATTTTTACATCAAAATTTTTTAGATACAAGCACTCTTTGGTCTTGTGATTCTTTTTCCCACATATTGAGCATGTGGCTTTGGAATCACATTCACTTTTTCCTTTGTTAATGTCATATGCTTTTAGAAGAAAACAGTTTTTAGTGACATGATTCTTCTTCTCACAGAAATCACAGAACAAGTGGACAGTCTTTTCTTTCTTCTTCCCTTTATCAGCCTTCTTTTCAGCAGATGTTTGAGCATCTGTTGGAAGGTTTTTTAAGGGAATAACTTTTGACTGAGGAGCTGTCTTTCCTTCAGGTGTTTTAAAATCAACAGGTTTAAAATTCTCAAGAGTATCACACTCATCAGACCAGGTAGGTTTAAATTCATACTTTTCAAGTTCAGTGAATGATGAGGAACCTTCTGGTTTTTCAAGAACAATTTTCTTACCATTTGGTTCAGTGATTTTAATCTCTTGACCCTGCAGGTTTGTTGGAACTATCTCAACAGACTTTTGACTCTTTTTGTCAGTGTTTTCAAAAGCTGGAGCAGTGGTTTCAAAACCAAAACCAAACTTCACATGACTTTTGGTTTGTTTGTTGAGTAGCATCTCAAAACCTCTACATGATTCCACCCATTTCTCACATTCAACTTGGGTGGACTCAAGCTCACTTTTACAACTTTGATATTTTGCTATCATAGTTTGGAGCTGGTCTTTGGTTATGGTTGCTTCATGTTTTAAGCTGCTTATTTCAGACTCCTTTTCAGCTAAACTTGTTTTTAAATCTTTTGAAAGTTTCTCAAATTTAACTTCATCATCTAAAATTTTCTTTCTAAGGTTTTCATTCACCTCTTTGATGTTAGCAAATGCAATTACACATCTGTCAGAACACAACTCTTTAAGAATTTGAGGAGATACCTTAGCAGCAGCCATCAATGCACAATCACACTTGCACTCACAGTCATCAGATGCACCCCAGGGATCTGAGAGATTCACAACCTCTTCTTTAGGTTTTTCACCTGTAACAACTTCATCAACAACATCATTAGTCACAACATCAGATTCAGTCACCACCTCCTCAGATTCAACCTCATCAACCATAGCCATGAAACAAAAATTTTCTGGTTCATTTTCAGCTTTGGAAACTAATGCAAAATTTTCATCTGTTAACTCATCAGGTAGACTGCTCCAATCAACAAATCCTTGTGTAAAGAAGCTCTGTTGACTGGTCTCTGCAGGAGCAGAGGATGAAGCAACAGTCGTTTGCACAGGTGATTGAGTAACAGGTGTTTGCACATAGTGGATCTGAGGAACAGTGGTTTGGACATACTGGACAGGAACAGTGTTTGAGGACTGTGCAAAATGAGCAGTGTTTTGCACATTTGGTCCAGGGGTATTATAGGAATTTTGATAAGTGTTAGTCTGTGGTCTTTGATTTGGATAGGTGATTATAGGTGTACTATGTTGACTCCTACATTCCCTAGCAAAATGACCAAGTCTATGACATTTGTAACACTTTATCTTTGATTTATCCAACCCAACCTTTGATCTGCCAGTTAACCCTGGAAACCTTCTCCCAGTTTTCTTGTAAAAATTGTTAGTTCTTACACTGAGAAGGGTCAATTGGTGCATAATGTCCATTTCTTCCAAATCATCAGGGTCAAAGTATTTCAGGTCATCATACTCAAAGGATATATTGTAAGATGCCTAGATATCACCACCACTTGCTGTGAAGGCATAGTTTGGTGAATAAGAATCAGAGTTAAAACCTGAGTTAAAACCTGAAGTTATGTCAATGAAATGATCATAACTCTGATCCTTAGTATTTCCAGGCACCTCATCATGACCCAAAAGTGCTGTATTCCCAAATACATAATCATCAGACACTTTTCCAGAGTCCTGGAGCTTCTTTTTCTGGTTAAGCTCTCTCTCATAGGTCAAGAGCTTACCATGAAGCTGGGTCAGTGATAGGTCTTTGAATCCAATTGAGTTTCTCATCACAATAGCAATAGTGTCCCATTTGTCTGGTAGTGATCTTAAAAACCTATGGTTCAGGGTTGAATGAGGGTAAGTAAGACCAACCAATTTTAGTTCACTAATTAAACAATTAAACCTCTCAAACTGTTGAGTTAATGACTCTCCTTTGACATGACTGAATGTTTCATATTGTTGGTTAAGTATTTCACGATTGTTTTCAATAACCTCCTCAGTCCCACCAAATTGTTCTTTTAGTGCATCCCACAACTCCTTTGCACTGTTACAGTGTAACAACCCAGCATATATCATTGGGTAGAGCCATGGCCACAATACTGAAGGCCTTAGCATCTAACTCAATTTTCTGAAAATCCTGGTCGGAGTAGTTTTCAAGTTTCTTTGGCTCTTGAACCTTGGGATATTCGGTACTCGGCACCGTCGGAACATGTGGTCCGAAGATAACCGACTTCCAACACCCAGTGTTCTGTTGAGCTAGAACATGGCTCATCCGACGTTGCCAGATATTGTATTCAGATCTGACAAGCATCGGTGGCTTGTTGTTCGTGCCAGTGTTATGTGGATCGTGATTGATTGAAGCCATTCTCTGATTTTTCAAAAAACAAAGTCTGTTTAAAAACGGTTGAAGCGAAATTAAACTATTACTCTGTTTTCAATCCAACAGACAAACGATATCAATAATTGTGAGCTGATCTGTTTATATTAAATTGATTTGTTAGATCGAATTTAATTGACCAAGCTCTGATACCAATTGTTAGGATCTGAGTTTGATTGTTTTGATTATATTTAACTAAAATGATAAGAGTGAAATGAATATAGAATGGAAAGTGCAGCGGAATAATAAAATATTAATCAAAACACGAGAGTAATTGTTTTCTGATCGAATGCTTTCATTTATCTAAAAGATTACAATCATACAAGTACTCCCCCTCAGCCTGATCACACAGTGATTGTTTGTCTGAGAGAATGTTTGTGTGTGTGATGTAATAGAACAGTACAAGCACTGTTCTATTTATAGACAAACCTAAACCACTGATGACCTAGGCTGAAGTCACCTAAGACAGTGACCTCTAACAGAATAACAAACATAAAACATCTGCCTATTACAAACTACTGTTACATTAAAAACACTGAAGATAAACTACTGTTGTAGGAAAACTCTGAGGGTCTTGTATCCTCTGCTGGAGCCTAAGTGCTGTTGGCTCCAGCAGTGCTTTAGTCTTCAGTACTTGGATCGGCAGTTGTTCTTCATCAGACCTTTGGTCAGCAGTTGTTCTTCATCAGTGTTTATTCAGCAGTCCTTTGTATCAGCAGTTGTCATAGCAGTTGTTTAGATAGAACAGTTGTTAGAGTCAGCAGTCTTTTGGGAGAAATATGTTGTAAGGATTGTTTATTGAGAGGATCAACTGTTATCATATTTTGGCTTTCCAATCATCTGTTCTTCTCCAGGTCAGCAGACCCAACATAAACGACCCACGGGACCATAGAGCCAAATGTATTACCACAACGTTTACACAGAATAGACTTGAACCTTAATCAAGGTTGAGTCATAAACAAATTCAGTTCGGAAATATACTTGAACCTTAATCAAGGTCGAGTCATAATAAAACTCGAACCTTTATAGAACTTAAATTCGTAAATTGACTTGAACCTTAATCAAAGGTTAAGTCATAATAAAAGTCGAGCCTTTATAGAAGGTTAAATTCATAAATAGACTCGAACCTTAATCAAAGGTTAAGTCATAATAAAATTCGAACCTTTTTAAAAGGTTAAATTCGCAACTAGACTTGAACTTTAAACAAGGTTAAGTCATAATAAAACTCGAACCTTTATATAAGGTTAAATTCGTAAAAGGGACTTGAACCTTAATCAAAGGTTGAGTCATAATCACATTCGGACCTCAATAAAGGTTAATCCATAAAAAGGAGTTGAACCTTAATCAAAGGTTAAGTCGTAAACACACTCAAATCTTAGTTAAGAGTTAACACGCAAATAGACTTGAACCTTAGTCCAAGGTTAAGTCCTAAATACATTCAAACCAAAATAAAAGGACAATTTCCTAAATGGATTTGGACCTTAACCAAAAGGTTAAATAATGATCACCTTGAGACATAATCGGGAATTTACTCGTAAGTAGACTTGAACTTTAATCAAAGGATCAAGTCATAATCACATTTGAACCATGAGGAGAGGTTAAACTGTAAGGAAACTTGAACCTTAATTGAACGTTAAGACATAGTCAAACTCGAACCTGAATGGGAAGTCAATCAAGCATTAAACGTCAAACCTTAGCGAAAGGTTAAATCATAAACCACTCTGAACCTCATCTAAAGGGTAAACTTTTAACGAGTCTAAACCGTACCCGAGGGCCAACTCGTATACCAACGGGAACCCCATACTGTGGTAAGACAAAAGCCAAGATTAGGGCTAAGCTTAAGGTTAAGTTACACTTAAACTTGACTCGTAATAAATTCATGAAAGCCTATGGGCAAATGTGAGCTATACGTCACATTAATCATAATAAATTCGTGAAAGCCTATGGGCAAATGTGAACTATGTGTCACACAATTCGTATTAAACTCATGAAAGTCTAAGGAGTAAATGTGAACTATGCATCACACTAAATCATAAGGATCCGAGAAAGTTCATGGATAACCAAGGACCACGCGTCTCGCTTATTTGAAATACAAACGAGAATAGAACCACACGGGGAAAGTGTGAACTACGATTCACACAAAACTGAGCTCAAAACATGGTTTTATACCGTAAAATGACGTGTTAAATAAAAGAAGAAATTAAACGCTAAATCAAAAGGGGGCTCGTAGAAGACCCTAGAAACCGGAGGTGCCTCCGCACCAGAGAGACTATCCTAGCCTCGAGCAAGGATGGTGTGGGAGTAAACGATGATCGATGTGGTCTAATGAAGGCCTGTCAAAAATGAACAAAGCGAGATAAACCTCATGGGCCTTAGCGCATGGTGGATCAACGGACAATCTGAACTCTAAACCATATTGATAGCTGTGAGTTGCAGAAATGAAGGCAATGCCTTCATAACAAACCAAAAGTGGTATGCTGGACTACTATGCATACGAATACTAAATAAAGAAAACAAAAGTGAATAGATTTGTGTGAATAAACATGGTAATGTAACACCATGAAGCGAAGACAAGTAGAAAAGTGCAGCGAAACGCTACACAAAAGTGCAGTTAAACTCTACTAAAACGCTGCTGAATCATGGCTGAAAACGCTGGACAAAAGTGCAGCTAAACTATACTAAAACGCTGCACGAAAGTGCAGCGAAACGCTGCTGAATCATGGGTGAAAACGCTGCACAAAAGTGCAGCTAAACTATACTAAAACACCGCACGAAAGTGCAGTGAAACGCTGCTGAATCATGGCTGAAAATGCTGCACAAAAGTGCAGCTAAACTATACTAAAATGCTGCACGAAAGTGCAGCGAAACGCTGCTGAATCATGGCTGAAACACTGCCCAAAAGTGCAGCCAAACTATCCTAAAACGCTGCTGAATCATGGTCGAAATGCTGCACAAAAGTGCAGCCAAACTCTACTAAAACGATGCACGAAAATGCAGCGAAACGCTGCTGAATTGTGGTTAAAACGCTACACAAAAGTGCAGCCAAAACACAGCTAAAATGCTGCACTAAAGGGCAGCAAAAAGCCGCAAAAACGTGGCTGAAATGTTGCATAAAAGTGTTGTGAAACGCTGCTGAAACGTATAAGTAAATTCGTGTAGAATCACATCTTATTATATGAGACAATGACTAATTCATAAAAAGAGGCCCTTGAGCCAGAACCCTTGGCGAAAAGACCTTACATCCGGAGTGGATGTCACTCCCGGAAGTCATTAACACAACTGAATCCTATGCGCGCCAAGATGCGTATAAATAATTCCAACCAAAGTAACCAAACGAAGTGTAAACACTAAGTCCGTGATTAGCTTAAAGGAGCCAAATGAACCAAGGAGTCATAAACGGTGACTCTTAAACTGACCGAGGCGCCTACAGGTGGTGAAAATTAAATAATTACCGGTATGGGCAGAATATTAAAAATAGTTATATCCTAAAGACGAGAATAATGAACCTTGTGTAGAGGTGGTATGACACTTGATTAAAATCCTAAGACTCGTGTTAACAAAATTCCTATCAAGGAGGTTACGCGTTACCAAAGCCAAAAACGACGGGAACGATCTAAGCCGGTGGCTTGAAACCCCACCTATTAGGTGTAAATCTAGTTTCGCGGACGAAACCCTCTTTAAGGGGGGGGGGGGGGTGGAGTTGTAACGCCCCAAATCTTATAAACATGCTTAATGTTAAGCACGTATACGTGGGGCTTAAATAGACTAAATAAACTACGACAAGAGTAAAACTCTAGTACATGAACTAAACCCGTTAACTCCACTGGTAAAATATACACCAACTTGTGTTAAAAGTTAACATGGTTAACCTATTTAATCAATGGCCTTGCACTAAACTCATGGAGGGGCTTAAATTGTCAATGTGTGATAGTTAAAAAGAGGAGATTATATGAAAATGGGTGTAGGTCGATGCACACATATAGTGTTTGACACTTTCACCATAAAACACACACACACACACACACACCTCTCATTCATCTCCTAGTCTAGTTCAATTCCACCTAAATCCAAGGATCCCTCTTGTGCATGTTTGATTTCTTGGCCATCTAGTGTGTTGATCATCATAAGGTAACATTGGTTCTCTTTTAAATCATCAAAAACACTTGTATGTAGAAGATGATTATTTTGGGGTTTTCATGAAAACGTGAATTGATGGTGTCTAAGGGTTTCTATATGTTCATGGACCTTAAAGAAACCACAATTAATAATAATATGTTGGATTATGTATGATTCATGTGTTTAATCTAGCACTTGAAGGGTGTAAGTAGTGGGTTTTAACCCTAAGTATAAACTACACTTGTATATGATGAATTCTTATACTAAGAGGTATTAAACTAACTTGTAAATGTATAAATTGGGAGTTGAACCCATGAGGGTAATCAACTAGACATATGGTATGATTTAGGAAGCTTGAGTGCTTATAATCAATGTAGGAGAAAATGCGCACATAAGGTGTTCGATAAAATGCTTGAATGAATGAAATTTCATGAAAACATATGATAACGATATAATTGATATATGTATTAAATTAGGTTTATGTGGAACCATGAAATGGACGCACAATGAATGAATAACTAAACACCTATGCGTGTGTAGCATGAAATAGGTGTGAAGTCGAAAAACTCGGGAAGCAAGGGAGGTAAAGGAATTAAAGTTGTAAGGGCCGCGAGTAAGGTAAGTCACTCGATGGCTTAAATCTCACTATATACCTTGTACGCTTATATGCTAAGTTATATCTTGGATGTATATTTGGAAACTAGTTGTAGGGGTGTCACAATACAAGCTCAGCGAAGTTTCTTAATTGTAGAAAACGGTCTTAGATGAAGGTTGTCAATAGCCTAATTAGGCTAACGGGTCAATTGGGTAAAAACACTACTTAGACAAGGTCCTAAACCGCGGGTAAAGTTTATGCCGATGTTGATTGTTGTTATTTGCTTGAGTATATCCGTAGACTTTATTATGCTAATAATCTCAAGCTAGTCTAGAATCAAAAAGGGGCGCGAACTAAGGTAAGTCATAACTATGACTTTATAAACATATACATATATGTATAAGTAGGAGAGTGTAACATTGAGGATGTCATGTAATTGAGAAAATGTTGTGATTCCCAAGGGGCATGAAAAACATTGGATAAAAATCATGTCGCAAGTCATAAGGGCCGCTTAAACAAGACCAAGAGAAGTGGCACATGTGGCCATAGACACGAGGCATCACTATCATCGCAAAAATGACTTGGGTGGAAAGTCACTTAGTCAAGTCGAGGCTTGACAAGTATAAATTACAATTAGAACTAGGGAATCATAAAAACTCATGTTTTCAACTTATATAAACCTTAATGGGTCAAGTAGAAGAGGAATCAAATCACTATGGTTATAGTGTTAGAAACCGAATAAGGAATTATACACGAGAATTAATCACGTAATAACGTTGTATTGTGACCCATAAACGAGTTTTAAATAGCTCCGAACATGGTCTTGAAGTTGCACTAAAAGTGCAGCTTAGTGCAAGGGAAAACAAAGAAAAATGATTAAGTATAAAACCTGCAGAAATTGAAGAACTTTTTCTTACAGCAGGTTGACCCGCCCGGGTAGAATACTTACCCGCCCGGGTAAAAGTTCTGATCAAAATGGTAGTTTATACATAAGGCTGACCCAGCCGGGTTGAATTCTCACCCGCCCGGGTAAAGGTTAGGTAAAAATAAAAACTTGATTTTTATTATTCTTTCTATTCTACCCATTCATACTAACTATTATTGGGTTTTTGGTTGATTTTAAACCCTAGGTAGGAAGGCCATGGATGCCGGAAGATGATCGAGACACTTGAAGAACCGAACGCACAAGACTCGTCCGCTTCCGCAACTTTTGAGCTAAAAATTTATAAACTTGGTTTTTGGAAGGTGCCATCGTCATTGTTTTCACTATTAAATTCATCGTGCGTATGTTTTAACCACGAGGTGTATGTGCGAAATATTTTGACAAACTCGTTGAGCTTATAATGTTTTAAACACAACCTTCTAAACTAAGTTTATTAGCTCATAAATCATCCTATAATACCGTTTTAACGGGGTGGGTCTTACAACTCGTCACATCGGAAACACTTAAGTTTCAAACGATCCTTTGTTGTCTTCTTCGTGGTTTCCTTCTCCCTTACGTGATCCGAACCTCTGCCTCGACCTCTTCCTTTACCCCTTGTGAAGATGAACTTTCGGCTGACGCTCCTCTTCCGCGGCCGAAGCTCTTTCCCTGCTTCTTCTTGGCCTCCCACTCCTCGTACGTAAGAAGAAGATGTTCATGCTTCGTGGTTTGATTATTATCGGACCCTATCCTCTCTTCGTAGGCCTTAAGATGTCCAACCACGTCGTCAAACTTGACTGTTTTAAGATCGATCACCTGCTCGAGTGACGCGACCATGTGAATAAATTTCTTCGGCAATCCGTTTAAGAACCTCTTGACAAGCTTCGATTCTTCTATTCTTTCTCCGAGTGTTGATGCTTTAGAGGCGATACTTGCAATTTTGCATGAGAATTCGTCCACTGAACTGGTCTCTTTCATCTTTAGGTTTTCGAATTCGGACATCAAGGTTTGAAGCCGCGCCTCCTTCACCCGCTCGGCTCCTTGGTGTCGGTTTTTAATTGCTTCCCACATCTCATTGGCCGTAGTCAGGTTTCCGATCTAGAGCACCAAATCTTCGGGTATTCGTTGGAATAGAAGTGCTATTGCAATGTTGTTTTTCTTCGCGTTAGCAGCTGTCCCCGGTTCTATCATCTCCCAAACACTGTTAACGTTCAGGATTACCTTCATCTTCATCGCCCAAACCGTATAGTTCATCGGAGTTAACAGTGGGATTTGGAGAGATGTCGTGTTGTGTCTTTGGCTGTAACGATCTGTCGATTAGCATCGTCTCCCATTGTAAACGATTTATGCACGACATGTCTTCTTCTGCGCTGCCTGCTTCTGATCAGACTAAACCCGTCGCTAAGATCCTTCCGATCGCAAATCACTTTTGGCAATCGGTTCTTGTCTAGCCGGACTTGCTGATCGTTATCGAACGTATTGTTACCCAACCCTGAGCTCTGATACCAATTGTTAGAAATCGGTACCAAAGACCCACGCGAATTAAGCCAAACTTATTTCTTATTATTTGATGTGTTATGTGACTTACAAAACTTCCATCTATTTATAAGCCTTTATTCCTTGTCCACCAAGGAACTATAATAATCTAGAAACTTCTTTTGACTTAAACTAGTAAATCTATCTCTAAAACCTTTTTTTTTTTGACCGGCAAATCGCTTTTTATATATATAAAAAGAGCAGCAAGAAGCTGTGGTACAAACAAACGAGAAAAACAAAAGGCGAGAAAGAACGCCACAACAACCCCATTACAACATCAACCCCATTACAGACACATAGTGATCTCAAAATGTATCTCTAAAACCTAGTTTACAAGATTGACAACTAAGTCCTTCTAGTTACCAAACCTTGCGTTAAAAGATTAATTTATCAACCTTAAGAAGATCCGAAACTTCAAAAGCAAAGATAGGGGAAATGCGACACCAAGCTTCGTCAATTAGAAATAAGTATTACGTTACAGATAATGGGAAAAGGTTCGCTTCAATTCAATGAGTATGTCCACAACGTTGAAGATGAACATGACACCCTTATTACCTTAGCCGTATTTTAAGGTGAGAAAATAAAAGAAAATATTCTGTGTTTTTAGTGACCGTTGGTTTATCCTAGTGGCAATAAATGATGACCAAATCAAACCATAAATGCATGATTAATAAAGTTACCTACCATTCTACCTTCACGTGCATGTTATTTTCTATATTAGTTTTTTTTGAACATTGACTTTCATTAAACACATAGGGTCCTTAAAACAAGGACTAACCCGAAAGAATTACAACATATACAAAGGACTAATACACCAATCCTCCCAAAGAAGGTCGTTGAATTGAGACCTATTCTTTAACCACAAAAAACGATAGAGATTTTGTACTACCCACCACACAAGAGATCTTAGGCATCACCCCCCTGAATGTCTTCTCGTTTCTAGCTTTCCAGATCATCCAAAAAGTCACCATAACAATACCATGGACAATCTTCTTTCCCCACTTGCCTCCAGTAGCCTGCTTATATAAAACCAACAAGTCTCTCGTGTGAAAAAACAAACGTAGTATTTAAGCCGCACCATTTCCAAATACTAGTTCACACTCCATACGAAAAACCACATCCAGTAAAGATATGGTCCAATGTTTCAAGATCAACGTCACAAAGTTTGCACCGATCATTAGGCACGAAAACATTTCTTTAACTAAGAGCTTCCACAGTAGGGATCCTATCCATCTCTGCTTGCCAAGAAAAAATGTGACATTTCAAAGGAACCCACGCCACCCACTTAAGCTTGAAAAAATTTCCGGTGTCCCTATAAGATTTTATCTTCTCTTTAACTCCCGTAACAGAGAAAGAAGTAGATCCGGCCCACTCCCACTTATCCTTCGCCACAGTTAATTGGGCCTGGTCCAACACAGAGGAGAGCACTACCCATTCTTGAACTTCTTCAAATGTCATAGCCCGATTAAAATCCACAGGAGCCCACATGCCATTTAAATTGCAATCTCTAAACAAAAAACGTTTAGTATGGGCCGAACTATAAAGAAGTGGAAACTTGCACCTCAATGGGCCGTCGTCCAGCCAACAATCCTCCCAAAAACGTATATTGTTGCCGTCTCCAAGTTTTCCTTTAACAAGCTCAAGGAAAAACTTATCCCCACATTTAAATCTTTTACAATTCTTAACAATAACGGACCAAATCCCCCCTTTTCCCGAAATACGAGGCAGGCCCGACCAAGCATTTATGTCATTATGACAAGATAAAACGACAAATTTCCACAAGGCCATTTCCTCCACTTGAAATCGCCACGCCCATTTCGAAAGTAAGGCATCATTAACATCTTTTAACCGATTAATACCCAAACCCCCTTTGGATTTATCACATGTAACCTTCTCCCAAGAAACCCAATGAATTTTATTTTTATCACCCGACGAAGACCAAAGGAACCGTTTCATCAAACTCTCTAAGTTTTCAATCACACGAACCGAGGACTTGTATAAAGAAAAGAAATAAATAGGGAGACTTTAAAGTACCGATTTAATCAAGGTTAATCTTCCTCCAATAGAGAGAATACGCGCCTTCCATGAAGATAGCCTATGCTCGAAAACTTCCACAATTTTACGCCAACTATTGATTCTATTCATGTTTGCCCCAACCAATACTCCCAAATAGTCGAAGGGAAAAGCACCCGCGCGACAACCCACAAAAGAGGCCATAGAAACCACATCTTCATTCGACACCCCCAAACCATAAAGATACGACTTGTGAATATTAATTTTTAGACCCGAACAAAGATAAAAAATCCTAAGGGTCCTTGCCGCTATCGCAATGTTATTTGTAGACCAATTCCCCATTAAAAGGGCATCGTCCGCAAAAAATAAGTGGGAGATAACCGGACCATTTTCTATATTAGTGTATGTGTAGTGGTGGGGGGTTATGGGGATTAAAATATTAAAAAGTAATAGAAGGGGGATTATGGAAAAAGAGGGTGTAGTGGGAAGGGGGTTATGGGGGGTTATAAATGATTGGGTAATCATTGTTTAATTATTCTTTTTCTTATTTAAATAATAATATTAAATAGTTTAAATATTCCATTAAATAATTAAATATTACAAATACTAAAAAAAATACAAATACTTAAAAAAAAGTTACAAATACTTAAAAAATTACAAATACTTAAAAAAACTACAAATATTTAAAAAAACTAGTCTTCGTCGTCGTCGTCGTCTTCTTCTTCTTCTTCTTCTTCTTCTTCTTCTTCTTGGTTGTGATGAATCGGGCGAATCGCCCATGCCTCCTCAACCAAATCTGCCTTCAACGCGTTATGTATATCCTTGGAATGCAACATGGAACTGTTTTGAAATCTCTCCTCCTGTGTCGCTTGCGTCCCTTGAACATCTTCTTCTGCTAAATAGTTTGGGCATATTGCCTTTCCTTCATCTTCAAGTATCATATTATGCATTATGATACAAGCATACATGACCATCCTAATCCTTTCTTTTTCCCACATACGACAAGGATTTCTAACAAAATGCATTCATGATTGAAGAACGCCAAAACACCTCTCGACGTCCTTTCTTGCAGACTCATGAACTGTTTTAAAATATTGCCTTTTTTCATCTTGTGTCTGACTAAACGTTTTGACGAGCATTGAATACTCTGGATATATACCATCCGCCAAGTAGTATCCATGCTCGTAGTAATTATTATTTGCATAAAACCCAGCTTTCTGTATTGTTCCGCCAATGTAAGACTCTAGCAATGGCGAATGCTGGAAAGTATTTATGTCGTTCATACACCCGGCGAGACCAAAGAAGGCCGACCAAACCCACAGGTCTTGTGAGGCAACTGCTTGTAAAACCAACGTTGGTCCCGTTTGGTCACCGCGTGTATGTTGACCTCGCCATGCGGTTGGACAAGCATACCATCGCCATTGACGACAATCTATACTATCAATCACACCGGGTAATCCATGTCTTTGTAAATGCGCTTCGTAAAGTTGTTGAAGGTCGCTCCATGTCGGGTTTCTCAAGTATCGTTTCCCGTATAATTGGCATATACCTAAAAATCAAATATATATATATATATATAATGTAACTACTAATGTATAAAAAAATATATGTATATTTGTAAATACCGTAGCAGAAATACTCAAAGGTATCGCGTGTGGTTTTCTCTGCCATCTTCAAATACTCGTCATTGATATCGTATGTGTGCCCGTATGCGAGTACACGTAAGGCGGAAGTGACCTTTTGAATTGGGGTGAATCCTAAACACCCTCTAGCGTCGGGGTTTTGCTTAAAGTAGTCATAGGCGGACTCTAAATCTTCGGTGATGCGCAAAAATAAGTTTTTACGCATCCGAAATCTTCGTCTAAACAAATCAGGGCCGTAAACCGGATTGGCATTGAAATAGTCATTCATCAAACGCTCATTGGCGGCTACACGGTCTCGCTCTATATATTGCCTTGACAATATCGGACGTGGGGCGGAAGTACTTACAAGTTGCACCGCGCTAGACGCTAGTTGAACCGCACTCGTAACGGCCTCGTCCTCTTCCGCGCCGTCATCTTTAAAAAACCGATTGTATAGATCGACAAACGAGTCATCGGAGTGAGGAGGGGACGACATTTTGGTGATTTGTTTGTGTGTGGAATTTGTTTGAGAGTTGAAGTTTGTATGTGTGTAGTGTATATTTGTATTGTATGTGTGTGAATTGTATGTGTGTAGTGTATGTTTATATATAGGTTGAATTTTTTTTTTTTAAGTTTTCGACCGTTGTTGTTAACGGTCATATTCCTCAAAAACACAACCTACAACGCTCGTTATGGCCAAAACGATTTCACCACAAAACGCCCTATAACACCATATGGGGCGGTGTTGAAGGGCGTTATAAGCCCCAAAACGCCCACAACGGGACACCACTACACATACACTTATGGGCCATATAATGTTCATTCAGTAAAATCCATAGAAGTGATAGAATAATATTGTCAAATCTACTTGTATTCTCTTATCAATTACAATAGCTTTTATCCCATGAGTGTCCCGGGACTAAAAAATATAACCATTCTGATAATACTAATACTAATAGTAATAATTAGTACTCTTTTAATTAAATAAATAAAAAAATAACCTTGTTATAAGGTGACACTATGTGTTGCAGTGTTGCGCGATTCTTTCTCCTAGCTTTTCTTGATGAAGTATACCTATCCATCTTTAGAAGAGTAAAATTCCAATGATAGCATGACGATTGGGCTAAATTTCAACATTGTATATAAGAACCTGGTTTAAAAGAAAAAACATGATTAATAAATAACCTGAACACTTTGTGTTTTTTTTCCTGTATGAACGAAACCCCATAAAAATAGTCGTTTTTTTTTCTCCGTCTTTTTATATAACACTATGGTACTCGTTGGAAAGATAATAAAACGCTCGTTAATTTGGTGTAATTTTTTTCTTTAAAAAATCTAGTATATAAAAGATATTAACATTTAAAAATGATGGGAGGAAACATTAGAGAGAAAAATCTAAATTTGTTTTTAAATTCTTAAATAGATTAGAGTTAGATAAGTATAGGAGAATGGATGAAAACAAAATAAAAAATAAATTAAAAACTCCCACCTCAACGTGCCACGTGGCATATTCAAAGAAGGGTTGAGACATCCATTGAATGTCACCTCATCAATATTCAATTCTTTTATTATAAGTTATAGATTTTTATTATACTTTTTATTATACTATACATCACTATAAGGAACAGGAGCTTTAGCGGCGACACCTGTTGCCTGTCGCCGCTAATAGTTGATCATTAGCGGCGACAGGGGCTTTAGCGACGACTGTCGCCGCTAAAAGTCCTATAAAAAGAATTTGTTGGCTAAAGCCCTTTGTGGTTGCTAAAGGGTCGTCGCTAATGGTCTTTTTTTCACGTGACATTTCTTTTTCTAATTATTTTTTTGCCACGTGTCATGCCACGTGTCAAAAATTTGTGCAATTTGGGCCACCTGGTGGCGGTGGCGGCGCCCCTGCACCGTCTCCGCCATGGCCAAGGCCCATAACATCGGTCATCAAGTACACAATGATATCATGATGTCCTACAATTATAAATAAACATGTAGTACACATTCACATTTTAAATGAGACAAAGTATTCAAAAAGCAGTCTCAAAACGGGGACTACCCGAAATTTATTACTAAATCAATTTCCGGCGTATATTTCTAAGCTCACTATGTTTTAAATGAGGATTCATTTTCGGGCATGTCTTTCTAGTCTCAATATGTACTAACATATAAATATAAACTAGTGTGAACCACGGCGCGCGTTGCGCGCCTCTAAAAATTTGTTTTACACAGTCATTTATATCTAACATTATTATTAATTTGACAAATGTTATAAAGTAAAAATGTTAAGTCCAAGCTACAAAATTCTAGGAACAAAACAGCCATAACAAATCATAGCCAAAATTCCCATAAAAAAACCTAGATGTCTTCATAGCACCAAAAAAAAAATCATAATAAACAACACATAGCAGCAGAAACAATAACAAAGCCCCTGAGATCAAAGAACCGTACAAAAATCAGAAACCCTAAAACACCCAAAAAAACCCTAAAACAAAAATTAATAAATCCATACCAACAAATCAGTCATACCGTCGCCGACATAGCGTCCCATTCCATGCCACAAAGACGATGAAGATAGCAACGACGGTATCAGGCAGAAGGGAACAACGACGGCGGCGACGACGAGGGCGACGTTGATCGCCAAAAGCAAAGCCAGGTGAAGCGGGTGACAATAACAATGACAAAGAGAGAGAGAGAGAGAGAGAGAGAGAGAGAGAGAGAGAGAGAAGCATGGGCATATATTCAGGTAGCAAAATGACTGTAATGCCCCGCACTAACCATTAATTAATAAAACTGCCATTATGTGTTGAAAAAAAAACCCATTCAAACCAGATTCGAACCTGAGTCCTCACCGAACATAAACACACCACAAACCACTCCACCACCAGACGTCTTTGTTAAGTATTATGAAACTCTCTCTCTCTCTCTCTCTATATATATATATATATATATATATATATTAGTTAAAAAGAAAAAGACAAAAAACATTAATGGTAGTTACTATTCAATCTCTTAGGCCTTTAATATATTTATAATAAACATACACGCATACATACTTACGTACAAACACATACATACATACATACATACACATACATACTTACACACACACATACTCACAAACATACACACACATACATACAATCATACATACATATAATCATACATACATACATACATACACTCATACATATATACATACATACATAGATACACTTATACATATATGCATACATACATACATATATACACTCAAACATACATACACACATACATACATACATACATACACTCATACATACATACAAAGATACATACATACATACACACACACCCATACATACATACATACATACATACATACATACATACATACATACATACATACATACACTTATACATACACACACACACACTCATACTTACATACATACATACATACATACATACATACATACATACATACATACATACATACATACATACATACATACATACATACATACATACATACATACACACACACACACTCATACACACACACACTCATACATACATACATACACACTCATACATATATACATACATACATACATACATACATATATACATACATACATACATACATACATACATACATACATACATACATACATACATACATACATACATACATACATACATACATACATACATACATACATACATACATACACACACACATACACTCATGCATACATACATACATACATACACATATATTATATTTTTTTAAAAATCTAAATACATAATATATTTTTTAAAAATATTTATATATTATGTATTTTTTGAAAAATACATATTTACTTACATTTATCTTTTTTTAAAATATATATACATAATATACTTTCTTAAATAAAAATACACAATTTAATATAAATGTACATACCTAAATACACACATACGTACCTACCTATACACATATATACAAACATAATACTAACAATATAAATTAAAGCATAAATATATATATAAAAAAACAATTAGTGGTGATGAAACTTCACGTTCTTCACTAGATCGGTCCTTTCCTACAAGCTTAAACATATTATCAAAAAACAAAAAAAATAAACAAAAAAAAAAGAAAAAAATTGAAAACAAAAAAAGAAAAAAACTGAAAAGAAAAGAAAAAAACACAAAAAAAAGAAAAAAAAAGAAAAAAACAAAAGACTCTTCGGATGAGAGAGAGAGAGAGAGAGAGAGAGAGAGAGAGAGAGAGGTGTTCTTCGGTGGTGGAACCGGTCGGAGGGAGTTAGGAGGGGGGGGGGGTAGGTTGTGGTGGTGGCGGTGAGACGAAAAGAGGGAGAAAGAGGTGGCGGTGAGATGAAAAGAGAACGAGAGAGAGAGAGAGAGAGAGCGAGAGAGCTAAGAGAACAAGAGCAGAGAGATAGAGGGAACAGGGTGAGGGAAAGAATAAGGGTTTAGAGGGTAATTTGTTTTTTTCGACTTTTAGCGGTGACTGGTCGCCGCTAATGATAAAAAAGTTGTCGCCGCTAATAACAAATTGTACGATGATTATCAGACCATTGGATCTGCTTTAAGATCAATGGTGGATATTGTTTTTAACCTTTAGTGGCGACACTTTAGCGGTTCACCGCTAAAGGTCAAAATTGTTGTAGTGCATGTCTAGGGTTTATATGTATATATTTTAAGAATAATATGAATGATAAATAATATTCAACAAATATTTATGTTTCTTGTAATTGTAAAACAAAACAAGTTAATATATCGAAATGTATATTGTAAATTGTGTTTGGTGTTTTTAGAATTAATAGTGGGGTGCCTACGCGTTGCGGCAGGTAATAACATTTAGATTGATTAGGTTAAACAATAATCAATTGACAGAAATATTGTCTTGGGGTGTGGTATAATCATTAGCAGGGCTTGACTGTATTTTTGTAAAATCAAGGGGGCATACTCAATATATAAAAAATATTCAGAATTTTTAGGTAAAAAAATACACTACGAACAAAACGGGGGGGGGGGGGGGGGGGGTGTGGCTCGTGGCCCCAAAGGAGTTTTGCCAGTGGGCATAACTAAATTAACCGATCAAATTATACATAATGTATATAGATTTCAATTTTCAAATTATACATTATCAAGATATTTTCCTTCCACACACACACACACACACACACACATATATATATATATATATATATATATATATATATATATATAGGGTATGGATCCTAAGAGAACCAACTCCTATTTGAGAACGGAGAGAACCATTCTGGACCACACATTTCATATAAAGGCAAAAAAAAAATATATTTTTTGTTGCTTTAATCGCACATTTTTATGTAAGAATTTTTTTTTATTTTTTTTCATTTATACATATGTGTATATAGCAATTATACATATGTGTATATAGCATTTTCAGCTATACATATGTGTATATTTCAGTTATACATATGTGTATATTGAAAAAAAATTGCGATTAAAGCAAAAAAAAAAGATTTGCCTTAGAGAAATTTGTGGTCCAGAATAGTTCTCACAGTTCTCAATTTGGGGAAAGGTTCTCATTTGAACCAAATCCTATTAATATATATCCAAAAAAACACAGAGTTGTGAACTATATTATGATGTTTTTCATTAAAGAAATCAAATTGATAACTATGTCACAACGTGTATCTTCTCATTCAACAACTTATTACACAATTTTTTTTTCTAAAACACAAATGAAATAAAATTATGACATTAATGAATAATATCGTCTGAGTAAATGTTAAACAATTTTTAAACAAAATTTTGAATTCAATAAATAAAAATACTTTTTTTTTTTACCACAATCGAATCCCGTGTGCTAGCGGAAGTGCAAGCACATAAATATATACATAGCAATAATTTATGTGATACGCTAAGCAAAAAAAATTAGGGTGACTGTGAGTAAGTGAGAAGTTCCATGTGCAAATGTAACTTCTCACTTCCTTTGTTTTCGTTCCAGTTATTATTTAACCCTAACATATTATTTTCTAAATTAAAAAAACTATTGCAATGCTATAATCAAATTAAAGGGAAGAAAATGCTCATTTATACTGTGTAATAATATTAAGAAAATATTAAGGTATGAAAAAGTTATGGATGTTTAAAAATCGCGAGAGTAGTTGGTTGAAATAAGGGTGAAAAAGTGGAATTATTATTTAAATAAACAAAAGTTGAGTAAAGCTGATGGGTAAATGTGTAAGTATTGTATAAGAGACATACTACCCTCAAAAAAATAGTTAACATGTGCATTGTGTGTTGTACTTTAACCAATTATACTTGTAAACTTAAATTATATGAGGTCCTTAGGATATGTATTACAAGATAGTATAGATATAAAAGCTTTCGGTTCATTTTCGTTTGTTTTCATTTTGATTATTACTTAATCTTAACATATCATTTTTTAAATTAAAAAAAAACTATAGCAATACTATATTCAAATTAAAGAGAAAAAAACGTCCGTTTATACGGTGTAATAATATTAAGAAAATATTAACGTATGAAAAAGTTATGGACATTTAAAAATCGTGAGGGGTAGTTGGTTATAATGATGGTAAAAAGTGTAATTATTATTTAAATAAACAAAAGTTGAGTAAAGTTGAGAGGCAACTGTGTAAGTATTGTATAAAACACATATTTGCACTCAAAAAGTAGTTAATATGTGCATTGTGTGTTGTACTCTAAGCAATTATACTTCTAAAACTTAAATTTTAAGACGTCATTGTGAAATGTATTATAAGATAGTATAGATATACCAAGTTTGTGTAACACCCGTCGAAATCACAGGTCATATCCGTAGATAGGACTACACGTATACATTGTGCATGACATTAAATTTTGCATGTTCCATTACAATTGGGCCATACAGGGTTCCAACAAGTCAATATCGATACATACAGTCTATCATTATGCATACTAGTTGATAAAATTTCACGACTAGTCGAATAGTTTATCATAAACTATAGGAAATCCAAGCAAAACCCTAGTTATGGGAATTCATGCAATTGAACATAAGATTACAATTGTGATCCAATCAAGAACAAAAAAAAAACAATGTCCATGTACATGAATTGTCCAAATATGATGTCCATGAAAGACTAGTAAATTAACTAGTGAAAAATACAAACAATACTGTGACACCCGTCGAAATCACAGGTCATATCCGAACACTTAGCTACACGTATAAATCGTGCATGACATTACATTTTGCATATTTCATTTCAATTGGGCCATACAGGGTTCCAACAAGTCAATCCCGATGCTTACAGTCTAGCATTAGACACACTAGTCCATACAATTTTGTAAATAGTCAAGTAGTTTACCAAGAAGTATAGGAAACCAATAAAAAACCCTAGTTTTGGTATCCCCACAATTGAACATAACACTACAATTGTGATCCAATCAAGAACAAAGACAAACAATGTTCTTACACAAGAATTACCTGAACACAATGTCCATAAACGACTAGTAATATAACTAGTTAAAAGGATAATGATGTACACACAATGGCATATAATCTCGAATCACATAGGTATGTTCAAGGACCTCCAATAACATTTAGATACCATGTGTAACAAAGGGGTTACACAAGACAAGTAGTAACATGTTCAAAGAAAGAGGATACACAATCTTATACATATATACACACGGTTACATACACACACACACACACACACACACACCCTCACTATCATACAAGCTTAGAACACGGACTATCATGCCTTATACATACAAGGAAACCCACACATTCATCCAATGCTATGTTGACTATCCAAAATTCACAATTCACTTCCCCATACTCGGCTATGAGCCGCCCTACACATCTAAACCCACCAACACAAACCAATGATATCAAAAACCCATGTGTTTCACCAACTAGAAACCTTATTATCCCATCTCATGAACCTAGATAACATTGACTTCCCAAATTGTCCACCAATCACCTATATTTCGGTCCATACATTCCCAAGGCAAGCACAAGAGTGACTTTGGACATACACTAGCTCACACTATGCACACACTACAAATACATACATACATACATACATACATACATACATACATACATACATACATACATACATACATACATACATACATACATACATACATACATACATACATACATACATACATACATACATACATACATACATACATACATACATACATACATACATACATACATACATACACACTCACATGCCACTCACCATTCTTATCTAACCTCACCATTCTCTAGGCCTTATACTAACATGGCAAAACATAAAAGACATGAACATCCAAGCATTGTTGAGTTGCCAAAACTTCCTTGCCCTTTCCCCATGATATAGCGGCCGAAACCCCTCCCGTCCTACATGAACCAACTAGTTACCAAGGTCAACCAATTATACTAACAAGGATATCACCTTTTTGCACACCATGAAATGTGAAGGTTGATTTGCCCCATTTGTGAACCAATGATACATGGCCTCCCTTCCCACCTCTCGGCTATATATAGGACATAAGAGACCATGAGGATTTCACCACAACATCTTCACAATATCACTACCACTTGAAACCACCCTTTTCCCTTTGGAGACCCCTCGGCCGACCCCAAGGCACCACACCCGAACCCTCATTTCAAACCAAGCACATTGTTGCAACCCCTACACTACATCATTTAGGAGCTTAAAGGCTGTGGAGTGGAGAAACCGGCCCTAGATCGACCATATTCTTATTCCAACACTTGTTATAGTAGTATGTTCACAAACCATCTTACAATCTTTCTTTTATATGTTTCGGTCCATGATTAGGAGTCACCCAACCCCTATCACTCATGCACACACTCGTGGGAACAAACACAAGGTGTTTAACATTGAACAAGAGGCTCAAACAATGATAAGTATACACATATACATACACGTAAATACATTCCCATAGGGCATGCAAACGAAACTTAAAGAACTCGAATATGAGAATGTACATACTCGCACACATGCTACGAGTATGTGTGTGTTCGTATGAAGCCGAGTTGAGCCCATGAAATCGACTTTTTAAACTTAAAAGGTGACATAAGTTAAAAGGTAATTGTGTAAACATGTATTAAAAAGCCATAAACATGTGTTAACTAGCTTTAACACTAGCTTTCCTTCTAAACATGTGATAAATGTCTAAGTGTATGTGTTAACAAGAGCTAAATACATAAAGATGGTATTTTTGTGCACCATAGCCAGAACTTTTATCAACATTTTCACCCTTGGGTGCAAATAACTAACAAATGTGCAATACAAAGATGAACCAAGGCATTAGCTTACCATAAAAGGGGTAATAATTGCTACATATAGGTTCCAAATGAACATTTCTCGAAAGTCACAACAAGTGATACACGTCCACTATGGCACAGAAATACACAGTCCATAAGAGTTCAAGTCGGGTGAACAAATACATGATAGATAGTACAACCATAGACTTAAGTTGCCTTTAATGAATTTAGGGAATCACAGTCTAGACAATACCAAACCAGATACAGTCCAGTTTAGCATCCAGACATCAGGTGAGTTTTAAATAGCCCCTTTTCACTATTTTTACATTTTCCAACGGAAAAACATGCGTACACTTTTTAGTTACAATTATGACTATTATGTGAACATGAGACATAAGGTTCAGGATCCATTAAGCCCTTGTGTCATACATCATACCTTAACCATTAGCTATGAACTTTGCCATGAAACACCAGAACAGATCTATTGGGTTGACACCCCCACTCTTGGTCAGTTGCTCTGACCGGATGACAAATATCAAAAGAGTGCTTGTATTTCACATTATTTAATTGTCTTTAGTGTACAATGGGCGAGGCACAACATGTCAAGGTTTGTTTATGGGCTCATGTCAGATCACATATTAATTATTGCCCTAGCTAGGCAATGATTTAGTCAGGTGTGGATTACATGTCCATCATATAGAAAACCCGTGAACTCACCAACTATATGTTGACCTATATATTTACAAACATGTTTTTCAGGAAAATAGCATGGATCATGGAACTTGTGGGGGTCGCGTGCGAGCATTTATGGGATGCCTCCTTTTGAACTGTTGTGTTGTTGTTTTAACTCTAAACATTTTTATACAATGGTTTTGAATTTGAACAATTAACTCTATGTTTGATAAATTTGGTTGTTTTGGAAGTTCCTGTTTTGTTTTAATCAATGTTCGTGTGACCTTTGTGCTTGGAAAATTATTCGAAGTCGCACCTCACGTTTTCGCTTATGCGGGGTATGACAGATTGGTATCAGAGCACGAGGTTATAGCGAACTGAGATTATTTTGAGTCAAACTTTAATCTAAGCAAAAATTGATTTCGAATTGTTTTTCCAACGAATGAAACACAACACTTATCCTTACGTGCTACGCAAGTTCCATGCCAGTTACATATTTCACATATTAGTAGATATACTAAGTACACTACATGACTACTGACATGCACGTGTGTTCGTTGATTTACAGGATCATGGCAAACCACGATGACCCTATCATTATCTCGGATTCTGAGGAGGAGATTGTACCAGACAGCCTTCCAGCCGGTGACATTCGGCAGGGTTATGAGCCCATTTCTAGCGATTCGGATGTTGAGGATGATCAGATGCAGATTGATCACGCTGTTTCTGACGATGAGGATGACGTGCCTGCTGGTGAGGCACATGAGGAGGAGGAGGATGCAACCCCACCGCAGCCAGAGCCCCGGGTGCCATCTTTCTGTCCATATCTCCCGTGTCCGGGTGGGGTACGCATGATGTACACCCCTCGGAAGCGTGTGCTCCCTCCACTGGCTCCTACCACTCCAGTTGAGGCTTCTACCCAGGATGACCCTGAGCCTCCATGTGACACCCGGCAACTTCCGATCTACACTGACGTGATTTTTATGATTTAAAAATAAATATTTATTTTAAATATTGTTAATTATTAAGTTTCGGAAGATTACTGGCCGTTTTTACAGTCGAATCTGCGACCGATTTAATTAACGCGATTTAAACGCGTGTTCTGAAAACACGCGCCGGACATCGAAAATATTTATATTTATGCTCGGTTTTGTATTTCGAACAAAACCGACTACTTTTTATAATTAATTATCGGGCCTAGAATAGAAACTGAGGCATTTTGCGTTAATACGGGTTCGATACGCGGTAATAACCCACCTAACCCTAACCCTAACTATAAAAGGGGAGCTCTTCTCCTTCTCCTTCAATTTCCCGCAGCCAAACACCCCCCCCTCAAATCTCTGCAATCTCTCTCTCTCTCTCTCTAAAACTCTCTCCCTCACCTCTCTCTCTCTCTCGTTCAGTCTCTCTCTCTCTCTCTCTCTCTCTCACTATCCATCCCGCATCTCTCTCTCCTCCTCCTCAAAAACAAGCCGGCCAACCACCATGGTTACTGGTGGCGGCGGCGGCGACCTTTTAAAGCCCGATTAGGGCTGAGGCGGTGGTGGTTCAAGGGAGCAGGGGCAGCGCGTGTTTCTGAGCCCAAATTGGGCTGAGGACTGGTCGTGTTAGGGGCTTGGGTGCAGCAGATTGTTGGCTCGGGTCAGATGGGTTTTCGTGGTGGCGGGTTATGGTGGTTGGGAAGGACGACGGCGGCGGAGGAGGTGGTGCTCGGTTGTTGTTTGGTGTTTGGGTGTTCGGTTGGTGGTTCAAGGCTGCAGCAAGGATGGTTATAGGGTCTCGGGTTTGGGTGATGCTCTGATTAAGTTTCGGGTTTGATGGGTTATGGTTGCCGATGGTCGTGATGGTGGTCTGCGATGGTGGTTGGTATTTCGGGTTTGGTCCGAGTTTGGTTTTGGTTGTGGTTTTTGTCTGGTTTGGGTCAGACTTGGATCTCCGGTTTCTGGTTGCTCGTCAGTCGGTCGGCTCGGGTCTAGTTCAGGTCTTCGTGGCTGGTCGGGTCTTGTTCGGGTCAAAGTTTGGTGGTTTTGGTGTTCGGGTCAGATTCGGTACGAGATCGGGTTTGGTACGGGTCTTGTTCGGGTCAGATCTGGATGGTCAAGCCTCGGTCAACACGCGGTCAAAGCTGGTCAAACTTTGGTTCCGGTCTACACGTAGTTCGAGGTGGCTTCGGGTTACGCGCGTACGAATCGGTATACTTTAATTTGTATTTGTTATTGTTATTGTTGTAGATATTATATATATATATATAAATAAATACATTGATATTCATAAAATAGTTTTGACTCGCGAACGAACCGAATAATAATAATAAATGGTAACTATATATTATATCGGACGATTGGTATTGGATATAAAAGGCGTGACTTATAAAATCGATATTGGACTAAATTGGTTGGACTATAATGTATATATTGTTTCGTGTATTTATATAAATATAAATAAGTAGTTTATATGAAAAGTTGTCGAAACGTATAAAATCTTGTATTGGATATTGATTTTTGGGAAAATTGTAGGCGACTTGTGTCGCCTGGTTTGTACAAAAACAGAGGAAACTCTGCCCAAATTTTTATTAAATCCACGGCAGGACGAAAATAGAATTGTCGCATATTTTTATAAATGAAGTTCCCTAAGTGTCATGATAAGGGTAGTTATGCAAAATAGTGACGTTCTGACAAAAGATATGTTTAACAATAATAAGTAAATCCCGGACAATATTTTCAAAACATATATATATATATATATATATATATATATATATATATATATATATATATATAGTTTCGCCGAACGTCAAGTATGACGAGTTTTCGAAAGGTTTTCGGTATCTAAATAATGTTTATCGTTTGAATTTAAAAATATGTATACATTTTACTTGGGAACTATTTTTACAACAAGCAAAGTTTTGAATAACTTAAATGTTCGGATTTGGAAAAGAAGCGACACTTGTTATGGATCAGTTTTAAATAACTATACTTATATTTTTATCAAAGAGTATTTTCTTAAAATATAATTATAAGACGAGCTACGGCTCGGGATAAGTTATACGTTTCATAATATTGGTCCAACGTGGTTTATAAACGAATAGTAACAAGTGATTAACTTGAGTATTAAGTCGCATAAAACATATTTAAGTCACGATCGGTTCGACGAGTTAAAATGCTTTAGACTCGGGTTAATACCCACTAGTCTAGATACTTGGATAAGCTATCTATTATCCGGATAATAAGATAGGCTTATTTGTGATACACTGTTAAGGTGTCCTTTGTTGGTAATTAGGGCACGAGGAAGCCGGTCGAGGCTTGGACTTTATTTGCTAGCTTAGCATGGAAATTAAGGTGGGTTCATGACCCCGCTTTTTACTGTTTTATAAATGTTTTCGGGGTGGAAGACATGCTTCTTTTATGAAAACCTGAGGAATTCCAAACGAACAAGTTTTTGAAAAATGAAATGGGTGCGTGAGTGTCACGACCCTACTTTTACTGGTTTACTTTCGGGGAAGAAACATGTTACATACTTACTTACTAAAGGTCATGTTACACTATGGTTACTTTACAAATACTATACGGGTTTTATGGAAAGTCCGAGGGGGAAACCATGAATGTGCGGGGATGCACAACGGGGGAAATGTGGATAGATCTATTGGGCCTCACAAACCCCACTCGACGGCGGGGCCGGGCGGGTGCATATTGTCTCTTTTTACTGGCTCGCCGAGGCATCGGTTATAGCCAAAACGTCTGGGCATGATTCAACTACTTACACACGTATAGTAATGGGTTCCCAACCGTAGTAGTAAAAACACTTAACGTCTAGCTAACGTTCTTATAACCTAGTAGTAACGGATATGATCTTTTCAAACTTATTACAACTCTTTTATAAAACTTGTGAACTCACCAGCATTATATGTTAACTTTTTAAGTATGTCTTTCAGGTTTAAACTTTGGTAACGGCACGGTTGGAGTAGTGGACGTATTGGGATCGGGGATCCTAGAGGGTTAGCAATGGCGTTCAGGAAATAAGAGTCTTAGATGCAACTTTTCGCTGCATGGCGAAGCTACCAAACGTTGCAACCGACAGGGGGAAAAGTCAGGGTGTGACACTCCAGCACCAGTAGATCCCCAACCCCCATCTCCAGAAGCACCAGAGCCACCAAGGAAGAAACTACTCCGAAGATCCCAGGCTCGTAGGAGGACCTATCTGCCGACTGTTGATGGATTCCTATCTTACTCTGATGAGGACACTGACGGCGAGGCTTCCTCTACCTTTGTGTAACACCCCAACCGATGGCGGAATCATCGAGGTGCCACGTAGTGACGATTGTTCAAAAGCACATGGTACTAAAATGTAAATATTATTGAATAAACCAGAAACTGTCTTACATTGAAATGGAAATACAAAGTCTTAAATGAAATGTAAATAATGAAATAACTGATTAAAATAATGCACTAAGTATCCCTTGCTAAAGCACTATATCAAACTGCACCTGAAACATGTACAAAATAGATTTGGTCAACATAAGAAATGTTGGTGAGCATTCCTAGTTTTGATATATATAGTAGGTTAAAAAGTTATACAATTCAAGTGCAAGCTATAGTGCAAATATGTAAACTATGTATCATACAAATGAGCGAAATCAACCCTGTGACTGTATAATGTACTGTATGAACTGTAGTGTACTTATCCAATAAATGGATAAAAACTTAACAATGGCCACGGATTCTCCGATGAAAAAGGGGGAGAATCAATCTAGGCGGGTTGTCAATCCAAATAGCGCTATCCAATGTTAAGGTCGGCTTGTACCATGTTAATGATTTCACTAAGTACAAATGTAATCCACATGTAGTGTCTAAGCATAAAGCACGTTGTAAGCAATGCACATAGTACTAGAATTGTATTTGTAAAAATGTAAACTTGTATTTGTAATTTGTATAAGTGTACATGTAACACCCCAAAAATGAATAAAAGCAAAAAGGGGATAGGAAATACTCACAGTTCACGTAATAACTTGAAATTGGACTTGGACAACGAAATATGTGTTGGAACTATCTCAAAGTATCAACCTAAAGAATTTGATAATGTGTAAGGGAAATAACTCTAGGATACATGTATTTCTAGGGCTTCGAATTGGGGATGAACGTTTATTTGTTTATTAAAACAAATTGTTTATTAATTATGAGAAATTTAATAAATAAATAGATAAAAGTCTCTTGGTAAAATTTCAAGTTGAATATAGTCACAACATAAGGTTTTAAGTATGAAAATAATTTTTATAAAATTATTTTCTTGCAAATAGAATATTTAATCTAATTATTTCAAATTGTCAAAATATGATATTAATATCTAAAAATATTAAAATTTAAGAATTTCTGAATTAAAAATTGTATTTCAGTTCCAATGACTAGAAATAATTTATGTAAAATTTTGGTGCAAAAATATTGAAAAATGAATTTATTATGTTTTAAAACTAACAAAAATTAATTAAATATATAAAATAAATGGTTTCTCAGAATTAAAAATAATTTCTGAGATGTTTAATGTTGTACAAGTTTAGGATAATTTTTGTGGAATTTTATAAAATCGTTTAGATATTTTTATAGAATTTTATAAATAAAATAGAATAAACTTGTAATATTTATTATATATAATAAATAAAATATTTTTGAAAATTTAAAAATTGGATAATGAACTTTATCGTAAGAATAACTAAATATAATTTTTGTAGAATTTATAATATAGATTTAGTATTTTAAAATTAATTTGAAAGATAAAACAATAATATATAAAGAAAAGAAAGTTTAAAAAAAAAGAAATGTGTGTGGTGGGGTTCGAACTTGGGTACAAACCCGGTTCACTGTTTTTGAACACACACTTCCCACCAACTAGTCTGGATCAGCTTATTGATTATTTCCTTGTCTAAAAAAAATATATATACGTTATCTAATTAGGTGTTCTTCCCCAATTCTCACCCAATCGAGCCCTAGATTTTCAATCATTTAAATCACACAACAATAACCCAATTGATCTTAGGGTTATTGTTGTGTGAATGTCGAAGATCAAAACCCATCAACAAAATGAAACTTACAGAGCGATCACGCGATTCTATGAACGGTCAAACAAAAAGTCAACGTAGCTCGATTACTTGATTATAATGCAAAACAGAAATGATTGAGAGTGGGGGTTTGTATTTCGGCACATTTAGAATGAAGAGAAGTGTTCAATTTATAGTGTACAGGGCCGGGTATTGATTTGGTAATTTTGACCATGTTTGAATGATTTCGCGTGAACCAAGGTCGAAATCGAGCTGAAATCTTGGTCTTAGGGCTGATGAACGCGTCAGTTAATCAGGTCAAGGTTTCCATATTATGAAGCAATTAAGTGGTCATGGTCAAAGGCAAGATTGAAGGTGTGTTAATGTGGGGTGTACCACAGTTAGCGTAACAGCAGCAGAGGAGGGAAGGAGACAGCGTTTTCGAAGGGATAAATATAAAGAGGTTTGGGTTTAGATCAAGAAACGAGCTATGGCTCAGTGGTTGTGCACGCGTGGTTGGGTTTGGCACGTCTCAGGTTCGATACCCGGCTATAGCAGGGTTTTATTTATTTATTTTTTAAACAGATACAAGGGGAGGGGGGTTTGGGCTTGAGCTGTTGGGCCTGCTGTCTGGTGGAGCGAATTATTAAAGGGTTTGGATTGGGTTAGTTATGGTTTGGTTTGGTGTTGGGTTGGTTTAGAGATGGATGGTTAATGTAATGTCCAAAACCAAATCTAATATATTTTTTTTTCATTATTATTATTATTATTATTATTATTACAAAAATAAAATAAGGAAAAGTGACGGATGTCACAGCATCCCCTACTTTTAGAAACTTCGTCCCGAATTTATTTGAAACATAGGGTTATGGATGCTTGGGTAGGAATTAAGATAACTGTGGTTTGGGAAAAAAAATTCGAATAATTTGGGTAAGAGGCTTGATAGGTGTGGGTTAAGGATTGGATTAGGCTCGCCTCGAAAAGAGAATAAGAATCTAGTAAATCAATAAATTTCAAGTTTTAGGAATCCAAAAAAAATAAATATACGAGTTGATTGACTATAGAAAGACTAAATGAACTTACAAGCAAACAGAGTTTGTTCCTGGTTCGACTTCCAGTCTCACTTTCAATGCATCATTAGTGTTTGTATACAGGGTGTACCGCAGCTAACCCACCACACCTTTGATATCTTGAAAACGTACTGGACATCTTCCAAGAACTCTAATAGAATTTCACACTACCCTAATGTACCTGTAAATTCATGATTACGTTCCGGACCGGAATCATCAATTTACCTTACATTAAAGTTTTGCGTCCTTCTATGACCCCACCGATTGTTGAGCACGTTCGATAGCCTCCACCAGTCGTGGAGTAGGTTGTAGGGCCTCTCCCGACTGTTTGAAAAGGTATAGTGACCTCTACCAATCGTTGAGTATGTTCGATAGCCTTCACCAGTCCTGGAGCAGGTTGTAGGGCCTCTCCCGACTGTTGAAAAAGGCATGATGACCTCTATTAAGTGCAGCAATTATTATTCACATAGATTGCAAATTGATAGCATGTTTATGCAAGCAAGTTTGTAAGTACTACAACCATTAAGTGTAAGTGTTATCATGAATAATTAAATGTTTACGAGTATCATGAATAATTAGATGTTCAATGCGTAGTCAAATTAAGGGAAAAATCTAGTTTCATGTAATAACCAATGATGTTTTCTAGAAAAGCTCTGTAGGATCAAGTAAATGTTTCAAATAAATGTAAGGTAGAGTCTTGTATGATTAAAAATAAACGTAATCAATATGATAAATTTCCATTATGTGTTAATACACAATAGTATGCAAGGAAGTTTCTAGATGTTGTATGCTAATGAGTGCGACAAAATTGGGTACAAAATGAAAATAGAATCAAGAAAATGAAAACGCAAGTGTCGGATTCCCGAGTCTTAAGAAGGTTCCATCCATGGCTTAACCAGTGGGATCAATGTCATCCTGACCGTCTGCTTCGTTGATATCGATATCGAAAGCTCGTCCATGTGCCACCAGGTTTACATTATTCAATTTGGGACATTGAGGTAGTATGTGGTTAGGGTCTCTACAATGATAACATGCCCGACCGTTAGTAATCTGTAGTGGTTTCTGGGCAGCTGTTTGATGATTATCTTGCGTCCAATCTGTTACACGACAAGTGGTGACAAGGTGTCCAAACCTTCCACATCTAATGCATTGACGACATGGAAGACTGGCAGGGTGATGATACTTGCAAGTGTTGCATTGAGGATGGATTCCCATGTAGGCTTTCTTGTTAGGAGGCTGAGTCACAGGATTCACAACAGCCTGGTTCTGATTATCGCCCAGTCGTTTCTTAGAGTTCGAAGCAGTAGTGGCGGCCTTTGCTAAGACAGTCTTAGATTGTTCAACAGCATTGGTGGTTTTCTCAGTAGACGTCTTGGTGTCTTTCCTCACTAAGTTTCCTCTCCTTACGTGTTTGTCCGTTAAAGTGGCTGCAAGCTGGATGGCTTCCTCCACCGTAGTAGATTTGCTCCCAGTGACTACGTCTTGTATTAGGTCAGGTAATCCCTCGATATATTTCTCGATTGCTCGAGAGACCGGGGTGACCATGTGTGGAACCAGTATGCTAAGCTCATGATATCGGGTATTATACGCAAGATTCTCTCCACTGTCTTGTTTGAGCTCACGAAACTCATCCTCCAGCTTCCTGATTTCATTCCTGGGGCAGAATTTGGCGATCATGAGTTCCTTAACTTCCGCCCAAGATAATGATAAAGCAACATCAGCTCCTCGATTGCGCTTTTCGCCATTCCACCAGGTTAGCGCTCCCTTTTGAAGGACACTAGTAGCATAGCGAACGCGGAGTTCATCAGGACATTCACTGTTCACAAAAGTACTCTCCATGCTTTCAAACCATTGGAGGAGGCCAGTAGCACCCTCCTCACCGGCGAATTTTGTGGGGTTGCAGGAGTTGAAGTGTTTGAAAGTGCACCGAAGTTGAGTTGTACTCCCTGTGTTGGCACTGTTACTATTCTGGGTTATCTTACTGACAAGGTTTGGGATCACTGCAGCAATTTGCTCAGCGACTAAAGATGCAAGGCGACGGTCAGAACGTTGTCCAGAAGCATGAACAGGGCGTCGGCGGGCATCACGGAGCATGCGGCGAGCAGACATCTATGAGGTAGTCAATGAATAGTCATGAGATTAGAAAATGTGAGTGTATAACTGTACAAATGATTATGAAAGTATGAACTTGTAAGCAATATATGAAAATCATGATATACAGGATGTTGTATATGAAACGAGAGAGTATTATTAAAAAAACTTGCATAAATGCTTGGAGTGCCCTTGTCTAGCTGTAAAGCCTAACAAGAACGTTGACTTTTCAAAGGGGTTGAACCCAATGGTGATCAAAGAAGACATGCTTTAGCCTATAAGTGGACACTCACTCCAAGAATCCCCAGGTAAGCATAACAGGTCCGTAAATGGATTTATGCGCTATGCTTGCCTATGCCAGAAAACCCAGTGTACAGGCGTCCACCCTTCCAGATTGCACGTGTCCTTATCACACTCATTAAAGTTCAACAACTTTGAAGGAGCAGAATAAGAGTAGGCATTATGCCTAAGAGTGTCTTCATGAAAGGTACTGTCCCTGTTCCATAATGATGTAGACTTTCCACTCCTTGTAGGTCACCATCTCTATGCACCATGATGAAAGATGAGAAGAATGGAGAGAGAGAAGAAGGGAAAGATAGAAGAAGGAAAGTAGAGGGAAATGAGGGGTAGGGTAATTCAGGAAATATTATGCATGAAAGTTGAAGTTCGGTTATAGTCTAGGCCTATTTTATCTAGTAACCTAGTTCCCTATAACCATGGCTCTGATACCAATCTGTAACACCCCAACCGATGGCGGAATCATCGAGGTGCCACGTAGTGACGATTGTTCAAAAGCACATGGTACTAAAATGTAAATATTATTGAATAAACCAGAAACTGTCTTACATTGAAATGGAAATACAAAGTCTTAAATGAAATGTAAATAATGAAATAACTGATTAAAATAATGCACTAAGTATCCCTAGCTAAAGCACTATATCAAACTGCACCTGAAACATGTACAAAATAGATTTGGTCAACATAAGAAATGTTGGTGAGCATTCCTAGTTTTGATATATATAGTAGGTTAAAAAGTTATACAATTCAAGTGCAAGCTACAGTGCAAATATGTAAACTATGTATCATACAAATGAGCGAAATCAACCCTGTGACTGTATAATGTACTGTATGAACTGTAGTGTACTTATCCAATAAATGGATAAAAACTTAACAATGGCCACGGATTCTCCGATGAAAAAGGGGGAGAATCAATCTAGGCGGGTTGTCAATCCAAATAGCGCTATCCAATGTTAAGGTCGGCTTGTACCATGTTAATGATTTCACTAAGTACAAATGTAATCCACATGTATTGTCTAAGCATAAAGCACGTTGTAAGCAATGCACATAGTACTAGAATTGTATTTGTAAAAATGTAAACTTGTATTTGTAATTTGTATAAGTGTACATGTAACACCCCAAAAATGAATAAAAGCAAAAAGGGGATAGGAAATACTCACAGTTCACGTAATAACTTGAAATTGGACTTGGACAACGAAATATGTGTTGGAACTATCTCAAAGTATCAACCTAAAGAATTTGATAATGTGTAAGGGAAATAACTCTAGGATACATGTATTTCTAGGGCGTCGAATTGGGGATGAACGTTTATTTGTTTATTAAAACAAATTGTTTATTAATTATGAGAAATTTAATAAATAAATAGATAAAAGTCTCTTGGTAAAATTTCAAGTTGAATATAGTCACAACATAAGGTTTTAAGTATGAAAATAATTTTTATAAAATTATTTTCTTGCAAATAGAATATTTAATCTAATTATTTCAAATTGTCAAAATATAATTTTAATATCTAAAAATATTAAAATTTAAGAATTTCTGAATTAAAAATTGTATTTCAGTTCCAATGACTAGAAATAATTTATGTAAAATTTTGGTGCAAAAATATTGAAAAATGAATTTATTATGATTTATTTATGATTTAAAACTAACAAAAATTAATTAAATATATAAAATAAACGGTTTCTCAGAATTAAAAATAATTTCTGAGATGTTTAATGTTGTACAAGTTTAGGATAATTTTTGTGGAATTTTATAAAATCGTTTAGATATTTTTATAGAATTTTATAAATAAAATAGAATAAACTTGTAATATTTATTATATATAATAAATAAAATATTTTTGAAAATTTAAAAATTGGATAATGAACTTTATCGTAAGAATAACTAAATATAATTTTTGTAGAATTTATAATATAGATTTAGTATTTTAAAATTAATTTGAAAGATAAAACAATAATATATAAAGAAAGGAAAGTTTAAAAAAAAAGAAATGTGTGTGGTGGGGTTCGAACCTGGGTACAAACCCGGTTCACTGTTTTTGAACACACACTTCCCACCAACTTGTCTGGATCAGCTTATTGATTATTTCCTTGTCTAAAAAAAAATATATACGTTATCTAATTAGGTGTTCTTCCCCAATTCTCACCCAATCGAGCCCTAGATTTTCATTCGTTTAAATCACACAACAATAACCCAATTGATCTTAGGGTTATTGTTGTGTGAATGCCGAAGATCAAAACCCATCAACAAAATGAAACTTACAGAGCGATCACGCGATTCTATGAACGGTCAAACAAAAAGTCAACGTAGCTCGATTACTTGATTATAATGCAAAACAGAAATGATTGAGAGTGGGGGTTTGTATTTCGGCACATTTAGAATGAAGAGAAGTGTTCAATTTATAGTGTACAGGGCCGGGTATTGATTTGGTAATTTTGACCATGTTTGAATGATTTCGCGTGAACCAAGGTCGAAATCGAGCTGAAATCTTGGTCTTAGGGCTGATGAACGCGTCAGTTAATCAGGTCAAGGTTTCCATATTATGAAGCAATTAAGTGGTCATGGTCAAAGGCAAGATTGAAGGTGTGTTAATGTGGGGTGTACCACAGTTAGCGTAAAAGCAGCAGAGGAGGGAAGGAGACAGCGTTTTCGAAGGGATAAATATAAAGAGGTTTGGGTTTAGATCAAGAAACGAGCTATGGCTCAGTGGTTGTGCACGCGTGATTGGGTCTGGCACGTCTCAGGTTCGATACCCGGCTAGAGCAGGGTTTTATTTATTTTTTTTTTTAAACAGATACAAGGGGAGGAGGGTTTGGGCTTGAGCTGTTGGGCCTGCTGTCTGGTGGGCCGAATTATTAAAGGGTTTGGATTGGGTTAGTTATGGTTTGGTTTGGTGTTGGGTTGGTTTAGAGATGGATGGTTAATGTAATGTCCAAAACCAACTCTAATATATTTTTTTTTTCATTATTATTATTATTATTATTATTATTATTATTATTATTATTATTATTACAAAAATAAAATAAGGAAAAGTGACGGATGTCACACTTTGAGATTGGCAGTCCATCTCAGGTACCCTCAGACACCCCACTACCTACCGGCTTCGAGCCAGCTCCTGTGCGCCACACTCACTACTCCGCTCATGACATGATTGGGCGTCACGGCACGGAGATAGGGGTGTTGCGTGGGAGGGTCCAGGGGATTGAGGACGACCTGCATCTGACCAGTAGTACCAGGGATCCGATTATCTACCGACTGGCCGAGTTGGGTACGCGTGTCCATGAGGCTGAGCAGGGACCCGTCACGGTAGAGGAGCGTGTTGCCGAGTTAGAGGCTAGATTAGATGATCTTGAGGCGAGGATGGTTGCTGCCGTTGCAATCTTATCTACTGTTTCCCACCCCCTTCCCCATAGGATGTCGTATGATGTACTTTGATATTGTAGTTTAAAACTTGTAAGGCGGTACACCACTTTATTTTGTTTGCATACATGAAATTTATCTAGTATGTTTAACTATTTAGGAGAAATTTGGTATTTTGATTTCTTATCTTGTTATTGTGCTTGTCCCATGCATTTGTGATCGTGTTCTGTCGTTTATGTTGATTGTATAGTTGTTTGATTGATACATACGTTGACAATATTATACAGTTATATGTGTCTCATTCTTTTAATATTGTGTGTTAGAAGAACATTCCTCCCAAAAGAACTAATCTATCGACTTCTGAGGAAGAAGCTTTTCCGACCACCTCAGCGGACCTAGCCAGGGTAATTGCAGAGGCTATCACGCAACAAGAAGCGAACCACACCAATTCCAGTGGCGGTTCGAGTGCAGCAGACGTTGCAGAACCCAGGAACCTGAGACTGGTAAAGCTTTTGCCTATTCCTTCCTAGTCTTGGTCGTATCTTATGCCGATCCTTTCGTTGACAATCTGATCTTTCTGACGCTGCAGAAGTAGAGAATCCCATACGTGGGTGTTCCTACAAGACCTTCATGGCATGCAAGCCCTGGAACTTTCGTGGGTCAGAAGGAGCGATTGGTATTGCTCGATGGATTGAGAAAATGGAGTCTGTGCTCGATATCAGTGGTTGCTCAGAAGATTAAAAGATCAAGTGCGTCACTTGTACCTTCTAGGACGAGGCGCCAATATGGTGGAACCTACAAGTGCAGACCTTGGGTCGTGAAACTGCCTACAATCTTTCTTGGGGGGAGTTGAAGTCGATGCTGATGGACAAGTATTGCCCACGGAGTGAACTGTAGAATTTGGAGACCGAGTTCTGGAATCTGTCCATACGCGGTGCGAATATCACTACCTATACCACTCGATTTCACGAGCTTTCTCGCTTAGTTCCACACATGGTTACCCCTGAGTACAAGCCGGTAGAGAGATACATATGGGGACTTTCTCCTAAAATTCGTAGCATGGTTACCACTACTGCTCTAGCTTCCATTCAGTATGCTGTCACCCTTACTCACAGCCTTACCGACGATTCGGTACTCATGGGTTCCCTGACCTAGAAGGAATCAGACAAGGGTGAAAGCTCTGGACATAAGCGCAAGTGGTCCAACTTCAAGAAGGGGAAAGGCACAGAAAGCATTTTCAACAAGAAGCCCGAAACCATCAAAGCCTTTGTCGCCGCCACTACTGAAACTCGCAAACCGTACAATGGGCCCCACCCACTTTGTAACAAATGCAAGTATCATCATGTGGGGACATGCAACAGTATCAAGTGCGAGAAGTGCGAGCGGACGAGGCATCCCACAGTGCAGTGCCGGTCTAAGGCAGTTGGGAATTTTGATGGTAAACATGGATGTTTTGAATCTGGAGCTATCGACCATTTCAAGAAAGACTGCCCCAAGCTGAAGGGTCAAGCTCGTGGCAGGGATTTTGTCATGGGTGTAGACGACACACGCGAGGATACTTACGTTGTCACGGGTACGTTCCTCGTAAACAATCGTACTGCTTCTTTACTTTTTGATACCGGTGCCGATTTAAGCTTTGTGTTAACTAACTTTAGATGAGCCCTCGGATTAGAGTCAAATAATTTGCGTACACATTATTTGATAAAATTGGCCAATGGTAAGCAATTAGTTCCGAAGAAGTAGTTAAGGATTGTGCGTTGAAGTTGGGAGATCATGAGTTCCGTATTGACCTCCTACTAATCGAATTGGGAAGTTTTGATGTTGTGGTTGGCATGGATTAGTTGTCGAAGAACCGCGCTGAGTTTATCTATTTCGCTAAAGTGGTTCGAGTTCCATTGCCCAATGGAGAGGTTTTGTCCATACAGGGGGAGTGCAGGAAGACATCTTTGCGGTTCGTATCTTGCATGAAGGCCTAAAAGTGCTTGCGGAAAGGTCATGTTGCATTCTTAGCCCATGTGATCGAGAAGAAACTAGAGGAGAGAAGAATCGAAGACATCCCTGTCGTTCGAGATTTTCCAGAGGTCTTTCCCGAAGATCTACCTGGATTGCCACCCCCGAGGCAAGTCAAGTTTTGTATCGATCTCGTTCCCGGATCTGCTCCCGTAGCCCATTCACCTTAACGCTTGGCTCCATCTAAGATGCAAGAACTGTCCAACCAACAGCAAGAGTTACTTCACAAAGGATTCATTCGACCCAGCTCTTCACCTTGGGGAGCTCCAGTACTGTTTGTCAAGAAGAAGGATGGATGATGGATCGTTTTGCATGTGTATCGACTACATAGAGTTGAACAAGCTTACCGTGAAGAACCGTTATCCTCTTCTCATGATTGGCAACCTGTTCGACCAGTTGCAAGGTTCCAGTTTCTACTCGAAGATCGATCTGAGGTCAGGCTATCACCAGTTGCGCATTCATGAGGAGGACATTCCCAAGACCACTTTCAGGACGCGGTATGGCCATTATGAGTTCATGGATATGTCGTTTGGGTTGAGCCTCGCACCAGCAGTATTCATGGATCTAATGAATAGGGTGTGTAAACCTTACCTCGACAAGTTTGTGATTGTGTTCATCGATGACATTCTGATCTATTCGCGAACTCGAGAAGAGCATGAGCAGCATTTGAAAGTGATTCTGAATCTACTCAAGAAGGAGAAACTGTATGCCAAGTTATCCAAGTGTGAATTCTGGATTCGAGAAGTCCACTTCCTCAGTCACATGGTGAAAGATAAAGGTATACATGTTGTTCCGGCCAAGGTAGAAGCGATCAAAATTCCTAGGGTTAGCTGGCTATTACCGACGATTTCTTAAGAATTTTTCAAAGATAGCCCAGTCCCTAACCATCTTGACCCAGAAAGACAAGAAATTCGAATGGAGAGATCCACAAGAATCGGCTTTTCAGCTTTTGAAGCTCAAGCTATGCAGCACACCTATTCTCTCATTGCCAGAGGGAACGGAGGACTTTGTAGGCTATTGCGATGCATCTCACCAAGGTCTCGGTTGTGTCTTGATGCAAAGAGGCAGAGTCACTGCCTATGCCTCTAGTCAACTCAAGGTGCACGAACGGAACTACACGACCCATGATTTGGAATCAGGTGCAGTAGTGTTCACGCTTAATATTTGGAGACACTACCTGTACGGGACCAAGTGTACTGTCTTTACCGATCACAAGAGTTTACAACATATCTTTGACTAGAAGGATCTGAACATGCGTCATAGACGATGGGTTGAGAAGCTCAATGATTACGACTGTGAGATTAAGTACCATCCAGGGAAGGCAAATGTTGTAGCATACGCATTAAGCCGAAAGGAACGTGTCAAGACGTTGCGTGTTCGCGCGTTAGGCATGACCATTCATACTGATCTCACCGCTTGTATTCGTGAAGCTCAGCAGGAAGCTCTTAAGGACAGTAACATAGGGAAGGAAGCTCTATACAGTCAGGTTGGTCAACTGGAAACGAAGCCAGACGGGACAATGTATTTCTTGAATAGAATATGGGTTCCCTTGTATGGAAGATTGCGTGATTTGGTTTTAGATGAAGCAAATAAGTCCAAGTACTCAATACACTCTGGTGCAGACAAGATGTATAAGGACCTAAAAGAGTTTTATTGGTGGCCTAATATCAAGGGTTGTATTGCGGCCTATGTCAGATGTTGCTTAACGTGTTCAAAGGTCAAAGTAGAGTACCAGAAGCTGTCAGGTATGCTTCACCAGCCAGAGATTCCCGTTTGGAAATAGGAGCAAATCTCCACGGACTTCATCACCAAGTTACCAAAGACATCTCGAGGTCATGATGCAATTTGGGTAATTGTCGATCGTTTAACAAAGTCTTCTCATTTCTTACCGATTAAAGAAATAGACAAAACAGAGAAATTATCCAGGTTATACATCAGTGAAATCGTGACAAGGCATGGTGTGCCTGCCTCCATAATCTCCAATCGAGATAGTCACTTTACTTCGAGATTTTGGCAGTCGTTGCAAGAAGCCCTTGGTTCTCGATTGGACATGAGCACCGCTTACCATCCTCAGACTGATGGGCAGAGTGAGAGAACCAAATATACACTGGAAGGCATGCTTCGTGCGTGTGTAATTGATTTTGGTGGAAATTGGGATACGAATCTGTCGTTGATTGAATTCTCCTAAAATAACAGTTACCACACCAGCATCAAACCTGCCCCATTCAATGCGTTGTACGAACGCAAGTGTCGATCGCCCGTGCGTTGGGCTGAAGTAGGGGACAAGCATCTGACAAGTCTTGAACTCATTCAGTAAACAACCGACAAGATCTTCCAGATCAGGGACAGGATGAAAGCTGCCAAGGACAGGCAGAAGAGTTTTGCTGACCAAAGGCGTAAACCCTTAGAGTTCCAGGTTGGTGACAGAGTCTTGACGAAAGTATCTCCAGGGAAAGAAGTGGCCAGGTTTTGAAAACGTGGGAAACTCAATTCAAAATACGTAGGTCCATTTGAAATTCTTGCACGAATTGGACCAGTTGCATACAAACTCAAGCTACCCCAAGAACTCAGTGGTTTCACGACACATTCCATGTTTCAAATCTCAAGAAGTGTCTTGCTGATGAGTCATTGGTTATCCCTCCAGAGGAATTCTACATTGACAAACAACTCCATTTCATAGAGGATCCACTCGAGATAACAGATTGGAAGGTTTAGAAACTCCGTCGCAGTTAGGTCAAACTAGTCAAGGTGCATTGGAATTCCAAACGCGGATCCGAGTTCACTTGGCAACGTGAAGATCAGATGAAATACAAATACCCACATCTCTTCCAGGAGACCACCAGTTCAAATGACCAACAACGAAAATTTCGCGGACGAAATTCCTCTAACAGGGGGAGGATGTGACACCCGTCGAAATTACAGGTCATATCCGTACACTTAGCTACACGTATACATCGTGCATGACATTACATTTTGCATATTTCATTTCAATTGGGCCATCCAGGGTACCAACAAGTCAATCCCGGTGCTTACAGTCTAGCATTAGACAAACTAGTCGATACAATTTAGTAACTAGTCAAGTAGTTTACCAGGAACTATAGGAAACCAATACAAAACCCTAGTTTGGGTATCCCCACAATTGAACATAACACTACAATTGTGATCCAATCAAGAACAAAAACAAACAATGTTCTTACATAAGAATTGCCTGAACACAATGTCCATAAACGACTAGTAATACAACTAGTTAAAACGCTAGTGTTGTACACACAATGGCATATCATCTCGACTCACATAGGTATGTTTAAGGACCTCCAATAACATTTACATACCATGTGTAACAAAGGGGTTATACAAGACAAGTAGTAACATGTTCAAAGAAAGAGGATACACAATCTCATACATATATACACACGGTTACACACACACACACACACCCTCACTATCATACAAGCTTAGAACACGAACTATCATGCCTTATACTTACAAGGAAACCCACACATTCATCCAATGCTATGTTGACTATCCAAAATTCATAATTCACTTCCCCATACTCGGCTATGAGCCGCCCTACACAACCAAACACACCAACACAAACCAATGATATCAAAAACCCATGTGTTTCAACAACTAGAAACCTTCTTATCCCATCTCATGAACCTAGATAACATTGACTTCCCAAATTGTCCACCAATCACCTATATTTCGGCCCATACATTCCCAAGGCAAGCACAAGAGTGACTTTGGACATACACTAGCTCACACTACGCACACACTACAAATACATACATACATACATACATACATACATACGTACATACATACATACATAATACATACATACATACATACATACATACATACATACATTCATACATACATACATACACACACACACACACATACATACATACATACATACATACATACATACATACATACATACATACATACATACATACATACATACATACATACATACATACATACATACATACATACATACATACATACATACATACATACATACATACACTCACATGCCACTCACCATTCTTATCTAAACCTCACCATTGTCTAGGCCTTATACTAACATGGCAAAACATAAAAGACATGAACATCCAAGCATTGTTGAGTTGGCAAAACTTCCTTGCCCTTTCCCCATGATATAGCGGCCGAAACCCCTCCCGTCCTACATGAACCAACTAGTTACCAAGGTCAACCAATTATAGTAACAAGGATATCACCTTTTTGCACACCATGAAATGTGAAGGTTGATTTGCCCCATTTGTGAACCAATGATACATGGCCTCCCTTACCACCTCTCGGCTAAATATAGGACCTAAGAGACCATGTGGATTTCAACATCTTCACAATATCACTACCACTTGAAACCTCCCTTCTCCCTTTGGAGACCCCTCGGCCGACCCCAAGGCACCACACCCGAACCCTCATTTCAAACCAAGCACATTGTTACAGCCCCTACACTACATCATTTAGGAGCTTGAAGGCTGTGGAGTGGAGAAACCGGCCCTAGATAGACCATATACTTGTTCCAACACTTGTTATAGTGGTATGTTCACAAACCATCTTACAATCTTTCTTTTATATGTTTTGTTCCATGATTAGGAGTCACCCAACCCCTATCACTCATGCATACACTCGTGGGAACACACACAAGGTGTTTAACAGTGAACAAGAGGCTCAAACAATGATAAATATACACATATACATATACATACACGTAAATACATTCACATATGGCATGCACACGAAACTTAAAGAACTCGAATATGAGAATGTACATACTCACACACATGCTACGAGTATGTGTGTGTTCGTATGAAGCCGAGTAGAGCCCACGAAATCGACTTTTTAAACTTAAAAGTTGACATAAGTTAAAAGGTAATTTTGTAAACATGTGATAAAAAGCCATAAACATGTGTTAAATAGCTTTAGCACTAGATTTCCTTCTAAACATCTGATAAATGTCTAAGTGTATGTGTTAAAAAGAGCTAAATACATAAAGATGGCATTTTTGTGCACCATAGCCAGAACTTTTATCAACATTTTCACCCTTTGGTGCAAATAACTAACAAACGTGCAATACAAAGATGAACCAAGGGATTAGCTTACCATAATGGGGTAATAATTGCTACATATAGGTTCCAAATGAACATTTCTCGAAAGTCACAGCAAGTGATACACGTCCACTATGGCACAGAAACACACAGTCCATAAGAGTTCAAGTCGGGTGAACCATAGACTTATGTTGCCTTTAATGAATTTAGGGAATTTCGGTCTAGACAATACCAAACCAGATACAGTCCAGTTTAGCATCCAGACATCAGGTGAGTTTTACACAGCCCCTTTTCACTATTTTTACATTTTCCAGGGGAAAAACATGCGTACAGTTTTTAGTTACAATTATGACTATTATGTGAACATGAGACATAAGGTTCAGGATCCACTAAGCCCTCGTGTCATATATCATACCTTAACCATTAGCTATGAACTTTGCCATGAAACACCAGAACAGATCTATTGGGTTGACACCCCCACTCTTGGTCAGTTGCTGTGACCGGATGACAGATATCAAAAGAGTGCTTGTATTTCACATTATTTAATTGTCTTTAGTGTACAATGGGCGAGGCACAACATGTCAAGGTTTGTTTATGGGCTCATGTCAGATCACATATTAATTATTGCCCTAGCTAGGCAATGATTTAGTCAGTTGTGGATTACATGTCCATCATATAGAAAACCCGTGAACTCACCAACTATATGTTGACCTATATTTTTACAAGCATGTTTTCAGGAAAATAGCATGGATCATGGAACTTGTGGGGGTCGCGTGCGAGCATTTATGGGATGCCTCCTTTTGAACTGTTGTGTTGTTGTTTTTACTCTAAACATTTTTATACAATTGTTTTGAATTTCAACAATTAACTCAATGTTTGATAAATTTGGTTGTTTAATGGAAGTTCCTGTTTTGTTTTAATCAATGCTCGTGTGACCTTTGTGCTTGGAAAATCATTCGAAGTCGCACCCCAAGTTACCTCTTATACGGGGTATGACAGATTAGTATCAGAGCACGAGGTTATAGCGAACTGAGATTATTTTGAGTCAAAATTTAATCTAAGAAAAAATTGATTTCGAAATGTTTTTCCAACGAAAGGAACACAACACTTATCCTTACGTGCTACGCAAGTTCCATGCCAGTTACATATTTCACATATTAGTAGATATACTAAGTACACTACATGACTACTGACACGCACGTGTGTTCATTGATTTACAGGATCATGGCAAACCACGACGACCCTATAATTATCTCGGATTCTGAGGAGGAGATTGTACCGGACAGCCCTCCAGCCGGTGATATTCGGCAGGGTTATGAGCCCATTTCTTGCGATTCGGATGTTGAGGATGATCAGATGCAGATTGATCACGCCGTTTCTGACGATGATGATGCCGTGCCTGCTGGTGAGGCACATGAGGAGGAGGAGGATGCACCCCCACCGCAGCCAGAGCCCCGGGTGCCATCTTTCCGTCCATATCGCCCGTGTCCGGGTGGGGTACGCATGATGTACACCCCTCGGAAGCGTGTGCTCCCTCCACTGGGTCCTACCACTCCAGTTGAGGCTTCTACCCAGGATTACCCCGAGCCTCCAGCACCAGTAGATCCCCAACCCTCATCTCCAGAGGCACTAGAGCCACCAAGGAAGAAACTACTCCGAAGATCCCAGGCTCGTAGGAGGACCTATCTGCTGACTGTTGATGGATTCCTAGCTTACTCTGATGAGGACACTGACGGCGAGGCTTCCTTTACCTTTGAGATTGGTGGTCCATCTCAGGTACCCTCAGACACCCCACTACCTACCGGCTTCGAGCCAGCTCCTGTGTGCCACACTCACTACTCCGCTCATGACATGATTGGGCGTCACGGCACGGAGATAGGGGTGTTTCGTGGGAGGGTCCAGGGGATTGAGGACGACCTGCATTTGACCAGTAGTACCAGGGATCCGATTCTCGACCGACTGGCCGAGTTGGGTACGCGTGTCCATGAGGTTGAGCAAGGACCCGTCACGGTAGAAGAGCATGTTGCCGAGTTAGAGGCTAGATTAGATGATCTTGAGGCGAGGATGGTTGTTGCCGTTGCAATGTTATCTACTGCTTTCCCACCCTCGTCCCCATAGGATGTCGTATGTTGTACTTTGATATTGTAGTTTAAAACTTGTAAGGCGGTACGCCACTTTATTTTGTATGCAGACATTAAATTTATCTAGTATGTTTAACTATTTAGGAGAAATTTGATATTTTGATTTCTTATCTTGTTATTATGCTTGTCCCATGCATTTGTGATCGTGTTCTGTCGTTTATGTTGATTGTATAGTTGTTTGATTGAAGCATATGTTGACAATATTATATAGTTATATGTGTCTCATTCTTTTAATATTGTGTGTTAGAAGAACATTCCTCCCAAAAGAACTAATCTATTGACTTCTGAGGAAGAAGCTTTTCCGACCACCTCAACAGACCTAGCCAGGGTAATTGCAGAGGCTATCACGCAACAAGAAGCGAACCACGCCAATTCCAATGGCGGTTCGAGTGCAGCAGGCTGTTGCAGAACCCAGGAACCTGAGACTGGTAAAGCTTTTGCCTATTCCTTCCTAGTCTTGGTCGTATCTTATGCCAATCCTTTCGTTGACAATCCGATCTTTCTGACGCTGCAGAAGTAGAGAATCCCATACGTGGGTGTTCCTACAAGACCTTCATGGCATGCAAGCCCTGGAACATTCGTGGGTCAGAAGGAGCGATTGGTATTGCCCGATGGATTGAGAAAATGGAGTCTGTGCTCGATATCAGTGGTTGCTCAGAAGATTAGAAGATCAAGTACGTCACTTGTACCTTCTAGGACAACGCGCTGATATGGTGGAACCTACAAGTGCAGACCTTGGGTCGTGAAACTGCCTACAATCTTTCTTGGGTGGAGTTGAAGTCGATGCTGATGGACAAGTATTGCCCACGAAGTGAATTGCAGAAGTTAGAGACCGAGTTCTAGAATCTGTCCATAAGTGATGCGAATATCACTACCTATACCACTCGATTTCACAAGCTTTCTCGCCTAGTTCCACACATGGTTACCCCTGAGTACAAGCCGGTAGAGAGATACATATGGGGACTTTCTCCTAAAATTTGTAGCATGGTTACCACTACTGCTCCAGCTTCCATTCAGTATGTTGTCACCCTAACTCATAGCCTTACCGACAATTCGGTACGCATGGGTTCCCTGACCTAGAAGGAATCAGACAAAGGTGAAAGCTCTGGACATAAGCGCAAGTGATCCAACTTCAAGAAGGGGAAAGGCACTGAAAGCATTTCCAACAAGAAGCCCGAAACCATCAAAGCCTTTGTCGCCGCCACTACTGAAACTCGCAAACCTTACAATGGGCCCCACCCACTTTGTAAGAAATGCAAGAATCATCATGTGGGGACATGCAACACTACCAAGTGCGAGAAGTGCGGGCGGACGAGGCATCCCACAGTGCAGTGCCGGTCTAAGGCAGTTGGGAATTCTGATGGTAAACCTGGATGTTTTGAATGTGGAGCTACCGACCATTCCAAGAAAGACTGCCCCAAGCTGAAGGGTCAAGTTCGTGGAAGGGATTTTGTCATGGGTGCAGACGACACACGTGAGGATCCTAACGTTGTCACGGGTACGTTCCTCGTAAACAATCGTACTGCTTCTTTACTTTTTGATACCGGTGCCGATTTAGGCTTTGTGTTAACTAACTTTAGACGAGCCCTCGAATTAGAGTCAAATAAGTTGCACACACATTATTTGATGAAATTGGCCAATGGTAAGCAATTAGTTCCGAAGAAGTAGTTAAGGATTGTGCGTTGAAGTTGGGTGATCATGAGTTCCGTATTGACCTCCTACCAATTGAATTGGGAAGTTTTGACGTTGTGGTTGGCATGGATTAGTTGTCGAAGAACCGTGATGTGTCGTAAAACACATCTATTCTCATATGTATTCTGAGTTATAATTGAATCTTTTGTATATAGTTTTTAGTAGTTTTAGGCGTGTATTCGTTTGTTGGCCTATTTTTATCATTGTATAGTTTTTATTAGTTTTTAATACTTATTTATTTTATTATTTTATAGGTGTTCGTGGAGAATGAGCTAAAAAAGAAAGAATTTTAATTAAGACACGAACACTTGAGAACACGTGTTCATGGACGTCGGAGTGTAAACAAGTAACTTTGGTCAAGTCAAGAACACCCGAGTTAAGAGCACGGAGCTAGAATGCTATATATAATAATAGTTTAATATAATAATAATAATAATATAAAAAAATATAATAATAATAACTTTGCTTGGGCCGAAGCCCAAGCCAAACACACAAATTGCAATAAGTTGGTCAATAAAGAAGGGAATGGATATATATTGTGAAGCGGCGCACAATAAGAGGGACGATTATTTTTTAGGGGATATAAGAATATCATTCATTCATACATCGAACAGGAGTCAAGAGATATATATTATCATTCAATCATATCAGCCTAGAGAGGAGGTCTTTGAAGGGGAGAAGGTACCGGGTGCGCTAAAGATTAATTATTTGAAGACCCGGTGGTTTGTTTAATCATTTTTATTTATTTAGAGACATGTTTATTATTGTTTTTCGAGACTCTATGACTATGTTTCTAATTAGAATTATGAATTAAATATTTCCATGGTTGCTTAGGTTTATGGACTAGACACGTAATTTGCAAGATTTAATGATTTTTGGTTTTTAGTTTGATGTGTAGAATTCCATGATTTTAATTTTATTGTTGGATTTGATATATGTGTGTTGGTGTTAATTTTATTTGAAGTTTGTTTATTGGTTTTGTGGAGCTAGGCATGTAGAGATACCCCCTAGGCCTAGAAATCAATCTAGTTCGTCAACTTAGGTTAGAGTGCTAGTATTTGGAGTTGGAGTACGACACAAGTATAACAAACTAATATAATAAATTAACTAAGACGTGCAGTCCATGCTTGAGGGTGAGAAATCTAACTCGAGTTTGCTAGGTAACTAACTAGGCATTGTTCGGTAGTTGGCAAGCGCTAGGGCGGGAGTCGCTACTTGTCCGTGTTTAGAGTTTTCCTAGGTTTTCTTCAGTAGAATTTAAGTCTGCTTCATAGTTAGAAGGTTTCGGTCCAGGAGAGATTGTAATCTGATTTCTGTGGGATTTTGGTACGCTAGGGCGATCCGGATCCATTTTAGCATTTCTACACATGTCCCGCCTTGTGTCTAGTGAGCTATCTTTGACAGGAGGTTTATTAGATAAGAATAGGGTCTCAAGTTAATTACCAGATTCAGGATTTATTGCTAGTGTCTAGGGATTTTACCTAAGTAACCAGCCTTCTTTCTATCTGATTTCTCCAAGTTCCTAGTTTCGTTTAAGCAATTGAGGTTATTTAATTTATATTTAGTTTCTTCTAAGTTTATAATCATTAGTTTAACCCCCCACATAAGTGTATATTTATTTAGGCTAGTATTCGGTATAGGTTGTGATCTAGAGTTGCATTCGCGTCTTTGGGTTCGATACTCGGTCTTACCTGTTTACTGCCTTGTGACCGGTACACTTGCCGTGCGTGTGTAGTTTTTAGGTGAGTCGTTTTAATTAGAACTTGTGTTATTTATATGATGTGTGCAATTAAGTATATAAATAAATTGATCAAGTTAAAATCCTAGACTTTTCTAAAACCACACACTATCGGCAAGTGTACCGATCGCAAGTAGCAAGTAGGCAAGACCAGGTATCGAACCTAAGGACTTTATCTAACACTTTTGAAATTACTCCTAATGAATTACCTGATAAAATATTATTATTATTAAATTGATTGATTAGGGGGTTTTAAACTGAAATTAAAATAAATTAATTAAAACTAAATTACTAAATAAACTAAGAAACTGAAAATAAACGAAAACTGACGAACTGGGTTGAAACTCTAATGAGGACAAGACTGGTAACCTGGGTAGAATCCCTAGACTCTGGTTATAAAAGCTGACTTATGTAATCCGGTTGGAGACCCTGTTCTCACCTAATAAACCTCCTGTCAAGGATAGTCGACTAGACTCAAGGCGGGACAAGTATTGAGATGCTAAAATGAAAGTGGATCGCCCCAGCGAAACCAAATCCCACAGTAATCCTTTAATCAACCACTCTTGGATCGAAAACTCCCAAACTGTGAAGCAGACTTAACTAATATGAATGAAATCCTAGGAAAACTCTAAACACGAATAAGTAACCGGTCTCGCCCCAGCGATAACCAAACTACCAAACAATGCCTAGTTAGTCAACCTAGCAATCCCGAATTATATTCCTAACCTTCGGGAAGGGATTGCACACCTTAGCTAATTGATTTTAAAAACCTGTTAAACTTGCGTCATTCCTAACTGCAAGAACTAGCTCGACAACAAAAGTTAATCAAACTAGAATGATTTCTAGATCTAGGGGATATTCCTATGTGCCTAGAACATCAAAACCAACAAACAAGTAATCAAATCAAAAAGCGCCAGCACACAAATATTCAAAATCAAACATAAAAATTAAATCATGTAACCCAACACATCCAAAACGAAAAACATAAGTCTTTAATTAAAAATCAAAATCTAGTTCATCATCCCAAGTTACCAACAAAAGGTTTAGCTCATAATATTTAGAAACATCATCACAAAATAAATAAAAATAGTTTTAACCATGTCTATAAAAATAATAAACGAAAACTAAAGCAAACCCGAGGCTCCTTGAATATTAATCTTTAACGTGCCTGGGACCTTTTCTCCTCCACAATTCTTCCGCTCGTCTTCGTAGCTTCCTGGTCGGTCAACTTAATGTGCGATTGAATGATGCTGTGTTCAATGATATAATATTCAATCTCCTTTTTCATATTGTTGCCGTCATATTATATAACCATATATCCATATCAACCGACTTTGACTTTATGAATTAAATGTTGTTTGGCTTGGGCCGAGCCCAAGCAATCTTTTATTTGTTTTTTTTCTTTATTATTATTATTATTATTATTATTATTATTATATATTATTATTACTCCATGCTCCTGGCTCGGTGGTTCTTGCCTTGACCAACGTTTCTCGTTTACGCTCCGACGTCCATGAACACATGCTTTCAAGTGTCCGTGTCTCAATTAAAATTCATTCCTTTTGAGCTCATTTTCCACGAACACCTATAAAATAATAAAATAAATAAATACCTAATAAAGATGACACAGAACGAATAAAAACTTGACCAAATAATATACAAAATACATAGGAAAATAGATGTGTTTTACGACACATCAAACATCTCCACACTTGACTCTTTTTCGTCCCTGAAAAAGACTGCAATGGAATCATAATTAGAATTCTTGGTTTCAATAACTTTTAGGTTCATTAATTATGATCTAATTACGCATCAACCAAAACTGTCGGTATTGTTGTCCACCTAAACCCAACCGCTAGCTAATCAGGCCCCGATCATGTAAAGCAATTAAGTTCATATTATTACAATCAATCTATGGGTCTCACACTCAAGATATCCAGCTTCACCTAATCCAACCACAAGCTTTCGAAGCAAAGGTTAAACCATATAGATATACCAACCACTACAAACTAAACTCCCTAATGTATTAGAAATTAAATTTATGATGGATGATGGATGAAGTTTATGAGCTTAGACACATTTGTTTTTTTCATACCTAACCCAGAGGTTGTCTCAATCAGAGTCACCATCCCCAAGAGCGATAGCATGAGCTTCGGTATTTTTTTTAACTTGACCTCGAGGGAGTTTTGATCAGAGGCTTCAGTTTTTTTTTTTTTTTTTTTTTTTTTTTTTTTTTTTTTTGCTCTAGCTCAATTGATGGACACGTGGATTTTTTTTTTTGGCGCCACTTTTCACCGGATTTATTCTCATAAAAAGGATCAAGTGTGCCATTTAATTAATAATACATATGGGCTTTCAACCTACAGTGGTACCTCTAATTACTATCAGCGGTTTCAGTTCTACCATTTCTCCTAAGATGAGAACCCACAAGATTTCATGATTTATTAAGGTATATTAAGAACAATCATAGGACCTTTCAAAGCTAGTTGGGCCTACCGACACATCTTAAGCAAACACGCTTTCAATCTATCTATTTTCTCATATATATATAATATTTTGAAAACCAAAAATCTCAATTTTACTATCATTTTCCATATAAAATGCACAAAAAATCAGGGATAATTTTTTTTCTTTTTTTTTTCTTTTTTTTTCTTTTTGAAATAAAGACTCAACCTATACTAAAACGCAGTTCCCATCCCCACACTTAAAATTGCACATTGTCCTCAATGTGTAGCGACAAGGAACCAAAAATAAAGAAGATAAAAATAAATATAACAAGTAAAGTGGAACAGACTCCCCTGGTAATATTGCAGTAACATCCTCACAAAGCGTGTCCTGAGCTGCCCCCATCCAAGTGCAAAGCAACCGTATAGCATTTCATTCGCGGTTGTAAGCAATATATCTTGCAAACAAAAACTCAAAAGACAAAACATAAAATGAAATAAAAATAGACCGACGACTAGGAATGTCCTTTTACAAATAAAATATTATTGGATTGACCCCGCCTGAATGGAGATTGAGTACAGGCAGGACCCTTCGAAAACTGCAAATAATAATACGGGACAATCCCCACACTAGACACAAACCAAAACATAAAAGAAAAATAAAATAAATAAAATATAAAATAAGCAAGAATATACAAACTCTACAACTTGGGCGAATTCCCAAATACACACAATTCTCCTCAAAATATATCCGGTGGCTCCCGTTTGCAATCCTTGGCAACCTGACAAGCTAAACTCCTGGCAGTGTGCTCCATTACCTCTCTTTTACTTCGATCGCTGCCTCATCTAGTCCACCAATGAAAAGCCGCCTCCAAACCAACACCGTATTGTGGTCGTTTTCGCGGATCTCGCACCTCTTTTGTTCTAATTTTGTCTCGTTCATAGTCTAGGTGCACATTAATAGATTTAACCTCCTCTTTCGGCTCCTCATAAGAATTCTGCCGAACTCCAAACACAATCTCCTCATCACCTACCCGTAGCCTCAGTTTTCCTTCACCCATGTCGACTAGTGCTCTCGATGTTGCCAAGAATGGTCGACCTAAAATGAGCGGCACAGTGTCGTCCTCTTTCATGTCTAGAACCACAAAGTCGACTGGGAACACAAATTTTTCCACCTTCACTAACAAGTTCTCCAATATGCCCCTAGGAATTTTCACAGATTTGTCAGCTAGCTGAATACACATCCTAGTTGGCTTTAGCTCCCCAAGATTAAGCTTTAAGAATAGAGAGTAGGGCATCAGGTTTATGCTAGCACCTAGGTCGGCTAGTGCATTTCTAGGAGTGAGGTGGCCGATCAAACATGGAATGGTGAAACTTCCTGGATCGGTCATTTTCTGAGGAAGTGTATTCTGCACGACAGCAGAGCACTCCTCAGAAAGAGTAACGGTGGAGAGATCCTCAAGTTTCTTTTTATTAGTCAGCAGATCTTTAAGAAACTTGGTATATTTTGGCATTTTGGAAAGAGCCTCTATGAATGGGAGGTTAACGTGGAGTTTCTTCAGCATCTCCACGAACATAACATATAACTCAGAATCATCAGCACACACTAGACGACCAGGGAATGGTGGTTTAGGCTTATAGACACGAACTGGACTCTCTCTCTTCTTCTCACTCAACTCACTAGGTTGTGTTAAACTCTTTGAGACTAGCCTAGGTTGCACTTTAGCAGATGGTGGCTCTAACTCAATTTCCTCATCAACCGGTTCTTCATCTTCTCTTGGTGATGGACCAACTACATTCCACTCACTCCTAGTAGTCACTGCCTTAACTTGAGCATGCCTAAATGTAGAAGTACTTGATTTAGGATTAGGAACAGTGTTACTAGGAAAGGCTCCCTGAGGTCCTTGACTAACCTGATTAGCTAATTCTTCTACTTTGGCCTCTAGGTTCTGGAAAGCAGCTTGCTGACCTTTCCTGAAAGTGTCCTGCTCATCAAGTTTTGACTGAATGTTACTAAGCATCTGGGACTGCATCTGTAGAATGGTGGTAAGGTCAGACTCAGTACGACTAGTGGGCCCCCCAGAGTTGGGAGCTTGGAACAGATTCTGACGAGGTTGGTATCTAGAAGAGTTACCACCTTGCCAGTTGGAGTTTTGATATCTCCGATTGGAGTTTGAATCAGGGCTATAGTTTTGATAGGGTGGTTCAAGCCACCCGGAATTAAGAGAATCTACCTGTTCCCGACTTTGAACTGGACACTCAGATGTGCTATGACCGCCTCTACATATTTCACACCTATCCAACTTCATCTGAAGATCTCTCACTTGCCTAGTTAAATTCTCAATCACCGCAGCCAGACCAGTATCAGGTGCAATCTGATGAACACCTCGGTTAGTAGGAGAGGTGTTACTAGTCATGGGAATGGAATTCCCAATAGTATGCTTTGGGGGTCTCTCAGAATAGGCAAAACTCTCAAACAACTCATTAGCTGCATCAATATCCATTTTTTCCATAAAATTACCCTGTGCAGCTGTATTAAAACGAACTCGAGTCTCAAAAGTGAGGCCATTGTAGAATTTCTCCACAAGGGCCCAGTCAGAAAGACCATGATGAGGGCATCGACTCAGTAGGGTCTGGAAACGCTCCCAAGCCATGTAGTATGGCTCATCAGGATCCATACGGAATGAGTGAATCTGCTCCCTAATACGGGAATCCTTGGAAGCTGGGTGATATTTTCTCAAGAATTTTCCAAGCATGTCCTCCCAAGTAGTAATGGAATTATTAGGCAGAGTGTCATACCAAGTGGCGGCACGACCAGACAAAGTAAATGGGAACAGACGCAAATAAATGGCTTCCTTAGTGATGTGGGAAAGATTGAAAGTGTCACAGATACGCACAAATCGGGACAGATGTCCATGAGCATCCTCTTCATCAAGACCATGGAATTGAGTGACATTAATGATAGTGGTCAAGACATGGGATGGGATTTGCCAATTGTTGGCATCAGCAATGGTAGGACGAGTGATGGGAGAACGAATCCCAGTATAGCCCTCAGTAGCACGAGAGTGCACAGTACGTCTGATGTTCGCATCAGCCATATCGAAGGTAGGAAGTGGAATGGGGTGAGTGGGTGGTTTAGAATTTGTGAGTTGTGGTGATCCCTGTGAACAAGTATGTGGCATACACTGAAAGTGCAAACCACGCTGGAGTTACTAATGGATAGCAAACAACCTAAGACTAAAAGCACAAGTAGCACAAATAATCGAAGGTAAATCCAGCAAGCAGTAAACAAGCAAAACAAATCAAGTAAAATCAAAAAGTGCAAGTAAAAAGTTCCCCGGCAACGGCGCCAAAAACTTGATGTGTGCAATTAAGTATATAAATAAATTGATCAAGTTAAAATCCTAGACTTTTCTAAAACCACACACTATCGGCAAGTGTACCGATCGCAAGTTGCAAGTAGGCAAGACCAGGTATCGAACCTAAGGACTTTAACTAACACTTTTGAAATTACTCCTAATGAATTACCTGATAAAATATTATTATTATTAAATTGATTGATTAGGGGGTTTTAAACTGAAATTAAAATAAATTAATTAAAACTAATTAAAACTAAATTACTAAATAAACTAAGAAACTGAAAATAAACGAAAACTGACGAACTGGGTTGAAACTCTAATGAGGAGAAGACTGGTAACCTGGGTAGAATCCCTAGACTCTGGTTATAAAAGCTGACTTATGTAATCCGGTTGGATACCCTGTTCTCACCTAATAAACCTCCTGTCAAGGATAGTCGACTAGACTCAAGGCGGGACAAGTATTTAGATGCTAAAATGAAAGTGGATCGCCCCAGCGAAACCAAATCCCACAGTAATCCTTTAATCAACCACTCTTGGATCGAAAACTCCCAAACTGTGAAGCAGACTTAACTAATATGAATGAAATCCTAGGAAAACTCTAAACACGAATAAGTAACCGGTCTCGCCCCAGCGATAACCAAACTACCAAACAATGCCTAGTTAGTCAACCTAGCAATCCCGAATTATATTCCTAACCTTCGGGAAGGGATTGCACACCTTAGCTAATTGATTTTAAAAACCTGTTAAACTTGCGTCATTCCTAACTGCAAGAACTAGCTCGACAACAAAAGTTAATCAAACTAGAATGATTTCTAGATCTAGGGGATATTCCTATGTGCCTAGAACATCAAAACCAACAAACAAGTAATCAAATCAAAAAGCGCCAGCACACAAATATTCAAAATCAAACATAAAAATTAAATCATGTAACCCAACACATCCAAAACGAAAAACATAAGTCTTTAATTAAAAATCAAAATCTAGTTCATCATCCCAAGTTACCAACAAAAGGTTTAGCTCATAATATTTAGAAACATCATCACAAAATAAATAAAAATAGTTTTAACCATGTCTATAAAAATAATAAACGAAAACTAAAGCAAACCCGAGGCTCCTTGAATATTAATCTTTAACGTGCCTGGGACCTTTTCTCCTCCACAATTCTTCCGCTCGTCTTCGTAGCTTCCTGGTCGGTCAACTTAATGTGCGATTGAATGATGTTCTGTTCAATGATATAATATACAATCTCCTTTTTCATATTGTTGCCGTCATATTATATAACCATATATCCATATCAACCGACTTTGACTTTATGAATTAAATGTTGTTTGGCTTGGGCCGAGCCCAAGCAATCTTTTATTTGTTTTTTTCTTTATTATTATTATTATATATTATTATTACTCCATGCTCCTGGCTCGGTGGTTCTTGCCTTGACCAACGTTTCTCGTTTACGCTCCGACGTCCATGAACACATGCTTTCAAGTGTCCGTGTCTCAATTAAAATTCTTTCCTTTTGAGCTCATTTTCCACGAACACCTAAAAAATAATAAAATAAATAAATACCTAATAAAGATGACACAGAACGAATATAAACTTGACCAAATAATATACAAAATACATAGGAAAATAGATGTGTTTTACGACACATCAATATACATTTACACACATCAAACCGCGCTGAGTTTATCTATTTCGCTAAAGTGGTTCGAGTTCCATTGCCCAATGGAGAGGTTTTGTCCATACAGGGGGAGTGCAGGAAGACACCGTTGTGGTTCGTATCTTGCATGAAGGCCTAGAAGTGCTTGCAAAAAGGTCATGTTGCATTCTTAGCCCATGTAATCGAGAAGAAACCAGAGGAGAGAAGAATCGAAGACATCCCTGTCGTTCGAGATTTTCCAGAGGTCTTTCCCGAAGATCTACCTAGATTGCCACACCCGAGGCAAGTCGAGTTTCGTATCGATCTCGTTCCCGGATCTGCTCCCGTAGCCCATTCACCTTACCGCTTGGCTCCATCTGAGATGCAAGAACTGTCCAACGAACTGCAAGAGTTGCTTCACAAAGGATTCATTCGACCCAGCTCTTCACCCTGGGGAGCTCCAGTACTCTTTGTCAAGAAGAAGGATGGATGATGGATCGTTTTGCATGTGTATCAACTACATAGAGTTGAACAAGCTTACTGTGAAGAATCGTTATCCTCTTCTCATGATTGACAACCTGTTCGACCAGTTGCAAGGTTTCAGTTTCTACTCGAAGATTGATCTGAGGTCAGGCTATCACCAGTTGCGCATTCATGAGGAGGACATTCCCAAGATCGCTTTCAGGACGCGGTATGGCCATTATGAGTTCATGGATATGCCGTTTGGGTTGACCATCGCACCAGCAATATTCATGGATCTAATGAATAGGGTGTGTAAACCTTACTTCGACAAGTTTGTGATTGTGTTCATCTATGACATTCTGATCTATTCGCGAACTCGAGAAGAGCATGAGCAGCATTTGAAAGTGATTCTGAATCTACTCAAGAAGGAGAAACTGTATGCCAAGTTATCCAAGTGTGAATTCTGGATTCGAGAAGTCCATTTCCTCAGTCACATGGTGAAAGATAAAGGTATACATGTTGGTCCGGCCAAGGTAGAAGCGATCAAAAATTGGGCTAGGCCCAGTACCCCAAACGAAGTTCGACAATTCCTAGGGTTAGCTGGCTATTACCGACGATTTATTAAGAATTTTTCAAAGATAGCCCAGTCCCTAACCATCTTGACCCAGAAAGACAAGAAATTCGAATGGAGAGATCCACAAGAATCGGCTTTTCAGCTTTTGAAGCTCAAGCTATGCAGCGCACCTATTCTCTCATTGCCAGAGGGAACGGAGGACTTTGTAGGCTATTGCGATGCATCTCACCAAGGTCTCGGTTGTGTCTTGATGCAAAGAGGCAGAGTCACTGCCTATGCCTCTAGTCAACTCAAGGTGCATGAACGGAACTACACGACCCATGATTTGGAATCAGGTGCAGTAGTGTTCACGCTTAATATTTGGAGACACTACCTGTACGGGACCAAGTGTACTGTCTTTACCGATCACAAGAGTTTACAACATATCTTTGACTAGAAGAATCTGAACATGCGTCATAGACGATGGGTTGAGCAGCTCAATGATTACGACTGTGAGATTAAGTACCATCCAGGGAAGGCAAATGTTGTAGCATACGCATTAAACCGAAAGGAACGTGTCAAGACGTTGCGTGTTCGCGCGTTAGGCATGACCATTCATACTGATCTCACCACTTGTATTCGTGAAGCTCAGCAGGAAGCTCTTAAGGACAGTAACATAGGGAAGGAAGCTCTATACAGTCAGGTTGGTCAACTGGAAACGAAGCCAAACGGGACAAAGTATTTCTTGAATAGAATATGGGTTCCCTTGTATGGAGGATTGCGTGATTTGGTTTTAGATGAAGCAAATAAGTCCAAGTACTCAATACACTCTGGTGCAGACAAGATGTATAAGGACCTCAAAGAGTTTTATTGGTGGCCTAATATCAAGGGTTGTATTGCGACCTATATCAGATGTTGCTTAACGTGTTCAAAGGTTAAAGCAGAGTACCAGAAGCCGTCAGGTATGCTTCACCAGCCAGAGATTCCCGTTTGGAAATAGGAGCAAATCTCTACGGACTTCATCACCAAGTTACCAAAGACATCTCAAGGTCATGATGCGATTTGGGTAATTGTCGATCGTTTAACAAAGTCTTCTCATTTCTTACCGATTAAAGAAACAGACAAAACAGAGAAATTATCCAAGTTATACATCAGTGAAATCGTGACAAGGCATGGTGTGCCTACTTCCATAATCTCTGATCGAGATAGTCACTTTACTTCGAGATTTTGGCAGTCGTTGCAAGAAGCCCTTGGTTCTCAATTGGACATGAGCACCGCTTACCATCCTCAGACTGATGGGCAGAGTGAGAGAACCAAATATACAATGGAAGGCATGCTTCGTGCGTGTGTAATTGATTTTGGAGGAAATTGGGATACGAATCTGTCATTGATTGAATTAGCTCATGTTTGAAAAGGTGAAGGAAATGAATTTAGTTCTTGAGGGGATGATGAAAAATCTCAAAGCAAAATCAAGGTTGCGAGAGGTAGTGAATGTGAAGATGGTTGATAAGGAGTTTATTTTATAGTAAGGAGATTATGTAGCTATGTAAATTGTGGGGTTAAAGTAGGGATAAGAAATAGGATGAACATAGAGAATAGAAACAAGTACAATTGCAAGTAAGAGAAGCAAGTACTAGTTAAAATCCTAAGGTTATAGACTAGATTATTTTTCTAATAACCTAATTCCCTATAACCATGGCTCTGATACCAATCTGTAACACCCCGACCGATGGCGGAATCATCGAGGTGCACGATAGTGATGATTGTTCAATAGCTCATGGTACTAAATGAAAGTTGAATAATATTAAACAATTTACAATTAATCTTACAAGTAAAGATTACAAAAGTTGATTAATATAAACAAGGTCCAAAGCTCCTATGTGTTGCAAGACTTGTACAACTTCCAATAGCAAATAAACCTGAAACATGTTAAGTTGGAAAGATGAGGGGTCAACTAAAATAGTTGGTGAGACTACATAGGTTTTGCATATAGTTGAAAACAATGTGTTGTATAACAATCATAGTTGAAGTATCATAATGAGTAATGATAGAATATGAGTCCGACATGTAACAATGTGTCTTTTGTACAATAAAACATTGTGTCGACTGAGACCTAACTCGCACGTTAGTAAAAGTGTAACTGTTATCGATCATCCCTAAAGCTATGCGGGGGGATGGGTTTGTCAGACCTATAGCGCTATAATATAAACAGGCGGCTTGATCAATGTTAATGATTGTATTATGTCTTTTTGTTACAGTCAAATTGAATCAGCAAGTTTCAACAATGTAAGAATGAGTAATTGCTAGTGTATAAAAATGTTTAAACATGTTTCACCCCAAAAATATAAAACAGAAAAAGGGGCTATGTAAACTCACTGTTCGTGTAATAACTTGAAATATGTCGAACCGCAAAGTTTGGATTAGAATATCCCAAAGGATTAACCTAAATGAATAAATAATAATTTGTAAGGGATCGGGCTTATAGTCTATGTTATCTAGGATTAGGCACTTAGGGTTTTGTAGACTAAATTTGGGGATTCCAGAGTTTTTGAATTTAACTATAATTGATTTTAAATAATTTTAATATTTAATAAAAATATTATGATCTCTATTAATTATTTCAAATTATGGATCTTAAATAAATAATCAAAAACGTCAATAATGGAACGGCTTAAATATGTAAATATTTGATTTTATGCAATTTCATATGAAATTAAAGTAATAATAATTTAAATCAATTAAATATGATAATCACAAGTCCATTTTATACTGAGATACTAACAATAATTTCAGAATTTTTAGGACTTATAATTTTGATATCTTTATATTTTAAATTTATTTATGAACATAGAATGCAATAATTTGGAAATAAATACAAATAAAGTGCAAAAATGTTATTTTCGTATTATAACAATACTTAATATGTGATTTAAGTGAAAAATAATTTTAAAAATTATTTTTCATGTTATTTTCATTTAAAACATAATTTAATTGAATATAATCAACTAAATAGGAATAAATCATAAAAGTAGATAAAAATATTATTTTTACTATTAATAAAATTATCAAAAAGTTTTATATGGTTAGAGATAACTCCACAAAAAAAAAAAAATTGGTATTAAAATGATTAGAAATGAATTTTCTATGAATTAATTATGGTTTAAACAAAATAAATACAGTAAAATAATAAAAAATATTTTTTAGAAAAATAAAATTATAAACATAAACTTTAGGTTCTTATAACACTGAGATATTTTTTCTAAAAAATTGGGACAAGGTTTACTATTTATAATAACTAAATGTATTTAATAGTTAAAATATAAAATAAAAGGAAATATTGCCTAAAAAAATCACAAAACCGGTCCCTGGAGACTCGAACCTGTGACCATACGTTTGCAAGGCCACACCAAGACCAACTGGTCTGGGTCTGTGTTTGGTGAATATTACGGACTCGGCTTTTATTTAAACACAACCTGAAATCAACAAATCCCCAATTTCTAATCATAAACCCTAACCACCTAATCAAGCCAATAGACCACGAAAACGATACAGTTAATCTGCGAAACTATAGGGCTTTTATCCTATAACAAAAGTCGACCATATTGCATCTCAGAATTGGGCTTACAAGGCTATTTCGACGATCAATAGAAGGGCATACGTCGATGGCTCCAATGGGGTAAAAATATATGTGCAGGTTGGATTGTTGAAAGAATTGGTGAGTGGATTTTGTGCAGAGGATGTCGAAAAGAATCATGAAGGTTTTAGGATAGTCTAATTTATATGAATCAAGTCAATTAAGATCGAGTCTATCCCTAGCCAAGTTTACACTTGAAAGGTGTAATATTGGCAACAATTTGATGGTAATTACGCATGATTTATGGCTAGATCAGATTGATTAGCTTCAGATTTGGATTCTGAAATGGTTAATTGTGTTAGATCCCGTAATTTAGGCTAGATTTAAGGCGATTTGGTCAGATTTGAGCTGGGTGTTTTACTTTGTTGTTGACTGGGATAAATAAGGGAAGGTGTTAAGTTTAAATATGTGGGATATAATTACAAACATATTGTGTGGCCCAGATGGTTGATACATGCTATGGCTCCTAGTCAGACCCGGATTCGAGTCCCTGGACTATAAAAAATCCTTTTTTAGCTGTGCAGAGAGGGGAGAGGAAAGGTGGGCAAAATATGGGGTTTGGGCTTCGGGTATTGAGCTGGCTTTGATGGGTCAGATCACAAAGAGGGCTTGGGTGTGATATGTTGTTGGTTTAGTAAATAAAATTGATAAATGCACTTCTAAAACATCCGGTTATTATTGTTTTATTTATTTATTATTATTATTAGCGTAAAAAAATGTGTTATATATATATACATATATATATATATAAAGAGTTTAAAATATATTGTTTCTTAGACAAAATTTGTATTTGTTTGAACTTATACCAACTTTAAAGTATTCAAAAGATAAGAGATTGTTTTGAAATAATGCTTAAAAAATTTAGACATGACTATATTTATAAAAATATAACATGGGTAAAAGTGGGGATTTTATAAATCCAAAAAATTGGAGGAAAACGTGTAATGTTACAGCCTCCCCTACTTTTGGAAACTTCGTCCCGAAGTTATTAAAAACACAGGTTTGAGGATGATTGGGTAGAAATTAAGGCAAATGTGACTTGAAAAAATTTGAGTTAAGGCACGACATGAATTTATAGGTAACAGAATAAACTTGTTTCGAATAATTTGGATAAGAGGTTTGAAACGTGAGAGTTTTAAAGATTGGATTAGGTTTGTCTGAAATAGCAAGGAGAATGAGGATCTAACAAAACTCTAAACTCTATGTTTTAGGAAACCTAAAAAATATGCATGAGTTGATTGACTATAGAAAGACTAAATGAACTAACAAAACCTTATTAGAACTTCAAACCACCTTAACTTACATGTAAATTCATGATTATGTTCCGGACCGCAATCACCAATTTACCTTACATTAGGGTTTTGTGTCCTTCTATGACTCTAAACACACATGTAAGTAATGCAAAATAACCTTGTGATTAAATCGTATATAATGTATCCAAAAATGAGTCCAACTGTTGAGCAGGAAAAAGACTTCTACCAGTCAGTGAGTAAGAACCTCTACCGATTATTGAGCAGGTGCGATAGCCTCTACCAGTCGTTGAGCAGGTTGTAGGGCCTCTACCGACTGTTGAGCAAGCATGATGACATCTACCAATCGTTGAGTAGGTTATTTGGTACTCTATTAACTGTTGAGCAAGTACTTGATCCTCTATCAGTTGTTTGATTAAGTGTACCAATTATTACACACATAAATTGCAAATTGCAAATTGATAATTTGTACATGTAAGTAATCAAGTATCAAGTATAGCATGCAAGTTGTAATAGAGTTGCCCTAGACAAGGTTAATGACTCTAGGTGTGTTTATAGCAAATAGTTTATATTCCATCACTTCTAGTATCAAATGTTCAAATATGGTAGATAATCGAATCCTCATGTATAACTAAGGATTAAGTTTGATGCAACACAAAATCAAGTTTCAATAGTTTGGTTATCATGGTAACTAGCTCATGTTTGAGAAGGTGAAGGATATGAATTTTGTTCTTGAGGGGATGATGAAAAATCTCGAAGCAGAATCAAGGTTGCGAGAGATTGTGAATGTGATGATGGTTGATAAGGAGTTTATTTTATAGTAAGGAGATTATGTAGCAGTGTAAATTGTGGGGTTAAAGTAGGGATAAGAAATAGGATGAAGATAGAGAATAGAAACAAGTAGAGTTGCAAGTAAGAGAAGCAAGTACTGGTTAAAATCCTAAGGTTATAGACTAGATTATTTTTCTAATAACCTAATACCCTATAACCATGGCTCTGATACCAATCTGTAACACCCCGACCGATGGCGGAATCATCGAGGTGCACTGTGACAACCGTCACCCTCATCCTTATTCAAGTTGTCAATTTTAGTCCTTCGTCAATTTTGAAGTTTCACCGCGAGTCCTCGTCAATTATTATTTATTTTAATTTTAACTTTGCTTTTAAAATGGTGTATGTATACATTTTGTATACACACGTTTTGACATATAAACGTACCATACTCGTATAATCATGTTAGCTTATGAAAGTCTCATTTCGTTTTAAAAAGTTTAAATTTTATAAAGGTTAAAATTTTTTTTTAATTAAGTTAAACTTTGGTTAGTTAGTTAAGTGTATAGAAGGAATATATAACCAAGTTAATAATTAAACTAACCTAGTTAAATCTAGAGGGACCAATATTGCCAAAAGACCAAAGTTATTTTGAAATCTCCTTCTTCCCACCTGGTACCCCGTTTTTTTTCCGGTCACTATTTCCGGCCGACCACATTTTCCGGCGACATCAGTTTACGTTTTTTAAAGGGTTTTAACCGTTCGTTTTAATTCCAAAACGCTTCTCCGTTAATCCATAACAGTTTACAGCTTTTAATCAAACTTTAAATGTGCTTAATCGTGAATTAATCAACCGCTACTTGTAACCGTCGACTTCAAGATTAAGTCATCAGTTTTGTCGAATAGTTATATAAATTGAACTTAGAGTTACGTCTCTGCATTTTTTTTACATTCAAACCCACCATAAACACGGTATAATTGAGTCCAGAAGTGGTGTAATCGGGTTCTTTATAAACGGGCATATCACCCTCGTGTTCGACCCTATATCACCTTGTAAGTCTATTATTCTTGTGCCGTTTTGTTTCTCAATTACTTGTGTACGAAAGCCCCATAATTCTGATGTCTTATCATCTATTATTCGGGTTATTAATTTTTGAGGTTAGGGTTAGGGTTGGTTGTTAGATTTGGGGAAGAAGATGACATCTTAGCATATGTTTAAGTATAATTGAATCCCAAACATTTCAACAAACATGTGCCTTGGTGTAGTGGTAACAGGTTGTCTATGCTAACTAGGGTAGCCGAGTTCGATCCCCACTAAGGCCAATCTTTTTTTGTTTTCTTTTATTTTCGTTTTTTTTAATTATTAAATTCACATAATAAGTTTAAATCTCAAAATAATCATAATAAATTCAATTGTTACTCAAAAATTATGAAAATTTAGGTGTAGATTCGTGACACCTCATAGAAAATTATTCCACTTTTATTTTCTAGAAAATGTATTATTTTTATATTTTATTGAATTTATTTGTTTTAATCGTATTTAATTGATTAAAAATTCATTTTTAATGATTTTAATCTCAAACTTTTTGGGTAATTATTTCTCATCATCGCGAACTCATATAACAATTATTGGTTCAGAAAACATTTAATTTTATTGACTTTTCTATTTTTAATCATTTAAACATAATTTAATCTCGTTAAATCAGTTTTAAATATAAATAAGTTTATATAAATTATGGGAAAATTATACTAATTTGTTTACATCAGAAATCATTCATTTTCTATAAAACTAGTATCTTCGGATCATGTCTTGTATTTATAGTCTTATTTATGTTTAATTAGATATAATTAATCATTTAATTATTTATACTATTAAATATCTATTTTATAAATACTTTTATTATAAAATAGAAATATTCTTATGGTTGAAAGCCTTTATTATCATTTGTTGGATCACATTGTAACTCATAATTATTTATTTCAATATTTATGATTATTGCATTTATTTATAATAATTGTAATTAACTAAATTATTTTTTATTAATTATTTAAACATATTTTAACCTAATTATTCGTTTGGTCATAATTATATTACCTAAATCATAACTAAAAACTTTGATATATTATTTTAATATACAACTTTTATATTAATTCGACTTATCGTAAAAACTCTAATTCCCCAAATCGACTTAGCAAACCCTAATGCCTTAGACCCTAGTTACCTTAGACTCTTAGACTTTTCCTTATTAGTATTCTTACACATTATAGGTTGAATTCCTCGGAATTCCCATTACTTAGCTCACGACCGCTTAAGTTGGATTTTGAGCGCTTTCGCAAACTATGAGTATATCTTTCCCCTTTTACTGTTTTACTATTTTGGGGTGACTCATGTACTTACTATCAAGTTTCTATTTCTTTTACTAAATGAAATTCTCATGTGTGTTTGCTTTATGTTAATTGGTGTGTCTATGGCTTGTCAAAATCATTAACCGCTGGGCGGCCTAGCATTTCAATGAATAGTACTATGGTATACCCCCTTGAGACTCTGTTAAGAGAATCTTGGTCATTGTCTTGTTAATTCATTATTCAGTTGGTTAGTCATGTGTTAGTCATTATTCTCAGGTTTGGTTTTGAACGGATATTACTTATTACATAATTGCAAATGGTACCGCACATGAATTGCTAAACACTTTTCTACTATATTTATTTAAACAGGGTATGCTCACCAATACAACTTTTGTATTGACCAAACTATTTTGTACATGTTTCAGGTTGTTTTGAGATGCATCCTTTAAGCATTCGGATTTATATTTAGATTTTGATTCATTGTATTTCAATTTAGTTAGCAGTTAGAATCGTTGTATTTCATTTGAATGTAATAAATTATTTAATTAATGTGTTTAAATTTACACTTTAGTCCATGAGCTATTGAACAATCGTCACTACGTGACACCTCGATGTTTCCGCCATCGGTTGGGGTGTTACAGATTGGTATCAGAGCCATGGTTGTTAGGATCTGAGTTTGTTTGTTTTGATTGTTTAACTAAATGATGGTAATAAAGAAATGAAAATAGAATGAAAGTGCAGCGGAATAATAAACTGTAAATCAAAACAAGAGAGTAAATGTTTTTAGATCGAATGCTTTCATTAATTCAAAGATTACAATCGTACAAGTTACTCCCCCTCAGCCTGATCACACAGTGTTTGTCAGAGAGAATGTTTTGTGTGTGATGCAATAGAACAGTACAAGCACTGTTCTATTTATAGACAGACTCAAACCACTGATGACCTAAGCTGACGTCACCTAAGACAGTGACCTCTAACAGAATAACAAACTTAAACATCTGCTATACAAACTACTGTTACATTGAAAGCACTGATATTAAACAGCTGTTGAAGATAAACTCTGATGGTCTTGTATCCACTGCTGGAGCCTAAGTGCTGTTGGTTCCAGCAGTGCTTTGGTCTTCAGTACTTGTATCAGCAGTTGCTCTTCATCAGACCTTTGGTCAGCAGTTGTTCTTCATCAGTTGTTTCCTCAGCAGTTCTTTATATCAGCAGTTGTTGAGCAGTTGTTTGGATAGAACAGTAGTTAGGGTCAGCAGTCTTTTGGGAGAAGCAAGTTGTAAAGACTGTTTATTCAAGGATCAAATAGATAGCATGTTTTGGCTTTCTAATCATCTGTTCTTCTCCAGGTCAGCAGACCCAACAATCTCCCCCTAGAACAGATGATGCCAAAACTCAGCTTTATTTATTGATCTTTATTCCTCATCAGACTTCCTCTGATTTGACCTTTGAATTGTAGTTCAAAGTTCAGAGCAAATAAGTCTTCTTCATCTCTTTCTAGATCCAGATTTAGCAATGCTTGGTGATCTTCTGCACATAGGCTGTAAGCATCATCCATGCTGATCTTCTGAACCCTTCCATCTGACCTGAGCAATGTCAATTCGTGGTTGTCTTTGTTGACCTTCCACTTTAGAATTTTTGAGTCAGTGGATTTGCTGAGATGAACCTTTATTCTTGATGAGTTGGGTGAAGGAGGTCTTCCAATGAGTTCTCTGAGTTTCTCTGTTGTAGGATCAGAGAAATAATGTATTTGATTGAAGAGCCCTTCCTTGATAAATGTATCAGCAAACTTTCTTTGATCTTCCTCTGACATCTCCTTCTGCTTTTTGAACTGTCTACTTGCAGCAGCTGTGAGATCAGAGGTTTCAAGTAAGCTGTCCAGATTAAAAGTCTGTTGGGGTCTCTTCATCATTGGCTCATCAGTGTAAATTGGTTTTCTTGGAAGGCTGGGATCCTTCTTTCTATTTTCTTCCAGACTTTTGTAGGTTTCAACCAACCTTAACTCTGATCATCTGGAAACAGACCTCATCTCCCCATAGTTGGCTGCTACAATCTCCTGCCTCATCCTTTTGAATTTCAAGGCTCTGACTGGGTCTCTGCCTTTGCCAAAATTAGGAGTGGAGATTTTAGCTTTGGGGTCTTTGGCCATTTCTTCAATTCTGATCAGTTCTTCTCTCAAAGCATGAGTAGTCCAACCATTGAACTGCTTTTTGTTTGCTTTGTAAGGCTTGGTTGCCATTATCTGTTCAAGAAGGGATTCCCTTACCTCTTTTTCCAAATCTACACTGAGAGGCATGGAGGACATGGAATTGCTCAGGGTCTTAGCAAAGTCTTCAATCCTTCTGAGTTTGCTAAGCTCTGCTGAATGGATGCCCTGAGCAGTCCTGTCATCCTTCCCTTTGCATTTCTCCCTGATGATGGCATCCACCTGTTCACCCTTGTATTTTAGATAGGTATCAATGTTGAGAGGAACAGGGAAGTTTGGGAGAGATGGGAAGGATCTTTCAGATGGCTGTTCAGTATTGTAGAAGGATTGTAATTCCCCCTTGAGTAGATCAAGTTCAAGGGGATACTGTACAACCAATGGTGTAATGGTTGGTGGTGGTCTATGGGATTTGAATTTGGATGTATGTGGTGAGAATGATGTGAATGGAATGGCTGTGATGGGAGGAGTGGATTGGGCAGTTGAAATGGTGGTTGGTGATGTGTGTATGTTTTCATCATGCACAACAAAGGTTGATTTTCTCTTCCTTGTGTACATGATTTTTGGTGAAGGTGATTTGGTAGCAGTGGTTGGATTAACATCTGTTGGCCTTTTAGAAGAACCAGCAGATGTTGGGGTTTTGGCTGGTGATGTAGGTTTGGTGGTTGTTTGTTCAGGTGTGTGTGTTGGTTTGGCTATAGTGGTTTCAGTGTTTTGGGTAGTTTCAGTGTTTTGGGTGGCAGTGGTTTCAGTAGCAGTGGTTTTATCAACAGAGGTTTTTAACTTAGATGATGGTTTTCTAACATGCTTGGCAGGTCTTTTCATCCTTTTAGAGGATCCCACATCTTCTTTCTCCTGCTGTTGTTCTCTTTTGAGATTCACCAGTAACTCTGCTTTAGCTTCCAAGGTGTCAGCCCTCTTTTGTTTGGCCTGAGCTGCCTTTTCAGCTTCTATGTTTGCAGAGTCATCTACTGCTTTATTCTTTTCAGTGGTTTGTTGTGGTGGTGCTGTTGGTGTTGCTTGTTGTTGTTGTTGTGGAGCTGATTTGGTAGACTCTGGTTTCTTGGCAGACTTGGCTTGACCTTTTTGAGAAGGAGGACAACCAAAAGGATCTAATTTTGGTAGCCTATCTCTGCCACTCTCCCCCTTTTTGGCATCATCAGCCGTGAAAGCATCATCATTTTCATCCCTGAGGATGGTGGTAGGGGCAGAGCCAGTAGTCTTCAGCAGGTGATCCTTGATGGCTTTGATATCAGCATGGGTATCTTTGTACCTTGCATCTACCATATTCCTGATCTCAGCCATGTAGGTTTCATGTGTCTGATCAGCCAATTTTCTGTGAGCTATGATGATGGGGGAAACTGATTTCCATAACTCATTGGCTATATCAGCTGTGGATGGTTGACTCTTGGAGAGATCTGCAATTGAGCTCAGTAGAAGCTTAACATCAGATTTGATGTCAGCAACAGAGGTTTCAATAACAGAAACTCTGTCCGTCAATTCTTGGTATTTTGACCCATCTCCTAAATTAATAGGATCATCTGAGTCCCTACCAGTGGTAGTTCTACCTGATTCAGGCCTAATAGGTGAATCAGATGCCCCTTTGTCTTGGTACTGGGGACTTCCAACTGTTTTTGGAGACACTATAGTGGCTTCAACAGTTGTTGCCTTCAAGGGAGTCTTAGCTATGTAATCACTGTCCTGATGTGAGACAGTGGTCTCTACATCAGTAGTGGCTGCTCCACTTGAAAACTCACCTAGAGTTTCATTGAACCCAGGTGGTGTAACCTCCTCTTCTGTTTGTGGGATAGCAGATTGAATATTCTCAGGGCCAGTCACTTGTTGGAGTATACTCTCAGTGACAGGTGGAAGAGAGGAACTGGGATCTTCCTGAGATTTGTCAATTGCTTCAAACAGAGGTTGCATTGTTTGTGGGACATGTGATGGTGAGAGTGGAGGAGTAAGAAGAGAATTAGCCCTGGGAGAGGGGCTTGTGAACATATGGTCAAGTGACTCAAATGCATCATGATGTGTGTCCCCTTGGCTTACAACATGATCCTTTTGAGAGGATTCATGAGGAGTTTGGTCAGGTGGAGGTATGTCCAACTGTTGTGAGGAAGTAACAACAGTGGTTTCAGGTTGCTTTTGTTGTGCAACAGAGGTTTCTTCTGGTACCTCAACATCCAGAAGCCTCATTTGTGGTTGAGTGGTGGTTTTTGTGGATGGATGTTTCTTTTTGGAAGTGGCTGGTGTGGGTTTCACAGCACTGGATGTAGTGCCATGATCACCAGGAGCAGTGGGCTCAACAACAGAGGTTTTGACAACAGTTGTTGCCTTTGTCCTCTTTGTTTGTGTTTTAGAAACTTTTGACACTTTAGACACTTTTTCTTGGGTGCTTCCACCCAGCATTCTTGTGAAAGTTTCATCAGTTAAGCTTTTCATTTGCATAGCAGCACCCTTTTTGAAAACTTTTTCTGGTAGGACCTTTTGTAAGATTACACTAAGAATTCTTGGGTAAATAAGAAAAGCATTGTTTGACCCAGACTTGACTGCTTTCACATTTGATACCAAGTCCATGAACAATCCCTGGGAAAGATTGAAGTCAGAGTTTGACAACATAGCATAACCCAGATATTGCATCCTCAATGGAATTTCATTAAAGGATGTGGACTTAGCAGAGACACAAAGAAGAAGAGTATGGAAGAAAAATTTCATGACTGGAGGGAAAAACTTTTTGAAAAGAGTTGATCCAGTCATCTGACCATCATACCCTCTTTCTTGGAACTCAGTGTGAAGCTCTGTTTTAGTAAAGGAATCCTTACCTGCCAGGTCATTCAGTGTGAAGGTTGTGGATATGATTTCAGGGGTAATGACGATACTGGTTTCTCCAATTTTGGAAATAATGGAGGTAGGCTTTTTGTCTTGTAGTAGAAACTCAGCATTCAACCAAAATTCTTGGAGTGTATCAAGATAAATGGGGGCGTTGGCGGTTAGGATGGGTAAGTATTTGGAGTTAAGGAAAATGTCGATGGTGGAATGAAATGGAGTGTTGTCATCTGTTTTAATCAGATAGGGGAGACAATTGTGTGTAGCTTTGGCTTGAAGATCCATTGTAATGGATTTCGAAGGTGAAAATGATTGAAGATTGATGAAGGGTTTGAGAGTGAAGAAGGCGGTTTACAGTATTTTGAATACAATGAGACAGTGTAACATCTGTTGTGGTAAAACAGGGTTTTTATAGGCTCAATGAAACCGCTGATGTGGCCAAACCTCTGCTTATATGAGCAGACGTGGCAATCATCTGATGGATGTAACATCTGGTGGAGAACATCTGTTGTGGTAAAACAGGGTTTTTTTTTTTTTTTTTTTAATATTGTATATATATATATATAGGCGGACAGTTGTTTTATCTGAACAGATGTTCTGAAACAGATTTTTCAACTAACAGTTGTTTTATCTGATCAGATGTTTTGAAACAGACTTATCAACCAACAGTGGATATGAATGAAACAGTGGTTGTTTTATCTGAGCAGATGTTATAAACAGATTTTTCAACCAAACAGCTATTAAAAAAAATTGAATTTCTGAACCATTTTATTATGATTTATAGAAAAAAATTTATTTGTTTAATCCATGTTTAACATACCAATTCTGGAAATCAGATTTGTAAAGGTAGATGTGTCTAAAGCTTTTGTTAACACATCTGCCAACTGATCCTCTGTTGGAACATGGTGTAAAGAAATCAAACCTTTTTCATAGCTGTCTCTGACAAAATGATGTCTTATGTCAATGTGCTTGGTAGTGGAATGAGAGACTGGATTCTTGATGATATTTTCAGCAGCTTGGCTGTCCAACATGAGTGGAGTCCTAAGTGCAGTTATTCCAAAATCCAGTAGTTGATTTTGAAGCCACATAAGTTGGGCTGTACAGCTTGCAGCAGCAATGTATTCAGCTTCAGCTGTTGAAGTTGAAACAGCTGCCTGCTTTTTGCTTTGCCATGAAACTAAGGCATTCCCTAGAAATTGGCACCCTCCTGAAGTGGATTTTCTTGTGGTGTGACAGCCAGCAAAGTCACTATCTGAATAACCTGAAAGCTCAATGTTTCCATTAGCAGGATACCAGATACCAAGTGTGGGAGCACCTTTGAGGTATCTGAATATCCTTTTCACAGCAATAAGGTTTGACTTTCTGGGTGAAGCCTGGGATCTGGCACAGACACAGGTAGCAAACATAATGTCTGGCCTAGATGCAGTTAGGTACAATAAAGACCCAATCATACATCTATAATGTGTTTGATCAACCAGTTCATCCTTGTCATCAATAGTGAGCAGCTTGACTGTACTCATAGGTGTGCTACATGGCTTACAATCATTCATCTCAAATCTGGTTAATAAGTTCTTTACATATTTGTTTTGGTGAATGAATGTGCCATTTTGCAGTTGTTTCACTTGAAGACCAAGGAAACACTGAAGCTCACCCATGGCACTCATCTCAAACTCTGCTGTCATGAGTTTTCTGAACTCTTCACACATTTGGTTACATGTGGATCCAAAAATGATGTCATCCACATATATTTGAACAATCATTAAGTGTTTCCCTTTCCATTTAAGAAATAAAGTTTTGTCAATTTTACCTCTTGTGAAGCCAATGGATAAGAGAAATGTGGAAAGAGTTTCATACCAGGCCCTTGGTGCTTGTTTGAGTCCATACAAAGCTTTGTTGAGCTTGTAGACATAGTCAGGATGGAATGTGTCTTCAAAACCAGGTGGCTGACATACATAGACTTCCTCCTGAATTTTGCCATAAAGAAAAGCACATTTGATGTCCATCTGATACACCTTTATATTGTGGTTGACAGCAAAGGCTAAAAAGAGTCTGATGGCCTCTAGTCTAGCTATAGGAGCAAAGGTCTCATCATAATCTATTCCTTCTTCTTGTCTGAAGCCTTGAACCACAAGCCTGGCTTTATTCTTGACAACAATACCCCTTTCATCAGTCTTGTTTTTGAAGACCCACTTTGTTCCTATAGGACAAACATCCTTAGGAAGTGGTACAAGCTCCCATACTTGTTGTCTTTTGAATTGAAGGAGTTCTTCTTGCATGGCTTCTACCCAACTGTTGTCTTTCAGTGCCTCTTGGTACTTGACAGGTTGTGTGAGGGATAAGAAACCTGCAAAAAGACAGATATTTGAGGATTGGCTTCTTGTGAGCACACCCTCTCTGATGTTGCCAATGATCTGGTCTGGTGGATGAGCTCTTAAGTAAATAAGATCTCCTTGATATGGAACAATGGCATTTTGAGGTGATGGACAGAGGTTTGGTGACTCTGTTGGTGTAACATCTGTTGGTACTTCTGTAGTGCCATCAGATGTTTGAAAAGGTAATGGAGGAATGGGTCCAAGTGGTGTGAAACTTGACTGACTTTTGTCAACAGATGATTGACTTTTGTCAACAGATGATAGGTCAGTGGTTGTGAGGGGTGAGGCAGAGGTTTGAGGATAGGACTGGCCAACAGTGGTTGACACAGCTGTGGCAGAGTTTTGACAATTGTTTTGAACAGCTGCTTCCTCTGATGCAGAATAGACTTTGTAGTGACTGGGGATCACAACATCTGTTCTGTAATCTTGCTGTGGAGACTGTGGAATACCTGCATTGTTAGTTTTGACAGTGATATCTTCAAATTTGAATTTATCTAAATCAAATAATTCAGCAGGGTTTGCAGGGATTTTTAGAGATGAAAGTTCATTGAACTTAACATTCAAGGTTTCTTCTATTGTCTTAGTCCTTGTGTTAAACACTTTGTAGGCCTTAGCAGTAGAAGAATATCCCAGAAAATAACCACAGTCTACTTTGGCTGCAAATTTTGAAATGGAATCTTTGAGATTTAAAATGAAACATGGGCAGCCAAAGATTTTGAAAAATGAGATTAATGGTTTGATTTTGAACAAAATTTCATAAGCAGTTTTTTTGATGTCTGGGGTTGATCAAAACTCTGTTTTGAACATAGCAAGCAGTGTTTACAGCTTCTGCCCAAAAGGACAGTGGCAAACCAGAATCTGCTAGCATGGTTCTTGCAGCTTCTATAAGATTTCTATTTTTCCTCTCAACTACCCCATTTTGTTCTGGTGTTCTTGGGATGCTGAACTGCCTCACAATCCCTTTTGACACACAGAAGTCATCCAACTCCTTATTTTTAAACTCTGTTCCATTGTCACTCCTGAAGACTTTTACTGGCAAGTCATATTGCTTTTCAACCTTGGTGACAAAGTCCTTCAATATACCTGCAGTCTCATCCTTAGAGTGTAAAAAGTAAGTCCATGTAAACCTAGAAAAATCATCAACTATGACAAGACAAAATCTCTTTCTTCTTAGACTCATGATTTTAACAGGGCCAAACAAGTCCATGTGCAACAGTTGTAAGCACTGACTAGTTTTGGACTCATCAATGGATTTGTAAGAGCTTTTATGTTGTTTCCCTTTTAAGCAAGAAACACAATGCTCATCACATTTAAATTCTTTTGATGGTAAACCTCTGACAAGGCTTTGTTTTGAGAGTGTGCTGATAGTATTAAGGTTGGTGTGACCCAATCTCCTATGCCACAATTCTGTCTCCTTAGTGGAGGCAGCAGAAAACAGACAGACATTTGCCATAGGATTGTCCTTTAACATATCAACAACATACACATTTCCACTTCTATGAGCAACAAGCTGTGCTTTGCTCTCAGCAATAATGGTATCAATCTTTTTCACCACTTCTGGCCCAATAATCTTACAAGTTTTCTTTGTGAAAAATGAGCCATAACCTTTGTCACTCATTTGTGAAACACTCAGAAGATTAAACTTGAGATTATCAATAAGATTGACATTTTCAAACTTGAGTTTTCCAGCCTGTACAGTCCCTGAACCCAACACCTTACCTTTAGAATCATTACCAAAGGATATATCACCCCCTCCATGAGCCAAGAAGTCCAGAAGTAGGGCTCTACATCCTGTCATGTGCCTGGAACCTCCACTATCTACATACCAAAGACTATCTAAACAAGCAGAAGCTCCCTGCACATCAGTAAATGATTAGTTTTGGTGAGTGTCCAAAGCCAAATTGGCTTTGGATGGGTCCTCAGACCTTTCAGACTCAAGCTTTGGAAGGTGATCAGTGGTTTGGACCAATTTCTGAATTAAGGTCAACAACTGCTGCTGACCATTTGCCAGTGCTTGGATGTCAACACTTGGGGCAGCAGTTGTTTGATCACTTCCTGACAGATGGTAATACCCATATGGATTTCTGTTCACTCTTGGTTTAGAGGGTCTTTTTGGCTCCTCATAAACATGTGGCAGACTGTGACATGGAGGTTGACCATAACCTCTTGGGTATTTGCTTGTGGGTGGAGCATCTGTTACTTGGACATCTCTAGAAGCAGATGTTTCAAGCCTTTTTGTAACAGATGTTTGGACAGGGGTGAAGGTCTGTTTGGGCTTTCCTTTTGGAGTACTAACCACAGGGTTTGCAAGAGTTTTTGCTTTGTATTCTTGTATTTTTACATCAAAATTTTTGAGATACGAGCACTCTTTGGTCTTGTGATTCTTTTTCCCACATATTGAGCATGTGGCTTTGGAATCACATTCACTTTTTCCTTTGTTGATATCATATGCTTTTAGAAGAAAACAGTTTTTGGTGACATGGTTCTTCTTTTCACAGAAATCACAAAACAAGTTAACAGTCTTTTCTTTCTTCTTCCCCTTTTCAGTCTTCTTTTCAGCAGATGTTTGAGCATCTGCTGGAGAATCTTTCAGGGGAATGACTTTTGCCAAGGGAATGACCCTTGCCTGAGGAGCTGTCTTTCCCTCAGGAGTTTTAAAATCTACAGGTTTATAATTCTCAAGAGTATCACACTCATCAGACCAAGTAGGTTTAAATTCATACTTTTCAAGTTCAGCAAAAGATGAGGAACCTTCTGGTTTTTCAAGAACAATTTTCTTACCATTTGGTTCAGTGATTTTAATCTCTTGACCCTGCAGGTTTGTTGGTACTATCTCAACAGACTTTTGACTCTTTGTGTCAGTGTTTTCAAAAGCTGGAGCAGTGGTTGCAAAACCAAAGCCAAACTTCACATGACTTTTGGTTTGTTTGTTGAGTAGCATCTCAAAACCTCTACATGATTCCACCCATTTTTTACATTCAACTTGGGTGGACTCAAGCTCACTTTTACAACTTTGATATTTTGTTATCATAGTTTGGAGCTGGTCTTTGGTTATAGTTGCTTCATGTTTTAAACTGCTAATTTCAGACTCTTTTGCAGTTAAACTTGTTTTCAAATCTTTTGTGAGTTTTTCAAATTTAACTTCATCATCCAAAATTTTCTTTCTAAGGTTTTCATTCACCTCTTTGATGTTAGCAAATGCTATTACACATTTGTCAGAACACAACTCTTTAAGAATTTGAGGAGATACCTTAGCAGCAGCCATCAAAGCACAATCACACTTGCACTCACAGTCATCAGATGCACCCCAGGGATCTGAGAGATTCACAACCTCTTCTTCAGGTTTTTCACCTGCAACGGCTTCACTAACAATATCATCAGTCACAACATCAGATTCAGTTACCACTTCCTCAGATTCAATCTCATCTACCATAGCCATGAAACAAAAATTTTCTGGTTCATTTTTAGCTTTGGCAACTAGTGCAAAATTCTCATCTGTTAGCTCATCAGGTAGACTGCTCCAATCAACAAAGCCTTGTGTAAAGAAGCTCTGTTGACTGGTCTCTGCAGGAGCAGAGGATGGAGCAACAGTCGTTTGCACAGGTGTTTGAGCAACAGGTGTTTGCACATAATGAATCTGAGGAACAGTGGTTTGGACATACTGGACAGGAACAGTGTTTGAGGACTGTGCAAAATGAGCAGTGTTTTGCACATTTGGTCCAGGGGCATTATAGGAATTCTGATAAGTGTTGGTCTGTGGTCTTTGATTTGGATAGGTTATCATAGGTGTACCATGTTGACCCCTACATTCCCTAGCAAAATGACCAAACCTATGACATTTATAACACTTGATCTTTGATTTATCCAACCCAAACTTAGATCTGCCTGTCAACCCTGGAAACCTTCTCCCAGTTTTCTTGTAAAAATTATTAGTTCTTACACTGAGAAGGGCCAATTGGTGCATGATGTCCATTTCTTCCAAATCATCAGGGTCAAAGTATTTCAGGTCATCATACTCAAAGGATATATTGTCAGATGCCTGTATATCACCACCACTTGCTGTGAAAGCATAGTTTGGTGAATACGAATCAGAGTTAAAACCTGAGTTAAAACCTGAAGTTATGTCAATAAAATGATCATAACTCTGATCCTTTGTGTTTCCAGGCACCTCATCATGACCCAAAAGTGCTGTATTCCCAAACACATAGTCATCAGACACTTTTCCAGAGTCCTGGAGCTTCTTTTTCTGGTTAAGCTCTCTTTCATAGGTCAAGAGCTTACCATGAAGCTGGGTCAGTGATAGGTCTTTAAATCCTATTGAGTTTCTCATTACAATAGCAATAGTGTCCCATTTGTCTGGTAATGATCTTAAAAACCTATGGTTCAAAGTTGAATGAGGGTAAGTAAGACCAACCAATTTTAGTTCACTAATTAAGCAATTAAATCTCTCAAATTGTTGAGTTAATGACTCTCCTTTGACATGACTGAATGTTTCATATTGTTGGTTAAGTATTTCACGGTTGTTTTCAATAACCTCCTCAGTCCCACCAAACTGTTCTTTCAGTGCATCCCACAACTCCTTTGCACTGTTACAGTGTAACAACCCAGCATATATATCATTGGGTAGAGCCATGGCCACAATACTGAAGGCCTTAGCATCTAGCTCAATTTTCTGAAAATCCTGGTCGGAGTAGTTTTCAAGTTTCTTTGGCTCAAACACTTTGGGATCTTCAGTACTCGGCACAGTCGGAACATGTGGTCCGAAGATAACCGACTTCCAACACCCAGTGTTTTGTTGAGCTAGAACATGGCTCATCTGACGTTGCCAGATATTGTATTCAGATCTGACAAGCATCGGTGGCTTGTTGTTCGTGCCAGTGTTATGTGGATCGTGATTGATAGAAGCCATTCTCTGATTTTTCAAAAAAAACAAAGTCTGTTTAACAACGGTTGAAGCGAAATTAAGCTATTACTCTGTTTTCAATCTAACTGACAAACGATATCAATAATTGTGAGCTGATTATTAAATTGATTTGTTAGATCGAATTTAATTGACCAAGCTCTGATACCAATTGTTAGGATTTGAGTTTGTTTGTTTTGATTGTTTAACTAAATGATGGTAATAAAGAAATGAAAATAGAATGAAAGTGCAGCGGAATAATAAACTGTAAATCAAAACAAGAGAGTAAATGTTTTTAGATCGAATGCTTTCATTAATTCAAAGATTACAATCGTACAAGTTACTCCCCCTCAGCCTGATCACACAGTGTTTGTCAGAGAGAATGTTTTGTGTGTGATGCAATAGAACAGTACAAGCACTGTTCTATTTATAGACAGACTCAAACCACTGATGACCTAAGCTGACGTCACCTAAGACAGTGACCTCTAACAGAATAACAAACTTAAACATCTGCTATACAAACTACTGTTACATTGAAAGCACTGATATTAAACAGTTGTTGAAGATAAACTCTGATGGTCTTGTATCCACTGCTGGAGCCTAAGTGCTGTTGGTTCCAGCAGTGCTTTGGTCTTCAGTACTTGTATCAGCAGTTGCTCTTCATCAGACCTTTGGTCAGCAGTTGTTCTTCATCAGTTGTTTCCTCAGCAGTTCTTTATATCAGCAGTTGTTGAGCAGTTGTTTGGATAGAACAGTAGTTAGGGTCAGCAGTCTTTTGGGAGAAGAAAGTTGTAAAGACTGTTTATTCAAGGATCAAATAGATAGCATGTTTTGGCTTTCTAATCATCTGTTCTTCTCCAGGTCAGCAGACCCAACAATGGTTATAGGGAATTAGGTTATTAGAATGCCTTTTAGCCTAGTCTATAACTAAGCTTACCTTCATGAGTCCTCTCGTGTATTGTGACACCCGGCAACTTCCGGTAACTAACTTTTGAAAACTTAGTAAGTCTACCTTAGCGAGTCGCGCATACGTTACACATAACAAGGTCGGTCGAGTCGAATCGCACATCATTATGGTTTTAACATACGCAAGTCTCGGGTCCCGGAAATTGGTGATCGGGCGGGAACGTGTTATTTATCATGCATTATATGTTTACAATCATTATGTGGCTTGTCGGTATGTGAATATGTGTTAACATATGTTAAAACGGGGTTTAACGCGCAAAACACACGAACACAGAGGTTACAGGCGATTAGGCTTGTGTGGGATAGCCTAATCGCCAATAAAGGGGCGATTGGGGGGATATTATAGGCGAGTAGGGGCTAATCACATGACTGTTCATGCGATTAGGCCCCAATCACATGAAATTACATGCGATTAGGCTCCCTAATCGCGTGTAAAGCTGCATAATCGCGTGTTACGTGCTGGACGACTAGAAACGCCTATAAATACCACCCTTGACCTCCAAAACATCATTTGTGCAACCCTAGCCGTCCCATAACATAACCCAACACACAAACACCCTCTGGAACTCGTTTTTGCATCAAAACCACCATTTTCAAGCTTATTCCATCATCACCTCTTGAATACAAGGTGTGTTCTTCAAACCCAAACCTTTAAATGATTATGTTTTACTCCCTAAACGTCCAGACCTGACTTATAAATGTTTTTATCTTTGAAAATCCATTTAAAACCGTTTTTAAACAAACCCACACCTTTACATGTGTTATATGTGTTATATGTGATTAAAGATAGGATTTTTAGGATTGAATCATGGTTGTTTTTGTGTTATTATGATGTTTATGGCTATTACAAGTTAGTATGATGATGTCCTAGGAGTTTGAATGGTTTTGGTGGTGTATTGTTGATACTTGATGTTTTGACCCATTTGAAGGATTTTGGATGATTAAGGATGATATGAGGTATGTTGTTGATTGTATAATGTTAGGGTTTGCTCTAGGATGATGCTAGAACAGTAGGATGCTATCGGAAAACGTGGTTATGCGATTTAATCTGAATAATTGCTATTTAGGGCAAGTTCTTGCATGTTGATGTGATGTTTACATGCTAAGTTGCTATTTTGGGAAAACGCTCGCATTCGGAACTGTTAGAACGATGAAAACTTAGGGGTTTTGCTTGAAATATGTTTGTTAATATGTTAGGATGATTATTGGATGTTTTTACATGTTTCGGATCTGATTTGGAGCGTTAAACGCGCGAAAAACCATATCAGCTGTGCTATAGGCGATTGGGGATCCTAATCGCCTATGTTATAGGCGATTAGGGGCCTAATCGCCTGAATGGGAAGCCTAATCGTGTATATATAGGCGATTGGGGTCATAATTGCCTTCATTTCATGCAATTGTGATCCTAATCACTAGTTAAGCCCTGAATTGTATACCTTATGACCATAATCGCCTGAATTGCACATGAATAGCCCTAATCGCCTATCATAAGGGGCGATTAGCCCTTGTAATTACCTGTTGACCATCCCTAATCACATGTTGACTTTCCTAAATGCTAGTTTGATTCCTAATCGCGTGTAATGCTGCTGTATGTATATTTTAACATCCCGGAACATAATTTGACACCTAGGAACATGATAGGAACCCCGTGACATGCCTAGTAACATAGCAACACGTGTTTGGACTTGTTTGTACGTTATTTGACCTATGTGTTAGAATCATTGAACTTTAACGCATGTTAAGTACTAAGTGGCATGTTTTGTGTATGTTTGTGTAAGAGATGAACACGTGGGATGTCGGGTCACCAATGGGATGTCGAGTCTTGTCTTACGTAGTCTGGTTGTCGGTTAAACATGCTTTTCGGACACATAATGGTCATGGACTGGACTTAGGGACTAATGAACCCGATGGGTTATTAGTCTAACTTGACACATATCTTATGATAGGTCGCCAATAGTTGGGGCTATCATATCTTACAGACGGTTTACTCTTAAACGGAATACGCAACCTAAGGTGAGTTCACGGCCCCACATTTTACTGTTTATGTTTTCGGGGGAGAAACATGCTTAAAACTCTTTTATGACTTATGACTTGTTAAACTCTTATGGCTCATGACTCTTTATCACGTTATACTATGGCTCACTTATCGTACTATACGGTTCATCAAAAATCCCTTAGAAACCACTAACATGGGTATATGGCGGGGAAATATGGATAGCGCTATTGGGAACTGACAAACCCCACTCGACGGTTGGACCGGGCGGGTGCATATTGTCTCTAACAAAACAAGGTCTACCGGCGATGACGGTAGCCCATAGGAAACTAAGGGTAACACACGGCTCAGTCAGCAATGGTTTCACCCGTATGAGTATCTCATTCTGCGCCTAACTAGCGTTCTCATAAGCATAGTAGTAACTGTGATGGTAACGGTTTTTGAAGGATCACTTTAAACGTTTAATTAAAACCTGTGAACTCACCAGCATTATATGTTGACTCTTTTAGCATGTTTTCTCATGTCGCTAAGGTAGCAGCGGTCGGATAGGCGCACGAGGTCGCACTGGAGTCGTCTCGCGTCTAGGGTCTCATCTGCATGTTTGGATTTTATGAACTTTTAAACTTATGTTTTATTTCTGCATGACGTTTGTAAACTCTAAATGCTTCCGCACTGTTTGAATGTTGGTTTTAAACTTATGCATGGATTTTGTTTACGTATGTTTTTACATTTAGACGTCGTTTATTGTGACCGTTGACTTGGATCCTGGTGTGTCACATGCCTCGCGGTAGAACTCCCGCAGGTGGAAATTTGAGGGTGTGACAGATTGGTATCAGAGCCAATGGTTATAGTGAACTAGGACTGCATGTAGAGTCTAGACTATAGCCGAGTCTCACACACTAGACGGTCACATACATTTGAGTCGTGTCTTTTGGGTAACCATACTAACCTTGTCGGGGTGTCGGTATCCTTACCATACAGTGTCACATTACTTATCTCATTCTTGGCTATTTTTAGCTTCACTTTATTTTCTTCTCTGGGTTACAGCCGAGGGGACTTATTTATCGATCTTTTGAGTTAGTTATATCATTTTGAGATGTGGTTATCGGGTGACTTGAAGTTCTAGCTCGGAGCACGCCTAGGGGACCATGTAGAGCGATTTGTTATTTCGGGTGCACACGAAATCACAAATCAAAATGCATGAAAATCTTGGTGGACTTTGTGTTCGGACTAACGGTCATGCTGGAACCGCATTCTGAGTTCGTTTGGTCACTTGTAGCTTGGTTTGTTAGTGGTACTGAGTGTCTCGTCTCATGTTTTGGCATAACATGTCCGGTCGCGCTGGTGGACGTGCAGGTGGACGCCGTGGTGGCGGAGGTGGACGCCGTGGTGGGGGTAGAGGTGGTGGTAACATCACTATGACGCATGAGGAACTCAATGAGATGATGCAGCAACAGTTGGGCGTTGCACTAGCTGCTTTTCAGGCTGCCTAGCAGACTTTTATGGGTGCTACTGCTCCTCCGGTTCAGGCAGGTGTTGCCTATAAGCGGTTTAAGGATTGTCAGCCTCTCAGCTTCCAGGGTACGGAGGGAGCTGTGGAGTTGCTTCGGTGGTTGGAGAAGACTGAGTCGGTGTTTGCTTTATGTGAGACTCCAGCGGTGGATTGGGTGAAGTTTGCTTCGGGGACTTTTGTAGGAGCCGCCTTGACGTGGTGGAACTGCGTCACACAGACACTTGGTCTTGGGGAGGCCAACGCCATGCCTTGGGCGGATTTTGTGCGTAGGTTGAAGGATGAGTATTGCCCGCGTGAGGAGATTAAGAGGTTGGAACAGGAATATGGGAATCTTAAGATGATTGGTTCTGAGGTCGAGGAGTACACGATCAGGCACAACGAGCTAGCAGTGATGTGTCCAGGTTTGTCTACACCAGAGTATAGGAGGATAGAGCAGTATCTTGCGGGTTTGGTGCCAGAGATTGCGGGATTGGTGTCTGCTAGGGATCCTACTACTATGTCAGAGGGTGTCTTGCCTCCTAGGGGCTCTTCTGTGAAGGCGCCGACTGAGAACAAGAGGAAGTGGGAAAGCGTGGATAAGGGTTCATCGGGGACTCAGCGACAACCGGCAGCGAAGAAGACTGAAGCTTCTGGGTCAGCATCGGACCAGAAACAAGGGGGCTATGCTGGGAAAAGCCCTAAGTGTGGACGTTGTGGGTTTCATCACTATGGTACTTGTGAGAGCTTTCGCTGTGAGCGTTGTCAGAAGCCGGGGCATCATGCCAAGGATTGCAGGGTCAACCTTTCCAGGACGACTCAGACTACTGCTATTACCACCCCTGCTCCACAGGGGAACCAGGGTTGCTTTCATTGTGGGGAAACGGGGCACTTCAAGCGAAGCTGTCCCAAGTTGAATCAAGGGGGCACAGGGACTGCAGGGAAGGATGGGGACAAGGAAGGCGGTGGCCGGCTTACTCGTGCTCATGCTTATGTGATCGGTGCTAGGGAGAACCAGGTGGACCCAGACACTGTTACCCGTACGTATTCTCTCTTATCTCTTGTTACGCTTTGGTTTTACTTTATCCGCATTGTTGCGCGTTCGTGTTTCGGGTGTTTTCTTTGTGGTTTGGTCTCTGTTTCTCATTCTTTGGGTCGATGAGGGTCCTTTGGGGACGTTACTTGGACGGTACCGGTGGGTTAGTTATACCGATCATAGTAGTCTCCAGTAGGCTTTCATCGGGGGTCTCTTGTCTCATACTCGCATTTGGGAAAGTGGTTTCCCGGTTGTTACTGGCACGTTTGATTCATGACCTTCACTTGTTGTATTTTGGGGAAACGTTACTTGGGCGCAGAGGTCGACACTCATTACTGTTGAAACCGAAAGAATCTCGGGACGAGATTCCTTTCAACAGGGAGATGATGTGACGACCCAGAAAAATTTTTTTTCTTATTTGTTTTTCCCCCTCGACTTCGGGAAATTTTCGGGACGAAAATTCTTGCAACAGGGGGATGATATGACACCCGGCAACTTCCGGTAACTAACTTTTGAAAACTTAGTAAGTCTACCTTAGCGAGTCGCGCATACGTTACACATAACAAGGTCGGTCGAGTCGAATCGCACATCATTAGGGTTTTAACATACGCAAGTCTCGGGTCCCGGAAATTGGTGATCGGGCGGGAACGTGTTATTTATCATGCATTATATGTTTACAATCATTATGTGGCTTGTCGGTATGTGAATATGTGTTAACATATGTTAAAACGGGGTTTAACGCGCAAAACACACGAACACAGAGGTTACAGGCGATTAGGCTTGTGTGGGATAGCTTAATCGCCAATAAAGGGGCGATTGGGGGGATATTATAGGCGAGTAGGGGCTAATCACATGACTGTTCATGCAATTAGGCCCCAATCACATGAAATTACATGCGATTAGGCTCCCTAATCGCGTGTAAAGCTGCATAATCGCGTGTTACGTGCTGGACGACTAGAAACGCCTATAAATACCACCCTTGACCTCTAAAACATCATTTGTGCAACCCTAGCCGTCCCATAACATAACCCAACACACAAACACCCTCTGGAACTCGTTTTTGCATCAAAACCACCATTTTCAAGCTTATTCCATCATCACCTCTTGAATACAAGGTGTGTTCTTCAAACCCAAACCTTTAAATGATTATGTTTTACTCCCTAAACGTCCAGACCTGACTTATAAATGTTTTTATCTTTGAAAATCCATTTAAAACCGTTTTTAAACAAACCCACACCTTTACATGTGTTATATGTGTTATATGTGATTAAAGATAGGATTTTTAGGATTGAATCATGGTTGTTTTTGTGTTATTATGATGTTTATGGCTGTTACAAGTTAGTATGATGATGTCCTAGGAGTTTGAATGGTTTTGGTGGTGTATTGTTGATACTTGATGTTTTAACCCATTTGAAGGATTTTGGATGATTAAGGATGATATGAGGTATGTTGTTGATTGTATAATGTTAGGGTTTGCTCTAGGATGATGCTAGAACAGTAGGATGCTATCGGACAACGTGGTTATGCGATTTAATCTGAATAATTGCTATTTAGGGCAAGTTCTTGCATGTTGATGTGATGTTTACATGCTAAGTTGCTATTTTGGGAAAACGCTCGCATTCGGAACTGTTAGAACGATGAAAACTTAGGGGTTTTGCTTGAAATATGTTTGTTAATATGTTAGGATGATTATTGGATGTTTTTACATGTTTCGGATCTGATTTGGAGCGTTAAACGCGCGAAAAACCATATCAGCTGTGCTATAGGCGATTGGGGATCCTAATCGCCTATGTTATAGGCGATTAGGGGCCTAATCGCCTGAATGGGAAGCCTAATCGTGTATATATAGGCGATTGGGGTCATAATTGCCTTCATTTCATGCAATTGTGATCCTAATCACTAGTTAAGCCCTGAATTGTATACCTTATGACCATAATCGCCTGAATTGCACATGAATAGCCCTAATCGCCTATCATAAGGGGCGATTAGCCCTTGTAATTACCTGTTGACCATCCCTAATCACATGTTGACTTTCCTAAATGCTAGTTTGATTCCTAATCGCGTGTAATGCTGCTGTATGTATATTTTAACATCCCGGAACATAATTTGACACCTAGGAACATGATAGGAACCCCGTGACATGCCTAGTAACATAGCAACACGTGTTTGGACTTGTTTGTACGTTATTTGACCTATGTGTTAGAATCATTGAACTTTAACGCATGTTAAGTACTAAGTGGCATGTTTTGTGTATGTTTGTGTAAGAGATGAACACGTGGGATGTCGGGTCACCAATGGGATGTCGAGTCTTGTCTTACGTAGTCTGGTTGTCGGTTAAACATGCTTTTCGGACACATAATGGTCATGGACTGGACTTCTGGGACTAATGAACCCGATGGGTTATTAGTCTAACTTGACACATATCTTATGATAGGTCGCCAATAGTTGGGGCTATCATATCTTACAGACGGTTTACTCTTAAACGGAATACGCAACCTAAGGTGAGTTCACGGCCCCACATTTTACTGTTTATGTTTTCGGGGGAGAAACATGCTTAAAACTCTTTTATGACTTATGACTTGTTAAACTCTTATGGCTCATGACTCTTTATCACGTTATACTATGGCTCACTTATCGTACTATACGGTTCATCGAAAATCCCTTAGAAACCACTAACATGGGTATATGGCGGGGAAATATGGATAGCGCTATTGGGAACTGACAAACCCCACTCGACGGTTGGACCGGGCGGGTGCATATTGTCTCTAACAAAACAAGGTCTACCGGCGATGACGGTAGCCCATAGGAAACTAAGGGTAACACACGGCTCAGTCAGCAATGTTTTCACCCGTATGAGTATCTCATTCTGCGCCTAGCTAGCGTTCTCATAAGCATAGTAGTAACTGTGATGGTAACGGTTTTTGAAGGATCACTTTAAACGTTTAATTAAAACCTGTGAACTCACCAGCATTATATGTTGACTCTTTTAGCATGTTTTCTCAGGTCGCTAAGGTAGCAGCGGTCGGATAGGCGCACGAGGTCGCACTGGAGTCGTCTCGCGTCTAGGGTCTCATCTGCATGTTTGGATTTTATGAACTTTTAAACTTATGTTTTATTTCTGCATGACGTTTGTAAACTCTAAATGCTTCCGCACTGTTTGAATGTTGGTTTTAAACTTATGCATGGATTTTGTTTACGTATGTTTTTACATTTAGACGTCGTTTATTGTGACCGTTGACTTGGATCCTGGTGTGTCACATGCCTCGCGGTAGAACTCCGCAGGTGGAAATTTGAGGGTGTGACATGTATATTCCTCTTTATTCTTATATTTTATTTCTAGGTATTTTTGCTATGATACTTTCCCGTTATTCTTTCGGTATTTTGCTTAGAAAAAAAATACGTTCGTATTTCACAAATGAAACGATATCACCAAGTTAGGAGTGACATCCATACCTTGGTAATTTGTTTCACTGCTCTATATGTTATTTATCTTAGGAATATATCTTTGAGATAGGAGTGACATCCACACCTTAAAGAGTATTACCTTCAAAAAAAAAAAGAACTTAACCATTAAGCTGGGAGTGATATCCTTAACTTAGTGGTTGGTTTCATTCCTCAATTGTTTTCAATTTTGAAATTCATCTTTGAGTTAGGAGTGAAATCCACATCTCAGGGATCTGTTTCTACATTTTGTTTTAAAAGTCTCGCTAAAGGTTTTGAAAATTACCAGTGACGGGGTATGTGCAATCGGGAAAAAAATGACCATTCACTCATAGGTTCAAGTACGCTCCCCACAAGTCACTAATAATATTTCAATCTCCTTGGCTAGTCACCAGTTTCATTAGAAAAATTTTCAGTATCACATTTTTGATATATTTTTCATTTGTTGTTTGAAACTCTTATCATAATTTTCTATAATGAAGTTATTATGTCTTTTGAGTTTTCTCTATTAATAGCTATCGCTATTTGTGCATTTTTCCGTTTTCCATTATTGACTCTTAAGTTTTGTTTAACATTTGGATTTTAAGTTTCATCTCTTGATGTTTTATATACTCATTGATCATTCGCTTTTGGATTTTTTTATTTAAAACTTTTATCCGCTATATTATCGCATTAAAACTTACACTATTTTCATTTATGCTTTGTGACTTTTACACTATTATCGCATTAATTTTTATCATTCACGTCATTTCGAAATATTGGTCTTTTGAAAACACATTTGATCTAATAATATGCATTATGATAATTTTCAACTCGACTTCTTGTAAACACATGAAAGTATGTACTTACGAAGTCTCTTCATGTGAAGCTGTTTTGAATCTAAAAAGTTATTCTCATGCATCACTACTATACTTTCAACTATATTACAAGGTTCAAGTAAAACTACATTTTGTTTTATAAACAATAAATTATCTTTTACACTTACACTCTTTCAGTCGCAAAACTTTTGTCACACCACGCCAATGGCGGAAACACGTGGCGCGACGCTCGAAAGCATATCAAAGTCAAGATTAACACAAACTATAATTAATTAGAAAAGATCATTATATTAAGATGTCGGGAAGGAGTACCTGGTGTAACACCCCAACCGATGGCGGAAACATCGGGGTGTCACGTATTGATGATTGTTTTCAGTAGCACATGGTATAATATAAATTTTAAATAATTTATTCAAACATAATATTCAAAATGTGAAATAATGTCTAAGAATTCAAATACATAACATCCAAATAATAACTTCAAAAACTTCAAATAACTTCAAGATAATTCCTCATGCTAACTCAAGCCTCAGCTTCATTGTTACCTGAAACATGTTAATTTTGAAAGTATTTTGGGTCAACATAAGTTGGTGAGAATTACATAGGTTTTTGATGATAAAATGAATAAAATGTTATGCAATTCATGTGTCATGTTAATCTAGCCCATATGTGAGAAACATATTAGAAATAAATCGAGTGCATAATCAACCCTGCTGACTGTTATAAAATAATACATACCATACACTTATGGTCCCAATGAATAATGTTATGCGATAACAAACACCCACGTAACCTTTGTAGGAGGCACGTATCCGGGTGGGATTGTCAGTCCAATAGATCTATCAATGTATACCGTCGGCTGATCAATGTTAATGATTATGCTAGAATGTGCTTACTCTAATCATGTTCAAGACAATATGCAACATAGAAAACACACAAACACATTGATGATTGAATTGCAATGAAAAGTGTTATAACATGTTTCACCCCAAAAGTGGTGATAAAAGGGGCTATGTAAACTCACCTTAGCAAATGCTAACTTGTTTGAAAGATATGATAATTGTGTTGCCCAAAGTGATTCCAAATATTACCCTAAAATGAGGTAATATATATAATAAGTCTAAGTCTATATAAACTAATATGTGTATTCTAGGGTTTCGATTTGGGGATAATCAATTGTTAATTTTAATTTAAAAATGTTAATTTAATAAAGAAAATTGGATAATTAATGAAAAATAGTCTTTTTATAAAGTTTGAATTTTGAATGAGTACAATAAAGTGTTTGAAGCAATAAAATAATTTTTATAAAATTATTTCATTTTAAATAGATTTTTAAATCTATTTATTCATAAATAGCCAATTATTAACTTTAATATTTAAAAATACTAAAATTAAAGAAATCTTATTTTGAAAATCACAATTCTGATCTAAATGATTAAACATAATTTGTATAAAATTTTGGTGTAAAAATGATGAAAATTGGATTTATTATGGATTAAATATGATTAAATCTTACAAGAATTGATTAAAAATATAAAATAAATGATTTTACTGATTTAAAAATTATTTCAGTAAAGTTTAACTTTATAAAAAGTTAGGATAATTTTTGGGAAATTTAATAATACTGTTTTGACATATAAATGAATTTTTATAAATAAAATAGTATAAAAATGATTTAATTATTATAATTATTAAATAAAAGAATTTCTGAAAAATAAAAATTGTAAATAAATCTTTTATATCAGATTAAGTAATAATAATTTTTTTAGAATTTATAAAAGAGTTTAGGTATTTAAAAAGGATTTTAAAAGATTTAAAGGATTTATATATATATGTAATATTAATGTTTGTTTAAAAAAAAGAAAAGGAAAGAAAGCATAAAAACCGGTCAGAGCCGGACTCGAACCCGGGTGACCACGATACAAGACCAGCGTCACAACCACTTGGCCTAGGCCGGTGGTTGTGATAGATCTGGATTCAAAATTATTAAATACGCGATGTTGATACAGGTTTATCCCCAATTGAGACGCGATGAACCCTAGCTAAATCAATCAGACGATTCAGGCAACTATAGCCCAATTAATGTTAGGGCTATAGTTGCTTGGATGCCGATGAATGAAACCCAACAAAACAATTGAACTCACAGTGTGATAATGATGATGATGATCGGGTCAACTGGAAAAGTCAAACCACGAACAGATAGATCAAATCAGAGAGATTTAGAGAGATGTAAAGATTGAGAGAGAGGTATGAGCGAGTTTTCAAGGTTTGCAGAGCCTCAATTTATACTAATTGATTAGGGTTAGGGTTAATTGTATAGTTGACTTTCCTTATAATCAAACGCGGCCAATTAAGATGATTAGGGCAACAATGCCGTGTAATAGCTGTGTAATTGTGTTGTAATGGGCCGGATAATGCACGAGTTTGCCAAAATTACAACAATCACGCGTTAAAAACACGGATTGATCAACAAGAAATCCCACAGTTGACTTTTATTGTCAACCGTGAGGATTTTAAATTCGTGTATAAGTTTATTGTTTGTCCGGGTTTATCACAAACAGAAGGCCAGCCCAGCTGGTTGGGCTTGTGTGTTTGTTTGGACCGGCCTTGGCGCGGGTTCGAATCCCGGCCAAGGCAAACATTTTTTTTTTTGATTTTATTTTAACACACACACATATATATATATAATAATATATATATCATTAGGGTTCCACAAAAGCGACAAAAATAATAAATGCGAGGAAAATTATGAAACTTGACGTTTTATTAATTGTCATGCGTAACGTACAAGAATTAAATGCGTAATGTTACAGTCTCCCCTACTTTTAGGAACTTCGTCCCGAAGTTGGAGTTGGAGAGTCTGGTGGAAAAAGATGCGGATACTTCGATTTCATCTGGTCTTTACGCTCCCAAGTGAACTCTGGGCCTCGTTTAGATTCCCAACGAACCTTAACGATCGGAATACGACTGCGCTTGAGTTTCTTGACTCCAGTGTCAACAATCTCGACGGGTTTCTCGATAATGTGCATGCTTTCATCGATTTGCACATCCTCAAGAGGAACATGAAGGTTCTCATCTGCTAAGCATTTCTTGAGATTCGAAACATGGAAGGTCGGATGAACATTGCTTAGCTCGGGTGGAAGCTCAAGTCTGTAAGCCACTTTCCCGACTCTGTCAAGAATTTTGAAGGGGCCTACGTATCGAGGAGCTAGTTTTCCCTTTCTACCGAAACGAATAACTCCTTTCCAAGGGGATACCTTAAGTAGTACAAGGTCCCCAACCTGAAATTCCAAGGGTTTACGACGTTTATCAGCATAACTCTTTTGGCGACTACGAGCCTTGAGAAGATTATCCTGAATAAGCTGGATTTTGTCTGTGGTTTCCTGGATTAGTTCGGGTCCAGTAATGCGAGCTTCACCAACCTCGGTCCAACAGACAGGAGAACGACATTTCCGACCATAGAGTGCCTCAAAAGGAGCCATGTTAATGCTGGCGTGATAACTGTTGTTGTATGAAAACTCAACCAAAGGAAGATGAGAATCCCATGCGCCACCAAAATCGATGACACACGCCCTGAGCATGTCCTCAAGTGTCTGGATGGTTCGTTCAGTCTGACCATCCGTTTGAGGGTGATAAGCAGTGCTCAAGTTCAACTTAGTACCCAAAGCTTTTTGTAGAGATTCCCAAAAGTGAGAGGTGAAACGACCGTCGCGATCAGAAATAATGTCCAAAGGTATACCGTGTCGACATACGATTTCACTTACGTACATCCTTGCCAACCTTTCCACAGAATACTTCTCACGAATAGGTAGAAAGTGAGCTGACTTGGTCAAACGATCGACGATTACCCAAATACTGTCAAAACCTTTGGGTGTGCGAGGGAGTTTGGTGATGAAATCCATAGCTATGCTCTCCCATTTCCAGACAGGAATCTCTGGTTGTTCAAGCATACCAGATGGTCGTTGATGTTCAGCCTTAACCTTGGAACAAGTGAGGCATTTTGCGACGAAAAGAGCAATGTCTTTCTTCATACCAGGCCACCAATAAGAATAACGAAGATCTTGGTACATCTTGTCAGCTCCAGGATGAATAGAATAACGAGACTTATGAGCCTCGTTCATGAGAAAAGTACGAAGATCATCACGGTCGGGAATCCACAGTCGATTAAGAAAATAAAGGAGACCATCGGGTTTGGTTTCAAGTTGAGTCTCAGCACCACAAGACATTTCATCGTACATGTTACCTTGGGTGACTGAGGTGTGTTGAGCCTGGAGAATACGATCTTGGAGATCGGTACGAACTCTAGCACATTGGAGTTTGACACGCTCTTTACGACTAAGTGCGTCAGCCACAACATTCGCTTTGCCAGGATGGTAGCGAATTTCGCAATCATAGTCGTTAAGTAATTCAACCCAACGTCGTTGCCTCATGTTAAGATTCTTTTGGTCGAAGACATGTTGGAGACTTTTGTGGTCCGTGAACACCACACATTTGGTCCCATAGAGATAATGTCTCCAAATCTTGAGCGCAAAGACAACAGCACCCAATTCAAGATCATGGGTGGTATAATTTTTCTCGTGAATCTTGAGTTGTCGAGACGCATAAGCAATAACCTTTCCTCGTTGCATGAGAACACAACCGAGACCTTGGTTTGACGCATCACAGTAGACCACGAAATCATCATTACCATCAGGTAGAGACAAGACAGGAGCTTCACAGAGTTTCAGCTTAAGAGTTTCAAATGCTTCCTCTTGCTTCGGTCCCCACTCATAGGGTTTACCCTTGTGAGTTAAGGTAGTGAGAGGAACAGCGATCTTGGAGAAATTGGCGATGAATCGACGATAATAACCAGCCAACCCAAGAAAAGAACGGACTTCCGTGGGAGTGGTAGGAACACTCCAATTCTTCACAGCTTCGATTTTCGCAGGATCAACATGAATTCCGTTCATATCAATGACATGTCCCAAAAATTGAACTTCCTTAAGCCAAAATTCACATTTGGAGAACTTGGCGTACAGTTGTTCTTTCTTTAGGAGACTCAAGATAGAGTGAAGATGTTGCTCGTGATCGGATTTTGATTTAGAGTAAATCAAAATATCATCAATGAAAACGATCACGAATTTGTCGAGATAGGGTCTACAAACCCGATTCATCAGATCCATAAATACCGCGGGAGCATTGGTCAAACCGAAAGGCATAACCATGAATTCATAGTGGCCGTAGCGAGTGCGAAACGCTGTCTTGGGAATATCTTCATCGTGGACTCTAAGCTGATGGTAACCAGAACGGAGATCAATTTTCGAGAAGTGGGTTGCTCCTTGAAGTTGATCGAAGAGATCGTCAATCCTAGGAAGTGGATAACGATTCTTGATGGTGAGTTTGTTGAGTTCACGGTAGTCAATACACATCCGAAGAGAACCATCCTTCTTTTTAACAAATAAGACAGGGGCTCCCCATGGAGAAGAACTAGGGCGAATGAACCCTTTATCAGAAAGTTCCTGTAACTGACTAGCAAGTTCTTGCATCTCAGAGGGTGCAAGACGATAAGGAGCTTTAGCAATAGGATTAGCACCAGGAACAAGATCAATACGAAACTCCACTTGTCGAGCAGGAGGCAAACCAGGTAAATCCTCTGGGAAAACTTCAGGATAGTCTCGGATAATAGGAATGTCTTGGATACTTTTGCCTTTATCCTTCTTCTCTATCACGTTAGCTAAGAAGGCTGTATACCCCTTTCGTAAGTACTTTTGGGCAGTAGTACAAGACATAAGCTTAAGCTCACCACAGGGTTTCTCACCATAGATCTTCAAAATCTCACCAGATTCGAGAGGAATGCGTATGACTTTCTCGAAGCACAGAATTTCGGCACGATGAGTTGACAACCAGTCCATGCCTACTATAATATCAAAACTACCAAGATGCATGGGAATAAGATCGATAGGGAAGGTATGATCATTGAGATTCAACAAGCAGTTACGAATAATAGATCCGATCGAAATAGACTTCCCGTTAGCTACCTCTACCACAAAAGGGTCTTCTAGATTAGTGTGGGGTAAGTTAAGTAAAGGTTCAAACTTCAGTGACACGAATGACTTATCAGCTCCTGAATCAAATAGTATGGATGCATAGTGATTATTAATGAGAAACGTACCATTCACCACTTCATTGTTGTCACGGGCCTGATTAGCGTTGAGATTGTAGGCGCGACCTCGAGCACCTTGGTTCTGGTTGCGGTTCTGGTTTTGGTTTTGGTTCTGGTTTTGGTTACGGTTACGGTTAGGGCAGTTGTTGATGTAGTGATTAGGGTTACCACACTCGTAGCATTGACCACGAGTAGGCCTGTTGTTTTGTTGGTTTTGGTTGGGAGCTGGGTTGTTGTTGTTGTCTTGGGCAGCAGGAGATCGACAGACGTTCACCAGGTGACCATACCTTTGACACTTAGTACAGAATCGACATGGCACCTGTGTGGGATGGTGATACTTGCAAGTGTTGCACAGAGGGTGAGGTCCGGTGTATGGTTTCTTGGCTGGGTTTTGGGCAGCAGGTGGAGTAGCAGCAACCATATAGTTTCTAGCCTTGCGCTTCTTGTTGCTTGAGGTCTCCGGCTTGACTTCAATTGCAGGCTGTGGAGTATCTTTGGCAACAGTCTTCTTAGAGCCCTTGCGAACCAGAGTACCATTCTTCACATGATTATCAGTAAGAGTGGCCGCTAGACGTTTGGCCTCTTCCAGAGTTGCAGGATTTCTACCCCAAACAGTGTCCTGGATTTGCATGGGCAGACCACCGATATACTTCTCGATGGCTACCGGCAGAGGAGTAACCTTGTGTGGCAACAGTAAGCTAAGCTCATGAAAGCGGGTGTTGTAGGCAAGATTTTCCCCACTATCTTGAGCCAAGGTGTGAAACTCATCCTCAAGCTTTTTGACTTCATTGCGAGGACAGAACTCCTCCTTCATGATCTCTTTGACCTGGTCCCAAGTCATAGCAAGAGCAACTTCGGCCCCACGAGTACGCTTTTCTTCATTCCACCATGTGAGTGCTCGTTTATGGAGAACACTCATGGCGTAACGAACCTTGAAATTATTGGGGCATTCACTGTTGATGAAGGTATTTTCAATACCCTCAAACCATTGGAGAAGTCCAGTAGCTCCTTCTTCACCGCTGAACTTTGGAGGGTTACAAGAGTTGAAGTGCTTGAGGGTGCAAGCTTGGGGTCCATTTCCATTACCATTGCCATTGCCATTCCCGTTCCCGTTGTTGTGACCATTCCCATTCAATTGGATGACCTGAGCAAGCAAGTTGGGAACCAGAGTTGCGATTTGCTGCGCCATTTGTTGAGAAATGATCGCAGCCAGTTGAGCATCGACCCCATTGTTGTTGTGGTTAGGAACTTGGTCATGATTGTGGTTATGGTTATCACTACCTTCTGCGGGGTTCTCACCATTGCTGTTGCGAGTGCTGCGACGAGGAGGCATGATCTGTAATAGACACAATGAAATGAATGAGAGTTCATATAAGGAATGTAATCATTTATTCATTAATTAAAACGAATAAACGAAAACGTTGACTTATCAAAGATTCTAAATTCTAATAACATATGAAGACATGCTTTAGCCTATAAGTGAACACTCATCCCGAGAATTCCCAGGTAGGCATCCGGGTCCCTCGTCTGATTGGGATATATGCGCAATGCCAGCCTAGACAGAAGACTCAGAATACAGGCGTTCACCCTTCCAGATTGCACGTGTTCGTTATTAAAATCTAGAACTTCGACGAGATCTCAAGGGGGTTCAGGTTAAACCTGAGGATTTTGTCCTATTAATCTAATGGTGGATCAGGATTGCAGCAGACAATTAAGAATAGTCACATGTGGGTTTAGGGTTATAAGGTATAGGATAAGGATAGGATTAGGGAAGCAATTAGGGTTACAAGTAGGAGAAGCAAGTACTGTTTTAGTCCCTAAGGTTATAGTCTAGATTATTTCTAATAACCTAATTCCCTATAACCAAGGCTCTGATACCAATCTGTAACACCCCAACCGATGGCGGAAACATCGGGGTGTCACGTATTGATGATTGTTTTCAGTAGCACATGGTATAATATAAATTTTAAATAATTTATTCAAACATAATATTCAAAATGTGAAATAATGTCTAAGAATTCAAATACATAACATCCAAATAATAACTTCAAAAACTTCAAATAACTTCAAGATAATTCCTCATGCTAACTCAAGCCTCAGCTTCATTGTTACCTGAAACATGTTAATTTTGAAAGTATTTTGGGTCAACATAAGTTGGTGAGAATTACATAGGTTTTTGATGATAAAATGAATAAAATGTTATGCAATTCATGTGTCATGTTAATCTAGCCCATATGTGAGAAACATATTAGAAATAAATCGAGTGCATAATCAACCCTGCTGACTGTTATAAAATAATACATACCATACACTTATGGTCCCAATGAATAATGTTATGCGATAACAAACACCCACGTAACCTTTGTAGGAGGCACGTATCCGGGTGGGATTGTCAGTCCAATAGATCTATCAATGTATACCGTCGGCTGATCAATGTTAATGATTATGCTAGAATGTGCTTACTCTAATCATGTTCAAGACAATATGCAACATAGAAAACACACAAACACATTGATGATTGAATTGCAATGAAAAGTGTTATAACATGTTTCACCCCAAAAGTGGTGATAAAAGGGGCTATGTAAACTCACCTTAGCAAATGCTAACTTGTTTGAAAGATATGATAATTGTGTTGCCCAAAGTGATTCCAAATATTACCCTAAAATGAGGTAATATATATAATAAGTCTAAGTCTATATAAACTAATATGTGTATTCTAGGGTTTCGATTTGGGGATAATCAATTGTTAATTTTAATTTAAAAATGTTAATTTAATAAAGAAAATTGGATAATTAATGAAAAATAGTCTTTTTATAAAGTTTGAATTTTGAATGAGTACAATAAAGTGTTTGAAGCAATAAAATAATTTTTATAAAATTATTTCATTTTAAATAGATTTTTAAATCTATTTATTCATAAATAGCCAATTATTAACTTTAATATTTAAAAATACTAAAATTAAAGAAATCTTATTTTGAAAATCACAATTCTGATCTAAATGATTAAACATAATTTGTATAAAATTTTGGTGTAAAAATGATGAAAATTGGATTTATTATGGATTAAATATGATTAAATCTTACAAGAATTGATTAAAAATATAAAATAAATGATTTTACTGATTTAAAAATTATTTCAGTAAAGTTTAACTTTATAAAAAGTTAGGATAATTTTTGGGAAATTTAATAATACTGTTTTGACATATAAATGAATTTTTATAAATAAAATAGTATAAAAATGATTTAATTATTATAATTATTAAATAAAAGAATTTCTGAAAAATAAAAATTGTAAATAAATCTTTTATATCAGATTAAGTAATAATAATTTTTTTAGAATTTATAAAAGAGTTTAGGTATTTAAAAAGGATTTTAAAAGATTTAAAGGATTTATATATATATGTAATATTAATGTTTGTTTAAAAAAAAGAAAAGGAAAGAAAGCATAAAAACCGGTCAGAGCCGGACTCGAACCCGGGTGACCACGATACAAGACCAGCGTCACAACCACTTGGCCTAGGCCGGTGGTTGTGATAGATCTGGATTCAAAATTATTAAATACGCGATGTTGATACAGGTTTATCCCCAATTGAGACGCGATGAACCCTAGCTAAATCAATCAGACGATTCAGGCAACTATAGCCCAATTAATGTTAGGGCTATAGTTGCTTGGATGCCGATGAATGAAACCCAACAAAACAATTGAACTCACAGTGTGATAATGATGATGATGATCGGGTCAACTGGAAAAGTCAAACCACGAACAGATAGATCAAATCAGAGAGATTTAGAGAGATGTAAAGATTGAGAGAGAGGTATGAGCGAGTTTTCAAGGTTTGCAGAGCCTCAATTTATACTAATTGATTAGGGTTAGGGTTAATTGTATAGTTGACTTTCCTTATAATCAAACGCGGCCAATTAAGATGATTAGGGCAACAATGCCGTGTAATAGCTGTGTAATTGTGTTGTAATGGGCCGGATAATGCACGAGTTTGCCAAAATTACAACAATCACGCGTTAAAAACACGGATTGATCAACAAGAAATCCCACAGTTGACTTTTATTGTCAACCGTGAGGATTTTAAATTCGTGTATAAGTTTATTGTTTGTCCGGGTTTATCACAAACAGAAGGCCAGCCCAGCTGGTTGGGCTTGTGTGTTTGTTTGGACCGGCCTTGGCGCGGGTTCGAATCCCGGCCAAGGCAAACATTTTTTTTTTTGATTTTATTTTAACACACACACATATATATATAATAATATATATATCATTAGGGTTCCACAAAAGCGACAAAAATAATAAATGCGAGGAAAATTATGAAACTTGACGTTTTATTAATTGTCATGCGTAACGTACAAGAATTAAATGCGTAATGTTACACCTGGTTTCAAACATTACTTAAAACCACAAACATTAAGTTTTAAAGTGGGGTGTTTCCGTTTATGTCCCAACCCGAAGGAAACAATAGATGAAACCCCCAACCAGTGTCCGACCTCCCAAATCCCACCGTACTAGCCGCATACCTGTTCAGCACTTAGTTACCTGAAAGATATGTTTAAAAGACGTCAATATATAAAATATTGGTGAGTTCACAGGTTTTAGTTTCGTAAATACGACATTTTTACGTCCTGTGCAAATCCAGCACATTTTTACATCCTGTGCACTCCAGCACATTTTGTGGCCTTTGTATGGAGTAGCTAGCTCCTACAAGTTATGATGATAAGCAATCCCCTGAGTCCCATAACCAAACCAAGACTAATAAATATGCCCCGCTCCAAGTCGTTTCTCGGAACCCAACGACTTAAGTTCAGAATACGTGCACCTCTTGTCTTTACCGGGTTGACGCTATCAACCAGAGGTGGGCCTCGTCAGGCACCAATAGTACTATCCAAATATTCCTTTGGTTTCAATTACCTGAATTAATGGTTACAGTGGCGAGGACCCAACCCCGAGTGGCGACCAAAAACTCAAGTACTCATCATGCCACTTACCACATTTTAACCTTTGAAAACATTTCAATATGTGATAACTTTTGACAAACATATCTTTCCCCCAGTTAAAACAGTAAAATGGGGCCGTGAAACTCACCTTAATTTCCATGCTTAGCTAGCAAATAAAACCCAAAGCTTTGACCGACTTCCTCGTGCCCTAATTACCAATAAAGGACACCTTAAAGTCTATCATATATAAACCTAGCTTATTTTCCGGTTAAAAGATAGTTTATTCAACTATCTAGACTCGTGTGTACTAACCCGAGTCTTTAAGTGTTTTAACTCGACGAACCGATCGTGACTTATCATAGTTCATGTGTTCACATACGAAATAGTACCCAAGTCGCGCACTTGTTACTATTCGTGTGCAAACTATGTTGGACTAATATCACGAAACGTATAACTCATCCCGAGCCATAGCTTGTCTCGTAAACCAGATAATGTAATCGTCTTGTATAGTTATTTTCGGAAAATATACCTTGCTGAAATATAATATAGTTATTAAAATCCGTTTAATAACATTTGTTATTTCTTTTCCAACTCCGAATATCTTACAGATCTCAAGACTTTGCTTTTTGTAAAGACTTCCAAATAAAATCGCACGCATTATATTTTGAATCCGAACGTTAACCATTATTTAGTTACCGAAAGGTTTCGAAAACTCATCATACTTGACGCTCGATGAAAACTATATACATTTGCCTTGCAAGTGTTGTTCGAGATCGACTATTATTGTTAGACATAACCGTTGTCAAAGCGTCGCGATTTGTATGAAATTACTCTTGTGCAACAATTGAAATGAAAAGTTATTTGTAAAACGCACAACGATATCATATTCGTTGCACTTACGACTTTACAAAAATTTGGCAGAGTTTCCTCTGTTTTTGTATAAACCAGACAACACAAGTTGTCTACAATTTCCCAAAATCAACACCTAAACAAAAGACGACATTATATTTATCCGCATTTCTAATCCACGAGACTTTATACGTTGTGACTATTATATAAATCATACTGTTTATATAAATATATATATACGTATAGTCCATCAATTTAGTCCAACAACAACGCAAGTCACGACTAATACACAAATATTAGCTCATAATGCTTTTCGTTAATATTTTTATCGGTTCGTTAGCGAGTTAGTCGTTTATATTTATATATTTTAGAAATATATGTGCAAATAATAATGAAATAATCACTAATTAGTTATACCGAAACGCTTGACCGAAGTTCACTGAGTTGACCGGGTCTTGACCAAACCGAATCTGACCCGTTGACCATCAGTTGACCGGGTTGACCAACCTGAATCTGACCGGATCTACCCGAGAGCACCATACTTGATCCACGACTAGAACTTGAAGACGGCACGCAAACCGAGCCAGATCTGACCTGACCCGGACATCAAGCGAGGACATCAACCAACACCGAGCCCTTTTCTGGCCGAGACCCACCACCCCTGCCGGACACCACCACCGTGGCCGGACCACCGGTGCCGTGGCCGGACCACCACCACCGTGGCCGGACCACCACCGCCATCCCACGCCACCAAAACCCCCGTTCTGACCACCTGCGCGCCACCGGAACCCAACCAAACCCACTCCGGCCCCCTCCTGAACTCGCAAACCACCGGAAACAGCTCGCCGGAATATGGCCGGAGAACGAAATTCCGTGAAAACTTGTGAGGAGTCCCCCAAAGACCCGATCTAAACGTTTGTACAAAGAAAACTAAAAAACGAGCTTACCGGAAAAGTCACCGGAATGGTACCAACGTTCAAACCGCTTCGTTTTAGGGAAAACGGCCTTCACCATCGTGTTCGGGGCACCGAAATTAGTGGGGGTGGGGGTGTCACGCGCCGGAAAAAGTCACCGGAGGACCGCCGGAAGCCGCCGGACGGCCGCCGAAAGCCGCCGGACGGCCGCCGGACAGCCGCCGGAAGGCCGACGGCCGGCCTCCTCCGGTCGCCGGAAGTTTCTAGAGAGAGAGAGTGGAGAGGGTGTTGGTGGTTAGAGAGAGAAAGAAATGTGGAAAATGAGGAAGATTGGGGGGGGTTATGGGCTTATATAGGTGGGTTTTTGGATTGGACTTCAAGCCCGACGTCGCGTACCAACTGCTCCGTTTTAGCCCGTTATCGTTTCTGGACTCGGTTTTTGTTCGTAGCCATAAATAATACCAGACCGAGCAATTCAATAATTATTTTCGTCACCCGACGCGTGAAAACGGCACACGCGTTAAAATCGCGTTAATCGATTCGGTTGTGTTATCCTTCATTTAAATGATCCGATAACTTTCGAAATTCAACCGATAACATTATTTATAATAAATAATTATTCCGGAAGTTCGGTAACGGTTAAAGCCACGCGTTTTGACGTTCGAATACCACGTCAGTTCCTCTCCGCGTTTCTCCAAAACGCTGCGTTTTTGACCGTTTACCGCGCCGATTTCACATTCGATCGCATCAGTAGTAAATACGTGTCGTATTTTCATAGAATAAGCTTATGTTATTCCAGTTTGACAAATTTTTGCTGATGTCAGTTCGTTACGTTAAACACGCGAAGTCTTTCTTTAAAGGCATCAAGACTTCAACGAACTTTCAAAAGGACATCGTAGGACTCATATTAGCTCAACTAACCATAATTAACCTTAAACCATGTTAATTATTTCTAAAACATGATTAGCATCACGTTAATCGTTGTACGAAATTTGCCGGTTATCACAACTTTTGTGTCTAAACATTGGACATATCTTTATCGAAATGTTGCTAAATGTCTTTTAACATATAGTGCATATATTTTAAACCCGCATGGCCAGTAGACTATACGTATGTTCCGCCCACTCTCAATTGCGGTAAATATCATTATCTTATTCTTACATCATTTTATTTTGTTATATTCGCGTACTATCTTATTTATGATTATTCTCGTATTATTATTTTATTGGTGGCTATCCCCACGCGTTATTGCAATTATTCTCGCACTAATTATTAATAGTCATTCTTACAACACTGGTTTTGAGCATTAATTTTATTCGTTTATTTTCATTCTGGGAAAATTGTACGATTTACTTGATTTATATTATACCATTCTTTCAGACGAAGTTTTATGCTATACTTATGTACTTGACGCACATTTGGTATGCATATTTTTCCTGTTTTTGAGCAAAACCCTGTTATACTTTACATTATTTTGTTCATTATCATGGCCAATGAACATACTAGTTGATAACTCATATGAGATCTAAGCCAGTGCCCACGTACGACTCGGATTAGAGTATTTCTTTAATCCGAGGGGAACGGTGTAAATCTCAGAGTTCATCAATATGGGTGTTTAAGGTCAATGATGTGAACAGAAGTTACCGGTTAAGGGTGAACCCGAAAGGGAAGAACCTCTAACCATGTCTATTACTTACATGCTATTCTCATTTCGGTTAAAGGGAAATCCTGGAAGGGAAGGACCTCTAACCATGTCATGATTGAACATTATTTCATTACAGTGGCTAATACATATTGATTGCACGCATTTGTTTCTGGTATTACTTAGGATAGGGTTATGGAAAAGCATAACACCCAAGTGTAAGGTAAATCGATGATTACGGTCCGGAACGCAATCATGGGTTTACAGGTACATAAGGGTGGTGTGTAATTCTAATTAGGCTGTTGGTAGACAATCAGTATGAGTCCAAAGTGTCGGGAGTGTGGTGGGTTAGCTGCGGTACACCCTATATATAAGCATAAACGATACTGCGGGAACGGACTAGGAGTCTGACCAAGAACCAACCCATTACTTTATAATTACCTCATCATTAGATCGTTGACTAATAACTAGCCTTTCGATAAGAACATTTTACATAAGCTTCAGTTAGTTTTGTAGGAGCTTTTCTTGTTGACCACCTCTTCAGAAACCCTTAAACTTTGTATACTTTTACACTCCCTGTTAGTCGAAATCATGTTGCCTGTATTTAATAAAGTTCGGGCAGAAACCTTTCTAAAGTAGGGGAGACTGTTTCATTAGTACCCCTGCCCTTCACCAATTACACATTCCCAAAAGCCTTTCTCATTTAAACTCTCAACTTTCTAACTTTGGGTTAACTGTAAAAAAAAAAAAAAAATTGAAACTTTTACTTTGGATATTAGACAATTACTATAAATCTTGTCAAAACACGATTATGCAAATTTTATTTTAAAATCTACTTGACTTGTTACAATGCTTTTCGTTTCATAGAAACCTCCAATTGAAAGAAATTTCGAGACGAAATTTTCTAAAGTAGGGGAGACTGTGACAACCGTCACCCTCATCCTTATTCAAGTTGTCAATTTTAGTCCTTCGTCAATTTTGAAGTTTCACCGCGAGTCCTCGTCAATTATTATTTATTTTAATTTTAACTTTGCTTTTAAAATGGTGTATGTATACATTTTGTATACACACGTTTTGACATATAAACGTACCATACTCGTATAATCATGTTAGCTTATGAAAGTCTCATTTCGTTTTAAAAAGTTTAAATTTTATAAAGGTTAAAAAATTTTTTTAATTAAGTTAAACTTTGGTTAGTTAGTTAAGTGTATAGAAGGAATATATAACCAAGTTAATAATTAAACTAACCTAGTTAAATCTAGAGGGACCAATATTGCCAAAAGACCAAAGTTATTTTGAAATCTCCTTCTTCCCACCTGGTACCCGTTTTTTTTCCGGTCACTATTTCCGGCCGACCACGTTTTCCGGCGACATCAGTTTACGTTTTTTAAAGGGTTTTAACCGTTCGTTTTAATTCCAAAACGCTTCTCCGTTAATCCATAACAGTTTACAGCTTTTAATCAAACTTTAAATGTGCTTAATCGTGAATTAATCAACCGCTACTTGTAACCGTCGACTTCAAGATTAAGTCATCAGTTTTGTCGAATAGTTATATAAATTGAACTTAGAGTTACGTCTCTGCATTTTTTTTACATTCAAACCCACCATAAACACAGTATAATTGAGTCCAGAAGTGGTGTAATCGGGTTCTTTATAAACGGGCATATCACCCTCGTGTTCGACCCTATATCACCTTGTAAGTCTATTATTCTTGTGTCGTTTTGTTTCTCAATTACTTGTGTACGAAAGCCCCATAATTCTGATGTCTTATCATCTATTATTCGGGTTATTAATTTTTGAGGTTAGGGTTAGGGTTGGTTGTTAGATTTGGGGAAGAAGATGACATCTTAGCATATGTTTAAGTATAATTAAATCCCAAACATTTCAACAAACATGTGCCTTGGTGTAGTGGTAACAGGTTGTCTATGCTAACCAGGGTAGCCGAGTTCGATCCCCACTAAGGCCAATCTTTTTTTGTTTTCTTTTATTTTCGTTTTTTTTAATTATTAAATTCACATAATAAGTTTAAATCTCAAAATAATCATAATAAATTCAATTGTTACTCAAAAATTATGAAAATTTAGGTGTAGATTCGTGACACCTCATAGAAAATTATTCCACTTTTATTTTCTAGAAAATGTATTATTTTTATATTTTATTGAATTTATTTGTTTTAATCGTATTTAATTGATTAAAAATTCATTTTTAATGATTTTAATCTCAAACTTTTTGGGTAATTATTTCTCATCATCGCGAACTCATATAACAATTATTGGTTCAGAAAACATTTAATTTTATTGACTTTTCTATTTTTAATCATTTAAACATAATTTAATCTCGTTAAATCAGTTTTAAATATAAATAAGTTTATATAAATTATGGGAAAATTATACTAATTTGTTTACATCAGAAATCATTCATTTTCTATAAAACTAGTATCTTTGGATCATGTCTTGTATTTATAGTCTTATTTATGTTTAATTAGATATAATTAATCATTTAATTATTTATACTATTAAATATCTATTTTAAAAATACTTTTATTATAAAATAGAAATATTCTTATGGTTGAAAGCCTTTATTATCATTTGTTGGATCACATTGTAACTCATAATTATTTATTTCAATATTTATGATTATTGCATTTATTTATAATAATTGTAATTAACTAAATTATTTTGTATTAATTATTTAAACATATTTTAACCTAATTATTCATTTGGTCATAATTATATTACCTAAATCGTAACTAAAAACTTTGATATATTATTTTAATATACAACTTTTATATTAATTCGACTTATCGTAAAAACTCTAATTCCCCAAATCGACTTAGCAAACCCTAATGCCTTAGACCCTAGTTACCTTAGACTCTTAGACTTTTCCTTATTAGTATTCTTACACATTATAGGTTGAATTCCTCGGAATTCCCATTACTTAGCTCACGACCGCTTAAGTTGGATTTTGAGCGCTTTCGCAAACTGTGAGTATATCTTTCCCCTTTTACTGTTTTACTATTTTGGGGTGACTCATGTACTTACTATCAAGTTTCTATTTCTTTTACTAAATGAAATTCTCATGTGTGTTTGCTTTATGTTAATTGGTGTGTCTATGGCTTGTCAAAATCATTAACCGCTGGGCGGCCTAGCATTTCAATGAATAGTACTATGGTATACCCCCTTGAGACTCTGTTAAGAGAATCTTGGTCATTGTCTTGTTAATTCATTATTCAGTTGGTTAGTCATGTGTTAGTCATTATTCTCAGGTTTGGTTTTGAACGGATATTACTTATTACATAATTGCAAATGGTACCGCACATGAATTGCTAAACACTTTTCTACTATATTTATTTAAACATGGTATGCTCACCAATACAACTTTTGTATTGACCAAACTATTTTGTACATGTTTCAGGTTGTTTTGAGATGCATCCTTTAAGCTTTCGGATTTATATTTAGATTTTGATTCATTGTATTTCAATTTAGTTAGCAGTTAGAATCGTTGTATTTCATTTGAATGTAATAAATTATTTAATTAATGTGTTTAAATTTACACTTTAGTCCATGAGTTATTGAACAATCGTCACTACGTGACACCTCGATGTTTCCGCCATCGGTTGGGGTGTTACATGCACGATAGTGATGATTGTTCAATAGCTCATTGTACAAAATGAAAGTTGAATAATATTAAACAATTTACAATTAATCTTACAAGTAATGATTACAGAAGTTAATTAATATAAACAAGGTCCAAAGCTCCTATGTGTTCCAAGACTTGTACAACTTCCAATAGCAAATAAACCTACAACATGTTAAGTTGGAAAGATGGGGGGGTCAACTATAAATAGTTGGTGAGACTACATAGGTTTTGCATATAGTTGAAAACAATGTGTTGTATAACAATCATAGTTGAAGTATCATAATGAGTAATGATAGAATATGAGTCCGACATGTAACAATGTGTCTTTTGTACAATCAAACGTTGTGTCGACTGAGGCCTAACTCGCAAGTTAGTAAAAGTGTAACTGTTATCGATCATCCCTGAATTTATGTGGGGGGATGGGTTTGTCAGACCTATAGCGCTATAATCTAAACAGGCGGCTTGATCAATGTTAATGATTGTACTGTGTCTTTTTGTTACAGTCAAATTGAGTCAGCAAGTTTCAACAATGTAAGAATGAGTAATTGCTAGTGTATTAAAATGTTTAAACATGTTTCACCCCAAAAATATAAAACAGAAAAAGAGGCTATGTAAACTCACTGTTCGTGTAATAACTTGAAATATGTCGAACCGCAAAGTTTGGATTAGAATATCCCAAAGGATTAACCTAAATGAATAAATAATAATTTGTAAGGGAACGAACTTATAGTCTAAGTTATCTAAGATTCGGCACTTAGGGTTATGTAGACTAAATTTGGGGATTCCAGAGTTTTTGAATTTAACTATAGTTGATTTTAAATAATTTTAATATTTAATAAAAATATTATGATCTCTATTAATTGTTTCAAATTATGGATCTTAAATAAATAAACAAAAACATCAATAATGGAACGGCTTAAATATGTAAATATTTGATTTTATGCAATTTCATATGAAATTAAAGTAATAATAATTTAAATCAATTAAATATGATAATCACAAGTCCATTTTATACTGAGATACTAACAATAATTTCAGAATTTTTAGGACTTATAATTTTGATATCTTTATATTTTAAATTTATTTATGAACATAGAATCCAATAATTTGAAAATAAATACAAATAAAGTGCAAAAATGTTATTTTAATCTTATAAGAGTACTTAATATGTGATTTAAGTGAAAAATAATTTTAAAAATTATTTTTCATGTTATTTTCATTTAAAACATAATTTATTTAAATATAATCAACTAAATAAGAATAAATCATAAAAGTAGATAAAAATATTATTTTTATAGAAAATAAAATTATCAAAAAGTTTTATACGGTTAGAGATAGCTCAACAAAAAAATTGGTATGAAAATGATTAGAAATGAATTTTCTATGAATTAATTATGGTTTAAACAAAATAAATAAATTAAAATAATAAATAAATATTTTTCAGAAAAATAAAATTATAAACATAAACTTTAGGTTCTTATAAGACTGAGATAATTTTTCTAAAAAATTGGGACAAGGTTTACTATTTGTAATAAGTAAATGTATTTAATAGTTAAAATATAAAATAAAAGGAAAGATTGCCTAAAAAAATCACAAACCCGATCCCTGGAGACTCGAACCTGTGACCATACGTTTGCAAGGCCACACCGAGACCAACTAGTTTGGGTCTGTGTTTGTTGAATATTACGGACTCGGCTTTTATTTAAACACAACCTGAAATCAACAAATCCCCAATTTCTAATCATAAAGCCTAACCACCTAATCAAGCCAATAGACCACGAAAACGATATAGTTAATCTGTGAAACTATAGGGCTTTTATCCTATAACAAAAATCTACCATATTGCATCTCAGAATTGGGAGTTACAGGGCTGTTTCGACGATGAATAGAAGGGCATACGTCGATGGCTCCAATAGGGTAAAATTATATGTGCAGATTGGATTGTTGAAAGAATTGGCGAGTGGATTTTGTGCAGAGGATGTCGAAAAGAATCATGAAGGTTTTAGGATAGTCTAATTTATATCAATCAAGTCAATTAAGATCGAGTCTATCCCTAGCCAAGTTTACGCTTGAAAAGTGTAATATTGGCAACGATTTGATGGTAATTACGCATGATTTATGGCTAGATCAGATTGATTAGCTTCAGATTTGGATTATGAAATGGTTAATTGTGTTAGATCCCGTAATTTAGGCAAGATTTAAGGCGATTTGGTAAGATTTGAGCTTGGTGTTTGACTTTGTTGTTGACTGGGATAAATAAGGGAAGGTGTTAAGTTTAAATATGTGGGATATAATTACAAACAGATTGTGTGGTCTAGATGGTTGATACGTGCTATGGCTCCCAGTCAGACCCGGGTTCGAGTCCCTGGTCTATCAAAAATCCTTTTTTTTAGCTGTGCAGAGAGGGGAGAGGAAATGTGGGCCAGATATGGGGTTTGGACTTCGGGTATTGGGTTGGCTTTCATGATTCAGATCACAAAGAGAGCCTGGGTGTGATATGTTGTTGGTTTAGTAAATAAAATTGATAAATCCACTTCTAAGACATCAAGTTATTATTGTTTTATTTATTTATTATTATTATTATTATTATTATTAGCATAAAGAATGTATTATATATATTGAAATATATATATATATATATATATATATAAAGAGTTTAAAATATATTGTTTCTTAGAAAAAATTTGTATTTGTTTGAACTTATACCAACTTTAAAGTATTCAAAATATGAGAGATTGTTTTGAAATAATGCTTCAAAAATTTAGGCATGACTATATTTATAAAAATATTACATGGGTAAAAGTGGAGATTTTATAAATCCAAAAAATTAGAGGAAAACGTGTAATGTTACAGCCTCCCCTATTTTTGGAAACTTCGTCCCGAAGTTATTAAAAACATAGGGTTGAGGATGATTGGGTAGAAATTAAGGCAACTGTGACTTGAAAAAATTTGAGTTAAGGCACGACATGAATTTATAGGTAACAGAATAAACTTGTTTCGAATAATTTGGATAAGAGGTTTGATATGTGTGAGTTTTAAAGATTGGATTAGGTTTGTCTGAAATAGCAAGGAGAATGAGAATCTAACAAAACTCTAAACTCTAAGTTTTAGGAACCCTAAAAGAAATGCATGAGTTGATTGACTATAGAAAGACTAAATGAACTAACAAAACCTTATTAGAACTTCACACCACCTTAACGTACCTGTAAATTCATGATTAAGTTCCGGACCACAATCACCAATTTACCTTACATTAGGGTTTTGTGTCCTTCTATGACTCTAAACACACATGTAAGTAATGCAAAATAACCTTGTGAATGAATCGTATAGAATGTATCCAAAAATGAGTCCAACTGTTAAGCAGGAAAAAGACTTCTACCAGTCAGTGAGTAGGAACCTCTACCGATTGTTGAGCAGGTGCGATAGCCTCTACCAGTCGTTGAGCAGGTTGTAGGGCCTCTATCGACTGTTGAGCAGGCATGATGACCTCTACCAATCGTTGAGTAGGTTATTTGGTACGCTACTAACTGTTGAGCAAGTACTTCATCCTCTATCAGTTGTTTGATTAAGTGTACCAATTATTACACACATAAATTGCAAATTGATAATTTGTTCATGTAAGTAATCAAGTATCAGGTATAGCATGCGAGTTGTAATAGAGTTTCTTTAGACAAGGTTAATGACTCTAGGTGTGTTTATAGCAAATAGTTTATATTCCATGACTTCTAGTATCAAATGTTCAAATATGGTAGATAATCGAAACCTCATTTATAACTAAGGATTAAGTTTGATGCAACACATAATCAAGTTTAATAGTTTGGTTATCATGGGTAACTAGCTCATGTTTGAGAAGGTGAAAGATATGAATTTAGTTCTTGAGGGGATAATGAAAAATCTCGAAGCAGAATCAAGGTTGCGAGAGATAGTGAATGTGAAGATGGTTAATAAGGAGTTTATTTTATATTAAGGAGATTATGTAGCAGTGTAAATTGTCGGGTTAAAGTAGGGATAAGAAATAGGATGAAGATAGAGAATAGAAACAAGTAGAGTTGCAAGTAAGAGAAGCAAGTACTAGTTAAAATCCTAAGGTTATAGACTAGATTATTTTTCTAATAACCTAATTCCCTATAACCATGGCTCTGATAGCAATCTGTAACACCCCGACCGATGGCGGAATCATCGAGGTGCACGATAGTGATGATTGTTCAATAGCTCATGGTACTAAATGAAAGTGGAATAATATTAAACAATTTTCAATTAATCTTACAAGTAAAGATTACAAAAGTTGATTAATATAAACAAGGTCCAAAGCTCCTATGTGTTGCAAGACTTGTACAACTTCCAATAGAAAATAAACTTAAAACATGTTAAGTTGGAAAGACGGGGGGTCAACTATAAATAGTTGGTGAGACTACATAGGTTTTGCATATAGTTGAAAACAATGTGTTGTATAACAATCATAGTTGAACTATCATAATGAGTAATGATAATATATGAGTACGACATGTAACAATGTGTCTTTTGTACAATCAAACCTTGTGTCGACTAAGGCCTAACTCGCAAGTTAGTAAAAGTGTAACTGTTATCGATCATCCCTGAATTTATTCGGGGGATGGGTTTGTCAGACCTATAGCGCTATAATCTAAATAGGCGGCTTGATCAATGTTAATGATTGTACTGTGTCTTTTTGTTACAGTCAAATTGAATCAGCTAGTTTCAACAATGTAAGAATGAGTAATTGCTAGTGTATAAAAATGTTTAAACATGTTTCACCCCAAAAATATAAAACAGAAAAGGGGGCTATGTAAACTCATTGTTCGTGTAATAACTTGAAATATGTCGAACCGCAAAGTTTGGATTAGAATATCCCAAAGGATTAACCTAAATGAATAAATAATAATTTGTAAGGGAACGAACTTATAGTCTAAGTTATCTAGGATTAGGCACTTAGGGTTTTGTAGACTAAATTTGGGGATTCCAGAGTTTTTGAATTGAACTATAGTTGATTTTAAATAACTTTAATATTTAATAAAAATATTATGATCTCTATTAATTATTTCAAATTATGGATCATAAATAAATAATCAAAAATGTCAATAATGGAACGGCTTAAATATGTAAATATTTGATTTTATGCAATTTCATATGAAATTAAAGTAATAATAATTTAAATCAATTAAATATGATAATCACAAGTCCATTTTATACTGAGATACTAACAATAATTTCAGAATTTTTAGGACTTATAATTTTGATATCTTTATATTTTAAATTTATTTATGAACATAGAATGCAATAATTTGAAAATAAATACAAATAAAGTGCAAAAATGTTATTTTCATCATATAAGAGTACTTAATATGTGATTTAAGTGAAAAATAATTTTAAAAATTATTTTTCATGTTATTTTCATTTAAAAGATAATTTAATTAAATATAATCAACTAAATAAGAATAAATCATAAAAGTAGATAAAAATATTATTTTTATAGAAAATAAAATTATCAAAATGTTTTATATGGTTAAAGATAGCTCAACAAAAAAATTGGTATGAAAATGATTAGAAATGAATTTTCTATGAATTAATTATGGTTTAAACAAAATAAATAAATTAAAATAATAAATAAATATTTTTCAGAAAAATAAAATTATAAACATAAACTTTAGGTTCTTATAAGACTGAGATAATTTTTCTAAAAAATTGGGACAAGGTTTACTATGTATAATAACTAAATGTATTTAATAGTTCAAATATAAAATAAAAGGAAAGATTGCCTAAAAAAATCACAAAACAGGTCCCTGGAGACTCGAACCTGTGACCATACGTTTGCAAGGCCACACCCAGACCAACTGGTCTGGGTCTGGATTTGTTGAATACTAAGGACTCGGCTTTTATTTAAACACAACCTGAAATCAACAAATCCCCAATTTTTAATCATAAACCCTAACCACCTAATCAAGCCAATAGACCACGAAAACAATACAGTTAATCTGCGAAACTATAGGGCTTTTATCCTATAACCAAAATCGACCATATTGCATCTCAGAATTGGGACTTACAAGGCTGTTTCGACGATGAATAGAAGGGCATACGTCGATGGCTCCAATGGGGTAAAAATATATGTGCAGGTTGGATTGTTGAAAGAATTGGTGAGTGGATTTTGTGAAGAGGATGTCGAAAAGAATCATGAAGGTTTTAGGATAGTCTAATTTATATGAATCAAGTCAATTAAGATCGAGTCTATCCCTAGCCAAGTTTACGCATGAAAGGTGTAATGTTGGCAACGATTTGATGGTAATTACGCATGATTTATTGCTAGATCAGATTGATTAGCTTCAGATTTGGATTCTGAAATGGTTAATTGTGTTAGATCCCGTAATTTAGGCTAGATTTAAGGCGATTTGGTCAGATTTGAGCTGGGTGTTTGACTTTGTTGTTGACTGGGATAAATAAAGGAAGGTGTTATGTTTAAATATGTGGGATATAATTACAAACAGATTGTGTGGCCCAGATGGTTGATACGTGCTATGGCTCCCAGTCAGACCCGGGTTCGAGTCCCTGGTCTATCAAAAATCCTTTTTTTTAGCTGTGCAGAGAGGGGAGAGGAAAGGTGGGCCAGATATGGGATTTGGGCTTCGGGTATTGGGCTGGCTTTGATGGGTCAGATATGTTGTTGGTTTAGTAAATAAAATTGATAAATCCACTTCTAAGACATCCGGTTATTATTGTTTTTTTAATTTATTATTATTATTATTATTAGCGTTAAAAGTGTATTATCTATATATATATAGGGGATGGATATTATGAAAACCCACTCTTGTAGTGGAAACCATGAAAACTTAATCCTAACCATCCATTTTGTTGGATCAATGGATGAGATCAATTGTGAAGTCTTTTTGGTAAGGAAAATATTATTATAATTTGAAAAGTACATAGAAGGGTATAAGAGGAAATGAAAGTTTCTTCTCTTTCCTATTTCTTGTCAAACATCACCATCATCTTTATCTTCTCTCCTCTCTCCTCTCTCATCTCCATCTCCTCCAACCATCTCTATCTTCTCTCCTCCCTCCTTCTTCTTTAACTTGAAGAACATGATCTATATCTACTCTTCTCCCTCGTCCTTTTTTAACTTCTTGGTGTTGTTTCACTTTTATGACCAATAACAATCATATTTCTTCTTTTTCCCTCTCTTTCTCCTCCTTCTTCATCTTCTTGGTGTTCTTCATCCTCTTGGTGAATAGTAACAGTAGTGGTGGTGAATCATAGTTCCAGTAACAATAATCTTTCTTATCTCTCCTCCCTCCTCCATCGAAAGTGGGTTTTAAAGTGGTTGGTTTTCCGGTGGTTGGAGATGTGGCCGGAGAAGATAGATCCACCGGAGAAAACGACCGTCCGGCATCTCTCTCTCTTTCTCAAGTCTTTTTTTTTTGGTATGTGTGATTTTTTACTAGTTTTCACTTCATAAGTTTTTATTATGTGTGATTTTTTATGTGTTCTTGATTTGGGTTTTTGTTTGGTGATAACCTAGTTTTTTATTTGGGTTTTTTTTTCATTTATTCATTTTTATTATTTTTATATAAAAAAAATTGAAGTAGGTTTTGCTTTGATTGTGAAGATATTCATCCGAGGTGTTAGAAGGTAACCGGAGACGATTAGAGAGGATGGTCGGTGTTAACAGAGAATAAGGGGTTGAAGGTGTTCTTTGTGGTTGTGTCCTTAATGTGGTTGTGTCCTTAAAAGAGTTCTTTGTAGTTGTGTCCTTAATGTGTATGTTATTTGTCAGAATATTTAACATGTATTACGTTTTATATTTGTTATTGGGTTGTTTGCAAAGGTAACATGAGTTAGTAACCTGTGTTATTTTGGTGTTGTTCCATTTTATGACCTTTAATTGTACTCAGAAGTAATGCTGTTGTGCTGTAACTTGTATTAACACTTCATGGAAAAGGTAACAAGTGTTAATGTTGCATAAGAGCGTAACATGTGTTATTTGGCCAGATCAACGTGTCTAGTATGACGGTAAAAATGAAAAAAAAAAGTATATACTACATTCTAATAAAAGTAAGCTTAAAAGGTTCAACAAGGACCTACTAAAGGTCACTTGCTTTTTTTATGACACGTGTTTCAAAAAGAATGTCAAAGACTAGCAAAAAAAAGGAAAGGTAACATGTGTTAGTTAGGCATAAAAAGGTAACATGTGTTATTTGTTCTGATAAAGTTGACTAAGTAGCACTGTAAAAAATTAAAAAAAAAAAAGATATACCTACACAAAATATTCAAAATAACAATAAGCATAAAAAGCTTCAATGGGGACCCCTTACATAGTTTGTTGTCATGCATGTTACCCTTTGCATAAATAGGGTAACATGTGTTATCTGACCAAGTCTGCGTGCTTGGTAGCAAAGTCAAGATGAACAAGAGAAAAACCTACTCAGGACATTTAAATGAATATAAATCATAAAAGCTTCGAAAGGGGCTAAATAAAGGTCACATACTATTTTGTGATGCATATTAAAAAACAGGCTGTCAACCAAAGAAAGGACATGTCTTGCTTACCACTATAGACTGTTAAACTTTTATTTATTGTCAACCTTATTTTTGTCTTGCTTACCACTATAGTTTTCACATCACCAGTTTACTGAGAAATAAATAATACAAACTATTAACACACGTTATTACAAAGTATCATTACAAAACAATTGAATAGGTTTATCACTTGTTCAATATGAATAGGTTTATCTCTTGTTCAATAGTTTGTAATGATACTTTGTAATAACATGTGTTAATAGTTTGTATGCCTTATGAAGTAAAAACTATAGTGGTAAGCAAGACAAACTATTAACACACATTATTACAAAGTATCATTAAAAACTATTGAACAAGATCGAAAAACCTACCCCCGACATTTAAATGAACTGCATAGAAGGGTAACATGTGTTAATGTTGCATGAGAGGTTAACATGTGTTATTCGGTAATATATGCTAAACTTGTATTTATTGTCAGTCTTTTTTTGTCTTGCTTACCACTATTGTTTTCACTTCAAAAGTTTACTGAGAAATAAAGCATACAAACTATTAACACACATTATTACAAAGTATCATTACAAACTACTAACTACTTTACAAAATAACTTGTATTTATTGTCAGCCTTTTTTTTTCTTGCTTACCCCTATAGTTTTCACTTTATAAGTTTACTAAGAAGTAAAGCATACAAACTATTAGCACGCGTTGTTAAGAAAAAGTATCATTACAAACTATTGAACAAATAGATAAACCCATCCAGGACATTCAAATGAACTGTATGGAAATGTAACATGTGTTAGTTGGTCATAAAGGGGTAACATGTGTTATCTGATTTGATAAAGTTAAAACGGTTTCCCCAATATACCCATGAGAAGAACTAACATTTGTTAGTATGGGTGGTGTGGTAAAATATGTTAACACTCGTTATTACAAAGAATCATAACAAACTATTAATCACTTTAACTTGGTTACCCATTATCCAGATGTAACTTGGTTATTATATTCACTTAATGTACTTCTAATATGAACATTGTCTTAAAAAAAATCAAAAGTGAAGTATCACTTTAACAAAATAAATATAGTAAATCTATGCATTGAGTACTAAAAAAGAAAAGTATATTCAGAAGCTTCAACAATGACCTAATAAAGGTCACTTGTTTTTTTTTTTTTTTTTTTGTGTGACACATGTTTCAACAAGAATGTCAAACACTAGAAAAAAATGGTAACATGTGTTAGTGAGGTAACATTTGTTAAAGTTGTATTACAAAGTATACTGAGAAATAAAGCATACAAACAATTAACACACGTTATTACAAAGTATGATTACAAACTATTGACCACTTTAACAAAATAAATCTAGTAATTCTATGCATTGGCTACCAAAAAGAAAACGCTATCCAAAAACTTTTCTACATATTTTTCTTGGCATCTTTGGACTTCGTATCTTAACATATGTTAACCGTGGGGGGGGTCTTCGTTATCAACTGCAAAACAATAGATGAGATGTTAAACGGTGTGACCAACTCATCATCTAACATACTAACAGAAGTAACACATGTTAACCTACTCAAACATTTCATCAAACACATGGAGTGCATATATCCAAAACACAAAAGTCATTATAATTAGCTTCCATACATTCACCATTAACTTTAAATAGACATCCATATATCCATAACACAAAAGACCTAATAACTAACTACCTTCCATCATTCACCATTAACTTCTAACATACTAACAGAATAACACATGTTAACCCAGTCAGGCATTTCTTCAAACACATGGAGTTCATATATCCAAAACACAAAGGACATTATAATTACCTTCTGTACATTCACCATTAACTTTAAATGGACATCCATATATCCAAAACACAAAAGACATTATAACTAACTTCTCATACATTCACCATTAACTTCTAACATACTAACAGAAGTAACACATGTTAACCCAGTTAGGCATTTCATCAAACACATGGAGTGCATATATCCAAAACACAAAAAACTTTATAATTACCTTCCATACATTCACCATTAACTTTAAATGTACATCCAAAACAAAATTGGTCTTTGGACCTAAAACCTCATAACCCAAAATATTAATAATTTTATTTTCTAATACCCATTTCATCTTTTACTTTCATCACAACAAAAAAGATAATATCCATCACCCTTATAATCAAATTCAGTAATAATATTACCATGTAAAAAAAACCTTAAATATACCAGCATGATAATTATTATTTCTAACAAAATATGAACTTTTTATAAAAAAAAATATCATATTTTTTTTCAATCTCTATAAAGAAAAGTTGAACTTTTTATAAACAAAATTCCATTCATAACCATCAAACCCTTTCAATCCATCTTTTTGTTTTCTTATCTACAGAGAGAAAGTTCTAGAGAGAGAGAAATTGTGGAGGAGGTTTCACCCACTGGTTGTAAACTCCACAAATTCAGATCCATACCTGGTTACGAAGAAAACTTCGAGAAGGAGATAAGATCTTCGACGCTTGTTCATAAGATATATTGTTGTAGTAGACGGTGGTGGTTATGGTGGTCGATGGTGGTTGTGGTGGTGGTGGTGGTGGTGGTAGTGGTGGTGGTGGTGATTCTAGAGAGAGACAGAGAGAGGGTAGAGAGAGAAGGGAATGGTCTGAATTTGAAAATAAAATGAAGAGAGAGGGAGAAAACAATATATATAGGGAGAGAGAAAGAAGCCTTGAAACTTGATGTTGACATGAGGGTGGTTTTACAAATATACCCTTCTCCACAATATTAAATCATTATTTTCTTAGGTGATATGGCTCATTCTAAGCCACAAGATGAGTTTTCATGGTTTACACTATAACTAAGGTTTTCTTCATATACTTACACTATATATATATATATATAAAGAGTTTAAAATATATTGTTTCTTAGAAAAAAATTGTATTTGTTTGAATTTATACCAACTTCAAAGTATTCAAAATATGAGAGATTGTTTTGAAATAATGCTTAAAAAATTTAGACATGACTATATTTATAAAAATTTAACATGGGTAAAAGTGGGGATTTTATAAATCCTAAAAATTGGACGAAAACGTGCAATGTTACAGTCAACTCATCACACACTGCCACCTCCGCGTCATACTCTCCCTCGGCATCGATGTTGCGGTAAGGATTGAAACCAAGGGGAGCACCAAACTGCTTCGATTTCTCTAACAGGCGGGCGACAGCTTGAACCATGGCTGGTTCCTCCCATATACGGGAAAACACCTACAACACGCAAGTCATGAGCATCAGGGACAAGATGACAAAATAACACAACACATATAAGTTAAACTAGGAAGACGTACCCCTCGAATTCTAGTGGTCATCAGCCATGTAACGTTGTGTGATACCCCGCTATTTCAGGTTCCTGATTTTACAAAACTCTAGTTACTTGCATTTTACTTGACTAGAATAACTAGATAAGTTACACGTGCACACACTAGCCATATATGTATCTATAGGTTGTCATGGATTGACAAACAAAAGATTAAACATATAAAATTATATAAACATTAATCTATGTGTGCACATGAACCTTTTATGCTTGTATATATATATATATATATATATATGCATATACACTAGGCTTGATAAATGATTATCTATATTTGTTAAGTACCTTCTAGAAGCTAACACACATACATACATGTATATATAAACACACGCATACACATGGGCACAAGGACATGTGTATCAACTAACATAACCACTTTGATTCCTTTCCTTCCTACTTTGGCCGAATACAACCATCACCAACCATGTCACTTACAACAAACTTTCACTAAAATGGAAACTATAACCCTTTCTCTGTCTTTCCTTGTTGGCCGAAAACATGCCTTCCCACCACCACACATGCTCTAAATTCATTGGCAATCATATAAGACAAATAGAACCATCCAAAACTTTCTAGCCGAAAGTGACATGACAATGCAACATGCTATACAAGATCACCATGCAATCCTTTTCCTTCCCTATGACACCTTACGGCCAAGAAGCAAACAAAGAAGTCCCTATCAACATAAATCCTTCACCCATTTAGTTAAGCATCACTTCACTCCAAAAATCCAAGCAAAACAATTACCACTATGAGAAAGAAACAAACATTCCTTCTTGTCTAAACAATGCGGCCGATAGGGACATCTCAAGAACACACCAAGGAAAGGGACAAGACAAGGTTTTAATCACTCTTATTGTCCTTCATTGGCGGCCGCATGACATCAAGAAAGCCACCCTAGGAATGATTGTAAGTTACATCTAAATGGACTCTAAGACAAGCCTACAAACCCACACCTTGCTAAGTTAACCTTTCCCCTTATATCCACACCAATCCCAATTGGCCAAGACCAAAGACAAACCTCTCACAAGTCACTATCTTTCACTATCCCATGATTAGCATGCTTAATCAATGCACCATCCAAGAAGCTTACCCTTTCCCAATTTTATTTTGCCCTCTACCCTATTCGACTTCTATATAAAGGCACCATACCTCATTCTCAAATGCACACCAACATCATTCATTCACTCTCTCTAAACTTTCAGATCTTGAACATCATAGCCGAAGCCTTGCAAGACTCGTGGAAGAGCCTTGGAAGCTATCAATCCTTCGATCACTTCTTGGTAAGATCTCCATACCCCTAAACTATAATCTAGTCCTTTCTACCCCACCTTGATTGACTATAGGTTGGTTTAAACTCATGAACACACACTTTGTCATAGATTTTATTTACTCTTGCTCACTAATGAACACACTATCTTGACACCACATCAATCGGCTCTTATAATACCCTTGATGCCGAAACCATGCTTTTATATCCTAAGATCACATAGATCACTGTGTGTAAAGATCGGTTTTTGTAATAAAAGCACTTTCGATTCAAGTTGAGCTTTAAGACTAGTGTCGGGTAGACAAACTGTATGATAAAACTTGTGATTTACCATGCTTCTAACAAATCATAGGGTGAGTACTGTCCGGACAATAGTAGCTACACTTCATTAGATCACAAGCATCTCTATCAGGCGAGTTTCACTACTCTTTTTCTCAAAAGCATTCGTCTCGGAAGGAGACAACTTTCTAAACTTTTTCATAGTTCGGTTTGGGACTACTTTTACACATCCCGGGTTTGGGGTGCTATGATTCACTAGGTGAATCTGCTTTCACTAATTCATGCTTTACGTCCTTGATGAACTAAACCAACTCTATCATTGAAGTCCTTCTAAATACCGAATGAGTTGTCGGATGGCAAGCGGGTTACTAGTTGATAGCGCTATTAGGTCTCCCAAACAACTCACATCGTGTGCTGGAGAGCATGGGTGTGAACTATAACTCAACATATTATCATTGTTGATAGACAATGATGCAAGGCACTTTGCTCACTATTGTGGGATCTCGTTGTTTAGCAGTTCGGTATTACCGGTTTTAGTTATCATGTGTGGGCTAGCTACCCCTGGCATGTGAATTAGCATTTAATCGTCAAAACATGGTCTGGAGGACCTACGTATTTACCAAACTTTGTGAACTCACCAACTTTATGTTGACCCACGATTACTATACCTTTTTGCAGGACACTAGTTCGAAGCACGAGTAGGGCATGCATCATATGTCATCATGGGGATATGAATAATTATCTATTTTCGAATGTTTAATTGTCTATTATGATTTCAAACTCGTTGTCTTACTCTGACTATTTGAATAACTATTATCTTTAAAATTCGCTTCCACAACTATTGAAATATTTAATCATCAATGAAACTTGTTTTATGATAACGAACTAAATGGTTTGGGCATTTAGAGTCGTTCATGTGACTTATGGCTATAGAGATCCTGCTATGTCACATGCCTCGTGGTATAAACCCCACAGTGGAAATTGAGGGTGTGACAGATTGGTATCAGAGCCAATGGTTATAGTGAACTAGGATTGCATTCTAGTCTATAATCATCATAGCATAAGTAGTAGTTACACTCATTACCTTAAGTGCACAACTTGATAATTTCTGGAATACGTGTACTAATCTAGCATATTGCAGGAAAGACCATGAGTAACTCTACTGATAACTATTCTTCTCGTGCTATCGAGGGACAACAAGCTCCATTAGTGGATCCCTACCTACGTCCAGTTTCATTTCAGGATTCACATTGGGAAACCAACCATTGGCATTGGTTTACCGATATGTTGCAATCTTGGGTTGTAGGTTATGGAGTGCCAGCTAGAGTTCCTCCTATTATAGATTCTTGGGAAAGATCTTTTGCAGGTATGGTGAGGCACGTTCATACTGAGTTGGACAATGCGTTCACTGCTGTGCAACAGTTTAAGTTCTGGAGGAGGAATGCAGATGAGACAATGAGGCACATGGAAGGTCAGATAGGCCACTTGATGACTGAGATGGCAGTCGTCAAGAGGGAAGCTTCTGAGACTAGGCAAGAGTTGGTTGCCACTAGACAGAGTTTAGCAAATACTATGCAAGAATTGAATACCGTTCGTAATAGGCTTATAGCAGCCTTAGGGATAGATGTAGAGGATCATGAGGAGGATCCCGAAGAGGAACCTATGGAGGAAGAAGATGATGCTATTGGAGCAGCCATTGAGGCAGCATTTGAAGAAGAGCTCGAACCAGAAGAGGAAAACGATCTATTTGAAGTCGAGATTCAAGATGAAAGCGATGATGAGGGCTCGTGTGTGGATCATATGGACGATTGATTTATACTATCTTAAGTATCATATATATTCGTATAATAACTTTTATTTTGTCGTATGAGATCTGAGAATCGTTTATTCTATGTTATTATTATTATTACCATCAATCTACTACTTTATCTTATTCTCGCGTTCATAATCCTTGTTACATTCTAGTTTACTTATACTGCATGAACGATGGTATGCGGAACATATTATTGTTTTCTCATAAGTATAATGTAAATGTAGAATTGCTATGACGGGTAGAGGAAATGGTAGAGGCAGCATCAGCATGACGCAAGAAGAACTGAGCACACTAATCAATGATCGGGTTGTAGCAGCCTTGGCAGCTTTTCAGGCTGGCCAACCTGCTCATCACCCTCCGACTTGTATCTACAAGTCATTCATGGATTGTAAGCCTCATAACTTTGGAGGATCTGAAGGAGCGGTCGGACTACTTAGGTGGTTCGAAAAGGTCGAATCGTGCTTTGCTATGTGCGATTGCCCGCCGACTGATAGGGTTAAGTATGCCACAGCTACGCTTGAGAAAGCGGCCTTATCGTGGTGGAATGCCCAAGTGCAGCTGCTAGGAGTTGATGTGGCAAATGCTACCTCGTGGGCAGATTTCAAGGAACTCATGAAGGAGGAGTACTGTCCTTGAGATGAAATTCAGAAATTGAAGACCGAGTACCTCAACCTGAAGATGGTGGGGTCGGAGATTGAGAGCTATACTACCAGGTCGCATGAACTGACGACAATGTGCCCTAACTACTCCACTCCGCTCTACAAACGAATTGAGTTGTATATCCAGGGCCTAGTACCTCAGATTAAGGGAATGATCACTGCTGCTAACTTCAACAACCTCCGGCAGGTGATTCGCTTGGCTCACCAGCTGACTGATCAGAAGGTGGAAGAGGGACTCCTACCCCCTCGAGGAGCTCCATCTTCTAACACCAATGATAACAAGAGGAAGTGGGAGAATGCATCTGGCAGACTCTCGACTAACGGTAATCAGCAGCAACAGCAAAACAAGAAACATGACAACGGTAGCAACCGTAATCAGTCACAGAGTGGTTATCAGGGACACCGTGCCAAGTGCAATAAGTGCAACTATCACCACTCAGGACCCTGTAACAGGATCAAGTGCGATCGCTGTGGTAAGATGGGTCACTTACAGAAGGACTGTAGAGTCAATGTTCCAGAAAGTCAGCCAGCACCTCAGCAAGGACAGCAAGAAAGGAACAATAAGGGTTGTTACCAGTGTGGGAATGAAGGTCACTTCAAGAAGGACTGCCCACAGCTGAACGTGAATGGTAACAGCAACAACGGTGGGAACCATAACAACGCTGGTGGTAACAGAAATGGGAACAACCACAACAACGCTCCCAACAACAACAACCACAACCACAACAACAACAACGGGGCTCGTGGGAGAGCTTTCGTGATTGATTCAGGAGAAGCTATGAATGACAACAATGTCATGACGGGTACGTGTTCCTTAAACGACAACCTTGCTTCTGTTTTGTACGATACTGGTGCGGACTTTAGTTTTGTGTCATCAAAACATAGCAAACATCTAGGGATAGTTCCTACTCTTCTTGATACCCCACATTCTATAGAATTAGCTGATGGGAAGCCTGTCGAGGTAACCCGCATCTATCGTGACTGCAAGCTCGAACTAGATGGGCAGTTGTTTGCCATCGATCTTCTACATATCACCCTCAGAAGCTTTGATCTTGTGGTTGGCATGGACTGGTTGCCCAAGCAACGCGCTGAAATTCTCTGTCAAGAGAAGGTTGTTCGTATCCCTCTCTCTAATGGAGAACTGCTAACTATTCGGGGTGATCGTGGTGGTGCCATGGTAGGCATCATCTCATTCCTTAAAGCCCTGAAGTGTATTCGAAAGGGCTATCCGGCCATTCTGGCTAATATTTCCGATACTCGAACGAAAGTCGAACGGGGATTGAAGATATCCCAATAGTCTGTTATTTTCCAGATGTATTTCCTGAAGAATTACCTGGACTTCCACCTGTTCGTCAAGTGGAGTTCCAGATAGATCTTGCACCTGGAGCGGCCCCAGTTGCACGCGCACCATATCGCCTAGCGCCAGGCGAACTTCAAGAACTGTCTACCCAACTCCAAGAGCTATTGGATCGGGGTTTTATTAGACCTAGTTCTTCACCATGGGGAGCCCCAGTCCTATTCGTTAAGAAAAAGGATGGAAGCTTCCGTATGTGCATTGATTATCGAGAGTTGACCAAGGTGACGGTAAAGAATCGCTACCCTTTACCTCGTATCGATGACTTGTTTGATCAACTTCAAGGGTCAAGTTTCTATTCCAAAATTGATCTGAGGTCAGGATATCATCAGCTGAGAGTCCGAGAAGAGGATGTGGCGAAGACAGCCTTTTGAACTCGTTATGGACATTATGAGTTTTTGGTGATGCCATTTGGGCTAACTAATGCACCGGCTGTGTTCATGGATCTTATGAACCGCGTGTGTAAGCCTTATTTGGACAAATTCGTCATAGTGTTCATAGATGATATACTGGTCTACTCCAAGAACAGGGAAGAGCACGAGCAACACCTGCGATTGATATTGGAACTCTTGAGAAATGAGCAGTTGTATGCGAAACTCTCCAAATGTAACTTTTGGATACGAGAAGTCCAATTTTTAGGACATGTAGTCAACGAGGACAGAATATATGTCGATCCCGCCAATATTGATGCTATTAAACAGTGGGAGGCACCTAGGACTCCTACGGAGGTGCGCCAATTTCTTGGTCTTGCGGGATATTGTCGCAGATTCATTGAGGGATTCTCTAAGATCGCTCAACCCCTCACTGCTTTGACACATAAAGGTATTACTTACCAGTGGGGAGATGCCCAGGAATATGATTTTCAACTGTTAAAGGCAAAACTTTGCAGTGCACCAATCCTATCGTTACCAGAGGGTACAGACGATTTTGTGGTGGACTGTGATGCGTGTATCCAAGGGTTAGGGTGTGTGCTGATGCAGCGTGATAAGGTGATCGCGTATGCTTCACGTCAATTGAAGGTTCATGAGAAGAACTACACCACCCATGATTTGGAACTAGGAGCAGTAGTTTTTGCTCTAAAGATTTGGAGGCACTATCTCTATGGAACGAGGTGAACATGCAACAGCGTTGATGGGTCGAGCTTCTGAATGATTATGACTGTGCCATCAAATATCATCCAGGGAAAGCTAATGTAGTAGCAGATGCCCTCAGTCGTAAGGAGACGAAACCTAGTAGAGTGCGAGCGTTACAACTCACTATCCATTCCAATCTTCCTGACAAGATACGTAAAGCCCAGGGCGAGGCTCTGAAGGAAGAGAACGTCAGACTGGAGACACTGCATGGTGCGGATAAACATCTGGAACTGAGAACAGATGGTCTTCAGTACTTTGTGAATTGAGTCTGGATTCCACGTTTTGGAGATCTTAGACAACTTGTGCTCGATGAGGCTCACACCTCTCGTTATTCGGTACATCCTGGTTCAGATAGAATGTACCAAGATCTCAAAACCCTTTATTGGTGGCCAAACATGAAAACCGAGATAGCCACTTATGTTAGTAAGTGCTTGACTTGTGCGAAGGTTAAGATTGAATATGAGAAACCTTTAGGCTTACTCCAGCAACCAGAAATCCCTATGTGGAAATGGGATGGAATTTCCATGGACTTCATCACGAAGCTCCCTAAAACGCCAAGTGGGCATAATACGATTTGGGTTATCGTCGATCGCTTAACCAAATCGGCACATTTTCTGGCAGTAAAGGAAACTGACACGCTAGAGAAACTGTCCAACCTCTATCTCAAAGAGATCGTATCTAGGCATGGGGTGCCTACTTCTATTATATCTGATCGCGATTCACGATTTACCTCTCGTTTTTGGACTACTCTACAAGATGCTTTGGGAACTCGCTTAGATATGAGCACAGCCTATCACCCCCAAACGGATGGACAGAGTGAGCGTACCATCCAAACGTTGGAAGATCTGCTACGAGCGTGCGTAGTAGACTTTGGCAACCGTTGGGATAAGCACTTGCCGTTAATCGAATTCTCGTATAACAATAGTTATCACACTTCTATTCAGTGTTCGCCTTTTGAGGCACTATATGGACACAAGTGTAGGTCTCCCATCTACTGGACTGAAGTTGGGGATAGCCAACTGACAGGTCCCGAACTAGTGCACGAGACTTCTGAGAAAATCGTGCAAATCAGAAACCGGATAGCTGCTGCACGTGATCGACAGAAAAGTTACGCTGATGAGCGTAGGAAACCTTTGGAGTTCCAGATTGGGGACAAGGTACTGCTAAAGGTGTCACCTTGGAAAGGTGTGATACGCTTTCGGAAACGGGGGAAGTTGAACCTGCGGTACGTTGGACCATTCGAGATCGTAGAAAGGATTAGTCCAGTGGCGTACAGGTTAAACTTGCCTGAGGAACTCAGTGGAGTTCACAACGTGTTTCACGTCTCAAATCTAGAGAAGTGTCTTGCTGACACGACACTGGTAGTGCCACTGGAAGAGATCCATGTGGACGACCAGCTACGGTTCGTGGAGGAACCGGTGGAGATTCTTGAACAGGGCGTCAAGAAACTCAGACAAAGTACCATACCTATTGTTAAGGTACGATGGAATTCCCGTCTAGGACCGGAATACACGTGGGAACGCAGGGATCAAATGCGGCTTAAATACCCACATCTCTTTACTGAACCTGAACCTGTACATAGATCAAACGCTAAACATAAAGAAGCTACCTCAAAGTGAATTTCGAGACGAAATTCCTTTCAACTTGGGGATGATGTGACATCCGGGAACCAAGCATACATTTTTCTAGCTAGCTTTACTATTTACTTGCTGAATTTCGAGACAAAATTCTTTTCAACTTGGGGATGATGTGATACCCCGCAATTTCAGGTTCCTGATTTTACAAAACTCTAGTTACTTGCATTTTACTTGACTAGAATAACTAGATAAGTTCCACGTGCACACACTAGCCATATATGTATCTATAGGTTGTCATGGATTGACAAACAAAAGATTAAACATATAAAATTATATAAACATTAATCTATGTGTGCACATGAACCTTTTATGCTTGTATATATATATATATATATATATATATATATATATATATATGCATATACACTAGGCTTGATAAATGATTATCTATATTTGTTAAGTACCTTCTACAAGCTAACACACATACATACATGTATATATAAACACACGCATACACATGGGCACAAGGACATGTGTATCAACTAACATAACCACTTTGATTCCTTTCCTTCCTACTTTGGCCGAATACAACCATCACCAACCATGTCACTTACAACAAACTTTCACTAAAATGGAAACTATAACCCTTTCTCTTTCTTTCCTTGTTGGCCGAAAACATGCCTTCCCACCACCACACATGCTCTTAATTCATTGGCAATCATATAAGACAAATAGAACCATCCAAAACTTTCTATCCGAAAGTGACATGACAATGCAACATGCTATAGTAGATCATCATGCAATCCTTTTCCTTCCCTATGACACCTTACGACCAAGAAGCTAACAAAGAAGTCCCTATCAACATAAATCCTTCACCCATTTAGTTAAGCATCACTTCACTCCAAAAATCCAAGCAAAACAATTACCACTTTGAGAAAGAAACAAACATTCTTTCTTGTCTAAACAATGCGGCCGATAGGGACATCTCAAGAACACACCAAGGAAAGGGACAAGACAAGGTTTTAATCACTCTTCTTGTCCTTCATTGGCGGCCGCATGACACCAAGAAAGCCACCCTAGGAATGATTGTAAGTTACATCTAAATGGACTCTAAAACAAGCCTACAAACCCACACCCTGCTAAGTTAACCGTTCCCCTTATTTCCTCACCAATCCCAATTGGCCAAGACCAAAGACAAACCTCTCACAAGTCACTATCTTTCACTATCCCATGATTAGCATGCTTAATCAAAGCACCATCCAAGAAGCTTACCCTTTCCCAATTTTATTTTGTCCTCTACCCCATTCGACTTCTATATAAAGGCACCATACCTCATTCTCAAATGCACACCATCATTCTTTCACTCTCTCTAAACTTTTGGATCTTGAACACCATAGCCAAAGCCTTGCAAGACTCGTAGAAGAGCCTTGGAAGCTATCAATCCTTCGATCACTTCTTGGTAAGATCTCCATACCCCTAAACTATAATCTAGTCCTTTCTACCCCACCTTGATCGACTATAGGTTGGTTTAAACTCATGAACACACACTTTGTCATAGATTTTATTTACTCTTGCTCACAAATGAACTCACTATCTTGACACCACATCAATCGGCTCTTGTAATACCCTTGATGCCGAAACCATGCTTTTATATCCTAAGATCACATAGATCACCGTGTGTAAAGATCGGTTTTTGTAATAAAAGCACCTTTGATTCAAGTTGAGCTTTAAGACTAGTGTGACGTTAATCAAACCCGTTTTCTCACAAAAACTAACAACATAATGCTTCTTGATACCCCACGAGGCCATGCTAAGCTTGAAACATATAAGTTTAATTCATATTATGATCGATTAAGGAGTTATATGAAGCTTCATGATCGGCCACCACTAACTAACATGTGTTATCAAAGTTAGAACATGTGTTCACATTCAACTAAGGTAAGATTATGTTCTAAACTCATGTTAAGGTATCTAACTTTATCACAAGTACAAAACCAAGGTTCACATAACACAATAACCGAGTCCACAAGTGTCGGTTAGACAAACTGTATAAAAAAACTTGTGATTTACCATGCTTCTAATAAATCATAGGGTGAGTATTGTCCGGGCAATAGTAGCTACACTTCATTAGATCACAAGCATCTCTATCAGGTGAGTTTCACTACTCTTTTTCTCAAAAGCATACGTCTCGAAAGGAGACAACTTTCTAAACTTTTCCATAGTCCGGTTTGGGACTACTTTTACACATCCCGGGTTTGGAGTGCTATGATTCACTAGGTGAATCTGCTTTCACTAATTCATGCTTTATTTCCTTGATGAACTTAACCAACTCTATCATTGACGTCCTTCTAAATACCGAATGAGTTGACGGATGGCAAGCGGGTTACTAGTTGATAGCGCTATTAGGTCTCACAAACCTCACATCGTATGCTGGAGAGCATGGGTGTGAACTATAACTCAACATATTATCATTGTTGATAGACAATGATGCAAGGCACTTTGCTCACTATTGTGGGATCTCGTTGTTTAGCAGTTCGGTATTACCGGTTTTAGTTATCATGTTTGGGCTAGCTACCCCTGGCATGTGAATTAGCATTTAATCGTCAAAACATGGTCTGGAGGACCTACGTATTTACCAAACTTTGTGAACTCACCAACTTTATGTTGACCCACGATTACTATACCTTTTTGCAGGACACTAGTTCGAAGCACAAGTAGGGCATGCATCATATGTCATCATGGGGATATGAATAATTATCTATTTTCGAATGTTTAATTATCTATTATGATTTCAAACTCGTTGTCTTACTCTGACTATTTGAATAACTTTTATCTTTAAAATTCGCTTCCGTAACTATTGAAATATTTAATCATCAATGAAATTTGTTTTATGATAACGAACTAAATGGTTTGGGCATTTAGAGTCGTTCATGTGACTTATGGCTATGGAGATCCTGGTATGTCACACGCCTCGCGGTATAAACCCCGCGGTGGAAATTTAGGGTGTGACACGTTGTTATCAACCTCCTCCTGACTCTCCTGAACCATCCGCAACATCTCCAGGGTGCTATCGCACGCTGCTGCAAGATCCTTGACATCAGTGGATAAAGTCAGCTTCTCATCCCGTAAGGCGTCAACCTCGCACTTCAACAAGATAATGTCATTCTCAAGGCCGGAAACGCGTGATGATTGCAGCAACACCTCATCCTCCTTCTTAGCCAGGTCTGAAATTGCAGAGGCAGTCTTGGACTTCTCCTCTTCAAGCTCTTGATCCTTCCTCTCTAGTGCGGCCTTGAGCCGCTCAACCTCATTCTCAAACCTGCGGGCGCAATCGCGCTCCTTAGCAATGATCTGGATAGTGGTTTCACATGATGTCTTCCATTCGTGGGAGGCCTTGGCATGACGCTCCTCAAGAGCCTTTACCTGCACCAGCGCATCCGTAAGAGTTTTTGACTGCGTCACACAGTCTTTGTTGTGCTTATCAAGCACATTCTTGAACGCAGCCTTACGAACTGCCAGCTCTTGTTCCGCATCCATTAAGGCCTAACAACCGCGCCTCACCTCGCTCATCGTGGCAGCGGCCATAGCCAACCCCGCAGCCCCGTCTTGGAGAAGAGCAAGGCGGTCTCGTTTCGCTGTGTAAGCCCGCTCCGCGGGAGGGATGGAACCCGACAACCATTCCTCACATGTTTCTATCTAAAAAAACCTGCCATCTTCGCGAACAGACCAGTCCGGCCTGTAAATTGGCCCGGTAGCAACATCCAGCTTAAACCCAGTGGAGGTTATTCCCGTGTTATCCGCCTTTTTGGGGGCTGCTGCCACCAGATCGCATAGCTTCCTTCCCAGACTACCCACCCTCACTACCACCCGCCGATCCGTCACCAGACGACACATTAACGTACTTAGCGTCATCAAACACGCCACCCTCAAACCCTGTACCCTGAGGGTGCTCACCACCACCTGGTGACATAGGTTGAAACCCAAACCCCTCACCTGAACCACTAGCTTCCACGCCCTTTCCTTTCTCTTGCTCTTTCCTCCTTTGCTCCTCTAATGCCCTTTCCTCCTAGCAGACTTTGCCACAGAGGTCCCCGCAGACAAGGTAGCAGAATGCTTAGTGGAACAGGACCCGCCGCCTAAAATAATCGAAATAGACAAATGGTTGCTATACACCGACGGCGCCAAAAGCGACGATGTAGCGGGGGCAGGCCTGCGACTAATCAGCCCTGACGGCACGGAATTCACGTATGCTATCCGCCTAAACTTCGAAAGTACAAACAACGAAGCGGAGTACGAAGCGCTACCCGTGGGTCTCCGCATCGCGGATAAAATGGGAGCCCGCTTCCTCGAAGCACACGTGGATTCCATGTTGGTTGCAGCTCAGGTAGAGGGCAAGTATGAAGCCTGAGATAACAAGATGGCCCTATGTCTCGAGCAAACTAAGAAGCTTATGCAACGATTCGAGTATTGAAAAATCTTCCACATTAACAGAAGCGAAAACAAACCCGCAGACGCATTGAGCAAAATGGCGGAAACCGTCTTTGAGCACATGGCAAAGGAGGTCAGAGTGGAGGTCCTAAACACACCCTCCGTGCTTGCCCATCAAGTCAACGTCATACAAACGGGTACGCCATGCTGGATGACACCCATCGTTGCTTATCTAACAAAAGGGACTCTCCCCAGTGACAAGCTGGAGGCGCGAAAAATCCAACACAAAGCCATGCAATATCAGGTCTTAGAGGGCATACTGTACCGACAATCGTACTTGGTACCCCTTTTAAGATGTATTGACCCAGAGGACGCAACATTCCTGGTCAAAGAAATACATGAGGGAATTTGCAGCTTACACCAGGACCACGCATGGTGGTGGCCAAACTCATGAATGCGGGATATTATGGGCCCAGCATGCACGTGGATGCGGTCAAAATACTTCGCAAGGGCCACGCAAGTCAACGCCATGCCCCGAGCACATTACGTCCCAAGAACGATTTAGTACGAGTCACATCCGCATGGCCGTTCCAGAAATGGAAAATAGACATCAATGGGCCATTCCCCACAGCTCCAAGAAACGTGCGGTACCTGATAGTCAGCGACAATGGGCTCCAGTTCACGGATCAAGGACTACAAAGCTGGTTAGCAGGCATGGGCGTAGAGCAAACTTTCACATCAGTCGCCCACCTGCAAGCTAACGGCCAGGTTGAGCGAGCGAACAGAAGCATCGTTGATGGAATTAAAGCACGCTTGGACACAAGGCGGTCAGGATGGGTTGATGAAATACCGAATGTCCTATGGGCATACCGAACGCTAACAAAAACAAGCAATGAGGAAACGCCATTCAGTCTAACGTATGGTACTGAAGCCGTAATCCCAGCAGAGATCGGATGCCCATCCGCACGCGTGCTCTTGGCCTCGAAAAATGGTAACGACGCAAAACTCCGCTTCAACCTGGATCTCCTGCAAGAACGCCGAGAGCTAGCCGCATTTAAGGAGGCCAAATACAAACGACAGTTGGAGCGTTACTACAACGTGCGTGTCAAGGAGGTTCACTTTAAAGTAGGAGATTTTGTTCTCCGCCACAATGAAGCCTCAACAGTGGAAGCACCGGGCAAGCTCGCACCAACTTGGGAGGGCCCCTACAAGATCCAGGAAGCCCTCGGAAAGGGCGCCTATGCATTGGAACGCCTAGATGGCATCCCAATCCCAAGATCATGGAACGCTGCCCAACTAAGAATTTGCTACATGTAGCTGTGTAAATCCTAGTATCACTATGTCCGATTTTACATACTTGCTTTAAGTGTTTGTACTACAACAGCTTTATGCATTATCAGTGGATTACGCGTTTTCCTTTACATTCGCTTACGTAATACACAAGTCAAGTTTGATCGTAATGGCATCCTGTTAAGAGGCGCATCGTCGTTCTCACACGATTACGCCACCTTGGTCCGCGGTTAACGCTCTTGGTGAGCAATTCACCACGGACTAAGCAGCTTAGAGGCGCATCGCTGTTCTCACACAATTGTGCCACCTTGGTCCGCGGGTAACGCTCTTAGCGAGCAACACACCGCAAACTAAGTATCTTAGAGACGCATCGCTGTTTTCAAACGATTGCGCCACCTTGGTCCGCGGTTAACGCTCTTAGCGACCAACTCACCGCGGACTAAGCAGCTTAGAGGCGCAACGCTGTTCTCACATGATTACGCCACCTTGGTTTGCAGTTAACGCTCTTAGCGAGCAACTCACCGCGAACTAAGCAGCTTAGAGGCGCATCGCTGTTTTCACACGATTGCGCCACCTTGGTCCGTGGTTAACGCTCTTAGCGAACAACTCACCGCAGACTAAGCAGCTTAGAGGCGCAATGCTGTTCTCACACGATTGCGCCACCTTGGTCCGAAGTTAACGCTCTTAGCGAGCAACTCACCGCGAACTAAGCACCTTAGAGGCACAACGCTGTTCTCACACGATCGCGCCACCTTGGTCCGCGGTTAACACTCTAAGTGAGCAACTCACCGCGAACTAAGCAGCTTAGAGGCGCATCGCTGTTCTCACGCAATTGCGCCAACTTGGTCCACAGTTAACGCTCTTAGTGAGCAACTCATCGCAGACTAAGCAGCATAGAGGCGCATTGGTGTTCTCACATGACTACGCCATCTTAGCCCACGAGCAACGCTCAACCTAAGCAAGTCACGGCGAGCTAAGTAACTTGAGGATGTATCAATGTCTTTGCATGTATACGCCACTTGGGCATATCATAAACTATTTGTGGGGCACAAAAAGGAGTATAAGTCAATCGCTTGTCCTAATGACAAGGTTGCTAACTCTGTGTTGGATCAGTAATGCTCTTGATGTGTTGCTTGCTAGTGAACACTTATGTGTTTAGCAAGTTTAATCAGATTTGCGCAGCGGAATGAAAGTAAAGTTACACTATCAACAGGAGTTATTACTCCCCCTTGATGTTTGAAAACTACAGATAAGTTTAATGAGAATCTAAGTAATGAATGTGAATGATAATAAATACTCAAACAGATTCTCAATAAATGAAATGGAAAGAACAATAATAAGCTTTGAAGGATTTCTGTATTAATCAAAATCAATGTCTAAAACAGAGGGGATGAACCCATCTATTTATAGACTTTACATATACATGAACCTTGCCAGACTGAGATTGGTTGTAGCTACAGCTTCTACACTCTATAGCAAAGTGTCCCAACTTCTGACACTTGTGACATCTAAGTTTAGATTTGTCAAAACCAATTTTTGTAGAACTGTTAAGTCCTGGAAATTTCCTTCCTGACCTTTTGTAAAATTTGTTTGTTTTGATATTTAACATGGCCGGTTGGTGTAAAATGTCCATTTCTTTTAAGTCATCATTGCTGAAATTTTTTAAATCATCCATGATAAAACACATGTTATCAGCAGTTTGACTATATTCCCCATTGTCATAACCTGAGAATGATCTTTCTGATGAGATCCCAGCAGTTATGTCAATGTGGTCAAAAGATCCAAAACTATTTGAACAAGTAGGTGAATCTTGTCCCAATAGTGTTGTACTACCTGGTAGATAGTCATCAGCAGTTTTACCAGAACTTTGCAACTTTTTCTTTTGATCAATTTCTCTTTCAAAAGTTAGTAATCTCCCATGTAATTTTGTAAGAGTGAGGGAGCTAAAGTCTGGTGAGGATCCTAGGACTATAGAGTATGTTTCCCATTTTTCAGGTAAAGACCTTAAAAATCTATGAAGCATAGATACAGTTGTGTAGGTCTGACCATTTAATTTTAGATCAGATATTAATGAGGAGAATCTTTAAAATTGTTGAGTTAAAGTTTCCCCATTTATGTGAGCAAAAGTTTCATATTGTTGAGCCAGGATTTCTCTGGTGTTGGCAATCACCACTTCAGTTCCTCCAAACTGTTCTTTGAGGCAGTCCTAAAGCTCTTTGGCACTATCACAATGTAATAGGCCAGAGTAGATTTCATTTCGGAGTGCCATTGCCAACATAGAGAAAGCTTTAGCATCAAGCTCAAGTTTTAGGAAATCATCATCTGTATAGTCTTTTGGGTCTTTTGTTATTTCTTCTTTAGTTTCAAGATTGATATTTACTGGTTTGTGAGGACCATATATCACAGATTTCCAGCAACCAGTGTTGGTCTGTGATAATGTATGTGCCATTCTCCTTTGCCAGATATTGTATTCATTTCTTACTAGCATAGCAGGTTTATTGGCAGAACCAGTATTATGAGGATCCATTTTAAAGAGTATTGATTTGTCAAATATCTCTTAAAGTGATGGATGTTGATAAAAGTGAACTTTTAATCCTTTATTGAATATCAATAAGAGCCTGTTTCTGATTCTCAATGGGTTAGATTGATATGTGATTAGATAAACCAGTTCTCTGATACCAATTGTTGGATCAGTAATGCTCTTGATGTGTTGCTTGCTAGTGAACACTTATGTGTTTAGCAAGTTTAATCAGATTTGCACAGCAGAATGATAAGTAAAGTTACGCTATCAACAGGAGTTATTACTCCCCCTTGATGTTTGAAAACTACATATAAGTTTAATGAGAATCTAAGTAATGAATGTGAATGATAATAAATACTCAAACAGATTCTCAATAAATGAAATGGAAAGAACAATAATAAGCTTTGAATGATTTCTGTATTAATCAAAATCAATGTCTAAAACAGAGGGGATGAACCCATCTATTTATAGACTTTACATATACATGAACCTTGCCAAAAGTAAGTCTGTAACAAGTAGCAACAAGTTGCATTCTTGGAACTTGTACAAACAGATAAAGTAATATTAAACTAATAAACTACTGAAACATAAGTCGGTGAAAAAGATTCTTGAACAAGAGTTGATGAATGACAAACTACTGATGAGTAGTTTGTCTTCATTAGTTCTTCAGTGAACTGTCTGGTTAGACTTCAGAACTTCTGATACTTCTTCTTCAATACTTGTTGAATCCTTCTTCAGTACTTTAGTCTTCTTTCTTCAGTAGTTCTATACTTAGGATATTTTGCAGAAGTGAATTAGACTAAGGTTTACAAAAGTGGTTTCACCAATCCTTTTTGTCCTAACAATCTCCCCCTGGATTGATGAAGCCAAAACCTTTTCTAATTCTTTATTGTCTTCTTCTGTCATTCACAATCTTCCATATCTCCTTGAACATGGAATTCTTTAGTTGACTAAGCTATTCATCAGTGAGAGATCCCCTTTGAGGTTCCTTATGTTGAATGTAAGCAAGTCCTGAGTTGATAGTTTCTTCAGTTCATTCATTGACTTGTAGGCCTTGCTTGTAAGATCTCTTCTTGTCACCAATACTGAGTTGTCATCAGTAAAGGACCATCTGATGATCAGCACTTTAGACTTGTCAAAGTCTGAAGTATAGGGAACCATGCTGGATCCCTGGGATGTTCCTGAGTGTTGGATATTTTCTATTTCTGTGACTCTCAGGTGGGATTCACTTCTATGTTCTTCTTGCACTACATCAGGTAATTTAAAAGTTGGTAAATGATGTTCAGTAACTACCTTTGTGTGCAGTCTGTCAGTGATAGTCTTCTGAATTTGGTAAGCAAATGTTGAAGGATCCCTAAATTGAGTTATCAGATGCTTCTCTTCAATATCAAAGTCTCCTTGAACAACTGTGTTGCCTTCCAGCAACACCATCTTGAAGTCAGTCTTTGTATTGTCCTCTGGTTTCTTCTTGGTAGCTGGTCTTTTAACACCAGGAGTTTATAACTACTGAAGTTGATACTTCAGAAGTTTTGAACTTCTCTGGATTAGCAGCCTTGGCAGCCTTGTACTTCTTGTATGTGTCCAGTAGTCTTTCTTCTTTCCATCTTGACACGGAGGCTTTTGAACCATAGTTATTTGCTACCAGTTCTTCAATCATCTCAGCTCTCTTGGCTTTTCCATCTTTGTTTGTTGCAAGTTTGTCAGCAACAAGTTGAGCTCTTTTAGTCAGTTCATCCATTGAGAGCCCTTTGAGTGAATAGGCTTTTGTTTTGATGTTCTTTGTTATAAAAGACATCAATTGTTGTCTTTTTTCTTCTTCAGCAACTCTCTCTGTTTCAGCTTGCCTATTCAACTCTGCTTCATAAGCTTGAAGCTTTTCATTTAAGCTTTAATCATCCCTTGCCTCCAAGTTATTCCGGATCTCTTCTTCCTTAGCCTTTCTTTGGGCTGCAATCAAACTCTTCTCAAGTAGTTCTTTGGACATTGATAGTGGAGAAGGGTTCAGGACAGTCGTTGTTGTAGTTGTTGTAGGCCTTGGAATAGGAGTTGGTTGTTGTTGTTCAGTTGTCTTGGAAGGCTCTTCAGTTGTTTGTAAATTGGAAGTGTTAACTGTTGAAGTGTTGACAGATGTGTCAACTACTGAAGGATTGTCTTCAGTACTTTCTGAGTCATCAGAGGTTTCTTCAGCAGTTTCTTCATTATGGCCTTGGGAAGGTTCAGCTTCAACTTCAGTTGCAGAGACAAGCCTTTGTTGATCTTCTTTTTGTTTTTAGGATTTCTCTAGAAGTTGTTGTTGTTGTTGTAGAGCCACTCTTGCCTTTATCCTGGCTTCCAGTGACTCCTTAGGTTCCTTAATCTTCTCCCCCTTTTTGGCTTCATCCACTTCTGGAAGCCTGCTGGGTTTGGAAGTTCTACCAGTGAGTTCAGCAACCCCGTAGCCCCGCCTTGGACAAGAGCAAGGCAGTCTCGTTTCGCTGTGTAAGCCCGCTCCGCGGGAGGAATGGAACCCGACAACCATTCCTCACATGTGTCTATCTGAAAAAACCTGCCATCCTCGCGAACAGACCAGTCCGGCCTGTAAATGGGCCCGGTAGCAACATCCAGCTTAAACTCGGTGGAGGTTATTCCCATGTTATCCGCCTTTTTGGGGTTGCTGCCACAAGATCGCATAGCTTCCTTCCCAGACTTCCCACCCTCACTACCACCCGCCGATCCGTCACCAGATGACACATTAACGTACTTAGCATCATCAAACACGCCACCCTCAAACCCTGTACCCTGAGGATGCTCACCACCATCTGGTGACATAGGTTGAAACCCAAACCCCTCACCTGAACCACTAACTTCCACGCCCTTTCCTTTCTCTTGCTCTTTCCTCCTTTTCTCCTCTAATGCCCTTGCCTGCTGTAGCTCCGCTTCACGAGCTTCAGCAATCCTTCTCTCTTCTGCAGCTTGGGCATCCTCTTAGGTGCTGTTTGTTTTTTCTGCAGGAATAGGTCTGCAGTCTGCGGACCACATCTGCAGACATCTGCAGGAGAAGAGGTGGACCAAAGGTCTGCAGTCTGCAAGAAGAAGACTGTTTGTTTGTTAATGTCTGCAGGCTGCTGAAATAAACTGAAATTTTAATAAACTGATTTTTTACAGCAGTCTGGTGGTAGACGGTGGTAGTGGACCGTGGTGGTGGTGGACGGTGGTGTTGGTGGACCATGGTGGTGGTGGATGGTGGTGGACGGTGGTGGTGGTGGGTGGTGGTGGACCGTGGTAGTGGTGGTGGTGGATGGTGGACGGTGGTGGTGGTGGTGGGTGGTGGTGGACCGTGGTAGTGGTGGACGGTGCTGGTGGACGGTGGTGGTGGTGGACGGTGGTGGTGGTGATGGACCATGGTGGTGGTGGACCTTGGTTGGTGGTGATGGTGGTGGTGGACCATGGTGGTGGTAGACGGTGGTGGTGGTGGTGGACCGTGGTGGTGGTAGACGGTGGTGGTGGTGGTGGTGGACCGTGGTGGGTGGTGGTGGACCGTGGTGGTGGACCGTGGTGGTGGTGGTAGTGGACGGTGGTGGTGGTGGGTGGTGGTGGACGGTGGTGGTGGTGGGTGGTGGTGGACCGTGGTAGGTGGTGGTGGACTGTGGTAGTGGTGGACGGTGGTGGTGGTGGTGGTGGTGGTGGGTGGTGGGTGGTGGTGGACCGTGGTGGTAGACGGTGGTGGGTGATGGTGGTGGGTGGTGGTGGACGATGGTGGTGGTAGTGGTGGTGGGTGATGGTGGTGGGTGGTGGGTGGTGGGTGGTGGTGGTGGTGGGTGGTGGTGGATGGTGGTGGTGGTGGACCGTGGTAGTGGTGGACGGTGGTGGTGGTGGACCGTGGTTGGTGATGGACAGTGGTGGTGGTGGTGGTGGTGGTGGTGGGTGGTGGTGGTGGTGGTGGTGGTGGGTGAGGAGAAGAGAAGTGGAGAAGACCTTTGAAGACCTTAGAAGACTTTGGAACAAGTCTGCACCAAGAAGAGGTCAGGAAGACCTTTTTGAGTGAAACGTCTTCCAAAAAACAAACAATCTGCAGACTCCAAACGTCTGCGCGCGTCTGCGTGATGCAGACAAAAGAGGTCAGAAGTGCTTCTGAGGAAAAAACAAAGAGCACCTTACACTTCGGACTGTTTGGTCATCTCCGCCACTCATGTCTGCCCGCTAGCCCCAGCCCGCGCAGTGGCCGCGGCCGAGCTAGGATCAGTAGGCTTAGAGCTAAATACTTCAGACAGCTTCGGCCCACCAGGAAAGAGAAGGGGGCACCTATGACAATGGGAAAGCGCAATAAGAGAAAGTGGGGAGACAATATAAAAAGCAAAATAAACTACAAAAACTAACCTGGTCGAACCTCTTTCACAATCTTAGAGGCCAAGCGTGGACGTTTTTGAGACACAGCCAAGCGAACCTTCAAAGTGGACGCTGGCGATTCCTCCTCAGCCATCTTTCGCTTTGAAGTGTCCATCATAGACATCACGTCCTTCAGTTTCTTTCCAACACCATGGCCACCCTTCCCGGACTCCCCGCCGGCACGACCAGACACAGGGGGCGTGCTAAACACTTCAACATAGTCACCCTTGCCTTTGGACCCGCCAGACGCGGGTGGTTGACGAGATGAGCCGCCTCCGCCGCTAACACCTGCACGATCCCAAGTTCGATGAGTCAACGAGCAAGACTCGTCCTCAAACTCGTCCTCAGACTCATCGTCAGAAATAAACATAATATTCGTCCCACCAGCGGAAATCGCATTCAGCGGGCGAGGGTTAACAGGGACATCACCTGGGATTAGCGGGTGTCCGGGAAAGTCCTTGACATTAACAGGGAGGAGTTTTTTGATTGACTGCTCCACCAGGGGCTCTTCACCGGCGCAGAGCGGCTCCCACCTAAACTCGCCGACGACACCAGGAACAATAGAGTAGAAGCAACTTTTCTCTGCAACACGGAGCAAAAAAGCAAAACAAGACAAGCATAGACAATAGTATTAACCCAAGCGGCAGGAAGAAAACATACCTTCACCATTCACATAGAAGTACGGGTTCTGATCAGCCCTTCCCCCTACGCGGCTTACACCCGCCATCAACAACGCCTCCGGCTTCACATTCGCCATTTCTATAGAAGTAACCTGCTGAGTAAGCTTGTCATACCAATCGAAGTCGGCGTAGTTGATCACAAGAAAGTCTTTCAACTTCGCCTTCGCAGATACGGCCAGCCACTACAAAGGCGCCGGAACAACACCTTGCTTGATAAAAAAGAACTTCCACTTCCAATCATGCATGCTGCGTGGAGGTTCATTCCCAACTGGCTTAATCCTGCTCCGCTGAGTAAAAGAAAACCACTGAGGACCTCCGCGAGTGAAGCGGTAGAACGCATTAAACATATCAAACGTTGGTTCAACACCTTGAGAACGGCACACAAATTCAAAATGCACCATGCGGGTCATCCCCAGTGGTGTCACCTGTGTCAGATAGACTCCATACTGGAGGAGCAAGTCACAAACAAACCTTGTCTCCGGCAAACGGAAGCCATCCAACTGGAAGTGTGCCGCGTACAACGCCATTCTACCAGGGCCAGCATCTAGGACAGTCTCACCGTCGGCCGGCAACGTCGGCTCCCAACTCGCCGGAATTTCATATAATTCCAAGAACTGCTCGAAATACTCCTTCTTCCACTTAATAGGAGCATCAGCCATACGGACAGGGTTATTTTTGCCTCTGGTATCAACGTCAGACATTTTCGACTTCGTCGGAGTACTTCGAATTTGACGGAGAGGATAACTTCACCAGAGAAAAAAGTGAGAGAGAACAGGAACAGTTGAGGAAGAAAAAGTGAACAAATGAAAGGAGAGGATGGATATTTATACAAACGGCATTAATGAGGGTGGGCCAAGGACAGACAGAAAGCCCATCAACAAGTGACACGTAGCCCACCAAAGCGAAAATTCAGCCACGCGCTGCGCGTCGCTACCACGTGCCTGACATAAGGGCTTCAGAAGTCTTCCGTCTGTAACTGACACGACGGCTGGACAGACGCGGCAGACAGACAGACAGTCACTTCAACCGTCAAACCCCTACCAGGGTGACTTTTTGAATTTCCCCCCAAAAAATCATTAGTATTAAATTCGATATTCACAGCGAGAACACCTACCCGCCTGACGAAACACGTAACAATCCGCCAAAAACAACCAACCCGCCAAAAACCACTCCAACACCTCCTTTTTAATCAGTCCATCACCTCTCACGCTTCCGCTGCGCGCAACCAAGAGAGACGCTGGACTAAGGGGACTTGAAGGGGTATGGACCCAAATTTACATGGGCCCATACCCGATGTTCTGGCCCAAAGATCTGAACAAGTCCACTAGGCCCAAAAACTTCAACAGATTAGCCAGTGACGAAACCGGCATGGCGGGTTAGAACCGCCAGGCGGGTGCAATGCAAGAGTACCAACATGAAAGTACCAGCACCCGCCATGGTTTAGAAAACGGGATCAGAAAGAGACACGTGGTGATAACCTACACGCTCGTACAATGTTGTACGAGCCAATCAGAGCCCAAGGACGTGTGGCATGGAGCATGCTGCACAATCAACGAGCAGGGGAATCACACGTGTCCTGGATAGAACCCGTAGGAGACACACAGTACATCTTCTGCACGCGCCAACCAATGGAAGCACATGGGAGCACCTCAACAGGGATCTCCACTAACGAGGGGCTGCAGAGGGGACAACAGTACACTCGGCAGCCAATCATATTGCACCTGACCTGCAGCCAGACGCATGATGCCACGTCACGACAACGGTACAATCACTCTCTATGATTTATTACGTGTCATGTGTCATATCTTATTGGGCCTAATCTTGGGCCGATGTGGAGGCAAGCCCTTAACTGGGTATCAGCCCATGGGGTAAGTTAAGGGTAGATGTTGAGGCCCGTGTGGAACCTATTTAAGGAGCACTTAGTCTCCTTGAATAGGCCATTCAGAAATCCCTGAAGAACACACTAAGGTTGATTACGTTTTTGTGTCTGCTAAGTAGATTCCTTCGGGATTCGAGGCGGTCGCCCCACATCGGTATACGGTGTTATTTCAGGTCTCCAACCGATAGGAAGTCATTCAATCTAGCGACGGATCAAGGCTGTAGAGACTAGCCTAACCTCCAGGATTCAAGGTTAGACTTTTGTTTCTTTAGGGAAGAAACGAAAAATCAAAAGTGTCACTTCCACAAATAGACCTTCAAATTTTCACGCTCAAAACGAAACTTAAAGCCAAAATGTTAAGAAGTTTTGTATTTGTGTGAAAACAACTATATTTCAATTATGCTATTGCAGGCCTTTGAATTATTCCAACGTTAACCAAAGTCGTCATCATCATTGTCCTTAGTTAATCTCGCAAATAGTAAAGTTAAGGTAAGGTTTAAGAAGGGTAAGATGTAAACAACATTATCTCTACTCCGTGGGAATAGAGTGGCTGCTTCGAGTGAGAACCCTGACTCGATAGTGATTTTGCATCAAATCTTAAACATAAGACACAAAACACTTAGCAATCAGGACAATCTCGATTGGTACATGTACTCTCTTGTCTTTTTGTCTATCAACGCCACCACATTGTGCATGATTAACCATCCGTTGTTTTTTAATATTATTTTGATGAAACTAGTGAAATAACGTTAAAATTAATGCAATTTTACTTTTGTCCCCGAAGAACCACACATATATACACATTACACACAGCGTAAGCGAGACTCAACTTTAACCAAAGTCTGTCATTTTATTTCATGTTCTGCATGTACTGTTTCTTAGGCTTGAGCTTTTGTTATATAATTGCCGTTTAGAAAAATTGTTTATGTACTTTAAGACATGTCAGTGGAATAGGTGTAAATTTATGACACGACCTAAGAACATGATCCGACCTGACTCGAACTTAACCGAAATTAGCGGGTGTAAGTTTACTCAAAATGGGTTCGGGTCAACCCTGTCGGGTTGCAAGTTGACCCGTTTAACCCATGTATACTATATTTTATGTTTATAAGATATGTTTTACGTTACAAATTAAATCGGTTATGTATTTTATGTTATACTTATAACTTAAAATATAAATTGGTATAAGATTTTATAACTAAAACTTAAATATTTTATATATGCTTGTGTTTTTGTAGTAAATTTTGATTTAATATATTAGTTTGAAAAAAATAAAAATAAAAAAATTTGGGTTGAACGGGTCGGGTTCGGGTTCATATGTACGACACAATTTTCGGGTTCGGGTCGTGTTCGGGTTCATGTAAAATTTTCTGGTTTGGGTCGGGTTGAACCCGCCAACCCACGAACACGACCCGTTTAGCACCCCTATAAGTTTATGTTTTTAAGTGGTTACACTCGTAATCGTTATAATATTTAATAGCTACACGAAAGTCTATGAATTAATCTATTGAAGACGCTATATGTTATATTCATTCATATAAAATATAATCCTATTTAAATAAATGTTACAGTAGAGTCCATAGAGAGAAAGAATAGAAGGATGAAATGAGATCACAATATTGTACTGAGAATCCATGGATTGATTAGGTTGGTGGAGAATGCTTGTTTGTATTAACAGCTGCATCACATGGACTTCGTGAAGGACAACAAATAAATTTTCTACATCCACCCTGTTTTAGTTTCTTACCACACATAATGAGGAGCTTGAAAAAACTTATTAGAGCCCTCACATCCCATTCATCAAATGTATGTGAGTGTGTCCACCAAATTATATGGGGTGAGTGTAAGTGGTTGTGAGTGGAGGTGAGAGAAAATATTTGATGAAAGCACTGTTCCACCTTAAATATGAAAAGCTACTGTTCACCCCTATATATATTTTAATATTTTTGTAAGTAGTTGTGAGTAAAGAGAGAGAAAATGTAATGATAAAAGTATGATTATTTTAATTAGAATAGAGAAGATTTAGAGGTGAAGTGGTGATTTTTAATATAATTTGATAGAGGAGATTTGGTGGATGGGTTGTGAATGCTCTTAGAGCACTCACATCCCATCCACCAAATATATGTGAGTGTGTCCACCAAATTATATGGGGTAAGTGTAAGTGGTTGTGAGTGGAGTGGAGAGAAAATATTTGGTGAAAGCACTGTTCCACCCTAAATATAAAAAGCTACTGTTCAACCCTATATATATTTTAATATTTTTGTAAGTAGTTGTGGGTGAGGAGAGAGAAAATATAATGATAAAAGTATGAAAAAGTATTATTATTTTAATTAGGAGAGAGAAGATTTAAGGGTGAAGTGGTGATTTTTAGTGTAATTTGATGGATGGGATTTGGTGGAGAGGATGTGAATGCTCTTAGGAACAGAAAATCACGGGACCCTTAAAGAAAAAACTTTTCAAGGACAAAAAGTTACGAGACCCTTAAAAAAGTAGGGGCCGGTCTTAATACATATACAATTTTCGAACGAAAACGTGTAAAATTACACCATGGTGAACAAAAACGGCAAGGTCCAGGGCTAGGCTGCAAATGAACTGAACTTTCAGCGAACAGTTCACGAACCGTTCGGCAGGAAGTTCGTTTGTGTTCGTCGTTTAATAAATGAACAAACACGAACAAAAAAATTTTGTTCGTTTAGTTAAACGAACGAATATGAACAAAGTCCACATTCGTTTGCTTATGTTCGTGGACGTTTAGTAACGTGTTCGTTTATGTCCGGGAATGTTCGGTAACATGTTCGTTTATGTTTGTGAACCTTCAGTAACGTGTTCGTTTATGTTTGTGAACGTTCGGTAACGTGTTCGTTTATGTTCGTTTTTGTTTGATAGTTTAATAGGATTTTTAATTTTTATAATGTTTTTTACATTCTTTAATTTTTATTTATTTTATCCAAATAAATAAATAAATTATGTGAGGTAAGTATTTGGCTATATGAGATTAACAAACTCTACTTTTAGTATAATCATTAAATAAATCTATAATCTATAATAACTTATAATAAAAGAATTGAATTTCTATGAGATGGCATTCAATGGAGGGTGCCATGTGACACTTTGAGGTGATAGTATTGGATTTATTATTTTAAATAAAAGATAAATTTTTAAAATTTTTATTTTCTTTTTTAAATAAAATCTGTATCTATATTATCTTAAATTTTCAAATATGTTAATTAATATCTTTTTCAAATTTTACTCTCACATTTTTAAATGTTAATTATTATTTTTAAATTTCAAATATTTTAATTAATATTTTTCTCTTTATTTTTTCCTTAGTTTTCACTCACAATTTTTAAACGTTAGTAACTTTTATGTATGACATTTTTTTTGAAAAAAAAATTACACCAAATTAACGATCACTTTATTTTCTTTCCAACGAGCACCATAGTGCTATACAAAAAACGAAAAAAAAAAAAGTTGTTTTAGTGAGTTTTTGTTGATGCAGAAAAAAAACACATGTGTTTAGATGATTTATTAATCATATATAGGCAAGTAGTAATCGTGTTATGATAGTATATATGTTTTTAAACCTACTATTACATATATGAATTGCCCATGTTCATGTGTTATAACGATATGCTTAGCATTAAAAGAGGTTGAGATTTTTTTAATCTCCTGGGAACGCAGCATGAGAGCCCCTTCTCGTAGTATAAACATTAGAGCAACTTTCTTTAGCATTAAAAATGGTTAAGACTGTTTACTTCTTTTATTCTTTTTTATTAAGTCATATTAGATTTTTCAACCCCGGGACACTCCCGGGGTAATCAGCTAATAACTAATAAAGAGTTCAAGTTTAAATTAATAATTAATGAAGACTTCAAGTACAAGATGCAAGTTTAGTTTTTTTAGACACTACTTTGTTATGTTTACGAATAATATGTTAAGTAATAATTATGTTTGTATAACTAGGTTACTATTGGATGGAACTAGTTAATTTCTTAATATATGTAAATTCGACCTTATTTGGAAGTTAATATATGTCCCTTTGTGTTTGTTTCCATTCATGAACACTTCTTTGTGTTCATTAATGTCCGTTTGTGTTCGTGTGTGTTCATGAACAAAATTAACAAATGAACACGAACACAAGTGTTTTCTTAACAAATGAACAAGAACAAAAAATCTCGTTCGGTAAGTGTTCGTGTGTGTTCATGAACAAAATTAACAAATGAACACGAACACAAGTGTTTTCTTAACAAATGAACAAGAACAAAAAATCTCGTTCGGTAAGTGTTCGTGACCTGTTCGTGAACACATAGTTTTTTTAACAAACGAACAAGCCCTAACCAGGACACCCCCTGCCCCAATTATCCTCCACCCCTACACACATAAACAGAGATAATCATTTTGATCAAATACAAATAATCTTAAGCGTGTGTACTATACGAAGTGAGAAAAATTCACAGGGTGGTAATTGTTCTAAATAAAATAATTAGGCTATAACATGATTGTATTAGAGTAATAACAATATGTTGCAGTTTACAAGTAGTGTAATGTTATTACGCTACAACAAATTGAAGTCGAGTAATAAAATTACCAATATATGCTTTTATAGAAAAAAACATATAATAAACTCAACAAATATCCAAGATATGTATAAAATATTGAAACCTCCTTAATCTCGATAAGTTCATTAACATTCTTCTTCTGGGCTCCAACTATGAATTCTTGACTCAATGGATAAACAGTCTGGGAAGAAATGATGGTTTGAGAAGTACAACCAGAGTCTTGTTCTTGTTTCAATATAAAACTATAAAAAGGTGCAAACAATTACATCTATTAGCTAAAACAAAATGTAAATTTGCCAATATAAATATAAATACATAGTACCCCCTCCTTAGCTCATCAAGTTCATCTATTTCTAGATTGAGAAAGAGGCGAGATCGAAACTTATCGCTTTGAACTGTAATTCGCTCTAAAAATTTCACAATATACATATCTTTAGTGAAATCATTTCTATTAATATTTTTTTTTAAATAACAACAAACGAACAGAAGTTACCGTTTTAGTCCTTAACCCTTCCATGCTGGATAATAGCCATCAGATGCTCATTGAAATTCTTGATGGAAATGAAGTCCTTAAACTGTACTGCATAAGAATTTCACAATGTACATCACAATACCGTACCTCTACAACAAAACAACAGAACCATAAATGTAAAACATATACAAAAATTTGACACTGCACATTAATTAGAGATAATTGATTACATAAATAAATGAGTTCCACATACAATATAAATAGTCAATCAACAATTAACTTCTTGATCCCATTTTCTGTTAAAAAAAAACTTCTTGATCCCATTTATTATACAACTTAAATTTGCAATTATAACAATTATTGTTTTCAACTTTTGAAACATAAGACTCACCTGAAAAATAGAATATTTTTATAAACTGTCAGATGTGTGAAAAGTGGAAACAATACTTTTCCAAAAAAAATCTATAACAATATTAAGGAATCCTTACTCCAAGTATTGAATATCAAGATTTATCCGTTTGGTTTCGTTAGGAGGTCGTCCAAACACATCCAAATCCCCACACCAAATACACTTCCAGCAACATCTATACAAATAAAAAACACAATGCTATCAAACATCTGTTAACTTTAAAGCATCAATATTTGTCACACCCTCAAATTCCACGTGCGGGGTTTTACCGCGAGGCGCGTGACAAACCAGGATCTAAGTCAACGGTCACAATAAACGACACTATATGATACGTAAAAATGACACAAACAAACCAACAAGTTTTCATAAATAATCCATCGTTGCGGAAGCGTAAAACTTTATTACAACCCAAAATGCAAAACTACGTAAGTCTGAAAAGCTAAGTAAGATACATATGAATCCTAGACGCCGTGAGACTCCGTGCGCCTATGATAAGCTGCTACCTCAACGACCTGAGACAAACATGCTAAAAACGTCAGCAAATAATGTCGGTGAGTTCACAGATTTTATGTTAAACGTTTAAGTAATAAAAGCCATCATGTTATCACTATGTTAGAAATGATAGCGTTAGCTATCAGCATGAGTAATACTACTACAACCGGAAACCATTACAGACAACGATATATGATTTTTGCCCGAAACGATTATGCACTACCCCCGGTAGCGTTATGACCGAGACAATATGCACCCGCCCAGCTCCCAGCCGACGGGTGGGGTCTGTCAGTCCCAATAGATCTATCCACATTTCCCTCGTTGTGCCCCGCACATTCATGGTTTCCCCAGGACTTTACGTATCGTATAGTATGTAAATGAATTAACACTAGTATAACATGATAGTTTATGAGATAAGTATAAGCATGTGTCTCCCCCGAAATGTAAAACGTAAAGTGGGGCCGTGAAACTCACCTGATGCTGCTTCCCACACTAAGACAAGTAAACCTGCTCAATAGACGGCACCAAATACCGATGACCTATCATGACGAGCGTATAAGGTGTTAGACTAACAACCCGTAGGTTGATTAGTCCCTAACAGTCCAGACAATAACCGTGTACATATGAAATGATGTTTAAACGTTTAACCGACCACACCAGACAAGACCTGACATCCCATTGGTGACCCGACATCCCACGTGTTAGCCGAAAGAAAGATATCATGCAACATATGCAATTAAACACCTAATGCGCGCAAGAGTTTACCTAATCTAACATAACAGTCAATTAACGTATAACTAAGTCCGAACACGTGTTACCAAGTCATTGGACATGTCACGGGGTTCCTAACATGTTCCTAGGCGTCAATCCATGTCTCGGGATGTTAAAATATACATACAGCAGCATTACACGCGATTAGGAATCAAACATGTGATTAGGAAAGTCAACTAGTGATTAGGAGAATCAAACTAGTGAATAGGATCGTAATCACTAATAAAAGTGGGGAATAGGCCCGTACTCGCTAGTTGAAGTGGGGAATAGAGCTGTACTCGTTAGTAGAAGTGGGGAATAGAGCTCCTATTCGCTAGTAAGGTGGCGAATAGGGCTCCTATTCGCTAGTACTGCACTGTTCCGCCCTTTTGGCGCGTTTAACCCTCCAAATCAGATCTGAAACATGTGTAAACACCCAATACCCAACCCAAAACCTTAATCCAACTATTTCAAGCAAAAACCCCTAATTTATCATCACCCTAGCCGTCCCGAATGAACGCGGTTTCCCAAAATAGCATAACTTGCATGTAAGCATCACATCAACATGTAAAACTTGCCCTAAATAGCAAATACTCAGATTTCATCACATAACGACGTTATCCGACATTATCCTACTGTTCTAGCATCATCCTAGAGTAAACCGTAACCTCAAACAATCAACAAAACACAACATATCATCATCAATCCACCATAATCACCCAAACGGGTCAAAACGCCTAATATCAATATTACACGTCTATGAACCTTCAAACTCCTAGATTATCATCATATTAACTTATTTAGATCAGAAACATAATAATAACACAAGAACAATCATGTTTAAACGATAAAAATCCTATCTTGCATGAATACAACACATATAACAAGTATAGATGTGTGGGTTTGTTTTGAAACCGATTTTTATAAGTTTTCAAAGACACAAACGTTTATAAATCAGGTCTGGACCTTTAGGGATCAAAACAATATCATTATAAAGGTTTGGGATGAAGAACACACCTTGAAATGGTGAGATTATGGGTTGTAAGGCTTGGAAATATGATTTCTTGCTCAAAAACGTGTTGCAGAGGTTGGATAAGGTGTGGGGTGGCTTTGGGGTGTATTAAGGTTTCACAAATGATGTTTTAAAACATAAGGGTGGTATTTATAGGCGTTTTTAGTCGTCACCTGCATTTCATGCGAGTACAGAACTGTTACTGGCGATTAGGGGTCCTAATCGCTAGTAACAACTAGCATTTAGCCCCTACTCGCTAGTAACAACTAGCATTTAGCCCCTACTCGCTTCATTAATGGCGATTAGGGCTATCCCACATGCCCTAATCGCCTATAGCCTAAGTACCTGAGTTTTTGGCGCGTTAAACCCTATTTTAACATATATAAACACGTTTTCACATACCGACAAGTCACATAATGATTACCAACATATAATTCATGATAAATAACACGTTCCCACCCGATCACCAATTCCCGGGACCCGAGACTTGCGTGTGTGCGTTAAACCCGGCGATTCCATGAATCACTGATCCTTGTACATGTCACACCACGTCTAAGGCGGAAACACGTGGCGCGACGGTTCAAAAGTATTAAGCCAAGATTAATGCAAAGCACAATATTAATTAGAAAACGGGCATTTATTCAATGCTAATAATCATGTCAAATTATTCATACATAATTATAAATTGTTTTCGAAAATGATAAAGAGGCTTCTCCCTTTATCCCTAAGTCCATGGAATAAAGAGATATGACCCCGTCACGACATTCCCAACGCCCAACTTGGAGATGTCCCCGAACCTGCTCGCCATGCTAACTTCCATCAATCAATTACCTGAAAGATATGTTTGAAAATCGTCAATATATAAATATTGGTGAGTTCACAGGTTTTAATTTAATAAATCTTTATAGTGTGGGAATATCCTTGTTATGACATTTATAGGAGTTGCAAAGTCCTACAATTTACTTGAGCCTATAACCAAACCAAGACAATTAATAATGCCCCCGCCCAAAGTCGTTACTCGGTATTCCTTCGACTTTATTTCAGAATAAGTGCACCCCAGGCATACGCCGATGCATAATCGACGCTATCGATTAGGGGTGGGCCTTGTCAGGCACCAATAGTACTATCCAATTATCCCTTTGGTTTCTCATTCCTGAATAAATGATTATAGTGGGGAGGTCTCAACCCCGAGTGGCGATCTTTACTCAAGTATCCAACCCGTCATACAATCCCAACATATCTTTTCCCCGTAAAAACGTTAAATAGTTTAGAAATGGGGCCGTGAGACTCACCTGTAACTGTGCTTGGCTCAAAGAAAATAGTAAAGTTTGTGATCCCGTACCTACAAGGTTCTAGGCGTATAAGTCACTTACACCCATGGTGTATGTGCCTTGGCAAGTTGTACACCCAACTTCCCGACCACGTCTTTATCCCAATTCCCGTTTAATAGTTTTCGTATCCTAGGTTCAATGGCGATGGATTACCCTTTTCTTACAAGTCATATATTATTCTTATAATTATTCTTTATGACTTGTACAACATTATACTTGACACGACTCCACCCAACGTATAATTATTTTCCCATTCAAATAATTATACTTAGGATCTTTTCGCTCAATATAAAGTGTTTTCTTATTAACCGACCCGACTTACTTTGCCACATATTTATTTTTCCCATTTAAATAAATATGCTAAGTCTTTGTCGTTTGGTAACATAATCTTAACGCCCGACTAGACTTACCACACCGTACATTTATTTTCCCATTTAAATAAATGTACTAGAATCTTGTCGGTATTCACGCGTTCGTAGATATATCTCATCTACTCGTCTCGGTTTTCCTTCTCGTATATCTATTTTCCCATTTAAATAGATGTACTAGAATTTCGTCGGAAACGAGTATATGTACATATATCATCGCGTGGATACTACTTGTTAAGTTCATGTGTCGTTTAGCGTTTTTAGTTTGTTACGTTATGTTTCTCCTTTCCCACGAATATTGTTACTACACTTAGGAAAGTGTTACGCACGTTTCACCCTTGATATATATATTTTATTTTCGTAAAATATATATGTATATTTTTATCTCGACGTAATAAGTCCGTTTACGTTGGTTCGTGTAACTAAGTTTGTTAGTTAACGTTTTAGTCCGACTCGTCCAACTTGTTACCAAAAACGTTCCCGATACTTTTATATTCCCATTTATATAAAAGCACCTTATTTTTGTACAAGTCTTACAAGTACTTATTTTGTAAAGTCTTACTTTATGAAATAGTCGCGTGACTCCATTTATTTTTATAAAACGTCCATTTTATAAAAATATACTTTTTACTTAAAATGCCCAAGTAGGCTATTATTATTTACCAACTCAACCTTGTAAACCATTACTTACACTTTTTGACACCCATATTTCCATCATTGTGTTTTTGGTCCAATAACTTTCTAAAATATTTATTTTAGTCCATTGGTTTCCAATGTTGTCATATTAGTACTTTAATTTACACTTGTAGCATTTTTCACTAAATCTTTCAAGGTTATTATTTTTCTTCCACTTTAGTGGACTTTGAAGAATCCTTTTCACCATGATTAATTGTCTTTACCTCTTTTTACCTCTAATGCTCTTTTAATCCATTCTAGATATCACTAACATGTTTATTTCATATTTTTATCCAAAACATCAAACTTTCACTCATCCAAGTGAGTGGACTTTGAAGAACTAATTTTTCCACCTATGGCTTTCTAATCCATTTTAATATTTTTATGACTTTATTATATCATCCTAAGATGATTAAAACCACTTTTCATCATATTCAAGTCACTTTTCAAAATATTGCTTTTCTCATCTTCAATCATCCAAACATGTTCTTATTATTACACTTTCTTCAAAATACTACTTTTATTAAAAATAACTAAGATTTCATCATATTATTATTCTCTCATCTTCATTTTTAATAAAAACCCATTACTTATTTAAAACTCATTTTTATTACCCACATTGTACAACTTGCATCATAGCACAAAAACAAGATATTTAAATTAATAAAACAATGCAAGACTTACAACTAGCTCAAGGCTAGGGAAGACAAAATCTTGGGTTTTGGGTGTGGTTTAGTGTGTTCTTCCAAGTGGGTTATGCTCCAAGCTCTTAAACACACAAGAAGGGGTTTGAATGAGGATGAACTAGAGGTAATTTGGAGTAGTAAAAATTGAAAGAAAGGTGTTAATGTGGGGGTGGAAAGCCACGGCCAAGAGGAAGAAAAGAAGAGAATTTTTGTGTTTTTCTTCAAGTGTTCATCAAGTGTATTTATGCTATCTTACTCAATCTTCCAAAGATTACTAATATCTTGCAAGGATTGGGTGAGTATCTTAGTGAGATTATGGAAGGATTTGTTAGATTATGAAAATCTTATGAGGATATTAAGAGGGTGTATGGGCCGATTTTTTTGAGAGAGGGAGGAGAAATGATTGGGTTAATTCCCTTGTCCAATCTTATTACATGCAAGCTCATGATTAATATTATTTCAAATGATTTATTTAGATAACCCAAGTAATCTCCCACTTGGGTGGGCCATGGCCGGCCCCAAGGGGTGTCTAGGTGGGGTCCACCTTGCTAAATAATACTCCATTACTTGTTAAATTAGTTCCTTTCGGGTACCGCCCGGGTATTTCTCGAATTTTCGTCGCGTTTTCCCTCGATATTAAAATCCGTTAATATTCATAAAATTATGTCCAGTTAAATTACTGATAATTTATTTCGGTTTCTGTCGGGTGAATTTACGTGTTACGCGCGTATCGGGTGCGGTACGCGCACTTTATTCGTTACCGGGAGATTTGTGCAATAAGCTTTTACGTACGGCTTTGGGTTTCCAAAACTCATAATATTTTGTGAAAATATTATTTATTTTATATTCCGGGTGTCCGGTGTTCGTTTCGCTTATTTCAGTTTTACCGGGTAATCGCCAGTGTCCATACCGGATAGTTTTGTCTGCGCACGATCCTATCATGCTTTGCTATTAAACTCATGCATTCCTATGCATTATTTGGGAATTCCTATCTTTCTAAGGCCTCAATTAAATATTCAGCACATAATTACGGTTAATTACGTTAATCGTGTTTAATTAATTAGTACGGAATTACCTTAATTTTGCCGGTTGTTACATTCTCCCCCCGTTAAGAGAATTCCGTCCCGGAATTCACTTTGAGTTCTCCGGTATAGGGGTCTTCTTAAATAGGGCGGGATACTTTTGCTTCATCTGGTCCAGCCTTTCCCACGTGAACTCCGGTCCACGCTTGGCATTCCAACGCACTTTGACCAATCTGATCTTACTGCGTCTTAGTTTTTGGACCTTCCAATCGGTTACTTCGACTGGCTCTTCGACGAAGTGTAACTTGTCGTCAATGTGGATTTCGTCTGCGGGGATGATGAGGGTCTCGTCGGATAAGCACTTTTTCAAGTTCGACACGTGGAACGTGTCGTGTACACCGTTAAGTTCTTGTGGTAACTTGAGCTTGTATGCTACGGGGCCTACTCTGGACAGGATTTCGAATGGTCCAACATATCGTGGGTTTAGTTTTCCGCGCTTTCCGAAACGCGCGACACCTTTCCAAGGTGACACCTTTAGTAGGACCCTGTCTCCGACTTGAAATTCCAAAGGCTTCCTCCTCATGTCTGCGTAGCTTTTCTGTCGGTCACGTGCCGCTTTGAGACGTTCTCTAATCAGAAAGACCTTATCCGTCGTTTCTTGAACAATTTCGGGCCCGGTAAGTTGCTTTTCGCCAACTTCGGCCCAACATAGAGGCGATCTACACTTGCGTCCATACAGAGCTTCGAAAGGTGCAGCTTGAATGCTCGTGTGGTAGCTGTTGTTATACGAAAACTCTACCAGTGGCAAGTGAGTATCCCAATTTCTGCTGAAATCAATTGCGCATGCCTGTAGCATATCCTCCAGGGTCTGGATGGTTCGTTCACTCTGACCATCGGTTTGTGGATGATATGCGGTACTCATATCGAGGCGAGTACCTAGGGCCTTATTCAGACTTTCCCAAAATCTTGAGGTGAAACGACTATCTCGATCGGAGATGATAGAAATAGGTACACCGTGCTTCGACACAACTTCCTTAATGTACAAACGGGTTAGTTTCTCCAACTTATCCGTTTCGCGAATGGGGAGGAAGTGTGCAGATTTTGTCAATCGATCAACGATTACCCAGATCATGTCATGGCCTCTTGTTGTCCTGGGCAATTTGGTAATGAAGTCCATAGTGATCCTTTCCCATTTCCATTCCGGTATTTCCGGTTGCTGGAGCAAACCGGACGGTCGCTGGTGCTCGGCCTTGACCTTTGCGCAAGTCAAACATCGCGCAACATATGCCGCTATATCTCTCTTGAAATTTGGCCACCAGTAAAATTCCTTCAAATCATGGAACATCTTGTCTGCTCCAGGGTGAACTGAATATCGCGAACTGTGGGCTTCTGCCAATACCAGTTCACGCAATCCACCGTATACTGGTACCCAAATTCTGTTCATGAAATACAGAGCTTGATCCGCTTTTGACTCCAGTGACTCAACCATCTTCCGCAATCTTTCTCCTTTGACATTCTCGGGTTTAAGAGCGTTAGTTTGAGCTTCACGAATCCGGTCAGTCAGGTTCGTGTGGATGGTTAGACCCAAAGCTCGGACACGCAGTGGTTTAACCCGTTCCTTGCGACTCAAGGCATCGGCTACAACGTTTGCCTTCCCGGGATGGTACTTTATCTCACAATCGTAATCGTTCAATAATTCGACCCATCGCCGTTGTCGCATGTTCAATTCCTTCTGGTCAAAGATGTGCTGCAAACTTTTGTGATCGGTGAAGATCGTACATTTGGTTCCGTACAGATAATGTCTCCATATCTTGAGAGCGAATACCACGGCTCCTAGTTCCAGATCATGTGTGGTGTAATTCTTCTCGTGAAGTTTTAGCTGTCTGGAAGCATAGGCTATGACCTTCTCTCGCTGCATCAATACACAACCCAATCCCTGATGAGAGGCGTCACAGTAAACTACGAAGTCTTCTGTACCATCGGGGAGTGCTAGTATTGGTGCACCACATAACTTATCCTTCAGCAACTGAAACGCTGCTTCCTGCTTTTCCGTCCATTCAAACTTCTTATCCTTTTGGGTTAGCATGGTTAAGGACTGTGCTATTTTAGAAAAGTTCTCGATGAACCTTCTGTAGTAACCCGCAAGGCCAAGAAATTGTCGCACTTCAGTAGGCGTTCTAGGGGCGTCCCAATTCTTGATTGCTTCGATCTTGGCGGGATCGACATGTATACCCCTTTCATTCACCACGTGGCCTAGAAAGTGAACCTCTCGAATCCAAAAATCACATTTTGAAAACTTAGCATAGAGTTTCTCTTTGCGAAGTACCTCGAGGATTAATCGAAGATGATCCTCGTGTTCCTCCTTCGTGCGTGAGTAGATCAAGATGTCATCAATGAAGACAATGACAAATTTGTCCAAGTATGGTTTGCACACCCGGTTCATCAAGTCCATGAAAACAGCTGGTGCGTTAGTTAAACCGAAAGGCATAACCAGAAACTCATAATGCCCATAACGAGTCCTGAATGCTGTTTTTGGCACGTCTTCTTCTTGAATACGTAACTGATGATAACCGGACCTTAGGTCGATCTTGGAGTAGAAACTGGATCCTTGAAGTTGATCAAACAAATCGTCGATCCTGGGAAGAGGATAGCGATTTTTAATAGTCAGCTTGTTCAGTTCCCGATAGTCAATGCACATTCGAAAAGTGCCATCCTTCTTCTTCACGAATAAGACGGGAGCTCCCCAAGGTGAGAAGCTTGGTCTTATGAAACCTTTGTCCAACAACTCTTGCAGTTGTTCAGACAGTTCCTGCATTTCTGAAGGAGCTAGGCGATATGGCGATCGCGCTACCGGTGCTGCTCCTGGAACAAGGTCGATACGAAACTCGACTTGTCGGGGTGGTGGCAATCCTGGCAAGTCTTCGGGGAACACATCTGGAAAGTCTCTGGCTATCGGAATGTCTTCTAGCTTTCGCTCGTCAGCCTTCTTGTCTACCACGTGCGCCAAGAATGCGACGAGACCTTTCCTTAGGCACTTCCTGGCTTTCATGCTGGTAATAATCCTTAATGGCGTTCCACGCCTTTCCCCTTGGATCGATAGGGTTTCACCGCTCGCGAGGGGAACTTGAATTACTTTGTCATTGCACACGACGATGGCGCGGTGTGCGGATAGCCAATCCATGCCAACGACTATGTCAAAGCTACCCAGTACGACTGGTAATAGGTCAATATCAAACTCATGACCACTGAGGTCCAACTTACAACCCTTTGCTACTTCTCGAGTTTCTATAGTCTTACCGTTAGCTAGTTCAATGGAATATGGTGTGTCTAGCTTACTAGTCTTTAAACCAAGTAATCTTTTAAATTCGACAGATACGAAGCTAAAATCAGCGCCAGTATCAAACAATACTGAAGCATAATGACCATTTAGAGGGAACGTACCAGTGACCACATTAGGGTCTTGTCGTGCGTCACCGGCACCAATCACGAACGCTCGCCCACGGGCTTGGTTGTTAAGTTTGGGGCAGTCCCTCTTCCAATGATCGAGCGATCCACATGAGAAACAGGGCCTCGCTCCACTGTTCTTTGGCGCTCCTGATCTGCAGTCTTCAGTCTTGTGCCCCGAACGACGGCACTTACCGCAGATTACTTCGTTCTTGCCCTGATAACCTTGCTTCCCATTATTTCCACGTCCAGTGGCCACATACCCTTTTCCCTTCTTCCCTGAACCTGATGATCCATCCTTCTTCCTCTCGTCGCGCTTACGCTTCCCAAACCTTGGCCTATTTCCCTGTTCACTTGACCCAACGGCTGAACTTGTACCCAGATTCTTACCCTCAACACTGCTGGACTCAGTAAGCTTTAACCCTGACACTTTCCGGATTAGAGTGCCCATTCGGATGGCGTCTTCAGTGAGGCTCAAGGCGAGGTCGATAGCTTCGCGCATGGTTGTAGGCTTGGAAGCAGTGACCATGCCGCGTATCTGTGGTGCCAGTCCGAAGAGGTATCTTTCCACCTTTTTGCTTTCCGGGGTGACCAGGCGAGGCACTAACCGGGAGAGGTCATGGAATCTGGACGTGTAACCAGCTACGTCCGGTCCAACCATGGTGAGGTTCCAGAACTCAGTCTCTAGCTTCTGCACTTCACTTGCTGGGCAGTACTCGGCGATCATTAGTTCTTTCAACTCCAACCATGATAAGGAGTAAGCAGCATCATCTCCCAGTGTCTGCACTTGGTTGTTCCACCAGGTTAGAACTTGGTCCAGAAACAGGTTGGTGGCATACATGACAGCCTATCGTGGGGTACAGCTGCTAATACGGATCACAGCTTCGGTCTTCTCGAACCATTTGACTAGTCCGACAGAACCTTCAGTGCCGCTGAAATTCAGTGGTTTGCAGTCCAGGAAAGCTTTAAACGTGCAGCCACGTTCTCGTGAGGCCGTTTCTGCAATAATAAAGCAATGTTAAATATAAGGTAGGAGTTTCACGAAGGCTCCTGTCGCATATACCCGACGTCTTCTTACCAGTAGGGGAGGTTTCGCGTCTGTCGCTCCCGGTTCGGTCTCGCGACCTTTCGGTGCGTGTGGCATTGTGTTCTGCGAGAGCCTGAGCGATACGTCCCGAAACTAGGGTTTCAAGCTCTTCAGGTGTCGTGGGTAGTCTTTCATTCCCACTGTTGCTTCTTGTGGCTGGTGCCATGTTTCTTCAATAACCAATATCAAAGGTTAATTTCCAACAATCATTCATACAATATCATCACATATATAGTATAAACAACCACACAACATATGAACACAATAATCACCATAATAACAACACGCAATCACAACATAAACAGAATAAGTAATAATAATCGTAGATAATCACAACACATATTTTACCATAACAAAACTTTCATTAATTTCAATACCAAGTACAATGATTTGTTCATAATAACAAAAACCGAGGATACCTTCCTCTTACATTGCTCTTTGAAATACACTAGAAATATAATGTCATATGCCGGCACAATCCCGCTCGGCTAGGCAAAAAAATGCAGATGGGTGCTATAACCCATGTTATGCTATCATACTACTACTACTACTGCTATGTCCGCGAGTGATCTCCCAAACGTCCCTGATGCTACTGTGGCGGTGGCGGCGGCGGGTGCTGGTACTGGTACTGAGGTGCACACATGCTGATGGTCATACTGATCGCCATAATGCGATCGTACAAGAATTGGCGATGCGCAAAGTGTGCGTCGCCCGTAAGGCCACAATGAGCATCCATGCTCAGCAGCTCCTCAGCATAATGTGCCAGTGCATCCCTGGCATCAATGATCCTGGCCCACATGAGCTGGGCCTGCTGCTCCATCTGACTCACGGTGCGCTGCACCGTGTCGGTGAGGGTCTGGAAATCTCTCTCCAGTGAGATCACCGTGGACCATGCGGGTCCTGACAGTGGGGCCATCCCGTGGGGCTGCGACGGCCCGGGGATGTCAGTGTATGTCGGCTGAGACGGGCCGACAATATCGGGTATGGGTAGTGGTGTGAAGGGTGGGGCAAAGCCCGGTAATCCAGTGAAGCAGTAGGGTGGTATCTGGTATGGGTCTCCCGCACCTAGAGTATACGGTGCAAATGGGGGTGTCATAAATGGGGCTCCTGCATCCATAGTGAATGGTGCAGGTGGTGGGGTATGGAGCATCTCGGGTAGGGGTGGTAGTGTGGGAAAAGTGGTGATGGGTAGTGTCATGGATAAGGGTGTGGGGACTATAAGCTCGGCGAGTGGAATCATGAGTGGCTGGGTGTCAGTGACCCACTCTAGAGTAGACATCACAGTGGTAGGGGTGGGTGGGCTAGCAGTGGCATGAGCTGCCAGTCCTGCTCGGTGCAACTCAGAGCTGCGGGCTGAGCTGCCCTCACGGATGTGCCCAGTAGAAGCTGGCCCATCCTGTGGTGTGGGCTCGGGCATGGTAGGTAAGGCGGCTGGGGTAGTGGTAGCATGCCCTATCATTGGAGCGACGTGCTCCTCCTGGCCTGCTGGTGGGATAGGTACAGCAATGTGCTCCACCGACGCAGTTGACTCATCGTCAGAGTCATCGGAGATCCACCCGTTGTGTCCCCGGCAGACAGTCACGAGTCTCATGCCGGAGGGAACGGGGATAGGTGGGGTGGGTAAAAGCTCACGATCGACAGGTGCGCGTCGGTCGTATGGGGACTCAACAGTCTCCGACTGTGTAGGGATAGGTCTCGAAGGACCTGCGCAACCTACAGGGAAGTCCCTGACGGCGCGGATAGGTAGTTCTGGCAATGGTGCTGCCTGGAATGGCACTAGAGGCAAGTCGGCCTCGGCCATCGGTAGGTCGGCCACGGCGGCCATGTCGTCTCCAGCGGGGGCCCACGCTGGGTCCTCGCTCGGGTCCGTCTCGTCGGAGCTATCTCCGTCGGCGCCCTCCATGGCGACCTCAACATCCATCTCATCGTCCTCGGGATCGAGTATCACCACCTCGATCGGCTCCGCTGGCGGTGCTGGGATGATCTGGAGGCTACTGTCGTAGCTCGGTGCTACGCTCCCTGCGTTCGACATCCTGGCAAAAGAACCGTACTAATATTTAAGTATTATTCGTTAGGTAGTTAAGGCACATATCTAAGGTACTCTTCCTAACCTTCTAACAAAAATAATACGTATACTTACCATGGCTAGCTTGGTCGGAATCTCCATATACCCAAATGGTCGTTGGAAAATTTACTTTATTGCGTTTCGCATTTACTTTGAAAGATTTTGAACCATGTCCGGTTATAGTTTAGATTTTTAAAATGCTAATTCGCTATAACCTTGGCTCTGATACCACTTTCTGTCACACCACGTCTAAGGCGGAAACACGTGGCGCGACGGTTCAAAAGTATTAAGCCAAGATTAATGCAAAGCAAAATATTAATTAGAAAACGGGCATTTATTCAATGCTAATAATCATGTCAAATTATTCATACATAATTATAAATTGTTTTCGAAAATGATAAAGAGGCTTCTCCCTTTATCCCTAAGTCCATGGAATAAAGAGATATGACCCCGTCACGACATTCCCAACGCCCAACTTGGAGATGTCCCCGAACCTGCTCGCCATGCTAACTTCCATCAATCAATTACCTGAAAGATATGTTTGAAAATCGTCAATATATAAATATTGGTGAGTTCACAGGTTTTAATTTAATAAATCTTTATAGTGTGGGAATATCCTTGTTATGACATTTATAGGAGTTGCAAAGTCCTACAATTTACTTGAGCCTATAACCAAACCAAGACAATTAATAATGCCCCCGCCCAAAGTCGTTACTCGGTATTCCTTCGACTTTATTTCAGAATAAGTGCACCCCAGGCATACGCCGATGCATAATCGACGCTATCGATTAGGGGTGGGCCTTGTCAGGCACCAATAGTACTATCCAATTATCCCTTTGGTTTCTCATTCCTGAATAAATGATTATAGTGGGGAGGTCTCAACCCCGAGTGGCGATCTTTACTCAAGTATCCAACCCGTCATACAATCCCAACATATCTTTCCCCCGTAAAAACGTTAAATAGTTTAGAAATGGGGCCGTGAGACTCACCTGTAACTGTGCTTGGCTCAAAGAAAATAGTAAAGTTTGTGATCCCGTACCTACAAGGTTCTAGGCGTATAAGTCACTTACACCCATGGTGTATGTGCCTTGGCAAGTTGTACACCCAACTTCCCGACCACGTCTTTATCCCAATTCCCGTTTAATAGTTTTCGTATCCTAGGTTCAATGGCGATGGATTACCCTTTTCTTACAAGTCATATATTATTCTTATAATTATTCTTTATGACTTGTACAACATTATACTTGACACGACTCCACCCAACGTATAATTATTTTCCCATTCAAATAATTATACTTAGGATCTTTTCGCTCAATATAAAGTGTTTTCTTATTAACCGACCCGACTTACTTTGCCACATATTTATTTTTCCCATTTAAATAAATATGCTAAGTGTTTGTCGTTTGGTAACATAATCTTAACGCCCGACTAGACTTACCACACCGTACATTTATTTTCCCATTTAAATAAATGTACTAGAATCTTGTCGGTATTCACGCGTTCGTAGATATATCTCATCTACTCGTCTCGGTTTTCCTTCTCGTATATCTATTTTCCCATTTAAATAGATGTACTAGAATTTCGTCGGAAACGAGTATATGTACATATATCATCGCGTGGATACTACTTGTTAAGTTCATGTGTCGTTTAGCGTTTTTAGTTTGTTACGTTATGTTTCTCCTTTCCCACGAATATTGTTACTACACTTAGGAAAGTGTTACACACGTTTCACCCTTGATATATATATTTTATTTTCGTAAAATATATATGTATATTTTTATCTCGACGTAATAAGTCCGTTTACGTTGGTTCGTGTAACTAAGTTTGTTAGTTAACGTTTTAGTCCGACTCGTCCAACTTGTTACCAAAAACGTTCCCGATACTTTTATATTCCCATTTATATAAAAGCACCTTATTTTTGTACAAGTCTTACAAGTACTTATTTTGTAAAGTCTTACTTTATGAAATAGTCGCGTGACTCCATTTATTTTTATAAAACGTCCATTTTATAAAAATATACTTTTTACTTAAAATGCCCAAGTAGGCTATTATTATTTACCAACTCAACCTTGTAAACCATTACTTACACTTTTTGACACCCATATTTCCATCATTGTGTTTTTGGTCCAATAACTTTCTAAAATATTTATTTTAGTCCATTGGTTTCCAATGTTGTCATATTAGTACTTTAATTTACACTTGTAGCATTTTTCACTAAATCTTTGAAGGTTATTATTTTTCTTCCACTTTAGTGGACTTTGAAGAATCCTTTTCACCATGATTAATTGTCTTTACCTCTTTTTACCTCTAATGCTCTTTTAATCCATTCTAGATATCACTAACATGTTTATTTCATATTTTTATCCAAAACATCAAACTTTCACTCATCCAAGTGAGTGGACTTTGAAGAACTAATTTTTCCACCTATGGCTTTCTAATCCATTTTAATATTTTTATGACTTTATTATATCATCCTAAGATGATTAAAACCACTTTTCATCATATTCAAGTCACTTTTCAAAATATTGCTTTTCTCATCTTCAATCATCCAAACATGTTCTTATTATTACACTTTCTTCAAAATACTACTTTTATTAAAAATAACTAAGATTTCATCATATTATTATTCTCTCATCTTCATTTTTAATAAAAACCCATTACTTATTTAAAACTCATTTTTATTACCCACATTGTACAACTTGCATCATAGCACAAAAACAAGATATTTAAATTAATAAAACAATGCAAGACTTACAACTAGCTCAAGGCTAGGGAAGACAAAATCTTGGGTTTTGGGTGTGGTTTAGTGTGTTCTTCCAAGTGGGTTATGCTCCAAGCTCTTAAACACACAAGAAGGGGTTTGAATGAGGATGAACTAGAGGTAATTTGGAGTAGTAAAAATTGAAAGAAAGGTGTTAATGTGGGGGTGGAAAGCCACGGCCAAGAGGAAGAAAAGAAGAGAATTTTTGTGTTTTTCTTCAAGTGTTCATCAAGTGTATTTATGCTATCTTACTCAATCTTCCAAAGATTACTAATATCTTGCAAGGATTGGGTGAGTATCTTAGTGAGATTATGGAAGGATTTGTTAGATTATGAAAATCTTATGAGGATATTAAGAGGGTGTATGGGCCGATTTTTTTGAGAGAGGGAGGAGAAATGATTGGGTTAATTCCCTTGTCCAATCTTATTACATGCAAGCTCATGATTAATATTATTTCAAATGATTTATTTAGATAACCCAAGTAATCTCCCACTTGGGTGGGCCATGGCCGGCCCCAAGGGGTGTCTAGGTGGGGTCCACCTTGCTAAATAATACTCCATTACTTGTTAAATTAGTTCCTTTCGGGTACCGCCCGGGTATTTCTCGAATTTTCGTCGCGTTTTCCCTCGATATTAAAATCCGTTAATATTCATAAAATTATGTCCAGTTAAATTACTGATAATTTATTTCGGTTTCTGTCGGGTGAATTTACGTGTTACGCGCGTATCGGGTGCGGTACGCGCACTTTATTCGTTACCGGGAGATTTGTGCAATAAGCTTTTACGTACGGCTTTGGGTTTCCAAAACTCATAATATTTTGTGAAAATATTATTTATTTTATATTCCGGGTGTCCGGTGTTCGTTTCGCTTATTTCAGTTTTACCGGGTAATCGCCAGTGTCCATACCGGATAGTTTTGTCTGCGCACGATCCTATCATGCTTTGCTATTAAACTCATGCATTCCTATGCATTATTTGGGAATTCCTATCTTTCTAAGGCCTCAATTAAATATTCAGCACATAATTACGGTTAATTACGTTAATCGTGTTTAATTAATTAGTACGGAATTACCTTAATTTTGCCGGTTGTTACAGTACACATGGTTATGAACCGACACCCAATGGTCCCTCGGACCATTGTAACGACTCCCGATGATTCCCGAATCATCGATACGACTCAACCGACCCGGTCAAGTATGATATTAAGTACTTGTTTTCAATGTTTTCGTTGAGGTAGACTCGTATGTATGCAAAGTATGAAACGTATGTATGCAAAGTATGAAACTTATGTATGTAAAGTATGAAACGTATTAACCTGAATATGTCGGGTGTCACATTATCCCCCAGTTGAAAGAATTTTCGTCCCGAAAATTTCCCGAAGTAAAAGAGAACGACGCGATAAAAAGAAAAAATTTCCCCAAAATTTCCCGGTCATCACATCATCCCTCTGTTGAAAGGAATCTCGCCCCGAGATTCACTCTTCGACAGTGATGAGTGTCGACCTAACCCAAGTAGCGTTTCCCAGAATGCAAACGAAAGGATAACAGCGAACGAAGATTGATAGTAACGGATACTCTATGCCGGGGAACCGCCCTCCCCAAAGTGAATACAAAACAATGAATCCTCCTGATCGAAGGCCTACCAGAGACTACTGTGATCGGTATAAATGATACACAGGTACCGTCCAAGTAGCATCTCTAAAGGACCCACATCAGACCGATGAATGCAAAACGATGATCAAATACCAAACTGAATGCACACAATGAATACGAATCGCCAAGCAATGTGAATGAGAATGAATACAAGTATAACGAGAATCAAGAAAAGAATACTCACCAGTAACAGTATCAGGATCCTCCTGGTTTTCCCTAGCACCGATGACATAAGCACGAGCCGGAGCAGTTCGACCGCCACCCTCACCTTGCTTCACCTTGGGACAGTCCCGCCTGAAGTGCCCAGTGTCGCCACAATGATAACATCCCTGATTTCCCATGGGTGCAGCAGTGGTAGTAGTAGCAGTAGTAGGGGCAACCACCTGTTGCTGAGCCTGAAGATTCACCCTGCAGCTCTGGGCTTGATGCCCGTTCCTCTTACAACGGGTACAATAACTACAATCCCCAAGATGATGGTACCCACAACGATCACACCTAGGCAGCCTCCCAGTATACCCACTCTGCCTCTGCTTAGAAGATGCACCCGTAGCCTCAAATTTACTCGGCTGCTGCTGTTGAGGCTGAACTGTACCCTTTCCCGCGCTATCCCATTTCCTCTTGTTGCCATCAGAGGTCTTTACCACAGTACCCTTAGGAGGCAAAACACCCTCCTGAACCTTCTGCTTAGTCAGCCTATGAGCCAACCGAATAGTATCCCGAAGTGTAGTAGCATCATTCGCGGTCACCAACCCGCGAACCTCAGGCACCAACCCACTAATGTAGATGTGACACCCGTCACCCTCGTCTTCCGTCAAATTGACAATAATAGCAATCCAAATATTTCCATTATAATCCCTGTATGATTCGTCGTTTTTAAATTTAATTTTTGAGCAAACTAAAAAAATTTATCGTTCATATTTATTTATGGATCGGGCATGAGTTTTAATAAAATGCGTGTATTGAACGCGTTAGTCGGATTGGTTTTATAAAAAAAAATGTTTAAATCTAACCTAGTTAGTGTAGTTAAGGTTTTATAAGGAGAAACTAATAAACTATATAATAAACTAACCAAGTTAGTACTCTAGGGGCCATTTATGTCATTTATGAAAGTTTAAAAAAAAAAAACAAAACATGGCTGCCTCCCTTTTCCTGTTCCCGTCGCAAATCCGGTGACCATTTCCGGTCACCGGCGTTCCTTTCCGGCCGCACCATAATCAACCATTTAAGACCCCTTTTGGCGTTTCAATGGTTGAGTAATCATTCTCCATCGATGTGTAACTGTTCCAAGTCTTTAATTATCATTAAAAGTGTTAAAATCCGTGCTCTAATCGGCTCATGAAGGCTTGTAACCGCCGACACTTTAAGACCAAGATTAAACGCCATTTTCCTCGATAAATTTATAAATTGATCGTATCACTCGTTTTCTGCACCTTCACACTCTTCAAACCCACAATAAAACGCGTCAAAACTGGTCTAAAAACTCTGCAAATCAATCCTTTATGTTCGGCCCTTCATTTCTATTTTTTGACATATGTTTGGCTTTGTAAGTTCCTCTCTTTGATGCCATTTTAATCTTTATACAGTTACCTTTGAAAGCCCTCATGTACAGATTGGTCATCATGCTTAAATCAGATTATTGAAAAATTTAGGGTTAGGGTTTTGGCTAGAGTTAATTGGGGAAGAAGATGAAGTTGGGTTATATGTTAAGTAGATTTTAATTCGGTATTACTAAACAAAGATGGTTGTGGTGTAATGGTTGCATGGTTGTGTGGCTGCTGGGCAGGCACGGGTTCGACCCCTCTTAAGGGCGGGTTGTTCATTTTTTTTTTTTGTGTTTCTTTTTCTTTTTAGTTTGGTTATATATAAGATTATATATAAATACCTTGATATCTTAAAATATTCATAATAAATTCATTTTGGCTCCAAAAATTGTAAAATTTTAGGAGTAGCTTCTTGACACCTCAAAGAAAATTACCCCACTTTTATTTTCTGAAAAATGTTTTATTTTTATATTTTTATTAATTTAACTTGTTTTAATCATATTTAATTCATTAAAAATTCATTTTTAATGATTTTAATCTCAAACTTTTTGGGTAACTATTTCTCATCATCATGAACTTATATAAAAATTATTGGATCAGAAAACATTTAATTTTATTGATTTTCCTATTTTTAATCATTTAAACGTGATTAAATCTCATTAAATCAGTTTTAAATATAAATAAGTCTATAAAAATTATGAGAAAATTATTTTTACTTGTTTACATCAGAAAGCATCTATTTTCTATAAAAATAGCATTTTTGGATCATGTATTGTATTATTTGTATTATTTATCTATTACGACATAATTAAACGTTTATTTATTTATACTATTACAACACCTATTTTATAAATATTTTTTTTTATAAAATAGAAATACTCTTATGGTTTAATGTCTTTATTATCTTTTGTTGGATCATCGTGTAACTCAAAAATTATTTATTTATATATTTATGATTATCATATTTATTTTAATTTAGTTAAGGTAATTAACTAAATTATTTTTGTCTTATTTATTCAAACATATTTTTTTAACTAAATATTCAATAGGTAATATTTATATTATTCAAACCACATTTACAACCTTTCATATATTATTTGTGATATACAACTTTTACATTAACGCGACTGATCATAAAAACTCTAATTCCCCAAATCGACTTAGCAAACCCTAATGCCTTAGACCCTAGATACTTTAGACTTTTTAGACACTTCCTTATTAGTATGTTTACACATTATAGGTTGAAATCCTCGGAATTCCCATTACTTAGCTCACGACCGCTTAAGTGGATTTTGATCGCTTTCGCTAACGGTGAGTATATCTTTCCCCTTTTACTATTTTACATTTCGGGGTGACTCATGTACTTACTATCAAGTTTATATTTCCTTTTACTAAAATAGCAATTCTTATGTGTGTTTGTTTGTGTTATTTTGTGTATCTATGACCTGTCAAATCATTAACCGCTGGGCGGCCTGGCATTTCAATGAATAGTACTATGGTTTATACCCTTGTGATTCTGTTGAGAGTCCTCGTCATTGCTATGTATTACTTTACTACTAGCGCATACTATATATATCTGCTTACTTCTCTTAGGGTTGATTTGACCCGGATACCACTTATTACATAATTGCAAACAGTATACGACACATGAATTGCAAAACACTTTTCTACTATATTTATTTAAACAGGGTATGCTCACCAATACAATTTTTGTATTGACCAAAATATTTTGTACATGTTTCAGGTTGTTTTGAGACGCTTCTTTTAGGCTTTTGGATTTTATATTTCAGTCTTGTCTACATTGTATCTTAGCTAGACTTGTCACTTTAGAATTATTGTATCCTGTAATTTCATTTCAATGTAATAAATTATTTAATCAATGTATTCAAATTTACACTTTAGTCCATGAGCTATTGAACAATCGTCACTGCGTGACACCCCGATGTTTCCGCCATCGGTTGAGGTGTTACAGATTGGTATCAGAGCCATGGTTATAGGGAATTAGGTTATTAGAATGCCTTTTAGCCTAGTCTATAACTAAGCTTACTTTCACGAGTCCTCTCGTTTATATTTCTCTTATTTCCTATTATTTCTTTCAAGATATTTTTCGTTATGATTATTTCTCGTTATTCTTTCGATATTCTTCTTGGCGAAGAAGACACTCGTATTTCACAAACGAAACGATATCATCAAGTTAGGAGTGGTATCCATACCTTGGTGATTAATTTCACTCCTCTATATGTTATTCATCTTAGGAATGTGTCTTTGAGATAGGAGTGACATCCACACCTCAAAGAGTATTTCCTTCAAAAAGAAACTTAACCACTAAGCTGGGAGTGATATCCTTAACTTAGTGATTGGTTTCATTCCACAATCGTTTTCAATTTTGAAATACATCTTTGAGTTAGGAGTGAAATCCACATCTCAATGATCTATTTCTACATCTCGTTGATTGTGAATTTTCTTAAATATTGGTAATCTATTACATACGTTAATTTTATCATTCACGTCATTTTAAATCTTGGTATTTCAAAACGCATTGGATTTATACAAACTTCATAAAATGGATTCATTTTGCATTTATAAACTTGTAGTGCATATTTTATCAAATGTAAACCTTTTGTTTCCATATGACATAACCAATACATATTTTCGAGAGAAACTTGCAACTAATAATAAGCCTTATAACATTTTTCCAACTCGACTCCTCGTAAACACATATCTACGAAGATTTTGCAAATGAACCTGTTTTGAATCTAAAACACACTTCGATTTCTAAAAAAAAAAATTTCTCATGCAGCACTAACTATTCTTTCAACAATATCACAAAGTCGAGTAGACATCTTTTTATCAGAATGTTGCTAAATGTCTTTTATAGTATAACGCATATATGTAAAATTACTAGATTTTAACTTGCATGCCAGTAGGCTATACACGTTATTTCGTTATTTTACTCTTGCACCATTTTATTCATAGTTATTTCTAACACGTCATTTGTGATTAATTTCACATCGCCTATTTGCATTAATTCAACTCGTTTACTTTCATTTTGTGCAATTGTACGATTTACTCGATTTATGTTATACTATTCTTTCCGTCGGAATTTTATGCTATATTCATATACTTACTTGAACGTATTTAGTATGCATATTTTCTTTCCTGTTTTGAGCAAAACCCTGTTATACTTTACATTATTTTGTTCTTCATCATGGCTAACGAACATACTAGTTGATAACTCGTATGAGATCTAAGCCGGTGCCCACGTACGACTCGTGTAACATTTCATGTTTATTAATCGTACGTTACGGATTAAAACGACAAGTTTTATTACTATTTTCATTTAATTATTTTGTGGCATTTTGAACCCTAATACAATGATAATTATTTATATATATATATGTATTTGATAATAATTATAATATTTCAGTTTTTATAAAAAAAATATATATGCATATATACATAATAACACAACATGGAACCCAATCAAATCCCAAGCCCAAACCCTCTTTTCACTCTTTGTAACATGCAGCCCAACATCCAGCTAGCCCAATCCAGAATCAGGCCCAACACCTGGCCCAACTGCCCCACCCCTTTTCTGCATTTAAAAAAAAGGTGTTCCACCCGGGTTTCGAACCCGGGCCACCCTCTACACAACCCACGCGCGCACACCACCTGGGCTACAACACAGTCCTTGAGTATATCCTAATCTAAAATGTATTTAACCTTTATTTTCGCTGCCTTTCCTTCTTCTCTGTTGTTCGCAAATCAGCAGCAGCGATATATTATTTTTTATTTTATTTTTTTTCTCTTTTTCTTCTTTGACCAAATTAATTAACAATAACTCATAGATGATCCAAGAATGGAATGATTATGTAATTATCGGCCTGATCATCAATCAATTACACCTATAATTGCAATCAATTTAACCAAATTGAAGATCATTACGCGTATAGTTTAAAACCAGTCAAACTTGCCAATAATACGAACCAGATGCCATCACTATAAATTGGACCAACCCAGACCTTTGAAACTCGCTCACACTCTCTTCTCCATCTTCAATTCTTCTCCAATCACACTGAAATTATCATTCTAATCGTATTTTGACTTTTGGTTTGACTTTCCCATCAAGATCAAATCTGTATTGTAAGTGTAATTTCTTTTGTGGGTTTTAATGATCAGCCAACACTCAGTGTTTACCCCATGATTAATTGGGTTAACATTGTGTGATTCGAACGATTGAATAATCTAGGGCTTGTTCTTATTAAATTGGGGAAGAACACGATTTTTATATGATATATATATTAAATGAATTAAAACCAAACACAACCACTGGTCTGGACCAAGTGGTTGTGTCTGGTGCATCATACCCGGTCCACACAGGTTCAATACCCGGCACAAACAAGTTTTTCTTTCTTTCTTTTTAAAACAACATTCATATATATAATTTTTTTTTATTCGTTTTAAAATACTAAAACACTTTTATAAATTCTACAAAAATTACATTATGTTAAACTAGTGAAAAAGTTTAACTTACAATTTTTAGTTTTATGAAATTTATTTATTTAATATTTATAATAATTAAATCAAGTTTATTCTATTTTATTTATAAAAATCTATAAAAATATCAAAACGATCTTATTAATTTCCACAAAAATTATCCTAAGTTTTTATAACATTAAACTTTACTGAAATAATTTTTAATTCAGTAAAATCATTTATTTTATATTTTTAATCAATTTTTGTTAGATTTAATCATAATTAAATCATAATAAATTCAATTTTCATTATTTTTGCACCAAAATTTTATAGAAATTATTTCTGATTATTTGGAACAGAAATATAAATTTTAAACTTCTAATTCTTTGATTTTAATATTTTTAAATATTAAAGTTAAGATTTTGACAATTTGTAATAAATAGATTTAATAATCTATTTTAAAGAAAATAATTTTATAAAAATTATTTTTATACTTTAAACACATTCTTGTGACCATCCTAGATTTAACATTTATAAATAGATTTTTGGTTATTTATTTACTAAATTTCTCTCAATTGGCGAATATTTTTAATATTAATCAAACGAGCAATTATCCCCAATTCGAAGCCCTAGAACTTATACATTTGTAGACTCTATAGACTTAGACATATTTATTACTTCATTTTAGGGCGATACTTGATACATTTGGTCAACACATTTTTCAACAAGATATAACATTTTACCAAGGTGAGTTTTACATAGCCCCTTTTATTTATCACCATTTTTGGGGTGAAACATGTTATAACATTATCATTGCAATTCAATCATCAATGTGTCTATGTGTTTTCTATGTTGCATTATGTCTTGAGCATGATTAGAGTAAGCACCATTCTAGCATAATCATTAACTCCGTACAAGCCGACGGTATACATTGATAGATCTATTGGACTGACAATCCCACCCGGATACGTGCCTCCTACAAAGGTAGCGTGGGTGTTTGTTATCGTATAACATATTCAAGTGGACCATGAGCGTATGGTATGTATCATATTATAACAGTCATCAGGGTTGATTATGCACTCGATTTATTTCTAGTATGTTCTCACATATGGACTAGATTGACATGACACATGAATTGCACAACATTTTTATTCAATCATCAAAAACCTATGTAATTCTCACCAACTTTTGTTGACCCAAAATACTTTCAACTTAACATGTTTCAGGTTCTATTTGCTTGAAGATTTGAATTGATGCTTGAAGATATGTGTATAGTTTTATTCAATTTGATGTACAAATTCTAGAACAATTGTATGTAATTCATTTAAATTATTTAATGGAATTTATTATTCACCATGAGCTACTGAACAATCATCAATACGTGACATCCCGATGTTTCCGCCATCGGTTGGGGTGTTACAGATTGGTATCAGAGCCATGGTTATAGGGAATTAGGTTATTAGAAAAATAATCTAGTCTATAACCATAGGATTTAACAAGTACTTGCTTCCTTTACTTGCTATTCTCTATCTCCCTCCTGCTTCATATCCCTACTTTCATTCCTACAAGAAGGTTGCTCTCCATCAGTGGATCTACTCTTAGACTAATAGGACAAATTCCTCAGGTTTTAACCTGAACCCCCTTGAGATCTCGTCGAAATTCTAGATTTTAATAACGAACACGTGCAATCTGGAAGGGTGAACGCCTGTATTCTGAGTCTTCTGTCTAGGCTGGCATTGCGCATATATCCCAATCAGACGAGGGACCCGGATGCCTACCTGGGAATTCTCGGGATGAGTGTTCACTTATAGGCTAAAGCATGTCTTCATATGTTATTAGAATCTGGAATCTTTGATAAGTCAACGTTTTCGTTTATTCGTTTTAATTAATGAATAAATGATTACATTCCTTATATTATCTCATTCATTTCATGCCTCATTGAGACTTCATTGTGTTCCTTACAGATCATGTCTCCACGCCACAGCACTCGCATTAACAGTGGTGACAATCATGAAGAAGAGAGCAGCAACCACAACCACGACCACAACAACAATGGAGGTGACGCCCAACTAGCTACGATTATTTCTCAACAATTGGCACAACAAATCACAACCCTGGTTTCTAACTTGTTGGCTCAAGTCATCCCAATGAATGGGAACAACAATGGAAATGGAAATGGCGATCACATGAAGAACGGAACCCTAGTTTGGAAAAGCGAGAAAACAAGTATTGTGACCGCAGTAACTACCAAGAACCAGAAGCGTAAGACCAGGAATCCTAATGTAAACCGCACTACACAAGTCTCTAACAAGAAGCCTTATACAAGAAACTTTCCATTGTGTAACACATGCAACCGACATCATCCCACTGTTTCAGCATGTCGCGTGTGCACCAATTGTGGTAGGTATGGCCATTTGGTCAACACATGTCGCGAGACCCCAAACCCTAATGCCAATCAACCCACCAACCCTGCTCAGGCTGATAATCCTAATCGATACAACTATGGTCAATGCTATGAATGTGGGGACCCAAATCACTACCGTAACCGATGCCCTAAACTAAACCGAGACCAAGACCCTCCAGCTACTTAACAGCAAGTCCCACCATTTAAATGTTGTTTGCTTTTAATTCTATGTAATGACGCTTTTGATTCAAGTAATAAATTCAAGTAATATCATAACATCTGTGTGCATGCTTGTCTGAATATGAATTGATTGCTATAAATATAATCATACTTGCTTACTTGTACAACAATTAGTAGACTACCAAGCAATCTACTTAACGATTGGTAGAGGTCATCATGTCTATCCAACAGTCGGGAGAGGCCCTACCACCTGCTCAACGACTGGTGGGGACTATCAGACCTGCTCAACAATCGGTAGAGTCATAAAAGGACACAAAACCCTAATGTAAGGTAAATTGGTAATTACGGTCCGGAACGTAATCATGAATTTACAGGTACGTTAAGGTAGTGTGAAATTTTATCAAGGTTTCCGGTAGTTGACCAATTGTAACCCTGGTTTTCTCTTAACTTCGGGACGAAGTTCCTAAAAGTAGGGGAGACTGTAACATTTCATGTTTATTAATCGTACGTTACGGATTAAAACGACAAGTTTTATTACTATTTTCATTTAATTATTTTGTGGCATTTTGAACCCTAATACAATGATAATTATTTATATATATATATGTATTTGATAATAATTATAATATTTCAGTTTTTATAAAAAATATATATATGCATATATACATAATAACACAACATGGAACCCAATCAAATCCCAAGCCCAAACCCTCTTTTCACTCTTTGTAACATGCAGCCCAACATCCAGCTAGCCCAATCCAGAATCAGGCCCAACACCTGGCCCAACTGCCCCACCCCTTTTCTGCATTTAAAAAAAAGGTGTTCCACCCGGGTTTCGAACCCGGGCCACCCTCTACACAACCCACGCGCGCACACCACCTGGGCTACAACACAGTCCTTGAGTATATCCTAATCTAAAATGTATTTAACCTTTATTTTCGCTGCCTTTCCTTCTTCTCTGCTGTTCGCAAATCAGCAGCAGCGATATATTATTTTTTATTTTATTTTTTTTCTCTTTTTCTTCTTTGACCAAATTAATTAACAATAACTCATAGATGATCCAAGAATGGAATGATTATGTAATTATCGGCCTGATCATCAATCAATTACACCTATAATTGCTATCAATTTAACCAAATTGAAGATCATTACGCGTATAGTTTAAAACCAGTCAAACTTGCCAATAATACGAACCAGATGCCATCACTATAAATTGGACCAACCCAGACCTTTGAAACTCGCTCACACTCTCTTCTCCATCTTCAATTCTTCTCCAATCACACTGAAATTATCATTCTAATCGTATTTTGACTTTTGGTTTGACTTTCCAATCAAGATCAAATCTGTATTGTAAGTGTAATTTCTTTTGTGGGTTTTAATGATCGGCCAACACTCAGTGTTTACCCCATGATTAATTGGGTTAACATTGTGTGATTCGAACGATTGAATAATCTAGGGCTTGTTCTTATTAAATTGGGGAAGAACACGATTTTTATATGATATATATATTAAACGAATTAAAACCAAACACAAACACTGATCTGGACCAAGTGGTTGTGTCTGGTGCATCATACCCGGTCCACACAGGTTCAATACCCGGCACAAACAAGTTTTTCTTTCTTTCTTTTTAAAACAACATTCATATATATAATTTTTTTTATTCGTTTTAAAATACTAAAACACTTTTATAAATTCTACAAAAATTACATTATGTTAAACTAGTGAAAAAGTTTAACTTACAATTTTTAGTTTTATGAAATTTATTTATTTAATATTTATAATAATTAAATCAAGTTTATTCTATTTTATTTATAAAAATCTATAAAAATATCAAAACGATCTTATTAATTTCCACAAAAATTATCCTAAGTTTTTATAACATTAAACTTTACTGAAATAATTTTTAATTCAGTAAAATCATTTATTTTATATTTTTAATCAATTTTTGTTAGATTTAATCATAATTAAATCATAATAAATTCAATTTTCATTATTTTTGCACCAAAATTTTATAGAAATTATTTCTGATTATTTGGAACAGAAATATAAATTTTAAACTTCTAATTCTTTGATTTTAATATTTTTAAATATTAAAGTTAAGATTTTGACAATTTGTAATAAATAGATTTAATAATCTATTTTAAAGAAAATAATTTTATAAAAATTATTTTTATACTTTAAACACATTCTTGTGACCATCCTAGATTTAACATTTATAAATAGATTTTTGGTTATTTATTTACTAAATTTCTCTCAATTGGCGAATATTTTTAATATTAATCAAACGAGCAATTATCCCCAATTCGAAGCCCTAGAACTTATACATTTGTAGACTCTATAGACTTAGACATATTTATTACTTCATTTTAGGGCGATACTTGATACATTTGGTCAACACATTTTTCAACAAGATATAACATTTTACCAAGGTGAGTTTCACATAGCCCCTTTTATTTATCACCATTTTTGGGGTGAAACATGTTATAACATTATCATTGCAATTCAATCATCAATGTGTCTATGTGTTTTCTATGTTGCATTATGTCTTGAGCATGATTAGAGTAAGCACCATTCTAGCATAATCATTAACTCCGTACAAGCCGACGGTATACATTGATAGATCTATTGGACTGACAATCCCACCCGGATACGTGCCTCCTACAAAGGTAGCGTGGGTGTTTGTTATCGTATAACATATTCAAGTGGACCATGAGCGTATGGTATGTATCATATTATAACAGTCATCAGGGTTGATTATGCACTCGATTTATTTCTAGTATGTTCTCACATATGGACTAGATTGACATGACACATGAATTGCACAACATTTTTATTCAATCGTCAAAAACCTATGTAATTCTCACCAACTTTTGTTGACCCAAAATACTTTCAACTTAACATGTTTCAGGTTCTATTTGCTTGAAGATTTGAATTGATGCTTGAAGATATGTGTATAGTTTTATTCAATTTGATGTACAAATTCTAGAACAATTGTATGTAATTCATTTAAATTATTTAATGGAATTTATTATTCACCATGAGCTACTGAACAATCATCAATACGTGACATCCCGATGTTTCCGCCATCGGTTGGGGTGTTACAACTCGGGTTAGAGTATTTCTTTAATCCGAGGGGAACGGTGTAAATCTCAGGGTTATCAATATAAGTGTTTAAAGCCAACGATGAGGACAGGAGTTACCGGTTAATGGTAAACCCGAAAAGGGAAGAACCACTAACCATGTCTTATACTTACATGTTATTCACATTACGGTTAAAGGGAAAACCCGGAAGGGAAGGACCTCTAACCATGTCATGATTGAACATTATTTCATTACAGTGGCTATTACATATGAGTTGCACGCATTTATTTCCAGTATTACTTAGGATAGGGTTATGGAAAAGCATAACACCTAAGTGTAAGGTAAATCGATGATTACGGTCCGGAACGCAATCATGGGCTTACAGGTACATGAGGGTGGTGTGTAATTCTAATCAGGCTGTTGGTAGACAATCAGTACGAATCCAAAGTATCGGGAGTGTGGTGGGTCAGCTGCGGTACACCCTATATATGAGCATAAACGATACTGCGGGTACCTCTTCATTAGATAGTTGACTAATAGCTGGCATTTTCAAAGAGAACGTTTTTACACGAGCTTCCGTTCATTTTCCTAGAGTCTTCCTCTTGACCACCTACACAGAAAACACAAACTTTGTATGCTCTTACACTCTATGTTAGTCGAAATCCTGTTGCACGTCACAACCTTTCTAAAGTAGGGGAGACTGCTTCATTATTTCCTTTGCCCCTCACCAGTTACACATCCCCAAAACTTTTCTCATTTAAACTCTCAATATTTTTTTTTCCTTTTAAGTTAACTGTCAAAGATTTGGAAGCTTTTGCTTCGGATATTAAAACGACTACTTTAAATTTTGCTAAATGACAACTGAAGTAATTTATGGGATCTAGTTGACTTTTACAACGCCTTTTGTTTCATAGTAGCCTCCACTTGAAAGAAATTTCGAGACGAAATTTTCTAAAGTAGGGGAGACTGTGACACCCGTCACCCTCGTCTTCCGTCAAATTGACAATAATAGCAATCCAAATATTTCCATTATAATCCCTGTATGATTCGTCGTTTTTAAATTTAATTTTTGAGCAAACTAAAAAAATTATCGTTCATATTTTTTTATGGATCGGGCATGAGTTTTAATAAAATGCGTGTATTGAACGCGTTAGTCGGATTGGTTTTATAAAAAAAAATGTTTAAATCTAACCTAGTTAGTGTAGTTAAGGTTTTATAAGGAGAAACTAATAAACTATATAATAAACTAACCAAGTTAGTACTCTAGGGGCCATTTATGTCATTTATGAAAGTTTAAAAAAAAAACAAAACATGGCTGCCTCCCTTTTCCTGTTCCCGTCGCAAATCCGGTGACCATTTCCGGTCACCGGCGTTCCTTTCCGGCCGCACCATAATCAACCATTTAAGACCCCTTTTGGCGTTTCAATGGTTGAGTAATCATTCTCCATCGATGTGTAACTGTTCCAAGTCTTTAATTATCATTAAAAGTGTTAAAATCCGTGCTCTAATCGGCTCATGAAGGCTTGTAACCGCCGACCTTTAAGAGCAAGATTAAACGCCATTTTCCTCGATAAATTTATAAATTGATCGTATCACTCGTTTTCTGCACCTTCACACTCTTCAAACCCACAATAAAACGCGTCAAAACTGGTCTAAAAACTCTGCAAATCAATCCTTTATGTTCGGCCCTTCATCTCTATTTTTCGACATATGTTTGGCTTTGTAAGTTCCTCTCTTTGATGCCATTTTAATCTTTATACAGTTACCTTTGAAAGCCCTCATGTACAGATTGGTCATCATGCTTAAATCAGATTATTGAAAAATTTAGGGTTAGGGTTTTGGCTAGAGTTAATTGGGGAAGAAGATGAAGTTGGGTTATATGTTAAGTAGATTTTAATTCGGTATTACTAAACAACGATGGTTGTGGTGTAATGGTTGCATGGTTGTGTGGCTGCTGGGCAGGCACGGGTTCGACCCCTCTTAAGGGCGGGTTGTTCATTTTTTTTTGTGTTTCTTTTTCTTTTTAGTTTGGTTATATATAAGATTATATATAAATACCTTGATATCTTAAAATATTCATAATAAATTCATTTTGGCTCCAAAAATTGTAAAATTTTAGGAGTAGCTTCTTGACACCTCATAGAAAATTACCCCACTTTTATTTTCTGAAAAATGTTTTATTTTTATATTTTTATTAATTTAACTTGTTTTAATCATATTTAATTCATTAAAAATTCATTTTTAATGATTTTAATCTCAAACTTTTTGGGTAACTATTTCTCATCATCATGAACTTATATAAAAATTATTGGATCAGAAAACATTTAATTTTATTGATTTTCCTATTTTTAATCATTTAAACGTGATTAAATCTCATTAAATCAGTTTTAAATATAAATAAGTCTATAAAAATTATGAGAAAATTATTTTTACTTGTTTACATCAGAAAGCATCTATTTTCTATAAAAATAGCATTTTTGGATCATGTATTGTATTATTTGTATTATTTATCTATTACGACATAATTAAACGTTTATTTATTTATACTATTACAACACCTATTTTATAAATATTTTTTTTTATAAAATAGAAATACTCTTATGGTTTAATGTCTTTATTATCTTTTGTTGGATCATCGTGTAACTCAAAAATTATTTATTTATATATTTATGATTATCATATTTATTTTAATTTAGTTAAGGTAATTAACTAAATTATTTTTGTCTTATTTATTCAAACATATTTTTTTAACTAAATATTCAATAGGTAATAATTATATTATTCAAACCACATTTACAACCTTTCATATATTATTTGTGATATACAACTTTTACATTAACGCGACTGATCATAAAAACTCTAATTCCCCAAATCGACTTAGCAAACCCTAATGCCTTAGACCCTAGATACTTTAGACTTTTTAGACACTTCCTTATTAGTATGTTTACACATTATAGGTTGAAATCCTCGGAATTCCCATTACTTAGCTCACGACCGCTTAAGTGGATTTTGATCGCTTTCGCTAACGGTGAGTATATCTTTCCCCTTTTACTATTTTACATTTCGGGGTGACTCATGTACTTACTATCAAGTTTATATTTCCTTTTACTAAAATAGCAATTCTTATGTGTGTTTGCTTGTGTTATTTTGTGTATCTATGACCTGTCAAATCATTAACCGCTGGGCGGCCTGGCATTTCAATGAATAGTACTATGGTTTATACCCTTGTGATTCTGTTGAGAGTCCTCGTCATTGCTATGTATTACTTTACTACTAGCGCATACTATATATATCTGCTTACTTCTCTTAGGGTTGATTTGACCCGGATACCACTTATTACATAATTGCAAACAGTATACGACACATGAATTGCAAAACACTTTTCTACTATATTTATTTAAACAGGGTATGCTCACCAATACAATTTTTGTATTGACCAAAATATTTTGTACATGTTTCAGGTTGTTTTGAGACGCTTCTTTTAGGCTTTTGGATTTTATATTTCAGTCTTGTCTACATTGTATCTTAGCTAGACTTGTCACTTTAGAATTATTGTATCCTGTAATTTCATTTCAATGTAATAAATTATTTAATCAATGTATTCAAATTTACACTTTAGTCCATGAGCTATTGAACAATCGTCACTACGTGACACCCCGATGTTTCCGCCATCGGTTGGGGTGTTACAGTAGAACTCAATAGCCTTATACTCAGGAGTCACAGAATCCGGGCACAAAAGTGCCAGCTCATGATAACGAGTGGTATACTCCTCTATCTCAGATCCCACCATCTGATGATTCCACAGCTCGTGCTCCAAACTCTTAATCTCATCCCTGGGACAATACTCCATCTTCAAACGAAACACAAACTCAGTCCATGGCAACGCATGGGCCTCCAGTAAACCAATAGTCTGCACAGTCGAATTCCACCAAGTCAAGGCACGTCCCTCAAACGTCCCCGAAGCATACTTCACACGAAACTCCTTAGGGCAGTTACACATGGAGAAAGCAGACTCGACCTTCTCCAACCAACGAAGTAGTCCCACAGCTCCCTTAGTCCCACTGAAGTTATGGGGCTTGCAGTCCTGGAACATCTTGTAAGTACAGTGGACTGGAGGAGGTGGAGGTGTTGGAGGATGAAAAGCACCCCCTGTTACAACAAGCAACACGGTCAGAAAACGAACATCACACGACAAAAGATAAGGAATGAGGGTAGGGGTAATTAAATTACCACCATGGCCCTGCTGGGCGGCCTGCTGCGCAGCAATAGCAGCTGCCACGTGCTCCTGGATCAGATTATTCAGCTCCGCCTGGGTCATGCTGATGTTACCACGACCCCCATTACATCCACCGCCATTCCGGCCACCAACACGACCACCAACGCAACCACCACGACGTCCTGCCATCTTCTGTCAAGGTCAAAGACAAGACATCAGATTCCAGAACAGATAACAAGAAATCATAAGTAACAAGGTCAACCAGAGAACTGGATTCCATCATGGTTATTAGATCAAACACAGAGTCCACCAGGATTTCCATGCATTTCAACTTATTATTTCGTGTGCACCCGAAATGATAAGTCGCTCTACATGGTCCCCAAGGCGTGCTCCTAGCCTGACTTTCAAACCACAAGGCACCCACATTCACGAAAAGATAAGAACTTCTACGTGGTAAAACACCCAAGATGTAGAACAACAAGTACAAGTGTGCGATGATGTGTGCGAGCAAGTGTGTCCATTGGGGTATAAAAAGGGGAGATGTCCAAATCTTGGACAAATCTCCGAAGGGTGCCGACGCCACTCCAATGTACGCCACCGCCGTGCAAGGATAGTAAGCCTCTTCGTCTTCAGTATGAAGATGAAGGATAGAATAAGAAATAAGAATAATAGATAGATGATGTAAGCATAAATGATAGTAACGAATGTAATACAAACACCCCGGCAAATCCCCCATATGACATGACTTATATGAATGTGACCATCTAGTGTGTGTGACTCGGCTATAGACTTGACTCAACATGCAGTCCTAGTTCACTATAACCATTGGCTCTGATACCAATCTGTCACACCCTCAAATTCCACGTGCAGGGTTTTACCGCGAGGCGCGTGACAAACCAGGATCTAAGTCAACGGTCACAATAAACGACACTATATGATACGTAAAAATGACACAAACAAACTAACAAGTTTTCATAAATAATCCATCGCTGCGGAAGCGTAAAACTTTATTACAACCAAAAATGCAAAAGTACGTAAGTCTGAAAAGCTAAGTAAGATGCATATGAATCCTAGACGCCGTGAGACTCCGTGCGCCTATGATAAGCTGCTACCTCAACGACCTGAGACAAACGTGCTAAAAACGTCAGCAAATAATGCCGGTGAGTTCACAGGTTTTATGTTAAACGTTTAAGTAATAAAAGCCATCATGTTATCACTATGTTAGAAATGATAGCGTTAGCTAGACACATGAGTAATACTACTACGACCGGAAACCATTACAGACAACGATATATGATTTTTGCCCGAAACGATTATGCACTACCCCCAGTAGCGTTATGACCGAGGCAATATGCACCCGCCCGGCTCCCAGCCGACGGGTGGGGTCTGTCAGTCCCAATAGATCTATCCACATTTCCCCCGTTGTGCCCCGCACATTCATGGTTTCCCCGGGACTTTACGTATCGTATAGTATGTAAATGAATTAACACTAGTATAACATGATAGTTTATGAGATAAAGTATAAGCATGTGTCTCCCCCAAAATGTAAAACGTAAAGTGGGGCCGTGAAACTCACCTGATGTTGCTTCCCACACTAAGACAAGTAAACCTAATTTATCATCACCCTAGCCGTCCCGAATGCACGCGGTTTCCCAAAATAGCATAACTTGCATGTAGGCATCACATCAACATGTAAAACATACCCTAAATAGCAAATACTTAGATTTCATCACATAACGACATTATCCGACATTATCCTACTGTTCTAGCATCATCCTAGAGTAAACCCTAACCTCAAACAATCAACAAAACACAACATATCATCATCAATCCACCATAATCACCCAAACGGGTCAAAACGCCTAATATCAATATTACACGTCTATGAACCTTCAAACTCCTACATTATCATCATATTAACTTATTTAGATCAGAAACATAATAATAACACAAGAACAATCATGTTTAAACGATAAAAATCCTATCTTGCATGAATACAACACATATAACAAGTATAGATGTGTGGGTTTGTTTTGAAACCGATTTTAATAAGTTTTCAAAGACACAAACGTTTATAAATCAGGTCTGGACCTTTAGGGATCAAAACAATATCATTATAAAGGTTTGGGATGAAGAACACACCTTGAAATGGTGAGATTATGGGTTGTAAGGCTTGGAAATATGATTTCTTGCTCAAAAACGTGTTGCAGAGGTTGGATAAGGTATGGGGTGGCTTTGGGGTGTATTAGGGTTTCCAAATGATGTTTTAAAACATAAGGGTGGTATTTATAGGCGTTTTTAGTCGTCACCTGCATTTCATGCGAGTACAGAACTGTTACTGGCGATTAGGGGTCCTAATCGCTAGTAACAACTAGCATTTAGCCCCTGCTCGCTAGTAACAACTAGCATTTAGCCCCTACTCGCTAGTAACAACTAGCATTTAGCCCCTACTCGCTTCATTAATGGCGATTAGGGCTATCCCACATGCCCTAATCGCCTATAGCCTAAGTACATGAGTTTTTGGTGCGTTAAACCCTATTTTAACATATATAAACACGTTTTCACATACCGACAAGTCACATAATGATTACCAACATATAATTCACGATAAATAACACGTTCCCACCCGATCACCAATTCCCGGGACCCGAGACTTGCGTGTGTGCGTTAAACCCGGCGATTCCACGAATCACTGATCCTTGTACACATGGTTATGGACCGACACCCAATGGTCCCTCGGACCATTGTAACAACTCCCGATGATTCCCGAATCATCGATACGACTCAACCGACCCGGTCAAGTATGATATTAAGTAGGTGTTTTCAATGTTTTCGTTGAGGTAGACTCGTATGTATGCAAAGTATGAAACGTATGTATGCAAAGTATGAAACTTATGTATGTAAAGTATGAAACGTATTAACCTGAATATGCCGGGTGTCACAATATTCAATTAAACTGTATATCAAAGTTTATTCTAAGATAAAAAAAATACAAACCAACGCTTAACAAATAATTAGCTTCTCGATTAAGAATATCTTTAAAAGGAATGAACTTAAACCATACTCAACACCTTCCCAACCCTTAACAGGTTTGACAGTTGTACAACGATAAAAATTGATTTTGTATTCATGTGCTATAAGTTTGTAGAGGTCTTTGTTTTCACTAACACCGAACTTAGATATTGCCACCACAACATATTCTTCAAGTTGACTGTCAAAAACTTGTATCAAAGGTCCCTTAATAGAACCTTGAATCTTATCACCCTTCAAATAACCATAAAGAAAACATCATTACCTACTCATCGATGAATACAAAGCATAAAGTATTAAGAAAAGAGCACGTGTTTCAGAATAGAGAAAAACAAGATATATACATTATCTGCTCTATCTTTTAACTTTGATTCCACTTTCGTATGATTCGAGCCTTCATGTTCCACATATCTTTTGGTTCCACTTTAGCAAGGTTTTTGCTACAAACTTACCTACGAACTTTGTTAGGATTTTTACAAATATTTTCATTTGTACATTAATTTTTTCTGTAAAAAATATATTCAGATCTCAGCAAAATATAAAAACAAAACACATATGAAAGATAAATATTAAAACCAACTTGATTCATAGTTCCAACAAAACCAAATGTAACACAAGAAAGATCCAAATTGTAACACGACAAAGATCCAAATTTTAACACGATAAAGATCCAAACTTTAATACGATAAAGATCCAAACTTTAACAAGATAAAGATCCAAACTATCTAAAAGCAAGACGAAAAACTTCAACAAAACTCAACTTGGTGGCGGGTTTTGTGCCGCATTTTGTGACAACAATCGAATTCTCTCATTCATTTCAGCATATAACCTTGCACTTTCTTCGATTTTCTCCATCATAGCATGTTTCTCTATTTTATCTTTTTCTAACTCCGCTATTTTTTCCTTCAATTGTTGCACCTATAACATCGAAAGCAAAAATACCAATTAACATCCATTATCACACCTTATAAGATGACTCAATATAATAGTTCTAACCATATATAACTAGTTGGTTACCCGTCGCGCGTTACGGCGGCAAGGCAAGAATTTCATTTGTTTGTAGTTCATTGTTGCACACTAAACTTGAGGCTTTCAACACTGTTGCAGCCATATATTTCATGGCTATTGTATCGCTTAAATAACTATTTCATGGCTATTGTATCGCTTAAATAACTATAAGCCACTCAAAAGAAATTACCATAGTATGCATTAGTTATAGGCTGCAAATGTTTACGGATAAAACTTGAGGCTCCCCATACCATTTAAACTAATGATGAGATACTTCAAAAAAAAAAGGACACCAATGATACTTTCACAAGATGGCAGTGTTCCAAAAAGTATTTTGTGATTGATAAAGGTCATCTCCTAACACTTATGTTATAATTGTTTCTGGTTTTCTCAACATGTTCTTTCATGAATGATAGTAGCTAGAAGGCGGAACCGAATAAGGGAAAAAAAACTAATCTTTTTGCATGCTGCACATAGGAAAACAAATATACACCATAACCACACTATAACCGAGAGACACTTTCTGGACCGAACTTAAAACAACCATTTACTTGGTGGTTACTAACTTGCATCAGAACAGATATATACATACATTATCGAGGCATACATACAGAAAAAAGGACATAAATAACCTGCTACAATCTAATTAACCCAGGTAATACTAAACCACTACATGCATGAACTTTCATGATAGCTACCCAAACTTACAGTACTTCAAATACATAATTAGCATAAGGAAATAACCTAATTAATAAGTCAGACCCTTAAATAAATTTATCATACAAATGCCTTCACAATCCTACATATATTCAATACCTTAAATTGAAGTAACATGACGTAACATGTTTTTACTTACAATTTTGAATTTGGAATATAATCAAACAGTTGAATTCAATATAAGCAAATTCATTTAAATAACCCATTAACAGTTTTCATCACATGAAAATGCAGATTTTTCTTTTATTACAGATTTTGCTACCATTTTTATTAAATTATATTTTAAGTATTTGTTTTGACATTTTTTGCAACGGACTTTGCTACAAGTTTTCTAGGAATTTTATTTAACTATTTTTAAATACTTATATTCTCAACTTTGCTACAAATTTTGTTACAAGTTCTATTTATCTTTTCTAGTTAATTTCTAAATAAATTATTTTTATGGTTTTGCTACGGATTTTGCTATTGATTTTGGATAAGTTATTTTGTTATATTAATTTCATTAATTTTGCTACAGATTTGCTATGGATTTTGCTACCAATTTCATTTGCTACGAAATTCTCGTAGCTAAAGTGTAGCAAAATGAATTCATAGCTAATTCGTAGCAAAATTAGCGACCGATTTGTTTCATAGCAAATGTCTAGACCTATGTTGGGATAGGCATGTATATATTTTGTCACTTTTGCTACAGATTTTGCTACCATTTTTATTAAATTATATTTTAAGTATTTGTTTTGACATTTTTTGCAACGGACTTTGCTACAAGTTTTCTAGGAATTTTATATAACTATTTTTAAATACTTATATTCTCAACTTTGCTACAGATTTTTCTACGAGTTCTATTTATCTTTTCTAGTTAATTTCTAAATAATTTATTTTTATGGTTTTGCTATGGATTTTGCTACCGATTTTGGATAAGTTATTTTGTTATATTTATTTCATTAATTTTTCTACGGATTTGCTATGGATTTTGCTACCAATTTCATTTGCTACGAAATTTTCATAGCTAAATTGTAGCAAAATGAATTCATAGCTAATTTGTAGCAAAATTAGCGACCGAATTGTTTCATAGCAAACTCTCCTTGCAAATGCCTGTTTTTGTAGTAGTGGATGTGATTTGGAGGTTTCGTTATTTATAAACATTTGAAAAGACTTTTAGCACATTTCATGTAGTTGTTTGATGTGTTGCAAAACACATCTCTTTTCCTATGTATTTTGTATATTATTTGGTCAAGTTTGTATTCGTTTCGTGTCAGTTTTATTATTTATTTATGTATTTTACTATTATATAGGTGTTCGTGGAAAATGGTCTCAAAACGAATGATTTCTAATCGGGACACGAACACTTGAGAGCAGGTGGTCATGGACGTTGGAGCGTAAAAGAGGAATTTTGGTCGAGCCAAAAACACCTGAGATGCGAGCTTGGGGTATACTACTACTACTACTACTACTAATAAAAATAATAATAATAATAATAATAATAATAATAATAATAATAATAATAATAATAATAATAATAACTTAAAGAATGGTCAACATGACCATCTCATTTCACGAGATGTGAAGCCCAATTAATTAAAAAGAAAAACATAGGGCTCTAATAATAAGAAAAATTATAAAGGAACCGACAAAAAGGAATCATATTATTCAATCAAGGAAAGAAAAGAACTCATACGGCCGCAAAGAAGATTATCATTCTTCGAAGTCAGAGTCAGCGCCGCAAACATATCAAAGAGAGGGACTTTTGGAGAAGAGAATTAAGGCTTGGAACCATTAGTGAAGGCTTCGGTTTGTTTATCTAAAACATTAGTTGTGAGTTTTGATTACTTTGTGTTTTTCAACTACTTGATACTATGTTTTATTATTTTGTTGAACCTATGTTTTCATCGCTTTCCATGACTATGAGTGGCTAAACTTTTAGTGCTACCTAGGTATTGATGATGGGTGACAATTGAATAATAGTTTTCGGGTTGGATTTATATAATGTTTTGGATAATGTTTTGGTAAAGGTTTCTAATAAGGTTTCTTTTGTATATGCGTGCTTGATATCTGAATATTAATATTTGTTTCGCTTAATTCTAGTTTAATAGATTTTGTATCTTTTGATCTAGGATTTTGTTAGTATCTTAGACTTGGTGTTTTTGATATATCTTGTGGTTGCTAGACGTAGTAAACCCTAGAAACAAGTTAATTAATTATTCGGTAATTTAGCATTCTACCACCTTTGAGACCGAGAGGAGATTAGGTGTTAGTGTGTCTAGCTTGGTAGGTATTCGGGACCGTGGTCTGCACGAGAGTGGGTCACCCCTAGCGTGCCTGTTTTGTTAGCACCCTGTGTTAGAAACCTGTTAGAATTACTATCCCTTGCATCCCTTACACATCCCGGATGTATTGTTTCTGAGGGGGCCGAGAGGACATTCAGATTTAGGATACCTTAGCATAGTTTGGAGAGACCGAGAGGTGATCTAAACCCGAGACCGGTGAGTTTACACACTTCCCTAGATTCAGTATTGCGACATGTTGGAGAATGATTCGCGTTCCGGTGTTGGTCTAGTTTAGTGTATCTTAAGATCCCAGTAGCCAAAACCCATTTATCCGATTCCGAGTGCTATAAATCAGTCACCTTGATTCTTACCTAGGTAGCCATTTTCTCATTATTTGATCTCATCCAGTTCTACTTGTTCGTTTGCTTTGTTTGAGTTGTTTGCATTTTATTTACTTTAATTTTATATACTTTTTTAGTAGTTAATACCATCACTTTAATTTATTAGACTGGGACTCGACGAAGGTTTAGTACCGAGAGCTGCTACTACTGTGTCCACGGTTCGATACTCGGACTTATTTGCTTTACTACTTTCGACCGGTACACTTGTCGGTAGTGTGTGGTTTAGTGGGTATTTCCCATTTAAAACTTGTTTTGAAATTAATTGGACTTAAAATATATTTATCACACATTTCACGCATCATCCCCGTCTATTCTTACCTTTCACCCGTCTAGATTCAACTCCTTCCTTCAAAGTGCCTTGGGTCACATCTTCTTCTATTTTGTCGGAATTCTTTGATTGCTTCATACGAATTGACAGTGGAATCCTGTTTGTTGTATGATCACTGAATGAGGTCATTAATTTGGAGAGTTTTCTTCTATAAAGTACAAAAACTGACAAAAAAGTAAGCTACCCTGATATTGGGTTTGTTTTGTTTGGGGGTGAGTTTTTGTAGGGTTTGGGTGGGTCTTTTGTTGGGTTTTTTAGGTTGAGTTTTTTTGTATAAGTTTTATGTTTATTTAATTTTTATTTTATAATTTTTTTTGTATAAAAAATATATTGGTGCAAACATGCCAAATTACACGATAAGTTTCTGACTCTTGATTGTATGTAGGGGTGTTCATCGGATCAGATAACGGGTTATTCGAATTATTCGGATTTTGAAATTTTAGGAGCCTATCCGAATCCGATCCTATCCGAATTGGATGTATACCCATCTGATCCGAATTCAATTCGGATCGGATTCGGATAAATCCGAATAATCCGAACGGATATCCGAATAATCCAAATTAAACCAAACAAAAAAAATTCAATTTTTTTTTATTTTTCCTAATTTATGGTTCCTAACATTTTATTAATTTGAATTCAATAAACATACAAAAGTGAAAATAGAGATTAGTCTTAAATACAAATACAAAGTTCAAACTTCAAAATATAGTCTTCAAAAGTAAATTTAAACCCAAAATCAAACTTTAAAACGTAGTATTGAACATAAAATCAAGCATCAAGAAACGTGACACTAACTAGTCCATATGGATGGACGATGTTAAAAAATTATGGTTTAGTATTGGCCTCATGCCTCATGGGTTGAACTAAGTTTCAAACAATTGGTCATTCCCTTACTAAAACTCAATTGAAGCTTATTTGGGTTATTCGGTTATCCGAATAACCCGAATAATTTAATTGTGAAATCCGAATCCGATCCGAAATCCGAATAAGTAATTCGGATCGGATCCATCCGAATATCCGAATAAGAATTCGGATTGGTTTTTTTCGGTTCGGATATCGGATCGGATTACGGATTTTTTCGGATTTCAGATTTTTTGAACACCCCTAATTGTATGTATATATACATGCAGTTTAGCCAAATCATCGAGATCACATTCGAAACAAACATTCAAAAAAATCATACCATTCTAAACAAACATTCAAACAGATTATACACATTTGAAGTAAACATTTAAATAGATAAAGCATTCGAAACAAACATCGTAAATATATAATAATCAGTTTGTAGATACAAAAACATAAATAGAACTGAAAGTGTACTACAACCTAACATATATACTAATCACTGTGGCGGAGGTGGTACTGGTGGTATGTATGGAATCCCCACCCGATGTGCGATCGCCTGTAGCATCGCAATTGTCCACCCCTGAACCGCCTCGTGGTGCTGGAGGTGGCGATCAAAATCCTGAGCCACCAAACGCGCAGCAAGAGGCAAAGCCTCGTATATATGGTGCGGGTACTGTTGCTGTGGTTGCAGTAAAGGGTTGGGGCCATCATCTCCTGCAACCTCTGCCTCTAGTTGCTGATGGGCATGTGCCTGCGCGTGCAGAGGTGCATGTACTCACATGTGACACCTTTTACAGAGTTTATCAAACTTTCAGACCAATTAGTCAATCCCGTACCTCAAATCGCTTCATTTTGGCCAAAGCGATGTGCTTTGCGGTACGAGGTTTGACTGAATAGACATAAAGTTTGATAACAGGCTGAAAAATAACCCTAGGTGCATCGCTTTGGCTAAAGCGAGACGGTTGAGGAGGGGGTGAAAATAATTCGGGTGTTTTAATTATAATCACCCTCCATGTGTTCAACGTACTTATAAAAAATACCCTAATATTGTCTCCGAAAACTTCGGAGGCAAAAAAATGGCGAACTAGGTTTTCATCAACAATGACGGGCAGGGATTGATACAAGGTTAATCAATGGTATGACGTCCCGGTTAAGAATCATCGGGGATATAGTAATCGTCAACAGAAGGATAAGAAGACGGATGCAAATACGAAGTTCTTCGTTTCTAATCTTCCAGAATGATGTTCTTCGGCTGATCTAACAGAGGTTTTGAAGGGGTACGGAGAGATTGTGGGTACGTACATCGCTAGGAAGTATGATAGGCTTGGAAAAAGATTCGGTTTTGTGACTTTTAAGAATGTTAGGGATCCATTATTGTTAGAAAAGGATCTTAGGGACATTTGGATTGGAAGTTACAAGTTGTTTTTTTGTCTTGGCTTGGTTTGTTGACGGGGAGAAAGTTTCAAGGAAGGAGGAGAAGCAATGGATTCCGGTGAAAGGTAAAGAAGTCGAGTCAAATGGCAATGTAGAAAACATGGACAATGTAAAGTCGAATGATCAAGTAGGGACTAATGGAGTCGGGTCTAGATCGTTCAAAGACACGCTTATTAATAAGGAGACGAAGCAAGGGGTGCCAGAGATCGTTGTGGACGAGAGTGTGCAAGCTTTTTCGGATTGATTTGAAAGAAGCCTTATAGGTAGGTTGAAGGATTTTGGTTCTTTGACAGATTTGAGGAAGCTATTATGTGGTATGTCCAAGTTCGTTATCAACATAAAATAAGTGGGAGGACTTAGGGTGGTTCTGGTGTTTCATGGTAGTAAAGAGAGAGAGGAGTTCTTGGACAATAAAGTAGCTTGGTTATCTATTTTTGATTCTTTGGAGAGTTGGAGGGGACAAGTTTTTGAACATGAAAGGGTTGCATGGCTGAAGTTACACGGGATCCCATTGAGTTTATTTAACTTTAAGGTTGTTGGATCAGTATTGCTCTTTTGTATGAACTTGCTGGTGTACACTTAAGTGTCTAGCAAGTTCTTTATGAATGATAGCACAGCGGAATGATATGAGTTTAAAGCTACACTTATCAACAGGAGTTATTGCTCCCCCTGGATGTTTGAGAAACTAATAAATGATAAGTATTTATTGAGAATCTAAGTATTGAATGAGAATGAAACACTTAGACAGATTCTCAATAAATATGAAATGGAAATAACAATAATATGCTTTGAAGGATTTCTGTACTAAAATCAATGTCTAAAACAGAGGGATGAACCCATCTATTTATAGACTTTACAAATACATGAACCTTGCCAAAAAGCAAGTTCAGAGACAAGTTGCAACAAGTTGCAATCTTGGAACTTGTACATAAAGTAAAAGTAATACTAAACTAATAAACTACTGATACAAAAGGCGGTGGAAAAGATCTTCTCATAAGTACTGATGAATGACAAACTACTGATGAGTAGTTTTTCTTCAGTAGTTCTTCAGTAGAAATGCCAGGTTTGGACTTCAGAACTTCTGATGACTTTTCTTCTTCAGTACTTGTGTAATCTCTTCTTCAGCAGTTTGATCTTCATTCTTCAGTAGTTCTATACTTAGAATATTTTGACAGAAGTGAATTAGACTAAGGTTTGCAAAAGTGGTTTCACCAATCCTCTTTGTCCTAACAATCTCCCCCTGGATTGATGAAGCCAAAACCTTTCTAATTCCTTATTGTTTTCTTCTGTCATTCACAATTTTCCATATTCCCTTGAACATGGAGTTCTTCAGCTGGTTCAGCTGTTCATCAGTGAGTGATCCTTTTTGTGGTTCTAGATGCTGGATTGTTTTTGATTCTTCAATAGACTTATAGGGTGACTTATGCTGTTTTCCCTTTAAACAGGATACACAGTGTTCTTGACACTGGTATACTTTTAAGGGTAGACCTCTGACCAAGCCCATTTTTGTGACTTTATTTATGGTTTTAAAGTTCACATGGCCAAGTCTCCTGTGCCAGAGATCAGTCTCTGAAGTTGATGCCTTTGAGAAGAAACAGACAGTGTTGTTCAGTACTTTGTCTTTTTCAATGTCCACTACATAGACATTGCCACATCTTTTGGCTATCAACAAAGTGTGATCTTCAATGATCTTCTCTATCAACTTCTGGCCTTCTGGTGATATGATCTTGCATGCTGTCTTTGTGAAAAAAGGAAGAATATCCTTTATCACACATTTGTGACACACTCAGCAAGTTGTACTCAAGGTTTTCAACCAGATTGACCTTGTCAAACTATATTTTGCCAGAGGAGACATTGCCATGTCCTAGCACATATCCCTTAGCATTGTTCCCAAAGGATACAGATCCTTCTCTTTGACTGATAAAATTGTTTATCAGGTATCTGCATCCTGTCATGTGCATTGAGCCTCCACTGTCTACATACCAAATGCTATTTAAGCCTTTGGAAACTCTCTGCACAAGATAGCAAATTAGTTAGATTTAGGAACCCAAGCCAGTTTGGCTTTGGGTTTGCTCTTGAGAACATTTACAGTTTGTTCTTGACCAAGTTGAGAAATCCATGCCTTTTTGGCAATGGATTTTTCATTAAGAGCAATGGTGGTATCCTTTTGAGGACCACCATCAACTTTGGTCATCAGTAGTTGTACCATGTTTATGAGATCTTTAATCTCAGCAATTTGTGAAACTGCTGATGATTTAAGTCTAACTACTGAAAGAGAATTTTGAGAAAAAGATTTTTGTTGAGATATTGTCTTTTTCTGAGAAAAGCTGTTTACTGGTTGTTGTTTCCTGGGAGAAAAAGTTTTTACAAAATCATTTTTGATTTGCTTTCCCACAACCAGTTGTTGAGTTTTCGTGTTGTACTGAATACCTTTTCTGTATCTGCAAAATTCTGTCTTGTGGTTGAACAGACCACAGATTTCACATTCTTTTGTCTTTTCTTTCAAAGACAAGTTTCTGACTGTATTGATTGGTTTTAGGTCATCAGTAGTTTTCAGGTTCTCAACTCCTGATGTAGTTGAAACTACTGATGGCTTAAAGTCAGAATTAATCAGTACTTCTGAAGAACTTTCTTTGTGAGTTTTTAGAAAGTTTTCATGGAAAGATGTGCATTCTTTCTCTTCAGAAGTTTCACCTGAAACATTTTTTCTCCCATCTTCAGTAGTTTTGGGGGAAAAATCTGTTGGTGTTTCAGTGTGATTGTACCCTATGCCAAACCTAACATTTGAAGCACTTTGTTTGTTTAGCAATAGTTGGTACCCTTTACAAGATTCAACCCATTTTTCACATGTGACCTTGGTGTCAGCAAGCTCTTGTCTGACATTTCCTAGGTCATTTATCATGATTTTAATTTGTGCTTGGGTTTCAATAGCAGTGTTAGTTAATTTAGAAACTTCTTTTGTTTTTGCAGAAAGTTTTCTTTCTAAATCACATTTCATCTGAGTGAATTTTTTCGCAGAGTCATTTGTTTTCCCTTGTAAGTGCACATTGGTCTCTCTTATGAGAGCAAAAGATTCTTTGCAAGAATTTGAACAAAGTTTTGTCAAAGATTCTTTTGATACCTGTGACAAGGCAGATTTTGAGGTGCATCCCTCAAATGCCATTAAGGCAAAGTTCTTTCTGCCATTGTCAGGCTCTCCCCAGTTGATGTCAAACAACTTGTTGTCTGCATCAGGATTACACTCAGTAGTGTCAAAAGGAAGACTGCTCCAGTCAACATACCCTGAAGTAAATAAACTTTGTTGTGAGTGTTGCTGAGTCTGTGGAGGTGGTTGAGCAGCTGGAAAGGGAGGGATTGATTGTTGGCTCTGCATCTGTTGAGCAGGCATCTGTACATATTGTACTTGTGGCACATATTGGTGTTGTGGAGCTTGTGCCTGTACAAAATGTGCACTCCCTTGTGTTCCATTATTCCTGTTATAATTGGGGTTAAAATTATTTCCAGACTGAGATTGGTTAAAGCCAGAGCTTCTACACTCTCTAGCAAAGTGTCCCAACTTTTGACACTTGTGACATTTAAGTTTAGATTTGTCAAAACCAATTTTTGTTGAACTGTTGAGTCCTGGAAACTTCCTTCCTGACCTTTTGTAAAATTTATTTGTTTTTAAACTTAACATGGCCAGTTGGTGTAGAATATCCATTTCTTCTAAGTCATCACTGCTGAAATTTTTTAAATCATCCATGATAAAACACATGTTATCAGCAGTTTGACTAAAATCATTATTGTCATAACCTGGGAATGATCTTTCAGATGAGATCCCAGCAGTTATGTCAATATGGTCAAAAGATCCAAAACTATTTGAACAAGTTGGTGAGTCTTGTCCCAATAGTGTTGTACTACCTGGTAGATAGTCATCAGCAGTTTTGCCAGAACTTTGTAACTTTTTCTTTTGATCAATTTCTCTTTCAAAAGTAAGTAATCTCCCATGAAGTTTTGTAAGAGTGAGGGAGCTAAAGTCTGGTGAAGATCTTAAGATTATAGAGTATGTTTCCAATTTTTCAGGTAAAGACCTTAAAAATCTATGAAGCATAGATACAGTTGTGTAGGTCTGACCATTTAATTTTAGCTCAGATATTAATGAGGAGAATCTTTCAAATTGTTGTGTTAAAGTTTCCCCATTAATGTGAGCAAAAGTTTCATATTGTTGAGCCAGGATTTCTCTGGTGTTGGCAATCACCTCTTCAGTTCCTCCAAACTGTTCTTTGAGGCAGTCTCAAAGCTCTTTGGCACTATCACAATGTAATAGGCCAGAGTAGATTTCATTTGGGAGTGTCATTGCCAACATAGAGAAAGCTTTAGCATCAAGCTCAAGTTTTAGGAAATCATCATTTGTATAGTCTTTTGGGTCTTTTGGAATTTCTTCTTTAGTTTCAAGATTAATATTTACTGGTTTGTGAGGACCATATATCACAGATTTCTAGCAACCTGTGTTGGCCTGTGATAAGGTATGTGCCATTCTCCTTTGTCAGATGTTATATTCATTTCTTACTAGCATAGCAGGTTTATTGGCAGAACCAGTATTATGAGGATCCATTTTAAAGAGTATTGATTTGTCAAATATCTCTTAAAGTGATGGATGTTGATAAAAGTGAGCTTATAATCCTTTATTGAATATCAATAAGAGCCTGTGTCTGATTCTCAATGTGTTAGATTGATATGTGATCAGATAAACCAGTGCTCTGATACCAATTGTTGGATCAGTATTGCTCTTTTTTATGAACTTGCTGGTGTACACTTAAGTGTCTAGCAAGTTCTTTATGAGTGATAGCACAGCGGAATGATATGAGTTTAAAGCTACACTTATCAACAGGAGTTATTACTCCCCGTGGATGTTTGAGAAACTAATAAATGATAAGTATTTATTGAGAATCTAAGTATTGAATGAGAATGAAACACTTAGACAGATTCTCAATAAATATGAAATGAAAATAACAATAATATGCTTTGAAGGATTTTTGTATTAAAATCAATGTCTAAAACAGAGGGATGAACCCATCTATTTATAGACTTTACAAATACATGAACCTTGCCAAAAAGCAAGTTCAGAGACAAGTTGCAACAAGTTGCAATCTTGGAACTTGTACATAAAGTAAAAGTAATACTAAACTAATAAACTACTGATACAAAAGGCGGTGGAAAAGATGTTCTCATAAGTACTGATGAATGACAAACTACTGATGAGTAGTTTGTCTTCAGTAGTTCTTCAGTAGAAATGTCAGGTTTGGACTTCAGAACTTCTGATGACTTTTCTTCTTCAGTACTTGTGTAATCTCTTCTTCAGCAGTTTGATCTTCATTCTTCAGTAGTTCTATACTTAGAATATTTTGACAGAAGTGAATTAGACTAAGGTTTGCAAAAGTGGTTTCACCAATCCTCTTTGTCCTAACAAAGGTTTTTCGAGACATTGGTTCGTTGTTTGGAGTGGTGGTCCAATCGCGTCATCATGCGGAGGAAGAAGGTGATCTATCATATGTTTTGGTTGGTGTCCTTGTTAAAGAAGTTGGTCGTATTAATCAAAAAATCAGTCTTAACTGGAAGGAGAATAAGTTCGTAGTGCTTGTAGAGGAGGAGTTGGGTGATTGGATTCCAGATTGCTTGATCGAGATGGAGGAGGAGAATGTCGTTGTTGAGGTGCAGCAGGTTCCGTCGGATATCGGAGCGGATGAAGAAGTGCGGGTAGTTGAAGAAGATGAGGTTATTATGGAAAGGGAGGATGGTCAGGATGGTGGTCAACATTCCAACACTAGTGTGGATGTTCATGGTAATGTTGGAGTTAATCAAGGAAGCTTGCATGGGAATCTCGATCATCAGTTTAAAGAAGGTAGTAATTTTTCACAGTCTAAATTTAGAAGGGTTGAATGTGCTAGGAAGCATCGTGGATTTCTTAACTTCTGACCTTAATAAAACTAGTATAGATGAGGAGGAGATTTCGAGTGGTAAGCCGATTGTTAATGATAAAATGGAAATTATGTCTAAGGGTAATGCTTTGAATGTCGAGTTAAGAGATGAGGCAGATAATACAATGAGATTTGCTTCTGTACTGGGAGTTGTGAATATTGGGCAATTCGAAGGTGACATTGTGAAGGCCACTAATGATGAAGGTTTTCAACAGGTGGATAAATGAATATTTTGTCGATTAATATTCGTGGACTAGGATGTAATGAGAAGAAAGATTGGATTCGACAGTTGAGGATTTCTAATGATATCGGGTTCATCATTATTCAAGAGACGCAGTTTGCGTCTTTAGATGGGGTGGACTTAGGGAGATTTTGGGGTAATGGGGAGTTCCTGTATGATTATGTGGATGCTACGGGTCGCTCCGGTGGGTTACTTTCGTTATGGGATCCTAAGCGGATTGTTATAGAATATGTGGAGAAGAATAGATATTTATTGAGTGTATGTGGTAAATTAAGAGATAGTGGTAAGGTGATTACAGTTGTGAACGTGTACTCGCCTCAAAAATTGATTGATAAAAGAATTTTGTCGGCGGATTTAGAGCGTTGTATTGTTCAAGACGAGAATTTTTGGATTGTGGGCGGGTGCTTCAATTGTGTCCGTGATCGTAATGAAAGACGTAACTCTAAATTTGTGCCTTCAACGACGTATGAGTTTAACGAATGGGTGGAGAGGTTGGGATTACACGAGTACTCTTTGAGGGGAAGGAGATTTAGGTTTGTTTCCGGTAACAAATGTAGTCGTATTGATCGTTTGTTTGTGTCATGGAATTTCTTGAATGAATGGGTTAACGCGGAATATCGGGCTCTTGCACGGGAGAAATCGGATCATAGTCCTATTTTGTTGAAAGTGGTTTATCGGAACTTTGGAGCCAAACCGTTTCGCTTTTTTAATTCATGGCTGCAAAGGGATGATTTTGAGGAACTAGTGAATAATACAATGGAGTCATTTAAAGGGGGGGGGGTCTCGCTGATCTAGTATTATTGCAAAAGCTTCAGAAATTAAGGCAAGTAATTGTTAGGTGGAGGGATACTAAAGTTGTTAAAGAGTTGGAGGAAGAGGAGAACTTGAAGCAAGATCTTCTATATTATAGAAGTAGATGGGGTTATTGAGGACCGGGAGTTAACGGAAGCGGAGCAATAGGTCTTCGTTGAGGTGAAAAAGAAGTTAAAAGAATTAGAAGACTATCGAGCTAAAGGCCTTCATCAAAAAGCCCGGGTTCGTTGGGCTCGAGATGGGGATGAAAATACTCGCTTCTTTCATGGGGTGGTGAATGTTATTCCTGGTTTGTTGGTAAATGGGGAGTGGGTGTATAAACCGGTAGAGGTCAAAAAAGAGGTACATAGATTTTTTAGAAAAAAAATTCGCTGAAGAGGTGAAGGTCCGGCCAAAGGTGGAGTGCTATGGTTTACGTACTCTAAATGAAGAAGATGTTGCGGATATTATTAGACCATTTAATGAGAAGGAGATTAAAGAGGTTGTTTTCGATTGTGAGGGTGACAAAGCTCCGGGTCCGGACGGGTTTAATTTTAGATTCATGAAGAAGTTTTGGCATTTATTCTCCTCGAATTTTATGAATATTTTTAATGAGTTTTTCAAAAGGGGACTATTAGTCGGGGTGTTGGTTCGTCTTTTATCACGTTGGTTCCTAAAGTAAAAGATCCGGTGAATCTCGGTGATTATAGGCCAATCAACCTTATTGGAGTAGTGAGTAAGGTGATTTCTAAAGTATTAGCTAATCGGTTGAAGAAAATTATGGGGAATTTTACTCATGAAACTCAATCCGCGTTTATAACGGGGAGGTTTATTCTTGATGGGCCGCTAATAATCAGTGAGATCCTTTCTTGGAGTAGAAAGTTAGGGAAAAAATTATTTATGTTCAAGATAGACTTTGAAAAGGCGTATGACAATGTTAATTGTGAATTTTTTATTTCGGTTATGCGCCAAATGAGGTTCCCGGAGATTTGGTGTGGATGGGTCTACGGTATTTTATCTTCCGCTCGGTCATTGGTTCTTGTTAACGGTTCTCCTACGTTCGAGTTTCCTTGTGAGAAAGGTATTCGGCAAGGGGACCCGTTATCTCCATTTTTATTTATTACGGTTATAGAGGCGTTTTCGGGTATGGTTCGTAAGGCGTGTGATAGTGGCTCTTTTGATGGCGTGAGACTCCCAAATGGTGGACCGACAATATCTCACCTTCTTTACGCTGATGATGCGATGGTCATGGGTGAGTGGTCTATTTTTAATTTTAAAGCGCTGAGAAGATTGTTACGGGTTTTTCATTTATGTTCAAGGTTTCGAATAAACATTAATAAATCGGTGTTATTTGGTGTGGGGAAATCGTTGGAGGAGGTGTCTAATATGGCGAATGGTTTGGGTTGTCGAGCGGGGGAAACTCCGTTCAAGTATTTGGGAATTCAAGTAGGAGCCAATATGAGTCGGATTGGTAATTGGGACCCGGTGATAGAGGTTTTCAAGAATCGATTGTCAAATTGGAAGGCGAAAGTATTATGGGGTAGAGTGGTTCTTATAAAGTCGGTTCTAGAAAGTCTTCCATCGTATTATTTTTCGTTATATAAGGCGCCGGTGGCGGTAGTGAAAAAGCTTGAGGCCGTCATTAACAGATTTCTTTGGGGAGGTACCGATGAGATTAATAAAGTTTATTGGGTGGCTTGGGACAAAGTTACGAAACCGAAACAAGAAGGTGGTTTGGGGATTAATAAGTTAGAAGATAATAATAATGCGCTTTTGTTAAAGTGGCTTTGGAGATATCGTGTAGAACGGGAAGCGTTGTGGAGAAAGGTTATTGATTCGGTGCATGGAGCGGTTAGAAGATGGGATACATATCCTTGCAAAAAAGACATCACGGGTACTTGGAACAAATTGGTTACATTCGGTTATCGGCTGAAGTGTAATGGGATGCATTTTGTGAATATGATTCGTGGTGTGGTAGGCAATGGTAAAGAGATAAAATTTTGGATTGACCCTTGGTTATCTTCGGAACCGTTAAAGAATCTGTACCTGTCTTTATATCGGATTGAGAAGGATAAAGGATGTACACTAGATGCAAGGATTTTGGTTTATGAAGGAAATGGGCCAATTAATTGGGACTGGAAATCTTATCCTAATTGTGATAATGAGGTGCAGGAGTTAATTGAGTGTCACCGTTTGTGTTCGGAAGTTATAATTCGGGATAGGAAAGATGATTGGATATGGAATAATGGGTGCAATGATGGGTATTCGGTCAAGGAGGCTCGTAAGTGGGTGAATAATAAAGGTGTGACAGAGGCCGAAAATGTGTATTTGTGGTGTAAATGGATTCCTAACAATTGTAATATCTTTATGTGGAGGGCTTGGTTAGATAGGATTCCGACAAAAAGTGCACTTCAAAAGAGAAATATTTTTCATGGTGATTGTACATGCGTGTTTTGTGGAGAGTCGGAAGAAACTACGGATCATGTGTTTACGGCTTGTTTTTTGGCGAATGGTGTATGGAATGGTATCGCTAAATGGTGCAAGGTTCCGGGTATTTATGCGTTCTCGTTTATTGATTTGCTTCGGGTGGTAGAACATATGAGGCTCCCGAAAACAAGGAAGGATATGGTATATGGTATATTGGTTTTGACCTGTTGGCGTATATGGAAAGCGAGAAAAGAGAAGGTTTTCTCTAGTACGGATGCGAACGTCTACAAGATTATCTCTGATGTTAAATCTTTGGGATATCTTTGGTATAAAAGTAGGTATAAAGAAGGTTCGGTAGATTGGAAGGGTTGGTATAATTGTTGTTTTGATGTGATGTAACCTTGTTTTGCAGCTTATCTCTATCTTGGAGATAAGTTCTGTGTGTTTGGTTTAATGAAGTTCTTCTTTAAAAAAAAAAAAAAAAATGTGTTCAACGTACTTGATCCCGTTTTTTCCGGTTGAGAAAAAAGCAAGTTTTTAATATGGAAAAAAGGCAAGTTTTAATATGGATAAGGATAGGTTCACCCAACATTCAGTACGCTTTCTATTTTTGGTTTTTTATCTAACATAAAATGCATATGTACTGTGTAGTACAATATCACTATTTAACTTTTCATTTTTCATTTATTTTATTTAATAATCTAAACCTTTTTTTTAGTAAAACTTGCATGGATAAATACGGGGAGCATGCAATTCATTGCAAGGAGCTCCCTGGTTTCAAATATCGGCATAACTGGGTGAGGGATGTTTTGTGGGATATCTTGAGAAGAGCTGGGATCTCTGCCAAAAAGGAGGCCCCTGTAAACTTCCTCAGACCCCACGGAAGGGAGATCCACCATGCGACCCGCAGATCTGCTTGTCTTTGGTTGGGAGAGGGGGAAACATGCCTGTGTGGACCTCACCGGGGTATCTCCGCTGGTTGGGTTAAGGGAAACAGGGTTCGTAGCTGGGCAAGCATCAAGAAAGGCGGAATCAAAGAAAGTAGATAAACACGCTAAAGCTTGTGCAGATAACCAACATGTTCTTTATCCCTCTGGCCTTCGACACCTTTGGCTCCCTGGCGCCAGAAGCTATTCGTTTCTTGACCAGGGTCCAACGGGTCGTCCACAGCAATGTTTCATCCCCACGGGGGCAAGGTTTTGTCTTTAGTAGACTAGGGTTTGCAATTCAAAAGGGGGTGGCGGCGCAGCTTGTTGCCCGTCTACCTGCTATTATGATGTAACTTTCGTATTTTGTTTTAATGAGAAATAATTTGATTAAAAAAAAAATTAGTAAAATGATTTTAAAGGGTCTATTTGATTGCATCCGACAATTTAGACTCTGTTTTTCAGTTTAACCCATTAGTCCATTACAAAACAACTCACATGAGGTCATAATCTTGCAAAGACAAGTGTTAAAATTGTCCTTTTAACTAAAAGAATAGTGTTTATAACAAATATGCTTTATTTGATCACGAGATGGCAGTGTATTAATGGGTCCTATGACTTTAGCGATAAAGAATTGACATAGGTTTTCATGTTGATCCCGATCCATGACCATCGTAGTTTGATCTTTTCCTACCGAATCAATGATCCTGGAACATCGCACGACATAAAAATCGACAATAAACACTATTCGCTATGCATACAACCTCTAGTAGTGTATTTAAAAATGATGACCAATGATGTGGCAAGTGATGTGGAAATGACAAATGACGCCGCAATAGGTGTGGCAGGGATAAGTTGATATTCTTAATCACTTGCTCTGACTAGACTATCTTTAGGAGGCGCTTGTATGTCCATGTCAATAAGTTGTAGAAGCTGAATTTGATATCAATGATGATTACCTTGTTTCTGGTTTTGTTGTTCCTTTGGGGCTTCCGCCCGTGGGTGATTAAGCTTGTTTGTTTTTTCGTACGTTTTCATCTCAGAACCAGTTGGGACAAAGGTTTTTGTCCGGTACTTTCTTGCACCTTCATCACCCATGTCATTACTATGATTATAGAGTACGTAATCATGGTAAGCAGGCGCAAACTGCAAGAAAATTGGTGATTATAATCACAAACTACAATATGTGCCTCCTGCAATATCAAAATTGAAAGTGGCAGAATCGGTGGGTCGAATTTACCACCGTTAATACCATTTAAAATTAATAAAACGGGTAACAAACCTGGTGAACAGTGTCATCATAGAAGTCGCTCAACATCAAAGCATGCGCAAGACTGGCTCCAACTCCACAGGAAGCGCCAATGTTGGCACCGGCATATTCTTTGTATGGAAAAGCATACAGATGGCCCAAGGCTGCGATAAGCATCTCAACACAAATTATGAAGCTTTGAAATTCAGCTGCGTCCTCTGTGTTTTTTATATGTCCAGATTTTGCGGCAAGAAAAACCAAAACACCCTGAGAGCATAAAATAAACCAATAAGCTTTGATCTTTCGGCCTCCACCGATAGGAAAAAAATTGGGTCTCGTGATTTTAGGCCCCCACCACTATTATTTTCAAGCTTCGCCACTGATGGTTACATTGGTTTGCATGGTATTGGTGGGTTCCGTGAGTTTTCCCTAACTAGGTCTCGTAAATACCAACAAAAAGAAAAAAAAAAAAAAAAAAAAAGTAGAAGTGGGTTACCTGCCAATATGTCAAAAAGATGACACTCTTGATAATGATGAATTTCGGAACCGGATTAAATGGTTGTAGCAAATCCCTGCATGCTACATAAAACAAGGCTAATGCATACAATGCCATTGAGTATGAAATCGTGTATATGATTGTGATATATAGGTATGACTGTTTTGCACTGAAATTTCCGTCTTGGTATTTCCCTTTAGCATAAAAAATGAATGTAACTGCAACCAAGACAGGTTTAAGAATTACAAACTGCAAACACCCTTGCTTGCATCTCCGTATAAAACGCCTGCATAAACAGATTCATAATATTAATAAAACATAATAATAATAATAATGAGTTTGACTCAACATAAGTAGACCTGACTGACCCGTCTAGTGGAATTGGAGGGAAGCAACATGCCATCAAACACCAGTTGGGCTTGAGAACTCGTCCAGTTAGACTTAAAACAACGGCACCTGGACCACCCACCCATTCCAGACACAGTGATAGAAAATTGTATATAACCCAAGCTTCATAGCTGAAAAACTCAAGACATGCAACATTATAAAAATGAAAACAAGAATAATATTGTTGATACTCTAAATGAAACCAGAACAAAACACATAAACTGCATCCATATAAGCAGTATAACATCTTGCAAAATCCACCAGAACTCTGCACAGGGTACGTGTATGGCTAAATAACAATTAAGTAGACATATCAAAAAAGGACGTCAATAGCCCTACATCTCAAAGAATAACCAACACATTCACATATCAGCAGTACATAACATAGATATCACTTTCTAATTTATATAATGAGACATGATTACAAATTCAGTTTTTCATATCCACAGGGAAATTTCAAGCAACAAGTATCCAATTATCAGATAAACCCAAATACTAAAATTTCATATTTCAAAAATATGTATGATCAGAAAAGAAAGATTCAACTGTTAGTCAATGGACCTTGACCACGCATTGAAGGCATTGAAGACCCATTGACCACTCTTTGAAGATGCTTCCATATATTGTATAATTGTATTTATTGTCTCCTTTGATCATGCCTTGTATTTTAGGATAGTATGCATCATTCTCTGTATATATATTTCGGTCATTATTCAATAAACATCAGCGAACAATTCTGATAACTCACATGGTATCAGAGCTTTGCTCTTTACCAATCCCGCTTTCTTTTTTCCGAGGCTACGGTCTCACATTCTGATCATTGTCTTGAGGCTACGGTCTCCTCACCTTGATCACTAAACACTACGGTGTCTTCACCTTGATCACAGATCATGGCCGACCAGATTACTGATGCTTCTTCCGGTTCTAACGCAAGTAAAGCCCTTCATCCCGTGTATACGGTGACGAACATACAAAACAAAGTTCGCACCTTGGATGGAACCAAAGTTACTTACTCGTCATGGGTAAAACTCTTTCTCCTAAACGCCCGAGGTTACAAGGTGCTTGACCACGTAGACGGCACCCCACCTCCGGCTCAGGATGACCCAAAATACGAGTCATGGTTGGAGATTGATGCAATAGTTTTGCAATGGATATATTGCACAATCTCCGACTACTACGTTGATCAAATCCTGGACACTCAATGCACCGCCTATGAGGCTTGGTGCCGTTTGAAAAACAAGTTTCACAATAACAAAGGACCTCGTGCCGCCGCGTTAGAAAAACAGTTCACCAATTTGACTCTCAAGTCCATGCCTTCTCTTGGCGAATACTGTCACAAGCTCCGAGAAATCGCCAATCAACTTGCGGATGTTGATCAGCCCGTGACGGAACAGAGACTCATCATTCAGCTTGTCTCCGGTCTCCCTGCCGAGTTTGATGTCATCGCCGCTCAACTTCACAAAGACCTCCCGCCCTGGGAAGACGCTATCAACCTGCTTGATGCTGAGGAACGTCGCCAGAAAGCCCGCCATACGGATCCCGTTGCTGCTGCTGCTGTCAAGGAACCAGCCGGACCACAAGAATCTCATCCTGAACGACGTCCGGTTGACCACAGCCGGTCTGCCTCCAGGTACAACTCTCGTCGTCAATCTTCTGATGGCCGCTCGTCGTGGAATTCCAATGCTAGCCGTGGTGGAAACAACTCGCAAGTCAATAATGGCAGCCGTGGTGGAAACAATTCTTATTCCAGCAACAGGCCCAACAACTCGCAAGGAAGCAATCAAAAGTATCCTCCTTGGGCCGCTAAGCATAATCAGTGGGCTCTCCCTCCCTGGTGGGCCTCTCCAAGCAACACTGCCCAATTTTGGATACCGCCTCCATGCCCATACCCCACTCAATCAGGGTGGGCCAGCCCATGGCAGCAGTCTTCTTGGGCCCAACAGCAGCAGCAGAAGCCCAATGGACAAAGGAAACAGCAATCAGGCCCATCTCGTCAGCCTCCTCAGGCCCATCTCACTGAATTTGACCCACTTCAGCCCACTGATATTGGGCAAGCTTTTCAAGCCTTAGGCATGGACGCCGACGACCCGGATTGGAATATGGACACCGGTGCTTCAGATCATTTGAGCGATGAGGAAGGTATATGTACTAAATCTCCTACTTTTACTTCTATTAAGTCTATACTTGTCGGTAATGGTCAACGAATGCCCATACTTGGATCGGGAAATGCCATTTTCCCAAACCATCAAAACAACCTTTTACTAAAAAATGTCCTTTATGCACCTCATGTTATTAAAAACCTTGTTTCGGTTCGTAAATTTACAACCGATAATTCCTTATCCGTTGAGTTTGACCCATTTGGTTTTACTGTGAAGGACCTCAAGACTGGGAAGCACCTGAGCCGCCACGACAGTGATGGACCACTCTATCCTGTCACAGCCCCAAGTCCAGTCCCTTCCACAGTTTTTGCTGCTTTTGCCCCTGAATCATGGCATGAACGTCTAGGACACCCTGGCGCTTCCACTATTGATTTTCTTGCTTCAAATAAAAGTATTTCTTGTAATAAAACTAAACACTTGCTTTGCAATTCGTGTCAACTTGCCAAACACAAGAAATTACCTTTTACTTTATCTACTTCATCTACTGTCTTACCTTTTGATATCGTACATTGTGACTTATGGACTTCCCCTATTGTGTCTCACAGTGGCTATAAATATTATTTGGTCATCGTTGATGACTTCACCAACTTCACATGGGTGTTTCCATTACGATACAAATCTGAAACAGTCAGTCGATTTATTAAATTCTATACATATATTAAAACTCAATTTCATCTCCCAATTAAATCACTTCAATGTGACAATGGAGGTGAATTTGACAACAACCAATTCAAAGAATTTGCGAGCTCCCATGGTTTGCAATTTCGTTTCTCATGTCCCCACACATCTCAACAAAATGGGAAAGCTGAACGCATGATCCGACGACTTAATGAAATCATGCTCTCCCTGTTAACCCATGCCTCGATTCCTACCACCTATTGGGTGGAATCCGTGCATACCGCCGTGTACCTCCACAATATTTTACCCACCAAAATCCTGAACCATCACACACCAACCGCTGCCCTATACCTCCGTCACCTAACTTATGACCACCTTCGTGTCTTTGGGTGCCTCTGTTATCCAAATCAATCCGCCACACGACCTCACAAACTCACCCACCGCTCCACACCTTGCGTGTTTCTTGGTTATCCGGCCGATTATCGTGGCTATCGCTGCCTTGATCTATCTACCGGCAAGACCACGTTCTCCCGTCATGTCACGTTCAATGAAGCAGCTTTCCCCTTCTCCCAACCAAACTCACCCCCCGACTATAAACCGTTTGAAGATGACTTATCAAATACCATCTTCACAAACCCTCTTGATTTCACCTCACCAAGCCCAAACCGTTCTAGCCCAACCTCACCCTCCGGCCCACCTTCCACCCCACCCGATCCACCCTCCGACCCACACATACCTCCGGCCCAGCCCACATCCTCCAACCCGGCCCCAACCGTCTCTGACCCTCCCAACAATGCCGAACACCACCCACCTCCTCCATCCTCCACAAACACACATCGCATGACCACTCGACTTAAGGCCGGCATTTCTAAACCAAAAACACCTCTAAACCTTCACACCACTAGCCAAAATTCCATCTCCCCCATCCCCAAATCCCACCTAACCGCATTAACTGATCCAAATTGGGCACAGGCTATGACTGATGAATATAAGGCTCTAATAGAAAATAATACGTGGGAATTGGTACCTAGGCCGACCAATGCTCATATTATTCGATGCATGTGGCTTTTTCGCCACAAGTTTCATGCTGATGGTACGTTACAACGCTACAAAGCGCGCTTAGTTGTTAACGGTAAATCCCAACAACAGGGTTTTGATTGCTTTGAAACATTTAGCCCTGTTGTAAAGCCTACTACTATACGTACCGTTCTTAGCATTGCTGTTTCGAAACAATGGCCTATCCGTCAACTTGATGTTAAAAACGCATTTTTACACGGGGACCTCAATGAAACTGTTTTTATGCATCAACCACCGGGTTTTGTTGACAAGACTCACCCTAATTTTGTATGTAAGTTGCAGAAATCTTTATATGGTTTGAAACAGGCACCACGAGCATGGTATCATCGATTTGCAACTTTCATTATTAACTGTGGATTTAGAAGCACCTCATCAGACTCTTCTCTATTCGTCTACAACAAGGACGGTCACATGGCTTACTTATTATTATATGTGGACGATATTATACTAACCGCTTCCAATCCCAGTTTTCTTAAACAGATAATCAAGACACTTTCACATGAATTTGCTATGACAGATTTGGGTGAACTACATCATTTTCTTGGCATTCATGTGACACGCACTCCCACGGGTCTTCGTTTATCTCAAGAGGCTTACATCAAGGACATTCTCGCTCGCGCCAACATGACTAATTGCAAGCCTTGTAGTACCCCATGCGACACAGAGTCCAAACTTAGTGCTGAACACGGCCCTCTCCTAACTGATGGTACCTTATATCGAAGCTTGGCTGGTGCTCTGCAGTACTTGACTTTCACCCGTCCAGATATTTCCTATGCCGTTCAACAAGTGTGTCTTTTCATGCATGCACCACGCGAGCCACATTTTCAATATCTCAAGCGTATTCTTCGCTACTTAAAGGGAACCACAGATCACGTTCTTCATCTTCGGCGATCTTCGTCCATCAAACTCACTGCCTATTCAGATGCCGATTGGGGGGGGATGCCCGGACTCTCGCAGATCCACCTCAGGATATTGTGTCTTCCTCGGAGAAAATTTAATTTCTTGGTCCTCTAAGCGCCAACAGACAGTATCCAGGTCCAGGGCTGAAGCCGAATACCGGGGAGTTTCCAACACCGCTGCTGAAACAAGTTGGATTCGCAACTTGTTATGCGAGCTTTACATTCCAACACGTGATGCCACTATTATATTTTGTGATAATGTTTCCGTTGTTTATCTCTCTGACAACCCCGTTCAACACCAACGAACCAAGCACGTAGAGATCGATATTCACTTTGTCCGAGAAAAGGTTCGTATTGGGGACATTCGTGTCCTACACATCCCCACAGATTATCAGTATGCAGATATCTTTACCAAAGGGCTTCCGAAACAACTCTTTCAACGCTTCAAGTCCAGTCTCTGCGTTCGCTCTTCTACCGCTTCGACTGCGGGGGACTGTTAGTCAATGGACCTTGACCACGCATTGAAGGCATTGAAGACCCATTGACCACTCTTTGAAGATGCTTCCATATATTGTATAATTGTATTTATTGTCTCCTTTGATCATGCCTTGTATTTTAGGATAGTATGCATCATTCTCTGTATATATATTTCGGTCATTATTCAATAAACATCAGCGAACAATTCTGATAACTCACATCAACAACCAGTAAAGTGTATCCGGTTGTCACTTCTAATGTTGACCAGTCCGAATCCTAAACTAATTTTTAAAAAACAATGAAAGATGAAGAGTCAACCAAGATAGGTGGTTCCACCTTCATGTAGCCAACTTTCATGTTAACAGTTAACTAACGCAAAAGTTACTGTCCCAGTGATTATTGATGATTCTTTACATAATTGTCAATATATATATATGGGTTATAGGATTCATACACCCGTGACATCATATTTTGGGGTGAGTGACATCACATTCTGGGTATGTGGCAACCTTCTATTGGTGTATGATGTGGGCCAGGGTGTATGAATCCTGATCAAGTGGGTGTATATTTCCACCTTCCCTATATATATATATAGGGGCATGTTCAATACAGAGCCAACGTTAAGTAGAGAACTGTGAGAACAGTGGGGGAGAAAAAGAAAGTCGGTTAAAAGACCGTCTTATGCATCTCACTTAAAGAAACAAGTATAACTTAAGTGCTTATGTGGTTCCCACTGTTGTCTCTACTTCAAAGTGATTCTATATTGAACATCCCTCTGTATATTAAGAGATGTCAGGCAAGCTCAAACAAGTTCAACACATCATGAATAGTGTGGAAGATTTAATCTCATCTCACATAACAGCTAAAGCATCGTATACTCACATTTCTCGAATGGAATTAAAATAGATTGAGCTCTTGTTGAATACAAGTGACAGGAAAGACGTCAAGGCATAGACCTGTCAAGAATAACAAGTAAAAACAAGAATTATTGTGTGTGCGAAAAACTGTCAATATGATTCATGACATGATGACAAAACAGTAAAAATGTTGCACTGTTCATAAACGTAATGATGAACGATAGTAAAGGTTGTGAAACGAATACAATCCTAGCCCAATAACAACTACATTTGCAAACAAAATGATAACTTTTGGTCTCACACACAAACATACTGGGTAGCTCTGCCCTTCTGATTTCTCGTAATAGTAGCAATAGTGATGTTCAGGAATTTATACTACTAATAATACAAATAATAATTTCAGCACTCAAGACACATATTTACAAGAGAGATTGTTGATGCAGGACAATAACTCAGAAGGATAGGCCCCAAGAAATCCATTTTGATAGCCGGAGAATGAGATATTACGCTAGCAGAAGAAGAAAAAATGAAAAACAAGTCATAACCCTTGTAAAATCATTTATGTTATTTCACCATCATTTTTTTAATCATATTTATTCCCAAAATCATGCATTATCCATTAGGCAAAGAGTTGACTTTGAGATTTGGCAGATTACATCTAAACATTTACCCAGGAGCTTTCTTTGCCACATTGACAAATTTAGCTCAAAAGGTTAGCTATGGGTTAACATTTGTCCACAATCACTCCGTTCAGGAAGGTAGTCGAAGGCGCTAGGCTAGGCACATTCAAGGTGCAAGGCACTTAATAAGCAAGGTGCATAGTATACATAGACCTATGTTATGTAAGGGTTTTAGACATGTTTTAGGGCAAGTTTAAGCTGGGACATTTTTGGATGTTTCAAACTACTGTTAGCTGTTCAGATCTGTCCAGACAAACAGGCCGGAATATACAGAATATAGACGTAATCTAGCCACAACCCCTTGATGACCGCAATGCGTTTTGGCTGCGCCTCACCTCTCCCAAGCACCTAGGCGCACACCCTGATCACCTTTGACTACTATGCGTTTAGCAAGGAGATTCTTGACATCATTACATTATTAACCAAACAACAAGATTGAATGCTATTAACTTGTGTATCTATAATATTTTCTTTATTACAGTTCTTTTAAACATCAATTTGTATTAATAAATATTCATCAAATTTATATGATGGGTGTTGAGGATTGGAACACTGACCGGAACCATAAAAATAATTCGGACAATGTATCGTTGGTAGGTAGGTTCAGTATAATTCAAAAGATGCCTATAAATGTGACGAAGCGCCAAAACAATTGCTCCAATTGTGCAAGGCAATGCAATCAATATATAAGATATCGGCCCCATTTTACTCAATCAACAACCCCTTTCTCCCCTGAAATAGAACCACATCAACAACGATACGATTGAAAACGAAACTTAAAACAGACACGTACAAACAGAATTGTCATAATGTGCATGTAAATAAACCCTACGTATAACATAGGTTAAGTATTGGATTACCTTTTCGCCGATTAAAATGATTGCATATGAAACAGGAGTGATGTATTGTAAAACAAAAAAAAAAACGTATAAGAAATTTGGATGATAATGGCAGCTTCGCTGTGTTTACAATGGGAATGGAATTGGATCAATGATCAATTTTATTCACATTAAATTAGGTATAGGTGTTAACCTAAAGATTTTATCACCAAGGAAGGATTTGTATGTTAATGTAAACAATGTTTGGTTCAAACATCGTTGAGAAAATTACATGACCAGACTCGTGGTTTTGTGTTACCGGAATGAACCAACCGTTATCAAATACCCAAAATGTAATCTATGACAACATTAGTGCCCGGTTGAGATTCGTTTCGTGTTGACAAGTTAAATTAATGAACCCAACATGGCCCGTATTTTTATTCATATCAAAACTATTAACCGACACTTAAATTGTGTAACTCTAACACGACACATTAAACATATTTATCTAAAGGATTCAAACGAGTTAATAAGTTGACGGTAAACGAGTTGGCTAGTTGTCGATTGAACTTAAAATACATACTTTTCTTAATCAGTCTTGTATTCTAGTTTTACGCGGTTGATCTACTTACTTAAACATGCTAACAGAACACAAAACGTTTAATAAAATGATCAAACAATTTAACCGAAACACCACGACTGTTTATTGGTTAAATGTGACAACCAAAAAACTAACAAATCACTTAGTTCTGTCTGTCAACATTAAGATAACAAAACATGTTGATCAAATCAACTTACAGCTCAAAACTACCAACAAAACCAATCAAAATCATGAATTTGGAGGTAAATTAAACATCTGATCTTTCTCAGCACATGAACAAAACAAGGCTCGGCTGTAAAATGCAAACCCAACTGACAATCATTCCAACAAGTGCATATTTGTTAATTTCAGTCTGCAAACAAAATGTTCATAACCGAATGATAAACCGGACCTCTTTTGTTCTTCAGCAAATCTCTCAAACCCTCGTCGTCTGGAGCATATCCAAGAGCTTTCATCTTCACCACCAGTTCTCTACCTTCTTCCTCCTTCCCTCCCTTCACAAGCCCCTCGAAAACCGCCAAACATGTCCCTGGCATTAGATAGAATATTGATTAGCATCTATTGTAACCGTGAACCAAACGCTACAAATTTAAACCGGCCCACTATCTTCAGTTTTAACGAATCCCCCTAGTTTTACTTTTCGCCATTCCTTCCGTACCTGGATTCGGCCTAATCTTCCTCCCCATCATCTCCACAAACCATTTCTTCGCCTCCCCAACCAACTTCCCATCACCCGACCCGGCCAACGCCTTAATCAACACCGTATAAGTATACGCATTCGGCAACACGCCCGAAGCCAGCATACGCATAAACACCTTCAGCGCCTCCTTCGCCTTACCCGCATCCGCATACGCTTCGATCACAGCCGTATGCGCCACCACATCGGGCATACACCCCTTATCTTTAATCTGAGCAAAAAGCTCAAGCGCCTCATGGGTCAACCCGTCTTTAGACAAAGCGTCCAACATCTTGACTGCACTATTGTTTAACCCTTCGGTGCGTATGGTGTGGAAGACTTCCTGGAGGTTTTTTGGATCGGTGGGTTGGGTGGTTAATTGGGGTTTGGTAAATGGGTTGTAAGGAGGTGGTGGGTTTGGTTTGACTGGAGGAGGTGGTTCGGATTCGGATTCGGATTCGGATAGTGAGAAGTTGAGTTTGGTGTTGCGGGTTGGTGGTTTAGTGGTCAATAGGCGGGTGAAGGAGAAGTGGGGTGGTTGGAGTTTGTGGGATTTGAAAGTGGAGAAGAGGATAGTGGTGAGTTTCTGTTTAGCCATGTAGATGGAAATTGGAAAGGGTGACTGAGTATGAGGGTGTTTGGGATTCCTTATTTATTCATTTCTCAAAAAGTTAATAACTTACCAACAAATGTTTGGCAATTCAAAAGGCATTTATATTTTAACTTAATCTTTACATGTAACTAGTAAGTTTACCACGCGCTACGTGTGTGAGTTAAGTAATTTCGTATATCGGTAAGTTAATTTGAAAACCTGAATTTGATATTTAAAAGAAAACCTGAATATTTGAAAGTTAATTTTATGATTCGCAACATCAGTTAGAAAAAAAATGATTGTTTATCATACAAGTTTGCTTTTCTTTTTTTTTTATTTATAAAATCAACAAAATCGAGAAGTGAACTATAGATATTTATGACTGAAATTGGTAGAGCTGTTATGGTGTGTCTTAAATAAACATGGTTTGATGCTTAATTCGAAGTTGTTTTTGATATGTTGCCATGTGTATCAGTTAATGGATGAAAACTGCCCAATTGTTGTTTATAGTGAAACCTTATCTAAAAAGAACAAACCAAAATTCTTGTGGGATAATGCTACGTTCATGGAATTTTAGAATATAGTTACCATGAGCCCCATAACCAAACCCAGACTTCCTTGTACACCCCAACCAATGCCTTATCACAGAACATTGAAAAACATGGATAATATGCAATCATTTGACACGGCGGTCGTGGTTAGCACGACTAACCATGAAAGGGGGTGTCAACCCAAATAGTACTATTCATATGATCCACGGCTTATTGCTAAGTTAATGGCTATAGTTGTCCGGGGACTTTGTTGTGATAATGTTGTCTAACTCATGTAACACATATTGTTGTTGAAGAAACAATAAGTAATACGGTGATTATGACTAATCCCCGGGTGGTTTATACTTATGTTACGTCAGGATTAATCCTTTACCCAAACCTCGTTGGTTAACCCGTAAGGAGATTTAGTGAGTGTGAAGTGTGTGTGCGAAGTGTATGTAAACACGAGATGTAAGTGGTTCGGTCAGAAACGACCTACGTCCACTGTAATTGCCGGAATATTATTACGAGAGGAATATTACAAGAGTGGTATGTGTTACAATGGTTAATTTCTGAATCCCCTTACAAGGAGAAGTATGTCCCTATTTATAGGCATAGTCGTGGGCCGAATGAAGAGGCCCATGAGATATGTCGTCAGCTTGGGCCCAGTCAAGGCCCAAGTCTATGTTCTTCCTGAAAATGGCGGGAAACGGCCAAATACTGTTGATGACGTCATGCTACAGTGTGGTCGTTGTTATAGCTGGACACGTGGCAAGTTATGGGTGGTGAACAGTGATGATGTCCTTGCTGCAGTGGTTGGGCCTGCCTCCGGCGTCTGATGTGACGTCTGACAGTTGGCGAGGTATGTCTGTTGGTCACTGTGGACGGCAGCATGGTGGGCAGCATTGGTATAGTAGATCCGTTCAGTAGTTGTACTATCTGCCACATGTCCTTCTCTTGTTCGTGCGTATTCTGACACAGATCCTTGTGAATCTTCCTTTTGTTATCTTCTATACCTCGTACTAAAAGTGTGAAGGGAAGATTCCGCGCATGGCCGTACGCGCTTATCAGATGTAGCTTGTTGCTTATCAGCTGCCTTAGCGCGCTATGCTGCTTGTTGTGTCGCTCGCGCGCAGGTGGATCCTTGCGCCATAGCTTGGTGCGAGGATCCTGTTTATGGGGATAGGGACGCCTCCTCTCGGATTAGGCTCCCTATCCCTTCAAGTCCCCCTAGTCTAGGGCTTCTCCTGCTCGTTGATGAGGAGGTGGAGCGCTAGACTCAAAATATGTAGTCGCGGATGAGAGCTAATCTGCTCATGGTTCTTGTAATTTATTGGACGTGCCTCGCCATGGGATGTTGAAAGGCTTGGCGGGGAACGTCTTTTGTGATTTTACGTCAGATTGACGCTGGGAAGGACGTGTTCTGCCGTACCTGTGCAGGAGTTGGGCGGGGAACGTCTTTTGTGATTTTACGTCATATTGACGCTGGGAAGGACATGTTCCGCCGTACCTGTGCAGGAGTTGGGCGGGGAACGTCTTTTGTGATTTTACGTCAGATTGACGCTGGGGAGGACGTGTTCCGCCGTACCTGTGCAGGAGTTGGGCGGGGAACGTCTTTTGTAACTTTACGTCAAATTTGCGCCGTGGAATTGAATGCTTGCTGGTGGTTAATGCGGGTCTGAAGTTGTAATAAATTTCAAATCATTGGCATTCAATTTGTCTCTCATAACTTGAAGTTAATGCGCCTGGAGGTCGAATGATCAGTTCCTTCTGATGGAAGTTTAATGGTTGCTGACGTGTCAGGTTGTTGTCTGGCGTGCAGACTAAGACATGTCACATCATTGTTGCAGTTTCCAACCTTTCGTCTGGTGTCAGGCGAGTGTGACGTCACGCGCCTGACGTTCTGTCTTCGTGGTTGAGATTATGCCACGTGTCGGTAGGCACGTGCTCCCTGTCAGGCGCGTGTGCTTCCACGCGCCCAATTTGTTTAAAGTGTGAGATCTGTTGACACGTGTCATTCATCCGGCGCGTGTTCAGCAGAAAGCTGTCTCCCACTTATGATCTGGTCCGTCTGTTGACAGAGTTGACACGTGGCGTCATCTTTCCCTTTGAATTTTAAAAGGCGTGACGGTTGATTCATCCTTCGTGGGTCCCACTGCCATTAATGCAGTGGGTATATAAGTCTCGTTGAGGCTTATGTGAACGGTTACATTCCCATAATCTTCTTTCTTTTATTCCTTGCCTTCCTTTCTCTCTCAATTTTCCGGCCACCGTCTTCTTTGAAGTTTCCATTTAATCTTCATAGATCTTCTTGATCTTGAAGATTCATTGTTGAAACTTCAACATCCTTTCTTCTGTTTCTTTGTGTTTGTCTGTTCCTTCTTCTTCGTTGGAAGTTTTCTTGTGTTCTTCAAACTCCCTTGAAGATTCCGGCGAATCTTCAAGTTTTCCGGTCAGGTTTTCCAGATTCTGATATTTTCCTTCTTTTTTGTTGTAATTTTTAAGATGTCTGACGTGCCTGTAAGTCCATCTCTGTCCGGTGAAGATGTTAGGAGGGAGCCGGCTGTGGAGGAAGTTGTGGAGGAGGAGGTGATCATTGAACATGGCAAAATAAAGGAGATGAAACTGATGTCCAATACATATTGTGTTTGGAGTCAGGAGTCCTTTACCCAGTTCTGCACCATGTATAATACCCTTCCATCTCCAACTAGCACTGTCCTCTCCGCGGGGAGTGGTCGGCTAGCCTTGTATGAAGCCCACTTCTCTAAGTGTGGGTTTCGCTTGCCGTGTACCCGCTTTCAGATTGATACCATGGTGGTTTACGGCGTTGGGCCCTCACAACTAACCGCCTTCGGGCTTCTGAGGTTAGTACATTTTGAGGCCTCCTGCCGCGCCTTGGACATTAAGCCCACCGTTGAGCAGTTCAATGTCTTCTACTTTATGGCGCGTGACGAGATGTGGTTCTCGTTCAAGCCGCGCCCAAGGGTGCCGCCAATGGCCACCCATAATCCTAAGTCCTTGCATTGGGCGAAGGAAAAGTTTTTCTTTGAGAAGAGAGGAGTGATCCCCATTAGTCTCCCCTGGAAGGTTATTGGGGATGGACAACGCGTGGCTGACATGCCTGTGCCGAAGGATTACAGGCAGCAGGCCTGGTTCGTTACCCTCACCTCCAACGCTACCAGGTTGGAGTTCAAGAATTTAACAGAGGGTATCTTTTTCCTTTTGGGGATGAGCCGCCTTGGTATCCGCGCGGGCAAAGAGCCCTACATTGCACTAGAGGGTAAGCACTTTCTTTTTCCTCTAGATTTTGTGCAATTTTCCTGACTGTTTATTGTTGCAGGTGTGAACAAGTTCCAGTTTTATGCCGCCCGCGAGGAAAAGGTCATTAAGTGGAGGCCGGTGGCGGAGGGTTAAACTTCCTGCTTGGAGGAGTTTGTTGACCGCTTTTATTACCCTAATCTCTCCAGCGCGCCGAAACCTTACTATACAACCGGTGAGTCTTTGGATCCCTTCGTCACTAGCGTTTTTGGAGACGACTCTACTGACTTGTAACATTACGCATTTATTAATTATACGTTACGGATTAAAACGACAAGTGTATTATTTTTGGTGATATTTTGAACCCCTACACAATTATAATTATTCATACATATATCTCTATATATATATATATAAAGTTATTATTATAATAATAATAATAATAATAATAATAATAATAATTATAACATATACTAGATTAAAAAAAATAAATTGATTTTTGTGATTTTCTTACCCAAACCCGTAGCCCATTACCCAAGTCATCCCAGCCCAAACCCCACCCCATACCAGCAGCCCACAACCAAGGCCCAGCCCCCTCCCCTTTTACACGCTAAATCAAAAACAAAAAAAAAGATTGCCTTTGCCGGGTTTCGAACCCGAGTCACAACACACACACACGCGTTATCCATCTGCTCCACACCCTTGTATTGATTTAATACCAACAAATAATATATATAACCCCACTTCACTTTTCCTTTTTCCTTTTCCTTGTTCGCGAAACAGCAGCAGCAGCAGCAGATTTATATAATTTTTTTTTAAACAATCCTTTGATTTAGCAATCAATTATGCAAATATGGTAAGAACTCTTGATTATCGGCCTTGTCTGACCTGTATACACGACGATTATCAATCATCGTTGACCAATTGAACCTATTACGCGTTTGAAATTAAATCGAAGGTCAACCTTGCCGAATTGATCAACGAAGCATCCTCCCTATAAATTGAACTTCTGCGATGCTTTACAACTCGCTCATACATCTTTCCTTAACCTCCAACCTTTTAATTTCACTCTGTTCTTGTTCCTGGTTCGCAATTTTGACTTGTGGTCTTGACCAAACAATCGTGCACGAAACAGACTTGTAAGTCTAATCTTTTATGTGGGTTTTGATCACCGGCGTGCACACATCAAAAGCCCTAAGATCAATTGGGCTATTGATGTGTGTAACAGATTATTGCTAGAACTAGGGTTCATGTGTATGAAATTGGGGATAAATCTGATTTAGCATCGTGGTTATATTTTTTAAAAACTGAGATGAATCACAACCACAGGCCTAGGCCAAGTGGTTGTGACTGATGCTCGTAACCAAGGGCACCCGGGTTCGAATCCCGGCTTGGGCGCCCCTTTTTCCACATTTTCTTCATTTTTAAACTAACCACTTATAATTATATATTATACATTTAAATCTTATAAATTCGTTTTTAAATATTAAAACCTTTTTATAAATTCTAAAAAAATTATATTTATCAAATCTGATGTAAAAGTTTTATTTACAATTTTTAGTTTTCTGAAATTCATTGATTTAATATTTATAATAATTAAATCAATTTTATACTATTATATTTATAAAAATCCATTAAAATATCAAAACAATTTTATTAATTTCTACAAAAATTATCCTATGTTTGTACAATGTTAAACTTTACTGAAATGATTTTTAATTCAGAAAAATCATTTATTTTATATTTTTAATCAATTTTTGTTAGATTTAATCATAATTAAATCATAATAAATTCAATTTTTATTATTTTTGCACCAAAATTTTATAAAATTTATTTTTAAATATTTAGAACAGAAATATGATTTTTAAAATAATAATTCTTTAATTTTAGTATTTTTAAATATTAAAGTTAAATTTTGGCAATTTGTAATAAATAGATTTAAAAATCTATTTTAAAGGAAATAATTTTATAAAAATTATTTTTATACTTCAAACACATTATTGTGAGCATTCTAAATTCAAATTTTATAAAAAGACTTTCTTTTATTTAATTATCAAATTTCCCTTTATTTAATTAACATTTTATTTTAAATTCAACAATTGGATATCCCCAAATCGAAACCCTAGGATATACTTATAAACTAGTTAGACTTAGACTTATTTGTTGCCTTATACATAGGGTAATACTTGGCAAACTATTGGGCTACACTTATACTATTCCTCAATACCTAATACTATACCAAGGTGAGTTTACGTAATCCTGTTTATGCGATTCTTTATACTTGCAACAATTATAAGCAATTCAACATGCATGTCTAGTAGTAAACTTTATTGCCTCATGAATTAGTCAACAGTTTCAACGAGTTTCAACGAGTTTCAACATTTACATAATCATTAGCTATGGCCAAGCCGGCGATACTCAATAATAGATCTATTGGATTGACAACCCCACCCGGATACGTGTACCTCCTACATAGGTCACGTGGGTGATTGTTATCGTTCAACATATTACTAAGGTGAACCGTGGATGACGGGATGGACCTAAACTAGTCGGAGGTTTGATTATGTCAACATATTATACTATTCATGTAGACTTAAATTTACGATAGACATACGAATTGCTAGACTTTTATACTTAACCTATATGCTTAACATGGATTATGTATTCTCACCAACTTCTAGTTGACCCCCCCCCCCATTTTTCCAAACTCTACAGGAAATACTGATGCTTGAAGTCTAGAGTTAGCATGAGGAGATATTTGAAGTTTAAGCTTTGCTTGATTATTTGATGTAGACTTTGATGTAATTCAGTTTTGTAATGTATTAAAGGATTATTTGAATATGTATTACCATGAGCTACTGAACAATCATCTATTCGTGGCACCCCGATGTTTCCGCCATCGGTTGGGGTGTTACATGACTCTTCAGTAGAGATTGTCCCACACATGAACCTATCCGCGGGGCGTGTGTAACACCTCAACTGATGGCGGAAACATCGGGATGTCACGTATTGATGATTGTTCAGTAGCTTATGGTGAATAATAAATTTCATTAAATGATTTAAATAAATTACATACAATTGTTCAACAAGAATTCGTATATCAACATGAATAATACTATGCACACATCCTCAAGCATTAACTCAAATCTTCAAGCAAATAGAACCTGAAACATGTTATGTTGAAAAAAAATTTGGGTCAACAAAAGTTGGTGAGAATACATAGGTTTTTGAATATAATTGATAACAATAGTTTGTACAACAATCACAGTTGTATGATGATAGAGTATGATTCCGACATGTAACAATGCGTCTTTGTACAACCAAACCTTGTGTCGACTGATGACTAACTCGCAAGTTAGTTAAATGTTGTTACTGTTATCGATCATCCCTGAATTTATGCGGGGGGAGGGGGGTTTGTCAGACCTATAGCGTTATAATCTAAACAGGCGGCTTGATCATTGTTAATGATTGTACTGTGTCTTTTTGTTACAGTCAAATGATAGAATGATGATGTAATTGAATCACAAGTAAATATGAGTAAATGATAGTATAAAATGTTTAAACATGTTTCACCCCAAAAATAGTGAAAATAGAGAAAAGGGGCTATGTAAACTCACCTTAGCAAAATGTTATGTCTCGTGAAAATAGAATATGTGTTGCCCAAATATGCCAAGTATTACCCTATAAATAAGGTAATAAATATGTCTAAGTCTATCTAGTCTACAAATATATTCTAGAGCTTCGAATTGGGGATAAGTGTTCGTTTGAAAAATGTTTGATAAATAAGAGGAATTTGATAAATAAATAAATAAACTAAAGTCTTTTTGTAAATTTTAAATTAAAGATGGTTACGATAATAAGTTTTAAGTATGAAAATAATTTTTATAAAATTATTTCCTTAAAAAAATAGAATATTAAATCTATTTATTTCAAATTGTCAATATATAACTTTAATATTTAAAAATATTAAAATTACAAAATTATTAATTTAAAAATTGTATTTCTGATCTAAATAAATAGAAATAATTTATATTAGATTTTGGTGCAAAAATATTGAAAAACGAATTTATTATGATTTATTTATGATTAAAACTAACAAAAATTGATTAAAAATATTAAATAAATGATTTTTCAGAAATAAAAATTATTTCAGAAAAGCTTAATGTTATAAAAATTCAGAATAATTTTTGTGGAAATTTATATAATCGTTTTGATATTTTTATAGAATTTTATAAATAAAATTGAATAAACTTGAATTATTTATTATATATATTAAATAAATAAATTTTTAAAAATTGTATGTTAAACTTTTTCACTAAAATAACATAAAATAATTTTTGTAGAATTTATAAAAGAGTTTTAGTATTTTAAAATGAATTTTTAAAAATATAAAGGAATATATATACATATATGTTTAGTTAAAAAGAATGTTTGTTGATGTCGTGGTTCGAACCCGGGCCCTTGGCCGGTTCGTAGGTTTTTTAAATCACAAGCCCAGACCAATTGGTCTGGACCCTGAGAACGTTAAGTTTCAGATTAAATTAATTATATCATATATGAAAATTATGATTTATAAAAATGAAAGGAAATAAATGGTTTGTAAGGGGACTCGAACCCGTGTGACTTCGTAAGACAACATCAGACACAACCATCTGATCTAGATCAGTGGTTGTGTTTGATTCCAAATCCTTTAAATTATAAACCACATGCTGAAACATGTTCTTCCCCAATTTAATATAATAAGAACCCTAGATTTAGAACATGGATAAAAACGCAATAATAACAGAATCAATTATAGGGATTTTGCTTAGTATCATGCGACTAGTATAATCATAAAATGAATTAGATCTTACCAGACACGAAGCTTCTCAGATCCGCGGTCAACCAAAAGTCAATATAGGATGAATTCGACGATTTAGAGAATTATAGGGTGGGATTAGATAGTGTTTTTCTTAATTTCGGTGGGTTTAGGACAGAAAGGAGTGCTTAATTTATAATAAGAATATATAATTGGAAGGGTTCAATCTTTGACCCGTGGTGGTCAAAGACGAGCGAAATTCATGGTTGTTAATCGTGGCTTTAATTGCTGTTTTGGGCGTGGGGTAATTATTCGAATGAGTCACTAACAGTTAATTGGTTTTATCATCCCTAAAATTAAGCCAATTAGATGGTCAAAGATGGAAGCTTCTTTGGTCAACTTCTGCTTGAGCTGCTGCACGTCGAACAGACAAGGAACAAAGGAAAAAGAAGGTGGGCCAGATCCAAGGTGGAAGGCAAGGGTGTTGGGCTTTTTTTTTGGGCTGCGTTTTTTTAAAAGAACAAAGGGGGTTTTGGGCTTCATTTGGATGGTCCAACAGTTTGATTGGGTTAAGACAAAACCAACTAATCAGATTTTTATCTACATTATTATTATTATTATTATTATTATTTATTATTATTACTATTATAAAGTGGTAAAAAAAAGAAATATATATATATATATATTTATATATATATTGTTTTCAAAATCATATAAGGAGTACATGGTGGGTAAAGTGGCGATTTTACCTATACAAAATTTAGGAAAAATTTTGCGATGTTACAGCGTGGGCGTTGGAAACACGCTCCGCGGAAACATAAGTATCGAGCAAAGGTTGCTCTTTCTGACTCGGGTTCTTCCGTTTCAGTAGGAGAGGTTGTGAAGGGGCGCCGACGCCGAAAGGATGGGCCGCCTTCAGAAGATGAAGATGAGTCGGAGTCCTCCAAGCTGGAGAGGAGGAAGAAGGCACGTCCAGACAGCGTCGTGTCTAGCAGCGCGGCTGCTGTGAAAGAGGTGTCCCCTGCTCTGACTGGCGAGGGAGGGAGTGAGGGTGTTACCCAAATCCCTGACTCAGTGGCGGCTCCTGAGATGGTTGTTGAGGACGTTGGTAAGTAGAAGGCCGCCTTCTTTGCCGGAGAGCAAGGAGGGAGTGCCACGGTTTTTTCTGTGGGGATTAGCGCTGCCCCGACTCGACAGCCTCTGTTTCAGAAGCTGATAAAGAAGAAAGCTCCTGGTAAGTAACGCTTTATTGTCTTGTAGAGTTTTTTATCTTCAAGTTTCTTTTAACATATTTTGCTTTCCTTTGCCAGTTATGCCCAAGATCATCCCTACTCCTCCTCCTACTTCTCCATCTGCGGAGGCGGCTAGGGTAGAGGAGGAGAGGCTCTGGAAGGAGCAAGAAGCGGCAAGGAAACAGGTGGAAGCCGATGAAGCCCTTCAAAGGGCTGAGGCTGAGAAGATAGCCGCTGCTGCGAGGAAGCAGGCGGAAGTCAATGAAGCCCTTCAGAGGGCTGAGGCTGCGAAGATTGCTGCTGCCAATGAGGCCAAACGAAAGGCTGAGGCAGAAAAGCTGGCGGAGGCAGAGCGTTGATGTGTGTAAATGTGTGTGTATATATATATATATATAAATAACACAAGCTTTAATTAAAACGACTCACTTAAAAACTACACACGCACGGCAAGTGTACCGGTCGCAAAGCAGTAAACAGATAAGACCGAGTATCGAACCCAAAGACGCGAATACAACTCTAGATCACAATCTCTACCGAATACTAGCCTAAATAAATATATACTTAAATGGGGAGTATTTTAAACTACTAATTATAAACTTAAAAGAAACTAAATATAAATAAAATAACCTCAGCTGCTTATAGGAACTAGGAACTTGGAGAAATCGGATAGGAAGAAGGCTGGTTACTTAGGTAAAATCCCTAGACACTAGCAATAAATCCTGAATCTGGTAATTAACTTGAGACCCTATTCTTATCTAATAAACCTCCTGTCAAAGATAGCTCACTAGACGTAAGGCGGGACAAGTGTAGAAATGCTAAGATGGATCTGGATCACCCTAGCGTACCAAAATCCCACAGAAATCAGATTAAAACCTCTCCTGGATTAAAACCCTCAAACTATGAAGCAGACTTAAACTCTACTGAAGAAAACCTAGGAAAACTCTAAACACGGACAAGTAGCGGCTCCCGCCCTAGCGCTTGCCAACTACCGAACAATGCCTAGTTAGTTACCTAGCAAACTCGAGTTAGATTTCTCACCCTCAAGAATGGACTGCACGTCTTAGTTAATTTATTATATTAGTTTGTTATACTTGTGTCGTACTCCAACTCCAAATACTAGCACGCTAACCTAAGTTGACGAACTAGATTGATTTCAAGACCTAGGGGGTATCTCTACATGCCTAGCTCCACAAAACCAATAAACAAACTTCAAATAAAATCAACACTAACACACATATATCAAATTCAACAATAAAATTAAAATCATGTAATCCTACACATCAAATTAAAAACCAAAAATCATTAAATAATGCATAAGACGTGTCTAGTTCATAAACCTAAGCAACCATGAAAGTCTAGTTCATAATTATAATTAGAAACATAAATTCAAAGTCTATGAAAAACAATTTCATCATGTCTCTAAATAATTAAAACGATAAAACAAACCCCGGGTCTTCAAATAATTAATCTTTCGTGCGCCCGGTACCTTCTCTCCTTCATAGCTCCTTAGGATCAATTTGGCAGCCTCTCTCTTTTTGGTCGATCAACTCTGCTGCGGCTCCATTGACTTCAAGAATAATGTTGTGATTTTATATCCTCTCTCTAATGTTGCCCTACAATAATTGCCTTTTTATTTTTGGGCCTTGGTTCATGAGTCGTGACCGACCTCAAGGGTCACATTTTCTTTTTGTTTATTATTATTATTATTTTCGGAAAACATAATTCAAATCAAGGTCTCGTGACCTTTATTTTGTCTCATAGATTCCCTTTTTTATTATTATTATTATTATAGTATATTATCTACTATTATTTATATATATTGTTATTACTCCATGCTCTCGTATTAGGTGTTCTTGGCTCGACCAAAGTTGCTCGTTTACGCTCCAACGTCCATGAACACATACTCTCAAGTGCTCGTGTCTCAATTAAAATTCTTTTTTTTAGCTCATTTTTCACGAACACCTATAAAATAATAAAATAAATAAATAAGTACTAAAAACTAATAAAAAAATATACAATCATAAAAAAAACAAACAAACGAATACACGCCTAAAACTATTAAAAACTATATACAAAAGACTCAATTATAACTCAAAATACATAGGAGAATAGATGTGTTTTACGACACATCAAGCGTCTTCGTCTCCAAGAGCAGCAGTTCTTGGAAGAGAAGGCGCGGCTGCTAAAGGAGCGCGAGGAGAGTGAGCGCGCTGATGCTGAGGCCCATGAGATGACCCATGAATCTGATGGGTTCGAGAGGGCGCTTTTGGAGCAGGGCACTGCTGGTGCTGGCGAGGGCTCGCGCCAAACTCGGCGTGAGTCTTCTAGGGTTGGTGGGGAGCCATCGGGTACTTACGCTGGTTCCTGCTGGGCTGGTGGTGACGCCATCTGGCGCCCTCGCTGGGCGATCAGGGAGAATACCTTATTCTATAACTCCCTGGCCGCCCTGGAATTTGTTAGCGAGGTGGTGCCTCCCTATAAGCGCACTCACCAGGATCTCATATCTGCTTTATGCGTAAACCAGGCGACTCAACTGTCCTTGATGAATTTGCTTCGCCGCCGGGATGCGGCGGTCCGACGAGATATTGAGCGGTTGGAGGCGGAGAAGGCAGGCCTTGCTGAGAAGGAGGCTGCCTTCAAGGCTGAGATTTTGAAATATCGCCGCCGCGCTCACGAGGCCAAAGCCAAGGTGGCAAAACTTGAGGTGGATGCTGCTGCAGAGAGGCGTCGGTGGTCAGAGTCTTGGAAGAAATCCAATGACGAAACCATGCGTTTGAACTTTGAAGGAGACTCTGGCTGAGGCCCAGGAAGAGAGGCGGGTGGTGACCCGCAAGTTTGAAGAGAAGAGCAAGGCCCTTACTGAAAGGACCGCCAAGTATGTGGAGATGCGCAAGGAGCTTGAATCCAAGGATGCTGCTCTTGTTGCAGCTACTGAGCGCGTCTCCTTTCTTGAGCAGGAGAGGATCCAAATCCTTAACGCCAAGGAGAATCTGGAGCGAGACCTTGACTCTTCTGATCATGCACGTGTTGCGGCCGTCAAGGAATGTCAGGCGGCCCAACACTTATTGGAGGAAGCGGTCTCTGCCCAAACCCATATGCAGAATTCCATCCATTGGCTAATGACGGATGGAATGAATGGGGTAAGCTCTTATGCTCTCTTTGTTGCTGATACTTGTTTTTTGCAATTGATTTGCTAACTTTTTGCTTTCCTTGTAGGTCTTTAAAAGGTTCTGGCAGGAGCCCAAGCTGGGCGATCAAGTTGCCGCCATAGCCGCTGCCCAGGCTTTTGGGTACGGCGAGGGTTACGCAGATGGTTTCTTGCATGCTCAGAATGATGGGCGGATTGAGGACGTAGAACACTATGGGAAGCCGCTGAAGGAGGAGTATGAGGCGGAGTTGGTCAGGTTTGAGAAGGTTGACTTCCCCATTCTCCAAGTGATTGCTGACTGTAATAACAACGCGGATCCTCCTGCTGCCCTGAAGTACTTTATCGACAAATCTGACGAGCTAGCAAGGGCTTCTGGCGGGAGCACTTCCGGAGCGCATGGCGAGTATGTGACATCCGGGAACCAAGCACACATTTTTACACTGGCTTTACTGTTTACTTACTGAATTTCGGGACGAAATTCTTTTCAACTTGGGGATGATGTGATACCCCGCAATTTCAGGTTCTTACTTTAACTAGACTCTAGTCAACTTGTACTTACATTCCTTGCATTCTACCTAACTAGGGTTAGCTAGATGAGTCACACGTTGCATAGTTATAGGCTAATAGTTACATAAACAATAATTCGGGGAATTACCGGATCTCATACACGAGACTTGAACCCAGAATGTTGGTGAAACGATAAAACTAATTATAGTAGAACAACTCGTTTGATATTATTTGCAATTATGTGCTTATGTGAATTTATTTGTGAACTATGTGACGTTACATGTTATTATGCGAAAACACGGTACCAAGCTCGTAACCGGCACTTGACAAACTGAGGATCATATATAAGTTATAAAATATTGGGCTAAATATTTTATAGATTTATTATATTCTATTTATAAACTATTACAAGAAATTATTTAGAATTAAGCGAAACTAATTTTTGTATGCGGGCATACGCGCTTGGGACCGTAACGACTCTACCCAGGTCGGGAGTCATAAACTAGTTATAAAATATTTGGGTTAAATATTTTATATATTAATTATTATATATATATATATATATATTAAATTATTTAAAAAAAAACATATATGTGGTGGTGTTGACTTGGCGTGAAGCCAAGCCAACAAACAAATAATTGGCTTGCAAAAAAAAATGTCAGCTCATAAGTAGTTGTGTCGCACAAAACAAAGAATTGGGCGGGTCAAACAATTGGGACGCGTGAAGTCAAGCAGCCAAGAAACTTGGGCTATTCGCGTGGTGAAAATTAAGCAGCCAACCCAAATTCCTTTCTCTGGCCCAATCGCTGGAAAATATATAAAACTTTGATTTTAATTAACTTTGGCATCATAACCTAACACTAATAGCCTCAACCTGCCTAATTACAAATTAATAAACCCTAACATCTACCATAATCAAGAAACCATAAATTTTGGAGCTTGAGAAGGTATAGGATCAATTGGTTGAAGAGCTTAAGGTATATTAATTTTTCTTGTATGTGTTAATCCTTTTTAATCATGTTTAAAACACCACAAATTTGTTTGTCTAGATCTGATCTGGGTCTATAATGATCAAAACATAAGTTTTATAAAAGGTTAACATGTTAAACATTAAGATTTGTGATTATTATGTGGTGTGTTACATGTTAATGTATGGTTTTGATTTATAAAATGAGGGTTTATAGATAATAATATTTGTGATAAAAACTTACATGTTTGGACTGTTATGTTATATGATCATGATGTACTACATGCTTATGATAATATTTAGGCGATATTATGGAAATAGGATGCGTTAATAATAAGATCTTAACATGAATAAAAACGGACAGATTGCCTGTTTCGAATTGTAGGCTCTATAACATGATCTTAAACTACTTGTTTTCATTGTTTCTTGGTTTGAGCATGTTATTCATAATTTTGGCTTTTCAGAATGGGTAAGATCATGTGTTTTGGTGTTCGTTTGATATGTTTTTGGAATTTTATTTGAATAAAGGTCATATAAGATTTTCGGATTAGTAAACTGGGTCAACTTTAAACAATCATAACTCGAGTTTTACAAGGAATTAAGTTGTGAAATTTTTACAGTAGGTTAACATTGGAATAATTTGGCTTTTCCAAGTAGATTCATCCCGTTTGGGTGAATACAAAATTTTTGGGAATTTTTCTACTAAACTGACCTGTTGTGGAAATTTTCTGGACATAGCTGTGTTGTATGAATTTTAATAATTTTTGTGTTTGGTGTTGAGACAAAACAAATATATGGGTTATTAAATGAATTCCAAAGAATATTCAGTAAAAATTTGGGAGTTTAATTCATTGATTAAGTATTTTAAATAAATTAGTTTTCGTGGCGCACAATCTGTCCTAAGAACGCAGATTGTGTATTATGTGTTTATGTGACTATTTGGAGTCTTATATGATATGTATTTGACATGAACTTATATGAATAATTATAGGAGATGTGTATAAGGTATAAAACTGATAATAATCATTATGAACACCAACGGGATACGTAGGACTTACTTGTGCATGTAGAGTCACTAGGTGTCACTACACGATTTGAACTTTAAAAGTTTTGGACAAACGAGTTACATGATGTCTTGGTTATGCACGTATACTCACCTAGTGACACTTGTAATAGGTAGTCGGTAGCTCGTTACTGTTTGAGGGATTTGGATCATTCACGTGCAACCTAAGGTGAGTTTCACTACTCTTTTCTCAAAAGCATGCGTCTCGAGTTGAGACAACTTACTTAACTTTTCTAGTCCGGTTTGGGACTACTATTTTCTAGTCCTGTTTGGGACTACTTACACATCCCGGGTTGGGATGCTATGACTCCTTGTGTGGGTCGGTTGTTGACTCCTTGTGTGGGTCGGGTTTTGCTAGTTCGCAAACTGTGTCCTTGATGAACTAAACCAACTCTATCATCTGTAAGTCCTTCACATACCGAATGAGTTGCCGGGTTATGGCAAGCGGGTTATTAGTTGATAGCGCTATTAAATCTTACAAACCTCACACCGGCTCGGGGAGTGCGGGAGTGAACTATAACTTAACAGATTTTATCATTGTTGATAGGCAATGATGTAAGGCATGCGGCTCACATTTGTGGCTACACGTACATCAGTAGTTCGGTATATCGGTGTTAGTTATCATGAATGGGTTAGCTACCCTTGACATGCGATGAACTAGTGTTTACACGGTTTTTGGAACCAACTCATTTACTTACGCTTAAACTAATAACACTTGAACATTTTGGTCTGGAGGACCTACGCTTTTACTTGGTTACGTGGTTTTGGAAACCAACACATTTACATACTCAATTACTTTACTTAGTGAACTCACCAACATTGTTTGTTGACCCACGATATACATGCTTTTGCAGGTAGTTAGCTTCCGGTGCCACGATTAGAAAGCACTGCACACTTCACTGCATTTTGGGTCTTGGGCATACACCTAAATTACATATTATGCTTTTACGTTTTCTTTCATATGGTTTTAATTTGGGCGCGTTGTTTTGCGCATGGTTTTAAAAGGTTTAAATTTGGTTTACGCTTCCGCAGCTTAACTAAACTTGGTTTTCGAAAACGAACTAAATGGTTTGGGCATTTAGAATTCGTTCATATGACTTATGGCTATGGGATCCTGGTATGTCATGCGCCTCGCGGTACAAACCCCGCAAGTGGAAATTTGAGGGTGTGACAGAGTAGGCGTTGTATTTGTATTTTTCTTTGTAATTTGCTTGTAAATATAAAGGGTTTTTAAGTCCCTTCTTTTAATGAAATTGTCAGTTTGTTATATCGTGTTTGTTCTCGCTCTAACCTTACTTATTTAACCAAGTCGTCACCCGGTGTGTAAGTATAAGTTAGGGCGCGCGCTAGGCTAGACAGTCCGGCATCTAAGTGTTGTACTTTTGCCTTGAAGACTGTAGCGGAGCGCGACTTGTGCCATTGAGTCCGAGTTAGGCGCGTAGAAGCCTTGCCTAGAAGACCTTTAGCCGCCTGTTGTGTGGCGCGCGTTCCTCTTGTCCGAGCTGTGTCTATCAGCTCTAGGAGACAAGGGATTATGCGCGCACACATGCTATGTGGGCTGGTAGGTCCGACAAGTAAATCTATCTTGAAGACCATCATGCGTTGTCCAAGTGTAAGATGTATAAGCCCGACGTGCCCGAGGCGCGTCTTGAAGGCTCACTTTACTTCATTGGTCCGCAGTTCTGGTCCGACATGATTTTGCCTAAGTCTTGAAGACCCTGGCGCGGAAAAAACAAGTAGAAACACAGATATATGAAACTTTTTCATTGATAGTATGGCTTGTGTAGCCATGTTACAAGTTTACAAATAACAGCGTCGCAACTGTGCGCCGTTCCAAGATCGCGGGATGGGGGTACCGTCCAGTCTTTCCAACGCGTAGATGCCTTTGCCTAACACTTCTTGTATTTTGTATGGACCTTCCCAAGTTGGAGCTAGTTTCCCGGGCTTTTCAGCGTTAGAAGCTTCGTTGTTGCGGAAAACGTAGTCTCCGATCTTGAACGTGAGTTCTTTGACGCGCTTGTTGTAGTATTGTTCCAGCTGAGTTTTGTATCTGGCCTCTTTTATTGCCGCAAGATCGCACCGTTCTTCCAGCAGGTCAAGGTTCATGCGGAGTTCTTTGTCATTGTCTGTTGTTTCGGCCATCAATACTCTCGCGGTAGGGCAACTCATTTCTGCGAGAATCACCGCCTCGGAACCATATGTTAAGTTGAACGGCGTTTCACCGTTGCTTGTCTTTGTGAGGGTGCGGTAGGCCCATAAAACGTGCGGCAGTTCGTCTACCCACCCTGTCCTCTTGGTTCCGAGCCTTGTCTTGATGCCTTCGACTATTGTGCGATTAGCCCTTTCTACTTGAACATTACCTTGCGGATGTGCAACTGATGTGAATATTTGTTTTACACCCATTTAAGCCAACCATTCTTGGAGGGATTGGTCTTCAAATTGAGTGCCGTTGTCGCTGACCAGTTGCATCGACAGGCCAAATCGGCAGACAATGAACTCCCAGAGGAATTTCTTGACGTGCACGCCATCGATCTTAGCTAGAGGTTTTGCCTCGACCCACTTGGTGAAATAGTCGATGGCGACGATTAAATATTTTACGTTACCCGGGGCCGTTGGGAATGGTCCGACCAAGTCGATAGCCCATTTCTGAAACGGCCACGCCGCTGTAACGGGCACCAAGTTGTTCTTGGGGCACAAGGTATTCGGAGCGTGGCGCTGGCAACTGTCGCATTTGCGCAACTCGTTGACCGCGTTCACGTGCATGCCCGACCAATAGTACCCTGCGTTCATCAATTTCGCTACTACCATCCTTGGGCCAGCGTGTAGCCCGCATGTTCCTTCATGTATGTCTCTGAGGAGGAAGGAGGCGTCTGCGGAGTCTACGCAGCGTAGCAGCGGCCCTAGGTAAGATCGGCGGTACAGGGTACCGTCTATAAGTTGGTATTGTAAAGCCTTATGTTGGATCTTCCGAGCCTCTGACTTGTCATCAGGCAGGATGCCGGAGGATAAGAAGGCTTTAATTGGGGTCATCCAGGACGCGTTGCCTGTTTGGATGACGTTGACTTGTCGCGGCGGGACAGATGGTTTTTCAAGGAACTCAACTCGTACCTCTTTGGCCATATGTGCAAAGACCGTGGATGCCATTTTACTCAGCGCATTGGCTGGCTTGTTTTCACTGCGCCGGATGTGTTCGACGGTGCATGAGTCGAACCTTCGCATGAGTTGCTTGGCTTGCTCCAGGTATAGGGCCATGATTTCATCCTTTGCGTCATATGATCCATTGATCTGTCGCGCGACAAGCAGTGAGTCGACGTGTGCCTCCACGTGCCTGGCCCCCATTTTTTCCGCAATGCGGAGGCCTGCCAGCAACGCTTCGTATTCCGCCTCGTTATTTGTGCTTTTAAAATCGAGGCGGATGGCGTACGTGAACTCGTTTTTATCTGGGTTGATGAGGCGTAATCCCGCGCCGGCGCCGTCGTCATTAGAGGCCCCGAACGTGTATAGGGACCATTTTTGCGACGAATCGTGTACCGGAGCGGGTGATTCTTCTGCTTTGCATTCTTGGACTCGGTCTGTCGGTATCTTCGCGGCGAAGTCCGCGAGGACCTGGCCTTTAATTGCGGGCCGGGGCTTGTAATTGATCGTGTGTTTCCCCAGCTCGATGGCCCACTTCGCTAGTCGACCCGACAACTCAGGCTTGGCGAGTATGTCGTTTATCCGATAGTCCGTGAGGACATTTATCGGGTGGCCCTGAAAGTACCTGCGCAGTCTTCGAGATGCGTGAATGAGGGCGAGAACCAGTTTTTCCATTATTGTGTACCTTGTTTCTGCATCTAACAACGTGCGGCTGATGTAGTAGATTGGTGTTTGTACGCCTTTACGGTCAACCATTAGGACTGCGCCTATCGCCCACTCCGTGACGGAGAGGTAAAGTGTGAGCGGTTCTTTAGGAAGCGGCGCTGTTAGTGTCGGAAGGTTCATTAGGCACTGCTTCATTGCCTGGAATGCTGATTCCGCTTCTGGGGTCCAGCGGAAGTTGCTATTTTTTAAACAGTTCTTCAACGTGTCCATGAATGGGAACGACTTTGAAGCGTAGTTGGACAGGAATCGGTTTAGGGCCACAAGGCGGCCCATTAGTGTCTGTACTTCTTTGATGGAAACGGGAGAAGTCATTCTCTTGATAGCTTGTACTTTTTCTGGGTTGGCGCGGAAACCATCCCGCGTTACAATAACGCCCAGAAATTTGCCTTCTTCCATCCCGAATGAACATTTGCTCGGGTTCAACTTCATGCGCACTTTGCGTAATTGATTGAACGTTTGTTGGATGTCTCGAAGCATGTCGCTTTCTTCCTTGCTCTTGATTACCAGGTCATCGACGTACACCTCAAGTCGTACACCGATTTTATTAATGAAGGCCGTGTCCATTAGACGTTGGTATGTGGCGCCCGCGTTTTTCAGACCGAAAGGCATCTTGGTGTAACAGAAGATGCTCGCGTCTGTGCAGAACGCCGTTTTATCTTCATCTTCTTTAGCCATCTGGATCTGGTGGTAACCTTTGTATGCGTCCAAGAAGCATTTAAACCGATACGGGGCGAGAGAATCCACCTTTAGATCAATTTCTGGCAGAGGGTAGCAATCTTTGGGACACGCCTTGTTAATATCCTTGTAATCGACGCACATGCGCCAGCCTCCATTAGCTTTGGCGACCATGACAGGATTAGCTACCCAGGTTTGGTATCTGATAGGGCAAAGGATGCCCGCGTTGAGCAGCTCGGTGACTTGTTCGTTCATGGCCTTTGTTTTCTCCGGGCCCATACTGCGCTTCTTTTGCACTATGGGTTCTATGGAGCGATAGACGTTGAGCCTGTGTTCCGCTATTTCGCGGGGGACACCGACCATGTCCGCTGGTTGCCACGCGAAGACATGCATGTTGCTGATCAAAAGCTGTTTCAAGTGATTGCGTATGGTCTCGGAGATTTCATGGCCAATGACCACCGTTTGCTTCGAAAATTTAGGGTTTAGCGCCCATTTTTCCGGCTCAGTGCGGGCATTTGTCTTGACCATTTTTGGAGGTTTGGCGGTTTCGGTGGTGTGGCAGTCTTTGTTGGCTCTGATGAAGGCGATGCATGTCTTGGTTGGAAAGCCGACCATCGCGTGCGCCGTTGAAGCGTTGGCGTTAAAGCGCGCGATGCCTTCCCGACCCAAGAGAATATCATGATTGGAGGTGGCTGGCAAAACCATGAAGTCGCATATCTCCGTGCGCTCGTGGGTGCCATCGGACCACGTGACTGGCAGGGAGAGCATGCCCCGCGGCATGATGGTCTCATGAATGAAACCTGAGATTGGCTCATTGACTGGTACGAGCTTCGCTTTGTCTTCCGCATCCAGCTGTTGGAAACATTGCTCGTACATGATATCTGTGCTGCTGCCGCCATCTAGGAACATGTACCGCGTGCGGTAATGCCCGAAGACTGCGGTTATGACGAGTGGGGCGGTGCAGGAGGCGCCGCCTCTGACTTTTGGCATGAGGACATCGGCCTCCTTCCATGAGTCGTCAAGTGGTTGTAGACGGGTGCGCTTCCCGTGCTGGGTGTTTTTGCCACGCCTAGTCATGTTGCAGTGATGACGAGGGATGAGTGTGGCGGCATGAGTGTTGAGGTCGCGGATTTTCTTTCGCGACCCCTCCCCTTGATTTTCATCACCCGCGTTACCCTTGCCAGTGCGGTGGACGTTCTTTACCAAGTGACCAAGCTGTCCCGACTTCAGCGCGGCCTCAATCTCCATCTTCAGGCTATAACAGTTGTCCGTGACGTGACCGAAGTCGTTATGATACTCACAGAACTTGGTTCGGTCCACGTTCCTTCGTTTCCCTAGAGGGTTGGCTTCTTTCAACGTGACCTGCTCTGTTTTCAGGACTTGGGATGGTGTCTTTGTCAGCGGGGTCCAATCGTGGTTTTTCTTTGAGTGTCCACGTTGGTCCCGCGATTGCTTATTATTGATGAGTTGGCGGGCATCGCCCGCGGGGGAGTACTTTCCTTCGTCGGTGATGCCCGAGATGCGGCTCCAAACAGACTTGTTCTTGTGTTTACTACTATTATTATTATGGTGTTACGGTTGAAAGCCGTGCATCTGGTTGAAAGATTTCTCGGAGGAGGCATATATTTTCGCGGAGTGGATGAGTTCATCCCAGGACTCCGGAATACCGTCCTTGCCTGTAAGGCACTTCATTAGCTCTGGACTGCGCACGTTGTGTATGAACGCTGCCCGGGTAAGTTCTTCCCCACAGCCTATTTGCAAGGCCTCTTTGTTGAATCTAACTATAAAATCCTCGATGGATTCATGATCATATCGGCGACATAACAGAATATGCGCCTTGTCTTTCTTGTGCTTACGCAGGTGTAAAAAGTGGTTACCAAATTTATCGGCGAGGTCGTCAAAGTCCTTGACGCTCCCCGCGGGGAGGTTGTCGAACCAGACCCTTGCTGCGCCGGTTAAAGTCTGGGCGAACAGATGGCACCAAACCTGAACGGGCCAGTCTACCGACATACCTGCGCACTCAAAGTCGTGCACATGGTCATCCGGGTCACGCAGGCCATCGTATCTACCGATGCTGCTAGGAAGCTTAGCTTTCCTTGGGATTTTGGCTGTCGCTATGCGAGCGACGAATTTTGATTTCTCGGCAAAAGCCTTTGGCCTGAATGGCTTGACCAAGTCATCGTCCTCGTCGTTGTGACGTGAACGGTGACTATGTTTCTTTCCATTGTGGTCAGAGTCGCTGCTGGACGACTCATAGCCGTCCGGTTCGTCACGTGACTTCGCGCAGCCCCGAACCCTGGCGTCTCCGCCGAGTTCCCCACTGCGACCATCACCGTGAGTGGCCGAGTCTTTCCTTTTGTACCCCTTTTTTGACGGGGTATCATAAGTGAGGGCTTTACCCTTCTTTTTGGCTTGTTGCAAGAGTTTGCGTTGATATATTGCAGCGCTTTTGGCGTTCTGACGAAGGAGCCACTGGTCTGGGTCTTCCTCAGAGCCGCCGTCACTGTTGTCGTCCGAGCCTAGGTCACGAATCTCGAGATCCGGCTGCTCGAGACGTGAAGTGGGTTTTTTGACGACAGTGTGTGGTGTGGTTTGGTTTTCCGGGGACTGAGCATCGACATCCCCGGTTTGGTTAAGGACAGAAGTGTTAGGGTTGGGTTCAGCCATGGGTGGGTTAAAAGATGAGTGAATAAAGTTGTTCTAACTGTTGGATGGCGCCAATGAAGAAACAATAAGTAATACGGTGATTATGACTAATCCCCGGGTGGTTTATACTTATGTTACGTCAGGATTAATCCTTTACCCAAACCTCGTTGGTTAACCCATAAGGAGATTTAGTGAGTGTGAAGTGTGTGTGCGAAGTGTATGTAAACACGAGATGTAAGTGGTTCGGTCAGAAACGACCTACGTCCACTGTAATTGCCGGAATATTATTACGAGAGGAATATTACAAGAGTGGTATGTGTTACAATGGTTAATTTCTGAATCCCCTTACAAGGAGAAGTATGTCCCTATTTATAGGCATAGTCGTGGGCCGAATGAAGAGGCCCACGTAATATGTCGTCAGCTTGGGCCCAGTCAAGGCCCAAGTCTATGTTCTTCCTGAAAATGGCGGGAAACGGCCAAATACTGTTGATGACGTCATGCTACAGTGTGGTCGTTGTTATAGCTGGACACGTGGCAAGTTATGGGTGGTGAACAGTGATGCTGTCCTTGCTGCAGTGGCTGGGCCTGCCTCCGGCGTCTGATGTGACGTCTGACAGTTGGCGAGGTATGTCTGTTGGTCACTGTGGACGGCAGCATGGTGGGCAGCATTGGTACAGTAGAGTCGTTCAGTAGTTGTACTATCTGCCACATGTCCTTCTTTTGTTCGTGCGTATTCTGACACAGATCCTTGTGAATCTTCCTTTTGTTATCTTCTATACCTCGTACTAAAAGTGTGAAGGGAAGATTCCGCGCGTGGCCGTACGCGCTTATCAGATGTAGCTTGTTGCTTATCAGCTGCCTTAGCGCGCTATGCTGCTTGTTGTGTCGCTCGCGCACAGGTGGATCCTTGCGCCATAGCTTGGTGCGAGGATCCTGTTTATGGGGATAGGGACGCCTCCTCTCGGATTAGGCTACCTATCCCTTCAGTTGTCATGTACAAATGTAGGTCTCAAGCATGTTTCTCCCCCAAAGTTGTAAAACAGTAAAAAGGGGCCACGGAACTCACCGGTTGGTGAAGGATTGGTATTCAAAAATCCACAAGTTGTTTGCACACGTTTCTACTTGAGTCCTACGATACAAGTGAATACTAATGAGATCTTAATGTACAACTCTAGTAATGTATGTCTATGTGTGTGCTACCATTCAAGTTTTGATATTTATGAAGATATGAACTTAAAAATTATTGGTAAAAATAATAATGTCTAAAATATCAAACGGATGACATTCTGGCTTGTTAAAAGATTATACAAGCCTCGACCGAATATTTTGAAGATAAATTATACATACAATATTTCAAGAGAGTGGAGTTGGTTAGTTTATAACAAGCCATATTCAACTTGAGGATCAAAGTTAGAATCTTGTTGTCTAACATTCCAATTGTTCCAATCATCATCCATTGCATTCCTGTCGTTTGAATCTGATCGAATAATTTATGTTTGAAGGTTGATCAAAAATCTTTATCAGCCTTTTAATCATCCATGGTGCCTTAAAGAATTTTTTTGTTAAGTTGATGATGTCATTTAGTTTATATAAAAGGAAAAGATTTGGGTTTTAAGAGCACTCACATCCCATCCACCAAATATATGTGAGTGTGTCCACCAAATTATATGGGGTGAGTGTAAGTGGATGAGAGAGAAAATATTTGGTGGAAGCACTGTTCCACGCTAAATATGAAAAGCTACTGTTCACCCCTATATATATATTTTAATATTTTTGTAAGTAGTTGTGAGAGGAGAGAGAAAATGTAATGATAAAAGTATGATTATTTTAATTAGGAGAAAGAAGATTTAGGGGTGAAGTAGTGATTTTTAGTATAATTTGATGGATGAGATTTGGTAAATAGGTTGTGAATGCTCTAAAAGAGGGGTAAAATGTCCTTTCAGATTTTGTTAGTTTTTTTTAACAAAGTTAATTATTTAGACGGATCTACGATAATTAGGAAATGGTAGTGCTCAAATAAGAAAAAAAAAAAAAAAAACTTTTTTTAAGGTAGATAAAAAAAAAAAAAAACCCTCATAGACTCGATTTTGGCTGTGAGTTTGAAAATTGGAGCAGCCCCCAAAGTATTTTGAAACAAGCGTGCGGGATTCGCCAAGATATATCTTCCTTAACGTTACTACTGTCTTCAATCTGTTCGATTATCATCCACAAACAACACAATCCCACTGTAAGCACTCTTTTGATCCTTACAATTAATCTAAAAAAAAAGAACTTGTGTAAAGGATCTGATCTGATTGAAGCAGGAAGAATGGCAGAAGAGTTAAGCCTGGGGATCTTAATCGATGTTGTAGACGAAGAATGGATGAGAGACACTCTCCCTGACGATGGTTTTTATTTTACTTCTTTTCCTCATTTCTTCTTCTTCTTCTAATAATAATAATAATAATAATCTAACTACTAAATAATATTATTCCTTATGTAAAATTATTTACAGATCTTGAGTTACCTCCTGCACTCCTCCCTCGGAATGATGATGCTGAAGATTCCAGTATGTTTTCTCTTCAATATTTTTCGATTTTTGGTCATTCTTTTTATATTTTGTCTGTATCATACTTTAGTTAGGGTTTTTGTTAGAAAAAGGTTTTATATTTTTTTTTTTTTGAGAATTAAAGAATTTAGGTCCTTCTCTTGAAATTCATCTCATTTACGTATCTTTGACTCTTATTAGTTTTGTTGTATAATAATGATAGTTGAACATTAGGGATTTCTTAGTTGTTTAAGTTTGCCAAGTAAACCAATATAACAAAATTCATACTATTACGTGAAATTGGAGAAAAATGATCTAAGTGATAATACTAGTTCTCTTCTCTGTCGGCTACAGTTAGGAGGTTGAACTTATGTTTTCATGGAAAGGCTCGTATTTTGTGAAGAAAAATCAATGAATTCTTGTGGACAGAGGTCGGTAGACACCCTCCTTGACCCCTTTTGGTTCTAGTGCTGATTAGCAAGGACAATGCCATGATTCGGAGATAGTAACATAACCTATGTGTCTAGTTAATCTGTTCTTCTGGTAAAGTCGGTCCCTAATGTGATATAAAAGTAACACTAATTGATGCTCGACTTATGAATATATACAGTTTCCCTTTGAAGCCAGTTGCTTTTTGGTGTCTTTAGATTACTCTCAACTCTAATCAAATAACAATACAAAATGACATGTCTATTTTACTTGCCAAACATTACCTGTATTGAAGTGCATATTGCATCTGTAGACCAAGTTTATTTTTGGTTATGTACCTGTAGAATTGTTTTGTTGCTTACAATGAGCATGTTTATCAGATCATGAAGCAGCGCAAGTGGATGGAGATACGTGGCAGGATCTTGCGCTGGGAACAAGTCAATAGTAAAGAGGTGTCATGCTGTTTTCCGTATGTAGTTTGCAGTTGAAAGTGAAAACAAGTTTTTATCATGTAATAGACTTATTTTTTGTGTTACTTTTTACCCCACTAAATCAGTTTGCTTGAAAAGAGTTTACCTTTGTAATGATATATGTTTTATGAGATTGCAATTTAATACGTAAATTGTATCAAAAAGTAAAAGGAAAAACTAGAGGGACAAAGGTTGTTACAGGTCTGAGAAAAAAAATCGATTAACTGAACTCAACTATTCTAGGAAGGTATAGAACTAGTGTCTAGGTACTCAAAAAGCTTTAGTCACAAAAGGAGAGCATGTTGTCCAGACACAAGTCGCTTCAAAAGCACACTGCCGGGACAAAGCAAGACACATGTTTGGTCCAGGCCATTTTTAACTGTTTTGAACTTGATTCTTGGCTAGTTCATGTTGTTGTACACTAGTTTTGGGCATCTTTGACTGGTTTTTAGCTGGTTCAACATATGAAACTGCTTTTTATCCATAAAGGCCTTTTCTATTTCCGTGTGCTTTTCTGCACTGAAGACGGTTTTGCTTTGCCTCGCCAGAGCACCTAGACGTTCACCTTTGGCGCCTTTAACTACATTATGATTTGGTTGTAATATTTTTTAAAGAGTTAAATGCCAATTTCGTCCCTGAGGTTTGGGCCAGTTTGTCAATCCAGTACAAAAGTTTTTTTTTTTTTTTTTTTTTTTTTTTTTTTTTTTTTGCAATTCCTTCCCTGAGGTTTGGATTTTTTTGCCAAATTCGTCTTTTTCACTAACTCAGTTAAAAAAGCTCGTTAATGTCAGGGGTAGTGTTGTCTTTTTACCTCAGGGACGAATTTGGCATTTAACTCTTAATTTAAAATGATTGTTAATTAAATAATTTATTATGAATTTATAATGGTTAAAATAAGTTAAATTGATAAAAAAAAATAATTAATAAAACTTTTTCCAAAATTAAAATTTAGTTTTATAAAGTTTATTAGTTTATAAGTCTAAAATATTTTTTGTATAATTTTTATAAACCGTTTGGTGATATTTCTAGAATTTTTTTATTTATTTATAAATAAACTTGTAATATCTATAAGCCATAAATTCTACAAAAATTGTTTTAGACTTATAAACTAATAAACTTTATAAAACTAAATTTTAATTTTGGAAACTAATCAAACAAACCATTAGAAAATGAATGACGCTGCTTATCGTTATGCTTGTTTTTTTTAAGGATTAGTATAAATAATGATAGGATTCCGGAATGTAAACGTACTATTGAAGCTCAGATATGTATCAAATTTGTTATAATCTTTTTACTATGTCAAAACCTGATTTAAGTAAAACCTGATCAAATTAAGCCATAAAGTTCATTAACCGAACTGATTGGTTGTACATTGTGGTTAAACAAAACTCGGTTATGGTTCGGCTATGGGTTAAAACTACAGCGAACCTCTTTAAGCATGAGGCCCAAGGGACCAATAATGCATGTTACAGTTGCTGGGTCAAACGGTTTAGTTTCACAGGCACTACCTATGGAAGAAATGCTGCTTTGATCAGTTTGCTTCAACAAATAAACAAGTACAGTGATACTTTTGACAAAACCATAAAAACTAAAGACCAATCACATGCTACAATGTACCAAACCAGTAAGTAAACCATGTCAAAGATTTCATCAAATCCAATTCATCTATAAACTGTTCAAACACCAGAGTAAATCCGAATCCAACTACTACAATAACCAGTAGCAAAACTGTGTACAACACTAGCATTTTTCACACGACGGTTGCTTCATTTGATTAACCTATTTTCAATGTTGTATTATTTGAGATTATGTATGTGAACAAGTAACATCACCGCTTAACAAGATATCACGCGTTCAACCCGCTTGTGGCTGTGTGTCATTAACAGTTTCCAACGACCGATGATGATGCGGAGCATACGAATAAGCTATGACAGAAGCTCCAATCGCGATGGACGCTCCTATGCACCTCCATAACCACTTCCTTTGTCCCCTTTTCCTTTCTCTATGCCTTCGTGCCACCTCTGCATCACCAAATAACCATGTCATAAAGTTAATATATTGCAGTAAAAGAAAGGGTCACTGTTATAACAACTGCACTTTGTTATTTTTCGCAAAATATTACCTCAAAACTAATTTGTTAAAAAATATACCAAAAAGAAAGTCACTAAACTACTAATTAAGTTGACACTTTTTCATGAAAAATAAGAAAGCAGATTGATGTTTATGATATTAAAAACAAAATTATTCAAGAATTCGAAGATATACCCACCCATAGATTCAAGGTTATTTTGGGACATTTCATGGATCATAGCTTCATAGTACTGGAGCCTGTCTTGCATCCTGGAAATCTCTTTATCTTTAGATCCTATGATGACCTGTGCAGCCAGCTCAGCTTCAGCCCTTGCTTCAGCTTTCCCCATGGCTTCCGCTACAAATCTAGCAACGATCACTTCTTCCGAAAACTGTTTGATTGCATTAATGTCAAACCGCGTAGTAATGCTATCATTTGATGAAGATGTTACACCAGTCTGAGATAGTAGAATTTTGCTGACTGTGTGCCAGTGAATACACATGGCAGCCACGTCATCTTCTGCAGCCTTCCGTTTCTCAATCTCCTCAAGCAGATTAGCCCTTGCTGTATGCAACTCTGATTCTATGTTGCCCCTACAACTCAACATAGATCCATCTGAAGAGAAATCTGTGCAAAAAAATACCAAGAACAGAACCAAATCAGGTTAGACATAAATAGGCTCACACCTACAGGGTTGAAACTTGAAACATATCAGTTGATCCAGAAACACTTTTAAAATAGCGTAGTAGCAAACTTGGTTTTAAAAAGCAAGAAGCACACTGAGGCGACAAGGTCTAAAACGGAGGCGCAAAGCGCAAAAGCGACGCGCTTTTCGTACGCAAAGCGCAAATTAATTATAAAAATTTTTATATAAATTTTAAAGGTTTTTAGCATACCCCTAACTAAAATATAGCTATAAATAAGGTTTATACTGGTTATAACATACAAAAACCTGCATGTACTACCTTAAAAGCCTGTTGTACAACATTATGCTGCACAAATAAGAGCTGTGTACATGAGGCGCGCGCCTCAGCTGCGCCTCAGGGTAATTTTTTGGTTAAAGAGTGCGCCTCAGCACCTAGCAAAGCAATAATATACTACTAATATAGTGATAGAACCCAGAAATCTAAAGCTTTTATTACTGAAACACGATTACATAAATAGCCAAATTCGAGATAGGCTTGATCTCCAATACAAGGTATATAACCTCAATTTTTATAACAAAACATAGACTGAAAAAAAGATAAGCATTAACCTACTATTAATACTAATAATATTTGCTAACTGCTCCTAAATTCAAGCTTGTGAACTGCTCCCCACTCTTCCAGTTTCCCGCTATTTTTCTGAGTTAATTAAATAGCAACTGTGTCGAGCTTTGGGCTTGGAATTGGGTCAGGTTCAGGGCCATTCAGTATTGGGTATGTATCATATAGTCAATACAATGTGCATGAAAGATAAAGATATAACTAACTGCGCAACAACAAAAGCCTGGAATATCTTGGAACCACATTCCCAAAGCCTTTATACACAACTGGCTCACAAAAATTTTGTAACTAGGAAAGATTATCATTACCAGCATTATATTCCATTCGGGATTATATCAAGCTATCTATGAGACTATGACATGAAATGTAACATGAAAGATACTTTTTTGGGAGAAAACTATAACCAACTAACAATCATAAAAGCATATGTTCCCATGAGCAACGCCACAAAACAATCTCAGACTTTGATGAATTAAGAACCCGGGTCTAGGCAGAGATTAAGAAAACTGATTAAATGGTCAAAATCTATTACAATATAAAATACCTAAATAGATTAAACCATCTAATATCCCTACTAGATAAACAACCAAATAATATCACCCAACAACTAAATTCAAAAAATACGTTCATGATTATTTATCTTAAGCCAAAAGACAAGGGGGTACATGCACCAGTCGGGTTTGTCCCGATTGCTAAGTGTTATGTGCCTTATGTCTAAGGCTTGATACAAAACCACTATTGAGCCATGGGTCTCACTGGAAGCAGCCTCTCTATTCTCACGGGGTAGAGGTAAGGCTGTCTACATCTTACCCTCCTCAGACCCTACCTTAGCTTTTGCTATTGGTGGGATTAACTGAGTATGATGATGATGATTATTATTATTTATCTTAAGCATTAACGTCAGCGTATAGTGTCTTCCTAAAAGTTGTTATACATTCGGTTATTTATTGATTCAAAGTTATTCTTGACGATGATCTCCCATGTTAAGAAGATCAACATGATTAGAAAAACACATACTGGGAATCGCATGTCTGATATCACCTTCAAGTTTTTATCTTCTGACACGTACACTTAACACCTATCTAGCATACTTTCAAGTTTGACAGATAGCATAAACTTGCTATTATTTTTGTGTCCTCCCTTAGTCCCTTTTATGTGACAATGATGATGAGGGTACATGAACAAACGGAGTACATGTGCTGGTTCCAGAAGGGAGCAAGGCCTCATGATCAAGCCTATAAGGTGAGACAGGTCGAATCTCACCAGACTGAGTGAACATTAAAGCCACAGTAGACCAAGTATCTCAAGATGAAGCTTCAAGGACAAGGTAAAGCCGTAAAGGCAAGAACCAAACAATGACACGTCATACACAAGAAGCAGCCTAGGGCAGGCAGCCACACTGCTCGCATTAATGAGTTAGTACCAACAATAAAGACGCGAAGCTAAACTAGTCTAGACTCCTACAAGTAAGAGGAGCGGACAAACACATTTAATGATGTGTGCTCTGTACGCAAGAAGAAAGATATAAACACAAACCGAACCCCTAGGTATGAGTTAATGCATCTTACGTTGTTTATTAAACCATGAACATTAAAGAGCTGAGACTTATTCTCACGCTAGAGTCGTGTCCCAACAACCCTCCGATGGGCAACAAGGTTAATTGCGCTTTCATCCAAGAAAGTCCAGACTTAGAAGATCCTAGCCAAAGCCAAACCAACATTTGATTTTCGTTGTAGCAATAAAACAACCAAAATTACAGGGTGTTTACCATTGTCAACTAGTTTATATAAACAGTGGAAACTAGAAAAATGGCCCTGAAATTCTAGATACAATGCACATAAAGCATTATAAAATAAGTAGCAACCATAATCAGCTAGCTATAGTTATGCTATATTAATTATCTATATTTGACCAAACTAGCTCCTACATCAAATACAACTTTATTTTTGAATAGATTAGTTTAGGATTCCATAGTCAAATTCAAACATCCAAAATTCATACCAACAACACATAGAGCAACCCCTGGTGCACCAAATCTCAAACAGTTACGGGCAGGTACATGATGCACACGTCTATGTAAAACCAAATAACCTTTATTTGCAACCAGAAAGCGCATAGCACTCAACTGTCTTACACATAAAACTAACTATCAAGTAATCCTTTCGTAGTTTCTCCATCCCATAGGTTATTTCTACATATAAACCTTATAGAACCCTAATCTTAACCAACTATAAGTAATCTTGGCAGGTCAACTACAGCATATGATAACATACAAAACAAAACAAAACAAAACAAAGGCTTAATTTAACAAATTACCTTCAGTAGCATCATAAAACTCCCCAATCTGATTAGACACCACACTCCCTATCCTCCCAGAATCATTCAAATCACCCGAACTCCCAACACTCATCGATTCACACCGCGTATCCCCAAACTCCTCATCCTCATCATCACCTTCACCCACCAAACGATTCCCACTCTCACCCACTCCATCAAACAAACCACTCTCCACCAATTCATCTTCTTCATTCCCACCTCTCACCTCGAACCCGTCAATCCTCCGATTGGCCGACTTCCGGCCCCCGCGCCCCTTTCGATTAAACACATACGGAGAGGGAGAAACAGAGCCAGATGCAGGATAATCCAATATTGGAGTAGGTTCAGGTGTTGTGTACAGAGCAGGTGATATGTATATGTGATTCAACCTCTTTCTTCCCTTCAATTTCGCATCTTCTTCTTGTTTATCGTTTTGATTTAGTTTTTGTTGTTGTTGATTTGGTGGGGGTTTCAAAGTGGTTGGAATCCGATGCTCGAGTAAGTTTTGTAACGCTATTGTTGTAAACGTTGGCATGGTTTATTAATATTATTATTGGTGTGAATGAAAGAAGAGATGGAGAAGGGGAGAAGATGAAGATGGAACCCTAGTTTTTGGGAGGGTTCATTTCATTTTCATCTTCACATCTGATCTCAGCGACTACGACAACATATATTACTATTTTAAGGTTTTAATTACATTGGTAGTTGGGTCTGTCTCGTCTGGACTGGGATAAGTGTTATTAATGGTCCCTCGTTTAATATAGACGTTCCTTTTTGTTCCTTTTATACTTTTACTAGCTTATAGGTACACGCGGTTCAACAATTAACAATTATTTGAAGCGGTAACAAAAATGGTGCTCATGTGTCAGGTCATCGTTGGTCTTTATGACTTAATCAATACTAGACTACATGAGTTCAAACACTACATAAATATATTCAAACGCACGTCTAGATAGTGACAACATGATTCGTTTAATTTCAAGAGTAGCAGCCTACAGTGAATAAGAGGAAGCAACACTACATAAATATAAAAAAAGTCTTATATCATTCTTTTGATAATATGTTTTGATTCTTTTCAACAACCATATGTAATAGCCCTTTGATTGTGAGCATTTTGTTTGCCTTGCTTGTGCATACCCGCGAACACGTAACGATAAAACGCAGTCTGCAATGAGTAAAATGCAGCCTACATTGAGTAAGAGGAAGTGATCAATAACTTGATAATGAAAATGAACATCATTACTTATATGACACCTTTATAACATAATAATGAAAAATGAAGTCATTCATTAAACACAAACTATATTATAAACATCATTAAAAGCAATTTGTCATAGGTATTAGATGCAAAGCATATAAAAATGCAGCTCTACAAAGCATGTAAATCAAAATGCAAACAAACCAAAAACCTAAGGATTATACCACTTGCCGTTGCTTTCTTGTTTGCTTTCGTAAGCCTCTTCCTTAATCCGAACAACCCTATGTCCGCTGCCATTGAAGATCTCTCCATTGCCATAACAGTCGCCGACCTTGAATGTCAAACCGTATCGACATAGGCGCATAGTTAAGGCATCTTCTTTAGAATTTTTTTTTTTGAGAAAACGGTGAAGAGAAGTTATAGCCTGAACCCTTGGAAATTGAAATTTGGGATTGAAATTACCAGATTCAAATGTTATCCCCAAAACAACCATGTTAATTTGCTAAAGAGTAACATTTAGTACCAAAACAAATAATATAAAACTAATATCAATCAACAGAAATCATTTGTAAACATGAAAACAAACAGATATATCTAAAACATGTTAAACTACTAAAACATTAAAATCCAAATCACTCACCTTCACCTTGTTCTTCGTACGCTCTAGCTTCTTTGTTCCTTGTTTTCACCATTGCAAACTTGCTATTGAATAATGATAAATACCACAATATAAAGCCATAAACAGTCTTGATTGCTTCTTTGTTCCTTGTTTTCACCATTGCAAACTTGATATTGAATAATGATAAATACTACAATATAAAGCCATAAGCTACATATATGTGCAAGTAAGTATAATACTGATGTCAAAAGGTAACTCAAATGCTAGTGAGAATGGTACCTTCTCCATAAGGCAATGATTTTAGTAGAAAAGTCATTCAAAGAAACACCAACAATGTATTGTTTCAGTATAACTTACAATTTTGAAATTAAGATCAAACCGCAAATAAAGAGACGCTACTTACATCAAGAATCCAAGTTAGATCACGGCTAAGATAAGCAAAGGCTCTTCACACTACATTAAACAGCCGAAAATCTTTGGGTTTACAATCGTCACAATTAACAAAGCAGCCATGACAAAAAACAAAATCAAAAGTGTACCGGTTTTCTGTTGGCCAAGGTTGACTCGCTTATCTGACCACCGTTGACCTAGCGTTAACCATAATCAAATCCCCCAAATCATCCTCCTTCCTCTTTATATCCTTATCAATGTTGTGGTCCAGGCTGCCACCATCATTAACACTGCAAATTCAAAGTTTAAATCGTATTATAATCTTACGACTTTAACCAAATTGTTGATACCATTACCTTTTTCCTCCCATGGACAAACCTTGTAGCACAACAGCAAATTTCGACATTAAAATTACAACAGGTTCTTTAGCAAGCTAATGAGATGCCATGATGATGTGTGTATGATCTTTGAGGTGTGGTATTTTGTTATTATTATGAAATCAAAAACTTAATCATGTTACAGCAAGTTGAGGTTCATATCTGCCGTCAAAGCTTCCAATAGAGGATCAAGAGTAGGCGGATATTTCAAGATAATTGAATGATTGTTTAAGGCTGCACAATAAATACATTTATGGAAAATCGCTAAAATGACCATCTTCAACGTTAGTTTGCCAAAATAGCCTTGACGTTAAAAAAATTCCAATCTAGTTGGCGCAACAATGTCCACTTCTTTGAAATTGGCGCAACAGATCCATGCTGTTGCGCCAGGGCCCCACCAAGTTGCAGTCTCAAGGCAAATCTCGTTGGTGCAGTAGGTGCCACATGGAAGCTTCTGCGTGGTTGAAACAATTTCTTAATTAAAAAAGTCAACATATATAGTTTATACAGAAAATGTAAAGGCTATTTTGTCAAACTCATTGACCAAGATAGCCATTTTGGTGATTTTCCCAATTGTTAATGTTGACTATTTTTGGTCAAAAACTTACTTTCTAATATGTGATTTTTACAGCATACCCACTGCAGCTGAAGATACTACCAGATTGATTACTGAGATTTACTACAAGAATTCATCATCAATTCCATCCACAAGTATTTTTAGTATTTTATTATTCTTTTAAAGTAAATAAAATTCATATATGCTCATTTCTTTAAAATGATTGGTTGCGATCAAAACATACATATAAATTTTGTTGTAGCTATTAGAGCACAAACATAATTTAAACTATGAATAATACCCGCATAAAGCAAAACATACGGTATCTTTAATTCTCTATCAACCTTTGTCCTAGCCCTCACAGTACTATGCAGTTCAGATTTTATAACAAAAGGCTCAAAGATAACCTGAAAAGCGAAGTCAAAGTCAAAACTAAACTAAGTAGTTATTTATATCTATATATTTCAAGTTGAAATAAAAAATAAAATGTTGCACTTTTTATACTTTGCTTACTAACCTTATTAGTGAACCCCAAATATCAGTCCTTAGGTGTTGTCTTCAAAATAAGCATATTGCATGGCCAACAATCTGGGACTGCAATATATCCATATAAAACCAATAATAGCAGTTGTTATACTTGACTTTTAATCAAGATGCCTGAAAGGTAAAACAATAAGTTAACTAAAATCTTACTTAATGGTATCACATTTTAGTTGGTCCCACATGTCTCCTTTAGTAAGTTAAGGCCTGCAAATGTAGAAAAAAGAATATTACTAAATGTTGCCATAAGGCCATCACAGGCAACACGTCACATTGTGAAGAGCTCAAAAAAGCGCTTTGCTGTGGGTCTTGGTATGTCACAAAAGAGGTGAATTCGTGTTTTACAAAAGGTGGGGGTTTGTTGTTGCTACAGCCAGATGATCAATATCCATTCATGATTTGGCCAAACAAACTGATGCTGAATGCCTTTTACTGCTCATCACACACAAAATCCGAAACACAAAGCAAACATATAATCCGATATATCAATATCCATTCATGATTTGACCATATCCGCAAAACATAAAAACTCACATAAACGCACAACCAATCCCAAAGACATAAATATAAGCCCTGTAAGTTTATAAATAATGCGAATTAACCAACATCATACCTGAAAACTTGCATATGACACATTTGGCCTACCGTATCAGCAACTATACTAACAGGTACCCCCCCCCCCCCCCGCCTCAATTTGTAAATAACCAAACACATTCAAGAAATCAACTCAAAATTACACAATACACATACCAATTTTTAGGCTTTCAGCCGATGTCGTTCATCATAGAGGAAAAAAACAGGGTTGGATTGCCCTCTTTATCCATAACCAAATTGACCCTATCTCTTTACATCCCAACTATAAATAGGAGAAGCGAATGAACGTTTCTCCTTCTGGCTTTGTCTCCCTCTCTCTTCGTTTTCCTGATCATTAAGTAGGGTAACGTAAGCCATCAATGCTCCAGCGTTTTAAAGTAAACAAAGAATCGCGTCTTACACCACTTGTAAAACAAATGCATTAGATGGTTGTACAATCAGCGTCTTCAACACAAACCTGCTCATTCAGATCCAAGATTCTATTTTTATTATTTTCATTCTGAAATCAAAATGTGGGTTATTTTTATTCAATTATCTAAACATGGTACATAGGGCACCAAAAATCAAAAGTAAACAACAATTCTTTAACAAAACAAAGAGACCACATCTAAAAAACATTACCAAATCCATCTTACCTTGTATATGCTTCTTGATCCATTGACGCAGCCATCGGCGTCTTCAACACAAACCTGCTCATTCAGATCCAAGATTCTATGTTTATTAGTTTCATTCTGAAATCAAAATGCAGGCTATTTTTATTCAGTTATCTAAACATGGTACATAGGGCACCAAAATCATAAGTAAACAACAATTCTTTAACAAAACAAAGTGGCCGCATCTAAAAACCATTACCAAATCCACCTTACCTTGTACATTTTTCTTGGTCCAATGACGCAGCCATCGGCGTCTTCAACACAAACCTGTTCATTCAGATCCAAGCTTCTATGTTTATTAATTTCATTCTGAGATCAAAATGCAGGTTATTTTTATTCAATTATCTAAACATGGTACATCCTCAAGTCAAATGAAAAATTGGAAATAAAAACGGTGCATTCATCATAGGTTTGTTACCCAGAGAAAATGGTCCTACAAAGACTTGGAATAGAATTGGTGAAAATTTGTTATCAGTAAAGATAGTATCCAAAATCAATGGACATTTTGAAAGATATCAGGCAATGTTGTATGGATTAGACAATTTTAACATCAATTAAAAACCATAACGATAGAAAATATACCCCTAACTAAACAAAAACATGATAGATACATCATGAATATCCTTGAATCGATGGATGATTCAAACGAATCAGGCAAGGTTGTATGAATTCTATTAGCATTAACATCAATAAAACTTTAATGACAAAAATAAAACCCTAATTAAAGAAAACATGACCGATACATCATGAATCTGCTCAAATCATTAGAGAATTCAAATGCATCCCACTGTTATATCGATTGACAAAGAAATATTACCTGCTCATATAGCTGGATAAAGAGTAGTTTGAATGCGGTATTAGGATTTACCTTCAAAGCCTCGTAATAACATAGATCCACGTAACAAAAACAATTAGAATCACACGAAAATGAAACCCTAATTCAAGAAATCAAAAATAAACCTAAACATACCTTTTACAGATTTAATGAAAGTTGCGATTTTCAGTGTCGCACAAAGACCTAACAATTTTAGGGTTAGAACAAAGTTGTTATCAATAGAGAGGATGGGTTTCTGAAATTAACAATCTATCTTGCGAAACAATATATCTTGAAGATGTAGAATCGTTGTTGACGGATGGAAGGAGATACGAATCAGGGTTCTGGAAGAGACAATGATGGAAGATGTGTGCGGCGATAAAGAGAGAAACATACCGGAGTCTAGAGTTGAATGTTTGAGGCAGTGAATGAGAATGAGAAAGAGAAAGAATATAGATACAGAAGAACCGTCAAGTGAGAGTGACGATGTGATTAGGGACAAATGGTATGATTGATGAATGAATAAGGAAACGTATAATCAAATTTAAATGCCAGATTAGAGTAATGAATGTAAGAGAAGTGTACAAAAGAAGAGTCTTTGGTTAAAAAGAATAGTCATTAAATGTTTGTGCCATGTGGCAGAATATGGAGGTGATTACAATTGAACTTTGAATGAGGGAATGCCATGTGTACATAGGGAGTTTTGTTTATTATATTTATAAATTCCTTTAATTTGAAACTACGAGATAAAAATCTATATCCTTTCTAAAGCTTGGGTAGAAAATGTCACCAAACTAGCTAAACGTGTAAAACAAGAAGGAATTCAAAATGCATTTGCTTGGTTACATCTGTATTAAAGTCATCGAGCTTTCTCAAAATCGATCCATATGTGATATAACTTCAAAGCTTGTTTGCAGCTCGAGATCTATAAAGATTGCCATTGCTACCAAATCGAGTAGACATTTTTGTTCATTTTCTCAAGATGTGAATGATGGTGTTTTTCCAAAATAAAACTTTGTTGTTCAGCGTTTTGAACAAACCATCTCTTAGAAGGTATTGTTAAAAGATCATCAATTTCTAATGAAATGGATACGACGGAAGCTTGTCAGAAACCCAGATTCTTTACTTGATCTAGGATATGTGATGTATATCCTATTCCATAGTGATCAATAAATCGACTAAAAAGTCATTTCATGGCAGTTCCGTTTATCCGACTTCTAGTTTACCAAACCCTTTTCCACAAATCAAACCTTTTGAGTATCGTGTGTATCAGATGTTGTAATTAGGGTTACCCAACAAATGGTATTTATAGACCATATAGTGTTACACTCCTAAGTCCTAACCCTACAATGTCTACACTATTACATTTGGGTCTAATACCACACTACTACCAAAACGACTTCAAAACCAAAACCACCGTAAAATTACTCTTAGACCAACAATAAATCTTGACCCCGACATCATACCTAGTTTCACTCCTTAAACCAATTCTCTCTTGCTAACCATAAGTCAATCACTTCTACTACATAACAAAATCGGGCAATATTTCAAGGAGCGTCTCAAATCTACCCAACACCAACCTATGCATGCTCATGTATCAATCATATCATCCCTTGTATCCCATCACAATAATGATCAAAAGTGGGAGAATTTTATTTGTCCTAGGTCAACACCCTAACCTTGGGGAAATGACCTAAAAGGAAAAAAAAAGCGCTAGATCCTCTTGGCGTTGCTTCTTGCATGCTTTTTTAGAAAGCTTCATAATTAAAGAAGTTCGTTTAAATGACTATGAAAAATGTCTCGAAGTGACATTGACTTAAAAGATGAGCCAACTCTTGGTAACATCAAAGATCTCAAAGCTACTCAAGAATACAATATGTGTTTGAAGAATATTGGCAAACACTCTTTGAGAATGATATCAAAGATATCAAAGCTACTCAATAATACAATATGTGTTTGAAGAATATCGGCAAACACTCTTTGAGAATGATATCAAAGTTCTCAAAGCTACTCAATAATACAATATGTGTTTAAAGAAATCGGCAACACTCTTTGAGAATGATATCAAAGATCTCAAAGCTACTCAATAATACAATATGTGTTTGAAGAATACCGGCAACACTATTTGAGAATGATATCAAAGATCTCAAAGCTACTAAGAATACAATATGTGACATCTGTCACCATTCAAAATCAATTTTGTACCACTTTAGTCCTTCTTGTGTTCAAGTATTTCCACTTCTAGCCCTTATATATATACATATAAATTTTCCTTCAAACCCTTTGTCTATAAAAAAGAAATTCGCATTTATTTATCTATCGAACCTTTTCGTTTAAATCCAAAAATCGTATCCGAAATCTCGTTCCAAAAACCTATTTTTTTTTAAAAAAAGATTATATTTTAAATATATTTTTAAGAAGGAATTATTTAATCAAATTATTTATAAATTAATCGTATTATTTAATGAAATTAATAAATTTATAAATCTTATACTTTTCCTTTCTTGACATAATTGAAAACTTATTTAAAAAAAATTAAAACTTTATAAAACCATACAAAATCTATTCAATTAGGATCCTATTCGAACCGTTTCAAAACCAAACGACAATTACTAGCTTTAAATGCGTTGATATCCACCTTAAAATCTCCAAATCCTTTGATTTTTGAGTTTTTTGGCCGCAACTTCGTGCACAAGATTCACCATCTTTCGGTATCTTCTAACTTCGATTCTTTTGTCCTTTATAATCTGTTTTTGATAGGGATTAAAAGCCCTATGATTTCAATAATCATCTGTATCGTGTTCGTGTTCAATTGATACAATTGGGGAATTAGGGTTCATAAGTTTAGGTTTGGGGATTTGATGTTTTCAGGTTTTGTATAAATAAAAATCAATTCTATATTAACCAACAAACACACACCGAGACCAGTTGGTCTGGGCGTGGCACATACACAGATCTGCTCCCGAGTTCGAGTCCAGGGAGGGACGGTTTTGGTGTTTTTTTCAGCTTTTTTTTTTTACTTTTTCTTTATATATATAACGAGTTGACGCAACCCCGCGCGTTGCTGCGGGATGCTGATTATAATTTTTTTATATTAATACAACAATACTATATATGATACGAAAACTTTGTTGTTTATAGAAAACATTTTCTCTATTTTTGCTTTACCCTCAACACCAATCACCACATGAAAACAATTATTATCGACAAAGTTGAAGTAGTGGAGAGGGATCTTTCGTTATGCACTTGAACAAATTAAAGGTGTTCTCATACCAAGTTATAAACCGATGTATGGTGTACAACATTCATATAACGTATTTCAGTATATGGCCATCTTAGGAAGTATATATGTTTATAGTAAAGAAAAATTGCAAAATAAATATTGTAAATAAGTCAACAGGTTAACCATCCAATGTGAAAAACTTTCACTATTAGTTTCTTAACCGAAAGATTATTACATATCATTATTGACCAATATGTAAAAAGTAATAAAGAGAATATAGATTTTCCTTAAGATGGCCATATGTCCATTCTATCTTATTGATCATAACAGAAAAAATTAAGAAAACATGGAAAAACACTAAATCAACACCATGACACACAAAGGAATACATTAAAAGTGCATCTAGTTATCCAACCAAAAAGGAAATAATAAATTACAAGAAAAGCAAGCAACAAAAATGGAAAAAAAAATTTGATTGTTGTCAAGAGAACAACATAAATCATAACAAAGGTTTTAGTGTTTGCTAAATGTACAAACATAAACATATGCGTTACTGTCCCAAAATAAATACATACAAAGTGTAATAAATACATACAAAGTGTAAAAAAACCTATTTATCATGCTCTAACGAAGAAAGTAATAGTCAGCAAAGAGAAAGAAGGAAGCATTAACACAATCTGGAAAAAAAAGTGGTCTTAATAAGTTGGATAATTAATCCTTAAAAAAAACTGAATTTGGTTTCATACATAAACACGCATTAATGGACATATGAGATTCAGATGTAAAAAAATTACACTAAATATTATCATACGTAGGTTTTATCCTAACTGTTATTCAAGTGGAGTGGTTGTTATTCAAGTTAAGTGATTGAACCGTGAATATTATATAATAGATGATTCGAATGATCGAAGTCAAAAGAGACGTACGTATCTTTAATGACGAACTTGAATAACGGATGGTTTTGGATGAAGATATATTGAAGGCCTCAGAAAGGGAAATAGAGAAGGGTAAGAATGTAAAGAAAGGGATTTTGATGCATGAAGAAGAAAACGTTTTTTTTTTGGAATAAAAGAGGATTTGGTAAAAAAGATTCATTAAAAAGAAATATTTCATAAAAGGCAGAATGTTGTGTTGTTTTTTGTGTATATACATATATAATTTGAATTTTATTAATAAGGTGTATTAAAAAAAATATTAGAAGGTGGGAGTGAGAAGTTGGGTGTTAGATTATGAAAGGGTGTGATGGTTGAAGGAGCCTAAAAATATTAGAAGTGAGACTGTGGAAGTGAAAATTAATAAGGTGTATTAAAAAAATATTAGAAAGTGGGAGTGAAAAGTTGGGTGTTAGATTATGAAAAGGGTGTGATGGTTGAAGGAGATTAAAAAAATATTAGAAGTGGGAGTGAAAAATTGGGTGCTAGATTATGAAAGGGTGCGATGGTTGAAGGAGACTCAAGTTGCTAATATTTCATAAAAGGCAGAATGTTGTGTTGTTTTTTGTGTATATACATATATAATTTGAATTTTATTAATAAGGTGTATTAAAAAAATATTAGAAGGTGGGAGTGAGAAGTTGGGTGTTAGATTATGAAAGGGTGTGATGGTTGAAGGAGCCTAAAAATATTAGAAGTGAGACTGTGGAAGTGAAAATTAATAAGGTGTATTAAAAAAATATTAGAAAGTGGGAGTGAAAAGTTGGGTGTTAGATTATGAAAAGGGTGTGATGGTTGAAGGAGATTAAAAAAAATATTAGAAGTGGGAGTGAAAAATTGGGTGCTAGATTATGAAAGGGTGCGATGGTTGAAGGAGACTCAAGTTGCTAATTGTTTATATATATATAATATTTATAAATACAATTAATTATTTAAAATAGCAAACCTTGTCCAATTTTTTTTATAAAAATTACCCCAGCTTCACAAAACCATAAAGTTCATGTCCATAATTTTATTTTTTCAAAAAATGTTTATTTATTATTTTTAATATATTTATTTTGCTTAAATCTTAATTAATTCATAAAAAACTTCATTTTTAGTCATTTTAATACCAAAATTTTTGTGGAGACATTTCTAACCATATAAAACTTTTTACTAATTTTATTTTCGGTAAAAATATTATTTTTACCTGTTTTTATATTTTATTTATATTTAATTGATTAAATTCAATTAAATTCTGTTTTAAATAAAAATGCAATGGAAAATAATTTATAAAATTATTTCCCCCTTATAACACATATAAACTACTATTTAAAAATAAAAATAATGCTTTTGCACTTTATTTGTAATTATTTTTTAATTATTCCCTTATTAGTAATAATAAATCAATTTAAAATACTAGAATATTAAAATATTGAGTTTAAAAATTCTGAAATATTTTTATCTCAGAATAAACTTTACTTGAAATTTATTTCCATTCTTAATTCATAAATATTAAAACCAATTAGGGTATAATTCAAAAAAACCCTAAAATCCCTAAATCTAGTCTATAAAACCCTAAGTGCCTAATCCTTGATAACTTAGACTCGTTTAGGTTTAGACACTTATCTTGGATACTTGAAACTCTAGGTTGAGTCTTCGGGATTCGCCTTACATACATTCATGACGCTTAGAGATTTATACAACTTAGCGAAGGTGAGTTTATGTAACATTCTGAATTTTCTGTTTAGGTATTTAAATATTTTTTTTTATCATTTATCTATGTATCCATATTTATATCCACAAAACATGTTGACATTTTTTTCTCGAAAATAGTATTTGACAAAAGGAATTTGAAACCAAAATCAATGCATTTTATATTAATCAAGTTATATGGTTATCATTTCAAACCAAACAAAAACGTACAGGTATATGCCAAATTTTAGCTACATAACCGACGGTATAAAATTTTTTTATGGGAGATTAAAGGTATCTCTATTATCACTTTATGGGAGATTTGGTTGTCTAGGAACAATAAAATTTTTAACAACAAGGAAGCCAAGGTGCAGCAGGTTATTGCAAATGTTAAGTCTTCTTTTTTTTTTTAAACATAGAAGTAGATACATGGATGTAATGTGGAAGGATTGGGTTGTTTCTCCTATGTATATGATGTAACTTGGTGTTTTGGTTTCGAGGCGGCCCTCGGTTTGAGGACTCGTCATTGTTTAATGAAAGTAGCTATTCAAAAAAAAAAAAAAACCGACGGTATAACTCAAATTTATTAGTGATAACTATGTACAATTAACCCATCAATAACAATAATTAAAACCCATAAATTCATTGGTTACCTTCACAAATGATACTTAAACCCAACCCATATCACTAATTCGCTAAGTTCTAAACTTTTTCCCCATTTCACCGGTGCACATCACAACCGTCGTACATCGCCACCACACAACCAAGTTTATTCTTATCATTACCAGCCTTTGTTTCGAACCCGCTTTTGGCTTATACTATACCGCCGCTAGTGACAGTCCTCGCCGGTAACCGCAAACATAACCACCGTCGCACCACCGTTACTGGCCAGTCGTGGCCAACCCATACCTTTCGCAGTATGTTTGACTTCGTTGGATTCACGATCCAGTCGTATGCAAATCGCTGCTGCTAGACTGTTTTCATTCCGTTTGATCATCCGAAACGTCGATCGTTCTCCGTTCAACTTTGTTTAGCAACTAAGGTACCCAATTGAATCTTATTTTCTTTTCCTTTTTTTTTCTCAGCTTCAAATATAAACATACTAATAATATGTTTTTCAATCAATGGTCCCTACGACTAAAACTTGTAAAGTGATTTCTAAATTAAAAGACATTAAAATCTTGTAAAAGGAAAAGAGTATGTTAAAATGGTGTAGTCTGCTTTGTCTGGTTACATGAATTTATGATAGAAGAAGATGATCAGTTGGCTTTGTTTTCTATCTTGTCATGAAACAAATATGAACACCAAATAATATTAAATAATATTTTGTATTCTACAATTTTAGTTTGGAGTTAAAATTGCTTTTAGTGGGTATTATGCTAATTTTCCAAAATAATAATCCATGTTGTAAAAAAATACTAAATAAATAAATAACAACAATGATCCTACGACCTTATGAGTTTTAAGTAGCAAAAGTGGAAATTTTAATCATTGGTCATACACAAGTATTTTTTCCATATGAATGCTTAAGCGTTGTTTTATAAAATAAAATGATTTATGATATTAAAATTAAGCGCTCGAACAAACTATTCTGCATGAACACCACAACTATAAAATAACATTAAAAGACACTAAATCACCATTCTTAATATACTTAGGTTTAAGCATGATTCATTGTTTCTCATTGATTTCGTGCAAGTTCCTCATTAATATCAAGGTGAGTATATCTTTCCCCTTTTTACTATCTATTCTTTTGGGGTGATTCATGTACAATTATTACTAAACTTATGTGTATTATTTACAAAGCAATGTGCTCATTGATACGTTTTGTGTGAATTGTATGAACGATTTGTCAAAGTCATTAACCTTTGGGCCGCACCTAACAATGAGTAGTACTACGAATTATATCCCTTGGTTACTTACGTGAACGAGTTAAGTCCTTGGTCATTGTTATGGTTTTTCTTGAATGATGTGTGAACGATTATTGAACGATGTGAGGCTTGATTTTGACCCTTTTATATATTACAATATCATAGCACATACATTGCGAAACACTTTTCTATTATATGTATTTAAACAGGGTATGTTCACCAATACATTTTTGTATTGACAAATTATTTTTGTACATGTTTCAGGTTATTTGAGATGCATTTGTTAAGCTTTCGGATTCATATTTAGATTTTGATTCATTGTATTTCAGTTTAGGTGACATTTAGAATCGTTGTATTTCATTTCAATGTAATAAACTATTTAATCAATGTATCAATATTTACACTTTTAGTCCATGAGCTATTGAACAATCGTCACTATGTGACACCTCGATGTTTCCGCCATCGGTTGGGGTGTTACAGTTTGCATAGCCCCTTTTTACTACTTTACAATTTTTGGGGTGAAACATGTTACATTTTCAAATGCAATTCAACATAAGCGTCTATGTGTTATTATATGTTGCATTATGTCATAAACAATACTTTGGTAAGCACAATTAGACTAGCATAATCATTAACTTCGTACAAGCCAACAATACACAATGATAGATCTATTGGATTGTCAACCCCACCCGGATACGTGTACCTCCAGTATGGGTAGCGTGGGTGATTGTTATCGATCATATAACAAAAACGAGTGAACCATATGCGTATGGGATGGACCACAATATTCTAGTCACAAGGTTTGATTATGCAAACGATTTACCAGACAGTTTTGTTTTCATATATGGACTAGATTTTCCATGACACTAGAATTTTACAAGCTTTTATACTCATGATACAATATTCAAACCTATGTAATTCTCACCAATTTTTGTTGACCCAAAATATTTCTAAACTTAACATGTTTCAGGTTATAGCTTTGCTTGAAGATTAGAGTTAATGCTTGAATACTTATATTTAATGTTTCTCATTTGATGTACAAATTCCTTTTAGAACATTTGTATGTAATTCATTTAATTGATTATTGAAACTTATTATTTACCATGAGCTACTGAACAACCATCAATACGTGACATCCCGATGTTTCCGCTATCGATTGAGGTGTTACACAATATGTATTTGACGAATATTGGCAAACACTCTTTGAGAATGATATCAAAGATCTCAAAGCTCCGTTTGGTGTTGCTTGAATTGTTGCCTCATTTGATAAAACTTCAGCATCAAAGTAGCTCATTTAGATATTTAACTATTAGATTAACTGATTTGATGGTGACCATGAACATACTTAAGTGAACGATTAGGGTTGGGACTGGGAGCAAATGGAAGAAGGTGTTAAAGGGTATATTTGTAAATTTAAATTACCTACATTCCAATTACAATATATTAATTTACAAACTCATTTGAATAGTAACATTCAAATGAATAGTAATTATATTAATATTTTATTTATATTATTATTTTATATATTATATTATATACTATTAATATATTATACCGATCTCGACAATATCGATACCGATAACACTGAAACCGAAAATCCATAAATATGGGTACCGATACCGATTCTGAAACCACTCGGTTCGGCACGGTATCGGGATCGGGACGGGATGGGATCGGTATTCGGCCTTGTATGCTCATCCCTAATTAATCTATTATATACTATTGTTTTATTCAAAAACTTTTTATACCGATCCCAACATTACCGATACCGAACGGTACGGTATTGGTTCGGTATCAGTACGGTACCGTACCGGTATGGTATCGGTATTTTACCTTAAAATACCGATACCATACCGATCTTGTACCGATAACACCGAAACCGAAAATCCATAAATATGGGTACCGATACCGATCCCGAAACCACTCGGTTCGGTATCGGTTCGGTACGGTATCGGGATCGGGACGGGACGGGATCGGTATTCGGTCTTGTATGCTCATCCCTAATTAATATATTATATACTATTATTTTATTCAAAAACTTTATTATATTATACACTATTATTATATTATATACTATTATTTTATTAAAAAAATTTATTATATTATATACTATTAATATAAATAACATAATCTTATGTAATTTCGTTACAAATTTCATGTGTTACCTTATGTGTAGATTTCTTTATTTTTTTTAACGTTTACAACCAAAATGGAATCTCGATTGTATAATTTATTGATTGATTAACACCTCATCTAAATCTTGATTGTAAAACGCGCAACGCACGTGATTTTATACGATTAGTTCCTTACAAAACCAAACACAACATAAATTTTCATGGCGCGAATTAGTTCCATGCCCATCAAATTCCAATAAAAAAGTTATTTAATTAAAAAATCATTCCAATTTCATCGTAACCATTTTGTTAATCAAACGACTTTTATGGTACAAGCGCCTTGATAGGTTAGGCCTAGAGTGGTGCTTGTAGAATTTAATTTATCTTTTACTGATTCTAATAAATCCTGCTTTGCCACATCATTTTATTGAAACACGTTTTTGTAGGCAGCACTCCACTGATTCTTTTATTTATTTTCATTTACATACCAAAACTTTTTATTTTTTTACATTTTTACACGATTTTAACATTTAATTACTATTTCAACCGTTCCACCAAACGGTCAGCCAGATTTAAGTTTTTATCTTGGAAATCGTCGAGTAAATTGAATTAACTCACCTAAACGGTCAGCGAATTAATTCTTAACAGTGCCACCGTCGTTGTATATAAAGTGATCAAACTGTGGGGTTAAAAGCCACAATTTACCACGGTTTAAAAACCCAAACACACACAAAAATGAACCCGTGGACCGAAGAAGAAGAAATGACCCTTGTGGTTTGCCACAAGGATGCGTCGAACGACCCCGAAATTCAACTCCTCCCCCCCCCCCCCCGGGGACGATAGGTCGGCCTTCCCCCGAGGAGTTTTGGGCTCGAGTGTTTAGCGACTTCGTTGAACACGTTGGCCACAACACAACCAAGACTGTCCGCGACCTCCGGTTCAAGTGGGGCGACCTCAACATCAAATGTGAGAGGTGGACCACCCTATACGAGCAAACAAGTGACGGACGATCCGGAGCTTGACGAGGAGTTGGCTATCGAATTCGCTCAATATGAGTATGAGGTTCGATACGGTAACGCTTTCGACCATGTCGAGGCAAGGCGAATGTTGCACAAACTTTAAGTGTTTTTCTTTGTTTTTAATGTATTTTTAGTATTTATTAATGCAAGTTTTTTTTTATTTACTTTACATTCTAATAAACATACGGTTAATACAAAAACCCTAAATAAATAAACGTTATACATATAAAACTGACGGTTAAAACAAAAAAACACTAAAACATACGGGGGGTTAAATGAAAACTTGGCATTTATACAAAACACAAAACAGCCGGTACCAGCACGGTAAAGAACACCAGCAAAACGGTCCACGGGATCACTACCAGCGTGTATGACGGCGGTGATACCGTGCTGGTACTTGGTACCCGTGGACAATTCGGATGACGCCCCGTCCCCCTTATTTACCAAGCGAAAAGTATGAAATCTTATTGAAATAGTAGATTGGCTTTCCAAAAGTCGCACTATCATTTTGAAAATTCTGGTCAAATGAAAGGCACAATTATGAATTTTAAATTTATTAATTTTGCCGTGTTGCCTTATTCAATTTTGTGTCAATTGGCTCTTTGTGTCTTCTAAGAACATTTGACCAATACCTATTTTACTTCATTCTTATAATCTTTTAAATAAATAGTACCATTAATTAGTATAAAATTGTTTGTTTCTGTAGATGCAAAAGTGGGACTAAAGCTTTGGATTGTACAATATAATATGTGTTGGTGATATCGAAGGTCCGAAGGAGCAATTTAGTTGGTGCGAAGGAAGATTAAATGGTGCGAAGGAAGTGGTTTGGACGAATGAAGAATTAGATTATAGTAGAACTTGGTTCGACCTTATGATTTGGGCGAACCTGCACATTCGCACAATCAATTTGGGCGAATGTGCAGTCTATAAATAGACAAGTTTGATTTTTGAATGTAACTTTTGATCATTATTATTCCCTCCACTTTCAGAAACTCTCTCTAGTGTTTTGTTAAACTCGTTTATCGTTCATACCTTGATTGTATCTATATTTCAACGTGTAATCGAGTGATTTATTAATGAAAACGTTTGAAAATGATGATCTGTGTGTTTGAATCTGTTTGATTATTATTTTGTGATAGTTTTAGGGTTTCCGCACCTAAAACTAACTTGTTTGATCAATCTTTGTTTGTTATCGATCCTTTCACGCACATACAAAGTGGTATCAGAGCCATTTCGGATCAAACAACCACAAATTAATAATCTCTCAGTTGATTTGGACCCAATTTTGGTCAAAAAGTTTCTGTTTTCAATGAACAAACTGTTGTGATAAGATTTTGATTGATTACACCTTGATTTCGAGTTTAAATCGGATAATTCTCTTTATTAAAGTTGTTCCAAATCAATTCCGATTCAAAACCTGATTTAGATCATCAAAATCCATCAACATTTGATAAACATGATCAAAATTAACTGATTTTCAAAGAATAACCGTTTTTGAAATCACAGGGGTCGAACGAGAGAGTTTGGTCGAAAGTGGAAATTATTTGGGTCGAAAGAGGGATTTTGTGTACGAAGGAGGTGTTATAGTGGTCGAAAGAAGACTTTGATTGCTTATTTTTCACATTCGCCCAGTTGTTTCACCTTCGCCTGATCGAACGGTCGAAGGAGCAAGAGAACGGTCGAAAGAGAGACTAAAGTGGTCGAAGGAGATTTTGTTGTTTAGTTCACATTCGTATCAGTTAAAAACGGTCGAAGGAGAAATTTATTTCTCATTCGCACGTTCGTTTATACGAAGGAGCATTCTGTTTTTAAAACATTTTTAATCTTTTCGTGTTTAATCGTTTGCAGGACAAGATGTGGAACTTTCCAACAACGCCTAGACCTACTCAAGCACCACAACAGCAGACAACACAAGATCCGTGGTCCATTGCAGCTCAGAAGACTAGTCAACCATCACAGCCAATCAATTATAAAGCAATGACTAGTTCGGCTCCACAACAAGTTGTTCAACCATTACCACAACCGATTGACAACTATTGGGGAGTCACAGCAGCAGCAGTTCATTCGCAGACGACAAACGCCATATCCACTCTTATTCATGATCTATCCTCTGGAAGCGGCAATCGTCCACCAAAGCTAATGGACATGAAGGAGTATAATACTTGGAAGACGAAGTTCAAGATCCATGTTGAGGGACAAGGACTTGAGGGAGCCGAGGCATGGCAAATGATTGTAAAGGGTTACGTTGCTCCTATTCTGGAGAATACTGGAGAACCGATACCTTTGGAGAATTTGGCGGATGATGAGAAGAAAAGGTTTGCGATAGAGAAGAAGGCATTCTCTCAGCTATCTCAGGCGATCAACACTGATCTATTGCATCAGTTTGGATCGTGCACAACATCCAAACAACTATGGGATATGCTGAGAAATCGACATGATGGAAATGAGAAGACAAGGAAGCTAAGGATGGAAGAGCTTCGGAAGGAGTTTGAAAACTTCAGTTACATGGGTAATGAGACCCTAAAAGAGTTGGTTCCACGGTACTACCATTTGCTCACTGAATTGTCAAGCTATGAAATCAGCATTCCAATGTCGGAGTTAGTAGATAAATTTGCTGATGCTTTACCACCCTACTGGAACCAACACATCGAAGTGTTAAAGGAGAAGGATGCTTACCAGTATTGGACTATTAACGAGTTCATTCAAAAGCTGGAAAACAAAGAGATGGAGGAAAAGAGAAAAGCTAAGAGAGCTCAGATTCCACAGAATCCTGACTTATATGTGAGTGGTACATCTAACTCTCTTTCTGCTTCAAGCACCACTTCTAATGTTGCTCCTCACATAGCATGTGTATCCAACGTTGTTGAACCAACAAAAGCACCCATCAACTACCTTGCTCAAACTTCAACCTACACACCATCATACACACAACAACCTTTTCAAACACCAAACTTTGTTCCACCTTTTTCACCATTACAACAAGCCGCATGCTACACATCAAGTCAACCTCAACAACAACAACAACAATATCCTCCTCATATGAATCAGATGCAGATTACTCAAGCACAATCAAGTCAAAACCCAATTGTGTTAGAGACCTCAAACCTTAACAATGTGACTGTTGAAATTGCTCAACAGCATGTTGCTCTTGTATCTGCTATGGTTGCTTCTTACAATGGTTTGGTAGCGAGTCAAATTGGTAACAATAATCTCACCAATGAAGACTATGCTCAAATCGACAAAGAGGAGATGGAGTTGATGGACATTCAGTGGGCTTTTGCAAGCATTATGAGGAGAGCCACTGACTTTATTCAGAAGACTGGCAGAACTGATCTTTCAACTTCTCCCAACACCACATATGGATTCAACAAAGCAAAAGTTACATGCTTCAACTGTGGTGAGAAGGGACATTTTAAAAGAGAGTGCACACAGCCAGCACAACAAGGTAACCGAAACCCTTTCAATTCAACATACCAAAATAGACAAAACCAAAACCAAAATCAAGTGTCATACAACAGTCCTAACATCTCAAGCTTTCAACCACAAAACAATTATCAGAACCGTCAGCAAAACACCAACACTAGACAATCCACAACTCAAAACCAACCTCAACAAAATCCAAACCGAACTATTGTTCCTATCACTACACCTAACACACAAAATCAAAACCAAACTGACAATCAAAACCAAGCACTTGTGATCCAAAAGGATGAAGGTTTTGATTGGACTGGTATGCAATTGGGGGTGGAGGAGATCACTGCTGGGAATGTGGCATGTGTGGCACAGTAGATGAGATTGGATGAGAATGAGGAGATTGAAGAGGAGGTTGTGATTGAAAAAGTGTCGGAGTTGAAGATTGAGGAAGTGAATGAGGATGTGATTGTTGAGAGTGAAGACAAGAAATCGGGGATGATTCTTGATTCTGTCACGGATGTTGGAGACCAATACGATTCAGCTTACTCGGATATGGAGAGCGAATCTGATTCAGAGACTAGTGTGAATTCACTAGATGATGACATTGACCAACTGCTAGCTGAAGCTGACTTCCTGATGACCCGCAAGTCATGTATGGTGGATGATGCGTGCACCAAGATTGACTACTCCAAATTCTTCGCATGAAAGGAAGCTCACTTCGCTTTGATGGCCATGACAGAACCTCCCAAGCCGGTAAGTTCTGAAACTCAATCTCAAGCGTGTGTTAAATGTGATAAATGTGCTGATTTTGAAAAACTGACTGATGAAAACAAGCTTCTCAAGGTCCAACTTGAGAGTGCAAAAATCAACTGTCAGATTTATCAAAAGGATTTAAAAGATTTCAACAAAGTTCTTGATGGTTATAAAAAGGATGTGTCTGAACTTAAAAAGACATTGTCAATTAAACAACTTGCCATTAATAATTACATCAACGAAATGGAAAACACTAAATTAGAAATGGCAACCATCAAGTGCTTTGCGGAAAAAGTAAACAAGAAGTTAGAGAGTTACAAGCACATAGCATATGTAGTCGACCATATCATAGAAGAACCCTCCCAGTCAAATAGTGCAAACTATAAGTCGGTCCCATCTCCGGTATTGTTTGAGAATCACACTTTACATGCAATACCACCGGAGACTTTAGTCAATTCTAATTCCACATCAGAAAATGAGCCTAACACTTCCAGTGTCGGGGATCCATATTCTGATGTGAGACCAGTACTGGGAAATAATGAGGGTGTGGTCGCTGCTGATGATTCAGATGAAGAAGATGAACCATCTGAGACGGTTGAAAGTGATAATGATATCCCTGATGAAAATCATATAATCACTACTGAGCCAGTCTCACCGTCTCAGATCATTCATCCAATGGCAAATGCTCATCGTAAAAATGAGGTTAAGAAAAATGAAAAGTCTGTTGGTAAGAGTTTTGAAAAGAAAGAGGTAAAGAAGGTTGAGAAAAATGTGAGAAAACCGGTAGAAAAGAAAAACGAAATCAAATTTGAGAAAAATGTGGTAAAACCGGTTAAAAAGAAAAATGAGCTTAAATCTGCAAAATCTAATGGTGTGAGCAACGAATCGTGTGACAAACCTGTCAAAATCTTCTATCGGATGCAAGGCTCCGATAAGATTTTATCCGATGATGAATATCCGATTAAGTTTGTCAATTATTAAAAAATTGAAAAGATCTGGCAGGAAAGTACGATTTGGTTTCCAAAATTTGAAAGAACCAATGACATTCCTCAAGAAATTTTAGATAAAATTTATTCGGATAAAGATGCTAAGGTCAATGTCACACAATTTGTTTTGCCTGTTGATAAAGAAAATAGTTTTATTGAACCGACTTACTCGAAGGATCCAGCTCCTGAGAGTTTAAGGAAACAATGCATGGTCGATCGATATCCCATTGCTAGCTTTTCCAAGTCGCCGATCAAGGAAAACTATGAGGAATACCGTGCGTGTTATAAGTGCGGGGAACGGGGACATTTACTTGCCGCCTGCCCATACGTACGACACAAAAGGCACGAGGTGGAGATGAGGCAACATCATGATTATCCGGTTGACAACTATGGCTATCAACAGAGACGGTATTACCCTCAGCAAGAACCATATTTTAATCAAAACAATTTTTATAACAAGAGGGAAAACCGTCCGATGACGTATGATAAACGCAACCGGATGACCACTGATAAATCTGTTAAGAAACCTATGATGAACTCAACTGCTGATAACAAAAAGGTTGCTCCTAAACCTAATGGAAAACAAGCAGTTGGACCTGTCTCTGTTAAATCAGAGAAGGTAACCAAGAAGGTTGCTTTGAAAGAAGAAGTAAAGAAACCGACTGAGAATTCAAAATCTCAGATTCGGATCTTGAAAAGATCTGAGCAATCTTGGTCATCTAAGGAATCTGAAGGAGCCTCTACTTCACAGAACGAGAAGAATGAGAAAAAGAAAATTATGAGTGAGAAGAAAGGGGTTGAAGTAACCTAAGATGTTTGTGATTCGAAAGACTCTTTGAAACAACCTGTTCAAAGACCCAAGACCAAACAGGCTTGGGTCCCCCGAAAGATCTAACTGCTCTACTTTATATGTGCAGGGAGCTCCAGCTGGCCCTGTTAGCAGCCTATGGATTGTTGACAGTGGAGCTTCTGGTCATATGACAGGGGACCTCACGCTACTCTTTGACATCAAAAACATTAACGGAGGTTATGTGGCATTTGCTGGTAATAAGGGAGGCTACATTACGATGGAGGGTAGTGTAAGCAATGGGGTCGTAACATTTGAGCGGATTTCATACGTGAAACAGATAGACTATAATCTGCTCAGTGTTAGTCAAATTTGTGATAAACAATTTTCTGTGTATTTTGATGACAAATTCTGCTACATCTTGAAACCTGGGTTTGAGCTTCCTAAAGAGTGGGTGATGCTGAAGGCACCGAGAGTAAACAACTTGTATATTCTCGACATGTCCAAAGCAATGACCACCCATGGCCAAGTCACGTGTTTCCTCTCTAAGGCTACAGAAAAAGAATCGATTATGTGGCATAGGAGAATGGGACACATCCATTTGCGAAAAATGAACCAGCTTGTGAAGAATGAACTTGTCACGGGAGTTAATGTGAAACACTTCCATTTGAATGACAAGTGTGTTAGTTGCAAAAAGGGAAAGCAGCACAAACAATCCCATAGACCAAAGAAAGTCAATTCCGTTGAGCTGCCACTTGAGCGTTTGCATATGGATTTATTCGGTCCAGTCAGACGTAAAAGTCATGCCGGGGAGTTGTACTGTCTTGTGGTGACTGATGATTATTCAAGATTTTCATGGGTAATGTGCTTGCATCAGAAAAGCGACACTTTAGATAACTTGAAGGTTCTGTTTACACGTCTGGAGAATATATATTGTCTGAAGATCAAACGAATCCGGAGTGACAATGGGACGGAGTTCAAAAACGCTCAGATGGAGGATCTTTGTGCAAACAAAGGAATTCATCATGAATATAGCGCTCCGTATACACCCCAGCAGAACGGTGTCACAGAAAGAAAGAACAGGACTCTAATAGAGACGGCGAGAACTATGCTTGCGGATTCAAATCTTCCAGTCATGTTCTGGAACGAAGCTATTTACGCGGCATGTTATACTCTTAACCGTGTTTTGACAGTGAAGAAGTTTGGCAAGACTTCTTATGAGCTGTTGAACCGACGCAAGCCGAATCTGGAGTATCTAGAACCATTTGGTGCCCCGTGTACAATGCTGAATCCTTCGGAGAAGTTTGCACCAAAGGCTGAAGAAGGTTATTTTGTTGGATATGCAACCCCATTAAAACGGGTATTCAACAAAAGAACTAGAAAAGTCGAGGAGTGGACCAACGTCGAAGTTCAAAGATACACACAAAATGTACAGGGTGGAGGACCAGATTGGATGTTTGATTACAAAGACTTCTTTGAATCATTCAATCTAGATAGCATGGTTGAAGAAGCTGTACTTCGCTTATATTACGAGGTCGAAAACGCCGTAAATTCACCGTTAGTGCGTCTGATCACGGTAAATCCTCAAGTAGCTTCTAATGATACCACTGCTCCTGTGATGGAAGAAGAGGTGTTCCAAGAGGCTTCTACATCGCTTAATTCATCCGATTCAGAAGAAGAAGACGATGATGCAACAAGTGAAGCTATTCTGGACAACGCTACAGTGACACCACCAGTGAACCCAACTAATACTGATGCTTCAACATCGAATGTGGGTAATGATCTGGTTTCTACAGAGAATTTGACAACTCAAACAGGAGTACAAGTACCTGATTATCCGGAATCTCGGATACATCGGATACACCCGCTTGAACAAGTTATTGGTGATCCTGGTAGCAGTGTGATGACAAGAGGGCAGCTGAGAAATGCTCAAGCACCAGAAAATATTGGCAACCTTGCTTTATATGCCAAAATACAGAAATCTGGTTTTCAAAATGACTGGTCATTTGCTTGTTATGTTTCGCAGGTCGAGCCGCGGACATACAAGGATGCTCTTTTGGATGATGCCTGGGTGGAAGCAATGCAGGAGGAGTTATTACAATTCCAGAAACTTGGTGTATGGACCCTGACAGATTTGCCCCCTGGAAGAAAGAAAATTGGAACCAAATGGGTGTTTAAGTGCAAGAAGGATGACAGAGGAGTCATAGTGCGAAACAAAGCTCGTTTGGTCGTTCAAGGTTTTCATCAGGTTGAAGGAATCGCCTACAATGAAATCTATGCACCGGTTGCACGCTTGGAAGCTATCCGAATGTTCCTAGCGTTTGCATCATGGAAGAAATTTAAGGTGTATCAGATGGATGTAAAGAGCGCTTTTCTTTACGGTATGGTCAAAGAGGAAGTTTACGTAGGTCAACCGCCAGGCTTTGAGGACCCTATTCACCGGGATAAGGTTTATGTGTTAAACAAAGCTCTCTACGGGTTGCACCAGGCTCCGAGACAATGGTATGAGGAGCTGAGCACGTATCTTCTCTCGAAAGGATTCAAACGCGGATTGGTAGACTGCACACTGTTCACGAAACGAACAGGAGATGATTTGCTTCTTGTACAAATTTATGTTGATGATATTATTTTCGGGTCAACTAACGAACTTCTGTGCAAGGAATTTGAACAAGTTATGCAGGAAAAGTTCAAAACGAGCGCAATGGGAGAAATGCAGTTTTTTCTCGGCTTGCAGGTGGAGCAAAGACCAACGGGGATCTTTATTCACTCGACGAAATACGTTTCTGAAGTCTTGAGTCGATTCCAGATGGATGATTCGAAGCCGATGGATAGCCCGATACAGCCCAATCACGGGATTGGAGTTAACCTTAAGGGGGAGCTGACTGATCCATTTACATACAGAGCAATCGTCGGATCTTTGATGTATCTCACAACGTCAAGACCTGATATAATGTTTGCGACATGTCTTTGTGCACGATATCAATCGAAGCCGAAACAGAGTCATCTTGCAGCTGTCAAGCGTATCCTTAGATATCTGAAGGGTTGTCCATCGAAAGGACTTTGGTACCCTCATGATGATAATTTTGACCTAATCGCTTTTAGTGATGCAGATTGGGGCGGCTGTGACAAAGACAGCAAATCCACAACGGCTGGATGTCAGTTTATGGGGAGCAGGCTCGTGACCTGGCAATGCAAGAAAAAAACCGCAGTTGCACTATCCACATGTGAAGCAGAATACGTTTCAGCATCGAGCTGCTGCTCACAGGTTCTTTGGATCCAACAGCAGATGGTGGATTACGGTTTGCAATTTCTTAAAACCCCTATTTACTGTGATAATGAGGCCGCAATCGCATTAACAAAAGACTTAGTAAATCACTCAAAGGCTAAACATATCCGGATTAAATATCATTTTATCCGTCATTTTATCTGTGCGATGTGCTGATAGGCTTCGTAGACCTATTACTGCGTGCCTGATACATACATATCAAACGATTTGTTGTGTGGATGAACTCCTCATGGGCATATGGTCTTAGTACCGTAATTTCGTTTGATAGGGTATCTGTACAAAACTCGGAGGTTTAGGGTCGTTATGTTATTAGTTGTCTGGGGATAGCCTCTCTGATCTTCTGCTGTAAGTCATTATGGACCTAGATCAGACAGGGTGTCTTTATAAAAGAGCTATATGCCAAATCCTAAAGTTACCGAATTGAGGAACTTTCCATGTTATATGATGATCAAAGATTATCTATTACATCGTATTGATCGTTGATGCAAATCATGATTAATATCAGTCCTCAACCTGGTATAGTGCATATGTTACTTTGCTGCATTAATTTGCTGACCTGTATACCTCTATGCATTATATCTTGTACAATTACAGACGACGAAAGCATAATCACGCTTTACAATGAGTCTTTGTGCATTTACTTCTTGATACGGGAGTATGTCGTGTGCGTGGGAACCACAGACAATTGCGTTTATACTATAAATATCAGTATCAGTATAAAGCACTGCACAAAAGTCTGCATGTGAGTTTATGTGGATCACAATATCAGCAATTGCCAGATCACACATTGTCTTTAATGATAATAATTTCAAAAAGATCAATGGTGTGATCAGATTTCTCAATAACTGATATGATCCCTTTACCAGAAATCCCAAAAACATTTACAGTTTTTCATTTACATTTTTACATTTTATTTTCTCGTCAAAAATTACAAAACTCAAAAAGATTTTAGGTGTGTTTTAGCATAAACTTTAGAAAATCCAAAAAGATTTTTCTTTTTCATCTTATTTTTGATAACTGATGGTGGTTGATGTCGATTTTCTAAACCTTGATACACCATTTGAGCTTTGTAACTTTTAAAATGTGAAAACATGATTGTTGGATGCTTAAAAGTTGGAAAATAATTGGACCGGGACTCGTTTTTGAGATTTGGAAAATTTTCAAAAATCCCAATTCTCATTCGCCCATTCGGTTGGTCGAATGTGGGATTTCACATGTTCATTCGTATGTTTTGTTTGGGCGAAGGAGAGTGTTCATGAACATTATCCCATTCGAACCCTTTTGCCTCATTCGTACCCTTTCAATAGGGTCGAAGGAGACAAAAGTTTCTCCTTCGTATGACTAAAACGGGCGAAGGGGCATGTCTATATAAACCCATCTGCTCATTCAAACCCATTCAAAATTTTTTCCAGATTTTTAACTTTAAACTCACCTTATTGCTCGTTCATTTTATACCATTCCAGTGTGTTCGTCATATCTTGCTGATCATTTTGCCATCAATTTTACAGGTTATCTTCAAGGATTCAGGCTTTAATCCCTATTTTACATTCCGAGCCCTAACTGTCCAAAACCGTTTAAATTCATCATAATAATAACAATTGATGCATAGGGTTTATTGTGTATGTGTTTTAGGGGGAGATATAACCAAAACCATGGTTTAAAACCCGTCTGATTGATCAATCAGTTGTTTAAACCCTAGTTTTAGGTGAAAACACATACACAATACATAATTGTTGAAACTGTTAGTTTAGGAATGTTAATCGGCATTATTAGGCTTGATTTCAATCAAATGGACATGTTTAGAATCATTCAATTTCAAAATTGAAATTTCAAAATTATGAACTGTTTCCTTCGACCAGATCGAATGGGCGAAGGAAGAAATCAAAATGGTCGAATGAAGTTTATGTGGGCGAATGAAATCTTTATTCAGAATTCATACATTCGTACCTATTATTGTTCATTCGTACCTTTGCAAAAACTCTTTCGTACCCCCGTTTGGGCGAAAGAGATAGTTTGTGACCAAAAACTTTCAATTTGAAATTTTGTCGATTTTTAACGTGTGTTTTTGTTTGTTTTGCAGATTTAACGATGTCTAAACAACAGAGGACGACGGAACAAGCAGGTTCTTCATCACAGCCTGCTAAACAGCTAGACTTTGAAAACGCGCACAACTGCTGTGTGTATCTTGGAGACGTAAAGAAGCACACCGAGTTCGTCGGCATCATTGATTTTCTGAAAAGAAGCAGGGTGATAGATGCCATTGCTACGCCGACAGTTATCTACAGAGATATGATACAGTAATTCTGGTCGAATAATAAACTTGACTTCTGGAAGTGCGAATCTTGTTTGACAAGCAAAATTCAAGGACAACGAGTCATTGTGTGCGAAGAGGATTTGAGAGAAGCATTGAATCTGAATGATGAGCCGAAAGATCCAAAGGAGTTTACATTTATGGATCAGCGAAAGTGCTTCCTCAGGATGAAGTACAATGGACCAATCACTGACGGTTCATTGCATAAAGGAAAACTGTGCCCACAATTCAAGTATCTGGCACATGTTTTGATTCACGTTTTCGGATCTGCAGCGGGAGGTTATGATTTGATGAGAAAGAGCATCAGTTCTATGATGGTTGCTTTAGTATTGAACAAACCGTTCAATGTCTCTGGCATGCTGATGTCTCATTTACTGGAGCCTGTAAACGGCACGAGGAATCTCAAGTTTCTACTTTATCCTCGTTTCCTCCAAATGATATTCGATCACAAGTATAAGGAGCTGAAAAGAGATCCTAAACACATTGTTGTTCAGGAACATATGTCGCTGAATACACTCGCTAGAATGAAAGCGTATAAAGGTTTGTCTGTTGAAGAACGTCCTCCAGTAAGACGTTTATTTGGACACCTAGCTAGAGTGGATTACACAGATCCGGGTGAGGGGCTTGTGAGGAATGTAAACAGTGATTCTGATCCTGATAATCCGTTACATCATGTTGATCCTGATGCTAAGCGCAAAAGACAAGTTGTGAATGTAGGCGCAAAGAGTGGGAAAACAAAGAAACAGGAGATAAGGATAGAGGTTTCTGAACCTGAGAAGAAGAAAAACACTCAAAGAAGAAATAAGAGGATGGCGAAAAAGGGTTTACACATAGTTGATGAAGCGTCTGTTGATTCAGAAGAGACGCTAGAGGAAGAACAATGGAATTCAGATGCTGAAACGGTAGAGACAACCATGCCCAAGGCCACTGAGGCTGGTGCGTCTTCTAGCCAAAACGTTGAAGATCAAGGGAACAAAAGTCCTATTCCTGTTGATGTAGAAGAGTTGGGTTTGAATGTTGATGAAACGTTTGTTGGTTCTCCTGTGCAAGCTGCTAGGAAAGAAAAGAAAAAACAGGAGAAGCCGAGCATCAAAAGAAACAAAGAGATAGAATCATTGATAGCTGGTAAGAAACTGCCACCAGCTACAAGTTCTAAATCACCGGTTATTGCACCAGCTCAAAAGAAGATAAAGACTGCGACAACATCAAGCACACCACAGACTGAAGAAATACCTATGGATGATGTTAATGAGGCATTGGATAATGTGCTCAAGAAGATCAGAAAAGGTAAACTGCCTGATACTGTTGAACCACCAAAGAAGACAAAAGTTTCGGTGGATAGTGATATTATGACTGCTGTGAATCAGAGACTGTCTGAAATGATGAATTTGATTAACAAACAACAAACGGAGATCGAGCAGTTAAAGTCTAATGATAAGAAGATGTTGGAAGTCGTAGTCACATCAGCAGATGATAATGAAACTTTGAAGAAGACAATCAAGAGATTGAAGAGAGAAAATAAGAAGTTGCTGAAGCATGAGCAACGAAACACCAGAAGGATCATAGTCTTGAAGGAGGAGAACAAACAATTAAAGAAGAGTAACAAGCATATGGATGATCTGATCAAGAACTTGTACTCTCAAGCTCCTCAACTTCAAGCTGGTGAAGTAGACAAAGAAAGAGAAGAAGATCAAGTTGATTATGAACTATCTGATGAAGAAGAAGATGATGAACTTGATGAAGATGCTGGAAACGATACAAAGAAAAAGAAGAAGGATGATAAGGATGATGGAGGATCAGATGATGGTTCGAGTGATGGAAACGGCTCTGCGTTTGATGATAGTAGTGATGATGATGATGACGCTGATAAGTTTACATATGAGAAGCGTGACTCAGATAAGGGTGGTGAATCGAGCTCTAAGGCTCCTGGTGAGAATGTTGATGAAGATATCTTCTGGAACGAGAAATTGCAGTCATTGTCTGAAGACGATAAGAACAAGTATCGCCAGATGCTCACTGATCGGGTCTGGACGATCGACATGACTAGCAGGTTTCCAGAAATATTTGAATCGAACAATAAACTATTCGAGTTGGAGTTTGATGACCCTGATCTTGAGGATGGGGAAGTTTCTGCGGCAATTTCGAAAGAGATACTTGAAGGTTTAGCAAAGCAAGTAGGCAAGACGTTGGAAGAATTACTTGCAGACAAATTTATTCCAAAGATTCCTGAGAAAGAAGCTGGAAATCATTCGGATGATCATGATGTTCATGCATTCGAGGAAGTTGAAATGGAAGACATTACGAGCGAGGAGTATCCACAATATTTCAGGACAAATCAAGATTGTGGATTCTCTTTCTCAGATGAATTGCTAAACCATGCCGAGAAACTAGCGAAAGAAAAGAGCAAAGTCTTTGAAGATGAAATCTTTAAAGGGCATGACAAGCCACGGTTCGAGCAGTCAGAGAGTTTGAAAGAGTTTTTGAAGAAGTTGAAAGAAAAAGAAAACAATCGTCCGAAACCTGATATTCAAGGAAGCTTTTACAAACTTCATAATGGAATTTTCAAAGGTCGTGCATTGGCCTGGAAGTTTGTTAAAGAGTTGAGGTGTTTCGCAGTAAAGTGGGAGAAGGGGATCTTGTATTTCGACAAGTTTCATCACTTGAAGACCCTTCCTTATTGGGCAATCCGTGATATTTGTCGTCACCGTTTAACGGGAGCGTCAAATAGTCAGATTACTTACTTTGCTGAGAAGATGACTAGAGAAAGCCGAACCAAGTGGGACTTGTTTACACCACAATATCCAAAGCGAATTGTTCATAAGAAGGATATTGATTTGATAACTGGTATGCCCAAGGTGACGTTAAAATACAAACCACCGCGAGTGTTGAAAAAGATTCCTTTGTTGCCTATCCCACAACACTTCGCCAAAGACTTCATCTGGTGGTATTATGATTGGAAGATTGCAGAGGCCGTGATTGTGTTGAAAGACGGAGAGTCGAACTACACGAAAGTGCATATCTTTGATCCCATGTGGTTGATAAACTGTTCACATGAGGATATTATCATGCTGTTCTACAATCCGATCTATTCAGATGCAAAAGATGCTGAGCAAGCAGGAAAGTACCAGCGTGTGGTATTTCTATGCTTTGCGTATGATATCAATGCTGGATGTGACTATGATGAGAAGTTGGGAAAGTTTGTGGAGAAGCAAAAGGTGCCTGAGCTGAAAACGAAGAAGCAAAAGCAATTTCATGAACCGGTGATGACAAAAGAACAAAGGATTCAACGACACATCAAACTGATGAATATAAGAATGGACGAAGAACGACGAACGCAATCCAAGCAATAGTCGAGGGGGAGTTTGTAGATGCAAAAGTGCGACTAAAGCTTTGGATTGTACAATACAATATGTGTTGGTGATATCGAAGGTGCGAAGGAGCAATTTAGTTGGTGCGAAGGAAGTGGTTTGGACGAATGAAGAATTAGATTATAGTAGAACTTGGTTCGACCTTATGATTTGGGCGAACCTGCACATTCGCACAATCAATTTGGGCAAATGTGCAGTCTATAAATAGACAAGTTTGATTTTTGAATGTAACTTTTGATCATTATTATTCCCTCCACTTTCAGAAACTCTCTCTAGTGTTTTGTTAAACTCGTTTATCGTTCATACCTTGATTGTATCTATATTTCAACGTGTAATCGAGTGATTTGTTAATGAAAACGTTTGAAAATGATGATCTGTGTGTTTGAATCTGTTTGATTATTATTTTGTGATAGTATTAGGGTTTCCGCACCTAAAACTAACTTGTTTGATCAATCTTTGTTTGTTATCGATCCTTTCACGCACATACAGTTTCTTTTTTTTTTTAACGATCAACTAAAGTATTGCTGGGTACTATGTACGCGGCCCTCAATGGCCGAAGGGGCCCCAGACGGCCTCTAGTCCGTACGGACAGAGCCCTTCGGCCCACCCGTCTCCTGTTCTAGGGAAAACCCGGCCTACAAACCCGCCCGAAGGCACGACGGTAGTGAACCGGTAAAACCTGGAGGGATCAGGAGTCGAACCCATAACCACAGGGGTCAAGGGTCTCTCCACCACTTCCCAACCACCTACCCCACCACAAGGGTGGGGGTATCCATCATATGCCTCCCGTGGGAATCAAACCCGGCTCCCCCAAAAAGAGAACCAACCATTTTACCACTAGGCCACATAATCAGGATAAAAAAAATTGTCACGTTTTGTTGATCTAAGTTTTGTTTGTTTGTTTGTTTCTATTTTGTATTTCATCTACACTAAATAATTTCCCACGTTTTGTTGATCTAAGTTTTGACTAAATACTGTAAATTCATTCAACAATAAGTCTTAGAAAACTAATGATGTCAAAGTATTGTAAATTAATTCAATATCAAGTCATAGAATACTAATGATGATCATTCATTCATGTTTGTTATTGATTTCGTAGTCAGTAATAAGGTTAGTGCTTGTTTATGTCTGATGGTATTCGGTTTGTTGATCTAAGAATTACCAGCTAGTTCATACAATGAACCATTTTTTTTATGAAGATGGGCGAGCAGATGAAAATGTCATGTGATGATGGCCATCAAGCAATGAAAAACAACAATCACCAAAAGCAGCTAAATGATTATTTAACTTAAATTTGGAAAGAAAGGAAAACAAAAGTTATATATAAACCATTATTCTTGGAGTAGAACCCAAGAAATAAATTATGACTAACTTAAATTTGGCAAGTTTAGCAGTGTAGATGAAGATCTCACAATCAGAAGTAGCCCTGGCGATGGATCTGTGAAGATGGAGTGGTTTTGTTTGGTATTTTCTCTTTTCTCATTTGAAGGTATTTATCTATAACGACGTAGTTTTAAATCTATACATATAATAAACCAAACTCATTTTAATGACATGATACTCAAAGAGACATTCTCTTCTTTAAGTGTGCCATGTGTCATCCCATGTGGCATTGAGATATTTTAGGAAAAAAATAATTTAAAAACAAAATTGGATTTTTCACCCTAATGTTTCCTCCCATAATTTTTAAACGTTAATATCTTTAATATACGAGACTTTTTAAAGAAAAAAATTACACCAAATTAACGAGTGTTTTATTATCTTTCCAACGAGTACCATAGTGCTATATAAAAAACGGGGAAATTTTTTTGTGGGGTTTTGTTCATACTAGAAAAAAAAACACAAAGTGTTCAGGTAAATCATTAATTATGTATAGACAAGTCACTAATTATGTTTAAATCAGTAAATATGATTATTTTTCAACCAGAGCCGAATAGGTTAATAGAGTTATACGTTGTTTTAAGTTAGGTATCAATATTAGTATGTTAGAGTTGTACATTTGTTTAATCTTTAGGATAGGTGTTAATATTAGAGTTACATTAAAGTTCAACATTCTTTTAGGTTAGGTGTTAGCATTGGAGTTGTACATTGTTAATTTGTTTTAGGTTAAATATTAATATTAGAGTTATACATCTGTGTATTTCATATGTAAAATTGATGTATCATATTAAATTTCTCAACCCGAGACGCTTCCGGGGTATAATCTAGTGTGTAATAACCTCTTATTCATTTTTCCGAATTTTAAGAAAATAAAATAAAATTAAGAAATACTAGCTTCGTGTGTTTTGATTTAATCTTACACTAGTTACAGTGGAATAAATACCAAATAATCAACTACAAGCATCTTCATTTCAACATGAATTAAATTTGACGACATGGAAATATCAAATAACCGATGGCTTCTTGGTATAATTAATGGCACCACTTTTGCCTTATCTACACTATATGATAAAAGAAAACACATGAGGGACACATGACACTCCCTCATAAATTCTCTTATTTTATTATTTAATACATTAAACTCAAATTTAATTATAATAATTGATTTGCAAAACCAATATATAAGTTTATTAAATTCAATTTTAGTAAGTATATTAATAATCATAGTTGTAACTGAAATCTACACTCTACACTATATAATAAAAGAAAACACATGAGGGACACATGACACTCCCTCATGAATTCTCTCATTTTATTATTTAATACATTAAACTCAAATTTAATTACAATAATTGATTTGCAAAACCATGATATAAGTTTATTAAATTAAATTTTAGTAATTATATTAATAATCATAGTTGTAACTGAAATCATTAATAAAAGAAAATACATGATTCGTTTTTATATAACATATTTATATTTATGTATTATTAACTTTGAATTTAAATCATGTACCTTAAATTAACCCATTTAAAAAAAATAATCTGTTATTCTAAGTTTAAAATTAATTTTGTTACAATATTTGACAAATGATTATTAAGTTTTATTATTTTAGTCATTATTTTAGATGATAAACTATGATCAGCAAATACATATTAATTTTAAATTTGAGATTAGTTCAAAAGTCAAATAAACAAATCTACATCTACATTTACACTATATAATAAAAGAAAACACATGAGGGACACATGACACTCCCTCATGAATTCTCTAATTTTATTATTTAATACATTAAACTCAAATTTAATTATAATAATTGATTTGCAAAACCATTATATAAGTTTATTAAATTAAATTTTAGTAAGTATATTAATAATCATAGTTGTAACTGAAATCTACACTCTACACTATATAATAAAAGAAAACACATGAGGGACACATGACACTCCCTCATTAATTCTCTCATTTTATTATTTAATGCATTAAACTCAAATTTAATTATAATAATTGATTTGCAAAACCATGATATAAGTTTATTAAATTAAATTTTAGTAATTATATTAATAATCATAGTTTTAACTGAAATCATTAATAAAAGAAAATACATGATTCTTTTTTTATAACATATTTATATTTATGTATTATTAACTTTGAATTTAAATCATGTACCTTAAATTAACCCATTAAAAAAAATAATTTGTTATTCTAACTTTAAAATTAATTTTGTTACAATATTTGACAAATGATTATTAAGTTTTATTATTTTAGTCATTATTTTAGATGTTAAACTATGATCAGCAAATACATATTAATTTTAAATTTGAGATTAGTTCAAAAGTCAAATAAACAAATTAATAATAACACAATGCAATTAGTTAAGTTTTTTTTTTTGTGAGACTTTTATATTGTTCAAAACAAATAAATAAAATAAATCAATCAACATTAATCAATTTTATCTATAGTAATAAAATACAGTACATGGAGTACATAGAACTCCATTATAAAGCCTCCCATTTTATTATTTCAAACAATACATTTATTTTAATTTGTTTATTTATTTAATAATTATTACTTATTTAGTTTTTATTTGTTACAACTATAATTATTAATATAATTACTGGAATTCAGTATAATATATATATTCTATGTTTTTGTAAATTAATTAATATAATTATATTTTATTACAAAATTAGAAATAAATTAATAAACATAATTTGAAAATGTTTATGAACTAACAAAAGTAATCTTTATTAAAATTTTTTTAAGATAATGTATTTATATGTTATTAAATTTTAATCGTGTACCTTAAAAAACGTGTTTTTAATATGTGGTCTTTCACTCTAAGTTTAAAACTATATTTCTTACAATATTTATTCTAAACAAACAAAATAAAACAAATCAGTCCACATTAATTAAATATTTGATTCAATACAAAACTAAATATGTTTGGCTATTTTTGTATTGTAATAGCTTGATATATAAAATACATTTTATATATGAAAAATCATTAATTGAAATCTTCATTGACTTTTGTTTTTTCAAGTTACTTCAATAGAGAAATGCAATATCTAAACAGTCTTTGCATTACTAATTCGTTTCAATCTTTATTTTCAGGCTATTAATTTACACAATCTTTTTTTATAATATAATCAAATTGAACCAATAAATTTCATTATGTTTAAGGACCTTGATGTTAGAAAAAAAAATTATTATACACTCAAAGTTAGAAATACTTTGGCTTTGAGGAAACTTGATGTCAAATTCCAAAATGAACAATACTCGATTGTGATGGTTTAACGGATGAGGAGATACTTTAAATTAATTTCATTTTTTATATCTTATCCTAAACAGATTTACCTTTATTACTTTTTTATTTTTGTTTTGTTTTGTTGTACCTACAATCTACAAGGTAATAACTGTGTATGAAAGATATATTTTGGAATGTTTGAAAAAAGTTTTATGTGAATAAAAATGTTTTTTTACAAGAAATCATTTAAGGGCTGACGAATATTTAATATTTTTTTCGGTTGTACAGGAAACTTTTTTTTATTCTAAATAAAATATGTAATCTAATTTTTCTTAATTATATTTTAAATTTATATATAATATATATAATTTAAATTGTTCAACCCGTGTATCACACGGGTACATAACCTAGTGTTAAATACACTAAGAGCACTCACATTCCATCCATTAAATGCATGTGAGTGTGTCCACCAAATTATATGGGATGAGTGTAAGTGGTTGTGAGTGAATGAGAGAGGAAATATTTGGTGGAAGCATTGTTCCACCCTAAATATGAAAACCTACTGTTCACCCCTATATATATTTTAATATTTTTGTAAGTAGTTGTGAGTGAGGAGAGAGAAAATGTAATAATAAAAGTATTATTATTTTAATTATGAGAGAGAAGATTTAGGGGTGAAGTAGTAATTTTTAGTGTAATTTGATGGATAAGATTTGGTAGAGGGGATGTGAATGCTCTAAGAGAGCATTCAGATCCCTTCCATCAAATCTTCTCTTTCCTCCACTCACAACCACTCACACCCACCCCATATAATTTGAGAGAATCTCTCACATAATTTGGTTCCTCTGTTGTGAATGCTCTAAGGTCAGGCGGGGCGGGGCGGTCCGCGATAGCCTCGCCGTGATGGCGTGATGGCCGCGAAACACTGCCCCACCCAAAATTTTCACGGCCGCGACTTGATTTTTCGTGATGGCCATCACGGTGGAGTTAGCCGTTGGCTAACGGTCAAATGACCGTTCAAGATAATTTTTTTTTTACTAAATCACCACTATATATACATTTCTATTTCAACTCAAAATACACATAATCAAACCAACATACAATCAAACTCTACAATAAAAAAAATGGAAGGATCAAGTAGGAAACAAATGGCTGCGAAACGAAAGTTTAGACCAAGGGTTCGGCGTAACTTAGGCGAACTGGCTCGATTTTTTGAAGACACACCAATAACCCCACAACCTACACACCAATCCTATCAAAACCTTAGGTTTCAAACCCAACAATTCTCGCTTCCAAACCAATATCCACTCAACTACCCACAACCCAACATGCCAACCCAAATCGCATCCGGAGTGTTTCAAGCACTTCCTGATCCGATTGATCTACCTATGTTGAACCGTTATGGGGTTCGTGATCCACATAACTATACGGTCCAAGATTCTGAGGAAGAAGATGATGATGAATATGAAGAAGAGGTTGAGGAAGAGGAAGAGGAAGAAGAAGAAAAGATACCGGTGCAAGCAGGAAGAGGAGGACATACCGGGCCAAAATAAAGAACTCCCTGGTCGCAAGAAGAAGAAGTAGCATTGAGCAAGTCGTTTTTACATATTTCCGAGGATAAACGCGTCAGAAATCACCAACCAGCCGAAACCTTTTGGCTGCGAGTGAAGGCCCACTTTGAACAACTTACCGGTATGACGAGAAGGCGGATGGATCAAATAACCGGTGAATGGACCGATTTACAGAAAAAATGAGTAGATTCAACTCCCTCTACGTCATACAGGTATATGATGTTATTTTTTATAAATCGTTTACTTTATATTTTTTTTTAATTTGTTAACTATATATTTATTTTATAAATTATAGAAACGTCTTTGGCCAAGTGGATCGTCGGATGTGGACATCATACGTGCGGCCCTCAACGATTATCAGCGGGCGTACGTTAAGAATGGTTTTACTTCGTTGGACTCTTGGGAAGTTGCAAGAGTTCATTCGAAGTGGGTTACCCTTGATATTCCGGAGTTAACTCCACTTGGGCCGACCGGCCCTCGTGGAGGAAGGGGACGGGGAAGGGGAAGGGGAAGGGGAAGGGGAAGGGGAAGGAGTGGTCGTTCTAAAAAACGATCTAAAACCTCCGACTCGGGAAATTGTACACCTTCAACGGACGGGCTGTCTACCAATATGCCCGAGCTTAATTTGAATGATGAATTTCCCGACCCCGAAGACGACACTACCCCTACAAGAACCACAGCTCGAAGGAAGAGTGTGGAGTCGTCAAGTGGCAGAGGCAAAGAGCCTTGGGTGGAGGCGATGACCGAATACAAGTCGGCAAAGATGGTGGAAATTGATGAGAATCGGGAAAGGCGTAAACATTTGGCGGACTTGAAAATACAAAAAGAAAACACCTACATGAAACACTTGTCCGAAATAGAAAAAAATAAAGATTTGAAGGTGTTGAGGGAATCGCACGAGGACGCCGAAGAACCATACAGGTCGATTCTCATCGAACGAAAACGAGAAATTTTCCACAAGTGGGGTGGCCTTATAACTTTTAGGTTTATTTTTTTTCGATTTTTTAGGTTTTTAATGTTTATTTTTCTGTTTTTTATGTTTTTTAGGTTATTTTTATTTATTTTTATTTAATGTAATGTTTTTTAGTTTAATTTAATGTTTTTTTAATTTAATGTTTTTAGATTATTTAAAAAAAATTAGTGATGAAATGTGATGAAAAGTGCACTCTACCCCTAGTGGTTGGTGATGAAATGTGATAGAATGAGGTGGCAAAATCTGATTGTGTGTGATAGTGTGATGAGTTTTGCACCACCCCTTGTGGCCTAAATAATGAGAATTAATCTACCAATTTAGTTATTGGGGTTGGTGGCCCAATGGTAGAAGCAAAGGTTCTAGGAACACCTAAGAGGGAGGTCATGGGTTCAAGTCCCATAAGGAGTAGAAATTTGCCGTTAAAAAAAAATCTACCAATTCTATACTATTAATAAAACAACTGATTGAACAGTGTTTACAAATGAACAGTGTATTAATGGCATATTTGTAATTTTTGGTTATTAATATCTAGATACTCTGCTCTCCTGTGTTTCTCTCTCATTTGGTTCCTCTCTTCTCTGGTTCTCTCCACCGCCATCTCCATTCCTACCACCATCCCATCACCGCCACCGCCACCGCTAAGCTTCAACCGCCATCCACACTACCATCTGTTAAAGACACCATCCACAATCTGACAAAGAAATCGAGCAGATCGACAAACCCCAATGAAGGTATTCCGATGGCTATTCGTCAATCGGCCTACAAGTGGTGGTGACCGGAGGTTTTGTTTCTTTTTATCCAGTTTTTCGACAAAATAGAGGGGATCGGATTGATGGCAGCTGCAAATGGTGGGTGGTGCCGTCGGTTCCGATCTATGTGGGTGGTGGCGTTGGTTAATCTCTGCATGCCTCTTTCTGTCTCTCCGCCGGCGGCGGCCATGTTTGGCTGCCTTGGGTGGCGTCACCACTACCAAGGAAACCACCATCCACTGACCTGTTCTACTGGAAGGTATGCAAGTTCCTCTTCCTTATTGGAATCATTTAGCTATGTAATAAATAAATAAATAAATAATAATAATAATAATAATAATAATAATAATAATAATAATAATAATAATGAAAGAAACTTGAGTACCTTTATTCTGTTTAGTTAGGGTTTACTTTAGTAATTTTGAATCGAGCAAAAGTGTTGCTTGTATGTAATTAACTAATTGCGTATGCATTTACTTTTAAATAAGTTTATTTTTAACTGAAATTCAAGTGTTTTGGTGTTTGATTATTGCAGGTTTGGGCAAGAAGGTTAACGTATGCCGGCGGTGATGGTCGTGATTCCGGTTTCAGTGTTGCCGGCGGTGATGGTGGTGATTCCGATGAACACTAATCACTGGCGTTGTTTCAGACCCTTTATGTTTTTCACGGGCTTTTGGTTCGTGGTGATGGTTATGGGCTCGGTTTCACAGGTTGTTTTTTTGCCTTTATAGAAACCTTTTGCTTGGTTATGATGAGTTACATATGATGTCCGATTACTGATGACGATGGCGTGGCAGGGCCGGTGGATGGTAGGTCCTAACTTGCAACCCGCCTTGCAGCCATGGTTCTGAAAACTCTGAACCAAGATTGTTAAATATTGTTATTACATAAACTTATTCACACTCACAAATTGAACAGTTCAGTGTTGCCGGCGGTGATGGTGGTGATTCCGGTGAACACTAATCACTGGCGTTGTATACTATTAATACACAAACTGATTGAACAGTGTTTATAAAATGAACAGTATATTAATGGCATATTTGTAATTTCTTGGTTGTGATGAGTAGAAACTATTTTATGATAACTGATACGATGGCGTGGCAAGGTCGGTGGATGGCAGGTTTTAACCTGCAACCCGCCTTGCAGCCATGTTTTCTAGGAAACTCTGAACCATAGAAATCTCACATTATTTTAGATTGTTGTGTTTGTTTGCTGCTTTGAGCTTCGATCAGATTTGTCATACGGAAACGGATTTGAGTAATTCAAATGAATTTGGCCGCCAGCGGACGCGAGTCGATGGTCTCAGATGTTGGCGATGGGGGTATGATAGGGATTTTGGCTCTCGATGTTTCGATACTAGCTGCCTGCTCTGCCCTGCTTCCACTTCTAGCTGCCATGCGACCCATGTTCGCTCAGGTATATGTTCTCTATATCTATCACAATCTGTCCAGCCGCAGGCTCCACAAGACGGAATAGTGTTTGTATTAGAGTTGACTTCCCGCTACCAGTTCTTCCGACAATCCCAGTTTTCTTTCCCCCACTGAAAGTGCACGTAAGACCTCTGTTGGAACATCGTCACTGGCGATTTCTCCATGATGACTGACTGTGCAACCAGCTGCGGGTACAAACCACAATCACCTCCGAGCCACCATTACACATCCGTGCACCACCGCTACTGTTCACACAGATTTATGATTTGCCAAGTATCTCATTTTGTCACATGTTTAATAGGATGCTCGGCTTTTGGCTAACATCGCTTTCATTTGCTGTATGGTAGGCGTATTGTGATGATAGGGCGAAATTATGCCTATGATCGACACATATTGACATGGCTGCACATAACATGTGAAAAGAGTTTGCTATGCATTTATCGCTTTCAGGTTCGCTTCGATTCCATTGACTGTTTGTGCATTCGACATGTATTAATTATGGACATGAACTATAATTTCTTTGATTTTACGATTCATTGTCTTGAAGGTAGTCAACATTGCTTAGATTGTTTGACCCAGTGTATGCATAACCTAATTGTATATCATGCTATATATTTTGTGATAGTATATTACTGTTTTACTTGAATAGTCGATCAAAATTGTGGGCATGTGACTAGAAAATACATGGCAAGAGACTTGATTTCACACTGGATAAGACCTATAATTTAGTAGGCTTCACAATCTTATAGATTCAAATATAATGATTCGTTTTAACGCACATACTTTATGGCTCTGGATTGGGAATGGGAGCAATCTGTTGTGAAATTCATAATGAGAAAACTGGGATTAAGGGAATCAAGCTGTAGTCAACAAAAAGGTGCCAGTTCACTATTTTGGTGTCAAAAGCATACAAAAATTCAGTTTGTGAAGATTAGAGCTGCACTTTTATGGTTGGACCCATAGTTGGAGACAAATGCAGGTCAGTAAATAGGTTTACTGTAATAATCATTGGTTGCTTTTTTTTTAATTTATCTGGCTGTGATGTTGGTTTAAAAGGCGTCTAAAAAGAAAATACGGAAGCTTTACTTTTGGTTATAAATAAAGCCTATTTGGTTGTGCATAGACGTACGTCTCACACGCATGATACACGAGCCACACACGTCTTTATGCCAAGCCTGTGATTAACCTTCAAGATTTTGATTTTAATTTGTGAATTTATATACATGATACTCATGTTACTATGCAAATAGTGTTAATTCGTTGCCCTTTATTATATATTTTCTTAGACTAAGTGGTCCAAGGGGGTGTTTGGGATTTGCTTATCTCACACTAATATGCAAAAATAAAGAGAAACACTTTTCATTATCCAAACACTCAAACGCAATTATCTACTTATAGGAAAGTTGTTTAAATGAGCAATCCCAAACTCCCCTTTTGTTAAACTAATTATTTGAACCCTTGATAATTAAGATAATCATAGAAAATAAACTATTTCGGATATCATTGATTATAGGGATGATGGTGAAGCCAATGATGATACGTTGGGCTGCAGCATGTGGACTAATAGCAAAAGGCTTGTGTTAAATATACCAAGTAAGAGGATTAGTATACCAATTTAGTCAAACTTTAATGATAGATGGACATTTAATGATAAGTAGGCATTTATTATACTATTATTTATTATTTATATTACTATCTACTATCACTTTTTTTATTTACAATTTTATGTTTTGTTGTACTATTATTAATAATATTAATCCCAATATTAATAAAAAAATAAATTAATCTTTCATAAAAAATATAAATAAATACGAAAGTACAAAAGTTCATTATAAATAAACAACGATACGAGTCTCTAATAAAAAAAAGTAAACAGTCAAACATTAAAATACTTAGTCAACTAGATCGACAAAACCATTTTCACGGTGACAAAGTTGAGTATACAGTTCTAGATGCGACCCATACATGGTTTTCCATCTAGTTGCAGACTGGCTAATGTTGCGAAAATTCCAATAAGGCGTGATAGTAGGCATTGGGTACACTCCTTGTAATTCCACCATGACATAATGGTTCTCATCATTAACTAGGGCAATTGTAAGAGTTCTGTGATGTTGAATCTCTTCTGGACCACTCCAAAACAGGAAAATAGTTGTACTGACTGACATGCTTAAAGAATGGACGATTGCACCAAACTTATTAGCAATCTGAACACCTGCCTCAGGCATTTTCATCCGGTGTACTTCTAGACAAGGCGACCCAAAGAAGCATAAGTCCTTGATACAATGAATTTACATCCCTAACAAAAATGTCCGCGTAGATATCATATCGCATTTGTAACTCTTCTCTCATCATCTGTCGAATGTACTCATAATATCTATCTTCATCAAGTCCCGAGGCAAACAGCTAGTAATACTTTTGGAATATCAACCAGTATATCTAAACCATCCATGAGTGGTACTTCATTCAAGTCTATCACGTATGAACTATGTCTGGCCGGCTTATCTGGGATCTCGGTCCAGTCTATCACCGGTTCCTTGTTTAAGTCAAATTCGAATGAGCTATGTCTGGCTGGCTCCTTTTTGTCACACCTTTTTTGCTGCGATTTCTTCAAGGTTGGTCGTCCACGAGTTTTTCTTTCAACTTGAGGTTCCGACTCCCTTTTGACACTTTGCAAAGATGTCGGTGGTGAAATATCCAGCTTCCTCCAAAAAAATATCAATCAAATCCAAGGGAACATATTGATCTACACACAAATATAAATAAGTACTATTTTCTCTAAACTTTTAGAATGAAGAGTTTAAAACAATTGGAAGTACATAAACATACTTATGTGAACTTATATACTTTGAAAGTTCGCAAGCACATTGTAACCCATGACTGGTTACCATAAAGGCAAAAGCTATGGAAAACGTATTGCTAGTTAGGGCTGGCATAACAGGTTACACGAACCTGTTAAGACACGAACACGAAACTTGTAAACACGAACACGACACGAAATATAATCGTGTCATTTTTTTCAAACATGAACACGAACCTGTCTATAACATGTTAACATGATAAGACACAACAAGACACGATAAGGAACCCCTAGTAAAATAAGTTAACACGACAAGACACGATAAGACACGACAAGACATGATAAGAAATACGATAAGACATGATAAGACCTGTTAAGACACGTACACGATAAGACACAAACACTAAACATGTAAACACGAACACGACACGAAAATAAACAGGTCTTAACATGTCGACCTGTTATAGACACGAAACATGTTAAGGCCAAACACGAAACCTATTAAAATCGCGTAGGTTCGTGTCAACATGCCTGTGTGGACCTCACCGGGGTATCTCCGCTGGTTGGGTTAAGGGAAACAGGGTTCGTAGCTGGGCAAACATCAAGAAAGGCGGAATCAAAGAAAGTAGATAAACATGCTAAAGCTTGTGCAGATAACTAACATGTCTTTATCCTTCTGGCCTTCGACACCTTTGGCTCCCTGGCGCCAGAAGCTATTTGTTTCTTGACCAGGGTCCAACGAGTCGTCCACAACAATGTTTCATCCCCAGGGGGGCAAGGTTTTGTCTTTAGTAGACTAGGGTTTGCAATTCAAAAAGGGTGGCGGCGCAGCTTGTTGCCCGTCTACCTGCTATTATGATGTAACTTTCGTATTTTGTTTTAATGAGAAGTAAAGTATTCATATAAAAAAAATACATTTGAATATGTTTCTTCTAATTCGAATGGACAATTAGTTTTTTTGGTGCCAGTAACTTTACTTGAATCTTTAACTTTATATTCGCCGCCACGATCACATTGGAACACAACCTTATACACGAAGCCACATGGTTTTTTATTTGATCTTTTTTTCACGACAACAACACCAAGTGAGTATGCCAACTTTTGTACCCAATCCACCAATGCTTCACGAGACCCGAATGCCTAAAAATGAAACGTGAAACGAATTAAACCATCTATGAATTCTTGATTTACTAGGGTGTTCATTTTGAAATTTGGTTAGTTTTGAAAAAAAACTGGAAAAATGGCCAACTTTAACTTTCTCAGTTTGATTGAAAAAAACTCTCTATAAATTCTTGATACACTTTTTATGTTGTAAAACCCATGGTAGAAAAAAACCCACAACCTATGGGATATTTTGCACTTAGAAATTTCGTATGTTTGGTTTACATATCCATGTTGGATTTTAATTATTAAATCTAAGGTTATCAAAAAATTCACCTAATTACTAATTTAAATCTAAGGTTATCAAAAAATTCACCTAACTACTAATTTTTGAATAAAATAAGATACAAGGTGGTCGTTTCATGTTTGCCTCTTTGTTTAAAAAAAAAAACTCGACCTTATAGTTTTAAAAAAATTCTAACTTATTTAATAACTTATGTGTTTTCAAATAATAATAATAATAATAATAATAATAATAACTTTAATGCAACTACATACTAACTTATTTAATAAATTATGTGTTTTAAAAATAAATAATAAATTGATTGAAATAATGTGCATGAGAAAGCCAATAACATTTAATATAAGTTAGTAAAATGTTTGACTAACTTGGTATGTGTAACAATAACATTTAATATAAGTAAAATGTTTGACTAACTTGGTATATTTAACAACACCCATAGCAAAAATGATCAATGAAATTATGTTCAATGGTAATGAGACCGCATTAGCATTGAACAATGGTTGTACTAAGCCTTTCAAATCTTTGTGAAGTGTTAATTTTTTTGTGCCATCTCAAGAATAACATGTGGGCTGCAGCATGTGGACTAATAGCAAATATATTTTTGTGCCATCTCAAGTATTATTTGTTTTTACGTGAAGTGTTAATTTCATATAAATCTTTGTGATTATTACATCTTTGTGACCCGCACAAGGGAAGGCCATATCTGAATATATAGTTTTGTTATTTGATATTCTACTATGATGATTGAATTTACTATAAATGTACACGAAACATCGTAAAAAACGACGCCGCAACGCGCGCCCTGGATAAAAATCTAGTTTACTATAATGATAAAAGTCATTTAACAAGCTAATCTATCAAATAATTAAACAATGATTAAGTTATTATTTACATTATTATACTATTATTTATTATTTATGTTACTATACTATTATCACTTATTATATATTTATCATTTTATATTTGGTTGTACTATTATTAATAATATTAGTACCAATATTAATGAAAAAAATAAATTAACCTTTCATAAAAAATATTAATAAATAAATTATCAACACTCTTATATATAAATACGAAAATGCAAAAGTTCATTAAAAATAAATAAAGATACAAGTCTCTAATAAAAAAAATAAACATGCAAACATTAAAATACTTAATCAAGTAAATCGACAAAACCACTTTCATGGTGACAAAGTTGGGTATATAGTTCTAAACGCGACCAATACATGGTTTCCCATCTAGCTGAAGATTGGCTAATGTTGCGAAAATTCCAATAAGGCGTGATAGTAGGCATTGGGTACTCTCCTTACAATTCCACCATGACATGGTTCTCACCATTAACTATGGCAAATGTAAGAGCTCTGTGATGTTGAATCTCTTCTAAACCACTCCAAAACGGGAAAATAGTCATACTGCCTGACACGCTTAAAGAATGGACGATTACACCATTGGCAATCAGAACACCTGCTTGTAATCTTCAATGTAAGATTCCAATGTTGTAGAATTTTCTGGTAACTTCCATAATGAGAGAAATTTTTCCCAAGCCTTTTATGACCTAAAAGATTGCCTACATTTCTTAAAGAGGTTTTGCTCAATGTGCCACCTACAAATTTTGAAATTAAGCAAATGAGCAAAATCCGGAAAAACTTCTTTGCATGCATTCACTAGTGTCAGCTCCCCATCCGTGACTATAACACGTGGGTACATGCATGTATCGTTATGATTTTAACATAATCTTACTTAATACAATAAAAATGAAAATTGTAAAAATCAATCAAAATATGCTAATTATCTATAGTATATCTCTACATGTTAGTTTTTAATGGTTTTACGCTTCCGTAGCAACGTTGTAATAGTTTTATGCCCTCGGCGCAACGCGGAGCTCAATCTAGTTTACAATAAATAATAAAAATTGGTAACTAATTCGTGACAAATTCGGGTGTCGTCATAAAAGAATCACCTCCTACGAGGACAAAAACAAACAATGTTTGAAAACAATAAATCACCCGACATGTTATCCATGACAAACTAGTAAAAACACGAGCAATGTGCCCACATGTATTCCCAAAGAATCGATCCATATAGACTTGTGTGAGTATTAGATGTAACACCCCAACCGATGGCGGAAACATCGGGATGTCACGTATTGATGATTGTTTCAGTAGCACATGGTATAAATTGAATTTTAAAATAATTTATTCAAAGCATAATAATCCAAAAATAAAATGATGTCTAGGAATTCAATACATAATATCAAATAACAAAACTTCAAATAGCTTCAAATAATAACTTCATGTATAATCCTCATGCTAACTCAAGCCTCAGCTTCATTGTTACCTGAAACATGTTAATTTTGAAAATATTTTTGGGTCAACAAAAGTTGGTGAGAATTACATAGGTTTTGATAATCGAATAAAAATGTTGTGCAATTCATGTGTCATGGCAATCTAGTCCATATGTGAAAACATACTAGAAGTAAATCGAGTGCATAATCAACCCTTGTGACTGTTATAATGTGGTACATCCCATACGCTCATGGTTCACTCAAACATGTTATGCGATAACAAACACCCACGCTACCTTTGTAGGAGGCACGTATCCGGGTGGGATTGTCAGTCCAATAGATCTATCAATGTATACCGTCGGCTGATCAATGTTAATGATTATGCTAGAATTGTGCTTACCCTAGTCATGTTCAAGACATAATGCAACATAAAAAAACACATAGACACATTGATGATTGAATTGCATAAATTCATTTTACAATATTTTTGTACCAAAATTTTACATAAATTATTTCTATTCATTTGGAACTGAAATACAATTTTTAATTCAGAAATTCTTTGATTTTAATATTTTTAGATATTAAAGTCATATTTTGACAATTTGAAATAATTAGATTAATTATTCTATTTTCACGAAAATAATTTTATAAAAATTATTTTCATACTCAAAACCTTATGTTATGATTATATTCAACTTAGGATTTTACAAAGAGACTTTTATTTATTTATTTATTAAATTTCATATAATTAATAAACAATTCATTAATTAATCAAATAAGCATTTATCCCCAAATTCGAAGCCCTAGAAATACATGTATCCTAGAGTTATTTCACTCATACATTATCAATTACTTTAGGTTAATCATTTGGGAGTAATCTCAAACCCATATTTCGTTGTTCAAGTCCAATTTCAAGTTACTACGTGAACAATGAGTATTCCTACCCCTTTTTGCTTTTATACATTTTTGGGGTGTTACATGTACACTATTACAATTTCAAATACAAGTTTACATTTTTACAATACAATTCTAGTACTATGTGCATTGCTTACAACGTGCTTTATGCTTAGACATTACATGTGGATTACATTTGTACTTAGTGAAATCATTAACATGGTACAAGCCGACCTTAACATTGGATAGCGCTATTTGGATTGACAACCCGCCTAGGTTGATTCTCCCCCTTTTTCATCGGAGAATCCGTGGCCATTGTTAAGTTATTATCCACTTGTTGGATAAGTACACTACAGTTCATACAGTACATTATACAGTCACAGGGTTGATTTCGCTCATTTGTTTGATACATGGTTTACATATTTGCACTGTAGCTTGCACTTGAATTGTATAACTTTTTAACCTACTATATATATCAAAACTAGGGATGCTCACCAACATTTCATATGTTGACCAAATCTATTTCGTACATGTTTCAGGTGCAGTTTGATCTAGTGCTTTAGCAAGGAATATTTAGTGCTTTATTTTAATTCAGTTATTTCAATATTTACATTTCATTTAAACAATGTAATTTCCATTTCCATGTAAGACAATTTTGGATTATTCATTAATATTTACATTTTAGTACCATGAGCTTTTGAACAATCGTCACTACGTGGCACCTCGATGATTCCGCCATCGGTTGGGGTGTTACAATGTTTCACCCCAAAAACGGTGATAAATATGAAAGGGGCTATGTAAAACCCACCTTAGCAAAATGTTATTCTTTTTGAAAAATTGAATAGTGGTGTTGCCCAAATGTGTCAAGTATCACCCTATAATAAGGTAATAAATATGTCTAAGTCTATCTAGTCTACAAATGTATATGTTCTAGGGCTTCGAATTTGGGGATAAATGCTCGTTTGATTAATAATAAAAATGTTTGATAATTGAGAGAAATTTAGTAAATAAATAGACAAAAATCTTTTTATAAGATTTGAATTTAAGATGGTCACAATAGTGAGTTTAAAGTATAAAAATAATTTTTATAAAATTATTTTCTTTAAAATGGAATATTAATTCTATTTATAACAAATTATCAAGATTTAACTTTAATATTTAAAAATACTAAAATTAAAGAATTATTAGTTTAAAATTTATATTTCTGTTCTAAATAATCAGAAATAATTTGTATAAAATTTCGGTGCAAAAATATTAAAAATTGGATTTATTATGATTTAATTATGATTAAAACTAACAAAAATTGAATAAAAATATTAAATAAATGATTTTTCAGAATTAAAAATCATTTCAGAAAATTTTATTGTTATATAAACTCAGAATAATTTTTGTGGAAATTTATAAAATTGTTTTGATATTTTAATAGAATTTTATAAATATAATAGAATAAATTTGATTTATTTATTAAATATATTAAATAAATAAATTTTTGAAAACTAAAAATTGTAAGTTAAACTTTTTCATTAGATTAACTTAAAATAATTTTTGTAGAATATTTAAAAGAGTTTTAATATTTTAAAACGAATTTATAATATATAAATAATATATATAATTAAACTTAATTGTTTTTTATTAAAAACAAAACAAAGAAAAAGGGTTGCCATGGCTGGGGATCGAACCCGCGTGGCTTAGTTGGAGGGTACCAGACACAACCACTTGGTCCAGACCAGTGGTTGTGTTGGTTTCTGATTATTAAAAATAAATAACATACAAGAAATCGTGTTTATCCCCAAATCATAGCATACGAGCCCTAGTTTTGCAATTGATCAAATCACACAACATTAACCCAATTAATCATAGGGTTAATGTTGTGTATGTTCCGATTAATGAAACCCATAACAGTAATCGAACTTACAATACTGGATTGAACACGAATGACAAGTCAAACGTCGAAGTCAAAACTCGAACAGAAAGCTTAAGAACAGAGGATTTTGTGGGAAATTAGAGGTTGAGAAGAGAAGATTGGCGAGTTGTGAAGGTCCAAGAAGGTTCAATTTACAGGGTAGTGGCTTGGGTGCTCGAATTGGTAACGTTGACCTAGTCTTGAATGTGTGACGCGTTATTAATCAAAATGGTAAGAATTGATTGGTGATTGCCGTGTGTATGACTCAGAACAAGCCGGAAATCACGATGCAAATGCCAATCACTGATCAATTTCGAGTCAATTGTATGATTATGGTAAGTCATTGATCTCAGTTGACTTTTCAAGTCAACTGAGATGATTTTGAATCATGTTATAATTATAATGTGCCCGGATTAAAACAAGAGTCATGGCTAGAGCAGTTGGTTTGTGTTTGTGAGTGTAATGAACCGGCTTGGGGCGCGGGTTCGAGTCCAGGCCCAAGCACTATTTTTTTAAAAATTTTTCCACAATATATATATATATATATATATATATATAATTAATATAGTATTAGGGTTCCCAAAATGCCACAAAAATAATTAAATGCAAACAATAATACTGGAACTTGACGTTTTTATTAATGATGATACGTAACGTACAAGTATAAATGCGTAATGTTACAGTCTCCCCTACTTTTAGGAACTTCGTCCCGAAGTTGGAGTTGGAAAATCTGGTGGAAAAAGATGCGGGTACTTAGACTTCATCTGGTCTTTACGTTCCCAAGTGAACTCTGGACCTCGTTTAGATTCCCAACGAACCTTAACGATCGGAATGCGACTGCACTTGAGTTTCTTGACTCCAGTATCAACGATCTCAACGGGTTTCTCGATAATGTGCATGGTTTCATCGATTTGCACATTTTCAAGAGGAACATGGAGGTTCTCATCTGCTAAGCATTTCTTGAGATTCGAAACATGAAAGGTCGGGTGAACATTGCTTAGCTCAGGTGGAAGATCAAGTTTGTAAGCCACTTTTCCAACTCTGTCAAGAATTTTGAATGGGCCTACGTATCGAGGAGCTAGTTTTCCCTTTCTACCGAAACGAATTACTCCTTCCCAAGGGGATACCTTAAGTAGTAGAAGGTCCCCAACTTGAAATTCCAAGGGTTTACGACGTTTATCAGCATAACTCTTCTGACGACTTCTAGCCTTGAGAAGATTATCCTGAATGAGTTGGATTTTGTCTGTGGTTTCCTAGATTAGCTCGGGTCCAGTGATACGGGCTTCAATAACCTCGGTCCAACAGACAGGTGAACGACATTTACGACCATAGAGTGCTTCGAATGGAGCCATGTTGATGCTGGCATGATAACTGTTGTTGTATGAAAACTCAACCAAAGGGAGATGAGAATCCCATGCGCCACCAAAATCGATGACACATGCCCTGAGCATATCCTCAAGTGTTTGGATGGTTCGTTCAGTCTGACCATCTGTTTGAGGGTGATAAGCAGTACTCAGGTTCAACTTGGTATCCAAAGCATCTTGCAAAGAATCCCAAAAGTGAGAGGTGAAACGACCATCACGATCAGAGATAATGCCCAAAGGTATACCATGACGACATACGATTTCACTTACGTACATCCTTGCCAACCTTTCCACAGAATACTTCTCACGAATAGGTAAGAAGTGGGCTGACTTGGTCAAACGATCGACGATTACCCAAATGCTGTCAAAACCTTTGGGTGTACGAGGGAGTTTGGTGATGAAATCCATAGCTATGCTCTCCCATTTCCATACAGGAATTTCTGGTTGTTCGAGCATACCAGATGGTCGTTGATGTTCAGTCTTGACCTTTGAACAAGTGAGACATTTTGCAACGAAAAGAGCAATATCTTTCTTCATACCAGGCCACCAATATGAATAACGGAGATCTTGGTACATCTTGTCAGCTCCAGGATGAATAGAATAACGAGACTTATGAGTCTCGTTCATGAAAAAGGTAGGAAGATCATCACGGTCGGGAATCCAAAGTCGGTTAAGAAAATAGAGAAGACCATCGGGTTTGGTTTCAAGTTGAGTCTCAGCACCACAAGACATTTCATCGTACATGTTACCTTGGGTGACTGATGTATGTTGAGCCTGAAGAATGCGATCCTGAAGATCAGTACGAACTCTCGCACAATGAAGTTTGATACGCTCTTTACGACTAAGTGCGTCAGCCACAACATTCGCCTTGCTAGGATGGTAGCGAATTTCGCAATCATAGTCGTTAAGTAACTCAACCCAACGTCGTTGCCTCATGTTAAGATTTTTCTGGTCGAAGACATGTTGGAGACTTTTGTGGTCTGTGAACACCACACATTTGGTTCCATAAAGATAATGTCTCCAAATCTTAAGAGCAAAGACAACAGCGCCCAATTCAAGATCATGGGTGGTATAATTCTTTTCGTGAGTCTTGAGTTGTCTAGACGCATAAGCAATAACCTTCCCTCGTTGCATGAGAACACAACCAAGACCTTGGTTTGATGCATCACAATAGACCACGAAATCTTCATTACCATCAGGTAGAGACAGGATAGGAGCTTCACAGAGTTTCAGCTTAAGAGTTTCAAATGCTTCCTCTTGCTTTGGTCCCCACTCATAGGGTTTACCCTTGTGAGTTAAGGCATTGAGAGGAACAGCGATCTTAGAGAAGTTGGCGATGAATCGACGATAATAACCAGCCAAACCAAGGAAAGAACGGACTTCAGTTGGAATTTTAGGAACACTCCAATTTTTCACAGCTTCGATCTTTGTAGGATCAACATGAATCCCGTTCATATCAATGACATGTCCCAAAAATTGAACTTCCTTAAGCCAAAATTCACATTTCGAGAACTTAGCATACAGTTGCTCTTTCTTTAGGAGACCCAAGATGGAGAGAAGATGCTGTTCGTGATTGGATTTTGATTTAGAGTAAATCAAAATATCATCGATGAAGACGATCACGAATTTGTCAAGGTAGGGTCTACAAACCCGATTCATTAAATCCATAAACACTGCGGGAGCGTTGGTCAATCCAAAAGGCATGACCATGAATTCATAGTGACCATAGCGTGTGCGAAAGGCTGTCTTGGGAATATCTTCATCGTGGACTCTAAGCTGATGATAACCAGAACGAAGATCAATCTTCGAGAAGTGGGTTGCTCCTTGAAGTTGATCGAAAAGATCGTCAATCCTAGGCAATGGATAACGATTTTTGATGGTGAGCTTGTTGAGTTCACGATAGTCGATACACATTCTAAGAGATCCATCTTTCCTCTTAACGAAGAAGACAGGGGCTCCCCATGGAGAAGAACTGGGGCGAATGAAACCTTTATCAGAAAGTTCCTGTAGTTGACTGGAAAGTTCTTGCATCTCAGAGGGTGCAAGACGATAAGGAGCTTTAGCGACAGGATTAGCACCAGGAACAAGATCAATTCTAAATTCCACTTGTCGAGCAGGAGGCAAACCAGGTAAATCCTCTGGGAAGACTTCAGGATAGTCCCGAATGATTGGAATGTCTTGGATACTTTTGCCTTTGTCCTTCTTTTCTATCACGTTAGCTAAGAAGGCTGTATACCCCTTTCGTAAGTACTTTTGGGCAGTAGTACAAGACATGAGCTTAAACTCGCCACAAGGCTTCTCACCGTAGATCTTCAAAATTTCACCAGATTCGAGAGGAATGCGTATGACTTTCTCAAAACACAGAATTTCAGCACGATGGGTTGACAACCAGTCCATGCCTACTATGACATCAAAACCTCCAAGATGCATAGGAATGAGATCGATAGAGAAAGTATGATCGTTGAGGGTTCAACACACAGTTACGAATAATAGAGTCGATCGAGATAGACTTCCCATTAGTTACCTCTACCACTAAAGGTTCCTCTGGATTAGTTTTGGGTAATTTAAGTAAAGGTTCAAACTTCAGTGATACAAATGACTTATCAACTCTCGAATCAAATAATATGGATGCATAGTGGTTATTAATGAGAAACGTACCATTCACCACTTCGTTGTTGTCACGGGCCTGGTTAGTATTGAGATTGTAGGCGCGACCTCGAGCACCTTGGTTCTGGTTGCGGTTCTGGTTTTGGTTGCGGTTTGGTTCTGGTTTTGGTTTTGGTTTTGCTTTTGGTTACGATTGGGGCAATTATTGATATAGTAATCAGGGCTGCCACACTCGTAGCACTGACCACGAGCAGGCCGGTTGTTTTGTTGGTTGGGAGCTGGGGCATTGTTGTTTTGGGCAGCAGGAGGAGTTTGGCAGATGTTCACAAGGTGACCATACCTTTGACATTTAGTGTACAAAAGCGACATGGCACCTGTGCTGGATGATGGTACTTGCAAGTATTGCACAAGGGGTGAGGTCCGGTGTATGGTTTCTTGGCTGGGTTTTGAGCTGCAGGTGGGGTAGTAGCAACCATGTAGTTCCTAGCCTTACGCTTCTTGTTGCTTGAGGTCTCAGGCTTGACCTCAATAGCGGGCTGAGGAGTGTCTTTGGCAACAGTCTTCTTAGTGCCCTTGCGGAAGAGAGTACCGTTCTTCACGTGATTATCAGTAAGAGTAGCCGCCAGACGTTTGGCTTCTTCCAAAGTGGCATGATTTCTTCCCCAAACGGTGTCCTGAATTTGCATGGGCAGACCACCGATATACTTCTCGATGGCTACCGGCAGGGGAGTGACTTTGTGGGGTAACAATAAGCTAAGCTCGTGAAAGCGGGTGTTGTAGGCAAGGTTTTCCCCACTATCTTGAGCTAGGGGTGTGGAACTCATCTTCAAGCTTCTTAACCTCGTTGCGAGGACAAAACTCCTCCTTCATAACCTCCTTGACTTGGTCCCATGTCATAGCAAGAGCAACTTCGGCCCCACGGGTGCGCTTTTCCTCATTCCACCAAGTGAGTGCTCGTTTGTGGAGAACACTCATGGCGTAACGAACCTTGAAGTTGTCGGGGCATTCACTGTTGATGAAGGTATTCTCAATACCCTCAAACCATTGGAGGTGTAACATCGCGAATTTCCCCTAATTTTTTTTGATAAAAAGAATGTATTGTTTTAAACAATATATGTTTTAAATACCTTAAACTAATAATTATTTGTATCTCGACACTTTTGTACGTTTTAAAAATATTTCGAGTCACTTTCGGGCTTATATAATCATATTATGAATTTAGAATAATATAGTTTTAGGGAAATAATTGCCAAAAAAAGATTTGTGTGGACCGGGACTCGAACCCGCGTCCACAGCCAACCAACACACATTGACAACCAACTGAGCCAACTATCATCTTGTGTAGTATTTCAGAAGAAAATAAACTTAACACATTCCTTAAATTGATTAGTCAAAGTCTTAGTCAAACAGTTAAAGTCTTAGTCAAACAGTCAAAGTCTTAGTCAAATAGTCAATTCATCATAAAACCTTACTTTATGGTGTTGACCAATTTTAATGGCTAATTGACTCCAAAACTAGTATAAAAACCCACCTATGACCCATTATACTTTGCACCTCTAAATCGATTGTTTCAATCCGATTAAACTTTCCCTCATACCTTTCTTCTATAGTCTATTACTTCTACAATTGAAGCTTTGATTATAAGCTCTTGTAATTGGCGAATTGGAAGCTTGATATTCTTTCTTTTTCGTTTTCTTCAATTTGGACTAGCTACGTTGTTGAGTCTTTGGGATTCGCCTCGCATACATTCACAACACATTATTCTATTTTTTTTCACGAGACATAACATTTTGCTAAGGTGAGTTTACATAGCCCCTTTTTCTATTTTACATTTTGGGGTGAAACATGTTTAAACATTTTATACACTATCATTTACTCATTCTTACATTGTTGAAACTTGTGATTCAATTACACTATCATTTACTCATTCTATCATTTGACTGTAACAAAAAGACACAGTACAATCATTAACATTGATCAAGCCGCCTGTTTAGATTATAGCGCTATAGGTCTGACAAACCCATCCCCCCGCATAAATTCAGGGATGATCGATAACAGTAACAACATTTAACTAACTTGCGAGTTAGTCATCAGTCGACACAAGGTTTGATTGTACAAAGACGCATTGTTACATGTCGGACTCATACTCTATCATCATACAACTGTGATTGTTGTACAAACTATTGTTATCAATTATATTCAAAAACCTATGTATTCTCACCAACTTTTGTTGACCCAAAAATATTTTCAAACTTAACATGTTTCAGGTTATACTTGCTTGAAGATTGAGTTAATGCTTGAAGATGTGTGCATAGTATTATTCATTTTGATGTACAAATTCTTGTAGAACAATTGTATGTAATTTATTTAAATCAATTAATGAAATTTATTATTCACCATGAGCTATTGAACAATCGTCAATATGTGACATCCCGATGTTTCCGCCATCGGTTGGGGTGTTACAGATTGGTATCAGAGCCATGATTATAGGGAATTAGGTTATTAGAAAAAAAAATAATCTAGTCTATAACCATAGGATTTTAATCAGTACTTGCTCCTTTTACTTGCAACCTTACTTGTTTATATTCTCTATTTTACTTCTTATCCTTACTTTAGTCCCTACAAGAAGAGTGCTCTCCATCACAAGATCTACTCTTAGACTAATAGGACAAATCCTCAGGTTTAGCCTGAACCACCTTGAAGATCTCGTCGAAGTTCTAGATTTTAATAACGAACACGTGCAATCTGGAAGGGTGAACGCCTGTATTTTGAGTTTTCTATCTAGGACTGGCATTAAGCATATATCCCAATCAGACGAGGGACCCGGATGCCTACCTGGGAATTCTCGGGATGAGTGTTCACTTATAGGCTAAAGCATGTCTTCACTATGTTATTAGAATCTAGAAGCTTTGATAAGTCAATGTTTTCATTTATTCGTTTTAATTAATGAATAGATGATTACACTCACTTCCCTTAAAACTAAGCTCTAAAATCTCAAAATTTTACAGCTTAAATCAATCTCATATCATAACCATCTATGGATTTCACAATCACACTTCACCTTACCATCTTAGCCAGTTTTTAAATATTCAACACCCTACCCAAATCATATTATTTCATTTCTCCACATGTTACTTATTTTTTTAAAAACTATAACCTTATACCTTAGCACAAACTAAAGATTTCTAAATCTTGTTGTATTTTCATTACCTAGTAACTTTACAAAGTACATATTTTTGTCAAAAGATGTCCTCGAACTTAAATTCAATTGTTTATTTATTGACGTAACAAACAATTTTCTATATAATGCTTTAAACTATTAAAGATCACTTAATAGAACCTTGATCTTCAAAACCTAATGTCATGTTTGAAATCTCCAACTAACGGGAATATTTTAATCAAAGTCCACTTAGCTTGTACTATTTAACAACTTTTGCTTTATGTATAAAACCAATTTTGAAAATAAGAATTTTTTTTTCCATAGGAATAATATCTAGTCTCTAAATTCTCCATCGACACTAACTCATTTTCAACTTGTTCAAATTTTTACAATATTTGGCATATACCACAATCATGTTTTCTTATACACTTGATTATAACCTTTGATCCAAACCCCAAAATTTACACTGCTACATAATCTCCTTACTATAAAATAAACTTTTTATAAACTATCTTCACATTCACTATCTCTCACAACCTTGATTCTGCTTCAAGATTTTTCATCATCGTCTCAAGAACTAAATTCATATCCTTCACCTTCTCACACATGAGCTAGTTACCCATGATAACCAAACTATTGAAACTTGATTGTGTGTTGCATCAAACATAATCCTTAGTTATACATGAGGATTCGATTATCTACCATATTTAAACATTTGATACTAGAAATCATGGAATATAAACTATTTGCTTTAGACACACCTAGAGTCATTAACCTTGTCTAGGACAACACTATTACAACTCGCATGCTATGCTTGATACTTGATTGTTTATATGTACATATTATCAATTTGCAATTTATGTGTGAAATAATTGGTACACTTAATCAAACAACTGGTAGAGGATGAAGTACTTGCTCAACAGTTAGTTGAGTACCAAATAACCTACTCAACGATTGGTAGAGGTCATCATGGCTGCTCGACAGTCGGTAGAGGCCCTACAACCTGCTCAACGACTGGTAGAGGCTATCGCACCTGCTCAACAATCGGTAGAGGTTCTTACTCACTGACTGGTAGAAGTCTTTTTCCTACTCAACAGTTGGACTCATTTTTGGATACATTGTAAACGATTCAATCACAAGGTTATTTTGCATTACTTAAATGTGTGTTTAGAGTCATAGAAGGACACAAAACCCTAATGTAAGGTAAATTGGTGATTACGGTCCGGAACATAATCATGAATTTACAGGTACGTTAAGGTAGTGTGAAATTCTAATAAGGTTTTAGTAGTTCATTTGGTTTTCATATAGCCAATCAATTCATGCATTTCTTATAAGATTCCTAAAACATAAGGTTAGTATTTTGCTAGATTCTTATGCTTCTTGCTACTTCAGACGAACCTAATCCAATCCTTAAAACTCACATCTCAAACCTCTTATCCAAATTATTCGAAACAAATTATTCTATTACCTATAAATTCATGTCGTGCCTTAACCCAAACCACAGCTGCTTAATTTCTACCTAATCAACCTCAAACCTGTGTTTTTTATAACATCGGGACGAAGTTTCCAAAAGTAGGGGAGACTGTAACATCGTGAATTTCCCCTAATTTTTTTTTGATAAAAAGAATGTATTGTTTTAAACAATATATGTTTTAAATACCTTAAACTAATAATTATTTGTATCTCGACACTTTTGTACGTTTTAAAAATATTTCGAGTCACTTTCGGGCTTATATAATCATATTATGAATTTAGAATAATATAGTTTTAGGGAAATAATTGCCAAAAAAAGATTTGTGTGGACCGGGACTCGAACCCGCGTCCACAGCCAACCAACACACAGTGACAACCAACTGAGCCAACTATCATCTTGTGTAGTATTTCAGAAGAAAATAAACTTAACACATTCCTTAAATTGATTAGTCAAAGTCTTAGTCAAACAGTCAAAGTCTTAGTCAAACAGTCAAAGTCTTAGTCAAATAGTCAATTCATCATAAAACCTTACTTTATGGTGTTGACCAATTTTAATGGCTAATTGACTCCAAAACTAGTATAAAAACCCACCTATGACCCATTATACTTTGCACCTCTAAATCGATTGTTTCAATCCGATTAAACTTTCCCTCATACCTTTCTTCTATAGTCTATTACTTCTACAATTGAAGCTTTGATTATAAGCTCTTGTAATTGGCGAATTGGAAGCTTGATATTCTTTCTTTTTCGTTTTCTTCAATTTGGACTAGCTACGTTGTTGAGTCTTTGGGATTCGCCTCGCATACATTCACAACACATTATTCTATTTTTTTTCACGAGACATAACATTTTGCTAAGGTGAGTTTACATAGCCCCTTTTTCTATTTTACATTTTGGGGTGAAACATGTTTAAACATTTTATACACTATCATTTACTCATTCTTACATTGTTGAAACTTGTGATTCAATTACACTATCATTTACTCATTCTATCATTTGACTGTAACAAAAAGACACAGTACAATCATTAACATTGATCAAGCCGCCTGTTTAGATTATAGCGCTATAGGTCTGACAAACCCATCCCCCCGCATAAATTCAGGGATGATCGATAACAGTAACAACATTTAACTAACTTGCGAGTTAGTCATCAGTCGACACAAGGTTTGATTGTACAAAGACGCATTGTTACATGTCGGACTCATACTCTATCATCATACAACTGTGATTGTTGTACAAACTATTGTTATCAATTATATTCAAAAACCTATGTATTCTCACCAACTTTTGTTGACCCAAAAATATTTTCAAACTTAACATGTTTCAGGTTATACTTGCTTGAAGATTGAGTTAATGCTTGAAGATGTGTGCATAGTATTATTCATTTTGATGTACGAATTCTTGTAGAACAATTGTATGTAATTTATTTAAATCAATTAATGAAATTTATTATTTACCATGAGCTATTGAACAATCGTCAATACGTGACATCCCGATGTTTCCGCCATCGGTTGGGGTGTTACAGGAGGAGTCCTGTAGCTCCTTCTTCTCCACTAAACTTTGGGGGGTTACAAGAATTGAAGTGCTTAAGGGTACAGGCTGGGAGACCATTTCCATTCCCGTTGTGGTTTCCATTTCCATTACCATTGCCGCTACCATTCCCGTTGTCGTTACCGTTCCCATTGCCGTTCATCTGGATGACTTGAGCTAGTAAATTAGGAGTCAGAGTCGCGATTTGCTGTGCCATTTGTTGAGAAATGATCGCAGCTAGTTGGGCATCGACACCATTGTTGTTGTGGTTAGCACCGTGGTTATGGTTATGGTTGTCGCCACCTTCATCGTGGTTCTCACCATTGCTATTGCGAGTGCTGCGACGTGGAGGCATGATCTGTAAGAGACACAATGAAATGAATGAGGTTATATAAGGAATGTAATCATTTATTCATTAATTAAAACGAATAAACGAAAACGTTGACTTATCAAAGATTCTAAATTCTAATAACATATGAAGACATGCTTTAGCCTATAAGTGAACACTCATCCCGAGAATTCCCAGGTAGGCATCCGGGTCCCTCGTCTGATTGGGATATATGCGCAATGCCAGCCTAGACAGAAGACTCAGAATACAAGCGTTCACCCTTCCAGATTGCACGTGTTCGTTAATAAAATCTAGAACTTCGACGAGATCTCAAGGGGGTTCAGGTTAAACCTGAGGATTTTGTCCCATTAATCTAATGGTGGATCAGGATTGCAGAAGACGAATAAGAGTAGGTCACATGTAGGCTTAGGGTTACATAGGATAGGGATAAGATTAAGGAAGCAATTAGGGTTACAAGTAAGAGAAGCAAGTACTGTTTAAGTCCCTAAGGTTATAGTCTAGATTATTTTCTAATAACCTAATTCCCTATAACCAAGGCTTTGATACCAATCTGTAACACCCCAACCGATGGTGGAAACATCGGGATGTCACGTATTGATGATTGTTTCAGTAGCACATGGTATAAATTGAATTTTAAAATAATTTATTCAAAGCATAATAATCCAAAAATAAAATGATGTCTAGGAATTCAATACATAATATCAAATAACAAAACTTTAAATAGCTTCAAATAATAACTTCATGTATAATCCTCATGCAAACTCAAGCCTCAGCTTCATTGTTACCTGAAACATGTTAATTTTGAAAATATTTTTGGGTCAACAAAAGTTGGTGAGCATTACATAGGTTTTGATAATCGAATAAAAATGTTGTGCAATTCATGTGTCATGGCAATCTAGTCCATATGTGAAAACATACTAGAAGTAAATCGAGTGCATAATCAACCCTTATGACTGTTATAATGTGGTACATCCCATATGCTCATGGTTCACTCGAACATGTTATGCGATAACAAACACCCACGCTACCTTTGTAGGAGGCACGTATCCGGGTGGGATTGTCAGTCCAATAGATCTATCAATGTATACCGTCGGCTGATCAATGTTAATGATTATGCTAGAATTGTGCTTACCCTAGTCATGTTCAAGACATAATGCAACATAGAAAAACACATAGACACATTGATGATTGAATTGCATAAATGATGTTGTAACATGTTTCACCCCAAAAACGGTGATAAATAGGAAAGGGGCTATGTAAAACTCACCTTAGCAAAATGTTATTCTTCTTGAAAAATTGAATAGTGGTGTTGCCCAAATGTGTCAAGTATCACCCTATAATAAGGTAATAAATATGTCTAAGTCTATCTAGTCTACAAATGTATATGTTCTAGGGCTTCGAATTTGGGGATAAATGCTCGTTTGATTAATAATAAAAATGTTTGATAATTGAGAGAAATTTAGTAAATAAATAGACAAAAATCTTTTTATAAGATTTGAATTTAAGATGGTCACAATAATGAGTTTAAAGTATAAAAATAATTTTTATAAAATTATTTTCTTTAAAATGGAATATTAATTCTATTTATAACAAATTATCAAGATTTAACTTTAATATTTAAAAATACTAAAATTAAAGAATTATTAGTTTAAAATTTATATTTCTGTTCTAAATAATCAGAAATAATTTGTATAAAATTTCGGTGCAAAAATATTAAAAATTGGATTTATTATGATTTAATTATGATTAAAACTAACAAAAATTGATTGAAAATAATAAATAAATGATTTTTCAGAATTAAAAATCATTTCAGAAAAGTTTATTGTTATATAAACTCAGAATAATTTTTGTGGAAATTTATAAAATTGTTTTGATATTTTAATAGAATTTTATAAATATAATAGAATAAACTTGATTTATTTATTAAATATATTAAATAAATAAATTTTTGAAAACTAAAAATTGTAAGTTAAACTTTTTCATTAGATTAACTTAAAATAATTTTTGTAGAATATTTAAAAGAGTTTTAATATTTTAAAACGAATTTATAATATATAAATAATATATATAATTAAACTTAATTGTTTTTTATTAAAAACAAAACAAAGAAAAAGGGTTGCCATGGCTGGGGATCGAACCCGCGTGGCTTAGTTGGAGGGTACCAGACACAACCACTTGGTCCAGACCAGTGGTTGTGTTGGTTTCTGATTATTAAAAATAAATAACATACAAGAAATCGTGTTTATCCCCAAATCATAGCATACGAGCCCTAGTTTTGCAATTGATCAAATCACACAACATTAACCCAATTAATCATAGGGTTAATGTTGTGTATGTTCCGATTAATGAAACCCATAACAGTAATCGAACTTACAATACTGGATTGAACACGAATGACAAGTCAAACGTCGAAGTCAAAACTCGAACAGAAAGCTTAAGAACAGAGGATTTTGTGGGAAATTAGAGGTTGAGAAGAGAAGATTGGCGAGTTGTGAAGGTCCAAGACGGTTCAATTTACAGGGTAGTGGCTTGGGTGCTCGAATTGGTAACGTTGACCTAGTCTTGAATGTGTGACGCGTTATTAATCAAAATGGTAAGAATTGATTGGTGATTGCCGTGTGTATGACTCAGAACAAGCCGGAAATCACGATGCAAATGCCAATCACTGATCAATTTCGAGTCAATTGTATGATTATGGTAAGTCATTGATCTCAGTTGACTTTTCAAGTCAACTGAGATGATTTTGAATCATGTTATAATTATAATGTGCCCGGATTAAAACAAGAGTCATGGCTAGAGCAGTTGGTTTGTGTTTGTGAGTGTAATGAACCGGCTTGGGGCGCGGGTTCGAGTCCCGGCCCAAGCACTATTTTTTTAAACATTTTTCCACAATATATAAATATATATATATATATATATATATAATTAATATAGTATTAGGGTTCCCAAAATGCCACAAAAATAATTAAATGCAAACAATAATACTGGAACTTGACGTTTTTATTAATGATGATACGTAACGTACAAGTATAAATGCGTAATGTTACATTAGAATCAAACAAATACATTACCACTCATACATACATACATAAAATCGGCCCACATATCCACACACACACACACATGTATACACACACACATGGTTACATACATACATATACAGTCACATACAAGTCACCATTCTTATCCTCACAATCCACCAATATAGAGACCTTACACAAGAATGGCATCTACAAGATTTCCAAAACCTCGAAGCCATGTTGACTAGCCACAAAAATCATATTTTCCTTCACCATAAATCGGCTATAAACCACCCTACACAACCAAACACACCACCACAATCCAACAACCTCAAAAACATAAGTGTTTCACCAACTAAAAACCTTGTTATCCCATCCCATGGACCTAGACAACTTTGACTTCCTAAATTATCCACCAATGACTATATATTTTGGCCCATGTGTTTCCAAGGCAAGAACAAGTGTGACTATGGACCTATTACTAGCTTGCACTATCCACACTACATATGTATATATACACACACATATATACATCCATAAACAACTCCACATCCCAAGTTCCTAGACATATATACTAACATGGTAACAACATAATTTCCATGATCATCTAACCTTTGTCAACTTGCCAAAACAACCATGCCTATTCCCCATGTATTTTGGCTCTACACACCCTACATGAACAAACAAGAGCCCAAAGTCAACCTTAATTATGGACCAATGATACATGGACTCTCCCTCAAGGCTCTCGGCTATATATAGAGCATAAGAACACAAGAGGATCACACCATAACACTCACCATACTCACTAACACTTGAACACACTTTTCCTTGCTTTGTTAACCTTCGGCCGAGACCCAATACCCCTCAAAGGGTCTTGTTTGATCATTCACCGTCATCATTTGGGAATCACAAGCCACTAGCAAGCACCTAGGAGTCACATTGTGGGGAAAACCATCTTGATTTCTTTGTTTACCTTCGGCTACACACGTAAGGTACAAAAACCGATTTATTATCTTTCTTTGCATAAAATTTTGAACACATGAATAGTTCACCTGAAGGCGCCCACTCGCATACATCACCAAGCTACTAGTTGTCGAGTAAAACTAACTTAAACACCTAAGTTTTATGATTAAAGTTCAATTTTTTCACTTAAAGATGCACACATATATGTATGCGAATACACACATGCTAGAACACATATATGGACATATGCGTACACCCACACATACATATAAGTGTATGCGTGAGTGTATAGGGTCGAGGCCCGGCCCAAGATAAGCCAACCTCGCTTAGTTTCATAACATATACTATGGCTTGTTTCATAAACATGTGTTAAAGACATTAAAAACATGTGTTAACAAGCTTAACACAAGAGTTTTCTTGAAAACCTATGTTAGACACCAATATGTGTGTATGTACAAGAGCAAAATACATAAATATGTTGTTTTTTATACAAAATTGCCAAAAGATATGTCCATATCTCACCTTAGACTTACATAACTGAGGCATAAGTAACGCTCGGTAACATTAAGTAAGTCAAGACACTTGTTTTACCATAAACGGACTAAACATAGTCACATTAACAACAAAAACGAACATTTTCCAACACATACATTGTGTGACACACATGGATGGTGGTACAGAAACATCTAGTCCATAGGTGTTCCAGTCGGGTAAACAAATGCATGGTAGATAGAACCAAACATAGACTTAAGTTGCCTTTAATTGAACTTAGGGCATCCCAGACCAGACACACCACATTAGATTCAGTTCCAATCTAGCATCCAGACATCAAGTGAGTTTTTCACGACCCCTTTTTACTATTTTTACATTTTTCCGGGGAAAAACATGCGTACAGTTTTCAGTTACAATCATGACTATTATGTGAACATGAGACATTAAGGTTTAGGATCCATTAAGCCCTCGTGTCATACATCACACCATAACCATTAGCTATGGACTTAGCCATGAAACACTGATGCGTGAAATGTGTGATAAATATATAATTTAAGTCCAATTAATTTCAAAACAAGTTTTAAATGGGAAATACCCACTAAACCACACACTACCGGCAAGTGTACCGGTCGAAAGTAGTAAAGTAAATAAGTCCGAGTATCGAACCGTGGACACTGTAACAGCGGCTCTCGGTACTAAGCTTTCGTCGAGTCCTAGTCTAATAAATTAAAGTGATTGTGATTTAATTAACTACTAAAAAAAATATAAAATTAAAGTAAATAAAATGCAACAACTCAAACAAAGCAAATGATCAAGTAGAACTGGATGAGATCAAATAATGAGAAAATGGCTACCTAGGTAAGAATCAAGGTGACTGACGTATAGCTCTCGGGATTGGATAAATGGGTGTTTTGGCTACCGGGATCTTAAGATACACTAAACTAGACCAACACTGGAACGCGAATCACTCTCCAACATGTCGCAATACTGAATCTAGGGAAGTGTGTAAACTCACCGGTCTCGGGTTCGGATCACCTCTCGGTCTCTCCAAACTATGCTAAGGTATCCTAAATCTGAATGTCCTCTCGGCCCCCTCAGAAACAATACATCCGGGATGTGTAAGGGATGCAAGGGATAGTTATTCTAACAGGTTTCTAACACAGGATGCTAACAAAACAGGCACGCTAGGGGTGACTCACTCTCGTGCAGACCACGGTCCCGAATACCTACCAAGCTAGACACACTGACACCTAATCTCCTCTCGGTCTCAAAGGTGGTAGAATGCTAAATTACCGAATAATTAATTAACTTGTTTCTAGGGTTTACTACGTCTAGCAACCTCAAAATATATCAAAAACACCAAGTCTAAGATACTAACAAAATCCTAGATCAAAAGATACAAAATCAATTTAACTAGAATTAAGCGAAACAAAAAATTAATATTCAGATATTAAGCACGCGTATACAAAAGAAACCTTATTAGAAAACCTTTACCAAAACATTATCCAAAACATTATATAAATCCAACCCGAAAAATTATTATTTAATTGTCACCCGTCATCAATACCTAGGTAGCACTAAAAGTTTAGCCAATCATGGTCATGGAAAAATATAAAAACATAGGTTCAACAAAATAATAAAACATAGTATCAAGTAGTTGAAAAACACAAAGTAATCAAAACTCAAAACTAGTGTTTTAGATAAACAAACCCAAGCCTTCTCCTCCTTGAAAATTCCTTCTCCAATTCTTCTTCTTGCTGCTGTCCAAATTTGTCCTTTTGCGGCTGCCCTTTGACTCCGATGTGCCCCTCCAATAATATCCTATAATATGTGCTGCTCTTCTTTTTATTATTGTGTGTAGGGTTTTCACTTTTGTAACAATTGGGCTTTTTTTATTATATTTTTTTTTGTACGTAAGTTCACATGGACCTAAAGTCCATCTTTATTATTTATTATTATTATTATTATTATTATTATTATTATTATTATTATTATTATTATTATTATTATTATTATTATTATTATAGATAGTATTATACTCGGTGCTTTAGACTCGGGTGTTCTTGGCTCGACCAAAGTTTCTCGTCTACGCTCCAATGTCCATGAACACCAGTGCTCGCGTCTTGATTATCTTTCACTGTTTTAAGCTCCCTTCTCACGAACACCTATAAAATAATGAAATAAATAAATAATAAAAATGACTCATAACTAATAAATCTAATGAAACGCTAAAATAAATAAAATAGACAGGTACAAGCCTAAAACTAATAAAACACTAATAAAAGGACTCGAAAATGACTACAAAATACAAAGGAAATTAGATGTGTTTTGCAACACATCAAACATCCCCACACTTAAACCTTTTTCGTCCCTGAAAAAGACTGCAATGGAATCATAACCAGGACTCTTGGTTTCAAAAACTTTTAGGTTTATTAATTAAGATTTAATTACGCATCAACCAAAACTGCCGGTATTGTTGTCCACCTAAACCCAACCACCAGCTAATCTTGCCCCAATCATGTAAAGCAATTAAGTTCATGTTATTTCAATCAATCTGTGGGTCTCACACTCAAGATATCCAGCTTCACCTAATCCCACCTCAAGCTTTCGAGGCAAAGGTTAAACCATATAGATTTACCAACCACTGCAAACTAAACTCCCTAATGTATTAGAAATTAAATTTATGATGGATGATGGATGAAGAGTATGAGCTTAGACACATTTTTTCCATACCTAACCCAGAGGTTGTCTCAATCAGAGTCACTATCCCCAAGAGCGACAGCATGAGCTTCGGTATTTTTTTTTTTTCAACTTGACCTCGAGGGAGTTTCGATCAGAGGCTTCAGTTTTTTTTTTTTTTTTTTTTTTGGTCTAGCTCAATTGATGGAAATGTGGATATATTTTTTTTTTTTTTTTGGGCGCCACTTTTCACCGGATTTATTCTCATAAAAAGGATCAAGTGTGCCATTTAATTAATAATACATATGGGCTTTCAACCTACAGTGGTACCCCTAATTACCATCAGCGGTTTCAGTTCTACCGTTTCTCCTAAGATGAGACCCCACAAGATTTCATGATTTATTAAGGTATATTAAGACAATCATGGGAACCTTTCAAAGCCAGCTGGGCCTACCGACACATCTTAAGCAGACACGCTTTTAATCTATTTATTTTCTCATATATATAATATTTTGAAAACCAAAAATCCCAATTTTACTATCATTTTCCATATAAAATGCACAAAAAATCAGGGACATTTTTTTTTTTTTTCAATTTTTCGATTTTTTTTTTTTCGACTCAACCTACAACTAAGCAAAATAAAGACGAAGTCTCCCATCCCCACACTTAGAAAGGCACAATGTCCTCAATGTGCTCCAGGATACAACGTGAATTAAAAATAAAAATGCAAAAATAAAATATATAACAAAATAAATGGAACGAACTCCCCTGAAATATGTGGCGATAGCTCGCAGAAAGTGTTATGTCCGTCCATCATCTACAGCCGTATAGCATTTCCTTCGCGGCCATAGTCAGAATCCTGCAAAAATAAACTAAAAAGAGAGTGAAAGTAAAATGACTCAATAACAAGTGAGATGCCTGTTTACAGAAAATAATTTTAAGATCGACCCCTACCCGAATGGAGATTGAGTACGGGCGGGGGAGATCCATTAGTGAAAAAGGCCAAGGCAATCTCACAAGACTCGATAAAAAATTAAAATAAAGAAGAATGAAAATAAAATAAAAGAAAAAGAACATACCTGGCGAATCATGATACAAAACTCTACACTTGGGTTCTTACTCGGAGAACCTAACCTCTACAATCACTCGAGATGAGGTTCGAGGCGGATAACCTCGACCTCATCCTCCTCCTCATTAGCTCTTCCTATGTAGAGCTTCAACCTATGTCCATTCACTTTGAACATCTCTCCATCCTTCCCCTCAATAGTAACTGTGCCATAGGGGAAAACTTCCTTCACCACAAACGGTCCTGACCACCGGGACTTCAACTTACCTGGGAACAATCTCAAACGGGAATTGTACAGGAGTACTTGATCCCCACACTTAAAATCCTTGTTCCCCTTCAACTTCCTATCATGCAATGCCTTCGTACGAGCCTTATAGTCATGAGTGTGCTCGTATGCATGATCTCTCAACTCCTCTAACTCGTGCAACTCCAGAAACCGTTTTCTCTTGGCCAAAGACATGTCAAGATTAACGGATCGTAATGCCCAATATGCACGGTGCTCTAACTCTACCGGGAGATGACACGCCTTCCCATAGATCATCCGAAATGGTGTAGAACCAGTCGGTGTCTTATAAGCCGTGCGGAAGGCCCAGAGTGCATCATCTAGCTTCTCAGCCCAATCAATCCTACTTGCCCCTACGGTTTTCTCTAAGATCCTCTTGATCCCTCTATTACTCACCTCCACTTGCCCACTTGTTTGCGGGTGATAGGCTGTAGCAAGCCGATGGGTGACCCCATAGCGTTGCAAAGCCTTCTCCATCAATGAATTACAGAAGTGGGTGCCTCTATCACTAACTAAGGCTTTTGGAGTACCGAAACGAGCAAACAACTTTCGTAGGAATCCCACTACAACTCTCGCGCTATTAGTGGGGGTAGGAAGTGCCTCCACCCACTTACAAACGTAGTCTACAGCGACCAGAATGTACCTATTCCCACGAGACATAGGGAATGGTCCCATGAAATCAATACCCCAAAGATCGAAAACCTCACATGGATGCATAATATTCTGGGGCATCTCATCCCGGGACGAGATGTTGCCAACCCTTTGGCACCTATCACAACTCCTCACAAATGTGGCCGCATCCTTAAAGATGGTCGGCCAATAGAAACCCGCGTCAAACACCTTCCTCGCGGTCAACAAAACTCCATGATGGCCTCCCGTAGGGCCCTCGTGACAATGCCTCAACACATCTCTCAACTCCCTACCATCAACACACCTACGGACCACTTGGTCCGAGCCTATCCTAAAAAGATAAGGATCATCCCAAAGGTAATGCTTAACGTCCGCAAAGAATTTCTTCTTTTGCTGGTACGTTAGGTCCCCCCTCAGGAATCCATCAGCAAGATAGTTCGCAAAATCGGCGAACCAAGGCAACTCATCCTCCTTAGCTGTCAACACACACAAGAACTCATGGGGAAAGGCATCCCCAATATCTCTATCCTCACTCGACCTACTCTCCGGGTGCTCTAAACGAGACAAATGATCGGCCGCCACGTTCTCGGCGCCACTCTTCTGCCTCAACTCTATGTCAAACTCAGAAAGCAACAAGACCCACCGAATCAAACGCGGTTTAGCATCTTTCTTACTAAACAAAAACTTCAAAGCCGCGTGATCAGAGTAAACGATGGTCTTAGACAAAACAAGATAGGACCTAAACTTATCAAAAGCATAAACCACCGCCAGGAGCTCTTTCTCAGTGGTAGTGTAGTGCTCCTGTGCATCATTAAGTGTCTTACTAGCATAATAAATCGGGTGGAAATGCTTATTGTGTCTCTGTCCTAAAACGGCCCCAACCGCGAAATCGCTCGCGTCACACATGAGCTCGAACGGCAAGCTCCAATCGGGGGCCACCAGAATCGGGGCGCTAACTAACCTCTCCTTCAGAGTCTCAAATGCTCTCACACACTCCTCACTAAACTCAAAAGGCCTATCCTTTTCTAGGAGCTGAGTCATCGGTCTAGCAATCTTAGAAAAATCCTTAATGAACCTACGATAAAAACCTGCATGACCTAGAAAACTCCTAACAGACTTCACAGAAGTCGGTGGGGGTAAACGCGTAATGGTCTCTACCTTAGCTCTATCAACCTCTATCCCCGCTCGTGAAATCTTATGGCCTAACACTATGCCCTCCTTCACCATGAAGTGGCATTTCTCCCAGTTCAACTTCAACTTCGTCTCCTCACATCTAGCTAACATCCTCTCAAGATTCCCTAAACAGTGATCAAAAGAACTCCCGAAAACTGAAAAGTCATCCATAAACACCTCCATGGAGCTCTCTATCATATCATGGAAAATAGCCACCATACATCTCTGAAAAGTAGCAGGAGCGTTGCACAGTCCAAAGGGCATGCGGCGATACGCAAAAGTCCCATAGGGGCATGTGAACGTGGTTTTCTCCTGATCCTCTGGTGCAATGGGGATCTGGAAATAACCTGAGAAACCATCAAGGAAGCAATAAAATTGCTGTCCTGACAAACGCTCGAGCATCTGATCAATGAATGGAAGGGGAAAGTGGTCCTTCCTGGTGGACTCATTCAGCCTCCTATAATCTATACACACCCTCCAACCTGTGACAGTACGCATAGGAATCAACTCACATCTCTCATTAGTCACAACTGTCATCCCTCCCTTCTTAGGGACAACATGGACTGGACTAACCCATGGTGAATCAGAAATGGGGTAAATAAGGCCGGCGTCAAGTAGCTTCAACACCTCCTTCTTCACCACCTCCTGCATGTTCGGGTTCAACCTCCGCTGAGGTTGCACCACGGGCTTAGAGCCATCCTCTAACAGAATCCTATGCGTGCAAAAGGAAGGGTGGATACCCTCAATGTCCACAAGCTTCCAAGCGATGGCATGCTTGTGTTCCTTAAGCACATCTAACAACTTCTTCTTCTCCTCCGCCGTCAAATCTGATGAAATGATGACGGGCAAACGTGACTCCTCATCCAGAAACGCATACTCAATATGATCGGGCAACTCCTTAAGCTCTAAGGACGGTGGGGTCTCTACTGATGGCCTCTCGACGGGCTCATCTCTCTCAATAGCTACGCTCTCCAAAAACTCAATGGGGCTATCACTAGACCTAGGGTTCTGTCCTAACGGATAAGTCATCATCTCTATCCCGTGGTCCTCCCAACTCTCATCAACAAAATCTATCTCAGAACTACCCCTACAAAAATCACTCAAACTCTGACCAACATGAGACATAAAAGAGTCTAGGAAGTACAAAGTATCATCCTGAGCACCGGTGTGCTGCATAGACTCCTTCACACCGAAAGTCACGGTGTCAGTCCCTACACGAAGCGTAAGCTTACCGTCACAGACATCGATCAATGCCTTAGCGGTAGCAAGAAATGGGCGTCCTAGAATCAATGGAACTCTCTCATCCTCCTTCATGTCAAGGATCACAAAATCAACTGGAAATACGAACTTATCCACCTTCACCAAGACATTCTCTACGATCCCCCTAGGAAACTTAACTGACCTATCAGCTAACTGGATGCTCATGCGGGTAGGGACCGGATCACCAAGGCCTAGTCTACAGTAAATCGAATAAGGCATCAAATTAATGCTAGCACCAAGGTCAGCCAATGCATGACTCACAGACGAACTACCAAACAAGCAAGGAATAGTAAAACTACCCGGATGTGTCATCTTCTGGGGCAGTTTGTTCTGAACCACCGCAGAACACTTCTCACTCAAAGTCACTGTAGAAATCTCCTCAAGCTTCTTCTTGTTGGACAGGAGGTCCTTCAAGAATTTAGCATACTTAGGCATATGCTGTAATGCCTCAACAAATGGAAGATTCACCTTGAGTTGCTTAAACAAATCAAGGAAGTGACCATACTCCTTCTCATACTTCTGCTCAATCAACCTAGTGGGATAAGGAATTCTACCAAACTTCCTCTCAACTACCTTTTCCTTAGGAGGCTCCTCTGTCTGTGTTGTACTTGCTGGGCGCAGCCTAGGGTGCACATCGCCAGCAGGAGTCTCCACCTCAATCTCCTCATCAACCAGTTCCTCTACCTCAACTGGTTTCTCAACTTCCTTCCCTCTACCACTCCTAGTAGTCACTGCCTTAGCAGTGGCATTTGGGTTAACCTGGGTACTACTAGGGAATGATCCTGCGGGCCTCTCAGTCATCCTACTAGCCATCTCTCCTACTGTCCTCTCTAGACTCTGAATGGTGGAACCCTGATTCCTAAACATTAACTCAAACTCCTGGTTCTTTTTCTGCTGCTCCTGATGCCTAGCTTCACCCTGCATAACTAGAGTTTCTAAGAGCTTATTGGTTCTACTCTGACTCTCCTCACTTTTCTTAAGAAACTCACTCATCTCAGACTTAGACTCTCCACTACTCTGCCCATCAGCAGGGGCCTGAAACAGACTCTGGCGGGGCTGGAATCCAGGAGGACCCCCGCTCCTCCAGTTTGAGGACTGGCGTGGCTGCCAACCTCGTCCCTGGTTCTGCATAAAACTCAACTCCTCCTCAGATCCTACGGGGCAATCAATCGTATCATGCCCACCTCTACACACCTCACACTTAGCAGAAATCTTAACTTGAATGTCTTTCATCATTTTCGCTAAGGACTCTACCTGGGCAGACAAGGCTATGCTAGAATCTACGGAATGAATACCAGCGGGGGCAGCAGTAACGCCCCCAGAGCCAGGCTCAATATAAGTGCTAGAGGCAAGATCCTCTATCATCTCGAGACAAGCAGCAACGGTTTTAGTTTTCATCATGTTACCGCCTGCTGTGGAGTCAAGGAGTCTCTTAGTCGCATTAGAAACTCCGTTATAGAACTTCTCAATGACCCTCCATTCCTCAAGACCATGACTAGGGCACTTATTCAGAAGTCCCTTGAAGCGGTCCCAGGTCTCGTAAAAAGACTCCCCCGGCTGCTCAGTGAAAGCATAAATGAGGTTCCTAAGACGAGCTGTCTTAGCTGGGGAGAAGTACTTCTGAAGGAATTTGGTCTGAAGATCAGTCCAGGTGGTAATGGCTCCCTGTGGGAGGGAGTCTAACCAAACAGCGGCCTGATCAGCGAGAGAAAATGGGAACAACCGAAGATTAATGGCGTCCTCAGTAACGCCATTCAGCTGGAAGGTGCTACAGACCCTACCAAACCTAGTCAGATGAGCATGCGGATCCTCATCACGCAATCCATGAAACTGAACCGAGTGGGAAATGGTGTTAATCAGAGTAGGTGGGATGGTCCAGTTGTTCGCCTCGACAGTGGGAAGAGTGATGCTAGAGCGAACGGTGGTGGGTGAATCACTAATGTGCTCATGAACAGTCCTAGTGTCAGCCATAACTAAAGCAGAATCAAGATCAGAAAGAGGTACCTGTGGCTGGCGTAAGCGACGGTGGAACTCTCGTTCGGGCTCAGGGAATGGTGTAATATCCGGTGGGCCCGAGGAACGTGTGTGCATACACGGAAAAGAGAGTGGAAAAAGCACGAATCACACACACGCCGAAGGAAAGACTAAAACGAAAAACTACAAAAAAAACAGGTAACACAGTAGGCAAATAAAACTAGCAAACAAGAAAAACAATTAGTCCTAAGCACACAAACTAATAAGCAAGCAAGCACACAAAGCAAAACAAAATATATATATAAATATTGATTTTTTTTTTATAAATTTAAGTAAAAAAATTAAAAATAATAAAAAAACCGTAAAAGTGACTAAATCCCCGACTCGGGCCGTCCTCGAAATCGCAATAGTGTCCCCGGCAACGGCGCCAAAAACTTGATGCGTGAAATGTGTGATAAATATATAATTTAAGTCCAATTAATTTCAAAACAAGTTTTAAATGGGAAATACCCACTAAACCACACACTACCGGCAAGTGTACCGGTCGAAAGTAGTAAAGTAAATAAGTCCGAGTATCGAACCGTGGACACTGTAACAGCGGCTCTCGGTACTAAGCTTTCGTCGAGTCCTAGTCTAATAAATTAAAGTGATTGTGATTTAATTAACTACTAAAAAAAATATAAAATTAAAGTAAATAAAATGCAACAACTCAAACAAAGCAAATGATCAAGTAGAACTGGATGAGATCAAATAATGAGAAAATGGCTACCTAGGTAAGAATCAAGGTGACTGACGTATAGCTCTCGGGATTGGATAAATGGGTGTTTTGGCTACCGGGATCTTAAGATACACTAAACTAGACCAACACTGGAACGCGAATCACTCTCCAACATGTCGCAATACTGAATCTAGGGAAGTGTGTAAACTCACCGGTCTCGGGTTCGGATCACCTCTCGGTCTCTCCAAACTATGCTAAGGTATCCTAAATCTGAATGTCCTCTCGGCCCCCTCAGAAACAATACATCCGGGATGTGTAAGGGATGCAAGGGATAGTTATTCTAACAGGTTTCTAACACAGGATGCTAACAAAACAGGCACGCTAGGGGTGACTCACTCTCGTGCAGACCACGGTCCCGAATACCTACCAAGCTAGACACACTGACACCTAATCTCCTCTCGGTCTCAAAGGTGGTAGAATGCTAAATTACCGAATAATTAATTAACTTGTTTCTAGGGTTTACTACGTCTAGCAACCTCAAAATATATAAAAAACACCAAGTCTAAGATACTAACAAAATCCTAGATCAAAAGATACAAAATCAATTTAACTAGAATTAAGCGAAACAAAAAATTAATATTCAGATATTAAGCACACGTATACAAAAGAAACCTTATTAGAAAACCTTTACCAAAACATTATCCAAAACATTATATAAATCCAACCCGAAAAATTATTATTTAATTGTCACCCGTCATCAATACCTAGGTAGCACTAAAAGTTTAGCCAATCATGGTCATGGAAAAATATAAAAACATAGGTTCAACAAAATAATAAAACATAGTATCAAGTAGTTGAAAAACACAAAGTAATCAAAACTCAAAACTAGTGTTTTAGATAAACAAACCCAAGCCTTCTCCTCCTTGAAAATTCCTTCTCCAATTCTTCTTCTTGCTGCTGTCCAAATTTGTCCTTTTGCGGCTGCCCTTTGACTCCGATGTGCCCCTCCAATAATATCCTATAATATGTGCTGCTCTTCTTTTTATTATTGTGTGTAGGGTTTTCACTTTTGTAACAATTGGGCTTTTTTTATTATATTTTTTTTTGTACGTAAGTTCACATGGACCTAAAGTCCATCTTTATTTATTATTATTATTATTATTATTATTATTATTATTATTATTATTATTATTATTATTATTATTATTATTATAGATAGTATTATACTCGGTGCTTTAGACTCGGGTGTTCTTGGCTCGACCAAAGTTTCTCGTCTACGCTCCAATGTCCATGAACACCAGTGCTCGCGTCTTGATTATCTTTCACTGTTTTAAGCTCCCTTCTCACGAACACCTATAAAATAATGAAATAAATAAATAATAAAAATGACTCATAACTAATAAATCTAATGAAACGCTAAAATAAATAAAATAGACAGGTACAAGCCTAAAACTAATAAAACACTAATAAAAGGACTCGAAAATGACTACAAAATACAAAGGAAATTAGATGTGTTTTGCAACACATCAAACACCATAATAGATCTATTGGGTTGACACCCCCACTCTTGGTCAGTCGCTCTGACCAGATGACAAATATCAAAAGAGTGCTTGTATTTTACATTATTTCATTGTCTTTAGTGTACAATGGGCGAGGCACAACATGTCAAGGTTTGGTTATGGGCTCATGTCATATCACATATTAATTATTTCCCTAGCTAGGCAATGATTTAGTCGGTTTTGGATTACATGTCCATCATATAGAAAACCCGTGAACTCGCCAACTTTATGTTGACCTATATTTTTACATGCATGTTTTTCAGGAAATTAGCATGGATCATGGAACTTGTGAAGGTCGCGTGCGAGCATTTATGGGATACCTCCTTTTGAACCGTTGTGTTGTTGTTTAAACTCTAAACATTTTTATACAATGGTTTTGAATTTGAACAATTAACTTTATGTTTGACAAACTTGGTTGTTTAATGAAAGTTCCTGTTTTATTTTAATTAATGCTCGTGTGACCTTTGTGCTTGGAAATCATTCGAAGTCGCACCTCACGTTTCCGCCTTGGAGGGGTGTGACAATATGCGAGTATACATATATACATGTATGTATATATTTGTGCATGCATGCAAATCACTTGTTTATGGATAAGATATTTGGTGCATGATGGGTCATATCCCCAATTTTCCATGAGTATGCTAATTGTCTATTAAGACTAGGGATTAACAAATAAGGAAAGATTCCTAATCAACATTAGGATTTAGGCATGATATTAACCTAACATAACCACCACCATGTACCTTGGAAGTTTTGCCCCTCCTTTCCTCTCTAGTTGCATCATTTAACCACAATCTAACCTAGGATTTGCACTAAAATGGAAGCTACACAAAGGAGCATTAGAACCAAGGAAAGATCATTTCTCAAAATGGAAGATGCCATTCCTTGGACAACACCTTGAGCCGCCACTTTCCTTTCTTTTCCCTTTCTCTTTTCGGCTCAACCACCACCAAGCAAATCATCACCTCTTGAAGATAAGTCAAGTCAATGCAAGACACAACACCAAAAATAGAAATATTCCTCTAATAACTAAGAAACATGGAAGTTGACTTACCCTTGGAGCCTTCCTTCATCCCCTTTCCGGCTCACTATAATCGAAACCAACCACACCCTTTTTCCTTTCTTTTTATTGATCCATACACCCCTCACATCATGTCCAACCTTAACACTACAATGTACCACCCTAAGAGATCACCAACTTGAGTTGATAGATTAAGTATAAGATTAGTCACAACATGGAAACACTAAACCATACATATGACCAAACACAAAAGTGGAAATATTCTCTTGACACAAGGAAGGAAAGCACAAGATCAACTTATCCAAACTAAACCCCTTCCTCTCCTCCTCTAGGCTCCATGTAACCGCCACCACCACCCCATGCCTACTTCCTAATCAAATCTAATCCTAAGATGATATAGTTAAGCATCATTATGTCAAGTCAAGTCATGTGATTAGTCATGTTTATCTAATAGGACTCAACATAGAAATGGTAATATTCCCAAATCTCTTGGAACCATAGAAGTTGACCTTCCATATTTAGAGCCTCCCTCTTTCCTCTCTCTCTCTCTTTCCCCTCTCGTCCCCCTCTCTCTCTCTCTCTCTCTCTCTCTCGTGATCTCTATATAAGGAGGTCAAGGGGGAAGCAAGTTCATTTGTTGATTTACTTCACTTGTTCACCTCTCAAAACTCTCTAAGTCTCCATTTCTCACAACACACACTCAACCCTTGTTTGCAAGTCCAAGCCTTTTCCTTCAAGATTTAGTGGTATGTTAATTAACATAACTTTGTTGCTTCTATGTTATAAACACTAGTGTTCATCTAAGATATAAATCATCTTAAATCATATGTGTAACCAACTAAAAACCTAGTGATATGGAAATGTATGTGTGTTACTTTACATATGTGTATACGTGTATAGTATAGATATGTAGGTGTGTTTTGTTTCATATATATGCGTGCATGTATTATGTATATAAATGTATGTGTGTTTTGAGTTATGTATACATGTATGCTTATATCTTTTAATATATATGAGTGTGTTGGGATATATATGTATGTATGCGAGATCTATGTGTCTGTATGTATATATGTGTATGACAAATTCATGAACATAAGTATTGATATGCGTGGATGTACCCAAGTGCATACATATATGGGTATGTTTGATGAGTATTGATATGTGTGTATATAGATATACATATACATAGTCTTGTATTAGTACATATATATGGAGTCACGTATTGTTTATAAATAAGTATAACACGTTTTGTACCAAGTGATAACATGTGTTTTATAACTAAAAACATGTGTTAGGAAATCAAGGATTCAAAAAGAGGTTTTCTATTTGATGAAATGACTATTTTTTTTTAACAATACAAAGGTCACCAATGAAACTAAACCAACTAACAATAAAAGATTAGGTGAACCATGAACACCATGGATCCTTTTTGATAGACCTAAGATGTCCATTGATTTATAGGACGTGTAGGTCGGACTCTTTAGTTTATCGGACGCTTGTATTTGCTAGAATTTGCACGGACTTGAGGTGAGTTTCACGACCCCTTTTTACTGTTTTATATTTTGGGAAAAGACATGCATTGTTTACTAGTTTTAGAATGAATTCTTAGCAGACTGGTATACATGAGACAATATGTTTAGAGTACCCATAAAGCCCTCGTGCAATTAGTTTACCCGTAACCATTAGCTATAGATTTAGCCATGAAACACTTGAATAGATCTATTGGGTTGACACCCCACTCTTGGTTAGTCGCTCTAACCCGGATACATACGAGAAAATAGTGCTTGTATTTCTTATATGATGATACATTGCCTTTATTGTGCGATGTGCAAGGCACAACACGTCAAGGTTTGGTTATGGACTCATGATCATTCAGTATCATCTTTGTCTTAGCTAGATATTGATGGGTCATTCATGGATTTCATTAAACTTTACATTTTACAACTATTTCAAACATGTGAACTCACCAACTTTATGTTGACAAAGTTTTTATGCATGTTTTTCAGATAACTAAGCTATGGATGGAACTTGAGATATGTTTGGGCATTCATTCACAACTATCATCTTTTGTGTTTTCAAAACTTATGATCATGTGTTCGGTTTTAAACAATATTTTGTGATGGTTGTCTTTGTTAAACAAATTTGATACTTCTAATAGTAAGTTATTTTTAATGTTCGCTCAAATCTTGTGCTTGAAAACCTTTCATGTAGCATCTTGTGTTTCTGCCTAGGCGGGGTGTGACATAACTGTAGTGCCAAAGCTAAAGAACATCAAACAGAATAACCCGTTTGATGAAATTAATTCATTCCAATCCTTAAGCTCTTGGCCTTGATGTAAGGTGTCTATTTTTTAATAACAAGGACTGTTCAATAAAAACCAAATTAAAGTAAAGAATAGGAATATTCTTCTGTATGCCATTGTTTCAGGTTAGACAAATCTTTTTCCTCTGGGATGAAGTGATATTAATGCTTGAATTAAAAGGAGATGGGTTATGGTTTGAATGGTGAGAAGAGGGAGGGTGGCAGTGGAGATGGGGGTGGTGGTGTTGCAGGTGGTGGTGGTGGGTTGGTTGGAGAAGAAGATGGAGGGGTATAAAAGTTATTTCACTCACAAACTAATAGCAAAACTAACGGACATTAATAAGAGGGAAGTAAAGTGTTAGCCCGACAAACCACAGGGACTCAGAGTGTTATACTCGTGCTGAACCTGTTACTTGGGGCAAACCACAGAGACGAAAACTGCAATTAACTCTTTTTTTAACTTTGAAATTTATAAAAAAAACTAGTATTAAGGCCCCCCCCCCCCCCCCCCGCATTGCTGCGGAGGGCATAAAACCATACCAAATAGCATCAATGACACATTGTTGCTAGCTACTAATAACACCAAAAAAACTCATAAGGAAATAAAAAAAACGAAAAAATAAAATTGAGTGAAATGTAGACGTAAAAATGGTGAACCATGCACGCCCATTACAGCGCGATAGTACGCAAAAATTAGACTGGAATTTAAAATACGGCGTGACCGTGGGAAAATAGAGATAAAAATGTTGAATCACATACGCACGTTGTGTCATGTAAACTCAAAAGATATGGATTAAAACGTAAAGTTAAAAATCTTTTTAAGCATTATATACAACACTATGAAACACACAACATGTTGTATAACCCCTTTGATGCATAAAATACCTATTAAGCATGATATACGACACTATAAAACACAAAATATTTATAAATTAATGCTATATATAACTAGTAGGATTGCCCAGGCGTTGCTGCGGGTATTTTTGTTTTGTGGCATCTAGGGGTGTGCATGGGTCGGTTTGGTTTGGTTCGGTTTTTACAAAAAATCGTAACCATATCCATAACCAAACTTCGGTTATGGTTACTTGGTTATGAATTCGGTTATAGTTATTTTGGTTATTAACCAAAAAAATAAACTAAAACTAACTTTAGGGTAAATTATAAAATTAAAAGTCAATGGGTCTAAAAAAACCGAAACCTACGATGTTTGACTTAGTTTGTGCTATTTTGTACAAGGCAATCAAGAATACACTTTCTAGTTATACTTCCAATGTGGGATCCCTTTTAATAAGATATTAACAAAAAACATACTTAGCCTTTGATTATAATTTTAATTCGTCACAAAAAAGAGCATTTCATCAAGATCATTTTGTTAATAACATACTTTTATTATAGTAAAAACCTTTACATAGTTAATGTAAAACATAAATCTATTACATAAAGTTAACATTACAAGTTCGGTTCGGTTATAACGGTTAACCAAAGCTTCATAACCATAACCATAAGCGAGCGGTCGGTTAAAGAAATTTAATAACGATAACCATTGGTTATCGGTTAAAATCGGTTCGATTATTTCGGCTATGGTTATATTATCGGTTATGGCGGTTAATTTGCTCACCCCTAGTGTCATCCATATTATTTGAAGCTAAAGATCTTGAAAAACCTTTCCAACTATAAAATTGCTTCAAACCGAAGTATCTTGACTCGGTGATCTGACGCTGCCGTTATTCAAAACCATAGTTATCAGCCAAATTTTTCGTTAGAATGAACCGTAAAGCATCTATTATCCACAGGTGTTTTCTTAAAGGAAGAAACCAAATTTGTGTTTCTTGAAAAAAAGATAAAAATAATATGTGTGTTGTATATTAAGGGGATGAGTAAGAAGAACTTCGCTAAACTATGATGTTATGATGTTCAAATGTCCGTGTAATAAGACATTTAGTTTATCATAAACAACATTTAATTAGAAAAATAAAATAAATCAATATATGTAACACATTAGATATGTATAAAATATAAAATTAATAGACATTCAACATGACAAACTGTACAATAATTATTGTGATTACGTAGTTAACATGTCATTATCTAGATAATATAGTGCAATAAACCCCTTGTGGTGTGGTGGTAAAGGTGTTGGTGTTTAAACGAGGGGTTAGGAGTTCAAGCCTCATAAGAGAAAAAATGGGTGTATTTAAAGGGGGAAGAAATTAGCCCTTCAAAAAAAACTAATACAAACAATAGCAAATCAAATAATCTCCCTAGAGTTTGATCTTGTAGCTTATGTCTCAACCATGGATTTGAGGCCTGCGATTTCTAGGATTGACAATCAAAATCATAAAATGCTTGTAGAATTTCAGAACCGATATTATGATGTTTGAGTTGGTGGATTAAAGGTGAATATTATGATTGAAATGATCTTGAAAACTTTGAAAAAAAATATAGAAATCTTTATGAGAAAAGTTACCAGACTACCAGTATCCATGCAGCTCAGGTGACAATTAATGATCGTGTTCCGAAGCTGAATAGTCGAATACATAGATCTACAGTACCATCACCATAAGCCAAAAGTCCATGAAGATGTGGAGACCAAGCAACTACTTTCACAGCACTTGTATTGTCACCGTAGTTCAAAACAGGTTGAGTCAAATGTTGGTTCCAAACAAAAAACTACATAAACACAAAGAAATATTAGGAAAATAAGTTAAATTAGTTACTAACATAAAAGAGATCAATATGATAAGTATATTATTTACTTACCTTGTTATCAGTTCCACCTAATGTAATTTACGAATATCATAAGACCGTTTGAATTCAAAGAGCTACAATTCACAAGTCAAAATAAGAAATAAACCACATATAGTGTATAAAACTGATTATATATAAACTATAAAGACATGAATAGAATTGAGTTTAAGAAAAGGTAACCTCTGATTTATGACCATTATGTTTACTAACAAAATCTTCTTGTGCGCGAGGATCTTGTTCTAATCGGCTCTTTAGTCACCATTAACAATGAAATTGCATATGGAAGGAATTTAGATATGAAATGAATTGAACTTGAACATGAAGAAATGTCATCAAATTAAATTGAAACAATAACTTTTCATCAATGGAAACAAAACACAAAATTACTATCATAACCTCCAAAGTGTCTTAATTGTCACAACTATGCCTATAATACCCTTAAATTTTTTGCTTAAATATGTTGTACATGTTTCTTGTTAATTTGTACGGAAATGCAAATTACCATGTTGCTTAAATACCCTTAAATTTCTTGCTTAAATATGTTGTACATGTTGCTTGTTAAGTTGTATGGAAATGCAAATTACCATGTTGTACATCACCCCTCCTTAATAAAATAATATAGATATAGATTACCATAAAATTTTGAACATATATTTATTCTTTTAAACCAATGAACTAAGCATGTGCACGACATTAGTGTAATGTATATATTTCTTATCCAATATGAAAACAGAATAAGTTAGTGATGATACCTACTTGGTGACACCAAGAGAAATCGGAATAACTAATGTTAAGTGGCCGAGGATGGACGCGAAGAGCTCCGTATCTCGGTCCTAAAGTGACAACGACTAATAAACAATGAAAGACCACTCGGCCGATTGCCAAAGAATTTTCTTAAATGTGTGTTGATGCATTGGTTTGGCATTGGTTACGAAATTGAATAGATGACATTAAAAGCTAAAGCAAATGCACATTTAAATATGATTTATTGAATACTACTTAACCCATTTATGTTTCACATTTCTAATCAATTAAAAACATAAACAAATTCACTACATTTTAATGCAATTAAATACATTTTTTATTTACAAGATAATAAATTATTAAGAGGAAGAAGATGATAAGGTAGATGGTGCAAAAAAGACAAGTTTACCCTTTAACTAACTTCATTTTGTATTGTACCACAAGCATAAAAAGTTGTAATTACTTAAATTTTGTAGCCATCCCTCCTAGATGCTTTATAATATAGTATAGATATAGATATCGATATTTGCCAAAGAAAATATAGAATTCATGATGATAGAAACGTACTAAAGAGTCAAGAATCAAAATTAAGGAAATAAAAACATAAAGAGATAGCACGTATTGAATCTTATAAACAATATGTATCAAAATGCTTGATACGTATAAAAATTGGTACTTAAAACAAAAATCACCTCTGCTTTTAAAAATCTTTATAAGAGTATAAGGAGATGATGAGACCTTTCGCGTTATCCCCGGTGATCTCGAATCCATCTTTTGCCATTTAGAGACGATGTTAATCCCACCTGTCAATTATCATCAATCACCATAAATCCACAAATTCATTTTTTTTCCATTAACACAGTTTCTTGCTTAAAAAACTATTTGACCCACTAAATCAATATTCCTAAAAAAATACTAAGTAACATCACAATGTTTGTGTATCAAGCTTCAATGAAATGTCATAGAGAAAAAAAACAATAAATAAAATGAAAGATACGGAAATAAAATAATGTTTACGTATCAAGCTTTAATGAAATGCCATAGAGAAAAAAAAAGAATATGATAAATAAAATGAAAGTTACGGTAAAGAACCTGTGATGATAGAAGGGTTTTGAGGTGAGAAACCAAAGAATTACGTTTGGTGATTTATGTGGTGATTCCTGTTGTTGACCCCATATAGATAATATATAGATATATAAGAGGAAGAAGTTACTAATGAATTGATCATGATGATGATGGCAAAATGCTTGATACGTATAAAAATTGGTACTTAAAACAAAAATCACCTCTGCTTTTGAAAATCTTTATAAGAGTATAAGGAGATGATGAGACCTTTCACGTTATCCCCGGTGATCTCGAATCCATCTTTTGCCATTTAGAGACAATGTTAATCCCACCTGTCAATTATCATCAATCACCATAAATCCACAAACTCATTTTTTTCCATTAACACAGTTTCATGCTTAAAAAAACTATTTGACCCACTAAATCAATATTCCTAAAAAAATACTAATTAAAATCACAATGTTTGTGTATCAAGCTTCAATGAAATGCCATAGAGAAAAAAAAAACAATAAATAAAATGAAAGATACGGAAATGAAATAATGTTTGCTTATCAAGCTTTAATGAAATGCCATAGAGAAAAAAAAAGAATATGATAAATAAAATGAAAGATACGGTAAGGAACCAGCGATGATAGAAGGGTTTTGAGGCGAGAAACCAAAGAATTGCGTTTGGTGATTTATGTGGTGATTCTTGTTGTTGACCCATATATATAGATAATATATACATATATAAGAGGAAGAAGTTACTAATGAATTGATCATGATGATCATGAAAGGTTGATAATTATGATAGGTTAATGATTATAAGGGGTTGAAAGGTCTCACATTTAAGATGCATCATAGGTTGTATTTTGTATTCTAAATGTTGGACATGAGGGTAGAATTGGGATAAGATTTTAGGATGTGATGAGGTATTGGATTATGTTAAATTTACTATTCTACCCTTCTAAGTGTCTTAAATGTCCATAAAGTTCCAATTATACCCCCATCATGTAAGCATACTTCAATTGTACATGTTGCTTGAATAGTTAAATACTTAACAAAATTACAATCTTGACCATCACTCGTCCTTAATAAGATAATATAGATACACCAGTAGAGGCTCAAGTAGGGAGCTCTACCCAAACAAATTACATCATGATGTTTGATAAAATTCAAATCCAACAAAAAGGGCCAGCATGCAAACTTCATAATTTATAAGGGTAGAAAATGGAGAAGTTTAAATGCTAAAAATTAGAATTCTCCAAACCTGGAGACGGAAAGCTTTAGGAAATGACATTAAAAAAACGTTTTAATTTCCATGAAGACCCACCACCAAACAATGGTTTCTCATTCGTAACCGACAAAAATAACAAAGGTCTATTACTATTTTGGCTTCATTTGGAATTTGTTTCCGTCGAGAGAACATCAACGACTCAACCAATATTACGGGGTCAAAGAAGAAAATATTTTCAGGCTATTTTTCTTTGTATTTGTTTCATTAATAGTTTTAATTAAACCTGACAATTCGGACAAGCTGGGTGAGTTTGGGTCATAGGTCAAGAAGGGTTTTGGTTAGGATGTACATATTAAAAAAAGGTTAGAATGAATTTGGAACAAAATGAGTTAATGTCAAAATGGGTTTAGGTTAAGATGGGTTAAAACTAAAATAATTGGAAAATTAAAAATAAATTAATAATAAAATATAAAAAATAAAAGTAAAATAAAAAAAATTAAAAAACTAAAAAGTAATAATAAAAAAATATAAAATGCGAACATATCTATAACTTATAATAAAAGAATTGAATATTGATGAGGTGACATTCAATGGAGGCCTAAGAAAAGCCATTTTAATGATATGACATTCAAAGAGACATTCTCCTTCTTGAGTTTGGCATGTGTCATGCCATGTGGCAAATTAAAAATAAATAAATAATAATATAAAACCTAATCTACTAAATTTAAATTGAGTTATTTTAGAAAAAAAGAATTTAAAAACAAATTTAAATTTTTCTCTCTTATTTTCCTCATATAATTGTTAAACGTTAATATCTTTTATATACGATATTTTTTAAAGAAAAAAGTTACACCAAATTAACGAGCGTTTTATTATCTTTTCAACGAGTACCATAGTTCTATATAAAAAACAGAGAAAAAAACAACTATTTTTTGTGGGGTTTCGTTCATACAGGAAAAAAAACCACAAAGTGTTCAGGTTATTCATTAATAATGTTTTTTCTTTTATATCAGGTTCTTATCTACGATGTTGAAATTCAGCTCAATCGCCATGCTTTCATTGAAATTTTACTCTTTTAAAAATGCATAGGTATACTTCATCAAGAGAAGGTAGGAGAAAGAATCGCGCAACACTGCAACACCTGGTGTCACCTTATAGCAAGGTTATTTTTTTTATTTTTTTAATTACAAGAGGTAATAATTATTACTATTAGTATTAATATTATTAGAATTGTTATATTTTTTAATCTCGGGACGCTCCCAAGATAAAAGCTAGTGTTAAAATATGGCGAAGTCTTTGATGCACTTAATTTTCATCAGATCATTAGTTATAGTCCTTTATCCTCAAACCTTCGAAAGCTAAGATTCATCAAAACACCACTTTCTAAATTATTAAGGAAAATAAGTATATTTTGACTAACATAATCTATACTCCTTTAATATGCATATTGAATGGGTAATTTTGTAATTTCACTTGCTCCTTAGAAATTAAGAGTTTTACATGCTTAGAAGCAAATAGTACAACATTCTGATGCATAAACTCTTAGATATCCTTAAAAAAATTGATGGGAATGACTAGAACCCACTTAATGATACTACCCGACCCAACCAAGGATGTTTCAGCACTCTCTTGGTAAACCAAAGAAGTTCTTTCGGAAAGAAAAAATTAAAATCCTTCCCTCATAGTGATAACATCTACTGGTCAAAGATAAGATTATTTTATTTCAAAAGATATATTGCCATAAATGGTTCCTTTGGATTTAGCTGATGATACATCCTTTTTTTTTTTTTTTTTTTTTAACGGCAAAACTTCTATATATAAATATAGAGCCCAGCAAGAAACTGGAGGACAAAACATACAAAAACAACGGCAAACAAACGCTGCCGCGCTAACAGAGAACCAACAGCTAGATTAAGTTTGACACATTAAACATAGACCAATCCTCCCATGTGATAGCTGGACCATTCGCTCTATGCCGAATCCAAACGAACACTTCCTCTTTGATCGAATCCACAGACAGATGAACCGGAATAAAGGTATTATCGAACGCCGCCTTATTTCTCGCGTGCCAAATCTTCCACGTAGTAGCCATCGCTACCATGCGCACTAACTTTTTCCATCTTCTACCACCCGACTCCTTTGAGAGGGCCTCCATCAACCCAGCAAGAGTATTAACATTTAGCGGCCACGAGACTTTAATCCACCTAAGAATGTTCCACCAAATACATTTTGCGAAAAGGCAGTTGACAAACACATGGTTACCATCTTCCTCCTCAATTCCGCATCTCGGACACAAAACACTCGGCACCATGATTCCCCGGGCCGATAAAGCTTTCCGCGAAGCCACCTTTCCACCTTCAGCTCTCCACAAAAGATAGTTCGCCTTCGGCAATGCCCATGAGTTCCACTCGAACGGTTGTTCCACACTAACCCCCACTCTAAGTCTATCAATTTCCAGCCTCACCTCTTTGACAGAAAATCCCACCCCAGTAGTGTTCTCCCACTTCCAAACATCTTTACCATCATTAAGTGAAAGGTTTTGAAGAAACCTCATTAGCTCGCCAATCTTAGCCCACTCCTGATGAGTCGTAGGGCTATTGATCCAATCCCATCCCCAAAAAATGACTTCCCCTCTGAAGCTAATGTGATCCGCAACGGACCCATTTTTATTTCTAGCCAGTCTAAACACCTCGGGATAATCCTCTTTCAGAACCATATTTCCAGCCCATTTGTCCTTCCAAAACCGGACCGAATTACCGTCCCCGACCTTGACCCGCAACCTGTCATTCAAAACAATACCCGCATTGAGAAACTCTTTATTAACAGAGCCTATATTCTTCCAAACCCCCGTGATGGCATTATTAAGGGGGATAAGGCACCGATCCTGAACCGACTTGTGAATCGAGGAGATCACCGACACCCACAGTTGTGAAGGGTTATCCCTCACTCTCCACCACCATTTGGCGAGCATCGCAAGGTTAAAATCCCGAATGGCCCCTAATCCGTAACCGCCCAACGACTTGGCTTTCAGAATAGTCTCCCACCGAACCCACCGCATTTTAGTCCTTGGCCCGTTCTTTCCCCAAATGAAGTCTCTCCGCAGTTTCTCCATCTTATGAATGACCGCTTTCGGGGCTTTAAAAAGTGAAAGAAAGTATGAGGGGAGGCTGCCCAAAACGGACTTTGCCAGGGTAAGTCTGCCAGCAAAAGAGAGTAGTTTAGCTTTCCAAGAAGACAGTCTCGAGCTCATTTTATCGATAACTGGTTGCCAATGGGCAATTCTATTCATACTCGCACCAATTGGGATTCCCAAGTAATTGAAAGGAAGGGATCCCACTCTACAGTTAAGGATTCGGGCCATAGTATTAACTTCACTAACATCAACTCCAATTCCAAAGATCGAGCATTTTTTATTATTCACCGACAAACCCGTCACCAGCTGAAGACATCTCAAAAACCTGCTTAAGCTACGGACATTCGATTCGCTCCATTCCCCAACAAAGAGGACATCATCTGCGTAACACAAATGAGAGATACACGGCCCGTCATTAGGAACTTTAACCCCGTGATACAATCCCAAGTCCACCGCCCTATTCATTAGCATCACCAACACCTCCATCGCCAAAATAAACAGGAACGGAGACATAGGATCGCCTTGTCTTAAGCCCCGCTTCATCCTGAATTCCTTAGTAGGCGAACCATTGACCAAGACCGAACCTCTACTGGACAATAAACAGCTTCTAATCCAAGAGATCCAAGTTTCGGGGAAACCCATAAACTCCATGGTTTTAAAGAGACATTTCCAGTTAAGGGAATCGTACGCCTTTTGGAAATCCACTTTAAAAACCAGCATTTTTTCTTTCTTTTTCTTTTTCCAGGCAATTAGTTCGCTTATTATGAGAGGGTTATCCAAAATGTTGCGTTCCCCGACAAATGCCGCTTGATTCGGAGATATAAGCGAACCCATGACCGGCTTCAGCCGGTTGGACAGAACCTTGCCCACTATTTTATAAGCCGCCCCAATTAATGAAATAGGTCTGTAATCCCCGATTCCCAAAGGGGCGGAAGCCTTTGGGATTAAAGCAATAAACGAAGAGTTGCACCCGACCGCAAAGGATCCAGACGCATGAAAATCGCCGAACATCTTCATAATGAACCGCTCAAGGTTGGGCCAAAAGACTTTCAAAAACTTAAACGTGAACCCGTCCGAACCTGGGGCTTTATCCCCATCGCACTCCCGAATGGCAGATACGACTTCAGCCCCCGTAAAAGGTTGGATAAGGGCCTCCGCATTTACCGTCGTTAGAGTCGGCATTCCGAGGTTAGAGAATGACGGCCTCCTTCTCATTGGTTCAGAGAATAATTTTCGAAAGTACCTCCAGATCTCTTCCTTAATCACCACCGGGTTCTTCGTCCAAACTCCATTAACAAGCAGCCCATTCAGTCGTCTCTTCGCCAAATTAATGTTCACACAACGATGAAAGTATCCCGAATTCTCATCGCCTAGTTTAATCCAGTTGAGTCTCGCTTTTTGCCTCAAATCCTTTGCTCTATCCCCTTCCAATTTTCTGACTTTTACTTTAAGAGCCGCACGTAACTGCTTCTGGATAGACGACAAAGAGCCTCCTTCTGCCACCCTTTCCAATTCCCCAATAACTTTCAAACACGCCCCCATTTCCTCCTCTTCTGTTTTTCTCGCCTTATCTCTCCAAATTTTGATATCCCTTTTGATGGACTTTAGCAGCTTAGTAAACCCAATGATACCATTCCCATAACCCACCCCCACAGCCACATTTTTCAAAACAATATCTTTCATCTCCGCTTTTCCTACCCAAGAGTTAAACATCTTGAAAGGAATAGGGCCATAGTCAATCTTGTCACACGATAAAACCAACGGTCGATGATCAGAATACCCACTCGGCAGGACTTCCAAAACCGCATCCGGCCAGGATCCCATAAACTCTTGACACACAAAAATCCTATCCAATTTGCTTAGCTTTTCGCCGTTATCCGAAATATAAGTAAAATTCCCGCCGATCATATTATACTCCAATAACCCCACCGTAGCGATAAACTCATTAAACTCTGCGGCCGCATTAGCATCAAATCTGGAATTCATTCTATCCTCTACTCTACGAACCTCGTTAAAGTCGCCCAGGACAACCCATAGGCCCGAGAACTGGCCCATGACCTGGCCTATCTCTCCCCAAACCCTTCTGCGGTCTCCAAAATCTCTAGGAGCGTAAACATTAATAATACTTATACGAGTAGCAACCCCTTTCAAAAACCCGGACACAAGTAAGAAGTTCTGATTTTTAACAACGTTATCAACCGAGAGAAGGTCCGAATCCCAGACCGACAGAATACCCCCTGATCTACCCAAAGCCCCTACCGACTCGAAGTTAAACGCGGTACCGTCCCAGAACCTTCTAAGAAACCACTCAGAAAAAGAAGATTGATGAGACTCTTGTAAAGCGAGAAAAGAAAATCGAACCTTTCGTTTAAGCTTCTGTATCCAGATATGTTTCTCCGGATCGCTAACCCCCCTTATATTCAAGGACAGAAAATTCATGAGGAACCCGTAAACGCCAAATCCCCTTTAACCATTTTCTTCACCCGATTACCGAAACTATCAAGGCCAATCCCGAGCTTTTTACCAAATTCCACAGTGGCTTCAACCTCCGCATCAAGCACATCTCTGACTGGATGATTAACCAGCCCTTCTTCCGACGTGCACTTCGGAGTGCCGGTTTCCCCATTTAGCATATCAGCAGCAGCAACAGAGTCCCCTCTATTGAGACCATCCCCCGGGTTAAGTTGCCATATAACCTCATCCAGCCCAAAAGGGTCTGGGTCCTCATTCAAGTCAAAAGAAATGTTGCTATTGTGGGCTGAAGTTACAAGCCTACTTTGATCTTTATGTTTGGGCCTGATGGTAATAAAACTTCGGCCCACATTCCCTTCTCCAAGATCAGACCCAATAAGAGAAATTGAAACATTCTTCTCACCAGACCCCACCACCACATTCTCCTGACACCTAGGAGATACCACTTCTGGCGACTTTTCTATATCCATATAATTTTTGTCCTCATGCATTAAATGCTCCGTTGACAATTCGAAATTGACCCGTTCACCTACCACCTGACAACTGACCACCCCCTTATCTCCGTTCACCGACTCCGGCAACCGGCACGTCGGAGATGAAGCCTGCTGATCGTCCTCCTTACCAGAACTGAGAAATGCCGGGCTCCAGCTGACATCAATTTCTTGCACCCACACCGAAAATCTATGGCCTTGCCAGGACATCCAAACCTTTTTGTTGATTTTAACCCCATCATTAACAACCACTGCCATTGTTTCATCCGAAAGGTTGCCATTAACCAATTCAGCACTAGACCTCCCCACCAGTCTGCCACACCTCTCCCCTATCCTGTTAAAGACGTGTCGATCCCAGAGATTGACTGGAACTCCAACAACTTTGATCCAAGCAAGTCTTTAAAAAACAGGGGGTACCCCTTCCCACACGTACAACCTCGAGAACCAACCGGACCAAAGGTCATATTTGTTAGATAGGAACATATCAGCATCCTTAACCGTTAGAAACGACACCATAATCTTCAAACCTCCCAAATACCGAACATCAGCTCCCTTTAGAGCCTCGTCACTAAGTAGCTCCATAAGCGTATCAAGCTGAGCCACCTCCTTGACTTCCCCGATAAGAGACCTGAAACCCCATGTCTTGAACGCCTTCGAAGGCATCTAGGGGAGATCAATGAAAATATCAGGATTCCCTTGGGCGAAGACACCGTTACCCTTATTAGCAACATCCGGATTGGATCCTCCCCAAGCCTGACCTAAGGCCTTATCCACTTTTCTAGGACACTCAGAATACCCCTTAGATTTCTCGCCAATCCGCGAGAAGACAGATTTACCGTCTACCGGTCTTGGAATCACCGTCTTCGACCCATCCCTCTGAAATTTGGCCAAATTAACTCCCACCACGGCCCCATCAATGGTTACCCCACTCAGCTTCAGTAGCCAAGCTTCGACGTCGTTCACACCTGAGAATCGAATAAATCCGAATCTATTCCCACCTCCGTCAGGTTTCCGCGGAACGAAGGCGTCTTCCAGATTACTGACATGCTCGAAGGCTTTCCATAATCTATTCCCATTACAATCCGTTGGAAGATTAGACACGTAGAACGTAGCACAACTCCTGAGCCATTCTTCTCTACTTTGAAACTTTTTTTCATTCCTCTTTTCTCTCCTGCTTAAAACCCTCTGCCAAGGCCTGTCCGAATCATCCCTCATCTTCTGTTGAGCTTCTAATTTTCTTCTTCTCAGATCTTCATATTCTTCTTTCTCCAGCTCCGGTGGTTTTCTCCAGCTCCGGTTGGTCATGGTTTTTTTTTAAAACCTATTTGAATCACTTTTAGCTGATGATACATCCTGCATTCTGAACAACCCCTAATCGATTTTGGCTGCAACCTGAATGACCTGGGTTATTCTGATTCAATTGTCGAAAGAGGAAGCGGTTCGACAGTTGGCTTCTTGAATTCTGAAGCAGGCATACACGAAAGAAGTGGAGATGGCTCCAATTTCAAATTTCAAATCTCATGTCTCTCTTATAAAGTAAATCAATTTCAGAAGGCAATTCACCTCCATCTCCGTCGTTGCAAACCTATGTATGCCTGGTAAGCCTTTCCGAGTTTAGCTCCTATGTTGTTGCAAAATTAAGGTTCTAACTAAATTCAACTGTATTTAAAATTTACAATAACCATATGTTCAGTTACAATTTAGTGCTTGGGATTTTGATTATTATATAATATTGGTTTGGTTAGGGTTCGTGGTGCAGGTTTCACTTTATTATATGAAAGTGAATGAAATATTCATAATTCCATACATTCATATTTTACAAGTATGATTTGTTGTTTCTTATGATTTGCGTCCTCACTTTTAATTGTAGTATTCTCATTATTTTTATAATTTGACCTTTATACATTGTTAATGAAACTCGTGATCTGGTTTTGCAGCGGTTAATGATCAGTTCTGCTAAAATACAAAACAAAAGCAATGGGGTATTTTGGGTGTGTGAGTCTTATAAGGTGTTTATTAAGTAATCTGGGTGTGTGTGTTTGATTTGACAAATGCCATAAGAAGATAAGTTATTTAAGGTGGAAAACTAAATATCAATGTCAAAGGCGATTATTTCAGATATGCATCTAAAGCGATTATTTCTACATTGGGTCTTGATATATTAGTAAAACTTATTCAGATTTTGAGTTTGAGTTTCTGATTATTAACTCAAAGTAATCATTTGAAGCGTTCCAGTAGAATTAAAAATTAAAGATGTCATGCTTAGTGTTTAAAACTGCATAGTTCAAAAATACATAAGCTTATTCCATCTAGACTTGAAGTTATCAGAAACAGTTTGAATAGGGCAGGCATGATAATTGCAGCATCATCATTCTAACACAAGGATGGACCATCCCCACTGATAATTGAACAATGTAGCATTGGCTCAAATTTTCTTACTCTTTCTTTAAATCAAAATATGTATTACTTGGAAGTTTAACACCAATCTACTTTCTAGCCAACCCTAAAGAGCTAATTCAATTCTTAATAGTGATATTAAGGATAATTACAATTTATGATTAAATTCAATGATACAAAGGGAATAAGTCTTTTTTTGAACGCCACAAAGGGAATAAGTCATATATCAAAAGAGTCTTTAGAAGAGCGAGCACATTATTATTTTGCTGCATTTAGTGTGTGTCTGTGTTTTCCTAACCATACCTATGTCTGCACATTATTGTAGTAAATTCAATACAGTCCTTTATAAAATTCAATCAAAGTGTTTGTAGGTCAGCTCAACTCGACCCTTACTCAACTCGACCCTTTTATATTCCGATGAGTTTAACCCATTTCAATTTAAAACACCATAATTTGACCCATTATTATTTGTTCACTGTGTTTTGACCCATTTCATTTAAATCACTATACTTTGACCTGTTTTGTATTTGTTAGCTAGATTTTGACCCATTTCATTTTAAATTGCTATAATTTGACTCAATTTATATATGTTTACTAGATTCTTCCAGGATTAAGTTTAAACTATTTTATTTTCAACTGCTATTTTTCGTTTATATTCATTGATAATATATTTTTTTCTTTTATGTTCTGTTGTATTTGTTTGTGTCCTTTTGGTATTACTATTTTACTGTCTTAAGTGTAAAGTATTTAATACTTATAGAATTATGAACCTGGTTAGTGTTTTGTTTTAACTAGATTTTGGTAAGCAACCGTGATAAACTTCAACTAAATTTTCAACATAAAAAAGGATGGGAGTATCACCTGTTGCAGCAAATCACAAATTAGCATGTGGAAAGACGCGTTTGGACCAATGCAATTTTTATGTGAATTGTGAAGGACGCATTTGTATCAATATGGGCTATCTTTTCATGATTATTTCTTGTATCAAGTTATTTGATCATTGCAATTTTTTCAGAATCGGACCGGACATTAAACCGGACGTCTTATTAAGGTTGGATCAATAAAATATTAAATGGTTTTTAATAAGGTAAAATATAAAAAGAATTAGTTAAGAAAATAAATATTAGCCAATGATGTCCAGCCCAGCTGGTCGGAGGTGGGAGGGTTTACTCCTTAGGGAGGTTCCCGCCCGGGCTTGGTCTCAGGTTCGAGTCCCCTCACTCGCACTAAGGGGTGAGAAATTCAACACCCGCGTTTGGCCTGGATTCGAACTGAGGTTGAGAGGTTGTGCGTCGTTTGGATTCTCCGCTGAAACATACCTTCCAAAAAAAATAAATAAATATTAAATAAATAAGAGATAAACATAAAGTTATGATTTGATAATATTATTTAATATGATAGAGAATTGAGATAATCATAAGGTTTTTATTTATTATAGGGGAATAGGATTTTAATAACCTAAACTATTCGAAATTGGTCGTTGACAACTCAAACTAAAAAATTGGCCATATTTAATATGTACTATTAACCTATTGGATTCTGGCACCCAATTTAGGTTAAGTCACTAACCCAGTTGGATTGGGTGCCACGTCAGATTGTGGGTGCCACATCAGCCAAAACACTATCTGGATTAGTGACTTAACCCAAATTGGGTACCATAATCCAATAGGTTAATAATACAGGTTATATATGGCCAATTTTTTTAGTTTGGAGTGCCAACTGCCAATTTCGAATAGTTTAGTTTAATAAAATTCAATTCCCTTTTTTTATATAGTGAAATAATAATAAAGATAAAAATTATTAGTTAATAAATATTATGTTATTTATAGCATAAAATGGCATATGGTGGACCGAAACAAAGAAAGAGAAACAAAGAAAGAGAAGAGACGAGGTACGTCAATGGGAAAAAGAAAGAGGAGAGACGGAATGAACATAGACAAAGAGAGAGGATAAGGTTTTTATACAACGAGGAAAATGTGTTTTAATTTTGAAGATGTGTTTTAATTTTGAACATGATACCATGTTTAACCATCAAACAAGAACTATTATTCTTAAAGAAACTATGAAGTTATACAAGCTATAGTTACATCTTACAATTTATTATTGTATAATCTCATCTTACATAGTATTACTATATTATAGATAGACCACACGATTGCTAAGAAACTAACAGACCTATAAAATATATCACAAGAGTATTTATAAACTAGCAGAAAACGAGTATCGCGTTGTAAGTTCTTGTCGCCGCAGCATCGCGCGGGTTTTCTGCTAGTATATATATATATATATATATATATATAGGGTAGGGTTTCTAAGAGAACCAACGCCTATTTAAAAACTGAGAGAACCATTCTGGGCCACACATTTCATATAAAGGCAAAAAAAAAAAATAATTTTTTTTTGCTTTAATCGCACATTTTTATGCAAGGAAATTTTTTTTATTTTTTTTCATTTTTTTTCATTTATACATATGTGTATATGACAATTATACATATGTGTATATAGCAATTATACATATGTGTATATAGCATTTTTTAGCTATACATATGTGTATATTTCAGTTATACATATGTGTATATTGCATTATACATATGTGTATATATAATCTAATATATAATTGTTTATGAATTTTAGTTGTAATATGATTTCGTTATATATAATCTAATATATAATTTCACGGATAAAAGGTATTTATTTACTTACATCTTATTATGAGTTTACTGTAACAAATATTGTGGTATTACAATTAACAAAATGAGTCTTATGGCTCTTGAAGGAGCGAGTTATCCCAACTTTTTAAAGCTTTTATTTGTTAGATTGTGCTCTACCAACTATTATTATCTTCGTTCTACTGTCATCTCTTTCATTACTTAAGGGTTTGTTTAAAAGAAGGTCATTATTTTAGGGGCTTATATATTTTTTTTTTGCTATTGTTCAAACTATCAGGTGTAACCTATATATGGCCGAAGACTATCCTTGGTAAGAACTTGGACCCAGATCATAGGGCTTATTTGATATGCAACGGCTCAAAGACACATATAAACTCTCGCATGCTAAGTTGTGGTGTCTTAGATTGCTTATCGGAGTAAAAAGATGGTACTCTGAATTGAAGTCTACAGTTTTTTTGAAATGTTAATCTCGCAAGTGACATTTATTAGTATATGTATTATGGTATTTGAATATAGTTGCTTTAATTTGAACTTTGAATTATATTTTCCTATTAATGTCGTTTGTCTGTGTCATCTAAATCTTGTGTGTGCCATCATTTGATTATTTTTTCTTAGAATTTTGTTTCATAGTTACGTTAGGGAAATGTGGTCGTGCATGATGTTTTAAAAAATTAATTGGTTCCCTCAAGGGTTATTAAGTTTTGGACCCTGCTAGGTTTACTCTGCTGCAAAAATAGGCTAATGTAAAAAAGAACAAAAGGTTGAAAAGACAGTGTCAAATTACTAATATTCGACAAATGAGGAAAATTTACAAATAAGACAAGACAACAAATGTTGTGTAAAAGAATTATTTAGAGACTTATGATTTTCTTATTTGTTTGTGAATAATTGTTATCGATTTAATGTCGCACTTCAAGAGTAAGGAGAGAGAGATGGAGTCGAATTTTAATTTTGAGACAAACAGAGAACTTATAAATAAGACAATAAATGTGGTTTACAATAAAAAATTTAGAGACTCATGATTAGGCTTATTTGTTTGTGAATTATATGTTTTCAATTTGACATACAGATCTAGGGGACATTTCTTTTATTTAAAAACATTATTTACAACTTATTATTTATATATTTGTCATTGTATAACCCGTGTAGCACACGGGTACTTAAACTAGTTCCTATAATATATTAATTAGATTTTAAACACATCCCATCTTTTAATCTCCACCATCCATCTTTAAATTTAATGATTAAAAACACTTTCTACACAAAATCATTTTCCTACAGGAACTCTACCCTATACACACACACACACATATATATATATATATATATGTGTGTGTGTGTGTGTATGTGTGTGTGACAAACACTGGCTAGCTGTAGAATTGATCAGAAGACTTGACCTCCAAAAACCTAAAATTAGTCACAATGAAAGTGATTTCAGATACACATATATTCAAAATACATGATAAACAAAAAAGCTTATAAGAACTGTTGTATACATAATTTTTTAAAATAAAAGAAAGGTTATAAAAATATGTTAAATGGGTCAAAAACAACCAAAAACTTATAATTTTGTTCTGGGTCATGTCAACTCCACCCGAACCTTTCAACCCATTACCCAACTTGGTTGACTAGTGTTTTTCGCCACCTATTTAGAATAATGTAATCATATTAATAAAGACAATGTTACCTAAACGTGGCTACTATCATATGTCAGATACATTGATTCAATATCTTTCGCAAGTCCTTCCTCTATATCATTATCATTTTCATTTGAATACATAAAAGGATTAAAAGATGATTTACATTCTAAATACACATCTAACTGTGATTTTTCTCTCTCAACATTCTTAAATTCGCTTGTAAATGACTTAAATCCAACCAAATCATCAAATGTGTCGACGCCAATATTTGAACTCCCGGTTGTTGAAGAACTTGCCATTGAGAAAATACGATACTTCTTATCATACAACTTATGCATTGAAAATAATCTCCAATGTCTTTTTACGTACTTCATCTATCATGTTAAGTTTTTTTTTAAACAAAATTCAACAACCTTAAACTTATATTGTGGATCTAGAACAACTGCAAAAGACAATATCATGCTATAACTTTCCTAATATTTATCAAATTTTCTTTTAATTTCTTTTTCCATGTCACTTATCATGTTATCAACATGGTTGATCTGATCTTCGATAAACTTTTGAATCTTCCACACATTATGAAAATATAAGTTGGAGGTAGGATAAGAGCTACCCGAAAACAAAGTTGTGATATTATTAAAAGGTTTCAATAAACTTGTGATGGTTTCCATCCTTGTCCATTCCTCCTCTGATGGAAAAGTCTTGTAACTAGATTCAACTAGTGCTAATCGAGCATAAGCTTTACGATAAGCCAATGCACTATCGAGTATGTATAAGATATGTAGAAGTCCATCTGGTTACAATGTGACACCCGGCAAATTCTGGTTAACAACGTTGTCTAGATGAAAGTCTACCTTAGCGAGTCACGCGTATATTGCACTTAACTGGGTTAGTTAAGTCGGGTTATGGTTCGGGAACTATCGGTTTAGTCTAGAAGATCATTGGATGTTGGTCTAGAGGTTCATTAGATGTCAGTCCTTAACCAAGTGTACAAACGGTGACGATTTGTAGGATCGTCAGGGCATACGGAACATACAAGTCTCGATTCCCGGGAATTGGTGAACGAGTGTGAATATGTGTATTTACAAGTGTTATGTGTTTACAATCATTATGTGACTTGTCGGTATGTGAATATGTGTTAACATATGTTAAAACGGGGTTTAACGCGCAAAATACATCGAACCAACCCCTATAGGACTATAAATACAATGCTTGACCTCCTAAACTTCATAATACAAACCCTAGTCGTCCCATAACCCGCCCCAACACACACACAACCTCTGGAACGCGATTTTTGATCAAAACACAAGGTTTCAAGCTTAATCCATCATTCTTTCACAAATCTAAGGTTTGGTTTCCATCCATGCAATCTTTATAAACGTTTTTATTCAATCCCTAATGGTCCAGACCTGTTCTAAAACGAAAAAGCTTTCTGGAAATCGTTAATAAGTGTTATTAATCGGATTCTAACAATCATACATGTGTTATGTGTGTTTATGATTAATATCTAGGGTTTTTATGATTAAAGATTAGTGATTAACATGTTGTTAGGTTAGTTCAGAATAATATTGATGTCATGATTAATGAAATCTGAGTAATTGATTATTAGGGTTATAGTTATGCATGTCAATGTGGTGTTTCATGCTATGTGTATGGCGTTTGGATTACATGGTTGCATGCAGGACTGATAATACGAGGCTAAACGAAGGATTTTAGTTTAAACATGTTTGGAATAGTTGTTGGGATGATATTGGATGGTTACACACGTTCTGGATCTGATTTGGAGCGTTAAACGCGCGAAAAACCGGAACAGCAAGGTTACAGGCGATTAGCAACCCTAATCGCCTATGTTAGGGGCGATTAGGAGGCTAATTGCCTATGTTTCATGCGAGTAGGGCTAAATGCTAGTAGTTACATGCGATTAGCCCTAAATGCTAGTAGTTACATGCGATTAGCCCTAAATGCTAGTAGTTACATGCGATTAGCCTTCCTAAATGCCAGTTGACCAACCTAAATGCTAGTTGACTTTTCCTAATCGCGTGTACTGCTGCTGTAAGTATAAATTAGCATTCCGAGACCCGATTTGACATGTAGGAACATGCTAGGAACCCCGTAACATATCTAATAACTTGGTAACATATGTTTGGATGTAATTCGGTGATACGTGAGCTATGTGCTATAACTTGTTGTGCGTTAACGTATGTTAAGTGTGATTGCATGATTGCATGTTTGAGAGCGTAAACATAACACGGGGAGTCTCGGGTCACCAATGGGATGTCGAGTCTTGTACTTTGGGGTCAGTTAAACAGTCACGGTGTTTTCAAACGAAGTTGGTTATGGTCTGGACATCTAGGGACTAACTAACCTGCGGGTTATTAGTCTAAATACTTGTAACTATCATATGTTAGGTCGCCGCTTTACGGGACTAGCATAGCTGCTGAGTTATTCGTATTACGAAGTAACGCAACTTAAGGTGAGTTTACGGCCCCTCTTTTAAACTGGTTTCACATTTTCGGGGGAGAAAACATGTGTTAAAACGATTATTTGGTAACTACTGTCATACTATGGGTTTCTATTGTGTACTACACGATCTTTGGAAGTCCCGGGGGGAACCATGAATGTGCGGGTTTGCACAACGGGGAAATGTGAATAGCGCTATTTGGAGTGACCAACCCCGCTCGTCGACTTGGAGGGTCGGCGGGTGCATATTGTCTCAAACAGGAACAACAGGAACAACAGGGTTACTACATCGGGCACACATTTGGTTTACGAGTTAGTAATGGTTTTCCAATCGTGGTAGTAACAAAACATACGCCTAGCTAGCGTACACTGGTTTTCGATTTGTTATAGTATGGACAGGTTGACTTGGTACTTGGATTACAAAACCTGTAAACTCACCAGCATTTTTGTGCTGACGTAAACTTTTACATGTTTTCTCAGGTCGCTAAGGTAGCACGACTGGACTAGGGCGCACGCGTCTGCACGGCGTCTAGTTAGGGTTGCATGGTCTTACAAACGTTGAACATTTGGTTTACTATTGAATATTGTTTTGAATAAGCTTCCGCTGTAAACGGGGATTTTAAACATTGTTTTGAAATTGCATTATGTTCATGTTAGACTTGTTTATTGTGATCGTTGGTTTGGATCCTGGTTTGTCATGCGCCTCGCGGTAAAACTCCGCAAGTGGATTTTGAGGGTGTGACAGATTGGTATCAGAGCCAATGGTTATAGTGAACTAGGACTGCATGTAGAGTCTAGTCTATAGCCGAGTCGCACACACTAGACGATCACATGGTACTAAACATTATGGTGGTTTACGTATGGTCTTGTCGGGGTGTCTCTAAATCATTCGGTCTTTCTACGTTACATCATCCGTTCTATCTTAGGTCGGGTTACTTACTTTCTAGGCAGTGTAGTATATTGGAGTGAATCTTGTACTCTTGAGATTTGTCCAAGGCTCGGACTTCTCCCTTTCATACTCCAATAGCAACACTTGCTATAAACTACCGTAGTATTACGGTGTATAGCTAAGAGTCCATGCCCGGTGATTTGAACTTTGAACTAGGAGAACACTTGGAGGACCATGTAGAGCGGTTTATCATTTTGGGTGCACACAAAATCATAAACCGAAATGCATGGAAGCCCTGGTGAGCTCTGGGTTTGGAGTGATAGTCCTGGATTGGATCTAGCTTTGTTCTTGTGAACATTAGTGGTTATCTTTAACTGCGAAACTAAATTTTCTCGTTCTTTCTGCCAGAATCATGTCTGGAGTACGAGGAGGACGTGGAGGTGGTCGCAATGGTGGACGTGGTGGTGGTCGCGGTGGTGCTGGTGGTCGTGGAGGTATTAACCTATCGCAGGCTGATCTGAAAAACTTGCTCCAAGCTGCCTTCCAGTTAGGGCACAACGGTGGTGGTAAGTTGATTTATCCATTTTCTTTGCCTCATTGGTGAACCTTGTTTACATTCTTCGTGGTTTCTCATGCGTTTCATTTCAGGTGGTCCTGTTAACCCACCCCCACCCATGTGTACCTACAAGATGTTTCGGGATTGTAAGCCTCAGGAATTCTCTGGCACTGAGGGTGCGGTGAGCTTACTTAGGTTGCTGGAGAAGGTGGAGTCAGTGTTTCTGATGTGCAACTGTCTCCCGGAGGATCGAGTTAAGTATGCTGCTGCGTTATTCCAGGATGTTGCTTTGACCTGGTGGAATAATATCACCCAGAATATGGGTATTGGGGAGGCGTATGCTATGCCTTGGGAAAACTTTGTTCAGCTGCTGAAGCGTGAGTACTGTCCAAGGGAAGAGGTGCAGAAGTTAGAGCACGAGGTGTGGAACCTCAAAATGTCTGGGTCTGAAATTGAGAAGTATACTGTGAGGCGTAATGAGTTGGCAGTGTTGTGTCCCGATCTGCATGTGCCAAAATACAGGAGGATTGAGCATTATATCTCGGGGTTAGTGCCAGAAATCGCAGGGTTGGTAGCTGCGGGAAATCATCCTACATACGCAGAGGTGGTCCGATCGGCTCATAGGATGACCAACTTAAAGGTGAATGAGGGTATTTTGCCTGCTAAGGGTTCGACTGTCAAGGCCCCAGAGAACAACAAGCGCAAGTGGGATAATGAAGGGAAGGGATCTGGGCCAGCACAGCAGAGTAAGAGGTTCGATAATGGGGGTTCTTCTTCTTCGGGTAACAAGCAGGGTGGTTATGCGGGGAAACTGCCTAAATGTAACAAGTGTGGGCGTCATCATCAAGGGAACTGCGATAGTAACCGTTGTCATCGCTGCCAGCGGATTGGGCATTTTGCTAAGGATTGTCGGGTTACACTTCCATCGACCCAGGCCCCGACTACTAACTCAGCTCCTACTACTCAAGGGACTACGGGAAGACAAGGATGTTACAACTGCGGGGAGACTGGGCATTACAGGAAGGATTGCCCAAAACTGAAGCAGGGTGGAAACAACGGTAATGGGAACAACGGGGGCGGTGGCAGGAATGCACGCGCCTTCGTCATTGGAGCCGCTGAGGCTAGACAGGATCCTGACACAGTTACCGGTACGTTCCTTCTCAATAATCGTTCTGTTAGTGTGTTATTTGATTCTGGTGCCGACAAGAGTTTTGTATCCATGGAAGTTAGTCGACTGCTAGATGTAGTACCCATACCATTAGAGACTAAGTATATTATTGAGTTGGCTGACGGTAAAAAGATTGAAGCTACTAGTATCCTTCGGGAGTGTCAATTAGAGTTTTCGGGTTTATCGTTCCCCATCGACCTTATGCCGGTACCTTTGGGTAGTTTTGACATAGTGGTAGGCATGGATTGGTTGTCTTTGTATCGCGCGGAGATTGTCTGTTACGACAAGATTATTCGGATTCCTCTCCCTGATGGAGAATTCCTTTCTGTATATGGTATCAAGGGCGGTGTTCCTCTAAATATCATCTCTAGCATGAAAGCCCTTAAGTGTCTTCGAAAGGGTTATCCAGCCGTTTTGGCACTTTTATCTGGTTCCTCTGGTGATGAGAAGAAGATCGACGATATTCCTGTCGCACGCGAGTTTCCTGATGTATTTCCTGATGATTTATCTGGTCTTCCTCCCCATCGTCAAGTCGAGTTCGGTATTGATCTTGTACCAGGGGCTGCTCCTATTGCCCGGGCCCCCTACCGTCTTGCACCTCCCGAGATGCAGGAATTGTCTAGTCAGTTACAGGAACTCTTGGACAAGGGTTTTATCAGACCAAGTTCTTCCCCTTGGGGAGCCCCGATTCTATTCGTCAAGAAGAAGGATGGAAGTTTCCGATTATGTGTGGACTACAGAGAACTGAACAAATTGACCGTCAAGAACCGTTATCCTCTTCCACGTATTGATGATCTATTCGACCAACTTCAGGGTTCTAGTTACTACTCCAAGATTGATTTGAGGTCCGGTTATCACCAGTTGCGCGTAAGGGAAGCTGACGTTGCAAAGACTGCCTTTCGTACACGTTATGGCCATTTCGAATTCTTGGTCATGCCTTTCGGTCTCACGAACGCACCGGCGGTTTTCATGGACTTGATGAACCGCGTTTGCAAACCATATCTAGACAAGTTCGTCATTGTGTTTATTGATGACATTCTGATCTACTACAAGAACAAGACCGAACACGAGGAACACCTGCGTTTGGTTTTGGAACTCTTGCGACGGGAACAACTTTACGCTAAGTTCTCAAAGTGTGACTTTTGGTTACGCGAAGTTCAGTTCCTAGGACATGTGGTTAATGAACTAGGGATTCATGTCGATCCAGCTAAGATCGAAGCGATCAAGGACTGGGGAGCACCAAAGACGCCAACTGAGGTGCGGCAATTCCTAGGCCTTGCGGGCTACTATCGTCGTTTCATTCAGGGGTTCTCGAAGATCACTCAACCCCTCACCACTCTCACGCAGAAGGATAGAAAATTCGATTGGGGTGAACCACAAGAGTCAGCGTTCGAAGAACTGAAGTCCAAACTGTGTTCTGCCCCTATTTTGTCTTTACCTGAAGGCCCTGATGATTTCTTTGTTTACTGTGATGCCTCTATTCATGGTCTCGGTTGCGTGTTGATGCAACGCGAGAAAGTGATTGCGTATGCTTCTCGTCAACTCAAGGTGCACGAGAAGAACTACACCACCCATGACTTGGAATTGGGTGCATGGTTTTCGCGTTGAAAATTTGGAGACATTACTTGTACGGTACCAAATGCACCATCTACACCGATCACAAGAGTCTCCAACATATTTTCGACCAACAACACTTGAATATACGGCAGCGTCGTTGGATTGAACTCCTGAACGACTATGATTGTGCCATTAAGTACCATCCTGGCAAGGCGAATGTTGTAGCAGACGCCTTGAGCAGGAAGGAATCAACTAAACCTCGTCGCGTTCGGGCGTTGCAGCTCACCATTCATTCATCCCTACCTGATCAACTCCGTTCTGCCCAGTTAGAAGCTTTGAAGGAGTAAAACCTTAAAGCTGAAACTATGCACGGTGCCGACAAGCACCTCGAGCGAAGGCCTAATGGCCTGCACTACTTCGCAGAACGCATATGGGTTCCTTTATTTGGGGGACTACGGGAGCTTGTCCTTGATGAGGTTCATAAGTCCCGGTATTCTATTCATCCTAGTTCGGATAAGATGTACCAAGATCTGAAGGTGCTTTACTGGTGGCCAAACATGAGGTCAGATATAGCTTCATACGTGAGTAAGTGCTTGACTTGTGCCAAGGTCAAAGTGGAATACCAGAAACCGTCGGGTCTCTTGCAACAACCTGAAATTCCAGAATGGAAATGGGAACGGATTACAATGGATTTTGTCACGCAACTTCCTAAATCACCAAGCGGGAATGACAAGATATGGGTGATTGTTGATCGGTTGACAAAATCAGCCCATTTTCTCGCTATTAAAGAGACTGACACCATGGATCGTTTGGCTCGTCTTTATCTGAAGGAAGTTGTTTCTAAGCACGGGGTGCCGGTTTCTATTATCTCGGATCGTGACTCCCATTTTACTTCTCACTTCTGGAAGTCGTTGCACAAGGCTTTGGGTACCCAACTAGACATGAGTACAGCTTACCATCCACAGACTGACGGTCAGAGTGAGCGCACGATTCAAACTTTGGAAGACATGCTGCGGGCATGTGTAATCGATTTTGGCAAGGGTTGGGAAGCTCATCTACCGTTAGTAGAATTCTCGTACAACAACAGTTATCACACGAGCATCAAGGCGGCTCCGTTCGAGGCACTGTACGGACGGAAATGCCGTTCTCCTCTTTGTTGGGCTGAAGTGGGTGAGAGTCAACTCACTGGGCCTGAACTAGTGTACGAAACTTCGGAAAAGATCGTACAGATTCGTAACCGGTTGGCAGCGGCACAGGACCGGCAAAAGAGTTATGCCGATCAGCGTCGCAAACCATTGGAATTCCAAGTTGATGACAAAGTACTTCTAAAAGTCTCACCGTGGAAGGGCGTCATACGCTTTGGGAAGCGTGGCAAACTCAACCCTCGATATGTCGGTCCATTTACGATCCTGGAACGGATTGGACCGGTGGCGTATCGTCTTGATTTACCGACGGAGCTCGGTAACGTACATAACGTCTTCCATGTGTCCAACTTGAAGAAGTGTCTAGCTGACGAGTCTCTCATTGTTCCACTGGAAGAGATCAAGGTTGATGATCGTCTTCGGATTGTGGAAGAACCTGTGGAGATTCTGGATTACAAGATTCGTAGCCTACGTCATAGCAAGATTCGCATCGTAAAGGTTCGCTGGAACTCGAACCGGGGACCAGAGTACACGTGGGAACGGGAGGATCAGATGAAGTCTAAGTATCCTCATCTCTTTCCTAAGGAAGCGTTCGAGTCGAGATATGTCACTTCTGCAGCTGAATGAATCTCGGGGCGAGATTCCTTTTAACGTGGGGATGATGTGACAACTCGGGTAAATCTCTCTTTTTGGTTTCTATTTTTGGTTTCTATCTTTTGTTGTTTCCTTCGTTATTCCTTTTGGTACTTGTGCAATTTTCGGGACGAAAATTCTTTTAACGTGGGGATGATGTGACACCCGGCAAATTCTGGTTAACAACGTTGTCAAGATGAAAGTCTACCTTAGCGAGTCACGCGTATATTGCACTTAACTGGGTTTGTTAAGTCGGGTTATGGTTCGGGAACTATCGGTTTAGTCTAGAAGATCATTGGATGTTGGTCTAGAGGTTCATTAGATGTCAGTCCTTAACCAAGTGTACAAACGGTGACGATTTGTAGGATCGTCAGGGCATACGGAACATACAAGTCTCGATTCCCGGGAATTGGTGAACGAGTGTGAATATGTGTATTTACAAGTGTTATGTGTTTACAATCATTATGTGACTTGTCGGTATGTGAATATGTGTTAACATATGTTAAAACGGGGTTTAACGCGCAAAATACATCGAACCAACCCCTATAGGCGATTAGGGGAGGCTAATCGCCTATAGGGCATGCAATTGGGGAACATTACATGCGATTAGGAGGCCAATCGCATGTAATGTCTGGCGATTGGGCCTAATTGCATGAAGTTACATGCGATTAGGATTCCTAATCGCGTGTAAGTTTGCACAATCGCGTGTTACGGGCTGGACGACTAAAAACGACTATAAATACAATGCTTGACCTCCTAAACTTCATAATACAAACCCTAGTCGTCCCATAACCCGCCCCAACACACACACACAACCTCTGGAACGCGATTTTTGATCAAAACACAAGGTTTCAAGCTTAATCCATCATTCTTTCACAAATCTAAGGTTTGGTTTCCATCCATGCAATCTTTATAAACATTTTTATTCAATCCCTAATGGTCCAGACCTGTTCTAAAACGAAAAAGCTTTCTGGAAATCGTTAATAAGTGTTATTAATCGGATTCTAACAATCATACATGTGTTATGTGTGTTTATGATTAATATCTAGGGTTTTTATGATTAAAGATGAGTGATTAACATGTTGTTAGGTTAGTTCAGAATAATATTGATGTCATGATTAATGAAATCTGAGTAATTGATTATTAGGGTTATAGTTATGCATGTCAATGTGGTGTTTCATGCTATGTGTATGGCGTTTGGATTACATGGTTGCATGCAGGACTGATAATACGAGGCTAAACGAAGGATTTTAGTTTAAACATGTTTGGAATAGTTGTTGGGATGATATTGGATGGTTACACACGTTCTGGATCTGATTTGGAGCGTTAAACGCGCGAAAAACCGGAACAGCAAGGTTACAGGCGATTAGCAACCCTAATCGCCTATGTTAGGGGCGATTAGGAGGCTAATTGCCTATGTTTCATGCGAGTAGGGCTAAATGCTAGTAGTTACATGCGATTAGCCCTAAATGCTAATAGTTACATGCGATTAGCCCTAAATGCTAGTAGTTACATGCGATTAGCCCTAAATGCTAGTAGTTACATGCGATTAGCCCTAAATGCTAGTAGTTACATGCGATTAGCCTTCCTAAATGCCAGTTGACCAACCTAAATGCTAGTTGACTATTCTTAATCGCGTGTACTGCTGCTGTAAGTATAAATTAGCATTCCGAGACCCGATTTGACATGTAGGAACATGCTAGGAACCCCGTAACATATCTAATAACTTGGTAACATATGTTTGGATGTAATTCGGTGATACGTGAGCTATGTGCTATAACTTGTTGTGCGTTAACGTATGTTAAGTGTGATTGCATGATTGCATGTTTGAGAGCGTAAACATAACACGGGAGTCTCGGGTCACCAATGGGATGTCGAGTCTTGTACTTTGGGGTCAGTTAAACAGTCACGGTGTTTTCAAACGAAGTTGGTTATGGTCTGGACATCTAGGGACTAACTAACCTGCGGGTTATTAGTCTAAATACTTGTAACTGTCATATGTTAGGTCGCCGCTTTACGGGACTAGCATAGCTGCTGAGTTATTCGTATTACGAAGTAACGCAACTTAAGGTGAGTTTACGGCCCCTCTTTTAAACTGGTTTCACATTTTCGGGGGAGAAAACATGTGTTAAAACGATTATTTGGTAACTACTGTCATACTATGGGTTTCTATTGTGTACTACACGATCTTTGGAAGTCCCGGGGGGAACCATGAATGTGCGGGTTTGCACAACGGGGAAATGTGAATAGCGCTATTTGGAGTGACCAACCCCGCTCGTCGACTTGGAGGGTCGGCGGGTGCATATTGTCTCAAACAGGAACAACAGGAACAACAGGGTTACTACATCGGGCACACATTTGGTTTACGAGTTAGTAATGGTTTTCCAATCGTGGTAGTAACAAAACATACGCCTAGCTAGCGTACACTGGTTTTCGATTTGTTATAGTATGGACAGGTTGACTTGGTACTTGGATTACAAAACCTGTAAACTCACCAGCATTTTTGTGCTGACGTAAACTTTTACATGTTTTCTCAGGTCGCTAAGGTAGCACGACTGGACTAGGGCGCACGCGTCTGCACGGCGTCTAGTTAGGGTTGCATGGTCTTACAAACGTTGAACATTTGGTTTACTATTGAATATTGTTTTGAATAAGCTTCCGCTGTAAACGGGGATTTTAAACATTGTTTTGAAATTGCATTATGTTCATGTTAGACTTGTTTATTGTGATCGTTGGTTTGGATCCTGGTTTGTCATGCGCCTCGCGGTAAAACTCCGCAAGTGGATTTTGAGGGTGTGACATACAATATCTTGTCGCATAAGTTTCCCGCATTTTAATGAAAGTTGGTGAATACATTATGCAAACTTATATTTTCTACCAAAACTTCCTCAAACAAATTTCACCGACTCTTGAACCTTCTCAACAGCTCCTTCAATTACCTTCAATCCCCCATGAACACTAAAATTTTAACACATGTGCACACATGTGTAAAATTGTGACACCCGTTAGCAAACCAGGTCAAGATCCGTACACATCTCATTTAACTATGTCATTTCATGTGCATATTAGACATTTTTAGCATTCACTATATCATCCCGAGTCTAGCAAAGTCTGAACTATTGCAGAAATTCAATACATTATCCGTTTACGCATACAACACCCGAACTATCCAAGATAATTGGCATTAAACAATCAAGCCAATCACACGCTCAACATGGAGCAACCGGGCATCCAATTACTACGTAAAGACAAAACAATAATACACGTGACAATACCAAAGTGAAAAATTACACAATTCCACTCAAATCTGAATAATTCACAATGTGTTTTATGAAAATTAACACACATAACATCATAAAACATTACCAAGATACAAACATGTGTTAACATGAGTTAATGTTATTTAACAAAATATGTTTAATCACAATTAACATATGTATTTGTAACAACCGGCAAAAATAAGGTAATTCCGTACAAATTAAATAATATATGATTAACGTAATTAAATGCAATTATGTGTGATTTAATTATCAAGGCCTTAGGAGATAGCAATTTCCAAATAGTGCATAGGAATGCATACGTTTAATGGTAAAACATGATTGGATCATGTGCGAATAAGCTATCCGGTATGGACGTTGGCAATTACCCGGTAATAATTAAATAAACGAAAAGGATCCCGGACACCCAGGATATAAAATAAAGGGTAGTTTCATAAAATATAATGAGTTTTGGAACTCCAAAACCATAAGTGAAAACGTCTTGTACAAATCTCCCGGTAACGAATAAAATGCGCGTACCGCACCCGATACGCGTATAACTCATAATTTCACCCGGCAGAGGCCTAAATAACCAATCAACGCTTAAATTAGACTATATTTAAGGGTTATTAAAGGTATTTTTAATGTCCGAATAACGCGTGATTAAAACCCGAAAAATACCCGAACGACACCCGAACGACGAGGGATTAAACATAACAAATATTGGGTAAATATTTGAAGTTGTGGACCCCACCTAGACCCACCAAGGGCCGGCCTAATGGCCATATAATATCCATACATTGTGTTAATAATAATAATAACCTATGATCTAGTATAAAGCATGCATGGAACAAAAGACAAAAAGGTGTAAGACATGTAAGTACAAAGCATGCAAACTTTTGTCTACCCCTTTACAAATTTTCGGCCATATGGCCATAAAATCCAAGACCAAAATCAATCTAATGATGCTCTAGTACACACATGCATGTATAAGATCAAGTGAAGGATCATGATAGATTACAAAGATTTAACCAAGATTTACAAGCAACCTCTCCCACTCTCTCTAATCCTACGGCACACACACACACTTACTTAATCTTCCAAGATCATTTTTTGTACAACACAATCTCTTATATCTTTGGGAAGATTATGTGCAATCCATGGAAGATTACATGTGATAAGGCTATAAATAACATGTGTTAGAGATTTGGATATCAAAGCAAAACTCTTCTCTTTTCTTTCTTCTTGTGGCCGTAGGGTATATCATTCCCATACACATCATTCTTTCAAGTTCTTACATCTCCAAATCACTCAAAACAATCCATCATCCAAACCCCTATTGTGTGTTTCAAGCTTGGAGCTTAACCATTAAGGAAGAACACACTAAACCCCTCTCAAAATCCAAGGTTTTGTCTTCCCTAGCCTTGTGCTAGTAGTAAGCTTCTTAACCTTGTTTTTGATTATTATTATTCATGTATGTGTTCTTAGAAGCAAGTTGTACATGAAGGGTTTAAAAGGTGGTTTGAACATAATCTTTAATAGGTTTTACTTGTGTAAAATAGATGATTAAAGATATGTAAATAAATCATGGAGTTGATGATGATAAAGTAATGATCTTGAAAATATATAAAGTTTACACTTAAACTAAGTAGGATGATGATTTGGTTAAGATTGTGGAATGAACTTGAATATGTTAAAAAGTAACTTTAAATCATCTTATTATGATCATCTTAGGTATAATGTATGGTGGAACATATTAGAAGTTCATGGATAAAGAAGATGAAAAATTTAAGTTACTTACTTAGAAGAATAATATTTCGTTAAAATGGGCAAATACATAAAACACACATACAAGTAGTCTTATATATGGAATATAAGACTAATAAAAGTGTTTTAATACAAAAATAACTTACCAATAAAAAGTTGAATCTTCAAAGTCTACTATTTTGAGTGAAAAATGTTAACTTTGGAAGTTAGAGTGGAAAAATGCAACATTTGAAAGTTAAGGGACTAATATTGTAACTTTGAAAGTTGGAGGACTAAAATGGATATTTTAGAAACTATTAGTCCAAAAATGCAAGGATGGAAAGTTTGGTGTCAAAAGTGTAAGTAATAAATTTCTAAGGATGATTTTGGTAAATACTAGTAGATATACTTGGGTATTTTTGTATAAAAGTATATTTTTGAAAGTTATAAAAATATGGATTACATTAACATAAGGATTTTTATAAAATAGGGATTTTATAAAAATATTAAACAAACTTGAGAAACTTATACAAAAATGAATACTTTTATATAAATGGGAATATAAAAGTATTGGAAACATTTTTGTAGTTAAGTTAACAAGTTGGGTTAAAAATACATAAGTATTTTAAACCTTCCAAGTAACTTGTGTTAGGAAAAAGAAATAGGAATAATATTTCTATAAAACACATGTTGGGAAAAACTTGGAAAAATTTAACTATTCGAGCCAAGATATCGAACTAAGACGCGTTAACGAACCGTACACGGACAAAACATGAGAAAAATGCCATTGCGGCAAGATAAGAAAATATATATTTTTAAGAAGTAAAATATATATATACATCATGGGTGAAAACTAATAAACACTTTCCTAAGTGTTAAAGGAATTATTCGTGGGAGAAAAATGTAACGTAAACAAATAAGACGTTAAACAAACGTATATACTTAACAAGAAAAATTACACATTTATATATATGTACGCTCGTCTCGGCAAAATTCTCGTATATCTACTTAATGGGAAAGTAGATATGTGGGAAGGAAAGCCGCGACAAGTAGACAAGGATATATATGTGTATGCCGCGCCGACAAGATCCTAGTATATTTATTTGAATGGGAAAATAAATATACGGTATGGTGAGTTGAATCGGGTGTTAAGAATATACAATCGAACGACAAGATCTTAGTATATTTGTTTAAATGGGAAAACACATGTGCGGCAAGGTGAGTCGGGTCGAGTGTTGAAATATATATTATATCGAGCGATGCGATCTTAAGTATAATTATTTAAATGGGAAAATAATTATATGTTAAGTAAAGTCGAGTCGATGATAATAAGGTACAAGTTAAGGAAATATTAACAAGAGTAATATATAACTTGTAACGCAACGGGTAATCTAACGCCAACGAAACCTAGGATACGCGCTTAATTAAACGGGATTTGGGATAACTTGTGGTCGGGAGTTGGGTGTACAACTTGCCAAGGCACATGCACTATAGGAATAGTGACTTATACGTCTAGGACGTTTGTAGGTGCGAGACCCTCTTTGCTATCCGCCTAGTAAGCCAGACAGAGTTTCAGGTGAGTTTCACGGCCCCATTTTAAACTATTTTTACGTTTTTCGGGAGAAAGATATGTTAGGGAAAATGTATGACGGATTTATTACTTGAGGTGTGACCGCCACTCGGGGTTGAGTCCTCGCCTCTATAATCATTTATTCAGGGAAATGAAACCGGAGGAATATTGAATAGTACTATTGGTGCCTGACAAGGCCCACCCCTAATCGATAGCGTTGATTATGCATTAGGTTATGCCTGGGGTGCATATATTCTGAACTTAAGTCGTGGGAAACCGAGTAACGACTTGGAGCGGGGCATATTTATTTTATACGTCTTGGTTTGATTATAGTCTCAAGTAGAGTTATAGGAATTTGCAACTCCTATATATTGTCATAACATGGTATTTCCCAAGTATTCAAGTTTTGGAAAACTAAAAACCTGTGAACTCACCAATATATTTATATTGACGAAACTTTTAAACATATCTTTCAGGTAATTAGATGAAGGAGAACCGGGCAAGCTGGGTCGTGGAATCCTCCAATGCGGCGTCAAACATTTTGCGGGGTTTCACCTTTATTTCCCAAGGCTTTGGGATATATTTGAGAAACCTCTATGTTATCTTAAAAACAATTTACTTTTATGTAATATTTGAACAAGATTTAACGTCTTAATAAATGACCCATTTTCTTAAATTACTTATGTTTAGCAATAACCTTGACTTTATGCTTTGAACCGTCGCGCCACGTGTTTCCGCCATTGTCGTGGTGTGACAGAAGGTGGTATTAGAGCCAAGGTTATAGCGAACTAGAGTATTTTCTTTAAAAACTAGACTATAACCGGATTTGGTTCAAAAAGATAAAGTTTTCAAAAGGAAAATATTTATAGTTGCTAAAATGCAATAAAGTAATTTTTCAAGAAGCATTGGGCATGAGGAGATTCCGACCAAGCTAGCCAGGGGTATCGTCATGCATTAACGTAGTATTAGAGGTTAGAAAGGATACTGATAATGTACGCCTTAACTATCTAATTTAAATTAATTCATATATATACATGTACGGTTCTTTTGCCAGGATGTCGGACGCTGGTAGCATAGCGCCCAGTTACGATAGCAGTATTCAGATCATCCCCGCATCACCGCCTGAGCCAGTCGAGCTGGTTGTACTTGATGCGGAAGACGACGACGTGGAGATGAACGTCGCAGGAGGTTCAGATGACGATTCGGACGAGACGGATCCTAGCGAGGATCCTGACTGGGCACCCGCCGTGGTCGACGCGCCGCTACCTATTGTACCGGCCGCACCTTTAGCCCCACGCCCCATCCGAGCTATCAGGGACTTCCCTGAAGGCTGTGCCGGTCCGTCCCGGCCGATCCCAGCCCAGTCGGAGACAGTAGAGTCTCCGTTCGACAGACATGCTCACGTTGAGCATGAGCCAGCACCTGTACCACACATCCACATTCCTCCAGGCATGAGACTCATGCCGATCTCCCGTGGGAGGAACGGGTGGATATCTGATGACTCGGACGACGAGTCCGTAGCCTCGGTTGAGCACATGCTGGTACCCGAGATCCCAGCTGTTCAGGAGGAGCCAGTGGCTCCAATGATAGAGGACGCACCTGCTGACCCCGTAGCCCCACCAGCACCACTTGAGCCCGCACCTCAGGAGGGGCAGCCATAGCAGCACATGTACTTGAGGGTAGCCCCGCCGATAGCTCTGAGCTACCCAGGGCAGGTATGGCAGCCTTTGCCACCGCGAGCCCTCCTACCCCCACTGTCGTGGTATCCACCCCAGAGTGGGCCACTGTTTCAGAGCCTCTAGTAGCCCCATTAGCCGAGCCTGTACCACCACCCCCAGTAGCCCTGACTTTACCGATCCCCACCCTTCCCAGCATGACACCTGCACCGTATCCTCTAGGTGCAGGGGACCCTTACATGATGCCACCCCACTTTACCCTCAGACCACCAGGTTTTACCCCGCTACTTCCACACATACCGATACCAGCCCCCTTTGGGCCATTCCCATCAGCTCACCCAGATATACCCGGACCATCCCAGCCACCTAGGATGACACCCTTGTCTGGACCAGCATGGTCCACTGCCATCACCTTAGAGCGAGATTTCCAGACTCTCGCTGACATGGTGCAGCGCACCGTGACACAGGTAGAGCAGCAGACCCGTCTGATGTGGACAAGGATGATTGATGCGCGAGACGCTTTGGCGCACTATGCGGAGGAGTTACTGAGCATGGACGCTCAGTGTGGTATTACAGGGGATGCGCATTTTGCGCATCGACAGTTCTTATACGAGCGTATCATGACGATCAGCATGACGATCAGTATGCATGCGCCACAGTACCAGTATCCGCCACCACCGCCACAGTAGGATGCATCAGGGACGTACGGAAGAATCACCAGCTTATGTACATAGTAGCAGTAGTATGGTAGTATAGCACGGGTTATGACACTCGTCTGCATTTTGCCTAGCCGTACGGGTACGACGGCACATGATATGATGTTTTATTTATTTCAAAAACAATGTATTGTATGAGAAATGTATTCTCCATTTTGCTATTATGAACAAGCATTGTACTAGTACTATTGAAATTAATGAAAAATCTTATTATTATGATGGTGAAATATGTTGTTGTCTACGATTATTATTGCTTACTCCATATATTGTGATTGTGTGTTTGTGTGGTGATATTGTGTTGATTTCTATTTATTCTGTATGATGTGTTGGTATGTTGTGTGATGATATGGTGTTGATTATTGTGTTCATATTCTGGTTTGTTATTTATTCTTTATATCGTATAAATGTTTGCCAAATTAACCTTTGATAATTATTATTGAAGAAAATGGCACCAGCCACCAGAAGCAACAGCGGTGCAGACGGACTGCCCGCAACACCAGCCGAACTTGAGACCATGATTTCGGAGCGCATAGCCCGCGCAATCGCGGAGCACGAAGCTGCTCGCTCCGAACGATCACGTGACTTGACTGGGAGTGACCGACGAGAAACCTCCCCCAATGGTAAGAACGTTTAAAAATAATTGATAAAGCGATGGGAGAATATCCTAAACCTCCTATCCCATAATAACATACAACTTTATTAATGCAGAAACGGCCTCGCGAGAGCGTGGCTGCACATTCAAAGCCTTCTTGGACTGCAAGCCGATCAATTTCAACGGCACAGAAGGATCAGTTGGCCTGGTCAAGTGGTTTGAAAAGACCGAGGCAGTCATTCGTATCAGTGGGTGTACCCCACGTCAGTCAGTCATGAATTCCACCAACTTGTTCTTGGACCAAGCACTGACGTGGTGGAATGGACAAGTACAGTCATTGGGTGATGACACTGCTTACTCCCTGTCATGGACAGAACTGAAGGAACTCATGATTGCTGAGTACCGCCCGGCGAGCGAGGTACAAAAACTGGAAACTGAATTCTGGAACCTCACTATGATGGGAGCAGACGTGACTGGTTACACGTCTCGATTCCACGATCTCGCCAGACTAGTGCCACGTTTGGTCACCCCTGAAAACAACAAGATTGAGCGTTATTTGTTCGGCTTAGCACCGCAAATACGCAGCATGGTCACTGCTTCTAAACCTACGACCATGCGCGCAGCTATCGACCTTGCACTAAGCCTCACCGAAGATGCGATCCGCATGGGCACATTGATCCGACAAGTTTCGGGATTGAAAATTTCCGAGGCAAGCAGTGTAGAAGCCAAGAATCAGGGGTCAAACTCAGCTGTTGTGTCAAACGACCAGGGTAACAAGCCAAGATTTGGGAAAAGGAAACGAGATGAAGGGAAAAGGGACAGAGCGTCGGGTAGCTCAAACAAGAAGGGAAAAGGATATGTCGCCACGGGACGTGGTAATGGTAACAAACAGGGAAATCAGGGAAGAAATAATGGGTTGACTTGTGGAAAGTGCCACCGCACAGGGCACAAGACTGAAGAATGCCGATCTGGAGCACCGAAAAATGGAGGGGCTAGACCATGCTTTGCATGCGGGTCCCTGGATCATTGGAAGAAGGATTGCCCCAAGATCAACAATCAGGCCCGCGGGCGGGCATTTGTGATTGGAGCCGGTGATGCACGACGAGACCCCAACGTGGTCACTGGTACGTTTCCTCTTAATGGTCATTATGCCTCTGTATTATTTGATACCGGTGCTGACTTTAGCTTCGTATCCATTGAGTTTAAAAGGCTACTTGGACTAAAAACTAGCAAACTAGATACACCCTACTCTATAGAACTGGCTAATGGTAAAACTATTGAAACGAGAGAGGTAGCAAAAGACTGTAAATTAGAACTCTGTGGGCACGAGTTTGGGATTGATCTTTTGCCAGTTGTGTTGGGAAGTTTTGACATAGTTGTCGGCATGGACTGGTTGTCCGCACATCATGCCGTCGTGATTTGCAACGATAAGGTTATTCAAGTCCCCCTCGCAAGCGGTGAAACTCTCTCAATTCAAGGGGAAAGACACAGGACGCCGCTAAGGATTATTTCAAGCATGAAGGCTCGTAAGTGTCTAAGAAAAGGGCTTGTCGCATTCTTGGCACACGTAGTGGACAAGAAGGCCGACGAGCGAAAGTTGGAAGACATTCCAGTAGCTAGAGATTTTCCGGATGTATTTCCAGAAGATTTGCCGGGGTTGCCGCCACCTCGACAAGTCGAGTTCCGCATCGACCTCGTTCCCGGAGCTGCTCCTGTGGCACGATCGCCATACCACCTAGCTCCATTAGAGATGCAGGAACTGTCCAGCCAACTACAAGAATTATTGGACAAAGGTTTTATAAGACCGAGTTTCTCACCTTGGGGAGCTCCCGTCTTATTTGTAAAGAAGAAGGATGGCACATTTCGCATGTGCATCGACTATCGAGAGCTGAACAAGCTAACCATCAAGAATCGCTATCCTCTCCCCAGGATCGACGATCTATTTGATCAGCTCCAAGGATCTAGCTATTACTCCAAAATTGATCTGAGGTCTGGCTATCACCAGTTGCGTATACAAGAAGAAGATGTACCAAAAACAGCCTTCAGAACCCGGTATGGACACTATGAATTTTTGGTAATGCCGTTCGGCTTAACCAACGCACCAGGGGTTTTCATGGACCTAATGAACCGCGTGTGCAAGCCATACCTGGATAAATTCGTCATAGTCTTCATTGACGATATTTTGATCTATTCACGCACCAAAGAAGACCACGAGAATCACCTTCGGTTAATTCTTGAAGTATTACGCAAAGAGAAGCTCTACGCCAAATTCTCGAAGTGTGACTTTTGGATTCGGGAAGTTCACTTTTTAGGCCACGTGGTAAACGAGAAGGGCATACACGTCGATCCCGCCAAGATCGAGGCAATTAAAAATTGGGAAGCCCCTCGAACTCCTACCGAAGTACGACAATTTCTTGGCCTTGCGGGTTATTACAGAAGGTTCATCGAGAACTTTTCAAAGATAGCACAAGCTTTAACCATGCTAACCCAAAAGGATAAGAAATTCGAGTGGACGGAAAAGCAAGAGGCAGCATTCCAATTGTTAAAAGACAAATTATGTGGCGCTCCGATACTATCACTCCCCGATGGTACGGAAGATTTTGTAGTTTACTGTGATGCCTCACATCAAGGCCTGGGTTGTGTATTAATGCAGCGAGAAAAGTAATAGCATACGCTTCCAGGCAACTGAAAATCCATGAGAAGAACTACACTACACACAATTTGGAATTAGGTGCAGTGGTGTTCGCTCTCAAGATATGGAGGCACTATTTGTACGGAACCAAGTGCACGATTTTCACCGATCATAAGAGTTTGCAACACATCTTTGATCAGAAGGATTTAAACATGCGACAACGGCGATGGGTCGAATTATTAAACGATTACGATTGTGAGATAAAGTACCATCCCGGTAAGGCGAACGTCGTAGCCGACGCCTTGAGTCGCAAGGAACGGGTTAAACCATTGCGTGTTCGAGCTTTGGGTCTGACTATCCACACGAATCTGACTGAACGAATTCGTGAAGCTCAAGTTAACGCCCTTAAACCCGAGAATGTCAAAGGCGAAAGGTTGCGAAAGATGGTTGATTCACTAGAACCAAAGGCAGACCAGGCACTGTATTTCATGAATAGAATTTGGGTTCCAGTATACGGAGGATTGCGTGAGCTAGTGTTGGCCGAAGCTCACAGTTCTAGATATTCGGTTCACCCTGGTGCAGACAAGATGTTCCACGATCTAAAAGAACTTTATTGGTGGCCGAATTTCAAGAGAGATATAGCAGCATATGTTGCGCGATGTTTGACTTGCGCAAAGGTCAAGGCTGAGCATCAAAGACCTTCCGGTTTGCTCAGCAACCGGAAATACCGGAATGGAAATGGGAACGAATTACCATGGATTTCATTACCAAGTTACCCAAGACAACAAGTGGCCATGACACGATCTGGGTAATCGTTGACCGATTGACAAAATCTGCACACTTCCTTCCGATTCGCGAAACGGACAAGTTGGAGAAACTGACCCGTTTGTACATTAAGGAAGTTGTGTCTAAACACGGTGTACCTGTTTCTATCATCTCCGATCGAGATAGTTGTTTCACTTCCAGATTTTGGGAAAGTTTAAATGAAGCCCTCGGTACTCGCCTCGACATGAGTACCGCATATCACCCCCAAACGGATGGTCAAAGTGAGCGAACCATCCAGACCTTGGAAGATATGTTACGGGCATGCGCGATTGATTTCGGAGGTAATTGGGACACGCACTTGCCATTGGTAGAATTTTCTTACAACAACAGTTATCATACGAGCATTCAAGCCGCACCGTTTGAAGCTCTATATGGACGCAAGTGCCGATCGCCATTATGTTGGGCGGAAGTTGGAGAAAAACAACTCACCGGGCCCGAAATTGTTCAAGAGACCACGGACAAGGTCTTTTTGATAAAGGAACGCCTCAAAGCGGCCCGTGACCGCCAGAAAAGCTATGCTGATATGAGGCGAAAGCCTTTAGAGTTTCAAGTCGGAGACAGGGTCCTACTAAAAGTGTCACCTTGGAAAGGTGTCGCGCGCTTTGGAAAGCGCGGAAAGCTGAACCCACGATATATTGGACCATTCGAAGTCTTGTCCAGGGTAGGCACAGTGGCATACAAGCTCAAGTTGCCTCAAGAGCTTAGTGGAATACACGACACGTTTCATGTGTCAAATTTGAAAAAGTGCCTATCCGACGAAACTCTCATCATTCTAGCCGACGAAATCCAGATTGACGACAAGTTACATTTTGTTGAAGAACCAATCGAGGTAACTGATTGGAAGGTCCAAAAACTAAGGCGCAGCAAGATCAGACTGGTCAAAGTGCGCTGGAATGCCAAGCGTGGACCGGAGTTCACGTGGGAAAGGCTGGACCGAATGAAGCAAAAATACCCCGCCCTATTCGAGAAGACACCTGTACCGGAGAACTCGAAGTGAATTCCGGGACGGAATTCTCTTAACGGGGGGAGAATGTAACAACCGGCAAAAATAAGGTAATTCCGTACAAATTAATTAATATATGATTAACGTAATTAAATGCAATTATGTGTGATTTAATTATCAAGGCCTTAGGAGATAGCAATTTCCAAATAGTGCATAGGAATGCATACGTTTAATGGTAAAACATGATTGGATCATGTGCGAATAAGCTATCCGGTATGGACGTTGGCAATTACCCGGTAATAATTAAATAAACGAAAAGGATCCCGGACACCCATGATATAAAATAAAGGGTAGTTTCATAAAATATAATGAGTTTTGGAACTCCAAAACCATAAGTGAAAACGTCTTGTACAAATCTCCCGGTAACGAATAAAATGCGCGTACCGCACCCGATACGCGTATAACTCATAATTTCACCCGGCAGAGGCCTAAATAACCAATCAACGCTTAAATTAGACTATATTTAAGGGTTATTAAAGGTATTTTTAATGTCCGAATAACGCGTGATTAAAACCCGAAAAATACCCGAACGACACCCGAACGACGAGGGATTAAACATAACAAATATTGGGTAAATATTTGAAGTTGTGGACCCCACCTAGACCCACCAAGGGCCGGCCTAATGGCCATATAATATCCATACATTGTGTTAATAATAATAATAACCTATGATCTAGTATAAAGCATGCATGGAACAAAAGACAAAAAGGTGTAAGACATGTAAGTACAAAGCATGCAAACTTTTGTCTACCCCTTTACAAATTTTCGGCCATATGGCCATAAAATCCAAGACCAAAATCAATCTAATGATGCTCTAGTACACACATGCATGTATAAGATCAAGTGAAGGATCATGATAGATTACAAAGATTTAACCAAGATTTACAAGCAACCTCTCCCACTCTCTCTAATCCTACGGCACACACACACACTTACATAATCTTCCAAGATCATTTTTTGTACAACACAATCTCTTATATCTTTGGGAAGATTATGTGCAATCCATGGAAGATTACATGTGATAAGGCTATAAATAACATGTGTTAGAGATTTGGATATCAAAGCAAAACTCTTCTCTTTTCTTTCTTCTTGTGGCCATAGGGTATATCATTCCCACACACATCATTCTTTCAAGTTCTTACATCTCCAAATCACTCAAAACAATCCATCATCCAAACCCCTATTGTGTGTTTCAAGCTTGGAGCTTAACCATTAAGGAAGAACACACTAAACCCCTCTCAAAATCCAAGGTTTTGTCTTCCCTAGCCTTGTGCTAGTAGTAAGCTTCTTAACCTTGTTTTTGATTATTATTATTCATGTATGTGTTCTTAGAAGCAAGTTGTACATGAAGGGTTTAAAAGGTGGTTTGAACATAATCTTTAATAGGTTTTACTTGTGTAAAATAGATGATTAAAGATATGTAAATAAATCATGGATTTGATGATGATAAAGTAATGATCTTGAAAATATATAAAGTTTACACTTAAACTAAGTAGGATGATGATTTGGTTAAGATCGTGGAATGAACTTGAATATGTTAAAAAGTAACTTTAAATCATCTTATTATGATCATCTAAGGTATAATGTATGGTGGAACATATTAGAAGTTCACGGATAAAGAAGATGAAAAATTTAAGTTACTTACTTAGAAGAATAATATTTTGTTAAAATGGGCAAATACATAAAACACACATACAAGTAGTCTTATATATGGAATATAAGACTAATAAAAGTGTTTTAATACAAAAATAACTTACCAATAAAAAGTTGAATCTTCAAAGTCTACTATTTTGAGTGAAAAATGTTAACTTTGGAAGTTAGAGTGGAAAAATGCAACATTTGAAAGTTAAGGGACTAATATTGTAACTTTGAAAGTTGGAGGACTAAAATGGATATTTTAGAAACTATTAGTCCAAAAATGCAAGGATGGAAAGTTTGGTGTCAAAAGTGTAAGTAATAAATTTCTAAGGATGATTTTGGTAAATACTAGTAGATATACTTGGGTATTTTTGTATAAAAGTATATTTTTGAAAGTTATAAAAATATGGATTACATTAACATAAGGATTTTTATAAAATAGGGATTTTATAAAAATATTAAACAAACTTGAGAAACTTATACAAAAATGAATACTTTTATATAAATGGGAATATAAAAGTATTGGAAACATTTTTGTAGTTAAGTTAACAAGTTGGGTTAAAAATACATAAGTATTTTAAACCTTCCAAGTAACTTGTGTTAGGAAAAAGAAATAGGAATAATATTTCTATAAAACACATGTTGGGAAAAACTTGGAAAAATTTAACTATTCGAGCCAAGATATCGAACTAAGACGCGTTAACGAACCGTACACGGACAAAACATGAGAAAAATGCCATTGCGGCAAGATAAGAAAATATATATTTTTAAGAAGTAAAATATATATATACATCATGGGTGAAAACTAATAAACACTTTCCTAAGTGTTAAAGGAATTATTCGTGGGAGAAAAATGTAACGTAAACAAATAAGACGTTAAACAAACGTATATACTTAACAAGAAAAATTACACATTTATATATATGTACGCTCGTCTCGGCAAAATTCTCGTATATCTACTTAATGGGAAAGTAGATATGTGGGAAGGAAAGCCGCGACAAGTAGACAAGGATATATATGTGTATGCCGCGCCGACAAGATCCTAGTATATTTATTTGAATGGGAAAATAAATATACGGTATGGTGAGTTGAATCGGGTGTTAAGAATATACAATCGAACGACAAGATCTTAGTATATTTGTTTAAATGGGAAAACACATGTGCGGCAAGGTGAGTCGGGTCGAGTGTTGAAATATATATTATATCGAGCGATGCGATCTTAAGTATAATTATTTAAATGGGAAAATAATTATATGTTAAGTAAAGTCGAGTCGATGATAATAAGGTACAAGTTAAGGAAATATTAACAAGAGTAATATATAACTTGTAACGCAACGGGTAATCTAACGCCAACGAAACCTAGGATACGCGCTTAATTAAACGGGATTTGGGATAACTTGTGGTCGGGAGTTGGGTGTACAACTTGCCAAGGCACATGCACTATAGGAATAGTGACTTATACGTCTAGGACGTTTGTAGGTGCGAGACCCTCTTTGCTATCCGCCTAGTAAGCCAGACAGAGTTTCAGGTGAGTTTCACGGCCCCATTTTAAACTATTTTTACGTTTTTCGGGAGAAAGATATGTTAGGGAAAATGTATGACGGATTTATTACTTGAGGTGTGACCGCCACTCGGGGTTGAGTCCTCGCCTCTATAATCATTTATTCAGGGAAATGAAACCGGAGGAATATTGAATAGTACTATTGGTGCCTGACAAGGCCCACCCCTAATCGATAGCGTCGATTATGCATTAGGTTATGCCTGGGGTGCATATATTCTGAACTTAAGTCGTGGGAAACCGAGTAACGACTTGGAGCGGGGCATATTTATTTTATACGTCTTGGTTTGATTATAGTCTCAAGTAGAGTTATAGGAATTTGCAACTCCTATATATTGTCATAACATGGTATTTCCCAAGTATTCAAGTTTTGGAAAACTAAAAACCTGTGAACTCACCAATATATTTATATTGACGAAACTTTTAAACATATCTTTCAGGTAATTAGATGAAGGAGAACCGGGCAAGCTGGGTCGTGGAATCCTCCAATGCGGCGTCAAACATTTTGCGGGGTTTCACCTTTATTTCCCAAGGCTTTGGGATATATTTGAGAAACCTCTATGTTGTCTTAAAAACAATTTACTTTTATGTAATATTTGAACAAGATTTGACGTCTTAATAAATGACCCATTTTCTTAAATTACTTATGTTTAGCAATAACCTTGACTTTATGCTTTGAACCGTCGCGCCACGTGTTTCCGCCATTGTCGTGGTGTGACAGTATTTATAACATGGTCAATAATATTATTACAATTACACATGTTATCGACACATTGAATCACACACATACATATGTTAACATTCGAAGATCTATTTCTATATATAACTTATGGATTTCAATCACGCCTCATGTACCTAAACCTATGTATGGACATTCGGCTATATATACACAACAATCTAATCAAGATAACTAGCTCATGAAACCATGTGTATATGTATATATAATCGGCCACACCCACACTCACATTCACAATTCCATGTACATACCCATACGATGATAAGCCAAGTAAACTATGCTTCAAGACAATCATGTGATCAAATCTATAACTAGGACTAAACAATGGACATATGTAGCTGTGTATGTATGCACGTGTGTGTGTGTGTATATATATATATAGGGTTAGGATCCTGAGAAAACCCTTGTTATAGTGAAAACTTTGGAAACTCTGACTTCCCGAGCTTTTTAGAGCCTGGAAATTTTAGGGCATGTAATATACATGATTTAAGCATTTTGAGCCAAAAAAAATAATCAAAAAAGCGCCGAGCACTTTTTTTTAAAAAAAAATAAGTTTTCGAGTAACACATGTTAAGCAAAATTAACATGTGTTAATAATGTGTTACCCGAAAACTTATTTATTTTTTTTTTAAAAAAAGTGCTCGGTGCTTTTTTGAATTTTTTTGGCTCAAAATGCTTAAAATCATGTATATTACATACCCTAAAATTTTCATAAAAAAAGCTCTAAAAGTTAGAGTTTCCAGAGTTTTCACTATAACAAGGGTTTCCAATATAACCTTATACTATATATATATGTATGTATAGAAACATGACAACTATCAAAACACACGGATTACACTCACCATTCACCAAAATGGAAATAAAAAACTAACCTTCCACAAGCTCCAACACAAGTTAACTCCTCTCTTTTGTTTTGCTTCTTCAAAAAATCGGCTCTAGCACATGGGGAACAAGGAAAATCTTTGTCTTGTCTCTAAGCTTCATCAAAATAGGTCTTAACCTCCCTCATGAACAACTATCTACGCGTGAACACTTCCTCTTTTACACTAACTACCAACTAACTTCTTTTGTTCCTTTCTTTGTCATCGGCCGCCCACAAACACATCACACATGGCTACAAAACACCTCAATGACAACCCACTTATACTAGAATAGGCCTTTTGATTTGCCATGTTCCAAACCCAAGAGAAAGAGGCTTGCCATAAGTATTTTTGCTTTATCTTTTTGAACCGAAAAGGAATAGCAACACAAGGGGCATGCATGACAAACAATCTTATACCAAAATTGATACATATGAACACACTCCCATGGTTGATCTTTATCCTCTTCTTGATACCCACAAGCTTTGGCCAAAAGATACTCTAGGGAAGGAGCAAGGGACTTTTTCAATTGTCAACTCCAATCACTAATATAGCAAACAACTTTTGGGCAACAATGATCACAAGTAGATGACCATCCACAAAAACACCCCTACCTCTCTCTCTCTCAGCCCTTATATAAGGAGGATCACGAGTTATACATGTCACACACATTGACTCTCAAGAACCACAATTCTCTTCCTCTTTTTTTCTTGTCTTCGGCACCTACCACAATAACCCAAACTGTCACCATCATTTGGCCAATATCACGATACACCCAAGAGCCCTGATCCGAGAAGCGTACAAGGTCACAAATTCCTTCCATCAATCGGGTTTATAGGTGTGTGTTTAAACCTTCCATAATATCTCACATTACTATCAAAGTTTCAGCCCTAACCATTAACCTGAGCCACAACCCTTGTAAATTGAAACATATATGTCCATTAACAATCAAACACTAAGATATTGTGATTAAAACTTACCAAGAACTAGTTTTGATGTGTTCTCTTCCAAATACACACGCATATATACCTGTACACCATCCACATTGTATTATTATTGACCTATGTGAAGGATCACATATACCCGAAGTGTATATGTGAAGATGGTGCTAGATGGATAACAATAACTTGGCGTTTTCAAACTTTAACATAACATATATATATATATATATATATATATATATATATATATATATATATATATAGGCAAAGTATCCCTTAGAAACCTTTTTGAGTTGTGGAAACTCTAGAAACCCATCCAATGGTTGTCATGCTTCCACATCTCCCTTCACATCATTTAGCAAAAGGGCAAGATGGTAACTTCCACCCATCTCATTGCCTGGCCACCTTTTTAAACAAACATCACACACACACATACTACCCCCTCTCTCTCTCACACTCCTCTCTCTCTCTCTCTCTCTCTCTCTCTCAGACACACACTACGCTCCCTCTCTCTCTCTCTCTCACACACACACACACACTCCCCCCCTCTCTCTCTCTCTCTCTCATCCGATGATGCGATGGTGGTGGTTTCAAACAGACGACGAAAGACGACGGCGGTGGTTCGACGATGACGATGACGGTGAATGGTGGTGGTAGTTAAGAGGTTCTTGGACGATCTTGGATCTGAAAGAGATGACGTGGATACGGTTATTAAGCATATGTATGCTCCAGATCTAGCGTCTGGGTGGGGTATTCATGTTGTTCAATAGATTAAATTGCTTGCCAAGAAAGTAGATCGGTTAAGTCTTGATTCTGCCATTGATGAGCTTGTTAATCTTGGTATGCAGAGGTTTGGTTGTCTTAGATCTACTCTATATTATTATTATTATTATTATTATTATTATTATCTTATTATTATTATTATTATTATTATTATTATTATTATTATTATTATTGTGAAATGAAAACGAGCTTTCAGTTCCATCAAAGTCAGACGATATTGGCACTCTTCACAGTTAAAAGGCCAAGGTGAGATGCATGTGTACATTTGAAATTCGGTATTTGGTTTTTGAGTTCATTTTTTATATGGTTTAATGACATTAATCATCCCCTTGTTGTACTACTTGTATACTTTTGAGCTGGATTCCTAAGAGAATAGTGTATAGATAATTGTGTTGAATGAAAAAGATGTTGAAAATATGTGTTGTTGGGTGCAAAGTCTATTTATAAAGAGAGATGTGGTGACTTGCACTGATTTGGTGTCGGCAGTTCGTTTGAAGAACAAAACAGGGCGGTGAAGGTTCGATGGTTAATTTGAGGTACGAGGTAGAGTTTGAGATGAGCTTACAGGTCTATAGCATCATTTTTTTGGGTATGAATGTTCAGGTTTTATTTTTGTTGAAGTTTGAATTTGTTTGTGTATATATGTCAAAGTTTGAATTTTTTGGGTATGAATGTTAAGTTTTCATTTTTTTGGGGTATGAATGTTTAGTTTTTATTTCTGTTGAAGTTTGAATTTGATTGTGTATATATGTAAACAAAAATCATTGTGTTCTTTAGTAGTATAGTGTGTTGTCAATTTTAAGATGTTTATGTAATAAAATTCCAAATCTCTTTTACTGGTTTAAATAGTTACATAAGCACCATTAACTACGATACATATGTAAATATGTAAAATAGCTCTTTTTACAGTGTAACCTGTTTTAAAATGTAACAATGTAAATACATACAAATGACACATATAACATGTTATAACGTAACACATAAGTTGTTACAGACAAATCTGACTGATTGTTACCTATTAAAATGTTAAAAAATTGAAAAAAATGTAAAAGCAAGGAAAAAGAGAGGAGAGAGGAGAGAGAGTCAGGAGAGAGAAGAGAGACGAGAGAGATTTAGGAGAGAGAAGAGATGAGAGAGATTCAAGAGAGAGAGAGGATATAGGAGAGATGGACAAATACCTATATTACCCTTATCTTTTAAAAAAATAAAAAGGACATGTACTTTAGTGATATAAAATAATCAGGATTAATCTAAACCATAGATGCTTGTTGATCAATGGTCATCATAGGGTTTCTAGAGTTTTCACAACTCAAGAGGGTTTTTATTTTAACCCAACCCTATATATATATATATTGGAAGGCATATATATATAGGTGTATATATATATATATATATGCGAACCCATCTCACAATTTGTATGTGTTTATATACGGTTTTCAAAGGGAAATACACCTACACACTTATGATCACTCTTTTATACATAGATGAACATGAGAAGGTCAATTATGTTATACCAATAATCGATTTTTGAGTTAAATGCTAAGATAAAGTTTCAGGTTATACAAAAACATATGTTAAAATGACTATAGCATGTGTTAAACACAACTTTGGCATTTTAATAATATAACACATGTTAAAACACTTTCTTTTCATAATTTCACCACACATGTTAAATTGGGAAATATTCAATAACCCATGATGGCATGTGGGGCCCGTTTTGTTAACCATGCATATGTTTTTACAACAAACTCCTGGATTTCATGTAACCGTGCACTTTACAAAAGTACATACAAGATACGTAGTAATTGTCACGTGCAAAAACAATGGCCCCACATATACATGGTACAAGGATCCACTAGTCGAGTGAACAACTTGTATAGAAACCACAAGAATGTACAACTTACTATGTCCTTGATATCATAGGGCATTTATTGTCAGGACAGCAGTACTTCGGTTTTTCTGCTTTGCTAGACCACATATCCAGTTATTAGGTGAGTTTCATGGGGCCCATTTTACTATTTTTACATTTTGGGGGACAAACATGCTACATTATTAGTTACATTACATTTGGGTGAATTTCTATCATGACTACCATGTGAAACATGAGACGTACGATTCACGAGCTCAACAGTCCCCGTATTTACATTTACACTGTAACCATTAGCTAACAGTAGCCATGGAACACTTAAATAGATCTATTGGGTTGACACCCCCACTCTTGGTTAGTCGCTCTAACCGGTTACATATGAAAGAGTGTTAGTATCTTTATTGTACAATGCGCGAGGCACAACAGTCAAGAGGTTTGGTTATGAGACTCATGGTCGGCACAGTAATCATTAGCTTAGCTATATTTGATTGGTCATACCTAAATTTCACAGATTCATTACAAAGTACATTAAAACCTGTGAACTCACCGACAGTATGAAGGTGTTCAGTACTTACCATAGAGGTACAAAGCTTTTCACCCTATACCATTGCTAGAATTAAGAGATCTTGCCATAAGAGTTTTGATAAATCCAGGAAATGATGGAAGAGCTGATGCTTTAGAGAGGCACCTGAGGAAAGAGATAAGGGAGAATAAGTTTAAAATGTTTAAGCCCTTGCAAAACTTATGTAACACTGCAAAACTTATTTATTTTAAAAGAAAAAAAACGTTCGACTCTTTTTTTGATTTTTTTGGCTCAAAACTCTTAAAAACATTTATATTTGTAACGACCCGGTTTTCCCGAGTCTTTACCGATTGGTGATCATGACATAATTCTTTTTAACAAACATTCATATTATATTATTATACAAATCGAGGTCGTGATACATTGTTCAAAAATAACACACACACATTTTCTTAAAGTTCAACATAACAATACACTTGGCCGTAGCCTTCTTGAACACGTTTAAAACCTTGAGCCGATTATTTATAAACATAATAACTTTACTTAAAACCATTCACAAAGCTCGGGTTCCATGATTCCTTATCTTTCCTGAAATGCACGTTAAAAATATGTTAGCCACAAAGCTAGTGAGTTATGTCAGAATCGATTATGACTCGTTTTTAACAAACATGCAATTCAATCAACATGGTTCGGTCATTCTAAGGTAGAATGTATTATCGATGGTAGCACCATACTAATGCTTGATAATGGTTCCAAACCTCTACTTGGTTCGGAAAATACATTCACTAGATACCGAATGGATCCATTCTACGTGATTTCTATTCGACCGATTCTATTATAACTCATGATCATGATCCAATGACAACTTTGAGACACATTAAAATAACATGCATTCACCCCGAAAATCTTTATAAACACAATGGGGTACATGCACCCACTTCGGTTAGTTCGGATCGAGTTGGTTCACTTGCCATGGGATTTCTAAGTGCTCTGAGTACCTGTTTAAGCATGATGATTATAAGTATATACGTATATATATATATATATATATATATATATATATATATATATATATAGCTGGCCATTACAGCTTAGGCGTATACTTATCTAAACTAAAGCTGGCCATTACAGCTTAGGCACTCGTTTCCTAAAGATTTAGAGAAAAACACTTACCCGGATGTTGGATTCCTGCTATGAACTAATCGGCCGATTATCTTAGCCGATATGTACTTGGTGATTTTGATATTATTACTATGTTTAAAGTATTATAGTGGAGTTACAAGTATGGGTTATGAATAGACATAAGTGGCCGATGATTTCTTGGGTTATGGTGATTGTTGGTTTTTAATAATATAGAAGAGAATCCATAAATTATTTGGTGGTTTATATAAGCAAGCTACAAGGAAGGGTGCATGCATGATATGATGAAGGCTAATCTCTAGACTTGTTTAGGTGGAAGGTAATTGAAGTCTTTGAGTGTAAAAGTGGGGTACAGGTGGAGGGACATGAAGAAGTGGCGGCGATAGTGACTTTCACAAGGAAGTGGGCCGAAAGATGTATTGGGCTTCTTTAATTTGAAGATGATAATTAAGTACATGGGCCATAGTTATAAAATATAGGTAACACGAATAGATTAAGGGTTAATGGGCCTGTATATTTATCGGGTTTTGGTAATGGGCCCAAAACTCTATTCGGGTGTTTGGGCTTGAGTTACTAAGCCTTATTTTTATTATTGGACCTTTAGATGAGCCGGTTGTTACGGGTCATGCAAAACCTAATTAACCTAGGTAGATAGGGTAAATAGGGTATCAATCCAAGGAGCGTGTGGTTAGTGGATATTGCTTAGTTGATTAAACAGTGTTACTTATGAAGGTGCTAGAAAAAGTTATGAAGATTTTGCTTGGTTCATTTAAGAAGTTGATTGGAACATTTATGTTTATTAAACTAAAAACTTGAATTGAAACTATAGGAATGAAAAGTAATAATGTTTGTAAAAAATTTAATTAAAAAGACCACAGTAGGGTTTCAACAAATGAATACTAGGGATTTCACAAATGGGTAAACAATGGTAGTGCGATTGGTGTTAACGGAGTGATTGCTCAGTAGGCTTACGTGTCAAGTTTTATCAATACCAAAGATAGAATAAACTACACTTCATTACCTAGAACATACAATCCTATGTTTGTGTTAAATCAAGGAACCATGTTCATAACATTAGAAATCGGCACAAGATCAATTAACTAAAATGAGTTCACATAAGGTTAATCACAATTTAACATAATGTTTCAAACACAAAAAAACACAATCAAATAGTTTAAGAATAATACCCAATTGCTAACCCTAGATCTTCAAGTGTTTACATCCCCAGTGTGATACAAAAAGAATTTAGCCACTCATGGCCATGGTGTTCTTCATTGATCTTTGGTCTTCATTATTCAGTATTTGATCTTGAAAGATGATGGAAGGATGATTGTGGAATGAATCTTGGTGAACATGGATGATAGGAGGTGTTTTGGAATGAAGGAATGATGCCCCTTGATCCAGAATTTTCGACATTTATGAGTTGCCTCGTAATTCCCATCATGATTGCGTTAAAAAAGGAAACGATTTGACTTTGGCAGCATTTGGCGTATCCTACGCCAATTTTGGCATAGTCTACGCCAGTCCCATTTTGCCTTAGCTGATCCTTGCTGTCCTACGCCAAAAGGTTGGGTCTTGCCTACGCCAAAAGCCCCACTTGCCTCGGATCTTGATTTCCCAGCTTGTTTAGGCTTCCGTTTCTCGCCCGAGCAACTCCAAAGCTTCATATTTGCTCCCGTTAGTTATCAAAACCTGAAATAACATAATAATATCAAAGTAATACCATTCGACAACTTAACAGTCCTTAGAATTCATTTATAGACGTGTTAATGCACATCTTTTAACCAACCCATCACATCCCCACACTTATCTTTTGCTTGCCCTCATGCAAATCACTGAAGTTTACTCAATCAACAATTTCAACCAATTCCAACCTTTTTATCGATTATCAAAAGACGGTCCCTAGTCATACCCTAACTCACAAGACTTACGCCTATCAGTAGATTTACATTCCAAGGTTTTGCATGTTACTAAAAAACTTCCTAGCCAAATCCAACTAGATCCGACTTCACATTCTTGCACACCCCTCACAATGGTTCACTCTACTCAGTTTAATTTCTGGACTAGCATGTGATGCGCTAGTATTTCACATTGATCACTCAAAACCAATTATAAAGCATGTTAGTATAGGCTTGCAACTCAATCGCCTTTCACCAAATTACTCAAAAGTGAACACAAGTCAAAAGGTCTTTAAAAGGGATGTAGTGGGGCTAGGTGAATGGTATGGAATGGGATATTTAAAAGTGACTACGGTGATGAAAATTCGACTTTTATTTACATCAACACACAACTATACAAACATAAGGCAATATTGCGCCTTTTAGTCAACAACTAAATAAAGCATATTTTTGTGCTTTTTCTATGAGAACTTTCATTTATTTGAAGCATATTTTGTTCTCATGCTTTTCAGATTCTTTTTTTCACAATGCAAACTATTTACCAAACAGAACACAATTCTAAAATCGAATTTTCATCACTTGGGTTTATTATAGAAAAGGCTAAACGGGTTACCTGGGTTGAAATGGGTGGTCAAATGAAAGGTTAAACACGATACGATACGATCACTATGAGTTGTTAGTAATGCCATGAGACCAACATATCTGTAGTAGTCATAGATCTCATTAATTTAGTTGTAAAATAAATGCGTCGTGGATATATTCACAAGAAAAGAAAAAGCCCAAATGATAATAAACTTCATGCATCTAGAAGTGGTGTTAAGGTAACTCTCTTATACCAAATTAAGAATGCAATGATAGGCCTTAATGGAAAACCATACCAGGAAGGAAACGATGGTTGGTAGCCAAGATTATTGAGATCTATGAATGATAGTATCTTAAGTTTTGATAATCGAATATGAGATTCTTAGTGTTGGCGTGAAGGGGATATGATACCAGAGGAAGCTCATAAGTCAAAATACACCATATACCCTAGTAGCATTAAAATGTAGGATTTAAGAAATGATTATTGTTGGCTGGGAATAAAAAGCTATATCACAAGATAAGTAGAGAAATATCCTACCTACCTAAAGTCAAGGCAGAGTAGCTAAAACTATCTGGCTATCTATAGGAACCTGAAATCCCATGAGGGGAACAGGAACTGATAATAATGGACTTTGTTTTTAAGCTTCCAAGATTGAGTCATGGGCAAAATGCTATTTAAGTAATAATTGATAGGTTCGCCAAATCTACACACTTTGCCTATCCTTAAAGGCAAATGAAATGTAAGTCAAGTTTTGTACTAAGTAGATTGTCTTATGTCACAATGTATTTACATGAGCTATATACTAGGGAGAGATTTGTTCTCCTTAAGTTTTGGGCAAGGTTTCTAGAGAAAGCTGAGAACTCAAATATATCCGAGTAGTGGGCCAAATGAACGCACCAATCATGCTTTAGAAGGTATACTACGTGCGTACATAATAAGCTTTAGTAGTAGTAAGGACGATCATCTAGCATTAGTTAAACTTTCGTACAATAATAATATAATAGCTACCACGCCAATATTATGGCAACACCATATGAATCCTTATATGGGAAAAATGTAGAACGCCTATCTTCTGAATCGAAGTATGCGACAGTCTATCTAGACATGGGATCTTATATGAAACAACAGATAAAGCAGTTATGTCATAAAACGATAAAACAAATATTAGAATATTGGAAGATAGAAATAATAAAATATTGCATAGGAAGTAGTGACAAGACGAAGAAGTCCTCACCTCAATTGTTCAAAGTTAATAGGTTTCGAGGACGAAACATAATTTAAGGGGGATATATTTGTAACATCCCGTTTTGTTATATAAATAAAATGTGTTGGTCCATATTTATTAGTGAATGAAGGTCATTAACCGTCAAAGCGAACCAATAACAAGTGAGATGGATATTTGTATATATAAAATAGTTAACGAGTAAGAGATGGTTAGTATGATTATTTTAGATATAAGTAGAGAAGTTATTATTAAAAGAGACCGTTTAGTTATAATAATAAAATATATTATATTTGAACCCTACTATGTTTTTAATGAAACTTACGTCAAAACGTAGATAAAAATGAGCTCGTCCCAAAAGTATATTCATAAGTCTATAAAACGTTATAGTATAAAAGTTATACGAGAAAAATAGGTGAAGCAGCTGAATTAATTATAACATATAATAATAATAATACTTATAAGATAACAATGCTTGCAAATTGTTGATGTTGATGCTACGTGTAATACTTGGATGGTTCGTGCATTTTCACAAAATGATGAGTACTTATTACAGAGAATTACAAACCTATATCACTAAGTAAACTTATTGTAAATAAAATAACATCACGGGTTCACGTATCTTCTAGTACTTCAACTAAGACTTAGACATAAAGACAACTTAATTGAGAAGTATTGAGATCATGAAGAAGCAGTACCCTCTATATAAGAGCAACGAGCTTGGTGTCAAAAGTATGAATTAGCTATTTTGAAACATTAAGTAAGAAGAAGTTGCACTAACTTGTTAGTAGTCAGGTATATTCTAATTTAAGTTTATGCCCAGTTTATTATTATTAGTAATAGTGGTATTATTATCTCTATGTATTGGGGTTATTATTAAAAGTGGGTATTGGGTAATCTAACCTTAGTTAGGCATGGACTGATCACCCATGCTTAAACAAGGTAGTGTTAACCAATATCCAACCATGATAATAACCAATTAGGCGTACCATTACCTAACCTAGGGGTGGTATAATTGTATCAGGACCCTAAGATAGTACCTGATCGTATTGCGTTGTCAATTGTTAAAGAACTGATAAAGAGGTGAGTTACTTAAACTATTTTCAAAACGTGATACTTGCTCATAAAATTGTTTTGATGGTGATTGATCATGTATATGCATCGAACCATAGGTGTGGCATCCAGGGTGTTATATATATTATAATGATCATTATATTTTCCCATGGGGGGACATACACTTACAGTCTGCTGTGGAATTGGTAGACTGTGTGAGCCTACTATGGAATTGGTAGGCCACGGGTGGGTCTACTGTGGAATTGGTAGACCATGTGTGTGAATATATAATGCTTAGTCCGGATTATGATTATGGTGACATGCAAGGAGCTCATACTTGATCAATAAAAATGTTTATGTGGTTGTTTCACTGATAAGTCGGTTTATGTGACTCACCAGCTGTGTGCTGACGTATTTTTATTACTCGAGCATGTATCACAGGTTGATGGTGTAAGGAATGGGAGTTCCTAGCTGAGAGTTGGAATACTTTAGACGGTTCATCTTATTATAGTTAAGTTTTGTTTAGCTTGGGGTACTTGGATCATGCTGGCTTGTAATAAACACTCAAGTTATGTAATGAGATTAGGTTTCCGCTTTAAGTTTGCGCCGACTGGTTACTGTAAGTGCCCCGGCCTGGGAGGGGTGTGACATCCCGGCTATCCCAGATGTTCATCATAACTAAGTGCCTAAATGATAGTCGCGGTGTACCAAACATCACCGCGTGTACCACTCTAATATCCCAACCTCTAACCTTTGATTTGTCCTCAAGTCTTGCCAATAGATTCTCAAACGATATACCTAATACGAATCTAGCTTCACATTCCATGTCTTCCCTGCAATATTCGGTTCCCCTTTTTCTTGTGATTACATTATCGAACACATTTGTTGAGTCCGTTTTCAATTATGGTTTGGCCCAAAAATTCTCCCTAGGGATGTAATGGTACTCGTTTGCTGGGCAAGAATCAAAGTTGGCGATTTGACGCATTGTCTCAAAGGACAAAATCATCTTCTTCTTCCCGACAGTTCCAATCAGCTTTAATGTTTGAGGTGGGTTATCGCTAAAGTCCTGCTCAAGTGTGGACATCCACTGCTCTATGGCTTTCATATAGACTTTGTTTCCCCTATTCTCACAAATGTTTAGAGTCGCCTCACAACCAATTCTTTCGAACTTTTGTGTCAACCAGATCAATCTCAGTTGATCCGCATTATATGCCCTTTCACAAACAAGGACTCCCTCGGTACCATGTTTTATTGTAGCCATCTTTTGGTACCACAATGCGGGTCTAAGCGATTCGGGAAACGAGGATAACCGCTTAGATTTATCCTTCCAGTTGGGAAGGTCTTCATCCATTTGTTCAGAACGATCTGGTTCATGCTGAATTTCATCTCCTTCATCATCAGATTCATCTCTTAAGTTGGACCTAATCCCCTTTCTTCTTTTGGACTTAGTAGAGGATTCACACTACTCCTTGCCTTTCCTACTGAATATGTACTGAAACAACATTCATAAGCAATAACCTATCATTAGCATCCAATCTTAACAAGACTATCATTCATATCAAATATGGTTTACTCAATCAAGACATCCTATGGTCATTATCATATGCTAAACAATCAAAAATTTTGTACCAATTGTCTAGATTAAATGCCATATGTTTTACATCACCATAACTCCTTCCCCACATTTATTTCTTGCTATTATTGACAAAAAATATTTTTTTTTTCAACATACAAACCATACTTTCTACCCCAAACAATAAGTAATGCCTAATCACAAGTACTCATAGCACGAAGTATTTAAACATATCTGAACACATGTTATGTATATTATTAAAATAAAGAGTAAGAATGATAAAATACATACCTTCATGATGATTGTCGGGTAAAATGATAAGTAGAAGCAAGAAATAAGAACAATAATGAAACACCCACAAATCCCGATTTTTCCAAGCCTTGAATCACCCCAAATAAGTCAAAATTACCCAATTCTAAGTTAGGGGTTTTGTAGATCTTGAAAAATTGTATGATTTTGATATAAAAATTGTTAGATTTGGTGGTGTATTGAAGAAGTTATGGTGGTTGAAAGATTGGAGGATTTGAAAAAGGTTTAGATGAAAGAGATGAAGTTTTTGGTTGAATGAATAGTTGGTAGCGTTTTGATTAGGTTGGGATATGTTTTAAATGATAAAAAATTGAGTTTAGTGATGTTTGGGCTCGGTCAAACTTGGTCAAAGCCGAGCAAAATGAGACTTCTCCAGAACCTAGCGTATCTTACGCCAATTTTGGCGTAGTCTAGGCCAAACGCGTAGGCAACAATTCTCTTTTTGGCGTATTTGCGAGAATGCTAGCGTAGGCAGATGACTTTGGTGTATCCTACGCTAATTTTGGCGTAGGCTACGCTAAGGCTGATTTTTTTAACAGAAACCTACAATACTAAAATTACCTATAAAACTAATAATTTACCTTAAAACTAAAAATATATACAATTTACAACTAAGCTCTCCACCCCTTGAAAAATTTTAGTATTGAACTCAATACTCGCAATTAGAATACATACTTGGAATGAGAGCTAACACTTGCACCTTTAGTTGATTTCGTCGGTTGGTAAGCCTTCCAAGAAGCTTACCAACTCTACAATCTTACCATGCTCCGTGAGATGTTCTACTTAAAGCTTCAGACGATGCCCATTCACGGTTTGCCTCGACCCATCTTTCAGGTCCTCAATCTCCACCTTGCCAAGCTTTCCAACCCGCGTGATTATGTACAGGCCATTCCACTTGCTTTTGAGTTTCCTAGGGAAGAGCTTCAACTTGGAACTGTAGAGCCAAACTTTTTGACCCACTTCGAACTCCTTCTTACGAATTTTTACATCATGAGACCTTTTCATTTGGTCCTTGTATTTTGACGCGATCTCGTAAGCCTCATCTCGTAGCTCTTCTAACTCACACAACTTGAGTTTCCTTTCTCGACTTGCATCATCATAACTCAAGTTAACCTTTTTAATAGCCCAAATGCCCGGTGAACTAATTCAACCGGGAGATGACAATCTCGACAAAACACTAGTCGATAAGGAGTTGTTCCAATAGGTGTTTTGTAGGCCGCGCGGTAGGCCCATAAAGCATCATCTAGCTTTGTTGACCAATCCTTTCGGTCCGCACGAACCGTCTTTTGCAAAATTTCTTTAATTTGCCTATTGGAAACCTCGACTTGTCCACTAGTTTGTGGATGATATGGGGTGGCAATCCTATGGTCAACACCATACCGTTTAAGCAATTTTTCAAATTTTCGGTTTTTGAAATGGGAACCCCCATCACTTATGATTGTGCGGGGTATCCCAAACCTGGAAAAAATATGTGTTTGTATAAAATTGCAAACAACGGTATGGTCGTTGGTTTTGGTGGCAATAGCTTCGACCCACTTAGACACATAATCTACTGCCACCAAATTGTATAAATTACCAAAGGAATTGTGTGACAACCGTCACCCTCATTTTCGCCAAATAGACAACAATAGTCCTTCAAATATTCCATTATAATCCCGATAAGTTTCGCCGTTTTTAAAATTTATTTTTTTTAAAAGCGAATTAAATTTTTTTTTATATAGAACGGGTATAAGTTTTAATCAAATGCGAATGTTTAAACGTAGTCGTAAAAGATTCTATAAAAAAATATATATAATTTAGTTTAAAAAGTTTAAAGTTAAAAGGGTTAAAGTTTAGTTAGTATGGTTAAGTTTTTATAAAGAAAAACTAACCTAGTTATGTGATAAACTAACCTAGGTTAAAATAGAGGGGCTAGTTGTGTCAAAGTTTCAAAGTTTGAATCTGAATTTTTTTTTCCAGCCTCCCACGTTTTTTCCGGCCATGGGTTTTCCGGCCACCGGAATCCCTCACCGGCGAATCTATAGTATAAGATTTAAATGCTTTTAAAGGGTTTTTATTAATCCCGAACTTTTCTCCACCAACCTTTAACTAATTTCAACATATTAAACAAGCAATTAAGGCGTTAATATCAAGCATTGATCGTTTTTTTTAAAAAAAAAACCGCCGAGGCCTTAAAAATGGTTCAATCGAACGTTTTGCGCAATCATTATATAAGATAACTGTACCATCATGTTTCTGCACTGATACTCACTCGAAACCCACAAACAAACCACTCAAAACATGCCCAAGTAAGCTTCAATCGGTCATTTTTTGTTCGGGTCCGGAAGTCTCGTTTTGGATCGATACATACATTGTAAGCTAAATCTTTCTCTGCCGTTTTGTTGTATAGTTATACCTCTAGAAAAGCCCCTTATTACAGACATTGAATCTGCTCTAAATCGGGTTATTAAAATTTCACCTAGGGTTAGGGTTTCTAAGTTGTGTTGGGGAAGAAGATGAAGTTGGGTTATATATTAAATAGATTTTAATTCGATATTATTAAACAAAAATGGTTGTGGTGTAGTGGTTGCATGGTTGTGTTGCTGTTGGGCAGGCACGAGTTCGAACCCCCTTAGGGGCGGGTTTGCTCATTTCCTTTTGTTTCTTTTTGTTTTTTTTGTTTGTTTATATATAATATTATATATAAATACCTTGATATCTTAAAATATTCATAATAAATCCATATTTTGTCCAAAAATTATAAAAATTTAGGTGTAGCATCTTGACACCATAAAGAAAATTATCATGCTTTTATTTTCTGGAAAATGTCCTATTTTCATATTTTTATTGAATTAAATTGTTTTAATCATATTTAATTGATTAAAAATTCATTTTTAATGATTTTAATCTCAAACTTTTTGTGAAACTATTCCTAATCATTATGAACTGAAATAAAAATATTTGGTTCAGAAAACAATTATTTTTTTATTGATTTTCCTAATTTTAAACATTAAAACATAATTTAATCTCGTTAAATCAGTTTTAAATATAAATAAGTTTATATAAATTATGAGAAAATTATTTTCACTAATTTACATCAGAAAGTATCCATTTTCTATAAAAATAGTATTTTTGGATCATGTCTTGTATTATTAACATTATTTATGTTCAATTAGACATAATTAAACAATTATTTATTTACACTATTTAAACATCTATTTCATAAATACTTTTCTTATAAAATAGAAATACTCATATGGTTTAATGTCTTTATTATCTTTTGTTGGATCAGTGTGTAACTCAAAATTATTTATTTAATTATTTATGATTATTGTGTTTATTTTAATTTAGCTAAAGTAACTAACTAAATTATTTTGTCTTAATTATTCAAACATATTTTTCTATCTAAATATTCAATAGGTAATAATTATATTATTTAATCCACATTTACAACCTTTCATATATTATTTGTGATATACAACTTTTACATTAACGCGACTGATCATAAGAACTCTAATTCCCCAAATCGACTTAGCAAACCCTAATGCCTTAGACCCTAGTTACCTTAGACTTTTTAGACATTTCATTATTAGTATGCTTACACATTATAGGTTGAATTCCTCGGAATTCCCATTACTTAGCTCACGACCGCTTAAGTTGGATTTTGCTCGCTTTCGCAAACTGTGAGTATATCTTTCCCCTTTTTACTGTTTTACTATTCTGGGGTGACTCATGTACTTACTATCAAGTTTCTATTTCTTCTACTAAATGCAATTCTCATGTGTGTTTGCTTTATGTTAATTGGTGTGTCTATGACTTGTCAAAATCATTAACCGCTGGGCGGCCTAGCATTTCAATGAATAGTACTATGGTATACCCCCTTGAGACTCCGTTGAGAGAATCTTGGTCATTGTCTTGTTAATTCATTATTCAGTTGGTTAGTCATGTGTTAGTCATTATTCTCAGGTTTGGTTTTGAACGGATATTACTTATTACATAATTGCAAATGGTACCGCACATGAATTGCTAAACATTTTTCCTACTATATTTATTCAAACAGGGTATGCTCACCAATACAATTTTTGTATTGACCAAATTATTTTGTACATGTTTCAGGTTATTTTGAGATGCATTCTTTAAGCTTTCGGATTTATATTTAGATTCCGACTCATTGTATTTCAGATTAGTTGGCATTTAGAATCATTGTATTTCATTTCAATGTAATAAATTATTTAATCAATGTATTCAAATTTACACTTTAGTCCATGAGCTATTGAACAATCGTCACTACGTGACATCTCGATGTTTCCACCATCGGTTGGGGTGTTACAAATTGGGAAATGGTCCCATATGATGGCTGTAAAGGGTTTATTATGGCTGTAAAAGGGTTTATGATGGCTGTAAAGTTTGGCTGCAAACGTTTGTCTCGCCACATTAGTATACTGATGATTTTTTTAACATCAAGGCTGCAAACGTTTGCTTGGAGCCTTCATGTTCTTGCAAAAAGTGTTTATGATAGCTGTAATGTTTGGCTGCAAACGTTTGACTCGCCATGTAACACCCATAAATTTTGTGCATTTAAGTATCTTGTATAGTTTGTACACTTGAAGGAATCATGCCATTAATACGAGTGGCCATTTCATCATCCTCGAAAGTTCATCTAGGGAAACTTCGGGACCAAGTTACAATTGGGTGAAACTAAAAGGGGCCTTATGTAAAATTTTCAAGGATCCCACCCTTACTTAATGGACCCCATCACAAACCCTACCACCCTCATATTCATCCTCTTCTCCTTGTAACCACCCCTAAACCTACACGCCATATTTCATTGACGGCGACAATAACAAAACAAAGCACAAGAGGACAAAGTGCAAATTCATGAAGTTCCCTTGGTCCTTCATCAAAAAGAAGGTACAAACTATATTTAGATATTAGTTTTTGGGTTGTTCTTTTGTTATCAACGACAACCACAACCACAACCACAACCTTCACTTGATTATTTTCCTTATTATGTGTGTGATTGAAGGAAGTAAACAAATAAGCTAACAAACCACCACCTTCTTCCTCCCTTGGCCACGAGCAGAACCAAACTAGAAGTTTTATTGTCCGATCAAAATAATATTCAGCCGATTATACTCCAGGTTCGGTCTATATTATTCTTTTCCTTTCTTTTTGGATTTAGTTATGTACCGTCTCCAACTATAATGGATCGGTTTAGTTTTGTCGCAGTACGGGAGTGGGCTGTTACAAATGGTATCAGTGCCAGGGCCGGGCCGTTGTGCCAGCGAGAACGCTGGGCTCTTTAAGGGGGTGGATTGTAACGATCCCACATCGGTTGGGAAGGAGAACTAACACTTCTTTATAAGAGGTGGGATACCTTCCCTATCGTGACGCGTTTTGGCGTGGGAATTGCCTACGACCAATGCAAAATCGGGACATGCCCGGAAAATATCGCGGTACGGGAGTGGGCTGTTACACGCCACATCAGGACCCTGCTGATTTTTTAACATCAAGGCTGCAAACGTTTGGCTGGGAACAAACGTTTCTGATTGAATGATTGTAGCCTTCATGTTTTTGTTCAAGCATGAAATCAATACTTTTAAATAAACGGCATCAATTATCAACAAATAATTGAATATATGTTTAATAATAGCATACTAACCGGGTCAAAACTGAAACACACCTTTGTGAATGAATGATTGTAGGTTTGGAAGATGGTTGTTGCAGACAAGCAGGCTTCTTGTTCTTCTTCTTATTGTTCGATAACAATAGGCTGTTATTAGGTCAAAGATAGCTTAATATTATAGTTTGTAATTGTATAGCTGTTAATTGTTATTTAGGCCCAAGATTTGCCCCATATATATAGCAGGTCAATAATTTACTTTGTTATTTCGGTCCATCGGTTTTACCCGGTTCTCATGTGCTCTTTGACCCGACCCGACCCGAGAACCGGCGAGAGTCAATATCCTGGACCGAATAAAGAACCTAAAAACCATACCCGGGTCGGTTTTGGTATTTTTTCAGTTCGGTCCGGCCCAATTCTGCTCACCCCTAAAGAGGGCTGAAAAACAGTATTATTATATTAGGTATATACCTATTGATCCAGTCTATAAAAGACGAGTAACTCTTCATTTCAGTTTGCAAGCTTGTAATACTTGAACCATTGAAAAGCAAACCAATCATCTATACGTTCAGTATATAATGTTATTTCATCTAAATTTCGTACCCGCAGTCTTCTCAAAATTTCTTGCTCTGAAAGAAAAATGTATTATCAATAATCCGTTGATAATGAAGTTGGAATTGGTGTTGCTGGAAGATACTTACAATCAAAGGAAAATATTATTGGTTTTCTTAGAATATGAGAGCATGTCCAAAATGAGATGGGTCTCTATATAAATAATATGTCTCTAATTTTTCCGCTATTTAGAGGCATGTTATTGTATATGTTTTCTTTTTCTTTGGAGCGGCCCTTCTTTTGGTTTTGTTTTGTGGTGTTTTGGATGTATTTTTTTTTTTTGTTTTATAGATTATATGTGTTAGTTGGTATTAGTTCACTTTTGTAGCGATATCGGAGTTTTTTTGTTATAGCACTTCTATTTTGTATTTTTGTAAGCATTTTTCGTTTGTGGTGTTTTGGCTGTATTTTGTATCTTGTATTTTTGTTTATCCTCATATTGTAAGTAAAATTATGCGATTCCAATGACGAGTTTTATTTCTATAGCGTTTTTCAGTATTGTAGTATAGAATATATTCAAGATACGTTTGAACAATGAAGATTTCCCTAAACAGACTGTTATTATTTCTTAAAAGGCTGTTACAAAAATATATTATAAAATTTTAGTTCAAAATCAGTGGTGGATCCACTATGGCCGGGGGGTGGGTATGTGCCCACCGTACGACCATTCGGGAGACAAACTCCGATTGATATTAATATATACTTCGACACGATTTTATACTTGTCCACTTCCAAATTATTGTAGATAGAGATGGAGAGCAATGGAGAAGAGAAAAGTGAAGTTTAAATGGATGGATTTTGTTTGCTTAATGTCGGCTCCGAGTCTTCGACAATTGTAGTTGTAGGCAAAAGCATATAACAATAACAATAAGAAGAAGAAACATACCTAGTGGGCTCTAGGCCAATTAGTTAATAAGCAAAGTGATGGCATGGGCTTACAGCCCAACATGTTTAAACCTTAATTATTAGTTTGAGTTATTATCTTAAATAAAATAATAAAAAACAACAAATTAAATCACAGCTAATGTCTTTTATATTTACATTTAGCCACCTATTATTTGAATTCTTGATTTTTAAGTTGTTATCAAAATTTTATTTTGGAATTTGCTACAATACAGTTTGAAACGTAACAATTAACATTCTATATTACATATTGATAATATCGGGTTTAACTGAGTGAATAACTGATGTGTTCTATTATAATATTAGTGAATTGAATTCACAAGGGATTTTGTTATTTTGTTTTCCGAATATTCTCAAATTTATCGTACCATTAAGTAAATAAGTATGAATAGTTTTACAATATCATTAAGTGGATAAATATGAATTCGTTTTATCTGACACATTTTAACCAAACTTATTTGACCAGTCTTCTTTTAACACAACTATTTTGTGCCCCTCGTTAGAAAAAATTCTGGATCCACCACTGTTCAAAATATGACTAAAAGCTCAGTTGATCATTAACAGTGTTATATGGTAAATAATAATTATGATCTCGCGGAGTTAGTTTAAAAATTTTTATTAACTAATTTTACTAATTATTTAATCAGAAAAATAAGCCTTAATATAACGACTTAAAACTCACATTAAGATCTTATAGTTTGAGTAAGAGTGAAATTTGTATTTTAAAATTTTAATTTTCTGCAAGTCAAATAATCATCTATTGATTTATGTGTAAACAATTGATTTAGTTTATTAAAGTATTAATTACATTCAATAAGTTTTATGTATATTATTAAAGATATACTTATTTCATCTAAATATCTATGTTACCTTATTAAGGAGAAGAGATGGCTAAGATAGTCATTTTACCACCATTTTAAGATGGCATATCAAGAGCCATAAGTCTAATCTCATAACTTTTACCCTATTTCTTCCTTTTATACCCTTGTGTACAAGATGTAAAACCTATTGTATTTATAAGTAATACACACTCTTTATCATTCTCCATATGTAACCCCCTTCTTAAGTTTCATTATTAAAACATCATATCAATCCTTCCTTCAATGATGAATCCCAAGTAATCAATCCTTCCATCATCTTGCTGCATGATCGCCGTCTGTTCCCCGGACCCAACCATAACCCCATCCCTTAACCAACACAATAACCCTCCTTTCACTTCTTTACTCACTATACAAATCAATTACCTATCTTTTCAGCATTAATCAATCAATAAATAATAGGGTCATTCTGGAGGAACCGTTTCTTGGTTCAGAAACGATCAACACACGAAATCTGAAGGGATTGTTGTTATTTTCACATGGGGTCCTGTTCAACACTTTTAATTGAAGGATCACGTCAATCTTTATTCTTCTTGTGGCTGGAATTTTTTTTCTTTTTTCCTAATCCGTAAGTTTGTCTCTTTACTATATAAATTATAAGTTTTTATGTGTTTTATGTAAAGGGGTTTTGAATCTTTGATGATTTTAACCATAAAAAGATAAAAAATATTCCAATTTGAATGTTTTTAGGGTATAAAGCATATATGCAGATACATTCAAAGGTTCTTGTAATGGGCCTTTTTGTTTATTAGGTTAGATATTAAGAGTATTAAATTAAAATACTCTTTGTTTACCACTTGCAGCAAGGTTCCATACCCAGTAAATGCACGTAACTATGTGGTAACTTGTGACAACCGGTAACTTTTCTTTTCGTTTTCTTCCTTTTCGTCTGTTTCATTTTTGGGCTTCGTGCAATTTTCGGGACGAAAATTCTTTCAACGTGGGGATGATGTGACACCCGGCATGTTCGGCTTAAACATAATAGTAACATCTAAGTCTACCTTAGCGAGAAACGTTTATAAACAAACTTAACTGGGTTAGTTGAGTCCGGTCAGATTAGGATTGTCCAGGGTTCAATGATCTGGAGGATCATTGGGAGTCATTTTGGGGAATACACTAGTACCGGGTTCCGTTGTTGGTGACATTACATGAACTAATTAAGTATATGTGTAGATTATGGGTCGTGTGGTGGATTGTATACTTATACTTGCTTAAACGATGTACAAATGATTATACGTGCCTAAATATGCTAAGTATAGACTATTGGATGCATGCTTATGTGTTAAGATGTGTTAGAATGCGTTAAACACGACAAACTGGAAATCTGGAAAAAGTTAACATGTGTTAAAAAGTGCTGTTAACATGTGTTAAAAAGTGCTGATGACCTGAAAGTGGAAAGTGGGCGAATGTAGAAACAAAGTGGGCGAATGTGGAAAGATTCCACATTCGACCATTACAAAGGGGCGAATGTGGAAAAGTTCCACATTCGACCATGTAAAAGGGGCGAACCTGGACCTGGTATAAATACCATCCTTAGTCATTTTTCACCATTTCACAAACCCTAAACGCCTCTAAACACTCTCTATCAACTATTATCATTGGGGAAGGAGTTTTTGAGCTTGTTTTTCATATCCTAACTCTCTAAATCATTACAAGTGAAGATCTAAGGTGTGTTCTTCATTTCAAATCCTTTTTAAACAATTTTAACTTGTTTTCATCTAAACCCCAAGGGTCCAGATCTGATATCAACATGTTTTATGGGTAAAAACCTTCCTAATATCTTTCTAAATAAAACCTATTCATAAACAATGAGTTTTCATACAATTTAACATGTGTTAATGTGGTATTAAGCATTGTTTGATGATTACTTGCTATGTAGATGACATGACAACAACCTAGGACTGTTATTAATGGAGAGTTATGATTGAAACATGTTACAATTGATTGTTGATGGTGTTTTGTCGATTAAAGGAATTTTTAGTTAGATTTAGGGCATGTTTTTGGATGGTAATGATAGAGTTATGATAGGGGTTTCTTGTTCATGATGATTTGAGTATGATGAGCTGATGATTGATTAAATTCAGAAAGTTTCCTAATTGGGTAATGATTTCATGCATGATGATGTGACATCTCCATAATTTACTATTTTAGGAAACTTGTAAAAACGGATAGATTTTGGGGTAAAATCGGTAGGGTTTCGTAGGAATATGTTAATGATGCTTGACTGCTGTAACTCATGATGTTTTCGGATGTTTTCGACGCGTTTTTGGGAAAATCTAACAGCAGGGGCGAACCTGGAATACCTTCGACCAGCCGAACGGTCGAAGGTGGATTTCCAGGGGTCGAACCTGGAAACCAAAGGGTCGAACGAACCACAAACGGGCGAAGGAAGGAGAAAAGGGGCGAAGGTGGGAGTTTAAAGCCACATTCGACCTTTTGAAAGACACCTTCGACCACTTACAGCCACATTCGACCCTACGTTAACAGAAATGAGATTTTTGATACAAACTAAGTGTTTTATGCTTGAACCTTGCGTGTAATCTATGTGTACTTGATTAGTTAGGGTAATGGGTCACCAACGGGATGTCGGGTCGGTCTAGTGTGTCGGTTAAACATTTAAACACGTTTTAAAAACATACTTGGTTATGATCTGGACAATCGGGGACTAGATAACCTTATGGTTATTAGTCGGAACACTTATGTGAACATTTTGATAGATCTTCGGTAGAGGGATTATCAAGGGCTAAACATCTTTACTTATAATTGAAGAACGCAATCTAAGGTGAGTTCACGGCCCCACTTTTACTGCTTTAACTTTTGGGGGAGAAAACATGCGCTAAACAGTTTTGTTAACATATGTTATACTATGGTTTTAACTTTATATTGCTATACGATCTTTTGGAAAGTCCCGGGGGAAACCATGAATGTGCGGGTTTGCACAACGGGGGAAATGTGGATAGATCTATTGGGCGTGACCTGCCCCACTCGTCGGCTTGGAGGGCCGGGCGGGTGCATATTGTCTCGAACAGGAACATTATCGTGCTGAACATTACGGGCTGCTAAACATGCTAAACATTGCTAAACGTGTCCAGTAATGGTTTCCAATCGTAGTAGTAATAAAACATACGCCTAGCTAGCGTACTTGGTAGCATTGATATAGTATGGACATGGTAACACTTGGATAACATTTTTGAACAAACCTGTGAACTCACCAGCATTATATGTTGACGTCTTTTTGGCATGTTTTTCTCAGGTCGCTAAGGTAGCAACAACTGGATCTAGGCGCACGAGTCGGCACGGGCGTCTAGGGTTTAGAGCATGGTCTTCATTAAACATTTGAACTGTGTCTTTTGGGTTGTAAACATTTAAAGCTTCCGCTACAGTTTATGTTTTTATAACTATATCTTTTGAGTATTGTGTTATGCATATAGTGTTGTTTATTGTGACCGTTGACTTGAATCCTGGTTTGTCATGCGCCTCGCGGTAAAATCCCGCAAGTGGAATTTGAGGGTGTGACAGATTGGTATCAGAGCCAATGGTTATAGTGAACTAGGACTGCATTTAGAATCTAGTCTATAGCCGAGTCGCACACACTAGACGGTCACATACTTGAGTCGGTTTGAAACATGTACTAACTTTGTCGGGGTGTCCTTACATCGTCATCGCACTTCTCTGTTACATCATCCGATCTTACTCTTGGCTTTATACACTCTTATGTTCTTCTTCGGGGTTTGAAGGAGAAGGAGTTGACTCGTTGGTTATTGCACGGCAGTGTCGTATGTTGGGGTAGTCTTACGTACTCTCGGGGTCTGTCCAGGATTCGGACATCTCCCTTTCATACCCTAATAGACGCACTTGCTTACACATTATCTTGTGCACTTATGCTTGTGATAGCATGATGCTAGATGCCGATATTCAGCGACTTGAGTTCAAGCTGAGGGAAAACTTGGAGGATCATGTAGAGCAGTTTATCATTTCGGGTGCACACGAAATCATAAACTGAAATGCATGAGAATCCAAGTGGACTCTGAACTTGGATGCATAGTCCTGGATTGGGTCTAGACATGACTTTTCTAGCTACTAGTGGTTGACACTAGCAGTGAATCTGAATCTCTCGATTTCTGATTTGTCAGATTATGTCGGGCGCACGTGGTGGTGGACGTCGTGGTGGTGGCCGTGGCGGCGGTGGCCGTGGTGGCGGTCGTGGTAACATCAACATGACCCAGGCAGAGCTGAACAACTTGCTTCAACAGCAAGTGAACATAGCCTTGGCTGCTTTCCAGGCTGGGCACAATGCTCTGGGTGGTAAGTTGGTTCTTACCTGCCTTGTTTCATTCTTGGGTGTCATGTTTCCTTTGTGGTTTACCTTTGTGTCGTGTTTCAGGTGCTGCTGTCAACCCACCTCCATCCCAGTGTTCCTACAAGAAGTTTAGGGACTGCCAGCCCCATAACTTCGCAGGGACAGAAGGGGCAGTGGGACTGCTCCGATGGTTGGAGAAGGTTGAATCTGTTTTCTTGATGTGTAACTGTCCTGTTGAGGACCGGGTCAAGTATGCCACTGCGACATTTGAGGGTCCTGCTTTGTCATGGTGGAATGCTACTACGCAGAACATGGGCTTGGGGGAAGCTCATGCTATGCTTTGGGCGGATTTTGTTCGGCTACTGAAGAGCGAGTACTGTCCCAGGGAGGAAGTGCAGAAGTTGGAGCATGAGGTCTGGAGTTACAAGATGGTTGGGTCGGAGATTGAGGAGTATACTGTGAGGAGGAACGAGCTGGCGGTATTGTGTCCTGACTTACACACACCCGAGTACAGGAGGATCGAGCACTATGTGTCTGGACTAGTGCCCGAGATTGCTGGGTTGGTGGCTGCTGGGAATCTTCCCACTATTGCTGAAGTTGTCCGATCAGCTCATCGGATGACTAACCTGAAGGTGGCGGAAGGCGTTTTGCCACCCAAGGGTACTACTGTGAAGGCTGCTGAGGGGAACAAGAGGAAATGGGAGAGTGTGGGGAAGAGTGTGGTGCCAGCTCAGCCGGCGAAGAAGTTTGATACATCTGGGTCTTCTTCTGGGTCGAAGACGGGGGGGTATGTTGGGAAGCATCCCAAGTGTAACAAGTGTGGTTTTCATCATTCTGGGAGTTGTGATAGGGCTCGTTGTCATCGGTGCCATCAGTTGGGGCACCATGCTAAGGATTGCAAGGTGGCGCTCACCCCAACTCAGACTCCTGCGGCTACTCCTGCTCCTGTTGCTCAGGGGACTCAGGGGAGGCAGGGGTGTTATAACTGTGGTGACACGGGGCACTTCAAGCGTGACTGTCCCAAACTGAAACAGGGCGATAATGGGAGGGGGAACAATGGCGGCGGAGGCAGGACTGCACGTGCTTTCGTCATTGGATCTGCAGAGGCTAGGCAGGATCCAGACACAGTTACCGGTACGTTCCTTCTTAATGATCGCTATGTTTCTGTTTTGTTTGATTCTGGTGCCGATAAGAGTTTCGTATCTTTGGATATTAGTCGATTGCTAGATATAGTACCCACACCTTTAGAGGCTAAGTACTTAATAGAATTGGCTGATGGTAAGAAAATCGAAGCGACACACACCCTTAGGGAATGTCGTTTGGAACTGTCGGGTTTGTCTTTCCCCATTGACCTTATGCCGGTACCTCTGGGTAGTTTTGATGTCGTGGTTGGCATGGATTGGTTATCATTGTATCGCGCAGAGATCGTTTGTTTTGACAAGGTTATTCGGATCCCTCTCCCTGATGGAGAGATTCTTTCGGTTCGTGGCGAGAAAAGCGGTGCTCCGCTGAGTATCATTTCTAGCATGAAAGCCCGTAAGTATATTCGGAAGGGCTGTTCGGCCATTCTGGCACTTGTTCAAGTTTCTACTGACGATGAGAAGAAGATCGAGGATATTCCGGTGGTTCGTGACTTTTCTGATGTGTTTCCGGATGATTTGCCTGGTCTTCCTCCCCATCGTCAGGTTGAGTTTGGTATTGATCTTGCTCCGGGCGCAGCTCCTATTGCCCGAGCTCCGTATCGTCTTGCACCTCCTGAGATGCAAGAGTTATCCAGCCAGTTACAGGAACTCTTGGAAAAGGGTTTCATTCGACCGAGCTCGTCCCCGTGGGGAGCTCCTATTTTGTTTGTGAAGAAGAAGGATGGGAGCCTTCGTATGTGTATTGATTACCGTGAGCTGAACAAAGTGACCATCAAGAATCGTTATCCTCTCCCTCGCATTGATGATCTCTTTGACCAGCTTCAGGGCTCCAGCTACTACTCGAAGATTGACTTGCGGTCCGGTTACCACCAGTTGCGCGTCAGGGAAGCTGACATCCAGAAGACTGCTTTTCGCACTCGTTATGGCCATTTTGAGTTCTTGGTCATGCCTTTCGGTCTCACTAACGCACCGGCGGTGTTCATGGATTTGATGAACCGCGTTTGTAAACCGTACCTCGATAAGTTCGTCATCGTGTTCATTGATGACATTCTGATTTATTCCAAGAACAAGGCAGATCATGAGGAACATCTGCGGTTGGTCTTGGAACTTTTGAGACGGGAGCAGTTGTATGCTAAGTTCTCAAAGTGTGATTTTTGGTTGCGGGAAGTTCAATTCCTAGGGCATGTGGTGAATGAACTGGGAATTCATGTCGATCCGGCTAAGATCGAAGCTATTAAAGACTGGGAAGCACCAAAGACGCCATCTGAGGTGCGGCAATTCCTAGGTCTTGCAGGTTACTACCGGCGTTTTATCGAGGGATTTTCGAAGATCGCTCAACCCCTCACCGCTCTCACCCAGAAGGATCGAAAGTTCGACTGGGACGAACCACAGGAATCAGCATTTCAGATGCTGAAGCTTAAACTTTGTTCTGCTCCTATCTTATCCTTGCCGGAGGGTACGGATGATTTCGTTGTGTACTGTGATGCTTCGATTCGGGGTCTCGGTTGCGTGTTGATGCAACGTGGGAAGGTTATCGCTTATGCTTCTCGCCAACTCAAGGTTCACGAAAAGAACTATACTACTCACGACTTGGAGCTGGGTGCAGTAGTATTTGCGTTGAAAATCTGGAGGCATTACTTGTACGGTACCAAGTGTGAAGTATACACCGATCACAAGAGTCTCCAGCATATTTTCGACCAGAAGGTGTTAAACATGCGGCAGCGTCGTTGGGTTGAACTCTTGAACGATTACGACTGTGCGATCAAGTACCATCCTGGCAAGGCAAATGTTGTGGCGGATGCCTTGAGCAGGAAGGAGTCGGCGAAGCCTCGGCGTGTCCGAGCCTTGCAGCTTACCATTCATTCCTCCTTGCCTGACCGGATCCGTTCGGCTCAGGTGGATGCCTTAAAGGAGGAAAACCTTAAGGCCGAAACGATGCACAGTGCGGACAAACACCTTGAGCTTAGGTCTGATGGCCTACACTACTTCGCTGGGCGTGTTTGGGTTCCTTTACTCGGGGGATTACGGGAGCTTGTCTTGGACGAGGCTCACAAATCCCGGTATTCTATTCACCCAGGCTCCGATAAGATGTATCAGGATCTGAAGATACTTTATTGGTGGCCAAACATGAAGGCTGATATAGCCTCCTATGTGAGCAAATGCTTGACCTGTGCTAAAGTCAAGGTGGAGTATCAGAAGCCGTCTGGTCTCCTACAGCAACCTGAGATTCCAGAATGGAAGTGGGAGCGAATCACGATGGATTTCGTCACCAAACTACCGAGATCACCAAGTGGTTGTGACATGATTTGGGTGATCGTCGACCGGTTGACGAAATCGGCACACTTCATACCTATTAAGGAAACGGATGGACTCGAGCGATTGGCTCGACTCTACCTTAAGGAGGTGGTCTCTCGGCACGGGGTGCCTGTTTCTATCATTTCTGATCGTGACTCCCGCTTTGCTTCGTGTTTCTGGAAGGCTCTTCATAAGGCCTTGGGTACTCAGCTGGATATGAGTACGGCTTATCATCCGCAAACTGACGGTCAGAGTGAGCGGACGATACAAACACTGGAGGACATGCTGCGGGCATGTGTCATCGATTTTGGCAAGGGTTGGGAGACTCACCTGCCGTTGGTGGAGTTCTCCTACAACAACAGCTACCACTCCAGTATCGGGGCAGCTCCGTTCGAAGCTCTGTATGGACGGAAATGCCGATCTCCCTTGTGTTGGGCCGAGGTGGGCGAGAGCCAGCTCACTGGCCCGGAACTGGTGTACGAAACTTCGAAGAAAATCGTACAGATCCGTAACCGTTTGGCAGCTGCACGGGATCGTCAGAAGAGCTATGCCGATCGCCGTCGCAAACCACTAGAGTTCCAGGTTGGGGACAAGGTGCTTCTGAAAGTTTCACCATGGAAGGGCGTCATATGCTTTGGAAAGCGTGGCAAGCTTAACCCTCGTTACGTCGGACCGTTCGCAATCCTGGAACGGATTGGGCCGGTGGCGTACAGACTTGATTTACCGACAGAGCTCGGTAATGTTCATAACGTCTTCCATGTGTCTAACTTAAGGAAGTGTTTGGCTGACGAATCTCTTGTTGTACCACTGGAAGAGATCAAGGTTGATGATCGTCTTCGCATTGTGGAGGAACCCGTGGAGATTCTGGATTACAAGATTCGTAGCCTTCGGCGGAGTAAAATCCGCATCTTTAAAGTTCGTTGGAACTCGGATCGTGGACCGGAGTTCACGTGGGAACGAGAAGACCAGATGAAGGCTAAGTACCCTCATCTCTTTCCGAAGCGCGCGTTCGAGTCCAGGCATGTTACTACTGAAGCAGAGTGAATCTCGGGGCGAGATTCCCTTTCAACGTGGGGATGATGTGACAACCGGTAACTTTTCTTTTCGTTTTCTTCCTTTTCGTCTGTTTCATTTTTGGGCTTCGTGCAATTTTCGGGACGAAAATTCTTTCAACATGGGGATGATGTGACAACCGGTAACTTTTCTTTTCGTTTTCTTCCTTTTCGTCTGTTTCATTTTTGGGCTTCGTGCAATTTTCGGGACGAAAATTCTTTCAACGTGGGGATGATGTGACACCCGGCATGTTCGGCTTAAACATAATAGTAACATCTAAGTCTACCTTAGCGAGAAACGTTTATAAACAAACTTAACTGGGTTAGTTGAGTCCGGTCAGATTAGGATTGTCCAGGGTTCAATGATCTGGAGGATCATTGGGAGTCATTTTGGGGAATACACTAGTACCGGGTTCCGTTGTTGGTGACATTACATGAACTAATTAAGTATATGTGTAGATTATGGGTCGTGTGGTGGATTGTATACTTATACTTGCTTAAACGATGTACAAATGATTATACGTGCCTAAATATGCTAAGTATAGACTATTGGATGCATGCTTATGTGTTAAGATGTGTTAGAATGCGTTAAACACGACAAACTGGAAATCTGGAAAAAGTTAACATGTGTTAAAAAGTGCTGTTAACATGTGTTAAAAAGTGCTGATGACCTGAAAGTGGAAAGTGGGCGAATGTAGAAACAAAGTGGGCGAATGTGGAAAGATTCCACATTCGACCATTACAAAGGGGCGAATGTGGAAAAGTTCCACATTCGACCATGTAAAAGGGGCGAACCTGGACCTGGTATAAATACCATCCTTAGTCATTTTTCACCATTTCACAAACCCTAAACGCCTCTAAACACTCTCTATCAACTATTATCATTGGGGAAGGAGTTTTTGAGCTTGTTTTTCATATCCTAACTCTCTAAATCATTACAAGTGAAGATCTAAGGTGTGTTCTTCATTTCAAATCCTTTTTAAACAATTTTAACTTGTTTTCATCTAAACCCCAAGGGTCCAGATCTGATATCAACATGTTTTATGGGTAAAAACCTTCCTAATATCTTTCTAAATAAAACCTATTCATAAACAATGAGTTTTCATACAATTTAACATGTGTTAATGTGGTATTAAGCATTGTTTGATGATTACTTGCTATGTAGATGACATGACAACAACCTAGGACTGTTATTAATGGAGAGTTATGATTGAAACATGTTACAATTGATTGTTGATGGTGTTTTGTCGATTAAAGGAATTTTTAGTTAGATTTAGGGCATGTTTTTGGATGGTAATGATAGAGTTATGATAGGGGTTTCTTGTTCATGATGATTTGAGTATGATGAGCTGATGATTGATTAAATTCAGAAAGTTTCCTAATTGGGTAATGATTTCATGCATGATGATGTGACATCTCCATAATTTACTATTTTAGGAAACTTGTAAAAACGGATAGATTTTGGGGTAAAATCGGTAGGGTTTCGTAGGAATATGTTAATGATGCTTGACTGCTGTAACTCATGATGTTTTCGGATGTTTTCGACGCGTTTTTGGGAAAATCTAACAGCAGGGGCGAACCTGGAATACCTTCGACCAGCCGAACGGTCGAAGGTGGATTTCCAGGGGTCGAACCTGGAAACCAAAGGGTCGAACGAACCACAAACGGGCGAAGGAAGGAGAAAAGGGGCGAAGGTGGGAGTTTAAAGCCACATTCGACCTTTTGAAAGACACCTTCGACCACTTACAGCCACATTCGACCCTACGTTAACAGAAATGAGATTTTTGATACAAACTAAGTGTTTTATGCTTGAACCTTGCGTGTAATCTATGTGTACTTGATTAGTTAGGGTAATGGGTCACCAACGGGATGTCGGGTCGGTCTAGTGTGTCGGTTAAACATTTAAACACGTTTTAAAAACATACTTGGTTATGATCTGGACAATCGGGGACTAGATAACCTTATGGTTATTAGTCGGAACACTTATGTGAACATTTTGATAGATCTTCGGTAGAGGGATTATCAAGGGCTAAACATCTTTACTTATAATTGAAGAACGCAATCTAAGGTGAGTTCACGGCCCCACTTTTACTGCTTTAACTTTTGGGGGAGAAAACATGCGCTAAACAGTTTTGTTAACATATGTTATACTATGGTTTTAACTTTATATTGCTATACGATCTTTTGGAAAGTCCCGGGGGAAACCATGAATGTGCGGGTTTGCACAACGGGGGAAATGTGGATAGATCTATTGGGCGTGACCTGCCCCACTCGTCGGCTTGGAGGGCCGGGCGGGTGCATATTGTCTCGAACAGGAACATTATCGTGCTGAACATTACGGGCTGCTAAACATGCTAAACATTGCTAAACGTGTCCAGTAATGGTTTCCAATCGTAGTAGTAATAAAACATACGCCTAGCTAGCGTACTTGGTAGCATTGATATAGTATGGACATGGTAACACTTGGATAACATTTTTGAACAAACCTGTGAACTCACCAGCATTATATGTTGACGTCTTTTTGGCATGTTTTTCTCAGGTCGCTAAGGTAGCAACAACTGGATCTAGGCGCACGAGTCGGCACGGGCGTCTAGGGTTTAGAGCATGGTCTTCATTAAACATTTGAACTGTGTCTTTTGGGTTGTAAACATTTAAAGCTTCCGCTACAGTTTATGTTTTTATAACTATATCTTTTGAGTATTGTGTTATGCATATAGTGTTGTTTATTGTGACCGTTGACTTGAATCCTGGTTTGTCATGCGCCTCGCGGTAAAATCCCGCAAGTGGAATTTGAGGGTGTGACAGATTGGTATCAGAGCCAATGGTTATAGTGAACTAGGACTGCATTTAGAATCTAGTCTATAGCCGAGTCGCACACACTAGACGGTCACATACTTGAGTCGGTTTGAAACATGTACTAACTTTGTCGGGGTGTCCTTACATCGTCATCGCACTTCTCTGTTACATCATCCGATCTTACTCTTGGCTTTATACACTCTTATGTTCTTCTTCGGGGTTTGAAGGAGAAGGAGTTGACTCGTTGGTTATTGCACGGCAGTGTCGTATGTTGGGGTAGTCTTACGTACTCTCGGGGTCTGTCCAGGATTCGGACATCTCCCTTTCATACCCTAATAGACGCACTTGCTTACACATTATCTTGTGCACTTATGCTTGTGATAGCATGATGCTAGATGCCGATATTCAGCGACTTGAGTTCAAGCTGAGGGAAAACTTGGAGGATCATGTAGAGCAGTTTATCATTTCGGGTGCACACGAAATCATAAACTGAAATGCATGAGAATCCAAGTGGACTCTGAACTTGGATGCATAGTCCTGGATTGGGTCTAGACATGACTTTTCTAGCTACTAGTGGTTGACACTAGCAGTGAATCTGAATCTCTCGATTTCTGATTTGTCAGATCATGTCGGGCGCACGTGGTGGTGGACGTCGTGGTGGTGGCCGTGGCGGCGGTGGCCGTGGTGGCGGTCGTGGTAACATCAACATGACCCAGGCAGAGCTGAACAACTTGCTTCAACAGCAAGTGAACATAGCCTTGGCTGCTTTCCAGGCTGGGCACAATGCTCTGGGTGGTAAGTTGGTTCTTACCTGCCTTGTTTCATTCTTGGGTGTCATGTTTCCTTTGTGGTTTACCTTTGTGTCGTGTTTCAGGTGCTGCTGTCAACCCACCTCCATCCCAGTGTTCCTACAAGAAGTTTAGGGACTGCCAGCCCCATAACTTCGCAGGGACAGAAGGGGCAGTGGGACTGCTCCGATGGTTGGAGAAGGTTGAATCTGTTTTCTTGATGTGTAACTGTCCTGTTGAGGACCGGGTCAAGTATGCCACTGCGACATTTGAGGGTCCTGCTTTGTCATGGTGGAATGCTACTACGCAGAACATGGGCTTGGGGGAAGCTCATGCTATGCTTTGGGCGGATTTTGTTCGGCTACTGAAGAGCGAGTACTGTCCCAGGGAGGAAGTGCAGAAGTTGGAGCATGAGGTCTGGAGTTACAAGATGGTTGGGTCGGAGATTGAGGAGTATACTGTGAGGAGGAACGAGCTGGCGGTATTGTGTCCTGACTTACACACACCCGAGTACAGGAGGATCGAGCACTATGTGTCTGGACTAGTGCCCGAGATTGCTGGGTTGGTGGCTGCTGGGAATCTTCCCACTATTGCTGAAGTTGTCCGATCAGCTCATCGGATGACTAACCTGAAGGTGGCGGAAGGCGTTTTGCCACCCAAGGGTACTACTGTGAAGGCTGCTGAGGGGAACAAGAGGAAATGGGAGAGTGTGGGGAAGAGTGTGGTGCCAGCTCAGCCGGCGAAGAAGTTTGATACATCTGGGTCTTCTTCTGGGTCGAAGACGGGGGGGTATGTTGGGAAGCATCCCAAGTGTAACAAGTGTGGTTTTCATCATTCTGGGAGTTGTGATAGGGCTCGTTGTCATCGGTGCCATCAGTTGGGGCACCATGCTAAGGATTGCAAGGTGGCGCTCACCCCAACTCAGACTCCTGCGGCTACTCCTGCTCCTGTTGCTCAGGGGACTCAGGGGAGGCAGGGGTGTTATAACTGTGGTGACACGGGGCACTTCAAGCGTGACTGTCCCAAACTGAAACAGGGCGATAATGGGAGGGGGAACAATGGCGGCGGAGGCAGGACTGCACGTGCTTTCGTCATTGGATCTGCAGAGGCTAGGCAGGATCCAGACACAGTTACCGGTACGTTCCTTCTTAATGATCGCTATGTTTCTGTTTTGTTTGATTCTGGTGCCGATAAGAGTTTCGTATCTTTGGATATTAGTCGATTGCTAGATATAGTACCCACACCTTTAGAGGCTAAGTACTTAATAGAATTGGCTGATGGTAAGAAAATCGAAGCGACACACACCCTTAGGGAATGTCGTTTGGAACTGTCGGGTTTGTCTTTCCCCATTGACCTTATGCCGGTACCTCTGGGTAGTTTTGATGTCGTGGTTGGCATGGATTGGTTATCATTGTATCGCGCAGAGATCGTTTGTTTTGACAAGGTTATTCGGATCCCTCTCCCTGATGGAGAGATTCTTTCGGTTCGTGGCGAGAAAAGCGGTGCTCCGCTGAGTATCATTTCTAGCATGAAAGCCCGTAAGTATATTCGGAAGGGCTGTTCGGCCATTCTGGCACTTGTTCAAGTTTCTACTGACGATGAGAAGAAGATCGAGGATATTCCGGTGGTTCGTGACTTTTCTGATGTGTTTCCGGATGATTTGCCTGGTCTTCCTCCCCATCGTCAGGTTGAGTTTGGTATTGATCTTGCTCCGGGCGCAGCTCCTATTGCCCGAGCTCCGTATCGTCTTGCACCTCCTGAGATGCAAGAGTTATCCAGCCAGTTACAGGAACTCTTGGAAAAGGGTTTCATTCGACCGAGCTCGTCCCCGTGGGGAGCTCCTATTTTGTTTGTGAAGAAGAAGGATGGGAGCCTTCGTATGTGTATTGATTACCGTGAGCTGAACAAAGTGACCATCAAGAATCGTTATCCTCTCCCTCGCATTGATGATCTCTTTGACCAGCTTCAGGGCTCCAGCTACTACTCGAAGATTGACTTGCGGTCCGGTTACCACCAGTTGCGCGTCAGGGAAGCTGACATCCAGAAGACTGCTTTTCGCACTCGTTATGGCCATTTTGAGTTCTTGGTCATGCCTTTCGGTCTCACTAACGCACCGGCGGTGTTCATGGATTTGATGAACCGCGTTTGTAAACCGTACCTCGATAAGTTCGTCATCGTGTTCATTGATGACATTCTGATTTATTCCAAGAACAAGGCAGATCATGAGGAACATCTGCGGTTGGTCTTGGAACTTTTGAGACGGGAGCAGTTGTATGCTAAGTTCTCAAAGTGTGATTTTTGGTTGCGGGAAGTTCAATTCCTAGGGCATGTGGTGAATGAACTGGGAATTCATGTCGATCCGGCTAAGATCGAAGCTATTAAAGACTGGGAAGCACCAAAGACGCCATCTGAGGTGCGGCAATTCCTAGGTCTTGCAGGTTACTACCGGCGTTTTATCGAGGGATTTTCGAAGATCGCTCAACCCCTCACCGCTCTCACCCAGAAGGATCGAAAGTTCGACTGGGACGAACCACAGGAATCAGCATTTCAGATGCTGAAGCTTAAACTTTGTTCTGCTCCTATCTTATCCTTGCCGGAGGGTACGGATGATTTCGTTGTGTACTGTGATGCTTCGATTCGGGGTCTCGGTTGCGTGTTGATGCAACGTGGGAAGGTTATCGCTTATGCTTCTCGCCAACTCAAGGTTCACGAAAAGAACTATACTACTCACGACTTGGAGCTGGGTGCAGTAGTATTTGCGTTGAAAATCTGGAGGCATTACTTGTACGGTACCAAGTGTGAAGTATACACCGATCACAAGAGTCTCCAGCATATTTTCGACCAGAAGGTGTTAAACATGCGGCAGCGTCGTTGGGTTGAACTCTTGAACGATTACGACTGTGCGATCAAGTACCATCCTGGCAAGGCAAATGTTGTGGCGGATGCCTTGAGCAGGAAGGAGTCGGCGAAGCCTCGGCGTGTCCGAGCCTTGCAGCTTACCATTCATTCCTCCTTGCCTGACCGGATCCGTTCGGCTCAGGTGGATGCCTTAAAGGAGGAAAACCTTAAGGCCGAAACGATGCACAGTGCGGACAAACACCTTGAGCTTAGGTCTGATGGCCTACACTACTTCGCTGGGCGTGTTTGGGTTCCTTTACTCGGGGGATTACGGGAGCTTGTCTTGGACGAGGCTCACAAATCCCGGTATTCTATTCACCCAGGCTCCGATAAGATGTATCAGGATCTGAAGATACTTTATTGGTGGCCAAACATGAAGGCTGATATAGCCTCCTATGTGAGCAAATGCTTGACCTGTGCTAAAGTCAAGGTGGAGTATCAGAAGCCGTCTGGTCTCCTACAGCAACCTGAGATTCCAGAATGGAAGTGGGAGCGAATCACGATGGATTTCGTCACCAAACTACCGAGATCACCAAGTGGTTGTGACATGATTTGGGTGATCGTCGACCGGTTGACGAAATCGGCACACTTCATACCTATTAAGGAAACGGATGGACTCGAGCGATTGGCTCGACTCTACCTTAAGGAGGTGGTCTCTCGGCACGGGGTGCCTGTTTCTATCATTTCTGATCGTGACTCCCGCTTTGCTTCGCGTTTCTGGAAGGCTCTTCATAAGGCCTTGGGTACTCAGCTGGATATGAGTACGGCTTATCATCCGCAAACTGACGGTCAGAGTGAGCGGACGATACAAACACTGGAGGACATGCTGCGGGCATGTGTCATCGATTTTGGCAAGGGTTGGGAGACTCACCTGCCGTTGGTGGAGTTCTCCTACAACAACAGCTACCACTCCAGTATCGGGGCAGCTCCGTTCGAAGCTCTGTATGGACGGAAATGCCGATCTCCCTTGTGTTGGGCCGAGGTGGGCGAGAGCCAGCTCACTGGCCCGGAACTGGTGTACGAAACTTCGAAGAAAATCGTACAGATCCGTAACCGTTTGGCAGCTGCACGGGATCGTCAGAAGAGCTATGCCGATCGCCGTCGCAAACCACTAGAGTTCCAGGTTGGGGACAAGGTGCTTCTGAAAGTTTCACCATGGAAGGGCGTCATATGCTTTGGAAAGCGTGGCAAGCTTAACCCTCGTTACGTCGGACCGTTCGCAATCCTGGAACGGATTGGGCCGGTGGCGTACAGACTTGATTTACCGACAGAGCTCGGTAATGTTCATAACGTCTTCCATGTGTCTAACTTAAGGAAGTGTTTGGCTGACGAATCTCTTGTTGTACCACTGGAAGAGATCAAGGTTGATGATCGTCTTCGCATTGTGGAGGAACCCGTGGAGATTCTGGATTACAAGATTCGTAGCCTTCGGCGGAGTAAAATCCGCATCTTTAAAGTTCGTTGGAACTCGGATCGTGGACCGGAGTTCACGTGGGAACGAGAAGACCAGATGAAGGCTAAGTACCCTCATCTCTTTCCGAAGCGCGCGTTCGAGTCCAGGCATGTTACTACTGAAGCAGAGTGAATCTCGGGGCGAGATTCCCTTTCAACGTGGGGATGATGTGACAACCGGTAACTTTTCTTTTCGTTTTCTTCCTTTTCGTCTGTTTCATTTTTGGGCTTCGTGCAATTTTCGGGACGAAAATTCTTTCAACATGGGGATGATGTGACAACCGGTAACTTTTCTTTTCGTTTTCTTCCTTTTCGTCTGTTTCATTTTTGGGCTTCGTGCAATTTTCGGGACGAAAATTCTTTCAACGTGGGGATGATGTGACACCCGGCATGTTCGGCTTAAACATAATAGTAACATCTAAGTCTACCTTAGCGAGAAACGTTTATAAACAAACTTAACTGGGTTAGTTGAGTCCGGTCAGATTAGGATTGTCCAGGGTTCAATGATCTGGAGGATCATTGGGAGTCATTTTGGGGAATACACTAGTACCGGGTTCCGTTGTTGGTGACATTACATGAACTAATTAAGTATATGTGTAGATTATGGGTCGTGTGGTGGATTGTATACTTATACTTGCTTAAACGATGTACAAATGATTATGCGTGCCTAAATATGCTAAGTATAGACTATTGGATGCATGCTTATGTGTTAAGATGTGTTAGAATGCGTTAAACACGACAAACTGGAAATCTGGAAAAAGTTAACATGTGTTAAAAAGTGCTGTTAACATGTGTTAAAAAGTGCTGATGACCTGAAAGTGGAAAGTGGGCGAATGTAGAAACAAAGTGGGCGAATGTGGAAAGATTCCACATTCGACCATGTAAAAGGGGCGAACCTGGACCTGGTATAAATACCATCCTTAGTCATTTTTCACCATTTCACAAACCCTAAACGCCTCTAAACACTCTCTATCAACTATTATCATTGGGGAAGGAGTTTTTGAGCTTGTTTTTCATAACCTAACTCTCTAAATCATTACAAGTGAAGATCTAAGGTGTGTTCTTCATTTCAAATCCTTTTTAAACAATTTTAACTTGTTTTCATCTAAACCCCAAGGGTCCAGATCTGATATCAACATGTTTTATGGGTAAAAACCTTCCTAATATCTTTCTAAATAAAACCTATTCATAAACAATGAGTTTTCATACAATTTAACATGTGTTAATGTGGTATTAAGCATTGTTTGATGATTACTTGCTATGTAGATGACATGACAACAACCTAGGACTGTTATTAATGGAGAGTTATGATTGAAACATGTTACAATTGATTGTTGATGGTGTTTTGTCGATTAAAGGATTTTTTAGTTAGATTTAGGGCTTGTTTTTGGATGGTAATGATAGAGTTATGATAGGGGTTTCTTGTTCATGATGATTTGAGTATGATGAGCTGATGATTGATTAAATTCAGAAAGTTTCCTAATTGGGTAATGATTTCATGCATGATGATGTGACATCTCCATAATTTACTATTTTAGGAAACTTGTAAAAACGGATAGATTTTGGGGTAAAATCGGTAGGGTTTCGTAGGAATATGTTAATGATGCTTGACTGCTGTAACTCATGATGTTTCGTGATGTTTTCGGATGTTTTCGACGCGTTTTTGGGAAAATCTAACAGCAGGGGCGAACCTGGAATACCTTCGACCAGCCGAACGGTCGAAGGTGGATTTCCAGGGGTCGAACCTGGAAACCAAAGGGTCGAACGAACCACAAACGGGCGAAGGAAGGAGAAAAGGGGCGAAGGTGGGAGTTTAAAGCCACATTCGACCTTTTGAAAGACACATTCGACCACTTACAGCCACATTCGACCCTACGTTAACAGAAATGAGATTTTTGATACAAACTAAGTGTTTTATGCTTGAACCTTGCGTGTAATCTATGTGTACTTGATTAGTTAGGGTAATGGGTCACCAACGGGATGTCGGGTCGGTCTAGTGTGTCGGTTAAACATTTAAACACGTTTTAAAAACATACTTGGTTATGATCTGGACAATCGGGGACTAGATAACCTTATGATTATTAGTCGGAACACTTATGTGAACATTTTGATAGATCTCCGGTAGAGGGATTATCAAGGGCTAAACATCTTTACTTATAATTGAAGAACGCAATCTAAGGTGAGTTCACGGCCCCACTTTTACTGCTTTAACTTTTGGGGGAGAAAACATGCGCTAAACAGTTTTGGTAACATATGTCATACTATGGTTTTAACTTTATATTGCTATACGATCTTTTGGAAAGTCCCGGGGGAAACCATGAATGTGCGGGTTTGCACAACGGGGGAAATGTGGATAGATCTATTGGGCGTGACCTGCCCCACTCGTCGGCTTGGAGGGCCGGGCGGGTGCATATTGTCTCGAACAGGAACATTATCGTGCTGAACATTACGGGCTGCTAAACATGCTAAACATTGCTAAACGTGTCCAGTAATGGTTTCAAATCGTAGTAGTAATAAAACATACGCCTAGCTAGCGTACTTGGTAGCATTGATATAGTATGGACATGGTAACACTTGGATAACATTTTTGAACAAACCTGTGAACTCACCAGCATTATATGTTGACGTCTTTTTGGCATGTTTTTCTCAGGTCGCTAAGGTAGCAACAACTGGATCTAGGCGCACGAGTCGGCACGGGCGTCTAGGGTTTAGAGCATGGTCTTCATTAAACATTTGAACTGTGTCTTTTGGGTTGTAAACATTTAAAGCTTCCGCTACAGTTTATGTTTTTATAACTATATCTTTTGAGTATTGTGTTATGCATATAGTGTTGTTTATTGTGACCGTTGACTTGAATCCTGGTTTGTCATGCGCCTCGCGGTAAAATCCCGCAAGTGGAATTTGAGGGTGTGACATAACTGCTTTGTAGATAGTTAAAATCTTCATGTCATTATTAAACTTCCTATGTGAATCAAGAATGTCTTGCATAATAAAAAATGACAGAAAAAATGTATGTTCAAAAACTTCATGTGAATCAACCGTTGATCTTTATCGCTCGATTACAAGAATCCATCTCCAAAATAACGATTGTATGTTTTCTATGTTTGTTTTATGATATTTGTATAGATTTGTTTTGTTTTTTAGATTTACATATTTGGTATTCATCTTCACTCATGTTTTTCAATTAGATGTATGGTATTCATATTCTTAAAATTGGTTGGATTATATGTTGTGAAATATGTTTTCTAGGTAGCTGAAGAATAAAAGTTGAACTAAGAGTTTGAGAAAGAAGGCCGGAAGCTTCCTCCAAAGAACGAATCACAAACTTGTAAAGTTTAAATAATATTGGTTCAGTAAGTTTAAATAATGCTTTGACAAATTGTTATGTGGGGTGTGGCTGACTGAGAGTTTGCCTGAATGTTTACAGAGTTTGGTACATGTTGCAAGAAAGATGCTTAAAAATGCACATGTTCATTTTACACTTGGTCTAATGTACCAAACAATGGGACAACCACAAAAGGTAGGATCGTGTCCGTTATAAATGTATTTATATGTTATATTTGCACTAAATTAATATGATCGTGTCTGTTATTATGTTATAGGTTACTTCGGATATTGTTATTTTGATTTGGTTAATTGTTCTAGCTCTTAGTGCCGAGGATATTGTTGTGTGCGTTTGTAGAGGAATTGTTGAAACGTAGACTTGGTTATTACCGAAGGCATATACCCTTACAAAATTTACAAACCCGCAGCAACGCGCGAGCACCCCACTAGTATTGTCAAAATGCAAACTTAAGGATTAAAGTTTTGAAATTTAGTTTCCGTTCTACATTATAACCTCTGATTAGCTAATTGTATTTGCTGACACTTATTTCATAACATTTGTTGACAATTCAACAGACGTTGTAATATTTTATTTTAAAATATTGTTAAAAAATGTGATAAAATTTTGAAGTATAATTTATAAATGTTAATAAAAGTTCAATTGAAGATTAAAGGTGTTTAGTAGTAAATAATAAATACAATCTGGACTACTTCGTTTAAAAATTTATTGTAAAATTTAATTTCAAATCTTTTTCAATCTGAATTGTATATTTATTGTAATCTTTAATTGTAAAATTGTATTCATTGACAGTTGTTTGATAACCGCTGTTTATCATTCAACAGATGTTGTAAAATAGACTATATACAATAAAATGAGTATACTTTTATCTAAAAAGAAGTTTGAATTTCAAAGTTGATCAGTTGAATGAAGTATAAAAGGTAGTTAAAGTTATACGAAGAATAAAAGAGTTCAGATTAATTTTCTAAAAGTAAATAAGTTTGTTTGTTTAATTTAAAATAAAAATGTAAATTTATGGTAACCTTTTTTAGTTGTTTTATAATAGTAAAAATAATTACCACTACCATTAATTACCGCCGTATTTTGCATGTTTCCATCTAGATTCTTGAACTGTATATTGATCATCATAGGTTTTTAGGGCTATTGACTGGGTAATAATCATTACCTTGAAACTCGAATTTTGAAGTGACTCGATATTTTTTGCATATATTTATTTATCAAAAATCAATATATACATATTTCTATTGATTATAAAATAATAATAAATTAAGTTAAATATGAGAATTTTAAAAGTTATCACTGTTTGTTTATAAAATGTGTCTTGTCAAATAAATGTTTTCATCATCTATTTAATTTCATTTTGATTTGATCTATGTTTGTGTAAAATGCAATATAATTTAAAAAGCATAATATGTGTGTGTATATATATATATATATATATATATATATATATATATATATATATATATAGATCTACATTTTTCAAGGATTTTTAATCCAAAATTACATTTTTTTGCGAAATTACAGTTACTATTGCTAATTCTTCATAATTTCTTCACGACGCTGTTTCCTTTCCTTGCTGATGGAAATAATGTTTTCAGTAAGACTTTTCATCTTACTCGAAATATCGTCGTTTAGTTCGATTTGATCCGCTAGGTACTGTAGAGCTATGTTTCGTTCAATTGATTCGGGAATTTCAACCATATCAGACATGGTTTTGCCATTTTTCCTTTGATCCGTAACAACTAGAGATGTAAGCATTCCACATGAGTTTCTTATTGTTTATTCTTCAAAAGATTTTTTTTTTTTTTTTGAAAGCCTTGATAAGAATTTCATAAGCTATTTGTTGGACTCTGGTTTGGTAATTTTAGGAGGATGACATGTTCTTGTGTTATGTAATGTAAGTATTTGAATATTGTAAGGTTAGATTTACATTGTAATAGAGTGTTTTGTATATATACATGGTGTGAATAGAAAATAATTTTAAACACGCTATGGTACACGTGTTTTACACTTTATGCAGTGACGTTTAACTTGCAACTTTTTAGATTTTATAGCTGGCACTTGTGTGACACCCGGCAACTTCCGATCAACACTGACGTGATTTTTATGATTAAAATTAAATATTTATTTCAAATATTGCTAACTATTAAGTTTCGGAAGTTTACTGACTGTTTTTACAATCGAAACTGCGACCGGTTTAATTAACGCGATTTAAACGCGTGTTCTGGAAACACGCGTCGGACATCAAAAATATTTATATTTTTGTTTGGTTTACTATACTTTATAATTACGAGCAAAACCGACTAACTTTCGTTATTAATTATTGAGCTAAAATAAAACCGAAGCGAAATACGTTAAACCGGGTTCGATACGCGGTAGACATCCACCTACACAAACCCTACCTATAAAACCTCACATCAACCTCTTCTTCCTCATTTGTTGCAGCCGCCACACCTCCTACTCTCTCTCTAGAAACACTGCCTCTCTCTCTCTACCCTCTCTCTCTCTAACCGGACCTCTCTTCCTCCTCCTCCTGTTAAAGCGCCGGCCACCACCACGACTGCAGGTGGCGGCGGCGTGAGGTTTTAAAACCCGAAAATGAGCAGTGGATGCAAGGGTGATTCAGAAGTGTGTTCGGGACTGCAGGGGTTGGGTTATGTTTGGGGTTCGTTACGGGTTCACTCGGGTCAAGTTCTGGGTCCGACTGCACCTGGTATGGCCTCGGTTGATGGTGATTTTGGGGTAGCAGCAGCGGCGGCGTGGTGTTTTTTTTGCAAGAAGACGAGTTGTGGTGGTGATAGGACCAGGTATGGTGGCTCATCTGGTTGTTTGGTCCGATAAGTATTGGGTCTCGGGTTATAGTTTTGAGTCAGGTTAGGATCGGATGGTGGTGTGGAGGCACGACAGTGAAGGTCGGGTCAGGGAGGGGTTTTTGTTGCAGTCCGGTTGAGGGTCCAGTGGTGATGAACGGGCTGTAGTGGTCATTTTAAGGTGGTGGAGGTCCGATGGTGGTCTGGTCTGGTACAGATCTGAAAGTGGTGATGGGTTTGGTGGGTTATGGTTGCTGAAGGTCATGGGTGGTTCACGAAGGTCAGCAAAGGTGGCTTGGGTTCGTTCAACGGGTCGGGTTGGACGATGGTCGGGTGGTGCTTGTTTCCTCGGGTCCGATTTGGAGTCGGGTTTAGGTGGTGGTTTGACCGGGTTTCTCAGGTCAGCGGCGGTGGGTTGGTTTCGAGTGAGCAGATCTGACGGGTTGTGGATTTTGAGCCTCGTTTTGGTCTCGGGTCATTTGTGTTCGTTTCGGGTTTCGGGTCTCGGGTTGTTCGTTGGTCAATGGGTCGGCTCGGGTCAAGATGGGTCTGTTACGGGTTTTGTCAAATCGGGTCAGATTCGGTTTTGGGTTCGTGTTCGGGCTCGGTCAAACATGGTCAACGGGTCAGCGTTCCGGTCTGCACATAGTTTGAGCTGGCTTCGGGTTACGCGCGTACGAATCGGTATACTTTAATTCGTATTTGTATATTTGTTGTGGATATTATATATATATATATAAATACATTGATATTCTTAAAATAGTTTTGACTCGCGAACGAACCGAATAATAATAATAAATGTTAACTACATATTATATCGGACGACCGGTAATAGTGACTAAAATGCGTGACTTATAATATCGATATCGGACTAAATTGGTTGGACTATAATATATATATATTGTCGTGTCTTTATATAAATAAGTATATTTATTATAAAAGCGTCGAAACGTATAAGTCTCGTTTGAATTGGAATTGCGGATAAACAAATTGCAGTCTTGTGTTTTGAAGTTGATTTTGGGAATTTTTAGACAACTTGTGTTGTCTGGTTCGTACAAAAACAGAGGAGACTCTGCCGAAATTTTATAAAATCCAAAGCGCTACTAAGTTAATGCCGTGGTGTATGTTTTCATGAATGAATTTCCAAGTGTTTTAATAAAGGTATTTATGTAAAATCGCGGCGCTTTGACAAAGATATTTGTAACAGTAATAAGTAAATTCCGGACAGTATTTTGAAACATGAAACAAATATATATATATAGTTTTGCCAAACATCAAGTATGGCGAGCTTTTAAAAGGTTTTCGCCAACAGAACTATATTTATTATTCGTATTCAAAAGTATATAAATGTCTGATTTACTTGGGAAAGATTTATGCAAAACAAAGTTTTGAATACTTTAAATGTCGGATTTTGGGAATTAATGTAACATTTATTATTACTTGGAAACTAATAACAATAAGAATTATATTTTTGCAAAGTGTATTTTCCTAAAAGTAAACGTACAAGACAAATGCATTTATTTGACTAACGAGACGAGCTACGGCTCGGGATAAGTTATACGTTTCATAATATAGTCCAACGTGGTGTGCACACGAATAGTGACAAGTGCGCAACTTGGGTACTATGTCGTGTGTTAACGCATAAGTAAGATAAGTCACGATCGGTTCGTCAAGTTAAAGCATATTAGTACTCGAGTTATACACACGAGTTAGATAGTTGGATAAACTGTCTTTTAGCCGGATAATAGGCTAGGTTTATATGTGTTAGACTTTAAGGTGTCCTTTGTTGTAATAGGGCACGAGGAAGTCGGTCGAGGATTCAGGCTTTGTTTGCTAGCTTAGCATGGAAATTAAGGTGAGTTCATAACCCCACTTTTTACTGTTTTATAAATGTTTACGGGGTGGAAGACATGCTTCTTTTATGAAAACCTGAGGAATTCCAAACGAACAAGTTTTTGAAAAATGAAATGGGTGCGTGAGTGTCACGGCCCTGCTGTTACTGGTTTTACATTCGGGAAAGAAACATGAGTACTACTTACATTGTTTTAAAGATCATGTTATACTATGGTTATGGTTGTTTACTATACGGGCGTTTCATCAGGGAAGTCCCAGGGGGGAAACCATGAGTATGTGGAAACACATATCGGGGAAATATGGATAGATCTATTGGGGCCTGACAAACCCCACCCGACGGCTTGGAGCCGGGCGGGGGCATATTGTCTCTAATCACTTGGAGCCACCGATGATGACGGTGGTTCCTACTTACTGGGCATACTTATCACGGATCCACGGGTCAGTAATGGTTTCCAACTCGTAGTAGTAACGATACTTAACGTCTAGCTAACGTTCTTATAACATAGTATTAACGGGAATGATCTTTTCAGACTTATGGAAACTCTTTTATAAAAACTTGTGGAATTATTTATGCAAAACTTATGAACTCACCAGCTTTATGTTGACTTTTTAAGTATGTCTTTCAGGTTTAAACTTTGGTAACGGCACGGTTGGAGTAGTCGACGTATTGGGATCGGGGATCTTAGAGGGTTAGCAATGGCGTTCAGGAAATAAGAGTCTTAGATGCAACTTTCCGCTGCGCTGGCAAAGGCACCAAACGTCGCAACCGACGAGGGAAAAGTCGGGGTGTGACAGTTTGGTATCAGAGCGATAGGTTTTAGCGAACTAGGTGTCTGGGTAGATATCTAGGCTTTAACCTGAGTTTGTTTTGAAGTTGGGGCCAAAATTTCTAAGACATGATATTTAGTATGAACGCCTAGGAACTGGAATTCCAACCGTTGCCAAGTATGTTACATGACTATTAGTGTATCACACTAGCTCAGCGTACATTCCTTCGGCGCAAGGAACATTTATTTTTCTTATGTGAATAGGAAGTCGGTATTTTCTATAGTGGTATATAGAAAGGATAATAACACATGGTGGTTAGGCATACCTCACTGGTGACTGGCGAGTCATCGTTTTAGACTTCAGAGCGGTTATTCACATAGAGTTAGCTGAGTCATTGTTTCTTGGTATGAGGAACAATCTACTTGTTGTATACTACGTGTATTTATGTAAAGTATATATAGTACGTATCGCCGATGGTTGTTGACTCTAGCTTGGACGTATCTAGAACGCTCACACGTGTCACGTTCGTTGGACGAGTTGGCAAAGGGATTGTTGTAGCATCTGCGGTCTCGCATCCCGTGTTTGGAGTATGCTATGTCATCAAGGTCGGTTTGGGCCGAAGGCGTCTTGATGAGGCACCTCGTTTTGCTGATGATGCTGTGAAGCGGGAATGCGGACGGGAAGAGCACTCGGAAAGGTGGCGCACACGACGAACATTATATTATGTTGTATATATATACGTGTTATTATATGAATGTGACGGGTGCTCGTGATACAACTTATGATGGAGGTTAATAGGATGATCTGGTGAGGTAAATTTTTGATAACGTAGACGTCACGTTATTGCAAATTTACAGGCACCTGATAGTTCTAAGAAATTCTATCATGAGGGTATCCTATGTGTTGTATATATATTTATATATATAAATAATGGATAAGGATTTTTTTTCATTATTTTGTTGTTACGGACGTGATTGTCGATTCTCCCCTGTTCGTGTCATTTGTGACCTTGCTTTTCTTAAACCAGTTTAAGATCTTGATGATCTTGTTCCTCGAGCTTCTAAGGTTCATGTTGTAGAACCTAGTTATATCTTTTTGAGTACGATCTACATCTCTCTCTTCTTTTGTATTTGTGGCCTTCGACATTCAATCGTAAAGGAATTTAATTTTTGTTGATTCCTTATTCTTTTCACCAAATTAGACACGCATTTTTGTACACGTGTCAACTATTGCATGTTTGAATTCTTTAAACCTGTGAAGGTCCATTGTAGGGCTTCGCATCAAACAATTGTTTCATTAGTGACTTGTTTTATCATTACGTTGCTCGTAATGCTTGTTTCTAATCTTGATGTGTCAGGCCATTGTGGGCAATGAATCCTTTGATACTTCGTCGATGAGTTTCTTTAAAGTCGACATTTCAGTTGAATCGAATTGTTGGAATTAAATACAGCACCTTGCGGTGAATATTCAATCGACTTGGAATAATGAATGATTTTATTGACATGTCTCACTTTCATCAACTTGTTTGTCATTGCCTTAAATGCAGACACACCTTGTGGTGTGTAATGAAAAAGTTGGTGCACTAGTTGTTTCGTTTGAGGTGCGCCAATAGTGTTTGTTGACAAAGTTATTGTTTACACTTTGCATCCAGTTGGTTCCGAAACTTTATTTCGTGCCATTTGTACCGGCAAGTCCGTTGACTATTTTTGTTGTACTACCATTGGTTCTTGGATGATATCCTACCTCAAATTTTGAGGACAAAATTTCTGTAACATGGGGAGAATGTGACACCCGGCAACTTCCGATCAACACTGACGTGATTTTTATGATTAAAATTAAATATTTATTTCAAATATTGCTAACTATTAAGTTTCGGAAGTTTACTGACTGTTTTTACAATCGAAACTGCGACCGGTTTAATTAACGCGATTTAAACGCGTGTTCTGGAAACACGCGTCGGACATCAAAAATATTTATATTTTTGTTTGGTTTACTATACTTTATAATTACGAGCAAAACCGACTAACTTTCGTTATTAATTATTGAGCTAAAATAAAACCGAAGCGAAATACGTTAAACCGGGTTCGATACGCGGTAGACATCCACCTACACAAACCCTACCTATAAAACCTCACATCAACCTCTTCTTCCTCATTTGTTGCAGCCGCCACACCTCCTACTCTCTCTCTAGAAACACTGCCTCTCTCTCTCTACCCTCTCTCTCTCTAACCGGACCTCTCTTCCTCCTCCTCCTGTTAAAGCGCCGGCCACCACCACGACTGCAGGTGGCGGCGGCGTGAGGTTTTAAAACCCGAAAATGAGCAGTGGATGCAAGGGTGATTCAGAAGTGTGTTCGGGACTGCAGGGGTTGGGTTATGTTTGGGGTTCGTTACGGGTTCACTCGGGTCAAGTTCTGGGTCCGACTGCACCTGGTATGGCCTCGGTTGATGGTGATTTTGGGGTAGCAGCAGCGGCGGCGTGGTGTTTTTTTTGCAAGAAGACGAGTTGTGGTGGTGATAGGACCAGGTATGGTGGCTCATCTGGTTGTTTGGTCCGATAAGTATTGGGTCTCGGGTTATAGTTTTGAGTCAGGTTAGGATCGGATGGTGGTGTGGAGGCACGACAGTGAAGGTCGGGTCAGGGAGGGGTTTTTGTTGCAGTCCGGTTGAGGGTCCAGTGGTGATGAACGGGCTGTAGTGGTCATTTTAAGGTGGTGGAGGTCCGATGGTGGTCTGGTCTGGTACAGATCTGAAAGTGGTGATGGGTTTGGTGGGTTATGGTTGCTGAAGGTCATGGGTGGTTCACGAAGGTCAGCAAAGGTGGCTTGGGTTCGTTCAACGGGTCGGGTTGGACGATGGTCGGGTGGTGCTTGTTTCCTCGGGTCCGATTTGGAGTCGGGTTTAGGTGGTGGTTTGACCGGGTTTCTCAGGTCAGCGGCGGTGGGTTGGTTTCGAGTGAGCAGATCTGACGGGTTGTGGATTTTGAGCCTCGTTTTGGTCTCGGGTCATTTGTGTTCGTTTCGGGTTTCGGGTCTCGGGTTGTTCGTTGGTCAATGGGTCGGCTCGGGTCAAGATGGGTCTGTTACGGGTTTTGTCAAATCGGGTCAGATTCGGTTTTGGGTTCGTGTTCGGGCTCGGTCAAACATGGTCAACGGGTCAGCGTTCCGGTCTGCACATAGTTTGAGCTGGCTTCGGGTTACGCACGTACGAATCGGTATACTTTAATTCGTATTTGTATATTTGTTGTGGATATTATATATATATATATAAATACATTGATATTCTTAAAATAGTTTTGACTCGCGAACGAACCGAATAATAATAATAAATGTTAACTACATATTATATCGGACGACCGGTAATAGTGACTAAAATGCGTGACTTATAATATCGATATCGGACTAAATTGGTTGGACTATAATATATATATATTGTCGTGTCTTTATATAAATAAGTATATTTATTATAAAAGCGTCGAAACGTATAAGTCTCGTTTGAATTGGAATTGCGGATAAACAAATTGCAGTCTTGTGTTTTGAAGTTGATTTTGGGAATTTTTAGACAACTTGTGTTGTCTGGTTCGTACAAAAACAGAGGAGACTCTGCCGAAATTTTATAAAATCCAAAGCGCTACTAAGTTAATGCCGTGGTGTATGTTTTCATGAATGAATTTCCAAGTGTTTTAATAAAGGTATTTATGTAAAATCGCGGCGCTTTGACAAAGATATTTGTAACAGTGATAAGTAAATTCCGGACAGTATTTTGAAACATGAAACAAATATATATATATAGTTTTGCCAAACATCAAGTATGGCGAGCTTTTAAAAGGTTTTCGCCAACAGAACTATATTTATTATTCGTATTCAAAAGTATATAAATGTCTGATTTACTTGGGAAAGATTTATGCAAAACAAAGTTTTGAATACTTTAAATGTCGGATTTTGGGAATTAATGTAACATTTATTATTACTTGGAAACTAATAACAATAAGAATTATATTTTTGCAAAGTGTATTTTCCTAAAAGTAAACGTACAAGACAAATGCATTTATTTGACTAACGAGACGAGCTACGGCTCGGGATAAGTTATACGTTTCATAATATAGTCCAACGTGGTGTGCACACGAATAGTGACAAGTGCGCAACTTGGGTACTATGTCGTGTGTTAACGCATAAGTAAGATAAGTCACGATCGGTTCGTCAAGTTAAAGCATATTAGTACTCGAGTTATACACACGAGTTAGATAGTTGGATAAACTGTCTTTTAGCCGGATAATAGGCTAGGTTTATATGTGTTAGACTTTAAGGTGTCCTTTGTTGTAATAGGGCACGAGGAAGTCGGTCGAGGATTCAGGCTTTGTTTGCTAGCTTAGCATGGAAATTAAGGTGAGTTCATAACCCCACTTTTTACTGTTTTATAAATGTTTACGGGGTGGAAGACATGCTTCTTTTATGAAAACCTGAGGAATTCCAAACGAACAAGTTTTTGAAAAATGAAATGGGTGCGTGAGTGTCACGGCCCTGCTGTTACTGGTTTTACATTCGGGAAAGAAACATGAGTACTACTTACATTGTTTTAAAGATCATGTTATACTATGGTTATGGTTGTTTACTATACGGGCGTTTCATCAGGGAAGTCCCAGGGGGGAAACCATGAGTATGTGGAAACACATATCGGGGAAATATGGATAGATCTATTGGGGCCTGACAAACCCCACCCGACGGCTTGGAGCCGGGCGGGGGCATATTGTCTCTAATCACTTGGAGCCACCGATGATGACGGTGGTTCCTACTTACTGGGCATACTTATCACGGATCCACGGGTCAGTAATGGTTTCCAACTCGTAGTAGTAACGATACTTAACGTCTAGCTAACGTTCTTATAACATAGTATTAACGGGAATGATCTTTTCAGACTTATGGAAACTCTTTTATAAAAACTTGTGGAATTATTTATGCAAAACTTATGAACTCACCAGCTTTATGTTGACTTTTTAAGTATGTCTTTCAGGTTTAAACTTTGGTAACGGCACGGTTGGAGTAGTCGACGTATTGGGATCGGGGATCTTAGAGGGTTAGCAATGGCGTTCAGGAAATAAGAGTCTTAGATGCAACTTTCCGCTGCGCTGGCAAAGGCACCAAACGTCGCAACCGACGAGGGAAAAGTCGGGGTGTGACAACTTGTAAGTATAGTTTTTCATCTACCGTATTTATAACATTAATTTTCGGTAATTAATACGAAATGGGTAACTTTGATTATTATTTGACGACCGGCTTATAAATATGTAGATCTTTTACTGAAAATTCTACTATATAGTCATATATTATATAGGATAATTTTTATTACTTTTTTCAAGTTATGGCCTCATCTTCTTCACCAGCGGTACTCGCAGTGGATTTGAAGGCGGATTTAATAAGACAAGTTCTTATGCAATATGATAAAGATACATTGTATAAAGATGTGTTGAAGCAGACTTTCACCCGTATTTCAAATTGTTTTGATAAAAAAAAAAGCCAATGTAGTTGAGAAATTGAAGGATTTGCCACCATCAACAATTCGCGACATTGGAGTAGTCTTTTGCATCGATGCGATGAAAAGTGATTTGGAGCAGTTAGAAATAATTTGAATGTTATGTTTATTTATCTTTTTTTATATGTTTATGGTAATGTAGTAGATCTTGATGTAATAGCATAATATTTAAATAAAATATTAGTTTTTTATTTATGTTATTTGTATAATAGATACATTCAACACAAAAAAATGCAACCATATTTGAAATATATTGGGTAAGAAATTCTTATATTTAAAAAAGATCATTTTTACGGCAAAACTGATTATAAATGTCATCAGATATTTAAACTATTGTGGTATGATTTGACGATACGTAAAAGTCTTTAGTATGTTATCGGATGTTTGTAAAATCTGTTTTGTCGAACAGATGCTTAGAAAAGATATAAAAGATAAGATTAAAAAATGCATTGTGGTTAACTATTCTTAAAAACTACTTAAACATAGTCTCATTTTATTTTAAAAATATTTTTTTTTGTTATAATTCTATAGAAACTAAACACATTTTACAACGATCAACATCAGTTGTAAAATAAGTTAATTGAAATTCTGTTGGAGTGAACAGACATTTAAGGCAAAATAGATGATAAACGTCAACAAATATTTAATCTACTGTAGAATGATTTGAGGATATGGCAACAGTATCTAGGATTTTATCAGATGTTTGTAAAATCTTTTTACTAGAACACATGATTAGAAAATACATAAAAGATAAAATTAAGAAATATTTCATAACTTTTATTGATTTAATAATAGTTAAATGAATTTATAGCTGTAATTTAAATTAGTACAAATATATCAAATAAATATTTCATTTAAGTAATAAGTTTATTATGAAAGGTTTTTAAGTAAAAATTAATATAATATTGAATGTTTAAGTGCATTATTATAATACAATATCTGAAATACAACTAATTATAGTGTAAAATACATTGGTGTCCCCACCAAATATATAAGCTGTCTATTATCAGTGTTAAAGTTTTCTATCAATGTTGTGAACAAATTAAAATACTTTCAACTGAATCTGTAATCTACATATAAATTATTTACATTTACTAAAGTTAAGTTCACAAAAATTAAATCAGGTAAAAACATTTATGAATCAAGTTATCTTATGTGTATATTTACAAGTTACTTAACTATAGTATTTAGTATTTAGTTTTCTTTTTTTATCAGTTTTAGTGATTTATTTATTTATTCTAATATTTAACTAACATGGAAATCAGCCGTGTTTTTTATTGTGATTATATTTTTATGATTCATCTGAAATAATATACTTTTCTTAGTAATTTGTTTTACATTGATTCTAATATGTTAAACAATTAAAATGGCCTCATTCATTGGATGTGTTGTTGATTTTGAAGCTGAAAATCTGGTATTTATTATGTTATTAAAAGTTATATTAGTTTTAAAACCTGTAATAAAGTGTTTTTGGTTCATACATTTTTTTAAATTTTGTGTCTTTATAGAATTTATCAGAAAATATTGTTGATAGCTTTCATCATTTTAAAGCTATGGATAATCATATAATTATAACTACTACAGCAGATAGACAGAAATGAGAAGTTGTTTTAAGGAAGCATTTTTTAAATGAAGCCTAGTTCAGTGAAGGATGGCAAACTGTTGTTAAGGATATGGCACTTGAAGTACATGATATATTATTATTTGAGTATGTTTCTAAAGATACTTTGTTAATGTCCTGTTTCCGGAACTTGATTTACGGGAATACTTTCATACAGTTTATATATGACCCTTCAAGCAATTTTTTAGTACGTATTTTCCTGCTATTGTTATACGTATATTTACCATTAAAAATAACAGATAACCTAATTTTTTATTTGTTTTACTTACAGAGAGCACCTGATAGTTTTTCTTGTGTCTATCGTGATGCTAAAGTTACTGAAGATTTTGTAACTATTATATTTGGTGATCATTCATGGCGGTTAAAGATAATTGCCTTCGAGAAACACTGTTATTTGTATGATGGATGGTTGAATGTAGTTAAAGATCTTAAGTTGGATGTTTTTGATTTTGTCTTTCTAGAGATGAGAGACCTCTTCACATTTGAAATTAAGGTCTTTTTAAATAATGCTACTACTCTTTTTCAGCAAACTCACCAATCTAAACAATCAGGTGAAGATATTGAAATGTCTGATGATGCTCAGCTTCATATGCAGGTTAAAAAACCGTTTATATGTTTTTTTAAAATGGTTGTAAAGGTTATGTACTAATACATTTGTTTAAAATGGTTGTACAGGTAGATGATTTGGATGAGAATATTAGTTTTCAAGAATATAAGCATGATGCAGTGATTGCTAAACGTTATGTAAGTTATATATTAGATTATGTTTTATATTTTCATTATCTTACTGAACTTAATTAACTAATAATTTTATAAATTCATCAACTTTTCAGCGGCTTCATGCTTCAATAGTTAGGTTAGCTAACAGTAGTTTGCTGCATAAGATTTTTGTTCAAGTGAATGATGGTAAAGTGAACAAGTGTAAATTATATGTGGAAAATTATAAGTATAACCAAAGGTATTACTTAAATTTTAATAATTAAATTTGCATTTAATTTTAATAATATAACTAACACTTTATATTCTCACTTTATAGGTTTGCAATTAGGAGATGGGTAAGCTTTATAAAGTCCAAAGGATTGAAAATGGGTGACTGGTGTAATTTCAAGTTTTTTCAATCATTAGGAATTTTGGTTATAACTAAAAATTGATCGCATGGTAGGGAGTGAAAATGTTTTGATGTTGATACAATGCTTTCATGTTGGTGGTGTTTAATTGTAAATCTTAAGTTAAAGGAATTAAGTTGATGACTATTTATTTTGTAGTCTTGAATATTGTTATTTTAAGTGGGCAAAGGTTGATCAGTTTTGATATAAATTTACACTAACAATTGTTAATCGTAAATGTGATGATATTCTTAGTAAGAATGGTTTAATTCAACATCTGTGTTAAGTAAAGTGTTTGAGAATCATCTGTTTGAATCAACAACTGTTTTTACTAACAACGCTTTTAAAAATAATGACCTTAACTGATTCTAGATATTTGAAGTTTAATTTGGTGAGTAATTGTTTTAAAAAAAAAGATATACTCTTCCGTGTTTTCATATGTGGTTCCATGTATTTATATATATTTGTTTAGATTAGATGTTTAAAGTGTTTGTTTAGTTTTGATTGTATTTAGTATTAAACATCTGATCAATACTATTAAGTATTAACTACTGTCGTGAAAGGAACAGATGTTACTAAAGAAATTTTCCTTAAAACAGACGATTGGCTTTTTAGAGTTTTTTTTAGTAAACATACCTTAAAATATAATAAAACAGTTTTTTGTTTTCTAATGAAATTATTAATGATCTTAAATGTATTAAGTTGCTATGTGTTTATTTTGTATGTCGCAAATATACTCAAGTGTAACAATTCAATATTTTTAAATTAAAGTAAAATTCATAATCTATCTACACAAATAATATATTTATATTTATTATCTTTACTCGCTTATATAAGAAAAAAAAGTTTTCATGTCGAATTTAGATAAAACATCACATGTTCATCTTTGTACAAAATTTTACTAAATAGTATCTGTTTTTGTTAGGAAATTTGATCGTTAAATAAAAATAAAATAGATTTTGAAGAGTTGTTTCAGTGGGAAAGTAGCAAAATTCATCATTTACTACGCATATCAATAGATGTTATAAAAAGTCCCAAAAATAATGATTATGATTTTGAAGTTACTTTATTAAAAACATTATTTTATTATTATTGTTGTGTTGCAATTTTCTTTCATTCTATAAAAAATAACTTAAAATTTCCAAAAGTAACTTCCAACTTTATACTTACTTGAAATCCAACTAATGAAGTTGAAAACCAACTTTACAAATAATTATTATATTTTAGCCTATAAAAGGGGATGAATTCCCAATATTCATTTTCACTATTCTCACTTTACATCTCTCCATCCAATATGCATTATAATATTAGTTTCAAATCTGTTTCCACAAATTTTTCGAAAGATTCTTACAATCAAAGGAAAATAGATTACCAACAGTTTGTTGGTAAACAACTTCGATTTGATGTTTTCCGATGATTCTTCCAATCAAAAGAAAACATCAATTAATTATTACATATATACATCCCGTTCCTATTTTCAATGGTTAGGATTTTTGGATCTGGATGATATTTAGATACGAGCTATTGTCGTGTACTGATTTTCACTGTTTTTGTTTGTGATTTGCTTCGATGATGCTGGAAAGAAAGATCATTCTCTAGGGCTTGGTTGTTAGTAGGGTTTTTTTATGTTTCCTTGTATTTTATGTAGTTTGTAAAGTCACATATTGTAATTCTGTTATCATTAAAGTAGTTTCTTCCATTTTGTTTTTATTTATGTTAAATTCAATGTTTAACTCAAATTATGGAATTGTAATTATGGAATTTTGATTGACGGTTATTAGGTAAGCATTTTTAGATGAACATCCTATTCATGTACAATTTACATAACACAGAAGTTAAACAGTTATTTATAATATGAAAAACGTTAAATATCACATGTTCATATTTTTACAAATATTGGTAAATAGTATTTGTGTTTGTCTGGACATTTGTATTAAAAAAAAAAATAATTTGAAGAGTTGTTTCAGTGGGAAAATTAACTAAACAGTTGAATTTACATATGTTTTAATCCACAATATTTTTAACATAGTGTTTTAAAAATTCTGCTATATTGACGGCATGCTTTGAAAGACGTTACCAAATACAGTTTTTCTTTCAACTTTAGATTTACTTTTTAATTTAGTCATCCTTTTTTTGTTTTAATATGTGTTATCGCAATAGAGCTTTAATTTGTCTGTACATTTAACTGGTATTGTGAATGGAACAGGCGTTACAAAATAAAGTTTTTGTTTTAACAGTAGATTGACTCTTTAATTTGTTTTTTTACCAAACAGAGCATAACAGTTGGTGTGTTTATTTTTTTTATATCTTAGGTAGTAATTGTTTTAAAGAAAGAAACAGATGTTAGTAAACAGGTTTTCTTTACAGCAAACGATTGGCTTCGTAATGTTGGTTTTAGTAAACAGACCTTAAACTAATTGTTTTAAAGAAACAAACAGATGGTACTAAACAGATGTTGTCAAACAACAGACGATGAGATTCTTAATGTTTGTTTTTACTAAACAATTCTTAACATTTAAAACATACATAATAAAAACCATATCTACTGTATAAACTACTTAATTAAAATTTCAAAAATCCTTTCTTTCTATTTCAGAATCTTGCTTGAAAGATCCTTTTTTAATTGCATCAACACTTCTTGAATGTTGTTGTTGATTTGTAGTTGTTGAGTCAAGTAGTCTTCTATCTTGTCTCTCAAGCCAGTTGCTGATTCATGCAACACCATATCTAGCAGGACAATGTTTGTCCATGATTGTTCCTTATCTGTTTCTTCCATCCTCTCTACTTCATTCCTAATATGTTCGTCTTTTCTCTTTTCTCTTAATGACCAAGCGTTGGATATTGACTTAACGTCTGAAGTATCAGCAAAATGATAGTATGATCTGTTTGCCATTTTGGTAGATGAAATTTAGAATATGTACTGTGTGGAATTTATAGATAAATTTTGCGTTTGATATTAACATATTTATGTTAATAAATTCAAAAGATAATTAATTTCACGTGATATTTGGTATAATTATTTAAATCTTTGATTTGTACAATTGATACTTGATTATTTCGGCTATGCGTTTTCCAAAGCATTCGTCCATTAATGTTTCACAAGTTTTATAGACTTTCTAGACACTATAAACGTTTTGAAATTAAATAATCATTATAACAAAACTTTTCGTTTAACACGTTAACCCAAGTATAATAACTATTCTACCCTATGACCTTTTATTTCACGCGTTATAAATGTATAAATTAGTAAACACATCTCGAAGTTCATTATAAACCATCTTAACATTTACATTTCAATCTTCATCAATGGCATCAATGGCAGCGCCAAGTAATAACCATGAAGATGAAATGAAGGAATTTGTTCTTAATCAAATTACAACACATTACTATCAAGATTTGAAGACTACAAGAGATTTGAAGATTTGTTTTGACCGTTTGCACTTGGGTACATTTGACCGAGATGATGTGCAACTGATTTTGAAGTCAATGCCTTCGACTGCTGTTCGTGATTTGTCGTTGTTGTGCAATTCAGAGTCCGGGATTAAGGACGTAGAATTTCTGGCAAAAGTTAAAGATCTACATGCACAACTTAAAGCTTTACTGGAATTGAAGCTTAAGTTTATTAATTCCTTTAACTAGCTATGTATCTTGATGTTTAACGTTGATAATATTTATTTTTTGTTTTTAGTTTTGTATGTCAGTCAAGATTATATATGGTTTTTTATGTTTTGTGATGCTAAATTGAGTCGTATTAAGTTTTATGTTTTATTCAATCTCCATATTAGTAACATGAGATTTAATCAGTTCATTGCTACCGATGTATCAATTAAAAAATGGATGGCCTCTTCATTTCTACTTGAAAACATAAGGTCAAATGAAAAGTTCAGTGAAGACATACAAAAAATATGTCTCCTACAGATGTTACCAAATACATTTTTTTTTTCAACATTAGATTGACTTTTTAATTTGGTGATTCTCTTTTCTGTTTTAATATGTGTTATCTCAACATAGCTTTAATCCGTCTGTAGATTTTTTATTCCTTGGTTGTAACATTTCAGTTATTAAACATCTGATAAGTATTATTAACTGGTATCGTGGAAGGAAAAGACGTTACTTAATGCAGTTTTTCTTTTAACAGTAGTTAACAGTTGGTCTACTTATGTTTTTTTTTATATTTTAGGTGGTAGTAATAATTATTATAAAGAAAGAAACAGATGGTACTAAACAGGTGTTCTTTGCAGCAGACGATCGGCTTCTTAATGTTGGTGTTTAGTAAACAGTGCTTAAGGTGTGATTTATTCTTCCTGTGTGTTTCACACGGGATTCCACTTAGTACTATATATTAAGGAAATGTACCTTTCGTCTTAAAATCAAGACACGTATAACTTTTTATGCATATTGTACAAACATACAAAGCACACACTTTCCACTCAAGCCAAAAATCTGCACAACACATCGGCACTAATACCAAACTGTCACACCCTCAAAATCCACTTGCGGAGTTTTACCGCGAGGCGCATGACAAACCAGGATCCAAACCAACGATCACAATAAACAAGTCTAAATGAATATAATGCAATTTCAAAACATAGTTTAAAATTCCCGTTTACAGCGGAAGCTTATTCAAAACAGTATCTCAAAAGTAAACCAATTGTTCAACATATGAAAACCATGCGACTCTAACTAGACGCCGTGCAGACGCGTGCGCCCTAGTTCCATTGTGCTACCTTAGCGACCTGAGAAAACATGTAAAAGTTTACGTCAGCACAAAAATGCTGGTGAGTTTACAGGTTTGTAATCCAAGTACCAAGTCCACCTGTCCATACTATAACAAATCGAAAACCAGTGTACGCTAGCTAGGCGTATGTTTTGTTACTACCACGATTGGAAAACCATTACTAACACGCATACCAGATGTTGTGCCCGAAAAGTAAACCAGTTGTTCCTGTTGTTCCTGTTTGAGACAATATGCACTCGCCCGGCCCTCCAAGCCGACGAGCGGGGTTGGTCACTCCCAATAGCGCTATTCACATTTCCCCGTTGTGCAAACCCGCACATTCATGGTTCCCCCCGGGACTTCCAAAGATCGTGTAGTACACAATAGAAACCCATAGTATGACAGTAGTTACCAAATAATCGTTTTAACACATGTTTTCTCCCCCGAAAGTATGAAACCAGTTTAAAAGAGGGGCCGTAAACTCACCTTAAGTTGCGTTACTCCTTAACCCGAGTAAACTCAGCTGCTATGCTAGTCCCGTAAAGCGGCGACCTAACATATGACAGTTACAAGTACTTAGACTAATAACCCGCAGGTTAATTAGTCCCTAGATGTCCAGACCATAACCAAGTTCGTTTGAAAACACCGTGACTGTTTAACTGACCCAAAGTACAAGACTCGACATCCCATTGGTGACCCGAGACTCCCCGTGTTATGTTTACGCTCTCAAATATGCAATCATGTAAACACACTTAACATACGTTAACGCACAACAATTTATAGCACATAGTTCACGTATCACCGAATTACATTCAAACATATGTTACCAAGTTATTAGATATGTTACGGGGTTCCTAGCATGTTCCTACATGTCAAATCGGGTCTCGGAATGCTAATTTATACTTACAGCAGCAGTACACGCGATTAGGAAAAGTCAACTAGCATTTAGGGCTGATTGCATGTAAAAACTAGCATTTAGGGCTGATTGCATGTAAAAACTAGCATTTAGGGCTGATTGCATGTAAAAACTAGCATTTAGGGCTGATTGCATGTAAAAAACTAGCATTTAGGGCTGATTGCATGTAAAAACTAGCATTTAGGGCTGATTGCATGTAAAAACTAGCATTTAGGGCTGATTGCATGTAAAAACTAGCGATTGGGGCCTAATCGCATGAAAGATGGGCGATTGGCCTCCTAATCGCCTCTAACTTAGGCGATTAGGGTTGCTAATCGCCTGTAACCTTGCTGTTCCGGTTTTTCGCGCGTTTAACGCTCCAAATCAGACCCAGAACGCGTGTAACCATCCAATATCATCCCAACAACTATTCTAAACATGTTTAAACCAAAATCCTTCGTTTTGCCTCGTATTATCAGTCCTGCATGCAATCACGTATTCCAAACACCATTCACATAGCATTCAACATCACACTAACATGCGTAACTATCACCCTAATAATCAATTCTCAGATTTTTATCATCATAATATCATTATTATTCTGATCTAACATAATAACATGTCATTCATTCATCTTGAATCATAAAAACCCTAGCTTTCTAATCATAAACACACATAACACATGTATACTAGTTAAAATCCGATTAACAACACTTATTAACGATTTTCAGAAAGCTTTTCCGTTTTAGAACAGGTCTGGACCATTAGGGATTGAATGAAAACGTTTATAAAGATTCATGGATGGAAACCAAACCTTAGATTTGTGAAAGAATGATGGATAAAGCTTGAAACCTTGTGTTTTGATCAAAAATCGCGTTCCAGAGGTTGTGTGTGTGTTGGGGCAGGTTATGGGACGACTAGGGTTTGTATAATGAAGTTTATGAGGTCAAGTATGGTATTTATAGTCGTTTTTATTCGTCCAGCACGTAACACGCGATTATGCAGCCCTTACACGCGATTAGGAAGCCTAATCGCATGTAAGTTCATGCAATTAGGGCCTAATCGCATGAACAATCATGCAATTAGTCCCTACTCGCCCCTAAGGTCCCCCACTCGCCCCTCCTATAGGCGATTGGGCTATCCTAATCGCCTATAGGGGCCTGTTCCGTGTGTTTTGCGCGTTAAACCCCGTTTTAACATATGTTAACACATATTCACGTACCGACAAGTCACATAATGATTGTAAACACATAACACATGTAAATACACATATTCACACTCGTTCACCAATTCCCGGGACTCGAGACTTGTATGTTCCGTATGCCCTGACGATCCTACAAATCGTCACCGTTTGTACACTTGGTTAAGGACTGACATCTAATGAACCTCTAGACCAACATCCAATGATCTTCTAGACTAACCGATAGTTCCCGAACCATAACCCTACTTAACTAACCCAGTTAAGTACAATATACGCGTGACTCGCTAAGGTAGACTTTCATCTAGACAACGTTGTTAACCAGAATTTGCCGGGTGTCACACAAACACCTTATCCACCGTCCATTTAAATTACACATGGATATTAATCCCAAACACCCTATCCACCGTCAGATTCAAAATACAATCAGCTGTCACTTTGAATCCAAATTTTGAATTGTCATTTATCCCCAAACACGCTATCCTTATTCTGCTATTCTTTTAATCTACAGAGAACCAGAGACAAAAGGGGGGGGGGGGGGAGAACACCCTACCCTCACATTCTCTTATAAACCGGTAAGAAGATCTAAACCTAATCAATCATTTTATTTGTTTGTCTACGGGAACTGGGATGGAGAAAGTATGGGAAACCGCTAAAAGTACTTCACAGGATGGTTTGATTCTCTCAATTACGTTTAACAATCATTGAAGTTGTTATACTTCGAGCAACCTAATTTTTGTGAAATTTGTGTAGACTTTTATGGGAAGGAATAGAGGTAAAATCAACTTTGGCGTTTTTGTTGGTAGTTTTCTTAGCTTATGTGTTTTATGTTTTGTTATTGATGGTGTTTCTGTTGCCAAATTTCTCATTTGATGGTTTAATTTGATATGCTCTCTAGTGTTTATTCCTCTCTTGATTGAGCTTAGGATATCCTTTGTATAGAACGTGATATAATTAACTGTTATACAGGTTAGAGATTACACACCTGACTGCGCATCCAGAATTTAATATGTGTGCTCATATAATAACTCGTTAGTTACTTGAATATGAATGACATACAATTGTTTGATATGGATATATTTTATAAGATGCACATCATGAATTCCGATACCTTTTCTAAATGTGACATTATATAGTAACTTGTTTGACTTTTTTTATTGCTATATGGACTTGTTGTTTCCTTGGTATTTTAGTGTACTAATGTTCATTATAATTTAGTTTGCTTAGTTTTCTTTTTCCATCTATATCATGGTAGACATGTTTTGTGCGTAGTTTTTTTTTATACATCTAACTTTAAGGTGATTTATGGTTTACTCATGTATTGTGTCATTGTCGATTTGGTTGTCGATGAAGTAGAATTGTAGATGTATCTTAACTTTTTATTATTTCATAGATGTGGTAACATGGGTCGGGTCAGTTGACCCCCACAGTCCTACTAATATTTTTTTTTGATTTTATAGTTTTGGTAACAATCTATATTACATTTCCAGAAAAAGAGTTCCTTGGTGCTGGAATGCATGTCCATTATTGCATTTGGTCACTACTCCAATTGTTCTTTATTTCATATTCCATCTAAGAAATTTTTATTTGACTTGTGGTTTGCAGCACACTATTGTTTCGTACTTCGGTTAAGAGGCTCCGCGTGATAAAGTGTTTTGAAATCTATACATATTAAATATAGGTGATTGTTCGGTCATTAATATATCTTTTCAGTTTACTATTATATGTCTGATATCCAGATGCTTAATACATGTTTCAAATCTGACTTTGTTGACATAGAAATTTACACACATTGCACATCTACACACACGAGTACACACAGTAGATAGACACACCACAATTTCTAATAAGTAACCTGCTAAAATCAATTTGTTGTTTCTCCTATTTTCATTTTGTTTCATTTTAGTTATTGTACTTTGATTTGATTCGTTTTTAAAGTGTTCTACACATGTGACGGGCTCATTGTGATTATCATCATTTTGGGGGCTTAATGGTCTTTATAAAAAAAAAACCAAGATTCATCCACTTTAGAAGTTAGATATATCTTCACATTTTATATTGAAAATGTTAGGTTATTGGATAATTTTAACCTCTTAGGGTATCCGGTGTGGGGAGCAGCATAGGCGCAACATGGTGTAGCCAGGGGCGGCAACACCGCCCCGTGGTTCATCATCATTGTAAGCGAGTAGGATCGTCAAATCTACAAAGATAATGATCAAACAAGTTTGATTTAGGTGCAGAATCCCTGAATCAATCACAAAATGATAATAATACTAACAAAACGCAGAAATCATCTTTAAAAGCTTCATTTCATTGATAAACAAACTCAATTACACGTTATAATAAGCTTTACAATCAAAACAAGACGTGAATTAAGTTTACACAAAACCCTAGGGAGAGACTCAAACAGGAGGGAAACAAAAATGACAAAAACTACCATTCAAAATGAACTTGACCTTTATATAGGCCTGCACATTCACCCACTTTGCTTGGTCGAATGTGCAGGTTCGACCAATCATGATGGTCGAACCAAGCAATACATTAACATCTAAAACTACCTTCGACCTCCTTCTCTCCTTCAAACCTTTAAGTCTCCTTCGCCCATTTAGAAACTCTCCTTCGACCATAAGAATCTTCCTTCGACCAATCAACCAAGAACACTAACATATGTTAAGTACAATCCAAAGCACTAGTCGCATAAAATGCATCTACAAACTCCCCCTCGACTATTGCTTGGATTGTTTAAGTCGCTGTTCTTCATCCATTCTCTTATTCATCAACTTGATACGCAATTGAGTCTTTTGTTCTTTGGTCATCACCGGTTCATAAGTTTGTTTAGGCTTCTTCTTCTTGACTTTAGGAACATCTTGAACCTTTACAAACTTACCAAGCTTCTTATCATAATCGCATCCAGCATTTATGTCATGAGCAAAGCACAAAAATACTACACGCTGGTATTTACTAGCTCTTTTAGCATCCTTCACCTCACTGTAAATCGGATTGTAATACAACATATTGATATCCTCATGTGAACAATTAATCAACCACATTGGATCAAATATGTGTATCTTCTTGAAATTCTTTTCTTCGTCTTTCAAAAAAATCACAGCCTCTACAATCTTCCAATCATAATACCACCAGATAAAGTCTTTAGCAAAGTGTTGTGGGATCTGCAATAACGGAATGTGTTTCAACACTTTCGGTGGTTTATACTTCAAAGTCACCTTGGGCAAACCTGTAATAGTATCAATATCTTTCTTGTCAACAATTCGCTTCGGATACTGAGGTTCAAATAAATCCCATCTCGTCCTGCTTTCCCTCGCCATTCGATCAGCAAAATAAGCAATGTGATCGTTCGAAGATCCAGTCAACCGATGTCTACATATATCACGAATAGCCCAGTACGGGAGAGTCTTTAGATCATGAAATCTGTCAAAATAAAGTATCCCTTTCTCCCACTTAACAGCAACACATTTCAACTGTTTTACAAACTTCCATCCCAACGCTCTTCCTTTAAACATCTCGTTGTGTAACTTATAAAAACTTCCCTGGATCTCTGCTTTTGGACTATTTGCTTCTTTCTCCTTCAGTTTTCTCAATAACTCTTTCAAACTGTCAGATTGTTCTATGTTCGGTTTATCAATAACTCTTTCAAACTTTTCACGAGTAAGTTTCTCGGCTTCTTTCAGTTTCTCATCAGTGAACTCAGCAAATCCAGAATCTTTATCTTTCTTGAAATATTCTGGATACTCTTCACTGGTTATATCTTCAATTTCAACCTCCTCAAATGCAGGTACATCACGGTCATCAGAATGATTACCGGCTTCCTTTTCAGGTATATTGGGAATTTGATTATCAATCAACAATTCTTCCAATGTTTTCCCAACCTGCTTTGCTAAACCTTCTAGAATCTCTCTCGACATAGCTGCAGAAACTTCACCATCCTCCAAATCTGGATCATTATATTCTAACTCATACCTCATGTCGCTAGATTCAAAGATCTCTGGAAATCTACTGGTCATGTCTATCGTCCAGGCTCGATCAGTTAGCATCTGGCGATACATCAGTTTATCATCCTCAGACAATGACCTCAGCTTCTCATTCCAAAAGATATCTTCATCAACAGTTCCTTCAGGAGCTTTAGATCTGGATTCACCTCCTTTTCCAGATCCACGTTTCTCATATTTGTACTTATCTGTGTTATCGTCATCATCGTCATCACTATCAAAGCTTGCAGAGCTGTCTCCTCCACCAGAATTATCATTCGAACCAGCATCATCTCCATCATCTTTCCTTTTCTTTTTTTGAGGAGCATTTCCAGCATCTTCATCTAGATCCTCATCTTCCTCCTCCCCATTATCTGACGGTTCAAAATCGACCTGCTCCTCATCTTGTTCTTTCTCCTCTTCACCTTCTTTTAGTTGAGGAGCTCGAGAGTACAAATCTTTAACTGAGTTGTCCATGTTCTTGTTACTCTCTTTTAGCTTCTTGTTCTCTTCTTTCAAAGCGATGTATCGTCTGGTGTTTCTTTGCTCATGTTTCAATACTTCTTATTCTCCCTCTGAAGTAGTTTGATTTTTGCTTCGAGAGCTTCATTGTTCTCATGAGATGTTTCAACGACATCCAACATTTTCCTATCGTTCTTTCTCAACTGCTCAATTTCTGCTTGCTGCTTATTAATAATCTTCATCATCTCAGTAAGCTTCTGGTTCACAGTGTTCATCACATCACTGTCAACTGTAACCTTATGTGTAGAAGCTTCAGCAGACTCAGGCATCTTGCCTTTCTTCAACTTCTTAAGTACTCTATCCATAGCATCATTAAATTCATCAACAGGTAAATTAGACTCCCAAGCCTAGACCCTCATCAGTTTCGTCTAAACGAATAGGGCTCTTATTTCTTTGTTCCTCCAATGATCTGTTAAGACTGGCAGACTCACCAGCCACAGTGGCCTTGGGCGTGGTGCTCTTAACCGTCTCTGTATCAGAATCCCATCTTTCATCTTCTTGCGTCTCCTCCGAATCAACCGATGCTTAATCAACCAAGTTCATACCTTTCTTTGACATCCGTTTCTTCCTCCTAGAAACATTTTTCTTCTTCGCTTGTTCAGCTTCAGTAACAACTTCAATGACAATCTCCTTTTCTTTACTCTTTCCACTCTTTGCTCCTACATTCACCACCTAATGCTTTCGTTTTGCCTCAGGGTCAACTGGAAATAAGGGATTGTCTTCGTCAGATGCACTGTCAGCATGCCTCACCTTATCTTTACCAGGGTCTTCATAATCTATCTTGATCAGGTTACCAAATAGACGCCTCACTGGTGGTCGTTCGTTCAAAGGCACACCTTTATACGCCTTCATTCTAGCTAGAGTATTAATGTTCATATGCTCCTGAACAATAATCTGCTTTGGATCTCTCTTCAATTTCTTATACTTTGAATCAAAAATCATCTGAAGGAATCTAGGATATAACAAAAATTTCCTAGTCCTTGTACCTCTCACTGGTTCCAATCAGTGTTCCATTAGCATTCCAGACACATTGAACGGTTTGTTCAATATGAGTGCCACCATCAATGAGCTAATGCTTTTCCTCATTAAATCATAACCACCAGCTGCTGGCCCGAAGACATGTATCATCACGTGGCTAAATACTTGAACTGGGGACAGAGCTTTCCCTTATGTAACGAACCATCAGTAATAGGTCCGTTATACTTCATTCTAAGAAAGCACTTCCGTTGTTCAGTCCAGCTGAGTTCTTTGGGATCCGTCTTGACATCTTCAAGCTTCAACGCCTCTCTAATATCATTCTCTAAAACGATTATTAGCTCCCCCTGAATCTTACTAACCAGTGAGGATTCGCCATCCCAGAAGTCCATCTTTGCATTTGTCCAGAACTCCTGTAACAGATCTCGGTAAATGATAGCGGGTGTAGGAATCGCGTCAATCACCCGGCTTCTCTTCAAAAACTCAATCATCCCAGTAAACTCCGTGTATTTCTTCACGTCACCTAAGTATGCACAACAGTTGTGTGAATTCTCTAACGGTAGAATAGCAGTCTTCTCTGTCTCGGCAGCCTGTGAGGATGATCCAGCATGAACACTTGTACCTTCCTGTTCAGACATGGTTAATACTGCAAAACAAATCAAGTAAACACGTTAGAAACAAACAGAATAAACAAAATCTGAAAATTTGGTTTTTAATTTCTACATTCGACCATTCAAAGGTTTGAATGAGAAGTTTTGGGTGCGAATGTGAATTTTCAAAGGTTCGAATGTAAATTGTTTTGAAAAATTGTTTCATTCGACCATTATCCTTCATTCGCCCAAATAGACTTTCTCCTTCGCCCAAATTTGCTCGTTCGACCGTTTGTTAATGGGCGAAGGTGTCAGTTCATCTTCTTCAAATTTCAATTTTGAAATTCAGTATGTTTTAAACTTTTATTTTGATTTGTCAAGCACCTAAAACCCCCGATTAAGCTTTCCTAACGCTCAATTTCATCAGTTATTCATTGTTTTAATTTAAAAACTAGGGTTCGAAACACTCAATCAATCGATTATACAATCTGATTGTTTTTAACCCATTGTTTTTGTATTTTCTCCCCCTAAAACAGTGAATGAATGAATCCTTATCAAAAATACGTCCAATTAACAAGTCTAAATCCCTGTTCTAAGTTGGTTAGGGCTCGAACACAAAAGTATTGATTAAACAGTTATTATCGGATGAAAACCTGTAAAATTAGAGGCAAAATGATCAGTGATAGCAGACGAACACAATGGAATGGTCTAAAAACAACGAGCAACAAGTGGACTTAATCTCAGAAAATTTGAAAAAATTTTCGAATGGGGTCGAATGAGAAGATAAGGGTTTATATAGGCTGCTCCTTCGCCCGTTTATGCCGGTCGAATGTGATACTTTTGCCTCCTTCGACCCTAATCAAAGGTTCGAATGTGGCAAAAGGGTTCGAAAGTGAACTTTTCTCATGAACACTCACATTCGTCCAATCTTAAACATACGAAAGAGCATAAAAATTCCTCCTTCGACCCAACGAAGGGGCGAAAGTAATCTGGAATTTTTAAAAAATTTTACCAAATCTCAAAATCGAGTCCCGTTCAAAATACTTTCCAACTTTTAAGCATCCGACAATCATTATTTCTCATTTAAAGATTACAAAGCTCAAATGGTCCATCAAGTTTTAGAAAATCGTCATCAACCACCATCAGCTATCAAAAAATAAGGTAGAAATGTAAAATCTTTTTGGATTTTCTAAAGTTTGTGTTAAAACACACCTAAAATCTTTTTGAGTTTTGCAATTTTTGACGAGAAATATAAAATGCAGAAATGTAAAGATAAAGCAGTAAATGTTTTGGGATTTCCGGAAAGGGATCATATCAGTTATTGAGAAATCTGATCACATCGTTGATCTGTTTGATTTATTATCATTAAAGACAATGTGTGATCTGGCAAACTGCTGATATTGTGATCCACATAAACTAACATGCAGACTTTTGTGCAGTGCTTTAAACTGATACGATTATGTATAGTATAAACGTTATTGTCTGTGGTTCCCACGCACACGACATACTCCCGTATCAAGAAGTAAATGCACAAAGACTCATTGTAAAGCGTGATTATGCTTTCGTCGTCTGTAGTTTACAAGGTATGATGCACAGAGGTATACAGGTCAGCAAATTAATGCAGCAAAGTAACATGTGCGCTCTACCAGGTTGAGGGCTGATAACAATCATGATTTGCATCAGTGATTGATATGGTGTAATAGATAATCTTTGATTATCATAAAACATGGAAAGTTCCTCAATTCGGTAACTTTAGGATTTGGCTTAAAGCTCTTTTATAAAGACACCCTATCTGATCTAGGTCCGTAATGACTTACAGCAGAAGATCAGAGAGGCTATCCCCAGACAACTAATAACATAACGACCCAAAACCTCCGAGTTTTGTACAAATACCCTATCAAACGAAATTACGGTACTAAGACCATATGCCCATGAGGAGTTCATCCACACAACAATTCGTTTGATATGTATGTATCAGGCACGCAGTAATAGGTCTATGAATCCTATCAGCACATCACTCAGACTCAGACACACGCCCTATATTTCATTACATTTCTTTAGAATGTGTCAGATCCCCACTGATGTACTATCATTTCCCCTTTTTCTCCAAGAAATCATTTTAGGTTTTTCTGATTTTTATAAATTTTTTTTGAGTTTACTATTCCCAAGGATAAGCTAGAGCATTTCAAATATGTGACTGCCCAGATATCGTTTGTTCATAGAAATCTGACGGCATTAATCTAAGGGAAGAAGATATAGCAGTCAGCAAAAATTTTCTAATTTTTTTTATGTGTTTTGAAAATTTTTAATGTTTTTGGATTTTCGAATTTTTCTGAAAAGCAATAAAACTAAACTAAAAAGCGATAAACTGAGGTGGTGATCAGTCTTGTTTATCTTTAATACCGTTAGCTTTCAAAAGATATTCAAATCTTGATTTATCAAAAGCTTGGTAAAAAGATCCGCACGTTGATAATCAATGTAGATTTTGACCATATCGATCAACTATTTAGCATAACAATCACGGATAAAATGGTATTTGATCCGGATATGTTTAGCCTGAGTGATTCACTAAGTCTTTTGTTAATGCAATTGCGGCTTCATTATCACAGTAAATAGGGGTTTTAAGAAATTGCAAACCGTAGTCCACCATCTGTTGTTGTATCCAAAGAACCTATGAGAAGCAGCTCGATGCTGAAACGTATTCTGCTTCACATGTGGATAATGCAACTGCGGTCTGTTTCTTGCATTGCCAGGTCATGAGCCTGCTCCCCATAAACTGGCATCCAGCCATTGTGGATTTGCTGTCTTTGTCACAGCCACCCCAATCTGCATCACTAAAAGCGATTAGGTCAAAATTATCATCATTAGGGTACCATAGTCCTCTCGACGGACAACCCTTCAGATATCTAAGGATACATTTGACAGCTGCAAGATGACTCTGTTTTGGCTTCGACTGATAACGTGCACAGAGACATGTGGCAAACATTATATCTGGTCTGGAGGTGGTGAGATACATCAGAGATCCGACGATTGCTCTGTAAGTAAATGGATCAGTTAGCTCCCCCTTAGCGTCAACTCCAATCCCGTGATTAGGTTGTATTGGGCTATCCATCGACTTCGAATCATCCATCTGGAATCGGCTCAAGACTTCAGAAACGTGTTTCGTCTTGTGAATAAAGATTCCCGTTGGTCTTTGTTCCACCTGCAAGCCTAGGAAAAACTGCATCTCTCCCATTGCGCTCATCTCGAACTTTTCCTGCATAACACGTTCAAATTCTCTACACAGAAGTTCGTTAGTAGAACCAAATATAATATCGTCAACATAAATCTGGACTAGAAGCAAGTCATCGCCTGTTCATTTAGTGAACAGTGTGCAATCTACCAAACCTCTCTTGAATCCTTTTGAAAGAATATACGTGCTCAGCTCCTCATACCATTGCCTTGGAGCCTGGTGCAACCCGTAGAGAGCTTTGTTCAAATGTAGACCTTATCCCGGTGAATAGGATCTTCAAAGCCTGGTGGTTGACCTACGTATACTTCCTCCTTGACCACACCATAGAGAAACGCGCTCTTGACATCCATTTGATACACCTTAAATTTCTTGAATGATGCAAATGCCAGAAACATTCGTATTGCCTCTAAGCGTGCAACTGGTGCATAGATCTCCTTATAATCGATTCCCTCAACTTGATGAAATCCCTGTACAACCAAACGAGCTTTGTTCCTTACGATCACTCCTCTATCATCCTTTTTGCATTTGAATACCCATTTCATTCCAATCTTCTTTCGTCCTAGGGGCAAATCTGTCAGTGTCCAAACGCCAAGTTTCTAAAACTGCAACAACTCCTCTTGCATTGCTTCCACCCAAGCGTCATCCAAAAGAGCATCCTTGTATGTTCGCGGCTCAACCTGCGAAACATAACAAGCAAAAGACCAGTCATTCTGAAAACATGATTTTTGTATTTTGGCATATAAAGCAAGATTGCCAAGGTTTTCCGGTGAGTTAGCATTCCTCAATTGACCTCTCGTCATCACACTGCTACCAGGATCACCAATAACCTGCTCGATCGGGTGAATTCGATGTATCCAAGATTCCGTATAATCTGGTACTTGGACTCCCGTCTGAGTAGTTAAATTCTCTGCAGAAACGAGATCATTACCCACATTCGATGATGAAGCACCATTTGTATTTGGGTTCACTGGTGGTGTCACTGTAGCATGATCTAATATAGCTTCACTTGTAACCTCTTCGTCGTCATCTTCTGATTTTGATGAATTCAAAGTTGTAGAAGCTTCTTGGAATACCACTTCTTCAACGACAGGAACATTGGTATCATTAGAAGCTGTTTGGGGGTTCACGGTGATCGGACGCACCAAAGGTGATGTCACTGCGTTTTCGACCTCGTAATATAAACGTAATATAGCCTCTTCAACCAAGCTATCTAGGTTGAATGATTCAAAGAAATCTTTGTAATCAAACATCCAGTCTGGACAACTTCCCTGTAAATTCTGAGTATACCGTTGCACTTCAACGTTAGCCCACTCCTCGACCTGATGAGTCCTTTTGTTGAATACCCGTTTGAGTGGGGTTGCTTATCCAACAAAGTATCCTTCCTCAGCCTTTGGTGCGAACTTCTCAGATGGATTAAGCATAGTACAAGGAGCTCCAAACGGTTCTAGATACTCTAAATTTGGCTTTCGACGATTCAACAGCTCATAAGAAGTTTTGCCAAACTTCTTCACCGTTAAAACATGATTAAGAGTATAACAAGCTGCGTAAATTGCTTCATTCCAGAACATTACTGGAAGATTTGAGTCCGCAAGCATTGTTCTCGCCGTTTCAATTAGAGTCCTGTTTTTGCGTTCGGCGACACCGTTCTGTTGTGGGGTATACGGAGCACTGTATTCATGATGAATACCTTTGTTTTCACAAAGATCGTCCATCTGTGCATTCTTAAACTCCGTCCCATTATCACTCCTAATCCTCTTGATCTTGAGACCATAGATATTTTCCAATCGAGGGAACAGAACTTTCAAATTATCAAAAGTGTCGCTCTTTCGGTGTAAGCACATAACCCATGAAAATCTTGAAAAATCATCAGTCACCACAAGACAGTACAATTCCCCAGCATGACTCTTACGCTTGACCGGTCCGAACAGATCCATGTGCAAACGTTCAAGTAGCAGTTCAACAGAATTGACTTTCTTTGGCCTATGGGATTGTTTGTGCTGCTTACCCTTTTTACAACTCACACACTTGTTATTTAAGTGAAAATGTTTAACATTCACGCCTGTGACAAGTTCATTTTTCACCAATTGATTCATCTTTCTTAGGTGAATGTGTCCCATTCTCCTATGCCACATAATTGATTCTTTTTCTGTAGCCTTGGAGAGAAAACACGTGACTTGGCCTTGGGTGGTCATTGCTTTCGACATATCGAGAATGTACAAGTTGTTCACTCTCGGCGCCTTTAACATCACCCACTCTTTCGGTAACTCGAAACCCGGCTTGAGTATATAGAAAGATTTGTCGTCAAAGTACACAGAAAATTGTTTGTCACATATCTGACTGACACTGAGCAGATTGTAATCGATTTGCTTCACATAAGATATTCTCTCGAAACTCACTATTCCATTGCTCACACTACCTTCCATGGTAATATAACCTCCCTTGTATCCTGCAAACGCTACATAACCTCCATTGATGTTTCTGATATCGAATAGTAGCGAAAGATCCCCTATCATGTGACCAGAAGCTCCATTGTACATATCAAGTAAAGAAGTTAGATTTTTCGGGGGACCCAAGCCTGTTTGGTGGTCTTGGGTCTTTGAACAGTTTGTTTCAAAGATTCAGATTTCTCACAAACATTTTGATTTGTATCAACCTTTTTCTGATCACACAAACCTTTTTCATTCTCTGATTTCACATTTTGTTGTGAAGTTGAAGCACCTTCAGAACCCTTTGGTGACCAAGATTGTTCAGACCGTTTCAAGATCCGGATCTGAGATTTTGGGATCTCAGCCGGTTTCTTTACTTCTCCCTTGAACGAGACTTTCTTGGTTACCTTCTCTGATTTAACAGAGACAGGTCCAACTGTTGGTTTGACATTAGGTTTAACAGGAACCTTTTTGTTGTCAACAGTTGCGTTCACCATTGGTTTCTTAAACGGTTTCTCAGTGGCTATCCGGTTGCGGCGATCATATGTCATCGGACGATTTTCCCTCCTTTTGAAATAATTGCTTTGGTTATAAAAAGGTGCTGGTTGAGGGACAAATCGTCTCTGTGGATAACAATGATTATCGACCGGACATTCATACTTTTGCTTCATCTCCACCTCGTGCCTCTTGTGTCTTACGTACGGGCAGTCGGCAAGTAAATGCCCTCTCTCCCCGCACTTAAAACACGCACGGTACTCTTCAAAATTGTTCTTGGCATTCGACTTTGAATAACTAGTGATAGGATATTGATCATCCATACACCTTCTTCTTTAACTCTCAGGAGCTGGGTCCTTTGAGTAAGTCGGCTCAAGAAAACCATTTGACTTCTCTTTTAGTTTAATAAATTGTGTGACATGGACCTTTGGTTCTTTAGGAATATCCAAATGAATTTTCTTTAAGATTGCTGGAGGTATATCATTTGTTTGCTCATGTTTCGGGAACCAAATGGTACTTTCCTGCCAGATCTTTTCAATTTTTGAATAATTTGCAAATTGGATTGGATATTCTTCATCAGAAATTATCTTATCAGATCCTTGCATCCGATAGAAAACTTTAACAGGTTTATCACAAAATTCATTTTCCTTTTCATTTGACTTTTCAATTTTCTTTTCATTTTTCTTTTCAATTTTCTTTTCAATTTTCTTCTCAACAGGCTTAACTGATTGATTCTTTCTATGAGCGTTAGCCATGGGATGGACAATCTGAGATGGTGAAACAGGTTCAGTAGTGATTATGTGATTTTCGTCAGGAATATCACACACCTTTTCTGAAACCTTCTCAGACTGTTCATCCTCTTCATCAGAATCATCAGCAGCAACTACACCCTCATTATTTCCCAGAACAGGTCTAACATCAGAATAAGGGTCTCCCACACTAGATGTGTTTGACTCGTCATCCGATGTAGAGTCAGATTTAACTGAGCTCTCCGGTGCTATTGAGTGCAAATTATGGTTTTCAACCAACACCGGAGCTGGGACAGCTTTGTAGTTTGCACTACTAAACTGTGAAGGCTCTTCTAATATGTGGTCAATAACATAAGCGATATGCTTATAACTCTCAAGATTTTTGCTTACTTTTTCTGCAAAGCACTTGATGGTGGCCATTTCAAGTTTTGTGTTTTCTAAATCATTGATTTAGTTATTTATGGACCATTTGTTTTAAAGACAAAGTCTTTTTCAATTCTGAAACGTCTTTCTTATAACCATCAAGTACTCTGTTAAACTCTTTTGCTTCTTTTTGATATGATTGACAGTTGATTTTTGCACTCTCAAGTTGAACCTTGAGTTGCTTATTCTCATCTGTCAATTTATCACAAGCTTTGCAATGTTTAACACAATTTGAATTTGAATTAACAGCAAATTCAGTACTTACCTGTTTTGGAGGTTCTGTCATAGCCATCAATGCAAAGTGTGCTTCCTTCCCAGAGAAAAACTTTGAGTAATCAATCTTGGTACAAGCATCATCCACAATGCATGATTTCCGGGTCATCAAAAAGTCAGCTTCAGCAAGCAACTGATCAATGTCATCATCTAGTGAATTCATACTAGCTTCCGAATTAGAATCACTCTCCATATCAGAATAAGCTGAATCATATTGTTCTAGAACATCTGTGACAGAGTCAAGAATCAAACCCGACTTCTTCTCTTCACAATCAGCATTCATCTCTTCATTCAACACCTCAATCTTCAACTCAGTCATCTTCTCAATCACAATTTCTTCTTCACCCTCCACCAGCTCATCCAAATTCATTTGTTGTGCCACACAAGCCACATTACCAGTTGTGATTTCTTCAACACCTAACTGCATACCGGTCCAATCAAAACCCTCATCCTTTTGTATCACCAAAGCTTGATTTTGATTCTCGGTTTGGGTTTGTGTGCTTGGTGTAGAAATGGGAATGATTGTTCGGTTTGAATTCTGTTGTGTTTGGTTTTGTGTTGTGGTTTGTCTAGCATTGTTATTTTGTTGGGTATTTTGACGGTTTTGATAGTTGTTTTGAGGTTAAAAACTTGAAATGTTGGGACTTTGGTATGATACCTGATTTTGGGTTTGTCGGTTTTGATAGTTAGAGTTGAATGGATTTCTATTACCTTGATGTGCTGGCTGTGTGCACTCTCTTTAGAAATGACCTTTCTCACCACAGTTAAAACAAGTGACTTTGGCTTTGTTGAAGCCATAAGTGGTGTTTGGAGAAGTAGAAAGATCAGTTCTCCCAGTCTTTTGAATAAAATTAGTGGCTCTTCTCATGATACTTGCAAAAGCCCAATCCATGAGTTCCATTTCTTCCTTGTCAATCTGTGCGTAGTCCTCATTGGTCAAGTTGTTGTTCCCAATTTGACTAGCAACCAATCCATTGTACGATGCTACCATTGCTGAAACTAATGCTACATGTTGTTGAGCAATCTCAACAGTAACATTGTTTAGATTTGATGTCTCCAACACAATTGGGCTTTGGTTAGTTTGACTTTGGGTAATTTGCATCTGGTTCATTTTAGAATTGTATGGTTGTTGTTGAGGTTGGCTAGCAGAGTAACATGCTGCTTGTTGCATGGGTGAAAATGGTGGAATGTAAGTAGTTGTTGGATATGATGGTGAGGTATATGAAGATGTTTGAGCAAGGTAATTGATTGGTGTTTTGGTTGGTTCAACAATGTTAGATACGCACGCGATGTGTGGAGCAACATTAGAAGTAGAACTGGAAGTAGAATGGGAAGAAGATGTACCACCAAGATACAATTCCGGATTCTGAGGAATTTGAGCTCTTTTAGCTTTCCTCTTTTCCTCCATCTCCTTGTTTTCCAGTTTCTGAATGAACTCATTTATAGTCCAATACTGGTACGCATCCTTTTCTTTTAACACCTCAATATGTTGGTTCCAATACGGTGGCAATGCATCAGCAAACTTGTCCACCAATTCAGACATAGATATGCTTATCTCATAGCTTGAAAGCTTTGTGAGTAAGTGGCAATACCTTGGGACCAACTCTTTCAACGTCTCGTTACCCATGTAACTGAAATTCTCAAACTCTTTCCGAAGCTCTTCCATCCTTAGCTTCCTAGTCTTCTCATTTCCATCATGCCTATTCTTCAACATGTCCCACAGCTGTTTAGAAGTTGTGCAAGAACCAAACTGATGCAACAAATCAGTATTGATAGCTTGAGACAATTGAGAAAACGCCTTCTTCTCAATAGCAAATTTCTTCTTTTCATCATCTGCAAGATTTTCCAATGGAATAGGCTCTCCCGTGTTCTCCAAGATCGGAGCAACATAGCCCTTCGCAATCATCTGCCACGCCTCAGTTCCCTCTAAGCCCATTCCCTCCAGATGGATCTTGAATTTGATCTTCCAAGTGTTATAATCGACCATTTCCATAAGCTTAGGTGGACGGTTTCCACTCCCCGATGACAAGTCTTGGATAAGAGTTGATATGGCATTAGTCGTCTGTGAGTGAACCGCAGCTGCTGCTACTCCCCAATAGTCACCAGTCGGTTGTGGTTGTGGTTGCGCAACGTGTTGAGGAATAGTACTAGTCATAGCCATATAATTGAGTGGTTGTGATGGTTGACTAGACGTTTGGGCAGCAACCGACCAAGGATCCCTGGTTGTCTGCTGTTGTGGTGTTGGATTAGGTCGTGGTGTAGTAGGAAAGTTCCACATCTTGATCTGAGAATGTTTAAACACGAAAAGATTAGAAAAGTTTATTAACAGACTCTACGTTCGTACAAACGTGTGGTCGAATGAGCCAAAATGTTCTCCTTCGACCGTTTGAAAAGATACGAATGAGGAATACAACAAACACTAATCACTTTCGACCCTTTACACCCTCTTTCGACCATTTGATTTCACCTTCAAACGCCCGAATGGTCGAATGAGACAACTATGGTCGAATGTACAACAATACTCTAACAAACTCTAGATTCGACCAGCTAAAACACCACATTCGACCAAAAATCCCTTGGTTCGACCAAATTAACACACACGTTCGACCATTCTCCCTAGGTTCGACCCTGCACGTTCAAAAACGGTTATTCTTTGAAAATCAGTTAATTTTGATCAAATTTTTCAAAAGTTGATAGAATTTGATGATTCTAATCAGGTTTTGCTTCGGATTTGATTTGGAACAAGTTTATCAAAGAGAATTATGCATTTTATCCATGAAAATAAGCTCTAATCAATCAAATTATCATCAATTCAGTTTTATCAATGAAAACAGAAAGTTTTTGATCAAAATAGGGTCCAAATCAGCTGTAAAATTATCAGTTTGTGGTTGTTTGATCCATATGGCTCTGATACCACTTTGTAAGCGAGTAGGATCGTCAAATCTACAAAGATAATGATCAAACAAGTTTGATTCAGGTGCGGAATCCCTGAATCAATCACAAAATGATAATAATACTAACAATACGCAAAAATCATCTTTAAAAGCTTCATTTCATTGATAAACAAACTCAATTACACGTTATAATAAGCATTACAATCAAAACAAGACGTGAATTAAGTTTACACAAAACCCTATGGAGAGACTCAAACAGGAGGGAAACAAAAATGACAAAAACTACCATTCAAAATGAACTTGACCTTTATATAGGCCTGCACATTCGCCATGTTGGATCAGTTTGCTCTTTTGTTTAAGTAAGAACTTGCTATCTTTGACACTTAAGTGTTTAGCAAGCTCTTGTATATCAGATTATAAGCACAGCGGAATGTATAAGTTAAAGCAACACTTTTTATACTTAAGAGGAGTTATTACTCCCCCTAGATGATTGAAACTAATAATGACAAGTATTTATTATGAATCTAAGCAGTAAATGAGAGTTAGATACGTAGGCAGATTCACAATAAATACTGAAATGGAATAGAACAGTGAAAGTGTTTGAAGGATTTTTCTATTAAAATCAATGTCTAAAATAGAAGGTTGAAGCCTCCTATTTATAGACGTTTACATACATGTATCTTGCCCAAAAAGCAAGTACAGAAACATCAGAAACAAGTTGCAACATTGAAACTAACAAATACAGCTAAAAGTAATAATAAACAATAAACTACTGATACAAAAGGCGGTGGAAAATATCTGATGCTAAGTGCTGATGAATGACAAACTACTGATGAGTAGTTTGTCTTCAGTACTTCTGAAGTGAACTTGTCTGGTTTGGACTTCAGAACTTCTGATGAAGTTTCTTCTTCAGCACTTCTCATATCTTCTCTTCAGCAGTTTCTTGTCTTCTCTTCAGTACTTCTATACTTAGCCAAAATGGCAGAAGTGAATTAGACTAAGGTTTCCAAAAGTGGTTTCACCAATCCTCTTTGTCCTAACAATCTCCCCCTGGATTGATGAAGCCAAAACCTTACTAATTCCTTATGATTTTCTTATGTCTTGAACAATCTTCCATATCTCTTTGTACATGGTGTTCTTGAGCTGGTTTAACTGTCCATCAGATAGAGATCCTCTCTGTGGTTCCAGATGTTGAATTGTGAGCAGGTCTTGTGTTGACAGTTTCTTTAGATCACTGATCTTCTTGTAAGCCCTGCTTGAAAGGTCTCTTCTTGTCAACAATACTGAGTGGTTATCAGTAAGTGACCATCTGATGATAGGTACCTTTGACTTGTTAAAGTCAGAGGAATAGGGAACCAGACTTGTCCCTTGGGTTGATGATCCTGAGTGTTGGATGCTTTCTGTTTCAGTTAACCTCAGGTGGGAGTCTCTTCCTTGTTGTTGTTGTTGCATATCAGGCATCTGAACAGTTGGGAGATGGTGTTCAGTCACTACCTTGGTATGCATCTTTTCTTTGATGGTCTTTTGGATTTGGTAGGCAAAAGTGGAAGGATCCCTGAATTGTGTTAACAGAGGTTTCTCCTCAATGTCAAAATCTGAATGGACTATTGAACTTCCTTCAAGTAGTACCATTTTGAAATCAGTTTTGACATTGTCCTCTGCTTTCTTTCTTTGAGTAGCAGGTCTTCTTGTTGATATACCAGAAGTTCTAACTACTGATCTTAAAGGATCAGCAGTTTGAAACTTCTCTGGATTTGCAGCCTTGGCAGCCTTGTATTTTCGATAAGTATCCATCAGTCTTTCTTCTTTCCATCTGGATACTGAGGCTTTTGAACCATAGCCCTCTGCTACTAATTCATCTATCATCTGGGCTCTCTTGGCCTTTCCTTCTTTACTTGTGGCCAGTTTGTCTGCAATGATTTGTGCTCTTCTTGTTAGCTCTTGTATAGAGAGTCCCTTGAGTGTGTAGGCTTTAGTCTTGCTGTTCTTTGTGATGTAAGACATCAGTTGTTGTCTTTTGTCTTGTTCAGCAATCTCATCAAGGCTAGCCTGACTTTGTAGTTCAGCTTCATAGGCCTGAAGTTTTTCTTCATGGCTTAAGTCTAGATCATCCCTTTCTTCCAGAGTTTTCCAGATCAGATCTTCTCTGGCCTTCTTGTTGGCTGCAACTAAACTCTTCTCTAGTAATTCAGCTGATTGAGAGATTGGAGAAGGGTTTAGTACAGTCATTGTTGTAACTGTTGTAGTAGGCCTGATAGGATCAGATGTTGGTTGAATGGGAGCAGTTGTTCTGGAAGGGTCAGCAGTTTGAGGTTTGGAAGTGTTAACCTCTGATGGGTTGACAACTGCTGATGGTTTGTCAACTACTGAAGGATTGTCTTTAGTACTTTCTGATTCTTCATCAGAACTTTTGCCATCAGAAGTTTCTTCATTATGCCTTAGGGATTCTTCAGAGGTTTGGGTCTCATCTTCTTTTTCTGTGGCTTCAATTTCTTCTACTGAGACACCAAACTGTTTGGCCAGTTTTTCTTTTCTGGCTTGATCCTTCTGATCTCTTTCAAGGATGGCCACTCTTGCCCTTATCCTGGCTTGGAATGACTCCTTAGGTTCCCTGATTTTCTCCCCCTTTTTGGATTCATCAAGTTTAAGTTTAGAGGTTGAGGGTTGGGAGAATTGACCTTGAAGATGAGCAATCTGTTTGCTGTTGAATTCTATCTTGTTGGACAGATCATTCATCTTTGTCTTGATCACTCCAAATTGATTCTTGATAGACAGCTCCAAGTTAGCTGTGTATGTTTGGAAGTGATTCTTGATGAGAGTGTTCATCATGTGGTACAGGGGACCCTCTGGGCTTCATAGCTGGTTCAAGTCTATGCTTGTTTGCCCAGGGAATTGGGTAGGCATTTGTTGTGAAGGGTGTGTTTTTGGGAGATCCTCATGTTGTACATAGGATGCCACTCTAGGGGTTTTAGGGATTGAGTGTACTTTAACCTGTGCAGGGGTGACTAGCTTCTTGAGCTTGGATACCCCTGAAACAGGACCTTCATAAAGTGCCGTCAATTCAGTAGTTTTGGTTTTTGAAACATCATCCAAATTAATGGAATCATCTGAATCCCTGATGTTGTCCTCATTGAGGACTGTCTCAGTTAAATCATGAGCTGAGCCCAACTCAGTTCTCTCATGAACCTCTTGTTCTTGGTTCTGGGGATTTCCTACTTCAGGCATTAAGCCTTCATCAGTAGTTGCCACATCTGAGGTCTTAGCTGTTTTACTTCTATCCTCAGATCCACCACTGGGTGGTAACTGAGTAGTAGCAGCCTCAGATGCCCCAAGAGTCTCTAAGATTGGGCTTAAAGACTCTGGTCCACCCTCATCTCTTGGGATAGGGCTAGTGATGTCCACATCCATGTCTGATGCTGTGGTTATGTCCCCTGTTTGTTGTGGTTGTAGGGGACTGACATAATCAGATGGGACTTTCTCTTTTAGCCCAGAGAGAAGTTTGGCAATTTCTATTGCCTCTGGTTCAGAAATTTGAGGGGTTGGTTCAGTAGTTTGGGCAATAGGTGAAATAGGTTGGTCAGCAGTTTCAAAAGAAGAGTGAGTTGCAATAGTTTTTCTAAGTCTTTTTCTTTTGAATAAGATAGTTATGGGTGCTCTTGGTGGGGTTTGAGATGGATGAGACTGAGAGGGTGTTTCAGTCTCACCTATTTGAAGAGCAGATTGCTCATGAGCATGTTCAGGCATCTCAACCTCCTGAACAGCTTTTCTTTTGGGTTGGTGGGTTTTTGTCTTTGTTGGCTTGGGCTTTTTGGCTTTTGGTGGTGTGAGTTTGGAAGATGTGGGCTTCAGGGGGACTTGTTGATGTTCTCCCTGATCATCTTCTGGTCAGGTAGCCGGTTTGTTATGCCTAGAGTATGCTTGTGAGGTTAATGGATTTAAAGTTGAAACTTTTCCCACAAGCACCTCATTACCCAGTTCCCCTATTATGCATTGCATAATGAACCTTGGGTACAACAAAAACTTTTTCTTGGTATTATTATGATGTAACACCAACTCATTGAAAAATAAATTTGATGCCCTGAATTTGGTTTCATTCACTATGGAATGAAATATTGGTTGAAAAGTAGAGGGCATCTGGTCATAAGACCCTGTTTTTGGACTCAAACACATAATAATATAATGAAACAAAAGTTTGTATTTTGGTTCAAAATATTTTTTGAAGATTGTAGCATGGGAGAGAGTACCTTGATAACCACACTCTGTCATGGTTAGGTGAATATCAGTGTTAGCAACATGATCAGGGGCAGTTACATCATCCAGGCCCAGTCTTGTTGCCAGTGTGGCCAGTGTGATGGTCAGTGGTTTCCCTTTTATTCTTGAGTTGAGGGAAATAACTTCATCATCAGCCGTCACCGTCTCAGCATTTGCCCAGAACTCATTTAGAGTTTCAGTATGAATTGGTGGGTTTATTGTGAGAGCAGTAAAATATTGGGATTTTACGACAAGATCAATGATCTCATCGTATTGGGACCAGCTTTCTTGTTTTTCAAGAAAGGCTCTTTGATTGTGTCCCTGTTTTAGAACGAGAGCCATGTGGTTTGGGTTTTGATCGAACAGTTGATTTGCAGGTTTAGGTTATTGAGAGAGTTTTTGAGAGAGAAAGAGGGATATTTTTGAGTTTGAAATGATAAGTGTTGAAAAAAGGTATTTATCAGAAGTTTTTAACCGCTTGAATCTTCTTTATTAGAAGTTTTTAAACCGCCTCGGTTAAAAATCTTTTTATCAGAAGTTTTAAACCGACTAGGTCAAAACCTCTGATGATGGGAAAAGTCAGATTTGCCCTTTTTGACTAAACTGCTGATGAAGGATTATTTCATCAGTAGTTCCCATTTCCTCTTCAGTAGTTTTAAAAGCTGATGAGAAATGTTTTATAAATACTTTTATTCATAACTTCTGAAGGTTATTTTATCAGAAGTTATACACTTTTCAGAAATTATCCCCATACTGATGTTTTGTTCATCAGTAGTTTCTCTCTTTTCAGAAGTTTTGTTTCAGACTTTTTGTCTTTTTGTAAGTGAAAAATTAAAAGTATGTGCAGAATAATAAAATAAACACTTACAAATTTAGCATCCCAAGCATGGATACTAACTTCTGAAATGTTGATGTGTCAAGGGGCTTTGTGAAGATGTCAGCTATTTGATTAGCTGTTGCTACATGCTTCACCTCAATCTTGCCTTTTTCATAGCAATCTCTTATGAAATGGTACCTGATCACAATATGTTTGGTTTTTGAGAACTGAACAAGATTTTGAATGATGCTAATGGCAGATTTGCTGTCTACAAACAAAGGTGTCTTGGTTTCTTTGATTCCATAATCAAGAAGTTGATATTGGAGCCATTGTATCTGTGATGTACAACTTGCAGCTGCAATGTATTCAGCTTCAGCAGTTGAAGTTGCAACAGATGTTTGCTTCTTTGATTGCCATGACACTAGATAGTTACCCAAGAATTGACAACCATCAGATGTTGACTTTCTTGTCATCTTACACCCTGCATAGTCACTATCTGAAAAAGCTGATAACTTGGTATTGCTTGAAGCAGGATACCAAATTCCAAGTGTTGGAGTTCCTTTCAGATATCTGAAAATTCTTTTGACTGCTATAAGGTGTGATTCCCTTGGTGCTGATTGATATCTAGCACAGACACATGTTGAAAACATAATATCTGGTCTAGAAGCAGTTAGATATAAAAGGGAACCTATCATGCATCTGTACATGGTTTGATCAACCTGTTTTCCTTGATCATCAGGTTCAACTTGTGTGATTGGTGTCATGGGAGTGGAACATGATTTACAGTCTTTTAAAGAAAATTTGTTTAATAATTCTTTAACATATTTTGATTGATGTATAAAAGTTCCATTTGTTTGTTGCTTGATCTGCAGTCCCAGAAAGTACTGCAGTTCTCCCATTTTGATTGCATGAGTTTCTTAAAATCATCACACAGTTTTGTGTTTGTTGAACCAAAAATGATATCATCAACATAAATTTGAACAAGTAGGACATGATTTCCAACATGTTTAATGAAAAGAGTTTTATCAATGGCACCTCTTGTAAAGTTATTTTTGAGTAAAAAGGTGGAGAGTGTATCATACCAGGCCCTTGGAGCCTGTTTGAGCCCATAGAGAGCTTTGTCCAGTCTGTACACCCACTCAGGATGAGAAGGATCCTCAAACCCAGGTGGCTGACAGACATACACCTCCTCTTTTATTTTTCCATACAAAAATGCACTTTTCACATCCATTTGATAAACTTTAATTTTGTTGGAAATGGCATAGGCCAGAAATAACCTGATGGCCTCAAGCCTTGCAACTGGAGCAAAGGTTTCATCATAGTCAATTCCCTCTTCTTGAGAGTACCCTTGAACTACCAGTCTTGCCTTGTTCTTGATTATCATACCAGCTTCATCTTGCTTGTTCCTGAAAACCCATCTTGTGCTAATTGGTTGCTTGTTTGGAGGTAAGGGACAGATTTCCCAGACCTGTTGCTTGTTGAACTGAAGCAGTTCATCTTGCATAGCTTGCACCCAATTATTGTCTTTAAGGGCTTCCTGGTACTTCTTTGGTTCCAACTGTGAGATAAAGGCTGAAAATAGGCAAAAGTTGGAGAGTTGGTTTCTGGTCAGAACACCTGAAGCTATATCACCCATGATTTGATCAAGTGGATGATCTCTGTGTTCAATCAGTTGTTGTAAACCACTGACAGGTGTAGGTGGCTCATGTTCTTCAAACAAACTACTGAGGTCTATAATATCTGGTTCAGCAGTTTTAGTGTCTTCAGTAGTTGCAGGTGCTGAAGCAGATGTTTGAGTTTGGCCATCAGTATTTGTTGAATCAGAAGTTTGTGAAACTTCTGATGGTTTTGAAGTTGACTTAATGACTGTTTGAGGAGTCCATGGTGTAGGATCCTCATCATCAAACCTTTGATCACCATAATAAGTAGGTTTGGAAGAAGTGACAGTCTTTTCAGGTCCAAAGTGGAAGTTGTCAAGGTCAAAAAGTTCAGCAGGATGTGCTGGAATAAGAGTGTTTCTTGACTCATTGAACTTGACATTCAATGTTTCTTCTACTATCCTGGTGTGAGAATTAAAAACCTTGTAGGCTTTTCTAGTTGAAGAGTAACCAAGAAAGTAACCTGAGTCAACTTTGGCAGCAAACTTTGAAATAGATTCCTTGATGTTCAAGATGAAACATTGACACCCAAAAGCCCTGAAAAAGGAGATAAGGGGCTTCATGCCATGAAGAACTTCATAGGCAGTCTTGGAATGTCTCTTGACCACAAGAACTCTATTCTGAACATAACATGATGTGTTAACTGCTTCTGCCCAAAAGTACAAGGGCAGTCCAGAATCAGCTAACATTGTTCTTGCTCCCTCTATTAATGTTCTGTTCTTCCTTTCTACTACACCATTTTGTTCAGGAGTTCTGGGAACACTGTATTGTCTAATAATCCCTTTAGACAAACAGAATTCATCCAGAGTTTTGTTCCTGAACTCTGTCCCATTATCACTTCTAATGGTTTTGACAGGTAGAGAATATTGTTTCTCCACTTGTAGAATGAAGAACTTGATGATTTCAGCAGCCTCATCCTTGGAGAATAAGAAGAATACCCATGTGAATCTTGAGTAGTCATCAATGATGACTAAGCAGTACTTCTTCTTACCAAGGCTCATAATCTTGACAGGTCCAAATAAGTCCATATGGAGTAGTTGAAGACATGCAGATGTTTTTGATTCTTCAATGGACTTATAGGAGGACTTATGCTGTTTTCCCTTTAAATAGGATACACAGTGTTCTTGACACTGGTATACTTTCAAAGGTAGACCTCTGACCAAGCCCATTTTTGTGACTTTATTTATGGTTTTAAAGTTCACATGGCCAAGTCTCCTGTGCCAGAGATCAGTTTCTGAAGTTGATGCCCTTGAGAAGAAACAGGCATTGTTGTTCAATACTTTGTCTTTCTCAATGTCCACTGCATAGACATTGCCACATCTTTTGGCAATCAGCAAAGTATGATCTTCAATGATCTTCTCTATCAGCTTCTGGCCTTCTGGTGAGATGATCTTGCATGCTGTCTTTGTGAAAAAGGAAGAATATCCTTTATCACACATTTGTGACACACTCAGCAAGTTGTATTCAAGGTTTTCCACCAGATTGACCTTGTCAAACTGTATTTTGCCAGAGGAGACATTGCCATGTCCTAGCACATATCCCTTAGCATTGTTCCCAAAGGATACAGATCCTTCTCTTTGGCTGATAAAGTTGTTTATCAGGTATCTGCATCCAGTCATGTGCATAGAGCCTCCACTATCAACATACCATATGCTGTTTAAGCCCCTGGAAACTCTCTGCACATAAAAGCAAATTAGTTAGATTTAGGAACCCAAGCTTGTTTGGCTTTGGGTTTGCTCTTGAGAACAGTTACAGTTTGTTCTAGACCAGGTTGAGAAATCCATGTCTTTTTGGCAATGGATTTTTCATTAAGAGCCATGGTGGTATCCCTTCTAGGACCACCATCAACCTTGGTCATCAGTAGTTGTACCATGTTCATTAGATTTTGTATCTCAGCAGTTTGTGAAACTGCTGATGATTCAGGTCTAACTACTGACAAAGAATTTTGAGAAAAAGATTTTAGTTGAGATTTTATCTTTTTCTGAGAAAAGGTGTTTTCAGGTTGTTGTTTCTTGGGTTTAAAGATTCTTTCATAATCATTTCTGATTTGATTTCCCACAACCTGTTGTTTAATTTTTTGATTGAACTGAATTCCTTTTCTGTATCTACAAAATTCAGTTTTGTGGTTGAACAGACCACAAATTTCACACTCTTTTGCCTTTTGTTTTGATCTAAAGGCAAATTTCTGACATTAGTGTAAAGATTTTGCTCATCAGTAGTTTTCAGGATCTCAACTCCTGATGTAGATGAAACTACTGATGGCTTGTTGTCAGATTTTGTTAATACTTCTGAAGTACTTTCTTTGAAAATACCAGGATTTCTGTTTAGAAAGTTTTCATGGAAAGATGTGCAGTCTTTCCCTTCAGAAATTTCATTTGAAACAATTTTTCTCCCATCTTCAGTAGTTTTGGGAGAGAAATCTGTTGGTGTTTCAACATGATGGTACCCTATGCCAAACTTAACATTTGAAGCACTTTGTTTGTTTAGCAATAATTGATACCCCTTACAAGATTCCACCCATTTTTCACATGTGATCCTGGTGTCAGCAAGCTCTTGTCTGACATCTCCCAGGTCATTTAGCATGATTTTAATTTGTGCTTGGGTTTCAATAGCCGAGTCAGTTAATTTAGAAACTTCTTTTGTTTTAGCACACAGTTTTCTTTCTAAATCACATTTCATCTGTGTGTATTTTCTTTCTAAATCATTGGCTTTTCCTTGTAAGTGCACATTTGTCTCTCTTATGAGAGCAAAAGTTTCTTTGCAAGAATTTGAGCAAAGTTTTGTCAAAGATTCTTCTGATACCTGTGACAATGCAGATTTTGAAGTACAGCCTTCAAATGCCATTAAGGCAAAGTTCTTTCTGCCATTGTCTGGTTCTCCCCAGTTGATGTCAAACATCTTGTTGTCTGCATCAGGATTGCACTCTGTGGTGTCAAAAGGGAGACTGCTCCAGTCAACATACCCTGAGGTGAAAAGACTTTGTTGAGAGGGTTGTTGAGGCTGTGGAGGATGTTGAGCAGCTGGAAAGGGAGGGATTGATTGTTGGCTCTGCATCTGTTGAGCAGGCATTTGAACATATTGTACTTGTGGCATGTATTGCTGTTGAGGAGCTTGTGCCTGTACAAAATGAGCACTCCCTTGAGTTCCATTATTCCTATTATAATTGGGGTTATAGTTATTTCCAGATTGAGATTGGTTAAAGCTAGAGTTTCTACACTCTGTAGCAAAGTGTCCCAACTTCTGACACTTGTGACATCTCAGTTTAGATTTGTCAAAACCAATTTTTGTATTACTGGTCAATCCTGGAAATTTCCTTCCTGACCTTTTATAAAACTTGTTAGTTTTAATGCTTAGCATGGCCAGTTGGTGTAAAATGTCCATTTCTTCTAAGTCATCACTGCTAAAGTTTTTCAAATCATCCATGATAAAACATAGATTATCAGCAGTTTGACTTTGGTCATCATTGTCATAACCTGGGAAAGATCTTTCTGATGAGATCCCAGTTTTTATGTCAATGTTGTCATAAGATCCATAGGAACAAGTTGGTGAGTCTTGTCCCAAAAGTGCTGTACTACCTGGTAGGTAGTCATCAGCAGTTTTACCAGATGATTGCAATTTCTTCTTTTGATCAATTTCTCTTTCAAAAGTAAGTAATCTCCCATGGAGTTTTGTAAGAGTGAGGGAGCTGAAATCTGGTGAGGATCTTAAAACAATTGAGTATGTTTCCCATTTGTCTGGTAAAGACCTTAAAAATCTATGTAGCATAGATACTGTTGTATAGGTCTGACCATTTAACTTTAGCTCAGATATTAATGAGGAGAATCTTTCAAATTGTTGAGTTAAAGTTTCCCCATTAATATGAGCAAATGTCTCATATTGTTGAGCTAAAATCTCTCTGGTGTTGGCAATCACCTCTTCAGTTCCTCCAAACTGTTCTTTAAGACAATCCCAGAGTTCTTTGGCACTTTCACAATGTAAAAGGCCAGAGTATATCTCATTTGGGAGAGCCATTGCCAACATAGAGAATGCTTTTGCATCTAGCTCAAGTTTTAGGAAATCATCATCTGTATATTCTTTTGGGTCCTTAGGGACCTCAACATTAGTTTCAAGATTAACATTTACTGGTTTGTGAGGACCATATATCACAGATCTCCAACAACCTGTGTTGGTCTGTGACAAGGTATGTGCCATTCTCTTTTGCCATATGTTGTATTCGTTTCTTACAAGCGTGGCAGGTTTAGTAGCAGAACCAGTATTATGTGGATCCATTTTACAGAGTATTGATTTGTCAGATGACTCTTTTAAGTGATGGATGTTAATAAAAAGTGAACTTTTGATCTTTTTATTGAGTATCAATAAGAGCTTTGTGTCTGATTCTCAATTTGTTAGATTGATATGTGATCAGATAAACCAATGCTCTGATACCAATTGTTGGATCAGTTTGCGCTTTTGTTTAAGAAAGAACTTGCTATCTTTGACACTTAAGTGTTTAGCAAGCTCTTGTATATCAGATTATAAGCACAGCGGAATGTATAAGTTAAAGCAACACTTTTTATACTTAAGAGGAGTTATTACTCCCCCTAGATGATTGAAACTAATAATGACAAGTATTTATTATGAATCTAAGCAGTAAATGAGAATTAGATACTTAGGCAGATTCACAATAAATACTGAAATGGAATAGAACAATGAAAGTGTTTGAAGGATTTTTCTATTAAAATCAATGTCTAAAATAGAAGGTTGAAGCCTCCTATTTATAGACGTTTACATACATGTATCTTGCCCAAAAAGCAAGTACAGAAACATCAGAAACAAGTTGCAACATTGAAACTAACAAATACAGCTAAAAGTAATAATAAACAATAAACTACTGATACAAAAGGCGGTGGAAAATATCTGATGCTAAGTGCTGATGAATGACAAACTACTGATGAGTAGTTTGTCTTCAGTACTTCTGAAGTGAACTTGTCTGGTTTGGACTTCAGAACTTCTGATGAAGTTTCTTCTTCAGCACTTCTCATATCTTCTCTTCAGCAGTTTCTTGTCTTCTCTTCAGTACTTCTATACTTAGCCAAAATGACAGAAGTGAATTAGACTAAGGTTTCCATGTCACACCCTCAAATTCCACGTGCGGGGTTTTACCGCGAGGCGCGTGACACACCAGGATCTCAGTCAACGATCACAATAAACATACAACAAACATGCATTCATAATTATATTTAAAACCAAAATATCATGCTTTGAGCTGTAAACCAGCAGCGGAAGCATTCTTGTTTACAACCAAAAGACATATCATTGTTTACAAAGACATTGTTTAATATGCTCAAAATAATAGACGCCGTGTATGACTCTGTGCGCCTAGTCCGATAACCGCTACCTCAGCGACCTGAGAAAACATGCCAAAAATGTCAACATATAATGCTGGTGAGTTCACAGGTTTTCTTTTAATAAGCGTTTTCTGTAAGTTGTAAAGATCATATCCGTTACTACCAGGTTATAAGAACGTTAGCTAGACGTTAAGTGTTTGTTTACTACTGCGGTTGGGAATCCATTACTATACGTTTATAAGTTGTTGAGACTTGCCCAGCAGTTTTGGCTATAACCGATGCCTCGGCGAGCCAGTAATAAGAGACAATATGCACCCGCCCGGCCCAGCCGTCGAGTGGGGTTTGTGAGGCCCAATAGATCTATCCACATTTCCCCCGTTGTGCATCCCCGCACATTCATGGTTTCCCCCCTGGGACTTTCCGTAAAAGCCGCATAGTACATGTAAAGTAACCATAGTATAACATGACCTTTAATAAGTAAGTAAGTAGCATGTTTCTCCCCCGTAAGTAAAATGGTAAAAGTGGGGCTGTGAAACTCACCTTGGTTTGCGTTACTTGCAAATAGTTAAGTAATTATGTTATGATAGCCCCAGATAGCGGCGACCTATCATAAGATGCGTATAAGTATTGGACTAATAACCCGCAGGCTAACTAGTCCCCGAATGTCCAGACCGTGACCATAAACGTTTGAAAACACCTTTAACTGTTAAACCGACCGTGCCAGACAAGACCCGACATCCCATTGGTGACCCGACATCCCACGTGTTAGATAAATGCGAGACATCATGCAACATATGCAATTAAACACTTAGCACGCGCAACAATTCACCTAGTCTAGCATAATGTCCAATTAACGCATAAACAGGTCCGAACACGTCTTACTAAGTCATTGGGTGTATCCCGGGGTTCCTATCATGTTCCTAGGTGTTAAATCATGTTCCGGGATGTCAAAACGCGTTTACGACAGCAGCACACGTGATTAGGAAACCTTCATGCGATTAGGAAAAGTCAACTAGTGAGTAGGAGGGAGGGTATAGGCGAGTAGGCTCTACTCGCATGAAGCTATAGGCGAGTAGGCTCCTACTCGCATGAAGCTTCAGGCGAGTAGGGCCCTATTCGCCTGATGCTCTGCTGTTGCGCGTTTTCGCGCGTTAAACCCTCCAAATCAGATCCGAAACATGTAAAAACACCCAATATCAAAACTAAACTATTAACCAACCCTTTTCAAGCAAAAACCCCCAATTTACCTCTGCTCTAACGGGCTCGGTGCGATTATTTCCAAAAATGGCAAAGTACTAGGTTTCACCAACCAACCTTATCTTTCCTTAAATGGAAACAATCAGATTTCATCTCCTACAAGTTGCAATTCATCATCTCTATGTTATGTCATCATCCTAACATGATTTCTAACCACAAACAAGCAATGATTCACATCATACATCCTATTCTTCAAGAATTACCCAAATGGGTCAAAATGCACACTAGTACCTAAACATCATATCAAGGGCTTAAACTCATAGATAATCATCCTAACACCACCTACATATCAGAAGTACAACAAATTCATGGAAACATTCATGTTATAATCACCAACAATCATCATATGCACAAATACTTCACATATAGCAAGTATCATGGTGTAGACTTGTTTTAGAACTCTTTTCAAAAGGTTTTAAAGACACAAACTAAACAAAACAAGGTCTGGACTTTTGGGGAATCAAAACAACAACTTTACAAAGGTGTAGGATGAAGAACACACCTTGGATTTTATCAAAGAAGGGTGTATAAGCTTGGTGATGGTGTGTTTTGAGGTAAAGCAAGCTCCAGAGGTGTTTCAAGGTGTGTGGGAGGCTTAGGGTCAGTTAGGGTTGCACAAATGGTGTTTAGGGAGTTAAGGGTTCTATTTATAGGTGTTTTGGCCCGTGTGCAGCAGTATAGGCGAGTAGCAGATGGTTTCAGGCGAGTAGGACTCCTACTCGCCTATATACAGGCGAGTAGAGCCCCTACTCGCCCCTATAACCTCCTACTCGCCCCTTGTTCACGCGATTAGGAGTCCCCCCAAGCTCCTAATCGCCTATAAGGTGCTGGAATGGGTTTTTGGCGCGTTAAACACTATTTTAACATATATAAACACGTATTCACATACCGATAAGTCACATAATGATTCCAAACATATAATGCATGATAACTAACACGTTTACATCCGTTCACCAATTCCCGGGACTCGAGACTCGTGTGTGCATTAAACCCGGCGATTCCACGAATCGCCGATCCTTGTACCCATAGTTATGGACCGACTCCCGATGACCCCGCGGATCATCATAACGACTCCCGATGATTCCCAGAATCATCATACCGACTCGACTGACCCCGTTAAGGACGTAATATGCATGACTCGCTAAGGTAGACTTACTAGTTTAGTCAACGTTACTAACCTGAGTTTGCCGGGTGTCACATCATCCCCCTGTTGAAAGAATTTTCGTCCCGAAAATTGCCCAAGGCCAAAAAAAGGAAGAGACGAAAGAGAAGAAAAATTTTCCGGTTGCCACATCATCCCCCTGTTGAAAGGAATCTCGACCCGAGATTCATTCAGCTTCAGCAGAGACATGTCTTGATTCGAACGCGCGCTTAGGAAATAAATGGGGATACTTAGCCTTCATTTGATCTTCCCGTTCCCACGTGAACTCCGGTCCACGATTAGAGTTCCAACGGACTTTAACAATGCGGATTTTACTCCGGCGAAGGCTACGGATTTTATAGTCAAGAATTTCAACCGGTTCCTCCACGATACGCAGACGATCATCCACCTTGATCTCTTCGAGAGGAACAACCAAGGATTCGTCCGCCAGACACTTCTTCAGATTAGAAACATGGAAGACATTATGAACATTACTGAGCTCAGCCGGCAGATCAAGCCTGTATGCTACCGGTCCAATCCGTTCCAGGATTGCGAACGGTCCCACATACCGAGGATTCAATTTGCCCCGCTTCCCAAAACGTATAACGCCCTTCCACGGAGATACCTTCAACAAAACCCTGTCGCCAACCTCAAACTCCAAAGGCTTGCGACGACGATCGGCATAGCTCTTTTGACGATCCCGAGCTGCTGCCATGCGGTTACGGATTTGTACGATCTTTTCGGAAGTCTCGTACACAAGTTCCGGGCCGGTGAGTTGACTCTCACCCACCTCGGCCCAACAAAGAGGAGACCGGCATTTCCGCCCGTAAAGAACCTCGAACGGAGCTGCCTTGATGCTAGAATGGTAACTGTTGTTGTAGGAGAATTCCACCAACGGTAAATGACTCTCCCACCCCTTGCCAAAGTCGATCACACATGCCCGAAGCATGTCTTCTAGCGTTTGGATTGTCCGCTCACTTTGACCATCAGTTTGCGGATGATACGCTGTGCTCATGTCCAACTGAGTACCCAGAGCCTTATGCAAAGACTTCCAGAAGTTAGAGGCGAACCGAGGATCACGATCAGAAATAATAGAGACAGGCACCCCGTGCCGAGAGACCACTTCCTTGAGATATAACCGTGCCAAACGTTCGAGACCATCGGTCTCTTTGATAGCGAGGAAGTGCGCAGACTTTGTCAACCTATCGACAATTACCCAGATCATGTCGCAACCACTGGGCGATTTCGGGAGTTTGGTCACAAAGTCCATCGTAATCCGCTCCCACTTCCACTCGGGGATTTCAGGCTGTTGCAGAAGGCCGGACGGCTTTTGATATTCGACCTTGACCTTGGCACAGGTCAAGCACTTGCTCACATACGAAGCCACGTCCGCCTTCATGTTCGGCCACCAATAAAGTATCTTCAGGTCTTGATACATCTTATCGGAGCCAGGGTGAATGGAGTACCGGGACTTGTGAGCTTCGTCAAGAACGAGCTCCCGCAAGCCCCCAAATAAAGGAACCCAAATACGTTCAGCGAAATAGTGTAACCCATCGGATCTGAGTTCAAGGTGGCTATCAGCACCATGCATGGTTTCAGCCTTAAGGTTTTCCTCCTTCAAAGCTTCTTGCTGTGCTGAACGGATCCGATCAGGTAAGCCGGAATGGATAGTGAGCTGAAGAGCTCGAACACGACGAGGTTTAGCCGTTTCCTTCCTGCTCAAGGCGTCTGCGACCACATTCGCCTTGCCAGGATGGTATTTGATAGCGCACTTGTAATCATTAAGAAGCTCGACCCAACGACGCTGTCTTATATTCAACACCTTCTGATCAAAGATATGCTGGAGGCTCTTGTGATCGGTATAAATAGTGCATTTGGTACCGTACAAGTAATGCCTCCAAATCTTTAAAGCAAAGACCACCGCACCCAACTCCAGATCATGGGTGGGATAGTTTTTCTCATGAACCTTAAGCTGACGAGAAGCATAGGCGATGACCTTCTCGCGCTGCATCAGTACACAACCGAGACCCCGGATAGAAGCGTCACAATAAACCACAAAATCGTCCGTACCTTCAGGCAAGGACAAGATAGGAGCAGAACAGAGTTTAGCCTTTAACAACTGGAAGGCCGACTCCTGCGAATCACCCCAGTCGAACTTTCTGTCCTTCTGGGTAAGCGAGGTGAGGGGTTGAGCGATCTTCGAAAATCCCTCGATAAAACGACGGTAATAACCTGCAAGGCCTAGGAATTGCCGCACCTCAGATGGCGTCTTTGGTGCTTCCCAGTCCTTTATGGCTTCAATCTTCGCTGGGTCAACGTGAATTCCTTTCTCATTAACAACATGACCAAGGAATTGGACTTCACGCAACCAGAAGCTACACTTAGAAAACTTGGCGTACAACTGTTCCCGCCTTAGAAGTTCCAAAACAAGACGCAAGTGTTCCTGGTGGTCCACCTCGTTCTTGGAATAGACTAGAATATCATCGATGAAGACAATCACGAACTTATCAAGATAAGGCTTACAAACACGGTTCATCAGATCCATAAAGATGGCAGGTGCATTGGTGAGACCAAAAGGCATGACCAAGAATTCGAAATGGCCATAGCGAGTTCGAAAGGCGGTCTTCGGAATGTCAGCTTCTTGAACCCTCAACTGATGGTACCCCGACCTCAAATCAATCTTCGAATAGAAACTAGAGCCCTGAAGCTGGTCAAATAAGTCATCGATGCGAGGAAGAGGATAGCGATTCTTGATGGTAACCTTATTCAACTCCCGGTAGTCGATACACATCCGTAGGCTTCCGTCCTTCTTTTTGACAAACAAAATAGGGGCTCCCCACGGGGACAAACTAGGTCGAATGAAACCCTTCTCTAACAGCTCCTGTAACTGGTTCGATAATTCCTGCATCTCGGGAGGTGCAAGACGATAAGGGGCACGGGCAATAGGGGCCGCACCCGGAGCAAGTTCAATACCAAACTCGACCTGGCGATAAGGCGGAAGACCAGGTAAGTCTTCGGGAAATACATCGGGAAAGTCACGGACGACAGGAATATCTTCGATCTTCTTCTCTTCTTCAGACGAAACCGAAACAAGTGCCAGAACGGCAGAATACCCCTTCCGAAGATACTTATAGGCTTTCATACACGAAATGATACTCAACGGGACCCCGCTCTTCTCGCCGTGCACCAACAGAATTTCTCCATCAGGGAGAGGAAGTCGAATGACTTTATCAAAACAAACGATCTCAGCATGATACAGGGACAACCAATCCATACCCACGACAACATCGAAACTACCCAAGGACACCGGCATAAGATCAATAGGGAAGGAATAACCCGACAACTCAAGGCGACACTCCCTAAGGACGTGCGTCGCCTCAACTTTCTTACCATCAGCCAATTCTATCAAGTACTTAGCCTCTAAAGGTGTAGGTACCCTATCAAGCAATTGACTAAACCCAAGAGATATAAAACTCTTATCGGCACCAGAATCGAATAAAACCGTAGCATAGCGACTATCGAGAAGAAACGTACCAGTAACAGTGTCGGGGTCTTGTCGAGCACCGCTCGAACCAATCACGAAGGCGCGAGCATTCCTGCCTCCGCCCCCATTGTTTCCATTGCCCGACCCGTTCTTCCCAGCTTCGCCCTGCTTCAACTTGGGGCATTCACGCTTGTAGTGACCAAGTTCACCACAATTGTAGCACCCCTGTTTACCCTGATTTCCCTGGGAAGCAGCAACAGGAGGGGCCGGAGTAGATGTAGCAGGAGGGTTCCGGTTACCCTGAAGATTAACCCTGCAGTCATGGGCCACATGTCCGGCCTTGTTGCACCGGCGACAATGGTTCTTGTCGCAACGACCAGTATGATGAAACCAGCATCGTTCACACTTTGGCAACCTCCCCTGATAACCCCCAATTTTCTGTTCAGACGACGATCCCCCAGTATCAGACTTCTTCACCTGCTGAGGCTGAGCCGAGCTCGAACCTTTCCCCACAGCTTCCCATTTCCGCTTGTTACTATCAGGAGCCTTCACAGCAGCGCCTCGAGGAGGCAAGACCCCTTCAGCCACTTTCATGTTGGTCAGCCTGTGGGCCGACCGAACCACCTCAGAATAAACAGTGAGGTTACCCGCAGCAACTAACCCGGCAATCTCCGGTACTAACCCAGCAACATAATGCTCAATTCTTCGGTATTCGGGTGCGTGCAGATCGGGGCACAACACCGCCAATTCATTGTGCCGAGCAGTATAAGTTTCAATCTCAGAACCCACCATCTTATGATTCCAGACTTCATGCTCAAGCTTCTGGATTTCATCCCTCGGGCAGTACTCATTTTTCAGCAACTGAATGAATTCTGTCCAGGGCATAGCGTGGGCTTCCCCAATGCCCATAGTCTGGGTGGTGGAGTTCCACCAAGTCAAGGCTTGACCCTCCAGGGTCGCAGAAGCATACTTCACCCGGTCGCCTTCCGGGCAGCTGCACATCGAGAAAACAGATTCGATTTTCTCCAACCATCGGAGCAGTCCCACTGCCCCTTCAGTGCCGCTAAAGTTGTGGGGCTTACAGTCCATAAACTTTTTATAGGAACACTGGGATGGAGGAGGATTGACAGCACCACCTGGAACAGACACACAGGTGAGTATCAAGAAAAGGTAAAGTACCCCAGAACGAGGTAGAATAGATGAGGATCGACGTACCACCCATAGCATTATGAGCGGCTTGGAATGCAGCCAGAGCAATATTCACGTGCTGTTGCATTAAGTTATCCAATTCGGCTTGGGTCATATTAATATTCCCGCGGCCACCGCCGCCACCACGGCCGCCAGCACGACCGCCAGCACGGCCGCCTCTGCGACCTCCACGAGCTCCTGACATCTTCTGTCACAAAATGAAACAAAAGATTTAGGCTCGCCCGTGGTATAACCCATTAGGAATTTCAAGAAACTAGACAGAGCCCAGCTCGGGTCCATCCGTTCAAGCCCAAAGTCCGCCAGGGATCCCATGCGTCACAGTTTATGATCTCGTGTGCACCCGACATGATAAACTGTTCCACATGGTCCTCCAGGCGCGCTTTAAGTTTGAAGTTCAAGTCACCGAACACTAGCGCCCAATCATGGTTTTATCATAAGTATAAGTACAAGATAGTATGCATAAGAACGGGCGTGTCCATTAGGGCATAGAGGGGAGATGTCCAAACCCCTGGACAGATCTCAAGAGTACGCCGAAGCTACCCCAATGTACACCGCCGTCAAGAAAGTTCAATAGTATATCGTCTGCCGTCGGATCAAAGTAAGGACGAGTCAAGAAATAGGATGATAAGGAGTAAATAGATGATGTAGCGTAGTAGATGATGACACCGACACCCCGACAAGTCATATTGTTACCCACTTGCTAAGACTCGACTATTTGTGACCGTCTAGTGTGTGCAACTCAGTTATAGACTAGACTCTACATGCAGTCTTAGTTCACTATAACCGTTGGCTCTGATACCAATCTGTCACACCCTCAAATTCCACGTGCGGGGTTTTACCGCGAGGCGCGTGACACACCAGGATCTCAGTCAACGATCACAATAAACATACAACAAACATGCATTCATAATTATATTTAAAACCAAAATATCATGCTTTGAGCTGTAAACCAGCAGCGGAAGCATTCTTGTTTACAACCAAAAGACATATCATTGTTTACAAAGACATTGTTTAATATGCTCAAAATAATAGACGCCGTGTATGACTCTGTGCGCCTAGTCCGATAACCGCTACCTCAGCGACCTGAGAAAACATGCCAAAAATGTCAACATATAATGCTGGTGAGTTCACAGGTTTTCTTTTAATAAGCGTTTTCTGTAAGTTGTAAAGATCATATCCGTTACTACCAGGTTATAAGAACGTTAGCTAGACGTTAAGTGTTTGTTTACTACTGCGGTTGGGAATCCATTACTATACGTTTATAAGTTGTTGAGACTTGCCCAGCAGTTTTGGCTATAACCGATGCCTCGGCGAGCCAGTAATAAGAGACAATATGCACCCGCCCGGCCCAGCCGTCGAGTGGGGTTTGTGAGGCCCAATAGATCTATCCACATTTCCCCCGTTGTGCATCCCCGCACATTCATGGTTTCCCCCCTGGGACTTTCCGTAAAAGCCGCATAGTACATGTAAAGTAACCATAGTATAACATGACCTTTAATAAGTAAGTAAGTAGCATGTTTCTCCCCCGTAAGTAAAATGGTAAAAGTGGGGCTGTGAAACTCACCTTGGTTTGCGTTACTTGCAAATAGTTAAGTAATTATGTTATGATAGCCCCAGATAGCGGCGACCTATCATAAGATGCGTATAAGTATTGGACTAATAACCCGCAGGCTAACTAGTCCCCGAATGTCCAGACCGTGACCATAAACGTTTGAAAACACCTTTAACTGTTAAACCGACCGTGCCAGACAAGACCCGACATCCCATTGGTGACCCGACATCCCACGTGTTAGATAAATGCGAGACATCATGCAACATATGCAATTAAACACTTAGCACGCGCAACAATTCACCTAGTCTAGCATAATGTCCAATTAACGCATAAACAGGTCCGAACACGTCTTACTAAGTCATTGGGTGTATCCCGGGGTTCCTATCATGTTCCTAGGTGTTAAATCATGTTCCGGGATGTCAAAACGCGTTTACGACAGCAGCACACGTGATTAGGAAACCTTCATGCGATTAGGAAAAGTCAACTAGTGAGTAGGAGGGAGGGTATAGGCGAGTAGGCTCTACTCGCATGAAGCTATAGGCGAGTAGGCTCCTACTCGCATGAAGCTTCAGGCGAGTAGGGCCCTATTCGCCTGATGCTCTGCTGTTGCGCGTTTTCGCGCGTTAAACCCTCCAAATCAGATCCGAAACATGTAAAAACACCCAATATCAAAACTAAACTATTAACCAACCCTTTTCAAGCAAAAACCCCCAATTTACCTCTGCTCTAACGGGCTCCGTGCGATTATTTCCAAAAATGGCAAAGTACTAGGTTTCACCAACCAACCTTATCTTTCCTTAAATGGAAACAATCAGATTTCATCTCCTACAAGTTGCAATTCATCATCTCTATGTTATGTCATCATCCTAACATGATTTCTAACCACAAACAAGCAATGATTCACATCATACATCCTATTCTTCAAGAATTACCCAAATGGGTCAAAATGCACACTAGTACCTAAACATCATATCAAGGGCTTAAACTCATAGATAATCATCCTAACACCACCTACATATCAGAAGTACAACAAATTCATGGAAACATTCATGTTATAATCACCAACAATCATCATATGCACAAATACTTCACATATAGCAAGTATCATGGTGTAGACTTGTTTTAGAACTCTTTTCAAAAGGTTTTAAAGACACAAACTAAACAAAACAAGGTCTGGACTTTTGGGGAATCAAAACAACAACTTTACAAAGGTGTAGGATGAAGAACACACCTTGGATTTTATCAAAGAAGGGTGTATAAGCTTGGTGATGGTGTCTTTTGAGGTAAAGCAAGCTCCAGAGGTGTTTCAAGGTGTGTGGGAGGCTTAGGGTCAGTTAGGGTTGCACAAATGGTGTTTAGGGAGTTAAGGGTTCTATTTATAGGTGTTTTGGCCCGTGTGCAGCAGTATAGGCGAGTAGCAGATGGTTTCAGGCGAGTAGGACTCCTACTCGCCTATATACAGGCGAGTAGAGCCCCTACTCGCCCCTATAACCTCCTACTCGCCCCTTGTTCACGCGATTAGGAGTCCCCCCAAGCTCCTAATCGCCTATAAGGTGCTGGAATGGGTTTTTGGCGCGTTAAACACTATTTTAACATATATAAACACGTATTCACATACCGATAAGTCACATAATGATTCCAAACATATAATGCATGATAACTAACACGTTTACATCCGTTCACCAATTCCCGGGACTCGAGACTCGTGTGTGCATTAAACCCGGCGATTCCACGAATCGCCGATCCTTGTACCCATAGTTATGGACCGACTCCCGATGACCCCGCGGATCATCATAACGACTCCCGATGATTCCCAGAATCATCATACCGACTCGACTGACCCCGTTAAGGACGTAATATGCATGACTCGCTAAGGTAGACTTACTAGTTTAGTCAACGTTACTAACCTGAGTTTGCCGGGTGTCACATTCCAAAAGTGGTTTCACCAATCCTCTTTGTCCTAACACGCCCACTTTGCTTGGTCGAATGTGCAGGTTCGACCAATCATGATGGTTGAACCAAGCAATACATTAACATCTAAAACTATCTTCGACCTCCTTCTCTCCTTCGAACCTTTAAGTCTCCTTCGCCCATTTAGAAACTCTCCTTCGACCAATCAACCAAGAACACTAACATATGTTAAGTACAATCCAAAGCACTAGTCGCATAAAATGCATCTACAATCATCAAGAATGACATTTGGTTTCCGTGCTAGCCGTCCCTCCACCTCATCCATATACCATTTCTAGCCAATAATGAGGTCTATCATCATAGTGCACACCACTCCCTTGTCTCATCATACTGAAGATGCCATCCCCCACTGACACATTTGTCTACGTGGAGGCCCATCCTCCCCCAACCACACCGTTCAGCCTTACCACTCATTTGCGGTAAGAGGAGAACTCTTGAGTTTGTAATGACATAATTAATGTTAAGAAGTCGGTGTTGCTTCTTGGAACAGATTAGTTTGGATATTTAATTTAATTTTAAAAAAACAATGCATTCTCTGCATCCCTAACAGATTAATCCGATAGGAATCCTCCATATAATAATTTATTTAATGTTAAATAAATGATAAATTTTTTGTAACATCCATAAACTAGTTAAATTAATGAAAGTTAAAATTCAATTTCAAAATATATTCTTTTATATCAATCCTAATTTACAGTGAAGGATAATTTCGATATATGTTAGACAAATGTAGGTTGAGTTTCTATATGTGTAGGATGATAATCTCGATATGTATAGGATAAACGTGTGATAGTGTGATATATGTAGGATGAATTTTGATATGTGTAAGACAAAATTTGATAATGTGTAGAATAAAGTGTTAATGATTAATTAATTAAATAGATAATAATTAATGTATTAAGAGTTAAAGTATTTAATATTTTATTTCTTCTTTTTGTTCTCATAAAAAGTTTCATTTCATTTGATCCCCTTTCTCTCTCTATATAGAGATGAGATCATTTAAGAACTCCTTTGAGTTGTTAGAACCACGGGAACTCACTTTATAACCACACACTTATTTTATTCAATAATGAATGTGTGATTGTAAATTAAACCATAATAAAATATTGAATAAAATATTAATTTAGTTACATAGGGGTAAGATATCTTTACACCGATATAAAAACGTCGTAAATAATTTTTTTTCATTTTTTTACGTTGGGGTTTAGGCGTTTTTACACCAATGTGCAAAAAAAAATTTTCACATTTTAACCCTATTGAGTTGAGAAAACATTTGAAAACCTATGTAAAAAAACATTATTTTTTTAAAAAATAACCAATGTAAAATACTTGTTTTTAAACGTTTTGGGCGCAAAAAATAAAAATAAAAATGCGCGGATGGGATTTAAAAAAAAAAAAATTGCTGAAAACATATGTTTACAACAGCTAAATAGCTGAAAACATATGTAAACATAACAACTTTGTTTATTTTTTTAAAACCAATCCCATTGACGCTTTTTTATATTTTTTTTACCCAAAATGCTTAAAAACATATATTTTACATTGATTATTCTTTTCAAAAAAAAATTAGATGTGTTTTCAAAGGTTTTCTCAACTCAAGGGCGTTTTTATTTTATCCCTCCCCTATATATATACTAGTGGAGAGCCTACACGTTGCGGCGGAGTCGATAGTACACACCGGGAACATGATACGCATCAAGCAACTCTACCTTCTAGCTATAAGTAGTAATTAAATCATTAAGAAACTATTAGCAATTCTAAAAAAAAGACATATCAGTATACATCATGCATAGTTACACGTCAGCAACCAACATGATGATTTTAGTAAAGCTACCTTAAAATGGGAACCAAATGAAGAACATTTTGAGGACTCTTTAACTACAGGAGGGCAAAGGCAGGCCACATAAGAACAATAGCATTTAAACTCCAAGTAATGAAATTCTCCCCATGTTCTCCAAATGTTGTCTTAATTTTTCAAGGTATTAGCTAGAACAATAGCATATAAGTCATTAGTCTACTTATGATAGAAACTACAATCATAAGCTTATCCAGTTGACCCATTAAGAAATTAATCATTTGTGACACCCGACATATTTAGGTTAATACTTTTACAAACATATAAGTCTACCTTAGCGAAAACATTTATCTAACGTACTTGACTAGGTCAGTTGAGTCGGTTTACATTACGTATTGTCCATGGTTCAATGATTCGGATGATCATTGGGGGTAACATACGCATGCACGAGTCTTGAGTCGCGTTGTTGGTGAATTACATGAATTGAATTAAGTGACAAACACGAATTATTCCATATATGATGTGTAATGTGTTAATATGTGTTTATATGACATTTATATGATTAGACATACTTAACATAAGTTAGGATTACATGTTCATGTGTTAGAATGTGTTAACATGTGTTAAAACGTGTTTAAATGACAAAACCATAAAATGTTGAACACCTGGGCTCTGGTTCGACCGTTAGGGCGTTTGAACCAACAACCTTAATCTTCATTCGACCCTCACAAATACTCATTCGACCCCAAGAGGGTGCGAACCAACTGACACTATAAATACCATACTTTGCAACTTTTTCATCATTTCACAAACCCTAACCGTCCCCAAGTGCTCTCTCTCAACCTCAAACCTGTAGGGAGGAGTTTTTGACCTTGTTTTTCAGATCCTAACATAAAAACACCTTCTACATCATAAACAAGAAAAGATTCAAGGTGTGTTCTTGATCTAAAACCTTTTTAATCATTTTTCATTCGTTTTTATCAAATCCTAAGTGTCCAGATCTGATTTAAGGATGTTTTTATGGACTAAAACCTTTCTAACAACTTTCTAAACAAAACCTTTTCATTAATAATGAGTTTTTTTACAAAAAATACATGTGTTACTGATGTTAAATGAGGTGTTATGTATTATTTGATGTTTGAATGATGAATAGATGATAGAATAATGATCTATGACAGTTTTAGATGATGGTTTATGATTATTATAGGGTGTAATTGATGATTGACGATGTTTTACCCATTTTGGGGGTTTATGTGTTAGATCTGGGGTTTGTTCTTGATGGTATTTGTAACACCCCAACCGATGACGGAAGCATCGGGGTGCCACGTAATGATGATTGTTCAGTAGCTCATGGTAAATAGTAAGTTTCAATAATTAATTAAATGAATTATATACAATTGTTCTAAAAGGAATTTGTACATCAAATGAGAAACACTAAATATAAATCTTCAAGCATGAACTCTAATCTTCAAGCAACACTATAACCTGAAACATGTTAAGTTGGAAAATATTTTGGGTCAACAAAAGTTGGTGAGAATTACATAGGTTTGAATATTGTATCATGAGTATAAAAACTTATGCAATTCTAGTGTCATGGCAAATCTAATCCATATGTGAAAACAAACTACTAGGTAAAGCGTTAGCATAATCAACCCTTGTGACATGTTTAATGTGGTCCATCCCATACGCATATGGTTCACTCGTTTGTGTTTATGTGTTCGATAACAATCACCCACGTTACCCATATCCGGGGTACCCGTATCCGGGTGGGGTTGTCAATCAAATAGATCTATCATTGTGTATTGTCGGCTTGTATGGAGTTAATGATTACGCGAGTCTAATTGTGTTTACCAAAGTATTGTTTAAGACATAATGCAACATAGAAATCACACATAGGCACTTATGTTGAATTGCATATGAGAATGTAACATGTTTCACCCCAAAAATGTAAAATAGTAAAAATGGTCTATGTAAACACACCGTTTGCATGGTAACTTGAAATTCCACCGAACAACGAGATTGGAATTAGAAATATCCTAAAGGATCAACCTAAAGGAATATGTAATTTGTAAGAGAACGAACTTAAAGCCTAAGTTATCTAGGATTAGGCACTTAGTGTTTTATAGACTAGATTTGGGGATTTTAGGGTTTTTGAGTTAAACCATAATTAGTTTTAAATCATTTTAATTCCTTAAAGAAAATTTTATAACTCAATTATCTTTTAATAATTACATCAAATTATGAAAACATGTAAAATAATTGAAAGTGTAAATATGAAATAACTTGAATTTAAATAATAGACTGTATGTGATTTAATATGAAATAAAAGTAGAAATTAATGGAATAAGTCAATAAGTCAAAATAAATTTAGAAATTACAAGTCATTTCAATTCTGAGAAAATAAAATAACTCTCAGAATTTTAAAACTTATAATTTTGGTATTTCGTATATTTTAAATTGATTTATTATTATAAAAAGGAAAATAATTAGGAAATAAATAAAAATAAAGTGCAAAAATATTATTTTCATTTTTGAACAGTAGTTTATATGTATTATAAGTGGGAAATAATTTAATAAATTAGTTTCCATATTATTTTCATTTAAAAACGAATTTAATTGAATTAAATCAATTAAATATAATTAAATTTTAAAACTGGATAGAACTAATAATTTTACAGAAAATTAAACTACCAAAACGTTTTATATAGTTATAAATATCTCTACAAAAATTTGGTGTAAAATGATTAAAAATGAATATTTTATGAATTAATTACTATTTAAACAAAATAAATACATTAAAAATAATAAAAAAATATTTATCAGAAAAATAAAATTATAAACATAAACTTTAGGGTTTTGTGAAGCTTTGATAATTTTTATAAAAATTTTGGTCTAAGTTTGATATTTTTAATAATTAATTATATTTATATAAGCTATATTATAAATAAACAAGGAAAAGAAAAACTGGAAAAAAAGGGGAAACAGACTCGCCTCCCAAGGAACTTGAACCTGAGACCCTTCATATGCATGGCCATGCCAGACCAACTGGTCTCGGTGTATGTTGGTTAATTGTTTTAGATTCAAAATCTTTTTATATAATAACTTGAATTCACCAAAAACCCCTAAATAAGCCTATGAACCCTAAATATCAAATCGACCTAATTGACCCATCTAACGTTACAGAAACATAAAACGAATATGGGGCTATTATCAAGCATTGAAAATCGACCATATAGACATAAATAATTGAAACATACTTATCTTGAATCAGGTGGAATGAATCCGGACAAAAAACGACTTGCAGACTTTGATTATGAATCACAGAGCAAACAAAAACGAAATTCTATGTAGGGGTTCTCTTATTCGGCGCCTATAGGGCCTAAATGTGTGTTTAATTGCAGTAAAACAAACTATATATACTGATTTGAAAATCAGGCTCAAGAAGGTTTAAACCCTATAAAGCTTTGACCAAAATTGCCTCAAATCTCAGAATAAAACGCGTTAAAACTGAAATAGGAATGAAGAGGGAGGTAATTTCGGCCTAGATGGTGAATTAATTGAACAATGGAGCGTAAATTATGGGTCAATTACGTGTAAGAAAAGGTGGGTTTTTATAATTGGGTATTAAAGGTTTCAAAACAAAATATAATCTTTATCTAGATTAAATAATTACTTATTTAATAAAAAATCAAAATCCTTTAATAAATAAATGCTTAAATAAATTTTCTTTTCTCTTTTTCTTATTATTTTTTTTAAAATTATTTGGGAACGACATTTAGGATACAAATTTCGGATTTATAAAATAAATACATAATTAAAAAAAAAAGAGATGTGAGTGTTTAGAAAGTGCAAGAGTTGGAAATGGTAATTTTTTAATACAAAAAGGACTAAAGTTGTAATATGATAAGTGTGAAAGGGGACGAACGTCACAGTCTCCCCTACTTTTGAAAATTTCGTCCCGAAATTTATTTGAAGAAAACATGTAAACAGGGTTATGGGTACAAAGAAAAGTTATTGCGTCGTGGGTAGGTTTAATGGATGGCAAGAGCTTTGGATAACAGGACTAACTATTCTCGAATAGACTCGGATAAGTGAATGATATGCAAATCCTAAGCGGATGGTGATGAGAAATGTAATATGTTTGCTTAGAATAACCAAGGGGGATAAAGGTTCAAAAGGACGCCATTTTCTATGTTTCTGGGATGAAATGAAATGACTATGGAAAGACTTATAGAACTGCTAAGTCGACTACGGTCAGTTCCTGGTTCGACTCCCAATCTTATTTTCGATGTATCATTAGGGTTTATATATAGGGTGTACTGCAGCTTACCCACCACTCCTTTGACACATCGAAAACGTACTGAATGTCTACCAAGAACCCTAATAGAATTTCACACCACCTTAACGTACCTATAGATTCATGATTACGTTCCGGACCGCAATCACCAATTTACCTTACATTAGGGTTTTGTGTCTTTCTATGACTCTAAACTACACACACATGTATAATAATGCTCAACAACCTTGCGACTAAGTTTTTGTATCAATGAGTTTAATGAATATTTGTATCAAATTTGCATGTTCTCATAGTTAAATTTAAGGAAAGTGCACAATGTAACAAAAAATGAGTCCAACTGTTGTGTAGGCAAGAAGACCTCAAACAATCAGTGAGTAGGAACCTCTACCGATTATTGAGCAGGTATGATGGCCTCTACCAGTCGTTGAGCAGGTTATTAGAACCTCTACCGACTGTTGAGCAGGCATGGTGGCCTCTACCAATCGTTGAGCAAGTTATTAGGAACTCTACCAACTGTTGATCAGGTACTTCCTCCTCTACCAGTTGTTGATTAAATGTAACAATTGTTTCGGAGCTCAACACATAAGTTGCAAATTGATAATACACACATGCAAGCAAGTTTGTAAATATGACTAGTATCAAGTATAGCATGAGAGTTGTAATTGTGATGCCCTGGACAAGGTTAATGAGTCTAGGTTTGGTTTCACTAGTTGATGATTATAGAAAATGGGTCATATTTAGCTAGTCATTCAAGTATCACGAATAATCAAATGTTTAAATATAATAGATAATCAAATTCCCATGTATCAAGAAAGATCAAGTTTCACGCAACAAACAACCATGTTTTTTTTAGTTGAAAGGTCTTGTAAGATGAATGATCAAGTACGAAGCTTTCAATATTTTGATTGTCATGGAAATCAAGTTCATGTCGGAAAAGGCGAAGAATATGCATTTAAATTTTGAGAGGAGGATGAAAACTCATACTAAAATCAAGGATCTAAAGAATGGTGAATGTATAAATAGTTGATAAATGGTTTAGTTTATAGGTTAACAAAAGGAATAAAGCATTCATGTTTGGGATAGAAGATAAATGTAGATAGTCGATCTAGATTGAAGCAATTGAGATTGCAGACTGTGTGATCTGAAGAGGGTTTCATTTTTTATTTAAAGATGATTATATATACGATTTTTCTTTCAAAATCAAATTTTAATTGAGTATCTGGTGCAAGAACCCTGATCATTTGTTTCGAAAATAATTTGGTTAATATCTTGGTTTGTATGCCAAATAAAACATCAAAAGGCCATTTGAAAAGAGGGGTGGGTTTGTAAAACTAGATGAGATCTTTGTTAAAACGATGGTTGTTTACAGAACTGGTGAAAAATAAATAAATAAATAAATAATTGCTTGTCTTGGAATCAGGGTCTATCCTGTACAAAAATAGGGTATGGATATTTATGGTTAAATCAATAATTTTTCAAATCAATAAGATCAAGTATTTAAAGCTTAATCAATGGGTTTTCAAACAAAATGAACACAAGAAGTAAGAAGGTTATGAAGTATAGGTAATCACATAGCGTGTTGTAACAAGTACAAAGTCAATCATGAGTTTTGAATCAATGTTAAAATCAAGTGTATCAGAAAACATGGAATCTTCACAAAGTAAAGTATGATTGTGGTAAACGCAAAGTCGTAAAGGTTCAAACCGGTTTAAAACAAATAGGAATCAATGGAGAATTCGAAGTGTTAACTTTTCCCGTGGTTAGAAAGATTTTATTTTCAAAATTGGTTTTGGGCAAAAACAAGGGTGGTTGAATTTTTTTTTAGGATAAATACTACAAACTAAATGGATTTAGATCGGAATATCAGAGATTTTAAACACGATGTCGGGTTTCAAAAATCAAGAAATTGTTACATAAACATTTGAAATTTAGAAAATAGGTATATGGAAATAAAATACTCTTTGACAAAATATGTATTTGCTATAGTTTGTGAAATCCCTAGGTGATGAAAGTTAAACAAAATAAAGTGCTCTTTAGTGTTGGTGCTAGACTATATCCTATACACAGGTTATGAGATTATAGTTTGAACAAGGATTTTAAAATCTTGAATTTGATGAAATTTAATGGTTGAGGGTACTCAAAAAATGTAGGGGGACGTTTAAATTAAAATTGGCTAGAAACATCAAAGGTAATAGATTTAATATATATATATATATATATATATATATATATATATATATATATATAAAGAGAAACATATTATCTGGGTTAGACGTTGAAAATAATTAATCGTACATGTAATATTATAAGTTTGTAAAATGAAGTGTGGTTGTGAAATCCACAAATGATTTATGAAATTTAGGCTAACATGGAATTTAAATAAGAAAGAAAATAGATTTGAATTGCAAAAATTTTGAAATTCAAAACATAGAATTTAAACGGGAATGAGGGGGTATAAATGAAAATGAAACACAAAGATTGTAATAATTTACCCATTAACGAAAATGTTGACTTGTCAAAACAGATCAGACCTAAGCCCAAGGAATTTGCCTTAATAATCTAGGAGTACGTTAGGATTGTGACAAGGGATTTTAGGAGCTAATATAGTGAGTTGAATAGAGATAAAGAAAGAGGAAGAGTTGCAAGTAAGAGAAACATGTACTGGTTAAAGTCCTAGGGTTATAGACTAGATTATCTTTCTAATAACCTAATTCCCTTTAACCAAGGCTCTGATACCAATCTGTAACACCCCAACCGATGGCGGAAACATCGGGATGCCACGTAATGACGATTGTTCAGTAGCTCATGGTAAATAATAAGTTTCAATAATCAATTAAATGAATTACACACAATTGTTCTAAAAGGAATTTGTACATCAAACGAGAAACACTAAATATAAATCTTCAAGCACCATTATAACCTGAAACATGTTAAGTTGAAAAATATTGTAGGTCAACAAAAGTTGGTGAGAATTACATAGGTTTGAATATTGTATCATGAGTATAAAAACTTGTACAATTCTAGTGTCATGGCAAATCTAGTCCATATGTGAAAACAAACTACTATGTAAAGCGTTTGCATAATCAACCCTTGTGACATGTTTAATGTGGTCCATCCCAAACGCATATGGTTCACTCATTTGTGTTTATGTGTTCGATAAAAATCACCCACGTTACCCATATCCGGGATACACGTATCCGGGTGGGGTTGTCAATCCACTATATCTATCATTGTGTATCGCCGGCTTGTACGGAGTTAATGATTACTTGAGTCTAATTGTGTTTACCAAGGTATTGTTTAAGACATAATTCAACATATAAATCACACATAGGCACTTATGTTGAAGTGCATATGAGAATGTAACATGTTTCACCCCAAAAATGTAAACTAGTAAAAAAGGGTTATGTAAACACACCGCTTGCGTGGTAACTTGAAATTCTACCGAACAGCGAGATTTGAATTAGAAATATCCCAAAGGATCAACCTAAAGGAATATGTAATTTGTAAGAGAACGAACTTAAAGCCTAAGTTATCTAGGATTAGGCACTTAGGGTTTTATAGACTAGATTTTGGGATTTTAGGGTTTTTGAGTTAAACCATAATCAGTTTTAAATCATTTTAATTACTTAAAGAAAATTTTATAACTCAATTATCTTTTAATAATTAAATCAAATTATGAAAACATGTAAAATAATTGAAAGTGTAAATGTGAAATAACTTGAATTTAAATAATAGACTTTATATGATTTAATATGAATTAAAAGTAGAAATTAATGTAATAAGTCAAAATAAATTTAGAAATTACAAGTCATTTCAATTCTGAGAAAATAAAATAACTCTCAGAATTTTAAAACTTATAATTTTGGTATTCTGTATATTTTAAATTGATTTATTATTATAAAAAGGAAAATAATTAGGAAATAAATACAAATAAAGTGCGAAAATATTATTTTCATTTTTGAACAGTAGTTTATATGTGTTATAAGTGGGAAATAATTTAATAAATTAATTTCCATATTATTTTCATTTAAAAACGAATTTAATTGAATTAAATCAATTAAAAATAATTAAATTGTAAAACTGGATAAAAATAATATTTTTTACAAAAAATTAAACTACCAAAACGTTTTATATGGTTATTAATATCTCTACTAAAATTTTGGTGTTAAAATGATTAAAAATGGTTTTTTTATGAATTAATTACTATTTAAACAAAATAAATACATTAAAAATAATAAATAAATATTTATCAGAAAAATAAAATTACAAAGATAAACTTTAGAGTTTTGTGAAGCTATGATAATTTTTATAAAAATTTTGGACTAAGTTTGCTATTTTTAGTAATTAATTATATTTACATAAGCTATATTATAAATAAACAATGAAAAGAAAAGCTAGTAAAAGGGGGGAACATATTTGCCTCCCAGAGGACTCGAACCTGAGACCCTTCATATGCATGGCCATTCCCTAACCAACTGGTCTGGGTGTATGTTTGTTAATTGTTTTAGATTCAAAATCTTTTTATATAATAACCTGAATTCACCAAAAACCCCAAATAAGCTTGTGAACCCTAAATATCAAATCGACCTAATTGACCCATCTAACGATACAGAAACATAAAACGAATATGGGGCTATTATCAAGCATTGAAAATCGACCATATAGACATAAATAATTGAAACATACTTATCATGAATCGGGTGGAATGAATCCGGACAAAAAACGACTTGCACACTTCGATTACGAATCACAGAGCAAACAAAAACAAATTCTATGTAGGGGTTCTTATATTCGGCGCCTATAGGGCCTAAATATGTGTTTAATTGTAGTAAAACAAACTATATATATTGATTTGAAAATCAGGTTCAAGAAGGTTTAAACCCCATAAAGCTTTGACCAAAATTGCCTCAAATCTCAGAATAAAACACATTAAAATTGAAATAGGAATGAAGAAGGAGGTAATTTCGGTCTAGATGGTGAATTAATTGAAGAATGGAGCACAAATTATGGGTCAATTGCGTGTAAGAAAAGGTGGGTTTTTTTAATTGGGTATTAAAGGTTTCAAAACAAAATATAATCTTTATCTAGATTAAATAATTACTTATTTAATAAAAAATTCAAAATCCCTTAATAAATAAATGCATAAATAAATTTTCTTTTCTTTTTTATTATTAATTTTTTAAAAAAAATTATCCGGGAATGACTTTTTGGATACAAATTTCGGATTTAAAATAAATAAATAGATAATTAAAAAAAGAGATGTGAGTGTTTAGAAAGTGCAAGAGTGAGTAATGTAGGTTGCTTGAGGTTGTAAATTGCATACAACAGAATCCATAGAAGAAAATAAAATGAAACTGGAAGGAAAGAGATCAATACCTAATTAGAAAAACGCCACCTATAGTGAGGAATGAATGTTGAACAGCAGGACGATGACCAACTGTGGCCTTATCTTCAAACAAAGAAGCCCAAAAAATAAAAAATAAATAAGTCACATTTGAAAAAGCACAAGAGAGTAGCCTGATAAAAGCTAATCATATATGAAACAGAGATAGTGATACCCGAGAGGACATGTAGGTTTTAATAGAAGCTCTTTGTTTCATATTTTCCCCAAATTAATCTATAAAGCCTTAACTTCTATTGAAGACAATCATAATATTTTAACAGAGAATAGTGATAGACTGTCATGAGGACAACAGCTTCCAAGTAATCATCACCGCCTTCATATCCGTAATGTAAATAACGATACATAAAAACCCTAATTGCTTCATAAGTTCAACAACCCAACTCAAATCAGACATAATATCAAAACACAAAGCGGGTTGGTACCTGGTTCACTTGGGCGGCAGGTGGCGGAGTTAGAGCAGAACAAAGAACAATCAGAACATATATGTGGGTGCAATTACAAACAATTAATGGCTTCGAATCAAAGGTGTATGGCGTGTCCGTCGAAACTTGAGAGACAAACCTCCTTTTATAACGGCTATTGAATGGAAAATTGATGGGAGATTAAATAGCAAACTTGAGGGAGAATGGTCGATTGATAGGCAAACTGATGGAATTCATTGAATGCCAATGAATTCTGAATTAAATGTGCAGACCTGAGGGATTTGTAATTGAAATTTCACAGGTTGTGGATACCTTGGCTTACAAACGAATGATAAGGGTTTAAGAGATTGTATAGGTAGCGTAATTTTAACGAGGGGTATTTCTGGAAGAAAATAATAAAAAAAAGGTGGGATTTGTGAAGAGCCTCTTGGAATGCCATCTTAAAATGAAGGTTAAATTACTAAAGTGTCCATGTCTCCTCCTTTATAATGTAGTATAAGTATATATATATAGGCTAAGTATCGGTAGAAAACCCACATTTTTTGAATAAACACTAGAAAATCCAACTTCCCAAGATTTTTTTATTTGAAAATTTTAGGGCATGTAATATATATTTTTTTAAGAGTTTTGAGCCAAAAATATCAAAAAAGTGTCGTTCGTTTTTTTTAAACAATAAACAAATAAGTTTTGCATCGTAACATATGTTAGCATATGTTTACACGGGTAACATATGTTATGATGCAAAAGTTATTTATTTATTTTTTTAAAAAAAACCGATCGACGCTTTTTTGATTTATTTTGGGTCAAAGCTCTTAAAAACATGTATATTACATGCCCTAAAATTTTCAAACAAAAAAAAAAGCTCGGGAAGTAGGTTTTTCTAGGGGTTTTCTAGAGTTTCCTCAAATTTTTGAGGTTTTTTATTAATCCTTGCCCTATATATATATATATATATATATATATAGGGGAGGGATAATTTGAAAACCCTCCCCACTTAAGAAAACCCCTTAAACCCCATCTTAACCACTCATCCATCTTTTTTTTTGAACAATCAAACTGGACACTTTATTCATTTCACCAAAAACAACCATTAAAGTTACATGATTACACCCAAAACCCATTTAGCGAACAACTACCTGGGCCGTCGAAACAAAAAACTGACCCATATAGATACTATCTGACAATCTGATCCAGAACTGATCACGCCCAACCCGACAAGCATTCACCTGTTACCCGTTATCGTACACCGAGAAATCCCACCACTTTGTCTTGTCTAAATTCGGTTGTCTTCCTCTCTTAATCATCCACATATACGATTCCACCTTCACCTCTTCTAGGATCTTTGGTGTTGAGTTGTTGGCGTCGTTAAATATCTTGTCGTTCCTGCCCAACCAAAGCTTCCACATAGCAAGCAATATGACCGCGTAGACTGTTTTCACGACCTTTGAGCAACGGTTCAGACTCATACATACCTCAATGGTTTGTTGTACAGAAGTGAATTCAGGGACATTGATAATTTTCAGCCAATTTCGCACGTTCCACCACAATGCCCTCGCCCATACACATTCAATCAAGATATGGTTCGTCGTCTCTAATTCAGCTCCACATCTTTTACATAATCCGTTACCTATATCGACACCTCTATACGACAACGTTTCCGCAGTTGGGATCTTGTTTTCAAGTGCTCGCCACACAAAGCAGTTGACTTTTGGAGTCGCAATACGACTCCAAATAAAGTTGGACTGATTCTGACTCGAAACTGCAGCTGTACTCATTGCCTGCCTCACCGACTTGACCGTAAACTCCATAAGACCATTTTGCCCCTGCCACATCCAAGCGTCTTCACCAACACCAACATTAACAGAGTTAATAAGCTGCCAGAGGGACGCTGAAGCATTCATTTCTGCAGCCGAACTGGGCAGCCTGCTCCAGGGAATTTCCCACCAAACTATGTTGTTTATTACCTTGTAACACCCACTAACAAGGACATGCTTCACTCTGCACATATCGAATAGATCTGGGAACCTGTCTTTCAGCCGAATACCGTGACACCACATATCTACCCAGAACTTTACTGAATCCCATCCATCTAATTATGGTTGTCGTTTCTGCTTTTTGATAAAAATATTAAAGTTATTTGTTTACTCATTAAAGGGTAAAATGGTCCCATGTAAAGTGGTCTCTCTTACTTTTCAATATTCTTTCCTCTCTCTAAAATCATACATTAACTCTTTTCCAAGGGAAAAACATAAGATTTTTTTAACAATTACATATGTTTTTGCAACTTATTTCACAAAAAAAAAACATATATTAAATTGTACCCCAACAACTAAAACATATGTTTCACAAACACAAAAATATATGATAAACAAAAAACATATAATAAAATATACACAAAAACAAAAACATATGATAAACAAATGTTTTTAGATGAAAAAGCACAACTTATCTCACTAAAAAAAATCAAATTATCATCTAAAAACATATGTTTTTAGATGAAAAAATAAACTTTGATATAAAAAAACTAATTGTAAACATTTATGTGTGTGTAGATCTCGAACACCAAAAACCCATCTCCACCTTCACCAAAACTCATCTCCACAACACGTCGCCACCGGAGGTGTTGTAGGTGTCGGCGGTTCAAAGTGGGCAGTGGAACCCATCATCTTGTAGGAGAGGAAGCTTTAGAGAGACGAGTGTATCACCGACCATATATAAGCGACCAAAGGCTCGATAAATCAAATTTCGTTGGGATCTTTGCTTGATTGGAAGTCTATTAAGTGGATCTGTTCTGGGAGCTTAACTTCAAGAGGTTCTGGCTTTAGCCATTTAAGTAGTTGTAAGGTTATTGGGGTGGATCTACTTGATACCAAGATTGATGCTCAACCAGATCTTCGCCCTAACAATATTTACCCCGACAACCTGATGCTCAACCGGATACTAATCACCACCACTATTTACCGGTGTGCAGGAGATGTAGAGAGAGAGAAAGTAGAAGGTGCAGAGAGGGAAGGAGTAAAGATCTTGAAGATGAAGATGTGTTTAGAAGGTGTAGAGAGAGAAAGAGAGATTTTAAAAGATGAAGTTGGTTTTGTACAAATTGTGTAAGAGCTAAGGAAAAGGTGTCATAGATGTGCAGGAATGTTGTTTATGAGACAAAGACAAAACTACCCTTGTGCATATGAAGAAGTATGCATACATGGAAGCGTCATCACTACAAGATGGGGTTTAGTTTGTTTTCTAAAGTGGAGTTGGTTTCCTATTTAGAATTCTCATATATATATATAGGTCAAGTATAAAATGAAAACCCGATTGAGTTAAGAAAACCTTCGAAAACCCATGTAACATTTTTTTTCTTTGAAAAAAATAACAAATGTAAAATACATGTTTGTAAGCGTTTAGGACCAAAAAAACAAAAAAAAAACGCCGATGAGATTTTTTTTAAAAAAAATAAACAAAGTTGCTAAAAACATAGGCAAATAGCTGAAAACATATGTTTGTTTAGCAACTTTGTTTATTGTTTAAAAAAAATCCCATCGGCGCTTTTGTTATTTTTTTGCCCAAAATGCTTAAAAACATGTATTTTACATTGTTTATTTTTTTTCAAAAAAAATAATGGTTTTTTACATGGGTTTTCAAAGGTTTTCTAAACTCAAGAGGGTTTTCATTTTATCCCTCCCTATATATATATATATATATATATATATATATATATATAGATAAGGGTTCTTGTACAAAGGCCAAAATGTGTGAGAAGGATGAGAAAGCGTCTGGTTACGACACGTGGCACATGGTCTTTGGGCAATTTAGTAATTTTGACAAGCTATTAAAAAAATTAAAATTGTAATCTTGGTAACTACCATTCATTTTCTCTCTCTCCCTCTTACATATTTATTTAAATAGTTTGTTTCCTCCCATTCATTCTCTCTCTCTCCATATGTCTCTATTTTTTTCTTCATCAGTCAACCGCATTCATACTTATTTCTTTCTTTCTTTTTTTATTTTTTCTTAGGACACTGATCGTACAACGTAGACTGATTTATATATGGTGTTATATGTTTAAGGTGTCATGTTTTTGTTCAGGTGCTTGGAAAAAAACACACTATGCTAAACACATGTTAGTGTTTGAACACAATTATAAAGTAGGGTGTTTTATTTTTCTGATGAACATAAAACACGTTAACAACCAGAACATGTTTTATATTCAACAAACTAACTCATTAGAACATAAAACACACTAACATCCAGAATGTGTTTTATACTCAAACCATCCAACAACAAACAACCTAGTGTTTTAAATTCAAACAAAGTGTTTTATCTTCAACGGAACAAAGGGACTTTCCACCCAGGAAACATATTTTTTTTGCAAAATACCAATTAAAAACACTCAAATGCTATCTTCATCTTCGTTCCTACAAGAAGAAAAAAACACTCAGATATAAACACTATCTCACACACCACACTAAAACTATCTTCTTCTGCTTGCTCCACGCATCCCAAAAGAATTTTTCATCTTTCCATATTAGTTTGTCCCCCGTAGTTATACCATGTTAACTACTATACCCAATATTAAACAAATAAGAAAACTCACTGAATTCATATTTCTTAATCTGCGTGTTATGAGATGAACTTTGTAATAGATGGGTTTTGTTTTGTGGAGGAGGCGAGAATTAATGATGAGAGAAGGTGAGAGAGAATTAATGATAAGAGAAGGTGAGAGATGACAGGATATAAATGTACTTTAATAAGATTCATTTAAATAGATGTGTATTTTTACTATACTACCCCTAAATGGTTTAGTCAATTAATAAGATCATAACACTAATTACAATATTGCCACTCAATTAATCTACACCCTAGATTAAACTCATCTAGTGGTCAAAATTCCTTCTTAGTCTTCTCACGAAAAAGACCTTAGATACAGGATCCTGATCCTATATATATAGGATTAGGATAATATGATAACTGTACCGAGTTGTGAGAACTAGAGAACTTTTGTGGACCATTGATCTTGATGATCCAATGGTTGAGATCAAAGGATGTGAGTTTTTGTCTTTACTTGATTAATAAGTATTTTTTTAATATATTAAAGTACATTTAGAGGTATTTAGGTAAAAACCCATAGGAGAGAAAAATTAATATAATATTATGTTATTTTTTATTCCATTATTAAAAACAATCATATTTTTTAATTAAAATAATTTAATTTTTTTTTAAATATTTTAAAACAAAAAAACGTGCATTTTTTGTCATCTCCCTCTCATTTTTACACTGGTGTAATTATTTACACTAGTGTAAATCTGCCATACACAAAATTTTACAAAAATACACTAGTGTAAAAAAACCAAACAAACATATGATTTGGATGATTTCCATTCATCTTTACACTGGTGTGCATCGCATTCATATTTACACTGGTGTAAACTGGTGTTTACACTAGTGTTTTCTTACATCAAAACGTCTATACATTCGTATTTACACTGATGTTTACACCAGTGTTTTCTTACAACATACTATACATTCATATTTACACTGGTGTAAACTGATTTTATACCAGTGTTTTCTTACAACATACTCCACCATCATCGTCATCTTCAAAGCATCATCTCTTTAAACCAAAAAAAAAACATCATCTTCTTCACCCGCATCATCTCCTGACACAAAACCCCAAAATTTTCAAAACATAAAAAACCTATCTTTTCACAATAATATCATTAATGATAATAAACGTAATAATAATAATAACAATAATACTAATAATAAAAACAATAATAATAGAAATAATAATAATAATAATAATAACAGAAATAATAATAATAATAACAATTATAATAATAGAAATAATAATAATAATAATAATAATAATAATAATAATAATAATAATAATAATAAGAGTTAAATGCCAATTTCATCCCAGAGGTTTGGGCCAGTTTGCCATTCCGGTACAAAAGTTTTTTTTTTGCAATTCCTTCCTTGAGGTTTGGATTTTTTTGCCAAATTCGTCCTTTTCACTAACCCAGTTAAAAATCTCGTTAATGTCAGGGGCAGGGTTGTCTTTTTACCTCAGGGGCGAATTTGGTTAAGTTCGTAACCAAATGCCCCTTTATTTGCTGATAAACCCGTTCCCAAACACCCATATTTCCAGCCGCTATCTCTGTTACCAAACACCCCCTTTAGTTTATTAACTATATAAACCTTGCTTCTCCTTTCATTTGGTTCCTGCACATTAAAAACAGCAGACACAATACACACACACACACACAAGAGAGTCCCCAACCGGAAGTCATCACCGTCTGGCGCCGCCGCCGCCTCCTTCTCCGGTAACTTCCTCCTCTGTTTCTAACTATCAACAAAACCTTTCCTCCGATAATAAACCATAACCCGATAACCCTCTGTTTCATCGAGTCTATATCGAACCTCTTCATCCTTTCTGTTTTATTGAACTGGTTATGGTACCGGTGAACCCTTCTTTGGTTCCGTTATAAACCGGTCGAACTCTTGCACCCTCGTTCTTTTCCGACCAGGTGGGTGTATGTGACACCCCAGGAAAATCCCACATCGGCCGTGGCCAGGAGAGATCCTTGGTTCATAAGTAATGTCTTGCCTCTTAAATCACCAACGCGTTTTGGGGCTTAATGTTAGTGGATGAGAGGAGAATTCCACAGTTAAGCGTGCTCAGGTGAGAGAAATTTCAGGATGGGTGACCTCCTGGGAAGTCTCCACTTGGGCAACCAAAAACAAATCCGTGAGCTCTGGATGGGCAAAGCGGACAATATTGGTGATGAGAGGGGCGGGGTGTTACGATTGGTATCAGAGCCACTCCTGTGTTGTTCGGGATGGTGGGTGCACACCTCATCAGGGACGATGAGACTCTAACAGGGGGTGAATGTGACACCCCAGGAAAATCCCACATCGGCCGTGGCCAGGAGAGATCCTTGGTTCATAAGTAATGTCTTGCCTCTTAAATAACCAACGCGTTTTGGGGCTTAATGTTAGTGGATGAGAGGAGAACTCCACAGTTAAGCGTGCTCAGGTGGGAGCAATTTCATGATGGGTGACCTCCTGGGAAGTCTCCACTTGGGCAACCAAAAACAAATCCGTGAGCTCTAGATGGGCAAAGCGGACAATATTGGTGATGAGAGGGGCATGGTGTTACAGTGTACCACCGGTTATTTATAATCAGTCAAACCCGAGCCCTATTCCGAGCACAACCTGCAATCATCGAACCTCAACCCTTATTATTATTATTGCAAAGATCTAGAGAGAGAGAGACAGTGAAAGAGAAAGAGAGAGAGAGAGAGAGAGAGAGAGAGTGTGTGTGAAAGAGAGAGAGAGAGAGAGAGAGAGAGAGAGATATATATATAGGGGGTGGGGTGGGGTAGGGTAGGGGTGAGGTGGGGTAAGATTTTTTATTAAAACTTTAATTTGAAAGCAAAAAGTAAAAAATACCCCTGACATTAACGAACTTTTTTAACTGGGTTAGTGAAAAGGACGAATTTGGCAAAAAAAAATCCAAACCTCAGGGAAGGAATTGCAAAAAAAAAAAACTTTTGTACTGGAGTGGCAAACGGGCCCAAATCTCAGGGACGAAATTAGCATTTAACTCTAATAATAATAATAATAATAATAATAATAATAATAATAATAATAATAATAATAATAATAATAATAATAATAATAATAATAATAATAATAATAATAATAAAAACATACCTTTGTCCCCGTCGTCGTCCCTCTGCAAAAACCGACTACGACCAACAACCCCTCTGCACCCGTCGTCTTCATCATCACCACCATCGACCATCGTGACCCACCACCCCTCAAACCACCGCCTGAAACCCCTCTGCACCTGTCCTCTTCATCATCACCACCATGGACCATCGATCTGTTCTTCAGATCTGAAACATATCCCAAAAATGATATAGAAATCTTCAAAAACCCTCTACACCACCAACGATCAACAACCCATACCGTCCTCCGCCTACCCTCTGCACCATCCGCCTCGTTTCTTTTTTTATAGAGAGAGAGAATATGATTATATGATGTGTGTGTGTGTGTGAGAGAGAGAGAGAGGGGGGTGTGAGTTCATTATTATTATTATTATTATTATTATTATTATTATTATTATTATTATTATTATTATTATTATTATTATTATTATTTAAAAGATTTTACTTGGGGTGGGGTGTTATTACTAAAATACCCATGATTATTGTGTGCAAAAGACTTTATTACCCTTAACTAATAAAATACAAAAAACTATAAAAGTGGTGATGTGTCACTTTGTGAATGGTTCAAGGGAGTTCTCTAGTTCTCACAACTCGGGTGGGTTCTCATATTATCACATTCCTATATATATATATATATATATATATATATATATATATAGGGTAGGGATCCTAAGAGAACCAACCCCTATTTGAGAACTGAGAGAACCATTCTGGGCCACACATTTCATATAAAGGCAAAAAAAAAAAATTTATTCGCACATTTTTATGCAAGGAAAAAAAAATTTATTTTTTTTTGAATTTTTTTTTCATTTATACATATGTGTATATAGCATTTTTCAGCTATACATATGTGTATATTTCAGTTATACATATGTGTATATTGCATTATACATATGTGTATAATGCAATTATACACATGTGTATACTGAAAACAAATACAAAAAAAAATAAAAAAAAAAATTTCCTTACATATAAAGCAGCGATTTTTGCAAAAAAAAAAAAAAAAAAAAAAAAAAAAAATTGCCTTAAAGAAATGTGTGGTCCAGAATGGTTCTCTAGTTCTCAATTTGGGAAAAGGTTCTCATTTGAACAAAATCCTATATATATAGGGGGAGGATCAAATGAGAAGAAACTTCATATGAGAACAAAAAGAAGAAGTTAAATAAAAGCATTTGTTAAACCAACCCGACCCGAACCCATTCCAATACGAATCCGTTTTTACCCGAACCAAAGCATCCTCTTTTTTGTATCAACCCCTTTGATCCGGCATGTCACCTGACCCGCCCGTTTTGCTAGTTTCATGCTTATTCCCTTGCGTGCAAATGTTTGGCATTAAAGATTCTACTTAAGCATGCTTTGTAGTAGATGTGGCAAAATTGTAAGTTAGTGTATGACTTGAAACGGGTCAAGTTGATTGCAAATCCTTTATTTTCCAAACTTATATTATCTTTTAAAATACTTGGTGTATTTGAAAGAGGAGGTTGCTCCATAAGTCAATCTGCTCAAGCAATGTATTTGGAACTTCTTTTAGGGTATTAATATAATAAGATTTATTTAAGATTTTTTCAATTTAGTTTAGGCACATATGTAATTTACTTCAAGTAAATATGTTTCATTATTAATCTTAATTGTTTTTATTTAATAACATATTCTGACAACGATAGTTCGTTTGGAGCATGATCTGATGCAACTCCTTTTCAGGTGTTCATCGTGGTTAAAGATTCATAATAACAAAAGCCACTGTGTTTAAGCAAGTTTCTTAAGATGATCACTAAGATGTGGTGTTTTAAAAGTGATTGGAATATGAACTTAACAGGTACCAAGTGCCAATGCCTCAGTCTAACAGTTTAACAAATTACCTTTTTTTTCACTTATCTTCATAAATCTTGACTAATTTTTGTTAACTTTATTTTCATTATTCTAGAGGGCAGTTCCATCTTTAACTGTCTTCATTTCTATTATTGTTTTTATCAAACTGTTGATTTATTGAAGCCAAACCATGCTACATGGATTAATTGACAACTATGATTCAATGATGACATGCTACATGGATTAATTGACAACAATGATTCAATGATGATATTCTGAAAGGAAGTATATTTATATTTTAACAATCACATAAGAATCTGTATGTTAACTCGTATGCCAGGAAGGATGTAAAATTTGTGTGAGTAAGAGAGATTTGAACAAGCCAGACAGATTTGTAGGTAAATTGCTAAACTAGGTGGCTCTCTTACGCTTATTGAGTGGGGTCTTGAAGGAAGGTATAGATTATATGTTGTAGCTAGCTAGCATAATTCTAAAACTAGGATTACAAACTAATTAACATATGAATATAAATTCACAATCATCTATTTTTGAAATCTGTTATTAGGGGCTACAGACAGTGTGGTCACTATGTTGTTTGCAATGGTTTTAATGTTTGTCATAGTTGTTAGTATGTTAAGTTGAATGTTATCTTATTTGTTTCTCATATTGTTTTTTTTTATGTCTATTGCTGTTGTAATGACCTAATTTTTATAGTAAGAATTCTTTAAAACTCAAGTCTATATACTTGGTATATGAATACAAGTTACATCTACTTACTTTTTTTTATTTGATCAGGAGTATGAATACCAAAAAAAAGAATCTGGTGCCAAGAAAGCTCTCGGTCCCGGGTACGTGGAAACAATTAGCTAATTCGATCGAGGTACTTAAAGCGGCTGGGGTGAACATCGAAGGGGGGATCAAAGGTGTTGTGGGGGATGGGTCCGATGTACTGTTCTGGCTTGATAACTAGGCTGCAGCGGGTCCGCTTGCTGCGCGTTTTCCTAAACTGTCTAGAATGGAAAGTAATAAATTCACTTCTGTCAAAGATAGGGTCATGCCTAATGGGTCATGCTGGGTTTGGGGTTGGTCTGCAGATCTGTCTGGGACAGCAGCATTTGGGGAGCTGTGCGGTCTGTTGAATGAGGTGGTGGTACCGGTTCTGTCGTCGAATGAAGATAGATGGGTTTGGGACTCAGGTGGGACGTTAGAGTTCTCTGTAGCTGGTATAAAAAGATGGTTGTAGGTTTCACGAGCTTCGCCAGCCGGTTCAGTATGTGGTTCTTTAGAATTCGTGGGTACCGCGAAAGGTGGGCGTGTTGGTGTGGAGGGCATTTCTCGGTAGACTTCCTACAAAGACAGCTTTGTTGCGGAGAAATATTAATGTGGGGTCGAACTTGTGCCCTTTCTGCGGTGATTCCCGAAGACAGTCGAGCATTTGTTCCTCTCATGTGCGTTCACACATGCTGTGTGGCAGTGAATATCACAATGGTGCAAGGTGGGTTCCATATTTGCCTTTGAGTTTAAAGATCTACTAGACCTGCATGTTTATTATCATGGCTCACAAAAGACTAAAAAAGTGTTTCATTTGGTGTGCCTCACTACTATTTGGTGTGTTTGGAAGTTTCGAAACGAGGTAGTATTTTGTCAAAAATCGTGCTCCATCCAAAGGATCCTAGGCGATATTAAGGCACTAAGTTTGTTATGGACGAGGCCGAGAGCGAAACAACCGGAACTTGATTGGGTAAATGATGTGGTTTTAATCTTTATAACATGAGGTGATTGTATTGTTTGTTTGGTGTATTTCTAGTGACCCGCTAGCATTGGATGATTAATAAAAATTTTGTTGAAAATACCAAAAAAAGAATCAAGTTAAAATGCATAAGTTTCATGCCAATCACCTGAACTCTGATGCTATGTGTGTCCGCATTAGTATGCGGGTCAAAAAATATCATTTTTAGTAGATGTTTCAAATTTATAATTTTCAATGAATAGGTCAAAAGTACTTGGCCGACTATAAATGGAACTTTTATTTAAATTATTTTCGGCTTAATATGCGTGTAAAGTGATTAGTCTCCCTGAAAAAAGAGAAAGAAAGATTACAAAACTTAGATGATTACCACTCATTCTTAAGCTGCATTATGTATATTGCATAGAGAATATTATTCGACCAGAACCGGAGTTGGTAAACTCATTTACGCTTTGTATCATCACTATTATTTACTAATTAACTTCCAATATTCGTGAAGTGTACAAGGATCTTTTAAGATAACATAGATATTATCGATGTGTGTAAATGTAATATCATATAATTATTTATATATTATATTTTTTTATGCTTCGTTCGTTATAAAATAATTTCTATTGATAATATATTTAATCTTAACTATTTGTGGCTGAGAAGCAAATAAGAATATAATGGAAATGGTTATAATATTTATATGTTTTTGTATAATTTCATTATTCTACCCTGACTCGGACAGGTATAAAACTAGTGAGATTTAGTGAATATGATGATGATATAATTCAAATATGTCATTATATTCTTGAAGCTCTTTTGTTATTGTTTGTTTTTCCTTAAAATTTTATGGATTATACAAAACGAAGCTAAAGATGTTAAATTGCGCAAACTAACGACAAAATTTGAGTTAACATGTACGGGAATTGAACAACTTCTTGTATACTAATTCCAGTTAGATAAAACTTTATCGGGATCTTCAATGTACACATAGTTCGAATACTATAAATTTCAAGAACCCGTCCCAGCGAACGGGTACACTGCTAGTTGAATATACTCTTTACCATTTATGATGGAAACATCATGCAACCTAATCTCAAGTTTTTTTTTTTTTTTTTTTGAACGGTAACCTTACCTCAAGTTGTATATCCAACATTCTCCTTTTTATTTAAAAAAAAGAGTAAATTCCTTTTTGAGTCCCTGAATTTTGTTGATTTTAACTACTTGAGTCTAACATTTTCATTTTTAACATTCTGACTCCCAGTGTTTTATTTTTGTTATGGTTTGAGTCCTAAAAACTAACTCCATCCAACTTTCCAGTTAAGTAACCCTCACGTGCAACACACGTGAGGGTACTTTAGTAATTTTCTTTTGTCTGTCATTTCCCCCCCCCCCCCCCCCCATTAATACCTTAAAACCCCCTGATACTTCACATTTCCCCCCATTATCACGATCAGTAATAATCATCCACAAAATTAACCCTAACGACTACAATCAAATGATAAAGCATGATGGAACTTACATTGTGGTGCAAACGTGGTGCAAGCGTACATTTTGATCCATATGAGGTATATGGTAAGTGTTTGATTCATAAATCCTAACTTATCTGTTGTAACAAAACTAAAATCCACATTCTTTTTTTTTCAGTTGATGATCCAACAATGTTTAGCATCCAAGTGTTTCATGGAGGTGAGTTTGTTAAAAAAAAAAAAAAAAAAAAAAAAAAAAAAAAAAAAAAAAAAAAAAAAAACCTAGTTTAAGATATGTAAATGGTAAAACATGCTACTTTGATAGGGTAGATTCAGACGAATTCTCAGTGATGGAGTTTAATGCCATGTTTAAGATGTTACGTTATCCAGAAGATGAAGTAGTTTACTATCACTATAGGATTCCTGATAAACCCTTTAATGAAGGTATTAGAGCACTTGGAACTGATCAAGATGTGATTGACATGTGTCAATATGTTGGTAGGATAAAATTGATTGAAGTGTATGTTGAGCATTGGGTTACAAAACTGGACATATATTTCATGTCACCACCAAAACCTACTTCTGGGGTGATAATTGAGGAGATTGATGATGTTGAACCCCCATATGTGGGTAATGTTAATCACAGATCAAAACCTTCAAAACCTAGACCTTGTTCAAGTAGGAGTTCAAGTAGGAGACAACTTGCACTGACATGGTTAGATGGTGAAGAGAATGTTAATGCTGATGGGATTAATCATGAATGTGGAGAGAATGTTAATGCTGATGGGATTAATCATGACAGTGCAGGGGATGAGAATGATGATGAAGGTGCAGGGGATGAGAATGATGATGAAGGTGCAGGGGATGGGAATGATGATGAAGGTGCAGGGGATGGGAATGATGATGAAGTTGTAGTGGATGTGAATGATGATGAAGGTACAGGGGATGAGTTAGTCTTTACTGATGATGAAGAGGATTCTGAAGATCCAGATTATAGTGCTAGATCAATGACTGATGATGATGAATTAGATCTGGATGAGGATGATATGGTGCGGAGTGGTAATAAGGATAAGAGGTCTAATGAGACTTCAAATGAAGTTGATGAGAATAATTACATAGTTGACAAGGACAATGTTATTCAAAAATATGAGGTAGACATGGGCTCTTTTAAACCAATAAGTGGAACTGAATTTAATGATGATGAAGAACAAGCTGATGATGAACAATTTGATGAAACAGAAATTGATTTAGAAGACTTTGATAGTCCTGATGATGAGGATGACCCTCAAATTAAGAAGGATTTGAAGAAGTTAAGAAAGAAGCAGAAGGGTGTGAGCTGTCCATTTCGTGTTGGCCAAAGTTTCAGAGACAAAGAACAAATTAGATTGTTTGTGAAGAAGCATGCTTTGGAGAGTAGAAGGCAACTTGTTATATGCAAGAATGACAAAACCAGATTTCGTGTGGTACGTCATGGGATTAATCCAGATAGTGCATCATTAAATAATATGCAGGGGCAAATTGGTAACTTAACTGAATTTTGTGGACCTATTGTTAAGAATAAGGGGGAATCTTCAAATAGTGCATCATTAAATAATCCAACCAATACCAATGAAAGCAAGGAAAGTACCAAAAGCAAGATAAGGTTCCCAACACCCACATGTCACTGGGCCCTCCATGTTTCCAAAGTAAAACCTACTTTACCATGGAGTGTTAAAACTTTCTTTAATGTTCATAACTGTCTTCAAACAAGAAAGGTTAGATTGTATACTGTGAGCAGTGTTGCAGCATAGGTGGAGCAGATCTTAGAGGGTAACCCTACAATTCCATTGAAATCCCTTCAAGATCAGTTAGAGAAGAAGAATCAGATCCAACTCAGCTTACAGAAAACTTTTAGGGCAAAGGTGATGGTTGTTAATAAGATGGAATGTGATTTCAAAGCCTAGTATACACTGTTAAGGGATTATTGTGAAGAGTTACTAAGGTCCAACTTTGGTACAACTGTAAAAAATGATGTTGAAAGAGAGTTTAACCCAACTAGTCCAACAAGACAATTCAGAAGAATATACATTTGTTTGGGACCATTGAAAGCAGGATTCAAACTGTTGGGTAGGAATCTGTTAGGGTTAGATGGGTGTTTTATGAAGGGTCCATTCCCTGGACAAGTTCTAACAATTGTGGGTATTGATGGAAACAATGGAATATATCTTGTTGCATACTCTATAGTGGAGGCTAAGACAACTAGTTCATGGTCCTGGTTCTTGGATAATCTTGGAGATGATCTAGATCTAACTGTTGATTCTTATTTCACTTTTATCAGTGATAGACAAAAGGTAACTATTGATTCTTTACTTTTATCACTTTTATGTTAATTCATTATTACTAGCATGTTAATTCATTATTTATTGCATATATGGTCTACTACCTGCAATAGCAAAGATGTTTCCACTTGCTGAGCATAGGTATTATTTAAGACACATACATGAGAACATGAAGCCTACATGGAGTGGCAACTTGTATAAAGAAATGTTATGGGAATGTGCTTGTGCAACTACAATTCCACAATTCAACAGGCATATGAAGGCTATCAAAAGGGTAGATGTTAAGCTTTATGAGTGGTTATCAAAGATTCCAGCTAAAGGTTGGGCCAGGTCACATTTCACTTGTATGTGTTTATTATCAAGCCAAATGTAATTAGTAACTTAAAGTTCCATATGTTTTGACTGATGTGTTGTTTAAAAATATGTGTCAACAGGGAGGGCAAAAACTGATGTGTTGTTAAACAATATGTGTGAATCCTTTAACAAGCAGCTTGTAGGGGGGAAGGGACAAGCCAATAATAGCCTGTCTTGAGTACATTAGAGAATACTTGATGAAGAAAATTGTTATGGTCCACAAACAGATTTCAAAATGTGATGGCCCTTTGACTCCTTATGCTACAAGGGTGTTTAAAGAAATTAAGATAGAGGCTAGTCAGTATTCAGTGATGATGGCTGGTAGTGGTAAATTTCAGGTAAGTGGTCCTTATATGGACCAAAGTGCAGTAAATGTGAATGAAAGAACTTGTTCTTGCAGAAAATGGGAGTTAACAGTCATGCCATGTAAGCATGTTGTTGCTGCATTATGGGATATGGCAAGAAATGGGAATGAGGTTGGTGTACTTGAATCTTCGGTTGATAAGTTGTATTGGCTTGACACTTGGAAATAGGTGTACATGAACACCATAGATCCAATTAATGGTAGATATTTTTTGACACCTTCTGAATGCCCTACAACTCTAACCCCTCCAAAGCATCATACTCAGGTAGGAAGGCCAAAAAAAGAAGAGGAAGAAGTCACAATCTGAAGTTGTTGAGGAGATGGTCAAGAAAGGGAAGTTGACAAGGAAAGAAGTTAGCAAGACTTGTCAAAAATGTGGGAATGAAGGACACAACTCAAGAACTTGCAACAGGCAGGGTGGTGACAAGGCTGCAAAGTCTACCAAGGCTGCTGCAAAGTCTGCAAAAAGGAGTACAAGGGTTGGAAATGGAGCAAAGGCTGGAACAGGGTGCTCACAGGTCACTCAGAATGTGTAGTTGTCCAGCCTGTCCAGTTGTGTCTGTTTATTACTATTAGTTGTGTCTGTTTAATGAACACTAAAGTCTTTTGGTAGGTTTAAGGTATGTTTGGTTATTGTTGGGTATGTTATGGTTGCTTATGACAATATTAGTGTTATGGTTTGTAATGAATGATATTATGTTATGGTTAATTGCAGTTTGTTTTGCATTGTAATGGGTCAGTGTTTGTTTTGCATTGTCATATGGGTCAGTGTTTATTTAGCATTGTAATGGGTCAATGGTCATTTGTAATGGTTCAGTGTTTGTTTTGAAGCTGTCATGGGTCAATGGTCATTTGTAATGGGTCAATGGTTGCAGTTTTGTAATGGTTATGGTTGCAGTTTTGTCAATGGGTCAATGGTTTTAGTTTTATAATGGGTCATTGTCACTGTTGTGGTCATTGTCATTTGTTGTGGTTGTAGTTTTCATTCAGGGTCATTTGCACTGTTGTGATCAGTGGTTATGGTCATTGTCATATAGGTCAATATTTTCAGACATGTTTTAAAACAATACTCAAAATTACAAAAACCACACCATTTCATTCATATCCAATTCTTTAACATTAAACCAACTTGACCTTTACAACCATATCTAATATCAAAATTAGGTCAAGTGGATACATACATTACAAACAGTTACTTCAAGTCATGCTAACATACATACATACATTATATATGTAACACCCCAATCGATGGCGGAAACATCGAGGTGTCACATAGTGATGATTGTTCAATAGCTCATGGTACTAAATGGAAGTTGAATATTACTAAACAATTTACAATTTGTCATACAATTTAACAAATACATCAACTTGATTTACATAACTAGGTCCAAAGCTCCTATGTGATCCAAGACTTGTACAACTTCCAATAGCAAATAAACCTAAAACATGTTAAGTTGGAAATATGGGGGGGCAACTATAAATAGTTGGTGAGAATACATAGGTTTTGCATATAGTTGAAAACAATATGTTGTATAGCAATCATTGTTGAAGTATAATAATGAGTAATGATAGAATATGAGTCCGACATGTAACAATGCGTCTTTTGTACAATCAAACCTTGTGTCGACTGAGACCTAACTCGCAAGTTAGTAAAAGTGTAACTGTTATCGATCATCCCTGAATTTATGTGGGGGGTGGGTTTGTCAGACCTATAGCGCTATAATCTAAACAGACGGCTTGATCAATGTTAATGATTGTACTGTGTCTTTTTGTTACAGTCAAATGATAGAATGAGTAAATGATAGTGTAATTGAATCACAAGTTTCAACAATGTAAGAATAAGTAAATGGTAGTGTATAAAATGTTTAAACATGTTTCACCCCAAAATGTAAAATAGAAAAAGGGGTTATGTAAACTCACCTTAGCAAAATGTTAAGTCTTGTGAAATAAAATAAGTGTAGCCCAACGTTGCCAAGTATTACCCTATATTTAAGGAAATAAATAATTTTTGGGGAAACTTAATAAGTCTAAGTTTTCTAGTCTAAAATGTGCTAGGGTTCCTAATTTGGGGTTTAATAATTGATTATTTGAATAATTTGAATAAATAACGAAATAATTAATGAAAACGTTTTCTAACCAATATTATCTAAAAGTAATTGAATTATATTGTAATAAGTGTAAAAATAATTTTTATAAAATTATTTTCTTAATTAATAAATATTTATATATTAATAATTATTTGACAAAATATAGAATTAATATTTAAAAATATTAAAAATTAAAAAATTCAAATCAAAAATTTATATTTCTGATCTAAATGGTTAATAATAATTTAGGTGAAATTTTGATGCAAAAATAATGAAAAACGAATTTATTATGATTTATTTATGATTAAAATAGCAAAAATTAAAAATATTAAATAAATGATTTTTCAGAAATAAAAATCATTTCTGGAATGTTTATTGTTTTATAAACTTAGAATAATTTTTGTAGAATTTTATAAAATCGTTTTGATATTTTTAAAGAATTTCATAATTATAATAGAATAAACTTGTAATATTTATTATATATAATAAATAAAAGATTTTTGAAAAACTAAAAACTGTATGATAAACTTTTCTATTAGAACATCATAAAATAATTTTTGTAAAATTTATAAACCATTTTTAGTATTTAAAAACTATTTTAAAAGATTAATAGTTAGAATATATATGTAAATGGAATGGTAAAAAAAAAGGGTTGTAGCTCATGGGAATCGAACCTGGGCCATAGGCCGGTTCGTGTTCTTGAGCAATTGAGCATAACCAACTGATCTACATGTCTGTTGGTTATCATTCTTGTTTCGTAAAATAAATATAGGATGACTGCAGACAGTCATCTTCCCCAAATTTATACTAAGAACCCTAGTTATCTAATCAAACCATATACGCGATTTTAGGCCAATTAATCATGGGGCTTATGATGTACTAGGTTCGATTAACAAAACCAAATAAAGAATTCGAGACTTACAATGCGTGTTCATGCGATTTGAATCGGTCAACGATAAAGTCAACTAAGCTTGATTCTTGATTATAAACGATTTGTTAATAGAAATTGGAGTTGAGGGTTTGATTTTCGGCACTTTTAGGTTGCTATCATGGATTCAATTTATACAATAACACCCGCGTGAACGAATTAGGACGGTTGACTTAGGGGCTTGATTATGAACGCGTATGGTCCAAATCGGGTATGTTTTGACCGTGTTATTGTGTATAATACGCGTAATGCTCTGTCAATTACATATCACGAATCAATTAATTAGTTGTTTCCATATTTTGGTTCAATCAAAATTCAAACAAAAGCAAGAAAAAGGGGGTGTTTGGTTGTATTCAGCAGCGAGCAGTAGCAGAAGAAGAAAATAGGTATTTTAGAAAGCCTTTTATGAGAATCGGGTTGGGATTATATCAGGAATGAGCCGTGGCTCAGTTGGTTGTGTTATGTGATGTTAGTCATTGGACCGGTTAGGGACTCGGGTTCGAACCCCGGCCCAACCATTTTTTTTTTTAAACAGCTTTGAGGGCGAGTGTGGGCCAGCAGTTGGGCTGCTCTGTTGGGCACCGAAAATAATAAGGAAAATTGGGCTTAGGCTAGATTTAATTGTGTTATGATTTGTGTAAAACAAGTTTTGTTTGTTTTTTTTTTACACCAAATAAAATCTGATATTTATTATTATTGTTATTATATATACCTTTATATATATATATATATATATATATATATATAAGTTGTGTGGTAGAAAGATAAAGACTAAGACATATTTGTATAAAATTAATGATAAAGATATAAAATAAAGGCTTTTATGTATTAAAATTTGGGGAAAATTTTGCGATGTTACAGTCTCCCCTACTTTTGGAAACTTCGTCCCGAAGTTTATTGAAAACACAGGGTTGAAGGTGATTGGGTAGAAATGAAAATAATTGTGATTTGGAAAATTTTGGGTTATAGCATGACATAAATAGAATAAACTGTCTCGAATAGTTTGGATAAGAGGCGATTTATGTGTGAGTTGATTGACTAAATGAACTACCAGATAACTAGAGTTTACATTTGGTTATCTCCCAAAACCTTGATAGAATTTCACACTACCTTAACGTACCTGTAAATTCATGATTACGTTCCGGACCGCAATCACCAATTTACCTTACATTAGGATTTTGTGTCCTTCTATTACTCTAACACACATGTAAGTAATGCAGAAATAATCTTGTGGTTGAACCTTTGTATATAATGAGTCCAACTGTTGAGCAGGGAAAAGACTCCCACCACTTAGTGTGTAGGAACCTCTACCGATTGTTGAGCAGGTTCGATAGCCTCCACCAGTCGTGGAGCAGGTTGTAGGGCCTCTCCCGACTGTTGAAAAGGCATGATGACCTCTACTAATCATTGAGTAGGTTATTTGGTACTCAACTAACTGTTGAGCAAGTACTTTATCCTCTATTAAGTGTAGCAATTATTATACACATAAATTGCAAATTGATAATATGTTTATGTAAGCAAGTTTATAAGTATAACGAGTATAGTATATGAGTTGTAGTTGTATAGATTTAGATAATTAGTTCACATTCAAACAAGCATGCATCTAGGTGTTATGGTAATACTAGAATTTATTACTTGAATCAAAAGCGTCAATACATAGAATAAAAAGCAAACAACATTCAAATGGTGGGGCTTGCTGTTAGGTAGCTGGAGGGTCTTGATCTCTGTTCAGTTTAGGGCATTGGTTACGGAAGTGATTTAGGTCTCCACATTCATAGCATTGACCATAGTTGTATCTACCAGGACGATTAGGATTAGCAGCCTGAGCAGGGTTGGTTGGTTGGTTGGCATTAGGATTTGGGGCCTCACGACATGTGTTGACCAGATGGCCATACTTACCACAATTGGTGCACAAGCGACACGCTGAAGCAGTGGGATGATGTCGTTTGCATGTGTTGCACAATGGAAAGTTTCCTGTATAAGGTTTCTTGTTAGAAGCTTGTGTAGTGAGGTTTGCATCAGGATCCCTGGTCTTACGCTTCTGGTTCTCAGTAGTTACCGCGGCTACAATACTTGTTTTCTCGCCTTTCCGAACTAAGGTCCCGTTCTTTACGTGATTGTCAGTTAAGGTAGCTGCTAGACGCTTGGCCTCTTCGAGGGTAGCAGGGTTCCTTCCCCATACCATGTCCTGAATCTGCATGGGTAAACCACCGATATATTTCTCAATGGCTACAGGTAGCGGAGTGACCTTATGGGGCAACTACAGACTGAGCTCATGGAAGCGGGTATTATAAGCAAGGTTTTCCCCACTATCCTGTGCAAGGGTGTGGAACTCGTCCTCTAATTTCTTGACCTCGTTACGTGGGCAAAACTCAGCTTTCATTATCTCCTTGACTTGATCCCAAGTCATAGCAAGTGCAACTTCAGCTCCACGGGTGCGCTTTTCCTCATTCCACCAAGTGAGTGCTCGTTTGTGAAGAACACTCATAGCATAACGGACCTTAAAGTTATCAGGACACTCACTGTTAATGAAGGTATTCTCAATACCCTCGAACCATTGTAGGAGACCAGTAGCTCCTTCATCCCCACTGAACTTAGGAGGATTACAGGTATTAAAGTGTTTGAGAGTGCAGACTGGGAGACCATTCCCGTTTCCATTCCCGTTCCCATTGTGATTTCCGTTGCCATTTCCATTGCCGTTTCCATTTCCATTGCCGTTTCCATTCACTTGGATGACTTGAGCCAGTAAGTTAGGAACCAGAGTTGCGATCTGTTGCGCCATTTGTTGGGAAATGATCGCAGCCAGTTGGGCATCACCTCCATTGTTGTGGTTAGTGTCGTGGTTGTAATTGTGATTGCTACTCCCTTCATCATGATTGTCACCACTGTTAAGGCGAGCGCTACGACATGGAGGCATGATATGTAAGAGACACAATGAAGGTTCAATGAGACATGAATGAGGTAATATAGGGAATGTAATCATTTATCCATTAATTAAAACGAATAAATGAAAACGTTGACTTATCAAAGATTCTAGATTCTAATAACATAGTGAAGACATGCTTTAGCCTATAAGTGAACACTCATCCCGAGAATTCCCAGGTAGGCATCCAGGTCCCTCGTCTGATTGGGATATATGCGCAATGCCAGCCTATACAGAAAACTCAGAATACAGGCGTTCCCCCTTCCAGATTGCACGTGTTCGTTATTAAAATCTAGAACATCGACGAGATCTCAAGGTGGTTCAGGCTAAACCTGAGGATTTTGTCCTATTAGTCTAAGGGTAGATCCAGTGATGGAGAACAATCTTCTTGTAGAGACTAAAGTAGGGATAAGAAGTGGGAGGGAGATAGAGAATAGCAAGTAAAAGGAGCAAATACTGAGTATAATCCTATGGTTATAGACTAGATTATTTTTCTAATAACCTAATTCCCTATAACCATGGCTCTGATACCAATCTGTAACACCCCAACCGATGGTGGAAACATCGAGGTGTCACATAGTGATGATTGTTCAATAGCTCATGGTACTAAATGGAAGTTGAATATTACTAAACAATTTACAATTTGTCATACAATTTAACAAATACATCAACTTGATTTACATAACTAGATCCAAAGCTCCTATGTTATCCAAGACTTGTACAACTTCCAATAGCAAATAAACCTGAAACATGTTAAGTTGGAAATATGGGGGGGTCAACTATAAATAGTTGGTGAGAATACATAGGTTTTGCATATAGTTGAAAACAATATGTTGTATAGCAATCATTGTTGAAGTATAATAATGAGTAATGATAGAATATGAGTCCGACATGTAACAATGCGTCTTTTGTATAAGCAAACCTTGTGTCGACTGAGACATAACTCGCAAGTTAGTAAAAGTGTAACTGTTATCGATCATCCCTGAATTTATGCATGGGGGGGTGGGTTTGTTAGACCTATAGCGCTATAATCTAAACAGACGGCTTGATGAATGTTAATGATTGTACTGTGTCTTTTTGTTACAGTCAAATGATAGAATGAGTAAATAATAGTGTAAGTGAATCACAAGTTTCAACAATGTAAGAATAAGTAAATGGTAGTGTATAAAATGTTTAAACATGTTTCACCCCAAAATGTAAAATAGAAAAAGGGGCTATGTAAACTCACCTTAGCAAAATGTTAAGTCTTGTGAAATAGAATAAGTGTAGCCCAACGTTGCCAATTATTACCCTATATTTAAGGTAATAAATAAGTTTTGGGGAAACTTAATAAGTCTAAGTTTTCTAGTCTAAAATGTGCTAGGGTTCCTAATTTGGGGTTTAATAATTGATTATTTGAATAATTTAAATAAATAACGAAATAATTAATGAAAACGTTTTCTGACCAATATTATCTAAAAGTAATTGAATTATATTGTAATAAGTGTAAAAATAATTTTTATAAAATTATTTTCTTAATTAATGAATATTTATATATTAATAATTATTTGACAAAATATAGACATAATATTTAAAAATATTAAAATTAAAAATTTCTAATCAAAAATTTATATTTCTGATCTAAATGGTTAATAATAATTTATGTGAAATTTTGATGCAAAAATAATGAAAAACGAATTTATTATGATTTATTTATGATTAAAATAGCAAAAATTGATTAAAAATATTAAATAAATGATTTTTCAGAAATAAAAATCATTTCTGGAATGTTTATTGTTTTATAAACTTAGAATAATTTTTGTAGAATTTTATAAAATCGTTTTGATATTTGTATAGAGTTTTATAATTATAATAGAATAAATTTGTAATATTTATTATATATAATAAATAAAAGATTTTTGAAAAACTAAAAATTGTATGATAAACTTTTCTATTAGAACATCATAAAATAATTTTTGTAAAATTTATAAACCATTTTTAGTATTTAAAAACTATTTTAAAAGATTAATAGTTAGAATATATATGTAAATGGAATGGTAAAAAAAAAGGGTTGTAGCTCATGGGAATCGAACCTGGGCCATAGGCCGGTTCGTGTTCTTGAGCAATTGAACATAACCAACTGATCTACATGTCTGTTGGTTATCATTCTTGTTTCGTAAAATATAAATAGGATGACTGCAGACAGTTATCTTCCCCAAATCTATACTAAGAACCCTAGTTATCTAATCAAACCATATACGCGATTTTAGGCCAATTAATCATGGGGCTTATGATGTACTAGGTTCTATTAACAAAACCAAATAAAGAATTCGAGACTTACAATGCGTGTTCGTGCGATTTGAATCAGTCAATGATAAAGTCAACTGAGCTTGATTCTTGATTATAAACGATTTGTTAATAGAAATTGGAGGTGAGGGTTTGATTTTCGGCACTTTTAGGTTGCTATCATGGATTCAATTTATACAATAACACCCGCGTGAACGAATTAGGAAGGTTGACTTAGGGGCTTGATTATGAACGCGTATGGTCCAAATCGGGTATGTTTTGACCGTGTTATTGTGTATAATACACGTAATGCTCTGTCAATTACATATCACGAATCAATTAATTAGTTGTTTCCATATTTTGGTTCAATCAAAAGTCAAACAAAAGCAAGAAAAATGGGGTGTTTGGTTGTATTCAGCAGCGAGCAGTAGCAGAAGAAGAAAATAGGTATTTTAGAAAGCCTTTTATAGAAATCGGGTTAGGATTATATCAGGAATGAGCCGTGGCTCAGTTGGTTGTGTTATATGATGTTAGTCATTGGACCGTTTAGGGACTCGGGTTCGAACCCCGGCCCAACCATTATTTTTTTTTTTAAAACAGCTTTGAGGGGGAGTGTGGGCCAGCAGTTGGGCTGCTCTGTTGGGCCTCGAAAATAATAAGGAAAATTGGGCTTGGTCTATATTTAATTGTGTTATGATTTGTGTAAAACAAGTTTTGTTTGTTTCTTTTACACCAAATAAAATCTGATATTTATTATTATTATTATTATTATTATTATTATTATTATTATTATTATTATTATTATTATTATTATTATTATTGTTATTATATATACCTTTATATATATATATATATATATATATAAGTTGTGTGGTAGAAAGATAAAGACTAAGACATATTTGTATAAAATTAATGATAAAGATATAAAATAAGGGCTTTTATGTATTAAAATTTGGGGAAAATTTTGCGATGTTACAGTATATAATACAAATATCAACTTGACGGAAAACCTAACGTCTGTTAATTAATTTACCGTTGTAATGAATCCCCAACCGTTTCTCGTCCCTTGCCTTTCAAAACTGCCAGAAATCGTCGCCACCGCTCCCCTCTTAGCAACTTAACGGTGTTATCGGCGTTAACAACTTAACGGTTTGTTAGCGTTGCCCCTGATCTCACTCACCCCCTCCATTAAATACCAAGCTTTTATCAACACAAAGTTCACCACTCAATTATCTTTCCAATAGCCATCACCATCTCCATTAAATACGGTTTTTCTACAGAGTTCTTGGAGCGGATTTTTAGGGTTATGTGACCAAATCAGCAGAATTGGTCGACGATTGATGTTTCCGAGGATAGATCTATGACATGCAGATAGTTTTTCGATTAAGGTGTGTTTTCGGCATTAAAAGGTGTATAGGCTACAATGTGATGGTGATGGCTTTAATCGGCGACACGAGAGGTTTTAAATTTGCGGTTTGACGACGATGGTGAAAGGTTGCGATAGTGATAGGAAATTGTGGCTGTGGTGGTGACAGTTGCTATGGATGTGGGACGGAGGAACTTGGATTTATGGAGAGGAAGTAATTTTTTATTAATATTTTGAGTGTTTCATTTGGAATCAAAGTAGGCCTATTTGAACATTGTATCTATATTAAAACGACACTTGAATAGTGTCGTTGTGCTAAAATAACCTGCCACCCAAATTTAACTAAACAAAAATTGACTAACAAAAGCCACAACTCGCCGCCCAGAAAAACCCTCCCTCCCAACCGCCCAGAAAAAGGGTTCAAACCGCCCAAAAAATTGTGCGTAATTGGCCCACATATTCGTTTTAAAGATTAGTAGCTCACGTAATTGACGAAAATTGCTAGATAGCGGTACGACACTTATTATCGCTAATAATGAGCATCACGCAGCAAAGCGCGGGTAACTAAAACACTAGTTACAAACAAAACCCAACTACCAAACAAAAAAAATTTCAATTTTTTCAACCTTTTGTCTCTGATCCGAGCCATTTCTTGATGATTGTTGATGGATCTTAGTAATCCAGATATAACTTGACAAGATCGTGCACACATTGGAGGATCAGCCCACGTTACAAACCCACAGCTTACTGCTCTTGCACAGCAATGGAATCTTCTTCCAGGATTCGTTGAAGTCCATGATGTTCGAATGATTGTTGGAGACCCACATGCACAAAGGATGTTCATCGTTTTCTTTGTTCTTGTGTCTGGATCTTTTAAAGGAAATTATAAGAGAAATTAGGGTGTTGAGGTGGGTAAATGGGTTTTTATAAGGGGAAGATGAAAGACAAGACGAAATTACTAAAATACCCTCACGTGTGTTGCACGTGAGGGTTACTTAACAGAAAAGTTGGATGGAGTTAGTTTTTAGGACTCAAACCATAACAAAAATAAAAGACTAACACTCAGAATGTTAAAAATGAAAATGATGGACTCAACTAGTTAAAATCAAGAAAACTCAGGGACTCAAAAAAGAATTTACTCTAAAAAAAAACAAGTTATTTGGAAATACAAATTCTGATATATATATATATATATATATATAGGGGGCGGCTATTCTACAAAAATAGAAAAGCGTGCGAAGGATGCGAAGTAATCCTAGCCGTCGATCAAGCAAGAATCTTACGTCATTAATTAAAAAGTTACGCGGTGTCAATTTCGTAAATAAGTGAGATATTAGACAGTTAATAAGGGTATAATCATCAATTTTTCTACAATCAAATTATAAGAGACCGTTCAGTCTCATTAATCAATAAAACTTCTCCCCAAAGTTACAAAATAAACTCTGAAAACCTAGTTAAAATCATCAATAAACTCCATTTCTACAAAAGATTAACCATGAAATACTCAAAAGTATACGAAAGTAAGTACATTACGTTATTCTGTACCAAATTTTGCAATGAAAAACTATATAATAACTTACATTATGCATGCTACAGGAAGAAAAAGAGGAACAGAGTATGAAGGTGAAAAGAACGACGTTGATGAAGGTAAATAAGTATTACGTGAATTAATATTGTTAATACGTTGTGAAATTGTACTAAGATACGTATTTCTAATTGTCAGGGCCAAGCAAAATTGCAAAAACCAAAAATCAGAGTGACAAATCCGAGATTAGAAGTAAAGCAAACCATGACAGGCCTACAAAGAAAAATGGTACATAGAATTTTTTTTTTTGTTATGTGTTACGTGATTTTAGTAATAGAACTAGAAATGATTTTGTATATGTTACGTTATTTTAGTAATGGAAATGTAGTGATTCTGTCAATGTTACATGATTTTAGAAATGATTATGTCTATGGTGCATCATAATTATGTCTATGTTGCGTTATTTTGGTAATGGAAATGTAGTGATTATGTCAATGTAACATGATTTTAGTAATGGAAAAAAGTATGTCTGTGTTACGTAATTTTATTAATAGAACTAGAAATGATTATGTCTTTCTTACGTTATTTTGGTAATGAAATTTGTAATGATTCTGGCCATAATATATGATGATTATGTCTATGTTACGTTATTTTGGTAATGAAAATGTAGTGATTCTGTCATTGTTAAGCAATTTTGGTAAATGAAAACACTAGTTTATGATTATGTCTTTGTTACGTTATTTTGGTAATGAAATTTGTAATGATTCTGGCCATAGTATATGATGATTATGTCTATGTTACGTTATTTTGGTAATGAAAATGTAGTTATTCTGTCATTGTTAAGCAATTTTGGTAAATGAAAACACTAGTTTATGATTATGTCTATATTACGTTATTTTGGTAATGAAATTTGTAATGATTCTGTCATTGTTACGTAATTATAACATTTGATAATAACGCAGTGAACAATGCAAATGAATTACTTCTACAACAACAGCCTGCAAATTCACCAGAAGAGCCTCAAAATTCACCACCAAGAAACCAATTTGTTCTGTACTCAAATATAAAATTACATGTAAGGGCGTCTGTTGATAACATGAATGAGGCGATGGCAAGCTTATCAAGTGAACAGAAAAAAGCAATCAAACAGATGGGATTTGAAGCTTTTTTATCAATGAACATTAAAACAGTGCCAACAAAATTAGCAAGATGGTTATTGGTGAATTATGATGATAGACGAAATGAGTTGAATGTAGGAAACCACATCATTAAAGTTACAAGCAACAAAGTTCAACAAGTCCTTGGTGTCCCAATGGGTAACCAGACAGTAAATGAAAAGAACAAACCAAGGAAGGGTTCATCTAACACGCTTACTGTATGGAAGTCCCAGTTTGAACATAACAAGATTTTAATCTCGAATGTGAAGAATAAAATAGTTCAAAGCAAAAGCGGAGACTGGATTTTCAAGTTGAACTTCCTTATACTTTACAACTCTATATTTGGGCAAGTAACAAAGAGTTCAACAGTGAATCAAATGTTCTTGAAAGGAGTGACAGATGAAAAATCAATCAAAAAATTGAATTGGTGTGAGTACTTAATTTTCTGTCTCAAAAGAACAAAGGCAAGCTGGAATGGAACTGAAATGTATAATGGACCTTTGCCTTTTCTTGCGGTATGTTTTTTATTCATAATTATGTAATGTATAAAAAATACAAATTACGTAATGTGTTATTACTAATTACGTAATGATCAAATGTTAACTTTATTCACATGATAGATGCTTTATGTACATGAAAAGAGGTTATCACATGCTCCTGAAATAGCACAAATGTAACACCCCAACCGATGGCGGAAACATCGAGGTGTCACGTAGTGACGATTGTTCAATAGCTCATGGACTAAAAGTGTAAATATTGATACATTGATTAAATAGTTTATTACATTGAAATGAAATACAACGATTCTAAATGTCACCTAAACTGAAATACAATGAATCAAAATCTAAATATAAATCCGAAAGCTTAAAGGATGCATCTCAAAACAACCTGAAACATGTACGAAAACGATTTGGTCAATACAAAATGTATTGGTGAGCATATCCTGTTTAAATAAATATAGTAGAAAAGCATTTAGCAATTCATGTGTCGTATACTGTTTGCAATTATGTAATAAGTGGTATCCGGGTCAAATCAACCCTAAGAGAAGAAAGCAGATATATATAGTATGCGCTAGTAGTAATGTAATACATAGCAATGACGAGGACTCTCAACAGAGTCACAAGGGTATATACCATAGTACTATTCATTGAAATGCCAGACGGCAACGGTTAATGATTTGACAGGTCATAGATACACGAAATGACACAAGCAAACACACATAAGAATTGCTATTTTAGTAAGATGAAATAGAAAATTGATAGTAAGTACATGAGTCACCCCAAAATAGTAAAACAGTAAAAAGGGGAAAGATATACTCACAGTTTGCGAAAGCGAGCAAAATCCAACTTAAGCGGTCGTGAGCTAAGTAATGGGAATTCCGAGGAATTCAACCTATAATGTGTAAGCATACTAATAAGGAAATGTCTAAAAAGTCTAAGGTAACTAGGGTCTAAGGCATTAGGGTTTGCTAAGTCGATTTGGGGAATTAGAGTTTTATGATAAATTGCTTTAATGTAAAAGTTATATGTCAAAAATAATATATCAAAGTTTGTAAATGTGGTCTAGGTAATATAATTATTACCAATTGAATATTTAGATCTAAATTATGTTTGAATAATTAAAACAATATAATGTAGTTAATTACTTCACTAATTATTGTAAATAAATACAACAATTATAAATGTATAAATAAATGATTATGAGTTACACCATAATCTAACAAATGGTAATTAAGATTTTCAAACATATAAAAATATTTCTATTTTATAAGAAAAGTATTTATAAAATAGATGTTTAAATAGTGTAAATAAATGTATGTTAAATTATGTCTAATTACACATAAATAATGTTAATAATACAAGACATGACTCAAAAATGCTATTTTTGTAGGAATTGAATACTTTCTGATGTAAACTAATAAAAATAATTTTCCCATAATTTTTATAAACTTATTTATATTTAAAACTGATTTAATGAGATTAAATCATGTTTAAAGGATTAAAAATAGGAAAATTAATAAAAATAAGTGTTTTCTGGTCCAATAATTTTTATTTCAGCTCATGATGATTAGAAATAATTATCCTAAAAATTTGAGATTAAAATCATTAAAAATGAATTTTTAATCAATTAATTATGATTAAAACCATTTAATTCAATAAAAATATAAAAATAAGACATTTTTCAGAAAATAAAGATGTGGTAATTTTCTTTAGGATGTCAAGATGCTACACCTAAATTTTCATAATTTTTGGGTAAAAAAAGGGATTTATTATGAATATTTCAAAGTCTATATATTATATATATTTAAAGAAAATAAGAAAATGAAATTTAAAACAATTTACTCCAAAAACGTTGCAGAGGTGCGTCCAAGGGGACTCGAACCCGGGTACCCTCTATGGAACACCAACAACACAACCACTAGTCTAGCAAGGCTTTTGTTGGTTTATTTAGGAAACTAAAATATAAAAACAATATTCCAACTTCATCTTCTTCCCCAAAACATTCAAACCCTAACCCTAAGAATTCAATAACACGATTTAGGCTCAAAACACGACCTGTGATAAAGGGCTTTCAAAGATCATCAACTAGAAAACAAAACGGCATCAAAATAAAGACTTACAAACACGAATAATGGTCGAAAAAAGGCATGAACAGGTTCGAAACTAAAGATCCGAATAAACAGCTTTCAGTCGCTTTTTGATCAGTTTTTTTTGTGGGTTTGTGAAGGTTGTTAGTGCAGAAAATTATTGGTACAATTAGTTTTTATAATGGTCTTGGAAAATGACGTTTCTTCGAGTTGTAAAAAATCCGGCAGTTTCATGTAATGTTCGGTTTCAATAGGGAGTTTTAACTCGTGTTTAGACCATTTAAGAGGGGGAATTTAAATGATTTGGATGAAGAAACTTAATCCCATTAATTATTGTGAATAAAAACGCCCAAAACCCCGCTTTTATCTCTCGCCGGAATCCTCCTCCGGCGCCGGAAAACCGACCGGCCAAAGGGGAGGCCAAACAGTTCTATTTTATTTTTTTAAAACTTTGAAACATGTCACCTTTAGTCCCTCAAGTTAGTTAGGTTAGTTTAGTCTATTGTTTGCTTATATAACTTAACCAAGTTACACTAATTTAACCCAAAATGTTTCATAAACTTTTTAAAACTTGAAAATTTTTTATAATATCCATTCCGGATGACGGTTCATCCTGCTTGTTTGATAAAAAAAAAACGTATACTCGATCCATAATAAATATAAAGGATATATTTATTTTTTACTCTAATATAAATTTGAAAACGACGAAACTTACAGGAACTAAAATGAAAATATTTGAAGGATTATTATTGACAACTAAATGTAAGACGAGGGTGACGGATGTCACAGTCTCCCCTACTTTAGAAAATTTCGTCTCGAAATTTCTTTCAAGTGGAGGTTACTATGAAACAAAAGGCGTAGTAAAAGTCAAGTGGATTTTAAAAAGAAATTTTCATCATTTATGAGTCGTCAAAATTTAAAAATAGTTGTCTAATACCCAAAGTTGTGACATGCAACAAGATTTCGACTAACGGAGAGTGTAAGAGTATACAAAGTTTAAGGGTTTCTGAAGAGGTGGCCAACAAGAATAGCTCCAACAAAACTAATTGAAACTTATGTAAAATGTTCTTGTTGAAAATTCTAGCTATTAGTCAACGATCTAATGAAGAGGTAATTAGCAGGTAATGGGTAGGTTCTTGGTCAGACTCCTAGTCCGCTCCCGCAGTATCGTTTATGCTTATATATAGGGTGTACCACAGCTAACCCACCACACTCCCGATACCTTAGATTCGTACTGATTGTCTACCAATAGCCTAAGTAGAATTACACACCACCCTCATGTACCTGTAAACCCATGATTGCGTTCCGGACCGAAATCACCGATTTACCTTACACTAGGGTGTTATGCTTTTCCATAACCTTAACAAGAAATAAATGCGTGCAACCAATATGTAATAGTCACTGTAATGAAATAATGTTCAATCATGACATGGTTAGAGGTCCTTCCCTTTCGGGTTTACCCTTTAACCGTAATGAGAATAACATGTAAGTGTAAGACATGATTAGAGGTTCTTCCCTTTCGGGTTCACCTTTAACCGGTAGTTTCTGTTTACATCGTTGGTTTTAAACACTCATATTGATAGACTCTGAGATTTACACCGTTCCCCTCGGATTAAAGAAATACTCTAATCCGAGTCGTACGTAGGCACTGGCTTAGATCTCATACGAGTTATCAACTAGTATGTTTATTGGCCATGATGAAACACAAATAATGTATAGTATAACAGGGTTTTGCTCAAAATAGGAAAGAAAATATGCATACCAAATATATGTTCATGTAAGTATATAAGTATAGCATAAAATTCCGACTGAAAGAATAGTATAACATAAATCGAGTAAATCGCACAATTTGCACAAAATGAAAGTAAACGAGTTGTATTAATGCAAATAGTCAATGTGAAGATAGTCACAAATAACGTGTTAGAAATAACTATGAATAAAAATGGTGCAAGAATAAAATAATGAAATTTATGGCGAATGAATGTGCACGGAACGGGTGTATAGCCTACTAGCATGTGAGTTAAATCTAGTTATTTTACATATATGCGTTATACTATAAAAGACATTTAGCAACATTCTGATAAAAAGATGTGTCTATTGTTTTGTTAAACCAAAAGTTTTGCAACTGAAAGAGTATAAGTGTAAAAGGTAAATTTTCGCAGTTTACTCGACTTTGTGATATTGTTGAAAGAATAGTAGTGATGCATGAGAATAACTTTTTAGATTCAAAACAGCTTCACATGAAAAGACTTCGTAAGTACATACTTTCATGTGTTTACAAGAAGTCGAGTTTGAAAAATGTTATAAGGCTTATTATTAGTTGCAAGTTTCTTTCGAAAACATATATTGGTTACGTCATATGAAAACAAAAGGTTTACATTTTATTTGTAAAATATGCACTACAAGCTTATAAAATGCAAAATGAAACCATTTTATGAAGTATGTGTAAATCTAATGTGTTTTTAAAAGACCAAGATTTAAAATGACGTGAATGATAAAATTAACGTATGTAATAGATTACCAATATTTAAGAAAATTCATAATCAACGAGATGTAGAAATAGATCCTTGAGATGTGGATTTCACTCCTAACTCAAAGATGTATTTCAAAATTGAAAACGATTGTGGAATGAAACCAATTACTAAGTTAAGGATATCACTCCCAGCTTAGTGGTTAAGTTTCTTTTTGAAGGAAATACTCTTTGAGGTGTGGATGTCACTCCTATCTCAAAGATATATTCCTAAGATAAATAACCTATAGAGGAGTGAAACTAATCACCAAGGTATGGATACCACTCCTAACTTGATGATATCGTTTTGTTTGTGAAAAACGAGCGTCTTCTTCGCCAAGCAAAATATCGAAAGAATAACGAGGAATAATCATAACGAAAATATCTTGAAAGAAAATATAAGAAATAAGAGAAATATAAACGAGAGGACTCGTGAAAGCAAGCTTAGTTATAGACTAGGCTAAAAGGCATTCTAATAACCTAATTCCCTATAACCATGGCTCTGATACCAATCTGTAACACCCCAACCGATGGCGGAAACATCGAGGTGTAACGTAGTGACGATTGTTCAATAGCTCATGGACTAAAAGTGTAAATATTGATACATTGATTAAATAGTTTATTACATTGAAATGAAATACAACGATTCTAAATGTCACCTAAACTGAAATACAATGAATCAAAATCTAAATATAAATCCGAAAGCTTAAAGGATGCATCTCAAAACAACCTGAAACATGTACGAAAACGATTTGGTCAATACAAAATGTATTGGTGAGCATATCCTGTTTAAATAAATATAGTAGAAAAGCATTTAGCAATTCATGTGTCGTATATTGTTTGCAATTATGTAATAAATGGTATCCGGGTCAAATCAACCCTAAGAGAAGAAAGCAGATATATATAGTATGCGCTAGTAGTAATGTAATACATAGCAATGACGAGGACTCTCAACAGAGTCACAAGGGTATATACCATAGTACTATTCATTGAAATGCCAGGCCGCAACGGTTAATGATTTGACAGGTCATAGATACACGAAATGACACAAGCAAACACACATAAGAATTGCTATTTTAGTAAGATGAAATAGAAAATTGATAGTAAGTACATGAGTCACCCCAAAATAGTAAAACAGTAAAAAGGGGAAAGATATACTCACAGTTTGCGAAAGCGAGCAAAATCCAACTTAAGCGGTCGTGAGCTAAGTAATGGGAATTCCGAGGAATTCAACCTATAATGTGTAAGCATACTAATAAGGAAATGTCTAAAAAGTCTAAGGTAACTAGGGTCTAAGGCATTAGGGTTTGCTAAGTCGATTTGGGGTATTAGAGTTTTATGATAAATTGCTTTAATGTAAAAGTTGTATGTCAAAAATAATATATCAAAGTTTGTAAATGTGGTCTAGGTAATATAATTATTACCAATTGAATATTTAGATCTAAATTATGTTTGAATAATTAAAACAATATAATGTAGTTAATTACCTTCACTAATTATTGTAAATAAATACAACAATTATAAATGTATAAATAAATGATTATGAGTTACACCATAATCTAACAAATGGTAATTAAGATTTTCAAACATATAAAAATATTTCTATTTTATAAGAAAAGTATTTATAAAATAGATGTCTAAATAGTGTAAATAAATGTATGTTTAATTATGTCTAATTACACATAAATAATGTTAATAATACAAGACATGACTCAAAAATGCTATTTTTGTAGGAATTGAATACTTTCTGATGTAAACTAATAAAAATAATTTTCCCATAATTTTTATAAACTTATTTATATTTAAAACTGATTTAATGAGATTAAATCATGTTTAAAGGATTAAAAATAGGAAAATTAATAAAAATAAGTGTTTTATGGTCCAATAATTTTTATTTCAGCTCATGATGATTAGAAATAATTATCCTAAAAATTTGAGATTAAAATCATTAAAAATGAATTTTTAATCAATTAATTATGATTAAAACCATTTAATTCAATAAAAATATAAAAATAAGACATTTTTCAGAAAATAAAGATGTGGTAATTTTCTTTAGGATGTCAAGATGCTACACCTAAATTTTCATAATTTTTGGGTAAAAAAAGGGATTTATTATGAATATTTCAAAGTCTATATATTATATATATTTAAAGAAAATAAGAAAATGAAATTTAAAACAATTTACTCCAAAAACGTTGCAGAGGTGCGTCCAAGGGGACTCGAACCCGGGTACCCTCTATGGAACACCAACAACACAACCACTAGTCTAGCAAGGCTTTTGTTGGTTTATTTAGGAAACTAAAATATAAAAACAATATTCCAACTTCATCTTCTTCCCCAAAACATTCAAACCCTAACCCTAAGAATTCAATAACACGATTTAGGCTCAAAACACGACCTGTGATAAAGGGCTTTCAAAGATCATCAACTAGAAAACAAAACGGCATCAAAATAAAGACTTACAAACACGAATAATGGTCGAAAAAAGGCATGAACAGGTTCGAAACTAAAGAGCCGAATAAACAGCTTTCAGTCGCTTTTTGATCAGTTTTTTTTGTGGGTTTGTGAAGGTTGTTAGTGCAGAAAATTATTGGTACAATTAGTTTTTATAATGGTCTTGGAAAATGACGTTTCTTCGAGCTATAATAAATCCGGCGGTTTCATGTAATGTTCGGTTTCAATAGGGAGTTTTAACTCGTGTTTAGACCATTTAAGAGGGGGAATTTAAATGATTTGGATGAAGAAACTTAATCCCATTAATTATTGTGAATAAAAACGCCCAAAACCCCGCTTTTATCTCTCGCCGGAATCCTCCTCCGGCGCCGGAAAACCGGCCGGCCAAAGGGGAGGCCAAACAGTTCTATTTTATTTTTTTAAAACTTTGAAACATGTCACCTTTAGTCGCTCAAGTTAGTTAGGTTAGTTTAGTCTATTGTTTGCTTATATAACATAACCAAGTTACACTAATTTAACCCAAAAAGTTTCATAAACTTTTTAAAACTTGAAATTTTTTTATAATATCCATTCCGGATGACGGTTCATCCTGCTTGTTTGATAAAAAAAACATATACTCGATCCATAATAAATATAAAGGATATATTTATTTTTTACTCTAATATAAATTTGAAAACGACGAAACTTACAGGAACTAAAATGAAAATATTTGAAGGATTATTATTGACAACTAAATGTAAGACGAGGGTGACGGATGTCACAACAAACACCAGCAATTAAGTACATTAGCACCCAGAATTTGTCTGATGTTGATAAACATTTGTATGACAATGGGCCATTTTCAACTGAGGAAGAAGATAATGAGGATGAAGAAGGAAATGATGAAGTAGAAAGTCCTAGAGATGAAGAAGGACATAATGATGAGGATGAAGAAGATGATGGTGGAAATGAAGACGCTGGTGGTGTTGGTGGAGATGATTATGATGGTGAAGAAGATGATGCAGAAAAAATGGAAGAACATGGTAAGAATGAAGATGCATACATTCAGCATGATGAACAGCAAATCTTTCTTGAACAACATATCCTCGTGGATCATCTTCAAAATCAAGATTCACAAGAATTAAACAACGTGTTTGAAACAACAAAATCACTCTCTGACATTGGTGAATTCTTGGAAAATTACAACACTCCACAAGTTCCTAATGTAAGTGCAATAACTGTATAAAAATTACATAACATGCATATGTATATAGGATTTTAAAAAATCACGTAATGTTTGCAGGCTGGTGATGCAAATGAGGCAACAACAACACCAAAAATACAAAAAGTTGCAACTCAAAAATCAACAGATGAGAGCATAAAAGGGTCAACAAGGAAAAAGACAATGGGAAAGAAGAAAAACAAAAGTCCTTACCCAGTTGATGAGAATGTAAGTAACTGTAATTTATTATGTCAAACATCAACAGAAATCATGTAATTTATTCACGTATTGTTTGCAGGAATGGCTTTCAAAAATAGAAAACAAAATGGAGAAGTTTCAAACATATGTTGCTGAAATAGATGAAATTTTCGAAGAAGCCACTTCAATTTTTTTAGACAGCAACCTTATACGTGAGAAGCAAACAAAATGGAAGTCATGGGTAGCAAGTTACAAATCAAGTAATGAGAAAAACATAGAAGGTAAAAATTACGTAACGTATATTTAAATGATAAAGAAGTTAGTTAAAAATTACGTAATGGATATCAAAAAAGTATATTAGTAGTTGCAGGTGAAAAGGAAAACCAGAACAGTGTTACCTAACATACAAATACAATTACGTAACATACAAAAAACATGTATGATAATGGTTATATGTTAATCATGTATGAAACTGATAATGGTTACCTAACATAAAATTACGTAACATGTGAAAAAAAGGTTGTAACATTTCGTATTTAACCATTTATACGTTACGGACTAAAACGACAAGCCCTATTATTTTTGGTGATATTTTGAACCCCTACACAACTATAATTATCCATACATGTATCTCTATATATATATATATATATATATATATATATATATATATATATATATATATATATATAAAGTAATAATAATAATAATAATAATAATAATAATAATAATTATAACTATAACATATACTAGATAAATTGGTTTTATGTTGTCTTACTCAAACCATAACCAAACCCAAACCCACCCTTTCTTTATTTTTGGCCCAAACAATCTGAAGCCCAACATTGAAGGCCATATAGCTGGCCCAGATCTGTTCAGCCCAACACCTCCCTTGCTTGCTAAAAAAAAAAAAAAAAAAGGAAAAGAACCTGCCGGGACTCGAACCCGGGCAGGTAGCGGCCCGAACCACACACACACAGACTTGAACCATCTGAGCTACAACCTCCATCTGTCATTAAACCCAACTCCAATTGTATTTAACCTTTTTCCGCGTCTATTTCTTTCTCTTCCCTTCGACGTGCATCAGCAGCAGCAGATGTTGATTTAATTTTTTTTTTTCTTCTTCTCTTTTGACCAACTAATTAGACAAATTAACGCATGATAATCAAGGTTAACCATGGAATCGTGATTATCGGCCATCATCAAGTCAACACACGAACAATTACAATCAATTGTTTCCATTTGTGTACAAATCACACGTCAACATTAAATCGGGGTCAAACCTTCCAATCTAACGAACCAGACCCCATCCCTATAAATTGATCATCCTAGAAGCATTACAACTCGCCAATTATCTCTTCTCAACCTCCAATTCTCTCTAAATCACTCTGATTATTGTTATTGTGTTCGTTGTTTGACTTTTGCCTTGACCCGGCTTTTAACATCAATTCAACACTGTGAGTTCTGTTTTTCTCGTGGGTTTTGTTATTCGGCATACACACAACAATAACCCTATGATTAATTGGGTTATTGTTGTGTAAATCAAACTATTATAAATCTAGGGCTCGATTTGATTAAATTGGGGAAGAACACCCTTGCAGATTTGGATTTTTAATTATTGTTTTTCTGTTTTAAACACAACAAGGACCTGCAGCCCAGTGGTGCTATGGGGGTTGGCCAGGGGCTGAACCGGCTCTGAGCCAAGGTTCGAGCCCCATTCTATGCAATTGTTTTTTTTGTATTTTCGATTTATATGTTTAAATTTTATAATTACTCATTTTAATTATTTAAAATACTTAAAGGCCTTCAAAAATTCCCAAAATTTTACATAATGATGTTCATACCCTAAACACCATTATTCAGATTTTTATTTCTGAAAATATATTTATTTAATATATATAATAAATAAATCAAGTTTATTCTATTTTATTTATAAAAATCTATAAAAATATCAAAACGATCTTATTAATTTCCACAAAAATTATTCTAAGTTTATATAACAATAAAATTTTCTGAAATGATTTTTATTTCAGAAAAATCATTTATTTAATATTTTTAATCAATTTTTGTTAGTTTTAATCATAATTAAATCATAATAAATCCAATTTTTGGTATTTTTGCACCAAAATTTTATACAAATTATTTCTGATCATTTAGAACAGAAATATGAATTTTAAAATAATAATTCTTTAATTTTAGTATTTTTGAATATTAAAGTTAAATTTTGACAATTGGTAATAAATAGATTTAATAATCTATTTTAAAGAAAATAATTTTACAAAAATTATTTTTATACTTTAAACACATTCTTGTGACCATCCTAGATTTAACATTTATAAAAAGATTTTTAGTTATTTATTTACTAAATTTCTCTCAATTGGCGAATATTTTTAATATTAATCAAACGAGCAATTATCCCCAAATTCGAAGCCCTAGAACTTAAACATTTGTAGACTTGTTAGACTTAGACATATTTATTACCTCATTTTAGGGTGATACTTGATACATTTGGTCAACACATTTCTCAACAGATATAACATTTTATCAAGGTGAGTTTTACATAGCCCCTTTTCTATTTATCACCATTTTTGGGGTGAAACATGTTACAACATCATCATTGCAATTCAATCATCAATGTGTCTATGTGTTTTCTATGTTGCATTATGTCTTGAGCATGATTAGAGTAAGCACCATTCTAGCATAATCATTAACATTGATCAGCCGGCGGTATACATTGATAGATCTATTGGACTGACAATCCCACCCGGATACGTGCCTCCTACAAAGGTAGCGTGGGTGTTTGTTATCGTATAACATATTGGACCATGAGCGTATGGTATGTATCATTTTATAACAGTCATCAGGGTTGATTATGCACTCGATTTATTTCTAGTATGTTCTCACATATGGACTAGATTGACATGACACATGAATTGCACAACATTTTATTCAATCATCAAAAACCTATGTAATTCTCACCAACTTTTGTTGACCCAAAACATTTTCAACCTAACATGTTTCAGGTTCTATTTGCTTGAAGATTTGAATTGATGCTTGAAGATACGTGTATAGTTTTATTCAAATTGATGTACAAATTCTAGAACAATTGTATGTAATTCCTTTAAATCATTTAATGGAATCTATTATTCACCATGAGCTACTGAACAATCATCATTACGTGACATCCCGATGTTTCCGCCATCGGTTGGGGTGTTACAGATTGGTATCAGAGCCATGGTTATAGGGAATTAGGTTATTAGAAAAATAATCTAGTCTATAACCATAGGAATTAACCAGTACTTGCTTCTTTTACTTGCTATTCTCTATCTCCTACTTCTTATCCCTACTTTCATTCCTACAAGAAGGTTGCTCTCCATCAGTGGATCTACTCTTAAGACAAAATCCTCAGGTTTAACCTAAACCACCTTGAGATCTCGTCGAAGTTCTAGATTTTAATAACGAACACGTGCAATCTGGAAGGGTGAACGCCTGTATTCTGAGTTTTCTGTCTAGGCTGGCATTGCGCATATATCCCAATCAGACGAGGGACCCGGATGCCTACCTGGGAATTCTCGGGATGAGTGTTCACTTATAGGCTAAAGCATGTCTTCACTATGTTATTAGAATCTAGAAGTTTTGATAAGTCAACGTTTTCGTTTATTCGTTTTAATTAATGAATAAATGATTACATTCCTTATATCACCTCATTCATTTCATGCCACATTGAACCCTCATTGTGTCCCTTACGGATCATGTCTCCACGTCATAGCACTCGCAATAACAGTGGTGAAAAACCAAGAGGAAAGTAACAACAACCACAACAACAACAAAAAAAAAACAACAAAGGTGTTGATGCCCGACTAGCTGCGATTATCCACAACCCTGCTCAGGTTACTAATCCTAATCGCCCTGGTAATTTCAACTATGGTCAATGCTATGAATGTGGAAACCCAAATCACTTCCGTAACCGATGCCCTAAACTGAACAGAGATCAAGACCCTCCAGCTACCTAACCGCAAGACTCACCATTTGACTATTGGTTACTTTTATTCTATGTATTGACGTTATTCGATTCAAGTAATAAAATTCAAGTATTATCATAACACCTGTGTGCATGTTTGTCTGAATGTGAACTAATTGCTATATCTATAATCATACTTGCTTGTACAACAATTAGTTAACTACCAAACGACCAGCTTAACGATTGGTAGAGGTCATCATGTCATTCCAACAGTCGGGAGAGGCCCTACCACCTGAACGACTGGCGGAGACTATCAGACCTGCTTAACAATCGGTAAAGTCATAAAAGGACGCAAAACCCTAATGTAAGGTAAATTGGTAATTACGGTCCGGAACGTAATCATGAATTTACAGGTACGTTAAGGTAGTGTATCAAAGTTTTCGGTAGTTGGCAAATTGTAACCCTGGTTTTCCCTTAACTTCGGGACGAAGTTCCTAAAAGTAGGGGAGACTGTAACATTTCGTATTTAACCATTTATACGTTACGGACTAAAACGACAAGCCCTATTATTTTTGGTGATATTTTGAACCCCTACACAACTATAATTATTCATACATGTATCTCTCTCTCTCTCTATATATATATATATATATATAAAGTAATAATAATAATAATAATAATAATAATAATAATAATAATAATTATAACTATAACATATACTAGATAAATTGGTTTTATGTTGTCTTACTCAAACCATAACCAAACCCAAACCCACCCTTTCTTTATTTTTGGCCCAAACAATCTGAAGCCCAACATTGAAGGCCATATAGTTGGCCCAGATCTGTTCAGCCCAACACCTCCCTTGCTTGCTAAAAAAAAAAAAAAAGGAAAAGAACCTGCCGGGACTCGAACCCGGGCAGGTAGCGGCCCGAACCACACACACACAGACTTGAACCATCTGAGCTACAACCTCCATCTGTCATTAAACCCAACTCCAATTGTATTTAACCTTTTTCCGCGTCTATTTCTTTCTCTTCCCTTCGACGTGCATCAGCAGCAGCAGATGTTGATTTAATTTTTTTTTTCTTCTTCTCTTTTGACCAACTAATTAGACAAATTAACGCATGATAATCAAGGTTAACCATGGAATCGTGATTATCGGCCATCATCAAGTCAACACACGAACAATTACAATCAATTGTTTCCATTTGTGTACAAATCACACGTCAACATTAAATCGGGGTCAAACCTTCCAATCTAACGAACCAGACCCCATCCCTATAAATTGATCATCCTAGAAGCATTACAACTCGCCAATTATCTCTTCTCAACCTCCAATTCTCTCTAAATCACTCTGATTATTGTTATTGTGTTCGTTGTTTGACTTTTGCCTTGACCCGGCTTTTAACATCAATTCAACACTGTGAGTTCTGTTTTTCTCGTGGGTTTTGTTATTCGGCATACACACAACAATAACCCTATGATTAATTGGGTTATTGTTGTGTAAATCAAACTATTATAAATCTAGGGCTCGATTTGATTAAATTGGGGAAGAACACCCTTGCAGATTTGGATTTTTAATTATTGTTTTTCTGTTTTAAACACAACAAGGACCTGCAGCCCAGTGGTGCTATGGGGGTTGGCCAGGGGCTGAACCGGCTCTGAGCCAAGGTTCGAGCCCCATTCTATGCAATTGTTTTTTTTGTATTTTCGATTTATATGTTTAAATTTTATAATTACTCATTTTAATTATTTAAAATACTTAAAGGCCTTCAAAAATTCCCAAAATTTTACATAATGATGTTCATACCCTAAACACCATTATTCAGATTTTTATTTCTGAAAATATATTTATTTAATATATATAATAAATAAATCAAGTTTATTCTATTTTATTTATAAAAATCTATAAAAATATCAAAACGATCTTATTAATTTCCACAAAAATTATTCTAAGTTTATATAACAATAAAATTTTCTGAAATGATTTTTATTTCAGAAAAATCATTTATTTAATATTTTTAATCAATTTTTGTTAGTTTTAATCATAATTAAATCATAATAAATCCAATTTTTGGTATTTTTGCACCAAAATTTTATACAAATTATTTCTGATCATTTAGAACAGAAATATGAATTTTAAAATAATAATTCTTTAATTTTAGTATTTTTGAATATTAAAGTTAAATTTTGACAATTGGTAATAAATAGATTTAATAATCTATTTTAAAGAAAATAATTTTACAAAAATTATTTTTATACTTTAAACACATTCTTGTGACCATCCTAGATTTAACATTTATAAAAAGATTTTTAGTTATTTATTTACTAAATTTCTCTCAATTGGCGAATATTTTTAATATTAATCAAACGAGCAATTATCCCCAAATTCGAAGCCCTAGAACTTAAACATTTGTAGACTTGTTAGACTTAGACATATTTATTACCTCATTTTAGGGTGATACTTGATACATTTGGTCAACACATTTCTCAACAGATATAACATTTTATCAAGGTGAGTTTTACATAGCCCCTTTTCTATTTATCACCATTTTTGGGGTGAAACATGTTACAACATCATCATTGCAATTCAATCATCAATGTGTCTATGTGTTTTCTATGTTGCATTATGTCTTGAGCATGATTAGAGTAAGCACCATTCTAGCATAATCATTAACATTGATCAGCCGGCGGTATACATTGATAGATCTATTGGACTGACAATCCCACCCGGATACGTGCCTCCTACAAAGGTAGCGTGGGTGTTTGTTATCGTATAACATATTGGACCATGAGCGTATGGTATGTATCATTTTATAACAGTCATCAGGTGTGACAACTCGGGTAAATCTCTCTCTTTTGATTTCTACCTTTTGCTTGTTTCCTTCGTTATTTCTTTTGTTCTTTCTGTACTTGTACAAATTTTCGGGACGAAAATTCTTTTAACGTGGGGATGATGTGACACCTGGCAAATTCTGGTTAACAACGTTGTCTAGATGAAAGTCTACCTTAGCGAGTCACGCGTATATTGTACTTAACTGGGTTAGTTAAGTCGGGATATGGTTCGGGAACTATTGGTTAGTCTAGAAGATCATTGGATGTTGGTCTAGAGGTTCGTTAGATGTCGGTCCTTAACCAAGTGTACAAACGGTGACGATTTGTAGAATCGTCAAGGCATACGGAACGTACGAGTCTCGAGTCCCGGGAATTGGTGAACGAGTGTAAATATGTGTATTTACTTGTGTTATGTGTTTACAATCATTATGTGACTTGTCGGTACATGAATATGCATTAACATATGTTAAAACGGGGTTTAACGCGCAAAACACACAAGGCCAAACCCTATAGGCGAGTAGGAGGTCTACTCCCCTATAGGGGAGGCGAGTAGGGAGCCCATAAGGGCGAGTAGGCCCTACTCGTGTGAGTTATGGGCGAGTAGGCCCCTAATCACTAGAACTTTCAGGCGATTACAAGCCCTAATCGCCTGAACTGCTGCACAATCGCATGTAACGTGCTGGAACGACTAGGAACGCCTATAAATACAATACTTAACCTCCTAAACTCCCTAATATCAACCCTAGTCGTCCCATAACCGCCCCAAACACCTAAACAACCTCTGGAAGGCGATTTTGATCAAAAACACAAGGTTTCAAGGTCTAACCATCATTCTTTTACAATTCCAAGGTTTGATTATCATCCATAACACTTTGTAAACGTTTTTAATAAATCCCTAATGGTCCAGACCTGTTCATAAACGAAAAAGCTTTCTGAAAATCGTCAATAAGGGTTGTTAAACGGATTATAACTAATTAACATGCGTTATGGGTATGTATGATTAGAAAGATAGGATTTTTATGGATCTTGATGATGTTTTGATGTATTATCATGCTAGGTCAGAATTAATATTGTTAGTATGATGATAGAAAACTCAGTAATCGGATAATAGGGTTATGATTACATGCGTTAATTGATGTTACATGCTATGAGAATAGTGTTTGGATTGTTTTGGGTTGCATGCAGGACTGATTATACGAGGTTGAACGAAGGGTTTTGGGTTAAACATGTTTAGGATAGTGTTTGGGATGATATTGGGTGGTTACACACGTTCTGGATCTGATTTGGAGCGTTAAACGCGCGAAAAACCGGAACAGCATGGTTACAGGCGAGTAGCAATGCTAATCGCCTATAACTCATGCGATTACAAGGCTAATCGCCAATAAATAGGCGAGTAGAAGCCTAATCACTAGTAAGTTCATGCGAGTAGCCCTAATCACTAGTAAGTTCATGCGAATAGCCCTAATCACTAGTAAGTTCAGGGGAATAGCCCCTAATCGCATGAAGTAAAGGGGAATAGCCCCTATTCGCCTATAACAGGGGCGAATAGGATGTCTAATCACTAGTTGACTTTCCTAATCACTAGTTGACTTTTCCTAATCGCGTGTACTGCTGCTGTAAGTGTAAATTAGCATTTCGAGACCCGATTTAACATGTAGTAACATGCTAGGAACCCCGTAACATGTCTAATAACTTGGTAACATATATTTGGATGTATTTCGGTGATACGTGAACTATGTGCTATAACTTGTTGTGTGTTAACGTATGTTAAGTATACTTGCGTTATTGTATGTTTTGGAGCGTAAACATAACACGGGGAGTCTCGGGTCACCAATGGGATGTCGAGTCTTGTACTTTGGGTCGGTTAAACAGTCACGGTGTTTTCAAACAAACTTGGTTATGGTCTGGACATCTAGGGACTAATTAACCTGCGGGTTATTAGTCTAAGTACTTGTAACTGTCGTATGTTAGGTCGCCACTGTACGGGACTAACATAGCAGCTGAGTTTACTCGGGATTAGGAGTAAAGCAACTTAAGGTGAGTTTACGGCCCCTCTTTTAAACTGGTTTTATACTTTCGGGGGAGAAAACATGTGTTAAAACAACTGTTTGGTAACTACTGTCATACTATGGGTTTATACTGTGTACTACACGATCTTTGGAAGTCCCGGGGGGAACCATGAATGTGCGGGTTTGCACAACGGGGAAATGTGAATAGCGCTATTGGGAGTGACCAACCCCGCTCGTCGACTTGGAGGGTCGGCGGGTGCATATTGTCTCAAACAGGAACAACAGGAACATACATCGGGCATACTTTTGGTATTCGAGTTAGTAATGGTTTTCCAATCGTGGTAGTAACAAACGTACGCCTAGCTAGCGTATACTGGTTTTCTATTTTGTTATAGTATGGACAGGTTGACTTGGTACTTGAACTGCAAACCTGTAAACTCACCAGCATTTTTGTGCTGACGTAAACTTTTACATGTTTTCTCAGGTCGCTAAGGTAGCACAATGGAACTAGGGCGCACGCGTCTGCACGGCGTCTAGATAGAGTTGCATGATTTCATAAACATTGAACTTTGGTTATTTATGTTGAACTTTATTTTGAATAAGCTTCCGCTGTAAACGGGATTTTAAAACTATGTTTTGGTATTGCATTAATTACATTTAGACTTGTTTATTGTGATCGTTGGTTTGGATCCTGGTTTGTCATGCGCCTCGCGGTAAAACTCCGCAAGTGGATTTTGAGGGTGTGACAGATTGGTATCAGAGCCAATGGTTATAGTGAACTAGGACTGCATGTAGAGTCTAGTCTATAGCCGAGTCGCACACACTAGACGATCACATGGTACTAAACGTTATAGTGGGTTACGTATGGTCTTGTCGGGGTGTCTCTAAATCGTTGGTCTTTCTACGTTACATCATCCGTTCTATCTTAGGTTGGGTTACTTGTTTTCTAGGCAGTGTGGTCTATTGGAGTAACTCGTGTGCTCTTGAGATTTGTCCAAGGCTCGGACATCTCCCTTTCGCACTCCATTAGAAACACTTGTCATGAACTACCGTAGTATTACGGTGTATAGCTAAGAGTCTATGTTCGGTGATTTGATCTTTGAACTAGGAGAACACTTGGAGGACCATGTAGAGCGTTTTATCATTTTGGGTGCACACAAAGTCATAAAACGAAATGCATGGAAGCACTAGTGAGCTCTGGGTTTGAGGGGATAGTCCTGGATTGGATCTGGCTTTAATCTTGTGAACATTAGTGGTTATCTTTAACTGCGAAACTAAATTTTCTCGTTCTTTCTGCCAGAATCATGTCTGGAGTGCGTGGAGGACGAGGAGGTGGTCGCAATGGTGGACGCGGTGGTGGTCGTGGTGGTGCTGGTGGTCGTGGTGGAGGTATTAACCTGTCACAGGCTGATCTGAACAACTTGCTCCAGGCTGCCTTTCAGTTAGGGCACAACGGTGGTGGTAAGTTGTTTTATCCATTTTCTTTGCCTCATTGGTGAGTCTTGTGTACGTTATTCGTGGTTTCTCATACGTTTCATTTCAGGTGGTCCTGTTGACCCACCCCCACCCATGTGCACCTACAAGATGTTCCGGGACTGCAAGCCCCAGGAATTCTCTGGCACCGAGGGTGCGGTCAGTTTGCTTAGGTGGTTGGAGAAAGTGGAGTCGGTATTCCTGATGTGTAACTGTCTCCCAGAAGATCGGGTGAAGTATTCGGCTGCGTTATTTCAGGACGTGGCATTGACTTGGTGGAATGGTATTACCCAGAATATGGGTATTGGGGAGGCATATGCTATGCCGTGGGAGAACTTTGTGCAGTTGCTGAAGCGGGAGTATTGCCCGAGAGAAGAGGTACAGAAGCTGGAGCATGAGGTGTGGAACCTCAAGATGACTGGATCGGAAATCGAGAAGTATACTGTGAGGAGAAATGAGTTGGCGGTGCTGTGTCCCGATTTGCACGTGCCAGAGTATCGTAAGATTGAACATTATGTCTCCGGGTTAGTGCCGGAAATTGCAGGTTTAGTGGCTGCTGGGAATCATCCTACTTATGCGGAGGTAGTTCGATCGGCACATAGGATGACTAACTTAAAGGTGAATGAGGGGATTTTGCCTGCGAAAGGTTTGACTGCTAAGGCCCCAGAGAACAATAAGCGCAAGTGGGAAAACGACGGGAAAGGGTCTGGGTCTGCACAGCAGGGTAAAAAGTTTGATAATGGGGGTTCATCGTCTTCGGGTAATAAGCAGGGTGGTTATGCGGGAAAACTGCCCAAATGCAACAAGTGTGGACGCCATCACCAAGGGAACTGCGACAGTAACCGTTGTCACCGCTGCCAGCGAACAGGCCACTATGCTAAAGATTGTCGGGTGACACTTCCATCGACTCAGGCTCCGACCAACAGTTCAGCTCCGACTACTCAGGGTACTACAGGGAAACAAGGATGCTACAACTGTGGTGACACTGGGCATTACAAGAAGGATTGCCCAAAACTGAAACAGGGTGGGAACAACGGGAATGGTAACAACGGGGGCGGCGGCAGAAATGCACGTGCCTTCGTCATTGGAGCTGCTGAGGCTAGGCAGGACCCTGATACAGTCACCGGTACGTTTCTTCTTAATAATCATTCTGTTAGCGTGTTATTTGATTCTGGTGCCGACAAGAGTTTTGTATCCATGGACGTTAGTCGACTGCTAGATGTAGTACCTGTACCATTAGAGACCAAGTATATTATTGAGTTGGCTGACGGTAAAACGATTGAAGCTACTAGTGTTCTTCGGGAGTGTCAGTTAGGGTTGTCGGGTTTATCGTTCCCCATCGACCTTATGCCGGTACCATTGGGTAGTTTTGACGTTGTGGTAGGAATGGATTGGTTATCTTTGTATCGCGCGGAGATTGTCTGTTACGATAAGGTTATTCGGATTCCTCTCCCTGATGGAGAATTTCTTTCTGTGTACGGTATCAAGGGTGGTGTTTCGCTAAACATCATCTCTAGCATGAAAGCCCTTAAGTGTCTTCGAAAGGGGTATCCAGCCGTATTGGCGCTTTTATCTGTTTCCTCCAGTGATGAGAAGAAGATTGACGACATTCCGGTGGTACGCGAATTTCTTGATGTTTTTCCCGATGATTTATCTGGTCTTCCTCCTCATCGTCAAGTCGAGTTCGGTATTGATCTCGTACCAGGGGCTGCTCCTATTGCTCGGGCCCCCTACCGTCTTGCACCTCCCGAGATGCAGGAACTGTCCAGCCAGTTACAGGAACTCTTGGACAAGGGTTTCATCCGACCAAGTTCTTCCCCTTGGGGAGCCCCGATTTTATTTGTTAAGAAGAAGGATGGGAGTTTCCGATTATGCGTAGACTACAGAGAACTGAACAAATTGACCGTCAAGAACCGTTATCCTCTTCCACGTATCGATGATCTATTCGACCAGCTTCAGGGTTCTAGTTATTATTCCAAGATCGACTTGAGGTCCGGTTATCACCAGCTGCGCGTCAGGGAGGCTGACGTTGCAAAGACTGCTTTTCGAACATGTTATGGCCATTTCGAATTCTTGGTCATGCCTTTCGGTCTCATGAACGCACCAGCGGTTTTCATGGACTTGATGAACCGCGTCTGTAAACCATATCTGGATAAGTTCGTCATTGTATTTATTGATGACATTCTGATCTACTCCAAGAACGAGACCGAACACGGGGAACATCTGCGGTTAGTTTTGGAACTCTTGCGACGGGAACAACTTTACGCCAAGTTCTCAAAGTGTGACTTTTGGTTACGCGAAGTTCAATTCCTAGGACATGTGGTCAATGAACTAGGAATTCATGTCGATCCAGCTAAAATCGAAGCGATCAAGGACTGGGGAGCACCAAAGACGCCAACTGAGGTGCGGCAATTCCTAGGCCTTGCGGGCTATTATCGTCGTTTCATTCAGGGGTTCTCGAAGATTGCTCAACCCCTCACCACTCTCACTCAGAAGGATAGGAAGTTCGACTGGGGTGAATCACAAGAGTCAGCGTTTGAGGAACTAAAGTCTAAACTATGTTCTGCTCCTATTTTGTCTTTACCTGAGGGTTCTGATGATTTTGTCGTTTACTGTGATGCTTCCATTCATGGACTCGGTTGCGTGTTGATGCAACGCGAGAAAGTGATTGCGTATGCTTCTCGTCAACTCAAAGTGCACGAGAAGAACTACACAACTCATGACTTGGAGTTGGGTGCTGTGGTATTCGCGTTGAAAATTTGGAGACATTACTTGTACGGTACCAAATGCACCATCTACACCGATCACAAGAGTCTCCAACACATTTTCGACCAACAACACTTGAACATACGGCAGCGTCGCTGGATTGAACTTTTGAACGATTATGATTGTGCTATTAAGTACCATCCTGGCAAGGCGAATGTTGTAGCAGACGCCTTGAGCAGGAAGGAATCTTCTAAACCTCGTCGCGTTCGGGCGTTGCAACTCACTATCCATTCGTCGTTACCTGATCAACTCCGTTCTGCCCAATTGGAAGCTTTGAAGGAGGAAAACCTTAAAGCTGAAACTATGCACGGTGCCGACAAGCACCTAGAGCGAAGGCCTGATGGCCTGCACTACTTCGCAGAACGCATATGGGTTCCTTTGTTCGGGGGACTACGGGAGCTTGTCCTTGATGAGGCTCATAAGTCCCGGTATTCTATTCATCCTGGTTCGGATAAGATGTACCAAGATCTAAAGGTGCTTTACTGGTGGCCAAACATGAGGTCGGACATAGCCTCATACGTGAGCAAATGCTTGACCTGTGCTAAGGTCAAAGTGGAATACCAGAAACCGTCGGGTCTCCTGCAACAACCTGAAATTCCGGAATGGAAATGGGAACGGATTACTATGGATTTTGTCACACAACTTCCTAAATCACCAAGCGGGAACGACAAGATATGGGTGATTGTCGATCGGTTGACGAAATCAGCCCATTTTCTTGCTATTAAGGAGACCGACACCATGGATCGTTTGGCTCGTCTTTACTTGAAAGAAGTTGTTTCTAAGCACGGGGTACCTGTTTCTATTATCTCGGATCGTGACTCCCATTTTACTTCTCACTTCTGGAAGTCTTTACACAAGGCTTTGGGTACCCAACTAGACATGAGTACGGCTTACCACCCACAGACTGACGGTCAGAGTGAGCGTACGATCCAAACCTTAGAAGACATGCTGCGGGCATGTGTGATCGATTTTGGCAAGGGTTGGGAAGCTCATCTACCGTTGGTAGAATTCTCATACAACAACAGTTATCACACGAGCATCAAGGCTGCTCCGTTCGAAGCACTGTACGGACGGAAATGCCGTTCTCCTCTTTGTTGGGCTGAGGTGGGTGAGAGTCAACTCACTGGGCCTGAACTGGTGTACGAAACTTCGGAAAAGATCGTACAGATTCGTAATCGGTTGGCGGCGGCACGGGACCGGCAAAAGAGTTATGCTGATCAGCGTCGCAAACCACTGGAATTCCAAGTCAATGACAAGGTACTTCTAAAAGTCTCACCGTGGAAGGGCGTCATACGCTTTGGGAAGCGTGGCAAACTCAATCCACGATATGTCGGCCCATTTACGATCCTGGAACGGATTGGGCCGGTGGCATATCGACTTGATCTACCGACGGAGCTCGGTAACGTACATAACGTCTTTCACGTGTCAAACTTGAAAAAGTGTCTGGCTGACGAGTCTCTCATCGTTCCACTGGAAGAGATCAAGGTAGATGATCGTCTTCGGATTGTGGAAGAACCTGTTGAGATCCTTGATTACAAGATTCGAAGCCTACGTCACAGCAAGATCCGTATCGTTAAGGTTCGGTGGAACTCGAACCGGGGACCGGAATATACGTGGGAACGGGAGGATCAGATGAAGTCTAAGTATCCTCATCTCTTTCCTAAGGAAGCGTTCGAGTCGAGGCATGTCTCTTCGGCAACTGAATGAATCTCGGGTCGAGATTCCTTTTAACGTGGGGATGATGTGACAACTCGGGTAAATCTCTCTCTTTTGATTTCTACCTTTTGCTTGTTTCCTTCGTTATTTCTTTTGTTCTTTCTGTACTTGTACAAATTTTCGGGACGAAAATTCTTTTAACGTGGGGATGATGTGACACCTGGCAAATTCTGGTTAACAACGTTGTCTAGATGAAAGTCTACCTTAGCGAGTCACGCGTATATTGTACTTAACTGGGTTAGTTAAGTCGGGATATGGTTCGGGAACTATTGGTTAGTCTAGAAGATCATTGGATGTTGGTCTAGAGGTTCGTTAGATGTCGGTCCTTAACCAAGTGTACAAACGGTGACGATTTGTAGAATCGTCAAGGCATACGGAACGTACGAGTCTCGAGTCCCGGGAATTGGTGAACGAGTGTAAATATGTGTATTTACTTGTGTTATGTGTTTACAATCATTATGTGACTTGTCGGTACATGAATATGCATTAACATATGTTAAAACGGGGTTTAACGCGCAAAACACACAAGGCCAAACCCTATAGGCGAGTAGGAGGTCTACTCCCCTATAGGGGAGGCGAGTAGGGAGCCCATAAGGGCGAGTAGGCCCTACTCGTGTGAGTTATGGGCGAGTAGGCCCCTAATCACTAGAACTTTCAGGCGATTACAAGCCCTAATCGCCTGAACTGCTGCACAATCGCATGTAACGTGCTGGAACGACTAGGAACGCCTATAAATACAATACTTAACCTCCTAAACTCCCTAATATCAACCCTAGTCGTCCCATAACCGCCCCAAACACCTAAACAACCTCTGGAAGGCGATTTTGATCAAAAACACAAGGTTTCAAGGTCTAACCATCATTCTTTTACAATTCCAAGGTTTGATTATCATCCATAACACTTTGTAAACGTTTTTAATAAATCCCTAATGGTCCAGACCTGTTCATAAACGAAAAAGCTTTCTGAAAATCGTCAATAAGGGTTGTTAAACGGATTATAACTAATTAACATGCGTTATGGGTATGTATGATTAGAAAGATAGGATTTTTATGGATCTTGATGATGTTTTGATGTATTATCATGCTAGGTCAGAATTAATATTGTTAGTATGATGATAGAAAACTCAGTAATCGGATAATAGGGTTATGATTACATGCGTTAATTGATGTTACATGCTATGAGAATAGTGTTTGGATTGTTTTGGGTTGCATGCAGGACTGATTATACGAGGTTGAACGAAGGGTTTTGGGTTAAACATGTTTAGGATAGTGTTTGGGATGATATTGGGTGGTTACACACGTTCTGGATCTGATTTGGAGCGTTAAACGCGCGAAAAACCGGAACAGCATGGTTACAGGCGAGTAGCAATGCTAATCGCCTATAACTCATGCGATTACAAGGCTAATCGCCAATAAATAGGCGAGTAGAAGCCTAATCACTAGTAAGTTCATGCGAGTAGCCCTAATCACTAGTAAGTTCATGCGAATAGCCCTAATCACTAGTAAGTTCAGGGGAATAGCCCCTAATCGCATGAAGTAAAGGGGAATAGCCCCTATTCGCCTATAACAGGGGCGAATAGGATGTCTAATCACTAGTTGACTTTCCTAATCACTAGTTGACTTTTCCTAATCGCGTGTACTGCTGCTGTAAGTGTAAATTAGCATTTCGAGACCCGATTTAACATGTAGTAACATGCTAGGAACCCCGTAACATGTCTAATAACTTGGTAACATATATTTGGATGTATTTCGGTGATACGTGAACTATGTGCTATAACTTGTTGTGTGTTAACGTATGTTAAGTATACTTGCGTTATTGTATGTTTTGGAGCGTAAACATAACACGGGGAGTCTCGGGTCACCAATGGGATGTCGAGTCTTGTACTTTGGGTCGGTTAAACAGTCACGGTGTTTTCAAACAAACTTGGTTATGGTCTGGACATCTAGGGACTAATTAACCTGCGGGTTATTAGTCTAAGTACTTGTAACTGTCGTATGTTAGGTCGCCACTGTACGGGACTAACATAGCAGCTGAGTTTACTCGGGATTAGGAGTAAAGCAACTTAAGGTGAGTTTACGGCCCCTCTTTTAAACTGGTTTTATACTTTCGGGGGAGAAAACATGTGTTAAAACAACTGTTTGGTAACTACTGTCATACTATGGGTTTATACTGTGTACTACACGATCTTTGGAAGTCCCGGGGGGAACCATGAATGTGCGGGTTTGCACAACGGGGAAATGTGAATAGCGCTATTGGGAGTGACCAACCCCGCTCGTCGACTTGGAGGGTCGGCGGGTGCATATTGTCTCAAACAGGAACAACAGGAACATACATCGGGCATACTTTTGGTATTCGAGTTAGTAATGGTTTTCCAATCGTGGTAGTAACAAACGTACGCCTAGCTAGCGTATACTGGTTTTCTATTTTGTTATAGTATGGACAGGTTGACTTGGTACTTGAACTGCAAACCTGTAAACTCACCAGCATTTTTGTGCTGACGTAAACTTTTACATGTTTTCTCAGGTCGCTAAGGTAGCACAATGGAACTAGGGCGCACGCGTCTGCACGGCGTCTAGATAGAGTTGCATGATTTCATAAACATTGAACTTTGGTTATTTATGTTGAACTTTATTTTGAATAAGCTTCCGCTGTAAACGGGATTTTAAAACTATGTTTTGGTATTGCATTAATTACATTTAGACTTGTTTATTGTGATCGTTGGTTTGGATCCTGGTTTGTCATGCGCCTCGCGGTAAAACTCCGCAAGTGGATTTTGAGGGTGTGACATCAGGGTTGATTATGCACTCGATTTATTTCTAGTATGTTCTCACATATGGACTAGATTGACATGACACATGAATTGCACAACATTTTATTCAATCATCAAAAACCTATGTAATTCTCACCAACTTTTGTTGACCCAAAACATTTTCAACCTAACATGTTTCAGGTTCTATTTGCTTGAAGATTTGAATTGATGCTTGAAGATACGTGTATAGTTTTATTCAAATTGATGTACAAATTCTAGAACAATTGTATGTAATTCCTTTAAATCATTTAATGGAATCTATTATTCACCATGAGCTACTGAACAATCATCATTACGTGACATCCCGATGTTTCCGCCATCGGTTGGGGTGTTACAAAGGTAAAGTAATGGTTATATGTGAATGATTATGCTATGATACAATTACGTAACATGTCAACTAATTATGTAATGAAATGCAAAAAAAACCATATGTGTACAAAAAAAATCACGTAACAATGTAAAAGAAAATGTTTCAATGTCAATTTAACAAAAAAACATAATCAATCATCGCCAACTTCATATTCCGAATCTAGACTATTATCCGCATCTGCTTCATTGACGGGTTCTTTCCCTTTGTTGTTAGCTGTTGCAGTCCCTTTAAGAACTTCACAGGTGCGCCTATCATGACCACTACCCCCACATACTTTGCAATTTCTTGATCTCTTCCCTGCACGACTAATCGCTTGTTCACGTTTTGATTTAAACCTTTTGCGTGACCCACAACCCTTATTCCTAATACCATGAGGAACACGAACAGCAACCTCAGTTTGATGTGGAGCCCCAATAATAGCTTGAATAATTTCTTTCTTCTTGGCTGATATCCTCTGAATACCAGCTTCATCTGTCTTCTCTTTCGTCGCTTTTAGCTCGTCTCTAAACAGCTTCAACTTTTCAAAATCAGTAATCAACTTATTAACTACATACTCACTCAAATGCATTATATCACGAACAACATCATTAACACTTTGATGGTCCCCATTTTCATCAGTGTGCATCACCAACGACAAGCTCGACCGAGAGGGACTATTACAAATAACATCACTCCTCTAGCGATCAAGAATGTATCTGCTGGGAATTTCATTTATATCACACAACATTAAAACTAAAAAAGCATGTCGACACAATAAACCATATCGCTCAAAACGCTTGCAAGAACATAAAATTGTCAAATCTTTCAGGTTAAATTTAACCTGCAATACAAAAAATATCTCCATAAAAATAAAATACGTAATGAGGTATATGAAAGTGAGAGACTAATGAAACAGGTAATTACGTAATGTCTGTTACAATGATATGTAAAAAATTACGTAACATAAAAAATAAACTATACATACCTCTATCAAACCGGCACCATACGCAGAACGATCTTTTATTAGAAACGTCCCTATATCTCCTTCATGTGAAAGAAAGACATTTATGCATTTATGCACAGCTCCGTAAATTTCTTCTTGGGCATCAAAGAAAATACTTCTTGTATATAATTTCACAGCTTGCACCTCAATAGGATAATCAGTCCAAAAATCCGGTGTTTTATACCTCGTCTCATGATCATTTTTCCTATGAGTATACCTTTGAGATTCCATGGCAGTATCAAAATGACTAATAAACTCAAGAAGCGTTAATTGAGCATTTGAAACTTGACCAAAGAAATGATTTTCACATTCAGATCTTGAAGTAGTACGCATAAGACCTGACATTGGCTCATCGCGATAAAAAGCAGGAATCCACATTACTCTATTTGAATAAATGTCACACAACCAGTCGTGGTAAAAGAGATTAAAATCAAAAACAAGTTGCTCCCATCCCTTTTCAAACTCTTCTGGTGAAATAGAATCTGTCCAAACAATGTCGCAAATACGCTGTTTAAAATCATCATTGTTGCATAATGCAGGACCAACCTATAAAAATAACAAAAACACATATTGTTATGAATTTGAATAATCACGTAATAAAATATGTTATGCAAATAAAAAGCCTTGAAAATCACGTAACATACACAAAATCAAAAAATCATATCATAAAAATAATCACGTAATAACAATATGGTATACAGATAAAAGCCTTGAAAATTACGTAACATACAAAAAATCAAAAATCATAGCAAAAATGACATATACCTTATCAGCAACCTTTTTCATGATGTGCCACATGCACAATCTATGCCTACTATTTTGTAAAACTAATACAACTGCTTGTTTTATAGCAGGATCTTGATCGGTAACTACAACAAACGGTTCTTTACCAAAACACTTCTTGAAACAAGTTAACAGCCATGAGTAGGATTCAATTGTCTCTGAACTCAGCAATCCAGCACCTAGAGTTATATTGTTGCAGTGATTATCGATACCGGTAAATGGAACAAATACCATCTTGTATCTAAAAAAGAAAAAAAATTAATTAAACTGAAATAATTACGTAAAATGAATAACATAATTACGTAATGAACTTACTTGTTAGAATTGAAAGTAGCATCGAATGAAACAACATCACCAAAAACTTTATAACTTCTTTTTGCATGCTCATCAGCCCAAAATAATCCAGTTAACTGTCGTTTAGTGTCATGACTATACTCAAAATAAAAATCAGGAAGAAAGTCCTGCTTCTTCTGCAGCATATTAACTACCATATCCGCATCATACTCACCAATATATAAGTTCAAATCCCTTTTAAAATTTTTGAAATCTGCAGCAGTAGCACCAACTTGTTCAAAACCACCATAAATTGTCCTCATTAGATTAAAAGCCTTAACAGGACCCATGTTTACTTTGGATATATTGCATAACACTTGCATTTGTTGATATGTCAAATTACGTGATGATAGAAGAAATTGCATATCTTCTGGAGAAACCAAGTAATGGTTATGCTCTTCAACAAACTTTGAAACTTTAAAATTTTGTCCATTCTCTGACGAAAAAACTATATGAGCATTACAACCTGTTCTCTGTGATGGTTTATTCCTACTTTTACCATTTTGAAGACTATCAAACGCTTTACAAGATTTGAATCCTTCCTTTGAACAAACCAAATGCTTCAACTTAAGAATCTCACCATGGACATATTGACCTCCTTTGCGAACACTAAATCCAGCATTTTTTGCATATGTCACATAAAACTCATACGCATGATCAATCGATGGAAATACCATATCAACACATGGCGTCATAGAAGAGGCAACTTGTGGTTTATAAACTGTTGAAACAGCCTGAGTAGAACTACTTTCACCTCTATCATTGAAAATAAAACCTGAAAATCACGTAATAACTATTAACACAGTAACATAATGGCCTAATAAAGCATAAAATATAATAACGTAATAAAATAACGTAATGAAAGTTACGTAACATGAATATAATAAACAAACAAAAAAACACATAAAATTGTGACATTGTGATATGAAACAAACAAAAACACAAAAAATAACGTAAAAACTATCATTAATACAAAGAAATCAAACAAAAAAAGATGAATTTAATAACAAAACAAAGAACAAATAACGTAATGCTTCCATAAATAGAAAAACAACGTACAATCAATAAAAAAAAAGCTGAATTTAATTCAAATTCTACAAAACAGAAAACGAAATCATTAAAAAGAACGCAATCGAACAAAACATTACGTAATATATAGCTCAAATCATACCTGCACAATCATTATTCACAGACATCTTTAATGAATGAATAAAGGAAAATCGTTTGGAGATATAATCGAAAGAGAATGAACTGATTTATGATTGAATGAACTGATTTATGATTGAATGAACTGAATTATGATCAATATTTATACTGAATTCAAAATCTAAAAACAGAGTAAATACGAATTTGAAAATCTGATCCTTTTATAAAAGATATGGGTTTTAAATATCGAGTAAAATGACGATACTACCCTTCAAGAAAACGCGCGTAGAAGCCTTCGCACGCTTCGCACGTTTTTTAAACTTTTTATTTGAACCGATCCCTATATATATATATATATATATATATTATATATAATAAACCAAAACATTTTTGATGACATGGCACTCAAGGAGGCATTCTCCCCCTTGAGTGTGCCATGTGTCATCTTATGTGTCACTTGGTATTTAAGTTAAAAAAAAATTAAACATCACAAGTTTTCATCACACAAACCACACGTGAAACCTAAAACATTCATCTAACCCTAAATTCCCCTCTCTATCTCTCTCTTCCATCTCTCCTGCAAAGATTCTGATCGATTAGGATTTATGTGTAGATCTCTTCAAACCATAACAAGCGATCAGTGTGCCTGTGATTCAAGGTTTGTTTATCTTTAGGATTTTTTTTATTTATTTTAGGTTATCATCGACAACCTCTATTCAAGAAGGTATCCAATTAATATTTTCTCTATGTTTTCCGATTTAAGTTACATATTCATCTTCACAGGGTCACTTTCTTGGTGAATTGCAAACTGTTTCCACCACATACCTGTTTAGAGAGAGAGAGAGAGAGAGAGAGAGAGAAAGAGTGGAGCGGTGGTGGTGGCGGCTGAGTTTTTAGAGAGGGAGAAAGAGTGGAGCGGTGGTGCCGGGTTTTTAGAAAGAGAGGGAGGAGTGGTGGTGGCGTCTGGGTTTTAGAGTGAACCTTTTGAGTTTCTTCATTCTCCTCCTCCCCCAAACCCTAGATCAAAACACCCAATAAACCATGGCGACGTCTCCTTCAACCCAGCCGGCTGGGGCCCACCAGACGCCACCGACTCCACCACCAACACCCCCTTCGCCCCTTTCTCCTGTTCCGACAAGCTTCCCAGAAACCTCTCTCTCTGAAACCTATTATTATTATTATTATTATTATACTTCATCTGAACACGATTTAATTAAAGATAGTTTGTGATTTTGTTTTGTGAATTTTGTTGATTATTTTCAGGATTTTGTTGACTGAAAGTTTAGTCAAAGACCTGTTTGTTCTTCATTATTCGTGTAAATGTAAGTGTTTCTGGTTAATTAAGTTAATTGAAAGCATAGGATGAGGTTTTGTGTGATTTTGTTTAATTGTCTGTTGAATGAATTTGGATGCAGTTTAGATAAGATCTGGATGGAATCATATATATTTGGCTGATTTGTGTAGTTCTGTAATGAATTAGGTACGATTGTTTTAATGGTAAAACTTATTATGGAACAGAATAAACATCAAGGTAATGGCACTATGGTTTGGTATTGTGCCTATGGTAATCGATACGAATAGGATACTATAGATGCTATTTTGTAATATTTATGTCGATTTTGCATTAGGAGGTATGTAACAGAGGGAATGATATGAAATTTTCCCTGAAAAAAGGTTTTGAATTGCTTTTTTTAGCTATGTATGTGTTCTGAATTTGCAGCAATTGTTCATGGAAGCCACTCAAGGCGGGACCATGGAAGGCTTCTTTAAGTTAATCTCTTAATTTCATACACAATTAGAACCTCCTTACTGGCTACCCTTGCCATGGTTTTGAATGCACTTTCTATTGATCCTGGTAGAAAATGGAAAGGTACCTTTGATTTTGATCCCAATATATAATATACTTTACTATGTTGTCAAAGGCGATACAAGCACTAAAGGCGATTAGGCGTCACTCGGAGCCTAGATGCAAGGCGCAAAAAAAAAGCGCTAGCCTGGATTTAAAAAAAAAAACACACTAGAGAAAAAAACTAGAAAATATATTATACGTTGAAAATCAGTACTATTACTGAATGTCTTTTTTTAGCGGTGTTTGCCGAATGTCTTAACTAGGTTTTTGGATATACCGAAAACGATGACGGTAAGAAGTTTGTATTTGACCAAGATTTATCCCTTGAAAACGTCAAGGTTTACGGGGAGGACATTTTAAATGACAAGCTTAAACCTTTGTACAAGTCGATCCGGTTCCCGAGCAGGTAATTTGTTTGGGCCCAACTTCACTCAAAACTCGCCCGTTTGATGCTATTAGGGTAACTTATTTCATTTGTGTGAAATATAATAATGAGTTATTATAATAGGCGGAAGTGAGAGCATTCTTTGATGTGCACGAGCAAGAAGGAAGTTACCTGGGAGGAGTTCATCTTGAAATGACGGGTCAAAACATGACTGCCTGTATTGGTGGTTCTAGAACTGTGACCTTTGAGTTACCACACCCATTGTAACCCTCGGCTTAATGCATCCCAGTCTTTAGAGCTCGCCTTCATCATAGCCAAGCGGCTCACAAAGAGAAGAATGGGAGCTAAACAATCTCTGTCCACTTGAAATGCTTGGGATCTTAATATTCTGTTTTAGGGGTTGATGTCGTAAGGTGAAATGGATCTTTTGGTATTTTCTTTGTAAAAAAGTATCTAATGTAGGTTGATACATACATGCCATTTTTATAGTTTCGATACTTCTAATTTTATTCACCTTACTTAGGTTTGTCAACCCAGGAAGCTCCCGGGGTATAAACTAGTTTGACATATCTAAGGTTTAAACTTAAAAAGAAGCAACCTAAAAAGTAATTTGTTCTTTACTTGGTAACCATCAACTTCAACATGAGACATTCTTTGCCTCGTCTTCAATCCAAACCACACCATTAATTAATTAAATAACGAAGTCCCTTTCCATCTATTTCCAAATCCATTTATCCTAGCAAACTAAACAATGGCAGAAGCTGAATCGAGATCTTTGGAGTACACACCTACATGGATTGTCGCGGTGGTCTGTTCTATCATAGTAATCATCTCTTTGCTTGCTGAGCGCGGTCTTCATCATCTTGGCAAGGTACCATCATATTTCAGTATATCATATATATTTGCTGCAAAACATAACACTTTTAATTAAAAAGCAACAAACCTCCGTCTCATTAGCAACCTCATCATCTATTTTTTTTTCTTTTTAACTTAACCTCTGTCTAAATTCACTAGTGGGTGTCCGTGCGTTGCAGCGGGAGCACAACATTATTAAAAACGAAGCAATAAAAATAAATAAATATGTAATGATAAATGCAAACAAGGATAGGGCACGTGTCATATTGTTTTGTTGCATTTTACATGAGACAAAAAAGAACATCATAGACTCATCATGAAGGCTTGGCATGATAACCAAGCTTCGATATACGTGTAACTTTTAATTAATATATAGTAGTGTAAAGTTGGAAAAAAAGAAGTTTGTTTTTAAAATTTTTGGGTAACCTTTCTAAATACTTTATAACATAGATATAGATATAGATATAGATAAAAGCATTTAGGAATTCTCTATATCTAATTTTTATAGTCATGTATGTACAAATATTGTCAACGTCGGGTGAGGGGAAAATTTTAACCATTGTATTTTTCATAAGTAAGGAGAAAATTTAAACTATTGCATCTTACACATCTTTAGTTACTACTAAAGATTCATTGTCTTTATTGTTTTGAATGATGTAGTTTTATTGTTTAAAATTATTCAACTTAAACTACCGGCTCGATTATTACGAATTTATTTTTGATCTATTTTTTGCATTTTTTATTTTAACTCTCATGTTTATAATAAATAAACATACCTCATTCATTATTTTACTCTACAAATATGTAGTAAGTTTTCATCATTTCATGCTATGTTTATGTCTCAATTTATAAACATTGTTTAGGTTTATAATTATTCAACTCAAACTACGGCTCGATTGTTACGAAATTATTTTCATTCTATTTTTTACATTTATTATTTTAACTTTCATGTTTACAAAACATAAACATAGTTCATTCTTTGTTTTACTCTACGAGTATGTGGTAAGCTTCCTTCACTGTATGCCATGTTTATTTCTCATTTTATTATAATAAGTCAAATGGCATCACCAATTTAAATAATTAAAAATATATGACGTTGATTAATCCGTCCATATGCAAGTTGTTGTCCACAATATATGACATGTAATGAATGAGTGTCTTTTTTACCAACAACCCAGTTGTGTATACCACTATATAATCGTAAGATGTTATATATTGTATTCAGATCATATGGATATTTTGTGATTTTTAATCGCAAAATCTTATTTTTTATGACAACCCTTAAGATTTTTCTATACATTAACCCATGAGTAAAGCCATAATATGGTCATGTTTCTTATGCATGTCAAACCTTAACATACAAAACCATCTCACTCAACCTTATATATCAATTTTTGTACCTTACCTATCAATTTTATGAGCGACTCCGATAGTTCCATGCATCAATATATTATTCGATTTCTTTTCTATGAACTTCCTAAAAATAAAAATACAACCCAAGATATTAGCTGTATAAAAGATTATATAAAACAACAAAGCATGGATTGGTTGGGGGCGTAAACACATAATGTTTGCAAGAATATTGTTTTAATGGTGAACAAAAGGTTACCTTAAGATCAGTACCCTATATTTCACAAATTTTTGAACGACCAAAGACAACATAACGGTTATCCGCAATATTCTTGTACACGAAATCCCATATGAATTTGCAGAAACAAAAGAAAATGGTTCATTAATTGTTTTCATGGTAGAATGAAGCCATAAGATATCAATAAGAATAAGACCTCATAGAGGTACAAATTGAAGAAAGAAGTCGGTGACAATGTCTACTAACAAACCAAAGATTATCAAGAGAATAAAGAATGATAGTTGTTTTATTGAGATGTATATATAGTCACATAGTTCGCTGGTGGAGCCACGATCTTCAATCCAGATCGCCCGTACCAAAACGCGGTACGAACATGTTCCGAGTTCGCTCCGGATCGTGATTCGGTACATGAAAATGACGTTCCTAGTTTGAAACTCTTATTTGGTGAAACCCAAGACACAAATCATTTGATTCATGTTGAAAATATGAAATCCAAGGTTTATGCTTAAGGAATTGAAGATGAAGATGAAGAAATTGAAGCTTTAGCAGTGAATATTATGAAGAACAATGAAGTTGAAGCACAGGACAATGAAGATGAAGTTTTGGATTTGCAAATGAGGATGAAAGTGATGACGGCTGATTCTTGGTTTTTAACCTAATACCCCTTTTAATTAAGTTACACACTTACACCTTAATGTTTTTTCTTTTTACAATTATAACCCAAAACTTTATCTACTTGTTTTTTTTTTTTTTACTTATTTCAACTCTTATTTGGTGGGTATTTAGTTTATACGGTATATCGTACCGAAGCGATCCGAAATGAGCCTACCCCCGCTCGTACCGAATTTTAGAGACCTAGCAAATTGCGTTTCCATTCCACGATCCGTACCGGATCGTACCGCGAACTATGTGACTATGATACCAACACAATGGCCACTATTTATAAGACTCTAATGGAAGGTCTAGACATAAATGAAATAAAGGAGTTAGGAACATGGATAGTCACCAATAACATTATTATTTCATAATCAACTTAATTGTTAATGTAAAAAAGACAACTTCATTCATTTACTACCTTCATTAAGTTATTGTACCATATGCATTATATGTTGTAATTACTTAAATTTGGTTGGAATATTTCCCTCATGCTTTATAATATGGTATAGATATACTTTATTTTTAATTTATTTACTTATAAAATATGTTATTTATTTAATATAACTATAAAAATAAATAACCATTATTATTCTTTGAAGGCTTTTGGTTTCTATTTGTTGGGTTCATTAAAGGATAAGCGTTTCCCTCTTGTCTTGTATCGTAAATATCTTTTAAACGTTAATATTTTTTATATACGAGATTTTTTTTAAGAAAAAAATTACACCAAATTAACGAGAATATTATTATCTTTCCAATGAGTACCATAGTGCTATATAAAAAACGGAGAAATTTGTGGGGTTTATTTTCAAATATATTTTACTCTACTAATAAATCACTACTTATGGTTTTTTATATTTGATTAAGAAACGATAAACATAACTTCATAGGCAGATATTCGTTTTTTTTATATTTGAATATGATAACTTATGGCAGAGATTTGTTTAAAATAAATAATAATAATAATAATATTCATTAATCATATATTAGCAAGTCATTAATTATGTTGTCATATTTGATATTTTATTATGTCATATTAGATATTTCAACCCCGGGACGTTCCCGGGATAAAAACTAGTAACTAGATGAGCTATGCTTGTAATTTACTCTATTTGATTTTCAATGATAATTTTTGCAATTTATTGAAATTAGATTTATTTATTAAAATTATTAAAATTTAAAATTTAAGAAGTATACTAAATTAAATAATTATTTTCTACACGTTTTAATATATATCTATATCACACGAGCGTAGTATATGTAAATATTTCTTCGCAGCAGACGGTTGGCTTCTTGATGTTGCCTTTACTAAACAGCAGTTAAGGTTGGATTCATTCTTGTATATATAATAAACCAAAGACATTTTAATGACATGACACTCAAAGAGGCATTCTCCTTCTTGAGTGTGTCATGTGTCATCCCATTTGGCATTGAGATATTTTAGGAAAAAAAAATTAAAAATAAAATTAGATTTTTCTCTCTCATGATTCCTTCCATAATTTTTAAACGTTAATATCTTTTATATACGAGTTTTTTTAAAGAAAAAAATTACACCAAATTAACGAGCGTTTTATTATCTTTCCAACGAGTACCATAGTGCTATATAAAAAACGGAGAAAAAACGACTATTTTTTTGTGGGGTTTTGTTCATACAGGAAAAAAACATAAAGTGTTCAGGTAAATCATTAATCATGTATAGGCAAGTCACTAATTATGTTCAAATCAGTAAATATGAATTCTATTCTCAACATGCGTTAGCATTGGAGTTATACATTGTTTTAGGTTAGATATTAATATTAGAGTTATACATTGTTTAAGGTTATGCGTTAACATTGGAGATACATTTTTAATTGTTTTAGGTTAGGTGCTACCCAAAGTTTTTATGCATGCAACTGTAAAGCGCATCATTCTATTTCATATGTAAAATTAATATGTCATATTAGATTTCTCAAACCCGGGACGTTCCCGGGGCATAATCTAGTTTTTTTATAAAACAATACTTTTATCTATCTAAACCACCTCAATAAGCCTAATTCGTATCTACCATCAAGCACTACGTCAACTTTCATATCCACTACCAATATTGTCATGTGTTATCTATATTTGTCAAGGTCATCCATATTTTTAATATTTAGAATTATCTATTAATATTATTAAAACTTAAACATTTTAAATTATAAAAATATACTAAATCAAATAATTACAATATATACATTTTAGTATTTATTTTTTTATAAAACAATACTTCTATCCATGTAAACCACTACTGATAAGCCTAATTCGTATTTGCCATTAAGCACCACGTACACTCTCATCTCCACCGCCATTGCTATCATGTATTATCTATATTTGACAAGGTTTTATATATTGATACATAGAATTATCAATTAAGATTATTTAAAATCTTTAAATTATATAAATATATTAAATTAAATAATTATACTTTATGCGCTTTAATAATATTATTAACTAATTCTACTTCAGGCAACACACCAAATCAGTGCGTTTTAAATATAGGCAACGCATGGCGACAATTGCGGTGAAGATGAGAGTTGACGTGGTGCTTGATGGCAGATACGAATTATGCTTATAGGCGATAGTTTATATGGATAAAAGTATTGATTTATAAAGGATACATACTAAAACGCAAAAAGTATAATCATTAATTTAATATATTTTTATAACTTAGAATTTTATGTTTTAATAATATTAATAGATAATTCTAATTTAAATAAATTTCAAAATTATCTTTGTAACCAAATAGAGTTAATTACAAGAATATCTAGTTATAATAGGGCATACTAGTCATTTTATCGAAACTTAACTAGAAAAATTAACGGAGTTGGCCTTAGTACCCTAACATGTTACAAAACTAAAAGCATAAAACCCTTAACATGTTAAAAAAAATAAAGTTAGTACTCTAAGATGTTACTTTCTATAAACCATAGGGACTATCAGTGTAGTTATCTCTTTATTTATCTTCTGTCTAAATTCATATACTTTATTTTTAATTTATTTACTTATAAAAAATATTATTTATTTAACATAACTATGAAAAAAAAACTAAATGTATTAATTAAAAATATTAAATAAATAAGAGTATGAAAAAACAAAGTAAATTAGTAAATAAAAATATTAAATAATAATGGCCAGTATTTAATTTTTAATTTATATTTCTAACGGCTTCTTTTCAAACAGTTAGTTTCAGTGCCTATAAATTGAACCTAACTTTTTCACTTCTAAACACAATATTCACCACAAGCACGTACTCATTAAAAAATGGCAAAATGAGGTTGGACTGAGGATAAAGATGTAGCTTTGATTTTCTCTTGGATTCACTTCTGTAAGAACGAGTTACAATGAGATGTACCATTTAAAGAAGCCATATTTCAAAAATTACAACAATGTGTAGGTGAAACGGATCGCAATTCGGTCCAAGCTCTTTACATAAGAGCATCTTTACCTCTCCGCCCTACTTTATGTTAAACTTAGCCTTGTACTTTAAGGAAAATATTAAACTTAGCATTAGAAGGTTACTTAGTTTAAACATTTCTTCAACACTGTGATGGATCACAGTGCCGGTGGAATAGAGGTTGAAGCAATTGCCGAGGCCCTTCGCCTATACCAGAGGCAGCACAATAACATATTTACTCACATCGCTACCTAACAAATAATAAAAGTCAGAGTGGCACATTCAAATTCTGACTCCGACGGTTCAGGGTTTGATGATTGGTTTAATTATGTACTCTTTAATTATCAACTAATTAAAAACAAGTTTTGTGTTGAAATGTTTACACAGTTGTTAAAGCGAAGAGGTCAAGATGCTCTTTACGAGGCCTTGCAAAAACTACAAGAAGGTTTGTTCACAACAAGATATAAAAAAAAATTAACTTATATACTAATTAGAACAAAAAACTAAACAATTTGTATTAACGAATACATATATGTTTTAATGTCAGAATTGATGTTGTTGGGATTCATATCATTGCTATTGACGGTTTCTCAACGTATGATAAGCAAAATATGCATACCAACACATCTTGCAAATCACATGCTTCCTTGCAAACTGAAGAAAGAGACTCCTTCGACCACCGAACATCTTAACTTCGGTTATGGGCGGCATCTTCTGTCCGAAGATCCTGGAGTACAGATTTGTGCACACAAGGGAAAGGTGCCATTGGTCTCCTTAGAAGGACTGCACCAGCTTCACATATTCATATTCGTTTTGGCAGTTGTGCATGTCATATTCTGTGCAACTACAATGGTCCTTGGCGTTGCCAAAGTAATGTTCTACTTCATCTTTTCTAACATTATCATTTTGATTTAGCTTTTTACTAATTATTACTTTTCTAACATTATCATTTTGACTTAGCTTTTTACTGATTATTAATCACAAACTGTTAGAAAGTTGAAAAGACTCGTTCCAAATGACAACATTCATTCATGATTTTTTTCTTAAGTTAATCTTATGTATCGTGTAGATAAAGGAATGGAAGCGTTGGGAGGACTCCCTCAAGGTTCCGGAAGGACATGGGAAAACTAGTAACATTCTTTCTTTCTTTCTTTCAATTCCATCTTCTTGTTTCAATGGGATCGTCTTGTTTCGTCAACAATATTCTTTTGTTCTAGGTCATTTTCATCTTCCTCATCTTCACCATCATCATCAGCGACAATTCTTCACGCAACGGACTATCGGGCATTACAGAAAGTTGCCAGTGCTGAGATGGATAGTTAGTCAACTTCTTAAAAATTTAAATGTGAATGTCACATTAAATTATTCATCATTTTGAACACTCTATTGTTTGTAGGTGTCATTTTTCAAGCAATTTTATGGATCAGTGACCAAGGCAGATTATGTTGCACTTAGAACAGGATTCATAAAAGTAAATAATTTTAACTCTTTAATTACTCTTTTATGTTTTTTTTCATATTATTATTATTTTATGTGACATAATTTTGTGTTTGGTCATGTAGGAACATTGTCCCGGGAACCCAAATTTCAATTTTTACAAGTACATGTTACGAACACTAGAGTATGATTTTAAGAGGATTGTTGGCATTAGGTATTCTTATTGTTCCGACCAAATTTTGATTTTTGATTTTTGATTTTAGAGCTAGTAAACTTATAAGTTAACTAACCTAACCTCTATGTTAAACTTTTTATACTTCGACAGTTGGTATTTGTGGCTCTTTGTTGTGATCTTTTTGCTACTCAACATTAGTGGTAAGTACACTTGTCATTGTCAATATCTATTAGCGTGACTCGAATACATATATACATTATATACTCATTAATATATATATATATATATATATATATATATATATATATATATAAATGGGTCAAGTTATTCTACAGAGTGTAACGAAAATGAGAAGGGTGAGAAGGATACAAAAACACAATAGATCACAAAATATGACATAATGAGCCACAAAATATAACACAATGCTGAAGAAAGACAACGAATTGCAAAAATTACACAATGATGAAAATAAGAAAAAGATACAATGCTACATAAAAGACACAATGATATAACGTATACTCTAAAAACTATAAGCTAAAAACCCAAAAAAGCGAAGACCTAAAAACTAACATCGTAGGGTTCGATGAGACGGTTCCGTTGCCGTTTGAATGAGTTTAATCGGAGTCCGTTTGATACCCTTCCTACGACTTCCTATTTTTCTTTCACTGTGTATTTGATCATAACCCATATTATATTATATATATATATATATATATATATATATATATATATAGAGAGAGAGAGAGAGAGACCCCTTAGCTTTCAGCATTGACACTTACATTTTCTTAACTTTTTAAAACTTTGTATTTTATTTTGATTTCACCTCGTGTTACGTGTTTATTTTTATGGACATGTCGGTATAAATATAAGTTAGTTTAAGTCTAGACTTAAATTTTTTCAGAAGTGAGTCAGGTCAAACATAATAAGTTTTCGTGCTTATTTTTATGTACGTTTAAGTTGGTCTACCTTTTGATGCAAATTTTGTTCAGAAACGAGTCAGGTCAAATATAATACAACAACAACCTTACCCAGTAAATCCCACAATTAGCTCAGCTAAGAGTAGGGTCTGGGGAGGGTGGGATATAGGCAAACCTTACCCCTATCCTTGCGAATAGAGAGGCTGCTTCCAGAGAGACCCCCGGCTCGACAACACAAAAACGACTAGCAAACAACACTAAAAAACTAATAAAGAGATACTAAATTTATATAAACATTGAAAGAGTCATGTATTAGAACAAAAGTATATATGCCATAAAAACAACATAACACATATAAAACATTGAAAGTGTCATGTATTAGAACAAAAGTATATATGCCATAAAACAACGTAATCCATATACAAACATTGGAAGTGTCATGTATTAGAACAAAGGTATATATGCCATAAAAACAACATAACCCATAAACACCTAGAGAAACAAGTCCCCCATATCAACCTCCTACCGGTGTAAGAAAGAAGACTAAGCTCCTAGCACGACGCTATGATACAACCCAACCCTCCCTAATAATCCTTAACCTTAGTCTTGCGCCTCCACGAAACCCTATCCTCGACCATGTTCTCAGAGAGGTGCATCTCTACTAAATCATGCCTAATCCGCTCATCCCAAGTCAATTTGGATCTTCCTCTACACCTCTATCCCTCTACAGTGAGGGTTTCCACTACTCTAACTAGGGCTATCATTTTCCTCCTCTTCACATGCCCATACCTCCTTAATCTTGTCAGATATACTAGCCACCCCTAACCTTTCCCTAATTACCTCATTTCTTATTCGGTCCACCCTAGTGTGTCCACACATCCACCTTAGCATCCTCATTTATGCTACCTCCATCTTGCGAGCTTATGTATTTTTGATGGCCCAACAATCTGTCCCATATAACATAGCAGGTCTCACTGCAACCCTATAGAATTTTCCCTTTAATTTAGTTGGGAACCTTTTGTCACATAAAACCCCACTGGCGGCCCTCCACCTATACAAACCAGCTTGTATGCAATGGGTGACATCACCATTTAGCTCACCATCCCTTTGAACAAAAGATCCTAAGTACTTGAACTTAGTTGCCTGCGGGACAACTTGGCCTTCAAACCTAACATGGGTATTTTCATCATGGCCTGCACCGCTGAAACCACAATACATGTACTCAGTTTTAGAATGGCTTATCCTTAAACTCTTGCCCTCTAAAGCTACACGCCAACCCTCTAGCTTCTCATTCAGACTATGTTTGGACTCTGCAACTAACACAATATCATCAGCAAAAAGCATGCACCACGGAGCTGCCTCCTGAATCGACTTGGACAACTCATCCAAGACAACTTCAAAAAGGAACGGACTCAACGCGGATCCTTGGTGGAGTCCTACCCCCACAGGGAAGGACTCGGTATCACCTACAAGCACGCGAACACTAGTTTCAGTCCTACTGTACATATCCTTAACTATGTCTATATACCTCTCAGGGACCCCTCTACTCTCCAGACTGTCCCAAATCAGTTTAGGTGGTACGTTGTCATATGCCTTTTCAAGATCTATAAAGGCCATATGAAGATCCCGCTTTTTCTCCCTATACTTTTCCATTAACCTCCTTAGAATATGTATTGTTTCTGTAGTTGACCGCCCTGGCATGAAACCAAATTGGTTTATCGATACCCGAGTTTCTCTTCTAATCCTAGCCTCAATAATCCTTTCCTATAATTTCATAGTATGACTTAACAACTATATACCTCTGTAATTCCCACAACATTGGGTGTCGCCTTTGTTCTTATACAAAAGCACAATAACACTACTCCTTCACTGCTCCGGCATTTGTTTAGACTTGAAAATACAGCTGAACAGGGTAGTTAGCCACTGGACTCCTTCCTCTCCAAGGCACTTCCACACCTCAATCGGTATGTTGTCTGGACCAACTGCCTTAGCTCATCCCATCTTCCTGAATGCAAACCTCACTTCTCCTCATGTAATATTGCGACAGTAGCACTTATTCGGTGGCAGCCTTTGGGTGATAGGGCTGTCCTGCTCTTGATGGTAAGCTCTCCCGCCATTGAAAAGATTGAAAAAATATGTTTGCCATCTTAGCTTGATGTCGAGTTGCCTTACCAGAATGCGTCCATCTTCTCCCTTTACAAACTTCACCACCCCTAGATCTTGCCTCTTACGCTCCCTAGCTCTAGCAATCTTGACCATATCATGTTCCCCCTCTTTAGTTTCTAGACTTTCATACAACTTCTTATAGGTTGTGTTCTTTTCCTCTGTCACCGCCTTCTTTGCCTCCCTCTTGGCCTTTTTGTGTCTTTCCATAAATGTGAAACGCTGCCAACCGTTCGCGCACCTCAAAAGATCTCTAAAACTATCATGCTTACTCCTAATTTTGATCTGCACCTCCTCATTCCACTACCAGACTCCTTATGCCCTCTTGACTTTCCTGATGTGACCCATAAAGTCTTAGTCGCTACCTGATTAAGGATAGTCACCATATCCTCCCACATCCGATCCGCGCCTCCACTCGCTTCAGTCGATGCCTTAGAGATGACCTTATCTTTGAACTCTGTACTTTTTTCACCCTTCAAATTTCCCCATCTAATCCTAGGACGGATATTCCTCTCTCCTACCACCAACATTTATCTTAAACCAATATCTGCCACCAACAAATGATGTTGAGTCGCCGCTGTCTCCCCGGGTATAACCTTACAGTCCTTCCACCAGCGTCGATCTTCGCGCCTCATCAATAAATAGTCGATTTGCATACTCCGCCCCCAACTACTAAACGTAACCAAATGTGATTCCCTTCTCTTATAGAACGAGTTTATAATACCCAACTCGTGAGCCACCGCAAACTCTAGAAGCTCCCTACCTGGTTCGTTCCTAACACCAAAACCAAAGCCCCCATGCACCAAGTGAAATCCATCGCTATCCTTGCCAATGTGACCATTAAAATCCCCTCCTATAACTATTCTTTCCTGTCTAGGTATGGCCCTCACTACTACATCCAAGCAGTCCCAAAACTCTCTTTTCTCCTGATCTCCTAGGCCCATTTGTGGTGCATAAGCACACACCACCACTACTACAACCTCGCCTACTACTAATCTTAACACCATAATTCTATCGTTATGTCTTGTCACCTCAGCCACATTTTTGTGCAATTCCGAAGCCACTAGAAAACCTACCCCATTATTTGTCCCATTCGACCCGGAATATAACAACTTATACCAATTGTATTCTCCCCATCTATTGCCCTTCCACCTAGTCTCTTGCAGACACGTAACTGAACCCTACGCCTCTTAAGTGCATCTACTGCCTCCAACAATTTACCATTAAGAGTCCCTACATTCCAAGAGGTCAAATATAATACATTTTCTTTAAAAGGTATAAATTCAAGTTATTGTCGTTAGTTTAAAGAAATTTAACATTTGTGTTATATATGTAGGATGAAAATCATTACCACAAAAATTATCAAAAATAACCCTTTTAATGGATTTGTTTATGAAATGTAGGTTGGTACACATACTTTTGGTTGTCGTTTTTGCCTCTCATTGTAAGTTTGTAAATGGAAATTTTTTAATGAGACTATTTGATGTGCAATGGGGGAGTAGCATCGGGGAGTAGACGTGGCATCGGCCCCGTTTTGGAACACCCCCCCCCCCCCGATTTTTTTTTCGGGAAAACGGGGTTATTTTCCCGTTGGTACCGAGGCCAGCCATTGGCTGATTTTTTTTTAACGTTGGAGTGGGGCCCATCCTTGAATATAGCCGTTTGAATAGAAAAAAAAAAAAAATCAACCATTTACCTATATAAATATATTCTTCCATCCCCTACTTTTTTACATCTTATTTTTTAAACACAACCATAATTTTTACACACAACCATATTTTCATCCACCAAATTTATAAAAATCCAATTTGTTACCATGAGTTCGTCGGAGGAGGAGGAACAAAACGTGATAAACTTTTACGTTGGTGCAATGATGGAAACGGCAAAAATTCTAGCCGAGTTCGAAGACGAAAGCGATAGTGAAGCGTCTTCGGTACCATTGACACGGAGCGCGGCGCTTGATAGAGATCGTGAGGGTATATTTTATTTTTTTTTGTGAAAATGTTTTATTTTTTTTGTTAAAATGTTTTATTTTTTTTAATATGTTTTATATTTTTTAAAGGTGCACATGAACGTTTGGTGGCCGACTATTTTGACGAAAACTGTGTTTACACTGACGAACGGTTTAAGCGTCGTTTCCGAATGAGTAGAAGATTGTTCGAACGAATTGCCGATGATTTAGCTAATTACGATGAATTTTTTACACTACGATACGATGGTAGAGGGAAACGGGGTTTTACGACCCTACAAAAATGCACGTCTGCAATTTGTCAATTAGCATACGGCACTGCGAGTGATTCATGGGATGAGTATTTAAGGATGTCTGATAGAATGAGTCGGTTTAGTTTGTATTTTTTTTAATTTTATGAAATTTCGGTTTTTATAAATTTTGACGGTTTTTTTTTTACGTTTTTTATTTTATTTTAATAAAAAAATAATTATGAAATATAAATTATATAATTAAATAAAAAGGAAAAAAAAGGAAGGGGGAATGGGGAAGTTGGGGGAAACCATTTTCAAAGTTTGTGGGAGAAAATGGGGGAAATGACATGGCGCTGATGTGACAGTTGGAAAAGTTGGGGGAAAAGGGGGACACACCAAATAGTCTGATATCATATGAATTGAAATATTATTGCATTATCGTAAGTAACATGTTTTATTTACCAACTGATAGCTTCTTGTGCTTGTGGGAGCTCATCTAGAGCACATCATTACACGATTAGCAAGAGATGTTGTTGAGAAAAGCGGAGAAGCAGTTAAACCCTCTGATGATCATTTTTGGTTCAACAACCCTAAAGTCATCATTTACTTGATTCACTTCATCTTGTTTCAAAACTCATTCGAGATCGGCTTCTTCTTTTGGGTTTGGGTACGCCGATAACCTTTTTTTTTTTATCTAATTTAAGAATGCCCTAATGTTTTCATCTAATATTTGGTTACGTAAATGGTACACAGACTACGTATGGATTCGACTCATGTGTCATGGAGAAAGTGGGCTACATCGTCACCAAACTGGTACTCGGGTAAGTCAAATTGAAATTAAGCATGCATTTAGTGTAAACATAGTTATAGAATAATGCATAAGGTACAACCCTTAAATAAAGGTAAATTAGTAATTTAAACATTAATTACACTTTAGTTCTATCATCTTTATTACATTTAATATTTATCAACTTATCAACTTTTGTTTATTTAAATAATAATTATATTTTTTTTTTGAACGATCAACTAAAGTATTGTCGGGTACTCTGTACGCGGCCCCAGACGGCCTCTAGTCCGTACGGACAGAGCCCTTCGGCCCACCCGTCTCCTGTTCCAGGGAAAACCCGGCCCACAAACCCACCTGAAGGCACGACGGTAGTGAACCGGTAAAACCTGGAGGGATCAGGAGTCGAACCCATGACCACAAGGGTCTTTCCATCACTTCCCAACCACCTACCCCACCACAAGGGTGGGGGTATCCATCACATGCCTCCCGTGGGAATCGAACCCAGCTCCCCCAAAGAGAGAACCGGCCCTTTTACCACTAGGCCACATGATCAGGATTAATAATTATATTGGTTCTCCTTATTTTAAAACAACTGACCTTACGATTTTTATACAAGCATAATCTTTTCATACGTTGATATTTTTTTTTCTATTTATTTTTTAATATAAAAAAAAATGATAGGTTACGAGAGTAACAATATCTAAGGGTGAGCAATAGTTGAACCATTAACAAAAGGTAACATATAATCCATCGTCGGTTTTTTGTACCCTTAGTTAACCAAAATTAACTAAACCAAAACCTAACCATTCATCTATTTTTAAATTTTATACTTCCATTTCATATACTTTTAAGCAACAATTTTAGCTATAATTTGTTTTTATTATTAACCGAAATAAAAAAAACATTTTAAAATAGAAAAAAATATTTGTATACATAGTTTTGCCAGAGCTCTTGGATATACATACATGTAAAAGCTGTATTAGTAAAAAAAATCTAAAAACAGCTTGAAAACATAAAAAAATTCTACAAAAATTGTTTTTTTCTTATTTGAATGTTTTCTACAAGTATTTGTATACAAAAGGTCCGAAAAAATATGTAAAAGATACTTTTTTCTTTTTAAAAATGATTTTTTAACAAACTTTTTACGAAAACTAGTAATTTCCAGTTTTTTGAAAGTTATTCATTGAACCTCGCAAGTGAATTCAAAAGAGAACAAAAAAGTTACTTGAGAAAACTTCTTAATCATTTATGGTTCTCACATGATTTTTTTTTTTTTTTTTTTTTTTGAACGGCAAAAAATATTGTTTTGGTTGGGACTTGAACCCGCGACCCAACCTGAGTCAAGATTTATACCGCACAAAGCAACCACTCCGCCAAGAATTTGTTTGTGGTTCTCACATGATTTGTTCACTAAAATTGTTTTTGTCAGTTTTTTTTTTTTAATCAACGGGCGCTAGAAAAAAGTAAAGAAGTTTTATATTACGAACCTCCTGTATATAAATACGAAAAATCTGCCAAAGCTAATGAGCCGCATACGTGTCGATACCATTTGAAAAAATCTTCTATTGTATTTTTCTTTTATCATTTAACTTTAATTTATATAAACACGTTTTATTAATTTTTAATAGCTTTTTACCTACTATTATCAAACAAAAATTTATTTTTTGAAATATCATGACTGTATTGTTTTAAGTTTTCATTTTCCTTCACCATAACGAGTACATCAAAACCGACTAAGTTCCCGTCCATCACAATGCGCGAGGGTTTAGCAATATCCTGTTTTTTTAATATTATTATGGTTTTGAATACTAATGTAGGGCAATTGTTCAAGTACTTTGTAGCTACAGCACCTTACCTTTGTATGCCATTGTTTCCCAGGTATAAATAACTTTATTTTTGTTAGTATGCGCCCGAGCCAACCCAGACCAGGGTTCGAGCGGGACATCAAGCTTGGTTTTGGTTTTTCAAGGGGCCTAATTTTTTTAAAAAATTTCTAAACTTAATTGGCCTAATACTTCAAAATAAATCTATCCAAATATGAAAACTAAAACTTATATGCCCAATCCCCCCCCCCCCCCCCCCCCTCCCCCCCCCCCAAAAAAAAAAAAAAAAAACCCTTGAAAAACGTGTATGGGCAATATTGATCCATAAAGCTTAGCCTAAATGTAAAATGCCCAATGCTGATCTATTTAACATTAAGTAAAAACTTTAAAAATAAATAGTTTATATAATTTAAATTGTTAGGCCTTAAGGGTCGTTTTCCCAACTCACCCAGGGCACTTCAATCTTCAGGACCAACCTTGGTATGAGCAAGTAACATATATTGATTTATTATTATTCATGGCAGATGGGAAGCATGTTTAAACCAAGTGTTTTCAACCAATTTTCGCTTGATCTCATTAACGATTGGGTAGGAGATAGGGGGCAACAAGACTCAAAATCCAGTACCCGAAGTCATGGCGACAGGCTACAAATTCAGTCACAAGTGAACGATGAAATTACAATCGATGAAGGAATTACAACTTCAGTGCTAGAGCTGTCAAGTATTCATCATGTTTCAGAACAAGTTTAACCGTCCACTTGAGTTCGTACCGAATACGCACACTAGGATCAATATTAAGATCATATAACGCTTAATGAGATTTGAGGCTTGAGAAAGCATACTTTAATTTGAGGATGGTGGAGACATCGACAAAAGTTATTCTTTTTATAATTGTAAATTACTAATAACTTTTAGAGAAAACCAATAGTTTCATATCGTGAGAAAATTGATGCCCTTGCACCTTATAATAATGAACCTAATAGCAATGTGAAAGTGTAACAACTTTGATGATTTGTATTGAGATATTACAAGGGTTTATATACAAGAAATGTTATAAGTAATTAGGAGAGAAATCCTTCTATGACATAAATGAAAATTACATAAAGGTCTTTGAATGTATTGACTAGATTGAGAGATTAGAGGATTGAATGTGTTGACTAGAATGAGGGATTGGAGACATATGTCTTGGGATGCCATATTCCGGAATTTTTCGAATGATGGCTTGCGAAGACTTTTTGTGAAGATGTCGGCTACTTGTTGATCTGTCGATATAAACTTTGTGTGGAGCCGACCTGCAGCAACTAACTCTCGAATGAAGTGATAGTCAAGATCAATGTGTTTTGCTCTCTTGTGTGATAGTCTAGAGTTAGAGCTTTTTGCGCATAAGAGGCTAGAGTGGGACAAGTACTAGCATAGTGGCCTTCTTTGCGACAAAGTTGACAAGTGGGAGGACGTTTGTTGTAGGAATTACCACGACCCCTTGAGGAGTTTGAACGACCTCGTCCACAAAAAAACGAATCGGGTGTTGTCCCATGAAGTTTTTGGACAAAGAGTTCTTGATTTTCCGCATTCGCGAGGAGATCACGAAAGGGAGGCGCGGGATGTATGGTGCGTTGAGAAGTGGAGAAATTTTCAAAAGAAGCGCCTAATCCACAAAGAAACCAGTGACGCTTATCTTCATCACTGATTTGGTGACCAATTGAAGCAAGTTGGTCGGATATGAGTTTGAATTTTCGACCATATTCGGCAACCGATTCGTTTCCTTTTTGAAGATTTTGAAGGGAATCCTTAAGATTGTGAATGCGCTCAATTGAGCAATGGCTATAAGCATTTGCTAAGGCTTTCCAAACCGATAAGGCGGTGGTATAACCTATGGTTTCGGCCATGGCCTCCTCAGTTAAAGTAGAGTTTATGAGGAAGAGCACTTTTTGATCGGCCGCTTTCCATTCGATGAAGGCAGGATTTGGGATGGTTTGGTTGTTTGAGATGATGGTTTCGGATGGACAGATTTTTGAACCATCAACATGACCGAGTAGGTTTAGGTACGATAGAACCGGAGTGATTTGCTTTTCCCAAGGAAGGTAATTGGTTGAATTGAGTTTGATATTAATAAGATGGCTAAGGGAATGAAGAGGGATTGTGGATAATTCGGTTGAGGAAGACATGAAGAGGTGTTACGAGAACAGTAAGGTGGACGGGTGGGCAAGAATCGAAGAAGAAAAAAGGAGCAAGAAGTGCAAGGGAACTTTAGGATTCAATGGATCAAAGCTTGATACCATGAAAGTGTAACAACTTTGATGATTTGTATTGAGATATTACAAGGGTTTATATACAAGAAATGTTACAAGTAATTAGGAGAGAAATCCTCCTATGACATAAATGAAAATTACATAAAGGTATGTATTGACTAGAATGAGAGATTAGAGAATTGAATGTGTTGACTAGAATGGGGGATTGGAGGATTGAATGTGTTGATTAGAATGAGGGATTGGAGACATATGTCTTGGGATGCCTAATACAATGTATTTCTTTGTTGATATTATTTAAATATGTTCGGTGTGTTAACAGAAGTAGATTCAAGATTTTAGAGATTAATATTGTTATCATAGTAGACATGCAAAAGGTGTCTAGAGATCATTTTGTATGGATATGGATATGTTTATGTTAGTCCATATAAGTTAACCATGACCCAAGCTGGTCACGAAATTACACTAAGTTGGTGAAATCAACTTAACCTCACCCAAATAATGTCAACTTTTATTGAAGTTGACTTGGTATAGAAGACAAAAGCCGACGAATATAAAGTCAGATATTAGAAACTTTGTTTTCAATCCCTAAGTTCTGCCATTCACCGAGCATGGAATTCATATTAGTCTGCACAAGGGTGCAACCAATATCCCTCAGGCCCTCGTGATCCATGTGCACAACTTCTGCTGCACAGGGCCCAATTATTTCAAATATATGTTTTATATTTTAAATTATTATAAAACAAAAACTTATAAAATTAATTACACAATAATATACTTCTAAAAAAAAGGAGGTGATATTAGCACACTCCACTTGGTTATTTAGACACCATTGGAACCCTACATGATACGCATAGTGTTATATGTCACATATTTTAACCATATACGCCATGGCACATAGGTTAACCTTGTACTAAGAAAGTTGCATGTGTCAATTGGCCGACATCCAAAAGACACATATAGTATTATATGTGTCATATAAAACATTTACACGACAGGTATAGAGTATTATACGTGTCCTATAGGTCCCAAATCTTTTATTTTTAGCCAAACCTTGCTAACAATTAATCTTTATCAGGTTTAAACGTGTAATCTTAAACCATTTGTTAAAATTTATTTAGTTTTGCGTGTCGTTTTGCAACCACATGACACCTATCACGTTATATGAAACATATAACGTACGACAACACTTCCCAACACACTGCCACACAGTGTACTTGGATAATGTGAGTTGTCAATTAACCTATATAACACCTGTTGGTAACATATATGACGCATATAGAGTATTACATGGCATATAGGTGCCCATGATCACACAAAAAGACAAGGGTTTTGAACCTTAAGTTTTCTTTTAAAGACATACTAATTATCAACTTTTGACCAAAAAATAAAAACTTTGTACAGAAATTATTAATAACCAGAACTAATTATATACTGTCAGATAGGGGTAATGTAATACATAACATGATAAAGCACAGACCGCAACCCATTAAAATTGAACGGGTCGAAAATCGAAATCTCCAACTCTAATCTTGAAATGAATCAAAAACATTTAACATTCGATATCATCAACTTTGATTTGAAAAAACTGTCAACTATGTTCTTATTTTCCGTTTGAAATCGCTTAATTACAAGTGGTTAGCCAACAATTTACATTAATTAAGCTATGATTAAGGAGGGTAACTAGAGACTAAAATTGTTATGTCTCTCAAGTGGAAGTTTCTGAAGCTGTATATTACCTGAGTCCAAAGCATCTTCTGTCTCCTTGTCTTCATCTTCAAGTTCTTTTAGAGCTTTTTTAGCATAAATTGTAAAACCAATAGTCATAGCTCCTGCAATAATGAAGGAGATGACATTGTATATAATTTCCAATGTAGTCATACGGTGCTGTCGGTACTGCACATCAGCAAATGTCCGTATCAACCTCCCACTGCACAAAGTTGTAAATGATAATAAGTCAACAGAGAGTAGTCAAAACGCACAAAATTAGAGTTTAGAGGTGGCAACCTAGACAGGTAAAGGGTGCATCACAGTTATAAATTGCCAGTAAGGGGTCAAAACAGGATTTTTTTTTTTTTTTTTTTAGAAAGTTGGTTAACAAAAATGGGTTGATCGGATCAAACCGTCCAAAGTCATCAAAAATGTTTTCAAAATGCAAAATCTTCTGAATTTGTCTATTTCCATGTATGGTTTAGGCTTTACAAGTAAATGGGTTGATTATAGTTGTAATTTGACTCTTAAGGGGTCAAATTGGGATGTTTTAGAAGATCTGTTAACAAAAACAGGTTCGAAAGTCATTAGAAATGTAATCAAAACGCAAAATCTCCTAGCTTGGTTTACTTCCAAGTATAGCTTAGACTTAATACGCAATCTTGATCCGCTTTACAAGTCATCAAAAATGTTTTCAAACTACAAAAATCTCCCAAGTTGTTTCACTTCCAAGTATAGTTTACCATCATTCTTACTTTTTAATGATATTTAAAAAAGCTATATATTGGTAAATTTAACAATAAGAAAACTGGTTGACCTGACCCTAATTTTCCTTGTACAACCCATTTTGCCACCTGTACATAAAATAGAGCAGTGACATTAAACTGAGTTGGACCTGTAGATGTAAATGAAAGCTTCTGGAATCATTCCTGCAATAGATCCACACAAATAGGGCCAAAATCTCATATTTGTAACGACTATCGCGTAGTTGAATATAGTATATGGAAACGGTGAAATCCTAAAGAGTGTGACAACACGGAATTGCTGGAATGCATCTCCTTCCCCAGCCAATCGAATCATGGCAGCTGTCTGAGGCCATTTCTTCAACCATTTCTGCAAATTTTATAAGAAATTGATTGAAAAAATAAACATTTCAAGAATAAGGTCAATAAAAATAAAACAATTTGCGTCTCCAAAATGTTTGCAACAGTTCCTTCTTGGATTAATTTCTATCCTAATTTCCTTATCCGCCATTCTTAAGAGCCATTTTATACATTTGACCAATGTACCAAGTCAAATGTTGGCAAATCGTTTTTTGGGACGAATCGAGTATTAGTTATAAATAGAGGTGGCAATTTCAACGAATTCAGTACTGCATGGATCAATTCGGGTAATTATTTATTTCTACATAGTAAAACATTAAACAAATAGCTTAAAAGGAAACAAATCAAATGGATCGAATGGGTCACGACCAAGTTATATTTTAAATCAATACAGCCTTATAAATCATTTTGTTCTGAAAAATAAAGTTATTCAGAAAGGGGTGGAGGCGCAGCTTGTTGCCCGCCTACATGCTATCCTTATGTAATTTGCTTCTTGGATATGAAAGGAAAACACACTGCTAGTTTACTGAAATAATATCACTTTTGCCATCATATTTGACACATTAATTATTAATAAAAAAAATACGGACCAGAAACTTTTTCTGGTCAACCCAACCTTAGCTGATCAGCTTCGAGTACCACAAAATTACTCGTTTTGATCAACTCGCCCATTATACCATGAATCCATCTCTACTTATAACATGCTGGTACAGGTTTAATCTGATTACTAAAAGTCTACAACTAGTCAACTAGCAACTCACATGGATGCGTTGACGGAAGAGAAGACCGATGAAATATGGCAAAATCATGCCGACAGTGGTTCCAGCCATGATTATTACAAATCCAAGCCCATAACCAAATATCATCCCAGCCAGCCACATGGACGGACCAGATGGAATTAACACCACTGGGAAAAACGCCAATGACCCTACAAGTATCAGTGCAAGAGCTGGGCGACCAAACGCAGTGGCCTCCCACTGCAATACTGGCAAAAGAACCTGCAGCAACATCAGCAAAACAAATGTAACTTCATCTAGAATAAAATGTATCAATTGATTAAACTATACATACCAACCACCTCTACTTTCTATTTAGATAACCATTAGAACCCGTTACTATAGTCTAGAAAACTCACGGGCCCCACCAATACCCTACTAACCAATAAGATTAGGTAAAAAGCAACTTGCGCTGGCAGGTGGCCTCAAGGGTTAAAGGCAGAAATTAGTGGAAACGGAGACCTCTACGAGAGGGCATCAGGAGCGTAAAACCACCTCTCTTCGTAACATATAACATATAACATATTATCACGATTATCATGACAACATCCAGGTCCTTCACATTATAAATGCGAAAAACACCCTCACTTCAAGAAAAGAACATGACTATACCTTCTCAAAAACAAACGGCACGCCCCACTTCAAGAAAATAACTGTAACTACTATAGCAACAATGGACCATGTAACAGCCTTTATCCACCATTTCAAGGACTGACTACTCCTTTCTGTTAGAGATTGCAAACCATCCGCTTCCGTCACCCGTCTTTCATTAGACGATATAACCAATCTCACATGCTCACTATCTTCCCTCTCAAGACCTCGCGTGCTTGTCACGTGTTTCGCGGCATCATCTTGAGGCGCCATCTTTAGTAATAATTCCGAGACCTATCAAATTTCCATATACCTCAGTACACGATATACAAAATCATATAAGCACATATCTCAACTGGGATAATTATAGTATCTATCACTAATAATATAGCTTGAAGCATGTCTGACTCTCAAAACAGTTTCACTTTATCTTCTGAAATACCAAATTTGCAATGATAAAATTAATATATTGTTAAGTTCATATTCAACAACTTAGTTTACAATCTAAAATTATTATACACATAGTTTTAGAAAGAAAAAAAAACGGCCGAGGCGGGCGCCTCATAGGGTTTTGATGTGTGTTTTTCATATTTTAGACTTTTTGTGCCAATTTCAAACATTCCGTGTCTTTTTTTAATTGAAATGTGTTTTTTTTTATGAATCTGGTGATGAAATTAGTTAGTATTTTATTTTCATAAGATATATAATTTTTATTTATTTTCTAATTCCGCCTCAATTTGCCTATAAGCATACGCCTCGTGAGGCGTAGGGAAAACCGTAGTTTTAAACCTTGAAAATGATTATTATATCTATACTAACCGTGACCAGCTTTCATGGATAAACACTAACAGTCTTAAACGCAACCTAGAGATGAGATAAAAAGTCATATTTGACGTCTAACTAACAAAACACAAGTTTTTGTTGTTAAAGATTAGACGTCAAACTGTAAACCTAGAATCATCATAGGGTATATAAAATTAATAACAAAAGGTATGAATTCCTAAACCTGAATCCGTCGAAACGTGCCCTAATTTATAAAATTCAGTCGTTATTGAGCTTGAAAGCAACTAAACTAAAAACACAGCTGAGCTGAGCTGAGCTGACAAAAAAGACGATCCAGCAACCAATTAAAACTAAACATATAACAAAAGTGGAATTGGATTCCTTTTAATCAATTCTCTATGATCGATTCAAAAATATTAATCGAAACATAGAGTTTAAAGAGAATATAAGGTTTAAGAGGAGGATACGTACAATCAGCCAAGCCGGAAAGTTGTTGTGGTTGTGGTTTCTCTCTCTAGAAAAGGTAGGGATTATTGTGGAGGGTTTTGGGGCTGGGTTGAAAAAGGTTGTTCAAAGCCACCCTAGCTAAGCTAATACAGTTTGAAATTTGAATATTGAATAAATGGTCATATTTATTATACGACGACGCCATTTATGAAGGAATATGCCTCATCTTTTTCAGGGTTTCATTGTTGGTTGCTTTTTTTTTTTAATTATATGGAAATTTCACTTGTCTTATTAATTTTGTAATCTAATTTTATTTGGATTAATTGTGTTTAGAGATTTTGACGTGATGTTTTTAATATCTTGCATTTATTTGTTTTAATTATGTTTTTAGACCGAGTGTAGTGTAGTGGGAAGGAGATTTTCATGCCCTCCTTCCACGTGGAGAAAGATAATTGATTTAAGAAAAAAACGCCCAAAATTGAGCGTTTGAAATTCCACGCTCAAGACCAAAAAGGCCCAAAATGCCCAGGGTCAGTGTTTAGGGCATTTTGGGGGCATTACATGCCTATTTCACCTTACCACTACAGGTGGTCTTATATAAACTTATATTTTTATTTAAAAAACGTTATTGTAACGTACCTTGTAGATTTTAGCCATATACGGTAAAAGTAGTGTCCTTTTAGTAAGTGTGAGAGTACCGTCAACGGTGGTCTACAAACATTCCTCGTTCTCCATGTTGACGTCATCTGCAGTTATCCGAAAGGATTTATCCCCCTCTTCACAAGCCCCTTAATCCCTCATGGATCGAGATGAAGATCCCCATGGGTTGCTCTAATGACTTTAAGAAAATAAACATTAAGTCTCAGGGTATGAAGTGGGATGTGGGAGTTTGGAAGTAATCCACTCGGTAGAGGAAAGCCGGATGTATTCATTGATTGGGAGAAAAAAATTGAGGAATGGGTGAGGAGATCGGGAATGCGCGAACACCTTCCCACGACGAAGCGCATACCTTAATTTCACTCATTGCTTAATGACTACGTTGAAAGTCAATTGGAACTATTTTTTTAAAAAAAAAATAAGCGTCGATGAAAGTTCATACGATTAAACCTTGTTAATGTATCAAAATAAACTTTTTTGTCAAATGTGTTTAATCTTGTATGCAAATTATAGCATGTTATACAAATCCCTTAGCATATATAATAATGACATGGCACTGGATATGTGAGTTTGAAGTTTGCTTTCTATTAAACTATGTGTAGTGGTAAGGGGAAAAACTTAAGGCTCTTGTTTTTAATTGGTTTACGTGACAGCTGAGTTAGCATGGGGCTTGAAGTGAAAAAGGGGTGTAATGGTAGTGGGAAAAAGATAAGGCCCTGTTTCTGATTGGTTGTATATTTTATTATTTTTTTTAAAACTTTATAACTAAAATGTATAAAAAAAAAAAGACAAATGTCATAAAAAAATACGAATAATATTAAAACACAACACTAATATAAATTTAAAAATTGCATAATCCTAAATTACTTATTTAAACACTACATAATCATAAACTACTTAACATTACATAATTAATCCTAAAAATTTCCCCCTACGGAGAATAATTATCCCAATCCTCTAAAGTGTACTCCGGTGAGGACACGGAACGATCGCTATCGCGACCATCGGACCTCGCATCCGAGCGGATGCGGCAGTACTCACGAAGAGGGGATAAATAGTATCGTTCTGTCTCCATAGCATCCCTTACAGCTTCGTACTCCTCCTCATATGGCTCCCGATGAGGAGGGTTTAGGTTAGGGTTGGGTTTCGGTTGGGTCTCCACCAACCGTAGCTGGCCTATTCCCTTTACAGCCATAACATAATCTAAATCCCATACAAGCTCCTCATTAGTGAAATCAACATCTGGGTGTGTGAGAGTGTATCCTGTGAGTGGAGGAATGGGGAAGAAGTTAAGAGAATTTGTAGTGGACACTGGTTGAGTAGGTGTAGGAGAAGAAACCACTGGTTGAGGAGGATGAGAAGTAAACACTTGTTGAGGAGGAGGAGGTGGAGAAGAGAACACTGGTGCACCACGTCTCCGGCGAGAGTATCGCCGAAGATTGGACGGTTCGACAAGATCGTTTGGATATCCACCACCCATACTGGTTTGTAGTGTGTTTGTTTGTGTGTTTGAACTAGTGTTTTTTTGTTTGAATAATATATATTTGATGGGTTTGTGTTGTAGTGTGTGTTTGTAGTGTGTATATATATACACTTAAAAAAAATTACCGTTGCCTTTAAAAAAAATTGACCGTTTGCCATTCAAAATAATAGATCGTTTTTTTTTTTTTTTTTTGACCATTGATGAGGACACGTGGAGGGGCATAATTGGTTGTTTCATTTGATAACCGGCGTTATTAACATAACGCTTGCACAAATTTGAAACACATAGCGCCCCCTGTAATGGTGTGGGAGCGCTATGTTAGCATTTCACGCCCAAAAAACACCCCATACACCCGGTCTTACATGTGTCATGTCTATTAATTAATACTTTAAGGTTTTCTGTTTCTAGAAACTAATTAGCTCACCACAATTTTTTTCCTTCTATTGGTTTATATTGAACGTGGAACATTGACTTAGCATTTATTTTCTTATCCATTGCTATGAGACATTTAATACTTTATTAGAAGATATTGATTGATTATGATAACAAGACCAAACAATAAAACAATTATATTAAACAGTTTTTGGTATATACCACCTTAAAATTAATTTTTATTCTTTTTTTTTTTAATGAAAAACATCATAAATCGTAAATAGATTAGCTAGTTCATGTTGATGAAACTAAGGACACCTCAATAGGGTGTTTGTGAGCCGTTCGAAAGTAAGGTGGCGACCAAATGGAAGAAAGAAGTATTAGAGAACAGAGTATTTAGAACTTCGGATAGCAAGGGCCTATGCGGCGTGTTTGACTCCACCCGGAAGGTGCTCCAACAATGCATAGTAACAAACAAGCATCTCATCGGAGATGCTATCATGCTATCATAACTACACCGATATCAAATTGAAAGCTAAGTCGTGTGATATATATATATATAGGGGAAAGTTAATTTGAGAACACTTATATTTCGTGCGAACCGTGAGAACGGCATCTAAAACCATTCAAATTCCAAATTTCTTTTTACACTTGTCTTTATTACTAAAATTCCATCTCAAAAACACAAATTACGCGTAAAAATTCAAACGTATACGGAAATAATTTGTTTTTACACATGTGTAAATTTGCTGTTTATACATGTGTAAACTGTTTCATTTACACATGTGTAAAAAGTTAATTTAAAAGTGTTTTTGCAAGAAAAGATGACTTATTTGGAAAGAAAATTCATTTATTAATGTTGTATTTTGATTATAATGGGATTTGTATTAAAAAAATTTGATTTTGATTGATTTTTGTACTTGTTCTCACGGTTCTCACAATATTTAGCGTTCTCAAGATAACCCTCCCCTATATATATATATATATATATATATATATATATATATATATATATATATATATATATATAGGATTTGGATCATTTGAGAACCACCATTTAGGGAGAGAACCAAAGAACCAGTGTGAACATGTGGCATTTTTGTAAATATGAAGGGTGTCTACAAAAACCCCTCCATCAAAAAATAAAAAAAAATAAAAAAAAATTATATAACCTAAATAAATAAAAAAATAAAAAAAGTAAAAACACCAAAATGATTAATTTTCATTATTAATTCAAAAAAAATAAAAATAAATAAAAAAACGGCTGTTGTGACGTCATATGACGTCATCCCTGATGAACATGTGCATTTCGCTGTTATATATACAGAAATACACCGTATGCACATGTGCATTTCACTATTAAATCACACTTTTGAATGAATTGTCAATTACCATACTTAAATGATTATAAAATGGACGCGATACAGATATATAAGGGGTCACAAATTCTATTCAATGGTCATTAAATGAACGCAAAGTGAGATATAAAATACACTCGAACTCGTCAAGTGTTTAGTCATGTATATTATAACATAAATTGAAAATAAAACACGTGTATGACAACAAACATGAATAAACTTGAAACACCTCTATATAAGACCTATAAAATAAGAAACACGTACTGCATGCGCATGTGCATTTCGCTAATATTGTTAGATTTTTTAGTGGTTTAACTTTCGGGCATACATATATGCATGCATCATTCTTCAAATAACAAAGTTTTTATACCAATTTGTCTTTATCATACAACTACATGTAGTCTCTACCAACCGTGTTAACTCAATAAAACAAATGATAGCAAAAAAATATCCATATTACAAACCAACTATGTTAACCACCTACATACAAAATTCTAATTATCTCACAACCTCACGTTCACCAACATAACAAAATGTTAAACCAAACATACATTACACAAAATGTTATACAAACTTCTTTGTTTGTTTGACAATTTTCTTATACCCAACCAAAGATGACGTGGTGTAATGCGTGTTCGTATCGGGCGCCAATTTGCTTCTATCATAACATTCTTTTGATTTGTCTTCACTGCCACCGTTTTAACCGTCATTTTTCACCGTCACAATATGTTTCCGCTTATTTGACCTCGTTTGAACCTTTCTTCTTAAATCTATATCTACATATAGGATAATTTGTGTGTTTAAACAATCAACATTTAATATTTCACAAGAAAAACAGCACATACGCACATGTGCATCTCTATATAAATGTACTAAAAAAATAATACCAACCTAATTCAACTCCTTGATAAACATTCGTGACATTATCAGCTTCCGCTTCTGGGATATCAAATGGATCTCGATTATAAAAATACATAAAGAACATAACAAATACATGGAACAAGGTAATACCAAGTACATTCGGACTAAATAAATAATGCCAACCTGATTTAACTTTCTTATCAACAATCGTGTCATTATCTTCACTTGCATCCGGTAATCTTTTGTTCCTTTATCCCTCGATTGTAATACAAATGTTACTTTCTTTGATGTTTTTCCCCATCTCTTAGCTACAATCAATAAAAACGCATAAGAAAACCGATATTTCAACCTGATTGCACATGTGCAACAACATTACTTTGTTAATTACAACAAAACAAATGCACACGTGCATCATTGTTAATGGCCTAATTATAACAGTATGTGCTTTAACATTACTTTTTAACATTATAAACTACGTTTTGCACATATGCATTAACAATCTTAATGCACATGTGCATATCAGAAAATGGCACCTCGTCCAAAACACAAATTATCCTCCTAACCGAGTGCGTGCAGGACCATTTACTTCATTTAATAAACAACCTGAACATAACTTCCTATCCTATTTCAATGACAAACAACCCTACCTGAAAACACCTTCTGAAAGCATCATTCAACTTTTGCTCAAGTATTTGAATAAAGTTCTAATTTTCAATTCATAATACATTCTACTTTTATCATTCAAGTGTACTTTATTCACTTTCTAAACAACGCCTATCGCCCTAATTGCGCCTAACGCATTTAATAACTATAATTTCAATCAAACATTTTTCAGAAAACACAAACAGTAACAAACCTTACCAAACTAACAATCTCACCACATACCTACTCTTCAGCCAACGAACCGGCACTTTGTATTCATCAGGCAACGGAATCAAACACCTAACCATTTTACTTATATTCTCACAACACTCTTCACACCTCATTGATGCCTTATCTAACATATCCCTTGTTTTTTCATCCGTCAACCTGAACAACGTATACTTCTTAAATTTATCACATTGTTCATGAGTTAAAATAACTAATAATTAATACTTATTAGTTAACACGAAAACTATACATATATGCACATGTGCATATATATCTAAATTGCTTAAATTACCTTTTTTTAACCTCCTGATCAATGATTATGTCATCATCCTCAATCGCATCCGGCAGCTTTTTTTTTACCCTTTCTCCCTCGATTATAACACAAAAGTTACATTCTTTTATATTTATCCCATCTTTGTCAACAAATAATAAACAACACATAAGAAAACTAGATTTTCAATCTTAATGCACATGTGCATTAAGATAACTTTTATCAGTAGCAACTATGTTATGCACATGTGCATTAACATTTTTAATTCACATGTACATAAAAAAAATCATTAACCACATTCTGTAAAAAAAATAATAATCCTAAAACTAACAATAATAAGCAATTAAACTAATATAAGAATCTACCAATTTCCCATCATCACTTGCATAATACAACAACAATCAGTATGGAAAAGAAGATGCACACAATCATTAGATATGAAAGTTTAACACACCCAAGTAAATAAAGTTCAAGCAATGAGTGAATGATTGGAACAGAAAACAGAACAAAACAGACCCATATCATGTATGCATATATGAATAAGTAACACACAACATAAGTGGATGTGTATCTAAACATGAAAATTCTTTAAAGGAGGTGAATTGGCATATATGCTGCAATCATTAACTAAGAAAACGTTCTTCACAATATTCTTCCTCAGCATATATAAAGAACCGCCAACAGCCCAATGAAGGAACCATCAGTTAAACAATAAACCTAACATCTATTCCATTTAAGATCCAGTTCTACAGGTTTTCACAAAAAGAATAGGTCAAATAGCTAACCACGGTCTCAGAAAACAACAAACCAACCCATCAAAGTTGGCTGGACCGGCAAACCTTAGTGGTTTGACAGTTCGGTTTTGGCGGTCTGAACCGATTTTTTTTTTTTTTTCAAAATCGTTGTATTAAAAATTTAACTGATTATGTTTGTGTAATTCCTAACAACAACAAGAACAACAATAATAATAATAATAATAATAATAATAATAATAATAATAATAATAATAAAACTTAACTGATTATGTTTGTGGAATTCCTTTAGTGGTGATTTTTTACCATTAATTTATTCATCTTATTATTTGCTTTCATTATATTCCAAAATTTTGTTGTTTCATATCATAAAAGATGATGGAACAAATCCTAAAGGATTACAACCGATCCACTGCAACTGATTCATCATCTTAGCTTGTGAGTAATAAATACAGATCTGAGAATATTAATGAAGAACCTGAAAATTGACGGGTGATGATAGTGGGAGATGGGCGAAGAGTCAACGACGCCGATGGTGTGGATGCAACGATACGATTATGTCTGGTGATAGATCAGAGAGTTAGTAGTTTGGAAGATGTCTGCTGCTTGCTTCTGTGTGAGAGAGAAAGATGGAATATATTGAAGGTTTTGTGGAGGAATATTTACAATAATGGTTTTTTTTTAATCTAACTATATATTTACAAGAATACCCTATGTTCATATTGGTTCTCATGGTTCTCACAATAAAGTTGGTTCTCATATGATCCCTACCCTATATATATATATATATATATATATATAGGGTATGGTTCAAACAGGAACCATACCTTAAGTAGGAACTATAGAAACCAATCTTAGCCATTGATCTCTAATTGCATGATTATAAATAAGTAAAACATTAATTAATTCTTTAATTAAATCAAAGGGCAATGTGGTAATTGTATATTGACTATTAACAACACATGTTTAATTAGTTTCCTTTTATTTTCAATATAGAATCTTAATTAAATGGGTACTTTTAATTTACATCATATTTATTATTTTTGTTTTTTAAACTAAGAAGAAGTCATTACCATTTTAAAAACTCAATCCCTATAAAATCTCCCTATCAGTTTTTTTTATTTCAATCATCATCTTCATCATTATCGACATATATATATACATTGGTGTATATCAGTTTTTTTTTTTCATTCAGCATCATCACCAACACAGATATACATTGGTGTATATCAGTTTCTTTTTTTTTGTTCATTCATCATCATCTTTTCATTCAGCATCATCATCAACACAGATATACATTGGTGTATATCAGTTTCTTTTTTTTTGTTCATTCATCATCATCATCGACACATATATACAATGGTGTACATCAGTTTCTTTTTTGTTTTTTCATTTATCATCCTCATCGTTGACACAAATATACATTGGTGTATATCAGTTTCTTTTTTTTCTTTCATTCATCATCATCAACACAGATAGATATACATTGGTGTATATCCATTTTTTTTTCCAGCTTACATGACTATAATTTGGACACACATATACATTAGTGTATATCTGTCTAAATGTAAGTTAAATACACCATAGTACGTAGATGTTGAGGTTTCTCCCTTTTTATATATGAACGAAATATACATTGGTGTATATCTGGGCTAGAACCTATATGAAACTGAATACACCTGTGTATTCAACAAATAAGTATTATTAATCAACATCAGTGTACACCATAATAGATGTTAAGGTTTCTTCCTTTTTGTATATGAACGAAATATACATTGGCGTATATCTGGACTGGAACCTATATGAAACTGAATACACCTGTGTATACAACAAATAAGTATTATTAATCAACATTAGTTAATGCATTTAACATTACAAAAATAAATACAACTATGTATATCATTGTATAGATTTATAGCATACACAAGTGTAAGTTAAAAACGTATAAACACATTTCAAATGAAACATACACCATTAAAATTAGACAAATTAAAAAAAAAAAAGAGCACAAACGCATTACAGATAAACAAACAAGTCCCATGAAAATCACAAAGAAATCCTAATTTAAATTACTATTACTTTACTTTTTTTTGGTCGGCACTATTACTTTACTTGATTAAAACAAATAATAGTTAACTAGGTGGGGGCAATTAATCTTAAACCTGTGATGCCAGATGCATGGATTTGTGAGACGACTGTTTGGTTCGTGTTCCTTCGAAAATCGTATCAAATGACGATTGATTAGTTTCTGTGTTTCGTTGATAACTGTTTCCAATCATAAAGCAGGTTGATCGATGTTTTTTTTTGTTATGGTTGAGAGATTTAAGGAAACCTAATAACTAATGGCAAGGAAATCGCATATAAAAGGAAAACTGCAATATAAAAAAATTCTCAATTAAATAAAAAGTTAATATTTAATTGTTTAATTACACAAATACCCCCTAAATCAAAATAAAAAATGGATGACTCAGATTGATTCTTAAGTTCCTAACTAGGGTATTGGTTCCTATTTGATTTTATTCCTATATATATATTTTGTGGCACATTAAAAAATCATTTTTAAACCTTAATAACTCTTTTTTAATTTCTAGATATCCATTGATGTGTGTTATTCTATGATGAATTGGAACTTTTCCATTCCTTTATTTTGACCAATAGCATAACTATCCTCTTCTTTCTTTACAAATGTATTTCATTGAACATCCATTATTATATTATAATCAGTTTTTTATAGATTTGTAAAGGCTCCGGCAATTCAACCCCCACACTTCTATTTAACCTCCCCCAAGCGTCTCGCTTTGGTCTAAGCGAGGCGTTTTGGGTCAAATCGTACGAGGTGGCAAGAAAAACTGATTTTTTTGATCCAAAGCGCCTAGCTTAGGCCAAAGTGAGGCGCTTTGGATCAAAGTTTTAATTTGGGGTATTTTTTTGGTGTTTTGAATTGGTTTTTTATTTTTTAAATTTTTTTTAATATAATTATTTTAAAAAGTTAAAAAAAAATTAAAAACAAAGGTCATAACTCTAATCAAACGTCTATATAGGCGTTTTCGATTTTCAAATGAATCAGCGACTTAAATTTGACATCATCAATCACAAACAAAGGTCTTAACTCTAATCAAACGTCTATATAGGTGTTTTCGATTTCCAAATGAATCAACGAATTAAACTTGACATCATCAACCACGTATAGTCAAAGATTTTAACAAATAGATTCAGTTAAGTACTAACGCAGACCTTGATCTGCAATATTTGAAAATTATCATTTCTTGACATGCTTGGTAACAGAGAGGAACACTTTCTTCTTTTGTTCTACAATATTTTTTGTTAGTTATGGAAAAATGGAAATAAATAATCCCAACTATTCACTATTGGCCAATAACAATCCCAACTATGAAAATCACCAATATTGGTCCCAACTTTCAAAAAATTGGAATATAATGGACCCTCGCTGACGGAAGGTTAACACCGTTAACCCCCTGCTTATGTGGCATGCTGAGGTGTTAAAAAACTTGATTACGTGGCAAAAAACTTATTTTAATATAATATATATATGCTTAGGTGTAAACAAAAAAAAAAAAAAAACCTGCATTTAACATTTAACACCCTTCACCACCACCATCACCACCTCTGAACCACCATAACCAACACCTACCACAACCTGGTAACCAAACCACCATCGTATCATTAACACCACCACCAGCCAACCACCCAAAACCACTCCAACCTGCTACCCGACCAAGCTCAACCCATCGGCCATAATAACCATCACGCCGCCACCACCATGTAGGGTGGTGGTCGGCCGTCGCCTGAAGAGAGTGAGGCAGGAGAGAGAGACAGAGTCGTGAGGAGTGAGAGTAGAAAGAGAGAGCAAATCAGTTTGGGGATTTAGGGTTTTCAACATCCTCAAGTTCGATTTGAGGATTTCTAGTGGTGGGTTTGAAAAGATGGTGGGTTGCAGATTTGAGAGAGAAAGAGAGAGATGGTGGCTATGGTGAATGAGGAAGAAGATGGTGAATGAGGAAGAAGGTTAAGTGCAGATTTGATAGAGAAAGAAAGAGATGGTGGCTATGGTGAATGAGGAAGAAGATGGTGAATGAGGAAGAAGGTTAAGTGCAGTTTTTTTTTAACACCTCAGCATGCCACATCAGCAGGGGTTAACGGTGTTAACCTTCCGTCAGCGAGGGTCCATTATATTCCAATTTTTTGAAAGTTGGGACCAATATTGGTGATTTTCGTAGTTGGGACTGTTATTGGCCAATAGTGAATCGTTGGGATTATTTATTTCCATTTTTCCGTTAGTTATTAATGTTTTTATAGTTTTTTCTACTTTTAGAAAAAATAAAAAACCACGTATAGTCGAATGCGGTATGCGCGTTAAATTTAATTAAATAAGTGAATGATCAAGGGACTCGCTTGGAGTCTAAAGCTTCGCGTGTCATCTCAAAGTATTCAATTCCGATAATCCACACCTTTCTCCTGAAGCAAAACCTCTCTAGATTTACCATCACCAACCGGATTCACCTTAGGTCTCGGTTTGTCCACTCCAAATTCTAACATTAATTCCAATTCCAATTCCAATTCCACCGGTGCAATCAGAATCTGAAGAGAAGTTATTATCATCATCATCCACAATGTTCTTACCTAGAGCTACTAACCATCCGGTTGAAGAAGAAGAAGATGACAGATATCACTAACATAACTTGCACCGGCTTGAAATATGAGTTTGATTAGCTTAAATCTCTCTGATCCATGGTATCCACTTTCAAAGGATCCATGACACGCGATAATCGCTACGGTTAGTGGATACCATGAATCAGAGAGATTCAAGCTAATCAAACTCAGGTCAACCCTTGTTTGATTATACTCGTGTTCAGCCTTTATCAGGTTGCCTTCATCGTTAACCGATATCTCTCCGATAACCGACTGTTGATTTCTTTCTACAACCAGCACAACTTTTCAGGCAAGCAAGTAAAATTCAGTTGTTATCGGAGAGATATCTGTCAACGATGATGGCAACCTGATAAAGGCTGAACACGAGTATAATCAAACAGCGATGTCAAGGGTTTTAAGACAAGGAAGATGAATTGTTGAACAATGAGATTGATAACTTCTCTATGGAAGTTGCTAAAATACTTAAACAAAAGCTGAAATTATACAGTTATTTGGAATGTTCCTGATAATTACAGTGAGATTGATAGCTTCTCTATGGAAGTAACAAATTCAAAACAAAGGTAGGTTTGCCAGAGGGTCACTATTCATATATAAAGAGTATAATCAAACAAGGGTTGTTATCGGAGAGATATCGGTCAACGATGAAGGCAACCTGATAAAGGCTGAACACGAGTATAATCAAACAAGGGTTGACCTGAGTTTGATTACCTTGAATCTCTCTGATCCATGGTATCCACTAACCGTAGTCCGTAGTGATCATTACAGTTATTTGGAGTCAAGAGTTTACCATAGCGATCATTACAGTTATCTGTAAACGATGGTTGACAAATACATTTTGCATGTGTCATTTCAATTTGATCTTTTTGATGAATGTATTATTCACAAATCCGTCGGTATGGCCATCACCTACATTTTGCATGTGTCATTTCAATTGGGCCTTACAGCGTGCCAGTCCTACAGCAAACTGAAGGTAAACATACTTGAAATCAAACCGAAGGTAAACATACTTGAAATCAATGGGAAGGTAAACATACTTGAAATCAATGGGAAGGTAAACATACTTGAAATCAATGGGGAGGTAAACATACTTGAAATCAATGGGAAGGTAAACAATTCCAGCAGCTGGATATCAGCCAGATGTTTGTCAAAAGAATTTTGTGCTATGCATTCTCACATGAATATCCTTTGATGAATGTATTAGGGGTTGGAAACTCTGAAGACCAATGACCCTCTGGCAAACCTCCGTAAAGGTCTTCAGAGTTTCCATGGGAAGGTAAACATACTTGAAATCAATGGGAAGGTAAACATACTTGAAATCAATGGAAAGGTAAACAATTCCAGCAGCTGGATATCAGCCAGACGTTTGTCAAAAGAATTTTGTACTATGCATTCTCACATGAATACCCTTTGATGAATGTATTAGGGGTTGGAAACTCTGAAGACCAATGACCCTCTGGCAAACCTCCGTAAAGGTCTTCAGAGTTTCCATGGGAAGGTAAACATACTTGAAATCAATGGGAAGGTAAACATATATAACATTCTCTTCTTCTTCCCTTACAATCACTTTGCCATTAATACCAATGGACTACCCTCACGTCGGTATGGCCATCACCTAGTTCCAGGTTGCATTCAGTTGTTGTCAGAGAGATATCAATCAACGATGAAGGCAACATACTTGAAATCAATGGGAAGGTAAACAATTCTCATCCACAATGTTCTTACCTATAGCTACCAACCATCCGGTTGTTTTCAAGTTGTCTTCATCGTTGAGAGATAATGAGATTTGGTGTTGGATCATAAGCAAAAAGGTAGACCACACCACTATTAGTGAACCCTGTGTTGGATGGAAAGTGTCTTCGGCTTAAATGTCTTTGTTGAGTTAAGTTGGAGCAATCCCTATGTTGGATGGAAAGTGTCTTCGGCTTAAATGTCTTGTTGAGTTGACTTGGAGCAATCCCTGTGTTAGATAGAAAGTGTCTCCGGCTTAAATGTCTTGTTGAGTTGACTTGGAGCAATCCCTGTGTTGGATGGAAAGTGTCTTCGGCTTAAATGTCTTGTTGAGTTGAGTTTAAGCAATGCCGATAAAAGTTGGTGGTTATTATTTTGTTTTTTAATTTTTATAATTTTTTTTACAATAATTATATTAAAAAAAAATAAAAAACCAATTCAAAACACAAAAAATACCACAAAAATAAAAGCTGGATTCCAAGCGTTTCGCTTAAGCCAAAGCGAGACGCTTGGGGTCAAATCAGAAAGAATAACTTACCTCGGATCTAGGTAGTTAAAAAAGTAACTAAAGCGCCTCGCTTAGGTCAAAACGCCTGACGCTTTGGTGTGTGTGTGTGTGTGGGGGGGGGGGGGGGGAATAGAAGTAAGGGGTTTTAATATCACATCCCTTTGTAAAATATAAGTAACCCCACGTTATCAACCCATACCTTTTTTATACAACATATATCTACTGTTACACCGTACATAACTTTTAAAAAGCTATTATAAATAGATAGCTTGTGGAGTTGTGGTGATCAACTGTTTTAGGCTAAAAGAAATTTAAAAAGTAAGAAAAGGTTATAAACCTTTTTTAAAGATTTTAGGCCCCTCTATCTCACGTAAGCATGAAACATAAATTCACTATGATTGGTAAGAAAATGAACATATTCTATTTTTTCGGAAATTTTCTTGAAACATAAATTCACTATGATTGATAATGTAACAACCGGCAAAAATAAGGTAATTCCGTACAATTAATTAATATATGATTAACGTAATTAAATGCAATTATGTGTGATTTAATTATCAAGGCCTTAGGGAATAGCAATTTCCAAATAGTGCATAGGAATGCATACGTTTAATGGTAAAGCATGATTGGATCATGTGCGAATAAGCTATCCGGTACGGATGTTGGCAATTACCCGGTAATAATTAAATAAACGAAACGAATCCCGGACACCCAGGATATAAAATAAAGGGTATTTTCATAAGATATAATGAGTTTTGGAACTCCAAAACCATAAATGAAAACGTCTTGTACAAATCTCCCGGTAACGAATAAAGTGCGCGTATCGCACCCGATACGCGTATAACTCATAATTTCACCCGGTAAAGGCCTAAATAACCAATCAACGCTTAAAATAGACTATATTTAAGGGTTATTAAAGGTATATTTAATGTCCGGATAACGCGTGATTAAAACCCGAAAAATACCCGAACGACGCCCGAACGACGGGGGATTAAACTTAACAAACAATGGGTATTTATTTGAAGTTGTGGACCCCACATAGACCCACTTGGGGCCGGCCTAATGGCCTTATTACAACCACATCTTGTAAATATTAATCATAACCTAGAAAGCTAAAAAGATTAAGCATGCATGAAAGGCCAAAAGTGTGTAAGTGAAACACTAGTACAAAAGTGGCTCAAGTCTTGTCCCCTCCTTACAAATTTTCGGCCATAGGCCACTACAATCCAAGACAAGACTCAACCAAGGATACACTAAGCATGCACACATGCTTGTATAAGACCTAATGCAAGATCATGATGAGATTACAACCCTTTGGAAAGATTAGCAAGCAATCTCCTAACCATACATACATACATACGGCATTTTACACACACCCACACTTATCATCTTTTCAAAATCTCCCAAGTACACTCATAATCTTCCATAAGATCCCTTAAATCTTTAGCATCATTACATGAGTTGGTTATATAATAACACATGTTAGAAGATTGAAAAGCAAAGCAAAAACAATCCTTTCTTTTACCCTCTCTTGGCCGTGGGTTTTCACATACACACACACATTGCTCTTTCAAGTTTTTACATCTCCAAAATACTTAAAATCATCCATCATCCAAACCCCTTTTGTGTGTTTCAAGAGCTTGGAGCTAAACCACTAGGAAGAACACACTAAACCCCTCTCAAATCCAAGGTTTTTGTCTTCCCTAGCCTTGTGCTAGTAGTAAGCTTCTTAATCTTGTTTTTGATTGTTATTATTCATGTATGTGTTCCTAGTAGCAAGTTGTACATGAAGGGTTTAAAAATGGTTTTGAACATAATCTTTAATAGGTTTTCATGTGTAAAATGGAAGGTTAAAGATATGAAAATAAACCATGGATTTGATGATGATGATGTATTAGTCTTGAAAATATATGAAGTTTACATATAAGACTAAGTAGGATGATGTTTTGGTTAAGATTTTGAGATGAACTTGAATATGCTAAAACTAACTTAAATTCATCTTATTATGATCATTTAAGTTATAATATGTGGTAAAACATGTTAGAAGTTCATAAATGAATAAGATGGAAAATTAAAGTTAACTCACTTAGATGAATGAAATTTTGATAAAATGGACAAATACATAAAACACACATATAATTAGTCTTTCATATGGAATATAAGACTAACACAAGTGTTTTGATACAAAAATAACTTACCAATAAAAAGTTGAATCTTCAAAGTTAACTATTTTGAGTGAAAAATGCTAACTTTGAAAGTTAGAGTAGAAAAATGCAACTTTTGTAAGTTAAGGGACTAAAGTTGTAACTTTGAAAGTTAAGGGACTAAAATGAACATTTTAGAAACTATTAGTCCAAAAATACAAGTATGGAAAGTTTGGTGTCAAAAATGCAAGTAATAAAGTCTAAGGATGACTTTTGTAAATACTAGTAGAAATACTTGGGTATTTTGTATAAAAGTGTATTTTTTTTGAAAGTTATAAAAATATAAAGGGTTTTAACATAAGGATTTTTATAAAATAGAGATTTTATAAAAATATTAAACAAACTTGGGAAACTTATACAAAAATGAATACTTTTATATAAATGGGAATATAAAAGTGTTGGAAACATTTTTGTAGTTAAGTTGACAAGTTGGGTTAAAAATACATAAGTATTTTAACCATTCAAGTAACATGTGAAAATAGGAAGAAATATGGATAATATTTCTACAAAATACATGTTGGGAAAAACTTGGAAAAATTAACTAATCAAGTTAAGATATCGAACTAAAACGCGTTAACGAACCATACCCGGACAAAATATGAGAAAAATGCCATTGCGGCAAGATAAGAAAAATATATATTTTAAGAGGTAAAATATATATATACTTTGGGTGAAAACAAATAAACACTTTCCTAAGTGTTGGAGGATTATTTCGTGGGAGAAACACATGACACAAACGAATAAGACGTTAAAAACAAACGTATATACTTAACAAGAAAAATTACACATTTATATATATTTGTACGCTCGTCTCGGCAAAATTCTAGTATATCTACTTAATGGGAAAGTAGATATGCGGGAAGGAAAGCCGCGACGAGAAGACAAGGATATATATATGTGTATGTCGTACCAACGAAATCCTAGTATATTTATTTAAATGGGAAAATGAATATACGGTGTGGTGAGTTGAAACGGACGTTAAGAATATACGATCGAACGACAAAATCTTAGCATATTTGTTTAAATGGGAAAACAAATGTGTGGCAAAGTGAGTCGGGTCGAGGATTGAAATATATATTATATCGAACGATGCGATCTTAAGTATAATTATTTAAATGGGAAAATAATTATATGTTAAGTGAAGTCGAGTCGATGATAATAAGATACAAGTTATGGAAATATTAACAAGAGTAATATATAACTTGTAACACAAAGGGTAATGTAACGCCAACGAAACCTAGGATACCCGCTTAATTAAACGGGATTTGGAACAACTTGTGGTCGGGAGTTGGGTGTACAACTTGCCAAGGCACATGCACTATAGGAATAGTGACTTATACGTTTAGGACGTTTGTAGGTGCAAGACCACCCCTTGCTATTCACCTTATTGAGCCAGACGCAGTTACAGGTGAGTTTCACGGCCCCATTTTAAACTATTTTTACGTTTTCCGGGGGAAAGATATGTTAGGGATAGTGTTTGACGGATTTAATACTTGAGGTGTGACCGCCACTCGGGGTTGAGTCCTCGCCTCTATAATCATTTGTTCAGGGAATTGAAACCGGAGGAATATTCGAATAGTACTATTGGTGCCTGACAAGGCCCACCCCTAATCGATAGCGTCGATTATGCATTAGGTTATGCCTGGGGTGCAAATATTCTGAACTTAAGTCGTGGGAAACCGAGTAACGACTTGGAGCGGGGCATTTTATTTATATACGTCTTGGTTTGATTATAGTCTCAAGTAGATTTATAGGAATTTGCAACTCCTATATATTGTCATAACATGGTATTCCCAAGTATTCAAGTTTTAGAAACTGAAAACCTGTGAACTCACCAATATATTTATATTGACGAAACTTTTTAAAACATATCTTTCAGGTAACTAGAAGATGAAAGATCAGGCAAGCAGGGTCGGGGAATCTCCAATGCGACGACGAACTTTTGTGGGGTTTCACCTTTATTTCCCAAGGCATTTGGGATATATATGAGAAACCTCTAGGTTTATTTCAAAAACAATTAACTTTTGTGTAATGTTTGAAACTGATTCGACGTCATAATAAATGACCCATTTTCTTAAATTACTTGTGTTTAGCCATAACCTTGACTTTATGCTTTTGAACCGTCGCGCCACGTGTTTCCGCCTTTGTCGTGGTGTGACAGATAAGAACATGTAGTCTCTATTATTTATACTGGTTAAACTATATATTGCTGTGAATGTGAAGAAAAAAACTAAGGTACCCACAAACAATTCGAAATACCTCAATTTTTTAGAATATATTTGAGTCAAATAGAACCAAAATGATTCAATATAAATACTAAAGGTCGTTTGCTAGAATCTGTCTGATTAAGTGCTGAAACATTAAGAGTCTGAATGGTTCAGCACCCTTTGTAAGTTGAATTGTTAAGAGCTTAATGGAACATTCAAATGTTTTTTTTAGTTAAAACAAACACTCTTAATGCTAAATGATTTTTTTTTGACAAGCCAAACGGAACTTTATTAATACCCAAACGACCAACAAGAAGCTGGCCAAACAAGATACAATCCACCACATGAATACAAACCACCTATCGCCCAACAGAACATGCCCATTCTCAAACGCCCAGACATCGTCTCCCTACTACACCAAGGAAAATTAACATATTTACACAACAATACAACCATGACCAAACAAATAATAGAGACTTTATCTCCTTGCAGCATCCCAGATATGAATTTATGCAGCAGCAAAAAAACCACCAAAAAGCGATGTTGCATCTCTAGTCCATGTAGAACAACCGCATCGCTCTGTGACCCATATAAAGATGCCGACTATTAAGAGGCTAACAAATACCCCCTAAGCCATTAAAGGCGAAGTTTGTTATTTTTCCAATCCAAATAGTCACGCTTATTGATGTTTTTGCTTCAGTAAAATACATAACTATCGCATTATGCATTTTGAAGATGTGAAATGTGGTAATAAGTTGAAGTGCCTGGATTTTACAGAACTTGAATTTATACCTTCGAATAAAAATATATTATATTTGATCTGATTTGTTTTTGAACAAATTTACATAAAAAAAAGTAAATAAACTAAAAATGTAAATCAAAATAAGCATGAAAACATAGTATATTTGACCTGACTTGTTTCCGAAACACATTTTCGTCAAAACGTAAACTAACCTACACATACATAAAAATAAGCACGTAAGAAAATAGTGATTTTAAGGACCAACTGAAAACATACATAAATATAAGCATGAAAGCGTGACGGTGTTACATTCGACTTGGCTCGTTTTTTGAAAAAAAATGTGGCATCCGACATTTTCAGGTTATTATTCAGTACCTTCATAAAAACGTGCTTACATTATTTTGATGTGTCTTAGACTTAATTTTTAGTTATTAAAGTCATTTATAAGTCTAGCAAAGCCTTTCTAATGCATAAGTTTGCATTAAGTAATTTTAGAAATTACAGTATCGTGTCGCGATAAATTACTCATTAAGAAAGGATTTGAACATTCCAATGTCATCGTTGGTTTGAACTAGTATCAAAGTGTTGATACGGATATTGGTGTTCATGAACCTGTCAACTAGCGTGACGTTTGTCAGATCCATCATGTGTGTATTTGGGTTTTCCGTTAAAGGTATAAACCTAAACAACCTATGGTTGGATTGTATAATTGTTTAAACGTACTGTAACTGGATCACTTACGATATTTAATTCTTATTTAATGTTTTGTGTACACATTTACTCGATTAATATGTTATATTATTAAATAATAAACTTAGATTATAATGAAATTAAAATTGTACACCGATTCTCAACATACTAATAAGAGAGAATTACACAAATTGTCCTTTACAAATCATGTATATATGAATGATGGTGATGGTTATGTATAACTCCATGTGGGACGATTGTTTGGTAGCTATAGATGGTGATGATGTCATGCCTTGGGAAGCCTCATTGTTCTTGCATAGTTTCCTCTTTTGTATAAGGTTTAGATAAAATATTGGTGGTGAGTTGTGAGGAATCGGCCGAGAGGTAGGGACAAGAGAGATCAATGGTTTATTTGGAATATAATCTTACATGGGAAGAAGGATTGTCAAGATGTTAACCATTTCTATATAAGGTGGCTTATCATATTAGTTGGATGTTTGTCTTGTTTGATAGTGTGTCATCGGCCAAAAGAAAAGAACAAGAGAATAAGTCTTGTTGTCATGGTGGTGTCTTGGTCATTGTACTTCCTTATTGGCATAATCTAGATTATAGGGATAGGTAAGAAGTGATCTTTCTTGTTGTGTTCCTAAGTGTGTAACCATGTGTATGTATGTATATATGTATATACATGAGAGTTGTGTTTGTGATCCACACACACACACACACACACACACATATATATATATATATATATATATATATATATATACACACAGATGCATATATCAAGTGTGTGTATGATCATGCAGTGGTGGATCTAGGAATATTTTTCACTGGGTTCCTTTTTTTAGGTGTTTCAATTTCATATGACCAAACATAAAAATTTTGGTTCGGTTCAAGGGTTTTGGTCGGTTTGCCGGTTCGGGTCGGATAAAGTTCATCACATAAAAAAATACGATGCAATAATGAAAAAACATTGGCATTAGAAATTTAAAGCACATAATATAAATACGATTGTCTTTAAGGATTAAAAAAACATACCTGTAGTTATTCCCTATGTTTGGGTATAAGAGCATTCACAGCAGTGCCTCCATTTTTTGGTGAGGCAAAACCCTATAATTTTTTTATGGGGTTGGAAGTGGTTGTGAGTGAAGAAAATGGGGAATATACTATTTATTGGTAAATTTTGGGTTCTTTGAGAATATTTTAGGGAAAATAGGAAAACTGTATTTATTTTTTAATATTTGTTGAAAATGGTTGTGAGTGGAGGGGAGAGAAACTGTAATGATTTTTAATGTAATATGTGGTTGTGAGTGAATGGGGGATGTGGAAGCTATTGAGAATGCTCTAACCCTAGGTTTGACCAAAAAAAAAAAAGAAATAAAAGTTGTAATATGGAGGAGTTGAACTTGAGATCTTGTATTTAGTAGGGAGGGGCTTCAACCACTAGAGCTCTCTTTACTTTCATTAATGGGTTCCTCAAATAATATCTTATGGGTTCCTTCCAAGTTTTCTATATATATTAACACTCTAATTTACGGACCCAGTGGGTTCCCGGGAACCCAATCCGAGCCCTTTAAATCCGCCCATGTGATCATGTGTTTAGATGGATAGGTATGGATGTGTGTATACATGTGTCGTGTGTTTGTATACCTATATATATGTGTAGATATGGTGTGTCATGAATATCCATCATCATTAGAATTCAGTTATTGGATGGTAACATATGATAATATTTGTGATCATGTAATATACTTATATATATATATATATATGTTATTGAGGAGTTATTCATGTGTTATTGAGCCTAATTAACTTGTGATAACACATCCTTGTTCCTTGGTAGTGTTTCATGATTTGTGTGAGTGTTATCCTCATAAAACACATTGCAATTGTTCAGGTTTGAGTGGAGTGTGTGGTTTCTCACTTTGGTACTGTCACGTGTATTACTATTTTGTTCATATGTAGCAATCGGGTATCCGGTTGCTCTCTGTTGAGCGTGTGATTCGATTGACTGTTCAACGCCAATTGTCTTGTATAGTCCGGGTGTTGTATGCGTAAACGGTTAATTTATTGTATTTCTACCATAATTCAGGCTTTACTAGACTGGGGGGTATAATGTGTGTAATATTGTCTAATTATGCACATGTAGTGACAGTAATAAATGAAATGCGTACGGATGTTGACCTGGATCGTTGACTAGTGTCACATTGTTGTTGTAGTTTATTGTTTTTGATTAGTTAGTTGAAATGTAGTTTGTTGGACCTGAAATGTAATTTAATGGTTATGAAATGTATTGTGCACAAATTTGATTGTAAGAAATTTGGTTATGAAATGTTTGTAATAGTCATAAGTTATGGTAAATGGGTCAGACATTCAAATTGGTCATGATATTATGGTACATGTACAAACATTCAATGGGTCATGATATTAAGGTTCATGTACAAACATTCAAATGGGGAGACTCTTCATTCAAATGGGTCATAAATTATATAAATAAGTCATGATATTATGTATTAGGTTGTGCACAAATGGTTTACTGCACAAACATTCAACAAACATGACAAGTGAGGAATTAGGCTGCTGCATAAACATTCAAATGGATTATGAACATTATTAAAACATAATTAAATGGGTCAGAAAAACATTCAAGATTGTCAGAAATTAGGTTGCTATACAAACATGTATAAACATTCAAATGGGTCATGAACATCATCAAAACATCATAGACTTGATTAAAGCCAATAGAACATTCCAACAAACATGTAACGTTATCAAAACACAAATGGGTCAACAAACATCAAAGTCTAACAGACAATAACAAAATAAACCTAATTAAATTCAACAAAACATAATACACCTAATTCAAGTCAACATAAAAACAACATAACATACCAAATCAAAAGACCCACTAAGCCTGAACTTGTCCCTTGTAGGTCCTACTATTATGCCCCGAATTCCCACATTGCTTGCAAGTATTGGTGGTCATTTTTTGTGATAACTTCCCCCCTTTTGTTGCATCTTCCAATTCCATAGGTGACTTCTTTCTAACATTCTTTGGCCTGCCAATAGGCTTATGATGATTGGGTGCAGTTACAGTAGTGGGGACATCATACTTAGGCCACATTATCCTTCCATTGATGAGATATATCTTGTAGTTATAAACCTCCTTCCACATAGCAACTGTGTAAATTGGATGAACATATGTCTCTGGTAGTTATGTTTCTTTACCACTATACATGTTCTTGTTCCAAATTGCAGCCATAATATGTTTGCATGGCATCCATGTTATCTCATACTTCCTGCAAGTGCATTATCTCTTTCTCAAATCAACCACAACACCCAAACCTGCTAGCCCTCTAACCTGATAATGATCTTTCCCATTCCACAACACAGTACACCTACTAGCTTGCTGCCTAATTTCTTCAAACTTCTTGGTAGCTTTAGATGTTAATGGTACATCAGCAGTGTCCATCATCATAAGCACATTCACAGTTCTTCTCATCAGATACTCTCTGATGTACTCCAACATTGTTATAATTGGCTTGTCTCTTGCATCTACAAGCTGGGAATTAAAACTTTCACACATGTTGTTTAATAACACATCTAATTTTGCCCTCCCTAGAAGATCAATAATAAAAATCATAAATGACTAATTGATTGAACAACATGTATACCCAAATTCAACATAAACCCTCATCGCCACTGTTATCCCATACAAACTTTAAAAAAATTTCAACATCACCCTCATTGCCTAATGATCTAGGACCACTATCTAAATCCACATTTGGCTCAACATAATGATAAAACCTAACCATTTCAACAAAATAATCTTGCTTCTCTACTATTTGATCTAGTGTGTTAACATAGAAATAATGTTGATTAAGCAGATCAATAAGGCTAACCTTCACTTCCAAATACTCTCGGCCATTATTCTGTGTGAAATGTCCTCCATGATGCAGTTCAATCGAAAACAAACCCATCATATGTGTCTATTAACAACCATTGAACGTACATTACTTTATGTTCAAAATTAATATAAAAAGATAAAAACTTTAACACACACTTACCATAGATATCATCAATATCTTCCTGTTCTGGGTCTTCACGTATGCAAAATCGCTCATCTCACTTGTCAAGGCTTAGTGCCCGACTATCAAATCCATTGTTAAATTGTCTAATGGTGTAATTTTAGGCAGGAATTAGTTAAGGTTTAGTCTGATGATGATGGTTTAAGGTTATTAGTTAGGGTTTAGTATGATGATGATGGTTTAAGGTTATTAGTTAGGGTTTAGTATGAGGATGATGGTTTAAGGTTCACGAATGGGTTATGTTTGAGGTAAATAAATATAAACGTTTAATTGTAGGTAAAAAGTCATATTTGCCCCTCACGTGAGGGGCACGTGGCCAACTTAAGCGAGTTTTTTAACGAGGTTTGGTCTAAAAGACAGAGAGTATAACCAATGTATAAAAGCAAAGACATAAGGAGTGAAAATTTTATATAAAGGACAGAGGATGCAATTTGACTAATAAGTACTCTCTACTAATAAAGTGATGATGGGCTTCTAGACATGGTTAAAAGTGATGATGGACTTCCTGACAAAATTAAAGTCACATTTCCTTCTAGAAGATGATTGCCAGGTAAGACTTGCAGCCTTGAGCTCGGATGGATACCACCTTTTTGTTCATTTTCTTGTGTTTGGCCACACTTTCGATACTTGTGGGATAAAAGTGATTGAAGGAAACAACCTCATATGGCTCAACACACATCAAGCATTCGCAACAAGCCCATTAATCATTCCCTACACACCCATCCCATAAGGGACCAAGTCATTGGGCCTTTAAATGCGGCCCAAGAGAAACCGAAAGATCAAAGGTTGGGCTCAATCGTTTTTATTGAAGGATGAAACCGGAAGAAACAGTCAAACAAGACAAAGCCTTGGGCCCAACATGAGCCCACTTAACCGTGTGAAACAACCCCTTTGGCAGCCCAAAAGAAAAGTGTCTAGCTCGTCTAAAGCTGACAAGACCAAGTTTTACCGAATTGGATTTTCCAACATTAGCTAAAGATTTTGGCACGTCTAAGAATGCTAAAAGTGGTGTAACCAAATTAAAGTCGGGCATTGAGGTAGCAAATTCTTTTTTGGTTTTGAATAGTACTAGTGAACATAAATATTAGACAAGTACTATTATTATGGTACCCAGGGGCGGTTTTGGGCCTGGGCAGCCTGGGCGCCGGCCCGAGGCCCAAATTTGCAGGGGGGCCAATTTTTTTTTGTATATGTATTAATATATATATATATATGTGTGTGTGTGTGTGTGTGTAAAGAGGCCCAATTATTAAATTAGAAGCCCAAATGTCAAGTTTTAAACTCAAATAAAGCTTCATGTGTACGCTGCCTCCATACAACAGTTCCATCTTCTTTCTTTTTGTCCTCTGTTCAGCGATTCAGCGCTTTCAAGCAGGTTAGTCAACTTTTTTTGCTTTTCCCTTTTGCTTTTATGAGTTCAACATATCTAGATTTGACATTATGACATACATAATTATTTATTAACTTACACTTTCTTTGCTCAAATGGATTTGTATTTAAAAATTTTTAATGGGTTAAATGAACTGGCCTAAATAATTGAAATTAAAATGAGATGTGTTGGGTTAATCACTTATCACTTAATCGGCATTTAGGTCCCAAATATTTTGTAAATTGTAACTATTAAATCACTTTATTAAATAATTTAGACTTAGGTTGTTTTTCTAGTAATTTAGCCCAAATGAGTTTATCATTTATAATTATTGTTACTGATTTTGAAATTTGGATGTTTTGATATTTTTGTATAGAAATTATGCCTCCCATTCCTAAATACAAATACTTATCCGGTAGTCAAAAACGTAAAAAGAAGAAGCAAGAGGAAGAAAAAGCAAAGGCGGACAAAGGGCGTATACTCAAGTTCTTCTCAAAACTACCTCAAAGTTCTAGTTCTAATGTTGATGAAGATAATGTGGAAGCTAATGTAGGTGAAGATAATATAGAAATTAATGTGGATGAAGCTAATGTCGGTAAAGACGATGTTAATTTTAATGTGGGTGAAAATGATGGTAATCTTAATGTGGATGAAGCTAATGTCGGCGAAGATGATGTTAATTTTAATGTGGGTGAAAATGATGGTAATCTTAATGTGGATGAAGCTAATGTGGGTGAAGATGATGTTAATGTGGATATAAATAAGGATGAAGTTGATGTTGATGCTAATGTGGATGAAGCTAATGTGGGTGAAGATGATGCTAATGTTAATCCTAGTATTGATATTTTTGATCCTAGAACTTGGGATGGGCTTAATCCTAACTTGATCAATGAATTGGTTAAGAAAGGTCCAAAAAGAGATTTGACTATTGTTAAAGGTCCGGTGGATAAATTGGAAGACGATTTTCTAGACTCATGTATACTAGAACTCTATCAAATAGGGAGACGCGTGATAGAGAATGGCTAGTGTATTCGAAAGAGCTTGACAAAGTCTTTTGTTTTTGTTGTAAACTTTTTAAACAAGGGCATCCAAAAGGTGGGCTAGACAATGAAGGTTATATGGATTGGAAGCATGCTCATGAAGGTCTTAAAGCGCATGAAGTTAGCTTTGAACATCTCAAGAATATGACTAAATGGTTTGAAATGCGCCAAAGGTTGGATTGCAATGAAACAATTGACAAAGTAGCATATGAGCAATTTAAAAAAGAAAGAGATTACTGGAAAGAAGTCATTTTTAGGATTATTGCTCTGGTGAAATTCCTTGCTAAACATGGTTTAGCATTTCGCGGATCAAATGAGAAGTTGTATCAAAATAGAAATGGAAACTTTTTGGGCTTGATTGAGATGTTAGAAGAGTTTGACCCAATCATGAAAGAGCATGTGCGACGTATCATGAGTGATGAACTTCATGTACATTATCTTGGGCACACTATTCAAAACGAGTTAATACAATTACTAGCTCATCAAGTTAAAACAGAAATCATCAAGAAGATAAAGCAGGCAAAGTATTACTTCATAATACTCGATTGCACCCCCGATATAAGTCACCAAGAACAAATGTCCATAATTGTAAGGTATGTGAATTTTAACTCTAATTGTGTGACCGTTGAGGAATCTTTTTTAGGTTTTTTAGTTGTTGATGATACTACAGGTAAAGGTCTTTTTGAAGTTACATGTAAGGAATTAGAGTCTCTTGGTCTTGATATTGATGATATGCATGGTCAAGGATATGATAATGGAGCAAATATGAAGGGAAAACATAATGGAGTTCAAAGGAGATTCTTAGAAAAAAAATCCTAGAGCTTTTTATAGTGCTTGTGGTTGTCATAGTCTTAATCTTGCATTATGTGACATGGCTAACACTATTACTAAGTCTAGAGAATTTTTTGGAACAATACAACGGATTTATACTATCTTTGCCAATTCCATTAATAGATGGCAGATTTTAAAAGAAAATATTAAAGGATTGACTCTTAAGTCATTGTCTACAACTCGTTGGGAAAGTCGTATAGATAGTATTAAGCCTATTAGAACTCAACTTGTAGATGTAAGAAAAGCTTTGCAAGAAGTTAGGTCCTCCGATAAAGATCCTAAAATTCAAAGCGAAGCTAAATCACTAGAAATGTATGAAGTTGGTGAATTTGAATTTTTGGTACAAATTGTCATTTGGTATGAAATATTATCAAAGGTGAATTTGGTGAGCAAAAAGTTGCAATCGAAGGATGTGGTTCTTGATGTTGCTATTAGTGAAGTGGACAAGTTGATTAAACACTTCAAGAATTTTAGAGAAGTGGGGTTGACTAAGGCATTTGATGAAGCTAGAGAAATTACTAATGAAATGGGCGTGGATGCGGAATTCCCTCAAAAACGTGTGGTACATAGTAAAAAACAATTTGATGAGACTTCAAGTGTAACAGAAGTTATATTTTCACCCGAGGAGGATTTTAAAGTCAATTACTTTTTATGTATTGTTGATCAAGCCATTGTTTCTCTTGAAACAAGATTTGATCAATACCAAAAATTTGAAAAAATATTTGGTTTTTTGTTTCCTAAAAAGTTGAAGACACTTGATGAAAAAAATCTTAAGTCTTGTTGTCATCGTCTTCAAGATGCATTGAAGTATAAAGAAAAATCGGACATTAATGCTAATGAACTGTATTTGGAGTTGAAGTTGATTGAGACATTCTTACCAAGTCATATTGTTAGCCCTTTTGATGCTTTAAACAATATCAAGGAGCTCGGTCATTTTCCTAATGCTATAAATGCATATAAAGTGCTTTTGACAATTCCGGTAACGGTTGCATCGGCAGAAAGAAGTTTTTCAAAATTGAAGTTATTGAAGTCTTATTTACGATCGATAATGTCCCAAGAAAGACTTAACGGGTTGGCGATGATAGCTATTGAAAATGATATATTAGAAGGTATGGACTATAAAGACTTGATCGAGAGCTTCGCTTCCCAAAACGCTAGGAGAGCCTCACGATTCACTTAAGTAAGTAAATTTGATCGTTTTGCTACACTACTATTGTTTTGTTTGTTTTATAAGAATTATGGTCGTATTATGTTTTTTTTAAGGGTAACTTTATAAAATAGTAACCAACTTTCAAAAGTGTTCCAATTAGGTCACTCAACAATTTTTTTTGTCTCAATTAGGTCACTCAACATTCACTTAGTATGTAAATTAGAGGTTTTTTCATCTACTTTGTAAGTAACTATGGTAATGTGGCTTTTTGTTTATTTTTTGCCAATCTATTAACGCCGACGTTAAGTGATGATGTGGATTTAGCATATTTTTTTTTAATTTTTTAATATAATTAATATGTTATTTTCTTTTTTTAATACATCTACATATATTTAAAATCCTGACTCCAACATCTTCTCCTCCATGTCATTCTTGACACATACAAAATTTTACAAGACTCGATTTGAATGTTTAGTCATTTAATTGGGCCAAAAAAAGGATGAGTGACCTAATTGGAACACTTTTGAAACTTGGTTACTATTCTATGAAATATTCCCTTTTTTTATATATAAATGATGAGTTTATATTATAAAGTGGAGCCCGAATTTTTTTGTCTCGCCCAAGGCCCAAAAGTCATATATCATTTTCGGGAACGACCCTGATGGTACCACTAAGTTATGGGACAGAGAAAATGATGACAACTAAAAATATTTTGATTCTAGAGTTTCTACGTCTTATGTGTATTCTAATTGATCATACGCCCTAAGAACCTAAGCGATGTTGAAACCTGAGGTTGTTGCTTACGATGGATCTTATGATGTGGCTTTAGAGACGAATAAAAAAGACTTAATATTAGACTATTTGGTGTGGTCACCATTTCCCCCAACTCTCCCAAGTGCCACGTCATTTCCCCCATTTTCTCCCCCAAAGTTTGGAAATGGTTTCCTCCAATTCCCCCATTCCCCCTTCCTTTTTTTATTAGTTTTATTTAATTTATTTAAATAATTAAAAAGGCATGCACCAATCAAAGAGCTCGGTACCGAGGAGGAGATTCGCCCGATTTCCCCGAAAAATAAAGGAGGGGACGGTGTTACGCATCGGGGCCGAAGCCACCTCAGCTCCCGACTCAATTGCCCGAATCCACTCCGTTTAGTCTTATTATGCGTTATTTCTTTAGTTCAGCATGTTTGTGTCTGTTTTCCTTTTTGTGGCCTCCTTCTTCCGCTTAGGTAAAATGCCTCCTGGAAAGGGCAGTCCCTACCCTTTGAAAGAATTGCTTGGCTTAAGATTCAAGGAATTCCACTTAATGTGCTGTCTAATGATACTCTTAATTCAATTGGGGAACGTTTTGGTAAAGTAGTTCACAGAGCTAATGTCAAAAAAGATTTTCATGATTTGTCAGTGGAATACATTGCAGTGTTGGCTGGGGACGGAAGAAGGATCATGGACGAAATTACGTTACAGTGGAGGCGTCGGAAATTCAGGGTGTGGGTGATGGAGGAAATAGGTGATTGGATACCGGATTTTCTTTTCAAAAAACGGAATGAGGATGAAATTCTGGTGGATGGTAAGGTTTCTGATGCCTCTCCGATGGAGGAAGCAACCGGCGAAATTAATGACACAATTATGGAAGGAGCGAGATTGGCGCCTGATAATATGGAAACCGTTAAGGTTTTGAATTTGGAGTCAACCAATACTTTATTACCCAATGATGGTGGGATATTTTCCAAAAATATCTCTTTTGAACCATTATCGGATAAATTCAAGTTTGCTGAAAATTTTCAACCAGACATTGAAGTGGGCCAGGGGATGGACGCTGAGAACTTATTGGGCCGGGCTGTATCTTTTAAAAAAACCAAAGGAAAAAAAGTCCAGCATAGACCAAAGATGATCTCCATTGATGAAAGGCCAAATCCATTAAAACGTACCAGACTAGACTTCGACCCAACAGGCCTGGATCCTTTTGGCCTGGATGTTTTGTTGGGCTTGGACAAGGATGGTAGTGGGGGACATATTCAAGAGGGGATAACTGGTGGAGATGTTAAACAACCATTCGTACAGGAGAACTCTGGACTTTCCAAAAAGAGACCAGACCTTAATTCACAACCGGATAACATTATGGTGGGAGATATAGAAGACGATGCTGGTGTGCAGGGGACCGATGAAGGTAATTCTTGTCTAAAGGAGGTCGATAAAACGGTGGAAATGGGAGGTAAACTTGGTGTTAATCTGAATGATTTTCAAAACTTGGTTCAAGAATCGGTCAGGAATGAAGGTTTACAACAAGGTATTCAATGAATTTTCTTTCCATTAATGTTAAAGGTTTCGGGGCGGTTGGGAAGATAGGTTGGGTTCACGGTTTGAAAGCTAAATATGATGTCTCTTTTCTGGCTATTCAAGAAACTCAATTAGATGACGTTAAATCGATTAATGTTGAACGGGTTTGGGGCTGTAAAGGTTATGGGTGTGACATGGTTAAAGCGGAAGGGAGATCGGGGGGATTGTTAAGCGTTTGGGATGAAAAAGTTTTTACTAAAAGGGCATCGATTATCAAGCAGAATTTTTTGGTGACAAGTGGTAACATTGTCTCAGACAATACGCCTTTAAATGTTGTTAATGTCTATGGGCCACAATCTGTGACTCTTAAAAGGCAGTTATGGGAACAGCTATTGGGGATTATGCAGTCAATGGAAGGTCTTTGGATTTTGCTTGGAGACTTCAAAGTGGTTCGATTCCCCGAAGAACGAAGAAATTCTACTTTTAATGCGGTAAGCGCTGGGGATTTTAATGAATTTATTGACTTGGGGGGCCTCCAAGAATATTATATGAAAGGGGGTAAATTCACGTTTATGGTTCGGAAAGAAAACGCATTCAAGTTTAGCAAGATAGATCGGGTTCTTGTGTGTCACGACTTTTTGAATAAATGGCCTAATGCGGTTTTACGAGCCTTACCAAGAGAAAAATCCGACCATTGTCCTTTGTTATTATCGTTGGTTGATTCTTATTTCGGCCCTAAACCTTTTCGATGGTTTAATTCATGGTTGGAAAGGGATGGGTGCGAAAAAATCATTATCGATGCATTGGATGATGAATTTTCAGAAATGGAGCCTGATGCTTTGATTGCTACCAAATTTAAAAGGGTTAGAGATGCTATAAAGAAATGGTGGGTTCATAAGTGTGATAAAGAAAAGGCCGATTATGTTGAAATGTCCTCTGATATTGCCCGTCTCGAACTTAATTTGGAAGAGTCGGAACTTGAAGAGGAGGAGTTGTGGGTTTACGAAGAAAGTAAAAAAGGTGTGGCGTGGATAGATCATCTTCGAAATTTGGACATGAAACAAAAGTCTCGTATTCGATGGGCGAGCAGTGGTGATGAGAATTCGGCTTTCTTCCATGGTGTTGTAAATGGGAGGAAGGCTAAGAACAATATTCCGGGGTTTTTGGTTGACGGGGAATGGGTTTCGAAACCGAGTCTGGTTAAGAAACATGTTTTTCAGTTTTTTCACAACCTTTTTGCTTCTAATATTTCAGGTAGGCCGAAGATGAATTGCGGGAATTTTAAAACTCTGGAAGCGGAATCTAAAGAGTTTCTAGTTGCCAAGTTTACGAAGGATGAAGTCAAGCAAGCGGTTTTTGAATGTGGAGGTGACCGTGCTCCTGGCCCGGATGGTTTTAATTTCACTTTTCTGAAGAAGTTTTGGGCCTTTTTTGAAGATGACTTTATTAACTTGATGGAGCATTTTTATCATACGGGGTCAATTAATCATGGGTATAGCGCTGCTTTTATTACTCTCATCCCCAAGGTGAAAAATCCTGTTGATTTAAAGGATTATATGCCTATCACTTTGATTGGTATTATTTCCAAGGTTATCTCGAAGATTTTGGCGAATCGGATTAAAACGGTTATGAAGTTTATTATTTCTGAAAATCAAAGCGGTTTTTTGTCGGACCGTTTTATTTTAGATGGTCCTTTGATCATTAATGAAGTGATGACTTGGTTGAAGAAAAAAGGCGGGAAAGCGTTTTTGTTCAAGATAGATTTTCAGAAAGCTTATGATAACGTAGATTGGGGCTTTTTGATTTCTATTTTGCAACAAATGGGATTTCCGGATAGGTGGTGTCTTTGGATAGATGGGATTCTCAAATCGGCTCGCTCCTCAGTTTTAGTTAACGGGTCCCCCACATATATATATTTCAATGCGAAAAAGGATTGCGACAAGGTGATCCTTTATCTCCTTTCCTTTTTCTTATTGTCATGGAAGCTTTTACGAGTCTCATAGCCAAAGCCTCGGATAGTGGGTGTTTTGAAGGTTTAAAGATTGGTGACAATGGGCCTATTCTCTCCCACCTCCTTTATGCAGACGACGCCCTAATTGTGGGAAAATGGTCCATTGAAAATTGTAAGAATATGATACGTATTCTTAGGATTTTTCACCTTTGCTCCGGGTTAAAAATCAATTTACAAAAATCGAATATCTTTGGTATCAATGCCGAGTAAGAGGAGATTAACTTTTTGGCCAATATATGTGGATGCAAACATGGTACCTTACCCTTCGACTACCTTGGCATTAAAGTTGGAGCAAATATAAACCGTATCCGTAATTGGGACCTAGTTATTGAAAAATGCAAATCCCGTTTGAAGTTGTGGAAGGCGAGGACTCTCTCTATTGGTGGGCGGCTTATTCTTATTAAGTCGGTTTTGTCGAGTCTTCCGATATATTATATGTCTATCTACAAGGCCCCGGTAAAAGTCCTTGAAGTCATTGAAGGGTTAATGAAGCGCTTTCTTTGGGCCGGGGATGATAACATTAAGAAAATCCATTGGGTCGCTTGGGATGTGGTTACGAGTCCAAAGAAAAACGGGGGGTTAGGCATCACCAAACTTGCCGATGTTAATCTATCCCTCCTTACGAAATGGGTTTGGAGATACTAAACGAAAGGGTCGTCTTTGTGGCGAAGAGTTATTGAGGTGTGCCATCATAGCCGCAAAAATTGGGAAATCCTCCCTGTTAATTGATCCTTGAATAGCGGATGGAAAGCTTTGGTTTCTTATATTATTAAGTTGGAGCTTCAAAACAGAAAAGTGACTTCTATGTTCAGTGCCGAAATAGGTAATGGAAGGGAGGTGCGGTTTTGGATTGACAAATGGAGAGGTTCTAATTCTTTTAGAGAAGCTTTTCCCAACCTTTTTAGATTGGCTGTTGACAAGCAAGCTTCGGTTAAAGACTCGTGGAATGCTAGTACGGTTGAGATAAGTTGCAGATGGAAGCGGGGGCTTGTTTCGGGAGAAGAACAACAGGAGTTGGAGGCTATGAAGACTCGGCTGAATGGGACAGTTTTTGTCGAATGTTCTGATCGGTGGAAATGGAATGGTAACAATGAAGGTATATTCAAAGTTGCAGATTTTAAACAGACCATTTTGGGAGATCGAAGTCAAATTCACCGGCCTAATCTGCGGAATATTTCGTGGATTCCCTTGAAGGTCAGGATTTTTATTTGGCGACTCGAGTTGAACCGGCTTCCTACAAAAGACGAGTTACTCAAGAGGCATGTGCACCTGCCAAACGATCTTTGCGTTCTTTGTGATGTTTCAGCAGAGTCTATTCTTCATATGTTCACAGGGTGTGGCTGTTCGTATGGCGTCTAGCTCGCGATTGGGGCCTGGTGCTCGTTAGACCCGATATTTGCTTTCGATGTTACAGATCTGCTCCATCTGGGCTCGGGTCATCGAAATAAAAAGGCTGTGAAGATTATCAAAGGTATTATTATGGTCGCTATGTGGGTTTTGTGGAACGCCCGTAATGAAAAGATCTTCAAAGGCAAAGAGGTTCAGGTTATTGAATTAGTCGCCAAAGTCAAGTCCTTATCGTTTCTTTGGCTAAGGTCTAGGTCCAACTTTAATGATGTTTGGAAACGTTGGGCGATTTCCCCTTTGTATATGTTGTAAGTGTTTGCTTCAGTCCTTTTTTTGAGGACCGTTAGCGGTGTTTTAATGAAGTTCACTTAAAAAAAAAAAAAAAAAAAAAAAGGTAAAATGCCTCCCCTCTTCCCGAAAAGGAATGTGAGAAAAAGGAGTGATATTACCTTTGCTGAGCCTCAAGATGGATTAAAGTAAAATCAATAATTCTATATTTTTTATACATTAAACACTATCCATATAACACCTCAACTTTTACAATACACTATTCATTTGTTATATTAACATAGAGGGATGTATGAGTAGAAAAAACAACAAAGGGAAAAATAAAGATTTCATTCAAAAAACAATCAAGAGTGTTGTTACAAAGTTTCAAATTATACATACATTTGTTTGTTTTCATTGCATTGCATGCTAAAAAAAGACATACATACTATATATCTGTATAATCACAGGTTCCATTTTCAAAGGTAAATCACCATGTTTTCAATATCTTTCCATTTACCTTCTTACTCCTAGCAAAATCTTGATCACTAAAAGTCACACGGACATCATCGTAAAAACAACCGCTGCAAGTCTAACCACATGTTCTCAAGGCTTCCAAGGAGCTGGTGGTGGTGGCGGAGTTGGAAACATTGGCGGCACCGCTGAAAAGATGGTGTTTTTATCAATCTTTGCTGCCGTGCTGTCACCCGAAAGGGCCACTAGAGCTGCCACTAAACCAGCGTTTCCAGCAAGTGTGGGTTCGGTGTAATTGTAGTTTGTACGCACGTCGTGGAAACCGTCATGTTTGTCTGGCCCTGCAACCATAGCGCCAATTATGGTGTTTGGGTTTGGTTTTTTAGCATCTCTATACTTGTATCCTCCTGTGCAGCTGTACTTGACTCTATTCTTTGGAATGGATGCCCCCCTGTGATGGACTTGCTTCGGATAGCGTTTTCCATAACCCACAAGATAACTCATTTTTCTCGGGTTGTCTCCAAGGATATAGTCAATCTATCAGATAAAAAAAGTAAAAACCAACGCATTAATGTTGATACCCAAGTGAAAAGAGGGTTGTAGTTTTACGTAGCAATTCATACCCTTTTATAATCTAGAAACAAGCCTATTGTGATCCCATTGGTTAGTAAGGTACTGATGGGTGTTTCTCATGGTTAATCAAAATGGATTTATTTGGTGCATAATATTAAGAAAAGGGCGAGTTATAAATGCATACCTGAGTCTGTGCAAACTTGCGTAGCACGTCAGTTGAATAGAAATTAGGCCCACAATACCACCCGGGGGTGTCTGCAGCATCAAGATAGTCACTGTAGAGTGTAGCTAAGAAGGCGGCATTTACAACATACTGAAGTGGTTGCGGCCTCCCATGGTTTAACTGGATCAACCCACCTGCAACACAAGATAATCGTCACCATATGATTCTAATTTAGTAAGTGAACTTTTGGCACGACATGAAAATACAACACGAACTTTGTGGGTTTGGGTTTAGTCTAAACAGGTTCGGAGGATGGCCCCGCTTAAGCCATTTATTTATTTATCAAGGGTTTCTATATTATGTAATAACTTGGTATATTTGGGCATTTTCATGAATCATGTCAAAGTTTAAAAATAAAATGCCATAGATTCATCAAAATTGCTTCTATAAATGATATATGTGTGAAACTGTGAATATAGAATTGAAGTACTGATATGTAAGAAAACTACAACAACAACAACAACAACCGTACCCAGGGAATCCCACGAAATAGCGACGCTATTAGTAGGGTCTGGGGAGGGTAAGATGTAGGCAAACCTTACCCCTATCTTTAGAGATAGAGAGGCTGCTTCCAGAGAGACCCCCGGCTCGAAAATACCAAAAGCGCACTGTATATTTTTGTATAGTGAACGTATAGCATAAAATAACATACAAAATATATTTATATTTATATATATATATATATATATATACATGCATAGAGACCATCCCTACTTCCTAAGAAAGTCTTAAATCCTAAAAATCTTTAACTTTAATCAAAACTAAACAACTTTTTTTCAGGCTAAACGAATCTTGTTCATGTTAATATGTGAATACACGGGTCATGTTAGGGTTCATGTTTGTGACACAATTTTTGGGTTCGTGTCAAATTCGACCCGCCAACAAGCGGGCATGACTAGTTTAGCTTTAGCAGCCTAAGATTGTATTACCACCAAGAAAGGAACAACAAGAACATGTAATCACTAATTTACCTTTCGTTCGATTGAAACTTGAAAAGTACGGCAGGTATGAGCACATAATTATGCTCGTCTGGTTATGAAACGTTTGCAATATTTGTTCATACGGATAACCGGGGCTCAGAAACAATCTCAATCGAGTCAATAACACCTAAGAAGACAACAAAACAGATGATTAAATAACCAAGTGAAATGTAAGACTCCATTGAGTTGTATAAAAATTTTAAAACTACTTACTTGGGCTCCTGTAAGTTTATTGTCCCAGCTAAAAACACCATAGTCGGGCCCACCCCAGAAGGCACCCGCGTGTTTGGCAAGTGTAGGGTGACTAGCAAGGTAAAGATAAGATTGATTTCCGGTTGCATAATACATCCAGGTTCCACCCCAAACAAACTCATCCCAGTACATGCTTGAGTTATAAAAAGTTGCAGCATCAGCCCCGGTACTGTAACTACCGCGTTGATCTCTAGCAAACTTCCAAAGGGTTGCAGCACCATGAACAAGTTTCTTAGAGTAAGCCTTGTTGTCTTTGAACACAATTGAAGCAGAAGCTAACGCAGCTGCCATCTCAGCGGCCAGGTCAGAGCAACTGGAGCATTCGGTTACGGGGCGCTCGTAGTCAATGTCTTCTGGTCTCATCCAACAACTGTGGTCATTAGGGTCACTTTCCCCTCCTGATGTATCACCTTTCCCAACCTAGCACAACAAGAATTCCACAAAATAAGTTTAAAAAAACATTTACATATATAATACTTTTAAAATGTTTGGATGTACGCTTTGTGAGTGATCCATATGCATAATAAATTATCAGAATCAGATAATCAGCTACCAACGCTATAAGGTCCCAAGAGCCTAGGTGTAAGCGCATGCATCACGTACGTGAGGCGCATGGTATTTATAAAATATTTCTTATACTTCTCATAGGTTTCCATCATCAGTACCAAAAATATTTAAATAATCTTTATATAACCTAAAAGACGAACAAAATCTGCCAATGTACAAAAAACACACTTTTGTAAAACTGAGAATAAACCGAGAAAAAAATAGTCTTTTTGCTGTTTATTGCTGTGACGATTACATTAGGATTATTCTATACATAAATATAAATATATATAAAGTGACAAAAACAACTTTTGGTTTAAAAAACAACTTGATGTAATTTTTCGCGACTATGATATAAAACATATTAATAAAAAAAAATGAGGCGTCTTGTGAAATTAATTCATCTAATTTTACTCTTACATAATCAATTTTCTTGCAGTGTGTATGGAACTGATCATTCAAACAATTAATTTCAGAACCAAAATCTGTTTATCCAAACATTAAAAACAGATTATAATGAAAAAACACCTAGTTATATCCAAAATCCAGATCCACGCACTCCCTAAGAACTCATAACAAGCAAAAGGCACAAGAACTCACCTGCGCAACAATTTGGCTGATCGAGTCAGCAGTATTATTGAAGGTTTTGAGAAAGTAATCAGTGCCCCATTTAATAATTTCTTTAACATGATTAAGTTCTCCCGCAGCTTCATATTTCGCACTGTATTCGATCACACTCCAGCTTAACATAGTCATGGCAAAAGCTTTTGGAAAATGGAACTTAATCGCGTCCCCAGCATCATAATACCCACCCACTAGATCTTTCAAAACCGCACCCGATTTATCACCCTTCCCATCATTTAAACACGAGTTACCCCTCCATGAAACATTATTATGCTTTGGCAGTCTTCCAGCTGCATCAATCAACCACAAACAACAAGATAAGCCACCAGAATCAAACTTATTCCACTATAAAGATTCCATCTTTCTGTATCTTTTACAAATATATGTTTCAGATTTCTAATAGTTTTATCATATTTTCAAGCTTCTTTCTTATAAAGATTCGGTATCTTTTACGAATATAGTAAACTATGTGATTCAGATTTCTAATAGGTTTATCATATTGTTCAACAATCTACCCATTTTGATGTAAAGATGTAAGCACTTTGACTTAAAAAAGTAAAAATTGCATACAAATCTTTAAAAAGATTCGATCTTTCAGTATCGTTAACAAATCCAGTGAGTATATCACTATATATTTCAGATCCCTAATGGGTTTATCATATTATTCCAAACATTTCAATAATCTGTTCATCTGACGTGGCACCCTTTGACTTAAAAAGTCAAAGATGTAATCACAAACCTTCTAATAAACAATTAGCATATAAGAAACAAAAATTATATAAAATTCAACAAAAACTATTCCACCGACACCTCGATCTCTATAGTAATCAAACATATCCATCAAACAAACAAACAATAATTCAACAACAACAAAAAAACTTACATTTCTGTGCATTAAAGAACCTAAGAGCTTTCCCAAGGGCAATAGTGTAATTATCAGGAGGAGGGGGGTGCTTATGATGACGTGGCACAGTCTTAACAATTAGAGTAACAAAGCCAGCAATAAACCCAGCCGCCAAGATCAATCCAACCGTCCAAACAAAGATCTTACGGCTGACAATAATGCAACCAAGATCTACGTACTTCTTCTTCTTTTGTTCTCCAGGACCTAATAACCAGCTCTGTTGTGTCTCATCCAACGGTCGAGATAAGGCTGCTTTATCGAAATCGTTTAGGTTACGGCTTCTGTCGTCGTCTGTGGCGGAATCCGCGTTGTTGATTTCTAATGGTCCGCCCCATGGATCTCGGCCGTACATTATTATTATTATTACTTCTATGGGTTTGTGATGAGACACAACAATATATGTTTGATCTGAGTTTGGTTATGAAGAAGGAGGGTGAGGGTTATTGATGAAATATATAATAATGGGAATAATATTTTTAATAAATAGATTGATTGATAGTCGTTGATGAAATATTGCTGTCGAGTACACTAAGCGACAAAGACAGTCTGTCTATACCTAAAGAAGCTTCACTGCTAGTGGTGACGTTTTTAACTAACCCTCTGGGTTTGTTACGTCCCTTTATTATCTTAAAATGACCAAAAGGTCCCTCGTTTTGGTGAGTGACTACATCAACTAACGACTTCCCTCTCCGTACAACCAATAATGTTTGTTTGATTTAGTGGATGGTAACACTCACACTACTATCTAAACATGCTTAATTGTGAAGTTTTCATTTTATTCACTACCACTAAGTTTAAAAAACGTTTGTTGATATTTAATTGTTGATAGTTAAGGTTACTTGTTTGTTATAGCCTAGCATGTGGATAAAACATAACATAATAATGTGGGATTTGACGAAAGTAATTTAAATTCTTTTTCTCATTTCACAAAAGTAACATTATTCTACTATGGATGCAAGGTGTGATGTAAATCAGAGTTGCTAACAACTAGGATATTTACAATTCAAATCAAAGCTTATAGAAAAGTTGTAAAAATTAAACACAAGAGATAGCAATGGCAGAATGAGATAGAAAGTCATCACGTTCGGCAAACTAATATGAGTTTAGAATACAAAAATCACCATCTAAACGTGTAATTAGGTTCCAAGAAAACCACCCTAAGAAGCTACTCTTAGATTACCAATGGGGTATAAGAAACCACTATACTTATATTCATGATTGTGTGTTCATTAACATTAAATTTTATAGAAAAGTATTAAAAAAAAAAAGATTTTTAATCTTTTGTACGCGACCATTTCAAGAGAATGTTAATTTTTCTCTGTCCTTGGTTATAATTTAAACGATGAGAATGGTAGACAAAAGTATTTGGACCGAAATACAGTTAATGTACTGTAGAGGGGCCTTTCTTGTAATTTAAATTAAGCCCATATAGTAGGTACAAGTGTTAGCTTCGTTCCACCGACAGTTTGCTTCAAGTATACTACATGCCATTCCGTGTACAAATGCTCACGAAATTACAAAATTACTGGTTCGTCCTTGTGCTTTTCAGTTTAAATAAAAAATATATTCAACTATGGTGTATTTATATTGTTTCAGTTTGCTTATAATTAAGTTTATCTATATCTACGATGGTGTTTGGGATTGTGTTTTGAATCGGATTTTTACATTATTGCATCCTGAAAACACATATAATTAGTTTTTAGTGTTTGGGGTTGCGTTTTGAAAACGCAGATAATCAGTTTTTTAGACAACCAAAACGCAATAATCTGCAAGCAGCTTCACCCCTGCTTTTTCAAAACGCATAATCTGTTTTGAATAATCAATCCCAAATACCCCCTATATTACATTATAAAGAGTTAAAGATAGCTAAAATAGTAATTTTATATGTTTTTCAAGGTAACACATGAAAAATTTCTTGCTTTATATCCAAAATGTCATGAAAATTCTTTTAATACTACCTCTATTTGAAAAAATAACTTGTACATTTTTATCATAACCATCTATTTATAATTTCACACTAATTAGTAAAAGGTTTATTATATACAATATAAGTTTAAGCAATTTTAAAGGTTGTAAACCTTTGTTAAAAATGCTCATATTCTATGACTTTTTTTTAGTTAATTTTACATTAAAATACATGTTGTTTGACTTATAACTGTTAAGCTCCTTTCATTTTACATTATATATCAAGCTCACTCACCCGGCCTGTTAGAGACAAAGTACAACTATAACTAATTCTACATTTTAAACTTTAGCCTTTTACGCTGTTTGCTTTAATTTACAATTACTGGGCTAATCAATATTTCTATTCATAATTGTGAGGTTTGATGTGGTTATAAATAAAAATAATTTTAATCAACATTTCTAACTCTACGGTGGATATACAATAATCAACAAAAGTAAGTATCATAAATTGTTTTTTTAAAAATGATTGTTTTATCATTTTATGAGTATTATATATGTTGTCTTTGAGCTTTAATAGTAATTTTAATTAAGGACTATATGCGAAACATAAAAGCCGAGATCTATTACTTTTGAAGACTCGATGGTTATTTTTAGACATCAATATAGTAAGAGCAACAATAATATTAGGACACGTGAAATAATTCACATCAATCATTTTGTTAACATAAGTGAGACAAATTTAATTTGTTGGTATTTAATCAGAATGAGCGATGAATACTTTTTTGGGTGGGGTTAGGGTACAAAATGTGTTTTTTGTGAGAAGGGTAAGAAGCCATGAAAACATGACAAGTGGCAATATTACATGACAAGTGGCAATATTAAATATATTGCAACAAGGGTAGATTAGTCTATTTAGCCTTTAATTATAATTTGTCCATTTTAATTATTTTCATAAATTGATATGCATTTAATTACATTTTCGTTATTTATGAAAGATTATCTATCCTCTTCAATTTGTGTTATATGTATAAAATAATGTTCAGTATTATTAAAACACTAAAGAAATCTAAAACACACTAGCATACAACCTATGTGTATAAAACACAACATGATGATCATGATAAAACACAACATTCCCAACCAATCGAAAATCAAAGAACTTATAAACATTCTTGAAATCCGACTAATACACAAAGAATATAAAACATATCACAAATAGGAAACAAATAAAACACCATATTTGAAATCCGACCAATACACAAAGAATATAAAACACAAAAGGATGCTCATAAAACACAACATACAATAGATTTATAGTATAACACCTTATTGAGAAATAATTTCCCAAAAATAAAGCACGGATATACATACTGTGTTGAGTAACCAAACATGCTCTTGAAAATCTCAAACACATTTATTAAGCAATAAGATATTAAACAATAAGAATATTTTCGTACGCAAAGGCTGCAACACTTTTGGTAGCTAGAGGTAAGTGGTATTACTAATTTGGATTTTGTGATCATATGAAAACACTCATTATTATAACAGAAAAGAAAAAAGGATCGCCTTCAAGTGAATGTTTTCAGTTAGAGAGAAAGAGAGAGAGAGGGAGGGGGAGAGGAACGAGATTTGAGGAGATTTGGAATTGTTTTCATCTTTTAATCATACACAATAACTATTATAAACATAAAAAGTTACTATAATACCCCTATAAGGACTAATTAATCAATTAACTTTATAACCCTTACTAGCTGATTACCCCGGGAGGGTCCCGGGGTTGAAAAATCTAATTTTACGTGATAACCTATTGCAAATGGCTCAAGTTAACTAACCACAAAATCTCTCAATCATTGCATATTCATAGTATTCTAATAAGTAATAACTCATATTCCTTAATCTAAAATCTAATCAGTAATCATCTAAAGAATCACTTATGTAAGCTACAACTATTCAAAAACTCATCACATCTCTTTAATTTCTCACATTCTAATGGCTCTTATAATTCCTAACCTAATCAACTAAGCAAACACTTAAGTTGAAAGTTGTAACCATTGCATCTCATTATGCCACGTGGCATAATCAAGAGATGGTTGAGACCACCATTGAACGCCACGTCAGCAACTATCAATTCTTCCCGGGAGCGTCTCGGGGTTGAAAAATATAACCATTCTAATAATACTAATACTAATAGTAATAATTATTACTCTTGTAATTAAATAAATAAAAAAAATAACCTTGCTATAAGGTGACACCATGTGTTGCAGTGTTGCGCGATTCTTTCTTCTAGCCTCTCTTGATGAAGTATACCTAGTAAAATTCCAATGATAACATGACGATTGGGTTGATTTTCAACATCGTAGATAAGAACCTGGTTTAAAAGAAAAAAAACATAATTAATGAATAACATGAACACTTTGTGTGTTTTTTTCCTGTATGAACGAAACCCCACAAAAAATAGTTGATTTTTTCCCCGTTTTTTATATAGCACTATGGTACTCGTTGGAAAGATAATAAAACGTTCGTTAATTTGGTGTAATTTTTTTCTTTAAAAAATCTCGTATATAAAAGATATAAACGTTTAAAAATTATGGGAGGAAACATGAGAGAGAAAATTTTAAATTTATTTTTAAATTATTTTTTCCTAAAATAACTCAATTTAATTAAAAAAGGAAATAATTCAAAAACACTAAAATCTTTCAATTATGATGCCACGTGGCAGTTTCATGGAAAGGTTGAAGGCACCATTGCACGCCACGTCAGCAATGCTCAATTCTTTTATATATATTAATAGATTAAAATTTTGCCATCAACCAATCTCAACCATCCATCTATAAATCTAAGGGCCATAAACACTTCTTACCCTTCTTACAAAAATCACCCTTTGTATCCGAACCTTTACCTACTTTTTTTGCTATACAAATCGGGTCAGGAAGTGTGACAACCATTTGCCCTTGGTTATAGGTAATTAACATAAGTATACTTGCTATACAACAAAGACAAAATTTTATTTAATTAAACTATTCAGAGAAAGTTTACGGTACAAAATTATATAGCGTACAAAACGTAAGAATGAATGATATTCGGATACGTAGAAACGGTTACCAAATTACCTCGTATTTTAATTTTCTAGAAGGTGAGGGTATTATAGACTTTTATCTTTTTATGTTCTTTTTTTTTACTCTTCTCCAAAATCAAAAGACGGAAAACCCTAACACCATGATCATTCTATAATTTCTGGTTGAGTATTTACCTAACACGATCGATCAGTTATTTTGTACAAATTATAATCGATAATCGTTTTATTCAGTTAAATCATTTTTTTAATAGTTTTTATTAATTCTTTTCTTTTTCTCCACATTTTTTCAGATTTTAACTTTTTCAGAATTTGCATTGACAATTTTGGATGAAGAAGCTGATGTTACAGTCAAGCAAAAAGCTAACGAAGATGAAGATTACATCTCTTGGATGATAGTTGTTGGGTTTTATATTTGAGTTTGTAGTCACGTAATTGTGTTTTTAAAATTAACTTTTGTACATATGTAGTTGTGTGTTATGTTTTGAGATAGGTGATTTATATTTCAGACCAGTAGTTACGTATTATTTATTGTTATCATTCTGTTTTCACATATAGTTGTTTTTTTACAATTTGCGTCTGAAGTTGTATGTATTTGCGTTTTTAGACTGAAGACTATTAAACCTTTTTTTAAGATTATTTTTTCTGTAGATATGTTATTTGCGTGTAAATTTTATTTATACTTACTTTTTATATATGTTTATATATATGAAACATGGGGTTTTCATTAAAAAACACCATATTACAAGAAAAATAGATTTAAACTATTTATTAGATAAATCAGATTGAAATAAATATTTATGGAGAATATTAATATACTTTTAATTTTTGCATCTGCGTGTAAGTCGCTTTTGTAAAAATATAGTTGTAATTTTTGCACCTGCGTGTAAGTTGCTTATGCATTTGCGTTTAATAATTTCCATAATAATTTATAATTGCGTTTTATTAATAATAGTAGTTGCGTCTTTTTTTAGCAAAAATGTTTGTATTTGTCTTTGTTTTGTTTTATCTCACAAGTTGCGTTTAAATTGTTGTGCATTTGCGTTTAATTTTTTTTTTTTTATTTTCATGACACTTCATATAAGTTATTTCAAATTGAATCATAAAGCATGCCAAAAAACATAAATATTAATATTACTAAGAAAGTTGTTCCATTACATTATAATTAAAAGTAAACAGTTAAAAAAACTTAAAAAAACTAAGAAGAGAAATTAGTCATATCCTCATGAAGAACCTCCATATACTCTGGGTAGATATAGTATAGGGTTTTGATTAGTGTGTATATATTATTTTTTTTACTGACACAGCTGACTGATTTAAATTGCTAGTAAATCATGTCAGTTTTGTAATTATTACTTCCCAAATATCTTAATTCTTAAGTATTTTTAATTACATCTTATATAAAAAAATATAACGCAAGTACATATAACATTTACACACAAGTACATGGTTCTTTAACTTACTGTAGAAGAATCAAACGCAAATACAAATAACTTTTTTACGCAAATAGTAGAAAAAACCCCTAAAAATTGAATACATTATTGGACGCAAATAAACATGTATTTGTTAAAAAAAACTATAACATCATAATATGAATACTTATTAACAACTTTTAATTGTTCAGCAAACCTGATTTTGATGTTTTAGCCGGCCTATATTGGTTTCCCTTTGATCGCTTTTCATATTCAACTCCTGTATAGTATCATCTTGATTTGTTAACTCTAACAACTAATTACATGCAATAATATGCCAAATATTGTATATAAATACCTGATTTTGCCTTCGACGCCATTTTTTTTTTGTCTTTGATCGTTCTGTTTTTCTGGTTTCGGAGAGTAAAAAAAACCCTAATTGTGTTTTGATTTGAATTAAGCAGACGGTTTTTGTTTGTAATTTTAGAAACTGAATGTCAGTTGAGTGATGTTTGTAATTTGCCCGCTCTTTTATTTTTTTGATCCAATAACTATTTTGCCCTTTCTAATGTTTTCGACAAATTTAAGGACGTGTGTTTTTTTACCATCGTGCCCCTGATTAACCGCTTAATCCTACGATCCACATTAGTTCTTACATTTTGTACGCTAACAAACTTTTTACGTTAGCCTCTCCCAACTATTCATATATGTTGACAACTTTTGAAATTTGCACCTCGATCTATTGATCGAAATAGATCGCGTTAATCCATCAACTTTATAAAATCGAACTAAAATAATAATAAATGAGAACCAGGGGACGTTTGATTGGAAATTAACTTTGAAAAGAAAAAAAAAATTGTTTACAATTAGGGATGGCAATGGGTCGGGTATGGGTCAAGTTTGGCTAATACCATACCCATACCCGGTTATAAAATCTTATACCATACCCGTCCCATTACCCGTCGGTTTTTGTCGGGCATTACCCGCCGGGTATAGAGCATACCCGCGGGTATCAGGTATACCCGTTGGTATTTGCATGTATATATATATATATATATATTTTTTTATAGTCTTATGTTTTAAGAAAAATAGAGTATATGAAATTGTAATAAGTAACATATATATTATCATCACCATAATAATCTTTAAAACATTTAATATGTAAATATATATTATAGTATGAATTTTGAAAACTATTTATATATTTCATAGCATATAAATATAAATAATAATGTTATTAGAATATATATTTTAGACGAAAAGTTTAATCTTCAAATAATGAATCTATTAGAATGAAACATTCATAAAAAATAGTTAAGGAAAGATATATATATTCGAGTATATATTTCGGGTAGACTGGTATTTAGTTTCGGGTAATCGGGTCGGGTATCACCTAATACCATATCCGTCCCATACCAGCGAAATATTTTTTTTCCAATACCAAACCCGTCCCATGCCCGTCGGGTATCGGGTATACCCGTCCCAAATACTTCGGGTTTTGGGTATACCCGTCGGACTCGGGGTTTTTTGCCATCCCTATTCACAATTGGTAGAAAAAAAACCCCGAAATGAATTCAGATTTCTTTTTAATGAGCTTTACCTCAACACACATTAAAGATAAGTGAAGGTTAGGGTTGAGTCGACCAATGTGACACCTAGCTATAGACATCTATTATATGACATGATTTTTTTTATTATTAAACACATAACGTTACATGAATAACATTACATTTATTCAATTTATATAATACATGAGATTCTAACTTTTTATATATATATATATATATATATATATATATATATATATTATCATGTAAAAATAGTCATTTTCTATATAAAAAGTGTGCGAGTGAATATGAACCTTTGATTTTTAGACTATGGGGAGTGGAGCGTGGGTTATCAACCCAAGCCCCAAAAATCATCCCTACCTTGGATGAGTTGGGTGTTGCCCTTAAAGTTTATTTTGGAGCTTATCGAGGCTTTGGGATGGAGTAAGCGATTGTAGAATGAATAACAGAGCAAAATTGGATGACTCGGAAGAAGGGGCCCGTCGGAGATGGCGATTACCCCCGTCAATGAAGAAAATGTAGTTTGTCGACCACCTGTCAACAGTATAAAGTGGCGTCAATCACTTGTTTCTGTCGTCGATAGCCATTAGGCGCGTCGGCAACGTGGACTGCTAGGTCAAGCATTTGTTTTGACGATTTTAATGCAATTTTTATGGGGTTTTATGGTTTCTTTGACCTTGACTCGGTATGGAGCCTTTATAAACGAATCTTGGGGACCAAAAACATTATATTTTATTCCAAAAAAAACATCCACATCTCTAATCATCAAATCATTCATCATCATTTAATCCATTTTTCATCACCAATCACTAAACCATTCTTCACCTATCAACACCCTTTTATCGCCAATCTTTTCATGGCCTATTCTCCTATCCTTTCTATTATCATTGAGGCTTCCATTATCTTGAGCTGCTAGTCTCCTTTGGAATCACCCGGTGTAGACTTGTAATCTAGGATTCTTAAACATTTATGTATTTTCTTATTTATTTTTTATGTGCCGAGAATTACACATGTTTTACATGTAGTTACACCTCTTTTTCCAATAAAACCATGCATTTATCACGAGTATACCACGATTTATCCTTCTTTGTTGATAATTGAAAGTTTTGAAGCTTAAAAGTGAAAAGGGGCAAAAAACGACCCAAAAGGCAAGGAATTGAAGACTTAAAGAGTTGCAGTAGATACAGCACAACCATGCACAGCCGTGCACCTGCCCCATTGTCACACCCCGCCAAGGCGGAAACGCGAGGTGCGACTTCGAATGATTTTCAAGCACAAAGGTCACACGGGCATTAATTAAAATAAAGCGGGAACTTTCATTAAACAACCAAATTTGTCCAACGTAACGTTAATTATTTAAAATAAATACCATTGTATGTAAATGTCTAGAGTTAAAACAACAACACAATGGTCCAAAAGAAGGTATCCCACAAATGCTCGCACGCGACCTCCACAAGTTCCATTATCCATGCTAATTTCCTGAAAAACATGCATTTAAGGAAATATAGGTCAACACAAAGTTGGTGAGTTCACGGGTTTTCTATATGGTGGACATGTAATCCGAAACCGACTAAATCATTGCCTAGCTAGGGAAATAATCAATATGTGATCTGACCTGAGCCCATAACCAAACCTTGACATGTTGTACCTCGCCCATTGTACACTAAAGACAATGTATAATGTGAAATACAAGCATTCTTTTGATATCTGTCATCCGGTCAGAGTGACTGACCAAGAGTGGGGGTGTCAACCCAATAGATCTATCCCGGTGTTTCATGGCTAAGTCCATAGCTAATGGTTATGGTATGATGCATGACACGAGGGCTTCATGGATCCTGAACCTTAATGTCTCATGTTCACATAATAGTCATAATTGTAATTGAAAACTGTACGCATGTTTTTCCCCTGGAAAAATGTAAAAACTTTAAAAAGGGGTCGTGAAATACTCACTTGGTATCTGGATGCTAGAGTGAACTGAATCTGATGCGGTGTATCTGGTCTGGGAAGCCCTAAATTCAATGTAAAGGCCTCTTAAATCTATGTTGGGTTATAACTACCATGTAATTGTTCACCCGACTGGAACACCCACGATGCAACTCCTAGATGCTTGTTAGAGACTTGGAACTCCTAAATGTTGATGGTGGGCGATCGGTTAAGGCTCTTGGAGGGGTGTTTTCTCTCGGTCGATTGTAATCAAGGGAAGGAAGAAGGTGTTCAAGTGTTAGAGTGTATTATAGTGTTGTGGTGTGTTCCTCATGGGTTCTTATGCTCCTATTTTGTAGACAAGAGGGGATGGGATGGCCTTGTGCTCATTGGTTCACAAAGATGGAAGGTCAAAGTGTTACTTTCTTGGAGTGCAAGGGTGGAAGGACTTGTTAGTGAAACAAGTTGACTTGAGGCTTTGTTTGGCTGTGTAGGGGGGGGGGGGGTTTCGGCCGATGGGTTATTGAAATAAATAATACCAAGACCAAGCTGGAGGATGCCAAGAAGGCTGCTCAGGACAAGAGCAAGCATCTTGAAAAAGAGCTTGGTAAGGTGAAAACTGAGCTTAAACTGGTGAAGGGCAAGCAGGCCAAGGCATTGCAGGTGCATGAGAAGGAGATGGAGGATTACAGGCAAGGGCTTGTGACGTCTGCCACGGTTTCCGTTCTCCAAGCTAGGGTGAAGATGGCTTTCCAGGCTCGAGATCCAAACTTCAAGCAAGAGGATTGGGATATTGAAACCTGGCAGGAGAAGATAAAGAGCTTGGGAGGAAAAGAGGTGGTGTACGAGCCGATCCCTAATGCTGATCCTAAGGATGCACCCAAGGAGCATGTGGTGGAGGAAGCTATGGTGGACAAGGAATTTCAAGTGGGCAATGAAGGATGTAAAGACAAGGCCTGAGCCCACTTTTTTTTAGAAATTTTGTGGTAGTTTATGTGGTGATGGTTTGTGAACAATTTCAAACAATTTATTTTGGTATGTAATAACTTAAAAACAATGAAAGGTTTGGGGTGGAGGGATCTTGGTTTCAAGATGAAGCCCCAAATCTTTGATCTGGCCTTGACCTTAGATGTTGACCCCTAGTGGATGGGTCCTGGTTTAGGATGAAGCCAGGGGTTGGCATCAATTTTGACTTTAAATGGAATGGTAATCTGTTTTGACGCTACATCTCCGTGTTCCTCATCTTTACTCCCTTGTTATCCTGCAATTATTACCAAATGATAAATGATAAAGTATGGAATAAGTTTATACATTTATTTCCAGCTGGTCTTCAAAGTATTCTGATGACATCTTGAAGATGTTCCCAGTTTTTCTTACATCCTTAGGATAATCTCCATCCCTGTGTTTGTTACATCCTTAGGATATTCTTTATTCTGAGGATGTCCCTAGTGTTGTATCTTTCAGATAGACTTAGAGTCTTTTTCCTTTTCCAAGAAAGGACTCATAATAACCTGTAAAAAGGTAAACTTAGTTGTTATATTGGCGATAAAGCCTTTTATAAACTGGGTTCATGCCCATAACGATAGATGATAATAACTGGCGACAAGGCCCAATGTAATATCTTGAGGATAACTGGCGTCAAAGCCAAATATAACTGGCGTCTAGGCCACTGGCGACTAGGCCAATACGAGAAAAAGACATTGAAAAGTGTCTAAACCTTAGGATTCAATGTATATTACAAAAATGTGAAATTGTTAGCCACTTTTACATGAACTAGTCCCACCATCCTAGAGATATACATGAATACGTGCGCTCCAGGCGGGGTTGATAACCCAATGTGAAAGGTGAAAACCTTTAAACCTTAGGAAGGTGTTAGACACCTTAACGTAGGATAGGGTGGCCAACCCTCTAGTCTTCGAAGCTACATCCTTATGATAGACCTGAAAAATTCTCAGGATGGACTATTTCTAGACCATTTTTAGTTATAATATTGATGAAATAATTGGAATAAATTAAAGAGAGATGCCTGCATATGGAGATGATTCATCTCTGTCAGCCTTTACCTTCATCTCTGTGATACCCCGTAATTTCAGGTTATCACTTTAACTAAACTCTAGTTACATTCCTTGCATTCTACTTAACTAGGGTTAGCTAGATAGGCCACACGTTGCACAGTTATAGGTTAATTACTGCATGAAGTGGTAATTCGGGGAATTACTAGACTGTATACATGAGTAGTGAACCTCGGACGTTGGGGAATGATGAAAATAAACAATTTTGAATTAATTGATTGAGATTGATTGCAATTATGTGCTTCTATGAAACTTTGTGAAACTATGTGCAAACTGTATGTGATTACGTGAACTTAAACCGAATACGTTAATAAAAATCATAATAGGTGGACCATTAGGATGGTTGGGGTCTCAACACATGGGGTTACATTTATTATGGTCCAAAATAGCGAAAAAATCGAAGAAAACACGTTGTACGACGAAGCAGGCAACCCGATGCGGGCCGAAGGGGAGTGAGCGGCCGCTCACTGCCTCCGAGCAGCCGCGCGCGGGTGCCAGACTTCACCAAACCGCCTTAATGCACTATTTAAGCAACCTTAAGCCTCTTGTATCTCCTAAACTCAACTCTAATCGCCCCCTACTGCCTAGTTACGCAAATATTAACCCCAAACACCTACTAAGGCGCAAGAACATCGATCGGGAAGCTTGGAGAGCATTCGGTTGATAGTTTTGAAGTGCTTGCGGTATAACATTCAATCCTTTGTGTTTTCTTCCTTAGTATGTTATTAAAACCTTATAACTAAGTTAGTCCAGGTCTGAAACGTTTTCATAAAGATTAAAACTTGAGATTTATAAAGATTGAATGGGTTAAACATAATCTTATGTGATTAGTAATTGATAGGTTGCATGTTATGCATGTTTATGATGTTTAGATCTTTTAGGGTTTATGGTTTTGCATGTATTATGATAGGTTCTAATCATGTTAGGTCCTATGAATGTTTTATAATGGTTTTTGATTATCGTTGATCGATTATATGCATACGTGAGTAGTTTAAATAAGAGTTTATGCATGACTAAAATCTGGACAAAATGTTTAGGTCGACTTGTAGGGTCTGTTACATGACTTAAACATTTGGGTTTTGATGATTTCTTTGCATGGTTGTATTATAAATTGTCTTAAATTTTCATAATGGGCAAAATCGTCTGATTTGGATGTCGTTTGATAAGTTTTTGGAATCTTCTTTGATTAAAGGTCATATAAGATTTTCGGATTAATAAACTGGGTCAACTTTAAACAATCATAACTCTACTTTTACAAAACATTAAGTTATTAAAATTGGACAGTAGCTCAATATTGAAATAACTTGGATTTTCCAAGTGGATTCATCTCGTTTGATTGAATACACAGTTTTTGGGAATTTTTCTACTAAACTGACCTGCTGTGGAAACTTTCTGGACATAGCTGTGTTGTACGAATTTTCAAAATTTTTGTGTTTGGTTTTGAGACAAAACAAAAATATGGGTTATCAAGTGAACTCCAAAGAATATTTAGTAAATATTTGGGAGTTTAATTCATTTGTTAAGTATTTTAAATAAAACGTTTTTCACAGCACCCAATCTGTCCTAAAAACGCAGATTGTGTAAGGTATGTTTATGTACCTATATGGAGTCTTATGTGGTATGTATTTGACTTGAACATGAATGGACACTTATATGAGATGTATATAAAGTGTAAAACTGATGATAACCAACATATTCACCAACGGGTCCGTAGGGTTTACTTATGCATGTAGAATCGCTAGGTGTCACTTACACGGTTTTAAACTTTTAAGCGTCTTGGACAAACGGGTTATATGGTGTAATGATATTACACATATACTCACTTAGTGACACAAGAAATAGGGAGTTGGTAACACACCCTACTTTGGAAGTTTGGATTTACTTGCTTGCATACTAAGGTGAGTTTCACTACTTTTTCTCAAAAGCATGCGTCTCTGGTTGGAGGCACACACATTAATTCCTGGTTGGGAATTACTTACTTTTCTAGTCCAGTTAGGGACTACTTTTACATCTCGGGTTTGAGATGCTTTGACTCCTGGAGTGGGTCGGGTTTTACGAATCCTTGTGTGGATTACGCTTTTATTAGTTTAAAACTTTTTCTGTCCTTTGTGAACTAAACACTCTATCACTGAAAGTCCTTACATATTATTGGGTTAATCGCTGGAGGCGAACTGGGTATTAGTTGATAGCGCTATTAGGTTGTGCAGCAACCTCATGTTTGCGGTGCTGGGAGCACGAGCATGAACTTCTGACCACATCTGTTATGTTAGTGTTGATAGACACTAGTCACTAAGGCAGTTTAACGTATGTTAACACATTACTGAAGGTTCCCAATAATCACATGTTTAGTTGCAATGAGTGGGCTAGCTACCCCTGACATGCTTAAACTGATGACACTTGAACTTTTGGGTTTTCGATTACTTTATACTTGTTATCCAAACTATGATCTCACCGACTTTATGTTGACACACGTTAGCATGCTTTTGTAGGTAATTAGGTATGGAGTACAAGTAGGGCATGCATCATGTAGTGTCATGGGAATATGAGCACTTAAACTACTTTTGAATATCTACTATTTACTTATGGTTTTGGGCGTGGTGTTTTTCGCATACTTTTACTTAACTGTTTTATTATTTCGCTTCCGCTATTACTTAATTGGTTTGGTTAAACTTTTAATCTTGGTTTTACAATAACGAACTAAAAGGTTTGGGCATTTAGAGTCGTTCATGTGACTTATGGCTATGGGATCCTGGTTGTCATGCGCCTCGTGGTATAAACCCCGCAGTGGAAATTTAAGGGTGTGACATATTGGTATCAGAGCCATTGACTATAGTGAACTAGGATTGCATTCTAGTCTATAATCATCATAGCATAAGTATTAGTACACTCACTACTATAAGTGCACCACTTGTTATTTGTTGGATACGTATACTGATCTAACGTATTGCAGGAAAACATGACTAACCCTATTCACAGAAACTACTCTTCTTATCGTGTTATTGAGGGTTCGCAAACCTCATCTCTAGAGCCGTATGAGCGTCCAGCTTTGACACGGGATTCGTTTGAGGATTCCAGTCATTGGATGTGGTTCACTGACATGTTGCACTCATGGGTATTGGATACGGAGTGCCAGCTCGGGTACCTCCCATTGTTGACTCGTGGGAGAGGTCATTGGCACGGATGGTGAGACATGTGCATACTGAATTGGAGAATGCCTACAACGCTGTCAAGCAATTTCAATATTGGAGGAGAAATGATGATGAGACCCTTAAACACATGGAGGGGCAGATTGATCACTTGTTTGGTGAACTAGGAAGGGTTAAAAAGGAAGCTGATGAGCCTAGACATAAGAGGTCGGTTGCTAAGCAGGAGCTAGCACTTACTAGAGAGGAGTTGACTTTGGTTCGTAACAGGCTTATGGAAGCTCTGGGTCAAAATGGTGAGGAACCAGAGGAGGATCCCGAGGAAGAGCCTGCGGTAGGAGGATTCGATGCTCTCAGGGAAGCACTTGATGCAGCGCTCGAGGATGAGCTCGAGCCTGAGGAGGAGGAAGAGCCATTGGAGATAGAGATTCTAGACGAGAGCGAGGATGAGGGCTCGTGTGTCTCAATGGATCGCGAGGATGATTGATTTCTTTTATTATTTTATTATCATAGTATTTCATATACATTCCTATTATGACTTCTGTTTTATCGTTGTGAGACTTGAGAATCGATTGCTTATGTTTGGATTTTTATTACTACTATTAATCGACTACTTTATTCTATTCTCGCGCATGTTATCTATGTTAAATTCTAGTTTACTTGTACTATGTGAATCATTGTATGTGGGACATATTATTGTTTTCTCATGAGTATAGTGTAAATGTAGAATTACTATGGCGGGAAGAGGACACGAGAGAGGAAACATTAACATGACCCAAGTAGAGCTGAACGCGCTCATCAATGACAGGGTGGTTGAAGCCCTCACAGCTTTTCAAGATGGTAACGCCATTTCGCTCTAATCTTTTCCTTAGACTCCAACGTTACGCTCTGTGACATCCGTCACTTTTCATTTTTATAATAATAATAATAATAATAATAATGATAATAAAAATAATAAACACTAAATCTTTAAACCATACATTTTAACCCACCTCTTGAAAACCCAAGACCAACCCAACCTTCCCTTTCTTTTCGGCCCAGACCTATTACCCAGCCCAACTTCTAAGCCCAGATATCCGGCCCACTAGTCCCCCTTCTCTTCACTTGTAAAAAAAAGAAAAAGAAAAATGGTTGGTCTCTGCTGAGACTCGAACCCCTGACCAGGGCCGGGTCAGACATACACACCTGTGACACCCGACAAATTCTGGTTAACAACGTTGTCTAGATGAAAGTCTACCTTAGCGAGTCACGCGTATATTGTACTTAACGGGGTTAGTTAAGTCGGGTTATGGTTCGGGAACTATCGGGTTAGTCTAGAGGATCATTGGATGTTGGTCTAGAGGTTCATTAGATGTCGGTCCTTTACCAAGTGTACAAACGGTGACGATTTGTAGGATCGTCAGGGCATACGGAACATACAAGTCTCGAGTCCCGGGAATTGGTGAACGAGTGTGAATATGTGTAATTACAAGTGTTATGTGTTTACAATCATTATGTGACTTGTCGGTACGTGAATATGTGTTAACATATGTTAAAACGGGGTTTAACGCGCAAAACACACGAAACAGGCCCCTATAGGCGATTAGGATAGCCCAATCGCCTATAGGAGGGGCGACTGGGGGACCTTAGGGGCGATTAGGGACCAATTGCATGACTGTTCATGCGATTTGGCCCTAATTGCATGAACTTACATGCGATTAGGCTTCCTAATCGCGTGTAAGGGCTGCATAATCGCGTGTTACGTGCTGGACGACTAAAAACGACTATAAATACCATACTTGACCTCATAAACTTCATTATACAAACCCTAGTCGTCCCATAACCTGCCCCAACACACACACAACCTCTGGAACGCGATTTTTGATCAAAACACAAGGTTTCAAGCTTAATCCATCATTCTTTCACAATTCTAAGGTTTGGTTTCCATCCATTAATCTTTATAAACGTTTTCATTCAATCCCTAATGGTCCAGACCTGTTCTAAAACAGAAAAGCTTTCTGAAAATCGTTAATAAGTATTGATAATCGGATTCTAACTAGTATACTTGTGTTATATGTGTTTATGATTAGAAAGCTAGGGTTTTTCTGATTCAAGATGAATGAACGACATGTTATTATTGTTAGATCAGAATAATATTGATGTTATGATTATGAAATCTGAGTAATTGATTATTAGGATGATAGTTACGCATGTTGGTGTGATGATTGCATGCTATGTGAATGGTGTTTGGATTACGTGATTGCATGCAGGGCTGATAATACGAGGCAAAACGAAGGGTTTTAGTTGAAACATGTTTAGGATAGTGTTTGGGATGATATTGGGTGGTTACACACGTTCTGGATCTGATTTGGAGCGTTAAAGGCGCGAAAAACTGGAACAGCAAGGTTACAGGCGATTAGCAATCCTAATCGCCTATGTTAGAGGCGATTAGGAGGCCAATCGCCAGTCTTTCATGCGATTAGGGCCTAATCGCTAGTTTTTACATGCGATTAGCCCTAATTGCTAGTTTTTACATGCAATCAGCCCTAATTGCTAGTTTTTACATGCAATCAGCCCTAATTGCTAGTTTTTACATGCAATCAGCCCTAAATGCTAGTTTTTACATGCAATCAGCCCTAATTGCTAGTTTTTATATGCAATCAGTCCTAAATGCTAGTTTACTTTTCCTAATCGCGTGTACTGCTGCTGTAAGTGTAAATTAGCATTCCTAGACCCGATTTGACATGTAGTAACATGCTAGGAACCTCGTAACATATTTAATAACTTGGTAACATATGTTTGGATGTAATTCGGGGATACGTGAACTATGTGCTATAACTTGTTGTGCGTTAACGTATGTTAAGTGTGATTGCATGATTTCATGTTTGAGAGCGTAAACATAACACGGGAAGTCTCGGGTCACCAATGGGATGTCGAGTCTTGTACTTTGGGTCAGTTAAACAGTCACGGTGTTTTCAAACGAACTTGGTTATGGTCTGGACATCTAGGGACTAATTAACCTGCGGGTTATTAGTCTAAGTACTTGTAACTGTCATATGTTAGGTCGCCGCTTTACGGGACTAGCATAGCAGCTGAGTTTACTCGGGTTAAGGAGTAACGCAACTTAAGGTGAGTTTACGGCCCCTCTTTTAAACTGGTTTCATACTTTCGGGGGAGAAAACATGTGTTAAAACTATTATTTGGTAACTACTGTCATACTATGGGTTTCTATTGTGTACTACACGATCTTTGGAAGTCCCGGGGGAACCATGAATGTGCGGGTTTGCACAACGGGGAAATGTGAATAGCGCTATTGGGAGTGACCAACCCCGCTCGTCGGCTTGGAGGGCCGGGCGAGTGCATATTGTCTCAAACAGGAACAACAGGAACAACTGGTTTACTTTACGGGCACAACATCTGGTATTCGAGTTAGTAATGGTTTTCCAATCGTGGTAGTAACAAAACATACGCCTAGCTAGCGTACACTGGTTTTCGATTTGTTATAGTATGGACAGGTTGACTTGGTACTTGGATACAAAACCTGTAAACTCACCAGCATTTTTGTGCTGACGTAAACTTTTACATGTTTTCTCAGGTCGCTAAGGTAGCACAATGGAACTAGGGCGCACGCGTCTGCACGGCGTCTAGCTAGAGTTGCATGATTTTACAAACGTTGAACATTGGTTTATTATTGAATAATTATTTTGAATAAGCTTCCGCTGTAAACGGGGATTTTAAACATTGTTTTGAAATTGCATTATGTTCATGTTAGACTTGTTTATTGTGATCGTGGTTTGGATCCTGGTTTGTCATGCGCCTCGCGGTAAAACTCCGCAAGTGGATTTTGAGGGTGTGACAACACCCACACGCCAACAACCACTAGTCCATGAGGCCTCTTGTGTTAGAATACTGAAGCATTAAGTATTTATAACGAGTTAAATAGCTGTCTGTCTTCCCTTCTTGTTCACTGCACACAGTGCCGAACCAAACACCTTCCTTAATCTTTGCTTTGACCAATAATTGGGACTAATATGCAAACCATACTTAATGTGCTTGACTCGACCTTGACCATACGCGTTTACACACCTAAATTGACTCCATCACGGCCTTAATTGAAGCCTTATGACTCGGTTTTTGACCGAGCTTGAACACAATTATTGATCACTATAAAAGGAGTGTTATATCACAATTAAATCGACACACACGCACACATATCGCCGATTAAGAGAACCCCCATGTAATATTTGTTTTTCGTGCTGTAAATCGCTCGAATTTGGAAGTTTTTGGCCGCAATAGGGTGTTCGGGTTTCACAACCTTTCGGTACACGGTAACCTCTGATTCTATATGTTTTTGATTTGGTTTTGATTAAGGAATAAAAGCCCCATGATCTTGTTTGTTAACTAAAACGAATTGGAGGTCAATAGATTGATTATAGGGGTTAGGGTTTATAAGATAAATATTGGGGATAATCTGATTCAATACAACCAATGTTTAAGTGTTTTCAAAACCCATTTAATTCGCAAAAGAGCCTCCAGACCAACTGGTTCTGGGCGCATATTGTTAACAGGCAGGTTCCTGGTTCGAGTCCCTTATGGGACTGAATCTGTTATGTTTTTTTTCTATTTCTCTAATTGTTATTTGAAACTATTATAAATCCATTTTAATAGCAAACTTAGTCCAAAATTTTTATAAAAATTATCATAGATTCCCAAAACTCTAAAGTTATGTTTATAATTTTATTTTTCACAAAAAATGTTTATTCGTTATTTTTAATGTATTTATTATGTTTAAACCATAATTAATTCATATAAAATTTATTTTAAATCATTTTAATACCAACATTTTTGTGGAGATGTTCCTAACCATATAAAGAGTTTTGGTAATTTTATTTTCTGTAAAAATATTATTTTACCCGATTTTATATTTTATTCATATTTAATTGATTAAATTCAATTAAATTCTATTTTAAATACAAATGATATGGAAAATATTTTATAAAATTATTCCGAGTTTATTAATCAATAAACATTCCTGAAATGATTTTTATTTCAGAAAAATCATTTATTTAATATTTTTAATCAATTTTTGTTAGTTTTAATCATAAATAAATCATGATAAATTCATTTTTCAATATTTTTGCACCAAAATTTTACATAAATTATTTTTATCCATTTAGAACAGAAATACAATTTTTAATATAAGGCTTCTTTAATTTTAATATTTTTTAGATATTAAAGTCATATTTTGACAATTTGAAATAAATAGATTAAATATTCTATTTTCAAGAAAATAATTTTCACACTTAAAACCTTATATTGTGACCATCTTTAATTTAAAATTTACAAAAAGACTTTTGTTTATTTATTTATCAAATTTCGCTTATTTATTAAAACGTTTAATTTATTAATCAAACGAATACTTATCCCCAATTCGAAACCCTAGAAAATACTTATAGACCTAATAGACTTAGACTTATTTGTTACATTATACATAGGGTGATACTTGGCAACGTTGGATTATACTTATTCAATTACACAAGACTTACCACCTCGCTAAGGTGAGTATTACTTATCCCCTTTTTCCGCTTTTACAACTTTTGGGGTGATTCATGCACAAGTATACAAAACTTTCGTATTCAATTACACATACATTTTATTCATTTACAATTCATATACGTGTCTTGTTTATCTTTGTGCTTATGCTTGAACATGAACGTAGCTTACATACAAAATCATACATACAGACATAACTTATGTTATGGTGCTCTTTACATACAGACGTAACTTATGTTACGGTGCTCATTTAGACATAACTTTGTGTTATGGTGCTCTTTTAGACTCACACGTGTTGAGGTGCTCATTATCAATTTCATGGTACAAACTTTACATTTGATCTTGTCTTGTTTGGTTACTTGCGTGTTTACATAATGCCTTGGTGATCCTAGACACATGAATTGTACTACGTTTTCAAACATATACTATATGTACAAAACTAAGTAGTACTCACCAACATCATATGTTGACAAAATTATTTTCGTGCATGTTTCAGGATAAGCTGCTTGACGCTTCACATAGGACTTTGGACTTAGATTAAATCAATCAATTATCTTTATTTTTTGTTGTCTTGTATTTAATTTCACATGTTGTAAAACAATATTCAATAATTATATATTTACATTTTAGTACCATGAGCTTTTGAACAATCGTCACTACGTGGCACCTCGATGATTCCGCCATCGGTTGGGGTGTTACAGATTGGTATCAGAGCCATGGTTATAGGGAACTAGGTTATTAGATAAAATGGCCTAGACTATAACCGAACTTCAAATTTCATGCATAATATTTCCTAAATTACCCTACCCCTCATTTCCTTCTACTTCCTTCCTCTATCTTTCCCTCCTTCTCTCTCTCCATTCTTCTCATCTTCCATCATGGTGCATAGAGATGGTGTCCTACAGGGAGTGGAAAGTTTACATCATCATGGAACGGGAGCAGTACCTTTCATGAAGACACTCTTAGGCATAATGCCTACTCTTATTTTGCTCCTTCAAAGTTGTTGAGCTTTAATGAGTGTGATGGAACACGTGCAATCTGGAAGGGTGGATGCCTGTACACTGGGTTTTCTGGCATAGGCAAGCATAGCGCATAAATCCAATAACGGACCTGTTATGCTTACCTGGGGATTCCTGGAGTGAGTGTCCACTTATAGGCTAAAGCATGTCTTCTTTGATCACCATTGGGTTCAATTCCTTTGAAAAGTCAACGTTCTCGTTAGGCTTTACAGCTAGACAAGGGCACTCCAAGCATTTTGTACAAGTTTTTCAATAATACTCTCTCGTTTCATATACAATACTTTGCATATCATGATTGCTTACAAGATCATATCTTCATAATCATCTGTACGGTTATACACTTACATTTTCTAATCTCATGATTATTCATTGACTACCTCATAGATGTCTGCTCGCCGCATGCTCCGTGATGCCAGCCAACGTCCTGTTCGTGCTTCTGGACAACGTTCTGATCGTCGCCTCGCAACTTTAGTCGCCGAGCAAATTGCTGCAGTGATCCCAAACCTTGTCAGTGAGATAACCCAGAATAGTAACAGTGCCAACACAGGGGGCACGACTCAATTTCGGTGCACTTTCAAACACTTTAACTTCTGCAACCCCACAAAATTCACTGGTGAGGAGGGTGCTACTGGCCTCCTCCAATGGTTTGAAAGCATGGAGAGCACCTTTGTGAACAGTGAATGTCCTGATGAACTCCGCGTTCGCTATGCTACTAGTGTCCTTCAAAAGGGGGCGCTAACCTGGTGGAATGGCGAAAAACGCAATCGAGGAGCTGATGTTGCTTTATCTCTATCTTGGGCTGAAGTCAAGGAACTCATGATCGCCAAATTCTGCCCTAGGAACGAAATCAGGAAACTAGAGGAAGAGTTCCATGGACTGAAACAAGACAGTGGTGAGAATCTTGCGTATAATACTCGATATCACGAACTTAGCATACTGGTTCCACACATGGTCACCCCGGTGTCTCGAGCAATCGAAAAATATCGAGGGATTACCTGACCTGATTCAAGACGTTGTCACTGGAGGCAAAGCCACTACGGTAGAAGAAGCCATCCAACTTGCAGCCACGTTAACAGACAAACACGTAAGGAAAGGAAACTTGGTTAGGAAGGGCACCAAGACGTCTACTGAAAAAACCATCAATGCTGTTGAACAATCTAAGACTGTTTTAGCGAAGGCCGCCACTACTGCTTCGAACTCTAAGAAACGAATGGGCGATAATCTGAACCAAACTGTTGTGGATCCTGTGGCTCAACCCCCTATCAAGAAAGCTTACACGGGAATCCATCCTCAATGCAACACTTGCAAGTACCATCACCCTGCAAATCTTCCATGTCGTCAATGCACTAGATGTGGAAGGTTTGGATACTTTGTCACTACTTGTCGTGCAACAGTTAGGACACAGGGTAATCATCAAACAGCTGCCCAGGAACCATTACAGATTACTAACGGTCGGGCATGTTATCATTGTAGAGACCCTAACCACATGCGACCTCAATGCCCTAAATTGAATAATGTAAACCTGGTGGCACATGGACGAGCTCTCAACATCAATGTCAACGAAGCAGACGATCAGGATGACGTTAATCCCACTGGCTAAGCCATGGATGGAATCTTCTTAAGACTCGGGAATCCAACACTTGCGTTTTCATTTTCTTAATCCTAATATCATTTTGTACCCAATTTTGTCGCACTCATTAACATATAACATCTAGAAATTTCTTGCATACTGTTGTGTACGAACACAGATTGAAAATTTATCGTATTTGGTTATGTTTATGTTAACCGTAGAAGTTTAAAGACTCTACCTTACATTTATTTGAAACATTTGGACTTGATTTTCATGAAAACCAAACTACTAAAAACTCGATACTTGGTCCCAGTGGCGGATACAGAAATTTTTTGTACGGGGGGGCACAATACGGTCTATTAAAATTGGACACAAAGAAAAGATAATAACATACCTCGATTATTACTAGATGGAATGCCACTTGAAGATCGTTGTTTTCTATATAAGATTTTTTTAAGAGTTATTAGATTAAAAAAAAAATATATGCGCATGTGTGTATATATGTGTGTGTGTATATATATATATATATTAACAAAACAAATTATCCTAAATCTCTATGAGTATATAAGTCTATAAAAGGGTAAAAAAACACCACCTTGTTTAAGATTATGTGAAGACATCACCAAATTAGGTTAAGCAACTTTGATTGCCGAATTTGGTTCGACGTCTTCCCACATGCCACCACCTTGCTCAATCGGATGTTTTTTTTTTTTTTTTACTTAAGGGTTATCAAAAATATTAAATATTAATTCACGTTATAATCTATTGTCTATTGTGATTGGGTGGGCCAGAGATTTTTAATTCCTTCAAATATGTGCATTGGGTTGTGGCATGTGAGCACTTCATCAAATGGGCTGTCTCACTTTAATTTGATGGACTGTAATGCACTAAAAAGTAAAACAAATGTGAGCCATATATAGGCTTCTTGTCTGGGCCGGACGGTGGGCACTGGCCCACTGTCCATTTCAAGTGCATCCGCCTCTGCTTGGTCCCACAGAGCTTTTCTAAAAACATCATTGGTTATTACATGAAACTTGATTTTTCCCTTAATTTGACTATTCATTGAACATTTAATTATTCATGATACTCGTAAACTATTTCTATAGGCCACTAAGATAACACTTACACTTAATGGTTGTAGTACTTACAAACTTACTTGCGTGTATGTATTACCCACGCAACTCAGATAAACATTTCATTTAAAGGGCTCCTTGGACGAGTGGTAGCCCATACTTAGATACTGTTATGCTTACAAGTCGTTGCAAACCCATGCAATTGACCTCATTATTACATGGCCTCATTACATTGATAACATCTCATTGTAACTCAACGTGCTTGTTGTGTCATCTTCTTGTGAAACTTAAATTGTTTAATGTGTGTTAGATTAGGATCATAGAAGGACATAAAACCCTAATGTAAGGTAAATTGATGATTCCGGTCCGGAACGTAATCATGAATTTACAGGTACGTTAGGGTAGTATGAAATTCTATTGGAGTTTTTGGTAGGCGTCCAGTACGTTTTCATGGTATCAAAGGTGTGGTGGGTTAGCTGCGGTACACCCTGTATACAAACACTAATGATGCATTGAAAGTGAGACTGGAAGTCGGATCAGGAACAAACCCTACTTGCTTGTTAGTTCATTTAGTCTTTTTTTCTATAGTCAACCAACTCATACATTCATTTTAGGATTCCTAAAACTTGAAATTTAGTGATTACTAGATTCTTATTCTCCTTACTATTCGAGACGAACCTAATCCAATCCTTAACTCACACCTATCAAACCACTTACCCAAAACATTCGAATTTTCCAAACCACGGTTACCTTAGTTTTTACCCAAACATCCATAACCCTATGTTTTTAAATAACTTCGGGACGAAGTTTCTAAAAGTAGGGGATGCTGTGACATCCGTCACTTTTTATTTTTATAATAATAATAATAATAATAATGATAATAAAAATAATAAACACTAAATCTTTAAACCATACATTTTAACCAACCTCTTGAAAACACAAGACCAACCCAACCTTCCCTTTCTTTTCGGCCCAGACCTATTACCCAGCCCAACTTCTAAGCCCAGATATCCGGCCCACTAGTCCCCCTTCTCTTCACTTGTAAAAAAAAAAAAGAAAGAAAAATGGTTGGTCTCTGCTGAGACTCGAACCCCTGACCAGGGCCGGGTCAGACATACACACCCACACGCCAACAACCACTAGTCCATGAGGCCTCTTGTGTTAGAATACTGAAGCATTAAGTATTTATAACGAGTTAAAAAGCTGTCTGTCTTCCCTTCTTGTTCGCTGCACACAGACTTTTGTTTATTTATTTATCAAATTTCGCTTATTTATTAAAATGTTTAATTTATTAATCAAACGAATACTTATCCCCAATTCGAAACCCTAGAAAATACTTATAGACCTAATATGTCACACCCTCAAATTTCCACTGCGGGGTTTATACCGCGAGGCGCATGACAAACCAGGATCCCATAGCCATAAGTCACAGGAACGAACTCTAAATGCCCAAACCATTTAGTTCGTTTTCAAAAACCAAGTTTAGTTAAGCTGCGGAAGCGTAAACCAAATTTAAACCTTTTTAAAAACTATGCGCAAAACAATGCGCCAAATTAAAACCATACGAAAGCATAATATATAATTTATGTGTATGCCCGAGAGCCCAAATGCAGTGAAGTGTACAGTGCTTTCTAATCCTGGCACCGGAAGCTAACTACCTGCAAAAGCATGTAAATCGTGTGTCAACATAAAGCTGGTGAGTTCACAAAGTAAAGTAATTTAATATGCAAATGCGCTGGTTTCCAAAACCACGTAAGTAAGTAAGTTGTGTTGGTGCCCCGCACCGTGTAACCACTAGTTCATCGCATGTCAAGGGTAGCTAACCCATTCATGATAACTAACCGAATATACCGAACTGCTATGTACTTGTAGCCACATAAGTGTGCCGCATGCCTGACATCATTGTCTATCCACAATGATAAAGTTTCGTTAAGTTATAGTTCACCCCCGCGCTCCCCGAGCCGGTGTGAGGTTTGTAAGACCTAATAGCGCTATCAACTAATAACCCGCTTGCCACCCCGGCAACTCATTCGGTACGTGAGGACTTACAGATGATAGAAATGGTTTAGTTAATCAAGGACACAATTGCGAACTAGCAAAGCAACCGACCCACACAAGGGTCCATGGCATCCCAACCCGGGATGTGTAAATAGTCCCAAACCGGACTAGAAAATGTTAAGTAAGTTGTCTCATACCTGAGACGCATGCCTTTGAGAAAAAGAGTAGTGAAACTCACCTTAGGTTGCACGTGAATGATCCAAATCCCTCAAACAGTAACGAGCTACCGACTCCCTATTACAAGTGTCACTAGGTGAGTATATGTGCATAACCAACACACCATATAACTCGTTTATCCGAGACCTTTAAATGTTCAAAACCGTGTAGTGACACCTAATGACTCTACATGCTCAAGTATGTCCTACGTATCCCGTTGGTGATCATAGTGATTATTATCAGTTTAATACATCAATTACATCTCATACAAGTTTTCACACAAGTACATGTCAATTACATACCACATAAAACTCCAAATAGTCACATAAAGACCCCGTACACAATCTGCGTTTTTAGGACAGATTGTGCGCTGTGAAAAACAATTTATTTAAAATACTTAACGAATGAATTAGAGTCCCAAATTTTTACTGAATTTTATTTGGGATTCACTTGACAATACCTATTTTTGTTTTGTCTTAATTCCAAACACAAAAATTATGAAAATTCGTACAACACAGCTATGTCCAGAAAATTTCCTCAACAGGTCAGTTTAGTAGAAAAATTCTCAAAAATTGTGTATTCATCCAAACGAGATGAATCCACTTGGAAAAGCTCTATTTTTCCAGTATTGACCTACTGTAAAAATTTCATAACCTAACTCCTTGTAAATCTCAAGTTATGACCATTTAAAGTTAACCCAATTTACAAATCCGAAAATCTGATATGACCCCTAATCAATTAAAATTCCAAAAACGACTCAAACGATGTCCAAATCCGATGGTTTTGCCCATTATGAAAAGATAAGACCTTGTACATTACAATCATGCAAAGAAATCATCAAAACAATCGATTTACCAACCCGTTACAGCCCCTACAACACGTTCAAACGAATCTGCCAGAATCTTAAACTTGCATCCCAAGTAATCTACAAACCCTATTTTTTCATGAACATCCCTAATACATGTATAACACCTATAGTACTGATTAAACACCATATTAATCATAGCAAAACACATATGTTATCATGTGAAAACCCTAATCATGGCTACTAATAACAATCATCATCAAATCATCAAGAACATCCAAGAACTCCTACACATACATACATGCGATTCTACATATATTATTTTTAGAGTTTTTAAGGTTTTTCAAGTATTATAATTCATCAAAAATCATAAGGATGTATACCTTGCAATGCTAAAACTCCCTAGAGCCTTGAGATTAAACCCGAACTAGCTTGATTAGGTGAAAGATTACTTGATTGCTTGAAAGCCAAGAGAGAAGGGGGGTGGGGGTTTCGCACGGCACAAACAAGAAGAAGAAGTAGGGTTTTATCTTTTTCTTGCCTCCTAATTATAAGAGGGCTTTGCTTGTTCCCCAAGCAATTGGTATTAGGGCCCTTCTAGTCCATTAACTTGACCCGTTAACCATGTTCTAGCCCAATACCGGACCCAATATTATTAACCATTCTAAATTGTATAAAAACCATTGTTTTTATTATTACATAGCATATTACTCATGTTGTGCACGTAATTTTCATAATCTACGCATTACCTTTCAGTTAGGCGATCATTCACAAAAACATGTAATTCACATAAGCACGTACTTCATGTTCACCATAATTCAATTGTATATATTATTGCTATGTATGTCACATAATTCACCGACGTTTGGGATACAGGACTCATGTGTGTGTTTAACAAGGATTTTCCTACTTATAACATATGTTAACATCTTCTAACATATGTTAAACCTACTTAACTAACCCTAGTTAAGTATCTAGCCATGTATGAACATGTAAGTTAACTAGAGTTCAGTAAAAGTATTAACCTGAAAATGCGGGGTGTCACATCATCCCCAAGTTGAAAAGAATTTCGTCCCGAAATTCGGCAAGTAAACAATAAAGCCAGCTATAAAAATGTGTGCTTGGTTCCCGGATGTCACATCATCCCCAAGTTGAAAGGAATTTCGCCCCGAAATTCACTTTGAAAGAGCTGCTTTATGTTCCGCGTTTGATCTATGTACGATTTCAGGTTCAGTAAAGAGGTGTGGGTATTTAAGCCGCATCTGATCCTTGCGCTCCCACGTGTATTCCGGTCCTAGACAGGAATTCCACCGTACCTTAACAATAGGTATAGTACTTTGTCTGAGTTTCTTGACGCCCTGCTCAAGAATCTCCACTGGTTCTTCCACGAATGACGAACCGCAGCTGATCGTCCACCTGGATCTCCTCCAGTGGCACTACCAGTGTTGTATCAGATAAGTATTTCTTCAAGTTTGAGACGTGGAATACATTATGTACTCCACTGAGTTCATCCGGTAGATTTAGCTGGTAAGCTACTGGACCAATCCTTTTAACAATCTCGAAAGGTCCGACGTATCAGGGATTTAACTTCCCTCGTTTCCCAAAGCGTATCACTCCTTTCCACGGTGACACCTTTAACAAAACCTTGTCCCCAACCTGGAACTCCAAAGGTTTTTGACGTTTGTCAGGATAACTTTTCTGTCGGTCTCGAGCAGCAGCCATCCGGTTTCTAATTTGCACTATCTTCTCAGAAGTTTCGTGCACGAGTTCGGGACTTGTTAGTTGGCTATCCCCAACCTCAGTCCAACAGATGGGAGACCTACACTTGCGCCCGTAAAGTGCCTCAAAAGGCGCACACTGTATCGAAGTGTGGTAACTGTTGCTATAAGAGAATTCGATTAAGGGCAAGTGCTTATCCCAGTTATTACCAAAGTCCACCACGCACGCTCGTAGCAGATCCTCTAATGTTTGGATGGTACGTTCACTTTGTCCATCCGTCTGTGGGTGATAGGCTGTGCTCATATCAAGACGAGTTCCTAGAGCATCTTGGAGAGTAGTCCAGAAACGAGAAGTGAATCGCCCATCGCGATCAGATATAATGGAAGTAGGCACCCCATGCCTAGAGACTATCTCCTTGATGTATAGGTTCGCCAGCTTCTCTAACGAATCCGTTTCTTTTATTGCCAGGAAGTGGGCCGATTTGGTTAAACGGTCCACGATAACCCAAATCATGTTATGGCCCGTTGTTGTTCTAGGAAGCTTTGTAATGAAGTCCATGGAAATTCCATCCCATTTCCACATCGGAATCTCTGGTTGTTGGAGTAAGCCTGAAGGTTTTTGATATTCAATCTTAACCTTCGCACAAGTCAAGCACTTACTAACATAAGTGGCTATCTCGGCTTTCATGTTTGGCCACCAGTATAGAGTCTTAAGATCTTGGTACATCTTGTCCGAACCAGGATGTACCGAATAGCGAGAGGTATGTGCTTCATCGAGCACCAGTTGTCTGAGATCCCCAAATCGTGGTATCCAGACTCGATTCATGAAGTACTGCAGACCGTCTGTTCTCAGTTCCAAGTGCTTATCAGCACCATGTAGGGTCTCAAGCCCGATGTTTTCTTCCTTCAATGACTCACCCTGTGCTTCACGTATCTTATCAGGAAGATTAGAATGAATGGTGAGTTGTAAGGCTCGCGCTCTTTTGGGTTTCGTTTCCTTTCGACTGAGGGCATCAGCTACTACGTTAGCTTTCCCTGGATGATACCTGATGGCACAGTCATAATCGTTCAAAAGTTCAACCCAGCGACGTTGTCGTATGTTCAGCACTTTCTGATCGAATATATGCTGAAGGCTCTTGTGATCAGTGAAAATTGTGCACTTTGTTCCATAGAGGTAGTGTCTCCCGATTTTTGAGAGCGGAAACCACCGCTCCCAGTTTCAAATCATGAGTGGGGTAATTCTTCTCATGGACCTTCAGTTGCCGCGATGCATATGCAATTACCTTATCACGTTGCATCAGTACGCACCCTAAACCTTGGATAGACGCATCACAATATACTACAAAGTCCTCTGTACCCTCGGGCAACGATAATATCGGTGCGCTGCAAAGTTTGGACTTTAGTAGCTGAAAGGCGGATTCTTGGGCATCTCCCCACTTATACGTAATACCTTTCTGCGTTAGGGCGGTGAGAGGTTGAGCGATCTTAGAAAATCCCTCAATAAATCTGCGATAATAACCAGCGAGACCAAGAAATTGGCGCACTTCAGTAGGGGTCCTAGGAGCCTCCCACTTTTGATAGCGTCAATTTTGGCTGGGTCCACATGTATTCCTGCCTCGTTGACCACATGCCCAAGGAATTGGACTTCTCGAATCCAGAAGTCACATTTGGTAAACTTTGCATACAGCTGCTCATTCCTCAGTAGTTCCAGGATTAGCCGCAGGTGTTGCTCGTGCTCTTCCCTTCTCTTGGAGTAAATCAGTATGTCATCTATGAACACTATGACGAATTTGTCCAAGTAGGGCTTGCACACACGGTTCATTAGGTCCATGAACACAGCCGGTGCATTAGTTAGCCCACATGGCATTACCAAAAACTCATAATGTCCATAACGAGTCCGAAACGCCGTTCTTGCCACATCCTCTTCTCGGACTCTCAGCTGATGGTACCCTGACCTCAAGTCAATCTTAGAGTAGAAGCTCGACCCTTGCAGTTGGTCAAACAAGTCATCAATACGAGGCACAAGGGTAACGACTCTTAATCGTCACATTGTTCAACTCCCGATAATCTATGCAAATGCGAAAGCTCCCGTCTTTCTTCTTAACAAACAGAACTGGAGCTCCCCATGGCGAAGAACTAGGTCTAATGAAACCCCTATCCAATAGCTCTTGGAGTTGGGTAGATAGTTCTTGAAGTTCACCAGGTGCTAAACGGTATGGTGCGCATGCAACTGGCGTTGCTCCAGGTGCAAGGTCAATCTGGAACTCCACTTGACGAACGGGTGGAAGTCCAGGTAATTCCTCTGGGAAGACATCTGGGAAATCTCGGACCACTGGGATGTCCTCAATCTTGATTTTAGTTCCAGCTTGAGTACCTGATATGTTAGCCAAAATGGCTGGACAGCCCTTACGAATACACTTCTGGGCCTTCAGATAGGAGATGATGCCCACCATTGCACCACCACGATCACCCTGTATAGATAAAAGTTCTACACTTGGGAGGGGAAATACGAACAATCTTCTCCTGACAGAGAATTTCAGCGCGTTGCGTGGACAACCAGTCCATGCCAACCACGAGATCAAAGCTTCCAAGGGTGATAGGTAGAATGTTGATGGCAAACGATTGCCTATCCAACTCGAGCTTACAGTCACGATGAATATGGGTTTCGTCAACAGGCTTTCCATCAGCTAACTCTACGGTGTACGGGGTATCATGAAGAGTTGGAACCATCCCTAGTTGTTTGCTAAGTTTTGATGACACAAAACTATAGTCCGCACCAGTATCATATAAAATAGAAGCAAGAGTGTCGTACCCGTCACGACATTGTTATCAGTCCTAGCTTCCCCAGAGCCAATCACAATTGCTAATCCACGAGCCCCATTGTTGTTGTTACCATTGCGGTTATTGTTTATTGAAGGTCTTGTACCTCACACTATCCGACGTTCTCTTACTATCACCAAAAGTAGAAGATGAAGCTCCATGCTTCGGAAAAGTACTATGCTCAACAGCCTAATCAGTGTGTTTACAAGCCAGAATGAACGATTTGTTAGATTCTGGGTAGGTGAGCTGCAGTGACCAAGCCACGAATCTAAGGGACCCACCCTTTTGGTCTGAAATTCGATCCGCTAGCAAAGTTGGTTAATTAGATTCGAGCACAAAGTATCTAACTCCTGTAGCTTGGTAGTGTAGGCGTCGATCTCAGACCCATCCGTCAAATTTCTAGATTTCATCATAGGGTGCTATGTTCTCCATCCAAGTATCTGTAACTCATCGAGTGTGCATGTAGCATACATTACCCCATCCTGCCTGGGGCAAATGCACATGGAAATGACTTATACTATCGAAGCAATCAGACGGTCTCTTTCAGTTCTGTTGGAGTTATATAGCTTTACGACCAATAAAAAGGCTTGAAAATATGATGGCAGGTTGTTATTGTAGCATGTGCGTTCAAGGAATAAGAAAGTTCAAATGTGGAAGTCAGGGGAAACGAATGGTTTAACAAAATAGGTCTTTATTAGCTTGGAAAGATGCGAGGGCTTCAACCACCCACGCTCTGTCTCGATAGTAGAGCCTTCATCTTCACTCTCCATATGCTCGTCCTGCTCAGGTTCCCCTTCCATCCCTTCTTCCTCCTCTTTCTTGGTGTCAGTGTTATATGGTTCTCATCATGTACAGTCTCTTCTCTAGTCCCATGTAAGCCAGTTTAGTGGTAAGCTGTACCACTCGTTCCTCCAATCGTGGCTATCAGCCATTAGTAGGTTTCATCCTCCCTTGTGATGTTGCATTACATCGCAGGCTTTACGTAACTCCCCAAGAGTGTGTGTAACAAGTCCCGATCTAATGTGTTCCCATGAATCTACCATATACTTATGAGTAACAGGGATATGCAGTCATACGTCCGCCCGCTCATACTAGGCGTAAGGTACTAAAGTAGGAAATAAGTTCTATATGCGTAACCTAGTCCCGTCTGAGTTTCGAATGGGAGTAAGAAAGATCAAGTAACAAGGAACGGAATCTAATTGTCTCCTTGCTCAGTGAAATAGGATAAGTCTCAGTATTCGAATTCCTTCATAGTTGATTTAATGGTACCACGTCATGCGCATCGTGCAACTTCCTGTGTACGTGCGCCACAACGCTCGCAAGGGCTCCCTCCCTTGTACTATAGTTGTCTCCTCGTCCATGAGGTTAATTAGGATATTACTCCCAGTATTGCGCCACCTGGTGTAACCCTAGGTTCCCACCATTGACGTGTTAAGAATTAAGTCTAGAACTAGAAGATAACATATCTCCTGAAATCATATGTTGTAGATATATGTAGCTAATAGCTAGTTGTGCACTTAAGTTGTGAGTGTACTTATGCTATGATGATTATAGACTAGACTCAACATGCAGTCCTAGTTCACTATAACCAATGGCTCTGATACCAATCTGTCACACCCTCAAATTTCCACTGCGGGGTTTATACCGCGAGGCGCATGACAAACCAGGATCCCATAGCCATAAGTCACAGGAACGAACTCTAAATGCCCAAACCATTTAGTTCGTTTTCAAAAACCAAGTTTAGTTAAGCTGCGGAAGCGTAAACCAAATTTAAACCTTTTTAAAAACTATGCGCAAAACAATGCGCCCAAATTAAAACCATACGAAAGCATAATATATAATTTATGTGTATGCCCGAGAGCCCAAATGCAGTGAAGTGTACAGTGCTTTCTAATCCTGGCACCGGAAGCTAACTACCTGCAAAAGCATGTAAATCGTGTGTCAACATAAAGCTGGTGAGTTCACAAAGTAAAGTAATTTAATATGCAAATGCGCTGGTTTCCAAAACCACGTAAGTAAGTAAGTTGTGTTGGTGCCCCGCACCGTGTAACCACTAGTTCATCGCATGTCAAGGGTAGCTAACCCATTCATGATAACTAACCGAATATACCGAACTGCTATGTACTTGTAGCCACATAAGTGTGCCGCATGCCTGACATCATTGTCTATCCACAATGATAAAGTTTCGTTAAGTTATAGTTCACCCCCGCGCTCCCCGAGCCGGTGTGAGGTTTGTAAGACCTAATAGCGCTATCAACTAATAACCCGCTTGCCACCCCGGCAACTCATTCGGTACGTGAGGACTTACAGATGATAGAAATGGTTTAGTTAATCAAGGACACAATTGCGAACTAGCAAAGCAACCGACCCACACAAGGGTCCATGGCATCCCAACCCGGGATGTGTAAATAGTCCCAAACCGGACTAGAAAATGTTAAGTAAGTTGTCTCATACCTGAGACGCATGCCTTTGAGAAAAAGAGTAGTGAAACTCACCTTAGGTTGCACGTGAATGATCCAAATCCCTCAAACAGTAACGAGCTACCGACTCCCTATTACAAGTGTCACTAGGTGAGTATATGTGCATAACCAACACACCATATAACTCGTTTATCCGAGACCTTTAAATGTTCAAAACCGTGTAGTGACACCTAATGACTCTACATGCTCAAGTATGTCCTACGTATCCCGTTGGTGATCATAGTGATTATTATCAGTTTAATACATCAATTACATCTCATACAAGTTTTCACACAAGTACATGTCAATTACATACCACATAAAACTCCAAATAGTCACATAAAGACCCCGTACACAATCTGCGTTTTTAGGACAGATTGTGCGCTGTGAAAAACAATTTATTTAAAATACTTAACGAATGAATTAGAGTCCCAAATTTTTACTGAATTTTATTTGGGATTCACTTGACAATACCTATTTTTGTTTTGTCTTAATTCCAAACACAAAAATTATGAAAATTCGTACAACACAGCTATGTCCAGAAAATTTCCTCAACAGGTCAGTTTAGTAGAAAAATTCTCAAAAATTGTGTATTCATCCAAACGAGATGAATCCACTTGGAAAAGCTCTATTTTTCCAGTATTGACCTACTGTAAAAATTTCATAACCTAACTCCTTGTAAATCTCAAGTTATGACCATTTAAAGTTAACCCAATTTACAAATCCGAAAATCTGATATGACCCCTAATCAATTAAAATTCCAAAAACGACTCAAACGATGTCCAAATCCGATGGTTTTGCCCATTATGAAAAGATAAGACCTTGTACATTACAATCATGCAAAGAAATCATCAAAACAATCGATTTACCAACCCGTTACAGCCCCTACAACACGTTCAAACGAATCTGCCAGAATCTTAAACTTGCATCCCAAGTAATCTACAAACCCTATTTTTTCATGAACATCCCTAATACATGTATAACACCTATAGTACTGATTAAACACCATATTAATCATAGCAAAACACATATGTTATCATGTGAAAACCCTAATCATGGCTACTAATAACAATCATCATCAAATCATCAAGAACATCCAAGAACTCCTACACATACATACATGCGATTCTACATATATTATTTTTAGAGTTTTTAAGGTTTTTCAAGTATTATAATTCATCAAAAATCATAAGGATGTATACCTTGCAATGCTAAAACTCCCTAGAGCCTTGAGATTAAACCCGAACTAGCTTGATTAGGTGAAAGATTACTTGATTGCTTGAAAGCCAAGAGAGAAGGGGGTGGGGGTTTCGCACGGCACAAACAAGAAGAAGAAGTAGGGTTTTATCTTTTTCTTGCCTCCTAATTATAAGAGGGCTTTGCTTGTTCCCCAAGCAATTGGTATTAGGGCCCTTCTAGTCCATTAACTTGACCCGTTAACCATGTTCTAGCCCAATACCGGACCCAATATTATTAACCATTCTAAATTGTATAAAAACCATTGTTTTTATTATTACATAGCATATTACTCATGTTGTGCACGTAATTTTCATAATCTACGCATTACCTTTCAGTTAGGCGGATCATTCACAAAAACATGTAATTCACATAAGCACGTACTTCATGTTCACCATAATTCAATTGTATATATTATTGCTATGTATGTCACATAATTCACCGACGTTTGGGATACAGGACTCATGTGTGTGTTTAACAAGGATTTTCCTACTTATAACATATGTTAACATCTTCTAACATATGTTAAACCTACTTAACTAACCCTAGTTAAGTATCTAGCCATGTATGAACATGTAAGTTAACTAGAGTTCAGTAAAAGTATTAACCTGAAAATGCGGGGTGTCACATAATAGACTTAGACTTATTTGTTACATTATACATAGGGTGATACTTGGCAACGTTGGATTATACTTATTCAATTACACAAGACTTACCACCTCGCTAAGGTGAGTATTACTTATCCCCTTTTTCCGCTTTAACAACTTTTGGGGTGATTCATGCACAAGTATACAAAACTTTCGTCTTCAATTACACATACATTTTATTCATTTACAATTCATATACGTGTCTTGTTTATCTTTGTGCTTATGCTTGAACATGAACGTAGCTTACATACAAAATCATACATACAGACATAACTTATGTTATGGTGCTCTTTACATACAGACGTAACTTATGTTACGGTGCTCATTTAGACATAACTTTGTGTTATGGTGCTCTTTTAGACTCACACGTGTTGAGGTGCTCATTATCAATTTCATGGTACAAACTTTACATTTGATCTTGTCTTGTTTGGTTACTTGCGTGTTTACATAATGCCTTGGTGATCCTAGACACATGAATTGTACTACTTTTTCAAACATATACTATATGTACAAAACTAAGTAGTACTCACCAACATCATATGTTGACAAAATTATTTTCGTGCATGTTTCAGGATAAGCTGCTTGACGCTTCACATAGGACTTTGGACTTAGATTAAATCAATCAATTATCTTTATTTTTTGTTGTCTTGTATTTAATTTCACATGTTGTAAAACAATATTCAATAATTATATATTTACATTTTAGTACCATGAGCTTTTGAACAATCGTCACTACGTGGCACCTCGATGATTCCGCCATCGGTTGGGGTGTTATACGCTCTTTTTCTCATTTGTGATTTTCGCTCTTTGTACTTAGGCCAAACTGCGCATCACCCTCCAGTTTGTACCTACAAGTCCTTCATGGACTGCAAGCCGCAGAACTTTGGAGGATCTGAAGGGGCTGTCGGGCTACTAAGGTGGTTCAAAAAAACTGGAATCTTGCTTCGCTATGTGTAACTGTCCACCAGCTGACAGGGTGAAATATGCCACTGCTACTCTCGAGAATGCGGCATTATCCTGGTGGAACTCTTAGGTGCAGATGCTAGGTGTCGATGTGGCTAATGCAACACCTTGGGTGGATTTCAAGGAACTTATGAAAGAGGAATACTGTTCTTGAGATGAGATTCAAAAGCTGGAGACTGAGTATCTCAACCTAAAGATGGTGGGATCGGAGATTGAGAGCTTACCACTAGATCACATGAGTTGGCGGCAATGTGCCCAAATTATTCCAATCTTCCCTACAAAAGGATTGAGTTATACATCAAGGGTTTGGTGCCCCAAATCAAGAGCATGGTTACTGCTGCAGGTTATTCGTATGGCACACCAGCTGACTGATCAGAAGGTAGAAGAGGGACTGTTACCCCATCGCGGTGCTTTATCTTATGGTACTAATGATAACAAGAGGAAGTGGGAGAATGCATCTGGCAAACCCCCAGTTAATGGCAATCAGCAACAGCAACAGAATAAGAGGCATGACAACCATGGTAGTAGTAACAACCGCAATCACTCTCAGGGAGGTTATCAGGGAAACCAACCCAAGTGCAACAAGTGCAATAGGCATCACACTGGGACATGTAACAATATTAAGTGTGATCGCTGTGGTAGGATGGGGCATAAGCAAAAGGATTGTAGGGTGTATATCCCGGGAAATCAGGCAGTAGCAAAGCAGGGGCAACAACAGTAAAGTGGTAAAGGTTGTTTTCAGTTTGGAAGTGAGAATCATTTCCGGAAGGACTGTCCACAGCTGAATGGTAATGGTAACAATAATAATAGGAGTAATAACAACAACGGTGGTGGTAACAAGACTGGGAACAACAATAATACTGCCAACAACAACAACTACAACGGCAACAACAACAACAGGGCTCGTGGAAGAGCATTTGTGATTGGCTCTAGGGAAGCTAAGACTGATAACAATGTCGTGACGGGTACGTGTTCGTTGAACGAAACTCTCGCTTCTATTTTATATGATACTAGTGCGGACTATAGTTTTGTGTTATCGAAACTTAGCAATCAATTAAGGATGGTTCCTACTCTTCTTGATACCCCGTACACTATAGAGTTAGCTGATGGGAAGCCTGTTGAGGTAACCCATATCCATCATGACTGTAAGCTCGAGATAGATGGGCAATTGTTTGCCATCAACCTTCTACCTATCACCCTAGGAAGCTTTGATCTCGTGGTTGGCATGGACTGGTTGTCCAAGCAACACGCTGAAATTCTCTGTCAGGAGAAGATTGTTCGTGTCCCCCTCCCAAGTGGAGAACTTTTATCAATATAGGGTGATCGTGGTGGTGGCATGGTGTGCATCATCTTCTTCTTGAAAGCCCAGAAGTGTATTCGAAAGGGCTGTCCAGCCATTCTGGCTAACATATCTGACACTTGAGCTGAAGCTGAAACTAAGATTGAGGACATCCCAGTAGTCTGAGATTTCCCAGATGTTTTCCTAGAGGAACTACCTGGACTTCCACCTGTTCGTCAAGTGGAGTTTCAAATTGATCTTGAACCTGGAGCAGCTCCAGTTGCACGCGCACCATACCGCCTAGCACCAGGCGAACTTCAAGAACTGTCTACCCAACTCCAAGAGCTATTGGATAGGGGTTTTATTAGACCTAGTTCTTCGCCATGGGGAGCCCCAGTCCTGTTTGTTAAGAAGAAGGATGGGAGTTTCCGCATGTGTATTGATTATCGGGAGTTGAACAAAGTGACTGTTAAGAACCGCTACCCTTTGCCTCATATTGATGACTTGTTCGACCAGCTACAGGGGTCGAGTTTCTATTCTAAGATTGATTTGAGGTCAGGATATCATCAACTGAGAGTCCGAGAAAAGGATGTGGCGAAGACAACCTTTTGAACTCGTTATGGACATTATGAGTTTTTGGTAATGCCATTTTGGCTAACCAATGCACCGACTGTGTTCATGGATCTTATGAACCGTGTGTGTAAGCCTTATTTGGACAAATTCGTCATAGTGTTCATAGATGACATACTGATTTATTCCAAGAGCAGGGAAGAGCACGAGCAACATCTGCAGCTGATCTTTGAACTTTTGAGAAATGAGCAGCTGTATGCAAAATTCTCTAAATGTGACTTTTGGATTCGAGAAGTCCAGTTTCTAGGACATGTGGTTAACGAGGCAGGAATACATGTCGTTCCCGCCAAGATTGATGCTATTAAAAAGTGGGAGGCTCCTAAGACTCCTACAGCGGTGCGCCAGTTTCTTGGTCTTGCGGGATACTATCGTAGATTCATTGAGGGATTCTCTAAGATCGCTCAACCCCTCACTGATTTTACACAAAAGGGGATTACTTACAACTAGGGAGATACCCAACAGTCTGCTTTTCAATTATTGAAGACAAAGCTTTGCAGTGCACCTATACTATCACTACCTGAGGGTACAAAGGACTTTGTAGTGTACTGTGATGCGTCTATCCAAGGGTTAGGGTGTGTGCTGATGCAGCGTGATAAGGTGATCGCGTATGCTTCACGTTAATTGAAGATTCATGAGAAGAATTACACCACCCATGACTTGGAACTAGGAGCAGTGGTTTTTGCTCTAAAGATCTAGAGGCATTATCTCTATGGTGCGAAGTGTATAATCTTCACTGACCATAAGATCCTCCAAAACATATTCGATCAGAAGGAGCTGAACATGCGACAAAGTCGGTGGGTTGAGCTTTTGAATGATTACGACTGTGCCATCAACTATCATCTAGGGAAAGCTAATGTAGTAGCTGATGCCCTTAGTCGTAAGGAAACGAAACCCAAATGGGTGCGAGCTTTACAACTTACCATACATTCTAATCTTCCTGATAAGATACGTGAATCCCAGGGCGAGGCTTTGAAAGAAGAAAACATCGGTCTTGAAACTTTACATGGTGCTGATAAGCACCTGGAACTAAAGACAGCTGGTCTTCAATACTTCATGAACCGAGTCTGGATACCACGTTTTGGGGATCTCAGACAACTGGTGCTCGATGAAGCTCACACCTCTTGATATTCGGTACATCCTGGATCGGACAAGATGTACCACGATCTCAAAACTCTTTACTAGTGGCCAAACATGAAAGCTGAAATAGCCACTTATGTTAGTAAGTGCTTGACTTGTGCGAAGGTTAAGATTAAATATCAGAAACCTTCAAGCCTACTCCAGCAACCAAAAATCCCTATGTCGAAATGGGACAAAATTTCTATGGATTTCATCACAAAGCTCCCTAGAACGCTAACTGGCCATAACATGATTTGGGTTATCGTAGATCGTTTAACCAAATTGGCACATTTTCTGGCAATAAAGGAAACCGACTCGCTGGAGAAACTGACCAATCTCTACATCAAGGAGGTAGTCTCTAGGCATGGGGTGCCTACTTCTATCATATCTGATCGCAATGCGCGATTCACTTCTCATTTTTGGACTACTGTCCAAAACGCTTTGGGAACTCGGTTAGATATGAGCACAGCCTATCACCCACAGACGGATGGACAAAGTGAACGTACCATTCAAACATTGGAAGATCTGCTACGAGCATGCGTGGTGGATTTTGGAAACAGATGGGATAAGCACTTGCCTTTGATTGAATTCTCGTATAACAACAGTTACCACACTTCAATTCAGTGTGAGCCTTTTGAGGCACTTTATGGACGCAAGTGTAGGTCTCCCATCTACTGGACTGAAGTTGGGGATAGCCAGCTAACAGGTCCTGAACTCATGCACGAAACTTCCGAGAAGATAGTGAAAATCAGAAACCGGATGGCTGCTGCTCATGATCGACAGAAAAGTTACGCTGATAAGAGTAGGAAACCTTTGGAGTTCCAGGTTGGGGATAAGGTACTATTAAAGGTGTCACCTTGAAAGGGTGTGATACGCTTTGGAAAACGGGGGAAGCCAAACCCGCGATACGTTGGACCATTCGAGATTGTCAAAAGGATTGGTCCGGTAGCTAACAAGTTAAACTTACCTGATGAACTCAGTGGAGTACACAATGTATTCCACGTATCAAACCTAAAGAAATGCCTATCGGATACGACACTGGTAGTGCCACTGGAGGAGATCCAGGTGGACGACCAACTACGGTTCGTGGAAGAACCAGTGGAGATTCTTGAGCAGGGCGTCAAGAAACTCATACAAAGCACTATACTTATTGTTAAGGTACGATGGAATTCCGGTCTAGGACCGGAATATAAGTGGGAGCGCAAAGATCAGATGCGGCTCAAATATCCACACCTCTTTACTGAACCTGAACCTGTGTATAGATCAAACGCTGAACATGAAGCAGCTCGCTCAAAGTGAATTCCGGGGCGAAATTCCTTTCAACTTGGAGATAATGTGACATCCAGGAACCAAGCACACGTTATTAAGCTGGCTTTACTGTTTACCTACTGAATTTCGGGACAAAATTCTTTTCAACTTGAGGATGATGTGATACCCCGCAATTTCAGGTTATCACTTTAACTAAACTCTAGTTACATTCCTTGCATTCTACTTAACTAGGGTTTGCTAGATAGGTCACACGTTGCATAGTTATAGGTTAATAACTGCATGAAGTGGTAATTCGGGGAGTTACCAGACTGTATACATGAGTAGTGAACCTCGGACGTTGGTGAATGATGAAATTAAACAATTATGAATTAATTGATTGCAATTATGTGCTTCTATGAAACTCTGTGAAAAAATGTGCAAACTATATGTGATTACGTGAACTTAAACCGAATACGTTAATAAAAATCATAATAGGTGTCACACCCCAACTTTTCCCTCGTTGGTTGTGACGTTTGGTAGCTTCGCCACGCAGCGGAAAGAGGCATCTAAGACTCTTATTTCTAGAACGCCATTGCTAACCCTCTAGGATCCCCGATCCCAATACGTCGACTACTCCAACCGTGCCGTTGCCAAAGTTTAAACCTGAAAGACATACTTAAAAAGTCAGCATAAAGCTGGTGAGTTCATAAGTTTTACAAAAGAGTTTCCATAAGTTTGAAAAGATCATTCCCGTTAATACTATGTTATAAGAACGTTAGCTAGACGTTAAGTGTTTTTACTACTATGAGTGGGAAACCATTACTGACACGTTTTCCTGTTTTTGCCCAGCCGTGAGCCACCATCATCAACAGTGACCCTGGTATTAGAGACAATATGCACCCGCCCGGCTCCCAGCCGTCGAGTGGGGTTTGCCCGTCCCAATAGATCTATCCATATTTACCCGATATGTGTTCCCACATACTCATGGTTTCCCCCTGGGACTCCCTGATGAAATGCCCGTGTAGTAAATATCCATAACCATAGTATAACATGACCTTTAAAGTGTAAGTATGTAGCATGATTCTTCCCCGAAAGCAAAACAGTAAAAGTGGGGCTATGACACTCACGCACCCATTTCATTTCTCAAAAACTTGTTCGCTTTAAATTACTCAGGTTTTCATAAAAGAAGCATGTCTTCCCCTTGAAAACATTTATAAAACAGTAAAAAGTGGGGTCATGAACTCACCTTAATTTCCTTGCTTAGCTAGCGAACAAAGCCCGAAGCTTTGACCGACTTCCTCATGCCCTATTACAACAAAGGACACCTTAAGGTCTAACACATATAAGCCTAGCCTATTATCCGGCTAAAAGATAGTTTATCCAACTATCTAGACTCATATGTATTAACTCGAGTACTAATATGCTTTAACTCAAGGAACCGATCATGACTTATCTTACTTATGCGTTAACACACGACATAGTACCCAAGTTGCGCACTTGTCACTATTCGTGTGTACACCATGTTGGACCAATACTACAAAACATATAGCTTGTCTTGAGCCGTAGCTCGTCTCATTAGTCGAATAAATGCATTTGTCTTGCACGTTCATTTTTAGGAAAACACACTTTGCAAAAGATAATTCTTATGGTTATTAATTTCCAATTAATTATAAATGCTACGTTAATTCCCAAAATTCGACATTTAAAGTATTCAAACTTTGTTTTGCATAAAGCTTTCCCAAGTAAATCAGACGTTTATATATATTTTTCAATACGGACAATAAACATAGTTTCGTTGTCGAAAACCTTTCAAAAGCTCGTCATACTTGATGTTTGGCAAAACTATATATATTTGCTTCAAAATATTGTCTGGGATTCACTTATTATTGTTACAAATATCTTTGTCAAAGTGTCGCGATTTTATATAAATACCTTTATTAAGACGTTTGGAAATTCATTTATAAAAACAGACACAACGATATCAACTTAGTCGTGCTTTGGATTTTATAAAATTTCGGCAGAGTCTCCTCTGTTTTTGTACGAACCAGACAACACAAGTTGTCTAAAAATTCCCAAAATCAACTTCAAAACACAAGACTACAATTTATTTATCCGCAAATTCCAAATCAAACGAGACTTATACGTTTTGACGCTTTTATATAAACTATACTTATTTATATTTATATACCTATATAGTCCAACCAATTTAGTCCAATATCGATATTATAAGTCACGCATTTTAGCCACTATTACCAATCGTCCGATTTAATATATAGTTACCGTTATTATTAAAGTCGGTTCGTTCACGAGTTAATACCATTTACGTTTATATTTATATTTTTATAAAAATGCAATGTTTATAAAAATGAAATAATGAAATAAATATTAATTGCTAATACCGAGATTACACGCGCGCAACCCGAAATCTGACGCGCAAGACGGTTGAGCAGATCAGACCCGAGCCGACCATAACCGCGGCTGAAACCCGAACCGAACCGAACCTTATCTTGTACCGAATCTGACCCGAAGACCAAAACCACCAAACTTTGACCCGAAGTTAAACCAAACACGATTCGGACCTAACCCGGGAACCATGACTCGAAAATAACCAAAACGAGCTAAAAATGACCCGAGACCCGAGACTCGAGCACAACCTAAGCTGAACCAAAGCTAACCAGACTGTGACCCGAGCTACCAACCAGACCCAAACCACCGCCATCTTCTTCCTTGAACCACCGCACCACTCGACCACCACCATGACCATCAACCACGAACAACAACCTCTTCCACAGCCCGAACCTTCCCAGATCCGGAGGATCCATGACCAAACAAACCCGTCACCACCCTCTAACCACCAACCCGTCACCCACACCATTACTGTACGACCACCATTCCCGAGCCACATCTGACCGAGACTCACAACCAGACACCACCATCTCTGTCAACCACCACCAAGATCTGAACCGACTTAAATCCCGACCAAAACCCACGAGAGCCTGACCAAACCCAACTCCAAAACCCGGCACCCTGCTACCACCTGCCGCCTCCACCTGGAACCCAACAACCACCATCACCAGGCCGCACCTACCACCATCCCAACTCGTTTTCTGCATAAAACACCACGAAACCCACCACAAAGCAGCCGATGAGTCTTCCCTGTGCCTCCTTTGGACCCAACAGTCACCGCGCCGCCACCACCAAGAAAGTGGTGGTCTGCTGGCTGCTTTAAAAGAGAAGAGAGGGGGCGTGAGAGGAGATTGGAGGTCAGGTAGAGAGAGAGGTCTAGAGAGAGAGTAGAGAGAGCTGCGAGAGTTATCAGGGGGGGTTGGTTGCGGGTGTCAAATGAAGGAGGAAGAAGGTTAGGTTGACTTATATAGCTAGGGTTTGTTGGTAGGTGAGGTATACCGGGTATCGAACCCGTATAAACGTAAAACGTCCCAGTTTTATTCTAGGCCCGATAATTAATTATAAAAAGTAGTCGGTTTTGTTCGAAATGTAAAACACTACTAAACCGAGCAAAAATATAAATATTTTCGTCGACTGGCACGTGCGTTCGATGCAAGCGTTTACATCACGTTAATTAAATCGGTCGCAGTTTCCATTGTTAAAACGATCAGTTAACTTCCGAAACTTAATAATTAACAATATTTAAAGAAAAAATATTTCACATAATAAAAATCACATCAGTATAGATCGGAAATTGCCGGTTGTCACAACTCAAACGCTGAACATGAAGCAGCTCGCTCAAAGTGAATTTCGGGACGAAATTCCTTTCAACTTGGGGATGATGTGACATCCAGGAACCAAGCACACATTAGTAAGCTGGCTTTACTGTTTACCTACTGAATTTCGGGACGAAATTCTTTTCAACTTGGGGATGATGTGATACCCCGCAATTTCAGGTTATCACTTTAACTAAACTCTAGTTACATTCCTTACATTCTACTTAACTAGGGTTAGCTAGATAGGCCACACGTTGCACAGTTATAGGTTAATTACTGCATGAAGTGGTAATTCGGGGAATTATCAGACTGTATACATGAGTAGTGAACCTCGGACGTTGGTGAATGATGAAATTAAAAAATTGTGAATTAATTGATTGAGATTGATTGCAATTATGTGCTTCTATGAAACTCTATGAAACTATGTGCAAACTATATGTGATTACGTGAACTTAAACCGAATACGTTAATAAAAATCATAATAGGTGGACCATTAGGATGGTTGGGGTCATAACACATGGGGTTACACTTATTATGGTCCAAAATAGCGAAAACATCGAAGAAAACACGTTGTACGACGAAGCAGGCCACCCGATGCGGGCCGAAGGGGAGTGAGCGGCCGCTCACTGCCTCCGAGCAGCCACGCGCGGGTGCCAGACTTCACCAAACCGCCTTAATGCACTATTTAAGCAACCTTAAGCCTCTTGTATCTCCTAAACTCAACCCTAATTGCCCCCTACTGCCTAGTTACGAAAATATTAACCCCAAACACCTGCTAAGGCGCAAGAACGTCGATCGGGAAGCTTGGAGAGCATTCGGTTGATAGTTTTGAAGTGCTTGCGGTATAACATTCAATCCTTTGTGTTTTAATCTTCCTTAATACGTTATTAAAACATTATAACTAAGTTTGTCTAGGTCTGAAACGCTTTCATAAAGATTAAAACTTGAGGTTTATAAAGATTGAATGGGTTAAACATAATCTTATGTGATTAGTAATTGATAGGTTGCATGCTATGCATGTTTATGATGTTTAGATCTTTTAGGGTTTATGGTTGTGCATGTATTGTGATAGGTTCTGATCATGTTAGGTCCTACGAATGTTTTATGATGGTTTTTTATTATCGTTGATCGATTATATGCATACGTGAGTAGTTTAAATAAGAGTTTATGCATGACTAAAATTTGGACAGAATGTTTGGGTCGACTTGTATGGTCTGTTATGTGATTTAAACATGTGGGTTTTAATGTTTTTTTAATGGTTGTATTATACATGGTCTTACCTTTTCATAATGCGCAAAATCGTCTGATTTGGACGTCGTTTGATAAGTTATTGGAATTTTCTTTGATTAAAGGTCATATCAGATTTTCGGATTAATAAACTGGGTCAGCCTTAAACACTCATAACTCGAGTTTTACAAAGAATTAAGTTATGAAATTTTCACAGTATGTCAACATTGAAATAACTTGGCTTTTCTAAGTAGATTCATCTCGTTTGGGTCAATACACAATTTTTGGGAATTTTTCTACTAAACTAACCTGCTGTGGAAATTTTCTGGACATAGCTGTGTTGTACGAATTTTCGTAATTTTTGTGTTTGGTTTTAAGACAAAACAAAAATATGTGTTATAAAATGAACTCCAAAGAATATTCAGTAAACATTTAGGAGTTTAATTCGTTTGTTAAGTATTTTAAATAAATCGTTTTTCACAGCACACAATTTGTCCTAAAAATGCAGATTGTGTAGGGTATGTTTATGTGATTATTTGAAGTCTTATCTGGTATGTATTTGACTTGAACTTGAATGGAAACTTATATGAGATGCATATGAAGTGTAAAGCTGATGATAACCTATTTATTCACCAACGGTTCCGTATGGTTTACTTATGCATGTAGAATCGCTAGGTGTCACTTACACGGTTTTGAACTTTTAAGCGTCTTGGACAAACGGGTTATATGGTGTAATGATATTACACATATACTCACTTAGTGACACATGAAATAGGGAGTCGGTAACACACCCTACTTTGGAAGTTTGGATTTACTTGCTTGCATACTAAGGTGAGTTTCACTACTTTTTCTCAAAAGCATGCGTCTCTGGTTGGAGGCACACATATTGATTCCTGGTTGGGAATTACTTACTTTTCTAGTCCGGTTAGAGACTACTTTTACATCTCGGGTTTGAGATGCTTTGACTCCTGGAGTGGGTCGCATTTTACGAATCCTTGTGTGGATTACGCTTTTATTAGTTTAAAACTTTTTCGGTCCTTTATGAACTAAACACTCTATCACTGAAAGTCGTTACATATTATTGGGTTAATCGCTGGAGGCGAACGGGGTATTAAATGATAGCGCTATTAGGTTGTGCAGCAACCTCATGTTTGCGGTGCTGGGAGCACGGGCATGAACATCTGACCACATCTGTTATGGTAGTGTTGATAGACACTAGTCACTAAGTCAGTTTAACGTATGTTAACACATTACTGAAGGTTCCCAATAATCACATGTTTAGTTGCATTGAGTGGGCTAGCTACCCTTGACACGCTTAAACTGATGACACTTGAACTTTTGGGTTTTTCGACTACTTTATACTTGTTATCCAAACTGTGAACTCAACGACTTTATGTTGACACATGTTAGCATGCTTTTGCAGGTAATTAGGTATAGAGCACGAGTAGGGCATGCATCATGTAGTGTCATGGGAATATGAGCACTTAAACTACTTTTGAATATCTACTATTTACTTATGGTTTTGGGCGCGATGTTTTGCCCATACTTTTACTTAACTGTTTTATTATTTCGCTTCCGCTATTACTTAATTGGTTTGGTTAAACTTTTAAACCTGGTTTTACAATAACGAACTAAATGGTTTGGGCATTTAGAGTCGTTCATGTGACTTATAGCTATGGGATCCTGGTTGTCATGCGCCTCGCGGTATAAGCCCCGCAGTGGAAATTTGAGGGTGTGACAATCTCACCAGTAATCCGAACCATGGTTTCTCTTCTATAGAGATCAGTCACATGAGTCTTCACATATGATAGTATTTTAAGTGAATTGAATTCCAAGCTCTTGGTAGTAATTCTCCTTCCATTGTCGAGAGCCAATATGCTCCTTTTCCAGCTTCAGAATCGATCAAATAGGGTCCTTCCCACTTGGGAGCTAATTTACCATCACTTGGCTTCGTGGTGTTTTGGAAATCTTTTCTTAGAACCATATCTCCCACTTAGAATCTTCTTATCCTTATATTCTTGTTGTAAGCTTTAGCTATCCTTTGTTGATAAGCTGCCATCCTTAACATAGCTGCATCCCTAAGCTCATCCACTATTTCAAGATCTTGGAGCAATACCTCTGAATTGGTTGTTACAACCTGGAGATGTCTTCTTGCTGTAGGCATTACCATCTCTATTGGAAGCATTGCTTCTGTTCCAAATACCAAGGAAAAAGTTGTCTGTCCAGTTGCATTTTTTGATGTTCTCCTATCTGCCCTAAGTACAAATGGAAGCTCTTCTACCCATTTTCCTTTCTTTTTTCCAAGCTTTTTCTTCAGGTTGTTGACAATGATCTTGTTGGAGGATTTTGCTTGTCCATTAGCTTGAGGATGGACCGGTGTTGAGGTTATCATCTTGATTTCCCAACTTTCACAAAAGCTAGTTGTTCTGTTGCTGATGAATTGAGACCCATTGTCACATATGATCTCGGCTGGTATTCCAAATCTTGTAAGGATATTTCTTTGGATGAAGAACACTAATTCTTTGTCTCTGACTTGTACAAATGCTTCGGCCTTGATCCATTTTGAAAAAATAATCAGTCATAACTAGCATGAACACCTTTCCACCAGGAGCTTTAGGCAATTTTCCCACTATGTCCATTCCCCATTTCATGAAGGGCCATGGTGAGATGATGGGATGCAATGGTTCGACAAGTTGGTGTAGGATGTTGTTGTGTCTTTGGCATGCATCACATTTTTAGAATATTGTATGGCATCCTTCTTCATGGTTGGCAAGTAGTATCCTGTCCTTAGAATCTTTGAATGTAAAGCTCTTCCTCCTGTGTGATTTCCACAATCTCCTTCCTGGATATCTTTGAGAACTTCCTTTGCTTCTTCCTTGTTAAGACATTTTAAATATGGACCTGCAAGAGATTTTCTATACAATATATTGTTTATAATAAAAAAATTTAGATACCTTCATCCTGAACGTTCTAGCATGTTCTCCATCGGGGATGTTGCCATCCTTGAGATAGTCTATGATAGGAGTCATCCAGGATGTATCATCTTGATCTCGGGTAGTAAGGACAGTGCCATCTTCAGGATGTGCAGTATTATCCTTTGGATGAACCTCTATAGTTATTGGCTTCAAGACGTGGATGATAGGGATTTTGGATCCTTCTGGTAAATTCAGAGAAGATCCTAAGTTTGCTAAGGCATCGGCTTCGGCATTTTCTTCCCTAGGTACCTGTGTTAGTGTAAATTTTGCAAAACAAGATGCTAATTTCTTGACTATTTCAAGATATTAAGCTAATTTTTTACCTTTTACTGCATAAGATCCATTAAAATGGTTAGTAATTAATAAGGAATCAACAAATACTTCTAGATTCGACACATGCATATCCTTAGCAAGTTGTAAACCAGCAATGAGAGCTTCATATTCAGCTTCATTATTGGTTACTTGAAATGCACATCTAATCGCATCGGGTATTATGTCCCCTTGTGGCGATTTTAGTAGTAACCTAATACAGTGCCCCTTGTATTCGAAGCACCATCAGTATACAAAATCCATTTTCCTAAGTTTTCATTTAGTTGTTGAACTTCCTTTTCTACTTCACTTAGGATGTCACTACTGAAATCAACAACAAAATCAGCTAGTGCCTGTGATTTGATTGCATTTCTGGGTTCATATACCAAGTCAAAAGCACTTAATTTCACTGACCATTTTGCCATTCTACCTGACATTTCTGGTTTTCTAAGTACATTTTTAATGGGGCAGTTAGTTTGAACATGTATCCTATGTGTTTCAAAATTGTGCCTTAACTTGGTAGATGCCATGATTAGAGCTAAAATCAGTTTTTCAAGATGAGAATACCTGGCTTCAGCATCCAATAGAGTTTTACTTACATAATAGACAGGATGTTATTGACCTTCGAAGTCTTTTACCAGAACTGCACTTATTGCATTCCCAGAAACTGCAAGGTATAACTTGAGAGGTTCGCCATCCTCAGGTTACATTAGGAGTGGAGCTACTGCGAGATATTCCTTTAATTTTTTCAATGCATCCTCATGCTTTTGTCCCCAGTCGAACTTGTTGTTCTTTTTTAGGATGTCATAGAACTCCTTGCATTTTTCTGAGGACTTTGAGATGAATTTGTTTAGAGCTGCTATCCAGCCAGTCAACCTTTGTACATCTTAGACATTTGTTGGAGATTTGAGATCAAGGATGGCTTTAATTTGTTCTAGGCTGGCTTCAATTCCTCTTTTGGTTACTAAGTATCCAAGAAACTTGCCAGCACCAACCCCAAAGTTGCATTTAGCAGGATTTAACTTCATATTAAAAGCATCTAGGATGTCAAAGGCTCCTTTGAGATCCTGAAGATGGTCTTAAGCTTTCTTGGACTTTACCACCATATCATCGATGTATACTTCCATTGTGTCCCGAATCCTTTCTTTGAACATCATGTTGACCAGCCTTTGGTCCATTGTGTCCCGAATCTTTTCTTTGAACATCATGTTGACCATCCTTTGGTATATTGCACCCGCATTCCTTAGTCCAAAAGGCATAGCAACATAACAATAAATACCTGAAGGCTTCATGAATGTAGTGTCCTCTTGGTCGTCTGGTTCCATCTGGATTTGTTGAAATCCTGAAGATGCGTCCATAAAAGTTAGCATTTCATGGCCAGCTGTGGCATCCACCATCGAGTCGATGTGTGGAAGTGGAAATGGATCCTTAGGGCAAGCCTTGTTAAGATCTATGTAATCTACACATACTCTCCATTTTCCATTCTTCTTTTGTACCACGACTACATTGGCTAGCCACCTTGGGCATTTGACTTCCCTTATCATCTTGGATTTCAGCAATTTATCCACTTCTTCTTGTATAATGGCATTTCTTTCGGGTGAAAACTTCCTTCTCTTTTGTTGGATGGGCTTGAAGCTCTTATCGATTCCAAGCTTGTGAGTGATGATATCTTTGGAGATACCGGTCATATCTTCGTATTTCCAAGCAAATGTCGACATCCTGCATTATAAAAACGAGATTAGATATTGTTCAATGTCATTAGGGATATTCTTACCAATTTGCACAGTGATATACTTGTCGTTTTCGTCAAGGCATACTGCCTTTACATCCTGGTCAGGATGTGCCATAGCATCCAGAGGATAACACTGTGCATCCTACTATAATTGCTATGCTTGTCTTGTTGAAGCTTTCATTGATGTTGTGTAGCAATCCTTGGCTTCCTGTTGATCACTATTGACTTTGACAACTCCCTATGGAGCTGGTAGTTTTACACATTGGTGATATGTTGAAGGAACTGCTTTCATGTCATGTATCCAAGGTCTCCCTAGGATAACGTATTAACTGGATAACGAATCTATCAGACAGAATCTTTGGATAGAGTTCATTCCCTCAACATACACAGGCAGTTTAATATCACCAACCGTGCTCTTGGTCTCTCCACTGAGCCCAACCAAGATAGATGACCTAACCACTATCTCGGTTTCAGGGATGTTCATCCTTTTGAGGGCTTCTAGCTGTATTATGTTGACTGAACTCCCTCTATTTATTAATATCCTAGCCACAAAATGGTTAGCATTATATAAAGTAATGACCAAACCATCATGGTGAGGCTCTAGAACGTTTTCTCGATCTTCTTCTTCAAAGCTAATCACTTTTACATTCGTCAGGATGGTAGTCTTTGTGGGTCTTTCTCCCTTTTCTGATTTCATTTCTCTTGCATGCCTTTTGGCTGTTGAGTAGAATGTCCCACAAATATCTGATCCTCCTGAAATAAAATTTATGATGCCAACATCCTTGGGTGGAGATGATGCCCTTTCTGTGATGCCAAAGCTATCCTGAATCTTTGACTTCTTTCTGCCCAGCAGATCCTTAAGATGGCCCCTTGGTTAGGAGATATGTTATTTCATTTCTCAAAGCAATGCAATCTTCAGTAATATGTCCAAAATCTTCGTGGAAAGGACACCATTTGGATTTGTCCTTCCATCCTGACTTGTTATCTTTCCTTGGCCATCTTGCTTTGTCTCCAAGATCCTTCATAGCGTACATTAAACCTGTTACATCCACAAAAAAAAAAAAAAACAATAGTCTGAAAGTATAGGGAAATCCTCTTCATCGTCATTCTCGACCACATTGACCTTTTTATTATCAGGTCTAGCATATGGTTTATGCTTGTATGGTTCGTATGTGGAAGTGGACTTCCGATTGGGATTTTTGTATGTTGAGGATGTCTCTATCCTCTCCTGTATCTTCTTGTTATCTTCAAGACGGATGAACCTTAAAGCTCTATTCCGAACTTCATCGAGATTCCTACAAGGGTTCATCACCAATTCTTTATAGAAAAGGTGAATCCTTCAGTAGTCCCATCTTGAAGGCTTGTACTGCCATTGTGACATCGAGGTTTGGGATATCAAGTGCTTCCTTCCCAAACCGTGTGATATACTCCCTTAATGATTCTCCCTGTGGTTGTGTTACCCTGTACAAATCACTTGTTAAACATTCAAATGTTCGACTACAAGAAAACTAATTGTTAAATATGTTAAATAAATGAGCAAAAGAAGTAATAGAATAGGGAGGAACACTTAGTAGCCATTTTAAGGCTGTACCAGTGAGGGTAGAACCAAATCCTTTGCATAAGCATGCTTCTTTCAAGTTTGTTGGAATGGGGTTTATTTCCATCCTTTTACTGTATTGTGCTACATGCTCTTTAGGATCAGTGGATCCATCATAAAGCTTCATGCTTGGAGTCTGGAATCTCTTTGGAATCTCAACATCACATATTGGAGGTGCAAAACGAGACACCCTATGACATGCTGAGGATACTTCAGGGATGGGCTGTATTATCCCCGACAGACTAGACACCATATCCTTGATTTTCTGAAGCTATCTCGCCAACTGTGGACTTATACCTGTATCCTGCAAAGAACCAATATCGTTAGCAGCATAAGTACTTGAACTTAATCTGGTACCATTGTTGTATCCTCGGGATGGTTTAGTGGCATATCCTCGAGATGGCTCAACAGCATATCCTCGAGATGGCTCGGCAGTGTATCCTGCATCCCTAGTTGTTGCCATCCTGGGTGCTGAAACAGTTTTTGGTGCAGAAAATCCAGTGCTCATGGGGATGAAATCTCCTTGATGAATGCCCCCAGAGATGCTAGAATTGAAATCCAACACTCTAGGCTGCAATGGTGCCCCCATGTCATCAGCCGGTCTCTTTGAGGATGTTTTGAGAGATTGAATTTCTCTCATCAGCATCTGGTTGGTATCCTGCTGTTGTTTTATTTGAACCTTCACCATTGCAAACATGGAAAGGAGATCATCATTTGACACGAAAATAGGAGGAGTGGATCCAGATGTTGCCATCCCAGATCTAGCAGTATTAGGAGCAACACTCCTGGTAATTTGTGCAGAACTCTTGGGAAAGGTAGGAGGAGGTGGTAGAGTCACATTTCTGGTAGAGGTTGTGGATGGTGTGGAAGAAGACACAGATTTTGGGTTTGAGGCCAGAGTTATCAAGATTTTTGAAATAAATTGATTGGTAAAGAGTTTTAACAAGTCTTTGTTAAAAATAGCACCACTTGCCCCACGGTGGGCGCCAAATTGTTTTTGTCAAAAATTACCTACTAGAAATAATTTTGTTTTCCAAATTAGTAAATGTGAGGTAGGGTGCTAAATGTGCGAAATATAGTAAACACTTAGTGTTATTTTCAAGATGAAGGTTTATAATGATAAATTGATAATAATATGACAATTATGCTTAAGATGGCGAAGAATGGGTTTAGGATGGACAGTAATATCCTGAGGATGTAACTGTTATGCAGAATGGTAGGACAAGCAAATATAGGTGAATATGAGTATGAAACCACAAAGAACAATACTCGATGTATGACGAGGAGTCTAGGCCCCTGCCTATTTGTTAATATTAAAATGGTAAAAGTGTGTACAACTTTGGAAATATGATGAACAATTTATGAGTACAATGATCGTGTAGTGTGTTAGAGAGTATATCATGTGCTTGATAACGTATGAGTGTGTTCCAAAGTGTCTAAGTGTCTTATGTTTGTTCATCATACCCCTATTTATAGTTTACATGACAATAATTAGAAGATCCTATAATAGTCGTTGTCTTCAATGATCCTCTGGGCTGTTTCAAGTAGTTGCTGAGGAAGTTTCAACAGAAATAGACGTTGGACATCAGTTTCCATCTTTCTCGCATTTCATTCATTGACTTGTCAGTTACACTTTGACTCGCTTTTAAGTCTATACGCGTATTCTTCTTGCATCCATGTCTTCATTGACTTGGTAAGACTTTGTAGCTGTTGGAAAGGAGTTACAAGTCTTACTCATTCATTGATTGTACCTGCAAAAATATCAAGACAAGGTAATTCGTTAGTCTATCCTCAGGATGCACACTTGTCAGAATGATGTTACATCCTGAAGTCTGCTTAGTCTTTCACCATCCTAAGGATGTCACATAGAATAATCGAGGCAAATCCATCCTGAGGATTTCACCACCAACAGTATTGATTAAACTTCATTGAAACAAAATTTTAATATCTAACATTGCAAAACTGTCTATGTGCAAGCACTCATATTGGGCTAAATTCTGTTCGTATTTGGGGAAGCTGAATTACAAATAAATGAAAATCCACAAATTGCTCGAATTGGAATATGCCACAAGATGTCTACTTTCTCATCTATTGCATTTGCATCAACGGAGAAGTTAAAATACATGAAGTTTTGAACTGATTCTAGACTTTTTTTCTAGCTAGATTAATTGAAATTTTGTCTCTCTTGGTATATGATAAAGCCAATATAACTCATAGTGATTTATCATGAATACTATTATTTTGTAGATCATACATGAATAACATCTTTGTTTTTGGTGTTGTGTAAGTGTGCATATTTGAAAATTGTGCTATACTTATGCTAAGAAGTGAAGGATGCCAATTGGCATTATGCTACTGTACTATTGGGGATGAAGGTAATGAACTTGTTCAATTCCTTGAGACGCTTGTGAGGAATTCTGATCATGTATCCACAGAATATTCTAACTAGAGAAAGGTTCCTAAAAAGTAGCAGTGCTTCTTTGATAGCTTCACAAACTATTGATTAGCTAACGAGTATTGTCAATGTTATGGCTACCATCATCCAAGAACATATCCCCAATGCAAATTTGTCTTCAGTTTTTAGCAATATAATCATGCAGGTAATTACATACATGAACCATTATTTGGTTTTTTATGATTACATATTTATGTACTATCATTTATTTCATTTATATCTTTTAGGTCCCGGATATTGGTTCTTTGATCCATAACAACTCTTTACGAGTTAACGAAATATTATCTTTAAGAAGTCATAATGATAACGGTAATTATTCTTAACTTGTTACTTTTTAACTACTTCTTAATATTAAATGGACGTGCTTATGTTGTAATCTTGCTATGAAATTGATCATCCAAAACTTTCCTTTTTACAGGGCAAGAAACACGTTTGAACAATTGATTTTGAACTTCTTGTTGACAATGCAATTAAGGTAATATGTTGGTTTTTTGTATTGTTAGGTGTTTGTGCAAATAATAAATGGCTGCATATTATATTATATGTTGGTTTTTTTTTAAAATTGTTAGTTGTTCCGGCCATTTGTTCTACACAATTTTCTTTTGAATTAACAATGAGTTTCAGAAATTAAAGAACTTTGAAATTTTGTTGAAACAATACTAATGATTATTTATATGGTTGATGATGGCAGGGTAGATATTATGAGAAGCTTTGAAGCCAAGTTATATGATAGTAGAATTCTTTCCCTGAAGAATGTTTTGACTTTTTGTGTAACTCTTAGAAATTTGGGATATGTTACTTATTACATATTGTTTTGCTAATGTTTGAAATATGTTTTGGATTGAACTTATTATTGAAGTTATAATATTATGATTTATACATTTATAGTTTTTTTTATCAAACTTTTTTTTATATTTAAATTATAAATAATGTGACTTTTGTGATATAATTATGTGCCACTAAATAATGTGTGTATATATATATATATGTATATAAGTAGAAGCAATTTTTACCGACACAAAAGGTTTTTCATATTGTGGTAAAAAAAAGTGTCACTAAAACTAGTATAAATATGTAACTAGAATCAATTTTTAGAGGCACAAAATATGTGGTCACAAAATTTTTTTTATATTGTGGCGAAAAAAAGTGTCACTAAAGCCCAAAAAACTTTGTGCGGCAGATTGAAAAAGTGTCACTAAAAGGCTTTAGTGTTAGCGCTTCTAGTGACACTTGTTTTGTGTACCGCCCATTCCTATAAGGGTCTTTAGTGTCACTTTTTTGTTTTCTTGTGACACTTTTTGTATGTCACAAAATGGCAATTTTTTTGTAGTGTACAATACTTAATGGGTTTTTCTTGTTCGGGGACCCTAGGTATGAATCGTTAAAGCCTCAGAAGATGATTAAGCTCACACAAACGCATACGCCACTCAACGTTTCCGCACTTATACTTTTGGGTTCATGTATGTTTGGGCTAATGTTATTAGCAAATCGTAAACTTATTTTTCTATAAACATTTTTTGTCTAGTTTAGTTTAGAGTTAATTGCCAAAATGGCCCCTGAGGTTTGGCCCAAATTGCTTGTTTGGTCACAAAATTAATTTTTTTTGGCCAAAATCACCCCTCACATATCGAAAATTGCCAAAATGGTCCATATTTAACTGAGTTTTTAACTGAGATTTGAAAGTCAGTTAAGTCTCAGGGTCAATTTCGTCCTTTATGTCCTTAGGGGCCAAAATGGCAATCAATGGAAAGTTATAAAAAAATAAAATTCAAAAACGTTTTTTTCGAACATGTTTTTAACCCCATAGTAGAATGGCGTTGTACGCCGCACATTTTCAGTTGGCTAGCTTCCGTTTACCGACAACAAGGTTCGTTTGTGACTTGCTCCTCCGGTATGGAGTTTATCTGACGCAGGTGACGCCGTTGGGGATGACCCGCATGGTGCATTTTGAATTTGTGTGCCGCTCTCAAGGCGTTGAACCGACGTTTGATATGTTTAATGCCTTCTACCGGCTCACTCGTGGGGTCCCCAGTGGTTCTCTTTTACTCAACGTAGCAGGATTAAGCCGGTTGGGAATGAGCCTCCCCGCAGCATGTACGACTGGAAGTCGAAGTTCTTTTTTATCAACCAAGGTGTTGTTCTGGTGCCGTTGCAGTGGTTGGCCATGTCTGCGAAGGCTAAGTTGAAAGACTTTCCCGTGACCAACTATGCTGACTTCAATTGGTATGACAAGCTGACTCAGCAGGTGACGTCTGTAGAAATGGCGAATGTGAAGCCGGAGGCATTGTTGATGGCGGGTGTGAGCCGCGTAGGGGGAGGGCTGATCAGAACCCGCATTTCTATGTGAATGGTGAAGGTATGCTTTCTTCCCACTGCTTGGGCTAGTATTGTTGTTTATGCTCGTCTTATTTTAGTTATTCGCTCCGCGTTGCAGAGAAAAGTTGCTTTTACTCCATTGTTTCTGGAGTCGTTGGGGAGTTTATGTGGGAGCCGCTCCGTGCAGGTGAGGAGCCCCTAGTGGAGCATTCGATCAAAAATTTTGTTCCCGTTAATGTCAAGGACTTTCCCGGACACACGCCGATCCCAGGTGATGTCCCCATTAATCCTCGCCCGCTGAATGTGATTTCCGCTGGCGGGACAAATATTATGCTTATTTCCGACGATGAGTCTGAGGACAAGTCTTGCTCGTTGGCTCATCGAACTCGGGCTCGTGCAGGTATTAGCAGCGGAGGCGGCTTATCTCGTCAACCACCCGCGTCTGGCGGGGCCAAAGGCAAGGGTGACTATGTTGAAGTGTTCAGCACGCCCCCTGTGTCGGGTCGTGCTGGCGGGGAGTCTGGGAGAGGTGGCCATGGTGCCGTATAGAGACTAAAGGATGTTATAACCATGATGGATTCTTCAAAGCAGAAGGTGCCTGAGGAGGATTCGCCCGCATCCAATTTGAAGGTTCGTTTGGCTGTGTCCCAAAAACGTCCCCGCTTGGCCTCTAAGATCGTGAAAGAGGTTCAACCAGGTAGGTTTTTGTAATTCATTTTCTGCTTTTTGTGTTGGCTCCCTCCTTTGTCTTATTGTGTTTTCTCATTGTCATAGGTGCCCCTCTTCTCTTTCCAGGTGGGCCGAAGTTATCTGAATTATCCGGCTCTAAGCCTGTTGATCCTAACCTACCCGCAGCCACTGTACGGATTGAGGCTACCGGGCAGCCAGGGGTGACGGAGGCGACCCAACAGCTTTTAGTGAAAGAGGATGTCCGAGCTGCAGAAGAGAGAAGGATTGCCGAGGCTCGTGAAGCGGAGCTATAGCAGGCACGGGCATTAGAAGAGAAAAGGAGAAAAGAGCAAGAGAAAGGAAAAGGTGTGGAGACTAGTGGTTGGGGTGAAGGATTTGAGTCGCGACCCGCGTCACCAGGTGGCGAAGACCACCCTTAGGGTACCGGGTTTGAAGGTGGCCTGTTTGATGACATTGAGTACGTTAATGTGTCGTCTGGCGGCGCATCGGCGGGTGGTAGTGATGGTGGTAGGTTTACGAAGGAAACTATGCCACCCAGTGGTAGCAACCCCAAAAAGACGGACAACACGGGAATACCTTCCGCCGGGTTTAAGCTGGATGTTGCTACTGGGCCCGTTTACAGACCGGATTGGTTTGTTCACGAGGATGGCAGGTTTTTCTAGATAGACACATGTGAAGAATGGTTGCTGGGTTCCATTCCTCCCGCCGAGCGAGCATATGCGGCGCAACGAGATCGTCTTGCTCTTCTTCAAAACGGGCCCGCAGGATTAGCTATGGCCGCTGCTACGATGAGCGAGGTGAGGCGTGGGTATTAGGCTCTGATGGATGCTGAACAAGAGTTGGCGGCTCGTAAGGCTGCGTTCAAGAATGTGCTTGATAAGCACAACAAAGATTGTGTGACGCAGTCGAAAGCTCTCGCAGATGCACTGACGCAGGTTAAGGCGGTTGATGAGCGTCACGCCAAGGCATCTCAGGAATGGAGGTCATCTTGTGAAACCACAAACCAGGTTATCGCAAAGGAGCGGGATCACGCTCGCGGGTTGGAGAACGAGGATGAACGGCTCAAGGCCACCCTAGAGGGGAAGGATCGGGAGCTCGAGGAAGAGAAGTCTAAGACTGCCTCCGCGATTTCTGATCTGGCCAAGAAGGAAGATGAAGTGTTGTTGCAATCATCACGTGTGTCTAGCCTTGAGAACGATGTTAACTTGTTGAAGCGCGAGATTGATGCCTTGCGGGATGAGAAGATGACTCTGTCCATTGACGTCAAGGATCTTGCCACGGCTCGCGATAGCGCCCAGGAGATGTTGCGGATTGTGCAGGAGAGTCAGGAGGAGACGAATAACAACGTTAATTGGCTGATGACCGCTGGAATCCAAGGGGTATGTTTTCTTGGTTTGCCTTATGTGTGTTGTGTTATTCTATTATCATGTCCCCGACGCTTTTGGCTTTTGTGTTGCAGGTGTTTTCCCGCATATGGGAGGAACCAGCCATGGTTCAAGCTGTTGCTCGCCTGTTAGAGAAATCAAAGCAATTTGGTGCTGTCCTTGGTTTCAAACAAGGGTTCGATTTTTGTCTTGGCGGGCACCCTTTGGAAGACAATCCTTACCGCAACATTGATGCCGAGGGAGAGTATGACGCGGAGGTTGCAGTATATGATGAGTTGACCTTCCCCATAATGGACGTGGTGGCGGAGTGTGCTAAGTTTCCCGACGGCATACAGCTCTTACGCACTGCCTTTGAAGATGTGGAGAAAGAGTTGCAGGCAGAGAAAGATAAGGAGGCGCAGGAGGCAGTGGAGAGAGAGGCCGCGACACTTAGGGGTGAAGGCACTTCGTCCGCTCCGCCCAGTGGTGATGTGGAAGATGAGTTCATCGACAAGGTCGACTTCGACGGGGATAATTGACTGTAGTGTTCCCTCAGACTGATTTAGAACTCGTACTGTTTGGACAACTTCCTTTTCTTGTTTGTGTGCTTGAACTTGTTTATTACAATGTCTTTTGGTTTTTCCCTTGAAATTTTGCATTCCCCTTGATATTCCTTTGTAATTATTGCATTAGATTTCCTAGGCATCCTTGACGTCAGCCGTCAGTCATTAATGATTGCTGACGGGGTGACAGACTACCTGAAGTGACACTTGTCACTGTTGCCGATGGGAATGATTACCCACATTAATTACTCCTCATGATGATTTCTCTTGAGTTGCTTATAAAAGGAATGTTCAAGGTGACATTTTGGTCACTTATACTTCTCTCTTTTTTTTTTTTTAGCAAAATCTTGTCTTCATCCCCATGTCTTCTTTCCGACCATCCATGAAGTTAGTAGCCTACGAAACCGATGATGCTCTGGTTATAGCAAGCCTTTTAGGGCTTCAAAGGGGATTCTCTGTTGTTGCTGCACCGGTGGTTGTGGCTAATTCCGGTGATCGAGAGAGGAAGATGAGGGTTTTAGCCTAAGTATGCAATGAGTTTGCTGCTGTTGTCCCTTCACCTGCAGCTGTTGTGAGCTCCGATGATGGGGAAAGGAGGATGAAGGTCCTAGCTGAGGTCTGTGGGGAGATTGTTGCTCCTGCCCCCTCTCCGTCAGTTTTTGTGGGCTCCAGTGGTCACCAGGCTGCTATACTTGCATGCCCGGCGGTGGCCCGACCTACTCCTAAGGTCCGCTTCCGTCGCAATGGTGACTCTTGGTCTCACTTAATCGTTCTAGATTAAGGGCTTTAAAGTTTGTATCCAATTAGTGAAGATGTATGTATTGCTACCTTAAAGCATCCGTTTTGTGCCCCTATGGGGCTTGCTTTTGTATGTGTACTTGGATGCTTAAGGTTTTTTGTTGATACAACTTTCATGAAATGTATTTATGTTTAAGTATTTGAATCGTTGTATACTGTTTGTGGAACTAGTGTTTTTATGTCGTTAAGGTATACGGTCATCGTAGCCACATGTTCATGTCTCACAAACAGTTGCCAATACTCGGCTGCGTAAATGGGGTCACACACAGTGGGCTGTCCCACCCGCTGCAACCAGTCTGGGCGGGCTTTTTGCCGCGTGCCGTGGTGTGTGATTTCGCGGATCAAGGTGACGTCATCGCGCGAAAACATCGATGCGTCTTTAAGCTGCTTAATCCATGGTGAGTTGCTCGTTAAGAGCGTTTTCCGCGGACCAAGGGGACGCAACCGCGTGAAAACGTCGATGCGTCTCTAAGCTACTTAGTCCGCGAAGAGTTGCTCGCTAAGAGCATTGCTTGCGGACCAAGGTGACGTCCTCGCGTGAAAACGTAGATGCGTCTCTAAGATGCTTAGTCCGCGGTGAGTTGCTCGTTGAGAGTGTTGCTCGCGCACCAAGGTTGCACGATCGTGTGGTGACAGCGATGTGCCTCTTAACAAGATGCCATTATGATCAAACTTAACTTGTCTATTGTACAAGTGAATGTAGGGGAAAACGTGTAATATTGATAGGGCATAAAGCCGTTGCATTACAAATACTTGAAGCATGTATGAAAAAGCTAACATAGTGATGCTAAGATTTACGCAACTACATGTAGCAAATTCGTAGGTGAGCAGCGTTCCATGATCTTGGGATTGGGGTGCCGTCTAGGCGTTCCAATGCGTAGGCACCTTTTCCGAGTACTTCCTGTATCTTGTAAGGGCCCTCCCAAGTTGGTGCAAGCTTACCAGGCGCTTCCGCTGTTGAGGCCTCATTGTGGTGAAAGACGAAATCCCCTGCCTTAAATTGCGCCTCCTTGACGCGCGCGTTGTAGTAACGCTCCAGTTGTCGCTTATACTTGGCCTCCTTGAAGGCGGCTAGCTCTCGGAATTCCTCCAGGAGATCCAGGTTGAGGCGGAGTTCGGCATCGTTACTAGTTTTTGAGGCTAGGAGCACGCGTGCGGATGGGCATCCGATCTCTGCTGGGATTACGGCCTCAGTACCGTACGTTAGACTGAATGGCGTTACCCCGTTGCTTGTTTTTGTTAGCGTTCGATGTGCCCATAGGATGTTTGGTATTTCGTCGACCCATCCTGACTGCCGTGTGTTCAAGCATGCTTTAATCCCATCAACGATGCTCCGGTTCGCTCGTTCGACCTGGCCGTTAGCCTGCGGGTGGGCAACTGATGTGAAAGTTTGCTCTACGCCCATGCTGGCTAACCAACCTTGCAATCCTTGATCCGTGAACTGGAGGCCATTGCCGCTGACTATGTTCATTGGGAGGCCGAAGCGACATATGATAAACTCCCAGATGAAACGTTTGACGGCGCGGGCATCGATGGACACTAACGGTTTTGCTTCTATCCATTTCGTGAAATAGTCAACCGCCACAATGAGGTATCATACGTTTCCTGGAGCTGTGGGGAACGGCCCAACAATGTCCATTGCCCATTTCTGGAACGGCCATGCGGATGTGACTGGCACTAAATCGTTCTTGGGACGTAATGTGCTTGGGGCATGGCGTTGACATGCGTGGCACTTGCGGAGTATTTTGACTGCATCCACGTGCATGCCGGGCCAATAATATCCCGCATTCATGAGTTTGGCCACCACCATGCGTGGTCCAGCGTGTAAACCGCAGATTACCTCGTGTATCTCTTTGACCAGGAACGTTGCGTCTTCTGGGTCAACACACCTTAAAAGGGGTCCCAAGTACGATCGTCGGTACAGCGTACCTTCTAAGACTTGATAGTGCATGGCTTTGTATTGGATTTTCCGCGCTTCCAGCTTGTCGCTGGGAAGAGTCCCCTTTGTTAGATAAGCAACTATCGGGGTTATCCAGGATGGCGTACCCACTTGTATGACGTTGACTTGATGAGCGGGCACGGAGGGTGTGTTTAGGACCTCGACTCTGACTTCTTTTTCCATATGCTCGAAGATGGTTGCCGCCTTTTTGCTCAGTATGTCTGCGGGTTTGTTCTCGCTTCTGTTGATGTGGAAGATTTTGCAATACTTGAATCGTTGCATGAGCTTCTTAGTTTGCTCGAGATACAGGGCCATCTTCTTGTCTCTGGCTTCATACTTGCCTTCTACTTGAGCTGCAACGAGCATGGAATCCATGCGCGCTTCGAGGAAGCGGGCTCCCATTTTATCTGCGATGCGAAGACCCGCGAGTAGCGCCTCGTACTCCGCTTCGTTGTTTGTACTTTCAAAGTTTAGGCAGATAGCGTACGTGAACTCTGCGCCGTCGGGGCTGATTAGCCGTAGGCCCGCCCCCGCTCCATCATCGCTTTTGGCGCCGTCGGTGTATAGCAACCATTTGTCTGTTTCGACTGTTGAGGGCGGCGGGTCCTGTTCCACTAAGCATTCTGCTACCTTGTCTGCGGGGACTTCTGTGGCAAAGTCTGCCATGACTTGTCCCTTGATGGCTGGCCTTGTCTTGTAGAAAATTTCGTGCTCTCCCAGCTCTATTGCCCATTTTGCTAACCTTCCCGAAAGTTCTGGCTTCTTGAGGACATCACTTATGTGGTAGTCCGTGAGTACGTTTATCGGATGCCCTTGAAAGTACCGTCTCAAACGCCGTGAGGCGTGGACTAGGGCCAACACCAATTTTTCCATGACTGAGTAACGTGTTTCTGCGTCCAGGAGTGTGTGGCTGACGTAGTAGATGGATGTCTGAACTCCTTTCCGATCGACTAGTAGGACCGCGCCGACTGCCTTATCCGAGACCGCCAGGTATAGCGTGAGCAGTTCCTTAGGGCGCGGTGTCGTCAATGTTGGTAAGTTCATAAGGCATTGTTTCAAGTCTTGGAATGCTTCCTCCACTTCCGGTGTCCACCGGAAGTTTGTTTTCTATAAGCAATTCCTGAGTGTGCTGACGAAGGGGAACGACTTGGATGCATAATTGGATAAGAAGCGGGTCAAGGCAACAAGACGACCCATTAAGGTTTGTACTTCCTTGACTGATGCGGGTGACGGCTTCCGTTCTATCGCTTGTACCTTTTCCGGGTTCACTCGGAAACCATCCTTCGTTACTATGACCCCCAGGAATTTGCCCTCTTCCATGCCAATGGAGCATTTGCTCGGGTTTAGCTTCATGAGGACACTCCGCAGCTGCTCAAACATCTTCTGTATGTCAACCAACATTTGGTCTTCTTCCACACTTTTGATTACGAGATCGTCCACATATACCTCCAGGTTGACGCCGATCTGTTTTCCGAACACCGAGTCCATGAGGCGTTGGTATGTGGCTCCTGCGTTCTTGAGCCCGAAGGGCATCTTTGTGTAGCAGAAGGTACCCATGTCTGTCCTGAATGCTGTTTTATCCTCATCCCCTTTCGCCATTTGGATCTGATTATACCCCTTGTAGGTCGAGGAAACATTTGAAGCGAAAGGGTGCTAGGGAATCAACTTTCAAATCTATTTCTGGGAGCGGGTAGCAGTCCTTCGGGCATGCTTTGTTCAGGTCCTTATAGTCGACACACATCCGCCATCCGCCGTTGGCCTTGCCGACCATGACGGGGTTAGCTACCCATGTTTAGTATTTGACTGGGCGAAGTATGCCTGCATTCAAGAGTTTTGTGACCTATTCGTTCATTGCCTTGGTTTTCTCTGAACCCATGCTCGTCTTTTTCTGTACCACTGGTTCTACCGACTTATACGTGGCCAGCTTGTGTTCCGCAATCTCGCGGGGTACTTGCACCATGTCCACGGGTTCACAGTCGAAGACATCCATATTTTTAATGAGTATTTGCTTCATATGGGTGCACTGTGTCGGATAGTGCGGGTCTGATGGTGACTATTTGTTCCGGGAAACTGGGGTTGAGTACCCATTTCTCTGGCTCTGTAGGGGTTGGCTTCTTAGCGGACTTCACTGGCTTGCAGGCCTCCGTGGTGTGACACTAACGATTGCCTCGAATGAATGCTACGCCATTGCGAGTTGGGAATCCGACCATCTGATGAGGTGTGGAGGCGTTGCTGTTGAACTTGGCTAAACCTTCCCTTCCGATTAATATGTCATGTGATGAGGTGACTGGGAGCACCATGAATTCGCATTCTTCTATTCGGGACAGCTTCCCATTCGACCAAGTTACGGGGAACGTGATAACGCCCCGCGGCATTATTGATTCATGGATGAATCCTGATATGGGTTCTGCGACCGGAACTAGGCGCTTCTTGTCCAACTCGTCGAGCTCGTTGAAGCACTGGTCGTACATGATATCGGCACTGCTTCCTGGGTCTAGGAACATGTAAGGAGTACGGTAGTGACCGAAGACCCCCGTAATGATGAGTGGAGATGTGGAGGAGGCTCCTCCGTTGACGGTAGGCAAGATGACTAGTTGTTCCTTCCGTGAGTCGTCCCTTGCATCTATTAATGGTCGCTTGTTTCGTCGGTGTCCGCCGGTTGCTCTACTTGTCATATGGCAGCTATGTCTGGGTGTGCGATCGATCATATGCGTTTGTAGGTTACGTATCCACTTGTTCGGTCCGTCCCCGCGATCGTCGTTTTCGCGCCCGCGACCATTGTGTTGCGCGTTTTTTACCAGATGTCCCAATTGTCCAGATTTTAAAGCCGCCTCGATCTCCATTTTCAAACTGTAACAGTTATCTGTGTTGTGCCCGAAATCGTTGTGGTAGTCACGTCGCTTGCTTGTGTCTACATTTCTTCACTTGCCTAGCGGGCGCGGCTCTTTGAAGTTGTGATGCTCTGTGGCGAGCACTTGCGACGGTGTCTTTATCAACGACGTCCATTCGGTGTTTTTCTTTGAATCTCCCCGCGTATCGCGGGTATGTTTGCTGTTGATGATGTGGTGGGCATCATGTTGCGCAGAGTACTTGCCCTCTTCTGCGGACCCGGAAATGCGTGACCAAACGGATTGTTTACCCTTGTCTCCACGGCCACCATGGTTGCTGGAATACTGTTGATGGCGGGAATGATGGAAGGATTTTTCTGACGAGGCGTATATTTTTGCCGCTTTGATGACTTCGTCCCACGACTCGGGGATTCCGTCCTTTCCGGTGAGGCATTTCATGAGGTCATCGTTATTGTTTCCGTGGATGAATGTCGCGCGCGTTAGCTCTTCGCCGCATCCTATTTGCATTGCCTCCCGCGTATAGCGGGTGATGTAATCCTCAACTGGCTCGGTGTCCCTTCGGGCACAGAGCAAGATGTGAGCTTTATCCTTCTTATGTTTCCTCTGGTGAGAGAGATGCAAGGAAAATTTTGACAACAAGTCATCGAAGTCTAGGATACCGCCGATCGGGAGGTTGTCGAACCATACTCTAGCCGCGTCTGTCAGAGTTTGTGCGAAGAGGTAGCACCATACTTGCATTGGCCAATTCTGGCTGTGGGCCGCCGTTCGGAAGTCATGTACGTGATCATCTGGGTCACGTATCCTGTCGTACTTTCCAATGCTGCTTGGTAGCTTGGCCTTGGCGGGTATCGGTGCTAGGGCGACGCGGGCGCAGAATTTAGATTTTTCTGCGAGGTCCTTCGGTCGGTAAGGCTTGACTAAGTCGTCATCACCCACTGTGTGTGAGCTGGATTCATAGCCATTCTCATCGTCGGTGGGAGCATGGCCCTGGCTGCGGGAGCCTTTCCCGCGGCCTCCTCTACGACTCCCGGTTGTGTTATCCTTCTGAGAACGACTAGTCGTTTTGTTTTTGTTTGTTACCCCTTGAACCTTGTTGTTGGTGTCGAAGTTGAGCGTCTTCTGAACTCGCTGTTGTGCTTGTTGCATCACTCTCTTTTGGTAACCAGCAGTGACTTGTGCCTGCTGTTTGAAGAGCCATTTGTCTAGGTCTTCTTCCTCATTGGCCTCATCGTCTTCCAGGTTAACAGTGTTTTGATTAGCGACTGGGCCGACACCAATCCTTCTGAATGGCCTGTGTGCTACCTTGGTGACGGTGGCTGGGGGTGTTCCCTCCGTTTCTGCCTCATCGTCATCTTCAATGATGGGTTCATCGGGGTCCTTTTGTGGAGCTTCTTTGTTCGTCATTTTTCTAGCTGAAAGATTGGGAAAGATTCTTGCTCTAGTCGGTACGGATGGCGCCAATGAAGAAACAAAAAGTCTAACCTTAGGGGCTGTTTGGTAGCCTCTTAATGAGGCTCTTAATCATTCAGTGCTGAATGATTCAGCATTCAGCGCGTTTGTTTCAGCCTCTTAATGAAATGGTTAAGGCTGAATCATTAAGACTTGGGATGTTGCTGAACCATTAAGCACTGAATCATTAAGCACTGAACTAGGCTGATTCTTAATGAAACTCTCATACCAATGTGGAACAAGAAAACTAACCATTAAGAGGTCCAACTTAATGATTCAGCACTTAACCATACAGATCTCTTAACCATTCAGGCCTTTTAATGATTCAGCACTTAATCAACCAAACAGCCCCTTAGATGCAGGGGGTTAAACTCGTCTCTACAGCTCAGATCCTTCGCTAGAATGAATGACTTCCGATGGAATGGAGACCTGAAATAACACAATACCCCGATGTGGGGCGACCGCCTCGAATCCCGAAGGAATCTACTTAGCAGACATAAAAACGTAATCGGCCTTAGTGTGTTCTTCAGGGGTTTCTGAATGGCCTATTCAAGGAGACGAAGTGCTCCTTAAATAGGTTCTACACGGGCCTCAACATTTACCCTTAACTTACCCAATGGGCCGAGACCCAGTTAGGGTCTTGCCTCCACATCGGACCTAGATTAGGCCCAGTAAGATATAATATACGACGTGTAATACATCTCAGAGGGTGATCGTACCGTTCTCTTTGATGTGGTATCATATGATTGGCCCCAGGTCTGATTGGATATGATTGGCTGCCGAGTGTACTACTGTCCCCTCTGTAGGCCTCCGTTATTGGAGATCTTTGTTGAGGTGGTCCCATGCGTTTTCATTGGCTAACGTGTGTGGGAGACGTACTATTTGTCTCTTGCGGGTTTTATCCGGTACACGTGTGATTCCCCTGCTGGTTGATCATGCAACATGCTCCATGCCACACGTCCTTGGACCCTGATTGACTCGTACCATATTGTACGAGCGTGCAGATTATCGCCACGTGTCCCTTTCTGATTTCATTCTCTGAGTCATGGTGGGTTCTGGTACTGCACCCGCCAGTGGCGGGCTTAACCCGCTGTGCTGGTTCCGCCGCTGCCTGATCTGTTGGAGTTTTTGGGCCTTGTGGCCCTGTTCAGGGCTTTGGGCTAAAGCCTCGGGAAGGAGCCCAAGTAAATTTGGGTCCCTACCCCTTCATCTAAAATACACTTAGAATTAATGAATATTATTTTCTAATGTTATCATTACTAGTGGGTTTATCCGCGCGTTGCAGTGAGATCCACAAATGGGTTGCAATACAACATTATGATACTTAGGTTTTGGCCGCAAGTTACGCAAAAAGAATAGAAATGTGCACACTATGTTTTAACAAGTATTCATAGAAAGAAAAGAAAAGAAATGTGCACCCCCACTTACAACTAATTGCAGTTCACCACAAAAACCATGTACTCATTATTGAAAAAATCTTAATAAACCAAAGGTATGTTACTGTAACAGATCAATATTAATATAAACATCACTCTTGTGTAAGCTGTCCGATCATTGCATATCAACATAACCGTGACATTGAAGACACCTTGCTAAATGATAAAGTTCATTTACATGACAAAAGCATGTAGTAATAATATGATATTGTATACACTATCATATGAATGTCACTATCCATTTGACCAAAGCGAGGTGCTTTGGCCTTTTTTTAAAAAAAATTGATTTTCTTTTAATTATTTAAAATTATCTGTTAATCACCAAAAAATAATTTTAATTCATTTTTGGTTCTTTTAAGTTGTTTCCAAGCCAAGAAAATTATATCTCTCAGTTTCGCTTCGTTAATTGCTCGTTTTGGTTTTCCAGTAAAAACATCCAGCTTTGTACAACTTTGATGAATCATTGTACGTGGTCCTCCGACTAAACCTAACTCGCAACAATTGTTTTTAATTCATTTTTAAGTGTTTTTAATTACTTTTCGAGAAATGATAATTTTCAGATATTACAGATCAAGGTGTTACCAAGCATGTCAAGAAATGATAATTTTCAAATATTGCAGATCAAGGTGTTACCAAGCATGTCAAGAAATGATAATTTCCAAATATTGCAGATCAAGGAAAGAATGAAAATACGTGATGCACATACCGTGAGTGTAGTCGACGAACATCATTCAAAATTTCAACTTCCCGTTCAGGTGCTTAAGTCCACCTTGAGATATGAGTTTAATTAGCTTGAATCTCTCTGATCCATGGTATCAGGTTGTTTTCAGGTTGTCTTCATCGTTGACCGCTATCTCTCGGATAACAACTGAAAAGTTGTCTCATTAATTCCAATTCCAATTCCAATTCCACCGGTGCAATCAGAATCTGAAGAGAAGCTATCATCTCAGAGAGATATCTGTCAACGATGATGGAGCAGAGGTTAGCGGTAACTTTAAATTTTGAATGATCGTCGGTTTACTCTCTATATACCAATCAACAGTAGCGATCATTACAGTTATTTGGAATGTTTCTGATCATTGTCAGAGGGTCACTATTCATACATAAAGAGATAAAGGTTGTACACGAGTATAATCAAACAAGGGTTGCCCGGAGTTTGATTAGCTTGAATCTCTCTGATCCATGGTATCCACTAACCGTAGCGATCATTACAGTTATTTGGACTGTTGCTAAATTAGTTAAACAAAAGCTTAAATTATACAGTTATTTGGAATATTCTTGATCATTACAGTGAGATATGAGTTTAATTAGCTTAAATCTCTCTGATCCATGATATGAGAGCAATAATCCATCGAGAACTTGAGAAAGAGAGAATAAGAGAAGAGATAATAACATATGAGCTACAACATAACTTGCACCGGCTTGAGATATGAGTTTAATTAGCTTGAATCTCTCTGATCCATGGTATCCGGTTGTTTTCAGGTTGTCTTCATCGTTGACCGCTATCTCTTGGATAACAACTGAAAAGTTGACTCATTAATTCCAAAACCTAAAGAGAAGATATCATCTCAGTGAGATTGATAACTTCTCTATGGAAGTTGCTACAATAGTTAAACAAAAGCTGAAATTGAACAGTTATTTGGAATGTTTCTGATCATTACAGTTATGCCTTTTTTGGTGAAATGAACTTGAAGAAATGATTTGGTGGATATATCATGAGTTAAACAAAAGCTGAAATTGGACGGTTATTTGGAATGTTCCTGATCATTACTTTTCATGCAAGCAAGTAAAATTCAGATCATTACTTTTCATGCAAGCAAGTAAAATTTAGTTGTTGGACAGTGAGATTGATAACTGGACAGGTTAGCCAAACCATACGAGGGTGGCAGGAAAAAGTTGACATTTTGATCCAAAGGAAATTCAGGTTAGCCAGACGTTTGTCAAAAGAACATTTTTTATAATAATTATATTAAAGAAAACAAAAAACTAACTCAAAAGATCAAAAAAAAAAAAAAAAATTGATCCGAAGAGTCTCGCTTAGGCCTAAGCGAGGCGCTTCGAATTCAAAATCAGCTTTTTCTGCCCCTCGTACTGACCTCCTCTGATTGAATTCAAAGCGCCTCGCTTAGGCCTAAGCGAGGCGCTTTGAGGGGGTGGAAATAGAAGGTGGGGGTGGGAATAGACCGAGCCTTGCGTAAATATGACACAAATTAATAACTCTCAAAGAAGGAGAAAAGTAAACAAAAAATATGAGACTTCAATCAAAAAAATGAGATTTTATGTTTTACAATTTACAAATTACATTTTGGCAAACTTTTGACCCATCCGACCCATTTGAACAACATTCTTCCTGTCTAATTTTATTTTATTTTACCTAGTTGGCCCATTAGAGAGTAAAATAACCAGATTCATAGGTCAAGAAAGTACCTTTCGGTTTGCCTTAGAAGAAATTCAAGATGCTTATCAAGAGCTTTTTTCTTCTTTTGATCAAGCTCTAACCGATGCTTGTACAGCACCTAAAATGACATGATATTTTATAGAAAATAAATATGTATCAAAATTATAATGTAAAACAAACCCCGCATATACTAAATTACATATATGACTTACTAGCTTCTCAATTTTTGTCCAAAATTTCTTCCATCCTTGGAGATATTTAGTACAACTTTTTTCATCTGGAGCTCTTCTTTCTAACCATTGAAGATAATGAACTACAATATCAAGAAGATGACATATACACTTCATCAGAGGCACTCAAAGGTCTCACCTTCCAATAAACACAATTAAAACAATTCTTAAAGACAATTCAATGAATATCTATTGGTATAGTCATGAGGGCAAGATTGGAATAGAATATTAAGATGTGAGTAAGATAATGATGGTAAAATTACAAACATATCCTCCTAAGTGTCTTAATTGTCACAACTCTGCCCATTATACCCTTAAATTTCTTGCTGAAGTATGTTGTACATATTGCTTCTTAAGTTGTACGAAAATAAAAATGACTATGTTAGCCATCACTCCTCCTTAATAAGATAATATAGATAATATTTTTATTATGTGATCAACCTTACTTGACCCGAACCGTTAAACCGATCCACCTGAAAATATTTATGTCCGGTTCTACAAAATTAGAATGTCTAAAATAGTGACATCATTGGAAAAAATTTCTGAATCCGCCACTGTTGGTATGCCATCTTAACTTTGGACAATTAGGACATATTTGTCATGTCTCTTCCTTTATAATATAGTATAGATATAGATTACTATATTTTAAGAAAAAAAATTATTTAAAAAAAAAAACCCACCAAGCCTACATCCAAACCTACATGCTTCATGTCAAAAATTCAATAATATATAATTAAGCAAAATCTTTTTTTTATTTTATTTGAAATGAAATCCAATTAACGTATTATAATCAAACTATTTAGTATACGTTAGACTAAAAGAGAAAACAATTAGAAAGAAATTATAACGTAAAGTAGAACACAACAGGCCATGATTGGCTGTCATGGGCCCATTTAAAGGACTTTTATATGCAGCAACTTTAAATAGACCTACATATATATTGCTTTTCTAAAAAAAAATGGACCTTCATATTCCCACCGACGCTGTATGGTCAACATAGCACATGTCTAATAAACGTTCTCCACTGCACCAACGGTGTTCTTTTAGTGGATTTTTAGGAACTTTTTTATTTTATTTTAAAATAAATAAAATTTACTTATCACATCCTCAAGGCTTCCAAAGACTAAAAAAGGAAACATTTATTTATTTTAAAACTTAAAAGCTACCACACCAAATCTTCCTTTACCGATGACGCTAATGAAGAAACAAATAGTCTTACCACCAGTTAGGGATGATAAGATTATGGTTTACTACAGGGTTGATCCTTCACTAGCATCTACGAATGAAAGAGCCTGCAAACAAGAGTTGGTGTGGGTGTGGAGAAGACTACACAAGGTAGTTGTTTATAACAAAAAACGGGGTGAATGGGGATACTATCAAGTGTTATAGCTCTCCGGGTTAGCATAAAGTGTCCTCTCCTATTGGCGATGTGACCCCCTTTTATAGGAGAGTCAGTATGCCACCATTACCCAAGTCCTAACCGTGGTTAGGTTGTCTCCATCACCCTTAATTATGTTAGTAAGGTGATATATGAAAAGCTTATTAATGGGAATAGTGGAATCGTATACCACCTTTAATGGTTGGTCAACATGCTTGAAGCCTTGATTCATTCATGGCGTTTGACCATGCATGACTTTCGCCTTGACCGAGACTTTAACCATTGACTGGCCATTAATGTGTTTTGACCATGTCCTGCGCATAAGCTTTTCTCCGCGTGGCGATGTTACTCCGGGTTTGGGTATGCAGAATAGTGTATTCAGTACCCAATCCCATCAGCTGTGTTCTCGAGTTAACTAAACGAGAGAAAATAAAAAGAAAAGAAAGGAATGAAAAATTTGAATGTGTTCCCGAGTTTCATTAAATGAACTAAAAGAAAGGAAAACAAAATATGGTGTGTTCCCGAGTTTCATTAAAAGAAGGAAATGGAAGGAAAACTAGGCAAAATCCTTTAGTTTAGTTTTCTTTCCGATTTGGAAGGAAACGGAAGGAAATGATACTTATCTTTTCTTTTCCTTTCCCTTCCCTTCCTTCTATTCCTTTCCTTTCTTTTCTCTCGTTTAGTTAACTCGGGAACACAGCGTTAGGGTCGGACCACCAGCCATCACTGTTGGAAGTTAATCCTAAAACGAAGTTGAAAGAAAGTTAAAGGGTCAAAGTGAAAGTTTATTTAATTAGTTATAATTAACTAGTTGAATTATCTAGTAAGGTTATGTTTTGAATTATCTAGTAGGTTTTAATGTTTAGAGATAATTATGTAACTTAGTATTAGACTGTGATTAGGAGAAGTGTTTGAGTAGGATTCATATGGTTATGTTAGTATAAATAGATGGTTAGGGCCTATGTAATTGGTGTGCCAAGAATTATAAATAAAAGAAAGAGTCGATATTGGTTGAGATCAAATTTGGTTATTCGTATTCTTGGGCCTATTCTTGGGCCTGATCGCCAACAATTGGTATCAGAGCTTAGGCTCGAACCAAGGCATGCAATCGTGTTAGAGAAGGTCCTACGAGTAGGTTATCAAGATAAGTTCTTGATGAACTAGAAGAAAGCAAGTAAGGAAAGAAGGTTATCAAGAACGTTCGTTGGAAAGAAGGTTGCCAATAACGTTACTTGAAAGTAGGTAATTAGGTAAACAAGAACGTTCTTTGGAAAGAAGGTTGCCAAGTTCGTTTCTTGAAGAAGGTTGAAAGGTAGTCAAGAGCCAGATCTTGAAAGGTAGTCAAGAGCCAGATCTTGAATAAAGAAGGTAGTAAGAGCAAGAAATTGGAAACCATTTGATTCTGATTAGCAAGAAACTTGGTTTCGAGTTAAAGTAAGAAGAAATAATTCGGAAAAATTCAAACAAGAAAGTAGGAAAGCAGGAAGGAGTAAGAAGCATGTACGGTCGAGACCCGTGTGGTTTGACAGAGAATGAGTAAGAGAAGAAGGTCGAGTTTTAGGATTAAGGGGGAATGTTGGAAGTTAATCCTAAAACGAAGTTGAAAGAAAGTTGAAGGGTCAAAGTGAAAGTTTATTTAATTAGTTTTAATTAACTAGTTGAATTATCTAGTAAGGTTATGTTTTGAATTATCTAGTAGGTTTTAATGTTTAGAGATAATTATGTAAGTTAGTATTAGACTATGATTAGGACAAGTATTTGAGTAGGATTCATATGGTTATGTTAGTATAAATAGATGATTAGGGCCTATGTAATTGGTGTGCCAAGAATTATAAATAAATGAAAAAGTCGATCTTGGTTGAGATCAAATTTGATTGTTCGTATTCTTGGGCCTGATCGCCAACAATCACCATCACCCCACCTGCCACAACAATGCACCTCCATGACAAATGGTTTCAATATTTAAATGTCACACTCACACCCAACTACTATTCTATGCCCTACGCCTCATCCCATGACCCTGTACCGCTTGTTTATTTGAAGGACAAGGAATGACTTTGTTTTCAATAACAAGTGTCTTCACACAAGATTATTGAAAAGATCAAGGCACATACGTTTATTATGTATAAAAGTAGGGCCAATCTTCAGTCATTATGGTGGTCTTGTTGTTGGAATTTTAATTGCATCGATCTTGTCATCTATTCAGTGATTGTAATGTTATGTTGGTTTTCTACCCCCCAGGTTCTTGCTATGAACCTTCTAATAATATCATGTTCATTTTAGAAAAAAATAGCAAGTAGCATCAATAACCGTATAAGATAATAACCGTATAAGATGTGTATATACCGCTTAAACAAAAAAAAAGGTTAAAATTGGAAAGCAATGGTTTATTTATCTCTTCTCACAAGTTTTTGGCTTTATCTTGTGTTATGAATTTTTATTAAAAACACATAAAAATATTTTTATGTTGCTTGGATAATTGGATGCTTTTATTTTATTTTTTTATTAAAATATAGGTTTCGGGTTATATTTTTAGATAAGAGACTTTATGGAATACATTGCAATGGAACAAATAGTTGCTTGGATGCTTTGCACCACGTTGCGGGACGTCGTCAGATATGATTTGGTTAAGATCGTCGATAGAGGAGTTCTCTATTTCTTTTCACACCCCATTGCATTGTATCCCCTTTTGCATTGCATGTTTTTGCTGTAATTGAAGGCAATCTACGATTCAAGTACACATAGAAATATATTTTGAGCTTTGTTTTGTCCTACACGTCGTGTATGATACCTTGTTTTTGCAATACCTACCATCAAAAATATATTTTTGTGGCACTAAATTAAATCAATAAACTAGAAAAAGAAAAACCGACACAAAAATAAATTTAATTGCAACCGTTTTGCATTATCAATTTTTGATGGTTTGAATGTACGCTCAGAAAGCATTTGATTTAGGCATACTATGGACTCAATTTTTGTTATGTGATATACATGAGCACGATGAGCTAAAGAATGAATTGCATTCGTACCGGTGTTATAAGAATCGCTAAGCGTTAGTCGGCCGGTGAGGTATCGGTTAGTGATTAATCATGATTAGTAGGGATTAATCATGATTAATTGGTTTGGGAATTTATATGTAATTTTCAGTTTTATATACACACACACATTTTATATGTAGTTTTTCTTTTTAGTAGATATGTTTTAACCAATTTCTCGACTTATAGTATATAAGATTAATCGTTATAATTTACAGGTTTTGGTCGGAATCTGATCGAAATTTACAAATTTTGGCTAGAATTTGGCCGGAATCGCTAGATAACTACCGATTAGTGATTAATTGGTGATTACTCGGTGAACCTTCAACTAGCGATTAATCGAATGCTAGGCACGATTTTTACAACCATGATGCGTACTTTTACACTTACACCAATTTCCTTTGTTTTCAAGAACATGTCGTTGACTGTTTATCTAACAAACATGAACAATATATGTCAGGACACTTTTTTCTTGGACGAATAATTCATCGGTGAAAGAAAACCTCAGTTTCTAGATAGATAACCCATCGAGTATAAAAACACACAATATCTTGATATAGTGTACTTATAGGAAAACTGTGTTTTGTCTTTAACATCAGGGTAAGCCCATGCATTAAATTTGGGGTGATAATTCCTGGCATGATCTGAAACTCAACCCGAGCCCGACACGAAAAAATAGGTTAGGGTCGACTAACACGGCCCGTTAAAAAAATAAGTCAAGTTGACCTGTATAAAAAATGGTCGGGTTTAGGTTGACACATTAACCCATTCAAGTGTTTAGAGAATTTTTTTTTATATTTTTGTTTTGTTTTTTAGTTTCCATTTTACATTGTTAGTTATAATAGTGTTAGTTTTGACATACTATATTATTTACTTGTCACACTTATACTAACCATCAAACATGTTATTGATAATCCATTTAGAACCCAATAAATTGCTTATAACTCGTCAAAATGAATGACTCAATTAAAATACGTGTTAAAAGTTATGTTCGGGTTGATCTAAATTTATGCATGTACGTGAAGAGATAGGGTACCCAATCCGGGCATGGATAGCAACCCTATCATATAAATGCATCAACTACAAGAGCCCCGCGGAGCTCCAATCTGCGGAAAGAAACTTCAGATTAGTAGGGATGTCAACTCCCCGATGTCCGCGGAACAGAACCTGCGCATGATGACAAGCTTATGCGCAGGATCACATCATCTAAGTGACGTCATTAGCTCAAAGGAATCTTCGCACGTAAGCCTACGCGCCGAATATGCTCATAACATTAACCTTTAGTACGAGGTTGTACAGAAGATCAAGAATGAAGGAGATCTGGTCAGGCACTGAACTTTCTCTGCGCCAACCACAGGACAACACGTGTCAGGGGTGGTCCAACAACCCCTGATAGTGAATAGTGATGTGACTGCTTCCATGCTTCCACAATGCTGCCATGAACAGTACTCGTCAGAGGTACTGTGCAGGCATGCCCACTTGCTGCTAGACGTCATGTCAGACACCACCAGATGGTCAACCATGCTGTGTTAGAGGGAAGCGCCGCTTGCGCCCAATCACGTCGCGCCACGTGTACTTCCAGCAGAGCAGAACATGTTTTCTCTCACATCAGCATTAGTTACCACAAGCTACCCACCAGCTCATGGGCCAAAGATATCTTGGGCCTAAGACTTGAGCCCAAAATGATCACCTCCATCATGGGCCGCGCCAACCGGCCCATGCCTTCCCTATAAATAGGAGATCAGTTCTCCATTGCGAAGGGTCGAATATTACATGTAGAAAACAACATAGAGATAGAGATAATCTTAGCACACTTGTAATTCTCTTCTTTGTAATTCTCGAGTAATAACGATATCTCTTTAACAGTGGACGTAGGTCGATCTTGTTGGATATATAGTATGTCCGATGTAATTAAAAGTCGAGATCAACGTAACCCGACCCGGTACGATCCGAAGAGTTACACGTTGGTACACGAATGAGACAAGTTCACATGTAGGTGGATTATTATTTATGAAATAATAATTGTTTTAGACTTGAGGGACTTAATATTAATAAGATTAATATTAAGGAGTATTATGATATTTAACAAGGGGGCTTAATGTAAGTTATTGTTTTATAAAAGGAGGGTTAAGGAGTAAACCCTAATGCACACTTTTATAAAAACAACAAACCCTTGCCTCCTCCTCTTTGTTTCTTGCGGCCGCCACACAAGGAAAAAGTGCCGCCGCTTCTTTTTGCCTTGTTTCGGCCAATAACCACCACAAGCCGCCGCCTTACTCTTGCAAAGTGTTGCTTCCCGGTTGGTTCGTGCTCGGTGTGAACTTCCTACTAGCGAGGATTCGTTGTAACCCGCGTGTTACATTTCCGGTCTAGTCGTCAAAGGTTAATTACTAAAACCCCTTTGGTTGTTTAATTATTTATTTGTTTATACGCGTTTAACTGAGATCCTGATTGGGAATATTTTATTAATCGGATTAATAAAATTAACTAACAATATATATATATATATATATATATATATATATTAATCGGCTATTATATATATAGTATATATAATCAGTTTTCGTTAAATATATAAACCGCTTCCGCTGATGATTCCCAACAGTGGTATCAGAGCCACGGTTACGCGCGTATAGATGGTAAAGTTATAATTTTGATCTATGTTTTATTTGTCAAAAAATATATATATTTTTTTTTGACAAAATATCAAAAGCTTTTTGTTGTTCATGGATTGTGATGTGAATCGAGCCCTAGGTGTTTTGACCCTTGTCATGGTTGTGTTTGTGATGTTTTTATTTTTTTATTGGTTTGTATTTTTATTACGGATATTGGATCCGGTGTAATAGATAGGATTAGAATAGATTTGTTTTATTTGTATTTCAAATTTATTTGTAATCCTACATGTACAAGATCAAGACGAAGATTAAAAGATGAACATGTTCCATGAAGATAGAGATCTCGGGTCAAGTGGGGGCAATATCAAAATAGTTTTGAAACCCTTTTGACTAGTTCGTTTCGTTTCTGGCTAAAACGAAACGGGCGACCTATTAGGGGCTCGATTCGTTTAATTTTATTATTATGTTTTGTGGTTGTGGTTTATTTATTGTAAATAATTTAGATAACCCAAAAATAAATAAAATTTTCACAATCATGGCAACGGTTTTATTAAAACAAGTTTTATAAAAACCGAAAAGCATATTTAATAAAAGGAGTTTTATTAATATTAAAACAAGTCCATTCACGATAATACGACCAACGTAGTTTAAATAGAGTATTTAAAACTATACCGTGTCGAGTGTTGAAAGGAGTTTCAATTATCACGAACAATATAAAATTGGATTTTATAAACTATTGTGTGACTCACATCATGCTAACGAGTCATTCAATATATTTATGGTAAATATTAAAATTAAATCCCAATTTTAAATTGATGTTTCATGCCACCCTTAACGAGTTAACACTCCATTCTATATCGAACCCAAATGTTAGTGCTGACCCTGCATCTGGGCGTTGATCATGAGTGAAGGTAATCATCGCGGTTCCTGTGTAACATAGGTCGGTGTTACAGTTAACAGTAAAGGACCAAACATCGCTTGTTAGACAAGTGGGCATAGTTGGGGTTATACATACATCGCTTTTAGCGATAACCCCAAAAAGGAGAGTTGTGTAGTGAACACAATTAACAATCGTTGTTTACCTACCTAATCGTGCCAGTGGATAGTGCTAAGCCAGTTCATTGTGTATTGATGAATCGGGATCTCATCCTAATTAATTTTGCTTTTTGGGTCATAAAATAATTAGGATACTTAAAACATGAAATACTAATACATTAATTTTGAACTTTGTAGATGTCAACTGAAAACAATTCCACCTCCCATTTCTCTCTCAAGTCCATCTTAGAGAAGGACAAACTGAACCACTCCAACTTAATAGACTGGCACCGCAACTTGAAAATTGTTCTCAAAGCGGAGAACAAATTGTATGTTCTTGAAGAACCAGCCCCTGATGAACCCATAAATCCCAAGAGTAAGCTTTATAAAGCCTGGGCTAAGCATTTTGATGACTCTTTGAAAGTCTCATGTTTGATGTTGGCTTCCATGATCCCTGAACTTCAAAGGACCATGGAGGATATGGATGCATACGACATGAATCAGCATCTGATGGAAATGTTCCAACAAAATGCTCGCCATGAGAGGTTTGATGTGATGCGATCACTTATAACCACTCGTATGCAAGAGAGTTCACCAGTTGGCACTCATGTGCTAAAAATGAAGGCATATGTTGATCACTTGGCTCGTCTGGAATCCCCCTTGAGCGATGAGTTAGCTAGGGATATCATCCTGAACTCATTGCCCAAGTCATATGACCAGTTCATTATGAACTATAATATGAATGGGATGGAGAAGACACTTGCAGAACTACATCAGATGCTCAAAACTGCTGAGGTAAACATACCTGGCAAAACTACACCAGTGCTAATGATCAGGGAGGGTCAGATTAAGAAACCTAAAACAAAGAAAAAGGGCTATCAAGGCAAAGGGAAGGGAAAGGGCAAAGCTGTTGCCAACAAGAAACCTTTGAAAGATGCCAAATGTTTTCATTGTGATGAAACTGGGCACTGGAAAAGGAACTGTGCTAAGTATTTAGCTGAACTGAAGCAAGCCAAGGCTTCTGGAGGAGAGTCCTCAGGTATATATGTTATTGAAATCTTTTTTTTTCTGGCAAAACATGGGTGTTTGACACAGGATGTGGTTTCCACATTTGTAATGTTTTGCAGGGACTAAGAAAGATTAGAAAGCTGAAACAAGGTGACTTGGAGGTCCATGTTGGCAATGGACAAAGAGTTGCAGTGAAGGCAATAGGAGAATATGTTCTTTTACTACCTTCTGGTTTAGAACTTGTTTTGAACAATGTTTATTACATTCCTAGTGTGACTAGAAATATTGTTTCATTTCATGCTTTGCATAGACAAGGTTTTGATTATCGTTTTAATGGTGAATTTATTTCTGCTTATTTTAACGATGTATTTTACTTTGATGTAAAACCTAACAATGGGATCTATGAGATAGAAATCCAAAACGATAACATATTATGCAATATCTCCCATAAACGTAATAAGTTGGACTTTAATGATACGTATATGTGGCATTGTAGACTTGGTCACATAAGTGAGAATCGTGTTAAACAACTCAAAACCGCAGGAATCCTGGATTCCAAAGGTTCGGAGTCGTTTGGAAAATGCGAATCATGCTTAAGTGGAAAGTTAACAAAAGCACCTTTTTCAAATGTTGGAGAAAGAGCTAATGATCTGTTAGGACTTGTACATACAGATGTATGTGGTCCATTCAGAACAATGTCAAGACATGGAGAAAGATACTTTGTTACATTTACTGATGATTTCAGTAGATATGGTTATGTTTATCTTATGAAGCATAAACATGAAACTCTTGAAAAGTTCAAGGAATACCAAAACGAAGTAGAAAATCAGCTAAATAGAACTATTAAAATGCTTCGATCAGATCGAGGCGGTGAATATCTTAGTCAGGAATTCATCGACCATCTAAAGGATTGTGGAATAGTTTCACAACTCACTCCACCTGAACATCGCAACATAATGGTGTGTCTGAGCGGAGAAATTGAACTCTATTAGATATGATTCGATCAATGATGTGTCGAACAAACCTTCCAAAATCCTTTTGGAGTTATGCTTTGGAGACCGCCGCAAGACTTGTGAATATAGCTCCGACGAAAAAGGTTACTAAAACGCCTTATGAGATATGGCATGGAAAGAAACCTCATGTATCCTACCTTAAAGTCTGGGGATGTAATGCTTATGTCACTCTAGAATCTTCGGATAAACTAGATCCCAGAGGCGAAAAAGTGGTTTTCGTTGGATACGGTAAGAAGATCAATTACATGTTGTTCACCAAACGCAGAGGCACTTTCTTAAAGGAAGAGCTTCTGGTGCGAGGGATTGGAGATAACTATGTGGATCTTGAAGAAATTCGAGAATCGCAAGTGACTGAACCAGCTGTTCAGACAGAACCAGATGTAACTGATCCAGTTGTTGAAGTTGAGCCTGAGAGGACTTAAGAAACAACAGAATCACCAAGTGTTCGGAAAAGTATTAGGGATCATCGTGCACCGGTAAGGTATGACGATATCTTCATGATTGATGAAGCTGAGCCTACTACTTACAAAGCTGCAATCTTGGATTCAGAATCCAAGAAATGGCAAGAAGCCATGAATGCAGAGATGCAATCCATGTATGATAACCAAGTCTGGGATTTGGTTGATCTTCCTACCGAATGTCGGACTGTGGGAAACGAATGGATCTTCAAGAAGAAGACTGACATGGATGGGAATGTGCAAACCTACAAAGCAAGGCTTGTAGCGAAAGGTTTTACTCAGACTCAAGGAATTGATTATGAGGAAACTTTCTCGCCAGTAGCCATGCTTAAGTCTATTAGAATTCTACTTGCCATTGCTGCATATTATGACTATGAGATATGGCAGATGGATGTCAAAACCGTGTTCCTTAATGGACACTTACTGGAAGATGTCTATATGGTTCAACCTGAAGGTTTTGTCGATCCAAAGAATCCTAATAAGGTGTGCAAGCTGAATAAATCCATCTATGGATTAAAGCAAGCATCTCGCAGCTGGAATCTCCGTTTTGATCAGAAAATCAAAGAGTTTGGTTTTATCAAGAACGAAGATGAACCGTGTGTTTATAAGAAATCTAGTGGGAGCTATATCACTTTTCTTATACTGTATGTAGATGACATACTAATAATTGGAAACAATATCCCTATGCTTAAAGATGTTGAGACCTGGTTGGGTAAATGTTTCGCAATGAAAGATCTTGGTGAAGCCGCTTATATTCTGGGAATAAAGATTTATAGAGATAGATCAAAGCGGTTATTGGGTTTGAGTCAAAGTACATATATTGATAAGGTCTTACGACGCTTCTCAATGCAAGACTCAAAAAGGGGGCTCTTGCCCATGGCACATGGAACCATTCTTGATAACAAGCAGTGTGCAAATACTGAAGAGGAAAAGAAGAAAATGGAAGGTGTTCCATATGCTTCTGCGATTGGTTCCATCATGTATGCCATGTTATGTACTAGACCTGATGTCTCGTATGCTCTTAGCATGACGAGTAGATATCAACAGAATCCAGGAGAGAGTCACTGGGCTGCAGTGAAGAACATTCTTAAGTACCTGAGAAGGACTAAGGACATGTTCTTAATATATGGAGGACTGGAGGAAGAGCTGTCAGTTAAGTGTTATACTGATGCAAGCTTCTAGACTGATCGTGATGACTCAAGATCACAAACGGGATATGTTTTCATTCTGAATGGTGGGGCTATTACTTGGAAGAGCTCTAAGCAAAGTGTGGTTGCTCAATCCACCTGTGAATCAGAATACATTGCTGCATCGGATGCTGCAAAGGAGGCTGTCTGGATGAAGAAGTTCATTACCGATCTCGATGTTGTGCCTAGCATAAAGAAACAAATCGAGATACTGTGTGACAACACTGGTGTCATTGCTCTTTCAAAGGAACCAAGGTCACATCAGACCGCAAGGCATATACTCAGAAGGTTCCACTATATTAGAGAAATAGTAGAACGTGGAGACGTCGTGATGAACAAAGTTCATACAGATCTAAATCTGGCTGACCCCTTTACTAAGCCTTTACCTCAAGCTAGACATGAGGAGCATGCTGGAAATATAGGGCTTAGAGTTGTTAGACAATGGGCATGATCTGTAATTAGTATTGATGTTTTATTTTGAACTATGACAGTTATGTTGAATGTTTATTTGATTTAATGGGTTAAATGCAAATTTAATATTTATTAACTGTGTTCATTTATTCGTATGTTTAAATCCTTGAATAAGAGTATTCTAAATGTCCGTAGTCGATCAAATTACATGGGAATGAATTTGAATGTAAGACTATTGTGAATTGGGATGGTTGTATTCATGAGATGAATAGCTCAAGGGTTTGAGAATCATAATTCACAGATATCATTAGGGAATGATATTGGAAGTAACTTGCTTCAAAATGATCTCCATGGATCTGTGTCATGAGATGTTTTGATATTGATATGTTCAATCATTCCTTTTTCCTAAGGCACATATTAAACTACATTGATCAAGGACTATCTTTGATGTTATCTTACACTATCCTGAAACATGGGTAGCAATAAGGGTAGCGTTGGGAGAAATCCAAGATTAAGTGGGAGTTGTATGACGCTGATGGAATTCTGTACTTCTATAGGATTAGAAGTCTAGACATTCTGGCGCCCTCGTAAACTCAAACTGGTATAAACGTGTGGCCATGCTCGGACTAAGGTAGTTCGTGTCACACCACGCCAATGGCGGAAACACGTGGCGCAACGGTTCAAGCGTATAAAGTCAAGGTTAACGCAAATCACAAGTAATTTAAGAAAATGGGTCATTTATTTAGGCGTCAAATCTTGTTCAAACATTACACATAAAGTAAATTGTTTATAACATAAATGGAGAGGTTTCTCAAATATATCCCATAGCCTTGGGAAATAAAAGTGAAACCCCGCAAAATATCCAACGCCGCATAGGAGAATTCCGTGACCTAGCCTGCCATGAATGTCTTCGTCTAATTACCTGAAAGATATGTTTAAAATTTCGTCAATATAAATATATTGGTGAGTTCACAGGTTTTTAGTTTCCAAAACTTGAATACTTGGGAAATACCATGTTATGACAATATATAGGAGTTGCAAATTCCTATAAATCTACTTGAGACTATAATCAAACCAAGACGTGTAATAATAATGCCCCGCTCCAAGTCGTTACTCGGTACCCTACGACTTAAGTTCAGAATACATGCACCCCAGGCATACACTAATGCGTAATCGACGCTATCGATTAGGGGTGGGCCTTGTCAGGCACCAATAGTACTATTCAAATATTCCTCCGGTTTCATTTCTCCGAATAAATGATTATAGAGGCGAGGACTCAACCCCGAGTGGCGGTCACACCTCAAGTAATAAGTCCGTCAAACATTTTCCCCTAACATATCTTTCCCCCGAAAACGTAAAAATAGTTTAAAATGGGGCCGTGAAACTCACCTGAATCGACGTCCGGCTCAACTAGGTAGATGGCAAACGGGGTCTCGCACCTACAAACGTCCTAGACGTATAAGTCACTATCCCTATAGTGCATGTGCCTTGGCAAGTTGTACACCCAACTCCCGACCATAAGTTATTCCAACTCCCGTTTAATTTAGCGCGTATCCTAGGTTTCGTTGGCGTTAGATTACCCTTTGTATTACGAGTTACATATTACTCTTGTTAATATTTCCTTAACTTGTACATTATTATCATCGACTTGACCTCACTTAACGTATAATTATTTTCCAATTCAAATAATTATACTTAAGATCGCATCGCTCGATATAATATATATTTCAACACTCGACCCGACTCACTTTGCCACACATTTATTTTCCCATTTAAATAAATATGCTAAGGTCTTGTCGTTCGGTAGTATATTCTCAACACCCCTTTCAACTCACCATGCCGTATATTTATTTTCCCATTCAAATAAATATACTAGGATCTCGTCGGTACGGTATACACATATATATATATCTTTGTCTACTTGTCTCGGTTTTCCTTCCCACATATCTACTTTCCCATTAAGTAGATATGCTAGAATTTCGCCGAGACGAGCGTGTATATATATATATATATATATAAATGTGTAATTTTTCTTGCTAAGTCTATACGTTTGCTTAACGTCTTATTTGCTTACGTTATGTTTGTCTCCCACGATTAATTCCTTCAACACTTAGGAAAGTGTTTATTAGATTTCACCCATGATGTATATATATATTTTACTTCCTAAAATATATATTTTCTCATCTTGCCGCAATGGCATTTTTCTCATGTTTTGTCCGTGTATGGTTCGTTAACGCGTCTTAGTTCGATATCTTAGCTTGAATAGTTAATTTTCCAAGTTTTTCCCAACATGTGTTTTATAGAAATATTATTCATATTTCTTCCTCCTAACACATGTTACTTGGAAGGTTTAAAATACTTTTGTATTTTTAACCCAACTTGTTAACTTAGACACAAAAATGTTTCCAACACTTTTATATTCCCATTTATATAAAAGTATTCATTTTTGTATAAGTTTCTCAAGTTTTAATTTTTGTTTAACATTTTTATAGAAATCTCTATTTTTATAAAAATCCTTATGTTAATACAAGTCCATATTTTTATAACTTCCACTTTTATAAAAATACACTTTTTATACAAAATACCCAAGTATGTTTACTAGTATTTACCAAATCAACCTTGGAAAATTATTACTTATACTTTTGACACCAAACTTTCCATTATTGCATTTTTGGACTAATAGTTTCTAAAATGTTCATTTTAGTCCTCTAACTTTCAAAGTTACATCATTAGTCCCTCAACTTTCAAATGTTGCATTTTTCCACTCTAACTTCCAAAGTTAGTATTTTCACTCAAATTTAGTGGACTTTGAAGATTCATCTTTTTATTGTTAAGTTATTTTTGCATCAAAACACTTTTAATAGTCTTACATTTCATACATAAGGCTACAAATATGTGTGTTTTATGTATTTCTTCATCATATCCAAATTTCATTCATCTAAGTGTGTAAACTTTAATTTTTCAACTTCTTCATTCATGACATCCTAATATATTCCCTCATATATTGTATCTTGGATGATTATTTTAAGATGATTAAAGCTACATTTTAACACATTCAAGTTTCTTTCTCAAATCTTATGTAGATCATCATCTTACATAGTGTATGTGTAGATTTTTATATCTTTCAAGAACACCACTTTATTATCATCAAATCCATGATCCATTTACAAGTCTTTAATCATCCATTTTACTTATGTAAAATCTATTAAAGCTTATGTTTCAAAACCACATTTTTAACCCTTCATGTACAACTTGCTTCTAAGAACACATACATGAATATTAATAATCAAAACAAGGTTAAGAAGCTTACTACTAGCACAAGGCTAGGGAAGACAAAAACCTTGGATTTGAGAGGGGTTTAGTGTGTTCTTCCTTAGTGGTTAAGCTCCAAACTTGAAACACACAATGGGGGTTTGAATGATGGATTGTTTAGAAGTGATTTGTGTTGTTTAAACTTGAAAGAAAGATGGTTGTGGCTTCTTGACTACCTACGGCCAAGGGAGAAAGAAGGAGGAGAGTTCTTGCTTTGTTATCCAAGTATTCACCACATGTTCTTCTTTTATAAACCTTCCATATCTTCCCAATATTGTAAGTAATCTAGTGGAGATTGTATTGTGTACTTAGGTGATCTTGGATGGATTTACTAGTGTGTGTGTGTGTGCCGTGAGTTGAGAGAGAGAGAGGGGAAGATTTTGTGTATGATGAAGATATGTTAATCCATTGCAATCCTTTATAATCTTTCCAAGATCACACATGAGATCTCTATATTGGATTTGTTTAAACAAGTGGATGTACTTAGGTAGTAGCATACTTGATTTTGTCTTGGATTTACATGGCCTCTTGGCCGATTTTTATCTTACACAAGGTAAGATTGTGCATGCTTTATGTACTTGATAATCTTACACAAGATCCTAATCCATGCATGTTTATCCTCTAGTGTAGGTAGGCTTTCTTTAAAAAAATATAATAAGGATGGTAGCAAGGCCTCTAGGCCGGCCCCTTGGTGGGTTTAGGTGGGGTCCACAACTTCAAATTTTTACCCAATGCTTGTTAAGTTAAATCCCTCGTCGTTCGGGTGTCGTTCGGGTATTTTTCGGGTTTTAATCGCGCGTTATTCGGATATTAAAAATACCTTTAATAACCCTTAAATATAGTCTAATTTAAGTGTTGATTGGTTATTTAGGCTTTTGTCGGGTGAAATTATAAGTTATACGCGTATCGGGTGCGGTACGCGCACTTTATTCGTTACCGGGAGATTTGTATGAAAAGTTTCCACTTATGGTTTTGGAGTTCCAAAACTCATTATATTTTGTGAAAATACCCTTTACTTTGTATCCTGGGTGTCCGGGATCCTTTTCGTTTATTTAATTATTACTGGGTAATCGCCAACGTCCATACCGGATAGTTTATTCGCACATGATCCTATCATGTTTTACCATTAAACGTATGCATTCCTATGCATTATTTGGAAATTGCTATCTTCTAAAGCCTTGATAATTAAATCACATATAATTGTATTTAATTACGTTAATCATATATTAATTAATTAGTACGGAATTACCTTATTTTTGCCGGTTGTTACAGTTCGTTAGACCACTTTGAATTAGAGACGAGAATAGAGAATGGTTGATCACTATATAAGAATGAATGATCCATGTTTTATGATCAACGGATGTCTATACAGAAGGGACTTATTGATAGAATTATCAGGGCTATAGTATTTGGTTAAGTAAAGCGTTACTTGAACTCAAAGAACTAGTTGACAACTATAAAGTGTCATACTGGTTTGGGTGCAATGCGATGCAGCTAGGCGTCCAACTTTGCGCATGTTGACTCATTTAATTAAAATCGTCCAAGTGGGAGATTGTTGGATATATAGTATGTCCGATGTAATTAAAAGTCGAGATCAACGTAACCGACCCGGTACGATCCGAAGAGTTACACGTTGGTACACGAATGAGACAAGTTCACATGTAGGTGGATTATTATTTATGAAATAATAATTGTTTTAGACTTGAGGGACTTAATATTAATAAGATTAATGTTAAGGAGTATTATGATATTTAACAAGGGGGCTTAATGTAAGTTATTGTTTTATAAAAGGAGGGTTAAGGAGTAAACCCTAATGCACACTTTTATAAAAGCAACAAACCCTTGCCTCCTCCTCTTTGTTTCTTGCGGCCGCCACACAAGGAAAAAGTGCCGCCGCCTCTTTTTGCCTTGTTTCGGCCAATAACCACCACAAGCCGCCGCCTTCCTCTTGCAAAGTGTTGCTTCCCGGTTGGTTTGTGCTCGGTGTGAACTTCCTACTAGCGAGGATTCGTTGTAACCCGCGTGTTACAATTCCGGTGTAGTCGTCAAAGGTTGATTACTAAAACCCCTATGGTTGTTTAATTATTTATTTGTTTATACGCGTTTAACTGAGATCCTGATTGGGAATATTTTATTAATCGGGTTAATAAAATTAACTAACAATATATATATATATATATATATATATTAATCGGCTATTATCTATACTATATTAATAAGCATATAGGAAGTGCAGAAATGGTCATTTGCCACTTTTAAGAGATGTACAACACCTTAAAGCATATTGTACAATGACTCCATGCACAAAAGCTTTAAAACATTTAAAGGGTACAAGTTTTGAGGCATTAGGTACAAGCCTATTAAGCTAAAGAAAAAAAAACACGGGATACACATTATTAGGGTTAGGGTTTCATATCCACATTTCTTATCCGCCTCCTTATCCGCCTCCATCCCCCCCTCTCTCTCTCTCTCTCTCACTCTCTCTCTATATTCAAGAAGACAGATATGATCCGATTTTACTCTCATCGGTGGCTGTAGATGCTTGTTGTCTGGTTAAGTTAGCGATTCCTCATGTTTTCGATCTTCTTATCGAAGACTGTAGATTTCACCACTCAAAAACCCTAGGGTAAGTTTCTAATCAACTTCATTTCCGGTTTTTGGTGATTTTTTTGTAAATAGAACATATCGACAACTGTAGATTTCATCACTCAACCTCTCCTCAGTTATGTTGTTACAGCTATATTGGCAGTCTTCTGTTATCTCTATCTGGCACAAGATCGAACAGGTTTGACCTTCCGGTACCTTTTTAACTGTATGTACCGATTTTTGTTTGTTACTTGAGTCAGATCTCTGTAATAATTTCAGATCTGTGTTGGGGGTTCCTCAATGATAGTGGTTGTGGGTGGAAGGCGATGATGATGACATAAAAGATACTATATCTGGTTCAGAACCTTCAAATTTTAATAGGGTATCAACATTCTCTAAGAGTAAATAATACTAACTAGCGAGCTAGCTGTCTTCTTAGTTGCATTTTGTTTATCTTTCCGTTTAGGTAGCATTGTGATGAGTACAGGAAGCAACTGCAACAAGGGTCGTAGAGAAACCTTCAATTAAGATTCCAGAACAGAAGATAATGTGTCTGAAATTGTCAAAAACACATCAAAACCGTAAGTTCAAATCCTTTTCAGAGGCTACCATTATCTGTATGTGGACGTTCATTGCTACCAAAGCGTCATTGGCCTTAATTTTGGTCACAAGGTTTCACTTCCAAATCAAATTTCATAATAAAGGGCCAATTCGTCAAAATTTGTTAAATAATGATTTCATGAATTAATAAATAAGTGCACTAAATATACCTGGAGGCTATTGGTCTTTTTCTTTCTCTCTACTTTCTTTAAATTAATTGGACTAATTAATTTTATGAAGTGATTCCGGGTCGGTTCGACCTGATTCCGGTGGTATAAAGCTTAAATGAAGATGCACATGCGAAATTTGAAGGCACACAAGGTGTTCGAACACTTTAGATACAAAAAAGATGGAAGCATTACCGCCCTACACTACCTTAAACTTATTTTTTTTTATAAGATTCAATGCTCTCAGATCAAACACTTGAGTTTTTTAGATTTCTCTTTCTAAACACTGAAATTTCATCATATAAAGGTTCAGGCAGGTGACTGTGTACACTAAGCATTTGAAAACATTAAATGTAATTATCATGATGAGGATTTCTAGAAAGAGGAATGATAAAGATTGGTTCATTAGAAAGTTACAAATCCGAAGGGAACGAAAAAAATACTAACAGCCGTGCTAGACTTAACAATTTGACTAGCAAAACAATATTTTTTCCTTACCTTAAGCTATTGATCAATGGTGTCAATTTGGAAAAGCCGCATAACACTTTTCACTTATGGTATTTGCTACAACGATTGATTTGTTTACCAAAAGTTCTCTTCATTAGAAACTGAAACTCTACTTTTTTGAAGGGAGGATATCTATGTAACCTGCACCATAATAGTTTGATTTTTAGTTGTTATATATTTTTTCGGGTCTCGACTTGAAGGGTATACTGAAAATGTTTGGCGGATCAAGTAACTGATCATATATTCATTTTGTAGGTAACGTTCTCTACACAACCCATCATGAAGCATACAAGGTGAGGATCGCATGTTGTTATAATACTGGTACGACACTCTCGCCTGGTTTTACTTTATCAAAAACATGTAATTTAAAAAAGTGAATGGTTTTCAGCATGGAAACAAAGGACCTTTAATCACTTCTTAACAAGTTAAATGATTTACGCATGACAAAAGTAGGTTTGGTTGAAAATGTCAAAAAAAAAAAAAAAAAAAAATTGTTGCATCTTAATTAGCATTCCGCTATTCTTGATTATTTCTTTTACTTTTGAATCTTAGACATGAACTCCTTTTCATTAAGTGGCTTTTTTTAAATTCATATATTATTTTTTCATGTTGTCAATCTATCATTTATTCCAACTTGTATTTATTTTTTTTAGGCTCTTAAAGATTGTGAGAGCAATGCACCCAAATGGACCAACTTTTCTTAATCCTGGCTTCAAAGTTTGTGAGAGCACACAATCAATCTGGGAAATAATTAATTGAGCGCTTTTGTAGGCATCATGTTAGCTCGAGACGGTTAATTTCTACAGCTGCAGGTAAATCTATTATTGTTTGTTTTTGTTGACTTGGTCAACTATGTTGACTCTTTTTTTTTAATATTTCCTAAACTAATTTATATTAACATTATAACAGAGTTTTATAATCAATCTAACATATAACTAAATGTTTATGTTTATAAAAAAAATAATAGAAAAATCGAAATTTGAATGGATGTGTCAAGTTTTGAAACTATTTGATTCCTTCTCATATGGTACAAGAAAGAGTGCAGACTGCAGAAAGGGTGTGCTCATACCCAGGTCCTTAAATGGTGAAAGGAGTACCTCACACACTGCCAAACGTTCTGCTCCATATCGAAATACAATTTTTAGTACATCCTGCAATTAGAAGATGTTTCCTTGATTTTTGTCTTTAACCGTAAAATTTTGGATATTATGTCTATGTTTTGTGTTTTAACAGTTTTGGGCATTACACGGGCCAGAATCATACATAAATGTAGATGTTACTTTAAGCAGAGAACTTATTTAACTTTAGTTGGTTTATGTTCTGCAGGAGATAGTGATGTGTCATTGCTAATTAATTATCACGAATATAACTCTTTTGTGTGTGTATTTACATTTTGATTGGATATATTTTGTTTACACATGCCAATATAACTTATATTTGTTTTGTGTGTATTTGTATTTATATCTTGATTGGATTTATTGTGCTAATTGTTTGTTTGAATAAGTGTCCTACCCATTTGATTTTTTTTTATAGTGTAATTTGGGTTGTATTTTGTGCTTTGTCATCTTGGAAATTTAGTTTCATGTTTATACGAGTTGATTGTTGTTCAATAACCAGGGTTGGCTTTATGTTAATTATTTTATGTTAATGGTGTGTTAAGACAAGCATCTAAATTTTGTCATGTTTGAAACGGACTTTAGTTCTGATTTTAATTCATGGAACAATTCGAATTTAATTTTTTTTAATTAAATTGATTTTCATTGATTTGAGTAATTTGTTTCATTGTCCGTTAGTCTTCTAATGATCATGTACTATCTGATCCCATAGAATTTGAAGCAATACATTCCGCACCTTTGTTTTTCTATTTTTTCTAACCATACACCCCTCTTTCCAGAAATAGGATAACATACTGTCTTGCTTAACTAGACACATTTTTAATCGGACCAATGACAAAATTAACCCACATAACCCATAACTACTAATAACAAATTCCTAACGTTTTCATATATATTTTTTTTTTACTAACATTATCATTGTTGTTACCGTTTTAGACTTGCATGATAATTCATTAAAGCTAGATTATTTAGTGAATATGACGTCTACCTATGATATTCTTCGTTCTAATCCAATAAACCATTAATTTACTTGGCAAAAAATTGTAATTTGACTTCTATTAGTAAAAGAAGAAAACTCATAATGCCATGGCACAAATTCAACGTGTAGTTCTGGTGTAATTCAACACTTATATTGCTTGATAATAATGTACCACGTGAATATTGATGAGTTAACATAGTTGAGTTGTAATATATTTCACAAATAAGAAAACTAACAGACGTACAATACCTTGTATTACGAGAAGACGGGTAAACTAACCGAAAACATGTACCACATTGTAAATTGTTGCCGCCGCATCGTGCGGGTTTCATACTAGTATATATAGTATATATAATCAGTTTTCGTTAAATATATAAACCGCTTCCGCTGTGTATACGATACCATGATTCCCAACAGATCTAGACCGAACCACTTACATCTTTGTGTTCTTTTACTTTCAACACACACACACAACATTCTTTTCTCATTTCCTAGGGTTCGGATTAGGTCACCGGTGTGAACGAACGATTATAAGCTAAGCAAACACGAATATCAAATCAAACTTACCCACCCACCCACCCACCCGGGTTTTATTTTTATAAGCTTTGTGGGTGACCCAAAGTTAACCGAACTCTAACCGGAGGTGTTTGTTTATGGCGGTGAAACTTAACTTAAAACCGACTACCAATCTCAGGCAACCTGTCTGCCGTAGACGCTGGTTGGCGAAGAGAATAAGCTGTAAGTATTTGAAAAAGGTAAGGTTCAACAATCAACATCAAATTATGGATTATTTTCTGATCAATCAATGCTCTGATCATTTCATTTGGTTGTGTTGTGTCTGCAATTAACTTTCATTTAGGTAATTAACTTGCAAATAATGTACATGTACCTAGTTAGTACTTGGTTATGATTTACGGATAGAATTTATATCTTATTTGATTATTAGCAATCAGGTAGCCTGTTTTGGTAAATTCTTCCTTTTGAAATCATCAGAAATATATACAATTACATGGTGCGGTTAAAAGGAAGTGGTCTGGTGACGTGGCATGTATTTTATGACCTGACGTTTAAAAACAAAACAGTGAACCAATTACATATTTGACAGCTTATCGAATGAGGTTCTGCACCTTTTTTTGATGCACATACTTGTTAGCTAGCTTACAGGAAACATCTGATCTCATATGTGTTGGTTTTTTCTTTATTATTTTTATTTTTTAGACTGTGTAGTGTTTATTATTTTCACCATCGGTGTAGCGTTTGAACATTTTTTGGCTTTAAATATGAGGCTGGTCTGGTTGGTGATCAGAGACTTCTACTTTCTACTATTAAGATCTTAAATTTGCAGTATTATCTGTACTAAAAGAAAGCCGGATGTGGGCTGTGCGTCTTTTTCTTTTTCGATGCAGCGCATATCGGAATCATCTGATCTCATATGCGCATTATCATTCAAAAACGCATGTTCACAAGTATGAAAGATTCACTATGTTTATCTCTTGACAAGTTGAGATTTTTAACCATATTTGGAGGTGGTATAAGAAGAAAGTGAAATCATATGGGTGATTGTAGATATACCTTATATATTAGGTGGCTTAAATGAAAATTACGCGATACTAATCATCTAACCGTCCAATTGGAAGAGATCCAACGGCGCTTCTCCACCCGCCCCTCTTCCTCTACTATAACATTACACAAACCCTGATTTGATCGTTTGGCGGATAGCTGATCTTGAAGATGAATCAGAACTTTGCTAACAAAGTCACGGACCCCAAATGCAGCAAATGTGGTTGTGAAGATCGGTTTATTCACCATCTTTGGAATGGACAAGAACGCCGCAAGACGTGCACATCCTGTGTTCTGTTTAATAACATTAAGTCCTATTGTCCCACCTGTTTTGAACTCATTGTCGATCCTGATCGAGAGATGCTCATCACCTGTTCTAATTGTTTCTCTTACAGTCATGCCGAATGCGTTTCTACTGATGACAAGCCCTTTAAGTGCCCAACCTGTGATAACCCTGGGAGGCTAGTATTTGATTTTCGTGAATACTCGAAACCAAAAGAAGGGGGATGCTCTAAGTTGATGGATTCAAGAGCAACACGTTTGCTCCTGACAGCGGCACAAATCGTGAATAAGTTAATCTCTGAGGCACATGCTAATTCGGTACGTGTTGCTGTGATACATGCAACCGAAGCTATCACGGCAAAGAAAAAAGCAAGAGCGTGGGTGGAACGGTTTATGAAATCTGAAGAAAGTAATGCTGGTCCATCTTTGCTTGATTGTTCTCCTGAAACATCAAGGGAGACCCCGAGGGCTCCTCCTAACGAAGAAGAATAACAACCACATAAGCTCTCTTTTGTTGATCATGTGTAGAATTGTTTATCTAGCAACTGAAATTACTTACATTTTGACTGGTTTACAGTTAGGTTGGTGGAGAGCTATAGCTTTTGTGAGTCAGTGACTTATTCCTTGACAGTTTAAAATGTGATGTTTTGATGAATTTTAGGTTTTGTTTTGTGTTTGGAAACTAGGTGTTGATATTGCAGAACAGAGATTGTTCATTTGTTTTGAAGGTTTAAGGTCCCATGGCCCTATAGTTATTAGTTAATGATTTGGTGACATTTTAGGACATGTTTGTCAAATAGGCATATTCAGAAATCAGAACCTCCTCCTCATTTATGTCTGTTTAGGTCCTGTTTCTCATCCTTTTACCACCACTTATGTCTGTTTAAAATTTATGTAGGTCCTATATATCTGTTTGATACCAAATGAGTGTCAAAAATCCCCAATTAGTATATTTTTACAACTGTAGTTATAGCCATATATATGATTTCCATCACTGAAAGATATAGCACATATTGGGTGGGTCCATTTATAGCCTTATCCAATATGTTTTTGGTTTGTGTAGAAATTTTTATTTTTGTTTTTTGTTGCTTTTTAGCAGTGAGTTGGTTTAAGCAACTTTTTTTATTTATTTTTTTTTATTGAACAGATTCAAGACAGATAGTAGAAGACATAAGGATTGTACATGACTTAACTTTTTATTTGATTTGTAATCATATATATTTGTATCAAGCCCAGACTTTCTTCTGCATAAGAGGTGTGAATTCTTTTGCAGCAGCTAGCTTATTCAATCAAACCGGTAATTTTCTCCCTGACTCGATACTACCTTGATGAACTGAAAATCCATAACCGCAATTGGTTTTTAAATTCATATAAGGTTCCTCCTCTAAATTGAAATTCAATTGGATCCTGTTATCATACTAGATAAACGTACGTGTTCAGTTGATTTTAAATCATCAACAATCGTGTCACCTGTGAATTAGCACAGAAACCAACAAATATATCCATTATCACTCCTTGCAATGTTTCTTGTTGATTTATTTAATGCATAACTTCGTTCCTGTTTTGAACAATTTTCTGTGCCCTCATATCCTTACTTTATAGTGTAATGTGTTCATAACCCCTCCCTTGATTCTTGAGTTGGATTCCACGTATACTTCAATGGTTATGGCCACAAGCCCACATGTGCTAAAATCATGACTAACAGAGTAATAGGTGGCGCAACTTGTTGCCCGTTTGTCTGCTATTTTTAAGCAAAGTTAAAATAAAAATAAAACAACCACCAAATTATGTAAGTGAAAAGAAAGACAGAAAATAAGAAGTAGAAAACATTTGTATGCTCTTTCACAGAAATTAAGGTATTTTATTTCACTTTTGACGGTAGGCAATTCAATTGGGCACTTGGGCTGACGGTTAGAGAATCTAAGGCTTATGGGTATGGAGACGCCCGCCTCCCCCCTGTCCCTGCTTTTTGCCCCGTCTCCCCCCAGTACACCGCCCCCTGCCCCGTCCCACTGATGCCCCGTCCCCCACGTCCTTCTGAGAACGGCAGAGCCTGACCAATCAGAATTTTTTTTTTTTTTTTGAAATAATGTCGTTGTCCAACGGTAATATAAAGCAACGGCTGTTTTTTTTTAAATTATTTATATTTTCAATGTTAACTTTTTTTTTTAAATTATTTACATTTTATACCACATATCTCTACATTTTATAAACTAACCACATTTTTATAAAAAAATCTCTATGGATCCCTTCCAACAATTCAACCAAAACCCAAATGAAAACCCCACTCACCCTTTCTCGACACCGGGTTACACGCCGGTAGTCGATCCACCCATCTCACAAACCGTTACACCGATGCCGGCGGTAGCCCAAATGCTTCAAAACCCGGTCGCCTTTGCACAGTTAAACCCGATCGCATATATGCAAATGCAAAGCTATATGCAACAAATTCAAAACTTCCAAAATACCCAACAATTTTCTATACCACCACAACCCATGACACCTTTTGGAACATCCCAACCCACTACACCTCTTGGGACATCCCAACCCACTACACCTCTTGGACCATCTCAACCCGTAGAATCGGAGAATGAAACCGATGATGAGATAATTCCCGAAACCCAACCTACGCCACGAACCAAAGGCAAACGCAAAGGAAAACAAAGAGAACCGGGACCGGGACGTGGTAAACCACTAGAGGGGCCCCTAGACCATGGTCCGATGTCGAAGAGGAAGCCTTAGCTAAGGCGTATGTCTTTGCTTCAACACGTGCCAACATCGGTAAATTATTTAAATTTATAGATGTTTATGTTTTATTTTTTTCGAAATATATGTGTTTATTTTTTTCCGAAATATATATGTTTATGTTTTATATTGTTGATGTTATTACTTAATTAAAGGTACCGACCAATCGATATCCCAATTATGGAATGCGGCGAACGAATACTTTCACAAGTTGATGCAAAGCCGCCCGTATCGAAAAAACGACGCTCTTAGCTCGAAGTGGCGAAAGGTAAATGCGGATTGTGGTAAATTCAATGGAACCGTATTAAGTCAAATCCGCCTAGTGGTTGGAACGAGCAAAACATTTTTGAGGCGGCGTTGAAGAAATATAAAGATGAGACAAATAGATCGTTCTCTATGATACGTGCTTGGCAGGTATTGAAAGATGAACAAAAATGGGGGGGGGGGGGTTCGGAACGAGGTTGAACGGGCGAAAAGAAAAACTAAAGCTAAACAGGGAGGTCCGTCTGTTCCAATCGACATTGATATCAACGACGAGCCCGAGTTCAATGAACCAGAATTCATGGTGGAGCCACGCCCCATAGGTTTATAAATTTATAGTTATTTTTATATATAATTCGTTGCGTTTTCGTTATAGTATAAAAATATTTTAATGTTTATTATGTAGGTCGGGACAAAGCTCGAAAAGAGGCGGCGGCCGGGAAGAAAGCGGCAACGGGTAGCTCGAGCGGGAGCGCTTCCAGGCTTGAAACATTAAGCGCGCAAATGGAAGCATTCAACCAAGCTAACGAAAGAAAAATAAAAATCAAGGAAGATAAGATTAGGTTGATTGACGAATCGAAGGCGGTGGAAGAGTGGAAGATTATGTCCGCCGATATCTCGAGTTATCCCGAAGACAAACGCGCCGCGTTGAAAAATTTGCAAGACAAGTTGCTTAACAAGTGGAAATAGTTTAATATATTTTAGGATATCGTATCTTTTTTTTTTCGGTGTGTTCGTTTTTATTTTTAAAATTTATCATGTCTTGTACTTTTTATTTATAATATTTAGTTTTTAATTTAATATTATTTTATTTATTTGTTAGTTTTATAAAAGTTGTTAAAATTAATTTTTATAAAAAAATAATAGTATTTAATGCTTGAGACATGAGTTTCTCATGTCTCCACACCCCACCCATGTCTCAAGCATATGGAGACATGACCAAGCTTAGGTGGCATCCTATGTGACATGGAGACATGACCTTTCTCATGTCTCCTCACCCCATAGCCTAAGTATTAGAACACATACATCACACAATGGCACACAGGCAAACTGTTTTGGTTTGGCACGCCTTCCTACATGGAGGGTTCTCAGAAGACATGAACCCCACACTACACTCAGCTTCACTCGTTTGCCTGTTACCCCACTCACAAGAGCGCCCTTGACACCCCTCTTTGTTGAAACTAAGGCAGTGTTGGGGGTATTAAGGGGATGTGACCGGGGGCGCTAGCCCATTCACGAGAGCGCCCTTGACACCCCTCTTTTGTGGATTCCTCTTTCAACAACAAAGCTTGTTTAATTTCGAATTCCTTTATACTTACCTACTGCTCAACCCAAACTTTATCTCTTGAAGAAGATTGCCAACAGTGGATAATTACAAAAGAAACGAGCTTGAAGCAAACCAATAGTAAAATAAATCAACTTACAATATGCATATGAACTGAAAAAAAATGACAAAGGAAAGATTATATAATAACATTTTCATTCATATATTTGCATCCACTATATTAGGTTTCTTTCTACATTCCCACATCTCCATCTTATATGTACATAAACAGCCAAGTTCAGAGCAATTATGTTATACATTGCTCCAATATTTGGTTATTTCAGCCAAGCTTGTTCCATATACCTATATACCTACAGATCGAAACTATGGCTGTTGAAATGGAAGATAGGTTCATTGCTCATCCTGCCGAAATTCTTGGATCTGCACTCTTTAGCAATGCTTGTTTGAAGCGCTGTAGGGCCGCAAACCATCACCCCGATATCTACATTTCCCCATCGCTCAGCCATGCTTCCAAATATTTCTGTTTCGATAAAATAAGAAAAAAAAAATCCAGCTTTCATAACCGGTTGAAGTCATAATTCTAGTCCAGTTTATAATAATGGGTCGACTCAGGTCATGTTTTATCTTTAGCGGTTCAAACAAGTAATTAAAAGCGCTAGTAGCTGAAAAAATGGGTCAAAAGAAAGAAAAACAAACTATCCGTTACTCAACCCACCACAAAAGGACATCTTTTATAAGTATACCTTTGAAGTTTGGTCTTTGACCATATTTTATGATGTTGACAAAATCATCCTGTGACGGGTTCTTGATGATTGCATTAGAATCATCATGCTTCAAGCCATTGACTCTATTTTCATCATCCATGTTCTTCCCAGTTTTTGCATCCCAAAGATGCCATAAACCAATCACAAAACCTCCAAAGAGAATGATACCTGCTGCCATGCATACCATAAATAGGACCCCTTTGTACCACCACGTTGTTATGTTGTAAGGATTGATGTAAAAGATGTTTAACAGGGCGTACAAAACCACGAAACCGATTGTAGATAGCACCATATAAGACCCAGCCCATATGATGTTTCCTGTTCCAACCAAACTAGACATGCCACCGCAAGTGGGAGCAGGATAGACAGATGTGCTCACATACTTTGGTATGTTTCCCTCTTCCTGTTGTTAAAAGTAGCTTGTTATATATTTGGATGAGTTCACTTTGGTTCAATTTCTATTTGGGCTACTATTTTTTGTTTTCACCCTAAAAAATGATTTTAAGGTAATTTGGTTACCGCGTGTAGCGTCATATGGTACCTTTGACCATGTTGAGTTATTATTTCACATAAGTGGTTGTAAACAAGAAGATCAGTCGAGCCCAAGTTCGTTTAAGCTCGAGCTCAGATTAATTTCAAGCCCATTTCAGACTGGGCTCCTTTATTACAATATACTTAATACTTATTTTTATTTATTAATTTATTGAGTTAATAGCCAAAATCGTCCTGAGGTTTGGTCACTTTTGGCACTTCAGTCCAAAACCCAAACCTTTTAATTGGCTTGATTAGGCTCGCGAGCCTTGAGCTCGGTCAAGCTTGTATATTAAACGAGCCTATTTATAGGCTCAAGCTAGGTTAAACTAGGCTAAAGTTGAGCTTTTAGCAAGCGAATCTCAAGTAGCTCGTCAAGTACGGCAATTGGCTTGTTTATACCCCTATACAAATATTGTTACCTGCAGTGCAGTCAGGCTTATGGTGCAAACAAAGTTAGTTACCCAAAGTAAAGTTGGATACTAGAGTTAAAGCTTAAGTGCTAGTATACGTACCAATGGGGGTTGTGATTCTCGAGTGACATAAGTTTGAATCTCAAGATTTAGTATGTTGTAGAAATACGGGCACAACGAGTTCATGTCAAGTGAATGGAGCAGTGGAAGCTCGTCCGAGTTTTTGATAGCCCAAACTATTAATATATTTCTAGGCATACATGGTTTTGAATCCCTGATACGATGTAGAATGTCACTTAAGATAGCCACGAACGGTGAGATCCCAATGCCACCAGCAACTAAAATGAGGTTTTCATACCTAAACATGCATCAATTAGAATGGTTAGCACTCGATAGATTGTTTTGTTTTAGGAAACATACTTTGAAAATAACTTAATTTTAAGAGCCGATGTTATAAACTTATAATCGATTAACAGACCCTCAGCTCGCTAAGGTTTATGCTAGCAAGGGGTTCCCTTATTCGACTACAAAGTTAACATAGGCAGGCCCATGGAATGTTATTTAGAAACTGACTGAAAGTATATTCCTTTTGCGTGTGATTTTATGTACAAGTAATTGCGAAATGACGTACGTCAAATGGTATGCTGACTCGTGTCCATAAGGACCCTCGATAGACGCCTTTAGAGACAAATTTGGTTGTAGAAGTCCTTGTGATTCGTCTTTCTCCCCGGGAACACTTGTGATATGTCCCCTTAGTTTCTCAGTCCAGTCTCCAAGGACTTTAATGAGAACAGCAAGATGGTGTTTTCCATCTAAAGGACTAGATGAAACACTAAAAGGATGCCATTGCAACCACGATAACTCTCGAATTTGAATGAAAACCCACCCAAGGGCATTGTATTGTAAACCTACATTTGGAAAGAGAAATACCAAAAATAAAACAACAATTGAGGGTCTACGTTATAACTTTTTAATCATATGACAGACCCGGTTACTAGTATAAATCTTAATACTAGAAATTAAGACGCTGAATTTAAAGTACATCATTTTCTAAAAGAGAAATTGACTGAAGCAATTAATACCTTCTGGTTTTGAAATAACTAATTCGACAGTTCCGGATGGGAGGCATTTGGCCGAGATTATGTCCACCGTTTTTCGCGACTGAAAGAATCTGAGAAAGCGATCAAGCATGAACAGGAATATTCCAGCAGCAGCTATACTGAAAACAAAATCGCCAACATGCATCGCCAAGAAGACAACAAAGACGACGTATAGTTGATGAGTGTAGAAGAATAGCTCAAAGTTTAGCCTTCTAACTGGTGGAAGTGATGTCACCCACATAAACAGGCCTGCTACTAGACTGATTACTCCTGGAAGATTAGCAATTCCAATTTTTTTCCAATCTGTAAGCTGCAAAAAGTACAACCACCTTGTATATTGACTACTGTAATTGAGTTATAAATTGAGACTAAAGAGATGTTTTGGCTTTTTAAGCTAATAATAATCAGATAATAAGTATTTGAGAGAACTCACTTCTTCTATGAGACGACCTTGGATTGCCCACGCGATCACATAAAACAAACCATGGAGAGTAAAGAGGGCCATTGTGAGATGCCCCAACCAAACATGATATCTAGTAGCATGCTCAAAAGGAATATCTATGAGTCTTAGAAGAACTGATCCTCTTGCAACTGGTAGAAACAGAAAGGCCATGCAAATCAATCCAATGAACCCAAACCGCAGTCCAGTTAGCTCTAGCAGAAGAAGATTTCTGAAAGGTTAACAGCAAAACACAAGTGATTAAAAGTTATGGAAGAAAACATCAAGATCTATAGCAAACAATATTAAGGTGTCATTAAGAAAGTCTCTAAATTTAGCACAAATCAAGTAGTGTTAACATCATTAGCTTATCAAGCATGCATCTTGGCTCCAAAACTGTAAATCTCTTTTAAGGTTTATAACCCACCTATGTTAGAAAACTTTCCATCCAAGTTCTCATAACTTCACCGCTTTAAGCATTCATCATATGATTCACCTTAATTAGCTTCATTCTAAAGGTTTCGTTTAGCTCGTGTGAAGCTCTCTTTTCAAGTGATGCAAACCCATTCATTACTACTTATATATGATAATAACATATTATTATTATTATTATTATTATTATTATTTGTGTCCAATTAAATTCGGTGAAAACCCACTATCTCAGTAAAATTATGCTGAGTTCCTTGTTCATTTGTTGGGGTGGACAAAAACAATTCACCGATATAAACATGGCTCCAGAAAAGGTTGTCTTGATGCATAATTAAACTCCAATTCCAATAAACCTGACTGAATTCAGCAACTCTAGTAAAACAAGATTCAGTTTTTGGTTAAAACAACTGTCACTAAACCATGAAATAGAGCATATTTGAAGTCTCTTCAGGTAATCAGCCATCATTTCTCAAGTCTGTTACCTCATGTTGCAAGTTATATAATTTCGAACCATTTACGTTCGCCCATAGTTATCAGCTCATTCTTATCATCACCACCCATATTGAACAACAATAGGAACTTATGAGCAGCATTCAGGGTTATTTGGTTTGGTGTAGGCCAATTTTGTTGACAATTATAGTATATTAATTACAAAAGAACCAACTGCAAACTCCAATAAATTAAGGATATACAAATATAATCGATAGTTTACCTTTTGCCGGTATCAGTGATATCCATCAAGGGCAATAGACTAATATTCTTGATGGTATAAACTGTAACTGCCCAAACGATATAAACAGCAAACAACATAATTCCGATCAACTCGGCTGCAGTAACAACCCCAAAAGGTCCATCTATGATAATTGGGAATGTCCATAACCGAAAACTCGCAGAACTTTTCTTTTTCCTACATGATCATGAAAAAAGAATTAAAATAAAAAAATAAATAAATTAAAAAACTGTAAAATTTGGACAGATTGAGTACTCTTGTATCTCTTCTTTCCCAGATATCCAAAGGTAAATTATGGCAAGAAAGCCAATAACAATCACCGGACCACTGTATATAAGAAAGATGCTTCCTGCAATAAAACTTTTTATTTTATGAAAAACTAAAGTTATGGAAGAATATATTATGTAACAAGAATCATGACATACCTGTGATACCAAATAGAGTTCCAGAAGTAGCATCAACCACTTTAGAATACTGTTGGTGCACAGAGTCTGATGGAGATAAGAACATGAAACTTGCCCATGAAATGAAGATGACCCACATTGCAAATTTGAGAACCCATTTGGTGGATTTCAGTAAAAAAGATGTTTGGTTGATGTAAGAGAAGGTGGTTTGATCATCTTTAGTAGAAAGAAGAAGAGGTTCTTGAGAGCTTTCTGTGCCCATTTTCTTTGAGGTAAATGAGCAAAGAAGATTAGGTGCAACGGGAGAATTTTGGGTTGTTAATCGTTTGCTTGCTTTGTTAATTATATTTGTGGTAGAAAGTGAGTCATTTATAATTATAGACCAGGCACCTTCATGTGGACGTCATTTCTCATCCAAAAGGTACATTTATGTGAACATCAGATATATAACATTTAGAGGATATATTTAGAGAGAATAAATAATTATTGAGGACAAAAATAAACACTCAGTATTTCAAATTTTTAAAAATTGAAAAATGGAAGAAAATGTTATAAATGTAATGGTTATGGTTTCCAATCACTTTTTCCATAGCTTTTTCAAAGAGCTTGTGGCTCTAAGCTCGTTTGAAATTGAGTTGGATGTAAACCGATCAACTCAATTTGTAAACGACTCAAGCTCGAGCAAGCTTTGGCTTGTATCCGTTTGGTTTGGTTCGGTTAGAAAAGCTGTATGGTATATACATATCTCTATGAACAAGAAACCCACTTAAAAATAAAAAGAGGATTTACTAGTTTGCAAAGGATTTACTTAGTTGATTGTATATATTCCGACTATGTAATGTTTGTCAAATCCTTTACGTGCCCATAAAATGAAATAATTTAAAGCAGGACATGAAGATGCTAGAAATGACATTAAAGGAGCGTTTAGTGTGTTGAACAATGATGGCATATAGTTCAAAACACAAAACAAGCAAGGACACTGGAAAAAGTACAATGTCTCATGGAAGCTTGCATCATGCTACAGAACATGATTGTAGAGGACGAAGGCCACACGATTCGTGAATTCAACGAACACGGAGCTTGAAGCGACTATTGGTTTAGAATAAGTCAATGACGAACAAAGTCGTGAAAATAATTGACAAATGTTGGGGATATGCAATAGTGATGAACAAAACAAACGGATAGTCGAAATCTCTTAAGGCACGTAATCGCTTTCACATTGAATCAATTCGACGATTCAATCAAAATATTCAATCGGATACAATAAGAAATTGAGAATTATCTTTTTGATTGAGTTTGAGAGAAGAACCGGAGAACTATGACCAAGATAATGAATTCGTTAATGAGTTATAGCCCATTAACGGCCTTTTAGGCAGTTATTTCCAAGGTTTCAAAATTGCCAAATTTAGTTCCTCTATAACCAGGGGTTGTCGCCCCTTGGACCCCGCTCCCAGGGGCACGCCCCTCGGACCCTCGTCCCTTATGGGCTTCGCCCCTAAGTTCATAATAAATTTAAATAGGCTTGCACTCCGCACTTCTAGACCTATATGATTTCTTATTATGAAGATATTGGTCAATCAGTCAATCCAATTACACTAAAATATCCAACAATTCTCCCCTATTTTAGTGTAATCATTGCTTAACTAAACACAATGTCATACCCCTCAAATTCCACTTGCGGGGTTTACCGCGAGGCGCGTGACATACCAGGATCCAAGTCAATGGTCACAATAACGACAACTACATGATATGAAAATAACGTAGTAAAAGTAAACCGAACAGTTTAAACGTTAGACCAACCAACAAGAACACATAGGAAGCAGTTTCAAAAGTTTACAATCCAAAACCATAAGTAAATAGTTCAAAGTACAAAAGTAAGGTTTGACATGATGCAAGGCAAACGATAGATGGACTCCAGTGCATACTATCCTGTGTAGCTACCTTAGTGACCCGAGAAAACATGCTATGTTAGTTAACACATACAGTGCTGGTGAGTCACAGAGTTTAAAGTTCGTAAAAGTAAGTAACATTTGTAAACCTGAACCAACAATCCTTACATTAATACCTGATGCTAGCTAAACACCATTACTTGATACTAGAGCGTTATGAACCATTGTTGAATGTTAGAAATGCCTTTAATACCCGCCACTGGACATCACCCGGTGTCGTAAGTTAGATATGAAAAATATACACCCGTCCGACCTCTAGTCGAACCGAGTGGGGCTTGCCGGACCCAATAGATCTATCCACACTTTCCCTGCTATGTATCCACATATTCATGGTTCAAAAGTTAGAAAAAGGACTTAAGTGATGTAAGGTCGCTTAGTACCCATGTGATATAATGTAATACTGTGGTCTAAAGATAGTAAAGTTTGTACCGCATGTTTCTCCCCCGAAATGAAAACAATAAAAGTGGGGTTGTGATCACCTTAGGTTGCGTTCTTCTTAAACAGACCAAATGACCGAGTTATGATAGTCCCTAATATCGGCGACCTATCATAAAATGTTTTTAAGTGTCTTGACTAATAAACCATAGGTTAACTCGTCCCTGATTGTCCAAACCATGACTATGTATGTTTGAAAACATGTTTGAATGTTTGACACGACCACACAAGACTCGACATCCCGTTGGTGACCCATTATATCAGTTCATCAAGCATATATAGTTCACACACAAATATCGCACATAAAACACTTAGTTTATACCAAAGATTCACAATTGTACTCGTTGGTGCGAATGAGACAATTACAGTCTCATTCTCATCCTTAGACCATGCGAATGGGTTTTAAAATTAGCCATTCACATCAATAGAATAGACCTTTAGTAAGAATGAGTTGATCTGATGAGAATGGATTTTAGTTTCTCCTATTCGTATCCTTAGACCATGCGAATGGGACAACTTCCCACTCATTTGCACGGTCGATTGTTCGAATGGGAACCCATTCGTACCTGCACAGTTGTTAAGCTATTTTGACGAACATAAACCCTTCAAACTAATCGAAAACTTCACGAAATGCAACCAAACACTGTAGTCAAAATTATTTATCCTAATAACATGTTACTACACCTATTTTAGTCATCAATCCATCTGTTTTAGATACTAAATCAAAACTTTACCCAAAATGGCAAATTATGGAGATGTCACATCAATTGCATGAGAAATTTACCCAAAAAGGAAAGTATTGAAATAACATCATTTCCAGATCATCGAGCATGGATTAACTCACCTAAATGAATTCCTAATCCTATCATCATCATCATCATCATCATCATCATCATCATCATCATCATGTTCATGTTACAAACCCTTGATTTACCACATAAATCCCCAAAATGGGTAAAAGTCCACAAAACACCACTTGATCATTCATATATAATTTAGTCATGTTTCTAAACAGTCCTCAATCATCTAAACATTATCCTAATTTCATTTTATTAATACAAACCACATAAGATAGTTACCAACCTCATTCACACTTGGGTTTTTGTAAGAAAACTCATTATTTGGGTCTAGATCTTGTTTAGAAAAGTGTTAGAAAGGTTTTTATTTAAGAAAACTCTCTACAATCAGATTTGGACACTTAGGGTTTATAAACAATGTATAAAAATGTATTGAAAAGAGTTTAGATGATTAACACACCTTGAATCCTCACTTGATATTGTTATAAAACTTGTTTCAGCTTTAGGATCCAAGAAATAAGGGTAAAAACTCGTTTTTATAAGTTTGGGTTTGAGAGAGAGCACTTGGGGGCAAGTTAGGATTGTGAAATAAAGAGAATCAGGCAAAGAGATATATTTATACTCTGCACTCATTCGCATGCTTTTTCATCCTAATGAGAATTTAAACTACTCATTCTCATGCCTTATCATGAAAATGAGAATTCAAACTACTCATTCTCATGCTTTATCATGCAAATGGAAATTCAAAATACTCATTCCCACCTACTACCCCAAAATGACATTTTAACATACATTAACATATCAAATCACATAAACACTAACATACGTTAACATATCAAATCACATAAACATTAACATACGTTAACATATCAAATCACCAAGCACAGGACTCAAGGCTCATGTGTACGTGTGTTTCCCTAATGATTCCCCGAATCATTGAACTATGGATAACTATAAACATTATGCATGTATGAACTAACTTCCGATGATTCCCGGATCAACGAACCGACTCAACTAACCCAGTTAAGTATGTTATATAAATGTTTTGCTAAGGTAGACTTATAAGTTTGTAAAAAGTATTAACATGAGTTTTCCGGGTGTCACATCATCCCCTTGTTGAAAGAATTTTCATCCCGAAAATTGCTCGAAGTCGATAGGAAAGAAAGAAAAATTTTCCGATTGTTACATCATCCCCCTCTTGAAAAGGATTTTGCCCTGAAATTCAGTTTGCTTCAACAGTGACAGGTGTTAGCTTTGGGAATAAATGAGGATACTTGAGTCTCATCTAATCCTCCCATTCCCATGTAAATTCTGGTTCGCGGTTGGAGTTCCAACGAACTTTAACAATGCAGATTTTACTCCGACGAAGGTTACGAATCTTATAATCAAAGATTTCAACCAGTTCCTCCGCGTTACACAGACGATCATCAACCTTGATCTCTTCAAGAGGAACAATTAGTGTCTCATCATTCGGACACTTTTTCAAGTTAGAAACATGGAAGACATTATGCACACTACTTAGCTCAGCTGGTAGGTCAAGTCTGTATGCCACCGGCCCAATCCGTTCTAGGATTGCGGTCCGACATAACGAGTGTTTAGTTTACCACGCTTCCCGTAGTGTATAACACCCTTCCATGGCGAGACCTTCAAAAGTACCCTATCGCAAACCTGAAATTTTAACGGTTTGAGATGACGATCGGCATAGCTCTTTGACGATCTCAAGCTGCTGCCATATGATTACGAATCTGCACGATCTTTTCGGAAGTTTCGTACACAAGTTCCGGGCCGGTGAGTTGGTTCTCACCCACCTCAGCCCAACAAAGTGGAGACCGACATTTCCGTCTGTAAAGAGCCTCGAATGGAGCTGCCTTAATGCTAGAATGGTAGCTGCTATTATAAGAGAATTCCACTAATGGTAGATGAATCTCCCAACTCTTGTCAAAATCCATAACACATCCCAAAGAATATCCTCCAACGTTTAAATCATCCGCTCACTCTGACCATCAGTTTGCGGATGATAAGCCGTACTTATGTCCAAATGAGTACCCAATGCCTTCTGCAAGGCTTTCCAGAAATGCGAAGTGAAACAAGAATCACGATCAGAGACAATAGAAACAGGCACCCCGTGCCGAGAAACCACTTGCTTAAGATAGATACGAGCTAACCGCTCCAACTTGTCGTCTTCTTTGATAGCTAGGAAGTGTGCAGATTTAGTCAGACGATCGACAATCACCCAAATAATATCACAACCTCTTGGTGACTTCGGAGGTTTTGTTACAAAGTCCTTGGTGATTCGTTCCCACTTCCATTCAGGAATTTCAGGTTGTTGGATGAGACCAGACGGCTTCTGATATTCAACCTTGACTTTGGCACAAGTCAAGCACTTACTTACGTATGAATCTATATCAGCCTTCATGTTCGACCACCAATAGAGTATCTTCATGTCCTGATACATCTTTCGAAGCCAGGGTGAATAAAATACGGGGATTTGTGAGCTTCGTCCAAAATAAGCTCCCGTAAGTTACCGAATAAAGGTACCTAGTCACATTCTGCAAAGTAATGTAGGCCATCAGACCTAAGCACCAGGTGCTTGCCGGCACCATGCATGGTCTCAACTTTATGGTTTTCCTCTTTCAAAGCTTCTTGCTGCGCAGAACGGATTCGGCCACGCAAACCAGAATGGATGGTGTGCTGCAAAGCTCGAACACAACGAGGTTTAACGGACTCCTTCCTGCTTAAGGCGTCTGCCACGACATTCTCCTTACCATGATGGTACTTGATGGCATAATCATAATCGTTCAAGAGTTCGAACCATCGACGTTGTCGCATGTTCAAATCCTTCTGATCAAAGATATGCTGACGACTCTTGTGATTGGTGTAAATGGTGCATTTGGTACCGTACAAGTTGTGTCACCAGATCTTTAAAGCAAAAACAACCGCATCCAGTTCCAGATCATGGGTAGTATAGTTTTTCTTGTGAACCTTAAGCTAACGAGAAGCATAAGAGATAACCTTCTCGCATTGCATTAACACACAACCGAGACCCTGGGTAGAAGCATCACAGTAAACAACAAAATTATCCGTACCCTCAGGCAAGGATAAGATAGGCGCAGAACAGAGTCTAAGCTTCAGCGTCTAAAACACCAATTCTTGGGAATCCCCCAAGTCGAACTTCTGGTACTTCTAGGTAAGAGATGTGAGGGGTTAAGCAATCTCCGTAAATCTCTTAATAAAGCGAAGATAGTAACCCGCGAGACCTAGGAATTGCCGCACCTCAGTTTGTGTCTATGTGCTTCCCAGTCTTTAATGGCTTCTATCTTAGCTGGATCGACATGAATTCCCAGTTCATTCACCACATGATCAAGGAATTGAACTTCACACAACCAGACGTCACATTTAGAGAGCTTAGCATAGAGTCGTTTTCTCCGTAAGAGTTCATAGACAAATCGCAGATGTTACCCATGCGAATGGGTTTTAAAATTAGTCATTCACATCAATATAATAAACCTTTTGTAAGAATGAGTTGTTGTGATGAGAATGGGTTTTAGTTTCTCCCATTCGCATCCTTAGACCATGCGAATGAGAATATTTCCCACTCATTCACACGATCGACCATGAGAATGGGAACCCATTCGTACCTGCACAATTGTTAAGCTATTTTGACGAACATAAACCCTTCAAACCAAATAAAAAACTTCACGAAATGCAACCAAACACTGCAGTCACACTTATCTATCCTAATAACATGTTACTACACCTATTTTAGTCATCAATCCGTCCGTTTTACATACCAAATCAAAATTTTACCTAAAATAGCAAAGTAGGGAGATGTCACATCATTTGCATCAGAAATTTACCCAAAAGGAAAGTAATGAAATAACATCATTTCCAGATCATCGAGCATAGATTAACTCACCTGAATGAATTCATAATCCTATCAACATCATCATCATGTTCATGTTACAAACCCTAGATTTACCACATAAATCCCTAAAATGGTTAAAAGTCCACAAAACATCAATTTATCACTCATATATATTTAGTCATGTTTCTAAACAATCCTCAATAATCTAAACATTATCCTAATTCCTAATATCATTTCATCAATACAAAACACATAAGCACCAACCTCATTCACACTTGGGTTTTTGTAAGAAAACTCATTATTTAGGTCTAGATCTTGTTTAGAAAGGTGTTAGAAATGTTTTATTTAAGAAAACTTTTTACAATCAGATCTTGACACTTAGGGTTTATCAAAAATGTATAAAAATGTATTGAAAAGGGTTTAGATAATTAACACACCTTGAATCTTCACTTGATATTGATATAAAACTTGTTTCAGCTTTAGAATCCAAGAAATAAGGGCAAAAACTTGTTTCTATAAGTTTGGTTTTGAGAGAGAGAGAGCACTTGGGGGTGAGTTAGGGTTGTGAAATTGTGAGAATGAGGCAAAGAGATATATTTATACTCTGCACTAAGTATGCGAATGGGGATCCAAACTCCTCATTCGCATGCTTTTTCATGCTAATGAGAATTCAAACTACTCATTCTCATGCTTTATCATGCAAATAGGAATTCAAACTAGTCATTCTCATGCTTTATCATGCAAATGGGAATTCAAACTACTCATTCTCACCTACTACCCCAAATTGGAATTTTAACATACATTAACAAATCAAATCACACAAACAGTAACATAAATTAACATATCAAATCACATAAACATTAACATATGTTAACATATCAAATCATCAACCACGGGAATCAAGGCTCGTGTGTACGTGTGTTTCCCCATTGATTCCCCAAATCATTGAACTATGGACAACTATAGACATTATGCATGTATGATGCGCCGCGAGCGCACATATAAACATGCACACGCACACTCGCGGATTTGCGTTTTAAATTTATAAAAATGATTTTAATCTTAACATTAGAACACACATTAAATGGCAAACACACCCTGCCACATATGTAGTAAAGCATAGATAATAACCAAGTATTGATCCATGGACACGCACGGAGCGATTGTACTGAACCGTTGTCACTGATTTACTAGTAAGAAAAGATAGTGAATGTTTGTTTTAACTAATTTAATCTAATTTAAACTAAAGCATAACAAATATATATATATATATATATAAGACTCCAAATACAATGTGTGTGTGTGTGTATATATATATATACTATAATGACAACCTGAATATGTCAACTACATAACATATGAAATAAAGGCGTGTGATCAACATTCCCATTTTCAGACAATTAGTATCCCTTTCGGGAATCCTAACATGACAACTGTACAAAACGCTAACACGATAAACACACGTTAACCACCTCAAATTGTTCATTAGCGAGCAGCTGATATGAACTCATGTGAATCTTCTAAAGATAAGTTACTCACCCGTTAAGAGTTTTCTAACCTCACTAATCAAGGAAAGCAATACCGAATACACAATACAACCACCGAGACTAGCATAAAGTAGAGCATTTCACAACCTATTCCATTTTACCAAATTTGAACACAAATCTACTAAGATCGCCATTTTAACCAAAATAACTAGCAATAATTATCAACCGTGTCTAATATTAGTAACAACACCATTAAGCTTTTTAAACCCTTTTACGTGCCGATAAGCATTTCTAATCATTATTAGACTGAATTTAACTCAACCAATACCCGGTTACAGTTTCATGGTGTAAAGTTATTAACAAGTTAACTAGTCTACTACGGGTTGATTAAATGGACGGTTTTTCAATATGTATCCGACTAACACAACCGATAATCATCAAAGTCATTCAAACACAATCACAAATCCAACAACAATGAAACAAGGTTGCACTATGATCATCAAGATTCAAACATGAAAAACACCAAATTCATACAAAACATGAATAACATATAAATGATTTTTCTAACTACTAACGATTACTTGTTTTTACCCGTAGGTGTACAATCTATAACATGAACATCATAACAAAGCTTAAAAATTAAATTTGAAATAATGTTAGGTCAAGAATCACACCATAAACAAGCAAGGTTATGATGGATTGGATGATGTTAATGGACTTGGATTCCTTCCCAAGCTTGTTAATCGGCTTCACAGCAATTCACGAGTCCTAGAAATTGCCCAAAATCGCCCAAAAATCACCCAATACCCTAAAAATGACGTTCTGCCCTTTTTTTAAAGAGCAGTTAAAAGCGCGCGGCCGCTCACTCATTCCGCGCGGCTGCTCGGATTTACAAACCTTATGTTTTCACGCAGAAACCTTCGTTTTTGATCCGGTTTGCTTCCTGGACACCGTTTAAGACCTGTAATCATAAAGATACCCAAATAAGTACCAATTCATCTTGTATATGGCCAAAAACGTATATAAAGGGGAGTTAAACTTGGGCTTTTATATGTATAAATTAACGTATATCAAACATCCCCACACTTAAACATTGCTTGTCCCTAAGCAATACAAAACTCAACAACACTCCCAATGGCAACACGAGTAGCAAACCGGAAAGTTAATAAATCAGATGGCTAGTTGCTTTGTCAAAAAAACATCATCAAAGATTTCAAACCGACAAGCACTTGGAAATACATAGAAAATCAAAGCAATGGTTAACATCAAATCGACTAAGCATGCATATCTTTACACCACTCACAATGTTCACACACACTCGACTTATTTGTGGATCATACATATGAAACGTGTATGTGTAAACACTCAATGCCTAGACAATGACTTGTGCGATATCATATGCTTGTTAAAAGATCTAAACTCTACCAATTCATATATAGAAATGCATAAATTAAGAGGACTTGTGGGTTGTTAAAAGATCTAATCTCTACCAATCATATGCTTATCGAACTCTATTGTTTTTCATTTGGCTTGTCCTCTTTTATCAAATCTAACACTTCTTAAAGCACAACCAACCGTATTAATTTACAAAAATTATGAAGAATTCACGGCTTTTTGCTCAAGTGTTATGCCACAAAAATTAAAAACTGGGAGTTTTTTTTCACAACTTGGGACAAACAACGCTAATATTGTTAACAACCCTCCCCACACATGAATATCACATTATCCTCAATGTGACTCAAAAAATAGTAAAGCATTATGAAGAGCTAGACTATAGTGCAAGCTAAGTAAAGTTAACATAGTTACCCTCCCCACACTTGAACATCACATTGTCCCCAAAGAAGAGAAACTAAAACTCCCCTGGTGTCGAAGCAAACCGAAGGTTATCCAAGGACGTTGTCGTGTCTGCTCAACCCTCAGTGCTCGTGTGTATCCTGAACTCAATTTCCTTAGTACCTGCAAAAGTGCTAAAAGGCGCTCCAAAACACACAACTCATTGAAATAAAATCCCAAGCATTCATCAGCACTGAATTTAAAACAAAGACATAAAAGAACGTTCGAAATTTGGGGTTTGTTTGAACAATTATGAAGAAAGCCCCAAAATTTCTTAAGCAAACCTACTTTAAAACTAAGATTAAAACTACATTACAATTATTATACTACTCTAACAATATACTAGATATGCCAACCATCTTGCAAATTTAGGGTTTAGTTAAATATTATGAAGAAACCACTAACATTGAAAGAAGGAAAACAATAATTTATACTAAGGAGATTCATACCTTGGATTTGAAAATTGGAGGTGGATTGGGAGCTTTGTTAGTGTTCTTGAGAGCTAAGTGCAGGTTTTTGTTGTGAAACACTACTGAGCGGCCGTTCAAAAGGTTTCTAGGGTTGAGTTTTTATCAAAAATTTCGAATTTCCTAGAATACCCCTGCAGATTTTCGAACAGACCACAACGAGCGGCTGCTCACTCTAAGTGAGCGGCCGTTCAATGCATGTAGATGTGTTTTTTTTGCTGCAATTTCACCACAAAACGCCCGCACTCGCTCAGTTTTGACATAAACAACCAACATACCTGTTTCGCGACACTTCTTAGTACAATAATACCTCCGATGTTGAATGTGACATCCGTCACTTTTCTTTTTATTTTGTTTTTATAATAATAATAATAATAATAAAAATAAAATTCAGAATTAGTCATTATATATATATATTTTTTTCTTTTCTTCTTTCTAAATCAAACCAAACCATAACCAAACCATAACCCACCCCTTTCTCCTTTTTCTCAGCCCAGTACGCAGCCCAGACCAACACAGGCCCATTAAACTGGCCCAAACCCTCTCCTCTTCACCAAAAAAAAAAAAAAAAAGAGAAAACAAGCTCCTGCCGGGACTCGAACACGGGCAGGGAGCCGGGTCAGACACAACATACACGCGCACAAGCCAGTTGAGCTACGGCTCACATCTGATTTGATTCCAACCCAGATTATATATAAACCCTGTTCGCGTCTGACTTCTTCTTCCTCCTCTGCTGAACTCGAACGGTGCAACCAAAGGCAACCGTGATTTCTGCCACAAACACCTCCATCATCAAACCCAATCCCGGATTTAATGCACCCTAATCACCTCCCCTTCCTAAACCAGTACCACGCGTGAATTAAACGCGTCAATTATCGAGTTAATTCACGTCTTACTTAATAAGGTAACCGGCCGGAAATTTTGCACCAAGATCATAACACTCGGTTTCATCACCACTATATAAATCGAACACACCTTTACGTTTCTGCACAGTTACACAATCTAAACCCACGAAAATAAGTAGCTTAATAACGTCCAAGCAGCCTTATCATTGAACCAAAACTTGCGACCTGTTCATACTCGTGTTCGGCTCTAAAACGTGATTGTAAGTCGTTTTTCTTGGTGCCGTTTTATTCCTGCATAATGTCCGATCTAAAGCCCTCTATTACAGAGCATTATCGTGTTCTTAATCGGGTTATTAGATTTTCACCTAGGGTTAGGGTTCCTAAGTTGTGTTGGGGAAGAAGATGAGTTATGGATTACTATTTAAATATTATTCTTCATAAATTAATTCAACAAAACAAATGTTAGTGTAGTGGTTGTATGTGTTTTAGGCAAACAGAAAGGGACGGGTTCGACTCCCACCAGCCCGCGTCCCATTTCCTTTTTTTTAAAGTTTTGATTTGTAAATCTATATATTAATAAACAAACACATTAAACTTGAAATATTCTTAATGAATCGAATTTTTACTCAAAAATTATGAAAATTTAGGTGTAGATTCGTGACACCTCATAGAAAATTATCCCACTTTTATTTTCTAGAAAACGTATTATATTTTTATTGAATATTATTTGTTTTAATCATATTTAATTGATTAAAAATTCATTTTTAATGATTTTTAATCTCAAAATTTTCGATAAATTATTTCTAATGATTATGAACCGAAATAAAAAAATTATTGGTCAAGAAAACATTTATTTTTATTAATTTTTAATCATTTAAACATGATTTAATCTCGTTAAATCGATTTTAAATATAAATAAGTTTATATAAATTAGGAGAAAATTATTTTCATTAATTTACATTATAAATCATCCATTTTCTATAAAAGTAGCATTTTTAGATTATGACTTGTGTTTTTCGTCTTATTTATGTTTAATTAGACATAATTAATCATTTAGTTATTTAAACTATTTAATATCTATTTTATAAATATTTTTCTTATATTATAAAATAGAAATATTCTTATGATTAAAAGTCTTTATTATCATTTGTTGAATCATTGTGTAAACTCAAAATTATTTATTTATATATTTATGATTAATGTATTTATTTTAATTTAGTTAAAGTAACTAACTAAATTATTTTGTCTTAATTATTTAAACATATTTTTTATTCAATAGGTAATACTTTATTATTCAAACCACATTTACAATCTTTCATATATTATTTGTGATATACAACGTTTACATTAACGCGACTTATCATAAAAACTCTAATTCCCCAAATCGACTTAGCAAACCCTAATGCCTTAGACCCTAAATACCATAGACTTTTAGACTTTTCCCTTATTAGTATTCTTATACGTTATAGGTTGAATTCCTCGGAATTCCCATTACTTAGCTCACGACCGCTTAAGTTGGATTTTGATCGCTTTCGCAAACGGTGAGTATTACTTATCCCCCTTTTTTCGCTTTTACAACTTTTGGGGTGATTCATGCACAAGTATACAAAAGTTTCATATTCATTTACACATACATTTTTATTCATTTACAATTCATATACGTGTCTTGTTTATCTTTGTGCTTATGTTTGACATGAACGTAGCTTACATACAAATATCATACATCTAGACATAACTTATGTTATGGTGCTCTTTACACATAGACGTAACTTATGTTACGGTGCTCATTTAGACATAACTTTGTGTTATGGTGCTCTTTTAGACTCACACGTGTTGAGGTGCTCATTATCAATTACATTGTACAAACTTTACATTTGATCTTTGTCTTGTTTGGTTACTTGCGTGTTTACATAATGCCTTGGTGATGCTAGACACATGAATTGTACTACTTTTCAAAACTTATACTATATGTACAAAACTAAGTAGTACTCACCAACATCATATGTTGACAAAATTATTTTCGTGCATGTTTCAGGATAAGCTGCTTGACGCTTCACATAGGACTTTGGACATAGATTAAATCAATCAATTATCTTTATTTTGTTGTCTTGTATTTAATTTCACATGTTGTAAAACAATATTCAATAATCATATATTTACATTTTAGTACCATGAGCTTTTGAACAATCGTCACTACGTGGCACCTCGATGATTCCGCCATCGGTTGGGGTGTTACAGATTGGTATCAGAGCCATGGTTATAGGGAACTAGGTTATTAGATAAAATGGCCTAGATTATAACCGAACTTCAACTTTCATGCATAAATTTCCTAAATTACCTTACCCTCATTTCCGTCTACTTTCCTCCTTCTACCTTACCATTCTTCTCTCTCTCCATTCTTTTCATCTTTCATCATGGTGCATAGAGACGGTGTCCTACAAGGAGTGGAAAGTCTACATCATCATGGAACGGGAGCAGTACCTTTCATGAAGACACTCTTAGGCATAATGTCTACTCTTATTTTGCTCCTTCAAAGTCGTTGAACTTTAATGAGTGTGATAAGGACACGTGCAATCTGGAAGGGTGGATGCCTGTACACTGGGTTTTCTGGCTTAGGCAAGCATAGCGCATAAATCCATTTACGGACCTGTTATGCTTACCTGGGGATTCCTGGAGTGAGTGTCCACTTATAGGCTAAAGCATGTCTTCTTTGATCACCATTGGGTTCAACTCCTTTGAAAAGTCAACGTTCTTGTTGGGCTTTACAGCTAGACAAGGGCACTCCAAGCATCTTATGCAAGTTTTTCAATAATACTCTCTCGTTTCATATACAATATTCTATATATCATGATTTTCATATATTGCTTACAAGTTCATACTTTCATAATCATCTGTACGGTTATACACTTACATTTTCTAATCTCATGATTATTCAATGACTACCTCATAGATGTCTGCTCGCCGCATGCTCCGTGATGTCCGCCGACGCCCTGTTCATGCTTCTGGACAACGTTCTGACCGTCGCCTCGCATCTTTAGTCGCTGAGCAAATTGCTGCAGTGATCCCAAACCTTGTCAGTGAGCTAACCCAAAATAGTAACAGTGCCAACACAGGAAGTACGACTCAATTTCGGTGCACTTTCAAACACTTTAACTCCTGCAACCCCACAAAATTCACTGGTCAGGAGGGTGCAACTGGCCTCCTCCAATGGTTTGAAAGCATGGAGAGCACCTTTGTGAACAGTGAATGTCCTGATGAACTCCGCGTTCGCTATGCTACTAGTGTCCTTCAAAAGGGGGCGCTAACCTGGTGGAATGGCGAAAAGCGCAATCGAGGAGCTGATGTCGCTTTATCTTTATCTTGGGCTGAAGTTAAGGAACTCATGATCGCTAAATTCTGCCCTAGGAACGAAATCAGGAAATTGGAGGATGAATTTCGTGAACTCAAACAAGACAGTGGTGAGAATCTTGCGTATAATACTCGATATCATGAACTCAGCATATTGGTCCCACACATGGTCACCCCGGTCTCTCGAGCAATCGAGAAATATATCGAGGGATTACCTGACCTGATTCAAGACATAGTCACTGGAAGCAAATCTACTACGGTGGAAGAAGCCATCCAACTTGCAGCCACATTAACAGACAAACACGTAAGGAAAGGAAACTTGGTTAGGAAGGGCACCAAGACGTCTACTGAGAAAACCACCAATGTTGTTGAACAATCTAAGACTGTTTTAGCAAAGGCCGCCACTACTTCCTCAAACTCTAAGAAGCGAATGGGCGATAATCAGAACCATGCTATTGTGGATCCCGTGACTCAGCCTCCTATCAAGAAAGCCTACACGGGAATCCATCCTCAATGCAACACTTGCAAGTATCATCACCCTGCAAATCTTCCATGCCGTCAATGCACTAGATGTGGAAGGTTTGGACACTTTGTCACCACTTGTCGAATAATGGTTGGGACACTTCGTAATCATCAAACAGCTGCCCAGGAACCACTACAGATTACTAACGGTCGGGCATGTTATCATTGTAGAGACCCTAACCACATGCGACCTCAATGCCCTAAATTGAACAATGTAAACCTGGTGGCACATGGACGAGCTTTCGATATCAATATCAACGAAGCAAACGGTCAGGATGACGTTAATCCCACTGGCTAAGACATGGATGGAATCTTCTTAAGACTCGGGAATTCAATATTTGTGTTTTCATTTTCTTGATCCTATTATCATTTTGTACCCAATTTTGTCGCACTCATTAGCATACAACATCTAGAAATTTCCTTGCATACTATTGTGTACGAACACATATTGGAAATTTATCATATTCGGTTACGTTTATTTTATATCGTATAAGTTTCAGACTCTACCTTACATTTCATTGAAACATTTGGACTTGATTTCCATGAAAACCAAACTACTAAAGACTTGATACTTGATTCTACAGAGCTTTTCTAAAAACATCATTGTTTGTTATATGAAACTTGATTTTTCCCTTAATTTGACTATTCATTAAACATTTAATTATTCACGATACTCGTAAACTATTTCTATAGGCCACTAAGATAACACTTACACTTAATGGTTGTAGTATTTACAAACTTGCTTGCATGTGTGTATTATCCACGCAACTCAGATAAACATTTCATTTAAAGGGCTCCTCGGACGAGTGGTAGCCCATACTTAAAAACTGTTATGCTTACAAGTCATTGCAAACCAATGCAATTGACCTCATTATTACATGGCCTCATTTCATTGATAACATCTCATTGTAACTCAACGTGTTTGTTGTGTCATCTTCTTGTGAAACTTATTTGCTTTAATGTGTGTTAGATTAGGATCATAGAAGGACATAAAACCCTAATGTAAGGTAAATTGATGATTCCGGTCCGGAACGTAATCATGAATTTACAGGTACGTTAGGGTAGTGTGAAATTCTATTAGAGTTTTTGGTAGGCGTCCAGTACGTTTTCAAGGTATCAAAGGTGTGGTGGGTTAGCTGCGGTACACCCTATATATAAACACTAATGATGCATTGAAAGTGAGACTGGAAGTCGGACCAGGAACAAACTCTAGTTACTTGGTAGTTCATTTGATCTTTCTATAGTCAATCAACTCGTACGTTTATTTTAGGATTCCTAAAACTTGAAATTTAGTGGTTTACTAGATTCTTATTATTATTCGAGACAAACCTAATCCAATCCTTAACTCATCAAACCTCTTAACCAAAATCATTCAAATTTTCCAAACCACGGTTATCTCAATTCTTACCCGAACATCCATAACCCTATGTTTCTAATAACTTCGGGACAAAGTTTCTAAAAGTAGGGGATGCTGTGACATCCGTCACTTTTCTTTTTATTTTATTTTTATAATAATAATAATAATAATAATAATAATAATAATAATAAAAATAAAATTCAGAATTAGTCATTATATATATATATATATATTTTTTTTCTTTTCTTCTTTCTAAATCAAACCAAACCAAACCATAACCAAACCATAACCCACCCCTTTCTCCTTTTTCTCAGCCCAGTACGCAGCCCAGACCAACACAGGCCCATTAAACCGGCCCAAACCCTCTCCTCTTCACCAAAAAAAAAAAAAAGAGAAAACAAGCTCCTGCCGGGACTCGAACCCAGGCAGGGAGCCTGGTCAGACACAACATACACGCGCACAAGCCAGTTGAGCTACGGCTCACATCTGATTTGATTCCAACCCAGATTATATATAAACCCTGTTCGCGTCTGACTTCTTCTTCCTCCTCTGCTGAACTCGAACGCTGTAACCAAAGGCAGCCGTGATTTGTGCCACAAACACCTCCATCATCAAACCCAATCCCGGATTTAATGCACCCTAATCACCTCCCCTTCCTAAACCAGTACCACGCGTAATTATCGAGTTAATTCACGTCTTAATAAGGTAACCGGCCGGAAATTTTGCACCAAGATCATAACACTCGGTTTCATCACCAATATATAAATCGAACACACCTTTACGTTTCGGCACAGTTACACAATCTAAACCCACGAAAATAAGTAGCTTAATCACGTCCAAGCAGCCTTATCATTGAACCAAAACTTGCGACCTGTTCATACTCGTGTTCGGCTCTAAAACGTGATTGTAAGTCGTTTTTCTTGGTGCCGTTTTATTCCTGCATAATGTCCGGTCTAAAGCCCTCTATTACAGAGCATTATCGTGTTCTTAATCGGGTTATTAGATTTTCACCTAGGGTTAGGTTCCTAAGTTGTGTTGGGGAAGAAGATGAGTTATGGATTACTATTTAAATATTATTCTTCATAAATTAATTCAACAAAACAAATGTTAGTGTAGTGGTTGTATGTGTTTTAGGCAAACAGAAAGGGACAGGTTCGACTCCCAGCAGCCCGCGTCCCATTTCATTTTTTTTAAAGTTTTGATTTGTAAATCTATATATTAATAAACAAACACATTAAACTTGAAATATTCTTAATAAATCGAATTTTTACTCAAAAATTATGAAAATTTAGGTGTAGATTCGTGACACCTCATAGAAAATTATCCCACTTTTATTTTCTAGAAAATGTATTATAGTTATATTTTTATTGAATATTATTTGTTTTAATCATATTTAATTGATTAAAAATTCATTTTTATTGATTTTTAATCTCAAAATTTTCGATAAATTATTTCTAATGATTATGAACCGAAATAAAAAAATTATTGGTCAAGAAAACATTTATTTTTATTAATTTTTAATCATTTAAACATGATTTAATCTCGTTAAATCGATTTTAAATATAAATAAGTTTATATAAATTAGGAGAAAATTATTTTCATTAATTTACATTATAAATCATCCATTTTCTATAAAAGTAGCATTTTTAGATTATGACTTGTGTTATTCGTCTTATTTATGTTTAATTAGACATAATTAATCATTTAGTTATTTAAACTATTTAATATCTATTTTATAAATATTTTTCTTATATTATAAAATAGAAATATTCTTATGATTAAAAGTCTTTATTATCATTTGTTGAATCATTGTGTAAACTCAAAATTATTTATTTATATATTTATGATTAATGTATTTATTTTAATTTAGTTAAAGTAACTAACTAAGTTATTTTGTATTAATTATTTAAACATATTTTTTATTCAATAGGTAATACTTATATTATTCAAACCACATTTACAATCTTTCATATATTATTTGTGATATACAACGTTTACATTAACGCGACTTATCATAAAAACTCTAATTCCCCAAATCGACTTAGCAAACCCTAATGCCTTAGACCCTAAATACCATAGACTTTTAGACTTTTCCCTTATTAGTATTCTTATACGTTATAAGTTGAATTCCTTGGAATTCCCATTACTTAGCTCACGACCGCTTAAGTTGGATTTTGATCGCTTTCGCAAACGGTGAGTATTACTTATCCCCCTTTTTCCGCTTTTACAACTTTTGGGGTGATTCATGCACAAGTATACAAAAGTTTCATATTCATTTAAACATACATTTTTATTCATTTACATTTCATATACGTGTCTTGTTTATCTTTGTGCTTATGTTTGACATGAACGTAGCTTACATACAAATATCATACATCTAGACATAACTTATGTTATGGTGCTCTTTACATATAGACGTAACTTATGTTACGGTGCTCATTTAGACATAACTTTGTGTTATGGTGCTCTTTTAGACTCACACGTGTTGAGGTGCTCATTATCAATTACATTGTACAAACTTTACATTTGATCTTTGTCTTGTTTGGTTACTTGCGTGTTTACATAATGCCTTGGTGATGCTAGACACATGAATTGTACTACTTTTCAAAACTTATACTATATGTACAAAACTAAGTAGTACTCACCAATATCATATGTTGACAAAATTATTTTCGTGCATGTTTCAGGATAAGCTGCTTGACGCTTCACATAGGACTTTGGACTTAGATTAAATCAATTATCTTTATTTTGTTGTCTTGTATTTAATTTCACATGTTGTAAAACAATATTCAATAATCATATATTTACATTTTAGTACCATGAGCTTTTGAACAATCGTCACTACGTGGCACCTCGATGATTCCGCCATCGGTTTGGGTGTTACATTGAAGCGACTATCCACACAATCATTTGGCGCGAATCAATCCTGTAAAAACTAAAAACAAACTAAACAACAAGTTAAAAACTTTATGAAGTTCATTAGGACATTTCTGCCCCTACACATCTAAAACATTATGAAGTCGTTTAGGATATTATGAAGTTGCTAAGGGCATGAATGCCCCTGCAAAGCTACATTTTTGCACGAGTCGATAGCTTGACTCGCTTTTCCACGCGCGTTTAGACGCGCGGTCGTGGAATTCAAGTATTTCCACATCCTGGTCATACGGGCCTGCATGTTAAGATTTAATCGCTGCCCGTTGACTTTCAACTAAGTCCAACTTGGACTTTGACTTTCTTGGAATGGTCGTTTTCATAAAAGATTTTCTTTAAAATCGCTTTCGCCCGAATGGAGATTGAGTACGGGCGAGAAGATCGATCGAGCATTGAAAAGAACATCGACCATCCCACGATTAGACTGACACAATGTACAAAGATAATTACAGACTCAATCTATGAAAAATAAAAGAAATATGTAAAATCATAATACTAAAAATTATACACTAAACTTAAAAATATGAAGATATACACTATGAAAATATACAAAAATTAAAATACTAAAAACTACAAAACCAAACTTAAAAATATGACAATATACAAATATGAAAATGAAAATATATAAAATTTTCAATGGAATCATAATCACTCGTGCATCGCGAAGAAGTATAGACCGCTTCTCGCGTGGCACAAATGAATGCAATGACTCAAGGTGCTCGCGCGTCGCAACAAGATAAAGACCATCTTTTTGTTTGCGAGAAAACAACCTCTTAACTGAAAAAAAATATAACGGAAGATGACGGATAGAAACGATGATGGATGCCAATGAAATGAGTTAAAAACGGAAGATAGCGGCTATTCACGTCACGCGAAGGACTCTGGTGATCATGTTCGCGTATCGTGAATAAATAAAGATAAAATCCGCGGTAATTAGGAATTCGCTTAAAGCGAAACCATAAGCCCAGCTTCTCTGCGAATCGCAATGAAGCATTTTTCACAAAAAAATATTTTTATTAAAACCACTTTTATATCAACGAAATTTCCCAAATTTGCTTAACCCAAACCTTTTGTAAAAGCATCCTAACCATCGAATCTCAACATAATATATCCAGACTTCCTATAGATATATATATACAAAAGACTGTAGACACATAAAAATTATAACTATATAAACAGGACAAACAATATGAACAAAGATCAACAAAGAATTTAGAGAAAATTGCTCGAATAGTCCCTGTGGTTTGCACAATTTTCACCTATAGTCCCCAAGTTTTTAAAATTACAGTCATAGTCCTCAACTTTTGGTGTTTCTTAACTCGGATAGTCCTTGGAGTGGCTGTGAAATTACTAAATTACCCTTTTGATGGATGGAGTTTAAATAATCCAGTTAAGTGGATGTAAAATTACTAAATTACCCTTAACCCAATAAAAATAAAAAATCAATTAATTAATAAAATATAAAGTGGGCCCACTTAACCCCTTAGCCAATTATTTTTCTCCACCTATTTTAGTGGGGTCCACCAACTCCATCTTCCCTACCCTATCACCACCACCCACCACCACCACCACCAACCACCACCCACCACCAACACCACCAACCAGCACCTCCTATCGTTATCCCTATCAAGAAAAGCCCATCTCCGAACATGCATAAACCCATCTCCAGACCCCAACTTCTCATACTCCTCAACCATATTCATCACATCATCATCATTCACAACCGACACAAGAGCATCAAGATCCTCATCCGGCTGCTGATACTTCAACACACTCGCCCCCTCAAATAACTCATTCATCTTCCCCATCAGTTCATCAAACCTTATATCCCTGTTAATACTCACAATACGTGTCTCCCCACCTACATACCTTAGCTTCCCATCTTGTGGCCTAGGCAATATACTGCCATTAAAACTACACAAAAACATCAATGGAGGATGATGATCCTCGTTCGAATCAGATACTAAATTAGTGCTTTCCATATCAGTTTTCAACTAGTAATTCCCCCAAATTCCAATTCTCATCCCTAAATTCGTCCAATTAACAACGAATCAATTTCTCGACTAAATATAAAAACAACAACTTCATTGGTGGTTACCAGAGGTGCTGAGGGTGGTGGTTGTCGATGATGACGACTGATGGTTGGTTGTTGTGAAGACGGGTGAGGACAGAGGGTTATGATATGGGTTATGGTTATAGTAGTAGGGTTATGATATGGGTTGGTGGTTGGTTGTGGTGGTGGTGATAGGGTGAGGAAGATGAAGTTAGTGGGCCCCACTAAAATAGGTGGAGAAAAATAATTGGCTAAGGGGTTAAGTGGGCCCACTTTATATTTTAATAATTAATTGATTTTTTTATTTTTATTGGGGCAAGGGTAATTTAGTAATTTTACATCCACTTAACTGGATTATTTAACTTCCATCCATCAAAAGGGTAATTTAGTAATTTCACAGCCACTTCAAGGACTATCCGAGTTAAGAAACACCAAAAGTTGAGGACTATGACTGTAATTTTAAAAACTTAGGGACTATAGGTGAAAATTTTGCAAACCACAGGGACTATTCGAGCAATTTTCTCAAGAATTTAACACTAAAAATCTACACATTAGCAATTAGTTCAAATTCGAACAAATAAATCAAATCAATCAAATTTATACACAAATCAATAAATACAATAATCGATCAAACAAATATATTAACATTCAAATTTACAAATAATCAATAAAACAATCCTATTTAACAAGTAAATTAACAAATATATATGCAACTTATGAACCAATAAATAATCAATCCAAAATATCAACAAACAACTTAATCAAATAAAGAATAGAAACAATTTTATTAACAAATAAACGAACAAATAAAGATTGCTATAAACAAATGAATGAATCAAATAAATAAGTATAGACATATATTCACAAGCATGTACACTCGTCGCGTCCCCGGTAATAGCGCCAAAAACTTGATGCACTGCGAGCGCACATATAAACATGCCCACGCACACTCGCGGCTTTGCGTTTTAAATTTATAAAAATGATTTTAATCTTAGCATTAGAACGCACATTAAAGGGCAAGCGCACCCTGTCACATATGTAGTAAAGCATAGATAAGAACCAAGTATCGATTCATGGACACGCGCGGAGCGATTGTACTGAACCGTTGTCATTGATTAACAGTAAGAAAAGATAGTGAATGTTTGTTTAAACTAATTTAATCTAATTTAAACTAATGCATAGCAAATATATATATATATACACACACACAGACACACACACACACTATAATGATAACCTGAACATGTCAAGTACATAACATATGAAATAAAGACGTGTGATCAACATTCCCATTTTCAGACGATTAGTATCCTTTTCGGGAATCCTAACATGACAACTATATGGAAAGCTAACACGATAAACACATGTTAACCACCTCAAATTGTTCATTAGCGAGCAGCTAATATGATCTCATGTGAATCTTCTAAAGATAAGTTAGTCATCCGTTAAGAGTTTTCTAACCTCACTAATCAAGGAAAGCAATACCGAATACACAATACAACCACCGAGACTAGCATAAAGTAGAGCATTTCACAACCTATTCCATTTTACCAACTTTGAACACAAATCTACTAAGATCGCCATTTTAACCAAAATAACTAGCAAAGATTATCAACCGTGTCAAAGATCAGTAACAACACCATTACGATTTTTAAACCCTTTTACGTGTCGATAAGCATTTCTAATCATTATTCGACTGACTTTAACTCAACCAATACCCGGTTACAGTTTCATGGTGTAAACGTATTAACAAGTTAACTAGTCTACTACCGGTTGATTAAACGGATGGTTTTTCAACATGTATCCGACTAACACAACCGATAATCATCATTTAAACACAATCACAAATCCAACAACAATGAAACAAGGTTGCACTATGATCTTCAAGATTCAAATATGAAAAACACCAAATTCATACAAAACATGAATAACATATAAATGATTGTTCTAACTACTAAAGATTACTTGTTTTTACCCGTAGGTGTACAATCTATAACATGAACATCATAACAAAGCTTCAAAATCAGATTTGAAATAATATTCGGTCAAGAATCAAACCATAAACAAGCAAGGTTATGATGGATTGGATGATGTTAATGGACTTGGATTCCTTCCCAAGCTTGTTAATCGGCTTCACAACAGTTCACGAGCCCTAGAAATCGCCCAAAATCGCCCCAAAATTACCCAATACCCTAAAAATGACATTCTGCGCTGTTTTTAAAGAGCTGTTAAAAGCGCGCGGCCGCTCACTCATCCTGCGCGGCCGCTCACTTTTAAGCGTTCACGACAACTTCGTTTTCAGCAAGCTGATAAAAGCGCGCGGCCGCTCACTCTTTCTGCGCGGCCGCTCACTTTTAAGCGTGCACGACAACTTCGTTTTCTTCAAGCTGATAAAAGCGCGCGGCCACTCACTCATTCTGCGCGGCCGCTTGGATTGACAAACTTTCCTTGTTCGCGCAGAAACCTTCGTTTTTGATCAGGTTTGCTTCCTGGACATCGTTTAAGACTTGTAATCATAAAGATACCCAAATAAGTACCAATTCATCGTGTATAAGGCCAAAAACGTATATAAAGGGGAGTTAAACTGGGCTTTTATATGTATAAATTAACGTATATCAATGTATGAACCAACTCCCGATGATTTCCGAATCATCGAACTGACTCAACTAACCCTGTTAAGTATATTATATAAATGTTTTGCTAAGGTGGATTTATATATTTGTAAAAAGTATTAATACACATTCCGAAAGTCATGACGTGACGATTGAATACACATTCCGAATATTCGAATATCAAGGTGTCACTTAGGATTGAACCCTGGGAACTCATACTAAATACACGAAGATAATGTACATTAAAGTTTACATACATAGTAGTTCTATCTTGACATAATATTTTACTAGCCTATGTCCTTATTTTTCGTAAGCATGTCAAAGCTAAGTCCCAGCTTCTTGAAGCGGTTAAACTTTATACTAACATAGGTAGCTCTTTTATTATTGCACATGTAACGCAATTTGTCAAAAGAGCTATTAAGAATATATATACATTCAACCTTCTTAACTTGCAAGTCTGAACACATACCTTGAGATGAATCTTCTAATGTGTTCAAATTACACTAAAATATCTAACAATAAATACGTAATCTAGAAATAAATAATAATCTTTGGTTAAATTCAGCAAAATATCCCGTCACATTTTGCGCAAAGGATCAACACAAGTTTTTTTTTTTTTTTTATATTATTATTACTTTAATTTATTAATGTAATTTTTATCATTAATGTATTTTTATTATTGATGTAATTAGTTATTATTAATGTATTTTTTATTAATATTCTTATTTGTTGAAACATAAAAGTAAATAAATTTGACAAGTCAGCAAAAGTTATACCGTAAAGTGGGACCACAATCCCTGCGGTGGAAACAAAGTGAAATCTAAGACTGACTGTTGTGGCCCGCAAGCAGCGTGCTGCGAGCCACAGCTTTATCCACGTGGGCGACGCTAGCGACAACAGACCGACGCAATGACTGACGCGAGCGACTAGACGTGAGCCAGCTCGTGTGCGTTAGCGGCTGACCAAGAATTAAATTCAAAATTTAATTACTTTTATTAAATTTTTTCACCCACCTTCCCTATGTATTTAACCCTCATCTTCTTCATCTTCAACAAACTTCCAAATTATTTCTCAACCTTCAACCTTCAACCATGGCTCCTTGGACCGAAGAAGAAGAACTAGCACTCGTGCTCGCCGACCAACAGGTGCACGGTGAAGGTGGTGCAACCGTCGGTGGTACGCCGAACTCACGCGACCAGCAGTGGCACCGGGTGCTACACGAGTTTGGTCTCCTTGTGGGGGGTACAAACCGTACCAACGACTCCATCTCCCACAAATTCGGGGACTTAAAATCGAAGTGTAAAAACTTCGAACGCGCGTACAGGAAGGTGAGGAGAGATCTCCCGGGAGAGAAAGAAGACGTGATCCTCGTGTTTACCCATGTGGAGTACCGTCGCAAGGTTGGTCACCCGTTTAACCACGTTTTGGCGTGGCAAATGTTGCGTTCGGGAAATCACCTACGTGGCTAGGTTTATTTTTTTATGATCATGTGGTTTGTCTAGTGTAATATTTTTTTTGTCTAGTGTAATTTTTTTTTATTCTAGTGTAATTTTCTTTTTTTTAGTGTAATGTTTATGTTTTTATTTTAGTGTAATTTTTATTTTATTTTAGTTTAATGTTTTTTTTTTTTAAATGTGGTAAATAATTAAATATATTTGGTAAAAAAACCCGCTAACCCTTACCCATAGCACCCTCACGCGAGCACTCGCCGGCCGCTACCCAGTGTCACGTAAGCGTTGACGTGGTTAAATATTATTAGAGAAATCTCTCGCTTACCTCTACCCACAATAGATAGGCTAACGTGACACTAATGTGACGGTTTCTATGGGTGTAAAAAATGAAAGCATACCCGATTGTCTAACACCATGAAAAAACATGATAAGATACGAGTAAAGTGTGTGTATACACTAATACACATGTGTTGTAGGATAAAACTTTATTAACATAATTGATTAGCTTAATTAATAATATTTATAAAAAGACTAATAACTTTTTATTTAGTGTTTATATTATTGTAATAAAATCTTTAATTTCTTTGCCGAGCTCAAATAAAAGGGTTTGCGTGTCGATGTACATAAGGTTTTCAATACATGAACTTATGAGATTAGTTCCTAGGCCAATAGTGTGGTCGCCACTATATATGTACTAGATTTAATTTCTCCTACCTATACCAATGGCTCCTACCTTTACCCACCTTAAGTTTAAATGCTCAAATTTCTTCAATTTTCTCCAAACTTTGTATACATGAAACTTAATGCATGTAATTAAAAGATTTAATGTTAATTATGCATAATATCATGAATTGGTTTTGAATACTTAAGTCTAGCATCTTCGATGAGCTGTGGTATCACTAGAAACAATATCTCTATCATCTAGAATAGATGCATGATTTGCGTTATAACATTCTAAAATCTACAATTAGCTTTGCTGGTACTAAGGTTTTAGAAAGTAGTTAATATTTTAATAGAATATAAATTTAAAAGAATATAGCTTTTTTTTTTAAAAAAAAAGCTATAATCATTTGTTACTTTATGAATTTAACAATATATTAGCACGTGTGTACATGTGTACATGTGTGTGTCTCCGTGTGCCCACATCTATAGTGTTTGTGATCAGTCTCCTCAACTGTGTATCGGGAGGGGGGGGGGGGTTGCATATTAACAATGTATTAGTGGTCACAAAAAATAATTTTATTCGTTATTCTTATCTATATATATATATATATATATATATATATATATATAGGGAAGGGTTATCTTGAGAACTTGAGTTTTTGTAAGAACCTTGAGAACCATTTTCATCCATTGATCAATTCCAATCAAAGGCTAAGAATTAAGGAGGGGTATAATTATAAAGTGGGTAATAAAACCTTATTAACATAACTCAAAAAGGACAATCTTGTAAAATCACATATCATCACCTTCATCAGTCCTCTTCGCTCAAAACCCAGCTCATCCTTCACCAATTTCTGACCAGCAATCAGACAACCAATGTTCACCAATTTCAGTCATAGCAGCAACATAACTAGTTTCGTCATTTAAACACTTGTTGATCATTTCACCGAGTTGAATCGGTTCATCAAACTCGAACTTGGTTTCGGTTTAGGTTTTGGCAAACTGAATTATTCCAGATCTATTACAGAACTAATGTTGCTCGGACACACTTGACTTACCTTTCTGTCAATGGATCCACGACGGATCGATCTCGGTGTTGTCATGTGACGTCAACTATTTGGGATGGGCGCGAATGTTGAAGAAGGTCGTGTTGTGTCGGATGCCATCGTTGTGGTTTTCTGGATTGGAGATGCTGGTGGCTTCATGCCCCATGCCTCAGGTTGCAGGAAGTGGATCTGTATAGTTGTATTAGTTTGGAGATATAGAGGCGAGTGTGTTGTCGTGTGAGGTGTAGTTCACGATAGCTTTGTTTTGGGTAATCCGGTGGTTGAATTGTACATCTTTTATGAACTACCTACAGATTCTAGTAATTAGACATCCTCTATCATGAATGTTAGCTGTTTCATGCTCCTAGTCGAAAAAATGACCATTTGTGGACTGGTTATTGAATGTTGGGAAATGAAGGTGTAATGAAGCCAAAATAAATTTCCATATGTTATAAAATACGCATAACTCATAGATATGAAGGTCTATACATCGTATAATCATAACAACTAACAATAATAAGCACATATATAAACTTACTCATGGGTAAATCATAATAGTTAAAAAGGGATGTGTAGATATGAAGATTTACACATGTGTAGATATGATAGCTCAAAAGTAAAAAATAGATATCAAGATGTACACATGTGTAAATTATACTAGTTAAAAAAACTAAACATATATGTAAGATTTACACATGTGTAAATCATAGTAATTAAAAAATAAGCATAGATATCAATGTTTACACATGTGTAAATCTTAATAGTTATACAAAAAATTAGCATATATATGAAGAATAGCATAGCTATGAAGATTTATACACTTACAAATCATAATAATTAAAAAAAACAGGCATAGATATCAAGGTTTACACATATACGTGTAAGGTATAATAGTTAGGCAAAATGAACATATATATACACATGTGTAATATGACAAATCAAAGATGTGACAATTAACATTTTATGCAACGGTTAGTAATTAGACACAATTATTACTTAAGAATACAATTTTTTACTCTTAAATCATATATGTTATTCACTTATTCTACACATGTGTAAATTATAATAGTTAAAAATAAGCGTATATATGAGGTTTTACACATGCATAAATCATAATAGTTAAAAAAAAGTACATGTATGAAGATTTTGACATGTGTAAATCATAATAGTTAAAAAGAGAATTTTATGAATGTTTGCACACGTGTAAATAATGATAGTTATACAATAAGAATATATATCATGGTTTACACATGTGTGACTTAAATTACTTAAAAAATACGCATATATATATATATATATAAAGGTATACACATGTGTAAATTATAGAAATTAGAAAATAAGCATGGGTATCAAGGTTTACATGTGTGTAAATCATAGTTAAAAAAAGATAAAACAAATCTGAAGGCTTACACATATGTAAATTATAATATTTATATAAAAATAAGCATACATATGAATCGAAGCATAGCTACGGTGGTTTACACATGTGCAAATAAAAAATATTAAAAAAAATAAGCATAAATATCAAGGTTTATATATGTGTATGATATGATAGTTAGACAAAATGAAAATACATATGAAGGTATACACATGTGTAAACCATTAGGGAAATACATGGCATTTACACATATGTACTTTAATGGCTTACACATGTGTAATATGATAAATTAAAGGATGTGACTGTTAACATTTTTACATAGTGGTTAGTAATTAGACATAATTATTACTTAAGAAGACAATTGTAATTCTTAAATTTTAAGCAATTTACTTATGTGACTTCGGTTAGTAATTGACATATTTGATAACAAAGAACCCAAACTCTTGATATTATGTTATTTACACATGTGTAATTTAGTTGCAATGCACATACATATTGACACGTTATAAAATAAACCCGTACATATGTGAATACCGGAATCATGACATCATAAAATGTAAAATCCACCAATTGAACAAACATAAAACATACGTAGTAACTACATAAAATCGAGAATGGGTACAAATAGTTTTTCTACTATTCTTCAAAAGTGAAGTCCGCAAATAGAACAAACATTACTTCGGATTAATAACGTGTACAAATACTTATTCTACTATTCTTCCAAGGACCACCAAGATTCAAAATGAATTCTATGTTGGTCTTGACCTTTACATCTTAGTATCAAACGTCGCTAGCTGGTGCGTGAACTAGCCTATCCTGAACATGAATCAGACATTACACATGTGTAAAACAGACGAACAAAACAATTACATAGTATGTTAGATTAATGTATAAGCATAAATTTATCATATTGTAACCTTCACCATCTCTGTCACTTCCTTGAGGTCAACCACTAGAAAATCCTAAATTCAATAAAGAAATCTAAACAATCCATTACATTCAAATATATTTTCGACAAAATACATGAAAACTTTTACCAAATGCTTCAAACGGCCAATTTGCTGACAACATCGATATATACCGTATAGAATTGGTCACTCAAAGTTCTCAATGATAAAACTATTAACATACCATAGGTTTCCATTTCCATATTCAATAACATAGCCTTTTCACCCCTCTCCATTTTGTGAAATCAAATACAAGAAACTTCTACAAATGACATACATGTGCGCTAGCTCTCTCAACCATTGTATCAAACACTTGGAGGGCTTCATCAAACATAGCATCTAGAAGCCAACCCACCAATCAACATACACGCAACCAAAAGTAAAATCCCAACACCATTAATCCTAAAACAATTATCATACGCATCATCATATCTGTTTTGTTCAAACTGTAACACCCCGGACCTAGGGCCCAAAATTTTTTCACACAATATTATTATTTTATCATTATTAAACGACCAAAGAAGGATAATAAACCATATGATTTGGTACGAAACTGAAAACCGAACTATTATTAATAAGTATTATACGTGAGCGTACGATACGTAACCAAACTAATACCGTTAACGAACTTAAACCCGGACCCGAACCATAGTGGTGAGTCACCAAGGGGGGACACATGTCCTCCCCTTGTGAAGACAACACACTTATAAAAACCATTTGAACCCAAATGGTTTTGTTAAAACCATTACCCAAACCCACTATATAAATAGACCAACCCACCCAACCCCTTTCCCTTTCCTGCTGAAACACAACACACACACATTACATCTAGAGAGAGAGAGAGAGAGAGCCAAGGGGAGGCTCCCGGCCACCACCCTCCACGGCGGAGCTCCGACGAAAGACCGGCGGCGTTCCCCTCAACCACACACCCACCTACTCCCTTCTTCCTGATAATCGACACCCACAACCACCCCAACCTCCAGATCTGTTAAATTAGAGAGAGAGAGAGAGAGAGAGCTAGAGAAGAGAGAGAGAGAGAGACGCGGAGAGAGGAAGAAGGAATAAGAAGCGGCGGTGACGGGTGTTTACAGTCAATCAACCGAGGTAAACCTTATCCCACCTTCTACCCCTTGATTTCATATTTAAAGTTATATGGTTGAGGGTTTGATAATTATTATTGTGGATAAGGTGATAGTGGTGGCTCGCAGAGGGTCCGGAGGGTGGCTGAAGCCAAGGGTAGGGGTTGTCAGGGGCTCGGTGGTGACAGGCGGTGGTGGTACAGTGGCGAGGGTTCGATAGGATGATGACGATGACGAGCAGTGGTTTGGTCTTGGGCTTCAATTATAGAGGATAGTGGTTACAGGTGGGAAGCCGAGTCAACCGGGTTTTGACTCGGTCAACAGAAGTCAACTTGGTCAACAGACCAGTCAACTAAGGAGACCCGATAGGTACGGACAAGAACTAGAGTTATCTAAGTAATACTATTATATCTGTTTCGCGTAGCACGTGTGGGATTTTGACCAACTCATGGAACGACTCGACAAACGAAACCGCATATATATATACACACATGTAATAGTATAATAAGTATATATGCTTATAAGACGATTGTTTTAGAATTAGGACACTTACTTGTATACGAGATAATAAAAGGTTTGATGGTTAAAACATTGGGACTTATAAACATTATAAATGACTCTTGGGACATAGGGGCGATGGGTTGTATATGTATGGATAAATATAGCAAAGATAATGATATAGAAGCATGAGGATGAAACATAGAGACCCTGGACCTTGACACCTATGAAATATAAAGAAATCAACGACATGGATGAGAAGAGAACTATTGGATAATTAAAGATGACTTGATAATAGAACGTTTGGAACTATTAAGGTTAGATAACCATACATGATATTGATGGCGATTTGAACATAAGAACATAATAGCGGAACATAATATAATGTTGAACGCAAGGGACAAAGTGTAGTTGGAAGTAAATACAATTGGACATGTTATGGATATATGGACACTTTGGGACATAATAATGAACATAGAGAATAAAATCGTCACTTGAATCGTATAGACTTTTATAAGCACTATAACTTAGACTTTGGATTATTAATTACAACTCGGATTACAATATTTAGGACCCAAGATGATAAGTTTGATGTATAGAAGTTTGGACCCGAAGTTATGCAACCACACGACTAGATAATACACTAAAAGCAATATTGAAAACTAGAAAGGTTCTAGTTGCCCACACGTGTAACCGCGAGATTGGTTACACGCACTAATGCTTATAAATATTGAGTAGGATCTTGCCAGTGTATGAAAGACGGAATCTTAACTGGAATGCTATGAGATCATGAGAAACGCTACTAAGGTGAGTTCCGTGTACCATTCCCCTTTTTGTGTTTTACTGTTTTGGGGTGAATGCATGTTTCTGTTTTATAAACTATGGTGATGTGACAAGATATTAGCTGCCGGATAACACTGACACTCATTAACTCAGAGGTGAGCCGCTTAATATGTGGGTAGTACTACTTGGGGAATCCCCCACGCACAGTGGACCCGGGACGTTGGGCCTGGGAAACCCTCCACTGAGGCCTGCGGACCGTTGCGGCATATATTATGCCTTGTAGATCTATAATGGCAGTAGATAGATCTAGTGTTAGGGTTGAGGGGTCGCTTGTACATCACGTATGTTAAACTATGTTGAACTGTGTAAACTTATTTTGAACTGATAAACTATTTTCGGATCCACTTACTACTTATACGGACTCACCAGCGTAATTGCTGACCCAAACTCTTTTAAGCATGTGTTCAGGTACTGCGTTTGGATGATCAAGAAGAAGAGGTATATGCTTGCTTGTGTGGATTAGAGATTATCATATTAGAAGGTTCGAGCTTTAAGCGTTGCGGTTTAGAGCATCTAGAGAAATGTACGGATAGAGATCGGATCGACTAGTGGATTACACTCCTCAACTGCTTCGACGGCCGCCGCGTCTCGTCCCTGCATAGATATTAGTTTATTTATTTAACTTGTGTATTTATATATTTTTGGATTAGAAATTGTATAACACTTAAATATTAATTACCGTTGCTTCCGTTGTGCAAGTCTGTTACCAAACTGTCGTTTCGACCCGACCCCTCCGGGTCGGGTTGTTACAGTTGGTATCAGAGCAACGGTTGTGGCGAAACAGGATATCTCCGAATATCCTATACCACACCAGGACAACTTAGAGAACTTAGCGTTTAAGGCTCTAAGACTACCTAGCTAGGGAATGCCTTGAAATCACATAAGACTGACCAGAGAAAGAAACGAAATAAGTTGAAACTTGAGTACCTGAACACACTAGAATGCTTACAGAGACTCGGAACCGGTATGCGAACCTTGTTAGATAATTGAATAATGACTACGACGGAGATTACTAGAATAATTTCGTGAGGTAAATTGACAGTTACACTTGACGTCATGTAATTGTGAATTTACAGGCCCGAAAAAGTTCTAAGAAATCCGAAGAGTCGCAGAGATTTTTAGTGAGGACAAAAAAAATAAGACGATGAACTTAAGTGCGGAAAATGAACGACATTGAAGTTTGAGAAAACGGACCAAGTTAGAGAACGAAAACAAATATGTGATATACTCGTATGACAAAAGTAAGGGCCTGAAACTAGACATACTTGGTACGATTTGCGTGTTACGATAGTATATATGTATATATGTGTATACCTTCGACCGTTGTAGTACTTAACTTTTTGACTTGTATATATATGCGTACCATGAACTTAAATGAATATAGTTTTACGATTAAGATGTGAACTAACCATGAGAACCAGGTACCTCGCCAAAACTTGATGCTGCAATTTGAAACAACCCGAAATATCAAGGTGAACCTTGAATGACTTAGCAAATATATAATATGTAAGTTTGCCTTCAAACCAAATAGTTTTTGACAATTGTAAGGTTCATATTATGTGGTTCACGTGTAGGTATAGGTTGAATTTTAGACCAAATATAAGAAGGTAAAACCATGGGTTACTAGACTATTTCATTCGGATTTGATTAATAACGATTTTTGCAGATTCAAGTTGAGAAGAGTATAATGGAATAGTAACCGCATAACAAGTTCTAGAACTAATTCGGGCAGTGACTTAGGCTCAAAAACTTACCAAATACATGGTCATCCAACCCTCGTTAACCAAGAAACTAGCATAGAAGCTACATGAGGTAAACGTAAACATTAGTATATGTTCCATCCTTTTAATATTCTAAATTATTTCCAAAAACTTTGGGATTAGATCCGTAACATTCTAATATAGCGACGAGTAAGCCTTATAAAACCTGTTAGAACTAGATAGGTAGGCTCCAACTAGGGGAGTAAACCCGGATAAGACGAACGCACGCTTATATCGATAATTCTAAGATCCAACGAGATCATTTTAGTTTACAAATTTTTCTAGCAAGAAAAGTTTATCATAGTTAGATTCTCTTATTTCGGACTTGGTTTATATCAAACTTCGCAAAGATTTAAGTTAAATATGGTATGCTGGATTTGTGATCACATAGCAGAGCTTGGAGATGATTCCCAAAGAATCAATAGAAATACCAATAAACCGTATTCAATGGCGTATGTACACCGTGAATATTCAATCCGGTGACCCGAAGAGACTAAGATTAATCATTTCAAGAGGTGTTCTTAAGGTTAATATATGATTCGTTACCTTACCGCTCCATATTGTCTCTAGATTAGTGTCAAGATATATGTAAGAAACATGTTAGAATTATATACGGCAGGTCTTAACGAGGGGAGTGAACCTAAATACAACGAAAACCCTACATAAGACGTGACACACATAGATCGATACTACTAAGACTCGACTAAACCACATTTTAGTGTTTAACTCACACTAAAACATAGACTTTAAGAATTATTAACTTTTAGAATACACTTAGGATTTTGACCAGGTACATTTTTAGTTATATTTTCTATCAAGTTTTTGGGGAGATTTTCAGTACGTTTATGAGGTATCATTGGTGTGGTGGGTTAGCTGCGGTACACCCTATATATAAACACCAATGGTACATCAAAAATGGAACTGAGAATCGAACCAAGAACCAACCGTAATATGACAAATGTATAAACCATTTGTTTTAAAAACTAAACATAGCTTGAGGCTTGGTGTGGAATCACCTAAAATTATGATCGAGTTTAAGAAAATAATTACGTAAGCACGGGTGTGTAGACCCAAACATTGAATCCGAGAATGGGCATACTGGATTTGTTCAATGGATAGCTCAAAAATAATTCCGAGGACGGAATTCCATTAACGGGGGGAGAATGTAACACCCCGGACCTAGGGCCCAAAATTTTTTCACACAATATTATTATTTTATCATTATTAAACGACCAAAGAAGGATAATAAACCATATGATTTGGTACGAAACTGAAAACCGAACTATTATTAATAAGTATTATACGTGAGCGTACGATACGTAACCGAACTAATACCGTTAACGAACTTAAACCCGGACCCGAACCATAGTGGTGAGTCACCAAGGGGGGACACATGTCCTCCCCTTGTGAAGACAACACACTTATAAAAACCATTTGAACCCAAATGGTTTTGTTAAAACCATTACCCAAACCCACTATATAAATAGACCAACCCACCCAACCCCTTTCCCTTTCCTGCTGAAACACAACACACACACATTACATCTAGAGAGAGAGAGAGAGAGAGAGCCAAGGGGAGGCTCCCGGCCACCACCCTCCACGGCGGAGCTCCGGCGGAAGACCGGCGGCGTTCCCCTCAACCACACACCCACCTACTCCCTTCTTCCTGATAATCGACACCCACAACCACCCCAACCTCCAGATCTGTTAAATTAGAGAGAGAGAGAGAGCTAGAGAAGAGAGAGAGAGAGAGAGACGCGGAGAGAGGAAGAAGGAATAAGAAGCGGCGGTGACGGGTGTTTACAGTCAATCAACCGAGGTAAACCTTATCCCACCTTCTACCCCTTGATTTCATATTTAAAGTTATATGGTTGAGGGTTTGATAATTATTATTGTGGATAAGGTGATAGTGGTGGCTCGCAGAGGGTCCGGAGGGTGGCTGAAGCCAAGGGTAGGGGTTGTCAGGGGCTCGGTGGTGACAGGCGGTGGTGGTACAGTGGCGAGGGTTCGATAGGATGATGACGATGACGAGCAGTGGTTTGGTCATGGGCTTCAATTATAGAGGATAGTGGTTACAGGTGGGAAGCCGAGTCAACCGGGTTTTGACTCGGTCAACAAAAGTCAACTTGGTCAACAGACCAGTCAACTAAGGAGACCCGATAGGTACGGACAAGAACTAGAGTTATCTAAGTAATACTATTATATCTGTTTCGCGTAGCACGTGTGGGATTTTGACCAACTCATGGAACGACTCGACAAACGAAACCGCATATATATATACACACATGTAATAGTATAATAAGTATATATGCTTATAAGACGATTGTTTTAGAATTAGGACACTTACTTGTATACGAGATAATAAAAGGTTTGATGGTTAAAACATTGGGACTTATAAACATTATAAATGACTCTTGGGACATAGGGGCGATGGGTTGTATATGTATGGATAAATATAGCAAAGATAATGATATAGAAGCATGAGGATGAAACATAGAGACCCTGGACCTTGACACCTATGAAATATAAAGAAATCAACGACATGGATGAGAAGAGAACTATTGGATAATTAAAGATGACTTGATAATAGAACGTTTGGAACTATTAAGGTTAGATAACCATACATGATATTGATGGCGATTTGAACATAAGAACATAATAGCGGAACATAATATAATGTTGAACGCAAGGGACAAAGTGTAGTTGGAAGTAAATACAATTGGACATGTTATGGAGATATGGACACTTTGGGACATAATAATGAACATAGAGAATAAAATCCTCACATGAATCGTATAGACTTTTATAAGCACTATAACTTAGACTTTGGATTATTAATTACAACTCGGATTACAATATTTAGGACCCAAGATGATAAGTTTGATGTATAGAAGTTTGGACCCGAAGTTATGCAACCACACGACTAGATAATACACTAAAAGCAATATTGAAAACTAGAAAGGTTCTAGTTGCCCACACGTGTAACCGCGAGATTGGTTACACGCACTAATGCTTATAAATATTGAGTAGGATCTTGCCAGTGTATGAAAGACGGAATCTTAACTGGAATGCTATGAGATCATGAGAAACGCTACTAAGGTGAGTTCCGTGTACCATTCCCCTTTTTGTGTTTTACTGTTTTGGGGTGAATGCATGCTTCTGTTTTATAAACTATGGTGATGTGACAAGATATTAGCTGCCGGATAACACTGACACTCATTAACTCAGAGGTGAGCCGCTTAATATATGGGTAGTACTACTTGGGGAATCCCCCACGCACAGTGGACCCGGGACGTTGGGCCTGGGAAACCCTCCACTGAGGCCTGCGGACCGTTGCGGCATATATTATGCCTTGTAGATCTATAATGGCAGTAGATAGATCTAGTGTTAGGGTTGAGGGGTCGCTTGTACATCACGTATGTTAAACTATGTTGAACTGTGTAAACTTATTTTGACCTGATAAACTATTTTCGGATCCACTTACTACTTATACGGACTCACCAGCGTAATTGCTGACCCAAACTCTTTTAAGCATGTGTTCAGGTACTGCGTTTGGATGATCAAGAAGAAGAGGTATATGCTTGCTTGTGTGGATTAGAGATTATCATATTAGAAGGTTCGAGCTTTAAGCGTTGCGGTTTAGAGCATCTAGAGAAATGTACGGATAGAGATCGGATCGACTAGTGGATTACACTCCTCAACTGCTTCGACGGCCGCCGCGTCTCGTCCCTGCATAGATATTAGTTTATTTATTTAACTTGTGTATTTATATATTTTTGGATTAGAAATTGTATAACACTTAAATATTAATTACCGTTGCTTCCGTTGTGCAAGTCTGTTACCAAACTGTCGTTTCGACCCGACCCCTCCGGGTCGGGTTGTTACACAAACACCTCCCGAAGAAGCTCGAAAACGCTCTAAAACCAAATTAATTGAAATTAACAGAAACCATATGAACTAATATTACACAATCATTACTAAAATTACACAATCATTGTGTGCATTGATTTTAGGTTAATCCATATTATGACATGCTTTAAGTTAAAATAATGGAACCGCAATTTCATAGAATCATATTAACAAGGGAAAAAAAAACAATAAAATTTCACAATAACATGAAAAATCATATTATCAAGGATAGAAACAATAATATTCCACCATCATCTCAATTTTCGTTATATAACAAATTTAAACCATAAATTAAATGCTATTAAACCCAAAAATTAACAATTACTAACCATTTTCGTTAGATTAAAACTCTAAAACCTAGATTCGGATCGTGCAATTAAGAATAAAAAAGATCGAGCAATTAAAAATCAAAGAGATGAAGTTACCTGAAACAGATCAGACCTTGCAATTGTGAATTGACAAACAGATGAAGAACTCATGATAGATTGAATTATATGATGAATAGATGAATAATTGAACTATGGATTATGGAAACCCTATGAATGCAGATGCAGATCGTGGTTTTTATGAGATATGTATGTGTTTTCTTGTTAGGGTGTTTGGGGAGGAATAATTACTAATTTACCCTTTTCATTAAAACTTAGGGGTAGATAAATGAGTGGTTGAGATTTGTTCTCATTGTTCTCACAAAAGATGAGTGTTTTCATTTAAACCCTCCCCTATATATAGAGTGAGGTACCTATACAAAGTGCATATATACATTGTGTTATAAATTTTAGGCATGATATATAATATTCTTTTGGCATAGTATTATATAGAAAATACAAAACATAGCAATTTAAAATAATAATTAATTTATTATCGACATGCAATCTAAAACATCATGCGAAAAAGTAATCTGTATGTTTTAAATTTCATGTCTAGAATACATTTGATTGTATTTTAAATTGTTACGTTTGGTGTTTTTCAATATAATACAATGCAAAAGGAATAGAAAAAATCATAGCCCAAAGTTAAAACACGATGACTACCTAGACTTGTCACACTTTGTACGACAAATGCACTTTGTACAGGAACACACACACACGCATATATATATATATATATAGTGAGAAGTGTAAGAGGGATTTTAAGAAATTATTTGTAGACATCATTCTAGGATTTAGTCATGATGTCTTGGATTGTTTTATCTAGAAAAACAGTAAACGTAACAATTAAAAACACAAAGCATTGGCAACAGGTTCTTGGCTTAAAACTTAAAACACTATGCCAAAAAAGTTTAGTGTGTTTTAAGTGTTAAGTCGTTTTATAAAGTCCAAAACTATAATACATTGCATTGTGTTTTAAATTGTTTTGTTTGATGTGTTTTTAGCCAAAATATCTCAAAACATTATGCATAAATCTAGAACATTATGCCTACATGTGTATTTTTAGTCCTTCTCATACTGTTCACAAAATATGACATTTGTATAGGAACCCCCTCTCTATATGTGTGTATATATAACAAAGCATAAAAAATAATTTAAATACTTTTTTATTTAATGTCTTTTTTTAAGTTTCAGTTTATTTTATTATTTACCATTGTAATTAATTTTGAGCATATTTTTTTTCTCTTATAACATATAACCTTGGTTTTAAAAAATTATAGGTGTAAAAAACGACGAGTTCTAAAATCAAGACGCGAAGCACACAAGCGGTGAGGTTTTCGTACCAAGGACATAAGTTAATTATACAATTTTTTTATATTCTATATATATCCTATAGGTTTTTAACTTCCACTACCCAAAATATAGCTAAAAATAAGGTTTTTATATGATTTTACCTACATGTACAAGCCAAATGTCACACCACGTCAATGGCGGAAACACGTGGTGTGGTGAAAAGAAAAGTTTCACAGCTAAGATTAGAACAAACACACTTATTTAAAAAGCCATTCTATTTGATATCATAATGTCAAAGTTTTTGAAAATACACGTCCTAGTAAATGAAATCTTGACAAAGACTGACATAAAAAACCATCCTCCGTCCTAACCATGCTCCGGACATCATCCACATCAGTTCCTATAACATATGTTAAAAACGACGTCACTATATAAAATATTGGTGACTTCAAAGTTTTATTTCATACCACAAGTCATTTTAAAACCATCCATGTAACATAATTAAATTAAATATTGTCATATATAAGGAGTAGCGAGCTCATATATGATGTCGGCGACCAATTCTGTGGCCATAACAAAACCAAGACTACTTTTTTCAATTGCCCCGAGCGAGTTGTTTCTACGAATTAACAATCCAGTTCAGAAAATTATGCACCCCGTGGTATGCGTAGATACGCAACCGCGCTATTAATTGAGGGTGAGTTGTCAGGCACTGATAGTACTATCAAAATATACCTTCGGCTACGCACAACCGCGTATTGTTTCCGGTGAGTGGAGGCACCCACATTGGTTCGCCTCATTTAGAAACAATTGGTTATAGTAAAAACGCGAGGACCTACCCCGAGTGATTTTCGTTACCCAGGTACCCATTTTGCCACTAATCAACTTTCTATATGTAACAACAATTTAACACACATATCTTTCCAAAAGGGGGAGAAGATTAAGGAACCAAGAGAGTCACTTGAAGCCAGGATAAAGGCAAAAGTGGCTTAACAATAAAAGGAGGATGAGGCCCAAAAACAAAAAGAAGATCAAGATAGGCTCCTTAAAGAAGCAGAAGTTGCAGCTGAAACATCCCAAGGCCTTAATGAAGAAACTGCTGAAGACTCTGAAAGTACTGAAGACAATCCTTCAATAGTTGATACTTCTATCAACCCTTCAGTAGTTAACACTTCCAACATTCCATCTGAACAGCCTTCTATGGCAACTGAAGACATTCCAACTCACATTCCAAGGCCTGCAACCACTTAAATGCCCGTATTAAACACTGTTCCCATCTCAATGTCAAAAGAATTACTGGAAAAGAGTTTACTTACAGCACAGAAGAAAGCCAAGGAAGATGAGATCTAGAACAGCCTGGAAGCAAGGGATGAGCTACAATGAAAAACTTGAGAAGTATGAAGAAGAGTTGAATAAACTAGCAGCACTTGAAAGAATTGCTGAAGAAGACAAAAGACAACAACTGATGTCTTACATAATCAAGAACAGCAAAACAAAGGCTTATTCACTCAAAGGACTCTCTATGGACGAGCTTACAAGAAGAGCTTAGATTGTAGCTCACAAACTTGCCACCGAAAAAGACAGAAGGGCAAAGAGAGCTAAAGTTATAGATGAATTGGTAGCTAATGGATTTGGTTCAAGAGCCTCTGTGTCAAAATGGAGAGAAGACACACTATTTGACACCTACAAAAGATTCAAGGCTGATAAGGCTGCAAATCCAGAGAAATACAAAACTTCTGAAGTGTCAACTTTAGTAGTTAGAACTTATGGTGCTAAACAATCAACAACAAAGCCTGCTACCAAAAAGAAGCAAGAGGAGACCACAAAGACTGATTTCAAGATGGTATTGCTTGAAGGCAATACAGTAGTTCAAGGAGACTTTGTGATTGATGAACAGCCTCTGCTGACACAATTCAGGGATCCTTCAACATTTGCTTACCAAATACAAAAAACAATAACTGATAAACTGCACACTAAGGTAATCATTGAACATCATTTACCTACTTTTGATATACCTAATATGGTGCAAACAGAAGAAGGAAGAGAATCCCACCTGAGGGTCACTGAAGTAGAAAACATCCCTCACTCAGGAACATCCCAGGAGACCAGCATGGTTCCTTACACTTTAGACTTTGACCAATCTAAAGTACTGATAATAAAGTGGTCATTTACTAATTCAAACTCAGTATTGGTCACAAGGAGAGATCGTTTAAGCAAGGCCTTCAAATCTATGGAAGAACTGAAAAATCTATCTACACAAGACTTGCTCACAATCCAACATCTTGAACCTGAACAAGGATCTCTCACTAATGAAGAACTGCACCAAATCAAGACTTCCATGTTCAGAGAAATCTGGAAGATACTTGATGGCAGGAGAAGACAATAAAGGATTAGATAATGTTTTGGCTTCATCAATCCAGTGGGAGATTGTAAGGACAAAAAGGATTGAAGAAACCACTTTTGCTAACCTTAGTCTAATTCCTATTTCTACCAAAATATGCTAAGTGAAGAACTAGTAAAGAAAGAAGAAGAAATTGCTAAAGAAGGATTCAACAAGTACTGAAGAGTTAAAGATCAGAAGTTCTTAAGTCAAACTAGACAAGTCAACTGAAGAACTACTGAAGACAAACTACTCATCAGTAGTTTGTCACTCATCAGCAGTTGTAACAGAATCTTTCTACCGCCTTATGTTTCAGTAGTTTAGTATTATAACATTACTTTATCTTTTTGTACATGTTTCAAGACTACAGCCTGTTGTAGGATTGCTTTTGATTCAAGTTGCATGTATCTGTTCGTCTATAAATAGATGGGTTAATCCCACTATTTTAGATATTGATTTTATTAAACTGAAATCCTTCAAAGGATTTTACTTGAAATACCATTTCACATCTGAGAAATTCTTTGCATATTTATTATCATATACATTCAATTGCTTAGATTCTCATTAACTGTCTTTAGTTCATTACATCCAGGAGGAGTAATAACTCCTGTTGAAAGTGAAACTTTATAACTGAACACTTCACTTATTCCGCCGTGCAAACTGCTTTGATAAACTTACAAAGACATAAGTGTTCATAAGTAAACAACTGTTAAAGAGCTAACTAATCCAACAACCATCGGTTGGGGTGTTACAATACCCCACCCCTTTCTTTCTCAACACCACAACCACGATCAAGATAAAACCTCATTACAAATTCTCCAAATCTATTCTATTTAGACAAAACCCTATTCTTTTCATTTCTTCAATCCAATCCATAACCTCATTACATTCCAAATTGTTTTGCTCACACAATGTATTAAGTATCAACGAAAAACCCCGATCATTAATGTCGATATCATGATCAGCCATACAACGCAACAAACCGATCGCATTAACCATCTCATCGTTGACACAGAACCGAAAGCAAACAATTGAGCGAATCCACGCTAGGGGTGCACCTAAAATCAAGTATTTTAAAGAACAGTTCAATTGCTTCCTGAAACTTGTTTTTATGTCCGTAAAACTCGATTAAATCGATTAAAATCGACTCAAGTGTTTCGAATTGCTCGTGTTTTTCAAGGTGGTGGTGGTGGATTGAAGGGAATTGGTGAGACTGTGAGGTTTTGATTAGGGTTTTGATGGTGAATTTTGATTAAAGGTGGTGCTGAGTGTAACACCCCAGCCGATGGCGGAAACATCGAGGTGTCACGTAAGAATGAGTATACAGTAGCACATGGTATTCAAGTTTTAATAGAAATTTATTTAAAGTGCAAGTATCCAAAAATGAAAATACATAATAAGTCTTGAATGAAATTCAAATACATCAAATAATCAAATAAAGCATAAACTTCAATTTGTCTCCTCAAGCTAACTCTCTAGACTTCAAGCATCATTATTACCTGTTGAGTTGTAAAAATGGGGGGGGGGGGTCAACTAGAAGTTGGTGAGAATACGTAAGCCATGTCAAGCAATTAAGGTTAAGAATAAAAGTTTAGCAATTCATATGTCTATCGTAAGTTTAAGTCTACATGAATAAACATGAAGTGTTGTATGCACATAATCAAACCTCCGACTAGTTTAGGTCCATCCCGTCATCCATGGTTCATCTTAATATCACGTTGGAACGATAACAATCACCCGCGCTCCCCATAAAAGATGGTCAACGAATCTAGGTGGGATTGTCAATCCAATAGATCTATTATTGAGTATCGCCGGCTTGGCCATAGCTAATGATTATGTATGTTGAAGTTTAAGTCTAACTGTTGTTGTCTAAGTCATGAGGCATTAAAGTTTACAACTAGACATGTATGTAGAATTGCTTAAGTATAATGTTGCAAGTATAAAGAATTGCATAAACATGGTTACGTAAACTCACCTTAGCAAAGTATTAAGTCTCGAGAAAAAGAATAAGTGTAGCCCCAAAGTTTCCAAGTATTACCCTATGTATAAGGTAACAAATATGTCTAAGTCTTTCTAGTGTACAAGTATTTTCTAGGGTTTCGAATCGGGGATAAGTATTTGTTTGATTAATAATCAAATTGTTTATTAAGTATAAGAAATTCAATAAATAAATAAACAAAAGTCTTTGTGTAAACTTTAGATTAAAGGTGGTCACAATATAAAGTTTTAAGTATGAAAATAATTTTTATAAAATTATTTTCTTAAAAATAGAATATTTAATCTATTTATTTCAAATTGTCAACATATAACTTTAATATCTAAAAACATTAAAACTAAAGAATTTTTAAATTAAAATTTTTATTTCTGTTCTAAATGGGCAGAAATAATTTATATAAAATTTTGGTGCAAAAATATTGAAAAATGAATTTATTATGATTTATTTATGATTAAAAATAACAAAAATTGATTAAAAATATTAAATAAATGATTTTTCCGAAATAAAAATCATTTCAGAAATGTTTAATGTTATATAAACTCAGAATAATTTTTGTGGGAATTTATATAATCGTTTTGATATTTTTATAGAATTTTATAATTAAACTAGAATAAACTTGAAATATTTATTATATGTATTAAATAAATAATTTTCGGAAAAATAAAAATTGTATGTTAAACTTTTCTACTAGAATAACCTAAAATAATTTTTGTAGAATTTATAAAGGAGTTTTAGTATTTTAAAACCAATTTTAAAAATATAAGTGAATATATATAAAACAAAAAGGTAAAAAAAATGTTTTGTTCAAGCTGGGAATCGAACCCGGGTCTGACCCAGTTGGAAGGTTTTAAATCACAAGTTCAGACCAGTTGGTCTTAACCCTGAGAACCTGCGTGCCCCGGTTAACAAACAGACATACACAACCACTTGATCTAGATCAGTGGTTGTGTTTGTCTTGTGTCTGTTTTAAATAAATACACAAAGTCTGCAGAAGTTTATCCCCAAATCAATTCGATCGAGCCCTAGTTTAACAATAATCTGATTTGCACAACAATAACCCAATTAATCATAGGGTCATTGTTGTGAAATGGCCGATGAATTAAACCGTATAAAAACATTATAACATACCAAGCATGATCGTGATTATTGAATGGTCAAACAGAAAAGTCAAACGCGAACAAATGAGCTTGAAAGGATGATTATTTATCAGAAATTGGAGATGAGGAAGAATAGATCGGCGAGTAGAGAGTATAATGGAGGGTTCAATTTATAGTGTGGGGTGCTAGTGTTACGAATTGGAATGTTTGACTCGTTTAAAGTCTATGACGCGTTAATTGACAATAATTGGGAATGTTTTGATGATAATTGGTCGTGTAATGGACGCGTATCAGTCAAACAATCATCAATCATACCATAACAAGGATCAAACGCGTTTTAGATGGATTGATTATGGTAAATTGTCTTCACAGTTGACTTTCCAAGTCAACTGTTAAGACTCCAATACGTTATATAATTAAAATGTGTTGAAAACTAACCAAGTATGTGGTGTAGATCAGCTGGTTGTGTGGTGGGTGTATATTGAACCGGCCATGGGCTCGGGTTCGAATCCCGGCCCAGGCAATAATTTTTTTGATAATTATTTTCCATATATATGTATAATATATATTTATAGCATAGTATTAGGGGTCCAAATGCGTCACGAAATATATTTTAAAAGGACGATAAATGATGAAACTTGACGTTTTATTAATAATAATCGTAACGTACAAGGAATTTAATGCGAAATGTTACAGTCTCCCCTACTTTTAGGAACTTCGTCCCGAAGTTGGAGTTGGAGAGTCTGGTGGGAAAAGATGTGGGTACTTAGACTTCATCTGGTCCTTGCGTTCCCAAGTGAACTCTGGACCTCGTTTAGATTCCCAACGAACCTTAACGATCGGAATGCGGCTGCGCTTGAGTTTCTTGACTCTAGTATCCATGATCTCGACGGGTTTCTCGACAATGTGCATGGTTTCATCGATCTGCACATCCTCAAGAGGGACATGGAGGTTCTCATCTGCTAAGCATTTCTTGAGATTCGAAACATGAAAGGTTGGGTGAACATTGCTTAGCTCAGGTGGAAGATCAAGTTTGTAAGCCACTTTTCCAATTATTTGTATGGGGAATTCGCTTCTGATAGATCTCGCCCAGTCTCCCTCTCCTTTCTGTCAAGAACTTTGAATGGGCCTACGTATCGAGGAGCTAGTTTTCCCTTTCTACCGAAGCGAATTACTCCCTTCCAAGGGGATACCTTAAGAAGTACAAGGTCCCCGACTTGAAATTCCAAGGGCTTACGACGTTTATCAGCATAGCTCTTCTGACGACTTCTAGCCTTGAGAAGATTATCCTGAATGAGCTGGATTTTATCTGTGGTTTCCTGGATCAGTTCGGGTCCAGTGATCTGGGCTTCACCAACCTCAGTCCAACAGATAGCTGAACGACATTTACGACCATAAAGTGCCTCGAAAGGTGCCATGTTAATGCTGGCATGATAACTGTTGTTGTATGAAAACTCGACCAAAGGAAGATGAGAATCCCATGTGCCACCAAAATCGATGACACATGCCCTGAGCATATCCTCAAGTGTCTGGATGGTTCGTTCAGTCTGACCATCGGTTTGAGGGTGATAAGCAGTACTCAGGTTCAGCTTGGTACCCAAAGCGCCTTGTAAAGAATCCCAAAAGTGAGAAGTGAAACGACCATCAAGATCAGAGATAATGTCCAAAGGTATACCATGACGACATACGATTTCACTTACGTACATCTTTGCTAACCTTTCCACTGAATATTTCTCACGAATAGGTAAGAAATGGGCTGACTTGGTCAAACGGTCGACGATTACCCAAATGCTGTCAAAACCTTTGGGTGTACGAGGGAGTTTAGTGATGAAGTCCATTGCTATGCTCTCCCATTTCCATACAGGAATTTCTGGTTGTTCAAGCATACCAGATGGTTGTTGATGTTCAGCCTTGACCTTTGAACAAGTAAGGCATTTTGCAACGAAAAGAGCGATATCTTTCTTCATACCAGGCCACCAATACGCATAACGAAGATCTTGGTACATCTTGTAAGCTCCAGGATGAATAGAATAACGAGACTTATGAGCCTCGTTCATAAGGAAGGTACGAAAATCATCACGGTCAGGAATCCAAAGTCGATTGAGAAAATAGAGTAAACCATCAGGTTTGGTTTCAAGTTGAGTCTCAGCACCACAAGACATTTCGTCGTACATGTTACCTTGGGTGACTGAAGTATGTTGAGCCTGGAGGATACGATCCTGAAGATCAGTACGAACTCTCGCACAATAAAGTTTGATACGCTCTTTACGACTGAGTGCGTCAGCCACAACATTCACTTTGCCAGGATGGTAGCGAATTTCGCAATCATAGTCGTTAAGTAACTCAACCCAACGTCGTTATCTCATGTTAAGATTTTTCTGGTCGAAGACATGTTGGAGACTTTTGTGGTCCGTGAAAACCACACATTTGGTTCCATAAAGATAGTGTCTCCAAATCTTAAGAGCAAAGACGACAGCGCCCAATTCAAGATCATGGGTGGTATAATTCTTTTCGTGGGTCTTGAGTTGTCTAGACGCATAAGCAATAACCTTGCCTCGTTGCATGAGAACACAACCAAGACCTTGGTTTGATGCATCACAATAGACCACGAAGTCATCATTACCATCAGGTAGAGACAGGATAGGAGCTTCACAGAGTTTCAGCTTAAGAGTCTCAAATGCTTCCTCTTGTTTTGGTCCCCACTCATAAGGTTTACCCTTGTGAGTTAAGGCAGTGAGAGGATCTTGGAGAAGTTGGCAATGAATCGATGATAATAACCAGCCAAACCAAGGAAAGAACGGACTTTTGTTGGAGTTTTAGGAACGCTCCAATCTTTGACAGCTTCGATATTCGCGGGGTCAACATGGATTCCGTTCTTATCAATGACGTGTCCCAAAAATTGAACTTCCTTAAGCCAAAATTCACATTTCGAGAACTTGGCATACAGTTGTTCCTTCTTTAGGAGACCCAAAAATGAGTGAAGATGCTGTTCGTGATCGGATTTTGATTTTGAGTAAATCAAAATGTCGTCGATGAAGACGATCACGAATTTGTCAAGATAGGGTCTACAAACCCGATTCATTAGATCCATAAACACTGCGGGAGCATTGGTCAATCCAAACGACATGACCATGAATTCGTAATGACCGTAACGTGTACGAAAGGCTGTTTTGGGAATATCTTCATCGTGGACTCTAAGCTAATGATAACCAGAACGAAGATCAATCTTCGAGAAATGGGTTGCTCCTTGTAGTTGATCGAAAAGATCGTCAATCCTAGGCAAGGGATAACGATTCTTGATGGTGAGTTTGTTGAGTTCGCGATAGTCGATACACATCCTGAGAGATCCATCTTTCTTCTTAACGAACAAAACAGGGGCTCCCCATGGAGAAGAACTGGGGCGAATGAAACCTTTATCAGAAAGTTCCTGTAGTTGACTAGTGAGTTCCTGCATCTCAGAGGGTGCAAGACGATACGGAGCTTTGGCAACAGGATTTGCACCAGGAACAAGATCGATCCTAAATTCCACTTGTCGAGCAGGAGGCAAACCAGGTAAATCCTCTGGGAAGACTTCAGGATAGTCCCGAATGATTGGGATGTCTTGGATACTTTTGCCTTTGTCTTTCTTTTCTATCACGTTAGCTAAGAAAGCTGTATACCCCTTTCGTAAGTATTTTTGGGCAGTAGTACAAGACATGAGCTTAAGCTCGCCACAAGGCTTCTCACCATAGATCTTCAAAATATCACCAGATTTGAGAGGAATGCGAATGACTTTCTCAAAGCATAGGATTTCAGCACGATGGGTTGACAACCAATCCATGCCTACTATGACATCAAAGCTTCCAAGATGCATAGGAATGAGATCGATAGAGAAAGTATGTTCATCGAGGTTCAACACGCAGTTACGAATAATAGAATCGATCGAGATAGACTTCCCATTAGATACCTCTACCACTAAAGGTTCCTCTAGGTTAGTTTGGGGTAAGTTAAGTAAGGGTTCAAACTTTAGTGATACAAATGACTTATCAGCACCCGAATCAAATAATATGGATGCATAGTGGTTATTAACGAGAAACGTACCATTAACCACCTCGTTGTTGTCGCGAGCCTGATTAGCATTGAGGTTGTAAGCGCGACCTCTAGCACCTTGGTTCTGGTTGCGGTTCTGGTTTTGGTTGCGGTTTTGGTTTTGGTTCTGGTTTCCAAGTCTAGGGCAAGCATCCCTATAATGTTCCGTACTTCCACATTCATAGCACTGGCCACGAACAGGCCTACCATTCTGAGCATTAGGAGCTGGATTATTTCTGGCAGGGTTGTTTTGAGTGGCAGGGGCTTGGCAAGCATTGGTATAGTGTCCATACCGCTTGCAGTTATTACATTGGCGGCATGGTCTGTCAGCAAGATGGTGGTATTGACAAGTGTTACAAAGTGGGTGGTTCCCGACATACGGTTTCTTGGCTGGGTTTTGTGCTGCAGGTGGGGTGGTAGCAACCATGTAGTTCCTAGCCTTGCGCTTCCTGTTGGTTGAGGTCTCAGGCTTAACCTCAATAGCGGGCTGAGGAGTGTCTTTTGCTGCAGTCTTCTTGGTGTTCTTGCGAAAGAGAGTACCGTTCTTCACATGATTATCGGTGAGGGTAGCCGCCAGGCGTTTGGCTTCCTCTAAGGTGGTAGGATTCCTTCCCCATACCATGTCCTGGATTTGCATAGGTAGGCCACCGATATACTTCTCAATGGCTATAGGCAGGGGAGTAACTTTATGTAACACCCCAACCGATGGCGGAAACATCGGGGTGCCACGTATTGATGATTGTTTTCAGTAGCACATGGTATAATATAAATTTTAAATAATTTATTCAAACATAATATCCAAAATGTGAAATAATGTCTAAGAATTCAAATACATAACATCAAACAATAACTTCAAAAACTTCAAATAAACTTCAAGATAAATCCTCATGCTAACTCAAGCCTCAGCTTCATTGTTACCTGAAACATGTTAATTTTGAAAGTATTTTGGGTCAACATAAGTTGGTGAGAATTACATAGGTTTTTGATGATAAATGAATAAAATGTTATGCAATTCATGTGTCATGTTAATCTAGCCCATATGTGAGAAACATATTAGAAATAAATCGAGTGCATAATCAACCCTGCTGACTGTTATAAAATGATACATACCATACACTTATGGTCCCAATATGTTATGCGATAACAAACACCCACGTAACCTTGGTAGGAGGCACGTATCCGGGTGGGATTGTCAGTCCAATAGATCTATCAATGTATACCGTCGGCTTGTACGGAGTTAATGATTATGCTAGAATGGTGCTTACTCTAATCATGCTCAAGACAATATGCAACATAGAAAACACATAAACACATTGATGATTGAATTGCAATGAAAAGTGTTATAACATGTTTCACCCCAAAAGTGGTGATAAAAGGGGCTATGTAAACTCACCTTAGCAAATGTTAACTTGTTGAAAAGATATGATAATTGTGTTGCCCAAAGTGATTCCAAATATTACCCTATAATGAGGTAATATATAATAAGTCTAAGTCTATGTAACTAATATGTGTATCCTAGGGTTTCGATTTGAGGATAATCAATTGTTAAATTTAATTTAAAAATGTTAATTAAATAAAGAAAATTGGATAATTAATGAAAAATAGTCTTTTTATAAAGTTTGAATTTTGAATGAGCACATTAAAGTGTTTGAAGCAATAAAATAATTTTTATAAAATTATTTCATTTAAAATAGATTTTTAAATCTATTTATTTATAAATAGCCAATTATTAACTTTAATAATCAAAAATACTAAAATTAAAGAAATCTTATATTAAAAATCATATTTCTGTTCTAAATGATTAAAAATAATTTGTATAAAATTTTGGTGTAAAAATGATGAAAATTGGATTTATTATGAATTAAATATGATTAAATCTTACAAAAATTGATTAAAAATATAAAATAATTGATTTTACTGAATTAAAAAATTATTTCAGTAAAGGTTGACTTTATAAAAAGTCAGGATAAATTTTGGGGAATTTAATAAAACTGTTTTGATATAATAATGGATTTTTATAATTATAATAGTAATAAAATGATTTAATTATTATAAATACTAAATAAAAGAATTTCTGAAAAATAAAAATTGTAAATAACACTTTTATATCAGATTAAACAAATATAATTTTTTTAGAATTTATAAAATAGTTTAGGTATTTAAAAAGAATTTTAAAAGATTAAAGGATTTAATATATATATAATTAATTTTATTGTTAAAAAGAAAAGAAAAGAAAAGATTACAAAAACCCGGTCAGAGCCGGGACTCGAACCCGGGTGACCATTGTGGAGGGTCAGCGTCTCAACCACCTGGCCTAGGCCGGTGGTTGTGATGATTTCTGGTTTAAAATTAATAAATACAGTAGCGAAAATCAGTATTATCCCCAATTATAAACGCGATGAACCCTAGCTTAACAATCAGATGATTCAAGCAACAATAGCCCGATTAATGTTAGGGCTATTGTTGCTGGGATGCCGAAGAACTAAACCCACTAAAAAAATTAGACTCACAGTGCTTGATTGATGATGATGGTCGGGTCAAAGAAAAAAGTCAACCACGAGCAGAAAATCAAATACAGAGAGAATTTGAGAGAAATAGGGATTGAGAGAGAGTTGTGAGCGATTAGACAAGGTCCAGGAAGCCTCAATTTATACTAGAGGATTAGGGTTAGGGTTAATTAGATGGTTTGACTTTCCATATAATAATACACGTTCAATTGATGATTAGGGCAACGATTGCCGTGTTTTTGATGTGTAATCATGTTGGATTGGGCCGGATTATACACGAATATACCATAGATAGCAACATTACGCGTTAAAACTTGGATTGATTAACAAGGAATTCCCACAGTTGACTTTCCTAGTCAACTGTGGGGATTTAAACACGCGTATATAATTATAATGGGCCTGGGTTATAACAACAAGATAGGCTAGCCCAGTTGGTTTGTGCATTGTGTTGGTTTGGATCAGACCGGCCTTGGCGCGGGTTCGAATCCCGGCCAAGGCAATTCATTTTTTTGATTTTAATTATCACTCACACATATATATATAATATTATATATAGTATTAGGGTTCCATAATAGCGACAAAAATAATAAATGCGAGGATAATTATGAAAACTTGACGTTTTATTAATGTCGATGGTGTAACGTACAAGTATTAAATGCGTAATGTTACAGTCTCCCCTACTTTTAGGAACTTCGTCCCGAAGTTGGAGTTGGAGAGTCTGGTGGAAAAAGATGCGGATACTTCGACTTCATCTGGTCTTTACGCTCCCAAGTGAATTCTGGGCCTCGTTTAGATTCCCAACGAACCTTAACGATCGGAATACGACTGCGCTTGAGTTTCTTGACTCCAGTGTCAACAATCTCGACGGGTTTCTCGATAATGTGCATGCTTTCATCGATTTGCACATCCTCAAGAGGAACATGAAGGTTCTCATCTGCTAAGCATTTCTTGAGATTCGAAACATGGAAGGTCGGATGAACATTGCTTAGCTCAGGTGGAAGCTCAAGTCTGTAAGCCACTTTTCCAACTCTGTCAAGAATTTTGAAGGGGCCTACGTATCGAGGAGCTAGTTTTCCCTTTCTACCGAAACGAATAACTCCTTTCCAAGGGGATACCTTAAGTAGCACAAGGTCCCCAACTTGAAATTCCAAGGGTTTACGACGTTTATCAGCATAACTCTTTTGGCGGCTTCGAGCCTTGAGAAGATTATCCTGAATAAGCTGGATTTTGTCTGTGGTTTCCTGGATTAGTTCGGGTCCAGTAATACGAGCTTCACCAACCTCGGTCCAACAGACAGGAGAACGACATTTCCGACCATAGAGTGCCTCAAAAGGAGCCATGTTAATGCTGGCGTGATAACTGTTGTTGTATGAAAACTCAACCAAAGGAAGATGAGAATCCCATGCGCCACCAAAATCGATGACACACGCCCTGAGCATGTCCTCAAGTGTCTGGATGGTTCGTTCAGTCTGACCATCCGTTTGAGGGTGATAAGCAGTGCTCAGGTTCAACTTGGTACCCAAAGCATCTTGTAGAGATTCCCAAAAGTGAGAGGTGAAACGACCATCGCGATCAGAAATAATGTCCAAAGGTATACCGTGACGACATACGATTTCACTTACGTACATCTGTGCCAACCTTTCCACAGAATACTTCTCACGAATAGGTAGAAAGTGAGCGGACTTGGTCAAACGATCGACGATTACCCAAATACTGTCAAAACCTTTGGGTGTGCGAGGGAGTTTGGTGATGAAATCCATAGCTATGCTTTCCCATTTCCAGACAGGAATCTCTGGTTGTTCAAGCATACCAGATGGTCGTTGATGTTCAGCCTTAACCTTGGAACAAGTGAGGCATTTTGCGACGAATAGAGCAATGTCTTTCTTCATACCAGGCCACCAATAAGAATAACGAAGATCTTGGTACATCTTGTCAGCTCCAGGATGAATAGAATAACGAGACTTATGAGCCTCGTTCATGAGAAAGGTACGAAGATTATCACGGTCGGGAATCCACAGTCGATTAAGAAAATAAAGGAGACCATCGGGTTTGGTTTCAAGTTGAGTCTCAGCACCACAAGACATTTCATCGTACATGTTACCTTGGGTGACTGAGGTGTGTTGAGCCTGGAGAATGCGATCTTGGAGATCGGTACGAACTCTCGCACATTGGAGTTTGACACGCTCTTTACGACTAAGTGCGTCAGCCACAACATTCGCTTTGCCAGGATGGTAGCGAATTTCGCAATCATAGTCGTTAAGTAATTCAACCCAACGTCGTTGCCTCATGTTAAGATTCTTTTGGTCGAAGACATGTTGGAGACTTTTGTGGTCCGTGAACACCACACATTTGGTCCCATAGAGATAATGTCTCCAAATCTTGAGTGCAAAGACAACAGCGCCCAATTCAAGATCATGGGTGGTATAATTTTTCTCGTGAATCTTGAGTTGTCGAGACGCATAAGCGATAACCTTTCCTCGTTGCATGAGAACACAACCGAGACCTTGGTTCGATGCATCACAGTAGACCACGAAATCATCATTACCATCAGGTAGAGATAAGACAGGAGCTTCACAGAGTTTCAGCTTAAGAGTTTCAAATGCTTCCTCTTGCTTAGGTCCCCACTCATAGGGTTTACCCTTGTGAGTTAAGGTAGTGAGAGGAACAGCGATCTTGGAGAAATTGGCGATGAATCGACGATAATAACCAGCCAACCCAAGAAAAGAACGGACTTCCGTTGGAGTGGTAGGAACACTCCAATCCTTCACAGCTTCGATCTTTGCAGGATCAACATGAATTCCGTTCATATCAATGACATGTCCCAAAAATTGAACTTCCTTAAGCCAAAATTCACATTTGGAGAACTTGGCGTACAGTTGTTCTTTCTTTAGGAGACTCAAGATGGAGTGAAGATGTTGCTCGTGATCGGATTTTGATTTAGAGTAAATCAAAATATCATCGATGAAAACGATCACGAATTTGTCAAGATAGGGTCTACAAACCCGATTCATCAAATCCATAAATACTGCGGGAGCATTGGTCAAACCGAAAGGCATAACCATGAATTCATAGTGACCGTAGCGAGTGCGAAAAGCTGTCTTGGGAATATCTTCATCGTGGACTCTAAGCTGATGATAACCAGAACGGAGATCAATCTTCGAGAAGTGGGTTGCTCCTTGAAGTTGATCGAAGAGATCGTCAATCCTAGGAAGTGGATAACGATTCTTGATGGTGAGTTTGTTGAGTTCACGGTAGTCAATACACATCCGAAGAGAACCATCCTTCTTTTTAACGAATAAGACAGGGGCTCCCCATGGAGAAGAACTAGGGCGAATGAACCCTTTATCAGAAAGTTCCTGTAATTGACTAGCAAGTTCCTGCATCTCAGAGGGTGCAAGACGATAAGGAGCTTTAGCTATAGGATTAGCACCAGGAACAAGATCAATACGAAACTCCACTTGTCGAGCAGGAGGCAAACCAGGTAAATCCTCTGGAAAGACTTCAGGATAGTCTCGAATAATAGGAATGTCTTGGATACTCTTGCCTTTGTCCTTCTTCTCTATCACGTTAGCTAAGAAGGCTGTATACCCCTTTCGTAAGTACTTTTGGGCAGTAGTACAAGACATAAGCTTAAGCTCACCACAGGGTTTCTCACCATAGATCTTCAAAATCTCACCAGATTCGAGAGGAATGCGTATGACTTTCTCGAAGCACAGAATTTCGGCACGATGAGTTGACAACCAGTCCATGCCTACTATAACATCAAAACTACCAAGATGCATGGGGATAAGATCGATAGGGAAGGTATGATCATCGAGATTCAACAAGCAGTTACGAATAATAGAACCGATCGAAATAGACTTCCCGTTAGCTACCTCTACCACAAAAGGGTCTTCTAGATTAGTGTGGGGTAAGTTAAGTAAAGGTTCAAATTTCAGTGACACGAATGACTTATCAGCTCCTGAATCAAATAATATGGATGCATAGTGATTATTAATGAGAAACGTACCATTCACCACTTCATTGTTGTCACGAGCCTGGTTAGCGTTGAGATTGTAGGCGCGACCTCGAGCACCTTGGTTCTGGTTGCGGTTCTGGTTTTGGTTTTGGTTCTGGTTTTGGTTTTGGTTACGGTTACGGTTAGGGCAGTTGTTGATGTAGTGATTAGGGTTACCACACTCGTAGCATTGACCACGAGTAGGCCTGTTGTTTTGTTGGTTGGGAGCTGGGTTGTTGTTGTCTTGGGCAGCAGGAGATCGACAGACGTTCACCAGGTGACCATATCGTTGACACTTAGTACAAAATCGACATGGCACCTGTGTGGGATGGTGGTACTTGCAAGTGTTGCACAGAGGGTGAGGTCCGGTGTATGGTTTCTTGGCTGGGTTTTGGGCAGCAGGTGGAGTAGCAGCAACCATATAGTTTCTAGCCTTACGCTTCTTGTTGCTTGAGGTCTCAGGCTTGACTTCAATTGCAGGCTGTGGAGTATCTTTGGCAACAGTCTTCTTGGTGCCCTTGCGAACTAGAGTACCGTTCTTCACATGATTATCAGTAAGAGTGGCCGCAAGACGTTTGGCCTCTTCCAGAGTTGCAGGATTTCTACCCCAAACAGTGTCCTGGATTTGCATGGGCAGACCACCGATGTACTTCTCGATGGCTACCGGCAGAGGAGTAACCTTGTGTGGCAACAATAAGCTAAGCTCATGAAAGCGGGTGTTGTAGGCAAGATTTTCCCCACTATCTTGAGCCAAGGTGTGAAACTCATCCTCAAGCTTTTTAACTTCATTTCGAGGACAGAACTCCTCCTTCATGATCTCTTTGACCTGGTCCCAAGTCATAGCAAGAGCAACCTCGGCCCCACGAGTACGCTTTTCTTCATTCCACCAAGTGAGTGCTCGTTTATGGAGAACACTCATGGCGTAACGAACCTTGAAATTGTTGGGGCACTCACTGTTGATGAAGGTATTTTCAATACCCTCAAACCATTGGAGAAGTCCAGTAGCTCCTTCTTCACCGCTGAACTTTGGAGGGTTACAGGAGTTGAAATGCTTGAGGGTGCAAGCTTGGGGTCCATTATCATTGCCATTGCCATTGCCATTCCCGTTCCCGTTGTTGTGACCATTCCCATTCAATTGGATGACCTGAGCAAGTAAGTTGGGAACCAGAGTTGCGATTTGCTGCGCCATTTGTTGAGAAATGATCGCAGCCAGTTGAGCATCGACCCCATTGTTGTTGTGGTTAGGAACTTGGTCATGGTTGTGGTTATGGTTATCACCACCTTCTTCGTGGTTCTCACCATTGTTGTTGCGAGTGCTGCGACGAGGAGGCATGATCTGTAATAGACACAATGAAATGAATGAGAGTTCATATAAGGAATGTAATCATTTATTCATTAATTAAAACGAATAAACGAAAACGTTGACTTATCAAAGATTCTAAATTTTAATAACATATGAAGACATGCTCTAGCCTATAAGTGAACACTCATCCCGAGAATTCCCAGGTAGGCATCCGGGTCCCTCGTCTGATTGGGATATATGCGCAATGCCAGCCTAGACAGAAGACTCAGAATACAGGCGTTCACCCTTCCAGATTGCACGTGTTCGTTATTAAAATCTAGAACTTCGACGAGATCTCAAGGGGGTTCAGGTTAAACCTGAGGATTTTGTCCTATAATTCTAATGGTGGATCAGGATTGCAGCAGACAATTAAGAGTAGTCACATGTAGGTTTAAGGCATAGGATAAGGATAGGATTAGGGAAGCAATTAGGGTTACAAGTAGGAGAAGCAAGTACTGTTTTAGTCCCTAAGGTTATAGTCTAGATTATTTCTAATAACCTAATTCCCTATAACCAAGGCTCTGATACCAATCTGGAACACCCCAACCGATGGCGGAAACATCGGGGTGCCACGTATTGATGATTGTTTTCAGTAGCACATGGTATAATATAAATTTTAAATAATTTATTCAAACATAATATCCAAAATGTGAAATAATGTCTAAGAATTCAAATACATAACATCAAACAATAACTTCAAAAACTTCAAATAAACTTCAAGATAAATCCTCATGCTAACTCAAGCCTCAGCTTCATTGTTACCTGAAACATGTTAATTTTGAAAGTATTTTGGGTCAACATAAGTTGGTGAGAATTACATAGGTTTTTGATGATAAATGAATAAAATGTTATGCAATTCATGTGTCATGTTAATCTAGCCCATATGTGAGAAACATATTAGAAATAAATCGAGTGCATAATCAACCCTGCTGACTGTTATAAAATGATACATACCATACACTTATGGTCCCAATATGTTATGCGATAACAAACACCCACGTAACCTTGGTAGGAGGCACGTATCCGGGTGGGATTGTCAGTCCAATAGATCTATCAATGTATACCGTCGGCTTGTACGGAGTTAATGATTATGCTAGAATGGTGCTTACTCTAATCATGCTCAAGACAATATGCAACATAGAAAACACATAAACACATTGATGATTGAATTGCAATGAAAAGTGTTATAACATGTTTCACCCCAAAAGTGGTGATAAAAGGGGCTATGTAAACTCACCTTAGCAAATGTTAACTTGTTGAAAAGATATGATAATTGTGTTGCCCAAAGTGATTCCAAATATTACCCTATAATGAGGTAATATATAATAAGTCTAAGTCTATGTAACTAATATGTGTATCCTAGGGTTTCGATTTGAGGATAATCAATTGTTAAATTTAATTTAAAAATGTTAATTAAATAAAGAAAATTGGATAATTAATGAAAAATAGTCTTTTTATAAAGTTTGAATTTTGAATGAGCACATTAAAGTGTTTGAAGCAATAAAATAATTTTTATAAAATTATTTCATTTAAAATAGATTTTTAAATCTATTTATTTATAAATAGCCAATTATTAACTTTAATAATCAAAAATACTAAAATTAAAGAAATCTTATATTAAAAATCATATTTCTGTTCTAAATGATTAAAAATAATTTGTATAAAATTTTGGTGTAAAAATGATGAAAATTGGATTTATTATGAATTAAATATGATTAAATCTTACAAAAATTGATTAAAAATATAAAATAATTGATTTTACTGAATTAAAAAATTATTTCAGTAAAGGTTGACTTTATAAAAAGTCAGGATAAATTTTGGGGAATTTAATAAAACTGTTTTGATATAATAATGGATTTTTATAATTATAATAGTAATAAAATGATTTAATTATTATAAATACTAAATAAAAGAATTTCTGAAAAATAAAAATTGTAAATAACACTTTTATATCAGATTAAACAAATATAATTTTTTTAGAATTTATAAAATAGTTTAGGTATTTAAAAAGAATTTTAAAAGATTAAAGGATTTAATATATATATAATTAATTTTATTGTTAAAAAGAAAAGAAAAGAAAAGATTACAAAAACCCGGTCAGAGCCGGGACTCGAACCCGGGTGACCATTGTGGAGGGTCAGCGTCTCAACCACCTGGCCTAGGCCGGTGGTTGTGATGATTTCTGGTTTAAAATTAATAAATACAGTAGCGAAAATCAGTATTATCCCCAATTATAAACGCGATGAACCCTAGCTTAACAATCAGATGATTCAAGCAACAATAGCCCGATTAATGTTAGGGCTATTGTTGCTGGGATGCCGAAGAACTAAACCCACTAAAAAAATTAGACTCACAGTGCTTGATTGATGATGATGGTCGGGTCAAAGGAAAAAGTCAACCACGAGCAGAAAATCAAATACAGAGAGAATTTGAGAGAAATAGGGATTGAGAGAGAGTTGTGAGCGATTAGACAAGGTCCAGGAAGCCTCAATTTATACTAGAGGATTAGGGTTAGGGTTAATTAGATGGTTTGACTTTCCATATAATAATACACGTTCAATTGATGATTAGGGCAACGAATGCCGTGTTTTTGATGTGTAATCATGTTGGATTGGGCCGGATTATACACGAATATACCATAGATAGCAACATTACGCGTTAAAACTTGGATTGATTAACAAGGAATTCCCACAGTTGACTTTCCTAGTCAACTGTGGGGATTTAAACACGCGTATATAATTATAATGGGTCTGGGTTATAACAACAAGATAGGCTAGCCCAGTTGGTTTGTGCATTGTGTTGGTTTGGATCAGACCGGCCTTGGCGCGGGTTCGAATCCCGGCCAAGGCAATTCATTTTTTTGATTTTAATTATCACTCACACATATATATATAATATTATATATAGTATTAGGGTTCCATAATAGCGACAAAAATAATAAATACGAGGATAATTATGAAAACTTGACGTTTTATTAATGTCGATGGTGTAACGTACAAGTATTAAATGCGTAATGTTACACTTTATGGGGCAACAACAAACTAAGCTCGTGAAAGCGGGTATTATAAGCAAGGTTTTCCCCACTATCTTGAGCAAGGGTGTGGAACTCGTCTTCCAGTTTCTTAATCTCGTTGCGGGGACAGAACTCATCTTTCATAACCTCCTTGACTTGATCCCAGGTCATAGCAAGTGCAACTTCAGTTCCACGGGTGCGCTTTTCCTCATTCCACCAAGTGAGTGCTCGTTTGTGAAGAACACTCATGGCATAACGGACCTTAAAGTTATCGGGACACTCACTGTTAATGAAGGTGTTCTCAATACCCTCGAACCATTGTAGAAGACCCGTAGCTCCTTTTTCTCCACTGAACTTAGGGGGATTACAGGTATTAAAGTGTTTAAGAGTGCAAGCTGGGAGACCATTCCCGTTTCCATTCCCGTTTCCATTGTGGTTTCCATTACCGTTTCCGTTGCCGTTGCAGTTTCCGTTCATCTGGATGACTTGATCCAGTAAGTTAGGAACCAGAGTCGCGATCTGTTGCGCCATTTGTTGAGAGATGATCGCAGCCAGTTGAGCATCAACGCCATTGTTGGTGTTGTTATTGTTGTTGTTGTGGTTAGCATCGTGGTTATGGTTATCGCCACCTTCCTCATGGTTCTCACCATTGCTATTGCTAGTGCTGTGACGTGGAGGCATGATCTGTAAGAGACACAATGAAATGAATGAGGTCATATAAGGAATGTAATCATTTATTCATTAATTAAAACGAATAAACTAAAACGTTGACTTATCAAAGATTCTAGATCCTAATAACATAGTGAAGACATGCTTTAGCCTATAAGTGAACACTCATCCCGAGAATTCCCAGGTAGGCATCCGGGTCCCTCGTCTGATTGGGATATATGCGCAATGCCAGCCTAGACAGAAGACTCAGAATACAGGCGTTCACCCTTCCAAATTGCACGTGTTCGTTATTAAAATCTAGAACTTCGACGAGATCTCAAGGTGGTTCAGGCTAAACCTGAGGATTTTGTCCTATAAATCTAATGGTGGATCAGGATTGCAGCAGACGAATAAGAGCAGTCACTTGTAAGGCTTAGGGTTGTATAAGGTATAGGATAGGGATAAGATTAAGGAAGCAATTAGGGTTACAAGTAAGAGAAGCAAGTATTGTTTAAATCCCTAAGGTTATAGTCTAGATTATTTTCTAATAACCTAATTCCCTATAACCAAGGCTCTGATACCAATCTGTAACACCCCAACCGATAGCGGAAACATCGAGGTGTCACGTAAGAATGAGTATACAGTAGCACATGGTATTCAAGTTTTAATTGCAATTTATTAAAAGTGCAAGTATCCAAAATTGAAAATACATAATAAGTCTTGAATGAAATTCAAATACATCAAATAATCAAATAAAGCATAAACTTCAATTTGTCTCCTCATGCTAACTCTCTAGACTTCAAGCATCATTATTACCTGTTGAGTTGTAAAAATAGGGGGGGGGGGTCAACTAGAAGTTGGTGAGAATACATAAGCCATGTCAAGCAATTGAGTTTAAGAATAAAAGTTTAGCAATTCATATGTCTATCGTAAGTTTAAGTCTACATGAATAAACATGAATTGTTGTATGCACATAATCAAACCTCTGACTAGTTTAGGTCCATCCCGTCATCCACGGTTCACCTTAATATCACGTTGGATCGATAACAATCACCCGCGCTCCCCATAAAAGATGGTCAACGAATCTAGGTGGGATTGTCAATCCAATAGATCTATTATTGAGTATCGCCGGCTTGGCCATAGCTAATGATTATGTATGTTGAAGTTTAAGTCTAACTGTTGTTGTCTAAGTCATGAGGCATTAAAGTTTACAACTAGACATGTATGTAGAATTGCTTAAGTATAATGTTGCAAGTATAAAGAATTGCATAAACATGGTTACGTAAACTCACCTTAGCAAAGTATTAATTCTCGAGAAAAAGAAGAAGTGTAGCCCCAAAGTTGCCAAGTATTACCCTATGTATAAGGTAACAAATATGTCTAAGTCTTTCTAGTCTACAAGTATTTTCTAGGGTTTCGAATCGGGGATAAGTATTTGTTTGATTAATAATCAAATTGTTTATTAAATATAAGAAATTCAATAAATAAATAAACAAAAGTCTTTGTGTAAACTTTAGATTAAAGGTGGTCACAATATAAAGTTTTAAGTATGAAAATAATTTTTATAAAATTATTTTCTTAAAAATAGAATATTTAATCTATTTATTTCAAATTGTCAAAATATAACTTTAATATCTAAAAATATTAAAACTAAAGAATTTTTAAATTAAAATTTTTATTTCTGTTCTAAATGGGCAGAAATAATTTATATAAAATTTTGGAGCAAAAATATTGAAAAATGAATTTATTATGATTTATTTATGATTAAAAATAACAAAAATTGATTAAAAATATTAAATAAATGATTTTTCCAAAATAAAAATCATTTCAGAAATGTTTAATGTTATATAAACTCAGAATAATTTTTGTGGGAATTTATATAATCGTTTTGATATTTTTATTGAATTTTATAATTAAACTAGAATAAACTTGAAATATTTATTATATATATTAAATAAATAATTTTTGGAAAACTAAAAATTGTATGTTAAACTTTTCTACTAGAATAACATAAAATAATTTTTTTAGAATTTATAAAGGAGTTTTAGTATTTTAAAACCAATTTTAAAAATATAAGTGAATATATATATATATATATATATAAATCAAAAAGGTAAAAAAAAAAATGTTTTGTTCAAGCTGGGAATCGAACCCGGGTCTGACCCGGTTGGAAGGTTTTAAATCACAAGTTCAGACCAGTTGGTCTGAACCCTGAGAACGATTAATCTCTGTTAGAAATAATTATATAATTATGTTGAAACTGATTATAAAATCCTTTTAATGAAAGGCTAAAAAAAACGTTTAATGTGGGACTCGAACCCGCGTGCCCCGGTTAACAAACAGACAGACACAATCACTTGATCTAGATTAGTGATTGTGTTTGTCTTGTGTCTGTTTTAATTAAATACACAAAGTCTACAGAAGTTTATCCCCAAATCAATTCGATCGAGCCCTAGTTTAACAATAATCTGATTTGCACAACAATAACCCAATTGATCATAGGGTTATTGTTGTGAAATGGCCGATGAGTAAAACCGTATAAAAACATTATAACATACCAAGCTTGATCGTGATTATTGAATGGTCAAACAGAAAAGTCAAACGCGAACAAATAAGCTTGAAAGGATGATTATTTATCAGAAATTGGAGATGAGGAAGAATAGATCGGCGAGTAGAGATTATAATGGAGGGTTCAATTTATAGTGTGGGGTGCTAGTGTTACCAATTGGAATGTTTAACTCGTTTAAAGTCTATGACGCGTTAATTGACAATAATTGGGAATGTTTTGATGATAATTGGTCGTGTAATGGACGCGTATCAGTCAAACAATCATCAATCATACCATAACAAGGATCAAACGCATTTTAGATGGATTGATTATGGTAAATTGTCTTCACAGTTGACTTTCCAAGTCAACTGTTAAGACTCCAATACGTTATATAATTAAAATGTGTTGAAAACTAACCAAGTATGTGGTGTAGATCAGCTGGTTGTGTGGTGGGTGTATGTTGAACCGGCCATGGGCTCGGGTTCGAATCCCGGCCCAGGCAATAATTTTTTTGATAATTATTTTCCATATATATGTATAATATATATTTATAGCATAGTATTAGGGGTCTAATTCGTCACGAAATATATTTTAAAAGGACGATAAATGATGAAACTTGACGTTTTATTAATAATAATCGTAACGTACAAGGAATTTAATGCGAAATGTTACACTGAGTGACGGTTGGTAGAGGTGGTGGTGAGCGGCGGTTGGTAGAGATGGTGGTGGTGGTGAACTATTGAAGATGATTGTGTAAGTGTATAAATACTCTTTTTTAATATGATGATTGTGCAAAGCCATGTAGGACAAAATTAACATATCACCATGCTACGTCATCAAAAAAAACTAACCATGGTCAGTCCGATGGTGACACATGCCAAGAAGTTGAAAGTACAGTGTGGTGGTGATCAATTTTATAGTTCAGTGTATCAGCAACCAATAATCAATAGTTCAGGTTGTTAAAATAGAATAACCCACTTTTAAAACATTTACTTTCATGATTTTCAAAAGACTAATTTCTACATACATTAATCTCTTTTAAAAAGAATTGAAAAAAACAAACTTTGAAATCTGAAAAAATTAATATTTAACACCCCTCTCGTATGCATATATGTTTCATGTCATCACATTGCAAGCTCTCAAATATTATTTAAGAAAGCCCTTCGAAGATTATGTGGCAAAAGTTTAGACACAGTTACTTTTGTTTTCATCACAAAAAATTAAAAGTTTTTTAGTGGCTATGGAATTTCTTTAGGTATTATCACACCGAAAAACCATTTATTACGACAATGAACCATTTATTACGACAAGACAAGGACAATTATGTTCAACAAGAGCAAAGGTTTTATGTGGCGATGGATGAGCAACCTAAACCACCAATGGTCCACTCGTTTCTTAGCCATATATATCCACCATCTGTTACCTTTCGCTTTTTTATTTACTTTACTTCACTCGTACACATTATTTAAAGGGTCCGTTTATTCAGACCCCCATGGGTTCTATTTTAACCCCTGTGAAGCGCCTCGCTTTGGCCAAAGCTAGGCGCTTCGCTTTTAACTTTATTTTTGGGTAATTTTTTGGTGTTTTAAATTTTAAAAAGCAAAGCACCTAGCTTTGGCCCTTTTTAAAAAAAATATATATTGTTTTAATTAGATTTAAATGGTTTTACTTAATTAAAAAAATATTTTAATTCATTTTTAATTGTTTTAACTTGTTTCCAATCAAAGAAAAATTAGTTTTTCGTGTTTCGGTTCGTTTATTGCTCGTTTGTGGCTTTCAGAACAAACAACCGAGAATGAACAACTTTCATAAATATATGTACGTAACACATGAAGTGTGCAATCAATATCATGTTTTACCAAATTTCAATTTTACATCTCTAATTGATATACTATACTTCCGGACATTGTTTAACGCGTTTTGGTTCGTTTAGTTGCTCGTTTCAGAGCAAACAACCGAGTATGAACGACTTTCATAAATCAATGTACGTAGCACATGAAGAGTGCAACCAATACCATGTTCTATCAAATTTCAAATTTTACATCTCTAATTGATATACTGAACTTCCGGACATTGTTAGACGCGTTTTGGTTCGTTTAATTGCTCGTTTGTGGTTTTTATAACAAACAACCGAGAATGAACAACTTTCATAAATAATATTATAACTTTTAAAGTCACGTGCTTTACCCCCAATTAAACTATCATTCATCATCATCATCATACTCAGTTAATCCCACCTATAGCAAAGCTAAGGTAGGGTCTGAGGAGGGTAAGATGTAGACCCTATCTTAGCTTTGCTATAGGTGGGATTAACTGAGTATGATGATGATGATGAATGATAGTTTAATTGGGGGTAAAAGTGTTAATTTTTTATGTTTTATTAAAAAAAAAAATAATAATATCCTACAAATTGTTGTGTGTTTGGTATGGTCCAAGCACCACGTACAATGATTCATCAAAGTTGTACAAAGTTGGATGTTTCTACCGAAAAAAACAAACGAGCAATAAACGAACCGAAACGCCTCAAACGAGTTTTCTTGGCTTGAAAACAACTTAAAAGAACTAACAATGAATTAAAAATATTTTTTTAGTCAATAACAAATATTTATAAAGAATTAAAACAAAATTTTTTTTTTTTAAACAAGACGAAGCGCCTGGCTTTAGTCAAAGCTAGACGCCTGTGGTCTAACCAAGCAAACCAGGCACGTAGCTTTGACCAAAGCCAAGAACTTTGGTCTTTAAAAAAAAAAAAAACTTAATTTGTTTTAATTCATTTTAAATACTTGTTATTGATAAAAATAATTTTAATTCATTTTAAAATGTTTTTAGTTGTTCCCAATCCAACAAAATTCGTTTGAGGCGTTCCGGGTAGTTTATTGCTCGTTTGTGTTTTTTGGTAGAAACATCCGACTTTATACAATTTTCATGAGTCATTGTACGTGCTACTCCGACTATACATTCGATACCCGTATTTTTTCAAAACACAATTTTTTCATGTCTAATCGACATGCTGGACTTCCGGACTCTGTTTGACGCGTTTCGGAATGTTTATTTAATCGTTTGTGGTTTTTAGAAGTCACATCCGATCAATTAAAACGTACCCGATCAGGTCCGGTAACGAACCGTACTAGTTTCGAACTGACCGCCCGGAAACGAACCGTACCGGTATCGAACTGACCGGCCCGTTATCCACTCGGATTGCATCGACCCGAGCAGGTCCGGTAACGAACCGTACCTGTTTCGAACTGACCGCCCTGTAACGTACCGTACCGGTTTCGAACTGACCGGCCCGCTATCCACCCGGATCGCATCGACCAGATCAGGCCCGGTAACGAACCGTACCGGTTTCAAACTGACCGCCTAGTAACGAACCGATCCGGTTTCGAACTGACCGACCCGTTATCCACCCGGATCGTATTGACCCGATCAGGTCCGGTAACGAATCGTACTGATTTCGAACTGACCGCCCGGTAACGAACCGTACCGGTTTTGAACTTACCGGCCTGTTATCCACCCGGATCCTATCGACCCGATCAGGTCTGGTAACGAACGGTACCAGTTTCAAACTGACCGCCCGGTAATGAATCGTAACGGTTTCGAACTGACCGGCCCGTTACCCACCCGGATCGTATCAACCCGATCAGGTCCGGTAACGAACCGTACCGGTTCCGAACTGACCGCCCGGTAACGAACCGTACCGGTTTTGAACTGACCGGCCCGTTATCCACCCGGATCGTATCGACCCGATCAGGTCCGGTAACGAACCGTACCGGTTTCGAACTGACCGCCCTGTAACGAACCGTACCGGTTTCGAACTAATCGCCCCGTTATCCACCTGGATCGTATTGACCCGATAAGGTCCGGTAAGGAACCGTACCGGTTTCGAACTGACCGCCTAGTAACGAACCGTACCGGTTTCAAACTGACCGCCCCGTTATCCACCTGGATCGTATCGACCCGGTCAGGTCCGGTAACGAACCGTAACGATTTCGAACTGACCGCCCGGTAACGACCCATGTCGGTTTCGAACTGACCGGCCCGTTATCCACCCGGATCGTATCGACCCGATCAGGTCTGGTAACGAACCGTACCGGTTTCGAACTAACTCGCAGGTTAGCCACCCGGTCAGTTTTGACCCGATTAGGTCCGGTAACGAACCGTACCGGTTTCGAACTGACCGGCCCGTTATCCACCCGGATCGTATCGACCCGATCAGGACTGGTAACGAACTTTACCGGTTTCGAACTGACCGGCCCGTTTTCCACCCGGATCGTATTGACCCGATGAGGTCCGGTAACGAACCGTACTGGTTACGAACTGACCGCCCGGTAACGAATCGTACCAGTTTGAACTGACCGGCCCGTTATCCACCCGGATCGTATCGACCCGATCAGGTCTGGTAACGAACCGTACCGGTTTCGAACTGACCGGCCCGTTAGCCACCCGGTCAGTTTCGACCCGATCAGGTCCGGTAACGAACCGTACCGGTTTCGAACTGACCGACCCGTTATCCACCCGGATCGTATCGACCCGATCAGGTCCGGTAAAGAACCGTACCGGTTTTCAACTAACCGACCCGTTTTCCACCCGGATCGTATTGACCCGATGAGGTCCGGTAACGAACCGTACTGGTTTCAAACTGACCGGCCCGTTATCCACCCGGATCGTATCGACCCGATCAGGTCCGGTAACGAACCATACCGGTTACGAACTGACCGCCCGGTAACGAACCGTACCGGTTTCGAACTGACCGGTCCGTTATCCACCCGGATCGTATCGACCCGATCAGGTCCGGTAACGAACCCTACCGGTTTCAAACTGACCGTCCGGTAACGAACCGTACCGGTTTCTAATAAACACTTTTAGAGTTAATTAATTTAATTATTTTATTAAATAAATGAAAAAAATAAAAAATAAAAAATAAAAAACACTACAAAGTATCAAAAAAACAACCAAAATTAAAACTTTGATCCAAAGCACCTAGCTTAGGCCAAAGCTAGACGCTTTGGATCAAAATGTCAGCTTTTTCTTGCCATGTCGTATGATTTGACCCGAAGCACCTAGTTTTGGCCTAAGCTAGGCGCTTTAAAAGGGGTAGAAATAGAAGGTGAAGGGTGGGAATTAGGCCTGTAAACGAACCGAACGTTCATGAACTGTTCGTGAACTGTTCGGCGGGAAGTTCGTTTATGTTCGTTTATTTAAATAAATGAACGAACACGAACACAATTTTTTGTCCGCTTAATTAAACGAACCAACATGAACACACGTTGTGTTCGTTCATTTATGTTCATGAACGTTCGTTTATGTTCGTTCATTTATGTTCGCTTATGTTCGTTTATGTTCATTTAATTAAACTTAGCTTTATTTTTATTATTTATTTCCTTTTGTTAAGTAACCTTAATTCATATGTTCTAAAAACTTAACCCTAACCCTAACATTCTAAACATATCACTTATTATCCGCTCTTCACACTTCAAAGCCGCTCTCCACCCTAACCCTAACGTTCATTTATGTTCATGAATCATTATTAACTTGTTTTTGTTTGTGTTCGTTTATGTTCATTTGTGTTCGTTTATATTGATCATTTGTGTTCGTTTATGTTCATGAACTGTTCGTTTAGGTTTAAATGAACGAACATAAACGAACACGAACACGACAAATTTCTTAATGAACGAACACGAACACAAAAATGTGTTCGATTATGTGTTCATGTTCGTGTTCGGTTAAAGTTAAATGAACAAACACGAACACGCCTGTCTTCGTGTTCGTTCGGTTCGTTTACAGGCCTAGTGGGAATAGAATGGTCCTATTTAAATCATTATTAAATGGGGTTTGTGTTAAATTGACAATACATCTTAACGTGTTGCTTTCTTTAAAATTAAGGGTTCAAACCAAGTAGTAAACGAATTTAGTGTAATTAAGCTGTTAAAAATAAGGGGAAATGAAATTAAATAATTCTAACTTTGGGGTATTGGAAAGCAATAATCTTAACTTGAAAGTTGTAAGGCAACAGTCCAATTTGTCTTGTATTTTATTCCATTAGACCAAAACTAACCGAGGTTGGTTTTTAACAGACACAGTTAGTTTTCTGGCTAAAAATGTAACTTTTAAAAGATCAAGGACCATTCTGCCCATTAGTCAAACTTTTTAAACAAACCTATTTCCTTCTCCGGTGACGAGTGCTCTCCTCCAGCGACCACCCCTCCACCTCCTGCGACCACCCATCCAACTCCGGCGACCACCCCTCCACCTCCGGCGACCACCCCTCCACCTCTGGGGACCACCCCTCCTTATCCGGCGACCACCCCTCCTTATCCGGCTACCACCGCTCCACCTCCGGTGACCACCTCTCCTTTTCCGGCGACCACCCCTCCACCTCCGGCGACCACCCCTCCACCTCCGGCGACCACCCTTCCTTCTCCGAAGTTACAATTTGTAACTTTCAGTTGGTATATAAGTAATCAAGACAACATTTTAAAGATTTTTCACCTATAAAATTGTGAATCAAAGTTAAAATTTAGGGATTAAAACCATTTTCATTTGTCTTGATAATGCGCGCACACACATCAACCTTTTTGTAAAAATATGTTCTCTCAATACGAGTATAGTTGGTCTACGTTCACCATGATGATCTTTATAAAATTCCTCCAAAACATTTCTCATTTTAAAAGCTTTCTCGAAGTAATTATCCTGAAAGATGACAAATAACTTAGTAACATGTAGAGATTAAAAGGTTGGTATTTCGGGGTTGAACTTGTTGAGTGAACATTGTGAGCAGGTATAGGTTTGAGCATAATCAAAGCGTTAAGTAGGCGTGTCATGCAGTTTTTATTTTTCTTACTTAAAATAAACAAGTGGATTGAGGATTTGTTGATTGCTATTTGCCTTAGGATGGTTTGATTGCTTAATGGCAAGCAATTGTCTAAGTGTGGGGTATTGTGATGTGCCATCAATTACACATATAAAACATGCATAAATAGTCTCATAATAGTGCAAAATTGAGCTTAAATTGATAATTATAGCTACTTCATCGTTCTTATTTGTCTTTTTTAGGAAATTGGGGCTCCAACCCGAAAATTGACAATTTTCAGGCAAAAATAGCGAAAACCAGAGATTCCTGAGAATACGAGACCCGAAACATGTTCCAAGTATGTGTAAAGTCCTTTTCAAGACATAAACGGTGATAAAATTGACCCGGGGTTGACCAAGCACACCCATGCTCACTTACACGAGGGCCCCGCGCACTAGAAGACAAAGCAGCCAACTCAGGAGACAAGAAAACTTAATTTGTCGGCTGGCATGCCCGTGCATGACCAGAAGTACAGACAAGACAGATCTGCAGCAGCAGAACGTACGTGGGGTAGAGCACACCTGTGCCCACTCCTTCTAGGTCCTTCAAGAGCTTTCTTGGGACGACTTCCAAGCTTCTTACAGAGATCTTGGGGTATTGTGGAAGGCCTTAGGGGCATCCTAACATCCCACCAAGGTTAGGCCTCGTCCTACCTTGATCATCTTGGCCGATAATGGAACCTTAGAGTAGTTAGTTACATGCAATAAAACATCGAGGGTCAAGGAGGTGGAAGGTTTGTCTATGAGTTGCAAGCTTCCATGTTCTTGTGTTGATTATCATTCTTGGTTGTATCCATCTGGCATCCTTCGTACCTATTTCGATTTGTAGACTTTTATTATTAGTTATTTGGTGTGTTTATCTTCTTAACTAATTGTTGTTTGTTTATCTTTGTGACAGGTTTAATTAGTGATTAACTTGATAAACCTTTAAAATCAAACCTAACTTAATTAATAATAAAATAAACTATCATGGGGTTCGATTGGCTTCAGGTAGTCCCGAGCAAGATCAAAGGCAAGGAAACCGGTAGTGAGACAGATCCTTCGGGTTTCTGATATCCAAACCGGGTTCTAAGCAATGGCTTCTGAAGTGGATCAAATCCGAGTGACACGTTTTTGTCTGTTCTAGATGTATGAATGATTTTCTTGGCAAAGGGAGGATTCCCAACAGGTGCACCAGTGATCTTCGGATTACACACCTTTAGGATTATGTTCCACCTTTGTTAAGGATTTCATTCATTTCGGGAGGTTATGGGTTGGGTTTGTTAAGTCACATAATCACTAAACTAAACTTATATTTACCTGATTAATAATGATTTAAGTTGCCACTTTTAAGATAAATTAAACAAGGATATTTTATCTCGTTCTCGTTAGTACAACACCGTTAACTATTAGAGGATACGTTGCCGCCCACGCTGACTATAAGAGAGATCCTTCGGTACGGAAAGCGAGAGCTAAGTGAGATGGAAGGTGTTCCTTGTCAGAATTAAGCCTCTACATTAATTTAAGAAGATAAATTAGAGGACCCAGTGATTAAACGAGTGACTTAGCCGTGGTTTGGGAAGAGCCTAAAAAGCAGGACTCAAACTTTCCAAAAGGCTGCACGACAGTGTGAGTTAGGTAACACCCCATTGTCAACAGGAGAACGCCGGCTTACGGGCTAGTAGTCCAAAGACACCTTTATGGGGATTCGTAAACTTCCCCTGTCCATGACCCATAGAGTTGCCAAAATGTCATCCCTTGTCTATTTCTTTTTTCATCCCCAACTCTGAATGGACCGTTCACCCCTGTCATCCTCACCAATAATTAACCTTATATTACTTTTATTAATAAAATCGACTACTTATACGGAGGGTCCCCGAGATGTGCATGTTTACTACTATCCCTACTATTTTTATCTTTTTATTTCATAACCAAACCCTTTTTAAAACCATTTTTCTTTTAGAACCCCTCCGTTTTATTTTCTTTTTCAAACCTGATTAGTTAATGTGATAAAAGGTTGAGTATGGGAAAGTTTGTTATTTGGAATACGATACTCGGATACCAATCTGTAACACCCCAACCGATGGCGGAAACATCAGGATGTCACGTAGTGACGGTTGTTCAAAAAGCTCGTGGCAACTAAAGTTTAAATAGTTCATTAATCCAATTCAAAACAAACCAATCCAAAAACAAACACGTTGTTCAATGAAACAAACAAAACAAATGTTCAATTATTAATCTAAAGGCTTCAACTAAGTGATCCAAAAGCTGCTAAAATCTTCACGCATCATTGTTACCTGAAACATGTTAAGTTTGGAAAATGGAGGGGTCAACTATAAATAGTTGGTGAGAATACATAAGTTTTAATAAAATGGTGATAAAAAAAATTCATGTAGCAATCACTATGACTGTAACACCGCGTGATTTTCACTTTTCATATATTTTAAATTTTATACTTAACAAATTCCAAGTTCGCCTTTCTTTGTTTTTTTTATGTTACTCCTACCAAATCATGATGAGCCATCATTATAATTTATCCTAATCAATTTAGAACCTCATTTAGTTAAGATCTTAATATATAATTATTTCTTTTAATAAAACATATATATATATATATATATATGTTAATAATATTTTAAGTTAAAAAAAATACAAAACAAAAAAAAACGTGACTCTAATATTTAGTCACTTTTACTTGTTTTAACAACAACAATGAACAACAAATGTGTTCGTTCACTTATTATTATTTTTTTCTCTTGTTCGATGGTCAGCAGAAGCTATTACAATAAGAACCATTCCATAATAATTAAATTTAACCCCCACCTAATCTCCTCCTAATCACCCTATTAAATCTATTTAATACCCAACCACCTTAACCCATCTATAAATACAACCCCTCCCTACACCTTAATCACTTGCTCAATCTCAAATCCTCTCTAAACATCTAAATTCTTCAAGAAATCCTAAGTGATGGAAGCCCACTTCTAAGTGAGATTTCTCATTTTAAACTCTCACTTCCCTTTTCTCTCTTCATTTCTCCTCTTCTTCTAACCCCTTGGGGAAACCTCTAGGACCTTGCTCTTGTTTGCTATGGCAAATAAATATGAGTAGGACACCAAAATGAGGCCTCAAAGGTGGTTCATCTTCTATTGTTTTTATGTACTAGAAGGTTAGTTGAAGTGATACCAACCAAGTTCACCAACAACTTAATGGACTTGTGCTATGGTTAATGGTTGACAAAGGAAAGCCAAGGCTCTTCCAAACTAAGTCACCATACACTACTTTAACCCTATAGTTATATTATGTAAATACTAAAATATATACTTTCAAAACTCTACTAATCTAATAACTTGGAAGGTTTGTGGATACATCCCTACCTTACCAATACTTGACTCTCATGACCATCCGAATCACCTTTATGGTGGTTTGTGTTTTGGTTCGCCTAAAAGGCTTGCTTGACTCTTATGACCATCCGAATCACCTTCATGGTGGTTTGTGTCTTGGTTCGCCTAAAAGGCTTGCTTGACTCTCTTGAATCTATAATCTAAACTCTAAACTCGAACCTAAGACTCTTTATTTTTTTTAATTCTAGTTAACCAAGGCTAAGGAACTAATCCCCCAAGACTCATTCTTTTGGAACCTTGCTAAAACGCACCCAAAGGTGAGTTCATACTTGTCCCCCTTTTATCCTTTATTCTTTGGGGCTCAACATGTAACACTATCAAAACTCAAACGATTTTAAACTCTACAATCTATTATGCTTAGTCTAAAGTCTATCATATTCTAAATTCTATCATGCGCAATCTAAAGTCTATTATATGCTTGTACGCTATGCTATGTAGAATTATTTACTCTAACATACAAATGTTCATATAGTTGACAACCCACCTTGCATGTATAGCGCTATAGGATTGGCTATCCGCCCCCCTACATGGGTCATGTTAAGCAAAATTCTTCGTGGCTAGTCGCCGTTTGTATGGTTCTCTTGCATATGCCTATAAGCAAAACTTTATTATACTATGTATGTATGTCAAAACTAGTATGCTCACCAATGCTTTATGTGTTGACGGATATTTTATACATGTTGCAGGAAATATTTATTGCAAGACATTCAAGAAAACTACTTAGGATTGGACATAGAAACTCACTCTAGTTCAAGTTATCATATTCTTGTTGGTGTATTTTTCGTTATATAAACTACTTGTATTTCTATTTTTAGACAATAAATGAAATTCTATCTTTAAACTATATTGTCACAAAATCTAGTGTCATGAAGTCTTTGAACAATCTACCACTAAGTCTCACCTCAATGATTCCGCCATCGGTTGGGGTGTGACAGATTGGTATCAGAGCCATGACTATAGGGATCTAGGAAAAATTGCCATGTTTGACCTAGACTATAGTTAAGTACCTTTTTGACCATTCCTTTTTATCATGCTTAATATACTTGTTTTCCCTATCTTGCTTCTACTCAATTCTTTTGGTCCTTAAAATTTACCTTCCTATTTGTGGATTACTCTACACTCGAAGACACTCGTATACCACAAACGAAAGGAAATCACCGAAATAGGCGTGAAACCCTCACTTTGGTGATAACTTTCAATACGCATAAATTCTTTGTGTTTTTTTTGAAACTACACCAAGATAGGAGTGATATCCTCTCCTTGGTGGAAATTTCACAATTCTCGTTCTAGTGGACACTTCCAATTGAAGGTTAGAATTAATTTTCTTACCACGTTGGACAAAGTGTACAAACCACACTCAAAGAAACGACCTCGCTAAGATAGGAGTGAAATCCGTAACTTAGCGATTTGTTTCAATCCTTGATTATTTTTTTTAATCTCGCCAAAGTCTCAACTTTACTAATGACAAGGAACATGTAGTAACTGGAAGGGTGAATACCGTTAACCGAAAGTTTTGGCGAGAGTATTTCCACCTATTAGGCCAAAGCATGTTTTCAAACTCAAAGGTAAATTTGAACCACTTTGGTTAGTCTTAGTTCCATTCCGGAACATTCCAATTGCTTGCTTAAAACAAGCCTCTCTTTTTATGCTAATACTACTCTCAATTATGTTTTCATGCTATGTTTTCATTATATATTCGATTTATTTCACTCGCATACAATCTCAAGACTCGCATTACAAGCTACTCTCACAATCCCCAAACAATACTAATAATCGCAAAACTAACACAAATCGAAACTTCCTTTTGATTAACTATGTGCTCTATACTTGCTTATGCATACGTGTTATACTATTTGAACAATGTGAAACTTGCGTCCTATACGTGTAACTTTAACTTGCATACTAAGTCTATGAGAACAACTTAAGCTTATGTATTTTGCTTATCTAAATTTGCATCAATTTCAACGATCTAACCTTACCCACAAGCTTTTCATTGTTAACCAAAATTCTAGTAACTTATTTCCTAAATTCAAAAGTCACTTTGTTTAAAAACGCTTATACAAATCTTCTTATGTATGATTCTCGTAGATGTCTTCCCGTCTCAACAACATCGATCTCAACCAACTGGCGAGCCTTATTGCCCAAGAACTAGTCAAGATTCTCCTAATTTAGAAACACCAACAAACCCAATTCCAAACCCCGAGGATACCATCCAGGACAGCTCAAACCATGTAGATACTAAACCTTCTACCCATACCCTTACCAAACAAACGAGAAAGGGTAACCGAAAACGCAAAACCCTCAAACGAAACCACACTTCGACAACTCCTGAGACTCCGAATTCCAACAAAAAGCAGTACCGTGGAACCTTTCCGCTATGCGACAGTTGTAAATATCACCATCCCACTCACACACAATGCCGCATATGCGCCAACTGTGGTACATATGGTCATTTAGCCAAAACATGTCGCCGTACCACTAAACCAGGACCCGAAAAACCTACTAGTACTACCTCATTCACTAAAGCCAATGGATGGATATGCTCCGAGTGCAACGATCCGGCCCATGGACGCAACCAGTGTCCAAGACTTGCCATGGTGATCTACGATGCTGGAAGACCCACTCACCACACTAAAGAAGATTGATTTATCTTTTCTTTAAAAAAAAATGAGAATTTCTTTATGTAATGTTTTCAAGAAATTGTTCGGATTTGAAATTTTCTTATATAAATTAAGACATACTATTGTTATCTTAGGTCATAATCGTAATTATCTGCAAAATTCAAACATCGCAAAACCCTTTTCTCCTCGCGTGCAATCTTTTTCAAATTTTTGAACAAAGTTCTTCCTACTATTCCTAAGAGGATGCCTATTCTTATATAAAATCCTCACTTTCAACCTTCAAACCACTAACAAATGTGTGTCAAGTGGGTATAACAAACGAGATTTTAAATGTAAAAGTGTTAAAAATAAATTTTGTTTTCAGGACGCCTAATGTCGTCCATAACAAAAGAATTTTTTTAGCAAACAGGACTTATGAGCAAAGACACGCTAAATCAGACAACCTACTTCTTTGTAATCCCAAAAACCTTTCTCTTGAAATCGTATCACGAGTCAAAATATTCATCAACGCCACACTAAAATTGTCAATAAACTATTTTCCTCACTTAATAAAATGGATTTTTCATAAATCAAACGACCATCTTCGATAAGACTTTTACACTAAATTTTCCCCACTTCAACTAAATATGTTTTTCTTTAACATCTAACGGACTAAATTCTTGTACCATCAAACTTGACCCTTAATCTTAACAAGCTAAATTGCTCACGTACCCATAAACTCAATTTGTAATGAACTCGAATTTTATGTTGCCCTCAGTCAAAACATTTTAGGCGAGAACATTTTCATTAGGAATCCAATTGTCTATGCTTTTGTTTGATTTTATACAACTGAACGTAACAACATATGCACAAGTCTACACCATTATATCATGAAACCATAAAACTACGCCAAAAACACGTACGGTTAACAACATAAAAAAAACTTGCTTAATGCCTTTTCACATTATGTGCTTGCATGTCACTTTGCTTACTTTGTTTACAACATCAAAACTATCCAATGCCTTAGCCTAGTGTCTTTTCCTTTGTGTATAAGTATTTTGTGTCCACTAGCGACCCACACATAACTAAGACAAATTATGTGGACCATACGACAATTGGACTAATTACGGGTGCACACGTAATTACAAAAATTGGGCGCATGGAAAACATAACAAGTCCCAGTGCGTATAACCTATCATGACTTGAATAACAACACGGATGAGGTATGATAACGGCATGGTGGATACGCCGCCGGTACATCCTATACATAAATGTCCTGTCATACTACCAAAAGTAGAGTTATTCATGCCATGAGAAGTTTTGGGTGTCGAGTTTAAATTTTGACCAACACTTACGTTATTTATCTTTTGCAATGCAGTTTATGTTATAGTTTACTAGTCTAATTACACTTGCATCATTTGTCTTTTATGCATATCATAACCTTGTTTTGAACCACACTCTCTACTATGCAACATCATCCTTGCTATGAATAATCTATACTTGCAATCTCCATCGAACTTCGTTCCTTCCTCGTGCTTTCCTTGCTTAATCAGCAATCCTCTCATTATCAAGAATCTATTTCTAAATTCCGTAAGCTCTGGCCTTAATCTCTAAAAGCATTTATACATGTAAAACAAGATTAATCTATCACTTTATATATTTCCTTGAATAATTATGTACTGAATTTCAAAACTAAATAACTACTATTTATTTCGCTAAAAAGCTGTCTTCCAAATAGTCCAATTTCTCGTTTATTTAATCACTTCTAAAAAGTTTTTCCTAACAAAATTTTCGACCTTGTGCAAACCAAATATCTATTACTAAATACTGTTCATTCCCACATCTAGTCACTCATTATGTTCACATTTTTAATATTCCACCCAATTACCCAAGGACACCTCTTTTACAAGCCAACAAATTCTACTATTTCATATATGATATACCGTATAAATACTTATTTTCTCAAAATTTCTATACGTTATACAAATATACTTACCTACCTTCAATATTCACTATTTCATACCGTATAAATACTTACTTTCCTAAAATTCTTACTATTTTTTTATACACTGTATACTTACCTACCTTCACAAGATATTTTTTTTTCTATTTTCATGTATGTTATACTGTATATATATTTACTTTTCCAAAACTTGTTGCATCAACTCCATATACAAACCTATTTATACGTACCCTTTACTTCAGTATTTACAAAATGCTTAAGTCAGTTAAGTTCTCAAATTTCTACGTACAACCTTAGGTAAAATTTGAAAAGTACTTCTCTTACTAGCATAATTATCGTACAAGTGACTAGATACCATATTCGCTTTAAACATAATAAACTAACAAGCTTTGTTCTCGTATCAAAGCACTTACCTATTTTTCAAAAGGTTGACTCTTAATTAAATTTCGAGACGAAATTTCCTAAAGTAGGGGAGACTGTAACACCGCGTGATTTTCACTTTTCATATATTTTAAATTTTATACTTAACAAATTCCAAGTTCGCCTTTATTTGTTTTTTTTATGTTACTCCTACCAAATCATGATGAGCCGTCATTATAATTTATCCTAATCAATTTAGAAACTCATTTAGTTAAGATCTTAATATATAATTATTTCTTTTAATAAAACATATATATATATATATATATATATATATGTTAATAATATTTTAAGTTAAAAAAAATACAAAACAAAAAAAAACGTGACTCTAATATTTAGTCACTTTTACTTGTTTTAACAACAACAATGAACAACAAATGTGTTCGTTCACTTATTATTATTTTTCTCTCTTGTTCGATGGTCAGCAGAAGCTATTACAATAAGAACCATTCCATAATAATTAAATTTAACCCCCACCTAATCTCCTCTCAACCACCCTATTAAATCTATTTAATACCCAACCACCTTAACCCATCTATAAATACAACCCCTCCCTACACCTTAATCACTTGCTCAATCTCAAATCCTCTCTAAACATCTAAATTCTTCAAGAAATCCTAAGTGATGGAAGCCCACTTCTAAGTGAGATTTCTCATTTTAAACTCTCACTTCCCTTTTCTTTCTTCATTTCTCCTCTTCTTCTAACCCCTTGGGGAAACCTCTAGGACCTTGCTCTTGTTTGCTATGGCAAATAAATATGAGTAGGACACCAAAATGAGGCCTCAAAGGTGGTTCATCTTCTATTGTTTTTATGTACTAGAAGGTTAGTTGAAGTGATACCAACCAAGTTCACCAACAACTTAATGGACTTGTGCTATGGTTAATGGTTGACAAAGGAAAGCCAAGGCTCTTCCAAACTAAGTCACCATACACTACTTTAACCCTATAGTTATATTATGTAAATACTAAAATATATACTTTCAAAACTCTACTAATCTAATAACTTGGAAGGTTTGTGGATACATCCCTACCTTACCAATACTTGACTCTCATGACCATCCGAATCACCTTTATGGTGGTTTGTGTTTTGGTTCGCCTAAAAGGCTTGCTTGACTCTTATGACCATCCGAATCACCTTCATGGTGGTTTGTGTCTTGGTTCGCCTAAAAGGCTTGCTTGACTCTCTTGAATCTATAATCTAAACTCGAACCTAAGACTCTTTATTTTTTTTAATTCTAGTTAACCAAGGCTAAGGAACTAATCCCCCAAGACTCATTCTTTTGGAACCTTGCTAAAACGCACCCAAAGGTGAGTTCATACTTGTCCCCCTTTTATCCTTTATTCTTTGGGGCTCAACATGTAACACTATCAAAACTCAAACGATTTTAAACTCTACAATCTATTATGCTTAGTCTAAAGTCTATCATATTCTAAATTCTATCATGCGCAATCTAAAGTCTATTATATGCTTGTACGCTATGCTATGTAGAATTATTTACTCTAACATACAAATGTTCATATAGTTGACAACCCACCTTGCATGTATAGCGCTATAGGATTGGCTATCCGCCCCCTACATGGGTCATGTTTAGCAAAATTCTTCGTGGCTAGTCGCCGTTTGTAGGTTCTCTTGCATATGCCTATAAGCAAAACTTTATTATACTATGTATGTATGTCAAAACTAGTATGCTCACCAATGCTTTATGTGTTGACGGATATTTTATACATGTTGTAGGAAATATTTATTGCAAGACATTCAAGAAAACTACTTAAGATTGGACATAGAAACTCACTCTAGTTCAAGTTATCATATTCTTGTTGTTGTATTTTTCGTTATATGAACTACTTGTATTTCTATTTTTAGACAATAAATGAAATTCTATCTTTAAACTATATTGTCACAAAATCTAGTGTCATGAAGTCTTTGAACAATCTACCACTATATCTCACCTCGATGATTCCGCCATCGGTTGGGGTGTGACAATGACAAAGAATTAATCAAAGATAGTACGCGTGAACATGATCTACTGGTAGCTCAAGTCGTTGTTTTGTACAATCAACCCTTGTGTCGACTGAGACCTAACTCGCAAGTTAGCTAAATGTTGTTACTGTTTCGATCATCCTTGAATTTATGCGGGGGATGGGCTTGTCAGACCTATAGCGCTATAATCTACACAGGCGGCTTGATCAAAGTTAATGAATGTACTGAGTCGGACTATATATACCACAACCAGTTCACAAGTATATGAGTTTATTGTATGATGCGAAAATGTAATTGCACAAGTTTCAAACATGTTTCACCCCAAAATTATTGAAAACAGAAAAAGGTAGGGATATGTAAACTCACCTTAGGAAGCAAGCAAGCAAAATCCCAAGTATGCAATAGCAGGTATATTGATTTTCAAAGAAATAAACCTAGATTAAACATCACGAAGTCTAAGAATAACAAGTCTAATAAGTCTAAGATTTCTAGATCGATTGGTTAGGGTTTTCCAAAGTTTAAGCGTTTTATTTATGCAATAATTTTTCAAGAAATCGTTTAAAATAACGCGCTAAAAAAAATATAGGATATGATTTATGTAGAAAATAATTTATTAAATAATGAATTTTATAATTCGCAAAGTTTAAATAATTTCTATAAAATTAATTCTAATTTAAAGGATCAAAATATAATTGTTAATTTAATCAAAAGAAATCTATTTAAAATATTAAATATACGTTTTTTTTTTAAGAATTTGAAATAGTATTATTGAAGTAAGATTTTATCAAACTTTGCTGAGCTTTTTTTTCCCTTGTAATCCCTACCAATTAAAACATCATACATAAAAGTTTATTAGTTAATATATAAAGGCTAGGAAAAAACAAAGTAATAAAAAGAAAAATAGCCAAAAGATGGCTTGAGGGTGGATCGAACCTCTGTTTGTGTTTCAAGTGCATTAACCACCAAACCATAACATGCTTTTGGTTATAATTAAAACAAAATCTATTTGAATCATATGTATTGCTGTATTAGATTTCCCCCAAAACTATACATGAACCCTAACCAAAAATCCCCTTAACTAATGCTATACAAGACTCGATAAATATAAAAAAACATAGGGGTTTTATTTCTGTACCAAAACCGACCCATCCCTAAGAATTAATCAAAAAGAAAACGTATCAGAAGACTCGAATGACCAAACGATAAATGCAAAAACTACAAGTTCGATTCTGTACTAGTTAAGCGACGAAGACAGAAGTTAAAAAGGGGGGTATGGGTCGATTATGAGCTCAGAGAAGGATTTTGAAACCAATTTATTGATTTGCGAATGGTTTAAAAATTGTGTTACGATTGAATATATATATATATATATAGGAATAATATCAAATAGGAACCAATACCCTAGTTAGGAACTTAGAAACCAATCTAAGCCATTCATCTTTGATTTTGATCTAAAGGGTATAAGTGTAATTAGACTAATTAATTATCTTTTTTTTTAATTATAAATGTATTATGGCAGTTACATATTATCATACGATTTTGTTTGAAATGAGATTTGATTTCCTTAAATCTCTCATCCATTATCTCTAATGCAATTCATACCAATCAGAACAATGTCTAACCCTAACTTCAACAATCTGTCCATCACACCAATCAACAAGAGACCGAATCATATTATCGATCTTCTTTTGTGATTGCGATCGATCATCTAAGACAGGTGTGTAAAATTACTCAGTCTTTTTAAGTTGTTGTTATGATCTTCTCAAAATGGGTTTCTTTTTTATTGTGGTCATGGACAATCAATCAATTATGTTGTTGTAATGTGTGTGTCCGGTCGTTTAGGGTGGGAGGGTTTTGTATTGAGTTCCAATTTGTTAATTAAAGATTTTAATGTTGTTGATGTTGAAAATTATTGAATATGCAGGAAGATTTGGTTGAATTTTGCAATCGACAGTTTAGGTTTAATGTTTTTTTAATGTACACCAGCGTATAATTCTGGGTAGTTCAAATGAAAAGATTTGTTAATTTACGTGATGAAGCATACGAAACATATGATTTGTACACCTATGTATATACAAGTGTACATGTGATCACTAAAACCCAAAATATACATAGGTTTGTACACCTATGTATATACAAGTGTACAATCACCGCAAAACAAAATGCAAGTACATTAATAAATCATTATACACTAATGTATATCCTTATTGTACATCTATGTATATTAACATACACTAGATTTACTGTAGAGTTACTAACAGTAGACATTTATACATTAGTATACATTAATGTATAACCTATTTGTACATCTATGTATATTAACATACACTAATAATACTATATATTTTCTCTCAGTACATTAATACATCAGTATACATTAATGTATATCCTTATTGTACATCTATGTATACTAACATAAACTAGTTTTACTGTATATTTAGTAAGAGTAGACATTTATACATTAGTATATATTAATGTATAACCTAAAGGTGCATTTGTATATACTAACATACATTAAGTTTGACTTTTTTGTGCAGGTTACTCGTGTTGGATATCTTTGTTCGCATGTGTTTTGTGCTTGCATGGCCTCCCTGATGTACATGTTATATATACACCCATGTACATATAAAGCAATTCCTAGTTTACTACATTTATGTATATGAACGTATGTTGTATTTTTTTAGTTCAATACATTTTCTTATTATATATGTATTAATGGTTGGATTTTTTTATGGTTAATATACAAATGTGAAAAACATTGATTTAAGTTTTGTATTCTGATTGAAATATATTGGCAATAATAATAATGCTCGACTAAACTAATGCGTATAATAATGTATGTTTGATTTTGTTTAGGTTTTGGATACAAAGGTGATGTTGACTGCAAGTGAGAAACCTATTGCTGATGATAATGGAATCCAAGCATACATGATTAACACTAATCCATATATCATATATTCATATATGGATTAAACAAAACATGCTACTGTATATGTAAAAGTACATTGGTGTACATTAGTGTACATAATTATGTGCAATGTAATTGTTGGTTAAGATAAATGTATGTGCATGTACATTAGTGTATATGTAAAAAGTACATTGGTGTACATAAAAGCATTACATGTGTTAATACGATGGTGTTGTATATATGTATATGTATTCATAACTAAAAACAACAAATTTGGTTCCATTTCAATGACTACATTATCATGCCAAGATATAGACAAACATTAAATCCATCCGGTACATGTGGCGTCCAATATCTTGTGGGATACAATGGTGTACTAACTACGTTTTCACAAGTGGTTGCTGCAATTAAATCATTCGATGATTGAAAAACATCTTCTCGATTCTATCTCGTAATTGAATGGGATGTAATAGAATGGGATGCGTTGTATTCGTCAACTAAATGATTACCACAACCTTTGTCTTGGACCAATTATTCTGTTATGTTTACCACAACCTTTGTCCAGGATAACTTTTGGCATCGTATAAGAAATCATGTCACGTTTGGCGTCAAATACCTCGCCCCATTAGGTGATTCATGTACGTTACTAGTAACGAATTCTTAAAGGACAAAACATTAAAATACATTGATGTATATATAGAATATACATTGATGTACAAAAAAAGAATACTCAAACCTGGAATATATCACAGAGGAATTTACATTACCTAATATACTTAGGTGTATTAGGGAATATACACTAGTGTATTCACATTGGTTACAAAACTTAAATCAATGTTTTTCACATTTGTATATTAACCATAAAAAAAATCCAACCATTACTACATATATAATAAGAAAATGTATTGAACTAAAAAAATACAACATACGTTCATATACATAAATGTAGTAAACTAGGAATTGCTTTATATGTACATGTGTGTATATCTAACATGTACATCACGGGGCCATGCAAGCACAAAACACATGCGAACAAAGATATCCAACACGAGTAACCTGCACAAAAAAGTCAAAATTAATGTATGTTAGTATATACAAATGCACCTTAAGGTTAAATATATACTAATGTATAAATGTCTACTGTTAGTAAATATACAGTAAAACTAGTGTTTATTAGTATACATAGATGTACAATAAGGATATACATTAATGTATACTGATGTATTAATGTACTGATAGAAAATATATAGCATTATTAGTGTATGTTAATATACATAGATGTACAAATAGGTTATACATTAATGTATACTAATGTATAAATGTCTACGGTTAGTACTTATACAGTAAATCTAGTGTATGTTAATATACATAGATGTACAATAAGGATATACATTAGTGTATACTGGTTTATTAATGTACTTGCATTTTGTTTTGCGGTGATTGCACACTTGTATATACATAGGTGTACAGACCTATGTATATTTTGAGTTTTAGTGATCACATATACACTTGTATATACATAGGTGTACAAACCTTATGTTTCGTATGGTTCATCACGTAAATTAACAAATCTTTTCATTTGAACTACCCAGAATTATACGCTGGTGTACAATAAAAAAACATTAAACCTAAACTGTCGATTGCAAAATTCAACCAAATCTCCCTGCACATTCAATAATTTTCAACATCAACTACATTAAAATCTTTAATTAACAAATTGGAACTCAATACAAAACCCCCCCACCCTAAACGACCGGAAACACACATTACAACAACATAATTAATTGATCGTCCATGACCACAATAAAAAAGAAACCCATTTTGAGAAGATCATAACAACAACTAAAAAGATTGAGTAATTTTACACACCTGTCTTAGATGATCGATCGCAATCACAAAAGGATCAACAAATGTCTTGGTCAGATACTTAATAAGTGTATAATGGCAGTTTCAATTTAGGGTTTTGTATAATGTGAAACATACGTATCTAATGGATAACAAAAGTACTAAAATACCCCTTGATTAAAATAAATAATTAAATTAACTTCTAATTAATTACAATCATGCCATTAGAGATCAATGGCTATAAAGTGGTTCCTATGGTTCCTACTTAAGGTGTGGTTCCTATTTGAACCCTACCCTATATATATATATATATATATATATATATATATATATATAGGATTCGGATCATGTGAGAACCTCAGTGAGTTGTGAGAACTAGAGAACTCATCTAGACCAATAAAAAAACGACACGTAGGCATATCATTAATATAGTATTAAGGGGTAACACAGTAATTTATCACCCCCTACCCCACCCCACCCCAATCACCCTTTATAATAGAACAAATTTGACTTTTTTTTTTTTAAAAAAAATCACTTTCACTTTTAACACTCTCTCTCTCTCTCTTCTCTCTTCTCTCTCTCTCTCTCTCTCTCTCTAAAAAGCAAACAAGAAACGATCGTCCCTTTTCGACAGTGGGTTCGACATGGTGGTGGTCCGATGGTGGGTTCGACATGATGGTGGTCCGATGGTGGTGGTGGTACGATCTGTGATGGTGGGTTTTTTGCAGAGGTTTTTGATGGTTGTGGTTGCTGAACGCGGTGGGTAGGGGCGGAGGAGGGTGGATCTGAATGTCGTGGGTAGGGGGCGGAACGTGGTTGCTGAACGCGGTGGGTAGGGGCGGAGGAGGGTGGAATCTAACGTGGTGGGTAGGGGGGCGGAACGTGGTTGCTGAACGCGGTGGGTAGGGGCGGAGGAGGGTGGATCTGAACAATGGTTTAGAGGGTGGTGGTTCGACGGTGATGATGATGAAGACGACGGTGGAGACGGTGGTGGTGGGTCGACGACATGCTTTTTTTATTATTATTATTATTACTATTATTTATTGTTTCATTCTCAAGAATATCTCAAGATCTGAAAGTTGAGCAAAAGTCAAAGTGTTTCATTCTCAAGAATATCTCAAGAAGACTCAAGTTTGAAAATGTCAATCTTATTGATAATCTTAAATTTAATCTTCTTAGTGTTTCACAAATGAGTGACAAAGGCTATGGGTCATTCTTCACTAAGAAAACTTGTAAGATTATTGGGCCATGTGGTTAAAAAGATTGAAACCAGCATAGCTGAGAGCAAAGCACAACTTGTTGCTCACAGGAGTGGCAACGTGTATGTAGTTGTTATGTTGAAGGATAATTCTATGGCAAATGTCTGTCTGTTTTCTGCTGCCTCCACTAAAGAGACAGAATTGTGGCATAGGAGACTGGGTCACACCAACCTTCAAACTATCAACTCACTCTTTAAACAAAGCCTTGTGAAAGGCCTTCCATCAAAAGAATTCAAATGTGATGAGCATTGTGTTTCCTGTTTAAAAGGAAAGCAACATAAAAGCTCTTACAAATCCATTGATGAGTCCAAAATAAGTCAATGTCTTCAATTGTTGCACATGGACTTGTTTGGCCCAGTTAAAATCATGAGTCTAAGAAGAAAGGGATTTTGTCTTTTCATAGTTGATGATTTTTCTAGGTTTACATGGACTTAGTTTTTACACTCTAAGGATGAGACTGCAGGTATCTTGAAGGACTTTGTCACCAAAGTTGAAAAACAATATGATTCTCCAGTAAAAGTCTTTAGAAGTGACAATGGAACAGAGTTTAAAAATAAGGAGTTGGATGATTTCTGTGTGTCAAAAGGGATTGTGAGGCAGTACAACATTCGAAGAACACCAGAACAAAATGGGGTGGTTGAAAGGAAAAACAGAACTCTCATTGAGGCTGCAAGAACTATGCTAGCAGATTCTGGTTTGCCACTATCCTTCTAGGCAGAAGCTGTAAACACTGCTTGCTATGTTCAAAACAGAGTTTTAATTAACCCTAAACATCAAAAGACTACTTATGAAATTTTGTTCAAAATCAAACCATTGATATCATTCTTCAAAATCTTTGGCTGCCTATGTTTCATTTTAAATCTTAAAGATTCCATTTCAAAATTTGTAGCCAAAGTAGATTGTGGGTATTTTCTAGGATATTCTTCTACTGCCAAGGCCTATAAAGTGTTTAACACAAGGACTAAGACAATAGAAGAAACACTGAACGTAAAGTTCAATGAACTTTCATCCTTAGAAATCCCAGCAAATCCTGCTTAATTGTTTGATTTAGAAAAATTTAAATTTAAAGATATTACTGCTAAAACTAACAGTGCAGGTATTCCACAGTCTCCACAACAGGATTACAGATTTGATGTTGTGATTCTTACTCACTAAAAACTCACTTCTGCATCAGGGAAGCACCATTTGAGGCACTTTATGGTCGCAAATGTCGTTCCCTTGTTTGTTGGAGCGAGATTGGCGAAACACAAATCACCGGTCCCGAACTAATACAGGAAACGACAGACAAAATTCTTCGCATTCGTGATAATTTGCAAGTTGCTCGAAGTAGACAGAAAAGTTATGCCGATCAAAGACGCAAGCCTCCAGAATTTCAAGTCAGGGATATGGTACTTCTTAAGGTTTCACCTTGGAAGGGTATGTTTCGATTTGGAAAGAAAGGGAAACTTGCACCTCGGTTTGTAGGCCCTTTTAAGATCCTTGAGCGAATTGGGAAGGTAGCTTACAAGCTCGATCTACCACCAGAGCTCAACAATGTCCATCCAACGTTTCACGTTTCTAATCTAAAGAAGTGTTTGGCTGAAGATAACCTCCATGTTCCTTTAGAGGATATCCAGATTGACGAATCGATGCGTTTCATAGAAAAACCTGTGGAGATTATGAATCGAGATGTCAAGACACTTAAACGAAGCCGAATTCCAATTGTCAAAGTTCGTTGGGAGTCCAAACGAGGCCCAGAGTTTACTTGGGAGCGTGAGGACCAAATGATGTCTAAGTATCCTCATCTTTTTCTAGAGACTACCACTTGAAGGAATTTCGGGACGAAATTTCTAAAAGTAGGGGATGCTGTGACATCCGTCATCTTTCGTTTTCATTTGTTACTGAAACGTTTCGTATTTAAAATTATCAATAAAACGTCACATTTTTTTTTATCATTCTTATACGTTTTAAAAATATTTTGGAGTACTTTTGGACTCATGTAATCATACTATCAACATAAAATAACTTTATATTTGTGAAATAATTATAAAAAAATAAAATGCATGGACCGGGACTCGAACCCGCGTCCATGGACGGTTCAAAGAATCAACAAGTCTTAACCAACTGGGCTACTGTCCATTTTAGTGATGAATATCATACTCTAACATATTTAAACCTTCCATATTCATGCCCAGTTGAGTTTGGAAAGTCAACTGCGAGCAAACACCTTCCAAATACACATCCAATCCGCGTTTCTTGAGCAATTCTGTTATGGAATGATTACACCGACCTACCCTGCTTGTTATACACGCCAATTAACCATTATAACATTCCAATTATAAGACCAATCACGCGTATACTAATTATGACGGGTCAAAACTGTAACACCCCAACCGATGACGGAAACATCGAGGTGTCACGTAAGAATGAGTATACAGTAGCACATGGTATTCAAGTTTTATTTGAAATTTATTTAAAGCAAAATATCCAAAATTTGAAAATACATAACAAGTCTTGAATGAAATTCTAATACATCAAATAGCCAAACAAAACATAAACTTCAAATTGTCTCTTCCTCCTAGCTCTAGACTTCAAGCATCATTATTTCCTGTTGAGTTTGTAAAAATGGGGGGTCAACTAGAAGTTGGTGAGAATACATATGCCATGTCAAGCAATTAAGTTTAAGAATAATAAAAGTTTAGCAATTCATATGTCTATCGTAAGTTTAAGTCTACATGAATAAACAAGAAGTATAGTATGCACATAATCAAACCTCCGACAAGCTTAGGTCCATCCCGTCATCCAAGGTTCACCTTAATATCACGTTGGAATGATAACAATCACCCGCGCTCCCCATAAAAGATGGTCAACGAATCTAGGTGGGATTGACAATCCAATAGATCTATTATTGAGTATTGTCGGCTTGGCCATAGCTAATGATTATGTAAGTTTAAGTTTAAGTCTAACAGTAGTTGTCTAAGTCATGAGGCATTAAAGTTTACAACTAGACATGTATGTAGAATTGCTTAAGTATAAAGTTTCAAGTATAAAGAATTGCATAAACATGGTTACGTAAACTCACCTTAGCAAAGTGTTAAGTCTCGAGAAATAGAATATGTGTAGCCCAAAGTTGCCAAGTATTACCCTATGTATAAGGTAATAAATAAGTCTAAGTCTTTCTAGTCTACAAGTATTTTCTAGGGTTTCGAATTTGGGGATAAGTATTCGTTTGATTAATAATTAAATTGTTTATTAAATAAAAGAAATTCGATAAATAAATAAACAAAAGTCTTTTTTTGTAGACTTTAAATTAAAGATGGTCACAATATAAGGTTTTAAGTATAAAAATAATTTTTATAAAATTATTTTCTTAAAAATAGAATATTTAGTCTATTTATTTCTATTTTGCCAAAATATAACTTTAATATCTAAAAATATTAAAATTAAAGATTTTTTAAATTAAAATTTGTATTTCTGTTCTAAATCGACAGAAATAATTTATATAAAATATTGGTGCAAAAATATTGAAAAATGGATTTATTATGATTTATTTATGATTAAAATTAACAAATATCGATTAAAAATATTAAATAAATGATTTTTCAGAAATTTTTTTTTTCTTCTTATTAAATTAGATTTCCATTTCAATAAAAGAGGCAAATTACATAAGAATAGCAGGTAGACGGGCAACAAGCTGCGCCGCCACCCCTTCTGAATAGAGAACCCTAATCTAGAGAAAATAAATCCTCGCCCCTGGGGAGTCGAGAAGTTGCTGTGGACCACCCGCTGGACTCTCGTTAGAAATCTGATCGCTTCCGGGGCCAATGAGCCAAAAGTGTCAAAGGCCAAAGGGACAAAAGCATGTTGGTTATCCTCGCACGCTTTAGCATGCTTTGCCACCTTGTTCGACTCTGCTCTAAGTACCGCTTGCCCCGCCACGAACCCACTCTCCCTGAATCCCGCTAAAGGAGACACACCAGTAAGGTCTACGCATGCGTGTTTCCCACCTTCCCAGCCAAACACTAGCAGGTCAGCCGGACGTAAAGTGGACCTCCCTTCTGTCGGGTCTGTAAGAAAGTTAACCGGTGCCTCTTTCTTGGCTGAGATCCCTGCTCGTCTAAGAATATCCATTAAAACGTCCCGAACGAAATCGTGCCTGTACTTAAACCCCGGCAACTCTCTACAATGGAGGGCATGCTCCCCATATTTATCCAAACACGCTTTACGGCAGACCGGACATGTTTCGTCATCGGGAAAAATGGGAATCATCAAACGATATTTAAGGATTGCTCTATATTCCACCGCTGACATTCGTTGCCCCAGTCCTTCGATAGGGATAACTGTAAGGAAGTCTTGGGCGTGGGGCCTCTGTAAGCATTCCATGACGGCTTTCTGGCGTGGGGTCAAGCAAAAATCTTCCCCCAGACTTCGTGCGATTCGACAATAAAGAGAATTCGCCAAGGTTTTCTGTGGCTTTTTGGGGGCGGTGTCTTTATTGGAGAAACCGCCAAGATCAAAGTCAGGGAGATTTTCATGCAGGCGTTCCAAAGCGCAAACATAATCCGGATCCGTGTTATCAACCCCGCTGTTACGTAAAATATGGTCTTGCAACCCCCAGGATTGAGATCTGGACGCCACAAAGGCATAAGTGGCTACATCCCGGGCCGAGAGAAGGCCCAACCCACCATGCCGCATCGGTAAGGTTGCGACCCGCCACTGGAGGTCCCCAAAATATGCCCCCCCACAAACTACAATATCTTCAATTGCCTCCCGGAGTCCTTTATCAAAGCATGAGACAGCGCTGCCTACAAAGGGGGGCTGACATGTTCGTAAGCCGAAAAGCAACTTTGCGACCCCCATACAGGATCTGAGCAGGAGGAGATCGCTTTGAGGATCCCGCAGACGAGGGAGGAGACCCATAAGATCCATAGCCCGTGACGCCCTTTTAGTAGACAAATCACAGATGAAGCTAGCATCACGGCTAACTGCCCCTCCTAGCAGTTTGACACCTCTCTCAGGCCGTCCAATATCACTAGGGAATAGCCCTGGCCTAGTCTTCACCCCATCGCAGGTTGGCCAAAAAATCTCTGTTTTGCTGATATTAAGGTTGAGCCCCAATGATGGTCCTTCTGAACTGATGATTTCCAGGGCCTTAGCAACCTGCACAGCGTCCCCGATGATCGTCCCATCATCTAAGTACCAAGCGTGGAAGGGGAGGTTGCAGTTTTCCTGCACCTGGCGCACTAGGGGGTGTAAGGCAAGGGAAAAAAGCAAAGGTCCCAAGGGGTCCCCTTGCTGAACCCCCGTAAAGGCTCCAATGCGTTCATCCCCAACATATAACCTAGCTGGCTGGGCATACAAAAATTTGACCCACGGAAAAACGGAGGGGCAATGGCGATGGACTTCCCGTAACAAAACAGATCGGTCAACTACGTTGAAGGCGTTAGAAATAAAAATCATTTCTGGAATGTTTAATGTTTTATAAACTCAGTATAATTTTTGTAGAATTTTATAAAATCGTTTTGATATTTTTATAGAACTTTATAATTTTAATAGAATAAACTTGAAATATTTATTATATATATTAAATAAATAATTTTTGGAAAAATAAAAATTGTATGATAAACTTTTCTATTAGGATATCATAAAATAATTTTTGTGGAATTTATAAAGCATTTTTAGTATTTTAAAACTATTTTTAAAAATACTAGTAAATATATATAAATCTAAAAGGTTAAAAAAAATGTTTTGCACATGCTAGGAATCGAACCCGGGTCTGGTGACCGGTTCGTGTTTTATATCACAAGTCCAGACCATCTGGTCTGGCCCCTGAGAACGATTAATCTTGGTTTAAAATTAAATATATAGTTATACATGAATCAGATTTATAATCATTATAAAAGGAAAGGAAAAAGGGTGGGTAAGACGGGACTCGAACCCGCGTTCCCTGGTTTACAAAGAGATGACACAACCACTTGATCTAGATCAGTGGTTGTGTTTGTTTTGTCTCTGTTTTAATTAAATAACAAGGTCTGCAGAACCATTATCCCCAAATCGTGTTCATCGAGCCCTAGATTTCTTAATAACCACAATTAACAACCAATAGCCCCTGATATGATGGGGCTATTGTTCGTAGGGTGCCGATGGTTAAAACCAAACAACAAATTGAATACTTACAAAACGTAATCGCGATAGAAGGCTCGGTCAACCGAAAAGTCAACTGTGCATGCAATGAAGCTTGAAAGGTGTTTTTTAGCAGAAATTGAAGGTGGGGAAAGAGAGATTGGCGAGTATAGGATGTAGTGAAGGTCTCAATTTATAGTGGAAGGCTCGAATGATGCGAATTGGTGAGTTGACCCGATTAAATGTCATGATGCGTAATTGGTTGGATTAAGGCAAGTATTGAAGATGATTCAGCGTGTATAACACACATTTTAGTCAAACATTTACGTAGTTTACCATATTAGGATTCAAAAACGCGGTATTAGTTTGAATTTTGAAGGGTGTTCGTCGCAGTTGACTTCTCATAAGTCAACTGCACTACTAAACTTGTTATAAATATAATTACATCAGAGTTAAGTACCAAGACAAATGGTAGACTAGCTGGTTTAATGTTGTGTGTGTGTGGTTGAACCGGCCGTGGGCTCGGGTTCGAACCCCGGCCCATGCCATAATTTTTTTACAATTATAACAACACTATAATGATATTATATGTTTATAGTATGGTACAAGGGGTCCAAATGCGTCACGAAATATTTTTAAAGGAACGATAAATGATAAAATTTGACGTTTTATTCAATAATCATCGTAACGTACATAGAATTTAATGCGGAATGTTACAGTCTCCCCTACTTTTAGGAACTTCGTCCCGAAGTTGGAGTTGGAGAGTCTGGTGGGAAAAGGTGTGGGTACTTAGAGTTCATCTGGTCCTTGCGTTCCCAAGTGAACTCTGGGCCTCGTTTAGATTCCCAACTGTAACACCCCAACCGATGGCGGAAACATCGAGGCGTCACGTATGAATGATTGTTCAGTAGCTCATGGTAACACTTATGTTTAAATAATCCTTTATTTCATTTCAATATTCAATTCCATTAAAGTCTACATCAAATAATCAAACAAGCTTAAAACTTCAAATATCACCTCATGCTAGCTCTAGACTTCAAGCATCAATATTTCCTGTTGAGTTTGGAAAAATAGGGGGGGGGGGGGGTCAACTAGAAGTTGGTGAGAATACATAAGCCATGTCAAGCAATTAAGTTTAAGAATAAAAGTTTAGCAATTCAAATGTCTATTGTAAGTTTATGTCTACATGAATAAACATGAAGTGTTGAATGCACATAATCAAACCTCCGACTAGTTTAGGTCCATCCCGTCATCCACGGTTCACCTTAATATCATGTTGGAACGATAACAATCACCCGCGCTCCCTATAAAAGATGGTTAACGAATCTAGGTGGGATTGTCAATCCAATAGATCTATTATTGAGTATCGCCGGCTTGGCCATAGCTAATGATTATGTATGTTGAAGCGTAAGTCTAACTGTTGTTGTTGTCTAAATCATGAGGCATTTAAAGTTTACAACTAGACATGTATGTAGAATTGCTTAAGTATAATGTTGCATGTATAAAGAATTGCATAAACATGGTTACGTAAACGTAAACTCACCTTAGCAAAGTATTAAGTCTCGAGAAAAAGTATAAGTGTAGCCCCAAAGTTGCCAAGTATTACCCTATGTATAAGGTAACAAATAAGTCTAAGTTTTTGTAGTCTACAAGTATTTTCTAGGGTTTCGAATTGGGGATAAGTATTTGTTTGATTAATAATCAAATTGTTTATTAAATATAAGAAATTCAATAAATAAATAAACAAAAGTCTTTGTGAAAACTTTAGATTAAAAATGGTCACATTATAAGGTTTTAAGTATGAAAATAATTTTTATAAAATTATTTTCTTAAAAATAGAATATTTAATCTATTTATTGCAAATTGTCAACATATAACTTTAATATTTAAAAATATTAAAATTCAAGAATTTTTAAATTAAAAATTGTATTTCTGTTCTAAATGGATAGAAATAACTTATATAAAATTTTGGTGCAAAAATATTGAAAAATGAATTTATTATGATTTATTTATGATTAAAACTAACAAAAATTGATTAAAAATATTAAATAAATGATTTTTTAGAAATAAAAATCATTTTAGAAATATTTAATGTTATATAAACTCAGAATAATTTTTGTGGGAATTTATATAATCGTTTTGATATTTTTATAGAATTTTATAATTAAAATAGAATAAATTTGAAATATTTATTATATATATTAAATAAATAATTTTTGGAAAACTAAAAATTGTATGTTAAACTTTTCTATTAGAATAACATAAAATAATTTTTGTAGAATTTATAAAGGAGTTTTAGTATTTTAAAACCAATTTTAAAAATATAAGTGAATATATATATATATATATATATATATATATATATAAATCAAAAAGGAAAAAAAATGTTTGTTCAAGCTGGGAATCGAACCCGGGTCTGGGACAGGTTCGCGTTTTAATCGCAAGCCTAGCCACCAACTGGGCTAGACCTTGAGAATGAATAAACTAGGTTTGAAATTAATTATATAGTCATGTTGAAACTGATTTGTAAACCTTATAAAAGAAAAGAAAAATGTTGTGGTATACGGGACTCGAACCCGTGTACCTTGGTTGACAAACAGACAGACATAACCACTTGATCTAGATCTGTGGTTGTGTTTGGTTTGTTTTTGTTTTAAATAAATACACCAGTCTGCAAACGTGTTCTTCAACAATTAAATATCGATCGAACCCTAGTTTCTTCAATTATCAAATCTAACAAACAATAACCCGATTAATCATAGTGTAAGTGCATTATTCATGTATGTCCCCAACTAGTGATCCAGTACTGAATGTCGAAGGTTCAGATAATCAGAAAAACGACCAAGGTTTTAGCTTAAAGTTACATTCGACCAGTCGTATGGTCGAATGTAGTTTGTCTGGTCGAATGTAAATTGAATGAGGAAGAAGGTTTCATTCGAACCCTTAAAGGGTCGAATGAACACCACCTTCGACCATACAAAAGGGGCGAAGGTGGAAGTATATATAAAGGGAGAAGTTTGTAATTTTTAGATAGAGTTATCATTTTGAGCCTTTTCCCTAGAGTGTGTATGTGTGTTTTTCTCTGTATTAGGTCTAAGATTTCATTTGTAAACATCTTGATTTGATCTAATACAAAGATTAAAGTTATGGAAATTGCTCGGTGATTTGTTATCTGTTTTCATCACGATCTTTATCGTTTATTTCTGAATCATTTTGCACGATCGTTGGGTATTCCGCACCCTACGGTTGATATTCGTGAGATCACAGTTCGTGATTACGATCCTAAAACAGATACAAGTGGTATCAGAGCATAGGCTCGATTTCACGATTGCAAATTGATCTGAATTGATGAATACTGATTAGAATTCTGGTTTAAAAGTTAAAAACCCAAGAAATTTTGAAGCTTTTCATAAAAACATGGTTTTTGATTGAATTGGAGTTGAATTTGATGTTATTTTCACAAATTCTTTCACAAATGTTTGTCTAAATTCAAATCCGAACAAAACCTATCAAATTTCATTACATTTGGTGAAAATTTTATCAAAAACCGATCAGATTCGTGTTCTTGAGGTTGAAGATGATGAACAGATCTGAAACGGTCGAAGGTGAGATTTGAGGGTCGAACGTAGCATTTTTTGGTCGAACGTGGAGTTTTAACTGGTCGAATCTAGAGTTTAGCAGTGTTATTTTGTTCATTCGACCATTTTGTCTCATTCGACTATTCGAACGGTCGAAGGAGAAAATCAAACGGTCGAAAGAGAGTTAAAGGGTCGAAAGAGATTAGTGTTTGTCATACTTCTCTTTCGTATCTTTTCAAACGGTCGAAGGAGATCATTTTGGCTCATTCGACCACTCGAAAATTGAAAAGGGTCGAACGTAGAATCTGATTTTCAAAGATTTTCATTTTAAAAGGTCGAATAAGACTGGTTACTTCCACATTCGAACCTACGAATATTCGGATAATATTTTTCAAATTTTAGCCTGTTTTTAGAAAATTTTTGAAATAATTTTTGTTGAAAAATGATGAATTACTTGGCTATGTCAAGAACTGATGATCAGATAAAAGCTGCAATGCAACAAAAGCTAACATGGGAACAAGTTGTTGCATCTAAGATTCAACAATCTGTTACACAACCAGCTGTGCAATCAACTGATGAAATGGTACATGTTGACAAGTGTGTTAACAGAGAAGGTGTTCAAAGTAATGTTGTGTGTTTAGTCAAACAAATGAGAAATGATAATTCCAGTGAATTGTCAGAGAGTGTCTTGAGTTCTGATACGGATTCAGAACAGAATGAATCAAGAGAGAGTGATATCTCAAATATTGATGCAAAATCTGATGATGGTAATAAATCAGATGATGAGGTAAGATCTAGTATTGACTGTGCTAGTTGTTCTGAATGTGTCAAGTTGAAATGTGAATTGATGACACTTATTAAGGACAAACAGAACCTAGCAAATGAACTAGAAAATTGTCAAAACCAAAATAAAATTTTTGAAAAGAATGAAAAAGATTTGTTAAATAAAATTGAATCTTTAAAGCAAGAAATTTTAGAAATAAATAAAAGTGTTTCAATGAATAACACCACATCAGAGTTGAAAGACATAACATCTTGTGTTGAAGTTTCAAACTCTGAGGTGAAGTCCGATTCTAGTCAGAAAAATAAAAATGTGGTAGTCATTTCAGAATTTGAGTCTGAAGAGAAAACCATATTTAAATTTCCTGATGGAATGGAAGGATCCTATATGTTGGTAGGACATGACAAGTTGATTCTCAATAAAGATTTTCCAATTGATAATATCGAACAATCTTTACTTAAATGTATATATGTTGATAATATCGATTTGTTAAATCAATTTACAAATCAATTTGGGCATTTGTCGTTTGAACTAAATCCTAACCAACATGAGGATCAAAAGAAAAACATTGAAAAGAAAAATGTTGAAAATAATAAAGGTTGTAAAGTAAAAGGACCGAAACCAAACAAATCGAAAGGAAATGATCAGATGAAAAACTCTCATCAAAAGAATTCAAGAAATTTTTCATCTAGATCATATGATTCTTATGATTATTCATATACCTCTCGATTTGATGGTTATTGGAGAAACAACTCACCACAGTATTCTCATGGTTATGTTGAATGGAGAAGCTGTTTTGAATGTGGTGAAGTTGGTCATATTGCTGCTTATTGTCCCTACTGGTATTGGGATGAAGGGTATGCATGTGATTTTGTGGAATATAGGTCTTGTTATAACTGCGGAGAGTGTGGGCATTTAGTTGCTTCCTGTCCGTATGTTAAACAGAAAAAGACCGAAGTGAAATTTGCTAAAAATTCAGGCAATGTCAAAAAGTCTGTTTCCCCAAAATCAATCAAGAAACAAAAGGGGAAACAGGTTGTGTATGACAATCGTAACAAGATTGCCGTGAACAAACATATAGATAGTGAACGGGTTGCTAAGGTAAGGGGGGGTTCTAAGGCTAAGCCTAAGAATAACTCTAAACCTGGATCTTTATCAGTTAAGTCTGAGAAGGTTCCAAACAATGTTCAGAAGCAGGTTTTAAATGAGAAATCTGAAAAGTCAACAATCAAAACGATTTCAACAAAATCAAAAATAAACTCTGAACGCGTTTGGAAACCCAAATCACTTTCTAAATCAATAGCAATTTCAACTTCAAAACAATCCATTGAAAAACCAATTGATTTTTCAAAAGGAGAATGGATTGATGTTCCGAGGATTGATGACCTTGGACGACCCATCATTGTGAAGGGATGGGTACCTCTCTCGTGCTAATTGTTTAACAAGTGTGCAGGTTGTTCCAGATAGACCTATTAGTTATCTTTTGATAGTTGATAGTGAAGCATCTGTATACAAGCAATTTATTGGAGAGGTGAAGGTCAAGGAAAGGATTTTGAGAAAGAAAGAATGATGTCAACAGATAGGAGAGTATTTGTCGTCTGTTTCCTACCTGTGAAGCCGGAAAACGTTGCAATCTCATGCAATTGCTCTCAGGTTTTGGATTTCTATAACAGATACGACAAAACGGTTTATTCTAAACTCTCTTATCTTTGTTACTGATTTTACTAATTTGAAAGATATTTGTGAGTAAAGTAATATGAGTGGGAAAATGGTTTTTGAAACTCAATGAGTAAACCGCATCGGATATCATTTTATTGTGTTTTTCTTCAAAAAGTATAAAAATCCAAAAATATGCTTATTTTTAGATTTTTAGGAGGAGAAATTTTATTTTTCAGAAAAATCAAAATAAAAATTAGAAAATCAAAAATGAGTTTTCCTGGAGAAGAAGAGGAGATGATAGTACATCAGTGGACTGTCAGACTACTCTGAAAACAAAATGATGAAACAACATTGAGTAGCCACTACAATTATATATTGGTAGGCTTGAAATCAAAGTTTAAAGTTCAGCATGGTGATATAAACCTAATAACATTAACTGATAATCATGTGGATCAATGTCTCGTTGACATATGGTCTTAGTACCGAAATTTCGTTTGATAGATTGCCAAAATCGGAGGTTTCGGGTCATTATATTGAAAGTTATCTGGGGATAGCCTAACTGATCTTTTGTCGTATTGATTTACGGACCTAGATCAGTCAGGGTATCTTAATAAAGATCTTTAATGACAAAACCATAAGTTACCGAATGAGGAACTTAACATGTGTGATGATAATCAAAGATTATCTAATGCATCGTATCAGCACTATGATGAAAATCATGTATGATATTAGTCCTCACCCTGGTTGAGTGCATAAGTCGCTTTGAAGCATTAATTTGCTGACCTGTCACCGCTGTGCCTCATACCTTGTAACTAACGGATAACTACAATATAATCACACGTTACGATGAAACTTTGTGCAATTCTTGATACGGGAATGTGTCACGTGTGCGGGGACCATAGATTTTTATGTATCTAATATAACCATAATGTATCTGAAGTGCTGAACAATGAATAATGATTTTGAGTTTAAGTGGACAAACATACTGGTAATGGTTGTAGGATGCTCAATGTCAAAAACAGAAAATTGATCAAAAAGAGTTTTGACTGACTGTTTCAATACTGATATGATCCTCTTACCGGAAAATTCACAAAAATATGTTTAGTTTACTTTTATGCAATTCCATTTGAAAAATTCAAAAAGATTTTTGGTGTGTTTTAGCATAAAATTTGAAAAATCAAAATATTTTGTTTCTGCTTTATTTTCGATAACCGATGATGGGATACTTAATGTAAATACTCAGATACTTAAAAGTTGAAAAAGACTACAGATTTTCAAGTTTCTGGTGCGTATGAAAAATGTTTAATAGTTCAGGGGGAGAACTATTGAGGGTCAAAAGGAATGTGAAGAGTACTTCCGAGATTTTTGTTGTGTCTAACGCTGGTTGTAGTTTGTGCAGTTTTTAGTAAATTTTTTCTGCAGAATCAAACTAAACAGGTGCACTGCTCAAGATTCATCGACAAAGTGTGTAACTGAAAAAGACGCAAACTTGAACATCTAGATCACCAGAACAACAGAAACTAGTCAGAGATTGTTAAAGAAAAGATTGAAGAATTCAAGATTGATTTCTATCTTTATCTCTGGACCAACAAATGACAAAGCCAAGATTTCTTGAGTTTGTCTAAGATTTCAAAGCTTACCGCAGAGATAGACAAGAACCTCGACACAAACGTGCATGAAAATGGAAAGTTTTAAATTTGTTCAAGATGATGATTGCAAGACTTGAAGAATTGATAGCTTTCTGATTTGGTACATCACTAGCTAGGTCCAAGGGGGAGATTGTAAGTGCATTATTCATGTATGTCCCCAACTAGTGATCCAGTACTGAATGTCGAAGGTTCAGATAATCAGAAAAACGACCAAGGTTTTAGCTTAAAGTTACATTCGACCAGTCGTATGGTCGAATGTAGTTTGTCTGGTCGAATGTAAATTGAATGAGGAAGAAGGTTTCATTCGAACCCTTAAAGGGTCGAATGAACACCACCTTCGACCATACAAAAGGGGCGAAGGTGGAAGTATATATAAAGGGAGAAGTTTGTAATTTTTAGATAGAGTTATCATTTTGAGCCTTTTCCCTAGAGTGTGTATGTGTGTTTTTCTCTGTATTAGGTCTAAGATTTCATTTGTAAACATCTTGATTTGTTCTAATACAAAGATTAAAGTTATGGAAATTGCTCGGTGATTTGTTATCTGTTTTCATCACGATCTTTATCGTTTATTTCTGAATCATTTTGCACGATCGTTGGGTATTCCGCACCCTACGGTTGATATTCGTGAGATCACAGTTCGTGATTACGATCCTAAAACGCATAGGTTTTGGATTTCTATAACAGATACGACAAAACGGTTTATTCTAAACTCTCTTATCTTTGTTACTGATTTTACTAATTTGAAAGATGTTTGTGAGTAAAGTAATATGAGTGGAAAAATGGTTTTTGAAACTCAATGAGTAAACCGCATCGGATATCATTTTATTGTGTTTTTCTTCAAAAAGTATAAAAATCCAAAAATATGCTTATTTTTAGATTTTTAGGGGGAGAAAATTTTTTTTCAGAAAAATCAAAATAAAAATTAGAAAATCAAAAATGAGTTTTCCTGGAGAAGAAGAGGAGATGATAGTACATCAGTGGACTGTCAGACTACTCTGAAAACAAAATGATGAAACAACATTGAGTAGCCACTACAATTATATATTGGTAGGCTTGAAATCAAAGTTTAAAGTTCAGCATGGTGATATAAACCTAAAAACATTAACTGATAATCATGTGGATCAATGTCTCGTTGACATATGGTCTTAGTACCGAAATTTCGTTTGATAGATTGCCAAAATCGGAGGTTTCGGGTCATTATATTGAAAGTTATCTGGGGATAGCCTAACTGATCTTTTGTCGTATTGATTTACGAACCTAGATCAGTCAGGGTATCTTAATAAAGATCTTTAATGACAAAACCATAAGTTACCGAATGAGGAACTTAACATGTGTGATGATAATCAAAGATTATCTAATGCATCGTATCAGCACTATGATGAAAATCATGTATGATATTAGTCCTCACCCTGGTTGAGTGCATAAGTCGCTTTGAAGCATTAATTTGCTGACCTGTCACCGCTGTGCCTCATACCTTGTAACTAACGGATAACTACAATATAATCACACGTTACGATGAAACTTTGTGCAATTCTTGATACGGGAATGTGTCACGTGTGCGGGGACCATAGATTTTTATGTATCTAATATTACCATAATGTATCTGAAGTGCTGAACAATGAATAATGATTTTGAGTTTAAGTGGACAAACATACTGGTAATGGTTGTAGGATGCTCAATGTCAAAAACAGAAAATTGATCAAAAAGAGTTTTGACTGACTGTTTCAATACTGATATGATCCTCTTACCGGAAAATTCACAAAAATATGTTTAGTTTACTTTTATGCAATTCCATTTGAAAAATTCAAAAAGATTTTTGGTGTGTTTTTGCATAAAATTTGAAAAATCAAAATATTTTTTTTCTGCTTTATTTTCGATAACCGATGATGGGATACTTAATGTAAATACTCAGATACTTAAAAGTTGAAAAAGACTACAGATTTTCAAGTTTCTGGTGCGTATGAAAAATGTTTAATAGTTCAGGGGGAGAACTATTGAGGGTCAAAAGGAATGTGAAGAGTACTTCCGAGATTTTTGTTGTGTCTAACGCTGGTTGTAGTTTGTGCAGTTTTTAGTAAATTTTTTCTGCAGAATCAAACTAAACAGGTGCACTGCTCAAGATTCATCGACAAAGTGTGTAACTGAAAAAGACGCAAACCTGAACATCTAGATCACCAGAACAACAGAAACTAGTCAGAGATTGTTAAAGAAAAGATTGAAGAATTCAAGATTGATTTCTATCTTTATCTCTGGACCAACAAATGACAAAGCCAAGATTTCTTGAGTCTGTCTAAGATTTCAAAGCTTACCGCAGAGATAGACAAGAACCTCGACACAAACGTGCATGAAAATGGAAAGTTTTAAATTTGTTCAAGATGATGATTGCAAGACTTGAAGAATTGATAGCTTTCTAATTTGGTACATTACTAGCTAGGTCCAAGGGGGAGATTGTAAGTGCATTATTCATGTATGTCCCCAACTAGTGATCCAGTACTGAATGTCGAAGGTTCAGATAATCAGAAAAACGACCAAGGTTTTAGCTTAAAGTTACATTCGACCAGTCGTATGGTCAAATGTAGTTTGTCTGGTCGAATGTAAATTGAATGAGGAAGAAGGTTTCATTCGAACCCTTAAAGGGTCGAATGAACACCACCTTCGACCATACAAAAGGGGCGAAGGTGGAAGTATATATAAAGGGAGAAGTTTGTAATTTTTAGATAGAGTTATCACTTTGAGCCTTTTCCCTAGAGTGTGTATGTGTGTTTTTCTCTGTATTAGGTCTAAGATTTCATTTGTAAACATCTTGATTTGATCTAATACAAAGATTAAAGTTATGGAAATTGCTCGGTGATTTGTTATCTGTTTTCATCACGATCTTTATCGTTTATTTCTGAATCATTTTGCACGATCGTTGGGTATTCCGCACCCTACGGTTGATATTCGTGAGATCACAGTTCGTGATTACGATCCTAAAACGCATAGGTTTTGGATTTCTATAACAGATACGACAAAACGGTTTATTCTAAACTCTCTTATCTTTGTTACTGATTTTACTAATTTGAAAGATGTTTGTGAGTAAAGTAATATGAGTGGGAAAATGGTTTTTAAAACTCAATGAGTAAACCGCATCGGATATCATTTTATTGTGTTTTTCTTCAAAAAGTATAAAAATCCAAAAATATGCTTATTTTTAGATTTTTAGGGGGAGAAAATTTTTTTTCAGAAAAATCAAAATAAAAATTAGAAAATCAAAAATGAGTTTTCCTGGAGAAGAAGAGGAGATGATAGTACATCAGTGGACTGTCAGACTACTCTGAAAACAAAATGATGAAACAACATTGAGTAGCCACTACAATTATATATTGGTAGGCTTGAAATCAAAGTTTAAAGTTCAGCATGGTGATATAAACCTAAAAACATTAACTGATAATCATGTGGATCAATGTCTCGTTGACATATGGTCTTAGTACCGAAATTTCGTTTGATAGATTGCCAAAATCGGAGGTTTCGGGTCATTATATTGAAAGTTATCTGGGGATAGCCTAACTGATCTTTTGTCGTATTGATTTACGGACCTAGATCAGTCAGGGTATCTTAATAAAGATCTTTAATGACAAAACCATAAGTTACCGAATGAGGAACTTAACATGTGTGATGATAATCAAAGATTATCTAATGCATCGTATCAGCACTATGATGAAAATCATGTATGATATTAGTCCTCACCCTGGTTGAGTGCATAAGTCGCTTTGAAGCATTAATTTGCTGACCTGTCACCGCTGTGCCTCATACCTTGTAACTAACGGATAACTACAATATAATCACACGTTACGATGAAACTTTGTGCAATTCTTGATACGGGAATGTGTCACGTGTGCGGGGACCATAGATTTTTATGTATCTAATATTACCATAATGTATCTGAAGTGCTGAACAATGAATAATGATTTTGAGTTTAAGTGGACAAACATACTGGTAATGGTTGTAGGATGCTCAATGTCAAAAACAGAAAATTGATCAAAAAGAGTTTTGACTGACTGTTTCAATACTGATATGATCCTCTTACCGGAAAATTCACAAAAATATGTTTAGTTTACTTTTATGCAATTCCATTTGAAAAATTCAAAAAGATTTTTGGTGTGTTTTAGCATAAAATTTGAAAAATCAAAATATTTTGTTTCTGCTTTATTTTCGATAACCGATGATGGGATACTTAATGTAAATACTCAGATACTTAAAAGTTGAAAAAGACTACAGATTTTCAAGTTTCTGGTGCGTATGAAAAATGTTTAATAGTTCAGGGGAGAACTATTGAGGGTCAAAAGGAATGTGAAGAGTACTTCCGAGATTTTTGTTGTGTCTAACGCTGGTTGTAGTTTGTGCAGTTTTTAGTAAATTTTTTCTGCAGAATCAAACTAAACAGGTGCACTGCTCAAGATTCATCGACAAAGTGTGTAACTAAAAAAGACCCAAACCTGAACATCTAGATCACCAGAACAACAGAAACTAGTCAGAGATTGTTAAAGAAAAGATTGAAGAATTCAAGATTGATTTCTATCTTTATCTCTGGACCAACAAATGACAAAGCCAAGATTTCTTGAGTCTGTCTAAGATTTCAAAGCTTACCGCAGAGATAGACAAGAACCTCGACACAAACATGCATGAAAATGGAAAGTTTTAAATTTGTTCAAGATGATGATTGCAAGACTTGAAGAATTGATAGCTTTCTGATTTGGTACATCACTAGCTAGGTCCAAGGGGGAGATTGTAAGTGCATTATTCATGTATGTCCCCAACTAGTGATCCAGTACTGAATGTCGAAGGTTCAGATAATCAGAAAAACGACCAAGGTTTTAGCTTAAAGTTACATTCGACCAGTCGTATGGTCGAATGTAGTTTGTCTGGTCGAATGTAAATTGAATGAGGAAGAAGGTTTCATTCGAACCCTTAAAGGGTCGAATGAACACCACCTTCGACCATACAAAAGGGGCGAAGGTGGAAGTATATATAAAGGGAGAAGTTTGTAATTTTTAGATAGAGTTATCATTTTGAGCCTTTTCCCTAGAGTGTGTATGTGTGTTTTTCTCTGTATTAGGTCTAAGATTTCATTTGTAAACATCTTGATTTGATCTAATACAAAGATTAAAGTTATGGAAATTGCTCGGTGATTTGTTATCTGTTTTCATCACGATCTTTATCGTTTATTTCTGAATCATTTTGCACGATCGTTGGGTATTCCGCACCCTACGGTTGATATTCGTGAGATCACAGTTCGTGATTACGATCCTAAAACGCATACACATAGGGTTATTGTTTGTAGATGGCCGATGAACAAAACCCATCAAAAAAAGAGAACTTACAAAAACTAATTCGTGTTTAATGCTCGGTCAATCAGAAAAGTCAAACACGCGATCAAAAGTTTTGAAAGATGATTTTAATCAGAAATTAGAGGTGAAGAGAGAGTAATCGGCGAGTTGAGAGTATAATGGAGGGTTCAATTTATAGTGTGGGGTTCGAGTTAAGCGATTTGGTAAGTTTGACTTGATTAAAAATTATGACGCGTTAATTGACAATAATTGGGAATGTTTTGATGATGATTGGTCGTGTAATGGACGCGTACCAGTCAAACAAATCATCAATCATTCCATATCAAGGATCAAACGCGTTTGCATGGGTTAATTATGGTTAATTGTTCTTCACAGTTGACTTTTCAAGTCAACTGTTAAGACCCAAATACATTATATAATTAAAATGAATTGAAAACTAACCAAGTATGTAGTGTAGCTCAGCTGGTTGTGTGGTGGGTGTACGTTGAACCGGCTATGGGCTCGGGTTCAAATCCCGGCCCAAGCCTTTAATTTTTGATAATTATTTCAACAATATATAGATGTTATATGTATATAGTATAGTATAGGGGGTCCAAATGCGTCACGAAATATTTTTAAAAGGACGATAATGATGAAATTCGACGTTTTATTAATAATAATCGTAACGTACAAATAATTCAATGCGAAATGTTACACCAACGAACCTTAACGATTGGAATGCGACTGCGCTTGAGTTTCTTGACTCCAGTATCCATGATCTCAACAGGTTTCTCGACAATGTGCATAGTTTCATCGATTTGCACATCTTCAAGAGGGACATGGAGGTTCTCATCTGCTAAAAATTTCTTGAGATTCGAAATGTGAAAGGTTGGGTGAACATTGCTTAACTCAGGTGGAAGATCAAGTTTGTAAGTCACTTTTCCAATTCTGTCAAGCACTTTGAATGGGCCTACGTATCGAGGAGCTAGTTTTCCCTTTCTACCAAAGCGAATCACTCCCTTCCAAGGGGATACCTTAAGAAGTACAAGGTCCCCGACTTGAAATTCCAAGGGCTTTCGACGTTTATCAGCATAACTCTTCTGACGACTTCTAGCCTTGAGAAGATTATCCTGAATGAGTTGGATTTTATCTGTGGTTTCCTGGATTAGTTCAGGTCCAGTGATCTGGGCTTCACCAACGTCAGTCCAATAGACAGGTGAACGACACTTACGACCATAGAGTTCCTCGAAAGGAGCTATGTTAATGCTGGAATGATAACTGTTGTTGAATGAAAACTCGACCAAGGGAAGATGAGAATCCCATGCGCCACCAAAATCGATGACACATGCCCTGAGCATATCCTCAAGTTTCTGGATGGTCCGTTCAGTCTGACCATCTGTTTGAGGGTGATAAGCAATACTCAGGTTTAGCTTGGTACCCAAAGCATCTTGTAAAGAATCCCAAAAGTGAGAGGTGAAACGACCATCACGACAGAGATAATGTCCAAAGGTATACCATGGCGACATACAACTTCACTCACATACATCTTCACTAACCTTTCCACAGAATATTTCTCACGAATAGGTAAGAAATGGGCTGACTTGGTTAGACGGTCAACGATTACCTAAATGCTGTCAAAACCTTTGGGTGTACGAGGGAGTTTAGTGATGAAGTCCATTGCTATGCTCTCCCATTTCCATACAGGAATTTCTGGTTGTTCAAGCATACCAGATGGTCGTTGATGTTCAGTCTTGACCTTTGAACAAGTAAGGCACTTTGCAATGAAAAGAGTGATATCTTTCTTCCTACCAGGCCACCAATACGAATAACGAAGATCTTGGTACATCTTGTCAGCACCAGGATGAATAGAATAACGAGACTTATGAGACTCGTTCATAAGAAAGGTACGAAGATCATCATGGTCAGGAATCCAAAGTCGATTGAGAAAATAAAGTAGACCATCAGGTTTGGTTTCAAGTTGAGTCTCAGCACCACAAGACATTTCCTCGTACATGTTACCTTGGGTGACTGAAGTATGTTGAGCCTGGAGAATACGATCTTGAAGATCAGTACGAACTCTCGCACAATGAAGTTTGATGCGCTCTTTACGACTGAGTGCGTCAGCCACAACATTCGCTTTTCCAGGATTGTAGCGAATCTCGCAATCATAGTCGTTAAGTAACTCAACCCAACGTCGTTGCCTCATGTTAAGATTTTTCTGGTCGAAGACATGTTGGAGACTTTTGTGGTCCGTGAAAACCACACATTTGGTTCCATAAAGATAGTGTCTCCAAATCTTAAGAGCAAAGACGACAGCGCCTAATTCAAGATCATGGGTGGTATAATTCTTTTCGTGGGTCTTGAGTTGTCTAGACGCATAAGCAATAACCTTGCCTCATTGCATGAGAACACAACCAAGACCTTGGTTTGATGCATCACAATAGACCACGAAGTCATCATTACCCTCAGGTAGAGACAGGATAGGAGCTTCATAGAGTTTCAGCTTAAGAGTTTCAAATGCTTCCTCTTGTTTTGGTCCCCACTCATAAGGTTTAACCTTGTGAGTTAAGGCAGTGGGAGGAACAGCGATCTTGGAGAAGTTAGCAATGAATCGGCGATAATAACCAGCCAAACCAAGGAAGGAACGGACTTCTGTTGGAGTTTTAGGAACACTCCAATCTTTGACAGCTTCGATCTTTGTGGGATCAACATTAATTCCGTTCTTATCAATGACGTGTCCCAAAAATTGAACTTCCTTAAGCCAAAATTCACATTTTGAGAACTTGGCATACAGTTGTTCTTTCTTTAGGAGACTCAAAATTGAGTGAAGATGCTGTTCGTGATCGGATTTTGATTTCGAGTAAATCAAAATGTCGTCGATGAAGACGATCACGAATTTGTCAAGGTAGGGTCTACAAACCCGATTCATTAGATCCATAAACACTGCGTGAGCGTTGGTCAATCCAAACGGCATGACCATGAATTCATAATGACCATAACGTGTACGAAAGGCTGTCTTGGGAATATCTTAATCGTGGACTCTAAGCTGATGATAACCAGAACGAAGATCAATCTTCGAGAAATGGGTTGCTCCTTGAAGTTGATCGAAAAGATCGTCAATCCTAGGCAAGGGATAACGATTCTTGATGGTGAGTTTGTTGAGTTCACGATAGTCGATACACATCCTGAGAGATCCATCTTTCTTCTTGACAAACAAAACCAGGGCTCCCCATGGAGAAGAACTGGGGCGAATGAAACCTTTATCAGAAAGTTCCTGTAGTTGACTGGCATGTTCTTGCATCTCAGAGGGTGCAAGACGATAAGGAGCTTTGGCGACAGAATTCGCACCAGGAACAAGATCGATCCTAAATTCCACTTGTCGAGCAGGAGGCAAACCAGGTAAATCCTCTGGAAAGACTTCAGGATAGTCCCGAATGATTGGGATGTCTTGGATACTTTTGCCCTTGTCTTTCTTTTCTATCACGTTAGCTAAGAAAGCCATATACCCCTTTCGTAAGTATTTTTGAGCAGTAGTACAAGACATGAGTTTAAGCTCACCGCAAGGCTTCTCACCATAGATCTTCAAAATATCACCGGATTCGAGAGGAATGCGAATAACTTTCTCAAAGCATAGGATTTTAGCACGATGGGTTGACAACCAATCCATGCCTACTATGACATCAAAGCTTCCAAGATGCATAGGAATGAGATCGATAGAGAAAGTATGTTCATCAAGGTTCAACACACAGTTACGAATAATAGAATTGATCGAGATAGACTTCCCATTAGCTACCTCTACCACTAAAGGTTCCTCTAGGTTAGTTTGGGGTACGTTAAGTAAAGGTTCAAACTTTAGTGATACAAATGACTTATCAGCACCCGAATCAAATAATATGGAAGCATAGTGGTTATTAACGAGAAACGTACCATTAACCACCACGTTGTTGTCGCCGGCCTGGTTAGCATTGAGGTTGTATGCGCGACCTCGAGCACCTTGGTTCTGGTTGCGGTTCTGGTTTTGATTGCGGTTTTGGTTCTGGTTTCCAAGTCTAGGGCAAGCATCCCTATAATGTTCTTTACTACCACATTCAAAGCACTGGCCATGAACAGGCCTACCATTTTGAGCATTAGGAGCTGGATTATTTCTAGCAGGGTTGTTTTGAGTGGCAGGGGCTTGGCAAGTATTAGCAAAGTGTCCATACCGCTTGCAATTATTACATTGGCTCATGGTCTGTTAGCAGCATGGTGATACTGGCAAGTGTTACAAAGAGGGTGGTTCCCGACATACGGTTTCTTGGCTGGGGTTTGCACTGCAGGTGGGGTGGTAGCAACCATGTAGTTCTTAGCCCTGCGCTTCCTGTTGGTTGAGGTCTCAGGCTTAACCTCAATAGCGGGCTGAGGAGTGTCTTTTGCAGCAGTCTTCTTGGTGTTCTTGCGAAAAAGAGTACCGTTCTTCACATGATTGTCGGTGAGAGTAGCCGCCAGGCGTTTGGCTTCCTCCAAAGTGGCAGGATTCCTTCCCCATACCGTGTCCTGGATTTGCATAGGTAGGCCACCGATATACTTCTCGATGGCTACAGGTAGGGGAGTAACTTTATGGGCCAACAACAAACTGAGCTCGTGAAAGCGGGTATTATAAGCAAGGTTTTCCTCACTATCCTGAGCAAGGGTGTGGAACTCGTCTTCCAGTTTCTTAACCTCGTTACGGGGACAAAACTCATCTTTCATAATCTCCTTGACTTGATCCCAGGTCATAGCAAGTGCAACTTCAGCTCCGCGGGTGCGCTTTTCCTCATTCCACCAAGTGAGTGCTCGTTTGTGAAGAACACTCATGGCATAACGGAGCTTAAAGTTATCGGGACACTCACTGTTAATGAAGGTATTCTCAATACCCTTGAACCATTGTAGAAGACCCATAGCTCCTTCATCTCTACTGAACTTAGGGGGATTACAGGTATTAAAGTGTTTAAGAGTGCAAGCTGGGAGACCATTCCCGTTCCCATTCCCGTTTCCATTGTGGTTTCCATTGCCGTTTCCATTTCCACCGCCGTTTCCATTTCCATTGCCATTCCCATTCATTTGGATGACTTGAGCCAGTAAGTTAGGAACAAGAGTTGCTATTTGTTGCGCCATTTGTTGGGAAATGATCGCAGCCAGTTGAGCATCAACGCCATTGTTGTTGTTGTTATTGTTGTTGTTGTGGTTAGTGTCGTGGTTATGGTTGTGGTTGTCGCCACCTTCCTCATGGTTCCCACCATTGTTATTGCGAGCGCTGCGATGTGGAGGCATGATCTGTAAGAGACACAATGAAATGAATGAAGTAATATAAGGAATGTAATCATTTATCCATTAATTAAAACGAATAAACGAAAGCATTGACTTATCAAAGATTCTAGATTCTAATAACATAGTGAAGACATGCTTTAGCCTATAAGTGAACACTCATCCCGAGAATTCCCAGGTAGGCATCCGGGTCCCTCGTCTGATTGGGATATATGCGCAATGCCAGCCTAGACAGAAGACTCAGAATACAGGCGTTCACCCTTCCAGATTGCACGTGTTCGTTATTAAAATCTAGAACTTCGACGAGATCTCAAGGTGGTTCAGGCTAAACCTGAGCATTTTGTCCTATTAATCTAATGGTGGATCAGGATTGCAGCAGACGAATAAGAGCAGTCAACTCGTAAGGCTTAGGGTTGTATAAAGTGTAGGATAGGGATAAGATTAAGGAAGCAATTAGGGTTACAAGTAAGAGAAGCAAGTACTGTTTAAATCCCTAAGGTTATAGTCTAGATTATTTTTCTAATAACCTAATTCCCTATAACCAAGGCTCTGATACCAATCTGTAACACCCCAACCGATGGCGGAAAAATCGAGGTGTCACGTAAGAATGAGTATACAATAGCACATGGTATTCAAGTTTTAATTGAAATTTATTTAAAGCAAAATATCCAAAATTTGAAAATACATAACAAGTCTTGAATGAAATTCTAATACATCAAATAGCCAAACAAAACATAAACTTCAAATTGTCTCTTCCTGCTAGCTCTAGACTTCAAGCATCATTATTTCCTGTTGAGTTTGTAAAAATGGGGGGGTCAACTAGAAGTTGGTGAGAATACATAAGCCATGTCAAGCAATTAAGTTTAAGAATAATAAAAGTTTAGCAATTCATATGTCTATCGTAAGTTTAAGTCTACATGAATAAACATGAAGTATAGTATGCACATAATCAAACCTCCGACAAGTTTAGGTCCATCCCGTCATCCACGGTTCACCTTAATATCACGTTGGAACGATAAAAATCACCCGCGCTCCCCATAAAAGATGGTCAACGAATCTAGGTGGGATTGTTAATCCAATAGATCTATTATTGAGTATCGTCGGCTTGGCCATAGCTAATGATTATGTAAGTTTAAGTTTAAGTCTAGCAGTAGTTGTCTAAGTCATGAGGAATTAAAGTTTACAACTAGACATGTATGTAGAATTGCTTAAGTATAAAGTTTCAAGTATAAAGAATTGCATAAACATGGTTACGTAAACTCACCTTAGCAAAGTGTTAAGTCTCGAGAAATAGAATATGTGTAGCCCAAAGTTGCCAAGTATTACCCTATGTATAAGGTAATAAATAAGTCTAAGTCTTTCTAGTCTACAAGTATTTTCTAGGGTTTCGAATTTGGGGATAAGTATTCGTTTGATTAATAATTAAATTGTTTATTAAATAAAAGAAATTCGATAAATAAATAAACAAAAGTCTTTTTTTGTAGACTTTAAATTAAAGATGGTCACAATATAAGGTTTTAAGTATAAAAATAATTTTTATAAAATTATTTTCTTAAAAATAGAATATTTAGTCTATTTATTTCTATTTTGCCAAAATATAACTTTAATATCTAAAAATATTAAAATTAAAGAATTTTAAATTAAAATTTGTATTTTTGTTCTAAATCGACAGAAATAATTTATATAAAATATTGGTGCAAAAATATTGAAAAATGGATTTATTATGATTTATTTATGATTAAAATTAACAAATATCGATTAAAAATAATAAATAAATGATTTTTCAGAAATAAAAATCATTTCTGGAATGTTTAATGTTTTATAAACTCAGTATAATTTTTGTAGAATTTTATAAAATCGTTTTGATATTTTTATAGAATTTTATATTTTTAATAGAATAAACTTGAAATATTTATTATATATATTAAATAAATAATTTTTGGAAAAATAAAAATTGTATGATAAACTTTTCTATTAGGATATCATAAAATAATTTTTGTGGAATTTATAAAGCATTTTTAGTATTTTAAAACTATTTTTAAATATACTAGTAAATATATATAAATCTAAAAGGTTAAAAAAAATGTTTTGCACATGCTAGGAATCGAACCCGGGTCTGGTGACCGGTTCGTGTTTTATATCACAAGTCCAGACTATCTGGTCTGGACCCTGAGAACGATTAATCTTGGTTTAAAATTAAATATATAGTTATACATGAATCAGTTTTATAATCATTATAAAAGGAAAGGAAAAAGGGTGGGTAAGACGGGACTCGAACCCGCGTTCCCTGGTTTACAATGAGACGACACAACCACTTGATCTAAATCAGTGGTTGTGTTTGTTTTGTCTCTGTTTTAATTAAATAACAAGGTCTACAGAACCATTATCCCCAAATCTTGTTCATCGAGCACTAGATTTCTTAATAACCACAATTAACAACCAATAGCCCTTGATATGATGGGGCTATTGTTCGTAGGGTGCCGATGGTTAAAACCAAACAACAAATTGAATACTTACAAAACGTAATCGCGATAGAAGGCTCGGTCAACCGAAAAGTCAACTGTGCGAGCAATGAAGCTTGAAAGGTGTTTTTTAGCAGAAATTGAAGGTGGGGAAAGAGAGATTGGCGAGTATAGGATGTAGTGAAGGTCTCAATTTATAGTGGAAGGCTCGAATGATGCGAATTGGTAAGTTGACCCGATTAAATGTCATGATGCGTAATTGTTTGGATTAAGGCAAGTATTGAAGATGATTCAGCGTGTATAACACGCGTTTTAGTCAAACATTTACGTAGTTTACCATATTAGGATTCAAAAACGCGGTATTAGTTTGAATTTTGAAGGGTGTTCGTCGCAGTTGACTTCTCATAAGTCAACTGCACTACTAAACTTGTTATAAATATAATTACATCAGAGTTAAGTACCAAGACAAATGGTAGACCAGCTGGTTTAATGGTGTGTGTGTGTGGTTGAACCGGCCATGGGCTCGGGTTCGAACGCCGGCCCATGCCATAATTTTTTTACAATTATAACAACAATATAATGATATTATATGTTTATAGTATGGTACAAGGGGTCCAAATGCGTCACGAAATATTTTTAAAGGAACGATAAATGATAAAATTCGACGTTTTATTCAATAATCATCGATCTTAACGTACATAGAATTTAATGCGAAATGTTACAAAAACTACCAAACTTACAAGGACGAACAAATAGTATAAATTGAGGCCTTCCCTAGGAGCTAAATGCACCGATAATCAAACCCCCACAGCCAATTTTCCCTTAACCTCTTCCAAATCTGTGATTTCTCCTTCGTTTGACGTGTTCGTTGACCCGCTTGTTCGCACCTCAATACCCGCTGTAAGAATCAATTATTCTTTTTATTTTGTTAATCGGCCCTCATACTCCAATAGCCCTATGGTTAATTGGATTATAATCGCACATTATGATTTATTAGAAATCTAAGGTTCATGTTCATACGAATTGGGGATAATACTCGCTGCAGACAGTGTTTAAATATATTGCAGAACAAAAACAATAACCAACTGATCCACAGATCAGTTGGTAACGTGAGTATGTTTAAAACATGAACCGGCCGTAGGCCAGGGTTCGATTCCCACACGCTTGTTCTTTTTTTTTTCTTTTTTCAAACCAATTATAAACATGAACCAGATAACCTTTATAACTAATTAAATCTGTATCTAACTCGTTCTCAGGGTCAAACCAGCTGGTCTGGCTTGTGATTATAAACACATGGAACTGGCCTGGAACTCGGGTTTGAGTCCTGGCACATGCAACATATTTTTTTTTTGACTTTTTCCTTTTATATGTATTTACTTTTTATCTTTTAAAATAGATTTAAAATACCAAAAGAGGTTTATAAATTTTATAAAAATTATCTTATGTTATTCAAATGGTAAAGTTTACCATACAATTTTTAGATTTCCAAAAATAATTTATTTAATATATATTATAAATATTACAAATTTATTCATTTATAATTTTAAAATTCTATAAAAATATGTAAACGTTCTTATAAAATTCCACAAAAATTATTTTAAACTTATAGATCTATAAGCATTTCAGAAATAAATTTTATTTCAGAAAAATCATTCATTTCATATTTTTTATTGATTTTTGTTATTTTAAGTCATAAATAAATCATAATAAATTCATTTTTCAATATTCTTATACCAAAATTTTACATAAATTATTGTTGTTCATTTAGAACAGAAATACAAATTTTAATTTGAAATTTCGTTAATTTTAATATTTTTAGATATTAAAATTATATCTTTGACAAATAGAAATAAATATACTAAATATTCAATTTTTGAGGAAATAATTTTATAAAAATTATTTTCTTACTTAGAAACCTTATAACATGATCATCCTTAATCAAAAACCTACAATAGTCTTTTATTTAATTATTTACCCTATTTCTTTATTTATTTACAATTTACCTAATTAATAAAACAATTACTTATCCCCAAATTTGGAACCCTAGAACTACTTGTATCCTAGATAGCTTAGACTCTAAGTTCATTCCCTTACAAATTATCTAATTCTTTAGGTTAATCCTTTGGGGTAATCCTAATTCAAATCACGTTGTTCGGTAGAGTTTCAAGTTATTACGCGAACTGTGAGTATTTCCTATCCCCTTTTTGCTTTTATTCATTTTTGGGGTGTTACATGTACACTTATACAAATTACAAATACAAGTTCACATTTTTACAATACAATTCTAGTACTATGTGCATTTGCTTACAAAGGTGCTTTATGCTTAGACATTACATGTAGAATACATTTGTACTTAGTGAAATCATTAACATTGTACAAAGCCGACCTTAACATTGGATAGCGCTATTGGATTGACAACCCGCCTAGGTTGATTCTCCCCCTTTTTCATCGGAGAATCCATGGTCATTGTTAAGTTATTATCCAACTATTTGGATAAGTATACACCGTCGTTCATTTAGTACATTATACAGTCACAGGATTGATTTCGCTCATTTGTATGATACATGGTTTACATAATTGCATTGTAGCTTTGCACTTGAATTGTATAACATTTTCCAACTTACTATATGTATTAAATCTAGGAATGCTCACCAACATTTCATATGTTGACAAAACTTATTTTGTACATGTTTCAGGTGCAGTTTGATCTTAGTACTATAGCATTGGACTTTAGTGCTTGCTTTTAATATGTTATTTCAAATTTCATGTTTCGTTCAAACCTTTGTATTTTCTTTTTATTTCATCTACGTAAGACGATTTAAATTATTCAATAATATATTTACATTTTAGTACCATGTGCTTTTGAACAATCGTCACTACGTGACACCTCGATGATTCCGCCATCGGTTGGGGTGTTACATTATTACTGCGTGCCTGATACATACATATCAAATTATTTCTCTATGTGGATGAACACCTCACGAGCATATGGTCTTGGTACCGTAATTTCGTTTCATAGGGTTTGTACATAATTCGGAGGTTTCGGGTTGTTATTTTATTAGTTATCTGGGGATAGCCTATCTGATCTTTTGTCGTAAGGTTTTACGGACTTAGATCAGGCAGTGTATCTTTATAAAAGAGCTGTAATGCCAAAACCGAAAATTACCGAATAGAGGAACTTTAAATGTGTGACGATAATCAAAGATTATCTAATGCATCATATCTAATCATTGATGCAAATCATGATTGATATAAGACCTCAACCTAGTAGAGTGCATATGTTACTTTGTAGCATTGAATTGCTGACCTGTACACCTCTGTGCCTCATACCTTGTAACTACAGATAAAAAAAGCATAATCACACGTTACAATGGATATTTGTGCAAAAAAATCCTTGATATGAGAGTATGTTGTGTGTGTGGGAACCACAGGTGAATTGGTTTATACTATACATTGCAGTATCAGTATATAGCATTGCATAATAGTCTACATGTGAGTTTATGTGGATAACAATATCAGCAATTGCCAAATTTACATTGTCAGTAAAGTTTAAAATTAATAGAACAACGGTGTGATGTGATCTCTCAGAAACTGATATGATCCTCTTACCGGAAAATCACAAAAAGTTTATTGGTTTTTGTTGATTTAGTTCATATATACAAAAACTCAAAAAGATTTTTGGTGTGTTTCAACAAAAATTTCAGAAAATCAAAAATTTTTACATTTCTGAGTTTTTTTTTTGGTAACCGATGGTGATTGATGGTCATTTTCTGAAGTTTGACAGACCAATTTGTGCTTTTGTCATTAAAATGGTAAATGATGAATGTTTAAAGGTTTCATTGATCAAAATTGGCAACACGGGATTCGAATTTGAAATTTGGTAAAATTTTCGGATTTCCAAAAACTCACTAGCCCTTTCGTTAGGTCGAAGGAGATTTTTGATCTTTGATTCGAACCTTTTAATGAGGTCGAATGAGAGAGTTTGGGTGAGTTTTTCTCATTCGAACTATCTGTTTTTCATTCGAGCCTTTAACTAGGTCAAATGAGGAAAGGATTTTCTCATCCGAACCCCTGTAAGGGTCGAATGAGAGACTTATATATATCAGATCCCCTCATTCGAACCCCCTTAAAATTTTTCAAAATCTCCCACCATACCAGACCTTGTTGCTTGATTGTTTTTGACCTGATAATATTGTTCCTTGATTGATTGTGATTCTTTTGATCCAACTTTTACAGGTAAAGGATTCTTAAACTAGTCAGAATCGATGATTTTTTAACTAAACCCTAGTTCACCTAATCAGAGACCTTAAACTGTGAATGAACATCAATTGATCATAGACAAACCATTATCGATGGTTTTAGGAGGAGAAGAAACCAAAATCAAGTGTTTTAACACTTTAATGGGCTGAATCGATTGTTTAAAATGTTGAAACCCTAAATTTTGATTAAAAACCATAAATAATAGTTTAATTAAAGAAATTGATCATTGATTAGTGTTAATAGGACATATTAGGTTGCAATCGAACTAAAATTTGATGTTTGTAATGGCTGAATTGATTTTTGATAATTTTGAATACCAAACAGCCTGTTCGACCAGTTTACCAAGGTCGAAAGAGATCTTCCAGGGTCGAATGAGATCATTTTAGGTCTAAGGGACTGTTTGAGGTCGAATGAAAGTTTTATTTATATGATTTTTCTCATTTGACACACTTTATTTTCATTTGAATACCCGTTGAGGTCGAATGAAGGAGTGTTTTAACCAAAAATCAATTTTGTCCGTTTCTCATAAATTTCCATGTTTGTTTTTACGTATTTTGCAGATTATAATGGGTGAACAACAAAACCTAGAGAAGGAGGTACAAGATTCAGAGAAACCAAAAGAACCAAAGGAGTTGTAATTCGAGCCAGTCCATAATTGCTGTGCATTTCTCTGTGAAGTCAAGCAATATGAAGAATTCTTAGGCATGACAGAGTTTCTAAAGAGAAGCAGAGTGATCAATGCTCTTGCTACTCCGAAGACAATGTACAAAGATCATCATGTGGATTTCTGGAAGAGAGCAGTGATTACTTTCTGGGATGACAAGTCGGCAATTCAGAGTTATATTCAAGGACAGCTTGTTCTTGTAACTGAAGAAGATATTCGGGAATCTTTGCAATCGAGGGATTCTCCAACTGATCCTACTGAATTATCTTGGATGGAGCAAAGAAAGTGTTTTCTAAGGATGAAGTAAAACGCTCCAATTATTGACTACTTATTACACAAAGGAAAGCTGTGTCCACATTTCAAGTATCTATTACATGTGATTCTACATGTATTTGGACCAGTTGAGAGGTGGATATGATGTGCTGAGAAAGAGTTTGTGCTCCTTGGTTGTTGCTTTGATTTTGAACAAGCAGTTTTACGTGTCTGGGATGATCTTTGAGCATTTAATGGAAGTTTTGAAGGGTTTGAAGACTGATAAGTTTCTTTTATATCCAAGGTTTCTTCAGATGATATTTGATCTCAAGTATTCTGAATTGAAAAAGTATCCGGTGCATATTGTTTATCAAACTCATATGAGTATCACTACTTTGAGCAGAATGAGAGCATATAAGGATGTTTCTGATAACTTGAAGCCACCTTATAAGAATCTTCTTGGACATTTGAGAGATGTTGCTTACAAGGATCCAGGTTAAAATAAAGCAAGGAATGACAAGAATGATTCTGATTCTGATAGCACTTTATTTCCAGTTGACAAAGATGCTAAGCGAAAGCGTCAAGTTATTAACAAAGGTGCTAAGTCTGGAAAAGGGAAAAAGAAAGTTGATGAGGTTGAACCAAAGAAGAAGAAATCAGTGAAAGGCAAAGGTAAAGCTAAAGACGATGTTAGTTGATGAAGAGTCTGCTGATTAAGAAGAGACTCAAGATGAAGCTGAATGGGATTCAGGTAATGAAACAATCAACATCACCTAACCCAAGGCCACTATGGTTGGTGAGATTGAAAGTTTGAACAAAGCTATTGAAGAAGAAATCCAGGGGAATAGAGAGTTAGATGATCAAGATTTGGACTTAACAATTGATGATCTTGATTTCGTTGGATCTCCTGTAGCTGGTGAGAAGATTAAGAAAGCCAGAAGCAAAACCATGGATAAGAAAGATAATCCTAGGAAGAAGAGAGATAGAGAGATTGATCTGTTAGTTATTGGAAAGAAAGTACCAGCAATCGGAAGCTCGAAAGATACAACACCTATTGCATCCCCAACAGTAAAGAAAAAGAAAGTTGTTTAGGAGGAATTTACTGTGAACCCAGCTCCAGCTCCTGAAAACTTTTCTAGTTTGTTGAAGACTGTATTTTTGTTGGTTCAAACCCACGTTTCTTTGAACTATATTTTTAAAATTTTAAGGTGTAAATGACAAGAACTGAGGACCAGATAAAAGCTGCAATACAGCAATCACAAAGACAAAAACCTCAAGTTGATCCATGGGAACAAGTCTTTGCATCTACGATTCAACAATCTGTTACACGACCTATTGTTGATTATTGTGGAAACATAATAGCTCCAGCTATGCAACCAACTGATAAAATGGTACATGTTGACAAGTGTGTTAATAGAGGAAGTGTTAAAAGTGATGTTGTATGTCTTGTCAAACAAATGGGAAATGATGATTCAAGTGAATTGTCAAAGAGTGATTTGAGTTCTGATACGAGTTCAGAACAGAGTGAATCAAGAGGAAGTGATACATCAAATTTTGATGTAAATTCTGAGAATGGTCCAGAGAATGGTAATAATTCAGATGCTGAGGTAAAATCTAATGTTGACTATGCTAATTGTTCTGATTGTATTAAGTTGAAAATTGAAATGATGAAACTTCTTGATGCCAACCAGATATTAGCAAATAAACTTGAAAAATGTCAAAATGAAAATAAAGTTTTTGAAAAGAATGAAAACGATTTATTAAATCAAATTGAATCTTTAAAGCAAGAAATTTTAGAAATGAATAAAAGTTATTCAAAGAATAATTTCACATCAGAGTTAGATGTCATAACACCTAGTGTTGTTGATCTTGAGTCTGAGGTGAAGTCAGTGCTTGAAAAGAAAAGTGAAAATGTGGTAACATCTTCAGAACCTGAATCTGAAGAGAAACCCATATTCAAGTTTCCTGAAGGAGTTGAAGGATCCTATATGTGGGTAGGACATGACAAATTGATTTTAAATAAAGTGTTTCCAATTGATAATATCGAACAATCTTTACTTAAATGTATCTTTGTTAATAACAATGATTTGATAAATCAATTTGGTCATCTTCATTTTGAACTCAGTCCTAACCAACATGAGAATAAAAAGGATCAGCCTGGGAACAAAAAGAAAAATCCAAAGGCAAAAGGACCAAAACCAAACAAATTGAAAGGCAATGATCACATGAAAAAATATTATCATGATAATTCAAGAAGTTTTTCATCTAGATCACATGACTGTTATGATTATCCAAGTCATTTTCGATTTGATGGTTATTGGGGAAACAACTCACCATAATGCTCTCATGAATATGTTGAATGGAGAAGTTGTTTTGAATGTGGTGAAGTTGGACATATTCATGCTCATTGTCCTTATTGGTGTTGGGATGAAGGGTATGCTTGTGATTTTGAAGAATACAGGTCTTGTTTTAACTGCGGAGAGTGTGGGCAATTGGTTGCTACATGTCCATATGTTAAACAGAAAACGACCAAAGTGAATGTCGCTAAAAATTCAGGCAATGTCAAAAAGCCTGTATCTCTAAAACAAATCAATAAACAGAAGGCAAAACAGGTTATGTATGACAATCACAACAAAATTGCCTTGAATAAAGTTGGAGATTGTGATAGGGTTGCTACCAGTAAGGGGGAGTTTTAAGGCTAAGCCTAAAAATAACTCCAAACCTGGGTCTTCATCAGTTAAGTCTGAGAAGATTCCAAACATAGTTCAAAAGCAGGTTTCAAACAAGAAACCTGAAAAGTCAAAAATGAAAACAAAATCAAAGAAAAAGAAATCTAAAATAAAACCTGAACTTGTTTGGAAACCCAAATCACTTTTTCAATCCGCATCAACTTTTACTTCAAATCAATCCATTGAAAAGCCAATTGATTTTTCAAAAGGAGAATGGATAGATATTACGAGGATTGATAACGTTGGACGACCCATCATTGTGAAGGGATGGGTGCCTCTCTCCTACTAATTGTTTAGCAAGTGTACAGGCTGTTCCAGATAGACCTATTAGTTATCTTTTGATAGTTGATAGTGGAGCATTTGTATACAAGCTATTTATTAGAGAGGTGAAGGTTAAGGAAAGGATATTGAAAAAGGAAAACATGATTTCAAAAGATAGGAGAGTGTTTGTCGTCTGTTTCCTACTTGTGAAGCCGGAAAAAGTTGCAATCTAATGCAATTGCTTTCAAGTTTTGGATTTCTACAACAGATGCGACAAAATGGTTTATTCTAAACTCTCTCATCTTTGTTAATGGTTTTCACAAATTGAAAGATAAAGTGAGTCAAGTAATCTGAGTAGAAAAATGGTTTTTGAAACTCCATGAGTAAACTGCATCGGATATCATTTTATTTCTTCAAAAGTTTAAAAATCCAAAAATATGCTTATTTTTAGATTTTTAAGGGAGAAAATTTCAGAAAAACAAAATTAAAAAAATAGAAAATCAAAAAATGATTTTTCTTGGAGAAAAAGAGGAAATGATAGTACATCAGTGAGGATCTATCGCATGCTAAAGAATTGAAAAGTCAAAATGCTTGATAAATGTTGACTTTGTGTGATGTGCTGATAGGCTTCGTAGACTTAATACTACGTGCCTGATACATACATACATACCAAACTATTTACTATGTGGATGAACACCTCATGGGCATATGGTCTTGGTACCGTAATTTCGTTTGATAGGGTTTTGTACAAAATTCGGAGGTTTCGGGTCGTTATGTTATTTGTTATATGGGGATAGCCTATCTGATCTTTTGTCGTAATGCTTACGGACTTAGATCAGGCAGGGTATCTTAATAAAAGAGCTTTACTGCCAAAACCCAAAGTTACCGAATTGAGGAACTTTAAATGTGTGATGATAATAAAAAATTATCTAATGCATCGTATCTAATCATTGATGAAAATCAAGACTGATATCAGACCTCAACCTGGTAGAGTGCACATGTTACTCTGTAGCATTGAGTTGCTGACCTGTACACCTATGAGCCTCCTACTTCGTAATTACGGATAACAATAGCATAATCACGCGTTACAATGGATACTTGTGTAAAATTCCTTGATACGGGAGTATGTCGTGTGTGTGGGAATCACAGGTGAATGAGTTTATACTATAAATACTAGTATCAGTTTAAAGCATTGCACAACGGTCTGCATGTGAGCTTATGTGGACAACAATATCAACAATTGTCAAGTTACACTGTCAGTAGAGTTAAAATGAAACAGAACAATGGTGTGATTTGATTTCTCGTAAACTGATACGATCCTCTTGCCGACAATTTCGCAAAAATATTTTTAGTTTACTTTTATACAAATCTATTTGAAAATTCAAAAAAGATTTTTGGTGTGTTTTAGCATAAACTTTGAAAAATCAAAATGTTTTGTTTTGATTTTATTTTTGATAATCGATGTTGGGATACTAAATGTGAAGGCTCAGATGCTTGAGAGTTGTAAAAAGAAAATCAAATTGCAAATCTATAAGTTTCTGGTACATATTAAAAATCTTTAATAGTTTAGGGGGAGAACTATTACGGGTCAAAAGGAACGTGAAGAGTACTTCTGAGATTTTTGTTGTGTCTAACGCCGGTTGTAGTTTGTGCAGTTTTTAGTAATTTTTTCTACAGAATCAAACACAACAGGTGCACTGCTCAAGAATCATCGACAATGCATGTAACTGATCAAGACCCAAACCCGAACATTAAGATCACCAGAACAATAGAAATTAGTCAGAGGTTGTAAGAGGAAATGTCTGAAGGTTGAAGAATTCAAGATTGTTTTTTGTCTTCATCTCTGGACCAACAAATGACAAAGCCAAGATTTCTTGAGTCTGTCTAAGATTTCGAAGCTTACTGTAGAGAAAGACAAGAACCTCGACACAAACGTGCATGCAAATGGAAAGTTTTCAAGTCGTTCAAGATGATGAATGCAAGACATGAAAAATTGATAACTTTCTGATTTGGTACATCACTAGCTACGTCCAAGAGCGAGATTGTAAGTGCATTATTCATGTATGTCCCCAGCTAGTGATCCGGTACTGAATGTCGCGAAAAAACGAAAGGTCGAATGTAGAAGAGAAGGCTTCATTCAAACCCACGAAGGGTCGAATGAACCAATTCGACCTCATGTAAGGGTCAAATGAAATGCCTATATAAGGGGAAAAGTTAGTTATTTAGAGAGTTAGTTAATCATTTGAGCTTTTCCCTAGTTTGTGATATTCTCTGTATTAGGTCTAGGTTATTCATCTTTAATATCTTTGATTTGATCTAATACACGAGTAAAGTTATGGAATTTGCTCGGTGATTTGTTATCTGTTTTCATCACGATCGTTACTCTTTATTTCTGAATCATTTTGCACAACCGAGGGGATTCCGCACCCTACGGTTGGTATTCGTGAGATCACGGTTCGTGATTACCATCCTAAAACCGAATTCTCAAGTGTTTTGTCGCTTTTGGTAATTGTTTTGTTGTGGATAGTTTTTGTTGTTTTGGCGATACTGATAGTTTGAATTGAATGGATTTTGGTTACCTTTTTGCATGGGTTGAGTACATTCTCTCTTGAAATGACCTTGAGTTCCATAATTAAAGCAAGTTACCTTGGCTTTGTTGAAACCATAGTTAGTATTTGGTGCAGTAGCGAGGTCAGTTCTTCCCGTCTTTTCTATAAACTCAGTCGCTCTCCTCATCACGCTAGCAAATGCCAACTGAATATCAATCAACTCCATCTCTTCCTTGTCGATCTGGGCATAATCTTCATTGGTCAGATTATTGTTTCCAATGTGATTTCCACAAGTCCATTATATGAAGCGACCATTGCTGAAACTAAAGCAATGTGTTGTTGTGCCACTTCAACTGTCACATTATTCATGTTGGAAGTTTCCAACACAATTGGAATTTGGCTTGAAGATGCTTGGGGCATCATTTGAGGAATATATTGTTGTTGTTGAGGCATAGATGAAGTGTAACAAGTTGCAGACATCTGTGGTTGTGTTGGTATACATGAAGTTGAGGTGTATGAAGTGGGTGTATAAGAAGGTCCTGGTGCAAAGTAATTGATTGGATTTCTTGGTGGTTTAGCAACATTTGAAATGCAAACAATGTGTGGTGTAATAGTTACACCTATCGATGAAGTAGATATGGAAGCAGATGAGGTAGCATGATACAACTCCGGATTTTGAGGAAACTGAGATCTCTTGGCTTTCCTCTTTTCTTCCATCTCCTTATTTTCCAACTTCTGTATAAACTCATTGATGGTCCAATACTGATACGCATCCTTTTCCATCAACACTTCAGCATGTTGACTCTAGTACGAAGGCAACGAGTCAGCAAACTTGTCCACTAATTATTGCATTGGAAGGTTAATCTCATAGTTTGACAATTCAGATGATAAGTGACAATATCTAGGAATGAGTTCCTTCAACGTCTCATTTCCCACATAACTAAAATTCTCAAACTCTTTCCTCAACTTTTCCAGACGAAGTCTTCTGGTCTTCTCATTGCCATCATGTCTATTCTTCAAACAATCCCAAAGCTATTTCGAAGTAGTATATGATCCAAACTGATGCAACAAATCAGTGGTTAATTCCTGTGACAACTAAGAGAATGCCTTCTTCTCAAGTGCAAACTTTTTCTTCTCGTCATCCTTTAAGTCTTCAAGAGGAATTGGGATGTTCGTATTCTCAACTATCGGAGTAACATATCCCTTCATAATCATTTGCCACACCTCTCCTCTTTCCAATCCCATGCCTTCCAGATGAATCTTGAACTTCTTTTGCCAATTGTAGTACTCGGACATGTCTAACAACTTCGGAGGATGATTACCACTACTCGATGATAAGTCATTAATGAGTGTAGTAATCGCACTTGTAGTATGAGACTGTACTGCTGCTGCTGCTGCAACTCCCCAAAGATCATTCACTTGTTGTAGTGGAGCTTGAGTAACAGGTGGTGGTGCTGAACTTGTCATAGCAATGTAGTTGATCGGCTGTGATGTGAGAATTCGTTTTAGGATCGTAATCACGAATCGTGATCTCACAAATAACAACCGTAGGGTGCGGAATCCCCTCCGGTTGTGCAAAATGATTTAGAAATAAACTGTAACAATCGTAATGAAAACAGATAACGAATCACCGAGCAATTTCCATAACTTTACTCATGTATTAGATCAAAATATCAACAATTACAATTCAAACCTACACCAAATACAGAGAATATCACACACATACAAACTAGGGAAAAGCTCCAAATGATAACCCTCTATAACAATAACTAACTTTTCCCTATTTATAGATTCCCACCTTCGCCCCTTTCATGAGGTCGAAGGTGTTCATTCGACCCTTTAAGGGTTCGAATAAAGCCTTCTTCAACAATCAATCTACATTCGACCAGTAATAAACTACATTCGACCATCCGACAGGTCGAATGTATCTTCAAGCTAAAGTCTTGGTCATTTTTTTGATTATCTGAACCTTCGACATTCAGTACTGGATCACTAGCTAGGGACATACATGAATAATGCACTTACAATCTCCCCCTTGGACCTAGCTAGTGATGTACCAAATCTGAAAGCTATCAATTCTTCAAGTCTTGTAATCATCATCTTGAACGAATTGAAAACTTTCCTTTCTCATCCACATCTGTGTCGAGGTTCTTGTCTATCTCTGCAGTAAGCTTTGAAATCTCAAACAGACTCAAGAAATCTTGGCTTTGTCATTTGTTGGTCCAGAGATGAAGACAGAAATCCATCTTATATTCTTCGATCTTCAGTCATTTCTTTAACACCCTCTGACTAGTTTTTGTTGTTCTGGTGATCTTAATGTTCAGGTTTGGGTCTTGTTCAGTTATACACTTTGTCGATGAGTCTTGAGTAGTGCACCTGTTGTGTTTGATTCTGCAGAAAAATTTACTAAAAACTGCACAAACTACAACCAGCGTTAGACACGACAAAAATCTTGGAAGTACTCTTCACATTCCTTTTGACCCTCAATAGTTCTCCCCCTGAACTATTAAACATTTTTCATATGTACCAGAAACTTGAAAATCTATAGTCTTTTTCAACTTTTAAGTATCTGAGCATTCACATTAAGTATCCCATCATCGGTTATCGAAAATAAAGTAGAAACAAAACATTTTGATTTTTCAAAGTTTATGCTAAAACACGCCAAAATCTTTTTGAATTTTCAAGTGGAATTGCATAAAAGTAAACTGAACATATTTTTGTGAATCTTCCGGTAAGAGGATCATATCAGTATTGAAACAGTCAGTCAAAACTCTTTTTGATCAATTTTCTGCTTTTTAACATTGAGCATACTACAACCATTACCAGTATGTTTGTCCACTTAAACTCAAAATCATTATTCATTGTTCAGCATTTCAGATACATTATGATAATATTAGATACTGAAAAATCTATGGTCCCTGCACACGCGACACATTCCCGTATCAAGAATTGCACAAAGTTTCATCGTAACGCGTGATTATATTGTAGGTATCCGTTAGTTACAAGGTATGAGGCACAGCGGTGATAGGTCAGCAAATTAATGCTTCAAAGCGACTTATGCACTCAACCAGGGTGAGGACTAATATCATACATGATTTTCATCATAGTACTGATACGATGCATTTGATAATCTTTGATTATCATCACACATGTTAAGTTCCTCATTCGGTAACTTAAGGATTTGTCATTAATGATCTTTTATTAAGATACTCTGACTAATCTAGGTCCGTAAATCAGTACGACAAAAGATCAGTTAGGCTATCCCCAGATAACTAACAATATAACGACCCGAAACCTCCGATTTTGGCAATCTATCAAACGAAATTTCGGTACTAAGACCATATGCCAATGAAACGTTGATCCACATGATTATCAGTTAATATTTTTAGGTTTATATCACCATGCTGAACTTTAACCTTTGATTTCAAGCCTACCAATATATAATTGTAGTGGCTACTCAATGTTTATTCATTTTGTTTTCAGAGTAGTCTGACAGTCCACTGATATACTATCATCTCCTCTTTTTCTCCAGGAAAACTCATTTTGGATTTTCTAAATTTTTATTTATATTTTTCTGAAATTTCCCCCCCTAAAAATCTAAAAATAAGCATATTTTTGGATTTTTATACTTTTGAAGAAAAACAAAATAAAATGATATCCGATGCGGTTTACTCATTGAATTTCAAAAAACCATTTTCCCACTCAGACTACTTGACTCACTTTGTTCGTTCAAATAGTAAAACCATTAATAAAGATAAGAGAGTTTAGAATAAACCGTTTGTTGCATCTGTTGTAGAATTCATTTTAGGATCGTAATCACGAATCGTGATCTCACGAATACCAACCGTAGGGTGCGGAATCCCCTCCGGTTGCGCAAAATGATTCAGAAATAAACCGTAACAATCGTAATGAAAACAGATAACGAATCACCAAACAATTTCCATAACTTTACTCATGTATTAGATCAAAATATCAACAATTACAATTCAAACCTAGACCTAATACAGAGAATATCACACACACAAACTAGGGAAAAGCTCCAAATGATAACCCTCTATAACAATAACTAACTTTTCCCTATTTATAGATTCCCACCTTCGCCCCTTTCTTGAGGTCGAAGGTGTTCATTCGACCCTTTAAGGGTTCAAATGAAGCCTTCTTCAACAATCAATCTACATTCGACCATCCGACAGGTCGAATGTATCTTCAAGCTAAAGTCTTGGTCGTTTTTCTGATTATCTGAACCTTCGACATTCAGTACTGGATCACTAGTTGGGGACATACTTGAATAATGCACTTACATGATGGTTGTGTGTTCGTCTTCTATGAAGCAACTGCCCAAGGATTCATCGAAACATGCTGTTGTTGTGTTGTAGTAGGTCTAGGTGTACTCGGAATTCCCCAAATGTTGTCCATAATTCTCGGAATGTAAACAATTAGAAAATGTTTCAAAAACTGAAACTGGTTCGACCTTGGAACACTGAACGTGGGTTCAGATGAAAGATTTTATCTGGTTTGACCCCTTCAACAGACTCGAATGAGAAACTGTAACACACATGACTTGGTTCGACCTAATACAAACCTCCTTCGACCTCCCGGTTGGTCGAATGAAACTCAAATGGTCGAATGACAACACAACACACTCAAAAGCTTTTGGTTCGACCTAAACTCTCTCTGGTTGACCAAAAATCACTGATTCGACCCAAAAACTTACTCATTCGACCTTACGCATTTGAAAAACGGTTATTCTTCAAAAAATCAGTTAATTTGATCCAAGTTTTTTAAAAATTGATGGATTTTGATGATCTTAATCAGGTTTTGCTTCGGATTTGATGGAGATCAACTTTAATGAATGAAAAATTTGATTTTATCCGTGGAATCAAGTCAAAATCAATCAATCTCTATTGTCATTCAAAGTTTGTATGCGCGTAGGATCGGCTAATCAACAAAGATAATGATCAAACAAGTTCAATTCAGGTGCGGAATCCCTAAATTGATCACAAAATGATAATAAAACTAGCAAAACGCAGAAATCATCATAAACATAATCGTTTCATTCATTTCAATAATCAATTACACTTCAAAAAGATGTTTATAATGATTAAGCTTGGTTACAGACTCAATAATAACCCTAGGGAGAAACACACATTGGGAGGGAAAACAAAATGATCAAAAGTTAATATTCAAAAACTGATTCGACCTTATATAGGCCTGTACATTCGCCCAAATGACTTGGTCGAATGTGCAGGTTCGACCGTTTAAGGTGGGCAAACCAAGACATACATATATACAATTTCTTCCTTCGACCTCCCAGTGTTCCTTCGACCGTTTGCTTCTACATTCGACCATCCATATATCCACATTCGACTGTTCGACAACAAACAAAACATTTTGTAATTCTCAATCCAATAGCATTAGTCGCAATATGTGTATCTACAAACTCCCCCTCAACTATTGCTTGGATTGCTTGAGTCTTCGTTCTTCATCCATCGTCTTGTTCATCAGTTTGATGCGCAATAACGTCTTTTGTTCCTTTGTCATCACTGGTTCATGAGTTTGTTTCGACTTTTTCTTTTCAACATTTTGAACCTTTACAAACTTCCCCAGTTTCTTGTCGAAGTCACACCCAACATTCACATCCCATGCAAATCATAAGAATACCACACGTTGGTATTTGCTTGCCTGTTCACTATCTTTCACTTCGCAGTAAATTGGATTATAATAAAGCATTATGATGTCTTCATGTGAACAGTTGTTTAACCACATTGGGTCAAAGATATGGATCTTTTTGAAATCCTTCAAACCATCTTTCAGAACGATAATAGCCTCTGCAGTCTTCCAGTCATAATACCACCACATGAAATCTTTTGAAAAGTGTTGTGGTATTTGATTCAAAGGAATATGTTTCAACACTTTTGGTGGTTTATACTTCAAAGTCACCTTAGGCATTCCTGTAATATCATCCTTCTCCTTCTTATGGACTATCCTCTTAGGATATTATGGGGTAAACACGTCCCATTTCGTCCTGCTCTCTCTGGCCATTCTATCTGCAAAGTAACCAACCAGATGGTTGTTCACTGAAGCACCTGACATTTCATGTCTGCATATATCTCTAACAGCCCAGTATGGTAGTGTCTTAATATCATGGAATCTGTCAAAGTACAAGATTCCTTTCTCCCATTTCACCCCAACACATTTCAGCTGTCTCAAGTACTTCTAGCCGAGAGCTTTACCTTTAAACAAATCATTGTGGAACTTGTAAAAGCTACCTTGAACTTCAATCTTTGGACGGTTAGCTTCTTTTTCTTTAAGCTTCCTCAATAGTTCTTTCAAAGCGTCAGATTATTCAGTATTAGGCTTTTGACAATCTGGAAACACTTCTTCAACAAACTTCTTACTCTTCTCATGAGCAAGTTTCTCAGCCTGGCTCAACAGTTCATCAGTGAATCAGGAAATCCAGAATCTTTGTTATTCTTAAAGTATTCGGGATATTCCTCGCTAGTAATATCCTCAATCTCCACTTCTTCAAATACTTGAACGTCTCTTTCATCGGAGTGATTACCTGCTTCTTTCTCAGGTATGTTTGGTATCTGGTTATCACTCATCAAGTCCTCCAGAGATTTACCAACCTATTTTGCCAGTCCTTCCAATATCTCTTTCGACATGGCTGCAGAAACTTCTCCGTCTTCTAGATCAGGATCATTGTATTCCAACTCAAAACGCAGGTCGTTTGATTCAAATATCCCTGGAAATTTACCAGTCATCTCGATCTTCCAAAATTTGTCAGTCAACATTTGGCGATACATGTTCTTGTCATCATCAGATAAAGATCTGATCTTCTCATTCCAGAAGATATTATCATCGTCAACAGTACCACCATGAGCTTTCGAACTGGATTCTCCTGTGTTCTTTCCCGATCCTCTCTTCTCACACTTATACTTGTCAGTGTCATCATCATCGTCATCACTATCAGAACTATCAGAGCTATTACCTTCACCTGAATCATCTCCTGAACCATCATCATCACCATCATCTTTCTTCTTCTTTTTAGGAGCATCACCGGCATCCTCATTCAACTCATTATCCTCTTCTTCTTCTTCTTCATCAGATGGTTCAAAATCAACTTCCTCCTCATCACGTTCCTTATCTTCTTCACCAGCTTGTAATTGAGGAGCTTTAGAGTACAAATCTTTTATCAGATTATTCATACACTTGTTTTCTGCTTTCAGCTTCTTGTTCTCCTCTTATATAGTAATGTATCTTCTGGTGTTTCTCTGCTCATGTTTTAACAACTTCTTGTTTTCTTTCTGAAGTAGTTTAATCTTTGCTTCCAGAGCTTCATGATTCTAATGTGACGATTCAACATCTAACATCTTTCTGTCATTGCTTCTCAACTGTTCAATCTCTGCTTGTTGCTGATTAATAATTTTCATCATGTCAGCAAGCTTCTGGTTAACTGCAGTCATCACATCACTATCTATAGTAACCTTAGGTGTTGAAGCTTCAGCAACAGGAATCTTTCCTTTCTTCAACTTCTTCAACACTGTATCCAAAGCATCATTGAAAGCATCAGTTGGCAATTCAATATGTTCAGCAGCAGATGATGTCTTTTGTTTCTTTGCTGCTGGGGATGTGATGGGTGATTTAGCACTAGATGCTGCGGGCAATTTCTTTCCAGCAATCAAATTCTCAATATCTCTAGCTCTTTTCTCCATTGGTTTAACAACTTTCTCTTTCTTTTTTTATAACGGCTTCTTCTGTTTCTCTCCTGTTTTTGGCGATCCTACAAAATCTTCGGATCCCAATCCCAAACCATCATCAGTCTCATCCAATGCAATAGGACTTTTTGTCCTTTGTTCTTCCACAGACTTGTTAAGACTTTCAGACTCACCAGCCACAGTGGCCTTGGGCATGGTGCTCTTTACAGTCTCATTCTCTGAATCCCATCTTTCATCTTCTTGTGTCTCTTCAGAATCAACAGACACTTCATCAACTAAATGTAAACCCTTTTTGGCTACACTCTTCTTTCTTCTAGAAACCTTCTTTTGTGCGGGTTCAACATCATCTTGTTTTTCTTTACTTTTCCCTGTCTTTGCACCGATGTTCACTACTTGTCCCTTTCTCTTTGCAACAGGATCCACTGGACATAAAGGATTATCTTCATCTGAATCACTGTTAGCATGCCTAACTTCATTCTTTCTTGGATCTACATACCCTGGATTAATCAGATGACCAAACAAGTTCTTGTGAGGTGGTCTTTCATTCAACGGCACACCCTTATAACCTTTCATTCTAACAAGCGTGTTCAGGTTCATGTGATCCTGTACAACAATCTGAGTAGGATCTCTTCGCAATTTCTTGTGTTTCTTATCTAATATCATCTGCAGGAATATTGGATATAGCGGAAATTTCTTGTTCTTCAAACCTCTAAGTGGTTCAAGCATGTGTTCAAGTATCATACCAGATACATTGAACGGCTTGTTCAAGATTAGGGCAACCATCAAAGAGCTAATACTCTTTCTCATAACATCATACCCTCCACTCACTGATCCAAACACGTGTAACATGACGTTAGTGAGATACTTGAACTGAGGACATAGCTTCCCTTTATGTAATGAACCATCAAGAATCGGTCCATTGTACTTAATTCTAAGAAGCATTTTCTCTTTTCAATCCATGATAGTTCTCTTGGATCTGTCTTCTTATCTTGTAGCCTCAGTGCTTCTCTAATATCATCTTCAGAAAGAATCACAAGCTCCCCCTAAATCGTACTTAAAACAGCAGATTCATTGTTCCAGTTTTCCATCATTGCATTCTTCCAAAACTCTTGTTGATGATCTTTATAAATGATGGCGGGGGTAGCAACGGCAACTATCACACGGCTTCATTTCAAGAAATCTACGATGCCGGTGAATTCTTGGTGTTTCTTTAGATCTCCCATGAATGCACAACAATTGTGTGCTGGTTCATATGGTAATTCTTCTATCTGTTCCTTTCCAGCTGCCTGTTCTGAAGATCCAGCGGGAACATCAGCACTTTCCTGTTCAGACATGATTAGACTGCAAAACAAAACAAGAAAACATGTTAAAAACGGACAAAATAATCAAAACTTGAAATTTTTGATTTTAAGATTCTCCATTCGACCGTTCGATGGTACGAATGTGAAAATAAAGGTTCGAATGTGGAATCAAAAGTTCGAATGTGAAAATCAGTGTATAAAATTGTACATTCGACCGTTTATATCTACTTTCGACCGTTTGAATATCTTCATTCACCCAAAAAGTCACGTTCGACCATTTGAATTTGGGCGAAAGAAGACTGTTCATCTTCTTCAATATCAGATTTTGATTTGGATCATTTTAACATGCCATTTTGATTTGAATACCCTCTAATATGGCCGATTAACAATTTCCAATCATCAATTTTAATTATAATCCATTGTTTATGTGTTTTTAATTAAAAAACTAGGGTACGAAGGTTTTAAATCATCAATTGAACAATCTATTTAGTTTTAAACCTTGTTTTTTGTTTATTCCCCCCCCCCCCTAAAACACATGAACAATGAAACCTTATAAAAAATTGTAACAATTATCAATTAATAATCGTGTTTTGATGTCAGTTAGGGTTCGGTCACTTATTTAATGATTATGATCTGTTAAATGGATGATAACCTGCAAATGATGAATCAAAATGATCAGCAAAGCAATACAAACACAATGGTATGATTTTTAATCCATGAGCAACAAGATCACTTTATCACAGAAATTTGAAATTTTTTGAATATGGAGGTCGAATGTGCAGATCAGGTATATATAGGCTCCACATTCGACCAAACGACTAGGGAGAATGTGAAACTTTTTCCACCTTTGACCCTATTTAAAGGTTCGAATGTAGAAAAAGGGTTCGAATGTGATATTAACATATGAACACTCACATTCGACCGTTTGAAAGGTTCGAATGAGTAGTTAAAATTCCACCTTCGACCCAACGAAGGGGCGAATGAAAAATGTATTTTTTTTAATTTTTTTTTACCAAATCTCAAAATCGAGGCCCGTTCAAAATATTTTTCAACGTTTAAGCATCCGACATTCATTATTTCTCATTTAAAGATGACAAAACTCAAATGGTCCATCAAGTTTTAGAAAATCATCATCAACCACCATCAGCTATCAAAAATAAGATAGAAATGTAAAATCTTTTGGATTTATAAACGTTTTGTTAAAACACACCTAAAATCTTTTTGAGTTTTGTATTTTTGACGATAAATGTAAAATGCCTAAGTGTAAAGATAAAGCAGTAAATGTTTTGTGATTTCCGGTAAGGGGATCATATCAGTTATTGAGAAATCTGATCACACCGTTGATCTTTTGATTTATTATCATTAAAGACAATGTGTGATCTGGCAACTGCTGATATTGTGATCCACATAAACTCTCATGCAGACTGTTGTGCAGTGCCTTAGACTGATACTATTATTTATAGTATAAACTCAATTGTCTGTGGTTCCCACACACACGACATACTCCCGTATCAAGAATTAAATGCACAAAGATTCATTGTAACGCGTGATTATGCTTTTGTCATCTGTAATTTACAAGGTATGAGGCACATAGGTATACAGTTCAGCAAATCAACGCAACAAAGTAACTTATGCACTCTACCAGGTTGAGGGTGGATATCAATCATGATTTGCATCAATGATTGGATACGATGCATTAGATAATCTTTGATTATCGTCATACATTGAAAGTTCCTCAATTCGGTAACTTTAGGATTTGGCTTTTCAGCTCTTTTATAAAGACACCCTATCTGATCTAGGTCCGTAATGACTTACAGCAGAAGATCAGAAAGGCTATCCCCAGATAACTAATAACATAACGACCCGAAACCTCCGAATTTTGTATAAATACCCTATCAAACGAAATTACGGTACTAAGACCATATGCCCATGAGGAGTTCATCCACACAACAATTCGTTTGATATGTATGTATCAGGCACACATTAATACGTCTACGAAGCCTATCAACACATCACACAGACTCGAACACACACCTTATTTTGCATTACACTCTTTAGCATGTGTCAGATCCCCACTGATGTACTATCATTTCCCCTTTTTCTCCTGGAAATCATTTTGGGTTTTTGAATTTTTCAATGTTTTTGGTTTTTCTGCAAATGAAATTTACGTAGAAATGTAAAACGATAAACTGAGGTGATGATTAGTCTTGTTTTTCTTTTATACCGTTAGCTTTTAAAAGATATTCAAATCTTGATTTATCAAAAGCTTTGGTAAAAAGATCTGCACGTTGATAGTCAGTGTGGATTTTGACCATATCAATCAACTCTTTTGCGTAACAATCATGGATGAAATGATATTGGATCCGAATATGTTTATCTTTAGAGTGATTTACTAAGTCTTTTGTTAATGCAATTGCGGCCTCATTATCACAGTAAATAGGGGTTGTAAGAAATTGCAAACCATAGTCAACCATCTGTTGTTGTATCCAGAGAACTTGTGAGCAGCAGCTTGATGCTGAAACGTATTCTTCTTCACATGTGGATAAGGCGACTTCACTTTGTTTCTTGCATTGCCAGGTCACGAGCCTTCTCCCCATAAACTGGCATCCAACCGTTGTGGATTTGCTGTCTTTGTCACAACCTCCCCAATCTGCATCACTAAAAGCGATTAGGTCAAAATTATCATCATTAGGGTGCCATAGTCCTCTCGATGGACAACCCTTCAGATATCTAAGGATACGTTTGACAGCTACAAGATGACTCTGTTTCGGCTTCGATTGATAACGTGCACAAAGACATGTGGCAAACATTATATCTGGTCTAGAGGCGGTGATGTACATCAGAGATCCGACGATTGCTCTGTATGTAAAAGGATCAGTTAGCCCCCCCTTAGCGTCAACACCAATCCTGTGATTAGGTTGTCTCGGGGTATCCATCGGCTTTGAATCATCCATCTGGAATCGGCTCAAGACTTCAGAAACATATTTCGTCTGGTGAATAAAGATCCCCGTTGGTCTTTAGTCCACCTGCAAGCCTAGGAAAAACTGCATCTCTCCCATCACACTCATTTCGAACTTTTCCTACATCACATGTTCAAATTCTCTGCACAGAAGTTTGTTAGTAGAACCAAAAATAATATCATCAACATAAATTTGCACAAGAAGCAAGTCATCCCCTGTTCGTTTTGTGAACAGTGTGCAATCTACCAAACCTCGTTTAAATCCTTTGGATAGAAGATACGTGCTCAGCTCCTCATACCATTGCCTTGGAGCTTGGTGCAACTTGTAAAGAGCTTTGTTTAGAACGTAGACCTTATCCCGGTGAATAGGATCCTCAAAGCCTGGTGGTTGACCTACGTAAACTTCTTCCTTGACCACACCATAAAGAAACACGCCAGAAACATGCGTATAGCTTCTAAGCGTGGAACCGGTGCATAAATCTCGTTGTAACAATTCCTTCAACTTGATGAAAGCCTTGTACGACCAATCGAGTTTTGTTCCTAACAATCACTCCTCTGTCATCTTTCTTACACTTGAACACCCATTTTGTTCCTCTCTTTTTCCGTCCTGGAGGTAAATCTGTCAGTGTCCACACTCCGAGTTTCTGAAACTGTAATAACTCCTCCTGCATAGCCTCTACCAAAGCGTCATCCAAAAGAGCGTCCATGTATGTCCGCGGCTCAACCTGCGAAACATAACAAGCAAAAGACCAGTCATTTTGAAAACCTGATTTTTGAATTTTGGCATATAAAGCAAGAGCGCCGAGGTTTTCTGGTGAGTTAGCATTCTTTAATTGACCTCTCGTCATTACATTGCTACCAGGATCACCAATAACCTGCTCGAGCGGGTGAATCCGATGTATCCGAGATTCCGGATAATCAGGTACTTGTACTCCCGTCTGAGTAGTCAAATTCTCTGTGGAATCCAGATCATTACCCACGTTCGATGATGAAGCACCATTTGTATTTGGGTTCACTGGTGGTATCTTTGTAGCAACATCTTGAACAGCTTCACTTGTAACATCATCGTCATCTTCAGATTCCGATGAAATAAGAGATGTGGAAGCTTCCTGAAATACCTATTCTTCAACTACAGGAGCGTTGGTATCATTAGAAGCTGTTTGAGGGTTTACAGTGATCGAACGCACCAACGGTGATGTCACTGCGTTTTCACACTCGTAATATAAACGTAATACACTTCTTCAACCAAGCTATCTAGATTGAATGATTCAAAGAAATCTTTGTAATCAAACATCCAGTCTGGACCACTACCCTGTTCATTCTGTGTATACCTCTGAACTTCAACATTAGCCCCCTCCTCTACTAGACGAGTTCGTTTGTTGAATACCCGTTTGAGCGGGGTTGCATATCCAACAAAGAAACCCTCTTCAGCCTTTGGTGCGAACTTCTCAGATGGATCAAGCATTGTACACGGAGCTCCAAACGGTTCTAGATACTCTAAGTTCGGCTTTCGTCGGTTCAACAGCTCATAAGAAGTTTTACCAAACTTCTTCACCGTTAAAACACGATTGAGAGTATAACAAGCTGTGCAAATTACTTCGTTCCAGAACATTACTAGAAGATTGGAATTCGCAAGCATTGTTCTTGCATTTCAATTAGAGTCCTGTTTTTGCGTTCTGCGACACCGTTCTGTTGAGGGGTATACGGAGCACTGTATTCATGATGAATTCCTTTGTCTTCACAAAGAGCATCCATTTGTGCATTCTTAAACTTAGTCCCATTGTCACTCCTAATTCTCTTGATCTTTAGACCATAGATATTTTCCAAACGAGTGAACAGAACATTCAGATTATTAAAAGTGTCGCTCTTATGATGCAAGCATATAACCCATGAAAATCTGGAATAGTCATCTGTAACCACAAGACAATACAATTCACCAGCATGACTTTTACGCTTGACCGGTCCGAACAGATCCATGTGCAAACGCTCAAGTGGTAGTTCAACTGAATTGACTTTCTTTGGCTTATGGGATTGCTTGTGCTACTCTCCTTTCTTGCAACTCACACACTTGTCGTTTAAATGAAAATGTTTAACATTCACGCCTGTGACAAGTTCATTCTTCACCAAATGATTCATCTTTCGAAGGTGAATGTGTCCCATCCTCCGATGCCATATGATTGATTCTTTTTCAGTAGCCTTGGAGAGAAAACATGTGACTTGACCTTGTGTAGTCATCGCTTTTGACATGTCAAGAATGTATAAATTGTTCACTCTCGGTGCTTTTAGCATAACCCACTCTTTTGGTAAAACGAATCCCGGCTTGAGTATGTAGCAAGATTTGTCATCAAAGAAAACCGAAAACTGCTTATCACATATCTGGCTGACACTGAGCAGATTATAATCGATTTGCTTTACATATGATATCTTCTCAAAGCTCACAATCCCATTACTTACACTATCCTCCATGATAATGTATCCACTCTTGTTCCCAGCAAATGCTACATATCCTCCATTAATATTTCTGATATCGAACAGTAGCGATAGATCCCCTGTCATGTGACCAGAAGCTCCACTATCAACAATCCAAAGACTGCTCATAGGGCCAGCTGAAGCTCCCTGCACATATTAAGTAAAAGATTAGATTTTTCGGGGGACCCAAGCCTGCTTGGTCTTGGGTCTTTGAACTTTGAGTTTCAAAGAATCTTTCTTATAGACAGATTGATTTGAATTGATCTTTTTCTGATCAATTAAATCTTTTTCAGTTTCAGATTAGATGAAGCACCTTGAGAACCCTTTGCTGACCAATAATGTTCCGAACGTTTCAAGATCCGGATTTGAGATTTTGGGGTCTCAACCGGTTTCTTTACTTCGTCTTTAAACGGAACTTTCTTGGTTACCTTCTCTGATTTAACAGAGACAGGTCCAACTGTTGGTTTGACCACAGGTTTTACAGGAACCTTTTTCTTGTCAACAGTTGTGTGTCACCACTGGTTTCTTAAGGGATTTTTCAATGGCTATCCGGTTACGACGATCATATGTCATCGAACGATTATCCCTTCTTTGATAAAAATGATTTTGATTATAAAAATGTGCTTGTTGAGGTACAACACGTTGTTGTGGATAACATTGATTATCGACTGGACGTTGATGATTTTGCTTCACTTCCACCTCGTGCCTTTTGTGCCCAATATACGGGCAGTGAGCAAGTAAATGCCCTCTCTCACCGCATTTATAACACGCACGGTATTCCTCAAAGTTATTCTTGGCGTTCGACTTAGAGTATGTAGTGATAGGATATTGATCCTCCACACATTTCCTTCTAAGACTCTCAGGAGCTGGGTCCTTGGAGTAAGTCGGCTCAAGAAAACTGTTTGCTTTGTTCTTTAGCTTGATAAACTTCGTGACATGAACCTTTAGTTCTTTTGGAATATCCAAGTAAATTCTCTCTAAAACCTCTGGAGGTACATCATTTGTTCGCTCATGATTTGGGAACCAAATGGTACTCTCCTGCCAAATCTTCTCAATCTTTGAATAGTAGGCAAATTTGATTGGATATTCCTCGTCAGACATTATCTTATCGGATCCAATCATTCGATAGAAAATCTTGACGGGTTTGTCACAGGGTTCATTTTTCTGAACAGGCTTAACTGATTGATTCTTTCGATGAGCGTTAGCCATGGGATGCACAATCTGAGACGGTGACACTGGTTCATTTGTAATTATGTGATTTTCAGCAGGAATATCACACACCTTCTCAGATTTGTCATCCTCGGAGTCGGAATCATCAGTTACAGCAACTACACCTTCATTGTTTAATCCCAGATGAGGTCGAACATCAGAATTTGGGTCTCCCACACTGCAGGTGTTAGACTCATCATCCGATGTCGAGTCAGACTTAACTGACCTCTCCGGTGTTATTAAATGTAGAGTATGGTTTTCAAATAACACAGGAGATGGGACTGCTTTGTAGTTTGCACTACTAGACTGTGAAGGCTCATCTATGATATGATCAACAACATATGCAATGTGCTTATAACTTTCGAGTTTCTTGTTGACCTTTTCTGCAAAGCACTTGATGGTAGCCATTTCAAGTTTTGTGTTTTCCAAATCATTGATATAGTTGTTAATGGCTAATTGTTTCAAAGATAAAGTCTTTTTGAGTTCTGAAATGTCTTTCTTGTAACCATCAAGCATTCTGTTAAACTCTCGTGCCTCTTTCTGATACAATTGACAGTTGATCTTAGCACTCTCAAGCTGAACCCTGAGTTGCTTATTATCCTCTATCAATCGATCGCATGCACCACAATACCTCTCACTATTCATATCAAGATTAGATTCAGAACTTACCTACTTCGGAGGTTCTGTCATCGCCATCAGTGCAAAGTGTGCTTCCTTACCAGCGAAAAACTTTGAATAATCAATTCTGGTACAAGCATCATCCACCATGCATGATTTGCGGGTCATCAGAAAATCAGCTTCAGCAAGCAATTGATCGATATCATCATCTAGTGAGTTAACACTAGCTTCAGAATCAGAATCACTCTCCACATCAGAATAAGCTGAATCACACTGTTCTGGAACATTAGTAATAGAATCAAGAATCAAACCAGACTTCTTCTCTACACAATCATCACTTTCTTCACTAAACTCCTCGATTTTCACCTCAGACATCTTCTCAGTTACCAATTCTTCTTCAACACATACCGGCTCATCTAGATCCATTTTCTATGCAACACACGCCACATTACCAGTAGTAATCTCCTCAACACCCAACTGCATACCCGTCCAATCAAATCCCTCATCTTTCTGTATCACCAATGCCTGGTTATGGTTATCTGATTGGGTTTGAGTGCTTGGTGTAGAAATAGGAATGATTGTTCGGTTTGGGTTTTGTGGTGTTTGGTTTTGGTTCTGGTTTTGTGTAGTGGTTTGTCTAACAGTGTTGTTTTGTGAAGTGTTTTGGCGGTTTTGGTAGGTACTTTGTGGTTGAAAGCTTGAAATGTTTGGGCTTTGATAAGATACCTGATTTTGGGTTTGATGGTTCTGATAGTTGGTGTTGAAAGGAATCTGTTCCCCTGTTGTGCTGGCTGTGTACATTCCCTCTTGAAGTGACCTTTCCCACCACAATTAAAACATGTCACTTTGGCTTTGTTAAATCCATATGTGGTGTTTGGAGAAGTAGAAAGATCAGTTCTGCCAGTCTTCTCAATGAATTCAGTAGCTCTCCTCATAACGCTAGCAAATGCCCACTGGATATCAATGAGCTCCATCTCTTCTTTATCAATTTGTGCATAGTCTTCACTGGTTAAGTTGTTGTTACCAATTTAACTAGCAACCAGCCCGTCATAAGAAGCTACCATAGCAAACACCAATGCTACATGTTGTTGTGCAATCTCAACAGTAACATTGTTCAAGTTCGAAGTTTCCAGCACAATTGAACTCTGAGTAGGTTGGGTTTGGTTCATCTGGGTTTGATTCATTTGAGGAATATAAGATTGTTGTTGAGGTTGGTTTAGATTAGCAAAATAACAAGCAGCTTGTTGAAACGGTGAAAATGGTGGAATGTAAGTAGCAGTGGGGTATGATGGTGAGGTATAAGATGAAGTTTGAGCAAGGTAATTGATGGGAGCTTTGGGTGGTTCAACATGGCTAGAAACACATGCAATGTGTGGAGCAACATTAGAACTGGAACTTGAACTAGCAAGAAATGAAGATGTACTCCCATGGTATAGCTCTAGATTCTGAGGAACTTGAGCTCTCTTTGCCTACCTCTTTTCTTCCATCTCTTTGTTTTCTAGCTTCTGGATAAATTCGTTGATGGTCCAGTATTGGTACGCATCCTTCTCCTTAAGTACCTTGATGTGTTGATTCCAGTATGGTGGCAATGCATGAGCAAACTTGTCCACTAGCTCCGACATTGGTATGTGTATCTCATAGCTTGAAAGCTCAGTCAATAAGTGACAGTACCTTGGAATCAACTCCTTCAGCGTCTCATTTCCCATATAGCTGAAGTTCTCAAACTCTTTTCTTAGTTCCTCCATTCTTAATTTTCTCGTCTTCTCATTCCCATCATGACGATTTCTTAACATGTCCCATAACTGTTTAGAAGTGGTGCAAGACCCAAACTGATGTAAGAGATCATTATTAATGGCCTGGGACAGTTGGGAAAACGCCTTCTTTTCCACCGCAAATTTCTTTTTGTTAGGATCTGAGTTTGATTGTTTTGATTATGTTTAACTAAGAATGATAAGAGTGATATGAATATAGATGGAAAGTGCAGCGGAATGATAAACTATTAATCAAAACATGAGAGTAATTGTTTTCTGATCGAATGCTTTCATTTATCTAAAAGATTACAATCATACAAGTACTCCCCCTCAGCCTGATCACACAGTGATTGTTTGTCTGAGAGAATGTTTGTGTGTATGATGCAATAGAACAGTACAAGCACTGTTCTATTTATAGACAAACCTAAACCACTGATGACCTAGGCTGACGTCACCTTAAGACAGTGACCTCTAACAAAATAACAAACATAAAACATCTGCCTATTACAAACTACTGTTACATTGAAAACACTGAAGGTAAACTACTGTTGTAGGAAAACTCTGATGGTCTTGTATCCTCTGCTGGAGCCTAAGTGCTGTTGGCTCCAGCAGTGCTTTAGTCTTCAGTACTTGGATCAGCAGTTGTTCTTCATCAGACCTTTGGTCAGCAGTTGTTCTTCATCAGTGTTTATTCAGCAGTCCTTTGTATCAGCAGTTGTCATAGCAGTTGTTTGGATGGAACAGTTGTTAGAGTCAGCAGCCTTTTGGGAGAAGTACGTTGTAAGGACTGTTTATTGTGTGGATCAACTGTTAGCATGTTTTGGCTTTTCAATCATCTGTTCTTCTCCAGGTCAGCAGACCCAACAATCTCCCCCTAGAACAGATGATACCAAAACTCAACTTTATTTACTGATCTTTATTCCTCATCAGACTTTCTCTGATTTGACCTTTGAATTGTAGTTCAAAGTTCAGAGCAAATAAGTCTTCTTCATCTCTTTCAAGCTCTAGATTTAGCAATGTTTGAAGATCATTTGCACATAGGCTGTATGCATCATCCATGCTAATTTTCTGAACTCTTCCATCTGACCTGAGCAGAGTCAATTCATGGTTGTCTTTGTTGACTTTCCATTTTAGAATTTTTGAGTCAGTGGATTTGCTGAGATGAACTTTTATTTTGGATGAGTTAGGTGATGGAGGTTTTCCAATGAGTTCCCTGAGTTTCTCTGTTGTGGGATCAGAGAAGAAATGTATCTGATTGAAGAGCCCTTCTTTGATAAATGTATCAGCAAACTTCTTCTGATCTTCTTCTGACATTTCTTTCTTTTTCTTGAACTGTCTTCTTGCAGCAGCTGATAGATCAGAAGTTTCAAGTAAGCTGTCTAAGGTAAAAGTCTGCTGGGGTCTCTTCATCAGTGGCTCATCAGGATAGACAGGTTTTCTAGGTAGGCTGGGATCCTTCTTTCTGTTTTCTTCAAGACTCTTGTATGTCTCAACCAGCCTCAGCTCAGACCATTTAGCAACAGACCTCATCTCCCCATAATTTGCAGCTACTATCTCTTGTCTCATTCTTTTAAACTTTAAGGCTCTGACTGGGTCTCTGCCTTTGCCAAAATTAGGAGTAGAGACTTTAGCTTTGGGGTCTTTGGCCAACTCTTCTATTCTGAGAAGTTCTTCTCTTAGTGCATGAGTGGTCCAGCCAGCAAATTGCTTTTTGGTTGCTTTATATGGCTTGGTTGCCAAGATCTGTTCCATAAGAGAATCCCTAACCTCCTTTTCCAAGTCAACACTGAGAGGCATGGAAGACATGGAGTTGCTTAGGGTCTTAGCAAAGTCCTCAATCCTTCTGAGTTTGCTAAGCTCTGCTGAATGGATGCCCTGAGCAGTCCTGTCATCCTTCCCTTTGCATCTCTCCTTAATGATGGCATCTACCTGTTCACCCTTGTATTTAAGATATGTATCAATGTTTAGGGGAACAGGGAAATTTGGGAGAGAAGGGAAAGATCTGTCAGATGGTTGTTCAGTATTGTAGAAGGATTGTAATTCCCCCTTGAGTAGATCAAGTTCAAGGGGATACTGAACAACCAATGGTGTAATGGTTGGTGGTGGTCTATGGGAACTGAATTTGGATGTGTGTGGTGAGAATGATGAGAGTGGAATAGCTGTAATAGGGGTGGATTGTGTAGTTAAGGTGGTATTTGGTGATGTGTGTATGTTTTCATCCTGTACAACAAAGGTTGATTTTCTCTTCCTTGTGTACAAGATTTTAGGGGATGGTGATGTGGAAGCAGTTGTTGGATTAACATCTGTTGACCTTTTAGTAGGACCAGCAGATGTTTGGGATATGGTTGGTGATGTAGGTTTGGGTGTAGGTTTGGTGGTTGTATGTTCAGATGTGTTTGTAGGTTTAGGTGCAGTGGTTTGGGGAGCAGTGTTTTGGGTGGTTTCAGTGTTTTGGGTGGCAGTGGTTGTAGCATCAGTGGTTTTGTCAACAGAGGTTTTTAGCTTAGATGGTGGTTTTCTGACATGTCTAGCAGGCATTTTCATCCTTTTTGAGGATCCCACATCTTCAAACTCCTGCTGTTGTTCCTTCTTGAGGTTCACCAACAACTCTACTTTAGCTTCCAAGGTGTCAGCTCTTTTTTGTTTGGCCTGAGCAGCCTTTTCAGCTTCTTTGTTTGCAGAGTTGTCTACTGCTTTGCTTCTATCAGTGGTTTGTTGTGGTGCTGATGGTGTTGCTTGTTGTTGTTGTTGTGGTGCTGATGGTGTTGCTTGTTGTTGTTGTTGTGGTGCTGTTTGACTAGCCTCTGGTTTGTTGGCAGACTTGGCTTTACCCTTTTTAGAAGGTGGACAACCAAGGGGATCTAGCTTTGGTAGCCTATCTCTGCCACTCTCCCCCTTTTTGGCATCATCAGTCGTGAAGGCATCATCATCTTCATCCCTGAGAATGGTGGTAGGGGCAGAGCCAGTGGTCTTCAGCACGTGATCTTTAATGGCTTGAATGTCTGCATGTGTATCTTTGCACCTTGCATCCACCATGTTTCTGATTTCAGCCATATATGTTTCATGGTTCTGATCAGCTAGTTTTATGTGAGCTATGATGATGGGGGAAACGGATTTCCATAGCTCACTAGCTATATCAGCTGTTGATGGTTGACTTTTGGAAAGGTCTGCTATGGAACCAATATAAGCTTGACATCAGATCTGATGTCAGCTACAGAGGTTTCAATTGCTTGAACTCTGTCCGTCAATTCTTGGTATTTTGACCCATCTCCTAAGTTAATAGGATCATCTGAGTCCCTACCAGTGGTAGTTTTACCTGATTCAGTCCTAAGAGGTGAATCAGATGCCCCTTTTTCTTGGTACTGGGGACTTCCAACTGATTTTGGGGACACTATAGTGGCCTCATCAGTTGTTGCCTTCAAAGGAGTCTTAGCTATGTAACCACTGTCCTGGTGTGAGACAATGGTCTCTACATCAGTAGTGGTTGCTCCACTTGAAAACTCACCTAGAGTTGCATTGAACTCAGGTGGTGTAACCTCCTCTACTGTTTGTGGGATGGCAGATTGAATGTTCTCAGACCAGTTACTTGTGGGGGTATGCTCTCAGTGATAGGTGGAAGAGAGGAACTGGGATTTTCCTTAGATTTCTCAATTGCCTCAAACAGAGGTTGAAAGGTTTGTGGAACATGATGTGATGGTGAGGGTGGAGGAGTAAGAAGAGAATTAGCCCTGGGAGAGGGGCTTGTGAACATTTGGCCAAGTGACTCAAATGTATCATGATGTGTTTCCCCTTGGCTCACAACATGATCCTTTTGGGAGGATTCATGAGGAGTTTGGTCAGGTTGAGGTATCTCCAACTGTTGTGAGGAAGTGACAACAGTGGTTTCAGGTTGCTTTGGTGGTGCAACAGAGTTATCTTCTGGTACCTCATCATCCAGAAGTCTCATTTATGGTTGAGTGGTGGTTTTGTGGATGGACGTTTTCTTTTGGAAGTGGTTGGTGTGGGTTTCACAGCACTGGATGTAGTGCCATGATCACCAGGAGCAGTGGGTTCAACAACAGAGGTTTTGACAACAGTTGTTGTCTTTCTCCTCTTTGTTTGTGTTTTTGAAACTTTGGACAATTTTGACACTCTTTCTTGGGTGCTTCCACCCAGCATTCTAGTGAAAGTTTCATCAGTTAAGCTTTTCATGTCCATTGCCTCACCCTTTTTGAAAACTTTTTCTGGTAAGGCCTTTTGTAGGATTACACTAATAATTCTTGGGTAAATTAGAAAAGCATTGTTTGACCCAGAATTAATTGCTTTCACATTTGACACTAGGTCCATAAACAATCCCTGGGAAAGATTGAAGTCAGAGTTTGACAACATGGCATAACCCAGATATTGCATCCTTAATGGGATTTCATTGAAGGATGTGGACTTAGCGGAGACACATAGAAGGAGGGTATGGAAGAAAAATTTCATGACTGGTGGGAAAAACTTTTTGAAAAGTGTTGACCCAGTCATCTGACCATCATACCCTCGTTCTTGAAACTCAGTGTGAAGCTCTGTTTTTGTGAAGGAATCCTTACCTGCCAGGTCATTGAGTGAGAAGGTTGTGGATATGAGTTCAGGGGTAATGACGACACTTGTTTCTCCAATTTTGGAAATAATGGAAGTAGGCTTTTTGTCTTGTAATAAGAACTCAGCATTCAACCAGAACTCTTGGAGAGTATCAATGTAGATGGGAGCGTCAGCGGTTAAGATGGGTAGATATTTGGAATTTAGGAGAATGTCAATGGTGGAATGGAATGATGTGTTATCATCTGTTTTAACCAGATATGGGAGACAATTGTGGGTGGCTTTGGCTTGAAGATCCATTTTAATGGATTCCGAAGGTGAAAATGAATGAAATCTGATTGAGGGTTTGAGAATGGAGAAGGCGGTTTCAGTATTTTGAATACAATGAGACAGTGTAACTACTGTTGTGATAAAACAGGGTTTTTATAGGCTCTGGTGAAACCGCTGATGTGGCCAAAACTCTGCTCGTAAGAGCAGACGTGGCAAAAATCTGATGGATAAAGCATCTTGTGGGGAACAGCTGTTTTTGGCAAACAGCTAATGCAAACAACTGATGCAAACAACAATTTTTTTTATCATTATTGTAAATACATATATATATATATATATATATATTATATGAATAATAAAACAGTTGTTTTATCTAATCAGAGGTTTGAAACAGATTTTTCAACCAACAGTGGATATGAATGAAACAGTGGTTGTTTTATCTGATCAGATGTTTGAAACAGATTTTTCAACCAAAAAGCTATTTTTAAGGAGAAATTTTGATTTTCTGAAACATTTTAATGTTTAAAAAAAAAACATTTTTGTTTGTTTAATCCATCTTTAACATACCAATTCTAGAGATCAGATTTGTAAAGGTAGATGTGTCTAAAGCTTTTGTCAACACATCTGCCTCTGCTGGAACATGGTGCAGAGAAATCAAACCTTTTTCATAGCTATCTCTGACAAAATTGTGATACCCCGCATTTTCAGGTTAAATACTTTTACTGAACTCTAGTTAACTTACATGTTCATACATGGCTAGATACTTAACTAGGGTTAGTTAAGTAGGCTTAACATATGTTAGAAGATGCTAACATATGTTATACGTAGGAAAATCCTTGTTAAATACACACATGAGTCCTGTATCCCAAACGTTGGTGAATTATGTGACATACATAGCAATAATATATACAAGTGAATTTTGGTGAACATGAAGTATGTGCTTATGTGAATTACATGTTTTTGTGAATGATCGCCTAACTGAAAGGTAATGCGTAGATTATGCAAATTACGTGCACAACATGAATAATATGCCATGTAATAATAAAATAATGGTTTTTATATAAGTTAGCATGGTTAATAATATTGGGTTCGGTATTGGGCTAGAACATGGTTAACGGGTTAAGTTAATGGACTAGAAGGGCCCTAATACCAATTGCTTGGGGAACAAGCAAAGCCCATTCACAATTAGGAGGCAAGGAAAAAGATAAAAACCCTATCCCTTGCCCCCTTGTGCGCCGTGCGAACCACCCCCCACCCCCTCTCTCTTTGTTTTCAAGCAATCAAGTAATCTTGCACTAATCAAGCTAGTTCGGGTTTGATTTCAAGGCTCTAGGGAGTTTAATCTTTCACAAGGTATACGTTCTTACGATTCTTGATAAATTATAATGATTGAAAAACTTTAAAAATCCTAAAAAGAATATATATAAAAATCGCATACATGCATATGTAGGAGTTCTTGAATGTTCTTGATGATTGATGATGATGATTGTTATTAGCAGCCATGATTAGGGTTTTCACATGATAATATATGTGTTTTGATATGATTAATATGGTGTTTAATCAGTACTATAGGTGTTATACATGTATTAGGGATGTTTATGAAGAATTAGGGTTTGTAGATTACTTGGGATGCAAGTTTCAGATTCTGACAGATTTGTTTGAACGTGTTGAAGGGGCTGTAACGGGTTGGTAAGTCGATTTTTTTGATAATTTTTTTACATGATTGTAATGTACAAGGTCTTAGCTTTTCATAATGGGCAAAACCATCGATTTTGGACACCGTATGAGTCGTTTTTGGAATTTTAATTGATTAGGGGTCATATCAGATTTTCGGATTTATAAATTGGGCTAACTTTAAATGGTCATAACTTGAGATTTACAAGGTGTTAAGTTATGAAATTTTTACAGTAGGTCAATACTGGAAAAATAGAGCTTTTCCAAGTAGATTCATCTCGTTTGGATGAATACACAATTTTTAAGAATTTTCCTACTAAACTGACCTGTTGAGGAAATTTTCTGGACACTGCTGTGTTGTACGAATTTTTATAATTTTTGTGTTTGGAATTAAGACAAAAAAAATAGGTTTTGTCGAGTGAATCCCAGATAAAATTCAGTAAAAATTTAGGACTCTAATTCATTCGTTAAGTATTTTAAATAAATTGTTTTTCACAGCGCACAATCTGTCCTAAAAACGCAGATTGTGTACGGGGTCTTTAGGTGACTATTTAGAGTTCTATGTGGTATGTAAATGACATGTACTTGTGTGAAAACTTGTATGAGATGTATTTGATGTATTAAACTGATAATAATCACTATAATCACCAACGGGATACGTTGGACATACTTGAGCATGTAGAGTCATTAGGTGTCACTACACGGTTTTGAACTTTTAAAAGTCTTGGATAAACGAGTTACATGGTGTGTTGGTTACGCACGTATACTCACCTAGTGACATTTGTAATAGGGAGTCGGTAGCACGTTACTATTCGTGGAATTTGGATCTTCACTTGCGACCTAAGGTGAGTTTCACTACTCTTTTTCTCAAAAGCATGCGTCTCAGGTATGAGACACTTTACTTAACATTTTCTAGTCCGGTTTGGGACTACTTACACATCCCGGGTTGGGATGCCATAGATCCTTTTGAGGGTCGGATTACTTTGCTAGTTCGCAATTGTGTCCTTGATAAACTAAGCCATCTCTATCATCTGTAAGTCCTCACGTACCGAATGAGTTGCCAGGGTTGGCAAGCGGGTTATTAGTTGATAGCGCTATTAGGTCTTACAAACCTCACACCGGCTCGGGGAGCGCGGGCGTGAACTATAACTTAACGAAACTTTATCATTGTGGATAGACAATGATGTCAGGCATGCGGCACACTTATGTGGCTACACGTACATAGCAGTTCGGTATATTCGGTTAGTTATCATGAATGGGTTAGCTACCCTTGACATGCGATGAACTAGTGGTTACACGGTGCGGGGCACCAACACAACTTACTCACTTACGTGGTTTTGGAAACCAGCGCATTTGCATATTAAATTACTTTACTTTGTGAACTCACCAGCTTTATGTTGACACACGATTTACATGCTTTTGCAGGTAGTTAGCTTCCGGTGCCAGGATTAGAAAGCACTGTACACTTCACTGCATTTGGGCTCTCGGGCATACACATAAATTATATATTATGCTTTCGTATGGTTTTAATTTGGGCGCATTGTTTTGCGCATAGTTTTTAAAAAGGTTTAAATTTAGTTTACGCTTCCGCAGCTTAACTAAACTTGGTTTTCAAAAACGAACTAAATGGTTTGGGCATTTAGAGTTCGTTCCTGTGACTTATGGCTATGGGATCCTGGTTTGTCATGCGCCTCGCGGTATAAACCCCGCAGTGGAAATTTGAGGGTGTGACAGATTGGTATCAGAGCCATTGGTTATAGTGAACTAGGACTGCATGTTGAGTCTAGTCTATAACCATTATAGCATAAGTACACTCACAACTTAAGTGCACAACTAGCTTTTAGCTACATATATCTACAACATATGATTTCAGGAGATATGTTATCTTCTAGTTCTAGACTTAATTCTTAACACGTCAATGGTGGGAACCTAGAGTTACACCAGGTGGCGCATTACTGGGAGTAATATCCTAACTAACCTCATGGACGAGGAGACAACTATAGTACAAGGGAGGGAGCCCTTGCGAGCGTTGTGGCGCACGTACACAGGAAGCTGCACGATGCGCATGACGTGGTACCATTAAATCAACTATGAAGGAATTCGAATACTGAGACTTATCCTATTTCACCGAGCAAGGAGACAATTAGTTTCCGTTCCTTGTTACTTGATCTTTCTTACTCCCATTCGAAACTCAGACGGGACTAGGTTACGCATATAGAACTTATTTCTTACTTTAGTACCTTACGCCTAGTATGAGCGGGCGGACGTATGACTGCATATCCTTGTTTTCTCATAAGTATATGGTAGATTCATGGGAACACATTAGATCGGGACTTGTTACACACACTCTTGGGGAGTTACGTAAAGCCTGCGATGTAATGCAACATCACAAGGGAGGATGAAACCTACTAATGGCTGATAGCCACGATTGGAGGAACGAGTGGTACAGCTTACCACTAAACTGGTTCACATAGGACTAGAGAAGGAGATTGTACGTGATGAGAACCATATAACACTGACATCGCAAAAGAGGAAGGATAAGAGATGGAAGGGGAACCTGAGCAGGACGACCACATGGAAGTGAGGATGAAGGCTCTACTATCTAGACAGAGCATGGCGACGATTGGCTCTTACCTTTTCTTACCTATCTTTTCTTTCATTTCCCTTTGCTAACTTAGATAAGACTGAGTTTTAGGATCAACGAGAGGGTGGTTGAGGCCCTCGCATCTTTCCAAGCTAGTAAAGATCTATTTTGCTAAATCGTTCTTTTCCACTGACTTCCACATTTGAACTTTCTTATTTCTCGAACGCACATGCCACAACAACAACCTGCCATCATATCTTCAAGCCTTTTATTGATCGTAATCCTCGATGACTCCAACGGAACTGAAGGAGACCGTCTGATTGCTTTGATGGTATAAGTCTTTACCATGTGCATTTGCCCCAGGCAGGATGGGGTAATGTATGCTACATGCACACTCGATGAGTTACAAATACTTGGATGGAGAACGTAACACCCTGTGGTGAAATCTAGAAATTTTGTTATATATGGACGGATGGGTCTGAGATCGATGCCTACACTACCAAGCTACAGGAGATAGCCACTATAGGCTCAAATCTATTTAACCTACCTTACAAATACCGAAAGGGTGGGCCCCTCAGATTCGTGGCTTGGCCACTGCAGCTCACCTACAAATCTTTCACTTGACTCGCAAACTCACAGATGGGACTGCCGATCATGGTACTTTTCTGAAGCATGGTGCTTCATTTTCTACTGTTGGTGATAGCAAGAGAACGTGGGATAGTGTGAGGTATAAGTCCTGCAACAACAACTACCATAACGGGAACAACAACAATGGGGTTCGTGGGAAAGCATTCGTGATTGGCATTGGGGAAGCTAGGACTGATAACAAGGTCGTGACGGATACGACACTCTTGCTTCTATTTTATATGATACTGGTGCGGACTATAGTTTTGTTTCATCAAAACTTAGTAAACAATTAGGGATGGTTCCTACTCTTCTAGATACCCCATACTCTATTGAACTGGCCGATGGGAAGCCTGTCGAGGTAACCCATATACATCGTGACTGTAAGTTCGTGTTGAATGGGCAATTGTTTACCATCAACCTCTTACCTATCACCCTAGGTGGCTTTGATCTCGTGGTTGGCATGGACTGGTTGTCCAAGCAACACGCTGAAATTCTCTGTCAGGAGAAAATTGTTCGCATTCCTCTCCCAAGTGGAGAACTATTATCCATACAGGGTGATCGAGGTGGTGCCATGGTGGGCATCATCTCCTATATGAAGGCCCAGAAGTGTATTCGCAAGGGCTGTCCGGCCATTTTGGCTAACATATCTGATACTCGAACCGAAACCAAAACTAGAATTGAGGACATCCCAGTGGTCCGAGACTTCCAAGATGTATTCCCAGAGGAATTACCTGGACTTCCACCCGTTCGTCAAGTGGAGTTCCAAATTGACCTTGCACCTGGAGCAGCGCCAGTTGCGCGCGCACCATACCGTTTAGCACCAGGGGAGTTTCAAGAACTGTCTACCCAACTCCAAGAGCTATTGGATAGGGGTTTCATTAGACCCAGTTCTTCGCCATGGGGAGCTCCAGTTCTGTTTGTTAAGAAGAAAGACGGGAGCTTTCGCATGTGCATAGATTATCGGTAGTTGAACATTGTGACGATTAAGAATCGTTACCCTTTTGCCTCGTATTGATGACTTGTTTGACCAACTGCAAGGGTCGAACTTCTACTCTAAGATTGACTTGAGGTCAGGGTACCATCAGCTGAGAGTCCGAGAAGAGGATGTGGCAAAAACGGCGTTTCGGACTCGTTATGGACATTATGAGTTTTTGGTTATGCCATTCGGGCTAACTAATGCACCGGCTGTGTTCATGGACCTAATGAACCGTGTGTGCAAGCCTTATTTGGACAAATTCGTCATAGTGTTCATAGATGACATACTGATTTATTCCAAGAGCAGGGAAGAGCACGAGCAACACCTGCGGTTAATCTTGGATCTACTGAGGAATGAGCAGCTGTATGCAAAGTTTTCTAAATGTGATTTTTGGATTCGAGAGGTCCAATTCCTTGGGCATGTGGTCAACGAGGCAGGAATACATGTGGACCCAGCCAAGATTGACGCTATCAAAAAGTGGGAGGCTCCTAGGACCCCTACTGAAGTGCGCCAATTTCTTGGTCTCGCGGGATACTATCGCAGATTTATCGAGGGGTTTTCTAAGATCGCTCAACCTCTCACCGCCCTAACGCAGAAAGGTATTACGTATAAGTGGGGAGATGCCCAAGAATCCGCCTTTCAGCTACTAATGTCCAAACTTTGCAGCGCACCGATATTATCGTTGCCTGAGGGTACATAGGACTTTGTAGTATATTGTGATGCGTCTATCCAAGGTTTAGGGTGCGTACTGATGCAATGTGATAAGGTAATTGCATATGCATCGCGGCAACTGAAGATCCATGAGAAGAATTACCCCCACTCATGATTTGAAACCGGGAGCGGTGGTTTTCGCTCTCAAAATCTGGAGGCACTACCTCTATGGAACAAAGTGCACAATTTTCACTGATCACAAGAGCCTTCAGCATATATTTGACCAGAAGGTACTAAACATACGGCAACGTCGTTGGGTTGAACTTTTGAACGATTATGACTGTGCCATCAAGTATCATCCAGGGAAAGCTAACGTAGTAGCTGATGCCCTCAGTCGAAAGGAAACGAAACCCAAAAGAGTGCGAGCCTTACAACTCACCATTCACTCTAACCTTCCTGATAAGATACGTGAAGCCCAGGGTGAGGCATTGAAGGAAGAAAACATTCGGCTTGAGACCCTACATGGTGCGGATAAGCACTTGGAACTGGGAACAGACGGTCTGCAGTACTTCATGGATCGAGTCTGGATACCACGATCTGGGGATCTCAGACAACTGGTGCTCGATGAAGCACATACCTCTCGCTATTCGGTACATCCTGGTTCGGACAAGATGTATCAAGATCTTAAGACTCTATACTGGTGGCCAAACATGAAAGCCGAGATAGCCACTTATGTTAGTAAGTGCTTGACTTGTGCGAAGGTTAAGATTGAATATCAAAAACCTTCAGGCCTACTCCAACAACCAGAGATTCCAATGTGGAAATGGGATGGAATTTCCATGGACTTCATTACAAAGCTTCCTAGAATGCCAACGGGCTAGAACATGATTTGGGTTATCGTGGACCGTTTAACCAAATCGGCCCACTTCCTGGCGATAAAAGAAACGGATTCGTTAGAAAAGCTGGCGAACCTATACATCAAGGAGATAGTCTCTAGGCATGGGGTGCCTACTTCCATTATATCTGATCGCGATGGGCGATTCACTTCTCGTTTCTGGACTACCCTCCAAGATGCTTTAGGAACTCGTCTTGATATGAGCACAGCCTATCACCCACAGACGGATGGACAAAGTGAACGCACCATCCAAACATTAGAGGATCTGCTACGAGCATGTGTGGTGGACTTTGGTAATAACTGGGATAAGCACTTGCCCTTAATCGAATTCTCTTACAACAACAGTTACCACACTTCGATACAGTGTGCGCCTTTCGAGGGACTTTACGGGCGCAAGTGTAGGTCTCCTATTTGTTGGACTGAGGTTGGGGATAGCCAACTAACAGGTCCCGAACTCGTGCACGAAACTTCTGAGAAGATAGTGCAAATTAGAAACCGGATGGCTGCTGCTCGGGACCAACAGAAAAGTTATGCTGACAAACGTCGAAAACCTTTGGAGTTCCAGGTTGGGAAACGAGGGAAGTTAAATCCCAGATACGTCGGACCTTTCGAGATCGTTAAAAGGATTGGTCCAGTAGCTTACTAGCTAAATCTACCAGATGAACTCAGTGGAGTACACAATGTATTCCAAGTCTCAAACTTGAAGAAATGCTTATCCGATACGACACTGGTAGTGCCACTGGAGGAGATCCAGGTGGACGATCAGCTACGGTTCGTGGAAGAACTAGTGGAGATTCTTGAGCAGGGCGTCAAGAAACTCAGACAAAGCACTATACCTATTGTTAAGGTACGGTGGAATTCCCGTCTAGGACCGGAATACATGTGGGAGCGCAAAGATCAGATGCGGCTCAAATACCCACACCTCTTTACTGAACCTGAAATCGTACATAGATCCAACGCGGAACATAAAGCAGCTCTTTCAAAGTGAATTTCGGGGCGAAATTCCTTTCAACTTGGGGATGATGTGACATCCGGGAACCAAGCACACATTTCTATAGCTGGCTTTACTGTTTACATGCTGAATTTCGGGACGAAATTCTTTTCAACTTGGGGATGATGTGATACACTGCATTTTCAGGTTAAATACTTTTACTGAACTCTAGTTAACTTACATGTTCATACATGGCTAGATACTTAACTAGGGTTAGTTAAGTAGGCTTAACATATGTTAGAAGATGCTAACATATGTTATACGTAGGAAAATCCTTGTTAAATACACACATGAGTCCTGTATCCCAAACGTTGGTGAATTATGTGACATACATAGCAATAATATATACAAGTGAATTTTGGTGAACATGAAGTATGTGCTTATGTGAATTACATGTTTTTGTGAATGATCGCCTAACTAAAAGGTAATGCGTAGATTATGCAAATTACGTGCACAACATGAATAATATGCCATGTAATAATAAAATAATGGTTTTTATATAAGTTAGCATGGTTAATAATATTGGGTTCGGTATTGGGCTAGAACATGGTTAACGGGTTAAGTTAATGGACTAGAAGGGCCCTAATACCAATTGCTTGGGGAACAAGCAAAGCCCATTCACAATTAGGAGGCAAGGAAAAAGATAAAAACCCTATCCCTTGCCCCCTTGTGCGCCGTGCGAACCACCCCCACCCCTCTCTCTTTGTTTTCAAGCAATCAAGTAATCTTGCACTAATCAAGCTAGTTCGGGTTTGATTTCAAGTCTCTAGGGAGTTTAATCTTTCACAAGGTATACGTTCTTACGATTCTTGATAAATTATAATGATTGAAAAACTTTAAAAATCCTAAAAAGAATATATATAAAAATCGCATACATGCATATGTAGGAGTTCTTGAATGTTCTTGATGATTGATGATGATGATTGTTATTAGCAGCCATGATTAGGGTTTTCACATGATAATATATGTGTTTTGATATGATTAATATGGTGTTTAATCAGTACTATAGGTGTTATACATGTATTAGGGATGTTTATGAAGAATTAGGGTTTGTAGATTACTTGGGATGCAAGTTTCAGATTCTGACAGATTTGTTTGAACGTGTTGAAGGGGCTGTAACGGGTTGGTAAATCGATTGTTTTGATAATTTCTTTACATGATTGCAATGTACAAGGTCTTAGCTTTTCATAATGGGCAAAACCATCGATTTTGGACACCGTATGAGTCGTTTTTGGAATTTTAATTGATTAGGGGTCATATCAGATTTTCGGATTTATAAATTGGGCTAACTTTAAATGGTCATAACTTGAGATTTACAAGGAGTTAGGTTATGAAATTTTTACAGTAGGTCAATACTGGAAAAATAGAGCTTTTCCATGTGGATTCATCTCGTTTGGATGAATACACAATTTTTAAGAATTTTCCTACTAAACTGACCTGTTGAGGAAATTTTCTGGACACTGCTGTGTTGTACGAATTTTTATAATTATTGTGTTTGGAATTAAGACAAAAAAAATAGGTATTGTCGAGTGAATCCCAAATAAAATTCAGTAAAAATTTGGGACTCTAATTCATTCTTTAAGTATTTTAAATAAATTGTTTTTCACAGCGCACAATCTGTCCTAAAAACACAGATTGTGTACGGGGTCTTTAGGTGACTATTTAGAGTTCTATGTGGTATGTAATTGACATGTACTTGTGTGAAAACTTGTATGAGATGTATTTGATGTATTAAACTGATAATAATCACTATAATCACCAACGGGATACGTAGGACATACTTGAGCATGTAGAGTCATTAGGTGTCACTACACGGTTTTGAACTTTTAAAAGTCTTGGATAAACGAGTTACATGGTGTGTTGGTTACGCACGTATACTCACCTAGTGACATTTGTAATAGGGAGTCGGTAGCACGTTACTATTCGTGGAATTTGGATTTTCACTTGCGACCTAAGGTGAGTTTCACTACTCTTTTTCTCAAAAGCATGCGTCTCAGGTATGAGACACTTTACTTAACATTTTCTAGTCTGGTTTGGGACTACTTACACATCCCGGGTTGGGATGCCATAGATCCTTGTGAGGTTCGGATTACTTTGCTAGTTCGCAATTGTGTCCTTGATAAACTAAACCATCTATATCATCTGTAAGTCCTCACGTATCGAATGAGTTGCCAGGGTTGGCAAGCGGGTTATTAGTTGATAGCGCTATTAGGTCTTACAAACCTCACACCGGCTCGGGGAGCGCGGGCGTGAACTATAACTTAACGAAACTTTATCATTGTGGATAGACAATGATGTCAGGCATGCGGCACACTTATGTGGCTACACGTACATAGCAGTTCGGTATATTCGGTTAGTTATCATGAATGGGTTAGCTACCCTTGACATGCGATGAACTAGTGGTTACACGGTGCGGGGCACCAACACAACTTACTCACTTACGTGGTTTTGGAAACCAGCGCATTTGCATATTAAATTACTTTACTTTGTGAACTCACCAGCTTTATGTTGACACACGATTTACATGCTTTTGCAGGTAGTTAGCTTCCGGTGCCAGGATTAGAAAGCACTGTACACTTCACTGCATTTGGGCTCTCGGGCATACACATAAATTATATATTATGCTTTCGTATGGTTTTAATTTGGGCGCATTGTTTTGCGCATAGTTTTTAAAAAGGTTTAAATTTGGTTTACGCTTCCGCAGCTTAACTAAACTTGGTTTTCGAAAACGAACTAAATGGTTTGGGCATTTAGAGTTCGTTCCTGTGACTTATGGCTATGGGATCCTGGTTTGTCATGCGCCTCGCGGTATAAACCCCGCAGTGGAAATTTGAGGGTGTGACAAAAATGATGTCTGATGTCAATGTGTTTGGTAGTGGAATGAGAGACTGGATTCTTGATGATATTTTCAGCAGCTTGACTATCCAACATAAGTGGAGTCTGTAGTGCAGTTATCCCAAAATCTAGTAATTGATTTTGAAGCCACATGAGTTGGGCTGTACAGCTTGCAGCAGCAATGTATTCAGCTTCAGCTGTTGAGGTTGAAACAGCTGCCTGCTTTTTGCTTTGCCAGGAGACTAAGGCATTCCCTAGAAATTGGCACCCTTCTGATGTGGACTTTCTTGTTGTGTGACAGCCAGCAAAATCACTATCTGAATAACCTGAAAGCTCAATGTTTCCATTAGCAGGATACCAGATACCAAGTGTGGGAGCACCTTTGAGGTATCTGAATATCCTTTTCACAGCAATAAGGTTTGACATTCTGGGTGAAGCCTGGGATCTTGCACAGACACAGGTAGCAAACATAATGTCTGGCCTAGATGCAGTTAAGTACAGGAAAGACCCAATCATGCATCTATAATGTGTTTGATCAACCAGTTCATCCTTGTCATCTATAGTGAGTAGCTTGACTGTACTCATGGGTGTACTACATGGCTTACAATCATTCATCTCAAATCTGGTTAATAAACTCTGCTGTCATGAGTTTTCTGAACTCTTCACACATTTGGTTACATGTGGATCCAAAAATAATGTCATCCACATATATTTGAACAATCATTAAGTTTTTCCCTTTCCATTTTAGAAATAAAGTTTTGTCAATTTTACCTCTTGTGAAGCCAATGGATAAGAGAAATGTGGAAAGAGTTTCATACCAGGCCCTTGGTGCTTGTTTGAGTCCATACAGAGCTTTGTTGAGCTTGTAGACATAGTCAGGATGGAATGTGTCTTCAAAACCAGGTGGTTGACATACATAGACTTCCTCCTGAATTTTGCCATAAAGGAAGGCACATTTGATATCCATCTGATACACCTTGATGTTGTGGTTGACAGCAAAGGCTAGAAAGAGTCTGATGGCTTCTAACCTTGCTACAGGAGCAAAGGTTTCATCATAGTCTATTCCTTCTTCTTGTCTGAAACCTTGAACCACAATCCTGGCTTTATTCTTGACAACAATACCCATTTCATCAGTTTTGTTTTTGAGGACCCACTTTGTACCTATTGGACAAACACCCTTAGGCAGTGGTACAAGTTCCCATACTTGTTGTCTTTTGAACTGAAGGAGCTCTTCTTGCATAGCTTCTACCCAACTGTTGTCTTTCAGTGCCTCTTGGTACTTGACAGGTTGTGTGAGAGACAGGAAACCTGCAAAAAGACAGATATTGGAGGATTGGCTTCTTGTGAGCACACCCTCTCTGATGTTGCCAATGATCTGGTCTGGTGGATGAGCTCTTAAGTAGATAAGATCTCCCTGATATGGTATGATGGCATTTTGAGGTGAAGGACAGAGGTTTGGTGACTCTGTTGATGTAACATCTGTTTGCACTTCTGTAGTGCCATCAGATGTTTGGAATGGAAGTGGGGGAATGGGTCCAAGTGGTGTAAAACTGGACTGACTTTTGTCAACAGATGATTGACTTTTGTCAACAGATGATTGTTCAGTGGTTGTGAGAGGTGAAACAGTGGTTTGAGGGTAAGACTGGCCAACAGTGGTTGACTCAGCTGTGGCAGAGTTTTGACAATTGTTTTGAATAGCTGATCCCTCTGAAGCAGAATAGATTTGGTAGTGACTGGGGATCACAACATCTGTTCTATAGTCTTGTTGTGGAGACTGTGGAGTACCTGCATTGTTAGTTTTAACAGTGATATCTTCAAATTTGAATTTATCTAAATCAAATAGTTCAGTAGGATTTGCTGGGATTTTTAGAGATGAAAGTTCATTGAACTTTACATTAAGAGTTTCTTCTATTGTCTTGGTCTTTGTGTTAAACACTTTATAAGCTTTGGCAGTAGAAGAATATCCCAGAAAATAACCACAATCTACTTTGGCTGCAAATTTTGAAATGGAATCTTTGAGATTTAATATGAAACATGGGCAGCCAAAGATTTTGAAAAATGAAATTAATGGTTTGATTTTGAACAAAATTTCATAAGCAGTTTTTTGATGTCTAGGGTTGATCAAAACTCTATTTTGAACATAGCAAGCAGTGTTTATAGCTTCTGCCCAGAAGGACAATGGCAAACCAGAATCTACTAGCATGGTTCTTGCAGCTTCTATAAGAGTTCTATTTTTCCTTTCAACCACCCCATTTTGCTCTGGTGTTCTTGGGATGCTGTACTGCCTCACAATCCCTTTTGACACACAGAAATCATCCAACTCCTTATTTTTAAACTCTGTTCCATTGTCACTCCTGAAGACTTTTACTGGCAAGTCATATTGTTTTTCAACTTTGGTGACAAAGTCCTTCAATATACCTGCAGTCTCATCCTTAGAATGTAAAAATTAAGTCCATCTAAACCTAGAAAAATCATCAACTATGACAAGACAAAATCTTTTTCTTCTTAGACTCATGATTTTAACAGGGCCAAACAAGTCCATGTGCAACAATTCTAGACATTGACTGGTTTTGGACTCGTCAATGGATTTGTAAGAGCTTTTATGTTGTTTCCCTTTTAAGCAGGAAACCCAATGCTCATCACATTTGAATTCTTTTGATGGTAAACCTCTGACAAGGCTTTGTTTGGAGAGTGTGTTGATAGTGTTAAGGTTGGTGTGTGTAAGCGAAAGATTTTAGCTAAAACAGGATAATATGATCATACAAGTCACAAAACCAGGTGCGGAAACCCTAGTTCTGAACAAAATGATAAAACTCTAATCAAAACACAATCAAGATCATTTTCAAAGCTTTTTCATAGATTAACTTTCTCAAATATTCAATTACAATCAATCACACGTTAATCTAGATCAATTACAGACTTTCACAAAATGACCTGGAACCTGACCTGAACACATACACAACTGACAACTCTATTACATACTCAAAATCACAAATCCTATTTATAGATACTGCACGTTCGCCCCTTTGCACTGGTCGAATGTGGAACATTTCCACATTCGCCCACTAACAATGGTCGAATGTACATCTTGTCAGCTTCCAGTCTTCCTTCGTCCGTCAACATTCTACCTTCGCCCACTAATATCTACCTTCGTCCCTTTTATCTACCTTCGCCCATACTCTAACATATGTTAATTATGTTTATCCAATCATTAGTCGCAAAACGCATCAACAAACTCCCCCTCGACTATTGATTGGATAGTTTTCTCTGTTGGTCCATTGTCTTGTTCATCAACTTGATTCTGAGCTGTTTCTTCTGCTCAGTAGTCATTGGAGGCTCATATGTTCTCTTCACTGGTTTAGACACATTCGCTATCTTCACTGTCTTACCAAGCTTACCCTCCAAATTGCTTCCCGCATTGATGTCATAGGCAAAACAAACTCCAACTACTTGAGTATATTTTTTTGCTTGAGCAAAGTCTTTTGGTTCATAGTAAATCGGATTGTAGAAAAGCATGATGATGTCTTCAAACGTGCAATTAATCAACCACATAGGATCAAATACATGAACATGCTTGTATTTATCCTTTCCATCTCTCAACACGATCACCGCTTCAGCCTTTCTCCAATCATAATACCAGAAGATAAAATCAGCACTGAAATGCTGTGGCATAGGCATCAAAGGTATCTTTCTCATCACTTCAGGTGCTTTGTAGATCAAAGTAACTCGTTTCATATTGGTTTGAGGATCAATATCCCTATGAACTTTTCTTCGGGGATATTGAGGCTTGAACCTATTCCATCCTGTTCGACTTTCCCAAACCAACTTATCTGCACACCAACCAACATGCGAACCATTCACTTCTGCACCTGACATTGGAAATCTACATAAATCTCTGACCGCCCAGTACGGTAGAGTAAGCAAATCACAGAATCTATTGAAGTACAAGATTCCTGTTTCCCATTTCGCAGCTATGCACTTCAATCTGCCCAAGTATGTCCACCCGAGAGCTCTGCCTTTGAACTTGGCATTGTGGAATCTATAAAAGTTACCTTGAGCTTCAGGCTTTGGTCGGTTCTCATCCATTTCCCTCAATTTCCTCAAATAACTCTTCAAATCATCAGACTGATTTGAAGGTCCTTGTTTATCAACACCAAATACCTTTTCCACAAACTCTTCACTCCTTTTCTGAGCTTTCTGCTTTGCTGACTTATTTGGTATCTCAGTGAAATCAGGAAATACCTCTTCTTCATCATCTTGTCTGAAGTACTGGGGAAACTCTTCATGAGTTATATCTTCCATCTCCACTTCATTGTTCTCAGGAGTCTGCATATCATCTGAATGACTTCCAATATCCTTTTCAGGAATATCTGGAATCGATTCATCCATCATAAACTCCTCAAAAGTTTTCCCTACCCTCTGTGCAAGACCATCTAGTATTTCCTTTGCCACAGATGCAGGTAATTCTCCTTCCTCAAGATCAGGATCTTCATATTCCAATTCATATCGCATATCATCAGTTTGGAATATTTCAGTAAAGCATCCTGTGAACTCAATGGTCCATTCTCTCTTCTCCAACATATCTTTGTACAACTGTTTAGCATCATCAGATAAAGATCTCACCTTCTCATTCCAGAAGATACTTTCATCTGAATCAACATTTTCACCTTTCTTCTTAGAACTTGATATTCCAGTATCTTTCTTCTTTGGTGTTCTCTTCTCATAAGTAAATCTGGAAGTATCATCTCCTCCATCATGATCACTACCACTGCTAAACTCATCTCCTTTCTGTCTCCCAGCACCTTCTGCATCATCATCATCATCATTATTGTCATCATCATCATCACTTTTCTCCGATTCATCATCATCCTCATCATCATCTTGTTCTTTATCAGATTCAGTATCTTCATAATCAACTTTCTCTTCTTCTTCTTCTTCTTCATCTTCTTCACCCTCCTTCAACTTTGGTGCAGTGTTATACAAATCATCAATCAAGTCACTAAGGCGTTTGTTCTCAGCCCTTAGTTCCTTGTTGTCTGCCTTAATCAGCTTAATCTTGCTCTTGTTTCTTGCACACTTTCTTTCAAGCTTTTCATTCTTAGCTTCAAGCATCTTAACCTTCTCATTAATTTCATCTTGATTAGACTTAGACGCAACCACAATCTGAAGCATTTTCTCCTCATTCTGCTTGAATTTGACAATCTCAGCTTGCTGAGCTACAATCATTTTCATCATGTCATCCATTTTTCTATTCACCTGCTTCATCACGTCATCATCTACAGTGACTCTCTTGGATTTGGATTTGGATGGCTCAACTTCTTTTTCTTTCTGAGGCTTTCTGAACATGTCAAGTACATTGTCCAGTGCAACATTAAGTTGATCAGCTGATATTGGTTCTGCCTCTTTAGTTTTCTTTTGTTTCTTGGCGACAGGTGAAGATAGCTTAGATGATGTACCAGCATCGGGTACTCTTTTACCTTTCAACAGTTGAGCTAACTCTTTCTCTCTCAACTCTTTCGTACTAGACTTCTTCGCCATGGTCTTTTGCTTTTTCGTTCTAGGCAAATTAACCACCACAGTTTCTCCAACACTCAGCTCTGCCAAGTCAACACCTAGACTCTCATCTTCAACAGATTTCTTCCTTTTCTCAGCTTCTTCAATCGACTTGTTCAAAGATTTAGACTCACCAACCATAGTGGCCTTAAGTTTGGTGGTCCTAACATTTTCATCATCAGAATCCCACTGCTCATCTATCTCAGTCTCCTCTGAATCAACTGACTCTTCATCCACCAAACCTGAACCTTTCTTTGCTGTTGATTTATGTCTAACCGCCTGTTGCTTTGAACTTCCCTGATCAATCTTTCCCTTGCCCTTCCCTTTGGCTCCAGGATTGACTACTTGTCTCTTCCTCTTAGTGCTTGAATCAACATACACTAAGGGATCATCATTATCCGAATCACTATCATCGTGCCTTGCTTTGTTCTTGCCAGGATCAGTGTAATCCTGACGAGCCAAAGCACCAAAGAGTCTCCTATTAGGTGGCTTTTCACTATCTGGCACACCTTTGTATCCCTTCATCCTCACTAGAGTACGAACATTCATGTGATCTTGACCTAGGATCATAGTTGGATCCTTCTTCAACTCTGGATACTTGTGGTCAAAAATCATCATCAGAAATCTCGGATATAGCATGAACTTCTTGTGCTTCATACCTTTCAGCATCTCCAGCATATGGTCTAGAATCATACCAGAAACGTTAAATGGTTTGTTGAGAGTCAACGCAACCATTAACGAACTCAAGCTCCTTCTCATAACGTCATATCCACCGCTCACAAATTCAAATACGTGGATAATAACGTGTGCAAAGTACTTGAATTGCACGCCCAGCTTCCCTTTATACATAGATCCATCTGTAATCGGACCTTTGTACTTCATCCGTAAGAAACAAGCTTTCTGCTCAGTCCAGGATAACTCTCTGGGATCTTCACTGACTTCAAACTTGATCTGCAGTGCTTCCCGTATATCAGACTCTGTCAGAAACATCTCCATATCTTGAATCTTGCTCTTGATAATCGTCTGATTATCCCAGAAGTCATACTTCGCATTATGGTAGAAATCTTCAATAATGTCTCTGTATATGATAGTCGGTGTGGCTAATGCATGTACAATTCTGCTCCTTCTCAAAAACTCTATGATCCCGGTGAACTCAGTATTCTTCTCTACGTCACCAAGGTAAGCACAGCAATTGTGAGATCGCTCGAACGGCCAACTGCTTGGAACAGATGCTTCAGCTTGTTGCACTGGATCTGGAATAACATTCTCTGCTGGAGTTTCCACATTTTCTACTGGTGCTTCAACATTCTCAGATTGATCAGCCATCTGTACATCAAAAACAGAAAAATACGTCAGAATGCAAAAACGACAAAAAGTTAACAATTTTAAGGTTTTAAGAATTCTACATTCGCCCCTTTTGGACTGGACGAATGTGTGAAATTCTGGTCGAAGGTGACATTTTCAGGTCGAATGTCTAAAAATTTTGAACAAATATCACATTCGTCCGTTTTATTATTACCTTCGCCCAATCAGTTTCACATTCGCCCGTTTTAAGAACCGAAGGTGAAAACAGATTATCCCCAAAATTCAAAATTTTGCCAAACTTGTTTTTAACATCTCATTTTGATCCAAATGTGTCCTATATAGACCGATCAACACTCGTGTACCATCAATTTTCCTGATTATTCAATTTTCATCAGTTTTAAAGTGGAATTAGGTTTTATAAGTTTCAATCGATCAAACAATCAACTAAAAGTTGTTATTATCCTAATTCCTTATACTATCTCCCCCTAAAACTGATGAAGATTGAATTTGAATCAAACTCATGTATCAAAACAGACGCTAAGACCCTAAATTTTAAAACCCTAGGTCCGACTATAAAAACTTCGATTCTGATCTGATAAAAGCTCCAATACCTGTGAAATTAGTGTAGAAATAATCAGAAATGTATAGGGAATGAGAATCACAATCAAAAGAAATCTCAGCAACAAGGTCTGGTTATCGAAGAAATTTGGAAAAATTTTTAAATGAAGGGTTCGAACCTGAAATGGTTTATATATAATGGCCACTTTCGCCCGTTTGGTATGGACGAATGTGGGGTAATTCCACATTCGCCCCAAGTTAATGACACGAATGTAAAATGTTTTACCCGAAGGTGGAAATAATACCCGAAGGTGAAAATGATACCCGAGGGTGAAATTATTCCACATTCGTCCAAATTGAAAATGGTCGAAAGTGAGGATTTTTCCACATTCGACCCAATTAAGGGGCGAATGTGAAATGGAAAAATCTGAAAATTTCGCCAAATCACGAATTCGAATCCCGTGCAACATTTTTCAATCTGTTAAACTTCCAAAACTCAAATTTTCACATTTTGAATGATACAAAGCCCAGATGGTGTTATCAAATCTCAGAAATTGACCATCAAGCATCCCCGGTTATCAAAAATAAAGCAGAAATGCAAATCTTTTGGGTTTTCTGAAATTTTATCAAAACACACCTAAAATCTTTTTGGATTTTGTATCTTTTTGACAATAAAAGTAAAATTCAACAAAGTAAATGCATCAAAGTAAATGAAAGCAGTAAACATTTTGTGATATCCGGTAAGAGGATCATATCAGTTTACTGAGAAATCTGAGCACAGCGTTGATCTGTTTTAATATTATCATTAGAAACAATATGTGATACAGCAATTGCTGATATTGTGGTCCACATTAAGCTCACATGCAGACAATTACGCAATGCTTTAAAATGATACGAATTAGATGTATTAGACTAACACATTATGGTTCCCACACTCACGACATACTCCCGTATCAAGAAGTAAATGCACAAAGACTCATTGTAAAGCGTGATTATGCTTTCGTCGTCTGTAATTGTACAAGATATAATGCATAGAGGTATACAGGTCAGCAAATTAATGCAGCAAAGTAACATATGCACTATACCCGGTTGAGGACTGATATTAATCATGATTTGCATCAATGATCAATACGATGTAATAGATAATCTTTGATCATCATATAACATGAAAAGTTCCTCAATTCGGTAACTTTAGGATTTGGCATATAGCTCTTTTATAAAGACACCCTGTCTGATCTAGGTCCGTAATGACTTACAGCAGAAGATCAGAGAGGCTATCCCCAGACAACTAATAACATAACGACCCTAAACCTCCGAGTTTTGTACAAATACCCTATCAAACGAAATTACGGTACTAAGACCATATGCCCATGAGGTGTTCAGCCACAAACGCGTAGTTTGTTATGTTTGTATCACTAATGCACGCAATATTTAGTCTACGAAGCCTATCAGCATATCACACGTAATCAACATACATCTCATTATACTATACAATTCTTTAGCCTGTGTCAGATCCCCACTGATGTACTATCATTTCCTCTTTTTATCCAGGAAATCATTTTGGTTTTTCTAATTTTTAGGTCTTTTGAAAATTTTTCAATGTTTTTGGTTTTTTTGATAAAATGACTCCCCCTAAAATAAAGAACATATTTTTGGGTTTTTAATTTTTCTGAAAAATAAAACAAAAATTAGAAAGAAACAATCCACTTGAAAGCATCAACTTCTTTGAGGATTATGATAGTAAAGAGAAATTCCCAATTAGCAAAGAGAAATTCCCAATTAGCAAAAATTTGAAAATAAAAACTAAACCTAAAAAAAGCGATAAACCGAGGTGCCGATTAGTCCTGTTTTTCCTTTATATTGTTTACTTTTAAAAGATATTCAAAGCGGGATCTGTCAAAAGCTTTTGTAAACAAATCTGCACGTTGGTAGTCAGTATGGATTTTGACCATATCTATCAATTCCTTAGCGTAACAATCACGGATAAAATGATATTTAATCCGGATATGTTTCGCTTTAGAATGATTTTCAGTATTTTTAGTTAATGCAATTGCGGCTTCGTTATCACAGTGTATAGGGGTTTTAAGAAACTGCAAACCGTAATCCACCATCTGTTGTTGGATCCAGAGTACTTGCGAACAGCAACTTGATGCTGCAATGTACTCAGCTTCACAGGTACATAGTGCCACGGATGTCTATTTCTTCCATTGCCAGGTAATTAACCTGCTCCCTAAAAACTGGCAACCGGCTGTAGTTGATTTGCTGTCTTTGTCACAGCCGCCCCAATCTGCATCACTAAAAGCAATAAAATCAAAATCATCATCATTAGGGTACCAAAGTCCTTTTGATGGACAACCCTTCAGATATCGAAGGATACGCTTGACCGCCGTCAGATGACTTTGTTTCGGCTTCGATTGATAGCGAGCACAGAGACACGTTGCATACATAATATCTGGTCGAGACGCCGTCAAATACATCAGAGATCCGATGATTGCTCTGTATGTAAATGGGTCTGTCAGCTCCCCCTTAGCGTCCACTCCAATCCCGTGATTGGGTTGAATCGGGGTATCCATCGGCTTAGAGTCCTCCATCTGGAATCGGCTCAAGATGTCGGATACATATTTCGTCTGGTGAATGAAGATCCCGTCGGGTCTTTGGTCCACCTGTAAGCCGAGGAAAAACTGCATCTCCCCCATTGCGCTCATTTCGAACTTTTCCTGCATGACAGTTTCGAATTCCCTGCATAAAAAGTTCGTTAGTTGAACCAAATATAATATCATCAACGTAAATCTGTACTAGAAGCAAATCATCTCCCGTCTTCTTCGTGAAGAGGGTGCAGTCGACGAGGCCGCGCTTGAATCCTTTGGATATGAGGTATGTACTTAGCTCCTCGTACCACTGTCTTGGAGCCTGGTGCAAACCATATAAAGCTTTGTTCAGCACGTAGACCTTATCCCGGTGGATTGGGTCCTCAAAGCCTGGTGGTTGCCCGACATAAACCTCCTCCTTGACTTTCCCGTACAAAAATGCGCTCTTGACGTCCATTTGATAGACTTTGAATTTCTTGTATGAAGCAAACGCAAGGAACATCCGAATAGCTTCAATTCGTGCTACTGGTGCATAGATTTCGTTGTAATCAATCCCTTCGATTTGATGGAAACCCTGCACAACCAATCTGGCTTTGTTGCGGACAATAACCCCACGATCATCCTTTTTGCACTTAAACACCCATTTAGTGCCTATTTTCTTCCTTCCCGGCGGCAAATCTGTGAGCGTCCAAACTCCCAATTTCTGGAATTGCAATAACTCCTCCTGCATTGCCTCAACCCAGGCATCTTCATTCAAAGCGTCTTTGTATGTCCTTGGCTCTACCTGCGACACATAACATGCAAACGACCAATCGTTTTGACTACCAGATTTTTGAATTTTGGCATATAAAGCTAAAGCACCAAAACTCTCTGGCGAGTTAACGCTTTTCAGCTGCCCTCTGGTCATAACACCACTTCCAGGATCACCAATAACTTGCTCCAGCGGGTGAATACGATGAATCCGAGATTCCGGATTAACAGGTACAATAACTCCCGTCTGAGCAGTCAAACTTTCTACAGCATCCTGATCATGACCCGTGTTTGATGATGAAGCAACATCTGGATTTGGAGTTGGGTTCACAGGTTGCGCCTCTAATTCTTCTGCATGTTCAAGAACAGCTTCTTCAAATTGTTCATCTTCAGATTCTGAAGTGTCTAATGAAGTTGAAGCCTCTTGAAACATCTCTTCCTCTTGTATAGGAGCACTGGTATCATTAGAAGCTGGTGGGGGTTTACGGTGATTGGACGCATCAACGGTGAAGTCGCCGCGTTTTCACACTCGTAAAGTAATCTGATAACAGCTTCTTCAACCAAGCTATCTAGGTTGAATGATTCAAAGAAATCTTTGTAATCAAACATCCAATCAGGGCCCGTGCCTTGCAAATTTTGAGTGTATCGTTGAACTTCTACGTTAGCCCAATCCTCCACTTGACGAGTTCGCTTGTTGAATACCCGTTTGAGCGGGGTTGCATATCCAACAAAATATCCCTCCTCAGCTTTAGGACTAAACTTTTCTCCTGGATTCAACATCGTGCATGGCGCCCCGAAAGGTTCTAGATACTCTAAGTTGGGCTTTCGTCGGTGTAACAGTTCATAAGACGTTTTTCCAAACTTCTTCACTGTTAGCACTCGATTTAATGTATAATTTGCTGCATAAATCGCCTCATTCCAGAACATTACCGGAAGATTTGAATCAGCGAGCATTGTTCTAGCCGCTTCAATTAGAGTCCTATTCTTTCGTTCAGCAACACCATTCTGCTGTGGGGTATACGGAGCCGAATATTCATGATGTATCCCTTTGCTTTCACAAAGTTCATCCATCTTGGCGTTTTTGAACTCCGTCCCGTTGTCACTCCTAATTCTTTTTATCTTCAAATTGTAGATATTCTCCAATCGAGTGAACAGAACTTGTAGGTTGGTAAAGGTGTCACTTTTGTTCTTCAAACACATCACCCATGAAAATCTTGAATAGTCATCAGTGACAACTAAACAATAAAGCTCTCCAAGATGACTTTTGCGCTTGACCGGTCCAAATAGGTCCATGTGCAATCGCTCAAGTGGCATCTCAACAGAGTTAACTTTCTTCACTTTATGGGACTGTTTGTGTTGCTTGCCTTTCATACAACTTACACACTTGTCGTTCAGATGGAAATGTTTCACGTTTACTCCATCGACAAGCCCATTTCTCACAAGTTGATTCATTTTTCTCAGATGAATGTGCCCCATTCTGCGGTGCCACATTATCGATTCTTTCTCGGTCGCCTTGGATAGAAAACATGTTATTTGCCCCTGTGATGTCATCGCCTTGGACATGTCAAGAATATAAAGATTGTTGACGTGAGGTGCCATCAACATTATCCACTCCTTTGGAATTTTGAAGCCCGGTTTGAGAATATAACAGGATTTGTCATCAAAATGCACAGAAAATTGTTTATCGCATATTTGACTGACACTCAACAAATTATAGTCTATCTGTTTGACATAAGAAATCCGCTCGAAAGTCACAATCCCATTACTCACGCTTCCTTCCATTGTGATATAACCTCCTTTATTACCCGCGAAAGCGACATACCCTCCATCGATGTTTTTCACGTCAAACAGCAATGCGAGATCCCCCGTCATGTGGCCTGAAGCTCCACTATCAACAATCCAGAGACTGCTAATAGGGCCAGCTGAAGCTCCCTGCACACAAAAAGTAAATCATTTAGTTCTTTCGGGGGACCCAAGCCTGAGTCTTGGGCCTTTGAACATCGGTTTTCAAAGAAACATCCTCATTAACTTTTTCAACAACTTTCTGTTTTGGATCAATCTTTTTCTGATTGTTCAAAACATTTTCCTTTTTCTCACTTACCTTTGAAGTAGAAGCTCCTGGAGTACCATTGGGTGTCCAAGATTGTTCAGGCCTTTTAAGAATGCGAATTTGAGATTTTGGTTTCTCAATCGGTTTCTGAACATTGTTAACAAAAGTAACTTTCTTGGCTACCTTATCTGAGTTAACAGACTTAGGTCCAACATTTGATTTGACAATCGGTTTTTGTGGAACCTTTTGCCTATCAACTGTTGTGTTCACCACAGGCTTTCTCCAAGATTGTTCCATAGCAATCCGATTTCTTTGATCATATTGAATTGGACGATTGTTCCTCATTTGAAAATTGTTTTGATTATAAAACTGTTGTTGTTGAGGAACAACTCGTCTATGTGGTGGAACATAATGATCAATCGGTTTTCTCATTGAATTTCTAACTTCAACCTCATGTCTTTTATGCCTTACATATGGACACTGAGCAAGTAAATGCCCACGTTCTCCACATTTAAAGCATTTTCGATACTCTTCAAAAACATAATGAGCATTTGGTGGAGCAAATGATCTAACAGGATATTGATCATTATACTGTTGATTCCTCAAACTCTCAGGAAGTGGTCCTTTTGAGTAAGTGGGCTCATGAAAACCATTTGCTTTGTCATTTGGTCGAATGAATTCTGTGACATGGACCTTTGGTTCTTGAGGAACATCCGAAAACAATTTCTTTAAAATTTCTGGTGGAATTTCGTTTGTTCTCTCATGTTTTGGAAACCAAATAGTGCTTTCTTGCCATATCTTTTCAATTTTAGCATAGTTAGCATTTTTGATTGGAAATTCCTCATCAGAGATGATTTTATTGGATCCTTCCATCCGATAAAACACCCTGACAGGTTTGTCACTTGGTTCATTCTCAAGATCCTTTCTAATCTCATTCTTTTCAGACTTTTTCTCACGATGAACAGTTGCCATCGGATGCACATGTTGAGATGGTGACACTGGTTCAGTAGTAATGATGTGATTTTCTTTTGGAATCTCACATACATTAACAGTATGGTCATTACCAGTGTCATCATTCTCTGAGTCTGAATCCACACTTTCAGCATAAACACCCTCATCATTCAAGCCTAAAATCGGTCTCACATCGGAATGAGGATCACTAATACTCGAGGTATTAGATTCCATTTCCGATGATGAGTCTGATTTTACCGAACTCTCCGGTATAACTTGGTGATAGTTATGATTTTCAAAAAGAACCGGAGATGGTACAGACTTGTAATTGGTGGTGTTATCATCAATGATATGGTCTACCACATAAGCAATATGCTTATAACTTTCCAACTTTTTGTTTACTTTCTCAGCAAAGCATTTTATGGCTGCCATTTCCAACTTGGTGTTTTCAATTTCATTGATATAGTTGTTAATTGCCAATTGTTTCAATGATAAAATATTTTTCAAGTCGGAAATGTCCTTTTTATAGCCATCTAATACTTTGTTGAAAGCATTCAACTCTTTGCGAGTAGATTGACTGTTTATGATAGCACTATCACGTGAAATTCGGAGTTGTTTATTCTCCTAAGTCAATCTATCACATGTTCCACAATATTTATCACTCATAACATCAGTGCTAGATTCAGAACTTACAGGTTTTGGCGGTTCAGTCATGGCCATTAACGCGAAATGAGCTTCCTTTCCAGTGAAAAACTTGGAATAATCGATCTTGGTGAAAGCATCATCAGCAATGCACGACTTCCTCGTCATCAGAAAATCAGCTTCTGCTAACAGCTGATCAATATCATCATCTAAAGAATCAACACTTGCCTCTGTGTCCGATTCACTGTCCGAGTCTGAATAAACTGATCTACATTCCTCAGGAACATCAGAAACTGTATCAATCACCATTCCAGAATCAGTTTCTTCAACCTTAACCTCAACAGGTACATTCTCCACATTCATCTTAGTCTCAAAATCATCACTATCACACTCCTCAGTTTCTTTCTTTTCTTCCTCCATCACCGACTCTTCAATATCAACCTTGCAAGCAACGCAAGCCACATTTCCACCAGTAGTAATTTCTTCCACTCCTATCTGCAATCCCGACCAATCAAACCTTTCATCTTGTTGAGTCATCAGTGCTTGATTTTGACTCGTGTTCTGTTGAGTCTCATTTGGTGTAGTGATTGGTATAACTGTTCGGTTAGTGTTGTTAGGAGATTGGTTTTGAATCTGGTTTGATGTGTTAGGTTGTCTGTTTTGGTTGTTGTTAGAGTTGTTTTGATGATTTTGGTAGTTGTTGTTGTTTTGGTAAGAAACTCGGTTTTGGTTTTGTTGTTGACGATTCTGATAGGTTGCATTGAATGGGTTTCTATTACCTTGTTTTGGTGGCTGGGTGCATTCACGTTTAAAGTGACCTCTTTCTCCACAGTTAAAACAAGTAACTTTCTCCTTGTTGAACCCGTAGGTTGTGTTAGGAGAAGTTCCCAAATCTGTTCGACCTGTCTTTTCAATAAAGTCTGGTGCTCTTCTCATGATGCTTGCAAAAGCCCATTGGATATCAATTAGTTCCATCTCTTCCTTGTCGATCTATGCATAGTCCTCATTGGTTAAGTTGTTATTCCCAATTTGACTAGCAACAAGTCCATTGTAGGATGAAACCATTGCTGAGACTAGTGCAATATGTTGTTGAGCAATTTCCACTGTCACGTTGCCCAGGTTAGAAGTCTCCAAAACCACTTGTTGTTGATTAGGTTGAGTAACTTGGTTCATTGGTTGTTGAGATTGACTAGCAGTATAGAAACCTGCTTGTTGCATTCGGGAGAATGGTGAAATGTAAGAATTGTTGTATTGTTGTTGTGGTGGTGGTTGTGTGTATGATGGTTGTGAATAAGATGAAGTTTATGCCATGTAGTTGATGGTTGGTTTTGGTGGTTCCATAACATTGGAAATGCAAGCAACATGTGGTGCCACTACCCCTCCTGAACTTGAGTTGCTAACAGGAACTGAAGTACCTCCAAAGTATAAACTCAGATTCTGAGGAACCTGTGCTCTCCTAGCTTTCCTCTTCTCTTCCATTTCCTTGTTTTCCAGCTTCTGTATGAACTCTTGAATAGTCCAGTACTGATATGCATCCTTCTCCCTGAGAACTTCCACATGCTGATCCCAGTACGGTGGTAGAGCATCTGCAAACTTGTCCACCAAATTCTTCATGGGAATCTGTATACCATAACTAGACAGTTCAGTTAGCAAATGACTATATCTAGGAGTTAATTCTTTTAAAGTTTCATTTCCAATATAAGAAAAATTCTCAAACTCCTTTCTCAGTTCATCCATCCTCAAACTTCTCGTCTTTTCGTTCCCATCATGCCTCCTCTTAAGCACATCCCACAATTGCTTAGAGGTTGTACAAGTCCCAAATTGATGTAGCAAATCATTTGTGATTGCCTGCGTCAATTGGGAAAAGGCTTTCTTTTCCACCACATATTTCTTCTTCTCGTCCTCAGTTAAGCTTTCCAAAGGAATCATTTCACCTGTATTCTCCAAAATCGGTGCTGTGTATCCTTTAGCAATCATGCTCCATGCCTCTGCTCCTTCCACTCCCATGCCCTCCAAGTGAATCTTGAATTTGTTCTGCCACTGATTGTATTCTGATATGTCCATGAGCTTCGGTGGCCTATTCCCGCTACCTGAAGACAAATCGTTAATCAAAGTAGAAATAGCTTTAGTAGTTTGAGTATTTACCACCGCCGCTGCTACTCCCCAGTAGTCATGTTGTGGTGCTGGAGGTGCTACACTTTGAGGCATCGAGCTCGTCATCGCCATGTAGTTTATCGGTTGCAAAGACTGTGTGCTCGTCTTTTGTGCTGCCACTGTCCATGGGTCCATCACTTGCTGTTGTGGTTGTGTCGTTGCTGGTCTTGGTGTAGTCGGAAAATTCCACATGTTCACGAACTTAGAAAATTTCAACACTTAGAAAATTTTCCAAAATAAATCCTAGGTTCGCCCGGTTTGACCTAGATTCGCCCAAAATATAACACTTTCGTCCCTTCCAATTCTAAGTTCGACCAAACAGTACCACCCGAACGTAGAAATCACCAGAATGTAAACACAGACTAATACCCTTTCCACTTTCGCCCAAAGTATAACAGTCGAAGGTGGAAAATTTACCCGAAAGTGAAAAATTTCAACAATAATTTTCAGGTTCGTCCAAATTAATACTCAGGTTCGCCCAAAATACTCAGGTTCGACCACTCAGGTTCCAGGTTCGCCCATTTTTCCCAGATTTCACTTTGAAAAACGGTTACACTTTGAAAAACGGTTATTTTGATCTCATATTTTCAAAAGTTTATGGATTTGAATGATCTTAATCAGGTTATGCTTCGGAATTGATTTGGAGCAACTTTAATTCTTGGAAAACTTGATTTTAACCACTAATTCAACTCTAAATCAATCAAAAACACTCAAAAACCATGTTTATGTAAAAACAGATGTATTTTGATCAAAAACATGTCCAAATCAGCTTCTAAGTTTATCAAATTTGTTGTTGTATGATCCGTATGGCTCTGATACCACTTTGTAAGCGAAAGATTTTAGCTAAAACAGGATAATATGATCATACAAGTCACAAAACCAGGTGCGGAAACCCTAGTTCTGAACAAAATGATAAAACTCTAATCAAAACACAATCAAGATCATTTTCAAAGCTTTTTCATAGATTAACTTTCTCAAATATTCAATTACAATCAATCACACGTTAATCTAGATCAATTACAGACTTTCACAAAATGACCTGGAACCTGACCTGAACACATACACAACTGACAACTCTATTACATACTCAAAATCACAAATCCTATTTATAGATACTGCACGTTCGCCCCTTTGCACTGGTCGAATGTGGAACATTTCCACATTCGCCCACTAACAATGGTCGAATGTACATCTTGTCAGCTTCCAGTCTTCCTTCGTCCGTCAACATTCTACCTTCGCCCACTAATATCTACCTTCGTCCCTTTTATCTACCTTCGCCCATACTCTAACATATGTTAATTATGTTTATCCAATCATTAGTCGCAAAACGCATCAACAGTGTGACCCAATCTCCTATGCCACAATTCTGTCTCCTTTGTGGAGGCAGCAGAAAATAGACAGACATTTTCCATAGGATTGTCCTTTAACATATCAACAACATACACATTGCCACTTCTATGAGCAACAAGTTGTGCTTTGCTCTCAGCAATGATGGTATCAATCTTTTTCACCACTTCTGGCCCAATAATCTTGCAAGTTTTCTTTGTGAAGAATGAGCCATAACCTTTGTCACTCATTTGTGAAACACTCAGAAGATTAAACTTGAGATTATCAATAAGATTGACATTTTCAAACATGAGTTTCCCAGCTTGTACAGTCCCTGACCCTAACACCTTACCTTTTGAATCATTACCAAAGGATATATCACCCCCTCCATGAGCCAAGAAGTCCAGAAGAAGGGCTCTACATCCTGTCATGTGCCTGGAGCCTCCACTATCTACATACCAAAGACTATCTAAACAAGTAGAAGCTCCCTGCACAGCAGTAATGGATTAGTTTTGGTGAGTGTCCAAAGCCAAGTTGGCTTTGGATGGGTCCTCAGACTTTTCAGACTCAAGCTTTGGAAGATGATCAGTGGTTTGAACTAATTTTTGAATCAAGTTCAACAACTGCTGCTAACCATTTGCCAGTGCTTGAATGTCAACACTTGGGGCAACAGTTGTTTGATCACTTCCAGACAGATGATAATACCCATAGGGATTTCTGTTCACTCTTGGTTTAGAGGGTCTTTTTGGCTCCTCATAAACATGTGGCAGACAATGACATGGTGGTTGTCCATATCCTCTTGGGTATTTGCTTGTGGGTGGAGCATCTGTTACTTGGACATCCCTAGGAGCAGATGTTTCAAGACTTTTAGTAACAGATGTTTGGACAGGGGTGAAAGTCTGTTTGGGCTTTCCTTTTGAAGTACTTACCCCAGGATTTGCAAGAGTTTTAGCTTTGTATTCTTGTATTTTCACCTCAAAATTTTTGAGATACAAGCACTCTTTGGTCTTGTGATTCTTTTTCCCACATATTGAACATGTGGCTTTGGAATCACATACACTTGTTCCTTTGTTAATGTCATATGCTTTTAGAAGAAAACAGTTTTTAGTGACATGATTCTTCTTTTCACAGAAATCACAGAACAAGTGGACAGTCTTTTCTTTCTTCTTCCCTTTTTCAGCCTTCTTTTTAGCAGATGTTTGAGCATCTACTGGAAGGTTTTTCAAGGGAATGACTTTTGCCTGAGGAGATGTCTTTCCTTCAGATGTTTTAAAATCAACAGGTTTAAAATTCTCAAGAGTATCACACTCATCAGACCAGGTAGGTTTAAATTCATACTTTTCAAGTTCAGTGAATGATGAGGAACCTTCTGGTTTTTCAAGAACAATTTTCTTACCATTTGGTTCAGTGATTTTAATCTCTTGACCCTGCAGGTTTGTTGGAACTATCTCAACAGACTTTTGACCCCCTTTGTCAGTGTTTTCAAAAGCTGGAGAAGTGGTTTCAAAACCAAAACCAAACTTCGCATGACTTTTGGTTTGTTTGTTGAGTAGCATCTCAAATCCTCTACATGATTCCACCCATTTCTCACATTCAACTTGGGTGGACTCAAGCTCACTTTTACAACTCTGATATTTTGCTATCATAGTTTGGAGCCGGTCTTTGGTTATGGTTGCTTCATGTTTTAAGCTGCTTATTTCAGATTCCTTTTCAGTTAAACTTGTTTTTAAATCTTTTGAAAGTTTCTCAAATTTAACTTCATTATCTAAAATTTTCTTTCTAAGGTTTTCATTCACCTCTTTGATGTTAGCAAATGCTATTACACATCTGTCAGAACATAAATCCTTAAGAATTTGAGGAGATACCTTAGCAGCAGCCATCAATGCACAATCACACTTGCACTAACAATCATCAGATGCACCCCAGGGATCTGAGAGATTCACAACCTCTTCTTCAGGTTTTTCACCTGTAACAACTTCATCAACAACATCATTAGTCACAACATTAGATTCAGTCACCACCTCCTCTGATTCAACCTCATCTACCATAGCCATGAAACAAAAGTTTTCTGGTTCATTTTCAGCTTTGGCAACTAATGCAAAATTTTCATCTGTTAACTCATCTGGTAGACTACTCCAATCAACAAAGCCTTGTGTAAAGAAGCTCTGTTGACTGGTCTTTACAGGAGCAGAGGATGAAGCAACAGTCGTTTGCACAGGTGCTTGAGCAACAGGTGTTTGCACATAGTGGATCTGAGGAACAGTGGTTTGGACATACTGGACAGGAACAGTGTTTGAGGACTGTGCAAAATGAGCAGTGTTTTGCACATTTGGTCCAGGGGTATTATAGGAATTTTGATAAGTGTTGGTCTGAGGTCTTTGATTTGGATAGGTGATTATAGGTGTACCATGTTGACTCCTACATTCCCTAGCAAAATGACCAAGTCTATGACATTTGTAACACTTTATCTTTGTTTTATCCAACCCAACCTTTGATCTGCCAGTTAACCCTGGAAACCTTCTCCCAGTTTTCTTGTAAAAATTGTTAGTTCTTACACTGAGAAGGGCCAATTGGTGCATAATGTCCATTTCTTCCAAATCATCAGGGTCAAAGTATTTCAGGTCATCATACTCAAAGGATATGTTATCAGATGCCTGGATATCACCACCACTTGCTGTGAAAGCATAGTTTGGTGAATAAGAATCAGAGTTAAAACCTGAGTTAAAACCTGAAGTTATGTCAATGAAATGATCATAACTCTGATCCTTAATTGTTGGGTCTGCTGACCTGGAGAAGAACAGATGATTGAAAAGACAAAACATGCTAACAGTTGATCCACACAATAAACAATCCTTACAACATACTTCTCCCAAAAGACTGCTGACTCTAACAACTGTTCCATCCAAACAACTGCTATGACAACTGCTGATACAAAGGACTGCTGAATAAACACTGATGAAGAACAACTGCTGACCAAAGGTCTGATGAAGAACAACTGCTGATCCAAGTACTAAAGACTAAAGCACTGCTGGAGCCAACAACACTTAGGCTCCAGCAGAGGACACAAGACCATCAGAGTTTTCCTACAACAGTAGTTTACCTTCAGTGTTTTCAATGTAACATTAGTTTGTAATAGGCTGATGTTTTATGTTTGTTATTCTGTTAGAGGTCACTATCTTAGGTGACATCAGCCTAGGACATCAGTGGTTTAGGTTTGTCTATAAATAGAACAGTGCTTGTACTGTTCTATCGTATCACACACACAAACATTCTCTCAGACAAACAATCACTGTTTGATCAGGCTGAGGGGGAGTACTTGTATGATTGTAATCTTTTAGATAAATGAAAGCATTCGACCAGAAAACAATTACTCTCATGTTTTGATTAATAGTTTATCATTCCGCTGCACCTTTCATCTATATTCATATCACTCTTATCATTCTTAGCTAAATATAATCAAAACAATCAACTCAGATCCTAACATTAATATTTCAAGGCACCTCATCATGACCCAAAAGTGTTGTATTCCCAAATACATAATCATCAGACACTTTTCCAGAGTCCTGGAGCTTCTTTTTCTGGTTAAGCTCTCTCTCATAGGTCAAGAGCTTACCATGAAGCTGGGTCAGTGATAGGTCCTTAAATCCAATCGAGTTTCTCATAACAATAGCAATAGTGTCCCATTTGTCTGGTAATGATCTTAAAAACCTATGGTTCAGGGTTGAATGGGGTAAGTAAGACTAACCAATTTTAGTTCACTAATGAGACAGTTAAACCTCTCAAATTGTTGAGTTAATGACTCTCCCTTGACATGACTGAATGTTTCATATTGTTGGTTAAGTATTTCACGATTGTTTTCAATAACCTCCTCAGTCCCACCAAATTGTTCTTTCAGTGCATCCCACAACTCCTTTGTACTGTTACAGTGTAACAGCCCAGCATATATATCATTGGGTAGAGCCATGGCCACAATACTGAAGGCCTTAGCATCTAACTCAATTTTCTGAAAATCCTGGTCGTAGTAGTTTTCAAGTTTCTTTGGCTCCTGAACCTTGGGATCTTCAGTACTCGGCACCATCGGAACATGTGGTCCGAAGATAACCGACTTCCAACACCCAGTGTTCTGTTGAGCTAGAACATGGCTCATCCGACGTTGCCATATATTGTATTCAGATCTGACAAGCATCGGTGGCTTGTTGTTCGTGCCAGTGTTATGTGGATCGTGATTGATTGAAGCCATTCTCTGATTTTTCAAAAAACAAAGTCTGTTTAAAAACGGTTGAAACGAAATTAAACTATTACTCTGTTTTCAATCCAACAGACAAACGATATCAATAATTGTGAGCTAATATGTTAGATCGAATTTAATTGACCAAGCTCTGATACCAATTGTTAGGATCTGAGTTTGATTGTTTTGATTATGTTTAACTAAGAATGATAAGAGTGATATGAATATAGATGGAAAGTGCAGCGGAATGATAAACTATTAATCAAAACATGAGAGTAATTATTTTCTGATCAAATGCTTTCATTTATCTAAAAGATTACAATCATACAAGTACTCCCCCTCAGCCTGATCACACAGTGATTGTTTGTCTGAGAGAATGTTTGTGTGTATGATGCAATAGAACAGTACAAGCACTGTTCTATTTATAGACAAACCTAAACCACTGATGACCTAGGCTGACGTCACCTTAAGACAGTGACCTCTAACAGAATAACAAACATAAAACATCTGCCTATTACAAACTACTGTTACATTGAAAACACTGAAGGTAAACTACTGTTGTAGGAAAACTCTGATGGTCTTGTATCCTCTGCTGGAGCCTAAGTGTTGTTGGCTCCAGCAGTGCTTTAGTCTTTAGTACTTGGATCAGCAGTTGTTCTTCATCAGACCTTTGGTCAGCAGTTGTTCTTCATCAGTGTTTATTCAGCAGTCCTTTGTATTAGCAGTTGTCATAGCAGTTGTTTGGATGGAACAGTTGTTAGAGTCAGCAGTCTTTTGGGAGAAGTATGATGTAAGGACTGTTTATTGTGTGGATCAACTGTTAGCATGTTTTGGCTTTTCAATCATCTGTTCTTCTCCAGGTCAGCAGACCCAACACTTTTTCTCATCCTCATCAAGACTTTCCAACGGGATTGGCTCACCCGTGTTCTCCAAGATCGGAGCAACATAGCCCTTAGCAATCATTTGCCAAGCTTCTGTTCCTTCTAATCCCATTCCCTCAAGATGAATCTTGAACTTGGTCTTCCATGTGTTGTAGTCTACCATTTCCATCAACTTTGGTGGATGGCTACCACTACCCGAAGATAAGTCTTGAATAAGATTCGAAATCGCGTTGGTAGTCTGAGAGTGTACCGCCGCTGCTACTACTCCCCAGTAATCAGCCATCGGTTATGGTTCTGGTTGTAAAACTTGTTGGGGCATAGAACTAGTCATCGCCATATAGTTAATCGGTTGTGATGGTTGATGTAACACCCCAACCGATGGCGGAAACATCAGGATGTCACGTATTGATGATTGTTCAGTAGCTCATGGTAAATAATAAGTTTCAATAAATGATTTAAATAAATTACATACAATTGTTCTAAGAATTTGTACATCAAAATGAAAAATACAAGCTACGCATCTTCAAGCATTAACTCTAATCTTTGAGCATGTTATAACCTGAAACATGTTAAGTTTGAAAATATTTTGGGTCAACAAAAGTTGGTGAGAATTACATAGGTTTTGATAATCGAATAAAGCTTGTACAATTCAAGTGTCATGGCAAGTCTAGTCCATATGTGAAAACATACTAGAAGTAAATCGAGTGCATAATCAACCCTTGTGACTAGAATATTGTGGTCCATCCCATACGCTCATGGTTCACTCGATTATGTTATGCGATAAGAATCACCCACGCTACCTATGTAGGAGGCACGTATCCGGGTGGGATTGTCAGTCCAATAGATCTATCATTGTATACCGTCGGCTGATCAATGTTAATGATTATGCTAGAATATTGTGCTTACCCTAGTTATGTTTAAGACATAATGCAACATAGAATAACACATAGACACTTTATGATTGAATTGCATATAGAATGTTGTAACATGTTTCACCCAAAAAAAAAATAGTGAAATAGAAAAGGGGCTATGTAAAACTCACTTTGGCTAAGGTGAATTATCCTCTAAGTGTTGTGAATGTATGCGAGGCGAATCCCAAAGACTCAACAACGTAGCTAGTCCAAATTGAAGAAATAAAAAAAACGAAAAAGAAAGAATATCAAGCTTCCACTTCGCCAATTACAAGAGCTTATAATCAAAGCTTCAATTATAGAAGTAATAGACTATAGAAGAGAGGTATGAGGGAAAGTTTAATCGGATTGAAACAATCGATTTGGAGGTGCCAAGTATAATGGGTCATAGGTAGGTTTTTATACTAGTTTTGGATTCAATTAGCCATTAAAATTGGTCAACACCATAAAGTAAGGTTTTATGATGAATTGACTATTTGACTAGGACTTTGACTGTTTGACTAAGACTTTGACTAGGACTTTGACCAGGACTTTGACTGATTGACTAAGACTTTGACTCCAAGAATTATGTTGTCAAGACTTTGACTCTTGACTCAAGGCTTTATTTTGAAATGAATTTATATCTTCCTTGTTTGAGATTATAAATGTAATTGGAAAAATGATTAGCTTTAAATAAGAAATAAAAAAAAATCATTAGTTTGAATTAGAAAATAAAAAAAACACCGTCTTATAAAATGACGATTTTATAAATAGAATTAGGATAGGACATATGTCATGATTGAAGATATTTTTTTTTAAGTACAATGATAAAAGGAACTTAGAAAAATAGAGTGCACGGATAAAGATAAGAATACTTAGAAACAAATTAGACTTTATATCATGGATCGGGAAATACTTTAATGCAAAACAAATGGGAAAATTCGTGAGGTTACAATTGACTAGACTTCTAAGCAGCTACTGACCAAGGATCCATGGTTGTCTGCTGTTGTGGTGTTGTATTAGGTCGTGGTGTTGTAGGAAAATTCCACATATCGATCTGAAAATGATTAAACACGAAACGATTAGAAAAATTTCACAACAGTTTCTACGTTCGACCCTTTTGCAAGATCGCGTGGTCGAATGTGCGAATTAGTCCACGTTCGACCGTTTGATAAAGTTTGAATGTAGAAAACAACAGACTCAGTTCACTTTCGACCGGTTTATCCCACTTTCGACCACTCGATTGGTCGAATGTAACCCTTAAGGTCGAATGAACAACACACTAAAACTTTCTAGGTTTGACCAAATAAAACTCCATGTTCGACCAAATAATCCCTGGTTCGACCTAAAACTTTCACTTTCGACCAAATCTCCCTAGGTTCGACCCTTCATTTTGAAAAACGGTTATTCTTTGAAAATCAGTTATTTTGATAAAAAAAATTTCAGATGTTGATGAAATTTGATGATCTTATGCAGGTTTTGCTTCGGATTGGATTTGGAACAAGTTTAACAAAAAGAATTTTGAGTTTTATCCATGAAAACAAGTTCAAATCAATCAATTTAACACCAAATTCAGTTATTCAATGAAAAACAGAAAGTTTTGATCAAAATTAGGTCCAAATCAGCTGTAATATTATCAATTTGTCGTTGTTTGATCCAAATGGCTCTAATACAACTTTGTATGCGCGTAGGATCGGCTAATCAACAAAGATAATGATCAAACAAGTTCAATTCAGGTGCGGAATCCCTGAATTGATCACAAAATGATAATAAAACTAGCAAAACGCAGAAATCATCATAAACATAATCGTTTCATTCATTTCAATAATCAATTACACTTCAAAAAGATGTTTATAATGATTAAGCTTGGTTACAGACTCAATAATGACCCTAGGGAGAAACACACACTGGGAGGGAAAACAAAATGATCAAAAGTTAATATTCAAAAACTGATTCGACCTTATATAGGCTAGCACATTCGCCCAAATGACTTGGTCGAATGTGCAGGTTCGACCGTTTAAGGTGGGCGAACCAAGACATACATATATACAATTTCTTCCTTCGACCTCCCAGTGTTCCTTCGACCGTTTGCTTCTACATTCGACCATCCATATATCCACATTCGACCGTTCGACAATAAACAAAACATTTTGTAATTCGCAATCCAATAGCATTAGTCGCAATATGTGTATCTACAAAGTTCATGCAAAATAGAAAAATTTAGGTGTTTTTGGATAAAAATCTGTTCGAAAACTATCAAAATGCAATTGTATGACCGAGTTATGCTTTGATACCACTTTGTAGAGGATCGGTTTTATAGAAAACGACTATGTTATCATACAAATGGAACAATCCAGTTGCGGAAACCCTAGACCGTATGCAATATGATAGAGATCAAAGCAGAGCACAATCAAATACCTTTTAATAATCATTTCATTCATAAACATGTTTAATAATCTTGTTAGATAGTGTTTACATTGAAATAGGCCGATTATAGAAAGTTCCAGAATGTAGAGAGAACACACACTTAACCTCTAGACTAAATGACCAAGAACTTAATCACAAAACAAAACTTTAAGTTTATATAGACTGCACGTTCGACCCCACGTAATGGTCGAATGAGTCCTTCGACCCTTACACAAGCTCGAATCAAACTGATCTTCAATAAAAGCTTCCTTCGACCCTTTGAAAGACTCCTTCGACCCCTCGATAGGTCGAATGGGTAGTTAATCAACACAAAATCTTCCATAAATTCTATATAGACAATCCAAAGGCGATAGTCACATTCCATGCACTTACAATAAGGAAGCATTGTAGAAGTTAAAAGAATATCTTGTAGCATCTCCACTCCTAATGAAACCTGAGGATGGTGAGCCTCTCAAGTTATATCTTGCAGTTTCTGGAAATGCAATAGGTGCAGTCTTGGTAAAAGACTTTGAAGGACAACAACATCCTGTCTATTATGTAAGTAAAACCTTATTGGATGCTGAAACCAGGTATTCACACCTTGAGAAACTTATTTTAGCTTTAATCATGGCATCTACCAAGTTAAGGCATTATTTTGAAACACATAGGATACATGTTTAAACTAATTACCCTATTAAAAATGTGCTTAGAAAACCAGAAATGTCAGGTAGACTGGCAAAATGGTCAGTGAAATTAAGTGCTTTTGACTTGGTATATGAGCCTAGAAATGCAATCAAATCACAGGCTCTAGCTGATTTTATGGCTGATTTTAGTAGTGACATCCTAAAGGAAGTTGAGAAAGAAGTACAACAACAAATAAAAACTTAGAAAAATGGTTTTATACATTGATGGTGCCTCAAATATGAGAGGTACAGGGTTAGGAATACTACTAAAATCGCCACAAGGGGACATAATACCGCATGCAATTAGATGTGCATTTCAAACAACCAATAATGAAGCTAAATATGAAGCTCTCATTGTTGGTTTGCATCTTGCTAAGGATATGCATGTTCCAAATTTGGAAGTATTTGTTGACTCCATGTTGATCACTAACCATTTTAATGGATCCTATGCAGTCAAAGGTAAAAAATTAGCTGAATATCTTGAAATAGTTGAGAAATTAGCATCTTGTTTTGCAGAATTTACATTAACACAAGTACCTAGGGAAGAAAATGCTGAAGCTGATGCTTTGGCTAATTTAGGATCCTCCTTGAATTTACTAGAAGGATCCAAAATTCCCTTCATTCATATCCTAAAGCCAGCAACTGAAGAACTACATCCCAAGGATAACACTATACATCTTAAGGATAACACTGTACATCCTGAGGATAACACTGTCCTAGCCACCCAAGACCAAGACGATCCATCTTGGATGACTCCAATAATAAACTATTTTAAGGATGGCGATATCCCTGATGGAGAAACTCCAAGGGATTTCAGGATGAAGGTATCAAAATTTATTATTATAAACAATATATTGTATAGAAAATCTCATGCAGGTCCATACTTAAGGTGCCTCAACAAGGAAGAAGCAAAAGAATTTCTCAAAATCATCCACGAAGGAGATTGTGGAAACCACATAGGAGGGAGAGTATTATACTCGAAGTCTCTAAGAACATGATACTATTGGCCAACCATGAAGAAGGATGCCATGCTGCACTCTTAGAAATGTGATGCATGTTAAAGACATAGCAACATCGTACACCAGCCTGCTGAACCATTGCATCCCATCATCTCACCATGGCCTTTCATGAAATGGGGGATGGACATTGTAGGAAAGCTACCTGAAGCTCCTGGTGGAAAGGTGTTCATGCTAGTCATGACTAACTATTTCTCGAATGGATAGACGTTGAAGCATTTATACAAGTCAGGGACAAGGAAGTAGTATCCTTCATCAAAAGAAACATCCTAACAAGATTTGGTGTACCAGCTAAGATTATATGTGACAATGGATCTCCGTTCATCAGCAAAAGAACAATCAGTTTTTTTGAAACCCGGGGAATCAAAATGATAACATCAACACCTGTCCATCCTCAAGCTAATGGATAAGCAGAATCTTCCAATAAGATCATTGTCAACAATCTGAAGAAGAAGCTAGGAGAAAAGAAAGGAAAATGGGCAAAAGAACTCCCATTTGTACTTTGGGCAGAAAGGACCACTTCCAAGAATGCAACTAGCCAAACACCTTTCTCCTTGGTCTTTGGAACAAAAGCCATGCTCCCTACAGAGATGGTAATGCTTACAGCAAGAAGACATCTCCATGATACAACTACCAACTCAGAAGCATTGTTACAAGATCTTGAAACAGTGGATGAGCGTAGAGATGCTGCCAAATTGAGGATGGCAGCCTATCAACAAAGGATAGCCAGAGCTTACAACAAAAACATAAGGATACGAAGGTTCAAAGTAGGAGACTTGGTTCTAAGAAAGGCTTTCCAAAACACTACTAAACCAAGTGATGGTAAGTTAGCTCCTAAATGGGAAGGACCATACTTGATTGATTATGAGGCTGGAAAAGGAGCATATTGGCTCTCAACTATGGAAGGTGAAATTCTTCCAAGGTCTTGGAATTCAATCCATCTTAAATACTATAACATATGATGTATGATAACTTTATATCCTTATTAATATTTTATATTCTTAAAAGATATCACATCTAAATATGGTCTAGTATATAGTCCATCCTCAGAATTTTTCAGGTCTATCCCGAAGATGCAACTTTGAAGACTAGGGGGTTGGCCACCCTCTCCTACATTATGGTATCTAATACCCTCCTATGGTTTAAAGGTTTTCACCTTTCACATTGGGTTAGCAACCCCGCCTGGAGCATACGTTATTCATGTCTATCTTCGGGATGGTGGGACCAGTTCATACTACAGTGGCTGACAATCTCATTATCTTTGGAATATACATTGAATCCTCAAGGTTTAGACATTTTTCAATGTCTCTTTCTCGTATTTGGTCTAGTCACCAGGACCTTGTCGCCAATCATCCTTAGATTGTAACGCCAGTTTTATCTTTTGGGCCATGTCGCCAGCTATCCTCAATATGTTACTTTTGGCCATGTCGCAGTTATCCTTAAATGGGCTTGACCCTAGTGTCTATAAGGCCTTGTCGCTAGTATTATAATCTTATTTACCTTTCACAGGTTATACTTCACAGTTGTTGATATTCCTTTATTGGAAAGGAAAAACATATCATTAAGTCTATCTTGAAGATCTAACAGGTTAAACACTAGGGACATCTTAAAGATGTCAAAGATCATCCTAAGGATGACAAGCAAGAAATCTTATGAAATATCCTAAGGATAAAACAGAGAAATAACTTGGGATAAATGCAAAGGATAATCAAAGGAAGTTTCAAGAAATAACCTAAGGATATACTAGGAACTGGGGACATCCTTAGGATGTTATTATCATTGAGACTGATACTTGTCAAAATACTTTGAAGACCAATTGTTGAATTGGAATGAAGGTATAACATTATAACTAATCTCATTCTTTTATGCTTATTACTTAACAATATTGCACGATATCAAAAGAGTGAAGAAAGAACACAAGGATATAGTGTCAAAACAGTTACTATTTTATTTATTTATCAGTCAAAATTGATGTCAACCCCTGGCTTCATCCTAAACCAGGACCCATCCACCAGGGGTCAACATCATTGGTCCAGGTCTAGGAAAGATTTGGGGATTCGTCTTGAAAACCAAGATCCTTCCACCCCAAAACCTTTCATTGTCTTAAACTATTTCATACCAAAATAAAATTGTTTGAAATTGTTCAACCACAAGACTACCTGTAATATCCGACAAAATATAAACTAAAATAAATAAAGATATAATCGAAACATGAGTTGACTCAATGGGTCAAAGAAAATGTGACAACCACGTTACTACGATTCTAGATTATCTTATTTAGTATTCATGTTATATATATATATAAACAATAAAAATTAAACAAAGTACTAATATTAACTTATAGTAAATTTACTTGATAATAATAAACTTAGAACAATAATAATGTAAAAATAGTAGAAAAACAAAAATGTCCTACACCCATACATACTCATACATACATTGCACTTAACCACAACTCACTTCATATGTGAAGCTTGAAACTCACGCACATATTTGGACAGCACACTTAGTTTCTAGAAAGTGATAACACTTGCACAACTCAAGTTTTGACAACACATGAACAACACACATGCATCCATACATATTACATAATACATATACTTATTATTGTCTATAAATAACAATGAGGAGAGATAGAGCACTGCATGAATGAGAGAGACAGACTGAGAGAGCGAGAGAGAGTAGCGTGAGAGAGAGAGACAACTATCTCCGGTCACCTTCCCCAGCTGCGGTGACCGGCAATCGAACGCCACAACCCTATTCCGACCAACCCGACAACACCACCACCATTCGGTACTTCCTCCTTTTCCTTTTCTTTTTGTCACCAAAACCAAACCAGTGAGCAACATCCGGTCAAGATTCTGGTAACCCACCATCTTTAGACGACCCTTATTCGTCACCTTCTCCGACCAGTTACGTACCACCTCCGGTCAAGTCCCTGTAACAAACGAACCCAAAACACCAAAATAATACTATTACTACGTACCTATCTTCACTTGGTTAGTAACCGTTGATCACATCATTAAGTTTGGAAACCTCTTGTGGAACTCGAAAAATTTTCCGGTTAACCTGCTCGTTTTTAGGCGACTTCTTTTTCTGGCTTCATTCTACTTCAGAAGGTATTAAATTAGATACTAAATGATGTACTATGTATTTGATTATTTATGAATGCTTCAAAATCCGTTTTCTAGTAGATTGAAATATGTATTCAAATGAACTGGGTTGTAAGAGGGAGAAAAGTTAAAGCTGGGTTCTTTCACTCTCAAGTAGGAAAAGATGACTTGATAAATGATTAAATATAAACCACTAAATTGACTACTGACTTTAACCATATTCCTACTTAAAATTCTACTGTATAATACTTTTCTTTGATCTATATTATTTCAAATTTGATAAAAGTTAATATTTTAAAAAGTCATAACCCTATTATGAATATAAATACATTAAAAATATAAGTATAGTTCATATGGATAATATAACATCCGTTGGTTTTGTATATAGATTTAGATATGATGGTCTTTTTTTAATAAATAAATAAATATTTTGGAAGGCGTAACCATTAACAAACTACATAATTTTAATACTGATATTATGTAGATAAATACAAACGTTGGTGAACAAGTTGTTATAGCCTTGAAACACTAAAGCCTAAAGGTACGGATCCTTACCCCTCTCTCTTGTTATCTGGTTCAATTGATATAAACCCTATTAATAATATATATAAATATTAAAACTCCTCCGTCTTTGAGCATCAATTCATTTGACCGTCCGTTCACTTCTCGTTCTAAAGATAATTAATATTGGAAATAGATTATATATATCATACGATACTTTTAATTCACTCATTATCGTATGTTCCAAAGTATGTGATATTATTAGTATTAGTTATTATTTGCATCAGATTATTATGACTCGGATTTTCAATGCTCTGTTACCCTAAGCTACCGCTTCCCGTGGAGTGTCCCGCGGGCATGTTGTTGTGGCATCGACAATATGTGCTCCACCCGTGATGGAGAGATTAGTTCACGGCGTCTCTTAAGTACAGGTGTGGTACAATGCAATTAGGAGGCGTATGGATCGATCCTAGTTCAGTTTCAGTTTCAGTTCCGGAAATGGTTGCGGGTATGCCAACCTGCGCCATTTCATGTGTTGATAAACGGGAGTAGCTACCCGTATATCAACACGTATAGTAGAATTCAGCTTGGCTTATGGGTACATCTGTATTACATAATTCAGTTCGGTAATATGCTTGTTACGTTTCAGATCAGTATTTGTATTATCAATTTCAGTTAATTATTGCATTACTATTTGAGCCTAATATTCCGTACTGGGCCTTCAGCTCATTCCGTAAACTTTTTGTGTCTACAGGTTAACAGGTTACTTTGGGCGGGATAAAGAGAGAGCAATAAAACATAGGATGCTACCTAAAGAAGCCTGTCACTTATGTTTAATATTATGTAGTTTGACTTTAAGACTATGAACCACCTGTCTTCCGTAACGCTATATGTTTTATAATTAAATAAATGAAACTTTGTCTTTTGTCTCTGATATGATATTGTGACACGTCAGCCCGTTCCGGGCCGGGGTGTTACAGCTATGGTATCAGAGCGAAGGCTCTTTCCTGTAGAAAACTTAAACATAGTAATTAGGCCTGTGAGGTTTTGGGAAGATTTAAGATAGGATTTTAGTTATGTTATTTTTTTATTCCGATTATCTCGTCTATTTTATAGATGCCTCCTCGTCGTCAAAACCGAAGGGCCACTCGCGCTAATCCTATACCCAACAACACTACTGCAAATGAAAACGCAGTGGATCCAAATGTTGTTTCTGCTATCAATCAAGCTGTTGTTGGTTTGCTTCCAAATCTTATTGCTCAAACGGTTGAAGCCGTTATTCAGCAAACTCGTACCCCAGAAACCAATCCAAATTCTGGTACTCAAACCAGTGAAAACGCTACAAACAATAATGCTAATGGTATACACGTATGGATCGAGAGATTTCAAAAGCAAAAACCACGTTCGTTTAGTCATGCAACTAATCCAATCGAAGCAAGAAACTGGATAGCCCATATCGAAAAGATCTTTGGAGTTCTTGGAGTTGCAGATCAATTCAAGGTTAGGTTGGCTACTTACAAGCTAGAAGATGATGCACAGACTTGGTGGGAAGGATATAAGCAAGTTAAAGGAGGGGATGCTTACGCTACTACTCTTCCATGGGCTGACTTTCGTACTATTTTCTATGATAAGTATTTCTCAACTGCTGACAGAGAAGCTCACATCAGGGAGTATGCTGTTATTCGACAAAGGATCGATGAAGCCTGCTTCTGAATTTATCACTCGATTCACAAGGTTAGCCAGTATTGTGGGAGAAGTGGCAGGTTCTGACGCAGTCCAAGCTGAAAAGTGTAACACCCCAACCGATGGCGGAAACATCGGGATGTCATGTTGTGATGATTGTTCAGTAGCTCATGGTGAATAATAATTTCATTAAACGATTTAAATAATTTACATACAATGATTCTACAAGAATTCGTACATCAAATTGAATAAAACTATGCACATATCTTCAAGCAAATCTTCAAGCAAGTAGAACCTGAAACATGTTAAGTTGAAAATATTTTGGGTCAACAATTGTTGGTGAGAATACATAGGTTTTTGAAAATAAATGATAACAATAGTTTGTACAACATTCAAAGTTGTATGATGATAGAGTATGATACCGACATGTAACAATGCGTCTTTTGTACAACCAAACCTTGAGTCGACTGATGACTAACTCGCAAGTTAGTTAAATGTTATTACTGTTATCGATCATCCCTGAGTCTATGCGGGGGATGGGTTTGTCAAACCTATAGCGCTATAATCTAAACAGGCGGCTTGATCATTGTTAATGATTGTACTGTGTCTTTTTGTTACAGTCAAATGATAGAATGATGATGTAATTGAATCACAAGTAAATATGAGTAAATGATAGTATAAAATGTTGAAACATGTTTCACCCAAAAAATAGTGAAAATAGAGAAAAGGGGCTATGTAAACTCACCTTAGCAAAAGTGTTATCTCTTGAAAAGTAGAATAATGGTGTTGCCCAAGTATGTCAAGTATCACCCTATAATAAGGTAATAAATAAGTCTATCTAGCCTATAAATGTATACGTTCTAGGGTTTCGAATTTGGGGATAAATGCTTGTTTGATTATTATTAAAAATATTCGACAATTGAGAGAAACTTGGTAAATAAATAACCAAAAATCTTTTTATAAGTTTTAAATCTAAGATAGTCACAAGAATGTGTTTAAGTATAAAAATAATTTTTACAAAATTATTTTCCTTAAAATAGATTTTTAAACCTATTTATTACAAATTGCCAAAATTTAACTTTAATATTTAAAAATACAAAAATTAAAGAATTATTATTTTAAAAATCATATTTCTGTTCTAAATATTTAAAAATAAATTGTATAAAATTTTGGTGCAAAAATAATAAAAATTGAATTTATTATGATTTAATTATGATTAAATCTAACAAAAATTGATTAAAAATATAAAATAAATGATTTTTCTGATTTAAAAATCATTTCAGTGAAGTTCAACTTTGTACAAACATAGGATAATTTTTGTAGAAATTAATAAAATTGTTTTGATATTTTAATGGATTTTTATAAATATAATAGTATAAAATTGATTTAATTATTATAAATATTAAATAAATGAATTTCAGAAAAATAAAAATTGTAGATGAAACTTTGACATCAGATTTGTTAAAAATAATTTTTTTAGAATTTATAACAAGGTTTTAATAATTAAAATGAATTTATAAGATTTAAATGTATAATATATATATAATTGGTTTGTTTTTTTAAAAAATGAAATTAAGTGAAAAAGGTGTGTGCAAGCCGGGACTCGAACCCGGGTTGTCTTAGTTATAGGCATCAGTCACAACCACTTGGCCTAGGCCTGTGGTTGTGATTGATCTCAGTTTATTAAAAATAAATACAATAAGCAAAACAGTTTCTTCCCCAAATCTATTACCCACGAACCCTAGCTTTTCCAATCAAGCAATTCACACATCTTTAACCCGATTAATGTTAGGGTTTTTGATGTGTGAACGCCGGTGATCAAAACCCACATAAAACATTACACTTACAAGTTTGTATCGTGTTTGATTGCTCGGTCAAGCTCAAAAGTCAAACAACGATCGTGAAATGATAAACAGAGTGAAATAAAGAAGATTGGAGGTTGAGAAAGGATAAATGGCGAGTTGTGAAGGCTCGAAGATCATCAATTTATAGTGTGGATGTCCAGGTTGTTTAATTGGAAAGTTTGACCCATTGTTAATGTTTGACGCGTTAATGATTAATTTTTTGGTATCAATTGACTGAAATTAATCGTTTTGCCGAGTCAAGGATGGCCGAAAATCATGTAATGTTGCCATATTCGTGTGTAATTTGACAATTGAAAAGATTTGATTGTGGCTTGTCTCTCGCAGTAGCGAGCAGAGGGAAAAGAGGAACCAGAGTCATTCACATGTTAAATAATTAGTGAGATGAAAATAGAATGAGAAATCAGGGTGGCTCAAGTGGTGAAAGCGTGTGTCTGTGTGTGTGGCGTGTCCCCGGTTCGAGACCCGGTAGAGGCAACCATTTTTATTTATTTTTACACAGTAGGGAGAGGGGTGAGGGGTTTTGGGCCGAGTCCTGGTGGGCCGGGATTTAATTGGGTTGGGCTGGGTTCAAACATTTAGTTTGTGGTTTTTGTTTAGCCTTTATTTTTTTTAACTAACTGATTATTATTATTATTATTATTATTATTATTATTATTATTATTATTATTATATAAATACATATAAGTTGTGGTCGGAAAATATACGTATTAGAACTTGAAAATTTTTCGATGTTACAGTCTCCCCTACTTTTAGGAACTTCGTCCCGAAGTTAAAAGGAGAACACTAGGTTAACAATTGGTCGACTACCGGAAACCTTGATAAAATTTCACACTACCTTAACGTACCTGTAAACTCATGATTACGTTCCGGACCGTAATTATCAATTTACCTTACATTAGGGTTTTGCGTCCTTTTATGACTTTACCGATTGTTGAGCAGGTCTGATAGTCCCCACCAGTCGTTGAGCAGGTGGTAGGGCCTCTCCCGACTGTTGGAAAGACATGATGACCTCTACCAATCGTTAAGTAGGTTGTTTGGTAGTCAACTAATTGTTGTACAAGTAAGTAAGGATGATTATAGATATAGCAATTAGTTCACATTCAAACAAGCATGCACACAGATGTTATGATAATACTTGAATTTATTATTTGAATCAAAAGTGCAATACATGGAATTAAAGAGAAAGTAGACATTATTCAAATGGTAGGGCTTTCTGTTAAGTAGCTGGAGGGTCTTGATCTCTGTTCAATTTAGGGCATCGGTTACGGAAGTGATTTGGGTCTCCACATTCATAACACTGACCATAGTTGTATTGATTAAGGTTAGCAGCTTGAGCAGGGTTGGTGGGTTGGTTGGCATTTGGATTTGGGGTCTCACGACACGTGTTGACCAGATGGCCATACCTTCCACAATTGGTGCACAAGCGACATGCTGAAGCAGTGGGATGATGTCGGTTGCATGTATTACATAAAGGATGGTTTCCTGTATAAGGTTTCTTGTTAGGAGCTTGTGTAGTGAGGTTGACATCAGGATCCTTGGCCTTACGCTTCTGATTCTCAGTAGTTACCGTGGCTGCAATACTTGTGTTATTGCCTTTCCGAACTAAGGTCCCGTTCTTTACGTGATTATCAGTTAAGGTAGCTGCTAAACGTTTGGCTTCCTCCAAGGTGGCAGGATTCCTTCCCCACACCGTGTCCTGGATTTGCATGGGTAGACCACCGATGTACTTCTCGATGGCTACCGGCAGGGGAGTGACTTTGTGGGGTAACAATAAGCTAAGCTCGTGAAAGCGGGTATTGTAGGCAAGGTTTTCCCCACTATCCTGAGCAAGGGTGTGGAACTCGTCTTCTAATTTCTTGACCTCGTTACGTGGGCAAAATTCATCTTTCATTATCTCCTTGACTTGATCCCACGTCATAGTAAGTGCAACTTCAGCTCCGCGAGTGCGTTTTTCTTCATTCCACCAAGTGAGTGCTCGTTTGTGAAGAACACTCATGGCATAACGGACTTTAAAATTGTTGGGGCACTCACTGTTGATGAAGGTATTCTCGATACCCTCAAACCATTGTAGGAGTCTTGTAGCTCCTTCTTCTCCACTGAATTTTGGGGGATTGCAAGAATTAAAGTGCTTAAGGGTACAGGCTGGAAGTCCATTCCCATTGTGGTGTCCAATTCCATTCCCGTTGCCGTTGCCGTTCAACTGGATGACTTGAGCTAGTAAGTTGGGAACCAGAGTTGCGATTTGCTGTGCCATTTGTTGAGAAATGATTGCAGCCAGTTGGGCATCGACACCATTGTTGTTGTTGTTATTGTGGTTAGTATCGTGGTTGTGGTTGTGATTGCTACTTCCATCATCATGATTTTCACCACTGTTAAGACGAGCACTGCGACGTGGAGGCATGATCTGTAAGAGACACAGTGAAATGAATGAGATTATATAAGGAATGTAATCATCTATTCATTAATTAAAACGAATAAACGAAAACGTTGACTTATCAAAGACTCTAGATTCTAATAACATATGAAGACATGCTTTAGCCTATAAGTGAACACTCATCCCGAGAATTCCCAGGTAGGCATCCGGGTCCCTCGTCTGATTGGGATATATGCGCAATGCCAGCCTAGACAGAAAACTCAGAATACAGGCGTTCACCCTTCCGGATTGCACGTGTTCGTTATTAAAATCTAGAACTTCGACGAGATCTCAAGGGGGTTCAGGTTAAACCTGCTGATTTTGCCTTATTAGTCTAAGAGTGGATTCAGTGATGGAGAGCAACCTTCTTGAAAGTAGAGATAAGGAGTAGGAGGGAGATAGAGTATAGCAAGTAAAAGAAGCAAGTACTGGTTAAATCCTATGGTTATAGACTAGATTATTTTCTAATAACCTAATTCCCTATAACCATGGCTCTGATACCAATCTGTATCACCCCAACCGATGGCGGAAACATCGGGATGTCACGTTGTGATGATTGTACTATGTCTTTTTGTTACAGTCAAATGATAGAATGATGATGTAATTGAATCACAAGTAAATATGAGTAAATGATAGTATAAAATGTTGAAACATGTTTCACTCCAAAAATAGTGAAAATAGAGAAAAGGGGCTATGTAAACTCACCTTAGCAAAAGTGTTATCTCTTGAAAAGTAGAATAATGGTGTTGCCCAAGTATGTCAAGTATCACCCTATAATAAGGTAATAAATAAGTCTATCTAGCCTATAAATGTATACGTTCTAGGGTTTCGAATTTGGGGATAAATGCTTGTTTGATTATTATTAAAAATATTCGACAATTGAGAGAAACTTGGTAAATAAATAACCAAAAATCTTTTTATAAGTTTTAAATCTAAGATAGTCACAAGAATGTGTTTAAAGTATAAAAATAATTTTTACAAAATTATTTTCCTTAAAATAGATTTTTAAACCTATTTATTACAAATTGCCAAAATTTAACTTTAATATTTAAAAATACAAAAATTAAAGAATTATTATTTTAAAAATCATATTTCTGTTCTAAATATTTAAAAATAAATTGTATAAAATTTTGGTGCAAAAATAATAAAAATTGAATTTATTATGATTTAATTATGATTAAATCTAACAAAAATTGATTAAAAATATAAAATAAATGATTTTTCTGATTTAAAAATCATTTCAGTGAAGTTCAACTTTGTACAAACATAGGATAATTTTTGTAGAAATTAATAAAATTGTTTTGATATTTTAATGGATTTTTATAAATATAATAGTATAAAATTGATTTAATTATTATAAATATTAAATAAATGAATTTCAGAAAAATAAAAATTGTAGATGAAACTTTGACATTAGATTTGTTAAAAATAATTTTTTTAGAATTTATAACAAGGTTTTAATAATTAAAATGAATTTATAAGATTTAAATGTATAATATATATATATAATTGGTTTGTTTTTTTAAAAAATGAAATTAAGTGAAAAAGGTGTGTGCAAGCCGGGACTCGAACCCGGGTTGTCTTAGTTATAGGCATCAGTCACAACCACTTGGCCTAGGCCTGTGGTTGTGATTGATCTCAGTTTATTAAAAATAAATACAATAAGCAAAACAGTTTCTTCCCCAAATCTATTACCCACGAACCCTAGCTTTTCCAATCAAGCAATTCACACATCTTTAACCCGATTAATGTTAGGGTTTTTGATGTGTGAACGCCGGTGATCAAAACCCACATAAAACATTACACTTACAAGTTTGTATCGTGTTTGATTGCTCGGTCAAGCTCAAAAGTCAAACAACGATCGTGAAATGATAAACAGAGTGAAATAAAGAAGATTGGAGGTTGAGAAAGGATAAATGGCGAGTTGTGAAGGCTCGAAGATCATCAATTTATAGTGTGGATGTCCAGGTTGTTTAATTGGAAAGTTTGACCCATTGTTAATGTTTGACGCGTTAATGATTAATTTTTTGGTATCAATTGACTGAAATTAATCGTTTTGCCGAGTCAAGGATGGCCGAAAATCATGTAATGTTGCCATATTCGTGTGTAATTTGACAATTGAAAAGATTTGATTGTGGCTTGTCTCTCGCAGGAGCGAGCAGAGGAAAAAGAGGAACCAGAGTCATTCACATGTTAAATAATTAGTGAGATGAAAATAGAATGAGAAATCAGAGTGGCTCAAGTGGTGAAAGCGTGTGTCTGTGTGTGTGGCGTGTCCCCGGTTCGAGACCCGGTAGAGGCAACCATTTTTATTTATTTTTACACAGTAGGGAGAGGGGTGAGGGGTTTTGGGCCGAGTCCTGGTGGGCCGGGATTTAATTGGGTTGGGCTGGGTTCAAACATTTAATTTGTGGTTTTTGTTTAGCCTTTTGTAGATGCGTTTTGCGACTAGTGATTGGATGTTAACATGTGTTAATAGTGCTGATGGGTAGAATGTCAAATAATAGTGGGCGAAGGTAAGCCAAAGTGGGCGAAGGTAGATAGCTAATGGGCGAAGGTAGAATGGTTCCTGATCAAGATACACATTCGTACCCGAGAGTGGGCGAATGTGGAAGAAGTCCACATTCAACCACATCAACTGGGCGAATGTGCAGACTCTATATATAGATTTTGTGTTTTGGTGAATGTAAGAGAGTTATTAGTTGTGTGTGTTTTGAGGTCAGGTTCCAGGTTAGATTGAAAGTGTCTGTATTTGATCTAGATTAACTGAATTGTGATTGTAATCAAGTTTATGCAAAAGTTAATCTATGAAAAGCTTTGAAAATGATATTGATTGTGTTTTGATTTGAGTTTCTATCAGTTTGTTCAAAGCTAGGGTTTCCGCACCTGGTTTTGTAACTTGTATGATCAAATAATCCTGTTTTAGTCAAAATCTTACGCTTACAAAGTGGTATCAGAGCTATACGGATCATACAACAACAAATTTGATAAACTCAGAGCTGATTTGGACATATTTTTGATCAAAATACATCTGTTTTTGCATGAAAATGGTTTTTGAGTGTTTTTGATTGATTTGAAGTTGATTTTGTGGTTAAAATCTAAAATTCCAAGTATTAAAGTTGATCCAAATCAATTCCGAATCATAACCTGATTAAGATCATTCAAATCCACAAACTTTTGAAAATCAGAGATCAAAATAACCGTTTTTCAAAGTGTAACCGTTTTTCAAATCTGGAAATTTCTGAAAATGGGCGAACCTGGAACCTAGTGGGCGAACGTGAGTTGTGTTTGGTCGAACCTAGGAAATTTTGGGCGAACCTGGAAATTGTTGGTTAAATTTTTCACTTTCAGGTCACATTTTTCCACATTCGGTTGATAAAACGGGCGAACGTGGAAAATTACTGTTCTAACCTAGAATCTTTTGGGCGAAAGTGGAAAAGTGTTAGTCTGTTTTTACATTCTGGTGAGTCTTTTACATTCGGGTGACACTGTTTGGGCGAACCTACATCAGAAGGGACGAAAGTGAAGTTTTACTGGGCGAACCTAGGCTTAGTTTTTGGAAAATTTTCTAAGTGTTGAATTTTTCGAAGTTCGTGATCATGTTGAATTTTCCGACTACTCCGAGACCAGCAACGACACAACCACAACAGCAAGTGATGGACCCATGGACGGTGGCAGCACAAAAGACGAGCACACAGTCTTCGCAACCGATTAACTACATGGCGATGACGAGCTCGATGCCTCAAAGTGTAGCACCTCCAGCACCACAACCTGACTACTGGGGAGTAGCAGCAGCGGTGGTAAACACTCAAACTACAAATGCTATTTCTACATTGATTAACGATTTGTCTTCAGGTAGCGGGAATCGGCCACCGAAGCTCATGGAGATACAAGAATACAATCAGTGGCAGAACAAGTTCAAGATTCACTTGGAAGGCATGGGAGTGGAGGGAGCAGAGGCATGGAGTATGATTGCTAAAGGTTACACAGCACCGATTTTGGAGAACACAGGTGAACCAATTCCGTTGGAAAGCTTAACTGAGGATGAGAAAAAGAAATATGTGGTGGAAAAGAAAGCCTTTTCCCAATTGACTCAGGCAATCACAAATGATCTACTGCATCAATTTGGGACTTGTACAACGTCTAAGCAATTGTGGGATGTGCTTAAGAGGAGGCATGATGGGAATGAGAAAACTAGAAGTTTGAGGATGGATGAATTGAGAAAGGAGTTTGAGAATTTTTCTTATATTGGAAATGAAACTTTAAAAGAATTAACTCCTAGATATAGTCATTTGCTAACTGAATTGTCAAGTTATGGTATACAGATTCCTATGAAGAATTTGGTGGATAAGTTTGCAGATGCTCTACCACCTTACTGGGATCAGCATGTGGAAGTTCTCAGGGAGAAGGATGCATATCAATACTGGACTATTCAAGAGTTCATACAGAAGCTGGAAAACAAGGAAATGGAAGAGAAGAGGAAAGCCAGAAGAGCACAGGTTCCTCAGAATCCTAGCTTATACTTTGGAGGCACTTCAGTTCCTGTGAGTAACTCAAGTTCAGGAGGGATAGTTGCACCACATGTTGCTTGCATTTCCAATGTTATGGAATCACCAAAACCTACCATCAACTACATGGCACAAACTTCATCCTACTCACAACCATCATACACACAACCACCACCACAACAACAATACAACAATTCCTACATTTCACCATTCTCCCCAATGCAACAAGCATCTTTCTATACTGCTAGCCAATCTCAACAACCAATGAACCAAGTCACTCAACCTAATCAACAAAAAGTGGTTTTGGGGACTTCTAACTTGGGCAATGTGACAGTGGAAATTGCTCAACAACATATTGCACTAGTCTCAGCAATGGTTTCATCTTACAATGGACTTGTTGCTAGTCAAATTGGGAATAACAACTTAACCAATGAGGACTATGCACAGATCGACAAGGAAGAGATGGAACTCATTGATATCCAATGGGCTTTTGCAAGCATCATGAGAAGAGCAACGGAGTTTATTGAAAAGACAGGTAGAACAGATTTGGGAACTTCTCCTAACACAACCTACGGGTTCAACAAGGAGAAAGTTACTTGTTTTAACTGTGGAGAAAAAGATCACTTTAAACGTGAATGCACCCAGCCACCAAAACAAGGTAATAGAAACCCATTCAATTCAAGCTACCAGAATCGTCAACAACAAAACCAAAACCGAGTTTCTTACCAAAACAACAACAATTACCAAAACCGTCAAAATAACTCTAACAACAACCAAAACAGACAACCTAACACATCAAACCAGATCCAAAACCAATCTCCTAACAACACTAACCGAACAGTTATACCGATCACTACACCGAATGAGACACAACAGAACACGAGTCAGAATCAAGCATTGATGACTCAACAAGATGAAAGGTTTGATTGGTCGGGATTGCAAATAGGAGTGGAGGAAATTACTACTGGTGGCAATGTTGCTTGCGTTGCTTGCAAGGTTGATATTGAAGAGTCGGTGACGGTGGATGAAAAGAAAGAAACTGAGTGTGAAAGTGATGATTCTGAGGCTGAAATGGATGTGGAGACTGAACCTGTTGAGGTTAAGGTTGAGAAAGCTAATTCTGGAATGGTGATTGATACTGTTTCTGATGTTCCTGAGGAGTGTGAATCGGTTTATTCTGATTCAGACAGTGAATCGGATACAGAAGCAAGTATTACATCACTAGATGATGACATAGATCAGTTGCTAGCAGAAGCAGATTTTCTGATGACAAGGAAGTCGTGCATTGCTGATGATGCTTTCACCAAGATTGACTATTCCAAATTCTTTACTGGAAAGGAAGCTCATTTCGCATTGATGGCCATGACTGATCCGCCAAAACCTGTAAGTTCTGAGTCTAGCACTGATATTAAAAGTGATAAATATTGTGGCACATGTGATAGATTGACTGAGGAGAATAAACAACTCCGAGTTCAACGTGATAGTGCTATCATGAACAGTCAATCTACTCGCAAAGAGTTGAATGCTTTCAACAAGGTATTAGATGGCTACAAAAAGGACATTTCCGACTTGAAAAACACTTTATCATTAAAACAATTGGCAATTAACAACTATATCAATGAAATTGAAAATACCAAGTTGGAAATGGCAGCCATAAAATGCTTTGCTGAGAAAGTAAACAAAAAGTTGGAAAGTTATAAGCACATTGCTTATGTGGTAGACCACATCATAGATGATAACACCACTAATTACAAGTCTGTGCCATCTCCGGTGCTTTTTGAAAATCATAATTATCACCAAGTTATACCGGAGAGCTCGGTAAAATCAGACTCATCATCGGAAATTGAATCTAATACCTCGAGTATTGGTGATCCTCATTCCGATGTGAGACCGATTTTAGGCTTGAATGATGAGGGTGTTTATGCTGAAAGTGTGGATTCAGACTCAGAGAGTGATGATACTGGTAATGACCAAACTGTTAATGCATGTGAAATTCCAAAAGAAAATCACATCATTACTACTGAACCAGTTTCACCATCTCAACATGTGCATCCGATGGCAAATGCTCATCGTGAGAAAAAGTCTGAAAAGAATGTGTTTAAAAAGGACCTTGAGAATGAACCATGTGACAAACCTGTCAAGGTGTTTTATCGGATGGAAGGATCCGATAAAATCATCTCTGATGAGGAATTTCCAATCAAAAATGCTAACTATGCTAATATAGAAAAGATTTGGCAAGAAAGCACTATTTGGTTCCCAAAACATGAGAGAACAAATGAGATTCCACCAGCAATTTTAAAGAAATTATTTGGATGTTCCTCAAGAACCAAAGGTCCATGTCACAGGGTTCATTCGACCCAATAACAGAGCTAATGGTTTTCAAGAGCCCACTTACTCAAAAGGGCCACTTCCTGAGAGTTTGAGGAATCAACAGTACAATGATCAATATCCTGTTAGATCATTTGCTCAACCAAATGCTCAATATGTTTTTGAAGAGTATCGAAAATGCTTTAAATGTGGGGAACGTGGGCATTTACTTGCTCGGTGTCCATATGTAAGGCATAAAAGGCATGAGGTTGAAGTGAGAAATTCCATGAGAAAACCGATTGATCATTGTGTTCCACCACACAGACGAGTTGTTCCTCAACAACAACAGTTTTATAATCAAAACAATTTTTATCAAATGAGGAACAATCGTCCAATTCAATATGATCAAAGAAATCGGATAGCTATGGAACAATCATGGAGGAAGCCTATGGTGAACGCAACAATTGATAGGCAAAAGGTTCCACAAAAACCGATTGTCAAATCAAATGTTGGACCTAAGTCTGTTAACTCAGATAAGGTAACCAAGAAAGTTACGTTTGTTAACAATGTTCAGAAACCGACTGAGAAACCAAAATCTCAGATTCGTATTCTTAAAAGGTCTGAACAATCTTGGTCACCCAATGGTACTCCAGGAGCTTCTACTTCTAAGGTCAATGAGAAAAAGGAAACTGTTTTGAACAATCAGAAAAAGATTGATCCAAAACAAAAAGTTGTTGAAAATGTTAATGAGGATGTTTCTTTGAAAGCTGATGTTCAAAGGCCCAAGACTCAGGCTTGGGTCCCCCGAAAGAACTAAATGATTTACTTTTTGTGTGCAGGGAGCTTCAGCTGGCCCTATTAGCAGTCTTTGGATTGTTGATAGCGGAGCTTCAGGCCACATGACAGGGGATCTCGCATTGTTGTTCGACGTGAAAAACATCAATGGAGGGTATGTCGCATTCGCTGGAAATAAAGGTGGTTATATCACAATGGAGGGAAGCGTGAGTAATGGGATAGTGAGCTTTGAGCGGATATCTTATGTGAAGCAGATAGATTATAATCTGCTGAGTGTCAGTCAAATATGTGATAAACAATTTTCTGTGCATTTTGATGACAAATCCTGCTATATTCTCAAACCGGGCTTCAAAATTCCAAAGGAGTGGATAATGTTGATGGCACCTCGCGTCAACAATCTCTATATTCTTGATATGTCCAAGGCGATGACATCACAGGGGCAAATAACATGTTTTCTATCCAAAGCGACTAAGAAAGAATCAATAATGTGGCACCGAAGAATGGGGCACATTCATCTGAGAAAAATGAATCAACTTGTGAAAAATGGACTTGTCGATGGAGTAAACGTGAAACATTTCCATCTGAATGACAAATGTGTAAGCTGTAAGAAGGGGAAGCAACACAAACAGGCCCACAAAGTGAAGAAAGTCAACTCTGTTGAGATGCCACTTGAGCGATTGCACATGGACCTATTCGGACCAGTCAAGCGCAAAAGTCATCTTGGAGAGCTTTATTGTTTAGTTGTCACTGATGACTACTCACGATTTTCATGGGTGATGTGTTTGCAAAATAAAAGTGACACCTTTAACAACTTAAAAGTTCTGTTCACTCGATTGGAGAATCTCTACAATGTGAAGATAAAGAGAATTCGGAGTGACAATGGGACGGAGTTCAAAAATGCTAAGATGGTTGAACTTTGTGAAAGCAAAGGGATACATCATGAATATTCGGCTCCATACACCCCACAACAGAACGGTGTTGCTGAACGAAAGAATAGGACTCTAATTGAGGCGGCTAGAACAATGCTTGCTGATTCAAATCTTCTGGTAATGTTCTGGAACGAGGCGATTTATGCAACAAATTATACACTAAATCGGGTTCTAACAGTGAAGAAGTTTGGTAAAACATCTTATGAACTGTTACACCGACGAAAGCCAAACTTAGAGTATCTAGAACCTTTTGGGGCGCCATGCACGATGTTGAATCCAGGTGAGAAGTTTAGTCCTAAAGCTGAGGAGGGATATTTTGTTGGATATGCAACCCCGCTCAAACGGGTATTCAACAAGCGAACTCGTCAAGTGGAGGATTGGGCTAACGTGGAAGTTCAACGATATACTCAAAATTTGCAAGGCACGGGTCCTGATTGGATGTTTGATTACAAAGACTTCTTTGAATCATTCAACCTAGATAGCTTGGTTGAAGAAGCTGTTATAAGATTACTTTACGAGTGTGAAAACGCGTCGACTTCATCGTTGGTGCGTCCAATCACCGTTAACCCACTACCAGCTTCTGATGATACCAATGCTCCTATACAAGAGGAAGATGTGTTTCAAGAGGCGTCAACTTCATTAGACTCTTCAGAATCTGAAGTAGAACAATTTGAAGAAGTCATTCTTGAACATGCAGAAGAACCAGAGGCAATGCCAGTGAACCCAACTCCAACTCCAGATGTTGCTTCATCATCAAACACGGGTCATGATCTGGATGCTGTAGAAAACTTGACTGCTCAGACGGGAGTTACTGTACCTGATTATCCGGAATCTCGGATTCATCGTATTCACCCGCTGGAGCAAGTTATCGGTGATCCTGGAAGTGGTGTTATGACCAGAGGGCAGCTGAGAAGTGTTAACTCGCCAGAGAGTTTTGGTGCTTTAGCATTATATGCCAAAATTCAAAAATCGGGTAGTCAAAATGATTGGTCGTTTGCATGTTATGTGTCACAGGTAGAGCCAAGGACATACAAGGACGCTTTGAATGAAGATGTCTGGGTTGAGGCAATGCAGGAGGAGTTATTACAATTCCAGAAATTGGGAGTTTGGACGCTCACGGATTTGCCGCCGGGAAGGAAGAAAATAGGCACTAAATGGGTGTTTAAGTGCAAAAAGGATGATCGTGGGGTTATTGTTCGTAACAAAGCCAGATTGGTCGTGCAGGGTTTCCATCAAATCGAAGGGATTGATTACAACGAAATCTATGCACCAGTAGCACGGATTGAAGCTATTCGGATGTTCCTTGCGTTTGCTTCATACAAGAAATTCAAAGTTTATCAAATGGACGTCAAGAGCGCATTTTTGTACGGGAAAGTCAAGGAAGAGGTTTATGTCGGGCAGCCACCAGGCTTTGAGGACCCAATCCATCGGGATAAGGTCTACGTGCTAAACAAAGCTCTATATGGTTTGCACCAGGCTCCTAGACAGTGGTACGAGGAGCTAAGTACATACCTCATTTCCAAAGGATTCAAGCGCAGACTCGTCGATTGCACCCTCTTCACGAAGAAGACGGGAGATGATTTGCTTCTAGTACAGATTTACGTTGATGATATAATATTTGGTTCAACTAACGAACTTTTATGCAGGGAAATCGAAACTGTCATGCAAGAAAAGTTCGAAATGAGCGCAATGGGGGAGATGCAGTTTTTCCTCGACTTGCAGGTGGACCAAAGACCCGACGGGATCTTCATTCACCAGACGAAATATGTATCCGACATCTTGAGCCGATTCCAGATGGAGGACTCTAAGCCGATGGATACCCCGATTCAACCCAATCACGGGATTGGAGTGGACGCTAAGGGGGAGCTGACAGACCCATTTACATACAGAGCAATCATCGGATCTCTGATGTATTTGACAGCGTCTCGACCAGATATTATGTATGCAACGTGCCTCTGTGCTCGCTTTCAATCGAAGCCGAAACAAAGTCATCTGACGGCGGTCAAGCGTATCCTTCGATATCTAAAGGGTTGTCCCTCAAAAGGACTTTCGTACCCTAATGATGATGATTTTGATTTTATTGCTTTTAGTGATGCAGATTGGGGCGGCTGTGATAAAGATAGCAAATCTACTACAGCTGGTTGTCAGTTTTTAGGGAGCAGGTCAATTACCTGGCAATGCAAGAAACAGACTTCCGTGGCGCTGTCTACCTGTGAAGCTGAGTACATTGCAGCCTCGAGTTGTTGTTCGCAAGTACTCTGGATCCAACAACAGATGGTGGATTACGGTTTGCAGTTTCTTAAAACCCCTATACACTGTGACAACGAAGCCGCAATTGCATTAACTAAAAATACTGAAAATCATTCTAAAGCGAAACATATCCGGATCAAATATCATTTTATCCGTGATTGTTACGCTAAGGAATTGATAGATATGGTCAAAATCCATATTGACTACCAACGTGCAGATTTGTTTACAAAAGCTTTTGACAGATCCCGCTTTGAATATCTTTTAAAAGTAAACAATATAAAAGAAAAACAGGACTAATCGGCACCTCGGTTTATCGCTTTTTAGTTTTAGTTTTAGTTTTTAATATTTTGCTAATTGGGAATTTCTCTTTGCTAATTGGGAATTTCTCTTTTCTATCATAATCCTCAAAGAAGTTGATGCTTTCAAGGGGATTGTTTAATCCTCAAAGAAGTTGATGCTTTCAAGTGGATTGTTTCTTTCAAATTTTTGTTTTGTTTTTCAGAAAAATTAAAAAAAACCCAAAAATATGTTCTTTATTTTAGGGGGAGTCATTTTATCAGAAAAACCAAAAACATTGAAAAATTTCAAAAGACCTAAAAATTAGAAAAACCAAAATGATTTCCTGGATAAAAAGAGGAAATGATAGTACATCAGTGGGGATCTGACACAGGCTAAAGAATTGTATAGTATAATGAGGCGTATGTTGATTACGTGTGATATGCTGATAGGCTTCGTAGACTAAATATTGCGTGCATTAGTGATACAAACATAACAAACTACGCGTTTGTGGCTGAACACCTCATGGGCATATGGTCTTAGTACCGTAATTTCGTTTGATAGGATTGCCAAAATCTGAGGTTTCGGGTCGTTATGTTATGGTTATCCGGGATATTCTGATTAAACTTCTGTCGTATTGATTTACGGACCTAGTTTCATCTAAATATTTGCAAAAAGAGCTTAAGGCCAAAACCGAAAGTTACCGAATTGAGGAACTTTATGTTTTATTGATCAAAGATCACTATTACATCGTATTGACTTTCTGATGCAAATCAGTGGTTAATATCAGCCTCAACCTAGTGTATATGCACATGTTACTTTGCTGCATTCATTTGCTGACCTGTACACCTCTGTGCTATATACTTTGTAAATTTTACGGATAACTCTGGCATAATCACGCGTTACGACGAAGCTTTGTGCAATTACTTGATACGGGAGTATGTCGTGTGTGTGGGCACCACAATGTGTTAGTCTAATACATCTAACTCGTATCATTTTAAAGCATTGCGTAATTGTCTGCATGTGAGCTTACATGGACCACAATATTAGCAATTGCCGTGTCACATATTGTTTCTAATGATAATATTAAACAAACAGATCAATGTTGTGATCAGATTTCTCAGCAAACTGATATGATCCTCTTACCGGATATCACAAAATGTTTACTGCTTTCATTTACATTGATGCATTTTACTTTGTTGCATTTTACTTTTATTGTCAAAAAGATACAAAATCCAAAAAGATTTTAGGTGTGTTTTGATAAAATTTCAGAAAACCCAAAATTTTTGCATTTCTGCTTTATTTTTTGATAACCGGGGATGCTTGATGGTCAATTTCTGAGATTTGATAACACCATCTGGGCTTTGTATCATTCAAAAAGTGAAAATTTGAGTTTTGGAAGTTTAACAGATTGAAAAATGTTGAATGGGATTCGAATTCGTGATTTGGCATAATTTTCAGATTTTTCCATTTCACATTCGCCCCTTAATTGGGTCGAATGTGGAAAAATTTTTACTTTCGACCGTTTCACATTGGACGAATGTGGGAAATTTATAACAAATTTGTAACACCCCAACCGATGGCGGAAACATCGGGATGTCACGTATTGATGATTGTTCAGTAGCTCATGGTGAATAATAAGTTTCATAAATGATTTAAATAACTTACATACAAATGTTCTAGAATTTGTACATCAAATTGATTGAAACTATACACATATCTTCAAGCATCAATACAAATCTTCAAGCAAATAGAACCTGAAACATGTTAAGTTGAAAATGTTTTGGGTCAACAAAAGTTGGTGAGAATTACATAGGTTTTTGATAATTGAATAAAAATGTTGTGCAATTCATGTGTCATGTTAATCTAGCCCATATGTGAGAACATATTAGAAATAAATCGAGTGCATAATCAACCCTGTTGACTGTTATAAAATGATACATACCATACACTTATGGTCCCAATGAATATGTTATGCGATAACAAACACCCACGTAACCTTTGTAGGAGGCACGTATCCGGGTGGGATTGTCAGTCCAATAGATCTATCAATGTATACCGTCGGCTGATCAATGTTAATGATTATGCTAGAATGGTGCTTACTCTAATCATGCTCAAGACAATATGCAACATAGAAAAACACATAGACACATTGATGATTGAATTGCAATGAAAATGTTATAACATGTTTCACCCCAAAAATGGTGATAAAAGGGGCTATGTAAACTCACCTTGGTAAAATGTTATATCTGTTGAGAAATTTGGTAATAAATATGTCTAAGTCTATCAAGTCTACAAATGTATAAGTTTCTAGGGCTTCGAATTGGGGATAATTGCTCGTTTGATTAATATTAAAAATATTCGCCAATTGAGAGAAATTTTGTAAATAAATGACCAAAACTCTTTTTATGAAATTTAAATCTAAGATGGTCACAATAATGTGTTTAAAGTATAAAAATAATTTTTATAAAATTATTTTCTTTAAAATAGATTATTAAATCTATTTATTACAAATTGTCAAACTTTAACTTTAATACTTAAAAATACTAAAATTAAAGAATTATTAGTTTAAAAATTATATTTCTGTTCTAAATGATCAGAAATAATTTGTATAAAATTTTGGTGCAAAAATAACAAAAATTGAATTTATTATGATTTAATTATGATTAAAACTAACAAAAATTGATTAAAAATATAAAATAAATGATTTTTCTGAATTAAAAATTATTTCAGTAAAGTTTAACATTGTATAAACATGGGATAATTTTTGTAGAATTTAATAAAATTGTTTTGATATTTAAATAGATTTTTATAAATATAATAGCATAAAATTGATTTAATTATTATAAATATTAAATAAATGAATTTCAGAAAACTAAAAATTGTAGAAAATTCTTTTACATCAGGTTTGATAAATATAATTTTTTTAGAATTTATAAAAAGGTTTTGATATTTAAAAAGGAATTTACGAGATTTAGGTAATATTTATGTATTTTATTTGTTTGTTTAAAAAAAAAACATGAAAAAAAATGGAGAAAAAGCGTCCCAAGCTGGGACTCGAACCCTGGTAGCCTCAGTTACAAGTCTCGAGCACAACCACTTGGCCTAGGCCTGTGGTTGTGTTCTAACTCTGTTTAAAAATAACTATATACGTTATGCCAATTGAGTTTATCCCCAAATCAAATACATGAACCCTAGATTCTGCAATCGAACGATCTACACAACATTAACCCAATTAACCTTAGGGTTAATGTTGTGTAGATGCCGAATGATAAAACCCACAACAAATATTAGACTTACAATGTATATTCGAGCTCGATTGGTTAGTCACGTTAAAAAGTCAAACACGCGATAAAAACCAGGAACAGAAGAGTTTATAAGTGAAATTGAGAGTTGGGAGAGATAGTTCGGCGATTGTAGCAGGCTAGAGGGTCTTCAATTTATAGGGAAATATCTTGGTGTTCGAATTGGAAACCATTGACCAAGCTTTAACACAAACGCGTAAATGGGTTTAAATCGAGTATGTTTGACCGGTTAAACGCGTGATTGCTCGTCATTTACTTGTTTACGAAACAATTAGTCAATTGTTTCCATAAATCGGGTATAAATCTAAGATCAAAACTGATCTTGCAGGCTTGTTCGCGCGTCTGCATATAGCCGTGTGCAGCAGCAGAAGAAAAAAAAGGCTTTTAATTAATATCAATCGGGATAATTCACAAGTTTAGTTGTGGCACAGTTGGTGAGGACGCGTGTGTTGTGAGTGGGGGGGCTCGGGTTCGATACCCGGGTAAAGCATCCTTTTTTTTTTGTTAAATGAGGAAGGGAAGGAGGGTGTTGGGCCAAGGCTTGTGGGCCGGCCTGACGGGCCTGCTGTCTTGGGCCGAGCTACAAGGCTTGGGTTCAGAACTTGGGTTGGGTAAAAACAAAATAATTATGGTTTAAATTATTATTATTATTATTATTATTATTATTATTATATATATGTATGTATATAAGTTGTGTGGTCGTGAAATAAAACTTAGGCACGTTATGCAAATAATATACATTCGAAATTTTTGACGATGTTACAGTCTCCCCTACTTTTAGGAACTTCGTCCCGAAGTTAAGAGAAACACTAGTCCTACAATTGGTTAACTACTGAAAACCTTGATAAGATTTCACACTACCTTAATGTACCTGTAAATTCATGATTACGTTCCGGACCGTAATTACCAATTTACCTTACATTAGGGTTTTGCGTCCTTTTATGACTTTACCGATTGTTGAGCAGGTCTGATAGTACCCACCAGTCGTTGAGGAGGTGGTAGGGCCTCTCCCGACTGTTGGAAAGACATGATGACCTTTACCAATCGTTAAGTAGGTTGTTTGGTAGTCAACTATTTGTAGTACAAGTAAGCAAGCAATCAGTTCACATTAAAACAAGCATGCACACAGATGTTATGATGATACTTGAATTTTATTACTTGAAAATAAAAATGTCAATACATGGAATTAAAAGCAAACAACGTTTAAATGGTGGGACTTGCTGTTAAGTAGCTGGAGGGTTTCAAGCGGGGTTATTTGTAGTATCAAGAGCGTTTGTAGCAGGGATTCGACAAGCATCTGCAAGATGCCCATACCTTTGACAATTGGTGCACTGTCGGCAGGGTATTTGAGTTGGGTGGTGATACTGGCAGGTGTCACACTTAGGTAGGTTCCCATTGTATTGTTTCTTGGTGGGTGGGGCAGTGGTGTCTATTGCAAAATTCCTGACCTTGTTTTTCCCGTTGGTTGAGGCCTCAGTTTTGATGTCAATGGCAGGTTGGGAAGTATCCTTCTTCTTTTCCCCTTTACGAGTTAGGGTTCCTGCTTTCACATGGTTATCTGTTAGGGTGGCAGCCAAACGCTTTGCTTCTTCCAAAGTAGCAGGGTTCCTTCCCCACACTGTGTCTTGAATTTGCATTGGTAAACCACCAATGTATTTTTCGATTGCAATAGGTAAGGGAGTGACCTTGTGGGGTAGCAGTAAGCTAAGTTCGTGGAAACGAGTGTTGTAAGCAAGGTTTTCCCCACTGTCTTGAGCAAGATCATGAAATTCATCTTCCAGCTTCTTAATTTCATTACGAGGACAGAACTCTGCCTTCATAATGTCTTTAGCTTGATCCCAAGTTAGGGCTAGTGCAGCTTCAGCTCCGCGAGTGCGTTTTTCTTCATTCCACCAAGTGAGTGCTCGTTTGTGAAGAACACTCATGGCATAACGGACTTTGAAGTTGTTGGGGCACTCACTGTTGATGAAAGTATTCTCAATACCCTCAAACCATTGGAGGAGTCCAGTGGCTCCTTCTTCACCACTAAACTTTGGAGGGTTACAAGAGTTGAAATGTTTAAGGGTGCAGGCTTGGGGTCCATTCCCATTACCATTCCCATTTCCGTTCCCGTGACCATTCCCGTTGCCGTTCAATTGGATGACCTGTGCGAGTAAATTGGGAACCAGAGTTGCGATTTGCTGCGCCATTTGTTGAGAAATGATTGCAGCCAGTTAAGCATCAACCCCATTGTTGTTGTGGTTAGGGACTTGGTCATGGTTGTGGTTGTCACCACCTTCTTCGTGGTTCTCACCATTGCTGTTGCGAGTGCTGCGACGAGGAGGCATGATCTGTAATAGACACAATGAAATGAATGAGATTATATAAGGAGTGTAATCATTTATTCATTAATTAAAACGAATAAACGAAAACGTTGACTTATCAAAGATTCTCAATTCTAATAACATATGAAGACATGCTTTAGCCTATAAGTGAACACTCATCCCAAGAATTCCCAGGTAGGCATCCGGGTCCCTCGTCTGATTGGGATATATGCGCAATGCCAGCCTAGACAGAAGACTCAGAATACAGGCGTTCACCCTTCCAGATTGCACGTGTTCGTTATTAAAATCTAGAACTTCGACGAGATCTCAAGGGGGTTCAGGTTTAACCCGAGGAATTTGTCCTATTAGTCTAAGAGTAGGTCCACCGTTGGAGAGCAACCTCCTTGTAGGGATGAAAGTAGGGATAAGAAGTAGGAGGGAGATAGAGTATAGCAAGCAAAAGAAGCAAGTACTTGTTAAATCCTATGGTTATAGACTAGATTATTTTTCTAATAACCTAATTCCCTATAACCATGGCTCTGATACCAATCTGTAACACCCCAACCGATGGCGGAAACATCGGGATGTCACGTATTGATGATTGTTCAGTAGCTCATGGTGAATAATAAGTTTCATAAATGATTTAAATAACTTACATACAAATGTTCTAGAATTTGTACATCAAATTGATTGAAACTATACACATATCTTCAAGCATCAATACAAATCTTCAAGCAAATAGAACCTGAAACATGTTAAGTTGAAAATGTTTTGGGTCAACAAAAGTTGGTGAGAATTACATAGGTTTTTGATAATTGAATAAAAATGTTGTGCAATTCATGTGTCATGTTAATCTAGCCCATATGTGAGAACATATTAGAAATAAATCGAGTGCATAATCAACCCTGTTGACTGTTATAAAATGATACATACCATACACTTATGGTCCCAATGAATATGTTATGCGATAACAAACACCCACGTAACCTTTGTAGGAGGCACGTATCCGGGTGGGATTGTCAGTCCAATAGATCTATCAATGTATACCGTCGGCTGATCAATGTTAATGATTATGCTAGAATGGTGCTTACTCTAATCATGCTCAAGACAATATGCAACATAGAAAAACACATAGACACATTGATGATTGAATTGCAATGAAAATGTTATAACATGTTTCACCCCAAAAATGGTGATAAAAGGGGCTATGTAAACTCACCTTGGTAAAATGTTATATCTGTTGAGAAATTTGGATAATTGTGTTGACCAAATGTATCAAGTATTACCCTATAATGAGGTAATAAATATGTCTAAGTCTATCAAGTCTACAAATGTATAAGTTTCTAGGGCTTCGAATTGGGGATAATTGCTCGTTTGATTAATATTAAAAATATTCGCCAATTGAGAGAAATTTTGTAAATAAATGACCAAAACTCTTTTTATGAAATTTAAATCTAAGATGGTCACAATAATGTGTTTAAAGTATAAAAATAATTTTTATAAAATTATTTTCTTTAAAATAGATTATTAAATCTATTTATTACAAATTGTCAAACTTTAACTTTAATACTTAAAAATACTAAAATTAAAGAATTATTAGTTTAAAAATTATATTTCTGTTCTAAATGATCAGAAATAATTTGTATAAAATTTTGGTGCAAAAATAACAAAAATTGAATTTATTATGATTTAATTATGATTAAAACTAACAAAAATTGATTAAAAATATAAAATAAATGATTTTTCTGAATTAAAAATTATTTCAGTAAAGTTTAACATTGTATAAACATGGGATAATTTTTGTAGAATTTAATAAAATTGTTTTGATATTTAAATAGATTTTTATAAATATAATAGCATAAAATTGATTTAATTATTATAAATATTAAATAAATGAATTTCAGAAAACTAAAAATTGTAGAAAATTCTTTTACATCAGGTTTGATAAATATAATTTTTTTAGAATTTATAAAAAGGTTTTGATATTTAAAAAGGAATTTACGAGATTTAGGTAATATATATGTATTTTATTTGTTTGTTTAAAAAAAAAACATGAAAAAAAAATGGAGAAAAAGCGTCCCAAGCTGGGACTCGAACCCTGGTAGCCTCAGTTACAAGTCTCGAGCACAACCACTTGGCCTAGGCCTGTGGTTGTGTTCTAACTCTGTTTAAAAATAACTATATACGTTATGCCAATTGAGTTTATCCCCAAATCAAATACATGAACCCTAGATTCTGCAATCGAACGATCTACACAACATTAACCCAATTAACCTTAGGGTTAATGTTGTGTAGATGCCGAATGATAAAACCCACAACAAATATTAGACTTACAATGTATATTCGAGCTCGATTGGTTAGTCACGTTAAAAAGTCAAACACGCGATAAAAACCAGGAACAGAAGAGTTTATAAGTGAAATTGAGAGTTGGGAGAGATAGTTCGGCGATTGTAGCAGGCTAGAGGGTCTTCAATTTATAGGGAAATATCTTGGTGTTCGAATTGGAAACCATTGACCAAGCTTTAACACAAACGCGTAAATGGGTTTAAATCGAGTATGTTTGACCGGTTAAACGCGTGATTGCTCGTCATTTACTTGTTTACGAAACAATTAGTCAATTGTTTCCATAAATCGGGTATAAATCTAAGATCAAAACTGATCTTGCAGGCTTGTTCGCGCGTCTGCATATAGCCGTGTGCAGCAGCAGAAGAAAAAAAAGGCTTTTAATTAATATCAATCGGGATAATTCACAAGTTTAGTTGTGGCACAGTTGGTGAGGACGCGTGTGTTGTGAGTGGGGGGGGGCTCGGGTTCGATACCCGGGTAAAGCATCCTTTTTTTTTGTTAAATGAGGAAGGGAAGGAGGGTGTTGGGCCAAGGCTTGTGGGCCGGCCTGACGGGCCTGCTGTCTTGGGCCGAGCTACAAGGCTTGGGTTCAGAACTTGGGTTGGGTAAAAACAAAATAATTATGGTTTAAATTATTATTATTATTATTATTATTATTATTATTATTATATATGTATGTATATAAGTTGTGTGGTCGTGAAATAAAACTTAGGCACGTTATGCAAATAATATACATTCGAAATTTTTGACGATGTTACAGTCTCCCCTACTTTTAGGAACTTCGTCCCGAAGTTAAGAGAAACACTAGTCCTACAATTGGTTAACTACTGAAAACCTTGATAAGATTTCACACTACCTTAATGTACCTGTAAATTCATGATTACGTTCCGGACCGTAATTACCAATTTACCTTACATTAGGGTTTTGCGTCCTTTTATGACTTTACCGATTGTTGAGCAGGTCTGATAGTACCCACCAGTCGTTGAGGAGGTGGTAGGGCCTCTCCCGACTGTTGGAAAGACATGATGACCTTTACCAATCGTTAAGTAGGTTGTTTGGTAGTCAACTATTTGTAGTACAAGTAAGCAAGCAATCAGTTCACATTAAAACAAGCATGCACACAGATGTTATGATGATACTTGAATTTTATTACTTGAAAATAAAAATGTCAATACATGGAATTAAAAGCAAACAACGTTTAAATGGTGGGACTTGCTGTTAAGTAGCTGGAGGGTTTCAAGCGGGGTTATTTGTAGTATCAAGAGCGTTTGTAGCAGGGATTCGACAAGCATCTGCAAGATGCCCATACCTTTGACAATTGGTGCACTGTCGGCAGGGTATTTGAGTTGGGTGGTGATACTGGCAGGTGTCACACTTAGGTAGGTTCCCATTGTATTGTTTCTTGGTGGGTGGGGCAGTGGTGTCTATTGCAAAATTCCTGACCTTGTTTTTCCCGTTGGTTGAGGCCTCAGTTTTGATGTCAATGGCAGGTTGGGAAGTATCCTTCTTCTTTTCCCCTTTACGAGTTAGGGTTCCTGCTTTCACATGGTTATCTGTTAGGGTGGCAGCCAAACGCTTTGCTTCTTCCAAAGTAGCAGGGTTCCTTCCCCACACTGTGTCTTGAATTTGCATTGGTAAACCACCAATGTATTTTTCGATTGCAATAGGTAAGGGAGTGACCTTGTGGGGTAGCAGTAAGCTAAGTTCGTGGAAACGAGTGTTGTAAGCAAGGTTTTCCCCACTGTCTTGAGCAAGATCATGAAATTCATCTTCCAGCTTCTTAATTTCATTACGAGGACAGAACTCTGCCTTCATAATGTCTTTAGCTTGATCCCAAGTTAGGGCTAGTGCAGCTTCAGCTCCGCGAGTGCGTTTTTCTTCATTCCACCAAGTGAGTGCTCGTTTGTGAAGAACACTCATGGCATAACGGACTTTGAAGTTGTTGGGGCACTCACTGTTGATGAAAGTATTCTCAATACCCTCAAACCATTGGAGGAGTCCAGTGGCTCCTTCTTCACCACTAAACTTTGGAGGGTTACAAGAGTTGAAATGTTTAAGGGTGCAGGCTTGGGGTCCATTCCCATTACCATTCCCATTTCCGTTCCCGTGACCATTCCCGTTGCCGTTCAATTGGATGACCTGTGCGAGTAAATTGGGAACCAGAGTTGCGATTTGCTGCGCCATTTGTTGAGAAATGATTGCAGCCAGTTGAGCATCAACCCCATTGTTGTTGTGGTTAGGGACTTGGTCATGGTTGTGGTTGTCACCACCTTCTTCGTGGTTCTCACCATTGCTGTTGCGAGTGCTGCGACGAGGAGGCATGATCTGTAATAGACACAATGAAATGAATGAGATTATATAAGGAGTGTAATCATTTATTCATTAATTAAAACGAATAAACGAAAACGTTGACTTATCAAAGATTCTCAATTCTAATAACATATGAAGACATGCTTTAGCCTATAAGTGAACACTCATCCCAAGAATTCCCAGGTAGGCATCCGGGTCCCTCGTCTGATTGGGATATATGCGCAATGCCAGCCTAGACAGAAGACTCAGAATACAGGCGTTCACCCTTCCAGATTGCACGTGTTCGTTATTAAAATCTAGAACTTCGACGAGATCTCAAGGGGGTTCAGGTTTAACCCGAGGAATTTGTCCTATTAGTCTAAGAGTAGGTCCACCGTTGGAGAGCAACCTCCTTGTAGGGATGAAAGTAGGGATAAGAAGTAGGAGGGAGATAGAGTATAGCAAGCAAAAGAAGCAAGTACTTGTTAAATCCTATGGTTATAGACTAGATTATTTTTCTAATAACCTAATTCCCTATAACCATGGCTCTGATACCAATCTGTAACACCCCAACCGATGGCGGAAACATCGGGATGTCACGTATTGATGATTGTTCAGTAGCTCATGGTGAATAATAAGTTTCATAAATGATTTAAATAACTTACATACAAATGTTCTAGAATTTGTACATCAAATTGATTGAAACTATACACATATCTTCAAGCATCAATACAAATCTTCAAGCAAATAGAACCTGAAACATGTTAAGTTGAAAATGTTTTGGGTCAACAAAAGTTGGTGAGAATTACATAGGTTTTTGATAATTGAATAAAAATGTTGTGCAATTCATGTGTCATGTTAATCTAGCCCATATGTGAGAACATATTAGAAATAAATCGAGTGCATAATCAACCCTGTTGACTGTTATAAAATGATACATACCATACACTTATGGTCCCAATGAATATGTTATGCGATAACAAACACCCACGTAACCTTTGTAGGAGGCACGTATCCGGGTGGGATTGTCAGTCCAATAGATCTATCAATGTATACCGTCGGCTGATCAATGTTAATGATTATGCTAGAATGGTGCTTACTCTAATCATGCTCAAGACAATATGCAACATAGAAAAACACATAGACACATTGATGATTGAATTGCAATGAAAATGTTATAACATGTTTCACCCCAAAAATGGTGATAAAAGGGGCTATGTAAACTCACCTTGGTAAAATGTTATATCTGTTGAGAAATTTGGATAATTGTGTTGACCAAATGTATCAAGTATTACCCTATAATGAGGTAATAAATATGTCTAAGTCTATCAAGTCTACAAATGTATAAGTTTCTAGGGCTTCGAATTGGGGATAATTGCTCGTTTGATTAATATTAAAAATATTCGCCAATTGAGAGAAATTTTGTAAATAAATGACCAAAACTCTTTTTATGAAATTTAAATCTAAGATGGTCACAATAATGTGTTTAAAGTATAAAAATAATTTTTATAAAATTATTTTCTTTAAAATAGATTATTAAATCTATTTATTACAAATTGTCAAACTTTAACTTTAATACTTAAAAATACTAAAATTAAAGAATTATTAGTTTAAAAATTATATTTCTGTTCTAAATGATCAGAAATAATTTGTATAAAATTTTGGTGCAAAAATAACAAAAATTGAATTTATTATGATTTAATTATGATTAAAACTAACAAAAATTGATTAAAAATATAAAATAAATGATTTTTCTGAATTAAAAATTATTTCAGTAAAGTTTAACATTGTATAAACATGGGATAATTTTTGTAGAATTTAATAAAATTGTTTTGATATTTAAATAGATTTTTATAAATATAATAGCATAAAATTGATTTAATTATTATAAATATTAAATAAATGAATTTCAGAAAACTAAAAATTGTAGAAAATTCTTTTACATCAGGTTTGATAAATATAATTTTTTTAGAATTTATAAAAAGGTTTTGATATTTAAAAAGGAATTTACGAGATTTAGGTAATATATATGTATTTTATTTGTTTGTTTAAAAAAAAAAACATGAAAAAAAAATGGAGAAAAAGCGTCCCAAGCTGGGACTCGAACCCTGGTAGCCTCAGTTACAAGTCTCGAGCACAACCACTTGGCCTAGGCCTGTGGTTGTGTTCTAACTCTGTTTAAAAATAACTATATACGTTATGCCAATTGAGTTTATCCCCAAATCAAATACATGAACCCTAGATTCTGCAATCGAACGATCTACACAACATTAACCCAATTAACCTTAGGGTTAATGTTGTGTAGATGCCGAATGATAAAACCCACAACAAATATTAGACTTACAATGTATATTCGAGCTCGATTGGTTAGTCACGTTAAAAAGTCAAACACGCGATAAAAACCAGGAACAGAAGAGTTTATAAGTGAAATTGAGAGTTGGGAGAGATAGTTCGGCGATTGTAGCAGGCTAGAGGGTCTTCAATTTATAGGGAAATATCTTGGTGTTCGAATTGGAAACCATTGACCAAGCTTTAACACAAACGCGTAAATGGGTTTAAATCGAGTATGTTTGACCGGTTAAACGCGTGATTGCTCGTCATTTACTTGTTTACGAAACAATTAGTCAATTGTTTCCATAAATCGGGTATAAATCTAAGATCAAAACTGATCTTGCAGGCTTGTTCGCGCGTCTGCATATAGCCGTGTGCAGCAGCAGAAGAAAAAAAATGCTTTTAATTAATATCAATCGGGATAATTCACAAGTTTAGTTGTGGCACAGTTGGTGAGGACGCGTGTGTTGTGAGTGGGGGGGCTCGGGTTCGATACCCGGGTAAAGCATCCTTTTTTTTTGTTAAATGAGGAAGGGAAGGAGGGTGTTGGGCCAAGGCTTGTGGGCCGGCCTGACGGGCCTGCTGTCTTGGGCCGAGCTACAAGGCTTGGGTTCAGAACTTGGGTTGGGTAAAAACAAAATAATTATGGTTTAAATTATTATTATTATTATTATTATTATTATATATGTATGTATATAAGTTGTGTGGTCGTGAAATAAAACTTAGGCACGTTATGCAAATAATATACATTCGAAATTTTTGACGATGTTACAAAATTTTCACCTTCGGGTAACATTTTCACCTTCGGGTCATTAAATTGGGGCGAAGGTGGAATAGCCTCATATTCGCCCACTACAACGGGCGAAGGTGGACCTTCTTATATAAGCCATTTCAGGTTCGAACCCTCATTACAGTTTTTCAAAAAATTTTCTTTCGATCCTGTCACCTTGTTGCTTTGATTCCTTGTTCTTGTGCATTTGATTCCCTATCATTTCCTGATCATTTCTATACTAAAATCACAGGTAATGGAGCATTAACGAGATCAGGATCATCATTTTTATAACCGGACTTAGGGTTTCATATTTAGGGGTCTTAGGATGTTTATTGTTTGTTCTTTTTGATTGCATTTCAATATACATCAGTTTTAGGGGGAGAAGATTGATAGAATTAGGATAATAACATTGTTTGATTGATAAAATGATCGAATGAAACAGTTTTAACCTAATTCTGCTTTAAAACTGATGTAAATTGAAATTAAAGGACAATTGGTTGTGGACGAGTGTTGATCAGCCACATTAGGACACATCCTAATCAAAATTACATGTTAAAAACAGGATTGGCAAAAATTTGAATTTTGGGGATAAACAGGTTTTTACCTTCGGTCCATAAAACGGGCGAAGGTGAATGTTTTGGGCGAATGTAGATTAAAACCGGGCGAATGTGTTTCTAATTCAAAGTCTTTTCATATTCGTCCAGAAAATTTTCACATTCGCACCATAAAACTCACATTCGTCCAGTTTAAAACGGGCGAATGTAGAACTTTAAAACTTAAAATTTTGAAATTTTTTCGATTTTGTATTTTGACATTTGTTTCTGATTTTGATGTGCAGATGGCTGATCAGACTGAGAATATTGAGACTCCAGTTGAGAATGTGGTTACTGATCCAGTTCCAGAGAAGGTTCAAGAAGCTGAATCATCTACACCAATAAGCTGGCAGTTTGAGAAAACACACAACTGTTGTGCTTATCTTGGCGATGTTGAAAAGAATGAAGAGTTTTCTGGTATAATTGAATTCCTGAAGAGGAGCAGAGTTGTCTATGCTTTAGCTACTCCGACTATCATTTACAAAGACATCATTGAAGACTTCTACAAGAACGCGAAGTATGATTTCTTGGATAATCAGACCATCATAAATAGCAAGATACAAGACATGGAGATGTTTATAACAGAGTCTGATATTCGGGAAGCACTTCATATTAATTTTGAAGTGAGTGAAGATCCCAGGGAGTTATCTTGGACAGAACAGAAGGCATGTTTCCTTAGAATGAAGTATAAGGGAGCAATTACTGATGGTTCGATGTACAAAGGGAAATTGAGTGTGCAATTCAAATATTTTGCACATGTCATTATCCATGTGTTTGGATGTGTGAGCGGTGGATATGATGTGATGAGAAGTAGCTTAAGTTCGTTGATGGTTGCGTTGACTCTCAACAAACCATTCAACGTATCTGGAATGATTCTAGATCACATGCTGGAGATGTTAAAGGGGTTAAAGAAGAAGTATTTCATGTTATACCCTAGATTCCTGATGATGATCTTTGATCACAAGTATCCTAATTTGAAGAAGGATCCGACACAGATACTTGGTCAAGATCACATGAACATTCGTACTTTGGTAAGAATGAAGGGCTACAAGGGTGTGCCAGACAATGAAAAGCCACCTCACAGGAGATTATTTGGAGCCTTAGCTAACAAGGATTACACTGATCCTGGAAAGAACAAGGCTAGGCATCCTGATAGCGATTCTGATAATGATGATCCATTAGTTTCTGCTGATGCTAGTACCAAGAGGAAGAGACAGGTAGTCAATCCCGGAGCCAAAGGGAAGGGTAAGGGAAAGATTGATCAAGGAAGTTCTAAGCAACAGGTGGTGAGGAAGAAATCAACTGCTAAGAAAGGTACTGGTTTGGTGGATGAAGAATCAGTAGATTCAGAGGAAACTGAGGTAGAAGAACGATGGGATTCTGATACTAAGAATGTTAGGACCACCAAACGTAAGGCCACTATGGTTGGTGAGTCTGAATCTTTAAACAAATCAATTGAGGAAGCTGAGAAAAGAAAGAAGTCGTTGAATGTTGAAGATGAAGGATTAGGCATTGATTTTGATGAGTTGAATACTGGAGAGACTGTGGTAGTAAACTTGCCTAAGCCAAAGCACAAGACCATGTCTAAGAAGACAAGTACTAAACAGTTGAGAGAGAAAGACTTAGCACAACTGTTGAAGGGAAAAAGAGTGCCCGATGCTGGTACGTCATCAAAGCTATCTTCACCGGTCACCAAAAAGCAAAAGAAATCAAAAGAGGCAGAAACAATATCAGCTGATCAATTAAATGTTGCACTAGACAATGTACTTGACATGTTCAGAAAGCCTCAGAAAGAAAAGGAAGTTGAGCCATCTAGATCCAAATTCAAGAAGGTCACTGTGGATGATGATGTAATGAAGCAGGTGAACAAGAAAATGGATGATATGATGAAGATGATTGTGGCTCAACAAGCTGAAATAGCCAAGTTTAAGCAGAATGAAGAGAAAATGCTTCAGATTGTGGTTGCTTCTAAATCAAATCAAGATGAGATTAATGAGAAGGTTAAAAAGCTTGAAGCAAAGAATAAAAAGCTTGAGGGAAAGTGTTCAAGAAACAAGAACAGGATTAAGTCGATCAAAGAAGACAACAAAGAACTAAGGGCTGAGAACAAACGCCTTAGTGATTTGATTGAAGATTTATATAATGCTGCACCCAAGTTGAAGGAGGGTGAAGAAGATAAAGAAGAAGAAGAAGAAAAAGTTGACTATGAACAGTCTGAATCGGATGAAGAAAAAGATGATGATGAGGATGATGAAGAGTCAGAGAAGAGTGATGATGAGGATGATAATGATGATAATGATGATGCAGAAGGGTCTGAGAGACAGAAAGAGGATGATAGTGAGAGTGATGATGATGATGATGGAGGAGATGATACTTCAAAGTTTACATTTGAAGAGAGAACATCCAAAAAGAAGAGTACTGGAGAATCAAGTTCAAAGAAAAAGAAAGGTGAGAATGTTGATTCAAATGAAAGTATCTTCTGGAATGAGAAGGTGAGATCTTTATCGGATGATGCTAAAAAAGTGTATAAAGATATGTTGGAAAGAAGAGAATGGACTATTGAGTTCACAGGATGTTTTGCTGAGATATTCCAAACTGATGACTTGAGATATGAATTGGAATACGAAGATCCTGATCTTGAAGAAGGAGAAGTACCTGCTTCTGAGGCAAAGGAAATTCTGGATGGACTTGCACAGAGGGTAGGGAAAACATTTGAGGAGTTTATAGTAGATGAGTCGATTCCAGATATTTCTGAAAAGGATATTGGAAGTCACTCAGATGATAAGAATACTCCTGAGCTTGATGAAGTGGAGGTTGAAGATATAACTCATGAAGAATTTCCTCAGTACTTCAGAGAAACAGATAAAGATGAGATATTTCCTGATTTCACTGAGTCACCAAACAATTCGGCGAAGAAGAAGGCACAGCAAAGAAGTGCAGAGTTTGTGGAGAAGGTGTTTGGTGCTGATAAGCAAGAATCTTCAAATCAATCTGATGAATTGAAGAGTTATTTGAAGAAATTGAGAGAAATGGATGAGAACCGACCGAAGCCTGAAGCTCAAGGAAACTTTTATAGATTTCACAATGCCAAGTTCAAAGGCAGAGCTCTCGGGTGGACATATTTGGGCAGGCTGAAGTGCATAGCTGCTAAATGGGAAACAGGGATCTTGTATTTTAAGAGATTCATTGATTTGCTAACTCTACCGTACTGGGCGGTCAGTGATCTATGCAGATTCCCTATGTCTGGTGCTTCAGTGAATGGTACTCATGTCGGTTGGTGTGCAGATAAGCTGGTTTGGGAAAGTAGAACAAGATGGAATCGATTCAAGCCTCAATATCCCCGAAGGAAAGTTCATAGGGATATTGATCCTCAAACCAAGCTGAAGCGGGTTACTTTGATATACAAGGCACCTGAAGTGATGAGAAAAATACCTTTGATGCCCATGCCACAACATTTCAGTGCTGATTTTATTTTCTGGTATTATGATTGGAGGAAGGCTGAAGCAGTGATAGTGTTGAGAGACAGGAAGGATAAATACAAGCATGTTCATGTATTTGATCCGATGTGGTTGATTAATTGTACTTTTGAAGACATCATCATGCTTTTCTATAATCCGATTTATTTTGAACCGAAAGACGTTGATCAAGCAAGGAAGTATACTCAAGTGGTTGGAGTTTGCTTTGCTTATGATATTAATGCAGGGAGTAATTTGGAGAGTAAACTTGGCAAGACGGTGAAGATGGCAAATGTGTCAAAACCAGTGAAGAGAAAGTTTGAGCCTGTAATGACCAATGAGCAGAAGAAACAGCTTAGAATTAAGCTGATGAACAAAGCCATGGACGAAAAGAGAAGATAATCCAATCAATAGTCGAGGGGGAGTTTGTAGATGCGTTTTGCGACTAGTGATTGGATGTTAACATGTGTTAATAGTGCTGATGGGTAGAATGTGAAATAATAGTGGGCGAAGGTAAGCCAAAGTGGGCGAAGGTAGATAGCTAATGGGCGAAGGTAGAATGGTTCCTGATCAAGATACACATTCGTACCCGAGAGTGGGCGAATGTGGAAGAAGTCCACATTCGACCACATCAACTGGGCGAATGTGCAGACTCTATATATAGATTTTGTGTTTTTGTGAATGTAAGAGAGTTATTAGTTGTGTGTGTTTTGAGGTTAGGTTCCAGGTTAGATTGAAAGTGTCTGTATTTGATCTAGATTAACTGAATTGTGATTGTAATCAAGTTTATGCAAAAGTTAATCTATGAAAAGCTTTGAAAATGATATTGATTGTGTTTTGATTTGAGTTTCTATCAGTTTGTTCAAAGCTAGGGTTTCCGCACCTGGTTTTGTAACTTGTATGATCAAATAATCCTGTTTTAGTCAAAATCTTACGCTTACACCTTTATTTTTTTTAACTAACTGATTATTATTATTATTATTATTATTATTATTATTATTATATAAATACATATAAGTTGTGGTCGGAAAATATACGTATTAGAACTTGAAAATTTTTCGATGTTACAAAAAGTGCAAGTGGGCTGTCAATGATAGGATTCAGAAGTCAATCGTGTTTATGAAATTTCAGGACCTTACTGAAGTAGCTGATGCAATTAAGACCTTTGAGTTCGAAAGGAAGGAATTTTTATCACGAACTGGCGAAAGCAAAAAGAGAGACAGAGACGGATTTCCCAAGCAAGCTTCAGGCCAGTCATCTACTGCTGCAAACCATCAAGACCGTAGGGTCCAAGCAAATCGAAACCAGGGAAATCAGATACGTCCTTGGAATCCGAGACCCCTTAATCAAGCCCCTGTCCAGAATCAGACTCGGCCTAATGGAGGACCTAATAGAGCTCAACAGACGAATCAGAACATGAGCCCTCCATGCCAAAGTTGTGGCAAGAAACATCAGGGCATTTGCCGCAAAGCCTCAGGAGCATGCTTTCAATGTGGCCAGACTGGACACATGATCAAGGAGTGTACAATGCCAGAAACCAGGAGGATTACTGGAGGGAATGTTGCACCACCAAACACTAGGGGAAGAGTGCTTACACTTACTGCCACTGATGCTGCTAATGCACAAGGTACTGTATCTAGAACCCTTCAGCTCGGTGAACGTAGTGTCTATACATTATTTGATACAGGAGCGACACATTCTGTAGTATCTCACTTATTTACTAAGTACCTTCCGGTCCAACCTACCCTGTTAGATCATGCTCTGACCATTTCCACTCCTTTAGAAAACTCTATCATGATCACCCACGTCTTTAGAGATTGTCCTATACGTATTGCATCCATTGTGTTTATGGCAGATCTTTTTCCGATAAATATGCGTGACTTTGATATTATCCTAGGGATGGATTGGTTATCTAGGCATCATGTAACCATAGACTGCCATTTTCGACATGTTATTTTCGGTAATCTTCAAACGCCCAATTTTGTATATCAAGGGGTTTTGCCCCATAAATCTCTTAAGATTATTTCCGTGTTGAAAGCTCAAAAGTTAATATCGAACGGTTGTAAGGGATTCTTAGCATCAGTTAAAGATATTTCTGCTAGTACTAATAGTATTGATAATCAACCTGTTGTCCGCGAATATCCCGATGTATTTCCAGATGAATTACCGGGATTACCACCTGATCGTGAGATAGAGTTTACTATCGATTTAATTCCTGGAGCTGAGCCTGTCTCTAAAGCACCATATCGTATGGCCCCATTGGAATTGAAAGAGTTGAAGGAACAACTACAAGAATTATTGAATCTTGGATTCATTAGACCAAGTGTTTCACCCTGGGGAGCACCAGTCTTATTTGTAAAGAAGAAGGACGGTAGTATGCGCTTATGTATTGACTACCGAGAGTTAAATAAGATCACAATTCGAAATCGGTATCCTCTGCCTCGTATTGATGATCTCTTTGATCAACTTCAGGGTGCTAAATTCTTCTCTAAAATCCACCTGAGATCAGGTTATCACCAGTTAAAGATCAAGAAAGATGATGTCCCTAAGTCCGCTTTTCGTACTCGCTATGGTCATTACGAGTTCTTGGTTATGCCCTTTGGACTAACCAATGCGCCTGCAGTCTTCATGGATTTCATGAATCACATATTTCACAAATTCCTAGATAAATTCGTCATTGTCTTTATTGACGACATCCTTGTGTATTCTAAAAATCGCGAAGATCATGAAACACATCTGCATGCTGTACTCGGAACGTTGCGACAAAAGAAGTTGTATGCAAAATTTTCCAAATGTGAGTTTTGGCTTAGCCAAGTGGCATTTCTGGGTCACGTGATATCAGCAGATGGAATCATGGTAGACCCATCAAAGGTTGAAGCTGTTACTAAATGGCCTAGACCCACTTCTGTTACTGAAGTACGAAGTTTCTTGGGTCTTGCCGGGTACTATCGAAGATTTGTTGGAGGATTTTCTATCATTGCTTTACCTCTCACGAAACTCTTTAGGAAAGGAGTGAAGTACTCATGGAATGAAGAACAAGATAAGAGCTTTGAAGAATTAAAGAAACGACTCGTAACAGCTCCAATACTCACCCTTCCTTCTGGTTCAGGAGGTTACCAAGTTTACAGCGATGCCTCAAAGAAAGGGTTAGGATGTGTGTTAATGCAACATGGAAAAGTTATTGCTTATGCCTCACGCCAGTTGAAGCCTTATGAAGTCAACTACCCAACACATGACTTAGAGTTAGCCGCAGTTGTCTTTGCACTGAAGATTTGGAGACACTATTTGTATGGTGAGACTTGCGACATCTTTACAGACCACAAGAGCATCAAGTACATATTCACTCAGAAGGAGCTAAATATGAGGCAAAGAAGATGGTTAGAACTTCTGAAGGACTATGACACAAACATACAATACCATCCAGGCAAAGCCAATGTTGTAGCTGATGCATTGAGCAGAAAGAATGTTGGAACTGTATCTGGTCTTCAGATTCACCCTCGAATTATTCAGGATCTTGAAAGGATGGACACTGGTGTTCATATTGGTGAATATGATGGATATCTGGCTAGAATGCAGATAGAACCCGACCTCATCTCACGAATCAAAGATGCACAAAAGCAAGATGGAGAACTATGGGCGATTGTGCAAAACCTTGAGGTTGGCAAGCAATCAGAATTCCGTATAGACGAGCATGGAGTGATTTGGTGTGGCAAAAGGCTTTGTGTACCCAATGACTCTGCCTTTCGTGAGTCATTATTATTCGAAGCTCACAACTCACCATTTTCTATTCACCCTGGATCTACAAAGATGTATCGAGACTTACGACAGAACTTTTGGTGGAATGGCTGAAGGAAGATGTTGCTCGATACGTAAGCAAATGTCTTATTTGCCAGCAAGTGAAGATTGAGCACAAAAGAGCAAGTGGACTATTGCAACCATTGGATATCCCAGTTTGGAAATGGGATGAGATCACAATGGATTTTGTTACTGGTTTGCCTAAGACTTTCAAGAAGAATGATGTTATCTGGGTTGTAGTTGATAGATTGTCCAAATCGGCCCATTTTCTACCAATTCAGCAAGGATTTTCAGTTAGTAAATTATCTGAAATATTCCTGCAAGAGATTATTCGACTCCATGGCACGCCATCTTCTATTGTTTCAGACAGAGACCCACGTTTCACATCAAGATTTTGGAAAGGCTTCCAAAAAGCATGGGGTACACGTCTAAAGTTCAATACTGCTTTTCATCCCCAGACAGATGGACAATCTGAACGAACCATCCAAACGCTAGAAGATATGCTCCGAGCATGTGCGTTAAATTGGAGTGGTAATTGGGATGAATACTTATGCCTTGTTGAATTCGCTTACAACAATAGTTGGCAAGCAAGTATTGGTATGGCTCCATTCGAGTTATTACACGGTCGCAAATGTCGAGCACCTATCTATTGGGAAGAAGTTGGAGAGAAAATTATTGAAGGACCAGAGATAGTTCAAATCACAAATGAAAAAGTTACTATAGCTCGGGAACGATTAAAAGAAGCTCAGAGTAGGCAAAAGAGTTATGCTGATCAACATAGACGAACACTTGAATTCAAAGTTGGTGACCACGTATTCTTAAAAGTATCACCTTGGCGTGGAGTTCGCAGATTTGGAATCAAGGGAAAGCTTAATCCTCGTTTTATCGGTCCATTTGAAATTCTTGAAAGAATTAGAGAAGTGTCTTATCGATTAGCCTTACCACCTCAGCTCTCGCATGTTCATAACGTTTTTCATGTATCCTTGTTAAGAGGATATAATTATCATCCGCTCCATGTCATTAGTTATCCGTCACTTTCGATTCACGAAGATTTGTCATATGAAGAAGAACCAGAAGCTATCTTAGATAGACAAGAACGAGTTATGCGTAGGAAAGTAATTCCTTTCGTTAAAGTCCTTTGGAAGAATCACTCTGAACGTGAAGCTACATGGGAAACTGAAGAGTCAATTCGTTCAGTATATCCTAGTTTGTTTGAATCTTAGAGCCTTTAGTTCAGGTAACCATGAATTTTGTTTTAATAAATATGTCTGTTATTCTGGCCAATAGATATGGTTAAATATATATGTGGGACATGTTAATCCGAATTGTCATCTTGTTATATATGACTCTCTGTTAGCTTTCTGCATGATTTGATATGTAATTAACTTGATTGGTAGGAGGACCTGTAAAGTACAGTTTTAAGGTAATTAACAATTATGGTCATGAACATAATTGTGAGTTACAGGTACAAATGTGCGCTATTGAAATTCCTATTTTATAGATTAGGGTTATATTCAAATATATTAATAATTCAAAAGTCTATTAGAATTATATATGTAGTAAGAAATAAATGAATTAATTCATTATATATACCTTAGTATAGTTGAACATTTAGAAGTTTGATCCAAGCAAGTATGAATCTCGTTATGACATATTTTAAATAATTTCAGTTTAAATACAACCTACAAATTTCGAGACGAAATTTTTTTAGGGGGTGATGGTTGTAATATCCGACAAAATATAAACTAAAATAAATAAAGATATAATCGAAACATGAGTTGACTCAATGGGTCAAAGAAAATGTGACAACTACGTTACTACGATTCTAGATTATCTTATTTAGTATTCAAGTTATATATATATATATATATATATATATATATATAAACAATAAAAATTAAACAAAGTACTAATATTAACTTATAGTAAATTTACTTGATAATAATAAACTTACAACAATAATAATGTAAAAATACTAGAAAAACAAAAATGTCCTACACCCATACATACTCATACATACATTGCACTTAACCACAGCTCACTTCATATGTGAAGCTTGAAACTCACGCACATATTTGGACAGCACACTTAGTTTCTAGAAAGTGATAACACTTGCACAACTCAAGTTTTGACAGCACATGAACAACACACATGCATCCATACATATTAAATAATACATATACTTATTATTGTCTATAAATAACAATGAAAAGAGATAGAGCACTGCATGAATGAGAGAGACAGACTGAGAGAGTGAGAGAGAGTAGCGTGAGAGAGAGAAAGACAACTATCTCCGGTCACCTTCCCCAGCTCCGGTGACCGGCAATCGAACGCCACAACCCTATTCCGACCAACCCGACAACACCACCACCATTCGGTACTTCCTCCTTTTCCTTTTCTTTTTGTCACCGAAACCAAACTAGTGAGCAACATCCGGTCAAGATTCTGGTAACCCACCATCTTTAGACGACCCTTATTCGTCACCTTCTCCGACCAGTTACGTACCACCTCCGGTCAAGTCCCTGTAACAAACGAACCCAAAACACCAAAATAATACTATTACTACGTACCTATCTTCACTTGGTTAGTAACCGTTGATCACATCATTAAGTTTGGAAACCTCTTGTGGAACTCGAAAAATTTTCCGGTTAACCTGCTCGTTTTCAGGCGACTTCTTTTTCTGGCTTCATTCTACTTCAGAAGGTATTAAATTAGATACTAAATGTTTTACTATGTATTTGATTATTTATGAATGCTTCAAAATCCGTTTTCTAGTAGATTGAAATATGTATTCAAATGAACTGGGTTGTAAGAGGGAGAAAAGTTAAAGCTGGGTTCTTTCACTCTCAAGTAGGAAAAAATGACTTGATAAATGATTAAATATAAACCACTAAATTGACTACTGACTTTAACCATATTTCTACTCAAAATTGTACTGTATAATACTTTTCTTTGATCTATATTATTTCAAATTTGATAAAAGTTAATATTTTAAAAAGTCATAACCCTATTATGAATATAAATACATTAAAAATATAAGTATAGTTCATATGGATAATATAACATCCGTTGGTTTTGTATATAGATTTAGATATGATGGTCTTTTTTTAATAAATAAATAAATATTTTGGAAGGCGTAACCATTAACAAACTACATAATTTTAATACTGATATTATGTAGATAAATACAAACGTTGGTGAACAAGTTGTTATAGCCTTGAAACACTAAAGCCTAAAGGTACGGATCCTTACCCCTCTCTCTTGTTATCTGGTTCAATTGATATAAACCCTATTAATAATATATATAAATATTAAAACTCCTCCGTCTTTGAGCATCAATTCATTTGACCGTCCGTTCACTTCTCGTTCTAAAGATAATTAATATTGGAAATAGATTATATATATCATACGATACTTTTAATTCACTCATTATCGTATGTTCCAAAGTATGTGATATTATTAGTATTAGTTATTATTTGCATCAGATTATTATGACTCAGATTTTCAGTGCTCTGTTACCCTAAGCTACCGCTTCCCGTGGAGTGTCCCGCGGGCATGTTGTTGTGGCATCGACAATATGTGCTCCACCCGTGACGGAGAGATTAGTTCACGGCGTCTCTTAAGTACAGGTGCGGTACAATGCAATTAGGAGGCGTATGGATCGATCCTAGTTCAATTTCAGTTTCAGTTCCGGAAATGGTTGCGGGTATGCCAACCTGCGCCATTTCATGTGTTGATAAACGGGAGTAGCTACCCGTATATCAACACGTATAATAGAATTCAGCATGGCTTATGGGTACATCTGTATTACATAATTCAGTTCGGTAATATGCTTGTTACGTTTCAGATCAGTATTTGTATTATCAGTTTCAGTTAATTATTGCGTTACTATTTGAGCCTAATATTCCGTACTGGGCCTTCAGCTCATTCCGTAAACTTTTTGTGTCTACAGGTTAACAGGTTACTTTGGGCGGGATAAAGAGAGAGCAATAAAACATAGGATGCTACCTAAAGAAGCCTGTCACTTATGTTTAATATTATGTAGTTTGACTTTAAGACTATGAACCACTTGTCTTCCGTAACGCTATATGTTTTATAATTAAATAAATGAAACTTTGTCTTTTGTCTCTGATATGATATTGTGACACGTCAGCCCGTTCCGGGCCGGGGTGTTACACTACCATAAAAACAACCACACAAATTCTAAAAAAGTAGGATCCAACCTAGTCTTTATATCCTTCATCGCCCACTTGAAACTCCTTGGCCACCGCAGCTTTCTTCACCTCAGCATCCTCAGGCTCCTTGAGTGCATCCTCAGGATCAACAACAGGGACATGCTCATGAACCACCTCTTTTCTACCCAGGCTCCTAATTTTCTCCTGCCAAGCCTTAACATCCCAATCATCCTGTTTAAAGTTGGTATCCTTAGCCTGTAAGGCCATCCTCACGGGCCTGAAGAATAAAAACTCTAGCAGATTTCACAAGACCCCGCCTCTACTCCTCCATCTCTCTGTCATGCCCTGCACAGTCTTGGCATGCTCAAATTTTACCTGTTTCAGCTCAGCCTTCACCTTATCCAACTCCTACTCAAGATGCTTACCCTTTTCCAGGGCAACTTTCTTCACATCCTCAAGAGTGGCTTTGGTGTCATACATCTCCTTGGCAACATCATCCCAGGACTTCAGCAGATATTCATGTCCCTAATAAAGAAGGATAATAGGTAAGTATTTTATCCTTAACTTTTATATAAATATTTTTTGCCATCCTCAGGATAACATCATACCTAGAGAGTGAGCTGGGAAATCCTGCCCAAGACTTCATCGAACTTCAGACCCTCAAAGAGAGCAGTCTCTTGGGTTGAGGCAGAGGTAGTAGCATCCTTCCTCTTCTTGGAGGATGCATGTGCCCTAGACTTAGGAGGAGGAGGAGGGCTAGTCATCCTAGAGATGGATGGCGAAGTGATCTTGGCTGCCTTAACATCCTGGCTGTCAATACTATCAAGGTCGAAGAAGGCAGATTACTTTGCTGAAAATAATAAGAAATACAGGTTTAGACAGATATATGTAACAGGACATAAAGATCCTTAGGATGTAACAGGTAATACTTACCAGACATCTCTGTGGCTTGACTAGTGGTGTAACTCTCTTCTGCTTCAAAGGTTATGGCTAAGATAGGTAAGTCTATAACAACCTTATATCTGATGAAGGAATCAGACATAGGGGGAGCAAGTTTAGCAAATGAAGCACCTGTCACATAAAATTTTTCAGAATGTTAGTGATATCCTCGGGATATAACTACAAAAAACTTTTTATCCTAAAAATAAACTTTATTATTCTGAAAATGTTTACCACTTTTTAACCAAGACATAGGGATATCATCCCCATAAGGAATGTAATCCCTCTTTACAAAGAAAAACTTGGACTTCCAAGACATGTCAGATTTGATGAAATTAAACAAGAAAGGAGGATATTTGTTTATAAGCTGAAGAACATAACGGTTGCAACCATGAGTTTTCAACTTATAAAGTTAAGACAAGTCACCAATCTTATTACAGACCATCAAGATCCTTGATGCGTGAAATGTGTGATAAATATATTTTAAGTCCAATTAATTTCAAAACAAGTTTTAAATGGGAAATACCCACTAAACCACACACTACCGGCAAGTGTACCGGTCGAATGTAGTAAAGTAAATAAGTCCGAGTATCGAACCGTGGACACAGTAGTAGCGGCTCTCGGTACTAAGCTTTCGTCGAGTCCTAGTCTAATAAATTAAAGTGATGGTGATTTAATTAACTACTAAAAAAAATATAAAATTAAAGTAAATAAAATGCAAACAACTCAAACAAAGCAAATGAACAAGTAGAACACGATGATATCAAATAATGAGAAAATGGCTACCTAGGTAAGAATCAAGGTGACTGACGTATAGCTCTCGGGATTGGATAAATGGGTTTTGGCTACCGGGATCTTAAGATAAACTAAACTAGACCAACACTGGAACGCGAATCACTCTCCAACATGTCGCAATACTGAATCTAGGGAAGTGTGTAAACTCACCGGTCTCGGGTTCGGATCACCTCTCGGTCTCTCCAAACGATGCTAAGGTATCCTAAATCTGAATGTCCTCTCGGCCCCCTCAGAAACAATACATCCGGGATGTGTAAGGGATGCAAGGGATAGTTATTCTAACAGGTTTCTAACACAGGATGCTAACAAAACAGGCACGCTAGGGGTGACTCACTCTCGTGCAGACAACGGTCCCGAATACCCACCAAGCTAGACACACTGACACCTAATCTCCTCTCGGTCTCAAAGGTGGTAGAATGCTAAATTACCGAATAATTAATTAACTTGTTTCTAGGGTTTACTACGTCTAGCAACCTCAAAATATATCAAAAACACCAAGTCTAAGATACTAACAAAATCCTAGATCAAAAGATACAAAATCAATTAAACTAGAATTAAGCGAAACAAAAATTAATATTCAGATATTAAGCACGCATATACAAAAGAAACCTTATTAGAAAACCTTTACCAGAACATTATCCAAAACATTATATAAATCCAACCCGAAAATTATTATTCAATTGTCACCCATCATCAATACCTAGGTAGCACTAAAAGTTTAGCCACTCATAGTCATGGAAAGCGATAAAAACATAGGTTCAACAAAATAATAAAACATAGTATCAAGTAGTTGAAAAACACAAAGTAATCAAAACTCAAAACTAGTGTTTTAGATAAACAAACTCAAGCCTTCCTCTCCTTGAAAATTGTCTCTAAACTCTTGCTAAGCTCTGCTGTTGTCGATATATTATTCCTCTTGGCTCCCCCCTTTCTGTTCGATGATCTTCCCTTTTTATAAATCAGGAGCCGTCCATATCATAATGTGCCCTCAAATTGCATTTTGGACTTGGGCCTAGAATAAAATAGGTCTACGTGACTTTTTTTATTTCCTTTTTAAATTATTATTATTATTATTCTTATTATTCTTATTATAGATAGTGTTATACTCCGTGCTCTTAACTCGGGTGTTCTTGACTTGACCAAAGTAGCTAGTTTACACTCCAATGTCCATGAACACTGCTCCCAAGTGTCGGTGTCTCGAAAATGACTACAAAATACAAAGGAAATTAGATGTGTTTTGCAACACATCAAACATCCCCACACTTAAACCTTTTTCGTCCCTGAAAAAGACTGCAATGGAATCATAATTAGAATTCTTGGTTTCAAAAACTTTTAGGTTCATTTATTAAGATCTAATTGCGCATCAATCAAAACTGTCGGTATTGTTGTCCACCTAAACCCAACCACCAGCTAATCAGGCCCAATCATGTAAAGCAGTTAAGTTCATATTATTACAATCAATCTATGGGTCTCACACTCAAGATATCCAGCTTCACCTAATCCCACCTCAAGCTTTCGAAGCAAAGGTTAAACCATATAGATTTACCAACCACTGCAAACTAAACTCCCTAATGTATTAGAAATTAAATTTATGATGGATGATGGATGAAGTTTATGAGCTTAGACACATTTTTTTCATACCTAACCCAGAGGTTGTCTCAATCAGAGTCACTATCCCCAAGAGCGACAGCATGAGCTTCGGTATATTTTTTTTTTCAACTTGACCTCGAGGGAGTTTCGATCAGAGGCTTCAGTTTTTTTTTTTTTTTTTTTTTTGGTCTAGCTCAATTGATGGACATGTGGATATATTTTTTTTGGGCGCCACTTTTCACCGGATTTATTCTCATAAAAAGGATCAAGTGTGCCATTTAATTAATAATACATATGGGCTTTCAACCTACAGTGGTACCCCTAATTACTATCAGCGGTTTCAGTTCTACCGTTTTCATAAGATGAGAACCCACAAGATTTCATGATTTATTAAGGTATATTAAGACAATCATGGGAACCTTTCAAAGCTAGCTGGGCCTACCGACACATCTTAAGTAAACACGCTTTCAATCTATTTATATTCTCATACGAATAATATTTTGAAAACCAAAAATCCCAACTTTACTATCATTTTCCATATAAAATGCACAAAAGATCAGGGACATTTTTTTTCAATTTTTGTATTTTTTTTTAACTCAACCTACAACTAAGCAAAATAAAGACGAAGTCTCCCATCCCCACACTTAGAAAGGCACAATGTCCCCAATGTGCTTCAGAATACAACGTAAACTAAAAAAAATAAAGCAGAAACAAAATAAATATATAACAACAAAATAAATATATAACAACAAAATAAATGGAACAAACTCCCCTGGAATATATGGCGATAACTCGCAGAAAGTATTATGTCCGTCCATAATCTACAACCGTATAGCATTTCCTTCGCGGCCATAGTCAGAATCCTGCAAAAATAAACTAAAAAGAAAGTGAAAGTAAAATGACTCAATGACAAGTGAGATGCCTGTTTACAAAAATAATTTTAAGATCGACCCCCATCCGAATGGAGATTGAGTACGAGCAGGGGAGATCCAGCAATGAAAAGGCCATGGCAATCCCACAAGATTCGACCAAATGAAAATAAACAAAACTGACTCAATTAAATTAAAATACAAGACTCAATTAAACGAAACATAATAAAAAAAAGAAAAAAAAAGTGGAAAAACATACCTGGGTCAGCACGGTGATAATGATAACGGTGGTGGTCAGTGGCGGGTGATAATGATAATGGTGGAGGTTATGTGGCTCTTTTTTTTTTTCAAACAAGAATAAAACCAACCTCAAATCTCGTATGGATGAAATATTTCCGCACTAAAGACAAGCATAATATCCTGCAAAAATAAGATGAAACAAAAACACAAAAATGCAAACACACAGAATAAACACATAAAAAATACAAACTCTACAAATTTGGGTTCTCACCCATGATCCTATTCTTTTATCAAGCACTCTAACCTGGATCAACGAGGATATCTACACCATCCTCATGTAAATCAATCATGTTACTAATGTTATCTCTCATAAGGCACGATCTTTTCAACCTAAATCTAGGATCACCAGAAAATATTCTTAAATGCGAGTGGTAAATCAGGATCCTATCCCCACACTTAGGTTTATTCACTACCTCAAGGCTAGATTTAAACAGTGCCTTATTCTCCTCATCTATCTGGTGCTCGCTCTCACACTCGAACGATAACAAAATATGAACTGAGGGCTTCTCAACCACCTCTTCGGAACTCTCAAGAACCTCATCTACCTCTAAGCTATCGGGAGGCTCACCGGAGGCAGGGCCTGGATCATGCTCCACAGGAACTACAGTCTCTATCTCTACCTCCTGCCTCTCCTCTGCCTGGTGCCGCCTATCTAATAAGTCTGCTCCACAGATGTAGTCAATGCACCGGTCGACATGTGACAATAAAGTGCCAAGAAAGCACGCAGATTCGACCTGACTACTCGTACTCTCCCTAGACCTATTAACACCAAAGGTGATGGAGTTATCCCCTACACGTAGTGTAATCCGACCGTCCGAGACATCTATCAATGCCCTTGCAGTGCGTAAGAAGGGTCGTCCTAAGATCAACGGCACATGCTCGTCCTCCCGTATATCAAGTACGACAAAATCAACGGGAAACACGAAGCTCTCCACCCTTACTAGCAAATTCTCTAGAATGCCCATAGGGTACTTAACAGATTTATCAGCCAACTGTAAGCACATCCTAGTTGGATTCAACTCCCCAAGATCTAATCTCTTAAACATAGAGTAGGGCATGAGATTAATGCTAGCACCTAAATCAGGGAGGGCGTTCCTAACTGTCAAACCACCTATCTGACAAGGGATAGTGAAACTCCCAGGATCGGTCATCTTCTCCGGTAGTTTATTAAGAACGACAGCCGAACACTCCTCACTTAGAGTAACCTGGGAAAGCTCTTTCAACTTCTCCTTGCTAGACAACATCTCCCTCAAGAACTTCCCATACTTAGGCATATCTCTACGATCATCAATAAAGTGCCTATTTTGCTCTAAGTGCTCACTCTTACTCAACCTTCCCGGATAGGGCGGTACTGGTTCATATGGGGCAGGTGGGACATAAACCTTTTTGGGCTCCCCCTCAGACTGTTTCTCATTCAACCTACTTTTGGGTTGTGCGGTACTTGCTGGGTCTAGCCTAGTAGGGTGCACCTTGCCCGGAGACTCTACCCTAATCTCCTCATCAACACTCTCCTCCTCAACTACCTCACTCTCTCTCGACACCGGGTGATCAACTCCCGTGCTCTTCCCACTTTCGGTGAACACCGCATTCACCTGAACATCTATCGAATTCCTGGTCATCTTACCAACTAACTCTCCTATGACCCTCTCTAAACTCTGGAGCGTGGACCCCTGATTCCTAAATAACATCTCAAATTCTTGATTTTTCTTTTGTTGTTCCTGATAACGGGTCTCACGCTGCATCACTATGGTCTCTAGGAGTTTATTCGTCCTAGCCTGATTCTCCTCACTTTTCTTTAGTAACTCACTAATCTCAGACTTAGGATCTCCTATACTCTGCCATCCAGAGTTGTAACTTTGGACATAGTTCAACTCTTCACTAGGACCTACGTGGCAATCTATGGTCTCATGACCCCCTCTACAAATCTCACACTTAGCACTAATCTTAACCTGAATATCCTTCATGACCTTAGCTAAGGATTCTACCTGTGCGGCTAGTGCAATGCTACTCTCGACAGAATGGATACCCTTAGGGGCAGCAGTAACGCCCCCAAAGCCAGGCTCAATGTACGTGCTAGTGGCTAGGTCCTCTATCATCTCAAGGCATTCAGCAGCGGTTTTGGTTTTCATCATGTTACCGCCCGCTGTAGAGTCAAGAAGTCTTTTGGTCGCGTCAGAAACTCCAGTGTAGAATTTCTCCACGACTCTCCAGTCCTCAAGACCATGATGAGGGCACTTATTCAAAAGTGCCTTGAATCTGTCCCATGTCTCATAGAAGGACTCCCCTGACTGCTCAGTGAAGGCATAGATAAGATTTTTTAGACGAGCAGTTTTAGCAGGGGGAAAATACTTCTGCAGGAATTTCGTTTGAAGATCAGTCCAAGAGGTGATGGCTCCCTGTGGGAGGGAGTCCAGCCATGTGAGGGCCTGATCAGTAAGTGAGAATGGGAACAAACGCAAACGAATGGCGTCATCAGTGGCACCATTAAGCTGGAAGGTGCTACAGACTCTACCAAATCTAGTTAAATGGCCATATGGGTCTTCATCACGCATGCCGTGAAACTGAACTGAATGAGATATGGTGTTGATCAGAGTGGGTTCAATGGTCCAGTTGTTCGACTCAACAGTGGGTAGTGTAATACTGGACCGGATGTGAGTGGGTGTAATGCTGATGTGTTCAGCGACAGTCCTACGTGCAGCCATTTCTATGTGATCTATCTGGTGGGCAAAATGTTCTAGGACTGCAACGGGGTACTTCTTATGTACACAGAGAAACAAAAACTATACTAGAATAAGAAAAACAAAAGGCAAATAAACAAAAATATATTTTTTTTTGTGATAAAATTAAAAATAAAAATCTACCAAACTACGAAAGCAATAAAATGACTAGATCCCCGACTCGGGTCGTCCTCGAAAGCGCACTGTGTCCCCGGCAACGGCGCCAAAAACTTGATGCGTGAAATGTGTGATAAATATATTTTAAGTCCAATTAATTTCAAAACAAGTTTTAAATGGGAAATACCCACTAAACCACACACTACCGGCAAGTGTACCGGTCGAAAGTAGTAAAGTAAATAAGTCCGAGTATCGAACCGTGGACACAGTAGTAGCGGCTCTCGGTACTAAGCTTTCGTCGAGTCCTAGTCTATTAAATTAAAGTGATGGTGATTTAATTAACTACTAAAAAAAATATAAAATTAAAGTAAATAAAATGCAAACAACTCAAACAAAGCAAATGAACAAGTAGAACACGATGATATCAAATAATGAGAAAATGGCTACCTAGGTAAGAATCAAGGTGACTGACGTATAGCTCTCGGGATTGGATAAATGGGTTTTGGCTACCGGGATCTTAAGATACACTAAACTAGACCAACACTGGAACGCGAATCACTCTCCAACATGTCGCAATACTGAATCTAGGGAAGTGTGTAAACTCACCGGTCTCGGGTTCGGATCACCTCTCGGTCTCTCCAAACGATGCTAAGGTATCCTAAATCTGAATGTCCTCTCGGCCCCCTCAGAAACAATACATCCGGGATGTGTAAGGGATGCAAGGGATAGTTATTCTAACAGGTTTCTAACACATGATGCTAACAAAACAGGCACGCTAGGGGTGACTCACTCTCGTGCAGACCACGGTCCCGAATACCTACCAAGCTAGACACACTGACACCTAATCTCCACTCGGTCTCAAAGGTGCTAGAATGCTAAATTACCGAATAATTAATTAACTTGTTTCTAGGGTTTACTACGTCTAGCAACCTCAAAATATATCAAAAACACCAAGTCTAAGATACTAACAAAATCCTAGATCAAAAGATACAAAATCAATTAAACTAGAATCAAGCGAAACAAAAATTAATATTCAGATATAAAGCACGCATATACAAAAGAAACCTTATTAGAAAACCTTTACCAGAACATTATCCAAAACATTATATAAATCCAACCCGAAAATTATTATTCAATTGTCACCCATCATCAATACCTAGGTAGCACTAAAAGTTTAGCCACTCATAGTCATGGAAAGCGATAAAAACATAGGTTCAACAAAATAATAAAACATAGTATCAAGTAGTTGAAAAACACAAAGTAATCAAAACTCAAAACTAGTGTTTTAGATAAACAAACTCAAGCCTTCCTCTCCTTAATAATTGTCTCTAAACTCTTGCTAAGCTCTGCTGTTGTCGATATATTATTCCTCTTGGCTCCCCCCTTTCTGTTCGATGATCTTCCCTTTTTATAAATCAGGAGCCGTCCATATCATAATGTGCCCTCAAATTGCATTTTGGACTTGGGCCTAGAATAAAATAGGTCTACGTGACTTCTTTTTATTTCCTTTTTAAATTATTATTATTATTATTCTTATTATTCTTATTATAGATAGTGTTATACTCCGTGCTCTTAACTCGGGTGTTCTTGACTTGACCAAAGTAGCTAGTTTACACTCCAATGTCCATGAACACTGCTCCCAAGTGTCGGTGTCTCGATTAAAATTATTTCGTTTTGAGCTCATTTTCCACGAACACCTATAAAATAATAAAATAAATAGATAAATAATAAAAACGACTCAAGACTAATAAAAATCTAATTAAACGCTAAAATAAGTAAAATAGACAGGTACAAGCCTAAAACTAATAAAACACTAATAAAAGGACTCGAAAATGACTACAAAATACAAAGGAAATTAGATGTGTTTTGCAACACATCAATCCTCCAAATCTCCGGCATGGCTTGAGCATATGCCATCCAGTCACATCAAATAACTCTTTGATGAGCTGAGGGAATGGATACTTTAGGCCAAGGTGGAATGGCAGGTACAAGAAGCAGACCCATACTGAGGATGCAAAATAAGATTTTGTACACTGATCATAGCGACAAAATTCTGCAGAACTAGGGAAGGCCCCTGAGTCCTTTACGGCTTGGATATCCCTGTGATTAAAAGAACAGATCTCCTTTTCAAGATTGTTTAACATGTTCTGGGAGGAGAAATCTTTGTGGACCCTAACACTCCCAGATGATCTTGTTAGCTTCGTGCCCATCTTTAGAATTTTTGTTCCTAAAAGTTTTAAAAGATTAAAGAAAAGCAGAGAAGAAAGAAGATGTTACCTTTCTGGTAATATTATTGTGATTATAAAGGAAGGAAGGAAGAAAGCCTAGATATAGGCGGCACAAGATGATGATCTGTAATGGTCATCACGAAAATTAAGCCTAAAAAGTAGCTGTTGTTGTTTTGGTCAAAAATTACTTGTTAGAAATAACTTTGTTTTCTAAATTAGTAAAAGTGAGGTAGAGTGCTATTTGTGTTGAATATGCTTTAAATTCTAGTTTTATTTTTAGAATAATGTACCAAGATGTAAAAGAGACAAATATGTGACAACTATGCTCAGGATGGTTAAGGTAAAATTGAGGATGGATAGTTATATCCTGAGGATGTAACTGTCTGACAGAATAATGTAATTGGTAAAGATTAATGAAAGTAAATGTAATGCAACAAGAGAACAACACTCGATGTACGAGCAAAGCCCTTGATCAGTTGTTGATCACCGGCATAAAATCTCGGGAGGAGTCTAAGCCCCTTCCTTGTTTGTTAATATTAATATTGTAAAAATAGTATAACTTTGGATGAATGATGGACGAGTGTTCTATGAATACAATGATAAGTGCTTTGTGTGTGTAAGTATCAGAGTATCAAGTGGTATTCAGGTGAATGTGATGTGTCCTATACTCGTCGATCCACCCCCTATTTTTGGTTACACGAAAAGTAAATAGAAGATCCCACTTAATTTGCTACTTAGTTAAGTTCTTTGATGGTCTTCAAGTGACTGTTGTGGTCGTTTCATTTGAATATAGTCGTTGTAGCAACGATTTCATCTTCTTTGCCTATTTTTAATGCTTGTCGGTTACAAGTTTGACTCCTTCTTTGAGCTTGTACTAGTCTTGCGTATGTAACTCTCTTATCATTGAATTCTTTAACCGAGTATAGCAATATAGACGTTGGAGAAGAGATTCAAGTCTACAATATTGATTGCTTGTACCTATATTGTTGTCATAGAAAGATAATCCGTTAGTCCATCCTCAAGATGTGCATATGCCAAAACATAGTTACATCCTGAAGTCTGTTAAGTCCTTCAGCATCCTGAGGATGCTATGCCAAGAATATGAGGTAAGATCATCCTGAGGATTTTCACTACCAACAATTGTCCCCAAAAATATGTTACCGTTAATATCTCAACGGTAAAAATATTTTTCTTAATCGAAGAGTTTTATCGGATAGGCTTGATTTGACCTTTTTCCAAGATTTCAACGGCTATTTTTTAGGCTCAATCCTTGTGATAACCGTTACACCTCATCATATCCTGCGCCTGTTTTGGTAAAAAATTATCTGCTAGAAATAATCTTGTTTTCCAAATTAGTAAAAGTGAGGTAGAGTGCTAGTTTGATAAAAACTTAGTGTTATTCTCAAGATGGTGACTAGTAAGTGTAAATAAATACAGAATTGACAACTATGCTTAGGATGGAAATTATAAGGTTGAGGATCGACAGTTGTATCCTAAGGATGCCACTATCAGTAATTTCAAGGAACGAGTAAAGTAAATGCTAAAACATAAAGAACAACACTCGATGTACGAGGAAAGCTCTTGATCAGTTGTAGATCGCCGGCATAAAACCTCGGGAGGAGTCTAGGCACCTGCCTTGTTTGTTAATATTAAAAATGGGTAAAAATGTTACAACTTTGGATGAATGATTGACGAAAGTACTAAGATTACAATGAATTGTGCTAAGTGTGTGTGAGTTTTTCTATGAGCAGCAGAGTGTTCGTGTGTTTCATGTGATAGCAATGTGTCCTATACCATTAATATCTTTCAAGGTAATAATATTTTTTAACCATCTTTTAGCCTGATGGTACGTCTTGTCAGTTTAACGACTACTGATTCGGCGATGATCAAGTGATGACCGTTACACATGGTCATCTCCTGCCCTCTATATCTAGAGTTCCCCTCTTTCTTTATAACCATATTTGATCTTTTCAAAGAAGGTAATCTCTGTTCTTTATCTTTGTTCATACTTTTTCTTATACCTGCAAAAAATATTAGTATCATTCTGAAGATGGGCAAGAGACCTACTAGGGCTACGGGGAGTGTAGGAGTTCTAATCGATTTCATTCCCCAAAACCTCTTGAGTCATCCTGAACAAGTGGTCTGTTCTTTCGATGATAAGGACATTCAAGCCCTAAATAACTCAAAAATCTTTCCGAGTTTTGCTGAGTTTCGTCCTTATGACCCTCATGCAAAATCTGATTTTGCATCTCCTACTTGGGTCTGTTTCCTATACTTACCATTTTCTCTAGGTTTGAGGTATCCCTTTCCCTCGTTCATCAAAGATTTATTTGATGTGACAGGGATGGCTTATGCTTAAGCCATGCCTGAAATCTGGAAGATATTGATGGTTTGCAGCAGGATCATCGAAAGTCATGGTGTCCATCTTCAAGTGGGTGACCTGTCTCATGTATATAAGTTAAGGACACATGGTTCTCAATGTTATGTCCTTCAACTTATAGAAAAGTATCCTCCCTTCCTGTATAACGTTTTTAAGTCTGAGGAAGATTGGAAAACAAAGTTTTTCTTTGTAAAGAGAAGCTCTATTCCTCATGGGGATGAGATTCCTCTTACATGGTTGAAAAGTGGTAAAGTTGTTTCAAGGGTTTTAAAAAATTTTTACTTACATCTTGAGGATGCTAACATTCTAAAACTTTTTTGCTTAACGGTACTTCGATTGCCAAGTTTGCTTCTCCCTTGAACTAAGCTTTTCTGAGGTGTAAGGCTGTATCTGACTTACCTGTTTGGGCGAAAACTTTTGAGGTATAAGAAAGTCATACTGCTAGTCAACCTTCCGAGATGTCTGGTAAATACCTTTATATTACATCCTAAGGATGCCTTTTATCTCTTCTAATAATTTACCCTGTCTTTTGCTATTTTTCAGTAAAAAATCCTGCATCCTTTGACTTGGACGATATTGACAGTTTAGTGTCAAGACAACCAAAGTTATTTCAGCATCTCCATCTAGTTCTAAGATGGCTAGTCCTTCTTCCAACCTTCCTGTTGGGTCTGCTGACCTGGAGAAGAACAGATGATTGGAAAGCCAAAATATACTACATATTGATCCTTAATAAAACAACATTTACAAGTTACTTCTCCCAAAAGACCGTTGACTCTAACATCTGCTGTACCCTAACAACTGCTGGAACAACTGCTGCTTACAAAGGTCTGATAGAAAACAACTGCTAGAGAACAACTGCTGATCAAAGGTCTGATGAAGAACAACTGTTGATCAATGTACTGAAGACTAAAGGTCTGTTGGAGCCAACAACACTTAGGCTCCAACAGATGATTCAAGATTGTAACACCCCAACCGATGGCGGAAACATCGGGATGCCACGTATTGATGATTGTTCAGTAGCTCATGGTGAATAATAAGTTTCATAAATGATTTAAATAAATTACATACAATTGTTCTAGAATTTGTACATCAATTTGAATAAAACTATACACGTATCTTCAAGCATCAATTCAAATCTTCAAGCAAATAGAACCTGAAACATGTTAAGTTGAAAATGTTTTGGGTCAACAAAAGTTGGTGAGAATTACATAGGTTTTTGATAATTGAATAAAAATGTTGTGCAATTCATGTGTCATGTCAATCTAGTCCATATGTGAGAACATACTAGAAATAAATCGAGTGCATAATCAACCCTGATGACTGTTATAATATGATACATACCATACGCTCATGGTCCACTAGAATATGTTATACGATAACAAACACCCACGCTACCTTTGTAGGAGGCACGTATCCGGGTGGGATTGTCAGTCCAATAGATGTATCAATGTATACCGCCGGCTTGTACGGAGTTAATGATTATGCTAGAATGGTGCTTACTCTAATCATGCTCAAGACATAATGCAACATAGAAAACACATAGACACATTGATGATTGAATTGCATAAAATGATGTTGTAACATCTTTCACCCAAAAAATGGTGATAAATAAGAGGGGCTATGTAAAACTCACCTTGGTAAAATGTTATATCTGTTGAAAATAGTGTGTTGCCCAAATGTATCAAGTATCACCCTATAATGAGGTAATAAATATGTCTAAGTCTATCAAATCTACAAATGTATAAGTTTCTAGGGCTTCGAATTGGGGATAATTGCTCGTTTGATTAATATTAAAAATATTCGCCAATTGAGAGAAATTTAGTAAATAAATAACTAAAAATCTTTTTATAAATGTTAAATCTAGGATGGTCATAAGAATGTGTTTAAAGTATAAAAAATAATTTTTGCAAAATTATTTCCTTTAAAATAGATTTTTAAATCTATTTATTACAAATTGTCAAAACTTAACTTTAATATTCAAAAATACTAAAATTAAAGAATTATTAGTTTAAAAATTATATTTCTGTTCTAAATGATCAGAAATAATTTGTATAAAATTTTGGTGCAAAAATATTAAAAATTGGATTTATTATGATTTAATTATGATTAAAACTAACAAAAATTGATTAAAAATACTAAATAAATGATTTTTCAGAAATAAAAATCATTTCTGAAAAGTTTAATGTTATAAAAACTCAGGATAATTTTTGTGGAAATTTATGAGATCGTTTGGATATTTTTATAGATTTTTATAAATATAATAGTATAAAATTGATTTAATTATTATAAATATTAAATAAATGAATTTCAGAAAAATAAAAATTGTAGATAAAACTTTAACATTAGATTTGTTAAAAATAATTTTCTTAGAATTTATAAAAAAGTTTTAATAATTAAAAATGAATTTACAAAATTAAAGGTATAATATATATATATATATATATATATATATATATATATATATATATATAATTGGTTGGTTAAAAAAAAATAAAAGAATGAAAAGAAGTGCCACAGCCGGGACTCGAACCCGGGTGGCTGGGGTTACAAGCCTGAGTCACAACCACTTGGTCCAGACCAGTGGTTGTGATTATCCTTGTTCGTTTAAAAATACATATATAGTAACCTGGATTAAGATTATCCCTAATTTCAAACATTCGAAACCCTAGATTATCAATTGACTGATTCACACATCAATAGCCCAATTAATCTTAGGGCTATTGATGTGTGGATGCCGATGAACAAATCCCACAAAAAAGATTTCACTTACAAGATCGTTACGAGTTCGAATGGTCAGTCAAACCAAAAGGTCAAAATTGCAACTGTGACGAACGAACAGCTTATAATTAAGAATATTGGAGGTTGAGAAAAGAGTTGTAAGCGAGTTGTGAAGGTTCAGAAGGCATCAATTTATAGGGTATAGCTCTGGACATTCGAATTGGAAGGTTTGACTAACCATTTAAGTCTAAACGCGTAATTATTCAAATTGGGTAACAATTGATGGCTGTTATTCGCGTATCATAGTTACTGATGGCCGAAAATCATGTAATCATACCATGTTTTTATAATTAATAGTTGAATCAAAGGTTTGTTAAAAAAAAAAATATATATTAAACTCTGCTTCTGCTGTTCGCTGTTAAGGAAGAAGCAACAGACACAAGTTAAAAAGATGTTAAATTTATTACGAGTTGAGTTTAAATCAAAAGTAAGTGGTGGCTCAGGTGGTGGAGTGCGTGTGTGTGTGTGTGGAGTGACGCCGGTTCGAAACCCGGCATAGACAAACATTTGTTTCTTTTTATTTAACAGCTAAGGGGATGTGTTGGGCCAGAGGTGACGGGCCAGGAGAGGTGGGCCGGGGTTTCAGGTGGGCTTGCATCTGTTGGGCTGGATTAATGGGATTTTGGAGGTGTAAAAGGATAAGGGGTGTTGGGTTGGGTTTAACTAACTAGTTTGTATAGTTTCTATATTTTTTTTGTTATTATCATTATTATTATTATTATTATTATTATTATTATTATTATTATTATTATTTCATATATATATATATATATATATAAATTGTGTGCTAGGGATAGTGTATCCAATAAGGCTTTTATGTAAAAAAAAAAGAATTTGGGGAAATTTTTGTGATGTTACAGTCTCCCCTACTTTTAGGAACTTCGTCCCGAAGTTAAAAGAAAACTAGGGTTACAATTGGTCAACTACCGGAAACCTTGATAAAATTTCACACTACCTTAATGTACCTGTAAATTCATAATTACGTTCCGGACCGTAATCACCGATTTACCTTACATTAGGGTTTTGCGTCCTTTTATGACTCTACCGATTGTTGAGCAGGTTCGATAGCCTCCACCAGTCGTTGAGCAGGTGGTAGGGCCTCTCCCGACTGTTGGAAAGACATGATGACCTCTACCAATCGTTAAGTAGGTTGTTTGGTAGTCAACTAACTGTCGTACAAGTAAGCAAGTATGATCATAGATATAGCAATCAGTTCACATTCAAACAAGCATGCACACAGATGTTATGATAATACTTGAATTTATTATTTGAAAATAAAAATGTCAATACATGGAATTAAAGAGAAAGTAAACATCATTCAAATGGTAGAGTTTGCTGTTAAGTAGCTGGAGGGTCTCAAGCGGGATTATTTGGAGCATCAAGAGCGTTTGTAGCAGGGATTCGACAAGCATCTGCAAGATGCCCATATCTTTGACAATTGGTGCACTGTCGGCAGGGAACTTGAGTTGGATGGTGATACTGGCAGGTGTCACACTTAGGTAGGTTCCCATTGTATTGTTTCTTGGTGGGTGGGGCAGTGGTGTCTATTGCAAAATTCCTGACCTTGTTCTTCCCGTTGGTTGAGGCCTCAGTTTTGATATCAACGGCAGGTTGGGGAGTATCCTTTTTCGTTTCCCCTTTACGAGTCAGGGTTCCTGCCTTCACATGGTTATCTGTTAGGGTGGCAGCCAAGCGCTTTGCTTCCTCCAAAGTAGCAGGGTTCCTTTCCCACACTGTGTCTTGAATCTGCATCGGTAAGCCACCAATGTATTTTTCGATCGCAATGGGCAAAGGGGTGACTTTGTGGGGTAGCAGTAAGCTAAGTTCGTGAAAACGAGTGTTGTAAGCGAGGTTTTCCCCACTGTCTTGGGCAAGATCATGAAATTCATCTTCCAGCTTCTTAATTTCATTACGAGGACAGAACTCTGCCTTCATAATGTCTTTAGCTTGATCCCAGGTTAAGGCTAGTGCAGCTTCGGCTCCGCGAGTGCGTTTTTCTTCATTCCACCAAGTGAGTGCTCGCTTATGAAGAGCACTCATGGCATAACGGACCTTAAAGTTGTCGGGGCATTCACTGTTAATGAAGGTATTTTCAATACCCTCAAACCATTGTAGGAGTCCTGAAGCTCCTTCTTCTCCACTGAATTTTGGGGGATTGCAAGAATTAAAGTGCTTAAGGGTACAGGCTGGAAGTCCATTCCCGTTGTGGTGTCCATTTCCATTTCCATTCCCGTTGCCGTTCCCATTGCCGTTCAACTGGATGAGTTGAGCTAGCAAATTGGGAACCTGAGTTGCGATTTGCTGCGCCATTTGTTGAGAAATGATTGCAGACAGTTGGGCATCGACACCATTGTTGTTGTTGTTGTTGTGGTTAGTATCGTGGTTGTGGTTGTGATTGCTACTTCCTTCATCATGATTTTCACCACTGTTAAGACGAGCACTGCGACGTGGAGGCATGATCTGTAAGAGACACAGTGAAATGAATGAGATTATATAAGGAGTGTAATCATTTATTCATTAAAACGAATAAACGAAAACGTTGACTTATCAAAGATTCTAAATTCTAATAACATATGAAGACATGCTTTAGCCTATAAGTGAACACTCATCCCGAGAATTCCCAGGTAGGCATCCGGGTCCCTCGTCTGATTGGGATATATGCGCAATGCCAGCCTAGACAGAAGACTCAGAATACAGGCGTTCACCCTTCCAGATTGCACGTGTTCGTTATTAAAATCTAGAACTTCGACGAGATCTCAAGGTAGTTCAGGTTAAACCTGAGGATTTTTGTCCTATTTGTCTAAGAGTGGTTCCAGTGATGGAGAGCAGCCTTCTTGTAAGGATGAAAGTAGGGGTAAGAAGTAGGAGATAGAGAATAGCAAGTAAAAGAAGCAAGTACTGGTTAAATCCTATAGTTATAGACTAGATTATTTTTCTAATAACCTAATTCCCTATAACCATGGCTCTGATACCAATCTGTAACACCCCAACCGATGGCGGAAACATCGGGATGTCACGTATTGATGATTGTTCAGTAGCTCATGGTAAATAATAAGTTTCATAAATGATTTAAATAAATTACATACAATTGTTCTAGAATTTGTACATCAATTTGAATAAAACTATACACGTATCTTCAAGCATCAATTCAAATCTTCAAGCTAATAGAACCTGAAACATGTTAAGTTGAAAATGTTTTGGGTCAACAAAAGTTGGTGAGAATTACATAGGTTTTTGATAATTGAATAAAAATGTTGTGCAATTCATGTGTCATGTCAATCTAGTCCATATGTGAGAACATACTAGAAATAAATCGAGTGCATAATCAACCCTGATGACTGTTATAATATGATACATACCATACGCTCATGGTCCACTAGAATATGTTATACGATAACAAACACCCACGCTACCTTTGTAGGAGGCACGTATCCGGATGGGATTGTCAGTCCAATAGATCTATCAATGTATACCGCCGGCTTATACGGAGTTAATGATTATGCTAGAATGGTGCTTACTCTAATCATGCTCAAGACATAATGCAACATAGAAAACACATAGACACATTGATGATTAAATTGCATAAAATGATGTTGTAACATGTTTCACCCAAAAAATGGTGATAAATAAAAGGGGCTATGTAAAACTCACCTTGGTAAAATGTTATATCTGTTGAAAATAGTGTGTTGCCCAAATGTATCAAGTATCACCCTATAATGAGGTAATAAATATGTCTAAGTCTATCAAATCTACAAATGTATAAGTTTCTAGGGCTTCGAATTGGGGATAATTGCTCGTTTGATTAATATTAAAAATATTCGCCAATTGAGAGAAATTTAGTAAATAAATAACTAAAAATCTTTTTATAAATGTTAAATCTAGGATGGTCATAAGAATGTGTTTAAAGTATAAAAAATAATTTTTGCAAAATTATTTCCTTTAAAATAGATTTTTAAATCTATTTATTACAAATTGTCAAAACTTAACTTTAATATTCAAAAATACTAAAATTAAAGAATTATTAGTTTAAAAATTATATTTCTGTTCTAAATGATCAGAAATAATTTGTATAAAATTTTGGTGCAAAAATATTAAAAATTGGATTTATTATGATTTAATTATGATTAAAACTAACAAAAATTGATTAAAAATACTAAATAAATGATTTTTCAGAAATAAAAATCATTTCTGAAAAGCTTAATGTTATAAAAACTCAGGATAATTTTTGTGGAAATTTATGAGATCGTTTGGATATTTTTATAGATTTTTATAAATATAATAGTATAAAATTGATTTAATTATTATAAATATTAAATAAATGAATTTCAGAAAAATAAAAATTGTAGATAAAACTTTAACATTAGATTTGTTAAAAATAATTTTCTTAGAATTTATAAAAAAGTTTTAATAATTAAAAATGAATTTACAAAATTAAAGGTATAATATATATATATATATATATATATATATATATATATAATTGGTTGGTTAAAAAAAAAATAAAAGAATGAAAAGAAGTGCCACAGCCGGGACTCGAACCCGGGTGGCTGGGGTTACAAGCCTGAGTCACAACCACTTGGTCCAGACCAGTGGTTGTGATTATCCTTGTTCGTTTAAAAATACATATATAGTAACCTGGATTAAGATTATCCCTAATTTCAAACATTCGAAACCCTAGATTATCAATTGACTGATTCACACATCAATAGCCCAATTAATCTTAGGGCTATTGATGTGTGGATGCCGATGAACAAATCCCACAAAAAAGATTTCACTTACAAGATCGTTACGAGTTCGAATGGTCAGTCAAACCAAAAGGTCAAAATTGCAACTGTGACGAACGAACAGCTTATAATTAAGAATATTGGAGGTTGAGAAAAGAGTTGTGAGCGAGTTGTGAAGGTTCAGAAGGCATCAATTTATAGGGTATAGCTCTGGACATTCGAATTGGAAGGTTTGACTAACCATTTAAGTCTAAACGCGTAATTATTCAAATTGGGTAACAATTGATGGCTGTTATTCGCGTATCATAGTTACTGATGGCCGAAAATCATGTAATCATACCATGTTTGTATAATTAATAGTTGAATCAAAGGTTTGTTAAAAAAAAATATATATTAAACTCTGCTGCTGCTGTTCGCTGTTAAGGAAGAAGCAACAGACACAAGTTAAAAAGATGTTAAATTTATTACGAGTTGAGTTTAAATCAAAAGTAAGTGGTGGCTCAGGTGGTGGAGTGCGTGTGTGTGTGTGGAGTGACGCCGGTTCGAAACCCGGCATAGACAAACATTTGTTTCTTTTTATTTAACAGCTAAGGGGATGTGTTGGGCCAGAGGTGACGGGCCAGGAGAGGTGGGCCGGGGTTTCAGGTGGGCTTGCATCTGTTGGGCTGGATTAATGGGATTTTGGAGGTGTAAAAGGATAAGGGGTGTTGGGTTGGGTTTAACTAACTAGTTTGTATAGTTTCTATATTTTTTTTGTTATTATCATTATTATTATTATTATTATTATTATTATTATTATTATTTCATATATATATATATATATATAAATTGTGTGCTAGGGATAGTGTATCCAATAAGGCTTTTATGTAAAAAAAAAAAAGAATTTGGGGAAATTTTTGTGATGTTACAAAGATCATCAGAGGTTACCTATCAGTTGTTTACCTATCAGTGGTTTCCAATGTAACAGTGTTTGTCTTATCAGATGTTTTATGTTGTTATTCTGTTAGATGTCACTGTCTTAGGTTACGTCAGCCTAGGTCATCAGTATATTAGATTGTCTATAAATAGATCAGTGCATGTACTGTTCTATTTATCACTCAAAACATTCTCTTAGACAAACTTACACGAGTGATCAGGCTGAGGGGGCGTAATTGTAATCGTTTGTAATCATTCAATCATATATGAAAGCTTTCAATTCTAAAACAATTATTCTCTTGTTTTGATTTATAGTTTATCATTCCGCTGCACTTTCCATTTATAGTTTACTTCTTTCATCATTCATTTACTTAAACAATCAAAACAATCAAACTCAGATACTAACAATATCAGAGCTTGGTCAATTAAATTCGATCTAACCAATCAATTTAATATAAGCAGATCAGCTCACAATTATTGATATCGTTTGCTTGTCGGATTGAAAACAGAGTAATAGTTTATTTTCGATTCAACCATTTTATAAACAGACTTTGTTTTAAAAACAATCAGAGAATGGCTTCAATCAATCACGATCCACATAACACTGGCACGAACAACAAGCCACAGATGCTTATCAGATCTGAATACAATATCTGGCAACGTCAGATGAGCCATGTTCTAGCTCAACAGAACACTGGGTGCTGGAATGTAACACCCCAACCGATGGCGGAAACATCGAGGTGTCACGTAAGAATGAGTATACAGTAGCACATGGTAATCAAATTTTAATTGAAATTAATTTAAAGTGCAAATATCCAAAAATGAACATACATAATGAGTTTTAAGTGGAAATCTAATACATCACAAAAAAAACCAAACAAGCATAGACTTCAGTTTGCCTTCTCATGTAAATACTCTAGTGTTCATGCATCATTATTTCCTGTTGAGTTGTAAAAATGGGGGGGGGGGGGGTCAACTAGAAGTTGGTGAGAATACATAAGCCATGTCAAGCAAATAGTTTAAGTATAAAACTTTAGCAATTCATATGTCTATCTTAAGTTTAAGTCTACATGAATAAACATGATATGTTGAATCGACATAATCAAACTTCTGACTAGTTTAGGTCCATCCCGTCAAACACGGTTCATCTTAATAATATGTTGGAACAATAACAATCACCCACGCTACCTATGTAGGAGGTACACGTATCCGGGTGGGATTGTCAATCCAATAGATCTATTATTGAGTATCGCCGGCTTGGCCATAGCTAATGATTATGTAATGTTGAAACTCGTTGAAACTGTTGTTGTTGTCTAAATCATGAGGCATTAAAGTTTACAACTAGACATGCATGTAGAATTGCTTAAGTATAATGTTGCAAGTATGAAGAATTGCATAAACATGGTTACATAAACTCACCTTGGTATAGTATTAAGTCTTGAGAAAAAGTATGAGTGTAGCCCAAAAGATTGCCAAGTATTACCCTACGTATAAGGTAACAAATAAGTCTAAGTCTATCTAGTCTACAAGTATTTTCTAGGGTTTCGATTTGGGGACAAACATTTGTTGGATTAATAAATAAAATGTCTATTAAATAAGAGAAATTTGATAATTAAATAACCAAAAGTCTTTTTTGTAAATTTTAAATTAAAGGTGGTCAAAATATAAAGTTTTAAGTATGAAAATAATTTTTATAAAATTATTTTCTTAAAAATGGAATATTAAATCTATTTTTTACAAATTGTCAAAATATAACTTTAATTTTTAAAAATATTAAAATTAAAGAATTATAAATTTAAAAATTGTATTTCTGTTCCAAATAATCAGAAATAATTTATATAAAATTTTGGTGCAAAAATATTGAAAAACGAATTTATTATGATTTATTTATGATTAAAACTAACAAAAATTGATTTAAAATATTAAATAAATGATTTTTCAGAAATAAAAATTATTTCAGAAAAGTTTATTGTTATAAAAACTCAGAATAATTTTTGTGGAAATTTATAAAATTGTTTTGATATTTTTATAGAATTTTATAAATAAAATAGAATAAACTTGAATTATTTATTATATATATTAAATAAATAAATTTTTGAAAACTAAAAATTGTATGTTAAACTTTTCACTAGATTAACATAATATAGTTTTTGTAGAATTTATATCGGAGTTTTAGTATTTTAAAATGAATTTTTAAAAAAAATATAGAGGAATATATATATATATATATATATATATATATATATATATATATATATATATATATATAAGTTTAAATAAAAAGAATGTTTTGTTGATGCCATGGTTCGAACCAGGGCCCTTGGCCGGTTTGTGTGTTTTAAATCACAAGCCCAGACCAACTGGTCTGGACCCTGAGAACGTTTGATTTCTGATTATTTTAATTATATAATGTATAAGAAACTGATTTATATTAAATTTAAAATAAAAAGATTAAAACTGTTTTACACGGGACTCGAACCCGCGTGTGTGGGCAAACCAACATCAGACACAACCACCTGATCTAGATCAGGGGTTGTGTTTGATTCCAGTTTAAATAAAATATAACACATGTATTAAATCGTGTTCTTCCCCAATTATAACGTTCGAGCCCTAGATTTTACAATTGAACAAATTACACAACAATAACCCAATTAATCATAGGGTTATTGTTGTGTGATTGCCGAAGATCAAAACCCACAAAACAAACATCACTTATAATTACGAATCGTGTGACTTTTGCTCGGTCAACAGGAATAGTCAAACACGAACAAGAACACTTGAACAGCAGATTTAAATAAGAAATAGGAGATTGAGAGAGAGTATTCGGCGATTGTAGAAGGTTTGGAGAGGTCCAATTTATAGTGATAGGGTCTGGGTCGTCGAATTGGTAAGTTGACCGTGCATTCATGGTGATGACGCGTCAACATGTATAATTGGTATGATTTTGAATTCAATTCAGCGTGTAAGGGACGCGCAATCAATCACCCAGTCTCCAATCATTCCTAACTTGGATCAGAAACGCGTCTAATATGGTTAATTATGGTAGCTTGTGTCACAGTTGACTTTCCAAGTCAACTGTGAAGAACAAAAGGGCTCGTGATATAATAATTACACATTGGGGATTATTCCAAGTGTGTGTGTAGCCCAGATGGTTATGCTGATTGTGTTTATGACCCGGCTTGGGGCGCGGGTTCGATTCCCGGCCCAAGCATTATTTTTTTTAACATTTTATGTATATATATATATATATTATATATAAGTAATATAGTATTAGGGTTCCAAAAACGCCACAATAATAATTAAATGCGAACAATAATAATGGAACTTGACGTTTTTATTCATGATAATAGTAACGTACAAGTGTAAATGCATAATGTTACAGTCTCCCCTACTTTTAGGAACTTCGTCCCGAAGTTGGATTTGGAGAGTCTGGTGGAAAAAGATGTGGGTATTTAGACTTCATCTGGTCTTTACGTTCCCAAGTGAACTCTGGACCTCGTTTAGATTCCCAACGAACCTTAACGATCGGAATGCGACTGCGCTTGAGTTTCTTGACTCCAGTATCAACGATATCGACGGGTTTCTCGATAATGTGCATAGTTTCATCGATTTGCACATCTTCAAGAGGAACATGGAGGTTCTCATCTGCTAAGCATTTCTTGAGATTCGAAACATGAAAGGTCGGGTGAACATTGCTTAGCTCAGGTGGAAGATCAAGTTTGTAAGCTAGTTTTCCAATCCTGTCAAGAATTTTGAATGGGCCTACATATCGAGGAGCTAGTTTTCCCTTTCTACCGAAACGAATCACTCCTTTCCAAGGGGATACCTTAAGAAGTACAAGGTCCCCAACTTGAAATTCCAAAGGCTTACGACGTTTATCAGCATAGCTCTTCTAACGACTTCTAGCCTTGAGAAGATTATCCTGAATGAGTTGGATTTTGTCTGTGGTTTCCTGGATTAGTTCAGGTCTAGTGATCCGGGCTTCACCAACCTCAGTCCAACAGACAGGTGAACGACATTTACGACCATAGAGTGCCTCGAAAGGAGCCATGTTAATGCTGGCGTGATAAATGTTGTTGTATGGAAACTCGACCAAAGGAAGATGAGAATCCCATGCGCCACCAAAATCGATGAGACATGCCCTGAGCATATCCTCAAGTGTCTGGATGGTCCGTTCAGTCTGACCATCTGTTTGAGGGTGATAAGCAGTGCTCAGGTTCAACTTGGTACCCAAAGCATCTTGTAAAGAATCCCAAAAGTGAGAGGTGAAACGACCATCACGATCAGAGATAATGTCCAAACGTATACCATGACGACATACGACTTCACTTACGTACATCTTTGCCAACCTTTCCACAGAATACTTCTCACGAATAGGTAAGAAGTGGGTTGACTTGGTAAAACAATCGACGATTACCCAAATACTGTCAAAACCTTTGGGTGTATGAGGGAGTTTAGTGATGAAGTCCATTGCTATGCTCTCCCATTTCCATACAGGAATTTCTGGTTGTTCGAGCATACCAGATGGTCGTTGATGTTCAGCCTTGACCTTAGAACAAGTGAGGCATTTTGCAACGAAAAGAGCAATATCTTTCTTCATACCAGGCCACCAATATGAATAACGAAGATCTTGGTGCATCTTGTCAGCTCCAGGATGAATAGAATAACGAGACTTATGAGCCTCGTTCATGAGGAAGGTACAAAAATCATCACGGTCAGGAATCCAAAGTCGATTAAGAAAATAGAGTAGACCATCGGGTTTGGTTTCAAGTTGAGTCTCAGCACCACAAGACATTTCGTCGTACATGTTACCTTGGGTGACTGAAGTATGTTGAGCCTGTAGGATACGATCCTGAAGATCAGTACGAACTCTCGCACAATGAAGTTTGATACGCTCTTTACGACTGAGTGCGTCAGCCACAACATTCGCTTTGCCAGGATGGTAGCGAATTTCGCAATCGTAGTCGTTAAGTAACTCAACCCAACGTCGTTGCCTCATGTTAAGATTTTTCTGGTCGAAGACATGTTGGAGACTCTTGTGGTCCGTGAAAACCACACATTTGGTTCCATAAAGATAGTGTCTCCAAATCTTAAGAGCAAAGACGACAGCGCCCAATTCAAGATCATGGGTGGTATAATTCTTTTCGTGAGTCTTGAGTTGTCTAGACGCATAAGCAATAACCTTTCCTCGTTGCATGAGAACACAACCAAGACCTTGGTTTGATGCATCACAATAGACCACGAAGTCATCATTACAATCAGGGAGAGACATGATAGGAGCTTCACAGAGTTTCAGCTTGAGAGTTTCAAATGCTTCCTCTTGCTTTGGTCCCCACTCATAGGGTTTACCATTGTGAGTTAAGGCAGTGAGAGGAACAGCGATCTTAGAGAAGTTGGCAATGAATCGACGATAATAACCAGCCAAATCAAGGAAGGAATGGACTTCAGTTGGAGTTTTGGGAACACTCCAATTCTTCACAGCTTCGATCTTTGCTGGATCAACATGAATTCCGTTCATATCAATGACATGTCCCAAAAATTGAACTTCCTTAAGCCAAAATTCACATTTCGAGAACTTGGCATACAGTTTTTCTTTCTTTAGGAGACCCAAAATGGAGTGAAGATGTTGTTCGTGATCGGATTTTGATTTAGAGTAAATCAATATGTCATCGATGAAGACGATCACGAATTTGTCAAGGTAGGGTCTACAAACCCGATTCATTAAATCCATAAACACTGCGGGAGCGTTGGTCAATCCAAATGGCATGGCCATGAATTCATAATGACCATATCGTGTACGAAAGGCTATCTTGGGAATGTCTTCGTTGTGGACTCTAAGCTGATGATAACCAGAACGAAGATCAATCTTCGAGAAGTGGGTTGCTCCTTGAAGTTGATCGAAAAGATCGTCAATCCTAGGCAATGGATAACGATTCTTGATGGTGAGTTTGTTGAGTTCACGATAGTCGATACACATTCTAAGAGATCCATCTTTCTTCTTAACGAACAAGACAGGGGCTCCCCATGGAGAAGAACTGGGGCGAATGAAACCTTTATCAGAAAGTTCCTGTAGTTGACTGGCAAGTTCTTGCATCTCAGATGGTGCAAGACGATAAGGAGCTTTGGCGACAGGATTAGCACCAGGAACAAGATCAATCCTAAATTCCACTTGTCCAGCAGGAGGCAAACCAGGTAAATCCTCTGGAAAGACTTCAGGATAATCCCAAATGATTGGGATGTCTTGGATACTTTTGCCCTTTTTCTTCTTTTCTATCACGTTAGCTAAGAAAGCTGTATACCCCTTTCGTAAGTATTTTTGGGCAGCAGTACATGACATGAGCTTAAGCTCGCCACAAGGCTTCTCACCATAGATCTTCAAAATCTCACCAGATTCGAGAGGAATGCGAATGACTTTCTCAAAACACAGAATTTCAGCATGATGGGTTGACAACCAGTCCATGCCTACTATGACATCAAATCTTCCAAGATGCATAGGGATGAGATCGATAGAGAAAGTATGTTCATCGAGGTTCAGCACACAGTTACGAATAATAGAATCGATCGAGATAGACTTCCCATTAGCTACCTCTACCACTAAAGGTTCCTCTAGGTTAGTTTGGGTAAGTTAAGTAAAAGGTTCAAACTTTAGTGATACAAATGACCTATCAACTCCCGAATCAAATAATATGGATGCACAGTGGTTATTAACGAGAAACGTACCATTCACCACCTCGTTGTTGTCACGGGTCTGGTTAGCATTGAGATTGTAGGCGCGACCTCGAGCACCTTGGTTCTGGTTGCGGTTCTGGTTTTGGTTGCGGTTTTGGTTCTGGTTCTGGTTTTGGTTACGATTGGGGCAAGTATTGATATAGTGGTCTGGGCTGCCACACTCGTAGCACTGACCACGAGCCGGTCTGTTGTTTTGTTGGTTGGGAGCTGGGGTATTTCTGGCTGGGTTGTTTTGGGCAGCAGGGGCTTGGCAAGCGTTGGTGTAGTGTCCATACCGCTTACTGTTATTACATTGGCGGCATGGTCTGCCAGGAAGATGGTGGTATTGACAAGTGTTGCAAAGAGGGTGGCTCCCGCCATACGGCTTCTTGGCTGGGTTTTGTGCTGCAGGTGGAGTGGTAGCAACCATGTAGTTCCTAGCCTTGCGCTTCTTGTTGCTTGAGGTCTCGGGCTTAACCTCAATAGCGGGCTGAGGAGTGTCTTTTGCAGCAGTCTTCTTAGTGCCCTTGCGGAAGAGAGTACCGTTCTTCACATGATTATCAGTGAGAGTAGCCGCCAGACGTTTGGCTTCCTCCAAGGTGGCAGGATTCCTTCCCCACACTGTGTCCTGGATTTGCATGGGTAGACCACCGATATACTTCTCGATGGCTATAGGAAGGGGAGTGACTTTATGGGGCAACAATAAGCTAAGCTCGTGAAAGCGGGTATTGTAGGAAAGGTTTTCCCCACTATCTTGAGCAAGGGTGTGGAATTCATCTTCTAGCTTTTTAACCTCGTTGCGGGGACAGAACTCATCCTTCATAACCTCCTTGACTTGATCCCACGTCATAGCAAGTGCAACTTCGGCTCCACGGGTGCGCTTTTCCTCATTCCACCAAGTGAGTGCTCGTTTGTGAAGAACACTCATGGCGTAACGAACCTTAAAGTTGTCGGGGCACTCACTGTTAATGAAGGTATTCTCAATACCCTCGAACCATTGTAGGAGTCCTGTAGCTCCTTCTTCTCCACTGAACATAGGGGGATTACAGGAATTAAAGTGCTTAAGAGTGCAGGCTAGGAGACCATTCCCGTTCCTGTTGTGGTTTCCATTTCCGTTTCCGTTGCCGTTGCCGTTCCCGTTGCCGTTACCGTTCATCTGGATGACTTGAGCTAGTAAGTTAGGAACCGGAGTCGCGATTTGCTGCGCCATTTGGGCATCAACACCATTGTTGTTGTTGTTATTGTTGTTGTTATGGTTAGCGTCGTGGTTGTTGCTATTCACTTCATCTTGATTGTCACCATTGTTAAGGCGAGTGCTGCGACGTGGAGGCATGATCTGTAAGAGACACAATGAAATGAATGAGGTTATATAAGGAATGTAATCATTTATTCATTAATTAAAACGAATAAATGAAAACGTTGACTTATCAAAGATTCCAGATTCTAATAACATATGTAGACATGCTTTAGCCTATAAGTGAACACTCATCCCGAGAATTCCCAGGTAGGCATCCGGGTCCCTCGTCTGATTGGGATATATGCGCAATGCCAGCCTAGACAGAAGACTCAGAATACAGGCGTTCACCCTTCCAGATTGCACGTGTTCGTTATTAAAATCTAGAACTTCAACGGGATCTCAAGGTGGTTCAGGTTAAACCTGAGGATTTTGTCCTATTAATCTAGTGGTGGATCATGATTGCAGCAGACGAATAAGAGTAGTCACTTGTAGGCTTAGGGTTGTATAGGATAGGGATAAGATTAAGGAAGCAATTAGGATTTCAAGTAAGAGAAGCAAGTACTGTTTATGTCCCTAAGGTTATAGTCTAGATTATTTTCTAATAACCTAATTCCCTATAACCAAAGCTCTGATACCAATCTGTAACACCCCAACCGATGGCGGAAACATCGAGGTGTCACGTAAGAATGAGTATACAGTAGCACATGGTAATCAAATTTTAATTGAAATTAATTTAAAGTGCAAATATCCAAAAATGAACATACATAATGAGTTTTAAGTGGAAATCTAATACATCACAAAAAAACCAAACAAGCATAGACTTCAGTTTGCCTTCTCATGTAAATACTCTAGTCTTCATGCATCATTATTTCCTGTTGAGTTGTAAAAATGGGGGGGGGGGGGGTCAACTAGAAGTTGGTGAGAATACATAAGCCATGTCAAGCAAATAGTTTAAGTATAAAAGTTTAGCAATTCATATGTCTATCTTAAGTTTAAGTCTACATGAATAAACATGATATGTTGAATCGACATAATCAAACCTCCGACTAGTTTAGGTCCATCCCGTCATCCACGGTTCACCTTAATAATATGTTGGAACAATAACAATCACCCACGCTACCTATGTAGGAGGTACACGTATCCGGGTGGGATTGTCAATCCAATAGATCTATTATTGAGTATCGCCGGCTTGGCCATAGCTAATGATTATGTAATGTTGAAACTCGTTGAAACTGTTGTTGTTGTCTAAATCATGAGGCATTAAAGTTTACAACTAGACATGCATGTAGAATTGCTTAAGTATAATGTTGCAAGTATGAAGAATTGCATAAACATGGTTACGTAAACTCACCTTGGTATAGTATTAAGTCTTGAGAAAAAGTATGAGTGTAGCCCAAAAGATTGCCAAGTATTACCCTACGTATAAGGTAACAAATAAGTCTAAGTCTATCTAGTCTACAAGTATTTTCTAGGGTTTCGATTTGGGGATAAACATTTGTTGGATTAATAAATAAAATGTCTATTAAATAACAGAAATTTGATAATTAAATAACCGAAAGTCTTTTTTGTAAATTTTAAATTAAAGTTGGTCAAAATATAAAGTTTTAAGTATGAAAATAATTTTTATAAAATTATTTTCTTAAAAATGGATTATTAAATCTATTTTTTACAAATTGTCAAAATATAACTTTAATATTTAAAAATACTTAAATTAAAGAATTATTAATTTAAAAATTGTGTTTCTGTTCCAAATAATCAGAAATAATTTATATAAAATTTTGGTGCAAAAATATTGAAAAACGAATTTATTATGATTTATTTATGATTAAAACTAACAAAAATTGATTAAAAATATTAAATAAATGATTTTTCAGAAAAGTTTATTGTTATAAAAACTCAGAATAATTTTTGTGGAAATTTATAAAATTGTTTTGATATTTTTATAGAATTTTACAAATAAAATAGAATAAACTTGAATTATTTATTATATATAATAAATAAATAAATTTTTGAAAACTAAAAATTGTATGTTAAACTTTTTCACTAGATTAACATAATATAATTTTTGTAGAATTTATATAAGAGTTTTAGTATTTTAAAATGAATTTTTTAAAAAATATAAAGGAATATATATATATATATATATATATATATATATATAAGTTTAAATAAAAAGAATGTTTTGTTGAAGCCATGGTTCGAAACCGGGCCCTTGGCCGGTTCGTGTGTTTTAAATCACAAGCCCAGACCAACTGGTCTGGACCCTGAGAACGTTTGATTTCTGATTATTTTAATTATATAATGTATAAGAAATTTATTTATATGAAATTTAAAATAAAAAGATTAAAACTATTTTACACGGGACTCGAACCCGCGTGTGTGGGCAAACCAACATCAGACACAACCACCTGATCTAGATCAGGGGTTGTGTTTGATTCCAGTTTAAATAAAATATAACACATGTATTAAATCGTGTTCTTCCCCAATTATAACGTTCGAGCCCTAGATTTTACAATTGAACAAATTACACAATAATAACCTAATTAATCAAAGGGTTATTGTTGTGTGATTGCCGAAGATCAAAACCCACAAAACAAACATCACTTACAATTACGAATCGTGTGACTTTTGCTCGGTCAACAGGAATAGTCAAACACGAACAAGAACATTTGAACATCAGATTTAAATAAGAAATAGGAAATTGAGAGAGAGTATTCGGCGATTGTAGAAGGTTTGGGGAGGTCCAATTTATAGTGATAGGGTCTGGGTCGTCGAATTGGTAAGTTGACCGTGCATTCATGGTGATGACGCGTCAACATGTATAATTGGTATGATTTTGAATTCAATTCAGCGTGTAAGGAACGCGCAATCAATCACCCAGTCTCCAATCATTCCTAACTTGGATCAGAAACGCGTCTAATATGGTTAATTATGGTAGATTGTGTCACAGTTGACTTTCCAAGTCAACTGTGAAGAACAAAAGGGCTCGTGATATAATAATTACACGTTGGGGATTATTCCAAGTGTGTGTGTAGCCTAGATGGTTATGCTGATTGTGTTTATGACCGGGCTTGGGGCGCGGGTTCGATTCCCGGCCCAAGCATTATTTTTTTTTTTTGACATTTTATGTATATATATATATATATATATTATATATAAGTAATATAGTATTAGGGTTCCAAAAACGCCACAATAATAATTAAATGCGAACAATAATAATGGAACTTGACGTTTTTATTCATGATAGTAGTAACGTACAAGTGTTAATGCGTAATGTTACATGGAAGTTGGTTATCTTCGGACCACATGTTCCGATGGTGCCGAGTACCGAAGATCCCAAGGTTCAAGTGCCAAAGAAACTTGAAAACTACTCTGAGCAGGATTTTCAGAAAATTGAGTTAGATGCTAAGGCCTTCAGTATTGTGGCCATGGCTCTACCCAATGATATCTATGCTAGGCTGTTACACTGTAACAGTGCAAAGGAGTTGTGGGATGCTTTGAAAGAACAATTTGGTGGGACTGAAGAGGTTATTGAAAACAACCGTGAAATACTTAACCAACAATATGAAACATTTAGTCATGTTAAGGGAGAGTCATTAACTCAACACTTTGAGAGGTTTAACTGTCTCATTAGTGAACTAAAACTGGTTAGTCTAACTTAGCCTAATTCAACTTTGAACCATAGGTTTTTAAGATCATTACTAGACAAATCGGACACTATTGCTATATATGTTTATGAGAAACTCAATTGGATTTAAGGACCTATCACTAACCCAACTTCATGGTAAGCTCTTGACCTATGATAGAGAGCTTAAACAGAAAAAGAAGCTTCATGACTCTGGAAAAGTGTCTGATTATTATGTTTTTAGTAATACAACACTTTTGGGACAGGATGAGGTGCTTGGTAGTAGTAAGGATCAAAGTAATGATCATTTCATTGACATAACTTCAGGTTTTAACTCTGATTCTTATTCAACCAACTATGCTTTTGCTTCAAGTGGTGTTGATATCCAGGCATCTGATAACATATCCTTTAAGTATGATGACCTTAAGTACTTTGACCCTGATGATTGGGAAGAAATGGACATTATGCACCAATTGGCTCTGCTCAGTGTAAGAACTAACAAATTTTACAAGAAAACTGGCAGGAGATTTCCAGGGTTGACTGGCAGGTCAAAGGTGGGGTTGGATAAATCAAAGATTAAGTGTTATAAATGTCATAGACATGGTCATTTTGCTAGGGAATGTAGTAGTCAACATGGTATACCTATGATTACCTATCCAAATCAAAGGCCACAGACCAACACTTATCAGGTTTCCCATAATAACCTTGGACCAAATGTGCAAAACACTGCTCATTTCGCACAGTCCTCTACCACTGTTCCTGTCCTGTATGTCCAAACCATTGTTCCACAGATCCACCATGTTCAAACCCCCTGTTGCTCAGGCATATGTGCCAATGACTGCTGCTCCACCCTCTGCTCCTATGGAGACCAGTCAACAGAGTTTCTTCACACAAGCTTTTGTTGATTGGAGCAGTCTACCAGATGAGTTAACTGATGAGAACTTTGCTCTTGTAGCTGAAGCTGAAAATGAACCATAAAATTTTTGTTTCATGGCTATGGATACAATAGTGGTAGAGGTGGATTCTGAGGATGTGGTGACTGAATCTGAAATTGTGATTAATGATATTGTTAATGTAGTTGTTTCTGAAGAAAAGTCTGAAGAAGAGGTTGTGAATCTCTCAGATCCCTGGGGTGAAGATTGTGAGTGCAAGTGTGAAATCGGCAGTTTAAAACATGAAGCAACTATAACCAAAGACCAGCTCCAAACTATGGTGTCAAAATATCATAGTTGTAAAAAGGAGCTTGAGGCCACCCAAGTTGAATGTGAAAAATGGGTGGAATCATGTAAAGGTTTTGAGATGCTCCTCAACAAACAAACCAAAAGTCATGTGAAGTTTGGTTTTGGTTTTGGAACCACTGCCCAAGCTTTTGAAAACACTGACAAAAGGGAACAAAAGTTATTGGAGGGTCAAGAGATTAAAATCACTCAACCTGATGGCAAGAAAATCATTCTTGAAAGGCCTGAGGGTTCCTCATCATTTGCTAAACTTGAAAAATATGAATTTAAACCTACTTAGTATGATGAGTGTGATACTCTTAAGAACTTCAAACCAGTTGATTTCAAAACCCCTAATGGTAAGAAAGCACCACAGGCAAAGGTCATTCTCTTGAAAGACCTTCCAGTAGATGCTCAAACATCTGTTGAAAAGAAGGTTAAAAAAGGGAAAAAAAGAAAAGACTGTACACTTGTTTTGTGATTTTTGTGAAAAGAAGAATCATGTTACTAATAACTGTTTTCTTCTAAAAGCATATGATATCAACAAATGAACAAGTGTGTGTGATTCTAAGACCACATGCTCAATATGTGGTAAAAAGAATCACAAAAGCAAAGAGTGTTTGTACCTCAAAAATTTTAATGTCAAAATACAAGAGTACAAGGCTAAAACTCTTGCAAGTCAAGTGGTGAGTACTCCAAAAGGAAAGCCCAAACAGACTTATGTTCCAGCCCAAACATTTGTTACCAAAAGTCTTGAAACATCTGTTCCCAGGGATGTCCAACTAACAGATGCTCCACCCACAAACAAGTACCGAAAAGGATATGGACAACCACTTTGTCATAGTCTTTCACATGTTTATGAAGAACCCAAGAGGCCTTCAAAACCAAGAGTGAACAGAAATCCCTATGGTTACTATCATCTGACAGGAAGTGATCAAGCATCTATTGCACCAAGTGTTGACATCCAAGCACTGGAAAATGGTCCGCAAATGTCGTTGAACTTGGTCCAAAAACTAGTTCAAACCACTAATCATCTTCCTAAGCTTGAGGCTGAAAAGTCTGTGGACCCATCCAAAGCCAACTTGGCTTTAGACACTCACAAAAACTAATCCATTACTGATGTGCAAGGAGCTTCTGCTTGCTTAGATAGTCTGTGGTATGTAGATAGTGGAGGCCCCGGGCACATGACAGGATGTAGAGCCCTTCTTATGGACTTCTTAGCTCATGGAGGGGGTGATATATCCTCTGGTAATGATTCAAAAGGTAAGGTGTTGGGTTCAGGGAATGTTCAGGCTGGGAAACTCATGTTTGAAAATGTCAATCTTATTGATAATCTTAAATTTAATCTTCTTAGTGTATCACAAATGAGTGACAAAGGGTATGGCTCATTCTTCACTAAGAAAACTTGTAAGATTATTGGGCCAGAAGTGCTGAAAAAGATTGACATCATCATTGCTGAGAGCAAAGCACAACTTGTTGCTCATAGGAGTGGAAATGTGTATATAGTTGATATGTTGAAGAACAATCCTATGGCAAATGTCTGTCTGTTTTTTGCTGCCTCCACCAAAGAGACAGAATTGTGGCATAGGAGACTGGGTCACCCCAACCTTCCAACAAACAACTCACTCTCCAAACAAAGCCTTGTAAGAGGTCTACCATCAAAAGAATTCAAGTGTGATGAGCATTGTGTTTCCTGCTTAAAAGGGAAACAACATAAAAGCTCTTACAAATCCACTAATGAGTCCAAAACAAGTCAATGTCTTCAATTGTTGCACATGGACTTGTTTGGCCCAGTTAAAATCATGAGTCTAAGAAGAAAAAGATTTTGCCTTGTCATAGTTGATGATTTTTCTAGGTTTACATAGACCTACTTTTTACACTCTAAGGATGAGACTACAGGTATCTTGAAGGACTTTGTCACCAAAGTTGAGAAACAATATAACTTGCCAGTAAAAGTCTTTAGAAGTGACAATGGAACAGAGTTTAAAAATAAGGAGTTGGATGATTTTCGTGTGTCAAAAGGAATTGTGAGGCAGTACAGCATTCCAAGAACACCAGAACAAAATGGGGGGGGGGGGGTTGAAAGGATAAACAGAACTCTCATTGAGGTTGCAAGAACCATGCTAGTAGATTCTGGTTTGCCACTGTCCTTCTGGGCAGAAGCTGTAAACACTGCTTGCTATGTTCAAAACAGAGTTTTAATCAACCCAAGACATCAAAAGACTGCTTATGAAATTCTATTCAAAAGCAAACCATTAATCTCATTTTTCAAAATCTTTGGCTGCCCATGTTTCATTTTAAATCTTCAAGATTCCATTTCAAAATTTGCAGCCAAAGTAGATTGTGGGTATTTTCTGGGATATTCTTCTACTGTCAAGGCCTATAAAGTGTTTAACACAAGGACCAGGACAATAGAAGAAACTCTGAATGTAAAGTTCAATGAACTTTCATCCTTAAAAATCCCAGCAAATTCTGCTAAACTGTTTGATTTAGACAAATTCAAATTTGAAGATATTACTGCTAAAGCTGACCGTGCAGGTATTCCACAGTCTCCACAACAAGACTACAAAATGGATGTTGTGATCCCAAGTCACTACAAAGTCACTTCTGTATCAGGGGAAGCAGATGTTCAACACACCTATCAAAACTCTGCCACAACTGTGTCAACCACTGTTGGCCAGCCTTACCCTCAAACCACTGCCTCATCAACCTTATCCACTGTTCAATCATCTGTTGACAAAAGTCCAACATTTGTTGACAAAAGTCAGTCTAATTTTACAACAATTGGACCCATTCCCCCACTTCCATTTCAAACATCTGTTGGTACTACAGAAGTGCAAATAGATGTTACATCAATAGAGTCACCAAACCTCTGTCCTTCACCTCAAAATGCCATCATACCATATCAGGGAGATTTAATCTACCTAAGAGCTCATCCACCAGACCAAATCATTGGCAACATCAGAGTGGGTGTGCTCACAAGAAGCCAATCCCCAAACATCTGTCTTTTTGCAGGCTTTCTATGTCTCACACAACATCTCAAGTACCAAGAGGCACTAAAAGACAACAGTTGGGTAGAAGCCATAGAGGAAGAGCTCCTTCAGTTTAAAAGACATCAAGTATGGGAACTTGTACCACTTCCAAAGGATGTCTGTCTAATTGGCACAAAGTGGGTCTTCAAAAACAAAACGGATGAAAGGGGTATTGTGGTCAAGAATAAAGCCAGGCTTGTGATTCAAGGCTTCAGACAAGAAGAGGGGATAGACTATGATGAATCCTTTGCTCTTGTAGCTAGGCTAGAAGCTATCAGACTCTTCGTAGCCTTTGCTGTCAACCACAACATCAAGATGTATCAGATGGACATTAAATGTGCATTACTTTATGGCAAAATTCAGAAGGAGGTCTATGTATGTCAACCACCTGGTTTTGAAGACACATTCCATCCTAATTATGTCTACAAGCTCAACAAAGCTCTGTATGGACTCAAACAAGCACCTAGGGCCTGGTATGAAACTCTTTCCACCTTTCTCTTATCCATTGGTTTCACAAGAGGTAAAATTGATAAAACTTTATTTCTAAAATGGAGAGGGAAAGATTTAATGGCTGTTCAAATATATGTGGATGACATCATTTTTGGATCCACATGTAACAAAATGTGTGAAGAGTTTAGAGAACTCATGACAGCAGAGTTTGAGATGAGTGACATGGGTGAACTTCAGTGCTTCCTTGGTCTCCAAGTGAAGCAGTTGCAAAATGGCACATTCATTCATCAAAACAATTATGTTAAAAACTTACTAACCATGTTTGAGATGAATGATTGTAAGCCATGTAGTAGACCCATGAGCACAGCCAAGCTATACACTATTGATGACAAGGAAGAACTGGTTGACCAGACACATTACAGATGCATGATTGGGTCTTTATTGTACTTAACTACATCTAGGCCAGACATTATGTTTGACACTTGTGTTTGTGCAAGATCTCAGGCTTCACCTAGAAAGTCAAACCTTATTGCTGTGAAAAGGATATTCAGATACCTAAAAGGTGCTCCCACACTTGGTATCTGGTATCCTGCTAATGGAAACATTGAGCTTTCAGGTTATTTAGATAGTGATTTTGCTGGCTGCCACACCACAAGGAAGTCTACATAAGGAGGGTGCCAATTTCTAAGGAATGCCTTAGTCTCATGGAAAAGCAAAAAGCAAGCAGCTGTTATAACCTCAACAACAAAGGCTGAATACATTGCTGCTGCAAGCTGTACAGCCCAACTCATGCGGCTTCAAAATCAACTGCTGGATTTTGGTATAACTGCACTAAAGACTCCACTCATGCTGGACAGTCAAGCTGCTAAAAATATCATCTAAAATCCAGTCTCTCATTCAACCACAAACACATAGACATCAGACACCACTTTGTCAGAAATAGCTATGAAAAAGGTTTGATTTCTCTGCACCATGTTCCAACAGTGGATCAGTTGGCAGATGTGTTGACAAAAGCTTTAGACACATCAACCTTTGAAAAACTGATTTCTAGGATTGGTATGCTAAACATGGATTAAACAACAAAAATGTTTTAAATAAAAATATTAAAATGTTTCAGAAAATCAAAATTCATCCTTAAAAATAGCAGTTTAGTTGAAAAATCTATTTCAAATATCTGATCAGATAAAACAACCACTGCTTGGTTGAAAAATCTGTTTTTAAACGTCTGATCAGATAAAACAACTGTTTCCATTCTATATATATATATATATATATATATATATATATATATATATATATATATATATATATATATATATATATATATATATATATATATTAAAAAAAAACAAGTGCTGTTAGCATCAACACTTTGGTAATTCAACAGTTGTTTGCATCAGTCCTTTGGCAACAGATGTATGCCACCAGATGTTTGCCACGTCTGCTCTCAAAAGCAGAGTTTTGGCCACATCAGCGGTTTCATCCGAGACTATAAAAACCATGTTTTACCACAACAGATGTTACACTGTCTCATTATATTCAAAATACTGAAACTGCCTTCTTCAACCTCTAACCCCCATTCTAATTCCTTTCATCCCCACACTCGAAATCCATTACAATGGATCTTCAAGCTAAAGCCACCCACAATTACCTTCCCTGTCTTGTTAAAACAGATGAAAACATCCCGTTCCATACCACCATCGACAATATTCTCAAATCCAAATACCTAGCAATACTAACCGCTGATGCACCCATCCACATCGATACTCTCCAAGAGTTTTGGTTAAATGCAGATGTCCTTCTATATGAAAAAAAGCCTACTACCATTATCTCAAAAATTGGAGATACAAATATCACCATTACCCCCAACTGATATCTACAACCTTCTCATTGAATGACCTGTCAAGTAACGATTCTTTCCTTAAGGCTGAACTTCACACTAAGTTTCATGAAAGGGGTTATGATTCACAAATGACTAGTTCAACTCTTTTCAAAAAGTTTTTTCCACCAGTCATGAAATTTTTCTTTCATACACTCCTTCTCTGTATCTCTGCTAAATCTACTTCTTTTAATGAAATCCCATTGAAAGTTCAGTACTTGGGAGATGCTATGTAGTCAGAATCTGACTACAGTCTATCCGAGGCCCTGTTCTTGGATTTAATAGCAAATATGAAGGGAATAAAGTCTGGGTCAAACAATGCTTTTCTGATATACCCAAGACTTTTAACTATAATCCTACAAAAGGTTTTGCCTAAAAAAGAGTTTAAAAAGGGTAAATCATTTCAAATGAAGAGTCTAACAGATGAAACTTTTGCAAGAATGCTTGGTCCAAACACCCAAGAAAAAGTGTCAAAAGTTAAAGTTTCTAAAACACAAGCAAAGAGTGTTAAGACAACAATTGTTGACAAAACCTTTGTTGCTGAGCACACTGCTCCTGGTGATCATGGTACTACATCCAGTACTGTGAAACCCACACCAGCCACCTCAAAAAGAAAATACCCATCCACAAAAAATACCAAGAAAACCAAAAAGGGACAAGAAACCATTGTTGTTACTTCCTCACAACAGTTGGAGATATCTCATCCTGACCTACCTCCTCATGAATCCTCTCAAAAGGATCATGTTGTAAGCCAAGGGGAAACACATCATGAGGCATATGAGTCACTTGATCATATGCTCATAAGCCCATCTCCCAGGGCTACTTCTCTTTTAACTCCTCAACCCTCACCATCACATGTCCTTCCATCAATGAAACCATTGTTCGAAGCTATTGACAAAACTCAGGATATTCTCAGTTCCACTCCATCACCTATCACTGAGAGCATAATTCAACAAGTGACTGGGACTGAGAAAAATCAATTAGCTAGCCCACGAACAGAGGAGGTTACACCCATTGAGTTCAATGAAACTCAAGGTGATTTTTCAAGTGTAGCAGCCACTACTGATGTAGAGACCATTGTCTCATAACAGGACAGTGGTTACATAGCTAAGACTTCCTTGAAGGCAACAACTGATGAGGCCACCATAGTGACCCCAAAATCAGTTGGAAGTCCCAAGAACCAAGACAAAGGGGCATCTGGTTCCCATTCTATGGACTCACCTACTAGGACTGAACCAGTTATATCTATCACTGGTAGGAATCCAGATGATCCTATTAACTTAGGTGATAGGTTAAAATACCAAGAATTGACTGATAGAGTTCATTCCATTGAAACCTTTCTTGCTGATATCAAGACAGATCTCAAGACAATCATGGTCTCCTTGGCTGCTCTAACTAAAAGTCAACCATCCAAAGAAGAAATTGCTAGTGAGCTATTGAAATCTGTTTCCCCCATCATCATAGCTTATAGAAAACTAGCAGACCAAACTCATGAAACCTACATGGATCAGATCAGGACAATGGTACAGATACCCAAGCAGATATTAAAGCCATAAAAGACCATCTGCTGAAAACCACAGGCTCTGCCCCTACCACCATTCGTAGATATGAAGATGATGATGAGTTCACAGCTGATGATGCCAAAAAGGGGGGAGAGTGGTAGAGATAGATTGAAAAAGCTAAAGCCCTTTGGATGTCCACCATCACAAGAAGGTCAATCACCAAAGTCTACTGCCACAAAACCAGAGTTTGCACCACCAGCACAACACCCTAATGATCAAACCACTGCAGATGCTGAAGTTGTCAATGTAGGTAAAGCAAAAGAAGTTGATCACTCTGCAAATGTGATTGCTGAAAAGGCTGCTGAAGCTAAGCAGAAAAGGCTCGACACATTGGAAGTCAAGGCAGAGGCTCTAGTGCAAAGAAAGATAGACCAACAATAGGAAGTTGAAGATGTTGGCTCCTCTAAAGGGAAGAAAATGTCTGCAAAACACACCAGACAACCACCATCTAAAACTGCGGCGAAAACTGCTGCTGCTAAAACAACTACTACTAGAACCACTACTGCCACCAAAACCACTGCTACCACCAAAACAACTGAACCTACAACCACAACCACCAAACCAACAACTGAACCTACCACCACAACTACTAATACAACACCTACAACCACTTCACCACCTAAATCCCAAACATCTGTTGGCCCTGCACAAGTGCCAACAGATGTTAACACAACCACTGCCGCAACACCACCATAACCTCTTATCTTGTACAAAAGGAAGAGAAAATCAACCTTTGTGGTACAAGATGAGAATATACAAATCTCACCACCTTCCACTTCAACAACCAAATCTGCACCCATACCAGCCATTCCACTTACATCATTCTCACCACACACTACTCAATTCACATCTTACATCTCACAAACCACCACCATCCATCACACCATTGGCTGCACAGTATCCTCTTGAGCTTGATCTACTCAAGGGGGAAATGCAATCCTTCTATAATACTGAGGATCCATCAGAAAGAACTTTCCAATCTTTCCCAAATTTCCCTGTCCCAAGAAACATAGATCAATATCTAAAATTAAAAACTGAACAGGCAGATTTAATCATCAAGGAGAGATGTAAAGGAAAGGATGACAGGACTGCTCAGGGCATCCATTCAGTAGAGCTTAGCAAACTGAGAAGGATTGAAGATTTTGCTAAGACCCTGAGCAACTCCATGTCCACCATGCCTTTCAACAGTTATTTGGAAAGGGTGGTAAGGGAATCTATACTTGACTAGATCTTGGCAACCATGCCCTACAAAGCAAACAAGAAACAATTTGCAGGCTGGACCACTCATGCTCTTCAAGAAGAACTTCTAAGAATTGAAGAAATGGCCAAGAATCCTCCAGTGAAAGTCTCTGCCCTTGATTTTAGGAAAGGCAGAGATCCAGCTAGAGCCTTAAAGTTTAAAAGGATGAGAGAAGAGATTGTGGCTGCAAAATATGGAGAGATGAGGTCAGTTGCAAGATGGGCTGAGCTAAGGCTGGTTGAAACATACAACAAGCTGGAAGAGAATAGAAAGACTGATCCTAGACTGCCCAGAAAACCAATTTACTCAGATGCTCCCATGGTTAAGATACCTCAACATGCCTTTACACTTGACAGCTTGCTTGATACTTCTGACCTATCTATTGCTGCCAAGAGACAGTTCAGAAGACAGAAGGAAATGTCTGAAGAAGACCAGAAGAAGTTTGTTGATACATTTGGAAAAAAGGGTATCTACAACCAAGTCCATTATTTCTCTGATCCCATAGCTGATGAACTCAGAAAACTCATTGGGAGACCTACATCACCAAAATCATCTAGAATAAACTTGCAACTCAACAAATCCTCTTGTTCAAAAATTCTAAATTGGAAGGTCAACAAAGACACCCATGAATTGACATTGCTCAGATCAGATGGAGAAGCTCAGAAGTTTAGTATGGATGATGCACATGGCCTATGTGCAGATGACCTCCAAACTTTGCTGAACTTAGAGGTTGAAAGAGATGCAGAAGACCTCTTCTCATTGAACTTTTAATTACAATTCAAAGGGAAAATCAGAGAAAGTCCGATGAGGAATAAAGATCAACAATAAAGCTTAGTTTTGGCATCATCTGTTCTAGGGGGAGATTGTTGGGTCTGCTGACCTGGAGAAGAACAGATGATTGGAAACCAAAATATAATACATATTGATCCTTAATAAAACAACTGCTAGAGAACAACTGTTGATCAAAGGTCTGATAGAGAACAACTGATAGAGAACAACTGCTGGAACAACTGCTGCTTACAAACGTCTGATAGAGAACAACTGCTAGAGAACAACTGTTGATCAAAGGTCTGATGAAGAACAACTGCTGATCAAAGTACTGACGACTAAAGGTTTGTTGGATCCAACAACACTTAGGCTCCAACAGATGATTCACGACCATCAGAGGTTACCTAACAGTTGTTTACCTATCAGTGGTTTCCAATGTAATAGTGTTTGTCTCATTAGATGTTTTATGTTGTTATTCTGTTAGATGTCACTGTCTTAGGTGACATCAACCTAGGTCATCAGTAGTTTAGATTGTCTATTAATAAAACAGTGCATGTACTGTTCTATTTATCACTCAAAACAATCTCTTAGACAAACTTACACGAGTGATCAGGCTGAGGGGGAGTAATTGTAATCGTTTGTAATCATTCAATCATATATGAAAGCTTTCGATTCTAAAAAAAATATTCTCTTGTTTTGATTTATAGTTTATCATTCCGCTGCACTTTCCATTTATAGTTTACTTCTTTCATCATTCATTTACTTAAACTATCAAAACAATCAAACTCAGATCCTAACACCTCCTAAGTCCAGGGCTGCTGGTGCTTCGAACAAGAGGAAGGTTAGTTCCGCTGCCACCATTGCTCAGGAAATCACCCCTTTTAAAGGGTTAAGCTTTGATGATGGTTTGAACATGATCTCCCAGTTCACTCTATAGGTATGGTCTTATCCTGAGGGTGGCATTGAAATGTTAATGGTAAAAATAATTTCTAATGTGAAATACTTACTTCTCTCTTCTCCCCTGCCAAGGTCATGAATATTTGTCGAAATCTGTGGACGCTATTACCAAAGATCATCATGATGCTCAAACTAAACTTGAGGATGTTCAGAAGATTGCTCATGATAAGGGCAAGAATCTTGAGAGCAAGTTGACAGAGACGTAGACTGAATTGAAGCGGGTGAAGGCAGAACATGCTCAGGCAATGTTGGACCAGGAGAAGGAGATGGAAAAATACTGGAACGAACTAATGATATCTGCTAGCATATCTGTTTTACAGGCTAGATTGGAAATGGCTCTCCAGTCTAGGAATCCTGGTTTCAAGCCAGAGGACTGGGATGTTGATGCTTGGAGGGAAAAGGTCAAGAGCCTAGGTGGAAAGGATGTGGATTTCAAGCCTGTTCCTATTGCAGATCCTAAAGAAGCACTGAAGGATCCTGAGGATGTTGGGGTAAAGGAAGCAGAAGCTAAGGTGGCAGCGGTGGTGAAAGATCTTCAAGTGGGCGATAAAGGATATGAAGACTAGGCTGGAGCCCACTTTTTATATCTTTTTGTGGTAGTGACTCTCGTAGTCTAAGGTTAAACAATTTCAAACAATTTCTACTTGGTATTTAATAACTTAGGATATTATAAGGTTTGGGGTGGAGGGATCTTGGTTTCAAGATGAAGTCCCAAATCTATTACTGACCCGGACCTTAGATGTTGACCCCTAGTGGATGGGTCCTAGTTTTGGATGAAGCCAGGGGTTGACATTAGTTTTTGATTATGATGCATAAATAATATGACAACAACTTTTGACCTTACATCCTTGTGTTCTTTCCTTTTGGTATTCTGCAAACATTAGCAAATGGTAAATATAAAGAAATGATATAAATGATACCTTCATTTTTCGAAAATAATTCTCTTAGATTGATGTCTTGAAGATGTCCTTCATTCTTCCTTTTCATCCTCAAGATGATACTCAGTACCTTGAGGATATCCCCAGTTCTTGTTTCTTTAGCATCCTCAGGATGGTCTTCGTTATTCTGAGGATGTTCTCAGTATAATATCTTCAAGATAGACTTTGAGACTTTTTTCTTTTTCAGAGAAAGTTTAACAATAACCTGAATAAAGGAAAACATTGTTATTATACTGGTGACTATACCTTTAAGTGAACTAGGGCCAAGCCCATTTAGAATGACTTGGTGAAAAACCAACATGTAGCTTCTTGAGAATATCTGGTGATAAGGCCTATCGTAATATCTTAGGAATAGCTGGCGACAAGACCCTGGCGACTAGGCCAAATACGTAAGAGACATTGAAAAATGTCTAAACCTTAAGAGTTCAATATATATCTCTAAAGTTATGAAATTGTCAGCCACTTTTACATGGACTGGTCCCACCATCCTGAAAATATATATGAACAACGTGTGCACCAGGCGGGGTTGCTAACCCAATGAGAAAGGTGAAAACCTTTAAACCTTAGGAAGGTGTCGGACACCTTAACGGAGGAGAGGGCGGCCAGCCCTCTAATCTTCAAATTGTTCCATCTTTAGGATGGTACTGCAAGATTCTCGAAATGGACAAGTGAAACTAACCAGACATCTCAGGATGTAATAGGTGAAACTAACCAGACATCTCAGTAGCTTGGCTTGTAGTAAAACTCTTTTCTATTTCAAAATTCCTTGCCGAGGGAGATAACTCTATTATTTCCTTGTGTTTAATAAAAGCAGTGTCTAAGGGATGAACAAGTTTTCCAAAGCAAGCACCTGGAAAACGGAAATAAATCAGAATATTAGTAGCATCCTCAGGATGCTCTTATTATTTTTCTCTTATTTAGAAAAGCATTTACCACTTTTTTACCAGGATATAGGGATATCATCCCCATAAGGAATAAAGTCCATTCTCACAAAAAAGAACTTAGACTTCCAAGGCCTATCAGATCTTATGACATTATACACGGAGGAGGTTGCTTATTGATGAGCTGAAGAACATAACGGCTTGACCCGTGTGTTTTCAACTTATAAATATATGACAGGTCCTCAATCTCAAGTTGAATGCCATGATTTTTAATGATCATATTGCAGACCCTTAAGAACCTCCAGATATCAGGCATGGCCTGGGCAAAAGCCATCCCTGTTGCATCAAAGAACTCCTTGATGAACTCTGGGAATGGATACCTAAGACCAAGTTGGAATGGCTGGTAGAAGAAGCAAACCCAAATAGAAGAGGCAAAATCAGACTTTGCATTTGAATCGTAGGGATGAAAAATAGCTGAACTAGGGAAGGCCCAAGAGTTCTTAAGGGCTTGAATGTCCCTATCATTGAAAGTGCAAACTTCTTGATCAGGTTCATTAAGCAAGTTTTGAGGTGTGAAATCCTTGGGGATTCCAACACTTCCAGACACTCTGGTTAGCTTCTAACTCATTCTCAAAATGTTTGTTTTAGAAAAACTTTGAAGGATCAAGGGAAAAAATAAAGCAAGAAGGAAGAGAAAATAATTACCTTTTTTAATAATCTCGTTTGATTATAAAGAAGGAAGAAAAGCTAGATATAGGCGGTGTTGGTGGTGAAAATCCTCAGGATGATTTTACCTCACATCCTCAGTATAGCATCTTCAGGATGCTGAAGGATATGACAGACTTCAGGATATAACTATATTTCAACATGTGCACATCCCAACGATGGACTAACGAACTATCTTTATATGACATGATTGCAGGTACAACTAAGTTATAATATGGACTTGAAACTGTTTTCCAACGTTTATATTATAATAACTCAGTCAAAGAAGTTATTAGTAGAAGAGTTACACTTGCAAGCCAAGGTCCAAACTTGAACAAGGAGTCAACAATGTAACCGACAAGCATTAAAAAACAGGCGAAGAAAGGGGAAACCGTTGCTACAATCATGTTCATATTTTTGAGGGCTTCCAGCTGTATTATGTTAAGTGAACTCCCTCCATCTATTAATATCTTGCGAACAAAATGGTTAGTAATATATAATGTAATGACCAAACCATCATGGTTGTTATGGTCAAAAATTACTTGCTAGAAATAACCTTGTTTTCCAAATTAGTAAAATTGAGGTAGAGTGCTAGTATAGTAAAAAATTAGTGTTATTTTCCGGATAGTGACTTATAAGCAATAATATGAAAACTATGCTCGGGATGGTTAGGCTAAAGTTGAGGATGGACAGTTGTATCCTTAGGATGCAACTGTATGGTAAATCAAAGAAACAGATAATCTAAGCACAAATACACGAAGAACAACACACGATGTATGAGGAAAGCACTTGATCAGTTGTAGATCGCCTGCATAAAACCTCGGGAGGAGTCTAGGGTCATGCCTTTGTTTGTTAATATTACTAGGGTAAAAATAAGTACAACTTTGGATGAATGAGTGACGAGTGTACTAAGATTATAATGATTTGTGCTAAGTGTGTGAGTTTTCTATAAGCAGCGGAGTGTATGTGTAGTTCAGGTGAACGTGTTGTGTCATATACTCGTCAATCATTCTCTATTTATTGTACATGAAATTAAATAAGAGATCCCATTTAATCCGATGGTCTTTAATGGTCTTCAAGACGTTTTCAAATGATACCCCGCAATTTCTGGTTCTTAACTTAATCAAACTCTAGTAACTTGCACTTGGATTCCTTGCATTCTACCTAGCTAAGGTTAGATAGATAAGTCACACGTGCACACACGAGATGTATATGTACCTATGGATTATCATTTAATGAACATATGATACCTATAAATACATGTTAATATCGTCATCAATTCCTAGTTTATACACAACACATTAGCGCATACTTAGATGTTCCTATGTCTAAAGCAATTAAAGAATAATCCTACACATCTACTCGATCCGAATGAACTTGTAATAACTAAACACTTGACGAGGTACATATGTTACATACACCAAGATGAACTAGTGGACAATCTACAAGCCTCCCACCTAGCAATGATCATCGGCCCAAATAAACATTTCTCATCCATCAACATCACTTGACAACTAGTAAGTTATACCAATTAAGGGCCTAAACTTTTGTTACAACTCTTGATACCCATGGATCCATACCACAAATACACTAATTCCCCATGTGTATATTTCAACCAAATAGAAACAAGCTAAGAACTCTCATGTGTCACCATCACACAAGTACCAAAGTTTATACACAAATGGAAAGAACATTAGAATGTGCATCACCCAACATAACCACCCTTACCTCTTTCTCACCCTTGACAACTAGCGGTTAGGATGAATGACAAAGACAAGACATGGAAGCTTCTAACTATCACTATCATCCAAACACTTCTCCTTTTCCTTTTGTCTTAAGCCGATCGAATAGAAGCCAAGAGTAAGCATGATTAGATGTCTAAGTTACACCAATATAGTAATGAGACAAACATTCTATGATCCATCTAATAAGTTAACCATACCCCTTCCTATACTCTTACAACCCTACGGCTAGGAACACACACACACACAAGACAAATGGTTTCATGGAAATGTAGATAAAACAAGGATGATAGATCCATTCCCAAGGTTGAGAACTTGACTCTTTGGGAGGGATTATAATTGGCCAAGGGAAGGAATGAGTGCAAGCTATGGATAGTTGTCAACCTTAACAAAAACCTTAATCCATTAATAGATGAGTCAACATATCCCTTTAGTCCATAGCTATCTATAATCGGCTAGAATCAAAGAGCCCACAACCATTCTTAAGTCACTATCTTTCACTCACCTATGACTAGTCACTTAAACAATAGCAAACATCAAGAAGCTAGTTCATACCCCTTTTTTTTCTCTATACACTAGCCGATCCACTATAAATAGAGGCCACATCTCATTCTCAATTGCCACACCAACACATTCTTTCACTCTCTAAAAACTTTCGGGTATCTCTCATAGAAGCCGAAGCCTTGCAAGAGCTTGGAGGAGGCTTGGAGACTATCCAACCTTCGATCCATCTCTAGGTAAGATTCCCATACCTTCGAGTTATATTCTAGTCTAGTCTACCCTCTTTAATCGGTCCTAGTTGGCTAAGACACATAAACAGAAACACATTGTCTTAGATCTTGCTTAGTCTTCCACTAGTGAATGTATTGTTGTAACATTACAAGAAATCGGCTTATGTTACACCTCTAGAAGGCCGAAGCTACACTGTTGTGCCATGTAGATTACATATATCACCATGGTTAGCATCTACTTGTCATAGGACACCCACTTGATCCAAGCTTAAGGTTTAAGACTAATGTAGTGATTAAACTAACCTATGTTCCATGAAAACATACCAATAACACTTCCCAAGCCATTACTAAGTCCAAACATACCAACTTGATCCATGTTACAATCGGCCTAAGGCCCTATGTGGGTCTTTGTAATCAGACATCATCTAATAACATGTGTTAGCAAGGTTAGAGCATTTGTTAGCCTCCATTTAGGTGTACGATTTCCCTAAACACATGTTAAGAGAACTATCATAATCACAAACACATAAAACAAGGTTCACACAACTCCATAACCAAGTCCTCAAGTGTCGGGTAGACAAATTGTATGATAAACAATTAGAACTTGCGATTTATCTTGCTTTCAAATGAATTATTTGGTAATTTCTATCACGACGATAGTATCTACATAATTCAGCTTCACTAGACCACAAGCATCTCTATCAAGTGAGTTTCACTACTCTTTTTCTCAAAAGCATGCGTCTCGGAAGGAGACAACTTTCTAAACTTTTTCATAGTCCGGTTTGGGACTACTTTTACACATCCCGGATTTGGGGTGCTGTGATTCACAGGGTGAATCTGCATTCACTAATTCATGTTTTATGTCCTTTGTGAACTAAACACACTCTATCACTCTAAAGTCCTTATTATATTATTGGGTTAATCGCTGGTGGCGAGCGGGGTATCAGTTGATAGTGCTATTAGGTTGTGCAGCAACCTCATGCTTGTGTGCTTGTGTGCTTGTGTCACGGGCATGAACTTTTGACCACGCTCTTGAGGAGCTGACTAGTGTTGATAGACACTGGTACTAAGGCAGCATAACGAAAGTTAACACACTGTATGTTCCCAATAATCAGTTGTTTAGTTACAATGAGTGGGTTAGCTACCCCTGGCATCTGAATTAGCTACTACTCAAAAACATGGTCTTGAGGACCTACGTATTTACTTAACTTTGTGAACTCACCAGCTTTATGTTGATACACCATTATTATACCTTTTTGCAGGACACTAGCTCGAAGCACGAGTAGGGCATGCATAATATAGCATCGTGGGGATATGAATACTTATCTATTTCCGAATGTTAAATTATCTATTACGTTTTCGAACGCGTTGTTTTACGCAGACTATTTGGATAACTATTATCTTTAAATTTCGCTTCCGCAACTATTGAAATATTTGATTATCTATGAAACTTGTTTTACAATAACGAACTAAATAGTTTGGGCATTTAGAGTCGTTCATGTGACTTATGGCTATGGGATCCTGGTATGTCATGCGCCTCGCGGTATAAACCCCGTAGTGGAAGTTGAGGGTGTGACAGATTGGTATCAGAGCCATTGGTTATAGTGAACTAGGAATTGCATTCTAGTCTATAATCATAATAGCATAAGCATTAGTACATTCACAACATTGGGCACATCTAAGATTCTTCTATGAATAGGTGTACTGACCAAACATGTAGCTGGAAAACATGTCGTCCTCTACTTCTCTTAACTCTATTTCTGGACGCGGTAACGGGACTAAACCCGTAGCAAATCATGGACATGATATCCCAATGTGATACGTACGTGGGTGATGAGTAGTGGAGTGCCTAAGAAGGTACCACCCATTTTGGACTCATGAGAAAGCTATTGCAAGAATTGGTAGACATTTCCATACTGAGTTGAATACCGTCTTCTCATATATTCAACATTCCAAATGGTGGCAAAAGACCTCTGACTATCCTCTTCGGCTTATAGAAAATAGGCTTGGTCAGGTAATGGTCGACTTGGCCATAGCTGGGCAGGAAGTGGCCGATACGAAGCAAGAGTTGACCACTACAGGCATTAAACATCGTTCGTAATAGACTTATGAAAGTTTTAAGGCAAAATAAAGAGGAACCAGATGAGGATCTTGAGGAGGATACCGAGGAAGATCCTATGGAGGGAGGATTTGATGCTGTTGGAACAACATTCGATGATGAGCTTGAGCCAGAGAAGGGAAACGAGCTATTCAGTGTCGAGATTCAAGACGAGAGCGAGGGTGAAGGCTCATATGGATCACACGGACGATTAATTTTTACTCCCCTAGTATTTTGTATATAATGACTTTGATTTCATCGTTGTGAGATTTGAGAACCATTTGGCTTATGTTTGGGTTATTATTCTTACTATCGATCAACTACTTATTCTTATCCTCGCGTTTTACATCTATGTTATATTCTAGTTTACTCGTCCTACGTGAATGATTCTATGTGGTACATATTATCGCCTTCTCATGGGTATAGTGTAAAAGTAGAATTGCTATGAAGGGGGGAGGACACGGTAGAGGTAACATTAACATGACGCAAGAAGAGCTGAACATACTCATCAATGAGAGGGTGGTTGTAGCCCTAGAAGCTTTTCAAGCTGGTCAACCTACCCACAACCCATCTATGAACTTTGGTCAGTTAAACCCACTTCATAGACGTTTTGAACTCCATATCGATGGATTTACTCCCCAGGTCATGGGCACGACCACACAAATTAAATTGGGCAACATCTAGCAGACCGCCCGCCTAACTCATGAGCTGACAGATCAAAAAGGCGAAGAAGGGATCATACCAACGCACAGGGCGCTGTCATCTAGTGCTTTTAACATCAAGAGAAGACGAGAAGAAGTGGCAGACAAGATTCCAGGTGTGAAAAACAAAAAGACCCATTATGACAAAAACCAGCACCAGGGAAACTATAAGGGGAACAACCTGAAGTGTAAGCGGTGCGAGTACCATCACTCCGGCAGATGTAGGATAAATCATGCGAGCGGTGTGGAAAGGCGGGTCATGCGGCAAGTGATTGTCGAGCCAAACTCCCAAGGAATTGTCAGCACCAGCAAGGGTGGCCACAGCATAAGCATACTGGAAAGGGGTGTTTCCAGTGTGGAAGTGAGACCCACTACAAGAGGGACTGTCCCCAGCATAACAGAGACAACATCATCCGTGATGAAAATGTCATGACGGGTGCATATTCCTTAAACAATAACCTTGCTTCTGTTTTATACAATATAGGTGCGGACTTTAGTTTTGTGTTGTTAAGACTTAGCAAACTCCTAGGTATAGTTCTTACTCTTCTCGAAACCCCACATTCTGTAGTGTTAGCTAATGGGAAGCCTGTTGAGGCAGGCCACACCCAATAAGACTTTAAGCTCGAGCTAGGTGGTAAAGTAATTGCCATCGAACTTATACCCATCACCCTAGGATGCTTTGATCTCATGGTTGGCATGGACTGCTTATCCAAGAAACGCGTTGAAATTCTCTGTCAGGAGAAGATTGTTCGTATCCCCCTCCCTAATGGAGAATTACTAACTATACGTGGTGATCGCGGTGGTGCCATGGTAGGCATCATCTCATTCTTGAAAGCCCAGAAGTGTATTCGAAAGGGTTATCCAGCCATTTTGGCTAATATTTCTGATACTCGAGCTGAAGTTGAAACGAGGATTGAGGATATCCCAATAGTCCGTGACTTTCCAGACGTATTTCTAGAGTAATTACCTGGACTTCCACTTATTCGTCAAGTGGAGTCTCTGATAGATCTTGCACCTGGAGCGGCCCCAGTTGCACGTGCACCATATCGCCTAGCACAAGGGGAACTTCAAGAACTGTCTACCCAACTCCAAGAGCTGTTGGATAAGGGATTTATTAGACCTAGTTCTTCACCATGGGGAGCCCCAGTCCTATTTGTATTGATAATCGAGAGTTGAACAAGGTGACGGTTAAGCCGCTACCATTTGCCTCGTATCGATGACTTGTTCGACCAACTTCAGGGGTCAAGTTTCTATTCCAAGATTGACTTTAGGTCAGGTTATCATCAACTGAGAGTCCGAGAGGAGGATGTGGTGAAGACAGTGTTTCAAACTCGTTATGGACATTATGAGTTTTTGGTAATGCCATTTGGGCTAACCAATGCACCAGCTATGTTCATGGGTCTTATGAACCGCGTGTGTAAGCCTTATTTGGAAAAATTTGTCATAGTGTTCATAGATGATATATTGATCTATTCCAAGAGTAGGGAGGAGCACAAGCAATACCTGCAGTTGATATTGGAACCCTTGGGAAAGGAGCAATAGTTTTTGCTCTAAAGATTTGGAGGCATCATCTGTAACATTACGTATTTAAAACTTGTACGTTACACGTTCGTCATTAATAAAACGTCAAGTTTCATCTTATATATTCGCATTATTATTTTTGTCGCATTATTGAAACCCTAGTACTATATATATATATAGATATATATGTGTTTGTGTGTGTTAAACTTGTAAAAAAATTAAATGTCTTGGCCGGGAATCGAACCCGCTCCAAGACCGGGTCACATAACACAACACACCTAACCAGCTGGGCTGGCTTTCAACTTGTTACAAACCCGGATGCATTATAATTAAATACGCGTTTTAAACCTTCACAGTTGACAAAGAAAGTCAACTGTGGGTTAGCGTATGATTCAATCTTGTGTTTTAACTCGTGATTGATCTATAATTGGCAAATTTGTGAGATTACCGGCCTTGTATGTGCTGTATTACACGTCAATTAACCCTAATCATTGACCAATTTCAAAATCATACGCGTATGATAATTAATCGGGGTCAACTTTCCAATTAACCAAACCCTTTGATCCTCTGTATAAATAGACCCTCTACGAACCTTGGATACTCGCTCACAACTCTCTCTCAACCTCCAATTATCTCTGAAACACTCTGATTATAACCATCTTGTTCGTTGTTTGACTTTGGCTTTGACCCGGCAATTATACTCGAATCAACACTGTGAGTTTGATTATTTATATGGGTTATGTTCATCGGCCATCACACATCAATAGCCCTATGGTTAATCAGGCTATTGATGTGTGATTTGTCCAATTGCAATTTCTAGGGCTCGTTCGTGTATAATTGGGGATAAACTCTGAATCACGTAATGTATTTATTAAATTTTAACCAGAGAATATCACAACCACCGGCCTAGGCCAAGTGGTTGTGACCTTGGCTCACTACAGAAGGTACCCGGGTTCGAGTCCCGGCTACTGCCCCCCTTTTTTTGCTTCTTTTTTTTCTTTTAAACAAAAGCTTTATTATATATATATATATTAAACATTTTAAACTTATAAATTCATTTATAAATATTAAAACTATTTTATAAATTCTAAAAAAATTATATTTATTAAATCTGAGTCAAAAGTTTTATTTACAATTTTTGTTTTTCAAAAATTCATTTATTTAATATTTATAATAATTAAATCATTTTTATACTATTATATTTATAAAAATCCATTTATATATCAAAACAATTTTATTAAATTCTCCAAAAATTATCCTGACTTTTTATAAAGTTAAACTTTACTGAAATAATTTTTAATTCAGTAAAATCAATTAATTTATATTTTTAATCAATTTTTGTTAGATTTAATCATAAATAAATCATAATAAATCCAATTTTCATCATTTTTGCACCAAAATTTTATACAAATTATTTTTAATTATTTAGAACAGAAATATGATTTTTAAAATAGAAATTCTTTAATTTTAGTATTTTTGAATATTAAAGTTAATTGTTGGCAATTTGTAATAAATAGATTTAAAAATCTATTTTAAATTAAATAATTTTATAAAAATTATTTTTATACTTCAAACACTTTAATGTGTACATTCAAAATTCAAAATTTATAAAAAGACTTTCTTTTATTAATTATCAAATTTTCCTTTATTAATTAACATTTTAATTTAATTTCAACAATTGATTATCCCCAAATCGAAACCCTAGGATACACATATAAGTTAATTAGACTTAGACTTATTATATATTACCTTATTATAGGGTGATATTTGGAATCATTTTGGGCAACACTATTATTTCATCTTTTCAACAAGTTTAACATTTGCTAAGGTGAGTTTTACATAGCCCCTTTTATTATCACCATTTTTGGGGTGAAACATGTTATAACATTATCATTGCAATTCAATAATCAATGTGTCTATGTGTTTTCTATGTTGCATTATGTCTTGATCATGATTAGAGTAAGCACCATTCTGGCATAATCATTAACTCCGTACAAGCCGACGGTATACATTGATAGATCTATTGGACTGACAATCCCACCCGGATACGTGCCTCCTACAAAGGTTACGTGGGTGTTTGTTATCGCATAACATATTCAATTGGACCATGAGTGTATGGTATGTATCATTTTATAACAGTCATCAGGGTTGATTATGCACTCGATTTATTTCTAGTATGTTCTCACATATGGGCTAGATTGACATGACACATGAATTGCACAACATTTTATTCATTTTATTATCAAAAACCTATGTAATTCTCACCAACTTATGTTGACCCAAAATACTTTCAAAATTAACATGTTTCAGGTAACAATGAAGCTGAGGCTTGAGTTAGCATGAGGATTTTACTTGAAGTTTTATTTGAAGTTATTGAAGTTGTTATTTGATATCATGTATTTGAATTCTTAGACATCATTTCACATTTTGGATATTATGTTTGAATAAATTATTTACAATTTATATTATACCATGTGCTACTGAAAACAATCATCAATACGTGGCACCCCGATGTTTCCGCCATCGGTTGGGGTGTTACAGATTTGTATCAGAGCCAGGTTATAGGGAATTAGGTTATTAGAAATAATCTAGACTATAACCTTAGGGACTTAAACAGTACTTGCTTCTCCTACTTGTAACCCTAATTGCTTCCCTAATCCTATCCTTATCCTATGCCTTATATAACCCTAAACCTACATGTGACTACTCTTATTCGTCTGCTGCAATCCTGATCCACCATTAGATTTATAGGACAAAATCCTCAGGTTTAACCTAAACCCCCTTGAGATCTCGTCGAAGTTCTAGATTTTAATAACGAACACGTGCAATCTGGAAGGGTGAACGCCTGTATTCTGAGTTTTCTGTCTAGGCTGGCATTGTGCATATATCCCAATCAGACGAGGGACCCGGATGCCTACCTGGGAATTCTCGGGATGAGTGTTCACTTATAGGCTAAAGCATGTCTACATATGTTATTAGAATTTAGAATCTTTGATAAGTCAACGTTTTCGTTTATTCGTTTTAATTAATGAATAGATGATTACATTCCTTATATAAACTCTCATTCATTTCATTGTGTCTATTACAGATCATGCCTCCTCGTCGCAGCACTCGCAACAACAATGGTAAGAACCACGAAGAAGGTGGTGATAACCATAACCACAACCATGACCAAGTTCCTAACCACAACAACAATGGGGTCGATGCTCAACTGGCTGCGATCATTTCTCAACAAATGGCGCAGCAAATCGCAACTCTGGTTCCCAATTTACTCGCTCAGGTCATCCAATTGAACGGCAACGGGAATGGTCACAACAACGGGAACGGGAATGGCAATGGCAATGGCAATGGAAATGGACCCCAAGCTTGCACCCTTAAGCATTTCAACTCTTGTAACCCTCCAAAGTTTAGTGGGGAAGAAGGAGCTACTGGACTCCTCCAATGGTTTGAGGGTATTGAGAATACCTTCATCAACAGTGAGTGCCCCAACAACTTCAAGGTTCGTTACGCCATGAGTGTTCTCCATAAACGAGCACTCACATGGTGGAATGAAGAAAAGCGTACTCGTGGGGCCGAGGTTGCTCTTGCTATGACATGGGACCAAGTCAAGGAGGTCATGAAGGAAGAGTTTTGTCCTCGCAATGAAGTTAAAAAGCTTGAGGATGAGTTCCACACCTTAGCTCAAGATAGTGGGGAAAACCTTGCCTACAACACCCGCTTTCATGAGCTTAGCTTATTGTTGCCTCACAAAGTTACTCCTCTGCCGGTAGCCATCGAGAAGTACATCGGTGGTCTGCCCATGCAAATCCAGGACACCGTTTGGGGTAGGAATCCTGCAACTCTGGAAGAGGCCAAACGTCTAGCGGCCACTCTTACTGATAATCACGTGAAGAACGGTACTCTCGTTCGCAAGGGCACTAAGAAGACTACTGCCAAAGACACTCCACAGCCTGCAATTGAAGTCAAGCCTGAGACCTCAAGCAACAAAAAGCGCAAGGCTAGAAACTATATGGTTGCTGCCAATCCACCTGCTACCCAAAACCCAGCCAAGAAACCATGTGACACCCGGCATGTTCGGCTTAAACATATTAGTAACATCTAAGTCTACCTTAGCGAGAAACGTTTATAAACAAACTTCACCGGGTTAGTTGAGTTGGGTCAAGTTAGGATTGTCCAGGGTACAATGATCTGGAGGATCATTGGGAGTCGTTTTGGTAATACACTAGTACCGGGTTCCGTTGTTGGTGACATTACATGAACTAATTAAGTATATGTGTGGATTATGGGTTGTGTGGTGGTTTATATACATGGACGTGTTTAAATGATGTGTAAATGATTATCTGTGCTTTAATGTGTTAAATATAGACTAAGGATGCATGATTATGTGTTAAGATGTGTTAGAATGCGTTAAACACGACAAACTGGAAAACTAGTTAAGAAGGGGCTCTGGTTCGACCACTTCGAGTGGTCGAAGGAGAGGAAAATTGTCTGGTTCGACCCATGCAAGTGGGCGAACCAGGGAAGTGGAGTTGAAAAATTCCCTTCGACCTGGACCAGTCTCATTCGACCCTGTGAAAGGGGCGAAGGAGACCACCTTCGACTAATCAATTGGTGCGAAGGAGGATCAGTATAAATACCAACCTTAGTCATTTTTCATCATTTCACAAACCCTAACCGTCCCAAAACGCTCTCAAACGATCTTAAACACTAAGGAAGGAGTTTTTGCTCTTCTTTTTCATAATCTAACCTATCTACAACATCTAAACAAGAATCCAAGGTGTGTTCATAATCCTAAATCTTTTAGAAGCATTTTAATTCGTTTTCATCTAACCTTAATTGTCCAGATCTGTTCTAAGGGTGTTTTTATGATTAAAAACCTTTTAAACATCTTTCTAAAACAAAACCCTATCATTTAACATGAGTTTTCATAATAAATAACATGTGTTAGTTGAGTATTATGTGGTGTAATGTGTTATTCAATACTTTGCTGCTTTATCTATGTTAGAGACATGATGTAGGATTGCTTTTAATGCTGATTGATTGTTGTTTAGGGTTAGAATCGATTGGATAATGATATTATGTGTAAATTGGGGATTTTGACGAATCTAGACGTAACATGTGGTGTTTATAATCAATAGAACCCATAGGGATGATCGGATGATCGACAAACTGAGTATTTTAAGTCAAACATGAGTCGATTTCAAAAGTTTCCAAATTGGGTAAAGATTTCATGCATGAAAGTGACGTTTCCATAATCTTTACCATTTTGGGAAAGGGCTGAAACGGATATGGTTTGGGGCAAAATCAGTGGGGTTTTGTTAGGATAACATAATCATGATTGACTGCTGTGATTTGTGATGTTTCGAGTCGTTTTGAATGTGTTTTAAGCGTTTTTAGGCAAAATAGAACAACAGGGGCGAACCTGGCCTCCTTCGACCAGTCGAAGGTGCGAAGGAGGAATCCCAGGGTCGAACCAGGCTTTTCAGTGGGCGAACGTGGCAAAATGTGCGAAGGAAGCATCAAACGGGCGAAGGAGAGTAAAAAGGTGCGAAGGAGGCCTTAAACTGACTGGTTCGACCGTTCTGATGCAGAAATGAGATTTTTGATACAAACTAAGTGTTTTATGCTTGAACCTTGCGTGTAATCTATGTGTACTTGATTAGTTAGGGTAATGGGTCACCAACGGGATGTCGGGTCGGTCTAGTGTGTCGGTTAAACATTTAAACACGTTTTAAAACATACTCGGTTATGGTCTGGACAATCGAGGGCTAGATAACCTTATGGTTATTAGTCGGAACACTTATGTGAACATTTTGATAGATCTCCGGTAGAGGGATTATCAAGGGCTAAACATCCTTACTTATATTTGAAGAACGCAATCTAAGGTGAGTTCACGGCCCCACTTTTACTGCTTTAACTTTGGGGGAGAAAACATGCGCTAAACAGTTTTGGTAACATATGTCATACTATGGTTTTAACTTTATATTGCTATACGATCTTTTGGAAAGTCCCGGGGGAAACCATGAAGGTGCGGGTTTGCACAACGGGGGAAATGTGAATAGATCTATTGGGCGTGACCTGCCCCACTCGTCGGCTTGGAGGGCCGGGCGGGTGCATATTGTCTCGAACAGGAACATTATCGTGCTGAACATTACGGGCTGCTAAACATGCTAAACATTGCTAAACGTGTCCAGTAATGGTTTCCAATCGTAGTAGTAATAAAACATACGCCTAGCTAGCGTACTTAGTAGCATTGATATAGTATGGACATGGTAACACTTGGTAACTCTTTTTGAACAAACCTGTGAACTCACCAGCATTATATGTTGACGTCTTTTGGCATGTTTTTCTCAGGTCGCTAAGGTAGCAACAACTGGATCTAGGCGCACGAGTCGGCACGGGCGTCTAGGGTTTAGAGCATGGTCTTCATTAAACATTTGAACTATGTCTTTTGGGTTGTAAACATTTAAAGCTTCCGCTACAGTTTATGCTTTTATAATTATATTTTTGGGTTTTGTGTTATGCATATAGTGTTGTTTATTGTGACCGTTGACTTAAATCCTGGTTTGTCATGCGCCTCGCGGTAAAACCCCGCATGTGGAATTTGAGGGTGTGACAGATTGGTATCAGAGCCAATGGTTATAGTGAACTAGGACTGCATTTAGAGTCTAGTCTATAGCCGAGTCGCACACACTAGACGGTCACATACTTGTGTCGGTTTGGAACATGTACTAACTTTGTCGGGGTGTCGTTACATTATCATCACACTTCCCTGTTACATCATCCGTTTTTATTTGGGTTCTTACCTACTCTTGTCTTCTTCTTCTTCTGGATTGAAGGAGGAGGGGTTGATTTGTTGGTTCTTGCACACACATGCCTTCTTACACTTGCACCTATTGCCACATAGGCGACAATGTCCGGTGACTGGGGTCTAAATTAGGGGCACATCTGGAGGACCATGTAGAGCAGTTTATCATTTCGGGTGCACACGAAATAATAAACTGGGATGCATGAAAATCCCGATGGACTTCGAGTTTGGATGTATAGTCCTGAATTTGTCCCTAGGTTAACTCTTGAAAAATTTCTAGTGGTTGACACTGGAAGTGAATCTGAATCTCTCGATTTCTTGGTTTGTTAGATCATGTCTGGTGCTCGTGGTGGTGGACGTCGTGGTGGTGGTCGTGGCGGCGGTGGTCGTGCCGGAGGCGGTGGTCGTGGGAACATCAACATGACCCAAGCTGAGCTGAACAACTTGCTCCAGCAGCAAGTGAACATGGCTATGGCTAATTTCCAGGCCGGGATTAATGCCATGGGTGGTGAGTTGATTTCTGTCGACCTTGCCTCATTTTTGGGTTTCGTGTCCTTTCGTTTGTGTTTTACTCGTGTACCGTGTTTCAGGTGTTGGTGCCAATCCACCCCCACCTCAGTGCTCTTATAAGAAGTTTAGGGACTGTCAGCCCCATAACTTCGCTGGAACTGAGGGAGCGGTGGGACTGCTCCGATGGCTAGAGAAGGTGGAATCTGTGTTTGTCATGTGTAACTGTCCTGCTGAGGACCGAGTGAAGTATGCTACTGCGACATTTGAGGGGCCTGCATTGTCGTGGTGGAATGCTACCACTCAGAACGTGGAGTTGGGAGAGGCTATTGCTATGCCTTGGGCGGAGTTTGTGTAGCTTTTGAGAGGTGAGTACTGTCCGAGGGAGGAGATACAGAAGTTGGAGCATGAGGTCTGGAGTTACAAGATGGTTGGGTCGGAGATTGAGGAGTATACTGTGAGGAGGAACGAGCTGGCGGTGTTGTGTCCTGACTTACACACGCCCGAGTACAGGAGGATCGAGCACTATGTGTCTGGACTAGTGCCCGAGATTGCTGGGTTGGTAGCTGCTGGGAATCTTCCCACTATTGCTGAAGTTGTCCGATCAGCTCATCGGATGACTAACCTGAAGGTGGCGGAAGGCGTTTTGCCACCCAAGGGTACTACTGTGAAGGCTGCTGAGGGGAACAAGAGGAAGTGGGAGAGTGTGGGGAAGAGTGTGGTGCCAGCTCAGCCGGCGAAGAAGTTTGATACGTCTGGGTCTTCTTCTGGGGCGAAGACGGGTGGGTATGCCGGGAAGCATCCCAAGTGTAACAAGTGTGGCTTTCACCATTCGGGGAATTGTGATCGAGCTCGTTGTCATCGGTGCCATCAGTTGGGACACCATGCTAAGGATTGCAAGGTGGCGCTCACCCCAACTCAGACTCCTGCGGCTACTCCTGCTCCTGCTGCTCAGGGGACTCAGGGGAGGCAGGGGTGTTACAACTGTGGTGACACGGGACACTTCAAGCGTGATTGTCCCAAGCTGAAGCAGGGCGATAATGGGAGGGGCGGAAACGGTAGCGGTAACGGGAATGGCGGCGGAGGCAGGACTGCGCGTGCTTTCGTCATTGGGTCTGCGGAGGCTAGGCAGGATCCAGACACAGTTACCGGTACGTTCCTTCTCAACAATCGCTATGTTTCTGTTTTATTTGATTCTGGTGCCGATAAGAGCTTCGTATCTGTGGATGTTAGTCAGTTGCTAGATATAGTACCCACACCTTTAGAGGCTAAGTACTTGATAGAATTGGCTAATGGTAAGAACATCGAGGCGACTCATATCCTTAGGGAGTGTCACTTGGAACTGTCGGGTCTGTCATTCCCCATTGACCTTATGCCTGTACCTTTGGGTAGTTTCGATGTCGTTGTGGGCATGGATTGGTTATCGTTGTATCGTGCAGAGATTGTTTGCTTTGACAAGGTTATTCGGATCCCTCTCCCCGATGGAGAGATTCTTTCGGTTCATGGCGAGAAAAGCGGTGCTCCGCTGAGTATCATTTCTAGCATGAAAGCCCGTAAGTACCTTCGGAAGGGCTGTACGGCCGTTCTGGCACTTGTTAACGTTTCTTCTGACGATGAGAAGAAGATCGAGGATATTCCGGTGGTTCGTGACTTTTCTGATGTGTTTCCTGATGATTTACCTGGTCTTCCTCCCCATCGTCAGGTTGAGTTTGGTATTGATCTTGCTCCGGGCGCAGCTCCTATTGCCCGAGCTCCGTATCGTCTTGCACCTCCCGAGATGCAAGAGTTATCCAGCCAGTTACAGGAACTCTTGGAAAAGGGTTTCATTCGACCGAGCTCGTCCCCGTGGGGAGCTCCTATTTTGTTTGTGAAGAAGAAGGACGGGAGCCTTCGTATGTGTATTGATTACCGTGAGCTGAACAAAGTGACCATCAAAAATCGTTATCCTCTTCCTCGCATTGATGATCTCTTTGACCAGCTTCAGGGCTCCAGCTATTATTCTAAGATTGATTTGCGGTCCGGTTATCACCAGTTGCGCGTCAGGGAAGCCGACATTCAGAAGACTGCCTTTCGCACTCGTTATGGCCATTTTGAGTTCTTGGTCATGCCTTTCGGTCTCACTAACGCACCGGCGGTGTTCATGGATTTGATGAACCGCGTTTGTAAACCGTACCTGGATAAGTTCGTCATCGTGTTCATTGATGACATTCTGATTTATTCCAAGAACAAGGCGGATCACGAGGAACATCTGCGGTTGGTCTTGGAACTTTTGAGACAAGAGCAGTTGTATGCTAAGTTCTCAAAGTGTGATTTTTGGTTGCGTGAAGTTCAATTCCTAGGACATGTGGTGAATGAACTGGGAATTCATGTCGATCCGGCTAAGATCGAAGCTATTAAAGACTGGGAACCACCAAAGACGCCATCTGAGGTGCGGCAATTTCTAGGTCTTGCGGGTTACTATCGTCGTTTCATTGAGGGATTTTCGAAGATCGCTCAACCCCTCACTGCTCTTACCCAGAAGGACCGAAAGTTCGACTGGAATGAACCACAGGAATCAGCATTTCAGATGCTAAAGCTTAAACTTTGTTCTGCACCTATCTTATCCCTTCCTGAGGGTACGGATGACTTTGTTGTGTACTGTGATGCTTCTATTCGGGGTCTTGGTTGCGTGTTGATGCAGCGCGGGAAGGTTATTGCTTATGCTTCTCGTCAACTCAAAGTTCATGAGAAGAACTACACAACTCATGACTTGGAACTGGGTGCAGTGGTCTTTGCGTTGAAAATCTGGAGACATTACTTGTACGGTACCAAGTGTGAAGTATATACCGATCACAAGAGTCTTCAGCATATTTTCGACCAGAAGGTGTTGAACATGCGGCAGCGTCGCTGGGTTGAACTCCTGAACGATTATGATTGTGCCATTAAGTATCATCCTGGCAAGGCAAACGTTGTGGCGGACGCCTTGAGCAGGAAGGAGTCTGTTAACCCTCGCCGTGTTCGAGCCTTACAGCTTACCATTCATTCCTCCTTACCTGACCGGATCCGTTCGGCTCAGGTGGATGCCTTGAAGGAGGAAAACCTTAAGGCCGAAACGATGCACAGTGCGGACAAACACCTTGAGCTTAGATCTGATGACCTACACTACTTCGCTGGGCGTGTTTGGGTTCCTTTACTCGGGGGATTACGGGAGCTTGTCTTGGACGAGGCCCACAAATCCCGGTATTCTATTCACCCAGGCTCCGATAAGATGTATCAGGATCTGAAGATACTTTATTGGTGGCCGAACATGAAGGCTGATATAGCCTCCTATGTGAGCAAATGCTTGACCTGTGCTAAGGCCAAGGTGGAGTATCAGAAGCCGTCTGGTCTCCTACAGCAACCTGAGATTCCAGAATGGAAGTGGGAGCGGATCACGATGGATTTCGTCACCAAACTACCGAGATCACCGAGTGGCTGCGACATGATTTGGGTGATCGTCGACCGGTTGACGAAATCGGCACACTTCATACCTATTAAGGAAACGGATGGACTCGAGCGGTTGGCTCGGCTCTACCTTAAGGAGGTGGTTTCTCGGCACGGGGTGCCTGTTTCTATCATTTCTGATCGTGACTCCCGCTTTGCTTCGCGTTTCTGGAAGGCTCTTCATAAGGCCTTGGGTACTCAGCTGGATATGAGTACGGCTTATCATCCGCAAACTGATGGACAGAGTGAGAGGACGATTCAAACCTTGGAAGACATGCTTCGGGCATGTGTCATCGATTTTGGCAAAAGTTGGGAGATCCACCTACCGTTAGTGGAGTTCTCCTACAACAACAGCTATCACTCTAGCATCAAGGCAGCTCCGTTCGAGGCTCTTTACGGACGGAAATGCCGATCACCACTTTGTTGGGCCGAGGTGGGCGAGAGCCAGCTCACTGGTCCGGAACTCGTGTACGAAACTTCGGAGAAAATCGTACAGATCCGTCAACGTTTGGCTGCGGCACGAGATCGTCAGAAGAGTTATGCCGATCGCCGTCGAAAACCTTTAGAGTTCCAGGTTGGGGACAAGGTACTTTTGAAAGTTTCACCATGGAAGGGCGTCATACGCTTTGGGAAGCGTGGCAAGCTTAACCCTCGCTATGTCGGACCGTTCGCGATCCTGGATCGGATTGGACCGGTGGCATATAGACTTGACTTACCGGCGGAGCTCGGTAGTGTGCACAACGTCTTCCATGTGTCTAACTTGAAGAAGTGTTTGGCTGATGAATCTCTCATTGTGCCACTGGAAGAGATCAAGGTTGATGATCGTCTTCGCATTGTGGAGGAACCTGTCGAGATTCTCGACTACAAGATTCGTAGCCTTCGTCGGAGTAAAATCCGCATCGTTAAAGTCCGTTGGAACTCGAACCGTGGACCCGAGTTCACATGGGAACGAGAGGATCAGATGAAATCTAAGTATCCTCATCTCTTTCCGAAGCGCGCATTTGAATCAAGGCATGTTACTACTGAAGCGGAATGAATCTCGGGTCGAGATTCCTTTCAACGTGGGGATGATGTGACATCCGGTAAGTTTCTTTTGTTCGGTTCTTTTCGTTTCTTTCTTTTTGGGCTTTGCGCAATTTTCGGGACGAAAATTCTTTCAACGTGGGGATGATGTGACACCCGGCATGTTCGGCTTAAACATATTAGTAACATCTAAGTCTACCTTAGCGAGAAACGTTTATAAACAAACTTAACCGGGTTAGTTGAGTTGGGTCAAGTTAGGATTGTCCAGGGTACAATGATCTGGAGGATCATTGGGAGTCGTTTTGGTAATACACTAGTACCGGGTTCCGTTGTTGGTGACATTACATGAACTAATTAAGTATATGTGTGGATTATGGGTTGTGTGGTGGTTTATATACATGGACGTGTTTAAATGATGTGTAAATGATTATCTGTGCTTTAATGTGTTAAATATAGACTAAGGATGCATGATTATGTGTTAAGATGTGTTAGAATGCGTTAAACACGACAAACTGGAAAACTAGTTAAGAAGGGGCTCTGGTTCGACCACTTCGAGTGGTCGAAGGAGAGGAAAATTGTCTGGTTCGACCCATGCAAGTGGGCGAACCAGGGAAGTGGAGTTGAAAAATTCCCTTCGACCTGGACAAGTCTCATTCGACCCTGTGAAAGGGGCGAAGGAGACCACCTTCGACTAATCAATTGGTGCGAAGGAGGATCAGTATAAATACCAACCTTAGTCATTTTTCATCATTTCACAAACCCTAACCGTCCCAAAACGCTCTCAAACGATCTTAAACACTAAGGAAGGAGTTTTTGCTCTTCTTTTTCATAATCTAACCTATCTACAACATCTAAACAAGAATCCAAGGTGTGTTCATAATCCTAAATCTTTTAGAAGCATTTTAATTCGTTTTCATCTAACCTTAATTGTCCAAATCTGTTCTAAGGGTGTTTTTATGATTAAAAACCTTTTAAACATCTTTCTAAAACAAAACCCTATCATTTAACATGAGTTTTCATAATAAATAACATGTGTTAGTTGAGTATTATGTGGTGTAATGTGTTATTCAATACTTTGCTGCTTTATCTATGTTAGAGACATGATGTAGGATTGCTTTTAATGCTGATTGATTGTTGTTTAGGGTTAGAATCGATTGGATAATGATATTATGTGTAAATTGGGGATTTTGACGAATCTAGACGTAACATGTGGTGTTTATAATCAATAGAACCCATAGGGATGATCGGATGATCGACAAACTGAGTATTTTAAGTCAAACATGAGTCGATTTCAAAAGTTTCCAAATTGGGTAAAGATTTCATGCATGAAAGTGACGTTTCCATAATCTTTACCATTTTGGGAAAGGGCTGAATTGGATATGGTTTGGGGCAAAATCAGTGGGGTTTTGTTAGGATAACATAATCATGATTGACTGCTGTGATTTGTGATGTTTCGAGTCGTTTTGAATGTGTTTTAAGCGTTTTTAGGCAAAATAGAACAACAGGGGCGAACCTGGCCTCCTTCGACCAGTCGAAGGTGCGAAGGAGGAATCCCAGGGTCGAACCAGGCTTTTCAGTGGGCGAACGTGGCAAAATGTGCGAAGGAAGCATCAAACGGGCGAAGGAGAGTAAAAAGGTGCGAAGGAGGCCTTAAACTGACTGGTTCGACCGTTCTGATGCAGAAATGAGATTTTTGATACAAACTAAGTGTTTTATGCTTGAACCTTGCGTGTAATCTATGTGTACTTGATTAGTTAGGGTAATGGGTCACCAACGGGATGTCGGGTCGGTCTAGTGTGTCGGTTAAACATTTAAACACGTTTTAAAACATACTCGGTTATGGTCTGGACAATCGGGGGCTAGATAACCTTATGGTTATTAGTCGGAACACTTATGTGAACATTTTGATAGATCTCTGGTAGAGGGATTATCAAGGGCTAAACATCCTTACTTATATTTGAAGAACGCAATCTAAGGTGAGTTCACGGCCCCACTTTTACTGCTTTAACTTTGGGGGAGAAAACATGCGCTAAACAGTTTTGGTAACATATGTCATACTATGGTTTTAACTTTATATTGCTATACGATCTTTTGGAAAGTCCCGGGGGAAACCATGAATGTGCGGGTTTGCACAACGGGGGAAATGTGAATAGATCTATTGGGCGTGACCTGCCCCACTCGTCGGCTTGGAGGGCCGGGCGGGTGCATATTGTCTCGAACAGGAACATTATCGTGCTGAACATTACGGGCTGCTAAACATGCTAAACATTGCTAAACGTGTCCAGTAATGGTTTCCAATCGTAGTAGTAATAAAACATACGCCTAGCTAGCGTACTTAGTAGCATTGATATAGTATGGACATGGTAACACTTGGTAACTCTTTTTGAACAAACCTGTGAACTCACCAGCATTATATGTTGACGTCTTTTGGCATGTTTTTCTCAGGTCGCTAAGGTAGCAACAACTGGATCTAGGCGCACGAGTCGGCACGGGCGTCTAGGGTTTAGAGCATGGTCTTCATTAAACATTTGAACTATGTCTTTTGGGTTGTAAACATTTAAAGCTTCCGCTACAGTTTATGCTTTTATAATTATATTTTTGGGTTTTGTGTTATGCATATAGTGTTGTTTATTGTGACCGTTGACTTAAATCCTGGTTTGTCATGCGCCTCGCGGTAAAACCCCGCATGTGGAATTTGAGGGTGTGACAAACCATACACCGGACCTCACCCTTTGTGCAACACTTGCAAGTACCATCATCCAACGCAGGTGCCATGTCGTTTTTGTACTAAGTGTCAAAGATATGGTCACTTGGTGAACGTCTGTCGATCTCCTACTACCCAAGACAACAATAACCCAGCTCCCAACCAACAAAACAACAGGACTACTCGTGGTCAATGCTACGAGTGTGGCAACCCTACTCACTACATCAACAACTGCCCTAGTCGTAACCGTAACCAAAACCAAAATCAGAACCAAAACCAAAACCAGAACCGCAACCAGAACCAAGGTGCTCGAGGTCGCGCCTACAATCTCAACGCTAACCAGGCTCGTGACAACAACGAAGTGGTGAATGGTACGTTTCTCATTAATAACCACTATGCATCCATATTATTTGATTCGGGAGCTGATAAATCATTTGTGTCACTGAAGTTTGAACCTTTACTTAACTCACCCCACACTAATCTAGAAGAACCTTTCGTGGTAGAGGTAGCTAACGGGAAGTCTATTTCGATCGACTCTATTATACGTAACTGCTTGTTGAATCTCGACGATCATACCTTCCCTATCGATCTCATCCCTATGCATCTTGGTAGTTTTGATGTTATAGTAGGCATGGACTGGTTGTCAACTCATCGTGCCGAAATTCTGTGCTTCGAGAAAGTCATACGCATTCCTCTCGAATCTGGTGAGATTTTGAAGATCTATGGTGAGAAACCCTGTGGTGAGCTTAAGCTTATGTCTTGTACTACTGCCCAAAAGTACTTACGAAAGGGGTATACAGCCTTCTTAGCTAACGTGATAGAGAAGAAGGACAAAGGCAAAAGTATCCAAGACATTCCTATTATTCGAGACTATCCTGAAGTCTTTCCCGAGGATTTACCTGGTTTGCCTCCTGCTCGACAAGTGGAATTTCGCATTGATCTTGTTCCTGGTGCTAATCCTGTCGCTAAAGCTCCTTATCGTCTTGCACCCTCTGAGATGCAAGAACTTGCCAGTCAATTACAGGAACTTTCTGATAAAGGGTTCATTCGCCCTAGTTCTTCTCCATGGGGAGCCCCTGTCTTATTCGTTAAAAAGAAGGATGGTTCTCTTAGGATGTGTATCGACTACCGTGAACTCAACAAACTCACCATCAAGAATCGTTATCCACTTCCTAGGATTGACGATCTCTTCGATCAACTTCAAGGAGCAACCCACTTCTCGAAGATTGATCTCCGTTCTGGTTATCATCAGCTTAGAGTCCACGATGAAGATATTCCCAAGACAGCCTTTCGCACACGCTATGGTCACTATGAATTCATGGTTATGCCTTTTGGGTTGACCAATGCTCCCGCAGTATTTATGGATTTGATGAATCGGGTTTGTAGACCCTATCTCGACAAATTCGTGATCGTTTTCATCGATGATATTTTGATTTACTCTAAATCAAAATCCGATCACGAGCAACATCTTCACTCTATCTTGAATCTCCTAAAGAAAGAACAACTGTACGCCAAGTTCTCAAAATGCGAATTTTGGCTTAAGGAAGTTCAATTTTTGGGACATGTCATTGATATGAACGGAATTCATGTTGATCCTGCAAAGATCGAAGCTGTAAAGAATTGGAGTGTTCCTACCACTCCAACGGAAGTCCGTTCTTTTCTTGGGTTGGCTGGTTATTATCGTCGATTCATCGCCAATTTCTCCAAGATCGCTGTTCCTCTCACTACCTTAACTCACAAGGGTAAACCTTATGAGTGGGGACCTAAGCAAGAGGAAGCATTTGAAACTCTTAAGCTGAAACTCTGTGAAGCTCCTATCTTGTCTCTACCTGATGGTAATGATGATTTCGTGGTCTACTGTGATGCATCGAACCAAGGTCTTGGTTGTGTTCTCATGCAACGAGGAAAGGTTATTGCTTATGCGTCTCGACAACTCAAGACTCACGAAAAGAATTATACCACCCATGATCTTGAATTAGGCGCCGTTGTCTTTGCACTCAAGATTTGGAGACATTATCTTTATGGGACCAAATGTGTGGTGTTCACGGACCACAAAAGTCTCCAACATGTCTTCGATCAAAAGAATCTTAACATGAGGCAACGACGTTGGGTTGAATTACTTAACGACTATGATTGCGAAATTCGCTACCATCCTGGCAAGGCGAATGTTGTGGCCGACGCACTTAGTCGTATAGAGCGTGTCAAACTACAATGTGCGAGAGTTCGTACTGATCTTCAAGATCGCATTCTCCAGGCTCAACACACATCAGTCACCCAAGGTAACATGTACGATGAAATGTCTTGTGGTGCTGAAACCCAACTTGAAACCAAACCCGATGGTCTTCTTTATTTCCTTAATCGACTGTGGATTCCCGACCGTGATGATCTTCGTACTTTTCTCATGAACGAGGCTCATAAGTCTCGTTATTCTATTCATCCTGGAGCTGACAAGATGTACCAAGATCTTCGCTATTCTCATTGGTGGCCTGGTATGAAGAAAGACATTGCTCTTTTCGTTGCAAAATGCCTCACTTGTTCCAAGGTCAAGGCTAAACATCAACGACCATCTAGTATGCTTGAACAACCAGAGATTCCTGTCTGGAAATGGGAGAGCATAGCTATGGATTTCATCACCAAACTCCCTCGTACACCCAAAGGTTTCGACAGTATTTGGGTAATCGTCGATCGTTTGACCAAGTCAGCTCACTTCCTACCTATTCGTGAGAAGTATTCTGTGGAAAGGTTGGCAAAGATGTACGTAAGTGAAATTGTATGTCGTCACGGTATACCTTTGGACATTATTTCTGATCGCGATGGTCGTTTCACCTCTCACTTTTGGGAGTCTCTACAAGATGCTTTGGGTACCAAGTTGAACCTGAGCACTGCTTATCACCCTCAAACTGATGGTCAGACTGAACGAACCATCCAGACACTTGAGGACATGCTCAGGGCATGTGTCATCGATTTTGGTGGCGCATGGGATTCTCATCTTCCTTTGGTTGAGTTTTCATACAACAACAGTTATCACGCCAGCATTAACATGGCTCCTTTTGAGGCACTCTATGGTCGGAAATGTCGTTCTCCTGTCTGTTGGACTGAGGTTGGTGAAGCTCGTATTACTGGACCCGAACTAATCCAGGAAACCACAGACAAAATTCAGCTTATTCAGGATAATCTTCTCAAGGCTAGAAGTCGCCAAAAGAGTTATGCTGATAAACGTCGTAAACCCTTGGAATTTCAAGTTGGGGACCTTGTACTACTTAAGGTATCCCCTTGGAAAGGAGTTATTCGTTTCGGTAGAAAGGGAAAACTAGCTCCTCGATACGTTGGCCCCTTCAAAATTCTTGACAGAGTTGGAAAAGTGGCTTACAAACTTGATCTTCCACCTGAGCTAAGCAATGTTCATCCGACCTTCCATGTTTCGAATCTCAAGAAATGCTTAGCAGATGAGAACCTTCATGTTCCTCTTGAGGATGTGCAAATCGATGAAAGCATGCACATTATCGAGAAACCCGTCGAGATTGTTGACACTGGAGCCAAGAAACTCAAGCGCAGTCGTATTCCGATCGTTAAGGTTCGTTGGGAATCTAAACGAGGCCCAGAATTCACTTGGGAACGTAAAGACCAGATGAAATCGAAGTATCCACACCTTTTCCCACCAGACTCTCCAACTCCAACTTCGGGACGAAGTTCCTAAAAGTAGGGGAGACTGTAACATTACGTATTTAAAACTTGTACGTTACACGTTCGTCATTAATAAAACGTCAAGTTTCATCTTATATATTCGCATTATTATTTTTGTCGCATTATTGAAACCCTAGTACTATATATATAGATATATATGTGTTTGTGTGTGTTAAACTTGTAAAAAAATTAAATGTCTTGGCCGGGAATCGAACCCGCGCCAAGACCGGGTCACATAACACAACACACCTAACCAGCTGGGCTGGCTTTCAACTTGTTACAAACCCGGATGCATTATAATTAAATACGCGTTTTAAACCTTCACAGTTGACAAAGAAAGTCAACTGTGGGTTAGCGTATGATTCAATCTTGTGTTTTAACTCGTGATTGATCTATAATTGGCAAATTTGTGAGATTACCGGCCTTGTATGTGCTGTATTACACGTCAATTAACCCTAATCATTGACCAATTTCAAAATCATACGCGTATGATAATTAATCGGGGTCAACTTTCCAATTAACCAAACCCTTTGATCCTCTGTATAAATAGACCCTCTACGAACCTTGGATACTCGCTCACAACTCTCTCTCAACCTCCAATTATCTCTAAAACACTCTGATTATAACCATCTTGTTCGTTGTTTGACTTTGGCTTTGACCCGGCAATTATACTCGAATCAACACTGTGAGTTTGATTATTTATATGGGTTATGTTCATCGGCCATCACACATCAATAGCCCTATGGTTAATCAGGCTATTGATGTGTGATTTGTCCAATTGCAATTTCTAGGGCTCGTTCGTGTATAATTGGGGATAAACTCTGAATCACGTAATGTATTTATTAAATTTTAACCAGAGAATATCACAACCACCGGCCTAGGCCAAGTGGTTGTGACCTTGGCTCACTACAGAAGGTACCCGGGTTCGAGTCTCGGCTACTGCCCCCCTTTTTTTGCTTCTTTTTTTTCTTTTAAACAAAAGCTTTATTATATATATATATATATATTAAACATTTTAAACTTATAAATTCATTTATAAATATTAAAACTATTTTATAAATTCTAAAAAAATTATATTTATTAAATCTGAGTCAAAAGTTTTATTTACAATTTTTGTTTTTCAAAAATTCATTTATTTAATATTTATAATAATTAAATCATTTTTATACTATTATATTTATAAAAATCCATTTATATATCAAAACAATTTTATTAAATTCTCCAAAAATTATCCTGACTTTTTATAAAGTTAAACTTTACTGAAATAATTTTTAATTCAGTAAAATCAATTAATTTATATTTTTAATCAATTTTTGTTAGATTTAATCATAAATAAATCATAATAAATCCAATTTTCATCATTTTTGCACCAAAATTTTATACAAATTATTTTTAATTATTTAGAACAGAAATATGATTTTTAAAATAGAAATTCTTTAATTTTAGTATTTTTGAATATTAAAGTTAATTGTTGGCAATTTGTAATAAATAGATTTAAAAATCTATTTTAAATTAAATAATTTTATAAAAATTATTTTTATACTTCAAACACTTTAATGTGTACATTCAAAATTCAAAATTTATAAAAAGACTTTCTTTTATTAATTATCAAATTTTCCTTTATTAATTAACATTTTAATTTAATTTCAACAATTGATTATCCCCAAATCGAAACCCTAGGATACACATATAAGTTAATTAGACTTAGACTTATTATATATTACCTTATTATAGGGTGATATTTGGAATCATTTTGGGCAACACTATTATTTCATCTTTTCAACAAGTTTAACATTTGCTAAGGTGAGTTTTACATAGCCCCTTTTATTATCACCATTTTTAGGGTGAAACATGTTATAACATTATCATTGCAATTCAATCATCAATGTGTCTATGTGTTTTCTATGTTGCATTATGTCTTGAGCATGATTAGAGTAAGCACCATTCTAGCATAATCATTAACTCCGTACAAGCCGACGGTATACATTGATAGATCTATTGGACTGACAATCCCACCCGGATACGTGCCTCCTACAAAGGTTACGTGGGTGTTTGTTATCGCATAACATATTCAATTGGACCATGAGTGTATGGTATGTATCATTTTATAACAGTCATCAGGGTTGATTATGCACTCGATTTATTTCTAGTATGTTCTCACATATGGGCTAGATTGACATGACACATGAATTGCACAACATTTTATTCATTTTATTATCAAAAACCTATGTAATTCTCACCAACTTATGTTGACCCAAAATACTTTCAAAATTAACATGTTTCAGGTAACAATGAAGCTGAGGCTTGAGTTAGCATGAGGATTTTACTTGAAGTTTTATTTGAAGTTATTGAAGTTGTTATTTGATATCATGTATTTGAATTCTTAGACATCATTTCACATTTTGGATATTATGTTTGAATAAATTATTTAAAATTTATATTATACCATGTGCTACTGAAAACAATCATCAATACGTGGCACCCCGATGTTTCCGCCATCGGTTGGGGTGTTACATCATCTCTATGGAACGAGGTGTACGATTTTCACTAATCACAAGAGCCTCCAACACATATTCGATCAGAAGGAGCTGAACATGCGAAAACGTCGATGGGTCGAGCTTCTGAATGATTATGACTGTGCCATCAGATATCATCTAGGGAAAGCTAATGTAGTAGTGGATGCCCTTAGTCGCAAGGAAACAAAGCCCAAGCGAGTGCGAGCGTTACAACTCACTATTCATTCTAATCTTCCTGACAAGATACGAGAAGCCCAGGGCGAGGCTCTGAAGGAAGAGAACGTCGGGCTTGAGACACTGCATGGTGCTAATAAGCATATGGAACTGAGGACATATGGTCTTCAGTACTTCATGAATCGAGTCTGGATTCCACGTTTTGGGGATCTCAGACAACTGGTGCTCGCCGAGGCTCACACCTCTCGTTACTTGATACAACCTGGTTCGGACAAAATGTACCAAGATCTCAAAACCCTTTACTGGTGGCCAAACATGAAAGCTGAGATAGCCACTTATGTTAGTAAGTGCTTGACTTGTGCGAAGGTTAAGACTGAATATCAGAAACCTTTAGACTTACTCCAGTAACCAGAAATCTCTATGTCGAAATGGAATGGCATTTCCATGGACTTTATCACAAAGCTCCCTAAAACGCCAAGTGGGCATAACATGATTTGGGTTATCGTCGATCGCTTAACCAAATCGGCACACTTTCTGGCAATAAAGGAAACGGACATGCTAGAGAAACTAGCCAACCTCTATCTCAAAGAGATTGTCTCTAGGCATGGGGTGCTTACATCCATTATATCCGATCGCGACTCGCGGTTTACTTCTCGTTTTTGGACTACTCTTCAAGATTCTTTGGAAATTCGCTTAGATATGAGCACAGCCTAACACACACAGACGGATGGACAAAGTGAGCGTACCATCCAAACGTTGGAAGATCTGCTGCGAGCATGCGTGGTGGACTTTGGCAACAGTTGGGATAAGCACTTGTCCTTAATCGAATTCTCGCACAAAAACAGTTACCACACTTCTATCCAGTGTGCGCCTTTTGACGCACTATATAGATGCAAGTGTAGGTCTCCCATCTGTTTTACCGAAGTTGGGGATAGTCAGTTGACTGGTCCCGAACTCGTGCACAAGACTTCGTTGAAGATAGTGCAAATCAGAAACCGGATGGCTACTTCTCGTGATCGACAGAAAAGTTACGCTAATAAGCGTAGGAAACCCTTGGAGTTCCAGGTTGGAGACAAGGTACTACTAAAGGTATCCCTTTGGAAGTGAGTGATACGCTTTGGAAAACAGGGAAGGTTGAACCTGCGATACATTGGACCATTCGAGATCGTTGAGAGGATTGGTCCAGTAGCTTACAGGATAAACCTGCCTAATGAACTCAGTGGAGTTCACCATGTATTCCACGTCTCCAATCTAAAGAAATGTCTATCTGATACGACACTAGTAGTACCACTGGAAGAGATCCAGGTGGACGACCAGCTACGGTCCGTGGAGGAACCGGTGGAGATTCCTAAGCAAGGCGTCAAGAAACTCAGACAGAATACCATACCTATTGTTAAGGTACGATGGAATTCCAGATTAGGACCGGAATACACGTGGGAACGTAGGGATAAAATGCGGCTCAAATACCCACACCTCTTTACTGAACCCCAACCTGTACATAGATCAAATGCTAAACATAAAGCAGATCTCTCAAAGTGAATTTCAGGGCGAAATTCCTTTCAACTTGGGAATGATGTGACATCCGGGAACCAAGCACACATTTTCTAGCTAGCTTTACTGTTTACTTGCAGAATTTCGAGACAAAATTCTTTTCAACTTGGGGACGATGTGATACCCCGCAATTTCATCTTCTTAACTTAATCAAACTCTAGTAACTTCCACTTGGATTCGTTGCATTCTACTTAGCTAAGGTTAGCTAAATAAGTCACACGTGCACACACGAGATGTATATGTACCTATGGATTATCATTTAATGAACATATGATACCTATAAATACATGTTAATATCGTCATCAATTCCTAGTTAATACACGACACATGATCGCATACTTAGATGTTCCTATGTCTAAAGCAATTAAAGAATAATCCTACACATCTACTCGATCCGAATGAACTTGTAATAACTAAACACTTGACGAGGTACATATGTTACATACACCAAGATGAACTAGTGGACAATCTACAAGCCTCCCACCTAGCAATGATCATCGGCCCAAATAAACATTTCTCATCCATCAACATCACCTAACAACTAGTAAGTTATACCAATTAAGGGCCTAAACTTTTGTTACAACTCTTGATACCCATGGATCCATACCACAAATACACTAATTCCCCATGTGTATATTTCAACCAAATAGAAACAAGCTAAGAACTCTCATGTGTCACCATCACACAAGTACCAAAGTTTATACACAAATGGAAAGAACATTAGAATGTGCATCACCCAACATAACCACCCTTACCTCTTTCTCACCCTTGACAACTAGCGGTTAGGATTAATGACAAAGACAAGACATGGAAGCTTCTAAGTATCACTATCATCCAAACACTTGTCCTTTTCCTTTTGCCTTAAGCCGATCGAATGGAAGCCAAGAGGTAGCATGATTAGATGTCTAAGTTACACCAATATAGTAACGAGACAAACATTCTATGATCCATTTAATAAGTCAACCATACACCTTCCTAAACTCTTACAACCCTACGCCTAGGAACACACACACACACCAAATACAAATGGTTTCATGGAAATGTAGATAAAACAAGGATGATTGCTCCATTCCCAAGGTTAAGAACTTGCCTCTTTGGTAGGGATTATAATCGACCAAAGGAAGGAATGAGTGCAAGCTATGGATAGTTGCCAACCTTACACAAGATTAGGAAAGAAACAAAAACCTTAATCCATTCCTAGATGAGTCAACATATCCCTTTAGTCCATAGCTATCTATAATCGGCTAGAATCAAGGAGCCCACAACCATTCTTAAGTCACTATCTTTCACTCACCTATGATTAGTCACTTAAACAATAGCAAACTTCAAGAAGCTAGTTCATACCTCTTTTGTTTTGTCCATACACTAGCCGATCGACTATAAATAGAGGCCACGTCTCATTCTCAATTGCCACACCAACACATTCTTTCACTCTCTAAAACTTTCGGGTATCTCTTATAGAAACCGAAACCTTGCAAGAGCTTGGAGGAGTCATGGAGACTTTCCAACCTTCGAGTTGTATTCTAGTCTAGTCTACCCTCTTTAATCGGTCCTAGTTGGCTTAGACACATAAACACATACACATTGTCTTAGATCTTGCTTAGTCTTGCACTAGTGAATGTATTGTTGTAACATTACAAACAATCGACCCATGTTACACCTCTAGAAGGCCGAAGCTAAACTCTTGTGCCATGTAGATTACATATATCACCATGGTTAGCATCTACTTATCATAGGACACCCACTTGATCCAAGCTTAAGGTTTATGACTAATGTAGTGATCAAACTAACCGATGTTCCACAAAAACACCCCAATAACACTTCCCAAGCCATTACTAAGTCCAAACATACCAACTTGATCCATGTTACAATCGGCCTAAGGCCCTATGCGGGTCTTTGTAATCGGACATCATCTAATAACATGTGTTAGCAAGGTTAGAGCATGTGTTAGGCTCCATTTAGGTGTACGATTTCCCTAAACACATGTTAAGAGAACTATCCTAATCACAAACACATAAAACAAGGTTCACACAACTCCATAACCAAGGCCACAAGTGTCGGGTAGACAAATTGTATGATAAACAATTAGAACTTGCGAATTATCTTGCTTTCAAATGAATCATAGGGCAATTTCTATTGGGACGATAGTATCTACATAATTTAGCTTCACTAGACCACAAGCATCTCTATCAGGTGAGTTTCACTACTCTTTTTCTCAAAAGCATGCGTCTCGGAAGGAGACAACTTTCTAAACTTTTTCATAGTTCGGTTTGGGACAACTTTTACACATCCCGGATTTGGGGTGCTATGATTCACAAGGTGAATCTACTTTCACTAATTCATGTTTTATGTCCTTTGTGAACTAAACACACTCTATCACTCTAAAGTCCTTATTATATTATTGGGTTAATCGCTGGAGGCGAACGGGGTATTAGTTGATAGCGCTATTAGGTTGTGCAGCAACCTCATGCTTGCGTGCTTGTGTCACGGGCATGGACTTTTGACCACACTCTTGAGGAGCTGACTAGTGTTGATAGACACTAGTACTAAGGCAGCATAACGAAAGTTAACACAATGTATGTTCCCAATAATCCGTTGTTTAGTTATAATGAGTGGGGTAGCTACCCCTGGCATGTGAATTAGCTACTACTCAAAAACATGGTTTTAAGGACCTACGTATATACTTAACTTTGTGAACTCACCAACTTTATGTTGACACACGATTATTATACCTTTTTGCAGGACAATAGTTCAAACCACGAGTAGGGCATGCATCACATTGCATCATGGGGATATGAATACTTATCTATTTCTGAATGTTTAATTATCTATTACGATTTCGAACGCGTTGTTTTACGCAGACTATTTGGAAAACTATTATCTTTAAATTTCGCTTCCGTAACTATTAAAATATTTGATTACCTATGAAACTTCTTTTACAATAACGAACTAAATGGTTTGGGCATTTAGAGTCGTTCATGTGACTTATGGCTATGGGATCCTGGTATGTCACGTGCCTCACGGTATAAACCCCGTAGTGGAAGTTGAGGGTGTGACATTTCAGGTGAACGTTAAGTTGTTACAACTGAATATAGTCGTTATATGGTTGTTTCCCCCTTTCTCGCCTATATTTAATGCAAGTCGGTTACAAGTCTCACTTCCTCTTTGAGCTTGGAATTGGCTTGCAAGGATAACATCATCATCCTTGATTTCTTTGACTGAATGTTGAAATATAGATGTTGGAGAAGAGTCACGAATCCATGTTATAGCTTAGTTGTACATGGCATGCATCAATCATGTTACATCCACAGAAAAACAGTAATCTATAATTTAGGACATTAATCCTCATCGCCATCCTCCACCACATTGACCTTTTTATTGTCAGGTCTAGCATATGGTTTATGCTTGTATGGTTCATATGTGGGAGTGGACTTCCGATTGGGATGGTTATATCTTGAGGATGCTTTGATCCTTTCTTGTATCTTCTTATCATCCTCAAGTCGGATGAACCTTAGAGCCCTGTTCCTGACTTCATACAAGTTCCTACAAGGATTCATCACCAATTCTTGGTAGAATGGTGAATCTCTTTGTAGTCCCATCTTGAATGCTTGTACTGCCGTTGTGACATCCAAGTGCTTCTTTTCCGAACCTAGTAATATATTCTCCTAGCGATTCTGCCTGTGGTTGAGTTACCCTGTACAAGTCACTTGTCAAACGTTCAAACGTTCGACTACAAGAAAACTGATTATTAAACATGTTAATCAAATGTGTAAAAGAAGTAATAGAATAGGGAGGAACACTAAGGAGCCATTTTAAGGCTGGACCAGTGAGGGTGGAACCGAATCCTTTAAATAAGCATGCTTCCTTGAGATCAGCAGGGATTTGATTTATTTCCATCCTTTCCCTGTATTGTGCCACATGATCTTCAGGATCCGGGGATCCATCATAAAGCTTCATTCTTGGAGTTTGAAATCTCATTGGAATATCTGTATCACATATAGGAGGTGCAAAACGAGACACCCTGTGACATGCTGAGGATACTTCAGGGATAGGTTGTACTATCCCTGGTACAGTTGATACCATATCCTTAATTTTTTGTAGCTCCCTTGCTAGCTGTGGACTTATACATGTATCCTGCAAAGAAGCAACATCATTAGCAGTCAAAGTACTGGAACTTAAATTGTTACCGTTATTGTTATATTCTCGGGATGGCCAAGGTGTATCTCCTAGATCCCTGGTTGTTGTCATCTTGGGCGCTGTGGTTGTTTCAGGAGCAAAGAATCCAGTGCTCATGGGGATGAAATCTCATTGATGAACGCTACCAGAGATGCCAGAATTCAAATTCAACACCATGGGTTGTAATGGTGTCCCCATGTCCTCGGCTGGCCTCCTTGAGGATGTCTTGAGAGATTGTATCTCTGTTATCAGCATCCGGTTTGTGTCCTGCTGTTATTGTATTTGATCCTTCATCAATGCAAACATGGAAAGGAGTTCATCATTTGACACAAAAATAGGAGGAATGGATCTAGATGTGCCCATTGATGGTCAAGGTGGGATTTGAGGGGTAGAACTTTTCGGTAATGCAGGTGGGGTGGCAAATGTTGCATTTCTGGTAGAGGTTGAATATGGCATGGATGGGGAAACAATTTTCTTGGAAGAAGACATAGTTGTCAAGTTTTTGTAAAAATGATTTAATTAAGAAAAAGTAAGTTTTAACAAAGTTTTTTGTTAAAATACCACCACTTGCCCCATGGTAGGCGCCAAATTGTTTTGGTCAAAAATTACTTGCTAAAAATAACCTTGTTTTCCAAATTAGTAAAAGTAAGGTAGAGTGCTAGTATACTAAAAACTTTGTGTTATTTTCAGGATAGTGACTTATAAGCAATAATATGACAACTATGCTCAGGATGGTTAGGCTAAAGTTGAGGATGGACAGTTGTATCCTGAGGATGCAACTGTATGGTAAATCGAAGAAATAGATAATCTAAGCACAAATACACGAAGAACAACACACGATGTACGAGGAAAGCCCTTGATCAGTTGTAGATCGCCGACTTAAAACCACAAAAGGAGTCTAGGCTCCTGCCTTTGTTTGTTAATATTAATAGGGTAAAAATAAGTACAACTTTTGATGAATGAGTGACGAGTGTACTAAGATTACAATGATTTATGCTAAGTGTGTGAGTTTTCTATAAGCAGCAGAGTGTATGTGTAGTTCAGGTGAACGTGTTGTGTCTTATACTTGTCAATCATCCTCTATTTATAGTACATGAAAGTAAATAAGAGATCCCATGTAATCCACTGGTCTTCAAGACTTTTTCATTTGAACGTTAAGTTGTTACAACTAAATATAGTCGTTATATGGTTGTTTCCCCCTTTCTTGCCTATATTTAATGCAAGTCGGTTACAAGTTTGACTTCCTCTTTGAGCTTGGACTTGGCTTGCAAGGATAACATCATCATCCTTGATTTCTTTGACTGAATGTTGAAATATAGACGTTGGAGAAGAGTTACGAATCCATGTTATAGCTTAGTTGTACCTGCAATTATGTCATTGAACGATAATTTGTTAGTCCATCCTCAGATGTGCTCATGTTAAAGTGTAGTCACATCCTGAAGTCTGTTAAGTCCTTCAACATCCTGAGGATGCTACACTAAGGGTATGAGGTAAAATCACCCTGAGGATTTTTACCACCAACAATGGTGAGGCTCTAGAACGTTTTCTCGATCCTCTTCTTCAAAGCTAATCACTTTTGCATTCTTCAGGATGGTAGTCTTTGTGGGTCTTTCTCCCTTTTCTGATTTCGTTTCTCTTGCATGCCTTTTGGCTGCTGAGTAGGATGTCCCACAAATATCTGATCCTCCTAAAATAAAATTACTGATGCCAGCATCCTTTGATGGAGATGCTGCCCTTTCTGGGATGCCAGTGCTATCTTGAATCTTTGACTTCTTTTTGCCTAGCAGATCCTTAAGATGGACCTTGCTTAAGAGATATGTTATTTCTTTTCTCAAAGCAATGAAATCTTCGGTAACATGTCCAAAATCTTCGTGGAAAGCACACCATTTGGATTTGTCCTTCCATCCTGACTTGTTATTTTTCCTTGGCCATCTTTCTTTGTCTCCAAGATCCTTCATAGCGTACATTAAACATGTTACATCCATAGAAAAACAATAGTCCGACAGTTTAGGACAATCCTCTTCATCGTCATCCTCAACCACATTGACCTTTTTATTATCAGGTCTAGCATATGGTTCATGTTTGTAAGGTTCGTATGTGGAAGTGGACTTCCGATTGGGATCGTTGTATCTTGAGGATGTCTCTATCCTCTCCTGTATCTTCTTGTCATCTTCAAGACGAATGAATCTTAAAGCTCTATTACGGACTTCCTCAAGATTTCTACAAGGGTTCATCACCAATTCTTTATAGAAAGGCGAATCCTTCTATAGTCCTATCTTGAAGGCTTGTACTACTGTTGTGACATCTAGATTTGGGATGTCAAGTGCTTCCTTCTCAAACCTTGTGATATATTCCCTTAATGATTCTCCCTGTTGCTGTGTCACCCTGTACAAATCACTTGTCAAACGTTCAAATGTTCAACTGTAAGAAAATTGATTGTTCAACATGTTAACTAAATGAGCAAAAGAAGTAATATAATAGGGAGGAACACTTAGTAGCCATTTTAAGGCTGGACCAGTGAGGGTAGAACCAAATCCTTTGCATAAGCATTCTTCTTTCAAGTTTCCTAGAATGGGCTATATTTCCATCCTTACCTTGTATTGTGCTACATGCTCTTAAGGATCAGTAGATCCGTCATAAAGCTTCATGCTTGGAGTCTGGAATCTCTTTGGAATCTCAGCATCACATATTGGAGGTGCAAAGCGAGACACCCTGTGATATGCTGAAGATACCTCAGGGATGGGTTGTATTATCCCTGGCACACTAGACACCATATCGTTGATTTTTTGAAGCTCTCTTTCCAACTTTGGACTTATACCTGTATCCTGCAAAGAAGCAAAATCGTTAGTAGCAAAAGTACTGGAACTTAAATTGTTACCATTGTTGTATCCTCGTGAAGGTTCGTTTGTATATCCTCGATATGGCTCCACAGCATATCCTCGAGATGGCTCGGCAGTGTATCTTGCATCTCTAGTTGTTGCCATCCTGGGTGCTGAAACAGTTTCTGGTGCCGAGAATCCGGTGCTCATGGGGATGAAATCTCCTTGATGAATGCCTCTAGAGATTCCAGAATTGAAATCCAACACTCTAGGCTGCAATAGTGTCCCCATGTCATCAGCCGGTCTCTTTGAGGATGTTTTGAGAGATTGAATTTTTCTCATCAGCATCTGGTTGGTATCTTATTGTTGCTTTATTTGATATTTCACCATTACAAACATGGAAAGGAGATCATCATTTGACACGAAAACAGGAGGAGTGGATCCAGATGTTGCCATCCCATATCTAGCAGTATTAGGAGCAACACTCCTGGTAGTTTGTGCAGAACTCTTGGGAAAGGTAGGAGGAGGTGGTAGAGTCACATTTTTGGCAGAGGTTGTGGATGGTGTGGAAGAAGACACAGATTTTGCGTTTGAGGCCATAGTTGTCAAGAAGTTTGAAGTAAATTGATTGGGAAAAAGTAAATTGTTAAAAATAGCACCACTTGCCCCATGGTGGTCGCCAAATTGTTTTGGTCAAAAATTACCTAGTAGAAATCATTTTGTATTCCAAATTAGAAAAAGTGAGGTAGAGTGCTAAATGTGTGAAATATATTAAAAAATCAGTTGTATTCTGAAGATGGCAGTTTAATATAACAAAGAAATATTAATATGACAAATATGCTTAGGATGGCAAAGAAATTTGGTCAGGATGCACAGTTATATCCTGAGGATGTAACTGTCAGATAGATAGGTGAATTAAGCAAAGATAGATGATTGTAAGTATAATGCATTATAGCAACGACACTCGATGTACGAGGAAAACCCTTGATCAATTGATGATCGCCGGCACAAAACCTCGGGAAGAATCTAAGCCCCTGCCTTGTTTGTTAATCTTAATAAGGTAAAAATAAGTACAACTTTGGATAGGTGATGAATGAGTATCTAAGATTACAATATGAGTGTTGTGTGTGTGTGTAGAGAGAGAGAGAGTATCAGGTGTCTATGAAGTGTTAAGCAAGCGAGAAGAAGTGTCCTATGCTCGTTTGATAACCCCCTTTTATAGTTACACGAAAGTATATAGGGGATCCCACATAATCCGCTATCTTAGTTAAGCTTCATGAATAATTCAGGTGACCGTTGTGGCTGTTTCAACTGAATATAGTTGTTGAGTAACTCTTTCGATGTTTCTCTCCTTCCATTAATGCTCGTCGGTTACAAGTTTGACCTCTTCTTTGGTGGTGGACTTGTTCCACACGCATAGCTCTTCAATGATCAGCTCCTTTGACTTCAATGAGACAATATAGCTGTTAGGGATCAACTACAAGCCTTAATATTGATTAAGTGTACCTGCAATATCATCATAATAAGATAATTCTTTAGCCCATCCTCAGGATGCGCATAAGGTAAAACACAGTTACATCCTGAACCCTGCTTAATCCCTTAGTACCCTGAGGATGTTACGCAGAGAATATGAGGTAGAATCATATTGCATTATAACCATTAGTCAGTTCCTTAGTCCATCCTCAGAATGTGTATAAGATAATATTTAGTGTCATCTTGAATCCTGTTCTGCCTGCAGTATCCTGAGGATGTCACATAGAAAATATAGGTTAGTTATATCCTGAAGATTTCACCACCACCAATAAATGATTTGTGCTAAGTGTGTTAGTTTTCTATGAGCAGCAGAGTGACATGTTGTTCAGGTGTATGTTGTGTCCTATACTCGTCGATCATTCCCTATTTATAGTTACACGAAAGTAAATAGAAGATCCCACATAATCCGCTAGTTAGTTAACTTTCTTGAAGGCGTTAGATGACCGTTGTATCTTTTTCAACTGAATATAGTCGTTGGGCAACAGTTTCCTGCTTCCTCGCCAACATTCAATGCACTTCGGTTACAACTTTGACTCTTTCTCCGAGCTTTTGACTTTGGCTTGCAAGTGTAACTCTTCCATCTTTGACTCCCTTGACCGAGTACTATAATATAGACTTTATAAAGAGGTTATAAGTCCATATTATAGTTTAATCATACTTGCAATCATATCATAGAATGATAATGCGTTAGTCCATCCTCAGGATGTGCACATGCTAAACTTCAGCTACATCCTGAAGTCTGTTGGGTTCTTCAGCATCCTGAGGATGCTATATTTAGGATATGAGGTAAAATCATCCTAAGGATTTTCACCACCAACAATTGTCCCCAAAAATATGTTACCATGAATGTCTTATAAGGTAATAATAGTTTTTAACCACAAATCTTATCTACTAATCTGATGGGACGTCCTGTCAGGATAACGACTATTTTTTGGGTGATGATCAAGTGATGACCGTTACACATGGTCATCTTCTGCTCCCTATATCTAGAGCTCTCCTTCTCCTTTATAATCACATATGATCTTTTAAAGAAGGTGATTTATTTCTCTTCTTGTTCCTATTTTCTCTCAAACCTGCAAAAGTATTAGTAAAATCCTAAAGATGGTTAAAAGAGCCACTGAGCTTTTGGGAGTGTTGGAGTTCCAAATGACTTCATCCCCCAAAATCTCATAAGTCATCCTGAACAAGAGGTCTGTTCTTTCGATGATAAGGATGTTCAGGCTTTAAAGGACTCAAAAGTTTTCCTGAGTTCTGCTGAGTTTCGTCCTTACGATCCTGATGCAAAATCTGATTTTGAATCGTCCACATGGGTCTGCTTCATGTACTTACCTTTTTCTCTAGGTTTGAGATAGCCCTTTCCTTCGTTCAGCAAAGATTTCTTTGATGTGACAGGGATGGCTTATGCTCTGGCTATGCCCAAAATTTGGAGAATCTTGATGATTTGTAACAGGATCATCGAAAGTCATGGCATCCATCTTCAAGTAGGAGACCTGTCTCATGTATATAAGCTGAGGACACATGGTTCACATAGCTATGTTCTTCAACTTATAGAGAAGGATCCTCTTTTCTTGTTTAATGTCATTAGGTCTGAGAAAGATTGGAAATCAAAGTTTTTCTTTGTGAAGAGGAGTTCCATTCCTTTTGGGGATGAGATTCCTCTTTCTTAGTTAAAAAGTGGTAAGTTTTTTCAGGATGCTTTATGAAAAAAGAAATTTTTAGTTATATCCTGAGGATGTTATTGATGTTCTGAATATTTTTTTTAATAGGTACTTCACTTGCAAAGCTTGTTTCTCCTCAGGACAAAGATTATTCGAGGTGCAAGGCTGTATTTGACTTACCTGTTTCAGTAAGAACTTTTGAGATAGAAGAAAGTCATACCGCTAGTCAAACTTCCGAGACGTCTGGTAAATATCTTACATTACATCCTGAGGATGTCCTTTACATTATTTAGTGATTTACTCTGTTTTCGCTATTTGTCAGCAAAAAAGCCTGCTTCCTTTGATTTGGATGACATTGACAGTATGGATGTCAAGGCAACCAAGGTCATTTCAGTGTCACCATCTAGTTTCAAGATGGCCAGTCCTCCCTTTAATCCTCCTAGGTCTAGGGCTGCAGCCTCCTCAAAGAAGAGAAAGAGCACTACTGTTCACAGTTCACACTCCAGGTATAATGCTATCATGAGGATGGTATTGGAATATTTGTATTAGTTAAAATTTCTAGAATGAAACATTTACCTTTTCTCCTTTCTTTGGCATGGTCATGAATACTTGCTGAAATCTTTGGATGCTGTTGCCAAAGAGCTTCAAGATGCCCAGACCAATCTTGATGATGTTCTATTGATTGCTCGTGAAAAAAGCAAATATCTTGAAGGCAAGTTGGCAGAGTTGGATGACATTGCTGCTATTGCTCAGGAGGTCACTCCCTTTGAGGATCTTAGCTTTGAAGAGGTTTTGAACAACATTTCCCAGTTCACACTCCAGGTATAATGCTATCATGAGGATGGTATTGGAATATTTGTATTAGTTAAAATTCTAGAATGAAACATTTACCTTTTCTCCTTTCTTTGGCATGGTCATGAATACTTGCTGAAATCTTTGGATGTTGTTGCCAAAGAGCTTCAAGATGCCCAGACCAATCTTGATGATGTTCTATTGATTGCTCGTGACAAAAGTAAATATCTTGAAGGCAAGTTGGCAGAGTTGGAGACGGAACTGAAGCGGGTGAAATCACAGCATGCCTAGGCAATGCTTGATCAGGAGAAGGAGGTACAGGAATACAGGGATGGGCTTTTGTAGTCTACCACTATTTCTATCTTACAGGCTAAGGTGAAAATGGCTTTCCAAACTAGGACTCCTGGTTTTAAGCAGGATGACTAGGATGTTGATGCTTGGAAGGAAAAAATCAAGAGCCTTGGTGGAAAAGATGTGGTCTATGAGCCTATCCCTGTTGCTCATCCTCATGATGCACCAAAGGATCCTAAGGATGCTGAGGTGAAAGAGGTAGAGGCTAAGGTGGCTAAAGTGGTGAAGGATCTTCCAGTAGGCGATGAAGGATGTGAAGACTAGGCTGGAGCCCACTTTTTAAATCTTTTTTGGTAGTGATTATGGTAGTCTAAATTTAAACAATTTTCGAACAATTTTTATTTTGGTATGTAATAGCTTAGGATATTGTATGGTTTGGGGTGGAGGCATCTTGGTTTCAAGATAAAGCCCCAAATCTTGTTCTGACCTGCACCATAGATGTCGACCCCTGGTGGATGAGTCCTGGTTTTGGATGAAGCCAGGAGTTGGCATCAAATTTTGGCTATAATATATAAATAACATGGTAACTGCTTTTGACGCTACATCCTTGTGTTCCTTTTTGATTCTTTTGATATCCTGCAAACATCATCAAATGTCAAAGAATAATATAGATATTACCTTCATCTTCTTTCATTAGTTAGTCTCCAAAGTGTGATGAAGTTACTCCTGACATCCTAAGGATGTCCTAAATTTTTCTTCATTTGTCATCCTCAGGATGGTCTTTATTATTCTGAGGATGTCCCCAGTTCTTCTTCCATCATCATCCTCAGGATGGTCTTCATTATTCTGAGGATGTCCCAGTGCAATATCTTTTAAGATAAACTTTGATATTTTATCCTTTTTCAAGGAAACTTTAACAATAACCTGTAAAAAGGTAAAATTGTTATTATACTGGCGACTAGGCCTCAAATAAACTGGGGTCAAGCCCATGTGTAATCTTTAGGAAAATCAAAACGTAGTATTAAAGGAGAACTGGCGACAAGGCCTGTTGTAACATCTTGGGAATAATTGGCGACAAACTAGGCCCATTGCAATGTCATAGGAATAACTGGCCACAAGGCCACTGGCGACTAGGCCAAATACGAGAAAGAGACATTGAAATATGTCTAAATCTTAAGGATTCAATGTATATTCCAAAAATGACGAAATTGTCACCCACTTTTACATGGACTGGTCCCACCATCCTGAAAATATACATGAATAACGTGCGCTCCAGGCGGGGTTGCTAACCCAATGTGAAAGGTGAAAACCTTTAAACCTTAGGAAGGTGTCAGACACCTTAATGTAGGAGAGGCTGGCCAGCCCTCTAGTCTTTAAGGTTTCTCATCTTCAGGATAGTACTGCAAAATTCTCAGGATGGACTATTTCTAGACCATGTTTAGTAAAAATATAAATGGTTGAAATAAGTTAAGGATAAGTACTTACATATGGAGATGATTCATCTCTGTCAGCCTTCACCTTCATCTTACCAGTAATTCGAACCATGGTTTCTCTTCCAGAGAGATCTGTCATGTGCATCCTTACGAATGGTAGTATTTTAAGTGAATTGCATTTCAAGATCTTGGTAAAATTTCTCTGTTGGTGGTGAAAAATCCTCGGAATGATTTTACCTAATATCCTCAGTATAATGTCTTCAGTATGCTGAAGATGTGATAGACTTCAGGATATACCTATGTTTCAACATGTGCGCATCCTGAGGATGCACTAACGAATTCTCTTTATATAATGTATTTGCAGGAACGACTAAGATATGATATGGACTTGAAACTATTTTCCAACGTCTATATTATCATGACTTAGTCAAAAAAGTTATGGAAGAAGGAGTTACACTTGCAAGCCAAAGTCTAAGCTTAAGGAAAGAGTCAAGGATGTAACCAACATACATTAAAAGTAGGCGAAGAAAGTGGAAACTGTTACTGCAACGTCTACCTGAGCAGAAACAGCCACAAACCGTCACAAAGAAGACTTCAAAGAACATAACTAACCAGCTGATTACACAAGACTTCTTATTTAAGTTCATGTATAAATAGGGGAATGCTGGACGAGAATAGGACACATTGCTATCACCTGAAACACACAAATACTCTGCTACTCATAGAAAAATTCACACACACTTAGCCCAATTCATTGTAATCTTAGCTCACTCATCCATCATTCATCCAGAGTTTTAACATTTTTACCCATTTTTAATATTAACAAACAAGGCAGGGGCTTGGACTCCTCCCGAGGTTTTATGCCGACGATCATCAACTGATCAAGGGCTTTCCTCGTACATCGAGTGTTGTTCTTTGTGTTTAGCATTTACTTTACTTGTTACAGATATTTGCATCCTCAGGATACAACTGTCCATCATCAATTTTCTCATCATCATCCCGAGCATACTTGTCAATTAATAGCTTATTTATATTAACAAGCCACCATCTTGAGAATAACACATAGTTTTTATCAAACTAGCACTCTACCTCACTTTTAACTATTTTGGAAAACAAGATTATTTTTAGTAGATAATTTTTGACCAAAACAATTTGGCGCCCACCGTGGGGCAAGTGGTGCTATTTTAACAAAAAACTTTGTTAAAACTCTTTTCCAAAACAACCTACTTTATAGAATTTTGACAACTATGTCTTCCTCACAAAAAAATTGTTTCCTCATCCATGCCATCCACAACCTCTACCAAAAATGCTATATTGCCACCTCCACCTGCATTTCCAAGAAGTTCTACTTCTCAAATCCCAACTAGACCATCAATGGGAGCATCTGGATCTACTCCTCCTATTTTCGTGTCAAATGATGAACTCCTTTCTATATTTGCATTGATGAAAGATTCGATACAACAACAACAAGACACAAACCGGATGTTGATAAGGGATATACAAGCTCTCAAGTCATCCCCAAGAAGGCCAAGTAAAGACATGGGACACCATTGCAGCCCAGGGCGTTAGGTTTTAATTCTGCCATCTCTGGGGGTGTTTATCAAGGAGATTTTATCCCCATGAGCACTGGATTCTCTGTTCCTGAAATGACTACTACACCCAGGATGACAACCACTAGGGATCTAGGATATACACTTATGCCATCCCAAGGATACAACAATAACGGTAACAATTTAAGTTCTAGTACTTATACTACTAATGATATTGCTTCTTTGCAGGTTACAGGTATTAGTCCACAACAAGCAAGAGAGCTACAAAAAATTAAAGATACGGTGTCAAGCGTACCAGGGATAGTACAACCTATCCCCGAAGTATCCTCAGCATCTCATAGGGTGTCTTGATTTGCACCTCCTATATGTGATTCGGAGATCCCGAAACGGTTTCAAACTCCTAGCATGAAGCTATATGACGGATCTACAGATCCTGAGGAGCATGTAGCTCAATATAGAGAAAGAATGGAGATAAATCCAATTACTGCCAACCTTAAGGAAGCATGTCTATGTAAGGGATTTGGCTCAACTCTCACTGGTCCAGCCTTGAAATGGCTCCTAAGTGTTCCTCTATACTCGATTACTTCCTTTGCACACTTGATTAATATGTTTAATAATCAGTTTTCTTGCAGTCGAACATTCGAACGTTTGACAAGTGCCCTATACAGGGTAACTCAACCACAGGAGGAGTCACTAAGAGAATACATTACGAGGTTTGGAAAAGAAACACTTGACATCCCGAACTTGGATGTCACGACGGCAGTACAAGCATTCAAGATGGGGTTGCAAAGAGATTCACCATTCTACCAAGAATTGGTGATGAATCCTTGTAGAAACTTGGATGAAGTCAGAAACAGGGCTCTAAGGTTCATCCGACTTGAGGATGACAAGAAAATCCAAGAAAGTATGGAATCATCCTCAAGATATAACCATCCTAATCGAAAATCCACTCCCACATACGAGCCGAACAAGCATAAACCATATGCTAGGCCTGACAATAAAAAGGTTAATGTGGTAGAGGATGACGATGAGGATGAATGTCCTAAATTATCAGATTACTGTTTTTTATGTGGATATTATAGGTTTAATGTATGCCATGAAGGACCTTGGGGATAAAGCAAGGTGGCCTAAAAAGGATAACAATGCAGCTTGGAAAGACAAATCGAAGTGGTGTGCCTTCCACGACGATTTTGGTCACATCACTAAAGATTGTATTACCTTAAGGAAAGAGATTGCATATCTTCTAAGCAAGGGTCACCTCAAAGATCTTCTAGTCAAAAAGAAGTCAAGGGTTCAGGATGGAACCACCATCCCAGAAAGAGCAGCATCCCCACCTAAGGATGCTGGTATAATTAACTTTATTTCAGGAGGCTCAGATATTTGTGGGACCTCATATTTAGCTGCTAAAAGGCATGCGAGAGAAACTAAATCAGAAAAAGAAGAGAGACCCACAAGAACAACTATCTTGACGACCTCTAAAGTGATTAGCTTTGAAGAAGAAGAACGAGAAAATATCCTTGACCCTCATCATGATGGTTTAGTTATAACTTTATATATTGCTAATCACTTTGTTCGCATAATCCTTGTAGATGGTTGAAGCTCAGTGAACATAATCCAACTAGAAGCTTCGAAAAGAATGAATATCCCAGAATCTGAAATAGTTTCCAGATCTGCAGTCTTAGTGGACTTTAGTGGAGAAACTAAGAGTACAGTAGGAGACATCAGGCTACCAGTATATGTAGAAGGAGTGAATTCTATCCAAAGATTATGTGTGATAGATTCCCTATCCTGTTATAATGTCATCTTGGGAAGACCCTGGATACATGACATGAAGGCAGTTCCTTCAACATCGATGAAGGTTTCATCACGACAAGCGTAGCAATTACAGAAGGATGCACAGTGCCATCCTCAAGATGTCAAGGAACATCCTGAGCAGGATGTAAAGGATGTTTGCCTTGATGACAATAACGAGGATATCACTGTGCTAATTGGTAAGAATATTCCTCATGATATTGAACAATCACTAATTCCATTTCTTAAATGAAGGATGTCTACCGTTGCATGGAAGCATGAAGATTTGACTGGCATCTCTAAAGATGTCATTACCCATAAGCTTAGGATTGATAAGAACGTCAAACCCATCCAGCAGAAACGAAGATAGTTTGCTCCAGAACGAAATATCATCATACAGGAAGAAGTGGATAGGCTGCTTAAATCCAAGATGATAAGGGAAGTAAAATTCCCAAGATGTCTTGCCAACGTGGTGGTAGTTCAAAATAAAAATGGGAAATAGAGAGTGTGTGTAGACTATACAGACCTCAATAAAGCCTGTCCTAAGGACCCATTCCCATTTCCACATATAGATTAAATGGTGGATGCTACATCAGGCCACGAAATGCTGACATTCATGGATGCATCCCTAGGATTCCAACAAATTCAAATGGAACCAGACGACCAAGAGGATACAACATTCATGACCCCATCAGGTATATATTGTTATATATCTATGCCATTTGGACTAAAAAATGCAGGTGCAACCTACCAAAGGCTAGTGAATATGATGTTTAAAGAAAAGATTGGGGACACAATGGAGGTGAACATTGATGACATGGTGGTTAAATCCAAGAAGGCAGAGAACCATCTTCAGGATCTTAACGAGGCATTTGACATCCTGGACGCCTACAATATGAAGTTGAATCCGTCAAAGTGTCTCTTTGGAGTTGGTGTTGGAAAATTTCTTGGATATCTAGTCACCAAAAGAGGGGTAGAAGCCAGCCCCGAACAAATAAAAGCCTTCCTTGATCTTAAAACTCCAAAAAATATCAAGGATGTACAAAGGCTGACATGCAGGATAGCGGCCTTAAATAGATTCATTTCAAAATCCTCATAGAAGTGTAAGGAATTCTATGATATCCTGTTTTATCCTCAGGATGTGCCTGGTTATCCTCAGGATGTACCTGGCTATCCTCAGGGTGCCACTCTTCAATTGTTGGTTTCAGAATGTGGATGATGGGAATCTTGGACCCTACTGGTAGAGTAAGGGAGGATCCTAGGTTTGCTAAGCCATTAGCTTCAGCATTTTCTTCCCTAGGTACCTGTGTTAGTGAAAATTCTACAAAAGAAATTAACAAATTTTTAACTTTTTCAAGATAAAGAGCTAACTTTTGTCCTTTTACTGCATAAGACCCATTAAAATGATTAGCAATCAACAAAGATTCAACAAATACTTCTATATTAACAATATGCATGTCTTTAGCAAGTTGTAAACCAGCAATGAGAGCTTCATATTTGTAAGCGCGTAGGATCGGCTAATCAATAAAGATAATGATCAAACAAGTTCAATTCAGGTGCGGAATCCCTGAATTGATCACAAAATGATAATAAAACTAGCAAAATGCAGAAATCATCATAAACATAATCATTTCATTCATTAGATAATCAATTACACTTCAAAAACGTTGTTTATAATGACTAATCTTGGTTACAGACTCAATAATAACCCTAGGGAGAAACACACACTGGGAGGGAAAACAAATGATCAAAAGTTAACATTCAAAAAGTCAGATTGCCTTATATCGACCTGCACATTAGCCCAAATGACTTGGTCGAATGTGCAGGTTCGACCATTACAACAGGGCGGATCTGGACACATACATAAACATAACTACATTCGACCTCCCAGTTTACCTTCGACCATTCTTTCTACCTTCGACCATCCAATAATCTACATTCGACCATTCGACCATGAACAAAACATTTTGTAATTCACAATCCAATAGCATTAGTCGCAATATGTGCATCTACAAACTCCCCCTCGACTATAGCGTGGATTGCTTGAGTATTCGCTCTTCATCCATAGTTTTGTTCATCAATTTGATACACAATAACGCCTTTTGTTCTTTGGTCATCACTGATTCATGAGTTTGTTTTGGCTTTTTCTTTTCAACATTCTGAGTCTTTACAACTTCCCCAGTTTCTTGTCGAAGTCACACCCAGCATTCACATCCCATGCAAAACATAAGAACACCACACGTTGGTATTTGCTTGCCTGTTCACTATCTTTTGCTTCGCAATAAATTGGATTATAATAAAGCATGATAATGTCTTCGTGCAAGCAGTTGATTAACCACATAGGGTCAAAAATGTGAATCTTCTTGAAGTCCTTCAAACCATCCTTCAAAATGATAATAGCCTCTGCAGTCTTCCAATCATAATACCACCACATGAAATCTTTTGAAAAGTGTTGTGTTATTTGCATCAAATTAATATGCTTCAACACTTTTGGTGGTTTATACTTCAAAGTCACCTTAGGCATTCCCGTTATCTCATCTAACTCCTTCTTATGAACTATCCTTTTTGGATAATGTGGAGTAAACACATTCCACTTCGTTTTGCTCTCTCTTGCCATACGATCTGCAAATTAAACAAGATGATCGTTCACTGAAGCACCTGACAATTCATGTTTGCAGATATCTCGAACAGCCCAGTGTGGTAGTGTCTTGATGTCATGGAATCTGTCAAAATACAGAATTCCTTTCTCCCATTTTACGGCGACATATTTTAGCTGTCTCACGTACTTCCAGCCGAGAGCTTTGCCTTTAAACAAGTCATTGTGGAATTTGTAAAAGCTACCTTGAAATTCAATCTTTGGACGGTTAGCTTCTTTTTCTTTAAGCTTCCTCAGTAATTCTTTCAAAGCGTCAGATTGTTCAATATTTGGCTTTTGACAATCTGGAAACACTTCTTCAAAAAACTTCTTACACTTTTCACGAGCAAGTTTCTCAGCCTGGCTTAACAGTTCATCAGAAAATTCAAGAAATCTAGAATCTTTGTCATTCTTAAAGTATTCTGGATATTCCTCGCTAGTAATATCCTCAATCTCCACTTCTTCAAATACAGGAACATCTCTATCATCGGAGTGATTACCTGCTTCCTTCTCAGGTATATTAGGTATCTGGTTCTCACTCATCAATTCCTCCAGAGATTTACCAAACTGTTTCACTAGTCCTTCCAATATCTCTTTTGGCATGCCTGTAGAAACTTCTCCGTCGTCTAAATCAGGATCGTCATATTCCAACTCAAAACGCATATCGTTTGACTCAAATATCTCCGAAAACCTACTAGTCATCTCGATCATCCAGACTCTGTCTGTCAACATTTGGCGATACAAATTCTTGTCATCTTCAGATAAAGATCTGATCTTCTCATTCCAGAAGATATTATCATCGTCGACAGTACCACCAGGAGCTTTCGAACTAGATTCTCCTGTGTTCATTCCCGATCCTCACTTCTCACACTTATACTTGTCAGTATCATCATCATCGTCATCACTATCAGAACTAGCAGAGCTATTACCTTCACCTGAATCATCTCCTGAACCATCATCATCACCATCATCTTTCTTCTTCTTTTTAGGAGCATCACCGGCATCCTCATTCAACTCATCATCTTCTTCTTCTTCCTCATCAGATGGTTCAAAATCAACTTCCTCCTCATCACGTTCCTTATCTTCTTCACCAGCTTGTAATTGAGGAGCTTTAAAGTACCAATCTTTTATCAGATTATTCATACTCTTGTTATCTGCTTTCAGCTTCTTGTTCTCCTCTTTTATAGCAATATACCTTCTGGTGTTTCTCTGTTCATGTTTTAACAACTTCTTGTTTTCTTTCTGAAGTTGTTTAATCTTTGCTTCCAGAGCTTCATGATTTTCATGTGATGATTCATCATATCTGCAAGCTTCTGGTTAACTCCAGTCATTACATCACTATCTATAGTAACCTTAGGTGTTGAAGCTTCAGCAACTGGAATATTTCCTTTCTTCAACTTCTTCAACACTCTATCCAAAGCATCATTAAATTCATCTGTTGGCAGATCAGTATGCTCAGCAGCAGATGATGTCTTCTAATTCTTTGCTGCTGGGGATGTGATGGGTGACTTAGAACTAGATGCTGTAGGAAATTTCTTTCCAGCAATCAAATTCTCAATATCTCTAGCTCCTTTATCCATCGGTTTCACAACCTTCTCTTTCTTCTTGTACAAAGGTTTCTTTTGTTTCTCACTGTCTTTGGCGATCCTCCAAAATCTTCGGATCCCAATCCCAATCCTTCATCAGTCTCATCCAATGCAATAGGACTTTTTGTCCTTTGCTCTTCAACACACTTATTTAGACTCTTAGACTCACTAGCCACAGTGGCCTTGGGTGTGGTGCTCTTAACAGTCTCATTCTCCGAATCCCATCTCTCATCTTCATGTGTCTCTTCATAATCAACAAACACTTCATCAACCAAATGTAAACCCTTTTTGGCTACAATCTTCTTTCTTCTAGAAACCTTCTTCTGTGGTTCTACATCATCCTGTTTCTCTGTCCCTTTTCCAGTCTTTGCACCGACATTTACTACTTGCTGCTTTCTCTTAGCAATAGGATCAACAGGACATACAGGATTATCTTCATAAGAATCACTTTTAGCATTGCTAGCTTTATCCTTTCCTGGATCTACATACCCTGGATTAATCAGATGACCAAACAGGTTCTTGTGTGGTGGTCTTTCATTCAACGGCACACCCTTACCAACCTTTCATTCTAACAAGCATGTTCAGGTTCATGTGATCCTGTACAACAATCTGAGTAGGATCTCTTCTCAAGTTCTTGTACTTCTCATCAAATATCATCTGCAGGAATCTCGGATATAAAATTTCTTGTTCTTTAAACCTCTGAGTGGTTCCAGCATGTGTTCAAGTATCATACCAGATACATTGAACGGCTTGTTCAAGATTAGGGCAACCATCAAAGAGCTAATACTCTTTCTCATAACATCATACCCTCTACTCACTGATCCAAACACATGTAACATGACGTGAGCGAGATACTTGAACTGAGGGCATAGCTTCCCCTTGTGTAATGAACCATCAATAATCGGTCCATTGTACTTCATTCGTAGGAAGCACTTTCTCTGTTCAATCCATGATAGTTCTCTTGGATCTGTCTTCTTTTCATCCTGCAACTTCAGTGCTTCTCTAATGTCATCAGTAGAAATGATCACGAACTCCCCATGAATCGTACTTACAACAGCAGATTCATTGTTGCAGAAATCAATCTTTGCATTCTTCCAGAATTCTTGTTGATGGTCTTTGTATATGATGGCGGGGGTAGCAAGGGCAACTATCACACGGCTTCTCTTTAAGAAATCTACAATGCCTGTGAATTCTGTGTGTTTCTTCAGATCTCCCATAAATGCACAGCAATTGTGTGCTGGTTCGAATGGTAATTCTACAATCTGTTCCTTTCCAGCTGCATGTTCTGAAGATCCAGCGGGATCATCAACTTCCTTCTCATCACGTTCCTTATCTTCTTCACCAGCTTGTAATTGAGGAGCTTTAAAGTACCAATCTTTTATCAGATTATTCATACTCTTGTTATCTGCTTTCAGCTTCTTGTTCTCCTCTTTTATAGCAATATACCTTCTGGTGTTTCTCTGTTCATGCTTTAACAACTTCTTGTTTTCTTTCTGAAGTTGTTTAATCTTTGCTTCCAGAGCTTCATGATTTTCATGTGATGATTCATCATATCTGCAAGCTTCTGGTTAACTCCAGTCATTACATCACTATCTATAGTAACCTTAGGTGTTGAAGCTTCAGCAACTGGAATATTTCCTTTCTTCAACTTCTTCAACACTCTATCCAAAGCATCATTAAATTCATCTGTTGGCAGATCAGTATGCTCAGCAGCAGATGATGTCTTCTATTTCTTTGCTGCTGGGGATGTGATGGGTGACTTAGAACTAGATGCTGTAGGAAATTTCTTTCCAGCAATCAAATTCTCAATATCTCTAGCTCCTTTATCCATCGGTTTCACAACCTTCTCTTTCTTCTTGTACAAAGGTTTCTTTTGTTTCCCACTGTCTTTGGCGATCCTCCAAAATCTTCGGATCCCAATCCCAATCCTTCATCAGTCTCATCCAATGCAATAGGACTTTTTGTCCTTTGCTCTTCAACACACTTATTTAGACTCTTAGACTCACCAGCCACAGTGGCCTTGGGTGTGGTGCTCTTAACAGTCTCATTCTCCGAATCCCATCTCTCATCTTCATGTGTCTCTTCATAATCAACAAACACTTCATCAACCAAATGTAAACCCTTTTTGGCTACAATCTTCTTTCTTCTAGAAACCTTCTTCTGTGGTTCTACATCATCCTCTTTCTCTGTCCCTTTTCCAGTCTTTGCACCGACATTTACTACTTGCTGCTTTCTCTTAGCAACAGGATCAACAGGACATACAGGATTATCTTCATAAGAATCACTTTTAGCATTGCTAGCTTTATCCTTTCCTGGATCTACATACCCTGGATTAATCAGATGACCAAACAGGTTCTTGTGTGGTGGTCTTTCATTCAACGGCACACCCTTACCAACCATTCATTCTAACAAGCGTGTTCAGGTTCATGTGATCCTGTACAACAATCTGAGTAGGATATCTTCTCAAGTTCTTGTACTTCTCATCAAATATCATCTGCAGGAATCTCGAATATAGCAGAAATTTCTTGTTCTTTAAACCTCTGAGTGGTTCCAGCATGTGTTCAAGTATCATACCAGATACATTGAACGGCTTGTTCAAGATTAGGGCAACCATCAAAGAGCTAATACTCTTTCTCATAACATCATACCCTCTACTCACTGATCCAAACACATGTAACATGACGTGAGCGAGATACTTGAACTGAGGGCATAGCTTCCCCTTGTGTAATGAACCATCAATAATCGGTCCATTGTACTTCATTCGTAGGAAGCACTTTCTCTGTTCAATCCATGATAGTTCTCTTGGATCTGTCTTCTTTTCATCCTGCAACTACAGTGCTTCTCTAATGTCATCAGTAGAAATGATCACGAACTCCCCATGAATCGTACTTACAACAGCAGATTCATTGTTGCAGAAATCAATCTTTGCATTCTTCCAGAATTCTTGTTGATGGTCTTTGTATATGATGGCGGGGGTAGCAAGGGCAACTATCACACGGCTTCTCTTTAAGAAATCTACAATGCCTGTGAATTTTGTGTGTGTCTTCAGATCTCCCATAAATGCACAACAATTGTGTGCTGGTTCGAATGGTAATTCTACAATCTGTTCCTTTCCAGCTGCATGTTCTGAAGATCCAGCGGGATCATCAACTTCCTCCTCATGACGTTCCTTATCTTCTTCACCAGCTTGTAATTGAGGAGCTTTAAAGTACCAATCTTTTATCAGATTATTCATACTCTTGTTATCTGCTTTCAGCTTCTTGTTCTCCTCTTTTATAGCAATATACTTTCTGGTGTTTCTCTGTTCATGCTTTAACAACTTCTTGTTTTCTTTCTGAAGTTGTTTAATCTTTGCTTCCAGAGCTTCATGATTTTCATGTGATGATTCATCATATCTGCAAGCTTCTGGTTAACTCCAGTCATTACATCACTATCTATAGTAACCTTAGGTGTTGAAGCTTCAGCAACTGGAATATTTCCTTTCTTCAACTTCTTCAACACTCTATCCAAAGCATCATTAAATTCATCTGTTGGCAGATCAGTATGCTCAGCAGCAGATGATGTCTTCTTTTTCTTTGCTGCTGGGGATGTGATGGGTGACTTAGAACTAGATGCTGTAGGAAATTTCTTTCCAGCAATCAAATTCTCAATATCTCTAGCTCCTTTATCCATCGGTTTCACAACCTTCTCTTTCTTCTTGTACAAAGGTTTCTTTTGTTTCTCACTGTCTTTGGCGATCCTCCAAAATCTTCGGATCCCAATCCCAATCCTTCATCAGTCTCATCCAATGCAATAGGACTTTTTGTCCTTTGCTCTTCAACACACTTATTTAGACTCTTAGACTCACTAGCCACAGTGGCCTTGGGTGTGGTGCTCTTAACAGTCTCATTCTCCGAATCCCATCTCTCATCTTCATGTGTCTCTTCATAATCAACAAACACTTCATCAACCAAATGTAAACCCTTTTTGGCTACAATCTTCTTTCTTCTAGAAACCTTCTTCTGTGGTTCTACATCATCCTGTTTCTCTGTCCCTTTTCCAGTCTTTGCACCGACATTTACTACTTGCTGCTTTCTCTTAGCAATAGGATCAACAGGACATACAGGATTATCTTCATAAGAATCACTTTTAGCATTGCTAGCTTTATCCTTTCCTGGATCTACATACCCTGGATTAATCAGATGACCAAACAGGTTCTTGTGTGGTGGTCTTTCATTCAACGGCACACCCTTACCAACCTTTCATTCTAACAAGCATGTTCAGGTTCATGTGATCCTGTACAACAATCTGAGTAGGATCTCTTCTCAAGTTCTTGTACTTCTCATCAAATATCATCTGCAGGAATCTCGGATATAAAATTTCTTGTTCTTTAAACCTCTGAGTGGTTCCAGCATGTGTTCAAGTATCATACCAGATACATTGAACGGCTTGTTCAAGATTAGGGCAACCATCAAAGAGCTAATACTCTTTCTCATAACATCATACCCTCTACTCACTGATCCAAACACATGTAACATGACGTGAGCGAGATACTTGAACTGAGGGCATAGCTTCCCCTTGTGTAATGAACCATCAATAATCGGTCCATTGTACTTCATTCGTAGGAAGCACTTTCTCTGTTCAATCCATGATAGTTCTCTTGGATCTGTCTTCTTTTCATCCTGCAACTTCAGTGCTTCTCTAATGTCATCAGTAGAAATGATCACGAACTCCCCATGAATCGTACTTACAACAGCAGATTCATTGTTGCAGAAATCAATCTTTGCATTCTTCCAGAATTCTTGTTGATGGTCTTTGTATATGATGGCGGGGGTAGCAAGGGCAACTATCACACGGCTTCTCTTTAAGAAATCTACAATGCCTGTGAATTCTGTGTGTTTCTTCAGATCTCCCATAAATGCACAGCAATTGTGTGCTGGTTCGAATGGTAATTCTACAATCTGTTCCTTTCCAGCTGCATGTTCTGAAGATCCAGCGGGATCATCAACTTCCTTCTCATCACGTTCCTTATCTTCTTCACCAGCTTGTAATTGAGGAGCTTTAAAGTACCAATCTTTTATCAGATTATTCATACTCTTGTTATCTGCTTTCAGCTTCTTGTTCTCCTCTTTTATAGCAATATACCTTCTGGTGTTTCTCTGTTCATGCTTTAACAACTTCTTGTTTTCTTTCTGAAGTTGTTTAATCTTTGCTTCCAGAGCTTCATGATTTTCATGTGATGATTCATCATATCTGCAAGCTTCTGGTTAACTCCAGTCATTACATCACTATCTATAGTAACCTTAGGTGTTGAAGCTTCAGCAACTGGAATATTTCCTTTCTTCAACTTCTTCAACACTCTATCCAAAGCATCATTAAATTCATCTGTTGGCAGATCAGTATGCTCAGCAGCAGATGATGTCTTCTATTTCTTTGCTGCTGGGGATGTGATGGGTGACTTAGAACTAGATGCTGTAGGAAATTTCTTTCCAGCAATCAAATTCTCAATATCTCTAGCTCCTTTATCCATCGGTTTCACAACCTTCTCTTTCTTCTTGTACAAAGGTTTCTTTTGTTTCCCACTGTCTTTGGCGATCCTCCAAAATCTTCGGATCCCAATCCCAATCCTTCATCAGTCTCATCCAATGCAATAGGACTTTTTGTCCTTTGCTCTTCAACACACTTATTTAGACTCTTAGACTCACCAGCCACAGTGGCCTTGGGTGTGGTGCTCTTAACAGTCTCATTCTCCGAATCCCATCTCTCATCTTCATGTGTCTCTTCATAATCAACAAACACTTCATCAACCAAATGTAAACCCTTTTTGGCTACAATCTTCTTTCTTCTAGAAACCTTCTTCTGTGGTTCTACATCATCCTCTTTCTCTGTCCCTTTTCCAGTCTTTGCACCGACATTTACTACTTGCTGCTTTCTCTTAGCAACAGGATCAACAGGACATACAGGATTATCTTCATAAGAATCACTTTTAGCATTGCTAGCTTTATCCTTTCCTGGATCTACATACCCTGGATTAATCAGATGACCAAACAGGTTCTTGTGTGGTGGTCTTTCATTCAACGGCACACCCTTACCAACCATTCATTCTAACAAGCGTGTTCAGGTTCATGTGATCCTGTACAACAATCTGAGTAGGATATCTTCTCAAGTTCTTGTACTTCTCATCAAATATCATCTGCAGGAATCTCGAATATAGCAGAAATTTCTTGTTCTTTAAACCTCTGAGTGGTTCCAGCATGTGTTCAGGTATCATACCAGATACATTGAACGGCTTGTTCAAGATTAGGGCAACCATCAAAGAGCTAATACTCTTTCTCATAACATCATACCCTCTACTCACTGATCCAAACACATGTAACATGACGTGAGCGAGATACTTGAACTGAGGGCATAGCTTCCCCTTGTGTAATGAACCATCAATAATCGGTCCATTGTACTTCATTCGTAGGAAGCACTTTCTCTGTTCAATCCATGATAGTTCTCTTGGATCTGTCTTCTTTTCATCCTGCAACTTCAGTGCTTCTCTAATGTCATCAGCAGAATTGATCACGAACTCCCCCTGAATCGTACTTACAACAGCAGATTCATTGTTGCAGAAATCAATCTTTGCATTCTTCCAGAATTCTTGTTGATGGTCTATGTATATGATGGCGGGGGTAGCAAGGGCAACTATCACACGGCTTCTCTTTAAGAAATCTACAATGCCTGTGAATTCTGTGTGTTTCTTCAGATCTCCCATAAATGCACAGCAATTGTGTGCTAGTTCGAATGGTAATTCTATAATCTGTTCCTTTCCAGCTGCATGTTCTGAAGATCCAGTGGGATCATCAACACTTTCCTGTTCAAACATGATTAGACTGCAAAACAAATCAAGAAAACACGTTAAAAACGGACAAAATAACCAAAACTTGAAATTTTTTATTTTAAGATTCTACATTCGACCATTCGAAGGTACGAATGTCAAAATAGAGGTTCGAATGTGGAATCAAAGGTTCGAATGTGAAAATCAGTAATTAAAAATCTACATTCGACCGTTTGTTTCTACTTTCGACCGTTTGGAACATCCTCATTCGACCAAAATCCACGTTCGACCGTTTGAAATTGGGCGAAAGAAGACTGTTCATCTTCTCAAATTGCAGATTTTGATTTGGATCGTTTTAACATGCCATTTTGATTTGAATACCATCTAATATGGCCGATTAATCTTTCCCAATCAACAATTTTATCAATTAATCAGTGTTTATATGTTTTCAATTAAAAACTAGGTTTCGAAGCTTTTTAATCATCAATTGATCATTCTAAGTTGTTTAAGTCCTGGATTTTTGTTTATTGTCCCCCTAAAACATATAATCATTGAATCCTTAACATGTATTTCAACAATTAATGGTTAAAAAACAAGTTTGAATCCGGTTTAGGGTTCGAACACAAATTCAATGATTATGATCTGTTAAGTGGATGATAACCTGCAAATGATGAATCAAAATGATCAGCAAAACACAACGAACACAATGACATGATTTTTAATTCATGAGCAACAAGATCACTTTATCACAGAAATTTGAAAATTTTTGAATATAGGGGTCGAATGTGCAGATCAGGTATATATAGGCTTCACATTCGACCAAATGACTAGGGCGAATGTGAAAATTTAAGATGACAAAACTCAAATGGTCCATCAAGTTTTAGAAAATCTCCATCAACCACCATCAGCTATCAAAAATAAGATAGAAATGTAAAATCTTTTGGATTTTCTAAACTTTTTGTTAAAACACAACTAAAATCATTTTGAGTTTTGAATTTTTGACGAGAAATGTAAAAAGCTCAAAATGTAAAGATAAAGCAGTAAATGTTTTGTGATTTTCGGTAAAGGGATCATATCAGTTATTGAGAAATCTGATCACACCATTGATCTTTTGATTTATTATCATTAAAGAAAATGTGTGATCTGGCAACTGCTGATATTGTGATCCACATAAACTCACATGCAGACTATTGTGTAGTGCTTTAGACTGATACCATTATTTATAGTATATACTCAATTGTTTGTGGTTCCCACACACATGACATACTCTCGTATCAAGAAATAAATGTCCAAAGACTCATTGTAACGTGTCATTATGCTTTCGTCATCTGTAATTTACAAGGTATGAGGCACAGAGGTATACAGGTCAGCAAATCAATGCAACAAAGTAACTTATGCACTCTACCAGGTTGAGGGCTGATATCAATCATGATTTGCATCAACGATTGAATACGATGTAATAGATAATCTTTAATTATCGTCATACATTGAAAGTTCCTCAATTCGGTAACTTTTGGGTTTGGCTTTACAACTCTTTTATAAAGATACCCTGTCTGATCTAGGTCCGTAATGACTTACAGCAGAAGATCAGAGAGGCTATCCCCAGATAACTAATAACATAACAACCCGAAACCTCCGAATTTTGTACAAATACCCTATCAAACAAAATTACGGTACTAAGACCATATACCCATGAGGAGTTCATCCGCACATCAATTCGTTTGATATGTATGTATCAGGCACGCAGTAATAGGTCTACGAAGCCTATCAACACATCACACAGACTCAGACACACGCCTTATATTGCATTACACTTCTTTAGCATGTGTCAGATCCCCACTGATGTACTGTCATTTCCCCTTTTTCTCCTGGAATTCATTTTGGGTTTTCTATTTTTTATGGGTTTTTGGATTTTTCAATGTTTTTGGTTTTTCTGAAAATAAACTTTACCTAAAAATGTAAAACATATTTTTGGATTTTTGTGTTTTTTTTGAAAAGCAATAACGCTCAAGTTCGAGACGATTCATACTGGATGACTCCTATAATAAAATATTTACAAAAAGATGTCATCCCTGCTAGAGAAAATGCAAAAGCTTTCAGGATGAAGGTATCAAAATTTATTATTATAGAAAAAATTTGAATAGAAAATCCCTTGCAGGTCCATATTTAAGGTGTCTCAACAAGGAAGAGGCAAATGAAGTTCTCAAGGACATTCATGAAGGAGATTGTGAAACCACACAGGAGGAAGATCTCTCTATTCGAAGACACTAAGGACAGGATACTATTGGCCAACCATGAAGAAGGATGCCATGTCGTATTCTCAAAAGTGTGATCCATGTCAACGACATAGTAACATCCATCATCAGCCTGCTGGACCATTACACCCTATTATCTCACTGTGGCCCTTCATGAAATGGGGAATGGATATAGTAGGAAAACTACCTATAGCTCCACATGGAAAGGTCTTCATGTTAGTAATGACTGATTACTTCTCAAATTGGATCGAAGCTGAAGCATTTGTGCAAGTTTAAGACAAAGAAGTGGTGTCATTCATCATAAGGAACATCCAAACAAGATTTGGAGTGTCAGCAGAAATCATTTGTGACAACGTTTATCAATTCATTAGCAAAAGGACATCTGACTTTTTTGAGAATTGGGGGATCAAGATGATAACTTCAACACCAGTCCATCCTCAGGCTAATGGACAATCAGAATCCTCAAACAAAATCATTGTCAACAACTTGAAAAAGAAGCTTGGGGAAAAGAAGGGGAAATGGGCAGAAGAACTTTCATTTGTACTTTGGGCTGATAGAACTACATCCAAGAATGCTACATGCCAAACACCTTTCTCCTTGGGTTTTGGAATAGAAGCAATGCTGCCAACCGAGATGGTCATGCCTACAGCCAGAAGACATTTTCAGGATGCAACAGCCAACTCAGGGATGCTGCTAAGTTAAGGATGCCAGCCTGTAAACAAAGAATTGCTAAAGCATACAACAAAAACATAAGGGCAAGAAGATTTCAAGTAGGAGACTTGGTACTAAGGAAAGCCTCCCAATATACCACCAAGTCAAGTGATGGTAAGTTGGCTCCTAAATGGCAAGGACCATATCTAATCGATTCCAAGGCCGGTAAAGGAGCATATGGGTTATCAACAATGGAAGGAGAAATTCTACCAAGAGCTTCGAATGCAATTCACTTAAAATACTACCATACGTAAGGATGCACATGACTGATCTCTCTGGAAGAGAAACCATGGTTCGGATTATTGGTAAGATGAAGGTGAAGGCTGACAGAGATGAATCATCTCCATATGTGAGTACTTATCCTTAATTTATTTTGATCGTTTATATTTTTACTAAACATGGTCTAGAAATAGTCCATCCTGAGAATTTTGCAGTACTATCCTGAAGATGAGAAACCTTAAAGACTAGAGGGCTGGCCAGCCTCTCCTACATTAAGGTGTCTGACACCTTCCTAAGGTTTAAAGGTTTTCACCTTTCACATTGGGTTAGCAACCCCGCCTGGAGCGCACGTTATTCGTGTTTGTTTTCAGGATGGTGGGACCAGTCCATGTAAAAGTGGCTGAAAATTTCATCATTTTTGGAATATACATTGAATCCTTAAGGTTTAGAAATTTTTTAATGTCTCTTTCTCGTATTTGGCCTAGTCGCTAGTGGCCTTGTCGCCAGCTATTCCTAAGACATTACAATGGGCCTTGTCGCTAGACATTCCCAAGATGTTACAATAGGCCTTGTTGCTAGTTCTCCTTAAGATACTACGTTTTGATTATCCTAAAGATTACACATGGGCTTGACCCCAGTTTATTTGAGGCCTAGTCGCCAGTATAATAACAATGTTTGCCTTTATACAGTTTATTGTTAAAGTTTCCTTGAAAAAGGATAAAATATCAAAGTTTATCTTAAAAGATATTGCACTAGGGACATCCTCAGAATAATCAAGACAATCCCGAGGATGATGATGGAAGAGGAACTGGGGACATCCTCAGAATTATGAAGACCATCTTGAGGATGACAAAGGAAGAAAAACTGGGGACATTGATGAAAGAAGATGAAGGTAATATCTATATTATTCTTTTACACTTGACATTTGATGATGTTTGCAGAATATCTAAAGAATCAAAAAAGGAACACAAGGATGTAGCGTCAAAAACAGTTACCATGTTATTTATATATGATAGCCAAAATTTGGTGCCAACCCCTGGCTTCATCCAAAACCAGTTCCCATCCACCATGGTTCGACATCTACGGTCCAGGTCAGAAGAAGATTTGGGGTTCGTCTTTAAACCAAGATCCCTCCACCCTAAACCTTGAAATATCTTAAGCTATTACATACCAAAATAAAAATTGTTCGAAATTGTTCAACCTTAGACTACCATAGTCACTACCATAAAAGACTTAAAAACGTGGGCTCCGGCCTAGTCAATATATCCTTCATCGCCCATTTGAAGATCCTTCACCACCGCTGCCACCTTAGCCTCTGCCTCCTTCACCCCAACATCCTCAAGATCCTTTGGTGTATGTTCAGGATGTGTAACAGGGATAGGCTCATAAACCACCTCTTTTTCACCAAGGCTCTTGATTTTTTCCTTCCAAGCTTCGATATCCCAATCCTCTTGCTTGAAGCCAGGATCCTTAGCTTGGAGAGCCATTTTCACTCTAGCCTGCAAGACGAAAATGCTGGCAGATCTCATAAGCCCATTCCTGTATTCCTCCATTTCCTTCTCTTGATTCAGCACCACTTGGGTATGCTCAGATTTTGCCAGCTTTAGTTCAGCCCCCACCTGGTCCAACTTCTTCTCATGACATTTGCTCTTGTCATGAGCAATCATCTGGACATGCTCAAGTTTGACTAGGCATCATGAAGTTCTTTGGCAACTCCATCCATAGATTTCCACAAATACTCGTGACCCTATCATGAGAAGGAAAAAGGTAAATATTTCCTGGAGTGTGAACTAGGAAATCTTGTTCAAAACTTCCTCAAAGTTAAGATCCTCGAAAGGTGTGATTTCCTGGGGAATAGCGGAAGCAGTAGTGGTTTCCCTCTTTGTTGAGGAAGTTGCAGCCCTAGACATAGGAAGACTGGAAGGAGGACTAGCCATCTTGGGACTTGATGGCGAGGTAAGCTTGGTTGCCTTCACATCTAAACTATCAAGGTCATCCAGGTCAAAGGAGGCAGACTTTTTCGCTATAGAAGAGAAAAGTACAAGGTTAGATGATAATAAGTAACAAACATCCTCAGGATGTAATTGGTAAATACTTAGCAGACATCTCGGTAGATGAACGACTTCCCTACGATTCAAAGGTTCTAGCAGAAACAGGTAATTTGAGTACAACTTGATATTTGAGGTAAGCGTCACTTAAAGGGGAAGCGAGTTTTGTAAAGGAAGCACCTATAAAACATGAATTTTTTTGAAATATTAATAACATCCTCAGCATGACTACAGAATTTTTTCATAAAAACTGCAACATCCTATGAAACCTTTACCACTCTTTAACCAGTACATAGGGATCTCATCCCCAAAGGGAATGGAATCACTCTTTACAAAAAAGTGCTTTGATCTCCAGGATCTCTCAGATTTGATAACGTTAAACAAAAAGGTAGGCTCTTTCTCAATAAGTTAAAGAACATAGCGACTTAAACCATGTGTTTTCAACTTATACACATGAGATAAGTCCCTTATGCGAAGATAGACTCCATGCTTTCTGATAATTTTATTGCAAACCATCAAAATTCTCCAGATCTCCGGCATGGTTTGGGAATAAGCCATCCCAATTGTATCAAAGAAATATTGAATAAATGGAGGGAACAGATACTTCAAACCCAACTGAAAAGGAAGATACAAAAAACAGACCCATGTAGGTGATGCAAAATCAGATCTTGCATTTGGGTCATGAGGAAGAAAGACAGCAGAGTCAGGGAAGACCCCTGATTCCTTCAAAGCTTGAATGTCTTTGTTATAGAAGGAACAAATTTCTTGTTCAGGGTGGCTCAGCAAGTTTTGGGGGATGAAGTCATTCGAGACTATCATAGCCCTAGAAGATCTTATAGATTTTTTGACCATCGTCAAGAGAAATATTAGAAATTATGCAGGTTTAGAAGAAATAATAAAAAGGAAGATTACCTTCTTTGAAAACATGGCATGAATATAAAGAAGGAGATATGATCAAGATATAAATGGCAAAGGATGATATTGTTTAACGGTCATTGCACGATTATAGCCGAAAAAATAGTCGTTGTCATCCTGACAGATGTCCCATCAGGATTCTCAGATAAGTTCTATGATTAAAAAATATTATTACCTTAGAAGATATTAACGGTAACATATTTTTTGGCGATAATTGTTGGTGGTGAAAATCCTCAGGATGATTTTACCTCATATCCTAATCATAACATCCTGAAGATGCTGAAGGACCCGATAGACTTCAGGATGTAACTAAACTTTAGCATGTGCACATCCTTTGGATGTACTAATGAATTATCTTTCTATAATATGATTGCAGGCATGATTAAACTATAATAAGGACTTGTAACCTCTTATAACGTCTATATTATAGAACTCGGTCAAGGGAGGCAAAGATGGAAGAGTTACACTTGCAGGCCAAAGTCCAAGCTCGAAGAAAGAGTCAAGGTTGTAATCGAAGTGCATTGAATATCGGCGAAGAAGAAGGAAACTGTTGCCCAACGACTATATCCAGTTGAAACAGCTACAACGGTCACCTGAAGCCTTCACGTATTATAAATAGGGGATGATTGACGAGTATAGGACATAACATATTCAACTGAACTACACATACACTCTGCTGCTTATAGAAAACTCATAAACTTATCACAAATCATTGTAATCTTAGTACACTCGTCACTCATTCATCCAAAGTTGTCCCATTTTTTACTTCTTTAATATTAACAAACAAAGGCAGGAGCCTAGACTCCTCCCGAGGTTTTATGCCGGCGATCATCAATTGATCAAGGGATTTCCTCGTACATCGAGTGTTGTTCTTTGTGTTTTAATACTTTCTTTACTATTTCCTTGAATGTGTTAATAGTTGCATCCTCAGGATACAACTGTCCATCCTCAACTTTACCTTAACCATCCCGAGCATAGTTGTCACATATTTGTTTCCTTAACATCCTAACACACCATTTTCAGAATAAAACTAGACTCTAAACACGTTTGGACATCTATAGCACTCTACCTCACTTTTACTAATTTGGAAAACAAAGTTATTTCTAGCAAGTAATTTTTGAACAAAACATGAATGATCTCTGTTTTCTAGGCTATGGTGAAGATGGCCCTGCAGGCTAAGGATCCCAATTTCAAGCTGGAGGATTGGGATGTTAAAGCCTGGCGAGAGAAGATCCTAAGTCTGGGTGGAAAAGTGGTGGCGCCTGAATCTTCTCCTACTGCTGATCCTGAAGGTGCAGCTAAGGAGCTTGAGGTGATGGAGGCTGAGGTGGCCAAGGAGTTTTAGGTTGAGGAACTAGTGGGCAATGAAGGATGTGATAACTAGGCCAGAGCCTACTTTTTTAGGATATTATGTGGTGGTTTTTTAGGTGGTTGGTTTGTAAAGAGTTTGTACAATTTTACTTTTATGCATGCATGAATAATGAAAGGTTTGGGGTGGAGGGATCTTGGTTTCAAGACAAAGCCCCAAATCTTCTTCTGACCTGGACCATTGATGTCGACCCCTGGTGTATGGGTCCTAGTTTTGGATGAAGCTAGGAGTTGGCATCAAATTTTAGCTATAATGTATAAATAATTTGGTAACTGCTTTTGACGCTATATCCATATGTTCTTTTTTTATTCTTTTGATACCCTGCAAACATCACCGAATTTCAAGTATAAGGGAATAATACAAATATTACCTTAGTCTTCCTTCAACAATTAGTCTTCAAAGTGTGATGAAGTTACTCTTGACATCTTAAGGGTGTCCCCAGTTTATCTTCCTTTGTCATCCTCAGGATGGTCTTCATTATTCTGAGGATGTCCTCAGTGTAAAATCTTTAAGATAAACTTTGAGTTTCTGTCCCTTTTCATAAAAGGATTAATAAACTTTAACAATAACCTATATAAAGGCAAACATTGTCATTATACTGGCGACTAGGCCTCAAATAAACTAGGGTCAAGCCCATATGTAATCTTTAGGATAACTTGGTAACAAGATCAAATGTAGCATCTTGAGGATAACTAGCGACAAGGCCCATTGTAGTATCTTAGGAATAATTGGCGACAAGGCCGCTGTAGACTAGGCCAAATACGAGAAAGAGACATTGAAAAATGTCTAAACCTTAAGGATTCATTGTATATTCCAAAAATGATGAAAATGTCAACTACTTTTACATGGACTGGTCCCACCATCCTGAAAATATACATGAATAACGTGCGCTCCAGGCGGGGTTGCTAACCTAATGTGAAAGGTGAAAACCTTTAAACCTTAGGAAGGTGTTAGACACCTTAACGTAGGAGAGGGTGGCCAACCCTCTAGTCTTCAAAGTTTTCCATCTTCAGGATGGTACTGAAAAATTCTCAGGATGGACTATTTCTAGACCATGTTTAGTAAAAATAAAAATAATCAAAATAAGTTAAAGGTAGATACCTGTATATGGAGATGATTCATCTTTGTCAGCCTTCACCTTCATCCTACCAGTAATCCAAACAATGGTTTCTCTTCCAAAGAGATCAGTCACATGAATCCTTACATATGGTAGTATTTTAAGTGAACCGCATTCCAAGATCTTGCTAGAATTTCTCAATCCATTGTTGATAACCAATATGCTCCCTTACCAGCCTCAAAATTGATTAGATATGGTGCTTCCCATTTAGGAGCCAACTTACCATGACTTGGCTTAGTGGTGTTTTGGAAGGCTTTCCTTAGTACCAAGCCTCCCACTTGAAATCTTCTTACCCTTATGTTTTTGTTGTATACTTTAGCAATCCTTTGTTGATAGGTTGCCATCCTTAACTTAGCAGAATCCTTGAGTTTATCCACAGTCTCTAGTTCTTGTAGTAATGTTTCTAAGTTGGTTGTTGCATCCTGAAGATGTCTTCTAGCTGTAGGCATGACCATCTCTATTGGCAGCATTGCTTTTGTTTCAAAGACCAAGGTGAAAGGTGTTTGACTTGTAGCAATCTTGGAGGTCGTTCTATCAGCCCAAAGTACAAATGGATGTTCTTCTGCCTATTTCCCTTTCTTTTCTCCAAGCTTCTTCTTCAAATTGTTGACAATGATCTTATTTGATTCTTCTTCTTAGCCATTAGCTTGAGGACGGACAAGTGTTGAGGTTATCATCTTGATTCCTCAACTCTAACAAAAGTCGGTCATCCTTTTGCTAATGAACTGATAACCATTGTCACAAATGATTTCGGCTGGCACTCCAAATCTTGTTAGGATGTTCCTCTTGATGAATGACACCACTTCCTTATCTCTGACTTGTACAAATGCTTTAGCTTTGATCCATTTTGAGAAGTAATCGGTCATTGCTAACATGAATACCTTTCCACCAGGAGCTTTCGGTAGTTTCCCAACTATATCCATTCCCCATTTCATGAAGGGCCATGGTGAGATAATAGGGTGTAAAGGTTCAGCAGGCTGGTGAAGGATGTTGCTATGTCTCTAACATGGATCACACTTTTGGGAATATGACATGGCATCCTTCTTCATGGTTGGCCAGTAGTATCCTGTCCTTAGGGTCTTTGAGTAAAGAGATCTTCCTCCTATGTGATTTCCGCAATCTCCTTCATGGATGTCCTTAAGAACTTCATTTGCTTCTTCCTTGTTCAGACACCTCAAATATGGACCTGCAAGGGATTTTCTATACAAAATATTGTCTATAATACTGAATTTTGATACCTTCATCCTGAAAGCTTTCGAATTTTCTCCATCAGGAATGACATCTTCTTGTAAATATTTTATTATAGGAGTCATCCAGGATGAATCGTCTTGATCCTGAGTAGTTAGAACAGTGTTATCCTTAGGATGCACCGTCTTATCTTCAGGTTGTTCAGTGTTATCCTCAGGATGTGCCTTGCCATCCTCAGGATGCCACTCTTCAATCGTTGGCCTCAGGATGTGGATAATGGGAATCTTGGATCCTTCAGGTAAATTAAAAGAAGATCCTAGATTTGCCAACGCATCAGCTTCAGCATTTTCATACCTAGGTACCTGTGTTAGTGTGAATTCTACAAAGAAGTTGATAATTTTTTAACTATTTCAAGATAAATAACTAATTTTTGACCTTTCACTACATAAGATCCAGTAAAATGGTTAGTAATTAATAAACAATCAACAAATACTTCTAAATTTGAAATATGCATATCCTTAGCAAGTTGTAAACCAGCAATGAAAGCTTCTTATTCTGCCTCATTATTGGTTGTTTGAAATGCACATCTAATAGCATGGGGTATTATGTCCCCTTGTGGCTATTTTAGTAGTAATCCTAACCCTGTACCTCTTGCATTTGAAGCACCATTAGTGTATAGAGTCCATTTTCCTAAATTTTCATTTAATTGTTGAACTTCGGACTCTACTTCATTTAGGATGTCACTACTGAAATCAGCCACAAAATCTGCTAGAGCCTGTGATTTGAATGCATTTCTAGGTTCATATACCAAGTGAAAGGCACTTAATTTTATTGACCATTTTGCCATTCTTCCTGACATTTCTGGTTTTCTAAGTACATGTTTAATAGGGTAATTAGTTTTAACATGTATCCTATGTGTTTCAAAATAATGCCTTAACTTGCTAGATGCCATTATTAAAGCTAAAATGAGTTTTTCAAGATGTGAATACCTGGTTTCAGCATCTAATAGAGTTTTACTTACATAGTAGACAGGATGTTGTTGCCCTTCATAGTCTTTTACCAAAACAACACTAATTGCATTTCTAGAAACTGCAAGGTATAGCTTGAGAGGTTTACTATCCTCAGGCTTCATTAGGAGTGGAGCTGCTGCAAGATACTCCTTCAGCTTCTTTAATGCATCCTCATGCTTCTGTCCCCAGTCAAATTTGTTGTTCTTTCTCAGGACTTTGAGATGAATCTGTTCAGAGCTGCTATCCTTCCAGTTAGTCTTTGTACATCCTTGACATTTGTTGGAGATTTGAGGTTAAGGATTGCTTTTATTTGTTCAGGATTGCTTCTATCCCTCTTTTAGTTACTAAGTATCCAAGAAACTTCCCAACACCAACTCCAAAGTGACATTTTGATGGATTTAACTTCATATTGTAGGCATCCAGGATGTTAAATGCTTCTTTGAGATCCTGAAGATGGTTCTCTTCATTCTTGGATTTAACCACCATGTCATCGATGTATACCTCCTTTGTGTCCCCAATCTTTTCTTTGAACATCATATTCACTAGCCTTTGGTACGTTGCACTTGCATTTTTTAATCCAAATGGCATAGCTATATAACAGTAAATACCTGATGGGGTCATGAATGCAGTATCCTTTTGGTCTTCGGGTTCCATTTGGATTTGTTGAAATCCTGAGGATGCATCCATGAATGTTAACATCTCATGGCCTGCTGTGGCATCCACCATTGAATCTATGTGTTGTAGTGGAAATGGGTCTTTAGGACAAGCTTTGTTGAGGTTTGTGTAGTCTACACATACTCTCCATTTCCCATTTTTCTTTTGTACCACCACCACGTTTGCCAACAATCTTGGGAATTTGACTTCGCTTATCATCTTGGATTTTAATAGTATGTCCACCTCTTCTTGTATTATGACATTCCTCTTAGGTGCAAACTTCCTTCGTTTCTGCTGGATAGGCTTGAAACTTTTATCAATCCCAAGCTTATGAGTGATGACATCTTTAAAGATACGAATCATATCTTCATGATTCCATGCAAACATGGACATCCTGCATTTTAAAAATGAAATTATAGATTGTTCAATGTCAATATAGATGTTCTTACCGATCTGCACAGTGATATCCTTGTTATTGTCATCAAGGCAAACAGCCTTCACATCCTGGTCAGGATGAGCTTTGACATCCTGAGGATGGTAGTGTGCATCCTTGGCCTGTTGTTTATCACTGTTTACTTTGACGACCCCCCATGGCGTTGGTAGCTTTACACATGTGTGATATGTTGAAGGAACTGCCTTCGTGTCATGTATCCAAGGTCTTCCCAGGATTACATTGTAGCAGGATAAAGAGTCTATCACACATAATATTTGGATAGAGTTTACCCCATTTACATATACTGGTAATTTGATATCTCCTACTGTGCTCTTATTTTCTCCACTAAAACCAACCAAAACTGATGATCTGGAAACTATTTCAGTCTCTGGGATATTCATCCTCTTGAGAGCTTCTAGCTGGATTATGTTAACTGAACTCCCACCATCTACAAGTGTCCTACGAACAAAATGATTAGCAATATATAATGTTATAACTAAACCATCATTGTGAGGGTCAAGGTTATTCTCTCGATCTTCTTCTTCAATGCTTATCACTTTTGAAGTTGTCAGGATGGCAATCTTGGTAGGTTTTTCTCCTTTTTCTGATTTCGTCTCTCTTGCATGCCTTTTAGCAGCTGAGTAAGATGTTTCACAAATGTCTGAACCTCCTGAAATAATGTTAATTATGCCAACATCCTTAGGAGCTGATGCAGCTCTTTCAAGGATGCTAGTGCCATCCTGAATCTTTGGCTTCTTTCTGCCTAGGAGATCCTTGAGATGACCCTTGCTCAGAAGATATGCTATTTCTTTTCTCAAGGTATTGCAATCTTCAGTGATGTAACAAAAATCTTTGTGGAAGGCACACCATTTGTATTTATCCTTCCATCCTGACTTGTTATACTTTCTTGGCCACCTTGCCTTGTCCCTTAGATCCTTCATGGCATACATTAATCATGTTACATCAACAAAAAAAAAGTAATCTGCTAATTTAGGACAATCATCCTCATCGTCATCCTCAACCACATTGACCTTTTTATTATCAGGTCTAGCATATGGTTTATACTTATAAGGTTCATATGTGGGAGTAGATTTTCTATTAGGATGGTTGTATCTTGAGGATGTTTCTATCCTCTCTTGTATCTTCTTATCATCCTCAAGTCGGATGAACCTTAGAGCCTAGTTCCTGACTCCATCCAAATTCCTGCAAGGATTCATCACCAATTCTTGGTAGAAAGGTGAATCTCTTTGCAGCCCCATATTGAATGCTTGCACAGCTGTAGTGACATCTAAGTTAGGGATGTCAAGTGCTTCCTTTCCGAACCTAGTAATGTATTCTCTTAGTGATTCTCCCTGTGGTTGAGTTACCCTGTACAAGTCACTTGTCAAACGTTCAAACGTTCGACTACAAAATAATTTGATTATTAAACATGTTAATCAAATGTGCAAAAGAAGTAATAGAATAGGGAGGAACACCTAGGAGCCATTTTAAGGCAGGACCAGTGAGGGTGGAACCGAATCCTTTACACAAGCATGCTTCCTTGAGATCAGCAGGGATTGGATTTATTTCCATCCTTTCCCTGTATTATGCCACATGCTCTTCAGGATCTGTGCATCCATCATAAAGATTCATGCTTGGAGTTGAAATCTCTGCATCGCATATAGGAGGTGAAAAACGAGACACCCTGTGATGTGCCGAGGATACTTCGGGGGTAGGCTGTATTATCCATGGTACACTTGATACCATATCCTTGATCTTTTGAAGCTCCCTTGCCAATTGTGGGCTTATACCTGTATCCTGCAAAGAAGCAACATCATTAGTAGCAAAAGTACTTGAACTTAAATTGTTACCATTATTGTTATATCCTTGGGATAGCCTAGGTGTATATCCTGGATCCCTGGTCGTTGTCATCTTGGGTGTTGTGGTAGTTTCAGGAGCCGAGAATCCAGTGCTCATGGGGATGAACTCTCCTTGATGAACACCCCGAGAGATGCCAGAATTGAAATCCATCACCCTAGGTTGTAATGGTGTCCCCATGTCCTCAGTTGGCCGTCTTGAGGATGTTTTGAGAGATTGTATCTCTCTTATCAGCATCCGGTTTGTGTCCTGCTGCTGTTGTATTTGATCCTTCATCAATGCAAACATGGAAAGGAGTTCATCATTTGACATAAAACAAGAGGAGTGGATCCAGATGTTCCCATTGCTGGTCTAAGTGGGATTTGAGATGTAGAACTTTTTGAGAATGCAGTTGTGGGTGGCAGTGTTGCATTTCTTGTAGAGGTTGAAGATGGCATGGATGAGGAAACAGATTTTTGTGAGGAAGACATAGTTGTCAAGATCTGTAAAATGAACTAATTGAGAAAAAGTTTTAACAAAGTTTTTTGTTAAAATAGCACCACTTGCCCCACGGTGGGCGCCAAATTGTTTTGGTAAAAAATTACTTGTTAGAAATAACTTTGTTTACTAAATTAGTAAAAGTGAGGTAGAGTGCTATTTGTGTTGAATATGCTTTAAAGTCTAGTTTTATTTTGAGAATAATGTACCAAGATGTAAAAGAGACAAATATATGACAACTATACTCGCAATCGTTAAGATAAAATTTAGGATGGACAGTTATATCCTCATGATCGTTGTGGCTGTTTCATCTGAATATATTCGTTGTAGCAACGGTTTCCATCTTCTTCGCTTATTTTTAATGCTTGTCGGTTACAAGTTTGACTCCTTCTATGAGCTTGTACTTATCTTGCGTATGTAACTCTCTTATCATTGACTTCTTTGACCGAGTATGGCAATATAGACGTTGGAGAAGAGTTTCAAGTCTACAATATTGATTGCTTGTACCTGCATTGTTGTCATAGAAAGATAATCTGTTAGTCCATCCTCAAGAGGTGCATATGCCAAAACATAGTTACATCCTAAAGTTTGTTAAGTCCTTTAGCATCCTGAGGATGCTATGCCAAGAATAGGAGGTAAGATCATCCTGAAGATTTTCACCACCAACAGTTGTCATCCTGACAAACGTCTAATCAACTTCAGAAGATAAGCTCAAGTATTAAAAATATTATAAGCGTTTGAGATATTAACGGTAACATATTTTTTGGGACCATTGTTGGTGGTGAAATCCTCAAGATGGTTTTACCTCATATATTTTGTGTGACATCCTCAGGATACTGAAGGACTAAGCAGGGTTTAGGATGTAACTGTGTTTTACCTTATGTGCATCCTGAGGATAGCCTAACAAATTATCTTGTTGTGATATTATTACAGGTACACTTAATCAATATTAAGGCTTGTGACTCTTCCCTAACGGCTATATTATCTTACTCAAAGCAAGAGAGCTGAACATGGAAGAGCTAAGCATGTGGAGCAAAACAATTGTTAAGGAATAGGTCAAATATGTAACCGTCGAATGTTGAATGCAAGACGAAAAATAAGGAAACGGTTAACCAACGTCTATATTGGTTAATCTCTCATCAAAGACGACCTAAACAGTCAAGGAACATATTTGTAAAACTATTTGGATAGTTTATGCCAAATTTTATCAAATCCAAACCAAAACACTAATTTATGGTGTCTTTAATTTTATTATTTTGCTTAATAAGTAAATATAATTTGCAGCTATTCTAATCAGACTTCATGTTGTTAGTTGTGTTTCATAAATAATGGGGATATTAAATTTGATACATTGGTTTATTTACATACATGCCAATTTAAATATTGTTTACAACTTCAGGAAATATTATTGTAAATATAAATTTCCATTTTCATTGTTGTATAGTGAAAATGGGGGTTTTCCAAAGATGGTTCTCTGGTTGTATGAAACTTGATTTTTCATTGCGTAATAACACTTAATTTTTCATTTTTAATGCTTAAATATTTATGATAATTGGTACCTACTTGAGTTTATAATGTTAGCGAGAAAACTTTTACTACTTAATATATAACGTACTATAATAGTTAGATTATTGTTATCAATTTGGTACATTATTATTTGCTAATATAAGTTTTGTCTTTAAAAATATATATATTTTTATTGTAGAATATGTGATGGATAATTGTAATAATGAAGCATTAATCATTGATAATGAATCTTTCAACTCCAATGTATAGTTAAAACTTGCATGAAAGACAAAATTATAATTTATTATTAAAAGTTTAAATAAATTAGCGACTCATTTTTAATTACATAGAATGTGTGATCAAAATTTTGAAAGCTTTTAATGGACTTTGTATTTTGAAATCTACAACACTTATATAGTTATATGTTTGAAGCCAAAACTTAATTACACTACTAATATGTGACATAAATGTGTGACTTTGCCATAACAAAGGTTAAGTTTTCAATTACAAATGTAAATGAACAATATTTTAGACAATACATATTATACACCTTAAATGTCATCTATAGAGATGTGTTATGTGATTGATGAAGAGCTTGTGAGTGACAACGTAATGAGTTTTTATATATATTTTATGGTTGAACCAACTACATTTTAAATATAGTAACAACATGTTATTACTTAACACATTTTGGTCACTTTTAATCACTTATGGAAACATGCTCGATTTTACTTTTAAATTTTCTATTGCATTGGTTTTCAAAATATTCGGTCTAAAATAACTTATTCATGCATCCTACCGAATTATAGACAATTCTCTTTTTATTTTTACAATTACTGTACGAATCAAATAAAAAAGGACGGTGGCATTTTTGTAATTATAGACAATTCTCTTTTTATTTTTACAAGAAACGATGCTACCTAACACAAATCACAATTTCATTCTAAAAAAACTGACAAAAAACCCCAAATTGACAACACAATCGAAGGCGATCAGGCAAGATGAAGGTCAATATCATCCAAAAACATCAAACCGGAGGTAATATGTGATTCTATATTAGAGTAATTTTTATTATATGAACAACATTATAAGAAACTAGGGCTAGTAAGTAGCGTATACGATTTTCATTTGACTTTCTTCTGTTTTCATTTGTCGATTTCTATTATTCTTGGTAAAACAAATGAAACACAAACGAAATCGATTTTGGTGATCAAATGAAAGCGAAAAATGTCATCATAGTCCATTGTTGACATATAATTGTTGAAAATGACAACAGATCACTGCTCTTTTTAGAGTAGTTTTTGTGAAACTTGGTGTAGCATGTTTTGTGCATAGTAATGTTTGTGAAACTTGGTATAGCATTTGTATGTAGAGTGTTTTGTGAAATTTTGTCTTAACTAGTATAACAGTCCATCTAGAGTATTTTTTGTTAAACTTGGTATAGCATGTTTTGTGTAGAGTAATGTTTGTGAAACTTGGTATAGCATTTGTATGTAGAGTAATTTGTGAAATTTTGTCTTAACTAGTGTAACAGTATCATCTATGTATGGTAATTTTTGTGTGAAATTTGTTATGGCATAGTTGTATAGAGTAATTTGTGAACTTAGTATAGGAAAATTAATTTGTCCTTGTTTTATACAAATCGGATGCTGGTACTGAAACTTTTAGAATTATAGCAAGAAGAAGAAGTGATAGAATTGCAAAAACAAGACTATGCAGATTTTCCAAAGATATGTCAAACCACATTACTATTGATCTTGATGAAGAACAAATACTAGGTTAAGTATGTTTTCTATTATAATTATTACTTCTCGAAGAATACAAAAGCTAAGAGTCAAGAAACAAATCACTTTGCTGAAAACCAGAAAAATGACACTATGAAAGAAATAGTTCAAAGCCGAAAAAAAGATTGCTTGTAAGAAAAAGAAACCTGACCAAAAACCTCATAAGAATATAGATGTTGCTGCAAAGGAAGCACCAGCTTCAAAGACCATTGCTAAAAGAAAACCATTTGATTCAAATGATTATTTTGAAACTCCACCTACTAAGAAAACGACTAAAAGAAAACCAATTGATGATTTTAAAGCTCCACCTCTAAAGAAAACTGTTAAAAGGAAGTTAGTTGCTACAGATGATAATTTTGAATCACTACCTTCAAACAGATAAAAAGACATCAAATATGGAAAGACCAAGGGCAATACCAACAAAACCATTTATCGAATTCACAAACCACACTTTATACCTGAGATGCGACCTAGGAAACCTGCTTTCTGTAATAAAAAATTTATCTGATACACAAAAAGCAGTTGTGATAGAAATGGGTTTTGAATCTCTGTTATCTTTAGAAATACTCGATAGACCATCTCGCTTATCATTATGGCTACTACGAAATTTCAATGAGGTCACAAATGAGCTTAACATAGGAAATCACAAGATCAAAAGAACCCCATCTTTGGTAGATGAATGCCTAGGTATTCCAATGGGGAAAATAGAAGTGTTTGAAAAGAATAAACCAAGAAAAGGTATTTGTCATAGGTTGGATGAATTCAAGAATTAGTTTCCCAGTCCAAGAATCAGCGTGCTAAAAGTTATTAAACTAGTAAAGGCTAGTTCATCTACTGGAAGGGTCTTCAAGACAAATTTCCTTGTCATATTCAATACACTATTCGGTGAAGTAACAAAATGCACAACAATCAATCAAAAATTCATGAACTGGATTGATGATGATTCTGATATACCAAAGTTGAATTGGTGCAACTACATAATGTGTTGTCTAAGAAGAACAAAAAAAGGATGGCATGGTGGAAAGGATCAATACACATGGCCACTTATGTTTCTTATGGTATGATTTCATTAATAGTTTGTTCTTTAGAAGATAATTACTCTACAACTAAAAAAGTACATGTTTTAAATGTTTGACAGGTACTCTACACACATCTATACCATAAAACGCATCTTGAATTTAATGATGTTCAAATCTAGACACCAGCAATAAAGTATATTAATACAAAAACTCTATATAAAATGGAAGAGTTTTTGTTTAATAATGGTCCATTAATTGACAATGAAGCTGAGGATAATGAGAAATATGAGAATCAAGGTGGAGACAAAGAAAAAGATGACAATGAAGAGAAAGATGAGAATGAAGGTAGAGACAAAGAAGAAGAAGATCATAACAATGTTGAAGAGAAGAATGAGAATTAAGGTGACCATAACACCACTTATCTGGATTTTTATTTTCATTATTGATGTGATTATTATTATATGTTTGTGAACTATAAGAGAATTTGACTTTGACCAGTTGTTTTCATTTCCCATTACATATTCTAAATGGCAACAGGAAGTACTGCTGCTGGGTTGCTGGCAAGGTTGCAGGTGTGGTGGTGGACCCGGCCATCATGGGTGTAGATATTGGGTTGCAAACTGGAAAAACTACTGCTGAGTTGGCGAAGAATGTGACAGTCACCAGCACGAACGTTGCAAAAGAAATTGGGAAGACTGCTACACAACTTGCGGGTAAGGATGCAGGTATGGCGGTGGACACGGCTATGACAAGTAAAGATATTGTAGCCAGAACTGGAAAGACTGATGAAAATGTTGATAATAGTCAACATATTGAATTTGATTTTGACAACTCACGTATGTTATTCAATATAAAATATACTATTATGCAATTACATAGTACTATCTAATATTTTCTGATCATTGTTTATAACTTTTTCTTTATAGTGAACTATAGTATTTCTCAATCGCCATTAGACTTGGAAAATAAGGTGATTGGAACAGACACCCAGTGATTTATCAATGATTGCATTACACTAGTGTCGTTGTCTGGTTTGTCAGCCTACTTAGGCCCTGGTTGTAGATCAAAAGAACCGATAATAATTACCCTACATGTTAAATGTTCAGTATTAAAAACTTAATTACTCTACTTATATGTTTGGCATAATTTTACGTAGCAATGGCTATGTATTTTGGAAAACCATATTGAGGAGTATAAGAAACTGGGGGAAGTCATAAATAATATGGTTAAAGAAGGGAAATCAAAGTATACATGGAATGATGCCATATTAAACATGTGCAAGGAATGGGAAAACCAAAATCCTAAATCTCAAAGTTCTACTGATAACAACAATATCATCAGTTTGAATGATCCTGACGTAATAGTAGAAACTAAGAAAGAAGTTGAAGTTGAAGGCAATGGAACTCATGATGAAGATGAGACAACAAAAGATGGTACAAAAAAAGAAACTATTTAACAATTACTCTTTTTATAACAATTACTATTTGACAAATTTCAAAAGGTGACAATTCTGAAAGCAACAAGGTCGAACAAACATTGACGGAGAGTCTTGCAAGTCAAATTGAGATTAGATGTCAAGAAGTGGAGAGACAATGTTATGCAAATACTAAGAATCATGAAGGAGAAGCATGTATATAATTCCTCTACATATTTTTAACTTTATGTTAATACAATGATTAATATATTATATTCGTGACAATAATTACTCTAATACTAATGATATGTATATTGATGAATATTACATTGAAAGGTGCAGATATTGAGAAGAATACAAAATATGTTGGTGAAGTTAAAGGTGACTTTGCAGAAAAAAATGTACTTCAACAAAGTGTCACCGAGTCAATAGAAAAACAAATTGAGATCACTTGTCAGGAAGTGCAAATTCAACATATTGTTGCTAAAGAGGCTTGCCTTGGGTTTCAGAACTTTGCTGCTGTGAAAGATTCATGGAATATAATTCCTATTTCCAAAAAACAAGGTATGTTATAATTACACTAGTAGTTATCTTAATTTAGTTATAAAAAAAGGTTATGACATAATTACTCTAGCTATATTTAACATTGTTAATGTTCACAAACTGTATGGATGATGCTAAACTGAATATGGAGGACAATGTTAAGCTTGATAAAAAAGATATTGAAGGAAAAGCAGGTATGTTATAATTATTTAGTAGTTATCTTAATTTAGTTATAACAGGTTATTACATAATTACTCTAGCTTTATTTAACATTGTTAATGTTCACAAATGGTATAGAAGATGCTACACTGAATACGGAGGACAATATTAAGCTTGATAAAAAAGATGTTGAAGGAAAAGCAGGTATGTACTTTCTCCAAGTAGACTGTTAACTATATGATATTTACCTAATTACTCTAGAATGATACTTGTAAAATATTCAAGGCAATTTTGATGGAACAAATGTTAAAGATGAGTCAATGAAGGTGGTCGAAGTTGACACATCATCAATTGTTGACGAGTTACCAGGTTTTAGATTAAGAAATGACAAAGAAGTTGAAACAGATTGTACACCTCAAGAACAAGGAAGAGAAAAGAGAACAACAAAGGTGACTTCTACATATAAATCACCTTATGTTAAACGGAAATTTGAACTTGGACAAAAGCTGAGTAACGACGAAAACATGATAGTAGAATACATATTTTCTCCAATTGATGAACTGTAAGTACCGTCTTAGTAATTAAGTAAAAAAAATTTTATTGCGTTATTCTTTGAGAGCATATATGAAGGTGTTAAACATTCATCAAACATCATTTATATTTGGTCTGAAGTGCTAAACGATGATGAAAAACTGAAAAGCCGATTGTCACAAAGGAGGTTTTTCTGCTCAACATTGATATTGGTATGTAATCCAAATTTAACTTCTAAATTTGTTATAAATTTTATTAAAGCTCTTTTTCTGAAAATAATTATCCTAATCACATAATTACTCTATTGGATCTACATAATCACTCTACTAATAGATCTGACTGTATTGTTAAAATGCAGCTTGAAGAACATTTTAAGCTCACGGATGAAAAGCAATATGATATGTTCAAAAGCAACATGGATCAATACCTTAATCAGTTTAAGATCAAATCATTACTAGATATTGACCTCTTATTTTTCCCAATTCTAGCTTTAAAACATTTCTATGTTTTGTGTTTCCATCTGAAAGTTAGGAAAAGTGTTTTGATGGAAAACAACAAAATGGGTGATAATTTTGTTGATATATATAAAGGTATCCCTCATAAGTTAGTAATACTATTGACATATTATTTACTTTACCATCTATATAATTTTTAAATGCTAATATGTGTTTTGAATATATTGTAGAGAAATGCATTGTGCAATTACATGAAGTTTTCCAAAATCAGAACCTGTCTGAAGAAACTGAAAGTGGCAAATATCACTAGGTTGACAATGCCATGGAGGACAGCTAAAAACAGAATCGATTGTGGCGTTTTTGCAATGCGTCATATGGAAACTTATATGGGCAACGGTAAATGGGATTGCGGTTTCTCGGTAAAAGAGGATGCTCAACAAGAATAGGTTAAAGAACTAAGGTATAAATTCTTGTCAAAAATGTTGTTATCAGGTATCAACGCAGCAAGAAATGATCATATAACGGGTGCCCTGAAAGTTCAAGACATGGAAATAGAAGATAAGGATGCCATAAGGAAAAAATTGATACATCAGATAAAAGAAGGGCAGCCAAACTTTGTTTGAATTTGTTAGTAATGCTAACAATTTTATTTTGTGTTTTGATCAAATGGTAAACTTTTGTTAAACATGGGATCCATCTTATCATGTTGGACATGGTTTCTATGTAGGCATTTTATATGGTTTGTATAAATGTTTGAATTTGGTTTTAGATTTAGTCTTAAGTAGAAATTCCTAAAATTATATGCATAATCTATACTTAACAATATACAAGCTTCAAATTGCAAGTTAATTACTCTAGTCCAAACTATCAATTCAATATTGCAGATCAACTTAACTAATTTCTTGTCAACATTTTTACAGTATACATACTTCCAATTCCAAATTAACTGCTCTACGTATCAAATTAATTGTTATTATTACTCTGAAAATAATTACTCTAGTTATATATTTCATAAAATGCAACTAGAGTAATTAAATAATTACTCTACTAATTCAATGACAGCACGAAACACAAAATTTGTATTCAATAGCACTTAACTTTCATAGTATTCAACAACAATTCTCTACTAATTCAAATCGGATTTAAAAGAGTTCAAAAATATCATCAACTAATTTCCTTTTGGGTCATTCCCAAGAAATGATTTGCATGTACAAATATCGTGACCAAGCTTCCCACATACACCACATAATCTATGTCTTTTACCGGCGCGACTCGCTGCCTTTTCCTTAGATTTAATTCTTTTATGTGAGCCACGTCCCTTATTTCTAATACCACATGGAAGTTTCAAATTTGAGGTTGTTGGTTGATCATACCCAAGAAGAGACGCCATCATATCTTTTTTCTTCAAAATCGGCCCAGATTTACTCCCTTCTGCCTTTTCCATCAATTCTCTCAATTGATCTCTTAGCTTTTAGTTAATTCCTCAATGTTTGTAAAATATCGACTACTAAGGTATTCACCGGCAACCATTATCTCACACACAAGCTGATTCGCCTTATCAATGTTGACATTAGTAGTATCTTTAACAAAAAGTGAACAATTGGCTTTGTTTACAACTGTTTCCCTTCCCCAACACTTCAAAACATACTTCTCGGGTATTTCATGTAGTTCAAACTTTCATAACACAAGGAACATGTGCCGACATAACAAACTGTATTACTCAAATCTTTTGCAAACACATGAAACAAAAATATCTTCTTCATTAGCTTTTCCTAATACCTGTGAATTTAAAAAATAGTTTACTCTAAATAACATAATACAGTAGTAATTACACTAGTTGGTTATATAGCAAGTATCAAAGAGGAAATGCTCTACTTATTGAAGTAATTTAATAATTACTCTAGTTATATGTTAAATAATACATGAGATATACTAATTACTCTACTGGATTATATGACAAGTACCACATAGTAATTACTCTAATTATACGATAGGTAAAAAAAATAAAAAATTCCTCAAAGAAACCTTTTCCAAAAGCCTCAGAATCTCTAATATTGATTCTAGCATAATCTCCTTCTTTTTTTATGTTAACTGAAAAGCATTTGTGATAACTAGCATATATTTCCTCTTGAACATCAAAAAATATAGACCGGGTATACATCTTAACAACATGTTTTTCAAGATTTCATTCAGTCCAGAAATCAGGTACTGAATTCCGCGTATCATGATCATTTTTTTGATGTATATATCTTTGAGCTTCAATTGCCATATCAAAATGACTAAAAAATTCAACAAGTGCCAACTTTGAATTTGAAACAATACAAAAGAATTGATTTCAATCTCAGACCTCGATGTTGTACGCATGAGGCCTGACATATGCTCATCACGATAATACGCCGGAATCCACATTGATCGTAAGTCGAATATAGTTGCTATCCAAACGTTTTGTATACGACCAAATTCATTCATTATTTCTTGCCATTCCATCTCAAACGTCTCAGGCTCAATCGAATCTGTCCAAACAATATTACAAACATGACGTTTAAAGTTATCATCATTGCATAATTCACTCCTAACCTGTATAAAAATTATTTTACTATTGTAATAAATCACATAATTTTAATATATAATACAATTACTCTAGTTGGCAACACAATTACTCTACAACAAAATAAAAATTACAATTTGAATCAGAATACAATTACTCTAGATAGCAACATAATTACTCTACAGCTAAAAAAACATTACAATTTTTATCAGAATACAATAAGATAATTACACTAGAAATAAAATTATCCAACAATAATTACTCTATTAACAAAATAATTTACTCAAGATAATTTATAGACTAACCTTATCAGCAACTTTCTTCATGATATACCACATACATAATCTAGATCTTATATCAATCATGACTTGCATCAATGATTAGGTACGATGCATTAGATAATCTTTGATTATCATCATACATTTAAAGTTCCTCAATTCGGTAACTTTCGGTTTAGGCATTAAAACTCTTTTATAAAGAGACCCTGCCTGATCTAGGTCCGTATATCCTTACGACAGAAGATCAAATAGGCTATCCCTAGATAACAAGTAACATAACGACCCAGAACCTCCGAATTCTGTACACACCCTATCAAACGAAATTATGGTACCAAAACCATATGCCCATGAGGTGTTCAGCCACATAGTTTATAGTTTGGTATGTATGTATCAGGAACACAGTAATAAGTCTACGAATCCTGTCAGCACATCACACAGAATTATCATTTATCAAGCATTTTGACATTTTCAATTCTTTAGTATGCAATAGATTCTCACTGATGTACTATCATCTCCTCTTTTTCTCCAGGAAAAATCATTTTTGATTTTCTGATTTTTATAGATTTTGAATTTTTTTAATGTTTTTGGTTTTTCTGATAATGCTTCCCCTGAAATTAAAAACATATTTTTGGTTTTTTTTTTTAATTTTCTGAAAGCAAAATAAAACGAAATAAAATTGATAAACCGAGGTGACGATTAGTCTTGTTTTTCTTTAATACCATTAGCTTTTAATAAAAATTCAAATCTTGATATGTCAAAAGCTTTGATAAAAAGATCAACCCTCTGATAGTCAGTGTGGATTTTGACCATATCAATCAAAGGATAAAGTGATACTTAATCCAGATATGCTTAGTGTTGATGCACTATTATGTGGACGTCACTGTCGAATAGACTAGGGTTGAGTCTTGTATTGTATTACATGAGATTGTGGTGATCCATAAGGGCATTTTATGGATCTGATGCATTTGTAAATATAGACCATAATCATAAGCTATATTCGACCTTTCTAAAGGGTCGAATGTGGAAAAGTTCCACATTCGACCTCCTTAAATGGGCGAAGGTGGCTTATGATTTTGGACTATAAATAGCAATCTCATGTGTTGGTTTTCATTTGTAGATTTGAGTTTGTGCTTTGAATGCTCTCAAGGGGGAGGTCATGCCCGACCTCCCCCGGCCCCGAGATAGATGTTTATCCTACTGATGACAGTGTCTGTAAGCGTTTCTGAATTAATACGAATCTGTGATGACTTTGTTATCGTATATTTCTGTCTCGTCTCGAATCTCCCGTCTGAAACCGAGTTGTTTTCGCTTAATCGATCCGTGAATTCGATTTTTAACCGGATTCTCAACTGGTATCAGAGCTATGGTACCGATTTGAACGATCTAACAGTCGTTTGAATCAATCACAGCTCGTTTTCATGATTTCAGACGTTAAAATTCAGTTTTTGATTGAAAGGTTGAAACCCTAGAAACCCTAGATTCTTAATTGAACCCAAAATCATGTGATTTCACCATGTTTTTGTGAATTCGAGGGTTAGGTTTTCATTTCCGCACCTTTCTGTACAAGTTTCATCATCAAATTCGAACAATCAAAGTGTTTATGGGCTGATTTGCTAGAAAATATTGAAGAAGAACACGTTTTCTGCAAACGGTCGAATGTGCAGCAGATTAGAACATACGAGTGGTCAAACATGGCTTGTAAACGGTCGAACGTAGGTTTTGGAGGTCGAATTTGTTAATTTGAGTTGATAAGAAAGGTCGAACATGGAAGTTTTCCACATTCGACCTCACGATAGGTCGAACGTGGAATCTTAGTTTTAGTCATGATGAAATGAACTTCATTCGACCGAATCATGGTACATTCGACCATGCACATGGGTCGAATGTAGTTTTATTTCCACTTTCGCCCCTTCGACATAGAGAATGAAAAAATGGTAATTTTTGAAGATTTTTGGGAGAATGGTGATGATGTCTTCACAAATTGTTGAAGAAATGATGATGATGAAATGTTTTATTGTGGGGTAGTCATGAGAATCAACAAGATAATAATCAGATTCAAATGACTATTATGGGCCAGAAAATAGACAAATTTTATTCCGCAAGATGAAGAACAGTCAACCCAGTTCCAGTGTGATTGAAGGAACTTGTTCAAACAAAGTTGTTATGTACAAGCATATCAAGATTGAGATCTCAATGTTCCGAAAGTAATGAGGGATCCCAGTAGGAGTCATGTGGCACGTAGATTCAACGAAAGTTTCAAGGTTACAGTCCTGAAGAATTTCAAGAGCTGTTGGTGGTTATTGTTGGCCCTATAGAAAACTTCAGTTTCTGAAACTTTTCAAGTCCACAATTATACCGGTAGTTCCTGCTGAAAACTTCTGATTGCTTGATTCACTCCTCTACGGCTAGTATTATGTCGAACAGATGAAGTTACTCAAGAACATTTAAAAAGAAGTATGTGTTAATGCAATCACAGTCAACACAGATGAAGAATTTCATAGAAGTACAAGTGTCCGAGTGGATTGTTTTGCACATAGTCACATTTGAGATGTTTAATTGGGTACTGATAGTTAGACTTCTCCAGTTGGTGTGAAGGGTGATGCAAAGGTTAAGTGCAGATATGAGACGTGAATTAGTGGTAGTACCTACGTGTTACGTTGAATATTTGATCGGTCAGTATGGAATCCTTCTAGCAGGGGTCTTATCAGGCTAGTTGGATTGTGCGTGATGTACTTGTCAAGATGACATTCCTGGGTACTGATGCTACGAGACTGCAGTGCATTACATTGTCAACTTCACATTGGTGTAACTAGGTGATCTGGTTGTAATTCAGCGGCTCGCTGATTTCGCAAATGATATACGTGGTCTAGCTGACTTCCTACGTATTGATGCTGAGGATCCGTAAGTGCATTACTTGGTCGGTTCATGAAGGATATTGTATTTCTGACTCAATGCACTAGTGCATGTATTGAGGGGGAGACCTGTGATTTTGACTGTTGATGTAACATCGCAAAATTTTCCCCCAAAATTTTAATACATAAAAAGCCCTTATATATATATATTTATTTATTTATTTATTACACCTTTATCATTAATATTATACAAATGTGCCTAAGTCTTTATTTATTCTAACTCACAACTTATATATATACATAAATGTATATAAATAATAATAATAATAATATGATTCTAAATTCTTTTTTTTTTACACATACAAGATTTTTTTTTTTTTTTTTAAATAAAGCCTTGAGTCAAATAGTCAAAGTCCTAGTCAAAGTCTTAGTCAAACAGTCAAAGTCTTAGTCAAATAGTCAATTCATCATAAAACCGGTGTTGACCAATTTTAATGGCTAATTGACTCCAAAACTAGTATAAAAACCCACCTATGACCCATTATACTTTGCACCTCTAAATCCATTGTTTCAATCCGATTAAACTTTCCCTCATACCTTTCTTCTATAGTCTATTACTTCTACAATTGAAGCTTTGATTATAAGCTCTTGTAATTGGCGAATTGGAAGCTTGATATTCTTTCTTTTTCGTTTTCTTCAATTTGGACTAGCTACGTTGTTGAGTCTTTGCGATTCGCCTCGCATACATTCACAACACATTATTCAATTTTTTTTACGAGACATAACATTTTGCCAAGGTGAGTTTTACATAGCCCCTTTTCTATTTATCACCATTTTTGGGGTGAAACATGTTACAACATCATTTATGCAATTCAAACATCAATGTGTCTATGTGTTTTTCTATGTTGCATTATGTCTTGAACATGACTAGGGTAAGCACAATTCTAGCATAAACATTCATCAGCCAAACGGTATACATTGATAGATCTATTGGACTGACAATCCCACCCGGATACGTGCCTCCTACAAAGGTTGCGTGGGTGTTTGTTACTGCAATATAAACGAGTGAACCATGAGCGTATGGGATGTACCACAATACAACAGTCACAATGGTTGATTATGCACTCGATTTACTTCTAGTATGTTTTCACATATGGACTAGATTGCCATGACACATGAATTGCACAACAATTTCATTCGATTATCAAAACCTATGTAATTCTCACCAACTTTTGTTGACCCAAAATATTTTCAACTTAACATGTTTCAGGTTCTACTTGCTTGAGGATTTGAATTAATGCTTGAAGATGTGTGCATAGTTTTATTCAATTTGATGTATGAATTCTTGTAGAACAATTGTATGTAATTTATCTAAATCATATAATGAGAATTATTATTTACCATGAGCTACTGAACAATCATCAATACGTGACATCCCGATGTTTCCGCCATCGGTTGGGGTGTTACAGATTGGTATCAGAGCCATGGTTATAGGGAATTAGGTTATTAGAAAAATAATCTAGTCTATAACCATAGGATTTAACCAGTACTTGCTTCTTTTACTTGCTATTCTCTATCTCCCTCCTACTTCTTATCCCTACATTAATCCCTACGAGAAGGTTGCTCTCCATCACTGGATCCACTCTTAGACTAATAAGGCAAAACCCTCAGGTTTAACCTGAACCCCCTTGAGATCTCGTCGAAGTTCTAGATTTTAATAACGAACACGTGCAATCTGGAAGGGTGAACGCCTGTATTCTGAGTCTTCAGTCTAGGCTGGCATTGCGCATATATCCCAATCAGACGAGGGACCCGGATGCCTACCTGGGAATTCTCGGGATGAGTGTTCACTTATAGGCTAAAGCATGTCTTCACTATGTTATTGGAATCTGAAATCTTTGATACGTCAACGTTTTCGTTTATTCGTTTTAATTAATGAATAAATGATTACATTCCTTATATCACCTCATTCATTTCATGCCACATTGAACCTTCATTGTGTCCCTTACAGATCATGTCTCCACGTCGCAGCACTCGCAATAACAGTGGTGAAAACCAAGAGGAAAGTAACAACAACCACAACACCAACCACCACAACAACAACAAAAACAACAAAGGTGTTGATGCCCAACTGGCTGCGATTATTTCCCAACAAATGGCGCAACAAATCACAACTCTGGTTTCTAACTTGTTGGCTCAAGTCATCCCAATGAATGGGAACGGCAATGGAAATGGAAATGGCGATGGAAATCACATAAAGAACGGGACCTTAGTTCGGAAATGCGAGAAAACAAGTATTGTGGCCGCGGTAACTACCAAGAACCAGAAGCGCAAGACCAGGGATCCTAATGTAAACCTCACTACACAAGCTTCTAACAAGAAACCCTATACAAGAAACTTTCCATTGTGTAACACGTGCAAACGACATCACCCCACTGTTTCAGTGTGTCGCCTGTGCACCAATTGTGGTAAGTATGGCCATCTGGTCAACACATGTCGTGAGTCCCCAAACCCTAACACCAACCAACCAACCAACCCTGCTCAGGTTGCTAATCTTAATCGTCCTGGTAAATACAACTATGGTCAATGCTATGAATGTGGAAACCCAAATCATTTCCGTAACCGATGCCCTAAACTAAATTGAGATCAAGACCCTCCAGCTACTTAACAGCAAACCCCACCATTTGAATGATGTCTACTTTTTAATTCTATGTATTGACACTTTTTGATTCAAGTAATAAATTCAAGTATTATCATAACATCTGAGTGCATGCTTGTTTGAATGTGAACTAATTGCTATATCTATAATCATACTTGCTTACTTGTACAACAATTAGTTGACTACCAAACAACCTACTCAACGATTGGTAGAGGTCATCATGTCTTTCCAACAGTCGGGAAAGGCCCTACAACCTGCTCAACGACTGGTGGAGACTATCGAACCTGCTCAACAATCGGTAGAGTCATAAAAGGACGCAAAACCCTAATGTAAGGTAAATTGATAATTACGGTCCGGAACGTAATCATGAATTTACAGGTACGTTCAGGTAGTGAGAAATTTTATCAAGGTTTTCGGTAGTCGACCAATTGTATACCTGGTGTTTTTCTTTTAACTTCGGGACGAAGTTCCTAAAAGTAGGGGAGACTGTAACATCGCAAAATTTTCCCCCAAAATTTTAATACATAAAAAACCCTTATATATATATATTTATTTATTTATTTATTACACCTTTATCATTAATATTATACAAATGTGCCTAAGTCTTTATTTATTCTAACTCACAACTTATATATATACATAAATGTATATAAATAATAATAATAATAATATGATTCTAAATTCTTTTTTTTTTACACATACAAGAATTTTTTTTTTTTTTTTTAAATAAAGCCTTGAGTCAAATAGTCAAAGTCCTAGTCAAAGTCTTAGTCAAACAGTCAAAGTCTTAGTCAAATAGTCAATTCATCATAAAACCTTACTTTATGGTGTTGACCAATTTTAATGGCTAATTGACTCCAAAACTAGTATAAAAACCCACCTATGACCCATTATACTTTGCACCTCTAAATCGATTGTTTCAATCCGATTAAACTTTCCCTCATACCTTTCTTCTATAGTCTATTACTTCTACAATTGAAGCTTTGATTATAAGCTCTTGTAATTGGCGAATTGGAAGCTTGATATTCTTTCTTTTTCGTTTTCTTCAATTTGGACTAGCTACGTTGTTGAGTCTTTGCGATTCGCCTCGCATACATTCACAACACATTATTCAATTTTTTTTACGAGACATAACATTTTGCCAAGGTGAGTTTTACATAGCCCCTTTTCTATTTATCACCATTTTTGGGGTGAAACATGTTACAACATCATTTATGCAATTCAAACATCAATGTGTCTATGTGTTTTTCTATGTTGCATTATGTCTTGAACATGACTAGGGTAAGCACAATTCTAGCATAAACATTCATCAGCCAAACGGTATACATTGATAGATCTATTGGACTGACAATCCCACCCGGATACGTGCCTCCTACAAAGGTTGCGTGGGTGTTTGTTACTGCAATATAAACGAGTGAACCATGAGCGTATGGGATGTACCACAATACAACAGTCACAATGGTTGATTATACACTCGATTTACTTCTAGTATGTTTTCACATATGGACTAGATTGCCATGACACATGAATTGCACAACAATTTCATTCGATTATCAAAACCTATGTAATTCTCACCAACTTTTGTTGACCCAAAATATTTTCAACTTAACATGTTTCAGGTTCTACTTGCTTGAGGATTTGAATTAATGCTTGAAGATGTGTGCATAGTTTTATTCAATTTGATGTATGAATTCTTGTAGAACAATTGTATGTAATTTATCTAAATCATATAATGAGAATTATTATTTACCATGAGCTACTGAACAATCATCAATACGTGACATCCCGATGTTTCCGCCATCGGTTGGGGTGTTACAGTTGATGTGCAAGAGATTTGTGGATTCGCCAGCAACGTCCAAGGGGGAGATTGTTGATGCACTATTATGTGGACGTCACTGTCGAATAGACTAGGGTTGAGTCTTGTATTGTATTACATGAGATTGTGGTGATCCAAAAGGGCATTTTTTGGATCTGATGCATTTGTAAATATAGACCATAATCATAAGCTATATTCGACCTTTCTAAAGGGTCGAATGTGGAAAAGTTCCACATTCGACCTCCTTAAATGGGCGAAGGTGGCTTATGATTTTGGACTATAAATAGCAATCTCATGTGTTGGTTTTCATTTGTAGATTTGAGTTTGTGCTTTGAATGCTCTCAAGGGGGAGGTCATGCCCGACCTCCCCCGACCCCGAGATAGATGTTTATCCTACTGATGACAGTGTCTTTAACCGTTTCTGAATTAATACGAATCTGTGATGACTTTGTTATCGTATATTTCTGTCTCGTCTCGAATCTCCCGTCTGAAACCGAGTTGTTTTCGCTTAATCGATCCGTGAATTCGATTTTTAACCGGATTCTCACTTAGCCTTAGAGTGATTAACATTGTCTTTAGTGAGTACGATAGCGGCTTCATTGTCACAATGAATTGGGGTTTTATGAAATTGCAAACCGTAGTCGCGCATTTGCTGTTGAATCCACAAAACCTATGAGCAACAACTCGAGGCTGCCACATATTCTGCTTCACATGTAGATAATGCAACTGCTGTTTGCTTCTTGCACTGCCAGGTCACGAGCCTGTTTCCCAGAAATTGACATCCAGCCGTTGTGGATTTTGCGTCTTTGTCGCAACCACCAAAATCTGCATCACTAAAAGCAATAAAGTCAAAATTATCATCATTATGGTACCATAGTCCACGCGAAGGACAACCCTTCAGATATCTCAGGATTCGTTTGATAGCTGCCAGGTGACTCTGTTTTGGCTTCGATTGATATCGAGCATAGAGACACATTGCAAAAATTATATCTAGACGAGATGAAGTTAGATACATCAAAGATCCGGTGATGGCTCTATATGTGAAGGGATCAATGAGCTCCCCCTTAGCATCAACTCCAATCCCGTGATTGGTTGGAATAGGAGTATCCATAGGATTTGAATCATACATCTAGAATCGGCTCAAGACTTCAGAAACATATTTTGTCTGGTGAATAAAGATGCCCATTAGCAATTGATCCACCTACAAGCCCAAAAAGAATTGCATTTCTCCTATAGCGCTCATCTCGAACTTTTCCTGCATGACTCGCTCAAATTCTCTGCACAAAAGTTCATTAATAGAACCAAATATAATGTCATCAACGTAAATATGAACGAGAAGCAAATCACTCTCTGTTCATTTTGTGAACAGGGTACAGTCAACCAAACCTCGTTTGAATCCTTTAGAAAGAAGATATGTGCTAAGCTCCTCATACCATTGTCTTGGAGCTTGGTGCAAACCATACAAAGCTTATTAAGCTTGTAGACCTTATCCCGGTGGATAGGATTCTCAAAACCTGGTGGTTGCCCAACATACACTTCTTCCTTGACCACACCATACAGAAAGGCACTTTTGAAATCCATCTGATACACCTTGAATTTCTTGTACTGTGCTTACGCAAGAAACATTCAGATTGCTTTAATGCGCCCAACGAGTGGACAGAATACGTTAAATAATTGTTAATTAATTGATTCAGAATTGATTGCATTTACGTGCTACTATGATACTCTGTGAAACTATGTGTAAAATGTATGTGATTACGTGAACTTAAACTGAATACGTTAACCCGGCGCGGGCAGAAGAGCTGTGAGCGGCTGCAAAAACAAACAAACAAATACAAAACTTCGTCAATTCGGATAAACTTTGAAACATGGTAAAAAACAATGTCTATTCGACCTCATCGTGGGTTTGAATGAGAAAATATGATGTCGAACGAAAAATAAAAGTTCCATTTGACTTAAAATTGGTCATTCGACCTTTTCAGATGGTCGAACGACCCCTGTTTCAATTCAAATTGACCAAAACATAATTGAACCATGATAAACATCACATTTTGCTTTTAACTGACCCTAACATGAACAATTAACCTTTAACAATGATCAATTGTACCAATTAAACACTTATCGATGGTTTTACGCTAAAATCTAGGGTTTAATAATCGATGAAGATCAATAGCATGCTTAAACATTAGATTTTTAGTTATTCTCCCCTAAAACCAACGATAATGATTAATGTAAGTCAAATTAATGTTCAAAATCAGTTAAGATGCACAGATTGAGGGTCTAGGGTTCGAGAACTTTAATCAATGATTCTGACTTGAATATTGTATGAATACCTGTAAAATTGGTGTTAAAATGATCAGAAAGTCACGAGGAACAAGAAATAAAGGTGTTAAACAAACGAGCAACAAGGGGTGGTTAAGATTGAAATTTGAAATTTTTTGGAATGGGGGTTCGAATGAGCAGCTTTGTTTATATAGACATCCTCCATTCGACCCTTGCAGGGTTCGAATGAGAAATTTTTTTAAGTCCATTCGACCTAATTAAAGGTTCGAATGAAAATAAAAAGGCTCGAATGAAATTAATCAGACAAACACTCCCATTCGACCACAGAATAAAGTTTGAATCAATGGCTCAGAATCTCATTCGACCTAACCAAAGGTCAAATAGAGAACTGAAAAACTGAAATTTTTACCAAATGTCAAATTCGAATCCAGTTTTGTCATTTTCAAACATTTAAACCTTTAAACTTTCATCATTTCTCTTTTAAATGATACAAAACTCAATTTGGTCTGTCAAACTTCAGAAAATGATTATCAGTCACCATCGGTTATCAAAAATAACGCAGAAATGTAAAATCTTTAGGATTTTCTGAAATTTATGCTAAAACACACCAAAAATGTTTTTGAGTTCTTGTATATGAACTAAATCAACAGAAAGCAATAAACTTTTTGTGATTTTCTGGTAAGAGGATCATATCAGTTTATGAGAGATCACATCACACCGTTCTGTTTCATTTTAACTATACTGACAATGTAACGTTGGTAACTGCTGATATTATTGTCAACATAAGCTCACATGCAGACCGTTATGCATTGCTTTAAACTGATATTGATATTTATAGTATAAACTAGTTCACCTGTGGTTCCCACACACACACGACATACTCCCGTATCAAGGAATGTTGCACAAATATTCACTGTGACACGTGATTATGCTATTGTTATCCGTAATTACAAGGTATGAGGCACAGTGGTGTACATGTCAGCAAATCAATGCTACAAAGTAACATGTGCGCTCTACCAGGTTGCGGTCTTATATCAAACATGATTTTCATCAATGAATAGATACGATGCGTTAGATAATCTTTGATTATCATCAAACATTTAAATTTCCTAGATTTAGTAAATTTGGGTTTTGGCATTAAAGCTCTTTTATTAAGATACCCTGCCTGATTTAGGTCCGTCATCAATACGACAAAAAATCAGATAGGCTATCCCCAGATAACAAATAACATAAGGACCCGAAACCTTCAAATTTTGTACAAACCCTATTAAACGAAATTACTGTACCAAGACCATATGCCCATGAGGTGTACATCCACATAGTAATTAATTTGATATGTATGTATCAGACACGTAGTAATAAGCCAACGAAACCTATCAGCACTTCACATAAAGTTAACACTAATCAAGCATTTGACTTTTCAAATCTTTAGCATGCGATAGATCCTCACTGATGTACTATCATTTCCTCTTTTTCTCCAGGAAAAATCATTTTCGGTTTTCTGATTTTTATGGATTATCAAATTTTTCAATGTTTTTGGTTTTTCTGAATAAAATGCTCCACCTGAAATTAAAAACATATTTTTTTGACTTTTAATTTTCTTAAAGTTTAAAAACAAAATAAAATTGATAAACCGATGTGAAGATCAATCTTGTATTTCTTTTATACCATTAGCTTTTAATAAAAATTCAAAACGTGATTTGTCAAAAGCTTTGGTAAAAAGATCAGCTCTTTGATAGTCAATGTGGATTTTGACCATGTCAATTAATCCTTTAGCATAGCAGTCACGAATAAAGTGATATTTAATTCGGATATTCTTAGCCTTATAATGATTAATAGTGTCTTTAGTGAGTGCAATGGCTACTTAATTATCGCAATGAATGGGGGATTTAAGAAATTGCAAACCGTAATCGCGCATCTGCTGTTGAATCCTTAAAACCTGTGAACAGCAACTCGACGTTGACACGTATTCGGCTTCACATGTAGAGAGTGCAACTGCTGTCTGCTTTTTGCATTGCCAGGTCACGAGCCTGCTCCCTAGAAAATGACATCCAGCCATTGTGGATTTTGCGTCATTATCGCATCTGCCAAAATCTGCATCACTAAAAGCAATAAAGTCAAAATTATCATCATTAGGGTACCATAGTCCACGCGACGGGCAACCCTTCAGAGTTCTTAGGATTCTCTTGACAACTGTAAGGTGACTCTATTTCGGCTTCGATTAAAATCTAGAACAAAGACATGTTGTGAAGATTATATCCGGCCAGGATGCAGTCAAATACATCAAAGAACCGACGATGGCTCTATATGTAAAGGGATCTGTGAGCTCCCCCTTAGCATCAACTCCAATTCCGTGATTGGGTTGTATGGAGATATCTATAGGCTTTGAATCAGCCATTTGGAATAGGCTCAAGACATTAGAAACATATTTCGTCTGGTGAATAAAGATTCCCGTTGGCAATTCATCCACCTGCAAACCTAAAAAGAATTGCATTTCTCCCACAGCGCTCATCTCGAACTTTTCTTGTATAACTCGTTCAAATTCCTTGAATAAAAGTTCATTGGTAGAACCAAATATAATGTCATCAACATATATCTGTACAAGAAGCAAGTCACCCTCTGTTGGTTTTGTGAACAGGGTACAGTCTACCATTCCATGTTTGAATCCCTTGGATAGAAGATATGTGCTAAGCTTCACATACCGTTGTCTTGGAGCTTGGTGCAAACCATATAAAGCTTTGTTTAGCTTGTAGACCTTATCCCGGTGGATAGGATCCTTAAAACCTAGTGGTTGCCCAACATATACTTCTTCCTTGACCACACCGTACAGAAAAGAACTTTTTATATCCACCTAATATACCTTAAATTTCATGTAAGATGCATACGTAAGAAGCAGTCGAATTGATTCAATGCGCACAATCGGTGCATAGAATTCAATGTAATCAATCCCTTCTGTTTGACGAAACCCTTGAACAACCAATCGAGCTTTTTTCTGACAATTACGCATCAATCATCTTTCTTGCACTTGAAAACCCATTTTGTGCCAATTTTCTTCTTGTCGGTGGTAAATCTATCAGCGTCCAGACTCCGAGTTTCTGAAACTGTTGTAACTCTTGCTGCATCGCATCCACCCATGATTCGTCTATTAACGTTTCCTTATATGTCTTCGGCTCAACCTGCGAGACATAACAAGCAAAAGAACAATCATTTTGACAACCTGATTTTTGTATCTTAGCATACAGGGCAAGGGCTCCAATGTTATCATGTGAAGTTGCACGCCTGAGTTGACCTCTTGTCAACACACTACTACCAGGATCACCTATAACTTGTTCAAGCGGATGAATCTGATGAATCCAAGATTCTGGATGATCAACTAGAACCACTTCTTGAACATTTAGATTCTCGGCCATCTCCAGATCATTACCCGTATTTGATGAAGATGGAATATCTGGATTAGGGTTCATTGGTGATGATACTGTAGCATTTTCCATGACAACTTCACTAGTAACTTCTTCTTCATCTTCCGATTCAAAAGAATCAGGTGTTGTAGAAGCTTCCTAGTAAATTTCTTCTTCATTTACAGGAGCATCAGTATCATTAGAAGCCGCTGCTTGAGGAGTCACGGTGATCGGACGCACTAACGGTGAAGTTACTGCATTCTCACACTTGTAATATAATCTTAAAACAGCTTCTTCAACCATGCTTTCTAGATTGAATGACTCGAATAATTCCTGGTATTAAAAATCCAATGGGGCCCACTTCCTTGAACATTTTGAGTGTAGCGCTGAACATCAGCATTCTCCCACTCTTCAAACTGTTTAGTTCTTTTGTTAAATTCGCGTTTAAGTGGTGTCGCGAATCCAACAAAATAACCTTCTTCAGCTTTTGGTCCAAAATTTTCATTAAGATTCAACATTATACAAGGCGCCCCGAACGGTTCGGATTTGATGGAGATCAACTTTAATGAATGAAAATTTTGATTTTATCGGTAAAATCTAGTCAAAATCAATCAATCTCCATTGTCATTCAAAGTTTATGCAGAACAGAAAAATTTTAGGTGTTTTTGGATGAAAATATGTTCGAAATCTATCAAAGTGAAATTGTATGATTGAGATATGCTCTGATACCACTTTGTGGAGAATCGATTTTGTAGAAAAACACTAGATGATCATACAACTGAAACAATCTAGGTGCGGAAACCCTAGATCATATGCAATATGATATAGATCAAATCAGAAACACAATCGAATCCTTTTAATAAACATTTCATTCATAAACATTGATGATAAAACCTTTACAATAGTGTTTACAATGAAATAAACCAGTTTAGGAACTTTCCAGAACACAGAGAGAATACACACAAAACTCTAGACTCCAAATGACCAACTACTAACATCAAAATAAAACTTAAAGTATTTATACTGCTGCACATTTGTGACACCCGGCATATTTGGCTTAAACATTTTAGTAACATCTAAGTCTACCTTAGCGGGAAACATTTATAAATGGACTTAACTAGGTTAGTTGAGTCGGGTCAAGTTAGGATTGTCTAGGGTTCAATGATCTGGAGGATCATTGGGAGTCGTTTTGAGAATACACTAGTACCGGGTCCCGTTGTTGGTGAAATTACATAAACTAATTAAGTGTATGTGTAGATTAATTGTCGTGTGGTAGATTATATGCATAGATGTGTTTAAACGATGTGTAGATAATCATCCATGCTTAAATATGTTAAACATAGACTAAGGTTGCATTCTCATATGTTAAGGTGCGTTAAAATGCGTTAAACACGACAAATTGGAAAACTAGAAAAATATAAGTTCTGGTTTGACCACATCGAGTGGGCGAACCTGGAAAATAATCTTGGTTCGACCCTTAGCAAAGGGGCGAACCTGGAATGTGGAAATGAAAAAGTTTCATTCGACCAGAACATGCACATTCAACCCTGTGAAAGGGGCGAATGTGGGTACATTCGCCCAGGTAGAAGGGGCGAATGTGGACTAGTATAAATACCAAACTTTGTCATTTTTCACCATTTCACAAACCCTAACCGTCTCAAAACACTCTCAAATGCTTTTAATCACTAAGGAAGGAGTTTTTGCTCTTCTTTTTCATAATCTAACCTATCAACAACATCTAATCAAGAATCCAAGGTGTGTTCTTAATTCTAAACCTTGTTCATGTAATTTAATTCGTTTATATCTAACCCTAAATGTCCAGATCTGTTCTAAAGAAGTTTTTATCAATAAAAACCTTTTAAACATCTTTCTAAACCTAAACCCTATCATTAAACATAGGTTTTCATATCAATAAACACATGTTAATTGTGTGTTATGTGATATTATGTGTTGTTTAATGATTTGCTGCTATGCTAATGCTAGAAACATGATCTAGGGCTGCTATTGATGATAGTTTAGGAGTATAAAAGGTTATAATTAGATAGATGATGATATCAAGTCTAATTTGGGAGTTTTATTGAATCTAGGGCTTGATGCATGTTAGTGTTATCAATAAAATGATTGGGGGTTTTCTATTACATGATAAACTGAGCATTTTTAGATGATTATGGATTGATATTGAAAAGTTTCCAAATTGGGTAAAGATTACATGCATGATGTGACACTTCCATAATCTTTACCATTTTGGGAAAGGGTTGAAACGGATAGGTTTTGGGGCAAAATTGGTGGGGTTTTGTAGGGATAAGTTATACATGCTTGACTGCAGTGTTTGATGATGTTTCGGGATGTTTTCGGATGTTATTGAAGCGTTTTGGGAAAAATAATCTGTCAGGGTCGAACCTGGGCACATTCGACCGGTCGAGTGGTCGAATGTGGAATCCCAGGGTCGAACCTGGACAGTTTGGTCGAATCTGTGAAGAACGGTCGAAGGAGGCTTTCCAAAGGGTCGAAGGTGGGTCAAAACGGGCGAAGGAGGATCAGTCTTCCTGGTTCGACCCTTCTGATTCAAAAATGAGATTTTTGATACAAACTAAGTGTTTTATGCTTGAACCTTGTGTGTAATCTATGTGTACTTGATTAGTTAGAGTAATAAGTCACCAACGGGATGTCGGGTCGGTCTAGTGTGTCGGTTAAACACTTAAACACGTTTAAAACATACTTGGTTACGATCTGGACAATCGGGGACTAGATAACCTTATGGTTATTAGTCGGAACACTTATGTGAACATTTTGATAGATCTCCGGTAGAGGGATTATCAAAAGGCTTAGCATTTTATTATTCACCGAGGAACGCAATTTAAGGTGAGTTCACGGCCCCACTTTTATAGCTTTAACTTTTGGGGGAGAAAACATGCGCCAAACTATCTTGGTAACATATGTCATACTATAGTTTTAACTTGCATTACTATACGATCATTTAAAGTCCCCGGGGAAACCATGAATGTGCGGGGATGCACAACGGGTGAAGTGTGGATAGATCTATTAGGCGTGACATGCCCCACTCGTCGGCTTGGAGGGCCGGGTGGGTGCATATTGTCTCGAACTGGTAACATTGGTATCATGCTGAACATTCGGTGTTCTTTTACTAGCTCAATCCATTTTTAGAAGATATATTAAATTACCCTTATTGATAATAGCTAAGAATATTGGCGGTATTTTATTACGACAATCTCCAGAATGGTACGAGGATTTCCATGATTGGAATAGAGAAATTTATCTAAAGTGCAGCTCCGATGGTCTTCAATGCTCCAAAACAGAATTTCCTGAAAATTGGTTCATAGACGGCTTTCAGATAAAAATCCTATATCCTTTTCATTTGAAACCTTGGTCTAAGCTACGACTCTCTGATAGAGATCGAAAGCATTCGGGCTGAACATTGCTAAACATTGCTAAACGTGTCTAGTAATGGTTTTCCAATCGTAGTAGTAATAAAACTTACGCCTAGCTAGCGTGCTTAGTAACATTGGTATAGTATGGACATAGTAACGCTTTGGTAACTATTTTGGTAACATATTGAACAAACCTGTGAACTCACCAGCATTATATATGTTGACGTCTTTTTGGCATGTTTTTCTCAGGTCGCTAAGGTAGCATCGGTTGGACTTGGCGCACGGGTCTGTATTGGCGTCTAGGCTTAGTTGCATATTTTAAATAAGTGTCTTGAATATTTTGGAACACAGTTTGTAATCTTTAAATGCTTCCGCTATATTTTAATGGTTGAATAACCAAGTTTTGAGTTACGTATTTCATATAGTGTTGTTTATTGTGACCGTTGACTTGGATCCTAGTTTGTCATGCGCCTCGCGGTAAAACTCTGCAAGTGGAAATTTGAGGGTGTGACAGATTGGTATCAGAGCCAATGGTTATAGTGAACTAGGACTGCATTTAGAGTCTGGTCTATAGCCAAGTCGCACACACTAGACGGTCACATACTTTGAGTCTATTAGTGGGATACGTACTAACTTTGTCGGGGTGTCCTTACATCATTATCATACTTCTTTGTTACATTATCCGCTTTTATTTGGGTTCCTATCTACCCTTGTCTTCTTCTTCGGGATTGAAGAGGAAGAGGCTGATTGGTTGACTCTAGCACACACATGCTTTCTTACATTTGCACCTATCGTAACACGTTACTAGGCGACGATATTTGGTGACCGGACTCTGGACTAGGAGTGCATTTGTAGGACCATGTAGAGCAGTTTATCATTTCGGGTGCACACGAAATAATAAACTGAAATGCATGAAAATCCCGATGGACTTTGAGTTTAGATGTATAGTCCTGAATTTGTCCCTAAGTTAACTCTTGTAAATTTCTAGTGGGTGACACTAGAGGTAAATCTGAATCCCTCGATTTCATGATTTGTTAGATCATGTCTAATGCTCATGGTGGCGGACGTCGTGGTGGCGGCGGTGGCCGTGCTGGCGGTGGTGGTCGTGGTAACATCAACATGACCCAAGCTGAACTGAATAACTTGTTACAGCAGCAAGTGAACATGGCTATGGCTAATTTCCAGGCTGGGATTAATGCCATGGGTGGTGAGTTGATTTCTGTCAGCTTTGCCTCGTTCTTGGGTATCATGCTCTTTCGTTTGTATTTTATTCGTGTATCGTGTTTCAGGTATCGCTGTAAATCCACCTCCACCTCAGTGCTCTTATAAGATGTTTCGGGACTGTCAGCCCCATAACTTCGCTGGGACCGAGGGAGCGGTGGGACTGCTCCGATGGCTGGAAAAGGTAGAATCTGTGTTCGTCATGTGTAACTGTCCCGCTGGGGACCAGGTTAAGTATGCTACTGCGACATTCGAGGGGCCTGCATTGTCGTGTGGAATGCTACTGCCCAGAACATGGGATTGGGGGAGGCTATTGCTATGCCTTGGGCGGATTTTGTGCATCTGTTAAGGAGCGAGTACTGTCCGAGGGAGGAGGTACAGAAGTTGGAACATGAACTCTGGAGTTACAAGATGGTCGGGTCCAAGATTGAGGAGTACACTGTGAGGAGAAACGAGCTGGCGGTGTTGTGCCCTGATTTGCACACACCCGAGTATAGGAGGATTGAGCACTACGTATCTGGGTTAGTGCCGGAGATTTCTGGATTGGTGGCTGCTGGGAATCTTCCTACTCTTGCTGAAGTTGTTCAATCAGCTCATCGGATGACTAACCTCAAGGTGGCTGAAGGTATTTTGCCTCCTAAAGGTACTTCTGTGAAGGTTTCTGTAGGGAACAAGAGGAAGTGGGATAATGTGGGGAAGAGTGTTGTGCCAGTGCCATCTCAGCCGGTGAAGAAGTTTGATTCGTCTGGGTCTTCTTCGGGGCAGAAGTCGGGAGGGTATGTTGGGAAGCATCCCAAGTAGAACAAGTGTGGTTATCACCACTCTGGGAATTGTGATCAGGCTCGCTGTCATCGGTGCCATCAGTTGGGGCATCATGCTAAGGATTGCAGGGTGACACTTACCTCGACTCAGACTCCCGCTGCTACTCGTACTCCTGCTGCTCAGGGGACGTTAGGAAAGCACGGGTGCTATAACTGTGGTGACACGAGACACTTCAAGCGTGAATATCCTAAGCTGAAGCAGGGTGATAATGGGAGGGGGGAGGCAGGACTGCGCGTGCTTTCGTCATTGGATCTGCAGAGGCTAGGCAGGATCCAGACACAGTTACCGGTACGTTCCTTCTTAATGATCGTTATGTTTCTGTCTTGTTTGATTCTGGTGCCGATAAGAGTTTCGTATCTATGGACATTAGTCGATTGCTAGATATAGTACCCACACCTTTAGAGGCTAAGTACTTAATAGAATTGGCTTATGGTAAGAAAATCGAAGCGACGCACGCCCTTTGAGAATGTCGCTTGGAACTGTCGGGTTTGTCTTTCCCCATTGACCTTATGCCAGTACCCCTGGGTAGTTTTGATGTCGTTGTCGGTATGGATTGGTTATCGTTGTATCATGCGGAGATCGTTTGCATCGATAAGATTATTCGGATCCCTCTCCCTGATGGAGAGACTCTTTCGGTTCATGGCGAGAAAAGCGGTGCTCCGCTGAGTAATATTTCTAGTATGAAAGCCCGTAAGTACCTTCAAAAGGGTTGTTCGGCCATTCTGGCACTTGTTAACGTTTGACTGACGATGAGAAGAAGATCGAGGATATTCTGGTGGTTCGTGATTTTCCTGATGTGCTTCCTGATGATTTACCTGGTCTCCCTCCCCATCGTCAGGTTGAGTTTAGCATTGATCTTACTCCGGGTGCAGCTCCCATTGCCCGAGCTCCGTATCGTCTTGCACCTCCCGAGATGCAAGAGTTGTCCAGCCAGTTATAGGAACTCTTGGAAAAGGGTTTCATCCGACCGAGTTCTTCCCCGTGGGGAGCTCCTATTCTGTTTGTGAAGAAGAAGGATGGATGTCTTCACATGTGTATTGATTATCGTGAGCTGAACAAAGTGACCATCAAGAACCGTTATCCTCTCCCTCGCATTGATGATCTCTTTGACCAGCTCCAGGGCTCTAGTTACTACTCGAAGATTGATTTGCGGTCCGGTTATCACCAGTTGCGCGTCCAGGAAGCTGACATTCAGAAGACTGCTTTTCGCACTCGTTATGGCCATTTTGAGTTCTTGGTCATGCCTTTTGGTCTCACTAACGCACCGGCGGTGTTCATGGACTTGATGAACCGCGTTTGAAAGCCTTACCTTGATAAGTTCGTCATCGTGTTTATTGACGATATTCTGGTTTATTCTAAGAACAAGACAGATCATGAGGAACACCTACGGTTGGTCTTGGAACTTTTGAGACAGGAGCAGTTGTATGCTAAGTTCTCAAAGTGTGATTTTTGGTTAGGTGAAGTTCAATTCCTAGGGCATGTGGTTAATGAACTGGGAATTCATGTCGATCCGGCTAAGATCGAAGCTATTAAAGACTGGGAAGAACCAAAGACGCCATCTGAGGTGCGGCAATTCCTAGGTCTTGCGGGTTACTATCGTCGTTTCATTGAGGAATTTTCGAAGATCGCTCAACCCCTCACCACTCTTACCCAGAAAGACCGAAAGTTTGACTGGGGTGAACCACAGGAATCAACATTTCAGATGCTGAAGCTTAAACTTTGTTCTGCACCTATCTTATCTTTACCTGAGGGTACGGATGACTTTGTTGTGTACTGTGACGCTTCTATTCATGGTCTCGGTTGTGTGTTGATGCAACGCGGGAAGGTTATTGCCTATGTTTCTCGTCAACTCAAAGTTCATGAGAAGAACTACACTACTCATGACTTGGAATTGGGTGCGGTGATCTTTGCGTTGAAAATCTGGAGACATTACAGGTACGGTACCAAGTGTGAAGTATACACCAATCACAAGAGTCTTCAGCATATTTTCGACCAGAAGGTGTTAAACATGCGGCAGCGTCGCTGGGTTGAACTCCTTAACGACTATGACTGTGCTATCAAATACCATCCTGGCAAGGCGAACGTTGTGGCGGACGCCTTGAGCAGGAAGGAGTCTGTAAATCCTCGTCGTGTTCAAGCCTTACAGCTCACCATTCATTCCTCATTGCCTGACCGAATCCGTTCCGCACAGTTGGAAGCTTTGAAGGAGGAGAACCTTAAAGCTGAAACTATGCACAGTGCTAACAAGCATCTTGAACTCAGGACCGATGGCTTACACTATTTTGCGGGACGTGTTTGGGTTCCCTTGTTCGGGGGATTACGCGAGCTTGTCTTGGATGAAGCTCACAAATCTCGGTATTCTATTCACCCTGGCTCCGATAAGATGTATCAGGATTTGAAGATACCTTATTGGTGGCCAAACATGAAGGCTGATATAGCTTCTTATGTCAGCAAATGCTTGACTTGTGCCAAGGTCAAGGTGGAGTATTAGAGGCCGTCTGGTCTCCTACAACAAGCAGAGGTTCCAGAATGGAAGTGGGAGCGAATCACGATGGATTTTGTCACCAAGCTACCAAGGTCACCAAGCGGTTATGATATGATTTGGGTGATTGTTGACAGGTTGACAAAATCGGCACGTTTCATACCTATTAAGGAAACTTATGGACTCGAGCGGTTGGCTCGACTTTACCTTAAGGAGGTGGTTGCTCGGCACGGGGTACCTTTTTCTATTATTTCTGATCGTGATTCTCGTTTTGCTTCGCATTTCTGGAAGGCTCTGCACAAGGCTCTGGGTACTCAGTTGGATATGAGTACGGCATATCCTCCGCAAACTGATGGACAGAGCGAGCGGACGATTCAAACCTTGGAAGACATGCTTCGGGCGTGTGTAATCGATTTTGGCAAGAGTTGGGAGATTCACCTACCGTTGGTGGAGTTCTCCTACAACAACAGCTATCACTCTAGTATCAAGGCAGCTCCGTTCGAGGCTCTCTACGGACAGAAATGTCGATCACCTCTTTGTTGGGCCGAGGTGAGCGAGAGCCAGCTCACTGGCCCGGAACTTGTGTACGAAACTTCGGAGAAAATCGTACAAATTTGTAACCGTTTGGCTGCTGCGTGGGATCGTCAGAAGAGCTATGCCGATCGCCGTCGCAAACCTTTGGAGTTTCAGGTTGGGGACAGGGTACTTCTGGAAAGCGTGGCAAGCTTAACCCTCGTTATGTCGGACCGTTCGCATTCCTGGAACGGATTGGGCCGGTGGCATACAGACTTGACTTACCGGCGGAGCTCGGTAGTGTTCACAACGTCTTCCATGTGTCTAACTTGAAGAATTGTTTGGCTGATGAATCTCTTATTGTACCACTGGAAGAGATCAAGGTTGACGATCATCTTCGCATTGTGGAGGAACCTGTCGAGATTCTGACTACAAGATTCGTAGCCTTCGTCGGAGTAAAATCCGCATCGTCAAAGTTCGTTGGAACTCGAATCGTGGACCGGAGTTCATGTGGGAACGGGAGGATCAGATAAAAGCTAAACATCCTCATCTCTTTCCGTAACACGCATTCGAATCTAGGCATGTTACTGCTGAAGCGGAATGAATCTCGAGTCGAGATTCCTTTCTACGTGGGGATGATGTGACATCCGGTAAATTTTTCTTCTCGTTTCGTTCTTTCCGTCTCTATCATTTTCGGGCTTTGCACAATTTTCGGGATGAAAATTCTTTCAACGTGGGGATGATGTGACACCCGGCATATTTGGCTTAAGCATTTTAGTAACATCTAAGTCTACCTTAGCGGGAAACATTTATAAATGGACTTAGCTAGTTTAGTTGAGTCGGATCAAGATAGGATTGTCCAGGGTTCAATGATCTGGAGGATCATTGGGAGTCGTTTTGGGAATACACTAGTACCGGGTCCCTTTGTTGGTGAAATTACATAAACTAATTAAGTGTATGTGTAGATTAATTGTCGTGTGGTGTATTATATGCATAGATGTGTTTAAACGATGTGTAGATAATCATCCATGCTTAAATATGTTAAACATAGACTAAGGTTGCGTGCTCATATGTTAAGGTGCATTAAAATACGTTAAACACGACAAATTGAAAAACTAGAAAAACATAAGTTCTGGTTCGACCACATCGAGTGGGCGAACCTGGAAAATAATCTTGGTTCGACCCTTAGCAAAGGGGCGAACCTGGAATGTGGAAATGAAAAAGTTTCATTCGACCAGAACATGCACATTCGACCCTGTGAAAGGTGCGAATGTGGGTACATTCGCCCAGGTAGAAGGGGCGAATGTGGACTAGTATAAATACCAAACTTTGTCATTTTTCACCATTTCACAAACGCTAACCGTCTCAAAACACTCTCAAACGCTTTTAATCACTAAGGAAGGAGTTTCTGCTCTTCTTTTTCATAATCTAACCTATCAACAACATCTAATCAAGAATCCAAGGTGTGTTCTTAATTCTAAACCTTGTTCAAGTATTTTAATTCGTTTTTATCTAACCCTAAATGTCCAGATCTGTTCTAAGGAAGTTTTTATCAATAAAAACCTTTTAAACATCTTTCTAAACCTAAACCCTATCATTAAACATAGGTTTTCATATCAATAAAAATATGTTAATTGTGTGTTATGCGATATTATGTGTTGTTTAATGATTTGCTGTTGTGCTAATGCTAGAAACATGATCTAGGGCTGCTATTGATGATATTTTAGGAGTATAAAAGGTTATAATTAGATAGATGATGATATCAAGTCTAATTTGGGAGTTTTATTGAATCTAGGGCTTGATGCATGTTAGTATTATCAATAAAATGATTGAGGGTTTTCTATTACATGATACACTGAGCATTTTTAGATGATTATGGTTTGATATTGAAAAGTTTCCAAATTGGTTGAAGATTACATGCATGATGTGACACTTCCATAATCTTTACCATTTTGGGAAAGGGTTCGAGTCCCGGTCCACACAAATCTTTTTTTGGCAATTATTTCCCTAAAACTATATTATTCTAAATTCATAATATGATTATATAAGCCCGAAAGTGGATCGAAATATTTTTAAAACGTACAAAATTGTCGAGATACAAATAATTATTAGTTTAAGGTATTTAAAACGTATATTGTTTAAAACAATACATTCTTTTTATCAAAGAAAATTAGGGGAAATTCGCGATGTTACAGTCTCCCCTAATTTTGGAAACTTCGTCCCGAAGTTATTAAAAACACAGGTTTGAGGTTGATTAGGTAGAAATTAAGGCAGCTGTGGTTTGGGTTAAGGCACGACATGAATTTATAGGTAATAGAATAATTTGTTTCGAATAATTTGGATAAGAGGTTTGATAGGTGCGGGTTTTAAGGGTTGGATTAGGTTCGTCTAAAATAGCAAGGAGAATAAGAATCTAGCAAAACACTAAACTTTAAGTTTTAGGAATCTTAAAAAGAAATGCATGAGTTAATTGACTATAGAAATACTAAACAGGTAACTAGAGTTTATAATTGGTTACCTACCAATAACCTTGATAGAATTTCACACTACCTTAACGTACCTGTAAATTCATGATTACGTTCCGGACCGTAATCACCAATTTACCTTACATTAGGGTTTTGTGTCCGTCTATGACTCTAAACACACATGTAAGTAATGCAAAATAACCTTGTGATTGAATCGTTTACAATGTATCCAAAAATAAGTCCAACTGTTGAGCAGGAAAAAGACCTCTACCAGTCAGTGAGTAAGAACCTCTACCGATTGTTGAGCAGGTGCGATAGCCTCTACCAGTCGTTGAGCAGGTTGTAGGGCCTCTACCGACTGTTGAGCAGGCATGATGACCTCTACCATTCGTTAAGTAGGTTATTTGGTACTCTACTAACTGTTGAGCAAGTACTTCATCCTCTTTCAGTTGTTTGATTAAGTGTACCAATTATTACACACATGAATTGCAAATTGATAATATGTACATGTAAATAATCAAGGTTAATGACTCTAGGTGTGTCTATAGCAAATAGTTTATATTCCATGATTTCTAGTATCAAATGTTTAAATATGGTAGATAATCGATTCCTCATGTATAACTAAGGATTATGTTTGATGCAACACACAATCAAGTTTCAATAGTTGGAGTATCAAAGGCCGTCTGGTCTCCTACAACAAGCAGAGGTTCCAGAATGGAAGTGGGAGCGAATCACGATGGATTTTGTCACCAAGCTACCAAGGTCACCAAGCGGTTATGATATGATTTGGGTGATTGTTGACAGGTTGACAAAATTGGCACGTTTCATACCTATTAAGGAAACTTATGGACTCGAGCGGTTGGCTCGACTTTACCTTAAGGAGGTGGTTGCTCGGCACGGGGTACCTTTTTCTATTATTTCGGATCGTGATTCTCGTTTTGCTTCGCATTTCTGGAAGGCTCTGCACAAGGCTCTGGGTACTCAGTTGGATATGAGTACGACATATCATCCGCAAACTGATGGACAGAGCGAGCGGACGATTCAAACCTTGGAAGACATGCTTCGGGCATGTGTAATCGATTTTGGCAAGAGTTGGGAGATTCACCTACCGTTGGTGGAGTTCTCCTACAACAACAGCTATCACTCTAGTATCAAGGCAGCTCTGTTCGAGGCTCTCTACGGACGGAAATGTCGATCACCTCTTTGTTGGCCCGAGGTGGGCGAGAGCCAGCTCACTGGCCCGGAACTTGTGTACGAAAATTCGGAGAAAATCGTACAAATTTGTAACCGTTTGGCTGCTGCGCGGGATCGTCAGAAGAGCCATGCCGATCGCCGTCGCAAACCTTTGGAGTTCCAGGTTGGGGACTGGGTACTTCTGAAAGTTTCACCATGGAAGGGCGTCATACGCTTTGGAAAGCTTGGCAAGCTTAACCCTTGTTATGTCGGACCGTTCGCAATCCTGGAACGGATTGGGCCGGTGGCATACAGACTTGACTTACCTGCGGAGCTCGGTAGTGTTCACAATGTCTTCCATGTGTCTAACTTGAAGAAGTGTTTGGCTGATGAATCTCTTATTGTACCACTGGAAGAGATCAAGGTTGATGATCGTCTTCGCATTGTGGAGGAACCTGTCGAGATTCACAACTACAAGATTCGTAGCCTTCGTCGGAGTAAAATCCGCATCGTCAAAGTTCGTTTGAACTCGAATCGTGGACCGGAGTTCACGTGGGAACGGGAGGATCAGATAAAAGCTAAACATCCTCATCTCTTTCCGTAACGCGCATTCGAATCTAGGCATGTTAACGCTGAAGCGGAATGAATCTCGGGTCGAGATTCCTTTCAACGTGGGGTTGATGTGACATCCGGTAAATTTTTCTTCTCATTTCATTCTTTCCGTCTCTATCATTTCCGGGCTTTGCACAATTTTCGGGATGAAAATTCTTTCAACGTGGGGATGATGTGACACCCGGCATATTTGGCTTAAACATTTTAGTAACATCTAAGTCTACCTTAGCGGGAAACATTTATAAATGGACTTAACTAGGTTAGTTGAGTCGGATCAAGATAGGATTGTCCAGGGTTCAATGATCTGGAGGATCATTGGGAGTCGTTTTGGGAATACAGTAGTACCGGGTCCCTTTGTTCGTGAAATTACATAAACTAATTAAGTGTATGTGTAGATTAATTGTCGTGTGGTGGATTATATGCATAGATGTGTTTAAACGATGTGTAGATAATCATCCATGCTTAAATATGTTAAACATAGACTAAGGTTGCATGGTCATATGTTAAGGTGCGTTAAAATGCGTTAAACACGACAAATTGGAAAACTAGAAAAACATATGTTCTGGTTCGACCACATCGAGAGGGCGAACCTGGAAAATAATCTTGGTTCGACCCTTAGAAAAGGGGCGAACCTGGAATGTGGAAATGAAAAAGTTTCATTCGACCAGAACATGCACACTCGACCCTGTGAAAGGGGCGAATGTGGGTACATTCGCCCAAGTAGAAGGGGCGAATGTGGACTAGTATAAATACCAAACTTTGTCATTTTTCACCATTTCACAAACCCTAACCGTCTTAAAACACTCTCAAACGCTATTAATCACTAAGGAAGGAGTTTTTGCTCTTCTTTTTCATAATCTAACCTATCAACAACATCTAATCAAGAATCCAAGGTGTGTTCTTAATTCTAAACCTTGTTCAAGTATTTTAATTCGTTTTCATCTAACCCTAAATGTCCAGATCTGTTCTAAGGAAGTTTTTATCAATAAAAACCTTTTAAACATCTTTCTAAACCTAAACCCTATCATTAAACATAGGTTTTCATATCAATAAACATATGTTAATTGTGTGTTATGCGATATTATGTGTTGTTTAATGATTTGCTGTTGTGCTAATGCTAGAAACATGATCTAGGGCTGCTATTGATGATAGTTTAGGAGTATAAAAGGTTATAATTAGATAGATGATGATAGAAAGTCTAATTTGGGAGTTTTTTTTGAATCTAGGGCTTGATGCATGTTAGTATTATCAATAAAATGATTGAGGGTTTTCTATTACCTGATAAACTGAGCCTTTTTAGATGATTATGGATTGATATTGAAAAGTTTCCAAATTGGGTAATGATTACATGCATGATGTGACACTTCCATAATCTTTACCATTTTGGGAAAGGGCTGAAACGGATAGGTTCTGGGGCAAAATTGGTGGGGTTTTGTAGGGATAAGTTATACATGCTTGACTGTAGTGTTTGATGATGTTTCGGGATGTTTTCAGATGTTTTTGAAGCGTTTTGGGAAAAATAATCTGTCAGGGTCGAACCTGGGCACATTCGACCGGTCGAGTGGTTGAATGTGGAATCCCAGGGTCGAACCTGGACAGTTTGGTCGAATCTGTGAAGAACGGTCGTAGGAGGCTTTCCAAAGGGTCGAAGGTGGGTCAAAACAGGCGAAGGAGGATCAGTCTTCCTGGTTCGACCCTTCTGATTCAAAAATGAGATTTTTGATACAAACTAAGTGTTTTATGCTTGAACCTTGTGTGTAATCTATGTGTACTTGATTAGTTAGAGTAATAAGTCATCAACGGGATGTCGGGTCGGTCTAGTGTGTCGGTTAAACACTTAAACACGTTTTAAAACATACTTGGTTACGATCTGGACAATCGGGGACTAGATAACCTTATGGTTATTAGTCGGAACACTTATGTGAACATTTTGATAGCTCTCCGGTAGAGGGATTATCAAGGGCTTAGCATTTTATTATTCACCGAGGAACGCAATTTAAGGTGAGTTCACGGCCCCACTTTTATAGCTTTAACTTTTGGGGGAGAAAACATGCGCCAAACTATCTTGGTAACATATGTCATACTATAGTTTTAACTTGCATTACTATACGATCATTTAAAGTACCGGGGGAAAACCATGAATGTGCGGGGATGCACAACGGGGGAAGTGTGGATAGATCTATTGGGTGTGACATGCCCCACTCGTCGGCTTGGAGGGCCGGGCGGATGCATATTGTCTCGAACTGGTAACATTGGTATCATGCTGAACATTCGGGCTGAACATTGCTAAACATTGCTAAACATGTCTAGTAATGGTTTTCCAATCGTAGTAGTAATAAAACTTACGCCTAGCTAGCGTGCTTGGTAACATTGGTATAGTATGGACATGGTAACGCTGTGGTAACTATTTTGGTAACATATTGAACAAACCTGTGAACTCACCAGCATTATATATGTTGACGTCTTTTTGGCATGTTTTTCTCAGGTCGCTAACGTAGCATCGGTTGGACTAGGCGCACGGGACTACATTGGCGTCTAGGCTTAGTTGCATATTTTAAATAAGTGTCTTGAACATTTTGGAACACAGTTTGTAATCTTTAAATGCTTCCGCTATATTTTAATGGTTTGATAACCAAGTTTTGAGTTACGTATTTCATATAGTGTTGTTTATTGTGACCGTTGACTTGGATCCTGGTTTGTCATGTGTCTCACGGTAAAACTCCGCAAGTGGAAATTTGAGGGTGTGACAACATTCGACCTCTCGATAAGGTCGAATGAGATCTTCAACCATCAGCATGGCTTGAATCAAACTAATCTTCTTCATAAGCTTCCTTCGACCATACAAAACCTACCTTCTACCTCACGATAGGTCGAACAACACATTTGTCAACATCAAATCTTCCAAATAACGCTATATAGACAATCCAAAGGCGATAGTCACATTCCGTGCACTTACACAATCTCCCTATCTCTTTTCTTCCTAGGAGCTTCTTTCTTAGCCATTGTTTTTCCTCTACCTTTCTTAGGTTTGGCACCCATAATAGGAGAACCTTGAAAATCAAGATTATCACAAGTAAGATCATAATCCTCATCATCCAATACTCTTGTTCCTGTTCTTCTATAATCTTATCCATTCCTTCAGGTGTACCAATCACAGTGGCCTTGGATTTGGTAACCTTTGTAGTTTCAGCATCTGAATCCCACTCAGCATCATCTTGAGTCTCTTCAGAATCAACAGACTCTTCATCAACAAGTAAAGTCTTTGTTTTACATTTACTCTTCAAAACATTCTTTTTGGTTTCAACCTCAACCTCCTTTTGTTTTCCCTTTCTAGACTTAGCACCCTTATTGATAACTTCACGTTTCCGTTTAGCAGTTTTATCAACAGGACATAAGGGGCTATCAGAGTCTGAATCACTCTTTTCATTCCTTGCTTTGTCTAGACCTGGATCCTTATAAGAAACAGAACTCAAATGCCCAAACAAATTCTTGTGCGATGGCTTCTGATCATCAGGAACACCATTTCAAATCCTCATTCTGTTCAGAGTAGTCTAGTTCATATGAACTTGATTGACTATCTACACTGGATCTCTTTTCAAGTCTGGATATTTGTTGTCAAAAACCATCTGTAGAAATCTTGGGTACATCAAAAACTTGTCTTTCTTCAATCCTTGTAACACCTCAATCATGTGATGAAAAATCATTCAAGAGACATTGAATGATTTGTTCAGAACTAGAACGACCACCAAAGAACACAAACTCTTTCTTAACACATCATAGCCTCCACTCAATGGTCCAAATACATGTAGAATCACATGTAATAGAGACTTGAACTGTGGACACAGTTTGGTTTTGTGTAACAAGCAGTCTGTAATAGGAGCGTTGTACTTCATTCTCAAGAAACACATTCTCTGCTCCGTCCATGACAACTCTGTTGGATCAGTATGAGAATCTTTAAGCTGTAAGGCCTCTCTGATGTCTTGTTCACTTACGAGCACTCGTTGACCTTGTATTCTGCTTTCAATCAATGACTTGTTCTCCCAGAATGCAATTGCAGCTTTCTCTCAGAAGTATACTTGATGATCTCTGTAGATAATCACTGGTGTAGCAAGAGCATAAACTACTCTGCATCTCTTCAGAAATTCGATTATCCTAGAGAATTCTTCATACTTCCCGACTTCCCCAATATAAGCACAACAATTGTGTACTTGTTCAAAATTCAGCTATTTTGGTGGTGCTGCCTTCTCTGCAACTTCTTGTACTGGTTGTTCAGCCATAATATCCGGCAAAAACAACAAACAAATACAAAACTTCGTCAATTCGGATAAACTTTGAAAAATGGTCAAAAACAATGTCCATTCGACCTCATCGTGGGTTCGAATGAGAAAATATGATGTCGAACGAAAAATAAAAGTTCCATTCGACTTCAAATTGGTCATTCGACCTTTTCAGATGGTCAAACGACCCTTCTTCCAATTCAAATTGACCAAAACACAATTTAACCATGATAAACATCACATTTTGCTTCTAACTGACCCTAACATGAACAATTAACCTTTAACAATGATCAATTGTACCAATTAAACACTTATCGGTGGCTTTACCCTAAAATCTAGGGTTTAATAATCGATGAAGATAAATAGCATGTTTAAACACTAGATTTTTAGTTATTCTCCCCTAAAACCAACGATAATGATTATTGTAAGTCTAATTAATGTTCAAAATCAGTTATGATGCACAGATTGAGGGTCTAGCGTTCGAGAACTTTAATCAATGATTCTGACTTGAATATTGTATGAATACCTGTAAAATTGGTGTTAAAATGATCAGAAAGTCACGAGGAACAAGAAATAAAGGTGTTAAACAAACGAGCAACAAGGGGTGGTTAAGAATGAAATTTGAAATTTTTTGGAATGGGGGTTCGAATGAGCAGCTTTGTTTATATAGACATCCTCCATTCGACCCTTGCTGGGTTCGAATGAGAAATTTTTTTAAGTCCATTCGACCTAATTAAAGGTTCGAATGAAAATAAAAAGGCTCGAATGAAATTAATCAGACAAACACTCCCATTCAACCACAGAATAAAATTCGAATCAATGGCTCAGAATCTCATTCGACCTAACGAAAGGTCGAATAGAGAACTGTAAAACTGAAATTTTTACCAAATGTCAAATTCGAATCCCGTTTTGTCATTTTCAAACATTTAAACCTTTAAACTTTCATCATTTCTCATTTACATATGTTGGGTTATATTGAGACCACAGTTACCAGATCATAGTCTTTTGATAGATTGTTGAGTAGTTTGTAAGTAGAAGGGCTGGTTATGTAATTATGACATAGTTTTGTGTACAAAACCCTAGGCTGCGCACTTAAGGACGGGCCCTGCGCACTTAGCTTAAGTGCGCAGGCCCATCTGACCTGCTATATAAAGGATGCTTGTGTGCAGCTCTAGGGTTAGGGTTTTGGATATTATCTTGGTAGCACAAGTTTAAAGGGTGCGTACTTAATCTGTGTAATCCATGGTTCTTTGATGTTTATCAATAATGGAAAGCTTGAATCTCTTTATCTTGTGTGTCGGTTTTGCTAGCTTTATCTAGTATCTTTGTTTTTCTAGATTAATCACTTAAAACACCTAACAAATAGGTGTTTCTAAGTGATAACAATCTATTGCAATTAACAAGATCTAGTAATTGGGACTTACAATTTGGTAACAGAGCCTTTGTGCTCTAGATTGTATCTATTTTAAGATACCAAAACACTCATCTTGTTAGTTTTTATTATCAAGATTTTTTTTATGAACTTTTAAATTTGGGTGTTTTTCTTATATTTTTTCTTCAAATTTCGTGGAAATTGTGTTTCTGAAAGTTAAAAGTGGTTCATTTTAAGTAGAAATTTCATCCAAGCACTTCAGAATGAAATGAAAAAGTTTTGGATAGAATTCAGCTGAGTTTTTTGTGGTTTTCACAGCCCGTTTTGCGCACTTATTTCATATGTTGAGCACTTATTTCATACATTGAGTACTTATTTCTTGGTGTGAGTACTTAGCTCATAAACTGCATACTTGAGCTTATCTGAGTACTTAGACCTTTTATTTTAGTACGCAACTAAGTTTGTGCGTACTTATTGCTTTTCATTGTCTTGAGCACTTAACTAGGGTTTCTGCGCACTTAAACAGAAATCTTGGTGTTGTGCGCACTTATTGAGAGGTGTAGTTTTGAGTACTTGGATAGGGTTTCTGCGCACTTAAATCTTAAATGAGAGTTTAAGTGTCTGCGTACTTCGTTTAGTACGCAGACTGATCAGTCAAGACTGAGCACTTACCATGCCCAAGTGCTGACTGATCTGCGCACTTATCAAGAAACAACAGCCACACGTGTACTTGCAAGACTGCGTACTTATCCACAGACACACATCTTGACAAGGTTGTTTACATTGTTATAGAAGCTGCGTACTTGATCTGGACAACTGCATACTTGTTGCGCACTTATGTATTGTGGACAAATTTTCTGGACTAATTAACTATAAAATCTGAAAAACTAAACTCTTAAAATTAACTTAAATCATGGCCGGTAACGATAACCACTCAACTGTAAATCCTATCACTCAACAAGAACTTGAAACTGGAACAACAACTAGAGTTCCTAAGTTAAAAGGTGTAGAAGATTATGGAACTTGGAAGAATCGAATGAGGTCGTTCTTCTATGTCACGGACTTCACCTAATGGACTTCTATCCAGTTAGGTCCACACATTCCAATGAGAACCACTGCCACAGGAGAAGATTTTAACCCTGATCCAACCACATACACTGATGTCGATAAACAGCTACTTCAGAGAAACCATAAGGCTTATGGTGCCCATACCATGGCCTTATCAAACGATGTTATAACATGTTTGAGGAATATGGCACTGCACACGATCTGTGGTTCGCGTTAAACGAGTACTATGAAGGGAATGAAGAAATGCGCCAATATAAGCAAGATATGGTGCAGAAAGAATATGACATGTTCGGTAGCATCCGTGGTGAAAGCTTGAGCTCGCATATCGAAAGATTCATGAGTATGTTAACCAAGATGAAGAAGGCAGGAATTCCCGTCAACAACCAAAATTCCATCAAGAAACTGCTCGACTCCCTGCCCAAAGAATGGACCATACAGTGCATGTTGATCAGAAAAGAGTATCTAGATGCTCAATCTACCTTGGCTGATCTCATCAACACTCTAAAGTCTTTCGAAATGGACATCACGAAAAGGGAGATGAACTAGACTGCTCCGAAAGTCGTGCCCAGCACTGCTATGAAGAATCTGGCATTAATGACTCCCATAAGTAACATGGGTTCAAGCTTGTCACATGCATATGAGGATGCAATGGGTGGTGGTAGTTCAAATTCGGGAAAGACAGTCTCATACTCTGACACAGCTGCAAAGACACTTAACCCACAGCTTACAAAGCTTGCAAACGAACATGTTGAACTCTTCAACACATTCATGTCTAGCTTTGAGGCTTTGAAGACATGTGAAATTAAGAGTGAGATGATGAATCCAGAAGACATGTATCAGGTTGACCCAGATGATATGGAGGAAATGGATTTGAAATGGTAGATGGCCATGATTACTCTGAGGGTGAAGAGATTTCAAGATAGAACTGGTCGAAGAGTGGGTATGTGAAAAGCTGGTTTTGATAAGTCTAAGATTAGATGCTACAACTGCAAAACTCTTGGGCACTTCAAGTATGAGTGCCCCACTCTAAGTCAAGCAGAAATCAAGCCGGCACAAAGGATGGTGGCAATAACTGATGGAAGGGAAGCGAATCAACAGAAGGCGTTGGTAGTTGAGGACTTTGATTGGGGAGAGGAGGCTGTTGCGGTTGAAGCTGATGTGAACAAGGCTTTGATGGTCAAAATCTGCACCAAATCCACACACGGCGTGAACTCTCTGGAAGGGTCGTCGGCGGAGATGCTGAAGGGTGGAACGCTGGAGAACGCAGTCCTGAAAGGAGTGCTAGTGGTTGATAAGGGAAAAGAAGCCGCATCTGAGGAAGCACTCGTAGCCGAGAAGACCTCCACCAGCAAAGCAAATGAGAAGCTGCAGAACGTACCTAAGACAGTTGAGGAAAGAGATCTGGTAAGTATTCCTCTTGAAATAAAATCAAAGTTGTGCTCACCAAGGTGTGTTACAGCTGTTGCTTACTGTTTGTCCCACAATAGGAAAATTTTAAGAGAAATGGATGATATCTGAAAAATCAACACTGAAATGAAAGAAAATGAGTTAGCATATCAACGAAAGTTAAATGCAACTATAGCTGAAATGCAAACTCTAAAAGAATTTGTTGTGAGAAAAGATTTTTTAATAAATGAGTTAACAGAAAATTAGAAAAATCTAGAAATGAAACAAATCATCTTCAAATTGTTGTGGACAAATGGAATGTAAGCAAGCATGCTCATATAGATATCCTTGATTGTTCAAGGAAATCATTCGTCAAAGATGGAATTGGGTATAAGGATAAAAAGGGAATTGTAAAATCTCTGTTTTTACCTTTGAGCAAAAGTGAATATATACCCATTCCAAAACCACATCCAAAAAATGATCTTTTTAAAAAGGAATGTGTCAAATCTGAGTCAAACTCTAATATTAGTAAAAGCAGTGCAGATGTGACCCAACAAGATCAGGTGGACGATGATGAGAGTTGTGGTGGACAAACGATGGGGTTAGGTCACCCAGGTGCCAATTACTCTACAGTGAATTGGTTCATTTGGGGTAATGACAAGTCTAAAACTATTTTGAATTCGGATGAATGTAATAACTTAACTAAACTGGATGATTGTAATAGTTTGTCTAGGATGGATAACTGTAATAGTTTATCTAGGCCGGATGACTATACTACATTAACCTCTAAACTTGATTTAAAGGGCATTGTGTGCCCTGATGATAGGAAGAATCCTTTCAAACGCTCAAATATTTGTGTTGACAATGTTATGCCAGTTTGTGTTGATCTTAATGATGTATTCTTTGATAATGAAAATGTATATAGACCATCTCCGTTTGTACCAGAATTAAAAAGAAACAGGTTCGGAAAATTTCTTACTGAAGAAATTCCAGAGTTTACTCCATCATCCACAGATATGTCATGTTCTGAAGAATCACAAAGTGAAACACATAACTCAATTCCTGAAGAATCACAGAGTGATACAGAAAGCGACATAAGCGAGCCAGACTGCAACACACATGAAGAATCAAGCAACAACAACATTGATGAACCAAGTTCCAGTGAAAGCTCATGCTCAACCAAGATCAAGAAAAGAGCATCACAACCATCATCATCCAGACCCTCTCCAAAGATCAAGCCAAAGCACTCAAAATGCTTTAGATGTGGAAATGAGGGTCATGTGGTTAAAACATGTCACTTAAAATCCAGTGACGTCAAAGCACTAAACTGTCTTTCTGATCAGATTAAAAACCTTCAAGAAACAGTAAAGATTTTTGGTAAAACCACAAAAATTTTGAAAAGACAAGAGTCAGTTTTGGGTGAAAATCACGACAGATCAAAACTAAACCAGACCTGGATTCCCAAAGTCAATTAAGTAAAGGTTTGAGTCATGATTCTACATAGAGTTTCTTGTATTTATCTGTGTATTTATTATGTTTTCTTTTGTATTTTAGAATAAGTTACAGAAATGGTTGATCGCACTCATGAGATATCTATGCCATGTTGATAGTGGGGCTTCTAGACACATGACTGGTCTAAAGGAACTCCTCAAGAACTATAGATTTATTGATGGAGAGTTCGTTGCCTTCGCCGGAAATGAAAAGGGCGGGAAGATAGTAGGAATAGGAGATGTGGTCTCTGGCGCACTGACTTTAGAAGATGTGAATTATGTTCCAGAATTGTGCGACAACCTTTTGAGCATATCACAAGTCTGCGACAAAGGAATATCAGTGTTATTCAATGACATGGAGTGCATCTTTCTGATGCCTGGATTCATACCGCCCACCAATATGATCATGCTAAAAGCTCCTAGACAGAATAACACATATGTGATAAATATGAGAGATGCTAAGTCAGAGTGTCAAATGACATGCTTACTTTCAAAAGCATCCGAGTCAGAGTCACTGTTATGGCACAAGCGATTAGGACATGTTAACTTTAAAAACATTAACAAACTTTCAAAATTAAATCTTGTCAGAGGTCTTCCTTCCAAGGAATTCCCCTTTTCTGAAAAATGTTTAGCATGTGCGAAAGGAAAACAACACAAGAAATTGCACAAGTCCAAAATAGTGAACTCAATAGACTCACCTCTTCAACTATTGCATATGGATCTTTTCGGTCCTATTAGTGTTAAAAGTTTAGCTAAAAAATCTTACTGTTTGGTGATAACTGATGACTTTTCTCGTTTTACATGGGTGTACTTCTTAGAATACAAAAGTGAAGCTGCCGAGATATTGATGCTGTTTGTTCCTCTCATTGAGAACATAGTAAAGACAAAAGTTAGATCAATCAGAAGCGATCACGGAACTGAATTCAAAAATCAAAGCTTCGTGACTTTCTGCAACAACAAAGGAATTCATCTTCAGTAAAGCGCTACGAGAACTCCTCAACAGAATGGAGTTGCTGAAAGGAAGAATCGTACACTTATTGAAGCGGCCAGAACTATGCTAATCGACTTCAAGTTGCCGATCATCTTCTGGGCTGAAGCTGTGAATACCGCCTGTTATGTTCTTAACAGAGTCTTAATGATGAAGGCGCGCGGGAAAACAGGTTATGAATTGCTCTTCAAAAGAAAACCTCTAATTGACTACTTCAAGCCGTTTGGATGCTCATGTACTCTGCTAAACAACTACGGGAACATAATTAAGTTTGATGCAGTTGGAGATGAGTGCTTCTTTGTTGGATACTCTTCAAGTCAAAAAGCTTATAGAGTATACAACAAACGCACCAAAATGGTTCTAGAATCTTTCTATGTTGATTTGCAGGAATCCAACTCTACTAACACAGGAGCCGGTCCTGACTGGTTCTTTGTCGTGGATATCGTTTTCAACAATTTCAGTATCATTGAAGAACAAACATCTGACAATCAAGCAGCCGATCCCTCTCCTCTCGAAGATACCCTTTACTCTTCTGATGACGATGCTGCACCTTTCACCACCCGATTTTCTCCACTAGTAGCTGATCCAATTTTCCCTCTTCAATCCACAAATGGTGATGCAACTGTTGAGACTACACTATCTCCTGAAAGTACTCCAGTTTCAGAAGAAACATCTTCAGCACAACAGTCTGCAAATGATCCATCCAGTTCATCAATCCCTGTCGATCACCTTTCAAATCTGCCTTCCCAAGTTTAAGAAGAACCAAACATGGGATTTAAATCATCTAAGAATCATCCTGTTGAGAACATCATTGGACCAATATCTGAGGGTGTTCTCACTAGAAATCAGGCAGATAAGCTCAATATTGCACTCTCGGCATTCTTATCTCAGACTGTACCATTCAGCATTGAAGATGCTGTCAGAGATGTAAGTTGGGTTGAAGCCATGCAGGATGAGTTGTCTCAGTTGTAACATCACACAAATTTTCTTTATATATATATATATATATATATATATATATATTGAACTCCCTCGTTTATTCATCCGATTCATGTTTACAGTATCTTTACCATCCATTTTGTTAATTTTTTTTGTTTAAATAATGACATATAATCAATATTAAATTGGATTGTATTAAATTCTGATTTAAAAACGTTAAAAAAATGTTTGCCTATGCCAGGATTCGAACCCGATTCCCTGGCGGGCTAAACCTTAACCACACCACACAAACCACTACACCATTTGGTGTTTTGTGATGTTAATTAAAACCAATTAAACTTAAACCCTTTCAAGGTCCCTTAGTCAAACCTGAAAAGTCAAATGTAGTCTCCTAGTCAAGTCAAGTCAAAGTGTTAGTAAATATGGTCTCATAGTCAAGTCAAAGTGTTAGTAAATATGGTCTTCTAGTCAAGTCAAAGTTGTTCCTAAATTCTAGCCTAGTCAAAGTAGTCCCTAATTACAACTCCAAATTTTACACTATAAATACACTAGACTACCATTCAAAAAAAAAAAAAAACATTATTATCCCATCTCCCATATACTAAAGTTTTCATCCGTCATTATCCCCTCTAGCTAGTTTTGAGTTTTCCAAGGCATTATTACTAAGTGTTTGCATGCTCAATAAAACGCACGAACTCATTATGCACCTAACGTGAGTTTACATAGCCCCTCTTTGTGTTTTACATTTTGGGGTGAAACATGTTTAAACACTTTATACACTATCATTTACTCATTCTTACATTGTTGAAACTTGTGATTCAATTACACTATCATTTACTCATTCTATCATTTGACTGTAACAAAAAGACACAGTAAAATCATTAACATTGATCAAGCCGCCTGTTTAGATTATAGCGCTATAGGTCTGACAAACCCACCCCCCCCCCCCCCGCATAAACTCAGGGATGATCGATAACAGTTACTCTTTTACTAACTTGCGAGTTAGGTCTCAGTCGACACAAGGTTTGATTGTACAAAAGACGCATTGTTACATGTCGGACTCATATTTTATCATTACTCATTATTATACATCAACAATGATTGCTATACAACATATTGTTTTCAACTATATGCAAAACCTATGTATTCTCACCAACTATTTATAGTTGACCCCCACATCTTTCCAACATAACATGTTTCAGGTTTTGTTTGCTATTGGAAGTTGTACAAGTCTTGGAACACGTAGGAGCTTTGGATCTAGTTTATATTAATCAACTTTTGTAATCATTACTTGTAAGACAAATTGTAAATTGTTTAATATTATTTAACTTTCATTTAGTACCATGAGCTATTGAACAATCATAACTACGTGACATCCCGATGTTTCCGCCATCGGTTGGGGTGTTACAGATTGGTATCATAGCCATGGTTATAGGGAATTAGGTTATTAGAAAAATAATCTAGTCTATAACCATAGGATTATAATCAGTACTTGCTCCTTTTAATTGCAACCCTACTTTTTTTTCTATTCTCTATCTCCCTCCTACTTCTTATTCGTACTTTAGTCCCTACAAGAAGATTGTTCTCCATCACAAGATCTACTCTTAGACTAATAGGACAAATCCTCAGGTTTAGCCTGAACCACCTTGAAGATCTCGTCGAAGTTCTAGATTTTAATAACGAACACGTGCAATCTGGAAGGGTGAACGCCTGTATTCTGAGTTTTCTGTCTAGGACTGGCATTGCGCATAAATCCCAATCAGACGAGGGACCCGGATGTCTACCTGGGAATTCTCGGGATGAGTGTTCACTTATAGGCTAAAGCATGTCTTCATTATGTTATTAGAATCTAGAAGTTTTGATAAGTCAACGTTTTCGTTTATTCGTTTTAATTAATGAATAAATGATTACACTCACTTTCTTAAACTAAGCTCTAAAATCTCAAAATTTTACAGCTTAAATTAATCTCATTTCATAACCATCTATGGATTTCACAATCACACTTCACCTTACCATCTTAGCCACTTTTTAAATATTCAACACCCTACCCAAATCATATTATTTCATTTCTCCACATGTTACTTATTTTTAAAAACTATAACCTCATACCTTAGCACAAACTAAAGATTTCTAAATCCTGTTGTATTTTCATTACCTAGTAACTTTACAAAGTACATATTTTTGTCAAAAGATGTCCTCGAACTTAAACTCAATTGTTTATTTATTGACGTAACAAACAATTTTCTATATAATACTTTAAACTATTAAAAATCACTTAATAGAACCTTCATCTTCAAAACCTAATGTCATGTTTGAAATCTCCAACTAACGGGAATATTTTAATCAAAGCCCACTTAGCTTGTACTATTTAACATCTTTTGCTTTATGTATAAAACCAATTTTGAAAATAAGTTTTTTTTTAATCCATAGGAATAATATCTAATCTTTAAATTCTCCATCGACACTCACTCATTTTCAACTTGTTCAAATTTTTACAATATTTGGCATATACCACAATCATGTTTTCTTATACACTTGATTATAACCTTTGATCCAAACCCCAAAATTTACACTGCTACATAATCTGCTTACTATAAAATAAACTCTTTATCAACTATCTTCACATTCACTATCTCTCACAACCTTGATTCTGCTTCAAGATTTTTCATCATCCTCTCAAGAACTAAATTCATATCCTTCACCTTCTCACACATGAGCTAGTTACCCATGATAACCAAACTATTGAAACTTGATTGTGTGTTGCATAAAACATAATCCTTAGTTATACTTGAGGATTCGACTATCTACCATATTTGAACATTTGAAACTAGAATTCATGGAATATAAACTATTTGCTATAGACACACCTAGAGTCATTAACCTTGTCTAGGGCAACTCTATTACAACTCGTATGCTATACTTGATACTTGATTGCTTACATGTACATATTATCCATTTGCAATTCATGTGTGTAATAATTGGTACACTTAATCAAACAACTGATAGAGGATGAAGTACTTGCTCAACAGTTAGTAGAGTACCAAATAACCTACTCAACGATTGGTAGAGGTCATCATGCCTGCTCAACAGTCGGTAGAGGCCCTACAACCTGCTCAACGACAGGTAGAGGCTATCGCACCTGCTCAACAATCGGTAGAGGTTCCAACTCACTGACTGGTAGAGGTCTTTTTCCTGCTCAACAGTTGGACTTATTTTCGGATACATTGTATATGATTCAATCACAAGGCTATTTTGCATTACTTACATGTGTGTTTAGAGTCAAAGAAGGACACAAAACCCTAATGTAAGGTAAATTGGTGATTGCGGTCCGGAACGTAATCATGAAGTTACAGGTACATTAAGGTAGTGTGAAATTCTATTAAGGTTTTGGGAGATACCCTGTATGTTTTCGAAGTATCAGAGGTGTGATGGGTTAGTTGCGGTACACCCTATATATAAACACTAATGATACGTGGAAAGGGATACTGTAGGGTCAGACCAATAACAAACCCTAGTTATTTGGTAGTCCATCTAGCATTTATGGTTATCTTATACATTCCTTAAACTCTTACCCTACCCTGAACCATAGTCACCCTAACTATCCTCTACACTATTCAAATGTTGCTTCTTAAAATAAACTTCGGGATGAAGTTCCTAAATGTAGGGGAGATTGTAACATCACACAAATTTCTTTATATATATATATAGAACTCCCTCGTTTATTCATCCGATTCATGTTTACAGTATCTTTACCATCCATTTTGTTAATTTTTTTGTTTAAATAATGACGTATAATCAATATTAAATTGGATTTTACTAAATTCTGATTTAAAAACGTAAAAAAAATGTTTGCCTGTGCCAGGATTCGAACCCGAGTCCCTGGCGGGCTAAACCTTAACCACACCACAGAAACCACTACACCATTTGGTGTTTTGTGATGTTAATTAAAACCAATTAAACTTAAACCCTTTCAAGGTCCCTTAGTCAAACCTGAAAAGTCAAACGTAGTCTCCTAGTCAAGTCAAGTCAAAGTGTTAGTAAATATGGTCTCATAGTCAAGTAAAAGTTTTAGTAAATATGGTCTTCTAGTCAAGTCAAAGTTGTTCCTAAATTCTAGCCTAGTCAAAGTACTCCCTAATTACAACTCCAAATTTTACACTATAAATACACTAGTCTACCATTCAACTCTTTATACCATTCAAAAAAAAAAAAAAAAAAAAAACATTATTATCCCATCTCCCAAATACTAAAGTTTTCATCCTTCATTATCTCCCTTAGCTAGTTTTGAGTTTTCCAAGGCATTATTACTAAGTGTTTGCACGCTCAATAAAATGCACGAACCCATTATGCACCTAAGGTGAATTTACATAGCCCCTTTTTCTGTTTTACATTTTGGGGTGAAACATATTTAAACACTTTATACACTATCATTTACTCATTCTTACATTGTTGAAACTTGTGATTCAATTACACTATCATTTACTCATTCTATCATTTGACTGTAACCAAAAGACACAGTACAATCATTAACATTGATCAAGCCGCCTGTTTAGATTATAGCGCTATAGGTCTGACAAACCCATCCCCCCGCATAAACTCAGGGATGATCGATAACAGTTACTCTTTTACTAACTTATGAGTTAGGTCTCAGTCGACACAAGGTTTGATTGTACAAAAGACGCATTGTTACATGTCGGACTCATATTCTATCATTACTCATTATTATACTTCAACAATGATTGCTATACAACATATTGTTTTCAACTATATGCAAAACCTATGTATTCTCACCAACTATTTATAGTTGACCCCCCATCTTTCTAACATAACATGTTTCAAGTTTTGTTTGCTATTGGAAGTTGTACACGTCTTGGAACACGTAGGAGCTTTAGATCTAGTTTATATTAATCAACTTTTGTAATCATTACTTGTAAGACAAATTGTAAATTGTTTAATATTATTCAACTTTCATTTAGTACCATGAGCTATTGAACAATCATCACTACATGACATCCCGATGTTTCCGCCATCGGTTGGGGTGTTACATCAGTTTAGAAAGCTCAAGGTTTGGGAGCTAGTGGATCTACCTGAAGGGAAGTATCCTATCGGAACAAGATGGGTTTTTCACAACAAAATGGATGAACGTGGTGTGGTGATCAAGAACAAGGCTCGTCTGGTAGTTCAGGGTTTTCGTGAGCAGGAAGGTATTGATTATGAGGAAGTGTTCGCTCCAGTTGCTCGACTTGAAGCCATCCGTGTTTTTTTGGCATACGCCTCATACAAGAACTTCAAAGTCCTTCAAATAGATGTGAAGAGTGCATTCTTGTACGGGAAAATCAAGGAAGAAGTCTACGTCTGTCAACCGCCGGGTTTTGAAGACCTTCATCATCCCAGCAAATACTACAAATTAGATAAGGCTCTCTATGGACTTCATCAAGCTCCTCGAGCTTGATATGAGACCTTATCTTCATATTTGCTGCAAAATGGATACACCAGAGGGAAGATCGACATGACTCGGTTCACCAAAGACGTCAACAAACTTTCTATCCTTGTTCAAATTTATGTTGACGATATTATCTTTGGCTCCACTAATGAAAATTTGTGCAGGGAACTTGAAAGCATTATGAAGTCTCAGTTTGAAATGAGCATGATGGGAGAATTGTCATTTTTCTTAGGCTTCGAAGTTCAGCAGAAAGAAGACGGAATTCTCATCCATCAAGCCAAGTATACAAGAGACATTCTGGCAAAATACAACATGACCGACTGCAAGCCGTCCAATACTCCTTTTGCGGCCCAAACAACACTTGTACCAGATCTTCAAGGCCTTTTAGTGAATCCTCACACATATCGATCAATGATTGGCTCACTGATGTATCTAACAGCCAGCAAACCAGATATTATGTGGGCAGTTGGATGCTGCGCACGCTTTTAGTCAAATCCCAAGCAATCGCATGAAACTGCAGTAAAAAGAGTCTTTCGCTACCTCAAAGGGACACCAAAACTTGGTTTATGGTATCCTAAGAGTGATAATTTTGATTTAATTGCTTACTCTGATAGTGATCATGCAGGTTGTAGAATTGACAGAAAATCTGTCTCTGGTGGCTGTCAATTTCTAGGTAACAGGCTGGTGTCTTGGCAGAGCAAGAAGTAGACTACAGTGTCCATCTCTACTGCTCAAGCTGAATACACAGCTGCATCCAGTTGTTGTTGTCAGGTGTTATGGATCCAAAATCAGCTTTTGGACTACGCTTTGAATGTCATGCATACACCTATTTTCATTGATAATGATGCCTGTCGTGACATTGTGAAGAATCCAATTGATCATTCTAAAACCAAACATATTGAAATTCGGATTCACTCCATTCGCGATGCTCACGACAAAGGATATATACAGGTGTTGCCAATAGATACTGCTGATCAAAAGGCAGATATCTTCACAAAAGCTTTTGACAAAACCCGTTTTCATCAGTTGGTTACATGGCTTGAGATGATAAATTTTGAATGATTTAAAAAAAAAAAACTTTACTTGTGCATATTAAATAAAAGAAAAATCTTCTTTTTATTCAAACAAAGATTTTTGGGGGAGAAAGTAAAACTGTTTCATCTCTACTGCAAAATTTCAAAAGAATTAATTCAAGAAATGATAGAAACTAATCATATTTCGTCAGCATGTGAATAGGACCCAGAGGATGTTGTGGCCTCAAGCAACGATGTGTCGGTAGATTCAGCCTGGAATCAAGTAAACTGCTAATAGGTGATTAACAGTAAAGATCTACACGGAAAGCTAGATTCCCACTGTGCTATAGGTCTGCACAAGCTGAGTCCGGTCATACACAGGTTGAGAAACTAAAAGACACAGAAAATTTTGTGCATAGGTAAATCGAAAAGACACCTAAGAGTGCAAGCTACCAATGCGGGGCTAGGAAAATTTATCAACTGAGCAGCAAAAGACACGTAATGTTAGTGATGTGCAAACATATTTAGATAGCTCACCAAACGATCAGATGATCATCTTCTCTGCTTATGGTAGCATAGACCTGAAGCTCTCATCATCTGATCAAGATAATGATCATCTTCTTTGCTTATGGTAACATAGACCTGAAGCTCTCATCATTATTTTTCGATAAACCATGAGGATCGGTAGGCCAATACCTAGCACACCGTGGGGTCCATAAAATTTTCGCCAATACTACCGAAGAACATGATAAACAGCATCACCAAACACATGTTGAAAGAGAAAAGGCATGGATTTAAGTGGATAAGCATACCGACAATTATTTTTAGGCTACAGCTATCCAACGGGAAGTTGAAACGGGTTCTGGCAGGTATGGTTAGTATGATCTTGAAAGCAGAAGGTGAGTTTTGGTGAATCCCCACATATTAAAAATGGAATTGGGCTATTAAACTCTTATTGGGCCAAAATTTTGAACTGCTGCGTACTTAACTGGGCCCTGCGCACTTGACTCAAGTGCGCAGGCCCAATGGCTACTGTATATATATTCAGTAAATTTTTTTTTATTTTTAACTTTTCTTTCATTTTCTTACAAACCCTAATCCTCATTCATCTTCACCGTTCATCATCTTCTTATCCCTAATCACCATTATAACTCATTAATCTTCATAAATCATCACTATTCCATCCATTTTGTTTCTTTCTTTGTTGATCCTAACTACTGATTGAGGTAGTTTGCCAGTATTAATTGTTTCTTCTTGTGATTACAGGGTTACATGTTAGGATATACGAGTTTAGTGTGGGATTTGAGATTTCTGAATATCTAGTGTTGATGTTGAAGATTGCGCACTAAATGTTGAACAGTGTGCACTTGTCTCATAGAGATTGCGCACTTGTTTCAACCATATTCAAGGGATCAGAAACCCTAATATCTTGCGCACTTGTGTTGCGCATTTAAATCTTAAACGAAGGTTTAAGTATCTGCGTACTTGTCTAGTATGCAGATTTTGACTGTCTTGACTAGGGGTTACCATGCCCGAGGACATACAAGATCTGCGCACTTGTGATCTCGTGTATCACTAATCTGATATCTGCGTACTAACCTAAGTGCTCAGTCAAGTGTATGAGCACTTGACTGAGTACTTGACTGAGTACTTTGATCTTTATCCTTGACTTGGACTGCGCACTTAACCTGACTATTCAGACATTTGAACGGGCTGTGTATTTAGACTTATCTACCCATACACTTAAATCTGAACGTTAATGATCTAAAACTGAAAATCAAACGTATCATGGACACTGATAAAACAAATCCATCAAACCTAGTCTTATGACTGTCAAAACACAACACATAAAAAAAACTTGAAATATATATATATATATATATATATATATATATATATAATAATTAATAAAGTACGGTCTAAGTACGTTGTTTGTCGAAGTCTAAGTCTAAGGTCAGTCGTTTGGTTGTCTACTCATATTCAAGAGCTCTAACTTGTTTTTCATGCACTTGGTCTAAACAGATGGCACTCGATTGGGATCCAAGAGGAATGCACAATCGGCCGATGAATCTTGAGACCGACGATGTAAAGTTCAAAGACGTAGTGACCTGGATCAGACGAAGCAGAGTCGGATACGCTGTGGATCTTAGTTTACAAGTTTACTGCTCTAACATTGAAGACTTCTAGATATCTGCTCGAGTTGAAGTTGCTGGACGGGTCAAGAGAATCAACGCTACAGTCAGAAACAAGGTTGTAATCATCACTAAAGATACCGTTAGGAACGTGCTGAGACTTCAAGACCAGCCAGGAACAGTCAGATTTCTATCCAAAGCTGATGTTCACCAAGAGTTCATGAATTTCGGTTATAAAGGAGATTTTGACAAGAGAGGCGATATCAAAAAGAGTCAGCTGACAAGAGACTGGAGACTCATCAGTCACGTGTTTATCATGTCTCTGTGTCATAGGAAAGGAGGCTACAACGCTCTCAGCACAGAATGGTCGACTGCTATGATAAAGATTTGCAAGAATGAAGCTTTTAACCTGTTGGGCATGATCTTTGATTATATGGTGAAGAATGCTGAGGCTGGCTCCGGCAAATGGGCTATGTACCCCAGATTCGTGCAGATGATGATCAATGCACAGCACGAGAATCTGCCCCTTGGTGATCAATACAACTTCACCAAAGGTGCACTATTCTTTACTGAGTGCAATACGCCTGACTGGGAACCCATGCTGTAGAACATGTATGCAGCACAGCGATATCCTTTGGTCATGGAGCTTTACAACAAGATTAAGAAAAGAAGGCTGGATGTAACTGAAGCTCGTCAACAATCCACCGCTGCTTCTGCACCTGGATCATCTGACCCTGCTCCTTCTTCAGCCCAGCCAACTGCTGAAGAGATTGCTCGTGAAAAGGCAAGGGACAAAAGGGTGGCAATTGAACCAGCTCCATCTAAGCCCACCAAGAAGAAAAGGCCAACTGGTTTATTACAAGAGGGCAGAGAAACACTTACACCAGAACAGCTTGAGACTGCTGCAGCCCTACAACAAGTTGCTAAGTTAAAGAGGGCCGAAAGAAAGAAGCGGAGGGAACAGTTGCCTGAGTCTGAAGTTCCTCGTCTAATGACTGAGGACGATATTGAGCAAGAAGTGATTTTGGAGTCTATATTTGGGGAAGAAGAACAACCAGGACCATCCACAACTGCTGCTCCAGCCCCCAAAGCACCAGCTCAACGGCCAACTGAACCTTCCTCCTCAGCTCCTGCTGCACCACGCCGCAAACCGGTGCACCAGGAACTGTATGAAAAGTTTGTCAAAGAGGTTGGAAAGACAGCTGCTAGGGAGATCTGTACCCTAAAGAGTGATATGCATAACAATCAAGAGCTCAGAAGGAAAGTCAAGAAGCTCAAGCACAAGAACAGGAATATGGAGAAAGTTATCAAGGATCAACGATAACTGATCAAGTTTCAGACTCAGGTTCAAATGAAAATGTTTGATATGTTCCAAGAGTTGCAGAAACAGCAGACTAGTGCTCCTAGCACAACATTCGATGAGGTATTTGATTTTGGAAAATTTATGGAGGAGGAGAAAGAGAAAGAAAGAATCGCTGAAGAAAGTGATGTGGACGAGATCAGCGAGGATGAGATGCCAGAAAAGTTTGTGGAGATGGGAATGGAAGAAGAAATAGTGTACGAGACGTCAGATGGCCATAAGTTGGATCCTGAAAGATCAACATGGTTTCCTAGAAGGCCCATCATTATTCCATCCCTGCATCAAAACATCCATCATACCAGGGAAGCTCATCAGGAGAGGATTATTTCATGGATGTATAATAAGGAGAAAAAGTTGTTTGCTGTAAAGAGACGAGGGGGAGTGATACAGTACTTCAGAGGTCGACAGGAACTGAAGTCTCTCCCTCGTTGGGACATCAGGGAACTTAGTAGAGCCCCATTCATCAACCACACAAATGACACCACGGGTTCCATGCTTGATTGGTTTATAAAGAAGGAGTGTGAGACTGATTTCCAGATCTTCAAGCCGCAGAAACCGAGGAGACGGATCTCCAAGAAACGAATCGATCCAGCAACAGGACAAGGAATGATCACTTATGTGATTGACCCCCCCCCCCAGGTGGTCACACGAGTTCCGATACGTCCTGAGCTTCCAGTTATGCTAAGAGACTTCAAGAAGTGGTTTTACGACAACAATACTGGTGAAGCCGTTATCAAGCTGAAAGATGATTCAGAGGCTATGAGGATTCTGGATCCAGTAGATGTGTTTGCCCTTAATCTATCAGATTTGAATATGTTGTTTGCCAATCAGATTAATGTGGGTGCTGGGAATGTGTTATTTGAGGAGGCTGTCTTATTTAGAAGAGCAGTTGATCGGGCGATAAAGCTGAAGCAGGAATTGCTGGACATAGTAGACAGGATCAACGCAGCAGACAAAGAAAAAGAAGAAAAAGAGAAAGCTGCCCAAGTTGCTGCTGCAGAAGAACCACAAACTGAAGTCTAAACCGCTTCAGAGGTGCAGATACAAGAACCTGCAACAGCAACCGATCCAGAAATACCAGCAACTGAGTCTACTCAAGCTCCTGCTGTGGTTGAAGATGATCCGGTCGCCTTGTACATTCAAGACCCCCCGAGTCAGGAAGAGGGGGAGCCAAGCGATATAGAGATTGATTGAGAATGAAGAACTGGTAGCTGTGGTCTAGGGGGATTATTGTTGGGTTATATTGAGACCACAGTTACTAGATCATAGTCGTTTGATAGATTGTTGAGTAGTTTGTAAGTAGAAGGGCTGGTTATGTAATTATGACATAGTTTTGTGTACAAAACGCTAGGCTGCGCACTTAAGGACTTAAGTGCGCAGGCCCATCTGACCTGCTATATAAAGGATGCTTGTGTGCAGCTCTAGGGTTAGGGTTTTGGATATTATCTTGGTAGCACAAGTTTAAAGGTTGCGTACTTATTCTGTGTAATCCATGGTTCTTTGATGTTTATCAGTAATGGAAAGCTTGAATCTCTTTATCTTGTGTGTCGGTTTTGCTAGCTTTATCTAGTATCTTTGTTTTTCTAGATTAATCACTTAAAACACCTAACAAATAGGTGTTTCTAAGTGATAACAATCTATTGCATTTAACAAGATCTAGTATTTGGGACTTACAAAATGATACAAAACTCAATTTGGTCTGTCAAACTTCAGAAAATGATTATCAGTCACCATCGGTTATCGAAAATAACGCAATATGTATAATCTTTAGGATTTCCTGAAATTTATGCTAAAACACACAAAAAATGTTTTTGGGTTCTTGTATATGAACTAAATCAATAGAAAGCAATAAACTTTTTGTGATTTTCCGGTAAGAGGATCATATCAGTTTATGAGAGATCACATCACACCGTTCTGTTTCATAACATCACACAAAGTCAACACTTATCAAGCATTTGACTTTTGAAATCTTTAGCATGCTATAGATCCTCACTGATGTACTATCATTTCCTCTTTTTCTCCAGGAAAAATCATTTTGGGTTTTTTGATTTTTATGGATTTTCAAATTTTTCAATGTTTATAGTTTTTCTGAATAAAATGCTCCACCTGAAATTAAAAACATATTTTTTTTATTTTTAATTTTCTTAAAGCTTAAAAACAAAATAAAATTGATAAACTAATGTGAAGATCAGTCTTGTTTTTCTTTTATACCATTAGCTTTTAATAAAAATTCAAAACGTGATTTGTCAAAAGCTTTGGTAAAAAGATCAGCTCTCTGATAGTCAATTGTAGCCCTGTTCTTTCTTTCTGCAACACCGTTCTGTTGTGGAGCATATGGAGCACTGTACTCATGATGAATACCCTTTGTCTCGCACAATTTATCCATCTGAGAATTCTTGAACTCCATCCCGTTGTCACTTCGAATTTGTTTGATCTGTAAACCATAGGTATTCTCCAACCGGGTAAACAGAACTTTCAGATTGTTAAACGTTTCACTCTTGTGTTGCATGCACATCACCCACGAAAATTTTGAATAGTCGTCAATAACCACAAGACAGTAAAGATCTCCATTGATACTTTTACGCTTAACCGGTCCAAAAAGGTCCATGTGTAAACGTTCAAGTGGAAATTCAACTGAGTTTACTTTCTTTGGTTTGTGGGACTGTTTGTGTTGTTTCCCTTTCTTGCAACTCACACATTTGTCGTTCAAATGAAAATGCTTCACATTTACGCCTTCTACTAGCCCGTTCTTCACCAAATTATTCATTTTCCTTAGATGAATATGCCACATCCTTCTGTACCACGTGATAGATTCTTTGTCAGTAGCTTTGGACAGAAAACACGTGACTTGACCCTGAGTAGTGGTTGCCTTGCTCCTGTCAAGAATGTACAGATTGTTCACTCTTGGAGATTTTAGCATGATCCACTCTTTTGGAATAACGAAACAGGGCTTCAAGATGTAGCAAGAGTAGCGTCAAATCACCGGTCATGTGCCGACAATCCAAAGACTGCTAACAGGGTCAGCTGGAGCTCCCTGCACAAATAAAAAACAAGATTAGTTTTTAACAAGGACCCAAGCTTGTTTGGTCTTGGGTCTTAGAATGTTAGCTTTTAAAGAATCCTTCTCACAAACTTTAACTTTTGAATCAACCTTTTCCTGGTTATTCAAAATCTCCTCACTTTTAATCTTAACATTAGCAGATGATGTTAAAGCACCTGGAGAATCCTTTGGTTCCAAGTCTGTTCTGAACATTTAAGACTCCTTATATGAGATTGTTTTACCTCAATAGGTTTCTTTATGTCATTCGAAAAAAGAAACTTTCTTGGCTACCTTATCTTATTTAACAGATACAGGTCCAACCGATAACTTCACAGCAGGTTTTGGATAAACATTTTGTTTATCATGAGTTGAGTTCACCACATGTTTCTTCAGTTTCTTCTCCATGAGTATTCGATTTCTATTATTATAGACAATTGGATAGTTTTCCCTCTTTTGATAAAAATGATTTTGATTGTAAAACTGTTGTTTTTGAGGGTAAAACTGTCTTTGTGGAAAAGACTGTCTATGATAACTAGCATTAACCGACTCTCTCTAATTCTACTTTCTCTCAACCTCGTGCCTTTTATGTCTCACATATGGGCAATGAGCAAGTAAATGCCCTATCTCCCTACATTTGAAACATGCACGGTATTCCTAAAAAGTATTCTTAGCATTAGGTTTAGCGAATGATTTAACCGGGTGTTGGTCATCAACACACTTGGGCCTCAAACTCTCTGGAGCGGGATCCATTGAGTAAGTCGATTCATAAAATCCGTTAAACTATTCTTTTGGTTTCACAAACTCAGTGACATGAACCTTAGATTGTTTAGAATCATCACCATACAGTCGTCTAATAAGTTCAGGAGGAATATCATTTGTTCTTTCGTGGTTAGAAAACGAAATGGTACTCTCTTGCCAGATATTCTCAATTTTAGAATAATTAGCAAACTGTATGGTATATTCATCATCCGAGATTATCTTATCGGATCCTTCCATCCGATATAAAACCTTCACACGTTTGTCAACTTAATCATCCTTTTCCACTTTCTTAACTGACTGATTCGATTTGTTGTTATTCTTCCGAGGATGTGGAACCTGAGAAGGTGAAACTACCTCATTTGTTCGAATATAATTTTCCAATGGAATATCAACATTATTCTTAGGTTCCTCATCTTCAATATCTGAATCATCAGTTACTGCAACCACTCCCTTATCATTCAATCCAAGAATCGGTCTCACATCAGAGTTTGGATCACAAACACTTGAAGTGTTTGATTCATTGTCCGATGAGTAATCCGATTTGACTGAACTCTCCGGTGTTACTGAATTTAGATTATGATTTTCAAATAACACTGGAGTAGGAACAACTTTGTAGTTTGCACTACTGGATTGTCATAGTTCCTCAACAATGTGGTCCAAAACATACGCCACATGTTTATAACTCTCTAGCTTTTTGTTGATTTTCTCAGCAAAACACTTGACTTTAGCCATTTCTAGTTTATTTTCTTCAATTTCATTAATATAGTTGTTAATGGCTATTTGTTTCAAAGAAAGAGTTTTTGTCAATTCAGACACATCCTTCTTATAACCCTCAAGTGTTTTGCTTAAATCATGCTCGTCCTTGCGATAAGATTGAATGACGATTTTAACACTCTCAAGTTGATGCTTAAGTTGCTTAATCTCATTAGTTAATCTATCATAAGTACCACAATATTTATCACTAGATGTAGAGTTAGAACTTACCGGTTTAGGTGGATTAGTCATGGCCATCAATGCAAAGTGGACTTCCTTTCCTGCAAAGAACATGGAATAATCAATCTTCGTGAAAGCATCATACACCATGCATGACTTTTTCATCATAAGAAAATCTGCTTCAGCTAGCAATTGGTTAATATGATCATCAAGAGAATTAACGCATGCTTCCGAATCAGATTCACTTTCTGAATCAGAATAGACAGATTCTAGTTCATCAGAGACATCAGCAACTGAATCAATATTCGTCGTTTAAAAACATTTTAGTAATCGTTTCCTCAACCTTCTCAGCAACACAATCTGGAACCTCTTCAACTATCTCCTCAATCACAACTTCAGAAAGTCTCTCAGAAACCGAATCATCATCAACTATCACTAGCTCCTCCAATACCATCTCTTGTGCAAAACAAGCCACATTTCCACATGTAACCTCTTTAACACCCAATTGCATGGTATTCGAATCAAAACCCTCATCTTTCTGTATCACCAATGCCTAATTCTCATTTTGAGGTTGAGTGTTTGGTGTAGAAATAGGAATAATGGTTCTGGTTGGATTAGGCGTAGTTTGGTTTTGGTTGGTTATAGATGTTTGTCTTGGTGTGGTATTTTGAGAGCTGTTTTGTCGGTTTTCGTAATTGTTTTGTTGAGGATAGTTGTTGTTATTGTTTTGGCTTTGGTAAGTTACTTGGTTTTGTGATTGACGGTTTTGGTAATTGGAGTTAAAGTAGTTTCGGTTACCTTGTTGCATTGGTTGAGTACATTCCCTCTTAAAATGACCTCGAGTTCCACAGTTAAAACAAGTTACCATGGCTTTGTTGAAACCATGGGTAGTGTTCGGTGAGGTAGCGAGATCAGTTCTACCAGTCTTCTCTATGAATTCAGCAGCTCTCCTCATCACACTTGCAATGTTCGGTGAGGTAGTGAGATCAGTTCCATCTCTTCCTTGTCGATCTGGGCATAATCCTCATTTGTCAGATTGTTGTTTCCTATCTGACTTGCCACTAGTCCATGGTGCGAAGTGACCATTGCTGAAACTAGAGCAATATGTTGTTGTGCCACTTCTACAGTCATGTTGTTCATGTTGGAGGTTTCAAACACAATTGTACTTTGGCTTGAAGATGCTTGTGTCATCATAGGAGCAACATATTGTTGTTGTTGAGGTGTACTCACAGATGATGTATAGCAAGCTGCAGAGATCTGAGGTTGAGTTGGTATGAAGGAAGTTGATGTGTATGAAGTTGGTGTGTAAGTTGGTCTTGGAGCAAGATTATTGATTGGATTCCTTTGTGGTTCCACAACATTCGAAATACAAGCAATATGAGGTGCAACACTAACTCCTCCAGATGGAGTAGACATAAAAGAAGATGATGTAGCATGATACAGCTCCGGATTTTGTGTAAACTGTGCTCTTTTGGCTTTCATCTTTTCCTCTATCTCTTTGTTCTGCAAATTCTGAATGAATTCATTGATAGTCCAGTACTGATATGCATCTTTTTACTTCAGTACTTCAACATGCTGTCCCCAATATGGAGGCAACGAGCCAACAAACTTATCCACTAATTCTGTCATAGGAAGGTTAATATCATAGTTTGACAGTTCCAACAACAAATGACAATATCTTGGAACAAGTTCCTTCAATGTTTCATTTCCCACATAACTAAAATTCTCAAACTCATTTCTCAACTCTTCCATACGAAGTCTTCTCGGCTTTTCATTACCATCATGTCTATTCTTCAAACCATCCCATACTTTTTTAGAAGTAGTACACGATGAAAACTAGTGTAACAAATATGTGGTTAAGGCCTGAGACAATTGAGAAAACGCCTTCTTCTCAACAGCAAACTTCTTCTTCTCGTCATCTTTTAAGTCATAAAGAGGAATTGGTACACTTGTGTTCTCAACCATTGGCGGACTATATCCCTTCATGATCATTTGCCATGCCTCTCCCCCTTCCAATCCCATAGCTTCCAGATGAATCTTAAACTTCTTCTGCCATTGATAATATTCAGACATGTCCAACAGCTTTGGAGGAAGATTACCACTACCGGATGATAAGTCGTTGATCAAGGTAGTAATCGCATTAGAAGTCTGGTTCTGCACCGCTGCTGCTGCAACTCTCCAATAATCAGACACATGTTGTGGAGATTGAGTAATAGTTGGTGGCATTGAACTAGTCATGGAAATAAAATTGATCGGCTGTGTCGGTTGTGTGTTCGTCTTTTGTGATTCAACTACCGAAGGATTCAATAAAACATGTTGCTGTGTTGTAGCAGGTCTAGGTGTCATCGGAAATCCCCAAATGTTGACCATGATGCTCGGATTATCAACACTTAGAAAATCTTGGAAAACAGGATTGGGTTCGACCTAAGATGAGTAATCAAGGGTTTGAATGAAGAAATCTGATTGATTCGACCCCAAGAATTGACTCGAATGAAGAACTGTGACACAAAGACTCTGATTCGACCCTGGTAATAAACTGGTTCGACCTCCCGTAAGGTCGAATGAGAAAAGAAGGTTTGAATGGAAACACAACAAACTCAGAATGAAGAACAAACACTTGGTTCAACCAAAACTCCCCTTGGTTCGACCTAAAAATCACTGGTTCGACCCAAATCTCTCACTAGTTCGACCTAAAACCTTCTGATTCGACTTGACCCATTTGAAAAACGGGTTTTCTTCAAAAATCAGTTATTTTGATCTTAGTTTTACAAATGTTGATAGATTTCAATGAAATTAATCAGGTTTTTCTTTGGATTTGATGGAGATCAAGTTTTAAGAGAGAAATTTGAATATTATCCGTAAAAACAAGTCTAAATCAATCAATCTCCATTCTCATGCAATGTTCATGCAAAAAGAGAAAAATTTTAGGTGTGTTTTTGATGAAAAATCTGTTCGAAGACTATCAATTTGCAGTTGTATGATTGAGCAAAGCTCTAATACCACTTTGTAGAGGATCGGATTGAAAGAAATCAACTACGTAATCATACAAGTAGAGCAATTTAGGTGCGGAATCCCTAAATCACATGCAAAATGTTAGTAGACAAATTAGAACACGTTTATATCTATTTCAATAAACATTTCATTGATAAAAAAATTGATTACAATCAAATAAGCTTTAGTTTTTCAACAAAATACACGTTGAGTGGGTTCTAGACTTAACCCAGAACACACACACAAAACCTAGACCGAATGACCAACTATTACCCTACAAAATAAACTTCAAACTATATATAGACATGACCATTCGACCTCTTAAGAGGTCGAATATACTCCTTCGACCTACAACATAGCTCAAACCAAACAAACTAACATTCAAAACTTTCATTCGACCTAGCAAATCTCCCTTAGACCCCACGTTTGGTCGAATAGGACTTCTGAACATCAAAATCTTCAATATAAACGCCATTTCTTGTATAATCCAAAGTGATGGTCACAAATGTGCATCTACAAATACTTCAGTAGATTCCATGACTTAAAGACATTACCTTATTGGGTTATTGGAATACATGGCTGACAAGATGACTCATGAAAGTCAGACCAAATAGGACATGTTTAAGCCTCAGTACACTAAAAGAATTGTTCACAATGAATCAGATCTGAAGAATAATCTACCTTTCATGACTTTGAAGCACAAACCAACAAAAACTATGAAGAAAATACCATTAATGCCAATTGAGCGGAATATCATCGACTACTTTGCATTTTGCTATTATGGTTGGAGAACTAGTGAAGGAGTGATTGTAATGGATAATGAAGATAAATCAAATTTGTGTATAAAGATTCGTATCTTTGATCCAATGTGGTTAATGAATTGTTCGAGAGAAGATATTGAAATGCTATTCTTCAATCCAATTCATTTTGATGCTTTGGACATTGGTCAAGCATGAAAGTTTCAAGCTATAATCAAATGTTGCTTTGCTTATGATCTTCATGCTAGATGTGACTATAAAGGTTTGTTGCGAAAGTATACAATTAGTATTCAAAAGCCGATTGAAAAGATTGCTGTTGGAAAGACGAAGATTGCAGAGATGAAGATGAAGAACGTGCTAATAAATAACTGAAGATACCCAAGCTACAGACAAGAGGGAGTCTTTAGATGCATATTCATATGTATAAAGATTCGTATCTTTGATCCAATGTGGTTAATGAATTGTTCGAGAGAAGATATTGAAATGCTATTCTTCAATCCAATTCATTTTGATGCGTTGGACATTGGTCAAGCATGAAAGTTTCAAGCTATAATCAAATGTTGCTTTGCTTATGATCTTCATGCTGGATGTGACTATAAAGGTTTGTTGCGAAAGTATACAATTAGTATTCAAAAGCCGATTGAAAAGATTGCTGCTGGAAAGACGAAGATTGCAGAGATGAAGATGAAGAACGTGCTGATAAATAACTGAAGATACCCAAGCTACAGACAAGAGGGAGTCTGTAGATGCACCATCATATGTATATGTAGCTTCTGGGTCAATCGAGTCATATTGTCGTAGAATTGTAATAGTTTGATATCTCAGTCTTTGTAATTAAAGTTGTTAGGGCGAATGAGCTTTCGGTTTGTTCATTCGTGTGACTATTTGGACGAATGGCCTCATTCATCAAAACGTTTGGCCGAATGAGGTGGGGCTAAATATCTCTGGGTTGTGTAACAAGTTTAGGCAGTTACCCTAGGTCAAGTAAACTTTATTATCGAGTTTGAAAATCTATATATCTATATCTATATATATTAATAAAAGAAAGTACTAAAGCTGACATGTCGCTCAATGAGTCCATCCTCCCCTCTTAAGTGTTCCTCGTGGCATCCTCTCTCTTATTTTTTTTTCAAAAGTCTTTTTCTCTCTCATGTTTTCCCTCAAAAATTTTAAACGTCAATAACTCTTATATACGAAAATCTTTAAAGAAAAAAATTACACCAAATTATCAAGTGTTTTATTATCTTTCCAACGTGTACCATAGTGCTGCAAAAAATGAAAAGAAAACAATTTTTTGTGGGGTTTTGTTCATACAAGTAAAAGATATACAATGTGTTCAGGTAATTCATTAATCATGTATAGGTAAGTCACTAATCATGTTCGAACCAGTAAATATCAATTCTATATTCATTCAGAGCAGAATAGGTTAAAACCACTTATTTCCAAAAAAAAAAAAAAAAAAGGTCACGTCTTCAAGATCACCACCTCAATCATGCCTTGCAATGGTTTCCTCTGGCTCTGCTCCTCATCCACACATATATTGTAACATCTCGAAAAGTCGCTAAATAATCATTTAGATGAATCAACAACCCGGATTTTTATACAGTGGAGTCGTTGAAGAGTTTTGGCGCGTAGGACTTTTATTAAACATGTTAATAAATAATGTTTGGTGCTTACATCTTGGTTTAGAAGAAGTAGAGGGGCCCGATTGTTGTTTTTGGGAGATGGTTTTGTAACTTTGGTAACAAGTTGACAGTAAATGAAAGTCTAGGGGCCCTAAGTGAAACTGTGGGTTTTATAAGCATATTATAAAGAAACCCTAGGGCCATGAGCAGCCCTAGGTGTGTAAGGGCAAGGAAAGAAAGAGCAGACGTGAGATGGAGGAATTCGACAGGGAGATTTATCAATTTCAAGTAAGTTCTCGCACTTTAAACCATCCTTTTATCGTTCCCTAGGGCATGGTGATAGATAGGAATTATGATTTTGATGTTAGGGTTTCGTTTTTCCAGATTTAGATTGAAGTTAAGGAGGATTGGTGGTCATTGGATAAAGAACGGATAAAAAACGAAGGATTCCAGCGAGAAGGTAGGAAATCCGACGGACTGTTCCGGTCACCGGCGGCCGCTCCGGAATTGGCCGGTGACGGAATCAGAATGGTTGGAAAGTTTTTCGTCTCGCGGTCGCGTGGATATATTATTTGAAGAAAACGGAGTTCGGATGATAGGGTTATGGGCTGCGTGAAGACAGATGCCCAGAAACAGCGATTCCGGCCACTGTTTCGCTTTCCGGAAACTTTAGCGGCGGATTACGGCGACGGTAACTGGTGGGTTTTAAAGGGTTCGGAGGTATGAACGCGTGGACATATTATTCGCCTAAAACGGAGTTTGTTTGGGTCTGTTTTGGTCTACTCGAATGTTGGCTTGCAAAACTGAACGAACTGGAGGACTGTTCTGCGATCTGGCAGCAGCGAAGGTGTTGGCGGCGGATGCCAATAATTTTATGATGACGGGCATATCGAGACGAGAGTGTGGATATGTGGATTGCACAAAACGGAGTTTGTATGGTCAAGTTATGGACAAAACAAGGTTCGGTTCGCAATTTGTACGGGAGTTCTGAAAAGACGCGTATTGGACGACACGTAGGCGAAGGTATTATTCAATATAACTTTATAATATTTATTGGGGGCTCTTTTGGGATGTGAGAAAATGACGGGACGGCTTTCCGAAACGTTTTTCGGTAACGTTAAATTATGGATTTTTGTATTCGAATGGATATGTGGTTGCACGGTTCGAGACAGTATTAAGCTGAGCTTGTAGCTTGCTCGCTGGAATAATGGATCGGGTATTTTGAGATTTATTAGCAAACTATTTTTTTAAAACAATTTGTACCGTTTTAATTATTTTTCCACTGCGTGATTTTATTAAAATTGTTGATTTTAAAACCGTACACTGTAATGAGACCCAACGGTAGGGTCCCTGGGTTTGGGGCCTTACATATATCTTATTTTTAATATACATTTTCATTAATATTCAAATGATTAAAATTGTTGTTTTCTCATATTGTGGTCGATTAATTTCAGTGTTACATCATAACACATATTTTAACACTTCATATTAGATTTGTCACCCCGAAAAGCTTTCGAGATATAATCTAGTGTTTATCTAATTTGATTAATGATCAAGTTGAATGTGTGTTTGAATTTCGTGTGTTTTTGCATCTAAATTCTCATATCCTTTTGAGATCATTGTGAATTGATAGAAATCAATCCTACAAAGTGGTATCTGAGCATTAGGCTCAATCTAAAGATCGCAAATTGATAATTTTTAGTGAAATCAGTCCAAAATAGTTAAAAATAAGTTACGGTTTTGATGTTTTTCATTAAAACATGGTTTTTAATTGAATTGGAATTGATTTTGGTGTGTTTTTCAAAATTCTCTCACAAAAGTTGTTCGAATTTGAATTTCGAACAAAACCTAACCAAATTAAATCCAATTGGTGAAATTGTTACAAATTCAGATCAAATCAGTGTGTTTGTTAATTCAAAATGATGAACAGAACTGAATAGGGCGAATTGTCACAACCCGGCCACAGGGGGCCTGGACGAACTTACAGATTGGTACGACATTCACGCGAATGCAAACAACAGTGGAAGTGGTGTGAAAATAACTAACTTTATTAATATCATTTATTTACATAATACAATTTCATTAACTAAAACTAGTCCCTGATCGTACTTGCGCGGTAATATCTATGGTTACTAGACCGTTTTCTGGTTCGTCCACTGGTTGTGACTCCGAGTTGCAATCATACATTCTTCGTATCTCCAATGCCGGTACCTGAACAAATGCTTAAAATGGTTTTGTCAACAATAATGTTTGTGAGTTCGTGTGTTTAGTTACATAGGTGCCCAAAATAGTTTATCAAAACAGTTTCAGTTATTCCAAACAAGTTTAATAGTTTTCAACACGTTTATCTGGTTATGGTGTTACAGTCCTACAAGCTGGCCACTCAACCCTTGGCACCTAGCCCGTGCCTAGATGTAACGACAAAGTCTATGCCCGTTACTGTCATAGCTTCACAACCTATGCCCTGCCTCATAGATTCCCCAATGGAACAATATACGCCGCAATGACCCATCGGTCTCAGTGGGGGTTACCGGGTCTATGCCGGACCACTGTGCGTGGGGGATTCCCTAAGTAGTACTACCCATATATTAAGTCGGCTCTATCCTAGACTTAATAAGTGCCTGGTTCAGTATGTATAACAAGCAAGCAGGTAATCACGCTCTATAAAACTAACAACCATAATAAAGTAAAACAATTGGAAGCATGTATTCACCCCAAAACCGTTTAAAAGTAAAAAGAGGGGAGTTCACGAAACTCACCTATTTGCATAACTCAATTATAAAATCCGGGTGATTAGTATCGAATACTGACACTCTCTTGGTTGAGCCCTATGTCGACACACATGTTATTAGTGTTAGTCTTTGCTTTTATTCATAACGGTTACGCGTGGGGACGAGCTCGAGTGTATGGTTTCTATTTATAAAGTTCCATGTTCTTATTTTACAATGGTTTATATTTGTTATATTTCCTTTTATCTATTTGTCCGAAGTTCATATCTCACGTGACAAGTGTTTAAGTCCAAGTATCCATTCAAGTTATATCTTAGTATGTTTCAAGTCCAACTATGTTCGAACCTTAGTCTCCGATGTCCATAGTTCACATCTCATCCATAGTGTTCAAAAGTTCATATTTATACATATATTTGTACTTTGTGTTGATTATGTTGATGTCCAAGTCTTATGTCCAAAACACAAAGTTCAATCCCTTCGCCTCAATGTCTACGTCTATATATCTTATCTAATGTTTTGAATATACACTTAGCCGCTAATAGTATGGGTCGATCCTCATGTTGTATGTCCGATTTCGTATTCGGGTTTCATGTGTCAATGCCTAAGTTGTCAAGTTCCAATCCTTAAGTTCCAATGTTCAAATGTTACAAACGAGTATCTGTTTTAATCTATAAGTCGATATTTAATATAACTTAGTATATGTTTTATATATTTATATACCATCCTTCGATATATATTCGCCTAACCAAATCCATGTCTAAATTTCGAGTCTAAAGCTTCACGCTCATACGACCAGTCCAATTATCCAAGTTATTAATGTCCAATCTTAAGTTCTGACACAAGTTAGTCTTACGCCTCCATGTCCATGTTCATAATCTTCAATTGTCAAAATGTCTGAGTTCATAGTTATGTGTGTGTGTGTGTGTGTGTATATATATATATATATATATTTGTTCGCCTTTATGTTCGTTATAACACTCGTCTAGATCCCACACCCAACATTATATAATATGTAAAGATTTATAATCAACTATCTATAGTCGTCAAGTTTTCGGGTTTCAGTTATACCTTTTGCTTCGGTTACTCTTCAAGTGACCATGTTCACTTTACAGTTGACTTTGGTTGAGCAAACCTAAAACCCTCTTCATAATCTATCAGCATCATCAGCCGTCATCATCCCAATACACAACTTGCTCCACCATTGTGACCCTATACTTAATAGTGAACCACCATTGACCACTACCACAGTCACGAAACCACCGAGACCACCATCCAGGCCCACCTCACAGCCACCGTCACCCTCCCCTTCATCGTCTCAACAACCACCACCTTCAATTGATTATTATTCACGGACATAGAGGTGGGTTTCGGGTATTACCGTAGAGGTCAGTTCAGGCCGATCAGAACCCACATCACCATCGCCGTCTTCTTCGGTCCACCGCCGTGAGCGCCGTCGTCTTCCTCTGTCTCCCTCTTTCTTCGATTTCTCTCTCGCTTGCCCTGCTCCTTCTCTTTCGGTTATTCTCTCTCTCTCTCTCTCTTCGACACTCTCTGTCTAAAATAATAATAGGTAAGGCAGAGGAGATGAGGGTTTGCTTGTGGGGATCGGCCGCCGGAGCACCGCCCGAGGCACTAGCTCCCTCTCTCTCTTTCTTTCTCCTTTAAAGTAAGATGTGTGTTTATGTTTTTATAAAAAGTATGTGTGTGTGAGTTTATAACAAAAAGGGTGGGGGTTGTGTGTGTTGTTAAACATTTAGGGTGGGCATGTGTCACCTTGAAATGGTGACACATGTCCCGGGTGATTAATCAAGTCCGTCCGAGTTTGGTTCGGGTTCATAACGCGTATTAGTTCCGTCTAGTAACATGTGTGATAATAATATTTTAAATATTTAAAGGTTCGGTTTTTAGTTTCGCACACAATCGTCTCAATTATTATCAGTTTTGGTTCACTTTTATTATACGATAATAATATTAATACGCGAAAAAAATTGGGGGTCTGAACCGGGTTGTTACACGAATGGCTGTTCGTTTCATGTGAATGAGTGTTTTTCTTTCTTTTATGCTAAATTTCACTCGAATAACACTCATTTTACTCTCATTTGGGTGTTCTAATTCACGCGGATAACTCTTTGCTCTTCCCATTCATGTTAAGTCCTCTCATCCGTGTTATTCGATTAGGCGAATAAGAAACAATTTTTCTCATCTGTGTCATTCATTCATGGGAATAAGAAATTATTTTTCTCATTCATGTAAACGAACGAACCTGATTTTAAAAAAATTGTCTAAGTGTTTAATATTTCCCAATTTACATATAATGAACAACATTTGGGGATTTTCGATGACACGACCGAACACTAATCAACAAAAACAAACTCCTATGAATCCAAGGGCTTATGCATTAGAGAAGGGTAAGAAACAAATTGTTCATCCTTAACAACTAATGATAAACTATTAGGCGGTTGCAGCTCCAGTTCAACCCATTGTTCTACCACAACCACAACCACAACCGAATTAGTGGGGAGTTGTTGCTGCGGCACAAAACCAAACTACCTCGCCAATCAATCTATTGATGAATGATATTGCGATGGGAAATGGAAATCGACCACCAAAGATGTTGGATATGTTTGATATCCATCATGGCATAAGTGATTCAAGATTCACTTAGAAAGCCTTGATGGTGGAGAAGCATGGCAAGCTATAGATCAAGGATATGAAAGACCGATGGTGGAGAATTTAATAACACCAGTCACATTGGATGACATGACTGAGGTTCAGAAGAGAAAGTATGTTGCTGAGAAGAAGGCTTACTCACAGCTTTCTCAAGCCTTTCCACAAGATATTTTTCATCAATTTGGTCCATGTACAACCTCCAAGAAACTGTGGAGCCAAAATAATGGGAATGAGAGAAAAAAACGATCAAAGATGGATCAGCTTAAGAAACAGTTGCTTGTTTTCAAGAGTTTTGTATTAAATTTTGGATGAATTTGTTTAATGTCAAGCAATTAAAAGTATCCATCTCCTTCAGTACTTCAAGATATTGACTCCAATACACTAGTAAAGCATTTGCAAAACGCTCCACACATTTAGACATTGGATAAGAAATATAATGAATAGACAATTTAGATAACAAATGATAAAATCTAGTCGTGAGCTCTTTTAGAGTCACATTTCCAATGTTGTTGAAATTCTCAAACTCTTTCCTAAGCTGATCCATCTTTGATCGCTTTGTTCTTTAATTTCCATCATATTGGCTTTGTGTGCAGTGCAATCCACAATTACTTAGAAGTTGTACATGGACCGAATTGATGCTAAATATATTGTGGCAAGGCTTGAGAAAGCTGTGAGTAAGCTTTCTTCTAAACAACATACATTTTCCTCTAAAACTCACCATGCCATTCAATGAGACTGGTGTAGTTGAATTCTCCACCATCGGTCTTTCATATACTTGATCTAAAGCTTGCCATGCTTTGCCACCATCAAGACCTTCTTAGTGAATCTTAAATCTCTTATGCCATGATGGATATTTAAACACATCCAACAGCCTTAGTGGTCGATTACCATTTCCCATTCCAATATCATTCATCAATAGATTGATTGACCAGGTAGTTTGGTTTTGTGCAGCAACAGTGACCCCCCATTAATCCGGTTGTGGTTTAGTAACGGGTCGAACCGGAGCTGCAGCCGCCGAATAGTTTACCATTGATTGTTGATGTTTAACAATTTATGCTTACCCTACTCCGATGCATAATTCGATGGACTCATAGGAGTTTGTTGTTGCTGATTGGTATTCGGTCGTGTCATAGGAAATCCCCAAATGTTGTTCATTATATGTAAATTGAGAAATATTCAACATTTTGACAAATTTTCTAATATCAGGTTCGTTTACACGAATGAGACAAATAATTCTTATTTGCCTAAATAAATGACACGAATGAGAATAATTGTTTCTTATTCGCCTAATCGATTGACACTTATTCGCCAAGCGCCTAGCTGCTACGTTGACTGATAACCATGTGAAAAATGGCACTCTTTTTCGTAAGGATACAAAGAAAGCTGTTGTGAAAGATACTCCTCAACCTGCTAATGAGGTTAAGTCTGAGCCCTCAACCAACAAAAAACGCAAGGTAAGAAATTTTGCAGTCGCTGCCGCTCCTACACCCGACAAGAAACATATACTGGACCCCATCCTTTGTGTAACACCTGCAAGTATCACCACCCAACTCAAGCGCCTTGTCGTTTTTGTACTAACTGTCAAAAGTATGGGCATCTCGTGAATGTTTGTCGAATTCCTCCTACTAATGCCCCTGCTGCTCCAAATAACCCTACTAGAAATGCTCGAGCTCCCAATCATCAAAATGATAGGCCTACTCGTGGTCAGTGTTACGAGTGTGGCAGCACAGAACATTACAGGAACACGTTCCCTAATCGTGGAAACCAGAACCAGAACCAAAATCGTAACCCGAATCAAAACCAAGGTGCTCGTGGTCGCGCGTACAACATCAATGCTGATCAAGCCCACAACAATAATGAAGTGGTTAATGGTACGTTTCTTGTTAATAACCACTATGCTTCCATACTATTTGATTCGGGTGTTGATAGGTTGTTTGTGTCATTAAATTTTGAACCCCTACTTAACATGCCTCAAACTAAGCTAGAGGAACCCCTAGTGGTAGAAGTCGCTAATAGGAAGTCTATCTCGATTGATTCTGCTATACGAAACTATGAGTTGAACCTTGATAACCATACCTTCTCTATTGATCTCATTCCTATGCATCTTGGAAGCTTCGATGTCATAGTAGGCATGGATTGGTTGTCAACCCATCGTGCTGAAATCTTATGCTTTGAGAAAGTTATTGTTGGGTCTGCTGACCTGGAGAAGAACAGATGATTAGAAAGCCAAAACATGCTATCAGTTTGATCCTTGAATAAACAGTCTTTACAACTTACTTCTCCCAAAAGACTGCTGACCCTAACTACTGTTCTATCCAAACAACTGCTCAACAACTGCTGATACAAAGAACTGCTGAGTAAACAACTGATGAAGAACAACTGCTGACCAAAGGTCTGATGAAGAACAACTGCTGATACAAGTACTGAAGACCAAAGCACTGCTGGAACCAACAGCACTTAGGCTCCAGCAGTGGATACAAGATCATCAGAGTTTATCTTCAACAGATGTTTAATATCAGTGCTTTCAATGTAACAGTAGTTTGTAATAGGCAGATGTTTATGTTTGTTATTTTGTTAGAGGTCACTGTCTTAGGTGACGTCAGCCTAGGTCATCAGTGCTTTGAGTCTGTCTATAAATAGAACAGTGCTTGTACTGTTCTATTGCATCACACACACAAACATTCTCTCAGACAAACACTGTGTGATCAGGCTGAGGGGGAGTATTTGTACGATTGTAATCTTTTGGATTAATGAAAGCTTTCGATCTGAAAACATTTACTCTCTTGTTTTGATTAACAGTTTATTATTCCTCTGCACTTTCATTCTATATTCATTTCATATCTATCATATTTAGTTAAACATAATCAAAACAAACAAACTCAGATCCTAACAATTGGTATCAGAGCTTGGTCAATTAAATTCGATCTAACAAATCAATTTAATAATCAGCTCACAATTTTTGATATCGTTTGTCTGTTAGATTGAAAACAGAGTAATAGTTTAATTTCGTTTCAACCGTTTTTAAACAGACTTTGTTTTTTGAAAAATCAGAGAATGGCTTCTATCAATCACGATCCACATAACACTGGCACGAACAACAAGCCACCGATGCTTGTCAGATCTGAATACAATATCTGGCAACGTCGGATGAGCCATGTTCTAGCTCAACAAAACACTGGGTGTTGGAAGTCGGTTATCTTCGGACCACATGTTCCGACTGTGCCGAGTACTGAAGATCCCAAAGTGTTTGAGCCAAAGAAACTTGAAAACTACTCCGACCAGGATTTTCAGAAAATTGAGCTAGATGCTAAGGCCTTCAGTATTGTGGCCATGGCTCTACCCAATGATATATATGCTGGGTTGTTACACTGTAACAGTGCAAAGGAGTTGTGGGATGCACTGAAAGAACAGTTTGGTGGGACTGAGGAGGTTATTGAAAACAATCGTGAAATACTTAACCAACAATATGAAACATTCAGTCATGTCAAAGGAGAGTCATTAACTCAACAGTTTGAGAGATTTAATTGCTTAATTAGTGAACTAAAATTGGTTGGTCTTACTTACCCTCATTCAACCTTGAACCATAGGTTTTTGAGATCATTACCAGACAAATGGGACACTATTGCTATTGTGATGAGAAACTCAATAGGATTTAAAGACCTATCACTGACCCAGCTTCATGGTAAGCTCTTGACCTATGAGAGAGAGCTTAACCAGAAAAAGAAGCTCCAGGACTCTGGAAAAGTGTCTGATGACTATGTGTTTGGGAATACAACACTTTTGGGTCATGATGAGGTGCCTCGAAACACAAAGGATCAGAGTTATGATCATTTTATTGACATAACTTCAGGTTTTAACTCAGGTTTTAACTCTGATTCGTATTCACCAAACTATGCTTTCACAGCAAGTGGTGGTGATATACAGGCATCTGACAATATATCCTTTGAGTATGATGACCTGAAATACTTTGACCCAGATGATTTGGAAGAAATGGACATTATGCACCAATTGGCCCTTCTCAGTGTAAGAACTAATAATTTTTACAAGAAAACTGGTAGAAGGTTTCCAGGGTTGACTGGCAGAACTAAGGTTGGGTTGGATAAATCAAAGATCAAGTGTTATAAATGTCATAGGTTTGGTCATTTTGCTAGGGAATGTAGGGGTCAACATGGTACACCTATGATAACCTATCCAAATCAAAGACCACAGACCAACACTTATCAGAATTCCTATAATGCCCCTGGACCAAATATGCAAAACACTGCTCATTTTGCACAGTCCTCAAACACTGTTCCTGTCCATTATGTCCAAACCACTGTTCCTCAGATCCACTATGTGCAAACACCTGTTGCTCAAGCACCTGTGCAAACGACTGTTGCTCCATCCTCTGCTCCTGTAGAGACCAGTCAACAGAGCTTCTTTACACAAGGCTTTGTTGATTGGAGCAGTCTACCTGATGAGCTAACAGATGAGAATTTTGCACTTGTTGCCAAAGCTGAAAATGAACCAGAAAATTTCTGCTTCATGGCTATGGTGGATGAGATTGAATCTGAGGAGGTGGTAACTGAATCTGATGTTGTGACTGATGATGTTGTTAGTGAAGTTGTTACAGGTGAAAAACCTGAAGAAGAGGTTGTGAATCTCACAGATCCCTGGGGTGCATCTGATGACTGTGAGTGCAAGTGTGATTGTGCATTGATGGCTGCTGCTAAGGTATCTCCTCAAATTCTTAAAGAGTTGTGTTCTGACAAATGTGTAATAGCATTTGCTAACATCAAAGAGGTGAATGAAAACCTTAGAAAGAAAATTTTGGATGATGAAGTTAAATTTGAAAAACTCACAAAAGATTTGAAAACAAGTTTAACTGCAAAAGAGTCTGAAATTAGCAGCTTAAAACATGAAGCAACCATAACCAAAGACCAGCTCCAAACTATGATAGAAAAATACCAAAGTTGCAAGAGTGAGCTAGAGTCCACCCAAGTTGAATGTGAGAAATGGGTGGAATCATGTAGAGGATTTGAAATGTTACTCAACAAACAAACTAAAAGTCATGTGAAGTTTGGCTTTGGTTTTGAAACCACTGCTCCTGCTTTTGAAAACACTGACAAAAAGAGTCAAAAGTCTGTTGAGGTAATACCAACAAACCTGCAGGGTCAAGAGATTAAAATCCCTGAACCAAATGGTAAGAAAATTGTTCTTGAAAAACCAGAAGGTTCCTCATCTTTTGCTGAACTTGAAAAATATGAATTTAAACGTACTTGGTCTGATGAGTGTGATACTCTTGAGAATTTCAAACCTGTTGATTTTAAAACACCTGAGGGAAAGACAGCACCTCAGGCAAAGGTCATTCCATTGGCTAAAGTCATTCCCCTGAAAAATCTTCCAGCAGATGCTCAAACATCTGCTGAAAAGAAGACTGAAAAGGGGAAGAAGAAAGAAAAGACTGTCAACTTGTTCTGTGATTTCTGTGAAAAGAAGAATCATGTCACCAAAAACTGTTTTCTTCTAAGAGCATATGATATTAACAAAGGAACAAGTGAATGTGATTCCAAAGCCACATGCTCAATATGTGGGAAAAAGAATCACAAGACCAAAGAGTGCTTGTATCTCAAAAATTTTGATGTAAAAATACAAGAATACAAAGCTAAAACTCTTGCAAACCCTGTGGTTAGTACTCCAAAAGGAAAGCCCAAACAGACCTTCACCCCTGTCCAAACATCTGTTACAAAAAGGCTTGAAACATCTGCTTCTAGAGATGTCCAAGTAACAGATGCTCCACCCACAAGCAAATACCCAAGAGGTTATGGTCAACCTCCATGTCACAGTCTGCCACATGTTTATGAGGAGCCAAAGAGACCCTCTAAACCAAGAGTGAACAGAAATCCATATGGGTATTATCATCTGTCAGGAAGTGATCAAACAACTGCTGCCCCAAGTGTTGACATTCAAGCACTAGCAAATGGTCAGCAGCAGTTGTTGACCTTAATTCAGAAATTGGTCCAAACCACTGATCACCTTCCAAAGCTTGAGTCTGAAAGGTCTGAGGACCCATCCAAAGCCAACTTGGCTTTGGACACTCACCAAAACTAATCATTTACTGATGTGCAGGGAGCTTCTGCTTGTTTAGATAGTCTTTGGTATGTAGATAGTGGAGGTTCCAGGCACATGACAGGATGTAGAGCCCTGCTTCTGGACTTCTTGGCTCATGGAGGGGGTGATATATCCTTTGGTAATGATTATAAAGGTAAGGTGTTGGGTTCAGGGACTGTACAGGCTGGAAAACTCAAGTTTGAAAATGTCAATCTTATTGATAATCTCAAGTTTAATCTTCTGAGTGTTTCACAAATGAGTGACAAAGGTTATGGCTCATTTTTCACAAAGAAAACTTGTAAGATTATTGGGCCAGAAGTGGTGAAAAAGATTGATACCATTATTGCTAAGAGCAAAGCACAACTTGTTGCTCATAGAAGTGGCAATGTGTATGTTGTTGATATGTTAAAGGACAATCCTATGGCAAATGTCTGTCTGTTTTCTGCTGCCTCCACTAAGGAGACAGAATTGTGGCATAGGAGATTGGGTCACACCAACCTTAATACTATCAACACACTCTCTAAACAAAGCCTTGTCAGAGGTTTACCATCAAAAGAATTTAAATGTGATGAGCATTGTGTTTCTTGCTTAAAAGGGAAACAACATAAAAGCTCTTACAAATCCATTGATGAGTCCAAAACTAGTCAGTGCCTACAACTGTTGCACATGGACTTGTTTGGCCCTGTTAAAATCATGAGTCTAAGAAGAAAGAGATTTTGCCTTGTCATAGTTGATGATTTTTCTAGGTTTACATGGACTTACTTTTTACATTCTAAGGATGAGACTGCAGGTATATTGAAGGACTTTGTCACCAAAGTTGAAAAGCAATATGACTTGCCAGTAAAAGTCTTCAGGAGTGACAATGGAACAGAGTTTAAAAATAAGGAGTTGGATGACTTCTGTGTGTCAAAAGGGATTGTGAGGCAGTTCAGCATCCCAAGAACACCAGAACAAAATGGGGTGGTTGAGAGGAAAAATAGAACTCTTATAGAAGCTGCTAGAACCATGCTAGCAGATTCTGGCTTGCCACTGTCCTTTTGGGCAGAAGCTGTAAACACTATTTGCTATGTTCAAAACAGAGTTTTGATCAACCCCAGACATCAAAAAACTGCTTATAAAATTTTGTTCAAAATCAAACCATTAATCTCATTTTTCAAAATCTTTGGCTGCCCATGTTTCATTTTAAATCTCAAAGATTCCATTTCAAAATTTGCAGCCAAAGTAGACTGTGGTTATTTTCTGGGATATTCTTCTACTGCTAAGGCCTACAAAGTGTTTAACACAAGGACTAAGACTATAGAAGAAACTCTGAATGTAAAGTTCAATGAACTTTCATCTCTAAAAACCCTGCAAACCATGCTGAACTATTTGATTTAGATAAATTCAAATTTGAAGATATCACTGTTAAAGCTAACAATGCAGGTATTCCACAGTCTCCACAACAAGATTACAGAACAGATGTTGTGATCCCCAGTCACTACAAAGTCTATTCTGCCTCAGAGGAAGCAGCTGTTCAAAACAATTGTCAAAACTCTGCCACAGCTGTGTCAACCACTGTTGGCCAGTCTTATCCTCAAACCACTGCTTCACCCCTCACAACCACTGACCTATCATCTGTTGACAAAAGTCAATCATCTGTTGACAAAAGTCAGTCAAGCTTCACACCACTTAGACCCATTCCTCCATTACCATTCCAAACATCTGATGGCCCTATAGAAGTACCAACAGATGTTACACCAACAGAGTCACCAAACCTCTGTCCATCACCTCAAAATGCCATTGTTCCATATCAAGGAGATCTTATTTACTTAAGAGCTCATCCACCAGACCAGATCATTGGCAACATCAGAGAGGGTGTGCTCACAAGAAGCCAATCCTCAAATATCTGTCTTTTTGCAGGTTTCTTATCCCTCACACAACCTGTCAAGTACCAAGAGGCAATGAAAGACAACAGTTGGGTAGAGGCCATGCAAGAAGAACTCCTTCAATTTAAAAGACAACAAGTATGGGAGCTTGTACCACTTCCTAAGGATGTTTGTCCTATAGGAACAAAGTGGGTCTTCAAAAACAAGACTGATGAAAGGGGTATTGTTGTCAAGAATAAAGCCAGGCTTGTGGTTCAAGGCTTCAGACAAGAAGAAGGAATAGATTATGATGAGACTTTTGCTCCTGTAGCAAGACTAGAAGCCATCAGACTCTTTTTAGCCTTTGCTGTCATCCACAACATAAAGGTGTATCAGATGGACATCAAATGTGCTTTCCTTTATGGCAAAATTCAGGAGGAGGTCTATGTATGTCAGCCACCTGGTTTTGAAGACACATTCCATCCTGACTATGTCTACAAGCTCAACAAAGCTTTGTATGGACTTAAACAAGCACCAAGGGCCTGGTATGAAACTCTCTCCACATTCCTCTTATCCATTGGCTTCACAAGAGGTAAAATTGACAAAACTTTATTTCTTAAATGGAAAGGGAAACACTTAATGATTGTTCAAATATATGTGGATGACATCATTTTTGGATCCACATGTAACCAAATGTGTGAAGAGTTCAGAAAACTCATGACAGCAGAGTTTGAGATGAGTGCCATGGGTGAGCTTCAGTGTTTCCTTGGTCTTCAAGTGAAACAACTGCAAAATGGCACATTCATTCACCAAAACAAATATGTAAAGAACTTATTAATCAGATTTGAGATGAATGATTGTAAGCCATGTAGCACACCCATGAGTACAGTCAAGCTGCTCACTATTGATGACAAGGATGAACTGGTTGATCAAACACATTATAGATGTATGATTGGGTCTTTATTGTACCTAACTGCATCTAGGCCAGACATTATGTTTGCTACCTGTGTCTGTGCCAGATCCCAGGCTTCACCCAGAAAGTTAAACCTTATTGCTGTGAAAAGGATATTCAGATACCTCAAAGGTACTCCCACACTTGGTATCTGGTATCCTGCTAATGGAAACATTGAGCTTTCAGGTTATTCAGATAGTGACTTTGCTGGCTGTCACACCACAAGAAAATCCACTTCAGGAGGGTGCCAATTTCTAGGGAATGCCTTAGTTTCATGGCAAAGCGAAAAGCAGGCAGCTGTTTCAACTTCAACAGCTGAAGCTGAATACATTGCTGCTGCAAGCTGTACAGCCCAACTCATGTGGCTTCAAAATCAATTACTGGATTTTGGGATAACTGCACTTAGGACACCACTCATGTTGGACAGTCAAGCTGCTGAAAATATCATCAAGAATCCAGTCTCTCATTCCACTACCAAACACATTGACATAAGACACCATTTTGTCAGAGACAGCTATGAAAAAGGTTTGATTTCTTTACACCATGTTCCAACAGAGGATCAGCTGGCAGATGTGTTAACAAAAGCTTTAGACACATCTACCTTTACAAATCTGATTTCCAGAATTGGTATGTTAAACATGGATTAATCAAATAATGTTTCAATAAATCTTAATAAAATGTTTCAGCAAATCAAATTTTTAAAATAGCTGTTTGGTTGAAAAATCTGTTTATCACATCTGATCAGATAAAACAACCACTGTTTCATTCATATCCACTGTAGGTTGAAAAATCTGTTTATAACATCTGATCAGATAAAACCACTGTTTCATTCATATCCACTGTTGGTTGAAAAGTCTGTTTCAGAACATCTGTTTAGATAAAACAACTGTCTCCTTATATATAAACTATATTCAAAAAAAACAAAAAAAAAAAAAAAAAAAAAGCTGTTTGTATCAGCTGTTTGCTACAACAGCTGTTTGCATCAGTTGTTGCTGTTTGTATCAGTTGTTTGCCAAAAACAGCTGTTCTCCACCAGATGTCTCATCCATCAGATGATTGCCACGTCTGTTCATATAAGCAGAGGTTTGGCCACATCAGCGGTTTCATTGAGCCTATAAAAACCCTGTTTTACCACAACAGTCGTTACACTGTCTCATTGTATTCAAAATACTGAAAACCGCCTTCTTCATTCTCAAACCCTCCATCAATCTTCAATCATCTTCACCTTCGAAATCCATTACAATGGATCTTCAAGCCAAAGCTACACACAATTGTCTCCCCTATCTGATTAAAACAGATGACAACACTCCATTTCATTCCACCATCGACATTTTCCTTAACTCCAAATACTTACCCATCCTAACCGCTAACGCCCCCATTTATCTTGATACTCTCCAAGAATTTTGGTTGAATGCTGAGTTTCTACTACAAGACAAAAAGCCTACTTCCATTATTTCCAAAATTGGAGAAACCAATATCGTCATTACCCCTGAAACCATATCCACAACCTTCACACTGAATGACCTGGCAGGTAAGGATTCCTTTACTAAAACAGAGCTTCACACTGAGTTCCAAGAAAGAGGGTATGATGGTCAGATGACTGGATCAACTCTTTTCAAAAAGTTTTTTCCTCCAGTCATGAAATTTTTCTTCCATACTCTTCTTCTTTGTGTCTCTGCTAAGTCCACATCCTTTAATGAAATCCCATTGAGGATGCAATATCTGGGTTATGCCATGTTCTCAAACTCTGACTTCAATCTTTCCCAGGGATTGTTCATGGACTTGGTATCAAATGTGAAAGCTGTCAAGTCTGGGTCAAACAATGCTTTTCTTATTTACCCAAGAATTCTTAGTGTAATCTTACAAAAAGTCTTACCAGAAAAAGTTTTCAAAAAGGGTGATGCTATGCAAATGAAAAGCTTAACTGATGAAACTTTCACAAGAATGCTGGGTGGAAGCACCCAAGAAAAAGTGTCTAAAGTGTCAAAAGTTTCTAAAACACAAACAAAGAGGACAAAGGCAACAACTGTTGTCAAAACCTCTGTTGTTGAGCCCACTGCTCCTGGTGATCATGGCACTACATCCAGTGCTGTGAAACCCACACCAGCCACTTCCAAAAAGAAACATCCATCCACAAAAAACACCACTCAACCACAAATGAGGCTTCTGGATGTTGAGGTACCAGAAGAAACCTCTGTTGCACAACAAAAGCAACCTGTAACCACTGTTGTTACTTCCTCACAACAGTTGGACATACCTCCACCTGACCAAACTCCTCATGAATCCTCTCAAAAGGATCATGTTGTAAGCCAAGGGGACACACATCATGATACATTTGAGTCACTTGACTATATGTTCACAAGCCCCTCTCCCAGGGCTAATTCTCTTGTTACTCCTCCACCCTCACCATCACATGTCCCACAAACAATGCAACCTCTGTTTGAAGCAATTGATAAATCTCAGGAAGATCCCAGTTCCTCTCTTCCACCTGTCACTGAGAGTATACTCCAACAAGTGACTGGTCCTGAGAATATACAATCTGCTATCCCACAAACAGAAGAGGAGGTTACACCACCTGAGTTCAATGAAACTCTAGGTGAGTTTTCAAGTGGAGCAGCCACTACTGATGTAGAGACCACTGTCTCACATCAGGACAGTGATTACATAGCTAAGACTCTCTTGAAGGCAACAACTGTTGAAGCCACTATAGTGTCCCCAAAAACAGTTGGAAGTCCCCAGTACCAAGACAAAGGGGCATCTGATTCACCTATTAGGCCTGAATCAGGTAGAACTACCACTGGTAGGGACTCAGATGATCCTATTAATTTAGGAGATGGGTCAAAATACCAAGAATTGACGGACAGAGTTTCTGTCATTGAAACCTCTGTTGCTGACATCAAATCTGATGTCAAGCTTATACTGAGCTCAATTGCAGATCTTTCCAAGAGTCAACCATCCACAGCTGATATAGCCAGTGAGTTATGGAAATCAGTTTCCCCCATCATCATAGCTCACAGAAAACTGGCTGATCAGACACATCTAACTTACATGGCTGAGATCAGGAATATGGTAGATGCAAGGTACAATGATACCCATGCTGATATCAAAGCCATCAAGGACCACCTGCTGAAGACTACTGGCTCTGCCCCTACCACCATCCTCAGGGATGAAAATGATGATGCTTTCACGGCTGATGATGCCAAAAAGGGGGAGAGTGGCAGAGATAGGCTACCAAAACTAGATCCTTTTGGTTGTCCTCCTTCTCAAAAAAGGCCAAGCCAAGTCTGCCAAGAAACCAGAGTCTACCAAATCAGCTCCACAACAACAACAAGCAACAACAGCACCACCACAACAATCACCACAACAAACCACTGAGAAGAATAAAGCAGTAGATGACTCTGCAAACATAGAAGCTGAAAAGGCTGCTCAAGAGAAACAGAAAAGAGCTGACACTTTGGAAGTTAAAGCAGAGTCATTAATTGAACTCAAAAAGAAACAACAAAGGGAAACTGAAGATGTGGGATCCTCTAAAAGGATGAAAAGACCTGCCAAGCATGTTAGAAAACCACCATCTAAGTTGAACACCTCTGTTGATAAAACCACTGCTACTGAAACCACTGGCACCCAAAACACTGAAACTACTCAAAACACTGCTACCCAAACCACTGCACCCAAACCAACAAACACACCTGAACATACAACCACCAAACATACATCACCAGCTAAATCCCATACATCTGCTGGACCTACTAAAAGGCCAACAGATGTTAATCCAACCACTGCTACCAAATCACCATCACCAAAAATCATGTACACAAGGAAAAGAAAATCAACCTTTGTTGTACATGATGAAAACATACACACATCACCAACCACCATTTCAGCTGCCCAATCCACTCCTCCCATCACAGCCATTCCAATTGCATCATTCTCACCACATACATCCAAGTTCAGATCCCATAGACCACCACCAACCATTACGCCATTGGTTGTTCAGTATCCCCTTGAACTTGATCTACTCAAGGGGGAATTACAATCCTTCTACAATACTGAACAACCATCAGAAAGATCCTTCCCATCTCTCCCAAACTTCCCTGTTCCCCTCAACATTGATACTTATCTGAAATACAAGGGTGAACAGGTGGATGCCATCATCAGGGAGAAATGCAAAGGGAAGGATGACAGGACTGCTCAGGGCATCCATTCAGCAGAGCTTAGCAAACTCAGAAGGATTGAAGATTTTGCTAAGACCCTGAGCAATTCCATGTCCTCCATGCCTCTCAGTGTAGATTTGGAAAAAGAGGTAAGGGAATCTCTTCTTGAACAGATAATGGCAACCAAGCCTTACAAAGCAAACAAAAAGCAGTTCAATGGTTGGACTACTCATGCTTTGAGAGAAGAACTACTCAGGATTGAAGAAATGGCCAAAGACCCCAAAGCTAAAGTCTCCACTCCTAACTTTGGCAAAGGCAGAGACCCAGTCAGAGCCTTGAAATTCAAAAGGATGAGGCAGCAGATTGTAGCTGCCAACTATGGGGAGATGAGGTCAGTTTCCAGATGGTCAGAGTTAAGGCTGGTTGAAACCTACAAAAGTCTGGAAGAAAATAGGAAGAAGGATCCCAGCCTTCCAAGGAAACCAATTTACACTGATGAGCCAATGATGAAGAGACCCCAACAGACTTTTAACCTGGACAGCTTACTTGAAACCTCTGATCTCACAACTGCTGCAAGAAGACAGTTCAAGAAGCAGAAGGAGATCTCAGAGGAAGATCAAAGAAAGTTTGCTGACACATTCATCAAAGAAGGGCTCTTCAATCAAATTCACTATTTCTCTGATCCTACAACAGAGAAGCTCAGAGAACTCATTGGAAGACATCCTTCACCCAACTCATCAAGAATAAAAGTTCATCTCAGCAAATCCACTGACTTAAAAATTCTAAAGTGGAAAGTCAACAAAGACAACCACGAATTGACATTGCTCAGGTCAGATGGAAGGGTTCAGAAGATCAGCATGGATGATGCTTACAGCCTATGTGTAGAAGATCACCAAACATTGCTAAATCTGGACCTAGAAAGAGATGAAGAAGACTTATTTGCTCTGAACTTTGAATTGCAGTTCAAAGGTCAAATCAGAGAAAGTCTGATGAGGAATAAAGATCAATAAATAAAGCTGAGTTTTGGCATCATCTGTTCTAGGGGGAGATTGTTGGGTCTGCTGACCTGGAGAAGAACAGATGATTAGAAAGCCAAAACATGCTATCAGTTTGATCCTTGAATAAACAGTCTTTACAACTTACTTCTCCCAAAAGACTGCTGACCCTAACTACTGTTCTATCCAAACAACTGCTCAACAACTGCTGATACAAAGAACTGCTGAGTAAACAACTGATGAAGAACAACTGCTGACCAAAGGTCTGATGAAGAACAACTGCTGATACAAGTACTGAAGACCAAAGCACTGCTGGAACCAACAGCACTTAGGCTCCAGCAGTGGATACAAGATCATCAGAGTTTATCTTCAACAGATGTTTAATATCAGTGCTTTCAATGTAACAGTAGTTTGTAATAGGCAGATGTTTATGTTTGTTATTTTGTTAGAGGTCACTGTCTTAGGTGACGTCAGCCTAGGTCATCAGTGCTTTGAGTCTGTCTATAAATAGAACAGTGCTTGTACTGTTCTATTGCATCAAACACACAAACATTCTCTCAGACAAACACTGTGTGATCAGGCTGAGGGGGAGTATTTGTACGATTGTAATCTTTTGGATTAATGAAAGCTTTCGATCTGAAAACATTTACTCTCTTGTTTTGATTAACAGTTTATTATTCCGCTGCACTTTCATTCTATATTCATTTCATATCTATCATATTTAGTTAAACATAATCAAAACAAACAAATTCAGATCCTAACAGTTATTTGCATCCCTCTTGTATCTGGTGAAGTTTTGAAGATTTATGGTGAGAAACCTTGTGGTGAACTTAAACTCATGTCTTGTACGACTGCTCAAAAATACTTACGAAAGGGGTATATGGCTTTCTTGGCTAATGTGAAAGAAAAGAAAGACAGGGCAAGAAAATACAAGATATTCCAATCGTTCGGGATTATCCTGAAGTTTTTCTAGAGGATCTGCCTGATTTACCTCCTTCTCGTCAAGTGGAATTTAGAATCGACCTTATACCTTGTGCTAATCCGATCGCCAAATCTCCTTATCGTCTTGCACCCTCTGAGATGCAAGAGGTCGCCAGTCAACTTCAGGAATTCTCAGATCAGGGTTACATCTACCCCAGTTTTTCACCTTGGGGAGCCCCTGTTTTATTCGTCAAGAAGAGGGATGGATCTCTCAGGATGTGTATCGATTATCGTGAGCTTAATAAACATACCAATAAGAATCGTTATCCTCTACCCAGAATTGATGATCTTTTTGACCAACTTCAAGGAGCAACTCATTTCTCGAAGATCGACCTTCGTTCTGGTTATCATCAACTTAGAGTTCATGAGGAACATATTCCCAAAATAGCTTTTCGCACACGTCATGGTCATTACGAATTCATGGTCATGCCCTTTGGATTGACCAACGCTCCCGTAGTGTTTATGGATTTAATGAATCGGGTTTGTAAACCTTATCTCGACAAGTTTGTGATCGTCTTCATTGACGACATTTTGATTTATTCCAAATCAAAATCCGATCACGAACAACATCTTCACTTAATCTTGGATCTCCTCAAGAAGGAACAACTGTATGCCAAGTTCTCAAAGTGTGAATTTTGGCATAAGGAAGTTCAATTTATGGGTCACGTCATCAACGAGAACGGAATTCATGTTGATCCCGCAAAGATCGAATCTGTCAAAAATTGGAGTGTTCCTAAAACTCCAACAGAAGTTCGTTCCTTTCTTGGTCTAGCTGGTTATTATCTTCGATTCATTGCTAACTTCTCCAAGATCGATGTCCCTCTCACTGCTTTAACTCATAAGGGTAAACCTTATGAGTGGGGACCAAAACACGAGGAAGCATTCGAGACTCTTAAACAGAAACTTTGTAAAGCTCCTATCTTGACCCTACCCGATGGAAATGATGATTTCGTGGTCTATTGTGATGCATCAAACCAAGGTCTTGGTTGTGTTCTTATGCAACGAGGCAAGGTTATTGCTTATGCGTCCAGACAGCTTAAGATTCACGAAAAGAATTATACCACCCACGATCTAGAATTGGGTGCAGTCGTCATTGCTCTCAAGATTTGGAGACACTATCTTTATGATACCAAATGTGTGGTCTTCACAGATCACAAAAGTCTCCAACATATCTTCAACCAGAAGGATCTTAACATGAGGCAACGACGTTGGGTTGAGTTACTTAACGACTATGATTGCGAGATTCGCTATCATCCTGGCAAAGCGAACGTTGTGGCAGATGCAATCAGTCGTAAGGAACGCATCAAACTTCATTGTGCAAGGGTTCGTACTGATCTTCAGGATTGTATTCTCCAGGCTCAACACACCTCAGTCACCCAAGGTAACATGTATGAGGAAATGTCTTGTGGTGCTGAGAATCAACTTGAAACTAAATCTGATGGTCTACTTTATTTTCTCAATCGACTTTGGATTCCTGATCACGATGATCTTCGTACTTTTCTTATGAACGAGGCTCATAAGTCTCGTTATTCTATTCATCCTGGTGCTGATAAAATGTACCAAGATCTTCGGTATTCGTATTGTTGGCCTGGTATGAAGAAGGATATTGCTCTTTTTGTAGCAAAATGTCTCACATGTTCCAAGGTTAAGGCTGAACATCAACGACCCTCTCGTATGCTTGAACAACCAGAGATTCCTGTATGGAAATGGGAGAGCATAGCAATGGACTTCATCACTAAACTCCCTCGTACACCCAAAGGTTATGACAGTATTTGGGTAATCATCGATCGTTTGACTAAGTTAGCCCACTTCTTACCGATCCGTGAGAAATATTCTATGGAAAGGTTGGCAAGGATGTACATGACTGAAATTGTATGTCGCCATGGTATACCTTTGGATATCATTTCTGATCGTGATGGTCATTTCACCTCTCGTTTTTGGGATTCCTTACAAGACGCTTTGGGTACCAAGTTAAACCTAAGTACAGCTTATCACCCTCAGATAGATGGTGAGACCGAACGAACCATCCAGACTCTTGAGGATATGCTCATGGCTTGTGTTATCGATTTTGGTGGCACATGGGATTCTCATCTTCCTTTGGTCGAGTTCTCGTACAACAACTACCATGCCAGTATCAACATGGCTCCATTTGAGGCACTTTATGGTCGTAAGTGTCGTTCACCTGTCTGTTGGACTGAGATTGGTGAAGCCCAGATCATTGGTCCTGAACTGATCCAGGAAACTACATACAAGATTCAACTAATCCAAGATAATCTTCTTAAGGCTAGTAGCCGACAGAAGAGTTATGCTGATAAACGTCGAAAGCCTTTAGAATTTCAAGTCGGGGATCTTGTACTTCTTAAGGTATCTCCTTGGAAGGGAGTGATTCGCTTCGGGAGAAAGGGAAAACTAGCTCCTCGTTATGTGGGTCCTTTCAAAGTGCTTGACAAGATTGGAAACGTGGCCTACAAACTTGATCTTCCACCTGAGCTAAGCAATGTTCACTCAACTTTTCATGTTTCGAATCTGAAGAAATGTTTAGCCAATGAGAACATCCATGTCCCTCTTGAAGATGTGCAAATCGATGAAACTATGCACATTGTTGAGAAACCTGTTGAAATCATGGATACTGGAGTCAAGAAACTTAAGCGCAGTCGCATCCCAATTTTCAAGGTTCGCTGGGAATCTAAGCGAGGTCCAGAGTTCACTTGGGAACGCAAGGACCAGACCACACCTCTTTCCAGCAGACTCTCCAGCTCCAACTTCGGGACGAAGTTCCAAAAAGTAGGGGAGACTGTAACGTTTCACATTTTTATCTAGCTTGTAATAATGGATGATACTGAATAAAGCTTCTAGTAGACATTTTATGAGTATTAAAATTATTTTCATCATTTTTAAATCTAGTATAATGATATATATTCATAAAAATATAGTTTATATGGAAGAAAAATGATCAAAAAAATAAATGGATGGACCAGGACTTGAACCCGGGTCCCCCACATAACCACACAACATAACAACCAGCTGAGCCACGAGCCATATCTGTTTTATGTCCTACGCGTTTTAAACAAAAGGTTTGTTTGCATCAAACCAGTTGACTTTGGAGAGTCAACACCCACAACAAACCATTCGAATTAACCAACGATTCATGCGATTTATCTGTTAATCTTTTGAACGAAGTTTGTTAGCAGTATTATCGGCCCTATCCTACTGTGAATTTCAACTAAAACCAACCAGAAATCCGTTTAAAACTCGTGCGACTCGTGCATTCAAATTCAAAATCAATAATCTTCAATCCGTTATAACTAGTATAAATAGGACTCTTCCCTAGAGCCTAAAAGCACCAAGAAACATTTCCCCACTATCAATTTCCGTTTTAACACACTCTTTAATCCAGTTCAATCGCATTTTTGGTTTCAAGCTTATTCGAATCAATCGAGCATTAATTCTCACTGTAAGCCTCAATTCTTTGTTGGTTTTTGTTTATCGGCCATCAACAAACAATAGCCCCAACAAATCAGAGGCTATTGTTTGTTATTATAGATTATTAGAAAAGCTAGGGTTCGTATTCTTGAATTGGGGATAATAACACTACGCAAAAATCATTTAAATTTCAAACAACTTGAATTTTATCACCAATTGATCTATGGATTAGTTGGTATAAACCTGTTGTGTGAAAACATGAACCGGCCCAATATAAGGGTTCGATCCCCGTCCTCGTTTTTTTTATTTTTCTGAAACAAAATAATGATTTAACTAATAAGCCCTTATAATTAATTGAAACCAAAGTGTTATCGTTCTCAGGGTCAGACCAGATGGTTTGGCTTGTGATTTTAAAACCAAGGAACCGACCAAGGACTCGGGTTCGAGTCCTGGCACATGCAATTAATTTTTTTTTTTTGGGTTTCTTTTATACCTATATAATCTATATTATTTTTAAAAATAGATTTTAAATACTAAACATGGTTTATAAATTGTATAAAAATTATTTTAAGTTATTCTTATGATAAAGTTTATTATCCAATTCTTAGTTTTTAAAAAATTATTTATTTATTATATATTAAAAATATTACAAGTTTATTCATTTATAATTTCAAAATTCAATAAAAATATCAAAAAAACTTTATAAAATCCCACAAAAATTATTTTAAACTTATACATCAATAAATGTTCCAGAAATAAATTTTATTTCAGAAAAATCATTTATTAGTATTTTTAATTAATTTATGATATTTTAATCATAAATAATTCATAATAAATTTATTTTTCATTATTTTTACATCAAAAATTCACATAAATTATTTTTAATCATTTAGATGAAATAATTTTTTTTTATTCGAAATTTATAAATTTTGATATTTTTAAATATTAAGTCTATATTTTGACAAATAAGTATTAATGTATATATATTCATCAATTAAGAAAATAATTTTATAAAAATTATTTTCACATTTATTACATTATAATACAACTACCTTTAATTAATATTGGTCAGAAATATTTTTATTAATTATTTCTTTATTTATTAAGTTATTAACAATCATTCTAATTTAATCATAATTCAATTATTAATCCCCAAATTAGGAACCCTAGCATACTTTAAACTAGAAAACTTAGACTTATTAATTTTTCCCCAACACTTATTTATTACCTTAAAATATGGTGATATTTGGATATACACGAGCCACAGTTATTTATATATCAAGGGTCTCCATTCTAGCACTAAGGTGAGTTTACATAGCCCCGTTTTCCATTCACTATTTTGGGGTGAAACATGTTACAACATTCAATTTACAATTCAATCATAAGTGTCTATGTGTTATTCTATGTTGCATTATGTCTTAAACATTACTAGGGTAAGCACATTATTCTAGCATAATCATTAACATTGATCAGCCGACGGTATACAATGATAGATCTATTGGCCTGACAATCCCACCCGGATACGTGTACCGCCTACATAGGTAGCGTGGGTGATTATTATCAAACACATAAGATAATTGAGTGAACCATATGCGTATGGGATGGACCACAGTATTCTAGTCTCAATGGTTGATTATGCACTCGATTTACCTAATAGTTTTGTTTTCACATATGGACTAGACTAGCCATGGCAATCGAATTGTACAACATTTTTATTCAAACCTATGTAATTCTCACCAACATTTTTGTTAACCCAAAAACATTTTCAAAATTAACATGTTTCAGGTAACAATGAAGCTGAAGTTTAGAGCATGCTTGAAGAGTTTTTTTTATGAAGTTATTTGAAGTTACTTGCTTTATTTCATGATTGTACTAGATGTTTGAATTTTTAGACAATGTTTCATTTGGTTATTTTGTTATGAATAAAGTATTTAAAATTTAATAAATACCATGTGCTACTGAAACAATCATCAATACGTGACATCCTGATGTTCCCGCCATCGGTTGGGGTGTTACAACAACCGTCTCAATTATTATCAGTTTTGGTTCACTTTTATTATACGATAATAATATTAATACGTGAAAAATTTTGGGGGTCTGAACCGGGTTGTTACACGAAAGGCTGTTCCTTTCATGTGAATAAGTGTTTTTCTTTCTTTTGTGCTAAATTTCACTCGAATAACACTCATTCTGCTCTCATTCGTGCAAAGCTTCTCATTCGGGTGTTCTAATTCACGCGGATAACTCTTTCATCTTCCCATTCATGTTAAGTCCTTTCATCCGTGTTATTCGATTAGGCGAATAAGAAACAATTTTTCTCATTTGTGTCATTCATTCATGTGAATAAGAAATTATTTGTCTCATTCATGTAAACGAACCTGATTTTAAAAAAAAATTCTAAGTGTTGAACATTTCCCAATTTAGATATAATGGACAACATTTGGGGATTTCCGATGACCCAACCGAACACCAATCAACAAAAACAATCTCCTATGAATCCAAGGTCTTATGCATTAGAGAAGGGTTAGCAACAAATTGTTCAACCTTAACAACTGATGGTAAACTATTAGGCAGTTGCAGATCCAGTTCAACCCATTGTTCTACCACAACCACAACCACAACCGAATTAGTGGGGAGTTGTTGTTGCGGCACAAAACCAAACTACCTCGTCAATCAATCTATTGATGAATGATATTGCGATGGGAAATGGTAATCGACCACCAAAGTTGTTGGATATGTTTGATATTCATCATGGCATAAGTGATTCAAGATTCACTTAGAAAGGCTTGATGGTGGAGAAGTATGGCAAGCTATAGATCAAGGATATGAAAGACCGATGGTGGAGAATTCAACAACACCAGTCTCATTGGATGACATGACTAAGGTTCAGAAGAGAAAGTATGTTGCTGAGAAGAAGGCTTACTCACAGCTTTCTCAAGCCTTTCCACAAGATATTTTCATCAAATCGGTCTATGTACAACTTCCAAGCAACTGTGGAGCCGAAATAATGAGAATGAGAGAAAAAAGCGATCAAAGATGGATCAGCTTAAGAAACAGTTTGGGAATTTGAGCAACATGAAAATGAGACTCTAAAAGAACTCACGACTAGATTTCATCATTTGTTATATGAATTAATTGTTCATAATATTTCTTATCCAATGTTTGAATGTGTAGAGCGTTTTGCAGATGCTTTACCTATGTATTGGAATAAATATCATGAAGTACTAAAGGAGATGGACACTTTTAATTGCTTGACATTAAACGAATTCATTCAAAAGTTAGAACTTTGTAGGATCGATTTCTATCCATTCACAATGATCTCAACAATGTATAAATCTTCGGGTGCGGAATCGCCTCAGGTCTAGCAAAATGATATGAAAATTTAGATGAAAAAGCACACGAAATTCATAAACACGGTCAACTTTGTCATTAATGTAACACCCCAACCGATGGCGGAAACATCGAGGTGTCACGTATGAATGATTGTTCAGTAGCTCATGGTAATACATAAGTTTAAATAATCCTTTATTTCATTACAGTATTGAATTACATTAAATGTCTTGAATGAAATCTAATACATCCAATAATTAAACAAAGCTTAAAACTTCAAATATCTTCTCATGCTAGCTCTAGACTTCAAGCATCAGTATTTCCTGTTGAGTTTGGAAAATATGGGGGGTCAACTAGAAGTTGGTGAGAATACACAAGCCAAGTCAAGCAATTATGTTTTATAAAAGTTTAGCAATTCATATGTCTAATGTAAGTTTAAGTCTACATGAATAAACATGAAGTGTAGTATGCTTATAATCAATCCTCCGACAAAGTTTAGGTCCATCCCGCATCCACGGTTCTCCTTATAAAGTTTAGGTTCATCCCGCATTCACGGTTCTCCTTATAAAGTTTAGATACATCCCGCATTCATGGTTTTCCTTATAAAGTTTAGGTCCATCCTGCATTCACGGTTCTCCTTATAAAGTTTAGGTCCATCCAGCATTCACGGTTCTCCTTATAAAGTTTTGGAACGATAACAATCACCCGCGCTCCCCATAGAAATGGTCAACGAATCTAGGTGGGGTTGTCAATCCAATAGATCTATCATTGTATACCGTCGGCTTGATCAGGGTTAATGATTATGCAAGTTGAAGTTTAAGTCTAATAGTCTTTGTCTAAGTCATGAGGCATTAAAGTTTACAACTAGACATGTATGTAGAATTGCTTAAGTATAAAGTTTCAAGTATAAAGAATTGCATAAACAAGGTTACGTAAACTCACCTTAGCAAAGTGTTAAGTCTTGTGAAATAGAATAAGTGTAGTCCAACGTTGCCAATTATTACCCTATGTTTAAGGCAATAAATAAGTCTTTCTTGTCTACAAGTATTTCTAGGGTTCCTAATTTATTTGAAACGTAAAAAAAGGAGTGTAACATAAATCATAAAAAAAACTAATCATAAAAAGTTTTAGTTAATTGTTTGATAAAACAAGTTCTAATGGAAATTGTTCAAAATATATAATCAATTGTATACGTTTATATAAAAAAATAATAATTAGATTTTAATCCTTTAAGGGCTTAGGATAATTATTTCAATTACAATGATTATCTAAAATGAGTTTCATATTAAGAGATTTACATGCTACGTAAATTGCAATGACCCATTTATAACAGTATGTTTTTTTTTTTTATTTCAAAGATTAAAATAATTTAATAAAATTAGTTTGAACAAAAACTTATAAGTATTAAATTAGTACTAAAAAAAATAGTTAATTGGATGACAAACATTAAATAATTTGATATGCGTTTATCATTTTAAATAATTATTAGAAAAAGAAAATGTTTTAAACTTCAAATAAGATGCAAAAGAAAAGTTGAGATATGAAGTTTATTTAGCATAGAGGATATGATAGTCCATGTGCCCCAATTATTAGTTTCTTAAACAACAACTTCCCAAACTTGACCAAATTAGGAACAAAGGGCACCTCAAACACATCTTCATATGTGTGTTTGGCAGGAAGCTCGAGATCGAGAAAAAAGAATATAAGACTCATAGTGCCGGAGGAAGAGGCGGTGATGGCGAGCGCCAGAGATTAAGACCATTAAGGGACGGTGGTCTGGAGTTGACGGTTGTCGGTTACCGGTGGCTTGTCGGGAGGACGAAGCGGCGTCCGTTTGACACAAGCAGAAGGGAGGAGACCAAGAAGGTATGGAATGTGGTTCACGACGGTGGTGGATGTTGCGAAACCGCTAGTTCAATACGGGTTTCTAGACGGATTTATCCAGCACACGCCAACCCACAAGAGATTGATAGACAGTTGGGTCAGGAAATGGTTGATATAAACTTTATGGTTCAACTTGTTTGTTTCATTTCTATACAAGACTATATATACACATACAAACACAACAAAGATGGAGATAAAAGCTCCTCTAGACTTTGACTCAATAATTGTACTTTGACTCAATAATTACACATAATTTTTTGACTCAAGACTTTGACTCCAAGAATTATGTTGTCAAGACTGACTCTTGACACAAGGCTTTGATATATATATATATATGTATTTTGAAACGAATTTATATCTTCCTTGTTTGAGATTATAAATGTAATTGGAAAAATGATTAGCTTTAAATAAGAAATAAAAAAAATCATTAGTTTGAATTAGAAAATAAAAACACCGTCTAATAAAATGACGATTTTATAAATAGAATTAGGATAGGACATATGTCATGATTGAAGATTTTTTTTTAAGTACAATGATAAAAGGAACATAGAAAAATAGAGTGCACGGATAAAGATAAGAATACTTAAAAATAAATTAGACTTTATATCATGGATCGGGAAATACTTTAATGCAAAATAAATGGGAAAATTCGTGAGGTTACAGTCTCCCCTATTTTTAGAAACAGCGTCCTGAAGTTATAAAAAAAAACACCGGGTTGAGGGTGATTGGGTAGAAATTAGGGCAACTGTGGTTTGGAAAATTTGTGTTAAGGCATGACATGAATTTATAGGTAACAGAATAAACTGTTTCGAATAATTTGGTAAGAGGTTTGATAGGTGTGGGTTTTAAGGGTTGGATTAGGTTCGTCTAAAATAGCAAGGAGAATAAGAATCTAGCAAAACACTAAACTTTAAGTTTTAGGAATCTTAAAAAGAAATGCATGAGTTAATTGACTATAGAAATACTAAACAGGTAACTAGAGTTTATAATTGGTTATCTACCAAAAACCTTTATAGAATTTCACACTACCTTAACGTACCTGTAAATTCATGATTACGTTTCGGACCGTAATCACCAATTTACCTTACATTAGGGTTTTGTGTCCTTCTATGACTCTAAACACACATGTAAGTAATGCAAAATAACCTTGTGATTGAATCGTATACAATGTATCCAAAAATGAGTCCAACTGTTGAGCAGGAAAAAGACTTCTACCAGTCAGTGAATAAATGAGAAGAACAAAGAGTTATCCATGTGAATTAGAACACCTGAATGATAAGCATTGCACGAATGGTAACAGAATGAGTGTTATTTGTGTGTAATTTAGCACGAATGAGAAAGAAAAACACTACTTTGCATGAAACAAGCATCCATTCGCCCTGTTCAATTTTGTTCATCATTTTGAATTAAAAACATCAAAACCCTAATTGATTTGAACTGGTTTGGACTGATTTAACTGAAAATTATCAATTTGCAACGTGAGATTATGGCTAATGCTCTAATATCACTTTGTAGAATCGATTTCTATCAATTCATAATGATCTCAATAATGTATAAACCTCCGGGAGCGGAATGCCCTCGGGTGTAGCAAAATGATATTAGAATTTAGATGAAACGAACACGAAATCAATAAACACGTTCAATTTTGTCATTAATCAACTTAGATAAACATTTACAAACTATATAACAAATTTTACTAGATCTAGGGTTACTGAACAAAGGTTTTGTGCTAAAACAGAACAAACTCTGAATGACATAACTACCTAAATGTAACATCGCAAAATTTTCCCCAAAATTTTAATACATAAAAAGCCCTTATATATATATATATATATATTTTTTTATTACACCTTTATCATTAATATTATACAAATGTGCCTAAGTCTTTATTTATCCTAACTCACAACTTATATACATACATAAATGTATATAAATAATAATAATAATAATATGATTCTAGATTCTTTTTTTTTCACATACAAGATTCGTTTTTTTTAAATAAAGCCTTGAGTCAAATAGTCAAAGTCCTAGTCAAAGTCTTAGTCAAACAGTCAAAGTCTTAGTCAAATAGTCAATTCATCATAAAACCTTACTTTATGGTGTTGACCAATTTTAATGGCTAATTGACTCCAAAACTAGTATAAAAACCCACCTATGACCCATTATACTTTGCACCTCTAAATCGATTGTTTCAATCCGATTAAACTTTCCCTCATACCTTTCTTCTATAGTCTATTAGTTCTACAATTGAAGCTTTGATTATAAGCTCTTGTAATTGGCGAATTGGAAGCTTGATATTCTTTCTTTTTCGTTTTCTTCAATTTGGACTAGCTACGTTTTTGAGTCTTTGGGATTCGCCTCGCATACATTCACAACACATTATTCTATTTTTTTTACGAGACATAACATTTTGCTAAGGTGAGTTTTACATAGCCCCTTTTCTATTTATCACCATTTTTGGGGTGAAACATGTTATAACATTATCATTGCAATTCAATCATCAATGTGTCTATGTGTTTTCTATGTTGCATTATGTCTTGAGCATGATTAGAGTAAGCACCATTCTAGCATAATCATTAACTCCGTACAAGCCGACGGTATACATTGATAGATCTATTGGACTGACAATCCCACCCGGATACGTGCCTCCTACAAAGGTTACGTGGGTGTTTGTTATCGCATAACATATTCAATTGGACCATGAGCGTATGGTATGTATCATTTTATAACAGTCATCAGGGTTGATTATGCACTCGATTTATTTCTAGTATGTTCTCACATATGGACTAGATTGACATGACACATGAATTGCACATCATTTTTATTCAATTATCAAAAACCTATGTAATTCTCACCAACTTTTGTTGACCCAAAACATTTTCAACTTAACATGTTTCAGGTTCTATTTGCTTGAAGATTTGAATTGATGCTTGAAGATATGTGTATAGTTTTATTCAATTTGATGTACAAGTTCTAGAACAATTGTATGTAATTCATTTAAATCATTTAATGAAATCTATTATTTACCATGAGCTATTGAACAATCATCAATACGTGACATCCCGATGTTTCCGCCATTGGTTGGGGTGTTACAGATTGGTATCAGAGCCATGGTTATAGGGAATTAGGTTATTAGAAAAATAATCTAGTCTATAACCATAGGATTTAACCAGTACTTGCTTCTTTTACTTGCTATACTCTATCTCCCTCCTGTTTCTTTCCCTACTTTCACCCTTACAAGAAGGTTGCTCTCCATCACAGGATCTACTCTTAGACTAATAGGACAAAATCCTCAGGTTTAACCTGAACCACCTTGAGATCTCGTCGAAGTTCTAGATTTTAATAACGAACACGTGCAATCTGGAAGGGTGAACGCCTGTATTCTGAGTCTTCTGTCTAGGCTGGCATTGCGCATATATCCCAATCAGACGAGGGACCCGGATGCCTACCTGGGAATTCTTGGGATGAGTGTTCACTTATAGGCTAAAGCATGTCTTCATATGTTATTAAAATCTGGAATCTTTGATAAGTCAACGTTTTCGTTTATTCGTTTTAATTAATGAATAAATGATTACATTCCTTATATCACCTCATTCATTTCATGCCACATTGAACCTTCATTGTGTCCCTTACAGATCATGTCTCCACGTCACAGCACTCGCAATAACAGTGGTGAAAACCAAGAGGAAAGTAACAACAACCACAACACCAACCACAACAACAACAACAAAAACAACAAAGGTGTTGATGCCCAACTAGCTGCGATTATTTCCCAACAAATGGCACAGCAAATCGCGACTCTGGTTCCTAATTTATTAGCTCAAGTCATTCAGATGAACGGCAACGGAAACGGTAATGGAAACGGAAACGGCAATGGAAACCACAATGGGAACGGGAATAGAAACGGGAATGGTCTCCCAGCTTGTACCCTTAAGCATTTTAATTCTTGTAATCCCCCAAAATTCAGTGGAGAAGAAGGAGCTACAGGACTCCTACAATGGTTTGAGGGTATTGAGAATACCTTCATCAACAGTGAGTGTCCCGATAACTTTAAGGTCCGTTATGCTATGAGTGTTCTTCACAAATGAGCACTCACTTGGTGGAATGAGGAAAAGCGCACCCGAGGAGCTGAAGTTGCACTTACCATGACCTGAGATCAAGTCAAGGAAATAATGAAAGATGAATTTTGCCCACGTAACGAGGTCAAGAAATTAGAGGACGAGTTCCACACCCTTGCTCAGGATAGTGGGGAAAACCTTGCTTATAATACCCGCTTTCATGAGCTCAGTCTGTTATTACCCCATAAGGTTACTCCATTACCTGTAGCCATCGAAAAGTATATCGGTGGTTTGCCCATGCAGATTCAGGACACGGTATGGGGAAGGAACCCTGCTACCCTTGAAGAGGCCAAGCGTTTAGCAGCTACCTTAACTGACAATCACGTAAAGAACGGGACCTTAGTTCGGAAAAGAAATAAAACAAGTATTGTGGCCGCGGTAACTACCGAGAACCAGAAGCGCAAGACCAGGGATCCTAATGTAAACCTCACTACACAAGCTTCTAACAAGAAACCCTATACAAGAAACTATCCATTGTGTAACACATGCAACCTACATCATCCCACTGCTTCAGCGTGTCGCTTGTGCACCAATTGTGGAAGGTATGGCCACCTGGTCAACACGTGTCGTGAGACCCCAAATCCTAATGCCAACCAACCCATCAACCCAGCTCAGGCTACTAATCCTAATCGATACAACTATGGTCAATGCTATGAATGTGGAGACCCAAATCATTTCCGTAACCGATGCCCTAAACTAAATCGAGATCAAGACCCTCCAGCTACTTAACAGCAAACCCCACCATTTGAATGATGTCTACTTTTTAATTCTATGTATTGACACTTTTTGATTCAAGTAATAAATTCAAGTATTATCATAACATCTAAGTGCATGCTTGTTTGAATGTGAACTAATTGCTATATCTATAATCATACTTGCTTACTTGTACAACAATTAGTTGACTACCAAACAACCTACTCATTGGTAGAGGTCATCATGTCTTTCCAACAGTCGGGAGAAGCCCTACAACCTGCTCAACGACTGGTGGAGACTATCGAACCTGCTCAACAATTGGTAGAGTCATAAAAGGACGCAAAACCCTAATGTAAGGTAAATTGATAATTACGGTCCGGAACGTAATCATAAATTTACAGGTACGTTAAGGTAGTGAGAAATTTTATCAAGGTTTTCGGTAGTCGACCAATTGTATACCTGGTGTTTTTCTTTTAACTTCGGGACGAAGTTCCTAAAAGTAGGGGAGACTGTAACATCGCAAAATTTTCCCCAAAATTTTAATACATAAAAAGCCCTTATATATATATATATTTTTTATTACACCTTTATCATTAATATTATACAAATGTGCCTAAGTCTTTATTTATCCTAACTCACAACTTATATACATACATAAATGTATATAAATAATAATAATAATAATATGATTCTAAATTCTTTTTTTTTTCACATACAAGATTTGTTTTTTTTAAATAAAGCCTTGAGTCAAATAGTCAAAGTTCTAGTCAAAGTCTTAGTCAAACAGTCAAAGTCTTAGTCAAATAGTCAATTCATCATAAAACCTTACTTTATGGTGTTGACCAATTTTAATGGCTAATTGACTCCAAAACTAGTATAAAAACCCACCTATGACCCATTATACTTTGCACCTCTAAATCGATTGTTTCAATCCGATTAAACTTTCCCTCATACCTTTCTTCTATAGTCTATTAGTTCTACAATTGAAGCTTTGATTATAAGCTCTTGTAATTGGCGAATTGGAAGCTTGATATTCTTTCTTTTTCGTTTTCTTCAATTTGGACTAGCTACGTTTTTGAGTCTTTGGGATTCGCCTCGCATACATTCACAACACATTATTCTATTTTTTTTACGAGACATAACATTTTGCTAAGGTGAGTTTTACATAGCCCCTTTTCTATTTATCACCATTTTTGGGGTGAAACATGTTATAACATTATCATTGCAATTCAATCATCAATGTGCCTATGTGTTTTCTATGTTGCATTATGTCTTGAGCATGATTAGAGTAAGCACCATTCTAGCATAATCATTAACTCCGTACAAGCCGACGGTATACATTGATAGATCTATTGGACTGACAATCCCACCCGGATACGTGCCTCCTACAAAGGTTACGTGGGTGTTTGTTATCGCATAACATATTCAATTGGACCATGAGCGTATGGTATGTATCATTTTATAACAGTCATCAGGGTTGATTATGCACTCGATTTATTTCTAGTATGTTCTCACATATGGACTAGATTGACATGACACATGAATTGCACATCATTTTTATTCAATTATCAAAAACCTATGTAATTCTCACCAACTTTTGTTGACCCAAAACATTTTCAACTTAACATGTTTCAGGTTCTATTTGCTTGAAGATTTGAATTGATGCTTGAAGATATGTGTATAGTTTTATTCAATTTGATGTACAAGTTCTAGAACAATTGTATGTAATTCATTTAAATCATTTAATGAAATCTATTATTTACCATGAGCTATTGAACAATCATCAATACGTGACATCCCGATGTTTCCGCCATTGGTTGGGGTGTTACACTAAACCTGTTAGACAACCCAAATATACATAGCCCTATCTTATTCGCCCAAACGTTCTAGCGACTGAGACCATTCGTCGATCCATTTAGATGAATGAATAAACAAAAAGCTCATTCGCCTAAACAACTTCAACTACAAAGACCTAGATATCAAACTATAACAATTCTACAACAGTTACGACTCGATTGACCTAAAAGCTACAGACGCATATGAATGTGCATCTACAAAAAACAAAAAAATTAAAAACATCATTGATATAAAACGTATTGCAAAATATGTGGCATGTCAAGGCCATGTATTGGGGTCAATACTAGGCTTGGAATGTGATATAGGGTGTGTTGTATGAGGTATTAACACAAAAATAACTCAGCTAATAAAACAAAACCTATATGTCTCGTATTGGTCAATACTAAGCATATCAGTACGAGGTTTAAGGTCTGATATTCCTTGGGATGTCAATATACAGCAATAATTGGTTAATTGATAGAATTGATCAATGATATATGTTATGCAGCCATGTTAGGGTCATGTTGATCATGGCCTGATTGTTTTTTCATAATTTCAAATTGATTCAGTGGCCATTCGACCATCTGAAAAAGTCGAATGAACAATTTTTAGGTCGAATGGAACTTTTGTTCTTCATTCGACATCATATTTTCTCATTCGAACCCACGATGAGGTCGAATGGACATTGTTTTTTTACCAAAATTTCAAATTTATCCGAATTGATAAATTTTCATGTTTGTTTGTTTGTTTGTTTTTGCAGGATATTATGGCGGAACAACCAGCACAAGAAGTTGCAGAGCAGGCAGCACCACCAAAACCATTGAATTTCGTACAAGTACATAATTGTTGTGCTTATATTGGAGAGTCGGGAAGTATGAAGAATTCTCTAGTATAATTGAATTTCTGAAGAGATGTAGAGTAGTTTACGCTCTTGCTACACCAGTGACTATTTATAGAGATCATCAAGTTGACTTCTGGGAGAAAGCAGCTATCACGTTCTGGGAGAATAAGTCTGTGATTGAAAGCAGAATTCAAGGACAACGAGTGCTTGTTAGTGAACAAGACCTCATAGAAGTGTTGCAGCTTAAAGATTATCCTACTGATCCTACAGAGTTGTCATGGACGGAGCAGAGAAAGTGTTTCTTGAGGAGTAAGTACAATGCTCCTATTACAGACTGTTTGTTACATAAAGCCAAGCTGTGTCCGCAGTTCAAGTATCTTTTATATGTGGCTCTACATGTATTTGGACCAGTGAGTGGTGGCTATGATGTGTTGAGGAAGAGTTTGTGTTCTTTGGTGGTTGCTCTAGTTCTAAACAAATCATTTAATGTCTCTGGAATGATTTTCCTTCACATGATTGAGGTGTTACAAGGATTGAAGAAAGATAAGTTTTTGATGTATCCAAGGTTTCTACAAATGGTGTTTGACAACAAGTATTCAGATTTGAGAAGATATCCAGTGCAAATAGTCAATCAAGTTCAAATGAATCAGACTACCTTGAACAGGATGAAGATTTAAAAGGGTGTTCCTAATAATCGAAAGCCACCGTATAAGAATTTGTTTAGGCATTTGAGATCAGTTGCTTATAAAGATCCAGGTCCAGATAAAGCAAGAAATGAAAAGAGTGATTTGGATTCTGATAGCCCCTTATGTCCTGTTGATAAAACTGCTAAACGGAAGCGTCATGTTATCTATAAGGGTGCTAAATCTGGAAAGGGAAAGCAACGGGTGGTTGAAGTTGAAACTAAGAAGAAAGCTGTGAAAGGTAAAGGTAAAACAAAGACATTACTTGTTGATGAAGAGTTTGCTGATTCTGAAGAGACTCGAGATGATACTGAGTGGGATTCTGCCACGGAAACAGCCAAGGTTACCAAATCCAAGGCCACTATGATTGGTACACCTGAAGGCATGCACGAGATTGTAGAAAAGCAGAGAACAAGAGTGTTAGATGATGAAGATTATGATCTTATTTGTGATAATCTTGATTTTCAAGGTTCTCCTGTTATGGGTGCAAAAGCCAAGAGAGGCATAGGAAAAAACAATGGCTAAGAAAGAAGCTCCTAAGAAGAAAAGAGATAGGGAGATTGATTTGTTGCTTATTGGAAAGAAAGTACCAGTTATTGATAGTTCAAAAGCTACATCACCAGTCACATCCCCGGTTGCTAAAAAGAAGAAAGTTGTTCAGGAGGTTGCTACAACTGATCCCATCATCTCAAGTTGATCCTGAAAACTTTTCTGCCATATTGAAAAATGTTTTGGAAGAGGTTCAGAAGAAAACAACAAAACTGACTACTACACCTTAGGTTACAGTTTCAAGTGAAGTAATGGAAGCTATGAACCGTCAGATTGCTAATGTGATGAAGGCTTTTAATCAACAACAAGAAGAAATAAAACAAATGAAGGAAGATGAAAAGACTATGTTCAAGATTGTTTTCTCTTCCAAAGCCAATCAAGATGAATTGGAAACAAAAGTTAAACAACTTGAAGTTGAAAACAAGATGTTAATTACTCGAGGAAAGAGAAATACAAAGAAGATCAAGCTGCTTCAGATTGAGAATAAAGGGATGAAAGCTGAAAACAAAGATATGAGGAAGCTAATTGATGATTTATACTCTAAAGCACCGCAGTTGAAAGGAACTGAGGAGGATGAAGAGGATAATGAAGAAGAGAAAGTTGATTATGAAGATTCTGATGAGAAGGGTGAAGATGATGATTTGGATGATAGTTCTGATGATGATAATGATGATGTAGTTGGTAAGAGTGTGAATAAGGATAAAGATGCTAGTATCTTTTGGAATGAAGACATTAGATCTTTATCTGAAGAAGACAAGAGATTTGTACAGGTAGATGTTTGAGAAGAATGTCTGGACAATAAAGTTGACTGGAAGATTCCCTGAAATCTTTGAGAATTATGATATGAGGTTTGAGATTGAATACAATGATCCAGATCTTGAAGATGGGGAAGTATATGCTGCTGTTACTAAAGAGATACTAGATGGGATTGCAAAGCAGGTCGGGAAGTCTCTGGAAGAGATAATGCAAGATAAAGACATTCCTGACATTCCAGTTAAAGAAGCAGGAAAACACTCTGACGATCAAGATACTCCGGTTTTTGAAGACATAGATATTGAAGATGTGTAACATGAAGAGTATCCTGAATACTATAAGCAGAAAGAGAATGTCGTGATTCCTGAAATTAATGAGCAAACACTTGATGAAGCTGAAAAGTTAGCTAAACAGAATGTGTCACACCCCACCTAGGCGGAAACACGAGGTGTAACCACGAAAGGTTTTCAAGCACAAGATATGAGCAAACATTCATATTTATTTATTTATTTATAAAAGTACCACACGTGTTTAATGACAACAAGTTTCACAAGATACAGTTTAAAACCCTTTGGGGGATCAAAAGTTTTAAAGACACGTTGTGTGGTGGTCGTGAATGTAAGCCCAATCATATCCCAAGTTCCATCCATGATTTTAGTTACCAGAAAAACATGCATGAAAACTTTGTCAACAAAATGTTGGTGAGTTCACGGGTTTTTGTAAAATGAAAAGATTAATGAATTCCTTGAATGACCCATCATTGCCTAGCTAGTAGCAATGATGATAAACCATCATGAGTTCATAACCAAGCCTTGACGAGTGGTGCCTCGCACATTGCATATCAATGCAATGAATCGTCATAAAAGAAAAGCATGCACTCTCATATATCATATACACCAGTTAGAGCGACTAACCGAGAGTGGGGGTGTCAACCCAATAGATCTATTCATGCGTTTCTGGCTATATCCATAGTTAATGGTTATGATAAACTAATACACGAGGGCTTTAGCGAATACTCTTATACACATTGTCTCATGTACACCAGTCGGCTAGGAAATCCATTCTAAAAATGAATAATGATGCATGCTTTTCCTCAAAACATAAAACAGTAAAAAGGGGTCGTGAGAACTTACCTCAAGTCCGCGTGTAATCTAGCAAAAGTGTATGTCCGACAACTAGATATCTCGTCCTATATACATACATGGTATCTTAGATTCATACAAATATGTGATCTTTGGTACTCGTGGTTCACCCGATCATTAGTGGTACATTAGTTTAGCTTTTCTTGGAGACAACTATATATTTCTTGAAAATAATAGTTTGTATAAGAAAATAGATCTTATTTTCCCAACATATAATACTTTTCATAAAGTATATGTTTGTTTGAAAAAGAGTTATTTAGTTCATGAACACATTGATCTATACTCAAATAACCATATACACTTGCGTTCATACCTACTCATGCGTGCATCTATACTTGTATCTATACATATGTCTATTTCCACACATAACCATAAGTTTGAATGTCTAAGGGATCTACACTTGTACATACATACCCATATACATATGCATCTTGGTAGTCCATACACATCTCTATCTATGCTTATGGGTTTGCTTTACACATACACATACATCACATATATACATGCACGCATATGTATGTATACAAATGGACTTTGTTTTTACTACCTTAGTAAAGTAACATGATACTTAGCTACTTATACATCTATACATACACATATACACACGTGCATGTATACATGTATGCCATGCATACATACATGTGTATGCATATCCACGCACACACATACATTCATACGCATACATACACACATTACCATCTAGGGTGTTGTTTTATTGTAAATAATTACTAGGACCTAAGGTGAACCATGTGATGATCAATAAAGTAAAGAAGTAACTAGGTTAAGGTGTATACCTTCTAGTGGATCCAAGATAGAAGGCAAAATGCTAGCACCTCCTTGGTTGTTCCTAAGCTTGTGTTGTGTGTGTGTGTGTTGCGACTAGAGAGGGAGAGCAAGGAAGAGTTGTGGTGTGATGAAATGGGCACCCAATACCTCCTTATATAGAGGTGGGAATGAGAAGGTTCAAGGAAAGTGATTAACACTTAGGGTAAGTCAACTATTATGGATTTAGGTGATTAGGGAATCCTTCCTAATATGGTTAGAAATCTCCAAGTGTTCCATATCCTCCTAGCATATCCAAGGTCCATATCAACCTTTAAGAGGTCACTAATCTCTTGATTATGTTGGCAAGATTCCAAGCATGAGTGACACTACATGGAGTCAACTTATGGAACTAATCAACACATGTTAATATAGGGGTTGACTTAGATTAAAAAAGATTAGAGGGCACTTAGGGGGGGGGGGCGACAGTTTGGAGGGTGCAAGGAAAGGGAGCTGTCACCAAATGTGGTAATGATCTTTCAAGGTTATTGGTGATTAAGGAATCATACTATGTATGGCTAATGATCTTGCTTTTGTCTCAAATCTTACTAACATATCATGGGTCTTTAATCACATATTAAGGTTGACTACTCTTCCATAATGATGTTTAACTTAACAAGACTAAAGTAATGTGACAATACATGGGAATTCTTAGAGGTCTAAACAAGCATGTGTTGGATTAGAATAATAATAATAATAATAATAATAATAATAATAATAATAATAATAATAATAATAATAAGGCATGGGGGGGTCTTCGGCCAAAAAAGAAAGGAAAGGGGAAGGAAAAGTGAGTTTTAGCAAATGGGGTATAACAACATTCTTGATCCTAGGTGTTTAAGGAATATTACCTTGTATATTTAATCCACCAAATCTTGATTATGTTCCAAGTGTTTGATAAAAAGTAAGACATTAAACTAAGTGGTGGTGATCATCTTCGGCTAGTAGTTTTCATAAATACTAGTGTTGATCACTTGTTTCACCAAAAATGGTTAAATTTATAAAGAACTAGTTAGTTAAGTTATGTTGTAACAAAAAGAATAAGTAGTGTTTCATATAAATATGTTAACTAGTTTCTTGTACTCTTGTTCATATATGTACATATGTGCCGAAAATATACATGTTTATATACATATATGTATGTGTCGTGTACACATATTCACATATTTGTAAGTATGCTAGTTAAATAAATACTAGGCTTTATACATAAAAATCCATGATGTTTCCCATTATGTTATAAAATAAATGGGCATCCATACATGATTTCGAAAGATTTCTTGTAAACATATAGACTTATGTCACCAAGACTCGTTGATACGGGTGAAATTATACTTGTTCCGACATTGCTAGACTATCTTGATGGACTTGTGCATATAAAATGTCATGAATAATGCATGCAAAATTAAACGTTGACTAGATAGTGTACGGATTTTGACCTGGCTAAGTGGTGGGTGTCACAGAAAGGGAATAAAATTTGATGAAGTGTTTGGGAAAGAAGCTGATAAGAAACAGACTTACAAACAATCTGATGAGCTGAAGGAATTGTTGAGAAAGTTGGAAGAGAAAGAGGCTAATATACCTATTGCAGAAGTGCAGGGAGGTCTCTACAAATATCACAACGAAGTTTTCAAAGGAAAAGTGTTGGGATGGAAATACTTTCCACAGCTACGGTGTATAGGTGTGAAGTGGGAGAAAGGAATTTTGTACTTCTACAGATTCCATGCTATCAAAACACTACCGTATTGGGCTGTGAGGGACATTTGTAGACACACGATGAACGGTGCTTCTGTGAATAATGATGCTGTTGGATGGTTTGGTGAAAAGATGTCACGGGAGAGCAGAACTAAATGGGATTTGTTTAGGCCTCAGTATCCTAAACAGATTGTTCATAGAGATATTGATCCCATTACCGGCATGAAGAGGGTTGCACTAAAGTATAAACCTCCTATGGTGATGAAGAGGATACCGTTGATGCCTATCCAACAACACTTTAGCAAAAAAATTGTGTTTTGGTATTATGATTGGAAGACACCTGAAGCGGTGATTGTATTGAAAGACAAAGAGTACAAGAAAATACGCATATTTGATCCTATGTGGATGATTAATTGCTCAAAAGAAGACATCAATATGTTGTATTTTAATCTAATTCACCTCTAAGTTCAAGACGTGGAACAAGCAATGAAATTTTACAGAGTCGTATGTTTCTATTTCGCATGGGATGTGTACGCTGGGTGTGACTACAACAAACGGCTGGGAAAATATGTTAAAGCTCAAGAAGTGAAGAAAGGTTCGCACAAAAGACAATTAGAACCTGAAATGAGCACAAAGCAAAAGAAGACTTTGAAGATCAAATTGATGAACAAGACGCTAGCGTATCAAGAGAAACAATCCAAGCAATAGTCAAGGGGGAGTTTGTAGGTGCACATATGTGACTATCACTTTGGATTGCACAAGAAATGGCGTTTATCTATGAAGAAATAAATTTTTGAAGGCCCATTCGACCATATGTGAGGTCGAATGGAAGTTTTTCTAGGTCGAATGAAGATTGTGTATGTTTGTTTGTTTGGTTCGAGCTATGTATTGGGTCGAAGGAGTCTATTCGACCTCTGTAGAGGTCGAATGGAAAAGTCTATATATAGTTTGAGTTTTGTTTTGTAGGTTAAGTCATGGTCATTCAAACTTGGCTTTGTGTGTGTGTTCTTAGGTGAGCCTAGAACCTTCTGAACGTATGTCTTCATTGTAAACCTAAGCTTTATTGATTGTAATTGAATGTTTATCAATGAAAATGATTATTGAAGGGGATCTTAACGTGTTCTGATTTGTTTACTATCATTTTGCATGTGATTTAGGAATTCCGCACCTAAATTGCTTTACTTGTATGATTTCGTTGTTGATTTCTTACAATCGGGTCCTCTACACTCAGCGCTTCGAGTACGAGGTTGACTGATTGGTCAGTCAGTCTAATAAAGTCTATGAAAGGTTGTCTCCCGTGAACCCTAAGCGTCGAGCTTTGGGCAAAGCTCGACGCTTTGAAATGATCAGATTGCTAATTATTTAACCTCATCTCATACGTTTGATATCATTATCGGTTTAAATTTACAATTTCACAACTACACTCACAATATACAATTTTTACGATTTGTATAAAATATGTCATATTACGACTATATATTCGATGATTCTGATTCTTACAACGTGTCGGTTCCCAAGGAAGTTGAGTCTGGCATTGGTTATCGTGACAATACGGTGCCGTTGGACTTGAATACCCCTTTGGAGGACCCGTACACTTACGGTGTTGAGGAAAGATTTGTACAACAAGACCAGGTAGACAGTGGTGGTGAGGAGGAGAAGTTGGTAGAAGATTAGGAGAAGGCTCTTACCCGATCATAGTTTTGTTTGAGATTGACCGGACATTTTCTTCACGCCAGGAGTTGGTCGACTAGGTACAAGATACGGGAAAGAAAAATGGTTATGTCATTGTTAGAAAAAGATCGAAGAAAAGAGCAGACGATTTCGTGAAGGTATATTTCAGCCACTCTTACTATATATGTTCTAATTCTATATAGTTTACATCAAAGTAAAGTTGAGTTATCTAACTAGGAAAAAAATGTTTTATAAAAATTGTGAATATTTAAAAACATTGCCAAAATTTTAAAAATTTTTGTATTTTAAATTTTTTTAATACTTTTTTTAATTATAGAGATTGCGAAAAATTAATATTTTTTTGCCATTTTAAAAATATTTCTATTTTTTTTATTTTTCTTTGTTAGTTTTTTACTCTTTTTATAACTGTACATGATTTTTTATAATTATTTTAATTATTTCTTCGTATTTGTTTTTTGTAATTTTCATATTTTTTCGTAATTTTATTTTTCCTAAATTTTTTGCAATTTTAAAAAAAATATATTTTTTAATTTTTTAATCAATGTTGCTATTGATAATCCAAGTCAACATTTAAAAAAAAGTTTACTAAAAACACGTGTTTTATTCATTTCTAAGAGTATTATTTTTGTTTAATTAAGAAACTTTGCGAAAAAATAATATTTTTTGGCCATTTTAAAAAAAGTTCGAATTTTTAATTTTTTTTCGTTAGTTTTTTACTTTTTTTATAATTGTACATGATTTTTTATAATTATTTTAATTTTTTCTTCGTTTTTTTGTAACTTTCATATTTTTTCATAATTTTATTTTTCCTAATTTTTTTGCAATTTTAAAAATATATTTTTCAATTTTTTTAACTAATGTTGTTATTGATAATCCAAGTCAACATTTAAAAAAAGTTTACTAAAAACACGTATTTTATTCATTTTAAGAGAATTATTTTTGTTTAATTAAGAAACTTATTTCGTGAAGGTTGTATTTCAAACCACTCTTGGGGGGAGGGGGGAGCATAAGAGTGTGGCTATGGTGAGGAAGACGGGTAGCAAAAAAATTGGTTGCCCGTTTAAGTTGATAGGGTGCTTGAATCTTGGAGAAAAGTTTGGTGATTAAATGTGAAAAACCCGGTGCACAACCAGACTCCCATTAAAAACTTAGAGGGTCACGCATATGCCAAAAGTCTTTCTCGAGATGATAGAGAACTAGTCAGGCATATGGTAGAGTATGATGTTCCCAAACGTAACATATGAAGAATGCTCATGAAAAAGAACCCAGAGAAAAAGATTATCCCGAAATATATACATAATGCGGTTCAGATGATGAATGCTACAAAGCGAGTCGGTGAATGTCCAATGCAGCAACTCGAAAACATTCTAATGGATAGAGAATTCACCGATTACACACACGTAAATTCCACCACAAACGCGATTGAAGATATTTTCTATGTTCACAGATATTCATTTCCTATGTGGTGCGCATTCCCGCATGTGCTGATGATTAACGCCACCTACAATACAAACATGTACAATATGGCGTTTGTTTAGATTGTGGCTATGGCGTCAACTAACCAGTTGTTTTCGGTTGCCCATGCGCTTCTTTTTTCTTAGAAGGTTGATAACTACGTTTGGTTATTGGAGAGGATAAAGCCCATGCTGGTAGGCTGTATAGAGCCACGAGTGATTGTGACCAATAGGGACTTGGCACTAATGAACGCGTGTGATCAGATTTTCCCGAATGCGTGCAAGTATCTCTGTCGCTTTCATATTTCGCAGAATATCCACCGGAATAGCAAGAAGAAATTCACAGATAAGGAGTGGAAGGAATTTCTTCCTTCATTTTGGACGTTGTGTGAGTCTCCGACTAAAGCCTTATACGATTATAATTTGGAAAACTTTCAGTCAAATCTGGAAAAGATTGGTCGTCAACCTGAACATTTTTTACATAATTACATACGTACTTTTTTACATATACACCTGACAAGTTATGGTTATATTTTTCAGAGGTTTTTGATTATACTAAGAATAACTGGTTGGATGAGTACCATCAAAAGTTTGTGGTTGCATGGACTAATAGAACGATGAACCTCCACCAGACCACAACCAACAGAATTGAGGGCATGCATGCTTTAATAAAAAGTTACCTTCCATGCAATCGCAACTCGTTGGCGAAAATTGTGATGTTCGTCTATCACATGGTTGATAAGCAACATAGAGAGATTAAAAGAGGTTTTGAATAAAGCCTTAGAAAAACAATGAACCACCATAACGCAAAGCCAATGCATAGAAACTTACTTCGGAAGGTTAGCAAGCATGCTCTTGAGCTTATTTACCTTGAGATCCAACGTTTGGAAACGTCCTTGCGCCATTACCATACCACTTGTGGATGCCAGCATTTTTACGGTTGTGGTTTGCCACGTGCCTATCGACTCGAGTAGTAAGAACGTGATGGTAATTAATACTAGTGACCACCGGTTTTATGATTTTACTACACAATTTATTACATAATATAATTTAATAACATAAGTTATCTTTTTCAAGTGAGGAAATCCAGTTCTTCTCGATATACGTGTTCTGGAGGAAGCTTGACTTCAAAGCTGCAAAGATTGGTTCCGAAGATCTAAATGTAGACGTTGAGTGGGCAAAATTAAAGGAAACAATTGACCTAAAACCAGTTTTCAACCAAATGAGCTACCTGGAAAAAATTTCACAAATCATCACAGACAACTACTCCCCCAAAAAACAGCCTGTTGTGCGAAAGAACACTCGTGGTCGTCCAATTAAGAAGGAGCAAGAAATAAAAAGAGAAGAGACTGCGTGAAAGAGCTTGCACATGCCGGATGAACAAAGTGAGTCTGACTAGTTGTTTGACATACCCCGACATAGCTCTTTCATACCATCACATGAGGACCTCGTAAGACCTTCTGCGTCCCAGCCGTATGCACCGTATGAATTTCCCCGTCACAGCTCGTACGTACCATCATAGGAGGAGATCGTACGACCTTCTACATCCCAACCGGTACAATCTTCCGCGTCCCAACCGGTACAATCTTCCGCGTCCCAGCCGGTACGAGCTTCCTCGTCACAGCAGAATGTACCTTATTTCCTATTAATTGAGCACACCACTGAGTCAGAGCGATTAATTTCCCTCTTTAGGCATCAAATTCCATTAGTGTTTCGCCCATATATATCCAAAATAAAGAATGTGAAACCCGATGGTCATTGTGGGTTTCGATCGGTAGCCGTGGGGATAGGGTGGAATCAATCGAGGTATATGTCTATCCGAAACCAGCTGCTACTTGAGTTGCGTATGAACGAGCCTGTCTGGAAGAAACTCTTTGATCCGAAAGACTACGTGTAAACCCCCAACCGATGGTGGAAACATCGAGGTATCATGTAGTGATGATTGTTCGGTAGCTCATGGCAATACATATGTTTAAATAATCATTTATTCCGTTAAATATAATTTAAACTAAATACATTCAATTGTCATAAACTAAAATTATACATGCAATGATAAGAAACAACTTCAAATAATCTCCTCTTAGGATAGCAATAGTTGGTGAGAATACATAGACCTAGTCTAGCAATAAGTTTGTAAGTTTCGAAAGTTTAGCAATTCATATGTCTAGTGTATATCAAAGTCTACATGTGGAAACAAAAACACAAATGATAGTATGCACATAATCAATCCTCCGACAAAGTTTAGGTCTATCCCGCATCCACGGTTCTCCTAAATATAAAGTTTGGAACGATAACAATCACCCACGCTCCCCATAGAAATGGTCAACGAATCTAGGTGGGGTTGTCAATCCAATAGATCTATCATTGTATATCGCCTGCTTGGCCAAAGCTAACGATTATGATTATGTAAGTTTATGTTTAAGTCTAACAAGTTTTTGTCTATCACATGTGGCATCAAAGATTTACAACTAGACACGTATGAAGAATTTGTCAAGTATAAAAGCATAAAGTTTCAAGCATAAAAAGGTGCATAAACGAGGCTATGTAAACTCATTGTTTGCGTAATAACTTGAAATATGTCGAACCGCAAAGTTTGAATAAGAATATCCCAAAGGATTAACCTAAAGAAATAAATAATTCGTAAGGGAGCAAACTTAAAGTCTAAGTTATCTAGGATTAGGCGCTTAGAGTTTTGTAGACTAAATTTGGGGATTCTAGAGTTTTTGAATTTAACTATATTTGGTTTTAAATAATTTTAATATTTAATGAAAATATCATGATCTCCATTAATTATTTCAAATTATGGATATTAAATAAATATATCAAAAGCGTAAATAATGGAACGACATAAATATGTAAATATTTGATTTTATGAAACTTGATATGAAATTAAAGTATAAATAAATAGGTAATAATAATTTAAATCAATTAAATATGACAATCACAAGTCCATTTTATACTGAGATGCTAACAATAATTTCAGAATTTTTAGAACTTATAATTTTGATATCTTTAAATTTTAGATTATTTATGAACATAAAAATGCAATAATTTAGAAATAAATACAAATAAAGTGAAAAAAATGTTATTTTCATTTTATAGCAGTATTTAATATGTGATTTAAGTGAAAAATAATTTTAAAAATTATTTTTCATATTATTTTCATTTAAAACAGAATTTAATTGAATATAATCAATTAAATAGGAATAAATCATAAACGTAGGTAAAAATATTATTTTTATAGAAAATAAAATTATCAAAAAGTTTTATATGGTTAGAGATAACTCCACAAAAAATGTTAGTATTAAAATGATTAGAAATGAGCTTTTAATGAATTCATTACTATTTAAACAAAATAAATACATTAAAAATAATAAATAAATATTTTTCAGAAAAACAAAATTATAAACATAAACTGTAGAGTTTTCTGAAGATATGATAATTTTTATAAAAATTTTGAACTAAGTTTGTTATTTTAAATAATTAATTGTATTTAAATAAGTTGTATATTAAAAAATACAAAGAAAAAGATGTTTTCTAAAAAAAGACTGCACAGATTCGCCCCTCACGGAGCTTGAACATGAGACCTGCATAGTGCAAACCCACACCCAAACTAACATGTCTGGGTGTGTGTTTGTTGTTTTATTTGGATCGGAAATATATTATATAAACACTTGAAACATCAAAAATCCTAAATTCTTATCATACGAGCCCTAATCCTAATTCGATCCAATTGACTACGATTCTCGTGCAGTTAATATACAAAAACATAGGGCTTTTAATCCATATCCAAAATCGACCATAACGCATGTATAAATCGAGTTTAATACATACCGATTGATGGTGGAAATTCTAGCACAAGTCACGACTTAGAATGCTTCAAATTCGAGAGTTTTAGTGGTTAAGAGGTGGGTTTGAAATCGAGTAATAAACCTCATAATTGATCCTCTAATCACGGTATAACGCGTAAATCATAAGTAGGATTGACGTAGAATCTTAAGTTGGTCCAGTCTGTATAGATTAAATAGATTGTAGTTTCCAATTTGAGCTCAAATTCGCGAGGTTGACTTTTGGTTTGACTAGTATATTTGTTGATCTGTTTATAAAAACGATTGGAACCAGTTTTGTAACAACAAAACAAAAGTGGTCGAGTGGTGGTGTGCACATATGTATGGGGTTTGACCCGGTCATTGACCCAGGTTCGAAACTTCTTGAAGGCATTTTTTTTCTTTGATTTTTTTGATAATATTGCTAAACTATAAATGTTTTGTATTATATAAAATGTTATTCTAAAATAGAAATATGTTATACAACTCGATTATTTAAATATTTCTATCAAAGAAAAATTATAACCACTTATTCATTCTAAAAATGTATATATAGCTATAGACATGGTTATATTTGTACAAAGGGTGTATTTAAAAGATGACGTAAAAACGAGCGTTTTAAAAAAAATAGGGAAGACACGTAATGTTAGAGTATCGCCTACTTTTAGGAATTTCGCCCTGAAATTTATTTAAAAGGGATCATTTGAATAGGGTTGAGGGTAGTTGAGTAATTGTGGTTCAGTTTAAAATGTGACAAAAATGTTTGGGTAATTGGATAAACTGTTTCGAATGATCTTAGATAAGAGGAATAAGATGTATGAATTTCTAAAGTTGGATGAGGATAAGAGTTTAATTACATGGAACTGAACGAACAAGGAGAATAAGGGTTTATATGAGACACCAATCCTATGTTTCGGGGATGCATGGGATAATTGACTAAACGAATTTGTAACACCCCAAGGTGTTACACGTCTCGTAAATGGGTCGGGTCGTACCCGACCACCCTATTATAAAATAATAATAAAACTAAATTTATTATTTCAGCCAAACGGTCCAATTTCAGTTTTTAAACCTGTGCCAAACACCCTCTTTGTCTGCCTTAAACTCACACCCAAACACCCTCAAGTGAGTTGTTATAGCCGTAACCAAACACCCCCTGATTTGGACTACCTATAAAATCTCCACCTCCTTCTTGTTTATCGGCATATCCAAATGCAGACACACACACGTGTGTGTTGTTGAGAGCTCCTCCCAGATCAGACCAGAAGCCACCGCCGGACCACCATCTCCGCCGCCGCTACCTTCTGTTTTCCGGTGAGCTTCTCTCTCGCAAAACCAATAACCACCATAACTGGCAACCTTGTTTTTCTGTTACAAAACCCAATCAACAACCGATAACATAACCTTCTCTCTAATCTCTGATAATAACCAACTGATAACCTTTCTATTTGATAACCGGACAGTCACCAAGATCCGGTGACTTTCGTGTATATATATATATATAACCTTTAATCGAACCGTACCATCCTTGTTCCTTATTTCTGCTGCAAAACGATTGGCAACCGGTGATAATTATGGGGTCTTTATTATCCTCTGAAGCCACTTGAAGAGGTAGGGACCCAAATTCACATGGGCCCCCACCCGGACCTTGGGCCCATAAATCAGAATAGGGCCAGTAAGCCCAAAGGATGCCAAGAGAGCAGCCAAAACCGGATCCATAATAGCGGAGCGTACCCGTCATCAAGGCGGGCATGCTGCCAGTAATAACTTCACCCCAAAGGATGAAGTTGCAAAGGTGACACGTGGCAACACCAGACACGGTCGTACAACATGGTACGAGCCAATCAAGATACAACGACATGTGGCAAGGAGCATGCTGCACGATCAACAAGCAGGAGGATTACATGTGTCCCGGATGAACCCGCAAGGGACAAAAGGTACAGTCCCTGCACGCGGCGGCCAATGAAAGGGCAGGGGACCACCTCAGCAAGGATCTCCACAAACAGGGGGCTGTAGAGGGGACAACCGTACACCCAGCAGCCAATCATCTTCGACCAGACCTGTGACCAACCACACGACGCCACGTCGGAAGAACGGTACGAACACTCTCTATGATTCACTACCTGTCTGATATATTATCGTATTGGGCCTAATCCCGGGCCGATATGGAGGCAAGCCCTTAACTGGGTCCAGGCCCATTGGGTAAGTTAAGGGTAGATGTCAAGGCCCGTGTGGAACCTATTTAAGGGGCACTTCCTCTCCTTCGATAGGCCATTCAGAAACCCCTAAAGAACACACTTGTGTCGACCACGTTTTTGTGTCTGATAAGTAGATTCCTCCGGGATTCGAGGCGGTCGCCCAACATCGGTATATTGTGTGTTTCAGGTCACTCATCATCAGGAGGTCATTCATTCTAGCGAAGGATCAGTCTTGTGGAAGCAGGTCTAACCCATTCTTCCTAAGGTTAGGCTTTTGTTTCTTCATTGGCGTCATCCGTACTTGCTAGAGCAAGAGTTTTTCCAATCTTTCAGCTAGAAAAATGACAAACGAAGAAGCTTTGCAAAAGAACCAGGACGAACCTGTCATGGAAGAGGATGACGAGGCACAATCGGAGGGAACCCCTCCAGCCACCGTCACAAAGATAGCCCACAAACCAGTGAGAAGGGTTGGTATCGGTCAAGTCACTAACCAAAACACCGTCGACTTAGAGGATGACGCGGCCAACGAAGAAGAAGACCCAGATGATTGGCTCTTCAAACAACAAGCACAGCTCACTGCAGGGTACCAGAAACGCGTAATGCAACAAGCACAACAGCGAGTCCAAAAGACGCTTAACTTCGACACCAACCACAAGGTTCAAGGGGCAACAAATAAGAACAAAACAACGAGTCGTTCTCAGAAAGACAATACAGTAGGGAGTCGTAGCGGAGGCCGCGGGAAGGGCACCTACAGCAAGGGCCATACTCCCACTGCTGAGGAAGACGGCTATGAATCCAGCTCACAGGCGGAGGGTGATGACGACTTAGTCAAACCCTACAGGCCAAAAGATCTTGCAGAAAAATCCAAATTCTGCGCCCGCATCGCCCTAGCACCGATCCCGCAAAAGCTAAATTACCAAGCAGCATTGGTAAATATGACAGAATACGTGACCCAGACGATCACGTGCATGACACACCGCAGCTCACAGTCAAAACTGGCCGATGCAAGTATGGTGTCATCTCTTCGCGCAGACTCTAATGGGTGCGGCTAGAGTATGGTTCAACAATCTCCCGGCGCGTAGTATCCTAGACTTTGACGATATGCTATCCAAATTTTCTCACCAGAGGAAACACAAAAAGGACAAAGCCCACATCCTACTTTGCGCTAGAAGGGACACCGAAGCGGTTGAGGACTATATCACCCGCTACACGCGGGAAGCAATGCAAATAGGATGCAGAGAGGAGCTCACACGCGCGGCTTTCATCCATGGGGTCAACCATGATGACCTTATGAAATGCCTCACGGGAAAGGAAGGAATTCCCGAGTCATGGGACGAGGTCATCAAGGCGGCCAAAATTTACGCTTCGTCTGAGAAATCTTTCCGCCATTCCTGCCAGCATCCGTATTCCAACAATCCCGGGGGCCGCAGGGATAAGGGCAAACAATCTGTCTGGTCACGCATTTCAGGCTCCGCAGAGGAAAGCACATATTCCGCACAGCAAGACGCCCGTCACATTATCAATAACAAACACACCCGCGACGCGCGGGGAGGGTCTAAGAAGAATACAGAGTGGACGCCATTAACGAAGACGCTGTCACAGGTGCTCGCCACCGAACAGCACAACTTCAAAGAGCCTCGCCCACTCGGCATGCGGGGACATGTAGACATAAGCAAGCGGTGTGACTACCACAATGACTTCGGGAACAACACGGATAATTGTTATAGCTTGAAAATAGAGATTGAGTCAGCCTTAAAATCCAGGCAGCTAGGACATCTAGTCAAGAACGTACAGCGCAACGGTCGCGGGCGCGAAAACGACGATCGCGGGGAAGGACCGAACAAGCGGATATGCAACCTACAAACGCACCTGATCGAACGCGCCCCAAGTCACAACTGCCATATGACAAACAAGGGAACCAGTGGGCATCGGCGAAACAAGCGACCATTGACAGAAACAAGGGGCGACTTATGGAAGGAGCTACCGGTTATCTTGCCCACCATCAAGGGAGGAGCCTCGTCCACATCCCCGCTAATCATCACGGGGGTATTCGGTCATTACCGCACTCCATACATGTTCCTAGATCCAGGAAGCAGTGCGGACATCATGTACGACTAATGTTTCAACCAGCTCGATGAGTCGGATAAGAAACGCCTGGTGCCAGTAACCGAACCAATATCAGGATTCATCCATGAATCAATAATGCCTCGCGGTGTCATCACGTTCCCGGTCACCTGGTCGGATGGTAAGTTGTCTCGAACAGAAGAATGCGAGTTCATGGTGCTCCCAGTCACCTCATCGCATGACTTACTAATAGGCAGAGAGGGCTTAGCCAAATTCAACAACAATGCCTCCACACCACATCAAATGGTCGGGTTCCCGACCCACAACGGCGTAGCATTCATCCGAGGCAACCGCTAGTGCCATGCGGCGGAAGCCCCAGAGCCAGCAAAGTCCGCCAAGAGGCCAAGCCATACTGAACCGGAGAAGTGGGTACTCAACCCCAGTTATCCAGAACAAACAATCACCATCAGGCCTGCACTGTCAGACACAGTGCGGACCCATCTGAAACAACTGCTCATCAAGAACATGGATGTCTTCGGATGGAAACCTGCGAACATGGTTGGGGTTCCTCGTGAAATAGCAGAGCACAAACTGGCCACATACAAGTCAGTCGAACCGGTGGTACAAAAGAAAAGGAGCATGGGTCCAGAAAAAACCAAGGCAATGAATGAGTAGGTCACCGAGCTTTTGAATACGGGTATACTCCGCCCCATGAAACACCAAACATGGGTCGCCAATCCTGTCATGGTCGGCAAGGCCAATGGTGGATGGCGGATGTGCGTCGATTACAAGGACTTGAACAAGGCCTGCCTGAAGGATTGCTACCCGCTCCTTGAGATAGATTTGAAAGTCGACTCCTTGTATCCCTTCCGATTTAGATGCTTCCTCGATGCCTACAAAGGGTATCATCAAATCCAAATGGAGAAAGGGGATGAGGATAAAACGGAATTCAGGACAGACATGGGCACCTTTTGCTACACCAAGATGCCTTTCAGACTCAAAAATGCAGGAGCCACGTACCAGCGCCTCATGGACTCAGTGTTCGCTAAGCAGATCGGTGTAAATCTAGAAGTATACGTGGACGACCTCGTAATCAAAAGCGTAGAAGAGGACCAAATGCTGACTGATATACAGAAAACATTCGAACAATTGCGAAATGTTCGTATGAAGCTAAACCCTAGCAAATGCTCCTTCGGCATGGAAGAAGGCAAATTCTTGGGTGTCATAGTGACAAAAGATGGTTTTCGAGCGAACCCTGAAAAGGTACAAGCAATAGAGCGCATGTCGTCCCCAGCGTCAGTCAAGGAAGTGCAAACCCTAATGGGTCGCCTCGTAGCCCTGAACCGCTTCTTATCAAATTATGCATCCAAGTCGTTCCCCTTCGTCAGCACACTCTGAAACTGCTTAAAGAAAACAAGCTTCCGATGGACACCTGAAGCGGAAGCCGCATTAAAGGACATGAAGCAGTGTCTCATGAACCTGTAAACGTTAACAGCACCGCGCCCTAAGGAGCCGCTAACACTATACTTGGCAGTATCGGATAAGGCAGTTGGTGAAGTCATACTACTCGATCGGAGAGGCATTCAAACACCCATTTACTACGTTAGCCGTACACTCCTGGACGCAGAGACGCGCTACTCAATCATGGAGAAACTGGTCTTAGCCTTTGTTCATGCTTCACGACGTCTACGACGATACTTCCAGGGGCACCCAATAAATGTGCTCACGGATTATCGGATAAGCGACGTACTGAAAAAGCCAGAGCTTTCGGGAAGGCTAGCAAAATGGGCAATAGAGTTGGGGGAACACAAGAATTTCTACAAACCAAGACCAGCCATCAAGGGACAAGTCTTAGCGGACTTCGCCACAAAAGTTCCTACGGACAAGGTAGCAGAATGTCTAGTGGATCAAGATCCACCGCCTCCAACGGTCGAGATAGACAAGTGGATACTTTACACAGACGGCGCCAAAAGCGATGATGGAGCGGGAGCGGGTCTACGGCTAATCAGCCCCGATGGCGCCCAATTTACATACGCCCTCCGCTTGAACTTTGAAAGCACAAACAACGAGGCGGAATACGAGGCGTTGCTCGCAGGCCTTCGGATCGCGGACAAAATGGGAGCTCGCTTCCTCAAAGCACATGTAGACTCCATGCTTGTCGCAGCCCAAGTGAATGGAAAATATGAGGCGAGAGATAGCAAAATGAACCTATATCTTGAGCAGACCAAAAAGATCATGCAGTGGTTCGAACATTGCAAGATTCTGCATATCAATAGAAGCGAGAACAAGCCCGCTGACGCTTTAAGCAAAATGGCAGCAACCGCCTTTGAGCATATGGCAAAAGAAGTAAGGGTCGAGATCTTGAGCACACCGTCTGTACCCGCTCATCAAGTAAACGTTGTTCAAACGGGCACATCATCCTGGATGACCCCAATACTCGCCTACTTAACGAGCGGCACCCTTCCCACAGACAAGCTAGAGGCGCGTAAAATTCAACATAAGGCCATGCATTACCAAGTTTCAGAGGGTGCACTATACAGGCGATCATACTTGGGACCCCTTTTGAGATGTGTCGATGCAGATAATGCAACGTTCCTGGTCAAAGAAATACACGAAGGAATTTGTGGCCTACACGCAGGCCCAAGAGTGGTAGTGGCAAAGCTCATGAACGCGGGGTATTATTGGCCGGACATGCATGTCGATGCCGTCAAAATACTCCGCAAGTGCCATGCATGTCAACGCCATGCCCCGAGCACACTACGCCCCAAGAACGATGGCCGTTCCAAAAAAGGGCAATAGACATAGTTGGACCATTCCCTACAGCTCCGGGAAATGTTCGATATCTCATAGTGGCAATTGATTATTTCACACAATGTATAGAAGCAAAGCCATTAGTAGGGCTGGCAATGGGTAACCTGTTAAGACACGATAAGACCTGTTTGACTGAAAAGTACACTATTTGATTTTTTGACATTTTTTAATACTTAGAATTAAGAGGCAAAAATATTTCATTTCCCTTTTTTGGTACATAAAACATAAAACTGTGTTATAAACATGAGATATAAATGAGTTAAACGAGTCGTGTTCATGTTTAGAACTTATTTGTTCGCGCGCGTCAGAGACCTGTTAACCTGTTAGGGACACGATTTGCCAGCCCTAGCCATTAGTATCTATCGACGCCCGTGTAGTTAAACGCTTCATCTGGGAATTCATCATATGTCGTTTCGTCCTCCCAATGAACATCGTCAGTGACAACGGCCTACAATTCACAGATCAAGGGCTCCAAGAATGGTTAGCGGGCATGGGGGTAGAGCAAACTTTCATTTCAGTCGCTCACCCACAGGCTAACGGACAGGTCGAACGGGCAAACCGCAGCATTGTCGACAGCATCAAGGCGCGCTTGAACACCAGGTGGGCAGGATGGGTTGACGAGATACCGAACGTCCTATGGGCACACCGAACGCTAACAAAATGAAGCAACGGGGAAACGCCATTTAGCCTCACATATGGCACCAAAGCTATGATCCCCGTAGAAATCGGGTGCCCATCCGCACGCGTGCTCCTAGCCTCAAAGACAGACAACAACGCTGAGCTGTGCCTCAACCTAGAACTTTTAGAGGAACACAGAGAGTTAGCCGCATTCAAGGAAGCCAAATACAAGCGACAATTGGAGCGTTATTACAATGCTCGAGTCAAAAAGATGCATTTTGAAGTGGGTGACTTCGTCTCTCGCCTCAACGAGGCCTCGAAAACTGAAGGACCAGGCAAGCTTGCACCAACTTGGGAGGGCCCCTACAAAATACAAGAAGTACTCGGGAAGGGCGCATACGCACTAGAACGCTTGGACGGCACATCAATCCCCAGATCATGGAACGCGGCTCAGTTACGAATTTGTTACATGTAGTTAGATGAGCCGCAATAGTATCTTGTACTTGTTCAACATGGCTCTACGCCCTATCAATGTCATATATTTTGCCTTTACTTTCAGTTGCATATACGAACTTAACAATCTCGAACATAACGACATTTAATAAAGAGACGCATCAGCGTTTTCACGCGATAGCGTCACCTTTGTCCGCGAGTAATGCTTTAACCAGCAATTCACCGCGGACTAAGCAGATCAGAGACGCATCAGCGTTTTCACGCGATGACGTCACCTTGGCCCACGAGTAATGCTTTAACAAGCAACTCACCGCGGACTAAGCAGACCAGAGACGCATCAGCGTCTTCACGCGATGGCGTCACCTTGGTCCGCGAGTAATGCTTTAACAAGCAACTCACCGCGGACTAAGCAGATCAGAGACGCATCAGCGTTTTCACGCGAGGGCGTCACCTTGGTCCGCGAGTAATGCTTTAACAAGCAACTCACCGCGGACTAAGCAAACCAGAGACGCATCAGCGTTTTCATGAGATAGCGTCACCTTGGTCCGCGAGTAATGCTTTAATAAGCAACTCCCCGCGTACTAAGCAAATCAGAGACACATCAGCGTTTTCACGCGATAGCGTCACCTTGGTCCGCGAGTAATGCTTTAACAAGCAATTCACCGGGGACTAAGCAGATCAGAGATGCATCAGCGTTTTCACGCGATGACGTCACCTTGGCCCGCGAGTAATGCTTTAACTAGCAACTCACCGCGGACTAAGCAGACCAGAGACGCATCAGCGTTTTCATGCGATGGCGTCACCTTGGTCCGCGTGTAATGCTTTAACAAGCAATTCACCGCGGACTAAGCAGATCAGAGACGCATCAGCGTTTTCACGCGATGGTGTCACCTTGGTTCGCGAAGTAACGCTTCAACAAGCAATTCACCGCGGACTAAGCAGATCAGAGACGCATCAGTGTTTTCACGCAATGGTGTCACCTTGGTTCGCGAGTAATGCTTTCATAAGCAACCCCCGCGGACTAAGCAGATCAGGGACGCATTGAGCGTCTCAAAACAATAGTGTCACCTTCATCGTGAATTAATGACCTCAGCGAGCAACTCGCCGTAGACCAAGCAGGGCAACATCTTAATGTACTAACAACATCTTGAGAAATGACACATCCACACAAGGACACTGGTTACACAAGCAATAAACAAGGATCTAAAGCCGTAGCCATAGATACATTCCTTAAAAGATAATATCAACAAAAAACCCTAGGTACCCGAATACACATACAAAAACAAGCCCCACAGGAGCACAACAGGGATGCCTCAAGATACTATTACATACATTTTCAAAAAAGGAAAATAGTAAACACCAAAACCTAATCTAAGACAATCAGGTGGGCCTACGAGTCACCATTGCGGCGGAAGCGGACCTTAAGGATAGGTCGGACCACCGCAGGGCAGGCAAGGATGACAGGCGGCTGACCGCTAGATCCTACCGAAGCTGAACGGTAAGCAGCCACAATCTGACCACAGACCTCAGCCAAGGCCTTAATCCTCCGCTCCCCATCGCCGAAGCTCTCAACGGTCGTCTGAAAAGAGGTTTCTGCAGACAACTTGAAGCAGGCTTCAGCCAGAATCTTCATCCTCCTCTCCGGGTCAGTAGGGGCAACCATAAACTCCGGCGGGTTGGTGGGATGAGCTCTCCCCCGAAGAGCCAACAGGCTATCAACCACCAAGGCATCTTCAGCTTCGTTACCGGAAAGTTTCATGCATGTCCGGAGAGTATTCATGATAATGAGAGAAAAACTTGGTAAGAAAGGGAAAGAAGAGTGAGTGACTAGAGGTTTACCACAAACAACCCTTTTATAGACAAATTAAAGGAAGTAATGATGAGCAACCATTAATGCACGAAGTCATCTCAATAGACAAATAGTGACAAGTGTCACTTCCAGCTGCCTGTCACGCCGTCAGTACCCATTAATGACTGACGGCTGACGCCTAAGTTCCCTAGGAAATCTAGGGCAATTATGAGAAGTAATATGAAGAGACATGCATAAATGAAAGGGAAAGGAAAGGTCATCAAGCACACAAAGCGTCACAACAAAACAAGAAGAAAGCAAACATAAATATTCAACAAGTACAACTTCGAATAAAGTGGAGAAGTGCAACACTCAATCCTCCCAAAAGCTACTGTATCAAGAAATTCATCCTCAGTGTCGTCACCTTGCGGAGCGGACGAGGTTCCTTCACCTTGCGGAGCGGATGAGGTTCCTTCACCTCGGAGCTTTGTACCGGCCCGCTCAGCTTCTTCCCGAGCCTCCTTCTCTTTCTCCGCCTGCAGCTCTTTTTCCGCCTCTTCAAAAGCGGCACGCAGGAGCTGTACGCCATTAGGAGACTTGGCGCACTCAGCAATCACGTCCATTATAAGGAAGGTCAACTCGTCGTACGCGGCTACCTCTGCGTCATAATCCGCCTCTGCGTCAATGTTGCGATAAGGGTTATCCTCTAAAAGACGCCCGCCAAGACAGAAGTCGAACCCTTGTTTAAAACCAAGAACATCACCAAATTGCTTCGGCTTCTCTAGCAGGCGGGCAACAGATTGAACCATGGCTGGTTCCTCCCATATGCGGGAAAACACCTACAACACAAAGGGGTAAAAGTGTCAAGGATGCAATAGTACGACAATGAACCTAACATAAAGTACGACAGGAAAACACACCCCTTGGACCCCAGTAGTCATCAGCCAGTTGACATCATTAAGCGTTTCTTCTTGACTTTCCTGGGCAGCCCGCAACATATCCTGGACGCTATCGCGGGATGCAGAAAGATCCTTCACATCAGCGGAAAGGGCCATCTTCTCATCACGAAGGATGTCGGTCTTGCGCTTCAAGAGGATAATATCATTCTCAAGACCCGAAACACGCGAGGACTGCAACAACACCTCCTCCTTCTTCTTGGCCAGGTCCGCACGCGCAGAGGTGGTCTCGGATTTTTCCTTCTCTAACTCCCGCTCCTTTCCATCCAACGCGGCTTTGAGACGCTCGACCTCACCTTCAAAACTGCGCACGCGGTCTCGCTCCTTAGCAATGACTTGGTTGGTGGTTTCACAAGAGGACTTCCATTCCTGAAACGACTTGGCATGACGCTCTTTAGCGGACTTCGCCTGCGCCAGTGCATCAGACAGAGCTTTGGATTGTTCCACACAATCTTTGTTGTGCTTGTCGAGCACATTCTTGAACGCAGCCTTGCGAGCTGCTAATCCGCGCCGCACCTCGCTCAGCGTAACAACATCCATAGCTAAGCCAGCAGCACCATCCTGAAGAACCGCAAGACGATCCCGCTTAGCCGTATACTCTCGCTCAGCGGGAGGAATGGAACCCAATAACCATTCTTCACATGTATCTATTGGAAAGAATCGACCATCTTCGCGGACAGACCAAACAGGCCTATAAACAGGCCCGGTAGCAACATCCAACCTGAGCCCAGCGGAAGCTATTCCTGTAGTGTCGGCCTTCTTGGGATTGTCACTGCTGGAAGGCATAGTTTCCCTCACCGACCCACCGCCGTCACTACCACCCACTGAACCACCACCAGAGGATAAGTTGATGTACTCAGCATTATCAAAAGCACCACATGCAATCCCGGTGTCGTGAGGATGCTCCCCACCGCCCAGCGATGTAGGCTGCATCCCGAAGCCTTCATCCTTATCACCACTATCAACGCCCTTCCCTTTCTCTTGCTCTTTTCTCCTGTTCTCTTCCAACACTTTAGCCTGCTGCAGCTCTACTTCGTGAGCTTGATCAGCCCTTCTCTCCTCGGCAGTTCGAACATCTCCCTGCTGTGGAGGCTGTTGACTCATTTCCGTCACATCCGGACGCCCGCTACCCTTACCCTGTGTAGAAGCAACAGGCGGAGTAAGACCAACAGGCTGAGAGCCAGGCACCTCGGACAACATTGGCCCGTCGGGGAAGAGCAGAGGAACACCTATGACAACAAAAAAGTGGAAGTAAGAGAAATGAGGATACAAATGCACAAACAGGAAATGATACACAAGGAGGTACCTGGTTGAACCTCTTTCACAATCTTGGAGGCCAAACGGGGACGTTTGTGAGACACCACCAAACGGACCTTCAAGTTAGAAGCCGGAGAATCACTCTCAGGCACTTTCCATTTGGCGGAGTCCATCATGCTCACCACATCCTTCAACTTCTTCCCGGCGCCGTGACTACCTCGCCCGGATTCCCTGCCAGGACGGTGTAACACCCCAACCGACGGCGGAAACATCGAGGTGTCACATATGAATGATTGTTCAGTAGCTCATGGTAATACATATGTTTAAATAATCCTTTATTTCATTTCAAAATTTAATTACATTAAAGTCTACATCAAATAATCAAACAAAGCTTAAAACTTCAAACGTCTCCTCATGCTAGCTCTAGATTTCAAGCATCATTATTTCCTGTTGAGTTGTAAAAATGGGGGGGGGGGGGTCAACTAGAAGTTGGTGGGAATACATAAGCCATGTCAAGCAATTAAGTTTAAGAATAAAAGTTTAGCAATTCAAATGTCTATCGTAAGTTTAAGTCTACATGAATAAACATGAAGTGTTGAATGCACATAATCAAACCTCCGACTAGTTTAGGTCCATCCTATCATCCACGGTTCACCTTAATATCATGTTGGAACGATAACAATCACCCGCGCTCCCCATAAAAGATGGTCAACGAATCTAGGTGGGATTGTCAATCCAATAGATCTATTATTGAGTATCGTCGGATTGGCCATAGCTAATGATTATGTATGTTGAAGTTTAAGTCTAACTGTTGCTGTTGTCTAAATCATGAGGCATTAAAGTTTACAACTAGACATGTATGTAGAATTGCTTAAGTATGATGTTGCAAGTATAAAGAATTGCATAAACATGGTTACGTAAACTCACCTTAGCAAACTATTAAGTCTCGAGAAATAGAATATGTGTAGCCCCAAAGTTGCCAATTATTACCCTATGTATAAGTTAACAAATAAGTCTAAGTCTATCTAGTCTACAAGTATTTTCTAGGGTTTTGAATTTGGGGATAAGTATTTGTTTGATTAATAATCAAATTGTTTAATAAATAAGAGAAATTCGATAAATAAATAAACAAAAGTCTTCTTATAAATTTTAGATTAAAGATAGCCGCATTATAAAGTTTTAAGTATGAAAATAATTTTTATAAAATTATTTTCCTAAAAATAGATTATTTAATCTATTTATTTCAAATTGTCAAAATATAAGTTTAATATCTAAAAATATTAAAATAAAAGAATTTTTAAATTAAAAATTTTATTTCTGTTCTAAATAGATAGAAATAATTTATATAAAATTTTGGTGCAAAAATATTGAAAAATGAATTTATTATGATTTATTTATGATTAAAACTAACAAAAATTGATTAAAAATATTAAATAAATGATTTTTCAGAAATAAAAATCATTTCAGAAATGTTTAATGTTATATAAATTCAGAATAATTTTTGTGAGAATTTATATAATCGTTTTGATATTTTTATAGAATTTTATAATTAAAATAGAATAAATTTGAAAAATATATTATATATATTAAATAAATAATTTTTGGAAAACTAAAAATTGTATGTTAATCTTTTCTACTAGAATAACATAAATAATTTTTGTAGAATTTATAAAGGAGTTTTAGTATTTTAAAACCAATTTTAAATATAAGTAAATATATATAAAGCTTAAAAGATAAAAAAAAATGTTTTGTTGAAGCTGGGAATCGAACCCGAGTCTAGGACCGGTTCGCATTTTAATCACAAGCCTAGCCACCAACTGGGCTAGACCCTGATTTATAATCCTTTTAAAAATGAGAATAAAAGTTTGTGGGATACGGGACATGAACCCGCGTCCCTTTGTTCACAAACAGACAGACACAACCACTTGATCTAGATCAGTGGTTGTGTTTGTCTTGCTTCTGTTTTAAATAAATACACGAGTCTGCAGTGTTTTATCCCCAAATCAAAATGATCGAGCCCTAGTTTCTGTAATTATCAAATCTAACAAACAATAACCCGATTAATCATAGGGTTATTGTTTGTAGATGGCCGATGAACAAAACCTACAAAAGAATTGATACTTACAAAGCTTTAATCGTGTTAATTAATCGGTCAAACAGAAAAGTCAATTGCGAACGAAATTAAGCTTTGAAAGGTGATTTATAACAGAAATTTGGAGATGAAGAAGAGTATATCGGCGAGTTGAGAGTGAAATAGAGGGTTCAATTTATAGTGGAAAGGCTCAGGTTAGCAAAATGGAAGGTTTGACCCTATTAAACATGATGATGCGATGATTGACAAAAATGGGGAATGTTTTAATGATAATTGGTTGTGTATTGGACACGTATCAGTCAAACAAATCATCAATCATTCCATAAGAGGGGTCAAACGCGTTTTGTATGGATTAATTATGTTGATTGATCTTGCAGTTGACTTTCTAAGTCAACTTGCTAGATTCTAAACATGGTATATAAATAAAACGCGTGGGTATGTTGACAGAAATGTAGTGTAGATCAGTTGGTTGTGTGGTGGGTGCTTGTTGATCCGGCCATGGGCTCGGGTTCGAATCCCGGCCCATGCCTTTATTTTTTGATAATTATTTCAATAATATAAAGATGTTATAAGTATATAGTATAGTATAAGGGGTCCAAATGCGCCACAGAATATTTTTAAAAGGACGATAAATGATGAAATTTGACGTTTTATTAGTAATAACTGTAACGTACAAGAAATTTAATGCGAAATGTTACAGTCTCCCCTACTTTTAGGAACTTTGTCCCGAAGTTTATTGAAAACACAGGGTTGAAGATGATTGGGTAGAAATTAGGACAAGTGTGGTCTGGAAATTTTGTGTTAGGACACGACATGAAGAGAATAATCTTGTTTCAAATAACTTGGATAAGAGTGTAGGATTAGGTGTGTCTTGAAATCGCAAGGAGAATAAGAATCTTAAGTTTTAGGAGTCCTAAAAGGAGTGAGTTGATGGACTATTGAAAGACTAAATGAACTACCAGGTAACTACGTTTTATAATTGGTCAACTACCGAAAACCTTGATAGAATTTCACACTACCTTAACGTACCTGTAAATTCATGATTACGTTCTGGACCGCAATCACCAATTTACCTTACATTAGGGTTTTGTGTCCTTCTATGACTCTACCGATTGTTGAGTAGGTTCGATAGCCTCCACCAGTCGTTGAGCAGGTTGTAGGGCCTCTCCCGACTGTTGAAAAGACATGATGACCTCTACCAATCGTTGAGTAGGTTATTTGGTAGTCAACTAACTGTTGAACAAGTACTTCATCCACTATCAGTGTAGCATTTAATGCCAATTGATAGTATGTTTATGTAAGCAAGTTTATAAGTATAACGAGTATGGTTTAGATATTGATATAACAATTAGTTCACATTCAAGTAAGCATGCATCCAAGTGTTGTGATCATACTAGATAAACGACTCTCATGTAAAAGACAAAAATTCCAATACTTGAATCAAAGCGTCAATACATAGAATTTTAAATGCAAAATAACATTCAAACGGTGGAGCTTGTTGTTAAGTAGTTGGAGGGTCCCTAGCAGGATTATTTGGAGCAGTAAGGGCGTTTGCAGCAGGAATTCGACAAACATTCGCAAGATGCCCATACCTTTGACAATTGGTACACTGACGGCAGGGCACTTGGGTCGGGTGGTGATACTGACAGGTGTCACACTTAGGTTGGTTCCCGTTATATTGTTTCTTGTTGGGTGGGACAGTGGCGTCTATTGCAAAATTTCTGACCTTGCGCCTTCCATTGGTTGAGGCCTCAGTTTTAATTTCAACGGCAGGTTGGGGAGTATCCTTCGCAACAGTTTTCTTTCCCCCTTTCCGAGTCAAGGTTCCTGCCTTCACATGGTTATCTGTTAGGGTGGCCGCCAAACGCTTTGCTTCCTCCAGAGTAGCAGGGTTCCTTCCCCACACCGTGTCCTGAATCTGCATGGGTAAGCCACCAATGTATTTTTCGATCGCAATAGGCAAGGGGGTGACCTTGTGTCGTAGCAGTAGACTAAGTTCGTGAAAACGAGTGTTGTAAGCAAGGTTTTCTCCACTATCCTGGGCAAGATCGTGAAACTCGTCTTCCAATTTCTTGATTTCATTACGAGGGCAGAACTCTGCCTTCATAATGTCTTTAGCTTGATCCCAAGTTAAGGCCAGTGCGACTTCAGCTCCACGGGTGCGCTTTTCCTCATTCCACCAAGTGAGTGCTCGTTTGTGAAGAACACTGATAGCATAACGGACCTTGAGGTTATCGGGACACTCACTATTTATGAACGTATTCTCGATACCCTCGAACCATTGTAGGAGTCTAGTAGTGTAACGACCCGATTTTCACCGAGTCGTTACCGATTGGTAGTTAGTTTCCTAACTAGTTTTATAGTTTTCATTTCACACTTTTAAAAACCGGTTTCTTGCACTTGTATCACAACCAACATTTTAACTCAAAACATCATTATATTATACATCCAAAAACCATAATTTCCACATCATGTTTGGCCGAAGCCTTACAACCTTTAGTTTTGAAAACGTCACACTACAACACGATTCTACTTTATTTATAAACATCAAACTTCATTCGACAAGTTCACTAACACCATAACTGAGCTCGGGTTCCATGATAATCTCCTGAAATGTATGTTTAAAATACGTTAGTCGAAACTAGTGAGTGATGCCAAGACTTTAACAATCTTTTAGACACATGCATGTAATCGTCCGGTCATTCTATTTTGCGAGTATAGATCGATTATGCATGGTCCCGTAGCCTCTAATCGGCCCGGGTCTATACTCTTTGATACCGAATGGATCCACTCTACGTAGTTTCTATTCGACCGGTTTCTATTATTTCTATTAGATCATGATCAAGTGATGATTTTCAAAGACAACAAACATACATCTACCCCAAATCATTTAAAAGCTATTATGGGGTGCAAACACTCACTTGTTGTTCTTCCACTTGAGTTCTAAGATTGACGACTTGCTCGGAAATTATGCGGACTACCTGTTTATTACATAAACACGATTACAAATACACACATATATGTTAGTTAGCTGACCATTACAGCTTAGGTATATAAATACGTAGGTAAGCTGGCCATTACAGCTTGGCGCTCGTGATTTCTACAAGTTAAGGTTTAGAACTTACCCGGATTTAATCTCTATAATAGGCCGGTTATCTTATACTTCCAACCGTAGCCTATTTTATATGGATGGATCTTACTGTTCTATAAAAGTAGAAGGTTTAAAAGAGTTAGTAGTGTTGCTTGGGAAGGGTTTGCGATTGAAGGTGGAGAGGAGAAGGAGTGGTTTGCATGTTGAGGAAGATGAAGTGAGTGGTTTTGGTGGGGTTCGATGTACGCAGGTGGGTTATAGGGGAGAGGTTTCATGCAAGTGCAATCATGTTCCTATAATATAGGTCATCTAGGTGTGGGTTAATGGTGAGTTGGAGTGCATAGGTGAAGCATCCTTAATGAATGGCGGCATCCATTCATCTTCCGAATGGGCCGAGTAATACACAATTGTAGATGGGTCTAACTCTTCTAACTTAAAGATTATGGGCCCAAGGTTATTTCTAAACTATAATTATTTCAGCCCATATTCAATCGGTCCACTTATATTACTAAGTGGTTTAATATATCGGCCCTTAATTAGATCCAAAAGCTTGGCCCATTATATCGAGTCTGATGATCCATCTATATCTTAAATGGGCCGGACACTCATTGGGCTAAGATAACTTAATTGGGCCGGACTGGTCCAAGTTTTATCATCCGGGTAAGGATATTGGGCTACACCTTAAGGTGGCCCAATATTATTTTAATAATTTTTATTTCGTTTGGTCGTTACAAGTGAACTTAGGGGGATTACAGGTATTAAAGTGCTTAAGAGTGCAAGCTGGGAGACCATTCCCGTTTCCATTGTGGTTTCCATTACCGTTTCCGTTGCCGTTTCCGTTTCCATTACCGTTTCCGTTCATCTGGATGACTTGAGCCAGTAAGTTAGGAACCAGAGTTGTGATCTGTTGTGCCATTTGTTGAGAGATGATCGCAGCTAGTTGAGCATCAACGCCATTGTTGTTGTTGTTATTGTTGTTGTGGTTAGCGTCGTGATTATGGATATGGTTGTCGTCCCCTTCCTCATGGTTCTCACCATTGCTATTGCGAGTGCTGCGACGTAGAGGCATGATCTGTAAGAGACACAATGAAATGAATGAGATAATATAAGGATTGTAATCATTTATTCATTAATTAAAACGAATAAACGAAAACGTTGACTTATCAAAGATTTTATATTCTAATAACATAGTGAAGACATGCTTTAGCCTATAAGTGACCACTCATCCCGAGAATTCCCAGGTAGGCATCCGGGTCCCTCGTCTGATTGGGATATATGCGCAATGCCAACCTAGACAGAAGACTCAGAATACAGGCGTTCACCCTTCCAGATTGCACGTGTTCGTTATTAAAATCTAGAACTTCGACGAGATCTCAAGGTGGTTCGACGAGAGCAATCTTCTTGTAGGGATTAAAGTAGGGATAAGAAGTAGGAGGGAGATAGAGAATAACAAGTAAAAGGAGCAAATACTGGTTATAATCCCATGGTTATAGACTAGATTATCTTTCTAATAACCTAATTCCCTATAACCATGGCTCTGATACCAATCTGTAACACCCCAACCGATGGCGGAAACATCAAGGTGTCACATATGAATGATTGTTCAGTAGCTCATGGTAATTCATAAGTTTAAATAATCCTTTATTTCATTTCAAAATTTAATTACATTAAAGTATACATCAAATAATCAAACAAAGCTTAAAACTTCAAACATCTCCTCATGCTAGCTCTAGACTTCAAGCATCATTATTTTCTGTTGAGTTGTAAAAATGGGGGGGGGGGGGTCAACTAGAAGTTGGTGAGAATACATAAGCCATGTCAAGCAATTAAGTTTAAGAATAAAAGTTTAGCAATTCAAATGTCTATCGTAAGTTTAAGTCTACATGAATAAACATGAAGTGTTGAATGCACATAATCAAACCTCCAACTAGTTTAGGTCCATCCCGTCATTCACGGTTCACCTTAAAATCATGTTAGAACGATAACAATCACCCGCGCTCCCCATAAAAGATGGTCAACGAATCTAGGTGGGATTGTCAATCCAATAGATCTATTATTAAGTATCGCCGACTTGGCCATAGCTAATGATTATGTATGTTGAAGTTTAAGTCTAACTGTTGTTGTTGTCTAAATCATGAGGCATTAAAGTTTACAACTAGACATGTATGTAGAATTGCTTAAGTATAATGTTGCAAGTATAAAGAATTGCATAAACATGGTTACGTAAACTCACCTTAGCAAAGTATTAAGTCTCGAGAAATAGAATATGTGTAGCCCCAAAATTGCCAATTATTAACCTATGTATAAGGTAACAAATAAGTCTAAGTCTATCTAGTCTACAAGTATTTTCTAGGGTTTCGAATTTGGGGATAAGTATTTGTTTGATTAATAATCAAATTGTTTAATAAATAAGAGAAATTCGATAAATAAATAAACAAAAGTCTTTTTTTGTAAATTTTAGACTAAAGATGGTCGCATTATAAAGTTTTAAGTATGAAAATAATTTTTATAAAATTATTTTCCTAAAAATAGAATATTTAATCTATTTATTTCAAATTGTCAAAATATAACTTTAATATCTAAAAATATTAAATTTAAAGAATTTTTAAATTAAAAAATTTATTTCTGTTCTAAATAGATAGAAATAATTTATATAAAATTTTGGTGCAAAAATATTGAAAAATGAATTTATTATGATTTATTTATGATTAAAACTAACAAAAATGGATTAAAAATATTAAATAAATGATTTTTCAGAAATAAAAATCATTTCAGAAATGTTTAATGTTATATAAACTCAGAATAATTTTTGTGAGAATTTATATAATCGTTTTGATATTTTTATAGAATTTTATAATTAAAATAGAATAAACTTGAAATATTTATTATATATATTAAATAAATAATTTTTGGAAAACTGTTAGGACAAAAAGGATTGGTGAAACCACTTTTGCAAACCTTAGTCTAATTCACTTCTGTCAAAATACTCTATGTATAGAACTGCTGAAGAAGAAGGTTCAAACTGCTGAAGAAGAGATTCACAAGTGCTGAAGAAGAAAAGTCATCAGAAGTTCTGAAGTTCAAACCAGACACTTCTACTAAAGAACTACTGAAGACAAACTACTCATCAGTAGTTTGTCATTCATCAGTACTTACATGAAGTTCTTTTCCACCGCCTTTGTATATCAGTAGTTTATTACTTTAGTATTTCTTTTTGCTTTATGTACAAGTTCCAAGACTGCAACTTGTTGCAACTTGTTTCTGAACTTGCTTTTTGGCAAGGTTCATGTATTTGTAAAGTCTATAAATAGAAGGGTTCATCCCTCTGTTTTAGACATTGATTTTAATAAAAAAATCCTTCAACACTTATTATTGTTATTTCCATTTCATGTTTATTGAGAATCTGTCAAAGTGTTTCATTCTCATTCAATACTTAGATTCTCAATAAATACTTGTCATTTATTAGTTCTTGAATCCAGGGGGAGTAATAACTCCTGTTGATAAGTGTAGCTTTAAACTTATAACATTCCTCTGTGCTATCACTCATCAAGAACTTGCTAAACACTTAAGTGTCAACTAGCAAGTTCAAACAAAAGAGCAATATACTGATCCAACAATTGGTATCAGAGCACTGGTTAATCTGATCACATATCAATCTAACACATTGAGAATCAGACACAGGCTCTTATTGATATTCAATAAAGGATTATAAGCTCACTTTTATCAACATCCATCACTTTAAGAGATATTTGACAAATCAATACTCTTTAAAATGGATCCTCATAATACTGGTTCTGCCACTAAACCTGCCATGCTTGTAAGAAATGAATATAACATATGGCAAATGAGAATGGCACATACCTTATCACAGACCAACACAGGTTGTTGGAGATCTGTGATATATGGTCCTCATAAACCAGTAAATATAAATCTTGAAACTAAAGAAGAGATTCCAAAAGAACCAAAAGACTATACTGACGATGATTTCCTAAAACTTGAGCTTGATGCAAAAGCTTTCTCTATGTTGGCAATGGCACTCCCAAATGAAATGTACTCTGGCCTATTACATTGTGATAGTGCCAAAGAGCTTTGGTACTGCCTAAAAGAACAGTTTGGAGGAACTGAAGAGGTGATTGCCAACACCAGAGAAATCTTGGCTCAACAATATGAAACTTTTGCTCACATCAATGGGGAAACTTTAACACAGCAATTTGAAAGATTTTCCTTATTAATATCTGAGCTAAAGCTAAATGGTCAGACCTACACAACTGTATCTATGCTTCATAGATTTTTAAGGTCTTTACCTGATAAATGGGAAACATACTCAATAGTCTTAAGATCTTCACCAGACTTTAGCTCCCTCACTCTTACAAAACTTCATGGGAGATTACTTACTTTTGAGAGAGAAATTGATCAAAAGAAAAAGTTACAAAGTTCTGGCAAAACTGCTGATGACTATCTACCAGGTAGTACAACACTATTGGGACAAGACTCACCAACTTGTTCAAATAGTTTTGGATCTTTTGACCACATTGACATAACTGCTGGGAACTCATCTGAAAGATCATTCCCAGGTTATGACAATAATGACTTTGGTCAAACTGCTGATAACATGTGTTTTATCATGGATGATTTAAATAGTTTCAGCAGTGATGACCTAGAAGAAATGGATATTTTGCACCAACTGGCCATGTTAAGTTTAAAAACAAATAATTTTACAAAAGGTTAGGAAGGAAGTTTCCAGGACTTAACAGTTCTACAAAAATTGGTTTTGACAAATCTAAACTTAGATGTCACAAGTGTCAAAAGTTGGGACACTTTGCTAGAGAGTGTAGAAGCTCTAGCTTTAACCAATCTCATGCTGGAAACAATTTTAACCCCAATTATAACAGGAATAATGGAACATAAGGGAGTGCACATTTTGTACAGGCACAAGCTCCACAACACCAATATGTGCCACAAGTACAATATGTACAGATGCCTGCTCAACAGATGCAGAGCCAACAATCAATCCCTCCCTTTCCAGCTGCTCAACAACCTCTACAGCAACAACAACCCTCTCAACAAAGTTTATTTACTTCAGGGTATGTTGACTGGAGCAGTCTTCCTTTTGACACCACAGAGTGCAATCCTGATGCAAACAACAAAATGTTTGACATCAACTGGGGAGAGCCTGACAATGGCAGAAAGAACTTTGCCTTAATGGCATTTGAGGGATGCTCCTCAAAATCTGCCTTGTCACAGGTATCAAAAGAATCTTTGACAAAACTATGTTCAAATTCATGCAAAGAATCTTTTGCTCTCATAAGAGAGACAAATGTGCACTTACAAGGAAAAGCAAATGACTCTGAGAGAAAATTCACTCAGATGAAATGTGATTTAGAAAGAAAACTTTCTGCAAAAACAAAAGAAGTTTCTAAATTATCTAACTCTGCTATTGAAACCCAAGCACAAATTAAAATCATGATTAATGACCTAGGGAATGTCAGACAAGAGCTTGCTGACACCAAGGTCACATGTGAAAAATGGGTGGAATCTTGTAAGGGGTACCAACTATTGCTAAACAAACAAAGTGCTTCAAATGTTAGGTTTGGCATAGGGTACAATCACACTGAAACACCAACAGATTTCTCTCCCAAAGCTACTGAAGATGGGAGAAAAATTGTTTCAGGTGAAACTTCTGAAGAGGAAGAATGCACATCTTTCCATGCAAACTTTCTAAAGTCACACAAAGAAAGTTCTTCAGAAGTACTGATTAAATCGAACTTTAAGCCATCAGTAGTTCTAACCACATCAGGAGTTGAGAACCTGAAAACTACGGATGACCTAAAACCAATCAAAACAGTCAGAAACTTGTCTTTGAAAGAAAAGACAAAAGAATGTGAAATTTGTGGTTTGTTCAACCACAAAACAGAATTTTGCAGATATAGAAAATGTATTCAGTTCAACAAGAAAAATCAACAACTGGTTGTGGGAAAACAAATAAAAAATGATTATGTAAAAACTTTTTCTCCCAAGAAACAACAACCAGCAAAAACCTTTTCTCAGAAAAAGACAAAATCTCAACAAAAGTCTTTTTCTCAAAATTCTCTTTCAGTAGTTAGACCTGAATCATCAGCAGTTTCACAAACTGCTGAGATTAAAGATCTTATGAACTTGGTACAACTACTGATGACCAAAGTTGATGGTGGTCCTCAAAAGGATACCACCATTGTTCTTAATGCAAAATCCATTGCCAAAAAGACATGGATTTCTAAACTTGGTCAAGAACAAACTGTAAATGTTCTCAAGAGCAAACCCAAAGCCAAACTGGCTTGGGTTCCTAAATCTAACTAATTTGCTATCTTGTGCAGAGAGTTTCCAGAGGCTTAAATAGCATTTGGTATGTAGACAGTGGAGGCTCAATGCACATGACAAGATGCAGATACCTGATAAACAATTTTATCAGCCAAAGAGATGGATCTGTATCCTTTGGGAACAATGCTAAGAGATTTGTGCTAGGACATGGCAATGTCTCCTCTGGAAAAATACAGTTTGACAAGGTCAATCTGGTTGAAAACCTTGAGTACAACTTGCTGAGTGTGTCACAAATGTGTGATAAAGGATATTCTTCCTTTTTCACAAAGACAACATGCAAGATCATATCACCAGAAGGCCAGAAGTTGATAGAGAAGATCATTGAAGATCATACTTTGTTAATAGCCAAAAGATGTGGCAATGTCTATGCAGTGGACATTGAAAAAGACAAAGTACTGAACAACACTGCCTGTTTCTTATCAAGGGCATCAACTTCGGAAACTGATCTCTGGCACAGGAGACTTGGCCATGTGAACTTTAAAACCATAAATAAAGTCACAAAAATGGGCTTGGTCAGAGGTCTACCCTTAAAAGTATACCAGTGTCAAGAACACTGTGTATCCTGTTTAAAGGGTAAACAGCATAAGTCCTCCTATAAGTCTATTGAAGAATCAAAAACAACTGCATGTCTTCAACTACTCCATATGGACTTATTTGGGCCTGTAAAAATCACGAGCCTTGGTAAAAAGAAGTACTGCTTAGTCATCATTGATGACTACTCAAGATTTACATGGGTATTCTTCTTATTTTCCAAGGATGAGGCTGCTGAAATCATCAAGTTCTTCATTCTACAAGTAGAGAAGCAATACTCTCTACCTGTCAAAACCATTAGAAGTGATAATGGGACAGAGTTCAGGAACAAAACTCTGGATGAATTCTGTTTGTCTAAAGGGATTATTAGACAATTCAGTGTTGCCAGAACTCCTGAACAAAATGGTGTGGTAGAAAGGAAGAACAGAACATTAATAGAAGGAGCAAGAACAATGTTAGCTGATTCTGGCCTACCTTTATACTTTTGGGCAGAAGCAGTTAACACATCATGTTATGTTCAAAATAGAGTTCTTGTTGTCAAGAGACATTCAAAGACTGCCTATGATGTTCTTCATGGCATGAAGCCCCTTATCTCCTTTTTCAAGGCTTTTGGGTGTCAATGTTTCATCTTGAACATCAAGGAATCTATTTCAAAGTTTGCTGCCAAAGTTGACTCAGGTTACTTTCTTGGTTATTCCTCAACTAGAAAAGCCTACAAGGTTTTTAACTCAAGAACCAGGATAGTAGAAGAAACACTGAATGTCAAGTTCAATGAGTCAAAACACACTCTCATTCCAGCACATCCTGCTGAACTCTTTGACCATGACAACTTCCATTTTGAACCTGAAAAGACTGTCACTTCATACAAACCTACTTATTATGGTGATCAAAGGTTTGATGATGAGGATCCAGCACCATGGACTCCTCAAACAGTCATTAAGTCAACTTCAAAACCATCAGAAGTTTCACAAACTTCTGATTCAACAAATACTGAAGGACAAACTCAAACATCTGCTTCAGCACCTGCAACTACTGAAGACACTGAAACTGCTGAACCAGATATAATAGACCTTAGTAGTTTGTTTGAAGAACATGAGCCACCAACACCTGTCAGTGGTTTACAACAACTGATCGAACACAAAGACCATCCACTTGATCAAATCATGTGTGATATTGCATCAGGTGTTCTTACAAGAAACCAGCTTTCCAACTTTTGTCTATTCTCAGCATTTATTTCACAGTTGGAACCAAAGAAGTACTAGGAAGCCCTCAAAGACAACAATTGGGTGTAGGCAATGCAAGATGAATTGCTTCAATTCAACAAGCAACAGGTTTGGGAAATCTGTCCCTTACCACCAAACAAGCAACCAATTGGCACAAGATGGGTTTTCAGGAACAAACAAGATGAAGCTGGTACTATAATTAAGAATAAGGCAAGACTGGTAGTACAAGGTTACTCTCATGAAGAAGGAATTGACTATGATGAAACCTTTGCTCCAGTTGCAAGGCTTGAAGCCACCAGGTTATTTCTGGCCTATGCCATTTCCAACAAAATAAAAGTTTATCAAATGGATGTCAAGAGTGCATTTTTGTATGGAAAGATAAAATAGGAAGTGTATGTTTGTCAGCCACCTGGGTTTGAGGATCCTTCTCATCCTGAGTGGGTGTACAAACTAGACAAAGCTCTTTATGGGCTCAAACAGGCTCCAAGAGCCTGGTATGATACACTTTCAACCTTTTTACACAAAAATAACTTCACAAGAGGTGCCATTGATAAAACTCTTTTCATAAAACATGTTGGAAATCATGTCTTACTTGTTCAAATATATGTTGATGATATCATTTTTGGTTAAACAAACACAAAATTGTGTGATGAATTTAAGAAACTCATGCAATCAAAATTTGAGATGAGTACAATGGGAGAACTGCAGTACTTTCTGGGACTGCAGATTAAACAACAATCAAATGGAACTTTTATACATCAATCAAAATATGTTAAAGAATTATTAAACAAATTTTCTTTACAAGACTGTAAATCATGTTCCACTCCCATGACACCAACCACACAAGTTGAACCAGATGATCAAGGAAAACAGGTTGATCAAACCATGTATAGATGTATGATAGGTTCCCTTTTATATCTAACTGCTTCTAGACCAGATATTATGTTTTCAACATGTGTCTGTGCTAGATATCAATCAGCTCCTAGGGAATCACACCTTATTGCAGTCAAAAGAATCTTCAGATATCTGAAAGGAACTCCTACACTTGGAATTTGGTATCATGCTTCAAGCAATACCAAGTTATCAGCTTTTTCAGATAGTGACTATGCAGGGTGTAAAATGTTAAGAAAATCAACATCTGGTGGTTGTCAATTCTTGGGAAACTGTCTAGTGTCCTGGCAATCAAAGAAACAAACATCTGTTGCAACTTCAACTGCTGAAGCTGAATACATTGCAGCTGCAAGTTGTACATCACAGATACAATGGCTCCAATATCAACTTCTTGATTATGGAATCAAAGAGACCAAGACACCATTGCTTGTAGACAGCAAATCTGCCATTAGCATCATTCAAAATCCTGTTCAGTTTTCAAAAACTAAACACATTGAAATCAGGTATCATTTCATAAGAGATTGCTATGAAAAAGGCAAGATTGAAGTGAAACATGTAGCAACAGCTAATCAAATAGTTGACATATTCACTAAACCCCTTGACACATCAACATTTCAGAAGTTAGTATCCATGCTAGGGATGCTAAATTTGTAAGTGTTTCTCTTTATTTTTCTGCAAATTTTTTTTATTTTTCACTTACATCTGAAGAAAAACTTCTGAAAAGAGAGAAACTACAGATGAACAGAACATCAGTATGGGGATATTTTCTGAAAAGTGATTAACTTCTGATAAAACAACCTTCAGAAGTTATGAATAAAGTATTTATAAAATATTTCTCATCAGCTGTTCAAAACTGCTGAAGAGAAAGTGGGAACTACTGATGAAAATAATTCTTCATCAGCAGTTTAGTCAAAAAGGGCAAATCAGACTTTTCCCATCATCAGAAGTTTGACCTAGTCAGTTTAAAACTTCTGATAAAGAGGTTTTTAACCTAGGCGGTTTAAAACTTCTAATAAAGAAGATCCAAGCGGTTAAAAACTTCTGATAAATATCTTTTTTCAACACTTATCCATTCAAAAACAAAAATTCCCTCCTTCTCTCTCAAGAAAGCTCTCAAACCCCTGAACCTGCAACATAAACACTGTTCGATTCATACACACACACAAAACCACATGGCTTTAGTTCTTAAACAGGGACACAATCTCAGAGCCTACTTTGAAAAACAAGAAGGCTGGTCCCAATATGATGAGATCATTGATCTCGTCGTCAAATCCCAATATTTCACCGCTCTCACAATAGACCCACCAATACATCTTGAAACTCTCAATGAGTTCTGGGCTAATGCTGAGACAGTGATGGTGGATGATGAAGTTATCTCTCTCAACTCAACAATTAAAGGGAGACAAATGGCCATCACACCGGCCATACTTACAAACAGACTGGGGTTGAATGATGTGAATGCCCCTGAAAAGTTTGACAACTCTGCAATCCACCTAACCATGACTGAGTGTGGTTATCAAGGTACTCTCTCATAAGCTACTATCTTTAAAAAGTATTTGAACCAAAATATAAACTTTTGTTTCATTATATAATTATGTGCTTGAGTCCTAAAACAGGGTCTTATGACCAGATGCCCTCAACCTTTCAACCAATTTTTCATTCCATTGTGAATGAAACAAACTTCAGGGCATCAAAACTTTTCTTTAATGAGTTGGTGTTACATCACAATAACACTAAGAAAAAGTTTGTTATATCCAAGGTTCATTATGCAATGCATAATAAATGAACTGGGTAATGAGGTGCTTGTGGGTAAAACTGAAATTTTAAAACCCTTAACCTCACAAGCATACTCAAGGCACAACAAACAGGCTGCCTGGCCAGAAGATGACCAATGGGAACCAGAACCAGTCCCCATGGAACCCTCATTTTCCAAACCTACTCCACTAAAGGCCAAGAAACCCAAGGTACAAAAACAAAAACCCATCAAACCTAAAAGAAAAGCTGTTCAGGAGGTTGAGATGCCTAAAAAAACTAATGTGCAATCTGCACTTCTTAAAGATGTGACTGAAACATCATCTCAGTCTCATCCATCTCAACCCCACCAAGAGCACCTATCACAATCCTTTTTAAAAGAAAAAGACTTAAGAAAACTATTCCCATTGATTCTTCTTTTGAAACTGCTGAACCCACTGCCCAAACTACTGAACAAGCACCCCAAATTTCTGAACCAGACATTAAAATAGCCAAACTTCTCTCTGGGCTAAAAGAGAAAGTCCCATCTACACATGTCAGTCCCCATCAACCACATAAAACAGGGGACATAGCTTCAGAAATTGACATGGATGTGGACACTCACAACCCTAACCAAAGAGATGAGGATGAACCAGAGTCTCTAAGCCCAAACTTAGAAACTTTTGGTACTTTTGAGGCTGCTACTACTCATTTACCACCCAGTGGTGGACCTGAGGACAGAAGTAACATAGCTAAGACCTCAACTGTGGCAACTACTGATGAAGGCTTAATGCCTGAGGTAGGAAATCCTCTGAACCAAGAAAAAGAGGTACATGAGACAACTGAGTTGGGCTCAGCTCATGATGTAACTGATACAGTCCTCATTAAGGATGTAATCAGGGATTCAGATGATTCCATTGATTTGGATGATGTTTCAAAACACCAAACTACTGAATTGACGGCTACAAGTGAAGGTCCTGCACCTGGTGTATCTAAGCTCAAGAAGCTAGTCACACCATCTCAGGTTAAAGCCCACTCAATCCATGATTCCCCTAGAGTGGCATCTTCTGTACAACAAGAAGATCAACCAAAAACACACCCCTCACTACAAATGCCTACTCAATTCCCTGGGCAAACAAGCATAGACATGAACCAGCTATGCAGCCCAGATGGTCCCTTATACCACATGATGAGCACCCTCATCAAGAATCACTTCCAAACATACACATCTAACTTGGAGTTGTCCATGAAGAACCAATTGGGAGTGATACAGACGAAGATGAATGATCTTTCCAACAAGATTGACTACAACAGCAAACAGATTGCTCATCTTATAGGTCAGTTCTCCCAAGCTTCAACTTCAAAAGCTGATGAAGCCAAAAAGGGGGAGAAAATCAAGGTACATATGGATACACTTGAAGCCAGAAGAAAGGCAAGAGTGGCTATCCTAGCAAGAGATCAAAAAGATCAAGCCAGAAAAGAAAAACTGGCCCAACAATTTGGTATCTCTATTCAAGAAGTAGAAGATGCTGAAAAGACTGATGAATCCCAAGGGCAAAATGAAGAAACCTCTGATGGCCAAACTTCTGATGAAGAATCAGAAAGTACTGAAGACAATCCTTCAGTAGTTGACAAACCTTGAGTTGTTGTCAACCCATCAAAGGTTAACACTTCCAAGACTCAAACTACTGACCCTTCCAGATCAACTGCTCCTATTCAACCAACTTCTGTTCCTACTAGGCCTACTACAACAGTTACCACAAAGACTGTGCTAAACCCTTCTCCAATCTCTCAATCAGCAGAACTACTTGAGAAGAGTTTAGTGGCAGCCCAAAAGAAGGCCAAAGAAGAACAGATCTGGAAAACACTGGAAGAAAGGGATGACTTGGATCTAAGCCATGAAGAAAAACTTCAGGCTTATGAAGCTGAGCTCCAAAGGCAGGCTAGCCTAGACCAGATTGCTGAAGAAGATAAAAGACATCAACTGATGTCTTACATTACAAAGAACAGCAAAATCAAAGCCCACTCATTGAAGAGACTCTCTATGGAAGAGCTGACAAGAAGAGATCAACTTATTGCAGATAAACTTGCAACAAGTAAAGACACAAAGGCCTAGAGAGCTCAGATGATAGAAGAATTGGTAGCTAATGGTTATGGTTCAAAAGCCTCAGTGTCCAAATGGAAAGAAGAAAGATTGGTGGACACATATAGAAAATTTAAGGCTGCAAGGGCTGCAAATCCAGAGAAGTTTCAAACTGCTGAAGTTTCAACTTCAGTAGTTAGAACTTCTGGTGTTCAAAGAAGACCAGCTACTCAGAGAAAGAAATCAGAGGAGAATGTGAAGACTGATTTCAGAATGGTACTACTAGAAGGTAGTACAGTAGTCCATTCTGATTTTGATATAGAAGAAAAACCTCTGATCACACAATTCAGGGATCCTTCCACCTTTGCATATCAAATCCAGAAGACCATCACAGACAAACTGCACACTAAGGTAGTAACTGAACATCATTTGCCAACATTTCAGATAACTAATGTGATGCAACAAGAACAAGGAAGTGAATCCCACCTGAGTGTCACTGAAGTTGAAAACATTCAACACTCAGGAGAAACCCAGGGTACCACAATGGTTCCCTACACTTTAGACTTTGACAAGTCTAAAGAACCAATCATCAGAAAATATAGAAAAGCTTTACATAATAAAAGATCTATAATAAAAAAAATATAATAGAAAGGGGACATAGAAACGACAAGGGCAGATTTGTCTAGTATCCCGCCACTTCCTTTCATACCCGAGAAGAGGGCAAGAACCAGGTATCTTCCATGGACAAGTGGTACCATCAATAGGAATGACACATAATAGAAGTGATTTAACAGAATATAATAGAATATATTTTCCCCTCCAGAGTTAAATCTGTAAAGCATGTTTTATATAAAAGAATGTTATTAAACAATTATCAATAAACGAACTGGCCATTCATTTTATAAATTACACAACCTCACCAACTTTATGTTGACAGAAACTATTTTTGACATGTGTTCAGGTAACCCACCAGATACGTGACACCCTGCATTTTCAGGATATTACTTTTACTGAACTCTAGTTAACTTTCATGTACATTCGTGACTAAACACCTAACTAGGGTTAGTTAAGAAGGTCTTTCGATATTTTATGGGATAATAACATATGTTGGATGATATTAACGTACGTTATAACTAGGAAGGTTTTGTCTTGACACACACACGAGTCCTGTATCCCGAACGTTGGTGATTTGTCAAGCATACATAATCATATGATCTATTGGGTGATGATGAATGTGAATTAACATGCGTTTGTGAATTACATGTTTATGTGGATTACTGTTTTAATAGATAGTCAGTACGTAAACCCTACGAATTATGTGCATTCTGTAATTAACATATTATGAGATGATAAAAACAATAGTTTTTACATAAGTTAGTATGAATAATATTATCGAGACTATTCTCGGGATTGAAACCGTATTAACGGGCCCGGTTATAAAAAAAGGCCCATAAACCCGTAACCTTGGCCCATGGTCCAACTTTAAGTATATTATTGATAAAAAAAAAAAAAGAAACCCTAGAGGCTTCTTTGCGCCGTGAACCCCCAAGACACCCACCATCACCATCATTTTCAATCCTTCATCTATTTTCATCACTAATCCAAGTTAGTTTGGGTGCTATCTTGAGGTTTTAAAGATTCTAGCATTTCTAGGTACATGTTTTATGTGTTATTTGATGAATATTGATACTTGAAAAGTTGTAAAAACCTTAAAAATTATCTATATAAAAATCGCAAATAATAATTTTGTAAGGAGTTTTGATGTTTGTTGTACATGTTGATGGGTATTGTTGTTAGTAATCGAAACTAGCGTTATTGGTACGTAAATACATAGATTTAAATGTGATAATATGGATTGAATTCTGTTAATATGAGTTATTTTATGATTATGGGTTAATAAGAATGATTAGGGTTCATCAGAAGCATGTTATTAGAATTCTGATTTTCTGACAGATTCATTGTGACGAATTGTAGGGCTGTTATAGGGTGATTAACATGTGTAATCTGATTTTTTTCTGATATTAAAACTTAAATTATGATGTTAGCTTTTCAAAAAGTCCCAAATCATGCGTTTTGGACTTGTTTTGATATGTAATCATCATTTTATAAGTTTAAAGGTCATATCAGATTTTCGGAATTATAAATTGGGTCAACTTTAAACGGTCATAACTAGAGATTTACAAAGGGTTAAGTTATGAAATTTGGACAGTAGTTCAACATTGGAAAAGCTTGGCTTTTCCAATTGGATTCACCTCATTTGGGTCAAAACACAATTTTTGGGAATTTTTCTACTAAACTAACCTGCTGTGGAAATTTTCTGGACATAGCTGTGTTGTACGAATTTTAATAATTTTTGTGTTTGGTTGTGAGACAAAAAAAAATATGGCTTATCAAATGAATCCCAATGAATATTCAGTAAAACTTTGGGAGTTTAATTCGTTCGTTAAGTATTTTAAATAATTCGTTTTTCACAGCGTACAATCTGCCCTGAAAACGCAGATTGTGTAAGGGATGTTTACGTGACTATTTGGAGTCTTATATGGTATGTATTTGACATGAACATGCATGAATACTTATATGAGATGTGTATGAGGTATAAAACTGATAATAATCAATATGATCACCAACGGGATACGTAGGACTTACTTGTGCATGTAGAGTCATTAGGTGTCACTACACGGTTTGAACTTTAAAAGTCTTGGACAAACGAGTTGTATGGTGTGTTGGTTATGCACATATACTCACCTAGTGACATTTGTAATAACGAGTCGGTAGGTCATTTCTGTTTGAGGAATTTGGATTATTCACGTGCAACCTAAGGTGAGTTTCACTACTCTTTTCTCAAAAGCATGCGTCTCGGGTTGAGAAAACGTACTTAAGTTTTTTTAGTCCGGGTTGGGACTACTATTTTCTAGTCCGGTTTGGGACTACTTATACATCCCGGGTTGGGATGCTATGGATCCTTGTGTGGGTCGGTGTTTGACTCCTTGTGTGACTCGGGTTTTGCTAGTTCGCAAACTGTGTCCTTGATGAACTAAACCAACTCTATCATCTGTAAGTCCTTCACATACCGAATGAGTTGCCGGGTTATGGCAAGCGGGTTATTAGTTGATAGCGCTATTAGGTCTTACAAACCTCACACCGGCTTGGGGAGTGCGGGAATGAACTATAACTTAACAGATTTTATCATTGTTGATAGGCAATGATGTAAGGCATGCAGCTCACATTTGTGACTAAACGTACATCAGCAGTTCGGTATATCGGTGTTAGTTATCATGAATGGGTTAGCTACCCTTGACATGCGATGAACTAGTGTTTACACGGTTCTTGGAACCAACTCAATTACTTGTTTACGTGGTTTTGGAAACCAGAGCACTTACATATTCATTTACTTTACTTAGTGAACTCACCAACATTGTTTGTTAACCCACGATATACATGCTTTTGCAGGTAGTTAGCTTCCGGTGCCAGGATTAGCAAGCACTGCACACTTCACTGCATTTGGGGTCTTGGGCATACACCTAATTTACATATTATGCTTTACATTTTCTTTCATATGATTTTGATTTGGGCGCATTGTTTTGCGCATGGTTTTAAAAGGTTTAAATTTGGTTTACGCTTCCGCAGCTTAACCTAACTTGGTTTTTGAAAACGAACTAAATGGTTTTGTCATTTAGAGTTCGTTCATATGACTTATGGCTATGGGATCCTGGTATGTCATGCGCCTCGCGGTATAAACCCCGCAGTGGAAATTTGAGGGTGTGACAGATTGGTATTAGAGCCATTGGTTATAGTGTACTAGGACTGCATGTTGAGTCTACTCTATAATCATCACAGCATAAGTACACTCACAACTTAAGTGCACAACTAGCTTTTAGCAACATATATCTACAACACATGATTTCGGGAGATATGTTATCTTCTAGTTCTAGACCTAATCTTGAACACGTCTATGGTGGGAACCCAGGGTTACACCAGGTGGTGCATTACTGGGAGTAATATCCTAACAAACCTTGTGGATGAGGAAACAACAATTGTACAGGGGAGAAAGCCCTTGCGTGCGTTGTGGCACACGTACACAGGAAAGCTGCACGATGCGCATGATGTGATACCATCAAACCGAATCAACTGTGAAGAAATTCAAATACCGAGACTTATCCTTTTTCACTGAGCAAGGAGACAGTTAGTTTCTGTTCCTTGTTACTTGATCTTTCTTACTTCCATTTGAAATTCAGACGGGACTGGGTTAAACATATAGAAATTATTTCTTACTTTAGTACCTTACACCTAGTATGAGCGGGCGGACGTATGACTGCATATCCCTGTTACTCATAAGTATATGGTAGATTCATGGGAACACATTAGATTGGGGCTTGTTACACACACTCTTGGGGAGTTACGAAGGTCTGTGATGCAGTGCAACATCTCAAAGGAAGATGAAATCTACTAGTGACTGACAGTCACGATTGGAGGAATGAATGGTGTTTTTGACCATTGAGCTGACTTACACAGGACCGGAGAAGGAGACTGTACGCGATGAGAACCATATAACATTGACATCGCGAAAGAGGAAGGATAAGGGATGGAAGGGGAACCTGAGCAGGACGAGCACATGGGACGTGAGGATGAATGATCTACTATCTAAGACAGAGCGTGGCGACGATTGGCTCTTACCTTTTCTTACCTATCTTTTCTTTCTTTTTCCTTTACTATCTTATATAAGACTGAGTTCTTATGATCAACGATAGGGTGGTTGAGGCCCTCACATCTTTCCAAGCTAGTAAAGATCCATCTTGCTAAATCATTCGTTTCCCCTGACTTCCACATTTGAACTTTCTTATTCCTTGAACGCACATGCCACAACAACAACCTACCATCATATTTTCAATCCTTTTATTAGTCGTAAACCACGATAACACTAACGGAACTGAAGGAGACTGTCTGATTGCTTCGATAGTATAAGTCATTTCCATGCGCATTTGCACCGGGCAGGATGGGGTAATGTATGCTACATGCACACTCGATGAGTTACAGATACTTGGATGGAGAACGTTGCACCCTATGATGAAATCTAGAAATTTGACGGATGGGTCTGAGATCGGCACCTACACAACCAAGCTACGGGAGTTAGATACTTTGTGCTCAAATCTGTTTAACCTACTTTACCAGCGGGTCGAATTTCATACCAAAAGGGTGGGTCTCAAAGATTCGTGGCTTGGCCACTGCAGCTCACTTTTCCGAAGCATAGAGCTTCATCTTCTACTTTTGGTGATAGCAAGAGAACGTGGGATAGTGTGAGGTATAAGTCCTTCAACAAACAATAACCACAACGGTAACAACAACAATGGGGCTCGTGGAATAGCAATTGTGATTGGCTCTGGGGAAACTAGGACTGATAAAAATGTCGTGATGGGTACGACACTCTTGCTTCTATTTTATATGATACTGGTGCGAACTATAGTTTTGTGTCATCAAAACTTAGCAAACAACTAGGGATGGTTCCTACTCTTCTTGATACCCCGTACACCATAGAGCTAGCTGATGGGAAGCCTGTTGAGGTAACCCACACCCATTGTGACTGTATGCTCGAGTTGGATGGGCAATCGTTTGCCATCAACATTTTACCTATCACCCTTGGAAGCTTTGATCACGTGGTTGGCATGGACTAGTTGTCCAAGCATCCCGCTGAAATTCTCTGTCGGGAGAAGATTGTTCGTGTCCCCCTCCCAGGTGGAGAACTTTTATCTATATAGGGTAATCATGGTGGTGCCATGGTGGGCATCATCTCTTCTTGAAAGCCCAGAAGTGTATTCGTAAGGGCTATCCAGCCAATTTGGCTAACATATCTGACACTCGAGCTGAAACTGAAACTGAAACTGAAACTAAGATTGAGGGCATCCCAGTAGTCCGAGATTTCCCAGATATTTTCCCCAGAGGAACTACCTGGACTTCCACCTGTTCGTCAAGTGGAGTTTCAAATTGACCTTGAACCTGGAGCAGCTCCAGTTACACGCGCACCATACCACCTAGCACTAGGCGAACTTCAAGAACTGTCTACCCAACTCCAAGAGCTATTGGATAGGGGCTTTATTAGACCTAGTTCTTCGCCATGAGGAGCTCCACTTCTGTTTGATAAGAAGAAGGGTGGGAGTTTCCGCAGGTGTATTGGAAGTTGAACAAAGTAACGATTGAGAACCGCTACCCTCTACCTCGTATTGATGACTTGTTCGACCAGTTTCAAGGGTCGAGTTTCTATTCTAAGATTGACTTGAGGTCAGGATACCATCAACTGAGAGTCCGAGAGAAGGATGTGGCGAAGATAGCCTTTCGAACTCGTTATGGACATTATGAGTTTTTGGTGATGCCATTTGGGCTAACCAATGCACCGGCTGTGTTCATGGATCTAATGAACCGCGTGTGCAAGCCTTAATTGGACAAATTCGTCATTGTGTTCATAGATGACATACTGATTTATTCCAAGAGCAGGGAAGAGCACGAGCAACACCTACAGCTGATCTTGGAACTCTTGAGAAATGAGCAGTTGCATGCAAAATTCTCTAAATGTGACTTTTGGATTCGAGAAGTACAATTTCTTGGACATGTGGTTAACAAGGCAGGAATACATGTCGATCCCGCCAAGATTGATGCTATTAAAAAGTGGGAGACTCCAAAACTCCCACAGAGGTGCGCCAGTTTCTTGGTCTTGCGGGATATTATCGTAGATTCATTGAGGGATTCTCTAAGATCACTCAACCCCTCACTGCTCTGACACAGAAGGGTATTACTTACAAGTGGGAAGATGCCCAAGAATCTACTTTTCAATTATTAAAGTTGAAACTTTGCAGTGCACCTATACTATCACTACCTGAGGGTACAGAGGACTTCGTGGTGTACTGTGATGCGTCTATCCAAGGGTTAGGGTGTGTGCTGATGCAACGTGATAAGGTGATCGCGTATGCCTCACGTCAATTAAGGGTTCATGAGAAGAATTACACCACCCATGACTTGGAACTGGGAGCAATGGTTTTTGCTCTAAAGATCTGGAGGCATTATCTCTATGGGGCGAAGTGTACGATATTCACTGACCACAAGAGCCTCTAACTCATATTCGATCAAAAGGAGCTGAACATGCGACAGCGTCGATGGTCAAGCTTCTGAATGATTATGACTGTGCCATCAAGTATCATCCTGCGAAAGCTAACGTAGTAGCTGATGCCCTCAGTCGTAAGGAAACGAAACCCAAACGAGTGCTAGCTTTACAACTTACCGTACATTCTAATCTTCCTGATAAGATACGTGAAGCCCAAGGCGAGGCTTTGAAAGAAGAAAACATTGGGCTTGAAACTTTACATGGTGCAGATAAGCACTTGGAACTGAAGAGGGATGGTCTTCAATACTTTATGAATCGAGTCTCGATACCACGTTTTGGGGATCTCAGACAACTGGTGCTCGATGAAGCTCACACCTCTCGATATTCGGTACATCCTGTTTCGGACAAGAGGTACCAAGATCTTAAAATCTTTACTGGTGGCCAAACATGAAAGCTGAAATAGCCACTTATGTTAGTAAGTGCTTGACTTGTGCGAAGGTTAAGATTGAATATCAGAAACCTTCAGGCTTACTCCAGCAACCAGAAATCCCTATGTGGAAATGGGACGGAATTTCTATGGATTTTATCACAAAGCTTCCTAGAACGCCAATGGGCCATAACATGATTTGGGTTATCGTGGATCGTTTAACCAAATCGGCACACTTTCTGGAAATAAAGGAAACGGACTCACTGGAGAAACTAGAAAATCTCTACGTCAAGGAGGTAGTCTCTAGGCATGGGGTGCCTACTTCTATTATCTCTGATCGCGATGCGCGATTCACTTCTCTTTTTTGGACTACTCTCCAAAATGCTTTGGGAACTCGCTTAGATATGAGCACAGCCTATTACCCACAGACGGATGGACAGAGTGAACGAACCATCCAAACATTGGAAGATCTACTACGAGCGTGCGTGGCGGATTTTGGCAACAGTTGGGATAAGCACTTGCCTTTGATTGAATTCTCGTATAACAACAGTTACCCTACTTCAATACAGTGTGCGCCTTTAGAGGCACTTTATGGACGCAAGTGTAGCTCTCCCATCTGCTTGACTGAAGTTGGGGATGGCCAGCTAACAGATCCCGGACTTGTGCACGAAACTTATGAGGAGATAGTGCAAATCAGAAATCGGATGGCTGCTGCTCGTGATCGACAGAAAAGTTACGCTGATAAGCGTAGGAAACCTTTGGAGTTCCAGGTTGGGGACAAGGTTCTATTGAAGGTGTCACCTCGGAAGGGGGTGATACGCTTTGGAAAACGGGGAAAGTTGAACCCGCGATATGTAGGACCATTCGAGATTGTCGAAAGGATTGGTCCAGTAGCTTACAGGTAAATCCTGCCTGATGAACTCAGTGGGGTGCACAATGTATTTCACGTACCTAATCTAAAGAAATGCTTATCTGATATAATACTGGTAGTGCCACGGGAGGAGATCCAGGTGGACGATCAGCCACGGTTCGTGGAAGAACCAGTGGAGATTCTTGAGCGGGGCGTCAAGAAACTCAGACAGAGCACCAAATCTATTGTTAGGGTGCGATGAAATTCCCATCTAGGACCAGAATACACGTGAGAACGCATGGATAAAATGCGGCTCAAATACCCACATCTTTCTACTAAACCTGAACATGCGTATGAACTAAGGTGAGTTTCATTACTCTTTTCTCAAAAGCATGCGTCTCGGGTTGAGACAACGTACTTAACTTTTTCTAGTCCGGGTTGGGACTACTATTTTCTAGTCCGGTTTGGGACTACTTACACATCCCAGGTTGGGATGCTATGGATCCTTGTGTGGGTCGGTGTTTGATTCCTTGTGTGAGTCGGGTTTTGCTAGTTCGCAAACTGTGTCCTTGATGAACTAAACCAACTCTATCATCTGTAAGTCCTTCACATATCGAATGAGTTGTCGGGTTATGGCAAGCGGGTTATTAGTTGATAGCGCTATTAGGTCTTACAAACCTCACACCGGCTCGGGGAGTGCGGGAGTGAACTATAACGTAACAGATTTTATCATTGTTGATAGGCAATGATGTAAGGCATGCAGCTCACATTTGTGACTACACGTACATCAGCGGTTCGATATATCGGTGTTAGTTATCATGAATGGGTTGGCTACCCTTGACATGCGATGAACTAGTGTTTACACGGTTCTTAATTACTTGTTTACGTGGTTTTGGAAACCAACGCACTTACATATTCATTTACTTTACTTAGTGAACTCACCAACATTGTTTGTTGACCCACGATATACATGCTTTTGCAGGTAGTTAGCTTCCGGTGCCAGGATTAGCAAGCACTGCTCACTTCACTGCATTTGGGGTCTTGGGCATACACCTAAATTACATATTATTCTTTACATTTTCTTTCATATGATTTTGATTTGGGTGCTTTGTTTTGCGCATGGTTTTAAAAGGTTTAAATTTGGTTTACGCTTCCGCAGCTTAACCTAACTTGGTTTTTGAAAACGAACTAAATGGTTTGGGCATTTAGAGTTCGTTCATATGACTTATGGCTATGGGATCCTGGTATGTCATGCGCCTCGCGGTATAAACCCCGCAGTGGAAATTTGAGGGTGTGACAAGATATGATGACATGGATCATGGGAAAGTAAAGCTGTTATTATCTGAATCTGCTGCGTAGCTCTGTTACCCGACCCGACGGCCCGGCTCCGACAGCCCGGGCCGTTATAGGTGGTATCAGAGCGGCGTTTAATAACAGTCTTGACATCGATCTACCAGAATATTTTGTAAAAAGAAATTTTTCTTAGAAAAATATATAAAGTAAAAGAATATCAGACGATCTAATTTTTGGGTACCTAAAAGCCTAACCATTATAAAGTTGGTGAGAACCATAACGGTATAATAGAAATCAGAATGAATCCACTAAAGGATATTACTAGAATGATTATGTGGGGTAAATTGAGAATTCTGTACACAATTGTGAATCTACATGCACATTTAATTTCTGAGAAATCTTACAGGATATTAAGGCCGGAGAAATAAGAAAGAATACGGAAGAGAAACTAGAATATTAAAAGAAATTAGAAAATAAATCGAGATATGAATAAGAAATGATGAAAGTTATAAAAATATATATATATATATATATATAAGTAGAAATTATATCACAAAATATTTCCTCGATAATCCGATCAACTTGTACGAGAGTTTTTGGAAATCATTTTTCCACACTTTAGAAACTCGTTGAATCATAAATTATCTTCATGTATTCAAGAAATTTTGTATAAATTTATTGAATCATCTGAGTCTACACGACTTTTTCGTATCCGATTACAGATCGTTCACCCTATGGTTATTCCAATATTTATAAATAGAATACAAATATTACGCTCCAACTTGAACATTCCTATGATCGAGTTTCCAGAAATATTTTTTTCACTTGGCATGTTTTGCAAATTTATATGCTAGACACATACGAGTATTATGTTTCTAAAGAATTCCCTCCAGTCTTCTAATCGAAAATCAGAAAATTCTCATGATAACATAATTTGATTTTAAATTCCTTCGGCATAATTCAATAATTTTTTGAATTTATTCCTAGCTATTTCTATTTTATAAATCCATTCATGAGAAATAATGTAAATACCCCCATTTTTAATTTCAAACCTGACAAACCAGTAATCGATCATCATTCAGATGTTCCAGTCAAACAATAAAACCTTATACTCAGAAGACTTCTTCATTTCATAGAACTCTAGAAGATAATCCAGTTACAGTTTCCTGAGCCTCTTTTTAGTCTTCCTTTCACGGGACTAACATGTTCATTAGTAACTCGAACTAGTTTAAGTTCATTCTAAGCTATGCTTTCCAGATGTTTAGACATGTAAAATCTATTCATGAATGTTTATTCTAATAGACAATCTATCCTAAGAAGGATCCCATGATCTCGATCCAATTGTGTTCGCAAGCTCGAGAAGTTTGCTCAAATTGACCATTATTGGCAATCCTATTCGTTACCAGTATCTTTCATTGTCCTCAGATTTTTGATATCAACATTAATCAGTATTGCTATTATTATCCTCCCTAGAAATTATATCTCAATACGTGAAATCCTATAGCACCCCTGTAGTATCATCTTACCAGAATGTATTTCACTCAATTCTGGTACCATTTTTCGTGAAGATCTTTAATCGAATTCGTAACTGTATATATGCCAAGAGTCTTTTTCGGCATGATTCTATATCTATATCCGATTGTATATCTATCTCGATATTCCTCCCGATATGAACGATGAGTATTATTTACCACGTTTTATAATCTAAATCTCTCTTTGTATATATATAAAAATTTCAGCCATATAATATCTTTGATATTTTCCTCCAAGAATTAAGTAATATTTTGAACATAAATATTATTATCTCGAAATATCGTAACAAGAATATTTTGGAAGCTATCTAAAGAGACTGAATTCTGACTCAATCGATTGAGCAACATATTCTTAATCTTATGCTTCAAACAAATCAGAAAGATTAAAAGATTGGACTATTATATTGGATATTCTTTGAACTCGAAACATTCAAGAATAAGTTTCATCTCTGTGAAATACATTCGAAATATTAAAAATCTATACCGTTAGACTCGAATCAAGATATTTCGCTCCAGAATAATATAAGTTTGAATCGAAGAGAAAACAAAGAAAAGAATAATAGAATAATATGTGAAGGACACATACCTATTGTGATTAAAATAAACAAGCACTTGAATGTTAGGTGAGATGAAATAGTAATTATAATCGCGGCATAATTATGAATGTCACAGGCACAGGAACATTCGAGTAGGAATTTATCAAGATCACAGTATGTTTGAGTCATGAGTATATTAATGATAAATAATAAGAAGAAGAAATATAAATTCGAACCATCAGCGTATCGTATATGGAGAATATGACCATATTATTGGCAATCTAGTAGAAATTTCTTCGTGAAATACAACTAAGAATATATTCACAGAATAAAAATCATCGATTGGTTAAATTCTATGAATCAAAGAAATCAGTTTATTGATTTTTGATTGCCAACCAAAATGTAAAACTAAAGATAGTTGAATACTTGAATAATCTCTGTGCAACCCCTGTGGCAAAGGATATCTGGACCGTTACAGAAGGTATATCCGGACAATTGCCACCAAGTCACGGGATTCTTTGTAGGGATGTATGATACTATGAAAGAAATACCACACCATCCAACATTGGAGAAACAATCTTCACAGTCGCTTTTGTATAAGAACTCGCATAAGTTCATATACAATCAAATTGGTAAAACGGTCAAGTGTTAACAAGTTGAAAATCACGAATAAGAAGTGATGAAAGATTTGTTAAATCCTGAAAATATAATAGATGGAAATCTATATGGATTCAGAAACCGGAAATGGTGGAATCCAATGATTTATCAAAAGAAAATAATTTATATCGAATATATCAAGAAATGATTAAATACCAATTGGAATCGTGTAGAGATTCGTAAGGTATAATCGAAGTGAAACCGAAAAATGAATAGAATTATGCTCATTTTTCCAGTGAAACTCTCTGGCCAAGGAATGACGAATTTCTTGTTCCGAGTTAAAGGTTAAGAGATATAATTTAAGAAAACACTGTTCTGGCAAGAATTATCTACATGAATATCCCGATGAAATAAGCCTCGCTTATGATAAGTTGGATTAAGAAGATAAGAAACATTGCCTATATATAAGTTTATCATAATGTGTTTCCAGAAACTGAAAGTATAGACTTTAATTGAATATATAAATAAGAAAGAATTATTCCAAGCAAGTGTATATTATAGAAATGATGAATTTATAGTGTCTGCTATACATATTATCAGTATTCGCTTGGATATTAATAGAGTATAAATAAAGAAATAAAAAGAATTATAATTTAGAAAGACATCCGATATGGCTGAATAATAGAAAGGCATAGGAAATGCCAGATATCACGAGAAGGCATAGGAAGTGCCCAATATTATCAGAAGGCATCAGATATGCCAGAAGAAATAATTATCAGAATAAAAATATATTAAAAGAAATTACCTGATAAGAATTTAAGTCGTAAGAAGAACGACTAGAATTTTAATAAAGAATATTTTATGAGAAGAAATTGTATATTTTATCGAGAGTGTCGACGAATCCAGAAAGTGTTAAGAAGCAATTATACATAAATACTTAACGCAATAATTATTTAAATCCGAAGTGACAATCATAATTCTGAGAAAGAATAATTGATGCATTGTTATAAGAATCTTAAAGTCAAAGAATCGTAACAACGATTGTTACAAGTAGTTTCATGGACTATAAAGAAAAAGTTACATATATTGACTGTAGAATTGCGAAAGACCTCATTCACGATAATACAACGAGAAAAGTCAAATAATATGTATGAATAAACGATGTAGTCAATTATCAATGAAATAGACAGTAAAATGTATTATCGATAAAGACCGATTTCAGTAGGTCAAGATAATGAAAAGGAAAAGCGATAAGAATTTAGTATCAGTTGAATCATTATCGAAGAACGACGAACTAGCATATAAATTCAGAGATCTTTCTTAAAAGACTCATCAATGCTGATGCCTTTCATCTCTTCAGAGATAAAAAGAAAGTGTTGAAACCGTATAATTCCACAAGTTTGATTAGTCTTTTCCTGCACCTTTTGGCTCCAGTTCAACGTATGACGGTCTGAGAAACTTTTTGATTATATACGAATGGAAATATTAACTGAGAGGTCAACCATATTACGTTGGTATAATAGAACTTACAAGATAGAAGTTGTAAGAGAAATAGAAAGAAATAATCCGATATTTATCAAAAATCATTTCTACTCTTTGAGAAGCCAAGGATATAATGATGGTAAATTCAAAGTTCAAGTCATGAGATAGTAGCTCGGATCCCATTCAAGTCAAGATGATAATGAATGGATAGGACTTTCGTATCTATCTCTTAAGAACTATCTAGTAATCCATCATTGTAAATAAATCCGAAAATCAAACGATGGGTATATCGTATCGATTTGAGACTCTAGTGATGTTTGCTGGAGGTCAGAAGAAAAACGATCAGAATCTCAAAGTATGTTTAAATCGTCTTTATATAAGAATAATATTTAGTCTATTTCCCACTCTATTGAGGAACAAGATAAGAAGAATATTCAAAATATAAAGAAATTATCAATCTATATAAAAAACCTTTAATAGTCATATCAGGAAATACAGATAGTCCATATATCTGAAATGACATGACTATAGCAAGAAAGGTTAAAACATGATTAATAGAATGATCAAGATGTAGTCTTACAAATTGACATTTCTAATTAGTTATAGTATTGGATAGATATGAGATCGACTTCCTCGCAAACCATGAGAACTGATTATGTCCCATTGATAAGTGTTCAGGTTTAAATTGTAATATCCTTAAAGATTAAGGGCATAAAGAGTAATATCTCTCAAATTTCGGGAACGAAATTTCCTAAGGGGGGGAGAATATAACACCCCAAGGTGTTACGGATCTCATAAATGTGTCGGGTCGTACTCGACCACCCGATTATAAAATAATAATAAAACTAATTTTATTATTTCAGCCAAACGCATCAATTTAAGTTTTTAAACCTGTGCCAAACACCCTCTTTGCATGCCTTAAACTCACACCCAAACACCCTCAAGTGAGCTGTTTTACCCGTAACCAAACACCCCCTGATTTGGACTACTTATAAAAGCTCCACCTCCTTCTTGTTTCTCGGCATATCCAAACGCAGACACACACACACATGTGTGTGTTGTTGAGAGCTCCTCCCAGATCAGACCAGAAGCCACCGCCGGACCACCATCTCTGCCGCTGCTGCCTTCTGTTTTTCGGTGAACTTCACTCTCGCAAAACCAATAACCACCATAACTAGTAACCTTTTTTTTCTGTTACAAAACCCAATCAACAACCGATAACATAACCTTCTCTCTAATCTCTGATAACAACCAACCGATAACCTTTCTATTTGATAACCAGACAGTCACCAAGATCCGGTGACTGTCGTGTATGTATGGTAGGGTTCAAATAGGAACCATAGCTTAAGTAGGAACCATAGGAACCACTTTATAGCCATTGATCTCTAATGGCATGATTGTAAATAAGTAAAACATTAATTAATTGTTTATTTTAATCAAAGGGTATTATTGACTTTTGTTCAATATGCTTATTTGTAGGTAATTAAGTTTAAATTTGTAACTGAATAATTATTAACCCCCATTTATTATACACAATCCCTATAAAATCTCCGTATCAGTTTTTTTTATTTCATTCATCATCATCGACATATATATACATTGGTGTATATTAGTTTCTTTTTTGTTTTTTCATTCATCGTGAACGCATATATACATTGGTGTATATCAGTATTTTTTCTCATTTACCATCATTATCGACACAGATATACGTTGGTGTATACCAGTTTCTTTTTTGTTTTTTCATTCATCGTCATCACCTTTAAGGTTCGGTCTCTTATCCTCTTTATGTAATATACACCAATGTATACTATACACTGGTGTATAGGCATTTGGCGTGTTCATGCTCACAACGCTTATGTCTCTTATCATCTTTATGTAATATACACCAACGTATAATATACACTAGTGTATATGCATTTGAAAATACTAAAAGCGTCTCCTTCATTTTGACGTGATAATCCTAATTAGGGTTTGGTCACTTAACCCTAAATGTAATATACACCAACGTATATTATCAAAAAATACATAACCTCAATGTACTGCACATTCGATTCAAAGAAATTATGCAATTGATCTAATCTAACATAACAAAATCATTACAAATACAATTCCAATTGATTATACATTTCGATCTAACAAAAACAAAAATAAATACCTAATACATCCGAGCAATTGAAGATTAAAAATAATAACGATTCATTAGTTTGAAAAAAAAAATAACCAAAACAGAAAATATATACATGTATACGAATTGTTGATTAGGGTTGTTCTTCAAGATAATGATCGTAATAGTGGTTGAGAGTTTTAAGGAAACCAATCAATTCTTATTTAGTAACTTCTTTGATTATAGATTTTAATTATAATAAAAAGCTAATTAATTAAATGTATATCTACACTAATACCCTCTAGATCAAAATCAAAAATGGATGGCTCAGATTGGTTCCTAAGTTCCTAACTAGGGTATTGGTTCCTATTTGATCTTATTCCAATGGAAATATACTTACCATGATAATAACCGATTACTCCTCGGGTTATTATCGGAATATGATCGGAAGTTGACCGTACCTCACCGAAGAGTGACCGGAACATCATCGGAGTACCGATTGGAGATTAACAGAAATACAATCAGACCTCTATTCACGAGCATATCTGACCCGTTCCTACTTCCTGTTCACACAAATGACTCGGTTATAATTCCCGAGCAGGCAGGTGGTTACTGGATGGGTTTAGCTATCGGATTAACACATAGAGGGTTATAAATCAGATGACAGTCACCATGACCCGGTGACTGTCTGATTATTCGGACAAGCAGAAACAAGAAGGTGGGTTTGGGACCCAATAATAGTCAACTGCCCCTTCACCGGACATCAAGAATCATAAGCGAAGGGTCACAGTTGGATTAACCGATCCACAATATAAACAGAGGCCCGGGTTACAAGCGGCTCACGCCAGTCACCATAACTTGGTGACTGTCCGGTTGATAATAAAGGGTGGTTTCTGAGGATTATAAAGACCTGATAATTATCACTGGTTCCCAATCGTTTTGCAGCAGAAATAAGGAACAAGGATGGTATGGTTCGATTAAAGGTTATATATATATATATATATATATATATATAGTGTATATATGGTAGGGTTCAAATAGGAACCATAGCTTAAGTAGGAACCACTTTATAGCCATTGATCTCTAATGGCATGATTGTAAATAAGTAAAACATTAATTAATTGTTTATTTTAATCAAAGGGTATTATTGACTTTTGTTCAATATGCTTATTTGTAGGTAATTAAGTTTAAATTTGTAACTGAATAATTATTAACGCCCATTTATTATACTCAATCCCTATAAAATCTCCCTATCAGTTTTTTTTATTTCATTCATCATCATCGACATATATATACATTGGTGTATATTAGTTTCTTTTTTGTTTTTTCATTCATCGTGAACGCATATATACATTGGTGTATATCAGTATTTTTTCTCATTTACCATCATTATCGACACAGATATACGTTGGTTTATACCAGTTTCTTTTTTGTTTTTTCATTCATCGTCATCACCTTTAAGGTTCGGTCTCTTATCCTCTTTATGTAATATACACCAATGTATACTATACACTGGTGTATAGGCATTTAGCGTGTTCATCCTCACAGCGGTTATGTCTCTTATCATCTTTATGTAATATTGTGACATCCGTCACCTTTCGTTCTTATTTTTATAATATTCCGCATTTCTATCTTGTACGTTTTGTATTCAATCAATAAAACGTCGCATTTTATCTTCCTAGTACGTTCTAGAAATATTTCGTACTATTTTCGGACTTAGGTAATGATAACATGAAGTTATAATAATAATAATAATATGTTAATGTTTTAATTGCCAAAAAAATGTTTGCGCGGACCGGGACTCGAACCCGCGTCCACAGCCGGGTCAGACATTCATCACACACCCTCAGACCATCTGAGCTACGCTCCTTCTTGGAAGATTATCCCAACACAAATACATAAAACCCATTTCCAATATTAAACAGTCAACAAAACAAAAGTCAACCACCATCAATCCATTCGAATTGAGCTGACTTCACACGATAATTGTTCTTTTTATGGAAGGAATTGGATGGCCAGATCATAAGCGTCCTCTACACGCTGATTTATAATCAAAACATTCCATTTTTTTTTAACCAATTACGCGTTTTCTTTTAACCCTTGGTCAACTTTCCTAATCTACGAATTCGTGGCGACTAGTATAAATTGATCATATCATTACAAGCCTAGATGGCCGAAAAACAAACCCCAAAACTCAATTACCCCTAAACACATTCAATTCTGCAAAGAATTCGTCTCTGTTGACTTTTCTTTTGACCGTTCGTTAGAATTATCAAACGCATTGTAAGTCTCGAATTCATTGCTTGGTTTTGTTAATCGGCACCTTACAAGCAATAGCCCCAAAGATCCAGGGGCTATTGATCACTAATTGTAGTGATTAAATAATTAGGGTTCATAATGGATCGAATTGGGGATGCAGACAACCCTTAAATATGTTTCAGAACAAAAACATTAACCAACTGATTTGCAGATCAGTTGGTAATGCACGTCTTCTTAAGATCAGAACCGGCCAGAGGCCAAGGTTCGATCCCCACTGTGCACATTTTTGTTTTCTATTTATAAATCAATTATAAAAACAAAACAGTTAGCCTTTATAACTAATTAAATCCAGGTTTAATCGTTCTCAACCAGACGGTCTAGGCTTGTCATTTAAAGCTTTGACTCGGCCACGGAATCGGGTTCGAGTCCTGGCACAAACCAACATTTTTTAGCTTTCCTTTATAATTATTTTTTTAGAATATTCTTTAAAAAATAGTTTTTAAAATGCTAAAAGTGTCTTAAAAATTCTACAAAAATTATTTTAGGTAAATCTCATGACAAAGTTTATCATACAATTTTTAGATTTCCAAAAATAATTTATTTATTATATATTATAAATATTACAATTTTAATCATTTATAATTTTAAAATTCTATAAAAATATGTAAACGTTCTTATAAAATTCCACAAAAATTATTTTAAACTTATAGATCTATAAGCATTTCAAAAATAAATTTTATTTCAGAAAAATCATTTGTTTCATATTTTTAATTGATTTTTGTTGTTTTAAGTCATAAATAAATCGTAATAAATTCATTTTTCAATATTTTAATACCAAAATTTTATATAAATTATTTCTACCCATTTATAACAGAAATATAAATTTTCATTTGGAATTTCTTTAATTTTAATATTTTTAGATATTAAAATTATATCTTTGAAGAATAGAAATAAATACACTAAATATTCAATTTTTGAAGAAATAATTTTATAAAAATTATTTTCATACTTAAAATCTTATAGTATGACCATCCTTAATCAAAAATCTACAAATAGTCTTTTATTTATTTATTTTCCAAATTTCTTTTATTTATTAAACAATTTACCTACTTAATAATTAATCAATTACTTATCCCCAAATTAGGAACCCTAGAAATAATGTAGACTAGAAAGACTTAAACTCATTTATTACCTTAAACATAGGGTGATAACTGGCAACGTTGGATTACACTTATTCAATTCCACAAGACATGACACCTTGCTAAGGTGAGTATTACTTATCCCCTTTTCGTTTGTACACTTTTGGGGTGATTCATGCACAAGTATACAAAAATTGCACATTCACTTACACATACATTTTTCTTCATTTACAATTCATATACGTGTCTTGTTTATCTTTGTGCTTTATGTTTAAACATGAATGTAGCTTACGTACAAAATCATACATCTAGACATAACTTATGTTATGGTGCTCTTTACATATAGACGTAACTTATGTTACGGTGCTCATTTAGACATAACTTATGTTATGGTGCTCTTTTAGACTTGACACGTGTTAGGGTGCTCATTATCAATTTTACTTTACCAACTTTACATTTGATCTTTGTCTTGTTTGGTTACTTACGTGTTTACATAATGCCTTGGTGATGCTTGACACATGAATTGTACCACTTTTCAAACTTATACTATATGTACAAAGCTAGGTAGTACTCACCAACATCATATGTTGACAAAATTTATTTTCGTGCAAGTTTCAGGATAAGCTGCTTGACGCTTCACATAGGACTTTGGACTTAGATTAAATAAATCAATTATCTCTATTTTTGTTGTCGTGTATTTATTTTCACAAGTTGTAAACGATATTCAATTATCAAATATTTACATCTTAGTACCATGAGCTTTTGAACAATCGTCACTACGTGACACCTTGATGATTCCGCCATCGGTTCGGGTGTTACAGATTGGTATCAGAGCCATGGTTATAGGGAACTAGGTTATTAGATAAAATGGCCTAGACTATAACCGAACTTCAACTTTCATGCATAATATTCCATAGCTTTCCATTTCCTTCTACTTTCCTTCCTCTATCTTTCCCTTCTTCTCTATCTCCATTCTTCTCATCTTTTATCATGGTGCATAGAGATGGTGTCCTACAGGGAGTGGAATGTTTACATCATCATGGAACGGGAGCAGTACCTTTCATGAAGACACTCTTAGGCATAATGCCTACTCTTATTTTGCTCCTTCAAAGTTGTTGAGCTTTAATGAGTGTGATGGAACACGTGCAATCTGGAAGGGTGGATGCCTGTACACTGGGTTTTCTGGCATAGGCAAGCATAGCGCATAAATCCAATAACGGACCTGTTATGCTTACCTGGGGATTCCTGGAGTGAGTGTCCACTTATAGGCTAAAGCATGTCTTCTTTGATCACCATTGGGTTCAATTCCTTTGAAAAGTCAACGTTCTTGTTGGGCTTTACAGCTAGACAAGGGCACTCCAAGCATTTTATGCAAGTTTTTTCAATAATACTCTCTCGTTTCATATACACTATTTTGTATTTTCGTATATTGCGTACAAGTTCATACTTTCATTATCATTTGTACGGTTATACACTTACATTTTCTAATCTCATGATTATTCATTGACTGCCTCATAGATGTCTGCTCGCCGTATGCTCCGTGATGCCAGCCAACGCACTGTTCGTGCTTCTGGACAACGTTCTGAACGTCACCTCGCATCTCTAGTCGCTCAGGAAATTACTGGAGTGATCCCAAATCTTGTCAGTGAGTTAACCCAGAATAGTAACAGTTCTAACACAGGCACGACTCAATTTCGGTGCACTTTCAAACACTTTAACTCCTGCAACCCCACAAAATTTACTAGAGTGGAGGGTGCTACTGGCCTTCTCCAATGGTTCGAAAGGATGGAGAACACCTTTGTGAACAGCGAGTGTCCTAACGAACTCCGCGTTCGCTATGCCACCAGTGTCCTTCAAAAAGAGGCATTAACTTGGTGGAATGGCGAAAAACGCAACCGGGGCACTGAAGTTGCTTTAGCACTGACTTGGGAGGAAGTTAAAGAGTTGATGATTTCAAAGTTTTGCCCTAGAAATGAAATCAAAAAGTTAGAGGATGAATTTTATGAGCTGAAACAAGACAGTGGAGAAAACCTAGCGTATACTACAAGATATCATGAACTCAGCCTACTTGTTCCTCATATGGTTACCCCGCTATCCCGAGCAATTGAGAAGTATATTGAGGGTTTACCTGATCTAATTCAAGATACTGTCACTGGTAGCAAACCCGTTACGGTAGAAGAAGCAATTCAGCTCGCAGCCACTTTAACAGACAAACACGTAAGGAAAGGAAACTTGGTTAGGAAGGGCACCAAGACGTCTGCTGAGAAAACCACCCATGTCGTTGAACCATCTAAGACTGTTTTAGCGAAGGCCGTCACTACTTCTTCGAACTCTAAGAAAGGAATGGGCGATAATCAGAACCATGCTATTGTAAATCCTGTGACTCAACCTCCTATCAAGAAAGCCTACACGGGAGTCCATCCTCAATGCAACACTTGCAAGTATCATCACCCCGCAAATCTTCCATGTCGTCAATGCACTAGATGTGGAAGGTTTGGACACTTTGCCACTACTTGTCGTGTAATGGTTAGGACACAAGATAATCATCAAATAGCTGCCCAGGAACCACTGCCGATTACTAACGGCCGGGCATGTTATAATTGTGGAGACCCTAACCACATGCGACATCGATGCCCTGAATTGATTAATGTAAACCAGGTGGCACATGGACGAGCTTTCAATATCAACATCAACGAAGCAACTGGTCAGGATGGCGTTAACCCCACTGGTTAAGCCATGGATGAAATCTTCTTAAGACTCGAGAAATCCAATACTTGTGTTTTCATTTTCTTGATCCTATTATCATTTTGTACCCAATTGTGTCATACTCATAAGCATGTAACATCTAGAAATTTCCTTGCATATTATTATGTACGAGCGCAGACTGGAAATTTATCATATTTGGATACGTTTATTTCAATCGTAGAAATTTAAGACTCCACCTTACATTTTATTGAAACATTTGGACTTGATTTCCATGAAAACCAAGCTATTAAAAACATGATACTTGATCCTACATAACTTTTCTAAAAACATAATTGTTTGTTATATGAAACTTGATTTTTCTTAATTTGACTTTCTTTGAACACTTAATTATTTATGATACTTGTAAACATGGCTGGCCAAATATGAACTATTTTCTATAGTCAACTAAGAGCACACGTATACTTAATGGTTGTCGTAATTACAAACTTGCTTGCATGTATGTATTATCAATTTGCATGTCGATCTATGAAAAACAATTACATAGACAAACATCTCACTTAAAGGGCTCCCCGGGTGGGTGGTAGCCCATACTTAAATTTTGTTATGCTTGCAAGTCGTTGCAAACCAATGCAATTGACCTCATTATTACAAAGCCTCATTTCCTTGATAATGTCTCATTGTAACTCAACGTGTTTGTTGTGTTATCTTCTTGTGAAACTTATTTGTTTTAATGTGTTGTTAGGTTAGGTTCATAGAAGGACATAAAACCCTAATGTAAGGTAAATTGATGATTCCGGTCCGGAACGTAATCATGAATTTACAGGTACATTAAGGTGGTGTGAAATTCTATTAGGGTTTTTGGTAGACGTCCAGTACATTTTCGAGGTATCAATGGTGTGGTGGGTTAGCTGTGGTACACCCTATATATAAACACTAACGATGCATCGAAAGTGAGACTGAAGTTAGACCAGGAACTAACCCCAATTTCCCTGGTAGTCAAAACGTCTATTCATAGTCTAAGATATTACTTCCAACCACCCTAACCTTTATCTTTAAGGCCTAGTACTTTGGGTCTTGACCACTAGTAATAATCCTTAGATATATTTAATCCAATTATATCTAACATTCAAGTCCATTCAAGTCAGCTTATCACACTACCCAAAGCTCTTTTCTCATTATACTTGACCATACTCACTATAACATTTACTCGAGTATCCAGAACCCTGTTTATACGTCTACTTGAAGGAATTTCGGGACGAAATTTCTAAAAGTAGGGGATGTTGTGACATCCGTCACCTTTCGTTCTTATTTTTATAATATTCCGCATTTCTATCTTGTACGTTTTGTATTCAATCAATAAAATGTCGCATTTTATCTTCCTAGTACGTTCTAGAAATATTTCGTACTATTTTCGGACTTAGGTAATGATAATATGAAGTTATAATAATAATATGTTAATGTTTTAATTGCCAAAAAAATGTTTTCGTAGACCGGGACTCGAACCCGCGTCCACAGCCAGGTCAGACATTCATCACACACCCTCAAACCATCAGAGCTATGCTCCTTCTTGGAAGATTATCACAACACAAATACATAAAACCCCTTTCCTATATTAAACAGTCAACAAAACAAAAGTCAACCACCACCAATCCATTCGAATTGAGCTGACTTCACGCGATAATTGTTCTTTTTATGGAAGGAATTGGATGGCAGATCATAAGCGTCCTCTACACGCTGATTTATAATCAAAACATTCCATTTTTTTTAACCAATTACGCGTTTTCTTTTAACCCTTGGTCAACTTTCCTAATCTACGAATTCGTGGCGACTAGTATAAATTGATCATATCATTACAAGCCTAGATGGCCGAAAAACAAACCCCAAAACTCAATTACCCCTAAACACATTCAATTCTGCAAAGAATTCGTCTCTATTGGCTTTTCTTTTGACTGTTCGTTAGAATCATCAAATGCATTGTAAGTCTCGAATTCATTGCTTGGTTTTGTTAATCGGCACCTTACAAGCAATAGCCCCAAAGATCCAGGGGCTATTGATCGCTAATTGTAGTGATTAGATAATTAGGGTTCATAATGGATCGAATTGGGGATAAATCTGTTGCAGACAACCCTTAAATATGTTTCAGAACAAAAACATTAACCAACTGATCTGCAGATCAGTTGGTAATGCACGTCTTCTTAAGATCAGAACCGGCCAGAGGCCAAGGTTCGATCCCCACTGTGCACATCTTTGTTTTCTTTTTATAAATCAATTATAAAAACAAAACAGTTAGCCTTTATAACTAATTAAATCCATGTTTAATCGTTCTTAGGGCCTAGACCAGACGGTCTAGGCTTGTAATTTAAAGCTTTGACTAGGCCAGGGACTCGGGTTCGAGTCCTGGCACAAACCAACATTTTTTAGCTTTCCTTTATAATTATTTTTTTATAATATTCTTTTAAAAATAGTTTTTAAAATACTAAAAGTGTCTTAAAAATTCTACAAAAATTATTTTAGGTAAATCTCATGACAAAGTTTATCATACAATTTTTAGATTTCCAAAAATAATTTATTTATTATATATTATAAATATTACAATTTTATTCATTTATAATTTTAAAATTCTATAAAAATATGTAAACGTTCTTATAAAATTCCACAAAAATTATTTTAAACTTGTAGATCTATAAGCATTTCAAAAATAAATTTCATTTCAGAAAAATCATTCGTTTCATATTTTTAATTGATTTTTGTTGTTTTAAGTCATAAATAAATCATAATAAATTCATTTTTCAATATTTTATAACAAAATTTTATATAAATTATTTCTACCCATTTAGAACAGAAATATAAATTTTAATTTGGAATTTCTTTAATTTTAATATTTTTAGATATTAAAATTATATCTTTGACGAATAGAAATAAATACACTAAATACTCAATTTTTGAAGAAATAATTTTATAAAAATTATTTTCATACTTAAAATCTTATAATATGACCATCCTTAATCAAAAATCTACAAATAGTCTTTTATTTATTTATTATTCCAAATTTCTTTTATTTATTAAACAATTTAGCTACTTAATAATTAATCAATTACTTATCCCCAAATTAGGAACCCTAGAAATACTTGTAGACTAGAAAGACTTAAACTCATTTATTACCTTAAACATAGGGTGATACCTGGCACGTTGGATTACACTTATTCAATTCCACAAGACATAACACCTTGCTAAGGTGAGTATTACTTATCCCCTTTTCGTTTGTACACTTTTGGGGTGATTCATGCACAAGTATACAAAAATTACACATTCACTTACACATACATTTTTCTTCATTTACAATTCATATACGTGTCTTGTTTATCTTTGTGCTTTATGTTAAAACATGAATGTAGCTTACGTACAAAATCATACATCTAGACATAACTTATGTTATGGTGCTCTTTACATATAGACGTAACTTATGTTACGGTGCTCATTTAGACATAACTTATGTTATGGTGCTCTTTTAGACTTGACACGTGTTAGGGTGCTCATTATCAATTTTACTTTACCAAATTTACATTTGATCTTTGTCTTGTTTGGTTACTTACGTGTTTACATAATGCCTTGGTTGTAACAACCCGATTTTCACCGAGTCGTTACCGATTGGTAGTTAGTTTCCTAACTAGTTTTATAGTTTTCATTTCACACTTTTAAAAACCGGTTTCTTGCACTTGTATCACAACCAACATTTTAACTCAAAACATCATTATATTATACATCCAAAAACCATAATTTCCACATCATGTTTGGCCGAAGCCTTACAAACTTTAGTTTTGAAAACGTCACACTACAACACGATTCTACTTTATTTATAAACATCAAACTTCATTCGACAAGTTCACTAACACCATAACTGAGCTCGGGTTCCATGATAATCTCCTGAAATGTATGTTTAAAATACGTTAGTCGAAACTAGTGAGTGATGCCAAGACTTTAACAATCTTTTAGACACATGCATGTAATCGTCCGGTCATTCTATTTTGCGAGTATAGATCGATTATGCATGGTCCCGTAGCCTCTAATCGGCCCGGGTCTATACTCTTTGATACCGAATGGATCCACTCTACGTAGTTTCTATTCGACCGGTTTCTATTATTTCTATTAGATCATGATCAAGTGATGATTTTCAAAGACAACAAACATACATCTACCCCAAATCATTTAAAAGCTATTATGGGGTGCAAACACTCACTTGTTGTTCTTCCACTTGAGTTCTAAGATTGACGACTTGCTCGGAAATTATGCGGACTACCTGTTTATTACATAAACGCGATTACAAATACACACATATATGTTAGTTAGCTGACCATTACAGCTTAGGTATATAAATACGTAGGTAAGCTGGCCATTACAGCTTGGCGCTCGTGATTTCTACAAGTTAAGGTTTAGAACTTACCCGGATTTAATCTCTATAATAGGCCGGTTATCTTATACTTCCAACCGTAGCCTATTTTATATGGATGGATCTTACTGTTCTATAAAAGTAGAAGGTTTAAAAGAGTTAGTAGTGTTGCTTGAGAAGGGTTTGCGATTGAAGGTGGAGAGGAGAAGGAGTGGTTTGCATGTTGAGGAAGATGAAGTGAGTGGTTTTGGTGGGGTTCGATGTACGCAGGTGGGTTATAGGGGAGATGTTTCATGCAAGTGCAATCATGTTCCTATAATATAGGTCATCTAGGTGTGGGTTAATGGTGAGTTGGAGTGCATAGGTGGAGCATCCTTAATGAATGGCGGCATCCATTCATCTTCCGAATGGGCCGAGTAATACACAATTGTAGATGGGTCTAACTCTTCTAACTTAAAGATTATGGGCCCAAGGTTATTTCTAAACTATAATTATTTCAGCCCATATTCAATCGGTCCACTTATATTACTAAGTGGTTTAATATATCGGCCCTTAATTAGATCCAAAAGCTTGGCCCATTATATCGAGTCTGATGATCCATCTATATCTTAAATGGGCCGGACACTCATTGGGCTAAGATAACTTAATTGGGCCGGACTGGTCCAAGTTTTATCATCCGGGTAAGGATATTGGGCTACACCTTAAGGTGGCCCAATATTATTTTAATAATTTTTATTTCGTTTGGTCGTTACATTCTTCCCCCCTTATAAAATTTCGTCCCCGAAATTGTTTTTATATAGTACCTGATTCATAAATAGGTGGGGGTATCTTGCCCTCATCATATCCTCACGTTCAAATGTGAATTCAGGTCTGCGTCTAGAATTCCACTTAACTTGTACTATTGGTATCTTTCCTCTTCTTAGTCTTCTTTCTTGTTGGGATACAATTTCTATAGGTTCCTCTGTGAATCGTAATTGGGGATTTACTTGAATATCATCTAAAGGAATGATGGCTTGTGTATCCACTACACATTTTCGGAGGTTAGAGATATGAAAAACATCATGGATCCCGTCTAGTTCTGGAGGTAACTCTAGACGATAGGCTACCTGTCCAATTCTTTCCTTTATTTGATATGGTCCTATATATCGTGGGTTAAGTTTTCCCCGTTTTTGAAATCGTATAACACCCTTCCATGGGGATACTTTCAATAGGACATAGTCTCCCATCTGGAATTCTAACGGTTTTCTTCGATTATCTGCATAACTTTTCTGGCGACTCCTGGCTTCTTCTAGTTTCTTCTTGATTCGAACTATCTTGTCTGTGGTTTCTTGAATAATTTGTGGTCCGGTAAGTTGGTTTTCTCCAATTTCATTCCAACAAATTGGAGATCTACACTTTCTACCATATAGTGCTTCAAAGGGCGCAGCTTGTATAGAAGCGTGATAACTATTATTGTACGAGAATTCTATTAATGGTAGATGAGTGTCCCAACTTCCCCTAAATTCTAAAACACAAGCTCGTAACATATCTTCTAGTGTTTGAATTGTTCTTTCGCTTTGTCCATCTGTTTGTGGGTGATACGCAGTGCTAAGCCTAATTTGAGATCCTAAGGCATCTTGAAACTTTCCCCAAAATCTAGAAGTGAAACGGCCATCACGATCTGAGATAATAGAGAGGGGAATTCCATGCCTTGTTACTATCTCCCGTATATATATATTTGCTAATTTTTCTACACCAAAATTTTCTTGTATGGGTAGAAAATGGGCTGATTTGGTTAGCCTATCTACTATCACCCAAATGGCATCATTACCACTTGTAGATCTTGGTAATTTAGTTACCAAATCCATGGTAAGTTGATCCCATTTCCAAAGAGGAATTTCGGGTTGTATCAATAACCCGCTAGGCTTTTGGTGCTCAGCTTTTACCTTAGTACAGGTTATACATTTTGCAACAAACTTTCCAATACTTCTTTTCATACTTGGCCACCAAAAGTTCTTTCTAAGATCTTTGTACATCTTATGATTACCAGGGTGGATTGAATATTTCGAATGATGAATTTCTCTTAGAATAACTTCTCTTTGATCACCATATCGAGGTATCCATATTCTGGCATCATGTCTTAAAATTCCGTCTGCACCTTCTATTAATCTTTCTTCTTCTCGATTAAGATTTTCTTGTTCTATTAAGATAGGTTCTAAAGCTCTTCTTTGATAATTTCTTAAATGACTTAAGAATTCATTTACTAGAGTAATCTTAAAAGCTTTAGTTCCTAGAGGTTTTTCTTTCCGACTTAATGCATCAGCCACAATATTTGCTTTTCCTGGATGGTATCTTATGTCGCACTCGTAATCGCTTAAGATTTCTATCCATCTTCTTTGTCGCATGTTTAAAAGTTTTTGATCAAAAATATTGTGAAGGCCTTTATGATCAGTGTAGATGGTACACTTTGTTCCATATAGGTAATGCCTCCATATTTTTAAAGCAAATATTATGGCCCCAAGTTCTAAATCGTGTGTAACGTAATTCTGTTCGTGTTTCTTCAATTGTCTTGAGGCATAAGCTATTACTTGCTGTTCTTGCATGAGAACACATCCTAAGCCTTGTTGAGAAGCATCACAGTATACTATGAATGTTTTTCCTTCTTTTGGTAGGGTTAATACTGGGGCTTCACATAATTTATTCTTTAGATTCTGAAAGGCTTGTTCCTGTTTTTCCTTCCATTCAAACTTAGAAGTTTTCTTAGTTAGAGTGGTAAGGGGTAGGGCTAATTTAGCAAAGTTTCTAATAAATCTTCTGTAATAACCTGCTAGCCCTAGAAATTGCCTAATTTCTGTAGGATTCTTAGGCTGTTCCCATTTTTGAATAGCTTCTACTTTGATGGGATCTACTTGTAGTCCTTCTTCATTGATCACATGTCCTAAGAATTTAATTTCCTTCACCCAAAATTCACACTTAGTAAGTTTTGCGTATAGCTTTTCTTTTCTAAGGGTTTCCAGAACTTCTCTTAAATGTTGTTGATGATCTTCTTCATTCTTAGAATAAATTAAAATGTCATCTAAAAAGACGATCACAAACTTATCTAAGTAAGGTCTACAAATTCTATTCATCAGATCCATAAATATTGCAGGGGCATTGGTTAGCCCAAATGGCATGACTAAAAATTCATAGTGGCCATATCTGGTTCAAAAAGCAGTTTTTAAAACATCTTCATCTCTTATTCTTATCTGATGGTAACCTGACCTAAGATCAATTTTGGAAAAATATTGGGCACCCTGTAATTGATCAAAGAGATCATCGATCCTAGGTAATGGATATTTGTTCTTAATAGTTAGCTTATTAAGCTCCCTATAATCTATGCACATTCTCATGGTTCCATCCTTTTTCTTAACAAAAAGTACCGGTGCTCCCCAAGGGGAGGTACTTGGTCTAATGAATCCTCGATTTATGAGTTCTTCTAATTGCTTCGTAAGTTCTCTCATTTCATTTGTAGCTAACCTATATGGAGCTTTAGCAACTGGTGCAGCTCCAGGAATTAGGTCAATTGAAAATTCTACTTGGCGAGGTGGGGGCAATCCTGGTAATTCTTCTGGGAAAACGTCTTTGAATTCAGATACTATTTTAATTGTATCTATTTCTTCTTTGTTTTCTTTTTCTGAATTCAAGTGTATCAAAAAGAGTTGGTGTCCCTTCTTCCAGTACTTCATCATTTTTAAGCTGGAAACTAGATTTAGGGTTCCTTTTGGTTTCTCTCCGTACACGATTAAAGTCTCCTGTGTTAGAAGGGGTATCTTTATTATCTTTTCTTTGCAAACTATTTCAACCTGATTTGATGCTAACCAATCCATTCCAACTATAACGTCAAATTCTCCTAAGCTCATAGGAATGAGATCTATCAGGAATTCTTGATTTTCAATAGTCAATGTCAAATTTTTAAAAACTTCGGTAGCTTTTAAAATTTTTCCATCGGCTATCTCGATTTCGTATATTTTATTCATGGGTTCTGGAAGTAAGTTTATCTTTTCTATAAAGGTTTTTGAAATGAAGCTAAGATTAGCTCCAGTATCAAATAAGACGTAAGCGGGTAATTGGTTAATATAGAACATACCCGTGACTAAATCGGGCTCATCTCGGGCTTCTTCCGCATTGATCACAAATGCCCTTCCTCTTCCTTGTTCTCCTTTGGACGCGTTTTTCAGCTTAGGGCAGTCGGCTTTGTAATGACCAGGTTCTTTGCATTCATAACAAGTTCTGGGACGGTCTGGGTCAAATTTGCAATCTCTTGCCACGTGTCCTACTTTCTTACAGTTTTGGCAATGGGGTCCCTTGCAATTGCCGAAATGAAATCGGCCACATCGATCACATTTCCTTCGACATTCACCAGTGTGGTAATATTTGCATTTTGAGCAGAAAGGGCTATTTCCACGGTAGGGTCGCTTTTCAGGGTTTCCCTGGTCTCCTGAGTTTTCTTGACTTTTACCGGATGTATTGAAATTTATGGTTCTAAAGGTTTCATTCCACCCTCTTTTGCTACCTACCGCTATTCTCTCTTGTTCTTTATGCCTTATTATGTCATCAGTTAGGCTTAAAGCTAATTCACAGGCAGTATCAAACTTTGCTGGTTTTGCCCCTCTCACTATTCCCTGAATTTGGGGGTTTAATCCCCAGATAAACCTTCTAATTCTTTTAGGTTCAGGGTTTACCTGATGAGGTACTAAACAGGCAAGTTGATTGAATCGGTTTATATAGCCTATACAATCTAGGCCTTTCATTTCCATTCCTAGGAATTCCATTTCTATCTTTTCAATCTCGTTCATGGGGCAGTATTTCTCAGTGATAAGTGTTCGAAACTCTAGCCATGTCATAGTAGCTACCACTTCCCTACCTCTTACCTGTCTTATCATATTCCACCAGTTTAAAGCTTCTGCTTTTAACGAGTGGGTTACAAATTTCACCTGGTCACTAGGAGCACAATTGCTTATTTCCAGTATAGATTCCATTTCTTCTAACCAGCGGGTAGCCCCAGCAGCACCCGTACTACCATCAAAGGACTCGGGTCTACAGGCCATAAAGGTTTTGTAGTCACAGTATCGAGATCTTATAGTGTTATCTTCTAAGTTAACTATGACCTCATCTTGATTTTTCTCTACACTTTTGGAACCTGATGGTTTTTCTAACATTGTCATAATAGTTGGTATCGAATCTTGAAGACTATCTAAAACTAACTTTCTCATTTTCTCTTCTAATTCACTCATCTCATTTGTTACAGGAATATCTTCTTCTACGGGGGTTTCTTCATTCATGGGTTCTTCAACTGTTTCAGTTGGTTTCGAGGAAGAAGCTTTATTTTTCTTGGTTTGTTCTATTTCTGGTTCTTTTCCCGTATTTCTTTCAGATCGTCTCGGCATTTTCTATATTTAAAAATTTTCATTTTGGTTAGTAATAATTTATCTCATAACCTTTTTATTTTAGTCTAAATAGTAAACCAAAACATCTAGATATATTTATATCATAGGAAAATTTCTAGATGTTTAATACACAACTACTAATCACATAAGTTAACATACTACCACACCATACTACCACACAATACTACCACATAAGTTTTTACATAACATTTTAACTACTACTTCACCACCTTTTATTTAATACTAGTCTTCCACCTTCACTTCAACCTTCCCACCCTCTTGGCTCCCATGCACTATCACCCTAAAACATTAAAGGATACTTGGATTCCTCAAGGACTTGTCTTGATTGATATGCGAACCTCCTCACCAACTTCCTTAGCTCTTCCACCATGTTGCGAGCTTGATCACGTTGGGTTTTCATTTGATAATAACTTTCTACCAATTCTAAGTAATCCTTCCGGCTCACATACTCCGATTGTGATAGCGTTCCATTTGCCCGGTTAATCAAAGTAGCTTCAAGATATGGGTCAATCACCGGGGTCATGGGTGGTATGGTTGGAGGGATCGGATAAGCCGTGGTAAATGGATTATAACTAGATTCTTCTATTGAGATGTTGCTAGAAGTACCAAAACAATCACTAGGAGATGGGTTCGGATAATAGTAGTGGGGTATTGGATCAACTTGAGGGTAGGAGTGGATGGTTTCGGATGGTGTGAACACGGGCTCGGGTAAAGGGCCGACTACCCCTATGTTTTCCAAATTAAAATCCCACCCGCTACTCGTCCACCTTAAACCCGGTATCTCGGCTAACAAGTCTTGAGTACTCGGAAACTCTTGTGACTCGTTATCCATCACTTCCTCTTGGTTGGGTATCTCCTCTTCTTCAATTTCCATTTCCACTTCGGCTTGTTCTCCAGTGCTCGACATTCTATTACACATAATCATATCAAGCAAATTTCAAATTAGTTCTATAAAATTCCACTACTTCCCGAACCCGAGCTCTGATACCAACCTGTAACGACCCGATTTTCACCGAGTCGTTACCGATTGGTAGTTAGTTTCCTAACTAGTTTTATAGTTTTCATTTCACACTTTTAAAAACCGGTTTCTTGCACTTGTATCACAACCAACATTTTAACTCAAAACATCATTATATTATACATCCAAAAACCATAATTTCCACATCATGTTTGGCCGAAGCCTTACAACCTTTAGTTTTGAAAACGTCACACTACAACACGATTCTACTTTATTTATAAACATCAAAGTTCATTCGACAAGTTCACTAACACCATAACTGAGCTCGGGTTCCATGATAATCTCCTGAAATGTATGTTTAAAATACGTTAGTCGAAACTAGTGAGTGATGCCAAGACTTTAACAATCTTTTAGACACATGCATGTAATCGTCCGGTCATTCTATTTTGCGAGTATAGATCGATTATGCATGGTCCCGTAGCCTCTAATCGGCCCGGGTCTATACTCTTTGATACCGAATGGATCCACTCTACGTAGTTTCTATTCGATCGGTTTCTATTATTTCTATTAGATCATGATCAAGTGATGATTTTCAAAGACAACAAACATACATCTACCCCAAATCATTTAAAAGCTATTATGGGGTGCAAACACTCACTTGTTGTTCTTCCACTTGAGTTCTAAGATTGACGACTTGCTCGGAAATTATGCGGACTACCTGTTTATTACATAAACACGATTACAAATACACACATATATGTTAGTTAGCTGACCATTACAGCTTAGGTATATAAATACGTAGGTAAGCTGGCCATTACAGCTTGGCGCTCGTGATTTCTACAAGTTAAGGTTTAGAACTTACCCGGATTTAATCTCTATAATAGGCCGGTTATCTTATACCTCCAACCGTAGCCTATTTTATATGGATGGATCTTACTGTTCTATAAAAGTAGAAGGTTTAAAAGAGTTAGTAGTGTTGCTTGGGAAGGGTTTGCGATTGAAGGTGGAGAGGAGAAGGAGTGGTTTGCATGTTGAGGAAGATGAAGTGAGTGGTTTTGGTGGGGTTCGATGTACGCAGGTGGGTTATAGGGGAGAGGTTTCATGCAAGTGCAATCATGTTCCTATAATATAGGTCATCTAGGTGTGGGTTAATGGTGAGTTGGAGTGCATAGGTGGAGCATCCTTAATGAATGGCGGCATCCATTCATCTTCCGAATGGGCCGAGTAATACACAATTGTAGATGGGTCTAACTCTTCTAACTTAAAGATTATGGGCCCAAGGTTATTTCTAAACTATAATTATTTCAGCCCATATTCAATCGGTCCACTTATATTACTAAGTGGTTTAATATATCGGCCCTTAATTAGATCCAAAAGCTTGGCCCATTATATCGAGTCTGATGATCCATCTATATCTTAAATGGGCCGGACACTCATTGGGCTAAGATAACTTAATTGTGCCGGACTGGTCCAAGTTTTATCATCCGGGTAAGGATATTGGGCTACACCTTAAGGTGGCCCAATATTATTTTAATAATTTTTATTTCGTTTGGTCGTTACATTGATGATGCTTGACACATGAATTGTACCACTTTTCAAACTTATACTATATGTACAAAGCTAGGTAGTACTCACCAACATCATATGTTGACAAAATTTATTTTCGTGCATGTTTCAAGATAAGCTTCTTGACGCTTCACATAGGACTTTGGACTTAGATTAAATAAATCAATTATCTCTATTTTTGTTGTCGTGTATTTATTTTCACAAGTTGTAAACGATATTCAATTATCAAATATTTACATTTTAGTACCATGAGCTTTTGAACAATCGTCACTACGTGACATCTTGATGATTCCGCCATCGGTTGGGGTGTTACAAATATACACCAACGTATAATATACACTAGTGTATATGCATTTGAAAATACTAAAAGCGTCTGCTTCATTTTGACATGATAATCCTAATTAGGGTTTGGTCGCTTAACGCTAAATGTAATATACACCAACGTATATTATCAAAAAATACATAACCTCAATGTACTGCACATTTGATTCAAAGAAATTATGCAATTGATCTAATCTAACATAACAAAATCATTACAAATACAATTCCAATTGATTATACATTTCGATCTAACAAAAACAAAAATAAATACCTAATACATCCGAGCAATTGAAGATTAAAAATAATAACGATTCATTAGTTTGAAAAAAAAAATAACCAAAACAGAAAATATATACATGTATACGAATTGTTGATTAGGGTTGTTCTTCAAGATAATGATCGTAATAGTGGTTGAGAGTTTTAAGGAAACCAATCAATTCTTTTTTAGTAACTTCTTTGATTATAAATTTTAATTATAATAAAAAGCTAATTAATTAAATGTATATCTACACTAATACCCTCTAGATCAAAATAAAAAATGGATGGCTCAGATTGGTTCCTAAGTTCCTAACTAGGGTATTGGTTCCTATTTGATCTTATTCCAATGGAAATATACTTACCATGATAATAACCGATTACTCCTCGGGTTATTATAGGAATATGATCGGAAGTTGACCGGACCTCACCGAAGAGTGACCGGAACTTCATCGGAGTACCGATTAGAGATTAACAGAAATACAATCGGACCTCTATTCACGAGCATATCTGACCCGTTCCTACTTCCTGTTCACACAAATGACTCGGTTATAATTCCCGAGCAGGCAGGTGGTTACTGGATGGGTTTAGCTATCGGATTAACACATAGAGGGTTACAAATCAGATGACAGTCACCATGACCCGGTGACTGTCTGATTATTCGGACAAGCAGAAACAAGAAGGTGGGTTTGGGACCCGATAATAGTCAACTGCCTCTTCACCGGACATCAAGAATCATAAGCGAAGGGTCACAGTTGGATTAACCGATCCACAATATAAACAGAGGCCCGGGTTACAAGCGGCTCACGACAGTCACCATAACTTGGTGACTGTCCGGTTGATAACAAAGGGTGGTTTCTGAGGATTATAAAGACCCGATAATTATCACAGGTTCCCAATCGTTTTGCAGTAGAAATAAGGAGCAAGGATTGTACGGTTCGATTAAAGGTTATATATATATATATAATGTATATATGGTAGGGTTCAAATAGGAACCATAGCTTAAGTACGAACCATAGGAACCACTTTATAGCCATTGATCTCTAATGGCATGATTGTAAATAAGTAAAACATTAATTAATTGTTTATTTTAATCAAAGTGTATTATTGGCTTTTGTTCAATATGCTTATTTGTAGGTAATTAAGTTTAAATTTGTAACTGAATAATTATTAACCCCCATTTATTATACTCAATCCCTATAAAATCTCCCTATCAGTTTTTTTTTATTTCATTCATCATCATCGACATATATATACATTGGTGTATATTAGTTTCTTTTTTGTTTTTTCATTCATCGTGAACGCATATATACATTGGTGTATATCAGTATTTTTTCTCATTTACCATCAATATCGACACAGATATACGTTGGTGTATACCAGTTTCTTTTTTGTTTTTTAATTCATCGTCATCACCTTTAAGGTTCGGTCTCTTATCCTCTTATGTAATATACACCAATATATACTATACACTGGTGTATAGGCAGGCAATTAGCGTGTTCATCCTCACAGCGGTTATGTCTCTTATCATCTTTATGTAATATACACCAACGTATAATATACATTAGTGTATATGCATTCGAAAATACTAAAAGCGTCTCCTTCATTTTGACGTGATAATCCTAATTAGGGTTTGGTCACTTAACCCTAAATGTAATATACACCAACGTATATTATCAAAAAATACATAACCTAAATGTACTGCACATTCGATTCAAAGAAATTATGCAATTGATTTAATCTAACATAACAAAATCATTACAAATACAATTCCAATTGATTATACATTTCGATCTAACGAAAACAAAAATAAATACCTAATACATCCGAGCAATTGAAGATTAAAAATAATAACGATTCATTAGTTTGAAAAAAAATAACAAAAACAGAAAATATATACATGTATACGAATTGTTGATTAGGGTTGTTCTTCAAGATAATGATCATAATAGTGGTTGAGAGTTTTAAGGAAACCAATCAATTCTTATTTAGTAACTTCTTTGATTATAAATTTTAATTATAATAAAAAGCTAATTAATTAAATGTATATCTACACTAATACCCTCTAGATCAAAATCATAAATGGATGGCTCAGATTGGTTCCTAAGTTCCTAACTAGGATATTGGTTCCTATTTGATCTTATTCCTATATATATATATATATATATATATATATATATATATATATATATATAGTGTAAGGTTCAATGGGGAACCTCAAAAAAGTGGGGAACTGAGGAACCATGCATTTAACATGTTAAGTATATTTTAAAAATTCAATTTACCATGAAAAAAAAATATTTTTTTCAAAAATTTCTTCAAGGCTTTTGCATATAAACGTGTGTAAAAACTATTTCAATAAAAAAATGAATTTTTGTAAAAAAAAATTTTTTTTACCTTTTTTGAATTAATTATAGATTTTTTTTAATTATTTTATTTTTCGATTTTTTTGTCAAAAAAGCTTCTACATACATTTATATACAAAATCTCCAATTAAACTTTTTGATAAAAATGATTTTTTACATGTTAAATTGATTTTTTTATAATATAATTAACAGGTTAAATGCATGGTTCCCCAGTTTCCCACTTTTTTTAGATTCCCCATTGAACCTACCCCTATATATATATATATATATATATATATATATATATATATATATATATATATATATATAACCTTTAATCGAACCGTACCATCCTTGTTCCTTATATCTGCTGCAAAACGATTGGGAACCGGTGATAATTATCGGGTCTTTATAATCCTCAGAAACCACCCTTTATTATCAACCGGACAGTCACCAAGTTATGGTGACTGTCGTGAGCCGCTTGTAACTCGGGCCTGTGTTTATATTGTGGATCGGTTAATCCAACTGTGACCCTTCGCTTATGATTCTTGATGTTTGGTGAAGGGGCAGTTGACTATTATCGGGTCCCAAACCCACCTTCTTGTTTCTGCTTGTCTGAATAATCAGACAGTCACCGGGTAATGGTGACTGTCATCTGATTTGTAACTGTTGGATCAGTATATTGCTCTTTGTTGAACTTGCTAGTTGACACTTAAGTGTTTAGCAAGTTCTTGATGAGTGATAGCACAGCGGAATGTTTATAAGTTTAAAGCTACACTTATCAACAGGAGTTATTACTCCCCCTGGATTCAAGAACTAATAAATGATAAGTGTTTATTGAGAATCTAAGTATTGAATGAGAATGAAACACTTTGACAGATTCTCAATAAACATGAAATGGAAATAACAATAATAAGAGTTGGAGGATTTCTTGTATTAAAATCAATGTCTAAAACAGAGGGATGAACCCTTCTATTTATAGACTTTACAAATACTTGAACCTTGCCAAAAGCAAGTTCAGAAACAAGTTGCAGTCTTGGAACTTGTACATAAAGCAAAACGAAATACTAAAGTAATAAACTACTGATATAAGAGGCGGTGGAAAAGATCTTCATGTAAGTACTGATGAATGACAAACTACTGATGAGTAGTTTGTCTTCAGTAGTTCTTCAGTAGAAGTGTCTGGTTTGAACTTCAGAACTTCTGATGATTTTTCTTCTTCAGCACTTCTGAATGTCTTCTTCAGCAGTTTGATCCTTCTTCTTCAGCAGTTCTATACTTAGAGTATTTTGACAGAAGTGAATTAGACTAAGGTTTGCAAAAGTGGTTTCACCAATCCTTTTTGTCCTAACAATCTCCCCCTGGATTGATGAAGCCAAAACCTTACTAATTCCTTATTGTTCTTTTCTGTCCTTCGCAATTTTCCATATTCCTTTGAACATGGAATTCTTGAGCTGGTTCAGCTGTTCATCAGTAAGAGACCCTTTCTGTGGTTCTAAGTGTTGGATTGTAAGCAGGTCTTCGGTTGATAGTTTCTTTAGCTCATTCATCGACCTATATGCCCTGCTTGTTTGATCTCTTCTTGTCACAAGTACTGAGTTGTTATTAGTAAAGGACCATCTGATGATTGGTTCTTTAGACTTGTCAAAGTCTAAAGTGTAGGGAACCATGGAGGTACCCTGGGTTTCTCCTGATTGTTGAATATTTTCAATTTCTGTGACTCTCAGGTGGGATTCACTTCCCTGCTGTTGTTCCATCACATTAGGTATCTGAAATGTTGGCAAATGATGTTCAGTTACTACCTTGGTGATGGGATTGGGTGCTCATAACTGCGCAGAGCATACCCAAACCCGGAATTCAGCCCCGCGGAAGAGCTTCACGCGCACAAAAGAGGTTACTCCGTATATCAAAGCATTAACTACTTTCCTATCATTACGGAGAGATATCAGCAAAGTAGCAACGACTCTCCTACAATCACGGAGAGATGTCCGCGCGCGTAAGCGGTAAAAGCGGTAATCGTTCCATGTTTCCTTATTTATTGCTATATCTTAACTACTTTACTAATATAATCCTTGGGTAGTGGAGACAACCCTGATCGGGCCTGGCCCATTATGATTAGGGTTCTGGGTAATGGTGGCATACGTCCACCTCTATATAAGGGATCATCTCCCTAATAGAGAGGACACTTTTGGCTAACCCTAAGAGCTATCACACTTGATAGTATCCCCATTCACCCCCGTTTTTGTTATAAACTACTACCTTGTGTAGTCGTCTCCCTACCCACTCGATCTTTATTGCAGGTTACTCTAATCCAGGAAGTGCTAGTGAAGGATCAATCCTGTGGTTACATCTAGACTATCATCCTTACAAGGAGGTTAGGCTATTTGTTTCTTCACTTGGTGTGTAGTTTGTCTGTGATAGTCTTCTGGATTTGATATGCAAAGGTGGAAGGATCCCTAAATTGTGTGATTAGAGGCTTTTCTTCTATGTCAAAATCATAATGGACTACTGTACTACCTTCTAGTAGTACCATTCTGAAATCAGTCTTCACTTTCTCCTCTGATTTCTTTCTTTGTGTAGCTGGTCTTCTTTGAACACCAGAAGTTCTAACTACTGAAGTTGAAACTTCAGTAGTTTGAAACTTCTCTGGATTAGCAGCCCTTGCAGCCTTATATTTTCTATATGTGTCCACCAATCTTTCTTCTTTCCATTTGGACACTGAGGCTTTTGAACCATAACCATTAGCTACCAGTTCTTCTATCATCTGAGCTCTCTTGGCCTTTGTGTCTTTACTTGTTGCAAGTTTATCTGCAATAAGTTGAGCTCTTCTTGTCAGCTCTTCCACAGAGAGTCTCTTCAATGTGTGGGCTTTGATTTTGCTGTTCTTTGTAATGTAAGACATCAGTTGATGTCTTTTGTCTTCTTCAGCAATCTGGTCTAGGCTAGCCTGCCTTTGGAGTTTAGCTTCATAAGCCTGAAGTTTTTCTTCATGGCTTAGATCCAAGTCATCCCTTTCTTCCAGTGTTTTCCAGATCTGATCTTCTCTGGCCTTCTTTTGAGCTGCCACTAAACTCTTCTCAAGTAATTCTGCTGATTGAGAGATTGGAGAAGGGTTTAGCACAGTCATTGTGGTAACTGTTGTAATAGGCCTAGTAGGAACAGAAGTTGGTTGTATAGAAGCAGTTGTTTTGTAAGGGTCAACAGTTTTAGTTTTGGAAGTGTTGACCTTTGATGGGTTGACAACAACTGAAGGTTTGTCAACTACTGAAGGATTGTCTTCAGTACTTTCTGATTCTTCATGAGAAGTTTGGCCATCAGAGGTTTCTTCATTGTGCCCTTGGGATTCATCAGTCTTTTCAGCATCTTCTACTTCTTGAATAGAGATACCAAATTGTTGGGCCAGTTTCTCTTTTCTGGCTTGATCTTTTTGATCTCTTGCTAGGATAGCCACTCTTGCCTTTCTTCTGGCTTCAAGTGTATCCATAGGTACCTTGATTTTCTCCCCCTTTTTGGCTTCATCAGCCTTTGAGGTTGAAGCTTGGGAGAACTGACCTGTAAGATGAGCAATCTGTTTGCTGTTGTAGTCAATCTTGTTGGATAGATCGTTCATCTTCGTCTGTATCACTCCAAATTGGTTCTTCATGGACAGCTCCAAGTTAGCTGTGTATGTTTGGAAGTGATTCTTGATGAGGGTGCTCATCATGTGGTATAAGGGACCATCTGGGCTGCATAGCTAGTTCATGTCTATGCTTGTTTGCCCAGTGAATTGGGTAGGCATTTGTAGTGAGGGGTGTGTTTTTGGGTGATCTTCTTGTTGTTCAGAAGATGCCACTCTAGGGGAATCATGGATTGAGTGGGCTTTAACCTGAGATGGTGTGACTAGCTTCTTGAGCTTAGATACACCAGGTGCAGGACCTTCACTTGTAGCCGTCAATTCAGTAGTTTGGTGTTTTGAAACATCATCCAAGTCAATGGAACCATTTGAATCCCTGATTACATCCTCAATGAGGACTGTATCAGTTACATCATGAGCTGGGCCCAACTCAGTTGTCTCATGTACCTCTTTTTCTTAGTTCAGAGGATTTCCTACCTTTGGCATTAAGCCTACATCAGTAGTTGCCACAGTTGAGGTCTTAGCTATGTTACTTCTGTCCTCAGGTCCACCACTGGGTGGTAAATGAGTAGTAGCAGCCTCAAAAGTACCAAAAGTTTCTAAGTTTGGGCTTAGAGACTCTGGTTCATCCTCATCTCTTTGGTTAGGGCTTTGAGTGTCCACATCCATGTCAATTTCTGAGGCTATGTCCCCTGTTTTATGTGGTTGATGGGGACTGACATGTGTAGATAGGACTTTCTCTTTTAGCCCAGAGAGAAGTTTGGCTATTTCAATGTCTGGTTCAGAAATTTGGGGTGCTGGTTCAGTAGTTTGGGCAGTGGGTTCAGCAGTTTCAAAAGAAGAATCAATTGGAATAGTTTTCTTAAGTCTTTTTCTTTTGAAAAGGATTGTTATTGGTGCTCTTGGTGGGGTTTGAGATGGATGAGACTGAGAGGATGTTTCAGTCACATCTTTAAGAAGTGCAGATTGCACAATAGTTTGTTCAGGCATCTCAACCTCCTGAACAGCTTTTCTTTTAGGTTTGGTGGGTTTTTGTTTTTGTATCTTGGGTTTCTTGGCCTTTGGTGGAGTAGGTTTGGAAGATGAGGGTTCCATGGGGACTGGTTCTGGTTCCCCTTGGTCATCTTCTGGCCAGGCAGCCTGTTTGTTATGCCTTGAGTATGCTTGTGAGGTTAAGGGTTTTAAAATTTCAATTTTACCCACAAGCACCTCATTACCCAGTTCAGATATTATGCATTGCATAATGAACCTTGGATATAACAAAAACTTTTTCTTAGTGTTATTGTGATGTAACACCAACTCATTAAAGAAAAGTTTTGATGCCCTGAAATCTGTTTCATTCACAATGGAATGAAATATTGGTTGAAAGGTTGAGGGCATCTGGTCATAAGACCCTGTTTTAGGACTCAAGCACATAATTATATAATGAAACAAAAGTTTATATTTTGGTTCAAAATACTTTTTAAAGATAGTAGCTTGTGAGAGAGTACCTTGATAACCACACTCAGTCATGGTTAGGTGGATTGCAGAGTTGTCAAACTTTTCAGGGGCATTCACATCATTCAACCCCAGTCTGTTTGCCAGTATGGCCGGTGTAATGGCCATTTGTCTCCCTTTAATTGTTGAGTTGAGAGAGATAACTTCATCATCCACCATCACTGTCTCAGCATTAGCCTAGAACTCATTGAGAGTTTCAGGATGTATTGGTGGGTCTATTGTGAGAGCGGTGAAATATTGGATTTTGACGACGAGATCAATGATCTCATCGTATTGGGACCAGCCTTCTTGTTTTTCTAAGTAGGCTCTGAGATTGTGTCCCTGTTTAAGAACTAAAGCCATGTGGTTTTGTGTGTGTTGATGAATCGAACAGTGTTTATGTTGCAGGTTCAGGGGTTTGAGAGCTTTCTTGAGAGAGAAGGAGGGAATTGTTGTTTTTGAAAGGATAAGTGTTGAAAAAAGATATTTATCAGAAGTTTTTAACCGCTTGGATCTTCTTTATTAGAAGTTTTAAACCGCCTAGGTTAAAAACCTCTTTATCAGAAGTTTTAAACCGACTAGGTCAAACTTCTAATGATGGGAAAAGTCTGATTTGCCCTTTTTGACTAAACTGCTGATGAAGAATTATCTTCATCAGTAGTTCCCATTTTCTCTTCAGTAGTTTTGAACAGCTGATGAGAAATACTTATAAATACTTTATTCATAACTTCTGAAGGTTGTTTTATCAGAAGTTAATCACTTTTTAGAAAATATCCCCATATCGATGTTTTGTTCATCAGTAGTTTCTCTCTTTTCAGAAGTTTTTTCAATTTTTTTTGTTTGAAAACAGATGTAAGTGAAAAATAAAAAATTTGTGCAGAAAAATAAAGAGAAACACTTACAAATTTAGCATCCCTAGCATGGATACTAACTTCTGAAATGTTGATGTGTCAAGGGGTTTAGTGAAAATGTCAGCTATTTGATTAGCTGTTGGTACATGTTTCACTTCAATCTTGCCTTTTTCATAGCAATCTCTTATGAAATGATACCTGATTTCAATGTGTCTAGTCTTTGAAAACTGAACAGGATTTGGAATGATGCTAATGGCAGATTTGCTGTCTACAAGCAATGGTGTCTTGGTCTCTTTGATTCCATAATCAAGAAGTTGATATTGGAGCCATTGTATCTGTGATGTACAACTTGTAGCTGCAATGTATTCAGCTTCAGCAGTTGAAGTTGCAACAGATGTTTGTTTCTTTGATTGCCAGGACACTAGACAGTTTCCCAAGAATTGACAACCACCAGATGTTGATTTTCTTTACATTTTACACCCTGCATAGTCACTATCTGAAAAAGCTGATAACTTGGTATTGCTTGAAGCAGGATACCAAATTCCAAGTGTGGGAGTTCCTTTCAGATATCTGAAAATTCTTTTGACTGCAATAAGGTGTGATTCCCTAGGAGCTGATTGATATCTAGCACAGACACATGTTGAAAACATAATATCTGGTCTAGAAGCAGTTAGATATAAAAGGGAACCTATCATACATCTATACATGGTTTGATCAACCTGTTTTCCTTGATCATCTGGTTCAACTTGTGTGGTTGGTGTCATGGGAGTGGAACATGATTTACAGTCTTGTAAAGAAAATTTGTTTAATAATTCTTTAACATATTTTGATTGATGTATAAAAGTTCCATTTGTTTGTTGTTTAATCTGCAGTCCCAAAAAGTACTGCAGTTCCCCCATTGTACTCATCTCAAATTTTGATTGCATGAGTTTCTTAAATTCATCACACAATTTTGTGTTTGTTGATCCAAAAATGATATCATCAACATATATTTGAACAAGTAAGACATGATTTCCAACATGTTTTATGAAAAGAGTTTTATCAATGGCACCTCTTGTGAAGTTATTTTTGAGTAAAAAGGTTGAAAGTGTATCATACTAGGCTCTTGGAGCCTGTTTAAGCCCATAAAGAGCTTTGTCTAGTTTGTACACCCACTCAGGATGAGAAGGATCCTCAAACCCAAGTGGCTGACAAACATACACTTCCTCTTTTATCTTTCCATACAAAAATGCACTTTTGACATCCATTTGATAAAGTTTTATTTTGTTGGAAATGGCATAGGCCAGAAATAACCTGATGGCTTCAAGCCTTGCAACTGGAGCAAAGGTTTCATCATAATCAATTCCTTCTTCTTGAGAGTAACCTTGTACTACCAGTCTTGCCTTGTTCTTTATTATAATACCAGCTTCATCTTGTTTGTTCCCGAAAACCCATCTTGTGCCAATTGGTTGCTTGTTTGGTGGTAGGGGACAGATTTCCCATACCTGTTGCTTGTTGAATTGAAGCAATTCATCTTGCATTGCCTGCACCCAATTGTTGTCTTTGAGGGCTTCCTGGTACTTCTTTGGTTCCATCTGTGAAATAAATGCTGAGAATAGACAAAAGTTGGAAAGCTGGTTTCTTGTAAGAACACCTGATGCAATATCACCCATGATTTGATCAAGTGGATGGTCTTTGTGTTCGATCAGTTGTTGTAAACCACTGACAGGTGTTGGTGGCTCATGTTCTTCAAACAAACTACTGAGGTCTATTATATCTGGCTCAGCAGTTTCAGTGTCTTCAGTAGTTGTAGGTGCTGAAGCAGATGTTTGAGTTTGTCCTTCAGTATTTGTTGAATCAGAAGTTTGTGAAACTTCTGATGGTTTTGAAGTTGACTTAATGACTGTTTGAGGAGGCCATGGTGCTGGATCCTCATCGTCAAACCTTTGATCACCATAATAAGTAGGTTTGGATGAAGTGACAGTCTTTTCAGGTTCAAAATGGAAGTTGTCAAGGTCAAAGAGTTCAGCAGGATGTGCTGGAATGAGAGTGTGTTTTGACTCATTGAACTTGACATTCAATGTTTCTTCTACTATCCTGGTTCTTGAGTTAAAAACGTTATAGGCTTTTCTAGTTGAGGAATAACCAAGAAAGTAACCTGAGTCAACTTTGGCAGCAAATTTTGAAATAGATTCCTTGATGTTCAAGATGAAACATTGACACCCAAAAGCCCTGAAAAAGGAGATAAGGGGCTTCATGCCATGAAGAACTTCATAGGAAGTCTTTGAATGTCTCTTGACAATAAGAACTCTATTTTGAACATAACATGATGTGTTAACTGGTATACTTTTAAGGGTAGACCTCTGACCAAGCCCATTTTTGTGACTTTATTTATGGTTTTAAAGTTCACATGGCCAAGTCTCCAGTGCCAGAGATCAGTTTCTGAAGTTGATGCCCTTGAGAATAAACAAGCAGTGTTGTTCAATACTTTGTCTTTTTCAATGTCCACTGCATAGACATTGCCACATCTTTTGGCTATTAACAAAGTATGATCTTCAATGATCTTCTCTATCAACTTCTGGCCTTCTGGTGATATGATCTTGCATGCTGTCTTTGTGAAAAAGGAAGAATATCCATTATCACACATTTGTGACACACTCAGCAAGTTGTACTCAAGGTTTTCAACCAGATTGACCTTGTCAAACTGTATTTTTCCAGAGGATACATTGCCATGTCCTAGCACATATCCCTTAGCATTGTTCCCAAAGGATACAGATCCATCTCTTTGACTGATAAAATTGTTTATCAGGTATCTGCATCCTGTCATGTGCATTGAGCCTCCACTGTCTACATACCAAATGCTATTTAAGCCTCTGGAAACTCTCTGCACAAGATAGCAAATTAGTTAGATTTAGGAACCCAAGCCAGTTTGGCTTTGGGTTTGCTCTTGAGAACATTTACAGTTTGTTCTTGACCAAGTTTAGAAATCCATGTCTTTTTGGCAATGGATTTTGCATTAAGAACAATGGTGGTATCCTTTTGAGGACCACCATCAACTTTGGTCATCAGTAGTTGTACCAAGTTCATGAGATCTTTAATCTCAGCAGTTTGTGAAACTGCTGATGATTCAGGTCTAACTACTGAAAGAGAATTTTGAGAAAAAGACTTTTGTTGAGATTTTGTCTTTTTCTGAGAAAAGGTTTTTGCTGGTTGTTGTTTCTTGGGTGAAAAAGTTTTTACATAATCATTTTTGATTTGTTTCCCCACAACCAGTTGTTGATTTTTCTTGTTGAACTGAATACCCTTTCTATATCTGCAAAATTCTGTTTTGTGGTTGAACAGACCACAAATTTCACATTCTTTTGTCTTTTCTTTCAAAGACAAGTCTCTGACTGTTTTGATTGGTTTTAGGTCATCAGTAGTTTTCAGGTTCTCAACTCCTGATGTAGTTGAAACTACTGATGGCTTAAAGTCAGATTTAATCAGTACTTCTGAAGAACTTTCTTTGTGTGACTTTAGAAAGTTTTCATGGAAAGATGTGCATTCTTCCTCTTCAGAAGTTTCACATGAAACAATTTTTCTCCCATCTTCAGTAGTTTTGGGAGAGAAATCTGTTGGTGTTTCAGTGTGATTGTACCCTATGCCAAACCTAACATTTGAAGCACTTTGTTTGTTTAGCAATAATTGGTACCCCTTACAAGATTCCACCCATTTTTCACATGTGACCTTGGTGTCAGCAAGCTCTTGTCTGACATTTCCTAGGTCATTAATCATGATTTTAATTTGTGCTTGGGTTTCAATAGCAAAGTTAGTTAATTTAGAAACTTCTTTTGTTTTTGCAGCAAGTTTTCTTTCTAAATCACATTTCATCTGAGTGAATTTTCTCTGAGAATCATTTGCTTTTCCTTGTAAGTGCACATTTGTCTCTCTTATGAGAGCAAAAGATTCTTTGCATGAATTTGAGCATAGTTTTGTCAAAGATTCTTTTGATACCTGTGACAAAGCAGATTTTGAGGAGCATCCCTCAAATGCCATTAAGGCAAAGTTCTTTCTGCCATTGTCAGGCTCTCCCCAGTTGATGTCAAACATTTTGTTATCTGCATCAGGATTGCACTTTGTGGTGTCAAAAGGAAGACTGCTCCAGTCAACATACCCTGAAGTAAATAGACTTTGTTGAGAGGGTTGTTGTTGCTATGGAGGTTGTTGAGTAGCTGGAAAGGGAGGGATTGATTGTTGGCTCTGCATCTGTTGAGCAGGCATTTGTACATATTGTACTTGTGGCACATATTGGTGTTGTGGAGCTTGTGCCTGTACAAAATGTGCACTCCCTTGTGTTTCATTATTCCTGTTATAATTGGGGTTAAAATTGTTTCCAGACTGAGATTGGTTAAAGCCAGAGCTTCTACACTCTCTAGCAAAGTGTCCCAACTTTTGACACTTGTGACATCTAAGTTTAGATTTGTCAAAACCAATTTTTGTTTAACTGTTTAGTCCTGGAAACTTCCTTCCTGACCTTTTGTTAAATTTATTTGTTTTTAAACTTAACATGGCCAGTTGGTGCAAAATATCCATTTCTTCTAGGTCATCACTGCTGAAACTATTTAGGTCATCCATGATAAAACACATGTTATCAGCAGTTTGACCAAAGTCATTATTTTCATAACCTGGGAATGATCTTTCAGATGAGATCCCAGCAGTTATGTCAATGTGGTCAAAAGATCCAAAACTATTTGAACAAGTTGGTGAGTCTTGTCCCAATAGTGCTGTACTACCAGGTAGATAGTCATCAGCAGTTTTGCCAGAATTTTGTAACTTTTTCTTTTGATCAATTTCTCTCTCAAAAGTAAGCAATCTCCCATGAAGTTTTGTAAGAGTGAGGGAGCTAAAGTCTGGTGAAGATCTTAAGACTATTGAGTATGTTTCCCATTTATCAGGTAAAGACCTTAAAAATCTATGAAGCATAGATACAATTGTGTAGGTGTGACCATTTAGCTTTAGCTCAGATATTAATGAGGAAAATCTTTCAAATTGCTGTGTTAAAGTTTCCCCATTGATGTGAGCAAAAGTTTCATATTGTTGAGCCAAGATTTCTCTGGTGTTGGCAATCACCTCTTCAGTTCCTCCAAACTGTTCTTTTAGGCAGTCCCAAAGCTCTTTGGCACTATCACAATGTAATAGGCTAGAGTAGATTTCATTTAGGAGTGCCATTGCCAACATAGAAAAAGCTTTTGCATCAAGCTCAAGTTTTAGGAAATCATCATCAGTATAGTCTTTTGGTTCTTTTGGAATCTCTTCCTTAGTTTCAAGATTTATATTTACTGGTTTACGAGGACCATATATCACAGATCTCCAACAACCTGTGTTGGTCTGTGATAAGGTATGTGCCATTCTCTTTTGCCATATGTTATATTCATTTCTTACAAGCATGGCAGGTTTAGTGGCAGAACCAGTATTATGAGGATCCATTTTAAAAAGTATTGATTTGTCAAATATCTCTTAAAGTGATGGATGTTGATAAAAGTGAGCTTATAATCCTTTATTGAATATCAATAAGAGCCTGTGTCTGATTCTCAATGTGTTAGATTGATATGTGATCAGATAAACCAGTGCTCTGATACCAATTGTTGGATCAGTATATTGCTCTTTGTTGAACTTGCTAGTTGACACTTAAGTGTTTAGCAAGTTCTTGATGAGTGATAGCACAGCGGAATGTTTATAAGTTTAAAGCTACACTTATTAACAGGAGTTATTACTCCCCCTGGATTCAAGAACTAATAAATGATAAGTGTTTATTGAGAATCTAAGTATTGAATGAGAATGAAACACTTTGATAGATTCTCAATAAACATGAAATGGAAATAACAATAATAAGAGTTGAAGGATTTCTTGTATTAAAATCAATGTCTAAAACAGAGGGATGAACCCTTCTATTTATAGACTTTACAAATACATGAACCTTGCCAAAAGCAAGTTCAGAAACAAGTTGCAACAAGTTGCAGTCTTGGAACTTGTACATAAAGCAAAAAGAAATACTAAAGTAATAAACTACTGATATAAGAGGCGGTGGAAAAGATCTTCATGTAAGTACTGATGAATGACAAACTACTGATGAGTAGTTTGTCTTCAGTAGTTCTTCAGTAGAAGTGTCTGGTTTGAACTTCAGAACTTCTGATGATTTTTCTTCTTCAGCACTTCTGAATCTCTTCTTCAGCAGTTTGATCCTTCTTCTTCAGTAACTACCGATAGCTAAACCCATCCAGTAACTACCTGCCTGCTCGGGAATTATAACCGAGTCATTTGTGTGAACAGGAAGTAGGAACGGGTCAGATATACTCGTGAATAGAGCTCCGATTGTATTTCTGTTAATCTCCAATCGGTACTCCGATGAAGTTCCGGTCACTCTTCGGTGAGGTCCGGTCAACTTCCGATCATATTCCGATAATAACCCGAGGAGTAATCGGTTATTATCATGGTAAGTATATTTCCATTGGATTAATTGGTTAATAATCTTATGATAATTATTAATATAATAGTCATGTTGATTGCGAGGTACCGTTAATCATATCAGGAATACGAGTCCGATACCGAGACTATTCATTGACGCGGTCAACTACCGGAATAGTACCCGGTTTAGTATACCCGGAGTGGATTATTAGAATTATACGATTATATATATATATATATAATACGAATAACGATTGGACATGATAATAATAATAAGAGAATAATAAACATATATAAATATATATGTTCATATATATATATATATATACAATTCGATATATAAGACGATATACTAGACTCAGGTTAATAATAATATTTTCTATTCCTTTTAGATTAGATCTGCCAAGCTGTAATGGCCAGCTTATTAGTTTACAAGCGCCAAGCTGTAATGGCCAGCTAGATTTAGGATGTCCGTGTCATGTTAATAATGAACCCCGAGTTTAGGACTATCTAATAGATATCAAGTATTATGATCCTAACAAGTCCCAAGCGTAACACGTATCAATATATATATTAAATATAATTATAATAAGAAAGACTATAGAAGATTATACGCAAACCTGTGAGTATCGTGAACTCCCCACTTTTATCGTTTTATTAAGTATTTTCGGGGGAATACATGTCATTTATCAAAAAATATAGAAAACCTTTACATAATACAAGATCTATAATAAAAGAAATATAATAGAAATGGGACATAGAAACGACAAGGGCAGAACTGTCTGGTATCTCGCCAATTCCTTTCATACCTGAGAAGAGGGCAAGAACCAGGTATCTACCATAGACAAGTGGTACCATCGATAGGAATGGCACATAATAGAATTGATTTAACAGAATATAATAGATTATATTTCCACTCCAGAGTTATATCTGTAAAGCATGTTTTATATAAAAGAATGTTATTAAAGAATTATCAATAAACAAACTGGCCATTCACTTTATAAATTACACGACCTCACTAACTTTATGTTGACAGAAACTATTTTTGACATGTGTTTAGGTAACCCACCAGATATGATGACATGGATCCTGGGAAAGTAAAGTTGTTATTATCTGAATCCGCTGCGTAGCTCTGTTACCCGACCCGGCAGCCCGGCTTCGACAGCTCGGGCCGTTACAAAATTACTAACTACTTGGGTTGGTTATGGGTCCGATCCCCAGTCTCATTTTCGATGTATCATTAGTGTTTATATATAGGGTGTACCGCAGCTAACCCACCATACCTCTGATACTTCGAAAACGTACTGGGTACCTACCAAAACCCTAATAGAAATTCACACTACCTTAATGTACCTGTAAATTCATGATTGCGTTTCGGACCGCAATCACCAATTTACCTTACATTAGAGTTTTGTGTCCTTATATGATTCTAAACTAAACACACATGTTTAGTAATGCACATGACAGTGCGACTGAGTCTTTGTATTAATGAGTATAATGAATTGTTGTATCAAATTGCATGTTCTCACAGCTAAGTTCGAGGAAAGTGCACAATGTATTCAAAAATAAGTCTAACTGTTGAGCAGGCAAGAAGACCTCTACCAGTGAGTGAGTTACACTATGGACATTATGAACGTCTGTATAGTATGATAGAATTTCATGCGGTGGGTCAAACCGATAGAAAAAATTGAATACCAATGCCGGAGGTGGGATTTCTCATCGCAAAGAGATGGGGTGTTATTGTTCATACATTCGCCCCTCGTGGCAATGATACGATTTTCGCTCAATTGGGAGGGCCGAAAGATGCTGAAGAACCTCATCCGGTGGTAGTAGTTATGTTCGTGGATGGAAACCATTACATCCACTTAAAGCTTAATGGATCATATCCAATGCCTCCCCCGAACCACAGTTGGACTTTATCATAGAACTGATAGTGCAGTGGGTTGGTACGATTTATAAGAGGATCGAATCAATGCGTATAAAAACTTAGTTTACCCACGGGCTAACCCCGATGTAATTCCGGACGCCCAGGATATCGATTAGACATGCTAAATATGTATTTTGATAAAAAAAAAACGGTATTGTTTGTATAGTTCATGTATCATGTACACTAGTTTATGAAAGTTGTTCATACTCGGATGTTTCTACTGAAAACCACAAATGAGCAATAAACGAACCAAAATGCGTCAAACAGAGTCCGGATGCCTAGGATATCAATTAGACATGCTAAATATGTATTTTGACAAAAACGGTATTGATTGTATAGTTCATATATCATGTACACTAATTTATGAAAGTTGTTCATACTCGGATGTTTCTACTGAAAACCACAAACGAGCAATAAACGAACCAAAAGGCGTCAAACAGATTCTGGACGCCCAGGATATCGATTAGACATGCTAAATATCTATTTTGATAAAAAAAAATGGTATTGATTGAATAGTTCATGTATCATGTACACTAATTTATGAAAGTTGTTCATACTCGGATGTTTCTACTCAAAACCACAAACGAGCAATTAACGAACCAAAACGCGTCAAAGAGAGTCTGGACGCCCAGGATATCGATTAGACATGCTAAATATGTATTTTGATAAAAAAAAAAAAACGGTATTGATTGTATAGTTCATGTATCAGGTACACTAATTTATGAAAGTTGTTCATAGTCGGATGTTTCTACTCAAAACCACAAACGAGCAATAAACAAACTGAAACACATAAAACAATTTTTTTTATTGGAAACAAGTTAAAATACTTAAAAATTAATTAAAATTAATTAAAACAATTAAAAAAACATTAAAACAATTTTTTTTTTAAAAAAAGGCCCAAAGCGCTGATCTTTGGGCATAACGCAGAGCCCAGATTAAACTTGTGGCCTATGGGTCACGTTTGAGGCCAAAACGCAATGTTTGGTTCTTCATTAAAGCCCAGTTGCACCATGTTTCAGCCACACACAAACTCAAACCCAAAACACACACACACACGAACCCACACACACGAAGACACACACATTCAGCCAAAAAGCTTCGGTTTTCACTCGCCAAAGGTTAGTTTTACCTCGATTATACGTTAAATATCTTACATTAATCGTTTATTGTTGGATTTGGGATTGTGAATCGAATGGTTTCTGATTTGGGGAAGAACGAGTGAAGCGCCGTGCATCACCCGAAGTGTGGTGCTTCAGTTCAAAATTTTTTTTTAAATCTGTAAACATTATTTTTATTTTTAAAACTTTATATATTTTAAAACTTTAATATTAAAAACTCTAATATTTTTCAAAAAAAACTTTTTATATTTTTAAAACTTTTTATATATTTTTTTAAAACTTTTTATAAATTAAAACTTTAATATTAAAAACTTTTTATATATTTTTTTTATATTTTAAAACTTTAATGTTAAAAACTCTAATATATTTTTTAATAAAAAAATGTTACAGATTGCTATGGATGATGATGCGGAGATGTTTGACATTGGGGTGGTGGAGGTTGAGGAGGGAGCCCCTCCTGTTGATATTTTACCGGGACACTTATACTCGGATTTTCCCCGGGACGCAGAGTCGCGCGCGTGGTGCGCGAAGCTCAGGACGATGACGGTCGGCGAACACGTCGCGATAGACTGGGATTTTTTGGCGGAGGTCACTTAGGATGGGAGTGCGAGGGAGATTATCGGGCTTGACACTCCCTGGTCGCGGTTGTTCCAGATTGCCGCAGAGGATGTGTACCGACCGCTGACGATCGAGTTTCTATCTTCCTTCAGGTTCGAGCGTTGACCAGAAGGTATGGTGGAGGACCCGGATCATTCGTTCCATGAGATCTCTTTCAGGATGTGCGGCCAGCGATTTCGAATGTATTTGGAGCAGTTCGCGGTACGCTCAGGGTTGCACCGTGAGCATGAGATCGGTACAGACTTGTACACTAAGGTGGTTACGGAGGTTGATTGGCAGACTCTTATCAGTTTTTGGCAGACCCTTATCAGTTTTTTGAGGCATATCACCCGGACGCCATTTGGCAAGTCCTAGGCGAAGGCTAGTACGATTGTTGATCCTCTCTACTTCTACCTACACCGGATCATCGGATCTTCCATCATTCCACGCCATTTCAGCCGGGATAAGGTCAACATGTCTGACCTTTTCTTTTTATATTGTTTACTATGTGGTTGGATGTGCGCGTTACATGAGTGCTTGGCAAAGTACTTTGCCTTAGCTTATCATCGGTAGACTCGTGACACTCTATACGATGGGGCTTACATCACCGTCATCGCATAGTCGCTGGGCATCGTTCCGGAGGAGGACCCCCTTCTAACCCCTGCTATCCCCGCGACTACATTGGCTGCTACCAATGTACGCAGCATGCGGCTGACGCGCACCTTCCCCGGCATCGGTGTTGGGTTCCGGACGCGGGACCACCAGATTTTCATCCCCGAGTCGTTGCCCCAGGAGATCCCTGTATTCTTAGAGATTGAGCTGGGAGTACCAGCACCTCCCCATATGCAGCCAGGATTCCAGCAGGAGCAGCAGCAGCAGCCGTCGATCAACGTTGAGCCCCCGACCCCCGCCACCACTGCTATGATACCTCGCAATTTCAGGTTCTCACATTAACTAAACTCTAGTTACATTCTTTGCATTCTACTTAACTAGGGTTAGCTAGAGAGGTCACACGTTGCACAGTTATAGGTTAATAACTGCATGAAGTGGTAATTCGGGTAATTACCAGACTATATACATGAGTAGTAAACCTCGGACGTTGGTGAATGGTTAAATTACATAATTGTGAATTAATTGATTGAGAATGATTGCAATTACGTGCTTCTATGAAACTTTGTGAAACTATGCGCAAACTGTATGTGATTACGTGAACTTAAACCGAAAGCGTTAATAAAAATCGTAATGGGTGAACCATTAGGATGGTTGGGGTCTTAACACATGGGGTTACACTTGTTTTGATCCAAAATAGCGAAAACATCGAAGAAAACACGCAGTACAACGGAACAGGCTACCCGGAGCGAGCCGGGAAGAGTGAGCGGCCGCTCACTCTCTCCGCGCGGCGGCTCGCGGGAGCCGGACGCAACATAACCGACTTAAGCACCTATTTAAACAATCTTAAGACTCATGTATCCCCTAAACTCAACCCTAATCGCCCCCTACTGCCTAGTCATGAATATATTAACCCCAAACACCTGCTAATGCTCAAGAACATCGATCGGGAAGCTTGGAGAGCAATCGGTTGATAGTTTTGAAGTGCTTGCGGTATAATATTCAATCTCTTGTGTTTTAATCTTCTTTAATATGTTTTTAAAACATCAAAACCGAGTTTGTCCAGGTCTGAAATGTTTTCATAAAGATTAAAACTTGATGTTTATAAAGATTGAATGGGCTAAACATAATCTTGTGTGATTACTAATTGATAGATTCCATGATATGCATGTTTATGATCTTTTATACTTTTAGGGTTTATGGTTTAGCATGTATTTTGTAAGGTTCTGATCATGTTTTGTCCTATGAATGTTTTATGATGGTTTTTGAGGATCGTTGATCGATTATATATATACATGAGTAGTTTTAATAAGAGTTTATGCATGATTAAAATCTGGACAGAATGTTTGGGTCAACATGTAGGCTCTGTTACGTTACTTAAAAGTGTTAGTTTTGATGATTTCTTCACATGGTTGTATTATACATGGTCTAAGATTTTTATAATGGGCAAAATCATCTGATTTGGACGTTGTTTGATAAGGTTTTGGAATTTTCTTTGATTAAAGGTCATATCAGATTTTTGGATTAGTAAACTGGGTCAACTTTAAACAATCATAACTCAAGTTTTACAAAGAATTAAAATATAAAATTTAGACAGTAGGTCAGGATTGGAATAGCTTGGCGTTTCCAGGTGGATTCATCTCGTTTAGGTGAATAAACGTTTTTGGGAATTTTTCTACTAATCTGATCTGTTGTGTGTATTATCTGGACATAGCTTTATTATATGATTTTTCATAATATTTGTGTATCGTTTTATCACGAACTAAAAATATGTACTTGTCCGGTAGACCACCTGGAATATTTAGTAAACTTTCGGGAGTCTAATTCACTAGATAAATATTTTTAATAAATTAATTTTCACGGTGTATAATCTGTCCTAAAAACGCAGATTGTGTAATGTACGTTTTTGTGACTATTTGGAGTCTTATGTGGTACGTATTTGACATGAACTTGAATGGACACTTATACGAGATGTAAATGAAGTGTAAAATTGATGATAATCAACATATTCACCAACAGGTCCATAGGGTTTACTTGTGCATGTAGAATCATTAGCTGTCACTTACACGGTTTTGAACTTTTAAACGTCTTGGACAAACGGGTTATATGGTGTATTGATATTACACATATACTCACTTAGTGACACATTTAATAGGGAGTCGGTAGCACATCCTATTTTGGAAGTTTGGATTAATTGCTTGCATTCTAAGGTGAGTTTCACTACTTTTTCTCGAAAGCATACATCTCGGGTTTGAGACAATTTTGGTAAACGTTTTCTTGTCTGGTTTGGGACTACTTTTACATCTTGGGTTTTGAGATGCTTTGACTCCTTGTGTGGGTTGTGTTTTGACTCCTTGTGTAGGTCGGGTTTTATGATTCCTTGTGTGGATCACGCTTTTATCAGTTTACAACTATTACTGTCCTTTGTGAACTAAACACACTCTATCACTTAAAGTCCTTACATATTATTGGGTTAATCGCTGGAAGTAAATGAGGTATTAGTTGATAGCGCTATTAGGTTGTGCAGCAACCTCATGCTTGAAGTGCTTGTGTCTCGGGCATGAACTTCTGACCACATCTTTTCTGCTAGTGTTGATAGACACTAGTACTAAGGCAGTTTAACGTATGTTTACACATTTATGAAGGTTCCCAATAATCACTTGTTTAGTTACAATGAATGGGCTAGCTACCCCTGACAAGCTTAAACTGATGACACTTTAACATTTGGGTTTTTGAAAAACTTTATACCTGTTATCCAAACTGTGAACTCACCGACCTTATGTTGACACACGCTAGCATGCTTTTGCAGGTCGCTAGGTATGGACTACACTTAGGACATGCATCATTTAGTATCCTTGGGATATGAACATTTAAAACTATTCTTTTGCTATTTACTTACTTTTAAGTTTGGTTTTGGGTGCGGTCTTTTGCGCATACTATTACTTAACTATTTTCTATTTCGCTTCCGCTGTTACTTAAATGGTTTGGTTAACTTTTAAACTTGGTTTTTCAATAACGAACTAAATGGTTTGGGCATTTAGAGTCGTTCATGAGACTTATGGCTATGGGATCCTGGTTTGACGTGCGCCTCGCAGTATAAACCCTGTAATGGAAATTTCAGGGTGTGACAGACTGGTATCAGAGCCATTGGTTATAGTGAACTCGGATTGCATCCTAGTCTATAATCATCATAGCATAAGTATTAGTACACTCACTACTTTAAGTGCACCACTTATTAATTTCTTGGATACGTGTACTGATCTAACGTATTGTAGGAAAACATGACTAACCCTACTCACAAAAACTACCCTTCTTATCGTGCTATCGAGGGGCCACAAGCCCCATCCCTAGATCCTTATGAGCGTCCAGCTTCGTCACAGGATCAACATGAGGATTCCAATCGATGGTTGTGGTTCACTGACATGCTGCACTCATGGGTCATAGGTTATGGAGTGCCAGCTTGGGTACCTCCCATTGTTGACTCGTGGGAGAGGTCATTGGCAGGAATGGTGAGGTTTGTGCATCCTGAGTTGGAAAATGCCTACAACGTTGTCAAGCAATTTCAGTTTTGGAGGAGGAATGCTGATGAGACCCTTAAACACATGAAAGGCCAAATTGATCACTTGTTCGGTGAACTAGGAAGGGTTAAGAAGGAAGCTGATGAAGCTAGGCATGAAGGCTCGTGCGTCTCCATGGATCGCGAGGACGATTGATTTTTTTTATTATCCTAGTATTTCATATGCATTCCTATTATGACTTCTATTTTATCATGTGAGACTTGAGAACCGTTTGGCTTATGTTTGGATTATTATTATTATTATTATTATTATTATTATTATTATTATTATTATTATTATTATTATCGCTATCGATCGATTACTTTACCTTATTCTGGCGTATATCATCTATATTATATTCTAGTTTACTTGTACTATGTGAACGATTGTATATGGGACATATTATTGTTTTCTCATGAGTATAGTGTAAATGTAGAATTGCTATGGCGGGAAGAGGTCACGGAAGAGGAAACATTAACGTGACCCAAGCAGATCTGAACGCGCTCATCAACGACAGGGTGGTTAAAGCCCTAGCAGCTTTTCAAGCTGGTAACGCCATTTTTCTTTACTCTCTTTCCTTAGACTCCAGTGTTACGCTCTTTTTCTCATTTGTGACTTTCGCTTTTTTTAATTAGGCCAACCTGCTCATCACCCTCCAGTTTGTACCTACAAGTCATTCATGGACTGCAAACCTCAGAACTTTGGAGGATCTGAAGGGGCAGTCGGGCTACTGAGGTCGTTCGAAAAGTTGGAATCATGCTTCGCTATGTGTAACTGTCCACCAGCTGACAGGGTTAAATATGCCACTGCTACACTTGAGAATGCGGCATTATCCTGGTGGAACGCTCAAGTACAGATGTTAGGTGTTGATGTGGCCTATGCTACACCTTGGGTGGATTTCAAGGAACTGATGAAAGAGGAGTACTGTCCTCGGGATGAGATTCAGAAGTTGGAGACGGAGTAACTCAACTTAAAGATGGTGGGGTCGGAGATTGAGAACTATACTAATAGGTCCCATGAGTTGGTGGCAATGTGCCCAAATTATTCTAACCCGCCCTACAAAAGGATCAAGTTATACATCAAGGGATTGGTGCCCCAAATCAAGAGTATGGTTACTGCTGCTAACCTTAATAACATTCAGTAGGTTATTCGTATGGCACACCAGCTGACTGATCAGAAGGTGGAGAGGGACTATTATCCCCTCGTGGTGCTTCATCTTCGGGTACTAATGATAACAAGAGGAAGTGGGAGAATGCATCTGGCAAACCCCTAGTTAATGGTAATCAGCAGCAGTAGCGGAATAAGAGGCATGACAATAACGACAGTAGTAGCAACCACAATCACTCTCAGGGAGGTTATCTGGGAAACCGTCCCAAGTGCAACAAGTGCAACTTGCATCACACTGGGTCATGTAACAATGTTAAGTGTGATCGCTGTGTCAGGATGGGGCATAAACAGAGGGATTGTATGGTGTATATCCCGGGAAGTCAACTAGCACCACAGGAAGGTCAGCAACTGAAGGGTGGTAAAGTGTGTTACCAGTGTGGTAGTGAGAACCATTTTAAGAAAAATTGTCCCCATCTGAACGGAAATTGAAACAATGGGGGAAATAACAACAACAATACTACCAACACTGGCAACAACAACAACAATAACTACAACGGCAACAACAACAATGGGGCTCGTGGAAGAGCATTTGTAATTAGCTCTGGAGAAGCTAGGACTGATAACAATGTCGTGATGGGTACGTGTTTCTTAAACGACACTCTCGCTTATGTTTTAAATGATACTGGTGTGGACTATAGTTTTGCGTCATCGAAACTTAGCAAACAACTAGGGATGGTTCCTACTCTTCTTGATACCCCGCACACTATAGAGTTAGCTGATGGGAAGCCTGTTGAGGTAACCCACATTCATCGTGACTGTAAGCTCGAGCTAGATGGGCAATTATTTGCCATCGACCTTCTACCTATCACCCTAGGAGGCTTTGAACTCGTGGTTGGCATGGACTGGTTGTCCAAGCAACACGTTCAAATTCTCTGTCAGGAAAAGATTGTACGTATCCCTCTCCCTAGTGGAGAACTTTTATCTATACAGAGTGATTGTGGTGGTGCCATGGTGGGCATCATCTCCTTCTTGAAAACCCAGAAGTGTATTCGAAAGGGCTATCCAACCATTCTGTCTAACATTTCTAATACTCGAGCTGAATTTGAAACAAAGATTGAGGATATCCCAGTAGTTTGAGATTTCCCAAAGGAACTTCCGGGACTTCCACCTGTTCGTCAAGTGGAGCTTCAAATTGATCTTGCACCTGGAGCGGCCCCAGTTGCACGCGCACCATATCGCCTAGCACCAGGCGAACATCAAGAACTATCTACCCAACTCAAAGAGCTATTGGATAGGGGTTTCATTAGGCATAGTTCTTCACCATGGGGAGCCCCAGTCCTGTGTGTTAAGAAGAAGGATGGGAGTTTCCGCATGTGTATTGATTATCAGGAGTTGAACAAGGTGACGGTTAAGAACCGCTACCCTTTGCCTCGTATTGATGACTTATTCGACCAGCTTCAAGGGTCGAGTTTCTATTCTAAGATTGACTTGAGGTCAGGATACCATCAACTGAGAGTTCGAGAGGAGGATGTGGCGAAGACAGCCTTTCAAACTCGTTATGGACATTATGAGTTTTTGGTAATGCCATTTGGGCTAACCAATGCACCGGCTGTGTTCATGGATCTTATAAACCGCGTGTGTAAGCCTTATTTGGACAAATTCGTCATAGTGTTCATAGATGACATATTGATTTATTCTAAGAGCAGGGAAGAGCACGAGCAACACTGCAGCTAATCTTAGAACATTTGAGAAATGACCAGTTGTATGCAAAATTCTCCAAATGTGACTTTTGGATTCGAGAAGTCCAATTTCTAGGACATTTGGTTAACGAGGCAGGAATACATGTCGATCCCGCCAAGATTGATGCAATTAAAAAATGGGAGGCTCCTAAGACTCCTACAGAGGTGCGCCAGTTTCTTGGTCTTGCGGGATACTATAGCAGATTCATTGAGGGATTCTCTAAGATCGTTCAATCCCTCACTGCTTTGACACAAAAGGGTATTACTTACAAGTGGGGAGATGCCCATGAATCTGCTTTTCAATTATTGAAGATGAAGCTTTGTAGTGCACCTATACTATCACTACCTGAGAGTACAGAGGACTTTGTGGTGTACTATGATGAGTCTATCTAAGGGTCAGGGTGTGCGCTGATGCAGCGTGATAAGGTGATCACGTATGCTTCACGTCAATTGAAGGTTCATGAGAAGAATTACACCACACATGACCTGGAACTAGGAGCGGTGGTTTTTGCTCTAAAAATTTGGAGGCATTATCTCCATAGGACGAAGTGTACGATCTTCACTGATCACAAGAGCCTACAACACATATTCATTTAGAAGGAGCTGAACATGCGACAACGTCGATGGGTCGAGCTTCTGAATGATTATGATTGTGCCATCAAATATCATTCGGGGAAAGCTAACGTAGTAGCAGATGCCCTTAGTCGTAAGGAAACAAAACCCAAACGGGTGCGAGCTTTACATCTTACCCTACATTCTAATCTTCCTGATAAGATACGCAAAGCTCAGGGCGAGACTTTGAAGGAAGAAAACATCGGGCTTGAAAATTTACATGGTGCTGATAAGCACTTGGAACTAAGGACAGGTGGTCTTCAATACTTCATGAATAGAGTCTGGATACCATGTTTTGGGGATCTCAGACAACTGGTGCTAGATGAAGCTCACACCTCTCGATATTCGGTACATCCTGGCTCAGACAAGATGTACCAAGATCTCAAAACTCTTTACTGGTGGCCAAACATGAAAGCTGAGATAGCCACTTATGTTAGTAAGTGCTTGACTTGTGCAAAGGTTAAGATTGAATATCAGAAACCTTCAGGCTTACTCCAGCAACCAGAAATCCCTATGTGGAAATGGGACGGAATTTCTATGGACTTTATCACAAAGCTCCCTAGAACACCAACTGACCATAACATGATTTGGGTTATCGTAGATCGTTTAAACAAATTGGTACATTTTCTGGAAATAAAGCAAACCGACTCACTCGAGAAACTGGCCAATCCCTACATCAAGGAGATAGTCTCTAGGCATGGGGGGCCTACTTCTATCATATCTGATAGCGATGCGCGATTTACTTCTCATTTTTAGACTACTCTCCAAGGTGCTTTGGGGACTCGCTTAGATATGAGCACAACCTATCACCGACAGACGGATGGACAAAGTGAACGTACCATTCAAACATTGGAAGATCTGCTACGAGCGTGCGTGGTGGATTTTGGCAACAGTTGGGATAAGCACTTGCCTTTGATCAAATTCTCGTATAACAACATTTACCACACTTCAATTCAGTGTGCGCCTTTTTAGGCACTTTATGGACGGAAGTGTAGGTCTCCCATCTGCTGGACTGAAGTTGGGGATAGCCAGCTGACATGTCCCGAACTCGTGCACAATACTTCTGAGAAGATAGTGCAAATCTAAAACCGGATGGCTGCTGCTCGTGAACGACAGAAAAGCTACGCTGATAAGCGTAGGAAACCTTTGGAGTTCCAGATCGGGGACAAGGTACTATTAAAGGTGTCACATTGGAAGGGGGTGATACGCTTTGGAAAACGGGGAAAGTTGAACCCGCGATACGTTGAACCATTCGAGATTGTTTAAAGGATTGGTCTAGTAGCTTACAGGTTAAACCTACCTGATGAACTCAGTGGAGTGCACAATGTATTCCACGTATCAAATCTAAAGAAATGCCCATCGAATACGACACTGGTAGTGCCACTGAAGGAGATCCAGGTGGACAACCAGCTACGGTTCGTGGAAGAACCAGTGGAGATTCTTGAGCAGGGCATCAAGGAACTCAGACAGAGCACTATACCTATTGTTAAGGTACGATGGAATTCCCATCTAGGACCAGAATATACATGGGAGCACAGAGATCAAATGCGGCTCAAATATCCACACCTCTTTACTGAACCTGAATGTGTGCATAGATCAAACGCTGAACATAAAGCAGCTCGCTCAAAGTGAATTTCGGGAAGAAATTCCTTTCAACTTGGGGATGATGTGACATCCGGGAACCAAGCACACATTATTAAGCTGGCTTTACTGTTTACTTACTGAATTTCGGGATGAAATTCTTTTCAACTTGGGGATGATGTGATACCCCGCAATTTCAGGTTCTCACATTAACTAAAGTCTAGTTACATTCTTTGCATTCTACTTAACTAGGGTTAGCTAGATAGGTCACATGTTGCATAGTTATAGGTTAATAACTGCATAAAGTGGTAATTCGGGGAATTACCAGACTATATACATGAGTAGTGAACCTCAGACGTTGGTGAACGGTAAAATTAGATAATTGTGAATTAATTGATTGAGATTGATTGCAATTACGTGCTTCTATGAAACTCTGTGAAACTATGTGCAAACTGTATGTGATTACGTGAACTTAAACCGAAAGTGTTAATAAAAATCGTAATGGGTCGACCGGCGCTATTAGGTTGTGCAGCAACCTTATGCTTGAGGTGCTTGTGTCACGGGCATGAACTTCTGACCACATCTTTTCTGCTAGTGTTTATAGACACTAGTACTAAGGCAGTTTAACGTATGTTAACACATTTCTAAAGGTTCCCAATAATCACTTGTTTAGTTACAATGAGTGGGCTAGCTATCCCTGACAAGCTTAAATTGATGACACTTTAACATTTGGGTTTTTGACAAACTTTATACCTGTTATCCAAACTGTGAACTCACCCTCCTTATGTTGACACACACTAGCATGCTTTTGCAGGTCGCTAGGTATGGAGCACAATTAGGACATGCATCATTTAGTGTCCTTGGGATATGAACATTTAAAACTATTCTTTTGCTATTTACTTACTTTTAAGTTTGGTTTTGGGCGCGGTGTTTTGCGCATACTATTACTTACCTATTTTCTGTTTCGCTTCCGCTATTACTTAAATGGTTTGGTTAACTTTTAAACTTGGTTTTTCAGTAACGAACTAATTGGTTTGGGCATTTACAGACGTTCATGAGACTTATGGCTATGGGATCCTGGTTTGTCATGCGCCTCGCGGTATAAACCCCGCAGTGGAAATTTGAGGGTTTGACAACCGCCGCAGCCTCAGCAGCAGTATCCACAGCACGTATATCATAATCTGCCTCTTGCTGTGCGGTTGGTTGTTCAGGACTTTGACCGCCGCCTCAGGCGGCACGAGCGTTAGATGGATTGAGTGGTGCAGACGTTGATGGAGGTACGTGAGGTTGTGGGGTTAGATGAACTACCACTGCCACAGTCACCGCCACAGCCAGCTGATGATCAGTAGTTTATCTTTGTTTGTATTAGATTTCAGTTTATTTTATATTTTGTATCTTCGAACTGATTATTATATGTTAATGCAGTCGATCTTTTGTTTGTTTTTATATTTGTTAACGAATGCTTATATCTATTTGTTTGTTTATATGACGTTTGTTTCGAATGATTAATATGTTAACACTTAGGTAGCGTTTGGTATGGTGGAATGGAAGGGAGAATGGAATGGACCATTATGAGGTAATGAAAAATAGTGTGTTTGGTTGGCTAAAGAAATGGAATTTTTTTCCATTCCATCCCTCATTCATCCTTTACTAACAACACCATAACCCACCACCACCACCCACCACTCACTACCATCGTCACCACCCACCACCGTTGTCGTCACCACCCACCACCGCTGCCGCCACCACCCACCACCATCACCACTCACCATCGCTACCGCCACCTGCTACCCTCACCCACCTACCCACCACCGTCGCCTCCACCCACCACCGTCACCTACCCACCGCCGCCATCCAACACCACCCACCGCCGCCCACCACCATCACTGACCCACCGCCGCCACTGCTCACCATCGTCACCCACCCACCATCATCGCCATCCACCGCCACCCATCGTCACCGTTGTCGCGACCAACCACCACGCTACCGCCACACACCATCACCTACCATCACTACCACCAACCACTACCCACCACCGCCACTACTCACCATCATCGCCCACCCACCATCACGTCCATCCACCTCCACCTTCCACCGTCGCTGCCGCCACCAACCACCGCCGTTACGACCACCATCATCGCCACTAACCACCACCCACCACCGCCACTAACCACCGATTTTATTCCTTCGTCTTTTCATGCCTATCTAACAACACAAAATAATGTTTTGTTTCATTCCTACATGGCAACCAAACAAGACATGGAATGGTAATGATCCATTCCATTACCTTGTCCATTTTATTACCTCGTCCATTCCATTCCCTCTTCCATTTCAATACCTCATACCAAACAGACCCTTATAGACTAATAAACAACAAGATTGTTCGTTTAAAACCTTATTTTATAATTAGACGTTTAAATGAATGAAATGCTAGAAATTATTATTATTATTATTATTATTATTATTATTATTATTATTATTATTATTATTATTATTATTATTATTATTATTATTATTATTATTATTATTATTTACAAACTTTAAAAAAAATCTTACAAAAAACAAACGCCAAAAATGCCCCACCCAAAAAATCTTACAAAAAACAAACACCAAAACATCACCCAAAACAGCCCAAAAACACCAACCCAAAAAAAAAACCCACCCAATAACACCAATCCCAAAGTTGTGGACTGCTGTTAGCTTTTGGGCTTCAAAGAGTTAAGCTTTGCCCAAAACGCAACATTTAAGGAACGACGGTCGGTGAATCTAAACATAGGACATTTATTCCCTGTGACCAAATATTTATCAAATCTTATTATTCTTCAAACAAAACCTCATCAAACGTCACCACCTCCAACTGCCCACCTATCTCCTGCACTGAACAAAAGATACCTCATATCTCATCAATATTTTTCTATTATTATGTTACTAAAATAACATTCAATCAGAAAATTAACAATAAATTATTAGGCTAATTGATGTGGAGCTAGTCACCGGCCCGATTTGGGTCATTTAAGACGGCCCACACTGCCCCCGGATCGTCTTGTATCTTCAACGTCTTGTTCTAGACGTTAGGGATAGGCCAATTTTGGTTAATATTACCGTTGGTAAATCCAATAGCTACTTATTAAAAAAATCTTTTTTCAAATTATAAAAACCAACTCATTTCATCACAATTTTTTTACAAAGTTTCTCTCTATCTCGATTAAAAAAACAAAAAAAACCAAGTAATGTCGTATTTATCTTTTGTTGATTCTTTTTCTTTTCATTTTTTTTGGGGTGAGGAAAACCAACTTTTTTATAAACGTTGTTTGAAAAGTGGTACAAATCATTGTGACGGAGGAAGATGAACAAGTCGAGTCACAACCACGTTGTAACGCCCCAAAAACCCGCTTCATTTAAAGACGTTGATAGGCGGGATTAATAAAATGATATTGAGTCAAGAGATTATAAGTTGGAGGATGGAAATTGCCAAACACCCAAAGTCCATATTATTATTATTATATAAGGGGCAAAACACCAAAAACACACACACTTGTGTGTTTTGGTCGATTATCAGGAAGAAGGAAAAGGGCTCCAACCCTAGTCCAACTACCAAACTTGATTTAGCAAGAATTCAAAGGGGAAAACGATGCATTATCCATAAATGGACCATTTAAGGTCAATTGAACCCAAAGGTACCTTCTATTTGGTAGGTTTTGATGTTATGATTCGTCTTGGATTTGATGAAAATTTAGGGTGTATGTGAAAAACGTGAATCAATGATGGATGAAGGTGTCTAGATGTTGATAGACACTAAAGGAACCATAATTGATGACACTACATAAGGCTATGCTTGATTCATGTGCTAATTAGATTGTTTTACACCTAGGTTGGAAGTGGGTGTTGGTCTAAGTGTAATCCAAAACCATTCTTAATTAGTTGTTAGATGTTTTGAAAAGAAAGTGGTGATTGCTATGTTTAATAACTATGGAATGAAGGATATGTGGTGTAGGTAAATAATATGATGATTGATGTTATGAGCTATGAAACTAAGCATGAAATAGTTGTACATTGAGCTTAGAATGTTGTACGCACACCATGTGTTTGATGAAATGATTAGATGAACTTGCGTGCAAGTAATTGATGAGAATGAATGGAATATGATGATTGTACGAAATTAATATAAAGGATGTGTTTTGATGGAAACCATGTGTGAATTATAATGGATTGTATGTAGGTATGTATGTATGCACATAAGTGATCTTATGGTTGTATGTGTGTTCTATAATGTGTGAATTTGTATGCAAGACTCGACAAGTATGAAAGTAATGTGATTGTTGGTGCAAGTGATAGTAGGTTAACATGGGGAATTCGTCTTAGAGAGAAATCATGTGGAAATTAGTTGATTGTATGATTTGGTAAGAAGTATGCATTAGTAGTGCGTACACTTTGCTTAAATATTATGATGTACACGATGTGTTGATTAATTGGTGTGAAGAATGATCTTGTATCTTAAATGAGATGTGAATATGATGTCTATGGTGAATCTTATATGATCTAGTACATCAATATGGACATATGTTTCTAAGTAGGATGTTGGTATAGTTGGAAGTTGACTTTCTGGAAAGTCAACAATGTAGAATAACATGGTTAGGCTCCCAAACTTGATTGTGTGATTAGAACACTATGCGACGCATAATATGTTAGAACTATGAGACATATATGATAGTAAGTGGTATTACATGATGTGAGAATAAATGTGGTTGTGAATGTATGTTTTAGATATGATAGAAGTTGACTAATGAAGGTCAAATGTGATATTTGGTTGAGGAAAGTTGTTAGTGTGATATGATCATGTATGCTAACAATGATGTGAACATGATGATATGAAAGGATAGGAAGGATGGACTCAACCATGGGAAGCTAATGGGCCAAGAGGAGGCAAATAAACAAGCATGAACTTGGAGGACTTGAGGTAAGTGATTCCCGAACTTAACTCGCATCTGTGATATTGAATTATGTTCACATAGAATGGAAATCTTGAAAGAGTACATGGTTTGGTTATGGATCAAATGATTCACATGGTAGTTAACTTGGACATTGTCTTTTGTAAATGTAACTAGTGTTGCCAAGGTTTGAGCGAATCAAGTATATTAGGAACTTGAACTCAAACCGGAAGCTCGTAGGGGTGTGCATTCGATCAAGGTAAGTGTGGAATGATGGGTGGGAGAGTTGGTAAATGAGCCGCTATAATGTCGGAAATTGTGGGTAAGAATGGCGTGAAAGATATTGCGTTGATAAAAGAAAGCGTTATGCAAGACCTGTTGTTGGCGCACCCTACGCCAGTTTTGGCGTAGGATACGCCAAGCCTGGTTTGCCTACGCCAAATTCCGCTGCCCTACGCCACTCTGTCACCCCTTGCCTGCGCAAGTGGCGTAGGCTACGCCACTTTTGGCGTACCCTACGCCAAATCCCCCTTTGGCCTTGGATGTTGATTTTTCAGCTTGTTTATGTTTCCGTACCTTGCCCGAGCAACTCCAAACCTCATTTATAGTACATATGTGTACTCATGCTCGGGTTTGAGAGAGAGCTTCATGTATGTAAGGGTTGGTAGTTATATGTGGATTGAGTATAGGATTGGAAACGTCATAGTTGTCTTAGAGATTGGCGAAGAAAGAGTAACATGACGGGTCAAAGTAAGTTATAAGAGGGTATTGTATGCTTGTATGTATTGTGGGGTTATATGAGGGAATTGTATGCTTGTATGTATTGTGGGGTATTGAGGAAATTGTATATTTGTATGAATTGTGGGGTTATTAACCTTGTTATGTGAATGGTAATGAAGATGCAGGTATATAAGTGTGAATGCATGAGACTTGTAGGATCAGCTCGGGGTAACCCACTCAAACTTCCAATAAGGCGTTGGAACGAGATCATGGAGTATCTATGGATATTATCTCCGCATTTGAGTAGTGTGCATTAAGTCACTAAATGAACTAACGAAACGGTTATTTGGTGATCGCAGGTTGTCTTGTCTACCTAATAGAGTAAGGAAAGGAGGGAGATGTAACACCCCGCCCCTCTCACCACCAATATTGTCCGCTTTTCCCTCCCAGAGCTCACGGATTTGTTTTTGGGTGCCCCGGTGGAGACTTCCCAGGAGGTCACCCATCCTGAAATTTCTCCCACCTGAGCACGCTTAACTGTGGAGTTCTCCTCTCATCCACTAACATTAAGCCCCAAAACGCGTTGGTGATTTAAGAGGCAAGACATTACTTATGAACCAAGGATCTCTCCTGGCCACGGCCGATGTGGGATTTTCCTGGGGTGTCACATTCACCCCCCGTTAGAGTTTCATCGTCCCTGATGATGTTAGAGTCTCATCGTCCCTGATGAGGTGTGCACCCACCATCCCGAACGGCACAGGAGTGGCTCTGATACCAATCTATCACACCCTCAAATTTCCACTGTGGGGTTTATACCGCGAGGCGCGTGACATACCAGGATCCCATAGCCATAAGTCATAAGAACGACTCTAAATGCCCAAACCATTTAGTTCGTTAATGAAAATTCACGTTTAGTATTTACCAAGAAAAAGTTCAGTTAAGTTGCGGAAGCGTAATTCAGACATAATCATTTAAGTTTATGCGAAAAACAACGCGCCCAAAATAAAACCGTTAAATGCAAAGTAAAGTATAAGTTTAAATAATGTTCACAGCCCATGACACAATGATGCATGTCCTATCGTGCTCCGTACCTAGGGACCTGCAAAAGCATGCTATCGTGTGTCAACATAAAGTTGGTGAGTTCACAAAGTAAAGTAATTCAATAGGTAAAAGCGCTGGTTTTCAAAACCACGTAAGTAAGTAAGTTATGTTGGTGCCCCACACCGTGTAACCACTAATTCATCGCATGCCAAGGGTAGCTAACCCATTCATGATAACTAACCGATTATACCGAACTGCTATGTACGTGTAGCCACATAAGTGTGTCGTATGCCTGACATCATTGTCTATCCGCAATGATAATGTTTCGTAGTTATAGTTCACGCCCGCGCTCCCCGAGCCGGTGTGAGGTTTGTAAGACCTAATAGCGCTATCAACTAATAACCCGCTTGCCAACCCTAGCAACTCAATGATGACTTGTTTGACCAGCTGCAAGGGTCGAGCTTCTACTCTAAGATTGATTTGAGGTCAGGATACCTTCTACTGAGAGTCCGAGAAGAGGATGTGGCAAAGACGGCGTTTCGAACTCGTTATGGACATTATGAGTTTCTGGTAATGCCATGTGGGCTAACTAATGCACCGGCTATGTTCATGGATCTAATGAACCGTGTGTGCAAGCCCTACTTGGACAAATTCGTCATAGTGTTCATAGATGACATATTGATTTACTCCAAGAGCAGGGAAGAGCACGAGCAACACCTGCGGTTAATTTTGGGTCTACTGAGGAATGAGCAGCTGTATGCAAAGTTTTCTAAATGTGACTTCTGGATTCGAGAAGTCCAATTCCTTGGGCATGTGGTCAACGAGACAGGAATACATGTGGACCCAGCCAAAATTGACGCCATCAAAAAGTGGGAGGCTCCTAGGACCCCTACTGAAGTGCGCCAATTTCTTGGTCTCGCGGGATACTATCGCAGATTTATCGAGGGGTTTTCTAAGATCGCTCAGCCTCTCACCGCCCTAACACAGAAAGGTATTACTTATAAGTGGGGAGACGCCCAAGAATCTGCTTTTCAGCTACTAAAGTCAAAACATTGCAGTGCACCGATATTATCGTTGCCTGAGGGTACAGAGGACTTTGTAGTATATTGTGATGCGTCTATCCAAGGCTTAGGGTGCGTACTAATGCAACATGATAAGGTAATTGCATATGCATCACGACAACTGAAGGTCCATGAGAAGAACTACCCCACCCATGATTTGGAACTGGGAGCGATAGTTTTCGCTCTCAAAATCTGGAGGCACTACCTCTATGGAACCAAGTGCACAATTTTCACTGACCACAAGAGCCTTCAGCATATATTTGACCAGAAGGTACTAAACATACGGCAACGTCGTTGGGTTGAACTTTTGAACGATTATGACTGTGCCATCAAGTATCATCCAGGGAAAGCTAACGTAGTAGCTGATGCCCTCAGCCGAAAGGAAACGAAACCCAAAAGAGTGCGAGCCTTACAACTCACCATTCACTCTAACGTTCCTGATAAGATACGTGAAGCCCAGGGAGAGGCATTGAAGGAAGAAAACATTGGGCTTGAGACCCTACATGGTGCAGATAAGCACTTAGAACTGAGAACAGACGGTCTGCAGTACTTTATGAATCGAGTCTGGATACCACGATTTGGGGATCTTAGACAACTGGTGCTCGATGAAGCACATACCTCTCGCTATTCGGTACATCCTAGTTCGGACAAGATGTATCAAGATCTTAAGACTCTATACTGGTGGCCAAACATGAAAGCCGAGATAGCCACTTATGTTAGTAAGTGCTTGACTTGTGCGAAGGTTAAGATTGAATATCAAAAACCTTCAGGCCTACTCCAACAACCAGAGATTCCAATGTGGAAATGGGATGGAATTTCCATGGACTTCATTACAAAGCTTCCTAGAACGCCAACGGGCCAGAACATGATTTGGGTTATCGTGGACCGTTTAACCAAATCGGCCCACTTCCTGGCAATAAAAGAAACGGATTCGTTAGAAAAGCTGGCGAACCTATACATCAAGGAGATAGTCTCTAGGCATGGGGTGCCTACTTCCATTATATCTGATCGCGATGGGCGATTCACTTCTCGTTTCTGGACTACCCTCCAAGATGCTATAGGAACTCGTCTTGATATGAGCACAGCCTATCGCCCACAGACGGATGGACAAAGTGAACGCACCATCCAAACACTAGAGGATCTGCTACGAGCATGTGTGGTGGACTTTGGTAATAACTGGGATAAGCACTTGCCCTTAATCGAATTCTCTTACAACAACAGTTACCACACTTCGATACAGTGTGCGCCTTTCGAGGCACTCTACGGGCGCAAGTGTAGGTCTCCTATTTGTTGGACTGAGGTTGGGGATAGCCAACTAACAGGTCCCGCACTCGTGCACGAAACTTCTGAGAAGATAGTGCAAATTAGAAACCGGATGGCTGCTGCTCGGGACCGACGGAAAAGTTATGCTGACAAACGTCGAAAACCTTTGGAGTTCCAGGTTGGGAACAAGGTTTTGTTAAAGGTGTCACCTTGGAAAGGAGTGATACGCTTTGGGAAACGAGGGAAGTTAAATCCCCGATACGTCGGACCTTTCGAGATTGTTAAAAGGATTGGTCCAGTAGCTTACCAGCTAAATCTACCGGATGAACTCAGTGGAGTACATAATGTATTCCACGTCTCAAACTTGAAGAAATGCTATTCAGATACGACACTAGTAGTGCCACTGGAGGAGATCCAGGTGGACGATCAGCTACGGTTCGTGGAAGAACCAGTGGAGATTCTTGAACAGGGCGTCAAGAAACTCAGACAAAGCACTATACCTATTGTTAAGGTATGGTGGAATTCCCGTCTAGGACCGGAATACACGTGGGAGCGCAGAGATCAGATGCGGCTCAAATACCCACACCTCTTTACTGAACCTGAAATCGTACATAGATCAAACGCGGAACATAAAGCAGCTCTTTCAAAGTGAATTTCGGGGCGAAATTCCTTTCAACTTGGGGATGATGTGACATCCGGGAACCAAGCACACATTTTTATAGCTGGCTTTATTGTTTACTTGCTGAATTTCGGGACAAAATTCTTTTCAACTTGGGGATGATGTGACACCCCGCATTTTCAGGTTAAATACTTTTACTGAACTCTAGTTAACTTACATGTTCATACATGGCTAGATACTTAACTAGGGTTAGTTAAGTAGGTTTAACATATGTTAGAAGATGCTAACATATGTTATACGTAGGAAAATCCTTGTTAAACACACACATGAGTCCTGTATCCCAAACGTTGGTGAATTATGTGACATACATAGCAATAATATATACAAGTGAATTTTGGTGAACATGATGTACGTGCTTATGTGAATTACATGTTTTTGTGAATGATCGCCTAACTGAAAGGTAATGCGTAGATTATGCAAATTACGTGCACAACATGAATGATATGCTATGTAATAATAAAAATAATGGTTTTTATATAATGTAGCATGGTTAATAATATTGGGTCCGGTATTGGGCTAGAACATGGTTAACGGGTTAAGTTAATGGACTAGAAGGGCCCTAATACCAATTGCTTGGGGAACAAGCAAAGCCCTTTTACAATTAGGAGGCAAGGAAAAAGATAAAAACCCTATCCCTTGCCCCCTTGGTGCCGTGCAAAACCCCCCACCCCCCCTCTCTCTTTGTTTTCAAGCAATCAAGCAATCAAGCAATCTTTCACTAATCAAGCTAGTTCGGGTTTGATTTCAAGGCTCTAGGGAGTTTAATCTTTCATAAGGTATACGTTCTTACGATTTTTGATGAATTATAATGATTGAAAAACTTTGAAAACCCTAAAAATAATATATACAAAATCGCATACATGTATGTATAGGAGTTCTTGAATGTTCTTGATGATTTGATGATGATGATTGTTATTAGCAGCCATGATTAGGGTTTTCACGTGATAATATATGTGTTTTGCTATGATTAATATGGTGTTTAATAAGTACTATAGGTGTTATACATGTATTAGGGATGTTTATGAAGAATTAGGGTTTGTAGATTACTTGGGATGCAAGTTTCAGATTCTGACAGATTTGTTTGAACGTGTTGAAGGGGCTGTAACGGGTTGGTAAATCGATTGTTTTGATGATTTCTTTGCATGACTGTAATGTACAATGTCTTAGATTTTCATAATGGGCAAAACCATCGATTTTGGACACCGTATGAGTCGTTTTTGGAATTTTAATTGATTAGGGGTCATATCAGATTTTCGGATTTGTAAATTGGGCTAACTTTAAATAGTCATAACTTGAGATTTACAAGGAGTTAGGTTATGAAATTTTTACAGTAGGTCAATACTGGAAAAATAGAGATTTTCCAAGTGGATTCATCTCGTTTGGATGAATACACAATTTTTAAGAATTTTCCTACTAAACTGACCTGTTGAGGAAATTTTCTGGACACTGCTGTGTTGTACGAATTTTTATAATTTTTGTGTTTGGAATTAAGACAAAAAAAAAATAAGTATTGTCGAGTGAATCCCAAATAAAATTCAGTAAAGATTTGGGACTCTAGTTCATTCGTTAAGTATTTTAAATAAATTGTTTTTCACAGCGCACAATCTGTCCCAAAAACACAGATTGTGTACGGGGTCTTTAAGTGACTATTTGGAGTTCTATGTGGTGTGTAAATGACATGTACTTGTGTGGAAACTTGTATGAGATGTATTTGATGCATTAAACTGATTATAATTGCTATGATCACCAACGGGATACGTAGGACATACTTGAGCATGTAGAGTCATTAGGTGTCACTACACAGTTTTGAACTTTTAAAAGTCTTGGATAAACGAGTTACATGGTGTGTTGGTTATGCACGTATACTCACTTAGTGACATTTGTAATAGGGAGTCGGTAGCACGTTACTATTCGTGGAATTTGGATTTTCACTTGCGACCTAAGGTGAGTTTCACTACTCTTTTTCTCAAAAGCATGCGTCTCAGGTATGAGACACTTTACTTAACATTTTCTAGTCCGGTTTGGGACTACTTACACATCCCGGGTTGGGATGCCATGGATCCTTATGAGGGTCGGTCACTTTGCTAATTCGCAATTGTGTCCTTGATAAACTGAACCATTTCTATCATTTTGTAAGTCCTCACGTACCGAATGAGTTGCCAGGGTTGGCAAGCGGGTTATTAGTTAATAGCGCTATTAGGTCTTACAAACCTCACACCGGCTCGGGGAGCGCGGGCGTGAACTATAACTACGAAACATTATCATTGCGGATAGACAATGATGTGAGGCATACGGCACACTTATGTGGCTACACGTACATAGCAGTTCGGTATAATCGGTTAGTTATCATGAATGGGTTAGCTACCCTTGGCATGCGATGAATTAGTGGTTACACGGTGCGGGGCACCAACATAACTTACTTACTTACGTGGTTTTGAAAACCAGCGCTTTTACCTATTGAATTACTTTACTTTGTGAACTCACCAACTTTATGTTGACACACGATAGCATGCTTTTGCAGGTCCCTAGGTACGGAGCACGATAGGACATGCATCATTGTGTCATGGGCTGTGAACATTATTTAAACTTATACTTTACTTTGCATTTAACAGTTTTATTTTGGGCGCGTTGTTTTTCGCATAAACTTAAATGATTATGTCTGAATTACGCTTCCGCAACTTAACTGAACTTTTTCTTGGTAAACACTAAACGTGAATTTTCATTAACGAACTAAATGGTTTGGGCATTTAGAGTCGTTCTTATGACTTATGGCTATGGGATCCTGGTATGTCACGCGCCTCGCGGTATAAACCCCGCAGTGGAAATTTGAGGGTGTGACAGGAGATCGAGCAAGGAGGCGGATCGTACGAGGACACGACCCCATAACGTGATATAGATGGGTCACGTTTAATGTAATAGAACATATTTAAAAGATGTAATACCTAAAATGCTAAGTAGATTTGGGTTCTAAATATCCAAGGTTGTTTTTAAAAGAAATAAATTTTTCGGTTGGTATTTCCGCTGCACGTTTTTCTGTAAATTGGTTTAGGGTGTTACACACATACTAGGCAAGCAGCCATAATCAGAGACCGAAAAGGTTGGTTTATATGTTTTAGGAATTTATATCTCCACTATATTTTTTTAGAATTTATATCCCCACTATATTTATTTGTAAGTTCGACAAAAACTCGGTGAAGGAGAATATTATTCCGGTTAACCTGACTCAGCTAGAGTTAAAAGAATTCTCGTTACGTAACGAGCACATACATCTAAATCTTCAAGCGGATTTTATTTAATAAATTTGGAACAACGAACACGACGACTAACTTCTTTGTAAATTTTTTTAAATGTTATGTAATATTGTATTTTTTTAACTTATGTTTTTCTTATTATAATTTTTTATTTTTATTTTATATTTATTTAGAACTATGAATTAGAATTAAAATAATAATAATAGTAAAAGATGAGAAGTTACCGTGCTGGTTCACGGATTGTGGCACAAACTTTCACACAGACTGTCAGTTTTTGTTTTTTTTTTTCTTTTACTTCAATAAATCAACATCACCTTCAATTTTTTTTATTTATGAACAACCACCTTCGGTGGTTGAACCGGTAGCCAGAAATCTGAGGAAGAAGATGGAACTGCGAGAAACGACAAATAAATGGAATAGACGAGAAATCAGGTCTTGATTTATCTTAACATGAGTATGATCCATCATCTTTATGTAACGCCCCAAAAATCGAATTCTAATTTATAAGTATGTTTATTTTGTACTATTGCATGAAATAATTAGATAGAATGATTAACCTAGTTAAAAAAAATTGAATGTTTAGCTTATTGTGAAGGTTTGACGAATGAATGTTAGAATCCATGTAATGGAAGAAATAAAGTGTAGTTAATGATTCGATGTTGTTAAATAATCTCTAATTAACATGTAGAAATGTATGTTGGATGGAATTCATGTTGAAAGTGGTCATGATTGAAGGTGACGATGTGTTTGGTTGAATGCATGTATTAATTAAGAGCTTGTATAACATGCTCAGAATGTTGTACGCAAACCAGGTTTTTTATGAAATGCTTAGGTTATGATGGTGATGTGTGAAATTATATGCAAGAACTTAACAAATGTGAATGGGATGTGAGACTTGATGTAATTGTTAGTAAACTAACATAAGGAATATGTTTTAGACAGAATCCATGTGGGAATGTAGTTTGAAGGTATGATTTGGTAGAATTAAGATTTTACTCTATACTTGATTGGCATGATGCCTACCATGTGTTGGATAAGTTAATTAATTGTGAACTAGAAGCGACTTGTGTACTAAATATGAGCATATAAATTCACTAGTAAGAGCTAATGTGGGAATTATGTTATGTTGGCACATTTTGAATATTAACAAAGTATGTGGACTTGTTTATAATCTTTTAAAAGTTTAAGGGGTAGGTTGTGTCAATTGACAAACCTTGTTGTATAAAAGGATGGGGATAAGGGTTTTGGTTCATTCATGCCCCTCCCCCAAGTTTAAGAAAGAGAAAGTGTGTGTGAGAGGGAGAATGCATCATCCAAGTCCAAAAATCCCATTTTAGGGTTTTCTAGCTGTCTTAAAGTGACATTTTCCGGAGATTGGACCGTTGGATCGTTCTCAAATATTGACAAAAGCTTTAACACATATAGACGATCAAATCCAACGGTGGGTTTTTCAATTGGAGTCCTGGAAAGGGGGTTTTTACTGACTAGAAGACAGCAGCTCGAAAAAGTGTTTTCCAGCCACTGTTTTGCTGTTTTGACGACGGCAGTGATGGTTTCAGGTGCCGAATACTAGTAGGGGTTGTAGATCTCTCCTGGACGGTTCCATGGACTCCTAAATCACCTCAATCGGAGTTCGTTTGATATGGTTTTGACCTCTACTTGCATTTGTAAGTGATTCATAAACTTAACTTCCGTTTATGTAACTAAATTCACATGTGTATGAAGAATGATAATCATGCAAGGATAGAGAAGTGGGTATAAACTTTGATGAGCTCATTCGTTGGATTAAATTGTTGTGTGTTATCATAATGTCATGAAATAGTTGGTAATGTCAAAAATGGGAGAATCACCAAAAGGTCACTTGGGTGAATTGATTAAATGGGTTGGATTATAACTGAAACTTATATATATATTGGTTAAATTGGTGAATTAAAAGTAAATGTTATGGATTTATGGTGAAAATGACCCATATGTTTTCATTAGACACAAATGGGTGATTACGGGTCAAACGGGAGGAGTTAACCCAATTACTAGAATGAATGGTAGGATGATTAAGCACACATATAATGAGATGGGTGAGTAATAATTGGGTATTAAAAGAAGTGAATGACCCGTTATGTGTTCTAATAGTTTGCAAGTTTTACTTGTTAAAGTAGGAATGGCATGGATTGGAAGACAACGAGTCATGTGAATGGAATGGATGACAACACTCCTAGGGGCAAAGGTAAGTGGCTTATGAACTAAATTCTTAGATTAGCAATTGTATATTTATGTATAGATGTGGAATGGGAAACAAGAATGAAATGACAATTTATAGTAAGACAAGTGAATAGATGATGTTAGTGAACAAGTAAAGTTCACCACATAACAAAGAAGTTAGTTAGGATAAATGGGTCAACAAAGATGAAAATGAAAGTGAAGGTAGTTTAAACATGAAACAAATACGGAATGATGCGTGTGCATTTAATTTGATTGATATGTGTGTATATATATGGTAACAAGTACGGTAAGTAGATCTGTTACGCTTTTGTGATTGAGTAATGTGATGTATGCATAGGTACTTATACCCGGGTATGCGTGAGAGTCTTATGTATGTAAAGGTTGGTCGTTATGTGTAGACTCAGTATAGGATCGGAAACGTCATGTTTGTCCTAGAGAATACATGAATGAAGAATAGTATGATGGGTCAAGATAACTTGTGTATGGGATTTATACGCAGGTATGTGTTGTAGTGTTATTAACCTTTTGCTATGAGAATGATAATAAAGATGCAGATATGTAAGAATGAGTGCATGGAAATTGGAGGTTAAGATCCAGATATCAAACCGAAGTTGCAAAAGGCGTTTGAACATGATCATTGAGTATTGTTGGATGTTATTTCCACTTTATGAGTAATTTCATGAAGTCATTTAACGAACTAACAAAATGGTTTTGTAGTGATTGCAGGTTGTCTACCTCACAAAGTCAGGAAAGGTTGGAGATCGAGCGAGGATGCAGATTGTACGGAGTTGCGGTCACGTAATCTAATAAAGATGAGTTGTATTGAATGTGATAAGAAAAAATAAATGTGTAACACCTATAATATCTTGTGGATATGGTTTTTAAAACATTCAAAATATTTTTATAAAGCAAGAAATTTTCTAGTTCATTTTTCCGCTGCGTATTTTCTGCTAGAACATTTCAGGGTGTTACAAGTTGGTATCAGAGCCTGGGGTTGAGTGAAATCAAGTACAAGAAGGTATGTACTTGAACTCAAACCCGTGTGCTCTTGAGATTAGTGACTCGTACAATCCAAGACTCGATCATGACTTGAAGGTAGATTTTAATAATAATTCATGTGGTACGACAGAACTAATTGAGTTCTTTTGTTAAGGTAAGCTATAGTGGATGATGATGAAGAGGCCTCTAAGTCGCGGTCTAAGGTAGACCCGGAACATGTGGAACAGATGGAAAGGTCATCTATCAGATGGTGAAGAGGATAAATTCCTACTTTAGGAATATGAAAGAAGAAGGAAGTCACAAATCAAACGTGGCACGTACATGAAGATATATTATACACGTTGGAAGGAATGCGCGAAAGGTATGATTTATTAGTTTAGTAAGTAGTAAGTAGAATGTAGACGTAATAAAGTTGAGAATATGAATGTGGATAAAAGTATGACAGTAGGGAGGATAGATATCCAAGTGAAAAACAACCCAATAAGTGGGTAAATAAATAAGACATGAGTTAAAATTCATCTTTCTCATATTGTGACGTAGTGATTTATGGGACGCCATGTGTACGGTAGGATTTACTAATACACTGGCCATGTATTAGCCCCTACCACACATATGGATTCTTATATATTGACAAAATCACATATGGGATCAGAAAGAATGGTAAATGGGTATGGTAGAACCAGTGTAGCATACCTTTATTGATAATTGGACGATAAATGAATCATTAAAAGCTGCAAATTCAATTGATAAGAAATTGACTTTGTGGCAAGATGCACGAGTCAAAGTGTGGAAATTGACTTTGTGGCAAAATACACAAGTCAAAATGTGGAAATTGACTTTGCGGCAAGATGCACAAGTCAAGTGTGGAAATTGACTTTGTGGCAAGATGCACGAGTCAAAGTGTGGAAATTGACTTTGCGGCAAGATGCGCAAGTCAAAATGCAAAATGTGGAAATTGACTTTGCGGTAAGATGCACAAGTCAAAGTGTGTAAATTGACCTTGTGGCAAGACGCACAAGTCAAGGTGTGGGAATTGCCTTTGTGGCAAGATGCACAAGTCAACGTGTGGATATTGACTTTGTGGCAAGTTGCACAAGTTAAAAGTGTGGGAAATGACTTCGTGGGATGATGCACAAGTCAAAAAGGGGTAGATAGTTAACTTTTTAGCAAGAATCATATATACACGGGGGACCGTGAGAATCATCACAGGTATGCCTAGCAGATTGGGAAGGTAGAATAACCCACATGATGGGTCAAATTGGTAGAAAAATTATAGAAATGTAAAATGACCAACGTAAGGGGTCAAATTAGGTGGAACATTGTAGAAATGTAGAATAATTCTTCAAACAGATTGAGATGTGCATATGTGAGCATGGATCAAACATGTACTGAATGAATAGTTCGAGTTAATAGATAAGTATGGCCCAAATATGTGTTAAATGCATACGCTTGAAAGTATATGTAAGTACGGCTAAAATATGCATGAATGAGAGGTAGAATCCATATTTTATGTAGTGTTAAGCGGGGATGAAGAAGAGAATTGCATTTCCGTTTCTAATAATGAAAAATTTAAAAGTTGTAAGTATGTAGTTAATAATTTCATTAGGATACACGTGTTGTGCGACCAACGAAATGAATAAATAGGTATTATACCTATAGTTTTTATGGACATGGGAAGAAATACACAGTAACTAATGGTAGAAACAAATTGTGGAAAGATAGTTAAGAATGCATTAATGGTTTGACTCAATGAAAAGTCAAAAAAAAGTTCATTGGTAAGAGTAACACATGTATTAATAAGATTGCATGAAATGCTTATTGCATGAAATAAAGATAATCGATTATCAACTAGGAGTTGTTGGTGTGACAAGTAAACATAAATATGTGGCTAAGAATCGTATGAATAACTTAATTTGACAAGGAAATAAATATTTTCTTTTGCAAGAAATGAATGAAAACTGTTTTCATAAGCTTTCCTAGATTAAAAAGAAAGTATAAAGCATACTTCCAACTGCCATTAGAAAGATTAGAAAGGATTGATGGTCGAATGTCATAAATTAGTAAGAAGTGACAATTTGAAAGGTCAAACTGATGAAAGGTTTGTGAATGTAACAAATAAAATGTAAGGATTTGTTGTAAGAATGTTAAATGTGTAACATGGTTTTGTATGTAAATGGGAATTTTATGAAAGAATTATAGATGATAGAACATGAATGTGAAAGGAACCTTCCATGGACTGTTGAAAGTCTCCTATATGACTAACTGTTTATTTTGTAGATACGAATAATCTAACTCTTGATATGATGAAACCAATAGAATTGGTGAAAGGATGACTACGAGTTGGAACTGGTCACGTGAATGATTTAGACCAGGACAAGTATGGCATCAACATTGGATAGAAGCGGACCTATTCGGCTTACATATTGTTGGTGTTAGGACAAAAAGGATTGGTGAAACCACTTTTGCAAACCTTAGTCTAATTCACTTCTGTCAAAATATTTTAAGTATAGAACTACTGAAGAAGAAGGATCAAACTGCTGAAGAAGAGATTCAGAAGTGCTGAAGAAGAAAAGTCATCAGAAGTTCTGAAGTTCAAACCAGACACTTCTACTGAAGAACTACTGAAGACAAACTACTCATCAGTAGTTTGTCATTCATCAACACTTACATGAAGATCTTTTCCACCGCCTTTTTGTATCAATAGTTTATTACTTTAATATTTCTTTTTGCTTTATGTACAAGTTCCAAGACTGCAACTTGTTGCAACTTGTTTTTGAACTTGCTTTTGGCAAGGTTCATGTATTTGTAAAGTCTATAAATAGAAGGGTTCATCCCTCTGTTTTAGACATTGATTTTAATACAGAAATCCTTCAACTCTTATTATTGTTATTTCCATTTCGTGTTTATTGAAAATCTGTCAAAGTGTTTCATTCTCATTCAATACTTAGATTCTCAATAAACATTTATCATTTATTAGTTCTTGAATCCAGGGGGAGTAATAACTCCTGTTGATAGGTGTAGCTTTAAACTTATAAACATTCCGCTGTGCTATCACTCATCAAGAACTTGCTAAACACTTAAGTGTCAACTAGCAAGTTCAACAAAAGAGCAATATACTGATCCAACAATTGGTATCAGAGCTCTGGTTTATCTGATCACATATCAATCTAACACATTGAGAATCAGACACAGGCTCTTATTGATATTCAATAAAAGGATTATAAGCTCACTTTTATCAACATCCATCACTTTAAGAGATATTTAACAAATCAATACTCTTTAAAATGGATCCTCATAATACTGTTCTGCCACTAAACCTGCCATGCTTGTAAGAAATGAATATAACATATGGCAAAAGAGAATGACACATACCTTATCACAGACCAACACAGGTTGTTGGAGATCTGTGATATATGGTCCTCATAAACCAGTAAATATAAATCTTGAAACTAAGGAAGAGATTCCAAAAGAACCAAAAGACTATACTGATGATGATTTCCTAAAACTTGAGCTTGATGCAAAAGCTTTCAATATGTTGGCAATGGCACTCCCAAATGAAATCTACTCTGGCCTATTACATTGTGATAGTGCCAAAGAGCTTTGGGACTGCCTAAAAGAACAGTTTGGAGGAACTGAAGAGGTGATTGCCAACACCAGAGAAATCTTGGCTCAACAATATGAAACTTTTGCTCACATTAATGGGAAAACTTTAACACAGCAATTTGAAAGATTTTCCTCATTAATATCTGAGCTAAAGCTAAATGGTCAGACCTAAACAACTGTATCTATGCTTCATAGATTTTTAAGGTCTTTACCTGATAAATGGGAAACATACTCAATAGTCTTAAGATCTTCACCAGACTTTAGCTCCCTCACTCTTACAAAACTTCATGGGAGATTACTTACTTTTGAGAGAGAAATTGATCAAAAGAAAAAGTTACAAAGTTCTGGCAAAACTGCTGATGACTATCTACCAGGTAGTACAGCACTATTGGGACAAGACTCACCAACTTGTTCAAATAGTTTTGGATCTTTTGACCACATTGACATAACTGCTGGGATCTCATCTGAAAGATCATTCCCAGGTTATGACAATAATGACTTTGGTCAAACTGCTGATAACATGTGTTTTATCATGGATGACTTAAATAGTTTCAGCAGTGATGACCTAGAAGAAATGGATATTTTGCACCAACTGGCCGTGTTAAGTTTAAAAACAAATAAATTTTACAAAAGGTCAGGAAGGAAGTTTCCAGGACTTAACAGTTCTACAAAAATTGGTTTTGACAAATCTAAACTTAGATGTCACAAGTGTCAAAAGTTGGGACACTTTGCTAGAGAGTGTAGAAGCTCTGGCTTTAACCAATCTCAGTCTGGAAACAATTTTAACCCCAATTATAACAGGAATAATGGAACACAAGGGAGTGCACATTTTGTACAGGCACAAGCTCCACAACACCAATATGTGCCACAAGTACAATATGTACAGATGTCTGCTCAACAAATGCAGAGCCAACAATCAATCCCTCCCTTTCCAGCTGCTCAACAACCTCCACAGCAACAACAACCCTCTCAACAAAGTTTATTTACTTCAGGGTATGTTGACTGGAGCAGTCTTCCTTTTGACACCACAGAGTGCAATCCTAATGCAGATAACAAAATGTTTGACATCAACTGGGGAGAGCCTGACAATGGCAGAAAGAACTTTGCCTTAATGGCATTTGAGGGATGCTCCTCAAAATCTGCTTTGTCACAGGTATCAAAAGAATCTTTGACAAAACTATGTTCAAATTCATGCAAAGAATCTCTTGCTCTCATAAGAGAGACAAATGTGCACTTACAAGGAAAAGCAAATGACTCTGAGAGAAAATTCACTCAGATGAAATGTGATTTAGAAAGAAAACTTTCTGCAAAAACAAAAGAAAGTTTCTAAATTATCTAACTCTGCTATTGAAACCCAAGCACAAATTAAAATCATGATAAATGACCTAGGGAATGTCAGACAAGAGCTTGCTGACACCAAGGTCACATGTGAAAAATGGGTGGAATCTTGTAAGGGGTACCAACTATTGCTAAACAAACAAAGTGCTTCAAATGTTAGGTTTGGCATAGGGTACAATCACACTGAAACACCAACAGATTTCTCTCCCAAAACTAATGAAGATGGGAGAAAAATTGTTTCAGGTGAAACTTCTGAAGAAGAAGAATGCACATCTTTCCATGAAAACTTTCTAAAGTCACACAAAGAAAGTTCTTCAGAAGTACTGACTAAATCTGACTTTAAGCCATTAGTAGTTTCAACTACATCAGGAGTTGAGAACCTGAAAACTACTGATGACCTAAAACCAATCAAAACAGTCAGAAACTTGTCTTTGAAAGAAAAGACAAAAGAATGTGAAATTTGTGGTCTGTTCAACCACAAAACAGAATTTTGCAGATATAGAAAAGGTGTTCAGTTCAACAAGAAAAATCAACAACTGTTTGTGGGAAAACAAATAAAAAATGATTATGTAAAAACTTTTTCTCCCAAGAAACAACAACCAGCAAAAACCTTTTCTCAGAAATAGACAAAATCTCAACAAAAGTCTTTTTCTCAAAATTCTCTATCAGTAGTTAGACCTGAATCATCAGCAGTTTCACAAACTGCTGAGATTAAAGATCTTATGAACTTGGTATAACTACTGATGACCAAAGTTGATGGTGGTCCTCAAAAGGATACCACCATTGTTCTTAATGCAAAATCCATTGCCAAAAAGACATGGATTTCTAAACTTGGTCAAGAACAAATTGTAAATGTTCTCAAGAGCAAACCCAAAGCCAAACTGGCTTGGGTTCCTAAATCTAACTGATTTGCTATCTTGTGCAGAGAGTTTCCAGAGGCTTAAACAGCATTTGGTATGTAGACAGTGGAGGCTCAATGCACATGACAGGATGCGAATACCTGATAAACAATTTTATCAGTCAAAGAGATGGATCTGTATCCTTTGGGAACAATGCTAAGGGATATGTGCTAGGACATGGCAATGTCTCCTCTGGCAAAATACAGTTTGACAAGGTCAATCTGGTTGAAAACCTTGAGTACAACTTGCTAAGTGTGTCACAAATGTGTGATAAAGGATATTCTTCCTTTTTCACAAAGACAGCATGCAAGATCATATCACCAGAAGGCCAGAAGTTGATAGAGAAGATCATTGAAGATCATACTTTGTTAATAGCCAAAAGATGTGGCAATGTCTATGCAGTCGACATTGAAAAAGACAAAGTACTGAACAACACTGCCTGTTTCTTCTCAAGGGCATCAACTTCAGACAGTGATCTCTGGCACAGGAGACTTGGCCATGTGAACTTTAAAACCATAAATAAAGTCACAAAAATGGGCTTGGTCAGAGATCTACCCTTAAAAGTATACCAGTGTCAAGAACACTGTGTATCCTGTTTAAAGGGTAAACAGCATAAGTCCTCGTATAAGTCTATTGAAGAATTAAAAACAACTACATGTCTTAAACTACTCCATATGGGCTTATTTGGGCCTGTAAAAATCATGAGCCTTGGTAAGAGGAAGTACTGCTTAGTCATCATTGATGACTACTCAAGATTTACATGGGTATTCTTCTTATTTTCCAAGGATGAGGCTGCTGAAATCATCAAGTTCTTCATTATACAAGTAGAGAAGCAATACTCTCTACCTGTCAAAACCATTAGAAGTGATAATGGGACAGAGTTCAGGAACAAAACTCTGGATGAATTCTGTTTGTCTAAAGGGATTATTAGACAATTCAGTGTTGCTAGAACTCCTGAACAAAATGGTGTGGTAGAAAGGAAGAACAGAACTTTAATAGAAGGAGCAAGAACAATGTTAGCTGATTTTGGCCTACCTTTATACTTTTGGGCAGATGCAGTTAACACATCATGTTATGTTCAAAATAGAGTTCTTGTTGTCAAGAGACATTCAAAGACTGCCTATGAAGTTCTTCATGGCATAAAGCCCCTTATCTCCTTTTTCAGGGCTTTTGGGTGTCAATGTTTCATCTTGAACATCAAGGAATCTATTTCAAAGTTTGCTGCCAAAGTTGACTCAGGTTACTTTCTTGGTTATTCCTCAACTAGAAAAGCCTATAACGTTTTTAACTCAAGAACCAGGATAGTAGAAGAAACATTGAATGTCAAGTTCAATGAGTCAAAACACACTCTCATTCCAGCACATCCTGCTGAACTCTTTGACCTTGACAACTTCCATTTTGAACCTGAAAAGACTGTCACTTCATCCAAACCTACTTATTATGGTGATCAAAGGTTTGATGATGAGGATCCAGCACCATGGACTCCTCAAATAGTCATTAAGTCAATTTCAAAACCATCAGAAGTTTAACAAATACTGAAGGACAAACTCAAACATCTGCTTCAACACCTGCAACTACTGAAGACACTGAAACTGCTGAACCAAATATAATAGACCTCAGTAGTTTGTTTGAAGAACATGAGCCACCAACACCTGTCAGTGGTTTACAACAACTGATCGAACACAAAGACCATCCACTTAATCAAATCATGGGTGATATTGCATCAGGTGTTCTTACAAGAAACCAGCTTTCCAACTTTTGTCTATTCTCAGCATTTATTTCACAGTTGGAACCAAAGAAGTACCAAGAAGCCCTCAAAGACAACAATTGGGTGCAGGCAATGCAAGATGAATTGCTTCAATTCAACAAGCAACAGGTATGAGAAATCTGTCCCCTACCACCAAACAAGCAACCAATTGGCACAAGATGGGTTTTCAGAAACAAACAAGATGAAGCTGGTATTATAATCAAGAATAAGGCAAGACTGGTAGTACAAGGTTACTCTCAAGAAGAAGGAATTGACTATGATGAAACCTTTGCTCCAGTTGCAAGGCTTGAAGCCATCAGGTTATTTCTGGCCTATGCCATTTCCATCAAAATAAAAGTTTATCAAATGGATGTCAAAAGTGCATTTTTGTATGGAAAGATAAAAGAGGAAGTGTATGTTTGTCAGCCACCTGGGTTTGAGGATCCTTCTCATCCTGAGTGGGTGTACAAACTAGACAAAGCTTTTTATGGGCTCAAACAGGCTCCAAGAGCCTGGTATGATACACTTTCAACCTTTTTACTCAAAAATAACTTCACAAGAGGTGCCATTGATAAAACTCTTTTCATAAAACATGTTGGAAATCATGTCTTACTTGTTCAAATATATGTTGATGATATCATTTTTGGTTCAACAAACACAAAATTGTGTGATGAATTTAAGAAACTCATGCAATCAAAATTTGAGATGAGTACAATGGGAGAACTGCAGTACTTTCTGGGACTGCAGATTAAACAACAATCAAATGAAACTTTTATACATCAATCAAAATATGTTAAAGAATTATTAAACAAATTTTCTTTACAAGACTGTAAATCATGTTCCACTCCCATGACACCAACCACACAAGTTGAACCAGTTGATCAAGGAAAATAGGTTGATCAAACCATGTATAGATGTATTATAGGTTCCCTTTTATATCTAACTGCTTCTAGACCAGATATTATGTTTTCAACATGTGTCTGTGCTAGATATCAATCAGCTCCTAGGGAATCACACCTTATTGCAGTCAAAAGAATCTTCAGATATCTGAAAGGAACTCCTACACTTGGAATTTGGTATCCTGCTTCAAGCAATACCAAGTTATCAGCTTTTTCAGATAGTGACTATGCAAGGTGTAAAATGTCAAGAAAATCAACATCTGGTGGTTGTCAATTCTTGGGAAACTGTCTAGTGTCCTGGCAATCAAAGAAACAAACATCTGTTGCAACTTCAACTGTTGAAGTTGAATACATTGCAGCTGCAAGTTGTACATCACAGATACAATGACTCCAATATCAACTTCTTGATTATGGAATCAAAGAGACCAAGACACCATTGCTTGTAGACAGCAAATCTGCCATTGGCATCATTCAAAATCCTATTCAGTTTTCAAAAACTAAACACATTGAAATCAGGTATCATTTCATAAGAGATTGCTATGAAAAAGGCAAGATTGAAGTGAAACATGTAGCAACAGCTAATCAAATAGCTGACATATTCACTAAACCCCTTGACACATCAACATTTCAGAAGTTAGTATCTATGCTAGGGATGCTAAATTTGTAAGTGTTTCTCTTTAGTTTTCTGCACAACTTTTTTATTTTTCACTTACATCTGTTTTCAAAAACTTGAAAAACTTCTGAAAAGAGAGAAACTACTGATGAACAAAACATCAGTATGGGGATATTTTTTCTAAAAAGTGATTAACTTCTGATAAAACAACCTTCAGAAGTTATGAATAACGTATTTATAAAATATTTCTCATCAGCTGTTCAAAACTGCTGAAAAGAAAGTGGGAACTACTGATGAGTAAAATTCTTCATCAGCAGTTTAGTCAAAAAGGGCAAATCAGACTTTTTCCATCATCAGAAGTTTGACCTAGTCGGTTTAAAACTTCTGATAAAGAGGTTTTTAACCTAGGAGGTTTAAAACTTCTAATAAAGAAGATCCAAGCAGTTAAAAAATTCTGATAAATATCTTTTTTCAACACTTGTCCATTCAAAAACAAAAATTCCCTCCTTCTCTCTCAAGAAGGCTCTCAAACCACTGAACCTGCAACATAAACACTGTTCGATTCATACACACACACAAAACCACATGGCTTTAGTTCTTAAACAGGGACACAATCTCAGAGCCTACTTAGAAAAACAAGAAGGCTGGTCCCAATATGATGAGATCATTGATCTCGTCGTCAAATCCCAATATTTCACCGCTCTCACAATAGACCCACCAATACATCCTGAAACTCTCAATGAGTTCTGGGCTAATGCTGAGACAGTGATGGTGGATGATGAAGTTATCTCTCTCAACTCAACAATTAAAGGGAGACAAATGGCCATCACACCGGCCATACTTGCAAACAGACTGGGGTTGAATGATGTGAATGCCCCTGAAAAGTTTGACAACTCTGCAATCCACCTAACCATGACTGAGTGTGGTTATGAAGGTACTCTCTCACAAGCTACTATCTTTAAAAAGTATTTTGAACCAAAATATAAACTTTTGTTTCATTATATAATCATGTGCTTGAGTCCTAAAACAGGGTCTTATGATCAGATGCCCTCAACCTTTCAACCAATCTTTCATTCCATTGTGAATGAAACAAATTTCAGGGCATCAAAACTTTTCTTTAATGAGTTGGTGTTACATCACAATAACACTAAGAAAAAGTTTTTGTTATATCCAAGGTTCATTATGCAATGCATAATAAATGAACTGGGTAATGAGGTGCTTGTGGGTAAAATTGAAATTTTAAAACCCTTAACCTCACAAGCATACTCAAGGCACAACAAACAGGCTGCCTGGCCAGAAGATGACCAAGGGGAACCAGAACCAGTCCCCATGGAACCCTCATCTTCCAAACCTACTCCACCAAAGGCCAAGAAACCCAAGGTACAAAAACAAAACCCCACCAAACCTAAAACAAAAGTTGTTCAGGAGGTTGAGATGCCTGAACAAACTATTGTGCAATCTGCACTTCTTAAAGATGTGACTGAAACATCCTCTCAGACTCATCCATCTCAAACCCCACCAAGAGCACCTATCACAATACTTTTCAAAAGAAAAAGACTTAAGAAAACTATTCCCACTGATTCTTCTTTTGAAACTGCTGAACCCACTGCCCAAACTACTGAACCAGCACCCTAAATTTCTGAACCAGACATTGAAATAGCCAAACTTCTCTCTGGGCTAAAAGAGAAAGTCCCATCTACACATGTCAGTCCCCATCAACCACATAAAATAGGGGACATAGCATCAGAAATTGACATGGATGTGGACACTCAAAGCCCTAACCAAAGAGATGAGGATGAACCAGAGTCTCTAAGCACAAACTTAGAAACTTTTGGTACTTTTGAGGCTGCTACTACTCATTTACCACCCAGTGGTGGACCTGAGGACAGAAGTAACATAGCTAAGACCTCAACTGTGGCAACTACTGATGAAGGCTTAATGCTTGAGGTAGGAAATCCTCTGAACTAAGAAAAAGAGGTACATGAGACAACTGAGTTGGGCTCAGCTCATGATGTAACTGATACAGTCCTCATTGAGGATGTAATCAGGGATTCAGATGATTCCATTGATTTGGATGATGTTTCAAAACACCAAACTACTGAATTGACGGCTACAAGTGAAGGTTCTGCACCTGGTATATCTAAGCTCAAGAAGCTAGTCACACCAGCTCAGGTTAAAGCCCACTCAATCCATGATTCCCCTAGAGTGGCATCTTCTATACAACATGAAGATCACCCAAAAACACACCCCTCACTACAAATGCCTACCCAATTCCCTGGGTAAACAAGCATAGACCTGAACCAGCTATGCAGCCCAGATGGTCCCTTATACCACATGATGAGCACCCTCATCAAGAATCACTTCCAAACATACACGGCTAACTTGGAGCTGTCCATGAAGAACCAATTTGGAATGATATAGACGAAGATGAATGATCTGTCCAACAAGATTGACTACAACAGCAAACAGATTGCTCATCTTACAGGTCAGTTCTCCCAAGCTTCAACATCAAAGGCTGATGAAGCCAAAAAGGGGGAGAAAATCAAGGTACCTATGGATATACTTGAAGCCAGAAGAAAGGCAAGAGTGGCTATCCTAGCAAGAGATCAAAAAGATCAAACCAGAAAAGAGAAACTGGCCCAACAATTTGGTATCTCTATTCAAGAAGTAGAAGATGCTGAAAAGACTGATGAATCCCAAGGGCACAATGAAGAAACCTCTGATGGCCAAACTTCTGATGAAGAATCAGAAAGTACTGAAGACAATCGTTCAGTAGTTGACAAACCTTCAGTTGTTGTCAACCCATCAGAGGTTAACACTTCCAAAGCTAAAACTGCTGACCCTTCCAGATCAACTGCTCCTATTCAACCAACTTCTGTTCCTACTAGGCCTATTACAACAGTTACCACAATGACTGTGCTAAACCCTTCTCCAATCTCTCAATCAGTAGAACTACTTGAGAAGAGTTTAGTGGCAGCCCAAAAGAAGGCCAGAGAAGATCAGATCTGGAAAACACTGGAAGAAAGGGATGACTTAGATCTAAGCCATGAAGAAAAACTTCAGGCTTATGAAGCTGAACTCCAAAGGCAGGCTAGCCTAGACCAGATTGCTGAAGAAGATAAAAGACATCAACTGATGCCTTACATTACAAAGAACAGCAAAATCAAAGCCCACACATTGAAGAGACTCTCTGTGGAAGAGCTGACAAGAAGAGCTTAACTTATTGCAGATAAACTTGCAACAAGTAAAGACATAAAGGCCAAGAGAGCTCAGATGATAGAAGAACTGGTAGCTAATGGTTATGGTTCAAAAGCCTCAGTGTCCAAATGGAAAGAAGAAAGATTGGTGGACACATATAGAAAATATAAGGCTGCAAGGGCTGCAAATCCAGAGAAGTTTCAAACTGCTGAAGTTTCAACTTCAGTAGTTAGAACTTCTGGTGTTCAAAGAAGACCATCTACACAAAGAAAGAAATCAGAGGAGAATGTGAAGACTAATTTCAGAATGGTACTACTAGAAGGTAGTACAGTAGTCCATTCTGATTTTGATATAGAAGAAAAGCCTCTGATCACACAATTCAGGGATCCTTCCACCTTTGCATATCAAATCCAGAAGACCATCATAGACAAACTGCACACTAAGGTAGTAACTGAACATCATTTGCCAACATTTCAGATACCTAATGTGATGGAACAACAGCAGGGAAGTGAATCCCACCTGAGAGTCACTGAAGTTGAAAACATCCAACACTCAGGAGAAACCCAGGGTACCACAATGGTTCCCTACACTTTAGACTTTGACAAGTCTAAAGAACCAATCATCAGATGGTCCTTTACTGATAGAAACTCAGTACTTGTGACAAGAAGAGATCAGACAAGCAGGGCCTATAGGTCGACGAATGATCTGAAGAAACTATCAACCAAAGACCTGCTTACAATCCAACACTTAGAACCACAAAAAGGGTCTCTTACTGATGAACAGCTCAACCAGCTCAAGAATTCTATGTTCAAAGGAATATGGAAAATTGTGAAGGACAGAAAAGAACAATAATGAATTAGTAAGGTTTTGGCTTCATCAATCCAGGGGGAGATTGTTAAGACAAAAAGGATTGGTGAAACCACTTTTGCAAACCTTAGTCTAATTCACTTCTGTCAAAATATTCTAAGTATAGAACTGCTGAAGAAGAAGGATCAAACTGCTGAAGAAGAGATTCAGAAGTGCTGAAGAAGAAAAGTCATCAGAAGTTCTGAAGTTCAAACCAGACACTTCTACTGAAGAACTACTGAAGACAAACTACTCATCAGTAGTTTGTCATTCATCAGCACTTACATGAAGATCTTTTCCACCGCCTTTTTGTATCAGTAGTTTATTACTTTAATATTTCTTTTTGCTTTATGTACAAGTTCCAAGACTGCAACTTGTTGCAACTTGTTTCTGAACTTGCTTTTGGCAAGGTTCATGTATTTGTAAAGTCTATAAATAGAAGGGTTCATCCCTCTGTTTTCATTGATTTTAATACAGAAATCCTTCAACTCTTATTATTGTTATTTCCATTTTGTGTTTATTGAGAATCTGTCAAAGTGTTTCATTCACATTCAATACTTAGATTCTCAATAAACACTTATCATTTATTAGTTCTTGAATCCAGGGGGAGTAATAACTCCTGTTGATAAGTGTAGCTTTAAGCTTATAAACATTCCGCTATGCTATCACTCATCAAGAACTTACTAAACACTTAAGTGTCAACTAGCAAGTTCAACAAAAGAGCAATATACTGATCCAACAGTTGGCTAACACCATGAAAGCAAGGTTAGTAAAATGCCTAGCTTATGATTATTAGATAGAAAGAATTAAATTGAATAGTACCTCCGTACGAATAGCGATAGTTCAAGTATGACGTGGTATGGAATGTTTGACTTTTAAAGGTCAAAAAAGAAATGAATGACTTTCATCCCCTACTTGATATCATTGAGAAATATGCATGTGTGCGAATTTTTAGTAGTGCATGAAACGAACTAAGAAACAAATTGGCATGAATGAAATGACTTGAAATTTCACCCTAACGAGCCTGCATAGTAAATTTAATTGTAGTGGGTATAGAATGAGGTTTAACATTTGAATTAGTAGGAAAGAGATAGTAACTATGTTATGATAAGGATACCATGTCTGAATGTTTGCGAAATACGTATGTATATAGGCTAACTATTTGTGTTTAGAAAGCACTTAGAAGGTATACTAATAGTGGAATATTGTAGTTATTTCGTGATGGGCACCTTGCGACCAATGCAAGAATGAAAGATTAAGTAGGGTTTATAGGTTAAAAATAGAACTAGTCGATTTATTATGATTAATAAATGAAACAGGTTCCGGGGACGAAACCTTCATTAAGGGGGTAGACTTGTAATGCCCCAAAAATCGAATTCTAATTTATAAGTATGTTTATTTTGTACTATTGCATGAAATAATTAGATAGAATGATTAACCTAGTTAAAAAAAATTGAATGTTTAGCTATTTATAGGTTAAAAATAGAACTAATCGATTTATTATGATTAATAAATGAAACAGGTTTCGGGGACGAAACCTTCATTATGGGGGGTAGACTTGTAACGCCCCAAAAAACGAATTCTAATTTATAAGTATGTTTATTTTGTACTATTGCATGAAATAATTAGATAGAATGATTAACCTAGTTAAAAAAAATTGAATGTTTAGCTTATTATTAAGGTTTGACGAATGAATGTTAGAATCCATGTAATGGAAGAAATAAAGTGTAGTTAATGATTCGATGTTGTTAAATGATCTCTAATTAACATGTAGAAATGTATGTTGGATGGAATTCATGTTGAAAGTGGTCATGATTGAAGGTGACGATGTGTTTGGTTGAATGCATGTATTAATTAAGAGCTTGTATAACATGCTTAGAATGTTGTACGCAAACCAGGTTTTTGATGAAATGCTTAGGTGATGATGGTGATGTGTGAAATTATATGCAAGAACTTAACAAATGTGAATGGGATATGAGACTTGATGTAATTGTTAGTAAACTAACATAAGGAATATGTTTTAGACAGAATCCATGTGGGAATGTAGTTTGAAGGTATGATTTGGTAGAATTAAGATTTTACTCTATACTTGATTGGCATGATGCCTACCATGTGTTGGATAAGTTAATTAATTGTGAACTAGAAGCGACTTGTGTACTAAATATGAGCATATAAATTCACTAGTAAGAGCTAATGTGGGAATTATGTTATGTTGGCACATTTTGAATATTAACAAAGTATGTGGACTTGTTTATAATCTTTTAAAAGTTTAAGGGGTAGGTTGTGTCAATTGACAAACCTTGTTGTATAAAAGGATGGGGATAAGGGTTTTGGTTCATTCATGCCCCTCCCCCAAGTTTAAGAAAGAGAAATTGTGTGTGAGAGGGAGAATGCATCATCCAAGTCCAAAAATCCCATTTTAGGGTTTTCTAGCTGTCTTAAAGTGACATTTTCCGGAGATTGGACCGTTGGATCGTTCTCAAATTTTGACAAAAGCTTTAACACATAGAGACGATCAAATCCAACGGTGGGTTTTTCAATTGGGGTCCTGGAAAGGGGGTTTTTACTGACTAGAAGACAGCAGCTCGAAAAAGTGTTTTCCAGCCACTGTTTTGCTGTTTAGACGACAGCAGTGACGGTTTCAGGTGGCGAATACTAGTAGGGGTTGTAGATCTCTCCTGGACGGTTCCATGGACTCCTAAATCACCTCAATCGGAGTTCGTTTGATATGGTTTTGACCTCTACTCGCATTTGTATGTGATTCATAAACTTAACTTCCGTTTATGTAACTAAATTCACATGTGTATGAAGAATGATAATCATGCAAGGATATATAAGTGGGTATAAACTTTGATGAGCTCATTCGTTGGATTAAATTGTTGTGTGTTATCATAATGTCATGAAATAGTTGGTAATGTCAAAAATGGGAGAATCACCAAAAGGTCACTTGGGTGAATTGATTAAATGGGTTGGATTATAACTGAAACTTATATATATTGGTTAAATTGGTGAATTAAAAGTAAATGTTATGGATTCATGGTGAAAATGACCCATATGTTTTCATTAGACACAAATGGGTGATTACGTGTCAAACGGGAGGAGTTAACCCAAAAATCGAATTCTAATTTATAAGTATGTTTATTTTGTTCTATTGCATGAAATAATTAGATAGAATGATTAACCTAGTTAAAAAAAATTGAATGTTTAGCTTATTATGAAGGTTTGACGAATGAATGTTAGAATCCATGTAATGGAAGAAATAAAGTGTAGTTAATGATTCGATGTTGTTAAATGATCTCTAATTAACATGTAGAAATGTATGTTGGATGGAATTCATGTTGAAAGTGGTCATGATTGAAGGTGACGATGAGTTTGGTTGAATGCATTTATTAATTAAGAGCTTGTATAACATGCTTAGAATGTTGTATGCAAACCAGGTTTTTGATGAAATGCTTAGGTGATGATGGTGATGTGTGAAATTATATGCAAGAACTTAACAAATGTGAATGGGATGTGAGACTTGATGTAATTGTTAGTAAACTAACATAAGGAATATGTTTTAGACAGAATCCATGTGGGAATGTAGTTTGAAGGTATGATTTGGTAGAATTAAGATTTTACTCTATACTTGATTGGCATGATGCCTACCATGTGTTGGATAAGTTAATTAATTGTGAACTAGAAGCGACTTGTGTACTAAATATGAGCATATAAATTCACTAGTAAGAGCTAATGTGGGAATTATGTTATGTTGGCACATTTTGAATATTAACAAAGTATGTGGACTTGTTTATAATCTTTTAAAAGTTTAAGGGGTAGGTTGTGTCAATTGACAAACCTTGTTGTATAAAAGGATGGGGATAAGGGTTTTGGTTCATTCATGCCCCTCCCCCAAGTTTAAGAAAGAGAAATTGTGTGTGAGAGGGAGAATGCATCGTCCAAGTCCAAAAATCCCATTTTAGGGTTTTCTAGCTGTCTTAAAGTGACATTTTCCGGAGATTGGACCGTTGGATCGTTCTCAAATTTTGACAAAAGCTTTAACACATATAGACGATCAAATCCAACGGTGGGTTTTTCAATTGGGGTCCTGGAAAGGGGGTTTTTACTGACTAGAAGACAGCAGCTCGAAAAAGTGTTTTCCAGCCACTGTTTTGCTGTTTAGACGACAGCAGTGACGGTTTCAGGTGGCGAATACAAGTAGGGGTTGTAGATCTCTCCTGGACGGTTCCATGGACTCCTAAATCACCTCAATCGGAGTTCGTTTGATATGGTTTTGACCTCTACTCGCATTTGTATGTAATTCATAAACTTAACTTCCGTTTATGTAACTAAATTCACATGTGTATGAAGAATGATAATCATGCAAGGATATATAAGTGGGTATAAACTTTGATGAGCTCATTCGTTGGATTAAATTGTTGTGTGTTATCATAATGTCATGAAATAGTTGGTAATGTCAAAAATGGGAGAATCACCAAAAGGTCACTTGGGTGAATTGATTAAATGGGTTGGATTATAACTGAAACTTATATATATTGGTTAAATTGGTGAATTAAAAGTAAATGTTATGGATTCATGGTGAAAATGACCCATATGTTTTCATTAGACACAAATGGGTGATTACGTGTCAAACGGGAGGAGTTAACCCAAAAATCGAATTCTAATTTATAAGTATGTTTATTTTGTTCTATTGCATGAAGTCATTAGATAGAATGATTAACCTAGTTAAAAAAAATTGAATGTTTAGCTTATTATGAAGGTTTGACGAATGAATGTTAGAATCCATGTAATGGAAGAAATAAAGTGTAGTTAATGATTCGATGTTGTTAAATGATCTCTAATTAACATGTAGAAATGTATGTTAGATGGAATTCATGTTGAAAGTGGTCATGATTGATGGTGACGATGAGTTTGGTTGAATGCATTTATTAATTAAGAGCTTGTATAACATGCTTAGAATGTTGTATGCAAACCAGGTTTTTGATGAAATGCTTAGGTGATGATGGTGATGTGTGAAATTTTATGCAAGAACTTAACAAATGTGAATGGGATGTGAGACTTGATGTAATTGTTAGTAAACTAACATAAGGAATATGTTTTAGACAGAATCCATGTGGGAATGTAGTTTGAAGGTATGATTTGGTAGAATTAAGATTTTACTCTATACTTGATTGGCATGATGCCTACCATGTGTTGGATAAGTTAATTAATTGTGAACGAGAAGCGACTTGTGTACTAAATATGAGCATATAAATTCACTAGTAAGAGCTAATGTGGGAATTATGTTATATTGGCACATTTTGAATATTAACAAAGTATGTGGACTTGTTTATAATCTTTTAAAAGTTTAAGGGGTAGGTTGTGTCAATTGACAAACCTTGTTGTATAAAAGGATGGGGATAAGGGTTTTGGTTCATTCATGCCCCTCCCGCAAGTTTAAGAAAGAGAAAGTGTGTGTGAGACGGAGAATGCATCATCCAAGTCCAAAAATCCCATTTTAGGGTTTTCTAGCTGTCTTAAAGTGACATTTGCCGGAATTGGACCGTTGGATCGTTCTCAAATTTTGACAGAATCTTTAACACATATAGACGATCAAATCCAATGGTGGGTTTTTCAATTGGAGTCCTAGAAAGGGGGTTTTTACTGACTAGAAGACAGCAGCTCGAAAAAGTGTTTTCCAGCCACTGTTTTGCTGTTTAGACGACGGCAGTGACGGTTTCAGGTAACGAATACTAGTAGGGGTTGTAGATCTCTCCTGGACGGTTCCATGGACTCCTAAATCACCTCAATCGGAGTTCGTTTGATATGGTTTTGACCTCTACTCGCATTTGTAAGTGATTCATAAACTTAACTTCCGTTTATGTAACTAAATTCACATGTGTATGAAGAATGATAATCATGCAAGGATATATAAGTGGGTATAAACTTTGATGAGCTCATTCGTTGGATTAAATTGTTGTGTGTTATCATAATGTCATGAAATAGTTGGTAATGTCAAAAATGGGAGAATCACCAAAAGGTCACTTGGGTGAATTGATTAAATGGGTTGGATTATAACTGAAACTTATATATATTGGTTAAATTGGTGAATTAAAAGTAAATGTTATGGATTCATGGTGAAAATGACCCATATGTTTTCATTAGACACAAATGGGTGATTACGTGTCAAACGGGAGGAGTTAACCCAAAAATCGAATTCTAATTTATAAGTATGTTTATTTTGTTCTATTGCATGAAATAATTAGATAGAATGATTAACCTAGTTAAAAAAAATTGAATGTTTAGCTTATTATGAAGGTTTGACGAATGAATGTTAGAATCCATGTAATGGAAGAAATAAAGTGTAGTTAATGATTCGATGTTGTTAAATGATCTCTAATTAACATGTAGAAATGTATGTTGGATGGAATTCATGTTGAAAGTGGTCATGATTGAAGGTGACGATGAGTTTGGTTGAATGCATTTATTAATTAAGAGCTTGTATAACATGCTTAGAATGTTGTATGCAAACCAGGTTTTTGATGAAATGCTTAGGTGATGATGGTGATGTGTGAAATTATATGCAAGAACTTAACAAATGTGAATGGGATGTGAGACTTGATGTAATTGTTAGTAAACTAACATAAGGAATATGTTTTAGACAGAATCCATGTGGGAATGTAGTTTGAAGGTATGATTTGGTAGAATTAAGATTTTACTCTATACTTGATTGGCATGATGCCTACCATGTGTTGGATAAGTTAATTAATTGTGAACTAGAAGCGACTTGTGTACTAAATATGAGCATATAAATTCACTAGTAAGAGCTAATGTGGGAATTATGTTATATTGGCACATTTTGAATATTAACAAAGTATGTGGACTTGTTTATAATCTTTTAAAAGTTTAAGGGGTAGGTTGTGTCAATTGACAAACCTTGTTGTATAAAAGGATGGGGATAAGGGTTTTGGTTCATTCATGCCCCTCCCCCAAGTTTAAGAAAGAGAAAGTGTGTGTGAGACGGAGAATGCATCATCCAAGTCCAAAAATCCCGTTTTATGGTTTTCTAGCTGTCTTAAAGTGACATTTGCTGGAGATTGGACTGTTGGATCGTTCTCAAATTTTGACAGAAGCTTTAACACATATAGACGATCAAATCCAATGGTGGGTTTTTCAATTGGAGTCCTAGAAAGGGGGTTTTTACTGACTAGAAGACAGCAGCTCGAAAAAGTGTTTTCCAGCCACTGTTTTGCTGTTTAGACGACGGCAGTGACGGTTTCAGGTGACGAATACTAGTAGGGGTTGTAGATCTCTCTTGGTCGGTTCCATGGACTCCTAAATCACCTCAATCGGAGTTCGTTTGATATGGTTTTGACCTCTACTCGCATTTGTAAGTGATTCATAAACTTAACTTCCGTTTATGTAACTAAATTCACATGTGTATGAAGAATGATAATCATGCAAGGATATATAAGTGGGTATAAACTTTGATGAGCTCATTCGTTGGATTAAATTGTTGTGTGTTATCATAATGTCATGAAATAGTTGGTAATGTCAAAAATGGGTGAATCACCAAAAGGTCACTTGGGTGAATTGATTAAATGGGTTGGATTATAACTGAAACTTATATATATTGGTTATTGGTGAATTAAAAGTAAATGTTATGGATTCATGGTGAAAATGACCCATATGTTTTCATTAGACACAAATGGGTGATTACGTGTCAAACGGGAGGAGTTAACCCAAAAATCGAATTCTAATTTATAAGTATGTTTATTTTGTTCTATTGCATGAAATAATTAGATAGAATGATTAACCTAGTTAAAAAAAAATTGAATGTTTAGCTTATTATGAAGGTTTGACGAATGAATGTTAGAATCCATGTAATGGAAGAAATAAAGTGTAGTTAATGATTCGATGTTGTTAAATGATCTCTAATTAACATGTAGAAATGTATGTTGGATGGAATTCATGTTGAAAGTGGTCATGATTGAAGGTGACGATGTGTTTGGTTGAATGCATGTATTAATTAAGAGCTTGTATAACATGCTTAGAATGTTGTACGCAAACCAGGTTTTTGATGAAATGCTTAGGTGATGATGGTCATGTGTGAAATTATATGCAAGAACTTAACAAATGTGAATGGGATATGAGACTTGATGTAATTGTTAGTAAACTAACATAAGGAATATGTTTTAGACAGAATCCATGTGGGAATGTAGTTTGAAGGTATGATTTGGTAGAATTAAGATTTTACTCTATACTTGATTGGCATGATGCCTACCATGTGTTGGATAAGTTAATTAATTGTGAACTAGAAGCGACGTGTGTACTAAATATGAGCATATAAATTCACTAGTAAGAGCTAATGTGGGAATTATGTTATGTTGGCACATTTTGAATATTAACAAAGTATGTGGACTTGTTTATAATCTTTTAAAAGTTTAAGGGGTAGGTTGTGTCAATTGACAAACCTTGTTGTATAAAAGGATGGGGATAAGGGTTTTGGTTCATTCATGCCCCTCCCCCAAGTTTAAGAAAGAGAAATTGTGTGTGAGAGGGAGAATGCATCATCCAAGTCCAAAAATCCCGTTTTATGGTTTTCTAGCTGTCTTAAAGTGACATTATCCGGAGATTGGACCGTTGGATCGTTCTCAAATTTTGACAAAAGCTTTAACACATATAGACGATCAAATCCAACGGTGGGTTTTTCAATTGGGGTCCTGGAAAGGGGGTTTTTACTGACTAGAAGACAGCAGCTCGAAAAAGTGTTTTCCAGCCACTGTTTTGCTGTTTAGACGACGGCAGTGATGGTTTCAGGTGGCGAATACTAGTAGGGGTTGTAGATCTCTCCTGGACGGTTCCATGGACTCCTAAATCACCTCAATCGGAGTTCGTTTGATATGGTTTTGACCTCTACTCGCATTTGTAAGTGATTCATAAACTTAACTTCCGTTTATGTAACTAAATTCACATGTGTATGAAGAATGATAATCATGCAAGGATATATAAGTGGGTATAAACTTTGATGAGCTCATTCGTTGGATTAAATTGTTGTGTGTTATCATAATGTCATGAAATAGTTGGTAATGTCAAAAATGGGAGAATCACCAAAAGGTCACTTGGGTGAATTGATTAAATGGGTTGGATTATAACTGAAACTTATATATATTGGTTAAATTGGTGAATTAAAAGTAAATGTTATGGATTCATGGTGAAAATGACCCATATGTTTTCATTAGACACAAATGGGTGATTACGTGTCAATGGGAGGAGTTAACCCAAAAATCGAATTCTAATTTATAAGTATGTTTATTTTGTTCTATTGCATGAAATAATTAGATAGAATGATTAACCTAGTTAAAAAAAATTGAATGTTTAGCTTATTATGAAGGTTTGACGAATGAATGTTAGAATCCATGTAATGGAAGAAATAAAGTGTAGTTAATGATTCGATGTTGTTAAATGATCTCTAATTAACATGTAGAAATGTATGTTGGATGGAATTCATGTTGAAAGTGGTCATGATTGAAGGTGACGATGAGTTTGGTTGAATGCATTTATTAATTAAGAGCTTGTATAACATGCTTAGAATGTTGTATGCAAACCAGGTTTTTGATGAAATGCTTAGGTGATGATGGTGATGTGTGAAATTATATGCAAGAACTTAACAAATGTGAATGGGATGTGAGACTTGATGTAATTGTTAGTAAACTAACATAAGGAATATGTTTTAGACAGAATCCATGTGGGAATGTAGTTTGAAGGTATGATTTGGTAGAATTAAGATTTTACTCTATACTTGATTGGAATGATGCCTACCATGTGTTGGATAAGTTAATTAATTGTGAACTAGAAGCGACTTGTGTACTAAATATGAGCATATAAATTCACTAGTAAGAGCTAATGTGGTAATTATGTTATATTGGCACATTTTGAATATTAACAAAGTATGTGGACTTGTTTATAATCTTTTAAAAGTTTAAGGGGTAGGTTGTGTCAATTGACAAACCTTGTTGTATAAAAGGATGGGGATAAGGGTTTTGGTTCATTCATGCCCCTCCCCCAAGTTTAAGAAAGAGAAAGTGTGTGTGAGACGGAGAATGCATCATCCAAGTCCAAAAATCCCGTTTTAGGGTTTTCTAGCTGTCTTAAAGTGACATTTGCCGGAGATTGGACCGTTGGATCGTTCTCAAATTTTGACAGAAGCTTTAACACATATTGACGATCAAATCCAATGGTGGGTTTTTCAATTGGAGTCCTAGAAAGGGGGTTTTTACTGACTAGAAGACAGCAGCTCGAAAAAGTGTTTTCCAGCCACTATTTTGTTGTTTTGACGACGGCAGTGACGGTTTCAGGTGGCGAATACTAGTAGGGGTTGTAGATCTCTCCTGGACGGTTCCATGGACTCCTAAATCACCTCAATCGGAGTTCGTTTGATAAGGTTTTGACCTCAACTCGCATTTGTAAGTGATTCATAAACTTAACTTCCGTTTATGTAACTAAATTCACATGTGTATGAAGAATGATAATCATGCAAGGATAGATAAGTGGGCATAAACTTTGATGAGCTCATTCGTTGGATTAAATTGTTGTGTGTTATCATAATGTCATGAAATAGTTGGTAATGTCAAAAATTGGAGAATCACCAAAAGGTCACTTGGGTGAATTGATTAAATGGGTTGGATTATAACTGAAACTTATATATATATTGGTTAAATTGGTGAATTAAAAGTAAATGTTATGGATTTATGGTGAAACTGGCCCATATGTTTTCATTAGACACAAATGGGTGATTACGGGTCAAACGGGAGGAGTTAACCCAATTACTAGAATGAATGGTAGGATGATTAAGCACACATATAATGAGATGGGTGAGTAATAATTGGGTATTAAAAGAAGTGAATGACCCGTTATGTGTTCTAATAGTTTGCAAGTTTTACTTGTTAAAGTAGGAATGGCATGGATTGGAAGACAACGAGTCATGTGGATGGAATGGATGACAACACTCCTAGGGGCAAAGGTAAGTGGCATATGAACTAAATTCTTAGATTAGCAATTGTATATTTACGTATAGATGTGGAATTGGAAACAAGAATGAAATGACAATTTATAGTAAGACAAGTGAATAGATGATGTTAGTGAACAAGTAAAGTTCACCACATAACAAAGAAGTTAGTTAGGATAAATGGGTCAACAAAGATGAAAATGAAAGTGAAGGTAGTTTAAACATGAAACAAACCTGGGATTTGCAAATATGACACAAATACGGAATGATGCGTGTGCATTTAATTTGATTGATATGTGTGTATATATATGGTAACAAGTACGGTAAGTAGATCTGTTACGCTTCTGTGATTGAGTAATGTGATGTATACATAGGTACTTATACTCGGGTATGCGTGAAAGTCTTATGTATGTAAAGGTTGGTCGTTATGTGTAGACTCAGTATAGGATCGGAAACGTCATGTTTGTCCTAGAGAATACATGAATGAAGAATAGTACGATGGGTCAAGATAACTTGTGTATGGGATTTATACGCAGGTATGTGTGGTAGTGTTATTAACCTTTTGTTATGAGAATGATAATAAAGATGCAGATATGTAAGAATGAGTGCATGGAAATTGGAGGTTAAGATCCAGATATCAAACCGAAGTTGCAAAAGGCGTTTGAACATGATCATTGAGTATTGTTGGATGTTATTTTCACTTTATGAGTAATTTCATGAAGTCACTTAACGAACTAACAAAATGGTTATGTAGTGATTGCAGGTTGTCTGCCTCACAAAGTCAGGAAAGGTTGGAGATCGAGCGAGGATGCGGATTGTACGGAGTTGCGGTCACGTAATCTAATAAAGATGAGTTGTATTGAATGTGATAAGAAAAAACTAAATGTGTAACACCTATAATATCTTATGGATATGGTTTTTAAAACATTCAAAATGTTTTTCTATAAAGCAAGAAATTTTCTAGTTCATTTTTCCGCTGCGTATTTTCTGCTAGAACATTTCAGGGTGTTACACTTTATAGTTTGGTTTGGTGTGGCTCAAAGGTACAGGGGTGGTGGCTTGTGGTGAGTAGGTGCGGGTTTTTAGTATGAGATGGTGACTTTATAGATAAGAGGAGAAAGAGTTGAGAAAGGGTATTATTATTATTGTTATTATTATTATTATTATTATTATTATTATTATTATTATTATTATTATTATTATTATTATTATTATTATTATTATTTCTGAAAATAATTGATAATTGGGTAAATAATCAGTGGAGTGGTGCCTTTAAAAAAATGTTTCAGTGAAGGAAATCAGTGGCGCGATGTGACACTGCAGTGAAAACATTTTTAGTGAAACGCCCTTCCCCCCTAAGAGGACAACCCTTCATACCTTTAGAGAGACAGGATGTCATCAGAATTAGTCACAGGTACCCGGGTAGTGTTAGGGGCTGTTTGGTTTACCTCTGAATGGCTCATTCAGAGGTAACCTCTTAATCGGTCAGAGGTGAGTGATGTTTGGTTGCAAAATTTTGCCCCTCTTAACTGAACCATTAAGACTGAATGGTTCAGTTTTGAATACATGCTGAATGAAAAAAAGACTCTGATTACCCTTCATCTTCATCTTCCTGCTTCTCTTGCTCCTCCTCTCCTCTGACCGCCGGCGACAACAACCCACCGCCACAGCCACCGCCTCTTCTTTCTCTCCTCTGTTCTCGTCTCCTACTCCTCCGTCACTCCCATCTCTCTACTTCTCTGTCTTTGTGTGGTGTCATGTGTTTGTGTTTGATTTAACAAAAAGAAAGATGAGAAATAAAGAAAGAAAAGAAACAAACAAGGGAAGGGGAAAGGTATGGGATGGGTGTGTGTGAGTGTGTATGTTTGACAGGAAAGAAGAGGTAATGGGGTATTGGGGTTGGTAGGTGTGCAGTGTGCAGATTTTAAAAGAAAAAAAGAAAGGAGGTGAGTGGGGTGCGGAGGGGGTAAAATAGTCATTTTACATATTTATTCAGATGTTTAACCAAACAACACTTTACTGGTTCAGCACCTACTGGTTCAGAGCCTCTTACCAATTCAGACCTCTTATTGGTTCAGCACTTACCCATTCAGAGGTTGCCAAACAGCCCCTTACTTTGGTAATGAAAAACGTGTGACCCCACGCTTTGAGCAGTATGAGTTTTGGTCAACCACATCGAATTCTAGAAAACGTGACGTCATTTCCAATTTGAAGTTTTCAGGGCATATTTAAGGATTGACGGAAAGTTTGCAGAATCACCATTTCTTCCACTTTTGCTCCATTTTGATCATAATCTCATCATTTATATTTTCTAGTTAACTCAACATGGTGACTCTCTCTCTCCCTCTTAATAACAAAACTGTATGTCTGTTGACACTAATTAATTCTATTGATTTTGTAGACGGGCCTGCAACTCTATTCTTTTTTCTTGAGTAGTTCAGCTTTTAGTGTTCGTATTGCTCTCAACTTAAAAGGTTTTGTTATTATTTTTGTTTGAATTGATTATATTGTTAGCATTTGAGTCGCAGATTATTCATTTGATTTTGGTTTGCTAACAGGACTTGAATATGAATACAAAGCGGTTAATCTCTTCAGAAATGAGCAGCTTCGTCCTGGTAACAACCGTTTTCTTTTAACTTTCAGTACAAACTTACAGTTTATTTGATTACAATACAACTGTAAGTTTTAGCCTTGTGGGTGTGCCAGATGAGCGACTACAAATAGTCAAAATTCAATGCGGTCAAAAACTTTTATTAATGTTTAAAATAGGGTGGTGGTAATTTCACACCTTCAAACTTGTTTTCACACCGATTTAAACGCGGATTGTAGCTCTATACGTCGCGTATAAAGGGTTGCACACACTCACACGCATCATTAATATCCATCAGTCAGGGTCATAATTTATAAGCCTAACCGTAACGTATAGAGAGCCATAACATTTTCATTGTCAGACCACCCATACGTCGCGTATCACCTTATACACGGCTAAATCTTTTCCCCTTTAAATGCACCCATTTTTTTCTTTGTTAACACATGCACTCCAAACAAAAAGTCCCGTATGGTTTCATTTTTATTACAGCACCAATGATTCTTTAAGTCACTTTATATAAATATATTAACTTGTAACTAAATTATCAGAAATAAAAGTCCAACTAATGTGGTTATAAATAATATATGTTGAACATATATATATATATATAGGGGAGGGTTATCTTGAGAACGCTAAATATTGTGAGAACCGTGAGAACAAGTAAAAAAATCAATCAAAATCAAATTTTTTTAATACAAACCTCATTATAATCAAAATACAACATTAACAAATGAATTTTCTTTTCAAATAATTCATCTTTTTTTGCAAAAACACTTTCAAATTAACTTTTTACACATGTGTAAAGGAAACAGTTTACACATGTATAAACAGTAAATTTACACGTGTGTAAAAACAATTTATTTTCGTATACGTTTGAATTTTTACGTGTAAATTGTGTTTTTGGGATTGTATTTTAGTAATAAAGATAAATGTAAAAAGAAATTTTGAATTTGAATGGTTTTAGATGCCGTTCTCACAGTTCGCACGAAATATAGGTGTTCTCAAATTAACTTTCCCCCCCTATATATATATATATATATATATATATATATATATATATATATATATATATATTTTACGGCTAACAAACTGACGTGCCAGCTACCTGGGCACCCAACAATCGTGAAAGCACCCATACGCTCCTAGGTGAAGACACGTCTTAGGTGCCCGCCCTAAGATGCGTCGGGTAGCTAACACACACCAAGCCACCAATTTTTGGTTATTAATTATTTGCTTTGATGTTTAATTTAACTAACTTTATGTTGTTAATGTTAGCTTTTTAGTTTGAAAATTAAATAAGTTTTACATTATGACTCTAAACAACAATATCGTTAGTTAAAAATTAGCTATTTAGTTTGAAAAGTAGATAAGTTTTAGAGATTTGACTCCTGAACAACTATAGACGAAGAATAAAGTAAGTCATACGCGGGGATGATACTCCAGTATTCCGTGAGTGATTCCAATTTGTTGACCGTTAAAAAAAAAAAGTCATACGCGGGGACAGAGCCTCAAAGTCGTACTAATTTTATTTGGTAAATTTAACATATATAGTTGATAACATGAGTACAATATTTGTGTCCTTTGGCACAACAAACATGAATTCATTTACAATAAATTAAAATCGTTATGATTGAGACATTTTATTAATTTAGATAATAAAATTTATTAATTTAGAGAGGTTTTATGTATGACCTTTAAATTTGCTTAGTTCAACATACATTTAAAAATTAATTGAATTTGTCAAGTTTATTATTCGGGAATAAATAAAAGTTAGTTCATTGTACTCAAAACTTAATACGTATTTGAAGTTTAATAAAAAAAACAAAACAAGTGATTATTAATATTTAATTTCTAACTTATAGATTTTATTAAATAATCATAAAATTTGAAATCATTTGACAATTATTAATTTATAGTTTCATTAGAAAATATATATTTAAACATATACATATATATATATATATATAGGGGATGGATATTATGAAAACCCACTATTAGAGTGAAAATCGTGGAAACTCTAACTTCCCGAGCTTTTTAGAGCTTGAAAGATTTAGGGCATGTAATATACATAATTCTAAGCATTTTGAGTCAAAAAAATCAAAAAAGCGCCGAGCGTTTTTTTTTTTTTTTAAATAAAGTTTTCGGTTAACACATGTTACACGAAAATTACACATGTTATTTCTGTAACACGTGTTACCCAGAAACGTTTTTATTTTTATTTTTTTTTAAAAAATCTCTCGGCGCTTTTTTGATTTGTTTGGCTCAAAGTGATGAGAATCATGTATATTACATGTCCTAAAATTTTCATACAAAAAAACCTCGGGAGGTTAGTGTTTCCACAGTTTTCACACTAAAATGGGTTTTCTCTATATACTTACACTATATATATAGGATTAGATTCCATTAGGAACCACCCTTTCGTGCAAGAACCGCGAGAACGCCGACGTAAAATGTGAATTTAAAAAAAAAAAAATCCCACCGGTGTAAAAATAGGTAACCTCGACGTAAAAAAAAATTACGATAGGTTTACAGTGGTGTAAAGACCTCGGCCCACCCTATTTTGTCTTATTACGAAATGGAATATTCCCTTTTAGTTTTTATTATACTTTAATTGTGAACCACAAATTCTTTTTTGATTAAAATATGTTTGTGGTGGAAAAGTGTGTTTCGTAGTTCTTGCATGAAAGTGTGGTTCTCATTTTACCCTTTCTCTCTCTCTCTCTCTCTCTCTCTCTATATATATATATATATATATATATATATATATATATATATATATATATATATATGGTGAGGTTCCCATACAAAATGCATTTTTCATACAAAATCTGAGAAGTCTATATAGACATTGTATATTAAATTTTAGGCATGATGTTTTATATTCTTTTGACATAGTGTTATATAGAAAAACACAAAAATTAACAATTTAAAACACTAATTAATGTATTCTCAACATGCAATCTAAAACACCCTACGGACAAATTAATCAGTGTGTTTTAAATTTCATGTCTAGAATACATTTGATTGTGTTTTAAATTATAGCGTGTGGTGCTTTTCTATATAAATCAATGCAAAAGGAATCATAAACATTATAACCAAACTTTAAAACACAATGACTATATAGACTTCTCACACTTTGTACGAAAAATGTACTTTGTACAAGAACCTATATATATATATATATATATATATATATATATATAGGATTTGGATCATTTAAGAACCACCATTTAGGGAGAGAACCAAAGAACCTAGTGTGAACACAAAAACCCCTCCACCAAAAAATAAAAAAATTATATAACCTAAAAAAATAAAAAAATAAAAAAAGTAAAAACACCAAAATGTTTTTTTAGTGTTAATCTTTTTGAAAAAAAATAAAAAAATAAAAAAAACAAAAAAATGGCCTTTTTTACGTCATAATTACGTCAGGTCTTATGCACATGTGCATTTTGCTATTATATATATACATACATATACCGTAGGCACATGTGCATTTCACTATTAGAGCACACTTTTGAATAAATTATCAATTGCCATAATGAAATGATCATTAAATAGACGTGATATGATATATATGGTGGAAAAAAATTATTCAATGATCTTTAAATAAACGCGAAGTGCATTTCACTATTATAGTTAGGTTTTTTTTCATGGGTTTAGCTTTAGGGTTTAGTTTTTAGGTATGATAGGAATAGGGTTAGGTTTTTTGGGGTTGTTGGTGAATAAACTTAAAAAAACCTCTATATAAAACTATAAAATAAGATAATTGTACTACATGCACATGTGCATTTCACTATTATAGTTAAGTTTTTTAATGGGTTTAGCTTTAGGGTTTAGTTTTTGGGTATGGTGGAAGAGGGGGTATCTTTTTTTTTTTTTGGGGGGGGGGGGGATGGGATGGAGCGTTTTGGTTTTTGGGGGGTGTGGGGTTAGCTGCACATGTGCATTTCACAATTGGGGGGGGGGGGGGGGGGGGTTGGGGCGGTGTGGGGGATGGGGGGTTTAGGTTTTTAGGGAGTGAGGTAGGTGGGTTTAGGTTTTCAGGGGGTGGAGGTAGGGTTTTCAGGTTTTTTTTGTTTGTGTTGACAATGGTTCTCTGGTTCTCTCTCTAAAGTTGGTTCTCGTATGATCCCTACCCTATATATATAGGGTAGGGTTCAAATAGGAACCATAGCTTAAGTAGGAACCACTTTATAGCCATTGATCTGTAATGGCATGATTGTAAATCAGTAAAACATTAATTAATTGTTTATTTTAATTAAAGGGTATTATTGACTTTTGTTCAATATGCTTATTTGTAGGTAATTAAGTCTAAATTTGTAACTGAATAATTATTAACCCCCATTTATTATACTCAATCCCTATAAAATCTCTCTATCAGTTTTTTTTATTTCATTCATCGTGAACGCGTATATATACATTGGTGTATATTAGTTTCTTTTTTGTTTTTTCATTCATCGTGAACGCATATATACATTGGTGTATATCAGTATTTTTTCTCATTTACCATCATTATCGACACAGATATACGTTGGTGTATACCAGTTTCTTTTTTGTTTTTTCATTCATCGTCATCACCTTTAAGGTTCGGTCTCTTATCCTCTTTATGTAGTATACACCAATGTATACTATACACTGGTGTATAGGCATTTGGCGTGTTCATCCTCACAGCGGTCATGTTTCTTATCATCTTTATGTAATATACACCAACATATAATATACACTAGTGTATATGCATTTGAAAATAATAAAAGCGTCTCCTTCATTTTGACGTGATAATCCTAATTAGGGTTTGGTCGCTTAACCCTAAATGTAATATACACCAACGTATATTATCAAAAAATACATAACCTCAAAGTACTGCACATTCGATTCAAAGAAATTATGCAATTGATCTAATCTAACATAACAAAATCATTACAAATACAAATACAATTCCAATTGATTATACATTTCGATCTAACAAAAACAAAAATAAATACCTAATACATCCGAGCAATTGAAGATTAAAAATAATAACGATTGATTAGTTTGAAAAAAAAAACAAAAACAGAAAATACATACATGTATACGAATTGTTGATTAGGGTTGTTCTTCAAGATAATGATCGTAATAGTGGTTGAGAGTTTTAAGGAAACCAATCAATTCTTATTTAGTAACTGCTTTGATTATAAATTCTAATTATAATAAAAAACTAATTAATTAAATGTATATTTACACTAATACCCTCTAGATCAAAATAAAAAATGGATGGCTAAGATTGGTTCCTAAGTTCCTAACTAGGGTATTGGTTCATATTTGATCTTATTCCTATATATATATATATATATATATATATATATATATATATATATATATATATATATACTGAGACTTGAAAAAAGTTATAATTGTATTATTTTATCGATTAATGTCCAATTTTGTATTGGTTTCAAGTTGAGACTGTACAAATTCTAAATTTTATCGAGATTATTAATTTATAAAATATTAATTTCTAGAAGTTTTAGTGTACTCATATCTAATATGTGTATCTATGTTATCAAGAGCAAACACCTTGTGCGCCTAGGGTTGATTTTCATACAGGTGAATTAATTGTGGTTTAGTTCTCTAGAGTCGAGCTTATTTTTTTTAACATTTACTTCATTAAACAACAGGCGAATCCTCAATTAAGAACCGCAACCAAAACCATTACATTGTATACACAGGATAACAAACTCACTCCTTTCAATCAAGATTTTTAAATCTAGAGCAATGTTTAAGCCACAAGAATGACAGAGACTTACTCAACAACCTCTAAAACTCTAGGATTAGTGCCCTCGAAAACCTTATTATTGCGCTCATTCCATAATGCCCAGGAAGAGATCATTATAATACCCCTTAGGACCATCTTAGACCACTTCGTAACCTGCAGAACCTTTGGCAGCTGCAGAAGGTCGGTAACATTCACAATAATGATCGGATCGACTTTGCACCACTTCCAAATCATCCTCTAAACCCCGTATGTAAAGCCACAACATACAAAGATATGTGTAGCCGTCTCTTCATCCGTATTACAAAGAGGACACGAAGTATCATCAATATTGATCCGTCTTCTAACCTGTAACATCCTAACCGATGGCGGAATCATCGAGGTATCACGTAGTGACGATTATTTCAAAAGCTCATGGTACTAAAATCTAAATATTTTATTGAATAATTCAAATTGTCTTACATAGGTGAAATGGGAAAAATACAAAACTCTAAACAAAACATGAAATTGAAATAAACTATTAAAAGCAAGCACTAGAATCTAATGTTATGCAACTAAGATTAAACTGCACCTGAAACATGTACAAAATAAGTTTTGTCAACACATGAAATGTTGGTAAGCATTCCTAGTTTTAATACATATAGTAACTTGGAAAAACGTTATACAATTCAAGTGCAAGCTACAATGCATTTATGTAAACTATGTATCATACAAATGAGCGAAATCAATCATGTGACTGTATAAATGTACTAAAATGAACGGCGGTGTACTTATTCGATAACTAGATAATAACTTAACAATGACCATGGATTCTCCGATGAAAAATGGGGAGAATCACTTAGGTGGGTTGTCAATCCAATAGGACAATCCAAGGTTAAGGTCGGCTTGTACCAGGTTAATGATTTCACTAATTTCAAATGTATTTTAATGTAGTGTCTAAGAATAAAGCATGTTTGTAACCAAATGCACATAGTAGTAGAATTGTATGGAAAAAATGTGAACTTGTATGTGTAATTTGTATAAGTGTACATGTAACACCCCAAAAGTGAATAAAAACAAAAAGGGGATAGGAAATACTCATAGTTTGCGTAATAACTTGAAACTCTACCGAACAACAAGATGAGAATTAGGATTAACCTAAAGAAATAAATAATTTGTAAGGGAACAAACTTAGATTTTAAGTTATCTAGGATTAGACACTTAGGGTTTTTAGACTAGAATATAGGGATTTTATGTTTTTTATGAAGACATGTAAAATAATTAAAAGTGCAAACAATGGAACTACTCGAATTTAAATAATACGATTTTATGTAATTACAAAATAAAATTGGGAATAAATGGAAAAAATAAATAATCAAATGAGTGTAAAACTTATAAGTCATTGAGATATTAGAAATAATTTCAGAATTTATAGAACTTATAATTTTAATATCTTTTATATTTTAAATTGATTTAATAACATTAAAAATACAATAATTAAGATTTAGATGCAAATTGAATGTAAAAATATTAGTTTCATTTTATAATAGTAGTTAGTATATGGTATAAGTGAAAAATAAGTTTTAAAAATTATTTCACATATTATTTTCATTTAAAACATAATTTATTTGAATATAATCAATTAAATAGGATTAAATCATAAAAATAGGTAAAAATCATTTTTGCAGAAAATAAAATTACCAAAAAGTTTTACATGGTTATAAATAATTCCACAAAAAATTTAGTATTAAAATGATGAAAAACGATTTTTTTATGAATTAATTATGATTTAAAATAAATAAATACATTAAAAATAATAAATAAATGTTTTTCTGGAAAATAAAATAAGAATAATAAATCTTTGTGTTTTGATAAGATAGAACAATTTATATAATATTTTTAGATTAAGTTTACTATTTTTAATAATTAAAATAAATTTATAATAGTTATTAAATACAAAGCTGAATAAAAAAACAAAAGAGATTCTGTCCCAGGGGGACTCGAACCTGGAACCTGTTCTGTATAAGTATAGCGCACAGACCAGCTAGTCTGGGAGTGTATTTGTTAATTTTAATGGATTTGTTACTTATTTATATTAAACCTGATTCAAACAATTTAAAACAAAACAAAAACAGAGCAATGCTGCTGGGAACAGGTTTCGAACTCGTGACCAGTCGTGGGTTATGATTAGTTAAATAATTAAACAGAACCTGATTCAAACAAAACCCCAAATCAAATCCTTATGAACCCTAGTTTCTAAATCCAACAATTGATCAAGAAATCGCCACATAACATAAACGAAAACATGGGGCTTTTATACTAGACTAAAAATCGACCCCAAAGCCAAATATAATTGGATTACAACATACTAGAGGGGTATTGAATTCAAGTACAAAGAGCCGAAACACAAAACTTCAATTTGCAAAGATTTAGAGAGTGAAAGAGTGTTTTTTCGTGGATTTTATTCGCGACACAGTTGAGAATTTATAGGTGGTTTGATTGTATGCTTTTGTGACTTTCTTGTAAAGTAAGTTGGATGCTAAAATATGAAAAAAAAGTGTAAATTTTTCCATCTTTCTCATGTGGTTTTTGTATGCCAGCACGGACAGGTTATACATGATTCTATAAGAAACGATGACCGAAAGGGCTAGACACGAATGCAACACAATAATTATTTTGTCATTTGTTTTTCCAATCATGAACATGCATGTTTAGAAACAGATTAACACTACACGACTCGTTCAGCGACACAATATATAATCACATATGTCGCAAAACAAAATTTGCAAAAAATCGTTGCAAAAGGTCAATCCGAGGTCGGTGGAAATTCTCCTTGACACAAGATTGTTGTTGTAACACCCCAACCGATGACGGAAACATCGGGATGTCACATATTGATGATTGTTTCAGTAGCACATGGTATATATTGAAATTTTAAATACTTTATTGATAACATAAATATCCAAATGAAACGATGTCTAAAAATCCCAAAATATCTAATACATAACATCAAATAAAACAAATAACTTCAAACAACTTCATAGAATCTATCAAGCATACTCTAACACTCAGCTTCATTGTTACCTGAAACATGTTAATTTTGAAAATATTTTTGGGTCAACAAAAGTTGGTGAGAATTACATAGGTTTTGATAATTGAATAAAAACTTGTACAATTCGAGTGTCATGGCAAGTCTAGTCCATATGTGAAAACAAAACAATCGGGTAAATCGAGTGCATAATCAAACCTTGTGACTAGAATATTGTGGTCCATCCCATACGCTCATGGTTCACTCGATTATGTTATAAATTCGATAAAAATCACCCACGCTACCTATGTAGGAGGTACACGTATCTGGGTGGGATTGTCAGTCCAATAGATCTATCATTGTATACCGTCGGCTGATCAATGTTAATGATTATGCTAGAATAATGTGCTTACCCTAGTAATGTTTAAGACATAATGCAACATAGAATAACACATAGACACTTATGATTGAATTGTATATTGAATGTTGTAACATGTTTCACCCCAAAATAGTGAAATGGAAAAAGGGGCTATGTAAAACTCACCTTAGGTGCTTAATGAGTTCGTGAGTTTTCTTGAGCGTGAAACACTTAGTAATAATGCCTTGGAAAACTCGGAACTAGCTAGAGGGGATAATGATGGATGAAAACTTTAGTATGTGCGAGATGGGATAATAATGTTTTTTTTTATTGAATGTTATAAAGAGTTGAATGGTAGGCTATTGTATTTATAGTGTAGAAATTGGAGTTGTAATTAGGGACTACTTTGACTAGGCTAGAATTTAGGAACAACTTTGACTTGACTAGAAGACCATATTTACTAACACTTTGACTTGACTAGGAGACCATATTTACTAACACTTTGACTTGACTTGACTTGACTAGGAGACTACGTTTAACTTTTCAGGTTTGACTAAAGGACCTTGAAAGGGTTTAAGTTTAATTGGTTTTAATTAACATCACAAAACACCAAATGGTGTAGTGGTTTGTGTGGTGTGGTTAAGGTTTAGCCCGCCAGGGACTCGGGTTCGAATCCTGGCACAGACAAACATTTTTTTTAACGTTTTTAAATCAGAATTTAATACAATCCAATTTAATATTGATTATACGTCATTATTTAAACAAAAAAATTAACAAAATGGATGGTAAAGATACTGTAAACATGAATCGGATGAATAAACGAGGGAGTTATATATATATATATATGTATATAAAGAAAATTTGTGTGATGTTACAGTCTCTCCTACTTTTAGGAACTTCGTCCCGAAGTTATTAAAAACACACGGTTGAGGGTGATTGGAACAACCGTGGTTTGGAAAATTTGGGGTTAAGGCACGACATGAATTTTGTAGGTAATAGAAATAACTATTTCGAATCATTTAGATAAGAGGATTGATATGTGTGAGTTTTAAGTGTTGGATTAGGCTCGTCTGAAATAGCAAGGAGAATAAGAATCTAGCAAAACACTAAACTTAAGTGTTAGGAAAGAAATGCATGAGTTGATTGACTATAGAAAGTCTAAATGAACTACTAGGTAACTAGAGTTTATAATTGATTATCTATCGAAAACCTTGATAGAATTCCACACTACTTTAACGTACCTGTAAATTCATGATTACGTTCCGGACCGCAATCACCAATTTACCTTACATTAGGGTTTTGTGTCCTTCTATGACTCTAAACACATATGTAAGTAATGCAAAATAACCTTGTGATTGAATCTTTGTATCAATGAGTCTAATAAATCTTTGTATCAAATTACATGTATGATGTATCCAAAAATGAGTCCAACTGTTGAGCAGGAAAAGTCCTCTACCAGTCAGTGAGTAAGAACCTCTACCGATTGTTGAGCAGGTGCGATAGCCTCTACCAGTTGTTGAGCAGGTTATTAGAACCTTTACCGACTGTTGAGCAGGCATGATGACCTCTACCAATCGTTGAGCAGGTTGTTAGGTACTCTACTAACTGTTGAGCAAGTACTTCATCCTCTACCAGTTGTTTGATTAAGTGTAACAATTGTTTTTTATTTAACACATAAGTTGCAAGTTCGTAATATATACATGTAAGTAAGTTTGTAAATGCATCAAGTATAGCATGCGAGTTGTAATAGAGTTGTCCTAGACAAGGTTAATGACTCTAGGTGTGTTTATAACAAATAGTTTATATTCCATGCTTTCAAGTTTGATGCAACGAACAATTAAGTTTTCAATAGTTTGGTTATCGTGGAGATCAAGTTCATGTTCGAGGAGGTAAAGGATGTGAATTTGGTTCTTGGGGGAATGATGAAAAATCTCGAAACAGAATCAAGGTTGCGAGAGATAGTGAATGTGAAGATGGTTGATAAGGAGTTTATTTTATAGTAAGGAGATTATGTAGCAGTGTAACTTGTGGGTTTGGATTAAAGATTATAATCAAGTGTATAAGAAAACATGATTGTGGTATATGCCAAATATTGTAAAAATTTGAACAAGTTGAAAATGAGTGAGTGTCGATGGAGAATCTAGAGACTAGATATTATTCCTATGGATTAAAAAAAATATTTTCAAAATTGGTTTTGTACATAAAGCAAAAGTTGTTAAATAGTACAAGCTAAGTAGGCTTTGATTAAAATATTCCTGTTAGTTGGAGATTTCAAACATGACATTAGGTTTTGAAGATCAAGGTTCTATTAGTGATTTTTAATAGTTTAAAGCATTATATAGAAAATCGTTTGTTACGTCAATAAATAAACAATTGAATTTAAGTTCGAGGACATCTTTTGACAAAAAAATATGTACTTTGTAAAGTTACTAGGTAATGAAAATACAACAAGATTTAGAAATCTTTAGTTTGTGCTAAGGTATGAGGTTATAGTTTTTAAAAATAAGTAACATGTGGAGAGATGAAATAATATGATTTGGGTAGGGTGTTGAATATTTAAAAAGTGGTTAAGATGGTAAGGTGAAGTGTGATTGTGAAATCCATAGATGGTTATGAAATGAGATTGATTAAAGCTGTAAAATTTTGAGATTTTAGAGCTTAGTTTAAGGAAAGTGAGTGTAATCATTTATATATTAATTAAAACGAATAAACGAAAACGTTGACTTATCAAAACTTCTAGATTCTAATAACATAATGAAGACATGCTTTAGCCTATAAGTGAACACTCATCCCGAGAATTCCCAGGTAGGCATCCGGGTCCCTCGTCTGATTGGGATTTATGCGCAATGCCAGTCCTAGACAGAAAACTCAGAATACAGGCGTTCACCCTTCCAGAATGCACGTGTTCGTTATTAAAATCTAGAACTTCGACGAGATCTTCAAGGTGGTTCAGGCTAAACCTGAGGGTTTGTCCTATTAGTCTAAGAGTAGATCTTGTGATGGAGAGCACTCTTCTTGTAGGGACTAAAGTAAGGATAAGAAGTAGGATAGAGAATATAAACAAGTAAGGTTGCAAGTAAAAGGAGCAAGTACTGATTAAAATCCTATGGTTATAGACTAGATTATTTTTTTTTCTAATAACCTAATTCCCTATAACCATGGCTCTGATACCAATCTGTAACACCCCAACCGATGGCGGAAACATCGGGATGTCACATATTGATGATTGTTTCAGTAGCACATGGTATATATTGAAATTTTAAATACTTTATTGATAACATAAATATCCAAATGAAACGATGTCTAAAAATCCCAAAATATCTAATACATAACATCAAATAAAACAAATAACTTCAAACAACTTCATAGAATCCATCAAAAATAATAAAAGCCTCGGCTTCATTGTTACCTGAAACATGTTAATTTTGAAAATATTTTTGGGTCAACAAAAGTTGTTGAGAATTACATAGGTTTTGATAATTGAATAAAAACTTGTACAATTCTAGTGTCATGGCAAGTCTAGTCCATATGTGAAAACAAAACAATCGGGTAAATCGAGTGCATAATCAAACCTTGTGACTAGAATATTGTGGTCCATCCCATACGCTCATGGTTCACTCGATTATGTTATAAATTCGATAAAAATCACCCACGCTACCTATGTAGGAGGTACACGTATCCGGGTGGGATTGTCAGTCCAATAGATCTATCATTGTATACCGTCGGCTGATCAATGTTAATGATTATGCTAGAATATTGTGCTTACCCTAGTAATGTTTAAGACATAATGCAACATAGAATAACACATAGACACTTATGATTGAATTGTATATTGAATGTTGTAACATGTTTCACCCCAAAATAGTGAAATGGAAAAAGGGGCTATGTAAAACTCACCTTAGGTGCTTAATGAGTTCGTGAGTTTTCTTGAGCGTGAAACACTTAGTAATAATGCCTTGGAAAACTCGAAACTAGCTAGAGGGGATAATGATGGATGAAAAATTTAGTATGTGGGAGATGGGATAATAATGTTTTTTTTTATTGAATGTTATAAAGAGTTGAATGGTAGGCTATTGTATTTATAGTGTAGAAATTGGAGTTGTAATTAGGGACTACTTTGACTAGGCTAGAATTTAGGAACAACTTTGACTTGACTAGAAGACCATATTTACTAACACTTTGACTTGACTAGGAGACCATATTTACTAACACTTTGACTTGACTTGACTAGGAGACTACGTTTGACTTTTCAGGTTTGACTAAGGGACCTTGAAAGGGTTTAAGTTTAATTGGTTTTAATTAACATCACAAAACACCAAATGGTGTAGTGGTTTGTGTGGTGTGGTTAAGGTTTAGCCCGCCAGGGACTCGGGTTCGAATCCTGGCACAGGCAAACATTTTTTTTTAACGTTTTTAAGTCAGAATTTAATACAATCCAATTTAATATTGATTATACGTCATTATTTAAACAAAAAAATTAACAAAATGGATGGTAAAGATACTGTAAACATGAATCGGATGAATAAACGAGGGAGTTCTCTCTATATATATATATATATATATATATATATATATATATATATATAAAGAAAATTTGTGTGATGTTACAGTTGTCACCACTGTCAACCGTTGTTCGTGGTTTTGGAAATTGGAGGACGAGAGGCAAAAGTAAAACTAGGTGTTGGTTAAGGAATTAGCATGCAAGGGAGATATAATAGTAAGGCATATGCGGTATATAGGGTTAGGATAAAATATACACTGAAAGAAAAATAGGAAGTCGTAGGAAGGGTATTAAACAGACTTCGATAAAACTCATTTAAGTGACATTAGAACCGTCTCATTGAACCATACGATGTTAGTTTTTAGGTCTTCGTTTTTTGCTGTTTTAGCTTGTAGTTTTTAGAATATACATTAAATCGTTGTGTCTTTTATGCAACATTGTGTCTTTTTCTTATCTTCATCATTGTGTCATTTTTTTCAATTCATTGTGTCTTTTTTCTTCAGCATTGTGTTATATTTTTCAAACTGTGTTATATTTTGTGACTTATTGTGTCATATTTCATGATCTATTGTGTTTTCTGTATCCTTCTCACCCTTCTCATTTTTGTTACACTATGTAGAATAACTTGACCTGCGGTATATATGCCATCCATGTTTATTTTTTAAAAGGACTAAGAATATAAATATGTCCTTAACACATAAACGTGTGTTTAAGCTATTTAGAGACTAATGCAAATATGTAATTACAATTTCATTAAATGATAAATGATTATTAACATTAGCCACAGTGCCACACCTGTTTCGATTTGCAAATATCATTTCTATTATCTTCCATATCTATTTACAATTGAACACACTTTCCATTGTTTCTTAATGTAGAGTATTTAAAGATCAACCCTATTGGGTTTGTGCCTTCCCTTAAGGATGGTGATTTCGTACTGGCTGATTCTTTTGCAATTTTAATGGTTAGTAGTACTTACAATACTTGTCTACCATATATATGCATGCTTCGTTATGTTTTCACACATTTGGTAGTATTTTATGCAGGACCTCTTTCTTTCTTTGTTATATTTATTGGTGTTTTCCTTTATCTTTGTACAGTACCTTGAAGAGAAGTACCCTCAACATCCTTTGTTACCTGATGACCTTAAGAAAAAGGCAATAAACTATCAGGTAATAACATTTGGCTTCTTTTATGTTTAAGTGCAACTGATGTAGCTTAAAGCCTTAAGTTAAAAACCACATTAGGAGATGTTGATCATACCAAGAATAATTGAAATGATAGTTATATATCTCTTTACGTTTTTTTTTTTAAATTCTTTTCATGAATACCAAAAAAGCTAGTAATTAACACTAATACAAATGATAGGCTAAAGACGGCGTGAATAAGCTTTTAAGATGGGGTTTACAACCCCGTCTTAAGCCATCTTGTCTTTTGGTCACTAAAAAAGAAACGTGGTTCAACAAACCCCGTCTTATGCATCGAACCCCGTCTTTTAAGCTATAGGCATATTATATCAGAAATAAGAAACCGTGTCTTTAGATTTCTCTTCACCTAGTCTTTTTTACCTTTATCAATCTATCTATATATATTAATATTTCAAAGGCTTATATCCTACATGGCACTCAAAAGGGTCATTTTCTCTTTCGAGAGTGCCATGTAGGATCCCATATATGGCACCTATGTGGATCAATTAAAAAACAAAATCCATTGAGTTATTTTAGAAAAAGAAAAGAATTTAAAAACAAAATTAAATTTTCTCTTATGTTTCATTTCCTCCCCTAACTTTTAAACGTTAATATCTTTTATATTCGAGATTTTTTAAATAAAAAAATTACACCAAATTAACGAGCGTTTTATTATCTTTCCAACGAGTACCATAGTGCTATATAAAAAACGGAGAAAAAATGATTATTTTTTGTGGGGTTTTCTTTTCAAATATATTTTACTCTACTAATAAATCACTACTTAGAGTTTTTTATATTTGAATTGGAAACGATAAACATAACTTCATAGGCAGAGATTCGTTTTTTTATATTGGAATATGATAACTTGCGACAGAGATTGATTCAAAATAAATAATAATAATAATAATAATAATAATAATAATAATAATAATAATAATAATAATGTATTGGCAAGTCATTAATTATGTTGTCATATTAGATATTTTATTATTTTATATTAGATATTTCAACCCCGGGACACTCCCGAGATAAAAGCTAGTATTATACTAATTAAAAATAACCCCATCTTTAGCACAATTTAATATATATATATATATATATATATATATATATATATATATTTATTACATAACTTACTAAACTTGCTTATTCAATCAACCAAATTGGTTTTCATACCAAATCAAAACCTGCACAATAATTCAATCGGCCCAATACATCATTCCGAACTTGTTCAAAACGATCCAATACACATTCAATCCTAAAATACAAAGTTAATCTAATATATAAATACACATTCATCCCACAAACCTAATCAAACGAGTTTTCACAAAACTAAATTCAATGTCTAAAGCTAACCTAAATAAAAATATCTAACTCACAAAGTAAAATCGGGATCAACTTCTTTTACTAGAATATCCAATCTTTTGGTCCATGGCGAATTTGGTGTCTTTCCACATCTATAATACGAGTAAATACACAAAGTTAATTAAGTTATAACATACAAAACAAACCAATATTAACAAAATAACAAGAAATAGTAAATTACTTACTTGTTGGGGAAATTGGTCTTCATAAAGTTCAACAAAATCGAACATATGTTGGATTACCATGTATCCACATTCCCAACTGTTCCTTTATTGCTTGCACTACATTAATTTAACAATTTATTATTATTTTAAATAAAACTTAAGAAAATCAAACATGTATTATCTACTACTGTCTTTTGTGACGGATTAATACCCAGTATGAGCCATTAAGACAAATATGATCTATTACTGTCCATTGTGATCCATTAAGGCCCAATATGATTCATTAAGATATTAGAATTAAAATATGGAGTTGAGTCGATTTTTTGGAATATTTTATTATCTTGGCTACAAAAAACAGGGTTTAGTCAAATTTTTTTAATATTTTATTATATTGGCTACAACTAGGGCTGCAAACGAACCGAACAAACACGAACAAGGCCTTGTTCGTGTTCGTTTGTTAAGAAAATTATGTGTTCACGAACAGTTCATGAACACTTATCGAACGAGATTCTTTGTTCGTGTTCATTTGTTAAGAAAACACTCATGTTCGTGTTCGTTTGTGTTCGTTTGTTAATTTTGTTCATGAACGCACACGAACACAAACGGACATTACAAGTGTTCATGAACACAATGAACACAAAGAAGTGTTCATGAACGGAAACAAACACAAACAGACATATATTAATTTTTGAATAACATCGAATTCACATACATTAAGATATTAGCTGGATCCACACAAAATATAATCTGGTTGTCCAAACATACTTAGTATTGGAGAAGGGCATCGGAGGTGGATGACAGAGGGCGTTGGAGGTGGAGGGAATCAACGTTGGAACGTGGAAACAAATAATGAGCTCGGATACAAAAAAAAGTAGGCTTATTGATCTCATATATATTCTATTTACCTTGTATATATTATTTATTGGGTAAAATAAATAACAATAAAAGAATGTAAAACAAGTATAAAAATTAATAACCCTAATAAACCATCGAACATAAACGAACACGTTACCGAACGTTCACGAACGTAAACGAACGAACGCGACCTCTGTTCATGTTTGTTCGTTTAACTAAACGAACGATTTTTTTTGTTCGTGTTCGTTCATTTATTAAACGAACGAACACAAACGAACTTTCCGCCGAACAGTTCATGAACTGTTCGCTGAAAGTTCAGTTCGTTTGGAGCCCTAGCTACAACGGTTACTAAGATATTTTATAATATTTTTTTGAATATGTTTTAGCGTTTATATATACAATTCTAATAGCTACGGGGGTTTCTTAAAAGACGGTGTTTAGACTAATAGACGGGGTTTTGAATCAAAAGACAGAGTCGTGTTGAATATTTTTAATATTTTATTATGTTAGCTTAAAGACGGGATTTTATTTAAAGAAGGGGTTTACACTAATAGACGGGGTTTTGAATCAAAAGATGGGGTTGGATTGAAGTTTTTTAAATATTTTATTTTGTTGACAAGGATATTATTATCATGGGTGGTAAAATGGGTAAGTTGGGTGGGTTTGGTTGTTGGGTCAGGATGAGTTTGGGTTAGGATGGGTATGGGTCAAGATGGGTAGATTAAAAAAATGGGTCAGGATAGGTTGGGTCAGGATGGGCTTGGGTATGGATGGGTTTGGGTATGGATGGTTTGGATTAAGATAGGTTCACATTAAAATAAATTAAAATTTTTAAAAAAAAATTAAAATAACAATAAAAAATTTAAAAAGTAAATAAAATTAAAAAATTAAATTAAAAAAAAACAAAAATAAACTTAAATATAAAATTTTAGGGGATCTGAAGTATTTCATTTTGAACCGAACCGGTTCGACCCTATCGAGCTGGATAACAACCCGGACCGTTACGACCCGGCCAGGCCGGGTAGCGACCAGAACTGTTTAGATCTGACCCGTCCCGTAACCACCCAGACCGTTTCGACCCGGCCGTTTCAACCTAACCAGTCCCGTTTCGACCCGGACCGTTTCAACCCGGTCGGGCCCGGTAAAGACCCGAACCGTTTTGACCCGACAAGACCAGTAGCGACCCAGACCGTTTCGACCCGAACGGGCCCGGTAACGACCCAGACCGTTTCGACCTGACCCGTCCCGTAGCGACCCGGATTGTTTCGATCGGGCCGGGCCCGGTAACGACCCGGACCGTTTCGACCCGCCCGGGCCCGGTAGCGACCCGGATCGTTTCAACCCGGTCGGGCCCGGTAAAGACCCGGACCATTTCGACCCGACAAGACCGGTAGCGACCCAGACCGTTTCGACCCGACTGGGCCCGGTAACGACCCAGACCGTTTCGACCTGACCCGTCCCGTAGCGACCCGGATTGTTTCGACCAGGCCGGGCCCGGTAACGACCCGGACTGTTTCGACCCGCCCGGGCCCGGTAGCGACCCGGACCGTTTCGACCCGACAAGACCGGTAGCAACCCAGACCGGGCCCGGTAACGACCCAGACCGTTTCGACCCGACAAGACCGGTAGCGACCCAGACCGTTTCGACCCGACCGGGCCCGGTAACGACCCAGACCGTTTCGACCTGACCCGTCCCGTAGCGACCCGGATTTTTTCGACCAGGCCGGGCCCGGCAACGACCCGGACCATTTCGACCCGCCCGGGCCCGGTAGCGACCCGGACCGTTTCGACCCGCCCGGGCCCGGTAGCGACCCGGACCGTTTTGACCCGGCCGGGCCCGGTAGCGACCCGGACCGTTTCGACACGACGGGACCTGTATCGACGCAGACCGTTTCGACCCGACGGGTAGGGCTGTTCAAAATCGGATAATCCGAATTTCGGATATCCGAATTTCGGATATCCGAATTTCGGATAATCCGAAATTTCGGATAGTCGATTTTGGGATCCAAATCCGAATCCGAAATTTCGGATATCCGAATTTCGGATATCCGAAATTTCGGATTCGGATTCGGATCATCCAACGGATAATCCGAACCTTTAAAAAAAAAAAAAAAAAAAAAAACCTTCCCTTTATGCTTAGTCTAAAACAACCTGTTTAAAGTTTAAACCAAACATTCAAAAAGTTTCCAACCATTCAAAGATGTCCAACTCCAACATACATAAACATTCAAAACATACCAAGTTACCAACTACTAAGTTTAAACAACCACAAACAAAACAACTACGAAATTACAAAGATAAGTTCCAAAAGTAGTTCACGAACACTTAAACATTTTAAACGAAAAATCCAGCCATAAGCACTTGCAAACATCCATTATCCAACTCTTGTAAACCTGCGATTATCCAAATACGCAATAACATTATATATACACAATATATAGCAATACACATATTAGTTAAAGATACCTTAAGTCGACTCCGTTTCTTGACTTTCATCAACCGTTTCATCAATGATAATGGTGGGTTGTTGCAATGTTAACTCCTTCATTTCTATGATACAACAGAAAAAAAACATTAGAAATGCATATGTATAAAAAACTAAATAACTTACTAGTTCGTCTAACCTTCTTCTAATTTCTCGATATCAAAAATTGTATCTTCAAAATTTATCGGACTGTTAGAAGCACGCAACCAATCTTGTGCACAAACCAATGCTTCTACCATTCTTGGGGTTAAGGAAGTTCGAAAACTATCAAGCACACGTCCCCCGGTGCTAAATGTCGATTCAGAGGCAACCGTAGAAACAGGAATTGCAAGAACATCTCGGGCCATCCTAGCAAGAATGGGATATCGACATTGTTGAACTTTCCACCATTTTAATATGTCGAATCGTGAGTCCATAGGTTCCCGATCTTCTCCAAGATATTTGTCTAACTCGGATTTTCTCATAGATGTTTCCGAACTTCCCATTGCCATTTCAAACCGCTTGGACATAAGTTCTTCAATGTCCATTGTTGTTTGATTCTCATTCCATGCCATACCAGATTCAGAACTTTCGGATGATGACACCTTAGTATCTTTCTTTTGTTTAGGCATGGAATTCTCATAATGTTCAAACAAAGCCTTCAAGTTCACCTTTAGAGTATCGATGATACTTGCAGCTACAAACTTTTCCGTAACAAGCCATTCAATATATTGCCATTTTCGTCTTGGGTCAAGAACCACGGCAAAAAACAAAAACTGATTGAGCTTAAGTACATCACCCCAATACTTCATGTACTTTTGTTTCATTAGAAGCGCCATTGAACGGATTGAGAGATCATCATGCTTGGTGTAACCATCAATCACAGTGCCAATTCCAAAAATTTCATGCACATATGCATTGGATGTCACATAGCGAGAACCTGAAAATCTTAGTGTAGCTTCATAAAATATTTTCAAAAAAGGCAACAAGCTAGTAACATCAATCCAATCATCCTCATGAATTAAACCACCCTCACACTTCTTAATCGCTTTCTCACAACTCAAAACTCTTAAAAGCAGATTCTAGCATTAAATAAGTGCAGTTCCAACGAGTTTCAATATCCAAACACACTAAACTTTTGCTTTCTATTTTCTCTTCTTCGACACAAAGTAGAAACTTTTGGAGTCTAGCAGGCGAAGATCTCACATACCTTACCAAGGCACGAACTTTCTTGATTGGTAATGTCAAATTAGTAAGCCCATCCTTAACAACTAAATTCAAAATATGAGCTGCACACCTCATATGCAAAAAGGCTCCTTTCAAAACACCACAATCCCAATGATTCAAAACCTTTCGCAAGTGTTGAACAGCTATATCATTGGAACTAGCATTATCTACTGTCACAGTCAAAATATTTTTCAAACCCCATTCAATCAAACATTTTTCAACGGCTCTTCCTATTAAAACCCCCGAATGACCAACAATTGGACAAAAATTTATAATTCTCTTATGTAGATTCCAATCATTATCTATGAAATGTGCAGTCAAACACATATAAGATAAATTTTGCCCCGAAGTCCAAGTGTCAGTTGTTAAACACACTCTTGTTGACATATTTTTAAAAACATTCACTAATCGATTTCTTTCCTCAATAAAATACCCATAACAATCCCTTGTTGCAGTCGCACGTGAAGGTACAATAAAATGAGGATTAATAACCTTACAAAACTCCCGAAATCCCGCCCGCTCAACAAAAGAAAAAGGCAACTCGTCAAGAATCAACATTTTTACTAAGGCTTTTCTAATCAACTCTTGGTTGAACTCCCATAACTTAGGAACTGTTATGGTTTCAATAGAACCATTATCACTAACACGAGTTTTGGACTCAAGATCAAGTAGCTTTTGTTTTTTATCTTTATTTGCAGGATAATCTTTGCAATATAAAGTAATGTGGTTTTTTAAAGGAGTAGTCCCACTTTTTGACGCACAACCAATTTGTCTATGACAATATATACACTCGGCTCTATCAGGAGTATCACAATCTGTAAAATGATTCCACCAAATAGATCTTTTTTTTGACACACGTACCGAGTGAGTTTCACTTGCCGTTGCAGGTGGACACGGGGGTTTTCCTTCTTTTTTCTGTTTTTGCTTTTTCTTTGAAACCACCTCATTTTCAGAAACTAGTTCACAATCTGAGTTGTTTTTATCAGAATTTTCCATTGAAATAGCTAACTCTACAAGAAAACAACCAAAACAACAAACTAACATAAGAAACTAACAATCTTAATCATAACAGAAATCTGAATCAACATAAGTAAAATACAATTATCGAAATCATTATAACAACAAATCTGAATCTAACATATTTAAAAAAAATGAGTAACAAAAACTAAAAACGCCACTTATTTGTCCATTTTGATTCAGCCCATTTTGATTCAGAAGTCAGACCATCATTTTTTTCATGTTATCATCTTACCTATGTCATGTTCTTTTTGCAAGCATTGATTCATGGTTTGAACAGGCATTATTATACAAATCTATAATAAAAGACTTAATAAATCTGCATCAATATAAGTTAAATACAACAATATACCTTGACAATGACAAAGGCAAAGGCAAGAACAACTTGAACTTCCTGCAACAAATCAAAAAATTACAAATCAATACATAATAAGAGAAGAAAATGAGTAAATAGAAGAGATCAAGAGAAGAAAGCGGCGGGTTTCTCAGGTTTGACGTACTGGAACGAGCAGAGTAGCAGAGTAGCAGCTGGCCGCCGGCCGGTGTTGTGTACTGGAACGAGCAGAGTAGCAGAGTAGCAGTAGCAGCGGCGTGACCCAGAGAAGCAGAGTAGCAGCTGGTCGACGTACTGGAACGAGCAGAGTAGCAGCCGGCCGCCGGCCGGTGTTGTGTGGTGGCCGGTGGGTAGGTAAAAATCGAAGATGAGGATTAGAGAGGAGGTGGATTTGTGAGATGAGAGATAGAGAGGAGGTGGATCCATAGAAGATAGAAGATAGCGGCGGGTTTCTCAGGTTTGTTATTTTGTTATGAGTTAGGGTTAGGTTAAGTTATTATCTAGTGTATATTATAATATTAATAATAATAATATTATATATATATATATTTTAATATTCGGATTCGGATAATCCGATTATCCGAAAATTTTCAAAATCAGGATCCGAATCCGAATCCGAAAATTCGGATTATCCGATTTTCGGATATCCGAAAATCGGATTATCCGAATTTTCGGATAATTCGGATTCGGATTATCGGATTTTCTGGATTCGAATTTTGGATTATCCGATTTTGAACAGCCCTACCGACGGGGCCCGGTAGCGACCCGGACCGTTTCGACCCGACCGGGCCCGGTAGCGACCCGGACCGTTTCGACCCGACCATGCCCGGTAACGACCCAGACCGTTCGACCTGACCCGTCCCGTAGCGACCCGGATTGTTTCGACCGGGCCGGGCCAGGTAACGACCCGGACCGTTTCGACTGGCCCGGGCCCGGTAGCGACCCGGACCATTTCGACCCGGCCGGGCCCGGTAGCGACCCGGACCCTTTCGACCTGACGGGACCGGTAGCGACCCGGACCGTTTCGACCCGGTCGGGCCCGGTAACGACCCTGACCGTTTCGACCCGACCGGGCCCGGTAACGACCCTGACCGTTTCAACCTGACCCGTCCCGTAGCGACCCGGATTGTTTCGACCCGACCGGGCCCGGTAGCGACCCGGACCGTTTCGACCTGGCCGGGCCCTGTAACGACCCGGACCGTTTTGACCCGACGGGACTGGTAGCGGCCCGGACCGTTTCAACCCGACCGGGCCCGGTAACGACCCGGACCGTTTCGACCCGACCGGGCCCGGTAACAACCCAGACCGTTTCAACCTGACCCGGCCGGGCCCGGTAGCGACCCAGACCGTTTTGACCCGACCGGGCCCGGTAACGACCCAGCCGTTTCAACCTGACCCGTACTGTTTCGACCCGACCGGGCCCGTTAGCGACCCGGACCGTTTTGACCTGACCGATCCCGTTTGCAACCTGGACCGTTTCGACCCGACCGGGCCTGTCAACGACCAGACCATTTCGAACCGAATGAGCCGGTCAACAACCCAGACCTTTTGGACTCGATTAAGCCTGCTAACGACTCGAACCGTTTCGATGAGGTTGGTCTCGTTAACGATTCGTGTTGTTTCGACATGGTCGTCCGTTAACAACCCGAACGGTTTCAAACCGACTGGGTTATCAACAAATGCAAAAGATATAATTTTTTGTTTTTATTGACATTGATTTCTATGAAGCACCAACACTTTTGGTGTTGGGTGAGTTTTAATTCAGATTTGTATATGATTATCTAAAAATACCTATCTTGACCCATTTATTTTTTTTTGACATACCCATCCTGACCCACTTACTTATTTCCTACAATTAAAATTATCTATCCTAACCCCCTTGAAAATTATACTAAACCCATTTTAACCCACAAGGTCAAATTTTAAACCCAAAACAACCCAAACTCAACTAGATGGGTTGAAATTGCCAGGTCTAATTATTATTATATTGAGCAAAAGATGGGGTTCAAACTAAAAACCCGGTCTTTATTTTTTTTAAACTCGTCTTTAGCTTGCTTTTGTAGTAGTGTAATAGCTTAAGAATTCCTATGAATCATCCATTTGTTAGACCAATAAAAAGTTAAACATGTTCTTTGTGTCCCTAGTTGACTTTTATGTGTAATTAAGATTTAAACCATTTAATCTTTATTGGTGGACAATATATTATACATTGTAATTTAAGGGCATTCGTTATGCATGGACAACTGAACAGTGTAATCTTCCTCACTTCTATTTTCTTATAATTATTCATCTACATTAAAATATATAGGCTGCAAGTATGGTTACATCAAGCATACAACCTCTTCTAAGGTTACCTATTTTGGTGAGTTAGATACTTGTTAGACATAATTCTTATTTCCCTCAATTATCCTAAGTATATATATATATATACATATATAGTGTGACATATTAGTTATCCTAAGTTGAATAGGTATGTTGGTTATTAACTAACCATTGTGTCGGTTAGAGTCATAGGGGACACACCCCTTCATTTGTATAAATACCAAACATATTGTATCATTTCATTTATGTATTGATTCTCAAGTTTATTATATTCTCTCTCAAACCCAAACCCTCTCACATCGATCCTGAAACCTTCATTTGGCATCAGAGCGGTTACTTAGATTGTTCTATCCGATCATATAATTATTCAGCGAAGAAGACGAATCATATCAACACTCTGTTTTCATTCGAAAGAAAAACAGAAGGCATCAAAGTTGTAGATCATCGGAACAATCATTTAAAGCCAACAAGGATTCGTAGGAGATCAATACATCAAGTTTTATAACCGTTTAAAGAAGAAAGGAACCGGAGAAGAAGGATTCCGGCCAAAACTCAGTTTTTCCGGCGAGACACCGGAACCGACGAACTGATCGTGAAACGCGATAAAACGGTTATAACTATTCCTGCCCTATACATATTTATCATAATCTAATACCAAACCTTAATCCAATCGAAAAATAACGAGTATCACAGAGATACTCTGTTTTTTTGTGTGTTCGGCAAATTTCCCGCCAAACTTTTTTTTACAAAAAAAAAACAAAACAAGTCTTAAAGATTTAAGCGTTTGATCCGAACAATTATTGATACAAAACAAATTCGTTTTACAAAGTAAACATCAAACATCAAGGATTAAGGATTTTTTTCCGGGTTCAAGAGGAAGAACCGAAAACTTTTTTTCTGGATTTTTTTTTCCTTTCGGTATTAGATCATCTTGGTTGATAAAGTAATATCAAAGCATCTTGGAACAAAGGATTGTTGTTGTTGTTCCATTTGGATAAGTCAGAAGAACACAGAAGTGTGTTTTGTTTATTTGGGCAGTAGTAGGTTTCGTAGGAAACCAAAAAGAAGAAGTTGACTTTACAAAGTCAAACAAGGAGAATTATAATATTTTATTTTGAGGGTATTTTATTATAAAGGGTATTATATCAGTGTTTGTTTGTTGGAATTTATCACTGATTAAACAAAAAAAGAAAAGAAAAGGATTGAAGCATAGTAGAAAAACAAGAGATTTGTTTTAAGAAGGGTGTTTAGGATTGACAAAGGGTGTTGTTAAAGGACACTAATCAATCATCGTTGGAGGATTATCAAGTCATAGGATTGACTTTAGATTTTTGGAACATTAGTGGTATAAAGAAATATTATAGCAAGGATATTGATATTTTGTTGTGGGCCCGACAAAACATCAAACTTTGTTAAACAAGAATATTTTCTTCAGACATATCATAGTCGTGTTTGACAAAGCTAGTCAAACAAAGTTCCATAGAAGCGTGGGATAGTCCATATTAGATTTGGACAATAGGGAAGAAGAAGAACAAAAGTCCGCAGAAGCAGACGCCCATTAAACCCACAATGTCGAAAGAGACAGCGTCAAAGGAGACAGTCACGAAGGAGACTCTCACTTTCAACCTCCAGACACCAATGTTGACATCTACAAATTACACGATTTGGGCTGTACGTGTTAAAGCAATATTAAGTGCAAATGGTCTTTGGGAAGTAGTGGAACCCGAAGAAGGCACATCGACGGTAGATGTAAAGAAGGATAGGACAGCGATTGCCTATCTCTTTCAGGCAATTCCAGAGGATATGGTGATGCAGGTGGCGTCACATCCTACAGCGAGAGAAATCTGGGAAGCATTAAAGTTAAGATTTATTGGAATTGACCGAGTCCAGAAAGCAAGACTTCAATCATTACGCACAGAATTCGAGATGATAACAATGAGAGAGACAGAAACCATAGACCAGTTTGCTGGTAGGTTAAGTGCGATTAGTACAAAGTCAAAAACCCTAGGAACGACTATTGAAGAGTCGATGTTGGTACGAAAATTGCTGGACTCCGTACCAGAGAGGTTCCTACAGATTATTGCATCCATAGAGCAATATTCAGATATAGATACCATGACGTTAGATGAAGCGCTTGGTAGACTTAAAGCTTATGAGGAACGCCTTAAGTCAAGAGATGAGAAGAAATTTGGACCGTCAGGTCAAGAGAAGCTGTTATTTACAAGGCAAGATAGAAGGCCTTTCAGCAACAACAATAGGAACTACAATCAGAATCGAGGTAGACAGAACTTTAGGAAGTTCAATAGAGGTCAAAGAAATGAGAGAAAGAACTTTGACAGAAATGGCCATCAAGATCAGAGAAGTGATCGTAATCCCACTAAGAATCGTCATGACGACAGTAGTTACAAGCCCAAGAGAGATGGCAGCAGTGTAAGATGCTACAACTGCAATGAATTAGGACACATAGCTCCCAGATGTCCTAAACCTCGAAGTAAGCAAGAAGAATCTCACCTAGTAATGGAAGAAGAGGATCCCACATTACTTATGGCAGTTGGTGAAGAAAGTAGTGTAGTTCTAGAAGAAAAGAAAGTCATACCAGAACGTTATCATAGTGAAGATAATGGAAATGAAATATGGTATTTGGACAACGGAGCAAGCAATCATATGACAGGAAGACGCTCCTATTTCACAGAGTTAGATGAAAAGATAGCAGGAAGTGTAAAGTTTGGAGATGGATCATGTGTCAACATCAAAGGTAAAGGCTCAATATTATTGGAATGTAACAATGGAGAACAAAGACTAGTTACAGAAGTCTACTACATTCCAACACTCCAAAGCAACATCCTAAGTCTCGGGCAAGTTACAGAAAATGGATGTAAAGTGATTATGGAGAATGATTATCTATGGATTTATGACGCCTTCAGCAACCTATTGATGAAAGTCCCAAGAGCTAAGAATAGACTCTATAAAGTAAGGCTCAGAATAACAAGTCCGATTTGTTTACAAGCCAGAATAGTATCACCTGCATGGTTATGGCATGCACGTATGGGACATGTGAATTTTGATTCACTAAGACAGTTAAGTATAAAAGGAATGGCACGTGGAATACCAAAGATTAAGCACCCATCTCAAGTATGTGATGCATGTATTACGGGAAAACAAAGCAGACTTCCGTTTCCCTCTCAAGCAAGTTTTAGAGCAACGAGACCTCTCGAGCTCGTACATGCAGATTTATGTGGACCGATTACACCCACATCATTAGCAGGCAACAACTATTTCTTCCTGATAGTTGACGATTATTCAAGATACATGTGGATCTACATGCTTAAGTCAAAAGATCAAGTTTATGAGAATTTCAAGAAATTCCTAAGTGAAGCTCAGACAGAGACGAGTCAAAAGCTCAAGAAATTAAGAACGGATCGTGGAGGAGAATTTACTTCTAAAGCACTTACCACGTATTGTGAGGACAGAGGAATCCTCAGACAGCTTACAGCACCTTACACACCTCAGCAAAATGGTGTAGTAGAAAGGAAAAACCGTTCAGTAATGAGTATGACAAGAAGCATGTTAAAGGCTATGAACGTACCACAGAACTTATGGGCAGAAGCAACAAGACAAGCGATTTACATACTAAATCGGTTACCTACTAAAGCAGTACAGGGTATGACACCCTACGAAGCAGTGAATGGAAAAGCACCCAATATCAAGCACATTAGAGTATTTGGATGCATAGCATATGCAAAGGTAACGACGCCCTATTTGAAGAAGTTAGAAGATAGAAGCAAGAAAATGGTACATCTAGGAAACGAAAATGGTTCCAAAGCCTACAGATTATTTGATCCCATAGAAGAGAAGATACATATCAGTAGAGATGTCCAATTCATAGAGAATGAACCATGGAATTGGGACAACTACTTGAAAGAAGGAAGCGAAGATGAACCATCTTGGACAAGATTTGAGATACATGGAGATTCAGAGAATGAAGCTGTACAAGAAGAGAATGACGACGACAGTGAAGATCAAGAGAGCGATAATGAATTCTTCAGCAGTCCAATTACAGCTACAAGAACTCCAATAACGGTACAAGAGACACCAACAAGTGATCCAGCAGTTGAGACAAGTACTCAAGAGTTAGAAGACTCACCAGGCTCTTTAAATAGACCAGTTCGAGCCCTTAGATCACTTAGTGACATCTATGCAGCCACACAACCTCTTAGACCAGAAGATTATGAACATCTTTATCTAGCATATGATGAAGAACCTGCAAACTACAGAGAAGCAGCAGATTACCCACAATGGATAGAAGCAATGGAAAGCGAGTTAGACTCCATAGAGAAGAATGATACTTGGACACTGACTACGCTCCCCACAAGTCAGAAACCAATAGGTCTAAAATGGGTATTCAAGGTTAAGAGAGACGCAAGTGGACAGATCACCAAGCATAAGGCCAGATTAGTAGCAAAAGGGTATGTACAACAAGAAGGTATAGATTACAATGAAGTATTTGCACCCGTTGCAAGAATGGAAACAATCAGGCTACTACTAGCATTGGCAGCACAGAAAGGATGGGAAGTACATCATTTGGATGTAAAATCAGCATTCCTACATGGTGAATTAAAGGAAGATGTCTACGTATCACAACCAGATGGATTCATAAAGAAAGGAAAAGAGAAGCTAGTCTACAAGCTAAAGAAGGCTCTATACGGTTTGAAGCAAGCACCAAGAGCATGGAATATAAGGCTGAACAACATCCTCAAAGAGATAGGATTTATCAGATGTCCGCAAGAACAAGCAGTTTACAAGAGAACTTCAAGACAATCAACAATCATCATAGGAGTTTATGTCGATGACATAATAGTGACAGGAAGTTCAATGAAGGACATATCAAGCTTCAAGAAGGAAATGCAAGGCAAGTTTGAGATGAGTGACTTAGGACCACTCACATACTATCTAGGAATAGAAGTACGCCAAGCACAAGGAAGGATACAGTTGAAGCAATCAGCCTACGCAAAGAAAGTTATCAAGGAAGCTAGACTAGAAGACTGCAATCCAACAAAGACAGCAATGGAACCAGGTCTGAAGCTCGATAAAGAAGACGAGAGTGAACCAGTCAATGAGACAGAATACAGAAAGCTAATTGGAAGCTTAAGGTACCTTACACATACCAGACCAGATATCACCTACGCAGTTGGATACGTGAGCAGATTCATGGAGAAACCAAAGACGACTCACATGAAGGCAGTTAAACATTTGATAAGATATATCAAAGGCACATTGAATTATGGAATTCAATACAGCAAAGGAAAAGAAGCAGAAATCATTGGTTACAGCGACAGCAGTTATGGAGACCAAGAAGATGGAAAAGGAACAACAGGAACAATATTCTACTACAAAGATTCACCTATCACATGGACAAGTCAGAAACAAAGCACGGTAGCTTTATCATCATGTGAATCAGAGTTTATGGCAGCAACATCAGCAGCATGTCAAGCAATATGGCTACAAGGAGTACTAAGCGAACTCACAGGTGAAAGACCAAAGAAGATAACTCTACGAGTAGATAACAAGTCAGCAATACAACTCATGAAGAATCCTGTGTTTCATGGAAGATCAAAGCATATCAACACAAGGTATCATTTCATCAGAGAATGCATAGAGAACGAGCAGATACAAGTTGATCACATCAGTGGAGAGATGCAGAAAGCCGACATCCTCACCAAGGCATTACCAAGGATAAAGTTCATAGAGATGCGAAGTCTCATAGGAATTGAAGACCTTGGGGAAATCAAGAATTAGGGGGGAGAATGTTAGACATAATTCTTATTTCCCTCAATTATCCTAAGTATATATATATATATACATATATAGTGTGACATATTAGTTATCCTAAGTTGAATAGGTATGTTGGTTATTAACTAACCATTGTGTCGGTTAGAGTCATAGGGGACACACCCCTTCATTTGTATAAATACCAAACATATTGTATCATTTCATTTATGTATTGATTCTCAAGTTTATTATATTCTCTCTCAAACCCAAACCCTCTCACATCGATCCTGAAACCTTCAATACTTTCATTTATTTTATAAATCCGGCCGGTTCAAAAATTGATTGCATATGGATCGTTTTTATTTTCCTAACTTGCAGGGTTACATCGGACGAAATCTTGGCCAAGAGGAAAAGATTTCATGGGCTCATAAACATCTTGGAAAAGGCTTTGCAGGTAAATTTTTGCTCTTCTACAATAACCAGGAAATTTACTTTTTGAATGGTTTTGAACTATAGATAATGCAAACATGAATACTGTTTGTGACACTATATCATTTAGAACTGATAAATATTTTCAATCAAAACATATCATCCCTTGTTACAGTGTTATTTAAGAATAAGTATGTATATATCAAACACATATTCATGAATACATGGATCCACATCCAACATTATGAAGTTCTAATGGCGATGAGTTTGGATCATCCCCATGTCCTTAAATTGTGCTAAATGCAGAGACTAATATCACGCTTGGTTTCAAATTTAATATGTGACATCCAATACTGATTTTAACTATTAAGAATTTCCTGATTTATGTAAAACTCGCTTGTGCAGCGTTGGAGAAATTACTGAAAGATCATGCTGGAAAGTATGCAACTGGGGATGAAATATTTCTCGTACGGATTCTTTCTTTTTTGCCTTTGTGATAGCATCATACTAAGTTGATTGCTTAAACGTAGATACATGTAAAGCAGGTGACCATTGGAATATGAAAAAAATAATTGAGTTCATATACACTAAAAACTAACTTCTGTTAGAACTTAAACTCGCATATGGCTTGTCAACTTATATACACTGACTGGAGTAATGTTTCCCAACCATATGCAGGCGGATGTGTTTCTGGAGCCAATCATGTATACATCACGAAGATACAACTTTGACATGGTATGCTATGCTCTTATATAGTATTTTACATAAGCCATGCAAAACGATGAGTTGGGTTAGGTAACTGGTTTGGGTCAAGATAAATTATTTAAAAAATATATATATACTAATTGGGTTATGGTCCAACCGGGTTCTGACCAAAATGGGATGGGTTGAAACGCGGTGCTGGGAAAAAAAGATATCAAAATGGGTTCCCCACAATATTTGTTTTAAGAGTAGGTAGTGGCCATGGCGACAACAGTTAAAGCATCTGTAGTGAAAGCGAAGGATATATATTTTCATTAATCATTATATAAAAAACGTAGATAACTAGACGTTTTGAAATTTGTTTATGAGGGATAAGTAAAGTCTGAAATTGTTGGTGCAGAGCGAATACCCACTTCTAGCAAGGTTGAGCATGGCTTATCAGCAGGTACCTGCTTTCCAAGCTGCAATGCCCGAAAACCAGCCAGATGCACCCATTGACTGAGAGAGCCTTTGAAGAAATCATTATAAGAATTTTTTAGGGTTTAGTTATCAATGTAATGTTGAAAACCGAGTGTGCATAAATTATTAAGATTAATTTGAAATCAATAAATAAGTTTTTATTTATTTTTTATTTTTTTAACTAATAGGGTATATAATCACAATTGTTTATATCAACCACTAGGTGATCCCGTGCGATGCACGGGAAAACTATATCATTTTTAAGTTTTGTTTCCTAAATACCAAATTAAGAAGTCAAGCATCTGTTGCAAGCAAAGTCTGTTACCTAAGGTCCGTTCTAGAGCAATGGATCTGTTAAGGAGATATGTCTGAAACAGATGTTGCTTCAACAGTTTTCTTCAAACAGCTATTGCAAGCAAACTGTTGAAGCATCATCTGTTTGAAGCAACAGTTGTTTCAAGACAAATCCCCTTAACAGACCTTAGTAATTAGACTTTGTTTGCAACAGATGCTTTACTTCTTGATTTGGAAAGATAATAAATCGCTCGGTTTCTTTCCGTTTTTTGTATAGCATTATGGTACTCGTTGGAAAGATAATAAAACACTCGTTAATTTGGTGTAATTTTTTTTCAAAGAAAATGTCATTTAAAAAAGTTATTAATGTTTAAAAACTATGGGGGAAAGTGCATGTGCTATGCACATGAGAGAGAAAAAATAATTTAATAGTAGATGGAGTAACGTTGACTAAACTAGTAAGTCTACCTTAGCGAGTCATGCATGTTACGTACTTAACGGGGTCAGTCGAGTCGGTATGATGATTCTGGGAATCATCGGGAGTCGTTACGATGATCCGCGGGGTCATCGGGAGTCGGTCCATAACCATGTGTACAAGGATTGGTGATTAGTGGAATCGCCGGGTTTAACGCACACACGAGTCTCGAGTCCCGGGAATTGGTGAACGGATGTAAACGTGTTAGTTATCGTGCCTTATATGTTTGAAATCATTATGTGACTTATCGGTATGTGAATACGTGTTTATATATGTTAAAATAGTGTTTAACGCGCCAAAAACCCGTTCCAGCACCACAGGGGCGATTAGGAGCTGGGGAGGCCGCTAATCGCCTATAGCTTAGGCGAGTAGGCTGAGATTGGGGCGAGTAGGGGCCCTACTCGCCTGAATAGAGGCGAGTAGGAGCCCCAATCGCCTAAATGGGTCTGCTACTCGCCTATACTGCTGAACACGGGTCAAAACACCTATAAATAGAACCCTTGACTCCCCAAACACCATTTGTGCAACCCTAACTGATCCTAAGCCTCCCACACACCTTGAAACACCTCTGGAACTTGCTTTGCCTCAAAACACACCACCACCAAGCTTATACACCCTTCTTTGATAGAATCCAAGGGGTGTTCTTCATCCTACACCTTTGTAAGGTTATTGTTTTGGTTCCCCAAAAGTCCAGACCTTGTTTTGCTAAGTTTGTGTCTTTAAAACCCTTTGAAAAGAGTTCTAAAAAAGTCTACACCATAATACTTGCTATATGTGAAGTATTTGTGCATATGATGATTGTTGGTGATTATGACATGAATGTTTCCATGAATTTGTTGTACTTCTGATGTGTAGGTGTTGTTAGGATGATTATCTATGAGTTTAAGCCCTTGTTATGATGTTTAGGTGCAAGTATGCATTTTGACCCATTTGGGTAATTCTTGAAGAATAGGATGTTATGATGTGATTCATTGCTTGTTTATGGTTAGAAATCATGCTAGGATGATGATATAACATAGAGATGATGAATTGCAACTTGTAGGAGATGAAATCTGATTGTTTCCATATAGGGAAAGATAAGGGTAGTTAATGAAACCTAGTATTTGCCATTTTTGGAAATAATCGCACCGAGCCCGTTAGAGCAGAGATAAATTGGGGGTTTTTGCTTGGAAAGGGTTGGTTAATAGTTTAGTTTTGATATTGGGTGTTTTTACATGTTTCGGATCTGATTTGGAGTGTTCGGCGCGCGAAATTGCACTACAGAACTGCAGAGGCGAGTAGGATCCTATTCGCATGAGGCTTCATGCGAATAGGCTCCTAAATGCCTAATATTCAGGCGAATACAATCCTAATCCCCTATATATAGGCGAATAGAGCCCTATTCACCTCAACAACTGGCAAATACAATCCTAAATGCTAGTTTGATTCCTAAATGCTACTTTTACTAGTGATTACAATTCTAAATGCTACTTTGACTAGTGATTACAATCCTAAATGCTACTTTGACTAGTGATTACAATCCTAAATGCTACTTTGACTAGTGATTACAATCCTAAATGCTAGTTTGATTCCTAATCGCGTATAATGCTGCTGTATGTATATTTTAACATCCCGGAACATGATTTGACGCCTAAGAACATGATAGGAACCCCGGGATGCACCCAATGACTTAGTAACACGTGTTCGGACCTGTTTACGCGTTAATCGGACATTATGCTAGACTAGGTGAACTATTGCGCGTATTGAATGTTTAATTGCATGTGATGCATGATGTCTTGTAATTACCTAACACGTGGGATGTCGGGTCACCAATGGGATGTCGGGTCTTGTCTGGCACGGTCAGTTTAACAGTTAAAGATGTTTTCAAACGTTTATGGTCACGGTCTGGACATTCGGGGACTAGTTAACCCACGGGTTATTAGTCCGGATACTTATACACATCTTATGATAGGTCGCCGCTATTTGGGGCTATCATAGCATAATTACTTAACTGTTTTCAAGTAACGCAAACCGAGGTGAGTTTCACAGCCCCACTTTTACTGTTTTGCCTTCGGGGGAGAAACATGCTTCGTACAAACTGTTTAAAGGTCATGTTATACTATGGGTACTTTATGTTACTATACGGCTTTTATGGAAAGTCCCAGGGGGAAACCATGAATGTGCTGGAACGCACAACGAGGGAAATGTGGATAGATCTATTGGGCCTCACAAGCCCCACTCGACGGCGGGGCCAGGCGGGTGCATATTGTCTCTACCCATCGGGTTACCGAGGCATCGGTAGCCCAGTCATCTGGGCTGGTATCATCTTTTGGTTCATGTTTAGTAATGGGTTCCCAACCGTAGTAGTAAAAACACTTAACGTCTAGCTAACGTTCTTATGACATAGTATTAACGGGAATGATCTTTGTGAACTTGTGACAACACTTTTATAAAAGAAAACCTGTGAACTCACCAGCATTATATGTTGACCTTTTTTTTTGGCATGTTTTCTCAGGTCGCTAAGGTAGCAGCCAATGGGCTAGGCGCACGGAGTCATGCACAGCGTCTAATATTTTGAAGCATATTAAACAATGTTTTGTAAACAATGATATGTCTTTTGGTTGTAAACAAGAATGCTTCCGCTGCTGGTTTACGGCTCAAAGTATAATATTTTGGTTTAAAAATATATATGAATGCATGTTTGTTGTATATTTATTGTGATCGTTGACTGAGATCCTGGTGTGTCACGCGCCTCGCGGTAAAACCCCGCACGTGGAATTTGAGGGTGTGACAACCGGTCTCGTGGTCGAGGTCGAAACAACTACAACAACCGCAACACCCGCCCTATCGGAACCCAACTTTCACATCCCTATATTGTTTTCCCATAGTCTTGGACTGCTAACCAATGGGCCGCCTTCTCACCCAAACCCTCTTCCTGGCCCATAATGGATCAGTAACAAGTTCGGAAATTGGATTTCAAATCTGAAACCCTAAACCAATTGTTTGATTTGAATCAGTGTTTGTTAATGATAATTGACCATTGCTTAACATTTATCGATGGTTTTAGGGAGAGTATATATCAAAAATCTAGATTAACAACAACTTATTCTATAAATCGATTGTTTGAACCCTAGATTTTAGGGAAAACCAACAATAAATGGTTAGTTGATGAAATTGAATGATAATTAGGCCTGTCAATGGTTTTAGATCATGTTCAAATCAAATTAAAGAGTTAAAATGGATTCAATCAGAAATTGGAAATTTCAAATGAAGAACAGGTCCATTCGAACTCATAAGAGCTCGAATGAAAACTTAATAGGTCAAATGAATTGATTTCTACTTAATTCGACTTAATACAAACTCATTCGAACTCACGATAAGACGAATGAAGTTGGAAAAATTTGAAAATTTGATTTTGAATTCGAATGGACGTGTTTTTGTGTTTCTTGTGTTTTTACAGATTAAAATGACAGAACAACAAGACCCGCAAGTACCAAAGGAACTCAAATTTGAGACGAAGCACAACTGCTGTGCGTACATAGGAGTTGTTGATGAAAAGTATGATGAATTCAGAGGGATTGTGGAATTTCTCAAAAGATCGAGGATTGTACACGCGATTGCATAACCACATACAATCTACAAAGACCATCAGGTTGAATTTTGGGAGAATGCAGCTCTCATGTTCTGGGATGGAAAGTCGATCATACACAACAAGATTCAAGGAACAGACATTCCCATTGGCGAAGAAGACATTGATCCGATAAAGCTACCATGGTTAGTACAAAGAGCGTGCTTCTTGAGGATGAAGTATTTTGCACTAATCACGGAATGCCAACTGAACACGTGTTTGGATCTGTTAGAGGTGGATTTGATGTACTGAGAGACACGTTGATCTCGCTTGTAGTGGCATTGATCTTGAAAAAAGAGTTTAACGTTTCTGGAATGCTCTTTAGCCACACGAGAGAAGTATTGGAAGGATTGAAATCTGATAAGTTTCTCATGTATCCGAGATTCTTACAGATGATATTTGAAGAGAAGTATCCAGACTTGAGGAAAGATCTGTTGCACATGAACATGGTTACATTGAATAGGATGAGGACGTATAAAGGCAAGGAAGAGAATGAAAAGCCACCGAACAGAAGGTTATCTGGACACTTGAGCACTGTTGCTTATACAGATCCAGGAAAATAGGCTATTAGACACTTGAATAGTGATTTTGATTCTGATAGTCCGTTAGTGCCTGTTGACAAAAGTGCGAAAGCTAAGCGTCAAGTGGTTAACAAGGGTGCCAAGTCTAAAGGTAAAGGAAAAGAGAAAGAGAAGGTCGTTGAAACCAAAAAGAAAGGCAAAGATAAAGCGAAAACAAAGGCATTGCTGATTGATGAGGATTCTGAGGAAACTGAAGATGATGAGGTGTGGGAATTAGAAGAAGAAACAGTGAAGGATACTAATCCCAAGGCCACTGGTGATGTTAGTACGCTTGAAGAACAACTGAGTAAAGGTTATGTTGAAATTAATGAAAATTTGATTTGTAAAGATGATGACTTTAGTGGTTCTCCAGTTGCACCCGTTTCTACCAAAAGAGGAAGGGTGAAGAGTATGTCAAAAAGAGAATAATCTAAAACGATGAGACAAAAAGAGATTGATGTGTTGTTGAAAGGAAAGAAGATGCCAGCAGCTTCTAGTTCACAAACAACATCTCCAGCAGCAAAGAAGCAAAAGATTGTTCAAGAAACTGAAGCAGAAACACAACTGAATCCAGATAATGTTTCTTTATCATTGAAGAATGTTCTAGCAAGTTTGAAGCCATCTATTGCTAAACCACATGTTGAATCAAGTTCTAGTCCTCAAGAAACAGTATCTGATGATGTTATGGCTATGGTCAACAAGCAGATTGGAAAAATAATGTTGAAATTCTTCAACAAGCATGAAGCAGAGATCAAGCAGATGAAAGAGAATGAGAAAGATATGCTTGCAGTAGTGATTGCTTCTAAAGAAAGACAAGATAAACTTGAAAAGGAAGTCACTAACTTACAGAGTGAGAATGCTGAGCTCAAGTCATCTAACAAGAAGAATTCCAAGAAGATTCTAATGATTGAGCAGGAAAACCAAAAGTTGAGGAAGATAATAGACAGTCTGTATGAGAAAGCGCCACAACTGAAGGGTGTTGAGGATAATGAAGAATAAGATGACGATGATGATAAAGATTATAAGAATGATGATAATAATGATGATGATACTCCAGGTGGTGGGAATGCTAATAAAGAAAAGCCAGCCAGTTCAAAGATTCTGATGATGATGAAGACGTAGAACAGTTTTTATTCGAGAAGCGTCAGAAAGAAAAGGAAGACAAAAAAGCATCGAGCAGTAAAAAATCAGGTGGTATGACTGATGCTGACAAGAAGAAGCTAAAAGAGATGATGAAGAAAGGTTGCTATACAATTGAGCTAACAGGAAAGTTTCCTGAAATCTCTTTAAATGATGATATGAAATACTAGATTGAATATACTGATCCAGAATTAGAGGATGGAGAGGTTAGTGTTGTAGTAGCTAATGAGATACTTAAAGGATTAGCGTAGCAAGTTAGTATATCTCTAGAAGACATTCTGAAAGATAAAGAGATTCCAAATATTCCAGTTAGTTAACCAACAAAGAATGATGATGAGATAGATGCTGATAAGTACCATGATGTAGAGATTGAGGATATATCACATGAAGAGTATCATGAATACTTCAACTTGAAAGACAAAACCAATATTCCTATCATTGATGATGAAACTCTCAAAGAAGCCGAAAAGATTGCTGAAGAAAAGGGGAAGAAGATCATTGATGAAGTGTTTGATGATGTAGCTGAGAAAGCTAGTGTGTTTAAGCAATCTGATGCTTTGAAGGCTTTATTAAAGAAGTTGAGAGAGGATGAGGCAAGACAACCTGTACCTGGAATATGTAACACCCCCACCGATGGCGGAAACATCGGGATGTCACATATTGATGATTATTTCAGTAGCACATGGTATATATTGAAATTTTAAATAATTTATTGATAACATAAATATCCAAATGAAACGATGTCTAAAAATCCCAAAAATATCAAATACATAACATCAAATAAAACAAATAACTTTAAATAACTTCATAGAATCCATCAAGCATACTCTAAGCCTCAGCTTCATTGTTACCTGAAACATGTTAATTTTGAAAATATTTTTGGGTCAACAAAAGTTGGTGAGAATACATAGGTTTTGCATATAGTTGAAAACAATATGTTGTATAGCAATCATAGTTGAATTATAATCATGAGTAATGATAGAATATGAGTCCGACATGTAGCAATGCGTCTTTTGTACAATCAAACCTTGTGTCGACTGAGACCTAACTCGCAAGTTAGTAAAAGTGTAACTGTTATCGATCATCCCTGAATTTATGCGGGGGGATGGGTTTGTCAGACCTATAGCGCTATAATCTAAATAGGCGGCTTGATCAATGTTAATGATTGTACTGTGTCTTTTTGTTACAGTCAAATGATAGAATGAGTAAATGATAGTGTAATTGAATCACAAGTTTCAACAATGTAAGAATGAGTAAATGATAGTGTATAACATGTTTAAACATGTTTCACCCCAAAATGTAAAACAGAAAAACAGGCTATGTAAACTCACTTTAGCAAAGTGTCAATTCCTTGTAATAGAATAAATATGTCCAAACGTTGTTAAGTATTACCCTAAGTTCAAGACAATAAAATAACTGTTTGGGAAAGTCTAAGTTTTCTAGTCTCGAGGTATTCTAGGGTTTCTAATTTGGAGATTGACAATTGTTTAATAATTAATCTAGAATAATAGTTAATTAATAAATAAAGCAATTTAGAAAATAATTAAATAGAAAGAATTTTTGTAAGAACTTGATTAAAGGTAGTTGTATTAAAATATAGTAAATGTGAAAATAATTTTTATAAAATTATTTTCTTAATTAATGAGTATATATATTTAATAAATGATTTTTGAAAAACTAAAAATTCTATGATAATTTTTACCATAAGAACAACATAAAATAATTTTTAGAGAATTTATAACCCTCTTTTGATATTTTAAAACTATTTTAAAAGTTAGTAACAAGAAAGTATAAAAGAAGGTTTAAAAAAAATGTTTGAGGTCTGTGGGAATCGAACCTGCCCTCTGTTTGCCCATTCCCTTAACAACACGCCCTAACCATCTTGTCTAGGGTCGTTTTTGTTTTATGTTTTAAAACAGTTTGATTTAAACAAACAAGAAAGATTATCCCCAATTTCTTATACAAACCCTAGAAACCTAATCCTTGCAATTGATAAAGAAATCATTGCTGATAACAAATCAAGTGTTAGGGATTTCATTCAATATATAAAATCGACTCAGAATCATATAAAATCAAGATTAAAATGTACCGATTACTTGTGAAGATCAAGCACCTAGTTACGAACCAAAATGCTTCAAATCAGAAAGTTTTAGAGATTGTGACGTGGTTTTGTTAAAGGGGTTATTATAATCGGCCCTTTTAGAGATTGTGTGCGAGTGATGTGTGAAATGTGTAGTAAATAAATCGGTCAAGTTTTAAAAATGGAAAAACCTACAAAACCACACACTAACGGCAAGTGTACCGGTCGCAGTGTAGCAGAGCAAGTAAGTCCGGAATATCGAACCGTGGACACAATATGGCGACTCTCGGTACTAAACCTCTGTCGACTCCTAGCCTAATAATTTGGATTTTTAAGAATTAATTTTAAACTAAATGCAAATAAAATAAAAGCTATTAAAATAAATAACACAGAGACGAAAACAGGAAACTAAGGACACTAGATCGAACTCAGATAATATGGAAGGCAACTACCTAGGTCTAGAATCCTACCCGCAGACTTACAACTCTCGGAATCGAATAATGGATTGGCTACCAGGTTTTCTAAAGATACGCCCGACCCAGGAAACCCCTAAAGCATGCTAGATCACCTCCCGGTCTCACTAACACTCTCAGAAAATCCTAAGGGACGTGTAAATCACTGGTTACTAGTTCGGATCACCTCCCGGTCTCACCTCACTAGGGAATGCTAAGGTACTCGAAAGACTCGCTCACCTCCCGGTCTCGCTAGTCACAACACACCCAAAAATGTGAAAGAGTAATCTAATTGGCTTGGAAATAATTCGGAATTACAAGAATCTAAAGACACACTAAGCAAGGATCACCTCCCGGTCTCACCTCTACCCGATACCTAAAGATCTAGACAACCCGACACCCTATCACCTCCCGGTCTCAAGGAATGGCAGAATACCTAAGCCCTCTAAACTCTCAAATCAAGTTCCTATGGAATTAGACGTCAAAAACCATAAACTAGTTACAAGCACAAAGCAGGTAACCTAACATGCATCTATAACTGAAAGACATTCAACAAGACACATGTGGAACTATCAAAGATAATAAATTAGACTTAAATACGCATACGCAATATAACCAAACACAATTAAATCTTTACCAAAACATAAGCCAATTATATAATTAAACGAATCCGAAAGTAATAAAAATGCTAAGTATTCATCATACCGACCTAGGTAGCCTAAAAGTTTAGCTCCTCATAGTCATGGAAAAAGATAAAAACATAGGTTCAAAATAATATATAGTCATGGCACTAATATTTATAAACACGAAATAAATAAATATAAAGCCAAAAATTATTATAATCGAACCCGTGCCTTCAATCTTGACCCGTGCCTTCCTGGCCTTCACTTTAGCTCTCCAAAATTACTAGAGCTCCTGTTCGATTGCCGCTGATGATGTATTTTTGCCCTTCACAAAAATGCGGCGCTTGTCTCAATTGATGATAATTGTTTTTTCCGGTAAATGTGTCGCCCAAAAATATATTGCCATAGGTTTTTATTATTTTTTTTTCCGTTGACTTTTGAAAGGGCTTGGGTCCAAGCCCACAAACATTATTATTATTTATTTATTTATTATATGTTGGCTCATGTTCTTGACTCGGGTGTTCTTGGCTTGACAAAAATTCCTCGTTTACGCTCCAACGTCCATGAACACCGGCTCTCAAATGTTGGTGTCTTGATTAAAATTCTTTCATTTTGCGCTCATTATCCACGAACACCTATAAAATAATAAAATAAATAAATACATAATAAAAACGACTCAAAACTAATAAAAATCTAATTAAACGCTAAAATAAATAAAATAGAAGGTACACGCCTAAAACTAATAAAACACTAATAAAAGGACTCGAAAATGACTACAAAATACAAAGGAAATTAGATGTGTTTTGCAACACATCAAACATCCCCACACTTAAACCTTTTTCGTCCCTGAAAAAGACTGCAATGGAATCATAATTAGAATTCTTGGTTTCAAAAACTTTTAGGTTCATTAATTAAGATCTAATCACGCGTCAACCAAAACTGTCGGTATTGTTGTCCACCTAAACCCAACCACTAGCTAATCAGGCCCCAATCATGTAAAGCAATTAAGTTCATATTATTACAATCAATCTATGGGTCTCACACTCAAGATATCCAGCTTCACCTAATCACACCTCAAGCTTTCGAAGCAATGGTTAAACCATATAGATTTACCAACCACTGCAAACTAAACTCCCTAATGTATTAGAAATTAAATTTATGATGGATGATGGATGAAGTTTATGAGCTTAGACACATTTGTTTTTTTTTTTTTTTCATACCTAACCCAGAGGTTGTCTCAATCAGAGTCACCATCCCCAAGAGCGACAGCATGAGCTTCGGTATTTTTTTTTTTCAACTTGACCTCGAGGGAATTTCGATCAGAGGCTTCAGTTTTTTTTTTTTTTTTTTTTTTTTTTTTTTTTTTTTTTTGTCTAGCTCAATTGATGGACATGTGGATTTTTTTTTTGGGCGCCACTTTTCACCGGATTTATTCTCATAAAAAGGATCAAGTGTGCCATTTAATTAATAATACATATGGGCTTTCAACCTACAGTGGTACCTCTAATTATTATCAGCGGTTTCAGTTCTACCGTTTCTCCTAAGATGAGAACCCACAAGATATCATGATTATTAAGTATATTAAGACAATCTTGGGAACCTTTCAAAGCTAGCTGGGCCTACCGACACATCTTAAGCAAACACGCTTTCAATCTATTTATTTTCTCATATATATAATATTTTGAAAACCAAAAATCCCAATTTTACTATCATTTTCCATATAAATGCACAAAAGATTAGGGACTTTTTTTTTTTTTTTTTTACTCAACCTACAACTAAGCAAAATAAAGACGAAGTCTCCCATCCCCACACTTAGAAAGGCACAATGTCCTCAATGTGCTCCAGGATACAACGTAAACTAAAAATAAAAATGCAAAAATAAAATATATAACAAAATAAATGGAACGAACTCCCCTGGAATATATGGCGATAACTCGCAGAAAGTGTTCTGTCCGTCCATCATCTACAGCCGTATATCATTTCCTTCGCGGCCATAGTCAGAACCTTGCAAAAATAAACTAAAAAGAAAGTGAAAGTAAAATGGCTCAATAACAAGTGAGATGCCTGTTTACAAAAATAATTTTAAGATCGACCCCACCCGAATGGAGATTGAGTACGGGCAGGGGAGATCCAGCAATGAAAAGGCCATGACAATCCCACAAGACTCAACCAAATGAAAATAGATAAAACTGACTTAACTAAATTAAAATACAAGACTCAATTACACGAAATAGAATAAAATAAAAAAAAACGAGGAAAACATACCTGGATCAGCACGGTGGTGGTCAGTGGCGGGTGATAATGATAATGGTGGAGGTTATGTGGCTTTTTTTTTTGTGTAAAAAGAAAATAAACCAATATCAAACCTCGTATGGATGAAATATTTCCGTGCCAAAGACAAGCTTAGCATCCTGCAAAAATAAGACGAAACAAAAACACAAAAAATGCAAACACACAAAATAAACATATATATATATATATATATATATATATATATATATATATATATATATAAACTCTACAAATTTGGGTTTTCACCCATGTGATCCTATTCTTATCAAGCACTCTAACCTGGATCAACGAGGATATCTACACCATCCTCACGTAAATCAATCGTTCTACTTATGTTATCTCTCCCAAGACATGATCTTTTCCACCTAAATCCAGGATCACCAGAAAATATTCTTAAATGCGAGTGGTGCATCAGGATCCTATCCCCACACTTAGATTTATTCACTACCTCAAGGCTAGATTTAAACAGTGTCTTATTCTCCCCATCTATCTTGTGCTCACTCTCATACTCGTGCGATAGCAGAATCTGAACTGAGGTCTTATCCATCACCTCCTCGTAACTCTTAACACCCTTATCTACCTCTAAGCTATCGGGAGGCTCACCGGCTCCACAGCCCGGATCATGCTCCACAGGAACTACCGTCACTATCTCTACCTCCTGCCTCTCATCTGCCTGGTGCCGCCTATCTAATAAGTCTGCTCCACAGATGTAGTCAATGCACCGGTCGACATGTGACATCAAAGTGCCAAGAAAGCACGCAGATTCAACCTGACTACTCGTACTCTCCCTAGACCTATTAACACCAAAGGTGATGGAGTCATCCCCTACACGCAGTGTAATCCGACCGTCTGAGACATCGATCAATGCCTTTGCGGTGCGTAAGAAGGGTCGTCCTAAGATCAACGGAACATGCTCGTCCTCCCGTATATCAAGTACGACAAAATCAACGGGAAACACGAAGCTCTCCACCCTTACTAGCAAATTCTCTAGAATGCCCATAGGGTACTTAACAGATTTATCAGCCAACTGTAAGCACATCCTAGTTGGATTCTGTAACACCCCAACCGATGGCGGAAACATCGGGATGTCACGTATTGATGATTGTTCAGTAGCTCATGGTAAATAATAAATTCCATTAGATGATTTAATTGAACTACATACAATTGTTCTAGAATTTGTACATCAAATTGAATAAAACTATATACATATCTTCAAGCATCAATTCAAATCTTCAAGCAAATAGAACCTGAAACATGTTAAGTTGAAAAGGTTTTGGGTCAACAAAAGTTGGTGAGAATTACATAGGTTTTTGATAATTGAATAAAAAATGTTGTGCAATTCATGTGTCATGTCAATCTAGTCCATATGTGAGAACATTCTAGAAATAAATCGAGTGCATAACCAACCCTGGTGACTGTTATAATATGATACAACCCATACGCTCATGGTTCACTTGAATATGTTATACGATAACAAACACCCACGCTACCTTTGTAGGAGGCACGTATCCGGGTGGGATTGTCAGTCCAATAGATCTATCAATGTATACCGTCGGCTTGTACGGAGTTAATGATTATGCTAGAATGGTGCTTACTCTAATCATGCTCAAGACATAATGCAACATAGAAAACACATAGACACATTGATGATTGAATTGCATTAATGATGTTGTAACATGTTTCACCCCAAAAACGGTGATAAATAGAAAAGGGGCTATGTAAAACTCACCTTAGCAAAATGTTGTATTTGTTGATAAATAGAATAGTGTGTTGCCCAAATATGTCAAGTATCACCCTATAATAAAGTAATAAATATATCTAAGTCTATCAAGTCTACAAATGTATAAGTTTTAGGGCTTCGAATTGGGGATAAATGCTCGCTAGATTAATATTAAAATTGTTTGATAATTGAGAGAATATTAATAAATAAATAACCAAAAATCTTTTTAGGAAATTTAAATTTAAGATGGTCACAGTAATGTGTTTAAGGTGTAAAAATAATTTTTACAAAATTATTTTCTTTAAAATAGAATATTAATTCTATTTATAACAAATTGTCAAAATTTAACTTTAATATTTAAAAATATTAAAATTAAAGAATTATAGGTTTAAAATTTACATCTCTGTTCTAAATAATTAGAAATAATTTGTATAAAATTTTGGTGCAAAAATATTAAAAATTGAATTTATTATGATTTAATTATGAATAAAACTAACAAAAATTGATTAAAAACATTAAATAATTGATTTTTCAGAAATAAAAATAATTTCTGAAAAGCTTTATGTTATAAAAACTCAGGATAATTTTTGTGGAAATTAATAAGATCGTTTCGATATTTTTATAGATTTTTATAAATAAAATAGAATAAACTTGATATATTTATTATATATATTAAATAAATGAATTTTTGAAAACTAAAAATTGTAAGTTGAACTTTTACATCAGATTAATATAAGATAATTTTTTTTTAGAATTTACAAAAGATTTTTAATATTTTAAAACCAATTTATAAAATTATATGTAATATATATTAAATCTTGATTTAAAAACAAAACAAAAAATAAAGGTTTTGCCCTAGATGGGACTCGAACCCGCGTGGACCATAGAGTGTGCACCAGACACAACCACCTGGTCTAGACCAGTGGTTGTGTTTGGTTGTGGTTTATATAAAATAAATACCAAACAGTTTCGACGAGTTCTTCCCCAAAATCCACTTCGAACCCTAACAATTTCAATCAACCAATTTAACAAGCAATAACCCGATTCATCATAGGGTTATTGCTCTTTGATTGCCGATGAACAAAATCCATAAAGAAAACTCAACTTACAATGACGTTATGAACACGATTGGCAGGTCAAAGAAAAAGTCAATTGCGATCGGAAACTCCAAGATCAGAGGTTAATTAATGGAAATTGGAGGTAGAGGGTGAGTATTCGGCGATGTGAGGAGGTGCAGGAACCTTCAATTTATAGTGAAATGATTCGGTTGTTCGAAATGGCAAGCATTGACCGAGTTGTTAATGTTGACGCGTCAATCTAGTAATTAATAAGAATTAAACGCTAATAGATCGTGCAATCAGTGATGATAGGCCGGTAATCAAGCTCCATTCCATTTCTGGATCGAATACACGTTGAATGATGATGATTTTTGGTGATCGATGGTCACAGTTGACTCTTCCTAAGTCAACTGTTAGTATTAATATTTGCTATATATATAAAACGAGTTAGATTGTAATCAAGGTGTTGGTGTGGAGCAGGTGGTGTAAACGCTTGAGTGTGTATGAGAGGTCCCCGGTTCGAAACCCGGCTGGGACACTCTCTTTTTTGATTAAAACTGAAAAAGGGAAGGAGGGAAGGCATAGTGGGCCGGGTTCTGTCTTTGGGCCGGAAGTTTGTCTGGGCTTTGAAGGAAAAGGTGGGCTAGGATTGATTTTGATCTTAGGCATTGTCATGGGTTTTTATAATAACATCAAAAAAAATTCTGATTTATGTGTTATAATTATTATTATTATTATTATTATTATTATTATTATTATTATTATTATTATTACTATACATACATATACATATATAAGTTGTGAATTAGGAGAATAAAGACTTAGGTACAAAAATGAGGGGTTTTTATATTTAAAATTTGGGGAAAATTTTGCGATGTTACAGATTCAACTCCCCAATATCTAATCTCTCAAACATAGAATAGGGCATGAGATTAATGCTAGCACCTAAATCGGCTAGGGCGTTCCTAACTGTCAAACCACCTATCTGACAAGGGATAGTGAAACTCCCAGGATCGGTCATCTTCTTCGGTAGTTTATTAAGAACGACAGCCGAACACTCCTCACTTAGAGTGACCTGGGAAAGCTCTTTCAACTTCTCCTTGCTAGACAACATCTCCCTCAAGAACTTCCCATACTTAGGCATATCTCTACGATCATCAATAAAGTCCCTATTTTGCTATAAGTGCTCACTCTTACTCAACCTTCCCGGATAGGGCGGTACTGGTTCATATGGGGCAGGTGGAACATAAACCTTTTTGGGCTCCCCCTCAGACTGTTTCTCATCCAACCTACTTTTGGGCTGTGCGGTACTTGCTGGGTCTAGCCTAGTAGGGTGCACCATGCCCGGAGACTCTACCCTAATCTCCTCATCAACACTCTCCTCTTCAACTACCTCACTCTTTCTCGACACCGGGTGATCAACTCCCGTGCTCTTCCCACTTTCGGTGAACACCGCATTCGCCTGAACATCTGTCGAATTCCTGGTCATCTTACCAACTAACTCTCCTATGACCCTCTCTAAACTCTGAAGCGTGGACCCCTGATTCCTAAATAACAGCTCAAATTCCTGATTTTTCTTTTCTTGCTCCTGATAACGGGTCTCATGCTGCATCAGTATGGTCTCTAAGAGCTTATTTGTCCTAGCCTGATTCTCCTCATTTTTCTTTATTAACTCACTAATCTCAGACTTAGGATCTCCTATACTCTGCCATCCAGAGTTGTAACTTTGGACATAGTTCAACTCTTCACTAGGACCTACGTGGCAATCTATGGTCTCATGACCCCCTCTACAAATCTCACACTTAGCACTAATCTTAACCTGAATATCCTTCATGACCTTAGCTAAGGATTCTACCTGTGCGGCTAGTGCAATGCTACTCTCGACAGAATGGATACCCTTAGGGGCAGCAGTAACGCCCCCAAATCCAGGCTCAATGTACGCGCTAGTGGCTAGGTCCTCTATCATCTCAAGGCATTCAGCAGCGGTTTTGGATTTCATCATATTACCGCCTGCTGTAGAGTCAAGAAGTCTTTTGGTCGCGTCTGAAACTCCAGTGTAGAATTTCTCCACGACTCTCCAGTCCTCAAGACCATGATGAGGGCACTTATTCAAAAGTTCCTTGAATCTGTCCCATGTCTCATAGAAGGACTCCCCTGACTGCTCAGTAAAGGCATAGATAAGATTTTTAAGACGAGCAGCTTTAGCAGGAGGAAAATACTTCTGCAGGAATTTCGTCTGCAGATCAGTCCAAGAGGTGATGGCTCCCTGTGGGAGGGAGTCCAGCCATGTGAGGGCCTGATCAGTAAGTGAGAACGGGAACAGACGCAACCGAATGGCGTCATCAGTGACACCATTAAGCTAGAAGGTACTACAGACTCTACCAAATCTAGTTAAATGGCCATATGGGTCTTCATCACGCATGCCGTGAAACTGAACTGAATGAGATATGGTGTTGATCAGAGTGGGTTCAATGATCCAGTTGTTCGACTCAACAGTGGGTAGTGTAATACTGGACCGGATGTGAGTGGGTGTAATGCTGATGTGTTCAGCAACAGTCCTACGTGCAGCCATTTCTATGTGATCTATCTGGTGGGCAAAATGTTCTAAGACTGCAACGAAGTACTTCCTATGTACACAGAAAGACTAAAACTATACTAGAATAAGAAAAACAAATAGCAAATAAACAAAAATATTTTTTTTTTCTTTTTATAAAATTAAAAATAAAAATCTATCAAACTACGAAAGCAATAAAATGACTAGATCCCCGACTCGGGTCGTCCTCGAAAGCGCACTGTGTCCCCGGCAACGGCGCCAAAAACTTGATGTGTGAAATGTGTAGTAAATAAATCGGTCAAGTTTTAAAAATGGAAAAACCTACAAAACCACACACTAACGGCAAGTGTACCGGTCGCAGTGTTGCAGAGCAAGTAAGTTCGGAATATCGAACCGTGGACACATATGGCGACTCTCGGTACTAAACCTCTGTCGACTCCTAGCCTAATAATTTGGATTTTTAAGAATTAATTTTAAACTAAATGCAAATAAAATAAAAGCTATTAAAATAAATAACACAGAGACGAAAACAGGAAACTAAGGACACTATATCGAACTCAGATAATATGGAAGGCAACTACCTAGGTCTAGAATCCTACCCGCAGACTCACAACTCTCGGAATCGAATAATGGATTGGCTACCAGGTTTTCTAAAGATACGCCCGACCCAGGAAACCCCTAAATCATGCTAGATCACCTCCCGGTCTCACTAACACTCTCAGAAAATCCTAAGGGACGTGTAAATCACTGGTTACTAGTTCGGATCACCTCCCGGTCTCACCTCACTAGGGAATGCTAAGGTACTCGAAAGACTCGCTCACCTCCCGGTCTCGCTAGTCACAACACACCCAAAAATGTGAAAGAGTAATCTAATTGGCTTGGAAATAATTTGGAATTACAAGAATCTAAAGACACACTAGGCAAGGATCACCTCCCGGTCTCACCTCTACCCGATACCTAAAGATCTAGACAACCCGACACCCTATCACCTCCCGGTCTCAAGGAATGGCAGAATACCTAAGACCTCTAAACTCTCAAATCAAGTTCCTATGGAATTAGACGTCAAAAACCATAAACTAGTTACAAGCACAAAGCAGGTAACCTAACATGCATCTATAACTGAAAGACATTCAACAAGACACATGTGGAACTATCAAAGATAATAAATTAGACTTAAATACGCATACGCAATATAACCAAACACAATTAAATCTTTACCAAAACATAAGCCAATTATATAATTAAACGAATCCGAAAGTAATAAAAATGCTAAGTATTCATCATACCGACCTAGGTAGCCTAAAAGTTTAGCTCCTCATAGTCATGGAAAAAGATAAAAACATAGGTTCAAAATAATATATAGTCATGGCACTAATATTTATAAACACGAAATAAATAAATATAAAGCCAAAAATTATTATAATCGAACCCGTGCCTTCAATCTTGACCCGTGCCTTCCTGGCCTTCACTTTAGCTCTCCAAAATTACTAGAGCTCCTGTTCGATTGCCGCTGATGATGTATTTTTGCCCTTCACAAAAATGCAGCGCTTGTCTCAATTGATGATAATTGTTTTCTCCGGTAAATGTGTCGCCCAAAAATATATTGCCATAGGTTTTTATTATTTTTTTTTCCGTTGACTTTTGAAAGGGCTTGGGTCCAAGCCCACAAACATTATTATTTATTTATTTATTATATGTTGGCTCATGTTCTTGACTCGGGTGTTCTTGGCTTGACAAAAATTCCTCGTTTACGCTCCAACGTCCATGAACACCGGCTCTCAAATGTTGGTGTCTTGATTAAAATTCTTTCATTTTGCGCTCATTATCCACGAACACCTATAAAATAATAAAATAAATAAATACATAATAAAAACGACTCAAAACTAATAAAAATCTAATTAAACGCTAAAATAAATAAAATAGAAGGTACACGCCTAAAACTAATAAAACTCTAATAAAAGGACTCGAAAATGACTACAAAATACAAAGGAAATTAGATGTGTTTTGCAACACATCAGCGAGTTTAATTGGATTAAAAACGAGTATTTGTACTGATTTCATTCGAGTTGATTTGGAAGGTTTAATAATGGCATTTAATCGATAATTGTCAGATTAAACGCGTTCAATCACGCGTGGTGCTGTTTTAGGAAGGAGAGGTGATTATGGTGCGTATAATCCGGGATTTGATTTTGAATATGGACGCGTCTTGGATCAGAAATCGTCGATGGTTGGTTCTTGGTGTGGATTACGTGCAGCGAAGAAAAGCTGAGGAAACTCATATCTGTTCTTTCAGGAGGTGTTAAATAAAATGAAGTCTAGTTTTAATCCAACAACATGATGTGGCCTAGTGGTAGGTTGATGCTTGTTGATGCCCAACTCAGACCAGACTCGGGTTCGAGTCTAGTCACGCCCCTTTTTTTTTTCTTTTTAACATAGAGGAGGAGGTAAGGTGGGCCAGATATGGGCTCAAGGGTTTGAGTGGTTTGGGCTGAGTAATCTGGGCTTAGGTTAACAAAAGGAAATGGGGTGGGTTTGGTTTTGGTAGAACTTTGTTATGGTTAGAAATATAATTATATATGTATAAATAAACATTATAATTTTTGATATTTAAAAAAAATATAATCATTTTATTATTGTTATTAGTATTATTATTATTATTAAAATGTTTTGAAATAAATAAGATTTAGACATGGTTATTCTTGTACCAAAGGATTTTAATATAATTAAAGTGGTGATTTTAATAATTTGAAAAATACGCGATGTTACAGTCTCCCCTACTTTTGGAAACTTCGTCCCGAAGTTATTAAAACACAGGGTTGTGGGTGATGAGGTAGAACCTTTTACATCAGATTAGCTTGAAATAATTTTTTTAGAATTTATAAAAGGGTTTTAATAATTAAAAATGAATTTATAAAATTATATGTATTATATGTAATTATTAGAATTTGTTTGTTTAAAAACGAAAAAAAAAAGAACAAAATTATGCCACTGCCGGGACTCGAACCCGGGTGGCTCAGGATGATAGCACCAGACACAACCACTTGGTCCAGACCAGTGGTTGTGATTATTTCCGTTTGATTTAAAATAAATATATTATGCAAAATCATGTTTATCCCCAAATTAAACCCACGAGCCCTAGATTTTCCAATCGTTTGATTCACACATCAATAGCCCAATTAACCTTAGGGCTATTGATGTGTGGATGCCGATGATCAAAACCCACCAACAATATTGTACTTACAATGCAGAAACAAGCACGATTGGCCAGTCAACTTGAAAAGTCAAAAACGCGATCGTGATGTACGAACAGAGTATAATTAAGAAGATTTGGAGGTGGAGAAAGATGTATTGGCGAGTTGTGTTTGTTCGGAGGGGTTCAATTTATAGTATAGTGGGTTGGGTGTTCGAATTGGAAACCTTTGACCTCGAATTGATTGTGGGACGCGTAATAGGTAAAATTGGTATCAATTGGCTGTTAATCATCGTGTATCCTAGTCATAATGGACCGGTAATCATGTAGTGTTGCCAATTATAGCCTAATCACGAGTTAATGTGATTGTTTTAGGTAAGCCGTGTATCACAGTTGACTTTCCAAGTCAACTGTGAGGGTTTAAAAGCTAGGGATATAATTATAATGCATCTGGTTTGAATCAGATATGAAGGCTAGACCAGATGGTTGTGAGTGTGCGTTGTGTGTTGGTTTGACTCGGGTTCGATACCCGGCTCGAGCACCCTTTTTTTCCATTTTTAAAACAGGTGAGGTGGGCCGGACTACTTGTTTTCTTGGGTTTGGGCTTAGTTGTGGGCTCCAATGCTTGGGCTGGATTAGGGGTTCTGGTGGGCTGCAGATGGGCTTAGGGGTGTAAGGCTTATGTGGGTTTAGCTTATCACATTTAATATCCCATACTATTATTATTATTTTTATTATTATTATTATTATTATTATTATAATTATTATTATATATATATATATATATATATATATAAGTTGTGTGGTCGGAAAATAAAACTTAGGCACATTATGAAAATAATATACGTATTGGAATTTGAAAATTTGGCGATGTTACAGTCTCCCCTACTTTTAGGAACTTCGTCTCGAAGATAAAAGGAGAACACCAGCTTTACAATTTGCCGACTACCGAAAACCCTGATAAAATTTCCCACTACCTTAACGTACCTGTAAATTTATGATTACGTTCCGGACCGTAATTACCAATTTACCTTACATTTGGGTTTTGCGTCCTTTTATGACTTTACCGATTGTTGAGCAGGTCTGATAGTCCCCACCAGTCGTTGAGCAGGTGGTAGGGCCTCTCCCGACTGTTGGAAAGACATGATGACCTCCACCAATCGTTAAGCAGGTTGTTTGGTAGTCAACTAATTGTTGTACAAGTAAGCAAGTATGATTATAGATATAGTAATTAGTTCACATTCAAACAAGCATGCACTCAGATATTATGATAATACTTGAATTTATTATTTGAATCAAAAGTGGCAATACATGGAATTAAAGAGAAAGTAGACATCATTCAAATGGTGGGGTTTGCGGTTAAGTAGCTGGAGGGTCTCTAGCGGGGTTATTTGGAGCATCAAGAGCGTTTGTAGCAGGGATTCGACAAGCATCTGCAAGATGCCCATACCTTTGACAATTGGTGCACTGTCGGCAGGGAACTTGAGTTGGATGGTGATACTGGCAGGTGTCACACTTAGGTAGCTTCCCGTGGTATTGTTTCTTGTTGGGTGGGGCAGTGGTGTCTATTGCAAAATTCCTGACCTTGCACTTTCCGTTGGTTGAGGCCTCAGTTTTTATATCAACGGCAGGTTGGGGAGTATCCTTTTTCTTTTCCCCTTTACGAGTTAGGGTTCCTGCCTTCACATGGTTATCTGTTAGGGTGGCAGCCAAACGCTTTGCTTCCTCCAAAGTAGCAGGGTTCCTTCCCCACACCGTGTCTTGAATTTGCATCGGTAAGCCACTAATGTATTTTTCGATTGCAATAGGTAAGGGAGTGACCTTGTGGGGTAGCAGTAGGCTAAGTTCGTGAAAACGAGTGTTGTAAGCAAGGTTTTCTCCACTATCTTGAGCAAGATCATGAAACTCATCTTCCAGCTTCTTGATTTCATTACGAGGGCAGAACTCTGCCTTCATAATGTCTTTAGCTTGATCCCAAGTTAAGGCTAGTGCAGCTTCAGCTCCGCGAGTGCGTTTTTCTTCATTCCACCAAGTGAGTGCTCGTTTGTGAAGAACACTCATGGCATAACGGACTTTAAAGTTGTCGAGGCATTCACTGTTGATGAAGGTATTCTCAATACCCTCAAACCATTGTAGGAGTCCCGTAGCTCCTTCTTCACCACTAAACTTTGGGGGATTACAGGAATTAAAGTGCTTGAGAGTGCAGGCTGGAAGACCATTTCCATTCCCGTTGTGGTTTCCATTTCCATTTCCGTTGCCGTTACCGTTCCCGTTGCCATTCAACTGGATGACTTGAGCTAGTAAGTTGGGAACCAGAGTTGCGATTTGCTGCGCCATTTGTTGGGAAATGATTGCAGCCAGTTGAGCATCGACACCATTGTTGTTGTTGTTGTTGTTGTTGTGGTTAGTGTCATGGTTATGATTGTGATTGCTACTTCCTTCATCATGATTGTCACCACCGTTAAGGCGAGCACTGCGACGTGGAGGCATGATCTGTAAGAGACACAATGAAATGAATGAGGTTATATAAGGAATGTAATCATTTATTCATTAAAACGAATAAACGAAAACGTTGACTTATCAAAGATTCTAGATTCTAATAACATATGAAGACATGCTTTAGCCTATAAGTGAACACTCATCCCGAGAATTCCCAGGTAGGCATCCGGGTCCCTCGTCTGATTGGGATATATGCGCAATGCCAGCCTAGACAGAAGACTCAGATTGCACGTGCTCGTTATTAAAATCTAGAACTTCGACGAGATTTCAAGGTGGTTCAGGTTAAACCTGAGGATTTTGTCCTATTAGTCTAAGAGTGGATCCAGTGATGGAGAGCAACCTTCTTGTAGGGATGAAAGTAGGGATATGAAGTAGGAGATAGAGAATAGCAAGTAAAAGAAGCAAGTACTAGTTAAATCCTATGGTTATAGACTAGATTATTTTTCTAATAACCTAATTCCCTATAACCATGGCTCTGATACCAATCAGTAACACCCCAACCGATGGCGGAAACATCGGGATGTCACGTATTGATGATTGTTCAGTAGCTCATGGTAAACAATAAATTTCATTATAAGATTTAGATAAATTTACATACAATTGTTCTACAAGAATTCGTACATCAAATAAAATAAAACTATGCACACATCTTCAAGCAAATCTTCAAGCAAGTAGAACCTGAAACATGTTAAGTTGAAAATATTTTGGGTCAACAAAAGTTGGTGAGAATTACATAGGTTTTGATAATCGAATAAAATTGTTGTGCAATTCATGTGTCATGGCAGTCTAGTCCATATGTGAAAACATACTAGAAGTAAATCGAGTGCATAATCAACCATTGTGACTGTTGTATTGTGGTACATCGCATACGCTCATGGTTCACTCGTTTATATTGCAGTAACAAACACCCACGCTACCTTTGTAGGAGGTACGTATGCGGGTGGGATTGTCAGTCCAATAGATCTATCAATGTATACCGTCGGCTGATGAATGTTTATGCTAGAATTGTGCTTACCCTAGTCATGTTCAAGACATAATGCAACATAGAAATACACATAGACACATTGATGATTGAATTGCATAAATAATGTTGTAACATGTTTCACCCCAAAAATGGTGATAAATAGAAAAGGGGCTATGTAAAACTCACCTTAGCAAAATGTTATATCTGTTGAAAAATTGAGTAATGGTGTTGCCCAAATGTGTCAAGTATCACCCTATAATAAGGTAATAAATATGTCTAAGTCTATCAAGTCTACAAATGTATATGTTCTAGGGCTTCGAATTGGGGATAAATACTTGTTTGATTAATATAAAAAATGTTTGATAATTGAGGGAAAATTAATAAATAAATAACCAAAAATCTTTTTAGGAAATTTAAATTTAAGATGGTCACAATAATGTGTTTAAGGTGTAAAAATAATTTTTACAAAATTATTTTCTTTAAAATAGAATATTAATTCTATTTATAACAAATTGTCAAAATCTAACTTTAATATTTAAAAATATTAAAATTAAAGAATTATAAGTTTAAAATTCATATTTCTGTTCTAAATAATCAGAAATAATTTGTATAAAATTTTGGTGCAAAAATATTAAAAATTGGATTTATTATGATTTAATTATGATTAAAACTAACAAAAATTGATTAAAAATATTAAATAAATGATTTTTCAGAATTAAAAATCATTTCAGAAAAGTTTATCATTATATAAACCTAGAATAATTTTTGTGGAAATTTATAAAGTTATTTTGATATTTTAATGGAATTTTATAAATATAATAGAATAAAATTGATTTAATTATTATATATATTAAATAAATAATTTTTTGAAAACTAAAAATTGTTGGTGAACCTTTTACATCAGATTAGCTTGAAATAATTTTTTTAGAATTTATAAAAGGGTTTTAATAATTAAAAATGAATTTATAAAATTATATGTATTATATGTAATTATTAGAATTTGTTTGTTTAAAAACGAAAAAAAAGAACAAAATTATGCCACTGCCGGGACTTGAACCCGAGTGGCTCAGGATGATAGCACCAGACACAACCACTTGGTCCAGACCAGTGGTTGTGATTATTTCCGTTTGATTTAAAATAAATATATTATGCAAAATCATGTTTATCCCCAAATTAAACCCACGAGCCCTAGATTTTCCAATCGTTTGATTCACACATCAATAGCCCAATTAACCTTAGGGCTATTGATGTGTGGATGCCGATGATCAAAACCCACCAACAATATTGTACTTACAATGCAGAAACAAGCACGATTGGCCAGTCAACTTGAAAAGTCAAAAACGCGATCGTGATGTACGAACAGAGTATAATTAAGAAGATTTGGAGGTGGAGAAAGATGTATTGGCGAGTTGTGTTTGTTCGGAGGGGTTCAATTTATAGTATAGTGGGTTGGGTGTTCGAATTGGAAACCTTTGACCTCGAATTGATTGTGGGACGCGTAATAGGTAAAATTGGTATCAATTGGCTGTTAATCATCGTGTATCCTAGTCATAATGGACCGGTAATCATGTAGTGTTGCCAATTATAGCCTAATCATGAGTTAATGTGATTGTTTTAGGCAAGTCGTGTATCACTGTGAGGGTTTAAAAGCTAGGGATATAATTATAATGCATCTGGTTTGAATCAGATATGAAGGCTAGACCAAATGGTTGTGAGTGTGTGTTGTGTGTTTGTTTGACTCGGGTTCGATACCCGGCTCGAGCACTTTTTTTTTCCATTTTTAAAACAGGTGAGGTGGGCCGGACTACTTGTTTTCTTGGGTTTGGGCTTAGTTGTGGGCTCCGATGCTTGGGCTGGATCAGGGGTTCTGGTGGGCTGCAGATGGGTTTAGGGGTGTAAGGCTTATGTGGGTTTAGCTTATCACATTTAATATCCCATACTATTATTATTATTATTATATATATATATATGTATATATATATATATAAGTTGTGTGGTCGGAAAATAAAACTTAGGCACATTATGAAAATAATATACGTATTAGAATTTGAAAATTTGGCGATGTTACAAGTATTATTTAAACAAACAAGAAAGATTATCCCCAATTTCTTATACAAACCCTAGAAACCTAATCCTTGCAATTGATCAAGAAATCATTGCTGATAACAAATCAAGTGTTAGGGCTTTCATTCAATATATAAAATTGACTCAGAATCATATAAAATCAAGATTAAAATGTACCGATTACTTGTGAAGATCAAGCACCTAGTTACGAACCAAAATGCTTCAAATCAGAAAGTTTTAGAGATTGTGACGTGGTTTTGTGAAAGGGGTTATTATAATCGGCCCTTTCAGAGATTGTGTGCGAGTTTAATTGGATTAAAAATGAGTATTTGTACTGATTTCATTCGAGTTGATTTGGAAGGTTTAATAATGGCATTTAATCGATAATTGTCAGATTAAACGCGTTCAATCACGCGTGGTGCTGTTTTAGGAAAGAGAGGTGATTATGGTGCGTATAATCCGGGATTTGATTTTGAATATGGACGCGTCTTGGATCAGAAATCGTCGATGGTTGGTTCTTGGTGTGGATTACGTGCAGCGAAGAAAAGCTGAGGAAACTCATATCTGTTCTATCAGGAGGTGTTAAATAAAATGAAGTCTAGTTTTAATCCAACAACATGATGTGGCCTAGTGGTAGGTTGATGTTTGTTGATGCCCAACTCAGACCAGACTCGGGTTCGAGTCTGGTCACGTCCCTTTTTTTTTCTTTTTAACATAGAGGAGGAGGTAAGGTGGGCCAGATATGGGCTCAAGGGTTTGAGTGGTTTGGGCTGAGTAATCTGGGCTTAGGTTAACAAAAGGAAATGGGGTGGGTTTGGTTTTGGTAGAACTTTGTTATGGTTAGAAATATAATTATATATGTATAAATAAACATTATAATTTTTGATATTTAAAAAAAATATAATCATTTTATTATTGTTATTAGTATTATTATTATTATTATTAAAATGTTTTGAAATAAATAAGATTTAGACATGGTTATTCTTGTACCAAAGGATTTTGATATAATTAAAGTGGTGATTTTAATAATTTGAAAAATACGCGATGTTACAGAATACAAGGTGAATTTTACAGGTATCACAGTGAAGTGTTTAAAGGATGTGCTCTGGTATGGAAATACTTTCCACAGCTCAGGTGTATTGGAATTAAATGCGAGAGAGGGATTCTATATTTTAATCGATTTCATGAGATTAAAACTCTTCCCTACTGGGCTGTGAGGGATGTTTGTATACATCAGATAACAGGTTGTGACAGATCTTGCGTTATTCATTGGATGGCTGAAAAGATGACGAGGGAGAGTCATACGAAATGGGATTCATTTAAACCTCAATTTCCTAAAATAATCGTTCACAAAAAGATTGATCCAAAGAATGGTTTACCAAAAGTGACTTTGAAGTATAAACCACCGAAGTGTATGAAGAAGATTTCTTTGATGCCGATCCAACAACATTTTAGCAAAGATTTTACTTTCTGGTATTATGATTGGAGAACTGGTGAAGCTTTAATCGTTTTACATGACAAGAACCCAAAGCTTACGTGGAAGAAAATACGCATGTTCGATCCAGTGTGGTTAATCAATTGCTCGAAAGACGACATTGACACGTTATATAACAATCAGACACATTTTGATGTTCCAGATATTGAACCTGCTAGGAAATTTCAGAAGGTTTCAATATTCTGTTTCGCATGGGAAGTGTATGCTAGATGCGACTACAAGAAGCTGTTGGGCAAAAGGATGAAATTAAGTCCGGGACCTAAGAAGCGCATACCTACAAATGAAGGTACAAGTACGAGTGTGAAGAAAAAGATCAATATCAAGTTGAAGACGAACGTGCCTAAACAATCCGAGCAACAGCCAAGGGAGAGTTTGTAAGTGCATAATGTGGCTATTGCTTTTAGATTACAAGATTGTCGAAGACATGAAGATTTTGGTATTTGGAAGACCCATTCGACCGTTCGGGAGGTTGAATGAACAAGATTATTAGGTCGAATGTAGTTTTGTTTAGTCGAATGAATGTTTTGTTGATTATTATGTTCTGGTTCGCACCCTCGAAGGGTCAAACGGACCATTGGACCTTGTAAGAGGTCGAATGGGTTGGCTATATATAAGTTAAGTTGTGTTGAAAACTTAACATTCGGCCATTTTGTCTAGAGGTTAAGTGTGTGTGTTTCTAGGTGTGTCTAGAAAGTTCTCTAAAACAAATTTTTTTCACTTTATTTAACATTGTAAGGTTTATCACTATAATATTAATGAAAAATGGATTGAAAATGAATCTTAACGCGTTCTACATTCGGTTTATATCATTTTGCATGCGAATTAGGGTTTCCGCACCTGATTTGCCTATACTCGTGTGATCTTTGTTTGTTTTTGTCATAAATCGATCCTACACTATCATTTCGTCTTTTTCTCTAGGAAAAATCATTTTGGGATTTTTTGATTTTTATGGCTTTTCAAATTTTCAATGTTTTTGGTTTTTCTGATAAAGAAACTCCTCCTAAAATTAAAAACATATTTTTTGATTTTTAAACTTTTTAAAGAGAAAAAAGAAAGAAAATTTGATAAACCGATGAGGAGTCTAATTTTGTTTTTCTTTAATGCCTTTAGCTTTTAATAAAAATTCAAATCGTGATTTGTTAAAAGATTTTGGTAAAAAGATCGGCTCTTTTATTAGTCAGTGTGGATTTTAACCATATCAATCAAACCTTTGGCATTGCAATCCCATATAAAATGATAACGGATTCGAATATGCTTAGCCTTGGAATGATGAACAGTGTCTTTTGTGAGTGTTATGGCTGCTTCATTATCGCAATGAATGGCGTTTTTAAGAAATTGCAAACCGTAGTCCCGCATTTGTTGTTGAATCCAAAGCACTTGTGAATAAGAACTCGAGGCCGCTACATATTCAGATTCACATGTCGATAGGGCAACTAACATATGCTTCTTGCATTGCCAGGTGATTAGCCTCTCCCCAGAAATTGACATCCAGCCATTGTGGACTTAGCATCAATATCACACCCTCCGTAATCTGCATCACTAAAAGAAATGAGGTCAAAGTTATCATCATTAGGATACCATAAACCACGTGATGGACAACCCTTCAGATAACGTAGGATTCGTTTAACTGCAGTGAGGTGACTTTGTTTCGGCTTTGATTGAAATCAGGCACAGAGACAAGTAGGGAAAATTATATCTAGGCGGGAATCGGTCAAATACATCAATAATCCAATGATGGGTCGATAAATGTAAGGGTCAATAAGCTCCCCCTTAGCATCAACTCAAATCATGTGATTAGGTTGTATGGGAGTGGCAATCGGTGTAGAATCCTCCATCTAGAATCGGCTCAACTCTTCGAACACATACTTCGTCTGGTGGATGAAGATCCCTGATGGCGATTGATCCACTTGCAATCCAAGAAAGAACTGCATTTCTCCCATAGAGCTTATCTCAAACTTTTCATGCATGTGTCACACCCTGCCTAAGGCGGAAACACGGGGTGCAATTGAAATGATTTCCAAGCACAAAAGTCACACGAGCATTATTTAATAAAACAGGAATTATCATTTAAAACATTCAATTCTTACAAAACAAAACATTAATTGTTTGGATTAGAAACCATTGTTTAACGTGTTTAGATCAAAACATCACAACAAAAGTTCAAAAGATGCTATCCCTTAAATGCTCGCACGCGACCTTCCCAAGTTCCATGCTAATTTCCTGAAAAGCATGCATGAAAATATATGGGTCAACATAAAGTTGTTGAGTTCACGGGTTTTTGTATGTTGGACCTGTAATCCCAAATTCAACCAAATTACTGCCTAGCTAGGGCAATAATTAATATGTGATTTGACATTAGCCCATGACCAAACCTTCACATGTTGTGCCAAACCTTCACATGCAACATTTTCCAAAATATGAACCTCATGGTTTTGTGTTACAAGATTTACCATCTTTTTGTAAACTAGTGATCTTGACAAAAAAGATAGTTTTGTTTCTTGGAAAAACACCACTTTTACTTGTGAAAACATGTGTTTTATACACTTTGATGGAGTATGTGGTCATGTGTTGTAGGTTTTACAACTTTTATCTTGACATGTGTGTAGATCTACCATATTTAAGTATGTTTAACTTATTATTTTCATAGCTTGGCAACTTTGTGAAAATAATAATATTCCATGTGAAAATATCACTTTCTTGAAAACACATGGATCTTTGTAAGCTTTGTTATTGTTCTAAACTTGTCACTCATGGCTAACAACTTATCATTACTATGTCTTATGTTAGTGAGTTTAGAAAACATACAACTTTTCTTATAAAACTTTTGGCCTTATGGATATGTATCCATATATATATGTTTCGGCCCTAAGTGGGTGTAAATACACACATTTTCCAATTAACATAATGAGTTTTAGATCATGTGTTTGCTTATCCACTTGGTTTAGTTACAAGAGTAAACATATAATTGAACAACTTGGTGTTTAAATGCAAATGTAGTTAAATAAACATAATTTTTAATCAAACAAGATTATAACTCCTAAGGTCTAAGAAAGGAGGGAGTTAGGGGCCTTGTACAACCTTGGTTATGCTCCTTGTACCCCTAAGAGTCCCTTGAAAGAGGTGGTTTTGAGGGTGGAGGTAGTGGTTCGACGGTGGTGTGGAGGTGGTCAGGTGGTGGTGTGAGCCGAGAGAGAGAGGGAGGAGTGGAGATGTAGTGTGTTAGTTGTTTTGGTGCACTAATCCTCCTAGACCTTGGCCCTATTTATAACAAATTAAATTAGCAAGTCATGATGGTTTAGGAAATATGGATTTGGAAGGGATTATGGACTTGATGTGAGCTTGCTTTCTTGGTTAGTGTGGGCCGAAAATGTGGATTAGTGTGGAGGTTAGGATAAGTCAAATCTCTTGGATTTGATGTATGATGATCATGGTGTTGGCTAGATTTGGAACATCTTAGGACTGATGTGGTAAGATCTTGTCTTTGGGGTATGTGGGCCAAAATTTAGAGGGTGTTTGGGAGGTTATTTTTTAGTCTAAATCATCCAATGTTGATGTATGATAATCATGCTCATTAGTCACATTAGTGAAATCCTAGGTAGATTATGGTAGGATCATGGTGGAAGGGTTGGTTTACAAATTGGGTAAGTCAACTTAGAACTTTCCTAGATGTCATAAGATGCCTTCCTCTTTGGTGTAAATCTAGGAATGTGATGGAAAAGACTATGCATGTGTTGGATGAATCTTGGTGGAAGATTGTGTAGGTTAAGTAAGGTAAGTCATCATAGTTTGATGAAAGTCTCATTTCCATGTTGGTGAAAGTAGTTATCAAGAATCTTAGTGTTTTGTGTAGTGTGCATGTGTGTGTGTCGATATGTATGTATGTATGAATGGGTATTTGTGGCAAGTCAAATGTTCATGGGATGAATAAGTGTTAAAGTGTTTACTAAATATGTGGGAATCTAGATGAAATGATGGATCATTAAGGTGTAAGAGTTCAAACATTGGGAATCACATACACACATGTATATGTGTGTGTGCCATCGTGTATATGTATGTATGCACACACACACATATATATATATATATATATATATATATATATTTGAACATTTTAATACATATCTAGTACAATTACTTGATCACATATGATAATTAGATGTTAAGTGTGATTTTTGTACAATATATGCTTTTTAACTAGTTGTCTTACTAGTCGTTTTTGGATATTGGGATCGGATAATCCTTGTATATGGACATTGTTTGTTTTTGTTCTTGATTGGATAACAATTGAAATGTTATTTTCAATTGTATGCGTTCCCAATTTAGGGTTTTGGTGTAATCTCTCTATAGCTTATCAGGATCTTATACGACTAGTTGTGAAATTGTATCAACTAGTGTGCCTAATGCTAGACTATAAGCATCGAAATTGACTTGCTGAGACCCTGTATGGCTCAATTGCAATGAAACATGTAAAATGAAATGTCATGCACAATGTGTACGTGTATCTAGTGCACGGGTATGACTTGTGATTTCGACAGGTGTCATATTCTCCCCATATTAGAGGAATTTCGTCAGCGAAATTTTTGATGTTGGTCATCTGAACTGTGGGTCTCTTGGAAGAGATGTGGGTACTTGCGTCTCATTTGGTCCTCACGCTCCCAAGTGTACTCAGGTCCGCACTTGGAATTCCAATGCACCTTGACTAGTTTGACTTGACTACGACGAAGTTTCTAAATCTTCTAGTCTGTTATCTCTAGTGGCTCTTCTAGGAAATGGAGTTGTTTGTCAATGTGGATCTCCACTGGAGGTATGATCAATGACTCATCAGCAAGACACTTTTTGAGATTCGAAACGTGAAATGTGTCATGCACTCCACTGAGTTCTTCAAGCAGTTTGAGCTTGTATGCAACTGGTCCGATTCGTGCAAGAATCACGAATGGACCTATGTATCTGGGATTGAGTTTCCCACGTTTTCCAAACCTGGATACTCCTTTCCACGGAGATACTTTGAGCAAGACTCTGTCACCCACTTGAAACTCTAAGGGCTTACACCTCTCGTCTGCATAACTTTTCTACTTGTCCCTGGCAGCTTTTAGTCTGTCTCTATCTGAAAAATCTTGTCAGTCGACTCCTGAATGAGTTCGGGACCTATCATCTGCTTGTACCCTACTTCTGCCCAACACACTGGGATCGACACTTGCGTCCATACAACGCTTCGAAAGGTGCTACTTTGATACTAGTGTGATAACTTTTATTGTAAGAAAATTCGATCAACGACAAATGCGTATCCCAATTTCCTCCAAAATCAATCACATACGCACGAAGCATATCTTCCAGTGTCTGAATGGTCCTTTCGCTTTGTCCATCGGTCTGAGGATGGTAAGCGGTGCTTAGATCCAGACGGGAACCAAGGGCTTCTTGCAACGATTGCCAAAACCATGAAGTAAAGCGACTATCCCGATCAGAGATTATGGAGATAGGAAGTGCCCTTTTCATTCACAACGTGTCCAAGGAAGTGAACCTCACGAATCCTGAATTCGTATTTGGAAAGTTTGGCATACAGTTTCTCATTCTTAAGCAGATTGAGAATTTCCCTCAAATGCTATTCGTGTTCCTCTTGGGTTCGTGAATAGATCAGAATGTCGTCAATGTATACAATCACGAACTTGTCGAGGTAAGGCTTACACACTCGGTTCATCAGGTCCATGAACACTACTAGTGCGTTTGTCAAAACGAAAGGCATTACTAGGAACTCATAATGACCATACCGCGTCCTGAAAGAAGTCTTGGGAATATCCTCCTCATGGATATGTAACTGATGATAGCCTGATCTCAGGTCAATCTTCGAGTAGAAACTCGAACCTTGCAATTGATCAAACAGATCATCAATCCTGGGAAGAGGATAACGGTTCTTCACCGTGAGCTTGTTTAACTCTCTGTAATCGATGCACATGCGAAACGATCCATCCTTTTTCTTGATAAATAAGACTGGAGCTCCCCAAGGTGACGAGCTCGGTCAGATGAATCCTTTGTCAAGTAGTTCCTGCAACTGGTTGGATAGTTCCTGCATCTCAGAGGGAGCTAAACAGTATGGCGAACGGGCTACAGGAGCAGCTCCGGGAATGAGGTCAATATGGAACTCGACTTGCCTCGGGGGTGGCAATCTTGGCTGATCTTTGGGAAAGACTTCAGGAAATTCCCTCACGACAAGGATGTCTTCGATTCTTCTCTCCTCGGGTTTCTTCTCGATCACGTGCGCCAAGAACGCAAAATGTCCTTTCCACAAACACTTTTGGGCTTTCATGCAAGATATAAGTCGCAACGGAGTCTTCCGGCACTCTCCTTGAATAGACAAAACTTCTCTATTTGGCAATGGAATTCGAACTATCCTCACAAAACAGATGACTTCGGCTCGATGCTTCGACAACCAATCCATCCCAATAACGACATCGAAACTTCCTAACTCGACAGGTAGAAGATCAATACTGAACCCATGACCTCCTAGTTCCAACGCACAGTTCTTAAACACTTCATCGGACTCGATTGTCTTACCTTTGGCCAATTCTATCGAGTAAGGTGTGTGCAACTTATTTGATTCTAATCCAAGGGCGTGCTTAAAGTCGGTTGACACAAAACTTAAATCAACACCGGTATCAAATAGTACATAAGCAACACGATTGTTTATGAGGAACGTACCTGTGACAAAGTTAGGATCCTCGCGCGCATCTTCTGCACCCATGACAAAAGCCCTGCCTCGAGCTTGGCCTTTCATCTTGGGGCAGTCCTTCCTGAAATGGTCTATGGCTCCACATTCGAAACATCCCGGTTTCCCATCATTGTTCACAACTGCCTTGGACCGGCACTGCACTGTGGGATGTCCAATCCGTTTGCACTTCTCGCACTTGATGTTGTCACACGTCCCCACGTGATGGTACTTGCATTTGCTGCAAAACGGGTGGGGCCCGTTGTATGGCTTGTGCGTTTCAATAGCGGTGGCAGCAAAAACTTTGATGGTTTCGCGCTTTATGTTTGAATTGCCTTCCGAACTTCTCCCTTTCTTGAAATGGGACCAGTTGCGCTTATTTCCAGAACTTTCAACCTTGTCTGATTCCCTTTGGGTCAAGGAACCCATACAAACTGCGTCATCAGTGAGACTGTGCGCAAGAGTGACAGCGTGCTGGATGGAAGCTGGAGCGGTAGTGGTAACCATGCTACGAATCTTAAGAGAAAGTCCCCAGATATATCTCTCTACCCGCTTGTACTAGGGGGTAACCATGTGGGGAACCAAGCGAGAAAGCTCATGAAATCGGGTGGTATAGGCTGTGATGTCCGCCCCGCTCATGGATAAGTTCCAGAACTCAGTTTCCAACTTCTGCAGTTCACTCCGCAGGCAATACTTATCCATCAACATCGATTTCAGCTCGGTCCACGAGAGATTATAGGTAGCTTCGCGACCCAAGGTCTACACTTGCAGGTTCCACCATTTCAATGCTTCATTTTGGAAGGTGCAAGTGACATACTTGATCTTTTGGTCCTCTGAACAACCACTGATATCAAGTACTGTCTCGGTTTTCTCGATCCAACGGACTATACCAATTGCTCCTTCTGACCCACGAAAGTTCCAAGGCTTGCATTTCATGAAAGTCTTGTATGAACACCCACGCACGATATTCTCTGCTTCAATCTCGGGATCCTGGGTTCTACGTTGGCCCGCTGCGCCCGAACCGCCACTGGAATCGGCACGGTTCGCTTCATGTTGCGCAATAGCCTCTTCAATTACCCTGGATAAATCCGCTGAGGTGGTCGGAAAAGCTTCTTCCTCGGAAGACGAATGAGTAGTTCTTTTGGGAGGCATGTTCTTCTAATACATAAGATTAAAAGAATGAGACACATATCACTATATAATATTGTCAACATATGCACCAATCAAAACAACTATACAATCATAACGAATGACAAACACGATCACAAATGCACGACACAACACAACAACAGTATAGGAAACCATAATATCGAACTTTCATAGAACGTTTAACATACTTGATGGGATTTTGTTTCTGCATACAAATTAAATGGCATACTGCCTTACAAGTTTTAAACTACTACTACTAGAACAATACATGATAACCTACGGGGATGGGGTTGGGAAAGCAGCGGACAAAGATGCGACAGCTGCAGTCATCCTCGCCTCGAGATCGTCAACTCTAGCCTCAAGCTCGGCGACAAGCTCCTCTGCTGTGGCGCGTCCCTGATCCGCCTCATACATACGCATACCCAACTCAGCTAAGCGATAGAGAATGGGATCCCTGGTACTACCGGTCAAATACATGTCATCCTCGATCCCCTGAACTCTCTCACGCAACACTCCTGCCTCTGTGTCGTGACGCCCAATCATGTCCCAAACAGAGTAGTGGAGGTGGCGCACAGGAGCTACCTCGAAACCAGTGGGTAACAGAGTGTCAGAGGGTAGCTGGAATGACTCACCGAACTCGAAGGTAGAAGGGACCTCACCGTCGGTGTCCTCATTGGAGTAGGCTAGGAAACCGTCAACAGCCGGCAAGTAAGTCCTCTTACGAGCCTGGGATCTCTGACGTAGCTTCTTCTTGGGTGGCTCCGGTCCCTCTGGTGCTAGGGGCTGGGGGTCTGCAGGTGCTAGAGGCTCAGGGTCAACCTGGGCAAAAGCCTTAACTGGAGCGATAGGAGCCGGTGGAGGAAGTACTCGTTTCCGAGGTGCGTACGTCATGCGTACACCACCCGGACACGGGCGATAGGAACGGAATGATGGCGTGCTAGGCTCTGGATGTGGTAGTGGTGCATCCTCCTGCTGTGCCTCTCCAGCGGGTACAACATCCTCGTCGTCTGAGACAACATGATCCACCTGCATATGGTCCTCCTTAACATCCGAGTCACTGGAATCGGGCTTATAACCTTGATGAATGTCGGCGACTGGAGGGCTGTCTGGTACAATCTCCTCCTCAGAATCAGATATGATGATTGGGTCTTCGTGGTGTGCCATGATCTCGGAAATCAATGAACACGGGTGTTTGTCAGAAAGCATGTCGTGTACTTAATATGTCTACTAATGTGTGAAATATGTAACTGGCATGAAACTTTCGTAGCACGTAGGGATAATTGTTGTGTTTCTTTTCTTCGGAAAACATTTCAAAATCAATTTTGTTTAGATTATAGTTTGACTCAAAAGAATCTTAGTTCGCTATAACCTTGTACTCTGATACCACTCTATCACAGCCCGATTAAGGCGGAAACACGGGGTGAAACTGAAACGATTTCTAAGCACAAAAGTCACACGAGCATTATTTAATAAAACATGAATTACCATTTAAACCATTCAAGTCTTACAACATAACATTAATTGTTTGGATTAGAAACCATTGTTTAAAGTGTTTAGATCAAAACATCACAACAATAGTTCAAAAGATGGTATCCCTTAATTGCTCGCACGCGACCTTCCCAAGTTCCATGCTCCATGCTAATTTTCTGAAAAACATGCATGAAAATATACGGGTCAACATAAAGTTGGTGAGTTCACGGTTTTTGTATGTTGGACCTGTAATCCCAAATTCGACTAAATTACTGCCTAGCTAGGGCAATACTTAATATGTGATCTGACATGAGCCCATAACCAAACCTTGACATATTGTGCCTCGCCCATTGTACACTCAAGACAATGAATAAATGTGAAATACTAGCATTCTTTTGATATCTGTCATCCGGTCAGAGCGACTGACCAAGAGTGGGGGTGTCAACCCAATAGATCTATTCTGGTGTTTCATGGCTATGTCCATAGCTAATGGTTATGGTATGATGTATGACACGAGGGCTTAATGGATCCTGAACCTTGATGTCTCAGGTTCACATAACAGTCATGTATGTAACTGAAAACTGTATGCATGTTTTTCCCTCGGAAAAATGTAAAAACAGTGAAAAGGGGCTGTGAAACTCACCTTGTGGTATGTCTGGGAATGCACTAATGAATCTGAGCTAGAGAGATCGACCTACGGGTCCTACGTAAAAAGAGACGTTTTAGGTCTATGTTACTTGTACTGTTTTCAAGTTGTTCTCTTGTTACGCTTAACCTTGTAACTTAATTCTTTAAGTTAGATGTGTCTTGCTGTAAAGACTTGCGTATTTAATGACTTATTTGTCAAAAGATACAATGTTTATCTTTTAAGTGTTCTACATTCGGGTTCCTAATGCAACATTTTCCAAAATATGAACCTCATGGTTTTGTGTTACAAGATTTACTATCTTTGTGTAAACTAGTGATCTTGACAAAAAAAGATAGTTTTATTTCTTGGAAAAACACCACTTTTACTTGTGAAAACATATGTTTTATACACTTTGATGGAGTATGTGGTCATGTGTTTTAGGTTTTACAACTTTTATCTTGACATGTGTGTAGATCTACCATATTTAAGTATGTTTAACTTATTATTTTCATAGCTTGGCAACTTTGTGAAAATAATAATATTCCATGTCAAAATATCACTTTCTTGAAAACACATGGTTCTTTGTAAGCTTTGTTATTGTTCTAAACTTGTCACACATGACTAATAACTTATCATAACTATGTCTTATGTTAGTGAGTTTAGAAAACATACAACTTTTCTTATAAAACTTTCGGCCTTATGGATATGTATCCATATATATATATATATATGTTCCGACCCTAAGTGGGTGTAAATAGACAGATTTTGCAACTAACATAATGAGTTTTAGATCATGTGTTTGCTTATCCACTTGGTTTAGTTACAAGAGTAAACATATAATTGAACAACTTGGTGTTTAAATGCAAATGTAGTTAAATAAACATAAGTTTTAATAAAACAAGATTATACCTCCTATGGTCTAAGAAAGGATGGATTTAGGGGCCTTGTACAACCTTGGTTATGCTCCTTGTACCCCTAAGAGTCCCTTAAAAGAGGTGGTTTTGAGTGTGGTGGTGACCGTGGGTGGGGGTAATGGTTCGGTGGTGGTGTGGGGGTAGTGTATTCAGACTCATGTGATCCTGTACGACTATCTTAGTAGGATCTCTTCTCAAATTCTTTTACTTTTCATCAAAGATCATTTGCAGGAATCTCGGGTATAAAAGAAACTTCTTATTCTTCAATCCTCTCAATGGATCCAGCATGTGTTCAAGTATCATTCCAGATACATTGAATGGTTTGTTCAATACCAGGGCAACCATTAAAGAGCTAATACTCTTTCTCATTATGTCATAACCTCCACTCACTGATCCAAAAACATGTAGCATGACGTGAGCAAGATACTTGAACTGCGGGCACAACTTTCCTTTGTGTAATGAACCATCAGTAATCGGTCCATTATACCTCATTCTAAGGAAACACTTTCTCTGCTCAATCCAAGAAAGAACTCTCGGATCAGTCTTCTTATCCGTCAGCTTCAATGCTTCTCTAATGTCGTCTTCAGAAATAATCACAAACTCCCCCTGAATCGTACTTACGATAGCAGATTCGTTGTTCCAATAATCCATTCTGGCATTCTTCCAGAATTCTTGTTGATGATTTCTGCATATGATGGCAGGAGTAGCAATAGCAACAATAACACGGCTTCTCTTCAAAAAGTCAACAATACCGGTGAATTCGGTATATTTCTTCAGATCGCCCAGATAAGCACAGCAGTTATGTGTTTCTTCAAACGGTAAATCTTCTACTGGTTTCTTCTCAGCTGCTTTGTCTGATGATCCTGTGGGAATATCAGTACTCTGTTGTTCATACATGATTAAACTGCAAAACAAAACAAGAAAAACACGTTAAAAACGGACAAACTAAACAAAATATGAATTTTTTAATTTTGAAAATCTACATTCGACCGATCGAAGGTTCGAATGTGAAAAATTTGTTTTAAAACTATACATTCGACCATTTTGTTCCACTTTCGACCGTTTGAACAGCTACATTCGACCAAAAAAGCCACTTTCGACCCTTTAGAAGTGGTGGAACATGTCTGTTCATCTTCAAAATTGCGGAATTTGATTTTGTGTATTTAAACATACCATTTTGATTTGTAAAGCATCTAATATGGCCGAGTAACACATTCCAAACATCAATTGTTATGATTATTCAGTGTTTAAGTGATTTTCCCTAAAATCTAGGGTTCGAAGGTTTTGAAGAATCAATCAAACAATCTGTTGGATGTTAACCCTTGATTTTGATATCCTCTCCCCCTAAATTATTTAAACAATGAATCCATATGAAAAATTGTCCTTATAACAATCCAGAAAACATGATTTGATTCATGTTAGGGTTCGAACAGAAAATCAAGGATTATGAAGTTTTTACTGGATGATTACCTGCAAATAACCTCTTAAAATGATCAGCAAGAATCAAAGATCACAATGATATGATTTTTAAGACACGAGCAACAAGGGTCCTTAATCTCAGAATTTGAAATTTTTTTGGAATAAAGAGTCGAATGTGCAGATAAAGTATTTATAGGCTCCATGTAACATTTCGCATTAAATAAATTGTACGATACGACACGTTTTATTATTATTATTGGTGATATTTTGAACCCTAATACAATGATAATTATTCATATATATATATATATATATCAAAGTTTATAATAATAATAATAATAATAACAATAATAATAATAATAACAATAATTCTAGAATAATAAAAAAAAAAAACCAGTTTTGTTTTAACCCAGCCCACAACATAAAGCCCAACCAAACCCAAAATCCCTTCCCTTTCTTTTAAAACCGGAGCCCAGCAAGAGGCCCATCAGGCCCAGCCCAACTCCCTTCTCCTCCTCCCCCTTGTGCTTGTTTTAAAAAAAAAAAAAATTGTTTTGCTGCGGGCCGGACTCGAACCTGAGTCGGACGCATGCAACACATGAGATTTTACCAACCGGGCCACAGCTGATCTTGTGATTTAATCCAACTTATAATATATAAAAGGTCACCTCCCTTCTCTCTTTTCTTCTTCCTTGCTGTTCGTCGAGCAGCAGCAGAGATGTTTTTATTTTTTTTAAGCAACTAATTTGCCTTGTTTAGGAAAATTTCACAAACTAATTGATGTTGACTTGTTTTCCTTTATATTTCCGCGTCTATTACACGTCAATTACAGTTAATTCGATCCAATTATAGCCTAATTCACGCGTCAAACTTTAAGACGAGTCAAACTATCCAATTATACAACCTGGACATCACTACTATAAATTGAACCTCTGTGAACCTTCTCAACTCGCCACTCAATCTTTCTCCATCCCCAATTCATCTTAATTATCCTCTGTTCTTGGCATTTGATCGCGTTTTGACTATACAGTTGACCGACCCATTTCGTATCTTAATCGCGATTGTAAGTATAATTTTTGATATGGGTTTCATTAATCGGAACCTACACAACATTAACCCCATGATTAATTGGGTTAATGTTGTGTAATTCGATCAATTGCTAATCTTGGGCTCGAAAGCCTTATTTGGGGAAGAACACAAGAATTTATTAAGTTATAAAGTTTTAACAAACTGAATCTAAACACAACCACAGGTCTAGACCAAGTGGTTGTGTCTGGTGCCTTCAATACAGTCCACGCGAGTTCGATACATGGCAACAGCATACTATTTTTTCCTTTTTGTTTGGTTTTATCAATATTTAATATATATTGTTTGTATTTTAAAAATTCATTTTAAAATACTAAAACACTTTTAAAAATTCTACAAAAATTACATTATGTTAAACTAGTGAAAAAGTTTAACCTAAAATTTTTAGTTTTCAAAAATTTATTTATTTAATATATATAATAAATAAATCAAGTTTATTTTATTTTATTTATAAAAATCTATAAAAATATCAAAACGATCTTATTAATTTCCACAAAAATTATCCTGAGTTTTTATAACATTAAGCTTTTCTGAAATAATTTTTATTTCTGAAAAATCATTTATTTAATATTTTTAATCAATTTTTGTTAGTTTTAATCATAATTAAATCATAATAAATCCAATTTTTAATATTGTTGCACCAAAGTTTTATACAAATTATTTCTGATTATTTAGAACAGAAATATAAATTTTAAACTAATAATTCTTTAATTTTGGTATTTTTAAATATTAAAGTTAAAGTTTGACAATTTGTTATAAATAGATTTAATATTCTATTTTAAAGAAAATAATTTTGTAAAAATTATTTTTATACTTTAAACACATTATTGTGGCCATCCTAAATTTAAATTTCATAAAAAGATGTTTGGTTATTTATTTACTAAATTTCTCTCAATTATCAAACATTTTAATATTAATCAAACGAGCATTTATCCCCAAATTCGAAGCCTTAGAACTTATACATTTGTAGACTAGATAGACTTAGACATAGTTATTACCTTATTATAGGGTGATACTTGACACATTTGGACAACACACTATTCTATTTTTCAAGAGTTAACATTTTGCTAAGGTGAGTTTTACATAGCCACTTTTCTATTTATCACCATTTTTGGGGTGAAACATGTTACAACAATATTTATGCAATTCAATCATCAATGTGTCTATATGTATTTCTATGTTGCATTATGTCTTGAACATGACTAGGGTAAGCACAATTCTAGCATAAACATTCATCAGCCAAACGGTATACGTTGATAGATCTATTGGACTGACAATCCCACCCGGATACGTGCCTCCTACAAAGGTTACGTGGGTGTTTGTTACTGCAATATAAACGAGTGAACCATGAGCGTATGGGATGTACCACAATACAACAGTCACAAGGTTGATTATGCACTCGATTTACTTCAAGTATGTTTTCGCATATGGACTAGATTGCCATGACACATGAATTGCACAACAATTTTATTCTATTATCAAAACCTATGTAATTCTCACCAACTTTTGTTAACCCAAAATATTTTCAACTTAACATGTTTCAGGTTCTACTTGCTTGAAGATTTGCTTGAAAATATGTGCATAGTTTTATTCAATTTGATGTACGAATTCTTGTAGAACAATTGTATGTAATTTATCTAAATCATATAATGAAATTATTATTTACCATGAGCTACTGTACAATCATCACTACGTGACATCCCGATGTTTCCGCCATCGGTTGGGGTGTTACAAATTGGTATCAGAGCCATGGTTATAGGGAATTAGGTTATTAGAAAAATAATCTAGTCTATAACCATAGGATTTAACCAGTATTTGCTTCTTTTGCTTGCTATTCTCTCTCTCCCTCCTACTTCATATCCCTACTTTCATCCCTACAAGAAGGTTGCTCTCCATCACTGGATTCACTCTTAGACTAATAAGGCAAAATCCTCAGGTTTAACCTGAACCACCTTGAGATCTCGTCGAAGTTCTAGATTTTAATAACGAACACGTGCAATCTGGAAGGGTGAACGCCTGTATTCTGAGTCTTCTGTCTAGGCTGGCATTGCGCATATATCCCAATCAGACGAGGGACCCGGATGCCTACTTGGGAATTCTCGGGATGAGTGTTCACTTATAGGCTAAAGCATGTCTTCATATGTTATTAGAATTTAGAATCTTTGATAAGTCAATATTTTCGTTTATTCGTTTTAATTAATGAATAAATGATTACACTCCTTATATAATCTCATTCATTTCACTGTGTCTCTTACAGATCATGCCTCCACGTCGCAGTGCTCGTCTTAACAGTGGTGAAAATCATGATGAAGGAAGTAGCAATCACAACCACAACCACGATACTAACCACAACAACAACAACAACAACAATGGTGTCGATGCTCAACTGGCTGCCATCATTTCTCAACAAATGGCGCAGCAAATCGCAACTCTGGTTCCCAACTTACTAGCTCAAGTCATCCAGTTGAACGGCAATGGGAACGGCAACGGCAACGGGAATGGAAATGGAAACCACAACGGGAATGGGAATGGACTTCCAGCCTGTACCCTTAAACACTTTAATTCTTGTAATCCCCCAAAGTTCAGTGGAGAAGAAGGAGCTACAGGACTCCTACAATGGTTTGAGGGTATTGAGAATACCTTCATCAACAGTGAATGCCCCGACAACTTTAAAGTCCGTTATGCTATGAGTGTTCTTCACAAACGAGCACTCACTTGTGGAATGAAGAAAAACGCACTCGCGGAGCTGAAGCTGCACTAGCCTTAGCTTGGGATCAAGCTAAAGACATTATGAAGGCAGAGTTCTGTCCTCGTAATGAAATTAAGAAGCTGGAAGATGAATTTCATGATCTTGCTCAAGACAGTGGGGAAAACCTTGCTTACAACACTCGTTTTCACGAACTTAGCTTACTGCTACCCCACAAAGTCACCCCTTTGCCCATTGCTATCGAAAAATACATTGGTGGTTTACCGATGCAGATTCAAGACACAGTGTGGGGAAGGAACCCTGCTACTTTGGAAGAAGCAAAGCGTTTGGCTGCCACCCTAACAGATAATCATGTAAAGGCAGGAACCCTGACTCGTAAAGGGTAAAAGAAAAAGGATACTCCCCAACCTGCCGTTGAAATCAAAACTGAGGCCTCAACCAACGGGAAGTGTAAGGTTAGGAATTTTGCAATAGACACCACTGTCCCACCCAACAAGAAACAATACCACGGGAAGCTACCTAAGTGTGACACCTGCCAGTATCACCATCCAACTCAAGTTCCCTGCCGACAGTGCACCAATTGTCAAAGGTATGGGCATCTTGCAAATGCTTGTCAAATCCCTGCTACAAACGCTCTTGATGCTCCAAATAACCCCGCTTGAAACCCTCCAGCTACTTAACAGCAAACTCTACCATTTGAATGATGTCTATTTTCTCTTTAATTCTATGTATTGACACTTTTTGATTCAAGTAATAAAATCAAGTATTATCATAAACATCTGAGTGCATGCTTGTTTGAATGTGAATTAATTGCTATATCTATAATCATACTTGCTTACTTGTACAACAATTAGTTGACTACCAAACAACCTGCTTAACGATTGGTAGAGGTCATCATGTCTTTCCAACAGTCGGGAGAGGCCCTACCACCTGCTCAACGACTGGCGGGGACTATCAGACCTGCTCAACAATCGGTAAAGTCATAAAAGGACGCAAAACCCTAATGTAAGGTAAATTGGTAATTACGGTCCGGAACGTAATCATGAATTTACAGGTACGTTAAGGTAGTAAGGAATTTTATCAAGGTTTTCAGTAGTCGACCAATTGTAAACCTGGTGTCTTTCTTTAACTTCGGGACGAAGTTCCTAAAAGTAGGGGAGACTGTAACATTTCGCATTAAATAAATTGTACGATACGACACGTTTTATTATTATTATTGGTGATATTTTGAACCCTAATACAATGATAATTATTCATATATATATATATATATCAAAGTTTATAATAATAATAATAATAAAAACAATAATTCTAGAATAATAAAAAAAAACCAGTTTTGTTTTAACCAAGCCCACAACATAAAGCCCAACCAAACCCAAAATCCCTTCCATTTCTTTTAAAACCGGAGCCCAGCAAGAGGCCCATCAGGCCCAGCCCAACTCCCTTCTCCTCCTCCCCCTTGTGCTTGTTTTAAAAAAAAAAAAAATTTGTTTTGCTGCGGGTCGGACTCGAACCTGAGTCGGACGCGTGCAACACATGAGATTTTACCAACCGGGCCACAACTGATCTTGTGATTTAATCCAACTTATAATATATAAAAGGTCACCTCCCTTCTCTCTTTTCTTCTTCCTTGTTGTTCGTCGAGCAGCAGCAAAGATGTTTTTTTTTTTTTTTTTTAAGCAACTAATTTTCCTTGTTTAGGAAAATTTCACAAACTAATTGATGTTGACTTGTTTTCCTTTATATTTCCGCGTCTATTACACGTCAATTACAGTTAATTCGATCCAATTATAGCCTAATTCACGCGTCAAACTTTAAGACGAGTCAAACTATCCAATTATACAACCTGGACATCACTACTGTAAATTGAACCTCTGTGAACCTTCTCAACTCGCCACTCAATCTTTCTCCATCCCCAATTCTTCTTAATTATCCTCTGTTCTTGGCATTTGATCGCGTTTTGACTATACAGTTGACCGACCCATTTCGTATCTTAATCGCGATTGTAAGTATAATTTTTGATATGGGTTTCATTAATCGGAACCTACACAACATTAACCCCATGATTAATTGGGTTAATGTTGTGTAATTCGATCAATTGCTAATCTAGGGCTCGAAAGCCTTATTTGGGGAAGAACACAAGAATTTATTAAGTTATAAAATTTTAACAAACTGAATCTAAACACAACCACATGTCTAGACCAAGTGGTTGTTTCTGGTGCCTTCAATACAGTCCACGCGAGTTCGATACATGGCAACAACATACTATTTTTTCCTTTTTGTTTGGTTTTATCAATATTTAATATATATTGTTTGTATTTTAAAAATTCATTTTAAAATACTAAAACACTTTTAAAAATTCTACAAAAATTACATTATGTTAAACTAGTGAAAAAGTTTAACCTAAAATTTTTAGTTTTCAAAAATTTATTTATTTAATATATATAATAAATAAATCAAGTTTATTCTATTTTATTTATAAAAATCTATAAAAATATCAAAACGATCTTATTAATTTCCACAAAAATTATCCTGAGTTTTTATAACATTAAGCTTTTCTGAAATAATTTTTATTTCTGAAAAATCATTTATTTAATATTTTTAATCAATTTTTGTTAGTTTTAAACATAATTAAATCATAATAAATCCAATTTTAGATATTCTTGCACCAAAATTTTATACAAATTATTTCTGATTATTTAGAACAGAAATATAAATTTTAAACTAATAATTCTTTAATTTTGGTATTTTTAAATATTAAAGTTAAAGTTTGACAATTTGTTATAAATAGATTTAATATTCTATTTTAAAGAAAATAATTTTGTAAAAATTATTTTTATACTTTAAACCCATTATTGTGGCCATCCTAAATTTAAATTTCATAAAAAGATATTTGGTTATTTATTTACTAAATTTCTCTCAATTATCAAACATTTTAATATTAATCAAACGAGCATTTATCCCCAAATTCGAAGCCCTAGAACTTATACATTTGTAGACTAGATAGACTTAGACATAGTTATTACCTTATTATAGGGTGATACTTGACACATTTGGACAACACACTATTCTATTTTTCAAGAGTTAACATTTTGCTAAGGTGAGTTTTACATAGCCCCTTTTCTATTTATCACCATTTTTGGGGTGAAACATGTTACAACAATATTTATGCAATTCAATCATCAATGTGTCTATGTGTATTTCTATGTTGCATTATGTCTTGAACATGACTAGGGTAAGCACAATTCTAGCATAAACATTCATCAGCCAAACGGTATACATTGATAGATCTATTGGACTGACAATCCCACCCGGATACGTGCCTCCTACAAAGGTTACGTGGGTGTTTGTTACTGCAATATAAACGAGTGAACCATGAGCGTATGGGATGTACCACAATACAACAGTCACAAGGTTGATTATGCACTCGATTTACTTCTAGTATGTTTTCGCATATGGACTAGATTGCCATGACACATGAATTGCACAACAATTTTATTCTATTATCAAAACCTATGTAATTCTCACCAACTTTTGTTGACCCAAAATATTTTCAACTTAACATGTTTCAGGTTCTACTTGCTTGAAGATTTGCTTGAAGATATGTGCATAGTTTGATTCAATTTGATGTACGAATTCTTGTAGAACAATTGTATGTAATTTATCTAAATCATATAATGAAATTATTATTTACCATGAGCTACTGTACAATCATCACTACGTGACATCCCGATGTTTCCGCCATCGGTTGGGGTGTTACACTCCACATTCGACCAAACGTGAAGGGCGAACGTGAAAATTCGTCCACCTTCAACCCTATTTAAAGGTTCGAATATAGACAAATGGTTCGAATATGAAATTTACATAAGAACACTCACATTCGACCGTTTGAAAGGTTTGAATGAGCAGCAAAAATTCCACATTCGACCCATCGAAGGGGCGGATGAAATTTGGAATTTTTAAACTTTTTACCAAATTTCAAAATCGAGTCCCGTTCAATATTTTTCTCAACTTTTAAGCATCCGACATTCATTATTTCTCATTTAAAGATGACAAAACTCAAATGGTCCATCAAGTTTTAGAAAATCACTATCAACCACCATCGGTTATCAAAAAAAATATAGAAATATATAATCTTTTGGATTTTCTAAAATTTTTGTTAAAACACACCTAAAATCTTTTTGAGTTTTGTATTTCTAACGAGAAATGTAAAATGCATAAATGTAAAGAAAAAGCAGTAAATGTTTTGTGATTTCCGGTAAGAGGATCATATCAGTTTTGAGAAATCTAATCACACCGTTGATCTTATGATTTATTATCATTAAAGACATTGAAAAATTCAAAAACCCATAAAAATTAGAAAAGGATTGTTATTGAGGTTGGTTTAAATTTGCTGAATAACATGCAGCTTGTTGCATTGGTGAGAATGGTGGGATGTAAGTAGTAGGGTATGATGGTGGGGTATAAGATGAGGTTTGAGCTAAATAGTTTATTGTAACATTTCGCATTGAATTCTTTGTACGTTACGTTGATTATTAAATAAAACGTCGAATTTTATCTTTTATCGTTCCTTTAAAAATGTGTCGTGACACATTTGGACCCCTAGTATCATACTATAAGGTTATATTATATATATATGAGATATAATTGTCAAAAAAAAAAACATTTGCCTGGGCCGGGATTTGAACCCGTGCCCTAGGCCGGGTCAAACCTACACACACAAACAGCCAACCAGTTGATCTACACCACATGTTTGGTTATTCTTCAACGCCTTTTAATTATATAACGTACTTAGAGTCTTTTTTTTGATCGGCGAACAACTGTGTGGCAACCACCCTTGCAGGGCGCAGTGCCCAAGAATCGACTACTCGACCTCCAGCAGCCCCCGCCTTCTCCCGATGCGCGGAAACCCGAGCCCCACCCGCCCGAAGGCACGACAGTGTTATAGAACTCGGTAAAACCTCGCCGCCCGTCAGATTCAAACCGGCGCGACCCGTATTCGATCTTCACCCGAATACCAAACCATAATGTTGGAATTGGGAATTGAACCTATGATCACCTAAGTGAACATAAGGTCTCTCCACCACTCCACCACTATGGATGGATATAACGTACTTAGAGTCTTAACAGTTGTCTTGGAAAGTCAACTGTGAAGACAATTAACCATAATTAATCCATCTAAACGCGTTTAATCCCTGATATGGTATGATTGGTGATTGATAATAGTGACTCGCGTCCATTACACGCCAATTAACATCAAAACATTCCAAAATTGAGTCCAATCACGCGTCAATGTTTAAACACGAGTCAACCATTACCATTTTCGAACACCCGAACCCCATACTATAAATTGAGGCCTTCACTACAATCTACACTCGCCAATTACTCTCTCCTTACCCTCAATTTTCTCTGATAAACTCGTTTTAATCATCTTTTGCTCGCGTGTTGACTTTTTGTTTGACCGCTCAAAAATCACGAAAACACTTTGTAAGTTTCAAATTCTTCTGTTGGTTTTGATCATCGGCCCTCCTACAACAATAACCCTATGTTTAATTGGGGTATTGTTCGTTAAAATTGTTGATTGATAAACCTAGGGTTCGATAGTTACGATTTGGGGATAAGATGTTCTGCAGACTTGTGTATTTAATTATTTCAAAACCATAACCATCACCAACTGATCAACAGATCATTTGGTTGGTCACTTTTCATAAAACACGAACCGGCCACAGGCCACGGTTCGAGTCCCATAGTGCACGGCTTTTTATGTTTTCTTTAAAAGGATTTTAAATCAGTTTCTAACATTACTTTATAATTATTTCTAACCTAGATTATTCGTTCTCAGGGTCCAGCCCAGTTGGTGGCTGGGCTTGTGATAAAACCCCACCCGGTCTCAGACCCGGGTTCGAGCCTTGGCATACACAAACTCTTTTTTTTTTCAAAAACCTTTATTAGTTATATATTTTCTAATATTTTAAAAATGTTTTAAAATACTAAAACTTCTTTATAAATTCTACAAAAATTATTTTATGTTATTCTAATAGAAAAGTTTAACATACAATTTTTAGTTTTCCAAAAATTATTTATTTATTATATATAATAAATATTTCAAATTTATTCCATTATAATTATAAAATTCTATAAAAATATCAAAACGATTATATAAATTTCCACAAAAATTATTCTAAGTTTATAAAACATTAAACATTTCTGAAATAATTTTTATTTCTGAAAAATCATTTATTTAATATTTTTAATCAATTTTTGTTATTTTTAATCATAAATAAATCATAATAAATTCATTTTTCAATATTTTTGCACCAAAATTTTATATAAATTATTTCTGTCTATTTAGAACAGAAATACAAATTTTAATTTCAAAATTCTTTAATTTTAATATTTTTAGATATTAAAGTTGTATTTTACCAAAATAGAAATAAATAGATTAAATATTCTATTTTTAAGAAAATAATTTTATAAAAATTATTTTCATACTTAAAACCTTATAATGTGACCATCTTTAATCTAAAGTTTACAAAAAGACTTTTGTTTATTTATTTATCGAATTTCTTTTATTTAATAAACAATTTAATAATTAATCAAATGAATACTTACCCCCAAATTCGAAACCCTAGAAAATACTTGTAGACTAGAAAGACTTAAACTTATTTGTTACCTTATACATAGGGTAATACTTGGCAACTTTGGGCTACACATACTCTATTTCTCGAGACTTAATACTTTGCTAAGGTGAGTTTACGTAACCATGTTCATGCAATTCTTTATACTTGAAACTTTATACTTAAGCAATTCTACATACGTGTCTAGTTGTAAACTTTAATGCCTCGTGACTTAGACAACTACTGTTAGACTTAAATTTCAACTTACATAATCATTAGCTATGGCCAAGTCGACGATACTCAATAATAGATCTATTGGATTGACAATCCCACCTAGATTCGTTGACCATCTTTTATGGGGAGCGCGGGTGATTGTTATCGTTTCAACGTGATATTAAGGTGAACCGTGGATGACGGGATGGACCTAAACTTGTCGGAGGTTTGATTATGTGCATACTATACTTCATGTTTATTCATGTAGACTTAAACTTACGATAGACATATGAATTGCTAAACTTTTATTATTCTTAAACTTAATTGCTTGACATGGCTTATGTATTCTCACCAACTTCTAGTTGACCCCACCCCCCCATTTTTACAAACTCAATAGGAAATAATGATGCTTGAAGTCTAGAGCTAGCATGAGGAGACAATTTGAAGTTTATGCTTTGTTTGGCTTTTTGATGTATTAGAATTTCATTCAAGACTTGTTATGTATTTTCAATTTTGGATATTTTACTTTAAATAAATTTCAATTAAAACTTGAATACCATGTGCTACTGTATACTCATTCTTACGTGACACCTCGATGTTTCCGCCATCGGTTGGGGTGTTACAGATTGGTATCAGAGCCTTGGTTATAGGGAATTAGGTTATTAGAAAAATAATCTAGACTATAACCTTAGGGATTTAAAACAGTACTTGCTTCTCTTACTTGTAACCCTAATTGCTTCCTTAATCTTATCCCTATCCTACACCTCATACAACCGTAAGCCTTACAAGTGACTGCTCTTATTCGTCTGCTGCAATCCTGATCCACCATTAGATTAATAGGACAAAATCCTCAGGTTTAACTTGAACCACCTTGAGATCTCGTCGAAGTTCTAGATTTTAATAACGAACAAGTGCAATTTGGAAGGGTGAACGCCTGTATTCTCAGTCTTCTGTCTAGGCTGGCATTGCGCATATATCCCAATCAGACGAGGGACCCGGATGCCTACCTGGGAATTCTCGGGATGAGTGTTCACTTATAGGCTAAAGCATGTCTTCACTATGTTATTAGAATCTAGAATCTTTGATAAGTCAACGTTTTCGTTTATTCATTTTAATTAATGATAAAATGATTAAATTCCTTATATTACCTCATTCATTTCATTGTGTCTCTTATAGATCATGCCTCCACGTTGCAGCACTCGCAATAGCAATGGTGAGAACCATGAGGAAGGTGGCGACAACCACAACCATAACCACGACGCTAACCACAACAACAACAATAACAACAACAACAATGGTGTTGATGCTCAACTGGCTGCGATCATCTCTCAACAAATGGCACAACAGATCGCAACTCTGGTTCCTAACTTACTGGCTCAAGTCATCCAGATGAACGGAAACGGTAATGGAAACGGAAACGGCAACGGAAACGGCAATGGAAACCACAATGGAAACGGGAATGGAAACGGGAATGGTCTCCCAGCTTGCACTCTTAAACACTTTAATACCTGTAATCCCCCTAAGTTCAGTGGAGATGAAGGAGCTATGGGTCTTCTACAATGGTTCGAGGGTATTGAGAATACCTTCATTAACAATGAGTGTCCCGATAACTTTAAGGTCCGTTATGCCATGAGTGTTCTGTAGATGCGTTTTGCGACTAGTGATTGGATATTAACATACGTTAAAGGTTGCTGATGGATTGAAGGTGGAAACTGACTGGTCGAAGGTAGGCTATAGTGGGCGAATGTAGAAGACAAGTGGGCGAAGGTAGAATGGAAGCTGATCTAGTTACATGTTCGTACCTTCTACTGGGCGAATGTGGAAGAAGTCCACATTCGACCACAGTAAAGGGGCGAATGTGCAGTGTCTATAAATAGATTTTGTGTTTATGCAATGCAAAGAGAGTTATTAGTTGTGTGTGTTTTGAGGTCAGGTTCCAGGTTTGTTTGAAAGTGTCTGTAAGTGATCTAGATTAACCAAAGTGTCATTGTAATCAAGTTTATGAACAAGTTAATCTATGAAAAGCTTTGAAAATGATATTGATTGTGTTTTGATTTGAGTTTCTATCAGTTTGTTCAAAGCTAGGGTTTCCGCACCTGGTTTTGTAACTTGTATGATCATTTAATCCTGTTTTAGTCAAAATCTTTCGCTTACAAAGTGGTATCAGAGCTATACGGATCATACAACAACAAATTTGATAAACTCAGAGCTGATTTGGACATAATTTTGATCAAAATACATCTGTTTTTGCATGAAAATGGTTTTTGAGTGTTTTTTATTGATTTGAAGTTGATTTTGTGGTTAAAATTCAAAATTCCAAGAATTAAAGTTGTTCCAAATCAATTCCGAATCATAACCTGATTAAGATCATTCAAATCCACAAACTTTTGATAATCAGAGATCAAAATAACCGTTTTTCAAAGTGTAACCGTTTTTCAAACATGAAATGGCCGAACCTGGAACTAAGTGGTCGAACCTGAGTAGTTTTGGGCGAAAGTGAGTTGTTTTTAGTCGAACCTAGGAAATTTTGGGCGAACCTGGAAAGTTATTGTTTGAAGTTTTCACTTTCGGGTCACATTTCCACATCAGATTGATCGGGCGGGCGAACGTAGAATAGAAACGGTCGAACCTGAAATTTTCTGGGCGAAAGTGGAAAAGTGTTAGTGTGTTTTTACATTCTGGTGAGTTTTTACCTTCGAGTGATACTGTTTGGGCGAACCTGCATCAGAAGGGACGAAAGTGATAGTATATCTGGGCGAACCTAGGATTAGTTTTTGGAAAATTTTCTAAGTGTTGAATTTTTCGAAGTTCGTGATCATGTGGAATTTTCCGACTACTCCGAGACCAGCAACGACACAATCACAACAGCAAGTGATGGACCCATGGACGGTGGCAGCACAAAAGACGAGCACACAGTCTTCGCAACCGATTAACTACATGGCGATGACGAGCTCGATGCCTCAAAGTGTAGCACCTCCAGCACCACAACCTGACTACTGGGGAGTAGCAGCAGCGGTGGTAAACACTCAAACTACAAATGCTATTTCCACATTGATTAATGATTTGTCTTCAGGTAGCGGGAATCGGCCACCGAAGCTTATGGAGATACAAGAATACAATCAGTGGCAGAACAAGTTCAAGATTCACTTGGAAGGCATGGGAGTGGAGGGAGCAGAGGCATGGAGTATGATTGCTAAAGGTTACACAGCACCAGTTTTGGAGAATACAGGTAAACCAGTTCCATTGGAGAGCATGACTGAGGAAGAGAAAAAGAAGTTTGCTGTGGAAAAGAAAGCCTTTTCCCAATTGACTCAGGCAATCACAAATGATCTATTGCATCAATTTGGGACTTGTACAACGTCTAAGCAATTGTGGGATGTGCTTAAGAGGAGGCATGATGGGAATGAGAAGACTAGAAGTTTGAGGATGGATGAATTGAGAAAGGAGTTTGAGAATTTTTCTTATATTGGAAATGAAACTTTAAAAGAATTAACTCCTAGATATAGTCATTTGCTAACTGAATTGTCAAGTTATGGTATACAGATTCCTATGAAGAATTTGGTGGATAAGTTTGCAGATGCTCTACCACCTTACTGGGATCAGCATGTGGAAGTTCTTAGGGAGAAGGATGCATATCAATACTGGACTATTCAAGAGTTCATACAGAAGCTGGAAAACAAGGAAATGGAAGAGAAGAGGAAAGCTAGAAGAGCACAGGTTCCTCAGAATCCTAGTTTATACTTTGGAGGCACTTCAGTTCCTGTGAGTAACTCAAGTTCAGGAGGGATAGTTGCACCACATGTTGCTTGCATTTCCAATGTTATGGAATCACCAAAACCTACCATTAACTACATGGCACAAACTTCATCCTACTCACAACCATCATACGCACAACCACCACCACAACAACAATACAACAATTCCTACATTTCACCATTCTCCCCAATGCAACAAGCATCTTTCTATACTGCTAGCCAATCTCACCAACCAATGAACCAAGTTACTCAACCTAATCAACAACAAGTGGTTTTGGAGACTTCTAACTTGGGCAATGTGACACTGGAAGTTGCTCAGCAACATATTGCACTAGTCTCTGCAATGGTTTCATCTTACAACGGACTAGTTGCTAGTCAAATTGGGAATAACAACTTAACCAATGAAGACTACGCACAGATCGACAAGGAAGAGATGGAACTCATTGATATCCAATGGGCTTTTGCAAGCATCATGAGAAGAGCAACGGAGTTTATTGAAAAGACAGGAAGAACAGATTTGGGAACTTCTCCTAACACAACCTACGGGTTCAACAAGGAGAAAGTTACTTGTTTTAACTGTGGAGGAAAAGGTCATTTTAAACGAGAATGCACCCAGCCACCAAAACAAGGTAATAGAAACCCATTCAATGCAAGCTACCAGAATCGTCAACAACAAAACCAAAACCAAGTTTCTTACCAAAACAACAACAATTATCAAAACCGTCAAAATAACTCTAATAACAACCAAAACAGACAACCTAATACATCAAACCAGATCCAAAACCAATCTCCTAACAACACCAACCGAACAGTCATACCGATCACTACACCGAATGAGACACAACAGAACACGAGTCAGAATCAAGCATTGGTGACTCAACAAGATGAAAGGTTTGATTGGTCGGGATTGCAAATAGGAGTGGAGGAAATTACTACTGGTGGCAATGTGGCTTGCGTTGCTTGCAAGGTTGATATTGAAGAGTCGGTGATGGTGGATGAAAAGAAAGAAACTGAGTGTGGAAGTGATGAGTCTGAGGCTGAAATGGATGTGGAGACTGAACCTGTTGAGGTTAAGGTTGAGGAAGCTAATTCTGGAATGGTGATTGATACTGTTTCTGATGTTCCTGAGGAGTGTGAATCGGTTTATTCTGATTCAGACAGTGAATCAGATACGGAAGCAAGTGTTACATCACTAGATGATGACATAGATCAGTTACTCGCAGAAGCGGATTTTCTGATGATGAGGAAGTCGTGCATTGCTGATGATGCTTTCACCAAGATTGACTATTCCAAATTCTTTACTGGAAAGGAAGCTCATTTCGCATTGATGGCCATGACTGATCCGCCAAAACCTGTAAGTTCTGAGTGTAGCACTGATATTAAAAGTGATAAATATTGTGGTACATGTGATAGATTGACTGAGGAGAATAAACAACTCCGAGTTCAACGTGATAGTGCTATCATGAACAGTCAATCTACTCGCAAAGAGTTGAATGCTTTCAACAAGGTATTAGATGGCTACAAAAAGGACATTTCCGACTTGAAAAACACTTTATCATTAAAACAATTGGCAATTAACAACTATATTAATGAAATTGAAAATACCAAGTTGGAAATGGCAGCCATAAAATGCTTTGCTGAGAAAGTAAACAAAAAGTTGGAAAGCTATAAGCACATTGCTTACGTGGTAGATCACATCATAGATGATCAAACCACTAATTACAAGTCTGTGCCATCTCCGGTGCTTTTTGAAAATCATAATTGTCACCAAGTTACACCGGAGAGCTCGGTAAAATCAGATTCATCATCGGAAATTGAATCTAATACCTCGAGTATTGGTGATCCTAATTCCGATGTGAGACCGATTTTAGGCTTGAATGATGAGGGTGTTTATGCTGAAAGTGTGGATTCGGACTCAGAGAGTGATGATACTGGTAATGATCAAACTGTTAATGCATGTGAAATTCAAAAAGAAAATCACATCATTACTACTGAACCAGTTTCATCATCTCAACATGTGCATCCGATGGCAAATGTTCATCGTGAGAAGAAGTCTGAAAAGAATGTGATTAAAAAGGACCTTGAGAATAAAGATGTTAAGAATGAACCATGTGACAAACCTGTCAAGGTGTTCTATCGGATGGAAGGATCCGATAAAATCATCTCTGATGAGGAATTTCCAATCAAAAATGCTAACTATGCTAAAATAGAAAAGATTTGGCAAGAAAGCACTATTTGGTTCCCAAAACATGAGAGAACAAATGAGATTCCACCAGCGATTTTAAAGAAATTGTATTTGGATGTTCCTCAAGAACCAAAGGTCCATGTCACAGAGTTCATTCGACCCAATAACAGAGCTAATGGTTTTCATGAGCCTACTTACTCAAAAGGGCCACTCCCTGAGAGTTTGAGGAATCAACAGTACAATGATCAATATCCTGTTAAATCATTTGCTCAACCAAATGCTCAATATGTTTTTGAAGAGTACCGTGCATGCTTTAAATGTGGGGAACGTGGGCATTTACTTGCTCAGTGTCCATATGTAAGGCATAAAAGGCACGAGGTTGAAGTGAGAAATTCCATGAGAAAACCGATTGATCATTATGTTCCACCACACAGACGAGTTGTTCCTCAACAACAACAGTTTTATAATCAAAACAATTTTCATCAAATGAGGAACAATCGTCCAATTCAATATGATCGAAGAAATCGGATTGCTATGGAACAATCATGGAGGAAGCCTGTGGTGAACGCAACAATTGACAGGAAAAAGGTTCCACTAAAACCGATTGTCAAATCAAATGTTGGACCTAAGTCTGTTAATTCAGATAAGGCAACCAAGAAAGTTACGTTTGTTAACAATGTTCAGAAACCGACTGAGAATCCAAAATCTCAGATTCGCATCCTTAAAAGGTCTGAACAATCTTGGTCACCCAATGGTACTCCAGGAGCTTCTACTTCTAAGGTCAATGAGAAAAAGGAAACTGTTTTGAACAATCAGAAAAAGATTGATCCAAAACAAAAAGTTGTTGAAAATGTTAATGAGAATGTCTCTTTGAAAGCTGATGTTCAAAGACCCAAGACTCAGGCTTGGGTCCCCCGAAAGAACTAAATGATTTACTTTTTGTGTGCAGGGAGCTTCAGCTGGCCCTATTAGCAGTCTTTGGATTGTTGATAGTGGAGCTTCAGGCCACATGACAGGGGATTTAGCGTTGCTGTTCGATGTGAAAAACATCAATGGAGGGTATGTCGCATTCGCTGGTAATAAAGGTGGATATATCACAATGGAGGGGAGTGTGAGTAATGGGATAGTGAGCTTTGAGCGGATATCTTATGTGAAACAGATTGATTATAATCTGTTGAGTGTCAGTCAAATATGTGATAAACAATTTTCTGTGCATTTTGATGACAAATCCTGCTATATTCTCAAACCGGGCTTCAAAATTCCTAAGGAGTGGATAATGTTGATGGCACCTCGCGTCAACAATCTCTATATTCTTGATATGTCCAAGGCGATGACATCACAGGGGCAAATAACATGTTTTCTATCCAAAGCGACTGAGAAAGAATCGATAATGTGGCACCGAAGAATGGGGCACATTCATCTGAGAAAAATGAACCAACTTGTGAAAAATGGGCTTGTCGATGGAGTAAACGTGAAACATTTCCATCTGAATGACAAGTGTGTAAGCTGTAAGAAGGGGAAGCAACACAAACAGTCCCACAAAGTAAAGAAAGTCAACTCTGTAGAGATGCCACTTGAGCGATTGCACATGGATCTATTCGGACCGGTCAAGCGCAAAAGTCATCTTGGAGAGCTTTATTGTTTAGTTGTCACTGATGACTACTCAAGATTTTCATGGGTGATGTGTTTGCAAAACAAAAGTGACACCTTTAACAACTTAAAAGTTCTGTTCACTCGATTGGAGAATCTCTACAATGTGAAGTTAAAGAGAATTCGGAGTGACAATGGGACGGAGTTCAAAAATGCCAAGATGGATGAACTTTGTGAAAGCAAAGGGATACATCATGAATATTCGGCTCCGTACACCCCACAACAGAACGGTGTTGCTGAACGAAAGAATAGGACTCTAATTGAAGCGGCTAGAACAATGCTTGCTGATTCAAATCTTCCGGTAATGTTCTGGAACGAGGCGATTTATGCAGCAAATTATACACTAAATCGGGTTCTAACAGTGAAGAAGTTTGGAAAAACATCTTATGAACTGTTACACCGACGTAAGCCAAACTTAGAGTATCTAGAACCTTTTGGGGCGCCATGCACGATGTTGAATCCAGGTGAGAAGTTTAGTCCTAAAGCTGAGGAGGGATACTTTGTTGGATATGCAACCCCGCTCAAACGGGTATTCAACAAGCGAACTCGTCAAGTGGAGGATTGGGCTAATGTGGAAGTTCAACGATATACTCAAAATTTGCAAGGCACGGGTCCTGATTGGATGTTTGATTACAAAGAATTCTTTGAATCATTCAATCTAGATAGCTTGGTTGAAGAAGCTGTTATCAGATTACTTTACGAGTGTGAAAACGCGACGACTTCATCGTTGGTGCGTCCAATCACCGTGAACCCCCTACCAGCTTCTAATGATACCAATGCTCCTATACAAGAGGAAGATGTGTTTCAAGAGGCTTCAACTTCATTAGACTCTTCAGAATCTGAAGTTGAACAATTTGAAGAAGTCATTCTTGAACATGCAGAAGAACCAGAGGCAATGCCAGTGAACCCAACTCCAACTCCAGATGTTGCTTCATCATCAAACACGGGTCATGATCTGGATGCAGTAGAAAACTTGACTGCTCAGACGGGAGTTACTGTACCTGATTATCCGGAATCTCGGATTCATCGTATTCACCCGCTGGAGCAAGTTATCGGTGATCCTGGAAGTGGTGTTATGACCAGAGGGCAGCTGAGAAGCGTTAACTCGCCAGAGAGTTTTGGTGCTTTAGCATTATATGCCAAAATTCAAAAATCTGGTAGTCAAAATGATTGGTCGTTTGCGTGTTATGTGTCGCAGGTAGAGCCAAGGACATACAAGGACGCTTTGAATGAAGATGCCTGGGTTGAAGCAATGCAGGAGGAGTTATTACAATTCCAGAAATTAGGGGTTTGGACGCTCACGGATTTACCGCCGGGAAGGAAGAAAATAGGCACTAAATGGGTGTTTAAGTGCAAGAAGGATGATCGTGGGGTTATTGTTCGTAACAAAGCCAGATTGGTCGTGCAGGGTTTCCATCAAGTCGAAGGGATTGATTATAACGAAATCTATGCACCAGTAGCACGGATTGAAGCTATTCGGATGTTCCTTGCGTTTGCTTCGTACAAGAAATTCAAAGTTTATCAAATGGACGTTAAGAGCGCATTTCTGTACGGGAAAGTCAAGGAAGAGGTTTATGTCGGGCAGCCACCAGGCTTTGAGGACCCAATCCACCGGGATTCGGTCTACGTGCTGAACAAAGCTCTATATGGTTTGCACCAGGCTCCGAGACAGTGGTACGAGGAGCTAAGTACATACCTCATCTCCAAAGGATTTAAGCGCGCCCTCGTCGATTGCACTCTCTTCACGAAGAAGACGGGAGATGATTTGCTTCTAGTGCAGATTTACGTTGATGATATAATTTTTGGTTCAACTAACGAGCTTTTATGCAGGGAATTCGAAACTGTCATGCAAGAAAAGTTCGAAATGAGCGCAATGGGGGAGATGCAGTTTTTCCTAGGCTTGCAGGTGGACCAAAGACCCGACGGGATCTTCATTCACCAGACGAAATACGTATCCGACATCTTGAGCCGGTTCCAGATGGAGGACTCTAAGCCGATGGATACCCCGATTCAACCCAATCACGGGATTGGAGTGGACGCTAAGGGGGAGCTGACAGACCCATTTACATACAGAGCAATCATCGGATCTCTGATGTATTTGACAGCGTCTCGACCAGATATTATGTATGCAACGTGTCTCTGTGCTCGCTATCAATCGAAGTCGAAACAATGTCATCTGACGGCGGTCAAGCGTATCCTTAGATATCTGAAGGGTTGTCCCTCAAAAGGACTTTGGTACCCTAATGATGATGATTTTGATTTTATTGCTTTTAGTGATGCAGATTGGGGCGGCTGTGACAAAGATAGCAAATCTACTACAGCTGGTTGCCAGTTTTTAGGGAGCAGGTTAATTACCTGGCAGTGCAAGAAACAGACTTCCGTGGCACTGTCTACCTGTGAAGCTGAGTACATTGCAGCCTCGAGTTGCTGTTCGCAAGTACTCTGGATCCAACAGCAGATGGTGGATTACGGTTTGCAGTTTCTTAAAACCCCTATACACTGTGACAATGAAGCCGCAATTGCATTAACTAAAAATACTGAAAATCATTCTAAGGCGAAACATATCCGGATCAAATATCATTTTATCCGTGATTGTTACGCTAAGGAATTGATAGATATGGTCAAAATCCATACTGACTACCAACGTGCAGACTTGTTTACAAAAGCTTTTGACAGATCCCGCTTTGAATATCTTTTAAAAGTAAACAATATAAAAGAAAAACAGGACTAATCGGCACCTCGGTTTATCGCTTTTTAGTTTTAGTTTTTAGTTTTTAATATTTTGCTAATTGGGAATTTCTCTTTGCTAATTGGGAATTTCTCTTTTCTATCGTAATCCTCAAAGAAGTTGATGCTTTCGAGGGGATTGTTTAATCCTCAAAGAAGTTGATGCTTTCAAGTGGATTGTTTCTTTCAAATTTTTGTTTTGTTTTTCAGAAAAATTAAAAATCCAAAAATATGTTCTTTATTTTAGGGGGAGTTTTTTTTTATCAGAAAAACCAAAAACATTGAAAAATTCAAAAGACCTAAAAATTAGAAAAACCAAAATGATTTCCTGGATAAAAAGAGGAAATGATAGTACATCAGTGGGGATCTGACACAGGCTAAAGAATTGTATAGTATACTCAGGCGTATGTTGATTACGTGTGATATGCTGATAGGCTTCGTAGACTAAATATTGCGTGCATTAGTGATACAAACATAACAAACTACTCGTTCGTGGCTGAACACCTCATGGGCATATGGTCTTAGTACCGTAATTTCGTTTGATAGGATTGCCAAAATCTGAGGTTTCGGGTCGTTATGTTATGGTTATCCGGGATATTCTGATTAAACTTTTGTCGTATTGATTTACGGACCTAGTTTCATCAGAATATTTGCAAAAAGAGCGTTAATGCCAAAACCGAAAGTTACCGAATTGAGGAACTTTATGTTTTATTGATCAAAGATCATTATTACATCGTATTGACTTTCTGATGCAAATCAGTGGTTAATATCAGCCTCAACCTAGTGTATATGCACATGTTACTCTGCTGCATTCGTTTGCTGACCTGTACACCTCTGTGCTATATACTTTGTAATTTTTACGGATAACTCTGGCATAATCACACGTTACGACGAAGCTTTGTGCAATTACTTGATACGGGAGTATGTCATGTGTGTGGGCACCACAATGTGTTAGTCTAATACATCTAATTCGTATCATTTTAAAGCATTGCGTAATTGTCTGCATGTGAGCTTACGTGGACCACAATATCAGCAATTGCCGTGTCACATATTGTTTCTAATGATAATATTAATCAAATAGATCAACGCTGTGATCAAGATTTCTCAGAAAACTGATATGATCCTCTTACCGGATATCACAAAATGTTTACTGCTTTCATTTACTTTGATGCAATTTACTTTTATTGTCAAAACAAATACAAAATCCAAAAATATTTTAGGTGTGTTTTGATAAAATTTCAGAAAAACCCAAAATTTTTGCATTTCTGCCTTTTGATAACCGGGGATGCTTGATGGTCAATTTCTGAGATTTGGTAACACCATCTGGGCTTTGTATCATTCAAAAAATGAAAATTTGATTTTTTGAAGTTTAACAGATTGAAAAATGTTGAACAGGATTCGAATTCGTGATTTGGCAAAATTTTCAGATTTTTCCATTTCACATTCGCCCCTTAATTGGGTCGAATGTGGAAAAATCTTCACCTTCGGGCGTTTTAATTTGGGCGAATGTGGAAATTTTATCCAAGTTCCACTTTCGGGTGAAAAATTTCACTTTCGGGTCATTTGTTTGGGCCGAATGTGGAACAAACCCACATTCGACCATATAAACGGGCGAAAGTGGCCTTTATATATAATGCCATTTCAGGTTCGAACCCTCATTACAGTTTTTCAAAATTTTTCTTTCGATCCTGTCACCTTGTTGCTTTGATTTCTCTTGCTTGTGCATTTGATTCCTGGTTATTTACTGATCATTTCCATACTAAAAACACAGGTAATGGAGCACAGACGAGATCATAAACGTCGTTATTATGATCGAACCTAGGGTTTTAGATTTTAGGGTTCTAGGATGTTTGATAATGGATGTTTTTGATTGCTTTTCATTTCACATCAGTTTTAGGGGGAGAATAATCAATCAATTAGGATTATAACATCTTTTAGTTGGTTAATTGATTGATTGAAGCTGTTATAACCTAATTTCTTATTAAAACTGATGTAAACTGAATAATAAGAACAATTGGTCATACACGAGTGTTAATCGGCCTATTTAGGATACATTGTAATCAAAATTATAGGTTAAAAACAAGATTGGCAAAAATTTGAATTTTTAGGGATTAACAGGTTTTACCTTCGGGTCTATTAAACGGGCGAAGGTGGAATGTTTTGGGCGAATGTATATTAAAACGGGTGAATGTGTTTTTAACTCAATACTTTTTCACATTCGACCAGAAATTCTCACTTTCGTGCCAGAAAAACTCACATTCGTCCAGTTCAAAACGGGCGAATGTGGAACCTTAAAACCTTAAAATTTTTGAATTTTTGTCGTTCTTGTATTTTGACGAATATTTCTGATTTTGATGTGCAGATGGCTGACCAGACTGAGAATATTGAGACTCCAGTGGAGAATATTGTTACAGATCCAGTTCCAGAGAATGTTCAAGAGGCTGAATCATCTACACCGATAAGCTGGCCGTTTGAGAAAACACACAACTGCTGTGCTTATCTTGGCGATGTTGAAAAGAATGTAGAGTTTACTGGTATCATTGAATTCTTGAAGAGGAGCAGAGTTGTCTATGCTTTAGCTACTCCGACTATCATTTACAAAGATATCATTGAAGATTTCTACAAGAACGCGAAGTATGACTTCTGGGATAATCAGACAATCATTAGAAGCAAGATACAAGACATGGAGATGTTTATTACAGAGTCTGATATTAGAGAAGCGCTCCAGATAAAGTTTGAAGTGAGTGAAGATCCAAGAGAATTATCCTAGACTGAACAGAAAGCATGTTTCCTCAGAATGAAGTATAAAGGAGCGATTACTGATGGTTCCATATATAAGGGAAAGCTGGGCGTGCAATTCAAATATTTTGCACATGTCATTATCCACGTGTTTGGATGTGTGAGCGGTGGATATGATGTGATGAGGAGAAGCTTAAGTTCGTTGATGGTTGCGTTGACTCTCAACAAACCCTTCAACGTATCTGGAATGATTCTGGATCACATGCTGGAGATGTTAAAGGGGTTGAAAAAGAAGTATTTCATGTTATACCCTAGATTCCTGATGATGATCTTTGACCACAAGTATCCAGAATTGAAGAAGGATCCAACTATGATCCTAGGTCAAGATCACATGAACATTCGTACATTGGTGAGAATGAAAGGATATAAGGGTGTGCCAGACAATGAAAAGCCACCTCACAGGAGACTCTTTGGAGCTTTGGCTAGTCAGGATTACACTGATCCTGGCAAGAACAAAGCAAGACATGATGACAGTGATTCTGATAATGATGATCCCTTGGTGTATGTTGATGCAAGCACTAAGAGGAAGAGACAGGTAGTTAATCCCGGAGCCAAAGGGAAGGGTAAGGGAAAGACTGATCAAGGGAGCTCTAAGCAACAGGTGGTGAGAAAGAAAACAACTGCTAAGAAAGGTACTGGTTTGGTGGATGAAGAATCAGTGGATTCAGAAGAAACTGAGGAAGATGAACGATGGGATTCTGATGCTGAGAATGTTAGGACCACCAAACGTAAGGCCACTATGGTTGGTGAGTCTGAATCTTTAAACAAATCAATTGAGGAAGCTGAGAAAAGAAAGAAGTCGTTGATTGTTGAAGATGAAGGATTAGGCATTGACATGGATGAGTTGAATACTGGAGAGACTGTGGTAGTAAACTTGCCCAAGCCAAAGCACAAGACCATGTCTAAGAAGACAAGTACTAAGCAGTTGAGAGAGAAAGAATTAGCTCAACTGTTGAAGGGAAAAAGAGTACCCGATGCTGGTACGTCATCGAAGCTATCTTCACCGGTCACTAAAAAGCAAAAGAAATCTAAAGAGGCAGAGACAATATCAGCTGATCAATTAAATATTGCACTGGATAATGTACTTGACATGTTCAGAAAGCCTCAGAAAGAAAAGGAAGTTGAGCCATCTAGATCCAAATCTAAGAAGGTCACTGTGGATGATGATGTAATGAAGCAGGTGAACAAGAAAATGGATGACATGATGAAGATGATAGTGGCTCAACAAATTGAAAGAGCCAAGTTCAAGCAGAATGAAGAAAAGATGCTTCAGATAGTTGTAGCTTCTAAATCAAATCAAGATGAAATTAACGAGAAGGTTAAGAAGCTTGAAGCAAAGAATAAAAAGCTTGAAGGTAAATGTTCAAGAAACAAGAACAGGATAAAGTTGATCAAAGAAGACAACAAAGAACTAAGGGCTGAGAACAAACGCCTTAGTGATTTGATTGATGATTTGTACAATGTTGCACCCAAGTTGAAAGAGGGAGAAGAAGATAAAGAAGAAGAAGAAGAGAAAATTGATTTTGAACCGTCTGAATCGGACAAAGAAGAAGAAGATGATGATGATGATGAAGAGTCAGAGAAAAGTGATGATGAGGATGATAAGAATGATGATGATGATGATGCAGAAGGGTCTGGGAGTCAGAAAGAGGATGATAGTGGTAGTGATGATGATAATGATGGAGGAGATGATAATTCAAAGTTTACATTTGAAGAGAGAACATCCAAAAAGAAGAGTACTGGAGAATCAAGTTCGAAGAAAAAGAAAGGTGAGAACGTTGATTCAGATGAGAGTATCTTCTGGAATGAAAAAGTGAGATCTTTATCAGATGATGCTAAACAAGTATATATAGATATGTTGGAAAGAAGAGAATGGACTATTGAGTTCACAGGATGTTTTGCTGAGATATTCCAAACAGATGACATGAGATATGAATTGGAATACAACGATCCTGATCTTGAAGAAGGTGAAGTACCTGCTTCTGTGGCAAAGGAAATTCTGGATGGACTTGCACAGAGAGTAGGGAAAACATTTGAGGAGTTTATAGTAGATGAGTCTATTCCAGATATTTCTGAAAAGGATATTGGAAGTCACTCAGATGACAAGAATACTCCTAAGCTTGATGAAGTGGAAGTTGAAGACATAACTCATGAAGAATTTCCACAATACTTCAGACAAACTGATGAAGATGAGATATTTCCTGATTTTACTGAGACACCAAACAATTCGGCAAAGAAAAAGGCACAGCAAAGAAGTGCAGAGTTTGTAGAGAAGGTGTTTGGTGCTGATAAGCAAGAGTCTTCAAATCAATCTGATGAATTGAAGAGTTATTTGAAGAAATTAAGAGAAATGGATGAAAACCGACCAAAGCCTGAAGCTCAAGGAAACTTCTATAGATTTCACAATGCCAAGTTCAAAGGCAGAGCTCTTGGGTGGACATATTTGGGCAGGCTGAAGTGTATAGCTGCTAAATGGGAAACAGGGATCTTGTACTTTAACAGATTCATTGATTTGCTAACTCTACCGTATTGGGCGGTCAGAGATTTATGCAGATTCCCTATGTCAGGTGCTTCAGTGAGTGGTACACATGTCGGTTGGTGTGCAGACAAGCTGGTTTGGGAAAGTAGAACGAGATGGAATAGATTCAAGCCACAATATCCCCGAAGAAAAGTTCATAGGGATATTGATCCTCAAACCAAGCTGAAGCGGGTTACTTTGATATACAAGGCACCTGAAGTGATGAGAAAAATACCTTTGATGCCCATGCCACAACATTTCAGTGCTGACTTTATTTTCTGGTATTATGATTGGAGGAAGGCTGAAGCAGTGATAGTGTTGAGAGACGGGAAGGATAAATACAAGCATGTTCATGTATTTGATACGATGTGGTTGATTAACTGTACTTTTGAAGACATCATCATGCTTTTCTATAATCCGATTTATTTTGAGCCGAAAGACGTTGATCAAGCAAAGAAGTATACTCAAGTGGTTGGAGTTTGCTTTGCTTATGATATTAATGCGGGGAGTAATTTGGAAAACAAACTTGGCAAGACGGTGAAGATGGCAAATGTGTCGAAACCGGTGAAGAGAAAGTTAGAGCCTGAAATGACCAAAGAGCAGAAGAAACAGCTCAGAATTAAGTTGATGAACAAAGCAATGGACGAAAACAGAAGACAATCCAATCAATAGTCGAGGGGGAGTTTGTAGATGCGTTTTGCGACTAGTGATTGGATATTAACATACGTTAAAGGTTGCTGATGGATTGAAGGTGGAAACTGACTGGTCGAAGGTAGGCTATAGTGGGCGAATGTAGAAGACAAGTGGGCGAAGGTAGAATGGAAGCTGATCTAGTTACATGTTCGTACCTTCTACTGGGCGAATGTGGAAGAAGTCCACATTCGACCACAGTAAAGGGGCGAATGTGCAGTGTCTATAAATAGATTTTGTGTTTATGCAATGCAAAGAGAGTTATTAGTTGTGTGTGTTTTGAGGTCAGGTTCCAGGTTTGTTTGAAAGTGTCTGTAAGTGATCTAGATTAACCAAAGTGTCATTGTAATCAAGTTTATGAACAAGTTAATCTATGAAAAGCTTTGAAAATGATATTGATTGTGTTTTGATTTGAGTTTCTATCAGTTTGTTCAAAGCTAGGGTTTCCGCACCTGGTTTTGTAACTTGTATGATCATTTAATCCTGTTTTAGTCAAAATCTTTTGCTTACATGTTCTTCACAAACGAGCACTCACTTGGTGGAATGAGGAAAAGCGCACCCGCGGAGCTGAAGTTGCACTTGCTATGACCTGGGATCAAGTCAAGGAGATTATGAAAGATGAGTTCTGTCCCCGTAAAGAGGTTAAGAAACTGGAAGACGAGTTCCACACCCTTGCTCAGGATAGTGGGGAAAACCTTGCTTATAATACCCGCTTTCACGAGCTCAGTTTGTTGTTGCCCCATAAAGTTACTCCCCTACCTATAGCCATCGAGAAGAATATCGGTGGCCTACCTATGCAAATCCTGGACACGGTATGGGGAAGGAATCCTGCCACCTTGGAGGAAGCCAAACGCCTGGCGGCTACTCTCACCGATAATCATGTGAAGAACGGTACTCTTTTTCGCAAGAACACCAAGAAGACTGCTGCAAAAGACACTCCTCAGCCCGCTATTGAGGTTAAGCCTGAGACCTCAACCAACGGGAAGCGCAAGGCTAGGAACTACATGGTTGCTACCACCCCACCTGCAGTGCAAAACCCAGCCAAGAAACCGTATGTCGGGAATCACCCTCTTTGTAACACTTGTCAATACCACCATCTTGCTAACAGACCATGCCGCCAATGTAATAACTGCAAGAGGTATGGACACTTTTCAAATACTTTCCAAGCCCCTGCCACTCAAAACAACCCTGCCAGAAATAACCCAGCTCCTAATGCTCAAAATGGTAGGTCTGTTCGTGGCCAGTGCTATGAATGTGGAAGTACGAAACATTATAGGGATGCTTGCCCTAGACTTGGAAACCAGAACCAAAACCTCAACCAAAACCAGAACCAAGGTGCTCGAGGTCGCGCATACAACCTCAATGCTAACCAGGCCCGCGACAACAACGAGGTGGTTAATGGTACGTATCTCGTTAATAACCACTATGCTTCCATATTATTTGATTCGGGTGCTGATAAGTCATTTGTATCACTAAAGTTTGAACCCTTACTTAACTCACCCCAAACTAACCTAGAGGAACCTTTAGTGGTAGAGGTAGCTAATGGGAAGTCTATCTCGATCGATTCTATTATTCGTAACTGTGTGTTGAACCTTGATGAGCATACCTTCTGTATCGATCTCATTCCTATGCATCTTGGAAGCTTTGATGTCATAGTAGGCATGGATTGGTTGTCAACCCATCGTGCTGAAATCCTATGCTTTGAGAAAGTCATTCGCATTCCTCTCGAATCTGGTGATATTTTGAAGATCTATGGTGAGAAGCCATGTGTCGAGCATAAGCTCATGTCTTGTACTACTGCTAAAAAATACTTACGAAAGGGGTATATGGCTTTCTTAGCTAACGTGATAGAAAAGAAAGACAAGGGCAAAAGTATCCAAGACATTCCAATCATTCGGGACTATCCTGAAGTCTTCCCAGAGGATTTACCTGGTTTGCCTCCTGCTCGACAAGTGGAATTTAGGATTGATCTTGTTCCTGGTGCAAATCCTGTCGCCAAAGCTCCTTATCGTCTTGCACCCTCTGAGATGCAAGAACTTGCCAGTCAACTACAGGAACTTTCTGATAAAGGTTTCATTCGCCCCAGTTCTTCTCCATGGGGAGCCCCTGTTTTGTTCGTTAAGAAGAAAGATGGATCTCTCAGGATGTGTATCGACTATCGCGAACTCAACAAGCTCACCATCAAGAATCGTTATCCCTTGCCTAGGATTGACGATCTTTTCGATCAACTCCAAGGAGCAACCCACTTCTCGAAGATTGATCTTCGTTCTGGTTATCATCAGCTTTGAGTCCACGATGAAGATATTCCCAAGACAGCCTTTCGTACACGTTATGGTCATTATGAATTCATGGTCATGCCGTTTGGATTGACCAACGCTCCCGCAGTGTTTATGGATCTAATGAATCGGGTTTGTAGACCCTACCTTGACAAATTCGTGATCGTCTTCATCGATGACATTTTGATTTACTCGAAATCAAAATCCGATCACGAACAGCATCTTCACTCAATTTTGGGTCTCCTAAAGAAAGAACAACTGTATGCCAAGTTCTTGAAATGTGAATTTTGGCTTAAGGAAGTTCAATTTTTGGGACACGTCATTGATAAGAACGGAATTCATGTTGATCCCACTAAGATTGAAGCTGTAAAAGAGTGGAGTGTTCCTAAAACTCCAACAGAAGTTCGTTCTTTCCTTGGTTTGGCTGGTTATTATCGTCGATTCATTGCCAACTTCTCTAAGATCGTTGTTCCTCTCACTGCCTTAACTCACAAGGGTAAACCTTATGAGTGGGGACAAAAACAAGAGGAAGCATTTGAAACTCTTAAGCTGAAACTCTGTGAAGCTCCTATCCTGTATGTACCTGATGGTAATGATGACTTCGTGGTCTATTATGATGCATCAAACCAAGGTCTTGGTTGTGTTCTCATGCAACGAGGCAAGGTTATTGCTTATGCGTCTAGACAACTCAAGACCCACGAAAAGAATTATACCACCCATGATCTTGAATTGGGCGCTGTCGTCTTTGCTCTTAAGATTTGGAGACACTATCTTAATGGAACCAAATGTGTGGTTTTCACGGACCACAAAAGTCTCCAACATGTCTTCGACCAGAAAAATCTTAACATGAGGCAACGGCGTTGGGTTGAGTTACTTAACGACTATGATTGCGAAATTCGCTACCATCCTGGCAAAGCGAATGTTGTGGCTGACACACTCAGTCGTATTCTCCAGGCTCAACATACTTCAGTCACCCAAGGTAACATGTACGAGGAAATGTCTTGTGGTGCTGAGACTCAGCTTGAAACCAAACCTGATGGTCTACTTTATTTTTTTAAGTCGACTTTGGATTCCTGGCCGTGATGATCTTCGTACCTTTCTTATGAACGAGGCTCATAAGTCACGTTATTCTATTCATCCTGGAGCTGACAAGATGTATCAAGATCTTCGTTATTCGTATTTGTGGCCTGGTATGAAGAAAGATATCGCTCTTTTCGTTGCAAAATGCCTTACTTGTTCAAAGGTCAAGGCTGAACATCAACGACCATCCGGTATGCTTGAACAACCAGAAATTCTTGTATGGAAATGGGAGAGCATAGCAATGGACTTCATCACTAAACTCCCTCGTACACCCAAAGGTTTTGACAGCATTTGGGTAATCGTTGACCGCTTGACCAAGTCAGCCCATTTCTTACCTATTCGTGAGAAATATTTTGTGGAAAGGTTAGCGAAGATGTACGTAAGTGAAATTGTATGTCGCCATGGTATACCTTTGGACATTATCTCTGATCGTGATGGTCGTTTCACTTCTCACCTTTGGGATTCTTTACAAGACGCTTTGGGTACCAAGCTGAACCTGAGTACTGCTTATCACCCTCAAACAGATGGTCAGACTGAACGGACCATCCAGACACTTGAGGATATGCTCTGGGCATGTGTCATCGATTTTGGTGGCGCATGGGATTCTCATCTTCCTTTGGTCGAGTTTTCATACAACAACAGTTATCATGCCAGCATTAACATGGCTCCTTTCGAGGCACTCTATGGTCGTAAATGTCGTTCACCTGTCTGTTGGACTGAGGTTGGTGAAGCCCAGATCACTGGACCCGAACTAATCCAGGAAACCACAGATAAAATCCAACTCATTCAGGATAATCTTTTCAAGGCTAGAAGTCGTTAGAAGAGCTATGCTGATAAACGTCGTAAGCCCTTGGAATTTCAAGTCGGGGACCTTGTACTTCTTAAGGTATCTCCTTGGAAGGTAGTTATTCGCTTTGGTAGAAAGGGAAAACTAGCTCCTCGATATGTAGGCCCATTCAAAGTTCTTGACAGGATTGGAAAAGTAGCTTACAAACTTGATCTTCCACCAGAGTTGAGCAATGTTCACCCAACTTTTCACGTTTCGAATCTCAAGAAATGCTTAGCAGATGAGAACCTCCATGTCCCTCTTGAAGATGTGCAAATCGATGAAACTATTCACATTGTCGAGAAACCTGTTGAGATCGTGGATACTGGAGTCAAGAAACTCAAGCGCCGTCGCATTCCGATCGTCAAGGTTCGTTGGGAATCTAAACGAGGTCCAGAGTTCACTTGGGAACGCAAGGACCAGATGAAGTCTAAGTACCCACACCTTTTTCCACCAGACTATCCAACTTCAACTTCGGGACGAAGTTCCTAAAAGTAGGGGAGACTGTAACATTTCGCATTGAATTCTTTGTACGTTATGTTGATTATTAAATAAAACGTCGAATTTTATCTTTTATCGTTCCTTTAAAAATGTTTCGTGACACATTTGGACCCCTAGTATCATACTATAAGGTTATATATATATATATATATATATATATATATATATATATATATATATATATATATGAGAAATAATTGTCAAAAAAAAAAACATTTGCCTGGGCCGGGATTCGAACCCGTGCCCTAGGCCGGGTCAAACCTACACACACAAACAGCCAACCAGTTGATCTACACCACATGTTTGGTTATTCTTCAACGCATTTTAATTATATAACGTACTTAGAGTCTTAACAGTTGACTTGGAAAGTCAACTGTGAAGACAATTAACCATAATTAATCCATCTAAACGTGTTTAATCCCTGATATGGTATGATTGGTGATTGATAATAGTGACTCGCGTCCATTACACGCCAATTAACATCAAAACATTCCAAAATCGAGTCCAATCACGCGTCAATTTTTAAACACGAGTCAACCATTAGCATTTTCGAACACCCGAACCCCATACTATAAATTGAGGCCTTCACTACAATCTACACTCGCCAATTACTCTCTCCTTACCCTCAATTTTCTCTGATAAACTCGTTTTAATCATCTTTTGCTCGCGTGTTGACTTTTTGTTTGACCGCTCAAAAATCACGAAAACACTTTGTAAGTTTCAAATTCTTCTGTTGGTTTTGATCATCGGCCCTCCTACAACAATAACCCTATGTTTAATTGGGTTATTGTTCGTTAAAATTGTTGATTGATAAACCTAGGGTTCGATAGTTACAATTTGGGGATAAGATGTTCTGCAGACTTGTGTAATTAATTATTTCAAAACCATAACCATCACCAACTGATCAACAGATCAGTTGGTTGGTCACTTTTCATAAAACACGAACCGGCCACAGGCCACGGTTCGAGTCCCATAGTGCACGACTTTTTATCTTTTCTTTAAAAGGATTTTAAATCAGTTTCTAACATTACTATATAATTATTTCTAACCTAGATTATTCGTTCTCAGGGTCTAGCCCAGTTGGTGCTGGGCTTGTGATAAAACCCCACCCGGTCTCAGACCCGGGTTCGAGCCTTGGCATACACAAACTCTTTTTTTTTTTTTAAAAACATTTATTAATTATATATTCTCTAATATTTTAAACATGGTTTTAAAATACTAAAACTTCTTAAATTATTTTATGTTATTCTAATAGAAAAGTTTAACATACAATTTTTAGTTTTCCAAAAATTATTATTTATTATATATAATAAATATTTCAAGTTTATTCCATTATAATTATAAAATTCTATAAAAATTATTCTGAGTTTATAAAACATTAAACATTTCTGAAATGATTTTTATTTCTGAAAAATCATTTATTTAATATTTTTAATCAATTTTTGTTATTTTTAATCATAAATAAATCATAATAAATTCATTTTTTAATATTTTTGCACCAAAATTTTATATAAATTATTTCTGTCTATTTAGAACAGAAATACAAATTTTAATTTAAAAATTCTTTAATTTTAATATTTTTATATATTAAAGTTGTATTTTAACAAAATAGAAATAAATAGATTAAATATTCTATTTTTAATAAAATAATTTTATAAAAATTATTTTCATACTTAAAACCTTATAATGTGATCATCTTTAATCTAAAGTTTACAAAAAGACTTTTGTTTATTTATTTATCGAATTTCTTTTATTTAATAAACAATTTAATAATTAATCAAACGAATACTTACCCCCAAATTCGAAACCCTAGAAAATACTTGTAGACTAGAAAGACTTAGACTTATTTGTTACCTTATACATAGGGTAATACTTGGCAACTTTGGGCTACACATACTCTATTTCTCGAGACTTAATACTTTGCTAAGGTGAGTTTACGTAACCATGTTCATGCAATTCTTTATACTTGAAACTTTATACTTAAGCAATTCTACATACGTGTCTAGTTGTAAACTTTAATGCCTCATGACTTAGACAACTACTGTTACACTTAAACTTCAACTTACATAATCATTAGCTATGGCCAAGCCGGCGATACTCAATAATAGATCTATTGGATTGACAATCCCACCTAGATTCGTTGACCATCTTTTATGGGGAACGCGGGTGATTGTTATCGTTTCAACGTGATATTAAGGTGAACCGTGGATGACGGGATGGACCTAAACTTGTCGGAGGTTTGATTATGTTCATACTATACTTCATGTTTATTCATGTAGACTTAAACTTACGATAGACATATGAATTGCTAAACTTTTATTATTCTTAAACTTAATTGCTTGACATGGCTTATGTATTCTCACCAACTTCTTGTTGACCCCCCCTTTTTACAAACTCAACAGGAAATAATGATGCTTGAAGTCTAGAGCTAGCATGAGGAGACAATTTGAAGTTTATGCTTTGTTTGGCTTTTTGATGTATTAGAATTTCATTCAAGACTTGTTATGTATTTTCAATTTTGGAAATTTTACTTTAAATAAATTTCAATTAAAACTTGAATACCATGTGCTACTGTATACTCATTCTTACGTGACACCTCGATGTTTCCGCCATCGGTTGGGGTGTTACATTTATGGGGGGTTTTGGTTGGTTCAACAATACTTGATACACAAGCAATGTATGGAGCAACAGTAGTACTAGAACTTGAACTAGCTAGAGATGAAGATGTACCGCCATGGTATAACTCTGGATTCTGAGGAACTTGTGCTCTTTTCGCCTTCCTCTTTTCCTCCATCTCTTTATTCTCATGCTTTTGGATAAACTCATTGATGGTCAATATTGATACGCATCTTTCTCCTTGAGGACCTCGATGTGTTGATTCCAGTATGGTGGTAATGCATCAGCGAACTTGTTCACCAATTCAGACATCGGTATATTGATCTCATAACTTGAAAGTTTGGTTAACAAGTGACAGTACCTCAGAATCAACTCCTTCAGCGTCTCATTTCCCATATAGTTGAAGTTCTCAAACTCTTTTCTCAACTCCTCCATTCTAAGTTTCCTCGTCTTCTCATTCCCATCGTGACGATTCCTTAACATATCCCACAATTGCTTCGAAGTGGTGCCCGACCTTAACTGATGTAAGAGATCAGTGTTAATGGCCTGGGACAGTTGGGAAAATGCCTTCTTTTCCACAACAAACTTCTTCTTCTCGTCCTCAGCGAGACTCTTTAATGGAATCGATTCACCAGTGTTCTCCAAAACCGGATCAACAAACCCCTTAGCAATCATTTGCCAAGCTTCCGTTCCTTCCAATCCCATTCCCTCTAGATGAATCTTGAACTTGGTCTTCCATTGGTTATAATCAACCATTTCCATTAACTTTGGTGGACGGCTCCCACTACCCGAAGATAAGTCATGAATAAGTGTCGAAATCGCATTGGTAGTCTGAGAGTGTACCGCCGCTGCTGCAACTCCCCAGTAATCATCCATAGGTTGTGGTTGTGGTTGTGCAACTTGTTGGGGCATCGAACTAGTCATCGCCAAAGAGTTAATCGGTTGAGATGGTTGATTAGTCTTCTGAGCAGCTACCGACCAAGGATCCATAGTTGTTTGCTGTTGTGGTGTTGTATTAGGTCGTGGTGTTGTCGGAAAGTTCCACATATTGTCTGAAAAGTATAAAACACGAAACGATTAGAAAAATTTAACAACAGTTTCTACGTTCGACCATTCACTATGATCGTGTGGGCGAATGTGGAAATTATTCCAGATTTGACCGTTTATAAAAGTTCGAATGTAGAAAATAACAGACTCGGTTCACTTTCGACCAAGTTAATCCACTTTTGACCGCCCGACTGGTCGAATGTACAACTGATGGTTGAATGAACAACAATACACTAAAAACTTCTAAGTTCGACCAAATAACACTCCACGTTCGACCAAAAACTCCGTGGTTCGACCTAAAAACTCCACTCTCGACCAAATCTCCCTAGGTTCGACCCTTTCATTTTGAAAAACGGTTATACTTTGAAAATCAGTTATTTTGATCCAAAATTTTCAAATGTTGATGAAATTTGATGATCTTATGCAGGTTTTGCTTCGGATTGGATTTGGAACAAGTTTAACAACGAGAATTTTGAATTTTGTCCATGAAAACAAGTTCAAATCAATGAATTATCACCAAATTCAAATGTTAAATGAAAAACAGAAAAGTTTTGATCAAAATTGGGTCCAAATCAACTGAAATATTATTAATTCGTGGTTGTTTGATCCTTTTGGCTCTGATACCACTTTGTATATGTAAAGGATCGGCTATTCAAACAAAGAATATGATCAAACAAGTTCAATTCAGGTGCGGAATCCCTGAATTGATCACGAAATGATAATAAAACTAGCAAAACACACAAATCATCTCAAACGTTTTCATTTCATTCATAAACATTGTTAATAATCCTTACAAAGCTTGTTTATAATGATTAAACTCAATTACAGACTTGACAAAAACCCTAGGGACACACACACTCTGAGAGGGAAACAAAATGACCAAAAGTTAAACATTCAAAATTGATTCAGCCTTATATAGACCTGCACATTCGCCCAAAGGACTTTGTCGAATGTGCAGGTTCGACCATTTAAGGTGGGCGAATCTGGACATATGTACAAACAAAACTACATTCGACCTCCCAGAGCTCCCTTCGACCAAACTATTCTACCTTCGACCATCTGATTTCCACCTTCAACCGTCCGTAATCAGTAATACATTTTAGAATTCGCAATTCAATAGCACTAGTCGCACTTTCGTGTATCTACAATTCTATGCCACATGATAGATTCTTTCTCAGTAGCCTTCGATAGAAAACACGTCACTTGCCCATGTGCTGTTATAGCTTTGCTCATATCTATAATATACCGATTATTAACGCTTGGAGCCTTCAACATGATCCATTCCTTTGGTATTTTAAAACCAAGTTTTAGGATGTAACACGATTTATCATCAAAATGCACAGAGAACATCTTATCACAAATCTGTGACACACTCAAAAGATTATGATCGATCTGTTTCACATACGAAATTTTCTCGAAACTCACAATCCCATTGCTCACACATTCTTCCATCCTAATATACCCTCATTTGTTTATAGCAAAAGCAACATAACCTCCATTGATGTTCTTTATATCGAATAGGAACGCCATGTCCCCTATCATGTGCCCAGAAGCTCCACTGTCAACAATCCAAAGATTGCTAACAGGGCAAGCTGGAACTCCCTGCACCAATCATCAAATAATTAGTTTTTATGAGGGAACCAAGCCTTTGTGGTCTTGGGTATTTGAGTATCAACATTTGAGTCATTCAAAGAAACATTCTTTTCAGAAGCATTTAAAATATCCTTCTTTTCAGCAATCGGTTTCACCAAAACTTTCATTTTAGGAACCGCTTATACCGATTCTTTTGAGGTTGACGTAGAGCCTCCTAAAGAACCCTTAGGTGACTAAGACTGCTCCGATCATTTCAAGATACGAATTTGTGTTTGAGATTTAGATTTAACATCCTCAGTTTTCTTTGAAACGACTTTCGGTGGTGCATTCTTGGTTACCTTGTCTGATTTAATACACGAAGGTCTAGCGACTGACTTAGCAGGTGGTTTAGGAAAAATCTTCTGCTTATCATTCACTGTGTTCACCATTGGTTTATTCAATTTCTTCTCCATGGGAATTCAATTGCGATTGTTATAGACAATCGGTCGGTTTTTTCTTTGTGGATAAAATTGTTGTCGAGGATAAAACTGTCTTCGAGGATAACCGACATTCAAATTCCTTTGGTTCTGCCTATACTCAACCTCATGCCTCTTTTGTCTCACATATGGGCAGTGAGTAAGTAAATGCCCTCTCTCCCCATGTTTGAAACATGCACTGTATTCCTCGAAAGGATGAACATCATGATACTTAGTAAATGTGTTAACAGGGTATTGGTCATTAATACACTTTTGCCTTAAACTCTCTGGAGCGGTCTCCAGTGGGTAAGCCGGTTCCACAAATGCATTCACTTTGTTGAAGGGATTAACAAACTGAATTACATGAACCTTTTCTTTCTTGGCTTCATGACCATACAGTTGTCTAATTAACTCTGGTGGAAAGTCATTTGTACTTCTGATTTTGGAAACCAAATAGTACTTTCTTGCTAGATTTTAGCAAATTTTGAGTAATTGACAAACTGTATAGGTACTTTCTTGCTAGATTTTAGCAAATTTTGAGTATTTGATCAGATCCTTGTATCCGATAAAATATTTTGACTGGGTTGTCATCTGATTCTTTTGCATCATTTCTTATCTGATGATGTCGGCTTATTTTCAGCTTTGGGAGGAAGTTGAACCTTAGGTGCCAGATCGCACTCAATGTGATTTTTCAGAGGAGTATCAGCATTCTTCTTAGGTTCATCTTCCTCACAGTCAGATTCATCATCAGATACAGCAACAACATTCTCATCATTCATTCCTAGTGCCTGTCTTACATCAGAATGCAGATCACCCATAATAGAGGTGCTTGATTTGCTTTATGACGTGGAATCAGTTTTATCTGAACTCTCCGGTGTCACAGCATCAAGATTATGATTTTCAAACTACACCGGAGATGGAACAGATTTGTAGTTGACACTGTTAGGAATGCTTTCCTTGTTCGACACATCGACAATGTAGTCCAAAACATAGGCCACATTGAGATAACTCTCCAATTTCTTGTTAACTTTTTCTGAAAAAACATTTGATTTTTGCCATTTCAAGTTTTGTTTCTTCAATCTCATTAATATATTGTTGTTTATGGCAATTTGTTTATTTAAAAGGGTTTTAGTCAATTCAGAAACATCTTTCTTGTAATTTTCTAAAGTTTTGTTTAAAGTTCTCTCATTTTTACAAAAAGTTTCAGTGGCAGTTTTAGCACATTCCAAATCATATCTTAAACTCAAAATTTCTTCTTCAAGTCTATCACACTTACCAAGCAAATTAACACAATCATTGCATTTAGGAAGTGAGTTAGAACTTTCTAGGTTTGTTGAGTCTGTCATAGCCATGAGAGCAAAGTCAGCTTCCTTCCCAGAGAAAAACTTCGAATAATCCACTTTGGTAAATGCATCATCTACCATGCATGACTTCTTACTAATCAGGAAGTCGGCCTCTACAAGGACTTGCTCTACATCAGCATCAAGTGAATTAACACTTGATTCAGAATCAGTCTCGCTCTCAGAATTGGAATAATCAGACTCCTGAACATCAGAAACTTCACTAACAGATTCAACAACCGTCTCAGACACGGTCTATTTAACTACCTGTTCATCTACTACCTCGGTCACAACTTCTTCAGCAACCTCCTCTTTTACCAATTCTTCAATTTTCACCGGTTCCTCTTTCACAACCTCTTGTGCAAAGCATGCAATGTTTCCTCCAGAAATCTCTTCAACACCTAGTTGCATGTCGTTCCAATTAAAGCCCTCATCTAGCTGTATCCCCAACGCTTGGTTTTCATTTTGGTCTTGGTTAATTGGAGTGGTAATTGGAACAATGGTCCTTTCACGGTTAGGTGTGGTTTGAGTTTGGTTAGGTGTCGATGTTTGTCTTTGGTTGGAATTTTACGAGGTATTTTGTCGGTGTTGATAGTTGTTTTGGTTTTGGAAGTTGTTTTGATTGTTTAAGTTTTGATGGTTTTGGTAGTTTCAGTTGAAAGGGTTACGGTTTCCTTGTTGTTTGGGTTTGGTGCATTCCCGAGCAAAGTGACATTTTGTTCCCCAATTGTAACATGTTACTTTTTCTTTGTTTAAACCATAAGACGTGTTCGGTGATGTAGCAAAATCAGTCCTACCCGTTCTCTCCATAAACTCGGTTTCTCTCCTCACAACACATGTAAACGCCCAGTGAATATTGATTAATTTTATCTCTTCTTTATCAATCCGTGAATAGTCCTCATTCGTCAAATTGTTGTTACCAATTTGACTTGCTATAAGTCCATTATATGAAGCAACATGCTTTTGGGGTACTTCCACTATCACATAGTCCATGTTAGATGTCTCTAACACGAAGGAACTTGAGCAAGATGGAGCTTGACAAACATTCGGTACGGATTGCTGAGTAGGTGTGGAAACGGTTAAGGACCGTTTCCATGGATCGATTAAACAGTTACAACTCGGTTTTAGATGGAGATTGGAGATGAAACAGAAATAGATGAAAACCACGTCAACATATATTCGTATTACACCAGTAACGATTATAGATATTGTCATCAGTAGGATTAACATCTATCTCGGGGCCAGGGGAGGTCAGGCATGACCTCCGCTAGAGAGCATTCTAAGCACAAACTCACAATATTTTTGAACTCAACACATGAGATTGCTATTTATAGACCACAACTGAAATTTTCGTTCGACCTATCGTGGGTACGAACCAACTGGTTCGACCCTATGAAAGCATGAACCAAAACTTCTAGTTTTGGTTTGACCCTTCGAAAGCACGAACCAAAATCTAAATTTCTTGGTCGACTTAAACAAATGCATAAGATTCATAAAATGCCCTTATGGATCACAACAATCTCATGTTATACAACATATAACTCAACCCTAGTCTATTCCACAACGACGACCACACACAAAGTGCATCAACAATAATAATTAAAAGTAGTGATTGTTTCACAAATAAGCTTGTGAATCCTAGATAGGCGCAAACAAACTATGCACATATTCAAATGATAATACCATAACTAAAATCTTAGGGTTTTATAGATGTAAGGTGGATATTAACTTCCTCTTGGACATATCCATTTTTAGGCACCATTCCATTCATGTTAACCCTAAATAATAAAAATAAACCCATACATAACTTGGCCTCATCGTAGACATTTCATTTTAATAAAAAAATCCTTAATGAAGATAAAAGCATCATCATTGTTATCATAATCTTTCTACAAATACCAAGTTGCTATGGTAAATCCCAACTTTACCAGAACTCATAACAACAACCCTTAGATTAATTTTCATGCACAAGTCTCTAACAAAGCCAAGCAAAGACTAACCTTCGTAACCAAAACACATCTCTTTAAAGTCGCTGTATAGTTTAGTGTCCACGCAACCGACAACACCAACTTGGTACACCACTAGGCCGCAAGTAACCCAACAACATCACCACAGTACACAAACCCCATCATCTGCCATCGCCACCGTAACCGTGTCAACCTTCTTCATTATTGCCGATTACTCTACTGACCACCACTATACGCAACAACAATCGCCTGTACCGTTGCTAACTACCCGCACCGACACCGCTCCTCCATAGCCAAACATCACCATCTAGCACCATCTAACACCATCACAACCATAACCGGACACCACCTTCATCGGACATAACCATCACAGTAGTTGTACCGGATCACAACCATCACCCTATGCATCAACCGTCGCAGCTACCGCCATCATACCCATAAAAATCCTTGAATGAAACAAGATCAAGAATCGAGTAGGAGGGTTACCTGAATCGTGAACAGAATCCTGGAACCCAAGCCTTCTCCTTCCTTTTCATCCCTCTCTCTTTCTCTTTCTCTGCTCGAGCCCTCTCGCGTCCTCTTGTCTACTACCGTCCATAACCCTGGATCACATACCTTGTGATCTAGGGTTTTGTCTAATAATATGAAACTCATAGTTACATTTAGGACCCCTCCACTTCCATATGTAATTAAGTTGTTCCCAAAGTTTTTAGTTCATCTTTAAAGAATGACAAAACGAGTCCCTCTAATTTTGTTAAATAACTTTTACCCATTAATACCCGTCAACGCTTCAATTTAAAAAAAATAACTGGGCCCTCTAAGTTAATGTAATAAAACCTTACGTGTCAATTGAAAGAAATAATCATGGTGGCATCCACCATTTTCATGATAAATCGAGCCCCTGTACGGTAAAACATTGAGTCGCTTTCTTTCCAAATTAGCCAATTCATAGAGCACATGAGCGCCAACAATAGCATAATCTTCTTAGATCCCACTAGATACCTGATAATTTTAATAAGGCCTGCCCGATCTTCGACCCCACTTTAGTTTCTAGCAAGGATATAAACTAGCTCACAAAATGAGTAATTTTTATTCAAATAATTAATTTGCAAATAAAACTTATTTGATAACAACCTAGCTAGTTGATTTTGTCTAAATAATATGTGGCAAATTTTCGGGATGCTACAAGTCTCTAGTCACTTCACTGCTCAGATACTGCTTGAATCCCCCATGGATGAGATTTGCACATTCATGGACAAGGATAAAGTAGCTCTTCAGAAATCAGGGGCCTTCCCTGAGACTGCAGTGTTCCGACCTTATGATCGGAATGCTAAATCAGACTTTTCCTCCAAATGTGAGTGTGTTTTCTACACCTCCCATTCCATCTTGGCCTTAAATATCCCTTCCCTAATTTCATCCAAGAGTTCTTTGATAAAAAATGGATGGCTTATGCCCAGGCCATGCCTGAGGTTTGGAAGATTTTGATGGTGTGCAATAGAATTGTCGAAAACCATGGCATTCCTTTGCAAATAGGGGATCTGTCTTATATCTATAAGTTGAAAACTCATGGTTCAAACCATTTTGTGCTTCAATAGATCAATAAACCCCCCCCCTTTTTTGCACAATGCATCAAGTTTGAAAGGTCTTGGAAGTCAAAAATTTTCTTTGTTATAAGGGATTCCATCCTAGATGGAGATAACATCCCTATATCCTGGTTGAAAAGTGGTAATATCCTTAAAAAATAAATTTTTATAGGTATATACTGAGGATGTAACTAATATTTAGATTTTTTTGTTTTATAGGTGCTTCCTTTGTGAAACTTTATCCTCCCCTATACGATTCATTCATCCATGTGAAATAGGTTAGAGACTTACCTCAACCAGCAAAGACCTTTGAGATTGAAGAAAGCATGCGTACAATCAAAACCACGACAATGTCACGTGAGTTGCCTTCTGCATCCTTAGGATGTTACATTCATATAATAGTTACTAATGTTATTCTCCATTATATTAGCTAGGAAAGTAGCCTTCTTTGACCTAGATAACATCGACAGACAAGATGTCTCCAAGATTGCGAAGGTCACATCTCCTTCAAGCTCTAGGATGGCTAGTCCTCTTCCCAAGCCTAAAGCTCAATCCTCCAAAAAAAAGGAAGACTGATGTTTCCACCACAGGCTCTGATGCATCCCCATTTGAGGGTCTCACCCCTCAGGATGTTCTTGCCAAGATCTCTCACTATTATCTCTAGGTACAGTTTCATCCTGAAGATGTTAATAGCAATTTTGTTATTAAAATATACAACAGAGAACTTACCTTCTTTTATCTTCTTGTTTTTTCATGGGCATGATTATGTGCTCTAATCTCTGGATGACACGGCTGCCCAACTTCAGGAAACCACTACAGCTTTAGAGGATACCAGAAGGATTTCCCTTGCAAGAGGGAAACATCTTGAGGATAAGCTGGCAAAGGTGGAAGCTCACTTGAAGAAGGCTCTAGATGAGAAGATCAAGGCCACTAAAGAGCATGAGAAGGAGATCGAGGAGTACAGGCAGGGTTTAATCAACTCTGCTACCATCTATGTCCTCCAAGCTAGGGTTAAGATAACCCTTCAAGCCAAAGATCCCAACTTCAATCAAGACGAATGGGCTATTGATGCTTGGCAAGCAAAGATCATAAGCTAGGGTGGAAAAGAGGTGGTCTATACTCCTACTCCTCTTCAGATTGAATGTCCTAAGGATGCAGCAGAGGAGCTTGTGGAGAACATCCTGCAGATAGCCAAGGAAGCTGAAGCAACAGTTGGCGATGAGGGTAATGATGCCTAGGCCTATACCCACTTTTTTAGAATGTCTATGGTGGTAGTTTTTATGGTTATTGGCATGTGAACAATTTCAAACTATTTTATTTTGGTATGTAATTTGAACAAGTAAAAGGTTAGGGTGGAGGGACCCTATGTTTTTTTGGACGAAACCCTAATCTTTGTGACCTGGCCCTTAAGTGTTGACCCCTGGTGAATGGGTCCTAGTTTAGGATGAAGCCAAGGGTTAGCACATTTTATATATAAATAAAATGGCAAACTTTTGGTTTTATATCTTCTGCACTTCCCTTTGTTATCTTGCTACATTCATAATGAACATATATACAATACGATAGAAAATGCAAGTTATAGAGGTATACCTTTAACTTCAGATGAATTAGCAAACAATCTCCAAAGCAACCTAACAAATAATTAAAGAATTAGCCTTGGATCAAATTAAACCATCCTAAGGATGTCCCCAGTGCCAAATCCTTGTTTCATCCATAGGATATATTCCATCTTTACCAGGATATCCATAACTTCTTATATCATCCTTAAGATGCACCTCATCATCTTCAGGATGTCCCCAGTGTTAAATCCTTGTTCCATTATCTCCAAATACTTCTGGCGTTATATACTTGAGATACTTCTGATTTCAATAGTCTTGGGAACAAGTAAAAAAAACAATTCAAAAATACTTAAGAGTAATTTTAAGCTGTAGAATACAGACAAATAAAGATGATATTGTGGGGATAAACCAAACTGGCGACAAGGCATAAGTTAATACTGGGGACAAGCCCACCTGGCATTATAGCCTAAGGATAACTGGTGACAAGGCCCAAGGATAACTGGCATTATAGCCTAAGGATAACTAGCGATCGGGACAAATAGTTAAGAGACATTGAAAAATGCCTAAACCTTGAGGATTCAATTTATATCCCAAAGATGATGAAATTGTCATCCACTGTAGCTTGTACTGGTCCCACCATCCTAAAGATATACACGAATAACGTGCGCTACAGGCGGGGTGTATAAACCCAATTCGTGTGAAAGGTGAAAACCTTTAAACCTTAAGAAGGTATTAGATACCTTAGCGTAGGAGAGGGTGGCCAAACCCTAGTCTACAATGATCCATCTTCATGATAACTTTGGAAAATTCTCAGGATCGACTATTTTCTAGACCATGTTTAGTTGAGATGCAATCATAATGGTTAAATTAAATGGTGAATGATCACCATAGAGTCCCGAGAGACTAATGGGTCAATCTAGAATGTATGCAGGAGATCAATTCTAATGCGTGCTAATGCGCTTAGAATTGATCAAATTGAGAACAATCATATGAAACAGTGAAAATCTAAGTCCGTAAGGACTTAGAAGTTTTTAAACATGTCATTGAGTCAAAAACAATGGATTTCAATCAAGAAGTGTCACCACGGATGGCCAAATTGAAAGATTTGGCTATAAGGGGCATTTTGGGAATTTAAAGATTTACTAAAGGTTAAATCTAGAAACCAAGTCATAATGACACAAAACGGACAATGCTTTTAGTTTAACATGTGTCCAATGAGATGACAATATTATTTCTACGCCTTTGGTGTGATTAAGAAGTGTCTTGTATAGTCTAGGGCCTTAACTAGTCGATTTGGGCAAAAATCGACATAAACATTTAAAACCAAGAACCGGGCCATAGGGACATAATCCGGGTGATATTTTTAGTTAAACAAGTGTCAAATGAGTCAACAATATGATTGTTATGCCTGTTGAACGGTCAAATAAGGCTTTGTATAATCCATGGCCTTAACGGGTCGATTTAGGTAAAATCAACATAAGCATTGAATAACCGAAAGGGTGTATTTGATTTTCAGAAATGATATCTTATATGCATGATAATATGGTATCAATGAGTCCTCAAGTGTTCCTCGGAATAGCTAAGAACATAAGTAAAAGAGATGCGAAAAGTGGGGAAAAGCAAGCAAAAACAATGAGTTTTTCAGCCAGTGGCCAACGTAAGCTATGTTGGCAGCGTAGCTTACGTCAAGCCCTCTTAGGAAATTTGGCCAGTGTCCAGCGTAGCTTACGCCAGGACCTCTCACAAAATTTGTCCAATGGCCAGCGTAGCTTACGCTGGCAGCGTAGCTTACGCCAGACCCTCTCGGGAAATTTTATCTAGTGACCAACGTAGCATTTGCTAGAAGCGTAGCTTACGGAGGAATATAATCCCAAAATATTTTCTTTGTATTACAAACTCGTTCGTTCCGTTTTGACGTGTACGAGCGTGTTAACTATTTAAAAGGTGTTATTATCAACACAACTAACCATTATTTATGTAATGGTGCTAGGTATACCTTTGATGGAAATCCCGGAGCAAGGATCGAGTCGGGAGAAGAACCGAACACACCCGAACGCTCATCAAGCTTCCGCATTAGAATTCAAGGAACTCTCGACAAAACGCAAAATCTTAGTATATGTTTTAACTATTAAAATGTATAAATAATTGTGAATCGAATATGTATTTGATCACAACGGTTTACTGTTTCTCATAATTTAAAAAGTTTTAATCGGGAGTGGTTTTACGTAAGGTCAAAACCCGTATGATTAGGCGTTGATCGCGTGATTACGGGTTAGGGTCTTACAAGTGGTATCAGTGCCATTGGTTTGAGGGATCCGAGTGTCGAGAAGATACTTGGACTCAAACTGTGCGCTCAAGTGTTGAAGGGTGTTCAGTTCAGGGCTTGATCAAGGAATCCGGTAAGTAATATTTACAATAACAATCCGGTTTGATCGCGTAGATAAATGCTATCACAAAAGCTTGGTAAGGAAGTGGTTGGGCGGCTTGAAGCCTATCCAAAGGTTTATTCAGGCAACGAAATTCTTGTGTAACAAGAATTCTAACATTATTTGTAATGATGTATACTAATACTGACATTTCATGTTACTAATCAATTGGAATTGTAAATGTGACAGGGATGAGAACATTTTATTCGATCGAGATAGGATCGAATGATACACCCAATGAGGTGGTGGAGGATCTAGGAGCACGGTGGAAGGCATGCTCACCAAGGACCAAGTCAAGTAACGACTCAGACAAGCGGGTTGATAAAAAGAAGGGGAACACATGAGCACGTATCAATCAGGTACTTGCCCTAAATCATAGTAAGTGCACAAGTAGGCAATTATCACACGAAGAGTGGTAATTGCATACACAATCAAAGAGCAAAATGGGAAAGGTGTATAGTTCAAAATAATGAACGACCAATGCACAAACTTAACTTGAACGTCGAAACTGGGTTGGGGGTAATCATCCCAAACTAACGTTTAAAATCTAATAAATGCTAGAGTCACGTAGTGGTCATATCAATGGGTATGAACACACAAAGTTTTAAGAAATGAAAACACATCGTCGGTTTTAAATGAGTAAAGGTAAACCAAAATACCCAATAAATATCAAGAAAAAGGTTTTACCAAATAAAATAGGGGACACAAGCATGAGCTGAAAATTTGTTTGCATAGGGTGTGATGCCTTAATTATAATAAGTCCGTGTGTACAATATATGAATTACTTACCCTGGCCAGGTAAGTGTTAAACATATGATACAATGGGTTTCTTATAATTAATACATATGCAATCTATGTAGCAAAGGCTTAGTAAGTGTGAGGTGCCGGGAGAATTTGGACGTAGTCAACTGTCTAACACGGCAGGGATGCGATCAATGCAAGACCTTGAGCGAGGCACCAGTTGAAATACGCTGGGCTAGCAGAGAGGACAATATACTGAGGCATTTTGGACGTAGTCCACTGTCTAACACGGTAGGGATGCGATTCATGCAAGACCTTGAGCGAGGCACCAGCTTATAAGCTGGGCTAGCAAAACGGGCAATATACTATACGAGTTACCTTGTGTTGTTACAGAGATAGACTTGAACCTTAATCAAGGTTGAGTCATAAGTAAATTAGGTTTGTAATTAGACTTGAACCTTAATCAAGGTTGAGTCATAAGTAAATTTGGTTTGTATATAGACTCAAAAATCAAGGTTGAGTTATAAGTAAATTTGGTTTGTAAATAGACTTGAATCTTAATCAAGGTTGAGTCATAATCACATTCGGGTAAGTCATAAATCTTCGGATTAATGACATAAACAGCGGACATGGGCCGAGATAACTCAGTAAGTCATAAATCTTCAGAATAATGACGTAAACAACAGACTTGGGCCGTGAAGTAAGTCATAAACCTATGAATTGATGACATAAACAGCAGACTTGGGCCGTGATAAAACAGTAAATCATTCAACCCTCAGGTTAATGATGAAAAAGTGTAAAGTGTGATAACATTAGCTTGTACAGTTGATACAATCTAATGCAAACTGTGATAAATTTAGATTGTACAGTTGGTATAATCTACAATCTAATGCAAATCATGATAACATTAGGTTGTACAGTTGGTACAAACTAATGCAAACCATGGTAACATGGGATTAGTCGATACAACTCGTTGTAATGTCAAATCAACGCCATTTTATTGTGAAAAGAAAACCAACCTCAACTTATGTTGAGAACGGTAAATCAGAAGAAAGGATTTTAAGAATATAAGCATTCTAAATAGATAAATGATAGAACTATGAAACACAAAAGTCTTTAAACGATTCGGTTACGGCAATAACCACCAATCGAGTTAGCAAAACGAGAACTTGGGAAACCCAAATTCAAATTGACGGACACAAAATAGAGATGTTATGGGAAAAAGCCCAAGCATAAAGAACCAGGATAGCTTACTTGGTGTAAGGATAGAAAAAAAATGGTAAGCCTTAGGGTTATACCTTAGAATAAGATACTTGAAACATAGGAGCCTAGCAAACCGGCTAGGTAAAGTATGGGAATTGGTAACAATTTCCACAATGATCACGAAGGTTGAAGGAACCCAATAGATGGCAAATTCATAGAATAGGGATTAGCCAAGGAAAGGAAAACGTTAGTGTAAAGCAAAGTCTGTTTAGAACATTCTAGCAAACCTAAAAGAAACGAGATTTGGATTCGGGGATGAATCCAAGGGGCTAGAAAACGGCTATGACTAAAAAGTCGGGTTAGTCTTGGAAACCAAGATAAATTACTTGTTGTTAATAGATGCATAGGCATACGTACGTATTCATAATGCAATCAAGTAACCCAGTAGATGCTTTAGGGGGTACAATAGAACGGACCCTTAAATCATTACATCCTTCGGGATAATAGTAGACGGGGATTAGTCTACGGTTCTAGGGAAGGCCTATGAGGAACATAAGTATCTAAAATGTCGGGTAGGGGGTAGGTATGTAGGTATTGCCCCTAGTTAACCGAAAGCATAGAGTAACTAAAGTCACATTATGAAAGCTAAGGCTTTCATATAATAATCGAAAGGTTAGAAAGCCGAGAAAAGAGATGATAGCCCTAGGTATATAATACTAATTAGTGATGAGGTTTTAAAACGACAAAACAACGAGTGGTCCTAAAATTTGGTTTGGGGATAAACTAAAATTCCTCATGATATCCAAAACAACTACAAGAGAAAGGTTTCGGGGAAGAAACCTCTTTAAGGGGGGGTAGAGTTGTAACACCCGGAAATCTTGTTTCGCCTAAATACGCCATTAGGCGTAATTGATAAAGTATCGAAAGCGAATTTAGCGGTGGATGTTTTAGTCAACGGATAAAAACGAGACTAAAACCCACTACAAGATACTAATCTATTTAATGTTATAATCTAAAAGCAAACCGAGACTAAAACTTGAGGGACCATTGTTGCCAAATGACAAAGTGAGTTTTATTAATAACAATAAAACAATAAAAACATACACAAAGTGTTTGTGTGTCGTATGATGATCAGGAGATCATCTCCTTAAACAACCAAAACCCTAAACACTCAAATTCAAGCTCAAATCCAAGCTAAATCAAAGGGGTTTCGATGCATGAGCTAAAATCCGGATTATCCAAGCTTATTACACAAAAAGGTATCATTTATTTGGTACAATTTGATGTTAAATCCGTTTTTGATCATGGTGAAAAATTAGGGTTTTACAAAAAAGTGAATGTGTATGTTGTTGGAGGTTTCCCTAACCTTAGGGAGCCCCAAACATTTTTAATTTGAGTATAAATAGCACTTTACATGTGTTCTTGCCATGTTCATATGACTATGTAATATGTGAAAATTTGGGTTTATACCTCTAGGTGGATACTACATAAGGTTCGTAGTTGTGATAACTCTTAGGAGTTATTATAATGAGAAATTAGACTAAGAAGTCTAGATAACATGATATGGTGATGTTTAGCTAAATGGGTATGCTTTGGCTAACTTAAAACTCATGAAAATCAATTGAATTGGTGAGTGCACACCAAGTGTTTGATAAAATGCTTGAATGAGGAAATAAATGTGTAAACATGTATGAACATGAATGCTTGAAATGTGAGGTTGAGCTAGAGGTAAAATGAATACATGAATGCCATGGATAATGAAAGAAATCCATATAATGTACTCTAACAAAACAAGGTTTGACATGTCCCTAAGTTAGGTACAAGAACTAAGGATGCAAACGGGTCAAACGGATGCAAGCTCAATGCGCATGGAAGCAAGAATGGATATGAGGTGAGTTCTACTTACACTACTAGACTATGAACATGGGTCAAGTGTTGTATATCTTGGTTTTAAATTTTGATGTGGGAAGAAGGTATGACCCCCAAGGGGTGAAACCTATTAAATGGGCGATTTATGCGTACACATGTTAAAACAAGATTTATGGTAATAAAGGAATCAAAGTGTGTTGATCAAATGATGGAAATCATCAATTGGGTCAATAGACAAAACTATGTGGTAATCAAGAATCTAAACTCAAGGTTTGATAAGGAAAACAATCGCGTGAATAAGGAAGATATGCAATATGGGTAAATGGGTCAAGTGGGATTGCCACTAGCCTATAGTTAAAGTTGGATTATCATAGGATTATGAACCGCAAGACTTAATGTCAAATGGTGAATGATCACCATTGAGTCCCGAGAGACTAACGGGTCAATCTAGAATATTTGCAGGAGATCAATAGGAGGTTGGGCACTCGATGCCTAAGAAATCATAATGGGTGCAAGTCATGGGTCAATGCTACTCGGTAAGTCTGTAGTTAAATAAACGTCTTTGGGCGAAGCAATATGGGTGCTAAAGCAACCCACATGAAGTGTGGGTGCCAAATAGGTAAGTTATTTTCAAAACTATGTCTAATGCGTGCTAATGCCCTTAGAATTGATCAAATTGAGAAAAATCATATGAAACAGTAAAAATCTAAGTCCGTAAGGACTTAGAAGTTTTTAAACAGGTCATTGAGTCAAAAACAATGGATTTCAATCAAGAAGTGTCACCACAGATGGCCAAATTGAAAGATTTACTAAAGGTTAAATCTAAGAACCAAGTCATAATGACACAAAATGTGCAATGCTTTTAGTTGAACATGTGTCGAATGAGATGACAATATTATTTCTACGCCTTTGGTGTGATTAAGAAGTGTCTTGTATAGTCTAGGGCCTTAACTAGCCGATTTGAGCAAAAATCGACATAAACATTTAAAACCAAGAACCGGGCCATAGGGACATAAACCGGGTGATATTTTTAGTTAAACAACTGTCAAATGAGTCAACAATATGATTGTTATGACTGTTGAATGGTCAAATAAGGCTTTGTATAATCCATGGCCTTAACGGGTCTATTTGGATAAAATCAACATAAGCATTGAATAACCAAAAGGGTGTATTTGATTTTCAGAAATGATATCTTATATGCATGATAATATGGTATCAATGAGTCCTCAAGTGTTCCTCGGAACGGCTTTGAACATAAATAAAAGAGATGCGAAAAGTGGGGAAAAGCAAGCAAAAACAATGAGTTTTTCAGCCAGTGGCCAACGTAAGCTACGTTGGCAGCGTAGCTTACGTCATGCCCTCTTAGGAAATTTGCCCAGTGTCCAGCGTAGCTTACGCTAGCAGCTTAGCTTACGCCAGGACCTCTAGCAAAATTTGTCCAATGGCCAGCGTAGCTTATGCCAGACCCTCTCGGGAAATTTTATCTAGTGACCAACGTAGGTTACGCTGGAAGCGTAGCTTAAGGAGGAATGTAATCCCAAAAACTTTGCTTTGTATTCCAAACTCGTTCTTTCCGTTTTGACGTGTATCAGCGTGTTAACTATTTAAAAGGTGTTATTATTAACACAACTAACCATTATTTATGTAATGGTGCTAGGTATACCTTTGATGGAAATCCCGGAGCAAGGATCGAGTCGCGAGAAGAACCGAACACACCCGAACAGTCATCAAGCTTCCGCATTAGAATTCAAGGAACTCTCGACAAAACGCAAAATCTTAGTATATGTTTTATCTATTAAAATGTAAAAATAATTGTGAATCAAATATGTATTTGCTCACAACGGTTTATTGTTTCTCATAATTTAAAAAGTTTTAATCGGGAGTGGTTTTACGTACGGTCAAAACCCGTATGATTAGTCGTTGATCGCGTGGTTACGGGTTGGGGTCTTACAATTTGCATCATGAAGATGTTTTCTTGCAGTGGGAATAACCATTTCTGTCGGAATCATGGCTTACCAAAAACCAAAGAAAATGGTGTTTGGCCAGTTGCATTATTAGAAATCGTTCTATCAGCTCACAACACAAATGGAAATTGTTCTACCCATTTCCCTTTCTTCTGGCCCAACTTCTTCAAAATGTTGACAATAATTTTGTTGGAGGATTCTGCTTGTCCATTAGCCTGAGGATGGACAGGTGTTGAAGTTATCATCTTGATCCCCCAGCTTTCACCAAAGTTTGTTGTCCTCTTGCTGAGGAATTGAGATCCATTGTCACAAATGATCTCGGCTAGAATACTAAATCTTGTCAGGATGTTTCTCTTGATGAAGGATACTATTTCCTTATCCCTAACTTGCACAAAAGCCTCAGCTTCTATCCATTTGGAGAAATAGTCGGTCATGGCCAACATGAACACCTTTCCACCAGGAGTTCTAGGCAATTTCCCCACTATATCCATTCCCTATTTCATAGAAGGCCATGGAGAGACAAAAGGATACAATGGTTCAACTGGATAGTGTAGGATGTTGATGTGCCTTTAGCATGCATTACGCTTTTAAGAATATAGCATAACATCCTTCTTAATTGTTGGCCAATAATATCCTATCCCGAGGGTCTTTGAATATAAAGCTCTTCCACCTGTATGGTTTCCACAATCTCCTTCATGGATATCCTTGAGTACTTTCTTTACTTCTTCCTTGTTGAGACATCTCAAGTATGGACCTGCAAGGGATTTTCTGTACAATATATCATTTATGATAATAAATTTTGATATCTTCATCTTGAATGCCCTAGCGTTTTCTCCATTTGGGATATCACCATCCTTAAGATACTTCACTATAGGGGCCATACAAGATGAATCATCCTGATCTTGAGAACTAAGGAAAGTGTTATTCTCAGGATGCAACTCTTCAGTATCCGGTTTCAGGATGTGGATAATTAGGATTTTGGATCCTTCTGGAAAATCAGAGAGGATCCCTCGTTCGCCAATGCATCAGCCTCAGCAATCTCTTCTTTGGGTACATGTGTTAGTGCAAAATTTTCAAAGGAAGATGCTAACTTTCTTACTATTTCAAGATATATATCTAACTTTTCACCCTTAACTGTATAAGAGCCATTGAAATGGTTATTCATCAACAAGGAATCAACATATACTTATATATTCTTAATATTCATATCTTTGGCAAGATGAAACCAGCAATGAGAGCTTCATATTCAGCCTCATTATTGGTAGTTTTAAATTCACACCTAATTGTCTGGGGTATTCTGTCCCATTGTGGTGATTTCAGTAGTATCCCTAACCCATTACCTCTTACATTCGAAGCACCATCTGTGTATAAAGTCCATTTTTTCATATTTTCATTTAATTATTGGACCTCTAAATCTAATTCATTCAGGATATCACTACTGAAGTTAACCACAAAATCAGCTAAATCTTGTTAATTGATTGTATTTCTAGGTTCATAGACCAAGTCATAGGAACTCAATTTTACAAACCATTTTGCCATCCTTCCAGACATCTCTGGTTTTCTAAGTACATTCTTAATAGGATAATTACTTTTGACATGATTTCTATGTGTTTCAAAATAGTGCCTTAACTTGGTCGAAGCCATGATTAAGGCCAAAATAAGTTTTTCAAGATGAGAGTACCTTGTTTCAGCATCCAATTGAGTTTTAATTACATAATATATAGGATGCTGCTGACATTCGAAGTCTTTTACCAAAATTGCACTAATGGCATTTCCAGAAACAGCAAGATTTAACGATAGGGTTTAACCATCCTCAGGCTTCATCAAGAGTGGGGCTGCTGCTAAGTATTCTTTCAACTTTTGTAATGCCTCCTCGTGCACTTGTCCCTACTTGAATCTTTTATTTTTCCTCAGGATGTCATAGAAATCCTTGCAATTTTCTGATGACTTCAAGATGAACCTTTTCAAGGCTGCTATCCTGCCAGTCAATCTTTGCACATCCTTGATATTCGTTGGGGATTTGAGATCTAGGATAGCTTTGATTTGTTTTTGGCTGGCTTCGATTCCTATCTTGGTCACTAAGTATCCAAGAAATTTGCCAGCACCAACCCTGAAGTGATATATAGCTAGATTCAGCTTCATGTTATATACAACCAGGATATCAAATGCTTCTTTGCAATCCTGAAGATGATCTTCTGCTCTTTTGGACTTAACCACCATATTGCCAATGCATAGTTCCATAGTATCTCCAATCTTGTCTTTAAACATCATGTTCACCTATCTTTGGTATGTTGCACCTACATTTTTCAGACCAAACAACATTGCAATATAAGAATAGATACCTGAAGGAGTCATGAATGCAGTATCCTCCTGATCATCTGGTTCCATTTGGATTTGCTGAAATACTTAGGATGCATCCATGAATGTCAACATTTCATGTCCTGCCGTGAGAACCACCATTGAATCAATGTGGGGTAGTGGGAATGGATCTTTAGGGCAAGCTTTGTTGAGGTTTGTGTAATCTACACACACTATTGTTAGTGGTGAAATCCTCAGGATGGATTTACCTCGAATATTTTGTGTAACATCCGTAGGATAGTGAAGGACTAAGTAGACTTCAGGATGTAACAACATTCTAACCTATGTGCATCCTGAGGATAGACTAACGAACTATCTTGTTCTAATATTATTGCAGGAAGAATCAATCAATGAAGAATACTTGTAACTCTTCTCCAACGGCTATATAGTCTTACTAAGTCAAAGGGGCTGAGGATGCAAGAGATGTACGTGTAAAGCAAGTCCAAGTTCAAAGAAAGAGTCAAACATGTAACTAACGAGAATTAATAATAGGGGAGAAACAAGGAAACTGTTAACCAAACATCTATATCAGTTGAAACAGCCTCAACGGTCACCTGAAACAGTCCACAAGCTCATTGAAAAAGACTGATATCATGGGATCTTTTATTTACTCTCGTGTAATTATAAATAGGGGCACGATGAACGAAAATAGGACACTTACACATTATCAATCACTTGATATTAGCTAGCTAAACACCTGATACCCTCTCTACTCACACACACAACACTATACATTCATTGTAATCATAGTTCGTTCATCATACTTCCAAAGTTGTAACATTTTTTACCATTTTTAATATTAACAAACAAGGCAGGGGCTTGGACTCCCCCCGAGGTTTTATGCCGGTGATCAACAACTGATCAAGAGCTTTCCTCGTATATCGAGTGTTGTTGGCTTGCTTTCTTTCATTTATATTTAGTTACAATAGTCTTGTGTCAGACAGTTACATCATCAGGATATAACAGTCCATCTAGAACTATACCTTTGCCATCTTGAACATAGTTATCATATTGTTTTTACTTTGTCATTACAAACTACCATTTTGAAAATAACACTAAGTTTTATCATATTTTACACATTTAGCACTCTAGCTCACTTTTACTAATTTTGAAAACAAAGTAATTTTTGACCAAAACAATTTGGCACCAACCGTGGGGCGAGTGGTGCTATTTTTAACAAAAACTTTGTTAAAATTCTTTCTCAATCAACTCATTTCAAAAATCTTGACAACTATGGCCTCAAACCCAAAATCTGTGCCTTCCTCCAGTCCATCCACAACCTCTGCCAAAAATATGACATTACCCCCTCCCCCTGCACATCCTAAAAGTTCTGGACAAGTTACTAGAAATGTTCCTCCAAATACTGCTAGACCTGGGATGGTAACATCTGGATCCACTCCTCCTGTATTTGTATCAAATGACGAGATCCTCTCTTGTTGGGTCTGCTGACCTGGAGAAGAACAGATGATTAGAAAGCCAAAATATGCTATCTATTTGATCCTTGAATAAACAGTCTTTACAACTTACTTCTCCCAAAAGACTGCTGACCCTAACTACTGTTCTATCCAAACAACTGCTCAACAACTGCTGATACAAAGAACTGCTAAGGAAACAACTGATGAAGAACAACTGCTGACCAAAGGTCTGATGAAGAGCAACAGCAGATACAAGTACTGAAGACCAAAGCACTGCTGGAACCAACAGCACTTAGGCTCCAGCAGTGGATACAAGACCATCAGAGTTTATCTTTAACAGCTGTTTACTATCAGTGCTTTCAATGTAACAGTAGTTTGTATAGCAGATGTTTTAGTTTGTTATTCTGTTAGAGGTCACTGTCTTAGGTGACGTCAGCCTAGGTCATCAGTGGTTTGAGTCAGTCTATAAATAGAACAGTGCATGTACTGTTCTATTGCATCACACACAAAACATTCTCTCTGACAAACAACTGTGTGATCAGGCTGAGGGGGAGTAACTTGTACGATTGAAATCTTTTAATTAATGAAAGCATTCGATTGAAAAACATTTACTCTCTTGTTTTGATTTACAGTTTATTATTCCGCTGCACTTTCATTCTACTTTCATTCCATTATTATCATCATTTAGTTAAACAATCAAAACAAACAAACTCAGATCCTAACAATTGGTATCAGAGCTTGGTCAATTAAATTCGATCTAACAAATCAATTTAATAATCAGCTCACAATTATTGATATCGTTTGTCAGTTTGATTGAAAACAGAGTAATAGTTTAATTTCGTTTCAACCGTTGTTAAACAGACTTTGTTCTTTTGAAAAATCAGAGAATGGCTTCTATCAATCACGATCCACATAACACTGGCACGAACAACAAGCCACCGATGCTTGTCAGATCTGAATACAATATCTGGCAACGTCGGATGAGCCATGTTCTAGCTCAACAAAACACTGGGTGTTGGAAGTCGGTTATCTTCGGACCACATGTTCCGACTGTGCCGAGTACTGAAGATCCCAAAGTGTTTGAGCCAAAGAAACTTGAAAACTACTCCGACCAGGATTTTCAGAAAATTGAGCTAGATGCTAAGGCCTTCAGTATTGTGGCCATGGCTCTACCCAATGATATATATGCTGGGTTGTTACACTGTAACAGTGCAAAGGAGTTGTGGGATGCACTGAAAGAGCAGTTTGGTGGGACTGAGGAGGTTATTGAAAACAACCGTGAAATACTTAACCAACAATATGAAACATTCAGTCATGTCAAAGGAGAGTCATTAACTCAACAGTTTGAGAGATTTAACTGCTTAATTAGTGAACTAAAATTGGTTGGTCTTACTTACCCTCATTCAACTTTGAACCATAGGTTTTTAAGATCATTACCAGACAAATGGGACACTATTGCAATTGTTATGAGAAACTCAATAGGATTTAAAGACCTATCACTGACCCAGCTTCATGGTAAGCTCTTGACCTATGAAAGAGAGCTTAACCAGAAAAAGAAGCTCCAGGACTCTGGAAAAGTGTCTGATGACTATGTGTTTGGGAATACAGCACTTTTGGGTCATGATGAGGTGCCTGGAAACACAAAGGATCAGAGTTATGATCATTTTATTGACATAACTTCAGGTTTTAACTCAGGTTTTAACTCTGATTCTTATTCACCTAACTATGCTTTCACAGCAAGTGGTGGTGATATACAGGCATCTGATAACATATCCTTTGAGTATGATGACCTGAAATACTTTGACCCTGATGATTTGGAAGAAATGGACATTATGCACCAATTGGCCCTTCTCAGTGTAAGAACTAATAATTTTTACAAGAAAACAGGGAGAAGGTTTCCAGGGTTGACTGGCAGATCTAAGGTGGGGTTGGATAAATCAAAGATCAAGTGTTATAAATGTCATAGGTTTGGTCATTTTGCTAGGGAATGTAGGGGTCAACATGGTACACCTATGATAACCTATCCAAATCAAAGACCACAGACCAACACTTATCAGAATTCCTATAATACCCCTGGACCAAATGTGCAAAACACTGCTCATTTTGCACAGTCCTCAAACACTGTTCCTGTCCAGTATGTCCAAACCACTGTTCCTCAGATCCATTATGTGCAAACACCTGTTGCTCCACCACCTGTTCAAACGACTGCTGCACCATCCTCTGCTCCTGCAGAGACCAGTCAAATGAGCTTCTTTACACAAGGCTTTGTTGATTGGAGCAGTCTACCTGATGAGCTAACAGATGAGAATTTTGCACTGGTTGCCAAAGCTGAAAATGAACCAGAAAACTTTTGTTTCATGGCTATGGTTGATGAGATTGAATCTGAGGAAGTGGTAAATGAATCTGATGTTGTGACTGATGATATTGTTAGTGAAGTTGTTGCAGGTGAGAAACCTGAAGAAGAGGTTGTGAATCTCTCAGATCCCTGGGGTGCATCTGATGAATGTGAGTGCAAGTGTGATTGTGCATTGATGGCTGCTGCTAAGGTATCTCCTCAAATTCTTAAAGAGTTGTGTTCTGACAAATGTGTGATAGCATTTGCTAACATTAAAGAGGTGAATGAAAACCTTAGAAAGAAAATTTTGGATGATGAAGTTAAATTTGAAAAACTCACAAAAGATTTAAAAACAAGTTTAACTGCAAAAGAATCTGAGATTAGCAGTCTAAAACATGAAGCAACTATTACCAAAGACCAGCTCCAAACTATGATAACAAAATATCAAAGTTGTAAAAGTGAGCTTGAGTCCACCCAAGTTGAATGTAAAAAATGGGTGGAATCATGTAGAGGTTTTGAGATGCTACTCAACAAACAAACCAAAAGTCATGTGAAGTTTGGCTTTGGTTTTGCAACCACTGCTCCAGCTTTTGAAAACACTGACACAAAGGATCAAAAGTCTGTTGAGATAGTACCCACAAACCTGCAGGGTCAAGAGATTAAAATCACTGAACCAAATGGTAAGAAAATTGTTCTTGAAAAACCAGAAGGTTCCTCATCTTTTGCTGAACTTGAAAAATATGAATTTAAACCTACTTGGTCTGATGAGTGTGATACTCTTGAGAATTATAAACCTGTTGATTTTAAGACTCCTGAGGGAAAAACAGCTCCTCAGGCAAGGGTCATTCCCTTGGCAAAAGTCATTCCCCTGAAGGATTCTCCAGCAGATGCTCAAACATCTGCTGAAAAGAAGCCTGAAAAGGGGAAGAAGAAAGAAAAGACTGTTAACTTGTTTTGTGATTTCTGTGAAAAGAAGAATCATATCACCAAAAACTGTTTTCTTCTAAAAGCATATGATATCAACAAAGGAACAAGTGAATGTGATTCAAAAGCCACATGCTCAATATGTGGGAAAAAGAATCATAAGACTAAAGAGTGCTTGTATCTCAAAAATTTTGATGTAAAAATACAAGAATACAAAGCAAAAACTCTTGCAAACCCTGTGGTTAGTACTCCAAAAGGAAAGCCCAAACAGACCTTCACACCTGCCCAAACATCTGTTACAAAAAGGCTTGAAACATCTGCTTCTAGAGATGTCCAAGTAACAGATGCTCCACCCACAAGCAAATACCCAAGAGGTTATGGTCAACCTCCATGTCACAGTCTGCCACATGTTTATGAGGAGCCAAAAAGACCCTCTAAACCAAGAGTGAACAGAAATCCATATGGGTATTATCAACTGACAGGGAGTGATCAAACAACTGCTGCCCCAAGTGCTGACATACAAGCACTGGCAAATGGTCAGCAGCAGTTGTTGACCTTAATTCAAAAATTGGTCCAAACCACTGATCACCTTCCAAAACTTGAGTCTGAAAGGTCTGAGGATCCATCCAAAGCCAATTTGGCTTTGGACACTCACCAAAACTAATCATTTACTGATGTGCAGGGAGCTTCTGCTTGTTTAGATAGTCTTTGGTATGTAGATAGTGGAGGTTCCAGGCACATGACAGGATGTAGAGCCCTACTTCTGGACTTCTTGGCTCATGGAGGGGGTGATATATCCTTTGGTAATGATTCTAAAGGTAAGGTGTTGGGTTCAGGGACTGTACAGGCAGGAAAACTCAAGTTTGAAAATGTCAATCTTATTGATAATCTCAAGTTTAATCTTCTGAGTGTTTCACAAATGAGTGACAAAGGTTATGGCTCATTTTTCACAAAGAAAACTTGTAAGATTATTGGGCCAGAAGTGGTGAAAAAGATTGATACCATTATTGCTGAGAGCAAAGCACAGCTTGTTGCTCATAGAAGTGGCAATGTGTATGTTGTTGATATGTTAAAGGATAATCCTATGGCAAATGTCTGTCTGTTTTCTGCTGCCTCCACTAAGGAGACAGAATTGTGGCATAGGAGACTGGGTCATACCAACCTTAATACTATCAACACACTCTCAAAACAAAGCCTTGTCAGAGGTCTTCCATCAAAAGAATTTAAATGTGATGAGCATTGTGTTTCTTGCTTAAAAGGGAAACAACATAAAAGCTCTTACAAATCCATTGATGAGTCCAAAACTAGTCAGTGCTTACAACTGTTGCACATGGACTTGTTTGGCCCTGTTAAAATCATGAGTCTAAGGAGAAAAAGATTTTGTCTTGTCATAGTTGATGATTTTTCTAGGTTTACATGGACTTACTTTTCACACTCTAAAGATGAGACTGCAGGTATATTGAAGGACTTTGTCACCAAGGTTGAAAAGCAGTATGACTTGCCAGTAAAAGTTTTTAGGAGTGACAATGGAACAGAGTTTAAAAATAAGGAGTTAGATGACTTCTGTGTGTCAAAAGGGATTGTGAGGCAGTTCAGCATCCCAAGAACACCAGAACAAAATGGGGTAGTTGAGAGGAAAAATAGAACTCTTATAGAAGCTGCAAGAACCATGCTAGCAGATTCTGGTTTGCCACTGTCCTTTTGGGCAGAAGCTGTAAACACTGCTTGCTATGTTCAAAACAGAGTTTTGATCAACCCCAGACATCAAAAAACTGCCTATGAAATTTTGTTCAAAATCAAACCATTAATCTCATTCTTCAAAATCTTTGGCTGCCCATGTTTCATTTTAAATCTTAAAGATTCCATTTCAAAATTTGCAGCCAAAGTAGACTGTGGTTATTTTCTGGGATATTCTTCTACTGCTAAGGCCTACAAAGTGTTTAACACAAGGACTAAGACAATAGAAGAAACCTTGAATGTGAAGTTCAATGAACTTTCATCTCTGAAAATCCCTGCAAACCCTGCTGAATTATTTGATTTAGATAAATTCAAATTTGAAGATATCACTGTTAAAACTAACAATGCAGGTATTCCACAGTCTCCACAGCAAGATTACAGAACAGATGTTGTGATTCCCAGTCACTACAAAGTCTATTCTGCATCAGAGGAAGCAGCTGTTCAAAACAATTGTCAAAACTCTGCCACAGCTGTGTCAACCACTGTTGGCCAGTCCTATCCTCAAACCTCTGCTTCACCCCTCACTACCACTGACCTATCATCTGTTGACAAAAGTCAATCATCTGTTGACAAAAGTCAGTCAAGCTTCACACCACTTGGACCCATTCCTCCATTACCATTTCAAACATCTGTTGGCTCTACAGAAATACCAACAGATGTTACACCAACAGAGTCCCCAAACCTCTGTCCATCACCCCAAAATGCCATTGTTCCATATCAAGGAGATCTTATTTACTTAAGAGCTCATCCACCAGACCAGATCATTGGCAACATCAGAGAGGGAGTGCTCACAAGAAGCCAATCCTCAAATATCTGTCTTTTTGCAGGTTTCTTATCCCTCACACAACCTGTCAAGTACCAAGAGGCACTGAAAGACAACAGTTGGGTAGAAGCCATGCAAGAAGAACTCCTTCAGTTCAAAAGACAACAAGTATGGGAGCTTGTACCACTTCCTAAGGATGTTTGTCCTATAGGAACAAAGTGGGTCTTCAAAAACAAGACTGATGAAAGGGGTATTGTTGTCAAGAATAAAGCCAGGCTTGTGGTTCAAGGCTTCAGACAAGAAGAAGGAATAGATTATGATGAGACCTTTGCTCCTGTAGCTAGACTAGAGGCCATCAGACTCTTTTTAGCCTTTGCTGTCAACCACAATATAAAGGTGTATCAGATGGACATCAAATGTGCTTTCCTTTATGGCAAAATTCAGGAGGAGGTCTATGTATGTCAGCCACCTGGTTTTGAAGACACATTCCATCCTGACTATGTCTACAAGCTCAACAAAGCTTTGTATGGACTCAAACAAGCACCAAGGGCCTGGTATGAAACTCTTTCCACATTTCTCTTATCCATTGGCTTCACAAGAGGTAAAATTGACAAAACTTTATTTCTTAAATTGAAAGGGAAACACTTAATGATTGTTCAAATATATGTGGATGACATCATCTTTGGATCCACATGTAACCAAATGTGTGAAGAGTTCAGAAAACTCATGACAGCAGAGTTTGAGATGAGTGCCATGGGTGAGCTTCAGTGTTTCCTTGGTCTTCAAGTGAAACAACTGCAAAATGGCACATTCATTCACCAAAACAAATATGTCAAAAATTTATTAACCAGATTTGAGATGAATGATTGTAAGCCATGTAGCACACCCATGAGTACAGTCAAGCTGCTCACTATTGATGACAAGGATGAACTGGTTGATCAAACACATTATAGATGTATGATTGGGTCTTTATTGTACTTAACTGCATCTAGGCCAGACATTATGTTTGCTACCTGTGTCTGTGCCAGATCCCAGGCTTCACCCAGAAAGTCAAACCTTATTGCTGTGAAAAGGATATTCAGATACCTCAAAGGTGCTCCCACACTTGGTATCTGGTATCCTGCTAATGGAAACATTGAGCTTTCAGGTTTTTCAGATAGTGACTTTGCTGGCTGTCACACCACAAGAAAATCCACTTCAGGAGGGTGCCAATTTCTAGGGAATGCCTTGGTTTCATGGCAAAGCAAAAAGCAGGCAGCTGTTTCAACTTCAACAGCTGAAGCTGAATACATTGCTGCTGCAAGCTGTACAGCCCAACTGATGTGGCTTCAGAATCAACTACTGGATTTTGGGATAACTGCACTTAGGACTCCACTCATGTTGGACAGCCAAGCTGCTGAAAATATCATCAAGAATCCAGTCTCTCATTCCACTACCAAGCACATTGACATAAGACATCATTTTGTCAGGGACAGCTATGAAAAAGGTTTGATTTCTTTACACCATGTTCCAACAGAGGATCAGTTGGCAGATGTGTTAACAAAAGCTTTAGACACATCTACCTTTACAAATCTGATCTCCAGAATTGGCATGTTAAACATGGATTAACCAAATAAATTTTTTTTTAAATTGTTCAGAAATCAAATATTTTCTTTAAATAGCTGTTTGGTTGAAAAATCTGTTTATAACATCTGATCAGATAAAACAACCACTGTTTCATTCATTTCCACTGTTGGTTGAAAAGTCTGTTCCAAACATCTGATCAGATAAAACAACTGTTTGTATCAGTTGTTTACTAAAACAGCTGTTTGTATCAGTTGTTTACCAAAACAGCTGTTCTCCACCAGATGTTACATCCATCAGATGATTGCCACGTCTGCTCATATAAGCAGATGTTTGGCCACATCAGCGGTTTCATTGAGCCTATAAAAACCCTGTTTTACCACAACAGATGTTACACTGTCTCATTGTATTCAAAATACTGTAAACCGCCTTCTTCACTCTCAAACCCTTCATCAATCTTCAGTCATTTTCACCTTCGAAATCCATTACAATGGATCTTCAAGCAAAAGCTACACACAATTGTCTCCCCTATCTGATTAAAACAGACGACAACACTCCATTTCATTCCACCATCGACATTTTCCTTAACTCCAAATACTTACCCATCCTAACCGCCAACGCCCCCATCTATCTGGATACACTCCAAGAATTTTGGTTGAATGCCGAGTTTCTTTTACAAGATAAAAAGCCTACATCCATTATTTCCAAAATTGGAGAAACCAGTATCGTTATTACCCCTGATATCATATCCACAACCTTCACACTAAATGACCTGGCAGGTAAGGATTCCTTCACTAAAACAGAGCTTCACACTGAGTTTCAAGAAAGAGGGTATGATGGTCAGATGACTGGATCAACTCTTTTCAAAAAGTTTTTCCCTCCAGTCATGAAATTTTTCTTCCATACTCTTCTTCTTTGTGTCTCTGCTAAGTCCACATCCTTTAATGAAATTCCATTAAGGATGCAATATCTGGGATATGCTATGTTGTCAAACTCTGACTTCAATCTTTCCCAGGGATTGTTCATGGACTTGGTATCAAATGTGAAAGCAGTCAAGTCTGGGTCAAACAATGCTTTTCTTATTTACCCACGAATTCTTAGTGTAATTTTACAAAAATTATTACCTGAAAAAGTTTTCAAAAAGGGTGCTGCTATGCAAATGAAAAGCTTAACTGATGAAACTTTCACTAGAATGCTGGGTGGAAGCACCCAAGAAAAAGTGTCAAAAGTGTCAAAAGTTTCTAAAACACAAACAAAGAGGACAAAGGCAACAACTGTTGTCAAAACCTCTGTTGTTGAGCCCACTGCTCCTGGTGATCATGGCACTACATCCAGTGCTGTGAAACCCACACCAGCCACTTCCAAAAAGAAACATTCATCCACAAAAACCACCACTCAACCACAAATGAGGCTTCTGGATGTTGAGGTACCAGAAGAAACCTCTGTTGCACAACAAAAGCAACCTGAAACCACTGTTGTTACTTCCTCACAACAGTTGGACATACCTCCACCTGACCAACCTCCTCATGAATCCTCTCAAAAGGATCATGTTGTAAGCCAAGGGGACACACATCATGATACATTTGAGTCACTTGACCATATGTTCACAAGCCCCTCTCCCAGGGCTAACTCTCTTCTTACTCCACCACTCTCACCATCACATGTTCCACAAACAATGCAACCCCTGTTTGAAGCAATTGAATCTCAGGAAGATCCCAGTTCCTCTCTTCCACCTGTCACTGAGAGTATACTCCAACAAGTGACTGAGCCTGAGAATATTCAATCTGCTATCCCCCAAACAGAAGAGGAGGTTACACCACCAGGGTTCAATGAAACTCTAGGTGAGTTTTCAAGTGGAGCAGCCACTACTGATGTCGAGACCACTGTCTCACATCAGGACAGTGATTTCATAGCTAAGACTCCCTTGAAGGCAACAACTGTTGAAGCCACCATAGTGTCTCCAAAAACAGTTGGAAGTCCCCAGTACCAAGAAAAAGGGGCATCTGATTCACCTATTAGGCCTGAATCAGATAAAACTACCACTGGTAGGGACTCAGATGATCCTATTAATTTAGGAGATGAGTCAAAATACCAAGAATTGACGGCCAGAGTTTCTGCTATTGAAACATCTGTTGCTGACATCAAATCTGATGTTAAGCTTATCCTAAGCTCAATTGCAGATCTCTCCAAGAGTCAACCATCTACCACTGATATAGCCAATGAGTTATGGAAATCAGTTTCCCCCATCATCATAGCTCACAGGAAATTGGCTGATCAGACACATGAAACCTACATGGCTGAGATCAGAAATATGGTTGATGCAAGGTACAAAGATACACATGCTGACATCAAAGCCATCAAGGACCATCTGCTGAAGACTACTGGCTCTGCCCCTACCACCATCCTCAGGGATGAAACTGATGATGATTTCACGGCTGATGATGCCAAAAAGGGGGAGAGTGGCAGAGATAGGCTACCAAAATTAGATCCTTTTGGTTGTCCACCTTCTCAAAAAGGTCAAGCCAAGTCTGCCAAGAAACCAGAGTCTACCAAATCAGCTCCACAACAACAACATCAAGCACCACCACCACCACCACAAACCACTGAAAAGAATAAGGCAGTAGATGACTCTGCAAACATAGAAGCTGAAAAGGCTGCTCAGTCCAAACAACAAAGGGCTGACACCTTGGAAGTTAAAGCAGAGTCATTGATTGAACTCAAGAAGAAACAACAAAGGGAAACTGAAGATGTGGGATCCTCTAAAAGGATGAAAAGACCTGCCAAGCATGTTAGAAAACCACCATCCAAGTTACAAACCTCTGTTGATAAAACCACTGCTGCTGAAACCACTGTCACTGAAACCACTGCCACCCAAACCACTGAAACCACTATACCCAAACCAACACACACTCCTGAACCAACAACCACCAAACCTACATCACCAACCAAAACTCCAACATCTGCTGGTTCTTCTAAAAAGCCAACAGATGTTAATCCAACCACTGCTACCAAATCACCTTCACCAAAAATCATGTACACAAGGAAGAGAAAATCAACCTTTGTTGTGCATGATGAGAACATACACACATCACCAACCACCATTTCAACTGCCCAATCCACTCCTCCCATCACAGCCATTCCACTCACATCATTCTCACCACATACATCCAAATTCACAACCCATAGACCACCACCAACCATTACACCATTGGTTGTTCAGTATCCCCTTGAACTTGATCTACTCAAGGGGGAATTACAATCCTTCTATAATACTGAACAGCCCTCTGAAAGATCCTTCCCATCTCTCCCAAATTTCCCTGTTCCCCTCAACATTGATACCTATCTAAAATACAAGGGTGAACAGGTGGATGCCATCATCAGGGAGAAATGCAAAGGGAAGGATGACAGGACTGCTCAGGGCATCCATTCAGCAGAGCTTAGCAAACTCAGAAGGATTGAAGACTTTGCTAAGACCCTGAGCAATTCCATGTCCACCATGCCTCTCAGTGTAGACCTGGAGAAGGAGGTAAGGGAATCCCTACTTGAACAGATAATGGCAACCAAGCCCTACAAAGCTAACAAAAAGCAGTTCAATGGCTGGACTACTCATGCTTTGAGGGAAGAACTGATCAGAATTGAAGAAATGGCCAAAAATCCCAAAGCTAAAGTCTCCATTCCCAATTTTGGCAAAGGCAGAGACCCAGTCAGAGCCTTGAAGTTCAAAAGAATGAGGCAGGAGATTGTAGCTGCCAATTATGGGGAGATGAGGTCTGTTTCCAGATGGTCAGAGCTTAGATTGGTTGAAACCTATAAAAGTCTGGAAGAGAATAGAAAGAAGGATCCCAGCCTTCCAAGAAAACCAGTCTACAATGATGAGCCTATGATGAAGAGACCCCAACAGACTTTCAACCTAGACAGCTTACTTGAAACCTCTGATCTCACTGCTGCTGCAAGTAGACAGTTCAAAAGGCAGAAGGAGATGTCAGAGGAAGACCAAAGAAAGTTTGCTGACACATTCATAAAGGAAGGGCTCTTCAATCAAATCCATTATTTCTCTGATCCCACAACAGAGAAACTAAGAGAACTCATAGGAAGACCACCATCACCCAACTCATCAAGAATAAAGGTTCATCTCAGCAAATCCACTGACTCAAAAATTCTAAAGTGGAAGGTCAACAAAGACAACCACGAATTGACACTGCTCAGGTCAGATGGAAAGGTTCAGAAGATCAGTATGGATGATGCTTACAGCCTTTGTGCAGAAGATCACCAAGCACTGCTAAATCTGGATCTGGAAAGAGATGAAGAAGACCTATTTGCTTTGAACTTTGAATTACAATTCAAAGGTCAAATCAGAGAAAGTCTGATGAGGAATAAAGATCAATGAATAAAGCTGAGTTTTGGCATCATCTGTTCTAGGGGGAGATTGTTGGGTCTGCTGACCTGGAGAAGAACAGATGATTAGAAAGCCAAAATATGCTATCTATTTGATCCTTGAATAAACAGTCTTTACAACTTACTTCTCCCAAAAGACTGCTGACCCTAACTACTGTTCTATCCAAACAACTGCTCAACAACTGCTGATACAAAGAACTGCTAAGGAAACAACTGATGAAGAATAACTGCTGACCAAAGGTCTGATGAAGAGCAACAGCAGATACAAGTACTGAAGACCAAAGCACTGCTGGAACCAACAGCACTTAGGCTCCAGCAGTGGATACAAGACCATCAGAGTTTATCTTTAACAGCTGTTTACTATCAGTGCTTTCAATGTAACAGTAGTTTGTATAGCAGATGTTTTAGTTTGTTATTCTGTTAGAGGTCACTGTCTTAGGTGACGTCAGCCTAGGTCATCAGTGGTTTGAGTCAGTCTATAAATAGAACAGTGCATGTACTGTTCTATTGCATCACACACAAAACATTCTCTCTGACAAACAACTGTGTGATCAGGCTGAGGGGGAGTAACTTGTACGATTGAAATCTTTTAATTAATGAAAGCATTCGATTGAAAAACATTTACTCTCTTGTTTTGATTTACAGTTTATTATTCCGCTGCACTTTCATTCTACTTTCATTCCATTATTATCATCATTTAGTTAAACAATCAAAACAAACAAACTCAGATCCTAACATCTCTATGTTTGCAATGGTAAAGGATCAAATAATGCAACAGCAGGACACCAACCATATGCTAATGAGAGAAATACAATCTCTCAAAACATCCTCAAAGAGACGGGTTGAAGACATGGGGACACCACTACAACCTAGAGTGTAGGATTTTAATTCTAGCATCTCTGGAGGCATTCATCAAGGAAATTTCATCCCCATGAACACTGGGTTCTCTACTCCCGAGACTATTACAGCACCCAAGATAACAACAACCAGAGATCCAGGATATATTGTTGAGCCATATTGAGGATATGCAACTGAGCCATCTCGAGTGTATGTGCTAAAAGGATCGACAAATCAACAAATAAATGATCAAACAAGTTTTATTTAGGTGCGGAAACCCTAAACCAATCACAAAATGATAATCAATCAGATCAAAACAAGTAAATCATCATTCAAAGCTTTTTCATTAATAATCAAGACTCAATTACACGTAAAATTGATCAATACATGAAGGACACGGCGTGAATTAAGTTTACAAAAACACTAGAGAGACACACTAAACTTGGAGGGAATAATAATGCTAAAAACTACATTCAAAAATCAGCTTAACCTATTTATAGGCTGGACGTCCGCCCACATTGTTTGTGCAAATGTGCACATTCGACCAAACACTCTGGTCGAATGAAGCAATATATAACAATCAAAATCTTCCTTCGCCTCCTGTGTCTCCTTCGTATGATATTCTTCCTTCGCACCCTTGATTTCTTTCCTTCGCCCATATTAAAACTCCTTCGCCCATTCTACTCCAACTATTAACATATGTTTATTGTAAATCCAAAGCAATAGTCGCATAAATGCATCTACAAACTCCCCCTCGACTATTGCTTGGATTGTTTAACTCTTCGTTCCTCATCCATTCTTTTGTTCATAAGCTTGATCCTCAAAAACTTTCTTTTGTTCCAGTGTCATCACCTTCTCAAACACTTGCTTCGGCTTTTTCTTTTTCTCTTCAGACACCTTCTGTATCTTCACAAACCTACCGAGCTTCTTGTCATAATCACATCCAGCATTTATATCATAAGCAAAGCACAGAAATACCACACGTTGGTATTTGCTTGCTTGTTCTGCATCCTTAACCTCAGAATAAATCGGATTATAGAACAACATTATTATATCCTCATGTGAACAATTAATCAACCACATGGGATCAAAAATGTGTATCTAATTGAAGTTCTTTTCACCATCTTTCAGCACGATCACAGCCTCTGCTATCTTCCAATCATAGTACCACCAAATAAAGTCTTTGGCGAAGTGTTGCGGAATCGGCATCAAAGGAATCTTCTTCAACACTCGCGGTGGCTTATACTTCAGCGTCACTTTGGGCATTCCAGTAATCATGTCAATATCCTTTTTATGAACGATTCGTTTTGGATATTGAGGTGCAAATAAATCCCACTTAGTTCGGCTCTCTCTCGTCATTCTCTCAGCAAAATATGAAATTTGATCATTTGACGCTCCCGTTATACGGTGACGACAAATATCACGAATAGCCCAGTAAGGGAGAGTCTTCAAGTCATGGAATATGTTAAAGTACAGAATTCCCTTCTCCCACTTGACTGCTATGCATTTTAGTTGCTTAACAAACTTCCAGGCCAATGCACGACCTTTGAAAATTCCACTGTGATGTTTGTAGAGGCTACCTTGTATCTCAGCTTTAGGACGGTTATTCTCCTTCTCTTTCAATTTCCTCAAAAGTTCTTTCAAACTATCAGATTGCTCGAACTGTGGCTTATCATGCCCTTTGAACACTTCAACTTCAAACAATTTGCTCTTTTCCTTAGCAAGTTTCTCGGCCTGGTTTAGCACTTTATCAGAAAATCCCGGAAATCCAGAATCTTGATCATTCTTAAAGTATTGTGGATATTCCTCACTTGTAATGTCTTCCATCTCAACTTCTTCAAATGCAGGAACATCACGGTCATCTGAATGATTCCCGGCTTCTTTTTCAGGTATCTTTGGAATGAAATTATCAGCAAGTAGCTCTTCCAAAGTCTTTCCAACCTGTCTAGCTAAACCTTCAAGTATTTCCTTAGAAACCGCCGCAGAAACCTCTCCATCTTCTAGATCTGAGTCATTAAACTCCAACTCATACGGCTTATTACTAGACTCGAATATTTCTGGAAACCTGCCTGTCATGTCAATCGTCCAGACTCGATCTGTAAGCATCTGGCGATACATGTGTTTGTCTTCTTCAGATAAAGACTGCAGTTTTTCATTCCAGAAAATGTCATCATCTACATTTTCACCTGCAGTCTTTGAGTTTGACTCTCCACCTTTGCTCGAATCACGCTTCTCATACTTATATTTATCAGCGTTGTCATCATCATTGTTATCATCACTATCAAAAGCAGAGCTGTTTGCATCACTTGATCCACCATCTGAACTACCATCATCTCCATCATCTTTCTTCTTTTTCTTTTGAGAATCGTTACCAGCATCTTCATCAAGATCTTCATTGTCAGATGGTTCATAATCAACTTTCTCTTCTTCTTGTTCTTTATCTTCCTCACCAGCTTGAAGTTGAGGAGCTCGAGAGTACAAGTCTTTTATCAGATTGTCCATGTTCTTGTTACTCTCCTTCAGCTTTTTGTTCTCCTCTTTTAAAGCAATATATCTTCTGGTGTTCCTCTGCTCGTGTTTCAGTAACTTTTTGTTCTCTTTCTTCAACTTTTTGATTGTTTCCTTCAACTCTTCACTGTTATCATGAGATGTGACTACAACTTCCAACATCTTTTTATCATTCGACTTCAATTGCTCAATCTCTGTTTGCTGTTTGTTGATAATGCTCATCATTTCAGATAGCCTTTGGTTCACAGCAGTCATCACATCACTATCAACTGTGACTTTCTTTTTAACAGGCATCTCAGCAACTTCATGCAGTTTGCCTTTCTTCAGCTTCTTGAGCACATTGTCTAACGCTTCATTGAACTCATCAACAGGTAATTCATCTCCCTGTTCTGTGCTAGAAGTAGTTGCAGTCTTTTGTTTCTTAGATACAGGTGCAGTAACCGGTAACTTGGGACTAGAAACTGGTGGTAGTTTCTTGCCAGCAATGAGTGATTCAATCTCCCTCATTCTCTTTTGACTCGGTTTCAGTACCTTCTCTTGTTTCTTGTACTGAGGCTTCTTCTTTGATTTCACAGCCTGTACTGGTGAACCAGGAAAATCTTCTTCTACATTAAGACCCTCTTCATCTTCATCAACAGGAATTGGGCTCTTATTACCTTGATCTTCAACAGACTGGTTTAAACTGGCAGATTCACCAACCACAGTGGCCTTGGGTTTGGTAACCTTCACAGTTTCATTCTCCGAATCCCAGTGTTCACCTTCTTGCGTCTCTTCAGAATCAATTGACGCCTCATCCACAATATGCACTCCCTTCTTAGCCATTGTCTTACTTCTTCTTGGTGTACTCTTCTTCTTAGCAGGTTCAGTAACAACCTCTAACCTGATCTCTTTTTCCTTACCCTTTCCACTCTTTGCACCAACATTAACAACCTGTCTCTTACGCTTCGCATCTGGATCAACAGGATGTAATGGGTTATCTGGATCTGAATCATTGTTAGCATGTCTTACTAGCCCTTCACCTAGATCCTCATAGTCAATCCTAGCTAAATGTCCAAATAAACGCCTAACATGTGGACGTTCATTTACTGACAAGCCTTTATAAGCTTTCATCCTAGCCAGTGTATTGATTGACATATGTTCTTGAACGACAATGTGCTTAGGATCCCTCTTCAAATCTTTGTATTTATGATCAAACACCATCTGGAGGAATCGAAGATACAGAAAAAACTTCAGATTCCTCGTGCCGTTCACAAGCTCCAACAAATGTTCCATCAGCATCCCTGATACATTGAACGGTTTGTTCAATACCATGCCACCATCATCGAGCTAATACTCTTACGCATCAAATCATATCCTCCAGCAGCTGAACCAAAGACGTGTATCAACACATGTGCCAAGTATTTGAACTGTGGACACAGCTTTCCCTTATGCAATGAACCATCAGTAATCGATCCATTGTACTTCATCCTCAGAAAGCACTTTCGTTGATCCATAAAACTAAGCTCTTTAGGGTCAGTCTTCTCATCTTGTAAATTCAAGGCTTCTCTAATATCCTGCTCAGATACAATCACCATCTTTCCTTGGATCTTGCTAATCACAGACGATTCGCAATTCTAGAAATCCAACTTCGCTTCAGTCTAGAATTCTTGTATCATGTCTCTGTGAATAATAGTAGGTGTAGCAATCGCGTCTATCACCCGACTTCTCTTCAAGAATTCTATGATCTCAATAAACTCAGTATGCTTTTTAACCTCTCCAAGATACGCACAGCAATTATGCGCATTCTCGAATGTTAAAAGCTCTTCAGTAACTTTCTTTGCAGGCTGTGAGGATGATCCGGCTTGTTCAGTAGGCTTCTCCTGTTCAGACATGGTTTGATCTGCAAAACAAAACAAAGAAACATGTTAAAAATCGACAAGATATTCAAAATTTGAAAATTTGGTAATTAAACTTCTCATTCGCCCATACGGGGGTGCGAATGAGCAAAACTTGGTGCGAATGTAAAAATATAAAGGTACGAATGTAAGGGTTTTTGATAAAATGTTTTATTCGTTCAAAAACTGTTCATTCGCCCAGTTAAACATCTCTTTCGCCCATTCGATAGGTGCGAAGGAGTTGTTCTTCAAATTCAAATTTTTAATTTTGCATTTTATTGATTCTGAACATGTAATCTTGATTCAATAGGATAGTAACAATGCCGATTAAAGTTTTTAAAACAACAATTTTATCAGTTAATCATTATGTCAGTGTTTTCTTCATAAACTAGGGTTCGAAATAAGAATGATGATCAATTGATCAAACTGATGATTTAGAATCCTTTGTTTATGGATTTTCTCCCCCTAAAACACAGATATAATGAATCCAAGCCATCAATTGCAACAATGAACAATGATTATAGCAGGTTGTGATGTCTAGGGCTCAAAACTGAAAAACAGTGATTAATCCTTGAAAACTTGATATTAACCTGTAAAAAGTAGTGCACAATGATCAGAAGAACAAGACGAACACAATGATATATGGCAAAACAACAGGGCAACAAATGGACTTCAGTTCAGAATTTTTTAAAAAAATTTGTAATGGGTCGAATGAGATTGAAGCAGTATTTATAGGCATGCTCATTCGCCCACATACACTGGTCGAATGAGAAACTTTTGGTTCCTTCGACCCTATTTAAAGCTTCGAAGGAGACAAAAGGGTTCGAATGTGGAAATTATTCAAGAACACTCTCATTCGCCCAAACATACTGTACGAAGGAACAACAAAAATTCCACGTTCGACCAAACGAATGGGCGAACGAGAACTGGAATTTTGATAAATTTTTAAAATCTCAAAAACGAGTCACGTTCCAATTATTTTTCAACTTTTAAGCATCCAACATTCATATTTTCACATTTAAAAGATTACAAAGCTCAATTGGTTTATCAAGATTTAGAAAATCGACATCAACCACCATCAGCTATCAAAAAGAAGATGGAAATGTAAAATCTTTTTGGATTTTCTAAAGTTTAAGCTAAAACACACCTAAAATCTTTTTAGTTTTGTAATTTTTGACGGGAAAAAAAATGCAAAAATGTAAATGAAAAAACAGTAAATGTTTTGGGATTTCCGGTAAAGGGATCATATCAGTTATTGAGAAATCAGATCACACCGTTGATCTGTTGAATTATTATCATTAAAAACAATGTGTGATCTCGCAACTGCTGATATTGTGATCCACATAAACTCACATGCAGACTTTTGTGCAGTGCTTTAAACTGATACTGTTATTTATAGTATAAACATAATTGTCTGTGGTTCCCACGCACACGACATACTCCCGTATCAAGAAATAAATGCACAAAGACTCATTGTAAAGCGTGATTATGCTCTCGTCATCTGTAATTTACAAGGTATAATGCACAGAGGTATACAGGTCAGCAAATTAATGCAGCAAAGTAACATGTGCACTTTACCAGGTTGAGGACTGATATTAATCATGATTTGCATCAATGATTAATACGATGTAATAGATAATCTTTGATCATCATAAAACATAGAAAGTTCCTCAATTCGGTAACTTTAGGATTTGGCATAAAGCTCTTTTATAAAGACACCCTGTCTGATCTAGGTCCGTAATGACTTACAGCAGAAGATCAGAGAGGCTATCCCCAGACAACTAATAACATAACGACCCTAAACCTCTGAGTTTTGTAGAAATACCCTATCAAACGAAATTACGGTACTAAGACCATATGCCAATGAGGAGTTCATCCACACACCAATTCGTTTGATATGTATGTATCAGACACGCAGTAATAGGTCTACGAAGCCTATCAGCACATCACACAGACTCAGACACACGCCCTATATAGCATTACATTTCTTAGAATCTGTCAGATCCCCACTGATGTACTATCATTTCCCCTATTACTCCAGGAAATCATTTTTGGTTTTTCTGATTTTTATAAATTTTTGAATTTACTGTTCCCAATGATAAGCTAGAGCATTTCAAATATGACATCCCAGATATCGTTTGTTCACAGAAATCTGACGGCATTAATCTAAGGGAAGAAGATATAGCAGTCAGCAAAGAAATTTTCTAATTTTTATGGATTTTGAATTTTTTTTTTTGAAAACAGTAAAAATTAAACTAAAAAATGATAGACTGAGGTGGTGATCAGTCTTGTTTTTCTTTAATACCATTAGCTTTTAAAAGATAATCAAATCTGGATTTGTCAAAAGCTTTGGTAAAAAGATCTGCGCGTTGGTAATCAGTGTGGATTTTGACCATATCGATCAACTCTTTAGCATAACAATCACGGATAAAATGATATTTAATCCGGATATGTTTAGCCTTTGAGTGATTTACTAAGTCTTTTGTTAATGCGATTGCGGCTTCATTATCACAGTAAATGGGGGTTTTAAGAAATTGCAAACCGTAATCCACCATCTGTTGTTGGATCCAAAGAACCTGTGAGCAGCAGCTCGATGCTGAAACGTATTCTGCTTCACATGTGGATAGTGCAACTGCGGTCTGTTTCTTGCATTGCCAGATCACGAGCATGCTCCCCATAAACTGACATCCAGCCGTTGTGGATTTGCTGTCTTTGTCACAGCCGCCCCAATCTGCATCACTAAAAGCGATTATGTCAAAATTATCATCATGAGGGTACCAAAGTCCTTTCGATGGACAACCCTTCAGATATCTAAGGATACGCTTGACAGCTGCAAGATGACTTTGTTTCGGCTTCGACTGATATCGTGCACAAAGACATGTTGCAAACATTATATCCGGTCTAGACGCGGTGAGATACATCAGAGATCCGACGATTGCTATGTATGTAAATGGATCAGTCAGCTCCCCCTTAGCGTCAACTCCAATCCCGTGATTAGGTTGTATCGGGGTATCCATCGGCTTCGAATCATCCATCTGGAATCGGCTCAAGACTTCAGAAACGTATTTGGTCTGGTGAATAAAGATCCCCGTTGGACTTTGCTCCACCTGCAAGCCTAGGAAAAACTGCATTTCTCCCATTGCGCTTATTTCAAACTTTTCCTGCATAACTTTTTCAAATTCCCTGCACAGAAGTTCGTTAGTAGACCCGAAAATAATATCATCAACATAAATTTGCACAAGAAGCAAGTCATCTCCTGCTCATTTCGTGAACAGTGTGCAGTCTACCAATCCGCGTTTGAATCCTTTCGAGAGAAGATACGTACTCAGCTCCTCATACCATTGTCTCGGAGCTTGGTGCAACCCGTAGAGAGCTTTGTTTAAGACATAAACCTTATCCCGGTGAATAGGGTCCTCAAAGCCTGGTGGTTGACCTACGTAAACTTCCTCTTTGACCACACCGTAAAGAAATGCGCTCTTTACATCCATCTGATACACCTTGAATTTCTTCCAGGATGCAAACGCCATAACCATTCGTATAGCTTCCAAGCGTGCAACAGGTGCATAGATTTCATTGTAGTCGATTCCCTCAACTTGATGAAAACCTTAAACAACCAAACGAGCTTTGTTTCTCACGATAACTCCTCTATCATCCTTTTTACACTTAAAAACCTATTTGGTTCCGATCTTCTTTCTTCCCGGGGGCAAATCTGTCAGCGTCCAAACTCCAAGTTTCTGAAATTGTAACAACTCTTCTTGCATCACTTCCACCCAAGCATCATCCAAAAGAGCTTCCTTGTACGTCCGCGGCTCTACCTCCGAAACATAACAAGCGAAAGACCAGTCATTTTGAAAACCAGATTTTTGTATTTTGGCATATAAAGCAAGATTGCCAATATTCTCTGGTGCTTGAGCATTTATCAATTGCCCTCTTGTCATAACGCTGCTACCAGGATCACCAATAACCTGTTCAAGCGGGTGTATCCGATGTATCCGAGATTCCGGATAATCAGGTACTTGCACTCCAGTTTGAGTCGTCAAGTTCTCTGTAGAAACCAGATCATTACCCACATTCGATGTTGAAGCATCAGTTGTAGTTGGGTTCACTGGTGGTGTCACTGTAGCATTGTCCAGAATAGCTTCACTTGTAGCATCATCGTCTTCATCTTCTGAGTCCGATGAATTAAGCGTTGTTGAAGCTTCTTGGAACACTTCTTCTTCCATCACAGGAGCAGTGGTATCATTAGAAGTCGCTTGAGGATTTACAGTGATCGGACGCACTAACGGTGAAGTCACTGCGTTTTCGACCTCGTAATATAAACGGAGTACAGCTTCTTCAACCATGCTATCTAGATTGAATGATTCAAAGAAGTCTTTGTAATCAAACATCCAGTCTGGACCGCCTCCCTATACATTCTGAGTGTATCTTTGTACTTCGACGTTAGCCCACTCCTCGACTTTTCTAGTTCTTTTGTTGAATACTCGTTTGAGTGGGGTTGCATATCCAACAAAATAGCCTTCTTCAGCCTTTGGTGCGAACTTCTCCGAAGGATTAAGCATTGTACATGAGGCTCCAAACGGTTCTAGATACTCTAGATTCGGCTTTCGTCGGTTCAACAGCTCATAAGAAGTTTTGCCAAACTTCTTCACTGTTAAAACACGATTTAGAGTGTAACATGTTGCGTAAATTGCTTCGTTCCAGAACATGACTGGAAGATTTGAGTCCGCAAGCATTGTTCTTGCCGTTTCGATTAGAGTCCTGTTCTTCCGTTATGCGACACCGTTCTGTTGGGGTGTATACGGAGCGCTGTATTCGTGATGAATTCCCTTGTTTTCACAAAGATCATCCATTTGAGCATTCTTGAACTCCGTCCCATTATCACTCCGGATTCGTTTGATCTTTAGACCATAGATATTCTCCAGACGAGTAAACAGAACTTTCAGGTTGTCAAACGTGTCGCTTTTCTGGTGTAAGCACATAACCCATGAGAATCTTGAATAATCGTCAGTCACCATAAGACAGTACAATTCCCCAGCATGACTTTTACGCTTGACTGGACCAAATAAGTCCATGTGCAAACGCACAAGCGGTAGTTCAACGGAATTGACTTTCTTTGGTCTATGGGTCTGTTTGTGCTGTTTACCCTTTTTACAACTAATACACTTGTCATTCAAATGGAAATGTTTCACATTAACTCCAGTGACAAGTTCATTCTTCACCAACTGGTTCATCTTTCTCAAATGAATGTGTCCCATTCTCCTATGGCACATGATAGATTCATTTTCTGTAGGCTTAGAGAGGAAACACGTGACTTGGCCATGGGTGGTCATAGCTTTGGACATATCGAGAATATACAAGTTGTTTACTCTCGGTGCCTTTAGCATCACCCACTCTTTTGGAAGTTCAAAACCCGGTTTCAGGATGTAGCAAGATTTGTCGTCAAAATAAACAGAGAATTGCTTATCACAGATTTGGCTGACACTGAGTAGATTGTAGTCTATCTGTTTCACATACGATATCTGCTCAAATGTCACTACCCCATTGCTAACACTATCCTCCATCGTAATGTAGCCTCCTTTATTTCCTGCAAACGCTACGTAACCTCCATTTATATTCTTGATATCAAAAAGTAGCATGAGATCCCCTGTCATGTGGCCAGAAGCTCCACTGTCAACAATCCAGAGGCTGCTAACAGGGCCAGCTGGAGCTCCCTGCACATATCAAGTAAAGCAATTAGATCTTTCGGGGGACCCAAGCATGTTTGGTCTTGGGTCTTTGAACTGGTTGTTTCAAAGATTCATTAGATTCACAAACATCTTGGGTTTTATCAACCCCTTTCTTTTCACACTCAACTTTTGATTTCTCAGATTTCACACTCTGTGAAGTTGAAGCACCGTCAGAACCCTTTGGTGACCAAGATTGTTCAGATCTTTTCAAGATCCGGATCTGAGATTTTGGGGTCTCAGCCGGTTTCTTTACTTCATCCTTGAACGATACCTTCTTGGTTACCTTCTCTGATTTAACAGAGACAGGTCCAACTGCTGATTTGGCATTAGGTTTAGCAGAAACCTTTTTGTTTTCAGCAGTTGTGTTCATCAATGGTTTCTTCAATGGTTTCTCAGTGGCTATCCGGTTGCGTTTGTCATAAGTCATCGGACGATTTTCCCTTTTGTTGTAAAAATTGTTTTGGTTATAATAAGGTGTTGGCTGAGGGAAAAACCGTCTTTGTGGATAACTGTAATTGTCAACCGGATAATCATGTCTTTGCTTCATCTCCACCTCGTGCCTCTTGTGTCGTACATACGGGCATGTGGCAAGTAAATGTCCCCTTTCCCCGCACTTAAAACACGCACGGTACTCTTCATAGTTCTCCTTGATGTTCGACTTGGAAAAACTTGCAATGGGATATTGATCAACCATGCACTGTTTTCTCAAACTCTCAGGAGCTGGTTCCTTTGAGTAAGTCGGCTCAATAAAACTATTTGACTTGTCTACTGGCTTAACGAATTGTGTGACATTGAACTTTGCGTCTTTAGAATTATCCGAATAAATTTTCTTTAAAATGGCTGGAGGAATATCATTGGTTCGTTCATGTCATCAGACATAATCTTATCGGAGCCTTGCATCCGATAAAAAACTTTTACAGGTTTATCACATGATTCGTTGTTCATTTCATTTGATTTCTCAGTTTTAGTTTCAATTTTCTTATCAACAGATTTAACCACATTTTTCTCAACTTTCTTAACAGCTTTCTTTTCAACATTTTTATCAACAGACTGCTCAGCTTTCTTAGCAACATTCTTTGCTGGTTGATTCTTTCTGTAAGCATTAGCCATGGGATGGACAATCTGAGATGGTGAGACTGGTTCAGTAGTGATTATATGATTTTCATCAGGAATATCACTTTCATTCTCAACACCTATCTCAGACTGTTCATCTTCTTCATCAGAATCATCTGCAGCTACCACACCTTCATTATTTCCCAAAGCAGGTCTCACATCAGAATACGGGTCTCCGACACTGGATGTGTTGGACTAGTTATCTGATGTGATGTCAGATTTGACTAGATTCTCCGGTGCTATCGCATGTAAATTATGATTTTCGAACAACACCGGAGATGGGACAGCTTTGTAGTTTGCACTACTTGACTGTGAAGGTTCTTCGATGATGTGGTCAACTACATAAGCAATGTGCTTATAGCTCTCTAATTTTTTATTCACTTTTTCAGCGAAGCACTTGATGGTTGCCATTTCTAACTTTGTGTTTTCCATTTCATTTATATAGTTGTTAATGGCAAGTTGTTTTAAAGACAAAGTCGTTTTCAGTTCAGAAACATCCTTTTTGTAACCATCAAGTACTTTGTTGAATTCTTTAGATTCTTTTTGATAATTTTGACAGTTTATTTTAGCACTCTCAAGTTGTACCTTGAGTTGCTTATTTTCTTCTGTTAATCTATCAAAATCAGAACATTTAACACAAACTTTAGATTGAGATTCAGTACTTACCGGTTCAGGTGGTTCTGTCATTGCCATCAGTGTGAAATGAGCTTCCTTCCCTGCAAAGAATTTTGAGTAATCAATCTTTGTGCAGGCATCATCCACCATGCATGACTTGCGGGTCATAAGGAAATCTGCTTCAGCTAGCAACTGATCAATGTCATCGTCTAGTGAGTTCACACTAGCTTCTGAGTCAGAATCACTTTCCATGTCCGAGTAAGCTGAATCATATTACTCTCCAACATCTGTGACAGAATCAAGAATCATTCCAGACTTCTTGTCTTCACACTCATCATTCACATCCTCATTCAACTCTTCTATTTTCAACTCCGTCAATTTTTCTATCACAAAATCCTCTTCGATCTCCACATGTTCATCCAAACTCATCTTTTGTGCTACACAAGCCACATTTCCTGCAGAAATCTCTTCCACTCCTAATTGCATACCCGTCCAATCAAAACCTTTATCTTTTTGGATCACAAGTGCTTGGTTTTGATTTTCAGTTTGGGTTTGGGTTTGAGTGTTAGGGGTAGAAATGGGAACAATGGTTCGGTTTGGATTCTGTTGTGGTTGGTTTTGAGATGTGGATTGTCTAGTATTGGTATTTTGTTGTGTGTTTTGACGGTTCTGGTAGTTGTTTTGTGGTTGAAAGCTAGAGATGTTGGGACTGTTGTATGATACCTGATTCTGGTTTTGGTTTTGTCTGTTTTGGTAGCTTGAGTTGAACGGGTTTCGATTACCTTGCTGAGCCGGCTGTGTACACTCTCACTTGAAATGACCCTTCTCACCACAATTAAAACATGTGACCTTGGCTTTGTTAAAGCCGTAAGTGGTGTTTGGAGAAGTCGAAAGGTCAGTTCTCTCTGTTTTCTAGATAAAATCAGTGGCTCTTCTCATGATGCTAGCAAACGCCCACTGTATATCCATAAGCTCCATTTCCTCTTTATCGATTTGTGCATAGTCCTCATTGGTTAGATTGTTGTTTCTAATCTGACTAGCAACTAAACCGTTGTATGATGCAACCATAGCAGATACTAATGCTACATGCTGTTGAGCAATCTCAACAGTAACATTGTTAAGGCTAGAAGTCTCTAACACAATCGGACTTTGATTTGATTGTGTTTGAGTGATCTGCATTTGGTTCATGTGAGGATTATATGGTTGTTGTTGTTGAGGTTGACTGGCTGTGTAACAGGCAGCTTGTTGCAAATGTGAGAAAGGTGAAATGAAATTTGGTGTTTGATAAGATTGTGGTGTATATGATGAAGTTTGGGCAAGATAGTTGACTGGTGCTTTGGTGGGTTCAACAACATTTGATACGCAAGCAATATGAGGTGCAACGCTTGAAGTAGAGCTAGAAGTAGAAAGAGAAGTAGATGTACCACTCACATACAACTCTGGGTTCTGTGGAATCTGTGCTCTCTTTGCTTTCCTCTTCTCCTCCATTTCTTTGTTCTCCAGTTTTTGTATGAACTTATTGATGGTCCAATACTGGTATGCATCTTTTTCTTTCAACACTTCAATGTGTTGGTTCCAATATGGTGGTAAAGCATCAGCAAATTTATCCACCAGTTCAGACATCGGTATGCTAATCTCGTAGCTCGAAAGCTCTGTGAGCAAGTGGCAATACCTTGGAACCAATTCTTTTAAAGTCTCGTTACCCATGTAACTAAAGTTCTCGAACTCTTTACGAAGCTCTTCCATTCTCAGCTTCCTAGTCTTTTCATTACCATCATGTCTATTTCTCAGCATATCCCACAATTGTTTTGAAGTAGTACACTATCCGAACTGATGCAGCAAGTCAGTGTTGATCGCCTGAGATAATTGAGAAAACGCCTTTTTCTCGATCGCGAACTTCTTTTTCTCATCATCAGCCAAATTCTCCAACGGTATAGGTTCACCAGTGTTCTCCAGAATAGGAGCAACATAACCTTTCACTATCATCTGCCATGCCTCAGCTCCCTCTAAGCCTTGTCCCTCCACATGTATCTTGAACTTTGTCTTCCATGTGTTATATTCCATCATATCCATGAGCTTTGGTGGACGATTGCCACTGCCTGATGATAGATCATGAATGAGTGTAGATATGGCATTGGTCGTCTGTGAGTGAACGGCAGCTGCTGCTACTCCCCAATAATCGCCAATTGGTTGCTGTACCGGTTGCACAACATGCTGAGGAGTAGAACTAGTCATAGCCATGTAATTGATTGGCTGAGATGGTGGACTAGTCTTCTGAGCTGCAACTGACCATGGATCTCTTGTTGTCTACTGCTGTGGTGCTTGATTAGGTCTTGGCGTAGTTGGAAAGTTCCACATCTTAACCTGTAAATGTTCAAACACGAAAAGATTAGAAAAATTTTAAAACAGATTTTTCCTTCGCACTATCGTATGGTCGAATGAGGAAATTTCTTCTCCTTCGACCGTTTTGAAAGGTACGAATGTGAACTATGACAACACACAAACTCTTTCGACCGTTTGTTCTCTCTTTCGACCGTTTTGTCCCTCCTTCGACCGTTCGATCAGTCGAATGTAACACAGATGGACGAAAGTACACAAATATGCTATGAAACTCTACGTTCGACCACAAAAACAACACCTTCGACCAGAAATTCACTCGTTCGACCAAATTAACTCACACCTTCGACCATCTCTCTAGGTTCGACCCCTGCTATTTCAAAAACGGTTATTCCTTGAAAATCAGTTAATTTTGATCATGTTTATCAAATGTTGATGGATTTTGATGATTTTAATCAGGTTTTGAATCAGAATTGATTTGGAACAAGTTTATCAAAGAGAATTATCCATTTTAACCATGAAAACAAGTTGTAATCAATCAAAAACTCATCAAATCAGTTTGTTCTATGAAAACAGAAACTTTTTGACCAAAATTGGGTCCAAATCAACTGAGAAACTATCAATTTGTGGTTGTTTGATCCATAATGGCTCTGATACCACTTTGTATGTGCTAAAAGGATCGACAAATCAACAAAGAAATGATCAAACAAGTTTGATTTAGGTGCGGAAACCCTAAACCAATCACAAAATGATAATCAATCAGATCAAAACAAGTAAATCATCATTCAAAGCTTTTTCATTAATAATCAAGACTCAATTACACGTAAAATTGATCAATACATGAAGGACACGACGTGAATTAAGTTTACAAAAACACTAGAGAGACACACTGAACTTGGAGGGAATAATAATGCTAAAAACTACATTCAAAAATCAGCTTAACCTATTTATAGGCTGCACGTTCGCCCACATTGTTTGTGCGAACGTGCACGTTCACCCACTCTGGTCGAATGAAGCAATATATAACTATCAAGATCTTCCTTCGCCTCCTGTGTCTCCTTCATATGATATTCTTCCTTCGCACCCTTGATTTCTTTCCTTCGCCCATATTAAAACTCCTTTGCCCATTCGACTCCAACTATTAACATATGTTTATTGTAAATCCAAAGCATTAGTCGCATAAATGCATCTACATCGAGGATATGTAACTGAACCATCCCGAGGATACAACAATGGTATCAATTTAAGTTCAAGTACTTTTGCTACTAACGATATTGCATCTTTGCAGGATACAGGTATAAGTCCACAATTGGCAAGGGAGCTTCAAAAGATCAAAGATATGGTGTCTAGTGTACTAGGGATAATACAGCCCATCCCTAAAGTATCCTTAGCATGTCACAGGGTGTCTTGTTTTACACCTCCAATATGTGATGCAGAGATACCAAAGATATTCCAGATTCCAAGCATAAAGCTTTATGATGTATCTACCGATCCTGAAGAGCATGTTGCACAATACACGGAAAGGATGCAGATAAATCCAATTCTAGCAAACCTCAAGGATGCATGTGTAACACCCCAACCGATGGCAGAAACATCGAGGTGTCACGTAGTGATGATTGTTCAATAGCTCATGGTACTAAATGGAAGTTGAATATTACTAAACAATTTACAAATTGTCATACAAATTAATAATTACATCTACTTGATTTACATAAACTAGATCAAAAGCTCCTATGTGATCCAAGACTTGTACAACTTCCAAAAGCACGTAAAAACCTGAAACATGTTGAGTTGGAAAGATGGGGGGGGTCAACTATAAATAGTTGGGGAGAATACATAGGTTTTGCATATAATTGAAAACAATATGTTGTATAGCAATCATGATTGAAGTATAACAATGAGTAATGATAGAATATGAGTCCGACATGTAACAATGCATCTTTTGTACAATCAAACCTTGTGTCGACTGAGACCTAACTCGCAAGTTAGTAAAAGTGTAACTGTTATCGATCATCCCTGAATTTATGCGGGGGGTGGGTTTGTCAGACCTATAGCACTATAATCTAAACAGGCGGCTTGATCATTGTTAATGATTGTACTGTGTCTTTTTGTTACAGTCAAATGATAGAATGAGTAAATGATAGTGTAATTGAATCACAAGTTTCAACAATGTAAGAATGAGTAAATGATAGTGTATAAAATGTTTAAACATGTTTCACGCCAAAATGTAAAACAGAAAAAGGGGCTATGTAAACTCACCTTCGCTAAGCTGAATTATCCTCTAAGCATTGTGAATGTATGTGAGGCGAATCCCAAACACTCAGCAACGTAGCTAGTCCAATTTGAAGAAATAAAAAAACCGAAAAAGAAAGAATATCAAGCTTCCAATTCGCCAATTACAAGAGCTTATAATCAAAGCTTCAATTGTAGAAGTGATAGACTATAGAAGAAAGGTATGAGGGAGAGTTTAATCGGATTGAAACAATCGATTTAGAGGTGCCAAGTGTAATGGGTCATAGGTGGGTTTTTATACTAGTTTTGGATTCAATTAACCATTAAAATTGGTCAACACCATAAAGTAAGGTTTTATGATGAATTGACTATTTGACTAGGACTTTGACTGCTTGACTAAGACTTTGACCAGGACTTTGACTGTTTGACTAAGACTTCGACTACTTGACTGTCTTCGCAGACCGCGAGAACTAAAAAAAAATTAAATTTTCTAATTTAATCAATTTTAAGTTCCGGACTTGTTTCCTTCGGTTTCTAAGTTGTTTTAGGACCGAAAATTAAGGATTTTGAGCATCAAGGTCTGAAACATACGTGCTAGGGTGTAGATGTGAGTATAAAACGTGCAATACTGTTACTTATAAAAATTATAAGTTTTATTAAATTGTGACTTTTGGTCCTATTAAAATAGGAGGGTTAAAAATGAAAATTTTGAAATAGTTGAGGGACCAATTATGCACATTTATGAAAAGTGAAGGGTGCAGGTTGTCACAGCATGCTTATGCAAAGGATTTGGTTCTACCCTCACTGGTCCTACCTTAAAATGGCTTCTAAGTGTTCCTCCTTATTCAATTATTTCTTTTACCCATTTAATTAACATATTTAACAATCAGTTTTCTTGTAGTCGAACATTTGAACGTTTGACAAGTGATTTGTACAAGGTGACACAGCCACATGGAGAATCATTAAAGGAGTTTATCACAAGGTTTGGGAAGATAGCACTTGACATCCCAAACCTAGATGTCACAACCGTAGTTCAAGCCTTCAATATGGTACTACAAAAGGATTCGCCTTCTATCAAGAATTGGTGATGAACCCTTGTAGGAATCTTGATGAAGTTCAAAATAGAGCTTTAAGATTCATCCGTCTTGAGGATGACAAGAAGATACAGGAGAGGATAGAAGCATCCTCAAGATACAACAATCCTAATTGAAAATCCACTCCCACATATGAACCTTACAAGCATAAACCTTATGCTAGACCTGATAATAAAAAGGTTAATGTGGTTGAGGATGACGATGAAGAGGATTGTCCTAAACTTTCAGATTATTGTTTTTTCGTGGATGTAACAAGATTAATGTATGCTATGAAGGATCTTGGAGATAAAGCAAGATGGCTAAGGAAAGATAACAAGTCAGGATGGAAAGACAAATCCAAATGGTGTGCATTCCATGAAGATTTCGGCAACATTACTGAGGATTACACTGCCTTGAGAAAGGAAATAGCATATCTTCTAAGTTAGGGCCATCTTAAATATTTGCTGGGCAAAAAGAAGCCAAAGATTCAGGATAGCACAGGCATCCCAGAAAGGGCAGCATCTCCACCCAAAAATGCTGGTATCATTAATTTTATATCAGGTGGTTCAGATATTTGTGGTACATCTTACTCAGCAGCCAAAAGACATGCAAGGGAAATGAAATCTGAAAAAGGAGAAAGACCTACAAAGACTACCATCCTGACAAATGCTAAAGTGATTAGCTTCGAAGAAGAAGATCGAGAAAATGTCTTAGATCCTCATCATGATGGTTTGGTGATTACATTATATATTGCTAACCATTTTTTTCGTAAAATACTGATAGATGGAGGGAGTTCAGTCAACATAATACAACTGGAGGCCCTCAAATGGATGAACATCCCTGAAACCGAGATAGTGGCTAGATCATCTGTCTTGGTTGGCTTTAGTGGAGAGAGCAAAAGCACAGTTGGTGATATCAAACTGTCTGTATATGTCGAGGGGGTAAACTCTATCCAAAGATTTTGTGTGATAGATTCTTTATCTTGTTACAATGTTATCATAGGTAGACCTTGGATACACGATATGAAAGCAGTCCCATCAACATATCACCAATGTGTAAAGCTACTAACTCCATGGGGAGTCGTCAAAGTCAATAGTGACCAACAGGAAGCCAATGATTGCTACACAACATCGATGAAGGCTTCATCAAGACAAGCATAGAAACTACAGCAGGATGCACAGTGTCATCCTCAGGATGCAAAAGCACATCCTGACCAGGATGTAAAGGCAGTATGCCTTGACGAAAACAACAAGGATATCACTGTGCAGATTGGTAAAAACACCCCTACTGATATTGAACAATCTTTAATTTTATTTTTAAAATGCAGGATGTTAACATTTGTATGGAAACATGAGGATATGACTGGCATCTTCAAGGATGTCATTACTCATAAGCTTGGAATCGATAAGAGCTTCAAGCCCATCCAACAAAAACAATGAAATTTTGCACCTAAAAGAAATGCCATCATACAAGAGGAAGTAGATATTTTGTTGAAATCCAAGATGATAAAGGAGGTCAAATTCCCAAGATGGCTAGCTAATGTAGTCGTAGTACAAAAGAAGAATGGGAAATGGAGAGTATGTGTAGATTACACAGATCTCAATAAGGCTTGTCCTAAGGATCCATTTCCACTTGCACACATCGACTCAATGGTGTCCTCAGGATTTCAACAAATCTAGATGGAACCGGATGACCAAGAGGATACTGCATTCATGACCCAATCTGGTATTTATTGTTATATTGCTATGCCTTTTGGATTAAAGAATGCAGGTGCAACATACCAAAGGTTGGTCAACATGATGTTCAAAGAAAATATTGGGGACACAATGGAAGTCTACATCGATGATAAGGTAGTGAAATCCAAGAAAGTTGAAGACCATCTTCAGGATCTCAAAGAAGTCTTTGACATCCTGGATGCCTATAATATGAAGTTGAATCCTGCCAAGTGCAATTTTGGAGTTGGTGCTGGAAAGTTTCTTGGATATTTAGTAACCAAGAGAGGAATAGAAGCTAGTCCTGAACAAATTAAAGCCATCCTTGATCTTAAATCTCCTACAAACGTTAAGGATGTATAAAGGTTGACTGGCAGGATAGAAGCTCTGAACAGATTCATCTCAAAGTCCTCAGAAAAATGCAAGGAGTTCTATGACATCCTGAAGAAGAACAATAAATTTGACTAGGGAAAAAAGCATGAAGATGCATTGAAGAAGCTGAAGGAATATCTTGAAGCAGCTCCACTCCTGATGAAACCTGAGGATGGTGAACCTCTCAAGTTATACCTTGCATTTTCTAGAAATGCAATAAGTGCAGTCTTGGTGAAAGACTTTGAAGGACAACATCCTGTTTATTATGTAAGTAAAACTTTATTGGATGTTGAAACCAGGTATTCACATCTTGAAAAACCTATTTTAGCTTTGATTATGGCCTCTACCAAGTTAAGGCATTATTTTGAAACACATAGGACACATGTTCAAACTAATTACCTTAATAAAAATGTGCTTAGAAAACCAGAAATGTCAAGAAGAATGGCAATATGGTCAGTGAAATTAAGTGCTTTTGACTTGGTATATAAGGCTAGAAATGCAATCAATTCACAGGCTCTACCTGATTTTAGGGCTGATTTCAGTAGTGACATCCTAAATGATGTTCAAAAAGAAGTACAACAATTAAATGAAAACATAGAAAAATGAATTTTATACACTGATGGTGCTTCAAACATGAGAGGTACAGGGTTAGGATTACTACTAAAATCGCCACAAGGGGACATAATACCCCATGCAATTAGATGTGCATTTCAAACAACCAATAATGAAGCTCTCATTGTTGGTTTACAACTTGTCAAGGATATGCGTGTTTCAAATTTAGAAGTATTTGTTGATTCCTTGTTGATTACTAACCATTTTAATGGATCTTATGTAGTTAAAGGTAAAAAATTAGCTGAATATCTTGAAATAGTAAAAAAAAAATAGCATCTTGTTTTGCAGAATTTACATTGACACATGTACTTAGGGAAGAAAATGTTGTAGCTGATACCTTAGCAAACTTAGGATCCTACTTAAATTTGCCAGAAGGATCCAAAATTCCAATCATTCACATCCTGAAGCCAACAACTGTAGAAGTGCATCCTGAGGATAATAGTGTCCTTGATACCCAGGATCAAGATGATACATCCTAGATGACTCCTATCATAAAGTATCTTACAGATGGTAACATCCCTGATGGGGAAAATGCTAGAGCTTTGAGGATGAAGGTATCTAAATTTGTTATTACAAACAATATATTGTATAGAAAATCTCTTGCATGTCCATACCTAAGATGTCTCAACAAGGAAGAAGCAAAGGAAGTTCTCAAGGATATCCACGAAGGAGATTGTGGAAATCACACATGAGGAATAGCTTTATATTCAAAGACTTTAAGGACAGGATACTATTGGCCAACCATGAAGAAGGATGCCATGCTATATTCTCATAAATGTGATGCGTGTCAAAGAGATAGCAACATCCTACACCAGACTGCTGAACTATTGCATCCCATTATCTCACCATCGCATTTCATGAAATGGGGGATGGATATAGTGGGAAAACTACCTAAAGCTCCTGGTGGAATGGTATTCATGTTGGTCATGACTGATTATTTCTCAAAATGGATTGAAGATGAAGCATTTGTACAAGTCAGAGACAAAGAAGTAGTATCCTTCATCAAGAGAAACATCCTTACAAGATTTAGTATACCAGCTGAAATTATATGTGACAATGGATCTCAGTTCATCAGCAAAAGGACTACTAGTTTTTGTGAATGCTGGGGAATCAAAATGATAATATCATCACCTGTCCACCCTCAAGCTAACGGACAAGCAGAATCTTCCAATAAGATCATCGTCAACAACTTGAAGAAGAAGCTTGGAGAAAAGAAAGGAAAATGGGCAGAAGAGCTTCCATTTGTACTTTGGGCAAATAGGACTGTAGATGAAAATTTGCGACTAATGCTTTGGATTGGATAAATAAAGTGTTTTGTGTGATATTGAGAGGTCGAAGGTGATAATATATGGTCGAAGGAAGAGTTTCAAGACATAAGACAGGTTCGAGATATGTTGCAGGTCGAAGGTGCCCATTCGACCTCATCGTGAGGTGGAATGTAGACTAGTATATAAGCTAGACATTTTGATAACTTTATAACTTTTTGCCATTTTGTTAGTGTGTCTGGTCTGATTTCTCTCTAGGTTTTCAGAAAGAGTGTAGAACTTGATTATTTCATCTTAAACACTATTTGTAAAGATTATGACACTTGTTTATGAATGAAATGGATGTTGAAAAGGTGAATTCGTGTGTTTGATTCAATTACTATCATTTTGTAACTGATCTAGGGTTTCCGCACCTAGATTAGTAGACTTGTATGATCAACTAAACTTGTTTTTTAAAAACGATCCTCCACAAAGTGGTATCAGAGCCTATACGGTTCATACAACTACGAATTGATAGTTTTTGAACTGATTTGGACCCAAATTTGATAAAAAAATTTCTGTTTTGAATGAACAATGAGTTTTGATGAAAATTGATTGATTCGGACTAGATTTTAAGAATAAAATCAAGATTTCCATTCATTAAAGTTGTTCCAAATCAATTCCGAAGCAAAACCTGCTAAACATCATCAAAATTTATCAACTTTTGAAAAACCGGGATCAAAATAACTGATTTTCAAAGAATAACCGTTTTTCAAATGGGTCAGGGCGAACCTAGGAGAGAAGGGTCGAACGTGTAGTATTTTAGGTCGAGCCTAGCTTTTTCAGGACAAAAGTGAACTATTTTAGGTCGAACCAAGATTTTTGTGTGTTGTGTTTGTACATTCGACCAAGTTTGGTACAATCGACCTTACGGGAGGTCGAACGTGGGTTGTAAACGCTCGAAAGTGAGTTAGTGTGTTATATTTTCTACATTTGAGTCAGATTTAAGGGGCGAACCTGGACATTTTCCACATTCGATCCCCCGACTGTGCAAAAGGGTCGAACGTAGAACTGTTGAGGAAATTTTCTAGGTGTTTCGTATTTCGAACATCATAGACGATATGTGGGGATTTCCAACAACACCTAGGCCTAATACTACACAGCAACAACACGTTACCATGGATCCTTGGACTGTAGCTGCAACAAAGACGAATACTCAACCATCTCAGCCGATCAATTACCTCACGATGAGTAGTTCGTGATTCCACAAACTGTTGCTCAACATCCACAACAACCCATGAATGATTATTGGGGTGTTGCTGCAACAGCGGTACACTATCAAACTACAAATGCTATTTCTACTCTAATAAATGATTTCTCTTCAGGTAGCGGGAGTCGTCCACCGAAGCTAATGGAAATGATAGACTACAATCAATGGCAGAAAAAGTTCAAGATTCATTTGGAAGGGATGGGATTAGAAGGTACAGAGGCATGGCGGATGATTGCTAAAGGATATGTTGCACCAATGTTGGAGAATACAGGTGAATCAATTCCTCTTGAGAGTTTAGCTGAGGATGAAAAGAAGAAGTTTGCAGTGGAGAAGAAGGCTTTCTCCCAACTATCTCAAGCTATCACTACTGATCTTCTACACAAGTTTGGATCATGTACAACTTCCAAACAGCTTTGGGATATGTTGAAGAATCGTCATGATGGTAATGAGAAAACCAGGAAGTTGTGGATAGAAGAATTGAAGAAGGAATTTGAGAACTTCAGTTATGTTGGAAATGAGACTCTGAAGGAGCTTATTCCCAGATATTGTTATCTTTTGACTGAACTTTCGAACTATAAGATTCAGATTCCAATGTCTGAGTTGGTAGACAAATTTGCTGATTCTCTACCACAATATTGGAACCAACATATTGAGGTTTTAAAGGAAAAAGATGCTTATCAATACTGGACCATCAATGAGCTTATTCAAAAGCTAAAGAACAAAGAGTTAGAAGAGAAGAGGAAAGCAAATAGATCACGATCAGAATCCAGAGTTGTATCATACTGGTACATCCTCTACTTTGGCTAGTTCAAGTGTTGGTGGTACTGTTGCTCCACACATTGCACGTGTCTCAAGTGTCATGGAACCACCTAAAAACCCAATAAATTACCTTGCTCAAACTTCATCCTACACACCACCATTATACACTAATTCTTACATTCCACCTTTTTCACCAATGCAACAAGCAGCATGTTACACATCTAGCATGAATCAACAACCTTACATTCCACAAATGAATCAAAATCAACAATGTCAAAGTCCAGTAGTGTTGGAAACATCCAACATGAACAATGTCAGAGTTGAAGTTGCTCAGCAACATGTTGCACTGGTTTCAGCAAATGGATAGGTGGCTAGTCAAATTGGTAACAACAATCTAACCAATGAAGATTATGCTTAGATTAATAAGGAAGAAATGGAGCTTATAGATATCCAATGGCCTTTTGCGAGTGTTATGAGACGAGCAACTGAGTTTATTGAGAAAACAGGAACAACTGATCTGGCTACATCACCCAACACCACATATGGCTTCAACAAAACCAAAGTCACTTGTTTTAATTGTGGTGCTAAAGGTCATTTCAAGAGGGAGTCTACTCAGCCAGCTCAACAAGGCAACAGAAATCCATTCAACTCAAATTACCAAAACCGTCAATCTCAGAACTAAGTAAGCTATCAAAGCCAAAACAACAATAACTATCAACCACAAAATAATTACCAAAACCGTCAGAATACCTCACAGAATAACCCTGCTAGACAAACAACAACACCCAACCAGACTCAAACTCAAACACCACATAACCCAACCAGAACCATTGTTCCAATTTCAACACCAAATAGCCAACAACAAACAGAATCTCAAAATCAGGCGTTGGTGATCCAAAAAGATGAAGGTTTTGACTCGACAGGGATGCAATTGGGTGTTGAAGAAATTACTGCTGGGAATGTAGCTTGTGTTGCTCAGAAAATTGACTTAGAGGAGTCGGTGATAGTTGGAGAAGTTTTGGAGACTGAGAAGGTTTCTGAAGTAAAAATTGAGGAGATGGTAGATGAAGCTGATATTTCAATTGAAGAATCACAAGTTGAGAAGACTTCGGGAATGATCATTGATTTTGTCACTGATACTCCTGATGAGCGTGTTTCGGTGTATTCGGATTGGGAGAGTGAAACAGATTCGGAAGCTAGTGTCAATTCATTAGATGATGATATTGATCAACTCCTGGCCGAAGCTGATTTTCTAATGACTCGGAAGTCATGCATTGTTGATGACGCTTTCACAAGGATTGACTACTCAAATTTCTTTGCTAGAAAGGAAGTGCATTTTGCTTTGATGGCTATGACTGATCCTTCGAAACAGGGAGCTCCAGCTGGCCCTATTAGCAGTCTCTGGATTGTCGACAGTGGAGCTTCTGGTCACATGACTGGTGATTTGACGCTGCTATTCGATATAAAGAACATCAATGGAGGATATGTAGCGTTTGCTGGAAATAAAGGCGGTTATATCACAATGGAGGGAAGTGTTAGTAACGGGATTGTGAGTTTCGAGAGGATTTCTTATGTGAAACAAATTGACTATAATCTGTTAAGTGTGAGCCAAATCCGTGACAAATAGTTTTCTGTGCACTTTGATGATAAATCTTGTTATATCCTCAAACCCGGCTTTGTTATTCCAAAAAAGTGGATCATGCTGAAAGCACCAAGAGTGAATAATCTTTACATTCTTGATATGTCTAAAGCTATGACAACTCAGGGCCAAGTTACGTGTTTCCTATCAAAGGCTACAGAGAAAGAATCAATTATGTGGCACAGGAGGATGGGACATATTCACCTCAGGAACATGAATCATTTGGTGAAGAATGGACTTGTTGAAGGCGTTAATGTGAAACATTTTCATCTCAATGAAAAGTGTGTGAGTTGCAAGAAAGGGAAGCAGCACAAACAGTCCCGCAAACCTAAGAAAGTGAACTCTGTTGAAATGCCACTTGAGCGTTTGCACATGGACCTATTCAGACCTGTCAGGCGTAAGAGTCATGTCGGAGAGCTTTAATGTCTTGTGGTTACCGATGATTACTCAAGATTCTCGTGGGTGATATGCTTACAACATATAAGTGGCACGTTCAACAACTTGAAAGTTTTGTTCACCCGTTTAGAAAATCTCTACAGTTTGAAGATTAAAAGAATTCGGATTAACAACGGGACGGAGTTCAAAAATGCACAGATGGATGCTCTTTGTGAAGATAAAGGAATTCATCATGAATATAGTGCTATGTATACCCCAAAACAGAACGGTGTCGTAGAGAGGTGTATGCGTGTAGGATCGTCAAATCTACAAAGATAGTGATCAAACAAGTTTGATTCAGGTGCGGAATCCCTGAATCAATCACAAAATGATAACAATACTAACAAAACACAGAAATCATCTTTAAAAGCTTCATTTCATTGATAAACAAACTCAATTACATGTTATAATAAGCTTTACAATCAAAATAAGACGTGAATTAAGTTTACACAAAACCCTAGGGAGAGACTCAAACAGGAGGGAAACAAAAATGACCAAAACTTACATTCAAAATGAACTTGACCTATTCATAGGCCTGCACATTCGCCCACTTTGCTTGGTCGAATGTGCAGGTTCGCCCAATCACTATGGTCGAACCAAGCTATACGTTAACAACTAATTCTACCTTCGACCTCCTTCTCTCCTTGGCACCTTTTGCTTTCCTTGGCACCTTTAGAAATTCTCATTCGCCCACTTGTCCTTCCTTCGCCCATTCGTCATAACACAAAAAAAACATATGTTAATAGTAAACCAAAGCATTAGTCGCACAAAATGCATCTACAAACTCCCCCTCGACTATTGCTTGGATTGTTTACCCTCTTGGTCCATCCTTTTGTTCATAAGTTTTATGTGCAGTTGTTTCTTCTGTTCTAAAGTCATCACCAGTTCAAACACTTGTTTCGGCTTTTTCTTCTTGACATCAGGAACATCTTGAATCTTCACGAACTTACCAAGCTTCTTATCAAAATCGCATCCAGCATTTATATCATAAGCAAAGCACAGAAATACCACACGTTGGTATTTACTTGCTTGTTCAGCATCCTTCACCTCACTGTATATCGGATTGTAATACAACATAATGATATCCTCATGTGAACAATTAACCAACCACATAGGATCAAATATGTGTATCTTCTTGAAATTCTTTTCTCCATCCTTCAAAACAATCACAGCCTCTGCAATCTTCCAATCATAATACCACCAGATAAAATCTTTCGCAAAGTGTTGTGGAATCTGCAATATCGGAATATGTTTCAACACTTTCGGTGGTTTGTACTTCAAAGTCACCTTGGGCAAACCGGTAATCGTATCAATGTCTTTCTTGTGAACAATCCGCTTTGGATACTGAGGTTCAAATAGATTCCATCTCGTCCTGCTTTCCCTCGCCATTCGATTAGCAAAATAAGCAATGTGATCGTTCGAGGATCCAGTCAACCAATGTCTACAAATATCACGAATAGCCCAGTACGGGAGAGTCTTCAGATCATGAAATCTGTCAAAATAAAGTTTCCCCTTCTCCCACTTAACGGCAACACACTTCAACTGTTTTATAAACTTCCATCCCAACGCTCTTCCTTTAAACATTTTGTTGTGTAGCTTATAAAAACTTCCCTGGATCTCTGCTTTCGGACGATTGGCTTCTTTCTCTTTCAGTTTCCTCAGTAACTCTTTCAAATTGTCAGATTGTTCAATATTCGGTTTATCATGCCCCTTGAACACTTCTTCAACAAACTTCTCACTCTTTTCTCAAGCAAGTTTCTCGGCTTCTTTTAGTAACTCTTCAGTGAACTCAGCGAATCCAGAATCTTTATCTTTCTTGAAATATTCTGGATACTCTTCACTGGTTATATCTTCAATTTCAATCTCCTCAAATGCAGGTACATCACGATCATCAGAATGATTACCAGCTTCCTTTTCAGGTAGATTGGGAATCTGATTATCAGCCAATAGTTCTTCCAACGTTTTCCCAACCTGCTTCGCCAAACCTTCTAAAATCTCCTTCGACATTGCCGCATAAACTTCACCATCTTCCAAATCTGGATCATTATAATCCAATTAAAGCATCCTGTCACTAGATTCAAAGATCTCAGAAAATCTACTGGTCATGTCTATCGTCCAGACTCGATCAGTTAGCATCTGGCGATACATCAGTTTATCATCCTCTGACAATGACCTCAGCTTCTCATTCCAGAAGATCGTATCATCATCAACAGATCCTCCAGGAGCTTTAGAACTGGATTCACCTCCATTTTCAGATCCTCGTTTCTCACATTTATACTTATCAGTATTATCATCATCATCGTCATCACTATCAAAACTTGCAGAGCTGTGTCCTCCACCAGATTCACCATCCGAACCATCATTATCTCCATCATCTTTCTTTTTCTTCTTTTGAGGAGCATTTCCAGCATCTTCATCTAGATCCTCATCTTCCTCCTCCTCATTATCTGACGGTTCAAAATCAACCTGCTCCTCATCTTGTTCTTTGTCCTCTTCACCTTCTTTTAGTTGAGGAGCTCGAGAGTACAAGTCTTTAATCAAGTTGTCCATGTTCTTGTTACTCTCTTTCAGGTTTTTGTTCTCTTCTTTCAAAGTAATGAATCTCCTGGTGTTCCTCTGTTCATGTTTCAACAACTTCTTGTTTTCTTTGCGAAGTCGTTTAATTTCAGTTTCAAGTGCTTCTGGATTGTCATGAGATGTCTCAACAATGTCTAGCATCTTCTGATCGTTGTTTTTCAATTTTTCAATCTCTGCTTGCTGCTGATTAATTATCTCCATCATGTCAGCTAGCTTCCGGTTCACAATGTTCATAACATCACAATCAACTGTGACCTTTGGTGTAGAAGCTTCAGCAACAGCAGGCAACTTTCCTTTCTTAATCTTCTTTAGCACTCTATCTAGTGCATCATTAAATTTATCAACAGGTAAATCAGTCTCCTTCTCAGTTCCTAATGATGTTTTCTGCTTCTTAGCAACTGGACTTGCAACCGGTGATTTCGAGCTAGATGCTGGTGGAAGTTTCTTTCCAGCAATCAGTGATTCAATCTCTCTAGCTCTCTTTTCCATGGGCTTTAATACCTTCTCTTTCTTTTTAAACTGGGGCTTTTTCTGTTTCTCCCCCTGTTCTGGTGATCCATGAAAATCTTCCGCTCCCAAACTAAGACCCTCATCAGCTTCATCTAAACGAATAGGACTCTTGTTTCTCTGTTCTTCCAAAGATCTATTCAGACTAGCAGATTCACCAGCCACAGTGGCCTTGGGCGTGGTGCTCTTAACAGTCTCTTCATCAGAATCCCATCTTTCATCTTCGTGCGTCTCCTCAGAATCAATCGACGCTTCATCCACCAAATGCAATCCTTTCTTTGCCATACTCTTGTGTCGTCTTGTAACTTTCTTCTTAGCTGGTTCAGCTTCAGTTCCAGTTTCTTTTTCTTTACCTTTACCACTTTTTGCTCCTACATTCACCACCTGACGCTTTCGTTTAGCCTCAGGGTCAACTGGATGTAACAGAATGTCTTCGTCAGATGCATTGTCACCATGCCTCACATTATCTTTACCAGGATCCACATAATCAATCTTGATCAGGTGACCAAATAGACGTCTCACTGGTGATCTTTCATTCACAGACAAACCTTTATACGCCTTCATTCTGGCAAGAGTATTAATGTTCATATGCTCCTGAACAATAATCTGCTTTGGATCTCTCTTCAATTTCTTATACTTTAAATCAAAAATCATATGAAGGAATCTAGGATATAACAGAAACTTCCTAGTCCTTGTACCTCTCACTGGTTCCAATAAGTGTTCCATAAGCATTCCTGATACATTGAACGGTTTGTTCAATATAAGTGCTACCATCAAAGAGCTTATGCTTTTCCTCATCAGATCATAACCATCAGCCGCTGACCCGAAGACATGTATCATCACATGTGCTAAGTACTTGAACTGAGGACAGAGCTTTCCTTTGTGTAACGATCCATCAGTAATCGGTCCGTTATACTTCATTCTGAGAAAGCACTTCCTTTGTTCAGTCCAGCTGAGTTCTCTGGGATCTGTCTTGACATCTTCAAGTTTCAACGCTTCCCTAATATCATTCTCTGACACAATAATCAGCTCTCCTTGAATCTTGCTAACCAGAGAAGATTCACCATCCCAGAAGTCCATTTTTGCGTTTGTCCAGAACTCCTTTAACAAGTCTCTGTAAATGATAGCGGGTGTAGCAATCGCGTCGATCACTCGGCTCCTCTTCAGAAACTCTATTATCCCAGTAAACTCTGTGTGCTTCTTCACATCTCCAAGATATGCACAGTAGTTGTGTGCATTCTCAAATGGTAAAATATCAATCTTCGCTGTCTCGGCAGCCTGTGAGGATGATCCAGCAGGAACACTCGTATCTTCCTGTTCAGACATGGTTAAAACTGCAAAACAAATCAAGTAAACACGTTAAAAACAAACAAAATAAACAAAATCTGAAAATTTGGTTTTTAATTTCTTCATTCGCCTAATTAAAGGTTCGAATGAGAGATTTTGGGTACGAATGTGAAGTTTCAAAGGTTCTAATGTGAAAAGTTTTGAAAAAATATTTCATTCGACCGTTTAACTTCATTCGCCCAAATAAACTTTCTCCTTTGCCCAAATATGCACGTTCGACCGTTCGTCAATGGGCGAAGGTGTCAGTTCATAAGTTCAAATTTCAATTTTGAAATCCAGGATGTTTCAACTTGTCATTTTGATTCATTAAGCAACTAAAACCTCCGATTAAGCTATCCTATCAATCAATTTTAACAAACATACACTGATTAAGTGTTTTTAATCAAAAAACTAGGGTTCATTGGTTTTAAACAATCGATTATGCTAACTGTTGATGTTTAACCCTATGTTTTTGGATAATCTCCCCGTAAAACACTTAATCAATAAATCCTAAACAAAAATAAGTTCAATTATCATCATTTAATCCCTGTTTGAGGTCAGTTAGGGCTTGGACTGAAAATCAAGGATTAAACAGTCAAATCATGATGAAAACCTGTAAACAATGGTGCAAAATGATCAGTATATGCAGACGAACACAATGATACAATATAAATGTCACGAGCAACAAGTGGACTTAGCAACATAAATTTTGAAATTTTTTTCAAATGGGTCGAATGAAGATATAAGGCTTTATATAGGCTGCTCCTTCGCCCGTTCATACCGGTCGAATGTGAAGCTTTTGTCTCCTTCGACCCTAATTAAAGGTTCGAATGAGACATAAGGGTTCGAAAGTGAACTTATCTCAAGAACTCTCACATTCGACCAAATCTAAACGTACGAATGAACAAAAAAATCCTCCTTCGACCCAACGAAGGGGCGAAAGTGAACTGGAATTTTTGAAAATTTTACCAAATCTCAAAATCGAGTCCCGTTCAAAATATTTTCCAACTTTTAATCATCCGACAATCAAATTTTCTCATTTAAAGATTACAAAGCTCAAATGGTTCATCAAGGTTTAGAAAATCGTCATCAACCACCATCAGCTATCAAAAATATGATAGAAAAGTAAAATCTTTTTGAATTTCTAAATTTTATGTTAAAACACACCTAAAATCTTTTTGAGTTTTGCAATTTTTGACGAGAAATATAAAATGCAGAAATGTAAAGATAATCTTTGATTATCATAAAACATGGAAAGTTCCTCAATTCGGTAACTTTAGGATTTGGCTTAAAGCTCTTTTATAAAGCCACCCTATCTGATCTAGGTCCGTAATGACTTACAGCAGAAGATCAGAGAGGCTATCCCCAGACAACTAATAACATAACGACCCAAAACCTCCGAGTTTTGTACAAATACCCTATCAAACGAAATTACGGTACTAAGACCATATGCCCATGAGGAGTTCATCCACACATCAATTCGTTTGATATGTATATATCAGGCACGCAGTAATAGGTCTACGAAGCCTATCAGCACATCACACAGACTCAGACACACGCCCTATATTGCATTACATTTATTTAGAATGTGTCAGAGCCCCACTGATGTACTATCATTTCCCCTTTTTCTCCAGGAAATCATTTTTGGTTTTTCTGATTTTTTATAAATTTTTGAGTTTACTGTTCCCAAGGATAAGCTGGAGCATTTCAAATATGTGACTGCCCAGATATCGTTTGTTCACAGAAATCTGACGGCATTAAGCTAAGGGAAGAAGATATAGCAGTCAGCAAACATTTTCTAATTTTTATGGATTTTGAAATTTTTCAATGTTTTTGGATTTTCGAATTTTTCTGAAAAACAATAAAGCTAAAATAAAAATCGATAAACTGAGGTGGTGATCAGTCTTGTTTTTCTTTAATACCGTTAGCTTTCAAAAGATATTCAAATCTCGATTTATCAAAAGCTTTGGTAAAAAGGTCTGCACGTTGATAGTCAGTGTGGATTTTGACCATATCGATCTACTCTTTAGCATAACAATCACGGATAAAATGGTATTTAATCCGGATATGTTTAGCCTTTGAGTGATTTACTAAGTCTTTTGTTAATGCGATTACGGGTTCGTTATCACAGTAAATAGGGGTTTTAAGAAATTGCAAACCGTAGTCCACCATCTGTTGTTGTATCCAAAAAACCTGTGAGCAGCAGCTCGATGCTGAAACATATTTTGCTTCAGATGTGGATAATGCAACTGCAGTTTGTTTCTTGCACTGCCAGGTCACGAGCCTGCTCCCCATAAACTGGCATCCAGCCGTTGTGGATTTGCTGTCTTTGTCACAGCCGCCGCAATCTGCATCACTAAAATCGATTAGGCCAAAATTATCATCATTAGGGTACCATATTCCTCTCGACGGACAACCCTTCAGATATATAAGGATACGTTTAACAGCTGCAAGATGACTATGTTTCGGCTTCGATTGATAACGTGCACAGAGACATGTGGCAAACATTATATCTGGTCTGGAGGCGGTGAGATACATCAGAGATCCGAAGATTGCTCTGTATGTAAATGGATCAGTTAGCTCCCCCTTAGCATCAACTCCAATCCCGTGATTAGGTTGTATTGGGGTATCCATCGGCTTCGAATCATCAATCTGGAATTGGCTCAAGACTTCAGAAACGTATTTCGTCTGGTGAATAAAGATCCCCGTTGGTCTTTGTTCCACCTGCAAGCCTAGCAAAAACTGCATCTCTCCTATTGCGCTCATCTCGAACTTTTCCTGCATAACACGTTCAAATTCTCTGCAAAGAAGTTCGTTAGTAGACCCAAATATAATATCGTCAACATAAATCTGGACTAGAAGCAAGTCATCGCCTGTTCGTTTAGTGAACAGTGTGCAATCTACCAAACCTCGCTTGAATCCTTTTGAAAGAAGATACGTGCTCAGCTCCTCATACCATTGCCTTGGAGCCTGGTGCAACCCGTAGAGAGCTTTGTTCAAAACGTAGACCTTATCCCGGTGAATAGGATCATCAAAGCCTGGTGGTTGACCTACGTATACTTCCTCCTTGACCACATCATAGAGAAACGCGCTCTTGACATCCGTTTGATACACCTTAAATTTCTTGAATGATGCAAACGCCAGAAACATTCAGATAGCCTCTAAACGTGCAACTGGTGCATAGATATCGTTGTAATCGATTCCCTCAACTTGATGAAATCCTTGTACAACCAAACGAGCTTTGTTCCTTACGATCACTCCTCGATCATCCTTTTTACATTTGAATACCCATTTCGTTCCAATCTTCTTTCTTCCTGGGGGCAAATCTGTCAGTGTCCAAACACCAAGTTTCTGAAACTGCAACAACTCCTCTTGCATTGCTTCCACCCAAGCGTCGTCCAAAAGAGCATCCTTGTAAGTTCGCGGCTCAACCTGCGAAACATAACAAGCAACAGACCAGTCATTCTGAAAACCAGATTTTTGTATTTTGGCATATAAAGCAAGATTGCCAAGGTTTTCTAGTGAGTTTCAATTCCTCAATTATCCTCTTGTCATTACACTGCTACCAGAATCACCAATAACCTGCTCGATCGGGTGAATTCGATGTATCTGAGATTCCGGATAATCTGGTACTTGGACTCCCCTCTGAGTAGTTGAATTTTCTGCAGAAACCAGATCATTACCCACATTCGATGATGAAGCACCATTAGTATTTAGGTTCACTGGTGGTGTCACAGTAGCATGATCTAAGATAGCTTCACTTGTAACCTCATCGTCGTCATCTTCTGATTCTGATGAATTCAACGTTGTGGAAGCTTCTTGGAATACCTCTTCTTCAACGACAGGAACATTGGTATCATTAGAAGTTGTTTGGGGATTCACGGTGATCGGACGCACCAATGGTGATGTCACTGCGTTTTCGACCTTACCGTTGCATTTCAACGTTAGCCCACTCCTCAACCTAATGAGTCCTTTTGTTAAATACCCGTTTGAGCGGGGTTGCATATCCAACAAAGTATCCTTCCTCAGCCTTCGGTGCGAACTTCTGAGATGGATTAAGCATAGTACAAGGAGCTCCAAACGGTTCTAGATACTCTAAATTCGGCTTTCGACGATTCAACAGTTCATAAGAAGTTTTGCCAAACTTCTTCACCGTTAAAACACGATTAAGAGTATAACAAGCTACGTAAATTGCTTCGTTCTAGAACATTACTGCAAGATTTGAGTCCGCAAGCATTGTTCTCGCCGTTTCAATTAGAGTCCTGTTTTTGCGTTCCGCGACACCGTTCTGTTGTGGGGTATACAGAGCACTGTATATTCATGATGAATTCCTTTGTTTTCACAAAGATCGTCCATCTGTGCATTTTTTAACTCCGTCCCATTATCACTCCTAATCCTCTTGATCTTTAGACCATAGATATTTTCCAGTCGAGTGAACAGAACTTTCAAATTATCAAAAGTGTCGCTCTTTCGGTGTAAGCACATAACCCATGAAAATCTTGAAAAATCTTCAGTCACCACAAGACAGTATATTTCCCCAGCATGACTCTTACGCTTGACAGGTCCAAACAGATCCATGTGCAAACGTTCAAGTGGCAATTCAATGGAATTAACTTTCTTTGGCCTATGGGATTGTTTGTGCTGCTTACCCTTTTTACAACTCACACACTTGTCATTTAAGTGAAAATGTTTAACGTTCACGCCTGTGACAAGTTCATTCTTCACCAATTGATTCATCTTCCTTAGATGAATGTGTCCCATTCTCCTATGCCACATAATGGATTATTTTTCTGTAGCCTTGGAGAGAAAACACGTGACTTGGCCTTGGGTGGTCATTGCTTTCGACATATCGAGAATGTACAAGTTGTTCACTCTCGGCGCCTTTAGCATCACCCACTCTTTCAGTAACTCGAAACCCGGCTTGAGTATATAGCAAGATTTGTCGTCAAAGTACACAGAAAATTGTTTGTCACATATCTGACTGACACTGAGCAGATTGTAATCTATTTGCTTCACATAAGAAATTCTTTCAAAACTCACAATTCCATTGCTCACACTACCCTCCATGGTAAAATAACCTCCCTTGTTTCCTACAAACGCTACATAACCTCCATTGAAGTTTCTAATATCGAATAGTAGCGAAAGATCCCCTGTCATGTGACTAGAAGCTCCACTGTCAACAATCCAAAGACTCCTCACAGGGCCAGCTGAAGCTCCCTGCACATATCAAGAAAAAAAGTTAGATTTTTCGGGGGACCCAAGCCTGTTTGGTCTTGGGTCTTTGAACAGTTTGTTTCAAAGATTCGGATTTCTCACAAGCATCTTGATTTTTATCAACCTTTTTCTGATCACACAAACCTTTTTCATTCTCTTGTTTCACATTTTTTTGTGAAGTTGAAGCACCCTTAGAACCCTTTGGTGACCAAGATTGTTCAGATCTTTTCAAGATCTGGATCTGAGATTTTGGGGTCTCAGCTAGTTTCTTTAATTCATCCTTGAACGAGACTTTCTTGGTTACCTTCTCTGATTTAACAGAGACAGGTCCAACTGTTGGTTTGTCATTAGGTTTAACAGGAACCTTTTTGTTGTCAACAGTTGCGTTCACCATTGGTTTCTTCAACGGTTTCTCAGTGGCTATCCGGTTGCGGCGATCATATATCATCTGACGATTTTCCCTCCTTTTGAAATAATTGCTTTGGTTATAAAAAGGTGCTGGTTGAGGGACAAATCGTCTCCGTGGATAACAATGATTATCGACCGGACATTCATACTTTTGCTTCATCTCCACCTCGTGCCTCTTGTGTCTTACATTCGGGCAGTCGGCAAGTAAATGCCCCCTCTTCGCACACTTAAAACACGCACGGTACTCTTCTAAATGATTCTTGGCATTCGACTTTGAATAACTAGTGATGGGATATTGATCATCCATACACCTTCTTCACAAACTCTCAGGAGCGGGGTCCTTTGAGTAAGTCGGCTCAAGAAAACCATTTGACTTCTCTATTGGTTTAATAAATTGTGTGACATGGACCTTGGGTTCTTTAGGAATATCCGAATGAATTTTCTTTAAGATTGCTGGAGGTATATCATTTGTTCGCTCATGTTTCGGGAACCAAATGGTACTTTCCTGCTAGATCTTTTCAATTTTTGAATAATTTGCAAATTGAATTGGATATTCTTCATCAGAAATAATCTTATCGGATCCTTGCATCCGATAGAAAACTTTAACAGGTTTATCACACGATTCATTTTCCTCTTCATTTGACTTTTCAATTTTCTTTTCATTTTTCTTTTCAACTTTCTTTTCAACAGGCTTCACTGACTGATTCTTTCTATGAGCGTTAGCCATGGGATGGACAATCTGAGATGGTGAAACAGGTTCAGTAGTGATGATGTGATTTTCATCAGGAATATCACTCACATTTTCAGAAACCGTCTCAGACTGTTCATCCTCTTCATCAGAATCATCAGCAGCAACTACACCCTCATTATTTCCCAGAACAGGTCTAACATTAGAATAAGGGTCTCCCACACTAGATGTGTTTGACTCGTCATCCGATGTAGAGTCAGATTTAACTGAGCTCTCCGGTGCTATTGAGTGCAAATTATGGTTTTCAAACAACACCGGAGCTGGGACAGCTTTGTAGTTTGCACTACTAGACTGTGAAGGCTCTTCTATTATGTGATCAACAACATAAGCAATATGCTTATAACTCTCAAGCTTTTTGTTTACTTTCTCTGAAAAGCACTTGATAGTGGCCATTTCCAATTTTGTGTTTTCTAAAGCATTGATATAGCTATTTATGGCCATTTGTTTTGAAGACAAAGTCTTTTTCAATTCTGAAACGTCTTTCTTATAGCCATCAAGTACTCTGTTAAACTCTTTTGATTCTTTTTGATATGATTGACAGTTGATTTTTGCACTCTCAAGTTGAACCTTGAGTTGCTTATTCTCATCTGTCAATTTATCACAAGCTTTGCAATTTTTAACACAAGTTGAATTTGAATTAACAGCAGATTCGGTACGTACCTGTTTTGGAGGTTCTGTCATGGCCATCAGTGCAAAGTGTGCTTCCTTCCTAGCGAAAAACTTGGAATAATCAATTCTGGTGCAAACATCATCCACTATGCATGATTTCCGGGTCATCAAGAAGTCAGCTTCAGCAAGCAACTTGTCAATGTCATCATCCAGTGAGTTAACACTAGATTCAGAATCAGACTCACTCTCCTCATCAGAATAAGTAGAATCAAACTGCTCTGGAATATCTGCAACTGAATCAAGAATCATTCCAGACTTCTTCTTATCACAATCAATATCCATCTCTTCATTCAACTCCTCAATCTTCAACTCAGTCATCTTGTCAGTCAAAATTTCTTCTACAACCTCCACTGGCTCATCCAAATTCATTTGCTGTGCCACACAAGCTACATTACCAGTTGCAATTTCTTCAACACCTAACTGCATACCGGTCCAATCAAAACCCTCATCCTTTTGTATCACCAAAGCTTGATTTGGATTCTCGGTTTGGGTTTGTGTGTTTGGTGTAGAAATGGGAATGATTGTTCGGTTTGAATTCTGTTGTGTTTGGTTTTATGTTGTGGATTGTCTAGCATTGTTATTTTGTTGGGTATTTTGACGGTTTTGATAGTCGTTTTGAGGTTGAAAACTTGAAATATTGGGACTTTGGTATGACACTTGATTTTGGGTTTGTCGGTTGTTTTGGTAATTAGAGTTGAATGGATTTCTATTACCTTGTTGTGCTGGCTGTGTGCACTCTCTTTTAAAATGACCTTTCTCACCACAATTGAAACAAGTGACTTTGGCTTTGTTGAAGCCATATGTTGTAACACCCCAACCGATGGCGGAAACATCGGGATGTCACGTATTGATGATTGTTCAGTAGCTCATGGTAATACATATGTTTACATAATCCTTTAATACAATATTGAATTACATTAAATGTCTTAAATGAAATCTAGTACATCCAAAAATCAAACAAAGCATAAAACTTCAAATATCTTCTCATGCTAGCTCTAGACTTCAAGCATCATTATTTCCTGTTGAGTTGTAAAAATGGGGGGGTCAACTAGAAGTTGGTGAGAATACATAAGCCATGTCAAGCAATTAAGTTTAAGAATAAAAGTTTAGCAATTCACATGTCTATCGTAAGTTTAAGTCTACATGAATAAACATGACGTGTTGAATGCACATAATCAAACCTCCGACTAGTTTAGGTCCATCCCGTCATCCACGGTTCACCTTAATATCATGTTGGAATGATAACAATCACCCGCGCTCCCCATAAAAGATGGTCAACGAATCTAGGTGGGATTGTCATTCTAATAGATCTATTATTGAGTATCGCCGGCTTGGCCATAGCTAATGATTATGTATGTTGAAGCCTAAGTCTAACTGTTGTTGTTGTCTAAATCATGAGGCATTAAACTTTACAACTAGACATGTATGTAGAATTGCTTAAGTATAATGTTGCAAGTATAAAGAATTGCATAAACATGGTTACGTAAACTCACCTTAGCAAAGTATTAAGTCTCGAGAAAAAGTGTAAGTGTAGCCCCAAAGTTGCCAAGTATTACCCTATGTATAAGGTAACAAATAAGTCTAATCCTTTCTAGTCTACAAGTATTTTCTTGGGTTTCGAATTGGCGATAAGTATTTGTTTGATTAATAAATAAAATGTTTAATAAATAAGAGAAATTCGATAAATAAATAAACAAAAGTCTTTTTGTAAATTTTAGATTAAAGATGGTCACAATATAAAGTTTTAAGTATGAAAATAATTTTTATAAAATTATTTTCTTAAAAATAGAATATTTAATCTATTTATTTCAAATTGTCAAAATATAACTTTAATATCTAAAAATATTAAAATTAAAGAATTTTTATAGTAAAAATTGTATTTCTGTTCTAAATGGAAAGAAATAATTTATATAAAATTTTGGTGCAAAAATATTGAAAAATGAATTTATTATGATTTATTTATGATTAAAACTAACAAAAATTGATTAAAAATAGTAAATAAATGATTTTTCAGAAATAAAAATTGTATGTTAAACTTTTCTATTAGATAAACATAAAATAATTTTTGTAGAATTTATAAAGGAGTTTTAGTATTTTAAAACTAATTTTAACAAAATACAAGTGAAACGCTTAAATAAAAAAAATGTTTTGTTGATGCCGGGAATCGAACCCGGGTCTGGGACCGGTTCGCGTTTTAATCACAAGCCTAGCCACCAACTGGGCTAGACCCTGAGAACGAATAAACTAGATTTGAAATTAATTATATAGTATATGTGAAAACTGATTTATAACCTTTTAAAAGAAAAGAATAAAAGTCGTTTAATGTGGGACTCGAACCCGCGTCCCTTGATTGACAAACAAACAGACAAAACCACTTGATCTAGATCAGTGGTTGTGTTTGGTTTGTTTCTGTTTTAATTAAATACACATGTCTGCAAAGGTGTTCTTCCCCAATTCAAAACCATCGAGCCCTAGTTTCAGCAATTATCTGATTTACACAACAATAACCCAATTGATCATAGGGTTATTGTTGTGTAGTGGCCGATGAACAAAACCTACAATAGAATTGATACTTACAAAGCTTAATCGTGTTGATTAATCGGTCAAACAGAAAAGTCAATAGCGAACGAAATTAAGCTTTGAAAGGTGATTTAAATCAGAAATTGGAGGTGAATAGAGAGTGATCGGTGAGTAAAGCTTGTTGTGGAATGTTCAATTTATAGTGTGAGGGTTCGGGTGAACGATTTGGAAAGTTTGACTCGATTAATACCTATGACGCGATAATTGACAATGATTGGGGATGTTTTGACGATGAGTGATCATTGTAATGGACGCGTATCAGTCAATGATTGACTTAATTTACCATATCAAGGATCAAAACGCGTTCAAGATGGGTGATTTATGGTAATCGATGTTGCAGTTGACTTTCTAAGTCAACTTGCTAGGTTTCAAACATGTTATATTAATAAAACGCGTGGATTGATGACAGAAAGATAGTGTAGCTTAGTTGGTTGTGTGGTGGATGCTTGTTGAACCGGCCATGGGCTCGCGTTCGAATCCTGGCCCATGCCTTTTATTTTTTGATAATAATTTCAATAATAATAAGATATTATAAGTATATAGTATAGTATAAGGGGTCCAAATGCGTCACGGAATATTTTTAAAAGACGATAAATGATGAAACTTGACGTTTTATTAATAATAATCGTAACGTACAAGAATTAAATGTGAAATGTTACATATGTGGTGTTAGGAGAAGTAGAAAGATCAGTTCTCCCGGTCTTTTGAATAAAATCAGTGGCTCTTCTCATGATACTTGCAAAGGCCTACTGAATATCCATGAGTTCCATTTCTTCCTTGTCAATCTGTGCGTAGTCCTCATTGGTCAAGTTGTTGTTTCCAATTTGACTAGCAACCAATCCATTGTACGATGCTACCATTGCTGAAACTAATGCGACATGTTGTTGGGCAATTTCAACAGTAACATTGTTTAGATTTGATGTCTCCAACACAATCAGGCTTTGGTTAGTTTGACTTTGGTTAATTTGCATCTGGTCCATTTGAGGATTGTATGGTTGTTGTTGAGGTTGGCTAGCAAAGTAACATGCTGCTTGTTGCATGGGTGAAAATGGTGGAATGTAAGTAGTTGTTGGAATGTAAGTAGTTGTTGGATATGATGGTGAGGTATATGAAGATGTTTGAGCAAGGTAATTGATTGGTGTTTTTGGTGGTTCAACAATGTTAGATACGCGCGCGATGTGTGGAGCAACATTAGAAGTAGAACTGGAAGTAGAATAGGGAGAAGATGTACCACTAAGATACAATTCCGGATTCTGAGGAATTTGAGCCCTTTTTGCTTTCCTCTTTTCCTCCATCTCCTTGTTTTCCAGTTTCTGAATGAACTCATTAATAGTCCAATACTGGTACGCATCCTTTTCTTTTAACAACTCAAAATGTTGGTTCCAATACGGTGGCAATGCATCGGCAAACTTTTCCACCAATTCAGACATAGGTATGCTTATCTCATGGCTTGAAAGTTTTGTGAGTAAATGGCAATACCTTGGGACCAACTCTTTCAACGTCTCGTTACCCATGTAACTAAAATTCTCATACTCTTTTCGAAGCTCTTCCATCCTTAGCTTCCTAGTCTTCTCATTTCCATCATGCCTGTTCTTCAACATGTCCCACAGCTGTTTAGAAGTTGTGCAAGAACCAAACTGATGAAGCAAATCAGTGTTGATAGCTTGAGACAATTGAGAAAACGCCTTCTTCTCAATAGCAAATTTCTTCTTTTCATCATCTGCAAGATTTTCCAATGGAATAGGCTCTCCCGTGTTCTCCAAGATCGGAGCAACATAGCCTTTCGCAATCATCTGCCACGCCTCAGTTCCATCTAAACCCATTCCCTCCAAATGGATCTTGAATTTGGTCTGCCACGTGTTGTAGTCGACCATCTCCATAAGCTTAGGTGGACGGTTTCCACTCCCCGAAGACAAGTCTTAGATAAGAGTTGATATGGCATTAGTCGTTTGTGAGTGAACCGCTGCTGCTGCTACTCCCCAATAGTCACCAATCGGTTGCGGTTGTGGTTGCGCAACGTGTTGAGGAATAGTACTAGTCATCGCCATGTAATTGATAGGTTGTGATGGTTGACTAGACTTTTGGGCAGCAACCAACCAAGGATCCATGGTTGTCTGCTGTTGTGGTGTCGTGTTAGGTCGTGGTGTAGTAGGAAAGTTCCGCATCTTGATCTGAAAATGATTAAACACGAAAAGATTAGAAAAGTTTATAAACAGACTCTACCTTCGTATGTGTCGAGTGGTCGAATGAGCCAAACTATTCTCCTTCGACCGTTTGAAAAGATACGAATGAGAAATATAACAAACACAAATCACTTTTGACCCTTTACACTCTCTTTCGACCGTTTGATTTCACCTTCGACCATAGTGAATGGGCGAACCTGCACATTCGACCAAGCAAATTGGGCGAATGTGCAGGCCTATAAATAGGTCAAGTTCATTTTGAATGTAAGTTTTGGTCATTTTTGTTTCCCTCCTGTTTGAGTCTCTCCCTAGGGTTTTGTGTAAACTTAATTCACGTCATATTTTGATTGTAAAGCTTATTATAACGTGTAATTGAGTGTGTTTATCAATGAAATGAAGCTTTTAAAGATGATTTCTGTGTTTTGTTAGTATTGTTATCATTTTGTGACTGATTCAGGGATTCCGCACCTGAATCAAACTTGTTTGATCACTATCTTTGTAGATTTGACTATCCTACGGGCATACAAAGTGGTATCAGATCCATTATAGATCAAACAACCACAAATTGATAATTTTACAGCTGATTTGGACCCTATTTTGATCAAAAACTTTCTGTTTTCATTGATAAAACTGAATTGGTGATAATTTGATTGATTAGAGCTTGTTTTCATGGATAAAAAGCATAATTCTCTTCGATGAACTTGTTCCAAATCAAATCCGAAGCAAAACCTGATTAGAATCATCAAATTCTTTCAACTTTTGAAAAATTTGATCAAAATTAACTGATTTTCAAAGAATAACCGTTTTTGAAAGTGCAGGGTCGAATCTAGGGAGAATGGGCGAACGTGTGTGTTAATTTGGTCGAACCAAAGGATTTTTGGTCGAATGTGGTGTTTTAACTGGTCGAACCTAGAGTTTATTAGTGTATTGTTGTTCATTCGACCATACATGTCTCATTCGACCATTCAGACGGTCAAAGGTGAAATCAAACGGTCGAAAGTGATCTGTGTTTGTCATATTTCTCATTTGTATCTTTTCAAACGGTCGAAGGAGAACATTTTATCTCATTCGACCACTCGACATATACAAAGGAGAAATCTGTTTAAAACTTTTCTAATCTTTTCGTGTTTAATCATTTTCAGATCAAGATGTGGAACTTTCCTACTACACTCGACATATACAAAGGAGAAATCTGTTTAAAACTTTTCTAATCTTTTCGTGTTTAATCATTTTCAGATCAAGATGTGGAACTTTCCTAACACAACAGCAGACAACCATGGATCCTTGGTCGGTTGCTGCCCAAAAGTCTAGTCAACCATCACAACCTATCAATTACATGGCGATGACTAGTACTATTCCTCAACACGTTGCGCAACCACAACCGCAACCGATTGGTGACTATTGAGGAGTAGCAGCAGCAACGGTTCACTCACAGACGACTAATGCCATATCAACTCTTATTCAAGACTTGTCCTCGGGGAGTGGAAACCGTCCTCCTAAGCTTATGGAAATGATCGACTACAACACGTGGAAGACCAAATTCAAGATCCAGTTGGAGGGTATGGGTTTAGAGGGAACTGAGGCGTGGCAGATGATTGCGAAAGGCTATGTTGCTCCGATCTTGGAGAACACGGGAGAGCCTATTCCATTGCAAAATTTAGCAGATGATGAAAAGAAGAAATTTGCTATTGAGAAGAAGGCATTTTCTCAACTATCCCAGGCCATCAATACTGACTTGCTTCATCAGTTTGGGTCTTGTACAACTTCTAAACAGTTGTGGGATATGTGTATGTGCTAAAAGGATCGTCAAATCAACAAAGAAATGATCAAACAAGTTTGTTTTAGGTGCGGAAACCCTAAAACAATCACAAAATGATAATTAATCAAATCAAAACAAGTAAATCATCATTCAAAGCTTTTTCATTAATAATCAATACTCAATTACACGTTGACAAATTGAAAACAACAAGGTATGAACGTGAAATAAGCTAAATAATATCCTAGAGAGAGAATCAGAAAGTGGAGGGAACAAAAATGACTCAAAGTTACATTCAAAAAATCAGCTTGACTATATATAGACTGCACATTCGCCCACATTGTTCGTGCGAATGTGCAGGTTCGACCACTTCAACCGGTCGAACCAAGCCATACATAAGAAACCTATTCACATTCGTCCAAAACATCTCCTTCGCACCTTCTGAATCTCCTTCGCCCATCTCAAAAACCTCCTTCGCCCATTCGATTATTAACAAAAACAAGTTTATTGTAAATCCAAAGCATTAGTCACATAAATGCATCTACAAACTCCCCCTCGACTATTGCTTGGATTGTTGTTGACGTTCTTCGTCCATTCTGATGTTCATCAACGTGATGTGCTGCTGAATCTTCTGTTCCTTAGTCAACACCGGTTCATGAAATGTCTTCGGCTTCATCTTTTTCACTTCAGGCACTTTCTGTATCTTCACAAACCTCTCGAGCTTCTTGTCATAATCACATCCAGCATTTATATCATATGCAAAGCACAGAAATACCACAAGTTGGTATTTGCCTGCTTGTTCAGCATCCTTAACCTCGGAATAAATCAGACTATAGAACAACATTATTATATCCTCATGTGAACAATTAATCAACCACATGGGATCAAAAATGTGTATCTTCTTGAAGTTCTTTTCACCATCTTTCAGCACTATCACAGCCTCTGCTATCTTCCAATCATAGTACCACCAAATAAAGTCTTTGGCGAAGTGTTGTGGAATCGACATCAAAGGAATCTTCTTCAACACTCGCGGTGGCTTATACTTCAGCGTCACTTTGGGCATTCCAGTAATCATATCAATATCCTTTTTATGAACGATTCGTTTTGGATATTGAGGTGCAAATAAATCCCACTTAGTTCGGCTCTCTCTCGTCATCCTCTCAGCAAAGTATGTAATCTGATTATTTGACGCTCTCGTTATACGGTGACGACAAATATCATGAATAGCCCAGTAAGGAAGAGTCTTCAAATGATGGAATTTATCAAAATATAGAATCCCCTTATCCCACTTCACTACTACACACTTTAATTGCTTAACAAACTTCCAGGCCAATGCACGACCTTTAAAAATTCTACTGTGAAGTTTGTGAAAGCTACCTTGTATCTCAGCTTTAGGACGGTTATTCTCCTTCTCTTTCAGTTTCCTCAAGAGTTCTTTCAAACTATCAGATTGCTCGAACTGTGGCTTATCATGCCCTTTGAACACTTCTTCTTCAAACAATTTGCTCTTTTCCTTAGCAAGATTCTCGGCCTGGTTTAGCACTTCATCAGAAAATCCAGGAAATCCAGAATCTTGATCATTCTTAAAGTATTGTGGATATTCCTCACTTGTAATGTCTTCCATCTCAACTTCTTCAAATGCAGGAACGTCACGGTCATCTGAATGATTACCGGCTTCCTTTTCAGGTATCTTTGGAATGAAATTATCAGCAAGCAGCTCTTCCAAAGTCTTTCCAACCTGTCTAGCTAAACCTTCAAGTATTTCCTTAGAAACTGCCGCAGAAACCTCTCCATCTTCTAGATCTGGGTCATCAAACCCCAACTCATACAGCTTATTACTAGACTCGAATATTTCTGGAAACCTGCCTGTCATGTCAATCGTCCAGACTCGATCTGTAAGCATCTGGCGATACATGTGTTTGTCTTCTTCAGATAAAGACTGCAGTTTTTCATTCCAGAAAATGTCATCATCTACATTTTCACCTGGAGTCTTTGAGCTTGATTCTCCACCTTTGCTCGAATCACGCTTTTCATACTTATATTTCTCAGCGTTGTCTTAATCTTTGTCATCATCACTATCAAAAGCAGAGCTGTTTGCATCACTTGATCCACCATCTGAACCACCATCATCTCCATCATCTTTCTTCTTTTTCTTTTGAGGATCGTTACCAGCATCTTCATCAAGATCTTAATCCTCTTCATTGTCAGATGGTTCAAAATCAACCCCCTCTTCATCTCGCTCTTTATCTTCTTCACCAGCTTGAAGTTGAGGAGCTCGAGAGTACAAGTCTTTAATCAGATTGTCCATGTTCTTGTTACTCTCCTTCAGCTTTTTGTTCTCCTCTTTCAAAGCTATTATCCGTCTGGTGTTTCTCTGCTCATGTTTCAGCAACTTTTTGTTCTCTTTCTTGATCTTTTTGATTGTTTCCTTCAACTCTTCACTGTTATCATGAGATGTGACTACAACTTCCAACATCTTTTTATCATTCGACTTCAATTTCTCAATCTCGGTTTGCTGTTTGTTGATAATGCTCATCATTTCAGATAGCCTTTGGTTCACAGCAATCATTACATCACTATCAACTGTGACCTTCTTCTTAACAGGCATCTCAGCAACTTCAGGCAATTTGCCTTTCCTCATCTTCTTGAGCACATTATCTAACGCTTCATTGAACTCATCAACAGGTAATTCATCTCCCTATTGTGTGCTAGAAGTAGTTACAGTCTTTTGCTTCTTCGATACAGGTGCAGTAACCGGTGACTTAGAACTAGAAACTGGTGGTAGTTTCTTACCAGCAATGAGTGATTCAATCTCCCTCAATCTCTTTTGACTTGGTTTCAGTACATTCTCTTGTTTCTTGTACTGAGGCTTCTTCTTTGATTTCACAGCCTGTACAGGTGAACCAGGAAAATCTTTTTCTACATTAAGACTCTCTTCATCTTCATCAACAGGAATTGGGCTCTTATTTCCTTGATCTTCAATAGACTGACTAACAGACTCACCAGCCACAGTGGCCTTGGGCGTGGTAGTCTTTAGCGTTTCAGTTTCCGAATCCCAGCGTTCATCTTCTTGCGTCTCCTCAGAATCAATCGACGCCTCATCCACAATATGCACTCCTTTCTTTGCCATTGTCTTGCTTCTTCTAGGTGTACTCCTCTTTTTAGCAGGTTCAGGAACAACCTCTAATCTGATCTCTTTCTCCTTACCCTTTCCACTCTTTGCACCGACATTAACAACCTGTCTCTTGCGCTTTGCATCTGGATCAACAGGATGTAATGGGTTATTTGGATGTGAATCACTGTTAGCATGTCTTACTAGCCCTTCACCTGGATCCGTATAGTCAATCCTTGCTAGATGTCCAAATAAACGTCTTACAGGTGGACGTTCATTTACTGACAATCCTTTGTAAGCTTTCATCCTAGCAAGAGTATTGATCGACATATGTTCTTGAACAACAATGTGCTTGGGATCCCTCTACAAATCTTTGTATTTATTATCAAACACCATCTGGAGGAATCGAGGATACAACAAAAACTTCAGATTCCTCGTTCTGTTCACAGGCTCCAACAAGTGTTCCATTAGCATTCCTGATATATTGAACGGTTTGTTCAATACCAGTGCCACCATCATTGAGCTAATACTCTTACGCATCAAGTCATATCCTCCAGCTGCTGAACCAAAGACATGTATCAAAACATGTGCCAAGTATTTGAACTGTGGACACTGCTTTCCCTTATGCAATGAACCATCAGTGATCGGTCCATTGTACTTCTACCTCAGGAAGCACTTCCGTTGATCCATAAAACTAAGCTCTTTGGGATACGTCTTCTCATCTTGCAGATTCAATGCTTCTCTAATATCCTGCTCACATACAATCACCATCTTCCCTTGGATCTTGCTAATCACAGATGACTCGCAATTCCAGAAATCCAACTTCGCTTCAGTCCAGAATTCTTGCATCATATCTCTGTAAATAATGGTAGGTGTAGCAATCACGTCTATCACCCGACTTCTCTTCAAGAACTCTATGATCTCGATAAACTCAGTATGCTTTTTAACTTCTCCAAGATACGCACAGCAATTATGTGCATTCTCGAAGGTTAAAAGCTCTTCATTAGCTTTCTTTGCAGGTTGTGAGGATGATCCGGCTTGCTCAGTAGTCTTCTCCTGTTCAGACATGGTTTAATCTGCAAAACAAAACAAAGAAACATGTTAAAAATCGACAAAAAATTCAAACTTTTGAAAATTTGGTAATTAATCTTCTCATTCGCCCAAACGGGGGTGCGAATGAGAAAAACATGGTGCGAATGAGAAATTTTAAACGTACGAATGTAATAGTTTTTGATAAAAAGTTTCATTCGCCCAATTTTTGTTCATTCGCCCTGTAACATCGCGAATTTCCCCTAATTTTTTTTTTTTTTGATAAAAAGAATGTATTGTTTTAAACAATATATGTTTTAAATACCTTAAACTAATAATTATTTGTATCTCGACACTTTTGTACGTTTTAAAAATATTTCGAGTCACTTTCGGGCTTATATAATCATATTATGAATTTAGAATAATATAGTTTTAGGGAAATAATTGCAAAAAAAAAAAGATTTGTGTGGACCGGGACTCGAACCCGCGTCCACAGCCAACCAACACACAGTGACAACCAACTGAGCCAACTATCATCTTGTGTAGTATTTCAGAAGAAAATAAACTTAACACAATCCTTAATTTGATTAGTCAAAGTCTTAGTCAAATAGTCAAAGTCTTAGTCAAATAGTCAATTCATCATAAAACCTTACTTTATGGTGTTGACCAATTTTAATGGCTAATTGACTCCAAAACTAGTATAAAAACCCACCTATGACCCTTTATACTTTGCACCTCTAAATCGATTGTTTCAATCCGATTAAACTTTCCCTCATACCTTTCTTCTATAGTCTATTACTTCTACAATTGAAGCTTTGATTATAAGCTCTTGTAATTGGCAACTTTGGGGCAACACATATTCTATTTTTTTCACGAGACATAACATTTTGCTAAGGTGAGTTTTACATAGCCCCTTTTCTATTTATCACCGTTTTTGGGGTGAAACATGTTACAACATTATATATGCAATTCAATCATCAATGTGTCTATGTGTTTTTCTATGTTGCATTATGTCTTGAACATGACTAGGGTAAGCACAATTCTAGTATAATCATTAACATTGATCAGCCGACGGTATACATTGATAGATCTGTTGGACTGACAATCCCACCCGGATATGTACCTCCTACAAAGGTAGCGTGGGTGTTTGTTATTGCATAACATATTCAAGTGAACCATGAGCGTATGGGATGTACCACATTATAACAGTCACAAGGGTTGATTATGCACTCGATTTACTTCTAGTATGTTTTCACATATGGACTAGACTTGCCATGACACATGAATTGCACAACATTTTTAAACGATTATCAAAACCTATGTAATTCTCACCAACTTTTGTTGACCCAAAATATTTTCAAACTTAACATGTTTAGGGTATAGCTTGCTTGAAGATTAGAGTTATTGCTTGAAGATGCGTAGCTAGTATTTTTCATTTTGATGTACAAAATTCTTAGAACAATTGTATGTAATTTATTTAAATCATTTATTGAAATTTATTATTTACCATGAGCTACTGAACAATCATCAATACGTGACATCCCGATGTTTCCGCCATCGGTTGGGGTGTTACAGATTGGTATCAGAGCCATGGTTATAGGGAATTAGGTTATTAGAAAAAAAAATAATCTAGTCTATAACCATATGATTTTAATCAGTACTTGCTCCTTTTACTTGCAACCTTACTTGTTTATATTCTCTATTTTACTTCTTATCCTTACTTTAGTCCCTACAAGAAGAGTGCTCTCCATCACAAGATCTACTCTTAGACTAATAGGACAAATCCTCAGGTTTAGCCTGAACCACCTTGAAGATCTCCTCGAAGTTCTAGATTTTAATAACGAACACGTGCAATCTGGAAGGGTGAACGCCTGTATTCTGAGTTTTCTGTCTAGGACTGGCATTGCGCATATATCCCAATTAGACGAGGGATCCGGATGCCTACCTAGGAATTCTCGGGATGAGTTTTCACTTATAGGCTAAAGCATGTCTTCACTATGTTATTAGAATCTAGAAGCTTTGATAAGTCAACGTTTTCATTTATTCGTTTTAATTAATGAATAGATGATTACACTCACTTCCCTTAAAACTAAGCTCTAAAATCTCAAAATTTTACACCTTAAATCAATCTCATATCATAACCATCTATGGATTTCACAATCTCACTTCACCTTACCATCTTAGCCACTTTTTAAATATTCAACACCCTACCCAAATCATATTATTTCATTTCTCCACATGTTACTTATTTTCTTAAAAACTATAACCTCATACCTTAGCACAAACTAAAGATTTCTAAATCTTGTTGTATTTTCATTACCTAGTAACTTTACAAAGTACATATTTTTGTCAAAAGATGTCCTCGAACTTAAATTCAATTGTTTATTTATTGACGTAACAAACAATTTTCTATATAATGCTTTAAACTATTAAAAATCACTTAATAGAACCTTGATCTTCAAAACCTAATGTCATGTTTGAAATCTCCAACTAACGGGAATATTTTAATCAAAGCCCACTTAGTTTGTACTATTTAACAACTTTTGCTTTATGTATAAAACCAATTTTGAAAATAAGATTTTTTTTTCCATAGGAATAATATCTAGTCTCTAAATTCTCCATCGACACTCACTCATTTTCAACTTGTTCAAATTTTTACAATATTTGGCATATACCACAAACATGTTTTCTTATAGACTTGATTATAACCTTTGATCCAAACCCCAAAATTTACATTGCTACATAATCTCCTTATTATAAAATAAACTCTTTATCAACTATCTTCACATTCACTATCTCTCATAACCTTGATTCTGCTTCAAGATTTTTCATCATCGTCTCAAGAACTAAATTTATATCCTTCACCTTCTCAAACATGAACTAGTTACCCATGATAACCAAACTATTGAAACTTGGTTGTGTGTTGCATCAAACTAAATCCTTAGTTATACATGAGGATTTGATTATCTACCATATTTAAACATTTGATACTAGAAATCATGGAATATAAACTATTTGCTATAGACACACCTAGAGTCATTAACCTTGTCTAGGACAACACTATTACAACTCGCATGCTATGTTTGACACTTGATTGTTTATATGTACATATTATCAATTTGAAATTTATGTGTGAAATAATTGGTACACTTAATCAAACAACTGGTAGAGGATGAAGTACTTGCTCAACAGTTAGTTGAGTACCAAATAACCTACTCAACGATTGGTAGAGGTCATCATGCCTGCTCAACAGTCGGTAGAGGCCCTACAACCTGCTCAACGACTGGTAGAGGCTATCGCACCTGCTCAACAATCGGTAGAGGTTCTTACTCACTGACTGGTAGAAGTCTTTTTCCTACTCAACAATTGGATTCATTTTTGGATACATTGTAAACGATTCAATCACAAGGTTATTTTGCATTACTTACATGTGTGTTTAGAGTCATAGAAGGACACAAAACCCTAATGTAAGGTAAACTGGTGATTGGGTCCGGAACGTAATCATGAATTTACAGGTACGTTAAGGTAGTGTGAAATTCTAATAAGGTTTTAGTAGTTCATTTGGTTTTCATATAGCCAATCAATTCATGCATTTCTTATAAGATTCCTAAAACATAAGTTTAGTATTTTGCTAGATTCTTATGCTTCTTGCTACTTCAGACGAACCTAATCCTATCCTTAAAACTCACATCTCAAACCTCTTATCCAAATTATTCGAAACAAATTATTCTATTACCTATAAATTCATGTCGTGCCTTAACCCAAACCACAGCTGCCTTAATTTCTACACAATCAACCTCAAACCTATGTTTTTATTAACTTAGGGACGAAGTTTCCAAAAGTAGGGGAGACTGTAACATCGTGAATTTCCCCTAATTTTTTTTTGATAAAAAGAATGTATTGTTTTAAACAATATATGTTTTAAATACCTTAAACTAATAATTATTTGTATCTCGAAACTTTTGTACGTTTTAAAAATATTTCGAGTCACTTTCGGGCTTATATAATCATATTATGAATTTAGAATAATATAGTTTTAGGGAAATAATTGCCAAAAAAAGATTTGTGTGGACCAGGACTCGAACCCGCGTCCACAGCCAACCAACACACAGTGACAACCAACTGAGCCAACTATCATCTTGTGTAGTATTTCAGAAGAAAATAAACTTAACACATTCCTTAAATTGATTAGTCAAAGTCTTAGTCAAACAGTCAAAGTCTTTTTCAAATAGTCAATTCATCATAAAACCTTACTTTATAGTGTTGACCAATTTTAATTGCTAATTGACTCCAAAACTAGTATAAAAACCCACCTATGACCCATTATACTTTGCACCTCTAAATCGATTGTTTCAATCCGATTAAACTTTCCCTCATATCTTTCTTCTATAGTCTATTACTTCTACAATTGAAGCTTTGATTATAAGTTGTTGTAATTGGCAACTTTGGGGCAACACATATTCTATTTTTTTCACGAGACATAAGGTGAGTTTTACATAGCCCCTTTTCTATTTATCACCGTTTTAGGAGTGAAACATGTTACAACATTATATATGCAATTCAATCATCCATGTGTCTATGTGTTTTTCTATGTTGCATTATGTCTTGAACATGACTAGGGTAAGCACAATTCTAGCATAATCATTAACATTGATCAGCCGACGGTATACATTGATAGATCTATTGGACTGACAATCCCACCCGGATACATACCTCGTACAAAGGTAGCGTGGGTGTTTGTTATCGCATAACATATTCCAGTGAACCATGAGCGTATGGGATGTACCACATTATAACAGTCACAAGGGATGATTATGCACTCGATTTACTTCTAGTATGTTTTCACATATGGACTAGACTTGCCACGACACATGAATTGCACAACATTTTTATTCGATTATCAAAACCTATGTAATTCTCACCAACTTTTGTTGACCCAAAATATTTTCAAACTTAACATGTTTCAGGGTATAGCTTGCTTGAAGATTAGAGTTATTGCTTGAAGATGCGTAGCTAGTATTTTTCATTTTGATGTACAAAATTCTTAGAACAATTGTATGTAATTTATTTAAATCATTTATTGAAATTTATTATTTACCATGAGCTACTAAACAATCATCAATACGTGACATCCCGATGTTTCCGCCATCGGTTGGGGTGTTACACGCCCAGTTAACCATCTCCTTCGCCCATTCGAAAGGTGCGAAGGAGTTGTTTTTCATATTCAAAATTTTAATTTTGCATTTTATTGATTCTTTACATGTAATCTTGATTCAATAGGCTAGTAACAATGCCGATTAAGGTTTCCAAATCAACAGTTTTATCAATTGCACATTATATCAGTGTTTTGTTATTAAACCTAGGGTTCGAAATAAAATGATGATCAATTGATCAATCTGTTGTTTTAGAATCCTTGGTTTATGGATTTTCTCCCCCTAAAACACAGATATAATGAATCCTAAGCATCAATTGCAACAATGAATATGTTTTTATCAATGTTTAAAAACTAGGGCTCAAAACTGAATAATCAACGATTAATCCTTGAAATCTTGATATTAACCTGTAAAAAGTAGTGGAAATTGATCAGTAACACTAGACGATCACAATGGTATGGTGCAAAAGATCAGGGCAACAAGGTGACTTCAGTTCAGAAATTTTGAAAAACTTTTGTGAAGGTTCGAATGAGACTGAATGGGTATTTATAGACAAGCTCCTTCGACCATTCTCACCGGTCGAATGAGAAACTTTTGTCTCCTTCGACCCTAGTTAAAGGTTCGAATGAGGCAACAGGGTTCGAATGAGACAGATGTTCTAGAACACTCTCATTCGCCCGTTTTAAAGATACGAAGGAGCATGAAAAATCCCACGTTTGACCAAACGAATGGGCGAACGAGAACTGGGATTTTGATAAATTTTTCAAATCTCAAAAACGAGTCCCGTTCCAAATATTTTTCAACTTTTAAGCATCCAACATTCATATTTTCACATTTAAAAGATTACAAAGCTCAAATGGTTCATCAAGGTTTAGAAAATCGACATCAACCACCATCAGCTATCAAAAAGAAGATGGAAATGTAAAATCTTTTTGGATTTTCTAATGTTTATGCTAAAACACACCTAAAATCTTTTTGAGTTTTGTAATTTTTGACGAGAAAATAAAATGCAAAAATGTAAATGAAAAACAGTAAATGTTTTTGTAATTTCCGGTAAAGGGATCATATCAGTTATTTGAAAAATCTGATCACACCGTTGATCTTTTGAATTATTATCATTAAAGACAATGTGTGATCTGGCAACTGCTGATATTGTGATCCACATAAACTCACATGCAGACTTTTGTGCAGTGCTTTAAACTGATATTGTTATTTATAGTATAAACATAATTGTCTGTGGTTCCCACGCACACGACATACTCCCGTATCAAGAAGTAAATGCACAAAGACTCATTGTAAAGCGTGATTATGCTTTCGTCGTCTGTAATTTACAAGGTATAATGCAAAGAGGTATACAGGTCAGCAAATTAATGCAGCAAAGTAACATGTGCAATTTACCAGGTTGAGGACTCATATTAATCATGATTTGCATCAGTGATTAATACGATGTAATAGATAATCTTTGATCATAATAAAACATAGAAAGTTCCTCAATTCGGTAACTTTAGGATTTGGCATAAAGCTCTTTTATAAAGACACCCTGTCTGATCTAGGTCCGTAATGACTTACAGCAGAAGATCAGAGAGGCTATCCCCAGACAACTAATAACATAACGACCCTAAACCTCCGAGTTTTGTACAAATACCCTATCAAACGAAATTACGGTACTAAGACCATATGCCCATGAGGAGTTCATCCACACAACAAATTCGTTTGATATGTATGTATCAGACACGCAGTAATAGGTCTACGAAGCCTATCAGCACATCGCACAGACTCAGACACACGCCCTATATAGCAGTACATTACTTAGAATGTGTCAGATCCCCACTGATGTACTATCATTTCCCCTTTTACTCCAGGAAATCATTTTTGATTTTTTTCTGATTTTTATAAATTTTTGAATTTACTGTTCCCAAGGATAAACTGGAGCATTTCAAATATGTGACTGCCCAGATATCGTTTGTTCACAGAAATCTGACGGCATTAATCTAAGGGAAGAAGATATAGCAGTCAGCAAAGAAATTTTCTAATTTTTATGGATTTTGAAATTTTTCAATGTTTTTGGATTTTCGAAAATTTTCTGAAAAACAGTAAAAATTAAACTAAAAAGTGATAGACTGGGGTGGTGATCAGTCTTGTTTTTCTTTAATACCATTAGCTTTTAAAAGATAATCAAATCTGGATTTGTCAAAAGCTTTGGTAAAAAGATCTGCGCGTTGGTAATCAGTGTGGATTTTGACCATATCGATCAACTCTTTAGCATTACAATCAAGGATAAAATGATATTTAATCCGGATATGTTTAGCCTTTGAGTGATTTACTAAGTCTTTTGTTAATGCGATTGCGGCTTCATTATCACAGTAAATAGGGGTTTTAAGAAGTTGCAAACCGTAATCCACCATCTGTTGTTGGATCCAAAGAACCTGTGAGCAGCAGCTCGATGCTGAAACGTATTCTGCCTCACATGTGGATAGTGAAACTGCGGTTTGTTTCTTGCATTGCCAGGTCACGAGCCTGCTCCCCATAAACTGACATCCAGCCGTTGTGGATTTGCTGTCTTTGTCACAGCCGCCCCAATCTGCATCCTTTCGATGGACAACCCTTCAGATATCTAAGGATACGCTTGACAGCTGCAAGATGACTTTGTTTCGGCTTCGACTGATATCATGCACAAAGACATGTTGCAAACATTATATCCGGTCTTGACGCGGTGAGATACATCAGAGATCCGACGATTGCTCTGTATGTAAATGGATCATTTAGCTCCCCCTTAGCGTCAACTCCAATCCCGTGATTAGGTTGTATCGGGGTATCCATTGGCTTCGAATCATCCATCTGGAATCGGCTCAAGACTTCAGAAACGTATTTGGTTTGGTGAATAAAAATCCCCGTTGGTCTTTGCTCCACTTGCAAGCATAGGAAAAACTGCATTTCTCCCATTGCGCTCATTTCGAACTTTTCCTGCATAACTTTTTCAAATTCCCTGCACAGAAGTTCGTTAGTAGACCCGAAAATAATATCATCAACATAAATTTGAACAAGAAGCATGTCATCTCCTGCTCGTTTCGTGAACAGTGTGCAGTCTACCAATCCGCGTTTGAATCCTTTCGAGTGAAGATACGTGCTAAGCTCCTCATACCATTGTCTCGGAGCTTGGTGCAACCCGTAGAGAGCTTTGTTTAAGACATAAACCTTATCCCGGTGAATAGGGTCCTCAAAGCCTGGTGGTTGACCTACGTAAACTTCCTCTTTAACCACACCGTAAAGGAATGCGCTCTTTACATCCATCTGATACACCTTGAATTTCTTCTAGGATGCAAACGCCAGAAACATTCGTATAGCTTCCAAGCGTGCAACAGGTGCATAGATTTCATTGTAGTCGATTCCCTCAACTTGATGAAAACCTTGAACAACCAAACGAGCTTTGTTTCTCACTATAACTCCTCTATCATCCTTTTTACACTTAAAAACCCATTTGGTTCCGATCTTCTTTCTTCCCGGGGGCAAATCTGTCAGCGTCCAAACTCCAAGTTTCTGAAATTGTAACAACTCTTCTTGCATCGCTTCCACCCAGGCATCATCCAAAAGAGCTTCCTTGTACGTCCGCGACTCGACCTGTGAAACATAACAAGCGAAAGACCAGTCATTTTGAAAACCAGATTTTTGTATTTTGGAATATAAAGCAAGATTGCCAATATTCTCTGGTGCTTGAGCATTTCTTAATTGCCCTCTTGTCATAACGCTGCTACCAGGATCAACAATAACCTTTTCAAGCGGGTGTATCCGATGTATCTGAGATTCCGGATAATCAGGTACTTGCACTCCCATTTGAGTTGTCAAATTCTCTGTAGAAACCAGATCATTACCCACATTCGATGTTGAAGCATCAGTTGTAGTTGGGTTCACTGGTGGTGTCACTGTAGCATTGTCCAGAATAGCTTCACTTGTAGCATCATCGTCTTCATCTTCTGATTCCGATGAATTAAGCGTTGTTGTAGCTTCTTGGAACACTTCTTCTTCCATCACAGGAGCAGTGGTATCATTAGAAGCTGCTTGAGGATTTACAGTGATCAGACGCACTAACGGTGAAGTCACTGCGTTTTCAACCTCGTAATATAAACGGAGTACAACTTCTTCAACCATGCTATCTAGATTGAATGATTCAAAGAAGTCTTTGTAATCAAACATCCAATCTGGATCGCCTCCTTGTACATTTTGAGTGTATCTTTGTACTTCGACGTTAGCCCACTCCTCGACTTTTCTAGTTCTTTTGTTGAATACCCTTTTTAGTGGAGTTGCATATCCAACAAAATAGCCTTCTTCAGCCTTTAGTGCGAACTTCTCCAAAGGATTAAGCATTGTACACGGGGCTCCAAACGGTTCTAGATACTCTAGATTCGGCTTTCGTCGGTTCAACAGCTCATAAGAAGTTTTGCCAAACTTCTTCACTGTTATAACACGATTTAGAGTGTAACATGCTGCGTAACTTGCTTCGTTCAAGAACATGACTGGAAGATTTGAATCCGCAAGCATTGTTCTTGCCGTTTCGATTAGAGTCCTGTTCTTCCGTTATGCGACACCGTTCTGCTGGGGTGTATACGGAGCGCTGTATTCGTGATGAATTCCCTTGTTTTCACAAAGATTATCCATATGAGCGTTTTTGAACTCCGTCCCATTATCACTCCGGATTCGTTTGATCTTTAGACCATAGATATTCTCCAGACGAGTAAACAGAACTTTCAGGTTGTCAAACGTGTCGCTTCTCTGGTGTAAGCACATAACCCATGAGAATCTTGAATAATCGTCAGACACCACAAGACAGTACAATTCCCCGGCATGACTTTTACGCTTGACTGGACCAAATAAATCCATGTGCAAACGCTCAAGCGGTAGTTCAACAGAATTGACTTTCTTTGGTCTATGGGTCTGTTTGTGCTGCTTACCCTTTTTACAACTAATACACTTGTCATTCAAATGGAAATGTTTCACATTAACTCCCGTGACAAGTTCATTCTTCACCAACTGGTTCATCTTTCTCAAATGAATGTGTCCCATTCTCCTGTGCCACATGATAGATTCTTTTTCTGTAGCCTTAGAGAGGAAACACGTGACTTGGCCATGGGTGGTCATAGCTTTGGACATATCGAGAATATACAAGTTGTTTACTCTCGGTGCCTTCAGCATCACCCACTCTTTTGGAAGTTCAAAACCCGGTTTCAGGATGTAACAAGATTTGTCGTCAAAATAAACAGAGAATTTCTTGTCACAGATTTGGCTGACACTGAGTAGATTGTAATCAATCTGCTTCACATATGATATCCGCTCAAATGTCCCTACCCCATTGCTAACACTACCCTCCATCGTAATGTAGCCTCCTTTATTTCCTGCAAACGCTACGTAACCTCCATTTATGTTCTTGATATCAAAGAGTAGCGTGAGATCCCCTGTCATGTGGCCAGAAGCTCCACTGTCAACAATCCAGAGGCTGCTAACAGGGCCAGGTGGAGCTCCCTGCACATATCAAGTAAAGCAATTAGATCTTTCGGGGGGACCCAAGCCTGTTTGGTCTTAGGTCTTTGAACTGGTTGTTTCAAAGATTCATTAGATTCACAAACATCTTGGGTTTTATCAACCCCTTTCTTCTCACACTCAACTTTCTTTTTCTCAGATTTCACATTCTGTGAAGTTGAAGCACCCTCAGGCTCCTTTGATGACCAAGACTGTTCAGACCTTTTCAAGATTTGGATCTGAGATTTTTAGGTCTCAGCCGGTTTCTTTACTTCTTCTTTGAATGCTACCTTCTTGGTTACCTTCTCTGATTTAACAGAGACAGGTCCAACTGCTGATTTTGCATTAGGTTTAACAGGAACCTTTTTGTTTTCAGTAGTTGTGTTCATCATTGGTTTCTTTAATGGTTTCTTAGTGGCTATCCGGTTGCGTTTGTCATAAGTCATCGGACGATTTTCCCTTTTGTTGTAAAAATTGTTTTGGTTATAATAAGGTGCTGGCTGAGGGAAAAACCGTCTTTGTGGATAACTGTAATTATCAACCGGATAATCATGTCTTTGCTTCATCTCCACCTCGTGCCTCTTGTGTCGTACATACGGGCAGGTGGCAAGTAAATGTCCCCTTTCCCCGCACTTAAAACACGCACGGTACTCTTCATAGTTCTCCTTGATGTTCGACTTGGAAAAACTTGCAATGGGATATTGATCAACCATGCACTGTTTTCTCAAACTCTCAGGAGCTGGGTCCTTTGAGTAAGTCAGCTCAATGAAACTATTTGACTTGTCTATTGGCTTAACGAATGTGTGACATTGACCTTTGCGTCTTTAGAATTATCCGAATAAATTTTCTCTAAAATAGCTGGAGGAATATCATTGGTTCGTTCATGTTTTGGGAACCAAATTGTACTTTCCTGCCAGATCGTTTCAATTTTGGAATAGTTCACAAATTGAATTGGATATTCATCATCAGACATAATCTTATCGGAGCCTTGCATCCGATAGAAAACTTTTACAGGTTTGTCACATGATTCGTTGCTCATTTCATTTGGTTTCTCAGTTTTAGTTTCAATTTTCTTATCAACAGATTTAACCACATTTTTCTCAACTTTCTTAACCACTTTCTTTTCAACATTTTTATCAACAGACTGCTCAACTTTCTTAACAACATTCTTTCTGTGAGCATTAGCCATGGGATGGACAATCTGAGATGGTTAGACTGGTTCAGTAGTGATTATATGATTTTCATCAGGAATATCACTTTCATTCTCAACAACTATCTCAGACTGTTCATCTTCTTCATCAGAATCATTTGCAGCTACCACACCCTCATTGTTTCCCAATACAGGTCTCACATCAGAATACGGGTCTCCGACACTGGAAGTGTTTGACTCGTTATCTGATGTGGAGTCAGATTTGACTAGACTCTCCGGTGCTATCGCATGTAAATTATGATTTTCGAACAACACCGGAGATGGGACAGCTTTGTAGTTTGCACTACTTGACTGTGAAGGTTCTTCGATGATGTGGTCAACTACATAAGCAATGTGCTTATAACTTTCTAATTATTTATTCACTTTTTCAGCGAAGCACTTGATGGTTGCCATTTCTAACTTTGTGTTTTCCATTTCATTTATATAGTTGTTAATGGCAAGTTGCTTTATAGACAAAGTCTTTTTCAGTTCAGAAACATCCTTTTTGTAACCATCAAGTACTTTGTTGAAATCTTTTGATTCTTTTTGATAATTTTGACAGTTTATTTTAGCACTCTCAAGTTGTACCTTGAGTTGCTTATTTTCTTCTGTCAATTTATCAAAATCAGAACATTTAACACAAACTTTAGATTGAGATTCAGTACTTACCGGTTTAGGTGGTTCTGTCATTGCCATCAGCGCAAAATGAGCTTCCTTCCATGCAAAGAATTTTGAGTAGTCAATCTTTGTGCAGGCATCATCCACCATGCACGACTTGCGGGTCATAAGGAAATCTGCTTCAGCTAGCAACTGATCGATGTCATCGTCTAGTGAATTCACACTAGCTTCCGAGTCAGAATCACTTTCCATGTCCGAATAAGCTGAATCATATTGCTCTCCAACATCTGTGACAGAATCAAGAATCATTCCAGACTTCTTGTCTTCACACTCAACATTCACATCCTCATTCAATTCTTCTATTTTCAACTCCGACACTTTTTCTATCACAACATCTTCTTCATTCTCCACATGTTCATCCAAACTCATCTTTTGTGCCACACAAGCCACATTTCTTGCAGTAATCTCTTCCACTCCTAATTGCATACCCGTCCAATCAAAACCTTCATCTTTTTGAATCACAAGTGCTTGGTTTTGATTTTCAGTTTGGGTTTGGGTTTGAGTGTCAGGTGTAGAGATAGGAACAATGGTTCGGTTTGGATTCTGTTGTGGTTGGTTTTGAGATGTGGATTGTCTAGTATTGGTATTTTGTTGTGTGTTTTGACGGTTCTGGTAGTTGTTTTGAGGTTGAAAGCTAGAAATGTTAGGACTATTGTATGATACCTGATTCTGGTTTTGGTTTTGTCTGTTTTGGTAGCTTGAGTTGAACGGGTTTCGATTACCTTGTTGAGCCGGCTGTGTACACTCTCTCTTGAAATGACCCATCTCACCACAATTAAAGCATGTAACCTTGGTTTTGTTGAAGCCGTAAGTGGTGTTTGGAGAAGTCAAAAGGTCAGTTCTCCCTGTTTTCTGGATAAAATCAGTGGCTCTTCTCATGATGCTAGCAAACGCCCACTGTATATCCATAAGCTCCATTTCCTCTTTATCGATTTGTGCGTAGTCCTCATTGGTTAGATTGTTGTTTCCAATCTGACTAGCAACTAAACTGTTGTATGATGCAACCATAGCAGATACTAATGCTACATGCTGTTGAGCAATCTCAACAGTAACATTGTTAAGATTAGAAGTCTCTAACACAATCGGACTTTGATTTGATTGTGTTTGAATGATCTGCATTTGGTTCATGTGAGGATTATATGGTTGTTGTTGAGGTTGACTTGCTGTGTAACAGGCAGCTTGTTATAAAGGTGAAAAGGTGGAATGAAATTTGGTGTTTGATAAGGTTGTGGTGTGTATGATGACATTTGGGCAACATAGTTTATTGGTGCTTTAGTGGGTTCAACAACATTGGATACGCAAGCAATATGAGGTACAACACTTGAAGTAGAGCTAGAAGTAGAAAGAGAAGTAGATGTACCACTCACATACAAATCTGGGTTCTGTGGAATCTGTGCTCTCTTTGCTTTCCTCTTTTCCTCCATTTCTTTGTTCTCTAGTTTTTGTATGAACTCATTTATAGTCCAATACTGGTATGCATCTTTTTCTTTCAACACTTCAATGTGTTGGTTCCAATATGGTGGTAAAGCATCAGCAAATTTATCCACCAGTTCTGACATTAGTATGCTAATCTCGTAGCTCGAAAGCTCTGTAAGCAAGTGGCAATACCTTGGAACCAATTCTTTTAGAGTCTCATTACCCATGTAACTAAAGTTCTCGAACTCTTTTCGAAGCTCTTCCATCCTCAGCTTCCTAGTCTTCTCATTATCATCATGTCTATTTCTCAGCATATCCCACAACTGTTTTGAAGTAGTACACGATCCGAACTGATGCAACAAGTCAGTGTTGATCGCCTGAGATAATTGAGAAAACGCCTTTTTCTCGATCGCGAACTTCTTCTTCTCATCATCAGCCAAATTCTCCAATGGTATAAGTTCACCAGTGTTCTCCGGAATAGGAGCAACATTACCTTTCACTATCATCTACCATGCCTCAGCTCCCTCTAAGCCTTGTCCCTCCACATGTATCTTGAACTTTGTCTTCCATGTGTTGTAATCCATCATATCCATGAGCTTTGGTGGACGATTGCCACTGCCTGATGATAGATCATGAATGAGTGTAGATATGGCATTGGTCGTCTGTGAGTGAACGGCAGCTGCTGTTACTCCCCAATAATTGTCAATTGGTTGCTGTAACGGTTGCACAACTTGCTGAGGAGTAGAACTAGTCATAGCCATGTAATTGATTGGCTGGGATGGTGGACTAGTCTTCTGAGCTGCAACTGACCATGGATCTCTAGTTGTCTGCTGCTGTGGTGCTTGATTAGGTCTTGGCATTGTTGGAAAGTTCCACATCTTAACCTGTAAATGTTCAAACACGAAAAGATTAGAAAAATTTTAAAACAGATTTCTCTTTCGCACTTACGGATGGTCGAATGAGAAAAATTCTTCTCCTTCGACCGTTTGAAAGGGTACGAATGTGGACTGTGATAACACACAAACTCTTTCGACCGTTTGTACTCTCTTTCGACCGAATTGTCCCTCCTTCGACCGTTCGATCAGTCGAATGTAACACAGATGGACGAATGTAAACGGATAAGCTATAAGACTCTACGTTCGCCCACAAAAACAACACCTTCAACCACAAATTCACTCGTTCGACCAAATAAATTCACACCTTCGACCGTCTCTCTAGGTTCGACCCCTGATATTTCAAAAACGGTTATTCTTTGAAAATCAGTTAATTTTGATCATGTTTATCAAATGTTGATAGATTTTGATGATCTTAATCAGGTTTTGAATCGGAATTGATTTGGAACAAGTTTATCAAAGAGAATTATCCATTTTAACCATGAAAACAAGTTGTAATCAATCAAAAACTCATCAAATCAGTTTGTTCTATGAAAACAGAAACTTTTTGACCAAAATTGGGTCCAAATCAACTGAGAAACTATCAATTTGTGGTTGTTTGATCCAGAATGGCTCTGATACCACTTTGTATGTGCTAAAAGGATCGTCAAATCAACAAAGAAATGATCAAACAAGTTTGTTTTAGGTGCGGAAACCCTAAAACAATCACAAAATCATAATTAATCAGATCAAAACAAGTAAATCATCATTCAAAGCTTTTTCATTAATAATCAATACTCAATTACACGTTGACAAATTGAAAACAACAAGGTATGAACGTGAATTAAGCTAAATAATATCCTAGAGAGAGAATCAGAAAGTGGAGGGAACAAAATGACTCAAAGTTACATTCAAAAAATCAGCTTGACTATATATAGACTGCACATTCGCCCACATTGTTCGTGCGAATGTGCAGGTTCGACCACTTCAACCGGTCGAACCAAGCCATACATAAGAAACCTATTCACATTCGTCCAAAACATCTCCTTCGCACCTTCTGAATCTCCTTCGCCCATATCAAAAACCTCCTTCGCCCATTCGATTATTAACAAAAACAAGTTTATTGTAAATCCAAAGCATTAGTCGCATAAATGCATCTAAAATATGTTAAGGAACAGGCATGATGGATATGAGAAGACTAGGAAGCTAAGGATGGAAGAGCTTCGGAAAGAGTTTGAGAATTTTAGTTACATGGGTAATGAGACGTTGAAAGAGTTGGTCCCAAGGTATTGCCACTTGCTCACAGAGCTTTCAAGCTATGAGATTAGCATACCTATGTCTGAATTGGTGGACAAGTTTGCCGATGCATTGCCACCGTATTGGAACCAACATATTGAGGTGTTAAAAGAGAAGGATTCGTACCAGTATTGGACGATAAATGAATTCATTCAGAAAGTGGAAAACAAGGAAATGGAGGAAAAGAGAAAAGCAAAAAGGGCTCAAATTCCTCAGAATCCGGAATTGTATCTTGGTGGTACATCTACTTCTCATTCTACTTCCAGTTCTACTTCTAATGTTGCTCCACACAACGCGTGCGTATATAACATTGTTGAACCACCCAAAACACCAATCAATTACCTTGCTCAAACATCTTCATATACCTTACCATCATATCCAACAACTACTTATATTCCACCATTTTCACCCATGCAACAAGCAGCATGTTACTCTGCTAGCCAACCTCAACAACAACAACAACCATACAATCCTCAAATGAACCAGATGCAAATTACTCAAAGTCAAAATAACCAAAGCCCGATTGTGTTGGAGACATCAAATCTAAACAATGTTACTGTTGAAATTGCCCAACAACATGTAGCATTAGTTTCAGCAATGGTAGCATCATACAATGGATTTGTTGCTAGTCAAATTGGGAACAACAACTTGACCAATGAGGACTATGCACAGATTGACAAGGAAGAAATGGAACTCATGGACATTCAGTGGGCCTTTGCAAGCATCATGAGAAGAGCCACTGATTTTATTCAAAAGACCGGGAGAACTGATCTTTCTACTTCTCCTAACACCACTTATGGCTTCAACAAAGCCAAAGTCACTTGTGTCAACTGTGGTGAGAAAGGTCATTTCAAAAGAGAGTGCACACAGCCAACACAACAAGGTAATAGAAATCCATTCAACTCTAACTACCAAAGCCGACAAAACCAAAATCGAAATCAGGTATCATACCAAAGTCCCAACATTTCAAGCTTTCAACCTCAAAACAACTATCAAAACCGACAAAATACCCAACAAAATAACAATGCTAGACAATCCACACCACCAAACCAAACACAACAGAATTCAAACCGAACAATCATTCCCATTTCTACACCAAACACACAAATCCAAACCGAGAACCCAAATCAAGCTTTGGTGATACAAAAGGATGAGGGTTTTGATTGGACCGGTATGCAGTTAGGTGTTGAAGAAATTACAACTGGTAATGTGGCTTGTGTGGCACAGCAAATGAACTTGGATGAACCGGTGGAGGTTGAAGAAGAGATTGTGACTGAGAAGATGACTGCGTTGAAGATTGAGGAGTTGAATGAAGAGATGAATGTTGATTTTGAAGAAAAGAAGACTGGAATGATTCTTGATTCAGTTGCTGATATTCCAGAGCAGTTTGATTCTACTTATTCTGATGAGGAGAGTGAGTCTGATTCGGAATCTAGTGTTAACTCACTGGATGATGACATTGACCAGTTGCTTGCTGAAGCTGACTTCTTAATGCCTCTGAAATCATGCATAGTGGATGATGCTTGCACCAGAATTGATTATTCCAAGTTTTTCACTGGAAAGGAAGCACACTTTGCACTGATGGCCATGATAGAACCTCCAAAAGAGGTAAGTACTGAATCTACTGTTAATTCAAATTCAACTTGTGTTAAACATTGCAAAGCTTGTGATAAATTGACAGATGAGAATAAGCAACTCAAGGTTCAACTTGAGAGTGCAAAAATCAACTGTCAATCATATCAAAAAGAATCAAAAGAATTCAACAGAGTACTTGATGGTTATAAGAAAGATGTTTGAGAATTGAAAAAGACTTTGTCTTTAAAACAAATGGCCATTAATAACTATATCAATGATTTAGAAAACACCAAACTTGAAATGGCCACCATCAAGTGCTTTGCAGAGAAAGTAAACAAAAAGATTGAAAGTTATAAGCACATCGCTTATGTTGTTGACCACGTTATAGAAGAGCCTTCACAGCCTAGTAGTGCAAACTACAAAGTTGTCCCAGCTCCGGTGTTGTTTGAAAACCATAATTTGCATTCAATAGCACCAAAGAGCTCAGTTAAATTTGACTCTACATCGGATAACGAGTCAAACACATCTAGTGTGGGAGACCTGTATTCTGATGTTAGACCTGTTCTGGGAAATACTGAGGGTGTTGTTGCTGCTGATGATTCTGATGAAGAGGATGAACAGTCTGAGACGGTTGTTGAAAAGGTGAGTGATATTCCTGATGAAAATCACATCATCACTACTGAACCTGTTTCACCATCCCAGATTGTCCATCCCATGGCTAACGCTCATAGAAAGAATCAATCAGTGCAACCTGTTGAAAATAAAGTTGAGATGAAAAATGAAAAGAAAATTGAAAATTCAGCTGAAAGGCAAAATGAATCGTGTGATAAACCTGTTAAAGTTTTCTATCGGATGCAAGGATCCGATAAGATCATTTCTGATGAAGAATATCCAATTCAATTTGCAAATTATTCAAAAATTGAAAAGATTTGGCAGGAAAGTACTATTTGGTTCCCAAAACATGAGCGAACAAATGATATACCTCCAGCAATCTTAAAGAAAATTCATTCGGATATTCCTAAAGAGCCAAAGGTCAATGTCACACAATTTGTTAAACCAAAAGATAAGTCAAATGGTTTTCTTGAGCCGACTTACTCAAAGGACCCCGCTCCTGAGAGTTTAAGAAGAAGGTGTATGGATGAAGCAAAAGTATGAAGAGTAACGTGCGTGTTTTAAGTGCGGGGAGATAGGGCATTTACTTGCCGACTGCCCGTATGTAAGACACAAGAGGCACGAGGTGGAGATGAAGCAAAAGTATGAATGTCCGGTTGATAATCAATGTTATCCACAGAGACAGTTTGTCCCTCAACCAGCACCTTTTTATAACCAAAGCAATTATTTCAAAAGGAAAGAAAATCGTCCGATGACATATGATAGACGCAATCGGATAGCCACTGAGAAATCGTTGAAGAAACCAATGGTGAACGCAACTGTTGACAACAAAAAGGTTCCTGTTAAACCTAATGTCAAACCAACAGTTGGACCTGTCTCTGTTAAATCAGAGAAGGTAACCAAGAAGGTATCGTTCAAGGATGAAGTAAAGAAACCGGCTGAGACCCCAAAATCTCAGATCCGGATCTTGAAAAGATCTGAACAATCTTGGTCACCAAAGGGTTCTGAGGGTGCTTCAACTTCACTACAAAATGTGAAATCTGAGAATGAGAAAGATTTGTGTGATAAGAAAAAGGTTGATAAAAATCAAGATGTTTGTGAAAAATCTGAATCTTTGAAACAAACTGTTCAAAGACCCAAGACCAAACAGGCTTGGGTCCCCCGAAAAATCTAATTCTTTACTTGATATGTGCAGGGAGCTTCAGCTGGCCCTGTGAGTAGTCTTTCGATTGTTGACAGTGGAGCTTCTGGTCACATGACAGGGGATCTTTCGCTACTATTTGATATTAGAAACATCAATGGAGGTTATGTAGCGTTTGCAGGAAACAAGGGAGGTTATATTACCATGGAGGGTAGTGTGAGCAATGGAATTGTGAGTTTTGAGAGAATTTCTTATGTGAAGCAAATAGATTACAATCTGCTCAGTGTCAGTCAGATTTGCGACAAACAATTTTCTGTGTACTTTGACGACAAATCTTCCTATATACTCAAGCCGGGTTTTGAATTACCGAAAGAGTGGGTGATGTTAAAGGCACCGAGAGTGAACAACTTGTACATTCTCGATATGTCAAAGGCAATGACCACTCAAGGCCAAGTCACGTGTTTTCTCTCCAAGGCTACAGAAAAAGAATCAATAATGTGGCACAGGAGAATGGGACACATTCACCTAAGAAAGATGAATCAATTGGTGAAGAATGAACTTGTCACAGGCGTGAACGTTAAACATTTTCACTTAAATGACAAGTGTGTGAGTTGTAAAAAGGGTAAGCAGCACAAAGAATCCCATAGGCCAAAGAAAGTTAATTCCGTTGAACTGCCACTTGAACGTTTGCACATGGATCTGTTAGGACCGGTCAAGCGTAAGAGTCATGCTAGGGAGTTATACTGTATTGTGGTGACTGATGATTTTTCAAGATTCTCATGGGTTATGTGCTTACACCAAAAGAGTGACACGTTTGACAATTTGAAAGTTTTGTTCACTCGTCTGGAAAATATCTATGGTCTCAAGATCAAGAGGATTAGGAGTGATAATGGGACGGAGTTTAAAAATGCATAGATGGACGATCTTTGTGAAAACAAAGGAATTCATCATGAATACAGTGCTCCGTATACCCCACAACAGAACGGTGTCACGGAACGTAAAAACAGGACTCTAATTGAAACGGCGAGAACAATGCTAGCGGACTCAAATCTTCCAGTAATGTTCTGGAACGAAGCAATTTACGCAGCTTGTTATACTCTTAATCGTGTTTTAACGGTGAAGAAGTTTGGCAAAACTTCTTATGAGCTGTTGAATCGTCGAAAGCCGAATTTAGAGTATCTAGAACCGTTTGGAGCTCCTTGTACTATGCTTACTCCATCTGAGAAGTTCGCACCGAAGGTTGAGGAAGGATACTTTGTTGGATATGCAACCCCGCTCAAACGGGTATTCAACAAAAGGACTCGTCAGGTCGAGGAGTGGGCTAACGTTGAAGTGCAACGGTATACTCAGAATTTACAGGGAAGCGGTCCAGACTGGATGTTTTATTACAAAGATTTCTTTGAATCATTCAACCTAGATAGCTTAGTTGAAGAGGCTGTATTACGTTTATATTACGAGGTCGAAAACGCAGTGACATCATTGTTGGTGCGTCCGATCACCGTGAATCCTCAAGCAGCTTCTAATGATACCAATGTTCCTGTCGTTGAAGAAGAGGTATTTCAAGTTGCTTCCACAACGTTGAATTCATCAGAATCAGAAGATGAAGACGATGAGGTTACAAGTGAAGCTATCTTAGATCATGCTACAGTGACACCACCAGTGAACCCAACTACACATGGTGCTTCAACATCGAATGTGGGTAATGATCTGGTTTCTGCAGAGAACTTAACTACTCAGATGGGAGTCCAAGTACCAGATTATCCAGAATCTCGGATACATCGAATTCACCCGATTGAGCAGGTTATTGGTGATCCTGGTAGCAGTGTGATGACGAGAGGACAATTGAGGAATGCTAACTCACAGGAAAACCTTAGCAATCTTGCTTTATATGCCAAAATACAAAAATCTGGTTTTCAGAATGACTGGTTTTTTGCTTGTTATGTTTCGCAGGTTGAGCCGCGAACTTACAAGGATGCTCTTTTGGACGACGCTTGGGTGGAAGCAATGCAAGAGGAATTGTTGCAGTTTCAGAAACTTGGCATTTGGATATTGACAGATTTGCCCCCGGGAAGAAAGAAGATTGGAACGAAGTGGGTTTTCAAATGCAAAAAGGATGATAGAGGAGTGATCGTAAGGAACAAAGCTCGTTTGGTTCTATAAGGATTTCATCAAGTGGATGGAATCGATTACAACGAGATCTATGCACCAGTTGCACGCTTAGAGGCAATCCGAATGTTTCTGGCGTTTGCATCATTCAAGAAATTTAAGGTGTATCAAATGGATGTTAAGGGCGCGTTTCTCTACGGAATTATATGTAGGTCAACCACCAGGCTTTGAAGATCCTATTCACCGGGATAAGGTCTACGTTTTGAACAAAGCTCTCTACGGGTTGCACCAAGCTCCAAGGCAATGGTATGAGGAGCTGAGCACGTACCTTCTTTCAAAAGGATACATGTTATGCAGGAAAAGTTCGAGGTGAGCGCAATGGGAGAGAAGCAGTTTTTCCTAGGCTTGTAGGTGGAACAAAGACCAACGGGGATCTTTATTCACTAGACGAAATAAATTTCTGAAGTTTTGAGTCGATTCCAGATGGATGATTCGAGGCCGATTGATACCCCAATACAACCTAATCACGGGATTGGTGTTGACGTTAAGGGGGAGCTAACTGATCCTTTTACATACAGAGCAATCGTCGGATCTCTGATGTATCTCACCACCTCCAGACCTGAGATAATGTTTGCCACATGTCTCTGTGCACGTTATCAATTGAAGCCGAAACAGAGTCATCTTGCAGCTGTCAAACGTATCCTTAGATATCTGAAGGGTTGTCCGTCGAGAGGACTATGGTACCCTAATGATGATTATTTTGACCTAATCGCTTTTAGTGATGCAGATTGCGGCGGCTATGACAAAGACGACAAATCCACAACGGCTGGATGCCAGTTTATGGGGAGCAGGCTCGTGACCTGGCAATGCAAGAAACAGACCGCAGTTGCATTATCCACATGTGAAGCAGAATACGTTTCAGCATTGAGCTGCTGCTCACAGGTTCTTTGGATACAACAACAGATGGTGGACTACGGTTTCCAATTTCTTAAAACCCCTATTTACTGTGATAATGAAGCCGCAATCGCATTAACAAAAGACTTGGTAAATCACTCAAAGGCTAAACATATCCGGATTAAATACCATTTTATCCGTGATTGTTATGCTAAAGAGTTGATCGATATGGTCAAAATCCACACTGATTACCAACGCGCAGACCTTTTTACCAAAGCTTTTGATAAATCGAGATTTGAATATATTTTGAAAGCTAACGGTATTAAAGAAGAACAAGACTGATCACCACCTCAGTTTATCGTTTTTTTTAGTTTACTTTTACTGTTTTTCAAAAAAAATTCGAAAATCCAAAAACATTGAAAAATTTCAAAATCCATAAAAATTAGAAAATTTCTTTGCTGACTGCTATATCTTCTTCCCTTAGATTAATGCCGTCAGATTTCTGTGAACAAACCATATCAGGGCAGTCACGTATTTGAAATGCTCCAGCTTATCCTTGGGAACAGTAAATTCAAAAAAAAATTATTAAAATCAGAAAAACCAAAAATGATTTCCTAGAGAAAAAGGGGAAATGATAGTACATCAGTGGGGATCTGACATATTCTAAAGAAATGTAATGCAATATAGGGCGTGTGTCTGAGTCTGTGTGATGTGCTGATAGGCTTCGTAGACCTATTACTGCGTGCCTGATACATACATATCAAACAAATTGGTGTGTGGATGAACTCCTCATTGGCATATGGTCTTAGTACCGTAATTTCGTTTGATAGGGTATTTGTACAAAACTCGGAGGTTTTGGGTCGTTATGTTATTAGTTGTCTAGGGATAGCCTCTCTGATCTTCTGCTGTAAGTCATTACGGACCTAGATTAGATAGGGTGCCTTTATAAAAGAGCTTTAAGCCAAATCCTAAAGTTACCGAATTGAGGAACTTTCCATATATTATGATAATCAAAGATTATCTATTACATCGTATTAATCATTGATGCAAATCATGATTGATATCAGTCCTCAACCTGGTAGAGTGCACATGTTACTTTGCTGCATTGATTTGCTGACATGTATACCTCTGTGCATCATACCTTGTAAATTACAGATGACGAAAGCATAATCACGCTTTACAATGAGTCGTTGTGCATTTACTTCTTGATACGAGAGTATGTCGTGTGCGTGGGAACCACAGATAATTACGTTTATATTATACATAATAGTATCAGTCTAAAGCACTGCACAAAAGTCTGCATGTGAGTTTATGTGGATCACAATATCAGCAGTTGCCAGTTCACACATTGTCTTTAATGATAATAATCAAAAAGATCAACGGTGTTATCAGATTTCTCAATAACGGATATGATCCCTTTACCGGAAATACCAAAACATTTACTGCTTTATCTTTACATTTCTGCATTTTATATTTCTCGTTAAAAATTGCAACACTCAAAAAGATTTTAGGTGTGTTTTAACATAAACATTAGAAAATCCAAAAAGATTTTACATTTCTATCTTATTTTTGATAGCTGATGGTGGTTGATGACGATTTTCTAAACCTTGATGAACCATTTGAGCTTTGTAATCTTTAATTGAGAAAATATGCTTGTCGGATGCTTAAAAGTTGGAAAATATTTTGAACGGAACTCGATTTTGAGATTTGGTAAAATTTTCAAAAATTCCTTATCACTTTCGCCCCTTCGTTGGGTCGAAGGAGGAATTTTTTGTTCATTCGTACGTTTAAATTTGGGCAAATGTGAGAGTTCTTAAGACATTTTCTCTTTCGAACCCTTATGTCTCATTCGCACCTTTAATTAGGGGTGAAGGAGACAAAAGCTTCACGTTCGACCACTATGAACGGGCGAATGAGCAGTCTATATATACCTGATTCTGCTCATTCGAACCCATTTCAAATATTTTCAAAAATTCTGATCTTAAGTCTACTTATTGCTCTTTGATTTTAGACCTTATCATTGTGTTCGTCTACTTGTGCTTATCATTTTGCATCATCTTATACAGGTTTTCATCATGTTTTGAGTGTTTAATCACGAATTTTCAGTGCAAGCCCTAACTGATCTTGAACAGGGATTTAGACATGATAATTGAACTTGCTTTTGATGTGGAATCATTGTTTCAGTGTTTTAGGGGGAGATAATCCAAAAACTTAGGGTTTTTAATTCACCAGTTTAATTAATTGATTAATAAACCTGTTCGAACCCTAGTTTTATAAGAAAACACTGAATCAATGGTTATTTGTTAAAATTAATGATTAGGAAAGCTTTATCGGAGGTTTTAGGTGTTAAATGAATCAAAATGACATGTTGAAAATCACTGAATTTAAAGACTGAAATTTGAATGTGATGAACTGTCACCTTCGCCCGTTTACGAACGGTCGAACGTGCAAAAACGGGCAAAGGAGAAGGTTTATGTGGGCGAATGAAGTCAAACGGGCGAATGAAATATTTTTCAAAAACTTTTCACATTCGAACCCTTGAAACTTCACATTCGCACCAAAAATTTCTCATCCGAACTCTTATTTGGGCGAATGTAGAAATGAAAATCCAAATTTTCAATTTTTGTTTGTTTTTAACGCGTTTACTTGATTTGTTTTGCAGTTTTAACCATGTCTGAACAGGAAGATACGAGTGTTCCTGCTAGATCATCCTCACAGGCTGCCGAGACAGCGAAGACTGATATTTTACCGTTTGAAAATGCACACAATTGCTGTGCATATCTTGGAGACGTGAAGAAGCATACGGAGTTTACTGGGATTATAGAGTTTCTAAAGAGGAGCCGGGTGATTGATGCGATTGCTACACCTGCTATTATTTACAGAGACTTGTTACAGGAGTTCTGGACAAATGATAAAATGGACTTCTGGGAGGGTGAATCTTCTCTGGTCAGCAAGATTCAAGGAGTGCTGATTATTGTGTCAGAGAATGATATTAGGGAAGCGTTGAAACTTGAAGATGTCAAGACAGATCCTAGAGGACTCAGTTGGACTGAACAAAGGAAGTGCTTTCTCAGAATGAAGTATAACGGACCGATTACTGATGGTTCGTTACACAAAGGAAAGCTCTGTCCTCAATTCAAGTACTTAGCACATGTGATGATACATGTCTTCGGGTCAGCGGCTGGTAGTTATGATCTGATGAGGAAAAGCATAAGCTCGTTGATGGTAGCACTTATATTGAACAAACCGTTCAATGTATCAGGAATGCTTATGGAAAATTTGTTGGAGCCAGTGAGAGGTACAAGGACTAGGAAGTTTATGTTATATCCTAGATTCCTTCAGATGATCTTCGATTTAAAGTATAAGAATTTGAAGAGAGACCCAAAGCAGATTATTGTTCAGGAGCATATGAACATTAATACTCTTGCCAGAATGAAGGCTTATAACGGGTTGTCTGTAAATGAAAGACCACCAGTGAGACGCTTATTTGGTCACTTAGTCAGGATTGATTATGAAGATCCTGGTAAAGATAAGGTGAGGCATGCTAACAGTGCATCGGACGAAGACAATCCGTTACATCCAGTTGACCCTGAGGCAAAAAGAAAGCGTCAGGTAGTGAATGTGGGAGCAAAGAGTGGTAAAGGTAAAGAGAAAGAGATTAGGATTGATGTTCAGACTGAAGCTGAACCAGCAAAGAAGAAAAGTGCGTCAAGAAGGCACAAAAGTATGGCAAAGAAAGGATTACATCTTGTGGATGAAGCGTCGGTTGATTCTGAGGAGACGCAAGAAGACGAGCGATGGGATTCTGATGAAGAGACTATAAAGAGCACCACGCCCAAGGCCACTGTGGCTGGTGAGTCTGCTAGTCTGAATAGGTCTTTGGAAGAACAGAGAAACAAGAGTCCTATTCGTTTAGATGAAGCTGATGAAGATTTAGGCTTGGGATCAGGAGATTTTCCTGGATCGCCAATGCAGGGGGAGAAACAGAAAAAGCCCCAAATTCAAGAATAAAGAGAAAGTGTTAAAGCCCATGGAAAAGAGAGCTAGAGAGATTGAATCATTAATTGCTAGAAAGAAACTTCCACCAGCATCTAGCTCGAAATCACCGGTTACAAGTCCAGTTGCGAAGAAACAGAAAACATCATCAGGAACTGAGAAACAGACTGATCTACCTGTTGATCAATTCAATGATGCACTGGACAGAGTGTTAAAAAAGATTAAGAAAGGAAAGCTGCCTGCTGATGCTGAAGCTTCTACTCCAAAGGTCACAGCTGATAGCGATGTGATGAACGTTGTGAACCGGAAGCTAGCTGATATGATGAAGATAATTAATCAGCAGCAAGTAGAGATTGAGAAATTGAAGAACAATGATCAGAAGATGCTAGACGTTGTTAAGACATCACATGACAATCAAGAAGCACTTGAAGCTGAAATCAAACGACTTCGCAAAGAAAATAAGAAGTTGTTGAAATACGAACAAAGAAACACCAGACGATACATAGCTTTGAAAGAAGACAATAAGAAGCTAAAAGAGAGTAACAAGCACATGGACAATCTGATAAAAGATTTGTACTCTCGAGCTCCTCAGCTAAAAGAAGGTGAAGAGGATAAAGAACAAGATGAGGAGCAGGTTGATTTTGAACAGTCTGATAATGAGGAGGAGGAAGATGAGTATCTTGATGAAGATGCTGGAAACGCTCCTCAAAAGAAGAAGAAGAAGGATGATGGAGATGATGATGGTTCGAATGATGAATTAGGTGATGGAGGCAGCTCTGCATTTGATGATGATGATGATGAGGGTGACGATACAGATAAGTATAAGTATGAGAAACGTGGATCTGGAAAAGAAGGTGAATCCAGTTCTAAAGCTCCTGGAGGATCGGTTGATGATGATACGATCTTTTGGAATGAAAAGCTGAAGTCATTGTCTGAGAAGGATAAACAGATGTATCGCCAGATGCTAACTGATCGAGTCTGGATGATTGACATGACCAGTAGATTCTCTGACATCTTTGAATCTAGTGACAAGATGCTTGAATTGGATTATAATGATCCAGATTTAGAAGATGGTGAAGTTTCTGCGGCAATGTCAAAAGAGATTTTAGAAGGTTTGGCGAAGCAGGTTGGGAAAACGTTGGAAGAACTATTGGCTGATAACCAGATTCCTAATCTACCTGAAAAGGAAGCTGGAAATCATTTTGATGATCGTGACGTACCTGCGTTTGAGGATATTGACATTGAAGATATAACCAATGAAGAATATCAGAATATTTCAAGAAAGATAAAGATTCTGGATTTGCTGCTTTCACTGAAGAGTTACTAAAAGAAGCCGAGAAACTTGCTAGAGAAAAGAGTGATAAGTTTGTTGAAGAAGTGTTTAAGGGGCATGATAAACCGAATATCGAACAATCAGACAGTTTGAAAGAGTTACTGAGGCAATTGAAAGAGAAAGAAGCCAATGGTTCGAAAGCAGAGATCCAGGGGAGCTTTTATAAACTTCACAATGAGATGTTCAAAGGAAGAGCGTTGGGTTGGAAGTTTATAAAGAAGTTGAAGTGTGTTGCCGTTAAGTGGGAGAAGGGGATATTGTATTTTCACAGATTTCATGATCTGAAGACTCTCCCGTATTGGACTATTCGTGATATTTGCCGACATAGGTTGACTAGATCCTCGAACGATCACATTGCTTATTTTGTTGATCGAATGACGAGGGAAAGCAGGATGAAGTGGAACTTATTTGAACCTCAGTATCCGAAGCAGATTGTTCACAAGAAAGACATTGATACTATTACAGGTCTGCCCAAGGTGACTCTAAAGTACAAACCACCAAAAGTGTTGAAACATATTCCGCTATTGCAGATTCCACAACACTTTGCGAAAGATTTTATCGAGTGGTATTATGATTGGAAGATTGCAGAGGCTGTGATTGTGTTGAAGGATGGAGAAAAGAATTTCAAGAAAATACACATATTTGATCCTATGTGGTTGGTGAATTTCTCACATGAGGATATCATTATGTTGTATTACAATCCAATATTCAGTGATGTGAAGGATGCTGAACAAGCAACTAAATACCAGTGTGTGGTATTTCTGTGCTTTTCTTATGATATAAACGCTGGATGCGATTTTGATAAGAAGCTTGGGAAGTTCGTGAAGATTCAAGATGCTCCTGATGTCAAAAAGAAAAAGCCGAAACAAGTGTTTGAACCGGTGATGACCAAAGAACAAAAGACGTTACTGCACATAAAGCTTATGAACAAAAGGATGGACCAAGAGCGTAAACAATCCAAGCAATAGTCGAGGGGGAGTTTGTAGATGCATTTTGTGCGACTAATGTTTTGGATTATAATTAACATATGTTTTTATGTTTTGAAGAATGGGCGAAGGAAGATAATGTGGGCGAATGAGAGATTATAAAGGTGCGAAGGAGAGATAGGAGGTCGAAGGTAGATTGGATGTTAATGTATTGCTTGGTTTGACCATGATGAATGGGCGAACCTGCACATTCGACCAAGCAAAGTAGGCGAATGTGCAGGCCTATAAATAGGTCAAGTTCATTTTGAATGTAAGTTTTGGTCATTTTTGTTTCCCTCCTGTTTGAGTCTCTCCCTAGGGTTTTGTGTAAACTTAATTCATGTCATATTTTGATTGTAAAGCTTATTATAACGTGTAATTGAGTGTGTTTATCAATGAAATGAAGCTTTTAAAGATGATTTCTGTGTTTTGTTAGTATTGTTATCATTTTGTGATTGATTCAGGGATTCCGCACCTGAATCAAACTTGTTTGATCACTATCTTTGTAGATTTGACGATCCTACGCGCACACACGTCCGAATGGTCGAATGAGACAACTCTAGTCGAATGAACAACACTACTCTAACAAACTTTAGGTTCGACCAGTTAAAACACCACCTTCGACCAAAAATCCTTTGGTTCGACCAAATTAACACACACGTTCGACCATTCTCCCTAGGTTCGACCCTGCACTTTCAAAAACGGTTATTCTTTGAAAATCAGTTAATTTTGATCAAATTTTTCAAAAGTTGAAAGAATTTGATGATTCTAATCAGGTTTTGCTTCGGATTTGATTTGGAACAAGTTTATCAAAGAGAATTATGCATTTTATCCATGAAAACAAGCTCTAATCAATCAAATTATCAACAATTCAGTTTTATCAATGAAAACAGAAAGTTTTTTATCAAAATAGGGTCCAAATCAGCTGTAAAATTATCAATTTGTGGTTATTTGATCTATATTGGCTCTGATACCACTTTGTATGCGTGTAGGATCGTCAAATCTACAAAGATAGTGATCAAGCAAGTTTGATTCAGGTGTGAAATCCCTGAATCAATCACAAAATGATAACAATACTAACAAAACACAGAAATCATCTTTAAAAGCTTCATTTCATTGATAAACAAACTCAATTACACGTTATAATAAGCTTTACAATCAAAATAAGACGTGAATTAAGTTTACACAAAACCCTAGGGAGAGACTCAAACAGGAGGGAAACAAAAATGACCAAAACTTACATTCAAAATCAACTTGACCTATTTATAGGCCTGCACATTCGCCCACTTTGCTTGGTCGAATGTGCAGGTTCGCCCAATCACTATGGTCGAACCAAGCTATACATTAACAACTAATTCTACTTTCGACCTCCTTCTTTCCTTCGCACCTTTTGCTTTCCTTCGCACCTTTAGAAATTCTCATTCGCCCACTTATCCTTCCTTTGCCCATTCGTCAGAACACAAAAAAACATATGTTAATAGTAATCCAAATCATTAGTTGCACAAAATGCATCTACAAGAGGAAAAACAAGACTCTAATAGAAACGGCACGTACCATGCTTACGGACTCTAACCTTCCAGTAATGTTCTGAAATGAAGCCATATACGCAGCTTGTTACACATTGAATCGTGTTTTAAAAGTGAAGAAGTTTGGCAAAACTTCTTATGAACTGTGGAACAGACGTAAGCCGAATTTGGAGTATCTAGAACCATTTGGGGTACCCTGTACGATGTTGAAACCGACTGAAAAGTTTGGATCAAAAGATGAAGAGAGATACTTTGTTGGATATGCAACCCCTCTCAAACGGGTATTCAACAAAATTACTCGACAGGTTGAGGAGTGGGGAAATGTGGAAGTACAGCGTTACACCCAGAACGTACAGGGAAGCGGTCCAGATTAGATGTTTGATTACAAAGACTTCTTTGAATCATTCAATCTAGATTACTTGGTTGAAGCGGCTGTGAAAACGTAGTGACTTCACCGTTGGTGCGTCCGATCACCGTAACTCCTCCAACAGCTTCTAATGATACCAATGTTCCTGCAGCTAAAGAAGAAGTGTTCCAGGAAGCGTCAGCTACTCTTAATTCATCAGAATAAGAAGATGATGATGATGTCACAAGTGAAGCTATTCTAGATCAGGCAACAGAGGCACCACCAATGAACCCAAATCCAGATGTTGCTTCATCATCTAACATAGGTAATGATCTGGATTAAGTAGAAATTTTGACTACTCAGACGGGAGTTCTAGTACCTGATCATCTGGAATCTCGGATTCATCGTATTCACCCGCTCGAGCATGTTATTGGTGACCCTTGTAGTAGGGTCATGACTAGAGGACAACTTCGTAGTGCAAACTCACCTGAAAATCTTGGCGCTTTAGCTTTATATGCAAAAATTCAAAAATCTGTTTGTTAGAATGATTGGTCCTTTGCTTGTTATGTTTCGCAGGTTGAGCCGCGGACTTACAAGGAAGAAGATAGGAACCAAATGGGTTTTCAAATGTTAAAAGGATGATCGAGGCGTAATCGTGAGAAACAAAGCTTGATTGGTAGTTCAAGGTTTTAATCAAGTTGAAGGAATAGACTACAATGAGATCTATGCACCTGTGGCACGTATAGAAGCTCTCCGTATGTTTCTAGCGTTTGCCTCATACAAGAAATTCAAAGTGTATCAAATGGATGTCAAGAGCGTGTTTCTATATGGTGTGGTCAAGGAAGTGGTATACTTCGGTCAACCTCCAGGCTTTGAAGATCCTATCCACCGGGATAAGGTTTACATTCTCAACAAAGCACTCTATGGGTTGCACCAGGTTCCACACCAATGGTATGAGGAGCTAAGCACGTACCTACTGTCCAAAGGATTCAAACGAGGTTTGGTAGACTGTACTTTGTTCACGAAAAGTACAGAGGGTGACTTGGTTCTCGTCCAGATATATGTTGACGATATTATTTTTGGATCTACTAACGAACTTTTATGAAGAGAATTTGAAAAAGTAACGCAGGAAAAGTTCGAAATGAGTGCAATGGGGGAAATGAAGTTTTTCCTAGGCTTGCAGGTGGATCAAAGGCCAACAGGCATCTTCATTAACCAGATGAAATATGTATCTGAAGTCTTGAGCCAGTTCCAGATGGAAGGTTCGAAGCCGATGGATACCCCAATTCAACCTAATCACGGGATTGGAGTTGACGCTAAGGGGGAGTTGACAGATCCTTTCACATGTAGAGCAATCTTCAGATCTCTGATGTATCTTACAGCATCTAGACTAGATATAATGTTCGCTACATGTCTCTGCGCACGATTCCAATCGAAGCTGAAACAAAGTCATCTTACAGCCGTCAAGCGGATCCTACGATATCTGAAGGGTTGTCCGTCGAGAGGACTTTGGTACCCTAATGATGATAATTTTGACTTTGTTGCTTCTAGTGATGCAGATTGGGGCGCTTATGACAAAGATAGTAAATCCACAACGGCTGGATGTCAATTTCTGGGGATCAGGCTCGTGACCTGGCAGTATAAGAAGTAGACAACAGTCGCAATATCTACCTGCGAAGCATAATATATAGCAGCATCTTTTTGTTGCTCACAGGTTCTATGGATTCAACAGCAGATGGTTGATTACGGTTTGCAATTTCTAAAAACCCATATTCACTGTGACAACGAAGCCGCAATTGCGTTAACTAAAGACATGGTCAATCACTCGAAAGCCAAGCACATCCGGATTAAGTATCACTTTATCTGTGATTGTTATGAAAAAGAGTTGATTGATATGGTCAAAATCAATACTGATTACCAAGGTGCTAATCTCTTTACCAAAGCTTTTGATAGATCTCGATTCGAATTTTTATTAAAAGCTAATGGTATAAAAGAAAAACAAGACTGATCATCACCTCGGTTTATCACTTTATTTTTAGTTTTTACTTTTTATTAGAAAATTCAAAAACCCCAAAATATCTTTTACATTTTAGGGGGAGTCTTTAGATTTTCAGAAAAGCTAAAAACATTGAAAAATCCAAAAAGTCCTAAAAATAGAAAAACCCAAAATGATTTCCAGGATTAAAAGAGGAAATGATAGTATATCAGTGGGGATCTGACACATGCTAAAGATTTGAAATGTTATATAAGACGTGTGTTGCATCTATGTGATGTGCTCATAGGCTTCGTAGACCTACTACTGCATGTTGGATACATACATATCAAACGAATTGTCATGTGGATGAACACCTCATGGGCATATGGTCTTAGTACCGTAATTTTGTTTGATAGGGTTTTTGGACAAAATTCAGAGGTTTCGTGTCGTTATGTTAATAGTTATCTGGGGATAGCCTATCTGATCTTCTGTCGTAAGGTTTTACGGACCTAGATCAGACAAGGTATCTTTATAAAAGAGCTTTAGTGCCAAAACCTAAAGTTACAGAATTGAGGAACTTTCAATGTATAACGATAATCAAAGATTATCTAATGCATCGTATCTAATCATTGATGCAAATCGTGATTGATATAAGCCCTCAACCTCGTAGAGTGCACATGTTACTTTGTAGCATTAATTTGCTGACATGTACACCTCTGTGCATCAATACCTTGTAAATTACAAATAACGAAAGCATAATCACGCGTTACAATGAGTCTTTGTGCAAAATTTCCTTGATACGGGAGTATGCCGTGTGCGTGGGAACCACAGACAATGGTGTTTATAATATAAATGACTGTGTCAAGCAATGCATATCAGTCTGCATGTGAGCTTATGTCGATAACAATATCAGCAATTGCCGGATAACACATTGTCTTTAATGATAATAAACACTAAAGATCAACAGTGTGATCAGATTTCTCAAAAACGGATATGATCCTCTTACCGGAAATCACAAAATGTTTACTGCTTTTTGTTTACATTTCTACATTTTACATTTGTTTATTCAAAATATACAAAAACTCAAAAAGATTTTAGGTGTGTTTTAGCATAAATTTCAGAAAAACCAAAATGTTTACATTTCTGTGTTATTTTTTATAACCGATGGTGATTGATGGTCGTTTTCTGAAGCTTGATGAACCAATTTGAGTTTTGTATCTATCAAATGTGAAATGATGAATGTTTGAAGCTTAAAATGTGGGAAAATGTTTGAACGGGATTCGATTTTGAGTTTTGGTAAATTTTTCAAAAATTCCAATCTTCATTTGCCCCTTCGGTGGGTCGAATGTGGAATTTTTCTTACATTCGTCCTTTAAAAATTGGTCGAATGGGGGTGTTCTAGTGTAATCTTGTACATTCGAACCCTTTATCTACATTCGAGCCTTTCATTAGGGTCGAATGTAGACAAAGTTTCTCATTCGCCACATTCAACTGGTCGAATGTGGGAGCCTAGTGTCAATTCATTAGATGATGATATTGATCAACTCTTGGCCGAAGCTGATTTTCTAATGACTCGGAAGTCATGCATTGTTGATGAAGCTTTCACAAGGATTGACTACTCAAAGTTCTTTGCTGGAAAGGAAGCGCATTTTGCTTTGATGGCTATGACTGATCCTCCAAAACAGGGAGCTCCAGCTGGCCCTGTTAGCAGTCTTTGGATTGTCGACAATGGAGCTTCTGGTCACATGACTAGTGATTTGACGCTGCTATTCGATATAAAGAACATCAATGGAGGATATGTAGCGTTTGCTGGAAATAAAGGCAGTTATATCACAATTGAGGGAAGTGTTAGTAACGGGATTGTGAGTTTCGAGAGGATTTCTTATGTGAAACAAATTGACTATAATCTGTTAAGTGTGAGCCAAATCTGTGACAAACCCGGCTTTGTTATTCCAAAGGAGTGGATCATGCTGAAAGCACCAAGAGTGAATAATCTTTAAATTCTTGATATGTCTAAAGCTATGACAACTCAGGGCCTAAGAAGATAGTACACAAGAAGGAGAAAGATGAGATAACGGGGTTGTACAAGGTTACTTTGAAGTATAAACCACCAACTGTTTTGAAACACATTCCTTTGATGCCTATTCCACAACATTTCTCTAAAGATTTTATGTGGTGGTACTACGACTGGAAGACGGCAGAGACTATTATTGTTCTGAAGGATGGTGTGAAAGATTTCAAGAAGATTCATATCTTTGATCTGATGTGGTTAATCAATTGCTTGCACGAGGATATTATCATGCTATACTATAATCCGATTTACTGTGAAGAGAAAGATAGTGAACAGGCAGCTAAATACCAACGTGTGGTATTCTTATGTTTTGCGTGGGATGTCAATGCGGATTGTGATTTTGATAAGAAGCTGGGGAAGTTTGATCAGATTCAGAAAGTCGAAAAGAAGAAACCTAAGCAAACTCATGAACCAGTGATAACGAAAGAACAAAAGAAGCTACTGCATATCAAACTGATGAACAATAGATTGGATGAAGACCGAAGGCTGAAGCAATTCAAGCAATAGTCGAGGGGGAGTTTGTAGATACACGAAAGTGCGACTAGTGCTATTGAATTGCGAATTCTAATATGTATTGCTAATTACGGACGGTCGAAGGTGGCTTTCAAATGGTCGAAGGAAGAATAGTTTGGTCGAAGGGAGCTCTGGGAGGTCGAATGTAATTTTGATTGTATATATGTTTTGGTTCGCCCACCTTGAATGGTCGAACCTGCAAATTCGACAAAGTCAATTGGGCGAATGTGCAGGTCTATACAAGGCTGAATCATTTTTGAATGTTTAACTTTTGGTCATTTTGTTTCCCTCCCAGAGTGTGTCTCTCCCTAGGGTTTTTGTCAAGTCTGTAATTGTGTCTAATCATTATAAACAAGCTTTGTAAGGATTATTAACAATGTTTATGAATGAAATGAATACGTTTGAGATGATTTGTGTGTTTTGCTAGATTTATTATCATTTCGTGATCAATTCAGGGATTCCGCACCTGAATTGAACTTGTTTGATCATATTCTTTGTTTGAATAGCCGATCCTATACACATACAAAGTGGTATCAAAGCCATAAGGATCAAACAACCACAAATTGATAATATTTCAGTTGATTTGGACCCAATTTTGATCAAAACTTTTATGTTTTTCATTGAACATTTGAATTTGGTGATAATTGATTGATTTGAACTTGTTTTCATGGATAAAATTAAAAATTCTCTTTGTTAAACTGGTTCCAAATCCAATCCGAAGCAAAACCTGCATAAGATCATCAAATTTCATCAACATTTGAAAATTTTGGATCAAAATAACTAATTTTCAAAGTATAACCATTTTTCAAAATGAAAGGGTCGAACCTAGGGAGATTTGGTCGAGAGTGGAGTTTTTAGATTGAACCATGGAGTTTTTGGTCGAACGTGGAGTGTTATTTGGTCGAACCTAGAAATTTTTAGTGTGTTGTTGCTCATTCGACCATCAGTTATACATCCGACTAGTCGGGCGGTCGAAAGTGGAATAACTTGGTCGAAAGTGAAAACGAGTCTGTTATTTTCTTCATTTGAACCTTAAGAAACGGTCGAATTTGGAATAATTTCCACATTCGCTTACACGATCATTGTAAATGGTTGTACATAGAAACTATTGTTAAATTTTTCTAATCGTTTCATGTTTTGTAATTTTTAGAACGATATGTCGAACTTTCCGACAACACCACGACCTAATACAACACCACAACAGCAAACAACTATGGATCCTTGGTCGGTAGCTGCTCAGAAGACTAGTCAACCATCTCAACCGATTAACTATTTGGCGATGACTAGTTCGATGCCCCAAAAAGTTGCACAACCACAACCACAACCTATGGCTGATTACTGGGGAGTTGCAGCAGTGGCGGTACACTCTCAGACTACCAATGTGATTTCGACACTTATTCATGACTTATCTTCGGGTAGTGGGAGCCGTCCACCAAAGTTGATGGAAATGGTGGACTACAACCAATGGAAAACCAAGTTCAAGATTCATCTAGAGGGAATGGGATTGGAAGAAACGGAAGCTTGGCAAATGATTGCTAAGGGGTATGTTGCTCCGGTCTTGGAGAACACCGGTGAGCCGATTTCATTAGAGAGTCTAGCTGAAGACGAGATGAAGAAGTATGCGGTGGAAAAGAAGGCGTTTTCCCAACTGTCCCAGGCCATTAACACTGATCTTTTACATTAGTTTGGGTCGTGCACCACTTCGAAGCAATTGTGGGATATGTTAAGGAATCGTCACGATGGGAATGAGAAGACGAGGAAACTTAGAATGGAGGAGTTGAGAAAAGAGTTTGAGAACTTCAGCTATATGGGGAATGAGACGCTGAAGGAGTTGATTCCGAGGTAGTGTCACTTGTTAACCGAACTTTCAAGTTATGAGATCAATATACCGATGTCCGAGCTGGTGGATAAGTTTGCTGATGCGTTACCACCATACTGGAATCAACACATCGAAGTCCTCAAGGAGAAAGATGCGTACCAATATTGGACCATCAATGAGTTTATCCAGAAGCTTGAGAATAAAGAGATGGAGGAAAAGAGGAAGGTGGAAATAGCACAAGTTCCTCAGAATCCAGAGTTATACCATGGCGGTACATCTTCATCTCTAGCTAGTTCAAGTTCTAGTACTACTGTTGCTCCACACATTGCTTGTGTATCAAGTAATGTTGAACCAACCAAAACCCCCATAAACTATCTTGCTCAAACCTCATCTTATACCCCACCATCATACCCTACTACTTACATTCCACCATTTTCACCTATGCAACAAGCTGCATACTATTCAGCAAATTTAAACCAACCTCAACAACAATCCTATATTCCTCAAATGAATCAAAACAAAATGCACCCAAGTCAATCTAATCAAAACCCAATTGTGTTGGAAACTTCAAACATGAACAATGTTACTGTTAAAGTTGCACAGCAACATGTAGCATTGGTTTCTGCTATGGTCGCTTCGTATAACGGATTAGTCGCTAGTCAAATTGGTAACAACAACCTAACCAGTGAAGAATATGCGCAAATTGACAAAGAGGAGATGGAGCTCATTGACATCCAGTGGGCGTTTGCTAGTGTCATGAGGCGAGCGACTGAGTTCATTGAGAAGACAGGCAGAACTGATCTTTCTACTTCTCCAAACACCACATATGGCTTTAACAAAGCCAAAGTGACATGTTTTAACTGTGGTGGGAAAGGTCATTTCAAGAGAGAATGCACACAGCTAGCACAGCAGGGGAACATGAATCCTTTCAACACCAACTACCAGAACCGTCAATCACATAATCAGGTATCAAATCAAAGTCAAAACAACTCCAATTTTCAACCACAAAACAATTACCAAAACCGCCAAAACACTTCACCAAACAATACTGTTAGACAAACCACTACACAAAACCAGAACCAAAATCAAACACCACACAATCCAACCCGAACTATCATTCCTATTTCTACACCAAACAGCCAAACCCAATCAGATAACCCGAACCAGGCTTTGGTGATCCAGAAAGATGAGGGATTTGATTGGACTGGTATGCAACTCGGTGTCGAGGAGATCACTGCTGGTGATGTGGCGTGTGTTGCCCAGAAGATGGATTTGGATGAGCTGGTGTCTATTGAAGATGTTTTGGTGACTGCGAAGATGTCTGAGGTGAAGATTGAAGAGTTGAGTGAAAAAAGTGATGTTTGTGTTGAGAAGAAGTCAGGATTAATCCTTGAATCAGTTACTAATGTTCCTGAACAGTGTGATTCAACTTATTCTGACTTGGAGAGCGATTCTGATTCTGAAGCTAGTGTTAACTCACTAGATGATGATATCGATCAACTTCTTGCCGAAGCTGATTTTCTGATGACGCGCAAATCTTGCATTGTGGACGATGCTTTTACGAGAATCGATTGTTCTAAATTCTTTGCTGGAAAGGAAGCACACTTTGCATTGATGGCGATGACTGAGCCTCCAAAGCAGGTAAGTTCTGAATCTAATTTAGATATGAATAGTGAAAAGTACTATGGTGCATGCGATAGATTGAAAGAGGATAACAAGCAGCTTAGGGTTCAGCTTGAGAGTGCTCAGATCAACTGTCAATCGAATCAAAAAGAAGCACGAGAATGCAATAAGGTGCTTGATGTTTACAAGAAAGACATTTCAGATCTTAAAAAGACTTTATCTTTAAAACAATTTGCCATTAACAATTATATAAATGAATTAGAAAATACAAAACTTGAAATGGCTACCATTAAGTGCTTTGCTGAGAAAGTCAACAAGAAGCTTGAAAGCTATAAACATATTGCATATGTTGTTGACCATATTATTGAGGAACCTTCACAGTCGAGTAGTGCAAACTACAAGGCCGTCCCATCTTCAGTGTTGTTTGAAAACCATACCTTGCATTCAATAACACCGGAGAGTTCAGTTAAGTCTGACTCTACATCAGATGATGAGTCTAACACCTCCAGTGTGGGAGACCCTAATTCTTATGTTAGACCTATTTTGGGACTAAATGATGAAGGTGTGATAGCTGAAACTGATGATTCTGACTCTGAGAAGGATAAATCTGAGAAAGTATGTGATATTCCTGCTGAAAATCACATTATCACTAATGAACCAGTGTCACCTTCTCAGATTATCCATCCAATGGCTAACGCTCATCGAGTGAATCAGTCAGTTAAACAAGCTGAGAAAAATGAACAATGTGACAAACCCGTCAAAGTTTTCTATCGGATGGAAGGATCCGATAAGATAATTTCTGACGAAGAATATCCAATTAAATTTGCCAATTATTCCAAGATTGAGAAAATTTGGCAGGAGAGTTGTAACACCCCAACCGATGGCGGAAACATCGGGATGTCACGTAATGATGATTGTTCAGTAGCTCATGGTGAATAATGAATTCCATTAAATAATTTAAATGAATTACATACAATTGTTCTAGAATTTGTACATCAAATTGAATAAAACTACACACATATCTTCAAGCATCAAATCAAATCTTCAAGCAAATAGAACCTGAAACATGTTAAGTTGAAAATGTTTTGGGTCAACAAAAGTTGGTGAGAATTACATAGGTTTTTTTTTGAGAAATAGTTGATAACAATAGTTTGTACAACATTCAGGGTTGTATGATGATAGAGTATGATACCGACATGCAACAATGCGTCTTTGTACAACCAAACCTTGTGTCGACTGATGACTAACTCGCAAGTTAGTTAAATGTTATTACTGTTATCGATCATCCCTGAGTCTAATGCGGGTGGGATGGGTTTGTCAGACCTATAGCGCTATAATCTAAACAGGCGGCTTGATCAATGTTAATGATTGTACTGTGTCTTTTTGTTACAGTCAAATGATAGATTGAGTAAATGATAGTGTAATTGAATCACAAGTTTCAACAATGTAAGAATGAGTAAATGATAGTGTATAAAATGTTTAAACATGTTTCACCCAAAAAATATAAAACAGAAAAAGGGGCTATGTAAACTCACCTTGTTTAGTAGTTAGTCACACCAAAAAGTAGTCAATGCAAGCAAGAAATCTCAAGGAATCATCCTTAATTGCGTGGACCCAACTTGGCAAAAGAAAACTTTAACATCCCCTCGAAACTCATGACAACCTAAATATATATATATATATATTCGAAACTAATGTCATGGATCATTATCGTGGTATTATATGTGTCTTCGAAATTCGGATTCGTTTTCATGAACTAATACCTTACGTTAGTTAACACATTATTGTTTTAATCAAGATAAGATCCTGATCATATTCATAATTCAAAAGTTACACTTATGAATTTACCTTCACAAAACCACATTCATATAACGATAATGCATAAAATTTATTCAAAAATTAAAATTTACAAGGTATTAAAGTGTCAAAGTTTTCAATAGAAACTAACAGTTTACTTAAAATAATTCATTTCATCTAGATCTACATGTTATAATTTATAAGGCTTCTTTTGTAAAATAAATAAATAAATCAAAGCGTGGATTCAGTTGTAACTTGTAACGAAAAGACGTAGAATTATGATGAAAGTATAAATCTTCTGTCTCATATTATAAATCTGGTTTAAGGATCATAAAGTTAATAATAAATCAAGTTTAAAAAAAAAAAATATATTTTAAGGTACAATATATTGAGACTACATTAAATCCAGACCAAAGAAGTGGTTAGCTGATTAGAAAGAAACCATCAGAATACAATAGAAAGTTGGTCACGTTCTCCGATTACTAGATTCGGTGACCATAAAACTGAGTTTTAGATTATTAGTTCGGCTTTGTATTCTTAGCCGTCGAATTCAAGAACAATAAATCGTACAAGAGACATAAACATTACCTCATAAATCTGCAAAGGTTCGTTGAAAGAAGACGAAATGTTTGCCCAAAACTGAACGCTCGGCATTGCGATGGTCGGAAAAAAAAAAAAACAAACAATAGATAATACACGGGAGGGACTAAAAGGTGGATTGTGTCTCTAAACGTTAGTTTAATCCGGGTATTTATAGTTAGAGGAAACAACATTAGTTGAATTTCCAAAACAACTATTGGTAAAAGTTTGGGCAATTGTCAAAATATTTAATACGGAATAGCGGGATAGACGTAAGGGAATTCAATAATTCATATGAAGCATGGTCAACTATAACATTCTATCATTCCATATTAATCATACCATTATTATAGAGTTAAAAATCCCATTAAAAGATATTAAATTTGCATTAAATGTTTTCGGTTTACACAATGATGAAAGTTTGCTACTAATAATTTCCACAATATAAAACTTTTATAAAAAAATTATCTCATAAAATATATGCTATATTTTCATTAAGCTTAACAAAAATTATTCAACTAAAAATTCGAGTTGTTACAATATTACCCCCTTAAAAATAATTTTATCCTCAAAATTGCTTGGTAAATCATAGGTTTGTTTGTATTTGTGTTATTTTTTTTTTTGAAATCTTTATAAAACTTCCATGAATATTTTCTAAATTCAGAATTATTGTTAGTATTATAAACATTTATATATATAAATTATGAGTTAGGATAACGGAGACTTAGGCACGTTTGTATAAAACGTAACGAAAATAGGGGCGTTTACATTAAAATTTGGGGAAAAATTTTCGCGCTGTTACAGTCTCCCCTACTTTTAGGAACTTCGTCCCGAAGTTAAGAGAAAACCAGGGTTGAAGGGGGTTGGATAAAAATTAGGACGGGTGTGACTTGAAAAATTTTATGTTAGGGCATGACAATGAATAGAGTAACCTGTCTCGGATAGCGTGGATAGGAGGCGTGTTACGTGTGAGTTGATTTACTAAATGAACTACTAGATATCTAGACTTTACATTTGGTTAACTACCGAAAATTTTGATAGAATTCCACACCACCTTAACGTACCTGTAAATTCACGATTACGTTCCGGACCGTAATCCCCAATTTACCTTACATTTAGGGTTTTGCGTCCTTCTACGACTCTTCCGATTGTTGAGCAAGTCTGATAGTCTCCACCAGTCGTTGAGCAGGTGGTAGGGCCTCTCCCGACTGTTGGAAAGACATGATGACCTCTACCAATCGTTAAGTAGATTGTTTGGTAGTCAACTAATTGTTGTACAAGCAAGTATGATTATAGATATAGCAATCAGTTCACATTCAAACAAGCATACACACAGATGTTATGATAATACTTGAATTTATTACTTGAATCAAAAACGCCATTACATAGAATTATAAACAAACCACATGTAAATGGTGGAACTTGCTGTTAAGTAACTGGAGGGTCTTGGTCTCGGTTTAGTTTAGGGCATTGGTTACGGTAGTGATTTGGGTTTCCACATTCATAGCATTGACCATAGTTGAAATTACCAGGACGATTAGGATTAGTAACCTGAGCAGGGTTGTGGATAATCGCAGTCAGTCGGGCATCAACACCTTTGTTGTTTTTGTTGTTGTCGTGGTTGGTATTGTGGTTGTTGTTACTTTCCTCTTGGTTTTCACCACTGTTATTGCGAGTGCTACGACGTGGAGACATGATCCGTAAGGGACAATGAAGGTTCAATGTGGCATGAAATGAATAAGGAATATAATCATTTATTCATTAATTAAAACGAATAAACGAAAACGTTGACGTATCAAAGATTTCAGATTCCAATAACATAGTGAAGACATGCTTTAGCCTATAAGTGAACACTCATCCCGAGAATTCCCAGGTAGGCATCCGGGTCCCTCGTCTGATTGGGATATATGCGCAATGCCAGCCTAGACAGAAGACTCAGAATACAGGCGTTCACCCTTCCAGATTGCACGTGTTCGTTATTAAGATCTAGAACTTCGACGAGATCTCAAAGGGGGTTCAGGTTAAACCTGAGGAATTTGTCCTATTAGTCTAAGAGTAGATCCACTGATGGAGAGCAACCTTCTTGTAGGGATGAAGGTAGGGATAAGAAGTAGGAGGGAGATAGAGATAGCAAACAAAAGAAGCAAGTACTGGTTAAATCCTATGGTTATAGACTAGATTATTTCTCTAATAACCTAATTCCCTATAACCATGGCTCTGATACCAATCTGTAACACCCCAACCGATGGCGGAAACATCGGGATGTCACGTAATGATGATTGTTCAGTAGCTCATGGTGAATAATGAATTCCATTAAATAATTTAAATGAATTACATACAATTGTTCTAGAATTTGTACATCAAATTGAATAAAACTACACACATATCTTCAAGCATCAAATCAAATCTTCAAGCAAATAGAACCTGAAACATGTTAAGTTGAAAATGTTTTGGGTCAACAAAAGTTGGTGAGAATTACATAGGTTTTTTTTTGAGAAATAGTTGATAACAATAGTTTGTACAACATTCAGGGTTGTATGATGATAGAGTATGATACCGACATGCAACAATGCGTCTTTGTACAACCAAACCTTGTGTCGACTGATGACTAACTCGCAAGTTAGTTAAATGTTATTACTGTTATCGATCATCCCTGAGTCTAATGCGGGTGGGATGGGTTTGTCAGACCTATAGCGCTATAATCTAAACAGGCGGCTTGATCAATGTTAATGATTGTACTGTGTCTTTTTGTTACAGTCAAATGATAGATTGAGTAAATGATAGTGTAATTGAATCACAAGTTTCAACAATGTAAGAATGAGTAAATGATAGTGTATAAAATGTTTAAACATGTTTCACCCAAAAAATATAAAACAGAAAAAGGGGCTATGTAAACTCACCTTGTTTAGTAGTTAGTCACACCAAAAAGTAGTCAATGCAAGCAAGAAATCTCAAGGAATCATCCTTAATTGCGTGGACCCAACTTGGCAAAAGAAAACTTTAACATCCCCTCGAAACTCATGACAACCTAAATATATATATATATATATTCGAAACTAATGTCATGGATCATTATCGTGGTATTATATGTGTCTTCGAAATTCGGATTCGTTTTCATGAACTAATACCTTACGTTAGTTAACACATTATTGTTTTAATCAAGATAAGATCCTGATCATATTCATAATTCAAAAGTTACACTTATGAATTTACCTTCACAAAACCACATTCATATAACGATAATGCATAAAATTTATTCAAAAATTAAAATTTACAAGGTATTAAAGTGTCAAAGTTTTCAATAGAAACTAACAGTTTACTTAAAATAATTCATTTCATCTAGATCTACATGTTATAATTTATAAGGCTTCTTTTGTAAAATAAATAAATAAATCAAAGCGTGGATTCAGTTGTAACTTGTAACGAAAAGACGTAGAATTATGATGAAAGTATAAATCTTCTGTCTCATATTATAAATCTGGTTTAAGGATCATAAAGTTAATAATAAATCAAGTTTAAAAAAAAAAATATATTTTAAGGTACAATATATTGAGACTACATTAAATCCAGACCAAAGAAGTGGTTAGCTGATTAGAAAGAAACCATCAGAATACAATAGAAAGTTGGTCACGTTCTCCGATTACTAGATTCGGTGACCATAAAACTGAGTTTTAGATTATTAGTTCGGCTTTGTATTCTTAGCCGTCGAATTCAAGAACAATAAATCGTACAAGAGACATAAACATTACCTCATAAATCTGCAAAGGTTCGTTGAAAGAAGACGAAATGTTTGCCCAAAACTGAACGCTCGGCATTGCGATGGTCGAAAAAAAAAAAAAAACAAACAATAGATAATACACGGGAGGGACTAAAAGGTGGATTGTGTCTCTAAACGTTAGTTTAATCCGGGTATTTATAGTTAGAGGAAACAACATTAGTTGAATTTCCAAAACAACTATTGGTAAAAGTTTGGGCAATTGTCAAAATATTTAATACGGAATAGCGGGATAGACGTAAGGGAATTCAATAATTCATATGAAGCATGGTCAACTATAACATTCTATCATTCCATATTAATCATACCATTATTATAGAGTTAAAAATCCCATTAAAAGATATTAAATTTGCATTAAATGTTTTCGGTTTACACAATGATGAAAGTTTGCTACTAATAATTTCCACAATATAAAACTTTTATAAAAAAATTATCTCATAAAATATATGCTATATTTTCATTAAGCTTAACAAAAATTATTCAACTAAAAATTCGAGTTGTTACAATATTACCCCCTTAAAAATAATTTTATCCTCAAAATTGCTTGGTAAATCATAGGTTTGTTTGTATTTGTGTTATTTTTTTTTTTGAAATCTTTATAAAACTTCCATGAATATTTTCTAAATTCAGAATTATTGTTAGTATTATAAACATTTATATATATAAATTATGAGTTAGGATAACGGAGACTTAGGCACGTTTGTATAAAACGTAACGAAAATAGGGGCGTTTACATTAAAATTTGGGGAAAAATTTTCGCGCTGTTACAAGAGTACCATTTGGTTCCCAAAGCATGAGCGAACAAATGATGTACGTCCAAAGGTTTTAAAGAAAATTTATTTGGATGTTCCAAAAGAACCAAAGGTTCATATCACAGAGTTTATTAAGCCAAAGGAGAAGGCAAATAGTTTTCTTGAGCCGACTTACTCAAAGGACCCAGCTCTTGAGAGTTTAAGAAGAAGGTGTGTGGATGATCAATATCCTATCACTACATATGCTAAGTCGAACGCCAAGAACAACTTTGAGGAATACCGTGCGTGCCTTAAGTGCAGAGAGAGAGGGCATTTACTGGCTCACTGTCCATGCACAAAAGGCACGAAGTTGAAGTGAAGCAGAAATACCAGAGTCCAGTCGATATTCATTGTTATCCACAAAGACAATTTGTTCCTCAACCAGCACCATTTTAGAACCAAAGCAGATATTTTCAAAAGAGAGAAATCGTCAGATGAAAAATCTCTTAAGAAACCTGTGGTGAACACAACTGTTGACAAGCAAAAGGTACCATTAAAACCTGCAGTCAAGTCAACAGTTGGACATGTCTCTGTTAAATCAGAGAAGGTAACCAGGAAAGTTTCCTTCAAGGACGAAGTAAAGAAACAGTCTGAGACCCCAAAATCTCATATTCGTATCTTGAAACGTTCAGAACAGTTCTGGTCACCAAAGGGTTCTCAGGGTACTTCATCTTCAATAGTGAATTAGAAATCTGAAACTGAAAAGGATTTGATTGATCAGAAAAAGATCAATTCAAATTCAACTGTTTGTGAAAAAGATTCTTTGAAACTCAATGTTCAAAGACCCAAGACCAAGTAGGCTTGGGTCCCCCGAAAAATCTAATCTTTTTACTTGATATGTGCAGGGTGCTTCAGCTGGCCATGTTAGCAGTCTTTGGATTGTTGACAGTGGAGCTTCTGGTCACATGACAGGGGATTTATCGCTACTGTTTGACATTAGAAATATCAATGGCGGATATGTAGCGTTTGCCGGGAATAAAGGAGGATACATTACTATGGAGGGTAGTGTGAGTAATGGTATCGTGAGTTTTGAAAAGATTTCGTACGTGAAGTAAATAGAATATAATCTGCTCAGTGTCAGTCAGATATGTGATAAGTAGTTCTCTGTATTCTTTGATGACAAATCTTGTTACATTCTCAAGCCAGGTTTCGTATTACCAAAAGAGTAGGTTATGCTTAAAGCACCGAGAGTGAACAATCTGTACATTCTCGACATGTCAAAAGCTATGACTACACAAGGCCAAGTTACTTGTTTCCTCTCCAAGGCTACTGAAAAATAATCAATCATGTGGCATAAGAGGATGGGACACATTCACCTTAGAAAAATGAATCATTTGGTGAAGAATGAACTTGTCGAAGGCGTGAATGTTAAACTTTTTTCATTTGAACGACAAGTGTGTGAGTTGGAAGAAAGGATAGCAGCACAAACAATCCAATAAACCAAAGAAAGTCAATTCAGTTGAACTACCACTTGAGCGTTTGCACATGGACCTGTTCGGACCGGTCAAGCGTAAAAGTCATGCTGGTGAATTGTACTGTCTTGTGGTTACCGATGACTATTCCAGATTTTCATGGGTTATGTGCTTGCATCATAAGAGCGACACGTTTAATAATATGAAGGTTCTGTTCACTCGACTTGAAAATGTCTATGGTTTGAAGATCAAGAGAATTAGGAGTGATAATGGGACGGAGTTCAAAAACGCACAGATGGATGCTCTTTGTTAAGACAAAGGAATTTATCATGAATATAGTGCTCCGTATACCCCTCAACAGAACGGTATCACAGAATGCAAAAACAGGACTCTGATTGAAGCGGCGAGAACAATGCTTGCAGATTCAAACCTTCTAGTAATGTTCTGGAATGAAGCAATTTACGCAGCTTGTTATACTCTCAATCGTGTTTTAACAGTGAAGAAGTTTGGAAAAACTTCTTATGAGCTGTTGAACCGACGAAAGCCAAACTTAGATTATCTAGAACCGTTTGAAGCACAATGTACAATGCTTAATCCATCTGAGAAGTTCGCACTGAAAGCTAAAGAAGGATTCTTTATTGGATATGCAACCCCGCTCAAACAGGTATTCAACAAACAGACTCATCAGGTCGAGGAGTGGGCTAACGTTGAAGTTCGGCGGTATACTCAGAATGTACAGGGTAGCGGTCCAGACTGGATGTTTGATTATAAAGATTTCTTTGAATCATTCAATCTAGATAGCTTGGTTGAAGAGGCTGTATTACGATTATACTATGAGTGTGAAAACGCAGTGACATCACCGTTGGTGCGTCCAATCACCGTAAACCCCCAAACAGCTTTTAATGATACCAACGCTCCTGCGGCTGAAGAAGAAGTGTTCCAGGAAGCTTCCACAACTCTCAATTCATCGGAATCTGAAGATGACGATGATGTTACAAGTGAAGCTGTTCTAGATATTGCTACAGAGACACCTCTAGTGAACCTGAATCCAAATGGTGCTTCATCATCCAACTTAGGTAATGATCTGGATTCAACAGAGAATTTGACTACTCAAATGGGAGTGCAAGTACCTGATTATCCAGAATCTCGGATACATCGGATTCACCCACTCGAGAAGGTTATTGGTGATCCTGGTACCAGTGTTATGACGAGGGGACAATTGAGGAATGCTAACTCACAAGAAAACCTTGGCGCTCTTGCTCTATATGCCAAAATACAAAAATCAGGTTTTCAAAATGACTGGTCGTTTGCTTGTTATGTTTCGCAGGTCGAGCCGCGGATATACAAGGATGCTCTTTTGGATAACGCTTGGGTAGAGGCAATGCAAGAGGATTTATTGTAGTTTCAGAAACTTGGAGTGTGGACGCTGACAGATTTACCTCCAGGATGGAAAAAGATTGGAACTAAATGGGTGTTTAAATGTAAGAAGGATGACAGAGGAGTGATTGTTAGGAACAAAGCTCGATTGGTCGTACAAGGCTTTCATCAAGTGGAAGGAATCGATTATAACGAGATTTATGCACCAGTTGCACGTTTAGAAGCTATCCGCATGTTTCTGGCGTTTGCATCTTACAAGAAATTCAAGGTGTATCAAATGGACGTTAAAAGCGCGTTTCTTTATGGTGTGGTCAAGGAGGAAGTTTACGTAGGTTGCACCAGGCTCCAAGGAAATGGTTTGGGGAGCTGAGCACGTATCTTCTATCCAAAGGATTTAAACAAGGTTTGGTAGATTGCACACTGTTCACAAAACGAACAGGCGATGACTTGCTTCTACTGCAAATTCATGTTGATGACATTATATTTGGATCTACTAATGAAATTTTGTGTAGAGAGTTTGAAAAATTTATACAGGAAAAGTTCAAAATGAGTGCGATGGGAGAGATGCAGTTTTTCCTAGGCTTGCAGGTGGACCAAAGACCAACGGGGATCTTTATTCACCAAACCAAATACGTTTCTGAAGTCTTGAGCCGATTCCAGATGGATGATTTGAAGCCGATGGATACTCTGATACAACCTAATCACGGGATTGGTGTTGACACTAAGGGGGAGCTAACTGATCCTTTTACATACAGAGCAATCGTCGGATCTATGCTGTACCTCACCACATCCAGACCAGATATAATGTTTGCCACATATCTTTGTGCACGTTATCAATCGAAGCCGAAACAAAGTCATTTAGCAGCTGTCAAACGTATCCTTAGATATCTGAAGGGTTGTCCGTCGAGAGGAATTTGGTACCCTAATGATGATAATTTTGACCTTATAGCTTTTAGTGATGCAGATTGGGGAGGCTGTGACTGTAACCTCCTTACATTTTTCCCTTTATTTTAATTAGTAAAAGGTCAATTTTTTTTATGTCCCAGACACTCATTCATTATATACAATTATATTTATGTCAAAAAAATATATTTCAAAGTATTTTCGTAACACATGGATGTTAGAAATTTTAAAGTTTATACAAATTCTAAATATACAAATTTTAAAGTCCCAAACAAACTATATCCTTTTGTTGTTAATAATAATAATAATAATGTGATGCTAGTTGGTTGAAGCCATGTGACCTATGCAAACCAATATTTCTTTACGTATGCTTACCACAAGTAATTTGAATTTCCTTTATTTTGACTTCGCCTAATTTAATTGGGTCAAACTTAATAGCGTTCCACCTTCCATAAATATAGGCATTAGCACCAATTTACCATCCATAAAATTTGGAGTCATCACCAACTCAACTTTCATAATTATTGGTGTGATCACTTAGAACAAATCGACCAACATTGTGGAACACGACTACCCACCATCAATCCCTTTATAAATATGTTAACATTGCTTATCGTAGTCGTCACCTCGACTTGATAAAAAAAAAACTAAATCCTTACTGCCATGAAACCCTCCGCGAGCAGATCATCGATTCAGTTGTCGTTTCCGTTCGCCATTCTTGCCGGAATCGAACCTATCCATATCTACATGTTCTTCGCTTGTTCCATCGCTTCTGGTATGACTTGAATCACAATACTTTTTTTTTTGTTTTGGTCGACTTACTGTAGATATCAAAACCACCAACAAAGTTATTAAAAATAATTTGTTTCGATTATTTTGATTGTTTATTGGGACATGTTTGGTTTGGGAATAATATGTGGGGAAGAAGGATAATGGATGTCTTTGGTTTTAGGTAAAAAAAAAACTAACTGTTTAGGTTGTGTGGTTTCAAAGAAAACTTGATTCCTTACTTATTATTATTATTCTATTATTATTTTTACTCATACGTTTAATAGGAATATTATAATATTCTAAATATTATTATTTAAACCTTACTTAACTTTATATGAGATCGTTAAAAGTCTATTTATATACTGACTTTTTATTTCTATTTTATTTTATTAATCAAATCCTAAATTCCTAGATAATATATTTTAACTTTTAAAATTTTATTAAACTTATTAGTTGGTCGTATATTTTTTTTTTTTAATTGTTGAACTAAATTTCATAAAATCATACATTTAAAGTGTACTCCTCAAAACTAGAATGCCTTAGATCTAGACAACATGGACCAAATTAGGTCTCAATCTAAATTGTCCTTTATTGGAATAGGATAATATCTCGGGAACTTGCCTATTTACTTCACAACATTTTAGCGTAATCAAGACTAGCAATCAAGGTGAGTTTACGTAACCATGTTTATGCAATTCTTTATACTTGCAACATTATACTTAAGCAATTCTACATGCATGTCTAGTTGTAAACTTTAATGCCTCATGAATTAGACAACAACAACAGTTTCAACGAGTTTCAACGAGTTTCAACATTACATAATCATTAGCTATGGCCAAGCCGGCGATACTCAATAATAGATCTATTGGATTGACAATCCCACCCGGATACGTGTACCTCCTACATAGGTAGCGTGGGTGATTGTTATCGTTCTAACATATTATTAAGGTGAACCGTGGATGACGGGATGGACCTAAACTAGTCGGAGGTTTGATTATGTCGATTCAACATATCATGTTTATTCATGTAGATTAAACTTACGATAGACATATGAATTGCTAAGCTTTTATACTTAAACTATTTGCTTGACATGGCTTATGTATTCTCACCAACATCTAGTTGACCCCCCCCCCTATTTTTCCAAACTCAACAGGAAATACTGATGCTTGAAGTCTAGAGCTAGCATGAGGAGATATTTGAAGCTTTGCTTGATTATTTGATGTAGACTTTAATGTAAATCAAGATTGTAATGAAAATAAAAGATTATTTAAACTTGTGTACTACCATGAGCTACTGAACAACCATCAATACGTGACATCCCGATGTTTCCGCCATCGGTTGGGGTGTTACAGATTGGTATCAGAGCCGTGGTTATAGGGAATTAGGTTATTAGAAAAATAATCTAGTCTATAACCATAGGATTATAACCAGTATTTGCTCCTTTTACTTGCTATTCTCTATCTCCTTCCTACTTCTTATCTCTACTTTCATCCCTACAAAGAAGATTGCTCTCCATCACAAGATCTACTCTTAGACTGATAGGACAAAATCCTTAGGTTTAGCCTGAACCATCTTGAAGATCTCGTCGAAGTTCTAAATTTTAATAACAAACACGTGCAATCTGGAAGGGTGAACGCCTGTATTTTGAGTCTTCTGTCTAGGCTGGCATTGTGCATATATCCCAATCAAACGAGGGACACGGATGCCTACCTGGGAATTCTCGGGATGATTGTTCACTTATAGGCTAAAGCATGTCTTCACTGTGTTATTAGAATCTAGAATCTTTGATAAGTCAACGTTTTCATTCATTCGTTTTAATTAATGAATAAATGATTACACTCACTTTTCTTAAACTAAGCTCTAAAATCTCAAAATTTTACAACTTAAATCAATCTCATTTCAAAACCATCTGTGGATTTCACAATCACACTTCACCTTACCATCTTAGCCACTTTTAAATATTCAACACCCGACCCAAATCATATTATTTCATTTCTCCACATATTACTTATTTTCTTAAAAAGACTATAACCTCATACCATAGCATAAACTAAAGATTTCTAAATCTTGTTGTATTTTCATTACCTAGTAACATTACAAAGTACATACTTTTATCAAAAGATGTCCTCGAACTTAAATTCAATTGTTTATTTATTGACGTAACAAACGATTTTCTATATAATGCTCCAAACTATTGAAACTTGATTGTGTGTTGCATCAAACTTAATCCTTAGTTATACTTGAGGATTCAATTATCTACCATATTTGAACATTTGATACTAGAACTATTTCCTATAGACACACCTAGAGTCGTTAATCTTGTCTAGGGCAACTCTATCACAACTCACATGCTATACTTGATACTTGATTGCTTACATGTACATATTATTAATTTGCAATTTATGTGTGTAATAATTGGTACACTTAATCAAACAACTGGTAGAGGATGAAGTACTTGCTCAACAATTAGTGTAGTACCAAATAACCTACTCAACGATTGGTAGAGGTCATCATGCCTGCTCAACAGTCGGTAGAGGCCCTATATCCTGCTCAACGACTGGTAGAGGCTATCGAACCTGCTCAACAATCGGTAGAGGTTCCTACTCACTGACTGGTAGAAGTCTTTTTCCTGCTCAACAGTTGGACTTATTTCTGGATACAAGGTTAATCATATTATTTTACATGTGTGTCTAGAGTTATAGAAGGACACAAAACCCTAATCTAAGGAAAATTGGTGATTGCGGTCCGGAACGTAATCATGAATTTACAGGTATGTTAAGGTAGTGTGAAATTCTATCAAGGTTTTTGGTAGATAACCAATTATAAACTCTAGTTACCTGTTTAGTATTTCTATAGTCAATTAACTCATGCATTTCTTTTTAAGATTCCTGAAACTTAAAGTTTAGTGTTTTGCTAGATTCTTATTCTCGCTATTTTAGACGAACCTAATCCAACCCTTAAAACCCACACCTATCAAACCTCTTACCAAATTATTCGAAACAGTTTATTCTGTTACCTATAAATTCATGTCATGCCTTAACACAAATTTTCCAAACCACAGTTGCCCTAATTTCTACCCAATCACCCTCAACTCGGTGTTTTTTTTATATAACTTCGGGACGAAGTTTCTAAAAGTAGGGGAGACTGTAACCTCCTTAAATTTTTCCCTTTATTTTAATTAGTAAAAGGTCTATTTTTTTTTATGTCCCAGACACTCATTCATTATATACAATTATATTTATGTCAAAAAAAAATATATTTCAAAGTATTTTCGTAACACATGGATGTTAGATATTTTAAAGTTTATACAAATTCTAAATATACAAATTTTAAAGTCCCAAACAAACTATATCCTTTTGTTGTTAATAATAATAATAATAATAATAATAATAATAATAATAATAATAATAATAATAATAATAATAATAATAATAATAATAATAATAATAATAATGTGATGCTAGTTGGTTGAAGCCATGTGACCTATGCAAACCAATATTTCTTTACGTATGCTTACCACAAGTAATTTGAATTTCCTTTATTTTGACTTCGCCTAATTTAATTGGGTCAAACTTAATAGCGTTCCACCTTCCATAAATATAGGCATTAGCACCAATTTACCATCCATAAAATTTGGAGTCATCACCAATTCAACTTTCATAATTATTGGCGTGATCACTTAGAACAAATCGGCCAACATTGTGGAACACGACTACCCACCATCAATCCCTTTATAAATATGTTAACATTGCTTATCGTAGTCGTCACCTCGACTTGATAAAAAAAAAACTAAATCCTTACTGCCATGAAACCCTCCGCGAGCAGATCATCGATTCAGTTGTCGTTTCCGTTCGCCATTCTCGCCGGAATCGAACCTATCCATATCTACATGTTCTTCGCTTGTTCCATCGCTTCTGGTATGATTTGAATCACAATACTTTTTTTTTTGTTTTGGTCGACTTACTGTAGATATCAAAACCACCAACAAAGTTATTAAAAATAATTTGTTTCGATTATTTTGATTGTTTATTGGGACATGTTTGGTTTGGGAATAATATGTGGGGAAGAAGGATAATGGATGTCTTTGGTTTTAGGTAAAAAAAAAACTAACTGTTTAGGTTGTGTGGTTTCAAAGAAAACTTGATTCCTTGCTTATTATTATTATTATTATTCTATTATTATTTTTACTCATATGTTTAAGAGGAATATTATAATATTCTAAATATTATTATTTAAACCTTACTTAACTTTATATGAGATCATTAAAAGTCTATTTATATACTGACTTTTAATTTCTATTTTATTTTATTAATCAAATCCTAAATTCCTAGATAATATATTTTAACTTTTAAAATTTTATTAAACTTATTAGTTGGTCGTATATTTTTTTTTAAATTGTTGAACTAAATTTCATAAAATCATACATTAAAGTGTACTCCTCAAAACTAGAATGCTTTAGATCTAGACAACATGGACCAAATTAGGTCCCAATCTAAATTGTCCTTCATTTGAATAGGATAATATCTCGGGAACTTGCCTATTTACTTCGCAACATTTTAGCGTAATCAAGACTAGCAATCAAGGTGAGTTTACGTAACCATGTTTATGCAATTCTTTATACTTGCAACATTATACTTAAGCAATTCTACATGCATGTCTAGTTGTAAACTTTAATGCCTCATGAATTAGACAACAACAACAGTTTCAACGAGTTTCAACATTACATAATAATTAGCTATGGCCAAGCCGGCGATACTCAATAATAGATCTATTGGATTGACAATCCCACCCGGATACGTGTACCTCCTACATAGGTAGCATGGGTGATTGTTATCGTTCCAACATATTATTAAGGTGAACCGTGGATGACGGGATGGACCTAAACTAGTCGGAGGTTTGATTATGTCGATTCAACATATCATGTTTATTCATGTAGACTTAAACTTACGATAGACATATGAATTGCTAAACTTTTATACTAAAACTATTTGCTTGACATGGCTTATGTATTCTCACCAACATCTAGTTGACCCCCCCCCCCCCCCATTTTTCCAAACTCAACAGGAAATACTGATGCTTGATGTCTAGAGCTAGCATGAGGAGATATTTGAAGCTTTGCTTGATTATTTGATGTAGACTTTAATGTAAATCAAGATTGTAATGAAAATAAAAGATTATTTAAACTTGTGTACTACCATGAGCTACTAAACAATCATCAATACGTGACATCCCGATGTTTCCGCCATCGGTTGGGGTGTTACAGTGACAAAGACAGCAAATCCATAACGGTTGGATGCCAGTTTATGGGGAGCAGGCCCGTGACTTGGCAATGCAAGAAACAAACTGCAGTCTCCTTATCCACATGTGAAGCAGAATACGTCTCAGCATCAACCTGCTGCTCACAAGTTCTCTGGATACAACAACAGATGGTGGGCTACGGTTTGCAATTTCTTAAAACCCCTATATACTGTGATAATGAGGCCGCAATTGCATTAACAAAAGATTTAGTCAATCACTCGAAAGCTAAACATATCTGGATCAAATATCATTTTATCCGTGATTGTTACGCAAAAGAGTTGATCGACATGGTCAAAATTCACACTGACTATCAACATGCAGATCTTTTTACCAAAGCTTTTGATAAATCAAGATTCAAATATCTTTTAAAAGCTAATGGTATAAAAGAAAAACAAGACTGATCATCACCTCGGTTTATCGCTTTTTGGGTTTAGTTTTTACTGTTTTTTAGAAAAATACAAAAACCCAAAAATATGTTTTTCATTTTAGGGGGAGTTTATTTTCAGAAAAACCAAAAACATTGAAAAATTCAGAAACACATAAAAATTAGAAAATCCAAAATGATTTCCAGGAGAAAAAGGGGAAATGATAGTACATCAGTGGGGATTTGACATGTAACACCCCAACCGATGGCGGAAACATCGGGATGTCACGTATTGATGCTTGTTCAATAGCTCATGGTAAATAGTAAGTTTCAATATATGATTTAAATAAATTACATACAATTGTTCTAAGAATTTGTACATCAAGATAAAAAAAAATACTAGCTACGCATCTTCAAGCATAAACTCTAATCTTCGAGCAAGCTATAACCAGACACATGTTAAGTTTGAAAATATTTTGGGTCAACAAAAGTTGGTGAGAATTACATAGGTTTTGATAATTGAATAAAAACTTGTACAATTCGAGTGTCATGGCAAGTCTAGTCCATATGTGAAAACAAAACCATCGATAAATCGTGTGCATAATCAAACCTTGTGACTAGAATATTGTGGTCCATCCCATACGCATATGGTTCACTCGTTTATGTTGCGATAACAATCACCCACGCTACCTATGTAGGAGGTACACGTATCCGGGTGGGGTTGTCAGTCCAATAGATCTATCATTGTGTATCGTTGGCCTGTACGGAGTTAATGATTATGCTAGAATAATTGTGCTTACCATAGTAATGTTTAAGACATAATGCAACATAGAATAACACATAGACACTTATGTTGAATTGTAAATTGATGTTGTATCATGTTTCACACCAAAATAGTGAAATGGTAAAAGGGGCTATGTAAACTCACCTTAGGTGCATAATGAGTTCGTGCGTTTTATTGAGCGTGCAAACACTTAGTAATAATGCCTTGAAAAACTCAAAACTAGCTAGAGGAGATAATGACGGATGAAAACTTTAGTATATGGGAAATGGGATAATAATGTTTTTTTTTTTTTTTGAATGGTATAAAGAGTTGAATGGTAGGCTAGTGTATTTATAGTGTAAAATTTGGAGTTGTAATTAGGGACTACTTTGACTAGGCTAGATTTTAGGAACAACTTTGACTTGACTAGAAGACCATATTTACTAACACTTTGACTTGACTAGGAGACCATATTTACTAACACTTTGACTTGACTTGACTTGGAGACTACGTTTGACTTTTCAGGTTTGACTAAGGGACCTTGAAAGGGTTTAAGTTTAATTGGTTTTAATTAACATCACAAAACACCAAATGGTGTAGTGGTTTGTGTGGTGTGGTTAAGGTTTAGCCTGCCAGGGACTCGGGTTCGAATCCTGGCACAGGCAAACACATTTTTTTTTAACGTTTTTAAATCAGAATTTTTAATACAATCCAATTTATATTGATTATACGTCATTATTTAAACAAAAAAAAATTAACAAAATGGATGGTAAAGATACTGTAAACATGAATCAGATGAATAAATGAGGGAGTTCTATATATATATATATATATATATATATATATATATAAAGAAAATTTGTGTGATGTTACAGTCTCCCCTAATTTTAGGAACTTCGTCTCGAAGTTTATTTTAAGAAGAAACATTTGAATAGTGTTGAGGATAGTTAGGGTGACTATGGTTCAGAGTAGGGTAAGAGTTTAAGGAATGTATAAGATAACCATAAATGCTAGATGGACTACCAAATAACTAGGGTTTGTTATTGGTCTGACCCTATAGTATCCCTTTCAACGTATCATTAGTGTTTATATATAGGGTGTACCACAGCTAACCCATCACACCTCTGATATTTCGAAAACATACGGGGTATCTCCCAAAACCTTAATAGAATTTCACACTACCTTAATGTACCTGTAAATTCATGATTACGTTCCGGACCGCAATCACCAATTTACCTTACATTAGGGTTTTGTGTCCTTCTATGACTCTAAACACACATGTAAGTAATGCAAAATAGCCTTGTGATTGAATCGTATACAATGTATCCAAAAATAAGTCCAAATGTTGAGCAAGAAAAAGACCTCTACCGGTCAGTGAGTAAGAACCTCTACCGATTGTTGAGCAGGTGCGATAGCCTCTACCAGTCGTTGAGCAGGTTGTAGGGCCTCTACCGACTGTTGAGCAGGCATGATGACCTCTACCAATCGTTGAGTAGGTTATTTGGTACTCTACTAACTGTTGAACAAGTACTTCATCCTCTATCAGTTGTTTGATTAAGTGTACCAATTATTACACACATGAATTGCGAATTGATAATATGTACATGTAAGCAATCAAGTATCAAGTATAGCATACGAGTTGTAATAGAGTTGCCCTAGACAAGGTTAATGACTCTAGGTGTGTCTATAGCAAATAGTTTATATTCCATGAATTCTAGTTTCAAATGTTCAAATAAGGTAGATAGTCGAATCCTCATGTATAACTAAGGATTATGTTTGATGCAACACACAATCAAGTTTCAATAGTTTGGTTATCATGGGTAACTAACTCATGTGTGAGAAGGTGAAGGATATGAATTTAGTTCTTGAGAGGATGATGAAAAATCTTGAAGCAGAATCAAGGTTGTGAGAGATAGTGAATGTGAAGATAGTTGATAAAGAGTTTATTTTATAGTAAGGAGATTATGTAGCAGTGTAAATTTTGGGGTTTGGATCAAAGGTTATAATCAAGTGTATAAGAAAACATGATTGTGGTATATGCCAAATATTGTAAAAATTTGAACAAGTTGAAAAAGAGTGAGTGTCGATGGAGAATCTAGAGACTAGATATTATTCCTATGGATTAAAAAAAATTATTTTCAAAATTGGTTTTGTACATAAAGCAAAAGTTGTTAAATAGTACAAGCTAAGTAGGCTTTGATTAAAATATTCCCGTTAGTTGGAGATTTCAAACATGACATTAGGTTTTGAAGATCAAGGTTCTATTAGTGATTTTTAATAGTTTAAAGCATTATATAGAAAATCGTTTGTTACGTCAATAAATAAACAATTGAATTTAAATTCGAGGACATCTTTTGACAAAAAAATATGTACTTTGTAAAGTTACTAGGTAATGAAAATACAACAAGATTTAGAAATCTTTAGTTTGTGCTAAGGTATGAGGTTATAGTTTTTAAAAATAAGTAACATGTGGAGAGATGAAATAATATGATTTGGGTAGGGTGTTGAATATTTAAAAAGTGGCTAAGATGGTAAGGTGAAGTGTGATTGTGAAATCCATAGATGGTTATGAAATGAGATTGATTTAAGCTGTAAAATTTTGAGATTTTAGAGCTTAGTTTAAGGAAAGTGAGTGTAATCATTTATTCATTAATTAAAACGAATAAACGAAAACATTGACTTATCAAAACTTCTAGATTCTAATAACATAAAGAAGACATGCTTTAGCCTATAAGTGAACACTCATCCCGAGAATTCCCAGGTAGGCATCCGGGTCCCTCGTCTTATTGGGATTTATGCGCAAAGCCAGTCCTAGACAGAAAACTCAGAATACAGGCGTTCACCCTTCCAGAATGCATTTGTTCGTTATTAAAATCTAGAACTTCGACGAGATCTTCAAGGTGGTTCAGGCTAAACCTGAGGGTTTGTCCTATTAGTCTAAGAGTAGATCTTGTGATGGAGAGCACTCTTCTTGTAAGGACTAAAGTAAGGATAAGAAGTAGGATAGAGAATATAAACAAGTAAGGTTGCAAGTAAAAGGAGCAAGTACTGATTAAAATCCTATGGTTATAGACTAGATTATTTTTTTTCTAATAACCTAATTCCCTATAACCATGGCTCTGATACCAATCTGTAACACCCCAACCGATGGCGGAAACATCGGGATGTCACGTATTGATGATTGTTCAGTAGCTCATGGTAAATAATAAGTTTCAATATATGATTTAAATAAATTACATACAATTGTTCTAAGAATTTGTACATCAAGATAAAAAAAATACTAGCTACGCATCTTCAAGCATAAACTCTAATCTTCGAGCAAGCTATAACCAGACACATGTTAAGTTTGAAAATATTTTGGGTCAACAAAAGTTGGTGAGAATTACATAGGTTTTGATAATTGAATAAAAACTTGTACAATTCGAGTGTCATGGCAAGTCTAGTCCATATGTGAAAACAAAACCATCGGTAAATCGTGTGCATAATCAAACCTTGTGACTAGAATATTGTGGTCCATCCCATACGCATATGGTTCACTCGTTTATGTTGCGATAACAATCACCCACGCTACCTATGTAGGAGGTACACGTATCCGGGTGGGGTTGTCAGTCCAATAGATCTATCATTGTGTATCGTTGGCTTGTACGAAGTTAATGATTATGCTAGAATAATTGTGCTTACCATAGTAATGTTTAAGACATAATGCAACAAAGAATAACACATAGACACTTATGTTGAATTGTAAATTGATGTTGTAACATGTTTCACCCTAAAATAGTGAAATGGTAAAAGGGGCTATGTAAACTCACCTTAGGTGCATAATGAGTTCGTGCGTTTTATTGAGCGTACAAACACTTAGTAATAATGCCTTGGAAAACTCAAAACTAGCTAGAGGAGATAATGACGGATGAAAACTTTAGTATATGGGAGATGGGATAATAATGTTTTTTTTTTTTTTAATGGTATAAAGAGTTGAATTGTAGGCTAGTGTATTTATAGTGTAAAATTTGGAGTTGTAATTACGGACTACTTTGACTAGGCTAGAATTTAGGAACAACTTTGACTTGACTAGAAGACCATATTTACTAACACTTTGACTTGACTAGGAGATCATATTTACTAACACTTTGACTTGACTTGACTAGGAGACTACGTTTGACTTTTCAGGTTTGACTAAGGGACCTTGAAAGGGTTTAAGTTTAATTGGTTTTAATTAACATCACAAAACACCAAATGGTGTAGTGGTTTGTGTGGTGTGGTTAAGGTTTAGCCTGCCAGGGACTCGGGTTCGAATCCTGGCACAGGCAAACACATTTTTGTAACGTTTTTAAATCAGAATTTTAATACAATCCAATTTAGTATTGATTATACGTCATTATTTAAACAAAAAAAAAATAACAAAATGGTTGGTAAAGATACTGTAAACATGAATCGGATGAATAAATGAGGGAGTTCTATATATATATATATATATATATAAAATTTTTGTGTGATGTTACATGACACATGCTAAAGAAGTGTAATGCAATATAAGGCGTGTGTTTGAGTCTGTATGATGTGCTGATAGGCTTCGTAGACCTATTACTGCGTGCCTGATACATAAATATCAAACGAATTGTTGTGTGGATGAACTCCTCATGGGCATATGGTCTTAGTACCGTAATTTCGTTTGATACGGTATTTGTACAAAATTCGAAGGTTTCGGGTCGTTATGTTATTAGTTATCTGGGGATAGCCTCTCTGATCTTCTGCTGTAAGTCATTACGGAGCTAGATCAGACAGGGTATCTTTATAAAAGAGCTATAAAGCCAAATCCTAAAGTTACCGAATTGAGGAACTTTCAATGTATGACGATAATAAAAGATTATCTAATGCATCGTATCCAATCATTGATGCAATTCATGAGTGATATCAGCCATCAACCTGGTAGAGTGCACAAGTTACTTTGTAGCATTGAATTGCTGACCTGTACACCTCTGTGCCTCATACCTTGTAAATTATAGATGACGAAAGCATAATCACGCATTACAATGAGTCTTTGTGCATTTACTTCTTGATACGGGAGTATGTCGTGCGCGTAGGAACCACAGACAATTGAGTTTATACTATAAATATTTGTATAAGTCTAAAGCACTGCACAACAGTCTGCATGTGAGCTTATGTGGACAACAATATCAGCAGTTGCCAGATCACACATTGTCTTTAATGATAATAAATCATAAGATCAACGGTGTGATCAGATTTCTCAATAACTAATATGATCCTCTTACCGGAAATCACAAAACATTTACTGTTTTACCTTTACATTTATTCATTTTACATTTCTATATTCCTTTTGATAACCGGTGGTGGTTGATAGTGATTTTCAAAAGCTTGATGGACCATTTGAGTTTTGTCATCTTTAAATGAGAAATAATGAATGTCAGATGCTTAAAGGTTGAGGAAAATATTGAACGGGACTCGATTTTGAGATTTGGTAAAAAGTTCAAAAATTCCAAATTTCATTCGCCCCTTCGATGGGTCGAATGTGGAATTTTGCTGCTCATTCGAACCTTTCAAAAGGTCGAATGTGAGTGTTCTTATGTCATTTTTACATTCGAACCATTTTTCTACATTCGAACACTTTAAATAGGGTCGAAGGTGGAAAAATTTTCACATTCGCCCTACATGAACGGTCGAATGTGGAGCCTATATGTACCCTTTCTGCACTTTCGAACCCCATTTATTTTTTTTTCAAATTTCTGAGATTAAGACCTGTTGTTGCTCGTGTTTTTCAAATCATACCATTGTTATCCTTGGCTCTTGCTGATCATTTTAAGAGGTTATTTGCAGGTATCCATCCACTAACAAGATCAGAATCATCAATTTTCTGTTCGAACCCTAATATGAATCAAATCATGTTTTCTGGCCCTTGTTTGTGACAATTGATGACAAGGATTCAGTGTTTAAGTGTTTTAGGGGGAGAATGGACCAAAATCCAGGGTTTAATCATCACAGATTAACCAATTGATTGTTTAAAATGTTCAAACCCTAGATTTTAGGATAAAACACTTAAACAATGAATAATCATAACAATTGATGTTTGAAAAAGGTTTATCGGCCATATTAGATGCCTTACAAATCAAAATGGCATGTTAAAACACACAAAATCAAATTCTGCAATTTTTGAAGATGAACAAACACGTTCGACCACTTATAAACGGTCGAAAGTGGCTTTTTGGTCGAATGTAGCTGTTCAAACGGTCGAAAGTGGAACAAAATGGTCGAATGTGGATTATTAAAACTGTTTTTCACATTCGAACCTTATATTTCACACTCGAACCCCATTTTCCTCACTCGTACATTCGATTGGTCGAATGTGGATTTTCAAAATAAAAAATTTCATATTTTTTTACTTTTTCCGTTTTTAACGTGTTTTCTTGATTTGTTTTGCAGTTTAATCATGTCTGAACAACAGAGTATTGATATTCCCGCAGGATCTTCAGACAAGGCAGCCGAGAAGAAACTAGTAGAAGATTTACCGTTTGAAGAAGCACATAACTGTTGTGCTTATCTGGGCGATCTGAAGAAACATACCGAATTCACCGGTATTGTTGATTTTTTGAAGAGAAGTCGTGTTATTGTTGCTATTGCTACTCCTGCCATCATATACAGAGATCATCAACAAGAATTCTGGATGAATGCCAGAATAGATTATTGGAACAACGAATCTGCTATCGTGAGTACGATTCAGGGGTAGTTTGTGATTATTTCTGAAGACGACATCAGAGAAGCATTGAAGCTGAGGGATAAGAAGACTGATCCGAGAGTTCTTTCTTGGATTGAGCAGAGAAAGTGTTTCCTAAGAATGAAGTATAATGGACCGATTACTGATGGTTCATTACATAAAGGAAAGTTGTGCCCGCAGTTCAAGTAACTTGCTCATGTCATTCTACATGTTTTTGGATCAGTGAGTGGAGGTTATGACGTAATGAGAAAGAGTATTAGCTCTTTAATGGTTGCCCTGATCTTGAACACACCATTCAATGTATCTGGAATGATACTTGAACACATGCTGGAACCATTGAGAGGATTGAAGAATCAGATGTTCCTTTTATACCCGAGATTCCTGTACATGATCTTTGATGAGAAGTAAAAGAATTTGATAAAAGATCCTACTCAGGTAGTCGTACAGGATCACATGAGTCTGAATACATTAGTAAGAATGAAGGGATACAAAGGTGTGCCGATGAATGAAAGACCACCAATGAAGAACTTGTTTGGTCACCTGATCAATCCAGGCTATGAAGATCCAGGTACTGATAAAGCCAGGCATGCTAACAGTGATTCTGATAAAGACAATCCTTTATGCCCTGTTGATCCTGAAGCGAAAAGGAAAAGGCAAGTAGTGAACGTTGGTGCGAAGAGTGGCAAAGGGAAAGGAAAAGAAAAGGAGGATGATGTTGAAAAACCATCAAAGAAGATATCTCGTAGACAGAAGAGTGTTGCGAAGAAAGGAACACACTTGGTTGATGAAGAATCGATGGATTCGGAAGAGACTCAGGTTGAAGAGAGATGGGATTCTGATAACGAGACTGTTAAGAGCACCACGCCCAAGGCCACTGTGGCTGGTGACTCTAAAAGTCTAAACAATTCATTAGAAGAACAAAGGATGAAAAGTCCGATTGCATTGGATGATGTTGATGAAGGTCTGGAGAGAAACAGAAAAATCCTACATACAAGAAGAAAGCAAAGGCTGTTGAGATTGAGAAACCAATGAAAAAGAGAGCAAAAGATATTGAGAAGCTAATTGCTGGAAAGAAAGTTCCTGCAGTATCAAGTTCTAAATCTCCCATGACATCCCAGTAGCAAAGAAACAGAAAACATCATCTGTTGCTGAGCAATCTAAACCGCCAACTGATGACTTTAATGATGCTTTAGATAGAGTCTTGCAAAAATTGAAGAAACAAAAGACTCCAGTTGCTGAAGCTTCAACTCCAAAGGTTACTGTATCAGGTGATGTGATGGATGCAGTGAACCAGAAGCTGACTGACATGATATAAATCATTAATCAGCAACAAGCAGAGATTGGGTAGTTAAGGAAGAATGACAAGAAGATGTTGGATGTAGTTGTCTCTTCACAGGAAAATCAAGAAGGTTTGGAAGCTAAGATTAAACAACTTCAGGAAGAGAATCAGAAGTTATTATTACATGAGCAGAGAAATACTAGAAGGTATATGATTATGAGACTTGAGAACAAAAAGCTGAAAGAAACCAACAAGAGCATGAATAATCTCATAAAAGATTTATACCTAAAAGCTCCACAACTGAAAGCTGGAGAGGAAGATAAAGAACCTGAAGAAGAACAAGTTGATTTTGAACCATCAGATGAAAACGAAGAAGATGATGAATTGGTTCACGTGATGATTCAGGTGATAGTAATAGCTCTGCTGATGCTAGTGATAGTGATGATGACGATGATGATGATACTGATAAGTATAAGTGTGAAAAGAGGGGACCAGGTAAAGGTGCAGGAGAGTCTAGTTCAAAAGTTCCTGGTGGCACTACTGACTATGATAATATTTTCTGGAACGAGAAAATCAGAGCTTTATCTGAAGAAGATAAGAAGTTATATCGCCAGATGTTGACTGATAGAGTCTGGGTGATTGAGATGACTGGTAGATTTCCAGAAATATTTGAGTCAAATTATATGCGTTTTGAGCTTGAATATAATGATCCCGATCTAGAAGACGGAGAAGTTTCTGCAGCCACGTCTAAAGAGATATTAGAGGGACTGGCTAAACAGGTTGGTAAATCTCTGGAAGAGTTGATGAGTGAGAACCAAATACCGAATATACCTGAGAAAGAAGCAGGTAATCACTCTGATGATAGAGATGTTCCAGTGTTTGAAGAAGTAGAGATGGAGGATATTACAAGTGAGGAATATCCAGAATACTTCAAGAATGATAAAGATTCTGGATTTCCTGAATTCTCTGATGAGTTGTTGAGCCAGGCCGAGAAACTTGCTCGTGAGAAGAGCAAAAAGTTCGTTGAAGAAGTGTTTAAGAATTCAGAATGTCAGAAGCCGAATGTTGAACAATCTGATGATTTGAAAGAATTGCTGAGGAAACTTAAAGAAAAAGAAGCTAACCGTCCTAAGATTGAAGTACAAGGTAATTTCTACAAATTCCACAATGAACTATTTAAAGGAAAAGCTCTCGGATGGAAGTATTTGAGACAGCTTAGGTGTTTAAGAGCAAAAAGTTCGTGAGAAGAGCAAAAAGTTCGTTGAAGAAGTGTTTAAGAATTCAGAATGTCAGAAGCCGAATGTTGAACAATCTGATGATTTGAAAGAATTGCTGAGGAAACTTAAAGAAAAAGAAGCTAACCGTCCTAAGACTGAAGTACAAGGTAATTTCTACAAATTCCACAATGAACTATTCAAAGGAAAAGCTCTCGGATGGAAGTATTTGAGACAGCTTAGGTGTGTCGCTGTGAAATGGGATAAAGGAATTCTATACTTTAACAGATTCCATGATATAAAGACACAACCATATTGGGTTGTTCGCGATATTTGCAGACATACGATGTCAGGTGCTACAGTAAACAACGATGTTGTTGGTTACTTTGCAGATCGCATGGCAAGAGAAAACAGAACGAAATGGGATGTGTTCACCCCGCAGTATCCTAAGAGGATAGTACACAAGAAGGAGAAAGATGAGATAACGGGTTTGTACAAGGTTACTTTGAAGTATAAACCACCAACTGTTTTGAAACACATTCCTTTGATGCCTATTCCACAACATTTCTCTAAAGATTTTATGTGGTGGTACTACGACTGGAAGACAGCAGAGTCTATTATTGTTCTGAAGGATGGTATGAAAGATTTCAAGAAGATTCATATCTTTGACCCGATGTGGTTAATCAATTGCTCGCACGAGGATATTATCATGCTATACTATAATCCGATTTGCTGTGAAGAGAAAGACAGTGAACAGGAAGCTAAATACCAACGTGTGGTATTCTTATGTTTTGTGTGGGATGTCAATGCGGGTTGTGATTTTGATAAGAAGCTGGGGAAGTTTGTTCAGATTCAGAAAGTCGAAAAGAAGAAACCTAAGCAAACTCATGAACCAGTGATGACGAAAGAACAAAAGAAGCTACTGCATATCAAACTGATGAACAAAAGAATGGATGAAGACCGAAGGCTGAAGCAATTCAAGCAATAGTCGAGGGGGAGTTTGTAGATACACGAAAGTGCGACTAGTGCTATTGAATTGCGAATTCTAATATGTATTGCTAATTACGGACAGTCGAAGGTGGCTTTCAGTTGGTCGAAGGAAGAATAGTTTGGTCGAAGGGAGCTCTGGGAGGTCGAATGTAACTTTGATTGTATATATGTTTTGGTTCGCCCACCTTGAATGGTCGAACCTACACATTCGACCATGTCAATTGGGCGAATGTGCAGGTCTATATAAGGCTGAATCATTTTTGAATGTTTAACTTTTGGTCATTTTGTTTCCCTCCCAGAGTGTGTGTCTCCCTAGGGTTTTTGTCAAGTCTGTAATTGAGTCTAATCATTATAAACAAGGTTTGTAAGGATTATTAACAATGTTTATGAATGAAATGAAAACGTTTGAGATGATTTGTATGTATTGCTAGATTTATTATCATTTCGTGATCAATTCAAGGATTCCGCACCTTAATTGAACTTGTTTGATCATATTCTTTGTTTGAATAGCCGATCCTATACACATACACACTTGAGCGTTTGCACATGGACCTATTCGGACCTGTCAGGCATAAGGGTCATGTCGGAGAGCTTTACTGTCTTGTGCTTACCGATGATTACTCAAGATTCTCGTGGGTGATATGCTTACAACATAAAAGCGACACGTTCAACAACTTGAAAGTTTTGTTCACCTGTTTAGAAAATCTCTACAGTTTGAAGATAAAAAGAATTCGGAGTGACAACGGGACGGAGTTCAAAAATGCACAGATGGATGCTCTTTGTGAAGATAAAGGAATTTATCATGAATATAGTGCTCCGTATACCCGACAACAGAACGGTGTCATAGAGAGGAAAAACAGGACTCTAATAGAAACGGCACGTACCATGCTTGCGGACTCTAGCCTTCCAGTAATGTTCTGGAATGAAGGCATATACACAGCTTGTTACACATTGAATCGTGTGTTAACAGTGAAGAAGTTTGGCAAAACTTCTTATGGACTGCTGAACAAACGTAAGCTGAATTTGGAGTATCTAGAACCATTTAGGGCACCCTGTACGATGTTGAAACCGACTGAAAAGTTTGGACCGAAAGCTGAAGAGGGATACTTTATTGGATATGCAACCCCTCTCAAACGGGTATTCAACAAAAGTACTCGACAGGTTGAGGAGTGGGCAAACGTGGAAGTACAGCGTTACACCCAGAACGTATAGGGAAGCGGTCTAGATTGGATGTTTGATTACAAAGACTTCTTTGAATCATTCAATCTAGATAACTTTGTTGAAGAGGTTGTTCTAAGACTTTATTACGAGGATGAAAACGTAGTGACTTTACCGTTGGTGCGTCCGATCACCGTAACTCCTCCAACAGCTTCTAATGATACCAATGTTCCTACAGCTGAAGAAGAAGTGTTCCAAGAAGCTTCAACTACTCTTAATTCATCATAATCAGAAGATGATGATGATGTCACAAGTGAAGCTATTCTAGATCAAGCAACAGAGGCACCACCAGTGAACCCAAATCCAGATGTTGCTTCATCATCTAACATGGGTAATGATCTGGATTAAGTAGAAAATTTGACTACTCAAGCGGGAGTTCCAGTACCTGATCATCCGGAATCTCGGATTCATCCTATTCACCCGCTCGAGCAAGTTATTGGTGACCCTGGTAGTAGTGTCATGACTAGAGGACAACTTCGTAGTGCAAACTCACCTGAAAATCTTGGCGCTTTAGCTTTATATGCAAAAATTCAAAAATCTGGTTGTCAGAATGATTGGTCCTTTGCTTGTTATGTTTCGCAGGTTGAGCTGCGGACTTACAAGGAAGCTCTTTTGGATGATGCTTGGGTTGAGGCGATGCAAGAAGATTTGTTGCAGTTCCAGAAGCTGGGTGTTTGGACACTTACAAATTTACCTCCGGGAAGGAAGAAGATAGGAACCAAATGGGTTTTCAAATGTAAAAAGGATGATCGAGGCGTAATCGTGAGAAACAAAGCTCGATTGGTAGTTCAAGGTTTTCATCAAGTTGAAGGAATAGACTACAATGAGATCTATGCACCTGTGGCACGTATAGAAGCTATCCGTATGTTTCTAGAATTTGCCTCATACAAGAAATTCAAGGTGTATCAAATGGATGTCAAGAGCGCGTTTCTATATGGTGTGGTCAAGGAAGAGGTATACGTCGGTCAACCTCCAGACTTTGAAGATCCTATCCACCGGGATAAGGTTTACGTTCTCAACAAAGCACTTTATGGGTTGCACCAGACTCCACGCCAATTGTATGAGGAGCTAAGCACGTACCTACTGTCCAAAGGATTCAAATGAGGTTTGTAGACTGTACTTTGTTCACCAAAAGTACAGAGGGTGACTTGCTTCTCGTCCAGATATATGTTGACGATATTATTTTTGGATCTACTAACGAACTTTTATGCCTAGAATTTGAAAAAGTAATGCAGGAAAAGTTCAAAATGAGTGCAATGAGGGAAATGCAGTTTTTCCTAGGCTTGCAGATGGATCAAAGGCCAATGGGCATCTTCATTCACCTGACGAAATACGTATCTGAAGTCTTAAGCTGATGCCAGATGGAAGATTCGAAGCCGATGGATACCGGGATTGGAGTTGACGCTAAGGGGAAGCTGACAGATCCTTTCACATACAGAGGAATCGTCGGATCTCTGATGTATCTCACGACATCTAGACCAGATATAATGTTCGCTACATGTCTCTGCGCACGATTCCAATCGAAGCCGAAACAAAGTCATCTTACAGCCGTCAAGCGGATCCTACGATATCTATAGGGTTGTCTGTCGAGAGGACTTTGGTACCCTAATGATGATAATTTTGACTTTGTTGCTTTTAGTGATGCAGATTGGGGCGGTTGTGACAAAGATAGTAAATCCACAATGGCTGGATGTTAATTTCTGGGGAGCAGGCTCGTGACTTGGCAGTGTAAGAAGCAGACAGTAGTCGCACTATCTACCTGCGAAGTAGAATATATAGCAGCATCTAGTTGTTGCTCACAGGTTCTGTGGATTTAGCAGCAGATGGTTGATTACGGTTTGCAATTTCTATAAGCCCCTATTCACTGTGACAACGAAGTCGCAATTGCATTTACTAAAGACACGGTCAATCACTCGAAAGCCAAGCACATCCGGATTAACTATCACTTTATCTGTGAATGTTATGCAAAAGAGTTGATTAATATGGTCAAAATCCATACTGATTACCAACGTGCTGATCTCTTTACCAAAGCTTTTGATAGATCTCGATTGGAATATTTATTAAAAGCTAATGGTGTAAAAGAAAAACAAGACAGATCATCACCTCGATTTATCACTTTATTTTTAGTTTTTACGGTTTTTCAGAAAATTCAAAAACCCAAAAATATTTTTTACATTTTAGGGGGAGTCCTAAAAATAGAAAAACCCAAAATGATTTCCAGGATTAAAAGAGGAAATGATAGTACATCAGTGGGGATCTGACACATGCTAAAGATTTGAAATGTTATATAAGACGTGTGTTGAGTCTATGTTATGTGCTCATAGGGTTCGTAGACCTATTACTACATGTTGGATACATATATATCAAACGAATTGTCATGTGGATGAACACCTCATGGGCATATGGTCTTAGTACCATAATTTCGTTTGATAGGGTTTTTGGACAACATTCGGAGGTTTCGGGTCGTTATGTTATTAGTTATCTGCGGATAGCCTATCTGATCTTCTGTCGTAAGGTTTTACAGACCTAGATCAGACAGGGTATCTTTATAAAATAGCTTTAGTGCCAAAACCTAAAGTTACCGAATTGAGGAACTTTCAATGTATGACGATAATCAAAGATTATCTATTGCATCGTATCTAATCATTGATGTAAATCGTGATTGATATAAGCCCTCAACCTGGTAGAGTGCACAGGTTACTTTGTAGCATTAATTTGCCTACATGTACACCTTTGTGCATAAATACCTTGTAAATTATAGATAACGAAAGCATAATCACGCGTTACAATGAGTCTTTGTGCAAAATTTCCTTGATACGGGAGTATGTCGTGTGCGTGGGAACCACAGACAATGGTGTTTATAATATGAATGACTGTATCAAGCACTGCATAACAGTCTGCATGTGAGCTTATGTGGATTACAATGTCAGCAATTGCGGGATAACACATTGTCTTTAATGATAATAAACACTAAAGATCAAGGGTGTGATTAGATTTCTCAAAAACTGATATGATCCTCTTACCGGAAATCACAAAATGTTTACTACTTTGTGTTTACATTTCTGCATTTTACATTTGCTTATTCAAAATATACAAAAACTCAAAAAGATTTTAGGTATGTTTTAGCATAAATTTTAGAAAAACCAAAATTTTTACATTTCTGTGTTATTTTTGATAACCAATGGTGATTGATGGTCGTGTTCTGAAGCTTGATGAACCAATTTGAGTTTTGTATCTATCAAATGTGAAATGATGAATGTTTGAAGCTTAAAATGTGGGAAAATGTTTGAACGAGATTCGATTTTGAGTTTTGGTAAATTTTTCAAAAATTCCAATCTTCATTCGCCCCTTCGGTGGGTCGAATGTGGAACTTTTCTTACATTCTTCCTTTAAAAATTGGTCAAATGGGAGTGTTCTGGTGTAATCTTGTACATTCGAGCCTTTCATTAGGGTTGAATGTAGACAAAGTTTCTCATTCGCCCCATTCAACTGGTCGAATGTGGGAGCCTCTAAATACCCACTTCCACTTTCGATCCCTCATTCAAACTTTTTCAATTTTATGAGATTACTAACCCTTGTTGCCCGTGTTTGTTTGATCCCAGATTATTGTTCCCCATTCATTTGTGATCATTTTCATCTAACTTTTACAGGTATTCAATCAGAAATGAAGTCACATTATTGATTTTTCTGTTCGAACCCTTGTGGTTGATTGTTGGACCATTTTGAGACTGTTTTAGGAACAATTGATTCTTGGATTATTGTGTTAGATAGTTTTAGGGGGAGAGTATATCAAAATCTAGGATAATTACATACAAGATTGTATGATTGCTCATTCAAACTGTTTAGAACCGTAGATTTTATTAAAAACTATCCAAAACAATATGTTAGTAACAATTGATTGTTTAGAAAGCTTAATCGGTCAGTATAGGATTTGAAGAAACAAAAATCAGATGTTAAAATGGTCTGAATTGCATTTTGAAAATTTGGTCATATGAACAGACAAGTTCGACTAGGAACAAAGGGTCGAATGTGACTTTTCTGGTCGAATGTGGCTTGTTCATAGGGTCGAATGTGGAATAATTGGTCGAATGTGAAGTTTTGTTCATAATTTTTCACATTCGAACTCAAAAATCCACATTCGTACCTCATAAATTCTCCATTCATACCCCCGATGGGTCGAATGTGGGATTTTCAAAATCAAATTTCAATTTTGTAAATTTTGTCTGTTTTAAATAAATTTCCATGTTTCGTTTTTGCAGAAATATAAATGGTAGAACCACAAAACACTGGAATACGAGCTGGATCATTAGGAAAAGCCACGGGTAAGCAGAAAGAAGAGGAATTGCCATTCGAGGAAGCTCATAACTGTTGTGCATTCCTTTGTGAAGTAAAGAAACATACAGAATTCTCTGGGATTATTGACTTTTTAGGAGAAGCAGAGTTATTGACACGTTAGCTACACCAGCAATTATCTACAAAGACCATCAAGTGGATTTCTAGAAGAATGCGAAGATGGATTACTTGCATAATCGAACAGCAATAGTAAGCAACATTCAGGGACAGCTTGCTATTGTTACTGAAAATGATATTCGAGAAGCATTGAGATTGCAAGATGAACCGACAGATCCCAGAAGCTTATCTTGGAGAGAACAGAGGTTGTGTTTTCTACGCAAGAAATACAACGAACCGATAACAGATGGAGCTTTGAACAAAGGAAAGTTATGTCTGCAGTTTATGTATCTAGCTCATGTTATGATACATGTTTCTGGATCCGTTTGCAGTGGATATGATGTTATGAGAAAGAGCATCAGTTCTTTGATGGTCGCTTTGGAGCTAAACAAGCCGTTTAATGTTTTGGGAATGATTTTTGATCACATGCTTGAACCTCTGAAACGTTTGAAGACGAAGAAGTTCTTGATGTACCCCAGATTCTTATAGATGATTTTTGATTTGAAGTATTCTAATCTGAAGAAAGATCCTACTCAGATAATAGTTCAAGATCACATGAATCTGAATATGTTGATAAGGATGAAAGGTTATAAAGGTGTTCCCGAGAATGAAAGACCGCCACACAAGAATAAATAGGGAAGGCCCATTAGTCCTTCAGAGTTTGAATGTCCCTATCATTGAAAGAATAGATCTCCTGATCAGGATTGCTTAACAATTTTTGGGGAACGAAGTCTTTTGAGACTCCTACACTCCCAAAAGCCCTTGTTGTTTTCTTACCCATCCTCATAATTTTTCAAAACAAATTACAGAATTAAAAGAAGAAAAGAGAAAGAGAAGAGAAAGATTACCTTTTTTGATTGTATGATGCGATTATAAAGAAAGAACCAAGGTCTAGATATATATGGCAGAAGATGATGTTATGTAACGATCATCACATAATTATAGCCGAGAAAATAGTCGTTGTTTTGGTCAAAAATTACCTAGTAGAAATAATTTTGTATTCCGAATTAGTAAAAGTGAGGTAGAGTGCTGATACAATAAAAACTTAGTGTTATATTCAAGATGGTGATTTATAAGAATAAATGAACAATATTATGACAACTATGCTTGGGATGGTGAAGATAAAGTTGAGGATGGGCAGTTATATCCCGAGGATGTAACTGTCAGGCAAAAGGGTGATTTAAGCAAAGATAGACGATTGTAAGTAAAATGCAATAAAGAAACGACACTCAATATACGAGGAAAACCCTAGATCAGTTGTAGATCGCCGACATAAACCTCGGGAGGAGTCTAGGCCCCTGCCTTGTTTGTTAATTTAATGTGGTAAAGAATTACAACTTTGGATAAATGAGTGGACGAGTGATCTAAGATTACAATAATTTGTGAATATTCTAAGTATCCGAGTGTGTGTGTGTATAGTTATAGTGATAGCAATGTCTCCTATACTCGTCCATCATTCCCCTATTTATAGTACATGAATGTAAACCACAAGTCCCGTATAATCAGCTTGCTTAGTTAAGTTCTTTGAAGTCTTCTTGTGACCGTTGTAACTGTTTTGGCTCAGGTAGACGTTGTAGCAACGGTTTCCACTTTCTTCGCCTGTTTTTAATGCATGTCGGTTACATCCTTGACTCCTTTTTCAAGCTTAGACCTTGGCTTGCAAGTGTAACTCTCCCAGCAATAAGTCTTTTGACCAGTCATTATAATATAGATGTTCAAAAACAGTTTCAAGTCCATATTATGATTTATTTGTACCTGCAATCATGTCATATAAAGATGGTCCATTAGTACATCCTCAGGATGTGCACATGTTGAAATACAGTTATATCCTGAAAATGCTATGCTGAGGATATTAGGTAAAATCATCCTGAGGATTTTCACCACCAACAATTGTCCCCAAAAATATTTTTTCGTTAATTCCTTAACGATAGAAATATTTTTTCTCAAATAACTTCTCGGATAAGCATGCTTCAACTTTTTCCGAGGTTGCAACGGCTATTTTTTAGGCTAAAACTTCGTGATGACCGTTACACTCCATCATATCATATCGCCTATATCTAGGTTTTTCATCCTTCTTTATAATCACACAAGACTTTTAAAAGGTAATTATTTCCTCTTATCTCTTGCTTTCTTCTTCTCTTTGATCCTGCAAAAATTTTTCTAAAACAATTTTTTTGAGAATGAGTAAGAAATTGACAAGGGCATCTGGCAGTGTTGGAATCCCTAAGGATTTCACACCTCAGAATTTGCTTAAAGAACCTGATCAAGACGTCTGCACTTTTAGTGATAGGGATATTCAAGCCTTTAAGAACTCTGGGGCCTTCCCTAGTTCGGTTGTTTTCCTTCCCTATGATTTGAGTGTGAAATCCGATTTCGCCTATTCTATTTGGGTTTGCTTCTTCTACCTTTCTTTCCAACTAGGTCTCAGGTATCCATCCCCAGATTTCATCAAAGAATTCTTTGATGCAACAGGGATGGCTTTTGCTCAGGCCATGCCTGAGATCTGGAGGATTTTAATGGTTTGCAATAAAATCATTAAGAATCACGGCATTCAACTCGAGATTGGGGACCTGTCATATATTTATAAGTTGAAAACACACGGGTCAAGCCGTTATGTCCATCAGCTTATTAATACGCAACCCCCTCTATTTTATAATGTCATAAAATCTTATAGGCCTTGGAAATCTAAGTTCTTCTTTGTGAGAAGAGACTCTATTCCTTATGGGAATGATATCCCTATTTCCTGGTTAAAAAGTGGTGAATATTTTTCTGGATAAAAGGAAAATAATAGATGCATCCTGAAGATGTTACTAATATTTTGAGCTTTGTCTTGCAGGTGCTTGCTTTGCAAAACTTGTTCCTCCTTTTGACTCTGCCTTTATCAAACACAAGGAAATAATAGACCTACCCTCTTCGGCAAGGACTTTTGAAATAGAAGAAAGTTTTACCACAAGCCAAGCTACTGAGATGTCTGGTTAGTCTTTACTTACTACATCCTGAAGATGTTCATGTTTTGATCCTTGTATGAACCTGTGTTTTTTTGTCTTTTTTAGCAAAGAAGCCTGCCTTTTTTGATCTTGATGAGACTGGCAGTCTGGATGTCAAAGCTCCACAGATCACTTCACCCTCCAGTTCCAGGATGACAAGCCCTCCAACAACCAAGCCTAAAGCACCTTCTAAGAAGAGGAAGGCAACTAGCTCCTTTGCTTGAGAGACCTCACCTTTTGAAGGTCTTAGTTGTGATGCCGTTTTGGGCAAGATCTCGCAGTTTATCCTCCAGGCATGCTCCCATCCTGAGGATGTTCAAAATATTTTTTTAGCGTATACTAAGGTTAAACACTTACCTGTTCTTGTTTACATCTATAGGGACATGAATATATTCTACAATCTCTGGATGATGTCAAAAAATAGTTTGCTGATACTAGGGCCAGGCTTGAGGATGCGAAGAAGTCTGCCTTTGACAAAGGTAAACAGCTTGAGAAGAAACTGGTCAAAGTTGAAACTGAACTGAAGTTGGTGAGGTCTATTCTGGCCAAGAGCACGCAGGATCATCAAAAGGAGATGGAGGAGTACAAGCAGGGTTTGATGCAATCTGCCATGATCTCTGTTTTCCAAGCTAGGGTGAGAATGGCTTTGCAGGCTAGGGATCCTAACTTCAAGCTGGAGGATTGGGATGTCAAAGTCTGGCAAGAGAAAATCCTTTGTATGGGTGGAAAAGAGGTGGTGCCTGAATCTTCCCCAACTGTTGATCCTGAAGATGCAGCAAAGGAGCTTGAGGTGACGGAGGCTGAAGTGGCTAAGGATTTCCAGGTTGAGGAACCAGTGGGCAATGAAGGATGAGATGACTAGGCCAGAGCCCACTTTTTTTTAATATTGGTTGGTTTGTGAACAATCCTAAGCAATTTCTTTTTATGTCTGTATGAATAATGAAAGTTTTTGAGGTGGAGGGATCTTGATTTTCAAGACGAAGCCCCAAAGTCTTTCCCTGACCTGGCCTGAAAATGTTAACCCCTGGTGGATGGGTCCTGCTTTAGGATGAAACCAGCGGTTGACATCATTTTTGATTTAAATAATACGAGTACTTTCTTAACAATACAGCCTTGTGTTCCTTTCTTTTGATATTCTGCAAACATTAGCAAATGTTAGGTATAAAGAAATGATATAAATGATACCTTTATTCTCTGAAAATAATCTTCTTAGATTTTTCTCTTGATTATGTCCTTTATTCTGCTTAGTCATCCTCAGGATGATACTATCTTGAGGATGTCCCTCAGTTCTTATTTCTTTGCCATCCTCAGGATGGTCTTTGTTATTCTGAGAATGTCCCTAGTATAATATCTTCAAGATAGACATTGATATTTTTTCCTTTTTCAAGGAAAGTTTAACAATAACCTGTATAAAGGCAAACATTGTTATTATACTAGCGACTAGGCCTTTAAGTGAACTGGGGCCAAGCCCAATTAGAATGACTTGTTGGAAAACCAACATGTAACATCTTGAGAATATCTGGCGACAAGACCTATGGTAACATCTTAGGAATAACTGGCGACAAGGCCCTGGCGACTAGGCCAAATACGGAAGAGACATTGAAAAATGTCTAAACCTTGAGAGTTCAATATATATCTCAAAAATGATGAAATTTTCAGCCACTTTTACATGGACTGGTCCCACCATCCTGAAAATATATATGAACAACGTGCACACTAGGCGGGGTAGCTAACCCAATGAGAAAGGTGAAAACCTTTAAACCTTACGAAGGTGTTGGACACCTTAACAGAGGAGAGGGTGGCCAGCCCTCTAGTCTTCAAAATGTTCCATCTTCAGGATAGTACTGCAAAATTCTAGAAATGGACTATTTTAGTTAAACAATCGAAATAGGTTAAGAATACTTACATATGGAGATGACTCATCTCTGTTAGCCTTCACCTTCATCCTACTAGTAATCCGAACCATGCAATCTTATATGTGGTAATATTTCAAATGAATTGCATTCCATGCTCTTGGTAGAATTTCTCCTTCCATAGTCGATATCCAATATGCTCCTTTGACAGCTTCGGAATCTATTAGGTATGGTCCTTCCCATTTGAGAGCTAGCTTGCCATCACTTGGTTTTGTTGTATTTTGGAAGGCTTTTCTTAGTACCAAATCTCCTTATTGAAATCTTCTTGTCCTTATATTTTTGTTGTAGGCTTTAGCAATCCTTTGTTGATGAGCTGCTATCCTTACTTTAGCAGCATCCCTGAGTTCGTCCACTGCTTCCAAATCTTGCAATAATGCTTCTGAGTTGGTAGTAGCATCCTGAAGATGCTTCCTGGCTGTAGGCATGACCATCTCTGTAGGTAGCATTGCTTCCGTTCCAAAGACCAAAGAGAAAGGTGTTTGACCAGTTGCATTCTTGGAAGTAGTTTTATCAGCCCAAAGTACAAATGGAAGTTCTTCTGCCCATTTCCCTTTCTTTTCCTGAAGCTTCTTCTTCAAATTGTTGCCAATAATTTTATTTGAGGATTCTGCATCTCCATTAGCCTGAGGATGGACTGGTGTTGAAGTTATCATCTTGATTCCCCAGCTTTCACAAAAGTCAGTCGTTCTTTTGCTGATGAATTGAGAACCGTTGTCACATATGATCTCAGCTGGTACTCCAAATCGTGTTAGGATGTTCCTCTTGATAAATGACACCACTTCCTTATCCCTGACCTGTACGAATGCTTCAGCTTCGATCGACTTTGAGAAGTAATCAGTCATTACCAATATGATCACCTTCCCACCAGGAGCTACGAGTAACTTTCCTACTATATCCATCCCCCATTTCATGAACGGCCATGGTCAAATAATAGGATGTAGTGGTTCAGCAGGTTGATGAAGGATGTTGCTATGTCTTTGACAAGGATCACACTTCTGAGAATATTGCATGGCATCTTTCTTCATAGTTGGCCAATAGTATCCTGTTCTTAAGACCTTTGAGTAAAGTGATATTCCTTCTGTGTGGTTTCCACAGTCTCCTTCGTGGATATCTTTGAGTACTTCATTTGCTTCCTCCTTGTTGAGACACCTCAAATATGGACCTGCAAGAGATTTTCTATACAAAACATTGTCTAGAATAGTAAATTTCGTTACTTTCATCCTGAAAGCCTTTGCATTTTCTCCTTTTGGGATGACATCTTCTTGCGATTTTAGTAGTATTCCTAAACCTGTTCCCTTTGCATTTGAAGCACCATCAGTATATAAAGTCCATTTTTCTAAATTTTCTTTTAATTGTTGAACTTTAGGTTCTACTTCACTCAGGATGTCACTATTGAAATTAGCCACAAAATCTGCTAGAGCCTGAGATTTGATTGCATTTCTAGGCTCATATACTAAGTCAAAGGCACTTAATTTCACTGACCATTTAGCCATTCTTCTTGACATTTCTAGTTTCCTAAGTACATTTTTAATGGGATAATTAGTTTGTACGTGTATCCTATGTGTTTCAAAATAATGCCTTAACTTAGTAGATGCCATTATTAAAGCTATAATAAGTTTTTCAAGATGAGAGTACCTGGTTTCAGCATCTAGTAGAGTTTTACTTACATAGTAGACATGATGCTATTCCCCCTCGAAGTCTCTTACCAAAACTGCACTTATCGCATTCCCAGAAACTGCAAGGTATAGCTTTAGAGGTTCTCCATCCTCGGGTTTCATCAAGAGTGGAGCTGCTATAAGATATTCCTTCAGCTTCTTCAATGCTTCCTCATGTCTCTGTCCCTAGTCGAATTTAATATTTTTCTTCAGTATATCATAGAACTCTTTGCACTTCTCTGAGGATTTTGAGATGAATCTGTTTAAGGCTGCTATCCTGCCTGTCAGCCTTTGTACATCCTTGATATTTTTTCGAGGATTTGAGATCAAGGATGACTTTTATTTGTTCGGGGATGGCTTCTATCACTCTTTTGGTAACTAGATATCCAAGAAACTTTCCAGCACCAACTCCAAAGTGACACTTTGACGGATTTAACTTCATATGGTAGGCATCCAGGATGTCAAATGCCTCCTTAAGATCCTAAAGATGGTTCTCTGCCTTCTTGGATTTAACCACCATGTCATCAATGTATACTTCCATTGTGTCCCCAATCTTTTCCTTGAACATCATATTCACTAGCCTCTGGTAGGTTGCACCTGCATTTTTTAGTCCAAATGGCATAGCTATATAACAATATATACCTGATGGGGTCATGAACGTTGTATCCTCTTGGTCGTCTGGTTCCATTTGAATTTGTTGGAATCCTAAGGATGCATCCATGAATGTCAGCATTTCGTGGCCTGCTGTAGCATCCACCATTGAATCTATATGTGGTAATGGAAATGGGTCTTTAGGACAGGCTTTATTGAGGTCTGTATAGTCTACACACACTTTCCATTTCCCATTTTTCTTTTGAACCACCACTACGTTCGCAAGCTATCTTTGGAATTTTACTTCCCTTATCATCTTATATTTGAGTAGCCTATCCACTTCTTCATGTATGATGATGTTTCTTTCTGGAGCAAACTTTCTTCGTTTCTACTGGATGGGTTTGAAGCTCTTGTCAATCCCAAGCTTATGGGTAATGACTTCCTTAGAGATGTCAGTCATATCTTTTTGCTTCAATGCAAAAGTAGACATCCTGCATTTAAGAAATGAAATTAGTGATTGTTCAATGTCATGAGGAATATTCTTACCCATCAGCACAGTGATATCCTTGTTATTGTCATCAAGGCAGATAGCCTTTACATCCTGATCAGGATATGCGTTGACATCCTGAGGATGGCACTGTGCATCCTTTTGTAATTATTACGCTTGTCGTGATGAAGCCTTTATCGATGTAGTATAACAGTCTTTGGCTTCTTGGTGATCACTATTGACTTTGACAACTTCCTACGGTGTAGGTAACTTTATATATTGGTGATATGTTAAGGGAACTGCCTTTATGTCATCTATCTAGGGTCTCCCTAAGATGAAATTATAGCAGGATAGGAAATCTCTCACACAGAATCTCTGGATAGAATTCACTCCCTCTACATACACTGGTAGTTTGATGTCTCCTACTGTACTCTTAGTTTCTCCACTGAAGCCCACTAGGACTGAAGAACTGGACACAATTTCAGATTCCGGGATATTCATTCTTTTTAAGGCTTCTAGTTGGATTATATTCACTGAGCTTTCATCATCTACAAGGATCATGCGAACAAAATGATTAGCAATATATAAAGTTATAACTAAACCATCATGATGAGGGTCAAGGATATTTTCTCTGTCTTCTTCCTTAAAGCTAATTACTTTAGAGGTCGTCAGGATATTTTCTCTCTCCTTTTCTAATTTTGTTTCTCTTGGATGCCTTTTAGCAGCTGAATATGAGGTTCCACAAATGTCTGATCCTCCTGAAATAAAGTTAATTATACCAGCATCCTTAGGTGGGGATGCTGCTCTTTCTGGGATGGTGGTGCCATCATGAACCCTTGATTTCTTCTTGCCCAGAAGATCCTTGAGATGACCCTTTCTAAGAAGATATGCAATCTCTTTCCTTAAGGCAATACAATCTTCAGTGATGTTACCGAAATCTTCGTGGAAGGCACACCACTTCGATTTATCTTTCCAACCTGCCTTGTTATCCTTCTTAGGCCATCTTGCTTTACCCCCGAGGTCCTTCATGGCATACATTAATCCTGTAACATCCACAGAAAAACAGTAATCTGATAATTTAGGACATTCATCCTCATCGTCATCCTCTACCACATTGACCTTTTTATTGTCAAGCCTGGCATACGGTTTATGCCTGTTCGGCTCGTATGTGGGAGTGGATTTTCAATTAGGATGGTTATATATTCAGGATGATTCTATCCTCTCTTGAATTTTCTTGTCATCCTCAAGTCGGATGAACCTTCGAATGTCTTCAGCCAAGTTCGGCTCGTATGTGGGCCCTGTTTCTGACTTCAGCCAAGTTTCTACAAGGATTGATCACCAATTCTTGGTAAAATGGCGAATCTCTTTGCAGCCCCATCTTGAATGCATGTACTGCCGTCGTGACATCCAAGTTCGGGATGTTGAGTGCTTCTTTTCTAAACCTTGTAATGTATTCTCTTAGTGATTCCCCCTGTGATTGAGTTACCCCATATAGGTCACTTGTCAAACGTTCGAATGTTCGACTGTAAGAAAACTGATTATTAAACATATTAATCAAGTGTGCAAAATAAGTAATTGAGTATGGAGGAACATTTAGGAGATATGCTTCCTTGAGGTTAGCAGGATTTGGATTTATCTCCATCCTTTCTCTATATTGGGCTACATGCTCCTCAGGATCTGTAGATACATCATGTAGCTTCATGCTAGGAGTTTGAAATCGTTTTGGTATCTCAACATCACATATGGAAGGTGCAAATCAAGACACCCTATGACATGCTGAGGATACTTCGGGGATAGGTTGTACTATCCCTGGTACACTTGACACCATATCCTTAATTTTTTGTAGCTCCCTTGCTAGCTGTGGACTTAAACCTGTATCCTGCAAAGAAGCAACATCATTAGCAGTATAAGTACTGGAACTTAAATTGTTACCGTTATTGTTATATCCTTGGGATGGCACAGGTGTATATCCTGGATCCCTAGTAGTTGTCATCCTGGGTGTAGTGGTCATTTCAGGAGCAGAGAATCCAGTGCTCATGGGGATAAAATCTCCTTGATGTATGCCCCCAGAGATGCCAGAATTAAAATCCAACGCCCTAGGTTGCAATGGTGTCCCCATGTCTTCATTTGTCCTTCTTAAGGATGACTTGAGAGATTGTATTTCTCTTATCAGCATCTGGTTCGTGTCTTGTTGTTGTTGTTGTATCTAATCCTTCATTAATGCAAACATAGAGAGGATTTCATCATTTGACACAAAAACAGGTGGAGTAGATCCAGATGCCCCCATTGATGGTCTAGGTGGGATTTGAGAAGTAGAACTTCTTGGAAATGTAGGTGGAGGTGGTAGTGTCGTATTTTTGGCAGAGGATGTAGATGGCATAGATGTGGAAACAAATTTTTGTGAGGAAAACATAGTTGTCAAAATTCTGTAAAGTGAGTTGTTTTGAAAAGAAGTTTTAACAAAGTTTTTTTTTTGTCAAAATTGTGGAGGATCGTTTTGTCAAAACCAAGTAGTTTGATCAAACAAGTCTACCAATTTAGGTGCGGAATCCCTAAATGAGATACGAAATGATAATAATATGAACAAAACACACAAATCACCTTTTAAGATTCATTTCATTAATAAACAATCTCAATTAATCTTACAAATCGTTGTTTACAACGAAATAAACACTTTTCAGAAAAATTTAGAACACTAGAGAGAAATACAGGTTGAATGGGGAACACAAATGACAAAAGTTAACATTAAAATCAAAATTTCAGTTTATATAGGCCTGCACATTCGCCGCCCCCCCTCCGTAAGGGTCGAATGTGCAGGTTCGACCCATCAAATGGTCGAATCAAACACATTGTTCTTCAATCTCCACATTCTCCTGAATTCTCTTCCTTCGACCTTCTAATATCCACCTTCGACCCTTCTAATGCCACTTCCGACCCCACGTTTTTACCAAAACAGAATTGAATGTGCAATCCAATAGCACTAGTAGCAAAACGTGCATCTACAAACTCCCCCTCGACTATTGCTTAGATTGCCTTCGCGCGCTTCGTCCATCTACTTATTCATCAGCTTGATGTGAAATAACGTCTTGTGCTCTTTGGTCAAGACTGGTTCAAAAGTTTGTTTAGGTTTCTTCTTTTCTTTCGTAATCTTCACAAACTTTCCTAGTTTCTTTTCATAGTCACATCCCGCATTAACATCCCAATCGAAACACAAGCATACCACACGTTGGTATTTTAGACCTTGTTCGCTATCCTTTTCTTAGTAATAGATTGGGTTGTAATACAGCATAATGATGTCTTCATGTGAGCAATTGATCAACCACATCGAATAAAAAATATGTATCTTCTTGAATTCATCTCTCCCATCCTTCAGTAAGATAACAACTTCCGCAGTCTTCCAATCGTAGTACCACCACATGAAATCTTTAGAAAAATTTTGTGGAATAGGCATCAAAGGAATATGTTTCAGTACGGTCGGTGGTTTATACTTCAAAGTGACCTTGTTCATCCCAGTAATCAGATCTTTCTTTCTTTTATGAACAATCCTTTTTGGATACTGTGGAGTGAACACGTCCCATTTCGTTCTGCTCTCTCTAGCCATGCGATCTACGAAATAGCTAACTACATCGTTGTTTACAGTTGCACCTGACAAGGTATGTCGGCAGACATCGCGTACAACCCAATAAGGTAGTGTTTTGATGTCATGGAATCTGTTGAAATACAGAATTCCCTTCTCCCATTTCAGTGCAACACACCTTAGCTGTCTCAGGTATTTCCAACCGAGAGCTCTTCCTTTGAACAATTCGTTGTGAAATTTGAAAAAGCCTCCCTGAATCTCAGTCTTCGGTCGGTTGGCTTCTTTTTCTTTCAGTTTCCTCAACAAGCTTTTCAGATCATCAGATTGTTCAACATTCGGTTTATGACTTTTTGAATTCTTGAAGACTTCATCAACGAATGTCTTACTCTTTTCTCGTGCAAGTTTCTCAGCTTGATTTAACATTTCTTCAGAAAATTCAGGAAATGCAGAATCCTGTTTGTCTTTGAAATACTCTGGATATTCCTCACTGGTAATATCCTCCATATCAACATCTTCAAAAACGGGTGTATCTCTATCATCAGAGTGATTTCCTGCTTCTTTCTCAGGAATGTTAGGAATCTGATTATCATTCATCAACTCTTCAAGAGATTTACCGACTTGTCTAGCCAATCCTTTAAGTATTCGTTAGAAATAGCTGCAGAAACTTCACCATCTTCAAGATCAGGGTCGTTATACTCAAACTAAAATCTCATATCATCCGATTCAAATATTTCTGGAAACTTTCCTGTCAACTCAATCGTCCAGACTTTCTTGGTCAACATCTGACGATATAACTTTTTGTCTTCATCTGATAAAGATATGATCTTTTCATTCCAGAAAATATTATCATCATCAGTGTTACCACCAAGAGTTTTCGAGCTTGATTCTCCAGCATCTTTACTAGCATCTCTCTTTTCATACTTACATTTATCAGTATCATTATCATCGTCATCATCATCATCATCTGCAGAACTGTTATCTCCAGAATCTCTTCCAGAACCATCTTTATCATCACCATCCTTCTTCTGAGGAGCATCACCGGCATCCTTTTCTAATTCCTCATCATCTTCTTCTTCTTCAGATTCAGATGGTTCAAAATCAACAAGTTCTTCTTCACGCTCTTTATCTTCCTCTCCTTCTTTCAACTGAGGAGTTTTCTCATAAAGATCGTCATCTCTCTTTTCATACTTACATTTATCAGTAACATCATCATCGTCATCATCATCATCTGCAGAACTGTTATCTCCAGAATCATCTCCAGAACCATCTTTATCATCACCATCCTTCTTCTCAGGAGCATAACCGACATCCTGTTCTAATTCCTCATCATCTTCTTCTTCTTCAGATTCAGATGGTTCAAAATCAACAAGTTCTTCTTCACGCTCATTATCTTCCTCTCCTTCTTTCAACTGTTGAAATACAGAATTCCCTTCTCCCATTTCAGTCCAACACACCTTAGCTGTCTCAGGTATTTCCAACTGAGAGCTCTTCCTTTGAACAATTCATTGCGAAATTTGAAAAAGCCTCCCTGAATCTCAGTCTTCGGTCGGTTGGCTTCTTTTTCTTTCAGTTTCCTCAACAAGCTTTTCAGATCGTCACATTGTTCAACATTCGGTTTATGACTTTCTGAATTCTTGAAGACTTCATCAACGAATGTCTTACTCTTTTCTCGTGCAAGTTTCTCAGCTTGATTTAACATTTCTTCAGAAAATTCAGGAAATGCAGAATCCTGTTTGTCTTTGAAATACTCTGGATATTCCTCACTGGTAATATCCTCCATATCAACATCTTCAAAAACGGGTGTATCTCTATCATCAGAGTGATTTCCTGCTTCTTTCTCAGGAATGTTAGGAATCTGATTATCATTCATCAACTCTTCAAGAGATTTACCGACTTGTCTAGCCAATCCTTTAAGTATTCGTTAGAAATAGCTGCAGAAACTTCACCATCTTCAAGATCAGGATCGTTATACTCAAACTCAAATCTCATATCATCCGATTCAAATATTTCTGGAAACTTTCCTGTCAACTCAATCGTCCAGACTTTCTTGGTCAACATCTGACGATATAACTTTTTGTCTTCATCTGATAAAGATATGATCTTTTCATTCCAGAAAATATTATCATCATCAGTGTTACCACCAAGAGTTTTCGAGCTTGATTCTCCAGCATCTTTACTAGCATCTCTCTTTTCATACTTACATTTATCAGTATCATTATCATCGTCATCATCATCATCATCTGCAGAACTGTTATCTCCAGAATCTCTTCCAGAACCATCTTTATCATCACCATCCTTCTTCTGAGGAGCATCACCGGCATCCTTTTCTAATTCCTCATCATCTTCTTCTTCTTCAGATTCAGATGGTTCAAAATCAACAAGTTCTTCTTCACGCTCTTTATCTTCCTCTCCTTCTTTCAACTGAGGAGTTTTCTCATAAAGATCGTCATCTCTCTTTTCATACTTACATTTATCAGTAACATCATCATCGTCATCATCATCATCTGCAGAACTGTTATCTCCAGAATCATCTCCAGAACCATCTTTATCATCACCATCCTTCTTCTCAGGAGCATAACCGACATCCTATTCTAATTCCTCATCATCTTCTTCTTCTTCAGATTCAGATGGTTCAAAATCAACAAGTTCTTCTTCACGCTCATTATCTTCCTCTCCTTCTTTCAACTGTTGAAATACAGAATTCCCTTCTCCCATTTCAGTCCAACACACCTTAGCTGTCTCAGGTATTTCCAACTGAGAGCTCTTCCTTTGAACAATTCATTGTGAAATTTGAAAAAGCCTCCCTGAATCTCAGTCTTCGGTCGGTTGGCTTCTTTTTCTTTCAGTTTCCTCAACAAGCTTTTCAGATCGTCACATTGTTCAACATTCGGTTTATGACTTTCTGAATTCTTGAAGACTTCATCAACGAATGTCTTACTCTTTTCTCGTGCAAGTTTCTCAGCTTGATTTAACATTTCTTCAGAAAATTCAGGAAATGCAGAATCCTGTTTGTCTTTGAAATACTCTGGATATTCCTCACTGGTAATATCCTCCATATCAACATCTTCAAAAACGGGTGTATCTCTATCATCAGAGTGATTTCCTGCTTCTTTCTCAGGAATGTTAGGAATCTGATTATCATTCATCAACTCTTCAAGAGATTTACCGACTTGTCTAGCCAATCCTTTAAGTATTCGTTAGAAATAGCTGCAGAAACTTCACCATCTTCAAGATCAGGATCGTTATACTCAAACTCAAATCTCATATCATCCGATTCAAATATTTCTGGAAACTTTCCTGTCAACTCAATCGTCCAGACTTTCTTGGTCAACATCTGACGATATAACTTTTTGTCTTCATCTGATAAAGATATGATCTTTTCATTCCAGAAAATATTATCATCATCAGTGTTACCACCAAGAGTTTTCGAGCTTGATTCTCCAGCATCTTTACTAGCATCTCTCTTTTCATACTTACATTTATCAGTATCATTATCATCGTCATCATCATCATCATCTGCAGAACTGTTATCTCCAGAATCTCTTCCAGAACCATCTTTATCATCACCATCCTTCTTCTGAGGAGCATCACCGGCATCCTTTTCTAATTCCTCATCATCTTCTTCTTCAGATTCAGATGGTTCAAAATCAACAAGTTCTTCTTCACGCTCTTTATCTTCCTCTCCTTCTTTCAACTGAGGAGTTTTCTCATAAAGATCGTCATCTCTCTTTTCATACTTACATTTATCAGTAACATCATCATCGTCATCATCATCATCTGCAGAACTGTTATCTCCAGAATCATCTCCAGAACCATCTTTATCATCACCATCCTTCTTCTCAGGAGCATAACCGACATCCTGTTCTAATTCCTCATCATCTTCTTCTTCTTCAGATTCAGATGGTTCAAAATCAACAAGTTCTTCTTCACGCTCATTATCTTCCTCTCCTTCTTTCAACTGTTGAAATACAGAATTCCCTTCTCCCATTTCAGTCCAACACACCTTAGCTGTCTCAGGTATTTCCAACTGAGAGCTCTTCCTTTGAACAATTCATTGTGAAATTTGAAAAAGCCTCCCTGAATCTCAGTCTTCGGTCGGTTGGCTTCTTTTTCTTTCAGTTTCCTCAACAAGCTTTTCAGATCGTCACATTGTTCAACATTCGGTTTATGACTTTCTGAATTCTTGAAGACTTCATCAACGAATGTCTTACTCTTTTCTCGTGCAAGTTTCTCAGCTTGATTTAACATTTCTTCAGAAAATTCAGGAAATGCAGAATCCTGTTTGTCTTTGAAATACTCTGGATATTCCTCACTGGTAATATCCTCCATATCAACATCTTCAAAAACGGGTGTATCTCTATCATCAGAGTGATTTCCTGCTTCTTTCTCAGGAATGTTAGGAATCTGATTATCATTCATCAACTCTTCAAGAGATTTACCGACTTGTCTAGCCAATCCTTTAAGTATTCGTTAGAAATAGCTGCAGAAACTTCACCATCTTCAAGATCAGGATCGTTATACTCAAACTCAAATCTCATATCATCCGATTCAAATATTTCTGGAAACTTTCCTGTCAACTCAATCGTCCAGACTTTCTTGGTCAACATCTGACGATATAACTTTTTGTCTTCATCTGATAAAGATATGATCTTTTCATTCCAGAAAATATTATCATCATCAGTGTTACCACCAAGAGTTTTCGAGCTTGATTCTCCAGCATCTTTACTAGCATCTCTCTTTTCATACTTACATTTATCAGTATCATTATCATCGTCATCATCATCATCATCTGCAGAACTGTTATCTCCAGATTCTCTTCCAGAACCATCTTTATCATCACCATCCTTCTTCTGAGGAGCATCACCGGCATCCTTTTCTAATTCCTCATCATCTTCTTCTTCTTCAGATTCAGATGGTTCAAAATCAACAAGTTCTTCTTCACGCTCTTTATCTTCCTCTCCTTCTTTCAACTGAGGAGTTTTCTCATAAAGATCGTCATCTCTCTTTTCATACTTACATTTATCAGTAACATCATCATCGTCATCATCATCATCTGCAGAACTGTTATCTCCAGAATCATCTCCAGAACCATCTTTATCATCACCATCCTTCTTCTCAGGAGCATAACCGACATCCTGTTCTAATTCCTCATCATCTTCTTCTTCTTCAGATTCAGATGGTTCAAAATCAACAAGTTCTTCTTCACGCTCATTATCTTCCTCTCCTTCTTTCAACTGTTGAAATACAGAATTCCCTTCTCCCATTTCAGTCCAACACACCTTAGCTGTCTCAGGTATTTCCAACTGAGAGCTCTTCCTTTGAACAATTCATTGTGAAATTTGAAAAAGCCTCCCTGAATCTCAGTCTTCGGTCGGTTGGCTTCTTTTTCTTTCAGTTTCCTCAACAAGCTTTTCAGATCGTCACATTGTTCAACATTCGGTTTATGACTTTCTGAATTCTTGAAGACTTCATCAACGAATGTCTTACTCTTTTCTCGTGCAAGTTTCTCAGCTTGATTTAACATTTCTTCAGAAAATTCAGGAAATGCAGAATCCTGTTTGTCTTTGAAATACTCTGGATATTCCTCACTGGTAATATCCTCCATATCAACATCTTCAAAAACGGGTGTATCTCTATCATCAGAGTGATTTCCTGCTTCTTTCTCAGGAATGTTAGGAATCTGATTATCATTCATCAACTCTTCAAGAGATTTACCGACTTGTCTAGCCAATCCTTTAAGTATTCGTTAGAAATAGCTGCAGAAACTTCACCATCTTCAAGATCAGGATCGTTATACTCAAACTCAAATCTCATATCATCCGATTCAAATATTTCTGGAAACTTTCCTGTCAACTCAATCGTCCAGACTTTCTTGGTCAACATCTGACGATATAACTTTTTGTCTTCATCTGATAAAGATATGATCTTTTCATTCCAGAAAATATTATCATCATCAGTGTTACCACCAAGAGTTTTCGAGCTTGATTCTCCAGCATCTTTACTAGCATCTCTCTTTTCATACTTACATTTATCAGTATCATTATCATCGTCATCATCATCATCATCTGCAGAACTGTTATCTCCAGAATCTCTTCCAGAACCATCTTTATCATCACCATCCTTCTTCTGAGGAGCATCACCGGCATCCTTTTCTAATTCCTCATCATCTTCTTCTTCTTCAGATTCAGATGGTTCAAAATCAACAAGTTCTTCTTCACGCTCTTTATCTTCCTCTCCTTCTTTCAACTGAGGAGTTTTCTCATAAAGATCGTCATCTCTCTTTTCATACTTACATTTATCAGTAACATCATCATCGTCATCATCATCATCTGCAGAACTGTTATCTCCAGAATCATCTCCAGAACCATCTTTATCATCACCATCCTTCTTCTCAGGAGCATAACCGACATCCTGTTCTAATTCCTCATCATCTTCTTCTTCTTCAGATTCAGATGGTTCAAAATCAACAAGTTCTTCTTCACGCTCATTATCTTCCTCTCCTTCTTTCAACTGTTGAAATACAGAATTCCCTTCTCCCATTTCAGTCCAACACACCTTAGCTGTCTCAGGTATTTCCAACTGAGAGCTCTTCCTTTGAACAATTCATTGTGAAATTTGAAAAAGCCTCCCTGAATCTCAGTCTTCGGTCGGTTGGCTTCTTTTTCTTTCAGTTTCCTCAACAAGCTTTTCAGATCGTCACATTGTTCAACATTCGGTTTATGACTTTCTGAATTCTTGAAGACTTCATCAACGAATGTCTTACTCTTTTCTCGTGCAAGTTTCTCAGCTTGATTTAACATTTCTTCAGAAAATTCAGGAAATGCAGAATCCTGTTTGTCTTTGAAATACTCTGGATATTCCTCACTGGTAATATCCTCCATATCAACATCTTCAAAAACGGGTGTATCTCTATCATCAGAGTGATTTCCTGCTTCTTTCTCAGGAATGTTAGGAATCTGATTATCATTCATCAACTCTTCAAGAGATTTACCGACTTGTCTAGCCAATCCTTTAAGTATTCGTTAGAAATAGCTGCAGAAACTTCACCATCTTCAAGATCAGGATCGTTATACTCAAACTCAAATCTCATATCATCCGATTCAAATATTTCTGGAAACTTTCCTGTCAACTCAATCGTCCAGACTTTCTTGGTCAACATCTGACGATATAACTTTTTGTCTTCATCTGATAAAGATATGATCTTTTCATTCCAGAAAATATTATCATCATCAGTGTTACCACCAAGAGTTTTCGAGCTTGATTCTCCAGCATCTTTACTAGCATCTCTCTTTTCATACTTACATTTATCAGTATCATCATCATCGTCATCATCATCATCTGCAGAACTGTTATCTCCAGAATCTCTTCCAGAACCATCTTTATCATCACCATCCTTCTTCTCAGGAGCATCACCGGCATCCTGTTCTAATTCCTCATCATCATCTTCTTCTTCAGATTCAGATGGTTCAAAATCAACAAGTTCTTCTGCACGCTCTTTATCTTCCTCTCCTTCTTTCAACTGAGGAGCTTTCTCATAAAGATCGTCAATAAGTTTCCTTAAGCTCTTATCATCTTTCTTCACTTGTTTGTTCTCGAGTCACAAAGAAATGTATCTTCTAGTATTTCTCTGTTCATGAGCTAACAACTTCTAATTTTCATCCTGAAGTTGTTTGATCTTTGCTTCTAACTCTTCTTGACTCTCTTGTGAAGATTCAACAGTATCCAACATCTTCTTATCATTCTTTCTCAACTGTTCAATCTCTTGCTGTTGCTGGTTAATAATCTTCATCATATCTGCAAGCTTCTGGTTAACTACATTCATCACATCACTTGATACAGTAACCTGTGGTGTTGAAGCCTCAGCAACATGAGTCTTTTTCTTAAACTTGTTCAAGACTCTTTCCATAGCATCATTAAAGTCTTCAGTTGGATCAACAATCTTCTCAGCAGCAGATTTCTTCTGTTTCTTTGCTACTAGGATGTCACGGGAGTAGCAGATTTAGAACTAGATACATCAGGAACTTTCTTTCCTCCAATCAAAATCTCAACTTCTTTAGCTCTTTTCTTCTTTGGATTCTCCTAATCATCCTTTTTAGACATAGTCTTGTATTTGGGATTCTTTTGCTTTTCACCCACCATCGGAGATCCACTAAAATCTTCTACACCAATACCAAGACCCAGATCTATATCGTCCATCACAATCGGACTCTTCATTCTCTGCTCCTCAAGGGTTTTGTTGAGACTTTCAGACTCACCAGCCACAGTGGCCTTGGGCTTGGTTTGTTTTACCGTCTCTTCACCCGAATCCTATCTCTCATCAGTTTGAGTCTCCTCATAATCGGCAGACTCTTCGTCAACAAGCATAGTGCCTTTTCTCGCTACGCTCTTCTTGCTTCTAGATGTTTTCTTTGGAGGTTCAGCCTCATCCTCATTTTCCTTACCTTTTCCTTTCCGACTCCTTGCACCAACATTCACCACTTGTCTCATTCTCTTTACTTCCGGATTAACGTGAAACAAAGGATCATCGTTGTCACATTCAATGTTCGCATTTCTAGCCTTATCCACACCTGGATCCTTATAATCAGGATTAATCAAATGCCCGAACAAATTCTTCTGGGGTGGTCTTTCATTCTCAGGAACCCCTTTGTAACCCTTCATCCTAATCAAAGTGTTCAAACTCATATGATCCTGAACTAGAATCTGTGTAGGATCTTTTCTCAATTTCTTGTATTTCTGATCAAATATCATCTGTAGAAACCTGGGATATAGCAAAAACTTATTGTGCTTCAAACCTTTCAGTGGTTAGAGTATATGATCCAAGATCATCCCAGACACATTGAACGGCTTGTTCAGTATAATAGCTAACATCAACGAACTGATGCTCTTTCTCATCACATCATTGCCACCACTAACGGATCCAAAGACATGTAGCATCACATGAGCTAGGTATTTGAACTGTGGGCACAATTTTCCTCTATGCAAAGCTCAATCTGTGATTGGTTCGTTGTACTTCACGCGGAGAAAGCATTTCCTCTGTTCAATCCATGATAAACTTCTCGGATCAGTCATCTCATACTTCAGTCTTAAGGCTTTCCAAATATCATTCTCTGTAACTATTCCCAGCTGCCCTTGAATGTTGCTAACAATAGTTGTATGATTATCCCAAAAATCTATCTTTGCATTCTTCCTAAAGTCTACTTAATGATATTTGTAGATAATGGCAGGTGTGGCTATCGCATCAACAACTCTGCTACGCTTTAGAAACTCCACAATACCTGTGAATTCTGTATGCTTGACATCACCAAGAAAAGAACAGCAATTATGAGCCTCTTCAAACTGCAACTCTTCTTCCGGCTTCTTTCCAGCAGCTTTGTCTGACGATCCAGCTGGAATACCTGTGTTTTGAGGTTCTGCCATTTGAAATTCTGCAAAAACGAAACATGAAAATTCATTAAAAACGGACAAAATTTGCACAATTGAAATTTGGTTTCTGAATGTCCACATTCGACCCTTCGGTGGTTCGAATGTAGAAAATCCAAGGTTCGAAAGTGAAAAACAAGGTTCGAATGTGAAATATTTGTTTAAAAACGTATATTCGACCTTTATTCCACATTTGACCCTATGAACAAGTCACCTTCGACTGGAAAAGCCACATTCGACCTTTCTTAAATGGTCGAACCTGACTGTTCATATGACCAAATGTCCAAAATTCAAATTTAACCATCTTAACATGTAATTTTCATTTGTTTATCTTCTAACATGACCGACTAAGCCTATTCATCAATCAATTGAATGAATTATTTAGTTTTTGATTGTTTTTACCAAAATCTAGGGTTTAACAGTTTTTAAACAATCAATTGATCAATCTGTTGTGTTTTAAACCCAGATTTTGTTGTATTCTCCCCCTAAAACATTCAATAACTAAATCCTAATCAACAATTATATCAATAACATCCTCTAATTGGTCAAACAGTCCATGTTAGGGTTCGAAAACAAAATCAATGAATCTGCCTTTGTTTCTTGTCCATTACCTGTGTTTTTGATATCAAAATGATCAGTAGGAAGCAAGGAATAAGAATCAAAGATCTAGAAAATATGAGCAACAAGGGTTGGTGATATCAGAATTTTGAAATTTTTTTCAAATGAGGTTCGAATGTGCAGATAGGTATATATAGACTCCCACATTCGACCGTTTTATAAGGGCGAATGTGAAACTATTTCCACATTCGACCCTACTGAAAGGCTCGAAAGTAGAAACAGGGTTCAAATGTAAAAAATACAATAGAACACTCACATTCAACCGTTTTAAAAAGCTTGAATGTAAGGAAAAATTCCACATTCGACCCATCGAAGGGGCGAATGGAGATTGAAATTTTTGAACATTTACCAAATCTCAAAATCGAATCCCGTTGAATCTTTTTCACATCTTTTAAGCATCAAACATTCATAATTTCATATTTAAAAGTCACAAAAGTCAAATGGTTCATCAAGTTTCAGAAAACGACCATCAATTACCATCTGTTATAAAAAATAACACAGAAATGTAAAATCTTTTTGGTTTTTCTGAAATTTATGTTAAAACACACCTAAAATCTTTTTGAGGTTTTGTAAATTTTGAACAAATGTAAAATGCAGAAATGTAAACATAAAACAGTAAATGTTTTTTGATTTCGGTAAGAGGATCATATCAGTTTTTGAGAAATCTAATCACACCATTGATCTTTAGTGTTTATTATCATTAAAGACAATGTGTGATCCAGCAATTGCTAATATTGTTATCCACATAAGCTCTCATGCAGACTTTTATGCAATGTTTGATACGATTATCTATAGTATAAACAAAATTGTCTGTGGTTCCCATGCACACGACATACTCCCATATCAAGGAATAATTGCACAAAGACTCATTGTAACGCGTGATTATGCTTTCGTTATCTGTAATTTTACAAGTTATTGAGGCATAGAGGTGTACAGGTCAGCAAATCAATGCTGCAAAGTAACATATGCACTCTACCAGGTTGAGTGCTAATATCAATCATGATTTTCATCAATGATTGGATACGATGCATTAGATAATCTTTGATTGTCGTCATACATGGAAAGTTCCTCAATTCGGTAACTTTAGGTTTTGGCATTAAAGCTCTTTTAGTAAGATAACCTGTCTGATCTAGGTCCATAAAACCTTACGACAAAAGATCAGAAAGGCTATCCCCAGATAACTAGTAACATAACGACCCGAAACCTCCGAGTTTTATGCAACAACCCTATCAACCGAAATTACAGTACTAAGACCATATGCCAATGAGGAGTTCATCCACAAAACAATTTGTTTGATATGTATGTATCTAACACGCAGTAATAAGTCTACGAAGCCTATCAGCACATCACATAGACTTAACACACGGCTTATAAAACATTTCAAATCTTTAGTATATGTTAGATCCCCAGTGTTGTACTATCATTTCCTCTTTTATTCCAGGAAAATCATTTTTGATTTTTCTAATTTTTATGGCTTTCTGGATTTTTCAATGTTTTTGGTTTTTCTAAAAACTCCCCCCTAAAATGTTAAACATATTTTTGGGTTTTTGGATTTCTGAAAAAAAACAGTAAAACTAAAACTAAAAATGAAAAATAGAGGTGATGATCAGTCTTGTTTCTCTTTTATACCGTTAGCTTTTAATAAAATTTCGAATCAAGATCTATCGAAAGCTTTGGTAAAAATATCTACATGTTGGTAATTAGTGTGGATTTTGACCATGTCAATCAACTCTTTGGCATAGCGATCTCGGATAAAGTGATACTTAATCCGAATATGTTTAGCTTTTGAGTGATTGACCGTGTCTTTAGTTAATGCAATTGCGGCTTCGTTGTCAAAGTGAATAGGGGTTTTTAGAAATTGCAAACCGTAATCGACCATCTGCTGTTGAATCCATATAACCTGTGAGCAGCAACTTGAAGCTGACACATATTCTGCTTCACATGTAGATAGGGCGACTGCCGTCTGCTTCTTACACTGCCAGGTCACAAGCCTGCTCCCCAAAAATTGACATCCAGCCGTTGTGGATTTGCTGTCTTTGTCACAACCGCCCCAATCTGCATCACTAAAAGCAATTAGGTCAAAATTATCATCATTAGGGTACCATAGTCCTCTCAACGAACAACCCTTCAGATATCTTAGGATCCGTTTGATGGCTACAAGATGACTTTGTTACGGATTCCTTCTTCAAGCTTAGACCTTGGCTTGCAAGTGTAACTCTCCCAGCAATAAGTCTTTTGACCGAGTCATTATAATATAGACGTTGGAAAACAGTTTCAAGTCCATATTATGATTTAGTTGTACCTGCAATCATATCATATAAAGATGGTTCGTTAGTACATCCTCACGATGTGCACATGTTGAAATACAGTTATATCCTGAAGTCTGTCATGTCCTTCAGCATCCTGAAGATGCTATACTGAGGATATTAGGTAAAATTATCCTGAGGATTTTCACCACCAACAGTTGTTATCCTGACAAGATGTCAAATCAGAGTCATCAAATAAAGATCAAGCATTAAAAATACGTAACCGTTATAGATATTAATGGTAATATATTTTTGGGAACAATTGTTAGCGGTGAAATCCTCAGGATGGATTTACCTCAAATATTCTATGTGACATCCTCAGGATAGTGAAGGACTAATCAGACTTCAGGATCTAACAACATTCTAACCTATGTACATCCTGAGGATAGACTAACGAAGTATCTTGTTCTAATATTATTGCAGGAACAATCAATCAATGAAGAATACTTGTAACTCTTATCCAACGGCAATATAGTCTTACTAAGTCAAAGGGGCTGAGGATGCAACAGATGTACGTGTAAAGCAAGTCCAAGCTCAAAGAAAGAGTCAAACATGTAACTGAAGAGCATTAATAATATGCGAGAAACAAGGAAACTGTTATCCCAACGTCCATATCAGTTGCAACAGCCTCAACGGTCACCTGAAACTGTCCACAAGCTCATTGAAAATGGCTGATATCATGGGATCTTTTATTTACATTCGTGTAATTATAAATAGGGGCATGATGAACAAAAATAGGACACTAACACATTATCAAGCACTTGATACTAGCTAGCTAAACACCTGATACCCTCTCTACTCACACACACAACACTACACATTCATTGTAATCATAGTTCGTTCATCATACTTCCAAAGTTGAACATTTTTTTACCATTTTTAATATTAACAAACAAGGCAGGGGCTTAGACTCCTCCCGAGGTTTTAATATTAACAAAGAAGATGCTTTCCTCGTATATCGTGTGTTGTTAGCTTGCTTTCTTTCATTTATATTCAGTTACAATAGTCTTGTGTCAGACAGTTACATCCTCAGGATATAACAGTCCATCCTGAACTATACCTTTGCCATCTTGAATATAGTTGTCATATTGTTGTTACTTTGTTATTACAAACTGCCATCTTGAAAATAACACTAAGTTTTATCATATTTTACACATTTAGCACTGTACCTCACTTTTACTAATTTGGAAAATAAAGTTATTTCTAGCAAGTAATTTTTGACCAAAACAACTATCCACTTTCCATTCTTCTTTTGTACCACGACTACGTTGGCCAACCATCTTGGGAATTTTACTTCCCTTATCATCCTGGATTTCAGCAATTATCTACCTCTTCTTGATTAATGACATTCCTTTCAGGTGCAAACTTCCTTCATTTTTGTTGTACATGCCTGAAACTTTTGTCAATACCAAGTTTATCAGTAATAATATCCTTAGATATACCTGTCATATCTTCATGCTTTCACGCAAAGGTGGACATCCTGAACTTCAAAAACGAGATTAGTTGTTGTTCCAAAATTTCAGGGATATTTGTACCAACTTGCACAGTGATATCCTTGTTGTTTTCTTCGATGCATACTGTAACACCCCAACCGATGGCGGAAACATCAGAATGTCACATATTGATGATTGTTTCAGTAGCACATGGTATATATTAAAATTTTAAATACTTTAATGATAACATAAATATCCAAATGAAACGTTGTCTAAAAATCCAAAATATATAATACATAAAATAAAGCAAGCAACTTCAAATAACTTCATAGTAATCCATCAAGCATACTCTAAGCCTCAGCTTCATTGTTACCTGAAACATGTTAATTTTGAAAATATTTTTGGGTCAACAAAAGTTGGTGAGAATTACATAGGTTTTTGATAATTGAATACAAACTTGTACAATTCGAGTGTCATGGTAAGTCTAGTCCATATGTGAAAACAAAACCATCAGGTAAATCGAGTGCATAATCAAACCTTGTGACTAGAATATTGTGGTCCATCCCATACGCATATGGTTCACTCAATTTTATTATAAATTCGATAACAATCACCCACGCTAACTATGTAGGAGGTAAACGTATCCGGGTTAGATTGTCAGTCCAATAGATCTATCATTGTATATCGTCGGCTGATCAATGTTAATGATTATGCTAGAATATTGTGCTTACCCTATTAATGTTTAAAACATAATGCAACATAGAACAACACATAGGGCTTTTATTCGTAAACCAAAACCGAACCTATACGTGTAAGATAATCAAACTTACAAGTTCAAATCGATGTGTAATCGGATGAAACAAGGCTCGCGACTTGTCACGCATAAATCGTCTGATTGGAGCTTGATTTGGGTGTTTATGTGAAATGTTTTTATACAGAATAGATCGGCCCGCTGTTATGAGGTTCCCATAGGTTTTAATTTATAGTGTTGATGTGATTATGGAATGTTTTGACTTTGAATAGTCAAAACGCTTCAAAATTTATAATTATGGTATGATTGGGACGAATCATGAGCTGGAAAATTGAGGTTGATTGTGTCGGTAACTTAGTAATCAATATTGTTTCCAAAAATCTATTCAAGGCGCGCGAATTTGAATTAAAATGGTTTAGGTAAATGGGAATTGACTTTTGTGGGTTTGACCAAGAGATTCAAAGTATGTATATTATTAAACTGTTTCTAAAAATATCGCAACCACCTAGTTGGTCTAGTGGTTGTGCTCATGAGTGTTGTGTTTGACCCGGTCACAGACACGGGTTCGAACCATGTAGTTGATGTTTTTTTTTTCACATTATAAATGTTACATGTTTATAAAAAGCTATTCTAAATGGGAACATGTTAATGAATCCAAAAATATATTATTATTATTATCATTTTCATAATAATAAAAATGTTTAAAATGTAATTTATTGAGAAAACTATGTATTTATAACAAAATTGAAATTTTATGAACGATGAGTTATTTATATAGAAATACAAGAGAAAATTACATAGCGTATAAAAATAGAAATTTTATTAGTTTAAAATTTGGGGAAATTTCCATAAGGTTACAGTCTCCCATACTTTTTGGAACTTCGTCGCGAAGTTAAAAGAAAACATAGAGTTGAGGGTGAATTGTGGAAGTTGTGGTTGATAGAATATACATATTTCGAAGAGCTTTTGATTCATAAACACAACCTATATAAGTTTTAGGTTTTGGGGGTGATAATGGTCAGGTTATGTTTGTAAGAGATAAACAGAAAGGATAGAAGGGTTTTTTTTTTTTTTTTATAGTACACTAGATTCTAAGTCTTATGAGGGTCAAAGTGTTAGGAATACCCGAAAGAAATCAAATTGAATTAACAAACAAGGTTAATAGTTTGTCATGAGTCTTGGGCCACTAATGGGGGCATAGATCACTAAATTCTTGTTATTAATGTTGAGGCACTTATGGAAATTGAATCTTGGTTACAAAGCATCTAACCCATCACTAATTAGGACTATTGCTTGTCTCGATTCCCAGTAGCATTCTCAACACACCTCAGTGTTTATATATAGGGTGTACCGCAACTAACCCACCACACCTTGGGTGTTTTGAAAACGTACTGGGTTTCTTTCCAAAACCCTAATAGAATTTCACACCACCTTAACGTACCTGTAAATTCATGATTACGTTCCAGACCGTAATCACCAATTTACCTTACATTACGGTTTTGTGTCATTCTATGACTCTAAACACACATGTAGAATGCATAATGCAAAATAACCTTGTGATTGAATCTTTTTAATAAATCTTTTTATCACATTACGTGTACAATATATCCAAAAATGAGTCCAACTGTTGAGCAGGAAAAAGACCTCTACTAGTCAGTAAGTAGGAACCTCTACCGATTGTTGAGCAGGTGCGATGGCCTCTACCAGTCGTTGAGCAGGTTTTTAGAACCTCTACTGACTGTTGAGCAGGCACGATGACCTCTACCAATCGTTGACTAGGTTATTAGGTACTCTACTAACTGTTGAGCAAGTACTTCATCCTCTATCAGTTGTTTGATTAAGTGTACCAATTATTTCACACATAAATTGTAAATTAATAATATGTAAATGTAAGCAATCAAGTATCAAGTATAGCATGCAAGTTGTAATAGAGTTGCCCTAGACAAGGTTAATGACTCTAGGTGTGTCTATAGCAAATAGTATATATTCCATGACTTCTAGTATCAATTGTTCAAATATAGTAGATAATTAACTAAGGATTAAGTTTGATGCAACACACAGTCAAGTTTCAATAGTTTGGTTATCATGGGTAACTAGCTCATGTTTGAGAAGGTGAAGGATATGAATTTAGTTCTTGAGAGGATGATGAAAAATCTTGAAGCACAATCAAGGTTGCGAGAGATAGTGAATGTGAAAATAGTTAGTAAAGGGTTTATTTTATAGGTTTTCAAAGAGGCACAAATAGTAAGGAGATTATTTAGCAGTGTAAATCGTGAGGTTTGAATCAAAGGTTAGAATCAAGTATATGAGAAAACATGATTGTGGTAAGTACCAAAAATTGTAAAGGTTCGATTAAGTTTAAAAATAAGTATTTGTCAATGGAGTATTTGGAGGCTAAATATTGTTTCTATGGATGGGAAGCTTTTAATTTCAAAATTGGTTTGTACATAAAGCAAAAGTCGTTAAATAGTACAAACTATGTGAGCTTTGATTAAAATATTCCAGTTAGTTGGAAGTTTTAAACATGACATTAGGTTTTATGGATCAAGGTGACATTATATCGAAAATCCTTTGTTATACTAATGAATAACAATTTGAATTTAGAGATTAAGTTTGAGGACATCTTTTGACAAAAATAGGTATTTTCTAGAGTTTATAAGTGATGAATGTGACAATATTAAGAAATCTTTAGTGTTGTGCTAAGGTACGAGATTATAGTTTTTTTTTAAAAAAATATGTAACATGTTGAGAAAGGAAATAATATGATTTAGGTAGGTTGTTGAAAATATTTAAACAAGTGGCTAAGATGGTAAAATGAAGTGTGATTGTGAAATCCATAGATGTTTATGAAATGTGATTGAGTTAAGCTGTAAAATTTTGAGATTTTAGAGCTTAGTTTTAAGGAAAGTGAGTGTAATCATTTATTCATTAATTGAAACGAATAACGAAAAGGTTGACTTATCAAAGATTCTAGATTCTAATAACATAGTGAAGACATGCTTTAGCCTATAAGTGAACACTCATCCCGAGAATTCCCAGGTAGGCATCCGGGTCCCTCGTCTGATTGGGATTTATGCGCAATGCCAGTCCTAGACAGAAAACTCAAAATACAGGCGTTCACCCTTCCAGATTGCACGTGTTCGTTATTAAAAACTTGAACTTCGACAGGATCTTCAAGGCAACTCGAGTTAGGGCCTGAGAATTTGTCCTATTGGTCTAAGGGTAGATCCAGTGAGGGAGAGTAATCATCTTGTAGGGCTAAGGTAGGGATAAGAAATAGGATGAAGATAGAGAATAGAAATAAGCAGAGTTGCAAGTAAGAGAAACAAGTACTGGTTAAAATCCTAAAGTTATAGACTAGATTATTTTTCTAAAAACCTAATTCCCTATAACCAAGGCTCTAATACCAATCTGTAACACCCCAACCGATAGCGGAAACATCGAGATGTCACGTATTGATGATTGTTTCAGTCGCACATGGTATATATTAAAATTTTAAAAACTTTAATGATAACATAAATATCCAAATGAAATGTTGTCTAAAAATCCAAAATATCTAATACATAAAATAAAGCAAGCAACTTCAAATAACTTCATAGTAATCCATCAAGCATACTCTAAGCCTCAGCTTCATTGTTACCTGAAACATGTTAATTTTGAAAATATTTTTGGGTCAACAAAAGTTGGTGAGAATTACATAGGTTTTTGATAATTGAATAAAAACTTGTACAATTCGAGTGTCATGGTAAGTCTAGTCCATATGTGAAAACAAAACCATCAGGTAAATCGAGTGCATAATCAAACCTTGTGACTAGAATATTGTGGTCCATCCCATACGCATATGGTTCACTCGATTTTGTTATAAATTCGATAACAATCACCCACGCTACCTATGTAGGAGGTACACGTATCCGGGTAGGATTGTCAGTCCAATAGATCTATCATTGTATATCGGCGGCTGAACAATGTTAATGATTATGCTAGAATATTGTGCTTACCCTAGTAATGTTTAAGACATAATGCAACATAGAACAACACATAGACACTTATGATTGAATTGTAAATAATTGTTGTAACATGTTTCACCCCAAGAAAATGATGTAAAATGGTAAAAAGGGGCGATGTAAACTCACCTTAGTGTTAGAATGGAGACCCTTGATATATAAACAAATGTGGCTCGTGTATATCCAAATATCACCCTATTTCAAGGTTATAAATAAGTGTTGGGGAAAACTTAATAAGTCTAAGTTTTCTAGGATTAGGCGTTTAAGGTTTTATAGACTAGATTTGGGGATTCTAAGGATTTTTGAGTTAAACCATAATTAATTGTATTTTTTAAAAATAATATCTCAATTATCTTTCTAAATATAAAGACTTGTAAAATGATTAAATGTGTAAATAATGAAGCAACTCGAATTTAAATAATAGACTTTATGTTACTAAATACGTAATAAAAGTATAAATTAATGGAATAAGTCAATAAGTCAAAACAAATTTAAAAATTACAAGAAATTTTAATTCTGATAATATAAAAAATTTTCAGAATTTTAAAACTCATACTTTTGGTATTTTGCATATTTTAAATTGATTTATTATTATTAAAAAGGCAATAATTTGGAATTAAATACAAATAAAGTATAAAAATTTCATTTTTATTTTATAGCAGAGGCTAACACTTGATATAATTGAAAAATAATTTTAAAAATTATTTTCCATATTATTTCCATTAAAAACAGAATTTAATTAAATAAAATCAATTAAATAGGATTTAATTGTAAAATTAGGCAAAAATATTTTTTTACAGAAAATAAAATTACCTAAAAGTTTTATATGGTTAGGAATAATTCCACAACAATTTTGGTATTAAAATGATTAAAAATGATTTTTTTATGAATTAATTAAGGTTTAGAAAAAAATTAATATATTAAAAATAATAAATAAATGTTTTTCAGAAAAATAAAATTATAAACATGAACTTTAGGGTCTTATAAGGCTAGAGTATTTTTTTTTTAAGAATTTCAGACTAGTTTATGTATTTAAAATAAATAATTTAAGGTTATAAGTATATATTATAAAACAAAACAATAAAAACAAAAATAAATCTAGTGGAACCGCCCCTAGGGAGATTTGAACCTGGGGCTGGTCGACAGAAAACAGGCAACCAAACCACTAGACTAGGCACCTGTTTATGTTCTTATTAGATTCAACAATATTTATAATCAGAAACTTAAATACCAAATTAGAAGAAAATCATAATAAAAAAGAGGATGGGACGCTGAAGATGGGATTCAAACTCGGGACATGGAGTCTGGACAGTCATGCCCAAAACATTAGGGCTTTTATTCCTAAACCAAAACCGAACCTAAACGTGTAAGATAATCAAACTTACAAGTTCAAATCGATGTATAATCGGATGAAACAAGGCTCGCGACTTGTCACGCATAAATCGTCTGATTGGAGCTTGATTTGGGTGTTTATGTGAAATGTTTTTACACAGAATAGATCGGCCCGCTGTTATGAGGTTCCCATAGGTTTTAATTTATAGTGTTGATGTGATTATGGAATGTTTTGACTTTGAATAGTCAAAACGCTTCAAAATTTATAATTATGGTATGATTGGGACGAATCATGAGCTGGAAAATTGAGGTTGATTGTGTCAGTAACTTAGTAATCAATATTGTTTCCAAAAATCTATTCAAGGCGCGCGAATTTGAATTAAATTGGTTTAGGTAAATGGGAATTGACTTTTGTGGGTTTGACCAAGAGATTCAAAGTATGTATATTATTAAACTGTTTCTAAAAATATTGCAACCACCTAGTTGGTCTAGTGGTTGTGCTCATGAGTGTTGTGTTTGACCCGGTCACAGACACGGGTTCGAACCATGTAGTTGATGTTTTTTTTTTTCACATTATAAATGTTACATGTTTATAAAAAGCTATTCTAAATGGGAACATGTTAATGAATCCAAAAGTATATTATTATTATTATCATTTTCATAATAATAAAAATGTTTAAAATGTAATTTATTGAGAAAACTATGTATTTATAACAAAATTGAAATTTTATGAACGATGAGTTATTTATATAGAAATACAAGAGAAAATTACATAGCGTATAAAAATAGAAATTTTATTAGTTTAAAATTTGGGGAAATTTCCATAAGGTTACACATACAACCTTCACATCCTGGTCAGTACGCCTTTTGTCATCCTTTAGGATGTCGCGTGTATCCTGCTGTAATTTCTATGCTTGTCTGGATTGGGATGAAGCCTTCATTGACGAGGTGTAGCATTATTTGGCTTCTTGTTGATCACTATTTACCTTCATGTCATGTATCCATGGCCTACCTAGGATGAAATTATAGCAGGATAAAGAATATATAACATAAAATCGTTGTATAGAGTTTACCCCTTCGACACATATAGGCACCTTGATTTCTCCAAAAGTGCTCTTGGTTTCCCACTAAAGCCAACCAGGATAGACGACATGGAAACAATTTCTGTTTTAGGGATGTTCATCCTTTTCAGTGCTTCTAGCTGGATTATCTTCACCGTGCTTCCTCCATCCACTATTATCCTGTGAACAAAGTGGTTAGCAATGTACAGAGTAATTACCAAGCCATCATGATGTGGATCTTGGATGTTCTCTCGATCATCCTCCTCGAAACTGATCACCCTTGCATTTGTAAGCATGGTCGTCTGTGTGGGTTCTCTCCCTTTTCGGATTTGGTCTCCCTAGCATGCCTTTTAGCTACTAAATAGGATGTGCCACGTATATCTGATCCACCGGAGATGAAGTTGATGATGCCAACATCCCTAGGAGGAGAAGCTACTCTCTCCTGGATGGTAGTGTCATCATAAGTTTTAGCCTTTCTCTTGCCCAGCAGATCCTTAAGATGACCCTTGCTAAGGAGATAAGCAATCTCCTTTCTCAAGGAAATACAATCTTCAGTCACATGGCCAAAGTTTTCATGGAATACACACCATTTGGATTTTTATTTCCATCCTGTTTATCATTCTTCCTTGGCCATCCTGTTTTTTTCCAAGATCCTTCATGGCATATATAAGATTTATTACATCCATAGAAGAATAGTAATATGATAACTTAGGACAATCCTCATCATCATCCCTAACCACATGAACCTTTTTATTATCATTTTTATCATAAGTCTTGGAGTTATATGGTTCTTATGTGGATGTGGACTTCCGATTAGGATTGTTATATCTTGAGGATGCTTCAATCCTCTCCTGAATCTTTTTGTCATCCTCTAGACAGATGAATCTAAATGCCCTATTTCAGACTTCATCGAGATTCCTACAGGCGTTCATCACCAACTCTTGATATAATGGTGAATCCTTCTGTAGACCCATCTTGAAGGCTTGAATCGCAGTTGTGAGATCCAAGTTCGGGATGTCAAATGATTCCTTCCCAAATTTTGTAATATATTCTATGACTGATTCTCCATGTGCCAGTGGTACCCTATATAGATCACTTGTTAAACGTTCAAAGGTACGACTACATGAGAATTGATTATTAAACTTGTTAATTAAATGAGCAAATGAAGTATTAAAATAAGGAGGAACACTTAGCAGCCATTTCAAGGCTGGTCCAGTAAGGGTGGATCCGAAACCTTTACCCAAGCATGCCTCTTTAAGGTGAGCATGAATGGGGTTTATTTTCATCCTCTCCCTATATTGAGCCACATGCTCTTCAGGGTTAGTTGATCCGTCATACAACTTCATACTTGGGGTCGGAAATCTCTTAGGGATTTCAGCATCACATATTGGACATGGAAATCGAGAAATCCTATGACATGCTGAGGATACTTCAGGGTTAGGTTGTATTATCCCAATTATAGTGGACACAATGTCTTTGATTTTCTGGGGTTCCTTAGCCAACTCTGGGCTTATACCTGTATCCTGCATAGAATCAAAGTCGTTAGAAGCATAAGTATTAGTATTCATGTTGTTATCGGAGTTATATCCTCGAGATGGTTTTGTTTTATATCATGGCTCTCTGGTTGTTGTCATCCTGACAGCTGGGGTTGTTTCGGGAACGGTAGATCCAGATCGCATAGGGATAAAATCTCCATGATGGTTGCCCCTAGAGACAGCAGAACTGAAGTCCAAAGCGGTAGGATGAAAAGGTGTCACCACATCCTCAGTTGGCCTCTTTGAGGATGTGTTGAGAGATCGGATCTCCATCATCAGCATCTGGTTAATCTCCAAATGTTTCTTCATTTGTTCCTTAACCATCGTAAACATGGATAGGACCTCTTCATTTGAAACCAAAACAGGAGGAGTTCAGCCAGATGCACCAACCCCGGATCTCAAACTGGGTTGAGGACACTACTAGAAAATAGGCCTAATGCAACTTTTTAAAAGCAACATTTTCAAAATAAGTTGCATTTGAATCTAATGCAACTTCGTTGAATAAAAAGGTTGCATTAGATGATCTAATGCAACATTTTTCATAAAAAGTTGCAAAATAATATTAAATTCGCAACCTTTTTCTTCAAAGGTTGCAAATTTAACTAAGACTTGCAACTTTTTTCTTGAAGGTTGCATTGTGAAAAGATAAATGCAACTCTTATATTAAAAGGTTGCATTTTTTTTATATTATTAGTCTTCACCAACTTTAGGTATATTATAACCAGTCCTAATAGATTTGGGTGTGTTTTATGTCTAACAACTATAAAAGAAACAAGTCGAATGGGTCAAGAGTCATTGAAAAAAATACATTTTTAACAAGAATGAAAAAAATTAAAAAAAATAATAAAAAAAAAATTTCTCCTTCACTACTCACGGTTAGGTCTATTTGTAGGATAAGAATCATTTGTACAAAAACATTGTTCTCTATATATATAGATTGGCGGGAAATTTTCCGGGTGGAAAACTTAGTGCCCCTTATGCGCAGCCTCGACTCGCTTGTGGGCCAGCCACTCTCGTGTCAGCGTGGGCCCGGTTAAGACAACATAGTCTGACCATTGAAGAGTGGCTAGGGGCCCCCCTTCTAAAGGGTTGTGATGATCTCTGCCACAACATAGAAAATTCGCCTTCCAAAAAAAAAATATATAGATTGGGTAATATCTAAATGCAAATTACCAAAAATTCTAATACTCAAATCAAAAATAAAGATAAGTATAATATAATGTAAAAGGTTAACATGGGTGCTAAATGGGTCGGGTAAGCTGGTCCAACCCGACCCGAACCCGTAAATTTACAAGAACCCAAACATGAAAAGACGGAACAAATGAAGAACTACAAACATTCAAAAGACGGAAATGCTTTTGTTGATCCTTTTACGGTTATAGTCAACAAGGAGCATGAGGGCTACCTTCAAAAGATGGAAATGCTTTTGTTGATCCTCTATGACAGATGTGTTACTGAAAATGATGAATATAATGGAGGGTGATGAGGAAACCAACAAAACGAGTGGGCTCATGGAATAATTCAAAGCGAGCCTAGAAGTTGAAAATTCACTGTTGCTTGAAATGTGAAGAAATTGTTTAATGACTATCAAAGGAAAAAAAGTTGAGCCTGAAGATATGAAAAAAGATTTGGACAACTAACGAGCAAACTTTGACGTTACATTGTGAATTATAATGAAAAAGCTACCTATCAGAGTACTTCATGGTCATAGAGACGAGAAGGAGGTTTTTGTTACTTTTTATTATTGTAATTGATAACTTTAGTTTGATTACATTGTTATTATGAGTTTTGATATATGTTACGATATACGATTTAATATATTTACATTAATAAAAAATTTGGTACTTCAAATAGTGATGTTATAAAGTTGCATTTGATTGTATAAAAGTTGCACTTATTGTAACTAAAATCATAAAGAGTGTCGCAGTTGATGTGTAAAAGGTTGCTTTTTAGTGTTGCAAAGGTTGCTTTTGAGGTAGCAAAGGTTGCATTTGAGTGTTATAAATGTTGCAACTAAAAGTATAAAAAGTTGCATTAGCATATAAAAAGGTTGCATTTGAATAATAAATGCTACCTTTTAATAAGAGTTGCATTATCTAACAAAAAGGTTGCATTAGGTCTAATGCAACTTCGCCTAATGCAGCCCTTGATAAAAGGTTGCATTAGGCCTAATGCAACCTTTTCAAGGCCTAATGCAACATTTTACCGGGGTTGCAATAGGTTCATTTTCTTGTAGTGGGAGTAGTTCGAGCCACTAAATCAAAGCTCCTTGAGAATGCAGGAGATGGTGGTAGAGGCATATTTTAGGTAGAAATCGAGGATGAGGATACAGATTTTGGGTTTGATGCCATAGTGATTGAGAACAAATTTTAATAAAGTTTTTGTTAAAAATAGCACCACTTTCCCCACGGTGTGTGCCAATTTGTTTTCGTCAAAAATAAACTAACAAAAATTAACTTTGTTTTCCAAATTAGAAATGTGAGATAGGGTGCTAAAAATGTTTGTTATGCTTAAAATCAGTTATATCTTAAAGATGTTTACGTTTAGGATGCAAAAGATTAACTTTTCATAACTATGCTTAGAATGTCAATATAAACAATTGAAAACAGTTAGTTGTATCCTCAGGATGGAAATGTTTAAGATGAAATAAAATGCTTAAACAAAAATGAAGTAAATTAACACAAGAACACTCGATGTACGAGGAAAACCCTTGATCAATGATGATCGTCGACACAAAACCTTGGGAGGAGTCTACGCCACTGCCTTCATTATTTATATTAATTAAAAGTGTAAAGTACAACTTTGGAAATGAAATGGACGATCAGCTAGAGTTACAATCAGTGTTGTGAGTGTGTGTTAGCTAAAAGAAAGAAAGAATTGCAAATAATGTGTGTCCTATAATCGTCCATTACACCCCAATTTATAGTAAAGAGTTAAAACTTCCATCCCGAAATATCTGGGATTGCAACTACTAAGTCCACTAGCCGTTTGAAGCTCTCTCACAATCACATGAGCTCCCAACATTCATTAACTACGTCCCCGAGAATCCAGCAAGACCCAGTCAAGTGTTATAATCGTCCAAGCTTTACCTACATTTGAAATAATTTTAAGACGATCTGTTAGTACATCCTCCGGGTGTACATAGGATAATACACAGTTATTTCCTGAACTCGGTATAGCCTTTAGTATCCTCAAAATGTCAAGAATACAAGTAAATAACATCCTAAGAATTTTACCAACAACAGATAAATCGTTACAATATAAAGTGTTAATGAATTTATCTTGCATGAATTATGGAATTCATTTGTTTCTCAATTTTTTTTTTGTCTTATACTGACCACATAGGAAAATCTAATCTTCAATTTTCTATGATGAAGCTCCAAGAGAGTAATGTTGTCTTAGGCTACTGGTTATGTAACACTTCCAAACACTGACATTACTTCAACACACACTCTATCTGACACCACAAAGATGGAAGTCGTATTCAGCTTCTCTATTTGGAAGGATGTTATGATGATCATAATATCTATTATACCATTTTAATTTGGTTAATAATATTTCTTTTTTTTTCTATAACTTATTATTTATATATAGACTAATAATCAGATACACAAAAACATAACACAAAACCAAGATTAAACGGAAAACAATCTATAATAACCACATATCTAAACAAAACACCAAACAACGATTTTATACAAAACCCTAACGATCTTAATTGAGACAAACAAAATTAACCCCAAACAAAGATGAAGACTATGCAAGATTGGATTATAGATCTAAAGGAAAAGATAAAGATTATGCAAGATTTTATACATACATGCCAAACTAAACCAATTAACCCAAATATACAAACCCAAACGAAGATGAAGATTATGCAAGATTGAAAAAAAATAGATAACCTAACAACGATCGCTTAAAGTTGGAGAAGATAAATTGGAATTATAGGGTAATGTATTGAAGTCAGTTACTTGTAATTCAAAAAGAAGAGGGTTTCGTTATTCCTTTTCAGTTAATGTGTTTTATTTTAGATAAAAATGGAAAAAGTAAAAAGTAAAGGAGATGATGCCAAGTGTCACAGGGGAGGTTTTGTTTATTAGGTGTTATAGATTCACTTTAATTAGGAAGTAGTACAAAATAGTCTAGGAAATAAATATTTTCATCAATTAAAAGCAAATTTCATATGAACACAACTCTTTCATCCCATAGAAATACACCTATTTTGATAATCGTTTCATAAAAATCTTTGGTTGTACAATCTCTTCAATACTCTATAATTATATCATGTTTGACCTACCTCATATGTGTTTTGAGTAAGGGGAAAAGACGAGTTGTGATTGCGGAGGTTGGAAGCAAGTGATTTGAAGGTATCGTTTCTCTAGGTTACATGTTCATATTCATGATTATTAGCTAATCAATCCTTTATTTTTCACAATTCTAGCGGCAATGGGCTGTGTTCTGCGTGATGTTTGTTCTGGTCTGAGGTCTCTCTGTAAGCAATGTATTTATCTATAGGGATCGAGTTATGGTCTATCTACATCCCACCCTTCTAGGCCATTTCATTAACTTTGTTATTTGTTAGATCTTCTAGCACTACTAGAAAATATGTCTTCCTTGACATGCAAACAATGACACATACACTTTTTATGACATTCAAAAGCGTATGTGATAAAAGAATTGTCATATTTTAAAAAATCTTATAAATTTCTTATGCACATTTTTGTGTGTCAAGAATTTTGTGTCAAAAGGTAAAAAACATGACACTGTCATAGTTTGTATGTCATATTTTTGTCTTCCAAAAATTAAAATTTTCCTCCCATATTCTCCCACCCCTTTGATAAACTCACCAAATATCCCAAATCCCAACACCCTTCTCCCAAAGAGATCTGCTAACTCTTATGTTGTGTTTCCAAGTTTTATTTAACGAAGGAAAGGAAGGGATTTGGAAGGATGTCAGGAAAAAATCATGTTCCACAGGTTTTTAAGGAGAGAAGGGGAAGGAAATGGAAGGAAAATTTTTCCTTCTTTCCTTCATTTATCATCCTTTCAAATTGGAAAGATTTGGAAGGAAAAAGATTTTTTAAACATAAAACACATACTTTTCTTTCATTTCCTTCCAACTCGAGAACACGCTAGTTAATTAAATATTTCCTTTCCACTCCCTCTATTTTCTCTCTTTAATTTACTTTCTCTTATTTCCTTCGTTTATTAAACTCGGGAACACAACGTTACCCTGCTTCTCCAAATCACTCATCTCTCTTAACCCTTCTTCTCCTAAAAATCCACTGTCATCAATACACCACAACACCCCATCTTCCATCGACACCATCCTTTCCACCCTTATAGAAGCTCTACACCAAAGGCGTCCGGTTGTCATCAGGTTTGAGGAAACCACCCCATAGAAGACGAAGATATCAGAGCACAGGTTGCACCGATCCTCAAGCTTGAAGAAGTCACCGTAATATTCTTGATCTAAAATACTCTTTTCAAGATCTGGGTTTATATAATTTTTTAGGTTACTACTTTTTATTTCGACTTGAATTTTATGTTTTTATTTAGCCCATGCTTTTTTATTTACAGTTAAGGTGGCCAAGAGAAATTCCTCTTTGGATTGGTTTGGCAAATCAACAATTGAATCCGGTATCATACCATTTGCTTATTTTGTTATTTATTGTTGCTTCGAAGTTGTTGATAAACATGCTCTTGGAGAATATGCGAAGAAGTTGTATTATCTTTTTCCACCAGAGACTTTTGATAATTAATTTATTATTGATAATGCAAAGCTATGTTTTGGTGTTGGTTTTAAATGTCAACGCCTCAACCATAGCTTTACCCCTTTTGTTTCCTAAATTTGCACTTCCTTCTCCAATATATACGCTGTGTTCCCGAGTTTCATTAAAGGAAGGAAGTGGAAATAAGTGAAAGAAAGCAGAGAGTGAAAAATATGTGTGTTCCAGAGTTTCATTAATGAAAGGGATTGGAAGGAAGGGGAAGGAAGTAGAAGGAAAATTTTTCGATAAAACTTTCCTCCCAAAATGGAACGAAGTGGAAGGAGGGGAAAGAAAAATAAATAAAAGGTTTCTCATTTACTATTTTACCCTCATACATACACTACTATAATAGAAAATGGGGGTATAATTGTAAAATTAAACATTTCTTTTCTCTTCCTTTCAACTCGGGTACACATAAAGTATTTACTTTTTTTTCTTTTCCTTCGAACTCGGGAACATGAAATGAAGTTATATATTTCCTTTCTCTCCTAAATTCTCTTTATTTTCTTTTCTTCCTGTTAGTAAACTCGGGAACAGAAAGTATTTACTTTCTTTTCTTTTCCTTCGAATTCGGGTACACATAAAGTATTTACTTTCTTTTCTTTTCCTTCGAACTCGGGAACATGAAATGAAGCTATATATTTCATTTCTCTCTCTTTCTTTTCTCTCCTAAATTCCCTTTTTTTTTTCTTTTCTTTAAATGATGGAAAGTATGTTAATACTATATATGAGCCCACAAATTTTAGTTTAACACTTTAACACCATAAATGCAAAAGAAAACAGGTGACCGGTTAAAATCAGAACTTTATTTTTGTGATTATATAGTTTCACACCGGCTTGGTGTACCAACATAGAGGCTTTATAGTGTAAGTGCTTAATTGAATAATCATCAAAAATCTTAGTGTTTTCTGGTAAGTACACCAATCGTTGACAAATACTAATACTAAAAGTGGATACTTAGTAAAAGTTATACTGTTCAATATCTTTCTACAAAGTTTTCTTTTTGTTTACAACATGATTTCTAGCTTCGTCTCACATTCTACAAGAGATGGCATACGTAAAGGTATGCCACTTTCTATTTCATTGCCCATGCTGTAAAAGAGTATACCTAATGTAAAACAGGTTAGTTCGACTCGATTGTGTTTATATGTCATATCAGGCTTACTTCCCCACCATAACCAAAATCAATCCATTTTACCAATTTACTTATATTGCATGTAATGACATCTATAAATACTTTAAAAAAGGAATTAAAACAATCTACACACATAAATATATGTGACTATCACTCTTACCATCTACATAACAAATATGTATTGAATTTTTAATTTGATTACTTTTGCTTAATACATCTTAGCTTTAAATTATTTAGAGATTAATACAACTAATGTTTATGTTACAATGGTGGCAAGTGGAAGCAATGGTGATAAAGCATCTTAAAATAGGCGTGAAGGTAAATCATTATTGATACTTACTTTACAGCTTCATTCAACATTGTAAATTTTTCATCAATATCATACTATCTATTTGGTTTAAAGAATATAAATTATTTGTTTTAAAGAATATAATTGAGTCATGTGATATTTGCACAAAAAGAGACATTTTTTCTGCATTTTAGTTTCATTCGGCACATATGCATTCAACGCATAGAGAACTGAATAAAATAAACTCATTGAATAACTATTTAATTATCCTATATATTTATATACCAAGGTTGATGAATAGTGCCTCTGCCACATTGCAGAGGTTGGTTGGGTTTTTTTTGTTTAGCTTTATATGTTTTAATGCTTTATATAGTGTAGTTTTATGATAATATCTAAAAAATGTTGTTGGTTCAGGTGGTAAGGTTGTTGTAGTGTTAGACTGGCTGCCCGGGTTCAAACCTTGCACCCATTTTTTTTATTTTGGTTATTTACAATTTTGACTTATGGTTTAGTGGGTTACACTGCTTTTTTTTATAGTCCACCACCTATCTTTCGTGGGATGCGTTGTTTTGTTTATGCAGTACCACGTGTGGGTTGCACATTTTTTTACACATTCAGTTACACATTTTCTTGACAAAGAAAGGGGTTCCGCACTCTCATCTCCATTCTCCTCTAATGTAAATCAGATATTCAGATTACAACCACCACCGAATGGCGAAAGTCCCCAAATTTTTCAATGTGTGCAGTCTCCTTTTGCTCGTCCTTTTTGCTTGGTGTTTTAGGGTTTTTCTGAAAGGAGGCAGCTAATCATGACATTGTGTTGATCCATGACTCTCATGGCAACCTCGACAGGTTACCTTGTATTTTTGTTGGCGATTTCATTTGATCTTTGCTACTCTGGGGTTAAGATTTTGAAATTCTGTAATGTTTTCATTTGGGGTATTTTGTTAAGGGTTTTTTGGGCTAATAGAGATACAAAAACCAACGCTTTGTGAAGATTTGATTAAAGTGTTTAGGTTTCATTAAAATTAATTTTTTATTGAAATATTTCACCAACAATGATGTGGTCGACTTATGGGTTCTAATGCCTATTTATTAATGTAGATTTGTCTATTTTCACTATTACGACTAGGAAACGATATATCGTTGGTGGAAGATGATTCGTTTTCTCTTACTGATATAGGCGGTAACTAACGATATGTGTTTCGTTGCCCATATATGTGTTTGGAAAGGCTTTTAGCACTTTTGCGGTGCGAAACTGTCATCAGGAAGTGTTATGTTGGCATATTTGTGTGGTTGCCATTATTCTCGATGGCTGTCATGAATTCAAAAATTTTAATAAAAACTGATGATAGTGGCCTTGTAAAGATGATGGATGGTAGGTTTATGACTGCACCCCACCTTGCAAACATGCTTTCTTTGAATTCTGGTTCATTTTGAGTTGAACCACTATCCTATCTTTTTAAATAAGGTATGGATATAAATAGTGTTTTGTGGCATTTTGTGTATTCACAACGAGATGGCTAAAAAGTAGCAACTGTATGAAGTGGTTTTTTGAGGCATTTTGGTATTTCGTGGATGATCTCTTGATTCCTTTGAATCATCGATACACGTATGTACGCCTTATACATTGTTAGGCGTGTAACACCCCAACCGATGGCGGAAACATCGAGGTGTCACGTATGAATGATTGTTCAGTAGTTCATGGTAATACATATGTTTACATAATCCTTTATTACAATATTGAATTACATTAAATGTCTTGAATGAAATCTAGTACATCCAATAATCAAACTAAGCTTAAGACTTCAAATATCTTCTCATGCTAGCTCTAGACTTCAAGCATCAGTAATTCCTGTTGAGTTTGGAAAAAAATGGGGGGGGGGGGGGGTCAACTAGAAGTTGGTGAGAATACATAAGCCATGTCAAGCAATTAAGTTTAAGAATAAAAGTTTAGCAATTCATATGTCTATCGTAAGTATAAGTCTACATGAATAAACATGACGTGTTGAATGCACATAATCAAACCTCCGACTAGTTTCGGTCCATCCCGTCATCCACGGTTCACCTTAATGTTATGTTGGAACGATAACAATCACCCGCGCTCCCCATAAAAGATGGTCAACGAATCTAGGTGGGATTGTCAATCCAATAGATCTATTATTGAGTATTGCAGGCTTGGCCATAGCTAATGATTATGTATGTTGAAGCGTAAGTCTAACTGTTGTTGTTGTCTAAATCATGAGGCATTAAACTTTACAACTAGACATGTATGTATAATTGCTTAAGTATAATGTTGCAAGTATAAAGAATTGCATAAACATGGTTACGTAAACTCACCTTAGCAAAGTATTAAGTCTCGAGAAATAGAATGTGTAGCCCCAAAGTTGCCAACTATTACCCTATGTATAAGGTAACAAATAAGTCTAAGTCTTTCTGGTCTACAAGTATTTTCTAGGGTTTCGAATTGGGGATAAGTATTCGTTTGATTAATAATTAAATTGTTTATTAAATAAAAGAAATTCGATAAATAAATAAACAAAAGTCTTTGTGTAAACTTTAGATTAAAGATGATCACAATATAAAGTTTTAAGTATGAAAATAATTTTTATGAAATTATTTTCTTAAAAATAGAATATTTAATCTATTTATTTCAATTTGTCAAAAGATAACTTTAATATTTAAAAATATTAAAATTAAAGAATTTTTCAATTAAAATTTGTATTTCTGTTCTAAATAGACAGAAATAATTTATATAAATTTTTGGTGCAAAAATATTGAAAAATGAATTTATTATGATTTATTTATGATTAAAAAAAACAAAAATTGATTAAAAATATTAAATAAATGATTTTTCAGAAATAAAAATCATTTCAGAAATGTTTAATGTTTTATAAATTCAGAATAATTTTTGTGGAAATTTATATAATCGTTTTGATATTTTTATAGAATTTTCTAATTAAAATAGAATAAACTTGAAATATTTAATATATATATTAAATAAATAATTTTTGGAAAACATAAAATAATTTTTGTAGAATTTATAAAGGAGTTTTTGTATTTTAAAACAAATTTTAAAAATATAAGTGAAAATATATAAAGCTTAAAAAGGTAAAAAAATGTTTTGTTGATGCTGGGATTCGAACCCGGGTCTGGGACCGGTTCGTGTTTAATATCACAAGTTCAGACCAGTTGGTCTGAACACTGAGAACGATAAATCTTGGTTTAATATATATATATATATATATATAACTTGAAACTTGATTATATAATCTTTTTAAATGAAAAATAATTAAACGCGTGTTGAAGGACTCGAACCCTGGCCATCCGGCCGGTTCGCCTCTTGAGTGTAAGGGTCACACCAACTGATCTGTAGATCAGTTGGGGATGATTTATGTTCTGTAATAATTATATACACAAGACTGCAGAAGGTTTAACCCCAAATCAAAACCTTCGAACCCTAGGTTAATCAATAATCTGATTTAACAAGCAATAGCCCCTGATATGATGGGGCTATTGTTTGTAGGTGGCCGAAGATCAAAACCCATCAACAAAAAGACAACTTACAAAAAGAATTTCTTGATTATTGCTCGGTCAAACAGAAAAGTCAAATGCGAACGATTCTGGATTAAAAACCATTTGCTAGAAGAAATTGGATGTGGGGGTTTTTATTTCGACACATAGGGCTTGTTGAGGGATGCTCAATTTATAGATTAACCTACGGATCGAACATATTGGAAGGTTTAACTCACATTACTCGTATACGCGTAATTTAGACTGAAATAGGTATGTTTTAATGGTTAATTGGCGTGGTGATCAAGCAGACGAGGTCAACCTAATCATACCATAATCGAATCGAACTCATAACGCGGATTTGAATGTTGATTATGGGGAGATTGACTCGCAGTTGACTTCTCGCTAGTCAACTGAAATTCTAATCTTAATATAAGTATATTCCAATTCAATATTATCTCAACTTGAAGCTGTAGACCAGATGGTGGGACTGTTGTGGTGTGTGTTTGAACCGGCCATGGGCTCGGGTTCGAACCCCGGCCCATGCAATAATTTTTTTGACAATTATTTCACATATATATATATATATATATATATATATATATATATATATAATATAACCTTATAGTATGATACTAGGGGTCCAAATGCGTCCCGAAATATTTTTAAAGGGCACGATATTGATAAAAATTCGGCGTTTTATACAATAATAATCGCAACGTACATAGGATTAAATGCGAAATGTTATAGTCTCCCCTACTTTTAGGAACTTCGTCCCGGAGTTAAAAGAAAAACACAAGGTTGAGGGTGATTGGGTAGAAGTTGGGGCAACTATGGTTTGGAAGTTCTTTTATAGGTTTCGAATAATTTGGATAAGAGGTCGGGTATGCGTGAGCTTTAGGTTCGTCTGAAATCGCAAGGAGAGTAAGAATCTTAAATTTTAGGAGTCCTAAAAGGAATGAGTTGATGGACTATTGAAAGACTAAATGAACTACCAGGTAACTAAGGTTTATAATTGGTCAACTACCGAAAACCTTGATAGAATTTCACACTACCTTAACGTACCTATAGATTAATGATTACGTTCCGGACCGCAATCACCAATTTACCTTACATTAGGTTTTTGTGTCCTTCTATGACTCTACCGATTGTTGAGCAGGTTCGATAGCCTCCACCAGTCGTTGAGCAGGTTGTAGGGCCTCTCCCGACTGTTGAAAAGACATGATGACCTCTACCAATCGTTGAGTAGGTTATTTGGTAATCAACTAACTGTTGAACAAGTACTTCATCCTCTATCAGTGTAGCATTTATTGCAAATAGATAGTATGTTTATGTAAGCAAGTTTATAAGTATAATGAGTATAGTAGGGGAGTTGTGGTTGAATAGATTTAAATATTGATATAGTAATTAGTTCGCATTCAAACAAGCATGCATCCAAGTGTACTGATCATACTAGATAAAAGACAAAAATTTCAATACTTGAATCAAAAGCGTCAATACATAGAATTTTAAATGCAAAAATAACATTCAAACGGTGGAGCTTGTTGTTAAGTGGCTGGAGGGTCCCTAGCATGATTATTTGGAGCAGCAAGGGCATTTGCAGCAGGAATTCGACAAACATCCGCAAGATGCCCATACCTTTGACAATTGGTACACTGACGGCAGGGCACTTGGGTTGGGTGGTGATACTGGCAGGTGTCACACTTAGGTTGGTTCCCGTTATATTGTTTCTTGTTGGGTGGGGCAGTGGCGTCTATTGCGAAATTCCTGACCTTGCGCCTTCCATTGGTTGAGGCCTCAGTTTCAATTTCAACGGCAAGTTGAGGAGTATCCTTCGCAACAGTTTTCTTTTCCCCTTTCCGAGTCAGGGTTCCTGCCTTCACATGGTTATCTGTTAGGGTGGCCGCCAAACGTTTTGCTTCCTCCAAAGTAGCAGGGTTCCTTCCCCACACCGTGTCCTGAATCTGTATGGGTAAGCCACCAATGTATTTTTCGATCGCAATAGGCAAGGGGGTGACCTTGTGTGGTAGCAGTAGACTAAGTTCGTGAAAACGAGTGTTGTAGGCAAGGTTTTCTCCACTATCTTGGGCAAGATCGTGAAACTCGTCTTCCAACTTCTTGATTTCATTACGAGGGCATAACTCTTCCTTCATAATGTCTTTAGCTTGATCCCAAGTTAAGGCCAGTGCGACTTCAGTTCCACGGGTGCGCTTTTCCTCATTCCACCAAGTGAGTGCTTGTTTGTGAAGGACACTCATGGCATAACGGACCTTAAAGTTATCGGGACACTCACTGTTAATGAAGGTATTCTCAATACCCTCGAACCTTTGCAGAAGACCCGTAGCTCCTTCATCTCCGCTGAACTTAGGGGGATTACAGTTATTAAAGTGCTTAAGAGTGCAAGCTGGGAGACCATTCCCGTTTCCATTGTGGTTTCCATTACCGTTTCCGTTTTCGTTTCCGTTTCCATTACCATTTCCGTTCATCTGGATGACTTGAGCCAGTAAGTTAGGAACCAGAGTCCCGATCTGTTGCGCCATTTGTTGAGAAATGTTCGCAGCCAGCTGGGCATCAATACCATTGTTGTTGTTGTTATTGTTGTTGGTGTGGTTAGTGTCGTGGTTATGGTTGTTGCTACTTTCCTCTTGATTTTCACCACTGTTATTGCGAGTGCTGCAACAGGGAGGCATGATCTGTAAGAGACACAAAGAAATGAATGAGGTAATATAAGAAATGTAATCATTTATTCATTAATTAAAACGAATAAACGAAAACGTTGACTTATCAAAGATTCTAGATTCTAATAACATAGTGAAGACATGCTTTAGCCTATAAGTGAACACTCATCCCGAGAATTCCCAGGTAGGCATCCGGGTCCCTCGTCTGATTGGGATTTATGCGCAATGCCAGCCTAGACAGAAGACTCAGAATACAGGCGTTCACCCTTCCAGATTGCACGTGTTCGTTATTAAAATCTAGAACTTCGACGAGATCTCAAGGTGGTTCAGGCTAAGCCTGAGGATTTTTTCTTATTAGTCTAAGAGTGGATTCAGTGATGGAGAGCAATCTTCTTGTAAGGGTTAAAGTAGGGATAAGAAGTAGGAGGGAGATAGAGAATAGCAAGTAAAAGGAGCATGGCTCTGATACCAATCTGTAACACCCCAACCGATGGCGGAAACATCGAGGTGTCACGTATGAATGATTGTTTAGTAGTTCATGGTAATACATATGTTTACATAATCCTTTATTACAATATTGAATTACATTAAATGTCTTGAATGAAATCTAGTACATCCAATAATCAAACAAAGCTTAAGACTTCAAATATCTTCTCATGCTAGCTCTAGACTTCAAGCATCAGTAATTCCTATTGAGTTTGGAAAAAAATGGGGGGGAGGTCAACTAGAAGTTGGTGAGAATACATAAGCCATGTCAAGCAATTAAGTTTAAGAATAAAAGTTTAGCAATTCATATGTCTATCGTAAGTTTAAGTCTACATGAAGTGTTGAATGCACATAATCAAACCTCTGACTACTTTAGGTCCATCCCATCATCCACGGTTCACCTTAATGTTATGTTGGAACGATAACAATCACCCGCGCTCCCCATAAAAGATGGTCAACGAATCTAGGTGGGATTGTCAATCCAATAGATCTATTATTGAGTATCGCCGGCTTGGCCATAGCTAATTATTATGTATGTTGAAGCGTAAGTCGAACTGTTGTTGTCTAAATCATGAGGCATTAAAGTTTACAACTAGACATGTATGTAGAATTGCTTAAGTATAATGTTGCAAGCATAAAGAATTGCGTAAACATGGTTACGTAAACTCACCTTAGCAAAGTATTAAGTCTTGAGAAATAGAATATGTGTAGCCCCAAAGTTGCCAAGTATTACCCTATGTATAAGGTAAAAAATAAGTCTAAGTCTTTCTAGTCTACAAGTATTTTCTAGGGTTTCAAATTGGGGATAAGTATTCGTTTGATTAATAATTAAATTGTTTATTAAATAAAAGAAATTCGATAAATAAATAAACAAAAGTCTTTGTGTAAACTTTAGATTAAAGATGGTCACAATATAAAGTTTTAAATATGAAAATAATTTTTATGAAATTATTTTCTTAAAAATAGAATATTTAATCTATTTATTTCAATTTGTCAAAATATAACTTTAATATTTAAAAATATTAAAATTAAAGAATTTTTCAATTAAAATTTGTATTTCTGTTCTAAATAGACAGAAATAATTTATATATATTTTTGGTGCAAAAATATTGAAAAATGAATTTATTATGATTTATTTATGATTAAAAATAACAAAAAATGATTAAAAATATTAAATAAATGATTTTTCAGAAATAAAAATCATTTCAGAAATGTTTAATCTTTTATAAATTCAGAATAATTTTTGTGGAAATTTATATAATCGTTTTGATATTTTTATAGAATTTTATAATTAATATTGAATAAACTTGAAATATTTATTATATATATTAAATAAATAATTTTTGGAAAACTAAAAATTGTATGTTAAACTTTTCTACTAGAATAACATAAAATAATTTTTGTAGAATTTATAAAGGAGTTTTAGTATTTTAAAACAGATTTTAAAAATATAAGTGAATATATATAAAGCTTAAAAAGGTTAATCAATATTCTGATTTAACAAGCAATAGCCCCTGATATGATGGGGCTATTGTTTGTAGGTGGCCGAAGATCAAAACCCATCAACAAAAAGACAACTTACAAAAAGAATTTCGTGATTATTGCTCGGTCAAACAGAAAAGTCAAATGTGAACGATTCTGGATTAAAAACCATTTGCTAGAAGAAATTGGATGTGGGGGTTTTTATTTCGATACATAGGGCTTGTTGAGGGATGCTCAATTTATAGATTAACCTACGGATCGAACAAATTGGAAGGTTTGACTCACATTACTCGTATACGCGTAATTTAGACTGAAATAGGTATGTTTTAATGGTTAATTGGCGTGGTGATCAAGCAGACGAGGTCAACCTAATCATACCATAATCGAATCGAACTCATAACGCGGATTTGAATGTTGATTATGGGGAGATTGACTCGCAGTTGACTTCTCGCTAGTCAACTGAAATTCTAATCTTAATATAAGTATATTCCAATTCAATATTATCTCAACTTGAAGCTGTAGACCAGATGGTGGGACTGTTGTGGTGTGTGTTTGAACCGGCCATGGGCTTCGGTTCGAACCCCGGCCCATGCAATAATTTTTTTGACAATTATTTCACACATATATATATATAATATAACCTTATAGTATGATACTAGGGGTCCAAATGCGTCACGAAATATTTTTAAAGGGCACGATATTGATAAAAATTCGGCGTTTTATACAATAATAATCGCAACGTACATAGGATTAAATGCGAAATGTTACAAGGCGATGGTGACAATAAAAAAATGCTATGCTCATTGTTTTGGCGTGGCAATTATATTATTTGCAGCCACAATGAACTGGCGTTTCTAAGCCTTTGAGTTGCAGTTTGTATCCATGGGATTATTAATTATCCTATCCTATATATTTATATACCAAGCCTGACGAATAGTGCCTCTGCCACGTGGCAGAGGCTGGTTAGGTTTTTTTTATCGTTGATGAATATCTTTTGAGTTTGGAAAGCTTTGACACGACTTGTGAACTAATACGCTGATAGGCGATGATGAGATCAACATAATTGCTATATTCATTGTTTGGGCGTGGCAAATATGTTATTTTCAACCACAATGAACTAGCACTTCTGAGCCTTTCAATTACTGCATGTTTCTTTGAAATGTGAGATGGTAACGAAACGATTTTGTTTGGAATTTTGTTGCTAAAGGGTGTAGCCTCAATTGAGTTTTGACTGAAAATTATAAAAGTATGTTTTAATTTCCTGTTGTAATTATTTGGGCTATACACAAGTTTATGATTAGGATGTGAATTCGGGTGGTGACGGTGACTCCAGCGACTAGGTTTGCGGTCATTTGTTGATTGGTCCACTGGTGCTCCCACCGCTTGCTGTTGCTTCCACATGTTAGCAATAATTCGTTTTTTTTTCTTATGTGGCAATTATCTTTGTGTGAGGTGTTTAGGGCTTGTAACGTGACGGGGTCTATGTTCTTTGGATGAATGATTAGTTGAGATTTTGCTAATTGTAAGTAAAAAACACCTGAATTTAGGGATATTTGAATTATTATTCGTTTAGCCTTCGTGATGGCTGATGTTTATTCACTTGCAAGAAACGAGACGGTATCTTTGGCATTGTGTGATTTGTGCAGGAAGCAAGTATGATGTCAAGAATAAACATTTGATTGTTTGATTGTGTGTAGGCGGCAAGCAGGATAATTATGAATAGAGGTATGTCATAGGTTTGAATATGTATGGTGGATGACTCTTTTATAGATGAATGAAGTACTCTCTGTTTATGTCTTGTGTATGTGTGTGTATATATATAAGGTCAAATCCTATGTTATTTTGGTCTTGGCCACAGATATCAACGGATGGACTTCAGAGTACCACCACCTCTGAGAAGCTACTGTGATAGTGGCATAGCATCCAAGTAATGCATTTTTAAATTTTATATCCCCAGTCTTTAGGAAGGATGTCCAATTTCTTGAAGGAAATAAGACAAACTTTTAAGGTTGTCCATCATCCGGTTTGGCCAGTTATGAAAAAAATTATGTGCCAAATCTCTAACTACGGTTTCCGGATTTGACAAACGATACTGGTCAGATTGGGTGGCCTGGCCGGACCGGCAGCTTTTAGTAGTTTAATATACTTTTTCAATATTTGTTTTTTTTTCAAAATCGTTAGTTTGTTTGAAAAATTTAGTCTACTATATATACGTAACCTCATTATACAAAAATGATAAAGGTTAAAACAACCGGTTAAGCCATCAAAATCGCATTGTGATCGTAACCATATAAATTACATACGGGTGAAATGGTCAACTTGATTTGGTTTGGGCGGTTATGGTTTGAACACTCCTAATACTAAAAGTAATAATTTAAGATATCCATTTTGATTTGTTTTGCAGGTTGAAGCACAAATGGGGGGATTTATGTGCCTTTTGAGTTTTCCCATACAAATGTCAAACATCATTCCAGTTTAATGAACTTGCCGATGATTATATTCAACAAGAGATTAAAAATCCCGTGGCTCAAACATCTTGCACTGTAAGTTATATTATGCTTTGCTTCATTTTACATGTGTGTGAGTGTGTAATATGTAAAATCATTTACATTGCAGTTAGCAGCCGGTTGGTTCTCTCCACAAATCCTTGAGATTTTGAGGTTACACGTTAAAGTGAGGTTTTTATCGGTATATCCAAATCCCGGTGTAGAGTCATTTCAGAAATCGGCTTCTTTACATCTTGAAAAATTAAAAGGAACAATAAATGTGATAAAAGAAAAGATAGTCAATAGAGATATGAGTTTAAGAATTGTCTCCCTCTTTACGTTTTAAGAAATTGTTGTCATGCAAAATTGTTGGTTTGACGTAGCTGAGTATGCAGATGTAGTTCATGCTAAGGAGAATGAAATGAATAACGATGAAGATGATGACATGGAAGATGATATTGAGGATGAAAATGCAGATGAAGATTTTGTTGCGTATGAGGGACTTGATATGGTAAATATAATCCTATCCCGTTTCTATTTAGGTTCCATATTGATGGGATTGGGTACCGAATAGACCATTCCGCATACCCAAAACCCGAAAAAAACACCACTACGTGGAGAAGGCCTGCGCGCAAGGAGTGGTCAAAGCATGCTAATGCCTGGTCAAAGGTCAAGTCTTGGTCAAAGGCGGATTTCATGCATGGTCAACTGCCATGCATAAATCACGTAGACTCAATATTAAAGGCGGTACAACGTTCCATCATTCCCATTAATTTAGCTTTCCTTATATCGCCATACTAACACCATTAAGGGTGATGGAGACAACCTAACCACGGTTAGGACTTGGGTAATGGTGGCATACGAACTCTCCTATAAAAGGGATCATATCCCTAGTAGGAGAAGACACTTTCTGCTAACCCGGAGAGCTATCACTAAAGATAGTATCCCCATTCACCCCGTTTTTGTCATAAACTGCTACCTTGTGTAGTCGTCTCCACATCCACAATTAACTCTTGTATGCAGGTTCCTTCAATTCGTAGCTGCTAGTGAAGGATCAACCCAGTAGATACGATAATCTTATCATCCCTAACCGGTGGTAAGACTATTTGTTTCTTCATTGGTGCCATCCCTTACGGTTAACAAATCTTTTTTAAACTAGCAACCATGGCTCCCTCAAAGGATGCAAACAACAGACTGCTGAAGTAGATGCAACAATCGACGATGAAATCCATGACGTCACACCAAACACCGTCACCAAAAACGTGGCTCAGAAACAGCCAGCTTCAACATTTCAATTCAACCCAATCAGGGGAGGACTTACTGGAGGAAAGAAGAAACAAGACAACCTATCTCCGGTAGATCCGGACGAGTGGTTGGCCCGGCAAAGTTCAAAAACAATTGCCGAGTATCAGAAGATGGTAATGGAAAAAGCCAAACTTTATGTCCAAAAGACATTAAGCTTTGACACAAGGGAGGATGATTCAGAATCACCTCGGGGAAAACAACAATGGCTGTCATACTAATGGGCCTCGTCAGGCGGTACGTGGTGGAGACCGTGGTAGAAATACTCGTGGTCAGGACCCCGTCAACCTGAATGAGGAACCAGACGGCTATGAATCAGAAAATGAGGTGCACCACGACTCCAATCGAAAGCAACATTCTAAATCTTTCGCCAGTAACCCAACACCAAAAGACAATGATCTCTACAAGCCGTACATGCCAAAAACTTTTGCTGAGATATCAAAGTTCTGTGCGCGCATCGCGCTAGCACCAATGCCTCAAGAGTGTAAACTCCCAAGCACGATTGGGAAATACGATGGTTTACGTGATCCAGACGATCACTTACATGCTTTTGACTGCGCAGGCAGTTCTAAGCTATGGCCTATACAAGCCTGGTGTCATCTGGTTGTGCAAACATTAACAAGGGCAGCTAGGGTCTGGTACGAAAGTTTGCCTGTCAAAAGTCTGCTAGACTTTGATGATCTCATAAGAAAATTCAAAAAATCACTTTTCACACTTGCGTAAACACAAGAAGGACAAAGCACACATCCTCTTGTGCGCACATCATGAGAATGAATCTCTAGGAGACTACATCGTCAAATACAACAAGGAAGCCCTTCAGCTAGGCTGCGGAGAAGAACTTACCCGTGCAGCATTCATACACGGGGTAAGAAATGATGATTTAATGAAGTGTCTGATGGGAAAAGATGGCGTGCCACACGCCTGGGACGAAGTGATCGAAGCTGCAAAGGTATACGCATCCTCCGAAAGATCTTTCCATCAGAATAAAAACCAACACTAGAGCAGCAACCATCATCCACCCTCTAACAATAGAGGGAAAGGAAAACAATCCGTCTGGTCGAGAATTTCTGGCACGGCAGAGGAAGGAAAATACTCTTCTGCGCAATACGCGCAGAACATACTTAACTCGAGAGGGCCTCGTGATCATAAAGGGCACTCAAAGAAAAATTACATGTGGACCCCGCTGTCTAAAACACCATCTGAAGTATTGAATACCGAACAGATTCAATTTCCAAAGCCGCAAGAGCTCCGAGGTGACAGACGGAATGTGGACAAGTCCAAATACTGCGAATACCATGAAGACTATGGCCATCTAACAGACAATTGTTATAGTCTGAAGATGGATATAGAAAATGCTATAAAGTCTGGGCAGCTAGCACACCTCGTGATCGACGATCCACGCTGTCTTGATAATCACGCTCGGCTGGTGGGACAGACAATGTCACAAACTCTTGAGCATCGAGTGCATTTGTGAATCGGGTTGTATCCATTATGTCCCAGCGCGGCTGATACGGCCTCGGTTGGTCAGTACCACGCGAGGAAAACTTCCCCCGCCATTGACCGGACTGGCCGGATTTCCAACTACCCTCCGAATGAGCTTTTCTATATATCACCATTGAATCTTCCACGGTCCGCACAAAGGTAGAAGGATTCTCCTTGGCATTCTCAGCCTCTTTCTCACTTGGCAAATTAGTAGCAGCTTTTGGCCCTTACGGAGAAGCAACAACAGGTTTTTCAGTATTCAAATTAGGGGTAGAGGACTCATCCACCTTCTTCCCAGCTGCCTTTTCCAAAGCAACAGTCGAATCATCTATAACCGGCTCTACCTGAGGTGCTACATTCTCCTCAACCATTAACTCGGAAACATCCATACTCGTCACATTCTTCATTGGATCTTCAACTGCACCAACATTCTCAGTAGTTGGAAGATCTGAAGATGATACCTTTTCAAGGACAGAAGAAGTCCATTCCGAGCGGGACTCCGCAAATGAATGTTGTCCTACATAAAAAGCTATTATAAAAGTTATATGAAATAACAACCAAATTACTAAAAGAAAGGCTATGTTTATCATACCTGATAAATGCCTCAAAGTCTTCATAGGAAGATTCTGGCGCACAGGTGGGGGTTTCACAGCCACTTCAAGTTTACGACCCTTTAACCCAGCTAGGGGCTTAAAAACATCAATAGGAACAGCTGCAATGGGCTCTGGGCGTGGCACCACAGTTGTTTCTCCAGATGGTTGCGGGACTTGGACTTGCTTCTGCTTAAATTCATCCATTCTCTGTTGAAACAATTCCGCAAACACATCCTCCGACTGACTCACAGGTGACGAACGCCTGGTGCATTTATGCTCCAACTCTGTGTCAGACTCTGTGAGTTCATCCTCCACTTCTTCAACAATAATGGGAGCGGTTGGTGGTTTGGTCTTCTTACTCACCTTGGCACGCGTCTTGGAAGTACTCGTGCCTGACGCGGAAATTACATATGTATACATCAACCTATATGTGAGAAAATTAACAAAAAACTACAATAACTAACCAACGGGTTCCCGACGCTCAGAGGTAACTTCTTCAACTTCGACGGAAACCTTTCTGCGGAGTTGAACACCCGCACCTATCACGAAGAACGCGCAAAATCAGCACGCGGGCTGCGTACCTACCCGCGCATCCTTCGCGCACGCATGATACTTAGCAAAACGAACGACACAGATGCAGTTTTCTTACCTGTTCTAGCATAGTGCCTGGGGGGATCAATGGGGTTTGGAAACAAAAAATTAGAGCTCATCCTCTCCACCAATCCTTGTGCACCTTCAGCAATCAGAGTATATAAGACTTTTGCCTCAGCCCTCTTCGCAAATAAGTCAAAAAGAGATACACCTGGCAACAGTTACAACACACAGCCTCAGCACAATGCACGCCAAATTTAAAACAAAAATAATAATGTCACCATCAGGAGGGTTAGGATCATGTCTGTCCGGACAGATAAGGCTCAGCCCTAGCAAAGCCAACACACTCTCTGGACACTCGTCCATCACCAATGGAGTGGCATTATCACAAAGTGACTTATACCAGGCTTGCTCTTTATACCCCTCCATCGGTGGTAACTCTGTAATCTTCTCCTTCAAACCAACCACCATCCACTAGAAAGCAGCATGTATAACACCACGGTGGATATAGAAGAATTTATCCTTCCATTCATACACGGATTTCAAATTCTCAGACACCAGCTGCTTCACCTTCCTGCGGGCACCCAAGCTATACCAACCATTCCCACCACGGGCAGCCTCTAGAACGTAAAATACATTCAATCTCTCGAATGTAGGTTTGATATTCAATGCCCTACAGGTAGCTTCAAAGTGAATCAAATGACACCACCCAAATGGGGTTAATTGTGTCGGATGGATGCCATACGTCAGAAGAGCGTTCACCACAAAATTCGTGGCTGGCAGACGAAACAACACTTAGAAAAAGCAGCTGCATATAGAGTTATTTTGCCGGGAGGTGCCTGTAAAACAGTTTTACCTTCTACTGGAAGCTCTGGTTCCCATTCCTGCAAAATCCCATTCTGATCAAGAAACCCAGAAAATGAGGCTTCATCCCACTTAATTGTCGTGGCATCAATACTTTTTGATGATTCTTTTCCAGAATCTTTCACAGAATCAGAGGTCTTGCTTGACTCGGGGATGTTTTGTGTATCTTGAGATATGGCTAACTTGAAGAAGATACAAGGAAGACCAGAGAAAGAGACGTTAAAGTGAATTTCAAATATGAAATGAGTAGAAATGGGAAATGGCAATTTCGAAATTTAATATATAGGCTTGGTAATTAATGCAGCTGATGTCAGGATTAGTGGGCCAGCCATACCTTTTTGTACATGAGCCCAATAGGGGAAGTGACACCTGTACATATGGAGACAAACAGACGCCACACGGGCCTCATGCGCCCACTCGCCTGACAAACCGCCGAACAACGTGACTGCACACATCTCAACTGTCACCAGTCACGTCAACCCCACTCGCCAGGATGACCACACGTTTTCAAATTCATGGGGAATCGACAACTGTCCACAACCAAGTGCTGACGTGCCTTACATCTGCGGAGTTTTGACGTAAATTCACAATATCCGTTCTCCGCAAAACTTACTGCAGCGCAAGAACTATTCATCACACTCGTACGCGCAATGTAACCTTAAACAAGCTGTCATCAAGGACCTATGTTTTATAAGTCCAGCATCCCTCCTATCTCATCATAACTTCTGAGATAAGAGACACGCTGGACTGGGGGACTTGATGGGATTTGGTACTGAATAGACGATTCCGCATACCCAAAACCCGGAAAAAACACCACTACGCGGAGAAGGCCTGTGCCCAAGGAGTGGTCAAAGCACGCTAATGCCTGGTCAAAGGTCAAGTCATGGTCAAAGGCGGATTTCATGCATGGTCAACTGCCATGCATAAATCATGTAGACTCAATATTAAAGGCGGTACAACGTTCCATCATTCCCATTAATTTAGCTTTACTTATATCACCATACTAACACAATTAAGGGTGATGGAGACAACCTAACCACGGTTAGGACTTGGGTAATGGTGGCATACGAACTCTCCTATAAAAGGGATCATATCCCTAGTAGGAGAGGACACTTTCTGCTAACCCGGAGAGCTATCACTAAAGATAGTATCCCCATTCACCCCGTTTTTGTCATAAACTATTACCTTGTGTAGTCGTCTCCACATCCATAATTAACTCTTGTTTGTAGGTTCCTTCAATCCGTAGCTCCTAGTGAAGGATCAACCCAGTAGATACGATAATCTTATCATCCCTAACCGGTGGTAAATACTATTTGTTTCTTCACATATGATTTTTACTAGAGGTGAAATCGATTATGTATTATCTCTAATGGAAATGGGTCAAATGGGTTGAACAGGTTCGACATGTCAACTCATCTGAAATGAATTTCAACGCATAAAACCTACTCAATCGTTTAAATAAAAAATAGACTTCTTTATAAAAATATATCTTTTAAAGTCATATTTTAACGCACTCTGAAAGAAAGTGTTCCCGACCCGTTTGTTTCGTTCTATGCGTAATTACCTTTTTTGACCAGCTACCCTATCCATCAGACCATCTATTTTGTCACCATATTAAAAAAAACATCAGATAATAATTTTTTCTAATTTGTTTTTCTGTTGTGCGTGTTTCTAGGGTGGTGAGGGGACGGATACTTTACCAGAATCATCTTGTATCCTTGATATAATCATTATTTCTTTGATGTTAACATTTCTATCGTTACCTTCATTTCTAGTGAATTCTTGCTAATATTAGTTTTAAAAAGCGCACTTGAGTCGTGCCTAGGCGCCCTCAAGTGAGAGCTTCATCGCTTGACTGCTTGAGGTGACTGCATAGGCACGTGAACCTTGTACATGGGCACATTTGCGCTAGAGGCTGTTCCTATATTAAAATTTACATAGGATTTATTTATATCTAAAATATGGATACATGAAGATAAAACCTATCAGAAATTTGAAAAACAATACCTTTTAAATACCTTGTGCCTCATGTGCATGATGCCTGCGCTTAAACCTCGGCTCCATGGACCATATCACCTCGGTGTGCCTCTTGCTTTTTAAAACCAAGTTTCTGATTGAAGAAAGAACTCGGCAATCTGGAAATGTAAAATCGATGCTTCATTCGATTGTTTTCCTATGTGTTCTAAAGATGTAAACCAAGAGAATGTTTCAAAGACATATCTGCAAGAATTATTTGGTAGCTTTTCAATCAATTGAGGTTTACAAGATGCTGAAAATAGTGATGAAGAATATCATATATTTGATGGATGCAACTTTGAAGATGAAGATAATAATTACTAATATATTCTTATGTAATGGTATAAGAAATATGTTCCCAATAGTAACTCCAGCTAGCCCGCTTGGTCCAAGTGTGATGTTGCTGTGACTAACTATCTAAGATATTTAGGAGTTTAGTTAACGAAAATATTTGTTTAGATTTTGGTTTTAAAATTGCTGCATATAAGGAGTCAATTGGTTGTCCAAAATCAATATAATTAGAATGTGTTCTTATATCTGTTTGTCTATATCTTAGGTGACACAACAAATTATGCCAACAGACCAACTCCACACAACTAAATGCCTACCCAGAAAGAAGTATTTTTTTTCCATGCCAGGAAACATGTGTATGGAAAACATATGCTAAATATGTTACTAACAAACATAACTGTGCAACAACTAACTCAAAGGTCCGTTGTATGACCGCTTTTTTGGACAACCGTTAAATCAAGAATCTGACGTATGACTGTTTTCTTTGGGCATGTTATTTAATGCTATCTCTATTCGCTCACAAACATATTCAAAAGTTGCGCAACGCGCAACTCAGTAACCTACTAGTTTTCTTTATATATCTAGCATATGTAAGTGTTATTGAATAACTACTACATTTTCTTTATATGTCTAGCATATGTTAGTGTTTGTGATTTGGTTCCTTCAAAACTCAGAGAATAACCACTTTCTGCATATCATTATAGGAGACAAAATCAACTCATATATTAAATTGGATTTTTTTAATGTGTAGTGTCCATGCCAGCCAGGAATAAAGAAAATGTGGTTTCTATGTGATGAAATTCATGAAAGAGATTGTTCAAAGAGAAGTTGAAATATTGGACAATGTAAGTTGAGTCAAGTTTTAGTTATGTTAAAAGTAATGGATCCGACTTATGTTTCTTAATTTATGTTTGCCAATATCTTAAACTGGATACTTTATACTTGGACGCCTTCGACTAATGTATTAGTCTCAGGTTGGGAGGGGAGTGGATTCTTACGCGGATGACGATATGGATGGAATTCATGAAGAATGGTCAAGTTATGCCGTACATTTATTTTTAAGTGATCGAAACTATTTTGAAGGCAAAAAATACAATGCGCGTCAATATTTAGTAACCGGTAAATATTTGTATGTGTTAGATTTGACAAATGTTGACTTGGATTGCTTTTTATTAATAAATATGCAATATATAAAGAAATATGTTATTTTGGTATTATGATGATTCTGCAAAAAAAAAAAAAAAAAAGGGTTTATATTTCTAGGAGTAAATTTGTAATCCTGCAAAAAAGTTTATTTTAGCTTAATAAATTCTTGACACGCAAAATAAATGTCATAGATTACTGTCATATAAAGATGACATACAAAATGTATCATAAACGCATGTCAAAAAAGATTGTCATATGCGAGTGTCATAAACAAATGACATGCACTACTAGAAAAATACCCCTATCTTGACACACATTTTATGACACGCACTGATTTATGACACTAAAAAACGTGTGTCATAAAAAAATTGTCATGGTTTATAAAATTTGGTTAATTAATGACATGCATTTTTGCGTGTCATGAATTAAGTGTCAAGAAATAGGAACATGACAGAATGAAAAATTGTGTATCATCTTATTATTGTCATAATTTAATTTCCTAAAAATTTAAAAATTTTAACCTCCCACCTATATATTTTCTTTCCCTCTCTCTTCCCACCCATAACCCACATTACAACGCTTTCTTCCTCTCTCTCTCTCTCTCTCTCTCTCTCTCTCTCATTCTTCGCCTCTTTCTACTCAACAAAATCAAACACAATAATTTCTTTGGTGTTTTAAGGGTTATGCGGATCAGTTTTATGGTGGTGTGGGAGGTGTAGGATGATGGTTCTAGAGAGGGTGAGGTGTACACGGTGGTGGTTCTGGTGACTGGAGGCGTACGGTGGCGGTTTTATGGGGAGGCCTACAGTGGTGGTTTATGGTGGTTCTGGAGAAGTTATTTGGTCTTGGTGACACAAATCGATGCGTACAGGAGAAAGGAGATGAAGAGACGATGGCCATCCAGCGATTCCTTTCCCAATGGAGTTTCCATAATTTCTCGGTGAGTACTTAATGAACTTGTTAGACTTAAGCATTTGAATAAGTGTCGGTCTTTTTTCTTGCACACCAAGTGTTCGATTGGTGATGTTATAGCTTGTTTTATGTAATCTAGTATATATAATTCTTGCACACCAAGTGTTCGATTGAATGCCTAAGTGAAAATTTAAAAGAGTATGACATGTGTTATTGTATTCGGTTTAAGATTTCATAGTAGAACTTCATAGGATGTTCTATTTTTATTAGTAACTCAAAAGCAAGCTCGAAATTGAGATACAAAAATCCAGGAAGTAATGAGATTTTGATTAGTTGATTAATAGATACTGAGATATAAAATAATTTAGTTGTCTGTAGTTGCTGAAAGGTTTGTGGATAGCGGCATTAATATTGTTGTGGTTGTGGCTATCAACTATGATGTATGTATGATGATAAATCTATAGATAATTGCTTCCAAACTGCCCAAATTTGACTGCTTGTTTATATATATATATATATATAGCATTTGTTACTGTTGATCAATTATATGTGTATTTGTGCCTTTGTGGTGTGTCTTCTTGCTTCCATATTGTTTTTTCATACTGATCTGGGTAGCTGGATTTATTGCGTTTAACCTATTAGTCATGATGTAATATCAATAGAGATACATTAATTAAAGACCTCATGGTCTTGATTCGAATACCATGCTAGTTTGGTCGGTTACTTTTTAAGTTTAGTTTATGTGCTTCATTAAAACACTTAGTTAATTACACCGACTCTTTGATATATTTAAACATCTCATGACCCATTATGCATTCCTTCATATGCAGGAAAGACAACAAAAACTTGCTGAAGAGCAAAGGAATTTAGTACAACAACAATCACAAGCTAAGGCTCAATTATTGCGATATGAAGATGAATTGGCTAGGAGTCTCCTGTATGCTATTGTTTTTCTGCATTGGTATTATCTTTAAATGTAGTTTTGGTTTTCAATTGGTTAGAATTTGCATGTTGTAGGCTGAGTCATCTGTGCATGCTGGACCTGCTGTTTATATATCTCCATCAGGGCCCAATCCTATAATGGCCCAGGTTTGTTATACTCTCTCTCTCTCTCTCTCTCTCTCTCTCTCTCTCTCTCTCTCTCTCTCTCTCTCTCTTGTGAGTGTGAAATTTACTGCTTTCATGCAGCCCTTTCCTCTACAAACCAATTCACTGTTTGGCGGTAATGCTACCCCCTTCAATTCTACGGGGTTTGGTCCTGTTGGCATTGGTGCTGTTCTAAGGCACATAAATGTTCATATCCATGCAGGTATTTAAATAAAACTTCTTGTATTTACCCAATTATCTGTGTCTTTGTCACCAACGTCCCTCACATAATGCAAGTTTTTCGTAGGAGTCGGTCAAAGGGGAACTAATGTTGAGCCAAACCAAGGAGAACACGTTAATGGAACAGGTAACGTTACTGCATCGCCTTTTGTAATTAACTAGTACTTTTGCATAATGACAATAGTTGTCAAACATTTGACTATGCTTATTATCTATAATTGATCAACTGTAGCCACAACTGAAGTTAATTTGCAAGCTAGAGGAGTTGATAGCACGAGGAGTGAAAATCAGGCTTCTACAGGTATTATATTTATGCCTCCCTTCATAAACTAGTATTTTGCGTTATAACAACAGTTTACAAACTTTTGACTATGCTTATTATCTCTAATTGATTTGTTGTAGCTGCAACTGGAGTTAATTTGCAAGCTAGAGGAGTTGATGATAGCACGATGAGTGAAAATCAGGCTGCTACAGGTATTATGTCTATGCATGCTATGTTTAATTGGTGTTCTTACTTTTGGAAGTTAAAAAAAACAATAGATGAGACTTGAGAGTGAGTACAAGACATATAAAAATGACTAATGCAGGAAATATTCCTAAATTGTATTACAATTTACAACAGGCACAAGGGATTAGACATATAATCATTTGTTGGTTTTTGTGAATGCCAAAAAAAAAAAAAAAAAAAAAACACAATCTGTCGCAACAAATAGATAGAATGCTTATTAAAACAAGTATGATAATTGACTTAAGACTGAATACTACTATACAATCATTGGTTATGTTTAATGTGAATGATTTCACAATATAGACCTCGGGCCATACTTTACATCATCAAATCAGGCGAGGATTTCAGGATCGCGACATCAACAAAGATGCCAGAAGAGTCATTAATATGAAAAGAACAAGCAAGACGAGCAACTGAAGAACAGATTCAAGCTCAGCTAAGACAGATAGAGAAGGAGAGAGCTGAGATAGAACGTGAAACTTAATTCATCTAATCAGTTAGGCAACACGGAATGAAAAAAAAATAATGGAATGATCCATTGCATTCAGTACTCATGTTTGGTCAAGCATGGGTAATGGAAAGAGTCACTCAAGTATGTTGTTTAATATGTAATTTTATCTTAGTTTGCTGTCATCAATATATAAGTCATCATTAGGCGCAAGGCTGTGTATCTTCTTTCCGGCACCAAAAAGTTTGTTTGTCATCAACGTCCAGCTCTCCGATTGCGCTCATGGTTAGTTCGTCATTGCATACACATGCTATTATAAACTCGCTTGATGATTGATTGTTGGATATATATTGCAGGACAGCATGGCACCCCATTGAAGACTGGTTAGGGCTGTTGAAAGACGAACAAGATGAACGTCTCACAGTCTCCTTCTCGCCACATAATTCTGCGCAAAAACGATGAATTTGACAGCATTTGTGGAGTTCATAATGCCTGGACAAGGCGTTATTAGGCCGCCTTCTCCGAACCGGTAACATTCAAGTTCTCCTATTTTCTTTAAGTTTATAATCACATGATGTTAAGATAAATAGCTCTAATTTTTGTTAACTTTAGTGATACAGTTGCTAGAGTCAATTTTTATGGTTAACCAAAAACTAATATTTAGTGTTCTAATACACATGATTATATGAATCAGCTTACAAACGGAAGATGGGACAAACAAATCATTTATCAGTTAGTTCATAAATGTTTGGTAAAAATTATAATGACTTTTTGCATGGATTAAAATATCTAAACACTCCCTCGGCCATGTAACGAGTTTGAATGTCTTTGACTTTAATTGTTAGTTATGAATTTGAGTTTACGTTGTTTAATTGTTGGATGTAAAATGCGGGTTGCTTAACACTCCCTCGGGCATATCCGTTGTTGGAGTACATTAGGCCTGAACGGATGGTGGTTAGTGATGAGGGTTTGGAGTTGGTTTCGAAGGCCTTTAAGAATTTTAAGGTGTTGGTTTTGAGTTCTTGTGGGAGTTTATAACTGATGGACTTGCTGCTAATTGCAGGTTAAATTTATGTCATTGTACTGATTTTGTTATGTGTAGGTGAATTTGAATGTTGAGGATCATAGTTAGAATGTTAATAACTGATTAAATGCAGACATTGTTGCTTGTTGGTAACATATTTGCATCTGGTTTGTTAATAATGTTTAGTGTTACAACATTGTTTCATCTTATTAGTTTAATTGTGTCTCAGGTTGGGGGAGGAGTGGAGGTTTACTCGGATGCGGATATTGATTATGTTCGTGAAGAATGGTCGGGTTATGCCTCGACCTTCATTTTCAAGTTATGATCCGTATGTTTAGGCTTACTCATCGACTAATGTAATGTATTGATACAATGTTTTTGTAACCCTTTGTGGTAGGATTCGACATGATTGTAATGGGTTTTTTGATGGTATAATATATGCAGCTTTATTATTAAATTTATTGTTTTTGTAATTATAAATATAAATTATATCCAGGGATATTATTTATTTTAAAGAAAAAAAAATTTTAGGTAAAAAAACATGACACGCAAAATAACTGTCATAAAAGTGTGTCATAAATTCATGTGTGTCATAAATGTATGTAAAAAAAATGTCGTAAATGAGTGTCAAGAATGTATGTCATTAAAGAATGTGTTATAAATGCGTGTCAAAAAAACTTGTCATAAAGGAGTGTCATAAACGCGTGTCATTAAAAGATGACACGCGCCTGCATGTCATAAACCTTTCTTGACATGTTCTTCCTTGACACTTTTCTGTGTGTCATAAACACCCTTTTATGACGCGCAATGCGCGTCAAGAAAGGGGTATTTTTCTAGTAGTGATGCAAGAAAGTGTCGTGTTAAATTTATGCACCGCCATCATTGACACTCTTTTTTCTGTCATCGGACCCCTTTCTTGACATGCAACTCGAATTAAGAAAGGTGTTTTTTTTAGTAGTGTAGGTACGGTTTATGTTATTGTTTATAAGTTTTTCAGCTTAGATACTGATATATTACACATATTGAATATAATATATTAAAAAGTTTGACATAAAAATTTAAGAATTATAAAACGATATTTTAAGATTGAATTTAACTTAATTCACGCATAAATTACTATATTTAATACTAGTTTTTATCCCGGGAGCGTCCCGGGTTGAAATATTTAATATGACATAATAAAATTTATTAATATTATTTTTATTATTAACAAATCTTTGACATAAGTTATCATATTCAAATATAAAAAAAAAACGAATCTCTGCACCGGGATATAAATCTAGTGCCATTACAAATGAATTCGATAGTTTGTAATCGATAATTCTAAAAAAAGTAACATGAAATAAGAAAAAAAAAGTTAATTATTGAAATATCGAACGCATTAGTCTAAGGATTATGTGATGCGTTAAAAAATTCATGGGTATATGATCGGGTATATAGTTCGGGTATTTGGGTATGTTGTTTCGGGTAATCGGGTCGGGTATCACCTAATCCCATACCCGACCCAAACCCACAATTTTTTTAAAACTAATCCCAAACCCGACACAATACCTGTCGGGTTACAAAAAATAGTCATTTTTTTCTCTGTTTTTTATATAACACTATGGTACTCGTTGGAAAGATAATAAAACGCTCGTTAATTTGGTGTAATTTTTTTTCTTTAAAAAATCTCGAATATAAAAGATATTAACGTTTAAAAGTTATGGGAGGAAACATGAGAGAAAATAATAAATGTTTAATATTTAGATTTAGTAGAATAGGTATTTAATAGATTAGGTTAAAGATTATAATAGATTAGGTTAAATCATATTTATTCATTTTTTTTAATTGGTTTAGATTTGCCACATCACATCCTATGTGGCATCTCTCAAAGAAGAAATTGCATAATATTATGACATGTAGGATTATTAGCTTTGCAATATATATATATATATATATATATATATATATATATATATATGTTGTTGCTTACAGCTATGAACACAAATGGTGTGAAATAAGAAAAGGGCAAAATGAACCCTAGAGCATTCATATCAGGTTCTCTATCTCCATCCACTCACAATCACTCATTATCACATAGTACAATAAAAATCACATCATTTCTCTCTTCTTTTCAATTAAATAATATTTTTCTGTATTTTATCATTACATTTTATCTCTAATTCACTCAAAATTCTTTCAAAATGTATTAAAAACTATAGAGGGTGAACAATTCCATATCGAATATAGAAAAATATACAGTTGAAATGTAGCATTTTCTCTCTTCTACACTCATAACCAATTACTATCACATATTAAATATGGAAATTTGACTTACAAAAATATGCAGAACCTATTGTGAATTCTCTTAGGCTTATAGAATTACGTACGTACTTCAACCAGTTACTTATTTATTAAATAAGGAATTTAAATAACCACTAAACAAAAATTTCAACATTAACATGCTTATTATTTCCGTTCAAAAAAAAAAACATGCTTATTATTTGATAGGAATCAACTAACTAATAAAGAAAATTGCCATAATAATGTTACCTAAGCAACAATGCCAAATCAAACAAAGACAGAGAATTTAAAAACACAATAATATTAACAACCAATTAAACCTATTGTGAATGCTCTTAGACTCATCAGTTCTTTATCAATGGACCAGTTACAACCAAATCGTGGTTAAAGTAAACAATATAATAATGAGTTGATTATGCAATTTAACTATATTAATGTATGAACGGATTGAACAGTAAATCGAGTGAACAGTAGGTTTCTAAGCAGATAATAAATACAATTTCTTATGAGTCAGGGTAAGATGATATGACTGTGATGCAGTGGTGAGGGTGTTGATGTGTGATGAAGGGTGAGCAGGTTCGACCCCTGTATTTGGCCGGTTTTGTTCCTTTTTTCAAATAGTGGTTTGTTTGTTTGTTGTCGTTTCAGTTGACCAGGGTTCGAGCCCTCTTTACATGTTTTTTTTCCTTCTTTTTTATACACTTAAGAAGGGTATTTTAGTCATTCGATGGTGTGAGTGGTGGTGCATTTGTGGAGTACGTGTCACCATCTGAGCCACTTTTTTGCCACCTACACTCCTCTGCTGTGTTTTAAACCCCTATATGCCCATTCCAACGAAAAGAGAAAAGAGAGAGAAAGAGAGAAAGATATATATATATATATATGTCGAGAAAAAACGGTTGTCAACTCCGGCGTCTAATTTGGCCGGCGATGGTCCGCTTCTTCTTTGGTTTTGTGCTTTAAACCACCATATTTTACTGATTTCAGAGACAAGAAACAGATGGATGCAGAAAGATGACGCTTTTTGTGTCCGTCATCCTTTCTGGCCGACGTGGTGTCCTCACCATTGTTGTGGGTTTCGAATATGATTTGTATCTATTTAAACCAAATTTTATTTTGGTGATGGTTGGTCGATGATGGTGAGCAATAGCTCATCTGAGACAGTCTTGGACCTACAACTTGATATTCATGAGTTTAAACCCTATTTTTTTTTTTTTTTTTTGTGTTTTTTCCCCAAATATGATGTTGGGTCGGTAATGATGCCATAGCTCGATTCAAAACGTTTTGGGGTTGTCTTTTAATTTTTGTTGTTGCTTGATAATTGTTATGATTGGTCGATGATGGTGTACTTTGGTTATCCTGAGACATCTTGAAGCTTTACCTTGACGGTCGAACTATTCAAGCGGTGGTGGTGCATGGCCTGATTTTTCAGAGTGTGGCGGTTGTTGGCCGAAGTTTGCAAGTGTTTAGATGTAATATTCTTCATTTGCGCAATCTATTATCTGACGAGTACCGTAAACGAAAATTGTATTGTTGGTGTTTGGTGTTAGTTATTATGTGAACTAGATTTTATGGAGAGAGAAAGGGATATAGTGGGATGATGGGTAGTTGGAAGAAGATGAGTACAAGAAAGTTGTTTGAGCTTGCAACGTCATTTTTTTTAATATGTACTGTAAATTGTGAATTGAAAAAAGTAAAAAGCAAAGATTCAGGAGAACAGGTCACTTCTCATACAGTTTAATTCCAAGGAAACAAAAAATAGTATTTGTCTTGCACTCTAATTATATTTGAGAGCAACCAAACTGAATTAAAATTAATTTTCTATTTTTTAATGACCATTTAGTTTAAGATTTTACTTACCAATTAATTTGCCCTTTCTATTATAATTTATTTTTATATTACTATTCTAATTCAAGTTGATTTTTTAAAACACGAATTTTTGTTAGTTAACATATTTTTCTTTAAAACTTTTAACATGCTTAGTTTTTTTTTTATGACGGGAACCGCATAGGTTAGGTGACAAATAAGTCATGGTTTAACGCGCAGCAGCGCGCGCGAGTTATAAAACCTAGTTAAAACTTGTAGAAACAAAAGTTGCCTCTTGCTTTCCTTTGGTGGCTGATTTTTAAGACTGAATAGACCAGCTGAACAAGTAAACCACTCAAGAAACACATATGAGTTTCACAAGCCATACAGGTTTTAAACATTGCCAAAAACTAATAATCAATGTAAAAGCAAACGTTCCATAGATATCAACTCTTTAAAATACCTTAACATATACACAAATACTATTATGAGTCAATCTCTATATAGATTTACCATTCTTTCGTTATAATTGATATTAGTTTTTTTTTTTTTTTTTTTTTTTTTTTGAATGGCAAATTTTATCACACCTTAATTCCACCTCACCTTGCATTTGCAAGGATTTGAACTCACAACCTTACATTTATAAGGGGGGGCACCATACCACTATACCAAGAGGACATGGGTTATTATTGATATTAGTTATATTATTTTTTTTTCTACAATGCCATTAATTGAATCTTCATCTTAGTACAATGACTAGGCATACCACAAATGAAGTAGTTAAAACCCTTCACAAGGGTAACTTTGTCTTTTCCACTTGTGTACACCTTGTTCCATTTGGTATTGTTGCAATGAACATACGCTCCACCTTCCACTACCACAACATTATGTTTTCCTTTTGGGTAGTTAAACACTGTTTCAGTTATAAAAAAACACACACACTAGTCAGTTAAACAACAAAAAAAAAACATGCAAATAAATATTATGTTTAAATTGGATAGTAAATATATAGGATGTAGAAAACCAATGTAACGATTTGTTTAAAGGATACCAAGGGTGTCACCGGCATGGAACGTCTTGCCCTTTTCCCAACCAGCGGCCATATTCATCGTCCAACCAGCTCTATCACCAACAACAAAACTAGCTGTCTCACATTGAAGAGCCACCAGTTGTAGAAAGATCATCGTCAGTGCCATTAAAACACTTCGTTTTCTGTCAGCCATAGTTCAGTCAAACAAGAAGAGATGGGGGCATGGTGAATTCTAATTTGAAGATTTTGTCGTATTATTTGTGGGATGTTTGTGTGGATATGAAACCTATTTATAGACCAAAAACTAATTGAAAAGTTTGTAGCAACTTTTGTATATAAAATAATCTATGATCGGACAATGGGTAATGATCTAATGCCATACAGGGAGAGTAAAAATCAAATACAAATGATTTTAACCTACTAGACAAGAGAAGTGAAATAGCATTTTTTATTTATTTTTGTTTTTTTTTTTTAACTTTTTCAATCTATTTAAACATGCTCTCTTGATAAATAATAAGACATAGAATTTTTTTTTGTCGTAATTGTGTCATTAGAGTAATTATATTAGTTTACACTAAAATAATAACCTAATTACTCTACACTATGTTTTTTAAATTTCAGAACTAAAATACATGTTTAACAATATTAAAAAAATTCGAAAAAATATAAAAAAAAAACAAAATAAAATCAATACCCTCCTTTATTTCTCACGTTAAAAGGCTATATATATAGGATTTAGTTCATCTGAGAACCTTTGCTAAAAAACAAAATACACTTTTTTGCTAAATTGCCCATTTTTCTTAAAGATTGTGTGTAAGGGCATGCTATTTTAATGTACATATGTGACATCCGTCACCCTCATATTTTTATCAAGTAGTCATTTATAGTCCTCATACTTGTGATCATTGTCAAATTTAATAAAAATTGAGTTTCATTCGATCCTTATATTTTTCTAAAGGATATATATCTTAATTGAATATGTATATGTTAATGCATTAAACGTGTCATAAATCTACAATCATATGCTATGGTAAAAGTTTTTGTTTATTTATTTATAGTTTTGTTGGTTTGAAAAGTTAAAAAAAGCTAAATCTTTATTTTTATAGTTTGTAAACATTTATGAGTTATAAAGGATGTTAAAGTTAATAAAGTTTAAGTTATAAAGTTAAAAACAAGTTTAAGTTGAAGTTATAGTATCAAGTTTCTTTTAAAAATTATAAGAACTTAGAAAGTCAAAGGTCTATAAATGAATTTTAATTCGGTCTTACAAAGTTAAGTGTTATAGTGTAACCGCCGGATCTTTATGATGAGTCAATGATGAGTTTCAACTAAACAAGCATATAAATTGACCTTGCTAAATCATTTTCTACACTCACTCTCATTCGAAACCCACAAAAATGATAGGCTTAATACGTCTAAAACCGGTGTAATCGACTCATTAAGTTTCAGTTTTAGTTATTTCGTCTTCGATCTCATTCGTGTCTGTAAGTCCAATTTTTTGTAGCCATTTTATTAGTTTATCATCATTCTTTCAAAGCCCTCTATAACAGACTTGTTATCGTGTTTGAATCGGGTTTATTAAATTTAGGGGTTAGGGTTAGGGTTCTTGTTTATTTGGGGAAGAAGATGATATAACATGTGGAAATTATAAACATTCACTTTTTGATTTTGAAAACAAAATAAGGTTATAGTTTAATGGTTTAGTGTATGGTTGTGTTGGGAACGGGCCTGGGTTTCAGTCCCCCTGAAAGCAAATCTGCATTTTTTTTTCTTCTTGTTATGTCCTTTCCATTTCCATTTTCTTATTTTTTTTAAATATATATAATATATAGAATTTGAAATATTCATAGAAAATTCATTTTTACTCCAAAAGTTATGAAAATTTAGGGGAAGCATCTTGACACCCTAAAGAAAATTATCATATTTTTATTTTCGGGAAAGAACATTATTTTCATATTTTTCTTGAATTAAATTGTTTTAATCATAATTAAATGATTAAAAATTCATTTTAGGTGATTTTAACCTCAAATTTTCTGGAGATTTATTTTTATGTATAATAAACTGAAATAAATTGTAATTTCTTAGAAAATGATTATTTTTTTTATTTTTACTATTTTTAATCATTAAAACACTATTTAAATTCATTAAATATGTTTTAAATACAAATAAATTGAAGAAAATTATGGAAATATTATTTTTAGTATTTCACATCAGAAAATAATTATTTTCATAAAAAATAGCATTTTTGGATCATGTCTTGTATTATTAAGCTTTATTTATGTTTAATTAGACATAATTAACCATTTATTTATTTGTACCATTTGACATCTATTTTATAAATACTTTTCTTATAAAATAAAAATAATCTTTTGTTTGAAAGTCTTTATTATTAGTTATGGATCATTGAGTAACTCATAAATAATTGTTCCAATATTTATGATTAATGTAATTATTTAAAATAATTAGTTAAATTATTTTGTCTTAATTATTCAAACATATTTTTATCTAAATACTCAATTGGTAATAATTATATTACTTAGACCACTTTTACAAACTTTCATATATTATTTGTGACATACGCCATTTACATTAATGCAATTTATCATATAAATTCTAATTCCTCAAATCAACATAGCAAACCCTAATGCCTTAGACCCAAGATACCTTAGACTTTGTAGACTTTTTCTTACTAGTATTCATATACGTTAAAGGTTGAATTCCTCGGAATTCCCATTACTTAGCTCACGACCGCTTAAGTTGGATTCTGATCACTTTCGCAAACTGTGAGTATATCTTTCCCCGTTTTCATTTTACTTTTGGGGCTACTTATATACTTACTATCAAGTTTCAATTTCCTTTTACTAAAATAGCAATTCTTATGTGTGTTTGCTTGTGTCATTTCGTGTATCTATGACTTGTCAAATCATTAACCGTTGCGGCCTGGCATTTCAATGAATAGATCTATGGTATATACCCTTGTGACTCTGTTGAGAGTCCTTGTCATTGCTATGTATTGCATTACTACTAGCGCATACTATATATATTTCCTTTCCTTTCATAGGGTTGATTTGGCCCGAATACCAATTATTACATTTTGCAAAATAACACATGAATTGCTAAATTTTCCTTACTATCTATACCAAACGGGTATGCTCACGAATACATTTTTGTATTGACCAAATTATTTTCGTATATGTTTCAGGTTCTTATGAGATCACTTCTAAGCTTTTGAAACTTAGGCTTAGATTTAGATTTATTGTATTTTAGTTTAGATTGCTAGTTTTAATTATTGTATTTCTTTCAATGTAATAAATTATTCAATTCAATGTATCAAAATTTACATTTCTATTCCATGAGATATTGAACAATCGTCACTACGTGACACCTCGATGTTTCCGCCATCGGTTGGGGTGTTACAACATATGTGTCTATAAGTGTTAGAGTTTAAAAAATAAGTATATGTATATATGTTTGACAATATACACATATGTATAAATGAAAATGTGATATACATATATGTATAAATAAAAAAAATATTCTTGCAAGAAAAGCTGTGATTTTGCAAAAAAAAAAAAAAAAAAAAAAAAGCCTTTGAGAAATATGTGGTCCATAATGGTTCTGTCAGTGCTCAATTTCCCAAGTGTTATCTCAGGATCCCTACCATATATATATGTAACGAGAATTAACTTAATGTGAGACCAAAAAGAGGAACTAAAAAAATGTTAAAACATTAGATACTTTAACTATTCTTTCATTAATTATTACCTTTCTAATTAATAAGTCATTAACACTTTATCCTACACCTTATCAAAATGTGTTCTACATATATAAAATTCGTCCTACATATATAGAATTAATCATGAGTTTATCCTATACATGTCGATATTATCATACGTTAACCTTACATATTGAAATTCATCCTACATATGTGCTACATGTATCGAAATTATCCTTCACATTAAGTTAGGTTTGCTTTGAATGAATGTATTATAAACATGATTTCTTTGTTATTAAATGGATGACTACTATTTGTTTAAAATTGTTTTTTTCTTCTTTGAAGAGATTTTCTTCTCATTTGAACTATGCGATATATATATATGGTTAGGAACCATTGAGAACTCGATGAGTTGCGAGAACTCGACGTAAAATGCGAAGAAAAAGATTTGCACACTGGTGTAAAAACATGCAAACCCCACTGTAAAAAAAATACATGAGTTTACGCCGAAATACACCGGTGTAAAGGATTTTTCCCCGTGTAAGTCTATTAATATTTTATTTAATATTTTATTATTTTTTTAATTTTGGACCACATATCCATTTTTGATTAAAATAAGTATGTGGTTATAAAGTGAGTTCATATGGTTCTTACAACTCAATAGAGTTCTCAAATGATCTCAATCCTATATAATATATGTGTGTGTGTGTGTGTGGAGAATCATTTGAGAAAAAAATTAATGTGAGAAAGAAGAAATAACATAGTGGTAAACATTATGTACTTTAGCTCTTCTCACTTTAATTATTCTCTTTTTAACTAATTATTCATTAAGATTTTATTTTACACATATCTAATGTTTACATACATATCAAAATTAACATACATATATCAAAATTATCATAAATTAATCCTACACATATTAAAATTATCATATGTTTATCCTACACATATAGAAATTCGTTTTATAGTTATCCTGATATGGAAATTCTTCCTCACTATAAATTAAATTTTCTTTGAAAGAATATAATTTAAAAATGAATTATCAGTTTCAATTATTTTACTAGGTTAGAGGGTTAGAATAAATTAATCATTTATTTACTATTAAATACAATTATTAAATGTAGGATTCCTATTGGTTTTAGTTGTTCTTTTACTTCTCAATTTAACGCTCAACTTTGTGTGTGTGTGTGTGTGTGTGTATATATATATATATATATATATATATATATATATATATATATAAGGGTTCCCATACAAAAACCATATTTTGTGAGAAAGGTGAGAAAGAATCTAATACTGACATGTGGCACCAAGGGGATGGACAAACAAGTAATTTTACTCAAATAATTATTTATCAAATTTTAATTCTTTTTTTAATTAGGAGTAATTATAGGAACTTCAATTTTTGAAATTTTCGGTCAAAATTTTTTAAAAGTAAACGATTTTTTTTTATTTTTTTTATGGAATGATTGTAGCTATTTTTGTTATGATTTAATCAACCAAAAATTCAATCTTTTTCGATCCTTTTTTATTAATTCAAAACAAGAGATAACACCATAACAAGATATACAGCAAAGTCATTTTGTTTTACCCCATTTTCGATCACTATGAACAATAACATGGCAGAAGATTTCGAAGGTTAGTGATATCTTTTTTATACATCATGGTACATTCTTTGTGTTTTAACCTTTGCGTTTTGTTTTTCATTTGTTTTTATCTACTTTACGTATGTGTATGTGTTTTTTTTTTATGTTTTATGTAAGTTGTAATCATAGATGTTTATATGTTTTGTTCAAGTAATACATTTAAGAACTACGTGTTAGTCGCTATGTGTTTTATATTAAAGTAAAAGGTTAAGCCTATAACATTTGCGAGGTATTCCTTTTGATAGTCGCTATGTGTTTTAAATATAACTAATAGGTAGAGGTCTAACATTTATAATCAATCCTGTCCGAATCAATTTATCATTATACGTTGTCGTTTTTTTTTTCATTCAAACATTCGTAACCTCTTTCATAAATATTTTACATACTTGTTTCATAAAACAAATAACATACTAAATAATCAACACGTAACAATGTTGTTTGGCCCGTTTTTTGCGAGAATTAAACTTGTTATAGTTCAAGTATGTTAAGAATGTCTTACGTGTTTTCTTCGTAGTACATGAAATTCGTTTGTAGGTTTATTTTTTTTGTGTGTTGACAGTGACAATGGAGGGAAAGAGTAGAAAATGTTGTGTAAATCTTTTCTATAATCGTTCATGTGTTTTTTACATAAAACCCGAAGTGCATGTTTTTTTTTACTATATTCCTTTTTCATCGTTTTTGTTATTTTTTTTTCGATGACAGATGGACCATCATACATGCCAGTTGGTGTTTTAACTGTTTCCCCTAATTATGGGAAAAAGTCGTATTCACCAACTGTAGATGTCTCGACGAAACCACAGGTTGGTATGATGTTTAGGACGTTTGAGGATGCTTTCAAATTCTACAAAAAATATGCCACCGATGGAGGTTTTACTGTTAGGAAAAGCACTACCTACACAGATAAGGGTTTGATTAAGAGCAAGTATTTTGTATGCTCAAAAGAGGGTTTCAAACAATTTAAGGGTTTTGACAGCACAAATGAAGAATCGAGTAGCAAGCAATTCAAAAAGGTAGCTTCTATAAGGACCGGGTGTTTGGCTCGTATGTGCATAAAGTTAAACAAAGACAATCTTTATGAAGTTTATCAGTTCAAAGAAGAGCACAATCATTCCTTCGTTGACGAGAGTGACAGATACTTACTGCCTTTAGCCCGAGGGTTAACATATGTACAAGAACAGGCGGTGAATGCGTTGTCAGCAATAAATGTTGGACCTGTTAGAACTTTTAACATAATGAGGACATTGTATGGTGGTTTTGACAAAGTTGTTGTGACGAAATCTGATTTTAAAAATTTCAAGAAAGACTTGAATACTTATGTTGGAGAGCATGACGCTGACATGTTGATTAAACGTTTTAAGAGGAAGAAAGAATACATGCCAAATTTTACTTTTGAGTTTTTAACTTCTGATGAGGGTGTTTTACAGGCTATTTTTTGGGCTGATGAACAAGCCAAGAGAAATTATTATACATTCGGTGATGTGGTATCATTTGACGCTACATACAGGCGAAACAAGTTAGCCCTACATATTTTTGCTGGTTTTTAGTAATACATTTAATATTTTTTTTATCACTTTTTTGTTAAGAATTTCTTATTTTATTTTTAGATACAATATGATGTTTGTTCCATTTACCGGGATCGACAACCACAATAGGAATGTCACGCTGGGTGCTGCAATTATTGGGAATGAAACTGCAGAAACATATAAGTGGTTACTTGGTGTGTTTGAAAAATCTTTCGGTCATGCACCTCCGGTTATTGTTACAGATCAGGATCCCGCTATGAAGAGGGCAATTGAAGATGCGTGGCCTCACACTAGACACCGCCTTTGTATGTGGCACATCATGGACAAGCTAACCGGAAAGGTATATATCAATTTAACTATTAAACGTGTATATATTTGTGTTATATAATTATTCCTGTTTTGTTTAAATGACGTGTTTTATAAATTTTTTTTCAGGTTGGGGCTGTGCTGTGTAATACTACGGAGTTTAAACAAAAGTTATGCTTCATTGTTTGGACTGATACACTTATGCCGGAAGAGTTTGAGGATCAATGGTCTGCCATTATGAATGAATTTAATTTGACAGATCATGAGTGGCTCACTTCTATTTATGAAATAAGGCACTCATGGATCCCAGCATATTACCGAGAAGAAAGAACGTCTGGTTTAATGCGCACCTCTTCTCGTTCGGAGAGTGAGAACCATTTTTTCGGCAAGTTTTGCAACCCGAAGTGCACTTTGGTCGAGTTTATGTCTCATTTTGATTCAGCAATTGAGGCACAGAGGCATGAACACAGGAAGAATGACCATGATACTAGAAACACACAGCCCGACATATGGACCGATTTTGTTCCGGATAAGCAAGCTGCGGCGATTTACACGCGTACCATTTTTTTCGACGCTCAGTTGGAAATACATGCTTCATATCACAGTTGCCAAAGTGTTAAATTAGAGGAAATCAGGGATTTCGTCAAGTTTTATATCAAGGATTGGGAGCAATTAGCCACATCATTATATGAGGTTTGTTATGTTATTTATATATATTTTTTAAATACTATATGTTGTTTGTTTTATTTTTTTAACATTAATTATTATATCAATAATTATATCACTAATTTTTTGTAATGTCATTCGTATATGAAATAAGGTTATGATCCGGAAGGAAGATGTTACTGTGTTTTGTAGCTGCAAAAGGTATGAGCAATTTGGGTTGTTATGTAGCCAGATTTTTTGGGTTCTCAGGTGTTGGGTCTGCTGACCTGGAGAAGAACAGATGATTGGAAAGCCAAAATATGTTATCTATTTGATCCTTGAATAAACAGTCTTTACAACTTACTTCTCCCAAAAGACTGCTGACCCTAACTACTGTTCTATCCAAACAACTGCTCAACAACTGCTGATACAAAGAACTGCTAAGGAAACAACTGATGAAGAACAACTGCTGACCAAAGGTCTGAAGAAGAGCAACAGCAGATACAAGTACTGAAGACCAAAGCACTGCTAGAAGCAACAGCACTTAGGCTTCAGCAGTGGATACAAGATCGTCAGAGTTTATCTTTAACAGCTGTTTACTATCAGTGCTTTCAATGTAACAGTAGTTTGTATAGCAGATGTTTAAGTTTGTTATTCTGTTAGAGGTCACTGTCTTAGGTGACGTCAGCCTAGGTCATCAGTGGTTTGAGTCAGTCTATAAATAGAACAGTGCATGTACTGTTCTATTGCATCACACACAAAACATTCTCTCTGACAAACAACTGTGTGATCAGGCTGAGGGGGAGTAACTTGTACGATTGTAATCTTTGATATATCAATGAAAGCATTCGATCGAAAAACATTTACTCTCTTGTTTTGATTTACAGTTTATTATTCCGCTGCACTTTCATTCTATTTTCATTCCATTATTGTCATCATTTAGTTAAACAATCAAAACAAACAAACTCAGATCCTAACAATTGGTATCAGAGCTTGGTCAATTAAATTCGATCTAACAAATCAATTTAATAATCAGCTCACAATTATTGATATCGTTTGTCAGTTTGATTGAAAACAGAGTAATAGTTTAATTTCGTTTCAACCGTTGTTAAACAGACTTTGTTCTTTTGAAAAATCAGAGAATGGCTTCTATCAATCACGATCCACATAACACTGGCACGAACAACAAGCCACCGATGCTTGTCAGATCTGAATACAATATCTGGCAACGTCGGATGAGCCATGTTCTAGCTCAACAAAACACTGGGTGTTGGAAGTCGGTTATCTTCGGACCACATGTTCCGACTGTGCCGAGTACTGAAGATCCCAAAGTGTTTGAGCCAAAGAAACTTGAAAACTACTCCGACCAGGATTTTCAGAAAATTGAGCTAGATGCTAAGGCCTTCAGTATTGTGGCCATGGCTCTACCCAATGATATATATGCTGGGTTGTTACACTGTAACAGTGCAAAGGAGTTGTGGGATGCACTGAAAGAGCAGTTTGGTGGGACTGAGGAGGTTATTGAAAACAACCGTGAAATACTTAACCAACAATATGAAACATTCAGTCATGTCAAAGGAGAGTCATTAACTCAACAGTTTGAGAGATTTAACTGCTTAATTAGTGAACTAAAATTGGTTGGTCTTACTTACCCTCATTCAACTTTGAACCATAGGTTTTTAAGATCATTACCAGACAAATGGGACACTATTGCAATTGTTATGAGAAACTCAATAGGATTTAAAGACCTATCACTGACCCAGCTTCATGGTAAGCTCTTGACTTATGAAAGAGAGCTTAACCAGAAAAAGAAGCTCCAGGACTCTGGAAAAGTGTCTGATGACTATGTGTTTGGGAATACAGCACTTTTGGGTCATGATGAGGTGCCTGGAAACACAAAGGATCAGAGTTATGATCATTTTATTGACATAACTTCAGGTTTTAACTCAGGTTTTAACTCTGATTCTTATTCACCTAACTATGCTTTCACAGCAAGTGGTGGTGATATACAGGCATCTGATAACATATCCTTTGAGTATGATGACCTGAAATACTTTGACCCTGATGATTTGGAAGAAATGGACATTATGCACCAATTGGCCCTTCTCAGTGTAAGAACTAATAATTTTTACAAGAAAACAGGGAGAAGGTTTCCAGGGTTGACTGGCAGATCTAAGGTGGGGTTGGATAAATCAAAGATCAAGTGTTATAAATGTCATAGGTTTGGTCATTTTGCTAGGGAATGTAGGGGTCAACATGGTACTCCTATGATAACCTATCCAAATCAAAGACCACAGACCAACACTTATCAGAATTCCTATAATACCCCTGGACCAAATGTGCAAAACACTGCTCATTTTGCACAGTCCTCAAACACTGTTCCTGTCCAGTATGTCCAAACCACTGTTCCTCAGATCCATTATGTGCAAACACCTGTTGCTCCACCACCTGTTCAAACGACTGCTGCACCATCCTCTGCTCCTGCAGAGACCAGTCAACAGAGCTTCTTTACACAAGGCTTTGTTGATTGGAGCAGTCTACCTGATGAGCTAACAGATGAGAATTTTGCACTGGTTGCCAAAGCTGAAAATGAACCAGAAAACTTTTGTTTCATGGCTATGGTTGATGAGATTGAATCTGAGGAAGTGGTAAATGAATCTGATGTTGTGACTGATGATATTGTTAGTGAAGTTGTTGCAGGTGAGAAACCTGAAGAAGAGGTTGTGAATCTCTCAGATCCCTGGGGTGCATCTGATGAATGTGAGTGCAAGTGTGATTGTGCATTGATGGCTGCTGCTAAGGTATCTCCTCAAATTCTCAAAGAGTTGTGTTCTGACAAATGTGTAATAGCATTTGCTAACATTAAAGAGGTGAATGAAAACCTTAGAAAGAAAATTTTGGATGATGAGGTTAAATTTGAAAAACTCACTAAAGATTTGAAAACAAGTTTAACTGCAAAAGAATCTGAAATTAGTAGTCTAAAACATGAAGCAACTATTGTCAAAGACCAGCTCCAAACTATGATAACAAAATATCAAAGTTGTAAAAGTGAGCTTGAGTCCACCCAAGTTGAATGTAAAAAATGGGTGGAATCATGTAGAGGTTTTGAGATGCTACTCAACAAACAGACCAAAAGTCATGTGAAGTTTGGCTTTGGTTTTGCAACCACTGCTCCAGCTTTTGAAAACACTGACACAAAGGATCAAAAGTCTGTTGAGATAGTTCCAACAAACCTGCAGGGTCAAGAGATTAAAATCACTGAACCAAATGGTAAGAAAATTGTTCTTGAAAAACCAGAAGGTTCCTCATCTTTTGCTGAACTTGAAAAGTATGAATTTAAACCTACTTGGTCTGATGAGTGTGATACTCTTGAGAATTATAAACCTGTTGATTTTAAAACCCCTGAGGGAAAAACAGCTCCTCAGGCAAGGGTCATTCCCTTGGCAAAGGTCATTCCCCTGAAGGATTCTCCAGCAGATGCTCAAACATCTGCTGAAAAGAAGCCTGAAAAAGGGAAAAAGAAAGAAAAGACTGTTAACTTTGATGTAAAAATCATATCACCAAAAACTGTTTTCTTCTAAAAGCATATGATATCAACAAAGGAACAAGTGAATGTGATTCAAAAGCCACATGCTCAATATGTGGGAAAAAGAATCATAAGACTAAAGAGTGCTTGTATCTCAAAAATTTTGATGTAAAAATACAAGAATACAAAGCAAAAACTCTTGCAAACCCTGTGGTTAGTACTCCAAAAGGAAAGCCCAAACAGACCTTTACACCTGTCCAAACATCTGTTACAAAAAGGCTTGAAACATCTGCTTCTAGAGATGTCCAAGTAACAGATGCTCCACCCACAAGCAAATACCCAAGAGGTTATGGTCAACCTCCATGTCACAGTCTGCCACATGTTTATGAGGAGCCAAAAAGACCCTCTAAACCAAGAGTGAACAGAAATCCATATGGGTATTATCATCTGTCAGGGGGTGATCAAACAACTGCTGCCCCAAGTGCTGACATACAAGCACTGGCAAATGGTCAGCAGCAGTTGTTGACCCTAATTCAAAAATTGGTCCAAACCACTGATCACCTTCCAAAACTTGAGTCTGAAAGGTCTGAGGATCCATCCAAAGCCAATTTGGCTTTGGACACTCACCAAAACTAATCATTTACTGATGTGCAGGGAGCTTCTGCTTGTTTAGATAGTCTTTGGTATGTAGATAGTGGAGGTTCCAGGCACATGACAGGATGTAGAGCCCTACTTCTGGACTTCTTGGCTCATGGAGGGGGTGATATATCCTTTGGTAATGATTCTAAAGGTAAGGTGTTGGGTTCAGGGACTGTACAGGCAGGAAAACTCAAGTTTGAAAATGTCAATCTTATTGATAATCTCAAGTTCAATCTTCTGAGTGTTTCACAAATGAGTGACAAAGGTTATGGCTCATTTTTCACAAAGAAAACTTGTAAGATTATTGGGCCAGAAGTGGTGAAAAAGATTGATACCATTATTGCTGAGAGCAAAGCACAGCTTGTTGCTCATAGAAGTGGCAATGTGTATGTTGTTGATATGTTAAAGGATAATCCTATGGCAAATGTCTGTCTGTTTTCTGCTGCCTCCACTAAGGAGACAGAATTGTGGCATAGGAGACTGGGTCATACCAACCTTAATACTATCAACACACTCTCAAAACAAAGCCTTGTCAGAGGTCTTCCATCAAAAGAATTTAAATGTGATGAGCATTGTGTTTCTTGCTTAAAAGGGAAACAACATAAAAGTTCTTACAAATCCATTGATGAGTCCAAAACTAGTCAGTGCTTACAACTGTTGCACATGGACCTGTTTGGCCCTGTTAAAATCATGAGTCTAAGAAGAAAAAGATTTTGTCTTGTCATAGTTGATGATTTTTCTAGGTTTACATGGACTTACTTTTTACACTCTAAAGATGAGACTGCAGGTATATTGAAGGACTTTGTCACCAAGGTTGAAAAGCAGTATGACTTGCCAGTAAAAGTTTTCAGGAGTGACAATGGAACAGAGTTTAAAAATAAGGAGTTAGATGACTTCTGTGTGTCAAAAGGGATTGTGAGGCAGTTCAGCATCCCAAGAACACCAGAACAAAATGGGGTAGTTGAGAGGAAAAATAGAACTCTTATAGAGGCTGCAAGAACCATGCTAGCAGATTCTGGTTTGCCACTGTCCTTTTGGGCAGAAGCTGTAAACACTGCTTGCTATGTTCAAAACAGAGTTTTGATCAACCCCAGACATCAAAAAACTGCTTATGAAATTTTGTTCAAAATCAAACCATTAATCTCATTCTTCAAAATCTTTGGCTGCCCATGTTTCATTTTAAATCTTAAAGGTTCCATTTCAAAATTTGCAGCCAAAGTAGACTGTGGTTATTTTCTGGGATATTCTTCTACTGCTAAGGCCTACAAAGTGTTTAACACAAGGACTAAAACAATAGAAGAAACCTTGAATGTTAAGTTCAATGAACTTTCATCTCTGAAAATCCCTGCAAACCCTGCTGAATTATTTGACTTAGATAAATTCAAATTTGAAGATATCACTGTTAAGACTAACAATGCAGGTATTCCACAGTCTCCACAGCAAGATTACAGAACAGATGTTGTGATTCCCAGTCACTACAAAGTCTATTCTGCATCTGAGGGAGCAGTTGTTCAAAACAGTTGTCAAAACTCTGCCACAGCTGTGTCAACCACTGTTGGCCAGTCCTATCCTCAAACCTCTGCTTCACCCCTCACTACCACTGACCTATCATCTGTTGACAAAAGTCAATCATCTGTTGACAAAAGTCAGTCAAGTTTCACACCACTTGGACCCATTCCTCCACTACCATTCCAAACATCTGTTGACTCTACAGAAGTACCAACAGATGTTACACCAACAGAGTCACCAAATCTCTGTCCATCACCCCAAAATGCCATTGTTCCATATCAAGGAGATCTTATTTACTTAAGAGCTCATCCACCAGACCAGATCATTGGCAACATCAGCGAGGGAGTGCTCACAAGAAGCCAATCCTCAAATATCTGTCTTTTTGCAGGTTTCTTATCCCTCACACAACCTGTCAAGTACCAAGAGGCACTGAAAGACAACAGTTGGGTAGAAGCCATGCAAGAAGAACTCCTTCAGTTCAAAAGACAACAAGTATGGGAGCTTGTACCACTTCCTAAGGATGTTTGTCCTATAGGAACAAAGTGGGTCTTTAAAAACAAGACTGATGAAAGGGGTATTGTTGTCAAGAATAAAGCCAGGCTTGTGGTTCAAGGCTTCAGACAAGAAGAAGGAATAGATTATGATGAGACCTTTGCTCCTGTAGCTAGACTAGAGGCCATCAGACTCTTTTTAGCCTTTGCTGTCAACCACAACATAAAGGTGTATCAGATGGACATCAAATGTGCCTTCCTTTATGGCAAAATTCAGGAGGAGGTCTATGTATGTCAGCCACCTGGTTTTGAAGACACATTCCATCCTGACTATGTCTACAAGCTCAACAAAGCTCTGTATGGACTCAAACAAGCACCAAGGGCCTGGTATGAAACTCTTTCCACATTTCTCTTATCCATTGGCTTCACAAGAGGTAAAATTGACAAAACTTTATTTCTTAAATGGAAAGGGAAACACTTAATGATTGTTCAAATATATGTGGATGATATCATCTTTGGATCCACATGTAACCAAATGTGTGAAGAGTTCAGAAAACTCATGACAGCAGAGTTTGAGATGAGTGCCATGGGTGAGCTTCAGTGTTTCCTTGGTCTTCAAGTGAAACAACTGCAAAATGGCACATTCATTCACCAAAACAAATATGTAAAGAATTTATTAACCAGATTTGAGATGAATGATTGTAAGCCATGTAGCACACCCATGAGTACAGTCAAGCTGCTCACTATTGATGACAAGGATGAACTGGTTGATCAAACACATTATAGATGTATGATTGGGTCTTTATTGTACCTAACTGCATCTAGGCCAGACATTATGTTTGCTACCTGTGTCTGTGCCAGATCCCAGGCTTCACCCAGAAAGTCAAACCTTATTGCTGTAAAAAGGATATTCAGATACCTCAAAGGTGCTCCCACACTTGGTATCTGGTATCCTGCTAATGGAAACATTGAGCTTTCAGGTTTTTCAGATAGTGACTTTGCTGGCTGTCACACCACAAGAAAATCCACTTCAGGAGGGTGCCAATTTCTAGGGAATGCCTTAGTTTCATGGCAAAGCAAAAAGCAGGCAGCTGTTTCAACTTCAACAGCTGAAGCTGAATACATTGCTGCTGCAAGCTGTACAGCCCAATTGATGTGGCTTCAGAATCAACTACTGGATTTTGGGATAACTGCACTTAGGACTCCACTCATGTTGGACAGCCAAGCTGCTGAAAATATCATCAAGAATCCAGTCTCCCATTCCACTACCAAGCACATTGACATAAGACACCATTTTGTCAGGGACAGCTATGAAAAAGGTTTGATTTCTTTACACCATGTTCCAACAGAGGATCAGTTGGCAGATGTGTTAACAAAAGCTTTAGACACATCTACCTTTACAAATCTGATTTCAAGAATTGGCATGTTAAACATGGATTAACCAAATACATTTTTTAAAAAAAAAAAAATAATAATAAAATTGTTCAGAAATCAAATATTTCCTTCAAATAGCTGTTTGGTTGAAAAATCTGTTTTCCAAACATCTGATCAGATAAACAACCACTGTTTCATTCATTTCCACTGTTGGTTGAAAAGTCTGCTCGAAACATCTGATCAGATAAAACAACTGTTAGTTGAAAAATCTGTTTCAGAACATCTGTTCAGATAAAACAACTGTCCATATATATATATATACTACATTAAAAAAAAAAAAAAAAAAAAAAAAAAAACCAACGGTTGGATCCATCAGCTGTTTGTATCAGTTGTTTACCAAAACAGCTGTTCTCCACCAGATGTTTAGATCCATCAGATGATTGCCACGTCTGCTCATATAAGCAGATGTTTGGCCACATCAGCGGTTTCATTGAGCCTATAAAAACCCTGTTTTACCACAACAGATGTTACACTGTCTCATTGTATTCAAAATACTGTAAACCGCCTTCTTCACTCTCAAACCCTTCATCAATCTTCAGTCATTTTCCCCGTCGAAATCCATTACAATGGATCTTCAAGCCAAAGCTACACACAATTGTCTCCCCTATCTGATTAAAACAGATGACAACACTCCATTTCATTCCACCATCGACATTTTCCTCAAATCCAAATACTTACCCATCCTAACCGCCAACGCCCCCATTTATCTGGATACACTCCAAGAATTTTGGTTGAATGCTGAGTTTCTATTACAAGATAAAAAGCCTACATCCATTATTTCCAAAATTGGAGAAACCAGTATCGTCATTACCCCTGATATCATATCCACAACCTTCACACTGAATGACCTGGCAGGTAAGGATTCCTTCACTAAAACAGAGCTTCACACTGAGTTCCAAGAAAGAGGGTATGATGGTCAGATGACTGGATCAACTCTTTTCAAAAAGTTTTTCCCTCCAGTCATGAAATTTTTCTTCCATACTCTTCTTCTTTGTGTCTCTGCTAAGTCCACATCCTTTAATGAAATACCATTAAGGATGCAATATCTGGGATATGCTATGTTGTCAAACTCTGACTTCAATCTTTCCCAGGGTTTGTTCATGGACTTGGTATCAAATGTGAAAGCAGACAAGTCTGGGTCAAACAATGCTTTTCTTATTTACCCACGAATTCTTAGTGTAATTTTACAAAAATTATTACCTGAAAAAGTTTTCAAAAAGGGTGCTGCTATGCAAATGAAAAGCTTAACTGATGAAACTTTCACAAGAATGCTGGGTGGAAGCACCCAAGAAAAGGTGTCAAAAGTGTCTAAAGTTTCTAAAACACAAACAAGGAGGACAAAGGCAACAACTGTTGTCAAAACCTCTGTTGTTGAGCCCACTGCTCCTGGTGATCATGGCACTACATCCAGTGCTGTGAATCCCACACCAGCCACTTCCAAAAAGAAACATTCATCCACAAAAACCACCACTCAACCACAAATGAGGCTTCTGGATGTTGAGGTACCAGAAGAAACCTCTGTTGCACAACAAAAGCAACATGAAACCACTGTTGTTACTTCCTCACAACAGTTGGACATACCTCCACCTGACAAACCTCCTCATGAATCCTCTCAAAAGGATCATGTTGTAAGCCAAGGGGACACACATCATGATGCATTTGAGTCACTTGACCATATGTTCACAAGCCCCTCTCCCAGGGCTAACTCTCTTCTTACTCCACCACTCTCACCATCACATGTTCCACAAACAATGCAACCCCTGTTTGAAGCAATTGAATCTCAGGAAGATCCCAGTTCCTCTCTTCCACCTGTCACTGAGAGTATACTCCAACAAGTGACTGAGCCTGAGAATATTCAATCTGCTAACCCCCAAACAGAAGAGGAGGTTACACCACCAGGGTTCAATGAAACTCTAGGTGAGTTTTCAAGTGGAGCAGCCACTACTGATGTAGAGACCATTGTCTCACATCAGGACAGTGATTTCATAACTAAGACTCCCTTGAAGGCAACAACTGTTGAAGCCACCATAGTGTCTCCAAAAACAGTTGGAAGTCCCCAGTACCAAGAAAAAGGGGCATCTGATTCCCCTATAAGGCCTGAATCAGATAAAACTACCACTGGTAGGGACTCAGATGATCCTATTAATTTAGGAGATGAGTCAAAATACCAAGAATTGACGGCCAGAGTTTCTGCTATTGAAACATCTGTTGCTGACATCAAATCTGATGTCAAGCTTCTCCTAAGCTCAATTGCAGGTCTCTCCAAGAGTCAACCATCTACCACTGATATAGCCAATGAGTTATGGAAATCAGTTTCCCCCATCATCATAGCTCACAGGAAATTGGCTGATCAAACACATGAAACCTACATGGCTGAGATCAGAAATATGGTTGATGCAAGGTACAAAGATACCCATGCTGACATAAAAGCCATCAAGGACCATCTGCTGAAGACTACTGGCTCTGCCCCTACCACCATCCTCAGGGATGAAACTGATGATGATTTCACGGCTGATGATGCCAAAAAGGGGGAGAGTGGCAGAGATAGGCTACCAAAACTAGATCCTTTTGGTTGCCCACCTTCTCAAAAAGGTCAAGCCAAGTCTGCCAAGAAACCAGAGTCTACCAAATCAGCTCCACAACAACAACATCAAGCACCACCACCACAAACCACTGAAAAGAATAAGGCAGTAGATGACTCTGCAAACATAGAAGCTGAAAAGGCTGCTCAGTCCAAACAACAAAGGGCTGACACCTTGGAAGTAAAAGCAGAGTCATTGATTGAACTCAAGAAGAAACAACAAAGGGAAACTGAAGATGTGGGATCCTCTAAAAGGATGAAAAGACCTGCCAAGCATGTTAGAAAACCACCATCCAAGTTACAAACCTCTGTTGATAAAACCACTGCTGCTGAAACCACTGTCACTGAAACCACTGCCACCCAAACCACTGAAACCACTATACCCAAACCAACACACACTCCTGAACCAACAACCACCAAACCTACATCACCAACCAAAACTCCAACATCTGCTGGTTCTTCTAAAAGGCCAACAGATGTTAATCCAACCACTGCTGCCAAATCACCTTCACCAAAAATCATGTACACAAGGAAGAGAAAATCAACCTTTGTTGTGCATGATGAAAACATTCACACATCACCAACCACCATTTCAACTGCCCAATCCACTCCTCCCATCACAGCCATTCCACTCACCTCATTCTCACCACATACATCCAAATTCACAACCCATAGACCACCACCAACCATTACACCATTGGTTGTTCAGTATCCCCTTGAACTTGATCTACTCAAGGGGGAATTACAATCCTTCTACAATACTGAACAGCCATCTGAAAGATCCTTCCCATCTCTCCCAAATTTCCCTGTTCCCCTCAACATTGATACCTATCTAAAATACAAGGGTGAACAGGTGGATGCCATCATCAGGGAGAAATGCAAAGGGAAGGATGACAGGACTGCTCAGGGCATCCATTCAGCAGAGCTTAGCAAACTCAGAAGGATTGAAGACTTTGCTAAGACCCTGAGCAATTCCATGTCCACCATGCCTCTCAGTGTAGACCTGGAGAAGGAGGTAAGGGAATCCCTACTTGAACAGATAATGGCAACCAAGCCCTACAAAGCTAACAAAAAGCAGTTCAATGGCTGGACTACTCATGCTCTGAGGGAAGAACTGATCAGAATTGAAGAAATGGCCAAGAATCCCAAAGCTAAAGTCTCCATTCCCAATTTTGGCAAAGGCAGAGACCCAGTCAGAGCCTTGAAGTTCAAAAGAATGAGGCAGGAGATTGTAGCTGCCAATTATGGGGAGATGAGGTCTGTTTCCAGATGGTCAGAGCTTAGATTGGTTGAAACCTATAAAAGTCTGGAAGAGAATAGAAAGAAGGATCCCAGCCTTCCAAGAAAACCAGTCTACAATGATGAGCCTATGATGAAGAGACCCCAACAGACTTTCAACCTAGACAGCTTACTTGAAACCTCTGATCTCACTGCTGCTGCAAGTAGACAGTTCAAAAGGCAGAAGGAGATGTCAGAGGAAGACCAAAGAAAGTTTGCTGACACATTCATAAAGGAAGGGCTCTTCAATCAAATCCATTATTTCTCTGATCCCACAACAGAGAAACTAAGAGAACTCATAGGAAGACCACCATCACCCAACTCATCAAGAATAAAGGTTCATCTCAGCAAATCCACTGACTCAAAAATTCTAAAGTGGAAGGTCAACAAAGACAACCACGAATTGACACTGCTCAGGTCAGATGGAAAGGTTCAGAAGATCAGTATGGATGATGCTTACAGCCTTTGTGCAGAAGATCACCAAGCACTGCTAAATCTGGATCTGGAAAGAGATGAAGAAGACCTATTTGCTTTGAACTTTGAATTACAATTCAAAGGTCAAATCAGAGAAAGTCTGATGAGGAATAAAGATCAATGAATAAAGCTGAGTTTTGGCATCATCTGTTCTAGGGGGAGATTGTTGGGTCTGCTGACCTTGAGAAGAACAGATGATTGGAAAGCCAAAATATGTTATCTATTTGATCCTTGAATAAACAGTCTTTACAACTTACTTCTCCCAAAAGACTGCTGACCCTAACTACTGTTCTATCCAAACAACTGCTCAACAACTGCTGATACAAAGAACTGCTAAGGAAACAACTGATGAAGAACAACTGCTGACCAAAGGTCTGAAGAAGAGCAACAGCAGATACAAGTACTGAAGACCAAAGCACTGCTAGAAGCAACAGCACTTAGGCTTCAGCAGTGGATACAAGATCGTCAGAGTTTATCTTTAACAGCTGTTTACTATCAGTGCTTTCAATGTAACAGTAGTTTGTATAGCAGATGTTTAAGTTTGTTATTCTGTTAGAGGTCACTGTCTTAGGTGACGTCAGCCTAGGTCATCAGTGGTTTGAGTCAGTCTATAAATAGAACAGTGCATGTACTGTTCTATTGCATCACACACAAAACATTCTCTCTGACAAACAACTGTGTGATCAGGCTGAGGGGGAGTAACTTGTACGATTGTAATCTTTGATATATCAATGAAAGCATTCGATCGAAAAACATTTACTCTCTTGTTTTGATTTACAGTTTATTATTCCGCTGCACTTTCATTCTATTTTCATTCCATTATTGTCATCATTTAGTTAAACAATCAAAACAAACAAACTCAGATCCTAACATCAGGTTTGTCGATATTAGAAGGTTTCCCAAGCAGTACATATTACGTCGTTGGACAAGGGAGGCTGTGCCAAACGGTGAACCCGGTGCTATTATCAGATATGAAGGAGATTCTGAACAGAGTATAGATGTAAAACGTGTTGCTAGGGAGATTTCATATGGTTGTGAGTCGATTGTAAACAAGTTGGTTACTAACTTTGAAGCGCTGTGTTCCTTTAGAGATTATGTTAACCAGTTCCACCCAAAGGCTGATGAAGCGCAGATTAATGCACCACGAAAGAGCCGTAGGGATCGTTTGGCTGAGCTTACTGGTAATTGTCAATCACGTAATATTACGGTTTGCGTACCAGTTGCTACAAGATTCAAAGGTATGGGTAAACCTAAGCGTATGTTGTCAAAGAGGGAACAAGCCATCAGCCAAGCCGGGAAAAAACAAAGACAATGCCAGAATTGTATGGAGTATGGTCATAACATTCGCACATGTAAGAAACCTAAGAAGGTTGTTAATGATGATGATAGCCATGAATCCGAAGCATATGAGGATGACGAGGAGGAGGAATCTGCGGAAGAGGAGGAACTTGAGGAGAATGAGGAGTAGGGATGTTTTTTGTTTTTGTTTATTTTTTACAAATTTTTTTAAGGCTAAACTTTGTTTTATGTTTTTTGGATGGTCGAATTCGTATTACGGTGTTTTGAACATATATGTTTGAGATAATGACTGTTAATTAAATAAGGAGTTTTATTTGTCATTTTTTGTAAAATTTCTAAATGTTTGGTTGCGTATAAGTCATACTTCCTGGTAACATGAAATCGTTGTCCCCATTGTCAAACACGTTTTTAAGTACTTGACGTCAAAAGCATGATTGCAGAACTTTGTAGAAGCCAACAACATGTTTTGCTGAAGTCAACAGGTAGCCGTAGCAGGTTGCAGAATTCAACAGCATGTTGATGTCAAAAAACTGATAATAAAAATTTGCAGAAACATTTAACATAAAGATCCTGCCGTCATAAAACGTGTCGAATCAGCATGTTGTTTACTTTCTGCAGCAGTTCGATAGAGTTGTCTGATGTTTTATGCCTGCTGTCGAAAACATGATGTTAAATATATGCCCAGAAATTGTTAATACATTTCCAGTTCAACATCATTAATGTGTTTTAACTCAACAACAATAAGAAAAGAAGCATAAACTATTATCTAAAAAAAACACCAAATCCATTACGTCAAACAAACAAAAACAAATGTCACAAGTTTTTTCAAACCATAAAATAAACCTAACAAAAAACAGTTAATAGGTTTCTTAAACTAAACACTGTTTAAACGCATTAGGATTTTTTTATATGCTCGACCATCCAAATGCATTCTGTAGTTTTCACTTAGCCGCATGTACCTCCTTACTCCAGCCTCCACCACGTGTTTAGACCTGTTTATGTCACATAATAGGATTTTTGCAATGTATTTTCTTCGTAGATCATCAAGCTCCCGACCTTGCTTGGCGGACAACTCCCCTTTGCTATTGAACTCGGGCGAAAAGCCACATCTCCAATCCTTCAAACTCCCCATGTAAGTTTCCATATGCCGCATAAGGAAAACTCCACAATCTATTCCATTCAGCGTGGTTTTCCATGGTATGTCCAAAACTGTTGGCTTACTCGCCAAGATTTTTGCAGCTACAACAGGTGAAACAGACTTCACATACCATGAAAATGCGTCACGCTGCGAAACACAAAACAAAAAGGTTAGTTGTCAAAGGTGTTTAAATATATATAATTTAATGCGTATAATACAATGTGTTACCATCTTCTCCGGCCATCCGTGGTATCTGATCTCGAATTCCTCAGTCGAATCGATGTTGTCGATTAGAACGATCTCGAATGTTATCATGTTAAAGCTCAGTAGGTAGAAATGATCCGAGTAATGCATTGGAATCTGAACAAGCTTCACCCCTTGTATAGACTTCGATTCTGTCATCTCCAAGACCGAGTCCATGTTTTCCTTGAAATGTTTTCTCCGTGTCTCCTTAGACGCTTCATAATCATCTTTCCACTATTTTTATATTTTTGATCATTAATATAAAACAATATAGGTTTAAAATCATAAATTGGTAAAACAAACATTAGTGTTTTAGTATAATAACGATATTAAAAAAATGACGTCCGAAACGTACCAACATTACTGGTGAACAGAAAAGTCGTGGCTTGGTGCCCTTGCGCCGGTACCTTTCTTCATAATTAAGGACGTTTGACCAGGCGCTGATAACATGCACATGTATCGCTATTCCTGGTCGCAAAGACTCCATGGGTGATCTCATAACGGTATCGCCCGGAACAGCGGCGTACACCACATCCCTAAAACGAAACCAATATTTTAGGTTAGTGACGCATTATATCGTAAAAACATTAACACACTAAATAAAATACTTTGTTATATTTTCTTACCATTCACTATCATACCCTGAAAACATGTAATTTGAAACTTCTTTCTCAGCCTTTTCAACCTTTTCATGCAAGCCCACGATGCGTTTGACATACGACGACCTCATGGCGTCCGGTAGCTGTTTGGCACGTGCTGGCCTTGGTGTTTTAGCTCCCTTTTTTTATCAACCTTTTCATCAGACCATGCCATAGGAGCGACATTAAAAACTTTCACTTGCTGTTTTGGTGTTTTATCATATCCTCCACTCTTAAAAACCCTCTCAATACTCGCAGCCAGCGTAGCAGTCATTGGGCTGAGTGGGTGCATTTGTATCGAAGTTTTAGGTGTTTTTTGTACACCCTCATCCCCAAACACCTTTTCCATCTCATCACATAGGTGTTTCATCTTCAACGCCTTCCACTCTTTTTGTTTCTCAAGTATTCGCAAATGGTTTGGGTACTTGGTCAGTGCATCGTCTAAACTTGTATTCACCCTACCGATCATATTCTCAAACTCAAAAAAAATGTTGTCCAACAATTTGGCATGCACCTATAAATTAAAAATAATAAACAAATATGTTTAGATGAGAGTTGTATTATTATGTGTTTTTATTAATATTAAATATGTGTACCTCGGCTTCATCTAAAGTACTATCATCAATATCCGCAAGTTCAATCAGTGGTTCTTCCTCGACAGAATCATCGCTCTCATTTTCGGATCCGGAATCTCGGACACTGCCAACACCATCACATGATTGTCTATTTAACCCTTCTTCAGCCATCTACAACATGATTTGACAACAATATACGTGTTTTGAGATGGTATAAATCTATGAAATAATATAAAATTTTTAAAATAAATAAAACATCAAACAACTTACCTCATGGTCAGATTCATCCATATCTGTGTGTTCTGTTTGCGTACATTCAAGTGCCAAGACAACCCGGAATTATGTACTCTCCATCCTCGCCAACGTATGGTTGTATTTCTGGTGAATTGTCTTGTGATATAAAGTAGTCTTTGCAATGTCGATAGATCCCTAGATGGTCATAATCATCCTCTACAATACTATCCCAAGCTTCATCAATCTTTTCGTCAGTGACATCATCACCCGGACAACAACTTGTGTTAACCGCCTTACATTCTTCTTCTGCTAATGTATAAAAAGAAGTAGTAAAAAAATGTTGGACAACAACCAGATTTGTGTTTTAATTAAAAAAGCGTTTATCTACTTTATACCTGGAACAGTTTTGTTATCATTTGTTTCATGTATTCCAGCCTCAAAATCTGCAACTTGCTTAGCTTTAAGCACTGTTTGTTTAGCTTTCTTTTTGTCCTTCGCTGCCTTTTGCAAATTCGCTTTTTCTGCAATATTACATGTTGAACCATCTCTCACAGGGATTTTAAAGGGATCACGATGTACATTCAGCAACCCGTTTTCCCTTTCCAGTTGTTGCTCGAACAATATCGTGTCCAACTTCAATACAAGGTCATCTAATACATCATCAGTAAGCCACTCAATAAGATGTGTATCAGGATGAAGCGACATATCAACAACGCCCTGATCGTGTGCCAAGGCAGCCTGCATGTTCATCATTTAATATCAAAAAATGTGTTCTTTTATATCATAAATGTTTACAAAAATCAACAATATAAATTATCAAAATAAATTTTAAATACTTACCGCAAACAACGTAAGCGGACCATGGAAATCTTTCTTGTCAGCTAACCATTTTTTTGTTGTTCGGTTTAAACACCTAATCATATACTCGCACCAGTTGAAGTCCCTAATATTCCTTCCCCTTTTTATTGAAGGAAGGAAAAACAGATTAACACTATTGTTAAATGTCGTTACACCCATCAACGTGTTGTATGCAACCAGGAAATTTAGACTAAATACTCTTCCACATGCATCCATTTTTTCCATGTATTCACGCAATGGAACCAGCAAAACCCTACTAACACCCCCCTCAAACTGTCCCCTCCACTCCGAAACTACTACATCACTATTGCCCGGCCTTTTGTGTTCCTTAACTTCAACTTTACCCAATGGGACGCCGAATATTTCATTCACTAGTTCGTGTGTTATACGAATCTGATGGCTACCAACATTCAGAACACATGTATTTGGGTTGTAGTTTGTAACTAACCAGTACCCCAATTTAGTAGGGATTGACCCCAACTTAAACCCCAATATTGACCCGAACCTAATATCAGCGACTGCTTTTTTTTGTGAACCATTCAAAGAACGCATCAAAATGCTTAAGTTCTGAGGCACACTCCTTATCTTAATTTTTTCGCCGGTATAGTGTACATACGGTTGGTCACAATCTGGAGGACCTCGCGCACTTTTTGGAGTGTGCCTAGTGTGTTTTTTCCCACTTGATAATTCTGTATCAGTGGGGGCGGGTATCTCAGCAACTGTATGAGTGGGGGCGGGTATCTAAGCAACTTTTGTCAGAGGCAGTCGTGCTACCATTCCTTTAGTGTACCTACGAGCCGGCTTTGGGACTTCCACTTTTTCTGGTTCAAATTTTTCCAATTACAGGGTCAACAAAGTCATCATCCGGATCATTGTTTCCTGCAATATTTAAAGGTTGTATATAACACCTATTCACTGAAATACAATATAAAATAAGTCAAATAGTACATGAATACAGTCTGACCTCCTTCTCGTACATCACGATGAATCTTCTCCAATGCAATTTTATTATGTTCTTTTTTTCTTTTCTTCATATCTAGCAATTTTTCTTTTTTTTTTTTCGTTTTGTTCACATCTTGTTTTCCTGAAAGGTTATTCATATATTGGTCAGAATCTAATGTTTTCCTGATTTGTTTACATAACTAAACTTACTTAACATAACATTTTTATATTTTATACCTGCGACCGCTACTTCATCACCATTGTCATCCAAGATTATTGGTGTCTGACTGTCATTTTTAAACCTGCTAAGAGTGTATTTCTTTGCTATCCTCCCACTCCTCCTAACTGGTCATAAAACACATTTCATTAGAAAACACTTTAATATAAACACCTTTCTATAATACATCATAAAACACCTAAACTAAACACATTTGAATTCTGCTTCTTAAAAACAACTAAACTAAACACCTTTGTATATCATTTTTTCAAAACACCTAAACTAAAAACACAAAGTAACACTTATGTTTTATATAACACACTGTAAAAACACCAAAAAAACTAAACACATTTGTATATAGCACTTATAAAAAACACCTAAAACTTATTTTTGGTAAAAACACTACAGTTTTAAAACTTATTTTGATAAAACACCTCAGTAAACACCTATACCAACAGAACATTTATCTACAAACACCATAGCTACCCTATAAAACACCTTCATACTAATATTCTTAAAAAAAAATAAGTAAAAAAATTATATGATAAACAACACTAGTAAAAACACATTCACCACCGATTATAAAGAACATTAATAAAAACACTAAACTAAATACCAAAACACCATAAACAATAATCAATTTTGGTTTATCCCAAAACACCCATCTGTCGCATTTTTCAAACCTAATTCACAATTTTTTTGAAAACAAAGCATAAATCATACCTAATCCAAACCTAGCCCTTAGGAAAACACGATTCCGATGCCCGGTTATCTTCTTCTTCTCAGTCGCCGGTGAACCCTTAATCTTCCCAACCATTTTCGGTTATTTTAGTAGTATGAAAACACAATGACGATGATTGAAAACACAACGACATTAAACTTATATACAATCGGAGCCTATTTTAAGGAGAATCGATTAAAAATGTTGAGTGATTTTTGATATGGTAGTTTCCTTATTGTTGGAGTGATAAGAGTGGTTTGATGGAAGATGGCCGAGATTGAAGGGTTTGAGACGGTTAAAGATTTTGGAATTAAATGGTTTTTATTTATTATGAGGTGTAATATTACCCAAATACCCCTACACGATTAATTTACATAATATAATTAAAACACATATTACAATTTTGCCACTACTATCATCTCATCCATACATCTAGTTGATCCAATGGTTAAAACTCCTTCTCACCTTTCTCACAAAACACCCCTTTTGTATGCTAATCCCACCCAATATATATATATATATATATATATATATATATATATATATATATATATATATAGAGGTTCCTATACAAAGTGTGTTTTTTGTGAGAAGGATAAGAAGGACTAATAAGGTGACATGTGGCACTAATTAAAATCTATCCTAGAGGGTATTAGTGTAATTTTATCATTAGTCAATATTAGTCAATTATGGAAGTTATCATGCATTAATTAATTCGGGAGTTTTTTTTCTAGTTTTTATGACATTTTTATGACTACATGTTTAGGAATAAACACTCATAAACAATTTAGTTAAAAATCCAAATCTACGCAAACATTGTGTTTAATAATCAAAGTATTGTGTTTTATATATAAGCTAGATTTTTTTTACATGACACAAGTGAATGGTGTGTGTTAGTCAAAATGGTGTTTTATAAATCACAAATTCTAAGGTGTATAAAATATAACACACTGATACAATCACCGTGAAAATAAAACACACTGATCTGAATATAATAAAAATGCTTCTAGATGAAGATAAAATACACTGAATGAAAATACCAGATTCAAACAATTTGTTTGACCAAACGACATAACACCATGACTTGAATCGCAATACAATCATTCCGTATGTTAAGACACTATGACTTTGAAAATAAAACACACTGATATGAAAATACCTGATTTCAACAGCATGAATCGTAATACTTGTTGTAAGTTAAAACCCATCTAATTTTGCCTACAGATCTAATTTTATTTTCGTATGAAATTAAAGGGTGGATCCATGATTCTAATGTGATATTAAATGTCATTAAATGGATTTCCATGTTTAAAGACACACAATTACGTTTATATCCCTAGTTAGTCAAATAAGTTAAATGAAGTTAAAATAATTATTACAATTTTGACATTGATCAATCTTAACCATTCATTAAACAATCCAACGGCTCAAAACTATTCTTACCCTTCTCACAAAAAACACCATTTGTACATGATCCTCACCCTATATATATATATATATATATATATATATATATATATATATATATATATATATATAATGGGTGATGATCTAATACCATATATATACACACATATACAAACATGTGCTCTAAGGCTGGTTTATAACAAGATATATTATCTACTAACTGAAGCATCATATGTTAATAGTTTAATTTGGTATAAATGAATAAAGATGAGATACTACATGGTTTATGTTCCTAGTATACACATATCCCTACATACATAAGAGAATTTCTAATAAAGAGTTTTTATATGTTTTTGACGAAAGAGGTATTATGTGAATAATACCTCTTTCCTCAAAAAAAAAAAAAAAAAAAAAAAAAAAAAAACCCACTAATAAAAGGTCTATTTAGTGTTAATGAGTTTTATGAGATTTCTTTTGTAGAGGTCCATATCATATGATTTAGATCCTTTTGCCTTCACTATTATATATGTTTCATGATTGCATTTTATTGAATATAGTTATATGTTGCTTTATGTGATGGACAAGTTTACCTATAAGTGGTTTAGCCTAATGTCATTATTGTTAAAGTATAGATTCAATGCACTTTTTCTTTCTCATTATAACAATTACATGAACGTAATAACAATATCATATTGTTCTATCAATGTATTGTTGTTAATTACTTTTAACTGTCTTATTTACCTCCTTACAAAAGTTAATGTGTGACACCCGGCATGTTCGGCTTAAACATATTAGTAACATCTAAGTCTACCTTAGCAAGAAACGTTTATAAACAAACTTAACTGGGTTAGTTGAGTCGGGTCAAGTTAGGATTGTCCAGAGTACAATGATCTGGAGGATCATTGGGAGTCGTTTTGGTAATACACTAGTACCGGGTTCCGTTGTTGGTGACATTACATGAACTAATTAAGTATATGTGTGTAGATTATGGGTCGTGTGGTGGATTATATACATAGATGTGTTTTAATGATGTGTAAATGATTATCTGTGCTTAAATGTGTTAAATATAGACTAAGGATGCATGCTTATGTGTTAAGATGTGTTAGAATGCGTTAAACACGACAAACTGGAAAACTAGTTAAAAAGGGGGTCTTGGTTCGACCACTTCGAGTGGTCGAAGGAGAAGAAATTGTCTGGTTCAACCCTTGTAAATGGGCGAACCAGGGAAGTGGAATTTGAGGAATTCCCTTCGACCAGACAGGGCTCATTCGACCCTGTGAAAGGGTCGAAGGAGACCACCTTCGACCAATGAATTGGGGTGAAGGAGGATTAGTATAAATACCAACCTTTGTCATTTTTCATCATTTCACAAACCCTAACCGTCCCAAAACGCTCTCAAACAATCTAAAACACTAAGGAAGGAGTTTTTGCTCTTCTTTTTCATAATCTAACCTATCTACAACATCTAAACAAGAATCCAAGGTGTGTTCATAATCCTAAACCTTTTTAAAAGCATTTTAATTCGTTTTCATCTAACCCTAATTGTCCGGATCTGTTCTAAGGGTGTTTTTATGATTAAAAACCTTTTAAACATCTTTCTAAATCAAAACATGATCGTTTAACATAGGTTCTCATGATGAATAACATATGTAAATTGTGTATTATGTGGTGTTATGTGTTGTTCAATGATTTGCTACTATATCTATGATAGAAACATGATATAGGATTGTTATTATTGTTGGAATATTGTTGTCTAGGGTTAGGATTGGATATGATGATATTTGGGGGTTTTATTGGATTAAAACTTGATGTATGAATATTTATGATCAATAGAATGGATAAGAAAGATCGGATAATCGACAAACTGAGTATTTTAAGCTAAGCATTAATCGATTTCAAAAGTTTCCAAATTGGGTAAATTATTCATGCATGAAAGTGATGTTTCCATAATCTTTACCATTTTGGGAAAGGGCTGAAACGGACGTATTATCGGCGGAAATCGGTGGGGTTTTGTAGGAATAAGTTATCCATGCTTGACTGCTGTGATTGATGATGTTTCGAGTCGTTTTGAGTGTGTTTGAAGCGTTTTTAGGAAAAATTACACAACAGGGGCGAACCTGGCCTCCTTCGACCAATCGAAGGTGCGAAGGAGGGATCCAGGGTCGAACCTGGGTTTTTATTGGACGAATGTGATATAACGGGCGAAGGAAGCATCTAACGGTCGAACGAGAGGTAAAACGGGCGAAGGAGACTAAAAGGTGCGAAGGAGACTTAAAACTGACTGGTTCGACCGTTCTGATGCAGAAATGAGATTTTTGATACAAACTAAGTGTTTTATGCTTGAACCTTGTGTGTAATCTATGTGTACTTGATTAGTTAGGGTAATGGGTCACCAACGGGATGTCGGGTCGGTCTAGTGTGTCGGTTAAACATTTAAACACGTTTTAAAACATACTTGGTTACGATCTGGACAATCAGGGACTAGATAACCTTATGGTTATTAGTCAGAACACTTATGTGAACATTTTGATAGATCTCCGGTAGAGGGATTATCAAGGGCTAAACATCTTTACTTGTAATTGAAGAACGCTATCTAAGGTGAGTTCACGGCCCCACTTTTACTACTTTAACTTTTGGGGGAGAAAACATGCGCTAAACGGTTTTGGTAACATATGTCATACTATGGTTTTAACTTTATATTGCTATACGATCTTTTGGAAAGTCCCGGGGGAAACCATGAATGTGCGGGGATGCACAACGGGGGAAATGTGGATAGATCTATTGGGCGTGACCTGCCCCACTCGTCGGCTTGGAGGGCCGGGCGGGTGCATATTGTCTCGAACAGGTACATTGGTATCATGCTGAACATATGGGCTGCTTAAACATGCTAAACATTGCTAAACGTGTCTAGTAATGGTTTCCAATTGTAGTAGTAATAAAACATACGCCTAGCTAGTGTACTTGGTAATATTGATATAGTATGGACATGGTAACACTTTGGTAACACTTTGGTAACATTTTGAACAAACCTGTGAACTCACCAGCATTATATGTTGACATCTTTTGGCATGTTTTTCTCAGGCCGCTAAGGTAGCAATGAACGGAACTAGGCGCACGGGTTTGCATTGACGTCTAGACTTAGTTGCACGTTTTGTAATAAAAGTATTTTGAACAACTTTTGAGATGATAGCATAGTTGATTAAATGCTACTTAAACGCTTCCGCATATTAAATTAATGGTCATGTCTATTTACGTTTTTCATATAGAGTTGTTTATTATGATCGTTGACTTGGATCCTGGTTTGTCATGCGCCTCGCGGTAAAACCCTGCAAGTGGTAATTTGAGGGTGTGACAGATTGGTATCAGAGCCAATGGTTATAGTGAACTAGGACTGCATGTAGAGTCTGGTCTATAGCCGAGTCGCACACACTAGACGGTCACATACTTTGGGTCTATTAGTGGGATACGCAATAACGTTGTCGGGGTGTCCTTACATCATCATCATGCTTCTCCGTTACATCATCCGCTTTTATTTGGGTTCTTACCTACTCTTGTTTTCTTCTTCTGGATTGAAGAAGGAGGGGTTGAATTGTTGGTTCTGGCACACACATGCCTTCTTACACTTACGCCTATTGTCACACGTTACTAGGCAACGATATTCAGTGACTGGGGTCTGGATTAGGGGTACATCTGGAGGACCATGTAGAGCAGTTTATCATTTCGGGTGCACACGAAATAATACACTGGAAAGCATGAAAATCCCGATGGACTTCGAGTTTGGATGTATAGTCCTGAATTTGTCCCTAGGTTAACTCTTGTAAATTTCTAGTGGTTGACATTGGAAGTGAATCTGAATCCCTCGATTTCTTGATTTGTTAGATCATGTCGGGTGCTCGCGGTGGTGGACGTCGTGGTGGCGGCGGTGGCCGTGCTGGCGGTGGTGGTCGCGCTGGAGGCGGTGGTCGTGGAAACATCAACATGACCCAAGCTGAACTGAACAACTTGCTACAGCAGCAAGTGAACATGGCTATGGCTAATTTCCAGGCTGGAATTAATGCCATGGGTGGTGAGTTGATTTCTGTCGACCTTGTCTCATTTTTGGGTTTCGTGTCCTTTCGTTTGTGTTTTACTCGTGTACCGTGTTTCAGGTGTTGGAGCCAATCCACCCCCACCTCAGTGCTCTTATAAGAAGTTTCGGGACTGTCAGCCCCATAACTTCGCTGGAACTGAGGGAGCGGTGGGACTGCTCCAATGGCTGGAGAAGGTGGAATCTGTGTTTGTTATGTGTAACTGTCCTGCTGGGGACCGGGTGAAGTATGCTACTGCGACATTTGAGGGGCCTGCATTGTCGTGGTGGAATGCTACTACTCAGAACGTGGGATTGGGAGAGGCTATTGCTATGCCTTGGGCGGAGTTTGTGCAGCTTTTGAGAGGTGAGTACTGTCCAAGAGAGGAGATACAGAAGTTGGAGCATGAGGTCTGGAGTTAGAAGATGGTTGGATCGGAGATTGAGGAGTATACTGTGAGGAGGAATGAGTTGGCGGTGTTGTGTCCTGATTTACACACACCCGAGTACAGGAGGATCGAGCACTATGTGTCTGGACTACTGCCCGAGATTGCTGGGTTGGTTGCTGCTGGGAATCTTCCCACTATTGCTGAAGTTGTCCGATCAGCTCATCGGATGACTAACCTGAAGGTGGCGGAAGGCGTTTTGCCACCCAAGGGTGCTACTGTGAAGGTTGCTGAGGGGAACAAGAGGAAGTGGGAGAGTGTGGGGAAGAGTGTGGTGCCAGCTCAGCCGGCAAAGAAGTTTGAGTCATCTGGGTCTTCTTCTGGGCAGAAGACGAGTGGGTATGTTGGGAAACATCCCAAGTGTAACAAGTGTGGTTTTCATCATTCTGGGGGTTGTGATAGGGCTCGTTGTCATCGGTGCCATCAGTTGGGGCACCATGCTAAGGATTGCAAGGCGGCACTCACCCCAACACAGGCTCCTGCGGCTACTCCTGCTCCTGCTGCTCAGGGGACTCAGGGGAGGCAGGGGTGTTATCACTGTGGTGACACGGGACATTTCAAGCGTGATTGTCCCAAACTGAAGCAGGGCGATAATGGGAGGGGCGGGAACGGTAACGGGAACAATGGCGGCGGAGGCAGGACTGCACGTGCTTTCGTCATTGGATCTGCGGAGGCTAGGCAGGATCCAGACACAGTTACCGGTACGTTCCTTCTTAATGATCACTATGTTTCTGTCTTGTTTGATTCTGGTGCCGATAAGAGTTTCGTATCTTTGGATATTAGTCGATTGCTAGATATAGTACCCACACCTTTAGAGGCTAAGTACTTAATAGAATTGGCTGATGGTAAGAAAATCGAAGCGACACACACCCTTAGGGAATGTCACTTGGAACTGTCGGGTTTGTCTTTCCCCATTGACCTTATGCCGGTACCCCTGGGTAGTTTTGATGTCGTGGTTGGCATGGATTGGTTATCGTTGTATCGCGCGGAGATCGTTTGTTTTGACAAGGTTATTCGGATCCCTCTCCCTGATGGAGAGATTCTTTCGGTTCGTGGAGAGAAAAGCGGTGCTCCGCTGAGTATCATTTCTAGCATGAAAGCCCGTAAGTATCTTCGGAAGGGCTGTTCGGCCATTCTGGCACTTGTTAACGTTTCTACTGACGATGAGAAGAAGATCGAGGATATTCCGGTGGTTCGTGACTTTTCTAATGTGTTTCCTGATGATTTACCTGGTCTTCCTCCCCATCGTCAGGTTGAGTTTGGTATTGATCTTACTCCAGGCGCTGCTCCTATTGCCCGAGCCCCGTATCGTCTTGCACCTCCCGAGATGCAAGAGTTATCCAGCCAGTTACAAGAACTCTTGGAAAAGGGTTTCATCCGACCGAGTTCTTCCCCGTGGGGAGCTCCTATTTTGTTTGTGAAGAAGAAGCACGGAAGTCTTCGCATGTGTATTGATTATCGCGAGCTGAACAAAGTGACCATCAAGAATCGTTATCCTCTTCCTCGCATTGATGATCTCTTTGACCAGCTTCAGGGCTCCAGTTACTATTCGAAGATTGATTTGCGGTACGGTTATCACCAATTGCGCGTCAGGGAAGCTGACATTCAGAAGACTGCTTTTCGCACTCGTTATGGCCATTTTGAGTTCTTGGTCATGCCTTTTGGCCTCACTAACGCACCGGCGGTGTTCATGGATTTGATGAACCGCGTTTGCAAGCCTTACTTTGATAAGTTCGTCATCGTGTTCATTGACGACATTCTGATCTACTCCAAGAACAAGGCGGATCATGAGGAACATCTGCGGTTGGTCTTGGAACTTTTGAGGCAGGAGCAGTTGTATGCTAAGTTCTCAAAGTGTGATTTCTGGTTACGTGAAGTTCAATTCCTAGGACATGTGGTGAATGAACTGGGAATTCATGTCGATCCGGCTAAGATCGAAGCTATTAAGGACTGGGAAGCACCAAAGACGCCATCTGAGGTGCGGCAATTCCTAGGCCTTGCGGGTTATTATCGTCGTTTCATTGAGGGATTTTCGAAGATCGCTCAACCCCTCACTGCTCTTACCCAGAAGGACCGAAAGTTTGACTGGGATGAACCACAAGAATCAGCATTTCAGATGCTGAAGCTTAAACTTTGTTCTACACCTATCTTATCCCTACCTGAGGGTACGGATGACTTTGTTGTGTACTGTGATGCTTCTATTCGTGGTCTCGGTTGCGTGTTGATGCAACGCGGGAAGGTTATTGCTTATGCTTCTCGCCAACTCAAAGTTCATGAGAAGAACTATACTACTCATGACTTGGAACTGGGTGCGGTAGTTTTTGCGTTGAAAATCTGGAGACATTACTTGTACGGTACCAAGTGTGAAGTATATACCGATCACAAGAGTCTTCAGCATATTTTCGACCAGAAGGTGTTGAACATGCGACAGCGTCGCTGGGTTGAACTCCTGAACGATTATGACTGTGCCATCAAGTACCATCCTGGCAAGGCGAACGCTATGGCGGACGCCTTGAGCAGGAAGGAGTCTGCGAATCCTCGTCGTGTTCGAGCCTTACAGCTCACCATCCATTCGTCATTGCCTGACCAAATCCGTTCTGCACAGTTGGAAGCCTTGAAGGAGGAAAACCTTAAGGCTGAAACTATGCACAGTGCTGACAAGCATCTTGAGCTCAGGACTGATGGCTTACACTATTTTGCAGGACGTGTTTGGGTCCCATTGTTCGGGGGATTGCGCGAGCTTGTTCTGGATGAAGCTCACAAATCCGGGTATTCTATTCACCCTGGCTCCGATAAGATGTATCAGGATTTGAAGATACTTTATTGGTGGCCGAACATGAAAGCTGATATAGCTTCTTATGTTAGCAAATGTTTGACTTGTGCTAAAGTCAAGGTGGAGTATCAGAGGCCGTCTGGTCTCCTGCAACAACCAGAGGTTCCGGAATGGAAATGGGAACGAATCACGATAGATTTTGTCACCAAGCTGCCAAGGTCACCTAATGGGTACGATATGATCTGGTTGATTGTTGACCGGCTGACAAAATCGGCACGTTTTATACCTATTAAGGAAACCAATGGACTCGAGCCGTTGGCTCGACTTTACCTTAAGGAGGTGGTTGCTCGGCACGGGGTGCCTGTTTCTATTATCTCTGATCGTGATTCTCGTTTCGCTTCGCGTTTCTGGAAGGCTCTGCACAAGGCTTTGGGTACTCAGTTGGATATGAGTACAGCTTATCATCCGCAAACTGATGGACAGAGTGAGCGGACGATTCAAACCTTGGAAGACATGCTTCGGGCATGTGTTATCGATTTTGGCAAAAGTTGGGAGATCCACCTGCCGTTAGTGGAGTTCTCCTACAACAACAGCTATCACTCTAGCATCAAGGCAGCTCCGTTCGAGGCTCTTTACGGACGGAAATGTCGATCACCACTTTGTTGGGCCGAGGTAGGCGAGAGCCAGCTCACTGGTCCGGAACTCGTGTACGAAACTTCGGAGAAAATCGTACAAATCCGTCAACGTTTAGCTGCTACACGGGATCGTCAGAAGAGCTATGCCGATCGCCGTCGAAAACCTTTAGAGTTCCAGGTTGGGGACAGGGTACTTCTGAAAGTTTCACCATGGAAGGGCATGATACGCTTTGGAAGGCGTGGCATGCTTAACCCTCGTTATGTCGGACCGTTCGCAATCTTGGATCGGATTGGACCGGTGGCATACAGACTTGACTTACCGGCGGAGTTCGGTAGTGTGCACAACGTCTTCCATGTATCTAACTTGAAGAAGTGTTTGGCTGATGAATCTCTCATTGTACCACTGGAAGAGATCAATGTTGATGATCGTCTTCGCATTGTGGAGGAACCTGTCGAGATTCTCGACTACAAGATTCGTAGCCTTCGTCGGAGTAAAATCCGCATCGTTAAAGTCCGTTGGAACTCGAACCATGGACCGGAGTTCACATGGGAATGGGAGGATCAGATGAAAGCTAAGTATCCTCATCTTTTTCCGAAGCGCGCGTTTGAATCGAGATTCCTTTCAACGTGGGGATGATGTGACATCCGGTAATTTTCTTTTCATTCTGTTCTTTTTGTTTCTTACTTTTGGGGCTTTGCGCAATTTTCGGGACAGAAATTCTTTCAACGTGGGGATGATGTGACACCCGGCATTTTCGGCTTAAACATATTAGTAACATCTAAGTCTACCTTAGCAAGAAACGTTTATAAACAAACTTAACTGGGTTAGTTGAGTCGGGTCAAGTTAGGATTGTCCAGAGTACAATGATCTGGAGGATCATTGGAAGTCGTTTTGGTAATACACTAGTACCGGGTTCCGTTGTTGGTGACATTACATGAACTAATTAAGTATATGTGTGTGGATTATGGGTCGTGTGGTGGATTATATACATAGATGTGTTTTAACGATGTGTAAATGATTATCTGTGCTTAAATGTGTTAAATATAGACTAAGGATGCATGCTTATGTGTTAAGATGTGTTAGAATGCGTTAAACACGACAAACTGGAAAACTAGTTAAAAAGGGGGTCTTGGTTCGACCACTTCGAGTGGTCGAAGGAGAAGAAATTGTCTGGTTCGACCCTTGTAAATGGGCGAACCAGGGAAGTGGAATTTGAGGAATTCCCTTCGACCAGACAGGGCTCATTCGACCCTGTGAAAGGGTCGAAGGGGACCACCTTCGACCAATGAATTGGGGCGAAGGAGGATTAGTATAAATACCAACCTTTGTCATTTTTCATCATTTCACAAACCCTAACCGTCCCAAAACGCTCTCAAAAAATCTAAAACACTAAGGAAGGAGTTTTTGCTCTTTTTTTCATAATCTAACCTATCTACAACATCTAAACAAGAATCCAAGGTGTGTTCATAATCCTAAACCTTTTTAAAAGCATTTTAATTCGTTTTCATCTAACCCTAATTGTCCGGATCTGTTCTAAGGGTGTTTTTATGATTAAAAACCTTTTAAACATCTTTCTAAATCAAAACATGATCGTTTAACATAGGTTCTCATGATGAATAACATATGTAAATTGTGTATTATGTGGTGTTATGTGTTGTTCAATGATTTGCTACTATATCTATGATAGAAACATGATATAGGATTGTTATTATTGTTGGAATATTGTTGTCTAGGGTTAGGATTGGATATGATGATATTTGGGGGTTTTATTGGATTAAAACTTGATGTATGAATATTTATGATCAATAGAATGGATAAGAAAGATCGGATAATCGACAAACTGAGTATTTTAAGCTAAGCATGAATCGATTTCAAAAGTTTCCAAATTAGGTAAATTATTCATGCATGAAAGTGATGTTTCCATAATCTTTACCATTTTGGGAAAGGGCTGAAACGGACGTATTATCGGGGGAAATCGGTGGGGTTTTGTAGGAATAAGTTATCTATGCTTGACTGCTGTGATTGATGATGTTTCGAGTCGTTTTGAGTGTGTTTGAAGCGTTTTTAGGAAAAATTACACAACAGGGGCAAACCTGGCCTCCTTCGACCAATCGAAGGTGCGAAGGAGGGATCCAGGGTCGAACCTGGGTTTTTATTGGACGAATGTGATATAACGGGCGAAGGAAGCATCAAACGGTCGAACGAGAGGTAAAACGGGCGAAGGAGACTAAAAGGTGCGAAGGAGACTTAAAACTGACTGGTTCAATCGTTCTGATGCAGAAATGAGATTTTTGATACAAACTAAGTGTTTTATGCTTGAACCTTGTGTGTAATCTATGTGTACTTGATTAGTTAGGGTAATGGGTCACCAACGGGATGTCGGGTCGGTCTAGTGTGTTGGTTAAACATTTAAACACGTTTTAAAACATACTTGGTTACGATCTGGACAATCAGGGACTAGATAACCTTATGGTTATTAGTCAGAACACTTATGTGAACATTTTGATAGATCTCCGGTAGAGGGATTATCAAGGGCTAAACATCTTTACTTGTAATTGAAGAACGCTATCTAAGGTGAGTTCACGGCCCCACTTTTACTACTTTAACTTTTGGGGGAGAAAACATGCGCTAAATGGTTTTGGTAACATATGTCATACTATGGTTTTAACTTTATATTGCTATACGATCTTTTGGAAAGTCCCGGGGGAAACCATGAATGTGCGGGGATGCACAACGGGGGAAATGTGGATAGATCTATTGGGCGTGACCTGCCCCACTCGTCGGCTTGGAGGGCCGGGCGGGTGCATATTGTCTCGAACAGGTACATTGGTATCATGCTGAACATACGGGCTGCTTAAACATGCTAAACATTGCTAAACGTGTCTAGTAATGGTTTCCAATCGTAGTAGTAATAAAACATACGCCTAGCTAGCGTACTTGGTAACATTGATTTAGTATGGACATGGTAACACTTTGGTAACATTTTGAACAAACCTATGAACTCACCAGCATTATATGTTGACATCTTTTGGCATGTTTTTCTCAGGTCGCTAAGGTAGCAATGAACGGAACTAGGCGCACGGGTCTGCATTGGCGTCTAGACTTAGTTTCACGTTTTGTAATAAAAGTATTTTGAACAACTTTTGAGATGATAGCATAGTTGATTAAATGCTACTTAAACGCTTCCGCATATTAAATTAATGGTTATGTCTATTTACGTTTTTCATATAGAGTTGTTTATTGTGATCGTTGACTTGGATCTTGGTTTGTCATGCGCCTCGCGGTAAAACCCCGCAAGTGGTAATTTGAGGGTGTGACATAATGGATCCGTTATTATACTCACTTGAAACAATCACAATACTTATGATTCATCATTATATATATCTACGTGTATATAGGGGATGATAAATTGAAACATCTCATCGGTAAGAAAAACTTTACAAACCTAATCATGTTTGTCCATTTAACCCTATCTACAATTTTAAATTAAAGTAACTTTTTTAATTAATGATTTTCTAATGCCTTAAGTACAAAAAGGGTAAAATCATAAAAGAGCTTGATAGAACGTGTTCGGTCTCTCTCTCTCTCTCTCTCTATATATATATATATATATACATATATATATATATATATATATATATATGTTTAGGATCCTGTACAAAGTACATTTTTCGTGAGAAGTGTGAGAAGGACTAAGAATTGACATGTAGACATTATGTTTTGGATTTAGGAATGATGTTTTAGGTTGTGTTAACTTGAAAAACACGAAACACAACAATCTAAAACACAATACAATGTATTATAGTCATTAAATTTAAAAAACAACTAAAACACACTACTTAACGCTTAAAACACACTGCTAATGTTCTTAGCATGGTGTTTTAAGTTTTAAGCCTAAAATAGATTGTTTTCAGTTTTTAATTGTTATGTTTGGTGTTTTTATAGGCAAAACAATCCAAAACATCACGACTAAGTTCAAAAAATGATGCCTAAATATCAATTTTTAATACTTCTCACACTTCTCACAAAAAAAGCACTTTGTACACGATCTTGACCCTATATATATATATATATATATATATATATATATATATATATATATATATATATATATATATACACTAGCTGGAAACCCGTGTGATGCAGCAGATGCGGCAATTAACAACATGGTTCTCATTTATGTAGTTTATCAATCATCTCGGGATATATTGTATAGTACTTATGTTAGATAGTTTTTACGTTTAATATTTAAAAGTAGTTTATTATGTTTATTGTTTTATTTTTCACATTTTTTTTGAGTTGATTGCATCGGTGTGATCTATCTATTTCACAAGGCTTGGACATCTTACTTATATGATAATGCATGTAATATAAGTTTGTTACATAAAATTAGAAACATTAGAAAACCTAAAACTAGAAAAACAAACGTCTAAACTATAGAGGTTATATCTTAAGATTTCTTTGTAAATACATTAACATGAACACTAATTTTAAGAGATATATGATCCATCCCTTTATTGCATCTTGTGACATCCAGCAAAAATTGGTGTGTTTCCGTACTTAATTAGCATATTTAATTAACGATGAATAAGTGCAATTCTAAATTAATTATATTAATTTGGCCTTTAGAGAATAGCAAATTCCCCATAACATGCATAGGAATGCACATGTTCAATATTGAAGCAAGATGAAATCGCATGCAAATCAACTTGTCCAGAACGGACGTTGGTGATTACCCGGTAACAATTAATTAGCCGAAAATGATCTCGGACACCCATGATATAAAATAAAGGGAATTTTCATGAAATATTTTGTGTTTTGGAAGGCCAACACCATAAATTAAAATACCAAATACAAATCTCCCGGTAACAAATAAAGATCGCGTATCGCACCCGATACGCGTATAACTTCTATTTTTCACCTAACAAAAGCCTAAATAACTTACCCATATTTAAACTAGGCTATGTCTAAGGGTAATTTGTGGCTATTTTAATTTCCGGATAATTCGCTATTGAAAACCGATTAAAACCCGACAAAAATCGAAAACTATATATTTAAACATAAGAAATATCTAAAAGATATTTTGGACAAATGGGCCCACAAACTCACCACCAAATCTCGCCCCCATCACCGTATCTTAGCCAAATCTTGATCAAATCTCTTTTCTTGATCAAGCTTCCAAAATATTAGATATGATGAGATTTTGTAATAATGGGTGATACTTGGAAGATCTTTATACATGTATAAGTTTCCTCCATATTTCAAGATCACCATCTATCCCACATTCATGCTTCTTGGCCGTAGGTTTTGAAGGCCACACACATACACACATTTCAACCTCCAACACTAAAATTCTTCCATGATCAAACCCTTTTTCATCAAAGTTCATGTGTGTTTCAAGGTTGGACCTTAACCTTTATAGAAGAACACACTATAAACCCCATCAAAATTCATGTGTTTTTGTGAATCTTCCCTAGCCTTGTGCTAGTTGTAAGCAACTTGTTTTAAGCAATCTTGTTTTAAGCAACTTCTTACACACACACAAAAAAAAAAAGCAGAACAAAATAGAACTCAAGCTCACTTTCAACCCATTTGACTGGAAATTAACTACCCAATGTAAATAGGAAATCAACAGAAATGTAATCTTACTAAATCCATGTCAGAACCAGCCAAAAAGCTGTTCAGTTTCTTTCAAGCAAGGGTAAACGCGACACATGAATATCGCATCTGGAGAATTTTACAAGATTTCAGCAGCCACTCCTGAGCAACTAGTGTAATGTAACATTTTCATACTAACATGGCCACCTTTAACCTATATATATATATATATATATATATATATATATATATATATATATATCATAATAAACCAATCTCAATTGAAGCATCTTGCAACACTTTCACCAATACTCCAATATACAAACAAAGTTACACATAAATGCAGCAAAACAGTGTTGTTGACCAACTAAAAGTCAATAACCCTTTCCTTAGGTACCTGAATAAAACATGATTTGACCCATGGTAGCAATACAGAGGTTCTTTTTTGGTATAATTTGTACTGTTTAGCCCTATGCTAAAGTATAGTCAGATAAGCCCACTATGTGCTGCATGTTAAGAAACAAGCTTAACATTTGGTGCTAAAATGTAAAACCGACAAACATGAATGAGGCAGAACACGTGTGCTTAATGTTTTTGCTTAATAGTGAAAAACGAGCAGGTTGGGAAACAATTTCAAAATGGATCCAGGTTAAAACAAATTATTTTTATTATGGGTCAAAACATGCAAGTTCGGGTTGGTTTGGCCTGGAACTCTTTATTCTATGTTCTTTTGTTTGCTTGCAAAGTGAGCTTGTATACAAGACATTACTTTCATTTCAAGATAAATAAAAACAAATCTTAACAATTCGAGCTCAAAATCTACTATGGCCAACTTAATTAGTTTAAGTTGGATGTTAATCTTGATTAATACCTTAATATTTGAAAACCACATCCCAACATCTTTAAATAGTTTTCCCTAGAAACCACATTTTTAAATTATACATGTTGAAACGGGTTGGGTCAAACCCATCACAAATAACTTCCATATCAGTCAGACTAAAGCTTACCACTGTAGCGTGCCATTAGTTTGATTTCTGCTATGCAACTTTCTACACTCTTTGCCTCAACATGTGAAACTTCAACTACATGTTGAGCTTCTTCAACATAAATATAAAAACCAAATTACTCATCAGCTACCAGTTATAATAAGTACATATACATAAATACACAACTACCAATACAATAAAATAATCAAAATTAATTTAACAATATAAGGTTGCACCTCAAACCCTGTTGACAAAAAGTAATAAAACATTTTCATCAAACTTTATTCAACTTCTCTATATGATAATATAAAAAAAACCTAGATACACTCTATGTATTAAGTAAGGCAAAGGAAGGTTCCCCAACCTGAACCAATGATATTGCACTAACAAGTTAACACAAACATTTGAAAAAAAAAAACTGTTTTGTGTTGATACCAGTCGAACCAATTCGATCCATACACAAAAAAAAAAAAAAAAAAAAACTGTTTAGTATGGCCCGACGGAAAATTCGCCTCCAAACATATTTACTCTTTCATTTCTTGCAACTTAAGAATTATCACAAAAAGTAGACAATATATTGGGAAAAAAAATAGCATTCTAATTAGGATATACACATGAAACAAGATAAAAAAAGGTTCTTCATATTTTAACTTAACAACAACAAGATGGAACAGTGTAATCAATCATGGTACTCGAGCTCCTTCCTAACAAGATCCAAAATTGAATGTGTAGTTAGAATTATCTAAAACTCGTTTTTAGCATTCCCATGTGCTTGTTTAGCTTGTTGCTCTCTTCCATAACTGAAGATAAATGTAAACTGAATTATTCTAAAAGATTAATAAGAAAATAGAAATGGTCTAACATAAACAAGACATCTAATGTTCACATGATATCTTTTGTTTTAAAAAAGGTATAGACTACAAATTTGTAAATAAAATGATAGGCAAACGTTCATCAGTGACAAGCCTAACATATGGATCCTCTACTTGTTTATTCAGTAAAGGACGCTTGTTAGGGCACCCTACGACTATGTCCCTAGCTTAGATATGTAGTTAGGATCTTTTGTATATGTTCCTAAACGTTTACGGGGTGATAACGGGGTCTAGGGGTAAAACTGTAATTTTTTAATCCCTACCAGTGTAGGAGTCCATACGCCTGGAAGGGTCAGGTGTAAGGACTCACCTTTAAATAGGACCCCTTCCACTAGCATTTGTAACTTTTTCTTATAGCCCAAAATGAAGTGATGCCCAATTTTGAGTGTGTTTGTGTGTGTTTTTCATATCCTTACTTTTCTTCAATCACATCTCATCTCTAACAACAATCGATCAATTGATTTCGCATGTTGACTCGAACATACATGCACAATATCATCCAATCTTGTGTTAATCCTACATGTAGTATTAGAGCTTGCCTCATACCTCGCGTGATGTTAGATTGGAGTAGTTATAGATCTGAATTGTAAAGCAATTGTTCATGTTTTTTATAGATAAACCATTTTGAACCGTTTTCAAGCATAAACATTGTTTTTGGTTAAATCTAATTAAATTGATGTTTTGATTGTTTTTTTAATTGCATAATCTTCATTAGAACTTGGTTTTGATCATATCTATATTAGTTTTGCATCAAAATACATCAGTTCTGTGTTTTTGATAAATTTTGTTCATAAGTTGTTCATCTTGGATTTTTTGAAGAATCTTTTAATTTTGGATTAATTTGTTAAAATTTATTGTTGGAATAGCATCTAGATATGAAACATAAGGTGTCTAAATCAATTGATAATCATAAACAATGTTGAATTGTTTAAGATCTGAGTTTTTGTTGAAAATTTTTTCAAGTGTGTCTTCTTGGTGTTTTTGATTGATTTGGATTGGAATTCTTGTTTTTGGAAGTGTTTGGGCATCATTTTTGTGATCTATATCAAATTCTACACAAAACCTGATCATTGGATCATCCATATCTTCAAAATCATCAAAATTCAACATGTCCTTCATTTTCAACATTCATACATGTGAACAGGGCTTCACGCCTGAAAAGGATCAGGTGTAAGGACCCTAACGTATGCACTATTCCCTTCACGCCTGTCCCACATGCGTGATAATCCCATAAGTATGTTTTTGATTCCTCACGCCTGTAACCACCTCCCTTACTTGTGTAACAACCTCCATACGTCTGACACATGTCCCTTACGTGTGGAAACTCCTTTCATACTGTGATAACCTATGTTAGTCAAATTTTGACCCATTACAAGTTTGATTTGTTCGTTTTACACCCAAAACATCGGATATTTATCTGATCTCATTCCAATCACCATGGGTTGGAATTATCTCACCCAATTCATTCATCCCGCAGCAACAACCGACACCCTAAGTGACACATCCATACGTTGTTGCGAACACCATGAACCTCTACAATAAGTGAATGTTGTTACACTGTACTGTCCGTTTTCTACCCCACCTCAACAAAAAGTGCCTATGTTGGCTAATTCATGGGCTATGGTTTCGATGACAAGCCAAGTTCAAAGCGTCCATCAGATGATGAAGAGCAACAACGAAATGGGAAACATCAACAAAGCTCCCAAGATTGAACATCTTAACGAATATCTGCCCACGAAGGGTAGAATTCAGACACATATTGAGGCGAGATGTGGAGATCTATTATTGGGTAGAACATCCTCGGGTAAAAATATTGTAAGAAAACTCATATCTACTGGTAGAGATTTCTCGTACGAATGATGAAGAGAATAAGAACTATAAGAATTCGAGAAAGGCGTTCTCTATTCTTACACAGTCACTACCAAATGATATCTTACACCAGTATGATGTGTGTCAAAATGCGTACGATGTATTGGAATTGTTCAAGAAATGCTGTGAAGGAGATGAACAGAAGTTTAAGATCAGGTAAGAGCAAATGAAGAAGGAGTATGAAGCTTTATGTCACATTGGACAAGAGTCGTTGAGAGACACGCATTCTCAATACTACCATCTTATGAGTGAATTATGTATGTTTGAACTTAAATATATTATTTTGAACTAATTGACCGTTTTGTAGATGCACTACCACCTTAGTGGATGCATTATGTGAATGTTATTAAGGAGATGGGGCAATAAGAAACAATGTCGATTGGTGAGTTCTTGATCAAGCTAAAGAACAGAGAAATAGAGGTGTCTAGGAAGGCCCAGAGGATTCCAGTGCCTTAAAATCCAGATTTATACCATGTCAGTACTCCTGCTACCTCTGCCATCATTTATTCCCTCTGTTATCAATGGCCAATTTGCTTATAACCAATCACCTCAAACATTTCAAGTTCCAGTTCTCGATCCCATGATGAATTTCTGCACTGCTTACCATTACACACCACCTACTTCCACTTCTACTACCAACTGCCCAACTCCACCACAACCAGCAAAGACTTATGCTCACCCAAATACATCCGCTACCCCAACAGTCAGCATATGTTTCTTCCAACACCATGATGGCACAACCCTTAATGAAAAACTTTGGAAACATGACTCTGGAGGTTGGAAAAGAGCATGTGGCCTTAGTGTCTGCTTTTGTCATATCTTATAATGATCTGATAAGGGGGAACATAGGGAATGTCAACCTGACGAAGGAAGATGTGGGATCTATATTTAACAGTTCTTATGACCAATTTATATATCAATGTTAATGTGTAGCAGAATAAAGATAGTTGTTCTAAGTTAATAGTTCACTTTTAGTTTTGTAAAAGCTCTCCTCAAATAGACAAACAAAAATAGCACAAGTGTGTATAAGAAACAATAAGAGTACAGGATATATCCGTTGTGGATGCTTAAATGGTTCTCATATATTAAACTAGAAGTCCGTATATAATAGTGGGTGTGAACCCATCTATTTTTACACAACAACAAGCGTACATAGGAAGTGTAAATCAAATAGAATAATACTGCAATAGGCTGTAGTATTGGTACTTGTTCTAGAAATATCTATAATGTAGATAAAAACTAATATAATAACAAACTACTAAAGCTAATGGCGGTAGGAAGCTTCTATTTGGAAACTGTTGAATAGCAAACAACATCTGATGAGTAAATCATCAAAGTTGTTCTTTAGATGTTTGTCTGCACATCTTCAGGTCTTTATTCATCATCACTTTCAGTCAGCTTCTTTCTTCGGTACTTTCTTCTTCAGTCTTTAGTACTTTGTCATGTAATAAAATGCAGAGAGGATATTAGACTAAGGTTAAAATGCTTATCATTTCTCTTTGACCCAACAATCTCCCCCTTGATTGATAAAGCCAAAACCTAACCTAATCTTTATTTAGATCCTCTTTCCCTTATGCTATTAAGGATCTTCTTAATTTCTTTCATCATTGAATCTTTGATATCCTTGATCTTTGTATTCTTGTAAGGAGTGGTCCATGCTCTGGTTGGTTCAAGTTATTGGAGTGCAAGTAAATCTTTTGTTGACAGGTTCAACAGTTCTTCTTTGTGTTTGAAGGCTTTACTTGTACCATCTTCTCTTTCAAAGTACATGAACTTAGAGTTGTGAGTGAAGGACCACTTAACAATCTTGGCTTGAGAAGTGTTGAAATTTCCTTTATACGGTACTATGCTCTTCTCGCCGGTTAAAGATAGCCCTGATTCTGGTTGATCTTCTATTTCAGAGATAATCAAGCTGGATCTTCTGAAGTGTTCAGCTTTTGCAATATCAGGGTCTTCACTTGGTATGGACACATGATGCTCATTAATTACCTTGGTCTACTTTGGATTAATAATGGTTTGTCTCAGCTGATAGGCATATGTGGTTGGATCCATATCTTGTATGATCAGTGGGTTTTCTTCAAAGGACAAGTCTTCATCAACTATGGTGTCACCTTCTATGATCATCATTTTGAATTGAGTTTTGACTTGTTCCTCTGCTTGCTTAGGCTTCTTGGCTGTTGGTTTCTTTGCAGTTTCAGAAGCTTTGTAACTCTTGCAGGTCTCATGGAGATCAACATCTTTACATATTGAGATTTGAGCCTTTATGCCATTGTTGTTTGTTGCTAACTCTTCAACAATCTGAGCTCTTCTCGATTTTTTTCTTCTCACTTCTTTTCCTATCTTGAATAAGTTTTACCCTGTATTCAAGTTCTTTTGTTGATAGATTTCTAAGAGAATACTTCTGCCTCCTCGATGCGTTTGCCGAGCTCCTAGGTTGTAGCTCAGACGCAGCAGCAGATCCGATCTACCGCCTGTCATATCTCCCATGTCGAGCTGTTATGTGGGTGGCTGGTTGACCAGGAGATGGACAGGATGCAGTGAGGGTGTCCAACCGTTGCTAGATTTACTGCCGCCAGCACAAGAATCGGATGAGGACATCGCGGATGAGGGGTATCATGGTTGGTTGGATGTCTATTTAGTTTTTAGGGTATGTTGTTTTAGTTTGTTTTGTTATTTATGAACTCGAATCATATTACTAATAGATGTTTTTAAGGGATATGGTGCCAAATCTAAGCGCACCATACCAACAAAAGTCACAATCTAACCAAACGAGTATATCAATCAGTAGACGAAGCCTGCGTTAGACATGATGCCGCAGAGTCTTCCGCCCATTCTACGTCAGTGGAAGACGCCTGTGTCAGACATGATGCCGCATAGTCTTCCGTCCGTTCTACGTCAGCGGAAGACACCAACGTCAAGGACGATGACGCAGAGTGTTTCACCCATTTTATGTCAGCGCGTGTCTAACACAAACGAAGCTTCATCGGTATGAATGACAAATCTTCTTCAACAAACCCAAAATATGCCTTTTGGGGCAACCTCGAGACACCCACCCAGGAATAGACATGCCCCGGGAAACTGTTCCTGATATCGAGCCACCCGTTAAAGTCTGCGACCAATCACATGCCATGCATGCTCTGACACCAAGAGAGGACGATGAAGTGGCGCCTCGCGAGCCAAGTATCTCCACAGACAATTTTTACAACCTACTCACTTGTCTCCAGCTATAGAAAAGAGGATGATTATAGACCACCATATTACACCAATGGGTGGACGCCACGTGTCCAACTACCTTCTATGGCCAATGTAACATCACACAATTTTTATATACATATATATATATAGAACTCCCTCGTTTATTCATCTGATTCATGTTTACATTATCTTTCCCATCCATTTTATTAATTTTTTTGTTTAAATAATGACTTATAATCAATATTAAATTGGATTTTATTAAAAATTCTGATATAAAAACGTTAAAAAAATGTTTGCCTGAGCCAGGATTCGAACCCGAGTCCCTGGCGGGCTAAACCTTAACCACACCACACAAATCACTACACCATTTGGTGTTTTGTGATGTTAATTAAAACCAATTAAACTTAAACCCTTTCAAGGTCCCTTAGTCAAACCTGAAAAGTCAAGAACTAAATTCATATTCTTCACCTTCTGGAACATGAACTTGATCCCTATGATAATCAGACTACTGAAAACTTGATTTTTCGTTGCATCAAACTTGATTCTTAGTTATACATGAGGATTTGATTATCTACTTGAACATTTGATTATTCATGAATACTTAAAAGCATGGAATATAAACTATTTGCTATAAACACACCTAGAGTCATTAATCTTGTCTAGGACAACTCTATTACAACCCGCATGCTATACTTGATGCATTTACAAACTTACTTACATGTATATATTACGAACTTGCAACTTATGTGTTAAATAAAAAACAATTGTTACACTTAATCAAACAACTGGTAGAGGATGAAGTACTTGCTCAACAGTTAGTAGAGTACCTAACAACCTGCTCAACGATTGGTAGAGGTCATTGTAACACCCCAACCGATGGCGGAAACATCGGGATGTCACGTATTGATGATTGTTCAGTAGCTCATGGTGAATAATAAATTTCATTATATAATTTAAAAAAGTTACATACAATTGTTCTAAGAACTTGTACATCAAATTGAATAAAACTATACACATATCTTCAAGCATCAATTCAAATCTTCAAGCAAATAGAACCTAAAACATGTTAATTTGAAAATATTTTGGGTCAACAAAAGTTGGTGAGAATTACATAGGTTTTTGATAATTGAATAAAAATGTTGTGCAATTCATGTGTCATGTCAATCTAGTCCATATGTGAGAACATACTAGAAATAAATCGAGTGCATAATCAACCCTGATGACTGTTATAATATGATACATACCATACGCTCATGGTTCACTTGAATATGTTATACGATAACAAACACCCACGCTACCTTTGTAGGAGGCACGTATCCGGGTGGGATTGTCAGTCCAATAGATCTATCAATGTATACCGCCGGCTTGTACGGAGTTAATGATTATGCTAGAATGGTGCTTACTCTAATCATGCTCAAGACATAATGCAACATAGAAAACACATAGACACATTGATGATTGAATTGCATAAATGATGTTGTAACATGTTTCACCCCAAAAACGGTGATAAATGGAAAAGGGGCTATGTAAAACTCACCTTAGCAAAATGTTATGTCTCGTAAAAAAATAGAATAATGTGTTGTGAATGTATGCGAGGCGAATCCCAAAGACTCAACAATGTAGCTAGTCCAAATTGAAGAAAACGAAAAAGAAAGAATATCAAGCTTCCAATTCGCCAATTACAAGAGCTTATAATCAAAGCTTCAATTGTAGAAGTAATAGACCATAGAAGAAAGGTATGAGGGAAAGTTTAATCGGATTGAAACAATCAATTTAGAGGTGCAAAGTATAATGGGTCATAGGTGGGTTTTTATACTAGTTTTGGAGTCAATTAGCCATTAAAATTGGTCAACACCATAAAGTAAGGTTTTATGATGAATTGACTATTTGACTAAGACTTTGACTGTTTGACTAAGACTTTGACTAGGACTTTGACTATTTGACTCAAGGCTTTATTTTAAAAAAAAAAAATCTTGTATGTGAAAAATAATAATAATTTAGAATCATATTATTATTATTATTATTTATATACATTTATGTATGTATATAAGTTGTGAGTTAGGATAAATAAAGACTTAGGCACATTTGTATAATATTAATGATAAAGGTGTAATAAAATATATATATATATATATATAAGGGCTTTTTATGTATTAAAATTTTGGGGAAAATTTTGCGATGTTACAGTCTCCCCTACTTTTGGAAACTTCGTCCCGAAGTTTATTGAAAACACAGGGTTGAAGGTGATTGGGTAGAAATTAGGACAAGGGTGGTTTGGGAAGTTTCGAGTTAAGGCATGACATAAATTTATAGGTAACAGAATAAACTGTTTCGAATAATTTGGGTAAGAGTTTTGATATGTGTGAGTTTTAAGGGTTGAATAAGGTTCATCTGAAATAGCAAGGAGAATAAGAATCTTAAGTTTTAGGAGTCCTAAAAGGAATGAGTTGATGGACTATTGAAAGACTAAATGAACTACCAGATAACTAAGGTTTATAATTGGTCAACTACCGAAAACCTTGATAGAATTTCACACTACCTTAACGTACCTGTAAATTCATGATTACGTTCCGGACCGCAATCACCAATTTACCTTACATTAGGGTTTTGTGTCCTTCTATAACTCTAGACACACATGTAAAATAATATGATTAACCATGTATCCAAAAATGAGTCCAACTGTTGAGCAGGAAAAAGACTTCTACCAGTCAGTGAGTAGGAACCTCTACCGATTGTTGAGCAGGTATGATAGCCTCTACCAGTCGTTGAGCAGGTTGTAGGGCCTCTACCAACTGTTGAGCAGGCATGATGACCTCTACCAATCGTTGAGTAGGTTATTTTGTACTCTACTAACTGTTGAGCAAGTACTTCATCCTCTATCAGTTGTTTGATTAAGTGTACCAATTATTACACACATGAATTGCAAATTGATAATATGTACATGTAAGCAATCAAGTATCAAGTATAGCATACGAGTTGTAATAGAGTTGCCCTAGATAAGGTTAATGACTCTAGGTGTGTCTATAGTAAATAGTTTATATTCCATGAATTCTAGTTTCAAATGTTCAAATAAGGCAAATAGTCGAATCCTCATGTATAACTAAGGATTATGTTTGATGCAACACACAATCAAGTTTCAATAGTTTGGTTATCATTGGTAACTAGCTCATGTGTGAGAAGGTGAAAGATATGAATTTAGTTCTTGAGAGGATGATGAACAATTCTTGAAGCAGAATCAAAGGTGTGAGAGATAGTGAATGTGAAGATAGTTGATAAAGAGTTTATTTTATAGTATGGAGATTATATGATTTGGGTAGGGTGTTGAATATTTAAAAAGTGGCTAAGGTGGTAAGGTGAAGTGTGATTGTGAAATCCATGGATGGTTATGAAATGAGATTGATTTAAGTTGTAAAATTTTGAGATTTTTGAGCTTAGTTTAAGGAAGGTGAGTGTAATCATTTATTCATTAATTAAAACGAATAAACGAAAACGTTGACTTATCAAAACTTCTAGATTCTAATAACATAGTGAAGACATGCTTTAGCCTATAAGTGAACACTCATCCCGAGAATTCCCAGGTAGGCATCCGGGTCCCTCGTCTGATTGGGATATATGCGCAATGCCAGTCCTAGACAGAAAACTCAGAATACAGGCGTTCACCCTTCCAGATTGCACGTGTTCGTTATTAAAATCTAGAACTTCGACGAGATCTCAAGGTGGTTTAGGCTAAACCTGAGGATTATCCTATTAGTCTAAGAGTAGATCTTGTGATGGAGAGCAATCTTCTTGTAGGGGTTGAAGTAGGGATAAGAAGTAGGAGTGAGATAGAGGATAGCAAGTAAAAGGAGCAAATACTGGTTATATTCCTATGGTTATAGACTAGATTATTTTTTTTCTAATAACCTAATTCCCTATAACCAAGGCTCTGATACCAATCTGTAACACCCCAACCGATGGCGGAAACATCGGGATGTCACGTATTGATGATTGTTCAGTAGCTCATGGTGAATAATAAATTTCATTATATAATTTAAAAAAGTTACATACAATTGTTCTAAGAACTTGTACATCAAATTGAATAAAACTATACACATATCTTCAAGCATCAATTCAAATCTTCAAGCAAATAGAACCTAAAACATGTTAATTTGAAAATATTTTGGGTCAACAAAAGTTGGTGAGAATTACATAGGTTTTTCATAATTGAATAAAAATGTTGTGCAATTCATGTGTCATGTCAATCTAGTCCATATGTGAGAACATACTAGAAATAAATCGAGTGCATAATCAACCCTGATGACTGTTATAATATGATACATACCATACGCTCATGGTCCACTTGAATATGTTATACGATAACAAACACCCACGCTACCTTTGTAGGAGGCACGTATCCGGGTGGGATTGTCAGTCCAATAGATCTATCAATGTATACCGCCGGCTTGTACGGAGTTAATGATTATGCTAGAATGGTGCTTACTCTAATCATGCTCAAGACATAATGCAACATAGAAAACACATAGACACATTGATGATTGAATTGCATAAATGATGTTGTAACATGTTTCACCCCAAAAACGGTGATAAATGGAAAAGGGGCTATGTAAAACTCACCTTAGCAAAATGTTATGTCTCGTAAAAAAATAGAATAATGTGTTGTGAATGTATGCGAGGCGAATCCCAAAGACTCAACAATGTAGCTAGTCCAAATTGAAGAAAACGAAAAAGAAAGAATATCAAGCTTCCAATTCGCCAATTACAAGAGCTTATAATCAAAGCTTCAATTGTAGAAGTAATAGACCATAGAAGAAAGGTATGAGGGAAAGTTTAATCGGATTGAAACAATCGATTTAGAGGTGCAAAGTATAATGGGTCATAGGTGGGTTTTTATACTAGTTTTGGAGTCAATTAGCCATTAAAATTGGTCAACACCATAAAGTAAGGTTTTATGATGAATTGACTATTTGACTAAGACTTTGACTGTTTGACTAAGACTTTGACTAGGACTTTGACTATTTGACTCAAGGCTTTATTTTAAAAAAAAAAAAATCTTGTATGTGAAAAATAATAATAATTTAGAATCATATTATTATTATTATTATTTATATACATTTATGTATGTATATAAGTTGTGAGTTAGGATAAATAAAGACTTAGGCACATTTGTATAATATTAATGATAAAGGTGTAATAAAATATATATATATATATATAAGGGCTTTTTATGTATTAAAATTTTGGGGAAAATTTTGCGATGTTACAGTCATCATGCCTGCTCAACAGTCGGTAGAGGTTCTAATAACCTGCTCAACGACTGGTAGAGGCTATCGCACCTGCTCAGCAATCCGTAGAGGTTCCTACTCACTGACTGGTAGAGGTCTTTTCCTGCTCAACAGTTGGACTCATTTTTAGATACATCATACATGTAATTTGATACAAAGATTTATTAGACTCATTGATACAAAGAGTCAATCACAAGGTTATTTTGCATTACTTACATATGTGTTTAGAGTCATAGAAGGACACAAAACCCTAATGTAAGGTAAATTGGTGATTGCGGTCCGGAACGTAATCATGAATTTACAGGTACGTTAAAGTAGTGTGGAATTCTATCAAGGTTTTCGGTAGATAATCAATTATAAACTCTAGTTACCTAGTAGTTCATTTAGTCTTTCTATAGTCAATCAACTCATGCACTTCTTCCCTAACACTTAAGTTTAGTGTTTTGCTAGATTCTTATTCTCCTTGCTATTTCAGACGAACCTAATTCAACCCTTAAAACTCACACATATCAAACCTTTTATCCAAATTATTCGAAACATATTATTCTATTACCTATAAATTCATGTCGTGCCTTAACCCAAATTTTCCAAACCCCATTTGACTTAATTTCTACCTAATCATCCTCAACCCTGTGTTTTTAATAAACTTCGAGACGAAGTTCCTAAAAGTAGAAGAGACTGTAACATCACACAATTTATATATATATATATATATATATATATATAGAACTCCCTCGTTTATTCATCCGATTCATGTTTACATTATCTTTCCCATCCATTTTATTAATTTTTTTTGTTTAAATAATGACTTATAATCAATATTAAATTGTATTTTATTAAAAATTCTGATTTAAAAACGTTAAAAAAATGTTTGCCTGAGCCAGGATTCGAACCTGAGTCCCTGGCGGGCTAAACCTTAACCACCCCACACAAACCACTACACCATTTGGTGTTTTGTGATGTTAATTAAAACTAATTAAACTTAAACCCTTTCAAGGTCCCTTAGTCAAACCTAAAAAGTCAAACGTAGTCTCTTAGTCAAGTCAAGTCAAAGTGTTAGTAAATATGGTCTCCTAGTCAAGTCAAAGTGTTAGTAAATATGGTCTTCTAGTCAAGTCAAAGTTGTTCATAAATTCTAGCCTAGTCAAAGTAGTCTATAATTACAACTCCAATTTTACCCTATAAATACACTAGCCTACCATTCAACTCTTTATACCATTCAAAAAAAAAAAAAAAAAACATTATTATCCCGTCTCCCATATACTAAAGTTTTCATCCATCATTATCTCCTCTAGCTAGTTCCGAGTTTTCCAAGGCATTATTACTAAGTGTTTGCACGCTCAAGAAAACTCACGAACTCATTAAGCACCTAAGGAGAGTTTACATAGCGCCTTTTCCATTCATTATTTTTTTGGGGGTGAAACATGTTACAACATTCAATTTACAATTCAATCATAAGTGTCTATGTGTTATTCTATGTTGCATTATGTCTTAAACATTACTAGGGTAAGCACATTATTCTAGCATAATCATTAACATTGATCAGCCGACGGTATACAATGATAGATCTATTGGACTGACAATCCTACCCGGATACGTGTACCTCCTACATAGGTAGCGTGGGTGATTGTTATCGAATTTATAACATAATCGAGTGAACCATGAGCGTATGGGATGGACCACAATATTCTAGTCACAAGGTTTGATTATGCACTCGATTTACCCGATGGTTTTGTTTTCACATATGGACTAGACTTGCCATGACACTCGAATTGTACAAGTTTTTATTCAATTATCAAAACCTATGTAATTCTCACCAACTTTTGTTGACCCAAAATATTTTCAAACTTAACATGTTTCAGGTTATAGCTTGCTCGAAGATTTGAGTTAATGCTTGAAGATGCGTAGCTAGTATTTTTTTTATCTTGATGTACACATTCTTAGAACAATTGTATGTAATTTATTTAAATCATATATTGAAACTTATTATTTACCATGAGCTACTGAACAATCATCAATACGTGACATCCCGATGTTTCCGCCATTGGTTAGGGTGTTACAGATTGGTATCAGAGCCTTGGTTATAGGGAATTAGGTTATTAGAAAATTAATCTAGTCTATAACCATAGGATTATAACCAGTACTTGTTCCTTTTATTTGCAACTATACTTGTTTCTTTTCTCCATCTCCATCCTACTTCTTATCCTTACATTAATCCCTACAAGAAGATTGCTCTCCATCACTGGATCTACTCTTAGACTAATAGGACAAGATTCTCAAGTCTTAACCTGAATTGCCTTGAAGATCCCGTCGAAATTCTATATTTTAATAACGAACACGTGCAATCTGGAAGGGTGAACACCTGTATTCTGAGTTTTCTGTCTAGGACTGGCATTGCGCATAAATCCCAATCAGACGAGGGACTCGGATGCCTACCTGGGAATTCTCGGGATGAGTGTTCACTTATAGTCTAAATCATGTTTTCACTATGTTATTAGAGTCTAGAATATTTGATAAGTCAACGTTTTCGTTTATTCGTTTTAATTAATGAATAAATGATTACACTCACTTTCCTTAAAACTAAGCTCTAAAATCTCAAAATTTTACAGCTTAAATCAATCCCATTTCCTAATCATATATGGATTTCACAATCACATTTCATCTTACCATCTTAGCCACATGTTTGATTGTTTTCAACACCCTCCCCAAATCATATTATTTCATTTTTCAACATGTTACATATTTCTAAACTGTAACCTCATAACCTGGGTAGACGCTAGCCCAACACTAAAGATTTCTTAATATTGTCAAAATTTTCATCACCGATAAACCATGGAAAATACATATTTTTGTTATAAGATATCCTCAAACTTAATTTGTAAATCCAAATGTTTATTCATTAGCATAACAAAGGATTTTTGATATAATGTCACCTTGATCTATAAAACCTAACGTCGTGTTTAAAATCTTCGACTAAACTAAAATATTCTGATCTAAAGCCACTTAGTTTGTACTATTTAGAAACTTTTGTTTTATATAAGAAACCAATTTTAAAAAGAAAAATGATAAGATCTTTCCATCCTCATGAACAAAATTTAATCTCCATTGCCACCTAATTATTTTCAACTTGTTCGAACTTTTACAATTTTTGGTATTTATCACAATCATGTTTTCTCATACGCTAGATTCTAACCTTTGATCCAAACCCCACGATTTACACTACTACATAATCTCCTTACAATAAAATAAACCCTTTATTAACTATTTTCACGTTCACTATCTTTCATAACCTTGATGATGCTTTGAGTTCTTCATCATCCTCTCAAAAACTAAATTCATATTCTTCACCTTCTGGAACATGAACTTGATCCCTATGATAATCAGACTATTGAAAACTTGATTTTTCGTTGCATCAAACTTGATTCTTAGTTATACATGAGGATTTGATTATCTACTTGAACATTCGATTATTCATGAATACTTAAAAGCATGGAATATAAACTATTTGCTATAAACACACATAGAGTCATTAATCTTGTCTAGGACAACTCTATTACAACTCGCATGCTATACTTGATGCATTTACAAACTTACTTACATGTATATATTACGAACTTGCAACTTATGTGTTAAATAAAAAACAATTGTTACACTTTATCAAACAACTGGTAGAGGATGAAGTACTTGCTCAACAGTTAGTAGAGTACCTAACAACCTGCTCAACGATTGGTAGAGGTCATCATGCCTGCTCAACAGTCGGTAGAGGTTCTAATAACCTGCTCAACGACTGGTAGAGGCTATCGCACCTGCTCAACAATCCGTAGAGGTTCCTACTCACTGACTGGTAGAGGTCTTTTCCTGCTCAACAGTTGGACTCATTTTTGGATACATCATACATGTAATTTGATACAAAGATTTATTAGACTCATTGATACAAAGAGTCAATCACAAGGTTATTTTGCATTACTTACATATGTGTTTAGAGTCATAGAAGGACACAAAACCCTAATGTAAGGTAAATTGGTGATTGCGGTCCGGAACGTAATCATGAATTACAGGTACGTTAAAGTAGTGTGGAATTCTATCAAGGTTTTCGGTAGATAATCAATTATAAACTCTAGTTACCTGGTAGTTCATTTAGTCTTTCTATAGTCAATCAACTCATGCACTTCTTCCCTAACACTTAAGTTTAGTGTTTTGCTAGATTCTTATTCTCCTTGATATTTCAGACGAACCTAATCCAACCCTTAAAACTCACACATATCAAACCTTTTATCCAAATTATTCGAAACAGATTATTCTATTACCTATAAATTCATGTCGTGCCTTAACCCAAATTTTCCAAACCCCATTTGACTTAATTTCTACCTAATCATCCTCAACCCTGTGTTTTTAATAAACTTCGAGACGAAGTTCCTAAAAGTAGGAGAGACTGTAACATCACACAATTTATATATATATATATATATATATATATATATATATATATATAACTCCCTCGTTTATTCATCCGATTCATGTTTACATTATCTTTCCCATCCATTTTATTAATTTTTTTGTTTAAATAATGACTTATTATCAATATTAAATTGGATTTTATTAAAAATTCTGATTTAAAAACGTTAAAAAAATGTTTGCCTGAGCCAGGATTCGAACCCGAGTCCCTGGCGGGCTAAACTTTAACCACACCACACAAACCACTACACCATTTGGTGTTTTGTGATGTTAATTAAAACCAATTAAACTTAAACCCTTTCAAGGTCCCTTAGTCAAACCTGAAAAGTCAAACGTAGTCTCTTAGTCAAGTCAAGTCAAAGTGTTAATAAATATGGTCTCCTAGTCAAGTCAAAGTGTTAGTAAATATGGTCTTCTAGTCAAGTCAAAGTTGTTCCTAAATTCTAGCCTAGTCAAAGTAGTCTATAATTACAACTCCAATTTTACCCTATAAATACACTAGCCTACCATTCAACTCTTTATACCATTCAAAAAAAAAAAAAAAAAAAAACATTATTATCCCGTCTCCCATATACTAAAGTTTTCATCTATCATTATCTCCTCTAGCTAGTTCCGAGTTTTCCAAGGCATTATTACTAAGTGTTTGCACGCTCAAGAAAACTCACGAACTCATTAAGCACCTAAGGTGAGTTTACATAGCCCCTTTTCCATTCACTATTTTTTTGGGGGTGAAACATGTTACAACATTCAATTTACAATTCAATCATAAGTGTCTATGTGTTATTCTATGTTGCATTATGTCTTAAACATTACTAGGGTAAGCACATTATTCTAGCATAATCATTAACATTGATCAGCCGACGGTATACAAAGATAGATCTATTGGACTGACAATCCCACCCGGATACGTGTACCTCCTACATAGGTAGCGTGGGTGATTGTTATCGAATTTATAACATAATCGAGTGAACCATGAGCGTATGGGATAGACCACAATATTCTAGTCACAAGGTTTGATTATGCACTCGATTTACCCGATGGTTTTGTTTTCACATATGGACTAGACTTGCCGTGACACTCGAATTGTACAAGTTTTTATTCAATTATCAAAACCTATGTAATTCTCACCAACTTTTGTTGACCCAAAATATTTTCAAACTTAACATGTTTCAGGTTATAGCTTGCTCGAAGATTAGAGTTAATGCTTGAAGATGCGTAGCTAGTATTTTTTTATCTTGATGTACACATTCTTAGAACAATTGTATGTAATTTATTTAAATCATATATTGAAACTTATTATTTACCATGAGCTACTGAACAATTATCAATACGTGACATCCCGATGTTTCCGCCATCGGTTGGGGTGTTACAGCCAATCAACGGGTGCCACGTGAATTTATGACAGGGCGGTAATTTCTTCCTTTACCTTATTTCATGACCACTTTCACCTATTGGGCTTGGGTATTAAGACGGATACTTGGATGTACCTCTACCTGGATCGGGCCCTACTAAGGGTAGAGGATGGGTTAAAAGGGGTCAGATGTTCTGTGCTATCAAAGGGGAAGTCTCTGCTCTTTTTACAGCATCGATTCATTCAATACACTATTGTTTTAAAGATTACGAGCAAATTGTACTTTTCCAACCCTTGTATAATTACAACCAACATTTAGAGGCTCGTCTCTTCTAATCGGTTACCTCTTAACATCCTTAGTCTAATTCCTATAATCTCCATAGACACATACTGATGGGATTGGGTACTGAATCACTACGCGTTTAAGCCTAACACGAGTTGAAACTTGCGCGGAAGAAGACGCCACGGAAGAAGACACCGCGCAATCAGCACCTTATTTCGCAGAGATCAGCACACCAACCTCCATCCTATAATCACGGGCGATTGAATGCGTAGGACGGTAATAGCGGTAATTGTTCCAATGTTTCCTTAATTATAACCCTCCTTAACTACTTTACTAAGTGAGCCCTGGCCTATTACAATTAGGATTTTAGGTAATGGTGGCATATGTCTAACTCTATATAAGGGGTAACATCCCTAATAGAGAGGACACTTTTTGCTAACCCTAAAAGCTATCATTGATAGTATCCCTATTCACCCTAGGTTTTGCTATAAACAACTACATCCTGTAGTCGTCTCCCTACCCAAAGTTTTTCTTGTTTACAGGTTAATCCTGTGCCGTAAAGCTATAAGTGAAGGATACTCTCTATGGGAACGTGGTGTTATCATCCTGTATAGGAGGTAAGACTATTTGTTTCTTTATTAGCGCCATCAGTGTCGGTTTTTCATCTTTCAAACTGGTACTTATGGAGTTGCCGAATGGAGCCAACCCAAACAATGTGGATGTTGATTCCACAATCAAAGATGAAGTCGGTGCTGTCATACCGAACACTGTGACGAAAAAGGTGACTTATAAGTCACCAAATCTCCTATTCGAGTTTATCCCATCCAGAGGTGAGGCAATAGTCAGACAAAAGAAAAACATTGATCAATTTCTGGTTGATCCAGATGAATGGCTAGCCAGACGGAATGCCAACAATGTGGCAACGTATCAGAAGATGGTTCTGAAAAAAGCAAAGCGAGAAACTCAAAAAGCTCTGAGTTATGATACTCAAGAAGATGACTAGGAGACACCTCCTGGGAATAGCAATGGACGTCCAAAAAAAGTACCTCGTCAGGTGGTACGTGGTGGAGATTGTGGTAGAAATACTCGCGATCAGGACCACGTCAACCTGGATGAGGAACCTGACGTTTATTACTCTGAAGATGAGCTTCAGTATGAATCAAGCTTATAACAACACTCAAAATCGGTTGCCAGCAACCACACACATCCGAATGAAGATCTCTATAAGCCTTACAGGCCAAAAACCTTTAAAGAGAGAACAAAGTTTTGCGCGCGCATAGCTTTGGCCCCCATGCCTCAGGAATGTAAACTCCCAAGTAGCATAGGGAAGTATGATGGTTTGCGCGACCCGGACGACCACTTGCATGCTTTTGACTGTGTAGGCAGTTCCAAACTCTGGCCCTTTGAGGCTTGGTGTCACTTGTTTACTCAAACTCTAACAGGCGCAACTAGGGTTTGGTATGAAAATTTTCCCGTGGGAAGTTTGGTTGATTTTGATGATTTGATCAGAAAATTCAAAAACCACTTTTCGCATCTCCAAAAGCATAAGAAAGACAAGGCACACATTTTGCTATGTGTGTGGAATAAGAATGAAATGATCGAAGATTACATAGTTCGTTACAACAAAGAGTCTCTGCAACTGGGATGTGGAGAAGAAATCACTCGCGTGACGTTCATACAGGGCATCCGCAACGAGGAGTTAATGAAATGTCTTACTTCTAAAGATGGCATACCCACTTCCTGGGATGAATTAATTGATACTGCAAAGATATACATGTCGCCTGAACGCTCTTTTCAGCATGCGAGAGGTTTTCACCATAGTAATAATCACAACGCTGAATCAAACAATAAAGGGAAAGGAAAACAGTCTGTGTGGTCCAGAATCTCTGGTGAAACTGACGAAGGCACACATTCTTCTGCGCAAGATGCGCGCAACTATCTGAAATCCAAGAATTCACATGATCAGAGATGGCACTCTAAGAAGAATTACGATTGGAGCCCGTTGTCCAAGACACCTTCTCAAGGCTTAAAGACCAAACAGGTCCAGAATTGAGTCGTGTGATGTGTTGCAAAACACATCTCTTTTCCTATGTATTTTGTATATTATTTGGTCATGTTTTTATTCGTTTCGTGTCGTTTTTATTATATATTTATTTATTTTATTATTTTATAGGTGTTCGTGGAAAATGAGCTCAAAATGAAAGAATTTTAATCGAGACACGAGCACTTGAGAGCTGGTGTTCATGGACATTGGAGCGTAGACGAGAAACTTTGGTCGAGCTAAGAACGCCCGAGTTAGAAGTAAGGAATAATAATAATACAAAACAAAAAAAAAAATAAAAATAAAGAGACTTATGTCTCGTGGAAAGCACAAAAAGAAAAAAAGAATAGAAAGATGATTTCGAAAAAACAAACATGTTCTCCCTTGGTCCACGATATGTAAGCACGGGCCCAACAAATTTAGAAGCGAAGTCGCTAACTTTTAATATTTATAAAACCTAATATGGATGGCAGCGGCAGAGACCAATTTTAATTAGGACAAGACAAATTATTTTCGAAGGTAGCTGAAAGGAAACAGAGAGGAAGGCACGGGATCAAGATTGAAGCCACGAGTTCGATCATTGCAAGTTTTAGTTTTTTTTTTTTTTTTTTTATCTATTTACTTTGTGTTTATAAATATTGAGACCATGGCTTTGCATTGTTTTGGACCTATGTTCTTATCGTTTTTCATGGCTATGAATAACTAAATTATTTTAGCCACCTAGGTTTGACATGATGACTTTTTTATTTTGGATTTATGTTTCGGTTTCGGACTTTATAGTTGGATTTATGTTTTAGTAAGAAACTTATTTATGATTCTATGATGTGTGTGCGTACGTTTTACTAATTTATGATCTTTTAATGTTCCACAAGTGTCTTAGTGAATGTCTTTCATGTTTGGATGCTTGTTAGAATTACTTGTTTTGTGCTTGTAGTTTACTTTATGGTTTTAGGCCTAAATTCCAGAGGAACATTGATTGTGAGTTTAGAGGTAATTAGTATTCTTCCTACTCTTGAGACCGAGAGGTGATAGGTAGTCAGGTTTGTCTTTGATGCTAGAGGTTTAGGCTAGAAACGCTGAGAGATAAGGTTTTCCTAGGTTCTCTAGTATTATTTGCTTATCTGTGTCGAAGTGCTAATCAAAAAGATATTTTAAAAACAACTACTTGGCTACAAGGACTGCAGTATAGGGAGTAGGGTTGTCGAACCACGAGAAGTCTGTGGTTAGTGTTAATAGCAATTTTTAATTATAATAATAGAAAAACTAATAAAATTATGAAGATTAAACGAAGGTGCTGCTTTGCTTGCAAGAAAAGATTGATTAAAGTTTGATTAAAAACAATAATATAAAGAAAACGGTCACTCCGGGCTTCTGATTGGGTAATTATCAGATGAATTCTGTTAATACCCTATCTAGGAAATCACATAGACATGACTTTGTTTAAGTTGTTCGACCCAATTCTGCTATCATAACATTAATTGCAAAGTTAAATTAATCCTAGTGCAAGAAAACCAAGATACGATAACAAAATGCAATAATATTAATTAACCAAACTGTCTAGATCAGTCAAACATACAATCAGACGCAAAGAACTTTAAAGTGTTCACAAAATCTGATCCAAATAATGAGTATCAAACAGAAAACAAATGATAAAGTAACCAAATCGTTCACCCGGATAGAACCGCGAGAGGATTAGCCTTGCATCTTGGTCGCGTGCATGCCTCCCCTTTGTTCCTTTTCTTCGTGCGACTTCAAAGTCGTGTGTCGCCTCCTCTGTAATCTTCGAAAATAATATCAACCGTCCAGGAATAATACCATATGCTGTTTGCGTCCCCCTAGAAAAATGGGAGCCACCCCTAATTTTCCTTTCTGTTCGATATGGTCCTTAGCCACTTATGTCATACATTATTGTTTTTTTCTTTTTATTATTATTATTATTATTATTATTATTATTATTATTATTATTATTATTATTATTATTATTATTCAACTCGGGTGTTCTTCGCTCGACCAAAATTTCTCGTCTACACCTCAACGTCCATGAACACCTGCTCTTAAATGTTTGTGTCTCGATTAAAATTATTTTGTTTTGAGCTCATTATCCACGAACACCTACAAAACACATGCGCGCTAATAAATAATTAAGACTGCCTAAAAGTAGACAATAAAAGACTAAAATATATACAACACTAACATATTAACAAGGTGTTTTCCATAACACATCACACCCCCACACTTATCTTTTTTCGTCTCGAAAAAATTATAAATATATACTTTGCTGAAAACATTATCACAGACTAGCACCCCAGTCGCCCCATCACGTCTTAGCTAAGGTCCAAAGTCATACCCCATTTACAGATCAGCATTAGATGTGTTAATTCAGCAAGTAAATTTGATTTCCAAACAGAATTAACCCGACTAAACCTAACATGCTTCCGGTTTTTATTTTCATGCAACACACCCCTCGCAATTTTTCACTCCACTCGGTTTAATATCTGGACTAGCATGTAATGCGCTAGTATTATTCACTTAAAACCAAAAATGTAACTCTATTATCATAGGCTTGTATAACAATCACACCTCAACTGTAGACAATGCACATATCTAAATGACTTACGGGTTTTGGGCTTAGGGTAAAGGTAGTGAACGTTTAGGCTAGAAGTGGCTAAAATAAAATGGTGAAACAACTTGAATGACAATCCTTATTCTCACAATACATACAAATAAACATAACTTTGGTCATATTGTGACCATAACAATACTTCTACTTTTGTACTTTTTTTTCTATATTTCTCTTTTTTTTTTCTTTTTCTTTTTTTTTTCGTTTCAACTTTTTTTTCATATATATATATATATATATATATATATATATATATATTTCAACATTTAATCAAACTCAAACGCATAAACACAAGCATAGAATACACTGGATGTCATCAATTTTCTTAACAGTGGTTAACGGGTCGATTTGGGTAACTTTATAGGTTTAACAAACGAAAGGGTTTAGGCTCAACATGGGCTACTAAGGGTGATTTTAGGTAAACAAGTAAACACAAAACAATTAAAGGTGTCAAACGAAAAAGGGAATCCTAAATCGCCTTTGTCATGTATGTGCATATCTAGTCTACAGCCTCAGCATGTATCAAATCACATAAGTTCTGCAACAGAGAAACATTTGGCCTACTCTCAACAAACGAATGTGTATATATATATATATATATATAAATCAACCTATCATCTAGTAGGCTCAAGATCTCACAAAAGTGGGGAAATGGGTTACCGATATGTGCATGCATTTATTACCAATAGCTTGTTAAACCTAGTCAGGCAATTCTAAACTTTTTCCCTTAAAAATTCCTACTGAAAACAGTTCATATTACTTTTCCACAAATTAGACCATGACTGAGTATCTACTGCCAAAACAATCAAGAAACAACTGGTATTTGCCGAAAATATGCTTTATGTCTGATTAGAATGCTTTCTAGGAACACGTTTCAAGACATTTTCAATTTTTTTTTTGAATTTTTTATTTTTTTTAGACTCAAGAATAAATAAAAACGAAGTTTTCCTACCCCCACACTTGAACGACACATTGTCCTCAATCTGAACTACGGAATAAAATAAAGTAGAAATAAAATTAATGTACAACAAAGATAAAGGAACAGACTCCCTTGGATAAGCAGTACTCGCATATGAGTCTTATTCGGTTCCTCCAAATCTGGTCGTATAGCATTTCATTCGCGACCGATAAACAAACCTGAAACAAAGAAACAAGAGAAAAAAAACACAAACAAATCGGGATACCTGCAACCATTAGTGGTTTTCAGATCGTCCCCGCTCGAATGGAGATTGATTACGAGCAGGGCAATCTATTCTTGCAATTCAAATCATATCAAGCAATCCCATGACTCCAACAAAAATAAAACTGACTCAAACACACTCAAAATAAAAATAAGATAAAAAAAATAAATATACAAAATATACAATAACCATACCTGATGTTCATTCATGGTGGTCTCAAAGAACATTTTCCCACCGAATTCCCAATGTATGTTCGGTAATTAACATTTCGAGTCTTCATCTTCTTTCTTATCTTTGACATGTTTGTAAGATCACTGCTGGGCCACTTGACTATACTTTGTCCAATGTCTTCATTGCTCACCTTCCTCGTTTCCCACTTAAGCCATCATCTTCAACTTTGTCTATTTTGCTCATAAATATGGGAGGAAGGTTAGGATACACCAAGGTTACCCGGTTCACAGGTTCTTCAGCAGGTGTGTCTACAAGTGGTTGTACGCACGAAGTCACGTCTACTTTAAAGCTTGTTGCTTCCTCTTCTAAGGCTTCCTCCATCACAACCTGGTCCACATGTGCCTCTTCAACTTTTTCAGCCACATCAACGTTAACCATATCCGGTTCAACTGTCACATCTTCAAGTGCTAATTCTGCTTCCATCTGACCAACCTGCTTAAATAGTTCCTCCACAATTTTGTCCCTAACCTCATTGTCCTTTCGGATCACCTTAACATCTTCTTGGATAGCCTTTTCATCTTCTTGAACTGCTTTTATGGCCTCCAAGATCGCATTCAGTTGGGCATTGTTTCCCTCTTCACTATCCTGCTGCGGTTGATAACCGTAGTCAACACTCTGGCCTCCAGTAACAACTGGATCAGGATTCATGTAGCAACATGTAGTTTGTTCCCTAGGCTGATAAATGCTTGGCTTGTAGTATCTTTGTTGACAATTCTGATATTGTGGCCAATAATATGAGAATGATAAATATGACCCTTCATGTTTTTCTAGGCCAAAGATAATACGATCCTGTCGAGCATTATACGCTTCAACTCTCTGACGGGCAATTGGACAATCTTGCATCTCATGATATGGGCTCTCGCAACAACCACATGCATCATAATCCACCCAGTTCATCTTGAATTCAATTCTGCAAAACTAACATACCCAGCGTAATACTTAACAAAATAGAGAAAAATACAAGACAAGAAAAAAAAATAGTTTTTTTGGTTTTTTTTAATTTGAAAAAAATAATAAAACTAAAAACACTAAGCGCACGAACTCCCCGGCAACGACGCCATTTTGATCGCGTGTCGAAGTGCTAATCAAAAAAATATTTTAAAAACAACTCCTTAGCTACAAGGACTGCAGTATAGGGAGTAGGGTTGTCGAACCACGAGGAGTCTGTGGTTAGTGTTAATAGCAATTTTTAATTATAATAATAGAAAAACTAATAAAATTATGAAGATTAAACTAAGGTGCTGCTTTGCTTGCAAGAAAAGATTGATTAAAGTTTGATTAAAAACACTAATATAAAGAAAACGGTCACTCCGGGTTTCTGATTCGGTAATTATCAGATGAATTCTGTTAATAACCTATCTAGGAAATCACATAGACATGACTTTGTTTAAGTTGTTCGATCCAATTCAGCTATCATAACATTAATTGCAAAGTTAAATTAATCCTAGTGCAAGAAAACCAATATACGATAACAAAATGCAATAATATTAATTAACCAAACTGTCTAGATCAGTCAAACATACAATCAGACGCAAAGAAGTTTAAAGTGTTCTCAAAATCTGATCCAAATAATGAGTATCAGACAGAAAACAAATGATAAAGTAACCAAATCGTTCACCCGGATAGAACCGCAAGAGGATTAGCCTTGCATCTTGGTCGCGTGCATGCCTCCCCTTTGTTCCTTTTCTTCATGCGACTTCAAAGTCGTGTGTCGCCTCCTCTGTAATCTTCGAAAATAGTATCAGCCGTCCAAGAATAATACCATATGCTGTTTGCGTCCCCCTAGAAAAATGGGAGCCACCCCTAATTTTCCTTTCTGTTCGATATGGGCCCTAGCCATTTATGTCATACATTATTGTTTTTTCCTTTTTATTATTATTATTATAGTAATATTATAGTAATCTTATTATTATTATTATTATTATTATTATTATTATTATTATTATTATTCAACACGGGTGTTCTTCGCTCGACCAAAATTTCTCGTCTACACCTCAACGTCCATGAACACCTGCTTTTAAATGTTTTTGTCTCGATTAAAATTATTTTGTTTTGAGCTCATTATCCACGAACACCTAGAAAACACATGCGCGCTAATAAATAATTAAGACTGCCTAAAAGTACATAATAAAAGGCTAAAATATATACAAAACTAACATATTAACAAGTTGTTTTCCATAACACATCATTGCCCTTCCCATCTCTGATTTCTTTCCTTATTAATCCTCCGCTATCTGTTCGTTTCAATCTTTTAATTTATTTACTTTTATAATTATTACATAAAAACTAATTCACAAAAATCCAAATTATTAGGCTAGGAGTCGATAGAGGTTTAGTACCGAGAGTCGCCATATTGTGTCCACGGTTCGATACTCGGACTTACTTGCTCTGCTACACTGCGACCGGTACACTTGCCGTTAGGGTGTGGTTTTGTAGGTTTTTCCATTTTTAAAACTTGACCGATTTATTTACTACACATTTCACACATCATTGTGATAGAAAGAATGTGGACACTTCAAAATATTGTGAATATCATGAAGATTACGGCCACTTAACGGACAATTGCTACAGTCTCAAGATGGAGATTGAAAATGCAATTAAATTCGGACAACTGGCTCATCTTGTAAATAATATGCGGAAAAATCCACGAGAAAATGCAGACGGAGGTGAACCCTCCTAGAAGAAAATCCACAACCTCAATAGACACCACATTCATCATAATCCACGTAGTCATTGCACCATGACTCACCGCGAATATCAAAACAAGAGAGCTTTCTTGGTCGCTAATGATGGCTCATGGAAAGAAGCAAACGTCAACATGCCAAAAGTAATAGGTGGAGCTTCTTCAACTACCCCGCTAATCATCACGGGAGTCATTGGCCATTACCGTTCATGATATATGTTCTTGGATAATGGTAGCATTACAGACATAATGTACCAACAATGCTTTAACCAATTGGATGAGGAAGATAAAGCCCGAATAGTTCCAATGTCAGATCCTATCTCATATTTTATTCATGAAATGATCAATCCTTTGGGCATGCTTACTTTGCCTGTCACACTGAAAGATAGAAAGCACTCGCGAACAAAAACTTACGACTTTATGGTTTTACCCATTAATTTGTCACACAACGTATTACTTGGACGAGAAGGCTTAGCAAAGTTCAATTGCAACGCATCAACGCCACACCAAATGGCTGGTTTCCCTACACGGACAGGTGTGGTATTCATACGCGGAAACAAAAACTGCCACACTACTGATGCGCAAAAACCCTCCTAGATACCGAAACCAACTGTCCCCACGGAGCCGGAAAAATGGGTTATTAACTCTAAATTTCTAGACCAGATAGTTATTCTTGGCCCAACAAAACCCGACACCATCCGCACTCACCTAAAGCAGCTTCTCACCAAGAATATGGACGTGTTTGCTTAACAACCAGCAGACATGGTGGGTGTTCCGCGTCACATCGCGGAGCGCAAGCTTAACGTATATAAATCGGTAGATCCTATCGTCCAGAAGAAGCCCAGTATGGGGCCGGAGAAAACAAAGGCCATGAATGAGCAAGTGACTGAACTGTTAAAGGTGGGGATCCTGCGCAAAATCCGATATCAAACATGGGTAGCCAATCCAGTCATGGTGGGAAAGTCAAATGGTAGCTGGTGCATGTGCGTGGACTATACGGATTTGAAAAAGGCTTGTCCCAAGGACTGCTACCCATTTCCTGAGATTGACTTAAAAGTCGATTCTTTGGCGCCATTCAGAATCAAGTGCTTCCTCGATGCTTAAAAATGGTATCACCAAAATCAGATGGCCAAAGAGGATGAAGTAAGACAACATTTCGTACTAACATGGGAACTCTTCGTAATACAAAGATGCCGTTTGGGCTCAAGAATGCGGGTGCCACGTACCAACGATTGATGGACACAACTTTTGTCAATCAAATTGGGGTCAACTTAGAGGTCTACGTGGATGACCTGGTTATTAAAAGCAAAGATGAAGAGCAAATGTTACGTGACATTCATAAGACCTTTGATCACCTATGCTATACGCCTTGATTTCCCGACCACCAACAACGAGGGGGAATATGAAGCTTTATTGGCAGGTTTGCGCATAGCAAAGAAGATGGGCACTCAACATTTTGAGGCCTACGTTGATTTCATGCTTGTAGCAAATCATATAGATGGTTCTTATGAGGCTAGGGAACCCTCAATAATCTTATACTTAGAACACACCAAGGAGTTAATGCGAAACTACAATTACTGCAAGGTCAACCACATCAAGCGCAGCCAGAACAAGCTAACTGATGCGCTGAGTAAAATGGCCTCAACAGTATTTGAGCACATGGGTAAGGACGTGCGGGTTGAAGTACTATATCACCCATCTGTACCCCAAAGGCAAGTGAACATAGTACAAACGGGGAAAACTTCGTGGATGACCCAAATCATGGCTTACTTAACTAATGGAACTCTTCCAAACAATATGGCCGAGGCCCGCAAACTCAAGAGCAAGGCATTGCATTACCAGGTACTAGATGGCATCCTATATCGGCGCTCGTATCTTGGACCACTGTTGCATTGTGTAGACTCCGCGGAGGCCATGTACCTAATCAAGGACATACATGAAGGCACTTGCGGGCTGCATGCCGGTCCGAGAATGGTTGTCGCCAAATTAATGAATGCAGGCTATTACTGGCATGGTATGCATGTGGACGCAGTGTCAGATCTGCGGAAATATGATGCTTGCCAGCGGCACGCACCAGGAACTCTCAGGCAAAAAAAATAAATTGGTACTGGTGACGGCCGCCTAGCCCTTTCAAAAATGGGCTATCGATTTGGTGGGTCCCTTTCCCACATAACCCAGAAATGTTAAATACTTAGTGGTAGCAATTGACTACTTCACTAAATGGGTGGAAGCAAAGACGGTAGCCACAATCGATGGGTGCAGCATCAATAAGTTTATCTGGGAATTCATAATATGCCGATTTGGTCTCCCAATGGAGATTGTTAGTGACAATGGCACGCAGTTCGCGGATCAACATTTGCAAGAATGGCTCGCATCCATGGACGTCAAGAAAATATTTACTTCCGTTGCGTATCCAAAAGGAAATGGGCAAGTTGAATGCGCAAACAGAAGCAATATCGAGGGAATCAAGGCTCGGCTTGGAACTAAATGAACTGGTTAAGTGGTTGAGCTCCCCCATGTACTATGGGCTCATCGCACACTATCCAATACCAGTAAAGGAGAAATGCCATTCAGTCTAACATATGGCACTTTAGCTATAATACCCGCAGAAGAGGGATGCCCATCTCGAAGGGTATTGATGACACAGGCCACTGAAAATGATAAAAAACTGCGACTGAACTTGTATTTGTTGGAAGAACACGCGACGTTGACTCTTTTAGAGAAGCTAACTATAAAAGGCAATTGGAGAAGTACTACAGTGCGCGGGTAATGGCACACATCTTCCACGTTGGCAATCATGTCTTCCTCTTCTTCATCTTCAAGGGTAGACCATCAGACGTCCCTTAGTCATCCAGGTTGTCAAGTCTCATATCCTCTTGAGACAACAAGTATCCACAATACTCAGCTAATCGATCGAGTGCATCAAGTGGCATGTCGACTCTGGAAGGATGAGCAGACAACAGCTTCATTCCTTCAATGGTCGCCTTTTCAGCATCGTTTAGTTGCTGTGGTCTTGAAGAAGATCCCATCTATAGAAAGAAAGGTACATTCTATTAATTAGCCACTATTGGTAAGCACTCCATTAGCTAGTAGTTATGAAAGGCGTCATATTACATAGCTGACAGGAGCCGCCATAACCGTCTCGTCAAAAGTGCGAAACGTCACCATGCGTCTGACACATGATGTCTAATGATGAGGCTGACGTTACCCTACAACAAGTTATAATTACTTAATGTGCAAGGGAAGCAAAGACACATGTCATAACGATTAAACAAAACCAAAACATTGTCTGAGTACACAATCATGCATTTAATTGTTTCATTACAATAAAAATCTAAGAATAATCAGTAACATCTATGTACTTATCAAAGTCCTCAACGTTGGAAGTTTCCTCATTCGCATTACCCCCTGCGCTTGCCGAAGATGACCCATTGGCCCCGCGGGCCGCAGTAGCTTGACGCTCTTCATCTTCTCTGCGCGATTTTTCTACCAACTCTGCTCCAAGACGGTCAGACTCCTCAAAATACACGCGAAGTTCCCCAACAGGAACATCCGTTTTGAGGCATTCACCGACCAAGTCAAACACATTAAAGGAGAGAGCTTCAAACTCTTCCTGCGCCATCTGCATCTCTATTTCATATGGCTTTTGGTAGTGTGCACCTTCCTCCAACTTCTTAACCGTAGCATGGTGGTAGAATCCTTCATTTAACCCCTACCGGATGCCAGTTTTCATCGAGGTGCTACCAATGGTCACAATGGAATCCCTAAACTTGAGTTCATTCCAAATACGTTTGAAAATCTCCAACATAATCAAGAGTCTGAGCATCGAGAAGCATCATACAACGGACTATATTTGTTAAAATACTTACCCCTGGATACCAAATTGGATCATTCAAGTGACGTGCTGCTGCCTAGCAAAGGCAGCAGTAGAAGCATCCTGATATGCCGAAGAGGTTTGATACATCTCCGTTTTGAGTTGGGTGCGTGAGGACTCCAAAAACGCTTTCTCTTCAGCCAGGCGACTCTTATCTTGGGTCAGCGAGTTGAATTGCATCTCCAGCTCAGACATACGGGTGGTGGCTTTCAATAAGCCTTGATGTTGCTGGTCCAGCATCATTATTGTCTCTGCCAACTCTTCCTGCTTAGCGTCATATGCTTTTTGTTTCTCCTCGGCTTTTTGATAAGACTATTCCTAAGTAGAGCGTGTACGTTTTTTATAGCTGTCCAAATCAGACCTGATATTGGTAGGAGCATTTTGGTACTCCTCCTCCCTGCGCACGAGAGATGCTTGTGCATCTCTCATGTTCTCCCATGCGCATTGATATTCGATTTCACGACGGATCAAGGAGCCAAGCCCAACCACTTGCAACGCCGTGTTCATGCTCATATCCGTGAATAACGCATGGCGGTCCAGGCTATCTTGATAATCTCGTTTACCAAGAGGAATGACATAATTAATGAACTTTTCTGCCAGAAGAGGGTTAGAAAATCGGGTAGTCTACATAATTTCCCATCGCGGCTGATAGGGTCGCGTGGGATCATAGTTAGGAGCAACAATCCTGCCTTTCCCACTGCCAGAGGATCCTGACCCGTGGAATTCCATGGACAGCTCTGAGGAAGGTTTAGTAAGCATAGCAGTAAATTCAGTGGATGCCTCTAGGGATCTTCAACGTTTCTTTCTGGGATATTAGGCACCACATCTATTAAGTTAGGGGCCCGTTCGTTGATCTCCAATGGGTTTGAACCCAAATTACGCTTATCAGCTTCCGTATGACTTTGTTGCGGAGCCTGGACCACATTATCTTCAACAGGCTTCAAAGGGGTGGTGGAATCAACCTTCTTCTTCACCTCGGCGTTCTCCAACTCCTGTTGGCGTATTGCGGCTTCCGCATCGACCAACTCTTGTTGTCGTTTCACCGCCTCTGTGTCAGCCAACTCTTGCTAACACTTCGCAACCTCTGCATCAACCAACACTTTCTCCGCCCACAAGGTTTGCCCTTTAGTTGACGGGTCCTTGGTTGCGGACTCCTTTACAATTAATGGTTCCTTACTAGACGCGGATGCGGTTGAGGAAGTCCCAACTCCGCACAAACAAAAAGCAAGTGGAATTCATTAACCCATTCGAGACAATGTAACAACATGTAATATTATTTTAACTCACCAGGAGTGGGCTTCACAGTAATTAAATGAATAGGGTTTCGCGTTTGGGGGGGGGGGACTTCATTGTCGTCTTGATCCTAGGTCCCTTGGACACAACGGGCAGTGGCGACACATTAACAAGGATAGCAGCAATAGGCTTCTGTTGGGTCTGCTGACCTGGAGAAGAATAGATGATTGAAAAGTCAAAACATGCTAACAGTTGATCCACACAATAAACAGTCCTTACAACATACTTCTCCCAAAAGGCTGCTGACTCTAACAACTGTCCCATCAAAAAACTGCTATGACAACTGCTGATACAAAGGACTGCTGAATAAACACTGATGAAGAACAACTGCTGATCCAAGTACTGAAGACTAAAGCACTGCTGGAGCCAACAGCACTTAGGCTCTAGCAGAGGATACAAGACCATCAGAGTTTTCCTACAACAGTAGTTTACCTTCAGTGTTTTCAATGTAACAGTAGTTTGTAATAGGTAGATGTTTTATGTTTGTTATTCCATTAGAGGTCACTGTCTTAAGGTGACGTCAGCCTAGGTCATCAGTGGTTTAGGTTTGTCTATAAATAGAACAGTGCTTGTATTGTTCTATCGCATCACACACACAAACATTCTCTCAGACAAACAATCACTGTGTGATTAGGCTGAGGGGGAGTACTTGTATGATTGTAATCTTTTAGATAAATGAAAGCATTCGATCCGAAAACATTTACTCTCATGTTTTGATTAAAAGTTTATCATTCCGCTGCACTTTCCATCTATATTCATATCACTCTTATCATTCTTAGTTAAACATAATCAAAACAATCAAACTCAGATCCTAACAATTGGTATCAGAGCTTGGTCAATTAAACACATTCCATCCTGATTATGTCTATAAGCTCAACCAAGGGCCTGGTATGAAACTCTTTCCACTTTTCTCTTATCCATTGGTTTCACAAGAGGTAATGATTGCTCAAATATATGTGGATGATATCATTTTTGGATCCACATGTAACAAAATGTGTGAAGAGTTCAGGAAACTCATGACAGCAGAGTTCGAAATGAGTGCCATGGGTGAACTTCAGTGTTTCCTTGGTCTCCAAGTGAAACAACTGCAAAATGGCACATTCATCCATCAAAATAAATATTTAAAGAATTTGCTAACTAGATTTGAGATGAATGACTGTAAGCCATGTAGTACACCCATGAGTACAGTCAAGCTACTCACTATTGATGACAAGGATGAACTGGTTGATCAAACACATTATAGATGCATGATTGGGTCTTTATTGTACTTAACTGCATCTAGGCCAGACATTATGTTTGCCACTTGTGTCTGTGTAAGATTCCAGGCTTCACCTAGAAAGTCAAACCTTATTGCTATGAAAAGGATATTCAGATACCTAAAAGGTGCTCCCACACTTGGTATCGGGTACCCTGCTAATGGAAACATTGAGCTTTCAGGTTATTCAGATAGTGATTTTGCTGGCTGTCACACCACAAGAAAATCCACATCAGGTGGGTGCCAATTTCTAGGGAATGCCTTAGTATCTTGGCAAAGCAAAAAGCAGGCAGCTGTTTCCACCTCAACAGCTGAGGCTGAATACATTGCTGTTGCAAGCTGTACAGCCCAACTCATGTGGCTTCAAAATCAATTGCTGGATTTTGGGATAACTGCATTACAGACTCCACTCATGTTGGATAGTCAAGCTGCTGAAAATATCATCAAAAATCCAGTCTCTCACTCCACTACCAAACACATTGACATCAGACATCATTTTGTCAGAGATAGCTATGGAAAAGGTTTGATTTCTCTGCACCATGTTCCAACAGAGGATCAGTTGGCAGATGTGTTGACAAAAGCTTTAGACACATCTACCTTTACAAATCTGATTTCTAGAATTGGTATGCTAAACATGGATTAACAAAAATGTTTTTAATAAAAACATTAAAATGTTTCAGAAAAATCAAAATCCATCTTTAAAAATAGCTTGTTTGGTTGAAAAATCTGTTTCCAACATCTGATCAGATATAACAACCACTGTTTCATCCATTTTATCCACTGTTGGTTGAAAAATCTGTTTCAAACCTCTGATCAGATAAAACAACTGTTTTATTATTCATATCTATAATATATATATATATATATATATATGTATTTACAATAATGATAATAAAAAAAACTGCTGTTTGCATCAGTTGTTTGCATCAGCTGTTTGCCAAAAACAGCTATTCCCCACCAGATGCTCTATCCATCAGATGTTTGCCACGTCTGCTCTTACAAGCAGAGTTTTGGCCACATCAGCGGTTTCACCAGAGCCTATAAAAACCCTGTTTTATCACAACAGTCGTTACACTGTCTCATTGTATTCAAAATACTGAAACAGCCTTCTCCATTCTCAAACCCTCAATCAAATTTTATTCATTCTCAACTTCGGAATCCATTATAATGGATCTTCAAGCTAAAGCCACCCACAATTACCTTCCATATCTGGTTAAAACAGATGAAAATACTCCATTCCATTCCACCATCGACATCATTCTAAAATCCAAATACCTGACAATCTTAACCGCTGACGCCCCCATCTATCTTGATACTCTCCAAGAATTCTGGTTGAATTCTGAGTTCTTGCTTCAAGACAAAAAGCCTACTTCCATTATATCAAAAATTGGTGAAACAAGTATCGTCATTACCCCTCAACTGATATCCACAACCTTCTCACTTAATGACCTGTCAGGTAAAGACTCTTTCCCTAAAACAGAGCTTCACACAGAGTTTCAGGAAAGGGGGTATGATGCTCAGATGACTGGGTCAACACTTTTCAAAAAGTTTTTCCCACCAGTCATGAAATTTTTCTTCCATACCCTCCTTCTATGTGTCTCCGCTAAGTCCACATCCTTCAATGAAATCCCACTAAGGATGTAATATCTGGGCTATGCCATGTTGTCAAACTCTGACTTCAATCTCTCCCAGGGATTGTTTATGGACATAGGCCTTACCAGAAAAAGTTTTCAAAAAGGGTGAGGCAATGCAAATGAAAAGCTTAACTGATGAAACTTTCACTAGAATGCTGGGTGGAAGCACCCAAGAAAAAGTGTCAAAAGTGTCCAAAGTTTCAAAAACACAAACAAAGAGGACAAAGGCAACAACTGTTGTCAAAACCTCTGTTGTTGAGCCCACTGCTCGTGGTGATCATGGCACTACATCCAGTGCTGTGAAACCCACACCAGCCACTTCCAAAAGAAAACGTCCATCCACAAAAACCACCACTCAACCACAAATGAGACTTCTGGATGATGAGGTACCCGAAGATAACTCTATTGCACCACCAAAGCAACCATAAACCACTGTTGTTACTTCCTCACAACAGTTGGACATACCTCAACCTGACCAAACTCCTCATGAATCCTCACAAAAGGATCATGTTGTAAGCCAAGGGGAACCACATCATGATACATATGAGACACTTGACCATATGATCACTAGCCCCTCTCCCAGGGCTAATTCTCTTGTTACTCCTCCACCCTCACCATCACATCATGTTCCACAAACCTTTCAACCTCTGTTTGAGGCAATTGAGAAATCTCAGGAAAATCCCAGTTCCTCTCTTTCACCTATCACTGAGAGCATACCCCCACAAGTAACTGGTCCTGAGAACATTCAATCTGCCATCCCACAAACAGTAGAGGAGGTTACACCACCTGAGTTCAATGCAACTCTAGGTGAGTTTTCAAATGAAGCATCCACTACTGAAGTAGAGACCATTGTCTCACCTCAGGACAGTGGTTACATCACTAAGACATCTTTGAAGGCAACAACTGATGAGGCCACTATAGTGTCCCCAAAATCAGTTGGAAGTCCCCAGAACCAAGAAAAAGGGGCATCTGATTCATCTCTTAGGACTGAATCAGGTAAAACTACCACTGGTAGGGACTTAGATGATCCTATTAACTTAGGAGATGGGTCAAAATACCAAGAATTGACGGACAGAGTTCAAGCAATTGAAACCTCTGTAGCTGACATCAAATCTGATGTCAAGCTTATACTGGGTTCAATAGCAGATCTTTCCAAAAGTCAACCATCAACAACTGATATAGCTAGTGAGCTATAGAAATCCGTTTCCCCCATCATCATAGCTCACAGAAAACTAGCAGATCAGAATCATGAAACCTACATGGCTGAGATCAGAAACATGGTAGATGCACGGTACAAAGATACTCATGCAGACATTCAAGCCATCAAAGACCATCTGCTGAAGACCACTGGCTCTGCTCCTACCAGCATTCTCAGGGATGAAGATGATGATGACTTCACGGCTGATGATGCCAAAAAGGGGGAGAGTGGCAAAGATAGGCTACCAAAGCTAGATCCCTTTGGTTGTCCACCTTCTAAAATGGGTAAAGCCAAGTCTTCCAACAAACCAGAGGCTAGTCAAACAACACCACAACAACAACAACAACAAGCAACACCATCAGCACCACAACAAACCATTGATAAAAGCAAAGCAGTAGACAACTCTGCAAACAAAGAAGCTGAAAAGGCTGCTCAGGCCAAACAAAAAAGGGCTGACACCTTGGAAGCTAAAGAAGAGTTGTTGGTGAACCTCAAGAAGGAACAACAGCAGGAGGTTGAAGATGTGGGATCCTCAAAAAGGATGAAAATGCCTGCTAGACATGTCAGAAAACCACCATCTAAGCTAAAAACCTCTATTGACAAAACCACTGCTGCTACAACCACTGCCACCCAAAACACTGAAACCACCCAAACCACTACTCCCCAAACCACTGATAAAACTACTGCCACCCAAACCACTGAAACCACTGCACTTAAACCTACAAACACATCTGAACATACAACCACCAAACCTACACCCAAACCTACATCACCAACCAAATCCCAAACATCTGCTGGTCCTACTAAAAGGTCAACAGATGTTAATCCAACCACTGCTTCCACATCACCATCCCCTAAAATCTTGTACACAAGGAAGAGAAAGTCAACCTTTGTTGTACAGGATGAAAACATACACACATCACCAAATACCACCTCAACTACACAATTCACCCCTATTACAGCTATTCCACTTTCATCATTCTCACCACACACATCCAAATTCAGATCCCATAGACCACCACCAACCATTACACCATTGGTTGTTCAGTATCCCCTTGAACTTGATCTACCAAGGGGGAATTACAATCCTTCTACAATACTGAACAACCATATGACAGATCTTTCCCTTCTCTCCCAAATTTCCCTGTTCCCCTAAACATTGATACATATCTTAAATACAAGGGTGAACAGGCAGATGCCATCATTAAGGAGAGATGCAAAGGGAAGGATGACAGGACTGCTCAGGGCATCCATTCAGCAGAGCTTAGCAAACTCAGAAGGATTGAGGACTTTGCTAAGACCCTGAGCAACTCCATGTCTTCCATGCCTCTCAGTGTTGACTTGGAAAAGGAGGTTAGGGATTCTCTTCTGGAACAAATCTTGGAAACCAAGCCATATAAAGCAACCAAAAAGCAGTTTGCTGGCTGGACCACTCATGCACTAAGAGAAGAACTTCTCAGAATAGAAGAGTTGGCCAAAGACCCCAAAGCTAAAGTCTGTGCTCCTAATTTTGGCAAAGGCAGAGACCCAGCCAGAGCCTTATAGTTTAAAAGAACGAGACAAGAGATAGTAGCTGCTAATTATGGGGAAATGAGGTCTGTTGCTAAATGGTCTGAGCTGAGGCTGGTTGAGACATACAAGAGTCTTGAAGAAAACAGAAAGAAGGATCCCAGCCATCTAGAAAACCTGTCTATCCTGATGAGCCACTGATGAAGAGACCCCAGCAGACTTTTACCTTAGACAGCTTACTTGAAACTTCTGATCTATCAGCTGCTACAAGAAGACAGTTCAAGAAAAAGAAAGAAATGTCAGAAGAAGATCAAGTGAAGTTTGCTGATACATTTATAAAAGAAGGGCTCTTCAATCAGATAAATTTCTTCTCTGATCCCACAACAGAGAAACTCAGGGAACTCATTGGGAGACCTCCATCACCTAACTCATCCAAAATAAAAGTTCATCTCAGCAAATCCACTGACTCAAAAATTCTAAAATGGAAAGTCAACAAAGACAACCATGAATTGACTCTGCTCAGGTCAGATGGAAGAGTTCAGAAAATTAGCATGGATGATACATACAGCCTATGTGCAAATGATCTTCAAACATTGCTAAATCTAGAGCTTGAAAGAGATGAAGAAGACTTATATGCTCTGAACTTTGAACTACAATTCAAAGGTCAAATCAGAGAAAGTCTGATGAGGAATAAAGATCAGTAAATAAAGCTGAGTTTTGGCATCATCTGTTCTAGGGGGAGATTGTTGGGTCTGCTGACCTGGAGAAGAACAAATGATTGAAAAGTCAAAACATGCTAACAGTTGATCCACACAATAAACAGTCCTTACAACATACTTCTCCCAAAAGACTGCTGACTCTAAAAACTGTTCCATCAAAACAACTGCTATGACAACTGCTGATACAAAGGACTGCTGAATAAACACTGATGAAGAACAACTGCTGATCCAAGTACTGAAGACTAAAGCACTGCTGGAGCCAACAACACTTAGGCTCCAGCAGAGGATACAAGACCATCAGAGTTTTCCTACAACAGTAGTTTACCTTCAGTGTTTTCAATGTAACAGTAGTTTGTAATAGGCAGATGTTTTATGTTTGTTATTCCGTTAAAGGTCACTGTCTTAAAGTGACGTCAGCCTAGGTCATCAGTGGTTTAGGTTTGTCTATAAATAGAACAATGCTTGTACTATTCTATCGCGTTACACACACAAACATTCTCTCAGACAAACAATCACTGTGTGATCAGGCTGAGGGGGAGTACTTGTATGATTGTAATCTTTTAGATAAATGAAAGCATTCGATCAGAAAACATTTACTCTCATGTTTTGATTAAAAGTTTATCATTCCGCTGCACTTTCCATCTATATTCATATCACTCTTATCATTCTTACTTAAACATAATCAAAACAATCAAACTCAGATCCTAACAGCTTCAAAACACCACTTTGCACAGAATCATTCGTTGCTCAAACAATTCATCAGGAACCGTCTCAAGGGTTCACCCTTGAGGCTGTTGCCTGCGACGCTTGCGCTCGAGTTCCTCATCGGATTCCGTCGCTTCGTCCTCTTCATCAAGTGGTACAGATGATGATCCAGCCCTTTGTTTTTCTGGGACCGCTTCATATGCTTCTTGGGTCCAGCGCCTGTTGAAAGAACATCGTAAAATTTGCGAATGATAAGAACGACGCCTAAAATTAATGACAGTACACATTAATCACCTGTGCAAGCTTGTTTTTACGACCTTGGGAGTGCGTCTCCAAATCAATTACCACCTTCTTGCGGGGTTGAATACATGCCCCTGCTAAGAAGAATACATCATGTCAGCACGCAAAAACGTACATAACTACGCACCCTTTGGGCACAGGAAGTGTTCATCACAACAAAAAATTACTCCAGGGTGTTATTTAAAAGTGTTTCTAACCTGTTCTACTGAAATGCTTCGGAGGGTCCACAAGCTGGGGAGAGTGGAAATTCACCCTCAGTCTCTCAACCAATGATTGGGATCCCTTCGGGATTGTGTTATACACAACTTGCGCAGTTCCTCTTTGCTCGAACAACTCTAACTTGGTCATACCTATCACGTAAAACCAAAAAGATCGGTAATGGTTCACCTCACCCAATATCAGCAACAAAGAAAACAAAGCATACCTTCCTCGGGCACGCACAGATCATATCCTTCAGGAGTGTCTAACTGGCTCAACCCCAACATCACCAACACTTCTGCGGGGCACTTTGCATCGCAAGCGGAGTAGCATGCGCACACAATGACTTATACCAGTCCTGTTGCTTGTAGTTTGCCATTGGAAAAAACTTGACAATCTTCTCCTTTACACCAATTGACATCCACTGCAGAGGCGCGGGGATGACTCCTCGATTCACATAGAAGAATTCGTCTTTCCAATCATACATTGATTTCGGGTTCTCCGACATAAGCGGGGTAACTTTTCTCCGAGTAGCTAAACTATACCACCCAATCCCACCACGGGCCTCCTTTGGCACATAAAACACATTCAATCTATCAAATGTGGGTTCCATGTCCAGGGCACGACAAGTCGCCTCAAAATGAATTATGCATAACAGCCCAAACGGAGTCATCTGGGTGGGATGAACACCATATGTAAGCAGAGTGTTCACCAAGAACTGAGTGGTAGGCAGCCCGAAACATCTAGTGAAAAATGCCTCATACAAGGCTATCTTCCCTCTGTGGCTTGTAAATCGGTTTTACCCTCGGCTGGTAATTCCGGATCCCAAGACCCCTCGATAACATACTGGTCAAGGAATGTGGAAAACAATCCAGCATCTCATTTGATTGTTATGTTATAGATGCTCTTGGTTGATGACTCTTCCTTTGTGGGTTCGACACCCTTTTTTGTTCCGATAACTGGTAATTCTTGAGACATATTAAGAAAGGAATGGAGAAAGTTGGAAGACAGAGAGAGGAGGATATTTGAACTGTTTAAAATGAAAGGAATAATGTGTGAAATAAGTGGGTAAATTGGTATTTGAAATGGTTATATAGGGTGTGCAATTAATGATGCTGACGTCACTCTACGTGGGGGGGGGGGGGCAAGAAACTTTTCATACACCTGACCAACAATCACATGACGCGTGTCGGGAAGCAGCCATCGAGACGGCACACGTGCTAGCACACGCCCACGCGCCTGACATTCATCAGGAAATGCGTCTGATAGGATGTTAACTGTCACTGTGCATGTCCCGTCAATACTGGCAATACACCTCCACCTTTTCAGCTTTGTTGGAGAAGTGACAACTGTCCGCCATCTCCTGCTGACGTGTCTCAAATGCTGCGGAGGATTGACGTAAAATCAATAATCCTGTTCTCCGATCGCGCTTCGGCAACATTACAAATCATCCCACCCCGCATAAATATTTCCGTATTACAAATTCCGCACCAAAGCCCTATCTTCACTACCATAAAAGGATGAGCTGTCATCCAAGATTCACTTCTATAATTCCAGCATCCCTACTCTCTCCTCACAAATTCAGAGATAGTAGACACACTAGATGTAACACTTTGTTGTTAAGTACCCGAAATTATATATATAATTAATGATTAATTAACATAATTATCTAATATTATAATTAAGCTAATCCGGCCCAAAGAAATCAGCCCAATATATATCGAGCCGACCCGATAATAGAAGACCAAAACATATTTGCCTATAACAATTGGACTCCATTTGTAAAAGTCCAATACCCTTTTGACCCAAGCCCACAGCCCCTGTCCTTGCTTCTTTTCTACGTACACTGTACCTTCCGGTGCATGACTCCATACTCTAAACCAGATGTCCAAGTTTATCCTCATCATATTATAAGCCTTCACTCAATCTTTGTATTGTTAACATCTGTCTAGCACCATCATCATCTAATAATTTGAATACATGCACCATAGATAATTGTACATGCATGCACCTACACATACACCCTTTCTTCTTCTAATTACTTCCTACGCATGACCACCACCTGTCCCATTTGAATCATTATGTAATCATGCTCAACCACTAGCTTCTTATTCACGTATCCTCCCCTGCTTTAAATACACGTAAGTCTCCACACATTAACACCTCTCTACCAACTCATCACTATACTATTACCATTATCCAACTATTATTATAAATACACATATGAATTACATAAACCTTATCCAATATGCACACCCATTCATAATATATATACACACATATAATCTGATGTAACATGTAAAGAGAGAGAGAGAGATAACGTGAAAGAGATAGAGGGAGGCCACTGCCGGTCACCTTCTCCGGCGAAGCAATAATCACCCGAACCCACCACACGAACAACCATAACAACCCTTCGACTACCAACCTATTATATCGATAACCTTCTCCGGCCTGTTTCTGTCTCCGGCTAACACCACCAGTCGACATCCACTCACCTCCTCCGTCTCCGGTAATCTCCTCCGGTGCACTATCTCGCAATAACACTAAAACCGTAAACCCACTGCTCGTATCCGGTCCATGTCGTTCATCTCCAACAGACACCATCACCACCACTGGTTCTGTTCCTCACCATCTTCGGGTCCCGATGGTACCCCTTGTCTCTCTAACCGGTTATGAGCCATCCCGTCATCACGTTCACCGCCAACTACAACCCGAAACCAACTCCTTCCGGTCACCTTACTGATCATCTACTTCAACCGGTTGATAGCGACCTTGGCAACCACCACTTTACCTTCTCTTTTTAACTAGCTCATCACTCGATCACTACCAAACCCGATAACCAATCACTATATTCTGACCTCCATCCATGGTGACCTTACCAACATGCCACCGGTAATTCTTTCTAGCCAGACGGTCCGACTCCTCTGACTATTATCCTTCTGTTTAGAAGCGAACCGTCAAACATATATATATATATATATGAAGACCCGAGAGATTAGGAATATGACATCTTATTATGTTATATAATAATTATTATTATTATTATTATTATTATTATTATTATTATTATTATTATTATTATTATTATTATTATTATTATTATTATTATAAACGTGAAACGTGTGGGACGATAATGTAACCCGACAATATTAAACAGAATAACGATAATAAACCGAGTAACAAATATATATATATATATATATATATATATATATATATATATATATATATATATATATAGGAAAAAGATCATTTAGGAACCAAGGTACTAGTTAGGAACTTAGGAACCAATCTGAGCCATTCATCTTTTAATCTTGATCTAAGGGTAGGATGGTAATTGAACAATTATGTTTTATATTTTAATTAAAAAAAAGTTTTAAAGATGGAATGTTTATCACCATCGATGCCTTCCTAATATCACTCATAACTTCCTCCTAATATCACTCAATTGCCTTCCTCCAAAATATCAACATCACGTACGATTCATTAGACCCGGCTTCAATTGATTAATATAAACAAGTGATGGATAATAATCATATACATGAAATCATTCAATCAGTTTTTCACGATATTGAGGATCATGATACACAATCACAACCTTTTTTGCAAAATAGTGTTGAGAATCAAGGTATTTGTGAAACTTTTTATTAGTTTTTTAATTTTTTTTTGTTCGCAATTAGGGTTTCAGTTTGCAGAGCAGTTTTTTTACGTGCAAAAATTTTTCGTACGTACAAAGTTTTGGAATTATACACCGATGTATAATTCAGATCATGTTGCGTTATAGCAGTTTTCATACGTACAAAGAGTTATACAATTATTCACTGTCGTATATTAGTTTAGTTTTTGGAAGTATACACCGATGTATAATTCAGATCATGTTGAAGCGTACAGATACACTAACATTCATCTATACACTGATGTATATTAGTTTAGTGTTTTATTACACACCAGTGTATATATGTTGAAATATGAATATACACTGACGTATATTTGTTGAATATTATGGTACAGTACAATCTTTTTGTAGTACTAATTGGACTATACACTGATGTATAATTGTTGGAATATGAATATACACTGACGTATAGTTGTTTAATGTTATCGTACAGTATAATGTTTTTTTAGCAATGATTGGACTATACACCGATGTATAATTGTTTGAATATATGTTGAATTTGATGGTACTATAGAATGTTTTTGTATCATTAATTGGACTTTACACTGATGTATAATTGTTGAAATATGAATATACACTGACGTATATTTGTTGAATATTATGGTACAGTACAATGTTTTTGTAGTAATAATTGGACTATACACTGATGTATAATTGTTGGAATATGAATATACACTGACGTATAGTTGTTTAATGTTATCGTACAGTAAAATGTTTTTTGTAGCAATGATTGGACTATACACCGATGTATAATTGTTTGAATATGACGATACTAAACACTGTTCTATAGCATCAATTTTATTGGGGTCTGATGTATATTGTATGTATACACTGATGTATATGCTAAACAACCTTTTTCTTTGTTTCAGGTTACTCTTGATAAGACCAACCTATCAGTTCGTGTGAGTGCATGGAATATGAATATACACTGACGTATAGTTGTTTTAATGTTATCGTACAGTATAATGTTTTTGTAGCAATGATTGGACTATACACTGATGTATAATTGTTGGAATATGAATATACACTGACGTATAGTTGTTTAATGTTTTATCGTACAATATAATTTTTTTGTACACACAAATGATATTTGTTGTGGTTTTTGTCAGTTACAATGTATACTAAATAACCTATTAATACTCACATACCAAAAGACAATATTACCCCTTGATTTAATTAAAAAGTTAATTAATGTTTAACATATTTACCATCATGCCATTGAAGATGGATGGATGAGATTGGTTCCTAAAGTTCCTAACTAAGGGTTGGTTCTCAATTGAACCCTACCCTATATATATATATATATACAAAAGAGTACATATAACGGATTGTCCACGGCGTTATCACGTGCACAAGCCTTGCACGCGCTAATGTTTATAAAACATATTATTAGGTACAATATTATGGAAATATACCAATAAGGAATAGACTACAGAATCGGAAGAATATTATTTAAGGTGAGTACATGACCCTTTCCCTTTTTATTTATAAAGCTTTTGGGCTGATTACATGCTCGTCCAGTCGTTATCAAAGTATATTATATGGTTTATATTATAAAAGTGTTACCGAGTTGTTAATAGAATATCACCGAATCATGTTCATGTTATATAATAGAATTCGGTCGAATAGAAATCACGTAGAATGGATCCATTCGGTATCAAGGGAATATATTTTTCTAAACCAAGTAGAGGTTTGGAACCACAATAAGCATTTGTATGGTGCTCCATCGATAATATATTCCACCTTAGAATGACCGAACCATATAGAAAGAGTTGCATGTTTGTTAAACTTGAGTTATTATTATCAGTATGTCTAAATCTCAGCATGTCTCACTAGTATGAAAATACTAACGTACTTTAAACATGTGGTCAGGTATTTATACAAGATATTAAAGAGAAAGCTGGCGAATAGAAGATCTGGATAAGAAGAGGATGCTATGGCTACATTTTATGTATTTCATTAGTATTGAAATTCAGTTTAATGTAATCATTACAATTAAATCTGTTAATGCTAATCCGCTGCGCCACCTGGGTAGTTACAGGTGGTATCAGAGCACCAGATTTAATTAATAGTAATCCTCTTCTGACCAAGATCATTTTAGAAAGAAATCTATGCCAATAGAAATTATAAGAAAGTACAAAAAAAATTATCAAGGAAATTACTAGAATAATATTGTGTGGTAAATTGACAATTTTTGTGCGTAGAAAATTGTGAATTTACAGGCACGATTGATTTCTAGAAAATTCTTTGGTAATACCAAAATATAAGAAATACAAGAAATACGAATTATCTATAAATAAGAATTTTATGAAGTATTGATAAGTTATTATAGAAGTATTCTTTCTATTCCTCGTATAAGTTAGTCAGAAAGGTGAAAGAAGACAACATTAAACATTATCAGGATTATAAGAAATATATTATAGAAATCTTAGTAAATCTTTATATGCAGTATCCTTTCCAAAGAAGAAATTTATGTATAAAATCAGAACATAATTAGAAGAATATATACGATTATTAAAGAAAAATTATAAATCTGTACAAATATTGTACTCCCACTTGAGCATTCCTGTGATCAAGTTTCCTAAAAAGATATTATTCCTCCGACAAAATTCGTTCTATCTGACGCCCTGATGAAAACCAAGTAAACATAAATATATTTTATAAGAATATACCATTTCATATAACTTATCATTTGAAAACATCAGTACGAATATTTTCACAAAATATCCAGAAAAATGCATATATAATATATTCTATAATTCCTTTTAAAACTTCGTTCTATCTGCTTTGCAAAATCATTTCTTGGACCTATAAACTTAGAAAACTATTTTCAAATCTTATAAGAAGCCGATAAAAGAATATCAGAATCCAACTCATATTATCAAAAAATAGAATCAGTGTCATCTCGATCTAAACGAATCAATAGAAGTAAGATTAAAGCTTATATGAAATCGAGACATTTAAAAAGATACTTTCATCTCAAAGTTTAAAAGTCCAGCTCGTTAGACTTAATGTTTCACCTGAAGACTTCCTAGTATTCCAATTTGAAAACATATCAGTATACAATCACTATATAATCACGTTCCTTTCCAAAAGTTTTGGGATCACTAGTATGACGAGACACGTGCAATCTGGAAGGTTGAGCGCCTGTATCCTAAGTTTTCTGTCTAAGGTTGGCATTTCGTATAAATCCTAATCAACCGCGGGACCCGTATGCCTACCTGAGAATTCTTGGGATGAGCATCCACTTATAGGCTAAAGCATGTCTCTCATAAGTCACTAGAAATTCTAGAATACTGTGGATATTCAAAAGTTTCTGTTGGAAATATTCCCGATCACTTCCCTTTTCTAGATTAAAGTTTAACATTCTCATTTGAACATTCAGTTTGAAGTCACATCTAAAAACATCTTTGATATAAAAACCTATCACCTCAACTTCATTCTCAATAAAACTTTCACTATCTAGTTTGGTTCCTCAATGTTTGAAATCTGAATCTAAAGAAACTATAGACGATCTCTTTATATTATATATCAACGCTTCGGTAATCAACACTATTATCAATCATTATTTAGAATCCTAGAAACTACCCTCACCCGATCAATATCACTGCCCAACCTTAGTATATCATGTTCTTAACCTCGTATGAATAAAGCACATGTCGAAGTATATATATATTTATGTAAGATTTTGTAGCCTACTGACATCTTTTAGTTATTTATCCCAACTTATGATACCTTTGTCACACCCTCAAATTCCACGTGCGGGGTTTTACCGCGAGGCGCGTGACACACCAGGATCTCAGTCAACGATCACAATAAACATACAACAAACATGCATTCATAAATATATTTAAAACCAAAATATCATGCTTTGAGCCGTAAACCAGCAGCGGAAGCATTCTTGTTTACAACCAAAAGACATATCATTGTTTACAAAACATTGTTTAATATGCTTCAAAATATTATACGCTGTTCATGACTCCGTGCGCCTAGCCCATTGACTGCTACCTTAGCGACCTGAGAAAACATGCCAAAAATGTCAACATATAATGCTGGTGAGTTCACAGGTTTTCTTTTATAAAGTGTTGTTATAAGTTCGGTAAGATCATTTCCGTTACTACTATGTATTGAAAACGTTAGCTAGACGTTAAGTGTTGCTACTACTGCGGTTGGGAATCCATTACTAAACCGGTATAAGTGTTGAAGCCAGCCCAGACGGACGGGATTACCGATGCCTCGGTAACCCCCAAAGTGTTAGAGACAATATGCACCCGCCCAGCTCCCAGCCGTCGGGTGGGGTTTGTAAGGCCCAATAGATCTATCCACATTTCCCTCGTTGTGCATTCCCGCACATTCATGATTCCCCCCGGGACTTTCTGTAAAAGCCGCATAGTACGTGAAATAACCATAGTATAACATGATCTAAGATGAGTAATCAAAATAAGTAGCATGTTTCTCCCCCCGAAAGCAAAACGGTAAAAGTGGGGCTGTGACACTCACCTCGGTTCGCGTTACTTGAAAATAGTTAACAAAATTAAGCTATGATAGCCCCAAATAGCGGCGACCTATCATAAGATGTGTATAAGTATCCGGGCTAATAACCCGCAGGTTAACTAGTCCCCGAATGTCCAGACCGTGACCATAACGTTTGAAAACATCTTTAACTATAAAACCGACCGTGCCAGACAAGACCCGACGTCCCATTGGTGACCCGACGTCCCACGTGTTAGGTAAATACAAGACATCATGCAATATATGCAATTAAACACTTAATACGCGCAATAGTTCACCTAGTCTAGCATAATGTCCGATTAACGCATAATCAGGTCCGAACGCGTCTTACTAAGTCATTGGGTGCATCCCGGGGTTCCTATCATGTTCCTAGGTGTCAAATCATGTTCCGGGATGTCAAAACGCATTTACGACAGCAGTACACGCGATTAGGAAAGTCAATACGCGAGTAGCTTCAGCCTATTGGCGATTAGGGGCCCAATCGCCTGATGTATCAGGCGATTAGGGTCCTAATCGCCTTCACATATGCATAATCGCCTTCAGCATCAGGCGATTAGGATTCCTAATCGCATGCTGCTGCTGTGTGACGGATTTTCGCGCGTTTAACCCTCCAAATCAGATCCGAAACATCCAACAACACCCAATATCAAACCTAAATCATTTACCAACCCATTCCAAGCAAAACCCCCCGACATATCACTGATCTAACATGTTCTAAGCAATTATTTCCTAAAATGGCAATGTACTAGATTTCACCAACCAACCTTATCTTTCCTTAAATGGAAACAATCAGATTTCAATCTCTACAAACTTGCAAATCATCAAACCTCTGATCTAACATCTCCCTAGTATGAATTCTAACAACATTGCATCAACAATTATACCATAATCATCCTAAATCTTCAAGAACATCCAAATGGGTCAAAATACACATTTTCATCAAAACACAATTACAATGGCTCAAACTCTAAGATAACCATCCTAATAATCTCTCCATAACAGAAGTACAATCATATCATGGAAACAATCATGTTATAATCACCAAGAAGACCAACATATGCATGTAAACCTCACATATAACAAGCATTAAGGTGTAGACTTGGTTTAGAACTCTTTTGAAAGGTTTTTAAAGACACAAACCTAGTAAAACAAGGTCTGGACCTTTGGGGAACCAAAATAACAACTTTACAAAGGTTAGAGATGAAGAACACACCTTGGGTTTTGATAAAGAAAGGTGTGTGGGCTTGGAGATGGTGATTTTTGTAGCAAAATGAGTTCCAGAGGTGTTTCAAGGTGTGTGGGTGGCTTGGGGTCAGCTAGGGTTGTTCTAGAGGTGTTTGGGGAGTTAAGGGTTCTATTTATAGGTGTTTTGACCCGGACTCTGCAGTATAGGCGATTAGCAGCCCATTTCATGCGATTGGGGGCCTAATCGCATGCTACATCAGGCGATTAGGTCCCAATCGCCTGCTATCAACCTCCTACTCGCCTATATATAGGCGATTAGGCCCTTTTCCAGATCCTAATCGCCTGAAACCCTCCAAGCTGGGTTTTCGGCGCGTTAAACGCTATTTTAACACATATAAACACGTATTCACATACCGATAAGTCACATAATGATTCCAAACATATAATGCATGATAACTAACACGTTTACATCCGTTCACCAATTCCCGGGACTCGAGACTCGTGTGTGCATTAAACCCGGCGATTCCACGAATCACCAATCCTTGTACACATGGTTATGGACCGACTCCCGATGACCCCGCGGATCATCGTAACGACTCCCGATGATTCCCAGAATCATCATACCGACTCGACTGACCCCGTTAAGTACGTAATATGCATGACTCGCTAAGGTAGACTTACTAGTTTAGTCAACGTTACTAACCTGAGTTTGCCGGGTGTCACATCATCCCCCTGTTGAAAGAATTTTCGTCCCGAAAATTGCCCAAGGCCCAAAAAGGAAGAGACGAAAGAGAAGAAAAATTTTCCGGTTGCCACATCATCCCCCTGTTGAAAGGAATCTCGACCCGAGATTCATTCAGCTTCAGCAGAGACATGCCTTGATTCGAACGCGCGTTTAGGAAATAAATGGGGATACTTAGCCTTCATTTGATCTTCCCTTTCCCACGTGAACTCCGGTCCACGATCTGAGTTCCAACGGACTTTAACAATGTGGATTTTACTCCGGCGAAGGCTACGGATTTTATAGTCGAGGATTTCAACCGGTTCCTCCACTATACGCAGACGATCGTCCACCTTGATCTCCTCGAGAGGAACAACCAAAGATTCATCCGCCAAACACTTCTTCAGATTAGAGACATGGAAGACATTATGAACATTACTGAGTTCAGCTGGCAGATCAAGCCTGTATGCTACCGGTCCAATCCGTTCCAGAATCGCGAACGGTCCTACATACCGAGGATTCAATTTTCCCCGCTTCCCAAAACGTATAACGCCCTTCCACGGAGATACCTTCAACAAAACTCTGTCGCCAACCTCAAACTCCAAAGGCTTGCGACGACGATCGGCATAGCTCTTTTGACGATCCCGAGCTGCTGCCAAGTGGTTACGGATTTGTACGATCTTCTCGGAAGTCTCGTACACAAGTTCCGGGCCGGTGAGTTGACTCTCACCTACCTCGGCCCAACAAAGAGGAGACTGGCATTTCCGCCCGTAAAGAGCCTCGAACGGAGCTGCCTTGATGCTAGAATGGTAACTGTTGTTGTAGGAGAATTCCACCAACGGTAGATGACTCTCCCACCCCTTGCAAAAATCGATCACACATGCCCGAAGCATGTCTTCTAGCGTTTGGATTGTCCGCTCACTTTGACCGTCAGTTTTTGGATGATACGCTGTGCTCATGTCTAACTGAGTACCCAGAGCCTTATGCAAGGATTTCCAGAAGTTAGAGGCGAACCGAGGATCACGATCAGAAATAATAGAGACAGGCACCCCGTGCCGAGAGACCACTTCCTTGAGATATAACCGTGCCAGACGCTCGAGGCCATCGATATCTTTGATAGCGAGGAAGTGCGCAGACTTTGTCAACCTATCAACAATTACCCAGATCATGTTACAACCACTGGGCGATTTCGGGAGTTTGGTCACAAAGTCCATCGTAATCCGCTCCCACTTCCACTCGGGAATTTCAGGCTGTTGCAGAAGGCCGGATGGCTTTTGATACTCAACCTTGACCTTGGCACAGGTCAAGCACTTGCTCACGTACGAAGCCACATCCGCCTTCATGTTCGGCCACCAATAAAGTATCTTTAGGTCTTGATACATCTTATCGGAGCCAGGGTGAATTGAGTACCGGGACTTGTGAGCTTCATCAAGAACGAGCTCCCGCAAGCCCCCAAATAAAGGAACCCAAATACGCTCAGCGAAATAGTGTAACCCATCGGACCTGAGCTCAAGGTGGCTATCAGCACCATGCATGGTTTCAGCTTTAAGGTTTTCCTCCTTCAAAGCTTCTTGCTACGCTGAACGGATTCGATCAGGTAAGCCGGAATGGATGGTGAGCTGAAGAGCTCGAACACGACGAGGTTTAGCCGTTTCCTTCCTGCTCAAGGCGTCTGCGACCACATTCGCCTTGCCAGGATGGTATTTAATAGCGCACTCGTAATCATTAAGAAGCTCGACCCAGCGACGCTGTCTTATATTCAACACCTTCTGATCAAAGATATGCTGGAGGCTCTTGTGATCGGTGTAAATAGTGCATTTGGTACCGTACAAGTAATGCCTCCAAATCTTTAAAGCAAAGACTACCGCACCCAATTCCAGATCATGGGTGGGGTAGTTTTTCTCATGACCTTTGAGCTGACGAGAAGCATAGGTGATGACCTTCTCGCGCTGCATCAGTACACAACCGAGACCCCGGATAGAAGTGTCACAATAAACCACAAAATCGTCCGTGCCCTCAGGCAAGGACAAGATAGGAGCAGAACAGAGTTTAGCCTTTAACATCTGGAAGGCCGACTCCTGCGAATCACCCCAGTCGAACTTCCTGTCCTTCTGAGTAAGCGAGGTGAGGGGTTGAGCGATCTTCGAAAATCCCTCGATAAAACGACGATAATAACCTGCACGGCCCAGGAATTGCCGTACCTCAGATGGCGTCTTTGGTGCTTCCCAGTCTTTAATGGCTTCAATCTTAGCTGGGTCCACGTGAATTCCTTTCTCATTAACAACATGACCAAGGAACTGGACTTCACGCAACCAGAAGCTACACTTAGAAAACTTGGCGTACAACTGTTCCCGCCTCAGGAGTTCCAAAACAAGACGCAAGTGTTCCTGGTGGTCCACCTCGTTCTTGGAATAGACTAGAATATCATCAATGAAGACAATCACGAACTTATCAAGATAAGGCTTACAAACACGGTTCATCAGATCCATAAAAATGGCCGGTGCATTGGTGAGACCAAAAGGCATGACCAGGAATTCAAAATGGCCATAGCGAGTTCGAAAGGCGGTCTTCGGAATGTCAGCTTCTTGAACCCTCAACTGATGGTACCCCGACCTCAAATCGATCTTCGAATAGAAACTAGAACCCTGAAGCTGGTCAAATAAGTCATCGATGCGAGGAAGAGGATAACGATTCTTGATGGTAACCTTGTTCAATTCCCGGTAGTCGATACACATCCGTAGGCTTCCGTCCTTCTTCTTGACAAACAAAATGGGGGCTCCCCACGGGGACGAACTAGGTCGAATGAAACCCTTCTCTAACAGCTCCTGCAACTGGTTTGACAACTCCTGCATCTCGGGAGGTGCAAGCCGATATGGGGCTCGGGCAATAGGGGCCGCACCTGGAGCAAGTTCAATACAAAATTCGACCTGACGATAAGGCGGAAGACCAGGTAAGTCTTCAGGAAATACATCGGGAAAGTCACGGACAACAGGAATATCTTCAATCTTCTTCTCTTCTTCAGACGAAATCGAAACAAGTGCCAGAATGGCAGAATATCCCTTCCGAAGATACTTATAGGCTTTCATACACGAAATGATACTTAATGGGACCCCACTCTTCTCACCGTGCACCAACAGAATTTCTCCATCAGGGAGAGGTAGTCGAATGACTTTATCAAAACAAACGATCTCAGCATGATACAGAGACAATGATGTATTGTAAAATACATCTATTTCCAGTGTAGAGTTTGTATAGTTTTTGAGTCGTTTAAATAGTGTTTTTATTAGTTTTAGGCTTGTACTGGTCTATTTTATTTATTATAGGTTCTTATAGATTTTTATTAGCTTTGTGTCATTTTTTAGTACTTATTTATTTATTTTGTATTTTGTAGGTGTTCATGGACGTTGGAACGTAAACGAGCAACTTTGTTCAAGTCAATAACACCCGAGTCGAGAGCACGGAGTCATACTACTATATAATAATAATAATAATAATAATAATAATAATAATAATAATAATAATAATAATAATAATAATAACGAAAAAAGAAAAGAAAAAAAGAAGTCAACGGGTCACATTCCCAAGCCCAAAACAAAAGAAAACAATATGAAATAGAATTTACCCTAATGATTCTAGGGGGGGCCGCACATATTAGTTTTGGAGGATTAATATTATAAGGAAAGTGTCACACATTATTTGGAAAGGGGAACCGCCATATAATTTTTATTAGACTTCGATCAGCCATTCACTTTTTGAACACACCGAAGCAGAAGCATCATATTATTCTTTGAAGAAAAAAGAGAAGGAGGTGAAGGGTTGAGGCATAGGTGCCAGCACGGGTCGGTTCTAATTCAATATTTATTATTTATTTATTCTAACCCGTTGTGAACGCTATGAATATGTTTAGTTTTATTTGTTTTGATTTTATCATGCCTTTTATTGGCTAGACCTTTTCGCTACCTAGGTTAAAGATGATTGCACATGTTTGATTTATTTTCTTTTGGTCTTGGAACATTTTGGTTGTGGGTTGAATTTTAAAGTAAAGAACTCTTTATTTTCTGGTTTGATGTATATGCATATTTAGTTTTGTTTAATTAATTTTTATAAACTCCACTTGCGTTTTTGTGAATGTCTTTCATGTATGAATGCGGGTTAGGTTGCGGACTGAGTGTTAGCGACTAGTTTATGGTTAATTCTGCAGGTTATCAATAGGAGTTGTAATTGTTAGTTAGATAATTCTAAGTGTTCTACCAATTCTCAATAGCTGTGAGGTGCGAGATTGTTGGTCTGTCTAGGGTGTTAAATTGCTAGTTCTAGAGGCTTTGTGAGAAGATCTTCCTAGTTTCCCTAGCATTCCTTGTAGGCCAAGTCTTATCAGAAATATTGTAGTTACCCCTTGCACTTTAGGGTGTATTGTGACTTTCGCGCTGTGAGGTAGACTGTCTAGCGGGTACTTTAAGATTCGAGTAGGTAAGCCTGTGAGGGTAACCTCTCAACCGGTGGTTTAACGGCACAACAGTATTCTAGGGTTTCCCCTTGAGAAGGGTCGAGGGTGTCTAGTCTATTCTTTATGTTTAGTATTTTAAGATCCCGGTTCCACACCAGTTCCATAGCCATTAGAAGCTTATCATTCATGTGTAGGATTCTAGCCTAGGTAGTGCCTTCCCATCCATCTGACCTCAGTTACAGTCTCCAGTTCGTGTATTTAGTTATTTTAGTTTTATTATTTTATTTATTTGCATTAGTCTTTTAGAAAACCCCCTTAAGCAACAAAACAATTTAAGTCAGTTTGTAGATAAGTAATCGAGTCTAGTTTACGTTTTCCAGTAGAGTCTCGTGGGTTCAATACTCGGACTTACTTTAGCTGTACTGCACTGACCGGTACACTTGCCGGTTGTGTGGTTTAGGTTTAGAGAGTCTTAGGTTATAAATTTAAAACTTAGAGTGTCTAGTTTAGGTTAATTTAGTTAGTTTTTATTAAACCACTTTGAGCACATCAAGTTTTTGGCGCCGTTGCCGGGGACTCTTGGCGATTGCGTTAACTAGCTTTGATTACATTTATCTGCCATATTTGTGCTATTTGTTTTTTTTGTTTTGAGTCTGTTTTTTTTTTTTTTGTATTATGAGTCGTAGGAGTCTAATTTTATGTGTCTTTTGTTTCTTTTGAGTCTGTAAATATGTGTGAGATTTGTGGAGGACCCCATTTTACTATTTTATGTCCACAATATGAGGGGTCCTCTGCACATTATTGTGCTAATTCCTTTGTGCAGCCGCAGCCATATTATTCACAGGGGTGTCCTACATATTATTATGATGACTCGTATCAGCGGCCACATTTTAATCAGTATCCTGATCAATTTTCTGGAAGCAATTCTTGTGAGAATAGTGGTAATGATTGGAGTAAAATTGAGAGTCTGTTGACATTATTAGTTGCTAAGGATGCCAATACCCAGAACATGTTAGCAGAGCAGGACACCCTCCTAAAAAACCATGACATCCTCATAAAAGACCGACAGGCTGCTCTTTTAGATCTTCAACGAACAGTAGAAGACATTGCTAGGAGATTAAAGGAAGAAGAAGAAAAAGTTCAGCAAGAGCAGCTGCCTAAAGTTGGTTATACATATGATGAGGAGGGCAACTACCTTGGGTACATGAACGCTCGAGGGGAGTTGTTCCCAACGTTTCCAGAAGAAGGGAAGGAGCCGATCATGGAATACGCAGATGAGTCAGATGAAAAGATCATCCCAATCACGGAGACGAAAATGGACATTGAAGTCCCACCTCCGGTGCCACAGGTTACTATATATGATTTTGGGAGTGACTCTGATGAAGAAGAGGATGATGAAGAAGAATGGGCGGCGTATCAAAGGTCGTTGGTGAGGAGAGAAGTGATAAAAGAAGTGGAATTGGGGGACTCCATAGATATGATGTTTGGTGCAGAGGAAGACAACGAGGTGAGTGAGAAGTCGTTGTCTAAAGAGGATGAGTTTTTAGATCTAGAGTTAGAGGGTTTGCCTATTTATGAGGAAGTAGGGGAGTCTGATCCCGATGGGGATATAGCATACCTGGACGCCCTACTTGAAGGTGAACAGACAGACATGACAGAAACTGCACCAGTTGAAAGAAATAAGTGTGGGGATCATCCCACGAAAATGGTGATAGAAGAAGAACACCATAGCTGGCCCGTGGTATTAGTGATAGATGGAACTTCAAAATCAACAACACCACGGGAGAGGGCAAGGAAGAGAAAAAGAAAGGACCGGAACCGGAAAAGGATCGAAGACTGGCACGAGTTGGAAAAGAAGAAGCCAGTGAATGTCAAGCACGACCAGTCTATTTGCTACATGCCACGCATCCGGTTCAATCCAGGTAAGTTTAAATTTTGGTGGTCTGACCCGTTAAGAATGCTTAGATTATTTTTCAATTCCACTAATAAATATTCAATTGTTAACGAGGACCGGGTGGAATTAAACGGGTTAGATCGGGTCCAGATAAAAGAAAAGCCCCCTGATTAACTTTAAGTGTGGGGAGGCTCTGTAGAGTTTGTAAATTTATTTTTATACTTATTTATTTTTTTCTAGCTGTTCATTTTTTTTTATTTGTGGTCTGTCCTTCGGTCGTGGTTCATAGTTTTTTTTATCTTTCTATTTTATCTTTGTTTTTGTGTCTTTGAGTCTGTTTGCGTGTTTGCTTGGGTAGAGGAAATTTCACCATGAGCGGATCCCATGTATCATCTTTATATATATTTATGAATGGGAGTTTTGGTAAAGGTTTGGGTAATAAAAGATAATTTTTCTTAAAAAAATAAATAAATAAATAAATTAACTTTCTGTGAAAAAAGGCTTTTCACATAATGTGAGGAGTCTGGGCTGACCTGTTCGCCTCATGCGACCAGCTATTACCCCGGAAAGTTATAATTTTTTTCGCTTGCAACGCGTGTTGTGATCACCAGTGTCCTTCACGTTGAGCGAGAACCAGATTTTTTTTCTTATACCCATTTGGTTCTACCACCATTCACCGCCATTCTGCCAAGTAGGTACGTCTTCTTGTTTGTTGTTATATTATGAGTCTAAGTTAGTGGTTTGAGTCTTTTTATTTTTGTATGGTTCGGTATTATGCTCGGGTTTTGTTTTTTTCATTTTGTGCAGGTTTGGATTGCACCGCCCGTACTCAATTTCCATTCGGGTGATTCCGGAGCTGTTATCATTTATCAAGGCAAACCCGAGAGTTTATCATTGTGTCAGAGCCGATCGCGAATGAAATGCTATACGATCGAGCTGGATTGGACTAGAGTTTTTGGAGCTTACACGTTAATAAACCAGCTAAGTCTTTTCCAATTTGCCCTTTTCTTTTTATTTTTGTATTCAGAATTTATTTTTTGTTTTGAGTCGTTTTCTATTCCTACATTGAGGGCAATATAGAGTTTAAGTGTGGGGATGGGAAACTGTCGTTTGGTCCGTATATAGAGTCATTTTGAGTCTAAAAAAAAAAAAAAAGTCCCTGCTTTTGAAGTTTGCATTATATAAAATATGGAAGATGATAGGTAAAGTTAGGTGTCCAGTTTTTAAATAGTATGTATAATAAGAGATTAAAATTGATTGAAAACGTGTCTGATTTGGGATATGTGGGTAGGCTCGGCCGGTAGAAAGGTTTCCTTTGAAAAGTAATAAATTAATTATGTTAGGCTATTTTGTGGGTTCTCATCTAGGAGAAACGGGGAGACCGAAACCGCCAAAAATAGTATAAGAAGCACCGTTATAAGTAGAAAACCGTTAGAATTTCTAATCACTTAAAAAAAAATTATTAGAAATCAAAGCAAAAATGCTGAAGCTTAAGGTGCCTGGTCACTGGGATAGCGACTTAGATTGGCCACACCCTCTAAGTTAAGTATGCTGAGATGAAAAAAAAAAAAATGTTGAAGCTTAAGGTGCCTGGCCACTGGGATAGCGACTTGGATTGGTCACACCCTCTGAGTTAAGTATGCAAAAAAAAAAAAAAAAGCAAAAAAAAAAAAAAAAGTGATTTTAAATTCTCTTGGTTTTCTACATAAGACGGTTGGGAAATGGTCAATTGGTCGTTCCTTTAGTTTCTTAAGCTTGAGGCGGGATTAGAAGGAACCGTGGCTTCCTTAGAGTGAGTCCCTAGATAGACTAATCAACATGAACTTAACTTAAATAAAAGGGGGCTTAGAAACCGGTTTGGGTTTAAGAGGATCAGTATACCTGCAATCGCAATCAACACGTTAGTAGATTATAAATTAAGTAACCTATGTTTTGAAACCGGATGTAAGCCTGACTGTGATTCCATAGCATAATTCTTTTTCAGGGACGAAAAAAAGATAAGTGTGGGGATATTTGATGTATTGTAAAATACATCTATTTTCAGTGTAGAGTTTGTATAGTTTTTGAGTCGTTTAAATAGTGTTTTTATTAGTTTTAGGCTTGTACTGGTCTATTGTATTTATTATAGGTTCTTATAGATTTTTATTAGCTTTGTGTCATTTTTTAGTACTTATTTATTTATTTTGTATTTTGTAGGTGTTCATGGACGTTGGAGCGTAAACGAGCAACTTTGTTCAAGTCAATAACACCCGAGTCGAGAGCACGGAGTCATACTACTATATAATAATAATAATAATAATAATAATAATAATAATAATAATAATAATAATAATAATAATAATAATAATAATCATAATCATAATAATAATAACGAAAAAAGAAAAGAAAAAAAGAAGTCAACGGGTCACATTCCCAAGCCCAAAACAAAAGAAAACAATATGAAATAGAATTTACCCTAATGATTCTAGGGGGGGGGGGGGGGGGGGGGGCGCACATATTAGTTTTGGAGGATTAATATTATAAGGAAAGTGTCGCACATTATTTGGAAAGGGGAACCGCCATATAATTTTTATTAGACTTCGATCAGCCATTCACTTTTTGAACACACCGAAGCAGAAGCATCATATTATTCTTTGAAGAAAAAAGAGAAGGAGGTGAAGGGTTGAGGCATAGGTGCCAGCACGGGTCGGTTCTAATTCAATATTTATTATTTATTTATTCTAACCTGTTGTGAACGCCATGAATATGTTTAGTTTTATTTGTTTTGATTTTATCATGCCTTTTATTGGCTAGACCTTTTCGCTACCTAGGTTAAAGATGATTGCACATGTTTGATTTATTTTCTTTTGGTCTTGGAACATTTTGGTTGTGGGTTGAATTTTAAAGTAAAGAACTCTTTATTTTCTGGTTTGATGTATATGCATATTTAGTTTTGTTTAATTAATTTTTATAAACTCCACTTGCGTTTTTGTGAATGTCTTTCATGTATGAATGTGGGTTAGGTTGCGGACTGAGTGTTAGCGACTAGTTTATGGTTAATTCTGCAGGTTATCCATAGGAGTTGTAATTGTTAGTTAGATAATTCTAAGTGTTCTACCAATTCTCAATAGCTGTGAGGTGCGAGATTGTTGGTCTGTCTAGGGTGTTAAATTGCTAGTTCTAGAGGCTTTGTGAGAAGATCTTCCTAGTTTCCCTAGCATTCCTTGTAGGCCAAGTCTTATCAGAAATATTGTAGTTACCCCTTGCACTTTAGGGTGTATTGTGACTTTCGCGCTGTGAGGTAGACTGTCTAGCGGGTACTTTAAGATTCGAGTAGGTAAGCCTGTGAGGGTAACCTCTCAACCGGTGGTTTAACGGCACAACAGTATTCTAGGGTTTCCCCTTGAGAAGGGTCGAGGGTGTCTAGTCTATTCTTGATGTTTAGTATTTTAAGATCCCGGTTCCACACCAGTTCCATAGCCATTAGAAGCTTATCATTCATGTGTAGGATTCTAGCCTAGGTAGTGCCTTCCCATGCATCTGACCTCAGTTACAGTCTCCAGTTCGTGTATTTAGTTATTTTAGTTTTATTATTTTATTTATTTGCATTAGTCTTTTAGAAAACCCCCTTAAGCAACAAAACAATTTAAGTCAGTTTGTAGATAAGTAATCGAGTCTAGTTTACGTTTTCCAGTAGAGTCTCGTGGGTTCGATACTCGGACTTACTTTAGCTGTACTGCACTGACCGGTACACTTGCCGGTTGTGTGGTTTAGGTTTAGAGAGTCTTAGGTTATAAATTTAAAACTTAGAGTGTCTAGTTTAGGTTAATTTAGTTAGTTTTTATTAAACCACTTTGAGCACATCAGACAACCAATCCATACCCACGACAACATCGAAACTACCCAAGGACACCGGCATAAGATCAATAGGAAAGGAATAACCCGACAACTCAAGGTGACACTCCCTAAGGACGTGCGTCGCCTCGACTTTCTTACCATCAGCCAATTCTATCAAGTATTTAGCCTCTAAAGGTGTAGGTACCCTATCAAGCAATTGACTAAACCCAAGAGATATAAAACTCTTATCGGCATCGGAATCGAATAAAACCGTAGCATAGCGATTATCGAGAAGGAACGTACCAGTAACAGTGTCAGGATCCTGTCGAGCACCGCTCGAACCAATCACGAAGGCGTGAGCATTTCTGCCTCCGCCCCCATTGTTTCCATTACCCGACCCGTTCTTCCCGGCTTCACCCTGTTTCAACTTGGGGCAGTTACGCTTGTAGTGACCAAGCTCACCACAGTTATAGCACCCTTGTTTCCCCTGATTTCCCTGGGGAGCAGCGACTTGAGGGGCTGGGGCTGGCGTGACCGACGGGTTTCGGTTCCCCAGAGGGTTGGACCTACAATCCTTGGCTTGGTGCCCAATCTTATGGCACCGACGGCAACGGTCCTTATCATCGCAATGACCGGTATGATGATAGTTGCATCGATCACACTTCGGCAACTTCCCAGCATAACACCCCAGTATCAGTCTTCCTCACCTGCTGAGGCTGAGCCGAGCTCGAGCCTTTCCCCACAGCTTCCCACTTCCGCTTGTTACTATCAGGAGCCTTCACAGTAGCGCCTCGAGGAGGCAAGACCCCTTCAGCCACCTTCATGTTGGTCAGCCTGTGAGCCGACCGAACCACTTCAGAATAAACAGTGAGATTACCCGCAGCAACCAACCCTGCGATCTCCGGTACCAACCCAGCGACATAGTGTTCAATCCTTCGGTATTCGGGTGCGTGCAGATCAGGGCACAACACCGCCAACTCATTGTGCCTCGCAGTGTAAGCTTCAATCTCGGACCCCACCATCTTATGATTCCAGACTTCGTGCTCAAGTTTCTGGATTTCATCCCTCGGGCAGTACTCGTTTTTCAGTAACTGAATGAACTTCGCCCAGGGCATAGCGTGGACTTCCCCAATACCCATAGTCTGGGTGGTGGAGTTCCACCAAGTCAGAGCTTGACCCTCCAGGGTCGCAGAAGCATATTTCACCCGGTCGCCTTCCGGGCAGCTGCACATCGAGAAAACCAATTCAAGTTTCTCCAACCAGCGGAGCAGTCCCACTGCCCCTTCAGTGCCACTAAAGTTGTGGGGCTTGCAATCCATAAACTTTTTGTAAGAGCACTGGGGTGGAGGGGGATCGACAGCACCACCTGGGACAGACACACAGGTGAAAATCAAGAAAAGATACAGTACCCCAGAACAAGTTAGAATAGGTGAGAACCGACGTACCACCCATAGCGTTATGAGCGGCTTGGAATGCAGCCAAAGCAATATTCACATGCTGCTGCATCAGGTTATCCAACTCCGCTTGGGTCATATTAATGTTCCCACGGCCACCGCCGCCACCGCGGCCGCCAGCACGACTGCCAGCACGGCCGCCTCTGCGACCTCCACGAGCTCCCGACATCTTCTGTCACAACATGAAACAAAAGATTTAGGCTTGCCCGTGGTATAACCCATTAGGAATTTCAAGAAACTAGACCGAGCCCAGCTCGGGTCCATCCGTTCAAGCCCAAAGTCCGCCAGGGTTCCCATGCATCACAGTTTATGATTTCGTGTGCACCCGACATGATAAACTGTTCTACATGGTCCTCCAGGCGCGCTTTAAGTTTGAAGTTCAAGTCACCGAACACTAGTGCCCAATCATGGTATTATCATAAGTATAAGTAGAAGACAGTATGCATAAGAACGAGCGTGTTCATTAGGGCATAGAAGGGAGATGTCCAAATCCCCGGACAGATCTCAAGAGTACGCCGAAGCTACCCCAATGTACACCGCCGTTAAGAAAGTTCAATAGTATATCGTTCGCCATCGAATCATAGCAAGGATGAGTCAAGAAATAGGATGATAAAAAGTAAATAGATGAGGTAGCGTAGAAGATGACGACACCGACACCCCGACAAGTCATATTGTTACCCACTTGTTAAGACTAGACTAATTGTGACCGTCTAGTGTGTGCGACTCAGTTATAGACTAGACTCTACATGCAGTCCTAGTTCACTATAACCGTTGGCTCTGATACCAATCTGTCACACCCTCAAATTCCACGTGCGGGGTTTTACCGCGAGGCGCGTGACACACCAGGATCTCAGTCAACGATCACAATAAACATACAACAAAAATGCATTCATAAATATATTTAAAACCAAAATATCATGCTTTGAGCCGTAAACCAGCAGCGGAAGCATTCTTGTTTACAACCAAAAGACATATCATTGTTTACAAAAAACTGTTTAATATGCTTCAAAATATTAGACGCTGTGCATGACTCCGTGCGCCTAGCCCATTGACTGCTACCTTAGCGACCTGAGAAAACATGCCAAAAATGTCAACATATAATGCTGGTGAGTTCACAGGTTTTCTTTTATAAAGTGTTGTTATAAGTTCGGTAAGGTCATTTCTGTTACTACTATGTATTGAAAACGTTAGCTAGACGTTAAGTGTTGCTACTACTGCGGTTGGGAATCCATTACTAAACCGGTATAAGTGTTGAAGCCAGCCCAGACGGACGGGATTACCGATGCCTCGGTAACCCCCAAAGTGTTAGAGACAATATGCACCCGCCCGGCTCCCAGCCGTCGGGTGGGGTTTGTAAGGCCCAATAGATCTATCCACATTTCCCTCGTTGTGCATTCCCGCACATTTATGATTCCCCCCGGGACTTTCTGTAAAAGCCGCATAGTATGTGAAATAACCATAGTATAACATGATCTAAGATGAGTAATCAAAATAAGTAGCATGTTTCTCCCCCCGAAAGCAAAACGGTAAAAGTGGGGCTGTGACACTCACCTCGGTTCGCGTTACTTGAAAATAGTTAAGAAATTAAGCTATGATAGCCCCAAATAGCGGCGACCTATCATAAGATGTGTATAAGTATCCGGACTAATAACCCGCAGGTTAACTAGTCCCCGAATGTCCAGACCGTGACCATAACGTTTGAAAACATCTTTAACTGTTAAACCGACCGTGCCAGACAAGACCCGACGTCCCATTGGTGACCCGACGTCCCACGTGTTAGGTAAATACAAGACATCACGCAATATATGCAATTAAACACTTAATACGCACAATAGTTCACCTAGTCTAGCATAATGTCCGATTATCGCATAATCAGGTCCGAACGCGTCTTACTAAGTCATTGGGTGCATCCCGGGGTTCCTATCATGTTCCTAGGTGTCAAATCATGTTCCGGGATGTCAAAACGCGTTTACGACAGCAGTACACGCGATTAGGAAAGTCAATACGCGAGTAGCTTCAGCCTATTGGCGATTAGGGGCCCAATCGCCTGATGTATCAGGCGATTAGGGTCCTAATCGCCTTCACAAATGCATAATCGCCTTCAGCATCAGGCGATTAGGATTCCTAATCGCCTGCTGCTGCTGTGTGGCGGATTTTCGCGCGTTTAACCCTCCAAATCAGATCCGAAACATGCAACAACACCCAATATCAAACCTAAATCATTTACCAACCCATTCCAAGCAAAACCCCCCGACATATCACTGATCTAACATGTTCTAAGCAATTATTTCCTAAAATGGCAAAGTACTAGATTTCACCAACCAACCTTATCTTTCCTTAAATGGAAACAATCAGATTTCAATCTCTACAAACTTGCAAATCATCAAACCTCTGATCTAACATCTCCCTAGTATGAATTCTAACAACATTGCATCAACAATTATACCATAATCATCCTAAATCTTCAAGAACATCCAAATGGGTCAAAATACACATTTTCATCAAAACACAATAACAATGGCTCAAACTCTAAGATAACCATCCTAATAATCTCTCCATAGCAGAAGTACAATCATATCATGGAAACAATCATGTTATAATCACCAAGAAGACCAACATATGCATGTAAACTTCACATATAACAAGCATTAAGGTGTAGACTTGGTTTAGAACTCTTTTGAAAGGTTTTTAAAGACACAAACTTAGTAAAACAAGGTCTGGACCTTTGGGGAACCAAAATAACAACTTTACAAAGGTTAGAGATGAAGAACACACCTTGGGTTTTGTTAAAGAAAGGTGTGTGGGCTTGGAGATGGTGATTTTTGTAGCAAAATGTGTTCCAGAGGTGTTTCAAGGTGTGTGGGTGGCTTGGGGTCAGCTAGGGTTGTTCTAGAGGTGTTTGGGGAGTTAAGGGTTCTATTTATAGGTGTTTTGACCCGGACTCTGCAGTATAGGCGATTAGCAGCCCATTTCATGCGATTGGGGGCCTAATCGCATGCTACATCAGGCGATTAGGTCCCAATCGCCTGCTATCAACCTCCTACTCGCCTATATATAGGCGATTAGGCCCTTTTCCAGATCCTAATCGCCTGAAACCCTCCAAGCTGGGTTTTCGGCGCGTTAAACGCTATTTTAACACATATAAACACGTATTCACATACCGATAAGTCACATAATGATTCCAAACATATAATGCATGATAACTAACACGTTTACATCCGTTCACCAATTCCCGGGACTCGAGACTCGTGTGTGCATTAAACCCGGCGATTCCACGAATCACCAATCCTTGTACACATGGTTATGGACCGACTCCCGATGACCCCGCGGATCATCGTAACGACTGCCGATGATTCCCAGAATCATCATACCGACTCGACTGACCCCGTTAAGTACGTAATATGCATGACTCGCTAAGGTAGACTTACTAGTTTAGTCAACGTTACTAACCTGAGTTTGCCGGGTGTCACAACCTTGAACCATTCTTTCAAAATAAACATTTTAAAACTCCGATCCGAATATTAGGTCTTACAGATAATCTAACGACATGTTAATTTTTAGAAATTTATAAGTCTCCCCGTGACAAATTAAGTTTTCAAATATGAAGTTAGTTATTTATTTTAAGAATATAAAGAAAAATATGTATATTCTAAGTGTATATCTATTTTCTTTGCCATCATTCAAATGAAATCAAGTTCGAAGACTTGCTAATTTGAGAAAGAGGTGAAACTGTAATACACCAATAGTATTTCCACTACTATTCCATTGTCTAGAGCCTCGAAGAAAAGAATAGGATATTTGATATAAAAAGAATTAGAGCACTAAACCCTCTATGTAAAATTGTGATGGCCATGGTTGTAATTTGAAGAATTCCAAAAACTTTTCTATCAGTATAACTAGTAGAACCTCCGACGATTATGAAGTCCTTCATGATATTGGTTTAACGATTGAAAAAGTGGTATTTAACCCAAGAAGCACTTCTTTAGAAAAGTGCAAACCATTATCATTCTATATTTCAAACTTAATTGTTTAAGAAATTTGGAGAAATTCCTGAATAATTATTAGGCTCGGTAACCTCAACCTTTGAGTCACGAAACCTAATACTTGTGGCAAAATGATAAGAGCGCTTTTTGATTATACCGAAAGTGTAATATATCATTACCTCTAAGAATTTCTAAAAATAAGACACGTCCATGGCAGCCTAGACATCGAAAATCAGAAACTTTTAAACTGATTAAAATCTAGCGATCAAATCAGTATGTAGAATCAAAGATGGCTACATGTTCTCTATGCAACCCCTGTGGCAAAAAGAGATTCGGACCCTTATAGGAGGTATATCCGGACGTTCCCACAGGATTCCGTATAGGGACATAGGATACTATAAAGGAAAAGGTGCACTATCCAATGTTGGAAGAATTCTTGCACTTTCCAGATGTTGCTAATACCTTAAGAATAGTAGCAAGAGATCTTTCAGTTTGATCAACATAATATCTATGTTTTATACAAGAAAGGCCTATTACTAGATTATCAAGTATCTTATAAATAGATTTACTTCCTCCAGTCATATTCTAGTCATTTCACATCAATAGAGAACTCTATTATAATCGTTCGCATACATAGAAAATATCCTATACGATGGTAATCATTTTTCAATATATACATGGGTGCCTCTTAGCATATTTTGGGATAAATTATTGCCTCGATATCATAAAGTATCATTTCTAATCACTATCTTGATTATCAGAAGATTCCACTCCATGAATCTCATAAAATTATTTCAATAGTATGGATAATGCTTTATAAAGATCCACTTTATACGGTTATTCATTTGAATTTTCTGCGAAGTTTAGTCTCAACCCGAATATTTATTACAGATCGAAAATATCTATAGCTCAATGCTTCCGAAAATATTCATTTATACTTATCAAACTCGACTAAGCAAATAGAAAACAAATCTCATTATCAAAGATTACAATATTTATACGATTTTATGTGCCCACGACAATCTTATAAGTGACTTTCCAGTAGTTCATTTTCAGAATATATAAAAGAAGTTTAAATTTTGTAGAAATTAAATAATTCCAAGAATTAAGCCATTCAAATTTGGCTATAGAATATTCGTTATTAAAGTATAGAATATATTTTAAAAAGTATTATAGGACAAAATTCTACGAAAACAATCTATTTTAGAATGTAAAATATTTCAAGATGTAATATACTATCGTGAACAACCAGAGATAATTATTTATTGAACAATTATTATATAAATAGAAAAGGATTAAGATATAACGATATCTTAACAATACCAAAAAATCTGTAATAGAAATCAGTATAGCCAGAAGATTAGGCAAGAATAAATTATCATAAGAATTACAGTTCGTATAGACATGGAAGCTATATACATTAAATGATTATAAATATCATTATTTAAGAGAAATAATAGGGTATGGAGATATCATACCACCACAAGAAAGTTTATAATAAGAATTGATGTGGCTAAAGGATTGACCAAAAATAGATAATATTATAAGAAACCTTTATAAAAAGCCACCTTAGTTTTATAGCCTGATTTATAAGAAAAGGCTCCTAAGATTTTAACCATGTCTTTATAAAGTTTAGAATTTATTATCAGAAAATTAAATGGGGGACAAGTTCTATAGGTTGGGGAGAACCTAATAATAGTATATAGATTATCAAAAATAATAAAAAGATATTTATTAAACATTATAAGATAATACGAATCGAATCTCGAGGACGAGATTCCAATAGGTTGGGGAGAATGTAACACCCCGTTGTTAAGTACCCGAAATTATATATATAATCAATGATTAATTAACATAATTATCTAAGATTTTAATAAAGCTAATCCGGCCCAAAGAAATCGGCCCAATATATATCGAGCCGACCCGATAATAGAAGACCAAAACATATTAGCCTATAACGATTGGATTCCATTTGTAAAAGTCCAATACCCTTTTGCCCAAGCCCACAGCCCTTGTCCTTGCTTCTTTTCTACGTACACTGTACCTTCCGGCGCATGACTCCATACTCTAAACCAGATGTCCAAGTTTATCCTCATCATATTATAAGCCTTCACTCAATCTTTGTATTGTTAACATCTGTCTAGCACCATCATCATCTAATCATTTGAATACATGCACCATAGATAATTGTACATGCATGCACCTACACATACACCCTTTCTTCTTCTAATTACTTCCTACGCATGACCACCACCTGTCCCATTTGAATCATTATGTAATCATGCTCAACCACTAGCTTCTTTTTCACGTATCCTCCCCTGCTTTAAACTCACGCAAGTCTCCACACATTAACACCTCTCTACCAACTTGTAACATTTCGCATTAAATAAATGTACGGATTTTAAACGACAAGTCTTATTATTATTTTTAGTGATATTTTGAACCCCAATACAATGATCATTATTCATACATTTATATATTTATATTTAGAGGATAATAATAATAATAATAATAATAATAATAATAATAATAATAATAATTATACATAATATTGTAAAAAAAAAACTAGTTGGTTAAACATCCTTAACCCAACCAACAAACCAAGCCAAACCCACCAACCTTCTACCCTCTTGAGCCCATCCCAGTTCTGGCCCAACACCAGACCAAGCCCAGCACCAGGCCCAACTCCCCTATTGCCTTCCTTCACTCTTTTAAAAAGAAACGAAAATTGTTTGCTTTTGCCGGGTTTCGAACCGGGGTCACACCACACACACACGCGCGCACTATCCATCTGCTCCACACCCTTTATTTGGTTTTAAACCAACTTTAAAAATATATAAGCACACTGTCTTCTCTCCCTTCTCCTTCCTTGGCTGTTCATCGAGCAGCAGCAGATATGTTTATTTATTTTTTTTTAAAACAAACAATTTACCTTGTTTAGGAAAATTGCACAAATTAGTTGCTGTTGACTTGCCTTCCTAATCACCCCACGTCCATTACAACGATTAATCATCGCTAAAACATTCCAATTATATCACGCGTATTATCAATGGTGGGTCAAACATTCCTAATCTATGAATCGCGGGTTATAGTATAAATTGAACCCTCATCCTCAACATATACTCGCCGATAATCAAAACCACACTCCCAATTTCTGTAAACAAATCGTTTCTAATCCAGAAGCATTCATAGTTGACTTTTACGTTGACTGGACGTTTATCCTTGATTTGATTCGAAGGTACCAATTAATTACATGTTTTCTGTTCATCGTCATCAGCCGACCAATAACCCTATGGTTACTGGGATTATTGGTTGCTAACCTGATTGATTAGAAAATTAGGGCTTCGATATTGAATTTTGGGGAAGAACACGATTCTTATCTGATTATCTATTTTTATTAAACAGAAAGCAAACACAACCACTGGTCTAGACCAAGTGGTTGTGTCTGATGCCTTGTAACCTGGACCACACAGGTTCGATTCCCACCATGTACACTCTTTTTTTTTTTTGGCTTTTCAAATTAAAGGTTTAAATTACATAATCATTCACCTTAATTATTTAAAATACTTATAAGCCTTCAAAAATTCCCAAAATTTTACATAATGATGTTTATACCCTAAATATCATTATTCAGATTTTTATTTCTGAAAATATATTTATTTAAAATATATAATAAATAAATCAATTTATTCTATTATATTTATAAAATTCTATAAAATTATCTAAATGATCTTATAGATTCCCACAAAAATTATTCTATGTTTTTATAACATTAAGCTTTTCAGAAATGATTTTTATTTCTGAAAAATCATTTATTTAATTTTTTAATCAATTTTTGTTAGTTTTAATCATAAATAAATCATAATAAATCCAATTTTTGGTATTTTTGCACCAAAATTTAATACAAATTATTTCTAAATATTTAGAACAGAAATATAAATTTTAAACTTATAATTCTTTAATTTTAATATTTTTAGATATTAAGATTAAATTTTGACTATTTGTTATAAATAGAATTAATATCCTATTTTAAAGAAAATAATTTTGTAAAAATTATTTTTTATACTTTAAATACATTATTGTGACCATCTTAACTTTAAATTTCCTAAAAAGATTTTTGGTTATTTATTTATTAATATTCTCTCAATTATCAAACGTTTTTGATATTAATCAAACAAGCATTTATCCCCAATTCGAAGCCCTAGAAACTTATACATTTGTAGACTTGATAGACTTAGACATATTTATTACCTTATTATAGGGTGATACTTGACATATTTGGGCAACACACTATTCTATTTATCAACAAATACAACATTTTGCTAAGGTGAGTTTTACATAGCCCCTTTTCTATTTATCACCATTTTTGGGGTGAAACATGTTACAACAATATTTAAGCAATTCAATCATCAATGTGTCCTTGTGTATTTCTATGTTGCATTATGTCTTGAACATGACTAGGATAAGCACAATTCTAGCATAAACATTCATCAACCAAACGGTATACATTGATAGATCTATTGGACTGACAATCCCACCCGGATACGTGCCTCCTACAAAGGTTACGTGGGTGTTTGTTACTGCAATATAAACGAGTGAACCATGAGCGTATGGGATGTACCACAATTACAACAGTCACAAGGTTGATTATGCACTCGATTTACTTCTAGTATGTTTTTGCATATGGACTAGATTGCCATGACACATGAATTGCACAACAATTTCATTCAATTATCAAAACCTATGTAATTCTCACCAACTTTTGTTGACCCAAAATATTTTCAACTTAACATGTTTCAGGTTCTACTTGCTTGAGGATTTGAATTGATGCTTGAAGATGTTTTGCATAGTTTAATTCAATTTGATGTACAAACAATTGTATGTAACGTATTTAAATTATTTAATGAAATTATTCACCATGAGCTACTGAACAATCATCAATACGTGACATCCCGATGTTTCCGCCATCGGTTGGGGTGTTACAGATTCGTATCAGAGCCATGGTTATAGGGAATTAGGTTATTAGAAAAATAATCTAGTCTATAACCATAGGATTTAACCAGTACTTGCTTCTTTTACTTGCTATTCTCTATCTCCTTCTTACTTCATATCCCTACAAGAAGGTTGCTCTCCATCACTGGATTCACTCTTAAACTAATAAGGCAAAATCCTCAGGTTTAACCTGAACCACCTTGAGATCTCGTCGAAGTTCTAGATTTTAATAACGAACACGTGCAATCTGGAAGGGTGAACGCCTGTATTCTGAGTCTTCTGTCTAGGCTGGCATTGCGCATATATCCCAATCAGACGAGGGACCCGGATGCCTACCTGGGAATTCCCGGGATGAGTGTTCACTTATAGGCTAAAGCGCGTCTTCATATGTTATTAGAATTTAGAATCTTTGATAAGTCAACGTTTTCGTTTATTCGTTTTAAATAAATGAATAAATGATTACACTCCTTATATAATCTCATTCATTTCACTGTGTCTCTTACAGATCATGCCTCCACGTCGCAGTGCTCGTCTTAACAGTGGTGAAAATCATGATGAAGGAAGTAGCAATCACAACCACAACCACGATACTAACCACAACAACAACAACAACAACAATGGGGTCGATGCTCAACTGGCTGCGATCATTTCTCAACAAATGGCGCAGCAAATCGCAACTCTGGTTCCCAACTTACTAGCTCAAGTCATCCAGTTGAACGGCAACGGGAACGGCAACGGCAACGGGAATGGAAATGGAAACCACAACGAGAATGGGAATGGACTTCCAGCCTGTACCCTTAAACACTTTAATTCCTGTAATCCACCAAAGTTCAGTGGAGAAGAAGGAGCTACAGGACTCCTACAATGGTTTGAGGGTATTGAAAATACCTTCATCAACAGTGAGTGCCCCGACAATTTTAAAGTCCGTTATGCCATGAGTGTTCTTCATAAACGAGCACTCACTTGGTGGAATGAAGAAAAACGCACTCGCGGAGCTGAAGCTGCACTAGCCTTAACTTGGGATCAAGCTAAAGACATTATGAAGGCAGAGTTCTGTCCTCGTAATGAAATTAAGAAGTTGGAAGATGAATTTCATGACCTTGCTCAAGACAGTGGGGAAAACCTTGCTTACAACACTCGTTTTCACGAACTTAGCTTACTGCTACCCCACAAAGTCACCCCTTTGCCCATTGCGATCGAAAAATACATTGGTGGTTTACCGATGCAGATTCAAGACACAGTGTGGGGAAGGAACCCTGCTACTTTGGAGGAAGCAAAGCGTTTGGCCGCCACCCTAACAGATAACCATGTGAAGGCAGGAACCCTGACCCGTAAAGGGGAAAAGAAAAAGGATACTCCCCAACCTGCCGTTGATATCAAAACTGAGGCCTCAACCAACGGGAAGTGTAAGGTCAGGAATTTTGCAATAGACACCACTGTCCCACCCAACAAGAAACAATACAACGGGAAGCTACCTAAGTGTGACACCTGCCAGTATCACCATCCAACTCAAGTACCCTGCCGACAGTGCACCAATTGTCAAAGGTATGGGCATCTTGCAGATGCTTGTCGAATCCCTGCTACAAACGCTCTTTATGCTCCAAATAACCCCGCTTGAAACCATCCAGCTACTTAACAGAAAGCCCTACCATTTGAATAATGTCTACTTTCTCTTTAATTCCATGTATTGCACTTTTGATTCAAATAATAAATTCAAGTATTATCATAACATCTGTGTGCATGCTTGTTTGAATGTGAACTAATTGCTATATCCATAATCATACTTGCTTACTTGTACAACAATTAGTTGACTACCAAACAACCTACTTAACGATTGGTAGAGGTCATCATGTCTTTCCAACAGTCGGGAGAGGCCCTACCACCTGCTCAACGACTGGTGAGGACTATCAGACCTACTCAACAATCGGTAGAGTCATAAAAGGACGCAAAACCCTAATGTAAGGTAAATTGGTAATTACGGTCCGGAACGTAATCATGAGTTTACAGGTACGTTAAGGTAGTGTGAAATTTTATCAAGGTTTTCAGTAGTTGACCAATTGTAAACCTAGTGTTTTCTCTTAACTTCGGGACGAAGTTCCTAAAAGTAGGGGAGACTGTAACATTTCGCATTAAATAAATGTACGGATTTTAAACGACAAGTCTTATTATTATTTTTAGTGATATTTTGAACCCCAATACAATGATAATTATTCATACATTTATATATTTATATTTAGAGGATAATAATAATAATAATAATAATAATAATAATAATAATAATAATTATACATAATATTGTAAAAAAAACTAGTTGGTTAAACATCCTTAACCCAACCAACAAACCAAGCCAAACCCACCAACCTTCTACCCTCTTGAGCCCATCCCAGTTATGGCCCAACACCAGACCAAGCCCAGCACCAGGCCCAACTCCCCTATTGCCTTCCTTCACTCTTTTAAAAAGAAACGAAAATTGTTTGCTTTTGCTGGGTTTCGAACCGGGGTCACACCACACACACACACACGCGCACTATCCATCTGCTCCACACCCTTTATTTGGTTTTAAACCAACTTTAAAAATATATAAGCACACTCTCTTCTCTCCCTTCTCCTTCCTTGGCTGTTCATCGAGCAGCAGCAGATATGTTTATTTTTTTTTTTAAAACAAACAATTTACCTTGTTTAGGAAAATTGCACAAATTAGTTGCTGTTGACTTGCCTTCCTAATCACCCCGCGTCCATTACAACGATTAATCATCGATAAAACATTCCAATTATATCACGCGTATTATCAATGGTGGGTCAAACATTCCTAATCTATGAATCGCGGGTTATAGTATAAATTGAACCCTCATCCTCAACATATACTCGCCGATAATCAAAACCACACTCCCAATTTCTGTAAACAAATCGTTTCTAATCCAGAAGCATTCAAAGTTGACTTTTACTTTGACTGGACGTTTATCCTTGATTTGATTCGAAGGTACCAATTAATTACATGTTTTCTGTTCATCGTCATCAGCCGACCAATAACCCTATGGTTACTGGGATTATTGGTTGCTAACCTGATTGATTAGAAAATTAGGGCTTCGATATTGAATTTTGGGGAAGAACACGATTCTTATCTGATTATTTATTTTTATTAAACAGAAAGCAAACACAACCACTGGTCTAGACCAAGTGGTTGTGTCTGATGCCTTGTAACCTGGACCACACAGGTTTGATTCCCACCATGTACACTCTTTTTTTTTTGGCTATTCAAATTAAAGGTTTAAATTACATAATCATTCACCTTAATTATTTAAAATACTTATAAGCCTTCAAAAATTCCCAAAATTTTACATAATGATGTTTATACCCTAAATATCATTATTCAGATTTTTATTTCTGAAAATATATTTATTTAAAATATATAATAAATAAATCAAGTTTATTCTATTATATTTATAAAATTCTATAAAAATATCTAAACGATCTTATAAATTCCCACAAAAATTATTCTAAGTTTTTATAACATTAAGCTTTTCAGAAATGATTTTTATTTCTGAAAAATCATTTATTTAATTTTTTTAATCAATTTTTGTTAGTTTTAATCATAAATAAATCATAATAAATCCAATTTTTGGTATTTTTGCACCAAAATTTAATACAAATTATTTCTAAATATTTAGAACAGAAATATAAATTTTAAACTTATAATTCTTTAATTTTAATATTTTTAGATATTAAGATTAAATTTTGACTATTTGTTATAAATAGAATTAATATTCTATTTTAAAGAAAATAATTTTGTAAAAATTATTTTTTTATACTTTAAATACATTATTGTGACCATCTTAACTTTAAATTTCCTAAAAAGATTTTTGATTATTTATTTATTAATATTCTCTCAATTATCAAACGTTTTTGATATTAATCAAACAAGCATTTATCCCCAATTCGAAGCCCTAGAAACTTATACATTTGTAGACTTGATAGACTTAGACATATTTATTACCTTATTATAGGGTGATACTTGACATATTTGGGCAACACACTATTCTATTAATCAACAAATACAACATTTTGCTAAGGTGAGTTTTACATAGCCCCTTTTCTATTTATCACCATTTTTGGGGTGAAACATGTTACAACAATATTTATGCAATTCAATCATCAATGTGTCCTTGTGTATTTCTATGTTGCATTATGTCTTGAACATGACTAGGGTAAGCACAATTCTAGCATAAACATTCATCAACCAAACGGTATACATTGATTGATCTATTGGACTGACAATCCCACCCGGATACGTGCCTCCTACAAAGGTTACGTGGGTGTTTGTTACTGCAATATAAACGAGTGAACCACGAGCGTATGGGATGCCATGACACATGAATTGCACAACTATTTTATGCACTCGATTTACTTCTAGTATGTTTTTGCATATGGACTAGATTGCCATGACACATGAATTGCACAACAATTTTATTCAATTATCAAAACCTATGTAATTCTCACCAACTTTTGTTGACCCAAAATATTTTCAACTTAACATGTTTCAGGTTCTACTTGCTTGAGGATTTGAATTGATGCTTGAAGATGTTTTGCATAGTTTAATTCAATTTGATGTACAAACAATTGTATGTAACGTATTTAAATTATTTAATGAAATTATTCACCATGAGCTACTGAACAATCATCAATACGTGACATCCCGATGTTTCCGCCATCGGTTGGGGTGTTACACAACTCATCACTATACTATTACCATTATCCAACTATTATTATAAATACACATATGAATTACATAAACCTTAACAGCATTCCATAAATTAAGGCGTGATTGTATCAGTATTAATTGTGTATTAATTGTGTATTAATTATTTCCTAGTATAGGACTCCTTTGTATCCTATATATTGTATATGTTTTTATCAATAATATTTCAGTGATTGAGAGTCCTTACATGGTATCAGAGCTGCGAGGTGAGAGTTTGTGTTTCGCATAGTCCCTCAAGTAAGGGAAAACACGACAACCAAACACACGAAAGGTGGAGTAAGTTAGAGGGGTGTGATACAAGACTTCATGTAGATGCATTTTGTGCGACTAATGATTTGAATTACAATTAACATATGTTTATGTGTTTTTGTCATTTGGTCGAAGGAAGAAGAATATGGGCGAAGGAGATTTTCTGAATGGGCGAAGGAGTGTTAAAGGTACGAAGGAGAGAAGGAGTTCGAAGGTAGAATTAGATGTTAATGTATAGCTTGGTTCGACCATAGTGATTGGGTGAACCATAACATTCGACCAAGCAAAGTGGGCGAATGTGCAGGCCTATAAATAGGTCAAGTTCATTTTGAAAGTAAGTTTTTGTCATTTTTGTTTCCCTCCTGTTTGAGTCTCTCCCTAGGGTTTTGTGTAAATTTAATTCACGTCTTATTTTGATTGTAAAGCTTATTATAACGTGTAATTGAGTTTGTTTATCAATGAAATGAAGCTTTTAAAGATGATTTATGCGTTTTGTTAGTATTGTTATCATTTTGTGATTGATTCAGGGATTCCGCACCTGAATCAAAATTGTTTGGTCATTATCTTTGTAGATTTGACGATCCTACACGCATACAAAGTTCCATGAAAACAAGCTCTAATCAATCAAATTATCACCAATTCAGTTTTATCAATGAAAACATAAAGTTTTTGATCAAAATAGGGTCCAAATCAGCTGTAAAATTATCAGTTTGTGGTTGTTTTATCCATATGGCTCTGATACCATTGTTACATCCCAAACAGGAGAACTCATCCCAAAAGTCTAGTCAACCATCACAACCAATCAATTATATGGCTATGACTAGTACTATTCCTCAACACGTTGCGCAACCACAACCGCAACCGATTGGTGACTATTGGGGAGTGGCAGCAGCAGCGGTTCACTCACAGATGACTAATGCCATATCAAGTCTTATCCAAGACTTGTCTTCGGGGAGTGGAAACCGTCCACCTAAGCTTACGGAGATGGTCGATTACAACACGTGGAAGACCAAATTCAAGATCCATCTGGAGGGAATGGGTTTAGAGGGAACTGAGGCGTGGCAGATGATTGCAAAGGGCTATGTTGCTCCGATCTTGGAGAACACGGGAGAGCCTATTCCATTGGAAAATCTTGCAGATGATTAAAAGAAGAAATTTGCTATTGAGAATAAGGCGTTTTCTCAATTGTCTCAAGCTATCAATACTGATTTGTTGCATCAGTTTGGTTCTTGCACAACTTGTAAACAGTTGTGGGATATGTTAAAGAACAGACATGATGGAAATGTGAAGACTAGGAAGCTAAGGATGGAAGAGCTTCTGAAAGAGTTTGAGAATTTTTGTTACATGGGTAACGAGACGTTGAAAGAGTTGGTCCCAAGGTATTGCCACTTACTCACAGAGCTTTCAAGCTATGAGATAAGCATACCTATGTCTGAATTGGTGGACAGGTTTGCCGATGCATTGCCACCGTATTGGAACCAACATATTGAGTTGTTAAAAGAGAAGGATGCGTACCAGTATTGGACTATCAATGAGTTCATACAGAAACTGGAAAACAAGGAGATGGAGGAAAAGAGGAAAGCTAAAAGAGCTCAAATTCCTCAGAATTCGGAATTGTTTCTTGGTGGTACATCTTCTTCCCATTCTACTTCCAGTTCTACGTCTAATGTTGCTCCACACATCGCGTGTGTATCCAACATTGTTGAACCACCCAAAACACCAATCAATTACCTTACTCAAACATCTTCATATACCTCACCATCATATCCAACAAATACTTACATTCCACCATTTTCACCCATGCAACAAGCAGCATGTTACTCTGCTAGCCAACCTCAACAACAACAACCATACAATCCTCAAATGAACCAGATGCAAATTACCTAAAGTCAAACTAACCAAAGCCCGATTGTGTTGGAGACATCAAATCTAAACAATGTTACTGTTGAGATTGCTCAACAACATGTAGCATTAGTTTCAGCAATGGTAGCATCGTACAATGGATTGGTTGCTAGTCAAATTGGGAACAACAACTTGACCAATGAGGACTACGCACAGATTGACAAGGAAGAAATGGAACTCATGGATATTCAGTGGGCCTTTGCAAGTATCATGAGAAGAGCCACTGATTTTATTCAAAAGACCGGGAGAACTGATCTTTCTACTTCTCCAAACACCACTTATGGCTTCAACAAAGCCAAAGTCAGTTGTTTCAACTGTGGTGAGAAAGGTCATTTCAAAAGAGAGTGCACACAGCCAACACAACAAGGTAATAGAAATCCATTCAACTCTAATTACCAAAACAACCGACAAACCCAAAATCAAGTGTCATATCAAAGTCCCAACATTTCAAGTTTTCAACCTCAAAACAATTATCAAAACCGTCAAAATACCCAACAAAATAACAATGCTAGACAAACCACAGCACAAAACCAAACATAATAGAATTCAAACTGAACAATCATTTCCATTTCTACACCAAACACACAAACTCAAACCGAGAATCCAAATCAAGCTTTGGTGATACAGAAGGATGAGGGTTTTGATTGGACCGGTATGCAGTTAGGTGTTGAAGATATCACAACTGGTAATGTGGCTTGTGTGGCACAGCAAATGAATTTGGATGAACCGGTGGAGGTTGAAGAAGAAATTATGACTGAGAAGATGACTGAGTTGAAGATTGAGGAGTTGAATGAAGAGATGAATGCTGATTGTGAAGAGAAGAAGTCTGGAATGATTCTTGATTCAGTTGCTGATATTCTAGAGCAGTTTGATTCTACTTATTCTGATGAGGAGAATGAGTCTGATTCTGAATCTAGTGTTAACTCACTGGATGATGACATTGATCAGTTGCTTGCTGAAGCTGACTTCTTGATGACCCGAAAATCATGCATAGTGGATGATGCTTGCACCAGAATTGATTATTCCAAGTTTTTCACTGGGAAGGAAGCACACTTTGCATTGATGGCCATGACAGAACCTCCAAAATAGGTAAGTACTGAATCTGCTGTTAATTCAAATTCAAATTGTGTCAAACATTGCAAAGCTTGTGATAAATTGACAGATGAGAATAAGCAACTCAAGGTTCAACTTGTGAGTGCAAAAATCAACTGTCAATCATATAAAAAAGAAGCAAAAGAGTTCAACAGAGTACTCGATGGTTATAAGAAAGACGTTTCAGAATTGAAAAAGACTTTGTCTTTAAAACATATGGCCATAAATAACTATATCAATGATTTAGAAAACACAAAACTTGAAATGGCCACCATCAAGTGCTTTGCAGAAAAAGTAAACAAAAAGCTTGAGAGTTATAAGCACATCGCTTATGTTGTTGACCACATAATAGAAGAGCCTTCACAGTCTAGTAGTGCAAACTACAAAGTTGTCCCAGCTCCGGTGTTGTTCGAAAACCATAATTTGCATTCAATAACACCGGAGAGCTCAGTTAAATCCGACTCTACATCGGATGATGAATCAGACACATCTAGTGTGGGAGACCCTTATTCTGATGTTAGACCTGTTCTGGGAAATAATGAGGGTGTAGTTGCTGCTGATGATTCTGATGAAGAGGATGAACAATCTGAGAAGGTTTCTGAAAAAGTGTGTGATATTCCTGATGAAAATCACATAATCACTACTGAACCTGTTTCACCATCTCAGATTGTCCATCCCATGGCTAACGCTCATAGAAAGAATCAATCAGTTAAGCCTGTTAAAGTTGAAAAGAAAGTTGAAAAGAAAAATGAAAAGAAAATTGAAAATATAGATGAAAAGCAAAATGAATCGTGTGATAAACCTGTTAAAGTTTTCTATCGGATGCAAGGATCCGATAAGATCATTTCTGATGAAGAATATTCAATCCAATTTGCAAATTATTCAAAAATTGAAAAGATCTGGCAGGAAAGTACCATTTGGTTCCCGAAACATGAGCGAACAAATGATATACCTCCAGCAATTTTAAAGAAAATTCATTTGGATATTCCTAAAGAGCCAAAGGTCAATGTCACACAATTTGTTAAACCAAAAGATAAGTCAAATGGTTTTCTTGAGCCGACTTACTCAAAGGACCCTGCTCCTTAGAGTTTAAAAAGAAGGTGTATGGATGATCAATATCCTATCACTAGTTATTCAAAGTCGAATGCCAAGAACATTTTTGAAGAGTACCGTGCATGTTTTAAGTGCGGGGAGAGAGGGCATTTACTTGTCGACTGCCCGTATGTAAGACACAAGAGGCACGAGGTGGAGATGAAGCAAAAGTATGAATGTCCGGTCGATAATCATTGTTATCCACAGAGACGATTTGTCCCTCAACCAACACCTTTTTATAATCAAAGCAATTATTTCAAAAGGAGGGAATATCGCCTGATGACATATGATCACCGCAACCGGATAGCTACTGAGAAACTGTTTAAGAAACCAATGGTGAACGCAACTGTTGACAACAAAAAGGTTTCTGTTAAACCTAATGTCAAACCAACAGTTGGACCTGTCTCTGTTAAATCAGAGAAGGTAACCAAGAAAGTATCGTTCAAGGATGAAGTAAAGAAACCGGCTGACACCAAAATCTCAAATCCGGATCTTGAAACGGTCTGAACAATCTTGGTCACCAAAGGGTTCTGAAGGTGCTTCAACTTCACAACAAAATGTGAAATCCGAGAATGAAAAAGATTTGTGTGATCAGAAAAAGGTTGATAAAAATCAAAAAGTGTGTGAGAAATCTGAATCTTTGAAACAAACTGTTCAAAGACCCAAGACCAAACAGGCTTGGGTCCCCAAAAAAATCTAACTTCTTTACTTGATATGTGCAGGGAGCTTCAGCTGGCCCTGTGAGCAGTCTTTGGATTGTTGACAGTGGAGCTTCTGGTCACATAACAGGGGATCTTTCGCTACTATTCGATATTAGAAACATCAATGGAGGTTATGTAGCGTTTGCAGGAAACAAGGGAGGTTATATTACCATGGAGGGTAGTGTGAGCAATGGAATAGTGAGCTTCGAGAGAATATCTTATGTGAAGCAAATCGATTACAATCTGCTCAGTGTCAGTCAGATATGTGACAAACAATTTTCTATGTACTTTGACGACAAATCTTGCTATATACTTAAGCCGGGTTTTGAATTACCGAAAGAGTGGGTGCTGTTAAAGGCACCGAGAGTGAACAACTTGTACATTCTCGATATGTCGAAAGCAATGACCACCCAAGGCCAAGTCACATGTTTTCTTTCCAAGGCTACAGAAAAAGAATCAATAATGTGGCATAGGAGAATGGGACACATTCACCTAAGAAAGATGAATCAATTGGTGAAGAATGAACTTGTCACAGGTGTGAACGTTAAACATTTTCACCTAAATGACAAGTGTGTGAGTTGTAAAAAGGGTAAGCAGCACAAACAATCCCATAAGCCAAAGAAAGTTAATTCCGTTGAACTGCCACTTGAACGTTTGCACATGGATCTGTTTGGACCGGTCAAACGTAAGAGTCATGCTGGGGAATTGTACTGTCTTGTGGTGACTGATGATTTTTCAAGATTTTCATGGGTTATGTGCTGACACCGAAAGAGCGACACTTTTGATAATTTGAAAGTTCTGTTCACTCGTCTAGAAAATATCTATGGTCTCAAGATCAAGAGGATTATGAGTGATAATGGGACGGAGTTTAAAAATGCACAGATGGACGATCTTTGTGAAAACAAAGGTATTCATCATGAATACAGTGCTCCGTATACCCCACAACAGAACGGTGTCGCCGAACGCAAAAACAGGACTCTAATTGAAACGACGAGAACAATGCTTGCGGACTCAAATCTTCCAGTAATGTTCTGAACGAAGCAATTTACGCAACTTGTTATACTCTCAATCATGTTTTAACGGTGAAGAAGTTTGGCAAAACTTCTTATGAGCTGTTGAATCGTTGAAAGCCGAATTTAGAGTATCTAGAACCGTTTGGAGCTCCTTGTACTATGCTTAATCCATCTGAGAAGTTCGCACCGAAGGCTAAGGAAGGATATTTTGTTGGATATGCAACCCCACTCAAACGGGTATTCAACAAACGAACTCGTCAAGTCGAGGAGTGGGCTAACGTTGAAGTGCAACGATATACTCAGAATTTACAGGGAAGCGGTCCAGACTGGATGTTTGATTACAAAGATTTCTTTGAATCATTCAACCTATATAGCTTGGTTGAAGAGGCTGTATTACGTTTATATTACGAGTTCGAAAACGCAGTGACATCACCGTTGGTGCGTCCAATCACTGTGAATCCCCAAGCAGCTTCTAATGATTCCAATGTTCCTGTCGTTGAATAAGAGGTATTTTAAGAAGCTTCCACAACTTTGAATTCATCAGAATCAGAAGATGACGACGATGATGTTACTAGTGAAGCTATCTTAGATCATGCTACAGTGACACCACCAGTGAACCCAAATACACATGGTGCTTATTCATCGAATGTGGGTAATGATCTAGCTTCTGCAGAGAATTTAACTACTCAGACGGGAGTCCAAGTACCAGATTATCCGGAATCTCGGATACATCGAATTCACCCGATCGAGCAGGTTATTGGTGATCCTGGTAGCAGTGTAATGACAAGAGGATAATTGAGGAATGCTAACTCACCAGAAAACCTTGGCAATCTTGCTTTATATGCCAAAATACAAAAATCAGGTTTTCAGAATGACTGGTCTTTTGCTTGTTATGTTTCGCAGGTTGAGCCGCGAACCTACAAGGATGCTCTTTTGGATGACGCTTGGGTGGAAGCAATGCAAGAGGAGTTGTTGCAGTTTCAGAAACTTAGCGTTTGGACACTGACAGATTTGCCCCCAGGAAGAAAGAAGATTGGAACGAAATGGGTTTTCAAATGCAAAAAGGATGATAGAGGAGTGATCGTAAGGAACAAAGCTCGTTTGGTTGTACAAGGATTTCATCAGGTTGAGGGAATTGATTACAACGAGATCTATGCACCAGTTGCACGCTTAGAGGCAATACGAGTGTTTCTGGCGTTTGCGTCATTCAAGAAATTTAAGGTGTATCATATGGATGTCAAGAGCGCGTTTCTCTACGGTGTGGTCAAGGAGGAAGTATACGTAGGTCAACCACTAGGCTTTGAAGATCCTATTCACCGGGATAAGGTCTACGTTTTAACCAAAGCGCTCTACGGGTTGCACTAGGCTCCAAGGCAACGGTATGAGGAGCTCAGCAGGTATCTTCTTTCAAAAGGATTCAAGCGAGGTTTGGTAGATTGCACACTGTTCACTAAACGAACAGGCGATGACTTGCTTCTAGTCCAGATTTATGTTGATGATATTATATTTGGGTCTACTAACGAACTTCTGTGTAGAGAATTTGAACGTGTTATGCAGGAAAAGTTCGAGAGAGCGCAATGGGAGAAATGCAGTTTTTCCTAGGCTTGCAGGTGGAACAAAGACCAACGGGGATCTTTATTCATCCGACGAAATACGTATCTGAAGTCTTGAGCCGATTCCAGATGGATGATTCGAAGCCGATGGATACCCCAATACAACCTAATCACGGGATTGGAGTTAACGCTAAGGGGGAGTTAACTGATCCATTTAGATACAGAGCAATCGTTGGATCTCTAATGTATCTCACCGCTTCCAGACCAGATATAATGTTTGCCACATGTCTTTGTGCACGTTATCAGTCGAAGCCAAAACAGAGTCATCTTGCAGCTGTCAAACGTATCCTTAGATATCTGAAGGGTTGTCCGTCGATAGGACTATGGTACCCTAATGATGATAATTTTGACCTAATCGCTTTTAGTGATGCAGATTGGGGCGGCTGTGACAAAGACAACAAATCCACAACGGCTGGATGTTAGTTTATGGGGAGCAGGCTCATGACCTGGCAGTGCAAGAAACAGACCGCAGTTACATTATCCACATGTGAAGCAAAATACGTTTCAGCATCGAGCTGCTGCTCACAGGTTCTTTGGATACAACAACAGATGGTGGACTACGGTTTGCAATTTCTTAAAACCCCTATTTACTGTGATAATGAAGCTGCAATTGCATTAACAAAAGACTTAGTAAATCACTCAAAGGCTAAACATATCCGGATTAAATACCAATTTATCCGTGATTGTTACGCTAAAGAGTTGATCGATATGGTCAAAATCCACACTGATTACCAACGTGCAGATCTTTTTACCAAAGCTTTTGATAAATCAAGATTTGAATATCTTTTGAAAGCTAACGGTATTAAAGAAAAACAAGACTGATCACCACCTCAGTTTATCGCTTTTTAGTTTAGTTTTATTGCTTTTCAGAAAAATTCGGAAATCCAAAAACATTGAAAAATTTCAAAATCCATAAAAATTAGAAAACTTTTGCTAACTGCTATATCTTCTTCCCTTAGATTAATGCCGTCAGATTTCTGTGAACAAACGATATCTGGGCAGTCACATATTTGAAATATTCCAGCTTATCCTTGGGAACAGTAAACTCAAAAATTTATAAAAAATCAGAAAAACCAAAAATGATTTCCTGGAGAAAAAGGGGAAATGATAGTACATCAGTGGGGATTTGACACATTCTAAAGAAATGTAATGCAATATAAGGCGTGTGTCTGAGTCTGTGTGATGTGCTGATAGGCTTCGTAGACCTATTACTGCATGCCTGATCCATATATATCAAACGAATTGTTGTGTGGATGAACTCCTCATGGGCATATGGTCTTAGTACCGTAATTTCGTTTGATAGGGTATTTGTACAAAACTCGGAGGTTTTGGGTCGTTATGTTATTAGTTGTCTGGGGATAGCCTCTCTGATCTTCTGCTGTAAGTCATTACGGACCTAAATCAGATAGGGTGTCTTTATAAAAGAGCTTTAAGCCAAATCCTAAAGTTACCGAATTGAGGAACTTTTCATTTATTATGATAATCAAAGATTATCTATTACATCGTATCAATCACTGATGCAAATCATGATTGTTATCAGCCCTCAACCTGGTAGAGTGCACATGTTACTTTGCTGACCTGTATACCTCTGTGCCCCGTATCTTGTAAATTACAGACGACGAAAGCATAATCACGCTTTACAATGAGTCTTTGTGCATTTACGTCTTGATACGAGAGTATGTCGTGTGCGTGGCAACCACAGACAATTACGTTTAGACTATACGTAATAGTATCAGTTTAAAGCATTGCACAAAAGTCTGCATGAGAGTTTATGTGGATCACAATATCAGCAGTCGCCAGATCACACATTGTCTTTAATGATAATAAATCAAAAAGATCAATGGTGTGATCAGATTTCTCAATAACTGATATGATCCCTTTACCGGAAATCCCAAAACATTTACTGCTTTATCTTTACATTTCTGCATTTTATATTTCTCGTCAAAAATTGAAAAACTCAAAAAGATTTTAGGTCTGTTTTAGCATAAATTTTGGAAAATCCAAAAAGATTTTACATTTCTATCTTATTTTTGATAGCTGATGGTGGTTTATGACGATTTTCTAATACTTGATGGACAATTTGAGCTTTGTAATCTTTAAATGAGAATTAATGATTGTCGGATGCTTAAAAGTTGGAAAATATTTTGAACAAGATTCGATTTTGAGATTTGGTAAAATTTTCAAAAATTCCAGGTCACTTTCGCCCCTTCGTTGGGTCGAAGGAGGAATTTTTTGCTCATTCGTATGTATAAGTTTGGGCGAATGTGAGTGTTCATGTGTAAAATTCACATTCGAACCCTTTTGCCACATTCGAGCCTTTAATTAGGGTCGAAGGAGGCAAAAGTATCACATTCGACCGGCATAAACGGTCGAAGGAATAACCTATATATACCCTGATCTCCTCATTCGACCACATTCGAAATTTTTTCAAATTTTCTGAGTTAAAGTCCACTTGTTGCTCGTTGTTTTTAGATCATATCATTGTGTTCGTCTTCTATCACTGATCATTTTGCCTTTACTTTTACAGGTTTTCATCCATTCTTCATTGTTTTATCGATGATTTTCAGACCGACCCCAAACTAACTTAGAACTTGGTTTTAAACATGTTATTAGGACTGGTTTTTGTTCAGGATTCATTGATTTAGTGTTTTAGGGGGAGATTATTCAAAAACATAGGGTGTTAATTCATCAGAATGATCAATTGATTATTAAACCTGTTCGAACCCTAGTTTTTATATGAAAACACTGAATCAATGAATGTTTGTTAAAATTGATTGTTAAGAAAGTTTAATCGGAGGTTTTAGATGCTTGATGAATCAAAATGACAAGTTAAAACATACTGAAAATCAAAATTGAAAATTGAAGAATATGAACTGACACTTTCGCCCAGTTTTAAACGGTCGAACGTGCAAATATGGGCGAAGGAGAAAGTTTATTTGGGCGAATGAAGTTAACCGCTCGAATGAAACAATTTTTCAAAATATTTTACATTCGCACCCAAAATTTCTCATTCGAACCTTCAATTGGGCGAATGTAGAAATTAAAAACCAAATTTTCAGATTTTGTTTATTTTGTTTGTTTCTAATGTGTTTACTTGATTTGTTTTGCAGTATTAACCATGTCTGAACAGGAAGATACAAGTGTTCCTGCTGGATCATCTTCACAAGCTGCTGAGACAGAGAAGACTGCTATTTTACCATTTGAGAATGCACACAACTGCTGTGCATATCAAGTAGATGTGAAGAAGCACACGGAGTTTACTGGGATAATAGAGTTTTTGAAGAGAAGTCGGGTGATCGATGCGATTGCTACACCCGCTATTATTTACCGAGATCTGTTACAGGAGTTCTGGACAAATGCAAAGATGGAATTCTGGGATGGAGAATCTTCACTGGTTAGTAAGATTCAGGGGGAGCTAATAATCGTTTCAGAGAATGATATTAGAGAAGCATTGAAGCTTGATGATGTCAAGACGGATCCCAGAGAACTCAGCTGGACTGAACAACGAAAGTGCTTTCTTAGAATGAAGTATAACGGACCGATTACTGATGGTTCGTTACATAAGGGAAAGCTCAGTCCCCAGTTCAAGTATTTTGCTCACGTGATGATACATGTCTTCGGGTCAGCAGCTGGTGGTTATGATTTGATGAGGAAAAGCATTAGCTCATTGATGGTAGCTCTCATATTGAACAAACCGTTCAATGTGTCTGGAATGTTAATGGAACACTTATTGGAGCCAGTGAGAGGTACAAGGACTAGGAAATTTCTGTTATATCCTAGATTCCTTCAGATGATTTTTGATTTAAAGTATAAGAAATTGAAGAGAGATCCAAAGCAGATTATTGTTCAGGAGCATATGAACATTAATACTCTTGCTAGAATGAAGGCGTATAAAGGTGTGCCTGTGAATGAACGACCACCAGTGAGACGTCTATTTGGTCACCTGATCAAGATAGATTATGTGGATCTTGGTAAAGATAAGGTGAGGCATGTTGACAGTGCATCAGATGAAGACAATCTGTTAAATCCAGTTGACCCTAAGACAAAACGAAAGCATCAGGTGGTGAATGTAGGAGCAAAGAGTAGAAATGGTGAAGAAAAAGAAACTGAAGCAGAAGCTGAACCAGCTAAGAAGTAAGTTTCAAGATGACACAAGAGTATGGCGAAGAAGGGATTGCATTTGGTGGATGAAGCGTCTGTTGATTCAGAGGAGACACAAGAAGATGAAAGATGGGATTCTGATGCAGAGACTGTTAAGAGCACCACGCCCAAGGCCATTGTGGCTGGTGAGTCTGTTAGTCTTAACAGATCGTTGGAGGAATAGAGAACTAAAAGCCCAATTCATTTAGATGAAACTGATGAGGGATTAGGCTTGGGATCAGGAGATTTTCCTGGATCGCCAATGCAAGGGGAGAAACAGAAGAAACCCCAATTTAAGAAGAAGGAGAAAGTATTGAAGCCCATGGAGAAGAGAGCTAGAGAGATTTAGTCACTGATTGCTGGGAAGAAACTTCCACCAGCATCTAGCTCGAAATCACCGGTTGCTAGTCCAGTTGCAAAGAAGCAGAAAACAACATCAGGTACTGAGAAAGAGACTGATCTACCTGTTGATGAATTTAATAGTGCACTAGATAGAGTGATAAAGAAGATTAAGGAAGGAAAATTGCCTGTTGTTGCTGAAGCTTCTACACCAAAGGTCACAGTTGATAGTGATGTGATGAACGCTGTGAACCGGAAGCTAGCCGACATGATGAAGATAATCAATCAGCAGCAAGCAGAGATTGAGAAATTGAAAAATAACGATCAGAAGATGCTAGACGTTGTTGAAACATCTCATGATAATCAGGAAGCACTTGAAGCTGAGATTAAACGACTCAGTAAAGAAAACAAGAAGTTGTTAAAACATGAGCAAAGAAACACCAGACGATACATCGCTTTGAAAGAAGAGAACAAGAAGCTAAACGAGAGTAACAAAAACATGAATAACTTGATCAAAGATTTGTACTCTCGAGCTCCTCAACTAAAAGAAGGTGAAGAGGACAAAGAACAAGATGAGGAGCAGGTTGATTTTGAACCGTCAGATAATGAGGAGGAGGAAGATGAGGATCTAGATGAAGACGCTGGAAATGCTCCTCAAAAGAAGAAAAAGAAAGATGATGGAGATGATGATGGTTCGGATGGTGAATCTGGTGAAGGAAACAGCTCTGCAAGCTTTGATAGTGATGACGATGATGATGATAACACTATTAAGTACAAATGTGAGAAACGTGGATCTGGAAAAGGAGGTGAATCTAGTTCTAAAGCTCCAGGAGGATCTGTTGATGATGATACGATCTTTTGGAATGAGAAGCTGAGGTCATTGTCTAAAGATGATAAACGGATGTATCGCCAGATGCTAATTGATCGAGTCTGGACGATAGACATGACTAGTAGATTTTCTGAGATCTTTGAATCCAGTGACAGGATGCTTGAATTGAAATATAATGATCCAGATCTGGAGGATGGTGAAGTTTCTGCGACTATGTCGAGAGAGATTCTTGAAGGTTTAGCAAAGCAGGTTGGGAAAACTTTGGAAGAACTATTGGTTGATAATCAGATTCCCAATATACCTGAAAAGGAAGCCGGTAATCATTCTGATGACCGTGATGTACCTGCATTTGAGGAGATAGAGATAGAAGATATAACAAGTGAAGAGTATCCAGAATATTTCAAGAAAGATAAAGATTATAGATTTGCTGAGTTCACTGATGAGTTACTGAAAGAAGCCGAGAAACTTGCTAGAGAAAAGAGTGAGAAGTTTGTTGAAGAAGTTTTCAAAGGGCATGATAAACCGAATATTGAACAATCAGACAGTTTGAAAGAGTTACTGAGGAAACTGATAGAGAAAGAAGCAAATCATCCAAATGTAGAGATCCAGGGAAGTTTTTATAAGCTACACAACGAGATGTTTAAAGGAAGAGCGTTGGGGTGGAAGTTTGTAAAACAGCTAAAATATGTTGCTGTTAAGTGGGAGAAAGGAATACTTTAGTTTGAAAGATTCCACGATTTGAAGACTCTTCCATACTAGGCGGTTCGAGATATATATAGACATCAGTTGACTGGATCTTCGAACGATCACATTGCTTATTTTACTGATCGAATGGCGAGGGAAAGCAGGACGAGATGGAATTTATTTGAACCTCAGTATCCGAAGCGAATTGTTCACAAGAAAGATATTGATTCTATTACAGGTTTGCCCAAGGTGACTTTGAAGTACAAACCACCGAAAGTGTTGAAACACATTCCGTTATTGCCGATTCCACAACATTTTGCGAAAGATTTTATCTGGTGGTATTATGATTGGAAGATTGCAGAGGCTGTGATTGTTTTGAGAGACGGAGAAAAGAATTTCAAGAAGATACACATATTTGATCCTATGTGGTTGATTAATTGTTCACATGAGGATATCATTATGTTGTATTACAATCTGATATACAGTGAGGTGAAGGATGCTGAACAAGCAAGTAAATACCAGCATGTGGTATTTCTGTGCTTTGCTTATGACATAATTGCTGGATGTGATTATGACAAGAAGCTTGGTAAGTTCGTGAAGATTCAAGATGTTCCTGATGTCAAGAAGAAAAAGCCGAAACAAGTTTATGCACCGGTGATGACCATAGAACAGAAGAAACAATTGCACATAAAGCTTATGAACAAAAGGATGGACCAAGAGCGTAAACAATCCAAGCAATAGTCGAGGGGGAGTTTGTAGATGCATTTTGTGCGACTAATGCTTTGGATTACAATTAACATATGTTTATGTGTTTTTGTCATTTGGTCGAAGGAAGAAGAATATGGGCGAAGGAGATTTTCTGAATGGGCGAAGGAGAGTTAAAGGTGCGAAGGAGAGAAGGAGGTCGAAGGTAGAATTAGATGTTAATGTATAGCTTGGTTCGACCATAGTGATTGGGCGAACCTGCACATTCGACCAAGTAAAGTGGGCGAATGTGCAGGCCTATAAATAGGTCAAGTTCATTTTGAAACTAAGTTTTTGTCATTTTTGTTTCCCTCCTGTTTAAGTCTCTCCCTAGGGTTTTGTGTAAACTTAATTCATGTCTTATTTTGATTGTAAAGCTTATTATAACGTGTAATTGAGTTTGTTTATCAATGAAATGAAGCTTTTAAAGATGATTTCTGCGTTTTGTTAGTATTGTTATCATTTTGTGATTGATTCAGGGATTCCGCACCTGAATCAAAATTGTTTGATCATTATCTTTGTAGATTTGACGATCCTACGCGCATACACTTCATTGGGAGACTTGTAGTCCAGTAGTGGGGTAGGTAGGCGATTGATGATGAACGTGGCCGAGACAAAAGCGTCCGTCCAGAATGTGGCCGGTGCATGGGAATTAAACAGCATGGCATGGCCTGTTTCAGTAATGTGGCGATGCTTGCATTCAGCACGACCGTTTTGCTGAGGCGTATGAGGGCACGATAGGCGATGATGAATGCCTTGTTCGTGAAAAACTTTTTGAACTTTATTGTTGGTGAATTCAGTGCCACCATCACTTTGAAAGATTTTTATTTTTCTTGATAATTGATTTTGGACAAAGGGAAGAAAAATTAACAAAGCCGCATAAAAATCAGATTTATGTTTAAGCGGATAAAACCATGTGAAACGGGAATGGTCATCAATAAATATAGCATAGAAACGATAACCATTGTTTGATGTGACAGGTGAGGGGCCCCAAAGATCACAATGAACAATATCCAAAGCATGTAAAGAACGCTTATCATTTAAATCAAAAGGTAAACGATGTGCTTTAGATAACTAACAAGGTGAACAAATACTAGGTTTAGGAAGCAACGAAGTTACAAATAATGAGCCAAGGTTATGTAAAATTAGAGATAATATCAAAAGACACATGACCCAGACGACCATGCCAACGTTCAAAAGAGCCCTTGAGATGTTGATTTGAGTAGGATGCGATAAAAGCCTGATTGCCTTCACGCAAGACATAGAGCCCGTGTTCACACGTCCCTTTTGCCAAGATCGCCTTTGTCTTTCGATCCTGAATATGAAAAAATTTATTAGAGAACAAAACATCGACAGGTGAATCATTGATTAATTTACTAATGGACAGAAGACGTTTTGTAAGATGTGGCACGACTAAAACGTTTTTTAAAGGTATATTTGGAGTGAGGGACTTAGTGCCAATTTTGGTGACGGGTAAGGTTTGGCCATTCCCGAAGCGAACGAAGTCGTTTCTGGAAGAGCCCAAGGAATGAGTAAGGTCTTGTTCAGATGGTGTCATATGGGCAGACGCACCTGTATCACCTGTCCAGTCAGGATATTCCTCAGTGAGATTACACTGAGCATGAAACGCTTGGGCCAGATTAGCGTCAGAAGGAGCAACTTGTTGTGCATAAGAAGCAAGGTTAGGACACAAGTTTGCATAGTGGCCATCCTTCCTGCATAGTTGGTAGTGAGGTTGGCGCTTGCCTTTACCACGACCTGTGCTGCGACCACGGCCACGACCACGATTAGCATAAAAGGAACTAGAAGAGTTACGAGAGTGATTACCATTCTGCGAGTGCTGAGCAACAAAGGAGGCCTGAGGTGTACTCTGACCGTGGAGAGAAGCCTGCCAAGTCTCTTGGTTTTCGGCTTTTCCAAGAAGCTCTCGGAACAAGGGAGTGCCTAAGGAATGATGAGTTGTGGAGAAGTGTTCAAAAGCAGGGCCAAGGCCGGATAAGAACCAGTGGCATTTATCGGTTTAAGGGACAGGATGACCGATTACCGCAAGTTGGTCACATATGTTTTTAAACTTGCGACCAAACTCTGTGACAGAAGGGGATCCTTTCTGCAGCATCCGTAGAGTATCACGGAGCATGTGCATCCGATCAGTGGAGCACTGACTGTAGGCAGTCTCTAAGGCAAGCCAGATCTGACGAGCATTGGAAAGACCAATGATTTCAGACATAGCTTCTTTGGAAAGAGAGGATTGGAGAAGAAGGCAAACTGATCGGTCATTAGTTATCCAGGCTGTATACGCAGGATTTGAGATGGGTTTATCGGATTCTATAATGGTTTCGGGTTGGACAAGGGAGGAGCCGTCAATATGGCCAAGGAGATTTTGCATGGAAAGGGCAAGTGAAACCTGCTGGGTCCATGCAAGATAGTTATTAGAGGTAAGTTTGCGAGGGATGAAGTGTAGGAGGGAATGGAGAGGAATGTTGGTGGTGGTTGAAGAGGGGGTGGCCATGGATAATCGGTTGGCAGAAAAAGAAGGATTAGGGTTAGGGTGAGCAGAAAAAGAAGAAGAAGGAGGGTTGGGGTGGATCGCCTAATTGGCTGATACCATGTAAGGACTCTCAATCACTGAAATATTATTGATAAAAACATATACAATATATAGGATACAAAGGAGTCCTATACTAGGAAATAATTAATACACAATTAATACAGATACAATCACGCCTTAATTTATGGAATGCTGTTAAGGCTTCTACAGTTCGTGTTGTTCTCTCTCTGGCTACCATTTACAATTGGCCCTTGCGTCAACTGGATGTTCGAAATGCCTTCCTCAACGGTAACCTGACTGAAACTGTATACATGGAGCAACCGACTGGCTTTATTGATCCCAAATACCCTGATCATGTTTGTTGTTTAAAAAAGGCACTTTATGGTTTGAAACAAGCCCCCCGGGCCTGGTTTCAACGACTTAGCAGTTTTTTGCTTGCCAATGGTTTTGTGTGCAGTCAAGCAGATACTTTACTATTTATATTCAAGAAAGGGACTGCGCTGATTTATCTATGTTGATGATATCATTATTACTGGCAACGACTCGGAATTTATTGCTAAGTTTGTCTCTCAACTACATAAGGAATTTTCCATTAAAGATCTGGGCTCCTTGGGATATTTCTTGGGCTTAGAGGTCACGCACTTACAGTCTGGTTTGTTTCTTAATCAGACAAAGTATGCTCATGATATTCTTGCTCGTGCTGGCCTATTGAACGCTAAACCGGATGCAACTCCTCTTGCCGCTACTGACACATTCCTCACTAAAGGTACTTCGTTTCATGATCCAACTCTTTACAGGTCACTTGTTGGAGCTCTTCAGTATCTCACAATTACAAGACCGGATATCTCCTATGCTGTAAATCAAGCCAGCCAGCATCTGCAAGCCCCTACCATTTCTCACTTTTAGTCTGTCAAACGTATCATGCGCTATGTAAAAGGGACTGTTTCCTTTGGCTTAACCTTTAGCAAGCCTACTACAACTGACTTAGTGGGTTACTCCGACGCAGACTGGGCTCGTTGTATTGAAACTCGGAGATCCACTTATGGTTACTCTATCTACTTGGGTGGCAACCTTGTGTCATGGAGTGCAAAGAAGCAACCAACTGTTGCACGGTCTAGTTGTGAATCAGAATACCGGGCTATGGCTAACACTGCGGCGGAAATTATTTGGCTTACTCATTTTCTTCGTGAACTTTATGCACTACCAGCAGTTCGTCCTACCCTCATTCGTGACAACAAAAGTGCAATTTTCTTAAGTCAAAATCCCGTTGTGCACAAGCGTGCAAAGCACATTGAAATTGACTACCATTTTGTACGTGAACTGGTCTCTTCTGGTCGTCTGCACATGAAATTTGTTCCATCCAATCTACAGGTTGCAGACATTTTTACCAAAAGCCTCTCTCAGCCCTTATTCGAGAAATTTAGAGGCTTGCTTCGCGTTGGTCCGCCACCCATACGATTGAGGGGGGGGGGGGGTAACAGCATTCCATAAATTAAGGTGTGATTGTATCTGTATTAATTGTGTATTAATTATTTCCTAGTATAGGACTCCTTTGTATCCTATATATTGTATATGTTTTTATCAATAATATTTCAGTGATTGAGAGTCCTTACAAACTTTATCCAATATGCACACCCATTCATAATATATATACACGCATATAATCTGATGTAACATGTAAAGAGAGAGAGAGAGAGATAACGTGAAAGAGATAGAGGGAGGCCACTGCCGGTCACCTTCTCCGGCGAACCAATAATCACCCGAACCCACCACACGAACAACCATAACAACCCTTCGACTACCAACCTATTATATCGATAACCTTCTCCGGCCTGTTTCTGTCTCCGGCTAACACCACCAGTCGACATCCACTCACCTCCTCCGTCTCCGGTATTCTCCTCCGGTGCACTATCTCACAATAACAATAAAACCGTAAACCCACTGCTCGTATCCGGTCCATGTCGTTCATCTCCAACAGACACCATCACCACCACCGGTTCTGTTCCTCACCATCTTCGGTCCCGATGGTACCCCTTGTCTCTCCCACCGGCTATGAGCCATCCCGTCATCACGTTCACCGCCAACTACAACCCGAAACCGACTCCTTCCGGTCACCTTACTGATCATCTACTTCAACCGGTTGATAGCGACCTTGGCAACCACCACTTCACCTTCTCTGTTTAAACTAGCTCATCACTCGATCACTACCAAACCCGATAACCAATCACTATATTCTGACCTCCATCCATGGTGACCTTACCAACATGCCACCGGTAGTTCTTTCCAGCCGGTTGTTCCAACCGGACGGTCCGACTGCTCCAACTATTATCATTCTGTTTAGAAGCGAACCGTCAAACATATATATATGAAGACCCGAGAGGTTAGGAATATGACATCTTATTATGTTATATTATTATTATTATTTTTATTATTATTATAAACGTGAAACGTGTGGGACGATAATGTAACCCGACAATATTAAACAGAATAACGATAATAAACTGAGTAACAAATATATATATATATATATATATATATATATATATATATATATATATATATACAAAAGAGTACATATAACGGATTGTCCCCGGCATTATAACGTGCACAAGCCTTGCACGCGCTAATGTTTATAAAACATATTATTAGGTACAATATTATGGAAATATACCAATAAGGAATAGACTACAGAATCGGAAGAATATTATTTAAGGTGAGTACATGACCCTTTCCCTTTTTATTTTATAAAGCTTTTTGGCTGATTACATGCTTGTCCAGTCGTTATCAATGTATTTTATATGGTTTATATTATAAAAGTGTTATCGAGTTGTTAATAGAATATCATCGAATCATGATGATGTTATATAATAGAATTCGGTCGAATAGAAATCACGTAGAATGGATCCATTCGGTATCACGGAAATATATTTTTCTAAACCAAGTAGAGGTTTGGAACCACAATAAGCATTTGTATGGTGCTCCAACGATAATATATTCCACCTTAGAATGACCAAACCATATAGAAAGAGTTGCATGTTTGTTAAGCTTGAGTTATTATTATCAATATGTCTAAATCTCAGCATGTCTCACTAGTATGAAAATACTAACGTACTTTAAGCATGTGGTCAGGTATTTATACAAGATATTAAAGAGAAAGCTGGCGAATAGAAGATCTGTATAAGAAGAGGATGCTATGGCTACATTTTATGTATTTCATTAGTATTGAAATTCAGTTTAATGTAATCATTACAATTAAATCTGTTAATGCTAATCCGCTGCGCCAGCTGGGTCGTTACACTAGACTGGGGGGACTTGACGGGATTGGGTACTGAACCACTACACGGTTAACCCCAAACCCAGACCAAACTTGTGCCGAAGAAGACGCCGCACAATCATCACCTTATTGCGCAGAGACCAGCACGCCAACCTCTATCCTATAATCACGGGCGATTAAATACGCAGGACGGTTAAAGCGGTAACCGTTCCAATGTTTCCTTAATTATAACCCTCCTTAACTACTTTACTAATATAATCTAGGGTAGTGAAGACAACCCTAATTGAGCCCTGGCCCATTACAATTAGGATTTTGGGTAATGGTGGCCTATGTCTAACTCTATATAAGGGGTAACATCCCTAATAGAGATGACACTTTTTGCTAACCCTAAAAGATATCATTGATAGTATCCATATTCACCCTAGTTTTTGTTATAAACAACTACATCCTGTTGTTGTCTCCCTACCCAAAGTCTTTCTTGTTTACAGGTTAATCCAGTGCCGTAAAGCTATAAGTGAAGGATATTCTCTGTGGGAACGTGGTGTTATCATCCTATATAGGAGGTAAGACAATTTGGTTCTTTACTGGCGCCATCACTGTCGGTTTTTCATCTTTTAAACTGGTACTTATGAGGTTTCCGAATGGAGCAAACCCAAACAATGTGGATATTGATGCCACAATCAAAGATCAAGTCAATGCTGTTACACCGAACATTGTGACGAAAAAGGTGACTTATAAGTCACCAAATCTCCCATTCTAGTTTATCCCATCTAGAGGTAGGGCAGCAGTCGGCCAAAAGAAAAACACTGATCAATTTCTGGTTGATCCTGATGAAGGGCTAGCCAGACGGAATGCCAACGATGTAGTGACGTATTAGAAGATGGTTCTGGAAAAAGCAAAGCAAGAAAGCGGTAACCGTTCCAATGCTTCCATAATTATAGCCCTCCTTAATTACTTTACTAGTATAATCTAGGGTAGTGGAGAGAACCCTAATCCGGCCCTAGCCCATTAGGATTAGAGTTTTGGGTAATGGTGGCATATGTCTAACTCTATATAAGGGGAAACATCCCTAATAGAGAGGACACTTTTTGCTAACCCTAAAAGCTATCATTGATAGTATCCCCATTCACCCCAGTTTTTGTTAAAAACAACTACATCCTGTATTAGTCTCCCTACCCAAAGTTTATCTTGTTTGCAGGTTAGTCTATTGCAGTAAAGGTATCAGTGAAGGATAATCTATGTGGGAACGTGGTGTTATCATCTTGTATAGAAGGTAAGACTATTTGTTTCTTCACATACACTTTACTTACTTCACCAACTTAATCTCCGCCTTACCTGTGGATACACTGCCTTGACCAGCCTTGATACGGTGATTTAGGACCCGTGTTTCTTCATTGCCACAATTCGCGGGACTCGAACCCACTAAAGGTACGAAGTCAATAATAAAAATCTTCATACTGGACGGCCCACTAAATCTTTTTATACTAAGTCTTTTCAGACTTCAACTTCATAAGGTAAATATCAAAGACATACTTTTTCCAAAAGACCAACTGCATGAGGACAACATACAACTCAACGGATATTCGCACACAAAGACTCAAGATAAACCATGCATAGTATTTCATTTAAGAAGGACAAAAGCCGCAAAAAGATTACTTACATGTGAGACCCGCCAGATTTCTAGGTCAAGATCCGTACACACTCTCAGCATTTTGTCCATTACAGTTCTGCATTAGACATTTTATCTCAACACATACGACATCACGAGTCTAGCAAGGCCCAGGATAGTTCAGGAAACCATTACAGAGTCCTGTTTACCCATGCATACTCCGAAATTCACGAGACATTTTGTGAATACTCAAGACATGAAAATCATAGAACTTCCCAAACCATTATTTGAATTCTTAACACATGTGTAACATAAGTTAACAAGTTGATAAAACACATGACTAAAGGCGAATTAACAAATGATATATCATGTGGATAACGGAATTTTTTATAACATTTCACAAACCACATATGTGTAACCGGCTAACATATATTGATATGTGATGGATCATATGTGTAACCGGCTAACATATATCCATGTATAAACATAAATCACATATAGGTATGTTGTTAGAACTTATAATAGAATACACAATATATATGTATATATATATACGGCCACATGCCCATAAACACACACACACATATATATATATATATATATATATATATATATATATATTTGTATGTGTGAGTTTGATGAACCATTACACATGTATACGTATTCTTACGCGACCCTAGATACATACATAGGTAATATCATGGACTAAACACACCATGGACACAATACATACATACAAGACACCATACACATAACACATGTATATATATATATATATATATATATATATATATACTAGCAGAAGACCCGCGCGATGCGGCGGCTGCAACAGTTTACAACGTGGTACTTGTTTTCTTTTAGTTTATCAATTATTTCATGATATGTTGTATAATAAGTTTATTAGTTTTCTTATTTCTAGCATCGGTGTGGTCTATTATGGCATGTGCCTTACACATGTCAATTAAATAATAAACAATATCTCATTTAAATTATCAAGTTCTTCCACGCACCGATAAACTAACACATGAATATAAAAATTTTAGTCATAGTTTAACATAAAAATCTACGTATCAACTATTTATTTGACCGTTTGCTTCATTGCAGAACGGTTCCAACATAAGAATCAGGCCAGTTTGGGAGCGTCTCCAGTCCAACTGGTTGAACCATTTGGTCCAGTACTTTTCTCAAACTTTGATACAGAAGTTGAATTAGTGAGTGCAAGACACAACACACTTAAATAAAATGTAGGAAACGGACATACGATATAAACAAAGAAGATAAATCACATGCTCAATCTTTTAGTGTTCAATACCTACTAATATATAAGACAAAAAGAAATAAGAAATAAGAAACTTTAAACATTTTGTAATAAAAATTTAATGTAATTAAATATAAAATCCTTGATAAAGTTTGCAAGTTCCAAACCAAAGAATTATAACATACACGTTATATCAGAACTGCTTGAAACATAAACTGACACATTTGTTTTGGCACACTCATCAGTTAACGTCACTTTTATTTCACAAACAGACCATTCAACCATTTGCTTTTGAACAAGTCAATTAACTGTATAGAATCATTGATAATCAAATATACGGAGTTGTAACCCAAAGAAAAGACAATGAAATATTAAAACTTAAAAATTAAAATCACCAACAGATGGAAACAAAATGGAGAAGTTGCAATCAAGGAAAGAAGTTTATTGGCCTATTGAAGAATTTTTTTTGAACGGCTAAAAAACTATATATATATAGGCCTAGCAAGCGGCTGGAAAACGCTACAACATCTCCAAAAACGAAACAAGAACAAAAAAGGCAGCCCCAAGAGACCACCCGTTACAAAAACTCCAAAACATCGAAAGCCGCCCACTTATCCCAAGGAATGTGCCTCAAGTTGCTTCTGTTTTCAATCCATATATAAGCATCTTCTTTTATTAATTCCACCGAAGATCTCACCAGAACGAACTTGTCGAAAACTTTCTGATTCCTCGCCATCCAAATGCGATACACTGAAGCTAAAGCGACCGTATAAATCATTTTCTTCCACCTCTTGCAACCTAGGCTCCCTATTAACGAGTCGAATACCTCCTGAATCGTGTTAAAATCTGAAGGCCAAGGGATCCTTAACCACACAAAAATCTGCCACCAAATACTCTTTGCGAACAAGCACCCAACGAACAAGTGATCCACATCTTCCTCACGACAGCCACATCGATCGCAAGTAATGTTAACAGCCCCAATGCCTCTTTTCTGCAGTTCCACCTTAGCTGCAACACGACCCAAGATCGCTTTCCAAAGAAAAATGTTAGTCTTCATAGTCGCCCAAGAATTCCACAAAAACGGCTGCATAGTATCAATCTCCACAAACGTGACCATAATATTCCAGCGAAGATCTTTCGTAGAAAACCCCACACCATCAGAATTATCCCATTTCCAAACATCCGGTTTCTGACTCACAGTAATCAGCTGCAGAAGGGCATTCAGCTCCGAAAAATTCTGCAGCAGATTTTGTCGAAGTCTGCCTCCATTCCAAGCCCAACTCCATTGGATCCCCAACTGAATAAAAAAGTGACGTCGACGAAGTCTGTGCTCAGGTTCTCGTCCGTTTCTACGGACGAATCAACCGTTGAGTCGACTCAGAACGACGTCGTAAATGAAGCTTCATATGTAGCCAGAGATGCTGATAACTTTAGTGGGTTTCCGTGTTTGGAAGGGTCTTTTTCAAACACCGAGTTGTTTGAATTTCCAGACTCCATACCCGACATTTTTAACCCGATAACTATGTCGGGTACCCCGTTTCAAGACTCCGACCCGGCCTATTGAAGAATAGTTGTTTTCATAATGATGAAATATTTTGTCTTTTAAGGTAAGTTTGAGCCACCAAATCTATCCAGCTATCCACCTAAATACACCACCCGAAACATGGGTTTGGGTTGTTGAAACAAGCTCCATTTGCTGAGTTTTGTGAATGAAGTGCTTGAACCTGTTGCTCAATGGACTTCATCCATGACAGGTTCTTCTGTAGATCCAAGATTTGCGCCCAAGGTCAGCATAATCAATAGATTGTGATATTAGCTATCATAAGACACATTGAACTATGCACATGTCACTTATAAGCATTTTTTTCAATTGCTCTAGTGATTGTTAATATCATAACGAATAGAATGAATACGGTCTGAATTCCCTAGTAGTATATTTAAAAATTTGTGCCAGAAGCATAGAAAGGTTGCAAGAAATAAATTAAATCAAGCATTTAATAATTATCAAAAAATATAGTAATGGAATGTTGATCTTGAAAGCATGCTAATAAATTAGAACACGTCCACCCAAATTTAAAGCCTCCTTTCAAAAACTAAAACTACCACCAAACTCAGTTGAACGGTGAACCCAGTTCAAAAGTGATATCTGACTCTTGAGATCTGATGCAAATGGTGCATGGTGATATGGATAAAACTTGATAGGAACATTTTATAGTAAAGTTGAGAGGTCGATCCCAGTTAACTATTAAGTTAGAGATTATAGGTAGCAACACAATTCATATTAAGCTAATATATTAATTTCATCAATTCACCAGTTAAAAGCTGATATATTAGTTTCACCAAACGCGTAGAGGTATGCATCACAAATACAAATGACATAGATCATTCAGATTCTAATGTTGTATCGATTGAGCATTGATGTTGATGTATTCGAGAAGCACCTTATTCTCTAACATTAACTGTGTTTAGTAAATAATAAATTAACTTAGTAAAATTCCATTTGTAAAATGGCATCCAAAAAGCATAGAAAGCAACAGAAAACAACATGGTTCTTAACAATTAACGAATAAATAACCGTTCTAACACCGGGTATCGGATCAGAAATCTGGTGTCTTTTCTGCCTATTCGACTTTAACACAACAGTTTTAATTGTTCTTAGCTTGGTGTAGTCAACTTTTGCCTTTCTTAACTGGCATGGCTGACAAGATTAACTCAAAGGTAAATACTTGAATATTAACTCTCTTTAACCATAGTTTTATTGTATTACCTTGCATCTTAATTAGACAACACAACTGTTTTGTGAACGCAAATTCTCCGTGTTGTAGTTCATGTTCTCCTATTTGACACCCCCTGCAGAGAAAATCAGATTTTAAGTCTGTACATATGAACAATAGTTGTTTTATCTAAAATTAATAACGTCCAACAAATATACATCTTTTTCATAGAAGTTTGGTAATTAAAAACCGACACCGAACCGTTAAAAATTAAAACCAAACCACACAGAACCGTTACTAACTTGGTTCCGCTTTGGTTTCACGGTCTTCACTAATACAAAATGCATAAAACAAGCTATCCAAAAATAACCAACAATCTAAATAAAACAATCTTTAGGCCTAATGCGAATGAAATGAAATAAAAATACAAAACAATGTTGCGCAACATAGGCCTGGTGTTGTACCTGTTCAAACAGTGATGGCTAGGCTACCTTAGACCTACATAAAACAAGCTGGGCAACTTACACCAACTCAAAACGGGTCGGACCAGCTTAGACTGGTGTACAACGGGTCGGGCCATGTTAGACTAACTTGAAAGGGTCATGCCAGGTTAGCACGACTTAAAACGGGTCGAACCAGGTTAGACCCACTTAAAACAGGTCGGGCCAGGTTAGACCAACTTATAATGGGTCTGATGAACAGATTAAAATGACTTGTCCAACACCTTTTAATAGTTTTATAAAGAACATATATAGTGCATACATCAGGTCAGACTACAAAAACACACGTTCAAGACATGAACACGAAGCTCAAATCGGCATCCACATCCTTAAAATCCTCTGTTCGTATAATCTATCTGCTGAAAACTATAAGAAATCATCAATTAATCACTGAATAAAGCAAATAGTCTGACCAATCCTAAAACTTTTCAAATGATCAAAAACAAAGCGAACCTACAAATCCCATTTTTGGTATTAGTTGTAAAAGAAACCACTATTGTGGATAAGATTTAAAGAAACCACTTTTTCAGTCTTATAAAAAAAACACAACACAAAAATCCACAATTCTTTTTACCTTAACCAAATTTGAAGCTAATATAGTACCTGAATCACTTCCAGATCTCTTAACAAAGGTTTCATAGGCCTCACATTTGTCTTCACTCCGACATTCATCTTTGATCTGTCTAAACAACTTAATAGCCAAAACTTTAAGCATTAAAGAGCAGTGTAAGATCAACCAGCATTAAACGTCATCACTAATAAATTTCAATTCTTTTTACAAGGCTTAATCACCAAAAGTGAAACTAAGATACAAGCTTCATGAACAAAGTGTTGGCCACGATTTGTTAGAATCATATATTCAATTAAAAAAGTGGTTGATCCATAAGGGTTTAGAACATACCTAAAAGTAACACCTGCCACCAGAAATCGTTTAAAGCAGTCTTACCTAAACCCTAGCAGCAACAGCAAAAACACAATTCACCTAAACCCATCGTCTTCCTAAACCCCCTATGCTGCAATCAAAGACCTACATCCCACTGACCGCACGTGAACCGTAAAAGAAACCCGATGTACCTAAAATGAAAGATTTGTTAAGATTGCTACCACCGAATCGATCTTAATTCCCATGTTGTAGATGGAATTTGAGTGTGTAAAGAAACTTGTGAGCATGAGAGAGAATGAATGATTTTGAGCGGGCAAAGAATAAATTTGAGTTTGAAATTTGAAAATGAATTAGGGTTTTCATAGCTGTGTTTTGAAGTTGGGGGATTCAAAAGAGCTTTATGAGTTGTAACTCTTGGATGAACGGTGTAGATCATCTGGGATTTGAAAGGACGGTATAGATGGTAATCTTTGTGCTGTAATCTTATTGGTTGTGTGTTTTGAAGCTTTTGTCAAGGTTTATGGCAGGGTAGCACTCCACGAAAATTTAAGAGTTTTCATGCATTGAATCTTATACATAAAGCTTTCAAGGGTTGTACATTGCAAAAAGACCAAACATGCCCTTCCTATATGCTTATTAATATAGTATAGATATACGGGTACACCGCACACATACACAAACTTATACTTGGAAAAGAACAAACAACCAACTGCATACATACATACACACACGATCGTATGTATATACACACAAAACTCTCATTCTTTGTCCCTTTGTTCTCAGCCGAACCCAAACCCCCCAAACCCAAGCCCATCATCGACCAAACACCCTCGCTAAAACTCACTCAATCCATTTCCAAGCTCTAGAAGGTTGAAGGCGGAAGAAAAATTGACTATAGATCACCCTCATCTTCATTTTAAGTCATTTTAAGTGTGGTATGTTAACTAACCATCTATGCATCGATTTTGTCTATGTTTCGGCCCACATTACACTTACTTGGCTACTATCATCACTCGCACAAATGTATATGATCATGACAAGTTGTTATTAATTGGTTATGGTAATCAAAATGTCAAGATAGTTTTTAAATAAGAGCCCTTATATAAACACCTACATGTCGTACGTATGTACAAGAACACACAAATATATGGACGTACATACTCACATACACATATACGAGTATATATGTGTGTGTATAGGGTCGATAAAAAGCCACAAAAATCATTTTGGAACTTAAAGTTTGACATATATGAATAATAGTGATTTTGGAATATACGTTAAAAGCTAAGAAAACATATGTTAACAGAGTTTTAAAACAATGTTTTTAGAAAAAAAACATGTGTTAACTACATGGACATATGTGTAAACTACGGTAAAACATGGGGAAAACGACATTTTACACAAGAACGACCCAAGACATGTGTTAAATTGCCTTATTTGGTACAAGTAAGTGGCACATATCACATGGTAACATACACCAAGACACCACTTTTAGCCATAAATGGTTAATCACAAACACAAATAACGGCAAAAACAAGCTTTTCCAACACACAGTGTGTGACACATGTGGACAGTCGCACATAAACACACAGTCCATAAAGGTACAAGTCGGGTAAGGAATTTCATGGTAAACAATACAATACATAGACTTAAGTTGTCCTTATGTGAATCTAGGGCACTTTTTTTCTGACATTTTACATCAAATTTAGTCAGAAGTTAGCACTCAGGCATCAGGTGAATTCTTACGACCCCATTTTTACTATTTTCATACTTTTTGGGGGAAAACATGCATACAAGTTCAATTACATTTTTGACTATTATGTGATCATGAGACAGAAAGTTTCAGAGTTCTCATAAGCCCTCGTGTCATATATTTTTCTGTAACCGTTAGCTATGGACTTAACCATGAAACACCGAAATAGATTTATTGGATTGACACCCACTATTGGTTAGTCACACTAACCGGATGATAGGTATCAAAAAAGTGTTTGTATTTCTCTTTACCTTCATTGTCTTTAGTGTACAATGGGTGAGGCACAACATTCGTCAAGGTTTGGTTTCGGGCTTGTGAAAGTCACAAAATGACTATTGTCTTAGCTAGGCGATGATCGAGTCACCCATGGTTTACATAGAACTCAAAACCAATGACCTCACCAACTTAATTGTTGACATATTTTAATTGCATGTTTTTCAGTCAATTAGTTGAGCAACATGGAACTTGGAGTCTCACACGAGCATCTTGGGGATTTTGTGAACCTTGTTTTGGAAGTGATTTTAGAGATGTCATATTAACAATAGTTTTTAAGACAATGTTTTGTTTATTATTTTAAACATTGCATTCTTTTAATATATCTCCTATTTATGAAATTGATGCTTGCGTGACTTTTATGCTTTAAAATATTTCGAAGTTACATCTCACATTTCCTCCTTGGCGTAGTGTGAAAGATTGGTATTAGAGCACAAGGTTATAGCGAACTAAAATTTTTTTAGATTCAAACTATAAATTAAACAACACGATTTCGAAATGTTTTCATGAGATGGAAATATCCCATATCCTGATCCGCTCTGCAAGTTCCATGCCAGAAACATTGTGCATTTGTATTTAGATAAGTTAGTAATTATGTTACATGATTACTCACACCTGCGTGTGCTATTGACTTACATGATCATGGCGCCACAAATTGCCCTCGTTATCCTACCCGGCACCGAGGAGGAAATGCTGGTTGTACCTAATAACTCACATGATGAGGAGCCCGATTACCTGGTCTCTAACCCGGAGGAGGATGCATAGGGAGATCACCCAGTCTCAGATGATGATGACATACCAAAGGTTTCACCCGCAGTAGCACCACAAGTTGAGCTACGTGTGCCCTCATTCTACTCCTTTCGCCCGACTCCCGGTGGGGAACGTGTGATGTATAACCCCATGAAGCGAGCTCACCCTCCACCTGCTTCAGTTGCTCCACCAGCCCTAGCACCTGCTCCCGTACCGACTCTAGCACCAGCACCGGAACCAGCGCCAGCAAACCCAGAGCCGCCTAGGAATAAGCTATTGAGGAAATCTCAGGCATGCAAGAGGACCTATTTGCCTACTGTTGACGGATTCCTTGCGTTCATCGATGAGGAGTCTGATGATGAGGTTCCTTCTTCCTTTTTTTATTGGAGAGTCGTCTCATCCGTCCCTTGACACCACTCTACCCACTAGACATGGGTCGTTACCGGTTCATCATACCCTTAACTCTGTAAGGGACATGATCGAACGTCATGACTCCTAGCTACGTACTCCCCGTAAGAAGTGTAACACCCCAACCGATGGCGGAAACATCGAGGTGTCACGTGGTGATGATTGTTCAATAGCTCATGGTACTAAATGGAAGTTGAATATTACTAAACAATTTACAATTTGTCATACAATTTAATAATTACATCTACTTGATTTACATAAACTAGATCCAAAGCTCCTATGTGATCCAAGACGTGTACAACTTCCAAAAGCACGTAAAAACCTGAAACATGTTGAGTTGGCAAGATGGGGGGGGGGGTCAACTATAAATAGTTGGTGAGAATACATAGGTTTTGCATATAATTGAAAACAATATGTTGTATAGCAATCATGATTGAAGTATAATAATGAGTAACGATAGAATATGAGTCTGACATGTAACAATGCGTCTTTTGTACAATCAACCTTCTGTCGACTGAGACCTAACTCGCAAGTTAGTAAAAGTGTAACTGTTTTCGATCATCCCTGAATTTATGCGGGGGGATGGGTTTGTCAGACCTATAGCGCTATAATCTAAACAGGCGGCTTGATCACTGTTAATGATTGTACTGTGTCTTATTGTTACAGTCAAATGATAGAATGAGTAAATGATAGTGTATAAAATGTTTATAATTGTATCACAAGTTTCAACAATGATAGTGTATAAAATGTTTAAACATGTTTCACCCCAAAAATGTAAAACATAAAAAGGGGCTATGTAAACTCACATTGGCTAAGCTGAATTATCCTCTAAGCGTTGTGAATGTATGCGAGGTGAATCCCAAAGACTCAACAACGTAGCTAGTCCAATTTGAAGAAACAAAAAAACGAAAAAGAAAGAATACCAAGCTTCCAATTTGCCAATTACAAGAGATTATAATCAAAGCTTCAATTGTAGAAGTAATAGACTATAGAAGAAAGGTATGAGGTAAAGTTTAATCGGATTGAAACAATCGATTTAGAGGTGTCAAGTATAATGGGATAGGTGGGTTTTTATACTAGCTTTGGATTCAATTAGCCATTAAAATTGGTCAACACCATAAAGTAAGGTTTTATGATGAATTAACTATTTGACTAGGACTTTGACTGTTTGACTAAGTCTTTGACTAGGACTTTGATCAGGACTTTGACTATTTGACTGTCTTCGCAAACCGCGAGAACTAAAAAAAATCAAATTTTCTAATTTAATCAGTTTTAAGTTCCAGACTTGTTTCCTTCGGTTTGTAAGTTGTTTTAGGACTGAAAATTAAGGGTTTTGAGTATCAAGGTCTGAAACATACGTGCTCGGGTGTAGATGTGAGTATAAAACGTGCAATACTTTTACTTATAAAAACTATAAGTTTTATTAAATTATGACTTTTGGTCCTATTAAAATAGGAGGGTTAAAAATGAAAATTTTGAAATAGTTGAGGGACCAATTATGCACATTTATGAAAAGTGAAGGGTGCAGGTTATCACAGTCTCCCCTACTTCAGAAAATTTCGTACCGAAATTATTAAAAACACAGGGTTGAGGGTGTTTAGGTAGAAATTAGGGCAGCTGTGGTTTGGGTTAAGGCATGACATGAATTAGCAAGGAGAATCTAGTAAAACGCTAAACTTTAAGTTTTAGGAATCCTAAAAGAAATGCATAAGTTGATTGACTATATGAAAACCAAATGAACTACCAAAACCTTATTAGAATTTCACACTACCTTAACGTACCTGTAAATTCATGATTACGTTCCGGACCGCAATCACCAATTTACCTTACATTAGGGTTTTGTGTCCTTCTATGACTCTAAACACACATGTAAAATAATACAATTAACCTTGTGGTTGAATCGTATACAATGTATCCAAAAATAAGTCCAACTGTTGAGCAGGAAAAGACCTCTACCAGTCAGTGAGTAAGAACCTCTACCGATTGTTGAGCAGGTGCGATAGCCTCTACCAGTCATTGAGCAGGTTGTTGGGCCTCTACCGACTGTTTAGCAGGCATGATGACCTCTACCAATCGTTGAGTAGGTTATTTGGTACTCTACTAACTGTTGAGCAAGTACTTCATCCTCTATTAGTTGTTTGATTAAGTGTACCAATTATTGCACACATAAATTGCAAATTGATAATACATACATGTAAGCATGTTTGTAAATGCATCAACTATCATGTATAGCATAGAGTTGCCCTAGACAAGGTTAATGACTATAGGTGTGTTTATAGCAAATAGTTTATATTACATGCTTTCAAGTATCATGAATAATCAAATGTTCAAGTAGATAAACCAATCCTCATGTATGATAGTTTGGTTGTCATGGGTATCTAGTTCATGTTTGAGAAGGTGAAGGATATGAGTCTAATTTTTGAGAAGAAAAATCTTGAAGCAGAACCAAGGTTGTGAGAGATAGTGAATGTGAAGATAGTTGATAAAGAGCTTATTTTATAGTAAGGGGATTATGTAGCAATGTAAATTATGGGGTTTGGATCAAAGGTTAGAATCAAGTGTATGAGATAACATGATTGCGGCAAATAGCAAAAATTGTAAAAGTTTCGAACTTGTTGAAAATAAGTAGGTATCAATGGGGAGTTGGAGATTAAATTTTTGTTCATGAGGTTGGAAAGGTTTTAAAATTGGTTTTATACCTAAAACAAAAGTCATTAAATAGTACAAACTAAGTGAGCTTTTATTAACATATTCCCGTTAGTTGGAGATTTTAAACATGACATTAGGTTTTGAAGATCAAGGTTCAATTAAGTGATTTTTAATAGATTAAAACATTATATAGAAAAATCGTTTTTTATGTCTAAATAAACAATTGAATTTCAGTTCGAGGTATCTTTTGACAAAAAATATGTATTTTGTAAAGTTTATAGGTAATAAAAATCCAACAAGATTTAGAAATCTTTAGTTTTGTGCTAGGGTATACTCAGGTTATGAGATTACAGTTTTAAAAATATGTAACGTGCTGATAAAAACAATAATATGATTTGGGTAGGGTGTTGAAAAACAATCAAACAATTGGCTAAGATGGTAAGATGAAGTGTGATTGTGAAATCCATATATGATTAAGCTGTAAAATTTTTAGATTTTAGAGCTTAGTTTTAAGGAAAGTGAGTGTAATCATTTATTCATTAATTATAACGAATAAACGAAACGTTGACTTATCAAAGTTTCTAAATTCTAATAACATAGTGAAGACATGCTTTAGCCTATAAATGAACACTCATCCCAAGAATTCCCAGGTAGGCATCCGGGTCCCTCGTCTGACTGGGATTTATGCGCAATGCCAGTCCTAGACAGAAAACTCAGAATACAGGCGTTCACCCTTCCAGATTGCACGTGTTCGTTATCAAAATCTAGAACTTCGATGGGATCTTCAAGGCAGTTCAGGTTAGGACTGGAGAATTTTGTTCTATTAGTCTAAGGGTAGATCCAGTGATGGAGAGCAATCATCTTGTAGGGGTAGGGATAAGAAGTAGGGTGGAGATAGAGAATAGAAACAAGTAGAGCTGCAAGTAAGAGAAGCAAATACTGGTTAAAATCCTAAAGTTATAGACTAGATTATTTTCTAATAACCCAATTCCCTATAACCATGGCTCTGATACCAATCTGTAACACCCAAACCGATAGCGGAAACATCGAGGTGTCACGTAGTGATGATTGTTCAATAACTCATGGTACTAAATGGAAGTTGAATATTACTAAAAAATTTACAATTTGTCATACAATTTAATAATTACATCTACTTGATTTACATAAACTAGATCCAAAGCTCCTATGTGATCCAAGACGTATACAACTTCCAAAAGCACGTAAAAACCTGAAACATGTTGAGTTGGAAAGATGGGGGGGTCAACTATAAATAGTTGGTGAGAATACATAGGTTTTGCATATAATTGAAAACAATATGTTGTTTAGCAATCATGATTGAAGTATAATAACGAGTAATGATAGAATATGAGTCCGACATGTAACAATAAGTCTTTTATACAATCAACCTTGTATCGACTGAGACCTAACTCGCAAGTTAGTAAAAGTGTAACTGTTTTCGATCATCCCTGAATTTATGCGGGGGGATGGGTTTGTCAAACCTATAGCGCTATAATCTAAACAGGCGGCTTGATCAATGTTAATGATTGTACTGTGTCTTTTTGTTACAGTCAAATAATAGAATGAGTAAATGATAGTGTATAAAATGTTTATAATTGAATCACAAGTTTCTACCATGATTGTGTATAAAATGTTTAAACATGTTTCACCCCAAAAATGTAAAACATAAAAAGGGGCTATGTAAACTCACATTGGCTAAGCTGAATTATCCTCTAAGCGTTGTGAATGTATGCGAGGTGAATCCCAAAGACTCAACAACGTAGCTAGTCCAATTTGAAGAAATAAAAAAAAATGAGAAAGAAAGAATACCAAGCTTCCAATTCGCCAATTACAAGAGCTTATAATCAAAGCTTCAATTGTAGAAGTAATAGACTATAGAAGAAAGGTATGAGGGAAAGTTTAATCGGATTGAAACAATCGATTTAGAGGTGACCAGGACTTTGACTAGGACTCAAGGCTTTGATATATATATATATATATATTTATTTATTTTGAAACGAATTTATATCTTCCTTGTTTGAGATTATAAATGTAATTGGAAAAAATGATTAACTTTAAATAAGAAATAAAAAATATCATTAGTTTGAATTAGAAAATAAAAACACCGTCTTATAAAATGACGATTTTATAAATAGAATTAGGATAGGACATATGTCATGATTGAAGATTTTTTTTTAAGTACAATGATAAAATGAACTTAGAAAAATAGAGTGCACGGATAAAGATAAGAATACTTAGAAATAAATTAGACTTTATATCATGGATCGGGAAATACTTTAATGCAAAATTAATGGGAAAATTCGTGAGGTTACAACCAGTGACTGAGTTTGGGGAGTTGCAGCAGCAACGGCAGAGGAATGACTTATCAAACTTCAAGTGCGATTACTGCACTAATCAATGACTTATCATCAGGTAGTGGTAATCGTCCCCCGAAATTGTTGGACATGTCTAAATATTATCAATGGCAGAGGAAGTTTAAGATTCACTTGGAAGGTTTGGGATTGGAAGGCGGAGAAGCTTGGCAAATGATGATGAAGGGATATAGTCCTCCAATGGTTGAGAATTCAAACATCGCAATTCCTCTTGAAGATTTAAAAGATGACGAAAAGAAGAATTTTGCAGTTGAGAAGAAAGCTATTTCTCAATTGTCTCAGGCGTTGACCATAGATTTGTTGCACCAGTCTGGGTCATGTACTTCTTCAAAACAACTTTGGGATTGTTTGTAGAATAGACATAATGGTAATGAAAAGACCATGAGACTTCGTATGGAAGAGTTGAAGAAAGAGTTCGAGAATTTTAGTTATGTGGGAATTGAGACATTGAAGGAACTCATTCCTAGATATTGTCACTTATTATCTGAATTGTCAAACTATGAGATTAGCCTTCCTATGTAGGAATTAGTAGCCAAGTTTGCTGACTCGTTGCCTCCATAATGGGGACAACATGTTGAAGTATTAAAGGAGAAGGATGCTTATCAGTACTGGACTATCAACGAGTTCATACAGAAGTTGGAGAATAAGGAAATGGAAGAGAAGAGGAAAGCCAAGAGATTTCAGTTTCCACAAAATCTGGAACTATATCATGCTACATCATCCTCCTCTATGTCTAATTCATCAATAGGTGGAACTGTTGCACCTCACATAGCTTGTATTTCAAATGTTGCTGAACCACCAAGAAATCCAATCAATTACCTTGCACTAGGACCAACTTATACACCAACTTCATACACATCAACTTCTTATTTACCAACTCAACCCCAGATATCTGCAGCTTGCTATACTTCATCTATGAACACACCTCAACAGCAATAGTATGTTCCTCAAATGATGACACAAGCATCTTCAAGCAAAAGTCTGATCGTATTGGAAACTTCCAATGTGAACAATGTGACAGTTGAAGTGGCATAACAACACATTGCTTTAGTCTCAGCAATGGTCACTTCATATAATGGACTAGTGGCAAGTCAGATTGGAAACAATAATCTGACAAATGAAGATTATGCCCAGATCGATAAGGAAGAGATGGGGTTGATCAATATATAGTGGGCTTTTGCAAGTGTGATGGGGAGAGCTACTGAGTTCATAGAGAAAACTCAAAGAACTAATCTGGCTGCCTCACCAACTACTACCTATGGTTTCAACAAAGCCAAGGTAACTTGCTTCAATTGTGGAACTCGAGTTCATTTCAAGCGAGAATGTACTCAACCCATGCAACAAGGTAACCGAAATCCATTTAAATCCAACTATCATAATCGCCAGTCACAAACATGTGGCATATGTTTTAGTCCACATTGTTGAGGAACCATCACAATAAAGTAGTGCCAACTTCAAGGTTGTTCCTGCTCCAGTGTTATTTGAAAATCACAATTTAAATTCAGTAACACTTGGGAGTTTAGTGAAATCGGAATCCTCATTGGATAACGAATCAAACACTTCAAGTGTTGGTGATCCAAATTCCGATGTGAGATCGATACTTGGATTGAATGATGAAGGAGTTGTTGTAGTAACTAATGATTTAGATACTGAAGATGAGGAACCTAAGAAAAATGTTGATATTCCATTGGAAAATCACATTAGAACAAATGAGATAGTTTCACGGTCTCAGGTTCCATATCTTCAGAAAAATGCAAACAACATGAATTAGTTAGTTAAGAAGGTTGAAAAGATTGAATCAGTTGACAAACCTGTGAAGGTTTTCTATCGGATGGAAGGATTCGATAAGATAATCTCAGATGATGAATATCCCATACAATTTGCCAATTATTCTAAGATTGAGAAAATCTGGCAAGAGAGTAACATTTGGTATCCTAAACACGAAAGGACCAATGATATTCCTCCCGAACTTTTTCGGAGACTGTATGGTGATGATTCTTCACAATCAAAGGTTCATGTCACTGAGTTGTGAAACCAAAAGAGAAGGCTAATGGATTTTATGAACCGGCTTACTCAATGGAGCCCGCTCCAGAGAGTTTAAGGCGTAAGTTTGCTGATGACCAACACCTGGTTAAATCTTTCACTAAGGCTAACTCTAAGAATGTGTTTGAGGGGTATCGTGCATGTTTTAAATGTGGGGAGAGAGGGCATTTACTTGCTCACTCCCTATATATAAGGCATAAGAGGCACGAAGTTGAAAGAAAGCAGAATTTTCCTCAAAGGAAATAGTCTTTTAATAAAAATCTTTTTTTTTTTTTATCAAAAGAGGGAAAACCACCTAATTGTCTATGATAACAGAAACCGAATTGCTATGGAGAAGAAGCTGAGGAAACCTATGCTGAACTCGGCCAATGACAAACAAAATGTTTTCCAAAACCTGCTGTGAAATCATCGGTTGGACCTCTGTTTGATAAATCGGATAAGGTACCCATGAAAGTTTCCTTTTTTGAATGATACAAAGAGACCTATTGAGGTTAATAAACCTCAAATAAGGATTCTAAAACGTTCTGAACAGACTTGGACATCAAAAGGTTCTCCAGGTGATTTTACATCATCTGCTAGAGTTAAGAGTAAGGAAGAGAAAGTTGTGAACAACCAGAAAAAGGTTGATTCAAACTTAAAAGTTTGTGAAAAAGATTCTTTGAAAACTAACATTCAGAGAACCAAGACCAAACAGGCTTGGGTCCCTATTTAAAACTAACTTGTTTTTTTTATTTGTGCAGGGAGCTCCAGCTGGTCCTGTTAGCAGTCTTTGGATTGTAGACAGTGGAGCTTCTAGTCACATGACTGGTGATTTGACACTACTTTTTGACATCAAGAATATTAATGTAGGTTATGTAGCGTTCGCTGGAAACAAGGGGGGTTATATAACGATGGAGGGGAGTGTTAGTAATGGGATTGTGAGTTTCGAACAGATATCGTATGTGAAACAAATTGACTATAATTTGTTGAGTGTGAGTCAGATATGTGATAAGAAGTTTTCAGTTAACTTTGATGACAAATCTTGCTACATACTGAAACCCGATTTTGTTATTCCGAAAGAATGGATCATGTTGAAAGCTCCAAGACTGAATAATCTATACATTCTTGACATGATCTTTATATCCAAGGGTACTGAAAAAGAATCTATCATGTGGCACAGAAGGATGGGGCATATTCACGTAAGAAAGATGAATCATTTGATGAAGAACGGACCTGTTGAGGTCATGAATGTGAAGCATTTTCATCTTAATGACAAATGTGTGAGTTGAAAAAAGGGAAAACAGCACAAACAGTCCCACAAACCCAAGAAAGTAAACTCAATTGAACTTCCACTTGAACGTTTACACATGGATCTTTTTAGACCTGTTAAAAGAAAGAGTAACAACGGCGAACTTTACTGTCTTGTGGTTACCGATGACTTTTCAAGATACTCGTGGGTGATGTGCATGCAACACAAGAGTGAAACTTTTGATAATTTGAAAGTTCTATTTACCCAGTTGGAGAATATATATGGATTGAAGATCAAATGAATTAGAAGTGACAATGGGATGGAGTTTAAGAATTCACAAATGGATGCATTGTGCGAATCAAAGGGTATTCATCATGAGTACAGTGCACTGTATACTCCACAACTGAACGGTGTTGCATAAAGAAAGAACATGACTCCAATTGAGGCGGCACGTACCATGCTTGCAGATTCTAACCTTCTAGTTATGTTTGGGAATGAAGCCATTCGTGCAGCATGTTACACATTGAATCGTGTGTTCACGGTGAAGAATTTTGGCAAAACTTCTTACGAACTGCTTAACAGACGATAGCCGAACTTGGAGTTTCTAGAACTTTTCGGGGCGTCATGCACTATGTTGAATCCTAACGAGAAATTCGGTCCTAAAGCTGAAGAAGGTTACTTTGTTGGATGCATGACACAATTAAAACGCGTATTTAACAAGAAAACTAAACAGGTTGAAGAGTAGGTGAATGTTGAAGTTCAACTTTACACTCAGAATGTTCAAGGTAGTGGGCCCGATTGGATGTTTGACTACAAGGAACTATTCGAGTCGATCAATTTAGAAAGTATGGTTGAAGAAGTTGTTTTACGATTATATTACGAGTGTGAGGATGCAGTACTTCACTGTTAATACGTCCGATCACCGTAACTCCTCCAGCAGCGGCATCTAATGATACCAATGCTCCTGTTAATGAAGAAGAGGTTTTCCATGAAGCTTCTACAACTCTTGATTCATCCGAGTCGGAAGACAATGATGATGAGTTCAGTGAAGCTATTTTAGATCATGCTACAGTCACACCAGCAGTGAACCCAAATCTAGATGTTGCATCTTCATCTAATACGGGTAATGATATGGAGACAGTAGAGAATCTCAATGTTCAAGCGGTTATTCCTATTCCTGATCATCCGGAATCTCGGATTCATCAGATTCATCCGCTTGAACAAGTTATAGGTGATCCAGGTAGCAGCGTGATGATGAGAGGGCAACTTAGACATGCAACTTCACATGACAATATTGGAGCCCTTGCACTGTATGCAAAAATACATAAATCTGGTTGTCAAAATGATTGGTCTTTTGTTTGTTATGTTTCGCAGGTGGAGCCGCGGACGTACAAGGATGCTTTACAAGATGATTCATGGGTAGAAGCTATGCAGCAAGAACTACTTCAGTTTCAGAAACTCGGAGTCTAGACGGTGCCAGATTTACCACCAGACCAAAAGAAAATTGGCACTAAGTGGGTATTCAAGTGCATGAAGGATGATCAAGGCGTTATTGTTAGAAACAAAGCTCGATTGGTTGTACAAGGTTTCCGTCAAACAGAAGGGATTGATTACAATGAAGTCTATGCACCGGTTGCACTCATTGAAGCTATCCGAATGTTTCTTACGTATGCATCTTACAAGAGATTCAAGGTGTATCAGATGGATGTCAAAAGCGCTTTTCTGTACGGTGTGGTCAAGGAAGTAGTATATGTTGGGAACCCACCAGGTTTTGAGGATCCTATCCACGAAGATAAGGTCTACAAGCTTAATAAAGCTTTGTATGGTTTGCACCAAGCTCCAATACAATGGTATGAGGAGCTTAGCATATATCTTCTCTCCAAAGGATTTAAACGAGGTTTGGTAGACTGTACCCTGTTCACAAAATGAACAGATGGTGACTTGCTTCTTGTTCAGATATATGTTGATGACATTATATTTGGTTCTACTAATGAACTGTTGTGCAAAGAATTTGAACGAATCATGCAGGAAAAGTTCGAGATGAGTGTTATGGGAGAAATGCAATTCTTTTTAGGCTTGCAGGTGGATCAATTGTTAACGGGCATCATTATTCACCAGTCAAAATATGTTTGTGAAGTCTTGAGCCAATTCCAGATGGATGATTCAAAGCCTATTGATACTCCTATTCCAACCAATCACGGGATTGGAGTTGATGCTAAGGGGGAGCTCATTGAACCCCTTACATATAGAGCCATCGTCGGATCTTTGATGTATTTGACTGCATCTCGGTCGGATATAATGTTTTCAACATGTCCCTGTGCTAGATTTCAATCGAAGCCGAAACAAAGTCATCTTGCAGCAATCAAACGAATCCTAAGATAACTGAAGGGTTGACCCTCGCGTGGACTATGGTACCCTAATGATGATAATTTTGACTTTATTGCTTTCAGTGATGCAGATTTTGGCGGATGTGATATTGACGCAAAATCTACAACGGCTGGATGTCAATTTCTGGGGAGCAGGCTTGTGACCTGGCAGTGCAAAAAGCAGACAGCAGTTGCATTATCTACATGTGAAGTTGAAAATGTGGCATCCTCGAGTTGCTGCTCACAGGTTTTGTGGATAAAACAGCAGATGCGCGACTACGGGTTGCAATTTCTTAAACCCCTCCCCCTTCATTGCGATAATGAACCAACCATTGCACTCACTAAAAACACTGTTAATCACTCTAAGGCTAAGCACACCCGAATTAAGTATCACTTTATTTGTGATTGCTAAGCTAAAGGTTTGATTGATATGATCAAAATCCACACTGACAATCAGAGATCTGATCTTTTTACCAAAGCTTTTGACAAATCAAGATTTGAATTTTTATTAAAAGCTAATGGTATTAAAGAAAAACAAGACTGATCGTCACCTCAGTTTATCATTTTATATTGTTTTTATGTTTTCAGAAAATTTAAATTTAAATATATATATATATATATAAATATATATATATGTTTTTTATTTCAGGGGAGCATTTTATTCAGAAAAATCAAGAACATTAAAAATTTCAAAATCCATAAAAATCAGTAAATCAAAATTGATTTTTCCTGGAGAAAAAGAAGAAATGATAGTACAACAGTGAGGATCTATTACATACTAGAGAAATGAAAAAGTTAAAATGCTTGATAAATGTTGACTTTGAGTGATGTGCTGATAGGCTTCGTAGACTTACTACTGCGTGCCTGATACATACATACTAGGCTGTTTACTATGTGGATGAACACCTCATGGGCATATGGTCTTGGTACCGTAATTTCGTCTGATAGGATTTGTACAAATTTCGGAGGTTTTGGGTTGTTGTGTTATTTGCTATCTGGGGATAGCCTCTCTGATCTTTTGTCGTAATACTTATGGACCTAGATTAGGCAGGATATCTTAATAATAGAGCTTTATTGCCAAAACCTAAAGTAACCGAATTGAGGAGCTTTAAAGTGTGATGATAATCAAAGATTATCTAATGCATCGTATCTAATCACTGATGAAAATCATGATTGATATATGACCTCACCATGGTAGAATTCACATGTCACTTTGTAGCATTGATTTGCTGACCTATACACCTCTGTGCCTCATACCTTGTAAATACAGATAAAAATAGCATAATCACGCGTTACAATGGATATTTATGCAAAATTCCTTGATACGGAAGTATGTTGTGCGTGTGGGAACCACATGTGAATTAGTTTATACTACACATATTAGTATCAGTTTATAGCATTGCATAACAGTCTGCATGTGAGTTTATGTGGAAAACAATATCAGCAGTTGCGAAAGTTACATTGTCAGTACAGTTTTAAATGAAACAGAACAATGGTGTGATGTGATCTCTCATAAATTGATATGATCCTCTTACCGGAAAATCACAAAAATGTTTATTGCTTTCTGTTGATTTAGTTCATATATACAACAAGTTAAAAAGATTTTCGGTGTGTTTTGATATAAATTTAAAAAATTCAAAAAAAAAAAATTTACAATTCTGCTTTATTTTCGATAACCTATGGTGATTGATATCATTCTCTGGAGTTTGACACACCAAATTGATATATTCTTCAAATGTGAAATGATGAATGTTTGAAAGTTTAAATGGTGTAAAATGACAAAACGGGATTCGAATTTGATATTTGGTAAAAAATTCATTTTTCCAAAATTCTAAGTCGACCTTTCGAGAGGTTGAATGGAGTTTTGAGTCTTTGATTCGAACCTTAAAATGAGGTCGAATGGAAGTGTTTGATTGATTATTTTTCATTCGAGCCTTTTCTTTTTCATTCGAACCTTTAGGTAGGTTGAATGAAACTGAAAATTTTCCATTCGAACCCATGAGAGGGTCGAATGGAAGCATCTATATATATATGTTATCAGTCCATTCAAACCCCATTCAATTTTTTTTCAAAATCTTATTTTACCAAACCCTTGTTGCTCGTTTTCTTTTCACCTTGGATTTTGTTCCCTGATACTTTGTGATCATAACCATCCAAAAATTGCACGTAATCATCCATGGAATAGCCCAGAATCATTGGACAACAATTGGACATTGATAAACACTTATCGATGGTTTTAGGGGGATAAAATTCAAAAATCCAGAGTTTAATCATGTAATTGAACTGAATTGATGTTTAAACCCTAGATTTTAGGTTAAAACCATTAATAACTGTTTAATTGGAACAATTGGTCATGGGTAAAGCTTAGTCAGCCATGTTAGGATCTTCAGAAACCAAAATTTGATGTTAAACAAGTATAATTTGAAATTTTGGTAATTTTGAATTGGATCATTTTCTTTTCGACCAACTTGAAGGTCGAATGAACACAGTTTGGGTCGAATGGAATTTTTATTCCTCATTCGACCTAACAATTTTTCTGGTTCGAACCCACAATTGGGTCGAATGGAGAATTGTTTTGACCAAAATTTCAATATTATCCGAATTAATGAATTATAGTGTTTACTTGTTTGTTTTTGCAGGATATCATGTATAAACAATCTGATCAAGAGATTCGAGAACAGGCAACACTAGTAGTTTGATTTGGTTTCTTCTTTTTAGTTTTCTGAATCTGAACAAACTTCCCCAGCTTCTTATGAAAATCACAACCCGCATTGACATCCCATGCAAAACATAAGAATACCACACGTTGGTATTTAGCAACCTGCTCACTATCTTTCTCTTCATAGTAAATCGGATTGTAATATAGCATGATAATATCCTCATGAGAGCAATTGATTAACCACATCGGGTCAAAGATAGGTATCTTCTTCAAGTCATTCATCCCATCCTTCAAAACGATAATAGCCTCTGCCGTCTTCTAGTCATAGTACCACCACATAAAGTCTTTAGAGAAATGTTGTGGAATAGGCATCAAAGGTATATGTTTCAAAACAGTCGGTGGTTTATATTTCAAAGTCACCTTGTTCAACCCCGTAATTTGATCTTTCTCCTTCTTGTGAACTATCCGTTTAGGATACTGAGGGGTGAACACTTCCCATTTCCTTCTGCTCTCTCTCGGCATGCGATCTGCAAAGTACCCAACAAGATTGTTGTTTACTGAAGCACCTGACATTGTATGTCTGCAGATATCGCGAACAACCCAATAAGGTTGTGTCTTTATGTCATGGAATCTGTTGAAGTACAGAATTCCTTTCTCCCACTTCAAAGCGACACACATCAGCTGTCTCAAGTATTTCCATCCGAGAGCTTTGCCTTTGAACAATTCATTATGAAATTTATAGAAACTGCCCTGAACTTCAGTCTTAGGGCGGTTAGCTTCTTTTTCTTTAAGCTTCCTCAGCAAGTCTTTCAGATCGTCTGATTGTTCAACATTTGGCTTTTGACAATCCGAGTTCTTAAACACTTCTTCAACAAACTTCTTGCTTTTCTCACGAGCAAGTTTCTCAGCTTGACTTAGCAACTCTTAAGAGAATTCAGGAAATCCAGAATCTTTATCATTTTTGAAGTATTCTGGATATTCCTCACTTGTAATATCCTCCATCTCAACTTCTTCAAATACTGGAACATCTCTATCATCAAAGTGATTTCATGCTTCTTTCTCAGGAATGTTTGGAATTTGGTTCTCACTCATCAGCTCTTCAAGAGATTTACCAGCCTGTTTAGCTAATCCTTCAAGTATTTCTTTAGTCACAGCTGCAGAAACTTCTCCATCTTCCAAATCAGGATCATTATACTCCAGTTCAAACCTCATATCATCTGACTCAAAAATCTCTGGAAACCTACCAGCCATCTCAATCGTCCAGACTCTATCAGTCAACATCTGGCGATATAATTTCTTGTCCTTCTCAGATAAAGATCTAATTTTCTCATTCCAGAATATGTCATCATCGTCAGTATTGCCACCAGGAGCTTTTGAACTAGACTCTCCTGCATCTATTCCTGTTTCTCTCTTCTCATACTTATACTTATCAGTGTCATCATCATCATCATCATCACTATCAGCAGAGCTATTACCATCACCAGAATCATCACCTGAACCATCTTTATCATCACCATCTTTCTTCTTCTTCTCAGGAACATCACCGGCATCCTGTTCAATGTAACACCCTGCCCCTCTCATCACCAATATTGTCCGCTTTGCCCATCCAGAGCTCACGGATTTGTTTTTGGTTGCCCAAGTGGAGACTTCCCAGGAGGTCACCCATCCTGAAATTTCTCCCACCTGAGCACGCTTAACTGTGGAGTTCTCCTCTCATCCACTAACATTAAGCCCCAAAACGCGTTGGTGATTTAAGAGGCAAGACATTACTTATGAACCAAGGATCTCTCCTGGCCACGGCCGATGTGGGATTTCCTGGGGTGTCACATTCACCCCCTGTTAGAGTCTCATCGTCCCTGATGAGGTGTGTTCCTGGGGTGTCACATTCACCCCCTGTTAGTGTCTCATCGTCCCTGATGAGGTGTGCACCCACCATCCCGAACGGCACAGGAGTGGCTCTGATACCAATCTGTTGGTATCAGAGCGATTGGTTATAGTGAACTAGGACTGCATGTTGAGTCTAGTCTATAATCATCATAGCATAAGTACACTCACAACTTAAGTGCACAACTAGCTATTAGCTACATATATCTACAACATATGATTTCAGGAGATATGTTATCTTCTAATTCTAGACTTAATTCTTAACACGTCAATGGTGGGAACCTAGGGTTACACCAGGTGGCGCAATACTGGGAGTAATATCCTAATTAACCTCATGGACGAGGAGACAACTATAGTACAAGGGAGGGAGCCCTTGCGAGCGTTGTGGCGCACGTACACAGGAAGCTGCACGATGCGCATGACGTGGTACCATTAAATCAACTATGAAGGAATTCGAATACTGAGACTTATCCTATTTCACTGAGCAAGGGGACAATTAGATTCCGTTCCTTGTTACTTGATCTTTCTTACTCCCATTCGAAACTCAGACGGGACTAGGTTACGCATATAGAACTTATTTCCTACTTTAGTACCTTACGCCTAGTATGAGCGGGCGGACGTATGACTGCATATCCCTGTTACTCATAAGTATATGGTAGATTCATGGGAACACATTAGATCGGGACTTGTTACACACACTCTTGGGGAGTTACGTAAAGCCTGCGATGTAATGCAACATCACAAGGGAGGATGAAACCTACTAATGGCTGATGGCCACGATTGGAGGAACGAGTGGTACAGCTTACCACTAAACTGGTTCACATAGGACTAGAGAAGGAGATTGTACGTGATGAGAACCATAACACTGACATTCCAAAAGAGGAAGGATAAGAGATGGAAGGGGAACCTGAGCAGGACGAGCACATGGAATGTGAGGATGAAGGCTCTACTATCTAGACAGAGCATGGCGACGATTGGCTCTTACCTTTTCTTACCTATCTTTTCTTTCATTTCCCTTTGCTAACTTAGATAAGACTGAGTTCTTATGATCAACGATAGGGTGGTTGAGGCCCTCGCATCTTTCCAAGCTAGTAAAGATCTATTTTGCTAAATCATTCTTTTCCCCTGACTTCCACATTTGAACTTTCTTATACCTTGAACGCACATCGTATTTTCAAGCCTTTTATTGGTTGTAAACCTCGATAACTCCAACGGAACTGAAGGAGACCGTCTGATTGCTTCGATGGTATAAGTCTTTACCATGTGCATTTGCCCCAGGTAGGATGGGGTAATGTATGTTGCATGCACACTCGATGGGTTACAAATACTTGGATGGAGAACGTAACACCCTGTGGTGAAATCTAGAAATTTTGTTATATAAGGACGGATGGGTCTGAGATCGACGCCTACACTACCAAGCTACAGGAGATAGCCACTATAGGCTTAAATCTATTTAACCTACCTTATAAATACCGAAAGGGTGGGCCCCTCAGATTCGTGGCTTGGCCACTGCAGCTCACCTACAAATCTTTCACTTGACTCGCAAACTCACAGATGAGACTGCCGATCATGGTACTTTTCTGAAGCATGGTGTTTCATTTTCTACTGTTGGTGATAGCAAGAGAACATGGGATAGTGTGAGGTATAAGTCCTGCAACAACAACAACCGTAACGGTAGCAACAACAACGGGGCTGGGGAAGAGCATTTGTGATTGGCCTGGGGAAAGCTAGGACTGATAACAATGTCGTGATGGGTATGTGCTCCTTGAATGACACTCTTGCTTCTATTTTATATGATACTGGTGCGGACTATAGTTTTGTTTCATCGAAACTTAGTAAACAATTAGGGATGGTTCCTACTCTTCGAGATACCCCATACTCGATTGAACTGGCTGATAGGAAGCCTGTCGAGGTAACCCATATACATCGTGACTGTAAGCTCGAGTTGAATGGGCAATTATTTGCCATCAACCTCTTACCTATCACCCTAGGTAGCTTTGATCTCGTGGTTGGCATGGACTGGTTGTCCAAGCAACACGCTGAAATTCTCTATCAGGAGAAGATTGTTCGTATTCCCCCTCCCAAGTGGAGAACTTTTATCTATACAGGGTGATCGTGGTGGTGCCATGGTAGGCATCATCTCCTATCTGAAGGCCCGGAAGTGTATTCGTAAGGGCTGTCCAGCCATTTTGGCTAACATATCAAGTACTCGAGCTGGAACTGAAATCAAGATTGAGGACATCCCAGTGGTGCGAGATTTCCCAGATGTCTTCCCAGAGGAATTACCTGGACTTCCACCCATTCGTCAAGTGGAGTTCGAGATTGACCTTGCACCTGGAGCAGCGCCAGTTGCATGCGCACCATACCGTTTAGCACCAGGTGAACTTCAAGGGACTATCTACCCAACTCTAAGAGCTATTGGATAGGGGTTTCATTAGACCTAGTTCTTCGCCATGGGGAGCTCCAGTTCTGTTTGTTAAGAAGAAAGACGGGAGCTTTCGCATGTGCATAGATTATCGGGAGTTGAACAATGAGACAATTAAGAATCGTTACCCTTTTGCCTCGTATTGATGACTTGTTTGACCAACTGCAAGGGTCGAGCTTCTACTCTAAGATTGACTTGAGGTCAGGATACCATCTACTGAGAGTCCGAGAAGAGGATGTGGCAAAGACGGCGTTTCGAACTCGTTATGGACATTATGAGTTTTTGGTAATGCCATGTGGGCTAACTAATGCACCGGCTGTGTTCATGGATCTAATGAACCGTGTGTGCAAGCCCTACTTGGACAAATTCGTCATAGTGTTCATAGATGACATATTGATTTACTCCAAGAGCAGGGAGGAGCACGAGCAGCACCTGCGGCTAATCTTGGAACTACTGAGGAATGAGCAGCTGTATGCAAAGTTTATCAAATGTGACTTCTGGATTCGAGAAGTCCAATTCCTTGGGCATGTGGTCAACGAGGCAAGAATACATGTGGACCCAGCCAAGATTGACGCTATCAAAAGCGGGAGGCTCCTAGGACCCCTACTGAAGTGCGCCAATTTCTTGGTCTCGCTGGTTATTATCGCAGATTTATTAAGGGATTTTCTAAGATCGCTCAACCTCCTACCGCCCTAACGCAGAAAGGTATTACGTATAAGTGGGGAGATGCCCAAGAATCCGCCTTTCAGCTACTAAAGTCCAAACTTTGCAGCGCACCGATATTATCGTTGCCTGAGGGTACAGAGGACTTTGTAGTATATTGTGATGCGTCTATCCAAGGTTTAGGGTGCGTACTGATGCAACGTGATAAGGTAATTGCATATGCATCGCGGCAACTGAAGGTCCATGAGAAGAATTACCCCACTTATGATTTGAAACTGGGAGCGGTGGTTTTCGCTCTCAAAATCGGGAGACACCACCTCTATGGAACAAAGTGCACAATTTTCACTGATCACAAGAGCCTTCAGCATATATTCGATCAGAAAGTGCTGAACATACGACAACGTCGCTGGGTTGAACTTTTGAACGATTATGACTGTGCCATCAAGTATCATCCAGGGAAAGCTAACGTAGTAGCTGATGCCCTCAGTCGAAAGGAAACGAAACCCAAAAGAGCGCGAGCCTTACAACTCACCATTCATTCTAATCTTCCTGATAAGATACGTGAAGCACAGGGTGAGTCATTGAAGGAAGAAAACATCAGGCTTGAGACCCTACATGGTGCTGATAAGCACTTGGAACTGAGAACAGACGGTCTGCAGTACTTCATGAATCGAGTCTGGATACCACGATTTGGGGATCTCAGACAACTGGTGCTCGATGAAGCACATACCTCTCGCTATTCGGTACATCCTGGTTCGGACAAGATGTACCAAGATCTTAAGACTCTATACTGGTGGCCAAACATGAAAGCCGAGATAGCCACTTATGTTAGTAAGTGCTTGACTTATGCGAAGGTTAAGATTGAATATCAAAAACCTTCAGGCTTACTCCAACAACCAGAGATTCCGATGTGGAAATGGGATGGAATTTCCATGGACTTCATTACAAAGCTTCCTAGAACAACAACGGGCCATAACATGATTTGGGTTATCGTGGACCGTTTAACCAAATCGGCCCACTTCCTGGCAATAAAAGAAACGGATTCGTTATACAAGCTGGCGAACCTATACATCAAGGAGATAGTCTCTAGGCATGGGGTGCCTACTTCCATTATATCTGATCGCGATGGGCGATTCACTTCTCGTTTCTGGACTACTCTCCAAGATGCTCTAGGAACTCGTCTTGATATGAGCACAGCCTATCACCCACAGACGGATGGACAAAGTGAACGTACCATCCAAACATTAGAGGATCTGCTACGAGCGTGCGTGGTGGACTTTGGTAATAACTGGGATAAGCACTTGCCCTTAATCGAATTCTCTTATAACAACAGTTACCACACTTCGATACAGTGTGCGCCTTTTGAGGCACTTTACGGGCGCAAGTGTAGGTCTCCCATCTGTTGGACTGAGGTTGGGTATAGCCAACTAACAGGTCCCGAAACTCGTGCACGAAACTTCTGAGAAGATAGTGCAAATTAGAAACCGGATGGCTGCTGCTCGGGATCAACAGAAAAGTTATGCTGACAAACGTAGAAAACCTTTGGAGTTCCAGGTTGGGGACAAGGTTTTGTTAAAGGTGTCACCTTGGAAAGGAGTGATACACTTTGGGAAACGAGGGAAGTTAAATCCCCGATACGTCGGACCTTTCGAGATTGTTAAAAGGATTGGTCCAGTAGCTTACCAACTAAATCTACCGGATGAACTCAGTGGAGTACATAATGTATTCCACGTCTCAAACTTGAAGAAATGCTTATCAGATACGACACTGGTAGTGCCACTGGAGGAGATCCAGGTGGACGATCAGCTACGGTTCGTGGAAGAACCAGTGGAGATTCTTGAGCAGGGCGTCAAGAAACTCAGACAAAGCACTATACCTATTGTTAAGGTACGGTGGAATTCCCGTCTAGGACCGGAATACACGTGGGAGCGCAGAGATCAGATGCGGCTCAAATACCCACACCTCTTTACTGAACCTGAAATCGTACATAGATCAAACGCGGAACATAAAGCAGCTCTTTCAAAGTGAATTTCGGGGCGAAATTCCTTTCAACTTGGGGATGATGTGACATCCGGGAACCAAGCACACATTTTTATAGCTAGCTTTATTGTTTACTTGATGAATTTCGGGACGAAATTCTTTTCAACTTGGGGATGATGTGACACCCCGCATTTTCAGGTTAATACTTTTACTGAACTCTAGTTAACTTACATGTTCATACATGGCTAGATACTTAACTAGGGTTAGTTAAGTAGGTTTAACATATGTTAGAAGATGTTAACATATGTTATAAGTAGGAAAATCCTTGTTAAACACACACATGAGTCCTGTATCCCAAACGTTGGTGAATTATGTGACATACATAGCAATAATATATACAATTGAATTATGGTGAACATGAAGTACGTGCTTATGTGAATTACATGTTTTTGTGAATGATCGCCTAACTGAAAGGTAATGCGTAGATTATGCAAATTACATGCACAACATGAGTAATATGCTATGTAATAATAAAAACAATGGTTTTTTCTACAATTTAGAATGGTTAATAATATTGGGTCCGGTATTGGGCTAGAACATGGTTAACGGGTCAAGTTAATAGACTAGAAGGGCCCTAATACCAATTGCTTGGGGAACAAGCAAAGCCATCTTATAATTAGGAGGCAAGAAAAAGATAAAACCCTACTTCTTCTTCTTGTTTGTGCCGTGCGAAACCTCCACCCCCTTCTCTCTTGGCTTTCAAGCAATCAAGTAATCTTTCACCTAATCAAGCTAGTTCGGGTTTAATCTCAAGGCTCTAGGGAGTTTTAGCATTTCAAGGTATACATCCTTATGATTTTTGATGAATTATAATACTTGAAAAACCATAAAAACTCTAAAAATAATATATGTAGAATCGCATGTATGTATGTGTAGGAATTCTTGGATGTTCTTGATGATTTGATGATGATTGTTATTAGTAGCCATGATTAGGGTTTTCACATGATAACATATGTGTTTTGCTATGATTAATATGGTGTTTAATCAGTACTATAGGTGTTATACATGTATTAGGGATGTTCATGAAAAATTAGGGTTTGTAGATTACTTGGGAGGCAAGTTTAAGATTCTGGCAGATTCGGTTGAACGTTTTGTAGGGGCTGTAATGGGTTGGTAAATTGATTGTTTTGATGATTTCTTTGCATGATTGTAATGTAAAAGGTCTTAGCTTTTCATAATGGGCAAAACCATCAGATTTGGACATCGTTTGAGTCGTTTTTGGAATTTTAATTGATTAGAGGTCATATCAGATTTTCGGATTTGTAAATTGGGTTAACTTTAAATGGTCATAACTTGAGATTTACAAGGAGTTAGGTTATGAAATTTTTACAGAAGGTCAATGTTGGAAAAATAGAGCTTTTACAAGTGGATTCATCCCGTTTGGATGAACACACAATCTTTGAGAATTTTTCTACTAAACTGACCTGTTGAGGAAATTTTCTGGACATAGCTGTGTTGTACGAATTTTCATAATTTTTGTGTTTGGAATTAAGACAAAACAAAAATAGGTATTGTCAAGTGAATCCCAAATAAAATTCCGTAAACATTTGGGACTCTAATTCATTCGTTAAGTATTTTAAATAAATTGTTTTTCACAGCGCACAATCTGTCCTAAAAACGCAGATTGTGTACGGGGTCTTTATGTGACTGTTTGGAGTTTTATGTGGTATGTAATTGACATGTACTTGTGTGAAAACTTGTATGAGATGTAATTGATATATTAAACTGATAATAATCACTATGACCACCAACGGGATACGTAGGACATACTTGAGCATGTAGAGTCATTAGGTGTCACTACACGGTTTTGAACATTTAAAGGTCTTGGATAAACGAGCTATATGGTGTCGTCTTTGTGGATAACAATGATTATCGACTGGACTTTGATACTTTTGCTTCACTTCAACCTCGTGCCTTTTGTGTCTCGTGTACGGGCAGTGAGCAAGTAAATGCCCTCTCTCCCCGCACTTAAAATACGCACGGTATTCCTCAAAGTTTTTCTTGGCATTTGACTTTGCATAAGTAGCGATAGGATATTGATCATCCACACACTTTCTTCTTAAACTCTCAGGAGCTGGGTCCTTTGAGTAAGTCGGCTCAAGAAAACTATTCGCCTTCTCCTTTGGCTTAATAAACTCTGTGACATGAACCTTTGATTCTTTTGGAACATCCAAATAATTTTTCTTTAAAACCTCTGGAGGTACATCATTTCTTCTCTCATGTTTTGGGAACCAAATGGTACTCTCCTGCCAAATTTTCTCTATCTTGGAATAATTGGCAAACCTAATTGGATATTCTTCGTCAGAAATTATCTTATCGGATCCTTCCATCCGATAGAAAACTTTGACGGGTTTGTCACATTGTTCATTCTTCTCAACCTGCTTAACTGACTGATTCACTCGATGAGCGTTAGCCATTGGATGGATAATCTGAGAAGGTGACACCGGTTCATTGGTGATAATGTGATTTTCAGCAGGAATATCACGCACGTTCTCAGATTTATCCTCCTCAGAGTCGGAATCATCAGTTACAGCAATCACACCTTCATCATTTAGTCCGATGTAGAGTCAGACTTAACTACTCTCCGGTGTTATTGAATGCAAAGTATGATTTTCAAACAACACTTGAGATGGGACTGCCTTGTAATTTGCACTACTTGACTGTGAAGGCTTCTCAATAATTTGGTCAATAACATATGTGATATGTTTGTAGCTTTCAAGCTTCTCGTTGACTTTCTCAGTAAAGCACTTGATGGTAGCCATTTCAAGTTTTGTTTCTTCTAATTCATTGATATAATTGTTAATAGCTAATTGTTTTAAAGATAATGTCTTTTTAAGACCTGAAATGTCTTTCTTATAATCATCAAGCACCTTATTGAATTCTCGTGCTTCTTTTTTATACGATTGACAGTTGATCTTAGCACTCTCAAGCTGAACCCTTAGGTGCTTTTTATCCTCTGTCAATCTATCGCATGCACCACAATACTTTTCACTGTTCATATCTAAAGAAGATTCATAACTTACCTGTCCTGGAGGCTCTGTCATCGCCATCAATGCAAAGTGTGCTTCCTTTCCAGCAGAGAATTTAGAATAGTCGACTCTGGTAAAAGCATCATCCACAATGCAAGATTTGCGAGTCATCAGAAAATCAGCTTTGGCTAGAAGTTCATCAATATCATCATCTAGTGCTATTGAATACACTCCACGTTCGACCAAAAACTCCCTGGTTCGACCTAAAAATCACACTCTCGACCGTTTCTTCCTAGGTTCGACCCTTTTCATTTTGAAAAATGGTTATACTATGAAAATCAGTTATTTTGATCCAGAATTTTCAAATGTTGATGAAATTTGATGATCTTATGCAGGTTTTGCTTCGTAATGGATTTGGAACAAGTTTAACAAAGAAAATTTTGAATTTTATCCATGAAAACAAGTTCAAATCAATCAATATTCACCAATTTCAAATGTTCAATGAAAACAGAAAAGTTTTGATCAAAATTGGGTCCAAATCAACAAAAATATTATCAATTCGTAGTTGTTTGATCCTTATGGCTCTGATACCACTTTGTATGTGAATAGGATCGGATCTACAAGCAAAGATTATGATCAAACAAGTTCAATTCGGGTGCGGAATCCCTGAATTGATTACGAAATGATAATATATCTAGCAAAACACGCAAATCATCTCAAACATTTTCATTTCATTGATAAACATTATGATTAACATTTTACAAGGATGTTTATAATGATAGATATCAGTTACAGACTCAACAAAACCCTAGGGAGATGACACACTCAGAGAGGGAAACAAAAATGACCAATAATTAAACTTAGAAAATGATTCAACCTATATATAGACCTGCACATTCGACCATTCATTTGGGCGAATGTGCAGGTTCGACCATTCAATGTGGGCGAACCAACATATATGTACAATCAAAACTTCATTCGACCTCTCTGAGCTCCCTTCGATCAAACTTATCTACATTCGACCGTCTTGTTTCCACCTTCGGCCATTCCTAATCAACAAAACATATTAGAGTTTGCAATTCAATAGCACTATTCGCCCTTCGTGTATCTACAAAAATAGATATCGTAATAAAGAACAATGAAAAAAACTCACTTGCGGCAAATGATCTTGACTTGATTATTTCCTTGCAAAAGACATCAAAGAAGGTTCGATGATTCCTCCCCTGAACCTCAAAAACATGTGAAGAGTAGATTCTGAACAGGCAATGCCAATTATAACAGATTATAACAATAAAAAGCGAAAATTACATTCTAGATTCAAGAAAACAACCAAGAACCTAAAACAAGTCAAAATACAAAAAATTGTTTAATTAGAACTGCAAAATCAGCCACACTTCTTCATGTTCTAAAGCTTTTATACTTTTTTTGGGAAATGATAGCTGCCTTAATTTTGGGGCTTCATTCGGTGCAAGTTTTGCTCTATCTTTCTTAACTAGGCAGGTGTTTTTTTTTTTTTGTTAAGAAAACCTTAGTCCAAAAGATTCTTGAGCTCCCAATTCTTGAGAGCTCCAAGAGTTTACAACATCTGGTTCAGAATCTTTGCCCTTGAAACTGAATGATTTGATCAAACTTTTAACTTCATCGCCTTCCTGAAAAGACAAAAAAAAAGTTGTTTTTTTTCTTTAAAAGGATAATATTTGCTGAAACCAGCCCACCCCCTGAATTGGTTTAGAACAGCTAAAATGCCTAGGAACCAGCCTCGGCAACCTTAACTATGTCTAAAACAACTAAAAATGGCATGTTTTTATTACTATTTTCTTACAATTAAATGGGCTGCCAAACCACACTCGTCCTAGTCAAGAATCCGTTTTGTCCCAAACAAATTTACTACTTTATAAAAATAACTTGTTTTGACCCAAATCTGTCTTAAAAAGTGTGTTACGTATGCTGCTAGTTGTCCAGAAGACCAGAACCATTTTCAAACTAACTTAAAAAATCAGATGAGAGGTTTAATAATAACTTTTTGTAAACATGTAATAAGAATTAGACCTACAAAGAATACATTTCAAACTAATAGTACCTGACAGGAGATGTGAGTTATTGTAATAAGAAGCAGATCTACAAAGAATCGACAAAGTAAGCATCCGAAAGAAAGAGAGAACAACAAATAATGCCTTGTGTTATTGACAAAAGAGCAACCTTACCCTCATTGAATCACCATGCGTTGCAAATTTGATCAAAAAGTTCCACATCAAAAGCATATATCATCACAATTGGCAAATGGGTTGGTGTCAAGATGACCTATAAAGGGTTAAAAATATGAGAACAATAAATAATTGCAACTCCGTGAACAACTTCCAACATTGACTTGCAATTTCGAGTACACAAAAAAAGCTCCCTTCGCATCGGACTTAGATCTAGACGTGTCTTTCTTGTTTCATCAACCATATCTCCTCTTGAAGGTGCTTAATCCTAAACAATAAAGAAATCCATTGTGGCTGAAAATAAAATCAACTAACTGATTATATGTCAAAAAGAAAAACATCCACAGTGATAGAAGAAAATAAAATTCAAAAACTCCATTTCCAAATTCATCCACCAGATACAAAACCATATGAACTTGGGAAATGAAAGCCCCAGATCCAAAAAATAATATCTATTCATACTCAAATGGTTCAGCGTATCGACTCATACTCACTTTGTAAACTGATCCATTACTTTAACGATTTCAACAACAACGTGGTGACTTTATTCGATAAGAAAAAGGAATAGACGAATTATATAATGGAATAAAATCATTACTTTCAAAACCAAACCTAAAAATTCTCATATCATACCTTGGACCTCTTGAATGAACAGGGTATTGCAGCCTATAGAAGTTCAATTATGTGCAACGTTATTTATATTGTTAAAATACAAGTAAACCATGAAGCTAACAACTTAATGAAATATGGATATTAAACCCCACCCACCCCGCATAATCTCTTGCTAGGTATACAAAACCAAAACAAAAACGACTATAATAACCAAAAATAGAATTACTAAACTTTAGTGTATGGTTGAAAGGCTTTGGTGAGATTATATGATGCACAAGATGCTGCTTATAGTATCATATGTATATTAATGGTTTAATACAGATTTAGGTTCACATCATTAGAGCAAACAGTACACTCAGAAGACAAACTTGGCTTTAAAATAAGGCAACCATCATGAAAAGCCCTCAGTTGCCCGAATCATGAACCTAGACTTTGGATTTGTTGTCTATGGTTGCTATCTTGAGACCCTAGGCTTAAAAAGAAGGAAACCATCATAAATAACTTACATGAAAGCTTTTGGTGCCATACCATCATCATCATCCATAACAAATCCAAAAATCATCAGAACCAAAAGATTTTGAGATACCAGGGTGGTTGCCCGACAAACCTGTTTTGCAAAAGAAAAACCAATCAGCATTATTAGCAGACTGCTCTAGGCATATTAGAAGTTAGCACTGAATCTATTAAGATATATAAAACTGATAAAATAAAAATAAGAAGAAAAATATGAGACCATTGTTTTACCTATCCTGAAAAGAAAAAAAAAACAAATCAAGAGAAAACGTGTCCCCAAATCTATCATAGAAACATCAAACCATATCATATCATCCTGATACTGGTGAAGATCGATCAATTAGTGTTCGTGAGGGTTTTGAATGACGAAATAGTGTGACTTACCAGTTACCATTGATGAAGGTCAGATTCTTCATCGATTAGGTGAAAGGCAGTGGAAGTTGTGTTGGTTTCTGGTGATATTTTGTACATCAATGACTATAGTTAAAGGTAGTGACGGTGATGTAGTGATTATTCATGGTGATGCTGGTAGCAGCAGTGATGGGTCTGAAGGGAGAAGACAACAAAGGCGATAGAACAGGGCTCTGAGCTTCTGACGGAGCTCCGGAAACCAACCAGTGGCACCATTGCAGAGACGGTGGTTTTTTTGAAGGGATGGTGGAACAAGGTTCAATTACTCACATTATTTCAACCGATCCTCATGATTCTGATTTCGTCATCATGGTGAACCGATGGTAGAAAATGATGTTGGCATAGGTGGTGGTTGTGGCGGCTGAAATGGAGGCGGATGATGAAGAGAGAGCCCATATATGATGAATGGGGGTGGATAATATGTGGTGAATGAAACCCTAATGTGTTGTATGCATATCCCGTGTTTTCTTGTAGGCTTGTACATCATGCTTCATAGGTTGTACCCTTTTGAAGTTTAAGAGTTTTTATGCATTGATGCTTATACAACATGCTTTCAAGGCTTGTACATTTTTAAAATGTGGCAAATGACCAAAGCTGCCCTTCATATATGCTTATTAATATAGTATAGATATACACAATACATACACTAGGCTTGATAAGAAAAACTATATTTTGTTAAATACCTTCTAGAAGCCGATATGTATACATACATACACGAAAATGCACACAACATGATCAAGAACACATGCTTTTTCCTAGATCCTAGTTATTGATGTGTTACTATCCTAGACTATAAACTACCTAGAGAATGTTTTTGTTCTCTTGTGCTTGGCCGAAATACTAGGAGCACAAGGGACAAAAGAATGACAACTCATGATTCACGTACATACACTCACTAGTCACTTACATAAGCTAACTCCAAGACATGACTCATCACCCTACACACTAGAAATTCTTTGTCTTCACCTAGCCGAAACAACAAGGAAGAAGTTTCAATTACTTGTCACTTTCACCAAGCATTCTAGAACACATCCTTGGAAATGAGTACAATCAACAACTAGAGTAACCAATGATCTATCACTATCAAGGGATAAGACAAATCCATGTCTTAGGAAGTAGGCCGAAGCACACAAGGGGCATCACCATCATCATTAGTTGTCATTCCTATATCTCATAGCACACCTATGACTAGTCCCTTTCATACAATACTTACAAGTACAATACCTTGGGAATAGAAGCTTCAATCGGCCACATGATCTATCACTATCAAGGGATAAGACAAATCCATGTCTTAGGAAGTCGGCCGAAGCACACAAGGGGCATGACCATCATCATTAGTTGTCATTCCTATATCTCATAACACACCTATGACTAGTCCCTTTCATACAATACTTACAAGTACAATACCTTGGGAATAGAAGCTTCAATCGGCCACATGAGGAAGCATGCATGATCCATCACTTTCATAAGACATTTTTCCTATATCTCTTGTCCTCTAATCGGCCGCATGGAAGAAAGCATAGCAAGCTAGATCTTAGTTATCAAACATTTCACTAGAATAAACATTAAGACAAACAATGATCACCTACAAGCTAAGTCCACGATTCCTAACTTGGAAAACCTATACTCTAATCGACCAACTCATTATGATGGAGACTTATCGTGTGTTCAAGAACTTTCACTAAATAAACATACTTACACATCTATGGACATAAGGAAACTAGGTGTTAAGACTACCCTACAATCCACTATAAAAAGGGAGCCAAGATCATTCCTCATTCTTCACACCAACATCTTTCTTTCACTCTCTCTATCTTTCGGATCTTGCTCAACCAAGCCAAAGCCTTGCAAGCTTTTGAAGGTGTCTTTGAGGCCATCCAACATTCAATCACCTTTAGGTAAGGTTACCATGCTTTTAAACTATGATCCAATCTAGTCTACCTTACTTTAATTGGCCCTAGTTAATGTAAACACATGAACACACACGCATTGTCTTAGATCTTGCACTAGTGAATACGCTGTCTTAATATTACATAAATCGGCCTTGTTACAACTTAAGGAGGCCGAAAACTATGTTTCTATTTTCTAAAGATCTCATAAATCACCATGTGTAGCAATTGGTTTTTGTAATACCTAAGATCGCGACCGGGTTAAGGATCTACACAAAGCTTTAAAATCGGCCACCACTAACTAACATATGTTATCAAAGTTAGAACATGTGTTCACATTCAACTAAGGTAAGATTATGTTCTAAACTCATGATAAGGTGTCTAACGTTATCACAAGTACAAAACCAAGGTTCACATAACACAATAACCAAGTCCACAAGTGTCGGGTAGACAAATTGTATGATAAAACTTGTGATTTACCATGCTTTAATAAATCATAGGGCAAGTCTTCTCCAGACGATAGTAGCTACATAATTCGGCTTCCCTAGAACACAAGCATCTTTATCGGGTGAGTTTCACTACTCTTTTCTCAAACACACGCGTCTCGGGTTTGAGACAACTTACTCAACTTTTTCTAGTCCGGTTTGGGACTACTTACACATCCCGGGTTTGGGGTGCTATGACTCCTTGTGTGGGTCGGGCTTTTCTAGTTTCACACTCTGTGTCCTTGATGAACTAAACTGCATTCTATCATGAAAGTCCTCTAAACATGTGGTTGGCCCAACTCGGATCCCGAACCCATTTAAAAGCTTTGGAGGTGTATTTTTGGAAACGGGTCCAAATCAGATCGTGAACTGGTCAGATAAAAACTTTATGATAAACTATTCTAAAAAAAAACTTTATACAATATTTTTGTCACGAGATCAAATCACTGAGTTTTGGGCTGAGCTACACTTGTCAACACTAATCTACTTAAGTCGGTCTTAGCAACTGCCTGTATATTTGTCTATTTAAACTTATTCCCTTAGGCCTTCTTGTATAACGATTTGTGATATTCTTTATCATGTTTTGGTGTATTAATTACGAGCACTCAAGCAAGTCACTATCAAATCCTATGGTCGCAAGTGGTACACTCTACCATGCAAGCAGTTTCCCTACCGCATAGTTTTCACAGTATCTGTTCTAGAGTTCTGAAACCTTGACGGAGAGTGGATTGGAAGAGAAAATAATATATTGATGAAAGATTCAGAGTAATATATACAAGTCATATGATTTCTCAAATGACGAAGGCTTTGGGTTTTGGACTCTAGAGGGTCTCTTTTATGACATCCTGACTGTGTCCAGGTCAGCATATATCTGGATGCAGCAGAGGAGCAGTCAGGACATCTTTGGACACTAAGGTCTCTTTTTGGTGAAAAATGATCTACAGCGCGACAACGAATAACTAGGTCAGCATATATCTGGATGCAGCAAAAGCATTCGTTGCCTAGCATCTCCAGTTCTTTGCTTACACAAAACAGAGGAGATATACGAGTTTTTCAGAAAATGTTTCAGACCTAGACCACAGTGTTATGCTTCGGGACATCACACAAGCATTCAAATAAAAGTTGTACCTGATTCCAAGTGATGTTCCTTACTGAGGTCGTGTCTTATCTTTAAGTACTTCACAAGATCATTTACATTTCAGCCGTCAGGACCAAGCCTACCAGCACATAACACTAGAGCCAAACTATTTCGATACTCGTCTTACATGAGTCAGCCTTAATCCAACTGTGAAAGTTCATTTCATTTCTCATTTTTTAAACAAAATCTTTTTGTATTTTTCTGAGGATACACCCCCCTAAATTTGTGCTTTAAAAATTGAAAATTTAAAAGAGCAAATTTACAACCTAAAATACGAAAAAATAATATTTTTTATGACCAGTTCAGTCCTCGAAATGGAACATCTTGAGCAGTTCTGAAAGAGCTTCAAAACGAGCTCGATCAACAGGTTTTGTAAAAAGATATGTGACATTGTCGTCAGTGTGTAGGAACAATTAAACCTTGGTTAAATGAGTCTCGGATGAAGTGTTCTTTTATAGCAATGTGCTTAACTTTTGAAAATTAACTGGATTTTTCACAATTTGGATAGCTGCATCATTATCACAATAGATGGGAGTAAGAGAGAAATACAAACCGTAATCCACCAGCTAATGTTGTATCCCGATCACCTGAGAGCAGCATGCTGAAGCAGCAGCATACTCAGCTTCCACTGTTGAGACGGAGACTGTTTGTTGTTTTTTACATTGCCAAGCAATAAGCCGATCGCCTAGAAATTGACATCCAGCAGAAGTAGATTTCCTGTCAATGTCACAACCTCCAAAATCACTGTCAGAAAAAGCAATTAATTCAAAAGGAGAATCCCTAGGATACAAAAGACCAAATCTGGGCCTCCCCTTAAGGTATCTAAAGATTCTCTTAATAGCATTTAAATGAGAAATTTTAGGATTAGCATGATAACGTGCGCAATGACACACAACAAACATGATGTCAGGTCTGCTTGCAGTCAGGTACATCAGTGATCCATTCATTGAACGATACAGTGTTTCTTCCACAACTTCTCCTTCCAAATCCTGAGTCAGACCTGGTCTCTCAGACATTGGGGTGTTGGCTGGCTTTACATCATTGAAACCGAACTTTGCAAGAATGTCATCCACGTATTTTCCTTGATGAATCAGGATACCCTTTGAGTTTTGACGAACTTGCAGACCTAAGAAGAATGTCATTTCACCCAGAGCACTCATTTCAAACTACTTCTTCATCACCTCTTCAAACTCCTTGCACAGTGCATCACTAGTGGAACCAAAGATGATGTCGTCCACATAAATTTGCACCAGTATTTGATCTTCATTCACCTTCTTTACGAATAAGGTCTGATCAATAACGCCACAGGTGTATCCATTGGCAAGCAAATGTTCAGTTAAGGTAGCATACCAAGCACGAAGTGCCTAGTGTAACCCATACAAAGCCTTGTCTAATTTGTACACATGCTCTGGATATTTTTGATTTGTGAAGCCCGGTGGCTGACCAACATAAATCTCTTCTTTCACAGTTCCATAGAGAAATGTTGTCTTGACGTCCATCTGATAGACAGTGAAACCCTGAAACGATGTGTAGGCATGGAATATTCTGATTGCTTCCAGCCTAGCAACTGGGGCATATACTTCATCATAATCTAACCCCTCAATCTGCCTAAACCCTTGCATAACCAATCTTGCTTTGTTTCTTACAATTACCCCGCTATCATCTCTTTTATTTCGATAGACCCATCTTGTTCCAAGAGGTCGTTTTCCTGGGGGCAATTTCACTAACTTCCAAACCTTTAGCTTCTCAAACTGGTTAAGTTCATCTTGCATTGCATCAACCCAGCTAGGTTCTCGCATAGCCACAGAAGTAGTCTTTGGCTCAACTTGTGAGATGAAGAACGAAAACAAGCATTTGTTGATGTCACTAGTATGACTTCTAGTTTATACACCAGCATTCACTGGACCAATGATACTTTCCAGTGGGTGATCTCGTTAAATTTTTGTAAGGATGGCTCTGTTTGGAACTGAAGAGTTTTCAGGTAAGGACGTGACACTGCCGGTTGCAATATCTTCCACGGTGTCAACATCAGCTTCATCCTCAGCATTGTGCTCCACCGTACATTCGAGAGGTATGGGATCATAGAAAGTAGGTACTAAGGTATCAGAAGATAAATCTTTGTCATCTACCTATTGTGTTGTGGCTGTTGTAGGCTCCATGGCTTGATTATGTAGAGTAGAAGAAGTTTGCTGTACCGGTGGGTCTTTGGAAAATTTTGATGAAGACCCAGGTATAACATCCCCCTCATCCTCTGCATCATCAGCTAAGGAGGATGAGGTGCCAATAGCGTATATTGAAGGATTTGCAGAACCAGTATTACTACAACTAAACACATCATCAAAAATATGGAAAGACCGAAACAGAGTGTCATAATCAAATAACCAATCTGGGCCCACTCTAACATCCGTCTTCATTCTCCTCGAGCCAACGCACGTCGAACGACTCTACGATTTGCCTAGTTTGCTTGTTGTAGACCCGATATGCAGTCTTGCCAGCATACCCGACAAAATAGCAATTGTCAGCTTTCGCATCAAACTTTTGTGTGGCATCCAGATGCAACAAAGTGCACGGACAACCAAAAGCATGAAAATGCTTGACGTAGAGTTTTGCGCCGAATAGCACTTCGTATGGTGTTTTCATTCGTGCTTTATTGACTAGAACCTGGTTTTGAACATAACAAGCCGTGTTCACAGCCTCTACCCAGAAGAATGTCGGAAGCCGTGAGTCACATAGCATTGTATGGGAGGCTTCAATCAGATTGCGATTCCTTCTTTCAGCGACTCCATTTTGCTATAGCGTCCTTGTTTAACTGAATTGACGTGCAATCCATTTCTGAGCACAGTAGTAGTTTAATTCTGCATTCTTGAATTCAGCCCCGTTGTCACAACGAATTCCCTTCACCTTCTTGTTGGTCTGATTCTCCATCAACACGATATACTGTTTAACTATTTCTGCAGTCTCACTTTTGTTAGCCAGAAAGAAAACCCAAGTAAAACGTGAGTAGTCATCAGTTATTACTAAACAGTAAGCTTTGCGAGAAATGCTGAGCACATTCACAGGGCCGAACAGGTCCATGTGAAGTAGTTGCAACAGAGAATCAATAGTGTTCACCAACTTAGGATGATGGGTTTTTCGATGATGTTTTCCTTTGGCACATGCAACACATTTTTCAATTGTGTTGAAACATGGTTCAACACTCCCTTACCAATTCCAATTTAGCAACACGGTTCAAGTTTTTTTGCGTTAGCGTGTCATAGACGACGATGCCATAGAGTGCCATTATTTTGAGAAACTTTTGAAAAGAGACACGTAACGTTTTCGGATGGAGGTCTGTTCATGTCTATGACATAAGCATTTCCTCGACGCTCAAATTTTAGTAAAACCCATTCTCCTGGAATCACAACTCCAGGTTTAAAAATTAAACATCCTTTATTAGTGAAGTGAGTTGAGTACCCTTTATCACAAATCTGTGAAACGCTCAATAGACTATGCTTCAACTCAGGAACATAATTTACTTTATTAAATTGAAGAGTACCATTTCTTACCATTCCCCTTTGAGTTATCTGACCCTTTTCACCTCCCGCAAACGAGACAAATCCACCATTGAAGAATTCCAAGTCAGTGAGTTGGGATAAGTCACATGTCATGTGCCTTGAACAGCCGCTATCAATGTACCAAAGACGAATGATAGTCCTCCACAACTGTTCCTGCACCTGAAGCGGGATCCGTTAGTTGTTGGTACCCAAGCCATAGTCGTTTTGGGAACACCGTTGTTATCCATGTACTGGACTTCCATCCAATTCATGTTGGCAGTTGAGACAGTAGCACACAGATTAGATATGTCATTAACAGAACAAGATGATCCTACTGACGGGGAAGAAATTGGAATATAAGTTTTTAGTTTCCACTAGGATTTTCTTTTTGAAACCATATTCTCTTTTGAATTAACCGATACCTTGGGAATTTCTATTTCATTTTTAGGTATCCTACCCGATTGTTTGAGCCGCTTATTTCTATTGCAATCGCCACCAGAAGGCTTCACCTTGGATTTGTCATCCTTCATTGCCTTAGGTTTTTCAACCTTCATTGGCTTGGGGTGATTATAGTTCTCGTTTGGAACCTTCTGATGCTTCCAACTTGCAGAATTTTTCAGATTATTTTTACAATTTCTGGCTATGTGTCCTGGGATTCCACATGTGTAACATATTTGACGCTTCACAGGTGGATCCCCCCTGAGATCTTGTAGGCTTTCTAAATTCATAAGATCTGTTTACAGCTCGATACCTGTGTGATGCTGTTTTTGAATGCCTTTTTCCCTGGTTTGAAGAGTTCTGTTTTTTCATATTTTGGTAAAAACATGTTTTGGTGGAAGATATTTCCCAGTTCCACCTCTACTTGTTTGTTTAACCAAAAGATTTTTTGTTGCATCACAGGCATTTGACAAAATAACAGAATCTGAATATTAAACAAAGAATTAGACGACATGTCACAAGGTTTTATGCTCAAAACAAATGAGCCCACACAAATATTTTTGTCTTTAGCAGAAATTGATAAATTGTTTTTCTGAATTTTATTATTTAATGCAAGTGAATCAGAGTCATCGACTTCATCCCCATCATCTACCCAATCCTCAACAATTAAATCTTCTACACAAGAATCAATAGGACTAGTAACATTTATAGCATTAGAAATATCAAAGCAATTTGTGGCAAAGAAATTTTCAGCGACAGAAGAAGCAGGAGATTCAGACGATTCTGAACTCCCCTTCTCTGAATCAAATGAATTCAGAACTGGCACAAACATAGAAATAGATTCATTCGATTCGGACATGTGCTCAGATGATTCGGCTATTTCACATAGCTGATAGCTAGATTCGTTGGTGTCTACTGAATTTATCTCAGTGTCAGATGCAGGTTCAGTCACTGGCGAATCATTTGAGTGAGATTGAGAGGCGGCCTAGTTATTTTCAATGTTTGCCCTTTGCTTTAGACAAAGCTCCATGATTTGTTTCATAAAATCAAACTCATAGATCACACTTGAGTCTGATTGAGTGGTCGGGGCAATAATAGGTTCATCAACTTGTATTGATTCAAGTTTAGGCTCTATAGAAACAGGCAACGATTCATTTGACTCTGTTGATGTTGGAACCTCATCTTTGTTATCCTCAAAAACTCTATCAATTTCTTTATTTTTTTCAAAATTTAACGTCTCGGTTTGCTTTGAAGCATCTAGAGACTTGACAAAAGTTTTTGACGGGGCCTGCTCTTGCTTAGATTGTCGGTGTTTAGGTTTAGAGATTCTAATGGGACCGATTCAAGTTTGGAGATTTGAACTTGATCCCTCGATGGTCGAATGGTTGGCTCTTCTATTGGAGGAACGTATCCTTTAACAGGCAGTGCCAACAATTCTTCATCCGACATGGGAATTGAGGAATAGTTTTCATTAAACGGTGGCGGAATTTCCACAAACCCCATACCTTTATTCCTCACTTCCTTTGGTCTGTACTTTAACTGGGTATTGATCATTTTCTCAACTTTGGGACTAGAACAATCGAATTTTTTAAAATGAAAATCTGCATTTTCAAATTTAGATTTTAAGTCGATCAATTCCGCGGTTAAAGTATCAGACAGTCGTTTGAAGTGTAAATATCGACACTTGTGATCACTCACCTCCTGATGCAAACGCTTGATATCAAGTTTTTGTTTCTCGACCATGTCTTTATAGGAATTAAATTTCTTTTTAATGTCCCAAGTGGCCATTTTCTCGAATTCAAGCTGCTTGTATGCAGAGAGAGTTTCTTCTCTAAAGCCCTTAATTTTTAGTCTACACCTATCAGTGCAACAAGATTCAGCTAAAATTTCAGAATGTACCTCAGCTGCAGACGGAACATAATCATCATCCATCTGGGCCATGAGTGCTTTGTACACAGAATCTTCAACAATCTTCAATTCTTCCACCCATGAAGACCAATCCCATCCACCTCCTGATTCAGCAACCATAGCTTTATTTGAGTTTGAAGACGCAGATTCACTGCGAGTGATAGATTCTTGAGTTCGAGGAGTAGATGCGGAAGCAGTAGTTACAGGAGCAGAAGTGTCTATTTCCCTCTTTGGCTTGGTGCACTTACGAGCAAAATGACCAGGTTCATCACAATTATAACAACGCATCTGCATTTTATCCCACCCCAGTTTCTTTGTTGGGTTCTCCCACACGTTTCTCCCAGTTTTCTTCACAAACTTATTTGTTCTATGTACCACCATAGCAATTTGCCAAGTCAACTCCATTTCTTCTATATCATCTTGATTAATATCATTTAAATCACATGCTCCAACATCTTTGGCAGTAAGTTGTGCTGTTAAAAATGCGTTGTAGCAATTCATAAATCCATCAAACAAACTTAAGTTATTTTCGAGCACTTTTGGAATTTTCACAGTTGATTGGGGTGCAGTAGCAGATGGTGATGTTAGTGGTGATGCAGAAGATGAGGATGCAGCAGCAACCACTGGAGAAGTAGAGATGGCTGAATTGGTGGATGAGCTGGGTGCAAAAATTGGTGGGTACGAGGATCCACTGGCAGAATAAGAGTATAATGAAAGACGCTGAGGCTCTTGCTGAGACATAAGAGCATTACTAGGAGTAGCGATGATCGCATTATTGTAGCTTGCAGTTTGAGTCAGATAACGTTGTCTATCATCGAGGTCATAGGACTTGATCCAGGATATGGTTTCAGAGAGATTGAGTCTAGCCAGATCTTTGGTTCTCTTGATCAAAGTTACATTTGAGTCCCAACTCCTTGGTAGAGTGTTAAGCATCTTTTTGTTCACCACAGAGTTATCCACCACCATGTCATTTAATTTCATTTCACTTACTAGAGCCACAAAGCGTTGAATCTGGCTTTCGAGTGATTTGCCAGGAATATGATTAAAAGCATTGAACTTTTGGCTTAGCATTTCCCTTCTGCTTTCTTTCATTTCCCTCATACAGATTTTCAAGAGCTTCCCAAAGCTCTTTGGCAGTAGCATTATCACGAACCCCAATCGAGACGTCAGGTGAAAGTCCCTGATGAAGGTAAGCAATCGCCCTTTCACCAATATCAGTCTCTTCGTGATCCTCATTAGTGTACATGCTCTTTGGTTTGATGGCAGTGGCTGCAGTTACTTCATTTTCCACATACGTGATCACACAGGGGCCATTTAGAATAGATCTTAGGGCCTTTGCATCTTTTATTTTCATAACCTGAATAAACCTGAATTTCCACTCAGAAGAAGACATTCCATGTTGAAGAACAGGTATCTTCTGATGAGTGCCAATAACAGATTCCATAGCTTTGTCCACGTGTGCAGCTACTAGTAGCTGGTTAGTATTTAGTCCATTCAAATTATCCTGGTTAACAATTTGATCCATTTCTGAAAAAGAAGCTTAAAATTATTAGTGCAATTTAATTTAGCTTAAATTCAGTCCAAGACGGTTTGATATCCAATCCAATGTTTGCCAAAATCCAGTCCCAAAAATAATTGTCCAGTCCAGTTGAAACAATGTTGTTTGTGTATGGCTCGGACACAGGTATGCAGGTCGGACATGGGTAAGAAGGTCGGACATAGGTGTGTAGGTCTGACACAGATTGAATGTCGGACACAGGTTGAAGGTTGGAGGTCGGACACAGGTTTGTAGGTCGGTCACAGATTTTAGGTCGAACACAGGTTTGTTGGTCGGACACAGGTTTAAGGTCGGACACAAAGTTGAGGTCGGACACACAAATGAGGTCGGACACAAAGTTGAGGTCGGACACAAGAAGATTTCGAACACAATTCTAATGCTGAGCTCGCACACACCTTCAATAAGGAAACCTGCATAAAATTTGAAACAAATTCTCCAAAAAATTTGGAGATCGAAGATTTTGAAAAACTTAAAGAGATTTAAAGCAATGAAAGCAATTCCTTTTCAAAAAATTTCTCAAAGATCTCCTTAATTCTAGGAAACACGTTTGACTTTTCATCAAAACAGATCAAAAACAAAAGTCTTTTGATAATAATTTAAACAAAAATATTTAGACTCAAGAACACATCAACAAAACAGGCTGCATAAGATAATTCGATTAGCAACAGAACATATAAACATGAAATCAATATGAATCGAATCAATAAAATCAACCTTTTTCGTAGCAATAACTTCCTTGATCTTATTCTTTGATACTGAACCGAGCCTTCCAAAGACTTCTTAGGCTCTAATACCAATTGTAAGTCCAAGATCCTCTATACCGGGTATCAAAACACACACAACCAAAGGTGGAAACAATGATTGTATGAAAGAACAAGAAAGCAACTAGTCTGAATCAACGATTGAATTATAAAAGTGCACACGGTTTTAAGAACCGTCTGGTACACGATGCAAACTACAAGCATTTGATCTATCAAAAGACTATCAACCTCAAAATAACCTATGAACCCCCTATTTATAGTTAACTAAAGAGGTTCATTATACATGGGCCTAGAAGGCCAAAACCCACTACTAGACAATCCTAATTCCAAGACAAACGCAAACCTCTAATCATAGCCCAATAGAGAATGAAGTACAACGCTCCAATTACTTATTACTTGTTACACAAACCAAAACTGTGTCCTCAGTTCAAGTATCTCTTACATGTAGTTTTGCATGTATTCGGACCAGTTAGTGGAGGGTATGATGTTTTGAGGAAGGGTTTATGTTCGTTGGTGGTCGCTCTGGTGTTGAATAAACCATTCAATGTTTATGGAATGATATTCAAGCACATGATGGAAGTGTTGCAAGGTTTGAAGAAAGATAAGTTCTTAATGTATCCAATATTACTTCAGATGGTTTTTATAACAAGTATCCAAACATGGTGAGGGATCCAATTCAGGTAGTTAATCAAGTTCATATGAATCGAACTACTTTGGGAAGAATGAAGATCAGTTGCTTACAAAGATCCAGGACAAGACAAAGCAAGGAATGCAGATAGTTAATCAGATTCTGATAGCCCTTTATGTCCGGTTGACAAGACTGCCAAACAGAACCGACAAGTGATTAATAAAGGTGCTAGGTCTGGGAAAAGGAAACAAAAGGTAGTTGAAGTAGAGAAAAAGAAGAAGACTGTGAAAGGAAAGGGTAAACCAACAACTTTACTTGTTGATGAAGAGTCTGTAGATTCTGAAGAGACTTAAGTCGATGCTGAATGGGATTCTGATGCTGAAACAACAAAAGTAACCAAACCCAAGGCCACTGTGGTTGGTGAAAGTGAAGGTTTAGAGAAGGATGTTGAAGAAAACAGATCCAGAGTGTTGGAAGATGAAGATTGTGATTTGACTTGTGATAACCTTGATTTTGAAGGTTCTCTGGTTGTTGGTGTTAAATCTAAAGAGAGGTCGTGGAAAGACAATGGCTAAGAAAGAAAATCCCAAGAAGAGAAGAGATCGGGAGATTGATGTGTTGTTAGTTGGAAAGAAGGTACCACCTATCGGAAGCTCAAAAGCTACAACACCGATCACATCCCCAGCTGCAAAGAAAAAGAAAGTTGTTCAGGATGTTACTAAAACTGTTCCATCACCACATGTTGAACCTGAAAACATTTCTTCATTGTTGAAAGATGTCTTAGAACAAGTACAGAAGAAGACTGCTAAACCTACTGCTACACCAATTACTGAATCATCTACACCACATGTTACAGTTTCAAATGAAGTTATGGAAGCTATTGTAACACCCCAACCGATGGCGGAAACATCGAGATGTCACGTATTGATGATTGTTCTGTAGCTCATGGTAATTAATAATAAGTTTCAATAATTAATTAATTGAATTACATACAATTTTTCTAAAAGAAATTTGTACATCAAATGAAGAACACTAAATATAAAACTTCAAGCATTAACTCTAATCTTTAAGCAAAGCTATAACCTGAAACATGTTAAGTTTGAAAATATTTTGGGTCAATAAAAGTTGGTGAGAATTACATAGGTTTGAATATCGTATCATGAGTATAAGAGTTGTACAATTCTAGTGTCATGGCAAGTCTAGTCCATATGTGAAAACAAAACTACTAGGTAAATCGTGTGCATATTCAAAACTTGTGACATGATTATTGTGGTCCATCCCATACGCATATGGTTCACTCGTTTTTGTTATATGATCGATAACAATCACCCACGCTACCCATACTGGAGGTACACGTATCCGGGTGGGGTTGTCAATCTAATAGATCTATCATTGTGTATCGTTAGCTTGTACGAAGTTAATGATTATTCTAGTCTAATTGTGTTTACCATAGTAATGTTTAAGACATAATGCAACATAAAATAAACCATAGGCACTTATGCTGAATTGCAATTGAAAATGTAACATGTTTCACCCCAAAAATTGTAAAATAGTAAAAAAGGGGCTATGTAAACTCACCTGTAATTCACTGTGTAGGTAGTAGCAAAACAAACTCTGAACTTGAATTAATTGAACATCTTGTGCCCTATTACAAATAAAGGTCGCCTTAATTTCTAATGCAAATGTGTTTAATTCATTTCTTGGTTGTAAAGATAGCTTATTCAACTACCTAGACGCGCATTGAACGAATGCGCGTCTTAAAGTGTGTATGACTTAATGAACTGATGGTAACTTGGTTTGGGTTATTGAAAATATGCGTACGTGTAAAGTTATTTAAAATATATACTTTAATATATTATTTTCAGGGTCGTGTCTTGAAGTAATTGTTTTAGACACAGTTTGTATTAAGAAAATATTATTGGTATAACTTGACTCAAAAGTTAACTTGCTTCGTAGGTTGGATAGTGTATATATTAGATTTATATATATATATAAGATATATATTTATAGTATGATAAAGTAAGGTTTTCTAATAAAATTTGCTTGTAATACGTAGCTTTAATTGTAAGAAATAATAGATTTTGACCATCCGATATGTTGCTTATATTTTATAAAAATTTGGGCAGAGTCTCCTCTGTTTTTGTAAGAAACCAGACAACAAAAGTTATCTATCTTAACTCAAAACATCAATTGTCCAATTTCACAATACACAACATTATCTATCTATTCTTTTATACGCGACAAATGATTAACTTTTTAAAGTTAAAACGAAAGTGAAATATTCGCCTTGACAATTAATACATGTATTTGTAAAGTTCACCGTTTGGATAATCCTCACATCAATATCTATTTACATGAGTTAGTCATTTCTCGATTTAACCAAGCTTATTAATAAAAATGTTTTTCATTACAAATCGACTCGGTTCATTCTACACCCAAGAAATACATCTCTAATTATATATATATATATATATATATATAACACCAAAATAAATATTTAATAGTACAGCACGCGTTATACCTTCCCGTGATGTGCTAGCGAACTGACATGTACTCGTGTCGATCTGAACATTTACGAATCTGACCGGGTTTGACCGCTAACCAAGTTGACCAGATCTGGTCCGTTTGACGTTGACCAGATTTGACTTGTAGAGTTTTGTCCCGAAAAGGAAAAGAAAAAATCAAAACCGCAACCAAGCTGCACCATGTCTGACCCAAAAAGAACCCAATACTAGACGCCCTAACTGAACCATAACCACCTCCAACCCAGACCAAACCTGACCCGAGCCATACTCGACCCTACAGCCAACCCAGGACCAAGAAACCTCGTGTTAATCATGTGTAAAGGTCTTGGTTGGTGGTGTATATCCACGGTGTGGCTTCCTTGTTCCCTGGCGCTGGTACGTAATCAGGAGATTGAGGGGGAGGTAGGCGGCACATGGTGGTTGCCGCTGTCACTGTGACCGGAGTGGGGGGTTGTGTTCAGAAATGAAAAGGGATTGGTTGTGAGTGTGGGACTCCTGTGGTTCCGCCGCTGGTTAGAGGGAGAGGAGGGACTGTTATGGTGGCTCGTGTGGTGGCTGTTGGTGGCTCGGGTGGTTCGAGTGTGTGCGTTGAAAAGAAGCAAAGAAGAGAAGAAGTAGAGTATAAGGGTTATATGTGTTGTTTGTTGTTGTTGACTGGTGCTTCATTCGGAACCTAGGTCCAGTGGCCAGAGTAGAGAGAAGGAGATAGAGGGAGGGAGATGAGTTTAATGGTGGTGAAGTGTGTAAGAAATGAAGATGAGGAATGTGGATGAGAGGTCTAGGAGAAGAAGAGTGATGGTGGCTAGGGTTTTGGAAAAGAGTGAAGGTGGAAGAAGATGACAAGATATTATATAGGTAGGGTTATGATGTGGGTTAAGTGAAAGATTATTGCGTATACGAACCCGTTATCGACTCGGGTCTCGGTTAAATATTTTCGTTGCGCTAATAATTATGAGATGATTGGTTTACAAAACTCGACTTAAATCGAGTACTCGGAATATATTTTAATTATAGGCAAATATATTTAGTCGTATTAAAAATTCGTTATATGTTAGTTGCCTAGCACATCAAACTTACCGATGCTATTTTAAACGATTGAGTTCGCGAACAAACTAATTATAGTCATTCCCGAAAAAGAATTTGTTATCTCCTAAACGATATATTATTGTTAACGACTTAAAATCGTTTTTTTTAATAAAATATTATTATTATATTATTTGAGAAAAGCCGGGCGTTACAGCTGTTAATCGTCAGATTGAGAATAGGAACAATTGGTCATGGGTAAAGCTTAGTCGGTCATGTTAGGATCTTAAGAAACCAAAATGTGATGTTAAACAAGTATAATTTGAAATTTGGTAATTTTGAATTGGATCAGTTTCTATTCGACCAATTTGAAGGTCGAATGAACACAGTTTGGGTTGAATGGAATTTTTATTCCTCATTCGACCTAACAATTTTTCTAGTTCGAACCCACGACTGGGTCGAATGGAGAATGGTTTTGACCAAAATTTCAGTATTATCCGAATTAATGAATTTTAGTGTTTATTTGTTTGTTTTTGCAGGATATCATGTCTGAACAATCTGATCAAGAGATTCCAGAACAGGTAGCACCAGTAGCAGAGCAGCCAAAACCACCAAAGCAGCTTAACTTTGAACAAGTACACAATTGATGTGCTTACATTGGAGAGGTTGGTAAGTATGAGCAATTTTCTGGAATTATAGAGTTTTTGAGAAGATGCAGGGTAGTATATGCTATTGCTACATCAGTGACCATCTATAGAGATCATCAGGTCAACTTTTGGGAGAAAGCTATGATAACCTTCTGGGAATACATGCCTGTGATAGAAAGCAAGATTCAATGTCAACGAGTACTTGTGATTGAACAGGATATAAGAGAAGCTCTACAGCTAAAAGATTCTCCTACTGATCCTACTGAGTTATCATGGACAGGACAGAGAAAGTGTTTTCTGAGAATGAAGTACAACGCTCCAATTACTTATTGCTTGTTACACAAAGCAAAATTGTGTCCTCAGTTCAAGTATCTCTTAAATGAAGTTTTGCATGTATTCGGACCAGTTAGTGGAGGGTATGATGTTTTGAGGAAGAGTTTATGTTCGTTGGTGGTCGCTCTGGTGTTGAATAAACCATTCAATGTTTCTGGAATGATATTCAAGCACATGATGGAAGTGTTGCAAGGTTTGAAGAAAGATAAGTTCTTAATGTATCCAAGATTTCTTAAGATGGTTTTTGATAACAAGTATCCAAACTTAGTGAGAGATCCAATTTAGGTAGTTAACCAAGTTCACATGAATCAAACTACTATGGGAAGAATGAAGATTTACAAAGGGGTTCCTGCTGATCAATAACCACCATATAAGAATTTATTTGGTCACCTGAGATCAGTTGTTTACAAAGATCTAGGACAAAACAAAGCAAGGAATGCAGATAGTGAATCAGATTCTGATAGCCCTTTATGTCCGGTTGACAAAACTGCCAAACGGAAGCGACAAGTGATTAATAAAGGTGCTAAGTCTTGGAAAGTGAAACAAAGGGTAGTTAAAGTAGAGAAAAAGAAGAATACTATGAAATGAAAGGGTAAAGCAACAACTTTACTTGTTGATGAAGAGTCTGTGGATTCTGAAGAGACTCACGCCGATGCTGAATGGGATTCTGTTGTTGAAACAACAAAACTAACCAAAACCAAGGCCACCATGGTTGGTGAAATTGAAGGTTTAGAGAATGATGTTGAGGAAAACAGATCTAGAGTGTTGGAAGATGAAGATTATGATTTGACTTGTGATAACCTTGATTTTGAAGGTTCTCTAGTTGTTGGTGTCAAATCTAAGAAAGGTCATGGAAAGACTATGGGTAAGAAAGAAAATCCCATGAATAGAAGATCGGGAGATTGATTTGCTGTTAGTTGGAAAGAAGGTACCAACTATCGGAAACTCAAAAGCTACAACACCAATCACATCCCCAGCTGCAAAGAAAAAGAGAGTTCTTCAGGATGTTACTAAAACTGTTCCATCACCACATGTTGAACCTAAAAACTTTTCTTCATTGTTGAAAGATGTCTTAGAACAAGTACAAAAGAAGACTGCTAAACCTGCTGCTACACCAATTGCTGAATCATCTACACACATGTTACAATTTTAAATGAAGTTATGGAAGCTGTTAATCGTCAGCTTGAGAATGTGATGAAGGCGTTTAATCAATAACAAGCTAAGATTAGACAGATGAAGGAAGATGAGAAGACTATGCTTCAGATTGTTCTATCTTCCAAAGCTAACCAAGAAGAGGTGGAAGCTAAAGTTAAACAGCTTGAATCTTAGAACAAGATGTTGATTAGTCGTGGTAAAAGAAACACCAAGAAGATAAAAATGCTTCAGATTGAAAACAAGAATATCAAGTCTGATAACAAAGGTCTGAGAAAGATGATTGATGATCTGTACTCAAAAGCCCCACAGTTTAAAGGTACTGAGGAGGAAGAGGAGAATCAGGAAGAGGAAAAGGTGAATTATGTTCCATCTGATGAGGATGATGATGATGATGATGATGATGATGATGATGATGATGATGATGAGTTTGGTGATACATCTGATGATGATGATGCAGGAGGAAAGAGTGGAAATAAAGATAAAGATGATAGTTCAGATGATGATGATGATGATGAAGATGATAATAAAGATGCTGAACAGTATAAGTTTAAGAAGAGAGATTCAGATCAAGGGGAAAAAGGTGAGTCTAGTTCGAAGAAGACACTTGGAGGGAATGTTGATGATGATATATTCTGGAATGAGAAGATCAGAGCCTTATCTGAAGAGGATAAAAGCTTATATCGTCAAATGTTTGAGAAAAATGAGTGGACGATAGAGCTTACTGGAAGATTCCCCGAGATATTTCAGAATGATGACATGAGATTTGAGATCGAGTATAATGATCCAGATCTAGAAGATGGGGAAGTCACCGCTGCTATATCTAAGTAAATACTTAATGGAATAGCAAAGAAGGTTGGGAAGTCTCTAGAAGAGATTATGAATAACAAAGAGATTCCTATCATTCCAGTCAAAGAAGTAGGTAATCATTCTGATGATCAAGATACTCCAGTCTTTGAGGATACTGAGATTGAAGACATTACTCATGAAGAATATCCGGAGTACTTCAGACAGAAAAGAGAATGATGTGATACCTAAGATCAAGGAACAAACACTTGATGAAGCAGAAGAGATTGCTAAGAAGAAAGGAAAAAGAATCATTGATGAAGTGTTTGGAAATGAGGCTAATAAAAACCAACTTATTAACAATCTGAAGAATTGAAAGATCTGTTGAGGAAGTTGAAAGAAAAAGAAGCCAATAGACCTGTTGAAGAGGTACAAGGAGGGTTCTACAAATACCACAATGAGATTTTCAAAGGAGAAGCATTGGGTTGGAAGTATTTGAGACATCTATGGTGTATAGGCGTGAAATGGGAGAAAGGAATCTTATACTTTTACAGATTCCATGATATTAAATCATTACCGTACTGGGCTGTTCGAGATGTTTCTAGACATACAATGACAGGTGCTTCTGTGAATAATGATGCGGTGGGATGGTTTGTTGAAAAGATGTCAAGAGAAAGCAGAACCAAATGGGATTTGTTTAGGCCTCAGTATCCTAAACGCATTGTTCATAGAGATATTGATCCCATTACCGGCATGAAGAGAGTGAGTTTGAAGTATAAGACCCCTGTTGTGATGAAGAGGATACCGTTGATGCCTATTCAACAACATTTCAGTAGTGATTTTGTGTTCTGGTATTATGTCTGGAAAACAGCTGAAGCAGTGATAGTTTTGAAGGATAAAACTGAATTCAAGAAGTTACGCATATTTGATCCGATGTGGATGATAAACTGTTCAAGTGAAGACATCAATATGCTGTATTTCAATCCAGTACTCTTTGAAGTACAAGATGTGGAATAGGCGATGAAATATTATCGTGTTGTTTGTTTGTATTTTGCATGGGATGTGAATGCGGGATGCAATTACAATCAAAAGTTGGGTAAATATGTGAAGGTTCAAGAAGTTAAGAAGAAGTCGCACAAACGTCAGTTAGAACCTGAGATGAGTGTGAAGCAAAAGAACCATCTGAGAATTAAGCTGATGAACAATGCACTTGATCATGAAAGACAACAATCCAAGCAATAGTCAACGGGGAGTTTGTAGATGCACAATTGTGACTATCGCTTTGGATTTACATTAACGGGGTTTATTGTAAAGTTGATGTTGATTTGAAGTCTCATTCGACCTAGCGTGAGGTCGTATGGAAGAATCAGAAGGTCGAACGAAGATTTTGATGTTTATATGTTTGGTTCGAGCTAGTGTCTAGATAGAATGAACTTGCCTATAAATTGTTTTGATTTTATTTCTATGTTAATCTTTTGTCATTTGGTCTAGGTCTTGTGTGTGTGTGTTCTCTCTGGAGCATAGAAGATTCTGATTAATAGTTTTTCATTGTATACCTAATCTAATCAAGTGTAATCAATTGTTTATGATTGAAAATGTTTATTGAAAAGGATATTTATGGTGTTTTGATTTGTTTTCTGGTACGTGGGGTCGAATGAACTTGCCTATAAATAGTTTTGATTTTATTTCTATGTTAATCTTTGGTCATTTGGTCTAGGTCGTGTATGTGTTCTCTCTGGAGTCTAGAAGTTTCTGATTAAGAGTTTTTCATTGTAAACCTAATCTAATCAAGTGTAATCAATTGTTTATGAATGAAAATGTTTATTGAAAATGATATTATCGTGTTTTGATTCGTTTTCTATCATTTTGCATGTGATTCAGGGATTCTGCACCCGAATTACTTCATTTGTATGATTACGTAGGTGATTGTTTACAATCCGATCCTCTATCGCTTTGGATTTACATTAACGGCGTTTATTATAAAGATGATGTTGATTTGAAGGCTCGTTCGACCTAGCGTGAGGTCGAATGGAAGAATCACAAGGTCGAACGAAGATTTTGATATTTATATGTTTGGTTTGAGCTAGTGTCTAGGTCGAATGGTTCATTCGACCATTACGTGGGGTCGAATGAAATTGCCTATAAATAGTTTTGATTTTATTTCTTGTAAGCGAAAGATTTTAACTAAACCAGGATAATGTGATCATACAAGTCACAAAACCAGGTGCGGAAACCCTAGTTCTGAACAAAATGATAAAACTCTAATCAAAACACAATCAAGATCATTTTCAAAGCTTTTTCATAGATTAACTTTCTCAAATATTCAATTACAATCAATCACACGTTAATCTAATCAATTACAGACTTTCACCAAAATGACCTGGAACCTGACCTGAACACATACACAACTGACAACTCTATTACATACTCAAAATCACAAAACCTATTTATAGATACTGCACGTTCGCCCCTTTGCACTGGTCGAATGTGGGTCTTTTCCACATTCGCCCATTATCAATGGTCGAATGTATCTTCTTAACAGTTCCAGTCTACCTTCGCCCGTTATCATTCTACCTTCGCCCACTATCCATCTACCTTTGCCCCTTTCTAACAAAAACTTAACATATGTTATTTATGTTTATCCAATCATTAGTCGCAAAATGCATCAACAAACTCCCCCTCGACTATTGATTGGATAGTTTTCTCTGTTGGTCCATTGTCTTGTTCATCAACTTGATTCTGAGCTGTTTCTTCTGCTCAGTAGTCATTGGAGGCTCAAATGTTTTCTTCACTGGTTTAGACACATTCGCTATCTTCACTGTCTTACCAAGCTTACCCTCCAAGTTACCTCCTGCATTGATGTCATAGGCAAAACAAACTCCAACCACTTGAGTGTATTTTCTTGCTTGAGCAAAGTCTTTTGGTTCATAGTAAATCAGATTGTAGAAAAGCATGATGATGTCTTCAAACGTGCAATTAATCAACCACATAGGATCAAATACATGAACATGCTTGTATTTATCCTTTCCATCTCTCAACACAATCACCGCTTCAGCCTTTCTCCAATCATAATACCAGAAGATAAAATCAGCACTGAAATGTTGTGGCATAGGCATCAAAGGTATCTTTCTCATCACTTCAGGTGCTTTGTAGATCAAAGTAACTCGTTTCATATTGGTTTGAGGATCAATATCCCTATGAAATTTTCTTCGGGGATATTGAGGCTTGAACCTATTCCATCTTGTTCGACTTTCCCAAACCAACTTATCTGCGCACCAACCAACATGCGAACCATTCACTTCTGCACCTGACATTGGGAATCTACATAAGTCTCTGACCGCCCAGTACGGTAGAGTAAGCAAATCACAGAATCTATTGAAGTACAAGATTCCTGTTTCCCATTTCGCAGCAATGCACTTCAGCCTGCCTAAGTATGTCCACCCGAGAGCTCTGCCTTTGAACTTGGCATTGTGGAATCTATAAAAGTTACCTTGAGCTTCAGGCTTTGGTCGGTTCTCATCCATTTCCCTCAATTTCCTCAAATAACTCTTCAAATCATCAGACTGATTTGAAGGTCCTTGTTTATCAACACCAAATACCTTCTCCACAAACTCTTCACTCCTTTTCTGAGCTTTCTGCTTTGCTGACTTATTTGGTACCTCAGTGAAATCAGGAAATACTTCATTTTCATCCGTTTGTCTGAAGTACTGAGGGAACTCTTCATGAGTTATATCTTCCATCTCCACTTCATTGTTCTCAGGAGTCTGCATATCATCTGAATGACTTCCAATATCCTTTTCAGGAATATCTGGAATCGATTCATCCATCATAAACTCCTCAAAAGTTTTCCCTACCCTCTGTGCAAGACCATCTAGTATTTCCTTTGCCACAGATGCAGGTAATTCCCCTTCTTCAAGATCAGGATCTTCATATTCCAATTCATATCTTAAGTCATCAGTTTGGAATATCTCAGCAAAGCATCCTGTGAACTCAATGGTCCATTCTCTCTTCTCTAACATATCTTTGTATAACTGTTTAGCATCATCAGATAGAGATCTCACCTTCTCATTCCAGAAAATACTTTCATCTGAATCAACATTCTCACCTTTCTTCTTAGAACTTGATTCTCCAGTATCTTTCTTCTTTGGTGTTCTCTTCTCATAAGTAAATCTGGAAGTATCATCTCCTCCATCATGATCACTTCCACTGCTAAACTCATCTCCTTTCTGTCTCCCAGCACCTTCTGCATCATCATCATCATCATTTTTGTCATCATCATCATCACTTTTCTCCGATTCATCATCATCCTCATCATCATCTTGTTCTTTCTCAGATTCAGAATCTTCATAATCAACTTTCTCTTCTTCTTCTTCTTCATCTTCTTCACCCTCCTTCAACTTGGGTGCAGTGTTATACAAGTCATCAATCAAATCACTAAGGCGTTTGTTTTCAGCCCTTAGTTCTTTGTTGTCTGCCTTAATCAGCTTAATCTTGCTCTTGTTTCTTGCACACTTTCTTTCAAGCTTTTCATTCTTAGCTTCAAGCATCTTAACCTTCTCATTGATCTCATCTTGATTAGATTTAGACGCAACCACAATCTGAAGCATTTTCTCCTCATTCTGCTTGAATTTAGCAATCTCAGCTTGTTGAGCTACAATCATATTCATCATGTCATCCATTTTCCTATTCACTTGCTTCATCACATCATCATCTACAGTGACTCTCTTGGATTTGGATGGCTCAACTTCTTTTTCTTTCTGAGGCTTCCTGAACATGTCAAGTACATTGTCCAGTGCGACATTAAGTTGATCAGCTGATATTGGTTCTGCCTCTTTGGTTTTCTTTTGCTTCTTGGCGACAGGTGAAGATAGCTTTGATGATGTACCAGCATCGGGCACTCTTTTTCCTTTCAACAGTTGAGCTAACTCTTTCTCTCTCAACTCTTTCGTACTAGACTTCTTTGCCATGGTCTTTTGCTTTTTCGTTCTATGCAAATTAACCACCACAGTCTCTCCAACACTTAACTCTGCTAAGTCAACACCTAGACTCTCATCTTCAACAGATTTCTTCCTTTTCTCAGCTTCTTCAATCGACTTGTTCAAAGATTCAGACTCACCAACCATAGTGGCCTTACGTTTGGTGGTCCTAACATTTTCATCATCAGAATCCCACTGCTCATCAATCTCAGTTTCCTCTGAATCGACTGACTCTTCATCCACCAAACCTGAACCTTTCTTTGCCTTCGATTTATGTCTAACCGCCTGTTGCTTTGAACTTCCCTGATCAATCTTTCCCTTGCCCTTCCCTTTGGCTCCAGGATTGACTACTTGTCTCTTCCTCTTAGTGCTTGAATCAGCATACACTAAGGGATCATCATTGTCCGAATCACTATTATCATGTCTTGCTTTGTTCTTGCCAGGATCAGTGTAATCCTGGCGAGCCAAAGCTCCAAAGAGTCTCCTATTAGGTGGCTTTTCACTATCTGGCACACCTTTGTATCCCTTCAACCTCGCTAGAGTACGAATGTTCATGTGATCTTGACCTAGGATCATAGTTGGATCCTTCTTCAACTCTGGATACTTGTGGTCAAAGATCATCATCAGAAATCTTGGATATAGCATGAACTTCTTGTGCTTCATACCTTTCAGCATCTCCAGCATATGGTCTAGAATCATACCAGAAACGTTAAATGGTTTGTTGAGTGTCAACGCAACCATTAACGAACTCAAACTTCTTCTCATAACGTCATATCCACCACTCACACATCCAAATACGTGGATAATAACGTGTGCAAAATACTTGAACTGCACGCCCAGCTTCCCTTTATACATAGATCCATCTGTAATCGGACCTTTGTACTTCATCCGTAAGAAACAAGCTTTCTGCTCAGTCCAGGATAACTCTCTGGGATCTTCACTGACTTCAAACTTGATCTGCAGTGCTTCCCGTATATCAGACTCTGTCAGAAACATCTCTATATCTTGAATCTTGCTCTTGATAATCGTCTGATTATCCCAGAAGTCATACTTCGCATTATGGTAGAAATCTTCAATAATGTCTCTGTATATGATCGTCGGTGTGGCTAATGCATGTACAATTCTGCTCCTTCTCAAAAACTCTATGATCCCGGTGAACTCAGTGTTCTTCTCTACGTCACCAAGATATGCACAGCAATTGTGAGATCGCTCGAACGGCCAACTGCTTGGAACAGATGCTTCAGCCTGTTGCACCGGATCTGGAACAATATTTTCTGCTGGAGTTTCCACATTTTCTACTGGTGCTTCAACATTCTCGGATTGATCAGCCATCTGCACATCAAAGACAAAAACAAAACATCAAAATACAAAAACGACAAAAAGTTAAAAATTTTAAGGTTTTAAGAATTCTACATTCGCCCCTTTTTGACTGGTCGAATGTGTAAAATTGTGGTCGAATGTGAATTCAACTGGTCGAATGTGTAAAGATTTCAAATAACAATCACATTCGCCCGTTTTAATCCCACATTCGCCCATCTATTTCCACTTTCGCCCGTTTTTGGAACCGAAGGTGAAAACAGATTATCCCCAAAATTTAAAAATTTGCCAAAGTTGTTTTTAACATCTCATTTTGATCCAAATATGTCCTAATATGGCCGATTATCACTCATGTATCACCAATTGTCCATTAGTTTCAATATATATATCAGTTTTTAAAGGTGAATTAGGTTAAAACAGTTCATTCAATCAATTGATCACAAAAACGATGTTAATAACCTAATTCCTTTAACCTTCTCCCCCTAAAACTGATATGTATTGAATGTAAATCAAAATTAAACATTAACAACCATCCTAAAACCCCTAAAATTGAAACCCTAGGTCCGGTTAAAAACACGATGATTCTGATCTGAAAACAGCTCCAATACCTGTGAAATTAGTCTCAAAATGATCAGGGATGAACAGGGAATGAAAAGCACAGTCAAAAGAAATCTTAGCAACAAGGTCTGGTTATCGAAGAATTTTGAAAAATTTTGTGAATGAGGACTCGAATGTGAAATGGCATATATATAGAAGGCCACCTTCGCCCGTTGGAAATGGACGAATGTAAGATAATTCCACATTCGTCCCAATCTAATGACCCGAATGTGAAAAGTGTTACCCGAAGGTGAAATTTATACCCGAAGGTGAAATATACCACATTCGTCCAAATTGAAAACGGTCGGAAGTGAGGATTTTTCCACATTCGACCCAATTAAGGGGCGAATGTGAAATGGAAAAATCTGAAAATTTCGCCAAATCACGAATTCGAATCCCGTTCAACATTTTTCAATCTGTTAAACTTCCAAAACTCAAATTTTCACTTTTTGAATGATACAAAGCCCAGATGGTGTTATCAAATCTCAGAAATTGACCATCAAGCATCCCCGGTTATCAAAAATAAAGCAGAAATGCAAATCTTTTGGATTTTCTGAAATTTTATCAAAACACACCTAAAATCTTTTTGGATTTTGTATCTTTTTGACAATAAAAGTAAAATGCAACAAAGTAAAATGCATCAAAGTAAATGAAAGCAGTAAACATTTTGTGATATCCGGTAAGAGGATCATATCAGTTTACTGAGAAATCTAAGCACAGCGTTGATCTGTTTTAATATTATCATTAGAAACAATATGTGACACGGCAATTGCTGATATTGTGGTCCACATAAACTCACATGCAGACAATTACGCAATGCTTTAAAATGATACGAGTTAGATGTATTAGACTAACACATTGTGGTTCCCACACACACGACATACTCCCGTATCAAGAAGTAAATGCACAAAGACCCATTGTAAAGCGTGATTATGCTTTCGTCGTCTGTAATTGTACAAGATATAATGCATAGAGGTATACAGGTCAGCAAATTAATGCAGCAAAGTAACATATGCACTATACCAGGTTGAGGACTGATATTAATCATGATTTGCATCAATGATCAATACGATGTAATAGATAATCTTTGATCATCATATAACATAGAAAGTTCCTCAATTCGGTAACTTTAGGATTTGGCATATAGCTCTTTTATAAAGACACCCTGTCTGATCTAGGTCCGTAATGACTTACAGCAGAAGATCAGATAGGCTATCCCCAGACAACTAATAACATAACGACCCTAAACCTCCGAGTTTTGTACAAATACCTTATCAAACGAAATTACGGTACTAAGACCATATGCCCATGAGGTGTTCAACCACAAACGCGTAGTTTGTTATGTTTGTATCACTAATGCACGCAATATTGAGTCTACGAAGCCTATCAGCATATCACACGTAATCAACATACGTCTCATTATACTATACAATTCTTTAGCCTGTGTCAGATCCCCACTGATGTACTATCATTTCCTCTTTTTATCCAGGAAATCATTTTGATTTTTCTAATTTTTAGGTTTTTTTTTTTTGAAAATTTTTTTTCAATGTTTTTGGTTTTTCTGATAAAATGACTCCCCCTAAAATAAAGAACATATTTTTGGGTTTTTAATTTTTTCTGAAAAACAAAAACAAAAATATTTGAAAGAAACAATCCACTTGAAAGCATCAACTTCTTTGAGGATTAAACAACCCCCTCGAAAGCATCAACTTCTTTGAGGATTATGATAGTAAAGAGAAATTCCCAATTAGCAAAAATTTAAAACTAAAACTAAAAACTAAAAAGCGATAAACCGAGGTGCCGATTAGTCCTGTTTTTCCTTTATATTGTTTACTTTTAAAAGATATTCAAAGCGGGATCTGTCAAAAGCTTTTGTAAACAAATCTGCACGTTGGTAGTCAGTATGGATTTTGACCATATCTATCAATTCCTTAGCGTAACAATCACGGATAAAATGATATTTAATCCGGATATGTTTCGCTTTAGAATGATTTTCAGTATTTTTAGTTAATGCAATTGCGGCTTCGTTGTCACAGTGTATAGGGGTTTTAAGAAACTGCAAACCGTAATCCACCATCTGTTGTTGAATCCAGAGTACTTGCGAACAGCAACTCGAGGCTGAAATGTACTCGGCTTCACAGGTAGACAGTGCCACGGAAGTCTGTTTCTTGCATTGCCAGGTAATTAACCTGCTCCCTAAAAACTGGCAACCGGCTGTAGTTGATTTGCTGTCTTTGTCACAGCCGCCCCAATCTGCATCACTAAAAGCAATAAAATCAAAATCATCATCATTAGGGTACCAAAGTCCTTTTGATGGACAACCCTTCAGATATCGAAGGATACGCTTGACCGCCGTCAGATGACTTTGTTTCGGCTTCGATTGATAGCGAGCACAAAGACACGTTGCATACATAATATCTGGTCGAGACGCTGTCAAATACATCAGAGATCCGATGATTGCTCTGTATGTAAATGGGTATGTCAGCTCCCCCTTAGCGTCCACTCCAATCCCGTGATTGGGTTGAATCGGGGTATCCATCGGCTTAGAGTCCTCCATCTGGAATCGGCTCAAGATGTCGGATACATATTTCGTCTGGTGAATGAAGATCCCGTCGGGTCTTTGATCCACCTGTAAGCCGAGGAAAAACTGCATCTCCCCCATTGCGCTCATTTCGAACTTTTCCTGCATGAGAGTTTCGAATTCCCTGCATAAAAGTTCGTTAGTTGAACCAAATATAATATCATCAACGTAAATCTGTACTAGAAGCAAATCATCTCCCGTCTTCTTCGTGAAGAGGGTGCAGTCGACGAGGCCTCGCTTGAATCCTTTGGAGATGAGGTATGTACTTAGCTCCTCGTACCACTGTCTTGGAGCCTGGTGCAAACCATATAAAGCTTTGTTCAGCACGTAGACCTTATCCCGGTGGATTGGGTCCTCAAAGCCTGGTGGCTGCCCGACATAAACCTCCTCCTTGACTTTCCCGTACAGAAATGCGCTCTTGACGTCCATTTGATAGACTTTGAATTTCTTGTATGAAGCAAACGCAAGGAACATCCGAATAGCTTCAATTCGTGCTACTGGTGCATAGATTTCGTTGTAATCAATCCCTTCGATTTGATGGAAACCCTGCACGACCAATCTGGCTTTGTTGCGAACAATAACCCCACGATCATCCTTTTTGCACTTAAACACCCATTTAGTGCCTATTTTCTTCCTTCCCGGCGGCAAATCTGTGAGCGTCCAAACTCCCAATTTCTGGAATTGCAATAACTCCTCCTGCATTGCCTCAACCCAGGCATCTTCATTCAAAGCATCTTTGTATGTCCTTGGCTCTACCTGCGACACATAACATGCAAACGACCAATCATTTTGACTACCAGATTTTTGCATTTTGGCATATAATGCTAAAGCACCAAAACTCCCTGGCGAGTTAACGCTTTTCAGCTGCCCTCTGGTCATAACACCACTTCCAGGATCACCGATGACTTGCTCCAGCGGGTAAATTCGATAAATCCGAGATTCCGGATAAACAGGTACAATAACTCCCGTCTGAGCAGTCAAGTTTTCTACAGCATCCTGATCATGACCCATGTTTGATGATGAAGCAACATCTGGATTTGGAGTTGGGTTCACAGGTTGCACTTCTAATTCTTCTGCATGTTCAAGAACTGCTTCTTCAAATTGTTCATCTTCAGATTCTGAAGTGTCTAATGAAGTTGAAGCCTCTTGAAACATCTCTTCTTCTTGTATAGGAGCACTGGTATCATTAGAAGCTGGTAGGGGGTTCACGGTGATTGGACGCATCAACGGTGAAGTCGCCGCGTTTTCACACTCGTAAAGTAATCTGATAACAGCTTCTTCAACCAAGCTATCTAGGTTGAATGATTCAAAGAAATCTTTGTAATCAAACATCCAATCAGGACCCGTGCCTTGCAAATTTTGAGTGTATCGTTGAACTTCCACGTTAGCCCAATCCTCCACTTGACGAGTTCGCTTGTTGAATACCCGTTTGAGCGGGGTTGCATATCCAACAAAATATCCCTCCTCAGCTTTAGGACTAAACTTTTCACCTGGATTCAACATCGTGCATGGCGCCCGAAAGGTTCTAGATACTCTAAGTTAGGCTTTCGTCGGTGTAACAGTTCATAAGATGTTTTTCCAAACTTCTTCACTGTTAGAACCCGATTTAATGTATAATTTGCTGCATAAATCGCCTCATTCCAGAACATTACCGGAAGATTTGAATCAGCAAGCATTGTTCTAGCCGCCTCAATTAGAGTCCTATTCTTTCGTTCAGCAACACCGTTCTGCTGTGGGGTATACGGAGCCGAATATTCATGATGTATCCCTTTGCTTTCACAAAGTTCATCCATCTTGGCGTTTTTGAACTCCGTCCCGTTGTCACTCCTGATTCTTTTTATCTTCAAATTGTAGATATTCTCCAATCGAGTGAACAGAACTTGTAGGTTGGTAAAGGTGTCACTTTTGTTCTTCAAACACATCACCCATGAAAATCTTGAATAGTCATCAGTGACAACTAAACAATAAAGCTCTCCAAGATGACTTTTGCGCTTGACCGGTCCGAAAAGGTCCATGTGCAATCGCTCAAGCGGCATCTCAACAGAGTTAACTTTCTTCACTTTATGGGACTGTTTGTGTTGCTTCCCTTTCATACAACTTACACACTTGTCGTTCAGATGGAAATGTTTCACGTTTACTCCATCGACAAGTCCATTTCTCACCAGTTGATTCATTTTTCTCAGATGAATGTGCCCCATTCTGCGGTGCCACATTATCGATTCTTTCTCGGTCGCCTTGGATAGAAAGCATGTTATTTGCCCCTGTGATGTCATCGCCTTGGACATGTCAAGAATATAGAGATTGTTGACGCGAGGTGCCATCAACATTACCCACTCCTTTGGAATTTTGAAGCCCGGTTTGAGAATATAACAGGATTTGTCATCGAAATGCACAGAAAATTGTTTATCACATATTTGACTGACGCTCAGCAGATTATAGTCTATCTGTTTCACATAAGATATCCGCTCGAAAGTCACAATCCCATTACTCACGCTTCCTTCCATTGTGATATAACCTCCTTTATTACCCGTGAAAGCGACATACCCTCCATTGATGTTTTTCACGTCGAACAGCAATGCGAGATCCCCCGTCATGTGGCCTGAAGCTCCACTATCAACAATCTAAAGACTGCTAATAGGGCCAGCTGAAGCTCCCTGCACACAAAAAGTAAACATTTAGTTCTTTCGGGGGACCCAAGCCTGAGTCTTGGGCCTTTGAACATCGGCTTTCAAAGAAACATCCTCATTAACTTTTTCAACAACCTTTTGTTTTGGATCAATCTTTTTCTGATTGTTCAAAACATTTTCCTTTTTCTCACTTACCTTTGAAGTAGAAGCTCCTGGAGTAACATTAGGTGTCCAAGATTGTTCAGGCCTTTTAAGAATACGAATTTGAGATTTTGGTTTTTCAATTGGTTTCTGAACATTGTTAACAAAAGTAACTTTCTTGGCTACCTTATCTGAATTAACAGACTTAGGTCCAACATTTGATTTGACAATCGGTTTTTGTGGAACCTTTTGCCTATCAACTGTTGTGTTCACCACAGGCTTTCTCCAAGATTGTTCCATAGCAATCCGATTTCTTTGATCATATTGAATTGGACGATTGTTCCTCATTTGAAAATTGTTTTGATTATAAAACTGTTGTTGTTCAGGAACAACCCGTCTATGTGGTGGAACATAATGATCAATCGGCTTTCTCATGGAATTTCTGACTTCAACCTCATGTCTTTTATGCCTTACATATGGACACTGAGCAAGTAGATGCCCACGTTCTCCACATTTAAAGCATTTTCGATACTCTTCAAAAACATAATGAGCATTTGGTGAAGCAAATGATCTAACAGGATATTGATCATTATACTGTTGATTCCTCAAACTCTCAGGAAGTGGTCCTTTCGAGTAAGTGGGCTCATGAAAACCATTTGCTTTGTCATTTGGTCGAATGAACTCAGTGACATGGACCTTTGGTTCTTGAGGAACATCCGAAAACAATTTCTTTAAAATTTCTGGTGGAATTTCGTTTGTTCTTTCATGTTTTGGAAACCAAATAGTGCTTTCTAGCCATATCTTTTCAATTTTAGCATAGTTAGCATTTTTGATTGGAAATTCCTCATCAGAAATGATTTTATCGGATCCTTCCATTCGATAAAACACCTTGACAGGTTTGTCACTTGGTTCATTCTCAAGATCCTTTCTAACCTCATTCTTTTCAACCTTTTTCTCACGATGAACAGTTGCCATCGGATGCACATGTTGAGATGGTGACACTGGTTCAGTAGTAATGATGTGATTTTCTTTTGGAATCTCACATACATTAACAGTTTGGTCATTACCAGTATCATCATTCTCTGAGTCTGAATCCACACTTTCAGCATAAACACCCTCATCATCAAGCCTAAAATCGGTCTCACATCGGAATGAGGATCACCAATACTCGAGGTATTAGATTCCATTTCCGATGATGAGTCTGATTTTACCGAACTCTCCGGTATAACTTGGTGATAGTTATGATTTTCAAAAAGAACCGAAGATGGTACAGACTTGTAATTGGTGGTGTTATCATCAATGATATGGTCTACCACATAAGCAATATGCTTATAACTTTCCAACTTTTTGTTTACTTTCTCAGCAAAGCATTTTATGGCTGCCATTTCCAACTTGGTGTTTTCAATTTCATTGATATAGTTGTTAATTGCCAATTGTTTCAATGATAAAGTATTTTTCAAGTCGGAAATGTCCTTTTTATAGCCATCTAATACTTTGTTGAAAGCATTCAACTCTTTGCGAGTAGATTGACTGTTAATGATAGCACTATCACGTGAAATTCGGAGTTGTTTATTCTCCTCAGTCAATCTATCACATGTTCCACAATATTTATCACTCCTAACATCAGTGGTAGATTCAGAACTTACAGGTTTTGGCGGTTCAGTCATGGCCATTAACGCGAAATGAGCTTCCTTTCCAGTGAAAAACTTGGAATAGTCAATCTTGGTGAAAGCATCATCAGCAATGCACGACTTCCTCGTCATTAGAAAATCAGCTTCTGCTAACAGCTGATCAATGTCATCATCTAAAGAATCAACACTTGCCTCTGTGTCTGATTCACTGTCCGAGTCTGAATAAACTGATCTGCATTCCTCAGGAACGTCAGAAACTGTATCCATCACCATTCCAGACTGAGTTTCTTCAACCTTAACCTCAACAGGTTCATTCTCCACATTCATCTCAGTCTCAGAATCATCACTATCACACTCCTCAGTTTCTTTCTTTTCTTCTTCCATCACCGACTCTTCAATATCAACCTTGCAAGCAACGCAAGCCACATTACCACCAGTAGTGATTTCCTCAACTCCTATCTGCAATCCCGACCAATCAAACCTTTCATCTTGTTGAGTCATCAGTGCTTGATTCTGACTCGTGTTCTGTTGTGTCTCATTTGGTGTAGTGATTGGTATAACTGTTCGGTTAGAATTGTTAGGAGATTGGTTTTGAATCTGGTTTGATGTGTTAGGTTGTCTGTTTTGGTTATTGTTAGAGTTGTTTTGACGGTTTTGGTAGTTGTTGTTGTTTTGGTAAGAAACTCGGTTTTGGTTTTGTTGTTGACGATTCTGATAGGTTGCATTGAATGGGTTTCTATTACCTTGTTTTGGTGGCTGGGTGCATTCACGTTTGAAGTGACCCCTTTCTCCACAATTAAAACAAGTAACTTTCTCCTTGTTGAACCCGTAGGTTGTGTTAGGAGAAGTTCCCAAATCTGTTCGACCTGTCTTTTCAATAAAATATGTTGCTCTTCTCATGATGCTTGCAAAAGCCCATTGGATATCAATTAGTTCCATCTCTTCCTTGTCGATCTGTGCATAGTCCTCATTGGTTAAGTTGTTATTCCCAATTTGACTAGCAACAAGTCCATTGTAGGATGAAACCATTGCTGAGACTAGTGCAATATGTTGTTGAGCAATTTCCACTGTCACGTTGCCCAGGTTAGACATCTCCAAAACCACTTGTTGTTGATTAGGTTGAGTAACTTGGTTCATTGGTTGTTGGGATTGGCTAGCAGTATAGAAACCTGCTTGTTGCATTGGGGAGAATGGTGAAATATAGGAATTGTTGTATTGTTGTTGTGGTGGTGGTTGTGTGTATGATGGTTGTGAGTAAGATGAAGTTTGTGCCATGTAGTTGATGGTTGGTTTTGGTGGTTCCATAACATTGGAAATGCAAGCAACATGTGGTGCCACTACCCCTCCTGAACATGAGTTACTCACAGGAACTGAAGTACCTCCAAAGTATAAACTAGGATTCTGAGGAACCTGCGCTCTCCTAGCTTTCCTCTTCTCTTCCATTTCCTTGTTTTCCAGCTTCTGTATGAACTCTTGAATAGTCCAGTACTGATACGCATCCTTCTCCCTGAGAACTTCCACATGCTGATCCCAGTACGGTGGTAGAGCATCTGCAAACTTGTCCACCAAATTCTTCATGGGAATCTGTATACCATAACTAGACAGTTCAGTTAGCAAATGACTATATCTAGGAGTTAATTCTTTTAATGTTTCATTCCCAATATAAGAAAAATTCTCAAACTCCTTTCTCAGTTCATCCATCCTCAAACTTCTCGTTTTCTCGTTCCCATCATGCCTCCTCTTAAGCACATCCCACAATTGCTTAGAGGTTGTACAAGTCCCAAATTGATGTAGCAAATCATTTGTGATTTCCTGAGTCAATTGGGAAAAGGCTTTCTTTTCCACCACATATTTCTTCTTCTTGTCCTCAGTTAAGCTTTCCAAAGGAATCATTTCACCTGTATTCTCCAAAATCGGTGATGTGTATCCTTTAGCAATCATGCTCCATGCCTCTGCTCCTTCCACTCCCATGCCCTCCAAGTGAATCTTGAATTTGTTCTGCCACTGATTGTATTCTGATATGTCCATGAGCTTTGGTGGCCTATTCCCGCTACCTGAAGACAAATCGTTAATCAAAGTAGAAATAGCATTAGTAGTTTGAGTATTTACCACCGCCGCTGCTACTCCCCAGTAGTCATGTTGTGGTGCTGGAGGTGCTACACTTTGAGGCATCGAGCTCGTCATCGCCATGTAGTTTATCGGTTGCGAAGACAGTGTGCTCGTCTTTTGTGCTGCCACTGTCCATGGGTCCATCACTTGTTGTTGTGGTTGTGTCGTCGCTGGTCTTGGTGTAGTCGGAAAATTCCACATGTTCTCAAACTTAGAAAATTTCAACACTTAGAAAATTTTCCAAAATAAATCCTAGGTTCGCCCGATTTGACCTAGATTCGCCCAAACTATAACACTTTCATCCCTTTTGATTCTATGTTCGACCACACAGTACCACCCGAACGTAGAAATGACCAGAATGTAAACACAGACTAACAGACTTTTCACTTTCGCCCAAAACAAACCGGTCGAAGGTGGAATTTTGTACCCGAAAGTGAAAATTTCAACAAGAAATTTCAGGTTCGCCCAAAAACTACTCAGATTCGCCCACTCAGGTTCCAGGTTCGCCCATTTTGCTCAGTTTACACTTTGAAAAACGGTTACACTTTGAAAAACGGTTATTTTGATCTCGGATTTTCAAAAGTTTATGGATTTGAATGATCTTAATCAGGTTATGCTTCGGAATTGATTTGGAGCAACTTTAATTCTTTGAAAACTTGATTTTAACCACAAATTCAACTCTAAATCAATCAAAAACTCTCAAAAACCATGTTTATGTAAAAACAGATGTATTTTGATCAAAAACATGTCCAAATCAGCTCTGAGTTTATCAAATTTGTTGTTGTATGATCCGTATGGCTCTGATACCACTTTGTAAGCGAAAGATTTTAACTAAACCAGGATAATATGATCATACAAGTCACAAAACCAGGTGCGGAAACCCTAGTTCTGAACAAAATGATAAAACTCTAATCAAAACACAATCAAGATCATTTTCAAAGCTTTTTCATAGATTAACTTTCTCAAATATTCAATTACAATCAATCACACGTTAATCTAATCAATTACAGACTTTCACCAAAATGACCTGGAACCTGACCTGAACACATACACAACTGACAACTCTATTACATACTCAAAATCACAAAACCTATTTATAGATACTGCACGTTCGCCCCTTTGCACTGGTCGAATGTGGGTCTTTTCCACATTCGCCCATTATCAATGGTCGAATGTATCTTCTTAACAGTTCCAGTCTACCTTCGCCCGTTATCATTCTACCTTCGCCCACTATCCATCTACCTTCGCCCCTTTCTAACAAAAACTTAACATATGTTATTTATGTTTATCCAATCATTAGTCGCAAAATGCATCAACATTTCTATGTTAATCTTTGGTCATTTGGTTTAGGTCTTGTGTGTGTGTTCTCTCTAGAGTCTAGAATTTTCTGATTAAGAGTTTTTCATTCTAAACCTAATCTAATCAAGTGTAATCATTTTTTTTATGAATGAAAATGCTTAATGAAAAGGATATTATCGTGTTTTGATTCGTTTTCTATCATTTTGCATGTGATTCAGGGATTCCGCACCTGAATTACTTAATTTGTATGATTACGTAGGTGATTGCTGTAACATTTCGCATTTAATTTTGTGTACATTACGATTATTATCGAATAAAACGCCAAGTTTTATCATTTATCGTCTTTTAAAAATATTTTGTGACGCACTTGGACCCCTAATACTATGCTATATATATATATATATATATATATATATATATATATATATATATTTTACACATATATAAGTGAAACAATTATCAAAAATAAAAGGCCTGGGCCGGGATTCGAACCCGGGCCTATGGCCGGTTCACCACACCAAGCAACACAACCAACTGGTCTACACAACACACTTGCTTAGTTTTAACACCTTTATAATTATATCATGTATTTAGTTCTTAACAGTTGACTTGAAAAGTCAACTGTGAAGAACAATTTACCTTAATTAACCCATTCAAACGCGTTTTGAATCCTGATATGGAATGATTGTGATTGTCTGACTGTTTCGCATCAATTACACGATCAATCCTCGTCCAAAACATACCTAATTCGTGTCAATTAAATGCGTCATAGGTCAACTTTCCAATTCGTTCACCCGAACCCTCACCCTATAAATTGACCACTTCCTAACAAGCTATACTCGCCGATTATTCCTTCCACATCTTCAATTTCTGTTTTAAATCAGCTTTCAAGGCTTCTTGATCGAGCTTTGACTTTTCTGTTTGACCAAGTTTCTAAACGCGATTTAATTTTGTAAGTTCATTTTTTTGATGGGTTATGTTCATCGGCCCTTACACAACAATAACCCTATGATCAATTGGGTTATTGTTGTGTAAATCAGTGTATTGATGAAACTAGGGCACGATTACTTTGAATTGGGGAAGAACACATTGCAGAATTGATAATATATTTAAAAAAGAAACAAATCAAACACAACCACTGATCTAGATCAAGTGGTTATGTCTGTTGTTTGCTAGCCGGGGCACACGGGTTCGAGTCCCACACCAAACAATTTTTATTCTTTTCTTTTAAAAGATTATAAACAGATTTCACATATAATATATAATTAATTTCGAATCTAATTTATTCGTTCTCAGGGTCTAGCCCAGTTGGTGGCTAGGCTTGTAATTTATTCGTTCTCAGGGTTCGATTCTCAGCATCAACAAAACATTTTTTTTACCATTTAAGTTTATATATACTCTCTTGTATTTTTAAAATTAGTTTTAAAATACTAAAACTCTTTTATAAATTCTACAAAAATTATTTTATGTTATTCTAGTAGAAAAGTTTAACATACAATTTTTAGTTTTCCAAAAATTATTTATTTAATATATATAATTAATATTTCATGTTTATTCTATTTTATTTATAAAATTCAATAAAAATATCAAAACAGTTATATAAATTTCCACAAAAATTATTCTGAGTTTATATAACATTAAACATTTTGGAAATGATTTTTATTTTTGAAAAATCATTTATTTAATATTTTTAATCAATTTTTGTTAGTTTTAATCATAAATAAATCATAATAAATTCAATTTTCAGTATTTTTGCACCAAATTTTATATATATTATTTCTAATTATTTAGGACAGAAATACAATTTTTAATTTAATAATTCATTCATTTTAATATTTTTAAATATTAAAGTTATATATTGACAATTAGAAATAAATAGATTAAATATTCTATTTTTAAGAAAATAATTTTATAAAAATTATTTTCATACTTAAAACTTTATGATGTGACCATCTTTAATCTAAAATTTACAAAAAGACTTTAATTTATTTATTTATCAAATTTCTCTTATTTATTAAACATTTTATTTATTAATCAAACGAATACTTATCCCCAATTCGAAACCCTAGAAAATACTTACTTATTTGTTACCTTATACATAGGGTAATACTTGGCAACTTTGGGGCTACACTTATACTTTTTCTCGAGACTTAATACTTTGCTAAGGTGAGTTTACGTAACCATGTTTATGCAATTCTTTATACTTGCAACATTACACTTAAGCAATTCTACATACATGTCTAGTTGTAAACTTTAATGCCTCATGATTTAGACAACAACAACAGTTAGACTCGCTTCAACATACATAATCATTAGCTATGGCCAAGCCGGCGATACTCAATAATAGATCTATTGGATTGACAATCCCACCTAGATTCGTTGACCATCTTTTATGGGGAGCGCGGGTGATTGTTATCGTTCCAACATAATATTAAGGTGAACCGTGGATGACGGGATGGGCCTAAACTAGTCGGAGGTTTGATTATGTCGATTCAACACTTCATGTTTATTCATGTAGACTTAAACTTACGATAGACATGTGAATTGCTCATCTTTTATTCTTAAACTTAATTGTTTGACATGGCTTATGTATTCTCACCAACTTCTAGTTGACCCCCCCCCCCCTTTTTTTACAACTCAACGGGAAATAATGATGCTTGAAGTCTAGAGCTAGCATGAGAAGATATTTGAAGTTTTATGCTTTGTTTGATTTTTGGATGTACTAGATTTCATTTAAGACATTTAATGTAATTCAATATTGTATTAAAGGATTATGTAAACATATGTATTACCATGAGCTACTGAACAATCATTCATACGTGACACCTCGATGTTTCCGCCATCGGTTGGGGTGTTACAGATTGGTATCAGAGCCTTGGTTATAGGGAATTAGGCTATTAGAAAAATAATCTAGTCTATAATCATAGGATTATGACCAGTATTTGCTTCTTTTACTTGCTATTCTCTATCTCCCTCCTACTTCTTATCCCTACTTTCATCCCAACAAAGAAGATTGCTCTCCATCACTGGATCTACTCTTAGACTAATAGGACAAAATCCTCAGGTTTAGCCTGAACCACCTTGAGATCTCGTCGAAGTTCTAGATTTTAATAACGAACACGTGCAATCTGGAAGGGTGAACGCCTGTATTCTGAGTCTTCTGTCTAGGCTGGCATTGCGCATATATCCCAATCAGACGAGGGACCCGGATGCCTACCTGGGAATTCTCGGGATGAGTGTTCACTTATAGGCTAAAGCATGTCTTCACTATGTTATTAGAATCTAGAATCTTTGATAAGTCAACGTTTTCGTTTATTCGTTTTAATTAATGAATAAATGATTACATTCCTTATATAACCTCATTCATTTCATTGTGTCTCTTACAGATCATGCCTCCACGTCGCAGCACTCGCAATAGCAATGGTGAAAACCAAGAGGAAAGTAGCAACAACCACGACACTAACCACAACAACAACAATAACAACAACAATGGTGTGGATGCCCAACTAGCTGCGATCATTTCTCAACAAATGGCACAACAGATCGCGACTCTAGTTCCTAACTTACTGGCTCAAGTCATCCAGATGAACGGAAACGGTAATGGAAATGGAAACGGCAACAGAAACGGTAATGGAAACCACAATGGAAATGGAAATGGTCTCCCAGCTTGCACTCTTAAACACTTTAATACCTGTAATCCCCCTAAGTTCAGTGGAGATGAAGGAGCTACGGGTCTTCTGCAATGGTTCGAGGGTATTGAGAATACCTTCATTAACAGTGAGTGTCCCGATAACCTTAAGGTTCGTTATGCCATGAGTGTTCTTCACAAACGAGCACTCACTTGGTGGAATGAGGAAAAGCGCATCCGCGGAGCTGAAGTTGAACTTGCTATGACTTGGGATCAAGCTAAAGACATTATGAAGGCAAAGTTCTGCCCTCGTAATGAAATCAAAAAGTTAGAAGATGAGTTTCATGATCTTGCTCAGGACAGTGGAGAAAACCTTGCCTACAACACTCGTTTTCACGAACTTAGTCTACTGCTACAACACAAGGTCACCCCGTTGCCTATTGCGATCGAAAAATACATTGGTGGCTTACCCATGCAGATTCAGGACACGGTGTGGGGAAGGAACCCTGCTACTCTTAAGGAAGCAAAGCGTTTGGCAGCCACCCTAACAGATAACCATGTGAAGGCAGGAACCCTGACTCGGAAAGGGGAAAAGAAAACTGTTACGAAGGATACTCCCCAACCTGCCGTTGAAATTAAAATTGAGGCCTCAACCAATGGAAGGAGCCAGGTCAGGAATTTTGCAATAGACGCCACTGTCCCACCCAACAAGAAACAATATAACGGGAACCAACCTAAGTGTAACACCTATCAGTATCACCACCCAACCCAAGTGCCCTGCCGTCAGTGTACCAATTGTCAAAGGTATGGGCATCTTACGGATGCTTGTCGAATTCCTGCTGCAAATGCCCTTGCTGCTCCGAATAACCCTGCTAGGGACCCTCCAGCTACTTAACAACAAGCTCCACCGTTTGAATGTTATTTTGCATTTAAAATTCTATGTATTGACGCTTTGATTCAAGTATTGGAATTTTTGTCTTTTACATGAGAGTCATTTATCTAGTATGATCACAACACTTGGATACATGCTTGTTTGAATGTGAACTAATTGCTATATCAATATCTAAACCATACTCGTTATACTTATAAACTTGCTTACTTGTACAACAGTTAGTTGGCTACCAAATAACCTACTCAACGATTGGTAGAGGTCATCATGTCTTTCCAACAGTCGGGAGAGGCCCTACAACCTGCTCAACGACTGGTGGAGGCTATCAAACCTGCTCAACAATCGGTAGAGTCATAGAAGGACACAAAACCCTAATGTAAGGTAAATTGGTGATTGCGGTCCGGAACGTAATCATGAATTTACAGGTACGTTAAGGTAGTGTGAAATTCTATCAAGGTTTTCGGTAGTTGACCAATTATAAACTTTAGTTACCTGGTAGTTCATTTAGTCTTTCAATAGTCCATCAACTCATTTCTTTTAGGACTCCTAAAACTTAATACTTTTCTAGAGTCTTATTCCCCTTGCAATTTCAAGACACACCTAATCCTACCCGAATTATTTGAAACAAGATTTTTTTTTTATTTCATATCGTGTCCTAACACAAAATTTCCAGACCACACTTATCCTGATTTCTACCCAATCACCTCCAACCCTATGTTTTCAATAAACTTCGGGACGAAGTTCCTAAAAGTAGGGGAGACTGTAACATTTCGCATTAATTTCTTGTGCATTACGATTATTATCGAATAAAACGCCAAGTTTCATCATTTATCATCTTTTAAAAATATTTTGTGACGCGCTTGGACCCCTAATACTATGCTATATATATATATATATATATATATATATATTATACATATATATGTGAAACAATTTTCAAAAATAAAAGGCCTGGGCCGGGATTCGAACCCGAGCCCATGGCCGGTTCACCACAGCAAGCAACACAACCAACTGGTCTACACAACACACTTGCTTAGTTTCAACACCTTTATAATTATATCATGTATTTAGTTCTTAACAGTTGACTTGAAAAGTCAACTGTGAAGAACAATTTACCTTAATTAACCCATTCAAACGCGTTTTGAATCCTGATATGGAATGATTGTGATTGTCTGACTGTTTCGCATCAATTACACGATCAATCCTCATCCAAAACATACCTAATTCGTGTCAATTAAACGCGTCATAGGTCAACTTTCCAATTCGTTCACCCGAACCCTCACCCTATATATTGACTACTTCCTAACAAGCTATACTCGCCGATTATTCCTTCCACATGTTCAATTTCTGTTTTTAATCAGCTTTCAAGGCTTCTTGATCGAGGTTTGCCTTTTCTGTTTGACCAAGTTTCTAAACGCGATTTCATTTTGTAAGTTCATTTTTTTGATGGGTTATGTTCATCGGCACTTACACAACATTAACCCTATGATCAATTGGGTTAATGTTGTGTAAATCAGTGTATTGATGAAACTAGGGCACGATTACTTTGAATTGGGGAAGAACACATTGCAGACTTGATAATATATTTAAAACAGAAACAAATCAAACACAACCACTGATCTAGATCAAGTGGTTGTGTCTGTTGTTTGCTAGCCGGGGCACACGGGTTCGAGTCCCACACCAAAAGATTTTTATTCTTTTCTTTTAAAACATTATAAATCAGATTTCACATATAATATATAATTAATTTCGAATCTAATTTATTTGTTCTCAGGGTCTAGCCCAGTTGGTGGCTAGGCTTGTAATCATAAATAAATCATAATAAATTCAATTTTCAATATTTTTGCACCAACATTTTATATAAATTATTTCTAATTATTTAGAACAGAAATACAATTTTTAATTTAATAATTCTTTAATTTTAATATTTTTAAATATTAAAGTTATAATTTGACAATTAGAAATAAATAGATTAAATATTCTATTTTTAAAAAATAATTTTATAAAAATTATTTTCATACTTAAAACTTTATGATGTGACCATCTTTAATCTAAAATTTACAAAAAGACTTTTGTTTGTTTATTTATCAAACGAATACTTATCCCCAATTCGAAACCCTAGAAAATACTTGTAGACTAGATAGACTTAGACTTATTTGTTACCTTATACATAGGGTAATACTTCGCAACTTTGGGGCTACACTTATACTTTTTCTCGAGACTTTATACTTGCAACATTACACTTAAGCAATTCTACATACATGTCTAGTTGTAAACTTTAATGCCTCATGATTTAGACAACAACAACAGTTAGACTCGCTTCAGCATACATAATCATTAGCAATGGCCAAGCCGGCGATACTCAATAATAGATCTATTGGATTGACAATCCCACCTAGATTCGTTGACCATCTTTTATGGGGAGCACGGGTGATTGTCATCGTTCCAACATAATATTAAGGTGAACCGTGGATGACGGGATGGACCTAAACTAAGCGGAGGTTTGATTATGTCGATTCAACACTTCATGTTTATTCATGTAGACTTAAACTTACGATAGACATGTGAATTGCTCAACTTTTATTCTTAAACTTAATTGTTTGACATGGCTTATGTATTCTCACCAACTTCAAGTTGACCCCCCCCCCCTTTTTACAACTCAACAGGAAATAATGATGCTTGAAGTCTAGAGCTAGCATGAGAAGATATTTGAAGTTTTATACTGAACAATCATTCATACGTGACACCTCGATGTTTCCGCCATCGGTTGGGGTGTTACAATTGCTTACAATTCGATCCTCTACATATCAACCTTAAAAAGTATCTATGCGACGAATCATTGATCATTCTTACCAATGAAATTCACATCGATGAACAACTCAACATTATTAAGGAGCCAATCGAAGTGACAGATTGGAAAGTCCAGAAGTTGAGACAAAGTCGTATCAAACTTGTGAAGGTCAGATGGAATTCAAAACGCGGACCCGAATTCACTTGGGAATATGAAGACCAGATGAGGCGCAAGTACCCAGTTGTCTTCCCCAAAGCATCTACAGCCACGGACTCAACTCAATTTTGCGGATGAAATTCCAAAAACAAGGGGAGAATGTGACACCCGCCAGATTTCCAGGTCAAGATCCGTACACACTCTCACCATTTTGTCCATTACAATTATGCATTAGACATTTTATCTCAACACATACGTCACCATGAGTCTAGCAAGGCCCAGGATAGTTTAGGAAACCATTACAAAGTCCCGTTTACCCAGGAAAACTCGGACATTCACGAGACATTTTGTGAATACTCAACACAAGAAAATCATAGAACATTCCAAACCATTAATTGAATTATGAACACATAACATGAGTTAACAAGTTGATTCAACACATGACTAAATGTGAATTAACATATTACAAATCATGTGGATAACACCAAAATTTATAACATTTCACAAACCACACATGTGTAACCGGCTAACATATATTGATATGTGATGGATCATAGTGAAAACTTCAAAGATAACTATCCATGTGTAAACACCAATCACATATGGGTATGCTATTAGAATGGAATACATAATACATATATATATATATATATATATGCATGTATACATATACACGACCACACGCCCATAAACATATATATATATATATATATATATATATATATGTGTGTGTGTGTGTGTGTGTGTGAGTTTGATGAACCATTACACATGCATACATATACCTACTCGACCCTACATACATACATAGGTAGTATTATGGACTAAACACACCATGGACACAATACATACATACATGACATCATATATATAACACATGTACATATATATATATATATATATATATATATATACATATATATATACGGGTACACCCACACATACACAAACTCATGCTTGGGAAGGGACAAACAACCACCTACATACATACATTCATACACGAGCATATGTATACACACACACCCACACACCATGCGATCCATGTACACTCACCCACACCTCATTGATCTTGTCTAAAAAACACTCTAACCTAGGTATTATACTAACATGGAACCTTGATCACCTCATATCTCCACCCAACACCCATTGACCATCCAAAATAGCCTTGATCTTTCCCAAGAAATCGGCTATGGGCCGCCCTACATGAACCAACAAAAACACTATGTCAACTAGTTATACAAAGAAGGCAATCACCTTTTACACATCACCATTCCATGCATATTGACCTTCCCAAATTGTTAACCAACGAAAGACACTCCCTTCCCCTTTCCTTTGACTATAAAACCGGCCCAAGGAGTCTAGAGGACTTCATCTACCTTACAATACCACAAACACACACAAAACTCTCATTCACTGTCCCTTTGTTCTCGGCCGAACCCAAACTATCCAAACCCGAGCCCATCATTGACCAAACAACCTCACCACAACTCACTCGATCTATTTCCAAGCTCTAGAAGGTTGAAGGTGGAAGGAAAATTGACTATAGATCACTCTCATCTCCATTCTAAGTCATTTTAAATGTGGTATGTAAACTGACTATCTATGCATCGATTTTATCTATGTTTCGGCCCACATTACACTCAGATAGTGAAATTTTACTCACAAGCTTTCATTGTTAATCAACATTCTAATAACTCCTTGCCTAAATTCAAAAGTCACCTTGTTAAAAAAGAAAAAAACGTTTATGCAAATTTTCTTATGTATGATTCTCGTAGATGTCCTCCCGTCTCAACAAAATCGATCTCCACCAACTGGCGAGTCTTATTGCCCAAGAATTAGTCAAGATTCTCCCTAACCTAGAGACACCAACAAACCCAATTCCAAACCCCGGTGATGCCATCCTGGACAGCACAAACCATGTAGATACTAAATCTTCTACCCATACCCCTACCAAACAAACGAAAAAAGATAACCGAAAATGCAAAAACCTCAAACGAAATCACACTTCGACAACTCCTAAGACTCCAAATCCCAACAAAAGCAATACCATGGAACCTATCCGCTAGGCAACAGTTGTAAATTCCACCATGTCACTCACTCACCATGCTGCATATGCGCTAACTGTGGTGTATATGGTCATTTAGCCAAAAATGTCGTCACACAACAAAACAACGACCCAACCCATGAACGCAGCCAATGCCCAAGACTTGCCATGGTGATCTATGATGCTGGAAGACCCACTCACCACACTAAAGAAAATCGATTTTTCTTTTCTCAAAAAACAAAAATAATAAATAATAAGAGAATTTCTCTGTGTAATGTTTTCATGAAACTGTTCGGATGTGAAATTTTCCATTTTATGAAACACCATCATTATCCTAGTTTACAATCATATTTTATCGGCAAAACTCAAACATCACAAAACTCTTTTCTCCTCGCGCACAATCATTTTCAAAATTTTTGAACAAAATTCTTCCTACTATTTCTAAGAGGATCCTATACTTCTATAAAATCCTCACTTTCAAACCACTAACAAATGTGTGCGTCGAGTCTATATGACAAACAAGATTCTAAATGGTAAAAGGGCTTAAAAAAAATTCTTTTGTAAACAGGACTTGTGAGCAAAGACACGCTAAATCAAATAACCTACCTCTTTATAATCCCAAGACCTTTTCTCTTGAAATCGTACCACGAGTCAAAATATTCATCAACCCCAAACTAAATTTGTCAATAAACTATTTTTCTCGCTTAATAAAATGGATTTTTCATAAATCAAACGACAATCTTCGAGAAAACTTTTACACCAAATCTTCCCCATTTCAATTAAATATGTTTTTCTTTAAAATCCAACGCACTAAATTTTCCAACCATCAAACTTGACCCTTAATCTTAAAAAGCTAAAATTGCTCGCGTACCCATAAAACTCAAATTGTAATAAACTCGAATGCTATGTTACCCTCAGTCAAAACATTTTTCGCGTGAATGTTTCCATTAGAAATCCAATTGTCCATGCTTTTGTTTGATTTTATACATCTAAAAGTAACCACCTATACACAAGTCTACACCATTATGTCATGAAACTATACATCCATGTCAAAACACGTACGGTTAAAAAAAACAAAAAAAAACCTTACTTAATGCTTTTTTCACATTGTGTGTTTGCATGTCACGTTGCTTGCTATGTTTACAATATCAAAACTGTCTAATGCCTTGTTTATTGTCTTTTCCTTTGTGCATAAGTATTTTGTCTTCACTAGCGACCCACACATAACTAAGAGGAATTATGTGGACCATACGACAATCGGACTAATTACGGGTGCACACGTAATTACAAAAATTGGGCACATGGAAAACATAACAAGTCCTAGTGTGTGTAACCTATCATGACTTGAATAACAACACGGATGAGGTATGATAACGGCATGGTGGATACGCCGCCGGTACATCCTATACATAAATGTCCTGTCATACTACCAAAAGTAGAGTTATTCGTGCCATGAGAAGTTTTGGGTGTCGAGTTTAAATTTTGAACAACACTTACGTTATTTATCTTTTACGAACCCGTTTATGTTCTAGTTGTTAGTCTAATTACACTTGCATTATTTATCTCATATGCATATTATAACCTTGTTTTGAACCACACTCTCTACTATGCAACATCATTCTTGTCGTGAATAATCTATACTTGTAATCTCCATCAAACTTTGTTCCTTCCTCGTGCTTTCCTTGCTTAATCAGCAATCCTTCCATTATCAAGATCTATTTCTAAATTCCGTAAGCTCTGGCCTTAATCTCTAAAAGCATTTATACATGTAAAACAAGATTCGTCCCTCACTTTATGTATTTCCTTAACTAATTATGTACTGGACTCAAAACTAAATACTATTATTTATTTCGCCAAAAAGTTATTTTTCAAATAGTCCAATTTCTCGTTTATTTAATCACTTCTATAAAGGTTTCCTAACAAAATTTTCGACCTTGTACAAACCAAATATCTTTTACTAAAAACTACACATTCCAACATGTAGTCACTTATTATCCTCAAATATGTACTATTTCACTCAATTACCCAAGGACATTTTTTTTACAAGCCAAAATTTCTACTACTTCCTCTGTGTTATACAATATATTTGCTTACATTCCCAAAAAAATTTACTATTTCGTATATGTATATGTAATATCGTATATTCACTATTCTTCCCAACATTTGTTACATTAACGCCATACACAAACCTACTTATACGTACCCTTTTTCATTCACTATTTACAAAACTGCTTTAGTCGGTTAAACTTTCAAATTTCTACGTATAGCCTTGGGTTAAAATTTTAAAAGTATTTCTCTTACGAGCATGTTATCGCACAGTGACTAGATACCTTATTCGCTTTAAACATAATAAACTAACAAGCCTTGTTCTTATTAAACCCATATCAAACCACTCACCTATTTTTTTTTAAAACGATTGACTCTTAATTTAATTTCGAGACGAAATTTCCTAAAGTAGGGGAGACTGTAACATCGCGTGATTTTTACTTTTCTTGTATTTTAAATTCTATACTTAACAAATTCCAAATTCACCTTTATTCGCCTCTTTTATGTTACTCCTACTAATTCTTGACGAGTCGTCATTGTAATTTATCTTATTCAATTTAGACGTTATAACAATAAACTCTTTTAAGTTAAGATCTTAATATATATTTATTTATTTATTTATTTAAAACATACACATTTTTAATAATAAAACTCTTAGTTTAAAAAAAAAAAAGGAAATGGAACAAAAAAAAAACGTGGCTTATATGTAATTACAATTTACCACATTATTGATGTAGTCATATTATACCAACAATTCCCATTCTGTGAGAATCGAAGTAATTAAACAAACAGATATCATATTATATTATAATCCTATAATGATTAAACTCTTAACCCCCCAACTAATCTCCTCCCAACCACCCTAATAACTATATTTAATACCCTACCACCTTAACCCAACTATAAATACACCACTCCTACCCATTCTAACACTTGCTCATTTCTAAATCCTCTCTAAACCTCCCAATTCTCCAAAGAAATCCTAAGAGTGGAAGTCCACTTCTAAGTGAGTTCTCTCATAAACTCCAACTTTATTCTTCTTTCTTCACTTCTTTTCTTTTTCTAACCCCTTGGAGAAACCTCTAGGATCTTCCCCATATTTATCCACAAAAGTGTGATAAGGGTAGAGCACCTAAAGAGGTTCCAAAGGTGGTTGTTTTCTGAATTATACTATATAATAATATAAACATATACTTTCAAGTTTCTATCTTACTAGTTTATTATTAATCTTTGGAAGGTTTGTGGTTACACCCTACCTTACCAACTCTCTTGACCCTTCTTGTGCTACGGATTTATCCACACTAGAAAGGGGAAATCCCATGTCCAAAACCCACGTTTATTCCATAAGCGAAGTGGTTATGACATGAACCTATCAAATGGATTCACATTCCTAACTTTATACCATCCGAATCATCTATGATGGTTTGTGCTTGGTCTAACTTAATCTCATGACCATCCGGATTGCCCTAAAGGCAATTTGTGTTTGGTTTGCCTAAAAGGCTTGCATGACTCTCGTGAATCTATAATCTAAACTCAAACCTAAGACCCTTTATTCTCTAAATTCTAGTTAACCAAGGCTAAGGAACTAATCTCCCAAGACCCGTCTTTGGAACTTTACTAAACGCACCCAAAGGTGAGTTCATACTTGTCCCCTTTTTACTCTTTATCACTTTTGGGGTGTAAACATGTATCATATGCAAAACACACGAATGCTTTCATAAACACACATGCTCAATCTATTAAACATACTTATATGCTACTTGCCATGCTTATGATTCTTAGATACTTAGACATAAATCATTAACTATTATTAGCCCACTTAACATGTATAGCGCTATAGGACTAGCACACCGCCCCCTTTATGGGTCATTGTTAAGATTTAAACGGCCTAACATGAATATGTTAGGTATACGCTGTGGTACTCGCGGGTTTGAGTTATGTCTTTTGTATGATAGGTATGTGCAACACTATAGTATGAGATTTGAGTAAATTATTCTAAAATACTACGTATGTAAACCAAAACTAGTATGCTCACCAATGCTTTACGTGTTGACGAATATTTTATACATGTTGCAGGAAATGTTTGATGCAGGATATTCAAGAAATCTACTTAGGATTGGACTAGAAACTCACGCTAGTTTAAGTTCTATATTTTGATGTCGTATTTCTCTTTTCATGAAAACAATTTGTATTCTGTTATCTTTTTAGACGATAATTATGCTATGAATGAAATTTTATCTTTAAATCATATTGCCACAAATTCTAGTGTCATGAAGTCTTTGAACAATCTATCACAAGTCGCGCCTCGATGTATTCCGCCATCGGTTGGGGTGTGACACCTGCTAATGGAAACATTGAGCTTTCAGGTTATTCAGATAGTGATTTTGCTGGTTGCCACACCATAAGGAAGTCTACATTAGGTGGGTGCCAATTTCTAGGGAATGCCTTAGTCTCCTGGCAAAGTAAAAAGCAAGCAGCTATTTCAACCTCAACAGCAGCGGCTGAATACATTGCTGCTGCAAGCTGTACAGCCCAACTCATGTGGCTTCAAAATCAACTGCTGGAATTTGAAATAACTACACTAAGGACTCCACTCATGCTGGACAGTCAAGCTGCTGAAAATATCATCAAAAATCCAGTCTCTCATTCAACCACAAAGCACATTGACATCAGACATCACTTTGTCAGAGATAGCTATGAAAAAGGTTTGATTTCTCTGCACCATGTTCCAACAGAGGATCAGTTGGCAGATGTGTTGACAAAAGCTTTAAACACATCCACCATTGAAAATCTGATTTCTAGAATTGGTATGCTAAACATGGATTAAACAAAAAAATGTTTTAAATAAAAACATTAACATGTTTTAGAAAATCAAAATTCACCCTTAAAATAGCATTTTGGTTGAAAAATCTGCTAAGGATAAAACAACCACTGTTTCATTCATTCTATCCATTGTTAGTTGAAAAATCTGTTTCAAACATCTCATCAAATAAAACAACCACTGTTTGGTTGAAAAATCTGTTTTCAAACGTCTGATCAGATAAAACAACTATTTCCATTCTCTCTCTTTCTTTCTCTCTCTCTCTCTATATATATATATATATATATATATATATATATATATATATATATATATATATATATATATATATATATATATATATATATAACCAAGTGTTGTTAGCATCAGCACTTTGGTAAGACAACAACTGTTTGCATCATAACTTTGGCAACAACTGTATGCCACCAGATGTTTGCCACGTCTGCTCTCAAAAGCAGAGTTTTGGCCACATCAGCGGTTTCACCAGAGGCTATTAAAACCCTGTTTTACCACAACAGTTGTTACACTGTCTCATTGTATTCAAAATATTGAAACCGCCTTCTTCAACCTCAAACCCTCACTCTAATTCCTTTCATCCTCACACTCGAAATCCCTTACAATGGTTCTTCAGGCTAAAGCAACCCACAATTACCTTCCATATCTGGTCAAAACAAATGAAAACGTCCCATTCCATACCACCATCTACATCATTCTCAATTCCAAATACCTGACAATACTAACCGTTGATGCTCCCATCTACCTCGATACTCTTCAAGAATTTTGGTTAAATGCTGAGGTTCTTTTCCAGGACAAAAAGCCCACAACCATTATATCAAAAATTGGAGAGACAAATATCGCCATTACCACCCAACTGATATCCACAACCTTCTCATTAAATGACATGTTAGGTAACGAATCTTTTCCTAAGGCTGAACTTTACACTGAGTTTCAGGAAAGGGGTTATGATTCACAAATGACTGGGTCAACTCTTTTCAAAAAAAAATTCCCACCAGTCATGAAATTTTTCTTTCATTCACTTGTTCTCTGTGTCTCTACTAAATCCACTTCCTTCAATGAAATCCCATTGAGAATTCAGTACTTGGGATATGCTATGTTGTCAGAATATGACTTCAATCTATCCCAAGGCCTGTTCTTGGATTTAGTATCAAATGTGAAGGCCATAAAGTCTGGGTCAAATAATGCTTTTCTGATATACCCAAGAATTTTAAGTGTAATCCTTCAAAAGGTTTTGCCTGAAAAAGATTTTAAAAAGGGTAAATCATTTCAATTGAAGAGTCTAACTGATGAAACTTTTACAAGAATGCTGGGTTCAAACACCCAAGAAAAATTGTCAAAAGTTAAAGTTTCAAAAACACAAACAAAGAGGACTAAGACAACAACTATTGTCTAAACCTCTGTTGTTGAGCGCACTGCTCCTGGTAATCATGGCACTACATCCAGTGCTGTGAAACCCACACCAGCCACCTCCAAAAGAAAACGTCCATCTACAAAAACCACCACAAAACCCAAAAAGGGGCCTCTGGAAGATGGGATACCAGAGGAAAACCCTGTTAGAACACAAAAGCAACAAGAAACCGCTGTTGTTACTTCCTCACAACAGTTGGATATATCTCAACATGAACAAACTCCTCATGAATCCTCACAAAAGGATCATGTTGTAAGCCAAAGGGAACCGCATCATGAGACATATGAGTCACTTGACCAAATGATCATCAGCCCTTCTCCCAGGGTTACTTTTCTTTTCACCCCTCCACCTTCACCATCACATGTCCTTCCAATAGTGTAACAATTGTTCGAAGCTATTGATAAAACTCAGGACATTCCCGGTTCCTCTCCTTCACCCATCAATGAGAGTATACACCAACAAGTGACTAGGACTGAGAAAAATCAATTAGCTATGCCACGAACAGAGGAGGTTACAACCCTGGAGTTAAATGAATCTGTAGGTGAGTTTTCAAGTGAATCAGCCACTATTGATGTAGAGACCATTGTCTCACAATAGGACAGTGGTTACATAGCTAAGACTTCCTTGAAGGCAACAACTGATGAGGCCACTATAGTGACCCCAAAATCAGTTTGAAGTCCCCAAAACCAAGGGGCATCTGGTAGGAATCCAGATGATCCTATTAATTTAGGTGATGGGTTAAAATACCAAGAATTGACGGCTAGAGTCCACTCCATTGAAACCTCTATTCCTGATATCAAATCAGATCTAAAGACAACTATGGGATCCTTGGCTGCTCTAACCAAAAGTCAACCATCAAAAGAAGAAATTGCTAGTGAGCTATGGAAATCAGTTTCCCCCATCATCATAGCTCATAGAAAACTAGCAGATCAAACACATGAAACATATATGGCTCAGATCAGATCTATGGTAGATGCTAGGTACACAGATACCCAAACAGATATTAAAGCCATCAAAGACCATCTGCTGAAGACCACTGGCTCTGCCCCTACAACCATCAGGAGAGATGACAATGATGATGAGTTCACAGCTAATGATGCTAAAAAGGGGGAGAGTGGCAGAGATAGACTACCAAAGCTAAAGCCATTTGAAACAAAACCAGGGTCTGAACCAACACAACAACCCAATCCCAATGTTCAATCCACTGCTGATGCTGAATCAGTCAATGCAGGCAAAGCAAAAGAAATTGATCAAACTGCTAATCTCATTGCTGAAAAGGATGCTAAAGAGAAGCAAAAGAGGCTTGACACTTTGGAATGCAAAGCAGAGGCTCTGGTGCAAAGAAAGATAGAGCAACAACAAGAAGTTGAGGATGTGGGTTATTCTAAAAGGAAGAAAATGCCTGCAAAACACATCAGACAACCACCATCCAAAACTGCTACTAAAACTACTGTTGCTAAAACAACTGCTACTAGAACCACTGCTGCCACCAAAACCACTGATGCCACCAAAACAACTGAACCTATCACCAAACCAACAACCAAACCCACTACCACTACACCACAAACAACCACTTCACCACCTAAATCCCAAACATCTGCTGGTCCTACACAAATGCCAACAGATGTTAACATAACCACTGTTGCAACACCACCATCACCACTCATCTTGTATAAAAGGAAGAGAAAATCAACTTTTGTAGTACAAGATGAAAACATACAAACATCACCATCTCCCACTTCAACCACCAAGCCTACACCTATATCAGCCATCTCACTTTAATCATACTCACCACACACTTCTCAATTCACATTTCACAGACCACCACCATCCATCACACCATTGGTTGTTCAGTATCCTCTTGAGCTTGATATACTCAAGGGGGAAATGCAATCCTTCTACAATACTGAACATCCATCTGAAAGATCTTTCCCATCTCTCCCAAATTTTCCTGCCCCTCAAAACATAGATCAATATCTTAATCTCAAGACTGAACAGGCATACTTAATCATCAAGGTGAGATGTAAATGGAAAGATGACAAGACTGCTCAGGGCATCCATTTAGCAGAGCTTAGCAAACTGAGAAGGATTGATAATTTTGCTAAGACCCTGAGCAACTCCATGTCCACCATGCCTCTCAACAGTGATTTGGAAAGGGTGATTAGGGAATCTCTTCTTGAACAAATCTTGGCAACCATGCCGTACAAAGCAAACAAGAAATAGTTTGCAGGCTGGACCACTCATGCTCTTCAAGAAGAACTTATGAGAATTGAAGAAATGGCTAAGAATCCCCCAGCAAAAGTCTCTACCCCTGATTTTAGGAAAGGCAGAGATCCAGCCAGAGCTTTAAAGTTCAAAAGAATGAGAGAAGAAATTGTGGCTGTCAAATATGGGGAGATGAAGTCAGTTGCAAGATGGGCTGAGCTAAGGCTGGTTGAAAATTACCTTATACATCACAAAAAACTCTAACAGACTATACTCTCTACTATTTTTACTATTTCCGTATTTGACACATTGTTGTTTATTAATTTTGTAGATTTGTATTATATATGTTAAAAATAAGGAGTTTGTATTAGTTGTAAAACAATAAGTAAAACAATTGATTATTAATGGTGAATTTGAACTAAATCGAATTTATTCGAATTCGATTCGAATTCGAGTTTCTTATTCGAATCGAATACGGATCGAATAAATTGAGTTTTAAGCGAGTACGAATCGAAAACGAAATCAGGTAAAAATAATAAAAATTCGAGAAATTCGATTCGAATAATTCGAAAATTCGTTATTCGATTCGTTGAACACCCCTACTACTATTTCAATAACTCCTCATGACAGCGGGCCTCCTCCTCTGCCTCCTTCTCCTTGGCAGCTTCCCAGCCCAAAGTTCATCCTCCTTCTACTTCACAGCCTCCTGGGTCTGAAGCTCCTCCTTCTTCCTCACTCTCTCATCCTCCTCTTTTGCCTTGTGCTCCCCCTCCACCTCCCGTTTCTTTTCCTTCTCTGCCTACTCGCGTGCATGCTAATCGTCACTGACGTACCTTTTGTCCTCTTAGTAAATGAACACCAGCTACTCTCCATCACCTCCAAACAGTAGAAAACATTAAAATGATCAAAATGTGGCTCCATCCTCATAGCCCTGCACCTAGCTTCAAAATGCATCACCCTCATTACCCCCAATGAGGCTCATCTGGGAGATGTGCATCCCATACTTCTACAAACGGCAACCAAAAACCTAGTCATTGGAATACGAAGCAAACTTTTTAGATAAAATGCCTAATACAAACATATCTTCCCTGAAGGACAGTCCATCGGAGTCTTTCCCTTCTCTGGAAACCCATGGCCCATTCCCGAAGAACCTAATATTTTCAAGCCAAGGACCAAAATTTATCCTTTGACCACCCAATCTAGGACTCCACCGTAGCCAACTAGAGTTTTGCAGACTTCTACTCAATCGACATTCTTGATTACAACACAACAAAAATGAACGATGAAAGAAAGAACAGAAGAAAAGAAGAAAATCAGGGAAATCTCAGTCGAAAGACATGGAGAAATCACCGGAGAGAAATTTTTGAAGATTCAAAGTAAAGACTATGAAGACTCAACCATCTATTTATACCCATTAAATGCGATGGGAAGGAAAATAATCATGACGGATGAAATTCAAGGTGGAGATCCAATCACAGTGTGACACGTCAAACGACCCACGTGCTTTTTTTTACATCTGTTTCACTAGCTTTTTTCTGACACACGTCAAAATGATCCACATCAAGAAGGAGGTCAAATCATAGTGCGCTGCGCGTGTGCCTCGCACCCTTGACAGTTACAGTACCTGACAACTGTTTCACTAGCTATTTTCTAACACATGTCACATGAACGACATCCACTAATGTACCACGTGTCAAACACGTCTCTTCAGATTCAAAAATTCCCACCCAACTCCTCTTGAATACAAACATACAAAGCACATGCGCTACACCTGACAACTCAACTTCCATTCCCCCGTCAAGCGCCAATGACGACATTCACCAAACAAAGTCATCCACACGCGCATCGACATAATTTTTTTCTTAATGTCATCATCATGTGCCACACTTGACTTCCGGCCAATAATGTCATGCAGAAGCACATCGACGTTTGCTTCATAACGTTATTTTAATGCGCAACAACAGCCCCACGTATAGAATGACTCTGTACACCATAATTTCTCCCGTAGTGTGATTCGTAAGACATTCACTCCGCCAAGTTACCACCATGGGGTGAAGCTACACCTTATACTCGAAGGTTAGCCACACGGCACTGGATAGCGTATTGGGTAATCATGTCGCAAACAAATTTGATTGATTTTTATGACATAACAGGTGATACAATATACAGACTGATCCCTATTGGCGCACCAGTTGACATAATCGTTCAAATCCAACAATCATTTTAAACACTTGCGTACCAATTGATAAACACGTCTACCCCGTTTAAACTCATGAAAACCCGGTGACGATCAGATGCGATTCAAGGTACACGCAATATCACAGGCAAGATTTTTTCTCCAAAGGCAATCGTTTGAAACCCAGCCAAGGAAATCACGAAAAAGACGGGAAACCTCATCAAAGCACAACAACATCGCAAACACATTTAGGCAAAATAAAAAGTCCAGCACTCAATCATTCCTTTTCAACAAATCACCAAGAAGCACTAGACTGGGGGACTTGAAGGGATATGGTGTCAAATCTAAGCAAACCATACTAACAAAATTCTCAATCAAACCAAACAAGTATATCAATCCGCAGACGAAGCCTGTATCAGACATGATGCCGCAAAGTCTTCCGCCCGTTCTACGTCAGCGGAAGATGCCTGCGTCAGACATGATGTCGCAGAGTCTTTCGCCCGTTCTACATCAGCGGAAGATATCGACGTCAGCAACGATGACGCAAAGTCTTTCGCCCGTTTTACGTCAGAGCACTTCTGACACAAACAAAGCTTCTTCAATACGAATGACAATGCTTTTTCAACACACCTAAAAGATGTCTTTTGGGGCAACCTCGAGACACCCACTCAAGAAAACACATGCCCCGAGCAACTGTTCCTAACATTGAGTCGCCCGTCAAAGTCTGCGACCAATCACAGGTCATGCCTGCTCTGACACCAGCAAAGGACGATGACATGGCGCCCCCTCAGCCAAGTACATACGAGTTTTAGAACCTAGCCACTTGTCTCCGGCTATAGAAAAGAGGTGATTACAGACCGCCATAATACACCAACGGGCGGACGCCACGTGTCCGCCTACATTCTGCGCCCAATTAACATGTAGATTTACAATAGGGTGGTAACTTCTTCCTTTACCTTTTTTCATGCTAACTTTCACCTATTGGGATTGGGTATTTGGCCGGAGACTTGGAGGTACCTCTATCTGGGTTGGGCCCCACTAAGGGTAGAGGATGGGTTGAAAGGGTTAGATGTTCTATGCTATAAATGGGTAAACCTCTTCTCATTTTAAAGCATCGATTCATTCAATACACTCTTGTTGAAACGACTACGAGCACATCATACTTTTCCAACCCTTGTTTAATTACAACCAACGTTTAGAAGCTCGACTCTTCTAATCAGTTACCTATTAACATCCTGGTCTAATTCCTAAGATATCCATAGATACACACACTTTACTTACTTCACTGGCTTAATCTTCGCCTTACTTGTGGACACTTACTTCACCCTTGTTAAACTTGTTAAAAATGTTAATAATGAACAACAAACATCTAAAATGACTTATTATTTACTAAGTTAAACATTACAAAATGGATAATTATCGATAATAAGTTGGAATATTGTTAAGAAAAAATAGTTCGTAAAAGTTGTTTGTAGAATGTTTAAAATAAAAAACATGTGTATGTCCTTAAAAAAAATCCGTAACGCTTTTAACAAAGTATAACTCGTAACATGTCTATGCCCAAAAAACAACATAAACCGCCTGTCTATACAGAACGTTTAAAATTTTTAAAAAATAAACGTGCCAACCAAGGAAAACCATAATTTCTAAAAAAAAGACATAGCCATATGTTGCATAAAAGTGCCATATGAGGCATATAGAGTCTCGGATACTCAATGATTGGTGACACAAAAGTCAATAAAGTGTGAACATATATGAAGCGTATGGGTTCATACGCCCCATATAATAGTTTCAGGGTGTGCCAATACAATTTGGGGTCTGTAGACATGAGCACCCTTGTTTTATATTTATACCACAAATACTCTTTTGTCTTTTATCTATTTTATTTCTCGAGGACCCACGTAGTTAGTTATGTCTCTCCTAAGAATAATTTTCAAATTACGTAGGCGTTAACCGTGCATTTGTTGTCTCTTTTGCATAAACTTTGTATATGTTAACGTTATAATTGTATCTAAGAGTAGCCTAGATCTGTCTTTCTTTTTTATATCGACATGGTACAACAAACCACCATCACCCCCTCTCTTTATACACATATATACACACACATCCAATTTTTTTTTAAGAATCAACAGTATGTTGACTACTTAAAAAATGGCATAGTAAAGATAGTCGGTGCCACAAGGTGTCTTGGTTTCATAACCATCTTGCGTATCATATTCAAAGGCACCACGGTGCATTATACAGTATTGCAGTTTTCAATATATTTCTTCGGTTGCTGGATGATGTTAATTTTTTATATTAAAAAAATAAAAATATCATACTCAAATTAAAATAACAAAATTTTCGTTTTTATGGTGTATTTTTTTAATATTAAGTTATGAAAAATTTATTGTCGTTTAAAATCGTTGGGTGATACACTAGGAATTGAAGTCAGTTTGTCGTTATAAGTTTCATGTCAATAGCTTCGTGGCTATAGGATCTTATCAGCGCTGCGATAAGTTTGTTATATGATCTTTTAGCAATGATTTGACATCTCTACAAGTTGGTGCTAAAAGACTCTGTAGCTACGATAGATAAAAAAAATATGTTAGATTAGTTTTTGAACTGTGTGATGATGTGAGTATAGCTACGATATGTCGTCGCCATAGATGATACAATTTTCTTTTAATTATTAATTTATATTAAAAGAAAATAAAAAATATTTCACATATAGGGACGACATACCTTCGCTAGATATGTGAAATACATCTTTTAGCTATGGTAATCTAGTAAACTGGGACACCGTATAACAACAACATGCCGCAACAGCGAATATCATCTTTATAGAGTATAATTCTTGTAGTCAACAATATATTATTTTAAATGATTCTAACAAATATTTAAAAAACGTAGATAGAAATAATCAAACTATTGAGAGAAATGTGACAGTTACGTAACCAACAACAAACATAGCCAGTAAATCCCACATATAGTTATTGGTAAGGACGTACTAGGGATGGTAGGATGTGAGCAAACCTTTTCTCCATCCATAGGAATACGGAGGCCACTTCTAACGACACCCTATGACACATAATGCAATACGTACGTATGCATTCTATATTTATTATAGTTCTTAACAAATTCTCGGTTCTCAAATAAACACCCCATGTATATGTATCACACCACAAGCACATGCAAAACTAAGAAAGTTATTCTCATTTATTCTCTTTGATTCTGTAGACGACAAATGGTGAAAATAAGTTGCGACTCTATTCTTTTTTCATAAGCCAACCCTCATTTAGCGTTCGAATTGCTCTCAACTTAAAAGGTTATCATATTTAAACCTCTATTTTTCCTAAAACTAAGTATCGTTTCCCTTTGTAGAAGCTATTTGAATTACAGGTGAATATATAATTTATTTGAATATTTTGTTCCTGATAGGACTTGATTATGAATGCAAATCCATTAAGGTGTTCAAAGGAGAGCAGAGCCATCCTGGTAATATAGTTTATTGTCTTCAAATTAAAGGTGCTAATCTACATTGTTGAAAAACTTCGCTGCACAGGTCTTGAAATGTTTCTGATTCTGCGCTTTCTGTATGTGGGGCGAACGGTTATATATGGAGGGAAAAGAGAGAGTATACTTTTGAAAGTTAGTTATATTAGAAACATAAACTTTCCACACTACAAACTGAAACATCCGGCCCCTTATATAGGTTCTGAACCGGTGTGAGTCTAACAGACACGTCCCTTAAACATTTACATACTTAGGACATAATTATTCTACTAACCGGTGTGTCATAGAACCGTTTTCTATCATGCCTAGACTTAGGATAATATAATTAACATATGTTCAATATTTACATAACATAGGATAAATCAAGTTTATAAAATTAATCTTCTAACATTCTCCCCCTTAAACTTGATTTTTTCTTCAATTCTTCATTCGTCACTTGATGATGATCGGCTTCTCTTTTTGGGCAGCATATCTTCATTCTTCCACTTGTTGCCATCACTTGTGCTACCTTCTTCATTGTTGACTTCAACAACCAACTCGCGGCCTTTATATTTGAGATGGTACCATTCCATCATCTCCAAATATCGGACATACACTAGCCTTAGTGTTGTTGCTATTTCTTCTTTGCTTGCCAAACTTGGTAGACCTCTTCCATAACCCATACTCATTGCAACAATCGCCCAATTTTCATACTTTGTGACTTTTTCATATCCACCAAACACTTGAACTTTAGTATACAAATCCAATAAACTAATCGGATAACCGGTTGTGTCTCGTGGTGGTATAGGGGCTTCGGCCCTTATCTTCAAGAAATCTTGCATGAACCATTTAACAATTTTCTCAAACTCTAATTCAAACTTGCGTTTGTACCTTTCAACCGTTGTTGTAACATGAAGTAAATCCATGAAAACTAAGCAATCTTGCAAACTTGACTCGTTGGTTGGGTACATGATAGGACCTCTCTCCATATTGCCTTCATAATTGTCCTTATCAATAGAGAATTCTTGAAATTGCTTGAACATGTAAGCCCTTTCTTTGTCTTCAACACTTAGTGATTCTTTGATGCCTTCAAATCTGACCCGTTTGTTTGAGAACCTCTCTAGTGGTCCTTTTCCATCCTTTTCAACAATATTTTCTCTTTCGGGGCATTTAAACGTGAAGTGACTTTCACTATCACAAATTCGGCATAGAATCATCTTTCTTTTTTCTTGTAGGATCGGCCTATGTATGTGACATGTGTCACCATCGAATTCTACTTCTAGGCCTTCTTGATTCAATCTTTCTATGCTTAAAACATTTTTGCGAAGTGTAGGAACATAATATACCTTCTTGATCTTGTGTACTTGTCCTCCACTTGTGATTATCACCGATCCTCTTCCTCTAAAATACTCTCTCCTATATCCGCTTGGTTGGCCTTCTACTCCAAATGATTTGCTAAATGTGGCGAATTGATCTTTAAAACCACATCCATGTTCTTTTCTTGTTAGACTCGCGTGCCACACATCATCCCATCCCTTTCCTTCCGTGCCTTTTATCATGAATTCTGTTTTGCCTATCTTCTTAGGGCAATTTCTTTTATAATGGAAGGGTTCTTTACATTTACCACAACACATCGCGTGTGGGTATTCGGGGACATCAAATACTTGCTTGTTATACTCTTTCTGCGCCTTCTGCGATTGTTGGTTTCTGTCTACTTTCTTCTGTGGCGCTGATCCAATATGAAATCTGGAGAAGTTGATGTTCGAAGGGTCCATACACTCCTTCTTAAATTCTGCGATCTTCCTATCGAGAACAATTTGATCCACACGATCTTCTTCATTATATGGAAACATCGGCCGCTTGCCTTTGTCTTCGGGAACACCATCGGACTTCTCTTCACTATCGAATAAACCATAAATCTTCTTCTGATCGGGCTCTGATGCCATGTTGAAAAACTTCGCTGCACAGGTCTTGAAATGTTTCTGATTCTGCGCTTTCTGTATGTGGGGCGAGCGGTTATATATGGAGGGAAAAGAGAGAGTATACTTTTGAAAGTTAGTTATATTAGAAACATAAACTTTCCACACTACAAACTGAAACATCCGGCCCCTTATATAGGTTCTGAACCGGTGTGAGTCTAACAGACACGTCCCTTAAACATTTACATACTTAGGACATAATTATTCTACTAACCGGTGTGTCATAGAACCGGTTTCTATCATGCCTAGACTTAGGATAATATAATTAACATATGTTCAATATTTACATAACATAAGATAAATCAAGTTTATAAAATTAATCTTCTAACATACATGTTCATGTTAGTTGAATATGTCTCTATCTTTGTAAAAAAAAGTGCCCAACTTACTTAAAAAATACAATTAAGGAAACTTGTGAATTAAAATAAAATATAAAAAATGAAATTTAAGAATATGTTTACCAAATTCCAGATTTGATCTTTATCAAATGGAAAAAATATCAGGAATGTTTCATGCATGGGTTCTTTATGTTTCCCTTTCTGACTGCTCATATCTACAAATAGTGTTTTGTCCCACCCAAGCCCATAGTTCTCCTCATGTTGGCGACCATGACTACCTATGCAAATCTCACATCATCATCTACTCGTTTTGGACCATCTTGTTGTGGCCATGGGAGGAGAACTTAAGTCTTAAGTGTGCTTTGGGTGGCCGGGTGGGAGAAATTTCATGACGAGGTAACCAAAAGCATATTCGTGAGTTCCTATTGAGAATGTTGGTTGATATGAGGGCTAGGATATTATAGTATCTACATATGCATATGTAACTTAGTTTAGTTTTGTATGCATAGAGTTTGTAAAAGTAAACCCTCTGGGGTTTGTGCCTGCTCTTTTGGATGGTGACATGGTGCTTGCTGAATCTCCTGCAATTGTAATGGTTAGTAACTTCAAAATCGTCTTCATGTAAATTTTGAAGATTTTTTAGCAAATAGTTCTTTTCCTTTTCTATGACACAGTACCTTGAAGAGAAGTACCCGCATCGTCCTTTATTGCCTCATGACATTAAGAAAAGAGCAATAAATTATCAGGTAATATGTAGGATTTGAATTCTCATATGAATATGTTCAATGTGGTTATTTGAGTTTTGGGGTTTTGAATATATATAAACGTTTAGGCTGCAAATATTATATCTTCAAGAATACAACCTACTTTAAGGATACCCGTTTTGGTGAGTAACTATGCTTTTAATTATTTATTTATTCATTTATTTATGTGTATTTTGATTTGTAAACACCTTACTAAGTTGCATATGGTATTCCAAGTTGCAGGGTTACATTAGAGATAAGGTTGGTCCTGATCAAAGGATTACATGGGTTCATAAGCATCTTGGAAAAGGCTTTGCAGGTAAAAAAAAAAATTCCCTTTTTGCTATTCACATAATAACTATTGATTTCTGCATGTAATTTAATGCAGCTTTGGAGATATTACTTAAAGATCATGCAGGGAAGTATGCAACTGGAGATGAAATTTACCTGGTATTAACTAATTTGTTTGGATTTAATAATTTGTACAATTGTATACTATCCATTAATATTAAAATATACACGCAGGCTGATGTGTTTTTGGCTCCACAAATCATTGGTATATCAGAGAGATACAACTATGATATTGTATGTATTTCACTTTGTTAAATTATTATATCTAAGTAATCACTTTTAATTTTGTTTGAGTGGTATACAATTCCAATTGTCATTTGTGTGCAGAGTAGTTATCCTCTTTTATCAAGGTTGAGTGCGACTTACAAGACGGTACCCGCCATTCAAAAGGCCCTGCCTCAAAACCAACCTGATTTCCCAAAAGAACTTAAAGGTATCATCTAAATCGCGGGTTTAACTAGGCTAGGTGGGCTGCATAATATTGCCCAAAAATCTCAAATCTCAATGAACATATACACTTGATAAAACTTAGTATAATCTAACTTTGATTTTGGAATATAATTATACTAGCTAGGTTAGAATCTTATGTATTACACAGGTTAATAAATGTAATGTTATAAGATTTATAAAAAAGTTATGTTTAAGAAAACATTTGTACTTCGTGGTTGAAAATATCGGTTTATACTAATACAATAAAATATAATGTAATTTGTTAGCATATACATTCGCCAAAATATGTATTTAAAAAATAAACATTGAATGATAGTTATAATTTTTGTCAAGTTTATTTTTTATTTTTATTTTTATTTTTCAAATTGTAATTAAGGTTAATTATAATAACAATTATCTTCATTATTTTTTATTTTTAATATTTTAGCTAACATAAGTTTGAACTTGGGGAAATGTTCATAAAAAATATAAGTTTATTTAGTGTATTAGTTAATTTTATACTAAATTTATTAAGTTCATAATAACAATATTTCGTTTAAAATGATTATCCATAATTCAATAAGATAGAAAGAAATAATATATATATGTAAATAAGTATAACTAACCTTGTGTACTTGAAAGATAAGTATGGTATGGTGGTAACTAAGTTGATGTTAGGTCACGGGTTCAATATCCCCTAAAAAGCAACATTGGAAGAATTTAGCCACTAAAAAAAGATAAGTATCCTTAATTAAACAGAATAAATAATATGTATAATTAGAAGATAATTATGCATAATTAATTATGACAAAATAGATTATTGCCCATGTAGACACACAGTTTATCAAATAACAATACACAGAATGTTTAATTTTTTTAATTGAAAATACAATAAAATGTGCATTACAGAAAGTTAAATAAACATATGAGAATAATAAAAAAAATAAACACAAATATTTCAATAAATATGATTGGTAAGAAAAAACAAAGGACAGTTAATTAAAATATCACTAATATTTTCTTACCATTATGTGAAATATCCCCTTCACTATACACAACATTCGTTGTCTTATTTGTAACATTGTCATCATTATCTAGTATAAATAACTTCACACCATTAGCAAATAAAAATACTATGAAGCTTTGAATGAAAATTATTTGAAATAAAATATTAACATAAATAATGAAAAACGTAAAATACACAAATAGTTAATATATCTCAAAAATTACATCTTATATGTTAATTTTGAGTGAGCTTCTCCATGTGGCTCAAGACATTAAGACGCTTGAAATTAACTTAGGACATCAAGACATTTGTAATTAAGTATATTGCGAAGAACAGTGTGGTTTTAAACACAGAAAAAGCGAAGGATATTACGAGAAAATGGCTGTTGTAAGTAACGGCAATAAAAAATCATTTGAATTGTAAGGGTCAATATGTTGATGCATAAAGCCTTCTGAATAGTTATCCTAAAATCTGGATTATCACTGGATTTTTATAATGGTCTAATCATACTTCGTGACAAACTATTTCTTTATAAAAATTAGAGAAACGTAGACTTTTTATGAGCTTCATAAGCCATCCAAACAATACACCCTATAGGAAACCTAACCATACTGACAGGATGTCGTCCAACAACACTCTATCTGCATTAGTTGTTGGGATTCACAAACTTATCAAGTATTAAATACTTCATGTTTTCTATTACATACATACATGACATTTAAAGACAATAAAGCTGAAGTTGAAAAATCTAAGTCACTAACAACCTTTAAAGAATATCAAGCTGTTGAAAAGCAATTAGATCATCATATTAAGGTTTTTAGATTAGACGGGGGATGAAAATATTATGGTAATCATAATGATGTGGGTCAAGTCCCTAGTCCTTTTTAAAAGTTTTATGATAACTAGGGGATTATGAACCAATATATTATCACATGTACTCCTTAGTAGAACGGTGTAGTGAGAGAAGAAATAGAACCCTAATAGACATGGTACGTAATATGTTAGCCAACTCAGATTCAACTTGTTGGGAATCGTGCGACCCGTTCAGATCCAAATCGACCCGAACCCGTTTACCCAGTTTGATATAAATCCTATTTTATATATATATATTTTACTTAACACAAAATAATATTAATAACCATACTTAATAAACAAAGCGGAAGCATGTTATACAAAATATATATATATATATATCTATACTATATATAATATGAATATAGGAGGGGTAACTTAGGTCATTTTCCACTTTTTAAAAATGTACAAACCTTGAGAGCTTCTTGTACAAGTGTTTAGTGCATAATCTCTTAAATATCACATTCTTCCAAAAACCTTATCCCGCCCAAATATGACAAACACCAAAAGTGACTCTTCTCACTTTTCAGAAACCTTCACAATCTACCGTCCAAATTTCACTTCTCAAATCAACGGTCATGATTCCTGATCCGCATCAAAAGTATCTACCAATCACAACACAATCCTTACACAACCAACCAGGCTAAAGTACAAGCCTACTTGTTGGCTTCTACAAGACAAGATGAAATTCAAATTTTGAATTCCATTGCCTGTCATACTCTCTCTCTCTCTCTCTCTCTCTCTCTCTCTCTCTCTCTCTCTTCGTTTTTCTCTCATACCAAAATACTAAATTTGATTTGGTTTATTGTTTTTGTTTGTTGCAGGAGGTAATGTTGAGCTGGTGAACGACCAGAAGGAAGAAGACGAGGAAGATGGTTATGGCAGATATGTGAAAACTTCTGTTGATTTATGACCGTCATCTTCAAAGCTATGGTTTGAATGTGCTTGAATTAAGCTTATCGCTCTTTCGAGCCCCCATCCTTCGTGCAACGAAGATGAAGCCGAACGACCCATCAACTTCTTCTCTCTTCTTTTTCTACATCCGTTTCAGCCAACTTCATGAAGGTTTGACATATCTTTTTACATAGGGCTAAAACCAAAATTTGGGCTGATTTAAGCACTAAGTTATCAAGGTAAGGTTTAAAATTTAAGTTCATCATTCTTTTCTGATTAACTTTAAATTGATTGAATGATTAAATGGTTTTTCTGGTAATTATTCAGGTTTATCGAAAACTAATAGGATCAAGAAGGGCATTCAAGAAAAAAATTGGGTAGTTGATTGTTAACAAGAGGTACAAACGTTTTCTTATAAACTTTTCAGAAAAAAGAATTTTATTCATAAAATCATGAATTTTTACCAAGAATTAAGGTGACATTAGTGATGTGCAATTTGAGAGGAGAGAATGCAGGTGCAGCAGGTGATTAGGAGTTTATTTTGGGTGTTAGTCGATCAAGTTGTTGTTCAAAATCTGGTATGCTTTCTTAGCACGATAGTCAAGAATGCGGGCTGCATAAACCATAATATGGGTAAAAATCTATTTTGCTTTCTTATTGTCACAGTATTGAAGACTAATTTTGAAAATTATATCAAGCTTGGTGCACTAATTGATTTTAGTTTACTACATATATCATTGGTTTGTAATAGTTTTAATGAATGTGTGTTGCTGATGTGATTTGGTTTTCTATTTGAGTTTGTTATATGAATGCTTTCTGGAACTTGCATTTATTTTTGTGATTGTGGATGTTTACAGTTCAATCTTAAGACTAGAGTAGTGGCGTGAGCTGTGAGGTATATCATAGCATCATTCAACTATTAATCCTAAGTTTTTACAACAAATTTTTAGTTATCTTTCGTAGGGGTCCATATTATACTAGGTTTATTAATGTCAATGAACGAACTACAAGCGTCAAAGAATGAACTCGAAGCTAAATGAGAGCAAGTGAAGTTGAATCAAGGAAACTAACAGGACTTTTGACTTTTCATGTAGTTGCAGTTTGTGTAATGGACCAAAATTACAACTATGTAATGTTATAATGTTTTGTAAAACCCTTATGTATTACAGTTTTAATGAAATGGATAAGTATTGGTGTTAATGGCTTTTTATATGCAATTTGTATATTTGATTTGCATTTGTAACACCATGGTTATGATTTGTTTGTGTAATTGCAGCCCAATATAATGTAATGGCTTTGAAAAATGATCTCATCATAATACAAGTAGTTGACACGTGGATTTCTATTTATAAATCACTATATTAATAACTAAAATTTTCTTATCGTGTGTTTGTGTATTATGTTGTAAGTTGAAGCTTTTGGAAAGATGTCTTAGCAATTTTCGCATTTTCATTTTTCCAGATATTTCATTGATTATAAAGAAAAATAGAACATGAGGTTTTGATAAACGAATAAATAATTGTATTCAGATTTTCATATGTTTCTTCAAATTCAATCAATGATTTGATGATTTTAATGTTTTAGTTGCATCCTAAAAATGAAGAGAAATATATAGGTTTTGTGGGTATCTAATTGAAAAGGTTACAATGTACAACAGTATGTGTTTCCTTATTTAAATAATGAAAATGGAAAAATTAAGAAATGACGTTTCTTAACAGCTTAAAGGTTCAAGATCAGGCGCTAGGATGTTTTTCAAAAGGATCAGTAGGTGATGGCAATGACATTCGCTTTTGGCTTGACCGATGGAATAACAATTAGAAGTTAAAAGATAAATGGCCGCGTTTGTTTCGCCTCGCCGTGTGTAGAAGCAGCAGCCTTCGAGACTTGTGGTCACTGTGGATTAATGGTCAGGGCTGCATGGAGATTTGGAAAACAACGCCCAACACGGTAGAGGAATTGGCCAAAATGGGTCAACTGTTGCAGCTGATGCAACAAATCGTTTTGCATTCAGAAAGAGATAAATGGAGTTGGGACGGGAGTAGTGATGGGTCTTTTTCGGTCGCCAATTTTAAAAGTTTGGTTATCAAGGATAGAGGATTATACAGGGAACATAATATGAGATGGTTGTCATGGATTCCAATCAAGGTGAAACTGATGGTTTGGAGAGCCAAACAGGAACGCCTCCCTACGCGAGTAGCTCTGATTAGAAGAAACATTAATATTTTAGACAGCTCTTGCGCGCTTTTTGATGTCGATGTTGAAACCTCTTTGCATGTGTTCACAGGGTGCGGGTTTTCCTATGGGATTTGGTATGCGATTTGTAAATGGGTCAAAATAGATCAATTCTTGGTGCTTGAGATAAAAGATCTTCTACAGCTTTCGGATTCTGTTACAGGGAATACTTGGTCAAAAAACTAATTGATGGGATTATCGTGATTACAATGTGGGCGTTATGGAAGACGAGGAATGATAGGGCTTTTCAAAGAAAAGAAGTGAGGGTTAGCGAAGTGGTGGCGACTATTAAATCTTTAGCGTTTCGTTGGCTTAAAAATCGGTCTAGATTTAAGACCCTTCTTTGGACGGAGTGGGTTAAATGTCCATTGCATATGTTGTAATGTTTGTGGCGGTCCTCGTTTTTAAGACGCGCTATTCTTAATGGAGTTTACTTTTCAAAAAAAAATGCAAATTACTAAAAATTGAGTCCTAAATAATGAAAATAGCAAATTATGAAATGAAAATTACTAAAATTTGAGTCCTTTAATTTTATCAGGATGAAGCCTCGAAAACTGATAGTGCTTGAATGTTATCGTGCTGTTCTTATGTTTGGTTGAGTGTCACAAGAAAAAAAAATGCTATTTTTAAGGAAAGCATACTCTCATATGCAATCAGGCTTCAAACATTTGATAAAACAATTCTACATAGCATAGGAGCCAAAATCGCTTAGTGAAACTTTGCTAGCCCGTTTCATCTTTCATACTGTTTATCCAACTTCCATTAGGATCATCTAAGTAATACTTCGTCTTTTGGCTCAAACTATTCAAAACTCATAATTTTTTTAGGGGATACACTTCCAAACCGATGTTACGAATAAGAAAACTAACAAACATACTATATAGTATATTATGAGAAGGTTGATAAACTAACTAAACACGAATACCGCGTTGTAAATTTTCGCCGCCGCCGCATCGCGCGGGTTTCTTGCTAGTATATATATATATATATAGTATTAACAAAATACACAATCCCATTCATAGTGATCCATATACTAAACCAGAAAAAAATATAACATAACCATAAGGTGTTTAGAAAACTACATTTGACGAAAAACCAAATAGATCACATGTCGGATCTACAAACGCCACGCTAGTTAGAAAATCACCAAACTCCAATGATTCCCGAAACACCGAGAGCACCCGTGCGGATCCTTATCAACACAAAACACGATAACACCCAAAACGAGAAAAGCACGTGGCCCAAGGACCCAGGCGCGAACCGAGGTAGCCAAATGGCTTGGTCTCGCAGTGCGTGAGTAAAGGGCAGGGAGCGGTGTGTGGTCAGTGGTGGCAAGCAAGACTGACATTTGGGTGGTGGTGTGATGGTGGGTCGTGGTTTGAGGGTGATTGTGGCGGAGGTTGGGTGGTTTTGGTTTGATTAACCTTAAATAAAACAAAGGAGCTGACAACTAGCATTAATAATTAGGTTTTGCTAATAGGATGATTATACAATAATTATTCATCCAATCAAGTCCCTAATCTTATTTCTTATTCCCAAAAGTATTATCATTTAACAATTAACTGTTAATTATTAAGTCTGCCAAAGTTTTATTAACAATTAATCAATAAGATTTTATATATTATGTTATATTGTTATCAAATAATTTTATAATAATCACCTTAATATTTAACGCATCAAAGTTATCGTGCTCCGACAATTGTCAATCACCATAAATTAATAACGAATAACAATCATTCGATCACACCATGATAATTATTCTTTAAATAATTATTATATCTTTTATCACTTTAAGCGATCCAATTGATTAATCCATTTAATTAATCCATTTCCTTTCTATTGTTTCTCTAAACAATCAACACCGATTATTCGTAATTATCTATTCGATAAATATTTCACCAAATATTTATTCTTCAAAGTTATTTATGATTAATATTATTTAACAATTAAATATTATTTATGCTCGTAGTACAAAGTGAAAATCTATGGATCATACTTTGATAGTTGTATTATTAATCGACATTTGGACACCATTAAAAACACAACAATATTCATCCAGACGGAGGCGTTAAAGGCAGCTGCTCATATAATTAATAGTAATCCTTCAAAATTTGTCCCTAAAACTCCTTAGGAACTTTGGACAGGAAGGAAAATTAGTCTTAGATATATGGAAGTATAGGGTTGTCTTGTCGAAGTTAAACTTTATAACCCTTTCTTTCCGAAACTTAATATGAAAACTGTCAGTTATTTCATCATTGGATATCGTAATCACTGAAAGAGATATAGGTTCTATTGTCCTTCCCATGTCACTTGTATTATAGAAATCAAGTGTGCTACGTTCCTAGAAGACTTCAAGATCAGTGGAGCAATGAAAATCCTTATGACAGTTTGGAAGAAGTATCAGACGTGGGGAGAACGATTCATCGCTTATGATAACTCCGATTGTTCCTATTGTAATAGATCATGCACCTCATGTCATTGCACCTACTATATCCCAGCTAGATCTTAACGCACCAGATAATGAAGGCATATCAAACAATCAATATCATGACAATTTCAACCCCGAAATCAGCTTAGTAGGCCATCAATGCCTAATGAAGGCATACTAACTTTGATGATTTTGTAATCTTCCTAACTAAAACTGAAATGGATACTTTAAAGCTTACCTATCCTAAAACTTTTAACGGATCCATTAACAGCGATCAGTCTTCTGAACGGAATAAGGCCATGACTGGAGAGCTTGAATCCAGAATCAACATGTCTTCTGGGATTTGGTTTAATTCACCAACGCTGCAAAACCCATAGGATATAAATGGGTCTTCAAAACAAAACTAGATCTGAATGGAAACATTAACACTAAAAAGTGAGATTGGTTGCAAAAGGCTACACTCAGAAAGAGGGAATTGATTATCAAGTGATATTTTCCTCTGTCTATCGAAATAAGTCCTTAAGGATCGTTATGACCCTCATAGCTCATTTTGATTTAGTGTTGCACCATACAGATGTTAAATTGGCTTCCTTACGGTGACATGGATGAAGAAGTGTACATGAAACAACCTGAAGGCTTTTACAAGAAGTTCAAGAACATTTATTTGGAAGTTGAAAAAAATCCATATACAGTTTAAAAGAAGGCTTATCTCAATGGTATCTAAAGTTTAATGAAGTCATGAAAAAACACGATTTATTAGAGAATCAAGTTAATCATTTTACCAACCTTAAAATGAGTAGGAATAGTTTTACTATTCTTGTCCTACTTGTTGATATATCTTATTTGAAAGTAATAACTTAGATATGTTGCATGATTTGAAACGCTTACTATTTCTAGATGAACAATCTCAAAGAGATTTCATATGTTATTAGCATCGAAATACAATGCGATAGACCTAATAAGATCTTAGATTTATCCCAAATTGCTTAATTGAGAATGTCCTCACATGTTATAACATGCAACATAGTAAAGCTACCCTAGCACATGTAGCTAAGGGGGATGTCTTTAGCTTATTTCGGTGTCCGATAATAGAATTTGAAAAGGACCAGATGAGAATGATACCTTATGCATCAGTTGTTGGTAGTCTTATTTATGCTTAAGTCTATACTTGTCCAGATATCTCTTTTGTCAATGGAATGCTAGGACATTACTTAGCTAATCCTGGCCAAGGTCATTCAAAAATAGCTAAGAAAGTGTTATGATATCTACAAGGGACTAAAGACTATAAGCTGACTTATAGAAAGAGTGATAGTTTGGAAGTGGTAAGAAATTTAGGTTAGACACCTTATCACTAGACTCAAAGTAGTTATTTCCATTTCTAGACCGTTGAATCTTTATTGTGATAACTCAGCTGCCGTTAGTTTCTCGAACAGTAACAGTTTGACCGACATTAGGTTATTTTTAGATACGAAGTACTTGTTCGCATGTGAGCGATTTGAGGAACATAATCTTTGTATCGCTTATATAAGTAATAAGGATATGCTTGAGGATCCGGTGACTAAAGGTCTCCAACCTAAAGTATTCAAAGAACATTTTTTTTTGATGATTGGACTTATTAACGACCTTGTTTAATAGCATATTGTACTTATTTTTATTAATGAAATTTACTCATTTGATTTGTTTGTCCCTTGTATATGCTAAGCCAGCAAAATGACATATGGACAACAATGAAAGGAATTTAAAACTAAGGGCATAACTAAAGTTTGATTCAAACAAGTTTTGTATTTGGATTTTAGAATGATTATTAATTGGAGTCCTGAGTTTTATATCAACTCAACGACCGTATTTTTCTGCTACAGTTTATGTTTAGAACTGAAATGAGTATTAATATGACGACTAATGTAATACTCATAGCAAATGATTACTTGGCCAAGTGGAAGAATGTTAGAATAAATATAACTTATGTTTATTATATTTATTTGTCGCCATCATTATAATTTAGGTAATATTGATCAATTACTATAATATCTCTAAGTTTATAACTAGTAATTCCTTGATGCATAGAACTACCCTTACTAACATTAGCCAAGTGTCCCCTGGGTGTATATATAGAGAAATAAATATAGGTTAAGGGGTTGGCATATCATAACACCATTAGCACTAAATAATTCATCTCCCTCATCTCTCTTAACTAACTTCTCCAAGAACTCACTAAGCCATGAGAGTGGTACACCCTTAAGGGAGCCCGACCATACTAACAAGATGTCGTCTACCAACACTCTTTGTGGATCATTTTCTGGACTCACAAACTTATTTGGTATCAATTATTTCATGTTTTCCATTACATACTTACAGAATTGATCAACACACTTGAGGTCATTATCACTACAATATACATCCTCCACTGACTTGGGAAAGATTTCATAATTTTCTTACAAACTGTGCATTCTTGTACTCAATGTTTCAGGTTTTTAGATCACTTACAAAGAAACGTGAACGTCACAACTTGTTGACTCTAGGATTCTCCAAATATATCAGCAAGGACCATCTTTTTCTAGAAGCTTATCTTTGTTAACCAAAAATCGAGTAGTTCGCTCGAATTAAAAGCCTTTGATATTTCTCATTGGGTTGAGCCATTGAATTAAAAGATTTCATAATTTTCTTACAAACTGTGATCTTCATCCTTGTTTCCAAAAAGATGAACTCATATCCTAATATGTCTGGTAGGCTTCTTAGTAGTAACATTTTCTTATTAGTTACTTTCCCTATACAAATTCTTTAAAAAAATATAAACATTAGAATGTAAAATGACACCATTGTTTGATGATTGTTAAATCACCAAATCGGAGACAAGACTTTGATACCACCTGTTAAGTTGCTTGAGATAGCTGATTCTATACACTTAATTGATTAAGCAGTATGCAGTGGGAGATTCTTTTAATCAATAGTCTATGTTTTTGTTTGATAGTGGTGAAAGCAATCACAATTGTAAAGTTAAAACTAAAAGAAACAATTTAGACTCCAATTGTATTAGTTGTTTTATAAGAGATATAGTATTCCATAAAAAGAAACAAATTGGGATACGTACATTGTATTTTTTTTTTGTATTCAAGCATGATATCTATTTTAATCCAGAACCTAACTATATTGTAGGAATCCGCGACATTTGAGTGAAGTCCATTAATATGCTCATAGTTATGCTGAGTATTAAGGTACATGTTATTTTATTCCTCTACTTTAGTTGAAACCTTGCTTAAAATTACTTCAGCTTATGTTATGTATCACTATTACCATATATAATAGTAGGCTGCTACCTATATAACATGATTAAGTTCCATGATTTGTATTCATACAAGATTTTATTAGTACTTTTTAGGACTTTTGAACCAACAAATTTTGACTTTTGTTATGGATTTATTAAAACTTGATATTATATGATACAAATCTTTAAAATTTGTTGCAAAAATAAATAAGGTCAAATTCAATGTGTTCATCAATACATCATATCTGCATTGAATCTACGTACCACCGGTTAGGACCACATCGTGACACCTTTATTTAACGGTGTCGGAAGTTTCCTATCACCAAAATACGCTCCCAAAACCTCATTTCCTTCTCTCACTAACTTGTTCATCAATCTTAATCCCAAAAAAGTCATCGTTTCGTATGCTCCATCTCTCCGTTTCTACAGTTTTACTCGATTTTGTATGTCGCCGACCTTACCTTCAATGGATGGGTATGGTGGTTGTTCGAGACAAACAACAATATTTTCATTAATATGCTTTATGTTATTGTTTACTTTGTTTGCATGTTTTCCTATTTCTTAGTCGGCTACCATTACTACCGTGTCACCCGTGTTAAGTTAACTTTAGCCGCCGCTTTTTCAGAAAACCCATATCTCCTCCATCTCCATCATCATCACCGTTGTCCACATTATCATCACTAGCTTCTTTCTATTCTTCATGACCATCATAATCAAGATCTTCATGACCCTCCTCCTCCTCCTCACTTATGACGAACTTTCTACATCAACATGGAGTTATAACAAATAAAATGCCAAATTGGTTTATGCAAAATTAAAGCAATAAACAAATTGCTAATTGGGCTTTTGAATTATGCTGCAAAGAAAAGATTACTAGGGATAATCAAGAATTGGATTAATGCTTATAAAGGGATAGGGTCCTAATTCCTAGCGTGGAGACGGACCCTAACCCACAACATTGCTGACTCACAAGAGGTTCGCCGATAGAATCAACAATGCCATTCACAAAGGTAAGTATTTGAAGGCAGCAGACCTCTGCGGAGCCTCCTTCGCGGAGTCTAAACCTCCGCGGAGTCCAAGGTACGTGCGGAGACCACACATGGAGTGTAATCCATCCGCGCAGGATACATTGCCCAACACGGCAGTGATTTGTCGCAGGCTAATTACAAACTCACGCGTGTCAGCCCCCTTTATCCCCACTTGTTGCACTGTTCTCCTTTGTGTCAGGCGTTACTTCATACGACCTTCCAGAAGGAGCAGACAGACAAAGACAGAAAAGATCCGCTTGCAGCCACTAGCATCGTGCCATGTAGACCATTGGCAAGGGGTACACCTTTCTCTCTCTCTCTTGTATTTCTTACATCCAGTTTGATTATAATTTCCTTATTCTAGTTCTAACTAGTTGGGCTGAAAGGAGGCAAGCCCATAACCCGGGACCGACCCCATCGTCGTGGTTATGGGTTAATAGTAACCGACCCGTGTACTCCCTATATGAAGGAGCTCACACCTCCTTTGTTAAGGACGTCGATCTCAGGACTTCAACTTTAGATCACTCGATCATACACACTTACAACCTACTGAGCAAAGCACCATTTTTGTGTCTGCTATTACGATTCCTCATGAATTTAGGCGGTCGCCTCCATTCAAACGGCCCACAAGTTCTTTCTTACACGTTCGGATCCACCAAGGTGTGGAGCAAAGGGTTATGTCCTGTAGTGACTACGAGTCTATCACCCCAAACACCTCTATCGAGGTAAGTAACTCCATTGATACTGGTTATTGCTTTATTGGCGCCATCTGTAATGGCTGAAACTTGTTTTCAAAGACACATCTTTTAGCCCACCCATGGAAGATCCCGCCACTAAACATCATGTGATTACAACAACAGTGGACCCTCGTCCACTTGAGAGAAACACAGGAACGCCTAAAACTTTGACAAAACAAACTACTGGACGGACCCAAAAACCCGTTCAGGAGTTAAACCACTCGGACAGCGATAATGCTAATAAAAGCGAACTGGACGAGTGGTTTTTTCAAGAGAATGCGCGTACAGCCGCCAAATATAAACAGATGATGTCAAAAATCACCAAAAACTCAGGAAAATGGCTCACCCTTAACTCCCCTCAGCCAAACGAAGTCGAAGGGGGAAAGAAAAAACTGATGACCAGTTTAATAGTCGTAGCGGGGTTCGTGGTGGAAACACACGTGACCGGGATAATGCGGAATCAACCAATGAATCAGATGGTCACTAGTCCACTAGTGACCGGGACTATCGCGAGCCAAGTCACCATCATGTCTCTAGCTCCACCGCGGGCACATCCCAGACCCATTACAACGCGGATGACGACCTGGTCAAACCATACAAGCCAAAGTTATTCGCAGCAAACTCAAAGTTCGGCGAGCGGATTGCCACCGCTCCCATCAACAAGCAAGCAAAACTCCCCAACAACATCAGCAAGTACGATGGCCTGCGCGACCCAACAGATCATTTACATGATTTTGAGTTTGCAGGAAGCACTGTCCTCTAGCCGGTTCAAGTATGGTGCCACTTATTCGCTAGGACGCTTACCGGAGCCACCAGAGTATGGTTCAATAACCTACCCATATGGCGCATCATGAACTTTGATGATCTCATCATGGAGTTTTCCAACCATTTCTCCCATTACCGGAAGTATAAGAAGGACAAATCACATGTCTTATTATGCCAACGCAGTACGAATCGATCGAAGATTACATTCTGTGCTACATCAAAGATGCGCTTTAAATCGGTTGCGGAAAAGAACTCATGCGCACCGGCTTTATACAGGGCGTTCGTAGTGAGGAACTCATGAAATGCCTCACGTGCAAAGTTGGCATCCCAGAATCTTGGGATAAAATCTTCTAGGAGAACTACAATTTAAACAAAAATAAAGGGAAGTAGTCAGTCTGGTCACGCATATCCGGATCGACAGACGACGGAAAATACTCATTTCTAATGGCGCCCGTCAGATGCTTAGCAATAAGTAATCGCGGGAACAACAAGGAGACTCCAAAAAGAACACTGATTGGGCCCCGTTGACAAAAACACCTTCACAAGTGCTCAAGATATAACAGATAACGTTCTAGGAGCCCAAAGCCCTTGGAAATCGAAAGAACGTAGATGATGGAAATCAAAGCCACTCTCAAGACTGGCCAGCTAGGCTACTTGATAAAAAAAATGTTCCTAAGGGTGCGTGCAACCACCACAATGATGATAACCTTGGCGAGGTTACGCGGAAATAAATCCGCAACCTCAAAACCCATACGATTCAGCGCCCCCGCCCCAACACTACAATATTGTCAAAGGGATAGAAAAAATCCAGAAACAGGGAAAGCGTTCCCGATTGGAGAATAACAAAGCAAGGAAGGAGGCCAACGTCCTCCTCCTTAAAGTCCGAGGCGGCCCATCATTTACGGCACCACTAGTAATCACCGCCGTCTTCGGGAATTATGGCACCCAATATATGTTCTTAGACGGCAGAAGCAACACTGATATAATGTATGATTAGTGTTTTCAACAACTGGATGAAGAAGACAAATCCCTCCTCATTCCAGTCAACGAACCAATTTCGAGCTTTATCCATGAAGTCATCATGCCGCAGGGCATGATCTCCTTTCCGGTCACCCTGACCGAGGGTAAACATGAACGCATAGAAGTGTGTGACTTCATTGATTTAACCGTGACGTCACATCATGACATCCTGCTTGGACGGGAAGGATTGGTGTGATTCCACGCATCAACACTGCATCAGATGATCGCCTTCCCTAACCGCACTTCGTCGCTTTCATAAGGGGGAACAAGGACTACCACGCAGCCGACACAATGAAGCCCCCAAAGGTGGCCAAAACAGAAGCTCATATGGGGCCGGAAAACTGGGTTCTTAACCCTAAATTTCCAGATGTAAGACCTTTATATTCCCCAACATGTGTTTTTCATTTGTAGATTTTGTAGACTTGTTCCTTCCTATTTTAGTTTAATGGAGGGGTCCTTTGGCATTTTATAAACTCAATTGGAGCAACTTTGGGAGGAAGACACAATGAGATTAAAATAGAGGGACCTTTAGTGAAAAATTGGAAAAACATAACAAACCCTACATCCCTTCTTTCCTTCCTCCTTTCTTACGAATATACAGCAGCCAAAACAGCCTCTTTTTTGAATTTTGAGCAGCCTACAATCCATATTCGACATCCCTAAGGTAATCCCTTTGAAAACCTATGTTAATCATCGTTTAGACATGTGTTAATTCGGTTTATTGATGATGTTTTGGTCGAATTAGGGTTCAATCAATTAGACTTCAATTGAAGGATAATAATTGGGTATTTTGACTCTAATTCATCCTACAAGGTGAATCTATTAAGTCTCTGAACGATTCATTGTCAAATATTATGCAAAACGGGTCAATTGAATGATGATGGCTAATTAGGGTTTATAATTCGGACTTGGTCTATTCATCTGAATTGATGGTTAATAATTGGTGGTTTTGCCTCTAAGTCATCCTACAAGGTTAGTCTATCAACTCCCTAAGTGAATTCGTGGTTAATTTTGATGTTATGATCGATTAATAGATTGAATTTGAAAACTGGGGTTTGAAATCGTCTTAACTAGTTCTTGGACAATTTGGTTGATTGAATTGGGGTTTTTTCTTCCAAACCATCCTAAGGTATATGGTTAGCATCATATTCGAAAATGGGGGCCATTGGTTAAGGTTTGGTGGGTCAATTGTTTGATTTGTGAATCTAGGGTTCATGTTTTTGGTATTTTTTAGTTTCTTGTGATAATAAATAAATTTGGTGTTTAATTCAGCCCATAAACCCTTATTAGGACCTGTTTTAATGTGTTTTATTATTTAACATGGTCGAGGAAGTCGTTTGTCAATAATGATAAAAGTGGGGTTTTCGGTATGTAAGAAAAGGGACGATTTTTAGCAATGTGTTGTTGTGAACACATCACCCAAATCTGATCCCAGATGTTTCTAATGATAAAATATGATATAAAATATGGTTTAGTTTGATAATAGGGCTGATTTGGGCGAAGGACAAATTACTTTGCGAAACGGGACATTCGGTTCGGCAATATTAGGAATTTTCGCAATTTAATTGATGGTTCATCATGTGAGTCACCAAATCTGGTCCTAGACCATTAATTTAACACATGAACTTGTTAAAATATGATATTCGAAAGTTTAGGAACTGAACTAATTAACTACACCTTTCTAGGAACTCAATATTACCCGGTTGACCCGTTAGGAACCATAGAAGTTATTTAGGCCTAGCTTGTGATATAAATTCTTACTTGGCAGGTGTGTGACTTTGTGTTTAGCCTCCCGGTATCGATTTGCTTTTTGGAGGTTTTTTCTCTCTTTTAGGTGAATTCATGATGCCCTTTTTACTATTTTTAAATATTTTGGGCTAATATGCATGTCATGAAAGTGTATCTGGAACCTTGCTTGTTAGATCGGGATTTTCCTTGATTTATACTTGTTTAGGTTAAATGCGTTACTATAAATATTTATATATTTAAAATGTGTATGTCGGTTACCTGGTATTATAAATTGAGCTATGATAGTTATTTAGTATGTTTGCTCTGATTTATAGTTATGGCTTGAGTCTTAGTAGGCGATATGCGCTTAAGTAGACTTGTAGTTTTGTGACAAATAGGCAGAATGCGCTTATTGTAGATTTAAAATAAAGTCTTATGTTAAGTAGGCAGATTGCGCTTATTCTAGATTTTACATTTTCTTAGGGAACATATAGGCGGATTGTGCTTATTGTAACTCTAAGGTTAAAGTATTTTGTTAACTTTTATTTTGACAATTTATTTATTATTTATAAATTTCATTAAAACTTGAATTCACTCAGCTCGTCTGACTTTGCGTGCATATTAGCTTGATTTCAGGTATTTGAAGAATAAAAGGGATGCCTTAGCATGCTGCAGGACTACTGAGAGGCAGTTGACATTTCGAATAAGAAGAGACTACTTTATTTCTTGAAAACTCTTTTCCTAAAATAATTGTTTTGTTGTACAAATATGCTTGACCCGTTATGAGAAATTCATGTTTGAATGACTAAACCATTTATTTTCTACTGCGTATTTTCTGATAATAACATAAGGCTTCTTGAGTATTAATCATGGTTTTAGTCTTTGAATTCCAACTATTTGACACCCGGTTTTGGAGGTCTTACAAATTGTGTCACACCACGCCGAGGCGGGAGCACGGGGATGCGACTTCGAAAGGTTTTCATGAACAAGGTTCGAGCAATACACGAATTTATTTAAATGGATACCATCGAAGGATGGATGATGTCATAAATTACTTAAGTTATCATAAAATTGTTTGAAAAATAGTAAATTATCTGGAATTCATGACTCAAATACTGAAATAACATGGAACTGACAAGACCCGATCCAAAATGGTACCACTCGGTGCATGCTGGAACCCCTCTCCCAAGTCTTCGCTTCTCATCGTCAATTACCTGGAAAACATGCATAAAAGATTTGTCAACAATAATGTTGGTGAGTTCACAGGTTTAAATGTAGCAAGTAAAGTGCTTGTGTAATTTGTGTATGACCAATCATAGGCTAGCTAAGCGAATGATTACTATGCGAACCATGAGTCCCATAACCAAACCTCTTGACTATTGTTCCTCGCGCATTGTACACTAAATACAATGTATGTATAGTAGAATACTAACACTCTTTTGTATGTAACCGGTTAGAGCGACTAACCAAGAGTGTGGGTGTCAACCCAATAGATCTATTAAAGTGTTCCATTGCATTCGATACCTAATGGTTACAATATAATGTAAGTACGGGGACTGTTGAGCTCATGAACCGAATGTCTCATGTTCCACATGGTAGTCACAATAGAATTAACACACAAACTGAAATTTGTACTAGATTTGTAGCATGTTTGTCCCCCAAAAATGTAAAACCTGTAAAATGGGGCTGTGAAACTCACCTGATAATGTCACCTGTGATCTAGGGTACAGTTCCGGAAACCCCAGGTGACTTGATGTATTATTTATTGCGGACAGAACAGGCCCTACATGTTGTCATGGGCTATAAGTTGCTCCCAATCCAACACGTGTGGTCGGTTTATAACAAAACGAGCATTTAACACATGTTTAGGCTTTTATAATGTTCAAACTAGTGTTAACATGTGTTAATGCTTACTTAACATATGTTAGAGTATGGTAGCCGAAACTATACAATATCATGGGCCTTGAAATAGATCATTTGGTAGATATAAATCGGTTGATCCATACTTGTTAAGGCACCATTGATGTTGTACAATATGTGTTGGGGTGTTTTTGACAAAAAGCCGATTATAATCACTTCGAAAATAAATATTAGCTTCGAGTGTTCATCAACCTAGTTTTGTTTATAAAAACCAGTTATTTAGGTCGTGGTTTGATCCTAAAACTACGTTCAAGCTATGGATGTATGATCAAGCCTGATTGATAACACATGGGGGTGGTTAGCTTGATAATGTAGTCTAAAATAGTTGAAAAAATTATAGGTGAATGATGTTTTTAAAACTTATGCATGTAATAACCGATTATGTGTAACCAAGAGTTGAAGGGTGTCGGATAAACAAGGGCCGATTGTACATAAGTTAAACCAAAAGAATGTAGAGAGTTGGATAAAGTACCTAGTTGATGCAAAAGGGGGCGATAGTTTGCTTGTTCTCTCGACTTCCTAGTGAGCTCCAAACTTAGTGTATTGTGACTTGAAATGGTGAATGGTTTAGGTGTGTGTGTGTGTGTAGGATGGTGATCGGCCAACACTTATCAAAGAGAGTGAGGTGTTTTTGGTGTGAAGAAATGAGTGATCAAGATCAATATATATAGGCCGATTATAGTAAAGACAAAATGAACAAGAGGAAAGGTCTTCCAAATTTTGTTGTGTGCATTGTTCTTGCCCTTTAATCACCAATTTGGACAAGATGTGGACTTGAGATTGCATGAATTCCTCCTATTTCCTAGCCGACGGGTTTTAGTTGGTGTATATTAGGAAGGTTTGACTTGGAGAGGCTTTGTGTCATGCGTTGTTTTGGTGCTTCATTTGGTATAATTGACAATTTACACAATCTCCATATGTGTAGGAGGATTCTCGGCCGAATATAGGACATGAAAGAAAGCAATGTGTTTGATTCTAGATGATGGTGATAGTTCAAGGTTCAATGAGTTGCCCAAGCTTGTCTCTAGTGTGATGTCACCTCTTTGTCTTTTGCTTCTTTTGGCCATGGGTTAACAATCAAAGAAAGGGTGTGGGTATCTCACTTAGGAGAAGAAAGGTACATGCCATTTTTGTATAAGTGTGGCTTGCATGTTAGACAAAACAAAATGAGTTTAAGCATGATCTTGGTGATGGGAATAGGCTTCAGCCGATGATCAAGGGAATGGTAATGTTTGTGGATTGTCTTATTTCGTAAATGGGAGGTGGTAGATGATAGTGTAACATCCCGCCCCTCTCATCACCAATATTGTCCACTTTGCCCATCTAGAGCTCACGGATTTGTTTTTGGTTGCCCAAGTGGAGACTTCCCAGGAGGTCACCCATCCTGAAATTTCTCCCACCTGAGCACGCTTAGCTATGGAGTTCTCCTCTCATCCACTAACATTAAGCCCCAAAACGCGTTGGTGATTTAAGAGGCAAGACATTACTTATGAACCAAGGATCTCTCCTGGCCACGACCGATGTGGGATTTTCTCGGGGTGTCACAGATAGGATAGTGTAGTTTCTTAGGCTTAGCTAGATAGGGTAAGGATTTGTAATAAGGACATGTCTTGGTATCTTTGTGGTCTTGGCCAATTACACGCACACATATATGTATGGCTTACAAGTTTTGATATGTGTGGTCGTGTGTATGTGTAGTTGTACCCGAATGTATACATATATATATATGACATATGTAGTGTATCGTGTTGTTTGGATGGAATGTAAGTTAGCATAGGTCATGTTTGGTTAAAACATAGGGATATCTTTTGGGGGTTAGATGACAATATCAACATGTATACATTTCTATTGGTCGCGAACGCATGTTATTTAGGTGTTAACATATGATATTATTGGAGATCAAGTTAAAGTGTATACGTGTGTTAGGAAAGTGTTATCATGTGTTAGGGATCATTGCCTCCAATTGATGACATACGTTTGTGCTTTTGAAGTGTTTATGATTGATGAGGGGGTAACCCTATTAAAACATTTTGTAGTTGTTCAGGTTCGGGTGGATTGCGTAACTCTCCACCTAGGTATTGCCACATGTATTTGTTATTTTGTACAATTGTGTTAACCGGCATCCAGTTGCTCTCTGTTGTGCGTGTGATTGGCTTGACTGTTCAACGCCAATTGCTTGTATAGTTCAGGTGTTGTATGCATAAACGAGTGATTTATCAAGTTTCCTCAATAACTTGTGCTTCACCAGATTGGGGGGAGGTATAGTGTGTGCAAAATGTCTAATTATGCACATGAAATGACAATAGTAAGTAAAATGCGTACGGATGTTGACCTGGATCATTGACTGGTGTCACATTCTCCCCATGTTTTTGGAATTTTGTCCGCGAAACCGAGTTTTCCTACTGGTCTCAGTAGTCTTGGGAAAAAGGGCTGGATACTTTTGTCTCATTTGGTCTCCGCGTTCCCATGTAAATTCAAGACCACGCTTTGCATTCCATCTGACTTTGGCAAGTTTAGTTTGGCTATTTCTCGATTTTTGGACTTTCCAATTAGTCACTTCGATTGGCTCCTCAATCAAATGGAGTTGATCATCGATGTGAATTTCTTCGGGAGGAATGATCAAAGATTCATCGGATAAATACTTCTTCAGATTGGATACATGGAATGTGTCATGAACACCACTGAGATCTGTAGGTAACTTGAGCTTGTATGCCATGGGACCAATACTAGAAAGTATTTCAAAAGGACCTATGTATCGGGGGTAAAGCTTCCCACGTTTTACAAACCGTGGTACACCCTTCTAGGGTAAGACTTTCAAGAGTACCTTATCGCCAACCTGGAATTCAAGTGATTTGAGACGGTGATCAGCATAAATTGTAAGTGCATTATTCAAGTATGTCCCCAGCTAGTGATCCAGTATTGAATGTTGAAGGTTCAGATAATCAGAAAAACGACCAAGACTTTAGCATGAAGATACATTCGACCTGTCGGATGGTCGAATGTAGTTTGTCACAGGTCGAAAGAAGATTGAATGTAGAAGAAGGCTTCATTCGAACCCTTAAAGGGTCGAATGAACACCTTCGACCACATGAAATGGGCGAAGGTGGAAGTATATATAAAGGGAAAAGTTTGTTATTTTGAAGTGAGAGTTATCATTTGGAGCTTTTCCCTAGTTTGTGTGTGTGTGATATTCTCTGTATTAGGTCTAGGTTTGAATTGTAATTGTTGATATTTTGATCTAATACAAGAGTAAAGTTATGGAAATTGCTCGGTGATTCGTTATCTGTTTTCGTCACGATCGATTACGTTTATTTCTGAATCATTTTGCACGATCGGAGGGGATTCCGCACCCTACGGTTGGTATTCGTGAGATCACGGTTCGTGATTACGATCCTAAAACGAATTCTAAAGTGATTCACCAGCAACATCCAAGGGGGAGATTGTTGATGCACTATTATGTGGACGTCACTGTCGAATAGACTAGGGTTGAGTATTGTATTGTGTTACATGAGATTGTGGTGATCCATAAGGGCATTTTATGGATTTGATGCATTTGTGAATATAGACCAAAATCATAAGTCTACGTTCGATCTACTTAAATGGGCGAAGGTGGCTTATGGCTTTGGACTATAAATAGCAATCTCATGTGTTGTTTTCATATGGTGATTTGAGTTGGTGCTCTAAATGCTCTCAAGGGGGAGGTCATGCCCGACCTCCCCCGGCCTCGAGATAGATATTTATCCTACTGATGACAGTGTCTGTAACCGTTTCTGAATTAATACGAATTTGTGATGACTTTGTTATCGTATGTTTCTGTCTCGTCTCGAATCTCCCGTCTGAAACCGAGTTGTTTTCGTTTAATCGATCCATGGATTCGGTCTTTTACCGGATTCTCAACTAGTATCAGAGCTATGGTACCGATTTGAACGATCTAACAGTCGTTTGAATCAATCACAGCTCGTTTTCATGATTTCAGACGTTAAAATTCAGTTCTCGATTGAAAGGTTGAAACCCTAGAAACCCTAGATTATTAATTGAACCCAAAATCATGTGATTTCACCATGTTTTTGTGAATTCGAGGGTTAGGTTTTCATTTCCGCACCTTTATGTACAAGTTTCATCATCAAATTCGAACAATCAGAGTGTTTATGGGCTGATTTGCAGAAAATATAGAAGAAGAACACGTTTTTCTGCAAACGGTCGAATGTGCAGAAGATTTGACCTTACGAGTGGTCGAACGTGGAGTGTATTCGGTCGAACGTAGGTTTTTGAGGACGAACCTAGAAATTTTCCACATTCGAACCTTACGACAGGTCAAACCTGGAAACTTTCCACATTCGAACCTCACTAGTGGGCGAATGTGGAATTTCAACCAATCATGGTACATTCAACCTTACTAAACGGTCGAACGTAGCTTTATTTCCACCTTCGCCCTCTCGACATATAGAATGAAAAAATGGTATTTTAAGGGGTAAAAAATTTCGAAAATATGGCAATTTTTGAAGATTTTTGAGAAAATGATGATGATGTCTACATAAATTGTTGAAGAAATGATGAAGATGAAACGTTTTATTGTAGGGTAGTCATGAGAATCAACATTATGATAATCAGATTCAAATGACTATTATGGGCCAGAAAATAGACAGATTTTATTCCGCAAGATGAAGAACAGTCAACCCAGTTCCAGTGTGATTGAAGGAACTTGTTCAAACAAAGTTGTTATGTACAAGCATATCAAGACTGAGATCTCAATGTTCTGAAAGTAATGAGGGATCCTAGTAGGAGTCATGTGGCACGTAGATTCAACGAAAGTTTCAAGGTTACAGTCCTGAAGAATTTCAAGAGCTGTTGGTGGTTATTGTTGGCCCTACAGAAAACTTCAGTTTCTAAAGCATTTCAAGTCCACAATTGTACCGGTAGTTCCTGCTGAAAACTTCTAATTGCTTGATTCACTCGTCTACGGCTAGTATTCTGTCGAACAGATGAAGTTACTCAAGAACATTTAATGAGAAGAATGTGTTAATGCAATCACAGTCAGCACAGATGAAGAATTTCATAGAAGTACAAGTGTCCGAGTGGAGTGTTTTACACATAGTCACATTTGAGATGTTTAATTGGGTACTGACAGTTAGACTTCTCCAGTTGGTGTGATGGGTGATGCAAAGGTTAAGTGCAGATATGAGATGTGAATTAGTGGTAGTACCTACGTATTACGTTGAATATCTGATCGGTCAGTATGGAATCCTTCTAGCAGGAGTCTTATCAGGCTAGTTGGATTGCGCGTGATGTACTTGGTCAAGATGACATTCCTGGGTACTGATGCTACGAGACTGAAGTGCATTACATTGTCGATTTCACATTGGCGTAACTAGGTGATCTGGTTGTAATTCAGCTGAGCGTGCCGGTTGAGTTCGCAAATGATATACGTGGTCTAGCTGACTTCCTGCGTATTGATGTTGAGGGTTCGTAGTGCATTACTTGGTCGGTTCACGAAGGATATTGTATTTCTAACTCAATGCAATAGTGCATGTATTGAGGGGGAGACCTGTGATTTTGACTGTTGATGTGCAAGAGATTTTTGGATTCGCCAGCAACGTCCAAGGGGGAGATTGTTGATGCACTATTATGTGGACGTCACTGTCGAATAGACTATGGTTGAGCCTTGTATTGTGTTACATGAGATTATGGTGATCCATAAGGGCATTTTATGGATCTGATGCACTTGTGAATATAGACCAAAATCATAAGTCTACGTTCGACCTACTTAAATGGGCTAAGGTGGCTTATGGCTTTGGACTATAAATAGCAATCTCATGTGTTGTTTTCATTTGGTGATTTGAGTTGGTGCTCTGAATGCTCTTAAGGGGGAGGTCATGCCCGACCTCCCCCGGCCTCGAGATAGATATTTATCCTACTGATGACAGTGTCTGTAACCGTTTCTAAATTAATACGAATCTGTGATGGCTTTGTTATCGTATGTTTCTGTCTCGTCTCGAATCTCCCGTCTGAAACCGAGTTGTTTTCGTTTAATCGAACCATGGATTCGGTCTTTTACCGGATTCTCAACGGGTATCAGAGCTATGGTACCGATTTGAACGATCTAGCAGTCGTTTGAATCAATCACAGCTCGTTTTCATGATTTCAGACGTTAAAATTCAGTTCTTGATTGAAAGGTTGAAACCCTAGAAACCCTAGATTATTAATTGAACCCAAAATCATGTGATTTCACCATGTTTTAGTGAATTCGAGGGTTAGGTTTTCATTTCCGCACCTTTCTGTACAAGTTTCATCATCAAATTCGAACAATCAGAGTGGTTATGGGCTGATTTGCAGAAAATATAGAAGAAGAACACGTTTTTCTGCAAACGGTCGAATGTGCAGAAGATTTGACCTTACGAGTGGTCAAACGTGGAGTGTATTCGGTCGAACGTAGGATTTTGAGGACGAACCTAGAATTTTTCCACATTCGAACCTTACGACAGGTCGAACCTGGAAACTTTCCACATTCAAACCTCACTACTGGGCGAATGTAGAATTTCAACCAATCATGGTACATTCGACCTTACTAAACGGTCGAACGTAGCTTTATATCCACCTTCGCCCCCTCGACATATAGAATGAAAAAATGGTATTTTAAGGGGTAAAAAATTTCGAAAATATGGCAATTTTTGAGAAAATGATGATGATGTCTACATAAATTGTTGAAGAAATGATGATGATGAAACGTTTTTTTGTAGGGTAGTCATGAGAATCAACATTACGATAATCAGATTCAAATGACTATTATGGGCCAGAAAATAGACAGATTTTATTCCGCAAGATGAATAACAGTCAACCCAGTTCCAGTGTGATTGAAGGAACTTGTTCAAACAAAGTTGTTATGTACAAGCATATCAAGACTGTGATCTCAATGTTCTGAAAGTAATGAGGGATCCTAGTAGGAGTCATGTGGCACGTAGATTCAACGAAAGTTTCAAGGTTACAGTCCTGAAGAATTTCAAGAGCTGTTGGTGGTTATTGTTGGCCCTATAGAAAACTTCAGTTTCTGAAGCATTTCAAGTCCACAATTGTACCGGTAGTTCCTGCTGAAGACTTTTGATTGCTTGATTCACTCGTCTACGGCTAGTATTCTGTCGAACAGATGAAGTTACTCAAGAACATTTAAAGAGAAGAATGTGTTAATGCAATCACAGTCAGCACAAATGAAGAATTTCATAGAAGTACAAGTGTCCGAGTGGAGTGTTTTGCACATAGTCACATTTGAGATGTTTAATTGGGTACTAACAGTTAGACTTCTCCAGTTGGTGTGAAGGGTGATGCAAAGGTTAAGTGCAGATATGAGATGTGAATTAGTGGTAGTACCTTCGTGTTACGTTGAATATCTGATCGGTCAGTATGGAATCCTTCTAGCAGGAGTCTTATCAGGCTAGTTGGATTGCGCGTGATGTACTTGGTCAAGATGACATTCCTGGGTACTGATGCTACGAGACTGCAGTGCATTACATTGTCGACTTCACATTGGCGTAACTAGGTGATCTGGTTGTAATTCAGCTGAGCGTGCCGGTTGAGTTCGCAAATGATATACGTGGTCTAGCTGACTTCCTGCGTATTGATGTTGAGGGTCCGTAGTGCATTACTTGGTCGGTTCACGAAGGATATTGTATTTCTAACTCAATGCAATAGTGCATGTATTGAGGGGGAGACCTGTGATTTTGACTGTTGATGTGCAAGAGATTTTTGGATTCGCCAGCAACGTCCAAGGGGGAGATTGTTGATGCACTATTATGTGGACGTCACTGTTGAATAGACTAGGGTTGAGTCTTATATTGTGTTACATGAGATTGTGGTGATCCATAAGGGCATTTTATGGATCTGATGCATTTGTGAATTTAGACCAAAATCATAAGTCTACGTTCGACCTACTTAAATGGGCGAAGGTGGCTTATGGCTTTGGACTATAAATAGCAATCTCATGTGTTGTTTTCATTTGGTGATTTGAGTTGGTGCTCTGAATGCTCTCAAGGGGGAGGTCATGCCCGACCTCCCCCGGCCTCGAGATAGATATTTATCCTACTGATGACAGTGTCTGTAACCATTTCTGAATTAATACAAATCTGTGATGACTTTGTTATCATATGTTTCTGTCTCGTCTCGAATCTCCCGTCTGAAACCGAGTTGTTTTCATTTAATCGATCCATGGATTCGGTCTTTTACCGGATTCTCATAAATCTTTTGACGATCTAGAGTACTTTCAAGCGATCACGGATCGGAACGATCTTATCGGTTGTTTCTTGAATTAGCTCGGGGCCAGTCAAATATTTTTCTCCAACTTCCGCCCAACACAAAGGAGATCTAGACTTACGTCTATATAAGGCTTCAAACGGGGAAGCCTTGATACTGGTGTGGTAATTGTTATTGTAAGAGAACTCAACCAAAGGTAAATGAGAATCCCAGTTTCCACCGAAATCGATTACGCATGCTCGGAGCATGTCTTCCATGGTTTGGATAGTCTGTTCGCTCTGGCCATCAGTTTGTGGGTGATAGGCTGTGCTCATATCTAAGCGAGAGCCTAGTGCATCTATAAGTGTCTGCCAGAATCGGGAAGTGAATCGAATGCCTCGATCGGAAATGATTGAAACATCCACACCATGCCTAGTTACAATCTCTTTGATGTACAACTTGGCGAGTTTCTGTAGCTTGTCAGCTTCCTTAATCGGCAAGAAATGTGCAGACTTTGGCAACCTGTCAACAATTACCCAAATAGTGTTGTGACCATTGGACGTCTTTGGCAGCTTGGTGATGAAATCCATAGAGTTTTTGTTGGACTATGACTTAGAGGTTTGCGTCTGTCTTGGTCCATTAGACATTTTGGGTTAGAGGTCTAGTGGTTAGTTGGGGTTTCAGCCTAGTAGGCCCAATGTATGAGAACCGCCCGATGCAACTATAAATAGGGGGTTCCTAGACTAGTTTGAGGTTGCTAGTAGTTTTGCTATTTACTATTTCATGTACTCGGTCTTGGTGTACTAGACAGCTCTTTGAAGTCGTGTGCACCCTAGCAATACAATCATTCTCTTTGAAGTTTCTTTGTTGTTCTTACATTCAATCTTAGTTTCTGCCTTAGATTGCGTGTGTTTGATGCCCGGGAAGGATTCTGGACTTACAATTGGTATCAGAGCCTAAGTAGTCTTCTGAAGGCTCGGTTCGGTATCAACACAAAGAACAAGCAAGGAAGAATCACTGCTGTGAAAAAGTTTGTTTTTCTTTGTGTTTTTGTTTTTAGATTCATTATCTTATTGGTGTTTCACAAACTAACAATCTTATGCAGGATTATTCATACAAAGTTTTATTCATGATTTCAAAACTTAAAGGTTTTTGAAGGTGTTCTTATCAAAAGTTTGATCAAATCCTTGATTTGATCCATTCAAAATTTTGGATAGGTTTGAAGGAGTTGGACTTGGAAGGCGTTCTCGACTAAGATATTGTTCTCGGACTCGTGCACTGTTCTAGGATCAAGACTTGTTCTCAAATCTGCACACTATTCTCGAATCAGGACTTGTTCTCGCATCTAAACACTGTTCTTGGATCAGGACTTGTTCTCGGATCTGAACACTGTTATCGGATAAGGACTTGTACTCGGGTCTACACACTGCTCTCGGATCAAGTCTTGTTCTCGGGTCTGAACTGCGTTCTCGGATCAAGAAACTGTTCTCGGATCTCCATCCTGTTCTCAGATATCAAAAGTATTTCCGAATTGAACTACTTTTTTTGCATCCCAGCTTAGTTCTCGGACTTTATAACTTTTCTCGGATCACCAATCTATTCTCGGACAATGCCTATTGGACCTTTTGGACGTCTAGACTGTCTAAATATTGGACTGTGGACAAATTATTGGACCTAAAACTTGAACTCAAACATTAAATCATAATTGTCTAATAATTTTCAGTTTGATTTTCAGAAATGGAACAAATTAACCAGACTAACTTGAATAGACTGACTGCTGATCAACTACTAGTAGTTGCACAAGTTTACAAAGCTACGGAGTCTGTTATTGAGAGTCATCAGAAGATACATGTTCTTCAACTTGGAATGTCATATTCTGAGTGGAAGTTCAGATTCATTCAGGTTATGAAGATCAAGGATGCAAAGGCACTGAGATCGATTCTGAACGGCCCATGTGAGATTTCCTATGTAGTGAATGATGTGACTAGGGCCACTACCATCAAGCCTAAGACTATGTACACTGATGAGGACCATGAAAAGGCTGATGTTGATAAAAGGGCCATTGCTTACTTCCATCAGGGACTATCTCCTGAAGTTTCCATCGGGGTTCGTGACAATGCTTCTGCTAAAGAAGTCTGGGAAGCCCTCGAGAATCTCTATGAAGGGAATGAAGAGATGAAAGAAAGCAGAAGAGAAATGTTAAGTCAGAAGTTCAATGCTTTTAATCACATTCCTGGTGAATCACTAGAGAGTCAGATTCAACATTTTGTTTCTCTAGTGAGTGAAATGAAGTCGAATCATATAGTTGTGGACAATTTGGTGATGAACAAGAAGCTATTGAACACGTTGCCAAGAAACTAGGATTCAAATGTAACTTTGATCAAGAGAACCAAAGACATGGGAAGACTTACTCTGCTAGAAACTATCTCCTTGATCAAGTCATACGATCTTGATGATAAGCAACGTTATCTGACTCATACTGCAAGCTACAAAAATGTTGTCGTAAATTCCTCAAGCAATGCTCTCATGTCTCAACTGGAGAAGCAGTGTCCCTCGCAAGTATCAATGCTCTCAATAAACCAAGTCAACACTGTCTCATCAGGAACTACTACTACTCCATCTTCCAACTCTACTTCACAAGTATCATATACTGCTGCGCCCCCGACATTTGCTAGCACACCAAAGGAGCTTGCTGAGAACTTAGGTTTGTTTGCTGGATTCAAGAGCTGCTACAATGCTTTCCTCACCATTCAACTAACCTCAAAGGATGTTGGGGCTTGTAATCTAAATGATGTGAATCAAGACGACCTGGAAGAAATGGACTTGACCTGGCAAATCGCCATGGTAGTGCACAGAGCAACAAAGTTTCTCAGGAAGACCAGAAGAAACGTGTGGGACAATCCAACAAAGAAAATGGGGTATGAAAAGAAGAAGAGGAGGTGTTACAATTGAGACGACTCCCACTGCTCCTACACGGGCTGCTCCTTCTATCACTGCTTCTGCCTCCACACCTAGCACTCATGCTTCAGTCACTCGCACTGACTCATCTACCTCAACTCCAAGTAATGCTATGGATGTTCAGGAAGGAGCTGGTTGGGACTGGTCCACGCAGGTTTAGGACTTGAAGATAACCGAAGATGACATTTATAAAGCTCTCATTGCACAGATGGATGATGGCTATGTGCCTTCTACAGCTGAGGTACACACTGAAATTTTAGCTCAATCTTGTTGTACTGAACATTGCAGGTTAAAAATCAAACGATTTAGGGAAGAAACTCTCTCTGCCTACAAGCAGCTTGAATATGAGAAAATGGCCACATGGGATATGAAAAAGAAATGTAATTCATATAAAGAGATAGTCAAAAAACAAAAACTCGATATCAAGCGCTTGCATCAAGAGGTGAGCGAACACAAGTGTCGCTACTTACACTTCAGACTACTGTCTGATACTTTAACTGCATAATTGATCGATTTATTTAAAATCTCAATTTGAAAACGCCAATTTCCACATTAAAAAATTTGATTGTTCTAGTGAAAAGGCCAAAAAATTGATCAAGACTCAGTTAAAGTTAAGACCAAAAAAGGAATTGAGGAATAAGGGTCTGGGATTTGTGGAGATTCCACCTCCCTTCAATGAAAACTATTCATCGATTCCAATGTCGGATAACGAATTGCTAGCTTTACCCATTATAGGATATAAACCTATAGTGGAAGAGCCGGTAAATTGTGCAGAAAGAGATCAGGTTAAAATCACTAAACCTGAACCTATTAAGATAAAAATTACTAAACCCAAAACAAAGAAGTATCAACCGCAGCCATCTTCAGCAAACGTTTTTGTTAAACCTCAAGATGTTGAAAAACAAATTGAAATTTTAAGTTTTTTGACAAATAAAGAGGTTGACTGAGTCTTTGACGTTATGAAAGATAATGTACCAAATGAATCACAAACTGAAGTAAATGAATCTAAAAATTAATCGGTACAAATCAATGAAAATGTCTGTGAGGAAACTACTTCCACAAAATCTGACGTGCTTTATGAGTTTGATTTTAGGAAAGAATTTAGAGAACTTTGTATAAAACAAATGGAACAAACTGAAAGTGAGTCAGCTGTTTCGGAATTGTGCTCAAGTGATTCAGAAGTGAGTGATACCTCATCTGCCTCAGAGGCAGATTCGGCTGACACCAATGAATCAGAGTATCAGAGTTGCGAAACAGCTAAATCATCTGACAACATATCTGAATCACATGAATTAGTCTTGGTATCTAATTTAGATTCATCTGATTATGAAGTGGAGAGTTAAAAGTCTTTTGACTCTCCTATGACTGATGAACCTACGACAAGTGATTGTGTTGAATTGGTTGATGTTTTAAATGATACTAACCCAATTGATTCTGGTGGAGACAATGTAATTGTTGAGGATTGGATAGATGACGGGGATGAAGTCAGTGATTCTGAATCAAATGAACTGAATAATAAGATTCAGAAAAACAATTTTACAATTTCTACGAAAGACAGTAATTTTTGTGTGGGCTCGTTTGTTTTGATCATTAAACATTGTGATTTGATTACGTCGTCTGATTTTGTTATTTTATCAAATGCATGTGATTCAACTAAAAATCTCTTGGTTAAACAAATAAGTACAGGTGGGGCTGGTAAATATATTCCACCCAAACATGTTTTACCAAAGTATGAAAAACAAAATTCGTCAAAGGCAACATCTCAAAGCCATCAGGCTCCATACAGATCTTATAGATCTGAAAAGGCGGTAAGATCTCAGGGGGATCCACATGTGAAGCATCAAATTTGTTATTCATGTGGAATCCCTGGGCACATAGCTAGAAATTGCAAGACTCATTTGACTGTCTCTGAAAACAGAGAGCATCAGAAGGCTCCAAACGGAAAAACAAATCACTCATCACTCAAAGCTAATAAAGGATGAAAAACCAAAAGTTGTGAAGAGTGATATATCCAAGGTGAAGCCTTCTGATGAAGATTGGAATAGAAATTATAGGCTCGTCAAAACTGGTAAGGTGCCTCTCAAACAAGTAGAAACCCATATGGTATCGTCCAATAAGAAGAAAAAGAAGATTTCAAAAAGTAAATCATATTGAAAACCAAAGAATTCTATTCCAAGTCCTCCCCCATCTATAGGATCATCACAATCTGTTAATCAAATTTTGAATGCGTGTGATGATAATCATGAATCTGTTTCTACTGCTGACATGCGGTGGAAGGAAGTCCAGTACATGGATAAAAATGGGGTACCCGAAAAGACTATGGCATGGGTACCAAACGTTAACTAATTTCGCATCATGTGCAGGAATGGCTATGGAGGACTATCATTCATCTTTGGTACATTGATAGTGGCTGTTCACGGCACATGATTGGTGACTTATCCCAGCTCACCGAATTGGAACGTTTCAACGGTGGATTTGTCTCATTTGCGTGAGGTGAAAAGGGTCAGATCACGTTAAGAGGGACAGTAAGAAACGGTGGACTATGTTTTACCAAAGTCAATTATGTTCCAGAGTTGAAGCACAACCTTTTGAGCGTATCACTGATATGCGATAATGGCTATTCGACACACTTCACTGATAAAGGATGCATGATCTTAAAACCTGGAGTTGTGATTCCTGAAGAATGGGTTTTATTAAAGTCTTAACGTAGAGTAAATGCTTATGTTATCGACATGAACAAACCTCCTTCTGAAAATGTTATGTGTCTGTTTTCAAAAGTTTTTCAAGCCAATAACATACTGTGGCATCATTGTCTTGGACACACTAATGCTAAAAACTTGAACCCTCTTTCTAAATTGACCTTGGTAAGAGATTTACTTGTTAAAGATTTTATAACTATTGAAAAATGTGTTTCTTATGCAAGAGGAAAATATCATCGAAATCCACATCATTCTAAGTTGGTGAATACTATTGATTCTCTGCTTTAGTTACTTCACATGGTCTTGTTTGGCCTAGTGAATGTACTGGGCATTTCTCGAAAAGCTTACCCTTTAGTTATTACTAATGATTACTCACATTTTTCTTGGGTTTTCGTTCTAGCTAACAAAAATGAGACTGTAGAAATAATTAAACAATTCATTGTGTTAATGGAGAATCAGACCAACATCAAGGTGAAGGGGATCCGTTGCAACAACGGACTGAATTTAAGAGTGCAGAATTGAACTACTACTAGGCTCAGAAGGGGATCGCTCGTCAATTCAGTTCTACAAGACCGCCTCAACAAAATGGAGTAGCTAAAAGACGAAATCGCACACTAATCGAAGCTACTTGTACAATGTTATGTGATTCCAAACTTCCGACCTTCTTCTGGGCTGAGGCTGTGAACACGGCATGCTTTGTGCAGAACCGCGTTCTGGTCACTAAAGCACGAATGAAAACACCCTACGAAATTTTGTTTAATGCAAAACCATCCGTGAAGAATTTTCTACACCAAAATTTGATCCAAAGGCTGGAAATTGCTCTTTTGTTGGCTATGCTGGCAAAACTACATATAGTGTTTACAACAAACAAAATAGAAAAATCGTGGAGTCGTTTGGCGTGCGTTGGCTTGAGGAGAATGATATGGATGCTAGAGTGGGCCCCGACTGGTTGTTTGATTATGAATCTTTATTTTGGTCTTTCAAGATTTTTGATGGCGTGGCTTCTAGTCTTAATGTAGGTTCTATAGGTCCCTTGATATACACTGTTGGCACCTCATCCTCTTTGTTGGATAGTGCAGAGGATGAGGGGGATGCTTTACCTGGGTCTTCATTTAAAAGTGTTGATGCACATTTTGCAACTAGTGCTATTGGATTGTACATGAAAAGTTGTTTTGTCAAAGTCGTGGGGTCGAAGGTCGAATATTGAGGGTCGAAGGTGGCTTAGAGAGGTCGAAGGAAGAGAGAATCAGGGTGAAAATGGAAGACAGTACTTATTGTGTTTGTTCAACCATTTGGAGGGTCGAACCTGCACATTCGACCCTTACAGGGGGCGAATGTGCAGGCTTATATATATTCTGATTTCATTTTTCAAGTTAACTTTTTGTCATTTGTCTGTCCCATTCGACCTGTTATTCTCTCTAGTTTTCTAATATAGTCTGAGACTAAGATATTTCATTGTAAACATCATTGTAAAGCTTTTATCAAACTTGTTTATTAATGAAATGGAAGTTAAAAGGTGAATTGCGTGTTTTGACTCGATTATTACCATTTCGTAACTGATTTAGGGATTCTGCACCTAAATTGGTAAACTTGTATGATCAACTAACTTGTTATAGTCAAAACGATCCTCCACAAAGTGGTATCAGAGCCTATACGGATCATACAACTACGATTTGATAGTTTTTGAACTGATTTGGACCCAAATTTGATCAAAAATTTTCTGTTTTGAATGAACAATGGTTTTTGATGAAAATTGATTGATTCGTACTAGTTTTCACGGATAAAATCAAGAATTCTCTTCATTAAACTTGTTCCAAATCAATTCCGAAGCAAAAGCTGCAAAACATCATCAAAATTCATCAACTTTTGAAAAATTGGGATCAAAATAACTGATTTTCAAAGAATAACCATTTTTCATATAAACAGGGTCGAACCTAGGAAAGGAAGGTCGAACGTGTAGTGTTTTGGGTCGAACCTGAGATTTTTAGGTCGAAAGTGAATCATTTTAGGTCGAACCTAGAGGTGGTGAGTGTTGTGTTGTACATTCAACTAGTATTAGGTACATTTGACCCTACGGGAGGTCAGAAGTGGTATTTTAGTGGTCAAAAGTGAGACAGAGTTTATACATTCTACATTCGAGTCAGTTTTAAGGGTCGAACCTGTAACACCCCAACCGATGGCGGAAACATCGAGGTGTCACGTATGAATGATTGTTCAGTAGCTCATGGTAATACACAAGTTTAAATAATCCTTTATTTCATTACGGTATTGAATTACATTAAATGTCTTGAATGAAATCTAATACATCCAATAATCAAACAAGGCTTAAAACTTCAAATATCTTCTGTTGATGCACTATTATGTGGACGACACTGTCGAATAGACTAGGGTTGAGTCTTGTATTGTGTTACATGAGATTGTGGTGATCCATAAGGGCATTTTATGGATCTGATGCATTTGTGAATATAGACCAAAATCATAAATCTACGTTCGACCTACTTAAATGGGGCGAATGTGGCTTATGGCTTTGGACTATAAATAGCAATCTCATGTGTTGTTTTCATTTGGTGATTTGAGTTGGTGCTCTGAATGCTCTCAAGGGGGAGGTCATGCCCGACCTCCCCCGGCCTCGAGATAGATATTTATCCTACTGATGACAGTGTCTGTAACCGTTTCTGAATTAATACGAATCTGTGATGGCTTTGTTATCGTATGTTTCTGTCTCGTCTCGAATCTCCCGTCTGAAACCGAGTTGTTTTCGTTTAATCGATCCATGGATTCGGTCTTTTACCGGATTCTCAACTGGTATCAGAGCTATGGTACCGATTTGAACGATCTAACAGTCATTTGAATCAATCACAGCTCGTTTTCATGATTTCAGACGTTAAAATTCAGTTCTTGATTGAAAGGTTGAAACCCTAAAAACCCTAGATTATTAATTGAACCGAAAATCATGAGATTTCACCATGTTTTTGTGAATTCGAGAGTTAGGTTTTCATTTTCGCACCTTTCTGTACAAGTTTCAACATCAAATTTGAACAATCAGAGTGTTTATGGGCTGATTTGCAGAAAATATTGAAGAAGAACACGTTTTTCTGCAAACGGTCGAATGTGCAGAAGATTTGACCTTACGAGTGGTCGAACGTGGAGTGTATTCGGTCGAACGTAGGAGTTTGAGGACGAACCTAGAAATTTTCCACATTCGAACCTTACGACAGGTCGAACCTGGAAATTTTCCACATTCGAACCTCACTACTGGGCGAATGTGGAATATCAACTAATCATGGTATATTCGACCTTACTAAACGGTCGAATGTAGCTTTATTTCCACCTTCGCCCCCTCGACATATAGAATGAAAAAATGGTATTTTAAGGGGTAAATAATTTCGAAAATATGGCAATTTTTTGAAGATTTTTGAGAAAATGATGATGATGTTTACATAAATTGTTGAAGAAATGATGAAGATGAAACGTTTTATTGTAGGGTAGTCATGAGAATCAACATTATGATAATCAGATTCAAATGACTATTATGGGCCAGAAAATATACAGATTTTATTCCGCAAGATGAAGAACAGTCAACCCAGTTCTAGTGTGATTGAAGGAACTTGTTCAAACAAAGTTGTTATGTACAAGCATATCAAGACTGAGATCTCAATGTTCTGAAAGTAATCAGGGATCCTAGTAGGGTGATGCAAAGGTTAAGTGCAGATATGAGATGTGAATTAGTGGTAGTACCTACGTGTTACGTTGAATATCTGATCGGTCAGTATGGAATCCTTCTAGCAGGAATCTTATCAGGCTAGTTGGATTGCGCGTGATGTACTTGGTCAAGATGACATTCCTGGGTACCGATGCTACGAGACTGCAGTGCATTACATTGTCGACTTCACATTGGCGTAACTAGGTGATCTGGTTGTAATTCAGCTGAGCGTGGCGGTTGAGTTCGCAAATTATATACGTGGTCTAGCTGACTTCCTGCGTATTGATGTTGAGGGTCCGTAGTGCATTAGTTGGTCGGTTCACGAAGGATATTGTATTTCTAACTCAATGCAATAGTGCATGTATTGAGGGGGAGACCTGTGATTTTGACTGTTGATGCATTATTGTGCGACTAATGCTTTAGATCTACAATAAACATATGTTAATGGTTATTGTCGAACGGGCGAAGGAAGTAATACATGGGCGAATGAAGATTTTACTGGGTGCGAAAGAGAGAATATATACTAAGGAGAGACAAGGAGTGCGAAGGTAGATTAATTGTTTTGTAGTGCTTGGTTCGCACGATGTGTTTGGGGGAACCTGCACATTCGACCATTCAATATGGGCGAATGTGCAGGCCTATAAATAGGTTAAGCCATTTTTGAAAGTCAGTTGTTGTTAATTTTATTTCCCTCCTGTTTTGTGTCTCTCCCTAGTGCTTTGTCAACTTATTTTCACGTCATATCTGATTGTAATCTTTATTAAAACGTGTAATTTGAGTTGATTATTAATGAGAAAAACCTTTGAAAGATGATATATGTGTTTTGATTGTTTAATTATCATAATTGTGATTGACTCAGGGATTCCGCACCTGAATCAAACTTGTTTGATCAATATCTTTGTAGATTTGACGATCCTAAGCGCATACATCTTCTCATGCTAGATCTAGACTTCAAGCATCAGTATTTCTTGTTGAGTTTGGAAAATATGAGGGGGGGGGTCAACTTGAAGTTGGTGAGAATACATAAGCCAAGTCAAGCAATTAAGTTTTAGAATAAAAGTTTAGCAATTCATATGTCTAATGTAAGTTTAAGTCTACATGAATAAACATGAAGTGTAGTATGCACATAATCAATCCTCCGACAAAGTTTAGGTCCATCCCGCATCCACGGTTCTCCTTATAAAGTTTAGGTCCATCCCACATTCACGGTTCTCCTTATAAAGTTTAGGTCCATCCCGCATTCACGGTTCTCCTTATAAAGTTTAGGTCCATCCCGCATTCACGGTTCTCCTTATAAAGTTTAGGTCCATCCCGCATTCACGGTTCTCCTTATAAAGTTTGGAACGATAACAATCACCCGCGCTCCCCATAGAAATGGTCAACGAATCTAGGTGGGGTTGTCAATCCAATAGATCTATCATTGTATATCGCCGGCTTGGCGACAACTAATGATTATGTAAGTTGAAGTTTAAGTCTAATAGTCTTTGTCTAAGTCATGAGGCATTAAAGTTTACAACTAGACATGTATGTAGAATTGCTTAAGTATAAAATTTCAAGTATAAAGAATTGCATAAACAAGGTTACGTAAACTCACCTTGATTGTGATGAACTTGCTAGAAATTAATGGGAATCAACAAATTTTGCTTGTACCTAATTAATTTAAGAATGATGACTTAGTATCTATCGTATTCATGCCTAGTATATCATTTTTGATTTTATGTATTTTTGTCCCTATTATAATATTTAAACATTTTCGAAATTTGTTTAAAAAACAACAACTTTTGTTTTCATTGGATGACGTCTAACTATATAAAACAAATCATTATCAAGACTTAATTCTAAAGGAGTGTGTTCAGGAAATCCATAATGTTTGATTAGAACATTCATCATTTTTTTTATAATTTTTAAAGCCTAGTAAACGTGTAAAAAAAATGAGACATTATTTGACTACTAACTTGTGAGCGTAGGATTCCGAAACCAAAGGAATGCATCAAAATTTGGTCAAGTTTTATATTAGACTTATATAGATGCTAAATTTTGAGAAAGCTATTGATTTCGTATGGGCCAAATAAACTGTCAAATATAGATAAAGGCAACGTTTGATTGAAGAGCCACACGTTAAAATATAATTCTACCAAATTGCTTTTAAATGATTTGATGAAGAAAATCAAAATTTTAATATTGAAATCTTTTATATGAGCAATAGGTCCAAGTGCCCAATGGACCCATATTGCACATAAAAGGTCAATGCATAACAATATCTTAACCACCTCCCATTTTATCTTGCATTTCTCATCAAACAAAGAAATACATATTAGCCAAGAAAAAAAAAGACAAAGAAAAACCAAACTAACGGATCTCGATAGCGACAAAAGTTATCGGCTCAAACAAGTCCAATACATCCACAACAGTCTTTGCTATTCTGTTGAAATCAGTATTCGAGGAGATCTATTTTGTTTGGTATTTATACAAAAATGTCCATTGTCCAACGATTTAGTCTGGTTGATTGAGCAATTATAGGCCGATAATTAAAATCATTGATTTGTAATCATTTAGCCAATAGAAATTGGTCAAAAACGTGTGTGATGTTTAGGCATGGTTTATGGGTTAGATTTTTATAAAGGCTTTAAGGTGGGAGGCATATTGGTGATTGACTCAGTTTAAGAATTTTCTAAAAATAGGATATCCATTTCTTTCTAAAACCAAGAGACTTAAGCATATGAACTACTAGAATAAAGAAACAATTTTCATGGTTGGTTTTTGATTGAATAAATCCATTCTTAAAAAGGATTTTAATATTAATAATAAATCAAAGTAAACAAAACACAAGTAATATGTTTGGAATAAGTTAATTTTTTTTTCAATTTAAATTTAGATTAGTACGTGTAAAAGTGAAAGTCTTATGAATTAAGTTAAGGTATATATAAAGATTAACCTTTTTGTTTAACACCAAGATGATTAAAAAAAATACAATGGTAAATACAACTGAATAGGTATAGATGGGGTTTTTATAAATAAATTGGGAATTATCAAAAATAATAGGGAAATACGCGAGGTTACAGTCTCCCCTACTTTTGGAAACTTCGTCCCGAAGTTATTATTAAAAAAAATCATAAGGTTAAGGGTGTTTGGGTAAAATCTAGGGCAACTGTGGTTTGAAAAATTTGGGTTAAGGCACGACATGAATTTAAAGGTAATAAACGGTTTTGAATAATTTGGATTAAAGGTTTGACGTGTGTGAGTTTAGGATTGGATTAGGTTGGTCTGACATAGCAAAGAGGATAAGAATCTAGCAAAACAGTGAACTTAAGTTTTAAGAATCCTAAAGGAATGCATGAGTTAATTGAACATAGAAAGACTAAATGAACTACCAGGTAACTAGAGTTTAAATTTTGTTATCTACTAAAAGAAAACTTTATAGAATTTCACACCACCTTAACGTACCTGTAAATTCATGATTACGTTCCGGACCGCAATCACCAATTTACCTTACATTAGGGTTTTGTGTCCTTCTATGACTCTAAACACACATGTAAAATAATGCAATTAACCTTGTGGTTAAATCGTATACAATGTATCCCAAAAAAAATAACTCCAATTGTTGAGCAGGAAAAAGACCTCTACCAGTCAGTGAGTAAGAACCTCTACCGATTGTTGGGCAGGTGCGATAGCCTCTACCAGTCGTTGAGCAGGTTGTAGGGCCTCTACCGACTGTTGAGCAGGCATGATGACCTCTACCAATCGTTGAGTAGGTTATTTGGTACTCTACTAACTGTTGAACAAGTACTTCATCCTCTAACAGTTGTTTGATTAAGTGTACCAATTATTACACATGAGTTGCAAATTGGTAATATGTACATGTAAGCAATCAAGTATCAAGTATAGCATGTAAGTTGTAATAGAGTTGCCCTAGACAAGGTTAATGACTCTAGGTGTGTCTATAGCAAATAGTTCTAGTATCAAATGTTCAAATATGGTAGATAATCGAATCCTCAAGTAAAACTAAGGATTAAGTTTGATGCAACACACAATCAAGTTTCAATAGTTTGGTTATCATGGGTAACTAGTTCATGTTTGAGAAGGTGAAGGATATGAGTCTAATTCTTGAGGGGTTGGTGAAAAAAATCTTGAAGCAAAATCAAAGTTGTGAGAGATAGTGAATGTGAAAATAGTTGATAAGGAGTTTATTTTATAGTAAGTAGATTATATAGCGGTGCAAATTGTGGGGTTTGGATCAAAGGTTAGAATCAAGTGTATGAGAAAATATGATTGTGATATATGCCAAATATTGTAAAAATTTGAACAAGTTGAAAATAAGTAAGTGTCAATGGAAAAATTGTAGAGTAAATTTTGTCCCTGTGAAAGGAAAGATTTTATTTTCAAAATTGGTTTTGTATATAAAGCAAAAGTCATTAAATAGTACAACTAAATTGATTTAGATCAAAATATTTCGATAAGTCATAGGTTTTAAACACGATATCGTATTTCAAAAATGAAGAATTTGTTGAGGTGATTTGTATAATTGACTTTGATTATTCCATAAAAAGAAGTGATTCCTAATATATTAAAACCTTTTTTTTTTAAAGATCATTTGTTACACCAGTAAATTGGTACACCAACATTTGAAATTTAGAAAATGAGTTTGTGAAATAAAAGGCTTTTTGACAACAATATTTATTTGCTTTAGTTTGTGAAATTCCTAGGTAATGAATATTTGACAAATTTAGTACTCTTTAATGTTGGTGCTAGAGTATCCTATAAATAGGTTACGAGATGATAGTTTGAACAAGGTTTTTAAAATCTTGAATATAATGAAATTTGATGGTTGAGGGTGTCTTTAAAAAAAATATGTAGAGGGGAGAAGTTTAAAATAAAATTGGCCCGAAGGTAATACGATTTAAGAAGTAAAATATGTAATATGCTGTAAAGAGAAATATATGATTTGGGTTGGATGTTAAAAATAATTAAACAAGCGGGTAATATTACAAGTTTGTAAAATGAAATATGATTGTGAGATCCACAAATGTTTCATGAAATTTAGGCTAACGAGGGGATTATATAAGGAAGAAAATAGATTTGAAGTGCAAGATTTTTTTATTTTTTTTTTCAAATTTTAGAATATAAATGAGAGTGAGGGGTATAAATGAAAATGAAAATGAAATACAAAGATTGTATTCATTTGTCCACGTATATACGAAAATGTTGTCTTATCAAGACAGATCGGATCTAAGCCCAGTGAATTTGCCCTATTAAACTAGGAGTACATTAAAATTGCAACAAGTGAAAGAGAGTGTAGGCAAGACCAAGCTAAGGTAAGAATAAGGAGGAGGATAGGCATAGAGATAAGGATAAGGTAGAGCTACAAGAAACTAAAGCAAGTACTGATTAAAGTCCTAAGGCTATAGACTAGATTATTTTTCTAATAACCTAATTCCCTATAACCAAGGCTCTGATACCAATCTGTAACACCCCAACCGATGGCGGAAACATCGAGGTGTCACGTATGAATGATTGTTCAGTAGCTCATGGTAATACATAAGTTTAAATAATCCTTTATTTCATTATAGTATTGAATTACATTAAATGTCTTGAACGAAATCTAATACATCCAATAATCAAACAAGGCTTAAAACTTCAAATATCTTCTCATGCTAGCTCTAGACTTCAAGCATTAGTATTTCCTGTTGAGTTTGGAAAATATGGGGGGGGGGGGGTCAACTAGAAGTTGGTGAGAATACATAAGCCAAGTCAAGAAATTAAGTTTTAGAATAAAAGTTTAGCAATTCATATGTCTAATGTAAGTTTAAGTCTACATGAATAAACATGAAGTGTAGTATGCACATAATCAATCCTCCGACAAAGTTTAGGTCCATCCGCATCCACGGTTCTCCTTATAAAGTTTAGGTCCATCCCGCATTCACGGTTCTCCTTATAAAGTTTAGGTCCATCCCGCATTCACGGTTCTCCTTATAAAGTTTAGGTCCATCCCGCATTCACGGTTCTCCTTATAAAGTTTACGTCCATCCCGCGTTCACGGTTCTCCTTATAAAGTTTAGGTCCATCCCGTATTCACGGTTCTCCTTATAAAGTTTAGGTCCATCCCGCATTCACGGTTCTTCTTATAAAGTTTGGAACGATAACAATCACCCGCGCTCCCCATAGAAATGGTCAACGAATCTAGGTGGGGTTGTCAATCCAATAGATCTATCATTGTATATTGCCGGCTTGGCCACAACTAATGATTATGTAAGTTGAAGTTTAAGTCTAATAGTCTTTGTCTAAGTCATGAGGAATTAAAGTTTACAACTAGACATGTATGTAGAGTTGCTTAAGTATAAAATTTCAAGTATAAGGAATTGCATAAACAAGGTTACGTAAACTCTCCTTGATTGTGATGTACTTGCTAGAAATTAATGGGAATCAACGAATTTTGCTTGTACCTAATTAATTAAAGAATGATGACTTAGTATCTATCGTATTCATGCCTAGTATATCATTTTTGATTTTAAGTATTTTTGTCCCTATTACAATATTTAAACATTTTCGAAATTTGTTTAAAAAAAACAACTTTTGTTTTCATTGGATGACGTCTAACTATATAAAAAAATCATTATCAAGACTTAATTCTAAAGGAGTGTGTTCAAGAAATCCATAATGTTTGATCAGAACATTCATCATTTTTTTATATAATTTTTAAAGCCTAGTAAACGTGTAAAAAAATGAGACATTATTTGACTACTAACTTGTGAGCGTAGGATTATGAAACCGAAGGAATGCATCAAAATTTGGTCAAGTTTTATATTAGACTTATATAGATGCTAAATTTTGAGAAAACTACTGATTTCGTATGGGCCAAATAAACTGTCAAATATAGATAAAGGCAACGTTTGATTGAAGAGCCACACGTTAAAATATAATTCTACCAAATTGCTTTTAAATGATTTGATGAAGAAAATCAAAATTTTAATATTGAAATCTTTTGTATGAGAAATAGGTCCAAGTGCCCAATGGACCCATACTGCACATAAAAGTTTAATGCATAACAATATCTTAACCACCTCCATTTTATCTAGCATTTCTCATCAAACAAAGAAATAAATATTAGCCATGAAAAAAAAAGACAAAGAAAGAACCAAACTCACGGATCTCGATAGCAACAAAAGTTATCGGCTCAAACAAGTCCAATACATCCACAACAGTCTTTGCTATTCAGTTGAAATCAGTATTCGAGGAGATCTATTTTGTTTGGTATTTATACAAAAATGTCCATTGTCCAACGATTTAGTCTGGTTGATTGAGCAATTATAGGCCGATAATTAAAATCATTGATTGCTAATCATTTAGCCAATAGAAATTGGTCAAAAACGTGTGTGATGTTTAGGCATGATTTATGGGTTAGATTTTTATAAAGGCTTTAAGGTGGAAGGCATATTGATGATTGACTCAGTTTAAGAATTTTCTAAAAATAGGATATCCATTTCTTTCTAAAACCAAGAGACTTAAGCATATGAACTACTAGAATAAAGAAACAATTTTCATGGTTGGTTTTTGATTGAATAATCCTTTATTTCATTACAGTATTGAATTACATTAAATGTCTTGAATGAAATTTAATACTGCCAGAGGTTGCTGAAGTTTCCACTAAAAAGGTTAAAGTAGATAGTGATGTGATGAACACTGTTAACCGGAGACTTGCTGAAATGATGAACTTAATAAACAAGCAGTAGACTGAGATTGCCAAATTGAGACAAAACGACTCAAAGATGTTGGATGTAGGGGTTACATCACATGAGAATAATGAGGAATTGAAAAAGAAGATCAAAAAGTTGCAGAAGGATAATAAGAAGCTGTTGAAACATGAGCAAAGGAACACCAGACGGATTATAGCTTTGAAGGGAGAAAATAAGAAGCTGAAAGAGAGTAATAAAAACATGGATAATCTGATTAAAGATTTATACTCTCGAGCTCCTCAGCTGAAAGAAGGTGAAGAGGATAAAGAGCTAGAAGAGGAGCAGGTTGATTTTGAACTATCTGATGATGAGGAGGAGGATGATGAAGATCTTGATGAAGATGCTGGTAAAGCTCCTAAAAGGAAGAAGGATGATGATGATGATGGTTCGAATGATGGTTCTGGTGATGATAGTAGCTCTGCATTTGATGATGATGATGATGACAATGATGATGACGATACAGCAAATATAAGTATGAGAAGAGAGAATCTGGAAAAGGAGGAGAATCTAGTTCAAAAGCCCATGGAGGATCAGTGGATGATGATACGATCTTCTGGAATGAAAAGCTGAAGTCTATGTCTGAAGATGATAAACAGATGTATCGCCAGATGCTTACTGATCGAGTCTGGACGATTGACATGAACAGCAGATTTTCTGCGATTTTTGAATCTTGTGACAGGGTGTTTGAATTAGAGTATGATGATCCAGATTTGGAAGATGGTGAAGCCTCGGCGGCAATGACTAAAGAAATTTTTGAAGGTTTAGCGAAACAGGTTGGAAAAGCGTTAGAAGAACTGTTAGCTGATAACCAGATTCCTGATCTACCTGAAAAGGAAGCTGGAGATCATTCTGGTGATCGTGACGTACCTGGGTTTGAGGATATAGAAGTTGAAGATGTGACTAGTGAAGAGTATCCAGAATATTTTAAGAGAGACAAGGATTCTGGATTTACTGCTTTCACTGATAAACTCTTAAAGGAAGCCGAGAGACTTGCAAAAGAGAAGAGTGATATGTTTGTTGATGAAGTATTCAGAGGGCATGATAAACCGCATATCAGACAATCCGATAGCTTGAAAGAGTTACTGAGGGAATTAAAAGAGAAAGAGGCTGATCGTCCTAAAGCTGAGATTCAGGGTAGCTTTTATGAATTCCACAACGATATGTTTAAAGGAAAAGCGTTGGGTTGGAAATTTATAAAGCAATTGAAGTGTGTTGCAGTGAAGTGGGAGAAGGGGATACTCTACTTTGATAGATTTCATGATTTGAAGACTCTCCCATATTGGGCCATTCGTGATATTTGTCGTCACAAGTTGACTGGAACGACAAATGATCAGATTGCCTACTTTGCTGATAAGATGGCTAGAGAAAGTACGACGAAGTGGAATCTCTTTGAACCTCAGTATCCAAAAAGGATTGTTCACAAGAAAACCATTGATGATATTACCGGGTTGCCCAAGGTGACTTTAAAGTACAAACCACCAAAAGTGTTGAGGCATATTCCACTGCTGTAGATCCCTCAACATTTTGCGAAAGACTTTATCTGGTGGTACTACGATTGAAAGATTGCAGAAGCTGTGATAGTTTTGAAGGATGGTGAAAAGAGTTTCAAGAAAATACACATTTTTGATCCCATGTGGTTGGTGAATTGCTCACATGAGGACATCATAATGTTGTATTATAATCCTATTTTCAACGATTTGAAGGATGCTGAACAAGCAAGTAAATACCAGCGTGTGGTATTTCTGTGCTTTGCTCATGATATCAACGCCGGATGTGACTATGATAAGAAGCTCGGCAAGTTTGTTAAAGCTCAAGAGGTTCCTGAAGCGAAGAAGAAAAAGCCGAAGCAAGTATTTGAGAAGGTGCGGACGTTGGAAGAGAAGAAACTACTACGCATAAAGTTGATGGACAAGAGAATGGATGAAGAACGAAGGCTTAAACAATCCAAGCAATAGTCGAGGGGGAGTTTGTAGATGCATTATTGTGCGACTAATGCTTTGGATTTACAATAAACATATGTTAATGATGTTTGTCGACTAGGTGAAGGAGTTTGAATGTGGGCGAAGGAAGAAATTAAGAGGTACGAAGGAGAAGATTTATACGAAGGAGAGACAAAAGGGACGAATGAAGAATTAATTGTTATGTAGTGCTTGGTTCGCTCGATATGATTGGGCGAACCTGCACATTCGACCATTCAATATGGGCGAATGTGCAGGCCTATAAATAGGTTAAGCCATTTTTGAAAGTTAGTAGTTGTCCATTTCATTTCCCTTCTGTTTTGTGTCTCTCCCTAGTGTTTTGTCAACTTATTTTCACGTCATATCTGATTGTAATCTTTATCTAATTGTGTAATTTGAGTTGATTATTAATGAGAAAAACCTTTGAAAGATGATATATGTGTTTTGATTGTTTTATTATCATAATTGTGATTGATTCAGGGATTCCGCACCTGAATCAAACTTGTTTGATCAATCTCTTTGTAGATTTGACGATCCTAAGCGCATATAAAATACGCGAGGTTACAGAACCAAGAATATTTCCTCATTCGAACCCACGATTGTTAAAAAGGGTCGAACGTAGAAGCTGTTTGAAAATTTTTCTAAGTGTTTCGTATTTCGGACTTCGTAGACGATATGTGGAGCTTTCCAACAACACCTAGGCCTAATACTACACAACAACAACACGTTAATATGGATCCTTGGACTGTAGCTGCACAAAAGAAAAACAGTCAACCATCTCAGCCGATCAATTATCTCGCAATGACTAGTTCGATGCCACAGACTGTTGTTCAACCTCCACAACAACCCATGAATGATTATTGGGGAGTTGCAGCAGCCGCGGTATACACTCAAACTTCTAATGCCATTTCTACTCTAATAAATGATTTATCTTCAGGTAGTGGAAACCGTTGATGGAGATGGTGGATTACAATCAATGTCACAAAAAGTTCAAGATTCACTTGGAGGGAATGGGACTGGAAGGCATCGAGGCATGGAAAATGATTTCTATGGGTTATGTTGCACCGGTTTTGGAGAACACAGGTGAACCAATTCCGTTGGAGAGTTTAGCTGAGGATGAAAAGAAAAAGTCTGTAGTGGAGAAAAAGGCATTCTCCCAACTATCTCAAGCTATCAACACTGATCTTCTACATCAGTCTGGTTCATGTACAACTTCCAAGCAGCTTTGGGATATGTTGAAGAATCGTCATGATGGAAATGAGAAAACCAGAAAGTTGAGAATGGAGGAAATGAAAAAAGAATTTGAGAACTTCAGTTATGTGGGAAACGAGACTTTGAAGGAATTGATTCCTCGATATTGCCATCTTTTAACGGAATTGTCAAATTATGACATAAAGATTCCCATGTCTTAATTGGTCGATAATGTTGATGCGTTTTGCGACTAAGGATTGGATATACTTGATTAACATGTGTTAGTAGATAGCCGAAGGTGATTCTGATGGGGCGAATGTAGATAATATGGGCGAAGGTGAACAGAACTGGGCGAAGGAAGATATGGACTGGGCGAATGAAGAATGGACATGGACTGAAGAACACATTCGACCACTTACAGTGGGCGAATGTGGAAAATGCTCACATTCGACCATCTGTAAGGGGCGAATGTGCAGAGCCTATATATAGTTTTTGAGTTTTTGATTATGTAAGAGAGTTGTCATTTGTGTCCAGGTTCAGATCAGGTTTAGGAGTGTTATTGAGAGATTATCTGTGTGATTCTAGATTAACATAAACAGTTGTAAATGCTTATTGATTGAAAGTTAATCTATGAAAATGATATTGAAAATGATCTTGATTGTGTCGTGATTTGTATCTTATCAATTTGTTCAGATCTAGGGTTTCCGCACCTAGATTTGTGACTTGTATGATCATATAATCCTGTTTTAGATAAAATCCAACGCTCACAAAGTGGTATCAGAGCATAGAGGATCATACAACAACAAGTTTGATAAGATCAGAGTTGATTTGGACATGTTTTAGACAAATTATCATCTGTTTTTACAAAAACTCTTAAAAACATAGTTTTTGATTGATTTAAAGGTGAATTTGTGGTCGAATTCAAGTTTTCCAAGACTTAAAGTTGTTCCAAATCAAATCCGAAACATAACCTGATTAAGATCATTGAAATCCAAGAACTTTTGAAAATCTGAGATCAAAATAACCGTTTTTCAAACAATAACCGTTTTTCAAAAATGAGATCTGACTGTTTTGGGCGAACCTGGAACCTGGACTGAGAGTTGTGGTCGAACGTACATAAAAGTGGGCGAACCTGAGTGTTTGAGTGGACGAACCTGAAAACTTGTTTAGAATTTTTCACATTCGGGTATAACATTCCACATTCGACCGTTTTTGGTTCGGGCGAAAGTGGAAAGTGTGTTGGTTTGATTTACATTCTGGTCATTTCCACCTTCGGTTGATACTGTTTGGACGAAAGTGAGATAGAAGGGACGAGAGTGAGATCATTTTGGACGAGAGTGAGAAATAGTGGACGAACCAAGGATAGTTTGGACGAAAGTACTATTTTTGGGCGAACCTAAGGATTTTTGCTGAAAATTTTTCTAAGTGTTGAGATTTTCAGATTGTGATCATGTGGCGTTTTCAAACTACTTCGGGATCAGCACCAACACAACCACAACAGCAGACAATGGACCCATGGACAGTGGCAGCTCAAAAGACGAACGCGACTTCCTCACAACCACTTAACTACATGACAACAACGAGCACGATGCCTCAGAATGTAGCACATCCGGCATTACAATCAGATTATTGGGGAGTAGCTGCAGCGGCGGTAAATACTCAAACCACTAATGCTATTTCTACCTTGATTAAGGATTTGTCTACAGGTAGTGGAACTCGGCCACCTAAGCTCATGGATATGCAAGAGTACAACCAGTGGCACACCATGTTCAAGATCCATCTGGAAGGCATGGGAGTTGAAGGAGCTGAGGCATGGAGCATGATTGTGAAAGGATACACAGCACCGATTCTGGAGAATACCGGTGAGTTGATTCCTCTGGAGAGCTTGACTGAGGATGAAAAGAAGAAATACGTGGTGGAGAAGAAGGCGTTCTCTCAACTGACACAGGCGATCACAAGTGACCTGTTGCATCAGTTTGGGACATGTACTACGTCAAAGCAGCTTTGGGATAAGCTGAAGAGGAAGCATGATGGTAACGAGAAGACCAGGAGTCTGAGAATGGAGGAATTAGTCAAAGAGTTTGATAATTTTTCTTTTATTAATAATGAAACTTTGAAAGAACTAACTCCGAGATATATGCATTTATTGTCTGAATTGTCTAGCTATGGTGTACAGATTCCAATGACTAAGCAGGTGGATAAGTTTGCAGATGCTTTACCACCACAGTGGGATCAGCATGTGGAGGTACTTAGAGAGAAGGATGCTTATCAATTTTGGACCATTTCAGAGTTTATTGAAAAGCTGGAGAACAAAGAGTTGGAGGATAGGAGGAAAGCTAGAAGGTCGCAGATTCCTCAAAATCCAAGTTTGTATTTTGGAGGCACTTCAGTTTCAGCTGGAAACTCGAGCTCTGGAAGCGTTGCACCACATGTTGCATGTATTTCCAACGTCATGGATTCATCAAAACCAACCACCAACTACACACCACCACAATACAATTCCTACTCACAACCATCATACACACCACCACAATATAGTTCCTACATTTCACCAATCTCTCCAATGCAACAAGCTAGTTTTTACACCGCTAACCAAACACAACAACCAGCAAACCAAGTTACTCAACATAAACAACCAGTGGTTTTGGATACATCCAACTTGGGAAATGTGACTGTGGAGGTTGCTCAGCAACACATTGCATTAGTCTCTGCAATGGTTTCATCCTACAATGGCTTGGTTGCTAGTCAGATTGGGAACAACAACTTGACCAACGAAGACTACGCACGGATCGATAAAGAAGAGATGGAACTCATTGACATTCAATGGGCTTTTGCGAGTATAATGAGAAGAGCAACAGAATTCATCGAGAAAACTGGAAGGACTGATTTGGCAACTTCTCCCAACACAACCTATGGTTTCAATAAGGAGAAGGTTACGTGTTTCAATTGTGGAGAAAAAGGACACTTCAAAAGGGAATGCACCCAGCCACCTAAACAAGGTAATCGGAACCCTTTCAATGCAAATTACCAGAACCGTCAACAAAACCAAGTTTCTTACCAAACCAACAACAACTACCAAAACCGAAACTTTAACAACCAAAACAGACAACCAAACACTCAAAACCAGATTCAAAACCAATCTCCTAATCACCCAAACCGAACAGTTGTACCTATCACTACACCTACTGAGACTCAACAGAATGCGAATCAGAACCAAGCTTTGGTAACTCAGCAGGATGAGAGGTTTGACTGGTCGGGTATGCAAATAGGAGTTGAGGAAGTGACTACTGGTGGGAATGTGGCTTGTGTTGCTTATCAGGTTGATTTGGAAGAGTCGGTGGAAGTTGATGAGAAGAAAGAAACTGAGGAGAGTGAGAGTGATGATTCTGAGACAGAGATGGAAGTGGAGAGTGAACCTGTTGAGGTTAAGGCTGAGGAGAATAGTTCTGGGATGGTAATTGATTCAGTCTCTGATGTTCCCGAAGAGTGTAAATCAGTTTATTCAGATTGTGAGAGCGAATCAGACACAGAGGGAAGTGTTGATTCTTTGGATGATGATATTGACCAGTTGCTGGCAGAAGCTGACTTTTTGATGACGAGGAAGTCATGCATAGCTGATGATGCTTTCACCAAGATCGATTACTCAAAGTTTTTCACTGGAAAGGAAGCTCATTTTGCTTTGATGGCCATGACAGAACCGCCAAAACCTGTAAGTTCTGAATCTAGCACTGATGTCATGAGTGATAAATACTGTGGGACTTGTGATAGATTGACAGAGGAGAATAAACAACTCCGAATTTCACGTGATAGTGCTATTCAAAACTGTCAATCTACTCGCAAAGAGTTAAATGCTTTTAACAAAGTATTGGATGGATATAAAAAGGACATTTCTGACTTGAAAAACACTTTGTCATTGAAACAATTGGCCATAAATAACTATATCAATGAAATTGAAAACACCAAGTTGGAAATGGCCGCCATTAAATGCTTTGCTGAAAAAGTTAACAAGAAACTGGAAAGTTATAAAAATGTTGCTTATGTCGTGGATCATATCATTGATGATAACACCACCAACTACAAGTCTGTACCATCTCCGGTTCTTTTTGAGAACCATAACTATCATCAAGTTATACCGGAGAGTTCGGTAAAATCAGACTCATTGTCAGAAATGGAATCTAATACTTCAAGTATTGGTGATCCATATTCCGATGTGAGACCGATTTTGGGCTTGAACAATGAGGGTGTTTATGCTGAGAGTGATAGTTCAGACTCAGAAAATGATGATACTGGTAGTGATAAATCTGTTAATGAATGTGAGATTCCAAAAGAAAATCACATCATTACTACTGAACCAGTGTCACCATCTGATCATGTTCATCCAATGGCAAAGGCTATTCATGATAAAAAGTCTGAAAAGGTTGATGTTAAGAAAACTAATGTTGTTAAGAATGAGGTCAAAAAGAATGAGCTGAATGAACCAAGTGACAAACCTGTAAAGGTATTTTATCGGATGGAAGGATCCGATAAAATCATTGCTGATGAGGAATTTCCGATTAAAAACGTTAACTATTCTAAACTTGATAAAATCTGGCAAGAAAGCACAATATGGTTTCCAAAACATGAAAGAACCAATGAAATTCCACCAGAAATCTTAAAGAAACTGTTTTCAGAAGTTCCTCAAGAGCCAAAAATTCATGTCACTGAATTCATCCGACCAGATGATAAAGCAAATGGTTTTCATGAACCTTCTTACTCGAAAGGACCACTTCCTGAGAGTTTAAGAAATCAACAATATAATGATCAATTTCCTGTTAGATCATTTGCTTCACCAAATGCTCATTATGTGTTTGAGGAATATAGAAAATGCTTTAAATGTGGAGAACGCGGGCATTTACTTGCTCAGTGTCCATATGTAAGGCACAAGAGACATGAAGTTGAGGTTAAGAATTCCATGAAAAAGCCGATCGATCATTATATCCCACCGCATAGACGGACTGTTCCTCAACAACAACAACATTTTCATAATCAAAACAATTTTCAAATGAGGAACAACCGTCCATTTCATTATGATCGGAGGAATCGGATTGCAATGGAACAATCTTGGAGAAAACCAGTGGTGAACACAACAGCTAATAGACAAAAGGTTCCACAAAAACCAATTGTCAAGTCAAATGTTGGACCTAAGTCTGTTAATTCAGATAAGGTTGCTAAGAAAGTTACTTTCAGTAACAATGTTCAGAAACCTATTGAGAAACCAAAATCTCAAATTCGTATTCTCAAAAGGTCTGAACAATCTTGGACACCTAATGGTTCTCCAGGAGCCTCTACGTCAAAGGTGAGTGAGAAAAGTGAAACTGTTTTGAAAAATCAAAAAATGATTGATTCAAAACAAAAAGTTGTTGAAAAAGTCATTGAGAATGATTCTTTGAAAGCCAAAGTTCAAAGGCCCAAGACTCAGGCTTGGGTCCCCCGAAAGAACTAATTGTCTATTTTTTGTGTGCAGGGAGCTTCAGTTGGCCCTATTAGCAGTCTCTGGATTGTTGATAGTGGAGCTTCAGGCCACATGACGGGGGATTTGGCGTTGCTGTTCGATGTGAAGAATATTAATGGAGGATATGTTGCGTTTGCGGGAAATAAAGGAGGTTATATCACGATGGAAGGAAGCGTGAGTAACGGGATTGTGACTTTCGAGCGGATATCTTATGTCAAGCAGATAGACTATAATCTGTTGAGCGTCAGTCAAATATGCGATAAACAATTTTCTGTGCATTTTGATGACAAATCCTGCTACATACTCAAACCGGGCTTCAAGATTCCAAAGGAGTGGGTTATGTTGATGGCACCTCGAGTCAACAATCTTTACATTCTTGATATGTCCAAGGCGATGACACCACAGGGACAGATAACATGCTTTCTATCCAAGGCGACCGAAAAAGAATCGATAATGTGGCACCGCAGAATGGGGCACATTCATCTAAGGAAAATGAATCAGTTAGTGAGAAATGGACTTGTCGATGGAGTTAACGTGAAACATTTCCATCTAAACGACAAGTGTGTGAGCTGCATGAAAGGAAAACAACACAGACAATCCCATAAAGTGAAGAAAGTTAACTCTGTTGAGATGCCGCTTGAGCGATTGCACATGGACCTTTTTGGACCGGTCAAGCGCAAAAGTCATCTTGGAGAGCTTTATTGTTTAGTCGTCACTGATGACTATTCACGATTTTCATGGGTGATGTGTTTGAAAAATAAAAGCGACACCTTTACCAACCTACAAGTTCTGTTCACTCGACTGGAGAATATCTACAATTTGAAGATCAAAAGGATCAGGAGTGACAACGGGACGGAGTTTAAAAATGCAAAGATGGATGAACTTTGTGAAAGCAAAGGGATACATCATGAATATTCAGCTCCGTATACCCCGCAACAGAACGGTGTTGCTGAAAGAAAGAATAGGACTCTGATTGAGGCTGCAAGAACAATGCTCGCTGACTCAAATCTTCCAGTAATGTTCTGGAATGAGGCGATTTATGCAGCAAACTATACTTTAAATCGGGTTTTGACAGTGAAGAAGTTTGGAAAAACATCTTATGAGCTGTTACACCGACGAAAGCCCAATTTAGAGTATCTAGAACCATTTGGGGCGCCATGTACGATGTTGAATCCAAGCGAGAAGTTTAGTCCTAAAGCTGAAGAGGGATATTTTGTTGGATATGCAACCCCGCTCAAACGGGTATTCAACAAGAGAACTCGTCAAGTGGAGGATTGGGCTAATGTGGAAGTTCAACGATACACACAAAATTTGCAAGGCACGGGCCCTGATTGGATGTTTGATTACAAAGATTTCTTTGAATCATTCAACCTAGATAGCCTGGTTGAAGAAGCTGTGATTAGATTACTTTACGAGTGTGAAAACGCGGCAACTTCACCGCTGATGCGTCCAATCACCGTAAACCCCCCACCAGCTTCTAATGATACCAGTGCTCCTACACAAGAAGAAGAGTTGTTTCAAGAAGCTTCAACTTCATTAGACACTTCAGAATCTGAAGATGAACAATTTGAAGAAGCTGTTCTTGAAAATGCAGAAGACTTAGAAGAGCAAACTGTGAACCCAACTCCAAATCCAGATGTTGCTTCATCATCTAACACGGGTCATGATCAGGATGCTGTAGAGAACTTGACTGCTCAGACGGGAGTGATTGTACCTGTTAATCCGGAATCTCGGATTCATCGTATTCACCCGCTGGAGCAAGTAATCGGTGATCCTGGTAGTGGAGTGATGACCAGAGGGCAGCTTAAAAGCGTTAATTCGCCAGAGAGTTTTGGTGCTTTAGCATTGTATGCCAAAATTCAGAAATCTGGTAGTCAAAATGATTGGTCGTTTGCATGTTATGTGTCGCAGGTAGAGCCAAGGACATACAAAGACGCTTTGCAAGAAGATGCCTGGGTTGAGGCAATGCAGGAAGAGTTATTGCAATTCCAGAAATTGGGAGTCTGGACGCTCACAGATTTGCCGCCGGGAAGAAAGAAAATAGGCACTAAGTGGGTGTTTAAGTGCAAGAAGGATGATCGTGGAGTTATTGTAAGGAACAAAGCCAGATTGGTTGTGCAGGGTTTCCATCAGATTGAAGGAATTGATTACAACGAAATCTATGCACCAGTAGCACGAATGGAAGCTATTCGGATGTTCCTTGCGTTTGCTTCGTATAAGAAATTCAAAGTCTATCAAATGGACGTCAAGAGCGCATTTTTGTACGGTAAAGTCAAGGAGGAGGTTTATGTCGGGCAACCACCAGGCTTTGAGGACCCAATCCACCGGGACAAGGTCTACGTGCTGAACAAAGCTTTATATGGTTTGCACCAGGCTCCAAGACAGTGGTACGAGGAGCTAAGTACATACCTCATCTCCAAAGGATTCAAGCGCGGCCTCGTCGATTGTACCCTCTTTACGAAGAAGACGGGAGATGACTTGCTTCTAGTACAGATTTACGTTGATGATATTATATTTGGTTCAACTAACGAACTTCTGTGCAGGGAATTTGAAACTGTTATGCAGGAGAAGTTCGAAATGAGCGCTATGGGAGAAATGCAGTTTTTCCTCGGCTTACAGGTGGATCAACGACCCGACGGGATCTTCATTCACCAAACGAAATACGTAGCCGACATCTTGAGCCGATTCCAGATGGAGGACTCTAAGCCGATGGATACCCCGATTCAACCCAATCACGGGATTGGAGTGGACGCTAAGGGGGAGCTGACAGACCCATTTACATACAGAGCAATCATCGGATCTCTGATGTATTTGACAGCGTCTCGACCAGATATTATGTATGCAACGTGTCTCTGTGCGCGTTATCAATCGAAGCCGAAACAAAGTCATCTGACGGCGGTCAAGCGTATCCTTCGATATCTGAAGGGTTGTCCATCAAAAGGACTTTAGTACCCTAATGATGATGATTTTGATTTTATTGCTTTTAGTGATGCAGATTGGGGCGGCTGTGACAAAGACAGCAAATCAACAACAGCCGGTTGCCAGTTTTTAGGGAGCAGGTTAATTACCTGGCAATGCAAGAAACAGACTTCTGTCGCACTATCTACATGTGAAGCCGAGTACATTTCAGCCTCGAGTTGCTGTTCGCAAGTGCTCTGGATCCAACAACAGATGGTCGATTACGGTTTGCAGTTTCTTAAAACCCCTATACACTGTGACAACGAAGCCGCAATTGCATTAACTAAAAATACTGAAAATCATTCTAAAGCTAAACATATCCGGATTAAATATCATTTTATCCGTGACTGTTATGCTAAGGAATTGATTGACATGGTCAAAATCCATACTGACTACCAACGTGCAGATTTGTTTACTAAAGCTTTTGACAGATCCCGCTTTGAATATCTTTTGAAAGTAAACAATATAAAGGAAAAACAGGACTAATCGGCTCCTCGGTTTATCATTTTTAGTTTTCAGTTTTAGTTTTAAATTTTTGCTAATTGGGAATTTCTCTTTGCTAATTGGGAATTTCTCTTTACTATCATAATCCTCAAAGAAGTTGATGCTTTCGAGGGGGTTGTTTAATCCTCAAAGAAGTTGATGCTTTCAAGTGGATTGTTTCTTTCAAATTTTTGTTTTGTTTTTCAGAAAAATTAAAAACCCAAAAATATGTTCTTTATTTTAGGGGGAGTCATTTTATCAGAAAAACCAAAAACATTGAAAAATTTTCAAAATACCTAAAAATTAGAAAAACCCAAAATGATTTCCTGGATAAAAAGAGGAAATGATAGTACATCAGTGGGGATCTGACACAGGCTAAAGAATTGTATAGTTTTAATGAGATGTATGTTGATTACGTGTGATATGCTGATAGGCTTCGTAGACTATATATTGCGTGCATTAGTGATACAAACATAACAAACTACGCGTTTGTGGATGAACACCTCATGGGCATATGGTCTTAGTACCGTAATTTCGTTTGATAGGGTGTTTGTACAAAACTCGGAGGTTTAGGGTCGTTATGTTATTAGTTGTCTGGGGATAGCCTTTCTGATCTTCTGCTGTAAGTCATTACGGACCTAGATCAGACAGGGTGTCTTTATAAAAGAGCTTTATGCCAAAACCTAAAGTTACCGAATTGAGGAACTTTCCATGTTATATGATGATCAAAGATTATCTATAATATCGTATTGATCATTGATGCAAATCATGATTAATATCAGTCCTCAACCTGGTATGGTGCATATGTTACTTTGCTGCATTAATTTGCTGACCTGTATACCTCTATGCATTATATTTTGTACAATTACAGACGACGAAAGCATAATCACGCTTTACAATGAGTCTTTGTGCAAATTACTTCTTGATACGGGAGTATGTCGTGTGTGTGGGAACCACAAGGTGTTAGTCTAATACATCTAATTCGTATCATTTTAAAGCATTGCGTAATTGTCTGCATGTGAGCTTATGTGGACAACAATATCAGCAATTGCCGTGTCACATATTGTTTCTAATGATAATATTGAACCAGATCAACGCTGTGTTCAGATTTCTCAGAAAACTGATATGATCCTCTTACCGGAAATCACAAAATGTTTATTGCTTTCATTTACTTTGATGCATTTTATTTTGTCGCATTTTACTTTTATTGTCAAAAAGTTACAAAATCCAAAAAGATTTTAGGTGTGTTTTGATATAAATTTCAGAAAATCCAAAAGATTTGCATTTCTGCTTTATTTTTGATATCCGGGGATGCTTGATGGTTAATTTCTGAGATTTGATAACACCATCTGGACTTTGTGACATTCAAAATGTGAAAATTTGAGTTTTGGAAGTTTAACGGATTGAAAAATGTTGAACGGGATTCGAATTCGTGATTTGGCGAAATTTTCAGATTTTTCCATTTCACATTCGCCCCTTAATTGGGTCGAATGTGGAAAAATCATCTCTTTCGGCCGTTTTTGTTTTGGGCGAAGGTGGATATTTCCACTTCCGAGTGAAAATTCTACTTCCGGGTGTAAGGTTTCACCTTCGGGTCTTAAAAAGGGGCGAAGGTGGCCTGTATCTACATTCGTATCATTAAATTGGGGCGAATGTGGTTTTCTCCCACATTCGTTCATTTCAACCGGGCGAAAGTGGATCTCTATATATACCTGTTTCACCTTCGAGTTCTCATTCTGATATTTTTTCAAAAATTTGCATCATAACCAGACCTTGTTGCTCGTGCATTTTATGTTCATTTGATTTGTTCCCTGATCATTGCTCATCATTTTAACCATAATTTTACAGGTATTGGACATGAAAACAGATCAGAATGGCTTGATTAACGAACGGGACCTAGGGTTTCTGTTCTAGGGGCTTTTAATGATTGTTGATGTTTGATTTTGATAGCCGATCAGTTATCATAGGTTTTAGGGGGAGATTATTGAAGGAATTAGGATTATAACATGTTTAGATGACAGTTTTGATCGTTTGAATACTGTTAAACCCTAATTCCATTGGAAAACCTATGAAAACTGATGTTTTGACAAAATTGGAAATAGACGAATGTTAGTCGGATATGTTAGTTAGTTTTAGGATTAAAATTACTGGTTAAATCTAAAAATGGCAAAATTTTAAATTTTGGGGATAAATTTTTCACATTCGGGTGTTTTAAAAACGGGCGAAAGTGAAGATGGATGGGCGAATGTACTTTTAAACCGGACGAAAGTGACTTTAATCAGAAACTTTTTCATATTCGTCCATATAGTTTCACATTCGACCAGTTATTCCACATTCGGCCAGTTTCAAAATGGGCGAATGTGCAGATGTCTTTGACCAAAATTTTTATATTTTTGTCGTTTTTGTGTTTTGACGCGTTTTATTGATTTTCATGTGCAGATGGCTGAACAACCAGAGAATATTGAAACTCCAGCAGTGAATGTTGAGACTCCAGCAGAGATCACTGTTCAAGATCCAGTCCCCGTAGCTGAAACATCTACTCCGAGCAGTTGGCCTTTCGAACGATCGCACAACTGTTGCGCGTATCTAGGAGATGTGGAGAAGAACACAGAGTTTACAGGGATTATTGAATTTCTGAAGAGGAGCAGGATTGTACATGCTCTAGCCACACCAACCATCATTTATAAAGACATAATTGAAGATTTTTACCAGAACGCTAAGTATGACTACTGGGAGAATCAGACTATCATCAAGAGCAAGATTCAGGAGATGGAGATGTTCTTGACTGAAGCTGACATTCGGGAGGCGTTACAGATTAAGTTCGAAGATAGTGAGGATCCCAGGGAGTTATCTTGGACAGAACAGAAGGCGTGCTTCTTAAGGATGAAATACAAAGGTCCAATCACTGACGGATCAATGTATAAAGGAAAGCTAGGAGTGCAGTACAAGTACTTTGCACATGTTCTGATTCATGTCTTTGGTTGTGTGAGTGGTGGTTATGACGTGATGAGAAAGAGTTTGAGCTCATTAATGGTTGCGTTGACACTCAACAAACCATTTAATGTGTCTGGAATGATTCTTGACCACATACTGGAGATGCTGAAGGGTATAAAGTTTAAGAAGTTTATGTTGTATCCGAGGTTTCTAATGATGATCTTTGACTATAAGTATCCAATGCTGAAGAAGGATCCGACAATGATTCTAGGCCAAGATCACATGAATATTAGAACCTTGATGAGGATGAAAGGATACAAAGGTGTAGCTGATAATGAGAAACCACCTAACAGGAGATTGTTTGGCGCTTTGGCTCGTCCGGATTACACTGATCCTGGCAAGAACAAAGCAAGACATGATGATAGTGACTCAGACAATGATGATCCCTTAGTGTATGCTGATTCAAGCACTAAGCGGAAGCGTCAAGTAGTCAATCCTGGAGCCAAAGGGAAGGGCAAGGGAAAGGCTATTGATCAGGGAAGCACAAAGCAACAGGTTGCTAGAAAGAAATCGACGGCGAAGAAAGGATCGGGTTTGGTGGATGAAGAGTCTGTAGATTCGGAAGAAACTGAGGTTGATGAACAGTGGGATTCTGATGACGAGAACGTGAGGACCACCAAACGTAAGGCCACTATGGTTGGTGAGTCTGAATCCTTGAATCAGTCGATTGAAGAGTCTGAGAGGAGAAGGAAATCAGTTGAAGATGAAGGTTTGGGAGTTGATCTAGCTGAATTGAGTGTTGGAGATACAGTAGTTGTGAATTTGCCAAAGAAAACAAAGAAACAAAAGACTATGGCAAAGAAGTCTAGTGTGAAAGAATTGAGAGAGAAGGAGTTGGCTCAGTTGTTGAAAGGAAAAAGATTACCTGATGCTGGAACACCATCCAAGTTATCTTCACCAGTTGCTAAGAAGCAGAAGAAAGGGAAAGAGGCAGAGACTTTACCAATCGATCAGTTCAATATCGATATGGATAAAGTGCTCGATATGTTTAGGAAGCCTCAAAAGGAGAAAGTTGTTGAAGTTGAGCCCTCCAGATCAAAGTCAAAGAAAGTGACTGTTGATGATGATGTTATGAAACAAGTCAATAAGAAGATGGAGGATGTAACACCCCAACCGATGGCGGAAACATCGGGATGTCACGTAATGATGATTGTTCAGTAGCTCATGGTGAATAATAGATTCCATTAAATGATTTAAATGAATTACATACAATTGTTCTAGAACTTGTACATCAAATTGAATAAATCTATACACATATCTTCAAGCATCAAATCAAATCTTCAAGTAAATAGAACCTGAAACATGTTAAGTTGAAAATGTTTTGGGTCAACAAAAGTTGGTGAGAATTACATAGGTTTTTGATAATAGAATAAAAATGTTGTGCAATTCATGTGTCATGTCAATCTAGTCCATATGTGAGAACATACTAGAAATAAATCGAGTGCATAATCAACCCTGATGACTGTTATAATATGATACATACCATACGCTCATGGTCCACTTGAATATGTTATACGATAACAAACACCCACGCTACCTTTGTAGGAGGCACGTATCCGGGTGGGATTGTCAGTCCAATAGATCTATCAATGTATACCGCCGGCTGATCAATGTTAATGATTATGCTAGAATGGTGCTTACTCTAATCATGCTCAAGACATAATGCAACATAGAAAACACATAGACACATTGATGATTGAATTGCAATGATGATGTTATAAACATGTTTCACCCCAAAAATGGTGATAAATAGAAAAGGGCTATGTAAAACTCACCTTAGCAAAATGTTATGTCTCGTAAAAAAAATAGAAGAATGTGTTGTGAATGTATGCGAGGCGAATCCCAAAGACTCAACAACGTAGCTAGTCCAAATTGAAGAAAACGAAAAAGAAAGAATATCAAGCTTCCAATTCGCCAATTACAAGAGCTTATAATCAAAGCTTCAATTGTAGAAGTAATAGACTATAAAAGAAAGGTATGAGGGAAAGTTTAATCGGATTGAAACAATCGATTTAGAGGTGCAAAGTATAATGGGTCATAGGTGGGTTTTTATACTAGTTTTGGAGTCAATTAGCCATTAAAATTGGTCAACACCATAAAGTAAGGTTTTATGATGAATTGACTATTTGACTAAGACATTGACTGTTTGACTAAGACTTTGACTAGGACTTTGACTATTTGACTCAAGGCTTTATTTAAAAAAAAAAAAAAATCTTGTATGTGAAAAAAAAAAAAAAAAGAATTTAGAATCATATTATTATTATTATTATTATTATTATTATTATTATTATTTATATACATTTATGTATGTATATAAGTTGTGAGTTAGGATAAATAAAGACTTAGGCACATTTGTATAATATTAATGATAAAGGTGTAATAAAAAAAATATATATATAAGGGCTTTTTATGTATTAAAATTTTGGGAAAAATTTTGCGATGTTACAGTCTCCCCTACTTTTGGAAACTTCGTCCCGAAGTTTATTGAAAACACAGGGTTGAAGGTGATTGGGTAGAAATTAGGACAAGGGTGGTTTGGGAAGTTTCGAGTTAAGGCATGACATAAATTTATAGGTAATAGAATAAACTGTTTCGAATAATTTGGGTAAGAGTTTTGATATGTGTGAGTTTTAAGGGTTGGATTAGGTTCATCTGAAATAGCAAGGAGAATAAGAATCTTAAGTTTTAGGACTCCTAAAAGAAATGCATGAGTTGATTGACTATAGAAAGACTAAATGAACTACCAGGTAACTAGAGTTTATAATTGGTTATTTATTGAAAACCTTGATAGAATTTCACACTACCTTAACGTACCTGTAAATTCATGATTACGTTCCGGACCGCAATCACCAATTTACCTTACATTAAAGTTTTGCGTCCTTCTATATCTCCACCGATTGTTGAGCAGGTCCGATAGCCTCCACCAGTCGTGGAGTAGGTTGTAGGGCCTCTCCCGACTGTTGAAAAGGCATAATGACCTCTACCAATCGTTGAGTAGGTTCGATAGCCTCCACCAGTCGTAGAGCAGGTTGTAGGGCCTCTCCCGACTGTTGAAAAGGCATGATGACCTCTATTAAGTGCAGCTTTTATTATACACATAGGTTGCAAATTGATAACATGTTTATGCAAGCAAGTATAACAAGCACAGTATATGAGTTGTAGTTGTATAGATTTATATAATTAGTTCACATTCAAACAATCATGCACCATGTAACAACTCTCAGACAAATATTTTATTACTTGAATCAAATAGCGTCAATACATAGAATAAAAGCAACCAATAGTCAAATGGTGAGACTTGCGGTTAGGTAGCTGGAGGATCTTGATCTCTGTTTAGTTTAGGGCATCGGTTACGGAAGTGATTTGGGTAATGACTGTTCAATAAGATATGGGTTGAATGAAGGACAATGAGGTAATATAAGGAATGTAATCATTTATTCATTTAATTAAAATGAATAAACGAAAACGTTGACTTATCAAAGATTCTAAATTCTAATAACATATGAAGACATGCTTTAGCCTATAAGTGAACACTCATCCCGAGAATTCCCAGGTAGGCATCCGGGTCCCTCGTCTGATTGGGATATATGCGCAATGCCAGCCTAGACAGAAGACTCAGAATACAGGCGTTCACCCTTCCAGATTGCACGTGTTCGTTATTAAAATCTAGAACTTCGACGAGATCTCAAGGTGGTTCAGGCTAAACCTGAGGGTTTTGTCCTATTAGTCTAAGAGTAGATCCAATGGTGGAGAGCAACCTTCTTGTAAGGATGAAAGTAGGGATAAGAAGTAGGAGGGAGATAGAGAATGGCAAGTAAAAGAAGCAAATACTGGTTATAATCCTATGGTTATAGACTAGATTATTTTTCTAATAACCTAATTCCCTATAACCATGGCTCTGATACCAATCTGTAACACCCCAACCGATGGCGGAAACATCGGGATGTCACGTAATGATGATTGTTCAGTAGCTCATGGTGAATAATAGATTCCATTAAATGATTTAAATGAATTACATACAATTGTTCTAGAACTTGTACATCAAATTGAATAAATCTATACACATATCTTCAAGCATCAAATCAAATCTTCAAGTAAATAGAACCTGAAACATGTTAAGTTGAAAATGTTTTGGGTCAACAAAAGTTGGTGAGAATTACATAGGTTTTTGATAATAGAATAAAAATGTTGTGCAATTCATGTGTCATGTCAATCTAGTCCATATGTGAGAACATACTAGAAATAAATCGAGTGCATAATCAACCCTGATGACTGTTATAATATGATACATACCATACGCTCATGGTCCACTTGAATATGTTATACGATAACAAACACCCACGCTACCTTTGTAGGAGGCACGTATCCGGGTGGGATTGTCAGTCCAATAGATCTATCAATGTATACCGCCGGCTGATCAATGTTAATGATTATGCTAGAATGGTGCTTACTCTAATCATGCTCAAGACATAATGCAACATAGAAAACACATAGACACATTGATGATTGAATTGCAATGATGATGTTATAAACATGTTTCACCCCAAAAATGGTGATAAATAGAAAAGGGCTATGTAAAACTCACCTTAGCAAAATGTTATGTCTCGTAAAAAAAATAGAAGAATGTGTTGTGAATGTATGCGAGGCGAATCCCAAAGACTCAACAACGTAGCTAGTCCAAATTGAAGAAAACGAAAAAGAAAGAATATCAAGCTTCCAATTCGCCAATTACAAGAGCTTATAATCAAAGCTTCAATTGTAGAAGTAATAGACTATAAAAGAAAGGTATGAGGGAAAGTTTAATCGGATTGAAACAATCGATTTAGAGGTGCAAAGTATAATGGGTCATAGGTGGGTTTTTATACTAGTTTTGGAGTCAATTAGCCATTAAAATTGGTCAACACCATAAAGTAAGGTTTTATGATGAATTGACTATTTGACTAAGACATTGACTGTTTGACTAAGACTTTGACTAGGACTTTGACTATTTGACTCAAGGCTTTATTTAAAAAAAAAAAAATCTTGTATGTGAAAAAAAAAAAAAAGAATTTAGAATCATATTATTATTATTATTATTATTATTATTATTATTTATATACATTTATGTATGTATATAAGTTGTGAGTTAGGATAAATAAAGACTTAGGCACATTTGTATAATATTAATGATAAAGGTGTAATAAAAAAAATATATATATAAGGGCTTTTTATGTATTAAAATTTTGGGAAAAATTTTGCGATGTTACAGAGGACATGATGAAGATGTTGATTGCTCAACAAGCTGAAATTACTAAGTTCAAGCAGAATGAGGAGAAGATGCTCCAAATTGTAGTTGCTTCGAAATCGAATCAGGATGAAATTAATGATAAGATTAAACTGATTGAAGCAAAGAATGAGAAGCTTGAGAGGAGATGTGATAGAAACAAGAGCAAGATCAAACTGATCAAGGCTGATAACAAAGAGTTAAAGAAGGAAAACAAACGTCTTTGTGGCTTGATTGAAGAGCTGTATAGCAGAGCACCCCAGTTGAAAGAGGGTGAAGAAGATGAAGAAGAAGATGAACAGAAAGTTGATTATGAGTATTCTGAATCTGAGAAAGAAGATGATGATGATGAGGATGATGATGGATCGGATAAAAGTAATGATGACAATGATGATGATGATGACAACAATGATGATGATGATGATGCTGAAGGTACAGGGAAAAAGAAAGGTGATGAGTTTAGCAGTGGAAGTGATCATGAAGGAGGAGATGATACTTCTAAATATAGTTATGAGAAGAGAACACCTCAGAAGAAGAAAGATACTGGAGAATCGAGTTCCAAGAAGAAAGGGGGGAATGTTGATTCAGATGAAAGTATCTTCTGGAACGAGAAGGTGAGATCTCTGTCTGATGGTGCTAAACAGATATATAAGAACATGTTGGAGAAGAGAGAGTGGACCATTGAGTTCACAGGATGCTTCGCTGAAATATTCCAGACTGATGATCTGAGATATGAGCTGGAATATGAAGATCCAGATCTTGAAGAAGGGGAACTACCTGCATCTGTGGCGAAAGAAATACTAGATGGTCTTGCACAGAGGGTAGGAAAGACGTTTGAGGAGTTTATGTTGGATGAATCGATTCCTGATATTCCTGAAAAGGATATGGGAAGTCATTCAGATGATGTGCAAACTCCAGAAAACAATGAAGTTGAAATAGAAGATATTACTCATGAAGAGTTTCCCCAGTATTTCAGAAAAGAAGATGAGAATGAAGTATTTCCTGACTTCACAGAGATACCAAACAAGTCAGCGAAACAAAAAGCAAAGAAAAGAAGCGAAGAGTTTGTTGAGAAGGTGTTTGGTAATGAAAAGAAAGATTCTTCTAACCAGTCTGATGAGTTGAAGAATTATATGAAGAAGTTGAAGGAGATGGATGAGAACCGACCTAAACCTGAAGCTCAAGGTAACTTTTATCGATTTCATAATGCCAAGTTCAAAGGCAGAGCTCTTGGGTGGACTTATCTAGGCAGACTGAAGTGTATTGCAGCGAAATGGGAAACCGGAATTCTGTATTTCAACAGATTCTGTGATTTGCTTACTCTACCGTACTGGGCGGTGAGAGATTTATGCAGATTCCCAATGTCAGGTGCCGAGGTAAATGGATCGCATGTCGGTTGGTGCGCAGACAAATTGGTTTGGGAAAGTCGCACGAAATGGAACAGGTTCAAGCCTCAATATCCTCGTAGAAAAGTTCATAGGGATATTGATCCTCAAACCAATATGAAGCGTGTGACGTTGATATATAAAGCACCAAATGTGATGAGAAAGATACCGTTGATGCCAATGCCACAGCATTTTAGTGCTGATTTCATATTCTGGTATTACGATTGGAGGAAGGCAGAAGCAGTGATCGTGTTGAGGGATGGAAAGGATAAATACAAGCATGTGCATGTATTTGATCCTATGTGGCTGATTAATTGCACATTCGAAGACATCATCATGTTGTTTTATAATCCAATCTACTATGAACCTAACGACTTTGCTCAAGCGAGAAAGTATACTCAAGTTGTGGGAGTTTGTTTTGCATATGATATAAATGCTGGAAGCAACTTGGAGGGTAAACTTGGCAAAACTGTGAAGATCGCCAATGTGTCAAAGCCTGTGAAGAAAACATTCGAGCCGCCAATGACTTCTGAGCAGAAGAAGCAGCTCAAAATCAAGCTGATGAACAAAACGATGGACTATCAAAGAAGACTATCCAATCAATAGTCGAGGGGGAGTTTGTTGATGCGTTTTGCGACTAAGGATTGGATATACTTGATTAACATGTGTTAGTAGATAGCCGAAGGTGATTCTGATGGGGCGAATGTAGATAATATGGGCGAAGGTGAACAGAACTGGGCGAAGGAAGATATGGACTGGGCGAATGAAGAATGGACATGGACTGAAGAACACATTCGACCACTTGCAGTGGGCGAATGTGGAAAATGCTCACATTCGACCATCTGTAAGGGGCGAATGTGCAGAGCCTATATATAGTTTTTGAGTTTTTGATTATGTAAGAGAGTTGTCATTTGTGTCCAGGTTCAGATCAGGTTTAGGAGTGCTATTGAGAGATTATCTGTGTGATTCTAGATTAACATAAACAGTTGTAAATGCTTATTGATTGAAAGTTAATCTATGAAAATGATATTGAAAATGATCTTGATTGTGTCGTGATTTGTATCTTATCAATTTGTTCAGATCTAGGGTTTCCGCACCTAGATTTGTGACTTGTATGATCATATAATCCTGTTTTAGATAAAATCCAACGCTCACAGATAAGTTTGCTGATTCTCTACCACCTTATTGGAATCAACACATTGAGGTTCTGAAAGAAAAAGATGCTTATCAATATTGTACCATCAACGAGTTGATCGAGAAATTAAAGAACAAGGAGTTGGAGGAGAAGAGAAAAGCGAGGCGATCACAATTCCCACAAAATCCGGAATTGTATCATGCATCTTCATCTACTTCTGTGAATAGTTCAAGTGTGGTAGGTAATGTTGCGCCACATATAGCTTGTGTGTCAAGTGTTATGGAACCTTCCAGACAACCCATTAACTATCTTGCACAAACATCAACTTATCCACCAAAATACACCACAAATTCTTACATTCCATCACAACCTCAACCTCAAATGTCCACCGCATGTTATTCATCCAACACATCTCAACAACAATCTTATGTTCCTAACATTGCACAAGCATCTTCTAGCCAAAGTCCTATCGTGTTGGAAACTTCCAACATGGATAATGTAACTGTTGAAGTTGCTCAGCAACACATTGCGTTAGTTTCAGCAATGGTTGCATCTTATAATGGACTAGTGACAAGTCAGATTGGAAACAATTGTCTGACTAATGAAGATTATGCAAAGATCGATAAGGAGGAGATGAAGCGTATTGATATTCAGTGGGCGTTCGCCGGTGTTATGAGAAGGGCAACCGAGTTTATTGAGAAAACTAGTAGGACTGATCTAGCAACATCACCTAACACCACTTATGGCTTCAACAAAGCCAAAGTCACTTGTTTTAACTGTGGTGGTAAAGGTCATTTTAAGAGGGAATGCACTCAGCCAGCTCAACAAGGTAATAGAAATCCTTTCAATTCTAATTACCAAAACCGTCACTCTCAAAAACAAGTAACCTATCAAAACCAAAGCAACAACAACTATCAATCACAAAACAATTACCAAAACCGACAAAATACCTCACATAACAACTCTGCTAGACAAACAACTACACCCAACCAGACTCAAAATCAAACACCATATAACCCAACCAGAACCATCATTCCTATTTCCACACCAAATAGCCAAACACAAACCGATAACCAAAATCAGGCTTTGGTGATCCAAAAAGATGAAGGTTTTGACTGGACTGGGATGCAACTGGGTGTTGAAGAAATTTGTTGATGCAATTGTGCGACTAGTGCTTCGGATTGAACAATAAATATGTTTTGTGATTTGTCGTTGGTGCGAAGGAAGTTTTTAGAAGGTGCGAAGGAAGATCAGAAGGTGCGAAGGAGGAAGTTTTGGTCGAATGTGATTTATGTTTTTGTATAGATTGGTTCGACCAGTTAGTTTGGGCGAACCTGCACATTCGCATGAACAAAGTGGGCGAATGTGCAGTCTATAAATAGTCAAGCTTGATTTTTTAATGTAACTTTTTGTCATATTATTCCCTCCGCTTTCTGATATTCTCTCTAGAAGTTTATTTAGCTCTTTTCACGTTCTTACCCTGTTTGTATCAATCTTTAAACGTGTAATCGAGTTTATAATTAATGAAAAGCTTTTGAAAATGATGATTTACTTGTTTTGATCTGTTTGACTATTATTTTGTGATTGTTTTAGGGATTCCGCACCTAAAACTAACTTGTTTGATCATTCTTTGTTGTTATACGATCCATACTTACACATACAAAGTGGTATCAGAGCCATTCTGGATCAAACAACCACAAATTAATAGTTTCTCAGTTGATTTGGACCCAATTTTGATCAAAAAGTTTCTGTTTTCATTGAACAAACTGATTTGATAAGATTTTGATTGATTACAACTTGATTTCAAGATTAAATTGGATAATTCTCTTCATTAAAGTTGTTCCAAATCAATTCCGATTCAAAACCTGATTTAGATCATCAAAATCCATCAACATTTGATAAACATGTCAAAATTAACGGATTTTCAAAGAATAACCGTTTTTGAATTATCAGGGGTCGAACGTAGAGAGAGTGGTCGAAAATGGAATTTCATTTGGTCGAAAGAGAGATTTTGTGGTCGAAGGAGGTGTTTTAGTGGTCGAACGTAGACTTTCATTGCTTATTTTGTTCATTCGCCCGGTTGGTGTTACATTCGACTGATCGAACGGTCGAAGGAGAAGGAAAACGGTCGAACGAGAGAAGAAAGCGGTCGAAAGAGATTTTGTGATATCAGTCCACATTCGTATCAATCAAAACGGTCGAAGGAGAAGATTATTTCTCATTCGCACGTTCGATAGTACGAAAGAGTGTCCTGTTTTTAAAACATTTCTAATCTTTTCGTGTTTAAACATTTACAGGTTAAGATGTGGAACTTCCCAACAACGCCAAGACCTACTCAAGCACCACAACAGCAGACAACACAAGATCCATGGTCAGTTGCAGCCCAGAAGACTAGTCCACCATCTCAGCCAATCAATTACATGGCTATGACTAGTTCGGCTCCTCAACAAGTTGTGCAACCATTACAACAACCAATTGACAACTATTGGGGAGTAGCAGCAGCTGCCGTTCATTCGCAGACGACTAATGCCATATCCACACTTATTCATGATCTATCATCAGGAAGCGGCAATCGTCCACCAAAGCTCATGGACATGAAGGAGTACAACACATGGAAGACAAAGTTCAAGATCCATGTGGAGGGACAAGGACTTGAGGGAGCCGAGGCATGGCAGATGATAGTAAAGGGTTATGTTGCTCCTATTCTGGAGAATACTGGAGAACCGATACCGTTGGAGAATTTGGACGATGATGAGAAAAAGAGGTTTGCGATCGAGAAGAAGGCGTTTTCTCAGCTATCTCAGGCGATCAACACTGATTTGCTGCATCAGTTTGGATCGTGTACAACATCAAAACAATTGTGGGATATGCTGAGAAACCGACATGATGGTAATGAGAAGACAAGGAAGCTGAGAATGGAAGAGCTTCGGAAAGAATTTGAAAACTTTAGTTACATGGGCAATGAGACTCTAAAAGAGTTGGTTCCACGGTATTGCCATTTGCTCACAGAACTTTCGAGTTATGAGATCAGCATACCGATGTCAGAATTGGTGGATAAATTTGCTGATGCTTTACCACCATACTGGAACCAACACATTGAAGTGTTGAAGGAAAAGGATGCATAACAGTATTGGACTATCAACGAGTTCATTCAAAAGTTGGAAAACAAAGAAATGGAGGAGAAGAGGAAAGCCAAGAGAGCTCAGATTCCACAGAATCCAGATCTGTATGTGAGTGGTACATCTAACTCTCTTTCTGCTTCAAGCACTACTTCAAATGTTGCTCCTCACATTGCATGTGTATCCAATGTTGTTGAACCCACAAAAGCACCAATCAACTATCTTGCCCAAACTTCATCATACACACCATCATACACACCACAATCTTATCAAACACCAAACTTTATTCCACCTTTTTCACCTTTACAACAAGCTGCCTGTTACACAGCAAGTCAACCTCAACAACAACAACAATATACTCCTCACATGTATCAGATGCTGATTACTCAAGCACAATCAAATCAAAGTCCGATTGTGTTAGAGACCTCGAATCTTAACAATGTGACTGTTGAAATTGCTCAACAGCATGTTGCTTTAGTATCTGCTATGGTTGCATCATACAACGGTTTGGTTGCGAGTCAGATTGGAAACAACAATCTCACCAATGAGGACTACGCACAAATTGATAAAGAGGAGATGGAGCTTATGGACATACAGTGGGCATTTCCAAGCATAATGAGGAGAGCCACTGATTTTATCCAGAAGACTGGAAGAACTGACCTTTCAACTTCTCCAAACACCACTTACGGATTCAACAAAGCCAAGGTTACATGCTTCAATTGTGGTAAGAAGGGTCATTTTAAAAGAGAGTGTACACAGCCAGCACAGCAAGGTAATCGAAACCCGTTCAATTCAACCTACCAAAACAGACAAAACCAAAACCAAAATCAAGTTTCATACAACAGTCCCAATATCTCAAGCTTTCAACCCCAAAACAACTACCAGAACCGTCAACACACACAACAAAATACTAACACTAGACAATCCACAACTCAAAACCAACCTCAACAAAATCCAAACCGAACCATTGTTCCTATCTCTACACCTAACACTCAAAACCAAAACCAAAATGACAATCAAAACCAAGCACTTGTGATTCAAAAGGATGAAGGTTTTGATTGGACGGGTATGCAATTGGGGGTGGAGGAGATTACTGCTGGAAATGTGGCTTGTGTGGCACAGAAGATGAGTCTGGATGAGAATGAGGAGATTGAAGAGGAGGTTGTGATTGAGAAAGTGTCGGAGCTGAAAATAGAGGAAGTGAATGAGGATGTAATTGCTGAGAGTGAAGACAAGAAATCTGGAATGATTCTTGATTCTGTCACAGATGTTGGAGAGCACTATGATTCAGCTTATTCGGATATGGAGAGTGATTCTGATTCGAAAGCTAGTGTGAATTCACTAGATGAAGACATTGATCAACTGCTAGCTGAAGCTGATTTCCTTATGACCCGCAAGTCATGCATGGTGGATGATGCTTGCACCAAGATTTACTACTCCAAATTCTTCGCAGGGAAGGAAGCTCACTTCGCGTTGATGGCAATGACAGAACCTCCTAAACCGGTAAGTTCTGAATCTCAATCTAAAATGTGTGTTAAATGTGCTGATTTTGAAAAACTGACAGAAGAAAATAAGCTTCTCAAGGTACAACTTGAGAGTGCCAAAATAAACTGTCAGATTTATCAAAAAGATTTAAAAGATTTCAACAAAGTTCTTGATGGTTATAAAAAAGATGTGTCTGAACTCAAAAAGAATTTGTCAATAAAACAACTTGCCATTAATAACTATATTAATGAAATGGAAAACACCAAGTTAGAAATGGAAACCATCAAGTGCTTTGCTGAAAAAAGTGAACAAGAAGTTAGAGAGTTATAAGCACATTGCATATGTAGTTGACCATATCATAGAAGAACCCTCCCAGTCGAATAGTGCAAACTATAAGGCGGTCCCATCTCCGGTGTTGTTCGAAAACCATAATCTACATGCAATACCACCGGAGACTTTAGTCAATTCTGACTCCACATCAGATAACGAGCCCAACACTTCTAGTGTCGGAGACCCGTATTCTGATGTGAGACCTGTATTGGGAAACAATGAGGGTGTGGTCGCTGCAGATGATTCTGATGAAGAAGATGAACAATCTGAGATGGTTGAAAATGAAAGTGATATCCCTGATGAAAATCATATAATCACTACTAAGCCAGTCTCACCATCTCAGATCGTTCATCCCATGGCAAATGCTCATAGAAAGAATGTTGTTAAGAAAACTGAAAAGTCTGTTGGTAAGAGTGTTGAAAAGAAAGAGGTAAAGAAAATTGAGAAAAATGTGGTTAAACCGGTTGAAAAGAAAACTGAAACTAAATCTGAGAAAAATGTGGTTAAACAGGTTGAAAAGAAAACTGAAATTAAATCTGAGAAAACTAATGAAATGAGAAACGAATCGTGTGACAAACCTGTGAAAATTTTCTATCGGATGCAAGGCTCCGATAAGATTTTATCTGATGATGAATATCCGATTAAATTTGTGAATTATTCCAAAATCGAAAAGATCTGGCAGGAAAGTACAATTTGGTTTCCAAAATTTGAACGAATCAATGACATTCCTCCAGAAATTTTAGAGAAAATTTATTCGGATAAAGATGCCAAGGTCAATGTCACACAATTTGTTCTGCCAGTTGATAAAGAAAATAGTTTCATTGAACCGACTTACTCGAAGGAACCAGCTCCTGAGAGTTTAAGGAAACAATGCATGGTTGATCGATATCCCATTGCTAGTTTTTCCAAGTCGCCGATCAAAGAAAACTATGAAGAATACCGTGCGTGTTATAAGTGCGGGGAAAGGGGACATTTACTTGCCACCTGCCCGTACGTACGACACAAGAGGCACGAGGTGGAGATGAGGCAACATCATGATTATCCGGTAGACAACTACAGTTATCCACAAAGACGGTATTTCCCTCAGCAAGCACCTTATTATAATCAAAACAATTTTTACAACAAGAGGGAAAACCGTCCGATGACTTATGATAAGCGCAACCGGATAACCACTGAGAAACCGGTAAAGAAACCTGTGATGAACTCAACTACTGATAACAAAAAGGTTGCTCCTAAACCAAATGTAAAACCAGCAGCTGGACCTGTCTCTGTTAAATCAGAGAAGGTAACCAAGAAGGTTGCATTTAAAGACGAAGTAAAGAAACCGGCTGAGACCTCAAAATCTCAGATCCGGATCTTGAAAAGGTCTGAACAATCTTGGTCATCTAAGGAGTCTGAGGGTGCCTCAACTTCACAGAATGTGAAAATTGAGAAAAAGAAAGTTAAGAGTGAAAAGAAAGTTGAGAGTGAGAAGAAAGGGTTTGAGTTAACCCAAGATGTTTGTGAATCGAAAGAATCTTTGAAACAACCCGTTCAAAGACCCAAGACCAAACAGGCTTGGGTCCCCCGAAAGATCTAACTGCTTTACTTGATATGTGCAGGGAGCTCCAGCTGGCCCTGTTAGCAGCCTATGGATTGTTGACAGTGGAGCTTCTGGTCACATGACAGGGGACCTCACGCTACTCTTTGATATCAAGAACATAAACGGAGGTTATGTATCGTTTGCTGGAAATAAAGGAGGCTATATTACAATGGAGGGTAGTGTAAGCAATGGGGTCGTGACATTTGAGCGGATATCGTACGTGAAACAGATAGATTACAATCTGCTCAGTGTTAGTCAAATCTGTGATAAGCAATTTTCTGTGTATTTTGACGACAAATCTTGCTACATCTTGATACCGGGGTTTGAACTTCCGAAAGAGAGGGTGATGCTAAAGGCACCGAGAGTAAACAACTTGTATATTCTCGATATGTCCAAAGCTATGACCACCCATGGCCAAGTAACGTGTTTCCTCTCTAAGGCTACAGAAAAAGAATCTATAATGTGGCACAGGAGAATGGGACACATCCATTTGAGAAAGATGAACCAGTTAGTGAAGAATGAACTTGTCACGGGAGTTAATGTGAAACATTTCGATTTGAATGACAAGTGTGTTAGTTGCAAAAAGGGGAAGCAGCACAAACAGGCCCATAGACCAAAGAAAGTCAATTCTGTTGAACTACCGCTTGAGCGTTTGCACATGGACTTATTCGGTCCAGTCAGACGTAAAAGTCATGCCGGGGAATTGTACTGTCTTGTGGTGACTGACGATTATTCTAGATTTTCATGGGTCATGTGCTTGCATCAGAAAAGCGACACTTTTGACAATCTGAAGGTTCTGTTTACACGTTTGGAGAATATCTATGGTCTGAAGATCAAACGAATCCGGAGTGATAATGGGACGGAGTTCAAAAACGCTCAGATGGAGGATCTTTGTGCAAACAAGGGAATTCATCATGAATATAGTGCTCCGTATACACCCCAGCAGAACGGTGTCACAGAAAGAAAGAACAGGACTCTAATCGAGACGGCGAGAACTATGCTTGCGGATTCAAATCTTCCAGTCATGTTCTGGAACGAAGCTATTTACGCAGCATGTTACACTTTAAACCGTGTTTTAACAGTGAAGAAGTTTGGCAAAACTTCTTATGAGCTGTTGAACCGACGCAAAGGCTGAAAAAGGCTGAAAAAGGTTATTTTGTTGGATATGCAACCCCACTAAAACGGGTATTCAACAAAAGAACTAGAAAAGTCGAGGAGTGGGCTAATGTCGAAGTACAAAGATACACACAAAATGTACAAGGTGGAGGACCAGATTGGATGTTTGATTACAAAGACTTCTTTGAATCATTCAATCTAGATAGCATGGTTGAAGAAGCTGTACTTCGCTTATATTACGAGGTCGAAAACGCCGTAACTTCACCGTTAGTGCGTCCGATCACTGTAAACCCCCAAGCAGCTTCTAATGATACCACTGCTCCTGTGATGGAAGAAGAGGTGTTCCAAGAAGCTTCTACAACGCTTAATTCATCCGATTCAGAAGATGAAGACGATGATGCAACAAGTGAAGCTATTCTGGACAATGCTACAATGACACCACCAGTGAACCCAACTACATCTGTTGCATCAACATCGAATGTGGGTAATGATCTGGTTTCTACAGAGAATTTGACAACTCAAACGGGAGTGCAAGTACCTGATTATCCGGAATCTCGGATACATCGGATACACCCGCTTGAACAGGTTATTGGTGATCCTGGTAGCAGCGTGATGACAAGAGGGCAGTTGAGAAATGCTCAAGCACCAGAAAATATTGGCAATCTTGCTTTATATGCCAAAATACAAAAATCTGGTTTTCAAAATGACTAGTCTTTCGCTTGTTATGTTTCGCAGGTCGAACCGCGGACGTACAAGGAAGCTCTTTTGGATGATGCCTGGGTGGAAGCAATGCAAGAAGAGTTGTTACAATTTCAGAAACTTGGTGTATGGACACTGACAGATTTGCCCCCGGGAAGAAAGAAAATTGGAACCAAATGGGTGTTTAAGTGTAAGAAGGATGATAGAGGAGTCATAGTGAGAAACAAAGCTCGTTTGGTCGTTCAAGGTTTTCATCAGGTTGAGGGAATCGACTACAATGAAATCTATGCACCGGTTGCACGCTTGGAAGCTATCCGAATGTTCCTAGCGTTTGCATCATGGAAGAAATTCAAGGTGTATCAGATGGATGTAAAGAGCGCATTTCTTTACGCTGTGGTCAAAGAGGAAGTTTACGTAGGTCAACCGCCAGGCTTTGAGGACCCTATTCACCGGGATAAGGTTTATGTCTTGAACAAAGAACTCTACGGGTTGCACCAGGCTCCGAGACAATGGTATGAGGAGCTGAGCACGTATCTTCTCTCGAAAGGATTCAAACGCGGACTGGTAGACTACACACTGTTCACGAAACGAGCAGGAGCTGACTTGTTTCTTGTACAAATTTATATTGATGATATTATTTTCGGGTCAACTAACGAACTTCTGTGCAGGGAATTTGAAAAAGTTATGCAGGAAAAGTTCGAAATGAGCGCAATGGGAGAAATGCAGTTTTTCCTAGGCTTGCAGGTGGAACAAAGACCAACGGGGATCTTTATTCACCAGACGAAATACGTTTCTGAAGTCTTGAGCCGATTCCAGATGGATGATTTGAAGCCGATGGATACCCCGATACAACCTAATCACGGGATTGGAGTTGACGTTAAGGGGGAGCTGACTGATCCATTTACATACAGAGCAATCGTCGGATCTCTGATGTATCTCACCGCGTCTAGACCGGATATAATGTTTGCGACATGTCTTTGTGCGCGATATCAATCGAAGCCGAAACAGAGTCATCTTGCAGTTGTCAAGCGTATCCTTAGATATCTGAAGGGTTGTCCATCGAAAGGACTTTGGTACCCTCATGATGATAATTTTGACCTAATCGCTTTTAGTGATGCAGATTGGGGCGGCTGTGACAAAGACAGCAAATCCACAACGGCTGGATGTCAGTTTATGGGGAGCAGGCTCGTGACCTGGTAATGCAAGAAACAAACCGCAGTTGCACTATCCACATGTGAGGCAGAATATGTTTCAGCATCGAGCTGCTGCTCACAGGTTCTTTGGATCCAACAACAGATGGTGGATTACGGTTTGCAATTTCTTAAAACCCCTATTTACTGTGATAATGAGGCCGCAATCGCATTAACAAAAGACTTAGTAAATCACTCAAAGGCTAAACATATCCGGATTAAATATCATTTTATCCGTGATTGTTATGCTAAAGAGTTGATCGATATAGTCAAAATCCACACTGATTACCAACGCGCAGATCTTTTTACCAAAGCTTTTGACAAATCAAGATTTGATTATCTTTTAAAAGCTAATGGTATTAAAGAAAAACAGGACTGATCACCACCTCAGTCTATCACTTTTTAGTTTAAATTTTTACTGTTTTTCAGAAAAATTTCGAAAATCCAAAAACATTGAAAAATTTTAAAATTCATAAAAATTAGAAAATTTCTTTGCTGACTGCTATATATTCTTCCCTTAGATTAATGTCGTCAGATTTCTGTGAACAAACGATATCTGGGCAGTCACATATTTGAAATGCTCCAGCTTATCCTTGGGAACAGTAAATTCGAAAATCTATAAAAATCAGAAAAATAAAAAATGATTTCCTGGAGTATAAAGGGAAATGATAGTACATCAGTGGGGATCTGACACATTCTAAATAATGCACTGATATATAGGGCGTGTGTCTGTGTCTGTGCGATGTGTTGATAGGCTTCGTAGACCTATTACTGCGTGCCTGATACATACATATTAAACGAATTGTTGTGTGGATGAACTCCTCATGGGCATATGGTCTTAGTACCGTAATTTCGTTTGATAGGGTATTTGTACAAAACTCGGAGGTTTAGGGTCGTTATGTTATTAGTTGTCTGGGGATAGCCTCTCTGATCTTCTGCTGTAAGTCATTACAGACCTAGATCAGACAGGGTGTCTTTATTAAAGAGCTTTATGCCAAATCCTAAAGTTACCGAATTGAGGAACTTTCCATGTTATATGATGTTCAAAGATTATCTATTACATCGTATTAATCACTGATGCAAATCATGATTAATATCAGTCCTCAACCTGGTATAGTGCATATGTTACTTTGCTGCATTAATTTGCTGACCTGTATTCCTCTATGCATTATATCTTGTACAATTACAGATGACGAAAGCATAATCACGCTTTACAATGAGTCTTTGTATATTTACTTCTTGATACGGGAGTATGTCGTCTGCGTGGGAACCACAGACAATTACGTTTATACTATAAATATCAGTATCAGTTTAAAGCACTGCACAAAAGTCTGCATGTGAGTTTATGTGGATCACAATATCAGCAGTTGCCAGATCACACATTGTCTTTAATGATAATAATTCAAAAGATCAATGGTGTGATCAGATTTCTCAATAACTGATATGATCCCATTACCGGAAATCCCAAAACATTTACAGTTTTTTCAGTTACATTTCTGCATTTTATTTTCTCGTCAAAAATTACAAAACTCAAAAAGATTTTAGGTGTGTTTTAGCATAAACTTTAGAAAATCCAAAAAGATTTTTCATTTCCATCTTATTTTTGATAACTGATGGTTGTTGATGTCGATTTTCTAAACCTTGTTACATCATTTGAGCTTTGTAACTTTTTAAATTTGAAAATATGATTGTTGGATGCTTAAAAGTTGGAAAATAATTGGACCGGGACTCGTTTTTGAGATTTGGAAAATTTATCAAAAATCCCATTTCTCATTCGCCCATTCGGTTGGTCGAATGTGGGATTTTTCATGTTCCTTCGTATGTTTTAAATGGGCGAAGGAGAGTGTTCTTGATCATATGTTTCATTCGAACCCTTTTGGCTCATTCGAACCTTTAACTAGGGTCGAAGGAGACAAAAGTTTCTCTTTCATACGAATAGAATGGGCGAAGGAGGATGCCTATATATACCATTCCTGTCTCATTCGAACCTATTCAAAATTTTTCAGAAATTTCACTCTAACCTCACCTTGTTGCCATGTTATTTTGAATCCTTTCATTGTGATCGTCACATTCTACTGATCCTTTTCCACTATCTTTTACAGGTTATTATCAAGGATTAATGGATTTATCACTGTTTTTCTGTTTCGAGCCCTAAATCTTAAAACTGATAATAATCAACTTCATTGTTATAATTACTGATTGGGATTCATTATATGTGTGTTTTAGGGGGAGAAAAACCATAAACCATGGATTCAAAACCAAAAGTTTGATCAATTGATCAACAGTTGTGTTTCAAACCCTAGTTTTAATTGAAAACACAGATATAATGAATAATTGATGAATCTGTTAGCTTAAAATGATTAATCGTCATTGTTAGGAGCAATACAAATCAATAGAACATGATCAGAAACCTTTAATTTCAAAATTGAAAATTCAAAATAAGAACAGACTCCTTCGACCCTTTCGAATGGGCGAAGGAGATAATCAACTGGTCGAATGAAGAAATGTTTGGCGAATGAAACTTTTAACCAAAATTCATACATTCGTACCATAAAAAATTCTCATTCGTACCTTGTTGTTTCTTATTCGCACCCCCGTTTGGGCGAATGAGAATGTTAATTACCAAAATTTTCAATGTTTGAATTTTTGTCGATTTTTAACAATGTGTCTTTGTTTTGTTTTGCAGAATTAATCATGTCTGAGCAGGAGAAGACGACTGAGCAAGCTGGATCATCCTCACAACCTGCCAAGAATGTTCCTGAAGAGCTTTTAGCCTTCGAGAATGCGCATAATTGCTGTGCGTATCTCGGAGAGGTTAAAAAGCACATGGAGTTTATCGGAATCATAGAATTCTTGAAGAGATGCAGGGTGATAGATGCAATTGCTACACCGACGATTATCTACAGAGATATAATGCAAGAATTCTGGTCTGGAGCGAAGCTTGATTTCTGGAATTGCGAGTCGTGCTTGACTAGCAAGATCCAAGGGCAGAGAGTTATTGTTTGTGAGCAGGATCTACGAGAAGCGTTGAACTTAGAAGATGAGAAGACAGATCCTACGGAGTTTAGTTTTATGGATCAGCGAAAGTGTTTCCTGAGAATGAAATACAATGGACCAATCACTGACGGTTCATTGCACAAAGGAAAACTGTGTCCTCAATTCAAATATTTAGCACACGTTTTGATACATGTCTTCGGATCTGCAGCTGTAGGATATGATTTGATGCGCAAGAGTATCAGCTCTATGATGGTAGCCCTGGTGTTGAACAAACCGTTCAATGTTTCAGGCATGCTGATGGAACACTTATTAGAGCCTGTGAATGGCACGAGGAATCTGAAGTTTCTACTATATCCTCGTTTCCTCCAGATGGTGTTTGACAACAAGTATAAAGACTTGAAAAGGGATCCTAAGCACATAGTTGTTCAGGAACATATGTCGCTTAATACACTTGCTAGAATGAAGGCGTATAAAGGATTGTCTGTCAATGAACGTCCACCAGTAAGGCGTTTATTTGGACATCTAGCAAGAATAGATTATACAGATCCAGGTGAAGGGCTTGTGAGACATGCAAACAGTGATTCTGATCCTGATAACCCATTACATCCTGTTGATCCTGATGCGAAGCGTAAAAGACAGGTTGTGAATGTCGGTGCCAAGAGTGGAAAGGTCAAGAAGAAAGAGATAAGGTTAGAGGTTGTGACTGAACCTGAAAAGAAGAAAAGCACACCAAGAAGAAACAAGACGATGGCAAAGAAAGGTTTGCATATTGTAGACGAAGCGTCGATTGATTCATAAGAGACGCAAGAAGAGGAACATTGGAACTCAGAGACTGAATCGTTAAAGACCACCACGCCCAAGGCCACTGAGGCTGGTGTGTCTGCTAGTCAGAATGTTGAAGATCAAGGGAATAAGAGTCCAATCCCTGTTGATAAGTCAAAGAAGAAGAAACCAGAGAAACCAAGTCTAAAGAGAAAGAAGGAGATTGAATCGCTCATAGCTGGTAAGAAACTTCCACCAGTTTCTAGTTCTAAGTCACCGGTTACTGCACCAGCACAAAAGAAACAAAAGACTGCGACTACTTCGAGCACACAACAGTGTGAAGATTTACCTGTTGATCAGTTTAACGAAGCATTAGATAATGTGCTCAAGAAGATTAGGAAAGGCAAACTGCCTGATGTTGTTGAACCACCTATGAAGAAGAAGATGTCAGTGGATAGTGATATCATGAGTGCTGTGAATCAAAGATTGTCTGAGATGATGAGTATAATCAACAAACAGCAAACTGAGATTGAGCAGTTGAAGACAAATGATCAAAAGATGTTGGAAGTCGTAGTCACATCCCATGATGATAATGAAGTTTTGAAGAAAACTATCAAGAAGTTGAAAAGAGAGAATAAGAAGTTGCTGAAGCACGAGCAACGAAACACCAGAAGAATTATTGTCTTGAAAGAGGAGAACAAACAGCTGAAGAAGAGTAACAAGCATATGGATGATTTGATCAAAGACTTCTACTCTCGAGCTCCTCAACTTCAAGCTGGTGAAGAAGATAAGGAAAGAGAAGAAGAACAGGTCGATTTTGAACCATCTGACGAGGAAGAAGATGAAGAACTTGATGAAGATGCTGGAAATGATACTAAGAAGAAGAAGAAGAAAGATGATGGAGATGATGGAGGTTCAGATGGTGGATCGAGTGATGGAAACAGCTCTGCTTTTGATAGTAGTGATGATGATGATGATGATGATGATGATGATGATAACGCTGAAAAGTACACATATGAAAAGCGTGATTCAAGTAAGGGTGGAGAGTCGAGCTCTAAGACTCCAGGAGAAAATGTGGATGACGATATATTCTGGAATGAGAAACTGCAGTCGTTATCTGAAGAAGACAAGAACATGTATCGTCAGATGCTCACAGATCGAGTCTGGACGATTGACATGACTAGCAGATTTCCAGAGATATTCGAATCGAGCAATAAACTGTTTGAATTGGAGTTTGATGACCCTGATCTTGAAGATGGAGAGGTTTCTGCGGCGATTTCTAAAGAGATACTTGAGGGTTTAGCCAAACAGGTGGGAAAAACTTTGGAAGAATTGCTTGCTGATAATTTCATTCCAAAGATACCTGAGAAGGAAGCCGGGAATCATTCTGATGACCGTGATGTTCCTGCTTTTGAGGATGTTGAAATGGAAGACATAACGAGTGAGGAGTATCCACAATATTTCAAGAATAATCAAGATTGTGGATTTCCTGGATTCTCGGATGATGTGCTAAACCAAGCCGAGAAAGTGGCGAAAGAGAAGAGTAAAGTATTTGAAGATGAAATTTTCAAGGGGCATGATAAACCACGGTTCGAGCAATCGGAGAGTTTGAAGGAGTTCTTGAGGAAATTGAAAGAGAAAGAGAATAACCGTCCGAAAGCTGAAATACAAGGAAGCTTTTACAAACTTCATATTGGTATTTTCAAAGGTCGTGCATTGGCCTGGAAGTTTGTTAAAGAATTGAGATGCATAGCAGTGAAGTGGGAGAAGGGGATCTTATATTTCGATAAGTTTCATCATTTGAAGACTCTTCCCTATTGGGCAATTCGTGATATTTGCCGTCACCGTTTAACGGGAGCGTCAAATAGTCAGATTACCTACTTTGCTGAGAAGATGACGAGAGAAAGCCGAACCAAGTGGGATTTGTTTGAACCACAATATCCTAAACGAATTGTTCATAAAAAGGATATTGATCAGATTACAGGTATGCCCAAGGTGACGTTAAAGTATAAACCACCGCGAGTGTTGAAAAAGATTCCTTTGTTGTCGATCCCACAACACTTCGCTAAAGATTTCATTTGGTGGTATTACGATTGGAAGATAGCAGAGGCTGTGATTGTACTGAAAGACGGAGAGAAGAACTACAAGAAAATACACATTTTTGATCCCATGTGGTTAATCAATTGTTCACATGAGGATATAATAATGTTATTTTACAATCCGATCTATTCTGAAGTGAAGGATGCTGAGCAAGCAGGAAAATATCAACGTGTGGTATTTCTGTGCTTTGCGTATGACATTAATGCTGGTTGTGACTATGATGAGAAGCTCGGGAAGTTTGTTGAGAAGCAAAAGGTGCCTGAATTGAAAAAGACGAAGCCAAAGCAATTTCAGGAACCGGTTTTGACTAAAGAACAGAAGATTCAGCGACATATCAAACTGATGAACATTAGAATGGACGAACAACGTCGACAGCAATCCAAGCAATAGTCGAGGGGGAGTTTGTAGATGCAATTATGCGACTAGTGCTTCGGATTGAACAATAAATATGTTTTGTGATTTGTCGTTAGTGCGAAGGAAGTTTTTAGAAGGTGCGAAGGAAGATCAGAAGGTGCGAAGGAAGAAGTTTTGGTCGAATGTGATTTATGTTTTTGTATAGATTGGTTCGACCAGTTAGTTTGGGCGAACCTGCACATTCGCATGAACAAAGTGGGCGAATGTGCAGTCTATAAATAGTCAAGTTTGATTTTTGAATGTAACTTTTTGTCATATTATTCCCTCCACTTTCTAATATTCTCTCTAGAAGTTTATTTAGCTCTTTTCACGTTCTTACCCTGTTTGTATCAATCTTTAAACGTGTAATCGAGTTTATAATTAATGAAAAGCTTTTGAAAATGATGATTTACTTGTTTTGATCTGTTTGACTATTATTTTGTGATTGTTTTAGGGATTCCGCACCTAAAACTAACTTGTTTGATCATTCTTTGTTGTTATACGATCCATACTTACACATGCAAAATTACTGCTAGGAATGTAGCTTGTGTTGCTCAGAAGATTGATTTAGAGGAGCCGGTGTTAGTTGAAGAAGTTTTGGAGAATGAGAAGGTTTCTGAAGTGAAGATTGAGGAGATATTAGAAGAAACTGATATTTTTGTTGAAAAAATCACAAGTTTAGAAGACTTCAGGAATGATTCTTGATTCTGTCACTGATATTCCTGATGAGCGTGATTCGATATATTCTGATTCGAGTGAATCAGTCAGTAAAGAGAGTTGAGAAAAATGAACCAGTTGACAAACCGGTCAAATTATTTTATCGGATGGAAGGATCTGATAAGATTATCTTTGACGAGGAATATCCGATAAAATTTGCGAATTACTCAAAGATCGAGAAAATCTGGCAGGAGAGTACTATTTGGTTTCCTAAACATGAGAGGACCAATGATGTACCTCCAGAAATATTAAAGAAAATTTATCTAGATATTCCAAAAGAACCTAAGGTTCACGTCACTGAGTTCATCAAGCCAAAAGAAAAGGCTAACAGTTTTCTTGAGCCGACTTACTCAAAGGATCCAGCTCCTGAGAGTTTGAGACGAAGGTGTGTGGATGACCAATATCCTATCACTTCTTATGCTAAGTCGAATGCCAGGAATGTTTTTGAGGAATACCGTGCATGTTTCAAGTGCGGGGAGAGAGGGCATTTACTTGCTCACTGCCCGTACGTGAGACATAAGAGGCACGAAGTTGAGATGAAGCAGACATATAGATGTCCTGTCGACAATCATTGTTATCCACAAAGACGTTTTGTCCCTCAACCAGCACCGTTTTACAATCAAAGTCATTATTTTCAAATAAGGGATAATCATCAATTTGCTTATGATCTCCGTAACCGGATTGCTATGGAAAAACCATTGAACTCAACTGTTGATAAACAGAAGATACCACCAAAACCTGCTGTTAAATCATCAGTTGGACCTGTCTCTGTTGAATCAGAGAAGGTAACTAAGAAGGTTTCATTTAAGAACGATACAAAGAAATCGGTTGAGACCCCAAAATCTCAGATCAGGATTTTGAAACGTTTGGAAAAATCTTGGTCACCAGTGGGTTCTCCAGGTGCTTCTACTTCAAAAGTCAATGAAAAATCTCAAAGTGAGAAAAATTTGATTGATCAGAAAAAGATCGATTCGAATTTAAATGTTTGTGTTAATGAATCTTTGATATTAAATGTTCAAAGACCCAAGACCAAACAGGCTTGGGTCCCCCGAAAGAACTAATGTTTTTCTTGGTATGTGTAGGGAGCTCCAGCTGGCCTTGTTAGCAGTCTTTGGATTGTCTACAGTGGAGCCTCTGGTCACATGACAGGGGATTTGTCGCTGCTATTCGATATCAGAAAAATCAATGGAGGATATGTAGCGTTTGCTGGAAATAAAGGAGGTTACATCACAATGGAGGGAAGTGTGAGTAACGGGATTGTTAGTTTTGAGAAGATTTCGTATGTGAAACAGATCGACTACAATCTGTTGAGTGTCAGTCAAATCTGCGACAAACAGTTTTCTTTACACTTTGATGACAAATATGGCTATATCCTCAAACCCGGCTTTATTATTCCAAAAGAGTGGATTATGCTGAAAGCACCAAGAGTGAATAATCTTTACATTCTTGATATGTCAAAGGCGATGACAACTCAGGGCCAAGTTACATGTTTCCTCTCTAAGGCTACAGAGAAAGAATCAATTATGTGGCATAGGAGGATGGGGCATATTCACCTCAGGAAAATGAATCATTTGGTGAAAAATGGACTTTTCGAAGGCGCTAATATCAAACATTTTCATCTCAATGACAAGTGTGTGAGTTGCAAGAAGGGGAAGCAGCACAAACAGTCCCACAAACCAAAGAAAGTGAACTCTGTTGAAATGCCACTTGAGCGTTCGCACATGGACCTATTCAGACCTGTCAGGCATAAGAGTCATTGCGGAGAGCTTTACTATCTTGTGGTTACTGACGACTATTCTAGATTTTCGTGGGTAATGTGCTTGCAACATAAAAGCGATATGTTTAACAACTTGAAAGTTCTGTTCACTCGTTTAGAGATTGTCTATGGTTTGAAAATCAAAAGAATTCGGAGTGACAATGGGACGGAGTTCAAAAATGCATAGATGGGTGCTCTTTGTGAAGATAAAGGAATTCATCATGAATATAGTGCTCCGTATACCCCTCAACAGAACGGTGTCGCAGAAAGGAAAAACAGGAGTCTAATAGAGGCGGCGAGAACAATGCTTGCGGATTCTAACCTTCCAGTAATGTTCTGGAATAAAGCCATTTACGCAGCATGTTACACATTGAATCGTGTGTTAACAGTGAAGAAGTTTGGCAAAACTTCTTATGAACTGTTGAACAGACGAAAGCCGAATTTGGAGTATCTAGAACCATTTTGAGCACCGTGTACTATGCTTAATCCGTCTAAGAAGTTTGCACCAAAAGCTGAAGAGGTATTCCTTGTTGGATATGCAACCCCGCTCAAACGTGTATTCAACAAACGAACTCGTCAGGTAGAGGAGTGGGCTAACGTTGAAGTTTAACGATATGCTCAGAACGTACAGGGTAGCGGTCCAGATTGGATGTTTGATTTCAAAGACTTCTTTGAATCATTCAATCTAGATAACTTGGTTGAAGAGGCTGTTTTAAGACTATATTACGAGTGTGAAAACGCAGTGACTTCACCGTTGGTGCGTCCAATCACCGTAACTCCTCCAGCAGCTTCTAATGATACCAATGTTCCAGCAGTTGAAGAAGAAGTTTTCCAAGAAGCTTCAACTACCCTTAATTCATCATAATCGGAAGATGACGATGATGTCACAAGTGAAGTTATCTAGAACAGGCAACAGAGACACCACCAGTGAACCCAAATCCAGATGTGTTTCATCTTCTAATATGGGTAATGATCGGGATTCGACAGAGAATTTGACTACTCAAACGAGAGTTCAAGTACCTGATCATCCGGAATCTCAGATTCATCGTACTCACCCAGTAATGTCTGTCCCATTCGACCTGTTATTCGCTCTAGTGTTCTAATAGAGTCTGAAACTAAGATATTTCATTGTAAACATCATTGTAAAGCTTTTATCAAACTTGTTTATTAATGAATGGAAGTTAAAAGGTGAATTGCGTGTTTTGACTCGATTATTATCATTTCATATCTGATTTAGGGATTTCGCACCTAAATTGTTAAACTTGTATGATCAACTAACTTGTTATTGTCAAAACGATCCTCCATAAAAAGTTCAAAAGACCCACCGTTATAGCAAACCCATCCTGTTCTTCAATTTTCAATAGTTGAGCCTAGCAATGCAATACACCCTGAAGATCTACCTCCTGCAATTCAAGATCATGCACAAAACATAGATGACGAAGATTTATCTTCTGATACTTTGACTCCTGGCTTTCATGATCCTATTCCTCCTGAATGCACTACGGAGGATGGTGAAGAGGAAGAAGCTGCAGAAGCAACTGTGGAGGAGATCGTGAATGACAACCCATCCATTCCAAACACAGCTATTCCAACTAGTGTTCAATGGGATCATCCGATAGAAAGTGTTATAGGTCCTGTGAACACTAGTCTTTTAACTAGAAGTTAAACTAGTAACATCAACAAATGGTTGTACTCGTGCTTCATTTCACAAATTAAGCCTAAGACCAGTGCTGCGGCTATTCGAGAACCTAGTTGTGTTTATGCTTTGCAAGATGAAATTAATCAGTTTGAGAAATTATTGAGAATCCGATTACAAACCGAATTCAAGGATCGATTACACGAAAACAACTCGGTTTCAGACGGGAGATTCGAGACGAGACAGAAATATACGATAACAAAGTCATCACAGATTCGTATTAATTCAGAAACAGTTACAGACACTATCATCAGTAGGATAAACATCTATCTCGGGGCCAGGGGAGGTCGGGCATGACCTCCCCCTTGAGAGCATTCAAAGCATAAACTCAAATCTGCAAATGAAAACCAACACATGAGATTGCTATTTATAGTCCAAAACCATAAGCCACCTTCGCCCATTTAAGGAGGTCGAATGTGGAACTTTTCCACATTCGACCCTTTCGAATGGTCGAATATGGACTTAGGTTTTGGTCTATATTTATAAATGCATCAGATCCATAAAATGCCCTTATGGATCACCACAATCTCATGTAATACAATACAAGACTCAACCCTAGTCTATTCGACAGTGACGTCCACATAATAGTGCATCAACAATTATAGGTCTGGAAACTGGTGAAATTACCCCAAGAAAAATGTCCTCTTGGCACTTGATGGGTATATAGAAACAGAGGGACGACAGTGGGGTAATTGTTAGAAACAAAGAAAGACTTGTGGTACAAGGTTTTAGGGAAATTGAGGGGCTAGACTACGATGAAGTATATGCTCATGTTGCCCGTTTAGAAGCAATCAGGATCTTCCTTGCATATGGCTCGTTCAAGGTTTTTAGTGTTTATCAGATAGATGTCAAGACAGCTTTTCTCTACGAAAAAGTTAAAGAGGAGATATATGTCTCTCAGCCACCGGGTTTTACAAATCAAAAATATCCAGGGCATGTATACAAGCTTTACAAAGCTTTGTACGGTCTTCACCAGGCACATCATGCATGGTATGATACCTTGACCGATCACTTGCTCGCCAATGGATATACTCATGGCATTATTGATCAGACATTGTTCGTGAAGAGAGTAGATGAAGAACAGATTCTTGTGTAGATCTATGTGGAGGACAACATTTTTGGATCCACTAGTGATGCATTATGCAAGGATTTTGACGAGGTGATGAAGAAGCTGTTCAAAATGAGTGCACTAGGTGAAATGACGTTATTTTTGGGTTTGCAAGTTTGTCAAAGTTCTAAGGGTATTCTAATCCATCGGGGAAAATATGTGGATGACATAATTTCAAAATTCAGTTTTACGGAAGCAAAGCCAAAGCACACTCCAATGTCTGAGAGACCGGGTCTAACTCAATATCTGGAAGGAGAACCTGTAGAACCGACCTTGCACAGGTCAATGATTGGCTCACTAATGTACCTGACAGCCAGCAGACTGGACATTCACAGGTCAATGATTGGCTCACTAATGTACCTGACAGCCAGCAGACTGGACATTCATGTTTGCAGTGTGTCAGTGTGCACGATTTCAGGCTACTCCTAAAACTTCTCATTTTAAAGCTGTGTAGAGAATCTTTAGATACCTTAAGGGGAAACCCAGATTCTGTCTTTGGTATCCTAGAGATTCTCCATTTGAATTATTTTATTTTTCTGACAGGGACTTTGGAGGTTGTGACATTGACAGGAAATCCAGTTCAACAGGATGTCAATATCTGGGTGATAGGCTTATTGCTTGGCAATGTAGAAAGCAGCAGATAGTCTATGTTTCAACTACAAAGGGTGAATATGTTGCAGCTTAGGCGTGCTGCTCTCATGTTTTATAGATGCAACACCAACTGGAGGATTACCGTTTGGATTTCTCTTATTTTTCAAAAACGAAGCACATTGCCATAAAAGAACGAAGCACATTGTGAAAAATCCAGTTTATTTTTCAAAAACGAAGCACATTGCCATAAAAGAACACTTCATCCGAGACTCGTTCAACCAAGGTCTAATTGTTCCTGAACAAATTCATACCGATGATGGTGGGTCTGCTGACCTGAAGAAGAACAGATGATCTGAAAAGCCAAAACATACTATTTATATGATCCATAATAAATCAGTGTTTTCAAGTTATTCCCCCCCAAAAGATTGTTGACTTCAAATAACTGTTGTTCCTCCTAACAATTGCTGGTGTACAAGTGTTGATCACAAAGAACTGTTGAAGAAACAACTGTTGATCTAAAGACTGTTGAAGACAAGGTCTGTTGGAGCCAACAACACTTAGGCTCCAACAGTGGATATAAGCCATCAGAGTTTTACCCATCAGCTGTTTAGTCATTAGAGCTTTCCTATGTAACAGTGTCTGTATCCATCAATTGTTTTATCTTTTTATATATCTGTTAGAGTCGCTGTCTTAGGTGATGTCAGCCATAGGTCATCAGAGGTTTAGTTTGTCTATAAATAGAACAGTGCATATACTGTTCTATTCATCACTCCAAACATTCTCTCAGACAAACAACTATGAGTGATCAGGCTAAGAGGGAGTAATTATGTAATCATTCTAATCCGGGTTAACTAATGAGAAGTTTGATTTTAAAACAATTATATCGTTTGTTTTGATTAATAGTTTACTATTTCCGCTGCACTTTCCATATTTGTTAATCTTCATTCGTATTTCATATATTAACTATCAAAACAAATCAAACTCAGATCCTAACAATTGGTATAAGAGCTTGGTCAATTAAATTCAATCTAACAAATCAATTTAATAAAAATAGATCAGCTCACAATTATTGATATCGTTTGTTTCTCGGATTGAAAACAGAGTAATAGTTTATTTACGTTCAAAGTTTTTTAAGCACACTCTGTTTTACAAACAATCAGAGAATGACTTCAATCAATCACGATCCACATAACACTGGCACGAACAACAAGCCACCGATGCTTGTAAGATCTGAATACAATATCTGGTAACGTCGGATGAGCCATGTTCTAGCTCAATAGAATACTGGGTGTTGGAAGTCGGTTATCTTCGGACCACATGTTCCGACGGTACCGAGTACCGAAGATCCCAAGATCCCAAGAAATTAGAAAACTACTCCGAGCAAGATTTTCAGAAAATTGAGTTAGATGCTAAGGCCTTCAGTATTGTGGCCATGACTCTCCCGAATGATATCTATGCTGGGCTGTAACACTGTAACACTGCAAAGGAGTTGTGGGATGCTTTGAAAGAACAATTTGGTTTGACTGAGGAGTTTATTAAAAACAACCGTGAAATACTTAACCAACAATATGAAACATTCAGTCATGTGAAGGGAGAGTCATTAACTCAACAATTTGAGAGGTTTAATTGTCCTATTAGTGAACTAAAACTGGTGGGTCTAACTTAACCTAATTCAACATCGAACCATAGGTTTTTAAGATCATTACCAGATAAATGGGACACTATTGCTATAGTTATGAGAAACTCAATTGGTTTCATGGACCTATCTCTGACGCAGCATCATGGTAAGCTCTTGACCTATGAGAGAGAGCTTAACCAGAAAAAGAAGCTTCGGGACTTTGGAAAAGTGTCTGATGATTATGTATTTGGTAATACTGGACTTTTGGGTCGGGATGAGGTGTCTGGTAATAATAAGGATCAGAGTTATGATCATTTAATTGACATAACTTCAGGTTTTAACTCTGATTCTTATTCACCCAACTATGCTTTTGCAGCAAGTGGTGGTGATATCCAGGCATCTGATAACATATCCTTTGAGTATAATGACCTTCAATATTTTGACCCTGATGATTTGGAAGAAATGGACACAATGCACCAACTGGCTCTGCTCAGTGTTAGAAAAAACAATTTCTACAAGAAAACTGGGAGAAGATTTCCAGGATTAACTGGCAGGTCAAAGGTGGGGTTGGATAAATCTAAAATTAAGTGTTATAAATGTCATAGACTCGGTCATTTTGCTAGGGAATGTAGGAGTCAACATGGTACACCTCTGATTACCTATCCAAATCAAAGGCCACAGACAAACACTAATCAAATTTCCCATATTACCCCTGGACCAAATGTGCAAAGCACTGCCCATTTTGCACAGTCCTCATCCACTGTTCTTGTCCATTATGTCCAAATCACTATTCCTCATATTCGCTATGTTCAAACCCCTGCTGCTCAGGCACAAATGCCAGTAACTGCTACTCCACCCTCTGCCCCCGCAGAGACCAGTTAACAGAGCTTCTTCACACAAGGCTTTGTTGATTGGAGCAGTTTACCAGATGAGAGTCTTGCTCTTGTTGCCAAAGCTGAAAATGAACCAGAAAAATTTTGTTTCATGGCTTTGGACATAATAGTTGAAGAAGCTGAATCTGATGATGTGGTTTCTAAGTCTGAAAATGTGACTAATGATGTTGTTGATGCAGTAGTTCCAGATGAAAAATCTGAAGAAGAGGTTGTGAATCTCTCTGATCCATGGGGTGATAATGATTGTGAGTGCAAGTGTGATTGTGCCTTGATGGCTGCTGCTAAGGTATCTCCTCAAAACTTAAATGATTTTTGTTCAAACAAATGTGTAATAGCATTTGCAAACATTAAACAAGTGAATGAAAACCTTAGAAAGAAAATTTTAGATGATGAAGTTCAAGTTGAAAAACTTTCAAAAGAGTTATAATCAAAATTGACTGAAAAAGAATCTGAAATCAGCAGTTTAAAACATGAAGTAACTATAACCAAAGAACAACCCTAAACTATGATAACAAAATATCAGAGTTGTAAAAAGGAGCGTGAGCCCACCCAGTTTGAGTGTGAAAAATGGGTTGAATCATGTAGAGGTTTTGAGATGCTCCTCAACAAACAGACCAAAAGTCATGTGAAATTTGGCACTGGTTGTGAAACCACTACTCAAGCTTTTCAAAACACTAATAAAAGGGAATCAAAGTTGGTTGAGGTTGTTTAAACTAATTTGGAGGGTCAAGAAATTAAAATCACTAAACCTAATAGTAAGAAAATTGTTCTGGAAAAACCTGAGGGTTCCTCATCTTTTACTGAACTTGAAAAATATGAGTTTAAACCAACTTGGTCAGATGAGTGTGCTGTTGTTGAAAACTTCAAACCAGTTGATTTTGAAACCCCTGATGGTAAGAAAGCACCACAGGCAAAGGTCATTCCCTTGAAAGATCTTCCAGCAGATGCTCAAACATCTGTTGAAAGGAAGGTTGAAAAAGGGAAGAAGAAAGAAAAGGGTGTACACTTGTTCTGTGATTTCTATGAAAAGAAGAACCATGTTACTAAAAACTGTTTTCTTCTAAAAGCATATGATATCAACAAAGGAACAAGTGTTTGTGATTATAAAACTACATGTTCAATATGTGGTAAACAGACTCACAAAACCAAAGAGTGTCTTTATCTAAAAAAATTTGACGTCAAAATACAAGAGTATAAAGCTAAAACTCAAGCAAGTCAAGTGGCTAATACTCCAAAAGGAAAGCCCAAACAGACTTTTGCACCAGCCCAAACATCTGTTACCCAATGTCTTGAATCATCTGCTCCCAGGGATGTCCAAGTAACAGATGCTCCACCCTCAAACAAGTATCCAAGAGGACATGGACAACCACCTTGTCATAGTCTATCACATGTTTATGAAGAGCCCAAGAGGCCTTCAAAACCAAGAGTGAACAGGAAACCTTATGGTTACTATCATCTGACAGGAAATGGTCAAACATCTGTTGCACCAAGTGTTGACATACAAACACTGGAAAATGGGCAGTAACAGTTGTTGAACTTGGTTCAAAGACTGGTTCAAACCACTGATCATTCTCCTAAGCTTGAGGCTGAAAAGTCTGGGAACTCATCCAAAGCCAACTTGGCTTTGGACACTCACCAAAACTAATCTATTACTAATGTGCAGGGAGCTTCAACTTGCTTAGATAGTCTATGGTATGTAGATAGTGGAGGCGCCGGGAACATGACAAGATGTAGAGCCCTACTTCTGGAATTCTTAGCTCATGGAGGGGGTGATATATCTTTTGGTAATGAATCTAAGGGTAAAGTGTTGGGTTCAGGCTGGGAAACTCAAGTTTGAAAATGTCAATCTTATTGATAATCTTAAATTTAATCTTCTTGCTGTCTCACAAATGATTGACAAAGGCTATGGGTCATTCTTCACTAAGAAAACTTGTAAGATTATTGGGCCATAAGTGGTTAAAAAGATTGACACTATCATTGCTGAGAGCAAAGCACAACTTGTTGCTCACAGGAGTGGCAATGTGTATGTAGTTGATATGTTGAAGGATAATCCTATGGCAAATGTCTGTCAGTTTTCTGCTACCTCAACTAAAGAGACAGAATTATGGCATAGGAGACTGGGTCACACCAATCTTCAAACTATCAACTCACTCTCTAAACAAAGCCTTGTGAGAGGGCTTCCATCAAAAGAATTCAAATGTGATGAGCATTGTGTTTCCTGTTTAAAAGGAAAGCAACATAAAAGCTCTTACAAATCCATTGATGAGTCCAAAACAAGTCAATGTCTTCAATTATTGCACATGAAATTGTTTGGCTATTAGGACAAAGAGGATTGGTGAAACCACTTTTGGGAACCTTAGTCTAATTCACTTCTGTCATTTTGGCTAAGTATAGAAGTACTGAAGAGAAGACAAGAAACTGCTGAAGAGAAGATATGAGAAGTGCTGAAGAAGAAACTTCATCAGAAGTTCTGAAGTCCAAACCAGACAAGTTCACTTCAGAAGTACTGAAGACAAACTACTCTTCAGTAGTTTGTCATTCATCAGCACTTAGCATCAGATATTTTCCACCGCCTTTTGCATCAGTAGTTTATTGTTTATTATTACTTTTAGCTGTATTTGTTTGATTCAATGTTGCAACTTGTGCAACTTGTTTCTGTTGTTTCTGTACTTGCTTTTTGGGCAAGATACATGTATGTAAACGTCTATAAATAGGAGGCTTCAACCTTCTATTTCAGACATTGATTTTAATAGAAAAATCCTTCAAACACTATCACTGTTCTATTCCATTTCTGTATTTATTGTGAATCTGTCTAAGTATCTAATTCTCATTTACTGCTTAGATTCATAATAAATACTTGTCATTTATTAGTTTCAATCATCAAGGGGGAGTAATAACTCTTCCTTAGTATAAAAAGTGTTGCTTTAACTTATACATTCCGCTGTGCTTATAATCTGATTTACAAGGACTTGCTAAACACTTAAGTGTCAAGATAGCAAGTTCTTACTTAGCAAAAAGAGCAAACTGATCCAACAATTGGTATCAGAGCATTGGTTTATCTGATCACATATCAATCTAACAAATTGAGAATCAGACACAAAGCTCTTATTGATATTCAATAAAAAGATCAAAAGTTCACTTTTTATCAATATCCATCACTTAAAAGAGTCATCTGACAAATCTATACTCTTTAAAATGGATCCACATAATACTGGTTCTGCCACTAAACCTGCCATGCTTGTGAGAAATGAGTACAACATATGGCAAAAGAGAATGGCACATACCTTGTCACAAACCAACACAGGTTGTTGGAGATCTGTGATATATGGTCCTCATAAACCAGTAAATGTTAATCTTGAAACTAATGTTAAGGTCCCTAAGGACCCTAAAGAATATACAGATGATGATTTCCTAAAACTTGAGATAGATGCAAAAGCATTCTCTATGTTGGCAATGGCTCTCCCAAATGAGATATACTCTGGCCTTTTACATTGTGAAAGTGCCAAAGAACTCTGGGACTGTCTTAAAGAACAGTTTGGAGGAACTGAAGAGGTGATTGCCAACACCAGAGAGATTTTAGCTCAACAATATGAAACATTTGCTCATATTAATGGGGAAACTTTGACTCAACAATTTGAAAGATTCTCCTCATTAATATCTGAGCTAAAGTTAAATGGTCAGACCTATACAACAGTGTCTATGCTACATAGATTTTTAAGGTCTTTACCTGACAAATGGGAAACATACTCCATTGTTTTAAGATCCTCACCAGATTTTAGCTCCCTCACTCTTACAAAACTCCATGGGAGATTACTTACTTTTGAGAGAGAAATTGATCAAAAGAAGAAATTACAATCATCTGGTAAAACTGCTGATGACTACCTACCAGGTAGTACAGCACTTTTGGGACAAGATTCACCAACTTGTTCCTATGGATCTTATGACAATATTGACATAACCACTGGGATCTCATCAGAAAGATCTTTCCCAGGTTATGACAATAATGACCAAAGTCAAACTGCTGATAATCTATGTTTTATCATGGATGATTTGAAAAACTTTAGCAGTGATGACTTAGAAGAAATGGACATATTATACCAACTGGCCATGCTAAGCATTAAAACTAACAAGTTTTATAAAAGGTCAGGAAGGAAATTTCCAGGATTGACCAGTAATACAAAAATTGGTTTTGACAAATCTAAACTGAGATGTCACAAGTGTCAGAAGTTGGGACACTTTGCTAGAGAGTGTAGAAGCTCTAGCTTTAACCAATCACAATCTGGAAATAACTATAACCCCAATTATAATAGGAATAATGGAACTCAAGGGAGTGCTCATTTTGTACAGGCACAAGCTCCTCAACAGCAATACATGCCACAAGTACAATATGTTCAAGTGCCTGCTCAACAGATGCAGTGCCAACAATCAATCCCTCCCTTTCCAGCTGCTCAACATCCTCCACAGCCTCAACAACCCTCTCAACAAAGTCTTTTCACCTCAGGGTATGTTGACTGGAGCAGTCTCCCTTTTGACACCACAGAGTGCAATCCTGATGCAGACAACAAAGTGTTTGACATCAACTGGGGAGAACCAGACAATGGCAGAAAGAACTTTGCCTTAATGGCATTTGAAGGCTGTACTTCAAAATCTGCATTGTCACAGGTATCAAAAGAATCTTTGACAAAACTTTGCTCAAATTCTTGCAAAGAAACTTTTGCTCTCATAAGAGAGACCAATGTGCACTTACAAGGAAAAGCCAATGATTTAGAAAGAAAATACACAGATAAAATGTGATTTAGAAAGAAAACTGTGTGCTAAAACAAGAGAAGTTTCTAAATTAACTGACTCAGCTATTGAAACCCAAGCACAAATCAAACTCATGCTAAATGACCTGGGAGATGTCAGACAAGAGCTTGCTAACACTAGGATCACATGTGAAAAATGGGTGTAATCTTGTAAGGGGTATCAATTATTGCTAAACAAACAAAGTGCTTCAATGTTAAGTTTGGCATAGGATACCATCATGTTGAAACACCAACAGATTTCTCTCCCAAAACTACTGAAGATGGGAGAAGAATTGTTTCAAATGAAACTTCTGAAGGGAAAGACTGCACATCTTTCCATGAAAACTTTCTAAACAGAAATCCTGGCATTTTTAAAGAAAGTACTTCAGAAGTATTAACAAAATCTGACAACAAGCCATCAGTAGTTTCATCTACATCAGGAGTTGAGACCCTGAAAACTACTGATGAGCAAAATCTCTTTACAAATGTCAGAAATTTGCCTTTAGATCAAAAACAAAAGGCAAAAGAATGTGAAATTTGTGGTCTGTTCAACCACAAAACTGAATTTTGTAGATACAGAAAAGGAATTCAGTTCAATCAAAAAATTAAACAACAGGTTGTGGGAAATCAAATCAGAAATGATTATGAAAGAATCTTTAAACCCAAGAAACAACAACCTGAAAACACCTTTTCTCAGAAAAAGATAAAATCTCAACCAAAATCTTTTTCTCAAAATTCCTTGTCAGTAGTTAGACCAGAATCATCAGCAGTTTCACAAACTGCTGAGATACAAAATCTAATGAACATGGTACAACTACTGATGACCAAGGTTGATGGTGGTCCTGAAAAAGATACCACCATGGTTCTTAATGAAAAATCCATTCCCAAAAAGACATGGATTTCTCAACCTGGTCAAGAACAAACTGTAACTGTTCTCAAGAGCAAACCCAAAGCCAAACAGGCTTGGGTTCCTAGATCTAACTAATTTGCTTTTATGTGCAAAGAGTTTCCAGGGGCTTAAACAGCATATGGTATGTTGATAGTGGAGGCTCTATGCACATGACTGGATGCAGATACCTGATAAACAATTTTATCAGCCAAAGAGAAGGATCTGTATCCTTTGGGAACAATGCTAAGGGATATGTGCTAGGACATGGCAATGTCTCCTCTGGCAAAATACAGTTTGACAAGGTCAATCTGGTGGAAAACCTTGAATACAACTTGCTGAGTGTGTCACAAATGTGTGATAAAGGATATTCTTCCTTTTTCACAAAGACAGCATGCAAGATCATCTCACCAGAAGGCTAGAAGTTGATAGAGAAGATTATTGAAGATCATACTTTGCTGATTGCCAAAAGATGTGGCAATGTCTATGCAGTGGACATTGAAAAAGACAAAGTATTAAACAACACTGCCTATTTCTTCTCAAGGGCATCAACTTCAGAAACAGATCTCTGGCACAGGAGACTTGGCCATGTGAACTTTAAAACCATAAATAAAGTCACAAAAATGGGCTTGGTAAGAGGTCTACCTTTGAAAGTATACCAGTGTCAAGAACACTGTGTATCCTGTTTAAAGGGAAAACAGCATAAGTCCTCCTATAAGTCTATTGAAGAATCAAAAACAACTGCATGTCTTCAACTACTCCATATGGACTTATTTGGACCTGTCAAGATTATGAGCCTTGGTAAAAAGAAGTACTGCTTAGTCATCATTGATGACTACTCAAGATTCACATGGGTATTCTTCTTATTTTCCAAGGATGAGGCTGCTGAAATCATCAAGTTCTTCATTCTACAAGTAGAGAAACAATATTCTCTATCTGTCAAAACCATTAGAAGTGACAATGGGACAGAGTTCAGGAACAAAACTCTGGATGAATTCTGTTTGTCTAAAGGGATTATTAGACAATACAGTGTTCCCAGAACTCCTGAACAAAATGGTGTAGTAGAAAGGAAGAACAGAACATTGATAGAAGGAGCAAGAACAATGTTAGCTGATTCTGGACTGCCCTTGTACTTTTGGGCAGAAGCAGTTAACACATCATGTTATGTTCAGAATAGAGTTCTTGTGGTCAAGAGACATTCCAAGACTGCCTATGAAGTTCTTCATGGCATGAAGCCCCTTATCTCCTTTTTCAGGGCTTTTGGGTGTCAATGTTTCATCTTGAACATAAAGGAATCTATTTCAAAGTTTGCTGCCAAAGTTGACTCAGGTTACTTTCTTGGTTACTCTTCAACTAGAAAAGCCTACAAGGTTTTTAATTCTCACACCAGGATAGTATAAGAAACATTGAATGTCAAGTTCAATGAGTCAAAACACACTCTTATTCCAGCACATCCTGCTGAACTCTTTGACCTTGACAACTTCCACTTTGGACCTGAAAAGACTGTTACTTCTTCCAAACCTACTTATTATGGTGATCAAAGGTTTGAAGATGAGGATCCTACACCATGGACTCCTCAAACAGTCATTAAGTCAACTTCAACACCATCAGAAGTTTCTCAAACTTCTGATCAAACAAATACTGAAGGACAAACTCAAACATCTGCTTCAGTACCTGCAAGTACTGAAGAAGCTAAAACTGCTGAACCAGATATTATAGACCTCAGTAGTTTGTTTGAAGAACAAGAGCCACCTACACCTGTCAGTGGTTTACAACAACTGATTGAACACAGAGATCATCCACTTGATCAAATCATGGGTGATATAGCTTCAGGTGTTCTTACCAGAAACCAGCTCTCCAACTTTTGCCTATTTTCAGCCTTTATTTCACAGTTGGAACCAAAGAAGTACCAGGAAGCCCTCAAAGACAATAATTGGGTGCAAGCTATGCAAGATGAACTGCTTCAGTTCAACAAGCAACAGGTCTGGGAAATCTGTCCCTTACCTCCAAACAAGCAACCAATTGGTACAAGATGGGTTTTCAGGAACAAACAAGATGAAGCTGGTATGATAATCAAGAACAAGGCAAGACTGGTAGTTCAAGGGTACTCTCAAGAAGAGGGAATTGACTATGATGAAACCTTTGCTCCAGTTGCAAGGCTTGAGGCCATCAGGTTATTTCTGGCCTATGCCATTTCCAACAAAATTAAAGTTTATCAAATGGATGTGAAAAGTGCATTTTTGTATGGAAAAATAAAAGAGGAGGTGTATGTCTGTCAGCCACCTGGGTTTGAGGATCCTTCTCATCCTGAGTGGGTGTACAGACTGGACAAAGCTCTTTATGGGCTCAAACAGGCTCCAAGAGCCTGGTATGATACACTCTCCACCTTTTTACTCAAAAATAACTTTACAAGAGGTGCCATTGATAAAACTCTTTTCATTAAACATGTTGGAAATCATGTCTTACTTGTTCAAATTTATGTTGATGATATCATTTTTGGTTCAACAAACACAAAACTGTGTGATGATTTTAAGAAACTCATGCAATCAAAATTTGAGATGAGTACCATGGGAGAACTGCAGTACTTTCTAGGACTGCAGATCAAACAACAAACAAATGGAACTTTTATACATCAATCAAAATATGTTAAAGAATTATTGAACAAATTTTCTTTAAATGACTGTAAATCATGTTCCACTCCCATGACACCAATCACACAAGTTGAACCTGATGATCAAGGAAAACAGGTTGATCAAACCATGTACAGATGCATGATAGGTTCCCTCTTATACTTAACTGCTTCTAGACCAGATATTATGTTTTCAACATGTGTCTGTGCTAGATATCAATCAGCACCAAGGGAATCACACCTTATAGCAGTCAAAAGAATTTTCAGATATCTGAAAGGAACTCCAACACTTGGAATTTGGTATCCTGCTTCAAGCAATACCAAGTTATCAGCTTTTTCAGATAGTGACTATGCAGGGTGTAAGATGACAAGAAAGTCAACATCTGGTGGTTGTCAATTCCTGGGTAACTGTCTAGTGTCATGGCAATCAAAGAAGCAAACATCTGTTGCAACTTCAACTGCTGAAGCTGAATACATTGCAGCTGCAAGTTGTACATCACAGATACAATGGCTCCAATATCAACTTCTTGATTATGGAATCAAAGAGACCAAGACACCTTTGTTTGTAGACAGCAAATCTGCCATTAGCATCATTCAAAATCCGGTACAGTTCTCAAAAACCAAACATATTGAGATCAGGTACCATTTCATAAGAGATTGCTATGAAAAAGGCAAGATTGAGGTGAAGCATGTAGCAACAGCTAATCAAATAGCTGACATCTTCACAAAACCCCTTGACACATCAACATTTCAGAAGTTAGTATCCATGCTTGGGATGCTAAATTTGTAAGTGTTTATTTTATTATTCTGCAATTTTTCATTTTTTCACTTACAAAACAGACAAAAGTCTGAAACAAAACTTCTGAAAAAGAGAGAAACTACTGATGAACAAAAACATCAGTATGGGGATAATTTCTGAAAAGTGTGTAAAACTTCTGATAAAATAAACTTCAGAAGTTATGAATAAAAGTATTTATAAAAACATTTCTCATCAGCTGTTAAAACTACTGAAGAGGAAATGGGAACTACTGATGAAGTAATCCTTCATCAGCAGTTTAAGTCAAAAGGGCAAATCTGACTTTTCCCATCATCAGAGGTTTGACCTAATAAGTTTAAAACCTCTGATAAAAAGATTTTTAACCTAAGGCGGTTTAAAAACTTCTAATAAAGAAGATTCAAGCGGTTAAAACTTCTGATAAATACCTTTTTCTCCACACTTATCCTTTCAAACTCAAGAATATCCCTCCTTCTCTCTCAAAAACTCTCTCAATAACCTAACCTGCAAATCAACTGTTCGATCAAAACCCAAACCACATGGCTCTAGTTCTAAAGCAGGGACACAATCAAAGGGCCTTTCTTGAAAAACAAGAAGGCTGGTCCCAATACGATGAGATCATTGATCTTGTCGTAAAATCCCAATATTTTACTGCTCTCACAATAAACCCACCAATTCACACTGAAACTCTGAATGAGTTCTGGGCAAATGCTGAGACGGTGACAACGCATGATGAGGTCATTTCCCTCAACTCAAAAATAAAAGGGAAACAACTGACCATCACACCGGCCACACTCGCAACAAGACTGGGTCTGGATGATGTAACTGCCCCTGACCATGTTGCTAATACTGATATTCACCTAACCATGACTGAGTGTGGTTATCAAGGTACTCTCTCCCATGCTACAATCTTCAAAAAATATTTTGAACCAAAATACAAGCTTTTGTTTCATTATATTATTATGTGTTTGAGTCCAAAAACAGGGTCTTATGACCAGATGCCCTCCACTTTTCAACCAATATTTCATTCCATTGTGAATGAAACTAAATTCAGGGCATCAAAACTATTTTTCAATGAGTTGGTGTTACATCACAATAATACCAAGAAAAAGTTTTTGTTGTACCCAAGGTTCATTATGCAATGCATAATAGGGGAACTGGGTAATGAGGTGCTTGTGGGAAAAATTTCAACTTTAAATCCTTTAACATCACAAGCATACTCAAGGCATAACAAACCGGCTGCCTGGCCAGAAGATGATCAGGGAGAACAACAACAAGTCCCCCTGAAGCCCACATCTTCCAAACTCACACCACCAAAAGCCAAAAAGCCCAAGCCAACAAAAACAACACCCCACCAACCCAAAAGAAAAGTTGTTCAGGAGGTTGAGATGCCCGAACATGCTCATGAGCATTCTGCTCTTCAAATAGGTGAGACTGAAACATCCTCTCAGTCTCATCCATCTCAAACCCCACCAAGAGCACCCATAACCATTTTATTCAAAAGAAAAAGACTTAGAAAAACTATTGAAACACACTCTTCTTTTGAAACTGCTGAACAACAACTTTCACCTATTGCCCAAACTACTGAACCAACCCCACAAATTTCTGAACAAGAGGCAATAGAAATTGCCAAACTTCTCTCTGGGCTAAAAGAGAAGGTCCCATCTGATCATGTCAGTCCCCTACAACCACAACAAACAGGGGACATAACCACTACATCAGACATGGATGTGGACATCTCTAGCCCTATCCCAAGAGATGAGGGTGGACCAGAGTCTTTAAGCCCAATTTTAGAGACTCTTGGGGCATCTGAGGCTGCTACTACTCAGTTACCACCCAGTGGTGGATCTGAGGATAGAAGTAACATAGCTAAGACCTCAGATGTGGCAACTACTGATGAAGGCTTAATGCTTGAAGTAGGAAATCCTCAGTACCAAGAACAAGAGGTTCATGAGAGAACTGAGTTGGGCTCAGCTCATGATTTAACTGAGACAGTCCTCATTGAGGGCAACATCAGGGATTCAGATGATTCCATTAATTTGGATGATGTTTCACACACACAAACTACTGAATTGACGGCACTTTCTGAAGGTCCTCTTTCAGGGGTATCCAGGCTCAAGAAGCCAGTCACCTCTGCACAGGTTAAAGCCCACTCAATCCCTAAAACCCCTAGAGTGGCATCCCCTGTATAACATGAGGATCTCCCAAAAACACCCCCTTCACAACAAATGCCTACCCAATTCCATGGGCAAACAAGCATAGACCTGAACCAGCTATGCAGCCTAGAGGGTCCCTTGTACCACATGATGAATACTCTCATCAGAAATCACTTCCAAACATACACAGCTGACTTGGAGCTGTCCATCAAGAATCAATTTGGAGTGATCAAGACCACGATGAATGATCTGTCCAACAAACTAGACTTCAACAGCACACAGATTGCTCATCTTCAAGGACAATTCTCCCAACCCTCTGCTTCAAGGGTTAAAATTGATGAATCCAAAAAGGGGGAGAAGATCAAGGAACCTAAGGAGTCATTCCAAGCCAGGATAAGGGCAAGAGTGGCCATCCTTGAAAGAGATCAAAAAGATCAGGCTAGGAAAGAAAAACTGGCCAAACAGTTTGGTGTCTTAGTGGAAGAAATTGAAGCCACAGAAAAAGAAGATGAGACCCAAACCTCTGAAGAATCCCTAAGGCATAATGAAGAAACTTCTGATGGCAAAACTTCTGATGAAGAATCAGAAAGTACTGAAGACAATCCTTCAGTAGTTGACAAACCATCAGCTGTTGTCAACCCATCAGAGGTTAACACTTCCAAACCTCAAACCACTGAACCTTCCAGATCCACTGAACAAATCAAACCAACTTCTGCTCCTCCAAGGCCTACAACCACTACCATGACTGTCCTAACACCTGCTCCAATCTCTCAATCAACTGAACTTCTTGAGCAGAGGTTAAAGGCAGTTCAACAAAAGGCCAAGGAAGACCAGATTTGGAAAAGTCTGGAACAAAGGGATGATCTAGAGTTTGAAGAGAAGCTCCAGGCTTATCAAGCTGAACTGGAGAGACAGGCTGAAATAGACTATGTTGCTGAAGAAGACAAAAGACAACAACTGATGTCTTACATTACCAAGAACAGCAAGACTAAAGCCTATACACTCAAAGGACTCTCTGTGCAAGAGCTGACAAAAAGGGCACAACTGCTTGCAGATAGACTGGCCACTAGCAAAGAAGGAAAGGCCAAGAGAGCCCAGATAATAGAAGAGTTAGTAGCAGAAGGCTATGGTTCAAAAGCCTCAGTATCCAGATGGAAAGAAGATAGACTAATGGATACTTACAAGAAATACTTGGCTGCCAAGGCTGCAAATCCAGAGAAGTTTCAAACTACTGATCCTTCAAGATCAGTAGTTAGAACTTCTGGTGTATCAACTAGAAGACCTGCTACTCAGAGAAAGAAGGCAGAGGACAATGTCAAAACTGACTTCAAAATGGTACTACTTGAAGGAAGTTCAATAGTCAATTCAGATTTTGACATTGAGGAGAAACCTCTGTTAACACAATTCAGGGATCCTTCCACTTTTGCCTACCAAATACAAAAGACCATCAAAGAAAAGCTGCATACCAGAGTAGTGACTGAACACCATCTCCCAACTGTTCAGATGCCTGATATGCAACAACAACAAGGAAGAGAATCCCACCTGAGGCTATCTGAAACTGAAAACATCCAGCACTCAGGACCATCAACCCAAGGGACAAGTCTGGTTCCCTATTCTTCTGACTTTAACAAGTCAAAGATCCCTATCATCAGATGGTCACTTACTGACAACAACTCAGTATTGTTGACAAGAAGAGACCTCTCAAGCAGGGCTTACAAGAAGATCAGTGATCTAAAGAAACTGTCAACACAAGACCTGCTCACAATTCAACATCTAGAACCACAGAGAGGATCTCTATCTGATGGTCAGTTAAACCAGCTCAAGAACACCATGTACAAAGAGATGTGGAAGATTGTTCAAGACAGAAGAAAAACATAAGGAATTAGTAAGGTTTTGGCTTCATCAATCCAGGGGGAGATTGTTAGGACAAAGAGGATTGGTGAAACCACTTTTGGAAACCTTAGTCTAATTCACTTCTGTCATTTTGGCTAAGTATAGAAGTACTGAAGAGAAGACAAGAAACTGCTGAAGAGAAGATATGAGAAGTGCTGAAGAAGAAACTTCATCAGAAGTTCTGAAGTCCAAACCAGACAAGTTCACTTCAGAAGTACTGAAGACAAACTACTCTTCAGTAGTTTGTCATTCATCAGCACTTAGCATCAGATATTTTCCACCGCCTTTTGCATCAGTAGTTTATTGTTTATTATTACTTTTAGCTGTATTTGTTTGATTCAATGTTGCAACTTGTGCAACTTGTTTCTGTTGTTTCTGTACTTGCTTTTTGGGCAAGATACATGTATGTAAACGTCTATAAATAGGAGGCTTCAACCTTCTATTTTAGACATTGATTTTAATAGAAAAATCCTTCAAACACTATCACTGTTCTATTCCATTTCTGTATTTATTGTGAATCTGTCTAAGTATCTAATTCTCATTTACTGCTTAGATTCATAATAAATACTTGTCATTTATTAGTTTCAATCATCAAGGGGGAGTAATAACTCTTCCTTAGTATAAAAAGTGTTGCTTTAACTTATACATTCCGCTGTGCTTATAATCTGATTTACAAGGACTTGCTAAACACTTAAGTGTCAAGATAGCAAGTTCTTACTTAGCAAAAAGAGCAAACTGATCCAACATTGGCCCAGTTAAAATCATGAGTCTAAGAAGAAAAAGATTTTGTCTTGTCATATATGATGATTTTTCTAGGTTTACATGGACTTAATTTTTACACTCTAAGGATGAGACTGCAGGTATCTTGAAGGACTTTGTCACCAAAGTTGAAAAACAATATGAGTTGCCAGTAAAAGTCTTTAGAAGTGACAATGGAACATAATTTAAAAATAAGGATTTGGATGATTTCTCTGTGTCAAAAGGGATTGTGAGGCAATACAGTATTCCAAGAACACCTGAACAAAATGGGTGGTTGAAAGGAAAAACAGAACTCTCATTGAGGCTGCAAGAACTATGCTAGCAGATTCTGGTTTGCCACTGTCCTTCTGGACAGAAGCTGTAAACACTGCTTGCTATGTTCAAAACAGAGTTTTAATTAACCCTAGACATCAAAAGACTGCTTATGAAATTCTGTTCAAAATCAATCCATTGATATCATTCTTCAAAATCTTGAGCTGCCCATGTTTCATTTTAAATCTTAAAGATTCCATTTCAAAATTTGCAGCCAAAGTAGATTATGGGTATTTTCTGTGATATTCTTCTACTGCTAAGGCTTATAAAGTGTTTAACACAAGAACTAGGATAATAGAAGAAACTCTGAATGTAAAGTTCAATGAACTTTCATCCTTAAAAATCACAGCAAATCCTGCTGAACTGTTTGATTTAGAAAAAAATTTAAATTTGAAGATATTACTGGTAAAACTAACAGTGCAGGTATTCCACAGTCTCCATAATAGGATTACAGATTTGATGTTGTGATTCCTTCTCGCTACAAAGTCACTTCTGCATCAGGGGAAGCAGATGTTCAAAACACCTGTCAAAACTCTACCACTGCTGTGTCAACCACTGTTGACCAGTCTTACCCTCAAACCACTGCCTCATCCAATTCAACCACTGTTCAAACATCTGTTGACAAAAGTCCAACCTCTGTTGACAAAAGTCAGTCCAACTTTACACCACTTGGACCCATTCCCCCATTTCCATTTCAAACATATGTTGGCACTACAGAAGTACAAATAGATACAACAACAGAGTCACCAAACCTCTATCCCTCACCTTAAAATGTCATCATACCATACCGAGGAGATATAATATACCTAAGAGCTCATCCACCAGACCAAATCATTGGCAACATCAGAGAGGCAGTGCTCACAAGGAGCCAATCCTCAAATATCTATCTTTTTGCAGATTTTCTATCTCTCACACAACCTGTCAAGTACCAAGAGGCACTGAAAGATATCAGTTAGATAGAGGCCATGTAGGAAGAGCTCCTTCAGTTCAATTTACAACAAGTATGGGAACTTGTACCACTGCCAAAGGGTGTTTGTCCAATTGGCACAAAGTGGGTCTTTAAGAACAAAACTGATGAAAGGGGCATAGTTGTCAAGAACAAAGCTAGTCTTGTGGTTCAAGGCTTCAGACAAGAAGAGGGGATAGACTATTATTAAACCTTTGCTCCTGTAGCTAGGCTAGAAACTATCAGACTCTTCCTAGCCTTTGCTGTCAACCACAACATCATGGTGTATCAGATGGACATCAAATGTGCTTTCCTTTATGGCAAAATTCAGGAGGAGGTCTATGTATGTCAACCACCTGGTTTTGAAGACCCATTCCATCCTGATCATTTCTACAAGCTCAATAAAGCTTTGTATGGACTAAAACAAGCACCAAGGGCCTCGTATAAAACTCTTTCCACCTTTCTCTTATCCATTGGTTTCACAAGAGGTAAAATTGATAAAACTTTATTTCAAAAATGTAGAGGGAAAGATTTAATGATTGTTCAAATATATATGGATGACATCATTTTTGGGTCCACATGTAACAAAATGTGTGAAGAGTTTAGGGAACTCATGACAGCAGAGTTTGAGATGAGTGCTATGGGTGAACTTCAGTGCTTCCTTGGTTTCCAAGTTAAGCAGCTGCAAAATGGTACATTCATTCACCAAAACAAGTATGTTAAAAAGTTACTAACAAGATTTAAGATGAATGACTGTAAGCCATGTAGTACACCCATGAGCACTACCAAGCAACCCACTATTGATGCCAAAGATGAACTGGTTGACCAGACACATTATAGATGCATGATTGGGTCTCTACTGTACCTAACTGCATCCAGGCCAGACATTATGTTTGCCACTTGTGTCTGTGCAAGATCCCAGGCATCACCTACTAAGTCAAATCTTACTGCTATGAAGAGGATATTCAGATACCTAAAAGGTGCTCCCACACTTGGTATCTGGTATCCTGCTAATGGAAACATTGAGCTTTCAGGTTATTCAGATAGTGATTTTGCTGGTTGCCACACCATAAGGAAGTCTACATTAGGTGGGTGCCAATTTCTAGGGAATGCCTTAGTCTTCTGGCAAAGCAAAAAGCAAGCAGCTATTTCAACCTCAACAGCAGCGGCTGAATACATTGCTGCTGCAAGCTGTACAGCCCAACTCATGTGGCTTCAAAATCAACTATTGGATTTTGGTATAACTGCACTAAGGACTCCACTCATGCTGGAAAGCCAAGCTGCTGAAAATATCATCAAAATCCAGTCTCTCACTCCACCACAAAACACATCGATATCAGACTTCATTTTGTGAGAGATAGCTATGAAAAATGTTTGATTTCTCTGCACCATGTTCCAACAGAGGATCAGCTGGCAGATGTGTTGACAAAAGCTTTAGACACATCTACCTTTGAAAATCTGATCTCTCGGATTGGTATGCTAAACACGGATTAACAACAAAAATGTTTCCTTAAATAAAACATTAAAATGTTTTCAGAAAATCAAAATCCATCCTTAAAAATAGCCTTTGGTTGAAAAATCTGTTAAAGATAAAACAACCACTATTTCATTCATTCTATCATCTGTTGGTTTAAAAATCTGTTTCAAACATCTGATCAGATAAGACAACCATTGTTTTCCACTATATATATATATATATATATATATATATACAAAAAATTGATGTTTGCCACGTCTGCTCTGAAAAGCAGTACTTTGGCCACATCAGCGCTATCATCAGAGGCTATAAAAACCTTGTTTTTCCCCAACAGTTGTTACATTGTCTCATTGTATTAAAAATACTGAAACCGCCTCCTTTATCCTGAAACCCTCATACAAATTCCTTCATTCATTTGACTCGAAATCCATTACCATGGATCTTCAAGAAAAAGCCCCCCACAATTACCTACCATATATGGTTAAAACAGATGAAAACACTCCATTTCACACCATCATTGACGTAATCCTCAAATCCAAATACTTGCCCATCCTCATTGCAGACGCACCCATTTATATTGACACTCTTCAAGAATTCTGGTAAAATGTTGAGTTTCTACTTCAAGACAAAAGGCCAACAACCATTATTTCAAAAATTGGAGATACAAATGTCACCATAACCCCCCAAACCATATCCACAACCTTCTCTCTAAACGACTTGGCAGGTATGGATTCTTTTCCTAAGGTTGAACTTCACACAGAGTTCTTAGAAAAGGGCTATGATTCACAAATGACTGGTGCAACAATTTACAAAAAAAAAAAAAAATTCCCACCAGTCATGAAATTTTTCTTTTATACACTCCTTATCTGTCTCTCTGCTAAAACTACTTCTTTCAATGAAATCCCATTGAAAGTTCAGTACCTTGGATATGCAATGCTGTCAGAATCTGACTACAATCTATCCCAAGCACTGTTTCTAGATTTAGTAGCAAATGTGAAGGGAGTCAAGTCTGGGTCAAACAATACTTTTCTTTTATACCCAAGACTTCTAACTTTTATCCTACAAAAGGTTTTACCTGAAAAGGATTTTAAAAGAGGAGAATCTTATAAAATGAAGAGTCTTTCCCAAGAAACTTTTACAAGAATGCCGGGTCCAAACACCCAAGAAAAAGTGTCAAAAGTTAAACTTTCCAAAATCACAAGGAAAGGGTGTTAAGACAACAACTGTTGTCAAAACCTCTGTTGCTGAGCCCACTGCTCCTGGTGATCATGGCACTACATCCAGTGCTGTGAAACCCACACCAGCCACTTCCAAAAAGAAACTTCCATCCACCAAACCCCCCAAGAAACCAAAAAGGGGACCTCTGGAAGATGAGATACTAGAGGATAACCATGTTATAGCACAAAAGCAACAGCAAACCACTGTTGATACTTCCTCTCAACAGATGGATATATCTCAACCCAGCCAAACTCCTCATGAATCCTCACAAAAGGATCATGTTGTAAGCCAAGGGGACACACATCATGAAGCATATGAGTCACTTGACCATATGTTCAAAAGCCCTTCTCCCAGGGTTGCTTCTCTTTTCACTCCCCCACCTTCACCATCACATGTCCTCCCTACTATGCAACCATTGTTCGAAGCCATTGATACAACTCACGACAATCCCAGTTCCTCTCCATCACCTATCACTGAAAGCATACTTCAACAAGTGACTGGGTCTGATAAAAGTCAATTGGCTAGTCCACGAACAGAGGAGGCCACACCTCTTGAGTTACATGTAACTCAAGGAAGTTTTTCAAGTGAAGCAGCCGCTACTGCTGTAGAGACCATTGGTTTTTCAAGTGGTTCCATCCCTAAGACTTCCTTATAGGCAACAACTGATGAGGCCACTATAGTGACCCCAAAATCAGTTGGAAGTCCCCAAAACCAAGACAAAGGGGCATCTGGTTCTTATTTTATGGACTCACCTCCTAGAACTAAACCAGTTACAACTACCACTTTTGGTAGGAATTCAGATGATCCTATTAACTTAGGTGATGGGTTAAAATACCAGGAATTGACGGAGAAAGTTACATCCATTGAAACATTTATTGCTGAAATCAAGACAATAATGAAATCTTTGGCTGTCCTCACCAAAAGTCAACCATCCACAGAAGATATTGCTAGTGAGCAATGGAAGTCTGTCAGCCCTATCATCATAGCTCATTGAAAACTAGCAGATCAAAAACATGAAACCTATATGGCTCAAATCAGAACCATGGTAGATGCTAGGTACACAGATACCCAAGCAGACATCAAAGCCATCAAAGATCATCTGCTGAAGACCACTGGCTCTGCCCCCACAACTATCTTAAGAGATGAAGATGATGATGAATTCACTGCTGATGATGCCAAAAAGGGGGAGAGTGGCAGAGATAGATTGGCAAATCTAGATCCCTTTGGATGTCCACCTTCTCAAAAAGGTCAATCACAAAAGTCTTCTGCCAACAAACCAGGGTCTGCTCCAGCTCCACAACAACCCACTGATCTAACCACTGCTACTGCTGAATCTGCTAAAGCTGGTAAGGCAAAAGAAATTGATGAATCTGCCAACATCATAGCTGAAGAGGCTGTTGAAGCTAAGCTAAAAAGGTCTGATACTTTGGAAGTCAAGGCAGAGGCTCTAGTACAGAAGAAACAGGGACAACAGCAGGAATTTGAAGATGTCGGTTCCTCTAAAAGGAAGAAAATGCCTGAAAAACATGTTAGGCAACCACCATCCAAAACCAAAACCTCTGCTCCCAAAACATCTGCTAGAACCACTGCTACCACCAAAACATCTGCTACCACCAAAACCTCCACAACCACTGAACTAATTACAAAAACCACCACCACACCACCCATAACTTTGCCACCCACATCATCATTACAACCCCAAACATCTGCTGGTCCTACACAAGTGCCAACAGATGTTAACACATCCAATACTACCCAAACACCATCATCACCTATGATCCTGTACAAAAGGAAGAGAAAATCAACCTTTGTGGTACAGGATAAGAATATAGAAACCACACCAACTCCCATTTCATCTCCAAAATCTACACCCATTCCAGCCATTCCACTTATATCTTTTTCACCACACACTTCCCAATTTGCTTCCCATAGACCACCACCATCCATCACACCATAAGCTGCTCAGTATCCTCTTGAGCTTGATCTACTCAAGGGGGAAATTCAATACTTCTACAATACTGAGGATCCATCAAAAAAGAACTTTTTAATCTCTCCTAAATATGCATGTACCAAGAAACATAGATGAATACCTAAAGTGTAAAGCAGAACAGACATATTTGATCATCAAGGAGAGATGCAAAGGAAAGGATGACAGAACTATTCAGGGCATCCATTCAGCAGAGCTTAGCAAATTGAGAAGGATTGAAGATTTTGTTAAGACCCTGAGTAATTCTATGTCAAACATGCCACTCAGTTGTGATTTGTAAAGGGTAGTCAGGGAATCTATTCTTGATCAGATCTTGGCAAGCATGCCTTACAAAGAAAATAAGAAACAATTTGCAGGTTGGACCACTCATGCCCTTCAAGAAGAACTGTACAGAATTGAAGAGATGACCAAGAATCCTACTCAAAAGGCTTCTACTCCTGATTTTAGAAAAGGCAGAGACCCCGTCAGAGCCTTGTAATATAAAAGAATGAGGGAAGAGATAGTGGCTGTCAAGTATGGAGAAATGAGGTTTGTGGCAAGATGGTCTGAGCTGAGACTGGTTGAAACATACAAGAAGCTTGAAGAGAATTGAAAAACTGATCCCACACTACCAAGAAAACCAAATTATTCTGGTGCACCAGTGGATAGAAGATCTCAACAGACCTTTTCACTTGAAAACTTACTTGCAACATCTGATCTATCCATTGCTGCCCAGAAACAATACAAAAGACAGAAGCAGATGTCTAAAGATGATGAAAAAGAGTTTGCTCACACATTTGTGAAAGAAGGGATCTTCAACCAAGTCCATTACTTCTCTGACCCTATCTCTTAAGAACTCAAAAGAATCATTGGCAGACCTCCATCACCAAACTCATCCCAAATAAATCTGTAACTCAATAAATCCTCATATTCAAAAATTCTAAAGTGGAAGGTCAACAAAGACACCCGCGAATTGACTCTGCTCAGGTCTGATGGAGAAGCTCAGAAGTTAAGAATGCATGATGCATATGGTCTGTGTACATATGATCTCCAAGACCTTCTAAACTTAGAGCTTGAAAGAGATGAAGGAAGACTTATTCTCCTTAAACTTGGTAGGCTAGGTTTCGCAATTCAGAAAGGGGTGGCGGCGCAGCTTGTTGCACGTCTACCTTCTATTATGATGTAACTTTCGTATTTTGTTTTAAAAATTGAATATCAATGAAACCAATTTTCAGAGAAAAAAAAACAAGAGAAAATTAGAGAGAGTCTGACGAGGAATAAAGATCAGCAATAAAGGTTGAGTTTTGGCATCATCTGTTCTAGGGGAGATTGTTGGGTTTGCTGACCTTGAGAAGAACAGATGATCTGAAAAGCCAAAACATACTATATATATGATCCATAATAAATCAGTGTTTTAATGTTATTCCGCCCAAAAGACTGTTGACTTCTAACAACTGTTGTTCCTCCTAATAATTGCTGGTATACAAGTGTTGATCACAAAGAACTGTTGAAGAAACAACTGTTGAGCTAAAGACTGTTGAAGAGAAGGTTTGTTGGAGCCAACAACACTTAGGCTCCAACAGTGGATACAAGCCATCAGAGTTTTACCCATCAGCTGTTTAGTCATCAGAGCTTTCCTATGTAACAGTGTCTATATCCATCAGTTGTTTTATGTTGTTATATATCTGTTAGATGTCACTATCTTAGGTGACGTCAGCCATAGGTCATCAGAGGTTTAGTTTGTCTATAAATAGAACAGTGCATGTACTGTTCTATTCATCACTCAAACATTCTCTCAGACAAACAACTGTGAGTGATCAGGCTGAGAGGGTGTAATTGTGTAATCATTCAAATCCGGGTTGACTAATGAGAAGTTTGATTCTAAAACAATTATCTCGTTTGTTTTGATTAATAGTTTACTATTTCCACTACACTTTCCATATTTGTTTATCTTCATTCGTATTTCATATATTAACTATCAAAACAAATAAAACTTAGATCCTAACAGACGACAATGTCTTCGATCTCTTTACAAAACTGGTTGATCGAGTTAGTTTTGCCACTCTTTTAGCATTGCTGAAAATATTTTTCTTCGTTTTAACTTTGTAAATTTGTTCTTTAAATTTTCAATTTTAAGCACAAATTTAAGGGGATGTACCCTATGAAAAATACAAAAAGAATAAAAAATTCATAAAATACAAAAATAGAGTCTTTTCAGTATTGCATTTTTTTTGTCCCGAAAAATCCAAGAAAAATACAAAAACAATAAAAAAAATACAAAAAATTACAAAAAGAATGTCTTTGCTATCATGCGGGAAATGAAATAATTTTTCACAAATGGATTAAAGCTGTCTCATGTAAAGCGAGTATCCAAACGGTTTGGCTCTGGTCTAATATACTGGTAGACTTGGTCCTGACGACTGGAAAAATGACTGATCTTGTGAAGCACTTAAAGATAAGGTATGACCTCGGTAAGGAACATCACTTGGAATCGAGTACAATTTCTATTTGAATACTTGTGTGATGTCCCAAAGCATAACAATGTGGTCTAGGTCTGAAACCTTGTCTGAAAACTCGTGTATCTCCTCTGTTTTGCGTAAGCAAGGACCTGGAGACGCTAGGCAACAAAGGTCTTCTATTGCATCCTGATATATGCTGACTTAGCCTCTTTGTTGTCGTGCTGTAGATCAAATTTCACCAAAAAGAGACCTTTGTGTCCAATGATGTCCTGGCTGTCCCTCTACTGCATCCAGATATATGATGACCTGGACATATTCAGGATGTCACAAAAGAGACCCTCTAGAGTCCAAAACCCATGGTCTATATCATTTGAGAAATCAATTGATTTGTATATAACACAATATCTATTGTTGATCTATTCTTTTCTCTTCTCAACCCAGTCCTAGTCAAGGTTTCAAAATTCTAAAACAGATATTGTGAAAAATATGATGTATGGAAACTACTGGCATGATAGAATGTACCATCTATGGTTCTGGGAATTGATTGTGACTTACCTGAGTGCTCATTTTTATTACACCAAAACATGATAAGATGATATCACGGGTTGTCATATAAAAAGGCCTAAGGAAATAAGTTTAAGTGGACAAATATACCAGTAATTGCTAAGACCGGCCTAAGTAGATCAGTGTTGATAAGTGTAATTTGGCATGAAACACAGTGATTTGATCCCGTAAGCAAATTGTGTAAAGTTTTGTTTAGAATAGAAGTATCTTAGTTTTGTGTGTTTCTTAGTTTAGTTTATTTTAATTTTTGTTTCATTCTTATAAAAAAATTTGACCAGCTCATGACCCAACTAGGACCAACTTTTATTAAAAATCCACCTAAAAAGTTTTTGACAGTATTAGGATTGGAGCCAAGCCCACTACACTCTTAGTGGGCTCCAAAAAATCTCACCTTTTGTACTTCTTTGGTTGGAAAAAGAAAAGTCTTGATTTCACTTTCTCTAATGAAACAGATGGTTTCTTACATTAGAAACTGATTCATCTCTCTCACAGACACACACAAACACACACTTTACTTTCAAAAAGGCAAATCAGTGATCGGAGCTAGAATAAACTGAATCATGTCCTTCTTGCCGGCCAAAGGAACGTTTTCTTTGCTCGGTAATGATCCAGTGAATGTAGATGTTGATCGACAATCGCCGGTGAACCGAAAGTTTTGTTTTTTATGTTCAAGAACCGAGTGTAAGTGATGAGTTTTTATGATGAAATGGCGATCGTTATGGTTGATTGTCGTCTAAATCTTTGTCAAAGTCATGTTTAAACTGAAATAGTTGTTGATAAAATTTTAAATCATCGTGGAAGATGATGTAAAGGTTTGCCAGTTTCTCCAATGAATCCGTTTCCTTTATTGCCAGGAAGTGGGCCGATTTGGTTAAACGGTCCACGATAACCCAAATCATGTTATGGCCCGTTGGCGTTCTAGGAAGCTTTGTAATAAAATCCATGGAAATCCCATCCCATTTCCACATTGGAATTTCTGGCTGTTGAAGTAGGCCTGAAGGTTTTTTATATTCAATCTTAACCTTCGCACAAGTCAAGCACTTACTAACATAAGTGGCTATCTCAGCTTTCATGTTTGGCCACCAGTAAAGAGTCTTAAGATCTTAGTACATCTTGTCCGAACCAGGATGCACCAAATAGTGAGAGGTATGTGCTTCGTCAAGCACCAGTTGTCTGAGATCCCCAAATCGTGGTATCCAGACTCGATCCATGAAGTACTGTAGGCCATCCGTTTTTAGTTCCAAGTGCTTATCAGCACCATGTAGGGTCTCAAGCCCGATGTTTTCTTCCTTCAAGGCCTCACCCTGGGCTTCACGTATCTTATCTGGAAGATGAGAATGGATGGTGAGTTGTAAAGCTCGCACCCTTCTGGGTTTTGTTTCCTTTCGACTGAGGGCATCAGCTACTACATTAGCCTTCCCTGGATGATACTTGATGGCACAATCATAATCGTTCAAAAGTTCAACCCAGCGACGTTGTCGTATGTTCAGCACCTTCTGATCAAATATATGCTGAAGGCTCTTGTGATCAGTGAAAATTGTGCACTTCGTTCCATAGAGGTAGTGTCTCCAGATTTTGAGAGCGAAAACCACCGCTCCCAGTTCCAAATCATAAGTGGGGTAATTCTTCTCATGGACCTTCAGTTGCCGCGATGCATATGCAATTACCTTATCACGTTGCATCAGTACGCACCCTAAGCCTTGGATAGACGCATCACAGTATACTACAAAGTCCCCTATACCCTCAGGCAACGATAGTATCGGTGCACTGCAAAGTTTGGACTTTAGTAGCTGAAAGGCAGATTCTTGGGCATCTCCCCACTTATAAGTAATACCTTTCTGTGTTAGGGCGGTGAGAGGTTGAGCGATCTTAGAAAATCCCTCGATAAATCTACGATAGTATCCCGCGAGACCAAGAAATTGGCGCACTTCAGTAGGGGTCCTAGGAGCCTCCCACTTTTTGATTGCGTCAATCTTGGCTGGGTCAACATGTATTCCTGTCTCGTTAACCACATGCCCAAGGAATTGGACCTCTCGAATCCAAAAATCACATTTAGAAAACTTTGCATACAGCTGCTCATTCCTCAGTAGTTCCAAGATTAACCGCAGGTGCTGCTCGTGCTCCTCCCTGCTCTTGGAATAGATCAATATGTCATCTATGAACACTATGACGAATTTGTCCAAGTAAGGCTTGCACACACGGTTCATTAGATCCATGAACACCGCAGGTGCATTAGTTAGCCCAAATGGCATAACCAAAAACTCATAATGCCCATAACGGGTTCGAAACGCCGTTTTCGCCACATCCTCTTCTCGGACTCTCAGCTGATGGTACCCCGACCTCAAATCAATCTTAGAGTAGAAGCTCGACCCTTGCAGTTGGTCGAACAAATCATCAATACGAGGCAAAGGATATCGGTTCTTAATCGTTACCTTGTTCAACTCCCGATAATCTATGCACATACGAAAGCTCCCATCTTTCTTCTTAACAAACAGAACTGGAGCTCCCCATGGCGAAGAACTGGGTCTAATGAAACCCCTATCCAATAGCTCTTGGAGTTGGGTAGATAGTTCTTGAAGCTCCCCTGGTGCTAAACGGTACGGTGCGCGTGCAACTGGTGCTGCTCCGGGTGCAAGGTCAATCTGGAACTCCACTTGACGAACGGGTGGGAGTCCAGGTAATTCCTCTGGAAAGACATCTTGGAAATCTTGGACCACTGGGATGTCCTCAATTCTAGTTTCCGTTTCAGCTCGAGTATCAGATATGTTAGCCAAAATGGCCGGACAGCCCTTGCGAATACACTTCTGGGCCTTCAGATAGGAGATGATGCCCACCATGGCACCACCTCGATCACCCTGTATGCATAAGAGTTCTCCACTTGGGAGGGGAATGCGAACAATTTTCTCCTGACAGAGAATTTCCGTGCGTTGCTTGGACAACCAGTCCATGCCAACCACAAGATCAAAGCTACCTAGGGTGATAGGTAAGAGGTTGATGGCAAACAATTGCCCGTTCAACTCGAGCTTACAGTCACGATGTATATGGGTTACCTCGACAGGCTTCCCATCAGCCAGTTCAATAGAGTATGGGGTATCTAGAAGAGTAGGAACCATCCCTAATTGTTTACTAAGTTTTGATGAAACAAAACTATAGTCCGCACCAGTATCATATAAAATAGAAGCAAGAGTGTCGTTCAAGGAACACGTACCCGTCACGACGTTGTTATCGGTCCTAGCCTCTCTAGAGCCAATCACGAATGCTCTACCACGAGCCCCGTTGTTGTTCCCGTTGTTGTTGTTCCCAGCATTGGTGGTGTTGTTGTTTCCTGCCCTGTTACCACCACCGTTGTTGGTGTTACCCCTGTTGTTGCCATTACCATTACCGTTACCATTCAGTTGTGGGCAGTTCCTCTTGAAATGATTTTCACTCCCACATTGGTAACAACCTTTACCACCACTCTGCTGTTGCCCTTGCTGCGCAGCTGGCGGATTTCCCGGGATAAACACCCTGCAGTCCTTCTGCTTATGACCCATCTTGCCGCATCGTTCACACTTATTGTTGCTACACGCTCCAGTGTGATGCCTACCACACCTGTTGCACTTAGGTAAAGTCCCCTCATAACCTCCCTGGTTGTTGTTGCGATTGTTGCTACTGCCATGGCTATCATGTCTCTTATTCTGTTGCTGCTGCTGACCGCCATTCCCTGGAGGTTTGCCAGATGCATTCTCCCACTTCCTCTTGTTTTCATTGGTACCAGAAGATGAAGTACCACGAGGAGGTAACACTCCCTCTTCCACCTTCTGATCGGTCAGTTGATGAGCCATCCTAATAACTTGCTGGATGGTATTGAGATTAGCAGCAGTGACCATGCTCTTAATCTGGGGCACCAAGCCCTTGATATACAACTCAATCCTCTTGTAGGGCGGGTTGGAGTAATTTGGGCACATAGCTGCCAGTTCATGCGATCTGGTGGTGTACTTCTCAATCTCCGATCCCACCATCTTTAGATTGAGATACTCAGTTTCTAACTTCTGAATTTCGTCTCGAGGACAGTATTCCTCCTTCATTAGTTCCTTAAAATCTGCCCAAGGTGTTGCGTTAGCCACTTCCACACCTAGCATCTGCACTTGAGAGTTCCACCAGGTTAATGCCAAGTTCTCGAGAGTAGCAGTGGCATACTTCACCCTGTCAGCTGGTGGACAGTTACACATTGCAAAGCAAGATTCCAGTTTCTCGAACCACCGCAGTAGTCCGACAGCCCCTTCAGATCCACCAAAGTTATGAGGCTTGCAGTCCATGAAGGACTTGTAAGTGCAGGCTGGAGGGTGATGTCCAGGTTGACCTGAGTGTAAAAGCGAAGGAATCACGAATGAATAAAAGAGCGTAACGTTGGAGCATAGAGGAAAGTTTAGAGCAAGGTAAAGTTACCAGCTTGAAAAGCTGCGATAGCCTCTACTATCCTGTCATTGATAAGGGCATTCAACTTCGCTTGAGTCATGTTGATGTTGCGTCTCCCGTGTCCTCTTCCCGCCATAGTAATTCTACATTTACACTATACTCATGAGAAAACAATAATATGTCCCACATACAATCGTTCACACAGTACAAGTAAACTAGAATGTAAATAACATGCGCGAGAATAGAATAAAGAATTTTTAAGTGATAGTAGTAAATAAGAATTCAACCACAAAACAAAGAATCCTCAAGTCTCACAACGTTAGGAATGAACAAAAGTCATAATACTAATATATGAATACTAAAAAAATATATAAGGAATTAGTCGTCGTCGTGATCCATGGAGATGCATGACCCCTCATCCTCGCTCTCATCCTCAATCTCTATCTCCAATGGCTCCTCCTCCTCAGGCTCAAACTCTTCCTCGAGCGCCGCATCCAATGCTGCCTCGAGGTCATCAAATCCCCCAACTGCAGGCTCTTCCTCGGGATCCTCTTCCGGATCCTCCTCAGGATCCTCCTCTGGATCCCCCTCTGGTTCTGCACCATTCTGAGCTAGAGCTTCCTTGAGCTTGTTACTGACCAGGGTCAACTCCTCCCTTAACAGTGCTGTCTCCTGAATAGCAAGCGATCTCTCGTGTCTATCTTCTGCAGCTTCCCTTTCAACCATTTCCAATTTACTACTAACCTTCTCCAATTTACTATTAGTCTTTTCCAATTCACCAAACAAGTGGTCAATCTCTCTTTCCATACGCTTAATAGATCCATCGGCATTCTGCCTCCAAGACTGAAATTGCCTCACTGCATTATAGGCATTCTCTAGCTCTGTGTGTACGTGCCTAACCATCCCTGCCAGAGACCTCTCCAATGAGTCAATAATGGGAGGGACCTGATCTGGCACTCCGTACCCTACAACCCACGAATGTAACATATTTGCGAACCACACCCAGCGATTTGTATTCTCCTCCGAGTTCCCTGTCTGTGCTGGTTGTTCGTACGGGTTCAAAGACGTGTTTTGCGAACTTCCAAGAGGGTGATAAGAAGAGTAATTACGATGAGCGGGTTTAGTCATGTTTTTCCTGCAATACGTTAGATCAGCATACGTATCCAAGAAATGGCTAGTAGTGTGCTGCGAATAGTGAGTGTACTAATACTTATGCTATGATGATTATAGTCTAGATGCAAATCCTAGTTCACTATAACCAATGTCTCTGATACCAATCTGTCACACCCTCAAATTTCCACTGCGGGGTTTATACCGCGAGGCGCATGACAAACCAGGACCCCATAGCCATAAGTCACATGAACGACTCTAAATGCCCAACCATTTAGTTCGTTATTGTAAAAACCAAGTTTTAAAATTTTAACCAAACCAATAATGGTATAGCGGAAGCGAATGAAAAATAGTAAATAAAGTTTGCGCAAAACACCGCGCCCAAAACCAAATAAATAGTAACTGTGCAAAATAGTTTAAATGTTTAAGACCCACGAAATGATGCATGACCTAACTGTGCTCCGTTCCTAGTTACCTGCAAAAGCATGATATCGTGTGTCAACATAAAGTTGGTGAGTTCACAAAGTAAATAAAATTAATATGCAAATGCGCTGGTTTTCCAAAAACCACGTAAGTAAAGTAATAACATAGGTCCTCCAGACCAAAAAGATAAAGAGTTGTCAGTTTAAGTGTGTCAGGGGTAGCTAGCCCACTCAATGTAACTAAACAAGATTATTGGGAAACCTTCAGAAAATTAGTTATTTGCCTCAATGACTGGCGTCTATCAACACCAGTCGGAAATTGTGGTCAGAAGTTCATGCCCGTGCCTCAAGCACCTCAGACATGAGGTTGCTGCATCAACCTAATAGCGCTATCAACTAATACCCCGTTCGCCTCCAGCGATTAACCCAATAATATGCAAGGACTTTCAATGATAGAGTGTTTAGATTACAAAGGACCAATAAGTTTTAAACTGACCGAAAACCCGATCCACACCCGGAATCGTAAAACCGACCCACACAAGGAGTCAAAACCAGACCCACACAAGGAGTCATACCTGAGTAGTCCCAAATGGACTAGAAAACGTTTACCAAAGTTGTCTCTAATCCGAGACGCATGCTTTTGAGAAAAAGAGTATTGAAACTCAGCTTAACGTACAAGCAAAAGAAATCCGAACCGCAAATAAAATATGCTACCGACACCCTAATAACAGTGTCACTATGTGAGTATAGGCGTAATATCATTACACCATACAACTCGTTTGTCCAAGGCGTTTTAAACGTTCAAAAGTGTGTGTGTGTGACGCCTAGTGACTCTACATGCAATAGTAAACCCTACGGACTCGTTGGTGAATGTATTGGTTACAATTAGTTTCTTCATTCCACATGTGTCTCAAACAAGTGTACTTCAGTTACATGTAAATTCCATACCATTTAAGACCTCAATTAATCACATAAGCACATAATACACAATCTGTGTTTTCAGGACAGATTGTGCGCCATCAAAACGAATTTATTTAAAATAGTAAATCAGTGAGTTATCCTCCCAAATTTTTACTGAATTTTCTTTGGGATTTAGTCAACAATTCTTATTTTTGTTTTCTCTTAAATCCAAACACAAAAATAATTAAAATTCGTCTAATTCAGCTATGTTTAGAAAACCTTCCTAACAGGTCAGTTTGGTAGATAAATTCCCAAAAATTGTGTATTCATCCAAACGGGATGAATCCACTTGGAAAACTCATATTACTCCAATATTAACCTTCTGTAAAAATTTCACAACTCAACTCTTTATAAAACTTGAGTTATGATGTTTCAAAGTTGACTCAGTTTGATACTCGAAATTCTGACCTGACCTATTTTCAATGAAAATTCCAAAAATGACTTAACCGACGTCCAAAACACTTGATTTTACCCATTATGAAAAGCTAAGACCAAGTGTGACTCAACCATGCAAAGAAAATACCAAAATCATTATGTTAAGGCCATGTTACAGCCCCTACAAGTTCGTCTAATCATTCTGTCCAGATTTTAGTTTCGCCTAAATCATACTTTAATCGACTACCGTGTGCATAAAAACAATCAACAAACATCAATCATCATTACCAAACATCCCTAATACTTATTATGATCAGATTCTACTACTAAACATGCAAAGATCACAACTTTAAAGACCAAAACATCAATAACTTGCGCAACAAGTATCCTATGATGTTAATAATCGTTTATTATTATGTTTGATCCGTTTAATCTTCAAAAACTTCATGTTTTAATGATTATTAAAAACTTTCAGACCTGGACAAACTTTGTTACATGATTTTCATAATAAAAACACAAGATAGAAGCGTAAAGAATCAAAGATTATACCCTTGGCTCTTCGATTCGATCAACCGTGCGCCTTTGGAGCTTCCCAATTGATGATCTTGAGCCTTAGCAGGAGCTTTAGGGTTAATATTTCGTGTGGGGCAGTGAGGGGGCGATTAGGGTTGAGTTTAGGGGTTGCATGGGGGTTAAGGCTGCTTAAATAGGAGTTTAAGGCGGTTTAAACCCGTCAAACACGAGCGAGCGGCCGCTCGGGCCCTGTGAGCGGCCGCTCACAGGTCCGAGGCCCTCGTTCGTGTCTCGTTTCATCACCCGACGTGTTATCCTTTGACGTTTTCATTATTTCGGACCGTAACAAGTGCAACCCCATGCGTTAAGACCCTAATCAACCTCATACTCCACTTTTAGTGATTTTTATTAACGTATTCGGTTTAGCTTCACATAATCACGTATGGTTTTCACATAAGTTCATCAAATATCACAGAGACACATAAGTTCGTTATTCACCAACGTCGTTCACTAATCATGTACCCGATATTAACTCACAACAATGCACCTATATCCTATCTAGTTAACCCTAGTTAAGTATAATGCAAGGAACGTAACTAGAGTTTAGTTAAAGTGAGAACCTGAATTTGCGGGGTATCACATATATAAACTATACTTATTTATATAAAGACACAAAAATGTATATATATATATATATATATAGTCCAACTAGTTTAGTCCGAGGTCCAACAATACCAAGTCACGCTTTATATACTTATCAATAATAATATTGTCGGTTCGTTTCGCGAGATAACACTATTTATATATTCGTATCTATATACTAGCAGTGTGCCCGCGCGATGCGGCGGGGAACACATATACTTCTAAAGATGTGCATAGTTTGGTTCAGTTCGATTATTATCCTCAACCAAAATCAAGCTGAAGTCATTGGTTAATAGATAGTCGGTTTTTAGTTTGGTTTAGTTAATTTTGGGTAATAACTAAAACCAAACTTTGGCTAAAAATTTTTCTTATAAGTATATGAAATGAAGTACAAATACATGACATTGAGGTATAAAAGCTAAAAGTATATGAATGATATGGTATCGGTTAACTAATGGCACAAAAAAACCGACAACCAAATTTAAGTTAATTCTGTTTTTAATTGATTTCGAGTCGGTGTCATGTGTTTTTTGTTTCTTTTTTGGTTAACCGTTCAATATTTTGCTCATCCCTACATATTGTTAATCATGTAACACATCAGATTTTTTTAATTAAAAAAAACAATACTCTACTCAAATTAAAGAAAATGACGTGCTCGTTTTTGTGATGTATTTTTCTTTTTAAATAACTAAAATGTAAATGTGTTGAAAAAATCAATTTACCCTCGTTTTAAGGTTGTAGATGAAAAAATTTAGAAATTTTAGGTGGTTTAAAATATCCTTGTGAGATGCCATAAATAAACAAATAAAAAATCATTATCACTAAGCATTCAACAAACAAAAATTTCAAATGGTTAACGTGTTATGTTTTTTTGTGATTGAAAAAAATATATCATTCTATAATTAGATTAAAAATAATAAATGTTCACTTTATGGTATAATATTTTTAAATAATAATGTGTGAAAATTTAAAACCCATTAATATCTTAGAGAAATAAATCGACAATATATGTATTATAGGATATGGTTTAGGTTTATGTACAAATGCTATTTTTCGTATAAAGTGTGAGAAGTCTATGTAGTCATTGTGTTTTAAATTTTGGCTATGATGTTTTCGCTTCCTTTTGCGTTGTATTGTATAGAAAAACACAAAACGTAACAATTTAAAACACAATCAAATATATTCTAGACATGAAATTTAAAACATACCGTTTACTTTCTTCATATGGTGTTTTAGATTGTATGTCTAAAATACATTAATTAGTGTTTTAAATTGTTAAGTTTTGTGTTTTTCTATATAATACTATGTCTAAAGAATATAAACATCATGCCTAAAATTTAAAACACAACGTCTATGTAAACTTCTCACACTTTATATGAAAAATGTCTTTTATACAGAAACCCCATGTAGGACAGTATCATATGTTTAAAAAAATTGCAAGTTAATTAGACTTTTAAAATTATGTAAACTTACTTTTTTGTACTACTTATATGTTATTATATAAGATATAGCATAAGTAAAAAAAAAAAAAAGAAACCACAAATTTACTTTACTTTATTTTGTCTATATGTTTGATATGAATTTTATTGAAAATGAAGTTATATCCGATATGAACAAAACAGATGTTGACTCCCCAAGGACAAAGTTTGAAAAGATGCACAAGAAACGATGGACTACTTATGTATGTAAGTAACATTAAAACAAAGAAAATGTTAAAACATCTTTAGAAACAAACAACCAACAGATTTGCCTTTCTTTCACAATAGAAGTGTGATACTTTGAACTTCATGTCTGATAAACCTATACTTTCCACTTCTTCCTTTTGTTATTAATTATAAATTATGCTTCCCCATGTTGTTTCATTTTACATACGAATCCATTTAAAACAAAGATGTTAAAATAACATTAAGAGAACCACTGATTTCATAACTAGACTGAACAATGAACCATTACTAATCAACTTTGGTCGTTTTGTCATCTATGGTGCATGTTGACTAATGCATGCCTTTGTTTTTTCGAACATGTATGGGATCCTCACATGTATTTCCCTCTTGACTACTTTTAGGTTTCTTTGGATAATGAGCAAACACAGAAAAGCAATCAAACCTATATATATATATATATATATATATATATATATATATATATATATATATATATAATATTATATAATGTAGGTTTTCGAGGATAAATTATCCTATTTAATAAATATATATGTATATTGATTATTATATACTAAATTACGTGAATAACTAAAGCTGGACTCTTCCTTAGGAATATACATTTTACATAACTTGTTTTTTTGTTAGAAACGAAAAGGCAAACCAATGAACCACACAAGCCACCTCTGACTTTGTGTCTTCTCTTTCTAGGAACTCTTCCTCATCTCTGTTTAGATCTGCAATGTTCAAATCCATGAGGCATCCGTGGAAGCAACATACGCTAATGATGGACCGACAACCCATAGCAACCGTAGGGACTCCGTCATTACAACGCAGCTGATGTCAACTTCACGGTTCTAACATCAAACACAGACAGACCTAGATGCCGTCAACACGCACTCTCACTTTCTCTCTAAATGTTCAACGACAACTCAACACAGAAGGGGTGGTTGTCGGACCCAGCTCAGCAGGTTTTCAGGCGTTGGTGTGGTTGCAGTGTAAGGTGGATACGGGGGTGGTGTTCGTAGGGATATGTGAGGTTACAACATACCACCAATAAACAAACAAATCTGCTTCTTCTTTCAATCTGTTGTATGGCGTTAGGGTTGGAGTGGGTAGTGGTCAGAAGCTTGAGGGTGTCGGTGGTGAGTATGAGGGAAGTTGTTTATGGTGGGGAACGGTGGAGGGTGTCGCATGTTATTTACGGCGGAGGTGGGATGGCTGGTCGTTGTTAATCCGTGTGTTGATAGTTCGAAGGTGGTCTACGGTGGTGAATGGTTATGTTTAACAAATTCAGGTTTGTGATGTGTATTTGAATCTCATAGAGAGAGAAAGTGATAAGCATGGGCGTGTAGGTTTTTGGTTGAGGGGGAATTTGTTTATGTAAGTAGTTGGAGGATGCTATGATTGGTTGGTGGTAGACTGATGCGGATCATGATCTATAACCGTTAAATTTGTATAGTAATATTTGAACCATGAAGATTGCATAAGTGTATGGGTGTCTTAGTATGTATGTGTTGAAAATTAAGACATTTGGTTAAATTACTAATGTGCCCTCCTAATATGCTTTATATAATAGTATAGATATTTATTTATAACTACGATCACACAAAATAAATACAAGAGATTAATTAGTTATACCATGTCGTTCGCGCCAACGCCGTCTCGCACAACGTGCTGACCAGATATTATGGTTGACCAAATCTAATTGTTGACCACGTTTAACCGAAGATTGACTGAGTTGACTAGCTGTTGACTTGGTTGACCGCGACCCATTTGCCTCAACCCGAACCTTATCTATCCCAAGCCAAAGCCCGAACTGTGACCCATACCGAGACCCGGTCTCGTACCGAATTTGACCCGAAGACCAAAACCACCAACTTTGACCCAAAACAACCAAATCGAACCCAAGCCATAACCAAGACCACGCACCAACATCTGAATCATCTGGACCCGACCAGAACCCCGAACCCGAGCACCATGTTGGACCCGAACCTAACCCGAGTCCCAACTGAAACCATCGTACCAAGCTATACCTGAACCGGACCAATGAACCACCACCGCCGCTACCTTCTACAACCACCACCATCTCCGGCCAACACAGCCATAACCACCACTGAGCACCTCGAACCCGACCAACAAAGATGAGACCCAACCTAACCTGACCACAACCACCATGAGTCCACCACCAAACCACCCGAAAATCACCATCAAAATAGCCATGTTCGTCACCCACAACTAGCCTCCGCTTCTCAAACCCACCACCATGCTGACCGGAGACCAACCCGCACAAACTGAACCGGGTCTGGCCATATCAGGCATGTGCGACCCAAGACCCGAACTGAACTGGCTTTGAACTTGAGTTCCTGAACCAACTTACCTGGTCCCCGAACCTGCCGGATCTGAAACAATGGTTTCCCTCCACACCCATCTTCTGCAAAAACACCACGCCGCCACCACCTCTGAACCACGAACAACCACTCCTGCCCCTTTTTCAGCGCCGCCACCACCAACAATGGTGGTGGTTAGCCGTTTATGTGTTCCAGAGAGAGAGAGAGAGAGTGAGACGAGAGAGTGAGAGAGATGGTAGAGAGAGAGAGAGAGAGCTCGATGAGAGAGAGTAGAGAGAGAGAGAGGTGAGCGGCTGACAAAAATGAAGGTAGAAGAAGAATAAAGGGTTTTTATACTTAGGGTTTAGGTAGGTGGGTTTCTACCGCATATCGAACCCGTTTTAACGTCTCGCGCATCGGTTTTATTTTGGGCTTGATAACTCGCTACAAAAACTAGTCGGTTTTGTTCGTAACTAAAAATAATAATAAACCGAGTAAAAATATATGTATATTCGTCGACTGGCACGTGCGTTCGGTGCACGCGTTTATATCACGTTAATTAAATCGGTCGTAGTTTTGATTGTTAAAACGATCAATAAACTTCCGAAACTTTATAATTAACAATATTTAAAGAAAAAAAAAATTATTTCACATAATAAAATCACATCAGTATAAATCGGAAGTTGCCGGTTGTCACAGCAGGTACAAGCTCGGAAAGTGATAGGTCCGACCCGAAGAGACGTCCATACCATCTCCATGCCTTATCCTTGGTGTTTCAATAGGCAACATCAAGACTCTATCATACATGTGGGTAACAAACAGAGCAAAAGACTATTGCAAACCGTATAACATCTCAATGTAATTATTATTACTACTTTAATTAGCAAATTGTGTTTTAGAGGGTAGAAACACTATTGCAAACCGTATAACATCTCAATGCATTCCTTTTTAGTTTGGTACAAAGCGCCTATGCATGATTTTATATGTTTCCACGTTTCTTTGATTTGCCAAGTGCAAATTAATTGCCATTCGACTACCAAAACCTCACTCTTTCTTTTCTCACTCTTATAAAACTCAAGCCCTAGCTATTCACACCCCACCTTCTATTTCAACCCTTCTGAAGCGCCTCGCTATGGCAAAGTGAGGCGCTTCGGGTCAAATCAAACGAGGTGGTACGAGATGACAGAAAAAGCTGATTTTTTTATCCAAAGCGAGGCGCTTTGGATCAGGGGTTTAATTTGGGTTGTTTTTGATGTTTTGAAGTGTTTTATTTATTTGTTTAATAAAATATTGATATTAAGTATCCACCCCACACGCGGTAAGACAAAACCAGGCCTAAGAGAGTACACTCATTCGAACAAGGTCTGCATGAGTATTATTAATAAAAGAGAGTATGTGATGAGAGTATCTGCAATATTTGAAAATTATCATTTCTTGACATGCTTGGTAACAGAGATGAACACTTTCTTCTTTTGTTCTAAAATATTTGTTAGTTTTTAATGTTGTTCTAGTCTTTTCTACTTTTAGAAAAAGGTATGCATGAGTATTATTAATAAAAGAGAGTATGTGATGAACAATAGAATCAGGAAGCTATGAAATCCAATCCATCTCTACACTTAATTTCACGAGCTAACTACTAAAACATTATTATAAGAATTATACAAACAGTGACAAAAAATTATTATTTATTTATTTAATTATTGTAAAAAAATTATAAAAAAATTTAAAACAAGTTAATAACCCTAATTAAACTATAATTAATAAAATGTGAAGACCTTGAACTTCGAATGCGATATGCGCATTAAAAATAATTTATAGTGTGAAATTGTAGAGTAAAATATGTAACATATTTTTAGGTTTAAAGTCTTTCTTGGTATGCACGTTAAATTTCATTAAATAAGTGAAAAAGGCGAATGAATCCGCTTGGAGTCTAAAGCTTCGCACGTCATCTTGGTCGAACTCATGTTCCTACATTCGTCCCGTGCGTGTTAGGGTCTGAAATTTTAGGGCTTTTTAGTGGGTTTTTCCAAGACTTCATCCTTGTGCTTTGTAAGGACTTTACGGGGAATGGGTTGAAGGAGTGTGTTGCAAATATAATAATAATGTAAATAATAATAATAATAATGTAATAAGTTATGGTTTCGAATGGTTGTTTGGTTGTTTTATGAAGGTTTGATCGATATCATCCATACAGAGTTCGTTATACTGGTTGCGGAAAGAAATCAACAATAGGACCGTCATAGATTTTCAACTTATAAAAGAACATAAACACAATCATATGACCCATGATGAGAGCTTTAAGTTGTGATAGACAAAGATAATAGGAAGAAGATCAGAGCTCCAAAAGCAAGTGTGAAGATCAAGAGAAAGCAAGTTGAAGAAGAAGATGAACAGTGCTCCAACATAACTTACACCGGCTTGAGATATGAGTTTGATTAGATTAAATCTCTCTGATCCATAGTATCCACTTTCACCTGAAGCTTTACTTTCCTACCTCTGTTTTGAATTGTTTCTTTATAAAGTTTTCGATGTCATTGTGAGTAGATAAATTTCGTTGAATAGTGACTTTTTAATGTTCTTTATATATGAATACTTTCCTACCTCTGTTATGAATTAGTATATAGAGAGCAAACCAACAAACATCGTTCAAAATTTCAACTTCCCGCTAACCTCTGTTCCATCATCGACTATAGCAAACTGACGATTATCCTCCACGGCACTCATAATAGGCCTCTCTTTATATCACGGTATGATTTAAGGTTCCAATTTTGTTTTGTGTTGCTTTTTAATAATAAGTTTTGTGTTTATCAAACCCTAACATCTAAAATATTACGATGTCGTTTTGCTCCATGTTTAAAATATGGATCTCGTTGTCGCTACGGTTAGTGGATACCATGGATCAGAGAGATTTAAGCTAATCAACCTCATATCTCAAGCTGGTGCAAAGTTATGTTGGAGTAATGATTTATTATTGTTATTTTCTTTATTGTTATTTTATATATGTTTTGAGGGTGTAATGATGATGATGGTTATGATTTGACAGACGATTTATGAAAGTATCAAGAATCGGAAATTAGTAAAATGATTTATTAAACTATCAAGAATCGGGAATTAGTAAAATGATTTAATAATTCTTTAAAGGCTGAACACGAGTATAATCAAACAAGGGTTCTGCGTTTCGGTACGTTTTAATTGATCGGATGTGACTTCTGAAAACCACAACGATTAGATACAGAGTCCGGAAGTCCAGCATATCGATTAGACATGCAAAAATTGTATTTTGAAAAAAATATAGTTATCGACTGGGATGTCCAAGCACCACGTACAATGATTTATGAAAGTTGTAGAAACTTGGATGTTTCTACCAAAAAACACAAACGAGCAATAAACGGCCCGTAATGCCTCAAACGAATTTTGTTGGATTGGAAACAACTAAAAACAATTTAAAATGAATTAAAATTATTTTTTATCAATAAAATGTATTTAAACTGAATTAAAACAAATTAAATTTTTTTTAAAAGGCCAAAGCGACTGGCTTTGGTCAAAGCAAGGCGCTTGGCTTGCTTGATTAGACCACAGGCGCCTCGCTTTGACCATAGCCAGGCGCTTTAGTCTTTTTTTTAAAAAAAATTAATTTGTTTTAATTCATTTTAAATACTTTTTATTAATAAAAAAAATAATTTTAATTCATTTTAAGGACATCCCACTCGATACCCATATTTTTTCAAAATACAATTTTTGCCTGTCTAATCGATCTGCTAGACTTCCGGACTCTGTTTGGCGCGTTTCGGAAAGTTTAATTGATCATTTGTGGTTTTCAGAAGTCGCATCCGATCAATTAAAACGTACCGAAACACGGAACCCTTGTTTGATTATACTCGTGTTCAATTTAAAATTTGTTTGTATTTTTGGTAGAAAGGAACTAGGTTGTAAATATAATAATAATTTAAATAATAATAATAATAATAATAATAATGTAATAAGTTATGGTTAATACTCAAAGAAGTCAACCTTTGTTGACTCCTAAAAGTCTTGAAGACCAAATGATTTTTGCAAGAAACTTGAAACAAGGTATGGATATGGAGAATATGCAATGAGATGATTTTGTACAAGATTCCAATAGATCACTGCTTAATTCCAAAACAACTGCTGTTCATGCAAGCAAGTAAAATTCAGTTGTTGGACATTGTGATCAGGAGAATTCATATGGAAGTTGCTATAATAGTAAATCGTTACATCCACACATTCCCTCAACACAAGCTTTGTCATCAGAGTATATGTCAACAATGAAGGCAACCTGAAAACATCGAACTCCGAAGTGGGTCACTATTCATATATAAAGAATATTAAAAAGTCACTATTCAACGAAATTTATCTACTCACAGTGACATCGAACACTTTACGCAGGTTTGCTAGAGGGTCACTATTCATCAGAGTTTCCAACCACTAATACCATACAATGGCCATGTTTGAAATGGAGAATTCCTATGGAAGCTCCTAAAATAGTTAAACAAAAGCTGAAATGGATGGAACATTTGTTAATTTAATGAGATTTGGGGTTGGATCATAAGCAAAAGGTAGACCACACCACTACGCGTAGTTTTAGGTAAGAACATTGTGGATGATGATGATGATAATAACTTCTCTCCAAATTCTAATTGCACCGAATCTAGTCTTCAGGTAAGTCCACATGGTTAATCATCTATACATTCCATGGGTTTGTGTCCAATGCAAGGATCTTCGAATGCGGTATGCGCATTAAATTTCATTAAATAAAAGTTTTTTTCTTTATTTATTACTTGCAGCTATGATGGATTGATTGATTGTTACTCTTGATAGCCATTGTAAAGTTGAGAAACTTGATTTTTAGGTAAGGACATTATGAATAATGATGAAAAACGGTGGAATTGGAATTGGAATTGGAATTAATGTTAGGAATTGGAGTGGAACAGTTGCTTGTTGGCGCCGATCTAACTGTTTATTTCTTTCCACAACCAGTACAACGAAGTCTGTATGGGTTGCTAGTTAGCGCCGATCCGACTGTTGATTTCTTTCCACAACGAGTACAACGAACTCTGTATGGGTTGCTTATTAGCGCTGATCCAAGTGTTGATTTCTTTCCACAACTAGTACAACGAACTCTGTATGGGTTGCTTGTTAGAGTCGATTTACCTTCATCGTTAACAGATATTTCTTCGATAACAGGAGAATTATCTTTAATGATTCTAAGAAACTTGAAGGAAGAGGTACCTTGAAGATTAGATTCGGTGCAATCAGAATCTGAAGAGAAGTTATCATAATCATTATGCACTGGTACAGAATGGTGAATGAGCAGCTGAATATTATATTACAATAATATTACCTTGAGAAAAAACTTGTGTTTGAAGCCTAGTTCTTTTGGCAACAGGTACAGAAAAGTTGTAAATGTTCATTGTAATTGGTATCATCAAACAAAATAATGGTTACTTTTAGTTTAGATTTTGTTAGGACTTTAAATAGAGTAGATGGAAGGTTAGTTATTACTCTGCACTTCAAGTAAAAGAAGATGAAGAAGAATAAATGAAGTCTATTAATAGAGGTTAGTAGGTTATTCATTATTGGCAGGATACAAATTGTGATGTGATAGGATTTTTATAATTTTATTGGTTATACTTTTTTTTGGAATTGGAATTGGAATCATTGGTAGTTCGGTTGAGGTTCGGGTGCGTTGTATGGGAGTGGACAAACCGAGGCCTAAGGTGAATCCGTTTGGTGATGCTAAACCTAGAGAGGTTTGCTTTAGGAGAAAGGTGTGGATTATCGGAAGATTGATTTTAGAAATTGTTTGAGAATATATTTTCTTATCAAAGGATCCATAACTAAACAGTTATTTGGAATGTTCCTGATCATTACAGAAGTGGAACAATCATCTGGATGAAGAGGAATAATCTCTCGAAACGTATTACAAAGATTGATTTTAGGAATTGTTTGAGAATACATTTTCTAATCAATGTATAGACAGATTGGTTTTGATAAAAACGTTTATATGATCATACAAGTCTAACAATCCAGGTGTGGAAACCCTAGAATGTTTACAATATGATATGCAATGAATCAAACACAATCAAACAACTTTTCAATCTCCATTCTCATTAATAACTTGATAAAACTTGATTACAAATAGGTTTACAAAGATATAATTCAGTTTAAGAAAGGTCAAAACCCAGAGAGAGAAACTAGACCTGACACACAAACACAAATGGCAAAAGTTATAAACTTAACAAAATTTCCAGCTTATATAGAAGACCACATTCGACCTCTCGTCAAGGTCGAATGTGCTCCTTTGACCTGTCACTAAGCTCGAACCAAACTTCAGTCTATTGTCTTCTCCCTTCGACCTCTTCTATCTTCCTTCGACCTAACCAAAACCTTCCTTCGACCCTACGATATACCACAAAACACTTTATTTTTTTAATCCAAAGCAACTAGTCGCAATATGTATCTACAAACTCCCCTCGACTACTTCTTGGATTGTTGACGTTGATAATCAAGTGTTTTGTTCATCAATTTGATTCGTAGATTCTTTTTCTTCTCTTTCGTCATCACCGGCTCAGGTTTTGGTTTTGATTTCTTCTTCATCTCACTAACCTTTACTTTCTTTCCCAACTTCTTATCATACTCACATCCTGCATTGACATCCCAAGTGAAACACAAACATACCACACGATGGTATTTCATCGCTTGTTCACCATCCTTCTCCTCGCAATAGATCGGGTTGTAATACAGCATGATTATATCTTCATAAGAACAGTTAATCAACCACATGGAATCAAAAATGTGAATCTTCTTATATTCTCCCCTTTTGTCTTTCAATAAGATGACGGATTCTGTAGTTCTCCAATCATAGTACCACATGACAAATTCTTTGCTGAAGTGTTGTTGTATAGGCATCAACGGAATGTGCTTCAACACTATCGGTGGTTTGTATTTCAAAGTAACCTTGTTCAGCCCAGTAATCTGATCAATTTCTTTGTGAACCTTCCTGATAGGATACTGCAGCCTAAACACATCCCATCTCGTTCTGCTCTCTCTAGCCATTCGATCTGCAAAGTAACCAACTGCATCATTATTAACAGTTGCACCAGTCATAGTGTGTCTGCAGATATCACGCACAGCCCAGTACGGTAGCGTTTTGATGTCATGGAATCTATGAAAATACAGATTTCCTTTTTCCCACTTCACTGCAACGCATCGCAACTTCCTGAGGTATATCCAGCCAAGAGCTCTACCTTTGAACAGCTCGTTGTGATATTTATAAAAACCACCTTGAATTTCAGTTTTGGGTTGGTTTGCTTCTTTCTTTTTAAGCCTTCTCAACAAACTCTTCAGGTCATCAGATTGTTCGACATTCGGCATCTGATTATCAACATTCTTGAAAACTTCTTCAACAAATGTCTTGCTCTTCTTCTCAGCTAGTTTCTCAGCCTGTTCCAAAACTTCTTCAGAAAACTCAGGAATCACATCATCCTGTTTGTTTCTAAAGTATTCAGGATATTCTTCACTTATTATATCTTCTATCTCAATATCCTCAAACATAGGTGTATATCTATCATCAGAATGATTTCCAGCTTCTTTCTCAGGAATATTTGGAATTTCATTATCATTCATCAGTTCTTCAAGAGTTTTACCAACCTGCTTTGCCAATCCTTCCAGAATTTCTTTGGCAACAGTTGCAGAAACCACTCCATCCTCTAAGTCAAGATCATTATACTCCAACTGATATCTCAAATCATCAGACTCAAATATCTCTGGAAACCTTCCAGTCAATTCAATCGTCCAAACTTTCTGAGTAAGCATCTAACGATATAGATTCTTGTCCTCATATGATAAAGCTCGTATCTTTTCAGTGTAGAATATACTGTCGTCATCAGTATTTCCACCAGGTGCTTTCTTAGAACTTGAATCACATGTATCTTTCTTATCAGACTACCTCTTCTCATATCTATACTTGTCTGTATCATCATCGTCATCAGAACTACCATCATCAGATCCTTTATCAGAACCGTCATCATCACCATCTTTCTTCTTCTTAGGATCATCACCAGCATCATCTGACAGATCATCATCCTCTTCATCCTCTTTTTCAGATTCAGATGGTTCAAAGTCAACTTGTTCTTCCTCTGGTTCTTTGTCCTCTTCTCCAGCTTTCAATTGAGGAGCTTTCTCATACAGATCATCAATCAGCTTCATCAAACTCTTGTTGTCTGTTCTAATCTTTTTTTTCTCAAGCTGAAGACATTTGATTCTTCGAGTATTCCTCTGTTCATATCCTAACAGCTTTTGATATTCTTCTTGAAGCTGTTTAATCTTTGCTTCCAACTCTTCTTGGCTTTCTTGTGAGGATACAACAACTTCTAACATCTTCTTTTCATTCTTCTTTAACATTTCTATCTCCTGTTGTTGCTCGTTAAACATTTTCATCATATCAACAATCTTTTTGTTGACTGCTTCCATCACATCACCAGAAACAGTAACCTGAGGTGTAGAAGCCTCAACAACAGGAGATTTCTTCTTCTAAAATTTGTTCAACACATTCTCCAATGTAGCTTCAAAATCTGTAGGTGGATTCACAGCAGTTTCTTCAACAGATTTCTTTGATTTCTTTACTACAGAGGATGTCACAGGTGTGGCAGCTTTTGAGCTTCCAATGTCAGGAACTTTCTTTCCTGCAACAAGTATCTCTATGTCTCTATCACGTTTCTTCTTCGGATTAGTCTTCTTAGCCATAGATTTGAACTTTGGCTTCAAAATCTTTCCAACAGTAACAGGAGATCCAGTAAAATCTTGGTCTTCCAAACCAAGTTCTCCTTCTTCAACAATGATAGGACTCTTCTGTTGTTGTTCTTCAATCCTCTTGTTCAAACTCTCAATCTCACCAGCCTCAGTGGCCTTGGGCTTGGTGATCTTGACAGTTTCATCACCTGAATCCCATTCTTCATTATCTTGAGTCTCTTCAGAATCAACAGACTCCTCATCAATAAGCAAAGTCTTGCTTTTCCCAGACTTCTTCTTTTTAGCAACACTTTTATGTCTCTTCGGTGCAGCTTCTTCCACAATCGTAGCTTTACCCTTTCCCGATTTTGCACCCTTGTTGATTACCTGTCTCTTCCTTTTAACTTCAGGATCAACTGGTTGTAACGGATCATCAGTATCAGATGCACTATCATCATTTCTTGCTTTGTTATCACCTGGATTGTTATAACCCGGATTAATCAGATGACCAAATAAGTTCTTGTGTGGTGATCTCTCGTTCTCTGGAACACCCTTGTAAGCTTTCATTCTACTCAATGTACTCAAATTCATATGACAATGAACCAAAATCTGCTTCGGGTCTTTCCTCAGATTGGGATACTTCTTATCAAAGATCATTTGTATGAATCTTGGATACATCAAAAACTTATCAACTTTCAGACCTTTCAGCACCTCCAACATGTGATCAAAAATCATCCAGAAACGTTGAATGGTTTGTTCAACACCAATGCAACCATCAACGAATTAATACTGCTCCTCATCACATCATAGCTTCTTCTAACTGGTCCAAAAACATGTAGAATCACATGTGCCAAATACTTAAACTGTGGACACAGTTTAGCTTTATGCATTAAACCATCTGTGATAGGACCGTTATACTTCATTCTAAAAAAGCAAAGTCTTTGATCAATCCATGACAATTTTAGAGTGATTGTTCATGTCTTTTGTGAGTGCTATGGTAGCTTCATTATCACAATAAATTGGGGTTTTAAGATACTGCAAACCGTAATCCCGCATCTACTGTTGAATACACGGAACCTATGAACAGGAACTAGAGGCTGCTACATATTCTGCTTCATAAGTAGATAGAGCGACTGCTGTCTTCTTCTTACACTGCCAGGTCATGAGCCTGCTCCCAAAGAATTGACATCCAGCCGTTGTGGATTTACGGTCTTTGACACAACCACCAAAATCTACATCACTTAAAGCAACAAAGTCAAAATTATCATCATTAGGGTACCAAAGTCCTCTCGACGGATAGCCCTTCAAATATCTAAGGATTCATTTGACAGCTGCTAGATGACTCTATTTCGGCTTTGATTGGAATCGTCCATAGAGACATGTTGCGAACATAATGTCTGGACGAGATGTAGTGAGATACATCAACGATCCGACTATGGCTCGATAAGTGAATGGATCAATGAGCTCCCCCTTAGCATCAACTCCAATCCCGTGATTAGGTTGTAGCGGGGTATCCATAGGCTTGGAATCTTCCATCTGGAACCGGCTCAAGACTTCAGATACGTATTTCGTCTGGTGTATGAATATGCCCGTTGGCAATTGATGCACCTACAAGCCTAGGAAAAACTGCATTTCCCCCATTGTGCTCATCTTGAACTTTTCCTGCATTGCTCTTTCAAATTATCTGCAAAAAAGTTCGTTAGTAAAACCAAAAATAATATCGTCAACATAAATCTGAACGAGAAGCAAATCACCTTTTGTTCTTTTTGTGAACAGGGTACAGTCGACCAAACCTCGTTTGAATCCTTTTGAAAGTAGGTATGTGCTCAGCTCCTCATACCATTGGCGTGGAGCTTGGTGCAACCCATAAAGTTCTTTGTTCAATACGTAAACCTTATCCCAGTAGATAGGATCTTCAAAGCCTGGTGGTTGACCAACGTAAACCTCTTCCTTGACCACACCGTACAAAAACGCGCTCTTCACATCCATTTGATTCACCTTAAATTTCTTGTAGGAAGCAAACGCTAGAAACATTCGAATAGCTTCTATATGTGCTACAGGTGCATAAACTTCATTGTAGTCTATTCCTTCAGTTTGACTAAATCCTTGAACGACCAATCGAGCTTTGTTTCGTACGATTACCCCTCGATCATCTTTCTTACACTTAAAAACCCATTTAGTACCAATCTTCTTTCTCCCTGGAGGTAAATCTGTAAGTGTCCAAACTCCCAGCTTCTGAAACTGTAATAATTCCTCTTGCATTGCTTCAACCCAAGCATCATCTAGTAAAGCATCTTTATATGTCCGTGGCTCAACCTGCGAAACATAACAAGCAAAGGACCAGTCATTTTGACAAACAGACTTTTGAATTTTAGCATAAAGGGCTAGGGCTCCAATATTATAATGTGAAGTTGCTCGACGAAGTTGTCCTCTAGTCATAACACTGCTTCCGGGGACCAATAACTTGCTCAAATGGATGAATCTGATGAATCCGAGATTCCGGATGATCAGGAACTTGAACTCCAGTTTGAGTAGTTAGATTCTCTGCCTATCCAGATCATTACCCGTATTTGATGATGAAGCAACATCTGGATTTGGGTTCACTGGTAACATCATCTTCATCTTCCGATTCAGATGTATTAAGAGTAGTAGAAGCTTCTTGAAAAACCTCTTCTTCATTAGCAGGAACATTGGTATCATTAGAAGCTGTTGGAGGAGTTACGGTGATCGGACGCACCAACGTTGATGTCACTACGTTTTCACACTCATAATAAAGTCGTAATACAACCTCTTCAACCAAGTTATCTAGAATAAATGATTCAAAGAAATCTTTAAAATCAAACATCCAGTCAGGACCACTTCCTTGTACGTTCTGAGTATATCGTTGTACTTCAACGTTAGCCCACTCCTCTACCTGACGAGTTCTTTTGTTGAATACCCGTTTGAGCGGGGTTGCATATCCAACAAAGTATCCCTCTTCAGCTTTCGGTGCAAACTTCTCAGTCGGATTCAACATCGTACAAGGTGCCCCAAATGGTTCTAGATACTTCAAATTCAGCTTTCGTCTATTCAACAATTCATAAGAAGTTTTGCCAAACTTCTTCACTGTTAATACATGATTCAAGGTGTAACAAGCTGCGTAAATAGCTTCATTCCAGAACATTACTTGAAGATTCGAATCCACAACCATTGTTCGTGTCGTCTTGTAGAGTGTACGGAGCACTATATTCATAATGAATTCCTTTGTCTTCACAAAGTGCATCCATTTAGGACTTCTTGAACTCCGTTCCATTGTCACTATGAATTCTTTTGATCTTCAATCCATAAACATTCTCCAATCGGGTGAACAGAACCTTCAAGTTATTGAATGTGTCACTTTTGTGTTGTAAGCACATCACCCACAAAAATCTCGAGTAATCACCAGTAACCACAAGACAGTAAAGCTCTCCAGAATGACTCTTACGCTTGATAGGTACGAAAAGGTCCATATGAAAACGTTCAAGTGGCATATCTACAGAATTCACTTTCTTCGGTTTGTGGGACTGTTTGTGTTGTTTCCCCTTTTTGCAACTCATGCATTTATCATTGAGATGAAAATGCTTCACATTAACCCCTTCTACAAGCCCATTCTTCACCAAATGATTCATCTATCTGAGGTGAATATGTCCCATCCTCTTGTGCCACATTATCGATTCTTTTTTCTGTAGCATTGGATAGAAAACATGTGCTTTGGCCCTGGGTTGTCATAGCCTTGCTCATATCAAGAATGTACAAATTGTTCACTCTTGCTGCTCTCAACATGATCCATTCTTTTGGTATGACGAAGCCGGGTTTCAGAATATAGCAAGATTTATCATCAAAGTGTACAGAAAACTGTTTGTCACAAATTTGGCTGACACTTAACAGATTATAATCGATTTGCTTCACATAAGATATTCTCTCAAAACTTACGATCCCGTTGCATACACTTCCTTCCATCGTGATATAACCACCTTTATTACCCGCAAACGCTACATACCCTCCGTTCACGTTCTTGATGTCAAATAATAGCGTTAAATCTCCAGTAATGTGCCCAGAAGCTCCACTGTCGACAATCCAAAGACTGCTAACAGCGCCAGCTGGAGCTCCCTACACCAAACAATGAAATGATTAGATATTTCGGGGGACCCAAGCCTGCTTGGTCTTCGGTCTTTGAGTGTTAGACTTCAAAGATTCATTTTCAAAAAAAAAAAAAAAAAAAACTAGGTTTTGAATTGACCTTTTTCTAATCATTCAAACCTTTCTCATCTTTAGCTTTGACATTAGCCGTTGAGGTAGAATCACCCAGAGAACCCACTAGTGACCAAGATTGTTCAGAACGTTTAAGAATCCTAATCTGAGATTTTTGAGTCTCAGCAGGTTTCTTTGTATCGTTCGTAAAAGAAACTTTCTTAGTTACCTTTTCTGACTTAACATAAACCGGTCCAACTTTTGACTTAACAGCAGGTTTGGGTAAAACCTTTTGTTTGTCATTAGTTGAGTTCACCATTGGTTTTTTTAGGTGTTTCTCCATTGCAATCTTGTTTCGATTATCATAGACACACTGATGATTTTTCCTCTTTTGAAAATACCGACTTTGATTATAAAAAGGTGGTCTTTGAGGGACAAAATGTCTTTATGGATATCTATGATTATCGACTGGACTTTGATAAGGCTGTTTTCGCTCAACTTCGTGCCTTTTGTGTCGCACATACGGGCAGTGATCAAGTAAATGCCCTCTCTCCCCGCATTTGTAACACGCACGGTATTCTTCAAAAACATTTTTAGCACCCGGCTTAGCATATGAAGTGATCGGAAATTGATCATCAACACATCTTCGTCTTAAACTCATAGGAGCTGGGTTCATTGAGTAAGTCGGCTCAAAAAATGCATTTGCCTTTTCTTTAGGCTTGATGAATTCAGTGACATGAACTTTTGGTTCTTTGGAAGTATCACAATGCAATATCTTTAAAAGTTCTGGAGGAAAGTCATTGGTCCTTTCGTGTTTAGGAAACCAGATAGTACTTTCCTACCAGATTTTATCAATCTTTGAATAGTTTGCAAATTTTATTGGATACTCCTCATCAGAAATTATCTTATTGGATCCTTCCATCCGATAGAAAACTTTGACATGTTTGTCAACTGAACCATTTTTCTCATTCTTTTTCACTGATTGATTCACCCTATGAGCATTTGCCTGCGGATGAGAAAACTGAGAAGGTGACACTGGTTCATTTGTAATGATGTGATTTTCCAAAGAAACATCACTACCTTCTTTAGATTTCTCATCTTCAGTGTCTGAATCATCAGTCACTACAACCACCCCCTCATCATTCAATCCGAGTATCGGTCTCACATCAGAATGTAGATCTCCAATACTTGAAGTATTAGATTCATTATCTGATGCGGAGTCCGATTTAACTGAACTCTCCGGTATTACTGTGTTAAAGTTGTGATTCTCAAATAACACAGGAGAAGGAACATATTTGTGGTTTACACTACCGGATTGTGATGGTTCTTTAATGATGTGGTCAACAACATATGCTATGTGTTAATAGCTTTCTAACTTCTTATTGACCTTCTCAGCAAAACACTTGATTGTGGCCATTTCCAATTTTGTGTTTTCAAGCTCATTTATGTAATTGTTAATGGCAAGTTGTTTTATACCAAGGGTTTTCTTTAATTCTGAAATGTCCTTTTTATACCCTTCAAGTGTTTTGTTGAATTCATGTGAATCCTTACGATAAGATTGAATGTTGATTTTAGCACTCTCAAGGTTAACCCTGAGTTGCTTGTTTTCCTCAGTCAATCTATCGCAAGTACCACAGTATTTATCACTATTCATGTCAATGGTAGAATCAGAACTTACCAATTTTGGTGGATCTGTCATAGCCATCAGCGCAAAATGAGCCTCCTTCCCAGCAAAGAACTTTAAGTAGTCAATCTTTGTGAAGGCGTCATCCACAATGCATGATTTCCTTGTCATAAAAAATCTGCTTCGGCTAATAGCTCATCAATCTCATCATCCAATGAATTCACACTTGCTTCCAAATCAGCTTCACTTTCCAAATCGGAATAAATAGATTCAGGTTCATCAGGAACTTTAGTAACAAAATCAATGATAGTTCCAAAAACCTTCTCATCAGTAAGCTTTTCAACTTGCTCAGTAACAAAAACCTAATAGTCATCAACTATCTCCTCAATCACCACCTCAGACACCTTTTCAGATTCCAAAACATCTTCAACTATCACCGGCTCCTCTATATCCATCTCATTAGCAAAACATGCTACATTCCCACTGGTGATCTCCTCAACTCCCAATTGCATAGTAGTCCAATCATAGCCCTCATCCTTCTGAATCACCAACGCCTGATTCTGGTTTAAGGTTGGCTGTTTGGTGTAGAAATAGGAATAATGGTTCTAGTTGGGTTATTTGGAGTTTGAGTTTTAGTTTGATGGGGTGTAGTTGTTTGTCTAGTAGAAGTTTTTTGTGAGGTGTTTTGTCGGTTTTGGAAATTGTTTTGTTGTGGATACGTGTTGTTGTTTTGGCTTTGATAGGTAACATGATTCTGTGATTGTTGGTTTTGGTAGTTGGAATTAAAAGGATTTATGTTACCTTGCTGCATCGGTTGTGTGCACTCTCTATTGAAGTGTCCTCGAGTACGACCGTTGAAACAAGTAACTTTGGCTTTCTTGAAGCCATATGTGGTATTATGTGAGGTAGCCAGATCAGTTCTACCTGTTTTCTCGATGAACTCTGTAGCCCTTCTCATCACACTAGCAAACTCCCATTGAATATCTATTAATTCCATCTCCTCCTTATCAATTTAGGCATAATCTTCATTTGTCATATTATTATTCCCAATCTAACTCGCCACAAGTCCGTTATAAGATACAACCATTGCTGAAACCAAAGCAATGTGTTGTTGAGCTACTTCAACTAAACATTGTTCATGTTGGAAGTGTCCAACACGACCGGACTTTGACTTGATGAGGCTTGTGTTGTTGGTGGAACATATGGTTGTTGTTGAGGTGTGTTAGATGTGTAACATGCAGTGGACATTTGAGGTTGAGGTTGAATGTAGGAATTTATGGTTTAGTTTCGTGGGTAGGTTGATGTTTGAGCAAGATAGTTAATTGGGTTTCTCGGTGGTTCAACAACACTAGAAACACAAGCTATATGTGATGCAACATTTCCTCCCACATTTGTACTAGACACAGAAGTAGATGAAGAAGCATGATACAATTCCGGATTTTATGGGAATTGTGATCTTCTAGCCTTTCTCTTCTCCTCTAACTCCTTGTTTTCCAACTTTTGAATTAGCTCATTGATTGTCCAGTACTGATATGCATCTTTCTCTTTCAAAACTTCAATATGTTGATTCCAATATGGTGGTAGAGAATCAGCAAACTTATCAACCAACTCAGACATCGGAATAAGTTCCTTCAAAGTCTCCTTCCCAACATAGCTAAAGTTTTCGAACTCTTTCTTTAGCTCTTCCACCTCAATCTTCTCGTCTTATCATTTCCATTGTGTCTGTTCTTCAACATATCCCAAAGCTGCTTAGATGTAGTACATGATCCAAACTGATGTAATAGATCGGTAGTCAAGGCTTGAAATAGTTGTGAGAAAGCCTTCTTCTCGACTGCGAATTTCTTCTTCTCATCTTCAGATAAACCGTCAAGTGGAATCGGTTCACCTGAATTCTCCAAACACGGAGCAGCATACCCTTTAGCAATCATCTGCCACGCCTTAGTTCCTTCCAAACCCATGCCCTCAAGATGTATCTTAACCTTCTTTTGCCATTGATTGTACTCTGTCATGTCCCTCAGCTTCGAAGGGCGATTTCCACTACCTGAAGACAAATCATTGATTAGTGTGGAAATAGCATTAGTAGTTTGAGAATGTACCGCTGCTGCTGCAACGCCCCAATAATTAGTCGTTGGTTGTTGTGGAGGTTGAGTAGCAGGTGGTGGTATCGAACTACTCATGGCAAGGTAGTTAATCGGTTGAGATGACTGAGTGTTCGTCTTCTGATAAGCTACAGCCCATGGATTCATTGGAACATGTTGTTGTTGTGTTGTTGCAGGCCTCGGTGTCATAGGAAATCCCTACATGTTGTCCATGATGTCCGAAATGTAAACACTTAGAAAACTTTCCCAAAAATAGACTAGGTTCGACCTCTGATGTGTATACGAGGGTTCAAATGAAGGAATAGCTAGATTCGACCCCTAAAATCAAACTCGAATGTAGATAAGTAACACACAAGACTCTCCTTCGACCAAATAAACTTTCCTTCGACCTCCCGGTAGGTCGAATGTAACTCAACTAGTCGAATGTAGAAACAACACACCTTGAAAAGTTTTGGTTCGACCTAAAATACTCAGATTCGACCTGAAATGGCCTTGGTTCGACCAAAAACTCACACGTTTGACCTAATTCTCTCTGGTTCGACCTGACCCATTTGAAAAACGGTTCTTATTCAAAAAGCAGTTAATTTGATCCTTATTTTTCAAAAGTTTATAGATTTTGATGATCTTTATCAGGTTTTGTCACGGATTTGATGTAGATCAACTTTAATGAATGAAACTTTTGATTTTATCCGTCAAATCCAATCCAAATCAATCAATTTCCATTAAAACTCAATGTTCTTTCAAAACAGAAAAATTTTGTACAATTTTGGATCAAATTCAGTTCAAAACATATCAATTTTTATTGTATGATCTCGTAGGCTCTGATGCCACTTTGTAGACGGATCGGTTTTGATAAAAACGTTTATATGATCATACAAGTCTAATAATCCATGTGCGAAAACCCTAGAATGTTTACAATATGATATGCAATGAATCAAACACAATCAAACAACTTTTCAATCTCCATTCTCATTAATAACTTGATAAAGCTTGATTACAAATAGATTTACAAAGATATAATTCAGTTTCAGAAAGGTCAAAACCCAGAGAGAGAAACTAGACCTGACACACAAACACAAATGGCAAAAGTTATAAACTTAACAAAATTTTCAGCTTACATAGAAGACCACATTCGACCTCTCGTCAAGGTCGAATGTGCTCCTTCGACCTGTCACTAAGCTCAAACCAAACTTCAGTCTGTTGTCTTCTCCCTTCGACCTCTTCTATCTTCCTTCGACCTAACCAAAACCTTCCTTCGACCCTACGATATACCACAAAACACTTTATTTTGTTAGTCCAAAGCAACTAGTCGCAATATGCATCTACACAATGGATCCATACCTGAACAGAGATGACAAACCATTAGGAACGGTAACGATCGCTTTACAATGCTGAAAATGACTATCATAAATCTGCTTTAGGAGGAATGGTTTGAAGGTGTATGTTGTATGTATAGAATGGTGAATTATTGTAGTGTGTTAGGTATATGATGAAAGGGTTTGAAAAGAAATAGCACAAGTCCATCTTTAATGTTGTTGAAAATTAAAAGGAACTAGGTTGCAAAGGAACTTCAGGTCAGCCAGACGTTTGTCAAAAGAATTTTGTACTATGCATTCTAACACAATGTCCAACGACTGAATTTTACTTGCTTGCATGAATAGCTTTTTGGAATTGTTTGGTGATGTAAAAAAAGGTCACACCTGTACAGTTGTTTGAAATAAATGGTTAGGTAAACAAAATCGTCTAATTTTCATCTGTTTGCTAGTGCCAATCGGACTGCTTGTTAGCGTCGATCCGACTGTTGATTGACCAATTTCGTGTTATACACGACCAAATTACACCTAGACATTCCAAAAATTTGAGCTAATATGCGTTTGTATTTAAGTATGGGTCAAACATTCCAATTCAATGATTTGTGGCGTTATATTATAAATTGAACACAAATCCTACACCTATACTCGCCGAACAATAATCCCTCATTCCCAATTTCTTACATAAACTTATTATAAACCTGCAATCCGTTTGTGTTTGACCTTTGGGTTGACTCATGTTCCTGCTTCAATCACGATCTGTAGGTTTCAATTAAATCTTTGGTTTTCTTCTTCATATTCAGATAATCAATAACCCCATAAACCCTGTGGTGATTGTTTACGAATTGATATGATTAGAAATCTAGGATTCGAACGATTGAATTGGGGATGATGACACGATACAGACATCGCTTAAACTTAAAACAAATCAGAATCAAACACCAACTGATCCACAGATCAGTTGGTAATGCTTGTTTGCTTAAAACATTAAACCATCTTTGGTCTGGGTTCGAATCCAGGCACATATTTTTAATTTCTTATGATTATTTATGTTATAACCTAAACAACCTATACAAGTAATAAAAATTCAAATTAAAACGTTCTCAGGGTCTAGACCAGATGGTCAGGCTTGTGATTTAAAACTTCTAACACGGGCCAGACGCGGGTTCGACTCTTAGCATCAACAACATTTTTTTTTCTTTTCTTTTAACCCTTTATTTATATATTTAATCTATTAATCTTTTAAAATAGTTTTAAAATATCAAAAGAGGTTTATAAATTCTATAAAATTTATTTTATGTTATTAAAATGGCCAAGTTTCTCATAAAATTTTTAGTTTTTCAAAAATCATTTATTTAATATATATAAAATATATTACAAGATTATTCATTTATAAGTTAAAAATTCTATAAAAATATCTAAACGATTTTATAAAATTTCACAAAAATTATCCTAAACTTATAAACCAATAAATATTTCAGAAATAAATTTTTATTTCAGAAAAACGTTAATTAATATTCTTTAATCACTTTTTAATATTTTAATCATAAATAATTCATAGTAAATTCATTTTTCACTATTTTTATACCAAAATTTTACATAAATTATTTTTGTTCATTTAAAACAGAAATATAAATTTTAATTTGAGAGTTTATTAATTTTAATATTTTAAGACATTAATATTATATTTTGACAAATAGAAATAAATATACTAAATATTCAATTATTAAGAAAATAATTTTATAAAAATTATTTTCATATCTACAGCATTATAATATAACCATCCTTAATCAAAATTTTACAAAAAGTCTTTTATTTATTTATTTTTTCTATTTTTTTATTTATTAGATCATTAACAATTTATCTAATGAACAAATAAACAATTGTCTATCCCCAAATTAGGAACCCTAGAATTACTTGTAGACTAGAAAAACTTAGACTTATTTATTGCCCTAAACATAGGGTAATACTTAGCAACGTTTGGACCACACCTATTCCATTACAACGGACTTGAGACTTTGCTAAGGTGAGTTTACATAGCCCATTTTTCTGTTTTACATTTTGGGGGAAACATGTTTAAACATCTTATACACTATCATTTACTCATTCTTACATCGTTGAAACTTGTTGATTCAATTTGACTGTAACAAAAAGACACAGTACAATCATTAACATTGATCAAGCCGCCTGTTTAGATTATAGCGCGCTATAGGTCTAACACCCCCCCCCCCCCCCCGCATAAATTCAGGGATGATCGATAACATTTACACTTTTACTAACTTGCGAGTTAAGTCTCAGTTGACACAAGGTTTAATTGTACAAAAGACGCATTGTTACATGTCGGACTCGTATTCTTACATTACTCATTATTATACTTCAACTTTGATTGCAATACAACATATTGTTTTCAATTATATGCAAAACCTATGTATTCTCACCAACTATTTATAGTTGACCCCCCCCCCCCAATCTTTCCAACTCAACATGTTTCAGGTTTTACTTGCTATTGGAAGTCGTACAAGTCTTGGATCACATAGGAGCTTTGGACCTAGTTTATGTAAATCAAGTTTATGTATTTATTAAATTGTATGACAAATTGTAACTATTTAGTAATATTCAACTTCCATGTAGTACCATGAGCTATTGAACAATTATCACTACGTGACACCTCGATGTTTTCGCCATCGGTTGGGGTGTTACAACAATGAACTCTGTATGGGTTGCTTGCTAGCGCCGATCCGATTGTTTGATTTAAAGGCTGAACACAAGTACGGGGAAGTTGTTGTTAGAGAGATATCTATCAACGATGAAGGCAACCTGAAACAACAAGTAAAATTCAGTTGTTGGACATTATGATCGGGTAAAGGGGATGTTGTTGTCAGAGAGATATTTGTCAATGATGAAGGCAACATACTTGAAATCAATGGGAAGGTAAACAAAAAGGGTTGCTTGTTAGCACCGATCCGACTGTTTGATTTAAAGGCTGAACACGGGTATAATCAAACTATCAAGAATCGGAAATTAGTAAAACAACTGTTCAGGAAAGCAAGTAAAATTCAGTTGTTGGACATTGTGATCGGTACGGGGAAGTTGTAGTCGAAGAGATATCTGTCAACGATGAAGGCAATATACTTGAAATCAATGGGAAGGTAAATAATTCCTGCTCATCATGAGGAATATCTAGCTCATCATGGATCTTGGATTTTACATTGACAAAGGTCTTGATGAATATGTTCATCAATCTCCTTGATCTACGCATAAGTGTGAGAGTCGATTTCCCTTTGGAGTGACTAACAAAGAGATGGTCTTTTTGATGACTGTATTATTCACAAATATTTCCATCTTTCCCGCTGCTTTATCAATTCATGTGAGGGTTGATCTGTTGACGATGTGTAAGTCAGCAAGGGTATCGCTATCTTCAAGGAAAACACCATTAAACATCAAGTCAATACAAGTTGGTGGTTATTATTTTGTTTTTTAAATTTTTTATACAATAATTATATTAAAAAAAATTAAAAAATAATATAAAAAAGCAATTCAAAACCCCAAAAATACCCAAAATAAAACTTTGATTCGAAGTGCCTTGCTTTGGCCATAGCGAGGTGCTTCGGGTCAAAAATCAGCTTTTTCTGACCTCGTACCGAGGTTGTTAAAAGGAAACCAAAACGTCTCGCTTTGGCCAAAGTGAGCCATCAACTCTGCGTGCAACCACCGTTGAACCATGGTGGTAACCATTGGGGGTCGAAAACGGTGAACTGATTCCTCTACCGCTGATCTCAATGGTGTTCAGCTAAATTCTTCCCCTTGTTTTGTTTTCGTGGTTTATTGGTGATAAATTTGTAGCTTGCCCATCGTTTCCTTTGTTTTTCGAAGTTTAATCTCTTCCTGGGTTGTGTTTGTCGGCATCTTTCTTTATGTTAGTTCTTTCGTTGCCTGGCTATTTGAAGGCAGTAAATGGTTTCGATTACAGTAGTTCGGTTAGCTGTTGTATGTGTAATTTGTCTCATTATTTGAAATTATATGCGATTATAAGTTACTGTTTGTGTTGATGTGTGTTATCTACTTCCGTGTTCCAATCTGGAATTAAGAAAATGACTACCTGCCTGGATCAAACTGAGTGCCTCAAATACTTAGGGCCCAGGTCAGATTGTGTTTAAACAAATGAAAAGGAAACTGTGGTCAGAGGTCATCTTTGCAAATATTGGACTTTTTAAGTGCATCACAAAATATGTTGGGTCCGGTCCATCCATGATTTTTGGTTTGGTTATTATAAATATTTATGTCTACGGATGTAATGTATCAGGCCTTGCTGAAGAAAATTGCGACCACTCACGAGGCTGAACCTATTATGGGGTTATGTTCTAATAGTACATGTTTGCAATATCCCTGATTTTTGGTAGGCTTTTGAAATTTTCTGAACATATGCCAATTAAAATGCAGACTACATTGGAAGAATTAAAAGTGGCTATGTTAGGACGACAAGCATTGGAAAAAGGCTAAAAAAGGTCACCTTTCCAGATGTAAGGTACTGATCTGCATATGCTAATTAATCTTCTAATAATACGGCTGACTTGAATCATGCTTTTTCTTTCTGTTCAACTTATGCACACAAGGTGCTCGATGAAATGGTTGTCTGAAAAATGTTAAATTTATACCTACCAAAACCCTGAATTTGCCCAAATCTTTAATTTATAAATTTGCATTGTCAAAATGGTATCTTCAAATCAGTTGTATATGCCGAATGCCCCACTCTCCATATTTGATAAGGTAAATTTTATTTTGAAAAGGGAGTATTCCGTCTTCATGATAAATTGTACTGTATTTGTGAAAAAAAAACACGCCCATGACATTGAATTATGATCAGGGTATCATCAGAACTACGCACAATCACTAAAAAAATAATGCATCACTTCATTGAGTTTTAATAATGTAGAGTTAGCAATGTGTATGGTAGATATTTATTGAACTGCATTTTTTTAGACATAGGAAAGTCTGTTTTATTTTCAATATTTTTATGCTAACTTTCTCAACATATACTTGATAATGATTTCTGGGCTAAGTATCGTATATTATATTAAAGAGTTTTAACTTTCAACAACTTAAGTGGATTTGCGGGTCGAAATTCTTCGTTTTCTTGTAAAACTTACAGGCGGCAAGTTGCGAGTACGAGTCTCTATGTAACTTTATGTAAGGGGTTTCATTTTTACATTTTGGTTAGATAAATGCCATAAAAATATGTTCAGATGCTATATTTACTTGATTATTGAGTAAGATTATTAAGAATAATGTAGTTGGGTAAACCTTCCACATATCTAATGCACCTGCAAGATAAAGTCTCTTTCCTTTTTTTTATTGTCTTTTAGGCTAAATAGTTATTTTAATGATAGGGACCAAGTTGTTGTATATAAGTAAGTTTGCATATGGTCTTATAGTTGTTGAGACACTAAAACAACAATCTAAAGTTTTTCTCTTCCCTATTTATGTAGTTTGAAACAAAAGGTTCGACATATGAGATACTTTCATAAACAAATATGATAACAACCAAACATAAATTTAGAAAAAAAAACGCTTTTGAACAAATGATTGGTTACATATTAAATTTATAACCTGTGAAATTGCAGCTTTGACAGGCGAGTTGTAGCGTTTGGGGTTTTCCATATCTGCTACTAAAATCCATTAGAGTTGTATGCAGGTTTGTTTACACTGTTTTTATTTCCTTTTTTGTAGTTTTTTTTATTTGACAGGTATTTTCTGTTATAAAGCTCTTTGTCATTTTAGTGTATGAGAATTTAATGACTGCATACTTGGGATAAAAAAAAACATATGCATACATTTATAGGTTGACAAGTAGGATAAGATTAAAATGATCTTGAAGTAGCAAAAGTAGTTTTCTCCTCATACAATAATTATATATTTTTGCTAAACTATTTTAGCTTATTTATTGATATTAATGTGCAACTTTTGTAGGATTACATAAAGGTTTTACAAAAATGTTTCAAGATAGCAAGTAAGTTGGTGAGTAATGCACATACACATAGCCACAAATTTGTGTTAAAGATATATTAAAAATAAATATTAATTCGGTCGCGAAACTTGCGCCTCTTTCATTTCGATTTCAGAAGAGACAGTTTTTGGAACCATGGATGGCAGAAGCTAACCATGAGGTCGTAATTTCAAGGTAAAAGGACGATTGCATGATTTGCATTTTCAGATACTGTTCAGTTAAAGAACCCTTCGATTGACTACAAACCGGTTAAAAGCCACATAAATTGCCAGGTAGTTTGATATCAAAAATTCATGCATCCATTCATGCACATATAACATATATTATTTGTTTATAATATGTTTGTTTCAGGTTATACCAAGGGAGTCAGCAGTGACTCAACATCATTTATTATTAGCTGATATAGCCATGAGTGAAAAGCCTGCTGGCGAGGAGAGGAAGATGAGACCTGCTATCTGATTGAGAAGTTTGAAGGGGGACAAGATTCCAGTGTTCAAAGAAAGGGTCTTTTCGATGACAGCGTCTCCAATGGATGCACACTCAAATAGAATGTGGGAGGATATGTCGGCCAACATTATCCAAGTGGCGAAGGAGACCCTAGGGATCTCAACAGGTAAGGGTAGTGGACATAAGGAGGCATGGTGGTGGAGTGAAGGTCTTCAAAACAAAATAAGGGACAAGCAAGCAAGTTTTAGAGATCTTTGGAGGTGCACAGATGAGGAGGAGCGTGACAGATTGAGGGCGAAATACAAAAACGCCAAGAGGGAGGTGAAAAGAGCAGTGGCAGAGGCTAAGAACACGACTTATAGGTGGATTTATGAACGCTTGGAAACAAAGGAGGGAGATCATGATATGTTCAAGATTGCAAAGGCCAGGGCCCGTATGAGACAAGATCTAGGAGCCGTGAAATTTATAAAGGGATAGGATGGACGTGTTTTAGTGAGGGATCAGGACATTAAGTCGAGATGGCAAACCTATTTCCATGATCTCTTTAACAGCGGGAGGACGTACCAACAAGAAAACAGTAGCATCATTACTCAAGAGCGTCATCGGGAAAACTACTACTGTCGGCGTATAACTCTCAGTGAGGTAAGCTTAGCACTTAGGAAGATGGGAAGGGGTAAGACAGTTGGCCCAGACAACATCCCTATTGAAGCTTGGAAGTGTTTAGGAGAGGAAGGAGTCCAATGGTTAACTAACTTCTTCAATAGTATATTCAAGTCTGGAAAAATGCCAGATCAATGGAGAAGTAGCGTCGTGGTTCCTATATATAAGAACAAAGGAGACGCCCAATGTTGTGGAAGAAGCTATAGAGGAATTAAGTTGCTGAGCCATACTATGAAATTATGGGAAAGAATAATTGAGACTAGGATTAGAAAAGAAAATCATATTTCGTTAAACCAATTTGGTTTCATGCCGGGGCGGTCAACTATTTAAGCGATTCACATTCTAAGGAGACTAATGGAGAAGTATAGGGAGAAAAGGCGGGACTTGCATATGGTGTTTATTGACTTGGAAAAGGCGCGTAAGCTACTTTCAGATACTTTGGAATTTAAGGGGGTGCCGGGGAAGTATATAGATATAATTAAGGATATGTATGAAAGGTCTGTCACCAGCGTTCAAGCTCCTGTATGGGATATTGATTCTTTTCCTATGGAGATAGGACTCCATCAAGGGTCTGCTTTGAGCCCATTCCTCTTTGTGATGGTACTGGATGAGTTGTCCAAATCAATTCAGGAGGCAGTGTCATGGTGTATGCTTTTTGCTGATGATATTGTGTTAGTGGCGAAGACCAAACAAAGTCTGAATGTGAGGGTAGAAGAGTGGAGAGCATCTTTAGAGAGCAAGGGGTTAAGGATTAGTCGCTCGAAGACAGAGTAACTCTACTGTGGTTTCAGTGATGCAGGTGACGTCAGTGACACGCAGATCACCATCGATGGCCAAGCGGTCCCGAAGACAACGACTTTCAAATATCTAGGATCTTTTGTTCAAAATGATGGAAAGATAGATAGAGATGTATCCAGACCGGCTGGCGTAGATGGAAAGCAGCCTCTGGGGTTTTGTGAGACAGGAGGTTCCCAACTAAACTAAAAGGTAAATTCTATTGAGTTGCAGTCAGACCGGCTATGCTATATGGGACGGAGTGTTGGGCCATCAAGAAGACTCAAGCCCGCAAGATGGATGTGGCAGAAATGAGGATGCTTAGGTGGATGTGTGGGTATACAAGGCTAGACCAAATAAGAAATGAGCTTGTTAGGGAAAGGTTAGGGTTGGCTAAGATTTTAGAGAAGATAAAGGAGTGGAGATTGAGATGGTTTGGGCATGTGAGGAGGAGGCAGACATCAACGCCAGTTAGAGTAGTGGAAGCACTAACTGTTGAGGGTAGGAAGAGTAGAGGTAGACCCAAGTTGACCTGGGATAAACGTATTGAACATGATTTGATAGAGTTGTACCTCTCTGAGGACATGGTCCAAGATATGAGTTCGTGGAGACGTAGAATTAAGGCTAAGGATTCTTAGGGGCTGTCCATTTTTTCGTTGGACTTGTTTTGTGTTGGTAATCATGCTTGCATATTATGTTGTGTATCATGTTATATATGTTTCTTTGTCTGTCATGTTATTTTTTCACCACTTACTTGATTGTTGGTACTTGGTAGTTTTTATTTTATATATATCCAGTTTATCCTGTTTGGAGCCGGAGGTCTCTTTGAAGCAGCCTCTCTATCCCTAGGGATGGGGGTATGGTTTGCCTACATCCCACTCTCTCCAGACCCTCCCAATAGTTTTTCTATTTGTGAGATTTACTGGGTACGGTTGTTGTTGTAGTTTACAAGATGTGGGGCCCATGCATTTAGGGACGGATAATCTCTCCTTCATTGTTCTACCAACGTACATCACAAATGTGGATTGTGGCAGTGGTTCTTTGTCATATGACGATTGGGATATGCTTTGACCATTCTTGATATAGTATGTTGTTTTTCATTTACTATAAACATGCAAAAAAATGAGTTTACTTTTGACAATATATTTTGTAGTGTGATGGTTTGAAGCAGGCATATGAAGAGTACCACAAAGCCCATGGTTGTGGTCATCGTCACGACTATGAGCTTGGTCATAGAAAGCGCGCCTAAGGCATGAGGCGCATCGAGGCTCAAGCCTTGGGGCTTTTTCGCTTAGCGCCTAGACGATGAAGTTAATTTCTTTTTATTCATCAATTGGTATGGTGAAGTTATGTGACAAAGAAGACATATTAGTGTTATGTAAAGTAACTTTTTAATTTAACAAAGAGTGTAAACTGAATTTGTCAATTAATATGACAAGTGAGACTATTGCTTGCCGCTAAATTTTGGTCGTTTAGCAAAATCAAACTAACGCTACGTAGCGCGGGACAAATATCTAGTTATATATAAATACGGGTGAAGAAATAATAGAAATTTGCCATTAAAAAAACAATTAAACAATGAAGCATTGACCGTTGATTCCACATTTCTAGAAACAAATAAAAAAAAAACTCGAACTACTGTAGCATTTTTGGACCGTTGACTTGTATCCGATATTCAATATATGTAGGCGTGTCTGGTTGTCCATAAATATTACAAAATCAGGTGCTTTTGAAGCTTTGACTAATCTTGTCTGTCTTCTACTTGAGATCGATCGATCGATATGGTATGTTCCTTCTACATATTTCAATTTATAATTATAATTTGACTTTAATTTCTAATAATGATGGTGTAGACGAGTAAGCTGCAGCTGTATTCCTTCTACATGAGCTGTTGCTCTTTTCGTGTTCGTATTGCTCTTAATTTAAAAGGTTCCTTTAGTTATTATTTTTCATTAAGTTGATTCTTATTTTTCATTACAGATTATTAGTCTAAATCTGTTTGTGGATTGTCAACAGGACTTGATTATGAATACAAGGCTGTTAATCTCTTCAAAAACGAGCAAACAATACATTTATATATTTATTTTTTAATTACTTTATTTTATTTATATGATCCATGTTAGCATGCTACCTTACATATTTATATCTTACTCCCTCTGCTTAAAAAATGTTGGAATATAGTTGGTGAAAATGTGAGACTACTGAGTAGTGTGATCAATGGTCTATTAACATTCAATAAAAACCCCTTTTTGGGGTATTGCTTTAGGCAGCAGTACCATTTGTGAAGAATATGAATTATGGGATTTAAATGCATAGAAATAGTAAAATTGCGGCGATAAGGGTGGTTTGTGATGGCCACCCCATGATGGCCGTGACCATCACAACCACCGCCCCAACCAATGTATCACGGCCGCGCTAGTGATGGCGTGATGGATATATAGAATGTATCATCACATAAAAGCATTGACCATCATCTTAAAGATATTGACCAAGACTTTGTATAATCTTAGCTTAGTCAATTATAATTGTAATTATGTAATTAAGTGTATTCCTTAGTATTAGCCTTTTCCTTATTGTAAATCCTCTATACAAGAGTCTTGTAATTCTCCATTGATCAACACAACTTTCATAATACAAAAACACACAACAGTGTTCATTACTTTATATGGTATCAAGAGCCTAAAAGCTCCCTTGAGCCATCTTCGATCCCAACCTACTCGACAGACACCTTCTGTCCGCATTTTGCCTTTTTTTTCTTTCGATTCATCATGGCCAAACAAATCACCCACATTACCGCCACCACAACCCGAAACCAAGGGCCACAACGAACTACCAATACAAACACTCGCCCGACTCGCAACAATAACACCTATTGCTACTATTGTAACATTCCCGGACATGACACTAAAGATTGTCGCAAACTTAGTCGCTTCCTAAGAGAACACAATGTCTCGCCTCAAAATACCAACACCCCGGTGGTTAACTACACCACCCCTCACCCAATGGCTACAACCTTATCTTGGATGTGGGACACCGGTGCGTCCAACAACACCGCGAACAACAACCAACAATTTTCCGTTCTTTCCGAATACGGGGGACCCAATAAGATCGTGCTACGTGATGGTAAAACTCTCCCTATAACTCATATTGCTCAAACAACTATTCCAACAAATTCTCGCCCACTTCTTTTAAATAAAATTTTAATTGCTCCTAATCTTCGAAATAATCTTATTTCCGTTGCCAAAGTTTGTCGTACTAATCGTGTTTCCGTTGAATTTTTTCCTTATCATTTTTTTGTAAAGGATCTACGCACGGGGGCGCGCCTCATGCGGGGAGTGAACGTAAATGATGTCTACTATGGACCAATCTCATTGTCTCCTCAAGTCAACAACACCCAAACAAACTCTCTTCTCATGTGGCACCACATACTTGGACATCCATCGCTTCAAGTGTTCAAGTCTTTAATTTCTAGATTGGGAGTTAGGACTTCGTTTTAATAAGGTGACCCATGAGTCTTTTCATTGTACTTCATGTTCCCTAAATAAAAGCCACAAACTACCTTTTGGCAAAAACTCTTTTGTTGCCAATCAACCTCTACAACTTCTCTACTCCGACGTTTGGGGTCCCGTAAAAACGTCAATCGATGGTTTTAAATACTATGTCATTTTTGTTGACTATTTTTTCAAATACATTTGGTATACCCAATCAAACGAAAATCTGATGTCAAAATTCTTTTTCCACAATTCAAATCTCTTGTTGAAATTATTTTTCAAAACCAACATTGTTGCGTTGTTCACTGATAATGGGGGTGAATATGTGGGTCTTTCACCTTATCTTGCCTCTCAAGGTATCTCCCATTACACGACACCACCTCACACACCGGAACAAAACGGTATTGCCGAACGACGTCACCGACGCGTTGTGGAAACCGGCCTCGCCTTACTCCATTACTCCCACTTACCACAACATTTTTGGTCCCATGCCTTTCAAACCGCAACCCACCTAATCAATCGTTTGCCTACACCCATCCTTAACAACAAATCTCCCTACGATATGTTGTTCAAAACTGCTCCTACTTATTCCGAACTCAAACCGTTTGGTTGTCTTTGCTACCCATGGTTACGACCCTATGCTACTTCAAAACTCCACTCCCGTTCAACAGCGTGCATATTTCTTGGGTACTCATCCTCCAAATCGGCATTCAAATGCTATGACCCTACTAGTCACAATCTATACCACTCTCGCCACGTTGAATTTATCCCACATATTTTTCCATCTCAAAACACATGTCATTTGACTCCTTCCTATCCACATACCAATCGGCCCAATCAACCTCCCCTTCTAACCAACTTTCTCACTCGTTTTGGCTTTAAAAAATGCATTTCTGACCCCTCTCTCTTTGTATACAATCTCAACAACATCACTTGCTACCTCCTTGTGTATGTTGACGATATTGTCCTCACCGGAAATCACAATCCATTTATGGATTCCTTTGTTCAAGCCCTAAGCAACCAATTCTCTAACAAAGACTTAGGCCGTCTCCATCATTTTCTAGGAATTGAAGTCATTCCTACGCCTCATGGTCTATTTCTTTCCCAACATCGTCACATTCAAGATATTCTTACCACCTTTAAAATGGATGGTGCAAAAGAGGTTCTCACTCCTTTAAGCACTTCTGACTCTCTTTCTTCCTTTGACTCCACTCCCCCAGTCGATCCCACTCCCTACCGTCAACTTGTAGGCACTTTGCAATATCTTTCCTTCACACGTCCCGACAACTCCTTTGCCGTCAATAATTATCTCAATTCATGCACTCACCTAAACAATCACACTGGCAAGCTCTCAAACAGGTACTCTGCTATTTGAAAGGAACGGTCCATCATGGGTTGTTCTTGAAACGCAATACTAACCTAAACTTGCAGGCTTTTTCAGACTCGGACTGGGGCAGTATTAATGATGGGGGACGGTCCACTACAGCATATCTCATATATCTTGGGTCTAATATCATCTCTTGAAAATCTGCTAGACAAAAAACTGTCTCTATATCATCTACCGAAGCTGAATACAAAGCACTCGCTAATGCTGCGGCTGAACTCTCATGGGTTAAAAATTTACTTTGTGAACTCGGGCTCCCAATTAAGAGCACCCCATCTCTTTTCTGTGACAACACCGGAGCTACTTATGTATGTGCAAATCCTGTTTACCTTTCCCGCATGAAACACATCGCTCTGGACTATCACTTTGTGCGGGAACATGTCAATTCCGGGCAACTCAAAGTTCTTCATGTCAGCTCCAAGGATCAACTCGCGGATGTGCTCACCAAACCGCTTGCACGTGCACCCTTCCTATATTTTCGGTCCAAGATTGGAGTCTCCAACGGATCCTCCATTTTGCAGGGCGTATAAAGAATGTATCATCACATAAAAGCATTGACCATCATCTTAAAGATATTGACCAAGACTTGACCAAGACTTTGTCGAAGACATGACCAAGACTTTGCATAATCTTAGCTTAGTCAATTGTAATTGTAATTATGTAATTAAGTGTATCCCTTAGGATTAGCCTTTTCCTTATTGTAAGTCCTCTATATAAGAGTCTTGTAATTCTCCATTGATCAACACAACTTTCATAATACAAAAGCACACAACAGTGTTCATTACTTTATAATGGATTCTCGTGACCACCATCACGGTGGAAAAGCAACGTTGGGCTTTAAAAAAATTCCCTTGTCTCACCACCACCATCATCCTCCTCAGCTCAGATTCAAAAAAAAAATAAAAAAAATTAGTGATCGGTGTGATGACCACCCCATGGTTTTAGTGATGGAATGTGATGGAATGTGGTGAAATGAGGTGGCACAATGGGATTGGAAGTAATGGGTGTGATGACTACCCCATCCACCCTAAGTATTTTTTTAAGATGTATTTCTATATTGTAAGTTATGGAATTTTTTTATTTTGTGCAGAGTATTTGAAGATCAATCATATTGGGTATGTGCCTGCTCTTGTGGACGGTGACACAATACTTGCTGATTCTTTTGCAATCATATTGGTTAGTAACCTCAGCACTATCTATCCTAAACAAAAAATCTTCCTCATGAAATGGTGTATTTCTACTTTTTACAAGCGTCGTAGCCTATTTTTCTTTTCCTATTCTTTATTAGTTCTTGTCCTTCCTATGATACAGTACCTTGAAGAGAAGTACCCTCAGCATCCTTTGTTACCTCATGACCTTGCCAAAAAGGCAATAAATTGTCAGGTAATTAATATCATTTGGTTTCTTGTTCCCGAGCTCTCTCTCTCTCACACACACACATGCATACACTTTATATGTTGAATGTGGTTTTGGTAGTAATTGAAGTGTACTGATACCTTTTATGGGTTGTAGACGCATGATCAAGGTCAAGTTTTGTGGTACAATATATAATCATATTCAAGTTTTGTGATTACATGCAGGCTGCAAATATTGTGTCAACAAGCATACAACCTCTTCTAGCATTACCTGTTTTGGTGAGGAAAATACATATTTGTTTATTAAAAACCCGGTCACGAATATTTTGCAACAAATTAATTTATATATGCGTTTGTGGCGTCACGAGCTCAGTCCTGGAACCTTCAAGACCACATCCTACGAAATAACGGGGTTTTCGGCGCAGACTTGGACTACGTGCAGGCCCTCGAAAAGCTAAATGACTATCTCCCAGGTTTTGATATTGGCGGTTTTTCTAACAAGGACACCGCCCCCCCCCCCCAAAGCCTCAGAAAACTTTGGCGAATGCCCTTTATGGCAAAATCGCTCAGAACCTGGGTGAAGTTTTTGGTCTGTCCCCCCGTCAGAGGGCAGTTATTGAATGCCTGCAAACCCCCCACGCCCAAGATTTCCTAACTGTTATCCCGATCGAAGGTTTAGGCCAAAGCATGTCCGCTATTGAATACAGGGCCATTCTTAAATATCGTCTGATGATCCCAATGTACCAGGAGGATGACATCTGTCCGATGTGCCGTAAGGCCTGCCTGGATGAATACGGGGAACACGCGGTTCATTGTAAGGAGTTGCCCGGTTTTAAATACCGGCATGATTGGGTTCGAGACATTCTGTGGGACATTTTAAGACGGGCTGGGATCTCAGCCAAGAAGGAGGCCCCTGTAAACTTCCTATCGGATCCAGCAGAAGGGAGATCCACCCTACGACCAGCAGATCTCCTTGTCTTTGGGTGGGCCGGGGGGGAGCATGCTTGTGTTGACCTGACGGGTGTATTTCCCCTAGTTGGGTTGAGGGACAGTGGTTTTGTTGCAGGGCAAGCGGTCCGGAAAGCAGAGGCAAAGAAGGTAGAAAAACATGCTAAAGCCTGCGAGGAGAACCAACACGTTTTTATACCTTTGGCTTTTGATACCTTTGGCTCATTGGCACCGGAGGCTACCCGTTTCCTGACCAGGGTCCAGCGGGTTATTCACTGTAGTGTCTCGGCTCCGGGTGGACATGGTTATGTTTTTAGTAGATTAGGATTTGATATCCAGAAAGGGGTGGCGGCGCAGCTTGTTGCACGCCTGCCTGCTATCTTAATGTAATTTTTTTTGTCCTGGAATGAATTATGAATGTGTGATTATTATTAAAAAAAAAAATAAAAAAAAAAAATTATATATTTCTTTCATTATCCTAACTTGTAGCAATATGTTGGAGCAAATGTTGGTGAAGATGCAAAGATTCAATGGGTTCATAAGCATGTTGCAAAAGGCTTTACTGGTAAGTTGATACTCAACTTTGTATCCAACAATAGTTAGGAAGTTAATGTATTTCATATGCACCAAGTCTTTAGGAAAATGCAGAACAATATTAAACGAAATATCAGGGAAAGATATGCGAACATGTAGCAAAGAACGATCTTCAGTAGTTGGGCCATATATAAGTGTTGGATAACAAACTGATTTTGCAGCGGAATAAAGGATTAACAAACACAACTAATATTGAAGGGATATGGTATCAAAACATTATAAATATCATACCATCGCCCGACTAGAACCGGCATCGCCTGACGTCCATCCGCCCGTTTTACGTCAGTGGATCGTTTAGCGTCCATCCGCCCGTTCTACGTCAGCAATGCAACTGGCATCCAACGGACGCCAGATACAGCACTACCCGCCCGTTTTACGTCAGCGGTACACCCTGGCGTCCAACCGACTCCAGTCGCAACATTGTCCGCCCGTTTTACGTCAGCGGACACAACATACTTCAAAGCTTCCTCAGCAAGCCAAAGGAAACTTCGCCAACACGACTGGAAGATACCTTTTTGGGGCAGCCTTGGGATTCACCCCTGCCCCAAACAAAATATCTTTGACGCAGCAGGCGGCCCGTCAGAGTTCCTCTCCAATCAGAGACTGCTCCCAGTCTGACGAACAGAAAGGACAATGACGTGGCGACCTCTCAGCCAAGATATCTTCCTGACAAGCAGACTTTCTCAACCTGTCTCGAAGTCCAAGAAAGGTATGATTGCTCACCGCCCTCGGTCTACCAATGGGCGGGCGTCCACTCAATAGGCGCCACGTGTACCAACCGTCAGGACGGTAACATCCCCCCTTAGTATTTTACTTTCCCCCTTTTATCAAAACCCACTTGCACCAAGTGGGCTTAAGGACTTGGGCCGGATTGTGGAGACGCCTCTACCTGGGCCGGGCCCCGTTAAAGGTAGAGGATGGGCTGAGAAAGTATGATAGCTAGGTACTATAAAAGGAGGGGCTCCTTCTCCTTTTATTGGCATCTAATATTTCTTACACTTTCACTCAAGAAGAATACGAACTCCTTCGTGTCTTCTTCAACCCCTTGTTTATTATACTAACTTTTTAGAGGCTCGGCTCTTCTAATCGGTAGTCTCCGAAATTCCCAGGTCTTGTCCTCAGACCCTCACGTATTTTCCAAACACACTCTCTTTGCAAAATAACGTAGGATCACGTACTGGATTAGCGCCAGTTCGATAATCCGGGATTCGTGTTTCTTCATTGGCGCCATCTGTGGCCTTACCACAAATACTCTAAAACAGCTTTAACAAACATACCCACAAAATCACACCTGAAAAATGAATACCTCACCTCCAAGAGTATTCTCACCTTCTGGGGTCGTCGAAGACATTACCGACGCCACCCCAGCATCTCTCCCAACATCTGGGGACCACGACAATAACCAACAACACCCCATCGTCACCCCCAGAAACCTAGAATTCCAACTCACTGATCCAGCACCTCCAACCGATGAGGAGATCGACGCCCTGAATAACGACTGGTATGAGAGCCAGAGACGTATTCTGGACGCTCAGCTGTAACGTCGCCGACGCACCGGCAAAGCAATTGCGGGTTCCTCCTCCAAACCACCCGCACGAACGACGGCTGCCGCCCGTCACGGGGAAGGTCCAGGGCAACCCCCTACGGACCAGGCCCGTGCAGAGCGCAACCAATTTGACAACGACGACTATGACGAAAGTTCATGGGAGGACGATGCCTCCAGGGACTGCCGCCATAGTCCATATTATAGGCAGGAACGCTTAAACAGATACAACGACGATGCCACCACAAATCTGTCACTCCCCTACAGGCCAACGGCCTTCGCAGACAAATCCAAATTTACCCGGCGCATATCTCAAGCACCAATCCCGCCGCGACAATGCCTTCCGACCAACGTCAGAATATATGATGGTCTCATCGACCCTGACGATCACCTCACCATCTTTAATCAGGCCGGGGCCGTCATCGGATGGACCCTACCCGTCTGGTGCCACATGTTCGCCCAGACACTTACTGGAGCTGCCAGTGTATGGTTTGACAACCTCCCCATCGGAAGCATCGACAGCTATGAACAACTGATCGACAAATTTTCGCTCCATTTCAGCCAGCAGCGTCGCCATAAGCACGACAAAAGCCAGATCTCCCTGTGCAAACGGAGAGACACTGAACCGCTCGAGGACTTTATCATGCGGTTCAATAAAGAAGCACTCCAATTGGGAACGGGGGACGAGGCAACTCGAACCTCCTTCCTAGCCAACGTCAATGACGACGGCCTTCAACACACCCTTCAAGGGAAAGACGGAGTCCCAGATTCCTGGGAAGAAGTTGTCCGCATTTCCAAACTATATGCGGGCAACCAAAAAACATTGCGCCAAAACGAACGAGGGAGCTCCAGCAACAGCCGCAGCCGCGGCAACAACCGAGCATCTGTCTGGAACCGCATTTCAAGTTCCACTGACGAAGGCCGATACTCAACCTCCGGCGATGCCCGAAACATTATCGGTAACAAACAAACACGCAACAGCGCAACAGCGGCCGCCGGAATCAAGACTGGACCCCCCTCACGAAAATACCATCCCAGGTGCTGTCACAAGTCCTCTCAACTGGAGAGGTAACTTTCAAGATCCCAAAACCCATGGGAACAAAACGAAAAAACGTTGACACCACCAGATTCTGTGATTTCCACAAAGATTTGGGTCATGACACTGACAACTGCTACAGCCTCAAGATGGAGATCGAGGCGGCCTTACGCTCCGGGAAGTTGGCCAACTTGGTGAAGAGTGTCCGCGCCGGCGCACGCCGGCAAGACGAACCTGCCAAGGCCATCAAAGACATCAAAACACATCACATCCGCGACGCATACAACCGACGGTGCAATATGATGCGCAACACCAAGCGAAAAACAAACTCCTCCGACATGGCAACCACGTCGCAGCAACCAGAAGCCACAACAATCGGAAATTGGAGGGAGGCTCAAGTCATACTCCCCACAATACCAGGGGGTGCAAAATCAACAACCCCACTCACCATTACAGCACTGTTCGGGCATTACCGCACTTACAAGATGATGTGCGACGGCGGAAGCAGCTTCGACATCATGTATCAACAGTGCTTCGATAAAATCGACGAGGAAGATAAAGCACGCCTGCAACCAGACGTACCCATTGCAGGATTCTTCAACGAAGTAATCCATCCCATAGGCAAGTTTGACTTTACAGTCACACTCGACGATGGGATACACACCCGCTCAGAAATTTGCACCTTTCACGTCATCCCAGCCAACTCCTCGTACGACATACTGCTGGGCAGAGAGGGTCTGGCAAACTTCAATTCCACCGCGTCAACCCAACATCAAACCATGCGTTTTCCAACACCCACGGGGATCGCGTACATTCGAGGCAACCAAGAATGCCTCATGATAACCGAGCCAGCGGAAGAAACTGCGCTGCCAGCACCACCCCCACTGAAAGAAGAAGATTGGGTTCTCAACCCGGCCTTCCCTGAACAAACCATCACCCTGGGGCCGACTTTGTCCCCCCAAGTGAGGATACACCTAAAGCAACTATTGGTGGCAAACAAAGATATTTTCGCCTGGCAATCATCAGACATGGTCGGCGTCCCAAGACACATAGCCGAGCATCGCCTCAACACATACAAGGACGCACGTCCAGTAGCCTAGGAAAAACGACCACTGGGCCCCGACAGAGTCAAAGCCATGAACGAACAAGTCGATGACCTACTCGAAGCAGGCATCATCAAAAAATGCAACCACCAAACCTGGGTAGCTAACCCTGTCATGGTTCTCAAGAAAAACGGATCTTGGCGCATGTGCGTCGACTACAAAGACCTTAACAAGGCATGCCCCAAAGATCACTACCCCTTACCAGAGATCGACCTGAAGGTAGATTCCCTAGCGCCTTTCAAATACAAATGCTTCCTCGACGCATACCGAGGATATCATCAAATACAGATGGCCTCTGAAGACGAAGACCGAACCACCTTCAGAACAGATAGAGGGGTATATTGCTACACCAAAATGCCTTTCGGACTCAAAAATGCTGGCGCAACCTACCAACGCCTCATGGACCATGCCTTCATCAACCAGATCGGCGTCAACCTTGAAATCTACGTCGATGACCTGGTAATCAAAAGCACTCAAGAAGACACCATGCTAATGGACATCCAGCGCACCTTCGAACAGTTGCGCGACATCAAAATGAAACTCAACCCGGGGAAATGCTCCTTCGGAGCTGAGGAAGGAAAATTCCTAGGCGTCATTGTCACCAACGGCGGCTTCAAGCCAAACCCAAAAAAAGTCCAATCTATCCAACGCATGCCATCACCAAACTCAATAAAGGACGTACAGACACTGATGGGACGCCTAGTTGCTCTTAACCGATTCTTATCAAACTACGCCTCCAAGTCTTTTCCTTTTGTCCACACCCTACGAAATGTACTAAAGAAAACACAGTTCCGCTGGACACCAGAAGCGGAAGTAGCCTTTCGTGAAATGAAGCAATGTTTAACTTACTTGCCAACTCTAACAGCACCCCTGCCAGAGGAACCACTTACACTATACCTATCTGCATCAGAAACAGCAATAGGCGCGGTGCTACTGGTAGAACGCAACAAAGTACAAACACCAATCTACTAGATCAGCCGCACCCTGGCAGACGCAGAAACCAGATACTCAACAATGGAAAAACTCGTTCTTGGGCTGGTACATGCGTCACGACGACTAAGGCGATACTTCCAAGGACACCCAATCAACGTCCTAACGGATTATAGAATCAACACCGTACTCTCCAAGCCGGAACTCTCAGGCCGCCTGGCGAAATGGGCAATCGAGCTAGGCGCACACACCATCATCTACAAACCCAGACCTGCAATCAAAGGACAGGTCCTCGCGGACTTCATCGCAGAAATTCCAATAGATAAAATCCAAGACTACAAAGATGAGCAAGACCCCAAACCCATCCCAGACGACCGAGTAACATGGTCGTTATATGCGGGATCCACGCAGGCCCAAGAATGGTCGTCGCCAAAATCATGAACGCCGGATACTACTGGCTGGGGATGCATCAAGACGCCGTCAAGATCCTGCGCACTTGCTTCAACTGCCAGCAACACACACCAAACACCCTGCGCCCAAAGAACGACCTGGTCCCAGTCACTACCGCTTGGCCATTCCAGAAATGGGCTATCGATCTAGTCGGCTCATTCCCAATGGCCCCTGGAAAGATACAATACCTCATCGTCGCCGTCGACTACTTTACAAAATGGGTAGAGGCCAAACAACTTGCCTCGATCAGCGCCGAACAGACCAAAAAATTCATTTGGGAATTCATCATCTGCCGCTTCGGCCTACCTATGGAAATTGTCATGGATAACGGAACACAGTTCGCAGACAAAATGCTTCAAACCTGGCTAACACAATCAGCCAGATATTCACATCCATCGCCCACCCCCAAGGCAACGGTCAGGTAGAACGTATCAACAGGTCACTAGTCGAAGGCATAAAGACTCGCCTCGGGACCAAGCGAACAAGTTGGGTGGATGAACTCCCACACGTCCTATGGGCACATCGCACCCTCACCAAGACCAGCACCGGCGAAACCCCTTTTAGCCTAACTTATGGCTCTGAGGCCGTAATACCCGCAGAAGTAACATTCCCATCGCCAAGGGTCCTCAACATCGCGCACACAGACAACGATCGAGAACTACGACTCAACTTGGATCTCTTAGACGAACGGCGCGACATCGTCGCTATACGAGAGGCAAACTACAAATAACAACTGGAGCGCTATTATAACTCCAAAGTCAAAGCCTGCGCATTCGACATTGGAGATTACGTCCTAAGAGACAACTACGCGTCTCACTCCGAACGCCCTGGAAAACTCGCACCCAACTGGGAAGGACCATACAAAATCCAACAAGTATTAGGAAAAGGGGCATACGCGCTAGAAAGACTTGACGACACACCCATATCAAGGTCGTGGAATGTAGCGCAGTTGCGCCCATGCTACTTATAAAAATTTTGGTTTTTCGGATAATTTGCGGCGCCACCTTACACTTTGTCTATAAGCGCAAAAACCAATTACTTTACCTCTAACTTATGAAGCTAATTCACTCTTTATAAGACTTGACGTCAAAGATTGGCCATATTTCTAACTTATGAAGTTAATTTACTCTTCATAACATAGAACAACAAGTCTTTAGCACGTAATTATGTAGTTAATCTACCATACATAATGGACGCTAAGTCTACTTGCAAACTATAAAGCAGTCTACCCTTCATACACACAACAAACTAGCACATCAAAACATTGAGACGAAACAAAAAGCAGCATCAAAGTGCCGTATATTTCTTAAACAAAGTTGGATTTACAGACAAAAGGCGAAATACAAAAACCTACTGAGGAGGCTCATGCGCCGTCCCCGAACTACCCGCGCCCCCAGCCTTCTCTTTTCCCTTTTTAGCGCGCTCACGCCCGGCACGTTTAGATTCCTCGACCCAACGCCTAAACTGAGCAATAGGGTCAGGGTCCACCAGAGACTGCCTCACGACCTGAAGCACCGGAAACTCTATCTTTTCGAGCTTCTCAAGCTCCTCCATCAGCAGTTGGTCGGTGTTCACATCTTGGAAAGGCTGCTCCTCAACTGGCGCCCCATCCTTGGCGGCCAGATAACCTTCCAACCAGCCACTATGAACACCTGTGGTACGCGCCGCATCAACCACCTCCGCAACCTGCTCACCCATCTTTGGCTCATTCTAGCAGCGATCAAAGACCTGCATCAAAAACACAAGCTACATGAGCTAAACAAAGGAAAAAACAAACCAAAAAACAACAAAGTAAAGAGAACAACTTACGGCAGATATCCCGTCAGACATAATCCACAAGGACTTCTCACAATAAGCCCTCTGAGCATCCAGCAGCAAAGTCCTCTCAAGCTGCCACGTCTCTTTCTCCTTCACAAGGTCATTAACCTGACCTTCCAGCTCGGACACCCGAGTGGTCATGCTCACCACGTCGGCACCCTTCGCCTTAAGGTCTCTCACCACGGTAGCATACTTAGAGGATAGCTCCTCCATCTCCTTGACCTTCTCCGCCGCTACCTTCTTTTGCTCAGCCAGCGCAGACTCAGCCTTCTGAACAAGCTGACGACGACGTTCCAGCTCCGTATTAACGGTCGCCGTCGAGTTGGCCGAAGTCTTCTGCTTCTCCGCAGCATCAGCATCCTTTTGGCGCAGATCGGACTCTAACTTCCGAACCTGCTCCAAAAGCCGCTTACGCGCTGACTCATATACCTCCTTCTCCCGTGCCAGGCGCTCGGCTTCACCTGCAACCGACGCCTGCTCATCCAGAAACTCACCCTCTCCTCTTTGAAGGGCGTACAAATTTCCCAGAGTCTGTGTTAGGTTCATACACATCACTAAGAACAGAGTACCTCGGTTCTGAGACCAGTGATGCGCACGCTCTGTTGGCGGCAACGCATAGCTAACAAATTCCTCAGCCACGAACGGGTTGAGGAATCAATAGCTTTCGGTTATACGCCACCCGGGCGTATAAGCCGGAGCATCCAACCTAAAGGCAGGACCACTCGAAGACGCGACAACGCTTTCAGCTTTCTTCAACTTGGGATCATCAATCCCAACACCCTGAGGCGACGCTTCCAGTACGTCCCTCTCACTTAAATCAATAAAGGAGGGCTCAGTCCGCGAGCCCTCGCCACCCTGAACGTCCATCCCTTGGGCCTGCTCCTTCTTGATTCTCACCAAATCTTCATGTTGTCTTAACAACACCAACCGGCGCTCTTCTTCCTCCTTCTCAGCCAAGCTAGCCAAGCGAGCATCCTCGGCCCGCTTGCGCTCCACCACTACTTGGAGAGCCCGGGCTTCATCCTCCTTCTTCTTCAAAGCGGCCTCAGTAGCGCGCTTCTCCTCCTCCGCCTTGCACATCAACTCCTCTTGACACGCAGCCTCAGCCCGGGACCGCTCCTCCTCTAGCTTCTTCTTTCGTTCCTCCTGATATTGCTTCACAGACGGAGGAATCGAACCTACAGACAAACAAAGATGAATTAAAGACTCTATACAATTGGCGAGAAAAGTTCAAAAGGACGCACCAAAAGGTACTTACTACTCCGTTTCTTCAAAGCCTTCTTATAAAAGGGCTCACGCACAGGCGGGGGATCCAGCTCCAATCCCTTTGGCGGATCAACATAACCACTACCGGTCACCGCCCGCTTGGGAGACCGACCACCAGCCACATCCTCTTCAACAGTTTCCGGCTGTTTACGCTTGTGACCTACAAACAAGGTAAATAAACCTTAAACAAACACAACAAAGTACAAAAGTGCAAAGAAGGCAGAAACACTTAATCTCAGTAGTCACCCCCTCAGCAACACTGGGTTCACCAGTCATCTCATCACCTTGCGCCCCGGACGCTGACGCACTTGCTCCACCACCACTTGCAGAGCGACGCACACGGTGAATTAGACCAGACGACGAACCACTCGACTCATCGTCTGACAAAAATACATAATCAACCCTAGCTGCCGTTTTCACGGACAACGGCGCAGGATTGATCGGAAACCCACTTCAAGATTAGAGGGCGCACCTTCCATCGGGTCGGGGAACAAGAAATTCTCTACCTTCAGCTCCAGCTCTGAAACCCCTCCCTCGGGTACCGCCAGGTAGGTAGTCTTCACAGCACGGGCGGCAAAAACTTCAAACAGCAATTCGCCTATCACAACACACAAAAGGCATCAAAGAACATAACAAAAACAAAACTTAAACAAGGTCGAAGTACTCACCTTCAACAGACAGCGACCCAGCCTCACCCACAGGTGCCACATCATAACCTTCCCTGACGCCTAGACGACTCAGCCCCAACAGACGGAGTATACCCTCGTCCAGCCTATCCAGATCATCCAGGCGGGTGGGGTGTGCGCACAAATCCTGAAACCAGGCTTCCTCCTGGAAATCCTTCATCACCTCAAAAGATGGCGGTTTCTGGCCCGCACGCAGCTCCAGTTTCTCCATCTCCACCGGAATAACCTCCTTCTTCAGGAAGAAAAAGCACTTCTTCCAATCACGAAGAGTCTTGGGAGAGCTCTTCGGCACGATCAAGGTCACCGTCTTCGACCTTTCAACAAACGACACCCAGCTGGAGTCCTTCACTTCAATTTTATAGAACACATTGAAGTGTTCAAACTCCGGCTCCCTTCTCAAGGACCGGCAGGTGGCCTCAAAATGCATAATCCGCATTACCCCGAAAGGGCTCATCTGCGAAATATGCACCCCATATTTCTGAAGAATGGAGATCATAAACTTCGACACTGGTAGTCGGAAGAGTCCTTTCAAAAAGTACGCCTCGTACAGGCATATCTTCCCCGCCGGGCAGTCTACCGGAGTCTGCCCTTTCTCCGGCAACTACGGTTCCCACTCTCGCAATATATTATATTTCTTGACCAAATACTGGAATTTGTCTTTGGACCAAGAAATCTGGGCGTCTTTCATCGCCAATTCGGCCTTCTTGTCTTCAGACGACATCTTCGACAAAGGAAAGAGAGAAAGAACGAAAAATTCTTCTTCGACAGCTGATCGGAAAAACTACAAACTCGCCGGAGAAAACCTTGAAAAATTTCTTTGAAAGAGGATAATGAAACGAGAGAAGGATAAAAGGCACATATTTATACCCATCGCATTAAATGCAATGGCAGAAAGAGAAATCATCACGAACAGGCTTTTCGCGCAAAGGTCCAATAGCAGGCAGACACGTCAGACAGCCCACGTGACCAAACGGCACACGCGCGGCGCGTGGCCCACTCGCCTGACGGTTGTTCTACCCCAGCTGGCAAACGATGCCGATGCTTGACACATGTACGCCCACGTTCAAACCCACCACTAACAGCTGTCCCCATGCATCAGATGCACGACACGTGCGACCTAGCAACTCAACAGTCACAGTAACTGTCAGACATGATCTCCAAGGCAGGCGTATCAACCGTCAGCCACGTCTTTTCAACTTCAAACATTCCCGCCTTGAATTCACACAAATTCCAAAGAGACAAATTCAATGCGGAGTAAATGCAGGCGCCGAATACGACAAAAAATATATTTTCACAAGTTCTGACCGCGCAAACAGGCCCGACGCCTATCCCGGCTCCACGCCTTCGCGCCAGAACCATATTTTTGAAAAAAATATATTTTCACAAGTTCTGACCGCGCAAATAGGCCCGAAGCCTATCCCGGCTCCACGCCTTCGCGCCAGAACCACATTTTTGAAAAAATATATTTTCACAAGTTCTGACCGCGCAAACAGGCCCGACGCCTATCCCGGCTCCAAGCCTTCGCGCCAGAACCACATTTTTGAAAAAATATATTTTCACAAGTTCTGACCGCGCAAACAGGCCCGACGCCTATCCCGGCTCCACGCCTTCGCGCCAGAACAAAACTCAGGAACATTTTTTTCTAAGTAGCGGAACAAATACACCGCCCTGCTCGGATCACCTCATAGGTCCCGCACCAGTTAACGAAGGTCATACAAAACACACGTACACTTTGATTACATGAAAACCCAGTGACGACTGGACATAACCTAAAGTACACATGTGACAATCAAGTCCAGCACTCCCCTACCAAAAGGCGCAGAAAAGCACTGGACTGGGGGGACTTGAAGGGATATTGTATCAAAACATTATAAATATCATACCATCGCCCAACTAGAACTGGCATCGCCTGACGTCCATCCGCCCGTTTTACGTTAGCGGATCGTTTAGCGTCCATCCGCCCGTTTTACGTCAGCGGAACGTCCGGCGTCCAACCGCCCGTTCTACGTCAGCAATGCAACTGGCATCGAACGGACGCCAGATACAGCACTACCCGCCGGTTTTACATCAGCGGTACACCCTGGCATCCAACCGATGCCAGGCGCAACATTGTCCGCCCGTTTTACGTCAGCGGACACAACATTCTTCAAAGCTTCCTCTGCAAGCCAAAGGAAGCTTCGCCAACACGACTGGAAGATACCTTTTTGGGGCAGCCTTGGGATTCACCCCTGCCCCAAACAAAATATCTCTGACGCAGCAGGCGGCCCGTCAGAGTTCCTCTCCAATCAGAGACTGCTCCCAGTCTGACGAACAGAAAGGACGATGACGTGGCTACCTCTCAGCCAAGATATCTTCCTGACAAGCAGACTTTCTCAACCTGTCTCGAAGTCCAAGAAAGGTATGATTGCTCACCGCCCTCAGTCTACCAATGGGCAGGCACCACGTGTCCGCCGACCGCCAGCGTCCACTCAACGGGCGCCACGTGTACCAACCGTCAGGACGGTAACATCCCCCCTTAGCATTTTACTTTCCCCCTTTTATCAAAACCCACTTGCACCAAGTGGGCTTAAGGACTTAGGCCGGATTGTGGAGACGCCTCTACCTGGGCCGGGCCCCGTTAAAGGTAGAGGATGGGCTGAGAAATTATGATAGCTAGGTACTATAAAAGGAGGGGCTCCTTCTCCTTTTATTGGAATCTAATATCTCTTACACTTTCACTCAAGAAGAATACGAACTCCTTCGTGTCTTCTTCAACCCCTTGTTTATTATACTAACTTTTTAGAGGCTCGGCTCTTCTAATCGGTAGTCTCCTAAATTCCCTGGTCTTGTCCTCAGACCCTCACGTATTTTCCAAACACACTCTCTTTGCAAAATACCGTAGGATCACGTACTGGAGTAGCGCCAGTTCGATAATCCAAGATTCCTGTTTCTTCAAATATTTGATAAACAATAATGTTGTTCGAATGAAACAGAAAAACACTTGTTCGAAAAGACAGAAACGGTTATGTTGGATTGTTTTGTTTTGGATAATACAATCTTGGTAACTCATCATCATCATCATACTCAGTTAATTCCACCAATAGCAAAAGCTAACGTAGGGTCTGAACAGGGTAAGATGTAGACAGCCTTACATCTACCCCGTGGGAATAGAGAGGCTGCTTCCAATGAGACCCCCGGCTCGATAGTGGTTTTGTATCAAGCCTTGGATATAAGGCACATAACACTTAGCAACCGGGACAAACCCGATTGGTGCATGTACCCCCTTGTCTTTTGGCAATCAACGCCACCACCTGATGCATGATTAACCGTCCGTCATTTTTAACGTTATTTTCACGAAATTAGTAAAATAACGTTAAAATTAGTGCAACTTTACTTTTGCCCCCCGAGGGCCACACATATATACATTATATGTGCACAACTGTAAGCGGGGCTTAATCTTGGTAACTAACAAATGAATAAAAAGGTCCTATAAATATTAAGTGAATCGTTGTGTTTTGAATCAGTTTGTGTCGGTTATTGGTTCCCACCGTTTCATCCATTTTAGGCGCCAAACTACCATAACCGTTGAGGGCTTGGTTTAAAAAAGCGCGCCTGGGGCGTGCTTTAAGTGTTTGAGGCGCGAGGCTCCAAGAAAAACGCTTTTTTTTTTTGCCAAAAAGCGCTGAACTACGTGAAGCGCCATCTCAAGCGCTTGAGGCGCGCGCTACAGTAGCGCCTCAGCCCAAAAAACCCTTTTAAACTGCTTTTTTTGGCCCACTGCAGTAGTGCCTCGTCGTTTTTATGTTTTGAATATGCTTTTTAAGTGTTCAAGGGTGTTTTATAATCATGTTTTTGTACTTATGATTGATTAACATGTAGAAAATGTCATATTGACATATATAAATATTTTTTTTATAATTTCTTTAATACTATACGTGAAGCTCTCGCCTCGCGCTTTAAGCCCCGCGCTTTGGATTTTGGACCCAAAACTTCTCAGAGCGCCTCACGCTTTTTAAACCAAGGTTGAGGGCATAATAGTCTTTTCAGTGATTGTAGCCTCGAACATAGCCTTCTGTCTTCTGATGTTTGTTGTTGTCTGCTTACTGATGTACGTCTGCAGAAGTAGCATTACATATTTCAACCTTTGATCCATCTTTGCAGGCTTTCATTCTGATCCATATTGACCCATTTGTAGTTATGTTGCATCCTCCTTTTCTGATCCATTTCGACCCATGTTGCAGCCTATTACATTGTGACTAACATATATATATATATATACCTAAGAACTATTGTTATTTTACATACACATACATTACATACATACTAATACATGTGTTCATTATTTACATATTTACAAATGCATATAGAAACAAGTTTGTCTTTACATAATTAATATCAACAATAAGTACATCAAAAATATGTTACAGCATCATCTATAAATTGTAATGATAATAACGTTAAGAATTTCGATTTCGAATTTTGGAGCTGATAGTAAGACTAGCTTTATCATGTTACCACTGCACTGTTACTAATCATAATTATAAGAGGTTTGCCTGATTGATGCAAACAAATGCAGCTTTGGAGACCTTGCTAAAAGATCATGCTGGGAAGTATGCAACCGGTGATGAAATTTACCTGGTATTCTCTCATTAATATTGATTAAACATTATCTTGTGTGATTATTATTATATATGCGGAATCGCCAACTAACATAACATATGCAGGCTGATTTATTTCTGGCTCCACAAATCATTAGTTTAACAGAGAGATTCAACTTTGACATGGTATGTTCACAGTTCTGAAAATATATATTATACTAAAGTAATAATTTATTTATTTATTAATTAGTTTGTGAAGTTACTTATTGTTATTATTTGTTTGTTTGTGGAGAGTGACTATCCTCTACTATCCAGGTTGAATGAGGCTTACAAGCAAGTACCTGCCATTCAAAAGGCTCTTCCTGAAAACCAGCCAGATTTTCCATCAACCGACGGAAAAAACTAAAGGTACCATCCTAAACTTCCAACTTTTGAAAACTAAGTAGCCTTAATGCCTTTGAAAAGCAAAATGGATAAGCTATTTGTGTAGAAAGTCTAAAGTCGTCTTGCTTGAGCAGTTGATTGAATCCGCGTTAAATAATCTATACATTATATGTGAAATAGTAATGTAGTATGAATATGAACATATGGTGCCAAACAGCCAAAGTCGCGATACTATGCCAAATTTACATACACACATACATATACGCACACACACACACACATGAAAAATGTGACACCCGGCACGTTTAAGTTAACATTTTATAAAACACATAAGTCTACCTTAGCGAAAAACGTTTACAAACATACTTAACTTGGTCAGTTGAGTCGTGATGATGGTTCCTGGAATCATCGGGAGTCGTTACTGTGATCCACGGGATCACTGGGAGTCGATCCATAACCATGTGAACACGGATGGGTGATTTGTAGAATCGCTGAGTTTAACGCACACACATAAATCTCGAGTCCCGGGAATTGGTGAACGGATGGGAATGTGTTAGTTATCATGCATTATGTGCTTACAATCATTATATGACTAGCCGGTATGTGAATACGTGTTTATATGTGTTAAAATAGTGATTGCGCATAATTGCATGATATTATAGGTGATTACGCGTAATTGCATGACATTATAGGTGATTACGCGTAATTGCATGACATTATAGGCGATTACGCGTAATTGCATGACATTATAGGTGATTACGCGTAATTGCATGACATTATAGGTGATTACGCGTAATTACCAATAGGTATAGGCGATTAGAGCCTAATCGCTAGTAGATATAGGCGATTAGAGCCTAATCGCTAGTAGTTATAGGCGATTACAAATTCTAATGGCCTATACTGCACTGTAATCGCCTGACGCGTACTTAACGACTAGAAACGCCTATAAAAACCCCCCCTTATGTTTTAAAACATCATTTGTGAAACCCTAATACACCCCAAAGCCACCCCACACCTTATTCAACCTCTACAACACGTTTTTGATCAAGAAATCACATTTCCAAGCTTTACATCTCATAATCTTACAATTTCAAGGTGTGTTCTTCATCCCAAACCTTTGTAAGGATATTGTTTTGCTCCCTAAAGGTCCAGACCTGGTTTCTAAACATTTGTGTCTTTGAAAACTCATTAAAATCTGTTTCTAAACAAACCCAAACCTCTATGCTTGTTATTTGTGATGTATTCATGCAAGATAGGATTTTTATCGTTTAAACATGGTTGTTCTTGTATTATTGATATGTTTCTGATCTAAATGAGTTGATATGATGTTAACCTAGGAGTTTGAAGTTCCATAGATGTGTATTATGGATATTAGGCGTTTTGACCCGTTTGAATGATTATGAAGGATTGATGATGATATGTTATGTTTTGTTGATTGTTTGAGGTTAGGGTTTACTCTAGGATGATGCTAGAACAGTAGGATAATGTCGGACAACGTCGTTATGTGATGAAATCTGGATATTTGCTATTTAAGGTAAGTTTTGCATGATTGATGGGATGTTTACATGCTAGTTATGCTATTTTGGTAAAACGCTTGCATTCGGGACAGCTAGGGCGATAATAAATTAGGGGTTTTTTGCTTAAAATAGTTTTATTAATGTTTTGGGTTTGATATTGGGTGTTTCCACATGTTTCGGATCTGATTTGGAGGGTTAAACGCGCAAAAAGGCGGAATGGTGCAGCAGGGGCGATTAGGGGATCCCTAATCGCCTATAATAGGGGCGACTGGCCCCAATCGCTACATGGGGCGATTGGGGGCCTAATTGCATGAAGGTCATGTGATTAAAATCCTAATCGCCTGTTGACTCCTTCTAATCACCAGTTGACTTTTCCTAATTGCATGTTTGATTCCTAATCGCGTGTACTGCTGTCATATGTGCATTTTAACATCCCGAAACACGGTTTGACACCTAGGAACATGTTAGGAACCCCGTAACATGTCTAATAACTTGGTAACACGTGTTTGGACTTGTTTATGCGTTAATTGGGCGTTATGCTAGATAGGGTGAATGTTTGCGCATGCTAAGTGTTTAATTGCATATGTTGCATGATATCTTGTATGTGGCTAACACGTGGGAAGTCGGGTCACCAATGGGATGTCGGGTTTTGTCTGGTTTGGTCGGTTTAACGTTTAAACATGTTTTCAACATACACGGTCACGGTTTGGACAATTTGGGGACTGATTAGCCTTCGGGTTAGTAGTCATCACACTTATGTAAACTCATTGATAGGTCGCCACTAGTAGGGACTATTACACACGTATCAGATTTCTATTTTACTGAGGACGCACTCTAAGGTGAGTTTCATAGCCCCTCTTTTATACACTTTTTCTCGGGGGAGAAGTATGCCACACGTTTTAACAAATACAACGTTATGTTTTGAAACGCAACGTTTATGAAACGCAACACTTTTTGAAACGCAAGGCTTATGAAACGCAACACTTTTGAAACGTAACGCTTATGAAACGCAACACTTTTGAAACGCAACGCTTATGAAACGCAACGCTTGTTTAAAATTACTATACGACGAAACTCAACGCTAAGTCCCTGGGAATCCATGAATGTGTGGGGCACAACGGGGGAAATGTGGATAGATCTATTGGGCTTGACGAACCCCACCCGACGGCTGGGAGCCGGGCGGATGCATATTGTCTCTATTTTTGGCAACTCAAACACGGGTGGCAACACACGCAACGCCTGTCAGTAATGGTTTCGGCAACACAGTCGTAGTAGTAAGGAAACGTTTGTTATGTACTTAAAGGTTTTGCATACTTGGTACTTTTGAGATGAAACTCTCTACGCTTGAAACGCTTTGTGAACTTAAAACCTGTGAACTCACCAGCATTATATGTTGACGTCTTTTTGGCATGTTTTCTCAGGTCGCTAAGGTAGCAGCATTGAGTTTAGGCGCACGTAGTCTCACGGCATCTAGGATCCAATTGCATTTCATTTTGAGTATTATCAGACTTTCATGTTTTACTTTTGAGTTGTAATAAAGTTTTACGCTTCCGCAAGCGATGGTTGAATTTTTGGAAACTTAATGGGCAATTTACGTTGTTTTCATATCATATAGATGTCGTTTATTGTGACCATTGACTTGGATCCTGGTGTGTTACGTACCTCGCGGTAAAACCCCGCACGTGGAATTTGAGGGTGTGGCAAAAAATACCTCGATCAAATGTCTGGAGAAAAGGCATTGAAAAATACTCCTTATAACTTTTTGAAGTCCTCCATTTTGTTGATTTCCTTTCTAAACTTCCATACCCAGTTTTGTCTATAGTTTAATGTCTCAACAATAGGAGGGACCCATCCGTTTAGAAGCCAGCTCTGAAGATATAGTTGAAGCCAGAATAGCCCAAGATATTTAAAGAAAATTTAATAAGCTCCTCAATATATCATTATATAAGCATATTAATTTAAAATAATAATTACATCTTTCTTCTTCTTCTTTGAAAGAGTTGGATATTGGAACACATTCATTAGCTTCCACTATGTCAAAATTGTCACTACTTTCTAAGAAGTCACCCTTAAGTTTCTTATTTCTTCTTATTATCACACAAAATTGTTGAAAAACATCAAGAAGCGAATTTCCGCAAGACAAAACTTGTTCAAATTTATTTTTCTCTCCTAGGATAATTACTTACAGCCCAATTAGTACATAACCTTATATTTGTTATACAATAATTGCATCTGGCTTTTTTTACATCATCTCCTAGCTCAACCACCATTCATATGACCTCTTCATGTGTAATATCTTTTTTATGGTCAAAGTACAAGCAGTCTGAAACCGTAGCATATTTTAGAGTTTCATATGACAATCTTCTTATGTATGTATTTAACTCACCTAATTTAACTATTTTTTCCCATCTCATTTCACTTGGAGAAATGAATCCTAATCTTTCTATCTTATGTATTTGACTCAACATATTCCCCTCTTCTTCCATTCAATGTGAGTTACTCTACCAAGTACCAAGTACAAAAATAGGCAGGAACATTTCTTTATCACATGGCTTTCTTGGTGTGGTTTATAAACTACCGTAGATGGTTCATTTTTAAACTCTTAAGATTGTGAATCATAGTTTGGTTTGAATAGGCTATGAAATCGGCTAGTGTACACCCACCCTACTGCGTAAAACGCATTCATTTTGTAGTGTTACGGCCCGAAAGTAGAGTAAGGTGTAAGCCTCCCCTGCTAATGTCTAGAAAAATATGCTATCAACTATGAAGAATGTTGTATTGCCTACAGTGACTAACTTAATTTTGTCTAGGGTTTTGATTTCATTTGTAAATTTATTGAATTCTTTATTTGGTTAATAACTTAATGTTGTTCAGTTTTTTTTCACATTACCAGAACTTACCAGTTAACAACTTAACATTTAACAACTAAGTAATATAACACTTAAGAGAATACATGATTCAACTAAAAACCGAACCTACTTAAGAATTATACCAATAAACAAATCAAGTACTCAACTTGTCATAAAGTATGGTTCATACACAATACAATTCAATACAATCTCAATCACAAACACAAAACAAGAAAAGAAGCGACAAAACGGTGACAAGATCTATTGATTAACCAACCCAAAAAGTTCCCAAACAAAACCCTAGAACACAGCCAAATAGCTGAGTTCTATCCTCTACTATCCAGGTTGAATGAGGCTTACAAGCAAGTACCTGCCATTCAAAAGGCTCTTCCTGAAAACTAGCCAGATTTTCCATCAACCGACGGAAAAAACTGAAGGTACCATCTTAAACTTCCAACTTTTGAAAACTAAGTGGGCTTAATGCCTTTGAAAAGCAAAATGGATAAGCTATTTGTGTAGAAAGTCTAAAGTCGTCTTGCTTGAGCAGTTGATTGAATCTGCGTTAAATAATCTATACATTATATGTGAAATAGTAATGTAGTATGAATATGAACAAATGGTGCCAAACAGCCAAAGTCGCGATACTATGCCAAATTTACATACACACATACATATACGCACACACACACACATGAAAAATGTGACACCCGGCACGTTTAGGTTAACATTTTATAAAACACATAAGTCTACCTTAGCGAAAAACGTTTACAAACATACTTAACTAGGTCAGTTGAGTCGTGATGATGGTTCCTGGAATCATCGGGAGTCGTTACTGTGATCCACGGGATCACTGGGAGTCGATCCATAACCATGTGAACACGGATGGGTGATTTGTAGAATCGCCGGGTTTAACGCACACACGTAAATCTCGAGTCCCGGGAATTGGTGAACGGATGGGAATGTGTTAGTTAGCATGCATTATGTGCTTACAATCATTATATGACTTGCCGGTATGTGAATACGTGTTTATATGTGTTAAAATAGTGATTGCGCATAATTGCATGATATTATAGGTGATTACGCGTAATTGCATGACATTATAGGTGATTACGCGTAATTGCATGACATTATAGGTGATTACGCGTAATTGCATGACATTATAGGTGATTACGCGTAATTGCATGACATTATAGGTGATTACGCGTAATTGCATGACATTATAGGTGATTACGCGTAATTACCAATAGGTATAAGCGATTAGAGCCTAATCGCTAGTAGATATAGGCGATTAGAGCCTAATCGCTAGTAGTTATAGGCGATTACAAATTCTAATGGCCTATACTGCACTGTAATCGCCTGACGCGTACTTAACGACTAGAAACGCCTATAAATACCCCCCTTATGTTTTAAAACATCATTTGTGAAACCCTAATACACCCCAAAGCCACCCCACACCTTATTCAACCTCTACAACACGTTTTTGATCAAGAAATCACATTTCCAAGCTTTACATCTCATAATCTTACAATTTCAAGGTGTGTTCTTCATCCCAAACCTTTGTAAGGATATTGTTTTGCTCCCTAAAGGTCCAGACCTGGTTTCTAAACATTTGTGTCTTTGAAAACTCATTAAAATCAGTTTCTAAACAAACCCAAACCTCTATGCTTGTTATTTGTGATGTATTCATGCAAGATAGGATTTTTATCGTTTAAACATGGTTGTTCTTGTATTATTGATATGTTTCTGATCTAAATGAGTTGATATGATGTTAACCTAGGAGTTTGAAGTTCCATTGATGTGTATTATGGATATTAGGCGTTTTGACCCGTTTGAATGATTATGAAGGATTGATGATGATATGTTATGTTTTGTTGATTGTTTGAGGTTAGGGTTTACTCTAGGATGATGCTAGAACAGTAGGATAATGTCGGACAACGTCGTTATGTGATGAAATCTGGATATTTGCTATTTAAGGTAAGTTTTGCATGATTGATGGGATGTTTACATGCTAGTTATGCTATTTTGGTAAAACGCTTGCATTCGGGACAGCTAGGGCGATAATAAATTAGGGGTTTTTTGCTTAAAATAGTTTTATTAATGTTTTGGGTTTGATATTGGGTGTTTCCACATGTTTCGGATCTGATTTGGAGGGTTAAACGCGCAAAAAGGCGGAATGGTGCAGCAGGGGCGATTAGGGGATCCCTAATCGCCTATAATAGGGGCGACTGGCCCCAATCGCGGGTTACATGGGGCGATTGGGGGCCTAATTGCATGAAGGTCATGTGATTAAAATCCTAATCGCCTGTTGACTCCTTCTAATCACCAGTTGACTTTTCCTAATTGCATGTTTGATTCCTAATCGCGTGTACTGCTGTCATATGTGCATTTTAACATCCCGAAACACGGTTTGACACCTAGGAACATGTTAGGAACCCCGTAACATGTCTAATAACTTGGTAACACGTGTTTGGACTTGTTTATGCGTTAATTGGGCGTTATGCTAGATAGGGTGAATGTTTGCGCATGCTAAGTGTTTAATTGCATATGTTGCATGATATCTTGTATGTGGCTAACACGTGGGAAGTCGGGTCACCAATGGGATGTCGGGTTTTGTCTGGTTTGGTCGGTTTAACGTTTAAACATGTTTTCAACATACACGGTCACGGTTTGGACAATTTGGGGACTGATTAGCCTTCGGGTTAGTAGTCATCACACTTATGTAAACTCATTGATAGGTCGCCACTAGTAGGGACTATTACACACGTATCAGATTTCTATTTTACTGAGGACGTACTCTAAGGTGAGTTTCACAGCCCCTCTTTTATACACTTTTTCTCGGGGGAGAAGTATGCCACACGTTTTAACAAATACAACGTTATGTTTTGAAACGCAACGTTTATGAAACGCAACACTTTTTGAAACGCAAGGCTTATGAAACGCAACACTTTTGAAACGTAACGCTTATGAAACGCAACACTTTTGAAACGCAACGCTTATGAAACGCAACGCTTGTTTAAAATTACTATACGACGAAACGCAACGCTAAGTCCCTGGGAATCCATGAATGTGTGGGGCACAACGGGGGAAATGTGGATAGATCTATTGGGCTTGACGAACCCCACCCGACGGCTGGGAGCCGGGCGGATGCATATTGTCTCTATTTTTGGCAACTCAAACACGGGCGGCAACACACGCAACGCCTGTCAGTAATGGTTTCGGCAACACAGTCGTAGTAGTAAGGAAACGTTTGTTATGTACTTAAAGGTTTTGCATACTTGGTACTTTTGAGATGAAACTCTTTACGCTTGAAACGCTTTGTGAACTCACCAGCATTATATGTTGACGTCTTTTTGGCATGTTTTCTCAGGTCGCTAAGGTAGCAGCATTGAGTTTAGGCGCACGTAGTCTCACGGCATCTAGGATTGTATGTGCGTTAATGGATCGTATAACAACAAAGAATGATCAAACAAGTTAGTTTTAGGTGCGGAATCCCTAAAACAATCACAAAATAATAGTCAAACAGATTAAAACAAGCAGATCATCATTTTCAAAAGCTTTTCATTAATTAACAACTCGATTACACGTTGAAAGATGATTACAAACAGGGTGAGAACGTGAAAAGAGTTAAACAAAACACTAGAGAGAATATCAGAAAGTGGAGGGAATAATAATGACAAAAAGTTACATTCAAAAATCAAGCTTGTCTATTTATAGACTGCACATTCGCCCATTTTGATCATGCGAATGTGCAGGTTAGCCCAAACTGTCTGGTCGAACCAAGCTATACAATAAATGTAACATCGCAAAATTTTCCCCAAAATTTTAATACATAAAAAGCCCTTATATATATATATATATATATATATATATATATATATATATATATATATATATATATATATTTTTTATTGCACCTTTATCATTAATATTATACAAATGTGCCTAAGTCTTTATTTATCCTAACTCACAACTTATATACATACATAAATGTATATAAATAATAATAATAATAATAATAATAATAATAATAATAATAATAATAATAATAATATGATTCTAAATTCTTTTTTTTTTTCACATACAAGATTTTTTTTTTTAAATATAGCCTTTAGTCAAATAGTCAATTTATCATAAAACCTTACTTTATGGTGTTGACCAATTTTAATGGCTAATTGAATCCAAAACTAGTATAAAAACCCACCTATGACCCATTATACTTTGCACCTCTAAATCGATTGTTTCAATCCGATTAAACTTTCCCTCATACCTTTCTTCTATAGTCTATTACTTCTACAATTGAAGCTTTGATTATAAGCTCTTGTAATTGGCAACTTTGAGGCTACACATATTCTATTTCTCGAGACTTAATACTTTGCTAAGATGAGTTTACGTAACCATGTTTATGCAATTCTTCATACTTGCAACATTATACTTAAGCAATTCTACATACATGTCTAGTTGTAAACTTTAATGCCTCATGAATTAGACAACAACAGTTTCAACGAGTTTCAACGAGTTTCAACATTACATAATCATTAGCTATGGCCAAGCCGGCGATACTCAATAATAGATCTATTGGATTGACAATCCCACCCGGATACGTGTACCTCCTACATAGGTAGCGTGGGTGATTGTTATCGTTCCAACATATTATTAAGGTGAACCGTGGATGACGGGATGGACCTAAACTAGTCAAAGGTTTGATTATGTCGATTCAACATATCATGTTTATTCATGTAGACTTAAACTTACGATAGACATATGAATTGCTAAACTTTTATACTAAAACTATTTGCTTGACATGGCTTATGTATTCTCACCAACTTCTAGTTGACCCCCCCCCCCCCATTTTTCCAAACTCAACAGGAAATGCTGATGCTTGAAGTCTAGAGCTAGCATGAGGAGATATTTCAAGCTTTGTTTGATTATTTGATGTACGAATTCTTGTAGAACAGTTGTATGTAATTTATTTAAATCATATAATGAAATTTATTATTCACCATGAGCTACTGAACAATCATCAATACGTGACATCCCGATGTTTCCGCCATCGGTTGGGGTGTTACAGATTGGTATCAGAGCCATGGTTATAGGGAATTAGGTTATTAGAAAAATAATCTAGTCTATAACCATAGGATTTAACCAGTACTTGCTTCTTTTACTTGCTATTCTCTATCTCCCTCCTACTTCTTATCCCTACTTTCATCCTTACAAGAAGGCTGCTCTCCATCAGTGAATCTACTCTTAGACTAATAGGATAAAATCCTCAGGTTTAACCTGAACCCCCTTGAGATCTCGTCGAAGTTCTAGATTTTAATAACGAACACGTGCAATCTGGAAGGGTGAACGCCTGTATTCTGAGTCTTCTATCTAGGCTGGCATTGCGCATATATCCCAATCAGACGACGGACCCGGATGCCTACTTGGGAATTCTCGGGATGAGTGTTCACTTATAGGCTAAAGCATGTCTTCATATGTTATTAAAATCTGGAATCTTTGATAAGTCAACCTTTTCGTTTATTCGTTTTAATTAATGAATAAATGATTACATTCCTTATATCACCTCATTCATTTCATGCCACATTGAACCTTCATTGTGTCCCTTACAGATCATGTCTCCACGTCGCAGCACTCGCAATAACAGTGGTGGAAACCAAGAGGAAACTAACAACAACAACAAAAAACAACAAAGGTGTTGATGCCCAACTGGCTGCGATTATTTCCCAACAAATGGCGCAACAAATCACAACTCTGGTTTCTAACTTGTTGGCTCAAGTCATCCCAATGAATGGGAACGGCAATGGAAATGGAAATGGCGATGGAAATCACATAAAGAACGGGACCTTAGTTCGGAAAGGCGAGAAAACAAGTATTGTGGCCGCGGTAACTACCGAGAACCAGAAGCGCAAGACCAGGGATCCTAATGTAAACCTCACTACACAAGCATCTAACAAGAAACCCTATACAAGAAACTTTCCATTGTGTAACACATGCAATCGACATCACCCCACTGTTTCAATGTATCGCCTGTGCACCAATTGTGGTAGGTATGGCCATCTGGTCAACACATGTCGTGAGACCCCAAACCCTAATACCAACCAACCAACCAACCCTACTCAGGTTGCTAATCTTGATCGTCCTGGTAAATACAACTATGGTCAATGCTATGAATGTGGAAACCCAAATCATTTCCGTAACCGATGCCCTAAACTAAATCGAGATCAAGACCCTCCAGCTACTTAACAGCAAACCCCACCATTTGAATGATGTCTACTTTTTAATTCTATGTATTGACACTTTTTGATTCAAGTAATAAATTCAAGTATTATCATAACATCTAAGTGCATGCTTGTTTGAATGTGAACTAATTGCTATATCTATAATCATACTTGCTTACTTGTACAACAATTAGTTGACTACCAAACAACCTGCTCAACAATCGGTAGAGTCATAAAAGGACGCAAAACCCTAATGTAAGGTAAATTGATAATTACGGTCCGGAACGTAATCATGAATTTACAGGTACGTTAAGGTAGTGAGAAATTTTATCAAGGTTTTCGGTAGTCGACCAATTGTATACCTGGTGTTTTTCTTTTAACTTCGGGACGAAGTTTCCAAAAGTAGGGGAGACTGTAACATCGCAAAATTTTCCCCAAAATTTTAATACATAAAAAGCCCTTATATATATATATATATATATATATATATATTTTTATTACACCTTTATCATTAATATTATACAAATGTGCCTAAGTCTTTATTTATCCTAACACACATCTTATATACATACATAAATGTATATAAATAATAATAATAATAATATGATTCTAAATTTTTTTTTTCACATACAAGATTTTTTTTTTTTTTTTAAATATAGCCTTGAGTCAAATAGTCAAAGTCCTAGTCAAAGTCTTAGTCATACAGTCAAAGTCTTAGTCAAATAGTCAATTCATCATAAAACCTTACTTTATGGTGTTGACCAATTTTAATGGCTAATTGAATCCAAAACTAGTATAAAAACCCACCTATGACCCATTATACTTTGCTCCTCTAAATCGATTGTTTCAATCCGATTAAACTTTCCCTCATACCTTTCTTCTATAGTCTATTACTTATACAATTGAAGCTTTGATTATAAGCTCTTATAATTGGCAACTTTGGGGCTACACATATTCTATTTCTCGAGACTTAATACTTTGCTAAGGTGAGTTTACGTAACCATGTTTATGCAATTCTTCATACTTGCAACATTATACTTAAGCAATTCTACATACATGTCTAGTTGTAAACTTTAATGCCTCATGAATTAGACAACAACAGTTTCAACGAGTTTCAACGAGTTTCAACATTACATAATCATTAGCTATGGCCAAGCCGGCGATACTCAATAATAGATCTATTGGATTGACAATCCCACCCGGATACGTGTACCTCCTACATAGGTAGCGTGGGTGATTGTTATTGTTCCAACATATTATTAAGGTGAACCGTGGATGACGGGATGGACCTAAACTAGTCAAAGGTTTGATTATGTCGATTCAACATATCATGTTTATTCATGTAGACTTAAACTTACGATAGACATATGAATTGCTAAACTTTTATACTAAAACTATTTGCTTGACATGGCTTATGTATTCTCACCAACTTCTAGTTGACCCCCCCCCCCCATTTTTCCAAACTCAACAGGAAATGCTGATGCTTGAAGTCTAGAGCTAGCATGAGGAGATATTTGAAGCTTTGTTTGATTATTTGATGTACGAATTCTTGTAGAACAATTGTATGTAATTTATTTAAATCATATAATGAAATTTATTATTCACCATGAGCTACTGAACAATCATCAATACGTGACATCCCGATGTTTCCGCCATCGGTTGGGGTGTTACAATAAACACTATACACATTCGACCAAATGTTCTTCCTTCGCACCTTCTAATCTTCATTCGCACCTTCTAAAACTCTCCTTTGCACCAATGATATTCACCAAAACAAGTTTGTTGTTCAATCCGAAGCACTAGTCACACAATTGCATCTACAAACTCCCCCTCGACTATTGCTTGGATTGATGTCGACGTTGTTCGTCCATTCTAATGTTCATCAGTTTGATATGTCGTTGAATCTTCTCTTCTTTCGTCAAAACCGGTTCCTGAAATTGCTTTTGCTTCGGCTTTTTCAATTCAGGCACCTTTTGCTTCTCAACAAACTTCCCGAGCTTCTCGCCATAGTCACAACCAGCATTAATGTCATATGCAAAGCACAGAAATACCACACGTTGGTACTTTCCTGCTTGCTCAGCATCCTTCGCATCAGAATAGATCGGATTGTAAAACAACATTATTATATCCTCATGTGAACAGTTTATTAACCACATGGGATCAAAAATGTGTACTTTCTTGTAGTTCTTCTCTCCGTCTTTCAATACAATCACAGCCTCTGCTATCTTCCAATCGTAATACCACCAAATGAAATCTTTAGCGAAGTGTTGTGGGATTGGCAACAAAGGAATCTTTTTCAACACTCGCGGTGGTTTGTACTTTAACGTCACCTTGGGCATACCTGTAATCTGATCAATGTCCTTTTTGTGAACAATACGTTTCGGATATTGTGGTTTAAACAAATCCCACTTGGTTCGGCTTTCTCTCGTCATCTTCTCAGCAAAATAGGTAATCTGACTATTTGACGCTCCCGTTAAACTGTGACGACAAATATCACGGATTGCCCAATAGGGAAGAGTCTTCAAATGTTGAAATTTATCGAAATATAAGATCCCCTTCTCCCACTTCACTGCAATACATCTCAATTCTTTAACAAACTTCCAGGCCAATGCACGACCTTTGAAAATACCACTATGAAGTTTGTAAAAGCTTCCTTGAATTTCAGCTTTCGGACGGTTGTTTTCTTTCTCTTTCAATTTCTTCAAGAATTCCTTCAAACTCTCCGACTGCTCGAACCGTGGTTTGTCATGCCCTTTGAAGATTTCATCTTCGAATGCTTTACTCTTCTCTTTCGCCAGTTTCTCGGCTTGGTTTAGCAATTCATCTGAGAATCCAGGAAATCCACAATCTTGATTAGTCTTGAAGTATTGTGGATACTCCTCACTCGTTATGTCTTCCATTTCAACATCCTCAAAAGCAGGAACATCACGGTCATCAGAATGATTCCCGGCTTCCTTCTCAGGTATCTTTGGAATGAAATTATCAGCAAGCAATTCTTCCAAAGTCTTTCCCACCTATTTTGCTAAACCCTTAAGTATATCTTTTGAAATCGCCGCCGAAACCTCTCCATCTTCAAGATCAGGGTCATCAAACTCCAACGCAGATAGTTTATTGCTCGACTCGAATATCTCTGGAAATCTGCTTGTCATGTCAATCGTCCAGACTCGATCTGTGAGCATCTGGCGATACATGTTCTTGTCGTCTTCAGATAACGACTGGAGTTTCTCATTCCAGAAGATATCGTCATCCACATTCTCTCCTGGAGTCTTAGAGCTCGACTCTCCACCCTTACTTGAATCACGCTTTTCATATGTAAACTTGTCAGCGTTATCATCATCATCATCACTACTACTATCGAAAGCAGAGCTGTTTCCATCACTCGAACCATCATCTGAACCTCCATCATCCCCATCATCTTTCTTCTTCTTCTTCTTAGTATCATTTCCTGCATCTTCATCAAGTTCTTCATCTTCTTCTTCGTCAGATGGTTCAAAATCGACTTGCTCTTCTTCTCTTTCCTTATCTACTTTACCAGCTTGAAGTTGAGGAGCTTGAGAGTACAAGTTTTTGATCAAATCATCCATATGCTTGTTACTCTTCTTCTCTCCTCCTTCAAGACGATAATTCTTCTGGTGTTTCGTTGCTCGCGCTTCAGCAACTTCTTATTCTCTCTTTTCAACCCCTTGATAGTTTTCTTCAAAACTTCATTATCATCAGCTGATGTGACTACGACCTCCAACATCTTTTTATCATTTGTCTTTAATTGCTCGATCTCAGTTTGTTGTTTGTTGATTATATTCATCATCTCAGACAATCTCTGATTCACAGCACTCATTATATCACTATCCACCGAAACTTTCTTCTTCATAGGTGGTTCAACAACATCAGGCAGTTTGCCTTTTCTAATCTTCTTGAGCACATTATCCAATGCTTCGTTAAACTGATCAACAGGTATATCTTCACTCTGTTGTGTGCTCGATGTTGTCGCAGTCTTTTGCTTCTTCTGTGTTGGTGCAGTAACCGGTGACTGAGAACTAGAAACTGGTGGAAGTTTCTTACCAGCTATAAGCGATTCAATCTCCTTCTTTCTCTTAATACTTGGTTTCTCTGTTTTCTTCTTCTTTGACTTAGCAGCTTGTACAGGAGAACCAGTAAAAGTTTCATCTACGTTCATAATCAATTCATCTTCATCAACAGGAATAGGACTCTTATTCCCTTGATCTTCAACATTCTGACTAGCAGACACACCAGCCTCAGTGGCCTTGGGCGAGGCGGTCTTTACTGTCTCAGTATCTGAATCCCAACGTTCATCTTCCTGCGTCTCTTCAGAATCAACTGACGCCTCATCAACTAAGTGTAACCCTTTCTTCGCCATGCTCTTATGTATTCTTGGTGTGCTTTTCTTCTTTTCAGGTTCAGTTGCAACCTCTAACCTTATCTCTTTCTTCTTTGTCTTTCCACTCTTTGCACCGACATTCCCAACCTGTCTTTTGCGTTTCGCATCAGGATCAACAGGATGTAATGGGTTATCAGGATCAGAATCACTGTTTGCATGTCTCACAAGCCCTTCACCTGGATCTGTATAATCAACTCTTGCTAGATGTCCAAATAAACGTCTTACTGGTGGACGTTCATTGACTGATAATCCCTTATACGCCTTCATCCTAGCAAGTGTATTAAGCGACATATGTTCCTGAACAACTATGTGCTTAGGATCTCTTTTCAACTCCTTATACTTGTTGTCAAACACCATCTGGAGGAAACGAGGATATAATAGAAACTTCAGATTCCTCGTGCCGTTCACAGGCTCTAGCAAATGTTGCATCAGCATGCCTGAAACATTGAACGGTTTGTTCAACACTAAGGCAACCATCATAGAACTGATACTCTTGTGCATTAAATCATATCCTCCAGCTGCAGATCCAAATACATGTATCAAAACGTGTGCCAGATATTTGAATTGAGGGCACAGTTTTCCCTTGTGCAATGAACCGTCAGTGATTGGTCCATTGTATTTCATTCTGAGAAAGCACTTTCGATGATCCATAAAGCTAAACTCCTTAGGATCTGTCGGCTCATCATCTAAATTCAACGCTTCTCTTAGATCCTCCTCGCAAACAATAACTCTCTGCCCTTGAATCTTGCTCGTCAAACATGATTCGCATTTCCAGAAATCAAGCTTCGCTCCCGACCAGAATTCTTGCATCATGTCTGTGTAGATAATCGTCGGTGTAGCAATAGCATCTATCACCCTGCATCTCTTCAAGAATTCAATAATACCGATAAACTCCGTGTATTTCTTAACCTCTCCGAGATACGCACAGCAGTTATGCGCATTCTCGAAGGCTAAAAACTCTTCAGAAACTGTCTTGGCAGGCTGTGATGATGATCCAGCTTGTTCCGTCGTCTTCTCCTGCTCGGACATCGTTAAATCTGCAAAACAAACAAAAACACATGTTAAAAATCGTCAAAAATTCAAACTTGAAAATTTTTGGTAATAAACATCTTCATTCGCCCAAACGGGGGTACGAATGTGTAACCATAAAGTACGAATGAGAAGTTTTGATGGTACGAATGTATGGATTCTGATAAAAAGTTTCATTCGCCCAAACTTTCTACATTCGACCGTTTGGTTATCTCCTTCGCCCATTCGAAAGGGTCGAAGGTGATTGTTCTTATTTTAAATTTTCAATTTTGAAATTCAAGTTTTCTAATCATGTTCTTTTGATTGAAACAGATCCTAACATTGCCGATTAACCATTTTATACAAACAAATTCATCAATTAATCATTATATATGTGTTTTCAATTAAAACTAGGGTTCGAAACACAACTATTGATCAATTGATCATCCAGTTGGTTTTGAATCCAATGTTTAAAGTTATTCTCCCCCTAAAACACATATGTAATGAAACCTAATCATCAATTGTCACAATGTAATGGATTATTAACAGTTTAAGTAGTTAGGGCTCGAAACAGTAAACAGGGATTAAATCCTTCAATCCTGAGTGTTAACCTGTATATGATAGTGCAAAAGAATCAGTAGAAAGTGACGATCACAATGGTAAGGTTCAAAATATCAAAGCAACAAGGTGAGGTTAAGATGAAAATTCTGAAAAAATTTTGAATGAGGTTCGAATGAGACAGAAAGGTATATATAGGTATCCTCCTTCGCCCATTCTATATGTACGAAGGAGAAACTTTTGTCTCCTTCGACCCTAGTGAAAGGTTCGAAGGAGCCAAAAGGGTTCGAATGAAACATATGTTCAAGAACACTCTCCTTCGCCCATTTAAAACATACGAAGGAACATGTAAAATCCCACATTCGACCAACCGAATGGGCAAATGAGAATTGGGATTTTTGATAAATTTTCCAAATCTCAAAAACGAGTCCCGGTCCAATTATTTTCCAACTTGTAAGCATCCAACAATCATATTTTCACATTTAACAAGTTACAAAGCTCAAATGGTGTTACAAGGTTTAGAAAATCGACATCAACCACCATTAGTTATCAAAAATAAGATGGAAAAGAAAAATCTTTTTGGATTTTCTAAAGTTTATGCTAAAACACACCTAAAATCTTTTTGAGTTTTGTAATTTTAGACGAGAAAATAAAATGCAGAAATGTAAATGAAAAACTGTAAATGTTTTTGGGATTTCCGGTAAAGGGATCATATCAGTTATTGAGAAATCTGATCACACCATTGATCTTTTGAATTATTATCATTAAAGACAATGTGTGATCTGGCAATTGCTGATATTGTGATCCACATAAACTCACATGCAGACTTTTGTGCAGTGCTTTAAACTGATACTGATATTTATAGTATAAACACAATTGTCTGTGGTTCCCACGCACACGACATACTCCCGTATCAAGAAGTAAATGCACAAAGACTCATGGTAAAGCGTGATTATGCTTTCGTCGTCTGTAATTGTAGAAGATATAATGCATAGAGGTATACAGGTCAGCAAATTAATGCAGCAAAGTAACATATGCACTATACCAGGTTGAGGACTGATATTAATCATGATTTGCATCAGTGATTAATACGATGTAATAGATAATCTTTGATCATCATATAACATGGAAAGTTCCTCAATTCGGTAACTTTAGGATTTGGCATAAAGCTCTTTTATAAAGACACCCTGTCTGATCTAGGTCCGTAATGACTTACAGCGGAAGATCAGAGAGGCTATCCCCAGACAACTAATAACATAACGACCCTAAACCTCCGAGTTTTGTACAAATACCCTATCAAACAAAATTACGGTACTAAGACCATATGCCCATGAGGAGTTCATCCACATATCAATTTGTTTGATATGTATGTATCAGGCACGCAATAATAGGTCTACCAAGCCTATCAGCACATCGCACAGACTCAGACACACGCCCTATATAGCAGTATATTACTTAGAATGTGTCAGATCCCCACTGATGTACTATCATTTCTCATTATACTCCAGGAAATCATTTTTGATTTTTCTGATTTTTATAAATTTTCGAATTTACTGTTCCCAAGGATAAGCTGGAGCATTTCAAATATGTGACTGCCCAGATATCGTTTGTTCACAGAAATCTAACGGCATTAATCTAAGGGAAGAAGATATAGCAGTCAGCAAAGAAATTTTCTAATTTTTATGGATTTTGAAATTTTTCAATGTTTTTGGTTTTTCGAAATTTTTCTGAAAAGCAGTAAAAAATTTAAACTAAAAAATGATAGACTGAGGTGGTGATCAGTCCTGTTTTTCTTTAATACCATTAGCTTTTAAAAGAAAATCAAATCTGGATTTGTCAAAAGCTTTGGTAAAAAGATCTGCGCGTTGGTAATCAGTGTGGATTTTGACCATATCGATCAACTCTTTAGCATAACAATCACGGATAAAATGATATTTAATCCGGATATGTTTAGCCTTTGAGTGATTTACTCAGTCTTTTGTTAATCCGATTGCAGCCTCATTATCACAGTAAATAGGGGTTTTAAGAAATTGCAAACCATAATCCACCATCTGTTGTTGGATCCAAAGAACCTGTGAGCAGCAGCTCGATGCTGAAACGTATTCTGCTTCACATGTGGATAGTGCAACTGCGGTTTGTTTCTTGCACTGCCAGGTCACGAGCCTGCTCCCCATAAACTGACATCCAGTCGTTGTGGATTTGTTGTCTTTGTCACAGCCGCCCCAATCTGCATCACTAAAAGCGATTAGGTCAAAATTATCATCATGAGGATACCAAAGTCCTTTCGATGGACAACCCTTCAGATATCTAAGGATACGCTTGACAGCTGCAAGATGACTCTGTTTCGGCTTCGATTGATATCGTGCACAAAGACATGTCGCAAACATTATATCAGGTCTAGACGCGGTAAGATACATCAGAGATCCGACGATTGCTCTGTATGTAAATGGTTCAGTCAGCTCCCCCTTAAGGTCAACTCCAATCCCGTGATTAGGTTGTATCGGTGTATCCATCGGCTTCGAATCATCCATCTGGAATCGGCTCAAGACTTCAGAAACGTATTTCTTCTGGTGAATAAAGATCCCCGTTGGTCTTTGCTCCACCTGCAAGCCTAGGAAAAACTGCATTTCTCCCATTGCGCTCATTTCGAACTTTTCCTGCATAACTTTTTCAAATTCCCTGCATAGAAGTTCGTTAGTTGACCCGAAAATAATATCATCAACATAAATTTGCACAAGAAGCAAGTCATCTCCTGCTCGTTTCGTGAACAGTGTGCAGTCTACCAGTCCGCGTTTGAATCCCTTCGAGAGAAGATACGTGCTCAGCTCCTCATACCATTGTCTCGGAGCCTGGTGCAACCCGTAGAGAGCTTTGTTTAACACATAAACCTTATCCCGGTGAATAGGGTCCTCAAAGCCTGGCGGTTGACCTACGTAAACTTCCTCTTTGACCACACCGTAAAGAAATGCGCTCTTTACATCCATCTGATACACCTTGAATTTCTTCCATGATGCAAACGCTAGGAACATTCGGATAGCTTCCAAGCGTGCAACCGGTGCATAGATTTCATTGTATTCGATTCCCTCAACCTGATGAAAACCTTGAACAACCAAACGAGCTTTGTTTCTCACTATGACTCCTCTATCATCCTTCTTGCACTTAAACACCCATTTGGTTCCAATTTTCTTTCTTCCTGGGGGCAAATCTGTCAGTGTCCATACACCGAGTTTCTGGAATTGTAACAACTCTTCCTGCATTGCTTCCACCCAGGCATCATCCAAAAGAGCTTCCTTGTACGTCCGCGGTTCGACCTGCGAAACATAACAAGCGAAAGACCAGTCATTTTGAAAACCAGATTTCTGAATTTTGGCATATAAAGCAAGATTGCCAATATTTTCTGGTGCTTGAGCATTTCTCAACTGCCCTCTTGTCATCACGCTACTACCAGGATTACCAATAACCTGCTCAAGTGGGTGTATCCGATGTATCCGAGATTCCGGATAATCAGGTACTTGTACTCCCGTTTGAGTTGTCATATTCTCTGTAGAAACCAGATCATTACCCACATTCGATGTTGAAGCATCAATAGTAGTTGGGTTCACTGGTGGTGTCACTGTAGCATTGTCCAAAATAGCTTCACTTGTTGCATCATCGTCTTCATCTTCTGAATCAGATGAATTAAGCGTTGTAAAAGCTTCTTGGAACACCTCTTCTTCCATCACAGGAGCAGTGGTATCATTAGAAGCTGCTTGGGGGTTTACAGTGATCGGACGCACTAACGGTGAAGTTACGGCATTTTCGACCTCGTAATATAAGCGAAGTACAGCTTCTTCAACCATGCTATCTAGATTGAATGATTCAAAGAAGTCTTTGTAATCAAACATCCAATCTGGTCCTCCACCCTGTACATTTTGTGTGTATCTTTGAACTTCGACATTAGCCCACTCCTCGACTTTTCTAGTTCTTTTGTTGAATACCCGTTTTAGTGGGGTTGCATATCCAACAAAATAACCTTCTTCAGACTTTGGTGCGAACTTCTCCGAAGGATTCAGCATAGTACACGGGGCACCAAATGGTTCTAGATACTCCAGATTCGGCTTGCGTCGGTTCAACAGCTCATAAGAACTTTTGCCAAACTTCTTCACTGTCAAAACACGGTTAAGAGTATAACATGCTGCGTAAATAGCTTCGTTCCAGAACATGACTGGAAGATTTGAATCCGCAAGCATAGTTCTTGCCGTCTCTATTAGAGTACTGTTCTTTCTTTCTGCGACACCGTTCTTCTGGGGTGTATATGGAGCGCTATATTCATGATGAATTCCTTTGTTTGCACAAAGATCCTCCATCTGAGCGTTTTTGAACTCCGTCCCATTATCACTCCGGATTCGTTTGATCTTCAGACCATAGATGTTCTCCAGACGTGTAAACAGAACTTTCAGATTGTCAAAAGTGTCGCTTTTCTGATGCAAGCACATGACCCATGAAAATCTTGAATAATCATCAGTCACCACAAGACAGTACAACTCCCCGGCATGACTTTTACGTCTGACTGGAAAGAACAAATCCATATGCAAACGTTCAAGCGGTAGTTCAACGGAATTGACTTTCTTTGGTCTATGGGCCTGTTTGTGCTGCTTTCCCTTTTTGCAACTAACACACTTGTCATTCAAATGGAAGTGTTTCACATTAACTCCCGTGACAAGTTCATTCTTCACTAACTGGTTCATCTTTCGCAAATGAACGTGTCCCATTCTCCTGTGCCACATAATATATTCTTTTTCTGTAGCCTTAGAGAGGAAACACGTGACTTGGCCATGGGTGGTCATTGCTTTGGACATATCGAGAATATACAAATTGTTTACTCTCGGTGCCTTTAGCATCACCCACTCTTTCGGAAGTTCAAACCCAGGTTTCAAGATATAGCAAGATTTGTCATCAAAATACACAGAAAATTGTTTATCACAGATTTGACTAACACTGAGCAGATTGTAATCTATCTGTTTCACGTATGATATCCGCTCAAATGTCACAACCCCATTGCTTACACTACCCTCCATCGTAATGTAGCCTCCTTTATTTCCAGCAAACGCTACATAACCTCCGTTAATGTTTTTGATATCAAAGAGTAGCGTGAGGTCCCCTGTCATGTGACCAGAAGCTCCACTGTCAACAATCCATAGGCTACTAACAGGGCCAGCTGGAGCTCCCTGCACATATAAAGTAAAACAGTTAGATCTTTCGGGGGACCCAAGCCTGTTTGGTCTTGGGTCTTTGAACGGGTTGTTTCAAAGATTCTTTCAATTCACAAACATCTTGGGTTAACTCAACCCCTTTCTTCTCACTCTCAACTTTCTTTTTCTCATTCTTCACATTCTATGAAGTTGAGGCTCCTTCAGATTCCTTAGATGACCAGGATTGCTCAGATCTTTTCAAGATCGGGATCTGAGATTTTGAAGTCTCAGCCGGTTTCTTTACTTCATTTTTAAATGCAACCTTCTTGGTTACCTTCTCTGATTTAACAGAGACAGGGCCAACTGCTTGTTTTCCATTAGGTTTAGGAGCAACCTTTTTGTTATCAGCAGTTGAGTTCATCACAGGTTTCTTAACAGATTTCTCAGTGGTTATCCGGTTGCGTTTATCATACGTCATCGGACGGTTTTCCCTCTTGTTGTAAAAATTGTTTTGATTATAATAAGGTGTTTGCTGAGGGAAATACCGTCTTTGTGGATAACCGTAGTTGTCAACTGGATAATCATGATGTTGCCTCATCTCCACCTCGTGCCTTTTGTGTCGTACGTACGGGCAGGCGGCAAGTAAATGTCCCCTTTCCCCGCACTTATAACAGGCACGGTATTCTTCATAGTTTTCTTTGATCGGCGACTTGGAAAAACTAGCAATGGGATATCGATCAACCATGCATTGTTTCCTTAAACTCTCAAGAGCTGGTTCCTTCGAGTAAGTCGGTTCAATAAAACTGTTTGCTTTATCAACTGGCAAAACAAATTGTGTGACATTGACCTTGGCATCTTTATCCGAATAAATTTTCTCTAAAACTTCTGGAGGAATGTCGTTGGTTCGTTCAAATTTTGGAAACCAAATCGTACTTTCCTGTCAGATCTTTTCGATTTTGGAATAATTGACAAACTTAATCGGATATTCATCATCAGATAAAATCTTATCGGAGCCTTGCATCCGATAGAAAATTTTGACAGGTTTGTCACACGATTCGTTGCTCATTTCATTAGGTTTCTCAGATTTAATCTCATTTTTCTTTTCAACCAGTTTAACCACATTTTTCTCAGATTTAGTTTCAGTTTTCTTTTCAACCGGTTTACTCACATTTTTCTCAACTCTCTTTACCTCTTTCTTTTCAACACTCTTACCAACAGACTTTTCAGTTTTCTTAACCACATTCTTTCGATGAGCATTTGCCATGGGATGAACGATCTGAGATGGTGATACTGGCTCAGTAGTGATTATATGATTTTCATCAGGGATATCACTTTCATTTTCAACCGTCTCAGATTGTTCATCTTCTTCATCTGAATCATCAGCAGCGACCACACCCTCATTGTTTCCCAAAACAGGTCTACATCAGAATACGGATCTCCGACACTAGAAGTGTTGGGCTCGTTTTCTGATGTGGAGTCAGAATTGACTAAAGTCTCCGGTGGTATTGCATGTAAATTGTGGTTTTCAAACAACACCGGAGATGGGACCGCCTTATAGTTTGCACTATTCGACTGGGAGGGTTCTTCTATGATATGGTCAACTACATATGCTATGTGCTTGTAACTCTCTAACTTCTTGTTCACTTTTTCAGCAAAGCACTTGATGGTTGCCATTTCTAACTTGGTGTTTTCCATTTCATTAATATAGTTATTAATGGCAAGTTGTTTAATTGACAATGTCTTTTTAAGTTCAGACACATCCTTTTTATAACCATCAAGAACTTTGTTGAAATCTTTTAAATCTTTTTGCTAAATCTGACAGTTTATTTTGGCACTCTCGAGTTGGACCTTGAGAAGCTTATTTTCATCTGTCAGTTTTTCAAAATCAGCACATTTAACACATTTAACACACACTTTAGATTGAGATTCAGAACTTACCGGTTTAGGAGGTTCTGTCATTGCCATCAAAGCGAATTGAGCTTCCTTCCCTGTGAAGAATTTGGAGTAGTCAATCTTGGTGCACGCATCATCCACCATACATGACTTGCGGGTCATAAGGAAATCAGCTTCTGCTAGCAATTGATCAATGTCATCATCTAGTGAATTCACACTAGCCTCCGAATCAGAATCACTCTCCATATCCGAATAAGCAGAATCATAGTGCTCTCCAACATCCGTGACAAAATCAAGAATCATACCAGATTTCTTGTCTTCATTCTCAGCAATCACGTCCTTATTCACTTCCTCTATTTTCAACTCCGACACTTTCTCAATCACAACCTCCTCTTCAATCTCCTCATTCTCATACAAACTCATCTTCTGTGCCACACAAGCCACGTTTCCAGCAGTAATCTCCTCCACCCCCAATTGCATACCCGTCCAATCAAAACCTTCATCTTTCTGAATCACAAGTGCTTGGTTTTGATTGTCTGTTTGGTTTTGGTTTTGAGTGTTAGGTGTAGAGATAGGAACAATGGTTCGGTTTGGATTTTGTTGAGGTTGGTTTTGAGTTGTGGGTTGTCTAGTGTTGGTATTTTGTTGACGGTTCTGGTAATTGTTTTGGAGTTGAAAGCTTGAGATGTTGGGACTGTTGTATGAAACTTGATTTTGGTTTTGGTTTTGTCTGTTTTGGTAGGTTGAATTGAACGGGTTTCGATTACCTTGCTGTGCTGGCTGTGTACACTCCCTTTTAAAATGACCCTTCTCACCACAATTGAAGCATGTAACTTTGGCTTTGTTGAAGCTGTATGTGGTGTTCGGAGAAGTTGAGAGGTCAGTTCTTCCAGTCTTCTGAATAAAGTCAGTGGCTCTCCTCATTATGCTTGCAAAATCCCACTGAATGTCCATAAGCTCCATCTCCTCTTTATCGATTTGTGCGTAGTCCTCATTGGTGAGATTGTTGTTTCCAATCTGACTCGCAACCAAACCGTTATATGATGCAACCATAGCAGACACTAAGGCAACATGCTATTGAGCAATTTCAACAGTCACATTGTTAAGATTCGAGGTCTCTAACACAATCGGACTTTGATTTGATTGTGCTTGAGCAATCTGCATCTGATTCATGTGAGGAGTATATTGTTGTTGTTGTTGAGGTTGACTTGCTGTGTAGCATGCAGCTTGTTGTAATGGTGAAAAAGGTGGGATAAAGTTTGGTGTTGGATAAGATTGTGGTGTGTATGATGGTGTATAAGATGAAGTTTGGGCAAGGTAGTTGATTGGTGCTTTTGTGGGTTCAACAACATTGGATACACATGCAATGTGAGGAGCAACATTTGAAGTAGTGCTTGAAGCAGAAAGAGAGTTAGATGTACCACTCACATATAGATCTGGATTCTGTGGAATCTGAGCTCTCTTGGCTTTCCTTTTCTCCTCCATTTCTTTGTTTCCATCTTTTGAATGAACTCGTTGATAGTCCAATACTGGTATGCATCCTTTTCCTTCAACACTTCAATGTGTTGGTTCCAGTAGGGTGGTAAAGCATCAGCAAATTTATCCACCAATTCTGACATTGGTATGCTGATCTCATAGCTCGACAGTTCTGTGAGCAAATGGCAATACCATGGAACCAACTCTTTTAGATTCTCATTGCCCATGTAGCTAAAGTTCTCAAATTCTTTCCGAAGCTCTTCCATTCTCAGCTTCCTTGTCTTCTCATTACCATCATGCCGGTTTCTCAGCATATCCCACAATTGTTTGGATGTTGTACACGATCCAAACTGATGCAGCAAATCAGTGTTGATCGCCTGGGATAGCTGAGAGAATGCCTTCTTCTCTATCGCAAACCTCTTTTTCTCATCATCCGCCAAATTCTCCAACGGTATCGGTTCTCCAGTATTCTCCAGAATAAGAGCAACATACCCCTTTACTATCATCTGCCATGCCTCGGCTCCCTCAAGTCTGTGTCCCTCAACATGGATCTTGAACTTCGTCTTCCATGTGTTGTACTCCTTCATGTCCATTAGCTTTGGTGGACGATTGCCGCTTCCTGAGGATAGATCATGAATAAGTGTGGATATGGCATTGGTCGTCTGCAAATGAACTGCAGCTGCTGCTACTCCCCAATAGTTGTCAATAGGTTGTTGTAATGGTTGAACAACTTGTTGAGGAGCTGAACTAGTCATAGCCATGTAATTGATTGGCTGGGATGGTGGACTAGTCTTCTGGGCTGCAACCGACCATGGATCTTGTGTTGTCTGCTGTTGTGGTGCTTGAGTGGGTCTTGGCGTTGTTGGGAAGTTCCACATCTTAACCTGTAAACGTTTAAACACGAAAAGATTAGAAATGTTTTAAAACAGGATACTCTTTCGTATGATCGAACGTGCGAATGAGAAATAATCTTCTCCTTCGACCGTTTTGATTGATACGAATGTGGACTCAAATCACAAAATCTCTTTCGACCGCTTTCTTCTCTCGTTCGATCGTTTTCCTCTTCCTTCGACCGTTCGATCAATCGAAGGTGACACCACTGGGCGAATGAGCAAAATAAGCAATGAAAGTCTACGTTCAACCACTAAAACACCTCCTTCGACCACAAAATCCCTCTTTCGACCAAAATAAATTCCACTTTCGAACACTCTCTCTCTTTCGACCCCTATTAATTCAAAAACGGTTATTCTTTGAAAATCCGTTAATTTTGATCATGTTTATCAAATCTTGATGGATTTTGATGATCTAAATCAGGTTTTGAATCGGAATTGATTTGGAACAACTTTAATGAAGAGAATTATCCAATTTAACCTTGAAATCAAGTTGTAATCAATCAAAATCTTATCACATTAGTTTGTTCAATGAAAACAGAAACTTTTTGACCAAAATTGGGTCCAAATCAACTGAGAAACTATTAATTTGTGGTTGTTTGATCCAGAATGGCTCTGATACCACTTTGTATGTGCGTTAATGGATCGTATAACAACAAAGAATGATCAAACAAGTTAGTTTTAGGTGCGGAATCCCTAAAACAATCACAAAATAATAGTCAAACAGATTAAAACAAGCAGATCATCATTTTCAAAAGCTTTTCATTAATTAACAACTCGATTACACGTTGAAAGATGGTTACAAACAGGGTGAGAACGTGAAAAGAGTTAAACAAAACACTAGAGAGAATATCAGAAAGTGGAGGGAATAATAATGACAAAAAGTTACATTCAAAAATCAAGCTTGTCTATTTATAGACTGCACATTCGCCCATTTTGATCATGCGAATGTGCAGGTTCGCCCAAACTGTCTGGTCGAACCAAGCTATACAATAAACACTATACACATTCGACCAAATGTTCTTCCTTCGCACCTTCTAATCTTCATTCGCACCTTCTAAAACTCTCCTTCGCACCAATGATATTCACCAAAACAAGTTTGTTGTTCAATCCGAAGCACTAGTCGCACAATTGCATCTACAAGGATCCATTTGCATTTCATTTTGAATATTATCAGACTTTCATGTTTTACTTTTGAGTTGTAATAAAGTTTTACGCTTCCGCAAGCGATGGTTGAATTTTTGGAAACTTAATGGGCAATTTATGTTGTTTTCATATCATATAGATGTCGTTTATTGTGACCATTGACTTGGATCCTGGTGTGTTACGTACCTCGCGGTAAAACCCCGCACGTGGAATTTGAGGGTGTGACAAAAAATACCTCGATCAAATGTCTGGAGAAAAGGCATTGAAAAATACTCCTTACTACTTTTTGAAGTCCTCCATTTTGTTGATTTCCTTTCTAAACTTCCATACCCAGATTTGTCTATAGTTTAATGTCTCAACAATAGGAGGGACCCATCTGTTTAGAAGCCAGCTCTGAAGATATAGTTGAAGCCAGAATAGCCCAAGATATTTAAAGAAAATTTAATAAGCTCCTCAATATATCATTATATAAGCATATTAATTTAAAATAATAATTACACATTTCTTCTCTTCTTTGAAAGAGTTGGATATTGGAACACATTCATTAGCTTCCACTATGTCAAAATTGTCACTACTTTCTAAGAAGTCACCCTTAAGTTTCTTATTTCTTCTTATTATCACACAAAATTGTTGAAAAACATCAAGAAGCGAATTTCCGCAAGACAAAACTTGTTCAAATTTATTTTTCTCTCCTAGGAGAATTACTTACAGCCCAATTAGTACATAACCTTATATTTGTTATACAATAATTGCATCTCGCTTTTTTTACATCATCTCCTAGCTCAACCACCATTCATATGACCTCTTCATGTGTCATATCTTCTTTATGGTCAAAGTACAAGCTGTCTGAAACCGTAGCATATTTTAGATTTTCATATGACAATCTTCTTATATATGTATTTGACTCACCTAATTTAACTACTTTTTCCCATCTCATTTCACTTGGAGAAATGAATCCTAATCTTTCTATCTTATGTATTTGACTCAACATATTCCCCTCTTCTTCCATTCAATGTGAGTTACTCTACCAAGTACCAAGTACAAAAATAGGCAGGAACATTTCTTTATCACATGGCTTTCTTGGTGTGGTTTATAAACTACCGTAGATGGTTCATTTTTAAACTCTTAAGATTGTAAATCATAGTTTGGTTTGAATAGGCTATGAAATCGGCTAGTGTACACCCACCCTACTGCGTAAAACGCATTCATTTTGTAGTGTTACGGCCCGAAAGTAGAGTAAGGTGTAAGCCTCCCCTGCTAATATCTAGAAAAATATGCTATCAACTATGAAGAATGTTGTATTGCCTACAGTGACTAACTTAATTTTGTCTAGGGTTTTGATTTCATTTGTAAATTTATTGAATTCTTTATTTGGTTAATAACTTAATGTTGTTCAGTTTTTTTTCACATTACCAGAACTTACCAGTTAACAACTTAACATTTAACAACTAAGTAATATAACACCTAAGAGAATACATGATTCAACTAAAAACCGAACCTACTTAAGAATTATACCAATAAACAAATCAAGTACTCAACTTGTCATAAAGTATGGTTCATACACAACACAATTCAATACAATCTCAATCACAAACACAAAACAAGAAAAAAAGCGACAAAACGGTGACAAGATCTATTGATTAACCAACCCAAAAAGTTCCCAAACAAAACCCTAGAACACAGCCAAATAGTTGAGTTCTAATACTGAGATCAAAGATCTTATATGTTTAACTGATTGTTGAGGTCAGTTAATACAAAGAAAATAAAGAACAATACAATACAAGACTTACAAAACCCTAGACGATTGAGAGAGTACAAGATGAAAAGATGACCAGACTAAGAGCGTGTTTGGCTCTCCTTATTTCCACCTCCTTATACTTATTACTTTTTCAAAAAGTTGATAAGTTAAAAGAGTGTTTGGGAAAGGTGACTTATAACTTCTACTTATGAGGTTTTATAACATGAAAAATGAGTTTTTGAAAAGTAAGTAGAGGGTAACTTTTCAAAACTCCTTATGACTTTTTGTAAAAAGTTATAAGGAGGTGGAAATAAGGAGAGCCAAACATGCTCTAATTGAAGAGAGAGAAGTAGTAATCTATATATATATATATATATATATATATATATATATATATATATATATGAGGGACTAGAAGGATCTGATAATATCTGATCTCCACGAGCAGATATGAGCCGTCCATCTTTTAAGAGGGTGTTTGGGATTGCGTTTTGAAAATGATTTTTAGATTATTGCGTTTTGAAAACGCAGATAATTAGTTTTTAGTGTTTGGGATTGCGTTTGAAAACGTAGATAATCAGTTTTTTAGACTACCAAAACGCAATAATCTATAAGCAGCTCCACCCCTGCTTTTCCAAAACGCATAATCTGTTTTGAATAATCAATCCCAGACACCCCCTAACACTCGTAACAACCACATGGGCCAGGGCCAAACATTCTTTAATAATATCAGAAGCCCAATAGACAATCAGCCCAGCACACATAACCTGTTGCACGATAGAAAATAATACAATCCCAATATACAAGCTCAATAGTAAAGTGCTAGAATCACATATTTTTAACATGCCCCCCTTAATTTAAGTAGTAAACGTGTCATATAAACCAAGTTTCTCACAAAGTGCATTATGTTGGACAATTCCCAGGCCTTTGGTAACCAAATCAGCAATTTGCTGATCAGAACTCACCTTAACAGTTTGTATAACACCATTTGAGATCTTTTCCCTTAAAAAATGGAAATCAATCTTAAAATGCTTAGTTCTGTCATGAAAGATAGGGTTTGCTTCTATTAGGGGCATTCAAAAAAATCCGAATCCGAATTATCCGAAATTTCGGATTATCCGATTTTTGGATATCCGAAAATCGGATTATCCAAAATTCCGCACTCGAAAATCGGATTATCCAAAATTTCGGATTCGGATTTTGTTAGTCCAAAATCCTTTCCACCGGGTATCAAACAAACAATCGAGTGCGGAAAACAAGATTGAATGTGAAGAACAAAAGATTAAAACGATGAAATTCCTTGTATTGCTGCTTCACCTTGCACACAATCTCTAGGATTGTCTGGTACATGGTGTTGGCTCTAGAGTTACAAATGTGAGGATTATGAAAGTCTAACCCTAAAATGAACTTAAACATAACATTATATAGGGTCCACTAACCCCTTGTCCCACATGGCCTAACCCAAGCCCATTAAGTAAACTAAGCCTAATAATAATAAACTAACTTGATAAAGACAAGCGTAAACCTACACAATTTATGGGTCTAACAATATCCCCCTAGGTTTATGCTGTCTTTATCATGGCTTAGTAGGAAGAATCTTCAGATCTTGATCTTCCAATCTTGGGTTCTTTCTTCTGCTCTAGGAGGCATACTTGTATTTTGATCATCATCAGCTTTTGCTTGAACATCTTACTAAAAGAGAACGTGAGAGGAGGATTCTCAGAACTCTTTTCTTTGTCAGTCATCTCTTTCAAGTAACTTTTCAGGTACTTCTTCAGTTGTACTTTCATTGTCAAAAGATGATCCACTTCAAGTTCTTCTGACTTAGGTACATCTTCTCATTGAGGTGATTCATGCTTGTCAGCAACTGGAACTCTTTCATTCTTCATCAACCCTGGTTTCTTGATTTGTATACATTATGCAAATTCTTAGAATTTTGTAAGCAAATAATTGATATAACAGAGGGTCCAGCATACACATGAACACCAAGTACATCAGTGTACTCCCATTTTAAATTTTCAAAACCTGAATTTCGTTTGAGAATCGATCAAATCCTCAAGAGTGGTTAATTTTTATAAAAGAAAACAAACAAATTAAAATAAAAACTTCAAACTAATTACAATGCATCTTTTTGGTGAGAATCATGTGCAAAAAGATCATATCAACTTTGTTAAACTGTAACACACCATTAGTATATTTGTTTTGGTATACTTATTAAAGTGCCAGAAAGTAGTCCAAGACGATTACCAGCATCGTTTATCCACTGAAACAAACATACACATGCTCCTTCAACTCCTATAATTTTCTTATTTCCTTAACGTGTGTTAGACCGAAATAACTATGTTTCTCACATCATGACATACCCCTGCGATCAAGGTATGCACAAAGCTTCTTCATAACAGGTGAGTAAATTGCTAAAATCTGTATGAATTACAAGGTCAAGATCATCGGTGATCAGGTCTGCATATATCTGGAAGCAACAAGAGACCAATGGATTCTCGACCAAGGTTAGGGCAAATACCAAATTTTCGGTATGATTATTGCTTTAGACTTTTGATTTGTGCCTTTAGCATGAATTCTCTTTGAGAATTTTGGGTTTTCGCATTTCTTTATTGCTCTTTTAAGACGTCCTGACTGTGCCTAGGTCAGCATATATCTGGATGCAGCAGAAGGGCAGCCAGGACATCCCCAGATGTATCAACAATTTAAAGACCTGAAATCTCAGATTTTGGCAATCTATCAACGCAAGATTTAAGACCATAAAATCATACGCCGATGATGTGTTACCCACAAGCTACACAGTCTTTTATCTTTAGCATGTTTTGGACTGAGTTCGTTGTGCAGTTTGCCTACTAGTACATCATATGATGGAGCTGCAATCACACTTGATTTAATATTCTTTTCGATTTTAATGTGTGACATTTCAACAGCTGATGTACTATCATTTCATCTTTTTCGCACCATGAAATCTCATTTTCTGAATTTTCTATTGGTTTTGTATTTTTCTGAGGATATATATCCCCCTAAATTTGTGCTTAAAATTGAAAATTTAAAGAACAAATTTACAACCTAAAACTAAGAAAAATCTTTTTGTGTTTTTCTTAAACCATTCTCGAATTAAAGACCAATTACATTCAAAATTCAATGCATCAGGTTTTGAGTGTACCTCTCTAGCTGATTTTACCTCCATTTTCTCCTTAAAGGAAACATACTCACAGTTTAAGAATTTAAAATAAACGTATAACAGAGAGATGTCACATGTCATGTGCGTGGAACAACCATTATCAACATACTAGTGGTCGTCGACAATCCTCCTTGGATGTCCCTACACTAAGAAAGGAGATTAGTTAAACATTGGTACCCAGGCCATCGCGGTCCTGGGCACTCCTGAAGCGTCAACGTAGGACACTTCTCTCAAGCACATGTCCTTTTTCTCATTTAGACATGGTGTTGCTGCCGCTTTTGCTTTTGCTTTCCAGACTTGTTTAGGCTTAGCACACGGTTTAGCTACTTTCGGAGTAGCAGCTTTTGGCTTCTCAGGTTGTTTTGATTTCTGTGGTTGAACAACCTTGCGTTTGCTCTTGGCAGCATTCCAATCGCCATCAGAAGGTTTAACTTTGGGATTCACATTCTTCCTAGCCTTAAATTTTCAACCTTCATTGGCTTGGAGTAGTAGTTATCCCTAGGCATAACCCTCTGATATTGTCGATAGTAGGGCACATAAGGACGATGCGCGCAATTTCTTGCAATGTGACCGGGTCTTCCACAGTTATAACATGTCTGCTTCTTAGCATAGGGAGCAGATCTGGTCTATTTGATCCTATTGATGAACGTGAGTGATGGGATCCATTGGATGATTTGTTTGCAGGCTTCTTAAAGTTTCTGCTTTGCTTAAAACATCTTGAACACCCGTGTGAACAAGATTGTGCTTGTGATGATGACTGTCCTTGAGCTTTCTGTTTAGCTTCAGGAACCTATACATGAGAGTTAGCACAGGCAGTTTTTCTATGTGGTGGCACGTATTTATCAGTCGTGCCAATAACAGATAGCTCAGAAACAGTCTTTTTCACATATAGTATAGCATCTACAGACGAATTAGACTGTGTCACACAAACACCTGCATTGTTAGTGCAAACAATATCATCCCCCTCAACCTTAACTTATACCTTAACTTTATCTGCGCATGAAGTAGAAGCATCAGTAACGTTCACACATTTAAATTCAGGGACTATTGGCTTTACCAAACCTGTGCCAACAGTATTGGATGAGGGATCATTACTTTCTTGTTTAATCTCGACTGGCCTTGAGCACACAGATTCTTCAGATTCTGGCTCAGTCGAGGGTGTGTCATTTGATTCAGTTGAGCCACTTGATTCAGAGACTTGTGGTGGCTCTACTGAATCCCCCGTTGACTCGGCTACTCTAGATGACTCACAGCTGGATTCACTCGACTCAACTGATACTGATTTCTCAGATTCGGTTCTTTTGGGTGATTCACATTTGGAGTCACTTTCAGAAGTTGGTGGGGCAGCTGGTTCAACGGTCTGTGGTGCCCTGTATTCTTCATAAATCTTTTTGAATGTTTTCATGAAATCAAACTCAAAGGGCACATTTGAGTTTGATTGGCCGGTCGGTTCAGTCTGCTCAATTTTCGGTTCAGTTTCGAAAACAGTTTCTTTTAAGACATCATTCAATTTAGTTGTGTCATTTGAAACTGGAACTTCATCTCTCTTTACATCAAAAACTCTGTCAATTTCTTTATTTCTCTCAAAATTTAACGTCTCGGTCTGCTTCGAAGCATCTTGAGACTTGACAAACATTTTTGATGGGGCCTGCTCGTGCTTATGTTGTTTGTTCTTGGGTTTAGAGATTCTTACAGGGACCGATTCAGGTTTGGAAATTTCAATTTGATCCCTCGATGGTCGAATACTTGGCTCTTCTACTTGAGGACTATATCCTTTAATAGGTAAAGCCAGTAACTCCTCATCCGACATAGGAATTGAGGAATAATTTTCATTAAAAGGAGGTGGAATTTCTACAAAACCCAACCCCTTATTCCTCACTTCCTTAGGTCTGAACTTTAACTGAGTATTGATTATTTTTTCGACTTTGTTACTAGAATAATCGAATTTTTTAAAATGAAAATCGGCATTTTCAAATTTAGATTTTAAATCGATCAATTCCGCAGTTAAAGTATCAGACAGTCGTTTGAAGTGTAAGTATTTACACTTGTGTTCGCTCACCTCCTGATGCAAGCGCTTGATATCGAGTTTTTGTTGTTCGACCATTTCTTCATAAGAATTAAATTTCTTTTTAATATCCCATGTGGCCATTTTCTCGTATTCAAGCTGCTTGAATGCGGAGAGAGTTTCTTCTCTAAAACCTTTAATTTTTAACCTGCATCGTTCAGTACAACATGATTCAGCTAAGATGTCAGCGTGTACCTCAGATACGGATGGCACATGGTCATTCAGTTGTGCCATGAAAGCTTGAGCGGCAGGAGCAGCAGAAGCGGCAGGAGCAGTAGGAGCGGAAGATATGACAAGAGCAGCAGGAACATATAAGGATGTTGTGCTACAGATACAACTTTGAGAGGGCATTTTTGATTTCTTAACTGTGATTCCCCAAGACATCTTGAATTTTTCCTTGAAATTGTGATCCCCCAAAAATGTAGACGTTCCCCAAAAAATTTTAGACCGAGCACAGGACGTCCAAACGTAGTCAACCGTCAAAAATAGTACACAGTCTAGTCCACCGTAGTCAACCGAATCAAATCGTATACTGTAAGGTTAAACACCCCTAATTGAACTTATACCCTCCAAATAATAATAATACTACCACTATTATTATTGTTATTGTTATTGTTATTGTTATTGCTTTTGCTATTGTCATTGTCATTGTCATTGTCATTGTCATTGTCATTGTTATTGTTATAACTTCTCTTTTGATTTTCTATCTCTCGCTCTCTCTTCACGTGAGTGTCTCAGGACTCAAACTATTGAGAAATGTGACACCTCAAGTCTCTCTCCCTATATCTTTGAACCACTTGTCTTCACTCAAAAAAAAAAAAAAAAAAAAAAAGTTGATCCTTTCAAAAGAACCAGCTGTCTTCACCTTTACCTTTTCACAAAATCCTTCTCTCTCTCTCTAAATAAACCTTTAATTCGTTAATCGAAAACCTTTAGTCCCTTCTTCTTTCCTTTCAAGAGACTACAAAAGATAATAAACAGTCAGAAGGCTAAACTCGTTAATCAAGAAACTACAAATTTTCATCATTGCAGACGATAATGATTTACGACGTCAACTCTCCATTGTTCCATTCCCTCCTCAGCTAGAAGAGTGGCTCATCTAATAAGAGGAAAACGTTACTATCATCCTTTGACTCTTGATCTATGAAGTATCCTTGGGTAAAAGGGGTGTCCGAGTACTAGGAGTGTCCGAGCAGAAGCTTAGTGTCCGAGTGAAGACGGTATGTCCGAGTGGGTTGAAGTGTGTCCGAGCTCAAGAGAGTGTCCGACTCAGAAGGTTGTGTCCGAGCGATGAAGGAGTGTTCGAGCTGAGTGTCCGAGATTGAGCTGTGTCCGACAAAAGAGAAGTGTTTGACTGATGTGAGTGTCCGAGGAGAAGATGGTGAGTGTCCGATGTGTTGTTGGGGTGTCCAATGAGCAGCAAAGGTGTGTCCGAGGAGATGAAGGAATGTCCGAGGAGGGTTTGTCCGACTGGAAAAAGTGTGTCCGAGCTGGATGGTAGTGTCCGAGTTGGTGAGGTTCTGTGTCCGATGTGGTGTAGTCAAAGGGTGGGGGTTACCGAGTTTTGTTCAGATGTGTTTCCCGGTTCTCCGACGATCCTTTTGCTTTTCCGACTCTGTTTTCCGATTGGTTGTTGTTTTGGGTGGAGCAGTTCTCGAGTGTTGAGCTGTAAAAAAAAATTTATTGTTTCCAAAAAATTTGCGAGAGCATATGTTGCAGCCTTTTACACGTGAATGTTAACTTTTTGTGATGAGAGTTTCCAAAAAAAATTTAAATCTTTGGTGGACCCTAAAATAAGCCAAAAACAAACACCCCTAAAATTTTGGAAACAAATTATGTACACAAAATAAGTTGGAATTTTAGGAAAACAATATGTGAAACACCCAAATCAGATCAAACACCCATATTTTTACTTGTTCTTCGCGTTCTTCGTGTTCTTCAAGAATTTTAACACACAAACAAATCTGAATCTGCCAAAAAAATCTATAACACAAAAAAAATTAGTAAAATACAATTATTGAACTAGATAGCGCATAAACCTATAAAATCGAATAAAACGCAGCAGCAAAAAGTCCTCTTTTGATCTTCGAATGATACCAAACCGAGCCTTCGAAAGACTTCTTAGGCTCTGATACCAATTGTTAGTCCAAGATCCTTTCCACCGGGTATCAAACAAACAATCGAGTGCGGAAAACAAGATTGAATGTGAAGAACAAAAGATTAAAACGATGAAATCCCTTGTATTGCTGCTTCACCTTGCACACAATCTCTAGGATTGTCTGGTACAAGGTGTTGGCTCTAGAGTTACAAATGTGAGGATTATGAAAGTCTAACCCTAAAATGAACATAAACATAACATTATATAGGGTCCACTAACCCCTTGGCCCACATGGCCTAACCCAAGCACATTAAGTAAACTAAGCCTAATAATAATAAACTAGCTTGATAAAGACAAGCGTAAACCTACACAATTTATGGGCCTAACAGATTCGGATCCTGATTTTGAACATTTTCGGATAATCGGATTATTCGAATCCGAATATTAAAAAATATATATATAAATATATAATATTATATACACTACATAACACAATACAAAATCCTAAATCCCTAATCCTCCTAACCTTAAGTCCATACTACTCCAATCCATAGCAGCCGCTCCCTCTTCTCTTCTCTATAACAGCCCTCGTTCACCTCGTCTCCGACCTCCACAGCCCCCGTCCACCAAACCGTAAATTTCTTTTACATTTTTTTGTTCAAGTTTCGTTTATCTAACTTCGATTTTTGTTTTTTTAATAGGAAATATTTAAGTTTGCCTAAATCTTTTATTTGGAAATTATTGCTCAGAATAGACTTAACATTTTCAATTTCAAACTCACAGTTTTCTGTAATAACTTGTCATCAACATACACCAACAATGCAAGAAACACATTCTTTTCATTTTTTTTACAAATAAAGAATGATCACAAACACTTTGAATGAAACCCATTTGCAACAACACATTTGTCAATTTCTCATTCCACTTTCTTGGGGCTTGTTTAAGCCCGTATACATATTTAACCAATTTGCAAACCTTAGTTTCATTTTTAGAATAATAACCATCAGGTAGACACATCTTCAGTTATAGACCCATATAGAAAGGCATTGTTGATATCAAGTTGAAACATAGACCATTTATTTTGGACAGCTAAACTTATCACAGTTCTATTTGTTACCATCTTTACAATTGGAGAGAACGTTTCCCCAAAGTCTAGACCTTCTCTTTGATTATAGCCTTTTACTACAAGTCTACTTTTATATCTCTCAACCTCTCCATTAGCTCTATACTTCATTTTATAGACCCATTTACACTCTATAGGTTTTCTATCTTTGGGGAATTCTGTTTAAACCCAGGTATTGTTCCTATGAAGGGCCTCCATTTCATTATTCATAGCTTTAATCCATTTTGGGTCTTGTGAAGCTTCTATACTAGGTTCTATAGACTTGTTAAGACTAGAGACAAGACAAAAAATTATCAAAAGACAGTTTTGTAACACAGAATCCCTACAGACCTTCTAGGACTAAACCTAGTTCTCTTAGGAGTATTGTTCTCATCAACAGAATCCTCACTACTGGGAAGGTCATTCCCTCTATCACCTAAACTACCAGGCTGTTGATCACTTTGATCTCCCCCCCCCTGGCTGCTCTAGGAGAGTCATCTAACTCTTCAGCAGAGGAGTTTTCTTGAGTAACATTGATCCCCCCCCCCCCTTCATCATTGGGAAGACAACTATTATGACTATTAGACTCAGAGTTTTCAGTGCTTGTGGTATTTGAAATATCAAAAAAGTTTAAGTGGTCTAGATTATTAGAAAGTTCTTTATCAGTTCTAAACTTGAAAGGATATATTTCTTCAAAAAAAATTACATCCCTTGAGTATTCAACTTGTTTTTACTTAAATTTCATAGTTTATATCCCTTTTTTTTTTTTGGAAACAGAATACCCAATTAAGACATTTTTATCATACCTACTAGACAACTTATCATCTTCATTTAAAATGGTTTTAAAGCGCAAGCACCCAAAACTCTTTAAATGACTCAAAACTGGGACAACCCATATATTTGCTCATATGGACTCTTACCATTTAACACAGAAGAAGGAAGCCTGTTAATTAGATATGCAGCAGTTAGAACACATTCAGACCATAAATTAAGTGGCACTTGACTTTAAAACAACAAAGCTCTAGCTATGTTAAGAAGATGTCTATGTTTTCTTTTCACAATACCATTTTGTTGTGGAGTATGAATACAAGATATTTGGTGTATAATACCTTTTCTATTACATAAATCATTAAACTGCCTGTTTACAAACTCAGTTCCGTTGTCACTCCCAAAGATCTTAACATGTTTGTTAAACTGTTTTTTTAACAATTTGTAAAATATGACAATGTTTTCAAAGATTTCACCTTTATTTTTAAGCATATAGCGCCAAACTGATCTTGAGTAATCATCCACAATGGTTAGGAAATATGTATACCCCTCATTACTTGTAATCCTATAAGGACCCCAGACATCTAGGTGTATTAACTCTCTTGTGGAAGTTTGACGTAAAACTTCAAAAGACGTTCTTCGCCTGACTCCTTCTCAGGATCAGGAGTGCCACGTCATCCAATGTGGAAGTTTGACATAAAACTTCAAAAGACGTTCTCCGCCTCACTCCTTCTCAGGATCTGGCGTGCCACGTCATCGGAAATTTGACGTAAAACTTCAAAAGACGTTCTCCGCCTGACTCCTTCTCAAGATCTGGCGTGCCACGTCATCCCTGCGGAAGTTTGACGTAAAATTTCAAAAGACGTTCTCTGCCTGACTCCTTCTCAGGATCAGGCATGCCACGGCATCCCCTATGGAAGTTTGACGTAAAACTTCAAAAGACGTTCTCCGCCTGACTCCTTCTTAGGATCTTGCGTGCCATGTCATCCCCTGCGGAAGTTGGACGTAAAACTTCAAGGGTTTGTTTGGTATGAAGTAATGGAATGGATGGGGGAATGAAATGGACGAGGTAATGGAATGGACAAGGTAATGGAATGGATCATTACCATTCCATATCTTGTTTGGTTGCCATGTGGGAATGAAACAAAACATTACTTTGTGTTGTTTGATAGGCAGGAAAAGACGAAGAAATAAAATCGGTGGTTAGTGGCAATGGTGGATGGTGGTCAGTGGCAGTGATAGTGGGTGGTGATATGTGGCGGTAGCTGCGGTGGTGGCGGCGGTGGTGAAGACGGTGGAAGGTGGAGGTGGATAGCCGTGATGGTGGGTGGGCGACAATGGTGAGTAGTGGCGGTGGTGGGTGGTGGTTGGTGGTGGTGATGGTAGGCGGTGGTGTGTGGCGGTGGCGTAAAGTGGATGGAGATGGTGGGTGGTGGCGACGGCGGTGGTAGGTGGCGGAAATGGTGACGATGGGTGGAGGTGGATGGCGGTGATGGTGGGTGGGTGACGATGGCGAGTAGTGGCGATGGTGGGTGGTGGTTGGTGGTGATGGTAGGTGGTGGTGTGTGGCGGTGGCGTAAAGTGGATGGCGATAATGGGTGGTGGCGACGACGGTGGTGGGTGGCGGAAACAGTGGCGATGGGTGGAGGTGGATGGCAGTGATGGTGGGTGGGTGACGATGGAGAGTAGTGGAGGTGGCGGCATTGGTGGTAGTGGTGGCAGGTGGCGGAAGTGGTAGGTAAAGAAAATTGTGGTGAGTGACGATGGCAGGTAGTAGAGGCGGCGGTGAGTAGGTGATGGTGGTAGGCGGCGGTGGTAGGTGGGTGACATTGATTGGTGGCAGCGGTGGTGGGTGGGTGAAGGTGGCGGCGGTGGTTGGTGGCGGCGGGACAGTGGTTGTCACACCCTCAAATTCCACGTGCGGGGTTTTACCGCGAGGCGCGTGACACACCAGGATCTCAGTCAACGATCACAATAAACATACAACAAACATGCATTCATAATTATATTTAAAACCAAAATATCATGCTTTGAGCTGTAAACCAGCAGCGGAAGCATTCTTGTTTACAACCAAAAGACATATCATTGTTTACAAAGACATTGTTTAATATGTTTCAAAATAATAGACGCCGTGCATGACTCCGTGCGCCTAGTCCGATAACCGCTACCTTAGCGACCTGAGAAAACATGCCAAAAATGTCAACATATAATGCTGGTGAGTTCACAGGTTTTTCTTTCATAAAAGTGTTGTTATAAGTTCGGTAAGATCATTTCCCGTTACTACTATGTTATGAGAACGTTAGCTAGACGTTAAGTGTTGCTACTACTGCGGTTGGGAATCCATTACTAAACCGGTATAAGTGTTGAAGCCAGCCCAGACGGACGGGATTACCGATGCCTCGGTAACCCCCAAAGTATTAGAGACAATATGCACCCGCCCGGCTCCCAGCCGTCGGGTGGGGTTTGTAAGGCCCAATAGATCTATCCACATTTCCCCCGTTGTGCATCCCCGCACATTCATGGTTCCCCCTGGGACTTTCTGTAAAAGCCGCATAGTACGTAAAGTAACCATAGTATAACATGATCTATGATGAGTAATCAAATAAGTAGCATGTTTCTCCCCCGAAAGTAAAACGGTAAAAGTGGGGCTGTGACACTCACCTTGGTTTGCGTTACTTGAAAACAGTTAAGTAGTTATGTTATGATAGTCCCGAATAGCGGCGACCTATCATAAGATGTGTATAAGTATTGGACTAATAACCCGCAGGCTAACTAGTCCCCGTATGTCCAGACCGTGACCATAAACGTTTGAAAACACCTTTAACTGTTAAACCGACCGTGCCAGACAAGACCCGACATCCCATTGGTGACCCGACTTCCCACGTGTTAGATAAATGCAAGACATCATGCAACATATGCAATTAAACACTTAGCACGCGTAATAATTCACCTAGTCTAGCATAACATCCGTTTAACGCATAATCAGGTCCGAATACGTCTTACTAAGTCATTGGGTGTATCCCAGGGTTCCTATCATGTTCCTAGGTGTTAAATCATGTTCCGGGATGTCAAAACGCGTTTACGGCAGCAGCACACGCGATTAGGAAACCTTCATGCGATTAGGAAAAGTCAACTAGTGAGTAGGAGGGAGGGTATAGGCGAGTAGGCTCTACTCGCATGAAGCTATGGGCGAGTAGGCTCCTACTCGCATGAAGCTTCAGGCGAGTAGGGCCCTATTCGCCTGATGCTCTGCTGTTGCGCGTTTTCGCGCGTTAAACCCTCCAAATCAGATCCGAAACATGTAAAAACACCCAATATCAAAACTAAACTATTAGCCAACCCTTTTCAAGCAAAAACCCCCAATTTACCTCTGCTCTAACGGGCTCGGTGCGATTATTTCCAAAAATGGCAAAGTACTAGGTTTCACCAACCAACCTTATCTTTCCTTAAATGGAAACAATCAGGTTTCATCTCCTACAAGTTGCAATTCATCATTCCTATGTTATATCATCATCCTAACATGATTTCTAACCACAATCAAGCAATGAATCACATCATACATCCTATTCTTCAAGAATTACCCAAATGGGTCAAAATGCATACTTGCACCTAAACATCATATCAAGGGCTTAAACTCATAGATAATCATCCTAACACCACCTACATATCAGAAGTACAACAAATTCATGGAAACATTCATGTTATAATTACCAACAATCATCATATGCACAAATACTTCACATATAGCAAGTATCATGGTGTAGACTTGTTTTAGAACTCTTTTCAAAGGGTTTTAAAGACATAAACTTAACAAAACAAGGTCTGGACTTTTGGGGAATCAAAACAACAACTTTACAAAGGTGTAGGATGAAGAACACACCTTGGATTTTATCAAAGAAGGGTGTATAAGCTTGGTGATGGTGTGTTTTGAAGCAAAGCAAGCTCCAGAGGTGTTTCAAGGTGTGTGGGAGGCTTAGGGTCAGTTAGGGTTGCACAAATGGTGTTTAGGGAGTTAAGGGTTCTATTTATAGGTGTTTTGACCTGAGTTCAGCATCACAGGCGAGTAGGATTCCAGATCAGGCGAGTAGGGACCCTACTCGCCTCTGTTCATGCGAGTAGGCCTCCTACTCGCCCCAAGCCTCTTGTAATCGCCCCAGTACACGCGATTAGGGGTCCCCCCAGGCTCCTAATCGCCTATAATGTGCTGGAATGGGTTTTTGGCGCGTTAAACACTATTTTAACATATATAAACACGTATTCGCATACCGATAAGTCACATAATGATTCCAAACATATAATGCATGATAACTAACACGTTTACATCCGTTCACCAATTCCCGGGACTCGAGACTCGTGTGTGCATTAAACCCGGCGATTCCACGAATCGCCGATCCTTGTACCCATAGTTATGGACCGACTCCCGATGACCCCGCGGATCATCATAACGACTCCCGATGATTCCCAGAATCATCATACCGACTCGACTGACCTCGTTAAGGACGTAATATGCATGACTCGCTAAGGTAGACTTACTAGTTTAGTCAACGTTACTAACCTGAGTTTGCCGGGTGTCACATCATCCCCCTGTTGAAAGAATTTTCGTCCCGAAAATTGCCCAAGGCCAAAAAGGAAGAGACGAAAGAGAAGAAAAATTTTCCGGTTGCCACATCATCCCCCTGTTGAAAGGAATCTCGACCCGAGATTCATTCAGCTTCAGCAGAGACATGTCTTGATTCGAACGCGCGCTTAGGAAATAAATGGGGATACTTAGCCTTCATTTGATCTTCCCGTTCCCACGTGAACTCCGGTCCACGATTAGAGTTCCAACGGACTTTAACAATGCGGATTTTACTCCGGCGAAGGCTACGGATTTTATAGTCGAGAATTTCAACCGGTTCCTCCACGATACGTAGACGATCATCCACCTTGATCTCTTCGAGAGGAACAACCAAAGATTCATCCGCCAAACACTTCTTCAAATTAGAAACATGGAAGACGTTATGAACATTACTGAGCTCAGCCGGCAGATCAAGCCTGTATGCTACCGGTCCAATCCGTTCCAGGATTGCGAACGGTCCCACATACCGAGGATTCAATTTGCCCCGTTTCCCAAAACGTATAACGCCCTTCCACGGAGATACCTTCAACAAAACCCTGTCGCCAACCTCAAACTCCAAAGGCTTGCGACGACGATCGGCATAGCTCTTTTGACGATCCCGAGCTGCTGCCATGCGGTTACGGATTTGCACGATCTTTTCGGAAGTCTCGTACACAAGTTCCGGGCCGGTGAGTTGACTCTCACCCACCTCGGCCCAACAAAGAGGAGACCGGCATTTCCGCCCGTAAAGAGCCTCGAACGGAGCTGCCTTGATGCTAGAATGGTAACTGTTGTTGTAGGAGAATTCCACCAACGGTAAATGACTCTCCCACCCCTTGCCAAAGTCAATCACACATGCCCGAAGCATGTCTTCTAGCGTTTGGATTGTCCGCTCACTTTGACCGTCAGTTTGCGGATGATACGCTGTGCTCATGTCCAACTGAGTACCCAGAGCCTTATGCAAAGACTTCCAGAAGTTAGAGGCGAACCGAGGATCACGATCAGAAATAATAGAGACAGGCACCCCGTGCCGAGAGACCACTTCCTTGAGATATAACAGTGCCAGTCGCTCGAGACCATCGGTCTCCTTGATAGCGAGGAAGTGCGCAGACTTTGTCAACCTATCGACAATTACCCAGATCATGTCGCAACCACTGGGCGATTTCGGGAGTTTGGTCACAAAGTCCATCGTAATCCGCTCCCATTTCCACTCGGGGATTTCAGGCTGTTGCAGAAGGCCGGATGGCTTTTGATACTCAACCTTGACCTTGGCACAGGTCAAGCACTTGCTCACGTACGAAGCCACGTCCGCCTTCATGTTCGGCCACCAATAAAGTATCTTTAGGTCTTGATACATTTTATCGGAGCCAGGGTGAATAGAGTACCGGGACTTGTGAGCTTCATCAAGAACGAGCTCCCGCAAGCCCCCAAATAAAGGAACCCAAATACGTTCAGCGAAATAGTGTAACCCGTCGGACCTAAGCTCAAGGTGGTTATCAGCACCATGCATGGTTTCAGCTTTAAGGTTTTCCTCCTTCAAAGCTTCTTGCTGCGCTGAACGGATTCGATCAGGTAAGCCGGAATGGATAGTGAGCTGAAGAGCTCGAACACGACGAGGTTTAGCCGTTTCCTTCCTGCTCAAGGCGTCTGCGACCACATTCGCCTTGCCAGGATGGTATTTAATAGCGCACTCGTAATCATTAAGAAGCTCGACCCAACGACGCTGTCTTATATTCAACACCTTCTGATCAAAGATATGCTGGAGGCTCTTGTGATCGGTGTAAATAGTGCATTTGGTACCGTACAAGTAATGCCTCCAAATCTTTAAAGCAAAGACCACCGCACCCAACTCCAGATCATGGGTGGGGTAGTTTTTCTCATGAACTTTAAGCTGACGAGAAGCATAGGCTATGACCTTCTCGCGCTGCATCAGTACACAACCAAGACCCCGGATAGAAGCGTCACAATAAACCACAAAATCGTCTGTACCCTCAGGCAAGGACAAGATAGGAGCAGAACAGAGTTTAGCCTTTAATAACTGGAAGGCCGACTCCTGCGAATCACCCCAGTCGAACTTTCTGTCCTTCTGGGTAAGCGAGGTGAGGGGTTGAGCGATCTTCGAAAATCCCTCGATAAAACGACGGTAATAACCTGCAAGGCCTAGGAATTGCCGCACCTCAGATGGCGTCTTTGGTGCTTCCCAGTCTTTAATGGCTTCAATCTTAGCTGGGTCAACGTGAATTCCTTTCTCATTAACAACATGACCAAGGAATTGGACTTCACGCAACCAGAAGCTACACTTAGAAAACTTAGCGTATAGCTGTTCCCGCCTCAGAAGTTCCAAAACAAGACGTAGGTGTTCCTGGTGGTCCACCTCGTTCTTGGAAAAGACTAGAATATCATCAATGAAGACAATCACGAACTTATCAAGATAAGGCTTGCAAACACGGTTCATCAGATCCATAAAGATGGCAGGTGCGTTGGTGAGACCAAAAGGCATGACCAGGAATTCAAAATGGCCATAGCGAGTTCGAAAGGCGGTCTTCGGAATGTCAGCTTCTTGAACCCTCAACTGATGGTACCCCGACCTCAAATCGATCTTCGAATAGAAACTGGAACCCTGAAGCTGGTCAAATAAGTCATCGATGCGAGGAAGAGGATAGCGATTCTTGATGGTAACCTTATTCAACTCCCGGTAGTCGATACACATCCGCAGGCTTCCGTCCTTCTTCTTGACAAACAAAATAGGGGCTCCCCACGGGGACGAACTAGGTCGAATGAAACCCTTCTCTAACAGCTCCTGCAACTGGTTCGATAACTCCTGCATCTCGGGAGCTGCAAGACGATAAGGGGCACGAGCAATAGGGGCCGCACCCGGAGCAAGTTCAATACCAAATTCGACCTGGCGATAAGGCGGAAGACCAGGTAAGTCTTCGGGAAATACATCGGGAAAGTCGCGGACAACAGGAATATCTTCAATCTTCTTCTCTTTTTCAGACGAAACCGAAACAAGTGCCAGAATGGCAGAATACCCCTTCCGAAGATACTTATAGGCTTTCATACACGAAATGATACTCAATGGGACCCCGCTCTTCTCACCGTGCACCAACAGAATTTCTCCATCAGGGAGAGGAAGTCGAATGACTTTATCAAAACAAACGATCTCAGCATGATACAGAGACAACCAATCCATACCCACGACAACATCGAAACTACCCAAGGACACCGGCATGAGATCAATAGGGAAGGAATAACCCGACAACTCAAGGTGACACTCCCTAAGGACGTGCGTCGCCTCGACTTTCTTACCATCAGCCAATTCTATCAAGTACTTAGCCTCTAAAGGTGTAGGTACCCTATCAAGCAATTGACTAAACCCAAGAGATATGAAACTCTTATCGGCACCAGAATCGAATAAAACCGTAGCATAGCGATTATCGAGGAGAAACGTACCAGTAACAGTGTCGGGATCCTGTCGAGCACCACTTGAACCGATCACGAAGGCGCGAGCATTCCTGCCTCCGCCCCCATTGTTTCCATTGCCCGACCCATTCTTCCCGGCTTCACCCTGTTTCAACTTGGGGCAGTTACGCTTGTAGTGACCAAGCTCACCACAGTTATAGCACCCTTGTTTCCCCTGATTTCCCTGAGGAGCAGCGACTTGAGGGGCTGGGGCTGGTGTGACCGGTGGGTTTCGGTTCCCCAAAGGGTTGGACCTACAATCCTTGGCTTGGTGCCCAATCTTATGGCACCGACGGCAACGGTCCTTATCATCGCAAGAACCGGTGTGATGATAGTTGCACCGATCACACTTTGGCAACTTCCCAGCATAAACCCCCGGTTGTCGTTCAGACGACGATCCCCCAGTATCAGTCTTCCTCACCTGTTGAGGCTGAGCCGAGCTCGAGCCTTTCCCCACAGTTTCCCACTTCCGCTTGTTACTATCGGAAGTCTTCACAGCAGCGCCTCGAGGAGGCAAGACCCCTTCAGTCACCTTCATGTTGGTCAGCCTGTGGGCCGACCGAACCACCTCAGAATAAACAGTGAGGTTACCCGCAGCAACTAACCCGGCAATCTCCGGTACCAACCCAGCAACATAATGCTCAATCCTTCGGTATTCGGGTGCGTGCAGATCGGGGCACAACACCGCCAACTCATTGTGCCTAGCAGTATAAGCTTCAATCTCAGAACCCACCATCTTATGATTCCAGACTTCATGCTCAAGCTTCTGGATTTCATCCCTCGGTCAATACTCATTTTTCAGCAACTGAATGAATTCTGCCCAGGGCATAGCGTGGGCTTCCCCAATGCCCATAGTCTGGGTGGTGGAGTTCCACCAAGTCAAAGCTTGACCCTCCAGGGTCGCAGAAGCATATTTCACCCGGTCACCTTCCGGGCAGCTGCACATGGAGAAAACAGATTCGATTTTCTCCAACCAACGGAGCAGTCCCACTGCCCCTTCAGTGCCACTAAAGTTGTGGGGCTTACAATCCATAAACTTTTTGTAAGAACACTGGGATGGAGGAGGATTGACAGCACCACCTGGAACAGACACGTGGGTGAGAATCAAGAAAAGGTAAAGTACCCTAGAACAAGGTAGAATAGGTGAGGATCGACGTACCACCCATGGCATTATGAGCGGCTTGGAACGCAGCCAAAGCAATATTCACATGCTGCTGCATCAGGTTATCCAACTCCGCCTGGGTCATATTAATGTTCCCACGGCCACCACCGCGGCCACCACCACGGCCGCCAGCACGGCCGCCTCTGCGACCTCCACGAGCTCCTGACATCTTCTGTCACAACATGAAACAAAAGACTCAGACTTGCCCGTGATATAACCCAATTAAGAATTCCAAGAAACTAGACCGAGCCCAGCTCGGGTCCATCCGTTCAAGCCCAAAGCCCGCCAGGGATCCCATGCATCACAGTTTATGATCTCGTGTGCACCCGACATGATAAACTGTTCCACATGGTCCTCCAGGCGCGCTTTAAGTTTGAAGTTCAAGTCACCGAACACTAGCGCCCAATCATGGTATTATCATAAGTATAAGTACAAGATAGTATGCATAAGAACGGGCGTGTTCATTAGGGCATAGAAGGGAGATGTCCAAATCTCTGGACAGATCTCAAGAGTACGCCGAAGCTACCCCAATGTACACCGCCGTCAAGAAAGTTCAATAGTATATCGTTCACCGCCGAATCATAGTAATGAGGAATCAAGAAATAGAATGATAAAGAGCAAACAGGTGATGTAGCGTAGAAGACAATGACATCGACACCCCGACAAGTCATATTGTTACCCGCTTGCTAAGACTCGACTAATTGTGACCGTCTAGTGTGTGCGACTCAGTTATAGACTAGACTCTACATGCAGTCCTAGTTCACTATAACCGTTGGCTCTGATACCAATCTGTCACACCCTCAAATTCCACGTGCGGGGTTTTACCGCGAGGCGCGTGACACACCAGGATCTCAGTCAACGATCACAATAAACATACAACAAACATGCATTCATAATTATATTTAAAACCAAAATATCATGCTTTGAGCTGTAAACCAGCAGCGGAAGCATTCTTGTTTACAACCAAAAGACATATCATTGTTTACAAAGACATTGTTTAATATGTTTCAAAATAATAGACGCCGTGCATGACTCCGTGCGCCTAGTCCGATAACCGCTACCTTAGCGACCTGAGAAAACATGCCAAAAATGTCAACATATAATGCTGGTGAGTTCACAGGTTTTTCTTTCATAAAAGTGTTGTTATAAGTTCGGTAAGATCATTTCCCGTTACTACTATGTTATGAGAACGTTAGCTAGACGTTAAGTGTTGCTACTACTGCGGTTGGGAATCCATTAATAAACCGGTATAAGTGTTGAAGCCAGCCCAGACGGACGGGATTACCGATGCCTCGGTAACCCCCAAAGTATTAGAGACAATATGCACCCGCCCGGCTCCCAGCCGTCGGGTGGGGTTTGTAAGGCCCAATAGATCTATCCACATTTCCCCCGTTGTGCATCCCCGCACATTCATGGTTCCCCCTGGGACTTTCTGTAAAAGCCGCATAGTACGTAAAGTAACCATAGTATAACATGATCTATGATGAGTAATCAAATAAGTAGCATGTTTCTCCCCCGAAAGTAAAACGGTAAAAGTGGGGCTGTGACACTCACCTTGGTTTGCGTTACTTGAAAACAGTTAAGTAGTTATGTTATGATAGTCCCGAATAGCGGCGACCTATCATAAGATGTGTATAAGTATTGGACTAATAACCCGCAGGCTAACTAGTCCCCGTATGTCCAGACCGTGACCATAAACGTTTGAAAACACCTTTAACTGTTAAACCGACCGTGCCAGACAAGACCCGACATCCCATTGGTGACCCGACTTCCCACGTGTTAGATAAATGCAAGACATCATGCAACATATGCAATTAAACACTTAGCACGCGTAATAATTCACCTAGTCTAGCATAACATCCGTTTAACGCATAATCAGGTCCGAATACGTCTTACTAAGTCATTGGGTGTATCCCGGGGTTCCTATCATGTTCCTAGGTGTTAAATCATGTTCCGGGATGTCAAAACGCGTTTACGGCAGCAGCACACGCGATTAGGAAACCTTCATGCGATTAGGAAAAGTCAACTAGTGAGTAGGAGGGAGGGTATAGGCGAGTAGGCTCTACTCGCATGAAGCTATGGGCGAGTAGGCTCCTACTCGCATGAAGCTTCAGGCGAGTAGGGCCCTATTCGCCTGATGCTCTGCTGTTGCGCGTTTTCGCGCGTTAAACCCTCCAAATCAGATCCGAAACATGTAAAAACACCCAATATCAAAACTAAACTATTAGCCAACCCTTTTCAAGCAAAAACCCCCAATTTACCTCTGCTCTAACGGGCTCGGTGCGATTATTTCCAAAAATGGCAAAGTACTAGGTTTCACCAACCAACCTTATCTTTCCTTAAATGGAAACAATCAGGTTTCATCTCCTACAAGTTGCAATTCATCATTCCTATGTTATATCATCATCCTAACATGATTTCTAACCACAATCAAGCAATGAATCACATCATACATCCTATTCTTCAAGAATTACCCAAATGGGTCAAAATGCATACTTGCACCTAAACATCATATCAAGGGCTTAAACTCATAGATAATCATCCTAACACCACCTACATATCAGAAGTACAACAAATTCATGGAAACATTCATGTTATAATTACCAACAATCATCATATGCACAAATACTTCACATATAACAAGTATCATGGTGTAGACTTGTTTTAGAACTCTTTTCAAAGGGTTTTAAAGACATAAACTTAACAAAACAAGGTCTGGACTTTTGGGGAATCAAAACAACAACTTTACAAAGGTGTAGGATGAAGAACACACCTTGGATTTTATCAAAGAAGGGTGTATAAGCTTGGTGATGGTGTGTTTTGAAGCAAAGCAAGCTCCAGAGGTGTTTCAAGGTGTGTGGGAGGCTTAGGGTCAGTTAGGGTTGCACAAATGGTGTTTAGGGAGTTAAGGGTTCTATTTATAGGTGTTTTGACCCGAGTTCAGCATCACAGGCGAGTAGGATTCCAGATCAGGCGAGTAGGGACCCTACTCGCCTCTGTTCATGCGAGTAGGCCTCCTACTCGCCCTAAGCCTCTTGTAATCGCCCCAGTACACGCGATTAGGGGTCCCCCCAGGCTCCTAATCGCCTATAATGTGCTGGAATGGGTTTTTGGCGCGTTAAACACTATTTTAACATATATAAACACGTATTCGCATACCGATAAGTCACATAATGATTCCAAACATATAATGCATGATAACTAACACGTTTACATCCGTTCACCAATTCCCGGGACTCGAGACTCGTGTGTGCATTAAACCCGGCGATTCCACGAATCGCCGATCCTTGTACCCATAGTTATGGACCGACTCCCGATGACCCCGCGGATCATCATAACGACTCCCGATGATTCCCAGAATCATCATACCGACTCGACTGACCTCGTTAAGGACGTAATATGCATGACTCGCTAAGGTAGACTTACTAGTTTAGTCAACGTTACTAACCTGAGTTTGCCGGGTGTCACAGTGGTGGGTGGTGACGACGGCGGTGGTTGGTGGCGGCAACATTGGTGGGTGGTTATGATGGTGGTGGGTTATGGTGTTGTTAGTAAATGGTGAATGAGGGATGGAATGAAAAAAACATGGGGGGTGGATGGAATGGTTTTGAGGGAATGAAATGCCTTGTGGAATGGGTGATTCCATTCCTTTAACCAACCAAACACACTATTTTTCATTACCTCGTAATGGTCCATTCCATTCCCCCTTCCATTCCATCATACCAAACGCTACCCAAAAGACGTTCTCCGCCCGACTCTTTCTCGGGATAAGATGTGCCACGTCACAACCTCCGTATCCTCCTCCGCAGAGCAAACCCCTATAACAAAAGGTTGGAAAACAAGTTCGGATGAGTTGTCATCCGCGATCAACAACCAATATAGTCTAGCGCTCCACCTACTCTTCATCAAGACCAGGAGAAGCACTCGACTGGGGGACTTGAAGGAATAGGGTACCAAATCCGGGCGCAGATAACAACCATATTCCATAGTATACACCAACTACAAGAACTCCGCGGAATTCCATTCCCCGGATAGGAACTTCAGAACGGCAAAGACGTCAGTTTCCCGACGTCCGCGGAACAAAACTTGCGCATGCTAACAAGCTCATGCACAAGATCACATCAGCTAAGTGACGTCATCAGCACAAAGGGAATCCTCGCGCGTGAACCTACGCGCCGAATATTCTGATAACATCAACCTTTAGTATGAAGTTGTACGTAAGATCGGGAATGAAGGAGATCTAGTCAGGCGCTGAACATTCTCTGCGCCAACCAAAGGACAACACGTGTCAGGGGTGATCTAATAACCCCTGACAGTGAACAGTGATATGACCGCTTCCATGCTTCTACCATGCTGCCATGAACAGTACAGGTCAGAGGTACTATGCAGGCATGCCCACCTGCTGCCAGACGCCAAGTTAGACTAGGGATGAGCATACAAGGCCGAATACCGATACCATCCCGTCCCGTCCCGATCCCGATCCCGTAACGAACCGATACCGAACCGAGGGTGTTCGGTATCGGTACCCACATTTATAGGTTTTCGGTTTCGGTATTATCGGTATCGGTACGGGATCGGTATGGTATCAGTATTTTAAGGTAGGGATGAGCATACATGGCCGAATACCGATACCGTCCCGTCCCGATCCCGATCTCGTACCGAACCGAGGGTGTTCGATATCGGTATCGGTACCCACATTTAGAGGTTTTCGGTTACGGTATTATCGGTATCGGTATTGGATCGGTATGGTATCGGTATTTTAAGGTAAAATACCGATACCATACCGGTACCGTACCGTATGTGTTCGGTATCGGTATTGGGTTTTGAGAGTTTTCGATATCGGTTTTTTCGGGATTGGTATCGGTTGGTATCGATACCGTCCCGAGCTCATCCCTACGTCAGACACCACCATATGGTCAACCATGTCGTGTCAGAAGGAAGCGTCGTCTGCACCCAATCACGACGTGCCACGTGTAACTCTAGCAGGGCATAACATGCTTTCTCTCAAATCAGCATTAATTACCATAAGCTACCCACCAGCTCCATGGGCCGAAGATATCTTGGGCCTAGGGCTTGAGCCCAAGATCATCACCTCCACCATGGGCCGCGTCAGCCGGCCTATGCTTTTCTCCATTGTAAAAGGTCAAAAATTACAGGCAGAAAACTAGCCTAGAGATAGAGATAATCTTAGCACACATGTAATTATCTTCTTTGTAATTCTCGAGTAATAAAGATATCTCTTTCATAGTGGACGTAGGTCGATCTAGACCGAACCACTCACATCTTTGTGTTCTTTCACTTTCAACACACACACGACACTCTCTTTTCATCCCCTAGGGTTCGGATTAGGTCACCGGTGTGAGCGAAAGATTATAACCTGAGTAAACATCGGTATCAAACCAAACTTACCCACTTTCTCGGGTAAGTTATACCCGTTATTTCTTGAGGAGACTAGGAATTCGATTAATTCATTGTTTCTTCGGTTCATTTTGTGGTATGTTATTAACCAAACTTGTGTTATATTCCATTTTCTTTCGTAAACATGTTCACCCGACCCTATATCATACTCGAACACACACTAATAAACAAGTTATGATTGATAAAACACAAAACTTGGATTAATAGATATTATATACACAGACGTATGTATATATATATACCATATACACACACACGATTATATACAACCACCCATATACATGGTCGTGTGAGACCACGTACGAGTATATGTGTGTATATATTATGGTATATAAACCGCCCAATAGACTTTTGAAACTCAAACATAAACATATATATAAACTTGTAGCTTTTATTAAACATATGTTAAAAACAGCCAAACATGTGTTACCCAAGTTTTTAACACAAGAAGTTCTAAAACATATGTTAAACCTCTATTTTAAATAAGAATTCCTAACATGTGTTAACAAGAAGTATCATATGTAATATATGGTACTTGTGAACCCGGTTGTGACGAGATTAGTTATTTTTACGATTATGAACGGACAAATCTAACGAGAGTTTCCAAGATCCACAAGTTAAAACCGTACATCTTTTCAAAAGTACAAACAATGATACGTAATAATCGTCACGTGTATGGACTATAGCACCACGTACACATGGTCCAAAGATCTACAAATCAGGTGAACAACTTGCATGGTAAATAACCAAATAAAAAAGTCTTAAGTTGTCCTTAACATGCTAGGGCACTTTCGTTCGGACTCTAGTCATTCGGGCATTTGCATTTGCTAGACCACTCGCACAGACACAAGGTGAGTTTCACGACCCTTTTTACGATATTCATACTTTTTGGGGAAAACATACTACATATTTCAAGTTACATTTTGTTTAAAGTGAATTCTATCATGATTACCATATGAAACATGAGACAAACGGTTCATGAGCTCAACAGTCCTCGTAAATTCATTACACTATAAGCATTAGCTAAACAGTTAGCCATGGAACACTTAGATAGATCTATTGGGTTGACACCCCCACTCTTGGTTAGTCGCTCTAACCTGTCACATACTAAAGAGTGCTAGTTTTATACAATTCATGCATTGTCTTTATTGTACAATGCGTGAGGCACAACAGTTAAGAGGATTGGTTATGGGACTCATGGTTAGCACAGTAATCATTGGCTTAGCTAGCTTTGATTGGTCATACATGAATTTAACTAAATTTACATTGCATACATTTAAACATGTGAACTCACCAACTTTATGTTAACAAATCTTTTATTCATGTTTTTCAGGTTATTGATTTCATGGACGGTCGGGACTTGAGAAACTGATTTGAGCTAGCATCGTGCGGTACAAGCTTTTGTGGGTCATGTCTTAAAACATTTAAACAATTTATGTGTTTTCATGATGGCTTGCCCATTAAGACAATTTATTTCTTGTTTTTGTAGAACAATTTGAAATGTTTAGTATCAATTCTATCTTCTCTTATGTGTTGCTCAAACCTTATGCTTGAAAATTTTTCGAGGTCGCATTCCCTTGTTTCCGCCTAGGCGGGGTGTGACACCATCACCCTCTACCAACACGGGAGCCACATATCAGTCACGGCGACATTACAACAGCTTTACTATGGTGATACCACAATCCGACGAGTAAACAACAACATGTTGATTGGGGGAAGAAGAGTCCAGTGGTGGAGCCATATTGATCAAAGGAGTGGTGGTGGTGACGTCTAAATTCCCTAATAATCATCTAATCAAATCATGAAAACATGACACCACACTTAACAAATCATTGTCCATCTCTAAATTATCAATCTATGTTATTGTGTAAGATGCCGCTGCAAGATATTTCGGCAAACCGCCGGTGTCAAAACGAACATCATTCCAGTTAATTCTCATACCAGTCAATCGTCTCATCTTCACGACTGAAAGCCCTATGCTATCGATCATGTTTTTGTGATCAGTTAAACAAAGTTTTAAATTTTAAAGCGGTCTTGTTCTAGGGTTCTTGAATGAGGAAGATGACAAAGTAGATAGGGGTGTTCATCGGATCGGATAAACGGGTTATTCGAATTGTTCGGATCGGATTGTTCGGATTTGAAAATTTTAAGAGCCTATCCGAAATCCGATCCGATCCGAATTGGATGCCTTCCAATCCTACCAAAATCCATCCAAAATTCAATTCGGATCGGATTCAGATCGGATTCGGATAAATCCGAATAATCCGATGGGATATCCAAATAATACAAATTAAACAGAATAAACTAATTTAGGTTCATTAAACATACAAACCTAGAAAATAGAAATTTGGTCTTAAAAGGCAAATACAATGTTCAAAATTCAAACTTCAACTTCAACACATAGTCTTATATTAACAATAACACAATGTGTTGATCATTTTTGTATGAATAAACAAAGATTCGTACCACCGATTCAAGCTCCGTCGTGGCGGCTAAACTAGTGATGTCAGACGGGAGAAGGCTTTTTGTTATTTAGAACTAGTATTATGATGAAGAATAATGAAGGATTGAAGGCAGGCGGAACTGTGGCAACTGGCGAGGTGTTAAAAATTAGGTTTATAGGTTTAGTTATTAGGGTATAGGCTCATGGGTTGGACTTGTGTTGGACTTGGGTTGAACTAATAAACATTGGGCCACTAAAACCTTAATGAAGCTTATTTGGGTTATTCGGTTATCCGAATAACCCAAATAATTTAATTGTGAAATCCGAATCCGATCCGAAATCCGAATAACTAATTCGGATCGGATCCATCCGAATATCCGAATAAGAATTCGGATCGGTTTTTTCGGTTCGGATACTGGATCGGATTTCGGATTTTTTGAACACCCCTAGAAGTAGAACCTGAACTAATTGTTTATCACTGGAGAGAGATGTTTTAGGCTGAAGGTGCACTCCGGTCCAACATGTTGTTGCAAACATTCGGGTTTATGCCATGTGATTGCGTTGTATTTACGCACATATGGTTCAACTATTCTGATAATAGTGTAAGAAAATGGTACTCCACATGTTACTTTTTGTCTTTTTGCCATAATACCATCCAATCTGAGTCCCTAATATTTGTTTTATATAAAGTTAGCTCTCAAAGCGAACTGGGAAAAGGGGGAGAAGATGGTGGTGACATTTTACCGGAGAAGATGGTAGTTTGCATTGGTTTTTCTTATTTTTTTTTTTAAAGTTTATAAACCAAAATTAACTGTGAAAACAATCTGGGTTAGTGATAATGGTTGAATCTTGCAACAAAATATAAAAAATAAAGGTTGTTTTACGAACTTTTGAAACATAAAGGTGAAAGATTTAGTTTTGTATATGCATAAAGGTTGAATTTTGTAATTTTGTCTATATTATATGTATATAAAAATAAAATAATTTATAAGCAAAATTATCCGAGCTAAACCGAGCTGAGTTAACGAGCGAGCAAAACTAAGCCAATTTGGCTCGTTATGAACCAAGTCAAGCCGGCTCGGATCTGTTTCAAACTAAGCCATATTGAGCGAGCTTTCTGCAAGAAAAATCTAAGCGAGCTCCGATCCGCAAGCTTTTTGATCAACCCTAGGTAGGTACGTTTTTTTCCGTTCAAAAATAAGGGTAAGAGATATGATCTTAAGGAGTGAGTTGTGGTGTGGGTTGTTTATTTTTTCTTTGAAAAACTGGGTTTCTAACTTAAAATGGATGGTTGATAGACTATTGTTTATGGTGTTGGGCTTTTAAAATAGTTTGAGAGGTAGTATAAAACAACAAAGAGTAATGTAATATGTAAAATGTTAAAAAAAATAAATAAATTTTGCACTACGATGCAAAAGTTTAGGGGTAGCGGGTGTTACCCCTGCTCCTTCTCTATGTCCGCCTTTAGTTTCGGGTCACAATAGAGGGTGTTGGTTCACGGTGAGGGGTCTCGTGTGACATCCGTCACTTTTTCATTATATTTTTTTTATTTTTATACAATAATAATAATAATAATAATAATAATAATAATAATAATAATAATGATAATAAATAATAATATCCCTTTTATCCATTTTCTAGACTAAACCACTCTTAAACCCAACACAACCCAATCCATATCCCTTTTATCCATTTCCTGAGCCCAAACATTTCAGCCCAAGGGTTCGGCCCAACAGCAAGCTTGGCCATCCCCTTCCCCTTAAATCTGTTAAAAAAAAATATAAACTCTCCTGCCGGGACTCGAACCCGGGCAGGAACCGGGCCACCTTAACACACACACGCACATGACCACTGAGCTACAAGCTCATTTCTGAATTTAACTCAACTCTAAATATATATTACCCTTTTCTAAAAAACGACCTGTTGCCTTCTTCCTTGCTGCTGCTACGCGAGATGACAGCCACCAAGCCTTTGATTGTTCAATTAACAAAACAAACATAGTAGTTTGACTCGTGATTAATTCGTTTTATGGTATGATAACTAATTACGCATATTACACAATCAAAGCACGCCATTTAAGCTCAATTCACGCATATACATTCAATTCGTGAGTCAACTTTCCAATTCGATGAACCGGGCCTTAGCACTATAAATTGAACACCTTCTAACAACCTAAGCTCGCCGAACATCATCTTCTTACCATCAATTTCTGTATCGAATCTGTTATTCTTGTATTTGACCGCGTATTTGACTTCGGCGTTGACTGACCACCTCGTATTCGCATCGTGTTTGTAAGTCATATTTTTCATATGGGTTTTGTTAATCGGATAGTCACAAACAATAGCCCAATCATATCAGGGGCTATTGCTTGTTAAATCGTAGTATTGTTAAGCTAGGGCTCGAATGGGTGAATTTGGGGAAGAACAAGAACAACAAACATCCTATTTAATTATTTTTTTAAACAATTAATACACAACCAACTGGGTAGACCAGCTGGTAACGTGTGTAAGCTTAAGCCCTTGAACCGGCCGCAGGCCCAGGTTCGAGCCCCACACGCGTCATTACTTTTCCTTCTTTTTTAAAAACAATTACATAAACGAAATTAGTTAACTAATATAAATAATTCAAACCAAGATATTTCGTTCTCAGGGTGTGGCTCAGTTGGTGGCCACGCTTGTGATAAAACCCGAACCGGCCAGAGGCCCGGGTTCGATTCCCATAACCAACAAAGTTTTTTTTTTACATTTTTATATATATACTTAATACATTAAATCTTTTAAAATAGTTTTTAAATACTAAAAGTGAGTTTTAAATTCTACAAAAATTATCATATGATCTCCAAATGATAAAGTTCATTATCCAATTTTTAGTTTTTCAAAAATAATTTATTTAATATATATTATAAATATTACAAGTTTATTCATTTAAAATTATAAAATTCAATAAAAATATCTAAACGATTTTATAAAATTCCACAAAAATTATACTAAACTTTTATGACAATAAAAATTTCAGAAATTATTTTTAATTCAGAAAAACCGGTCTTTTTATATTTTTAATGAATTTTTGTTAGTTTTAATCATAAATAAATCATAATAAATTCATTTTTCAATATTTTGTACCAAAATTTTATATAAATTATTTCTAACTATCTAGAACTGAAATACAATTTTTAATTCAGAAATTCTTTAATTTTAATATTTTTAGATATTAAAATCATATTTTGATAATTTGAAATAAATAGATTAAATATTCTATTTTCAAGAAAATAATTTTATAAAAATTATTTTCATACTTAAAACTTTATATTGTGACCATCTTCAATTTGATATTACAAAAAGACCTTTGTTTGTTGATTTACCAAATTTCTTTTATTTATTAAACGTTTAACCCATTAATCAAACGAATACCTATCCCCAAATTCGAAGCCCTAGAAAATACTTATAGACTAGATAGACTTAGACTTATTTGTTACATTATACATAGGGTGATTCTTGGCAACGTTGGAATATACTTATTCAATTACACAAGACTCACCACCTTGCTAAGGTGAGTATTACTTATCCCCTTTTTTCGTTTTTACAATTTTTGGGGCGATTCATGCACAAGTATACAAAACCTTCATATTCTTTTACACATACATCTTTATTCATTTACAATTCATATACGTGTCTTGATTATCTTTGTGCTTATGCTTGAACATGAACGTAGCTTACATACAAAATCATACATACAGACATAACTTTGTGTTATGGTGCTCTTTACATACAGACATAACTTATGTTATGGTGCTCTTTACATACAGACGTAACTTATGTTACGATGCTCATTTAGACATAACTTATGTTATGGTGCTCATTTAGACTCACACGTGTTGAGGTGCTCATTATCAATTACATTGTACAAACTTTACATGTGATCTTTGTCTTGTTTGGTTACTTGCGTGTTTACATAATGCCTTGGTGATACTAGACACATGAATTGTACTACTTTTCAAAACTTATACTATACGTACAAAACTAAGTAGTACTCACCAACATCATATGTTGACAAAATTATTTTCGTGCATGTTTCAGGATAAGCTGCTTGACGCTTCACATAGGACTTTGGACTTAGATTAAATCAATCAATTATCTTTATTTTTGTTGTCTTGTATTTAAATTTCACATGTTGTAAAACAATATTCAATAATCATATATTTACATTTTAGTACCATGAGCTTTTGAACAATCGTCACTACGTGGCACCTCGATGATTCCGCCATCGGTTGGGGTGTTACATCTCGGTTATGGTGGGTTATGGTTTTTGGTTACACTGCAGCCGTTAAAAAACAAACACTCTTATTTTTGTACACTGCAGCGGTTTGGTCTACCTCTTCTTATGCAAATGTAGTTCGCCGACTACAAACATTTTAGCAACTAAAAACAAACAACACCTTACCTAGTGCTTACTGGTTCAGGGTGTTTTGTGATTCATTACTTAGTGCTGGTTCAGTGGCTGTTTGGCTCTCCTTATTTCCACCTCCTTATAACTTATGACTTTTTTAAAAATTCATAAGTTATTTTAAAAGTGTTTGAGAGATGGTTTAAAAATGGCTTTTTTGGTTTGAATAAGGTGAAAATGAGGTGGAAAAGTAGATAAGTTATAAGTTAGGGACTGTTTGGTAAGCCTCTTAATGAGTCTCTGAACCATTCAGTGTTGAATGATTCAGCATTCAGCGCGTTTGTTTTAGCTTGTGAATGGAATGGTTAAAGCTGAACCATTAAAATTTGAGATGTTGTTGAACCATTAAGCATTGAACTGGGCTGAACCTTAATGAGGCTCTCCTACCAATGTGGGACAAGAATACTAACCATTAAGAGGTCCAACTTAATGATTCAACACTTAACCATTCAGACCTTTTAATAATTTAACAGTTAATCAACCAAACAGCCCTTAGTAATGTGTGACTTTTTGAAAAAGAAGATAAGGAGATGGAAATGGAGATAAATAATAAGTTGTAAGTTTATCAAAAAATGTTCTTAGAGTCTTTTATGAATCAGGCTGTTTTAGAACTTAGGGTATGTTTGGTAATGAGTGTTTAAGAGCTTTTATGGGCTTCAAGCTTCAAGCTTTTAAGAAAAAAAATCCTACTTATTAAAAAATCTTGTTTGGTTGAAGGAGCTTAAGCTTTTAGGAGAAAATACTCTATATTGAAAAGCTACTAATACTAGCGTTTAAGAAAAAGCTCTTGCTAGCTACAAGCTTTTAGTTAATGCCCATTTTGGTCATTTTATAAATTTTATTAAAGGTCCAACTGCTCTCCCAAACACCAAAATGTATTTAAAACCTACATCTATCAATTTTCAGCCAGCCAACTAACAGTTAGAGCACTCACATCCCATTTATCAAATGTATGTGAGTGTGTCCACCAAATTATATAGGGTGAGTGTAAGTGGTTGTGAGTGGAGGAGAGAGAAAATATTTGGTGGAAGCACTGTTCCACCCTAAATATAAAAAGCTACTGTTCACTCATATATATATTTTAATATTTTTGTAAGTAGTTGTGAGTGAGGAGAAAAAAAATGTAATGATAAAAGTATGAAAAAATATTATTATTTTAATTAGGAGAGAGAAGATTTAGAGGTAGAGTAGTAATTTTTAGTGTAATTTGATGGATGAGTTATGATAGAGGGGATTTGATGGAGGGGATTGCTTTTAGTTTTGCCAAACTTGGTGAAAATTAAAAATAAAAAAAAAAAAAGAAAAATAACGTATAATTTTGAATCGGAGATTCAACAAAAGATGCATCTTGTAGCAACAACAGTGTATGATCAAATCGCAAGATGAAGAAGTTTTCGGATGCAGAATCATCAAAATCAATAATACTGATTACTGTATGTATCTTCCCTCAACTTAATCTCGCATTTAATATGAACGTCCACGTCTCAACCCTGTCATCAACCAACCTACTCCCATAACTCATGCCCCCCCTTTCATTTTGCTGTATCATCATCATCATCCATTAAATGTGATAGCAAATGATATCTTTAATCACTTGTACCTCGTGTTCCTAACATTGTACCCTGCCATTGCACTTGCGGTTGGTTGCCCATGCTTTACGCAGTTAATTGAATCAGATTTTTGAATATCAACTTGCAATATAATATCTACGTCAATTAATTTCCAAAGTGTGTGACTTCAATGACACTGTCAGAGACGACACGATTAACACAAGTTTAAAACATGAACATAACTTGTTTAGTTAACTTCACGACACAACTAACTGTATGTTTTATTTTATGTACCAAGAAAGGAGAAGAAATGACGGAGTCTCCTAATTTTAATTTTAATTATTTTTTAAAAATATAAAATTACATAGCGTACTATTTATTAAACTGGTCAAGCATTGCGATCCCTATACGTCATATTCAGGTAGCGTTATACCTAGGTAATTCAATTTCCACAAAAGAGGAATTAGGTTTTCAAAATGTGCATAGACCAATAGAGCTAAATTGTGTTGTGTTGGTGGGAGTACCTTTCAGAATTTGAGTTGAGGAAAGGATAATATCATAATTGATTTTTACTTTTAGGTGGTCCACTTTGGAATCCATTGGCTTGTTGACTTTTGGGGTCAAACTTGATGTCTTATTGTAAATTGGGGTGTTGTCATTACTCATAAGTCATAAACTTTTTCAACACACTGCCTTAAAGTGCAAGGTTACCTCTATTTTTTTATTGGTTAGGATGTGAATTGCTTTTTTTTAAGTTTCTATGTCCCCCATTAAGTCTAAATGTTGACTAAAACATTTAAAATTGTAATTCATCTACATTTATATGTACATATGTGTGGTGATTTCAAATGAGAACGAGTAAATACCTAGAAAGCCATTTTAGAATAGTTATCATTAACTCTTAACTCTTCCCTTGTAAAAATCATAGCCTCATAAGAAGACATTCACATCTTTAATCATTGTCTAATATACATATATTACCATGTAGAACATTCTAGTGTGATTTGGTTAAGTAGTTTGCTTAGTGACTGTCAAATATTAACTTGTATATTCGTTCGTGATTTTTTTTAACGAATTAATCACATGTCATTTCTGAAGCCATATTGCTCATATGGTTCCTTGCCACTCCCAAATAGGAAAGGTGAAACATCATGATAGGGATGTAGCGTGTTTTCGCTGACAAGAGTCACACTACATGAAATTAACACGGACACGTTTAGCTAAACAGTTCGGGTTCGGGTTGGCTTGGCTTTACGTGTCTCAGCTGTCTCTAATTGTTGATCAGAAGAAATTAATTACAAAACTGATCACCATCAATCATACTTCGCTAGTCATAAAGAGAGTTTGAAGGAGGACGCAAGTGGTAGGACATTTAGACATTAGTGTAGTGGGGCAGTTATTATACCAGTGGGCCAGTTATACACTTAAAAATCTAGTTATTTTCTTCTACATTATGTTTCAACTCATCATAGATTTTTGTAACATGGTTTGTGAATATTGAGGTTGCAAGTACAGTACAGCGATTTCTTCGTGATACTGCTGCCTTAAGAAATGGATATAAGAATTAAGCTGTTACTTGTTCTAGTATTCATACATGTATTGCTTGCATCTGCTCAGAATCAAGATAGTAAGTTCTTTATTTCAGTAATCGTATCACGCATGTCTCAAGAATGTTTTCGGTTATAGTTTCATCATGAATTAACTGAGTTTTATTGATTTAACCAAATTATTTGGAAATATATAATCCTATATCAGTAGTTTAACAAAGTTTAGAACACCAACTATGCTTCTTTTTTAAAGTATTCTCTTAATCATCAAATTATTACTATTTTAAGTAAGTACCATTAAAAAAGTATCTTCTAAAAATCAAATTTCATTCTTAATATTTTTTATAAGAACCCATCCAAAGCTATTTAACAAGTCGAGTTTAAAATTCCAAAATGAATATCAGGACAACTGTTTTGCTCAAGTTTAACATTAGCAAACTGCCACTTTATCCACTCTTAGAAGAATTGTGGTATTAGAATACGGTTCTCTTTTTCCTGAAGTTAGAATATGAATAAGACTATTCTTTCAGGACATTAAGGATTTTATCAAGTAGACTGTCGTATTGGGACCGAGGGAGTATACTTAAGTTTATCTATTATTGTTTACATAGTTTGATGAGTTCGTTTCTTTGTTAAAATGTTCGGACCCAAATGTTCATTTGCTTGGGATGGAGGGAATATTTGAATAATTACATTGTGTTTTTCTTTTTGTGAGAACATTCTTGTTTTATAGCTGAAGACTCATCCAGAAATAGAAAGTAAATAACCGTTACTCTGTTATGCAGTTGTGTATCTACAAGCTCTTATGAATAATTGGGAGAATACACCACCTAGTTGGGTCGGATCTGACCCATGTGACAAATGGGATGGAGTTACCTGCACTGATTCACGTGTAACATCAATGTGAGCTTTTTTCACACACATGTGTGTGTATATTAATGATTACTGAAACAATCCAACTTTGTTGATTCATAATATATACGCTCGCACATTTCAGAACTTTGGCTAGCATTAATTTAAGTGGTGAGCTTTCTGGTGACATTGGACAATTATCTGAATTGCAAATGCTGTATGTCTCTTAAACCATTCTTGTTTTTATCTCCTTGCAATAGTTTTTGCTATGTTTCTTAGAATACCAAGTTGAAACTACGGCTAATTGCATAAATTTGTAACCAACTTATTCTAGGCCACAAAGTCTTGAAGTTAAAAAAAAAAAAAAAGTCATCTAAGGTAATTTTACCTATGATAAGTGATAACCGGTCTCAGAACAGGAAAAAAGTCAACATGGTGAATAGTCATTTTGACCGATTACCGGGTCAGATGACCGACCATAAGCCAAAATTTTCAAATCTATTTACTTTTTACTAAATTAATATAATATACATAGATTTAAAACTTTTTGATTTGTTATGACATGTAGGGATCTGTCTTACAATAAGGGCCTGACAGGATCTCTTACTTCCGACATTGGGAATTTAAAGAAGTTATCAAGTTTGTAAGGACTTTTTTTTAAGTACCAGTTTACAATTTAAGCTGCGTGCGTAACATATGCAACTTTGTTTTTAAATTTCTGTTAGAATTCTGGTTGGTTGTGGTTTCAACGGTCCACTTCCAGAGGCATTAGGATCTCTGCCCCAACTGAGCTACTTGTAAGGATTTTGAGTACATAAAATTGTCATGTGCACATACATATTTGAAAAGGATATCTTGGTTTGCAGGGCCTTGAATTTCAACGGCTTCACAGGACGAATTCCACCATCACTCGGGATGCTCACTAAACTTTATTGGTTGGATATAGCCGATAACAAGCTTAGTGGATCGATACCCATTTCTAATGGACCTACCCCGGGCCTTGATTTGTTGGTCAATGCCAAGCACTTGTAGGCTGGTTTTTGTATTTTCATTCAATTATACTATAACAAGAAAAGAGTTTATCAAATTATGGTTTTCTTTTCCATTTAATTGCAGTCACTTTGGAAGGAACCAACTCTCAGGTGAAATACCACCTAAGCTCTTTAGCTCAAAAATGACTCTTAAACATGTGTATGTTATTGTAAATCTTGTTTGATTATTATCTTGAGATGTTATTGTTATTGTGGGTTGATTTAAAGTTAACTGACCAGGCTATTTGAAGATAACCAGTTAACAGGCACCATTCCTTCGACATTAGGATTGGTTCAGACTCTTGAGGTCTTGTGAGTATCTTTAGTTTTATCATGCTGAAAACAAACATTTGTAGAGGTTGTAAATTTACCCGTTATGAATGGGTCGATTCAGGTTTTGTCTTACTTCGAATGGGGTAACATTTAAATTTAAATAATCTATAAAGGAAATAGTTCAAATGGGTAACGTTATTTGAATGTTAAAAGAATTTGTAATTATTTGTTTACCCTAATTGTAAAAAGTATCTTAAATTTCGTCTTTTCGGGGGAAAAGTGTTTGGCTCAACCTAATTTGACCTAACCTACTTTAATCCGCACAAAGAATTACCGTTTGACCTGTTGCCAACTCGCTGGACCTGCCCATTTTGTCACATCTAGTAGTTTGTGGTAACTAATAACATAAACTTTGCATATGTGGGTAGTTTGTATTAATTAATGACATAAACTTTGCATATTTAAAACAGGCGATTAGACAGAAACAGGTTACGTGGAGATGTCCCGTCAAACATCAACAATCTTACGTTGATCAACCAATTGTAAGTTGGCCAACATAGAACTTCAAACAAAAAAAAATCTCATACTTTTCTTGGTTTGCTAGAAATCTTTACACTTACTTTTTGTAGGTTTCTATCCAACAACAAATTGAATGGCCCGTTGCCCAATCTAACTGGCATGGCAGTCCTAAACTATTTGTAAGCGCCCAACTGCCCGATGCTGTTTGTATTTATTAATTTTATCATAAACTTATAACTGTATCATTGTTCTGCAAAACGTCATTGCAGGGATATGAGCAATAATTCTTTTAAACCGTCAGAAATTCCTACATGGTTTTCATCCTTGCAGTCTCTAACAACATTGTACATTTCTCTCCCTCTGCCTTCCTCTTACATGATCATTTGTTCTACATTTTCTTTCTTGGTAAATATGGTCCTTCTTTTGATATGAACCAGACAAATAAGTTATATTAAAAGGCTAATTATCATACAAGTTGGACAAGGTTCCTTCGAAAGTTGAAAATTTTGTCCTGATGACCAAAAATGTATCTTTTAGACTTCGGTGCAGTGTAAATGGTTGCATTAGTTATTAGTGTCTTACACATGTGTAGAAGGTTGTACATTGCTTTGCATTGTAAAATCATATCTTATAAACTCTCTGCAGATGTCATTGTGAAGTAATCACCTCAATTTACTTATTGTTTGTAAAATTTGAAATATCAGGATGATGCAAGAAACAGGGCTACGAGGAGAAGTACCCGTTGAGTTTTTTAGCATTCCGCAGATAGAGACTGTGTGAGGGCATCATTATATATTTCCCTAGCATCGTGTCACAATTTCATTTTCATTTTCATTTTCATTTTCCTTTTTCATGTATAAATAAAAAAACATTCCAAATGTTTTATAGGGTACTAAGAGACAACCAGCTTAATGGCACCCTGGATGTTGGACCTTCATATAGTAACCATCTTCAGCTCGTTGATATGAGCAATAATAAGATTTCAGCCTTCACACAAAGAAGCGGATACCCTGCAGATCTCATGTATGCTTTATATGACTGAGTTCTTTGCTCGAAACCATTGTATATCACATACTGAGTGGCGAAATGGTGTACAACTACTAATGCATTTTCGTTCTTTCTCAGGCTGACCGGTAATCCAATTTGTACGAATTCAAATACAAGAGAATCATATTGTGATCATCCCACAGAATCCAACTCCACATATTCAACATCACCCAACAATTGTATTCCTGAAACCTGCGGTTTGTATCAAACTTCAAGCCCAAATTGTGAATGTTCATATCCATATACTGGAACCTTAGTTTTCCGCGCTCCTTCCTTTTCTGATCTGGGAAATGCAACTATCTATACATCCCTTCAGAGTTCCATGATGAGTTCTTTTGAATCTCATAAGCTCCCAGTGGACTCAGTTTCACTGGGTGACCCCACCAAGAATGCAGATGATTACCTCAAGTTAACTCTCAGTATTTTTCCAGCTGATGATGATCGTTTCAATAGGTCAGGAATTACTCGGATAGCATTTATGCTTAGCAACCAAACTTATAAACCTCCACACGGTTTTGGACCATACTTTTTTATTGGCGATAACTATGATTTCTTTTCAGGTACATCCTTAATATTTCTTTTCACACTAGGTTTGTCTAAATTATGTTTCGGGTAACCACAAATCACTTGCTAGTTGCTACTGCTTACAGGTGCAGCCAAAAGAAAGCCTAAATCAATGAGCATTGGAGTTATCATTGGAGTATCAGTTGGTGGTTTTGTTCTCGTGTTGTTACTTGTCATTGCTGGAATTTATGCTTATCGTCAGAGAGAAAGAGCTGAGAGAGCCACCATCAAGAACAGTCCTTTTGGTAAGTCCAGAAAATATGAAATTAAACATCATTCAGGCTGCTAACAATTATATATATATTCTTTGCAGCTTCTTGGGATCCTGATAAAGGAAGTGGTGGTCGTCCTCAACTAAAAGGGGCAAGATCTTTCACATTTGAAGAGCTTAAGGCATGCACAAACAATTTTAGTGCAGCAGCCAATGTCGGTTCTGGTGGTTATGGGATGGTTAGTTATATATAAATTTGGAAACTGAGTTGTTTTTGTCGCTTGATGGACCGAAGTTGGTAAATGAATTTGCTTATAATGCGCAGGTCTACAGAGGGAGTCTTCCAAATGGGCAATTAGTTGCTATTAAAAGAGCTCAGCATGGATCAACTCAGGGAGGACTGGAGTTCAAAACAGAGATTGAGCTTCTTTCACGGGTTCATCACAAGAATCTTGTTAGTCTTGTGGGTTTCTGTTTCGATGCAGGCGAACAGATGCTAGTTTATGAGTATATTGTTAATGGTACCCTCAAGGATAGCCTTTCAGGTATTCTTTTTTTAATTTATAAATTATTAATTAATACTCTTAAAAGTATGTTATCAAATTATGCAATTTTTGCAGTTAACCCATTTAGGTAGTTGTATAAACACTTAAATAAGTTTGGTGACTTTTGACAACTTGACCCGTTTTTTAGGTAAACATGTTTATCCGGTTTTCACACAAATGGATTGTAATTGTAGAACATAAACCATTAAAATTAGAAATGAAGGAGCTGAAGAGAATGATTGGAGGTTGAAATTTCAATTCGTTTATAGGTCAATCATCTTAAACAGTTGTAATGAGCAGAATTAATTATTTTAATAGCTAAATTGGAAACGGGTCAATCATCTCCCATAGGACATTTAATAATGCATACAAGCTACCATGTCGACTTGTTCAAAGTTGTAATGATATAGTATCTATAATTATATCTAACACATTAGTTATCTAAAAGATGGTTAAAAGAATATAATATTTTTTTTATCAGGGAGGACAGGTATAAGGTTGGATTGGATGAGAAGACTTAAAATAACACTTGGAGCGGCAAGAGGTTTGCAGTATCTGCATGAACTTGCTGATCCTCCCATAATACATAGAGATGTTAAGTCAACAAATATTTTACTTGATGAACGCTTAAACGCCAAAGTTTCTGATTTCGGTCTTTCAAAACCGCTTGGTGAGGGTGACCAGACACATGTAACGACTCAGGTCAAAGGGACCATGGTTAGTCAACTTTCTTTTCATTTTCTGGAAGTGTTTAGATATGGAAATAGTTTATTGATTAAGTTTTGAATTTAACAAACGGGTCAAACTATTACAGGGCTACATGGATCCTGAATACTACATGACTCAACAATTGACGGAGAAAAGTGATGTTTATAGCTTTGGAATAGTAATGCTGGAGTTAATAACTGCAAGAAACCCAATTGAGAAAGGTAAGTACATTGTGAGGCAAGTGAAGGAAGCAATGGACACAGGAAAAGACTTATATAACCTCCGCGAGGTTCTCGATCCGCTCCTTAGTTTAAGTAGTGAACAGCTGCAGGGTTTGGAGAGATTTGTGGATGTTGCATTGAGATGCGTGCAAGAAACCGGAAACCGAAGGCCGAAAATGAGTGAAGTTGTGAAAGAGATAGAAAATATCATGGAAATGGCAGGAATTAATCCAGATGCCGAGTCTACATCCACATCAGAAAGTTATGAAGGGAAAAGTAAGGGGAATACTCATCCTTATTTGAATGATTTTTCTTATAGTGGAGGTCTTCTACCTGCGGATTTAGAAGCGAAATAAGTAATATAAGGTGGCAGTTTTAACTCATTTATTTATGAACGTGTTGTTTTGGGTTATGCTTTAATTTCTAAATGCGTCAAGAAGGTAAATTAAAATTTTAGTTAAAAGAGATATGGGTCGAAAGGTGTGTGCAATGTTTTTAATGTGTAAAATTCTTGAAATGCTTTGCTCAAAGTATATGGTTTATAGTTTATGTATTCGCCGTGAATAAGGTACCAAAATGAACGATGGGATGAGTATTAAATAATAACAAGTGTGTCTGTGCGAATATGAAGTATTTAATGTACGGATAGCTAGGGCTGCAAACGAATTGAACTTCCAGCGAACAGTTCATGAACCGTTCGTTTATGTTGGTTCGTTTAGTTAAACGAACGAACATGAACAGAGACTGTGTTTGTTTATTTATGTTCGTGAACGTTCAGTAACATGTTAGTTTATTTTCGTTTGTGTTTGATAGTTTAATGGAGTTTTTAATTTTTATTATTTTATTTTGGGAAAATGGATTTTAATACTCTCAACTATCGTCTGTTGGCGAATATCACTCCCAACTTTCACTTTGGCCAATAGCACTCCCAACTTAGTTTGTTCCATCACCCCCAAACTAACGGTGGTCTAACCTGGTTAGTGTTCGTGGCCAAAATGTGAAAACCAAAACTTTAGGACATTTTTGAAACATTTTATTATTATTATTAAAAAATAACTTATTATTATTATTATTAAAAAAAACAATTATTATAATAATGTATTAAAAATTTATTATTAAAAATTATTTTTTTTTTAAAATTTTTATAAATCCCCCCCCCCCCCCCAATTTTTGTTGCTTGACCCCCCTCCCCCCTTTTGTCTCTCTAAACCATCTTCCACAAACCACCACCACCGATCGAACCATAACCACCACCACCCGACCTGCAACCACCACTGACCTCAATAACCCCCCAATCGACCACCAATTCACCACCTACTGTAACGCCCAGCTATTTCTAAAACATTATTAAAATAATATATTCATATAATTACTTTATTTTATTATTTCAAAACAATATAGTTATTATTTTTAGTTAAAATACACTCTCTTACGTTAAGAACTAAGATTATTCATCACTTGCAATTACATGATCTAGCAACTCGCAACGAGTAAAAATACTGGTTAGTTCATATTTTAGACGACCCCTAAAGTTCTAACGAGCATATACATTTACATTTATACGAGTAAAATATATAGGGTCCAAATACTAGTTCTACGTCAGTTTATATAAATAAATTATGTGAAATAATTATCTTATTGATTGAACGAGCTAAATTTAAAGCGAGACCCGGATCGGTAACTGGCTCGTATACGAAATAATATTCCACCTAACCTACACACCAAACCCTACCTATTTATTATTTAAGCACCTTAGGTTACCTCCTATTTTCTTAATCTTCTTCCTTATAACCCTAGCTACCACCAAGCCATAAACCCCATTATTCCTCCTCCCTTTAACCTTGAAGCTTCTTCCTCCTAACCCCTATACACAGCAGCAGCAGCACACGAGTCCCGCACCTCTCTCTCTCTCTTCCCTTTCATCCCTCTCTAGCTCTGCAGCCGCCAACAACCAACAACCTCCCCCCCCCCCCTCGATTCCTGATATCTATGTTCGTCCTCATCATCAGATTATAATCATCCCTCCACCATCTCTAACTTCATTTCCTCTCATCTCTCTCAGATTCAGCGACCGCCGCCGACCACCTTCTCCGCCACCAACAATCACATCCGGGCCACCCTCACCATAAACCTCTAACCGGCCCCCTTCCCTTCATCCAGACTCCCTCAGTACAAACCGGAAACGGGTTTTCGAATTGTTTGGTGGTACGAGTTGCAGGTCCGAACAGGTACATCAGGATGTATTCTCTGGTTGTGTTCCGGTCTGGTGATGATGCTGGTTCAGCGGTGGTTGTGGGTTGATGACCGGAGATGGTCGATGGGATGGTGACAATCGCCGTGGTGGTTCGTTAGGTTGTGGTCTGATTGTGGTCACAATGGTGTTGGTGGCCGCTTGAAGACGGGATTGGGATGGTTCTCAGGTTGGGGGTGGGTCTCGTTGATGTGGGTGGTTTACATGGTGGGTCTCGGTTCAGTTTTGGTTGTGGCTCAGTTCGAGTCGAGTCGAGTGGTTATCATTTATTCTTGATGGTGGTCGCCTCGAGCTCCAGATCCGGGTTCAAGTCGGGTCTTATCCGGAACAGTTTTTGCTCGGGTTCGGGTCTTGTTAACTCGGGTTTGGTCCGGCTAAAGTTGGCTCTAGTCGGGTGTAGTTGATCGGGTCAGTTTCGGTTTTGGGTTCGTGTTCGGGCTCGGTCAAACCTGGTCAACGGGTCAGATCTGGTTGGTCAAACGTCCAGATCTGGTCAAACACTTGGTCGCAGTCAAAGCTAGTCAACACGTATTTCGAGACGAGTTCGTGTCTATTCGTAAACATAAAATGGGAAGGTATATCGCGCGCTTGTTTTCTTTCTTTCTTTTTTAGTTGTTTCATTTTGAGTACAAATATATAGATATATATATATATATAGTGTGTTCTAAATGAAAACATTAACGGTGTATACGTGCGTAACGAACCGAACGTACTTGTAATAAAACGCCTAAATAGTAATGAGACATTTGAAAAAGGAATGGTTAATCTATATTATGTTTATGAGCATACGCATTCCCGTATTTCTTTTACATATACAAACACATTATCTAGTCGTTTATTCAAGTCCAACAATAGTCGATTTATTATTTTGTCGCCAATTGATGACTAAATATGTTAGTATGTATATATTGTTACTAGAACGATCAAAGGTTGAGGTATACATAAGCGTTACTTGTCAAGCATATAATTTTTGTTACATTATAGTTTTAACGAGTTAATCAATTGTCGTGTCTAAAAGCTTAGTCAAATTAGGTGTTGTTTAGTTTAGACAATTGATGTTTTGGGATAAAATAGACGACTTGCGTTGTCTGGTTTCTTACAAAAACAGAGGAGACTCTGCCCAAATTTTAATAAAATATAAGAAACAAATCGACCTTCCAAGTTTATAATTATGTGTAGACGAAATTATGATTTTAGAAATTAATTCTAACTTCCATATCTTACGTCGTCAAAAATAGAAATATTTATATTTATTAATAAGTATATATAATACGATCCAATCTGCGAAACGAGTCAACTTTTGAGTCAAGCCACGCAAGTATTATTTTCTTTAGCCAAAACACGTCTTTATCAATAACATCAACACGTGACCTTGAATAATATATTAAAGCACTTATTTCAAGCAACTATACATACGCGTATATTTCTGAGAAATCAAACCAAGTTACTATCGGTTCGTTAAGTCATACACATATTAAGACACGTATTGTTTACAATGCGAGTCTAGGTAGTTGAATAAACTATCTTTACAACCAAGAAACGAAACAAGCTTATTTGTATTAGAATTTAAGGCATCATTTATTTGTATTAGGATACAAGGGTTCAATTAATCCAAGTTCAGACTTGTTGCTACTTGCTAGTATTTACACGGTGAATTTCAGGTGAGTTTTACATAGCCCCTTTTATTATCACCATTTTTGGGGTGAAACATGTTATAACATTATCATTGCAATTCAATCATCAATGTGTCTATGTGTTTTCTATGTTGTATTATGTCTTGAGCATGATTAGAGTAAGCACCATTCTAGCATAATCATTAACTCCGTACAAGCCGACGGTATACATTGATAGATCTATTGGACTGACAATCCCACCCGGATACGTGCCTCCTACAAAGGTTACGTGGGTGTTTGTTATCGCATAACATATTCAATTGGACCACGAGCGTATGGTATGTATCATATTATAACAGTCATCAGGGTTGATTATGCACTCGATTTATTTCTAGTATGTTCTCACATATGGGCTAGATTGACATGACACATGAATTGCACAACATTTTTATTCATTTTATTATCAAAAACCTATGTAATTCTCACCAACTTTTGTTGACCCAAAATACTTTCAAAATTAACATGTTTCAGGTAACAATGAAGCTGAGGCTTGAGTTAGCATGAGGATTTAACATGAAGTTTTATTTGAAGTTATTGAAGTTTTGTTATTTGATTTCATGTATTGAATTCTTAGACATCATTTTATATTTGGATATTATGTTTGAATAAATTATTTAAAATTTATATTATACCATGTGCTACTGAAACAATCATCAATACGTGGCACCCCGATGTTTCCGCCATCGGTTGGGGTGTTACAGATTGGTATCAGAGCCATGGTTATAGGGAATTAGGTTATTAGAAAAATAATCTAGTCTATAACCATAGGATTTAAACCAGTACTTGCTTCTATTACTTGTAACCCTATTTGCTACCTTATCCTTATCTCTATCTCTATCCTCATCCTTATTCTTAGCCTAACTTAGTCTTGCCTACTCTCTTTCACTTATTTGCTACAATCCTAACGTACTTCTAGATTATTAGAGCAAATTCCTTGGACTTAGATCTGATCAGTTTGATAAGCCAACATTTTCGTTTATTCGTAGTTAAATATCTACAATCTTTGTGTTTCATTTCCATTTATATCATCTCCCTCTCATTTAAATCACAAGATTTAAATCTCAAAATTTTCGCAATTCAAATCTATTTTCTTCCTCATATAATCCCCTCGTTAGTCTAAATTCCATGAACCATTTGTGGATCTCAAAATCATATTTCATTTTACAAACTTGTAATATTACCCGCTTGTTTAATCATTTTCAACATCCAATCCAAATCGTATATTTCTCTTTACAACATATTGCATATTCTACTTCTTAAATCATATTACATTACATTCGGGCCAATTTTATTTTAAACCTCCTCCTTACATTTCTTTTTTTAAAGGCATCCTCAACCATAAAATTTCATCATGTTCAAGATTTTAATATCCTTGTTCAAACTATAATCTCATAACCTGTTTATAGGAGATATTCTAACACCAACACTGAAGAGTACTAAATTTTTTCAAAAATTCATCACCTGAGTATTTCACAAACTATAGCAAATAGATATTTGTCAAAGAGTCTTTTATTTTCACAAAAACTATTTCCTAAATTCCAAATGTTTATGTGACAATTTATTGACGTAACAAATGATTTACGATAAAAATGTTTTAATCTATTAAGAATGACTTCTTTTATGTATTACTCGAAGCCTATTATACAAAACGTCTGAACAAATTCTTGATTTTTGAAATCCGACATCGTGTTTAAAACCTATGACTCATCGAAATGTTTTGATCTAAATCAATTTAGTTGTACAATTTAATGACTTTTGTTTTATATACGAAACCAATTTAGAAAATAAAATCTTTTCATCCACAGGAACAAAAATTTACTCTACAATTTTTCCATTGACACATACTTATTTTAAACTTGTTCGAACTATTACAAATTTTTGGCAAATACCGCAATCATGTTTTCTCATACGCTTGTATCTAACTATTTATTCAAACCCCACGATTATTCTGCATGATCACCTTATTACTTGCGTCTTTTTGAAACCCTATAAATTAAACCCTTTATCAACCATTTACACGTTCACCATTTTTCACAACTTTGATTATACTTTGAGTTTTCATCATCTCTCAAAATCCAAATTCACATCCTTTACCTCCTCGAACATGAACTTGATCTCCACGATAACCACACTATTGAAAACTTAATTGTTCATTGCATCAAAACTTAAATATTAGTTATACATGAGGATTTGATTATCTACCTAAACATTTGATTATTCATGATATTTGGAAGCATGGAAAATAAACTATTTGCTATAAACACATCTAAAGTCATTAACCATGTCTAGGGCAACTCTATTGCGGCTCGCATGCTATACTTGATACTTGATGCATTTACCAACTTGCTTACATGTATGTATTATCAATTTGCAACTCATGTGTTAAGCCAAAAACAATTGTTACACTTAATCAAACAACTGGTAGAGGATGAAGTACTTGCTCAACAGTTAGTAGAGTACCTAATAACCTGCTCAACGATTGGTAGAGGTCATCATGCCTTGTGACATCCGTCACCCTCGTCTTTCATCTAAATGACAATAATAGCCCTTCAAATATTTCTATTATAGTTCCGGTAAGTTTCGTCATTTTTAAAAAATTATTTTAGAGCAAACTAAAAAAATTTAATCATTTATATTTATTATGAATCGAGTGTACGTTTTAAGCAAACGCGTATGTTGGAACGTCCTCCGGAACGGATATTATAAAATTTCAAGTTTTATAAAAGTTTTAAGTTAAACTTAGTTAACTTGGTTAAGTTTTATTAAGGGAAAACTAACTAAATTATAAATAATTAACTAAGTTAAGTCTAGAGGGACCATTCTTGCCAATTGTCCAAACTTTAAAAAAAAAAAAACAACTCCCTCCACCTGCACCACGGTTTTCCAGCGAGTAGGCTCCGGCTGCCGGAATTTATTCCGGCCAAACCTCCGGCGAACCTTTAAACCCACCAATTATTGATTATAAATTCGTTTTTATTGTCTATTGGGCGTTTCTCCATCATAATTGACCAAAACCCACAGCTTTTAATCGTTTTAAACGCGCTTAATGGTGTAATCGTGTGGTTTTTTTAAAACCGTCGACTATATATGAGTAATCAATTATACGTTACCAAATTTCATGATTATTTATAAATTGGTCATCTAAAAACAATCTCAGAACTTTAACGATCTGGAACCCACAAAAATCACCTCAATTCGTCGCTGAAAAGCTGCTCAAATTGCGACTTGTATCTCGGCCCTTGTTCTTCATTTTCGAGGCTCAAATCGTTGTTGTAGGTACGATTTATTGATGCCATTTTACTCGTTTATAGTTCAGGTATAAAAACCCCATAATCTTAGGTGTGATCTGGTCTGATATCGGGTCAATTGATAATGGAGTTAGGGTTAGGGTTCTTGGTAAGATATTGGGGAAGAAGATGAAAGTTGCAATAAGTGTTAAATAAATTGTTTTGTTTATAAAATCACAAATACAAGGCTTAGTGTAGTGGTTAAGGCTTGTTACCTCTACATATCAGGTCCGGGTTCGAGACCCATTCAGACCTTATTATTTTTTTGGTTTTGTTTATTTTTCCTTTTTGTTATTATTGTTAGTTATCATAAATATATATATATATATATATATATATATAATATGTGTCTATCTTAAAATATTCATAATAAATTCACTTTTGCTTCAAAAATTATGAAAATTTAGGTATAGCTTCTTGACATCATAAAGAACATTTGCACATTTTTATTTTCTGAAAAATGTTTTATTTTTATATTTTTATTGAATTAAATTGTTTTAATCATAATTAATTGATTAAAAATTCATTTTTAATGATTTTTATCTCAAAATTTTTGATAAATTATTTCTAATCATCATGAACTTAATTAAAAATTATTGGTTCAGAAAACCTTTATTTTTATTGATTTTCCTATTTTCAATCATTTAAACCTAATTTAATCTCGTTAAATCAGTTTTAAATATAAATAAGTTTATATAAATTATGAGAAAATTATTTTAATTTGTTTACATCAGAAAGCATCTATTTTCTATAAAACTAGGATTTTTGGATCATGTCTGGTATTATTAGCCTTATTTACGTTTAAATAGACATAATTAAACATTTATTTATTTATCTTATTTAGACATCTATTTTATAAATACTTTTCACTTTTCCTATAAAATAGAAAATATTTTTATGATTGAAAGTATTTATTATCATGGTTGGATCTTTGTGTAACTCATAATTATTTATTTCAATAATTATGATTATTGTAATTATTTACAATAATTAGTTAAATTAATTAATCTAAATTCTTTGGTCTTAATTATTCAAACATATTTTTATCTAAATATTCAATAGGTAATAATTATATTATTCAAACCACACCTACAAATCTTTCATATATTATTGGTGATATACAACTTTTACATTAACGCAACTTATCATTAAAACCCTAATTCCCCAAATCGACTTAGCAAACCCTAATGCCTTAGACCCTAGATACCTTAGACTTTTAGACATTTCCTTATTAGTATTCTTACACATTATAGGTTGAATTCCTCGGAATTCCCATTACTTAGCTCACGATCGCTTAAGTTGGATTTTGATCGCTTTCGCAACTGTGAGTATATCTTTCCCCTTTTTACTGTTTTAATACTTTGGGGTGACTCATGTACCTATATATTAATCAAGTTTCAATTTCTTATACTTAATGCAATTCTCATGTGTGTTTGCTTTATGTTAATTGGTGTGTCTATGACTTGTCAAAATCATTAACCGCTGGGCGGCCAAGCTTTTCAATGAATAGTACTATGGTATACCCCCTTGAGACTCTGTTGAGAGAATCTTGGTCATTGTCTTGTTAATTCATTATTCAGTTGGTTAGTCATGTGTTAGTCATTATTCTTCAGGTTTGGTTTTGAACGGATATTACTTATTACATAATTGCAAATGGTACCGCACATGAATTGCTAATCACTTTTCTACTATATTTATTTAAACAGGGTATGCTCACCAATACAATTTTTGTATTGACCAAAATATTTTGTACATGTTTCAGGTTGTTTTGAGACGCTTCTTTTAGGCTTTTGGATTTTATATTTCAGTTTTGTCTACATTGTATCTTAGCTAGACTTGTCACTTTAGAATTATTGTATCCTGTAATTTCATTTCAATGTAATAAATTATTTAATCAATGTATTCAAATTTACACTTTAGTCCATGAGCTATTGAACAATCGTCACTACGTGACACCTCGATGTTTCCGCCATCGGTTGGGGTGTTACAGATTGGTATCAGAGCCAGGTTATAGGGAATTAGGTTATTAGAATGCCTTTTAGCCTAGTCTATAACTAAGCTTACATTAACGAGTCCTCTCGTGTATATTTCTCTTTATTCTTATATTTGCTTTCGAGATATTTTCGTTATGATTATTTCTCGTTATTCTTTCAATATTTTTCTTGGCGAAGAAGACGCTCGTATTTCACAAACGAAACGATGTCATCAAGTTGGAAGTGGTATCCATACCTTGGTGATTGGTTTCACTTCTCTATAGGTTATTTATCTTAGGAATATATCTTTGAGATAGGAGTGACATCCACACCTCAAAGAGTATTTCCTTCAAAAAGAAACTTAACCACTAAGCTGGGAGTGATATCCTTAACTTAGTGATTGGTTTCATTCCACAATCGTTTTCACTTTTGAAATACATCTTTGAGTTAGGAGTGAAATCCACATCTCAAGGATCTATTCCTACATCTCGTTGATTATGAACTTTCTTAAATATTGGTAATCTATTACATACGTTAATTTTATCATTCACGTCATTTTAAATCTTGGTATTTTAAAACACATTCGATTTACACATACTTCATGAAATGGTTTCATTTTGCATTTTATAAACTTGTATTGCATATTTTAAAGACCAAATGTAAATCTTCTGTTTTCATATGACGTATCCAATATATATTTTCAAAGAGAAATTTGCAACTAATAATAAGCCTTATAACATTTTTCAAACTCGACTTCTCGTAAAATGTGTATTTACGAAGATTTTGCAAATGAACCTGTTTTGAATCTAAAACACACTTCGATTTCTAAAAAAAATTATTCTCATGCATCACTACTATTCTTTCAACAATATCACAAAGTCGAGTAAACTGCAAAAATTTACCTTTTACACATATACTTTTTCAGTTGCAAAACTTTTGGTTTAACAAAACAATGGACATATCTTTTTATCAGAATGTTGCTAAATGTCTTTTACAGTATAACGCATATATGTAAAATTACTAGATTTTAACTCACATGCCAGTAGGCTATACACCCGTTCCGTGCACATTCATTTGCCGTAAATTTCATTATTTTATTCTTGCACCATTTTTATTTATAGTTATTTCTAACACGTTATCTGTGACTATTTTCACATTGACTATTTGCATTAATTCAACTCGTTTACTTTCATTTTGTGCAATTGTGCGATTTACTCGATTTATATTATATTATTCTTTCTCGGAATTTTATGCGATACTTATATACTTACTTGAACGCATATTTGGTATGCATATTTTCTTTCCTGTTTTGAGCAAAACCTTGATATACTTTACATTATTTTGTTCATCATCATGGCCAACGAACATACTAGTTGATAACTCGTATGAGATCTAAGCCGGTGCCCACGTACGACTTGGATTAGAGTATTTCTTCAATCCGAGGGGAACGGTGTAAACCTCAGGGTCTATCAATGTGAGTGTGTAGAGTCAACGATGTGAACAAAAGTTACCGGTTAAGGGTGAACCCGAAAGGGAAGAACCTCTAACCATGTCTTAAACTTACATGTTATTCACATTACGGTTAAAAGGAAAACCCGAAAGGGAAGGACCTCTAACCATGTCATGATTGAACATTATTTCATTACAGTGGCTATTACATTCTGATTGCACGCATTTATTTCTAGTATTACTTAGGATAGGGTTATGGAAAAGCATAACACCCCAGTGTAAGGTAAATTGATGATTACGGTCCGGAACGCAATCATGGGCTTACAGGTACATGAGGGTGGTGTGTAATTCTATTTAGGTTGTTGGTAGACAATCAGTACGAGTCCAAAGTATCGGGAGTGTGGTGGGTCAGCTGCGGTACACCCTATATATAAGCATAAACGATATTGCGGGAACGGACTAGGAGTCTAACCAAGAACCGACCCGTTACCCATTACTATATGATTTCCTCTTCGTTAGATTGTTGACTAATAGCTAGCATATTCGATACAAACGTACTTACACGAGCTTCATTACGTCTTCCTAGGGTTTTCTCTTGAATACCCGCACCTAAACACGAACCTCGTATACTCTTACATACTCGATTATTTGGATACTTGCTGCAAACTCTAAACTTTTCTAAAGTAGGGGAGACTGCTTCCTTAGTACCCCTGTCCTTCACCCGTTACACATACCCAAAGCCTTTCTCATTTAAACTCTCAACTTCCTAACCTCGGGTCAACTGTCAAAAGATTTTGAAATTTTACTTTGGGTATTAGACAACTATTTAAAATTTTGTCAAATCATAAATGATGGAATTTTCTTTTAAAAATTTAGTGGACTTTTACAACGCATTTTGTTTCATAGTAACCTTCACTTGAAAGAAATTTCGAGACGAAATTTTCTAAAGTAGGGGAGACTGTGACATCCGTCACCCTCGTCTTTCATCTAAATGACAATAATAGCCCTTCAAATATTTCTATTATAGTTCCGGTAAGTTTCGTCATTTTCAAAAAATTATTTTAGAGCAAACTAAAAAAATTTAATCATTTATATTTATTATGAATCGAGTGTACGTTTTAAGCAAACGCGTATGTTGGAACGTCCTCCGGAACGGATATTATAAAATTTCAAGTTTTATAAAAGTTTTAAGTTAAACTTAGTTAACTTGGTTAAGTTTTATTAAGGGAAAACTAACTAAATTATAAATAATTAACTAAGTTAAGTCTAGAGGGACCATTCTTGCCAATTGTCCAAACTTTAAAAAAAAAAAAAACAACTCCCTCCACCTGCACCACGGTTTTCCAGCGAGTAGGCTCCGGCTGCCGGAATTTATTCCGGCCAAACCTCCGGCGAACCTTTAAACCCACCAATTATTGATTATAAATTCGTTTTTATTGTCTATTGGGCGTTTCTCCATCATAATTGACCAAAACCCACAGCTTTTAATCGTTTTAAACGCGCTTAATGGTGTAATCGTGTGGTTTTTTTAAAACCGTCGACTATATATGAGTAATCAATTATACGTTACCAAATTTCATGATTATTTATAAATTGGTCATCTAAAAACAATCTCAGAACTTTAACGATCTGGAACCCACAAAAATCACCTCAATTTGTCGCTGAAAAGCTGCTCAAATTGCGACTTGTATCTCGGCCCTTGTTCTTCATTTTCGAGGCTCAAATCGTTGTTGTAGGTACGATTTATTGATGCCATTTTACTCGTTTATAGTTCAGGTATAAAAACCCCATAATCTTAGGTGCGATCTGGTCTGATATCGGGTCAATTGATAATGGAGTTAGGGTTAGGGTTCTTGGTAAGATATTGGGGAAGAAGATGAAAGTTGCAATAAGTGTTAAATAAATTGTTTTGTTTATAAAATCACAAATACAAGGCTTAGTGTAGTGGTTAAGGCTTGTTACCTCTACATATCAGGTCCGGGTTCGAGACCCATTCAGACCTTATTATTTTTTTGGTTTTGTTTATTTTTCCTTTTTGTTATTATTGTTAGTTATCATAAATATATATATATATATATATATATATATATATATATATATATAATATGTGTCTATCTTAAAATATTCATAATAAATTCACTTTTGCTTCAAAAATTATGAAAATTTAGGTATAGCTTCTTGACATCATAAAGAACATTTGCACATTTTTATTTTCTGAAAAATGTTTTATTTTTATATTTTTATTGAATTAAATTGTTTTAATCATAATTAATTGATTAAAAATTCATTTTTAATGATTTTTATCTCAAAATTTTTGATAAATTATTTCTAATCATCATGAACTTAATTAAAAATTATTGGTTCAGAAAACCTTTATTTTTATTGATTTTCCTATTTTCAATCATTTAAACCTAATTTAATCTCGTTAAATCAGTTTTAAATATAAATAAGTTTATATAAATTATGAGAAAATTATTTTAATTTGTTTACATCAGAAAGCATCTATTTTCTATAAAACTAGGATTTTTGGATCATGTCTGGTATTATTAGCCTTATTTACGTTTAAATAGACATAATTAAACATTTATTTATTTATCTTATTTAGACATCTATTTTATAAATACTTTTCACTTTTCCTATAAAATAGAAAATATTTTTATGATTGAAAGTATTTATTATCATGGTTGGATCTTTGTGTAACTCATAATTATTTATTTCAATAATTATGATTATTGTAATTATTTACAATAATTAGTTAAATTAATTAATCTAAATTCTTTGGTCTTAATTATTCAAACATATTTTTATCTAAATATTCAATAGGTAATAATTATATTATTCAAACCACACCTACAAATCTTTCATATATTATTGGTGATATACAACTTTTACATTAACGCAACTTATCATTAAAACCCTAATTCCCCAAATCGACTTAGCAAACCCTAATGCCATAGACCCTAGATACCTTAGACTTTTAGACATTTCCTTATTAGTATTCTTACACATTATAGGTTGAATTCCTCGGAATTCCCATTACTTAGCTCACGATCGCTTAAGTTGGATTTTGATCGCTTTCGCAACTGTGAGTATATCTTTCCCCTTTTTACTGTTTTAATACTTTGGGGTGACTCATGTACCTATATATTAATCAAGTTTCAATTTCTTATACTTAATGCAATTCTCATGTGTGTTTGCTTTATGTTAATTGGTGTGTCTATGACTTGTCAAAATCATTAACCGCTGGGCGGCCAAGCTTTTCAATGAATAGTACTATGGTATACCCCCTTGAGACTCTGTTGAGAGAATCTTGGTCATTGTCTTGTTAATTCATTATTCAGTTGGTTAGTCATGTGTTAGTCATTATTCTTCAGGTTTGGTTTTGAACGGATATTACTTATTACATAATTGCAAATGGTACCGCACATGAATTGCTAATCACTTTTCTACTATATTTATTTAAACAGGGTATGCTCACCAATACAATTTTTGTATTGACCAAAATATTTTGTACATGTTTCAGGTTGTTTTGAGACGCTTCTTTTAGGCTTTTGGATTTTATATTTCAGTTTTGTCTACATTGTATCTTAGCTAGACTTGTCACTTTAGAATTATTGTATCCTGTAATTTCATTTCAATGTAATAAATTATTTAATCAATGTATTCAAATTTACACTTTAGTCCATGAGCTATTGAACAATCGTCACTACGTGACACCTCGATGTTTCCGCCATCGGTTGGGGTGTTACAGATTGGTATCAGAGCCAGGTTATAGGGAATTAGGTTATTAGAATGCCTTTTAGCCTAGTCTATAACTAAGCTTACATTAACGAGTCCTCTCGTGTATATTTCTCTTTATTCTTATATTTGCTTTCGAGATATTTTCGTTATGATTATTTCTCGTTATTCTTTCAATATTTTTCTTGGCGAAGAAGACGCTCGTATTTCACAAACGAAACGATGTCATCAAGTTGGGAGTGGTATCCATACCTTGGTGATTGGTTTCACTTCTCTATAGGTTATTTATCTTAGGAATATATCTTTGAGATAGGAGTGACATCCACACCTCAAAGAGTATTTCCTTCAAAAAGAAACTTAACCACTAAGCTGGGAGTGATATCCTTAACTTAGTGATTGGTTTCATTCCACAATCGTTTTCACTTTTGAAATACATCTTTGAGTTAGGAGTGAAATCCACATCTCAAGGATCTATTCCTACATCTCGTTGATTATGAACTTTCTTAAATATTGGTAATCTATTACATACGTTAATTTTATCATTCACGTCATTTTAAATCTTGGTATTTTAAAACACATTCGATTTACACATACTTCATGAAATGGTTTCATTTTGCATTTTATAAACTTGTATTGCATATTTTAAAGACCAAATGTAAATCTTCTGTTTTCATATGACGTATCCAATATATATTTTCAAAGAGAAATTTGCAACTAATAATAAGCCTTATAACATTTTTCAAACTCGACTTCTCGTAAAATGTGTATTTACGAAGATTTTGCAAATGAACCTGTTTTGAATCTAAAACACACTTCGATTTCTAAAAAAAATTATTCTCATGCATCACTACTATTCTTTCAACAATATCACAAAGTCGAGTAAACTGCAAAAATTTACCTTTTACACTTATACTTTTTCAGTTGCAAAACTTTTGGTTTAACAAAACAATGGACATATCTTTTTATCAGAATGTTGCTAAATGTCTTTTACAGTATAACGCATATATGTAAAATTACTAGATTTTAACTCACATGCCAGTAGGCTATACACCCGTTCCGTGCACATTCATTTGCCGTAAATTTCATTATTTTATTCTTGCACCATTTTTATTTATAGTTATTTCTAACACGTTATCTGTGACTATTTTCACATTGACTATTTGCATTAATTCAACTCGTTTACTTTCATTTTGTGCAATTGTGCGATTTACTCGATTTATATTATATTATTCTTTCTCGGAATTTTATGCGATACTTATATACTTACTTGAACGCATATTTGGTATGCATATTTTCTTTCCTGTTTTGAGCAAAACCTTGATATACTTTACATTATTTTGTTCATCATCATGGCCAACGAACATACTAGTTGATAACTCGTATGAGATCTAAGCCGGTGCCCACGTACGACTTGGATTAGAGTATTTCTTCAATCCGAGGGGAACGGTGTAAACCTCAGGGTCTATCAATGTGAGTGTGTAGAGTCAACGATGTGAACAAAAGTTACCGGTTAAGGGTGAACCCGAAAGGGAAGAACCTCTAACCATGTCTTAAACTTACATGTTATTCACATTACGGTTAAAAGGAAAACCCGAAAGGGAAGGACCTCTAACCATGTCATGATTGAACATTATTTCATTACAGTGGCTATTACATTCTGATTGCACGCATTTATTTCTAGTATTACTTAGGATAGGGTTATGGAAAAGCATAACACCCCAGTGTAAGGTAAATTGATGATTACGGTCCGGAACGCAATCATGGGCTTACAGGTACATGAGGGTGGTGTGTAATTCTATTTAGGTTGTTGGTAGACAATCAGTACGAGTCCAAAGTATCGGGAGTGTGGTGGGTCAGCTGCGGTACACCCTATATATAAGCATAAACGATATTGCGGGAACGGACTAGGAGTCTAACCAAGAACCGACCCGTTACCCATTACTATATGATTTCCTCTTCGTTAGATTGTTGACTAATAGCTAGCATATTCGATACAAACGTACTTACACGAGCTTCATTACGTCTTCCTAGGGTTTTCTCTTGAATACCCGCACCTAAACACGAACCTCGTATACTCTTACATACTCGATTATTTGGATACTTGCTGCAAACTCTAAACTTTTCTAAAGTAGGGGAGACTGCTTCCTTAGTACCCCTGTCCTTCACCCGTTACACATACCCAAAGCCTTTCTCATTTAAACTCTCAACTTCCTAACCTCGGGTCAACTGTCAAAAGATTTTGAAATTTTACTTTGGGTATTAGACAACTATTTAAAATTTTGTCAAATCATAAATGATGGAATTTTCTTTTAAAAATTTAGTGGACTTTTACAACGCATTTTGTTTCATAGTAACCTTCACTTGAAAGAAATTTCGAGACGAAATTTTCTAAAGTAGGGGAGACTGTGACATCCGTCACCCTCGTCTTTCATCTAAATGACAATAATAGCCCTTCAAATATTTCTATTATAGTTCCGGTAAGTTTCGTCATTTTCAAAAAATTATTTTAGAGCAAACTAAAAAAATTTAATCATTTATATTTATTATGAATCGAGTGTACGTTTTAAGCAAACGCGTATGTTGGAACGTCCTCCGGAACGGATATTATAAAATTTCAAGTTTTATAAAAGTTTTAAGTTAAACTTAGTTAACTTGGTTAAGTTTTATTAAGGGAAAACTAACTAAATTATAAATAATTAACTAAGTTAAGTCTAGAGGGACCATTCTTGCCAATTGTCCAAACTTTAAAAAAAAAAAAAACAACTCCCTCCACCTGCACCACGGTTTTCCAGCGAGTAGGCTCCGGCTGCCGGAATTTATTCCGGCCAAACCTCCGGCGAACCTTTAAACCCACCAATTATTGATTATAAATTCGTTTTTATTGTCTATTGGGCGTTTCTCCATCATAATTGACCAAAACCCACAGCTTTTAATCGTTTTAAACGCGCTTAATGGTGTAATCGTGTGGTTTTTTTAAAACCGTCGACTATATATGAGTAATCAATTATACGTTACCAAATTTCATGATTATTTATAAATTGGTCATCTAAAAACAATCTCAGAACTTTAACGATCTGGAACCCACAAAAATCACCTCAATTCGTCGCTGAAAAGCTGCTCAAATTGCGACTTGTATCTCGGCCCTTGTTCTTCATTTTCGAGGCTCAAATCGTTGTTGTAGGTACGATTTATTGATGCCATTTTACTCGTTTATAGTTCAGATATAAAAACCCCATAATCTTAGGTGCGATCTGGTCTGATATCGGGTCAATTGATAATGGAGTTAGGGTTAGGGTTCTTGGTAAGATATTGGGGAAGAAGATGAAAGTTGCAATAAGTGTTAAATAAATTGTTTTGTTTATAAAATCACAAATACAAGGCTTAGTGTAGTGGTTAAGGCTTGTTACCTCTACATATCAGGTCCGGGTTCGAGACCCATTCAGACCTTATTATTTTTTTGGTTTTGTTTATTTTTCCTTTTTGTTATTATTGTTAGTTATCATAAATATATATATATATATATATATAATATGTGTCTATCTTAAAATATTCATAATAAATTCACTTTTGCTTCAAAAATTATGAAAATTTAGGTATAGCTTCTTGACATCATAAAGAACATTTGCACATTTTTATTTTCTGAAAAATGTTTTATTTTTATATTTTTATTGAATTAAATTGTTTTAATCATAATTAATTGATTAAAAATTCATTTTTAACGATTTTTATCTCAAAATTTTTGATAAATTATTTCTAATCATCATGAACTTAATTAAAAATTATTGGTTCAGAAAACCTTTATTTTTATTGATTTTCCTATTTTCAATCATTTAAACCTAATTTAATCTCGTTAAATCAGTTTTAAATATAAATAAGTTTATATAAATTATGAGAAAATTATTTTAATTTGTTTACATCAGAAAGCATCTATTTTCTATAAAACTAGGATTTTTGGATCATGTCTGGTATTATTAGCCTTATTTACGTTTAAATAGACATAATTAAACATTTATTTATTTATCTTATTTAGACATCTATTTTATAAATACTTTTCACTTTTCCTATAAAATAGAAAATATTTTTATGATTGAAAGTATTTATTATCATGGTTGGATCTTTGTGTAACTCATAATTATTTATTTCAATAATTATGATTATTGTAATTATTTACAATAATTAGTTAAATTAATTAATCTAAATTCTTTGGTCTTAATTATTCAAACATATTTTTATCTAAATATTCAATAGGTAATAATTATATTATTCAAACCACACCTACAAATCTTTCATATATTATTGGTGATATACAACTTTTACATTAACGCAACTTATCATTAAAACCCTAATTCCCCAAATCGACTTAGCAAACCCTAATGCCTTAGACCCTAGATACCTTAGACTTTTAGACATTTCCTTATTAGTATTCTTACACATTATAGGTTGAATTCCTCGGAATTCCCATTACTTAGCTCACGATCGCTTAAGTTGGATTTTGATCGCTTTCGCAACTGTGAGTATATCTTTCCCCTTTTTACTGTTTTAATACTTTGGGGTGACTCATGTACCTATATATTAATCAAGTTTCAATTTTTTATACTTAATGCAATTCTCATGTGTGTTTGCTTTATGTTAATTGGTGTGTCTATGACTTGTCAAAATCATTAACCGCTGGGCGGCCTAGCTTTTCAATGAATAGTACTATGGTATACCCCCTTGAGACTCTGTTGAGAGAATCTTGGTCATTGTCTTGTTAATTCATTATTCAGTTGGTTAGTCATGTGTTAGTCATTATTCTTCAGGTTTGGTTTTGAACGGATATTACTTATTACATAATTGCAAATGGTACCGCACATGAATTGCTAATCACTTTTCTACTATATTTATTTAAACAGGGTATGCTCACCAATACAATTTTGTATTGACCAAAATATTTTGTACATGTTTCAGGTTGTTTTGAGACGCTTCTTTTAGGCTTTTGGATTTTATATTTCAGTTTTGTCTACATTGTATCTTAGCTAGACTTGTCACTTTAGAATTATTGTATCCTGTAATTTCATTTCAATGTAATAAATTATTTAATCAATGTATTCAAATTTACACTTTAGTCCATGAGCTATTGAACAATCGTCACTACGTGACACCTCGATGTTTCCGCCATCGGTTGGGGTGTTACATGCCTGCTCAACAGTCGGTAGAGGTTCTAATAACCTGCTCAACGACTGGTAGAGGCTATCGCACCTGCTCAACAATCGGTAGAGGTTCCTACTCACTGACTGGTAGAAGTCTTTTTCCTGCTCAATAGTTTTACTCATTTTTGGATACATCATACATTTAATTTGATACAAAAAAATTTATTAGACTCGTTGATACAAAGACTCAAACCCAAGATTATATTGCATTATTTTACATGTGTGTTTAGAATCATAGAAGGACACAAAACCCTAATGTAAGGTAAATTGGTGATTGCGGTCCGCAACGTAATCATGAATTTACAGGTACGTTAAGGTGGTGTGAAATTCTATCAAGGTTTTCGGTAGATAACAAATTATAAACCCTGTGCTTTTAATAACTTCGGGACGAAGTTTCCAAAAGTAGGGGAGACTGTAACGCCCAGCTATTTCTAAAACATTATTAAAATAATATATTCATATAATTACTTTATTTTATTATTTCAAAACAATATAGTTATTATTTTTAGTTAAAATACACTCTCTTACGTTAAGAACTAAGATTATTCATCACTTGCAATTACATGATCTAGCAACTCGCAACGAGTAAAAATACTGGTTAGTTCATATTTTAGACGACCCCTAAAGTTCTAACGAGCATATACATTTACATTTATACGAGTAAAATATATAGGGTCCAAATACTAGTTCTACGTCAGTTTATATAAATAAATTATGTGAAATAATTATCTTATTGATTGAACGAGCTAAATTTAAAGCGAGACCCGGATCGGTAACTGGCTCGTATACGAAATAATATTCCACCTAACCTACACACCAAACCCTACCTATTTATTATTTAAGCACCTTAGGTTACCTCCTATTTTCTTAATCTTCTTCCTTATAACCCTAGCTACCACCAAGCCATAAACCCCATTATTCCTCCTCCCTTTAACCTTGAAGCTTCTTCCTCCTAACCCCTATACACAGCAGCAGCAGCACACGAGTCCCGCACCTCTCTCTCTCTCTTCCCTTTCTTCCCTCTCTAGCTCTGCAGCCGCCAACAACCAACAACCTCCCCCCCCCCTCGATTCCTGATATCTATGTTCGTCCTCATCATCAGATTATAATCATCCCTCCACCATCTCTAACTTCATTTCCTCTCATCTCTCTCAGATTCAGCGACCGCCGCCGACCACCTTCTCCGCCACCAACAATCACATCCGGGCCACCCTCACCATAAACCTCTAACCGGCCCCCTTCCCTTCATCCAGACTCCCTCAGTACAAACCGGAAACGGGTTTTCGAATTGTTTGGTGGTACGAGTTGCAGGTCCGAACAGGTACATCAGGATGTATTCTCTGGTTGTGTTCCGGTCTGGTGATGATGCTGGTTCAGCGGTGGTTGTGGGTTGATGACCGGAGATGGTCGATGGGATGGTGACAATCGCCGTGGTGGTTCGTTAGGTTGTGGTCTGATTGTGGTCACAATGGTGTTGGTGGCCCCTTGAAGACGGGATTAGGATGGTTCTCAGGTTGGGGGTGGGTCTCGTTGATGTGGGTGGTTTACATGGTGGGTCTCGGTTCAGTTTTGGTTGTGGCTCGGTTCGAGTCGAGTCGAGTGGTTATCATTTATTCTTGATGGTGGTCGCCTCGAGCTCCAGATCCGGGTTCAAGTCGGGTCTTATCCGGAACAGTTTTTGCTCGGGTTCGGGTCTTGTTAACTCGGGTTTGGTCCGGCTAAAGTTGGCTCTAGTCGGGTGTAGTTGATCGGGTCAGTTTCGGTTTTGGGTTCGTGTTCGGGCTCGGTCAAACCTGGTCAACGGGTCAGATCTAGTTGGTCAAACGTCCAGATCTGGTCAAACACTTGGTCGCAGTCAAAGCTAGTCAACACGTATTTCGAGACGAGTTCGTGTCTATTCGTAAACATAAAATGGGAAGGTATATCGCGCGCTTGTTTTCTTTCTTTCTTTTTTAGTTGTTTCATTTTGAGTACAAATATATAGATATATATATATATAGTGTGTTCTAAATGAAAACATTAACGGTGTATACGTGCGTAACGAACCGAACGTACATGTAATAAAACGCCTAAATAGTAATGAGACATTTGAAAAAGGAATGGTTAATCTATATTATGTTTATGAGCATACGCATTCCCGTATTTCTTTTACATATACAAACACATTATCTAGTCGTTTATTCAAGTCCAACAATAGTCGATTTATTATTTTGTCGCCAATTGATGACTAAATATGTTAGTATGTATATATTGTTACTAGAACGATCAAAGGTTGAGGTATACATAAGCGTTACTTGTCAAGCATATAATTTTTGTTACATTATAGTTTTAACGAGTTAATCAATTGTCGTGTCTAAAAGCTTAGTCAAATTAGGTGTTGTTTAGTTTAGACAATTGATGTTTTGGGATAAAATAGACGACTTGCGTTGTCTGGTTTCTTACAAAAACAGAGGAGACTCTGCCCAAATTTTAATAAAATATAAGAAACAAATCGACCTTCCAAGTTTATAATTATGTGTAGACGAAATTATGATTTTAGAAATTAATTCTAACTTCCATATCTTACGTCGTCAAAAATAGAAATATTTATATTTATTAATAAGTATATATAATACGATCTAATCTGCGAAACGAGTCAACTTTTGAGTCAAGCCACGCAAGTATTATTTTCTTTAGCCAAAACACGTCTTTATCAATAACATCAACACGTGACCTTGAATAATATATTAAAGCACTTATTTCAAGCAACTATACATACGCGTATAATTCTGAGAAATCAAACCAAGTTACTATCGGTTCGTTAAGTCATACACACATTAAGACACGTATTGTTTACAATGCGAGTCTAGGTAGTTGAATAAACTATCTTTACAACCAAGAAACGAAACAAGCTTATTTGTATTAGAATTTAAGGCATCATTTATTTGTATTAGGATACAAGGGTTCAATTAATCCAAGTTCAGACTTGTTGCTACTTGCTAGTATTTACACGGTGAATTTCAGGTGAGTTTTACATAGCCCCCTTTATTATCACCATTTTTGGGGTGAAACATGTTATAACATTATCATTGCAATTCAATCATCAATGTGTCTATGTGTTTTCTATGTTGCATTATGTCTTGAGCATGATTAGAGTAAGCACCATTCTAGCATAATCATTAACTCCGTACAAGCCGACGGTATACATTGATAGATCTATTGGACTGACAATCCCACCCGGATACGTGCCTCCTACAAAGGTTACGTGGGTGTTTGTTATCGCATAACATATTCAATTGGACCACGAGCGTATGGTATGTATCATATTATAACAGTCATCAGGGTTGATTATGCACTCGATTTATTTCTAGTATGTTCTCACATATGGGCTAGATTGACATGACACATGAATTGCACAACATTTTTATTCATTTTATTATCAAAAACCTATGTAATTCTCACCAACTTTTGTTGACCCAAAATACTTTCAAAATTAACATGTTTCAGGTAACAATGAAGCTGAGGCTTGAGTTAGCATGAGGATTTAACATGAAGTTTTATTTGAAGTTATTGAAGTTTTGTTATTTGATTTCATGTATTGAATTCTTAGACATCATTTTATATTTGGATATTATGTTTGAATAAATTATTTAAAATTTATATTATACCATGTGCTACTGAAACAATCATCAATACGTGGCACCCCGATGTTTCCGCCATCGGTTGGGGTGTTACACCTACTACCACCACCGACCACAATACCCCCCCCCCCAATCGAACATCAATTGACCACCTATCCACGAACAGGTTATGGGTTACCTCAGATTCGACGAAGACCCGGTGATGAAGATGCCCCTTACTATTGCTTCTCTCTCCTCTGCTTCTTCTATTCTGTGTCTCCTTCTCTATGAACAGGTTATGAAGATGCCACCAATTGACCACCTATCCACGAACAAGCTATGGGAGTATTATCGGAGAGGTGTGGCCGAAGCTTCACCGGAGATGGTGGCCGAAGCTCCTCCACCGGATCCTCTCTGCGTCTCCCCCTCTTTATTGAAACAGTGTATGTGGGTGCGTTGATGGATGAAGGCGGTGGTTGGGGATGGCGGTGGAGGCGGTGGTTGGGGATGGCGGTGGATGCGGTGGTTGGGGATGGTGGTGGAGGCAGTGGTTGGCGGGGATGGCTACTGTCACAAGAAGAAGAAAGAGGGGTGAGGAGGTGGGGTGGGTGGTGGGGAATTTATAATAATAAAAAAAACGTTTCAAAAAGGTCCTTTAAATTTACGTTTTTACATTTGTGCCACGTACATTGTCCATTAAGTTTAGGTTTTTACATTTTGGCCACGAAAACTAATCATGTTAGACCTCCATTAGTTTGGGGATGATGGAACAAACTAAGTTGAAAGTTGGGAGTGCTATTGGCCAAAGTGAAAGTTAGGAGTGATATCCGCCAACAGACGATAGTTGGGAGTATTAAAATCCATTTTCCCTTTTATTTTATATTCTTGAATTTTTATTTATTTCACTAAAATAAATAAATAATTTATGTGAAGTAAGTATATAAGACTTCATGTTTAAATAAATGAAGACTTCAAGTTTAAGATGAGAGTTTAGTTTCATGAGACACTACTTTATTATGTTTTACCAATTACCAATATTATGTTATGTACTGTGTATGTTTATACAATTAGGTTATATGTTGGGTGTTCTACATAATTTCTTAATATATGTGAATTTAATCTTATTCCAAAATTAATATATGTTCGTTTGTGTTTGTTTTCGTTCATAAACAATTCGCTGTGTTTATGAACACTTGTTTGTGTTTATTAACGTTCGTTTATGTTTGTGTGCGTTCATAAACAAAATTAACAAATGAACACGAATAAAAAATCTCGTTCGGTAAGTGTTCAAATAATGTTCGTTTATATTAGTAAGAATGTCCGCGTGTTACGACGGGTGTCACAACTCATATCAGATTCAATTATGCCATCGAGCGCACTATATGGATGACATGTTCAAATAATCTAGTGTGTACTATTCGGGCAAGCTAACCTTATTCCTCTAACCTTCAAGGCTCCATCTGTAATAAAAAAACAAAGCCAAAATTAAATAAGAAGACGATTACAACTCACATTAAGGCTAATGTATAAAGATGCTTAGGTTTGTCATAACTTATAATACAACAAAAATGCAAGCATTTGAGAATGAATGTGCATTGTAAACATAAACAAATAAGCATTTGAGAATGAATGTGCGTTATAAAAATAATTTTTAGATAATTTTACTAACCAAAAATGATTTTATATTATATTTATTATCTAAAACTTAAATAAAGAATTAAATTCGATAAAAGTACAAAAGTAATACTGATGGGATTGGGTACTGAATACACTATTCCGCATACCCAAACCCGAAGTAACATCGCCACGCGGAGAAAAGCTTATGCGCAGGAAAGGGTCAAAAACACATTAATGGCCAGTCAATGGTCAAGTCTCGGTCATGTGACAACCTGCACCCTTCACTTTTCATAAATGTGCATAATTGGTTTCTCAACTATTTCAAAATTTTCATTTTTAACCCTCGTATTTTAATAGGACCAAAATTTACAATTTAATAAAACTTATAATTTTTATAAGTAAAAGTATGCACGTTTTATACTCACATCTACACCCGAGCACGTATGTTTCAGACCTTGATACTCAAAGCCCTTAATTTTCGGTCCTAAAACAACTTAGAAACCGAAGGAAACAAGTCTAGAACTTAAAATTGATTAAATTAGAAAAATTATTTTAGCCCTCACGGTCCACTGAGACAGTCAAACAGTCAAAGTCCCAGTCAAAGTCTTAGTCAAAGTCCTAGTCAAAGTCTCAGTCAAAATCCTAGTCAAAGTCTCAGTCAAAGTCCTAGTTAAAGTCTCAGTCAAAGTCCTAGTCAAATAGTCAATTTATCTTAAAACCTTACTTTATTGTGTTGACCAATTTTAAAGCCTAATTGAATCCAAAACTAGTATAAAAACTCACCTATGACCCATTACACTTTGCACCTCTAAATCGATTGTTTCAATTCGATTAAACTCTCCCTCATACCTTTCTTCTATAGTATATTACTTCTACATTTGAAGCTTTGATTATAAGCTCTCGTAATTGGTGTATTAGAAGCTGGATATTTTTCTTATTCGGTTTCTTTTCTTATAAATTGGACTAGTTTCATTGTTGATTCTTTGGATTGCTCGCATTTTTATGCTCGCTTAGTCATCTAGTTATTTGACGAAAGTGAGTATTTCCTAACCCCTTTTTGTTTTTATTCACTTTTGGGGTGTTACATGTACACTTATACAAAATACACATACAAGTTCACATTTTTACAATACAATTCTAGTACATTGTGCATTTGCTTACATACGTGCTTTATGCTTAGACATTACATGTAGAATACATTTGTACTTAGTGAAATCATTAACCATGTACAAGCCGACCTTAACATTGGATAGCGCTATTGGATTGACAACCCACCTAGGTGATTCTCCCCCTTTTTTTCATCGGAGAATCCATGGTCATTGTTAAGTTATTATCCATTTATTGGATAAGTACACCGCCGTTCATTTTAGTACATTTATACAGTCACAGGATTGATTTCGCTCATTTGTATGATACATAGTTTACATAAATGCATTGTAGCTTTGCACTTGAATTGTATAACATTTTCCAACTTACTATATATATTAAAACTAGGAATGCTCACCAACATTTCATATGTTGACAAAACTTATTTTGTACATGTTTCAGGTGCGGTTTGATCTTAGTTCCATAGCATTGGATTTTAGTACTTGCTTTTAATAATTTATTTCAAATTTCATGTTTTGTTCAGACTTATGTATTTTTCCCATTTCATCCATGTAAGACAATTTAAATTATTCAATAATATATTTACATTTTAGTACCATGTGCTTTTGAACAATCGCCACTACGTGACACCTCGATGATTCCGCCATCGGTTGGGGTGTTACAGGTCAAGGCGAAAGTCATGCATGGTCAAACGCCATGCATGAATCAAGGCTACAAGCATGTTGACCAACCATTAAAGGCGGTAGACGATTCCACTATTCCCATTAATTAAGCTTTCCATATATCACCTTACTAACATAATTAAGGGTGATGGAGACAACCTAACCACGGTTAGGACTTGGGTAATGGTGGCATACAGACTCTCCTATAAAAGGGGTCACATCCCCAATAGGAGAGGACACTTTCTGCTAACCTGGAGAGCTATCACACTTGATAGTATCCCCATTCACCCCGTTTTTGTTATAAACTACTACCTTGTGTAGTCGTCTCCACACCCATATCAACTCGTGTTTGCAGGATCTTCCATCCATAGCTGCTAGTGAAGGATCAACCCTGTGGATACTTATAATCTTATCATCCTTAACTGGTAGTGATGCTATTTGTTTCTTCATTGGCGCCATCCCTTACGGTTTAAAACATCTTTCAAACTAGCAACCATGGCTTTCTCAAAAGATGCAAACAACAATAACACTGCTGAAGTAGATGCAACAATCAACGACGAAATTTAGGACGTTACACCAAACACCGTCACGAAGAATGTGGCTCAGAAGCAACCGGCTTCAACATTCCAGTTCCACCCAATCAGGGGGGGATCTACTGAAGGAAAAAAGAAACAAGACAACCTATCTCCAGTTGATCCGGGTGAATGGTTAGCCCGACAAAATTCAAAGACAATCGGTGAATACCAGAAGATGGTAATGAATCAAGCCAAACTTAATGTCCAAAAGACATTAAGTTTCGACACAAGAGAGGATGATTCAGAATCGCCTCGTGAAAACAACAATGGTCGTCGCACTAAGGGACCCCGTCAACCTGAATGAGGAACCAGACGGCTATGAATCAGAAAATGAGGTGCATCATGATTCCAATAAAAAACAGCACTCTAAATCTGTTGCCAGCAGCCTGGCACCCAAAGATAATTACCTCTACAAGCCATACAGGCCGAAGACTTTCGCTGAGAGATCAAAATTCTGTGCGCGCATCGCGCTAGCACCAATGCCCCAAGAGTGTAAACTACCAAGCACCATTGGGAAATACGACGGTTTGCGTGATCCATACGATCACTTACACGCTTTTGACTGCGCAGGTAGCTCTAAGCTATGGCCTGTACAAGCCTGGTGCCATCTGTTCGTGCAAACGTTAACAAGGGCAGCCAGAGTTTGGTATGAAAGTCTGTCTGTCGGAAGTCTGGTAGACTTCAATGACCTCATTAGAAAATTCAAGAATCACTTTTCACACTTACGCAAACACGAGAAAGACAAAGCGCACATTCTCTTGTGCACACGTCATGAGAACGAATCCTTGGAAGATTACATCGTCAGATACAACAAGGAAGCCCTCCAGTTTGGTTGCGGAGAAGAACTTACCCGTGCAGCATTCATACACGGGGTAAGAAATGATGACCTGATGAAGTGTCTGACGGGAAAAGATGGCATGCCACAAGCCTGGGATGAAGTGATTGAAGCTGCCAAATTATACGCGTCCTCCGAGCGATCTTTTCACCGAAACAAAAATATGCACCAAAGCAGCAGCCATCATCCATCCTCAAACAATAGAGGAAAAGGCAAACAGTCCGTCTGGTCTAGAATTTCGGGCACAGCAGAGGAAGGAAAATACTCCTCGGCGCAAGATGCATGAAACATGCTTAGCTCGAGAGGGCCCCGCGATCACAAGGGACACTCAAAGAAAAACAACGAATTGACACCACTGTCCAAAACACCATCTGAGGTGCTAAAGACTGAACAAATTCAATTCCCGAAACCGAAAGAACTCCGAGGTGACAGATGGAACGTGGATAAGTCCAAGTACTGCGAGTATCACGAAGACCACGGCCACATGACAGACAACTGTTACAGTCTGAAGATGGAAATAGAAAAGGCTATAAAATCAGGGCAGTTAACGCACCTCGTGAAGAACATGCGGAGAAAGCAGAGGGACAACACGCAAGGAGGCGAACCCTCTCAGAAGAGGATACGCAATCTCAACGCGCATCATGTGTACAACACATCGTGAAATGCCTGCAACATGATCCATAGAACCACAAGTCACAAACGCACGTTTGCGGATATAAATGACGATTCATGGAAGGAAGAGCAGGTAATCATGCCAAGAGTAAAAGGGGGGCCTCATCGACAGCTCCGCTAATCATCACCGGCGTCGTTGGACATTACCGGACGACGTATATGTTCTTAGACAATAGTAGCAGCACAGACATCATGTATCAGCAATGTTTCAACCAGTTGGACGATGATGACAAAGTAAGAATATTACCAGTCACAGAGCCAATTTCCGGCTTTATTCATGAGACAATTTACCCACTGGGAATGCTCACGTTTCCAGTAACGCTCTCAGACGGAAAGCACTCGCGCATTGAAACGTGTGAATCAAGCATGATTAACATTAAAATAAATAGGGTTTTCCCAAATATTAACATTAAAATATATTATATATGATTTTCAATGAATTAAGCATGATTTAATCAAAATAAAATTATTAAAACTATTACAATGACCACAAAATCAGAATAGAAACTAATTCCAGGTCATAAATATCATCTAGAAGCTAAGGTTAGAATTTCATGATTTTTACATAACATAAGAATTAGTTATGAATTTTACAAGTTAATTATACATTTAATTCAAAAATCCTAAATTGTTCATAAACACCCTAAAGCCCTACCTAACAATTGAAACCCTAAAGTGTATGAATCATTAAATAAATAAAATGCTATTGAAGAAATATATATGAAGGAAAATAGTGAAAGTTGATTGAAAATACTTACGGTTTATGCTTGTTCGATTAAGAAAAATAAGAATATATGAAAACCCAAAGCAAAAATCTTCAAAATTCTTGAGGATGATGATGTTATGAACTCAAAACATGATGCAAAGATGAGAGAAATGAGAGTGTTTGCGTGTGAAAATCATGTTAGGATATTGAGGAAAAGAAAGAGTAATTGAAAATATAATGGTGTTTTATGCTTAAATGGTGTTTAATACATTAATAAATTTGGTGATTAATACTAGTAATTTGGTTGACTAGAAACTCATGAAACTTGTTTTTGAGGTAAAGTGATTAGTCATAAAGTTTAAAAGAAATTGATAATTGTTTAATCGTGGTTAAAATATATGATACCAAAAAAAATGATTTTTGGCATAACTAACCTCCAGCCTTGGTTTCCTATAAAAGTCAAATTATAATAATTAAAAAAAAACTTCCACTATGCGTATTTGATTAAAACGTAGACCCATTAGTAAATATGTAATGATAAAAAGAAACTCAAGCTTTTATTAATTTTAGAATAAACAAAAGTGCATGGACTAGATTTGTAAATGTGATAATATAAGGACTAAATTTGTAATCTTGGCAAAAATATAAGGGCGGATGTTATAGTCTCCCCTACTTTAGAAAATTTCGTCCCGAAATTCTTTCAAATGGGGGTTTCTATGAAACAAAAGATGTTGTAAAAAGGCAAGTAGGTTTTAAGAAATGCGTCAATCATAATTTGAAAAGGTTTAAAGTAGTGGTTTAATATCCAAAGCAAAAGCTTCAAAATATTTGACGTTTGACCCGAGGCTAGGAAGTTGAGAGTTTAGAAAAGGTTCTGACTAACTTTATTCGGGTATGCAACAAGATTCCAAGTAACAAAGAGTGTAAGTGTATAAAAAAATTTGAGTTTTTGGTGTAGGTGGTCAAAAGAAAGATTCCATGAAGACGAATTGAAGCTTATGTAAAAACGTTCTTTGTCAAAAATGATAGTCGTTGCTCAACGACCTATTAAAGAAGTCAGACCCAACGCTATTAAATAACCCAAAATGCAATAGAAAATAATGGGTAGGTTCTTGGTCAGACTCCTAGTCCGCCCCCGCAGTATCGTTCATGCTATTATTAGTGAACTTCATTATTTATCTGATTTCATCTAAAGATAAATAGATAAAGATATGACGGCAAACTTGTTTCAAAACTGGATTTGATGTGATTAGCAATAGATGATTATGTGTGGATAATCTAACTGTAGCATAAACTTTAATAAATATTTCTATTTACATATTCAAGGGACATGTTTTAAAATCCTTGCGCGGATATGATGAACCCATATGGCAAAAGCCCTAAAAGGCAGTTAGCTTGCGCACAACTGTGTAGCAAGCATCATGCGCGACAAGGAAGAACCATGGCGCATGACTGCAGCTATGCACAAGACAAACAATAACTTTAGCTCTGAGAAAACTCCCAAATCAGGAAGTGCATCCTCACCCATGCGCAATGATGTATTGTAAAATACATCTATTTCCAGTGTAAAGTTTGTATAGTTTTCGAGTCGTTTAGATAGTGTTTTTATTAGTTTTAGGCTTCTACCGGTCTATTTTATTTAGTATAGGTTTTTATAGAGTTTTATTTGTTTTGGGTCATTTTTAGTACTTATTTATTTATTTATTTTGTATTTTGTAGGTATTCATAGACGTTGGAGCATAAACGAGCAACTTTGGTCAAATCAAGAACACCTGGGTCAAGAGCACGGAATTATAATACTATATAAAATAATAATAAACTAATAATAATAATAATAATAATAATAATAATAATAATAATAGGAATAAGAAAAAAGAAATAAATAAAACAAAAACAAAAAGAAAAGTGATTTGAAAGTGATCGGCCCAAAGGCCCAACGAACAATGTCGGTGAAAAAAAAAATAGTATTATCTTTAGAGAGGGCCGCACAAGATTATTCTTCGGGAGAGGACAACGATATTATTCTTGGGAGGAGCAGCCAACATAATTCGAAGGAAGGAAGCGGCGGACAAGGATTAGGAAAGGAGAGCACCACAGAGCAGCTTGGAAAAGAATTAAAAGAAGGGGATTAAGGGTTGAAGCACTGGTACGAGCACGGGTCGGTTTTATTTCAATTATTAATATTTATTTATTCAAACCTGTTGTGAACACCATGAATATGTTTGGTTTCTATTGTTTTGATTTTGTCATGACAATTATTGGCTAGATCATAGAACACCTAGGCGATGATGATTGCACATGTTTGATTAATTATTTTCTTTGGTTTTGGAACTTTTGGTTGTGGGTGAATTTTAAAGTAAAGAACTCTTTATTTTCTGGCTTGATGTATGTACGTATTTAGTTTTATTTAAATAACTTTTATAAACTCCACTTGCGTTTTTGTGAATGTCTTTCATGTATGAATGTGGGTTAGGTTGCGGACTGGGTGTTAGCAGCTAGTTTATGGTCAATTTCTGCAGGTTATCCATAGGAGTTGTAATTGTTAGTTAGGTAATTCTAAGTGTTCTACCAATTCTCAATAGCTGTAAGGTGCGAGATTGTTGGTCTGTCTAGGGTGTTAAATTGCTAGTTCTAGAGGCTTTGTGAGAAGATCTTCCTAGTTTCCCTAGCATTCCTTGTAGGCCAAGTCTTATCAGAAATATTGTAGTTACCCCTTGCACTTTTGGGTGTATTGTGACTTTCGCGCTGTGAGGTAGACTGTCTAGCGGGTGCTTTAAGATTCGAGTAGGTAAGCCTATGAGGGTAACCTCTCAACCGGTGGTTTAACAGCACAACAGTATTCTAGGGTTTCCCCTTGAGAAGGGTCGAGGGTGTCTAGTTTATTCTTGATGTTTAGTATTTTAAGATCCCGGTTCCACACCAGTTCCATAGCCATTAGAAACTTATCATTCATGTGTAGGATTCTAGCCTAGGTAGTGCCTTCCCATCATCTAATCCCAGTTGTAGTCTCCAGCTTATGTTTTAAGTTATTTTAGTTTCTTTTATTTATTTGCAGTAGTTTTATTAGAAAACCCCCCAAACCATAAAAATAATTTAAGTCAGTATTTAGGATAAGTGATCGAGTCTACTTTACGTTTTCTAGTAGAGTCTCGTGGGTTCGATACTCGGACTTACTTTAGCTGTACTGCACTGACCGGTACACTTGCCGGTTGTGTGGTTTAGGTTTAGAGAGTCTTAGGTTATAAATTTAAAACTTAGAGTGTCTAGTTTAGGTTAATTTAGTTAGTTTTTACTAAACCACTTTGAGCACATCACGCAACACCAGGGATACAAATAGTACAAAAGGACGATTGTTGTCACACCACGCCAATGGCGGAAACACGTGGCGCGACGGTTCCAGTGCATAAAGTCAAGGTTAACACAAACTACAAGTAATTAAAAGAAAAGGGATCATTTATTAAGGCGTCATAATCGTGTTTTAAGTTTACACAACCATAAACCAAATTGTTTTAATACAATAAAGGTGGTTTCCCAAATATATCCCAACGCTTGGGAAATAAAAGCAAAACCCCTACAAAACAACCGCCGCCCAAGAGTGAGATCCCCCGACCCATCTAGCCATGCCATTCTTCATCATTCAATTACCTGAAAGATATGTTTAAAAATCGTCAATATATAAATATTGGTGAGTTCACAGGTTTTAGTTTCCAAAACTTTATTTCTTGGGAAATACCATGTTATGACAATTTATAGGAGTTGCAAATTCCTACAATTCTACTTGAGCCTATAACCAAACCAAGACTAATAATAATGCCCCTCTCCAAGTCGTTACTCGGTAACCTACGACTTGATTTCAGAATACGTGCACCCCTGGCATACGCCGATGCATAATTGACGCTATCGATTAGGGGTGGGCCTTGTCAGGCACCAATAGTACTATCCAAATATTCCTTCAGTTTCATTTCCCTGAATTAATGGTTATAGAAGAGAGGACTCAACCCCGAGTCGCGATCACGACTCAAGTAATTATCCCGTCAAACATTTTCCCTAACATATCTTTCCCCCGAAAAACGTAAAATAGTTTAAAATGGGGCCGTGAAACTCACCCGAACAAGTGCTCGGCTCAAAGAGGAAATAGCAAACTTGAGGTCACGCACCTACAAACGTCCTAGACGTATAAGCCACTATCCTATAGTGCATGTGCTTCGGAAAGTTGTACACCCAACTCCCAAACCATGATTTATTCCAATTCCCCGTTTAATTAAACGTGTATCCTAGGTTCGTTGGCGATGGATTACCCTTTTCTTACAAGTTATATATATTCGCATTAATATTTCTTTAACTTGTATAATATTATTCTCGACTTGACTTCACTTAACGTATAATTATGTTCCCATTAAACAATTATACTTAAGATCGTATCGTTCGATATAATATATTCTTAACACTCGACCCGACTCACTTTACCGCATATTTATTTTCCCATTCAAATAAATATACTAAGGTCTTGTCGTTCGATAGTATATTCTTAACGCCCGACTCGACTCACCACACTGTATATTTACTTTCCCATTAAGTAAATATACTAGGATTTCGTCGGTTCGGTATACACATATATATATTATTTACTCGTCTCGGTTTTCCTTCCCGTATATCTACTTTCCCATTAAGCAGATATACTAGAATTTCGTCGAGCCGAACATATATATATATATATATATATATATATATACATGTACTTTCCTCGTTAAGTCCATACGTTCGTTTAACGTTTTTAATCGTTAGATTATTTGCGTTATGTTTTCTCCCACGAATATTTCTCCAACACTTAGGAAAGTGTTATGTAATTTTTCACCCAAGTTGTATATTTTACTTCTTAAAATATATATATATATATATATATATATATACTTATCTTGCCGTAACGGCATTTTCCTTGTTTGTCCGCTTACACGTCATTGTCCGATTTCCTTAACTTATATAGTTAAATTTCCAAGTTTTCCCAATATGTGTTTTATAGAAATATTATTCACTTTCCTAATTCTCAACACATATTACTTGGAAGGTTTTAAAATACTTTTGTATTTTTAACACAAAACTTGACAACTTATATACAAAAATGTTCCAACACTTTTATATTCCCATTTATATAAAAGTGTTCATTTTTATATAAGTTTTCCCAAGTTTTTAATTTGTTCATCATTTTATAAAAACCTTTGTTTTTATAAAAATCCTTATGTTAGTAAAAGTCCATATTTTTATAAACTTCCATTTTATAAAAATACACTTTTTATACAAAATACATAAGTAAGTTTACTAGTGTTTACCAAACCAACCTTGGAAAAATTATTATTTATACTTTTGACACCAAACTTTCCATTGTTGCATTTTTGGACCCAAGTTTCTAAAATATCCATTTTAGTCCCTCAACTTTCAAAGTTACAACATTAGTCCCTTAACTTATAAAAGTTGTATTTTTCCATCCTAACTTTCAAGATTAGCATTTTTCTCCCAAATTAGTGGACTTTAAAGGATCATCTTTTTAATTTTGGATTATTTTTACATTTTAACACTTTTAATAGCCTCATATTCCATTAATAAGGCTACTAATATGTGTGATTAGTGTATTTGTCCAACAAATCCAAATTTCATTTATCCAAGTGAGTAGTCTTTAATGATGTGATTTTTATGATGCTAGTTTTCTAGCAAAAATAACACTTAGACTAGTCTTAAATCTTTAATTCATGATGATTAAAATCATTTTTAAGTCATCCAAGTTCCATCTAACAAGTGTTACCCAAATCACCATTTTTCTTTATGTATTCATCTTTTTATTACAAACTACATGAATACTTAACATCCATCACTAAGTTTTAAATTTATTTACACTAACTAAACACCATTTTTAGTCTTTAAAATCATATGTTTTTCTTATGAAAGCTTATTCAAGTTTACCCATGTACAACTTGCTTCTAAAAACACATAACATGAATATTTAGAGAACTAAAGCAAGATCAAGAAGCTTACTACTAGCACAAGGCTAGGGAAGACAAAAACCTTTGATTTGGATGAGGTTTAGTGTGTTCTTCCAAATGGGTAAGCTCCAAGCTCTTGAAACACACAATGGGGTTTTGAAGGATGGATGTTTAGGAGTAATTTGGAGGTGTTAAACTTGAAAGAAAGATGGGTTTGTGCTCTTGACAACCCACGGCCAAAGGGAAGAAAAAGAAGAGGATTTTTGCTTTGATATTCAAGTATTCACCACATGCATTTCTTTTATAATTCTTTCAATATCTTCCAAAGATTATATGTGATCTAACAAGGATTTGTGAGGATTCTCAATGTACCAAAATGATCTATGGTGAATGGTGGATGGATGTGTGAGCCGTGGATTTTCAAAGGGTGAGGAGGATTCATAAATCTCTAAAGGACATAATAATCTTTCAAGAAATCTAGTGTGGATATTATTTTCCTTAAGTTATGGTTATGTTGTACCAAGCAATCTTGTGAAGATTGATTTCTTTGGGTGGGTTGGCCGTAAATTATCAAGAGGGCATGGGAGGATTTTCTTTTCAATCTTCAAAGGACACCAAATCTTCCTATGTGATCATATCCAAGATCACCTCCATACATAATGTAATCTTTCCTTAGATTCATGGTACAAAAAGAAAAAAAGATTAAGCATGGGGGGGGTTAGGAGCCGGTTCTAGGGGGGTTTAGGTGGGGTCCACAACACAAAATATTTACTAATATTAAGTTAAGTTTAATCCTTTGTCGTTCGGGTATTTTTTGGGTTTTAACCGCGTGTTATTCGGACATTAAAATGCCTCTAATAACCCTTAAACATAGCCTAGTTTAAGCGTTGATTGGTTATTTAGGCCCTTGTCGGGTGAAATTATAAGTTATACGCGTACCGGGTGCGGTACGCACACTTTATTTGTTACCGGGAGATTTGTATGGAAAGTTTTCACTTATGGTTTTGGAGTTCCAAAACCCATTATATTTTGTGAAAATACCCTTTATTTTATATTCTGGGTGTCCGTGATCCTTTTCGTTTATTTAATTTTTACCGGGTAATCGCCAACGTCCATACTGGATAAGTTTATTCGCACATGATCCTATCATGTTTTACCATTAAACGTATGCATTCCTATGCATTATATGGGAATTTACTATTCTCTAAGGCCTCAGTTAAATAATCAACACATAACCGCACTTAATTACGTTCATCACATATTAATTAATTAGTACGGAATTACCTCATTTTTGCCGGTTGTTACAATTGTACACGAACCAATCAGAGCCAAGGGACATGTGGCAAGAATGATGTAACATTCACGATTTTCCCTTAATGATTGTATAAACGAATATCCGAAAAATCTAAAATAATAAATATCGATTTATTTTATCGGATTGTATACGATATTTATATATCATAAAATTTATTAACTTATTATAAATGAGTAATAAACGTCTCATTAAATATATGTTTTCTTTTGTGTATGGTTAAATGAATATTCTCTAGTTCTAAATCATTTCATAGTTGTCATAAATTAATTTATAATCAAAGAATTTGTTGAAATATATATATGAACATAAATTTTGATATTTGATCTTAATTAATGCAATTTATGTTACTAGTCTAATATATGATGGAATAAAGAAAAAGACTTTAAATTAATGAGTTTAATTCTTTTAAATACATATTAGTTGGGTCATACTTGAGTTACGATATGGTTTTTGTTATTCCTATGCCTCATGAGCTATGTAAATTTTTTAAGTTTAACTAGGAAGTTTAGAAGTCAATAATGCTATTTATTTCAATTCATGACATAATAGTAACCGATGAAACAATTGACTACCATATTAAAAGAATATTAATTAACTTGGGCTATAAAAGAAAACAAAAAACTCTCTTCTTTCAAACATCTCTACACTATAATTTGTAACACAAACCACCAACAATTTTTGATTCAAGAATTCAAGTTCAAGTACATATATTCACGTTTGATCTTCAATTCTAATCACTTTTGTATGAATCTCCTAAACCCATTTTATTTTATGCTAACTTGGATACTTGATTCTTAGATACAAATCATTGTCACCCAACGCCTACAAAAAAAAAACTAATTTAGTTTCTTAATCCAAGATTGAAACTTGTTAGTTAAACATACACTCTTTGGCACTTATCATTTCTAGAATCAAACTATAACATTATCCTACATGCTTGATTTCTTATTTAGTCAAGAGAAATAAACTTTTATGTGTTTTCCCTAATGTTTGTATGTATGTATATTCATTTAAGTTGATTTAAATTACCACTCAAGAGAATTGCATTTAGAAATATCTATATGTACTTTTGACCATTTGGAAAGAAATAGCACTATTAAAATACTTATTTATTTATTTATTTTTCCTTCTTTTTATTAACCGAATATTGTGCATCAATATCCATAAACATTGTTGTCAAGCATATGTATATATACTTATAAGACTTTCAACCTAACGGGTCAACTTTATCAAACTCTTACTAGATATATGATATACTATAATTTGTTATAAATAAGTTATTATGATGACTATCCACATTCCAACTCCCATCTCTTCATATGCTTTGTATTAATGTAAGAGCCTTATAAATAGAGGCTTCATGTAATTGTTATGTGACACACTCAAAGAATAAGACTTCTCTCTTCTATCCATCTCTAAATCTTCCTCTAATCTTTGTTCATAGTTCTTATATTTTGTATGCTAGTAGGCCGTTGTTTTACAAAACGTTATCAGCACGAGTTGTTTTTAGAGTTTGATGAAACTATCATATGTGCTCAATAAAACTATCGTACAAGTAAGTTTTAGGTTGATTCATTTGTTAGTTATTGATCTTGTATTTCTTATTAATTTCTTGGATGAGTACGTGCCATTTCTTTTCTTATTGTTATCATCCAAAACTATCTTCGATATCACCATCAAATGGTTTGGAAAAACGAATTCTCAAATATCACAAACTAAAAACTTTTTGGATCTTAAATATTAATTGAAATCAATAAGATTTTATAAAATTATGTTAAATAAAGTTTTTTTTTTGATGAAAATAATAAAAAAAAAAAAGAAGGAATATTGTGATTGTAAAACTTCACTTCTCTAATTAATTATTTAGCACTTTATTTATTTATTATTATTACACCCTTCTAATATGAAATCTTTTACTAAAGAAATAGATGTGTATTAGAAAACCACTTCTTGAAAAAACTGACGAATTGCAATGGGATTAATATTTATGATACAATGTCACCCATAGACTAATTTGTTTGCGAGATTATGTGTTAACTAAATTGTTTGCATGATTATGTGTTGAACGATGGCATCTTTCCAAATCATGCATATACTAATCCTATAATTATTGTTATCGCTATTGTAATCGTGATTAATCGTATGTAGTTTTATTCTTTGGGTGATTTTAATTAATGAGTGTAATAGTTTAATATCATCAAGATACATGTTAGATTGGAAATTTCATGTATTTATCTATAAATTGTATTAACATTTCTCATTAAATACATATTGAATAATAATGGTTTATAACCACTTAATGATTTTGATGTTTCGTATTCATAACTCATATAATAAGTAATGTATTTTATAATATGCATTATTATTAAAGTGGTTTTGCATTTTCATAAACTTTATCAAAAGATGTATTACATGATTGGCTGTATAGATATCTTTAGAACATACGTATGCATTGATGAGGTCACACATTTTCTCATGAACTTAGTAAATGTTAATTTTTGATGGATATGAAATCATATAAAAGAAAAATAAACTTATTTCAAATGGTTTTTATTTCAGTATTATTACTATTGCAATTTACCACAACGAATATAATTTGTTTTATATGAAGGATAATAAATTCTATGGATATCGGTGAATGTTATTATATTCATACTTAAATACTAATATTTGAAATGCTTGTATTAAAAGGATATGTTTATATGGACTTGAACATATGTTATTAAAACATTGTTTGGACTTGATGGAGATATTTGTTTATTTTTCAAGTTAGAGTGACAAATACATGCATAAAGATCATACTTGCGATAAGTTATATTGTGATAAACAAATACATAAATTATATGTTTTTCTTTTAAATGATAAAACACTTTATTTCACAAAGATTGTACCATAACTTGTTTTATTTGGTAACATGTTGTAACATCATATGTTGGATTATGTATACAATTGACTATCTTGTATTTTATATGCTATCATTTACTTAGCATTGAACAAAACAAATAAAACAAAGTTATGGTTTATTATCACTCTCATGAATGATTTACATTTGACATCCAACGTGTCTTACACCTTGAATCTCATTATCATAATATAAAAGGTCGTAAGATGTTGGGCTGATAATATTATATGACTTGGACATATAATTACTTCTCCATGGTTGTTATGTGAAGAAAAGTTTATATATGACGGAAATTGGATAAAACAAATTTTGTTTGTTTGTCAAACCTTAAAATATGCTCATGAGGTGGCAAGATTATTAAAGAATATATAAGGTTTGAAATGACCACCATGAAAGTGGTGTAGTTCTCATCCATTCCCTGAAGTGAATGTGATGAAAAATGATCGGTATAAAGGTTAAAGATCATGTACATAACTAAGGAAGTTGTAATGATTCCACCATGAAAGTTTTGTGGTTATAATCCATTCCCTGAAGTGAATGCGATGCTATAATAAAATCACGATTATGGTAATTGTGAAAATTGTTATGTTGCTCATGTTAATGAGACCAGTGTTGTTAATAATATGATGATTACAAAATGATCGTTATAGAAGTTATGATCATAGTAAACGAAAAAGTTGTAATGATCATTATGTTCATAACAAGATCAGCCTTGTTAATACTGAATGTGGAAATTTTAATGATCATCATGTGGATAATAAGATCAACGATGTTAATATTGAAATCGACCACAAGAAGTGGCACACTAAGGAAGTAATTATAAGAGAATAAGATATATTATTCTCTCGTATTTCTTGTCGTGTATTAGACAAGAAAGAGTGTAACATGTCTAATAATTTGTCACATATGAGATGTGCTCATGAAGTAACCATATCATTAAGAGAGTATGAAAAGTTTGAAATCATCTCATATTCTTGTGATCGAGTAAATAATGAAAAGTTATGAAGCTTGTTTCGCTTATACTCCATTCCCTGAAGTGAATGTGACTACATATTGATCATTGCAAAGGTAATGATCATGGACATCATTGAGACATTTGTAATGATGAGATCGACCATTGGAATTATAATGATGGTCATGTTAATAATGAGATGATGGTTTGAAGATTTCATACATACTCTCATATCTTACGTTTGTATTACATACGTGCAAGTAATACATATTCGACCATAAACTAGAAGTTTAGTTTGTGGATCATAATTATTTAATTAGTTGGCATGACCGGTAAGACCACACCGAGTCGATGATGATGTGAACATAATGAAGAACTTAAAGATTCTTCCATCTGATACAAAGCATGTAATGTTTGCTCTTAAGCACAATTATATATTTTGGAATTGATTAAAGGATACGCATATCCTAACATGATACCAATTAGTATTTAAAATCGATGCATCGTCTAAATGGTTATCAAGTTTGCAACCTGAAGTTTGCTTGATTTATGGCTTAGCTAATAAGATAGCAAGCATATTATTCTAGATTGGCATATTTAATCAATTCACAAGATAATAATGATCATTGGAATAAGTGTTGAACTTCATATAGCTTATGTTCATAAAAATATTGCTTTCATTGAGATGATCACTAAAACGTCTACTATTGATTGCAATGTCAATGATCATAAAAGCAAAAGTTCATGTTTACATTTAATTTTACATGCAGTAACATTTATTCACATCAGGCCAATACATGGTAATAGTTTCTCCCCATTATAGTTGGTTTTTGGTCAGGAACCAAATATTGCCCATCTAAGATTTTTGTTGGGCGACATATATTGAAATTGATCCACCATGACGCACGGAGATGGGACCTTAAAAGGTGATTGGGAATATATGATGATGATTGGGAATATATGATGGTTTATAGAGCTTTCAACAAGAGATTTATTTACATCTCAGTTAATTGATATCCATCTCAATGGATTAACATTCCCAACATCAGGGGGAGATAAAATGCAGTTGGAAATAGAAATGAGTTAGAATGAAATATCATTGATCCTCGTACTAAACAATGTGAACCAAAAGTTCAAAAGATAATTCATTCACAGAGATTAGCGAATTAGTTACCAGATGCATTAACTGACCTAAATATGATGAATAGCTAATCAAGTCACATATACCAACTGCTAATGCTCCATTTAAGATGAGTGTCCAGGAAGGACAATCGTAAATTGGCAATAAGCCTACTGCACGCCTAAAGCGTGGTAGACTAGTCGATTCCAAAGAATAAAAATCCTCGAGAAATTGGAGCAAGTAAGAAAGATGGTCAAGTCGAGGTTATAGTAAAAAGGTCTCCTGAAGAGACATTAGACATGATGGTTCCAGAAGAACCTCAGGTACCTGAAAATAAAGAGATCTCGTTATACAGTATCATGTCTACGAAATGTATGGAATCGAAATAAAATCGACGTCGTTATAAATTTTATGTAATGTAGCGCTTGAAATGAGGATCAAGATTTAAGATCTGCCTATGAATGGATATAAAGAAATGATTGGCCAAAATGGAAAGACGCAAATATGGCAGAGTTGAATTCTCTATTGAAAAGGAAAGTTTTGGACCAGTAGTCCATACAACAAAAGTTGTAAAACATATAGATATGAAAAGGTCTTTTGTGCGAATCAACATTTGAAAAGAAAATGATATAAGGTAAAATTGGTGGCACAAGAATTTCACAAAGACCCATAATTGAGTATGAGGAGACGCATTCTCTAGCGGTGGATACAGTGATTTTTTCATTATGTTATTAGTCTGGTAATGCAAAGAGAGAATTGAAATGCGTCTAATAAATATCATGATTCACTTGACACTGAAAGTTTACATGAAAATACCTGATGAAGGATTTAATGTGTCAAAATCTTGTAACGTAAGTTCTCGAGAACGTTATGATCGGAATAAAAAGATTCAATTCGACATACGTTATGTTTGTTATATGATTGAATTGAATATAAGTGGAACTCCTCATGAGTATCCTAAAGCAACTGAGTGCTTAAAAGGTAATATGAAACATCGTAGGATGTAATTATTATGCACCAATACACCACAGGTGATAAACTGAACCTGGTGATTATGATACTTTAATGTATAAGAATGGTACAATATATATTGGAGAAATAGATGTTATTGATTTTCCAATTGAAGAGTGAATACACTTGCGTAATTGGGCAAGATGGAAAAGTCCTTGATGGATTGATGATGCCTGTAGCATTGATATCAATACCTTAAGAAGTATTATGTAAAGGTAATATAATATGTATGGACTAAAATAAGCGGGTTGAGTGTTGTATAACTCATGAGATATCCCGATAATGAGCAACATAAGTTTGATTGTATTATCCAGCTTGTATCAAAAATTTCCTTTTAAAAGTTCACTCGCAGTTTACAGTGATAATGTCTGAGCATTATCGAGAGACTCTGTAGAACTTTTAAAAGGGGGATTTTTGAAAGTCCTTGACATGGTGCACTTGTTGCTTGACCTACAATTCGAGTATATATGTAATGATATGTTTACCAATCCATCAAAGTATATCTTGAAAAGATGGTGGGACATTTTACAATGGACATAGCTCATGTTTAAAGTGCATTAAAGGTTGTCCAATTACTTGATATGGAAAATTATTCATTTCATCTCCTACCAAAGTAGAGATTTTCACTCTAGAAGTACCATAGTTAAATATATATGCACATTAGTATATGTCTTGCTAGTTATGCATGATTATAATATCTTTCACTTGAACTTATCGCCACGATATAGCCCATGACAAGCAATCAGACATGGGAATGAGTTAAAACAAATACTTCAGGTATCAGCGATATTTGATTATATTTCACTAACCCATGCAAACAAGTTTGGTTAGTCTTGTAGATGCAGGGAATATAACACATCACATTTGTTGATCTTGTGACATTTATTTACGAGAGGATGCAACATTAGTTCAACTTAAAGAATTGCACTTACGAGAGCATGGACTAAAATTCTGGAATGAAGATCATACATCAACGATTCAACTTAAAGATTTTCATGTCAAGTGATCAAGAACGCAAATCATTGACTACAAAACTTTGAGCAACTTTCTTAGAAGATCAACACCATCATTCAAATGATACATATTAAAATGAGGGGGAGTATTCGACACGTTGCACTCTTTTCCCCTTAACTAAGTTTTGTCCCATTGGGTTTTCTTAGTAAGGTTTTTAATGAGGCAACATACTTGATCTAGAAGTATCAGGAAGAGTAATACGCCCTGCACTCTTTTTCCCTTAGCTGAGGTTTTGTCCCACTGGGTTTTCCTGGCAAGGTTTTTAACGAGGCAGCATCACCAATCGTATACTACATTATTTTCTTTTATCATGTGGATAGTCAAGGGGGAGTGTTATAAATAAGTTATTATGATGACTATCCACATTCCAACTCCCATCTCTTCATATGCTTTGTATTAATGTAAGAGCCTTATAAATAGAGGCTTCATGTAATTGTTATGTGACACACTCAATGAATAAGACTTCTCTCTTCTATCCATCTCTAAATCTTCCTCTAATCTTTGTTCATAGTTCTTATATTTTGTATGCTAGTAGGCCGTTGTTTTACAACATAATTGATTTTTTATAGTTTTTAATTTCTTTGTTAATTTTCAACTCTAACTCGATTATCCTGACTTTCTATAAATATTTATGTATTATTATATATTTCACACATTACAAAAATTATCAAAACCATTCACCACATTACTACTAAATATATAAACATCGAATAAGGATTTCTTACACAAACTAGTTGGGTGACAATTTACATAATTCCTACATTTACTCTAGGATGAGTGCACAAACCTTATTAGTGTCCTTTATATTTTAGGACTCGAGAAGGTTCGATCTGTTCAGTTTCACTCCCTCCAAGAAATACATTATACTACTACTAACTATGTGAGTATATCTTTCCCTTTTTTCATGTTTTACTCTTTTGGGCTATTCATGTACACTATGACTAAATATTATTCTTTCACTAAATGCAATTCTCATGTGTGTTTACTTTATGTTAATTTGTGTGTCTATAACTTGTCAAAATCATTAACCTTTGATGGCTTGGCATTTCAATGAATAGTACTATGGTATATACCCTTGTGACTCTGTTGAGAGTCCTTGTCATTGCTATATATTTCACTAGTTTTTATCCCGGGAGCGTCCCGGGTTGAAATAACTAATATGACATAATAAAATATCAAATATGACAACGTAATTAATAACTTCCCAATATATGATTAATGAATATTATTATTATTATTATTATTATTATTATTAATAAACAAATCTCTGCCATAAGTTATCATATTCTAATATAAAAAAACGAATCTCTGCGCCGGGTATAATGTCAAATGAATTCGAAAGTTTGTAATCGATCATTCTAAAAAGAACTAACATGAAATAAGAAAAAAAAGTTATTTATTGAAATATCAAACGCATTAGTCTAAGTGTTATGTGATGCGTTAAAAAATTCATGGGTATATGATCGGGTATATAGTTCGGGTATTTGGGTATGTTGTTTTGGGTAATCGGGTCGGGTATCACCTAATCCCAGACCCGACCCAAACCCACAATTTTTTAAACTAATCCCAAACCCGACACAATTCTTGTCGGGTTACAAAAAATAGTCGTTTTTTTCTCCGTTTTTATATAGCACTATGGTACTCGTTGGAAAGATAATAAAACGTTCGTTAATTTGGTGTAATTTTTTTCTTTAAAAAATATCGTATATAAAAGATATTAACGTTTAAAAGTTATGGGAGGAAACATGAGAGAGAAAATAATAAAGGTTTAATATTTACATTTAGTAGATTAGGTATTTAATAGATTAGGTTAAACCATATTTATTACTTTTTTTTTAATTGGTTTAGAGTTGCCACATCACATCCTATGTGACATCTCTCAAATAAGATATTGCATAATATCATGACATGTAGGATTATTAGCTTTGCAATATATATATATATAGACTAGCTGATTACCCCGGGAGGGTCCCGGGGTTGAAAAATCTAATTTTACGTGATAACCTATTGCAAATGGCTCAAGTTAACTAACCACAAAATCTCTTAATCATTGCATGTTTATAGTATTATAATTAGTAATAACTCATATTCCCTAATCTAAAACTTAATCAGTAATCATCTAAAGAATCACTTATGTAAGCTGCAACTATTCAAAAACTCATCACATCTCTCTAATTTCTCACATTCTAATGGCTCTTATAATTCCTAACCTAATCAACTAAACAAACACTTAAGTTGGAAGTTGTAACCATTGCATCTCATTATGCCACGTGGCATAATCAAGAGATGGTTGAGGCCACAATTGAACGCCATGTCAGCAACCATCAATTCTTCCTGGGAGCGTCCCGGGGTTGAAAAATATAACCATTCTAATAATACTAATACTAATAGTAATAATTATTACTCTTGTAATTAAATAAATAAAAAAATAACCATGCTATAAGCTGACACCATGTGTTGCAGTGTTGCGCGATTCTTTCTCCTAGCTTCTCTTGATGAAGTATACCTAGTAAATTCCAATGGTAACATGGCGATTGGGCTGATTTTCAACATCGTAGATAAGAACCTGGTTTAAAAGAAAAAACATGATTAATGAATAACATGAACACGTTGTGTGTGTTTTTTTTTTTGTATGAACGAAACCCCACAAAAAATAGTCGATTTTTTCTCCGTTTTTTATATAGCACTATGGTACTCGTTGGAAAGATAATAAAACGCTCGTTAATTTGGTGTATTTTTTTCTTTAAAAAATCTCGTATATAAAAGATATAAACGTTTAAAAATTATGGGAGGAAATATGAGAGATAAAATTTTAAATTTATTTTTAAATTCTTTTTTCCTAAAATAACTCAATTTAATTAAAAAAGGAAACAATTGAAAAACACAAAAAACTCTCCATTATGATGCCACGTGGCACTCTCAAGGGGAGGTTGAGGCCTCCATTGCACGCCACGTCAGCATATACGTTTTCTTTTATATATATTAATAGATTAATAGATTAATAGATAATAGATAATAGATAATAGATAATAGATTACTACTAGCGCATACTATATATATTTCCTTTCTTTACATAGGGTTGATTTTGAACGGATATTAATTATTACATAATATATATATTTTTTATGAAAACCGAATATAACACCTATTAAAAACATCGGATGTTAAATTACTTTAAAATAAATTACTATGTTGTAAAAAATAAATAGTGAAACTATGACCAATCAAAAGCAATTATTATTCAAGTTGGATTCAATTACCGCAGCAACACCAATATAAAATAATGAAATATAAGGTATATTAAAATTCCATTAAACCATAAGGGTTATAATGTATTTTTATCAATACTATAAGGAGAAAGGTAAAAATTATTAATACAGGAAAGAAAAATAAAAGTTATCAAAAGAAAAGTAAAACATGAAATAATTTTAGACAATATGACGTTGTATTGATATGGCTGACCTTGTTAGGTTAGTTTATAAATAATAACTAGTTGTATAAAATCACGCGCGTTGCGCGTTTTACAATCGAGATTTAAATGAGGTGTTGATCAATCAATGAATTATACAATCGAGATTCCATTTTGGTTGTAAGGTAACACATGAAATTTGTAACAAAATTACATAATATTATGTTATTTATATTAACACTATATAATATAATAAAGTTTTTGAATACAATAACATGAATAAAATAATAATGAAATTGCATAATATTATGTTATTTAGGGGGTGTTTGGGATTGATTATTCAAAATAGATTATGCGGTTTGAAAAAGCAGGGATGGAGCTACTTATAGATTATTGTGTTTTGGTAGCCTAAAAAACTGATTATCTATGTTTTCAAAATGCAATCCCAAACACTAAAAACTGATTATCAACAATTTTAAAACGCAATAATCTAAAAATCATATTCAAAACGCAATCCCAAACACCCTCTTATATTAATAGTATATAATCATAATTGCAAAAGTCGTCCGAGTTGACCGATTACTCGCCGAGCACTCGCTACACGGTGGGTCACCGAGTATAGCCGAGTTGGCCGAATATTCCGAGTACTCGCCCGGATAGACCGAGTACTCGTAACTCCCCAGTTGGATGAGTTGGTAGCGCCTAGCGAGTTCTGAAACCATGTATAGTTTTTAAATAAAATAATATGAATAACATAATAATATAGTTAAAAAAGTTTTTGATTAAAATAATATGAATAAAATAATAATATAGTTAAAAAAAATTTAAATAAAATAATATGAATAAAATAATATATAGTTACTATTTATTTCAAGTTACTATTAAGTTTGTTTATTAATAGTATATAATTACAATATATTAATTTTACAACTCATTTGAATAGTATTTCAAATAAATAGTAAAATTAATAATATTTTATTTATATTATTATTTTATTTAAAAACTTTATTATATTATATACTATTAATATATTATACCGATCTTGACAATACCGATATCGAACGATACGGTATCGGTTCGGTATTGGTACGGTACTGGTATGGTATCGGTATTTTACCTTAAAATACCGATACCGTACCGATACCGATAATACCGAAACCGAAAATCCATAAATATGGGTACCGATACCGATCCCGAAACCACTCGGTTCGGTATGGTATCGGGATCGGGACGGGACGGGATCGGTATTCGACCTTGTATGCTCATCCCTAATTAATATATTATATACTATTATTTTATTCAAAAACTTTTTATACCGATCCCGACAATACTGATACCGAACGGTACGGTATCGGTTCGGTATCGGTACGGTACCGGTATGGTATTGGTATTTTACCCTAAAATACCGATACCATACCGATCCCGTACCGATACCGATCCCGAAACAAATCGGTTCGGTATCAGTTCGGTACGGTATCAGGATCGGGACGGGATCGGTATTCGGCCTTGTATGCTCATCCCTAATTAATATATTATACTATTATTTTATTCATATTATTTTATTAAAAAATTTTATTATGTTATATACTATTAATATAAATATATAAAATGAAATCTCGATTGTACAATTCATTGATTGATTAACACCTCATCTAAATCTCGATTGTTAAACGCGCAACGCGTGTGTTTTTTTACAACTAGTTCAATTTATTTATCGGATTTATGAGGCACGTTTTATTAACGTGGTCCTGTTTACACACACCAACTTGTTGCTTTTTAGTCGTCATATCTTTGAATCCAATATGAATCTTCCTATAATCGTGTTGGCTAGAATTTTGGTTAAATTAGTTTTCAAAACATTTGGCTATCTATAGTTGAAGAACGCTATCCCACTTGTACTACAATTAGTTAACGGGATATTCTACAGGGTTTATCCTTTGCTAAACATTGATGACCGAGACCTGTAAAGAAAGAAAAGTTGTATGGAAGTGAGTGCTAAGAATTAAGAATTGCTTCTTGCTTACAGACACAAAAATGGTGGTGAGACACTGAGCATTTGTTTTCAGTGTTAAGCCTTAAGTATCCATCTAAGGAGAAGAAGTTCTTCTTAAATAGGACTCACGTGGGCCATCATCATCAACCCCTAACCTGAAATGGGTGTAAGCCTAGTTAGGGGGTACCTCCACTATCCAAGCCCAATATTAGTATATGACAAACTAAAGTATTAACCAATGAGAGAGATGAACGGCTAACTGCCTTGACCTGCTCGACGTGGCAACATTTTGTTAGTGACTGCTCTAATGCGAACAAGGCCTCTGATTGGCTACATGTCCAAGGCCTCTGATTGGCTGAGTGTCCTTTTCATATTATACCATTGTCTCATCTTACGCTGACCGTTAGTGGAGGTTGTTGATGACGTGGCTACTTGATTTCTGATTGAGCGATCAACGTTGGCATTATACTTGTCCCTATATGTTCAACACAATCGTGGGACGTTGCCTGTCACCAGCGCTTACATGCTCTGATTGGCCATATCTTATTGAGATGTTGGAATCTTCTTGCTAGGGTGTCACACCACGCCAATGGCGGAAACACGTGGCGCAACGCTCGAAAGCATATCAAAGTCAAGATTAACACAAACTATATTTAATTAGAAAAGATCAATTTATTAGAATGTCGAAAATGAGTATCTCGTTCCATTATTGCCCAATGCATTACATAAAACGATAAACATTAAGTTTTCATTGTGGGGTATTTCCGTTTATGTTCCAACCCGATGGTAACAAGGAATGAAACCCCGACCAGTATCCGACATTCCGAATTCCACCGCACTAGCCCCATATCTATCCAGCACTTAGTTACCTGAAAGATATGTTTAAAAAGACGTCAATATATAAAATATTGGTGAGTTCACAGGTTTTAGTTACACAACAATAACATTTTCACAACCATCGACTCGACTCACTTTACCGTATAATTACTTTCCCATTAAGTAATTATACTAGGATCTTGTCAATCGATATCCCGTTTTTACAACCTGTGCGAAACCTGCACAATTTGTGGCCTTTGTAAGGAGTAGCTAGCTCCTACAAACTATAATGATGAGCAACCCCTTGAGCCCCATAACCAAACCAAGACTGATAATAATGCCCCGCTCCAAGTCGTTACTCGGTTTCCCACGACTTAAGTTCAGAATATATGCACCCCAGGCATAACCTAATGCATAATCGACGCTATCGATTAGGGGTGGGCCTTGTCAGGCACCAATAGTACTATCCAAATATTCTTTCGGTTTCATTTCCCTGAATTAATGATTACGGAAGAGAGGACTCAACCCCGAGTGGCGATCACTGCTCAAGTACTCATCATACCACTTATCACATTTTATCCTTTGAAAACCTTTTCAACATGTGACAATATTTGACCAACATATCCTTCCCCCAGTTAAAACAGTAAAATGGGGCCGTGAAACTCACCTGAACACTGTCTGGCTCACTAGGTAGATAGCATAGAGGGTCTCGCACCTACAAACGTCCTGGACGTATGAGTCACTATTCCTATAGTGCATGTGCCTTGGCAAGTTGTACACCCAACTCCCGACCACAAGTTATTCCAAATCCCGTTTAATTAAGCGCGTATCCTAGGTTTCGTTGGCGTTACATTACCCTTTGTGTTACAAGTTATATATTACTCTTGTTAATATTTCCTTAACTTGTATTTTATTATCATCGACTCGACTTCACTTAACATATAATTATTTTCCCATTTAAATAATTATACTTAAGATCGCATCGCTCGATATAATATATATTTCAATACCCGACCCGACTCACTTTGCCGCACATTTGTTTTCCCATTTAAACAAATATGCTAAGATCTTGTCGTTCGACTGTATATTCTTAACACCCGACTCAACTCACCATACCGTATATTTATTTTCCCATTCAAATAAATATACTAGGATCTTGTTGGTACGGCATACACATATATATATCTTTGTCTTCTCGTCGCGGCTTTCCTTCCCACATATCTACTTTCCCATTAAGTAGATATACTAGAATTTTGCCGAGACGAGCGTACATATATATAAATGTGTAATTTTTCTTGTTAAGTATATACGTTTGTTTTAATGTCTTATTTGTTTATGTCATGTGTTTTCTCCCACGAATAATTCTCTTAACACTTAGGAAAGTGTTTATTAGTTTTCACCCAATGTATATATATATTTTACTTCCAAAAAAATATATATATTTTCTCATCTTGCCGTAATGGCATTTTTCTCATGTTTTGTCCGTGTACGTTTCGTAAACGCGTCTTAGTTCGATATCTTAGTTTGATTAGTCAATTTTCCAAGTCTTTCCCAACATGTGTTGTATAGAAATATTATCCACATTTCTAACCCATGTTACTTGGAAGATTTGTATTTTAGCCCAACTCGTTAACTTAGATACAAAAATGCTTCCAATACTCTTATATTCCCATTTATATAAAAGTATTCATTTTTGTATAAGTTTCTCAAGTTTGATTAACATTTTTATAAAATCTCTATTTTATAAAAATCCTTATTTTAAAACCCTTTGTATTTTTATAACTTTCAAAAATACACTTTTATACAAAATACCCAAGTATTTCTACTAGTATTTACAAAAATCATCCTTAGACTTTATTACTTACATTTTTGACACCGAACTTTCCACACTTGTATTTTTGGACTAATAGTTTCTAAAATATCCATTTTAGTCCTCTAACTTTTAAAGTTACAACTTTAGTCCCTTAACTTCCAAAAGTTGCATTTTTCCATTATAACTTCCAAAGTTAACATTTTTCACTCAAAGTAGTAAACTTTGAAGATTCAACTTTTTATTGGTAAGTTATTTTTGTATCAAAACACTTATGTTAGTCTTGTATTTCATATGGAAGACTAATTATATGTGTGTTTTATGTATTTGTCCATTTTATCAAAATATCATTCATCTAAGTAAGCTAACTTAGATTTTCCATCTTCTTCATTTATGAACTTCTAATATGTTTTACCACATATTATAACATGAATGATCATAATAAGATGATTTAAAGTCACTTTTAACATATTCAAGTTCATCCCACAATTTTTAACCAAAACATCATCCTACTTAATTTTAAATGCAAGCTTTACATATTTTCAAGATTATATCTCCATCATCATCTAATCCATGTTTTATTTTCATATCTTTAATCTTCCATTTTACACATGTAAAACCTATTAAAGATTATGTTCAAAACCACCTTTTAAACCCTTCATGTACAACTTGCTTCTAAGAACACATACATGAATAATAACAATCAAAAACAAGATTAAGAAGCTTACTACTAGCACAAGGCTAGGGAAGACAAAACCTTGGATTTGAGAGGGGTTTAGTGTGTTCTTCCAAGTGGTTTAGCTCCAAGCTCTTGAAACACACAATAGGGGTTTGGATGATGGATTGTTCTAAGTGATTTGAAGATGTAAAAACTTGAAAGAAGAGTGTGTATGGGGGAGGGGATACCTACGGCTTCAAGAAGAAGGAGAAGAAGAGTTGTTTTGCTTCAAGTGTGCTTGCTATTATCTTTATACAATACTTATAATATCTCCCAAGATCACACTTAATCTATCAAGGATTTGCAAGGATTGTGAAGTACTATGGAAAGCTTTGGAAAGCATGTGGAAGAGGCACATGGCCGTGGGTTTTTAAGGGCCACAAGAAGGTTTGTAATCTTTTCCAAAATCTCTAGTAATCATGCTTATAAATCTAGTGAGATATGGGATCTTTTGGAAGCATGTACACATGAATATCCTAGTGTTTAACTAGTTCACACATGCCTTGGATGATTATGGCCTAAGGGCCGAAATTATGTAAGGGTGGGGGACAAAAGTTGTGCATGCTTGTACCTCCATCTTACACCTTTTGGCTTTAGTAATGCATGCCTTGTCCCCTAGGTTACTAGCTTATGATTATAAACATGTGCATGGACTCCCCAAGACCTCTTTAGGCCGGCCCCTTGGGTTGGTTTGGTGGGGTCCACAACTCCAAATAATTACCCATTATTTGTTATGTTTAATCCCTCGTCGTTCGGGTATTTTTCGGGTTTTAATTGCGCGTTATTCGGACATTAAAAATACCTTTAATAACCCTTAAATATAGTCTAATTTAAGCGTTGATTGGTTATTTAGGCCTTTGCCGGGTGAAATTATGAGTTATACGCGTATCGGGTGCGGTACGCGCGATTTATTCGTTACCGGGAGATTTGTACAAGACGTTTTCATTTATGGTTTTGGAGTTCCAAAACTCATTATATCTTATGGAAATACCCTTTATTTTATATCCTGGGTGTCCGGGATCCTTTTCGTTTATTTAATTATTACCGGGTAATTGCCAACGTCCATACCGGATAGCTTATTCGCACATGATCCAATCATGTTTTACCATTAAACGTATGCATTCCTATGCACTATTTGGAAATTGCTATCTCTTAAGGCCTTGATAATTAAATCACACATAATTGTATTTAATTACGTTAATCATATACTAATTAATCTGTACGGAATTACCTTATTTTTGCCGGTTGTTACATTCTCCCCCCGTTAAGAGAATTCCGTCCCGGAATTCAATTCAAGTTACCCATCACAATAGTATCCTTGAACAGGGCGGGGTGTTTGCGCTTCATGAGATCTCCTGTTTTCCTAGTGAGCCCAGGTTCATGCTCGGCTCACGCTTAGTGCTCTATCAAACACAGTGTCATAGTTCAACTACGACATAAGCTCTTGGTCATCCCACCTTGACATATCTATCGGTTTTCCCGAAATCGTAGAGCTTATTGTCAACCGGACTTCCGCCGGTCGAGGAATTGACCAAAACTTCCTCAGGCCAGACTTGCGGGATTCATTAAGAGTCCCACCAAGCTCTTACGATAGTCCGAGCTTAATCATTACGAGACCAATTTCGATTGATATCTCCGTACCACCGAAGTATTAGGAACTTGTCCTACCACAATATCTAAGCTTATTGACACCTCCTCGGAGTATGACTCTTAGCGAAAACCTACTATTAGACCGAAGTTCTTAAGGCCTACGCCTTGTCTGTATGACTTCTTAATAGGTTCGCATCTCGTCCAAACAGTCTTTAATCTGCAAGATCTACTGGCCATCTCTCGGATAACCTAAACCAGGTTATGTATCTATCTCCGTCTGTCAATCGACGCACTGGAGATTTACACGTATGCCCTCCAAGGGCTTTGAGTAGTATACCCTGAACACTGGGATGCTAATTCCTATCACATAGGAAATTTTGGTGAGGAAGCTCATGGGTTCGATCTGCCACGAACGTCAATCGTGTCAACACGGAACAATTCCGTCAAGTACATTCAATTTGTTCGGGAATGACAAGCCATACTCGTCTCAAATCGAGTATCCCATGCTTGTGTACAGAGTTTGTCGAACTTGAGGTAGAGTGACTACTACAATCCGATATGATGTAGGTCGGCAATTCGGTGTCTAGCCACAACTCTCTCCGAGAGTATAGGTAACTGTCCGTATGCCTCATCTCGAAGCCACAGATGAGTACGGAATGGGAGGGCTCCAAGCAACAATCAATCATTACTTGGGTCACATCTGACCCCGGGACACCACGGGTGTCATGGTGATGTCAAACAGGTGATCTTACCGCATCACATAAAAGTCCCCTTGGACACCTCGCCGGGTATCCCATTTTATTTATCCTTCGGCTCGACTCACTTTACCGTATATTTACCTCCCCATTAAGGTAAATATACTAGGTTCTTGTCGACCGAACAATTACATTCAAAATGGGACTTTATTTCCGTAGAATCCTCTGGGTACTGAATTGCCGCTTTCCTCCTGAGTAATTGTGGTTAATGGTACTAGGACGCTTATTATGGACTGATGGAGGTCGAAAGTTTTTGCGTCGCTTTCACCCCTCAGTCCCCTTACATTAAGCAGTGTATACATGGCGCCCGGGCCGTACAATCCCACAATCCTCGAGTAGTACGAGTCGGCTCACCACCAACGACAAGATGCTTCCAGCACATAGGTCTATACCGAAAAGAGATATATGAACATCATAAATTGTTGTCGCAATGAGCAACGTATAAGGTTTATCATGACATATCAACACGTTGGCCCCCATTGCGACAAGTATACAGAACACCAGTAGCTACCCAAACCATGGGTATCCAGTACCAGTTCTGTTATATGTGCTTCATGGGCACTAGTGTTCTATCGTCAATAGCAACCTAGTAAATCAATTCCGAATAGTACAGGCCACATGCCCTTACATTGACCTTCAGATCTTATGCAGAGATCTGAGTGAAAGGAGTCCTGAAACCAAGACCCTTATTCATCGAAGGTTCCATCCTTTCGGAATCTTGTTATGTAAATGGTGAAATCGGGCCATAGATGCATGCATTTAGCATAGATTTCACATTTGGCTTGACGGCTTCATGTGCTCAAGTCGTTACTTAAACAAGCGAGCGACTGACATCGTACCATGAGTAATAGTCCTGAGCCTTCCCATAAGGCATCCCATTCAATGCCTCAGTAGTCACACATATGGGCGGAATATGTAAGTTTTCAAGCTCGTCCTGATTAGTCCGGTGCCATATGCCCTGACCTGGCAGCTCACATTACTATGGTGCCTCTAACAGCGTCTATCAAGGATAAGGGGGCTTTGCTCTAGTGTGAGCAATGCTACTTAAAGATGACTGGGAACACCACTATCGACTCAAGGTCGAAATTGTATTCCATTGTTCCAAGAATCTACGCCACGACGCCAAGGTAGGATAAACCTTTCATCAAAGGAATAACAACATTAATCGATGGGTCGAGACGATCAACCATCTTAACCCAGTAGTGTGGCACCTCTAAAGAGTAGATAATGCTGCACGCCCTTCTGGATTCAGGGTTCATAAAACCTCTTAATCATGTACCAGGGACCTCACCAATGCATGCCCATGGGTGGGTCCACGACGGTATTCCCATAACCATCGGTATGGTACGTATGACTCCAAATGAATCCACTGGTGCGAGCAATAAATGATTTGAACCTTTCAACTCTTGCTAGTCCCAAGGGTATAGATCATAATATCGCTCATAAATTCTCGATACCTTCAGGTTCGAGACGTATTCGAAATCCCTTATCACAAAGGCAAGTCTCGCCTTGTCACGTGTAGATCACAGGGTTTCTCCCCGACATCGATTTGCATAACCGATCGCTGGGCGACCAAATTGCACGTAACAGGTTAGTGCTGGACATAGCGTCACTGGTGCCTCGGATTCCGAAGATGTGCCGCTCACGAAGAGCGTGAGCATATACAGGGGTCGGCACATGACTCGGTCACCTACTCAGACGACCACGAGATTCAGACTTTAGGGGAATACACACGTAATCACTAAGGCTAGAGTGTCTAAGCACGACTTTTAGAAAGTCCGTTGGACACCTGGAATCCTACATAATCAATGTCGGCACTACACCATCAAACAAATAGAACAATGACGGCACGAGGGGTTTAGGTGATGTCTCCATTCCGAGTGAAACAAGAGCGATGCAAACGACAAATCATCACGTCATCGAGGTAATCCAACAGCTGTAGCAATACGCCCTCTGAGCAACACGATAGTAGAAACAACATGGCAATGTCAGCAACATATTCACGAAGCACATCAACTAGGGTACACCGCCCGGGAGCGACACGAAGATCGAGAAGCATGACGACAAGGCAACACTGCAACAAGAACCGCATGACACAGAAAAATACGACAGCAAGGCTACACTACTGCAGGAGCAGTAAACACTAGGAATGCATCATCGGCGATGCAGCGCAACCACATGGATACTCCTAGCAAAATAATGCAACAACGAGCATGCACAATGGCTGGGGGTAACCCAGCAGCATGAATGCATTCGTCAATATGACGCTTAATATGTAAAATCCACAGCCCACATCACAAAAAGCTTCGTTATGATGAGCACGCATCCCCGTGCGTCTCAGATCACTTGTGGAGGTGGTAATTTCATCCGTTCCTTCGACCTTGAGCCTAACCTCCATAGGCTCAATGGTAGGACTTGGTTAGATTGGTTGGCGCATCAGCCGTCATAACATAAATGGGAATGACGGGTTCCACATAATTTAGCTGACTTCTAAGGTCGATATTGTCCATAGAGAGGACGACCGTCGGCTTGTTATGAGTCACTCGAACAATGGCAACAGAAACATCGACAGTTTCCACTGAGGCCTGAGAACCATCGACAATGTTAGGCTTCCTAAGAGCCCAAGGAATGATAACTAGTAGTTCAATGAAAGCCTCAAAAGAGAATGGAATTAATAACAACAAACTCCACAAAGACACATAGATGGTCATAGCGGCCTGGAAAGGGTCATAGAGGCGTCTTCGTTAATATCATTCACTTCTGCAGGAGCCTCAAATAGGTCAACAACGTCAACCCGAGCAGAGCCATGGAACAACATCATCAAGCCCAACATGGACTGTACAGACAATGACAACAATGAACTTAACAACAAATATAGAAACAACGACATCAAGCCCGATAAGTGCTATCAAACCACTGACAACAACAAACTCAGCGAGAGCTACACACTTAATAGCGTCAACAGGACTTGCTCGAGCCATAGGACAATAACAGGAGTAACAATGTCAGGCTCGACCGGGGTCTTAGACTCGTCGAAGCTATTATATGCGTGGTGACTGGTATCCGTAGGACCTGGAAACCAACCTACATCTTTCCCGATAACAAGGATTGTGATCACAACGAGCATAGCAAGTAGAGGTAGAAGGATCACGATTTATCGATACACCACGATAAAATGAAAATGATACCGACTCTGGCAAACCAGCCGAGTCATTCTTCTCATTAGGGGCTCCTTACATGCTATCTAGCACCGATAGCAATTAGCTGTAATGCCTCCCTGTCACTTCAAGCGAGGCCGGTGAACTTTCTTCCTGATAGGCCATGCCGTGAGAGTATCGAAATACGGCAAGAGATTAGACAGGTCACCGTGTCCACAACGAATGGACCTTGCAACCTTAGTTTATAAGTCACCGCAACGTCTCAATATCTATGGGGATTGATGGAAACACCTCGCGTCAATTGCCGCCCCTAATAGATTACTAGTCTCGTCGTCATGACGAGGGTGACGAACGTTATTGCCACAAGGGCAATGGGATTTTCCGTCCCATGGGTAAGTTTACCAGATAAACGTGACCACTTCCAGTAGTCCGTCATTCGATTTTCGAGGGGGGGGGGATTTCAATGTCAGCAAAATGCGTCTTGCAACATTCTGACAATCACAGAACACTCTTACGATTACGATTCCCAAAGTGTGGTTCCACTTTCTAGGATTTATGACGGATTCAGGCACAGTACATGTAACGAGCCTACTCTGGCGTTCCTCGACTGAAGCGAGACCACCAACAATCCTTGAAAAAAAACAAACAGGAGGTAGATAGAGGAGTCTTATGATAACCTTTGCACCTTAGGAAGGTAGTATGACATAAGTACCAACATGCTGAGTCCATCACAATTCATCTTCCGAACACGATCCAGCGCTATTGTAAAGGTTGTTAATCTATACTTGAATACTCGACACACCGAGTAGTGGCTTCACATGAGTTAATCGTATGCACTTCCGAGTGAGTCCATCGCCAAATGTCGACTGGGGCTTGCTGTTCTACTATACGCCATCATCTTAACACTGGCAGCAATGCCGCGGTCGTGATTAGTGCCCGAATTTTTTTTTTTTGACATCGTCGAAGTTTATCACAGTCCTATGACTCATGGATGTGCAACATGGCAAGCTGATTTCACCATCAGTCCATGTCTGCATAGATACAACCAACACTGTCGATTCAGACGAGGGCTATCGAGCCTTCTAGATAACAATGATCAAGCTTCCTAATCCCGTAACTTCGATTCTGTCTCCCTACTGGAGAAGAAAAATATCCAACCCTTGAAGACAACCTGGGCATGCGTTAGGTCGAACATGACTTATTCACCATGATAACACCGCAGCACACGGCCACGAGTCTCATATCTAATCCACGCAGGGTCCCGTTCTCTAGACGCCCTAGTCTAGCAGGGACGCACCCTAAGTCTTCACTGGGTTCCAAGTTTAGCATTCCTCGCATCGTTCCAGGCATTTAACTCCTATGCAAGGGAGTTTTCGTCTCCCGTCTCTATCCGATGCGAAGTTTTACGTCAGATTGCTCAAATGAGTAGACGTTCGAGCTCTTCCGTGCTCGTACCTTAAAGGTGATGCCGAAGAAAGCTCATTAGGTTTGCTAGGATCGAACTCAAGGAACATCGGCGAAACCTCCCATTTAACCCATTGGTCAATCAAAACTAAGACTGAATCTAAAGAACAAGAACAACTAAGACAAGGAGTGATCACCAATCCCGGCCCTAGCGCCCACCAAGGTTACCGTGCACCCCAACTATTATTACGTGTGCACCCGTAATGATAATTTGTGTTGCCAGGTAATCTTGTTGCCCGCTAGTCCCGAGCTTCCTGATCCAAAACCGAGATTTCATTCCACAAAGACTTGATCTAGTTTCGCCTCCAAATCATAAACAACGTGGCGACCTCCATTAACGCGATAGAGGTTAGTCCTTCCGATCATCCCGTCTACAGGCAAGCAGGTAGGCTCCTCGTAGACCACAGTATCCTTCCTCTTGGCTGGTACCGGTGATCGATGCAGGAGCGCGGACTATTGTGAAGCGTGATACAACAACCTTACTGGCAAAATATCCGTACTACGTATATGTATTAACTTAACCTTAGAAAACCGGATTCCTATGCAACATAACATCTTATCCGCATTTTATAATACTTCATATATTGACACACAAGGCTAGTCGGTCGGAATTTCCCCTTGTACAATCCATGTACAATTTCTTTCTTTTCTGAAAATATTTCGTTGTGTTTTATTTTTGAAAACTCCGTTTTCGAGCCAAAACCGGTTATAGTCTAGATTTTTCAAAAATGCTAGTTCGCTACAACCTTGGCTCTGATACCACTTCTGTCACACCACGCCAATGGCGGAAACACGTGGCGCAACGCTCGAAAGCATATCAAAGTCAAGATTAACACAAACTATATTTAATTAGAAAAGATCAATTTATTAGAATGTCGAAAATGAGTATCTCGTTCCATTATTGCCCAATGCATTACATAAAACGATAAACATTAAGTTTTCATTGTGGGGTATTTCCGTTTATGTTCCAACCCGATGGTAACAAGGAATGAAACCCCGACCAGTATCCGACATTCCGAATTCCACCGCACTAGCCCCATATCTATCCAGCACTTAGTTACCTGAAAGATATGTTTAAAAAGACGTCAATATATAAAATATTGGTGAGTTCACAGGTTTTAGTTACACAACAATAACATTTTCACAACCATCGACTCGACTCACTTTACCGTATAATTACTTTCCCATTAAGTAATTATACTAGGATCTTGTCAATCGATATCCCGTTTTTACAACCTGTGCGAAACCTGCACAATTTGTGGCCTTTGTAAGGAGTAGCTAGCTCCTACAAACTATAATGATGAGCAACCCCTTGAGCCCCATAACCAAACCAAGACTGATAATAATGCCCCGCTCCAAGTCGTTACTCGGTTTCCCACGACTTAAGTTCAGAATATATGCACCCCAGGCATAACCTAATGCATAATCGACGCTATCGATTAGGGGTGGGCCTTGTCAGGCACCAATAGTACTATCCAAATATTCTTTCGGTTTCATTTCCCTGAATTAATGATTACGGAAGAGAGGACTCAACCCCGAGTGGCGATCACTGCTCAAGTACTCATCATACCACTTATCACATTTTATCCTTTGAAAACCTTTTCAACATGTGACAATATTTGACCAACATATCCTTCCCCCAGTTAAAACAGTAAAATGGGGCCGTGAAACTCACCTGAACACTGTCTGGCTCACTAGGTAGATAGCATAGAGGGTCTCGCACCTACAAACGTCCTGGACGTATGAGTCACTATTCCTATAGTGCATGTGCCTTGGCAAGTTGTACACCCAACTCCCGACCACAAGTTATTCCAAATCCCGTTTAATTAAGCGCGTATCCTAGGTTTCGTTGGCGTTACATTACCCTTTGTGTTACAAGTTATATATTACTCTTGTTAATATTTCCTTAACTTGTATTTTATTATCATCGACTCGACTTCACTTAACATATAATTATTTTCCCATTTAAATAATTATACTTAAGATCGCATCGCTCGATATAATATATATTTCAATACCCGACCCGACTCACTTTGCCGCACATTTGTTTTCCCATTTAAACAAATATGCTAAGATCTTGTCGTTCGACTGTATATTCTTAACACCCGACTCAACTCACCATACCGTATATTTATTTTCCCATTCAAATAAATATACTAGGATCTTGTTGGTACGGCATACACATATATATATCTTTGTCTTCTCGTCGCGGCTTTCCTTCCCACATATCTACTTTCCCATTAAGTAGATATACTAGAATTTTGCCGAGACGAGCGTACATATATATAAATGTGTAATTTTTCTTGTTAAGTATATACGTTTGTTTTAATGTCTTATTTGTTTATGTCATGTGTTTTCTCCCACGAATAATTCTCTTAACACTTAGGAAAGTGTTTATTAGTTTTCACCCAATGTATATATATATTTTACTTCCAAAAAAATATATATATTTTCTCATCTTGCCGTAATGGCATTTTTCTCATGTTTTGTCCGTGTACGTTTCGTAAACGCGTCTTAGTTCGATATCTTAGTTTGATTAGTCAATTTTCCAAGTCTTTCCCAACATGTGTTGTATAGAAATATTATCCACATTTCTAACCCATGTTACTTGGAAGATTTGTATTTTAGCCCAACTCGTTAACTTAGATACAAAAATGCTTCCAATACTCTTATATTCCCATTTATATAAAAGTATTCATTTTTGTATAAGTTTCTCAAGTTTGATTAACATTTTTATAAAATCTCTATTTTATAAAAATCCTTATTTTAAAACCCTTTGTATTTTTATAACTTTCAAAAATACACTTTTATACAAAATACCCAAGTATTTCTACTAGTATTTACAAAAATCATCCTTAGACTTTATTACTTACATTTTTGACACCGAACTTTCCACACTTGTATTTTTGGACTAATAGTTTCTAAAATATCCATTTTAGTCCTCTAACTTTTAAAGTTACAACTTTAGTCCCTTAACTTCCAAAAGTTGCATTTTTCCATTATAACTTCCAAAGTTAACATTTTTCACTCAAAGTAGTAAACTTTGAAGATTCAACTTTTTATTGGTAAGTTATTTTTGTATCAAAACACTTATGTTAGTCTTGTATTTCATATGGAAGACTAATTATATGTGTGTTTTATGTATTTGTCCATTTTATCAAAATATCATTCATCTAAGTAAGCTAACTTAGATTTTCCATCTTCTTCATTTATGAACTTCTAATATGTTTTACCACATATTATAACATGAATGATCATAATAAGATGATTTAAAGTCACTTTTAACATATTCAAGTTCATCCCACAATTTTTAACCAAAACATCATCCTACTTAATTTTAAATGCAAGCTTTACATATTTTCAAGATTATATCTCCATCATCATCTAATCCATGTTTTATTTTCATATCTTTAATCTTCCATTTTACACATGTAAAACCTATTAAAGATTATGTTCAAAACCACCTTTTAAACCCTTCATGTACAACTTGCTTCTAAGAACACATACATGAATAATAACAATCAAAAACAAGATTAAGAAGCTTACTACTAGCACAAGGCTAGGGAAGACAAAACCTTGGATTTGAGAGGGGTTTAGTGTGTTCTTCCAAGTGGTTTAGCTCCAAGCTCTTGAAACACACAATAGGGGTTTGGATGATGGATTGTTCTAAGTGATTTGAAGATGTAAAAACTTGAAAGAAGAGTGTGTATGGGGGAGGGGATACCTACGGCTTCAAGAAGAAGGAGAAGAAGAGTTGTTTTGCTTCAAGTGTGCTTGCTATTATCTTTATACAATACTTATAATATCTCCCAAGATCACACTTAATCTATCAAGGATTTGCAAGGATTGTGAAGTACTATGGAAAGCTTTGGAAAGCATGTGGAAGAGGCACATGGCCGTGGGTTTTTAAGGGCCACAAGAAGGTTTGTAATCTTTTCCAAAATCTCTAGTAATCATGCTTATAAATCTAGTGAGATATGGGATCTTTTGGAAGCATGTACACATGAATATCCTAGTGTTTAACTAGTTCACACATGCCTTGGATGATTATGGCCTAAGGGCCGAAATTATGTAAGGGTGGGGGACAAAAGTTGTGCATGCTTGTACCTCCATCTTACACCTTTTGGCTTTAGTAATGCATGCCTTGTCCCCTAGGTTACTAGCTTATGATTATAAACATGTGCATGGACTCCCCAAGACCTCTTTAGGCCGGCCCCTTGGGTGGGTTTGGTGGGGTCCACAACTCCAAATAATTACCCATTATTTGTTATGTTTAATCCCTCGTCGTTCGGGTATTTTTCGGGTTTTAATTGCGCGTTATTCGGACATTAAAAATACCTTTAATAACCCTTAAATATAGTCTAATTTAAGCGTTGATTGGTTATTTAGGCCTTTGCCGGGTGAAATTATGAGTTATACGCGTATCGGGTGCGGTACGCGCGATTTATTCGTTACCGGGAGATTTGTACAAGACGTTTTCATTTATGGTTTTGGAGTTCCAAAACTCATTATATCTTATGGAAATACCCTTTATTTTATATCCTGGGTGTCCGGGATCCTTTTCGTTTATTTAATTATTACCAGGTAATTGCCAACGTCCATACCGGATAGCTTATTCGCACATGATCCAATCATGTTTTACCATTAAACGTATGCATTCCTATGCACTATTTGGAAATTGCTATCTCTTAAGGCCTTGATAATTAAATCACACATAATTGTATTTAATTACGTTAATCATATACTAATTAATCTGTACGGAATTACCTTATTTTTGCCGGTTGTTACATAGGGCATGCTGACCGGATGGACATGCGCCTCATTTGTAACACCCCAACCGATGGCGGAAATATCGAGGTGTCACGTAGTGACGATTGTTCAATAGCTCATGGTACTAAAGTGTAAATTTGAATACATTGAATTAAATAGTTTATTACATTGAAAGGAAAAAAAATACAGTATACGATAATTCTAAAGTGTCAAGTCTAACTAAAATAAAATAAAGTCAAAGCTTAAATATAAATCCAAAAGCTTAAAAGAAGCGTCTTAAAATAACCTGAAACATGTACGAAAATAGTATATGTCAATACAAAAATGTATTGGTGAGCATATCCTGTTTGAATACATATAGTAGAAAAGTGTTTAGCAATTCATGTGCGATACCATTTGCAATTTTTCTTTGGAGTTATGCAAAATTAGACTTTTGCGGGCCTGGTGCCACTCACGGGTTCTAAACACAAAGTTCTTTAAAAATGAGCTTCAAACCTCATCCACAAGGAGGGGTAACACCTGTTACCTCTCAATTTTATCGGTGTATTACGAATTTTTATTTAGTTTTTATGTTTTTTTGTATTATGTTACTCCTGGAATTATTTTAACGCTATTCCTCAATTTTTTAAAAACCTAAAACACTCTCAAAGTTTATCATTAGCCCACCATAAAAAAGATAGAAGCCTGTATGTCCATAAGCCATTGAACATTCCATTTGTTAATTATAAGATAAAAGTCCATAAGGCTTAAGCCCAATTAGTTGGTTAAGGGTAGATGTGCACATATCGAGGGTTTTTTTATATCCGGTTCCAGGTAGAGCATGTATAGGAAAATTAGGTATTGAGAGAAACCGGGTAGAGTTTAGGTCATAGTTATCAAAAGCAGCCTTGACCGCCTAGGCGGCCAATTTCCAAGAAGCCACCAAATCCCGCTTTTCCCTCCTAGATAAAGAAAAACCACGATCTGATTTTTAAAAACATAATCCCCTAACCAATACAACTAGTTATAGAGATATATATAAATCTCAATCAAATCTATTTTTGTTTTAAATATCTTTGATTATTAAAACACTTATAGATAAAAACAAATCTGCATATCGATCACTAACTCAGTTCTATTGAATTATTCTTAAACACCTCAACTTATTGATTTACCACCAACTTATTTTATCTGCCACATAGTTATTAAAGGCGTGTTAATTCTTTTCGCAGGTATGGCCAAATCAATCATTTTATATTTATATTATTTATAAGATGATTGTTATTTTTAATGATTTGGTAATTTTTAAATTTTTTATTTGCGTTTTTTTTTCTTAGGCCCACGCCTTTTTTGCGCTTCTTGCCTAGGCCATAGGCGGAGCCTAAGAGCATTGATTGCGGCTCACACCTTTGATATATATGGTTTAGGTACCAGCATTGAGGAGAAAAATTATACCAAGTACCCAAGTAAGGTATGATCGAGTTTGGGTATAACCGGGTAGTCCGGGTATTAATATCTCGTTTTAAAAAGTAAGTTTTTTTATTTTTTTATTTAAAAATTATATTTGGTTTGTAATTTGAAAAAATAATTAATACAAATTACATTATATAAATTCAACTGAACTATGAATCTCATTACCGAACTACAAACTATTTGCTTTATAATATGCATTTTTTTAAAACTTAAATATAGAAGTTGTAAGGTAATAAAATATACTTTAAAATTTGGGTATTAAAAAAAAGCTTGTGTCGGGTACAGGGTGTGACCGGGTTCAGGTATAAAGTATAACCGGTATCGAGTATTTTCGGGTATAAATTGGGTACGGGTACAGGGTCTTGAGCCCAAATGTATACACATTATGATGCAAAAAACAATAATAAGTTGAAAACTCCATCAATATTGAAAGAGATTTATCGATTATTTTGTTTTCATTGTGTGAAAGTACGGTAAAAAATTTTTTAAACATTACCCCTAAAATTTTGGTCTAAATCCGCCATTAAATTCATCCACTTGTAAATTACAAATGCTACCGTCACCGTGGAAGATTAAATTATGTTTTTTTTTTAATTATTGACTAATCTTTTATTAAAAAGTTATTAGATGAAAGAAAAACGATTAATACAACACCCGTCCTTATATCAAGGACGTGTCATTATACTTGGTCTATAAGCATTCTTATCTTGTTATTACACTAACGACCCGCTCACGGCTGTGCGCATATAATGTATATATGTGTGGCCCTTGGTGGACAAAAGTAAAGTTGCACTAATTTTAACGTTATTTTACTAATTTCATGAAAATAACGTAAAAAATGACGGAAGGTTAATCATGAATCAGGTGGTGACATTGATAGCCAAAAGACAAGGCGGTACATGCACCAATCGAGTTTGTCCCGATTGCTAAGTGTTATGCGCCTTATTGTCTAAGGCTTGATACAAAACCACTATTGAGCCAGGGGTCTCACTAGAAGCAGCCTCTCTATTCCGACAGGGTAGAGGTAAGACTGTCTACATCTTATCTTCCTTAGACCCTACCTTAGCTTTTGTTATTGGTGCGATTAACTGAGTATGATGATGATGATGATGATCTTGTTATTACACTAAGGCTGGTGGGTGTGGGGATTGTCCTCGGCCCGTCTTGGGTCGACCGGGACGTCCTGTATCACCCCGTTAAGGCTCGTCTAAATTGTTGAGTTGTGGACGTTTGAGACAGGCCATGAAATGTTTTTTTTCTTCTTAAAAACTTCAACCCTCATTGTTGGCGCCAGAGAAGGAGGTCGCCGGAGAAAACAAAGAAAAATGAATTTGTTTGTTTTTTTTCCAGTGGTTGTGGTGGTTGATAATGGTGTTTTAGTGTGGAGAAGGTGGTAGTGGTGGATGATGTCATGATGGTGTCCATTTGAATTTAAAAAAAAATACATAAAAAGAGGAAGGACTAACTAATGATGACTACCGAAGACCTTTGGTTCATCCCCTTTTGAAGACTACTCTCGTAGATGATGTGGCAGCTAAGGTGGTTCTTAGAGGCCTATCGCCACACCCACCACCCTAATTGTTTATTTATTTAAACAACATGTACTTATTAATATTTCTCAATATAACAACTTATGTTTATTAAAACAAGTTTGTAACTCCAAAATATCCAAACCGCCTATCAACTACGAATATTTAAATATTGACCGGCAAATATAAAAAAGTGTTTTGATGCAAAAAGTGAGCATGTACATACAAACAATTAACTTATTCTTGAATTGGTCCCGCCTAACTATAATGGAAAGTCAGACTTTGCAATTTAAAACAAATAAAATAAAATAAAAATCTAGTGTTGTTGTTATATCTTTGTCATGAAATGAATTAGTAAAACTAATCCGAATCCTAAAATATAGGTGATAATTCAAAGAAAGAAGAGTAAAAGGACTAGTACTTTATTGATTAATTAAATAAATAAATAAATAATCCATCACAGTCCTGACAGAAACTTTCTTCATTGGTGTTCCTAAATATCTCATTTAATTCAGTTTTGTTTTCCATTTCCACAAATTTCTTCTTCTTGTTCATGATTCAACTCTCAAATGGGTGCACCAATAATAATACAACAATTTCTTCTCATTCTCTTCATCCTTTTTTTGTTCACAACTGCACAAAATGATGATGGTACTGTTGTATTACTTTCATATATATATATATATATGTTTCAAATCTTAATTTTTTGATTATCAGGTGATGCTAAGAGTGAAAAAGTATTGACCACTTGAGTCATTTTAATTTGTGTCAATTGAAGGAACATATGTTGCGTCAGTGGTGACCACAACATTGTTTTTTTTTTAACCATGAATCTGATGTTGCAGGTACAATTCTGCGAGCTCTGAAAGATTCATGGCGGAATACACCACCAAATTGGGAGGATAACCCTGACCCGTGTAGTGGTTGGGACGGGATCAGGTGCAGAAACTCGCGTATCATCTCCATGTGAGTCATTCCTCCATTAACTACCATCATCAGGATGTTTCCTCATTTCATATTATTTGAATTTGAATATATATATACTAGAACTTTGGCAAGCATGGGTTTGACTGGTACCCTCTCTGGTGATATTGGTCAGTTAACTGAATTGGAAATTCTGTAAGTATTCCCGTCAAATTGTTAACATGATTCTATATTTTTCAGCTTTATTTTTATTTATTTATTTTTTTCTTTTCTTTGTTTTGGTGTGTATATATATAGAGATTTATCTTACAACCGTTTGACTGGGTCTCTGACTCCACAAATTGGGAATTTGAGGAATTTAAGAAATCTGTGAGTAGTTTTTTTTTTTCTTTTATTAAAATAAATTAAGGTTATGTTTTTCTGATGGTAGATTGATTTTTGGTTTGTCAGGCTTCTGGTTGATTGTGATTTCGGCGGTCTACTTCCAGACACCCTTGGAAATCTACAAGATCTCGTCTATATGTGAGTCTCAGATGTTTTTCCAACCATCTAAATCATTTTGTTTAAATAAGTTGGTATACAACTAAAATCATAAAACTTTTAAAATTAGACAACTATATTTACAAAACAAATTTGAAGTTTCATACAAATTTTGTTTCGAGTCAACCCAACTGCGACCACAAATATCAACAATGCATTTTCGTACGTTAGATAAGCGTGCTTGGTGCGAGTGAGTAATTTCAGATCGGAAGTCTCTGCTTGGGTAACAAAAACAAAAGCTGTGAGCTCCTAATGAGCATATATAGTATGAAAGGCCAAATGTTACAACATATGAAATTCATTTTGCCATGAATGGCGATTTTACTTGATAAAGTATTCCACATTTTTGCTTAGATCGAGGAGGAATAATTCAAGACTCTGAACTGTGTAGGTCTCTGAACTTGAACGCTTTCACTGGAGAGATTCCACCTAGCATTGGTAACCTTGAAAATCTTTACTGGTTGGATCTAGCTGATAACCAGCTCAGCGGAAGTATACCAGTTTCTAGTGGGAACACTCCTGGTCTTGATAGGCTCATTAACGCAAAACACTTGTATGTTTATTCTTTCTTTCTCAATATCAAATCATTTGTTAATATGTTGGTTCAGTTAGGATTCGGCTCTCACTGTATGTCGTTTTTCAGCCACTTTGGAAGAAACAGGCTCACGGGTGGTATTCCAGCAGGCCTCTTTCACTCAAATATGACACTAATTCATCTGTACGTTTCATTATATATAGCACCCATCGTTTAATGGATCAGTCAAACTTACATTCCAGCTTGTTTTATCGCGCAGTCTATTTGAAAACAACCAGCTTACAGGCAGAATCCCCGAAACGCTTGGGCTTGTGAATTCACTAGAAGTTGTGTGAGTACCTACCTATCTATCTATGAACTATGTTAAAGTGTAATTCTTTTATTGTTAACAAAGTTTCTTCAGTATTGACTATGTTACTCAAATTTTGTTCCAACTAAAAAATCCACTTAAGTTTAATACTGTACCATTGTTATGAAAGTTTTCTAAATGTAAAACTTATTTATTTATTTATTTTTTAACTGTGTGACCTAATTGATACACATATGAAACGTGGTTACTATTCAGTGATTATCTTTTTCTACTTTAAAATAATGTGAAAGGTAATTGTGAAGAAAAAAGTTCACAACAACTGTAGAATACTTATTCTTGAGTGGTTTTTATACTTAGAGAAAGGTGCAAGTGACTTTATTGGAACTATTGGAACCCTAGATAGCTAATCGAGCCCGTGGGCTTCCAATAGGAACAATAAGGAAACTTAGTTATCATTTCATTGTTTTATCCCTTATGTATTATAATGTCGTTTTCATGTGACATCAGACGTCTTGATAGAAACTTTCTAACCGGGAATGTTCCATCAAGCATCAACAACCTCAACGGTCTATTTGAAATGTAAGTAAAAGAAAGAAAGAAAGAAATAAAGAATTTAACTTGGTCAACCTTAGTTTTCAGTTTGTTTCATCATCTGATAAACTTGTGCGCAGGTTCCTCTCAAACAACCAACTGACTGGTCCTGTGCCTAATTTAACCGGTTTGAATGCCCTCAACTATCTGTAAGTTGTAACAATTCAAATTCAACCAAATTTTTCTTGATTACAGATCCTGAGTTCACAATGTCGCATTTCAGGGATTTAAGCAACAATACTTTTGAGCAGTCCAATGTTCCTTCTTGGTTTACAACGTTACAGTCTTTGACCACACTGTAATCTCATCTTAACCATTCAAGTCTCTCTCTCTTTTTTTTTTTAATAAAAATGGCAGATTATTTACCTGTTTACAATGTTATGCAGTATGATGAACACTGCAAACCTTGTAGGACAGCTGCCTGCTGATCTTTTCAGCATCCCTCAGTTACAAAAAGTGTGAGTTGAGAATTTGTTGGTTTTTATAGTCATGTTACTTGATGAAATACTAATTATTGGAGACCGATTTTTTTTTTTATCAGTGATTTAAGTAACAACAGAATAAATGGCACCTTGGATCTTGGCTCGAGGCAAAGCAGCCAACTACAAGAGGTCAATTTGCAGAATAATCAAATTGATGTTTTCACTCAAAGTAGAGATTACAATATTCAATTAGTAATGTGAGTTTCCTCATTTCAATGTCTATCTTTCACATAAAATAGTTTCCACATGTTTTCTTTATCTTGATGTACTAAAATTAGGGTGCTAAACGGGCCGTGTTCATGGGTTAGCGGGTTGAACTCAATAATTTGACACGAAACAGAAAGTCATGTGTGACATGTGAACCCAAACACAACACGACAAAAGTGTTTGTGGGTTGATACGGATACGACTGTTTAACCTGATAATTTTTTATTTTTTTAGTTTTTGCATATTAGTGCTTTAAATTAGAAATTTACAACATATAATATAAGTGCATATACAAAACGGTTACGCTAGACAATTCTATGTCAATTTCTATTTAAGGTTTAAATATTGTCTTATAATCCCAAACCGTTTTATGTTATTATTTAAAAACATGTAACGGGTCAACCAATGACCCACAAGGTCAATCCAAACTCAACCCATTTAGCCAAACTATTTTAAAATGGACCTGACTGGTTTAGACTGAATCCAAACCCCTGAATTTTGTCTTAAGGTTTATTCTATGTCATAAATTCACACCCCTAACTATAATGGATCTGATTGTGACTTGTCTGCAGACTTGCAGGAAATCCAATATGTCTGGAAACAGGAACTAGTGGTGACTTTTGCTCTATTCCCACAAGTAATGGTTCTCCATACTCGACACCATCGAACAACTGCAACCCTATGTCTTGTAGGTCGGGTCAAGTTTCAAGTCCAAACTGTAGATGTGCATATCCCTACACTGGCAGCCTTAACTTTCGAGCTACTCCATTCTCTAACCTTGAAAATCGCACTATTTATGAAACTCTCCATAATCAGATGGTCGATTATTTCCGGAGGAGTCAATTGCCAGTTGACTCGCTTTCACTCAGTAATCCTCGCAGAAATTTGGATGATTATCTTGTGATCGACCTACAACTTTTCCCAGCTGGAGATGAAAGGTTCAATAGAACCGGTTTACTTGACATTGGGTTCTCGCTTAGTAACCAAACATTCAAGCCTACCGACAGTTTCGGCACCTACTTTTTCCAAGCTCAAAACTATGATTTTAGTGCTGGTAATAGATTTGCTTCCCTCCAACTCTATATGATAGCATTTAATTTTGAAAAACAATTCCCAATTATGTGCATTCTATACATGTTTATGGACTTTAATATACAAAAACTAGTCTAGAGATTTGTTTCTTCTTTACAGTTATGTATAGTTGGTCACTTAGTAAATCATGAAACCAAATTTTGGTGTGATCTCACAGGAGGAGCAACAGGGGGAAATTCATCCAACACTGGTGTCATCATAGGAGCGGTGGTTGGTGGTTGTGTGCTTGTGGCACTACTGGTACTTGCAGGAATATACGCCTTGCGCAAAAAAGATCAAGCTGAAAGAGCCACTCATGAGAGCAGCCCTTTTGGTAATTTTGCCATGATCCTCTTATTAACTGAAATGGTCATAATCTGGATTCTAAGTGGTTTTTGTAAAATTTATAGCATTATGGGATGAAAACAATGGAAGTGGCGCCGTCCCTCAGTTGAAAGGAACAAAAGCTTTCTCTTTTGAGGAGCTTAGCAAATACACAAACAACTTTTCCGAATCTAACAACATAGGAACCGGTGGATATGGAATGGTAAGCTCGCACATGTGTGTGTATAATCTATTTTGTTCAGTTAATGGATTTAGCCAGCAACAATACATTTTGCCCGACTTTTGATCCATTTCCTTTTCAGTTAAGTACCTTATATAAGTAAAGGGTTTGAACTTTTACATGATGAGTAAATGAGATTATGGTGTGCAGGTATACAAAGGAATTTTACCCAATGGGCATCTAGTCGCCATAAAAAGGGCTACACGGGGATCAACACAAGGCGGGCTCGAGTTCAAAACCGAGATTGAGCTTCTTTCAAGAGTTCATCACAAGAATCTCGTGAGTCTTATAGGTTTCTGTTTCGATCAAGGTGAACAGATGTTGGTTTATGAGTTTATTGTGAATGGTACCGTCAAAGATAGTCTTTCAGGTAACTTTTTCTTTTCACTTAAAACTCCTCATTAGATATTCATTTGAAATTTTAACACAGTGATCAACGCGCATTATACATACATACAGGGAGATCTGGATTTAGATTGGATTGGATAAGAAGACTTCGAATAGCACTTGGATCTGCAAAAGGATTACAATACTTACATGATCTCGCTGATCCTCCAATCATACATAGAGATGTCAAAACAAACAATATCCTGTTAGACGAACGCTTAGTTGCAAAGGTGGCAGATTTCGGGCTATCCAAGTCACTTGGTGATGCTAATAGGACTCATGTAACTACTCAAGTCAAAGGGACAATGGTCAGTATATGCTTTTGATAATTAGTTTCATACCATCTTCAACAACAACGTTAATTTTAAATAATAAGACAAAGTTATGTATGTTAGGAATAAAATCTGAAAAACTATGCCATTTGGTTTGATGCAGGGTTACATGGACCCCGAGTATTACATGACGAACCAACTGACAGAAAAGAGTGATGTTTATAGCTTTGGGGTCGTACTGTTGGAACTAATAACAGCAAGAAATCCAATCGAGAAAGGTAAGTACATTGTGAGAGAAGTGAAACAAGCAATGGACAAAAGTAAAGAGCTATACAACCTGCAAGATGTCCTTGACCCAACCATTGGCTTGACCACCCAACTAAAAGGTTTGGAAAGATTTGTAGACATCGCATTGCGCTGTGTGGAAGAAACAGGAGATCGAAGACCCACGATGAGTGAAGTTGTGAAAGAGATTGAGAGCATTATGGAAATTGCGGGTCTTAACCCAAATGCTGAATCGACATCAAATTCGGCTTCTTACGATTACGCAAATAAAGGAAGTGAACATCCTTATACTAATGACAGTCTTTTTGCTTATAGTGGTGACCATTTCCCTGCAAAGTTGGATCCCAAATAGAAATGTTTGGACAGGTTGTTGGATTGTTATATGTTGTGTTATTTTCTTTTATTTGTGTAAAATGAGAATTAGAAATTATAGAGGTTTTTATGTATTTTTTTTAGTATGTTTATACACTGTACACACAATATTGGAAGCTATTAAATTTTTTTATTTGCCCAATGTAATACTACTACAACATGTATATCCCATATTGGTCGGAAACTTATTGAGTATATATAAGACATAATATAATGAAAACAGCACTAGAGTAATTTGAAGCCAATTTTAAGATTTTATATAGGGGCATAAATTAAAGAGAAAGAATAAGAAGCTTTGTATGTTATCTCTTCCCTAAATTAAAATGTCTTTATGAATAGGCGACGACTTATGGTTTTCTCTTGAACATTAAAAAGTTATGAATCATTAAGAGGCTACCAAACAACCCCTAAATAACTAATATAGTAGTTAAATTAAGTGTTACGCCCTATCAAGGTGGAATCACGGGATGCAACACGAAAAGTTTTCAAGCACATAATTTAATTTAAGCAAACATCTAAATTAAAACACAAATTTGGATACCAAATTCTTAAGAGTTTACATCATCCAAAATAATTGTTTTAAAGATCCAAGATTTCATACTTAAATCCCACAAAAATGAGAGTTAAACAGAAAATCTAGCAAAAGACGGTATCCCATGATGCAAGCTTAAAATTTCCCCAAGTTCCATCCATGCAAACTAATTACCTGAAAAAACATGCATAAAAACTTTGTCAATATGAAGTCGATGAGTTCACAAGTTTAAATCATTGTAAAATGCAAAGTTAATGAAATCTGTGAATGACCAAATCAATGCCCAGCTAAGACAATGACAAATGTGACCAACATGAGTCCGTAACCAAACCTTGATGAGTTGTGTCTAAAGACAATGTATCATCATATGTAAAATACTAGCACTCTTTTATCGTTTGTATCCAGGTTAGAGCGACTAACCAAGAGTCAGAGTATCAACCCAATAGATCTATTCAAGTGTTTCATCGCTAAGTCCATAGCTAATGGTTACAGTATAGGCAAGGTTGTAAAAATCCCGATTAATCACCGATTAAGCGGTGATTAATCTCTAGTCCTCACTTTACTGATTAATTTTGGCTAATCACTCAATTAATCGGTGTCCCGATTAATCACCGATTAGTCAGACCTAAAAACTCAAAATTAGGTAAAAAAATGAATTCGAACGGGTCAAAACTGGAGCAAATCGATCAAATAAAACAAGTTCTTACCTCAAAATTGGATGATAATCCATGTTCTTTAATAATGTTTAAATTGACAGCGGCATAGAAGAGACTAAAAACTAGTCTCTAATCTCAATACCAAATATGGATGAGAGTACTAATTTTGAGTCTATAATATATTTTCATAAAATGGTTAGACATCGCTATTGGAGACTGAATATCATTCTCTAGTTCTTTCATCTATAAAACACATCAGAGACTAAATATGAGTCCCGAATAAAATTTTGAAAATGATATTTGAGACTGATTTTCAACCCCTGACACTTCTCATCAAATGGGAGAACTTGATTAACATAATTGGAGACTGAAAATTAGTCACTAATCATTTCCTTTATCAATAGCCATTCAAGACTGAATATCGTTCCCTAATTAGATCAACTATGAAAAATATTATGCACTAATTTTCAGTCCTTAATACATTTCTTTTATATTAGAGACTAAAGATTAGTCTCAAACACATTTTCACTATTTTTTATTATAAAGGAAATATATTTGAGACTGAAATTTAGTAGCCAATAAATTTCCCTCCAAAAAGCTATTTGGTGCACACATATTTGCAACTGATGTTTAGTCTCAAATAGGGTGCCTAACTATTAGCGACTTATTATTAGTCGCCATAATATGTTGTGTAAAAATCAGTCCCTAATGCTATTAACAACTGAAAAATCAGTCCCAGATACCATGTATTAGAGACAGATTTATCAGTCTCTGATACTTTAGTCCCTACTGATCACTTTTTTTGTAGTGAAAATCGATGAAACTCCATGAACCCTAGTTGTGTCTGATGGTTCCATACGATGAAAGAAGGAATGTGAAAGAAAAAACGGGATATGGTGAACGATGGAAGTGATTAGGGTTATTTAAGTTTAGGTATTTTAATATTTAACTCCCCTCCATATTCACTAATTTATATTTGGCGCCTAAACTCCAAAATTTATACATATAAGGTATAAAATTAGCATTATATATGTATAAATTTGGAAAAATATATATAAAAATCCTATCCGATTAATCCATATTAATCCCGATTAATCCCTAGTCGGTACCCCACCGGCCGACTAGCACCTAGCGAGTTCTACAACACTGAGTATAGGGAAGTAACACGAGGGCTTTATGAGTAGTCTAAAGATATTGTCTCATGTACACATAAGGTCTAAGGGAAATCATTCTAAAACAATTTAAATGTTGCATGCTTTTCCCTAAAAATGAAAATAGTAAAAAGGGGCCGTGAAACTCACATCAAGTCCGTAAAAAAACTAGCAAAGTAAAGCCCGAGATACTAGGATCCGACCTACGTGTGTCCTATGTACAAAAGATATCTTAGGTCTCAACTCGATGATTTATTGCGTATGTTGTTCACCCAACTTATAAAGGTTGCTTTTAATGTTCTTGCTTTTAAGGAAGGTTGTTAACTCGTTGGACCATTTTGTGACTTGTATTTTTAAATAAAAGGTGCTCTTTCTTAATATAGTTAACTGCCATTTTCGTCCCTGAGGTTTGGTCCAGTTTGCTGCTCTAGCTCAAATAGTGGTGTTTTTTTTTTTTTTTTTTTTTTTTTTTTTTTTGCAACTAGACACATGATGTTAGGATTTTGGTGATATTTGTGTCCAATTCACTAACTAGGGGCACTCTAGTCCTTTTGCCTGCAACTTAAAATTTTAATAAAAAAACATATTTTTTCCTAAATAAAGTCGACCCTTACCCCACCCCTCCCCCTCCCCCCCCCCCCTCTCTCTCTCTCACACACACACACACAACTCAAAACACAGACAATCAAATTCTTCTGCAACAACCCAAAAGTCATCTAAATCAACCATCTGAACAACCCTTCTTCTTTATTCTTCCCCCACAATACACACACAGTAATCTCTCCCTCTACAAACACACACACACACACACACCATGTATACATACACACATTGTATCTATACATCCTCTCCCCTCATAAACTCGAATTAATATCAATCGGTTTCCTTATTATTACATACACCACTTAATGCTCAGAAACCCAATAATAATAATAATAATAATAATAATAATAATAATAATAATAATAATAATAATACTTACACGCAACCTAAACCCTACAGTACGACATCGTCCTGGCAACCTAATAAACCTTCATGGACCCACCAACCAGCTGCTCCTACACAGTCATTGACTCTAGCCGGGTCACTGAACGGACCTAGGTCTATAGTGGGAGATATTACCGGACGAAGCTGGACTTTGTCGGTACCACAACATGGTTCGACTATTGGAATTGCTAAGATGAACCCTAATTTGTTTAGTGATTTCGCCTCATCTGTGAGTGGAGTTGGAGTTGGAAGGGGGATGAAATCGAATAAGGATTTTAGCTCTAAGCCGGCTGCTGGCATGAAAGCTGGAAGTAAACTAACTCCGGTGAAAACATCAGGGGATGATGTGTTTCGTACCTTTCAAAACCCTTTAAAAATTAGTGTTTTGCGTTTTTTTGGGATGGGGAAGACGATGTCGTTTTGGACTTCGAGGAGGAGGCGGCGACACTTTCTGTTTCTTCAGTGGTTTGGTGGTGTATGATGTAGTGGTGTTGGTGGTGGTTTTAGAGAGGGAAAGAGGGGGTGGAGATGGTTGGGTTTATTAAATTAGGGTTTATTAGGTCATTTAAAAGGGGGAAGATGAAGAGGCACATATTATTGATTAAAATAATCATAATAGATGAAAGATGAAGACAATCTTTCAGCTAACCTTTTCTTTTCACTTAAAACCCCTCATTAGATATTAAACTGAAATTTTATGTGACACCCGTCGAAATCACAGGTCATATCCGTACACTTAGCTACACGTATACATTGTGCATGACATTACATTTTGCATGATTCATTTCAATTGGGCCATACAGGGTTCCAACAAGTCTATTCCGATGCTTACAGTCTAGCATTAGACACACTAGTCGATACAATTTTGTTGCTAGTCGATTAGTTTACCAGGTACTATAGGACACCACTACAAAACCCTAGTTGGGGATCCACACCATTGAACATAACACTACAATTGCGATCCAATCAAGAACAGAAACAAACAATGTCCACGTACATGAATTATCCAAATACGTTGTCCATGAAAAACTAGTAGTCAAACTAATAAAAAAAAAATATAACGCAAACAATATGCCCACACATGATCCTAACTTCGGTCTTATGTATCCATACAACTACAAGGGTGATTAAATTCCAACCAACATGTGTACATAGACTCCATTCGAAATACATGTACATATACATATGGAAACACATAGACAAATAAATGTTAAGCAAGATTCAAGACTATATATCTATGTATATATGTATGCGATGTACATATATGTGTGTATGAATGCTTGTGACAACAAAAGTCCATCCCCATGCACATATATATATATATATACACGATTCACACACACATATACACAAGTGCATTTCTTGAACATCTCACCTCCCACATACATACATACATACATACATACATACATACATACATACATACATACATACATACATACATACATACATACATACATACATACATACATACATACATACATACATCTCGACACACATGCACAAACTTACACTAACTACCAAGCTTCCCTACGCCTACACCTTACACCAACAAAGAAGGTGGCTCCATTCCAACACATTCCCATGCCATTTTGACTTTCCTAAATTACCTACACCTTTTTCCAACCTTGGATTCATCTATTTCCCATAACCAATCATGGTTGATCAACTTCCATGCATGCAAGACATACACTAAAATGGGAGTGCAACATTCTAACACAAGAATCTAATGGGATTGACTTTCCAAAACCATCCCACAACCCTCCAAAAATCGCTCCCCTCCCTACATCCCTAAAACTCTCTCAGGTCTCTCTCAAATGCTCACTAACCTAGAGGTTATACTAACAAAGATGGGCACCTTTTTCACTTACCCATCCAAGGGAGTTTGACCATCCATAAGTAACTATGGACTCCCACTATATAAGGAGGATGGATGAACACTTGGAACACACCATAACACTCTCCCTCTCCTCTCTCTCCATCGCCGAACCCTCTCCCCCTTTTCTCTTGGTCGCGAGCCACCACCACCACAAAACCATCACCTTCCAAGGGAAATTAGGGTATCAAGGAGCTTAAACAAGGAATTACAAAAAATTAAATCCCTCACCCTTTGATTCACTAGGAGGTATAACATCTACCTTAAGATAATGTTTTATTATTATGCTTTTGTCTACATAAAAGGTTGTTCATTAACATAATAAAAACTTGTAACTTAGTTAAACAAGTGGGCTTATGACTTGAAATATACAAAGTTAGTTGAAAAACATATGTTTGTATACCCACTATATGGCCAAAATATACATATATTTGTGTGTGTGTGTGTCCAAAAGGCCGAAAGTTTTAATAAGAAAGTTAGTGAGATTACTAACTCACTAACATGAAACATGATTTTTGAAAGTTGTAAGTCATATGGAAAATGTTAGTTCTATAACAAGACTAACAAGGACACATTCTTTTGTCAAATAAAGAATATATTTTCATAAGAAATGATGTCAATAGACTAGTAAACTAAATTACATATATTTGGAAAACATGCACCAATATTGAGCTAAAGGTGTTAGAACCTATAACATATGCGTGCACACACACATCACGATGTGTAAAAATACATGGTATGTATATATATCTACCCGAATTATATTTAATTTAATATTTTTTTATGCTAATTTTTTTTTTTATTTTTTAATATACATTAAAAGATAGACATTGTATCTTTTGGGGGAAACAAGATGTTAAATATATAAAATCCCAACCTCAAAGACACACATAACTTAAGAGTTAAGTTAGAAGGACGAACATAATAAGTGAACAACTTGTAGATAACACAAATAGCATAGACCTAAAATGTTCCTTCTTAGATAGGACACGTAGGTCGGATACTCTAGCTCCAGGCTCGGTATTTCATTTCCAGACACACACAAGGTGAGTTTTTCACGGCCCCTATTTACTGTTTTTGCATTTTTTTCGGGGGAAAAACATGCGTACAGTTTTCAGTCACAATCATGACTATTATATGAACATGAGACAGTAAGGTTCAAGATCCATTAAGCCCTCGTGTCATACATCATACCATAACCATTAGCTATGGAGTTAGTCATGAAACACCGTGTCACACCCCGCCAAGGCGGAAACACGGGAGTGCAACGACCGAAAGGTTTTCAAGCACAAGGTTCAAGCAATACACCTTTATTGAAATAGTACCACCATAAGTGATGGTAACTGTCTTGAATTTTTTGAATATTAAACCAAAATGTTATCATAAAAGACATTGTTTCATGGAAACTGAAAACATAATAACTTGAAACTGACAACAACCATCAATGTGGTACCACGGGGTGCATGCTCGAACCCTTCCCTCAATCCTTGGTGGCCCTCCATTAGTTACCTGAAACACATGCATAAAGAGTTTTGTCAATAATAATGTTGGTGAGTCTATGGGTTTGTATGTACTGTAAAATGAACGTGTCATTCGTGTTTGACCAATCATAAGCTAGCTAAGCAAATGATCATTGTGAGAACCATGAGTCCCGTAACCAAACCTCTTGACTGTGGTGCCTCGCGCATTGTACACTAAAGACAATGTAAGTATAGTAGAATACTAACACTCTTTTGCATGTGGTCGGTTAGAGCGACTAACCAAGAGTGGGGGTGTCAACCCAATAGATCTATTAAAGTGTTCCATGGCTAAATGTCTAGCTAATGGTTACAGTGAACGATGTACGAGGACTAGTGAGCTCATGAACCAAAATGTCTCATGTTCCACATGGTAGTCATGTTAGAATGTACACACACTTGAAAATGACACAAGTATTGATGCATGTATTTCCCCCAAAATGTAAAATAGTAAAATGGGGCCATAGAAAACTCACATGTTTGAGTTGTGAGTTGTCTAGTGAGCTAGTAGATGATCACTGTCCTGACAAATGATACCCTATGTTCATTATGGACATGGTAAGTCATCCGGATGTTGTTTATCATACAAATTGTTCACCCGACACTTGTGGACCGTTGTGTTTGGTGTGTTTCATTGTACATGACACTTGTTAATGTTTTAACAAACATATAGTTCCAAAACTTTGTTGTTTCGAAATGTACTGTCCATGGTGAACTATAATGAGCCCCACATGGGGTATTTGGGCCGTATGTTGGCACCAAATCACCATGTGTGGTTGGTTTTTGAGAAAGCATTTCTTAACATATGTTTATTTCCTCTTTTGAAACCAGTTATGAGGTAACACATGTTTCGGCTCTTGTTAACACATGTTTATTAGCTATAGCCGAAATAATTTCATAACATGTGCCTAGTAATCGATCCTTTAGTGGCTTCTATTAGGCCGATCTATGTTTGTAAAAGAATAATGGATTTTTTGAAATCAACTTGGGTTCGTTTTAAGTGAGACTCGATTGTCTTTATACCAAAAGAAAGCTTTTAGTTTCACAAGTGTCTTAGCACTAGTTTGTTTATAAATCCGATTGCTAACATGTTTTATTACACCATGACTTTGCCTCAAGACATTATTTAGATAACAATGCTTAGATAGAGCCGATTTGTTCTATTTGTTAGATGATTTCGCCTACTAGGCTTAGTATAGCATTGAACCTTTACATAGTGATCATGCTCGTGCCTAGTGAGTGTGTGTGTGTGTGTGTGTGTGAGCCGATAGTGATTAAGGCCTATGGTCAGGTGTAGAACCTTAAGATCGAATAGAATGGTATCTAAAAGATTAGAAGGGCTAAAGATCTTACCTATTTGAAGTGAGGTGAGGCTAGTCGAGTGCTTGATCCTTCCTTTGATCTTGTTTCTCTTCGGGTGTGGCTTCTAGAGCCGAGTAGAATGAGAGTGTAGTGGATGAGTGTTTGTGAGATGGGTGGTGCAAGGTGTTTGGATGCTCTAAGGCTCCTTTTATAGGCAAATTCTAAGGTAAGTTGATAACTCTTTGCCATATCTAGTCATAGGTGAGCTTCCTAATCCATGTAAGGTCTTTAGTTGTCTTTTCATTCCTCCATGCTTAGTGTTCGGCCGATATGTATGAGTCTAGGGGTGATATATATGGCAAGCCTCCCTGTGTAAGTCCTATGGTGAAAGTCTACTCCTTCTACTTAGGTGTAACTTAGTGGCATGAGTTGGATAGTGACCCTTCATGAGACAAAGATCTCCTTGTCTTTTCTTGGTGGATTTCGAGCAAAAAGGGTGAGGAAAACAAGGGATCACAATTGTGGTAAGTGTGTTAGCTTAGGATGTTGAAGTCTTTAGTTGTTTTATACATGAAAGGGTGTAAGGAATGTGTAAGACACAAACAAACAAGGTGATGGCTAGCATGCTTGAGCATGGGCCGATTTTTGGGCATCAACATTTAGGGAGGGTTGACTCACTTTAACATGGTATCATACCTTGTCTAGATTGCCACTTTGGTGAAATGGTTGACCTCATGAGCTTCTAGATGTCCTTCATCACTTGTCCTTTAGCCGTGGTGTTGTTTCCTCATTGGTTCAGCCATAAAGGCCTCCTAGGAGTTAGGATGGTGACAATACATGTGTTCCTAGCTTGTCCTATTATGTTTCTTGTGGTGCCCCTTTTCGGTCGAAACCTTGGAAGGTGGAAGAATGTTTGTTCTACACTAAAAGTGGAAAGGTTTAGAGCCTTGGGTGGTGTCATGAACTTATGTTTAACTAATTGGATATAAACTTAGAGTGATGGTGACCTCTCTTGACTTGTGGATCGGCTAGAGTGGTTTAGGAACCTTAGGTTTAGGATCTCACATAGAGTAGTGTTGGATTGATAAGATGTTTCCTTGTGGTGTGTGTGATGAATTGGTTGAAATCATGGAATCAAGGGAAAGGACTTGTCATTCATGAGTTTGTGTAGGTATAGAGTTGAGTAGGTGTCCATGTGTTCGATCATATATATATATATATATATATACATATATGTAGGGAACTAGTCAAGGTAGATAGGTGCAAAGTGTTCTTGGTTGTTAGTGTGGGTGTGGGTGTACATGTATACGATTGAGTATAGCTTGTGTAGTTCCAAGATAAATGGTTTAGCTATGATTCTAGACCTTGTTTTCTTGCAATTAAATCGGCCCACCTATGTTAATGGTAGTGTGATTGTATGTTATGCCCATTAGATAACCTTTGGTACCCGTTGATGTAGGAATATCATCTGGTTTCACAAGGGTAAGAGTTAGTTATGTCCCATGCCTCTTGATGGCAACATTAACATGTATTTTGTTTCATATGTGTCATGGGTTTGTTTAATGATATCCCATGATGATCTTTGTGTTCACAAACGTGTGCCAGAGGTGCATTATCATGTGTTAGAGGGCAACAACCTCTTGTAATGCTTGTTTGATGGCATGTCCGGATGTTGTATGACTAAACAAGTGTACTATGTTAAGTTTTCTGATTAACTCATGCTCTACTAGCCTGGGGGGATAGTGTATGCAAATTGTCTAAAAATGCACATATAATGACATAATAAATGAAACATGTACGGTTGTTAACCTGTTATGTTGACTGTTGTCACACACCGAAATAGATCTATTGGGTTGACACCCCACTCTTGGTCAGTCGCTCTGGCTGGATGATAGATGTCAAAAGAGTGCTTGTATTTCACATTATTTCATTGTCTTTAGTGTACAATGGGCGATGCACAACTTGTCAAGGTTTGGTTATGGGCTCATGTCAGATCACATATTAATTACTGCTCTAGCTAGGCGGTAATTTAGTCGGTTTTGGATTACATGTCCATCATATACAAACCCATGAACTCACCAACTTTGTTTTGACCTATATTTTTACATGCATGTTTTTCAGGAAATTAGCATGGATCAGGAAATTAGCATGGATCATGGAACTTGGTAAGGTCGCGTGCGAACATTTATGGGATACAATGGTTTTGAATTTAAACAATTAACTTTAAGTTTGAAAAACTTGGTTGTTTAATGGAAGTTCCTATTTTATTTTAATTAATGCTCGTGTGACCTTTGTGCTTGGAAATCATTCGAAGTCGCACCTCGCGTTTCCGCCTTGGCGGGGTGTGACATTTTAACACAATGATCAACGCGCATTATATATGCAGGGAGATCTGTATTTTAATTGGATAAGAAGACTTCAAATAGCACTTGGATCTGCAAAAGGATTGCAATACTTACATGATCTCGCTGATTCTCCAATCATACATAGAGATGTCAAAACAAACAATATCTTATTAGACGAATCCTTAGTTGAAAAGGTGGCAAATTTCGGGCTATCCAAGTCACTTGGTGATGCTAATAGGACGCATGTTACTAGTCAAGTCAAAGGGACAATGGTCAGTATATGCTTTTGATTGATAATTAGTTTCATACCATCTTCAACAACAATGTTAATTTTAAATATTAAGAAAAAGTTATGTATGTTAAGAGTAAAATTTGAAAAAACTATGCCATTTGGGTTGATGAAGGGTTACATGGACCCCGAGTATTACATGACGAACCAACTGACGGAAAAGAGTGATGTTTATAGCTTTGGGTCGTACTGTTGGAACTAATAACAGCAAGAAATCCGATCAAGAAATGTAAGTACATTGTCAGAGAAGTGAAACAAGCAATGGACAAAAGTAAAGAGTTATACAACCTGCAAGATGTCCTTGACTCAACCATTGACTTGACCACCCAACAAAAGGTTTGGAAAGATTTGTAGACATCGCATTACGGTGTGTAGAAGAAACAGGAGATCGAAGACCCACGATGAGTGAAGTTGTGAAAGAGATTGAGAGCATTATGGAAATTGCGGGTCTTAACCCAAATGCTGAATCAGCATCAAATTCGGCTTCTTACGATTACACAAATAAAGGAAGCAAACATCCTTATACTAATGACAGTCTTTTTGCTTATAGTGGTGACCATTAAACCTCTATAAAAATCATGTTTTAATCTTTATAAGTTTATATAAGATCTTGGACAACTTGTTTATGGTGTTTTATAACATACTAAGAAGATTAAAACACAAGAGATTAAGTTTTATAACTAGAGCTCTTCAAAATCACAAACCGAACATCTTCCAAGTCTCCCGAATGATGTTCTTGAGCGTTAGCAGGTGTTAGGGGTTATATTTTTCGTATGGAGGTTGTAGGGGACTATTAGGGTTCTGTTTACGAGAAAGATGGGGTTAAAAATCTATTTTATAAGGGTTTTAAGTCGGTTTCCCCGCCAAACGCCCTAGGCGAATGGCCATTCGGGCTGACACTCAGCATATTATATATATTTTTTGATTTCCATTTATTTTAGGCCTTAGACATTTAACCCAAACATCGCCAATGTCCAACCCAATATTTTTAGACTTGAACCACCTTGTCGGTTCGTCAGACGTTGGTTACGTGTTCGGTAACGCGTTTCGCTTAAATACACAGGATTACACATAAGTTCAAAAATAAATTCATGTAAGCACATAATTGCAAATAATATCAAACGAGTTATTCTACAATTATTTTCTTTGTTATTTCACCAACGTTCGGGGTTTAATACTTGTGTACGTAGTCCGGTAATTCCCGAATTACCGTTCCATGCTGTTATTAACCTATAACTGTGTACTGTGCGACTCAATTAACTAATCCTAGTCAAATGCAATGCCATGATCTATCGTGTAAGTTAATTAGGGTTAAGTTAATCTGTTAACCCGGAAAAGCGGGGTGTCACACTTACAATCAACCGCAGTTGCCCTAACATTCTCGAATCCACCCTACTTAGTTCGCATAATATTGAATGCTTTGACAGGACCAAGATTCAATGAAGATAGCTAACAAATCATTTCTTCTTGGACGTTTGATAGATGCCTATTGGCTGCTAACAAATGCATATCCGACTGGGACATAAATGGATGATTGTGGCCCTCCAACAAATTCATAAATCTTAAATGACTTCCCATCATCCGAACCTAATTTAATATGTGCTTTGCATCCCGTATGAATAGACGGTCTTTTTCTCGTCTTTCTTGAAATTTCAACACCAACAGATGAATCATTCCTCCTGTATAGCTTTTGGCCCTCTATATAGGAAGTAATATACTTAATACGAAGAATATTATTATTCATGAAGTGCTTTTCCTGTAAGTAAAACCCGACTTCTTTGCATACTCTTGGTAAAACTCATATGTAAGATCTAAACTGGGGAAGGTCGTTCCAACTTCTAGCTGTACTGATGATGCAACTTCTGGATTAAATATTTGTTCTCCTTCGACAATAACATCTTGATTACTTAAATCTACATATTTGAAAATTAAATGCAAGTTTAATGAACATAATACACAAGTACAAAAATGGTTTAACAACTGATTAAATGTAAAAAATTGATTATAAGTAGTATGCAACTTAACCACAAATAGTTACACAAGTTGTAGAACATGATACATCTAAATATGTTATAAACGCAAGTTGTATGGATATCTACGTAAGTAGATAAACTGTATAACTACTCGAATACGCTAACCTTGAACTCTTCTATGTTCTTCAATGAAGCTAAACTCAAAATTCAAAATCAATTCGCCGCCAGAATTTGAATCATTGGGAACAATATCTAAAATCAAATAACCTTTGATTATATATGCAAAATTGACACATTTAAATACACAAATTAAGATAATACCTTCGAATTCTTCATCACCTATGATGTTATCTGCGGGAGTTTCATTTATATCTACAAAATTATATGATTCAATTCATTGTAATAATAAACTGATACAAATAATTGCTAAAAACATATATTAACGCAATGTTATTACCAAACATGTCAGTTGAATCTTCAATTGCTAACGCAGAATTACGCACTATGATATTGATTTTGTATTTGACGTAGGATTAACACGTATTAGTCGGGTAGTTATCAATTTAAATTTGAAATTGATCGTGCAGTTATTTTTTTTTAAAAGATTGGAACGTGATTACAGGGATAGCCAAAAAGTATATTCTACCTATTGACTGCAGAATTAAATGCAAGGTTAATTCCCAAAAAAACCGTCGTCAACGTGGAGTCATATTATTGCTTCTTACACTTTGTACGCTAAAGTACTTTTTGCAGTAAACTTTCTCAGGGTAGAGATAACGTGCAAAGCTTCTTAATGTACAAAGCGTAAGAAGCATTCTAAGCCATTAGATTTAAGCGGTGGGAAGATGGTAATTAACAACCCTAATCATATTTGGGTTAGTCTAACCAGGGGTAAATTAGGAAAAAGGCGTTTAAATTTTTCATAGATCGTAACCACAAACATTCAAAACATTCAATTAAACGTATAATCAAACAAAAATTTTCAACGATTGAACCTTATTTTTCATCGTTTCAAACGATTAAAACGTTCAGAATCATTACACAATAAAAAACATTCGATTAAATCAAATCAAAAACGTATTTGGAGAAAAACAACAAAAACAGAGTATTACAAAGCAATTGATAAAATCAGTAAAATCGTATTCAAAAATCACAATCAACACATGTAATATTCACATAAACTTATGATTTTAGTAATATAAGAAGAATTAAAGAAAAAAATTGGTTTTGAAAAAAGTTTTAGATGATGAACATTCAGAGACTGTAAAATCTGATATGTTTAAACGCACCTTATAAATGTGTTACATTATAGGGTGCGTTTAAAAAGGTAACTGGTTAACCAAAACAAACAATGGACAAAACAAATAACAGACGCACGTTTGTTGTATTTAAACGCACGGTTAAAAATTTGGACGCACTTATCGTATTGTTTGGACGCACTTGATTGACAAAATACATATTATGTTTTTTTTTATGTTATTCGTACAGCTAATGATTAAAAATGCAAGTGGCATCTCTTATTAATTGTAAAAGATCATCCGTCTAAGATACATGATTATTTAAATGGTAAAAAACTCAAAAATCTTACTATCTAATAACTATGATTTGATTGGTAATAAATTTAGTTAAAACTTGAAATTAAAATTCAACTACCACCTAATTAACTTTTTTTTTCTATAAAAACACTATCAGAAAAAATAGTGATTCACTTGCTAAAACTAAAAAAACTAAAACAAATGGCAGAAAACCACATTGATGAAATCAACAACCTACAAGTGAAGACTGTGATAATGGTAGATTGCATCTTTAAAGTCAGAGATGACATCAACACTTCATTGTAGTTCTTGGTGTGAAAAATGAGGTCCAAAGACATTGTATGAAGAACCTGGATCTCATTGAGAAGCTACTGAATGAAGAAAAAACAGCATTCAGAGATGCAGCAATTGAGCAACTCCATACCGAAGTAGCTTTTGACAATCTCATCTCCCAGACACTAAGAAACACAGAAAACTGCATTGAGAAGAACATGGCAAAGAAGCAGAAGGCAAGGGACATCATCTTGGGTGGTAAATGATGGATGGAATGGGGTGGTTTAATGGTGGTAGTTTTTTGTGTTTAATGGTGGTTTAGATGTTTTTTTGATGGTAGTGGTGATGGTGGTTGTGGTTTGTGGTGGTTTAGATGTTTGGTAGTTTTTTTGATGTTTTTTGATGGTGGTTGTGGTGGTTTGTATAACTTTATGGTTTTTAATGGTAATGATATAGACGTACTTATTAATACTTTAAACGCACTTAGTGTTATTGTCTAAACGCACTCTATATGTATTCAAACGCACTTATTAAACATTTAAAAAAGTACTGTGTATCAAAAATAAAAACTAAACGCACGTTCACCAACTTCAGACGCATTCATTCACCTAAAATTTACAAAAGTCAACAGCACACATCTAAGACAACTCCTCATCATTATCATCAAGGTCATCTTCCACATTCTCGTCATCTTCTAATTCAATCTCTTCATTATCATCAAGGTCATCTTCCACATTCTGGTCATCTTGTTCACCTTGGAGCTGGGTTGAAGCACCCTCCTTCGCATGTTTTCGTCGATCATGGCATCTCTCTCCGCATATGGCACATGTTCTCTTCCTTTTGCCGGACCGACTAACCTGTTTTTCCTTGCTGGACTTTATACGCTTCTGCTTACCACGGCCTTTGTTCTTGATACCATTCGGAAGTCGAATAGTGTGGGTTCGGCCTCTGATGGTTTCTCATAACCAAGAAGAGAAGCATACCTGTCATACTTATTCTGATGACTAAGTCTCTTAAACCTGCCCTCATCAACCTTCTTAACCATATCTTTGATTTTATCGTTAACCAAAGTTAACTCAGATAAATCTGCAATTAGAGTGTTTGCAAGATATTCACCACCCAAGACTATCTCCCGTGCAATACGTCTAGCTTCTTTCGTCTTGTCATCACCAAACTCTCCTGTTTCAAATGAATACTTGATTTCATTTGGAACAACATCTTTTGTCCACCTCTTCAGAATGTATTTCTTCGGGAATCTATAAAATTTCATCATCCTTAATACAAAAGATATATGCCTACAAAGCAGCCCGTACTGCTCGAACATCCTACAGGTACATAATGTAGTAACATCCTCAACACCCTCATTAACTTCCTTCTTGAAAAGAACCTGTAAAAAGGTAAAAAAACTATACCGATGACTTTGGACGCACTCATGAAGAAATTTAAACGCATTAATAGTTAAAAAACCAAAAACTATACTGATGACTTTTGGACGCACTCATTAATGATTTAAACGCCTTCATAATTAAAAAACCAAAAAAAAAAATACCTCAAGAAAGCCATCACCAGGTGCTTGAGGATCATCAACATAAATCTTTAAAAAACCTTCTTCATCAGCCCTTTTCATATGAACACTTATTAATCCTTCATAAGGGGCATATATTTCTTCCTGAATATCAAGGAAGATAGTCCGTGTAAATATTTTAGATGCAACTTCCTCAATAGGGTTCGTAGTCCAAAAATCAGGAACGGTATGTCTTGAATCATGGTCATTCTTCCTATGGTTGAATCTCTGAGCTTCAAGGGAAGTTTCAAAGTGGTTGAAAAACTCAACAAGAGTCAACTGAGAATTTGCCACTTGGCAAAAAAAATGATTCTCACTCTCAGATCTTGATGTTGTCCTCATTAGTCCAGACATAGGTTCATCCCGGTAAAAAGCATGGATCCACATTGACCTCATATTAAACATGTCCGTCAACCAATTGTTCTCGTTTAGCTTGTAATCAACAATAAGTACACCCCACTCGAAATCAAATGTCTCCGGACTGATGGAGTCTATCCACACAATTGCACAAATTCTCCTTTTGAACTCATCATCACTGCATAATGCACTACCCACCTAAAAAACAAAAACATGGAAACAAACGCACGTTGTTAAAAATTTGGACGCACTTATCTAAAAATCAATAAAACTATCAAACGCACTTATATATAATTTTGGACGCATTCATTAATTTGTAACCAAATTAAAACTATTTAAACACACTCATGTTACAAAACAAACACACCACATAATCTTAGTTAATTTCAAACATTCATAATCTGTGGTTTTTCATAAACTATTTAAATGCACTAATGTTACAAAACAAACGAACTCATGTTACTGACCTTATCAGAAACCTTCTTCATAATATGCCAGATGCATAATCTGTGTCTGCTATTTTGAAAAACCAACTGGATTGCATTTTTCATAGCAGGGTCTTGATCGGTTACAACCACTTTTGGATGCTTTCCAAAAGATCTGGAAAATGATTGTAAAAACCATGTGTATGATTCAGTTGTCTCAGATGACAACAATCCTGCCCCAAGTGTGACATTCCGACAGTGGTTATCAATACCAGTAAATGGTACAAAAACCATCTTGTACCTACAAAACACATTAGAATATTTTTAAAAAAACTATGAACATATAATAGTTGAATATGAAACTTGAAAATTAAAAACATACTTGTTGGTGTTAAATGTTGCATCAAATGAAATCACATCTCCAAATTCCATATAGTTTCTCTTGCATAAAGCATCAGCCCAAAACAACCCGGTGAGTGCATTCTTTTCATCAACAGAATACTCAAATGAAAAATTTGGTAGGAACTTCTTCTTATCCCTAAGCCTAGACACTATCATATATGCATCATACCCACCAATGAAGCTGTTTAAGCCACCGTTAAAGTTCTTGCAATCAGTAGCAGTTGCACCAACATTCTCAAAGCCTCCATACTTGGTCTTCATAATGTTAAAAGCTTTGACAGGACCCATATTCAATGAAGACAGCTCGCATATCATCTCTTCTTGAGTATGTGTTAGCTTCCTATTGGCTGCTAGAAAATGAATGTGACTTTCAGATACAAAAGAAAGATTATGAGCTTCCACAAAGCCATAAACCTTGAATATCTTTCCATCCTCAGAAGTTAACTTTATATGTGCCTGACATCAAGTCCGGATAGACGACCTTTTCCTTGCCTTAACATCTTTATTAGAACTCTCTTCACCTAATTTTAGTGGCTTAAAACCCTCGTTATAACATACAAAGTACTTGAATTTTAAAACACCTCTTCGCTCATCTTGAGTACCCTTTTGAATAGAAAAACCACCAGCCTTTGCATATTTGGCATAAAACTCATGTGCATGCTCAATACTAGGAAACTCCATGTCTATTACAGATTTGAGTGAATCAGGTACATCAGGAATATATGTGTTAATAGCTTGGTCTTGAACAGGAACATCAGTTGCAACACTTTCAAAATCAAACGCACGTTATAAAACTTCAGACGCACTTTGACAATTGATATTTTGAAAATATTCAAACGCACTCTTTATTATCTTAAAACGCACTCTTACTTGATCAGTAACAATATAATAACCATTTAAACGCACTTATCAATTAATTTAAACACACCTATTAAATATCTGATATTTAAAAAAATTAAAATACCTTGAATCCTTCTGTACTCGTTGATGAGGTTCAAACTATGAATATCAACATCCTGGTTAGTATCTTCGATCAAGTCTGAATACAAACAAAACATCATGTTAACAAAAAATATTTAAAAACAGATTGAAAAGAAAATGAGTAAAAAATAGAGCATGATGATCTGTACCATGAAAAACAATATTATCAACAACTGGATTCGAATTCTCAGCAGGAACGCTCTGCTCATCAACCGACAAGTTTAAATATTATAAACAAACCCAAATGTTATACAAAATTCTACTGAAAACTGATATAATTAACTATGAACATACGTACCGAACATTATGAATTAATCGAATAAACTGTGATTGTGATAATCGAATTGTGATTGAATCGTAATTTGATTGAATCGTAATGTGTGTGATCGACTGGTGTTGTATAATTCAAATTCGAATTTGAAAAATCCTTTACGTATGTTATGAAATCGTTTACAAAAATACAGAACAAAATTGTAGTAATCAGTTACGTATAAAAAGTCTGAATTGCCATTGGGTTTAACTGAGATTAAGGTTAATTAGAGTTTGGTTAGGTTAATTGGGGTTTGGTTAAGTTGACACATGGCATCACCTAGTGGCTTCTTATTCTTTTTACGTTAATGATCTTTATACTGTATACTTTCTCTAGATTTATTGGTGTAATAAAGTATAGATAACATTTAATAGCATATAATTAATAAACTACTTATTATAAAAGTTACAAAGAGATAAAGTGAGTGATTCGTAATTTGCCGTAAACAAGAATACAAAAATGCATTGTACTCTTATATGAATGACAAGAATAAAAAAAATGGTGATATTAAAATAAGAATGCTTATAATCTTTTTGAGTATTTGTTTTGAACGTTTTAAAAATGTTAAAATAATTGGGGAAATCATAAAACAATGGGCTAAACTACATATATATACACAATCAAGACTCGGAAACTTATCGTGTTGCTTGACATGTTTACACCAATTTATTTTTTATACGAAAAAAACTTATAACATAAAAATTAAAAAAAAACATAAAAATCCACCAAAAATCGCACAAAAAACCCACCCCAAACCAAAAAACCCAACCCCAACCACCCAATGAGTGTTGACTTTGAGGTAGCTTTTGTACTTCCAAACTCTCCGCTATGATCAAAGAGTGACGCTTTAAAGCAAGGCGTGGGTGAATCTAAACGGCTGGAGGTGAAAATAGACGGGGCCAAAAACATATATATTACTAGAAAGTTTTGTCTGACGAAAAATAAATTTGTTATTAATGTGAGATGAAATAACACATGGTCATTCATTGCATTTGGTGAAAATTTTATTAGATCAAATATAGTTATTTATTTTATATGTGATGTATTTTAGTTTTAAATGAGGAAATATTATAAAAAAACATTTTACTTTCTGTTTTTCCCATTAAAATCACTCAATAATTTTTTTATATAAAAAATATTAAGGTGGAAGGGTTTTAACACCATTGGTGGGTTCCCACCTGGGTAAGTCTTGATTTCGAGTCCTGACAACCCCCTTGCTCCTAGTTAGGGTTTTTGGTGGTATTTCCGTTGAGGCCCTAGGCATCGGCTCGAACTCGGCCAGTGTTTGTGTATTATGTTGGATAGTTTCGAGCTGAGCCAGGTGATAAAAAAATGTCCATGTACAAACAAACAAACATATATACTTATATTCTAGAATTGGTCCCACCCAATTAGAAATCACAGTGATCAGACCTTGCAATTTAAAACAATGTATATATATTCTTGTTTTCTTTTTCTTCGTCTATGAAATAAGTTATAAAACTAATCCCAAGACCATATGTAATGGCTTGTTAAAGGGGCGCTAATGCTTCAATTTGATGCCCAATTCACATATGAACATCGCCCTCCCCCCCGTGTGAAAGGGCGTTAATGGCTGCCAAGCGAAAATTTTCGTGTGGGTTAAAATTTCATTCATCCTATCAATGATTGCTACATGTCCCGACCGTTTGAAAAAAAAAAAAAAAAAAAAAAACCAAACGTTCAAATAATTCCAAGCCCCCTTTCACCAACCATTACACCCTTTTTTGATTTCAAGCCCCTTTCACCCAACAAATGAACCCACATTCCACATGATAAAAAATGTCTCATTTCACCCACCAAATTAATTTCACCCACCACTAACAAACTTCCATAGTAGAGTATAGTAAACGAGTACACAACACGCTCTATTAATTAGTCAAACTTGGGTGGTGCTTTAGGGTCGAGTGGTAATATAAAGTCTTACAACTTGCTGTGGGTTCAAACCTTACCCAACATATAAAAAGCAAAATAAATTGACCGATAAAAATTATAATAATGCATCATGATTGATGCATTATTGCAGTCTTGACAAGAACTTTCTTCAATTGTGCTCCAAAATATCTTATTTGTTCCTATATTCTTTCCATATATTTTCACAATTTGTCTTCCAGTTCATGTTTCAAGTTTCAAATGGGTGCAACAATACACCAATTTCTTTATATTCTGTTGATCCAATTTTGGATTTCAACTGCACAAAATGATGATGGTAATTACTTCATTACTGTTGTGATTCTTGTTTGATTTTTCCATATCTGTACACTACCATGCCTCTGTCACATCATATGATATAGTGAAAAATGATGATATTTTGTGTCGGTTATACACAACACCCATATGACATTTTTGGTGGTCATACATTTTGCATTTAATATGATTCGTATGAGGTCATATGACATGTTCATTGTTGTCTAGTTAGTGTGTTACTAGAGCCAAAGAAACAATTAATTTTAACGATGACTCTGATGATGATGCAGGTGCAATTCTGCGAGCTTTGAAAGATTCATGGCAGAATACACCACCAAATTGGGAGGATAACCCGGACCCGTGTAGCGGTTGGGACGGGATCAGGTGCAGCAGGGACTCGCGTATCATATCAATGTGAGTCATGATTCTGATATCTTCAACCAACATTAGCCATCCCATCATTTTAGCAGTCCAGTCCAGTCAGCATATCATAATAATGATTGAATTTATTTGAATACATATATTAGAACTTTGACTAGCATGGGTTTGACTGGTACCCTCTCCGGAGACATTGGGCAGTTAACTGAATTGCAGATTTTGTAAGTTATCCCTTCATTTTTCTTTTCTTTTTGGTATGAAGAGATATAATGATTTTTTTGTTTTTGTTTTTGGTATGTAGGGATCTCTCTTACAACCCTTTGACCGGGTCTCTGACTCCACAAATTGGGAGTTTGAAGAAATTAACAAACTTGTGAGTAATTTTATTCATGAAAATCATCCAACCCTATCTTCTTTAATAATTTTGGATTTTTCCAGACTCTTGGTTGGATGTAATTTTGCCGGTCCACTTCCCGAGACCCTTGGCAGTCTAGAAAATCTTGTCTTTATGTAAGTTTTTCTTTACACATACATCTAAACACACTTTTAAATTTATTATAACAATGTCTAATTACTCATACTAGAACCCCCAACCATTAGGGGAGAAACACCTTTAAGTGTATAACATGTTTCTTGTACAAATGATATGGCGAATCCCCTTTATGACGACCGAAAAATGAGCATATATAAAAGGAAACCGATTCTTACCTAAAGTGGATTCGTAGGGTATAAAATATCCTAATTCATTTTGATTAATAGAAGTTGGCATATTCATACTAGAATCATATATGACTTTTGTACAAACCAACTATTTAGAAAGAAGTTTTAACTTTGGACAAATTGTGTTTGAGTCGACCAATCTTACATGCTCGACCTCAACATCACCGATGCATTTTGAGACTATAAGAAAAGAACATGATAGTTAGGGTAACAAAAAGCAAAGTTAAAAGCTACTTATGAGCACAACCTACAATATTGGCTAGTACACAAAAAGATTCCACATTCTTGCATCAAAGCTGAGTGATTAGTTTGCCCATAATTCAACATTGTGCACCGTGTAGGTCTCTAAATTTGAATCATTTCACGGGGTCGATTCCACCTTCCATTGGTAACATTACAACTCTTTACTGGTTGGATCTAGCTGATAACAAGCTTACCGGAAGTATACCAGTTTCTAGTAGGACAACTCCAGGCCTTGACATGCTGACTAATGCAAGACACTTGTATGTTTATTTTTCCCAAATAAATCCTTTAGTACCTAGGATTCTGGTCACTTATTATGTCGGTTTTCAGCCATCTTGGAGGGAACAAGCTCTCGGGTGCTATCCCAGAACAGCTCTTTCACTCAAATATCAAACTAATTCATCTGTATGTTTCATTATAACAAACAATTAATTTATTCAATTCTCCCCTAAAAATGCGATGACTTACTTTATTATAATGATGCAGCCTATTTGAAAACAACCAGCTTACAGGACCCATCCCCGACACGCTTGGCCTTGTAACATCACTAGAAGTTGTGTGAGTACCTCCTACCTATCTATGTTCATCACATCATATCTCCATAAAACCTTAAAGACTAATTTAGTAATGGGAAATTAATTTCTCCAAATAGTAAACAAGTTTCTTCTACTACATAACCATTCAAGTTCCTATATTGTTGTGAGAATTTCAACAAATGGGAAACTTTTTAAAATAATGTGACGTAACTCAAACTTATATTAATATTTCGTGATTTTCATAATTGTTTCATTTGCCCCATTCAATTTGACTATTTAACTTGAGTGGTTTATATACTGGAATTTGGTTGGTTGGTTGGTATTATCCCGCTTTATATTTTAATGTCGCAATTGATGTGATATATCAGGCGTCTTGATAGAAACTCTTTAACCGGAAATGTTCCATCAAACATCAACAGCCTTATTGGCCTATTTGAATTGTAAGTACACGAACATCTTTGATTTGGTTAACGTTTTCGTTTCATTTTCTGATAAACTTACACGTAGGTTCCTGTCAAACAATCTACTGACGGGTCCTGTGCCTGATTTAACTGGTCTGGATGCCCTTAACTATCTGTAAGTCGTAATACTATTTGGGTTTCATTACATCCAACTCATTCTTGATTACATATTTACATATCCTGATCTCGCAATGGTGCGTTCCAGGGATTTAAGCAACAATACTTTTGACGAGTCGGACGTTCCTTCTTGGTTTCTGACTTTAGAGTCTTTGACCACACTGTAATATCCATCTTCAACATTTAAATCTGTGTTTTTTTTTTTTTTTTTTTTTGAATCAAAGTTACAAATTACTTACCTGTTTTTAATATTTTACAGTAACATGAACAGTACAAGCCTTGCAGGACAGCTGCCTCCTGCCCTTTTCCGCCTCCCTCAGTTACAAAACGTGTATGTTAAGATTTAATTTGTCGGTTTTTATAGTTATATTGCTTGCTGAAATACTTACCATGTTTTCATCAGTGATTTAAGTTTCAACAAGCTAAATGGTACCTTGGATATCGGCTCTAGCCAAAGCAGCCAACTAAAACAAGTCAATTTGCAGAATAATCAAATTGAAGAATTCAGACAAAGGGACCAAAACAATAATGTAGTAATGTGAGTTTTTTTCTCATTTCAATGTCATCTTATTCAACAAAAAATTCCCTCCTTTATTTATTAATTTAAGAGTGCTAACCCAAATATTGAAACTATAGGTGCTCAAGGACTAACACGAACCGGATTTTTATTTTTTTGCACATTAATGCTCTAATATTAGAAATTGACAATGGACCGGACCTTTTTATGTTATGACAGAAAAAGAAATTAAAAAACCAAATTAATTTATCTGCAGACTTGTAGGAAATCCAGTATGTATGGAATCAGGAAATACAGGTGGATTTTGCTCCATTCAAGTACATACTGCCACTCCATACTCGACACCACCCAACGGCTGCACGCCTTCCTCATGTAACTCAGGTCAAGTTTCAAGTCCAGCATCCTGTAGGTGTGCATATCCCTACATTGGCAACCTTGTCTTCCGAGCTCCTTCATTCTCGGACCTTGTAAATCCCGCTATTTATGAAGCTCTCCGTAGTCAAATCAATAATTATTTCCTCAGGACTAAACTCCCAGTTGAGACTGTTTCACTCAGAAATCCAAGAAAATCATTGGAGGGTTATCTTGTGATCACCCTACAGGTTTTTCCATTTGCAGATAACAGGTTCAATAGAACCGGGATACTTGACATCGGGTTCTCGCTTAGTAACCAAACATTCAAGCCTAACAAGACCTTTGGGACCTACTATTTCCAAGCTTTAAACTATGACTTCACTGTAGGTATTTATTTTACCTTGCAAATCTGTACGATAGCTAATTTAGTTATGAACTCAAAAGTAAGTGGGACACTATTTGAAAGATTATATTATTACATTAATAATATTTACAGTCAGTCGTGTTTGCATATATTTTTACATAATTATAATCTAGTCAGGCATAAAACCATATGCTGCTGTGATCTCACAGGCGCATCAGGGGGAAAGTCATCCAACACCGGTGTTATCATAGGATCAGTTGTTGGTGGTTGTGTGCTTGTGGCACTATTGGTACTTGCAGGAATATATGCGTTGCGTCAAAAGGGTCCAAGTGATAGAACGCCTCATGAGAGCAGCCCTTTTGGTATAACTTACTATGATCCTCTAACTTGAGTATTTAGATTATCATATATATTTAACCTGAATTCTAATAGGTATGGTGTAAAATTTGTAGCATTATGGGACGAAAACAATGGAAGTGGCGCCGTCCCACAGTTGAAAGGAACAAAAGCTTTTTCTTATCAAGAGCTTAGCAAATACACAAACAACTTTTCAGAATCTAACAACATAGGAACCGGTGGATATGGAATGGTAAGCTAACAGATAAGTATAAGTGGGCAGATCAGTCGGGCTAGGTTGACTTTAAAATTGCCTCGGGTCAAAACCGCTAATTTTTTAGTCCAACAATAATCTATGTTATTCAATAAATAAGTTTAAGAAGTTTTACAAGAAAAGATACATTTTGGGTTACCTTGGACCCATTTCATTTTCTGTTATTTAGTTGGCCCGGTGCAAAAGATAACTCAATAGTACTTTATATGAATAAAGGTTTGAAATTGATATCTCTACATGTAGAAATCCAAAGAAGATAATTAATGTTGGTCTTTTTACTTGATGGGTAAATGAGTTTATTGTGTGTAGGTATACAAAGGAAGTCTACCAAATGGGCATCTAGTCGCCATAAAAAGGGCTACACGGGGATCAACACAAGGTGGGCTCGAGTTCAAAACTGAGATTGAGCTTCTTTCCAGAGTTCATCACAAGAATCTCGTGAGCCTTATAGGATTTTGTTTTGATCAAGGTGAACAAATGTTGGTTTATGAGTTTATTGTGAATGGTACCGTCAAAGACAGTCTATCAGGTAACTTTTTGTTTTCACTTAAAACTCCTTATTAAATATTCATCCGAACGTCTAACACCATGATCAACGTGGATGATACACATAGGAAGATCTGGATTTAGAATAGATTGGATTAGAAGACTACGAATAGCATTGGGATCAGCAAAAGGATTACAATACTTACATGATCTCGCTGATCCTCCAATCATTCATAGAGATGTCAAAACAAACAACATCTTGTTAGACGAACGCTTAGTTGCAAAGGTGGCAGACTTTGGGCTATCCAAGTCACTTGGTGATGCTAATAGGACTCATGTTACTACTCAAGTCAAAGGGACAATGGTCAGTATATGCTTTTGATAATTAGTTTCCTATCATCTTCAACAAAACGCTAACTTTAAATTGTAAAAAAATGTTATATGTCTAAAGGATATGATCTGAAAAAGTATGCCATTTGGTTTGATGCAGGGTTACATGGACCCCGAGTATTACATGACAAACCAACTCACAGAAAAAAGTGATGTTTATAGCTTTGGGGTCGTACTATTAGAACTAATAACAGCAAGAAACCCAATCGAGAAAGGTAGGTACATTGTGAGAGAAGTTAAACAAGCAATGGACAAAAGCAAAGAACTATACAACCTACAAGATGTCCTTGACCCAACCATCGGTTTGACCACCCAACTAAAAGGTTTGGAAAGATTTGTAGACATCGCATTGCGGTGTGTGGAAGAAACAGGGGATCGAAGACCGACGATGAGTGAAGTTGTGAAAGAGATTGAGAGCATTATGGAATTTGCTGGTCTTAACCCGAATGCTGAGTCAGCATCAAATTCAGTTGCCTATGATTACGCGAGTAAGGGAACTGAGCATCCTTACACTAATGACAACCTTTTCTCTTATAGTGGTGACCATTTCCCTGCAAACTTGGATCCCAAGTAGTTGGAAGGCTTGTTGGAGTGTCATACATTTTGTTTTTTTTTTCTTTTATTGGGGTAAAATAAGAATTAGAAACTTTAGGCGGTTTTATGTTCTCATTTAAAAAATAAATTATAATTTGTACGCACAATATTTAAATTCTAATCATTTTTTTCATCACCCAATATGAAACCACTAATGTGTCTCCGGTTACATGGAAAAGCATATTGTTATGTTTATTTAGAAATGAAAGATTTTGATAAAGGTCAAATGAAGAAGAAAGAATGACAGAGAAATAAGATTAGTTCAAATCAACCATAACCAATCTAGTCAGCTTTCCCCCATCTATTCTATCTTCTATATAATAAAAGAGTATACTTGGGTTGAATACTTGAATGGGGCCTTTTTAGAGTGTCCACCTAGGCTCCAATTGAATATGGAGCTCCATCTTACATCCAATAAGTATCATGTAAAAACCAATTCCTTTTTTCCCTTAAAACCGCATCTCTATGGTCATCTTCCTCTTCTGGCTTTCTGATTACGAATACTCTCCTCCGCCTGATTCCAATCTTATTTAGGAACGCGTCTCTTCCGTCTGCATCAAGTTTGTGCGTCGTCTTCATTGTTCTTCAATCAGGTAACCCAAACCGTATTTCTATTGTTCGTTTTTTTAATCTACAAATAATATATATATATATATATATATGTATATCTATCTATATATATAAAAGAAAACGTATATGCTGACGTGACGTGCAATGGAGGCCTCAACCTTCCCTTGAGAGTGCCACGTGGCATCATAATGGAAAGTTTTTGGTGTTTTTGAATTGTTTCCTTTTTTAATTAAATTGAGTTATTTTAGGAAAAAATAATTTAAAAATAAATTTAAAATTTTCTTTCTCATATTTCCTCCCATAATTTTTAAACGTTTATATTTTTTATATACGAGATTTTTTAAAGAAAAAAATTACACCAAATTAACGATCGTTTTATTATCTTTCAAACGAGTACCATAGTGCTATATAAAAAACGGAGAAAAAATCGACTATTTTTTGTGGGGTTTCGTTCATACAGGAAAAAAACACACAAAGTGTTATTGTTATCACGTAAAATTAGATTTTGTGGGGAATATGAGTTATTACTGATTAGAATACTATGAACATGCAATGATTGAGAGATTTTGTGGTTAGTTAACTTGAGCCATTTGCAATAAGTTATCACGTAAAATTAGATTTTTCGACCCGGGACCCTCCCGGGGTAATCAACTAGTATATATATATATATCTATACATATAATAAACCAAAGCCATTTTAATGACATGACATTCAAAGAGGGTATTCTCTCTATTGAGTGTGACATGTGTCATCCCATGTGGCAAGACCTTTATTTTAGGAAAATAATAATTTACAATTTAAAAACAAAATTAGATTTTTATCTCTAATGTTTCCTCCCATAACTTTTAAACGTTAATATCTTTTATACATGGGATTTTTTAAAGAAAAAAATTACACCAAATTAACGAGCGTTTTATTATCTTTCCAACGGGTACCATAGTGCTATATAAAAAACGGAGAAAAAAAACGACTATTTTTTTGTGTGGTTGGTTTTAATATTTGAGCTATACATTGTTTAAGGTTATGCACTAACATTGGAGATACATTGTTAATTGTTTTAGGTTAAGTGTTATCCGAAGCTTTCCTGCATATAACTGTAAAACGCATCAGTCTATTTCAGGTGTAAAATTGATATTTCAAATTAGATTTCTCAACCCGGGACGCTCCCGGGATATAATCTAGTATATATATATATATATATATATATATATATATATATATATATATATATATATATATATATATAGGGGAAGGTTATCTTGAGAACGTTAAATATTGTGAGAACCGTGAGAACAAGTAAAAAAATCAATCAAAATCAAATTTTTTTAATACAAACCCCATTATAATCAAAATACAAATTAATAAATGAATTTTCTTTCCAAATAATTCATCTTTTCTTGCAAAAACACTTTAAAATTAACTTTTTACACATGTGTAAATGAAACCGTTTACACATGTGTAAAAACAAATTATTTCCGTATACGTTTGAATTTTTACGCGTAAATTGTGTTTTTGAGATTGTATTTTAGTAATAAAGACAAGTGTAAAAAGAAATTTTGAATTTGAATGGTTTTAGATGCCGTTCTCACGGTTCGCACGAAATATAGGTGTTCTCAAATTAACTTTCCCCTATATATATATATATATATATATATATATATATATATATATATATATATGTTTAATCATTCTTAATAACCATATTCATAATCTTCCATCTTAAAAATGAACGCGTCTCCTCCTTCTGATTCAATCTTCTGCGTCGTCCTCATTGTTTTGCAATCAGGTAATGGAAACTTAATTCTATTGTTCGTTTTTTAATCAACAAATACTAAATACATATATTTGTTTAATCATTATTTAATACTATCTATTCTTTATAATACGAAATCCAGATTCATAGGCTTTTTTTGTTTTATCTATTGTGTTACTAGACCCTTGAATCAGATTCGGTTTTTATTGTGTTTTTAATAATTTATTTTGTTTGTCGGGTACTTGGTATTAGATATGTGAAATCTAGGGTTTATAAACATGATGTATATGACTGTTGATTTTTTGTGTGATTATTCAGAATTATAGTTTGTGTATGCTGAATATTATGTTTCTAGGTATTTTGATAGTTGCATTTTTCGTTATTTAATATGTTAACAAAAACATGATTTTACCCAATAACACAAACGCTATCATGTCTTATCACAATGGACCTCAGTTCTTCAAGGTTTTGCATGACCCTTCTTCAACAGTGTTGGTACGTTTGCTATTGTTATCTTCATATGCCTGTTTATTTTAAACAGTTGTCCTTCATTTTTATTCTTGTTGTTTGCATACCTTTCCAGACTTTACCGTTGGTTATGAACAAATTTTTGTTGTGTTTTATGGTGAGATTTTTCGTTATGGAGTGCTGCTTAGATAGAGAACAAACACATGTCAATTTTTTCTTTTATTGTTTGTTTTATTTTTTCTTTTTTTATTGATTATTTGTTAGTCTTATGAAAGCAATTTATGTGAACCATATTTGTTTTCTGATCCAGATACAAAGGGATTACTTGGTGTTTAACCCAACCGAAGCTGTTAAGATTGTAAGGTGTTTGCACAATAGGTAATTTTTAAATTCAAATTTTTAAAAAAATATTTTTATATGGAAATATGATTATTAAGATTAAATTGTTGCCCTTTTTATATTTACAAAATTAATCACTAATTTAATAATTCTAACAATTTGAATGTTATGTATTAAGTTTTGTACAATTTTTTTTAATATGTAAACATGGTAATTGATATTTAATGATTGCTTAATTTACATTTTCGGAAATAATTCTCAATCAATCATACTCCAAATCGATGAATATGATTCTTGAGATTATATTGTTGCCCTTTTATATTTCGGAAATTAATAGCTAATTTAATGATTATAACAGAATGTTATGTATTAAGTTTTGTAAATATTTTTTTAATATGGAAACATGGTAATTGATATTTAATGATTGCTAATTTACATTTCCGGCAATAATTCTCAATCAATTATACTCCAAATCGATGGAAATATGATTATTGAGATTAAATTGTTGCCATTTTTATATTTCTGAAATTAATAACTAATTTAGTGATTCTAAAAATTTGAATGTTATGTATTAATTTTTGTAAATAATTTTTTAATATGGAAACATGGTAATTGATAGTTAATGATTGCATAATTTACATTTTCGAAAATACTTCTCAATCAATCATACTCCTAATCAATCAAATGTTATGTATCCACTTTTGGAAACTATTTTAATTTACTACTCAATAGGCAGTCAATAGTGATTATTTTAAGAAACTATTTTTCTTTCTTGCAATTAATTGTCAATCAATCATACTTCATAATTGATCATAAATCATGACATAATTGTGCACATTTCATGCGTTTAGTTCAACCTACTGTCAAAGAGCAGTTTTTCATTTTCAAGTTAGACTCTATAAATATAATACCCAAAAGTGGATACAACCTACCAAAACAAATTTCATCATAAGCACTATACGTTTTCAAAGTTAAATTAGTTCACAATCAACTTAGTATCTATAGTTATTTGTTATTTGCAATTTTATTAATCATCTAAAAGGTTTAACATGTATCAGCATATGTAGGTCCATCATTAATGGTGTTAAAGCATTCTTTAAATTTTTTGTAATATGATGAAGACCCCTGTATATTAGTGGTGGTGTGTATGATGGATATTATAACGTTCGACCTGCTTCCTTCGTTTCACCTGATTTCCTTGTTTGACATGTTTCTCACATTTGACCTGTTTTACATGTTTGATTTTGTTATGTTTTGTATATCCTTTTCATCACCAAAACTATCCACCCATTGCTAATTCTACCATTTTATGAGGTTTTAAGTTTTTATGCTAATGATTCTAAAGCAGTAAATCTTCGTGTTATAAATGATATCTATATTTAATTTGTAACAGAAAAGTGCAAATGTCTTCTAAAGCACCTCCTCTATCAAGGATGGTGAAACGACGGACCCAATAGTGTGCATGTGAAGGCCAAGGTATATATATCTCCTAAACCAACTATTGTGTAATATGAATTGGTTGTACGGTCTACAAATACGAATTGGGTGTACGGTCTACAAAAGGTTTGGAAACACACTATGGATGCTTTTGTTTTTTTAGTGAAACTAACTGCGAAACTCCAAGAGGGAACTCTGTTTGTGAAGAAAAGGTGCCATTTGACTTCTAAGTAGACGAAGGTGAGTGCTATTTTGGTGCTATTTTAATTATTTTGTTTTTGTTTAGTAAATGTTGATTGATTTTATGTATATGTTATTATCATTTGTATATTTTATTAAGTGAAATCGTTTTTTTCTTTGTTCATCATCTTTTCTGCAATTCGTTTTTTTCTTTGTTCGTCATCTTTTAAGGTACTTTGATATGGTGTTATCTTTTGTATTAATCAGTGTTTTTTATTTTTTTGTATTTTTTGTGAGTATTGTATAAATATATTTGTTTGTGAGTATTGTGTTCTTATTGATATTAGTTGTGAGTATTGTGTTCTTATTGATATTAGTTGTGAGTATTGTGTTCTTGTCGATATTAGTTGTCCATGAAGCATTTTGATTTTAGTTGTGAGTATGTAGTTGTGAGTATTGTGTTCTTGTCGATATTAGTTGTCCATCAAGCATTTTGATTTTAGCTGTGAGTATATATATGCTTGTTGATATTAGTTGTGAGTATTGTATATTTTTTTTTTTGTGTTTGTTTAAATGATGAGATTGATATTAGTTGTGAGTATTGTATATGTTTTTTGTGTGTTTGTTTAGATGATTGGATTGATATTAGTTGTGAGTATTGTATACTTTTTTGTGTGTTTGTTTAGATGATGAGATTAATATTAGTTGATATTATTTAAATTTCAGTTTATTTCAGCAGCATGCAGAAGTTGAAAGACAAACAGTCTTTCTCTTGCAGACTGCAGAGCTTTGGTCCAACTCTTTTTCTGCAGATATGGTTCGCTGACTGTATACCTTTTATCTCAGAAAAACAAACCGCACCTAGGTGTGTTTTAAATATCAGGCAAAAAAATACATTTGATTATGTTATAAATTATTATGTTTGTTGTTCCCCTTTGTAACACTATACAAAAGAAATCTAAAACGTGATGCCCGGAAATTAAAATCTATATATATATATATATATATATATATATAAGAAAACGTATATGCTTACGTGGCGTGCAATGGAGGCCTCAACCTTCCCTTGAGAGTGCCACTTGACATTATAATGGAGAGTTTTTAGTGTTTTTTAATTGTTTCTTTTTTTAATTAAATTGAGTTATTCTAAGAAAAAAGAATTTAAAAATAAATTAAAAATTTTCTCTCTCATATTTCCTCCCATAATTTTTAAACGTTTATATCTTTTATATACGAGATTTTTTAAAGAAAAAAATTACACCATTTTAACGAGCGTTTTATTATCTTTCCAACGAGTACCATAGTGCTGTATAAAAAACAGAGAAAAAATCGACAATTTTTTGTGGGGTTTCGTTCATACAGGAAAAAAACACACAAAGTGTTCATGTTATCACGTAAAATTAGATTTTGTGGGGAATATGAGTTATTACTGATTAGAATACTATGAACATGCAATGATTGAGAGATTTTGTGGTTAGTTAACTTGAGCTATTTGCAATAGGTTATCACGTAAAATTAGATTTTTCACCTCCGGGACCCTCCCAGGGTAATCAGCTAGTATATTATAATTGAAAGCCATTTTAATGACATGACATTCAAGGAGACATTCTTCTCCTTGAGTGTGCCATGTGTCATGCCATGTGACAATTTAAAAAAAATAATAATATAAAACCTAATCTACTAAATTTAAATTGAGTTATTTTAGGAAAAAAGAATTTAAAAACAAATTTAAATTTTTCTCTCTTATGTTTCCTCCCATAATTTTTAAGCGTTAATATATTTTATATATGAGATTTTTTAAAGAAAAAAAATTACACGAAATTAACGAGCGTTTTATTATCTTTCCAACAAGTATCATAGTGCTATATAAAAAACGGAGAAAAAAAAACTATTTTTTGTGGGGTTTTGTTCATACAGGAAAAAAAACACAAAGTGTTCAGGTTATTCATTAATAATGTTTTTTCTTTTAAACCAGGTTCTTATCTACGATGTTGAATTTCAGCCCAATCGTCATGCTTTCATTGGATTTTTGTTCTTTTAAAGATGCATAGATATACTTCATCAAGAAAAGTTAAGAGAAAGAATCGTGTAACACTGCAACATATGGTGTCACCTTATAGCAAGGTTATTTTTTTTAATTATTTAATTACAAGAGTAATAATTATTACTATTAGTATTATTAGAATTGTTATATTTTTCAACCACAGGACGTTCGCTAGTTCAATATATCTAATTAGGTTTCTCAAGAAATATATTTTGTAGATGAAATATAAAGAATCTGTTCTCTAATTATACTTTAATTTTAATTTTTATTTATTTATATTTAGACTATTCGGAGTGGTGAGGGGAAAGAGGGGGATGAAGCGTCATGTGGCACTTGTGGGATCCTTGTGGGGGGGAAAAATTGTGGGGAGTGGAAGGGGGGAAGAGGGGGGGGGGGGGAGGGAAGGAAATAATATTATATTGTGTTAAAGTTAAAAAAAAAAAAAAAACCTGACCAATAATGAAGCGCCACGTGTCCCAAAGGTTTGCCCCACGCCGGTGAGTTGCCCCCCGCCCCCCCTCACGCCCTACCGACGGCGGTGTTCCCCCCTTCCCGCCCCCACTCCGGACGGTCTTAATTCAACGTGTACTTTTTAACGTGTATTAGTGAATATAACAACTAGTTATTAAACTAATTTTCTAATTAAAAAATATCCACTTACAACTACAAATATAAAGATTGTTTTTATGCAAAAACTGCACATGTCCATGTACATAGAGGTGAGCAAAAAAACCGGTTCGTTTAAAAACTGGTTCCTACATGAACCGGTCCGGTTTCTACAAGAACCGACGGTTCTAGGATCGGTTCCGCATCCCCACTAGAAGTACCGAACCGAACCGGTTTTAATTCAAACCGGTTTGGGAACCGGTTCCCAAAAACCGGTTTGGAACCGGTACGAAAAACCGGTATTTTTTAATAAAAAAACTAAATTTTATGTTTAAAAAAATTATATATAATAAAATTATACAAAAAGCTTCCACACATACAAATAAATACCCATACACCTTAAAAAAATTATAAAAATCAATAAAAGTTGAACTTTATGTAAAATAAAATAAAATTTTGTCTAGTCTTTTAAAAAAAATGTGCGTGAAAGAACCGAAACCGAGACAAACCGAAACCGAAACCGAACCGAAACCGGTCTCCGAAACCGGTCTTACGAATCGACAAAACCGGTCCAAAACCGAACCGGTTCGGCAAAAAAAACCGATTTGCTCACGTCTACATGTTCATACAAACATATATACTTATTCTTGAATTGGTCCCACCCAAGTAGAAACCAAAGTATTGCAATTCAAAACAAATAAAATAAATATCGATTCTTGTTTTCTTTATCTTCGCCATGAAATGAATTACTAAAACTAATCCAAATTTCAGAGGTTAGTAAACGACTACACCACGCTACGCTCTATTAATTAATTAATTAATTAATTAATTAATAATGGGTAGTGAGTTAGGGTCTAGTGGTAATAGTAACGTCTTACAAGTTACAACTGGCTGTGGGTTCAAAGCTTACACAAGACAAGTAGATCAAAATAAATTGGATGATAAAAATAAAATAATGCATAATGATTAATGAATTATTGCTGGCTTTTTTTTTTTGAAAGGTAAATTTCTTGCTGTGAAACTTGAACTCAAAACCTTACACTATTAGTGTATTAAAAGGCTTTGCCTTGCCATTGGACCACCAACCCCAATGGTGAATTATTGCCGGCTTGACATGAACTTTCTTAATCTGTGCTTCAAAATATCTCATTAAATTCGGTTTTTTTCCCATTGTCACAATTTGTCTTACAGTTCATGTCTCAGATGGGTGCAAGAATACACTAGTTTCTTCTTATTCTGTTCATACATTTCTGGTTTTCAACTGCCCAAATCAATGATGGAAGGAGAAATCACAATATCATACGAGGCCATATGATAGTGTGAAAAATGGTCATACGGCCACATGATCGACATTGTATGCATAAGACATTTTGTGTGCGTTAAACACACCACCTCATAAGATCCATATGACATTTTTTTGTTGGTCATAGTGTACGAGCATTTACCTGATAATTTCGCCAATGATTTCCAGCCCAGCTGGTTTGAGGTAGGGTGGGTTTTCCCTTAGGGGTTCCCATCATGGGGTAGGTCACGTGTTCGATTCATGCACACCACAAAAAAATTCCCCGTGACGGTTTGAACTTAGGCAAGGAGGACACCGGTGTGTGGGTAGGGATTCGAACCTGGGACCGCTAGGTTAGGGGTATACAAGGATTTCCACTGAATTAAGCCTTTCAAAAAAAAAAAAAAAATTTACCTGACAATTTCAACCTATCTAGTTGAGTTTGGGTTGTTTTGGGTTTAAAATTGGACCTTGTGGGTTAAAATGGGTTTAGTATAATTTTCAAGGGGGTTAGGATGAGTAATTTTAATTGTAGAAAATAAGTAAGTGGGGCAGGATGGGTATGTCAAAAAAAAAAAAAAAAAACAAATGGGTCAAGATGAATATTTTTAAATAACCATAAACAAATCTGAATTAAAACTCACCCAACACCAAAAACGTTGATGCCTCGTAGAAATCAATGTCATTAAAAACAAAAAATTATATCTTTTGCATTTGTTGATCACCCCAGTCGATTCGAAACCGTTCGGGTCGTTAATGGACGGCAATGTCAAATCAACACGGGTTGTTAACGAGACCAATCTCATCGAAATGGTTCGAGTCGTTAGCGGCCTTGATCGAGTCCAAACAGTCTGGGTTGTTGACCGGCCCGTTCGGGTCGAAATGGTTTGGTCGTTGACAGGCCCGACCAGGTCGAAACGGTCTGTGTTGCTAACGGGATCGGTCAGGCTGAAACGGTCCGGGTCGCTAACGGGCCCGGTCGGGTCGAAACAGTACGGGTCGCTAAGGGACGGGTCAGGTTGAAACGGTCTAGGTCGAAACGGTCTGGGTCGCTACCGGGCCCGGTCGGGTCGAAACGGTCCGGATAACTAGCGGGCCCGGCCGGGTAAAAACAGTCCGGGTCGCTACGGGACGGGTCAGGTTGAAACGGTCCGGGTCGCTACCGGGCCCGGCCGGGTTGAAACGGACCTGGTCGCTACGGGACGGGTCAGGTTGAAACGGTCTTGGTCGTTACCGGGCCCGACCGGGTTGTAACGGTCCGAGTCGCTACGGGACGGGTCAGGTTGAAACGGTCTGGGTCGTTACCGGGCCCGGTCGGGTCGAAACGGTCCGGGTCGCTACCGGGCCCGGACGGGTCAGGTTGAAACGGTCTGGGTCGTCCCTTGCATTCTGTCGATCACGAGCAGCCATCCCTAAGGTATCCTCAGCATAGCTCTTTTGACTATCTCGAGCGGCTTTCAAGCCATCACGGATCTGAAAGATCTTATCTGTTGTTTCTTGAATAAGCTCAGGGCCACTAAAACACATGTCTCCAACTTCTGCCCAACACAAAGGAGATCTACACTTGCGTCCATATAAGGCTTCAAATGGGGCAGCCTTGATATTGGTGTGGTAACTGTTATTGTAAGAGAACTCAACCAACGGTAAATGAGAATCCCAGTTTCCACGGAAATCGATTACACATGCCCGGAGCATGTCTTCCAATGTTTGAATTGTATGTTCGCTCTGGCCATCGGTTTGTGGGTGATAGGCTGTGCTCATGTCTAAGGGAGAGCCTAATGCATCCATTAGTGTGAAACCTAGCACACGTACACGCATGGTCTTGACTCGTTCCTTCCGGCTCAAGGCGTCAGCCACAACATTGGCCTTTCCCGGATGGTATTTAATCTCGCAATCGTAATCGTTCAGTAACTCAACAATATACGTTGTCGCATGTTCAGATCCTTCTGATTGAAGATGTGTTGCAAGCTCTTGTGATCGGTGAAAATAATGCACTTAGTACCACAAAGGTAGTGCTTCCAAATATTGAGGGCAAAGATCACTTAGCCTAACTCTAGGTCATGAGTGGTGTAGTTCTTCTCATGGACTTTAAGTTGTCGAGATGCATAAGCAATGACCTTGTTCCTTTGCATGAATACACATCCAAGACCTTGATGAGAAGCATCACAATAAACCACAAAATCATCGGTACCTTCAGGAAGAGAAAGAATCGGAGCACAACATAAACGGTTCTTCAAGACCTGAAACACTTCCTCTTGTTTGATCCCCGAATCGAACTTCTTGTCTTTCTGTGTCAAGACCTTCAGTGGCTGGGAAATCTTAGAGAAATTTTCAATGAACCGTCGGTAATAACCGGTTAAACCCAGAAATTGTCGCACTTTAGTAGGAGTTTTGGGTGCGTCCCAATCCTTGATGGCTTCAATCTTTGTGGGGTCAACTTGTATACCTTTCTCGTTCATGACGTGACCGAGAAAATGAACTTCTCGAATCCAGAACTCGCATTTCGAGAATTTGGCGAACAACTTCTCGTTTTTGAGAAACTCCAAAATCAATCGAAGATGATGTTCGTGTTCTTCTTTAATTTGCGAGTAGATCAAGATGTCATCAATGAAGACAATTACGAACTTCTCTAAAGAGGGTTTGCAGACTGGATTCATAAGATCCATAAAGACAGCATGAGTATTCGTCAAGCCAAAATGACCTCGTTCCTTTGCATGAATACACATCCAAGACCTTGATGAGACGCATCGCAATAAACCACAAAATCATCGGTACCTTCAGGAAGAGAAAGAATCGGAGCACAACATAAACGGTTCTTCAAGACCTGAAACGCTTCCTCTTGTTTGATCCCCCAATCGAACTTCTTGTCTTTCTGTTTCAAGACCTTCAGTGGCTGGGCAATCGTAGAGAAATTTTCAATGAACCGTCGGTAATAACCGGCTAAACCCAGAAATTGTCGCACTTCAGTAGGAGTTTTGTGTGCGTCCCAATCCTTGATGGCTTTAATCTTTGTGGGGTTAACTTGTATACCTTTCTCGTTCACGACGTGACTGAGAAAATGAACTTCTCGAATCCAGAACTCGCATTTCAAGAATTTGGCGAACAACTTCTCGTTTTTGAGAAACTCCAAAATCAATCGAAGATGATGTTCGTGCTCTTCTTTAATTTGCGAGTAGATCAAGATGTCATCAATGAAGACAATTACGAACTTGTCTAAAGAGGGTTTGCAGACTCGATTCATAAGATCCATAAAGACAGCATGAGTATTCGTCAAGCCAAAAGGCATAACCAAAAATTCATAGTGCCCATAAAGAGTTCGAAACGCCGTCTTCGGTATGCCATCCTCCTGAATCCGCAACTGGTGATATCCCGAGCACAGGTCGATCTTTGAGTAGTAGCTGGAACCCTGTAACTGGTCAAACAGATAATCGATTCCTGGTAGTGGATACTTGTTCTTGATCGTCAGCTTGTTCAACTCATGGTAATCGATGCACATGCGAAAACTTCCGTCTTTCTTCTTCACGAACAACACAGGCGCTCCCCACGGAGAATAACTCTAACGAATGAAACCTTAGTCCAACAACTCTTGAAGTTGGTTAGACAATTCCTGCATCTCAGATGGTTCCAAATGATACGGAGTGCGGGCTACTGGAGCAGCTCCTGGGACAAGGTCAATGCGAAACTCAACTTGCCGCGATGGTGGAAGCCCTGGAAAATCTTCTGGAAAGACTTCGGGATAGTCTCGCACCAACGGTAAGTCCTCGAGTTTCCGATCTTTAGCTTTTTGTTCAATGACATGTGCTAGAAATGCGACACAACCTTTCCTTAAACATTTTTGTGCCTTGACACAGGATATGATTCGAATAGTAGGTCCACCACGGTCTCCTCGAATTGAGAGGGTTTCACTATTGGACAAGGGGATACGAACCAATTTCTCGTGAAAGATGATCTCTACATGATGCTTGGATAACCAATCCATGCCAATGACAGCATCGAAACTACCCAATCGAATAGGCAGAAGATCAATATGAAAAATATGGTCGCCAAGTACCAAAACACAATCCCTAACAACTTCTTCAGACGAAATTAACTTACCATTGGCCAACTCTATGGTATACTGTGTTTCCAACTTAATAGATTCTAATCCAAGAGATTTCTTAAAGTTGGTGGACACAAAGCTAAAATCAGCGCTTGAATTAAATAGTACAGATGCAAAATGGTTGTTAAGGAGAAACGTACCCGTAACCACATTCAAATCATCACGTGCTTCGTTGGCTCCCAACACGAACGCTCTACCACGGGCTTGATCCTTGGCCTTGGGACAGTCCTTGCGGAAATGTCCAGTTGCGCCACATTCGAAACACTCATTTTTGGCAGGTGGAGTGTTTGTGTCTTTGGCCTTGCAGTTAGCGGTTGAATGACCACGTCGGTTACAGTTCTTGCACAAGATGCTTTCACAAGTGCCCACGTGGTGGTAGTTGCATTTGCTGTAATTAGGGTGGGGCCCGTTGTATTTGCTTTTGGGCTCCTCAGCAGTAGTGGCATCAAAAACCTTTACGGAATCTTGGCGCTTGTGAGGGGAGTTCTTGCCCTTCTTGGAGCCAGATCGCTTGCGCTTGTCTCCAGAACTCTCATTAGCAACTGTAACCTTTTGGTTGAACGAACCCATGCGAATAGCGTCGTCAGTCAGATTGTGGGCTAGAGTAACAACAGCTTGGATGGTAGCGGGTGCCGATGCAGTGACCATGCTTCGGATCTTGGGAGATAGACCCCAGATATACCGCTCGACTCTCTTGTATTATGGCGTGACCATGTGTGGGACAAGTCGAGAGAGTTCATGAAAACGAGTGGTATTCGCAGTCACGTTGACATCCACCGTGGAGAGATTCCAGAATTCTGCCTCCAGCTTTTGCAGCTCGCTCCTCGGACAGTACTTTTCCATGAGCAGAATTTTGAGATCGGCCCAAGCAAGATTGTAAGCCGCATCTCTGCCCAGAGTCTGTACTTGTAGATTCCACCAGGTAAGGGCTTCATCCTGGAAAGTATAAGTGGAGTACTTCACCTTTTGGTCCCCGGAGCAACCACTAATGTCTAGGACTGACTCGGTCTTCTCAATCCATCAGACAATCCCTACAGCACCTTCAGTACCACGAAAATTCCATGGTTTACAGGCCATGAAAGTTTTGTACGAACACCCTCGTACCAGGTTTTCAACTTCTGTGTATACAATAGTGAATATTATTAACACAAAGGTTTGTGTAGGAGTGTAAGTAGAGAATTTAGACCAAAAATTTCTACCGTTATCCATATCGCTTCCCCGTCGACGACCAGTACCTCCGGTACCTCGGGTAGAATCATCTTGAGCAGCGTCATGTCGAGCAATTGCCTCGGTAATTACTCTAGCTAGCTTAGCAGGAGTGGCGGGTAGTGGTTCGCCATCATTGGTTCGTGCATATTGTCGAGTGTGCATGATGTCCTTCTGATATGACACATATCAAAAGTGTGAGACACATATTCTGTAAATATTGTCGTTCATACAATCGTAACAATCAAATATAATCACGCATAGCAAAACAATCACAACCACAAGATAAAAGAATAATCAACACGAAATGACCACAAATAACATACCATCAATAACTACCACCATAAATCCCAATACATAAAAGTTAGTACAAAAGATGAGCGGATGAACCGCAATAATTTGAGTTACATAAACTAAGCATGGTAGTACAACATAGCAGTCATAATGTAGCATCAAACAACATAAAGTATTATCAAAATACAACCACAAAATAAACTAAGAAGAATATGAAGAAGGAAATGCAGCAGCCAATGCAGCAATCGCATCTTGCATGCCCTGCGTCATCTCAGTCATCCTCCTCTCCAAAGCCTCGATGCGTCTCTTCGCCTCTGCTCTCCTCACGGCTATCGACAATCTCCCCCGCTCAGCCTCCTCAGCAAGAACCTCCAACTCTCGGACACGTAACCCCGTCTAACCAAGCTGCGCGTCGTGGGACAAGATAACACCACGCTTCGCTTAGAGTGGCCTCCTAGATGATCCTCCCAACGTCATTGCCTCATGGTCGTCCTCCTCATCCCGATGGGCTAGGTCCCTGGTGAGGCTGGGAAGGTAAGGCCGTTTACGGGCCTATGAGCGCCTCCTCAGTCTCGGTGATGGCTCGACCACTGGTACAGGTGCCTTCCTAGTACGTGACTCCGGTATAGGGACAGCGGGTAAGATAGGCTCGCTGGCAGGGATAGGGTCGGCGGGTCTGTAGAGGATCGGATTGTAAGAAATCAACTAGATAATCATACAAGTAGAGCAATTGTAACACCCCAACCGATGGCGGAAACATCGAGATGTCACGTAGTGACGATTGTTCAATAGCTCATGGACTAAAAGTGTAAATATTGATACATTGATTAAATAGTTTATTACATTAAAATGAAATACAACAATTCTAGATGTCAACTAAACTGAAATACAATAAATCCAAAATCTAAGTAAAATTCCAAAAGCTTAAAAGTTATCTCATAAATAACCTGAAACATGTACAAAAATAGTATATGTCAATACAAAAATGTATTGGTGAGCATACCCTGTTTGAATACATATAGTAGAAAAAGAGTTTCGCAATTCACGTGTTATACTGTCTACAATTTAGTGTTCAAGCTATGTACAAATGCTACCCAAAATCAAACCTTTGTTCAATGAATCAAGAGTCACATATATATAGTATTCGCTCATAGTAGGCGATGAATAATCGTTCACACATAACAATAATTAAGTACTATTTATTGCTATGCTAGGCCGCCCAACGGTTAATGATTAAGGTCATAAGTACACACTATCAGCGAATCAACAAGTAAAACACATACAAGAATTGCGATTGTGAATATATGATAAAACATGATTAAGTGAGTGAAGTAATAAGCGTACATGAGTCACCCCAAAAGTGTAAAACATGAAAAAGGGGAAAGATATACTCACAGTTTGCGAAAGCGATTAAAATCCAACTTAAGCGATCATGAGCTAAGTAATGGGAATTCCGAGGAATTCATCCTATAATGTATAAGAGTTCTAATAAGAAAATGTCTAAGAGTCTAAGGTATCTAGGGTCTAAGGCATTAGGGTTTGCTAAGTCGATTTGGGGAAGTTGAGTTTTTAATATAAAAATTGTATATCCAAATAATATTATGCCAAAGTTTGTAAATTTGGTTTAAATAATATAATTATTACCAATTGAATATTTAGTTCAAAATATGTTTGAATAATTAAGACAGAATAATTTAGTTACTTACTTTAACTAATTATTGGAAATAAATACAATAATTATAAATGTATAAATAAATGATTATTAGTTACACCATGATCCATCAAATGGTAATTAAGATTTTCAAACAAATAAATATTTCTATTTTATAATAAAAGTATTTATAAAATAGATGTTAAAATAGCGTAAATAAATAAATGTTTAATTATGTCTAATTAAACATAAATAATGTTAATAATACAAGACATGACCCAAAAATGCTATTTTTATAGAAAATGGATGCTTTCTTATGTAAATTAATGAAAATAATTTTCTCATAATTTTTATAAACTTATTTATATTTAAAACCGATTTAATGATATTAAATCATGTTTAAATGATTAAAAATAGGAAAATTAATAAAAATAACTGTTTTCTAAACCAAATATTTTTTTATTTCAGTTCATGATAATTAGGAATGATTTCCCAAAAGGTTTGAGATCAAAACTATTAAAAATGAATTTTTAATCTATTAATTATGACTAAATAAATTTAAATCAATAAAAAATACAAAAATAGTTCACTTTTCAGGAAAATAAGAATATGATAATTTTCTATGAGGTGTCAAGAAGCTACACCTAAATTTTCATAATTTTTGAGTAAAAATTGGATTTATTTTGATTATTTTAAGATTAATATATTTATATAGTTAATATATAGATAACACAACCAAAAATCTGGAAAAGAAAATAACAAAAAAAAGGGTGGCAGGTGTGAGGTTCGAACCCAGGTCAGTCCCCAAACACACCCCCACACAAACCACTACAACACAACCTATAATCATTGAATATGTTTGAAAATAAACTTATATAAAGCTTAATCAAGTTTCATCTTCTTCTTCCCCAAATACAAGACCAAGAACCCTAACCCTAGTTTATACAATAACCCGATCAATGCAAGATTAGAACTCTGTAATAGAGGGTTTTGATCGGGATGGAATAATGAACAAAACGGCATAAAAAAATTGATACTTACCATAATGTTTAATGGTCAAAAAGGGAAAAAGAAAGGGCCGAACTCAAGAGCCGATTAAGAAGCCTTCTGACTCTGATTTGTACGATTTCTTTGTGGGTTTAGAAGGAGTAGTGATGCAGAAACGAGATGATAACAAGTATTTATAGGATTACCATTTAAAATGTAAGGTTTAGACGAGGTCTTAAAGGTGCGTCGGTTACCTAAAGAAAACCCAATTAAAGCTTGTTTATTACGTATAATAGATAGTGTAACTGATTTTAATCGATGGAGAAAACGTATTCTAATGATTGAAACGTATATAAAACGTTTCAATAGTGTAAATAAACTAGGGTTAGGGTTCTTGGTCTTGTATTTGGGGAAGAAGAAGATGAAACTTGATTAAGCTTTATATAAGTTTATTTTCAAACATATTCAATGATTATAGGTTGTGTTGTAGTGGTTTGTGTGGGGGTGTGTTTGGGGACTGACCTGGGTTCGAACCTCACACCTGCCACCCTTTTTTTTTGTTATTTTCTTTTCTAGATTTTTGGTTGTATTATCTATATATTAACTATATAAATATATTTATCTTAAAATAATCATAATAAATCCAATTTTTACCCAAAAATTATGAAAATTTAGGTGTAGCTTATTGACACCTCATAGAAAATTATCATATTCTTATTTTCCTGAAAAGTGAACTATTTTTGTATTTTTATTGATTTAAATTTATTTAGTCATAATTAATAGATTAAAAATTCATTTTAATAGTTTTGATCTCAAACCTTTTGGGAAATCATTCCTAATTATCATGAACTGAAATAAAAAATATTTGGTTTAGAAAACATTTATTTTTATTAATTTTCCTATTTTTAATCATTTAAACATGATTTAATATCATTAAATCAGTTTTAAATATAAATAAGTTTATAAAAATTATGAGAAAATTATTTTCATTAATTTACATAAGAAAGCATCCATTTTCTATAAAAATAGCATTTTTGGGTCATGTCTTGTATTATTAAAATTATTTATGTTTAATTAGACATAATTAAACATTTATTTATTTACACTATTTAAACATCTATTTTATAAATACTTTTATTATAAAATAGAAATATTTATTTGTTTGAAATATTAATTACCATTTGATGGATCATGGTGTAACTCATAATCATTTATTTATACATTTATAATTATTGTATTTATTTCCAATAATTAGTTAAAGTAAGTAACTAAATTATTCTGTCTTAATTATTCAAACATATTTTGAACTAAATATTCAATTGGTAATAATTATATTACTTAAACCACATTTACAAAGTTTGGCATAATATTATTTGGATATACAATTTTTATATTAAAAACTCTACTTCCCCAAATTGACTTTGTGATACCCCGCAAATTCAGGTTCTCACTTTAACTAAACTCTAGTTACGTTCCTTGCATTATACTTAACTAGGGTTAACTAGATAGGATATAGGTGCATTGTTGTGAGTTAATATCGGGTACATGATTAGTGAACCTCGGACGTTGGTGAATAACGAACTTATGTGTCTCTATGATATTTGATGAACTTATGTGAACACCATACGTGATTATGTGAACCTAAACCGAATACGTTAATAAAAATCACTAAAAGTGGAGTATGAGGTTGATTAAGGTCTTAACGCATGGGGTTGCACTTGTTACGGTCCGAAATAACGAAAACGTCAAAGGATAACGCGTCGGGTGACGAAACGGGACACGAACGAGGGCCTCGGGCCTGTGAGCGGCCGCTCACAGGGCCCAAGCGGCCGCTCGCTCGTGTCTGACGGGTTTAAACCGCCTTAAACTCCTATTTAAGCATCCTTAACCCCCATGCAACCCCTAAACTCAACCCTAATCGCCCCCTTACTGCCCCACACGAAATATTAACCTTAAAGCTCCTGCTAAGGCTCAAGATCATCAATTGGGAAGCTCCAAAGGCGCACGGTTGATCGAATCGAAGAGCCAAGGGTATAATCTTTGATTCCTTACACTTCTATCTTGTGTTTTTGTTATAAAAATCATGTAACAAAGTTTGTCCAGGTCTGAAAGTTTTTAATAATCATTAAAACATGAAGTTTTTGAAGATTAAACGGATCAAACATAATAATAAACGATTAGTAACATCATAGGATACTTGTTGCGCAAGTTATTGATATTTTGGTCTTTAAAGTTGTGATCTTTGCATGTTTAGTAGTAGAATCTGATAATAATAAGTATTAGGGATGTTTGGTAATGATGATTGATGTTTGTTGATTGTTTTTATGCACACGGTAGTCGATTAAAGTATGATTTAGGCGAAACTAAAATCTGGACAGAATGATTAGACGAATTTGTAGGGGCTGTAACACGGCCTAAACATAATGATTTTGGTATTTTCTTTGCATGGTTGAGTCACACTTGGTCTTAGCTTTTCATAATGGGTAAAATCAAGTGTTTTGGACGTCGGTTGAGTCGTTTTTGGAATTTTCATTGAAAATAGGCCAGGTCAGAATTTCGGGTATCAAACTGAGTCAACTTTGAAACATCATAACTCAAGTTTTATAAAGAGTTGAGTTGTGAAATTTTTACAGAAGGTTAATATTGGAGTATATGAGTTTTCCAAGTGGATTCATCCCGTTTGGATGAATACACAATTTTTGGGAAATTATCTACCAAACTGACCTGTTAGGAAGGTTTTCTAAACATAGCTGATATAGACGAATTTTAATTATTTTTGTGTTTGGATTTAAGACAAAACAAAAATAGATATTGTTGAGTAAATCCCAAAGAAAATTCAGTAAAAATTTGGGAGGATAACTCACTGATTTACTATTTTAAATAAATTCATTTTGATGGCGCACAATCTGTCCTGAAAACACAGATTGTGTATTATGTGCTTATGTGATTAATTGAGGTCTTAAATGGTATGGAATTGACATGTAACTGAAGTACACTTGTTTGAGACACATACGGAATGAAGAAACTAATTGTAACCAATACATTCACCAACGAGTCCGTAGGGTTTACTATTGCATGTAGAGTCACTAGGCGTCACATACACACTTTTGAACGTTTAAAACGCCTTGGACAAACGAGTTATGTGGTGTAATGATATTACGCCTATACTCACATAGTGACACTGTTATTAGGGTGTCGGTAGCATATTTTACTTGCGGTTCGGATTTCTTTTGCTTGCACGTTAAGGTGAGTTTCACTACTCTTTTTCTCAAAAGCATGCGTCTCGGATTAGAGACAACTTTGGTAAACATTTTCTAGTCCATTTGGGACTACTCAGGTATGACTCCTTATGTGGGTCTGGTTTTGACTCCTTGTGTGGGTCGGTTTTACGATTCCTTGTGTGGATCGGGTTTTCGGTCAGTTTAAAACTTATTGGTCCTTTGTAATCTAAACACTCTATCATTGAAAGTCCTTGCATATTATTGGGTTAATCGCTGGAGGCGAACAGGGTATTAGTTGATAGCGCTATTAGGTTGATGCAGCAACCTCATGTCTGAGGTGCTTGAGGCACGGGCATGAACTTCTGACCACAATTTCCGACTGGTGTTGATAGACGCCAGTCATTGAGGCAATTAACTATTTTTCTGAAGGTTTCCCAATAATCTTGTTTAGTTACATTGAGTGGGCTAGCTACCCCTGACACACTTAAACTGACAACTCTTTATCTTTTTGGTCTGGAGGACCTACGTTATTACTTTACTTACGTGGTTATTGGAAAACCAGCGCATTTGCATATTAATTTACTTTACTTTGTGAACTCACCAACTTTATGTTGACACACGATAGCATGCTTTTGCAGGTAACTAGGAACGGAGCACAGTTAGGTCATGCATCATTTCGTGGGTCTTAAACATTTAAACTATTTTGCACAGTTACTATTTATTTGGTTTTGGGCGCGGTGTTTTGCGCAGACTTTATTTACTATTTTTCATTCGCTTCCGCTATACTATTATTGGTTTGGTTAAAACTTTAAAACTTGATTTTTACAATAACGAACTAAATGGTTGGGCATTTAGAGTCGTTCATGTGACTTATGGCTATGGGGTCCTGGTTTGTCATGCGCCTCGCGGTATAAACCCCGCAGTGGAAATTTGAGGGTGTGACAGACTTAGCAAACCCTAATGCCTTAGACCCTAGATACCTTAGACTCTTAGACATTTTCTTATTAGAACTCTTATACATTATAGGATGAATTCCTCAGAATTCCCATTACTTAGCTCACGATCGCTTAAGTTGGATTTTAATCGTTTTCGCAAACTGTGAGTATATCTTTCCCCTTTTTCATGTTTTACACTTTTGGGGTGACTCATGTACGCTTATTACTTCACTCACTTAATCATGTTTTATCATATATTCACAATCACAATTCTTGTATGTGTTTTACTTGTTTATTCGCTGATAGTGTGTACTTATGACCTTAATCATTAACCGCTGGGCTGCCTAGCATAGCAATAAATAGTACTTAATTATTGTTATGTGTGAACGATTATTCATCGCCTACTATAAGCGAATACTATATATATGTGACTCTTGATTTATTGAACAAAGGTTTGATTTTGGGTAGCATTTGTACATAGCTTGAACACTAAATTGTAGACAGTATAACACGTAAATTGCGAAACTCTTTTTCTACTATATGTATTCAAACAGGGTATGCTCACCAATACATTTTTGTATTGACATATACTATTTTCGTACATGTTTCAGGTTATTTATGAGATGACTTTTAAGCTTTTGGAATTTTACTTAGATTTTGGATTCATTGTATTTCAGTTTAGTTGACATCTACAATTGTTGTATTTCATTTCAATGTAATAAACTATTTAATCAATGTATCAATATTTACACTTTTAGTCCATGAGCTATTGAACAATCGTCACTACGTGACACCTCGATGTTTCCGCCATCGGTTGGGGTGTTACAGATTGATTTAGGTGCGGAATCCCTAAATTACATGCAAAATGATAGTACACAAATCAGAACACGTAAAGATCCATTTCAATAATTATTTTCATTGATAAACAATCAATTACAATCAAATAAGACTTAGTTTATCAACAAAACACTGTTTCAAAAGGTTCTAGACTCACCTAAGAACACACACACAAAACCTAGTTCGAATGACCAAGACTTCACCTACAAAATAAAACTCAAACTATATATAGACTATGCCATTCGACCCATTACATAGCTCGAACCAAACAAACATAGATATCAAAACTTCATTCAACCAAGTAAAACTCCATTCGACCCCACGTTTGGTCGAATGGGCTTCCAGAACTTTGTGTCTTCAATTATAAACGCCATTTCTTGTATAATCCGAAGCAATAGTCACATTTATGCACCTACAAAATCCCCCTTGACTATTGTTTGGATTGTTTTTCTTGATACTCAAGCTTCTTGTTCATCAACTTGATCTTCAAAATTTTCTTTTGCTTCGCGCTCATTTCTGGTTCTAGTTGTCGTTTGAGCGAACCTTTCTTCACTTCTTGAACCTTCACATATTTTCCCAGTCGTTTGTTGTAGTCACACCCAGCATTCACATCCCATGCAAAACAAAAACATACGACTCTATAGAATTTCATCGCTTGTTCCACGTCTTGTACTTCAAAGTGAATTGGATTAAAATACAGCATATTGATGTCTTCTTTTGAGCAATTAATCATGCACAATAGATCAAATATGCGTATTTTCTTATACTCTTTGTCTTTCAACACAATAACTGCTTTAGCCGTCTTCCAATCATAATACCAAAACACAAATTCATTGCTGAAGTGTTGTTGGATAGGCATCAAAGGTATCCTCTTCATCACCACAGGAGGCTTATACTTCAGTGTAACCCTCTTCATGCCTGTAATGGGATCAATATCTCGATGTACAATCCGTTTAGGATATTGAGGCCTAAACAAATCCCATTTTGTTCTGCTCTCCCTTGACATCTTGTCTGCAAACCATCCAACAACATCGTTATTCACAGAAGCACCGTTCATCGTGTGTCTACAAATATCCCTCACAGTCCAATACGGTAAAGTATTGATTTCAGGGAATCTGTAAAAGTACAAAATTCCTTTTCCCACTTCAACCCTATACACTGTTGCTATGGAAAATATTTACATCCCAACGCTTTTCCTTTGAAAACTTCGTTGTGATACTTGTAGAAACCTCCCTGCACTTCTGCAATCGGTCTATTAGCTTCTTTCTGTTTCAACTTTCTCAACAATTCCTTGAGTTCATCAGATTGTTTGTAAGTCTGTTTCTTATCAGCTTATTTCCCAAACACTTCATCAATTATCTTCTTCCCTTTCTGTTTAGCTAACTTTTCAGCTTCATCAAGTGTTTGTTCATTGATTTCAGGAATCACCATATTCTCTTTCTGTTGATAATACTTAGGATACTCTTCATCTGACATAAATGATGAAAAATGACAAAGTATGGTATTTATACTCAGTCCAGGTTTGACCCCTTACTGAGGTCGAATGAGGACATAAATGGTCGAATGAGGATTTCTTGTTTTCCCTTCCCAGGTTCGACCCCCCTTAAGGTCGAACCTATATATATGTTTTCCAGATTTTCTAGTTTTGTCGTTTTAACGCATTTTAACATATCCTAACACATGAACATGCAATCCTAACCTATGTTAAGCATATATAATCATGGATAATCATCTAATCATCGTTTAAACACGTATTTGCATATTCTACACCATATACAGATCAATTCACGTTTGTTACTTAATCTAATTCATGTAATTCACCAACAACGGGACCTGTGACTCATGTGTGTGTGATTATCCCAATGATACTCCAAATCATTGAACCCTGGATAATACGGACTGTGTTCTGACTCAACTGACCTCGTTAAGTATGTTTAATAAACGTTTTTCGCTAAGGTAGACTTATGTGTTTATAAAATGCTGACCTAAACATGTCGGGTGTCACATCATCCCCCTGTTGAAAGAATTTCCGTCCCGAAAATTTGCCGAAGTCAAAGAGAATGAAGCGATAAAAAGAAAAATTTTCCCGGTCGTCACATCATCTCCCTTATGAAAGGAATCTCGTCCCGAGATTCACTCTTCAACAGTAATGAATGTCGACCTAACCCAAGTAACGTTTCTCAGAATGCAAACGAAATGAAAATCACGAAAGAAGAATGATAACATCAGATAGTCTATGCAGGGGAACCGCCCTCCCCCAAGGTGAATACAAAACAATGAATCCCCCTGATCGAAGGCCTACTAGAGACTACTGTGATCGGTATAAATGACACACCGGTACCGTCCAAGTAGCATCTCCAAATGACCCACATTAGACCCATGAATGCAAAATGATGACCAAGTACAAGAACGAATACACATGATGGACACGAAATGCCAATCAATATGAACGAGAATGAATATGAGCATAACGAGAATCAAGAAAAGAAGGCTCACTGGTAACAGTATCAGGATCCTCCTTATTCTCCCTAGCACCAATGACATAAGCACGAGCCGGAGTAGTTCGACCGCCACCCTCGCCTTTCTTCAGCTTAGAGAAATCCCGCTTGAAGTGGCCAGTAACCCCACAGTGATAACATCCCTGCCTCCCCTGAGGAGCAGTAACAGTAGTGGCCTGTGCCGGCTGCAGCTGAAGAGTAGTCCTGCAGTCCTTAGCATGATGATCAAAACACTACACCGACGACAACGAAACCTTTCACAATCACCCGTATGATGGAACCCACACTCACCACACTTCGGGAGTTTCCCAGTATAACCCCCAGACCTCTGCTCGAATGACACTCCCACAACCTCTAGTTTCTTCGCCTGTGGCTGGGATGACCCAACGCTCTTTCCAGCACTCTCCCACTTCCACCTGTTGTCCTCAGGGTCTTTCACAGCCGCACCCCTCGGAGGTAGAACGCCCTCAGCAACCTTCATGTTGGTAAGCTTGTGAGCTGCCCAAATAGTGGCCAACATAGTAGTGTGATCAGCGGCGGCAACATGCCAAGCAATCTCCGGCACTAACCCAACAACGTAGTGCTCAATCCTCCGGTACTCCGGTGTAGCCAAACTGGGGCACATCACAACCAACTCGTTGTGCCTAGCAGTAAACTCCTCAATCTCGGACCCAACCATCGTCAGATTCCAAAACTCGTGCTCCAACTTCATGATCTCATCCCTGGGGCAGTACTCCGCTCGCAACATCAGAATAAACTCGGACCACGGCATAGCATTGGCCTCAACTAGGCCAAGGTTCGTAGTGGTAGAGTTCCACCAGGTCAACGCATGTCCCTCCAGAGTTGCAGAAGCATACTTGACGCGATCAACGTCGGGACAGTTGCACATGGCAAACACCGATTCGATCTTCTCCAACCAGGATCCAAGTCAACGGTCACAATAAACGACAACTATATGATATGAAAACAACGTAAACTGCCCATTAAGTTTTCAAAACCGTTCCAACACAGCGGAAGCTTAATATGTTATTACAACTCAAAATGAAATTCAAAGTCTGAAATGTTTAACAAAACATGCTTATGATTCCTAGACGCCGTGAGACTCCGTGCGCCTATTGACAGCTGCTACCTTAGCGACCTGAGACAAACATGCTAAAAACGTCAGCAAATAATGCCGGTGAGTTCACGGGTTTTTAATGAATACCGACACCAAATGTTTCAATGAATACCTGTGGCCAAACCCGACCACATGCGTGCAAACCCTATGAATACCTGTTACTACTACGATTGGAAACCATTACTGGACTCGAATACTGTGAATACTGAATACGTGCCCGAATGAATACTGAATACTGAATACTGCATACTGAATACCGAATACCTAAGAGACAACATGCACCCGTCCGACCTCCAGTCGACGAGTGGGGCGGGTCAAGCCTAAATAGATCTATCCACATTTCCCACGTTGTGCATCCCCGCACATTCATGGTTCCCTGCCTCCCCTACAGTCCTTAGCATGATGACCAAAATGCTGACACCGACGACAACGAAACCTCTCACAATCACCCGTATGATGGAACCCACACACACCACACTTCGGGAGTTTCCCAGTATAACCCCCCAGACCTCTGCTCGAATGACACTCCCACAACCTCCTGTATCTTCTCCTATGGCTGGGACGACGCAACGCTCTTTCCAGCACTCTCCCACTTCCTCCTGTTGTCCGCAGGGGCTTTCACAGCCGCACCCCTCGGAGGTAGAACGCCCTCAGCAACCTTCATGTTGGTCAGCTTGTGAGCTGCCCGAACAGTGGCCAACATAGTAGTGTGATAAGCGGCGGCAACATGCCCAACAATATCCGGCACTAACCCAGCAACGTAGTGCTTAATCCTTCGGTACTCCGGTGTAGCCAAACCGGGGCACATCACAGCCAACTCGTTGTGCCTAGAAGTAAACTCCTCAATCTCGGACCTAACCATCTTTAGATTCCAAAACTCGTGCTCCAACTTCATGATCTCATCCCTGGGGCAGTACTCCGCTCGCAACATCATAATAAACTCAGACCACGGCATAGCATTGGCCTCACCCAGGCCAAGGTTCGCTGTGGTAGAGTTCCACCAGGTCAACGCATGTCCCTCCAGAGTAGCATAAGCATACTTGACGCGATCAACGTCGGGATAGTTGCACATGGCAAACACCGATTCGATCTTCTCCAACCACCGGAGCAGTCCCACCGCCCCTTCAGTCCCATTGAAGTATTGGGGCTTACAATCCATGAACTTCTTGTAGTAGGTGCACCCAGACTACACCTGATTAGTATTTCCCAGGGTCTGCTGAGCAGCCTGGAAAACAGCCAACGCGACATTCAACTGCTGCTGCAACATGTTCTCCAACTCCGCCTGAGTCATGGTGATGTTCCCACCACCTCGTCCACCACCTGTGCGACCCCCGCCGCCACCACGGCGTCCCCCAGTACGTCCACCAGCACGACCAGACATGTTCTGCCAAACATGTGACAAGACACACAATACCGCTATCAGATCAAGCTACCAGTGACCAAACGAATTCAGAACATGGTTCCTGCATGACTATTAGTCCAAACACGAAGTCCACCAAGATTTTCATGCATTTCGATTTATGATTTCGTGTGCACCCGAAATAACAATTCACTCTACATGGACCTCTAGGCGTGCTCCTAGCTAGAACTTCAAATCACCTGACACCCACATTCTTTAAAGAAACTGTTATCGCACGAAGATCCCCAAGTGAACAATCACTCAGGGGTGTACTATGACAAGTACCAGTGCAGGATAGTGTGTGTAGGCAAGTATGTACATTAGAGCATAGAGGGGAGATATCCAAATCCCGGAAAAATCTCAAAAGTGTGCCGAAGCCACCCCAATGTACACTACTGCCAAGCATAAGCAATACGCCTCTTCATCTTCAAACCCGAAGAAGAAGATAAAATAAATGTAGAAATAGCCCAAAGATAGATGATACAATACTATGTGATGAGGACACCGACACCACGACAAAGTTAGTATGTTTACCAAACGACACGACTCGTAGATATGTGTGACCGTCTAATGTGTGTGATACTCGGCTATAGACTAGACTCTACATACAGTCCTAGATCACTATAGCCATTGGCTCTGATACCAATCTATCACACCCTCAGATTTCCATGTGCGGGGTTTTACCGCGAGGCGCGTGACACACCAGGATCCAAGTCAACGGTCACAATAAACGACAACTATATGATATGAAAACAACATAAACTGCCCATTAAGTTTTCAAAACCGTTCCAACACAGCGGAAACTTAATATGTTATTACAACTCAGAATGAAATTCAAAGTCTGAAATGTTTAACAAAACATGCTTATGATTCCTAGACGCCGTGAGACTCCGTGCGCCTATTGACAGCTGCTACCTTAGTGACCAGAGACAAACATGCTAAAAACGTTAGCAAATAATGCCGGTGAGTTCACAGGTTTTTAATGAATACCGACACCAAATGTTTCAATGAATACCCGTGGCCAAACCCGACCACATGCGTGCAAACCCTATGAATACCTGTTACTACTACGATAGGAAAACCATTACTGGACTCGAATACTGTGAATATTGAATACGTGCCTGAATGAATACTGAATACTGAATATTGCATACTGTATAACCGAATACCTAAGAGACAACATGCACCCGTCCGACCTCCAGTCGACGAGTGGGGCGGGTCAAGCCTAAATCGATCTATCCACATTTCCCCCGTTGTGCATCCCCGCACATTCATGGTTCCCTGCCTCCCCTACAGTCCTTAGCATGATGACCGAAATGCTGACACCGACGACAACGAAACCTCTCACAATCACCCGTATGATGGAACCCACACCCACCACACTGCGGAAGTTTCCCAGTATAACCCCCCATACCTCTGCTCGGATGACACTCCCACAACCTCCTGTATCTTCTCCTATGGCTGGGACGACGCAACGCTCTTTCCAGCACACTCCCACTTCCTCCTGTTGTCCGCAGGGGCTTTCACAGCCGCACCCCTCGGAGGTAGAACGCCCTCAGCAACCTTCATGTTGGTCAGCTTGTGAGCTACCCGAACAGTGGCCAACATAGTAGTGTGATCAGCGGCGGCAACATGCTCAGCAATCTCCGGCACTAACCCAGCAACGTAGTGCTTAATCCTTCGGTACTCCGGTGTAGCCAAACCGGGGCACATCACAGCCAATTCGTTGTGCCTAGAAGTAAACTCCTCAATCTCGGACCCAACCATCTTCAGATTCCAAAACTCGTGCTCCAACTTCATGATCTCATCCCAGGGGCAGTACTCCGCTCGCAACATCAGAATAAACTCAGACCACGGCATAGCACTGGCCTCACTCAGACCAAGTTTCGCTGTGGTAGAGTTCCACCAGGTCAACGCATTTCCCTCCAGAGTAGCAAAAGCATACTTGACGCGATCAACGTCGGGAGAGTTGCACATGGAAAACACCGATTCGATCTTCTCCAACCACCGAAGAAGTCCCACCGCCCCTTCAGTCCCATTGAAGTAATGGGGCTTACAATCTATGAACTTCTTGTAGGTGCACCCAAACTACACCTGGTTAGTATTTCCCAGGGTCTGCTGAGCAGCCTGGAAAATAGCCAACTCGACATTCAACTGCTGCTGCAACATGTTCTCCAACTCCGCCTGAGTCATGGTGATGTTCCCACCACCTCGTCCACCACCTGTGCGACCCCCGCCGCCACTACGGCGTCCCCCAGTACGTCCACCATCACGACCAGACATGTTCTGCCAAACATGTGACAAGACACACAATACCGCTATCAGATCAAGCTACCAATGACCAAACGAATTCAGAACGTGGTTCCTGCATGACCATTAGTCCAAACACGAAGTCCACCAAGATTTTCATGCATTTCGATTTATGATTTCGTGTGCATCCGAAATAACAATTCACTCTACATGGACCTCTAGGCGTGCTCCTCGCTAGAACTTCAAATCACCCAACACCCACATTCTTAAAAGAAACTGTTATCGCACGAAGATCCCCAAGTGAACAATCACTCAGGGGTGTACTATGACAAGTACCAGTGCAGGATAGTGTGTGTGTAGGCAAGTATGTACATTAGAGCATAGAGGGGAGATATCCAAATCCCGGAAAAATCTCAAAAGTGTGCCGAAGCCACCCCAATGTACACTACTGCCAAGCATAAGCGATACGCCTCTTCATCTTCAAACCCGAAGAAGATGATAAAATAAATGTAGAAATAGTCCAAAGATAGATGATACAATACTATGTGATGAGGACACCGACACCACAACAAAGTTAGTATGCTTACCAAACGACACGACTTGTAGATATGTGTGACTGTCTATTGTGTGTGATACTCGGCTATAGACTAGACTCTACATGCAGTCCTAGTTCACTATAACCATTGGCTCTGATACCAATCTGTCACACCCTCAGATTCTCACGTGCAGGGTTTTACCGCGAGGCGCGTGACACACCAGGATCCAAGTCAACGGTCACAATAAACGACAACTATATGATATGAAAACAACGTAAACTGCCCATTAAGTTTTCAAAACCGTTCCAACACAGCGGAAGCTTAATATGTTATTACAACTCAAAATGAAATTCAAAGTCTGAAATGTTTAACAAAACATGCTTATGATTCCTAGACGCCGTGAGACTCCGTGCGCCTATTGACAGCTGCTACCTTAGCGACCTGAGACAAACATGCTAAAAACGTCAGCAAATAATGCCGGTGAGTTCACAGGTTTTTAATGAAACCGACACCAAATGTTTCAATGAATACCCGTGGCCAAACCCGACCACATGCGTGCAAACCATATGAATACCTGTTTCTACTGCAATTGGAAACCCATTACTGGACTCGAATACTGTGAATACTGAATACGTGCCCGAATGAATACTAAATACTGAATACTGAACACCTAAGAGACAACATGCACCCGTCCAACCTCCAGTTGACGAGTGGGGCGGGTCAAGCCCAAATAGATCTATCCACATTTCCCCGGGACTTCCAAAGATCGCATAGTAATTTAATGAATACTCCAAAACATAATGAATACTAAAAAACCCAATGAATTCGTGAATACCAAAACATAGTTGACACACCTTTCATGAAAACATAGTTGACACGCCTTTTATGAAAACATAGTTGACACACGTTTAAAGAATACAACATGTTTTCTCCCACCGAAAATGTAAAACCAGTAAAAGAGTGGGGCCGTGAAACTCACCTGAGAGTGCGTCTTCTGATAACTAGAAATCCAACACGTGTATGATAAACCCAACTAATGACAACCTATCAATGAATTCAAATAAGTGTTTTGACTATCAACCCGAAGGTTAACTAGTCCCCAATCGTCCAGATCATGACTACGTGTGTTAAAAAGTGTGTTTAAACGTTAACCAGACATACCAGACAGACCCGACATCCCGTTGGTGACCCATTACATCAATTAGTCAAGTACATAAGGTTAACACATAAGTTTCAAGCATAAAACACTTAGTTTGCATCAAAAATCGCATATACGAAGTCGTAAGGTCGAACTGGAAGATTTCTGGGTTTGGTTCGACCCATGGTCCCTTGGTTCGACCCCGATGATGTTCATTCAACCTATTCACAAGTTCATTCGACCTAACACATGTTTATTTGACCCTAACACATGTTTATTCGACCTTAACGAATGTTAATTCGACCCTAACACGTGTTAATTCGACCCCAGACATGCACATTCGACCCCAGGCCTCCACATTCGATCTCTTTGACCTACATTCGACCCATTCGAGCTACATTCGACCCCCAGAAGCAACGTTCGACCCCCAGAAGCCACGTTCGGCCCCACGTGGGTCGAATGAAGTCCACGTTCGACCCCTGCAGCCTTAAACATCTTAAAACGCACCAAATCGCATCAAAACTATCCGAAAAAATCACGAAACATCAAGAAATGTTGCAGTCAAGTATGAATAACATATTCCTAATAAACCCCACCAATTTATTCCCAAAATCTATCTGTTTTAACACTTACCCAAAATGGCAAAAATCATGAAAACATTACATCATGCATGAAAACTTTACCCAATTAGGAAAATTTCTGAAATCATTAAATAATCAACTCAACATGCTCAGATTATCATGTACAAGAAAACCCCCAATCCTATCATTATCAATGACATTATGAACAAGCCCTAAATCTAACCCAAAATCCCCAAAATGAGCAAAGCATCATCAATAATCAATTGTAACATATCTCAATCATAAATCATCATCAACAACAGTCCTAGATCATTGTTATAATATCTATACAGCAATCAATCATCAAACAATACATAACACCACATAAAACACCATTAACACATGTTAATTTGTATGAAAACTCATTGTTTATGGATAGATTTTGTTTAGAAAGATGTTTGGTAGGTTTTTATCCATGGAAACATGTTTGAATCAGATTTGGACCTTTGGGGTTTAATAAAAATGAATCAAAATGCTTTAAAAAGGATTTAGGATGGAGAACACACCTTTGATCTTTGTTTAGAAGATGTTTGTAGGTTAGATTATGGAAAACAAGGGCAAAAACTCCTTCCCCAATGATTAAAGTTGCTAGAGAGTGTTTAGAGGCGTTTAGGGTTTGTGAAATGATGAAAAATGACAAAGTATGGTATTTATACTCAGTCCAGGGTCGACCCCTTACTGAGGTCGAATGAGGACATAAATGGTCGAATGAGGATTTCTTGTTTTCCCTTCCCAGGTTCGACCCCCTTAAGGTCAAACCTATACATATGTTTTCCAGATTTTCCAGTTTTGTCGTTTTAACGCATTTTAACATATCCTAACACATGAACATATAATCCTAACCTATTTTAAGCATATATAATCATGGATAATCATCTAATCATCGTTTAAACACGTATTTGCATATTCTACACCATATACAGATCAATTCACGTTTGTTACTTAATCTAATTCATGTAATTCACCAACAACGGGACCCGTGACTCATGTGTGTGTGATTATCCCAATGATCCTCCAAATCATTGAACCCTGTACAATACGGACTGTGTTCTGACTCAACTGACCTCATTAAGTATGTTTAATAAATGTTTTTCGCTAAGGTAGACTTATGTGTTTATAAAATGTTGACCTAAACATGCCGGGTGTCACACTAGTTACGAAAATATTAACCCCAAACACCTGCTAAGGCTCAAGAACATCGATCGGGAAGCTTGGAGAGCAATTGGTTGATAGGTTTGAAGTGCTTGCGGTATAATATTTAATCTCTTGTGTTTTAATCTTCTTTAACATGTTTTAAAACACCATAACCGAGTTTGTCCACGGCTGAAACGTTTTCATAAAGATTAAAACTTGATGTTTATAGAGATTGAATGGGCTAAACATGATCTTATGTGATTAGTATTTGATAGGTTGCATGATATGCATGTTTATGAAGGTTTTAGACCGTTAGGGTTTATGGTTTAACATGTATTCTGTAAGGTTTATGCATGATTAAAATCTGGACAGAATGTTTGGGTCGACTTGTACGGTCTATTAAGTGACTTAAACATGTTGGTTTTGATTATTTCTTTGCATGGTTATATTATACATGGTCTTAGCTTTTCATAATGGGCAAAATCATCTGATTTGGACGTCGTTTGATAAGTTTTTGGAATTTTCTTTGATTAAAGGTCATATCAGATTTTCGGATTAATAAACTGGGTCAACTTTAAACAACCATAACTCGAGTTTTGCAAAGATTTAAGTTATGAAATTTGGACAGTAGGTCAAAATCGGAACAACTTGGCTTTTCCAATTTGATCCATCCCGTTAGGATGAATACACGATTTTTGGGAATTTTTCTACTAATCTGATCTGTTGTATGTATTTCTGGACACTGGTTCATTTGTAATAATGTGATTTTCAGCAGGAATATCACACACCTTCTCAGATTTGTCATCCTCAGAATCGGAATCATCAGTTACAGCAATCACACCTTCATCATTTAGTCCCAAAATAGGTCTAACATCAGAATTTGGGTCTCCCACACTAGAGGTGTTATACTAATCATCCGATGTCGAGTCAGACTTAACTGAGCTCTCCGGTGTTATTGAGTGCAAAGTATGGTTTTCAAATAACACTGGAGATGGGACGGCCTTGCAGTTTGCACTACTTGACTATGAAGGCTCCTTAGTAATATGGTCAACAGCATATGCAATACGTTTATAGCTTTCAAGCTTCTTGTTGACCTTTTCTGCAAAGCACTTGATGGTAGCCATTTCAAGTTTTGTATTTTCCAATTCATTGATATAATTGTTAATGGCTAATTGTTTTAAAGATAAAGTCTTTTTAAGATCTGAAATGTCAATCTTGTAACCATCAAGCACCTTATTGAATTCTCGTGCTTCTTTTTGATACGATTGACAGTTGATCTTAGCACTCTCAAGCTGAACCCTGAGTTGCTTATTATCCTCTGTCAATATATCGCATGCACCACAATACCTCTCACTATTCATATCTAAATTAGATTCAGAACTTACCTGCTTTGGAGGCTCAGTCATTGCCATCAATGCAAAGTGTTCTTCCTTTCCATCAAAGAATTTAGAATAGTCGATTCTGGTAAAAGCATCATCCACTATGCACGATTTGCGCGTCATCAGAAAATCAGCTTCGGCAAAAAGTTGATCAATATCTTCATCTAGTGAGTTAACACTAGCTTCAGAATCAGAATCGCACTCCGTATCAGAATAAGCTGAATCACACTGTTTAGGAACATCAGTAACATAGTCAAGGATCAATCCCGACTTCTTCTCAACACAAACATCACTTTCTTCACTCAACTCTTCAATCTTCACCTCAGACATCTTCTCCGTCACTAAAACATCTTCAACAGACACAGGCTCATCCAAATCCATCTTCTGGGCAACACACGCCACATTACAAGCAGTAATCTCCTCAACACCGAGTTGCATACCAGTCAAATCAAATCCCTCATCTTTCTGTATCACCAAAGCCTGGTTCTGGTTATCTGGTTGGGTTTGACTGTTTGTTGTAGAAATAGGAATGATAGTTCTGGTTGGATTGTGTGGTGTTAGATTTTGGTTCTGGTTTTGTGTAATGGTTTGTCTAACAGTATTGTTTGGTGAGGTGTTTTGGCGGTTTTGATAATTGTTTTGTTGTTGAAAATTGGAGTTGTTTTGACTTTGATATGATACCTGGTTTTGACGGTTCTGGTAGTTGGTGTTGAAAGGATTCCTGTTTCCCTGCTGTGCTGGCTGTGTGCATTCTCTCTTGAAGTGACCTTTGCCACCACAGTTAAAACATGTCACTTTGGCTTTGTTGAAGCTATATGTGGTGTTTGGAGAAGTAGAAAGATCAGTTCTGCCCGTCTTCTCAATGAACTCAATCGCTCGTCTCATAACACTAGCAAATCCCCACTGGATGTCAATGATCTCCATCTCCTCTTTGTTAATCTCCATCTCACTAGTTAGGTTGTTGTTACCAATTTGACTAGCGACTAACCCGTTATAAGAAGCGACCATAGCAGAAACCAATGCTACATGTTGTTGTGCAACTTCAACAGTAACATTGTTCAAGTTTGAAGTCTCCAACACAATTGGGCTCTGATTAGGTTGATTTGGGTGCATTTGGTTTTGATTCAATTGAGGAATGTAGGATTGTTGTTGAGGTTGGTTTATATTTGCAGAATAGCAAGCAGCTTGTTGCATCGGTGAAAATGGTGGGATGTAAGTAGTAGGGTATGATGGTGGTGTATAAGATGAAGTTTGAGCAAGATAGTTTATGGGGGCTTTGGGTGGTTCAACAATACTTGATACACAAGCAATGTGTGGAGCAACAGTAGTACTAGAACTTGAACTAGCTAGAGATGAAGATGTACCGCCATGGTATAACTCTCGATTCTGAGGAACTTGTGCTCTTTTCGCCTTCCTCTTTTCTTCCATCTCTTTGTTTTCAAGCTTCTGGATAAACTCATTGATGGTCCAGTATTGGTACGCATCTTTCTCCTTGAGTACCTAGATGTGTTGATTCTAGTATGGTGGCAATGTGTAAGATTACGCAATTATACTTGTACGTTACACTCGTTATTAATAAAAACGTCAAGTTCCAGTATTAATGTGTGCATTTAATTATTTTTGTTGCATTTTAGAAACCCTAATACTATATAAATTATGTATATATATGGATATATCATGGATAATTGTCAAAAAAATAAGATTCTTGGGCCGGGACTCGAACCCGCGCCCAAGCCGGCCCAATACACAACAACAACTTAACCATCTGGTCTAGCATTCATATCTGTTTCAAACCCTGCTTATTTTCCTTTTAACCCGACACTGGACTGTTCACAGTTGACATGGAAAGTCAACTGTGACAGCCTATACCCATAATTATCAAACATAAACTCGTAATTGATCCAAGAATGGAATGGGATCATGATTATCGGCCAATTATGACTCATACACACGATAATTAGCTTTCAATTGTTACCATATCGATCAATCGACGCGTCAACAATTAATACCAAAGTCAACCTTACCAATTCATCGTTCCAGATCGTTGTACTATAAATTGATCATTGTAGGACCTTCACAACTCGCCATTACATCTCTCTCAACCTTCAATTCTTCACAAAAGCCCTCTGTTCTTGATAATTCGATCGCATTTTTGACTTTTGGATTTACTGTCCAATCGTGCTCGTAACAACATTGTAAGTATAATTTTTAGTGGGTTTTGATCTTCGGCATCCACACATCAATAGCCCTAAGGTTAATTGGGTTATTGATGTGTGAATCAAACGATTGGAAAAATTAGGGCTCGTGGGTTTTAATTGGGATAAACACGTTTTGGCATATAATATTTATTTTACATAAAACTGAAATCAACACAACCACTGGTCTGGACCAAGTGGTTGTGTCTGGTGCTAGCTTCCTGAGCCACCCGGGTTCGAGTCCCGGCAGTGGCAAAACCTTTTTTTTTTTCCTTTATTTTGTTTTTAATCAAACAAATCTAATAATTATATATAATACTTATAATTTTATAAATTCGTTTTTAAATATTAAAACTCTTTTATAAATTCTAAAAAAATTATTTTATGATAATCTGATGAAAAAGTTTCACTCACAATTTTTAGTTTTCAAAAATTAATTTATTTAATATATATAATAATTAAATCAATTTTATTCTATTATATTTATAAAATTCCATTAAAATATCAAAACGAATTTTATAAATTTCCACAAAAATTCTGAGTTTATATAATGATAAACTTTTCTGAAATGATTTTTAATTCTGAAAAATCATTTATTTAATATTTTTAATCAATTTTTGTTAGTTTTAATCATAATTAAATCATAATAAATTCAATTTTTTATATTTTTGCATCAAAATTTTATACAAATTATTTCTGAATATTTAGAACGGAAATATAAATTTTAAACTAAAAATTCTTTAATTTTACTATTTTTAAATATTAAAGTTAAATCTTGATAATTTGTAATAAATAGATTTAATATTCTATTTTAAAGAAAATAATTTTATAAAAATTATTTTTATACTTCAAACACATTATTGTGACCATCCTAAATTCAAACTTTATAAAAAGACTTTCATTTATTTAATTATCAAATTTCCCTTTATTTATTAAAACATTTTATTATAAATTCAACAAATGGTTATCCCCAAATCGAAACCCTAGAATATACTTGTAGACTAGATAGACTTAGACTTATTTGTTGCCTTATACATAGGGTATACTTGGCAATCTATTGGGCTACACTCATACTATTCCTCAAGACCTAATACTATACCAAGGTGAGTTTACGTAACCATGTTTATGCGATTCTTTATACTTGCAACATTTTATTTAAGCAATTCAACATGCATGTCTAGTTGTAAACTTTATTGCCTCATGAATTAGACAACAACTGTTTCAACGAGTTTCAACGAGTTTCAACGAGTTTCAACATTACATAATCATTAGCTATGGCCAAGCCGGCGATACTCAATAATAGATCTATTGGATTGACAATCCCATCCGAATACGTGTACCTCCTACATAGGTAGCGTGGGTGATTGTTATCGTTCCAACATATTACTAAGGTGAACCGTGGATGACGGGATGGACCTAAACTAGTCGGAGGTTTGATTATGTCGATTCAACATATTATGCTTATTCATGTAGACTTAAACTTACGATAGACATATGAATTGCTAAACTTTTATACTTAAACTATTTGCTTAACATGGATTATGTATTCTCACCAACTTCTAGTTGACCCCCCCCCCCACTTTTACAACTCAATAGGAAATAATGATGCATGAAGACTAGAGTATTTTCGTGAAGACAATTTGAAGTCTATGCTTGTTTGATCTTTGTGATGTATTAGATTTCCACATTGAAACTCATTATGTATTTCTATTTTTGGATATTTGCACTTTAAATTTATTTCAATTAAAATTTGGTTACCATGTGCTACTGTATACTCATTCTTACGTGACACCTCGATGTTTCCGCCATCGGTTGGGGTGTTACAGATTGGTATCAGAGCCTTAGTTATAGGGAGTTAGGTTATTAGAAAATAATCTAGACTATAACCTTAGGGACTTAAACAGTACTTGCTCCTCTTACTTGTAACCCTAATTGCTTCCCTAATCCTATCCTTATCCTATACCTTATATAACCCTAAGCCTACATGTGACTACTCTTATTCGTCTGCTGCAATCTTGATCCACTATTAGATTAATTGGACAAAATCCTCAGGTTTAACCTGAACCCCCTTGAGATCTCGTCGAATTTCTAGATTTTAATAACGAACACGTGCAATCTGGAAGGGTGAACGCCTGTATTCTGAGTCTTCTGTCTAGGCTGGCATTGCGCATATATCCCAATCAGACGAGGGACCCGGATGCCTACCTGGGAATTCTCGGGATGAGTGTTCACTTATAGGCTAAAGCATGTCTTCATATGTTATTAGAATCTAGAATCTTTGATAAGTCAACGTTTTCGTTTATTCTTTTTAATTAATGAATAAATGATTACATTCCTTATATAATCTCATTCATTTCATTGTGTCTGTTACAGATCATGCCTCCACGTCGCAGCACTCGCAACAACAATGGTGAGAACCACGATGAAGGTGGTGACAACTGATGTGTTGCAAAACACATCTCTTTTCCTATGTATTTTGTATATTACTTGGTCATGTTTTTATTTGTTTAGTGTCGTTTTTATTATGTATTTATTTATTTTATTATTTTATAGGTGTTTGGAGAAAATGAGCGCAAAATGAAAGAATTTTAATCGAGCCACCAACACTTGAGAGCCGGTGTTTGTAACATCGCAAAATTTTCCACAAAATTTTAATACATAAAAAGCCCTTATATATATATATATATTTTATTACACCTTTATCATTAATATTATACAAATGTGCATAAGTCTTTATTTATCCTAACTCATAACTTATATACATACATAAATGTATATAAATAATAATAATAATAATATGATTCTAAATTCTTTTTTTTTTTCACATACAAGATTTTTTTTTTTTTTAAATAAAGCCTTGAGTCAAATAGTCAAAGTCTTAGTCAAACAGTCAAAGTCTTAGTCAAATAGTCAATTCATCATAAAACCTTACTTTATGGTGTTGACCAATTTTAATGGCTAATTGACTCCAAAACTAGTATAAAAACCCACCTATGACCCATTATACTTTGCACCTCTAAATCGATTGTTTCAATCCGATTAAACTTTCCCTCATACCTTTCTTCTATAGTCTATTACTTCTACAATTGAAGCTTTGATTATAAGCTCTTGTAATTGGCGAATTGGAAGCTTGATATTCTTTCTTTTTCGTTTTCTTCAATTTGGACTAGCTACGTTGTTGAGTCTTTGGGATTCGCCTCACATACATTCACAACGCATTATTCTATTTTTTTTACGAGACATAGCATTTTGCTAAGGTGAGTTTTACATAGCCCCTTTTTCTATTTATCACCATTTCTGGGGTGAAACATGTTACAACATCATTTTATGCAATTCAATCATCAATGTGTCTATGTGTTTTCTATGTTGCATTATGTCTTGAGCATGATTAGAGTAAGCACCATTCTAGCATAATCATTAACTCCGTACAAGCCGGCGGTAAACATTGATAGATCTATTGGACTGACAATCCCACCCGGATACGTGCCTCCTACAAAGGTAGCGTGAGTGTTTGTTATCGTATAACATATTCAATTGGACCATGAGCGTATGGTATGTATCATATTATAACAGTCATCAGGGTTGATTATGCACTCGATTTATTTCTAGTATGTTCTCACATATGAACTAGATTGACATGACACATGAATTGCACATCATTTTTATTCAATTATCAAAAACCTATGTAATTCTCACCAACTTTTGTTGACCCAAAATATTTTCAACTTAACATGTTTCAGGTTCTACTTGCTTGAAGATTTGAATTAATGCTTGAAGATGTGTGCATAGTTTTATTCAATTTGATGTACGAATTCTTGTAGAACAATTGTATGTAATTTATTTAAATCATATAATGAAATTTATTATTTACCATGAGCTACTGAACAATCATCAATACGTGACATCCCGATGTTTCCGCCATCGGTTGGGGTGTTACAGATTGGTATCAGAGCCATGGTTATAGGGAATTAGGTTATTAGAAAAGTAATCTAGTCTATAACCATAGGATTATAACCAGTATTTGCTTCTTTTACTTGCCATTCTCTATCTCCCTCCTACTTCTTATCCCTACTTTCGTCCTTACAAGAAGGTTGCTCTCCACCATTGGATCTACTCTTAGACTAATAGGACAAAATCCTCAGGTTTAGCCTGAACCACCTTGAGATCTCGTCGAAGTTCTAGATTTTAATAACGAACACGTGCAATCTGGAAGGGTGAACGCCTGTATTCTGAGTCTTCTGTCTAGGCTGGCATTGCGCATATATCCCAATCAGACGAGGGACCCGGATGCCTACCTGGGAATTCTCGGGATGAGTGTTCACTTATAGGCTAAAGCATGTCTTCATATGTTATTAGAATTTAGAATCTTTGATAAGTCAACGTTTTCGTTTATTCGTTTTAATTAAATGAATAAATGATTACATTCCTTATATTACCTCATTGTCCTTCATTCAACCCATATCTTATTGAACATTCATTACCCAAATCACTTCCGTAACCGATGCCCTAAACTAAACAGAGATCAAGATCCTCCAGCTACCTAACCGCAAGTCTCACCATTTGACTATTGGTTGCTTTTATTCTATGTATTGACGCTATTTGATTCAAGTAATAAAATATTTGTCTGAGAGTTGTTACATGGTGCATGATTGTTTGAATGTGAACTAATTATATAAATCTATACAACTACAACTCATATACTGTGCTTGTTATACTTGCTTGCATAAACATGTTATCAATTTGCAACCTATGTGTATAATAAATGCTGCACTTAATAGAGGTCATCATGCCTTTTCAACAGTCGGGAGAGGCCCTACAACCTGCTCCACGACTGGTGGAGGCTATCGAACCTACTCAACGATTGGTAGAGGTCATTATGCCTTTTCAACAGTCGGGAGAGGCCCTACAACCTACTCCACGACTGGTGGAGGCTATCAGACCTGCTCGACAATCGGTGAAGATATAGAAGGACGCAAAACTTTAATGTAAGGTAAATTGGTGATTGCGGTCCGGAACGTAATCATGAATTTACAGGTACGTTAAGGTAGTGTGAAATTCTATCAAGGTTTTCAGTAAATAACCAATTATAAACTCTAGTTACCTGGTAGTTCATTTAGTCTTTCTATAGTCAATCAACTCATGCATTTCTTTTAGGAGTCCTAAAACTTAAGATTCTTATTCTCCTTGCTATTTCAGATGAACCTAATCCAACCCTTAAAACTCACACATATCAAAACTCTTACCCAAATTATTCGAAACAGTTTATTCTGTTACCTATAAATTTATGTCATGCCTTAACTCGAAACTTCCCAAACCACCCTTGTCCTAATTTCTACCCAATCACCTTCAACCCTGTGTTTTCAATAAACTTCGGGACGAAGTTTCCAAAAGTAGGGGAGACTGTAACATCGCAAAATTTTCCCCAAAATTTTAATACATAAAAAGCCCTTATATATATATATATTTTTTATTACACCTTTATCATTAATATTATACAAATGTGCATAAGTCTTTATTTATCCTAACTCATAACTTATATACATACATAAATGTATATAAATAATAATAATAATAATATGATTCTAAATTCTTTTTTTTTTTCACATACAAGATTTTTTTTTTTTTTAAATAAAGCCTTGAGTCAAATAGTCAAAGTCTTAGTCAAACAGTCAAAGTCTTAGTCAAATAGTCAATTCATCATAAAACCTTACTTTATGGTGTTGACCAATTTTAATGGCTAATTGACTCCAAAACTAGTATAAAAACCCACCTATGACCCATTATACTTTGCACCTCTAAATCGATTGTTTCAATCCGATTAAACTTTCCTTCATACCTTTCTTCTATAGTCTATTACTTCTACAATTGAAGCTTTGATTATAAGCTCTTGTAATTGGCGAATTGGAAGCTTGATATTCTTTCTTTTTCGTTTTCTTCAATTTGGACTAGCTACGTTGTTGAGTCTTTGGGATTCGCCTCGCATACATTCACAACGCATTATTCTATTTTTTTTACGAGACATAGCATTTTGCTAAGGTGAGTTTTACATAGCCCCTTTTTCTATTTATCACCATTTCTGGGGTGAAACATGTTACAACATCATTTTATGCAATTCAATCATCAATGTGTCTATGTGTTTTCTATGTTGCATTATGTCTTGAGCATGATTAGAGTAAGCACCATTCTAGCATAATCATTAACTCCGTACAAGCCGGCGGTAAACATTGATAGATCTATTGGACTGACAATCCCACCCGGATACGTGCCTCCTACAAAGGTAGCGTGGGTGTTTGTTATCGTATAACATATTCAATTGGACCATGAGCGTATGGTATGTATCATATTATAACAGTCATCAGGGTTGATTATGCACTCGATTTATTTCTAGTATGTTCTCACATATGAACTAGATTGACATGACACATGAATTGCACATCATTTTTATTCAATTATCAAAAACCTATGTAATTCTCACCAACTTTTGTTGACCCAAAATATTTTCAACTTAACATGTTTCAGGTTCTACTTGCTTGAAGATTTGAATTAATGCTTGAAGATGTGTGCATAGTTTTATTCAATTTGATGTACGAATTCTTGTAGAACAATTGTATGTAATTTATTTAAATCATATAATGAAATTTATTATTTACCATGAGCTACTGAACAATCATCAATACGTGACATCCCGATGTTTCCGCCATCGGTTGGGGTGTTACAGTGTTCATGGACGTTGGAACGTAAACGAGGAATTTTGGTCGAGCCAAGAACACCCGAGATGCGAGCTTGGAGTATAATAATAATAATAATAATAATAATAATAATAATAATAATAATAATAATAATAATAATAATAATAAAAGTGAAGTGCATGTCGTGGTTTTTTTTTTACTTTTGTCCACAATTGGAGAGGGCCACAATAAAAAATATTAAGAAAAGGAAAATAAGGCCCAAATAGGATGTAAACCTATTTTCTTTTTTTTGTCACGAAGAATGTGGAGGAGGTGCACATTATAAAGAGGCGGATACATATTATCAAGGACTACAGCAGCCACGAAGAGGAGAATAGAACAACACCGGCAGAGCATATTATCAAAGGGCAGATCACAAGCAGCCGCAAGAATTATTTAGAAGGAGTGAAGGGGAAGAAGGCACGGGTTTAAGATTGAACCAACGGGTTTGATTATAATAAGTTTTAGTTTTTATATTTATTGACTTTGTGTTTATAAATATTATTACTATGACTTTGATTTTTCTTGAACCTATGTTTTTATTGTTTTCTCGAATTATGTTCGGCTAAAACATTAGTGGCCACCTAGGTTGAAGATGATGACTATTTGATTTTGGTTTATGTTTTGGTTTTGGATTTTATAGTTGGATTTATGTTTTAGTAAGAAACTTGTTTATGATTCTATGATGTGTGTGCGTACTTTTTACTAATTTATGATCTTTTGATGTTCCACGAGTGTCTTAGTGAATGTCTTTCATGTTTGGATGCTTGTTAGAATTACTTGCTTTGTGCTTGTATTTTACTTTATGGTTTTAGGCCTGAATTCCATAGGAACATTGATTGTGAGTTTAGAGGTAATTAGTATTCTTCCTACTCTTGAGACCGAGAGGTGATAGGTAGTCAGATTTGTCTTTGGTGCTAGAGGTTTAGGCTAGAAACGCTGAGAGATCAGGTTTTCCTAGGTTCTCTAATATTATTTGCTTATCGGTGTCATAGATTGACTTTACAGGTTACTCCTTGCACTTTAGGGTGTATTGTGATTGGAGAGTGAGAAATCTAAACCAGTCTAGCGAGTACTTTAGCATAGTTAGTGAGACCGAGAGGTGATCTAACCAATCAGTGAGATTAGTAGCCTTTAGGATTCCTTTTCGGCCAGTCTTGGTAAATGATCCGGGAGCCACTAGGATAGTAGGGGTGAATATTATAAGATCCTGATTGCCAACATAGTTTCCAAAGCTGGGGCAGTTCCAATTTCATTAGTAGGATTCGATACCTAGGTGGTTGCCTTTCCCATCTTTGATTTCCCTCCTTAGTGATTCTCTGCTATCTTTTAATTTAAGCCTTTTAATTTATTTACTTTAGTAATTAATTAATATAAAAAATCACAAAAATCTAATTTGCTAGGCTAGGAGTCGATAGAGGTCTAGTACCGAGAGTCGCCACATTGTGTCCACGGATCGATATTCCGGACTTACTTGCTTTGCTACACTGCGACCGGTGCACTTGCCGTTAGTGTGTGGTTTTGTAGGTTTTTCCATTTTTAAAATTTGACCCGAATTTATTTTATACACATTTTTCACACATCAACAACCATAACCATAACCACGGTCCTAACCACAACAACAATGGTGTCGATGCCCAACTGGCTGCGATCATTTCTCAACAAATGGCGCAGCAAATCGCGACTCTGGTCCCCAATTTACTAGCACAAGTCATCCAAATGAATGGCAACGGGAACGGTAACGGCAACGGGAACGGGAACGACAATGGTAATGGAAATGGAAACCACAACGGGAATGGAAATGGTCTCCCAGCCTGCACCCTTAAGCATTTCAATTCTTGTAATCCCCCAAAATTTAGTGGAGAAGAAGGAGCTACAGGACTCCTACAGTGGTTTGAGGGTATTGAGAATACCTTCATCAATAGTGAGTGCCCCGACAACTTCAAGGTTCGTTACGCCATGAGTGTTCTCCACAAACGAGCACTCCCTTGGTGGAATGAAGAAAAGCGCACTCGTGGGGCTGAAGTTGCTCTTGCTATGACATGGGATCAAGTCAAGGAGGTTATGAAGGAAGAGTTTTGTCCTCGCAACGAGGTTAAGAAGCTTGAAGATGAGTTCCACACCCTAGCTCAAGATAGTGGGGAAAACCTTGCCTACAACACCCGCTTTCACGAGCTTAGCTTATTGTTGCCTCACAAGGTCACTCCACTGCCGGTAGCCATCGAGAAGTACATCGGTGGTCTGCCCATGCAAATCCAGGACACCGTTTGGGGAAGGAATCCTGCCACTTTGGAAGAAGCCAAACGTCTAGCGGCTACTCTTACTGATAATCATGTGAAGAACGGTACTCTCTTTCGTAAGGGCACTAAGAAGACTGTTGCCAAAGATATTCCTCAGCCCGCTATTGAAGTCAAGCCTGAGACCTCAAGCAACAAAAAGCGCAAGGCTAGGAACTACATGGTTGCTACCACTCCACCTGCTGCCCAAAACCCAGCCAAGAAGCCGTATGGCGGGAGTCACCCTCTCTGCAACACTTGTCAATACCATCATCTTCCTGGTAGACCGTGCCGCCAGTGTAATAACTGTAAGCGGTATGGACACTACACCAACGCCTGTCAAGCCCCTGCTGCCCAAAACAACCAAAACAACCCAGCCATAAATGCCCCAGCTCCCAACCAACAAAACAACAGGCCTGCTCGTGGTCAATGCTACGAGTGTGGCAGCCCTGATCACTATATCAACAATTGCCCTAATCGTAACCAAAACCAGAACCAGAACCAAAACCGCAACCAAAACCAAAACCAGAACCGCAACCAGAATCAAGGTGCTCGAGGCCGCGCCTACAATCTCAATACTAACCAAGCCCGTGACAACAACGAGGTGGTGAATGGTACGTTTCTCATTAATAACCACTATGCATCCATATTATTTGATTCGGGAGCTGATAAGTCATTTGTATCACTGAAGTTTGAACCTTTACTTAACTTACCCCACACTAACCTAGAGGAACCTTTAGTGGTAGAGGTAGCTAATGGGAAGTCAATCTCGATCGACTCCATTATTCGTAACTGTGTGTTGAACCTCGACGATCATACCTTCTCTATCGATCTCATTCCCATGCATCTTGGAAGTTTTGATGTTATAGTAGGCATGGACTGGTTGTCAACCCATCGTGCCGAAATTTTATGCTTTGAGAAAGTCATACGCATTCCTCTCGAATCTGGTGAGATTTTGAAGATCTATGGTGAGAAGCCCTGTGGCGAGCTTAAGCTCATGTCTTGTACTACTGCCCAAAAGTACTTACGAAAGGGGTATACAACCTTCTTAGCTAACGTGATAGAGAAGAAGGACAAAGGCAAAAGTATCCAAGACATTCCAATTATTCGAGACTATCCTGAAGTCTTCCCAGAGGATTTACCTGGTTTGCCTCCTGCTCGACAAGTGGAATTTAGAATTGATCTTGTTCCTGGTGCTAATCCTGTCGCTAAAGCTCCTTATCGTCTTACACCCTCTGAGATGCAAGAACTTGCCAGTCAATTACAGGAACTTTCTGATAAAGGGTTCATTCGCCCTAGTTCTTCTCCATGGGGAGCCCCTGTCTTGTTTGTTAAGAAGAAGGATGGTTCTCTTAGAATGTGTATTGACTATCGTGAACTCAACAAACTCACCATCAAGAATCGTTATCCACTGCCTAGGATTGACGATCTCTTCGATCAACTTCAAGGAGCAACCCACTTCTCGAAGATTGATCTTCGATCTGGTTATCATCAGCTTAGAGTCCACGATGAAGATATTCCCAAGACAGCCTTTCGTACACGTTATGGTCACTATGAATTCATGGTCATGCCTTTTGGATTGACCAACGCTCCCGCGGTGTTTATGGATTTGATGAATCGGGTTTGTAGACCCTACCTCGACAAATTCATGATCGTTTTCATCGATGATATTTTGATTTACTCTAAATCAAAATCCGATCACGAGCAACATCTTCACTCCATCTTGGGTCTCCTAAAGAAAGAACAATTGTATGCTAAGTTCTCGAAATGTGAATTTTGGCTTAAGGAAGTTCAATTTTTGGGACATGTCATTGATATGAACGGAATTCATGTTGATCCCGCAAAAATCGAAGCTGTGAAAAATTGGAGTGTTCCTAAAACTCCAACCGAAGTCCGTTCTTTCCTTGGTTTGGCTGGTTATTATCGTCGATTCATCGCCAACTTCTCCAAGATCGATGTTCCTCTCACTACCTTAACTCACAAGGGTAAACCCTATGAGTGGGGACCAAAGCAAGAGGAAGCATTTGAAACTCTTAAGTTGAAACTCTGTGAAGCTCCTATCTTGTCCCTACCTGATGGTAATGATGATTTCGTGGTCTATTGTGATGCATCAAACCAAGGTCTTGGTTGTGTTCTCATGCAACGAGGAAAGGTTATTGCTTATGCGTCTAGACAGCTCAAGACTCACGAAAAGAATTATACCACCCATGATCTTGAATTGGGCGCTGTTGTCTTTGCTCTCAAGATTTGGAGACATTATCTTTATGGGACCAAATGTGTGGTGTTCACGGACCACAAAAGTCTCCAACATGTCTTCGACCAGAAAAATCTTAACATGAGGCAACGACGTTGGGTTGAGTTACTTAACGACTATGATTGCGAAATTCGCTACCATCCTGGCAAGGCGAATGTTGTGGCTGACGCACTTAGTCGTAAAGAGAGTATCAAACTTCAATGTGCGAGAGTTCGTACTGATCTTCAAGATCGCATTCTTCAGGCTCAACATACATCAGTCACCCAAGGTAACATGTACGATGAAATGTCTTGTGGTGCTGAGACTCAACTAGAAACCAAACCCGATGGGCTACTTTATTTTCTCAATCGACTGTGGATTCCCGACTGTGATGATCTTCGTACTTTTCTCATGAACGAGGCTCATAAGTCTCGTTATTCTATTCATCCTGGAGCTGACAAGATGTACCATGATCTCCGTTATTCTTATTGGTGGCTTGGTATGAAGAAAGATATTGCCCTCTTCGTTGCAAAATGCCTCACTTGTTCAAAGGTCAAGGCTGAACACCAACGACCATCTGGTATGCTCGAACAACCAGAAATTCCTGTATGGAAATGGGAGAGCATAGCTATGGACTTCATCACCAAACTCCCTCGTACACCCAAAGGTTTTGACAGTATTTGGGTAATCGTCGATCGTTTGACCAAGTCAGCCCACTTCTTACCCATTCGTGAGAAGTATTCTGTGGAAAGGTTGGCAAGGATGTACGTAAGTGAAATCATATGTCGTCATGGTATACCTTTGGACATTATCTCTGATCGTGATGGTCGTTTCACCTCTCACTTTTGGGATTCTCTGCAAGATGCTTTGGGTACCAAGTTGAACCTGAGTACTGCTTATCACCCTCAAACAGATGGTCGGACTGAACGGACCATCCAGACACTTGAGGATATGCTCAGGGCATGTATCATCGATTTTGGTGGCGCATGGGATTCTCATCATCCTTTGGTTGAGTTTTCATACAACAACAGTTATCACGCCAGCATTAACATGGCTCCTTTCGAGGCACTCTATGGTCGTAAATGTCGTTCACCTGTCTGTTGGACTAAGGTTGGTGAAGCCCGTATCACTGGACCCGAACTAATCTAGGAAACCACAGACAAAATTCAACTTATTCAGGATAATCTTCTCAAGGCTAGAAGTCGTCAGAAGAGTTATGCTGATAAACGTCGTAAACCCTTGGAATTTCAAGTTGGGGACCTTGTACTACTTAAGGTATCCCCTTGGAAAGGAGTAATTCGTTTCGGTAGAAAGGGAAAACTAGCTCCTCGATACGTAGGCCCATTCAAAATTCTTGACAGAGTTGGAAAAGTGGCTTACAAACTTGATCTTCCACCTGAGCTAAGCAATGTGCACCCGACCTTCCATGTTTCGAATCTCAAGAAATGCTTAGCAGATGAGAACCTTCATGTTCCTCTTGAGGATGTGCAAATTGATGAAAGCATGCACATTAACGAGAAACCCGTTGAGATTGTTGATACTGGAGTCAAGAAACTCAAGTGCAGTCGCATTCCGATCGTTAAGGTTCGTTGGGAATCTAAACGAGGCCCAGAGTTCATTTGGGAACGTAAAGACCAGATGAAATCTAAGTACCCACATCTTTTTCCACCAGACTCTCCAACTCCAACTTCGGGACGAAGTTCCTAAAAGTAGGGGAGACTGTAACATTACGCAATTATACTTGTACGTTACACTCGTTATTAATAAAAACGTCAAGTTCTAGCATTAATGTGTGCATTTAATTATTTTTGTTGCATTTTAGAAACCCTAATACTATATAAATTATGTATATATATGGATATATCATGGATAATTGTCAAAAAAATAAGATGCTTGGGCCGGGACTTGAACCCGCGCCCAAGCCGGCCCAATACACAACAACAACTTAACCATCTGGTCTAGCATTCATATCTGTTTCAAACCATGCTTATTTTCCTTTTAACCCGACACTGGACTGTTCACAGTTGACATGGAAAGTCAACTGTGACAGCCTATACCCATAATTATCAAACATAAACTCGTAATTGATCCAAGAATGGAATGGGATCATGATTATCGGCCTATTATGACTCATACACACGGTAATTAGCTTTCAATTGTTACCATATCAATCAATCGACGCGTCAACAATTAATACCAAAGTCAACCTTACCAATTCATCGTTCCAGATCGTTGTACTATAAATTGATCATTGTAGGACCTTCACAACTCGCCATTACATCTCTCTCAACCTTCAATTCTTCACAAAAACCCTCTGTTCTTGATAATTCGATCACATTTTTGACTTTTGGATTGACTGTCCAATCGTGCTCGTAACAACATTGTAAGTATAATTTTTTTAGTGGGTTTTGATCTTCGGCATCCACACATCAATAGCCCTAAGGTTAATTGGGTTATTGATGTGTGAATCAAACGATTGGAAAAATTAGGGCTCGTGGGTTTTAATTGGGGATAAACATGTTTTGGCATATAATATTTATTTTAAATAAAACTGAAATCAACACAACCACTGGTCTGGACCAAGTGGTTGTGTCTGGTGCTAACTTCCTGAGCCACCCGGGTTCGAGTCCCGGCAGTGGCAAAACCTTTTTTTTCCTTTATTTTGTTTTTAATCAAACAAATCTAATAATTATATATAATACTTATAATTTTATAAATTCGTTTTTAAATATTAAAACTCTTTTATAAATTCTAAAAAAATTATTTTATGATAATCTGATGAAAAAGTTTCACTCACAATTTTTAGTTTTCAAAAATTAATTTATTTAATATATATAATAATTAAATCAATTTTATTCTATTATATTTATAAAATTCCATAAAAATATCAAAACAAATTTTATAAATTTCCACAAAAATTATTCTGAGTTTATATAATGATAAACTTTGCTGAAATGATTTTTAATTCTGAAAAATCATTTATTTAATATTTTTAATCAATTTTTGTTAGTTTTAATCATAATTAAATCATAATAAATTCAATTTTTAATATTTTTGCATCAAAATTTTATACAAATTATTTCTGAATATTTAGAACAGAAATATAAATTTTAAACTAAAATTCTTTAATTTTAGTATTTTTAAATATTAAAGTTAAATCTTGATAATTTGTAATAAATAGATTTAATATTCTATTTTAAAGAAAATAATTTTATAAAAATTATTTTTATACCTCAAACACATTATTGTGACCATCCTAAATTCAAACTTTATAAAAAGACTTTCATTTATTTAATTATCAAATTTCCCTTTATTTATTAAAACATTTTATTATAAATTCAACAAATGGTTATCCCCAAATCGAAACCCTAGAATATACTTGTAGACTAGATAGACTTAGACTTATTTGTTGCCTTATACATAGGGTAATACTTGGCAATATATTGGGCTACACTCATAATATTCCTCAAGACCTAATACTATACCAAGGTGAGTTTACGTAACCATGTTTATGCGATTCTTTATACTTGCAACATTTTATTTAAGCAATTCAACATGCATGTCTAGTTGTAAACTTTATTGCCTCATGAATTAGACAACAACAGTTTCAACGAGTTTCAACGAGTTTCAACATTACATAATCATTAGCTATGGCCAAGCCGACGATACTCAATAATAGATCTATTGGATTGACAATCCCACCCGGATACGTGTACCTCCTACATAGGTAGCGTGGGTGATTGTATTCACTTGAGGTTCCATAGTATTCACTTGGTGATGGGTTCGGGTAAAAGTAGTGGGGTATCGGATCAACTTGCGGGTAGTGTTGGACGGACTCAGCGGGTGTGTACACGGGTTCGGGCAAAGGGCCGATCACTCCCATGTTTTCCAAATTCAAATCCCACCCATTTTCGGACCAAACTAAACCCGGTATTTCGGCCAACAAGTCTTGCGTTCTCGGGAATTCTTGTGACTCGTTGTCCATCACTTCCTCTTGATTTGGTATCTCTCCGTCTTCAATTTCCATTGACACTTCGGCTTGTCCTCCATTGCTCGACATTCTATTACACGTATACATAGCAATCAAATTTCAAGTTAGTTTCTATACAAATTCCACTACCTTCCGAACCCGAGCTCTGATACCAACCTGTAACGACCCGATTTTTAAACCGAGTCATTACCGATTGGTAGTTAATCTCTTAACTAGTTTATAAATCTAATCCTTTTGTTTTCTTTTAAAAAGCCGATTATTATTTCATCCATTTCACAACACTTTCAAACTTTAAACATAATATTATTATACATCATCAAACAAACTTTTAAACACTCCACTCGGCCAAGCCGAGCATACTTTGTTTCGAAAACACTAAACTTTATTACATGATCACAACTTTATTTATCAACATTAAACTTCCTTCATGATTTCACTAACACCACAACTAAGCTCGGGTTCCATAGATACGCTAACCTCCTGAAATGTACGTTTAAAATACGTTAGTCGAAACTAGTGAGTGATGTCAAGACCTTAAACAACCATTTCGACTCATAAATCGTACATGCATGCAATGATCCGGTTATTCTATTTTTCGAGTATAGATCGATTATATATGGTCCCGTGGCCTCTAATCGGCCCGGGTCTATACTCTATGATACCGAATGGATCCATTCTACGTAGTTTCTATTTAACCGGTTTCTATTATTTCTATTAGATCATAACTCGTGCATATTTCATGAAAAACGACACAAACATACATTTACCCCGGAAACATTAAAACGATTATGGGGTACATGCACTCACTTGTTGTTCTTCCACGTGAGTTCTAAGACGAAAAGCTTGCTCGGGAATTATGCGGATCACCTGTTTACACATATACAGTTAACATACACATATATACGTATATATATATATAGCTGACCATTACAGCTTAGGTTATAAATACGTATGTAAGCTGGCCATTACAGCTTGGCACTCGTGTTTCCTACTAGATTAAGATTAGAACCTTACCCGGATGTAACTTAATGATCGGCCGGTAGTATAATAACCGTAGCCGAACCTTGATCTTAAAGGAAGGAGTTAGATTATAATTAAAGGAAAGGTGGGTTTAAGTATCATATAAGATTTAAAGGTTTTGTTTTTAAAGAACATGGGTTCCGATCGGTTTTGAGGAGAGGGTATAGGTGGTTTGCATGTTGAAAGAGAAAGGTGTTTAATGGTTTTGGGGTGGGTTTGAATGAGCCGATGGTTTTAAAGATTTTATCATATTTGTCTCATTCAAAAGCAATGATGGTTCCTAGATTATAGGGTGCATATGTGTTGGATGTTTGATGAGTTTGGATGGCACAGGTGGATGAGAAGGTATCAAGTTTGGCGGTTTACTATATGGGCCGATTATAGAGAAGTGGGCTTAAAACTTAGTTATAATCTATAGGTTTACTTGATAATTCATTCTTTTGATCCAACTAATTTTTAGGCCCAATATAATCAACCGGATATATTAATTGGCCCAACATATTATCGGGTCTCTAAAAATGTACCGGCCCAATAATATTTATCTAACACACTATTTGGCCCAATATGTATATCGGGTTCCATAATATAGGCCCAATACTTAACTTAATCTTTTCGGGCCCAACAGTGGCCCATTACATGTTATCGGGTCCAATGGGCCTTTACGGGTTCTCTTAGTGGGCTATCATACGAGTTGGGCTTGAACTGGGCCTACGGTTATGATCCGGGTAAGGATATTGGGCTAGACCTTAAGGTGGCCCAATATTATTTATTTTTCGTTGGTCGTTACATTCTCCCCCCCTTAGGAAATTTCGTCCCCGAAATTGTTTTTATATTATACCTGATTTATAAAAAGATGGGGGTATTTAGCTCTCATCCTATCTTCACGTTCAAAGGTGAACTCTGGACCTCTTCTCGCATTCCACTTGACTTGTACTATTGGTATTTTTCCCCTCCTTAGTCTCCTTTCCTGTTGTGATACGATTTCTATAGGTTCTTCTATGAATCGTAATTGGGGATTTACTTGAATATCATCTAAAGGAATGATAGCTTGTGTATCCATTACACATTTCCGGAGATTGGAGATATGAAAAACATCATGGATCCCGTCTAATTCTGGAGGTAAGTCTAGACGATAGGCTACTGGTCCAATTCTTTCCGTCACTTGATACGGACCTATATATCGTGGATTAAGTTTTCCCCGCTTTTGAAATCTTATAACACCTTTCCACGGGGATACTTTCAAAAGGACGTAGTCTCCTATCTGGAATTCTAATGGCTTTCGTCTATTATCTGCATAACTTTTCTGTCGACTTCTCGCTTCCTCCAGTTTCTTTTTAATTTGAATTATTTTGTCGGTGGTTTCTTGGATGATTTGTGGGCCCGTCAGTTGGGTTTCTCCGATCTCATTCCAGCATACCGGAGATCTACATTTTCTACCATATAATGCTTCGAAGGGTGCAGCTTTGATGGAAGCATGGTAACTATTATTATATGAAAATTCGATTAATGGTAGATGTACATCCCAACTTCCCTTAAATTCCAGGATACAAGCTCTCAGCATATCCTCCAGCGTTTGAATCGTCCTCTCACTTTGTCCGTCTGTTTGTGGGTGGTAGGCAGTACTAAGCCTAATTTGAGATCCTAAGGCATCTTGGAATTTTTCCCAAAATCTAGAAGTGAAACGCCCATCCCGATCTGAGATTATAGAAAGGGGAATTCCATGCCTTGTTACTATCTCTCTCACATATATCTTTGCTAATTTTTCTACTCCAAAATTTTCTTGTATGGGTAGAAAGTGAGCTGATTTGGTTAGTCTATCTACTATCACCCAAATGGCATCATTACCACTTGTAGATCTTGGTAATTTAGTTACCAAATCCATGGTAAGTTGATCCCATTTCCAAAGAGGAATTTCGGGTTGTATCAATAACCCGCTAGGCTTTTGGTGCTCGGCTTTAACCTTAGTACAGGTTATACATTTTGCAACAAATTCTCCAATACTTCTTTTCATGCTTGGCCACCAAAAGTTCTTCTTAAGATCCTTGTACATCTTATGGTTACCAGGATGGATTGAATATTTCGAATGATGAATTTCTCTTAAAATAACTTCTCTTTGATCACCGTAACAAGGTATCCATATTCTGGTATCGTGTCTTAAAATTCCATCTGCTCCTTCTATTAATCTTTCTTCTTCTCGGTTAAGATCTTCTTGTTCTATTAAGGTAGGTTCTAAAGCTCTCCTTTGATAATTCCTTAATTGACTTAAAAATTCGTTTATCAAAGTAATTCTAAAAGCCTTAGTTCCTAAGGGTTTTTCCTTCCGACTTAAAGCGTCTGCCACAATATTCGCTTTTCCTGGATGATATCTTATATCACATTCATAATCGCTTAAAACTTCTATCCATCTTCTTTGTCGCATGTTTAAAAGTTTTTGATCAAAAATGTGCTGAAGGCCTTTATGATCAGTATATACTGTACATTTTGTACCGTATAAATAATGTCTCCAGATTTTTAAAGCGAATATTATTGCCCCTAATTCTAGATCATGGGTAACATAATTTTGTTCGTGTTTCTTCAATTGTCTTGAGGCATACGCTATTACCTGATCTTCTTGCATTAGAACACATCCCAATCCCTGTTGGGAGGCGTCACAATACACAGTGAATGTCTTTCCTTCTTCCGGTAAAACTAACACCGGGGCTTCACATAATTTTTCCTTTAAGCTCTGAAAGGCTTGTTCTTGTTTTTCTCCCCATTTAAACTTAGAAGCTTTCTTGATTAGAGCGGTAAGGGGTAGGGCTAATCTAGCAAAGTTCTTAATAAATCTTCGGTAATAACCTGCTAGCCCTAGAAATTGTCTAATTTCTGTAGGATTTCTAGGCTGTCCCCATTTTTGAATAGCTTCTACTTTGATGGGATCTACTTGTAGTCCTTCTTCATTGATCACATGTCCTAAAAATTTAATTTCTTTTACCCAGAATTCACACTTAGTAAATTTTGCATATAGCTTTTCTTTTCTAAGGGTTTCCAGAACTTCTCTTAAATGTTGTTGATGATCTTCTTCATTCTTAGAATAAATTAAAATGTCATCTAAAAAGACGATCACAAACTTATCTAAGTAAGGTCTACAAATTCTATTCATCAAGTCCATAAATACTGCAGGAGCATTGGTTAGTCCAAAGGGCATGACTAAAAATTCATAGTGGCCATATCTGGTTCGAAAAGCAGTTTTTAAAACATCTTCATCTCTTATTCTTAACTGATGATAACCTGATCTAAGATCGATCTTGGAAAAGTATTTTGCACCTTGTAACTGATCAAAAAGATCGTCGATTCTAGGTAACGGATATTTGTTCTTAATGGTTAGCTTATTAAGCTCTCTATAATCTATGCACATTCTCATGGTTCCGTCCTTTTTCTTAACAAAAAGTACTGGCGCTCCCCAAGGGGAGGTACTAGGTCTAATGAATCCCCGTTCTATGAGTTCTTCTAACTGCTTCGTGAGTTCTCTCATTTCATTTGTAGCTAACCTATATGGAGCTCTAGCAACGGGTGCAGCTCCAGGAATTAGGTCAATTGAAAATTCTACCTGACGAGGTGGGGGTAATCCTGGTAATTCTTCTGGGAAAACGTCTTTGAATTCAGATACTATTTTAATTGCATCTATTTCTTCTTTGTTTTCTTTTTCTGAATTCAAATGTATCAAAAAGAGTTGGTGTCCCTTCCTCCAATACTTCATCATTTTTAAACTGGAAACTAGATTTAGGGTTCCTTTTGGTTTCTCCCCATACACGATTAAAGTCTCCGTTGTTAAAAGAGGTATCTTTATTATCTTTTCTTTACAAACTATTTCAACCTGATTTGATGCTAACCAATCCATCCCGACTATAACGTCAAATTCTCCTAGGCTCATAGGAATGAGATTTATTAAAAATTCTTGATTTTCTATAGTCAACGTTAAATTTTTAAAAACTTCTGAAGCTTTTAAAATTTTACCGTCAGCTATTTCGATGTCGTATATTTTATTCATGGGTTCTGGGAGTATTTCCATCTTTTCAATAAAGGTTTTTGAAACAAAGCTAAGGTTGGCTCCAGTATCAAATAAAACGTATGCGGGTAATTGATTAACATAGAACGTACCCGTAACCAAATCGGGTTCATCCCGGGCTTCTTCTGCGTTAATTGCAAATGCCCTGCCTCTTCCTTGTTCAACCTTGGACGGAGTTTTGAGTTTAGGACAGTCGGCTTTATAATGGCCTGGTTCTTTACATTCATAACAAATTCTGGGACGGTCTGGGTTAAACCTGCAGTCTTTCGCCACATGTCCTACTTTCTTGCAGTTCTGGCAATGGGGTCCTTTGCAGTTGCCGAGATGAAATCGGCCACATCTATCACACCTTCTTCGACATTCACCTGTGTGATAGTACTTACATTTGGAACAGTACGGGCTATTTCCTCGGTAAGGTCGCTTTTCGGGGTTTCCCTGATCTCCTGGATTTTCTTGACTTTTACCAGAAGTATTGAAGTTGGTGGTCCTAAAGGTTTCATTCCACCCTCTTTTGCTACCTACGGTTACTCTCTCCCGTTCTTTATGCCTTATAATATCGTCAGTTAAACTTAAGGCGAGTTCACAGGCAGTGTCAAATTTCGTTGGTCTTGCCCCTCTGACTATTCCCTGAATTTGGGGGTTTAATCCCCAGATAAATCTCCTAATTCGTTTAGGTTCAGGGGTTACTTGGTGGGGTACTAAACGGGCAAGTTGGTTGAAACGGTTTATATAGCCTACACAGTCTAGGCCTTTCATTTCCAACCCTAGGAATTCCATTTCTATTTTCTCAATCTCATTCATGGGGCAGTATTTTTCGGTAATAAGTGTTCGAAATTCTAACCATGACATGGTAGTGACCACATCCCTACCTCTTATCTGCCTTATCATGTTCCACCAGTTTAAAGCTTCCGCTTTCAACGAGTGGGTTACAAATTTTACTTGGTCTCGGGGAGCACAGTTACTAATTTCAAGTATAGATTCCATCTCTTCTAACCAGCGGGTTGCCCCAGCAGCACCCGTACTACCATCGAAGGATTCTGGTCTACAGGCCATAAAGGTTTTGTAATCACAGTATCGGGGTCTCATAGTGTTATCATCTAGATTAACTACAACTTCATCTTGATTTTTCTCTACACTTTTGGAACCGGATGGTTTTTCTAACATGGTCATAATGGTTGGAATCGAGTCCTGAAGGCTTTCTAAGACTAGTTTCCTCATTTTTTCCTCTAATTCGTTTATTTCATTTGGTATGGGAATTTCTTCTTCTACCGGTTCTTCAACGGTTTCAGTTGGTTTAGATGTAGAGGCTTTATTTTTCTTGGTAGGTTCCATTTCTGACTCTTTTCCTGTATTCCTTTCTGAACGTCTCGGCATTTTCTATATTTAAAAATTATGTATTTTGGTTAGTAGTAATTTATTTTATATCTTTTATCATTCAACAATTTAACAAAACATCTAGATTTATATTTATATTGAAAATTTCTAGATGTCTAATACATAAGTTAATATTACACATCCTTCTTACTACCATACCAAATACTACCACATCAAATACTACTACTACACACACCACATAAGTTCACATACTACCACAATTATTTTACATACACATAATACTACTACCACCTTTCTTCACACACCAACCCCTAGCCTACCACTTCACCTTGCGCCACCCTCTTCACAACATTAGAGGGTATTTTGAATCCTCAAAGGTTTGTCGGGCTTGATATCCAAACCTTCTCACCAACTTTTTCAATTCCTCCAACATATTACGAGCTTGGTCACGTTCGGACTTCATACGGTAATAACTCTCGACCAATTCCAAGTACTCCTTACGGCTCACATAATCCGAATGTTGCAAGGTTTCGTTTGCCCGGTTGATCATGGTCGCCTCGTAATATGGGTCAATCACCGGGGTCACGGTAGGTATGGTCGAAGGAGTCGGGTAGGCCATGTTATACGGATTATAACTAGACTCTTCTACCGAGAGGTTACTAGAGGTTCCATAGTATTCACTTGGTGATGGGTTCGGGTAAAAGTAGTGGGGTATCGGATCAACTTGCGGGTAGTGTTGGACGGACTCAGCGGGTGTGTACACGGGTTCGGGCAAAGGGCCGATCACTCCCATGTTTTCCAAATTCAAATCCCACCCATTTTCGGACCAAACTAAACCCGGTATTTCGGCCAACAAGTCTTGCGTACTCGGGAATTCTTGTGACTCGTTGTCCATCACTTCCTCTTGATTTGGTATCTCTCCGTCTTCAATTTCCATTGACACTTCGGCTTGTCCTCCATTGCTCGACATTCTATTACACGTATACATAGCAATCAAATTTCAAGTTAGTTTCTATACAAATTCCACTACCTTCCGAACCCGAGCTCTGATACCAACCTGTAACGACCCGATTTTTAAACCGAGTCATTACCGATTGGTAGTTAATCTCTTAACTAGTTTATAAATCTAATCCTTTTGTTTTCTTTTAAAAAGCCGATTATTATTTCATCCATTTCACAACACTTTCAAACTTTAAGCATAATATTATTATACATCATCAAACAAACTTTTAAACACTCCACTCGGCCAAGCCGAGCATACTTTGTTTCGAAAACACTAAACTTTATTACATGATCACAACTTTATTTATCAACATTAAACTTCCTTCATGATTTCACTAACACCACAACTAAGCTCGGGTTCCATAGATACGCTAACCTCCTGAAATGTACGTTTAAAATACGTTAGTCGAAACTAGTGAGTGATGTCAAGACCTTAAACAACCATTTCGACTCATAAATCGTACATGCATGCAATGATCCGGTTATTCTATTTTTCGAGTATAGATCGATTATATATGGTCCCGTGGCCTCTAATCGGCCCGGGTCTATACTCTATGATACCGAATGGATCCATTCTACGTAGTTTCTATTTAACCGGTTTCTATTATTTCTATTAGATCATAACTCGTGCATATTTCATGAAAAACGACACAAACATACATTTACCCCGGAAACATTAAAACGATTATGGGGTACATGCACTCACTTGTTGTTCTTCCACGTGAGTTCTAAGACGAAAAGCTTGCTCGGGAATTATGCGGATCACCTGTTTACACATATACAGTTAACATACACATATATACGTATATATATATATAGCTGACCATTACAGCTTAGGTTATAAATACGTATGTAAGCTGGCCATTACAGCTTGGCACTCGTGTTTCCTACTAGATTAAGATTAGAACCTTACCCGGATGTAACTTAATGATCGGCCGGTAGTATAATAACCGTAGCCGAACCTTGATCTTAAAGGAAGGAGTTAGATTATAATTAAAGGAAAGGTGGGTTTAAGTATCATATAAGATTTAAAGGTTTTGTTTTTAAAGAACATGGGTTCCGATCGGTTTTGAGGAGAGGGTATAGGTGGTTTGCATGTTGAAAGAGAAAGGTGTTTAATGGTTTTGGGGTGGGTTTGAATGAGCCGATGGTTTTAAAGATTTTATCATATTTGTCTCATTCAAAAGCAATGATGGTTCCTAGATTATAGGGTGCATATGTGTTGGATGTTTGATGAGTTTGGATGGCACAGGTGGATGAGAAGGTATCAAGTTTGGCGGTTTACTATATGGGCCGATTATAGAGAAGTGGGCTTAAAACTTAGTTATAATCTATAGGTTTACTTGATAATTCATTCTTTTGATCCAACTAATTTTTAGGCCCAATATAATCAACCGGATATATTAATTGGCCCAACATATTATCGGGTCTCTAAAAATGTACCGGCCCAATAATATTTATCTAACACACTATTTGGCCCAATATGTATATCGGGTTCCATAATATAGGCCCAATACTTAACTTAATCTTTTCGGGCCCAACAGTGGCCCATTACATGTTATCGGGTCCAATGGGCCTTTACGGGTTCTCTTAGTGGGCTATCATACGAGTTGGGCTTGAACTGGGCCTACGGTTATGATCCGGGTAAGGATATTGGGCTAGACCTTAAGGTGGCCCAATATTATTTATTTTTCGTTGGTCGTTACACTTGGGACAGTTGGGAAAATGCCTTCTTTTCCACCGCAAACTTCTTCTTCTCGTCTTCAGCAAGACTTTCTAATGGAATCGGCTCTCCAGTGTTCTCCAAAACCGGAGCAACATACCCCTTAGCAATCATTTGCCAAGCTTCCGTTCCTTCTAATCCTATTCCCTCTAGATGAATCTTAAACTTGGTCTTCCATTGGTTGTAGTCTACCATTTCCATCAACTTTGGTGGACGGCTCCCATTACCCAAAGATAAGTCATGAATAAATGTAGAAATCGCATTGGTAGTCTGAGAGTGTATCGCCGCTGCTGCAACTCCCCAGTAATCAGCCATAGGTTGTGGTTGTGGTTGTGCAACTTGTTGGGGGCATTGAACTAGTCATCGCCAAATAGTAAATCGGTTGGGATTGTTGACTAGTCTTCTGAGCAGCTACCGACCAAGGATCCATAGTTTTCTGTTGTTGTGGTGTTCTATTAGGTAGTGGTGTTGTAGGAAAGTTCCACATATCGCTCTGAAAATGATAAAACACGAAACGATTAGAAAATTTTAACAACAGTTTCTACGTTCGATCCTTTTGAAGTATCGTGTGGTCGAATGTAAAATTTAATCCAGATTCGACCGTTTAACAAGGTTCGAATGTAGAAAATAAAAGACTCGTTTCACTTTCGACCAATTTAACCCACGTTCGACCACCCGATTGGTCGAATATACCACTTATGGTCGAATGAACAACAACACACTAAAACTTTCTAGGTTCGACCAAAAAATCCCTGGTTCGACCTAAAAACTCCACTCTCGACCAAATCTCCCTAGGTTCGTGTGACACCCCAGGAAAATCCCACATTGGCCGTGGCCAGGAGAGATCCTTGGTTCATAAGTAATGTCTTGTTTCTTAAATCACCAACGCGTTTTGGGGCTTAATGTTAGTGGATGAGAGGAGAATTCCACAGTTAAGCATGCTCAGGTGGGAGAAATTTCAGGATGGGTGGCCTCCTAGGAAGTCTCCACTTGGGCAACCAAAAACAAATCCGTGAGCTCTAGATGGGCAAAGCGGACAATATTGGTGATGAGAGGGGCAGGGTGTTACAGATGGTATCAGAGCCACTCCTGTGCCGTTCGGGATGGTGGGTGCACACCTCATCAGGGACGATGAGACTCTAACAGGGGGTGCTCGTGACACCCCGGAACACACCTCATCAGGGACGATGAGACTCTAACAGGGGGTGAATGTGACACCCCAGGAAAATCCCACATCGGTCGTGGCCAGGAGAGATCCTTGGTTCATAAGTAATGTCTTGTCTCTTAAATCACCAACGCGTTTTGGGGCTTAATGTTAGTGGATGAGAGGAGAACTCCACAGTTAAGCGTGCTCAGATGGGAGAAATTTTAGGATGGGTGACCTCCTGGGAAGTCTCCACTTGGGCAACCAAAAACAAATCCGTTAGCTCTGGATGGGCAAAGCGGATAATATTGGTGATGAGAGGGGCGGGGTGTTACAGATGGTATCAGAGCCACTCCTGTGCCGTTTGGGATGGTGGGTGCACACCTCATCAGGGACGATGAGACTCTAACAGGGGGTGAATGTGACACCCCGGAACACACCTCATCAGGGACGATGAGACTCTAACAGGGGGTGAATGTGACACCCCAGGAAAATCCCACATCGGCCGTGGCTAGGAGAGATCCTTGGTTCATAAGTAATGTCTTGTCTCTTAAATCACCAACACGTTTTGGGGCTTAATGTTAGTGGATGAGAGGAGAACTCCACAGTTAAGCGTGCTCAGGTGGGAGAAATTTCAGGATGGGTGACCTCCTGAGAAGTCTCCACTTGGGCAACCAAAAACAAATCCGTGAGCTCTGGATAGGCAAAGCGGATAATATTGGTGATGAGAGGGGCGGGGTGTAACATTTCGCATTTAATAATTGTACGTTACGTATAATTTGAATAAAACGTCAAGTTTCTCATCATTATCGCCTTTTAAAATTATTTTCGTGACACAATTGGAACCTTAATATTATATTAGTTATATATAATATACATATATATAGTTTTAATATGTCAAAAAAATACACGCTTGGGCCGGGAATCGAACTCGCGCCCCAAGCCGGGTCACAAGCACAACAAACACCACTAACTGATCTGCACGACATTTGTGTTTTATTTCCTATCTATTTTAATTATATAGCGTACCTATATGATGGCAGTTGACTCCAAAAGTCAACTGTGACCATGGATTACCATAATCATCTCATTCCACACGCGTTTTTGATCCTAATTTGGTATAATTGCTTGATTAGCTGACTGAGACGTGTCGTATACATGGTCAATTATCATTAATCGTTTCCAAATCTGCTTCAATCAATCGCACCTTCATCATTACACGGTCAAACCTTCCAATTCTTCGATCCAGACCTTAGCACTATAAATTGGACATCACACAACCTCCTCAACTCGCCGAATTCCCTCTCTCAAACCTCAATTTCTGTTAATTATCCATCAATCGAAGCATACGTATTCGTTTTGACCTTTCTGTTGACCACACAAGGATCATGAGTTTTGTGTTTGTAAGTATCTTTTTCATTGTGGGTTTTGATCTTCGGCATACACACAACAATAACCCTAAGGTTAATTGGGTTATTGTTGTGTGATTTGATCGATTGGAAATCTTAGGGTTCGAATGCTTGAATTAGGGAAGAACATGATCGCAGATCTGTTTATTTAATTTAAACGGATGCAAACTCAACACAACCACTGATCCTAACCAAGTGGTTGTGTCTGTTGTTATCAAACCCGAGCACACGGGTTCGAGTCCCGTATCAAACCGTTTTAATCTTTTTATTTTAATTAAATATATAAACAGTTTCTTATATATTATATAATTAATTTAATCTGAAACTTAACGTTCTCAGGGTCCAGACCAGTTGGTCTGGGCTTGTGATTTAAAACACACGAACCGGCCAAGGGCCCGGGTTCGAACCACAGCATCAACAACATTTCTTTTTATTAAACATATATATATATATATATATATATATATATTCCTTTATATTTTTTTAAAATTCATTTTTAAATACCCAAACTTTTTTAAAAATTCTACAAAAATTATTTTGTGTTAATCTAATGAAAAAGTTTAACATAAAATTTTTAGTTTTCAAAAATTTATTTATTTAATATATATAATAAATAATCCAAGTTTATTCTATTATATTTATAAAATTCTATTAAAATATCAAAACAATTTTATAAATTTCCACAAAAATTATTCTGAGTTTTTATAACAATAAACTTTTCTGAAATGATTTTTATTTCTGAAAAATCATTTATTTAATATTTTTAATCAATTTTTGTTAGTTTTAATCATAAATAAATCATAATAAATTCATTTTTTAATATTTTTGCACCAAAATTTTATATAAATTATTTTTGATTATTTGGAACAGAAATATAATTTTTAATCTAATAATTCTTTAATTTTAGGATTTTTAAATATTAAAGTTAAAGTTTGACAATTTGAAATAAATAGATTTAATATTCTATTTTTAAGAAAATAATTTTATAAAAATTATTTTTATACTTTAAACTCATTATTGTGACCATCTTTGATTCAAATTTTATAAAAAGATTTTTGTTTATCTATTTATTAAATTTCTCTCAATTATCAAACATTTTAATTATTAATCAAACGAGCACTTATCCCCAATTCGAAGCCCTAGAATATATATTGGTAGACTAGATAGACTTAGACATATTTATTACCTTATGTATAGGGTAATACTTGGCATATTTGGGCAACACCACTATTCTATTTTTCAAGAGATATAACATTTTGCTAAGGTGAGTTTTACATAGCCCCTTTTCTATTTATCACCGTTTTTGGGGTTAAACATGTTACAACATTCTATATGCAATTCAATCATCAAAGTGTCTATGTGTTTTTCTATTTTGCATTATGTCTTGAACATGACTAGGGTAAGCACAATTCTAGCATAATCATTGACATTGATCAGCCGACGGTATACATTGATAGATCTATTGGACTGACAATCCCACCCGGATACGTGCCTCATACAAAGGTAGCGTGGGTGTTTGTTATCGCATAACATATTCGAGTGAACCATGAGCGTATGGGATGTACCACATTATAACAGTCACAAGGGTTGATTATGCACTCGATTTACTTCTAGTATGTTTTCACATATAGACTAGACTTGCCATGACACTTGAATTGTACAACATTTTATTCGATTATCAAAACCTATGTAATTCTCACCAACTTTTGTTGACCCAAAATATTTTCAAATTTAACATGTTTCAGGTTATACTTGCTTGAAGATTGAGTTAATGCTTGAAGATGTGTGCATAGTATTATTCATTTTGATGTACGAATAATTGTAGAACAATCGTATGTAATTTATTTAAATCATTTAATGAAATTTATTATTCACCATGAGCTACTGAACAATCATCAATACGTGACATCCAGATGTTTCCGCCATCGGTTGGGGTGTTACAGATTGGTATCAGATGCATGGTTATAGGTTATTAGGTTATTAGAAAAATAATCTAGTCTATAACCATAGGATTTAACCAGTACTTGTTCCTCTTACTTGCTTCTCTACTTATTCCTATTCTCTATCTCCCTCCTACTTCTTATCCCTACTTTAAGCCTTACAAGAAGATTGCTCTCCATCACTGGATCTACTCTTAGACTGATAAGACAAAATCCTCAGGCTTAGCCTGAACCACCTTGAGATCTCGTCGAAGTTCTAGATTTTAATAACGAACACGTGCAATCTGGAAGGGTGAACGCTTGTATTCTGAGTCTTCTATCTAGGCTGGCATTGAGCATATATCCCAATCAGACGAGGGACCCGGATGCCTACCTGGGAATTCTCGGGATGAGTGTTCACTTATAGGCTAAAGCATGTCTTCATATGTTATTAAAATCTGGAATCTTTGATAAGTCAACGTTTTCGTTTATTCGTTTTAATAAATGGATAAATGATTACATTCCTTATATAACCTCATTCAATTCATTGTGTCTCTTACAGATCATGCCTCCACGTCGCAACACTCGCCTTAACAGTGGTGACAATCAAGATGAAGTGAATAGCAACAACCACGACGCTAACCACAACAACAACAATAACAGCAACAACAACGGTGTTGATGCCCAACTGGCTGCGATCATTTCTCAACAAATGGCGCAGCAAATCGCGACTCTGGTTCCTAACTTACTGGCTCAAGTCATCCAGATGAACGGAAACGGCAATGGAAACGGTCATGGAAACGGGAACGGTAATGGAAACCACAACGGAAACGGGAATGGTCTCCCAGCTTGCACTCTTAAGCACTTTAATTCCTGTAATCCCCCTAAGTTAAATGGAGAAGAAGGAGCTACAGGACTCCTACAATGGTTCGAGGGTATTGAGAATACCTTCATCAACAGTGAGTGTCCCGATAACTTAAAAGTCCGTTATGCCATGAGTGTTCTTCACAAACGAGCACTCACTTAGTGGAATGAGGAAAAGCGCACCCGCGGAGCTGAAGCTGCACTGACCTTAACTTGGGATCAAGCTAAATACATTATGAAGGCAGAGTTCTGCCCTCGTAATGAAATCAAGAAGCTGGAAGATGAGTTTCATGATCTTGCTCAAGATAGTGAAGAAAACCTTGCCTACAACACTCGTTTTCACGTTCTTAGTCTACTGCTACCACACAAGGTCACCCCCTTGCCTATTGCGATCGAAAAATTCATTGGTGGCTTACCGATGCAGATTCAAGACACGGTGTGTGTAACATCGCAAAATTTTCCCCAAAATTTTAATACACAAAAAGCCCTTATATATATATATTTTTTTTATTACACCTTTATCATTAATATTATACAAATGTGCCTAAGTCTTTATTTATCCTAACTCACAACTTATATACATACATAAATGTATATAAATAATAATAATAATAATAATAATAATAATAATAATAATAATAATAATATGATTCTAATTTTTTTTTTCACATACAAGAATTTTTTTTTTAAATAAAGACTTGAGTCAAATAGTCAAAGTCCTAGTCAAAGTCTTAGTCAAACAGTCAAAGTCTTAGTCAAATAGTCAATTCATCATAAAACCTTACTTTATGGTGTTGGCCAATTTTAATGGCTAATTGACTCCAAAACTAGTATAAAAACCCACCTATGACCCATTATACTTTGCACCTCTAAATCGATTGTTTCAATCCGATTAAACTTTCCCTCATACCTTTCTTCTATAGTCTATTACTTCTACAATTGAAGCTTTGATTATAAGCTCTTGTAATTGGTAACTTTGGGGCTACACATATTCTGTTTCTCGAGACTTAATACTTTGCTAAGGTGAGTTTACGTAACCATGTTTATGCAATTCTTCATACTTGCAACATTATACTTAAGCAATTCTACATGCATGTCTAGTTGTAAACTTTAATGCCTCATGAATTAGACAACAACAATAGTTTCAACGAGTTTCAACGAGTTTCAACATTACATAATCATTAGCTATGGCCAAGCCGGCGATACTCAATAATAGATCTATTGGATTGACAATCCCACCCGGATATGTGTACCTCCTACATAGGTAGCGTGGGTGATTGTTATCGTTCCAACATATTATTAAGGTGAACCGTGGATGACGGGATGGACCTAAACTAGTCGGAGGTTTGATTATGTCGATTCAACATTTCATGTTTATTCATGTAGACTTAAACTTACGATAGACATATGAATTGCTAAACTTTTATTCTTAAACTTAATTGCTTGACATGGCTTATGAATTCTCACCAACTTCTAGTTGACCCCCCCCCCCCCTATTTTTACAACTCAACAGGAAATAATGATGCGTGGAGACTAGAGTGTTAGCATGAGAAGATATTTGAAGTTTATGCTTTATTTGGTTATTTGATGTATTAGAATTCCATTCAAAACACATTATGTAATTTCAATTTTGGATATTTGCACTTTAAATAAATTTCAATTAAAACTTGATTACCATGTGCTACTGTATATTCATTCTTACGTGACACCTCGATGTTTCCGCCATCGGTTGGGGTGTTCCAGATTGGTATCAGAGCCATGGTTATAGGGAATTAGGTTATTAAAAAAAAAAATAATCTAGTCTATAACCATAGGATTTTAATCAGTACTTGCTCCTTTTACTTGCAACCTTACTTGTTTATATTCTCTATTTTACTTCTTATCCCGACTTTAGTCCCTACAAGAAGATTGTTCTCCATCACAAGATCTACTCTTAGACTAATAGGACAAATCCTCAGGTTTAGCCTGAACCACCTTGAAGATCTCGTCGAAGTTCTAGATTTTAATAACGAACACATGCAATCTGGAAGGGTGAACGCCTGTATTCTGAGTTTTCTGTCTAGGACTGGCATTGCGCATATATCCCAATCAGACGAGGGACCCGGATGCCTACCTGGGAATTCTCGGGATGAGTGTTCACTTATAGGCTAAAGAATGTCTTCACTATGTTATTAGAATCTAGAAGCTTTGATAAGTCAACGTTTTCATTTATTCGTTTTAATTAATGAATAGATAATTACACTCACTTCCCTTAAAACTAAGCTCTAAAATCTCAAAATTTTACAGCTTAAATCAATCTCATTTCATAACCATCCATGGATTTCACAATCACACTTCACCTTACCATCTTAGCCACTTTTTAAGTATTCAACACCCTACCCAAATCATATTATTTCATTTCTCCACATGTTACTTATTTTTAAAAACTATAACCTTATACCTTAGCACAAACTAAAGATTTCTAAATCCTGTTGTATTTTCATTACCTAGTAACTTTACAAAGTACATATTTTTGTCAAAAGATGTCCTTGAACTTAAATTCAATTGTTTATTTATTGACGTAACAAACAATTTTCTATATAATGCTTTAAACTATTAAAAATCACTTAATAGAACCTTGATCTTCAAAACCTAATGTCATGTTTGAAATCTCCAACTAACGGGAATATTTTAATCAAAGCCCACTTAGCTTGTACTATTTAACAACTTTTGCTTTATGTATAAAACCAATTTTGAAAATAAGATTTTTTTTTCCATAGGAATAATATCTAGTCTCTAAATTCTCCATCGACACTCACTCATTTTCAACTTGTTCAAATTTTTACAATATTTGGCATATACCACAATCATGTTTTCTTATACACTTGATTATAACCTTTGATCCAAACCCCAAAATTTACAATGCTACATAATCCCCTTACTATAAAATAAACTCTTTATCAACTATCTTCACATTCACTATCTCTCACAACCTTGATTCTGCTTCAAGATTTTTCATCATCCTCTCAAGAACTAAATTCATATCCTTCACCTTCTCACACATGAGCTAGTTACCCATGATAACCAAACTATTGAAACTTGATTGTGTGTTGCATCAAACATAATACTTAGTTATACATGAGGATTCGACTATCTACCATATTTGAACATTTGAAACTAGAATTCATGGAATATAAACTATTTGCTATAGACACACATAGAGTCATTAACCTTGTCTAGGACAACACTATTACAACTCGCATGCTATGCTTGATACTTGATTGTTTATATGTACATATTATCAATTTGCAATTTATGTGTGAAATAATTGGTACACTTAATCAAACAACTGGTAGAGGATGAAGTACTTGCTCAACAGTTAGTTGAGTACCAAATAACTTACTCAACGATTGGTAGAGGTCATCATGTCTGCTCAACAGTCGGTAGAGACCCTACAACCTGCTCAACGACTGGTAGAGGCTATCGCACCTGCTCAACAATCGGTAGAGGTTCTTACTCACTGACTGGTAGAAGTCTTTTTCCTACTCAACAGTTGGACTCATTTTTGGATACATTGTAAACGATTCAATCACAAGGTTATTTTGCATTACTTACATGTGTGTTTAGAGTCATAGAAGGACACAAAACCCTAATGTAAGGTAAATTGGTGATTACGGTCCGGAACGTAATCATGAATTTACAGGTACGTTAAGGTAGTGTGAAATTCTATCAAGGTTTTCAGTAAATAACCAATTATAAACCTTAGTTATCTGGTAGTTCATTTAGTCTTTCAATAGTCCATCAACTCATTCCTTTTAGGAGTCCTAAAACTTAAGATTCTTATTCTCCTTGCTATTTCAGATGAACCTAATCCAACCCTTAAAACTCACACATATCAAAACTCTTACACAAATTATTCAAAACAGTTTATTCTGTTACCTATAAATTTATGTCATGCCTTAACTCGAAACTTCCCAAACCACCCTTGTCCTAATTTCTACCCAATCACCTTCAACCCTGTGTTTTCAATAAACTTCGGGACGAAGTTTCCAAAAGTAGGGGAGACTGTAACATCGCAAAATTTTCCCCAAAATTTTAATACATAAAAAGCCCTTATATATATATTTTTTTTATTACACCTTTATCATTAATATTATACAAATGTGCCTAAGTCTTTATTTATCCTAACTCACAACTTATATACATACATAAATGTATATAAATAATAATAATAATAATAATAATAATAATATGATTCTAAATTTTTTTATTTTTTTTTTCACATACAAGAATTTTTTTTTAAATAAAGACTTGAGTCAAATAGTCAAAGTCCTAGTCAAAGTCTTAGTCAAACAGTCAAAGTCTTAGTCAATTAGTCAATTCATCATAAAACCTTACTTTATGGTGTTGACCAATTTTAATGGCTAATTGACTCCAAAACTAGTATAAAAACCCACCTATGACCCATTATACTTTGCACCTCTAAATCGATTGTTTCAATCCGATTAAACTTTCCCTCATACCTTTCTTCTATAGTCTATTACTTCTACAATTGAAGCTTTGATTATAAGCTCTTGTAATTGGTAACTTTGGGGCTACACATATTCTGTTTCTCGAGACTTAATACTTTGCTAAGGTGAGTTTACGTAACCATGTTTATGCAATTCTTCATACTTGCAACATTATACTTAAGCAATTCTACATGCATGTCTAGTTGTAAACTTTAATGCCTCATGAATTAGACAACAAAAACAGTTTCAACGAGTTTCAACGAGTTTCAACATTACATAATCATTAGCTATGGCCAAGCCGGCGATACTCAATAATAGATCTATTGGATTGACAATCCCACCCGGATACGTGTACCTCCTACATAGGTAGCGTGGGTGATTGTTATCGTTCCAACATATTATCAAGGTGAACCGTGGATGACGGGATGGACCTAAACTAGTCGGAGGTTTGATTATGTCGATTCAACATTTCATGTTTATTCATGTAGACTTAAACTTACGATAGACATATGAATTGCTAAACTTTTATTCTTAAACTTAATTGCTTGACATGGCTTATGAATTCTCACCAACTTCTAGTTGACCCCCCCCCCCCCATTTTTACAACTCAACAGGAAATAATGATGCGTGAAGACTAGAGTGTTAGCATGAGAAGATATTTGAAGTTTATGCTTTATTTGGTTATTTGATGTATTAGAATTCCATTCAAAACTCATTATGTAATTTCAATTTTGGATATTTGCACTTTAAATAAATTTCAATTAAAACTTGATTACCATGTGCTACTGTATATTCATTCTTACGTGACACCTCGATGTTTCCGCCATCGGTTGGGGTGTTACAGTGTGGGGAAGGAACCCTGCTACTTTGGAGGAAGCAAAACGTTTGGCGGCCACCCTAACAGATAACCACGTGAAGGCAGGAACCCTGACTCGGAAAGGGGAAAAGAAAACTGTTGCGAAGGATACTCCCCAACCTGCCGTTGAGATCAAAACTGAGGCCTCAACCAACGGAAAGTGCAAGGTCAGGAATTTTGCAATAGACACCACTGTCCCACCCAACAAGAAACGATACAACGGGAACCAACCTAAGTGTGACACCTGCCAGTATCACCACCCACCCCAAGTGCCCTGCCGTCAGTGTACCAATTGTCAAAGGTATGGGCACCTTGCGGATGCTTGTCGAATTCCTGCTACAAACACCCTTGCTGCTCCAAATAATCTCGCTAGGGACCCTCCAGCTACTTAACAACAAGCCCCACTATTTGAATGATGTCTGCTTTTTAATTCTATGTATTGACATTTTTATTCAAGTAATAAATTCTAGTATTATCATAACACCTGGATGCATGCTTGTTTTGAATGTGAACTAATTGCTATATCTATATTTAAATCATACTCATTATACATGCTTACTTGTACAACAGTTAGTTGACTACCAAACAACCTACTCAACGATTGGTAGAGGTCATCATGTCTTTCCAACAGTCAGGAGAGGCCCTACAACCTGCTCAACAATCGGTAGGGTCATAGAAGGACACAAAACCCTAATGTAAGGTAAATTGGTGATTGCGGTCCAGAACGTAATCATGAATTTACAGGTACGTTAAGGTAGTTTGAAATTTTATAAAGGTTTTCGGTAGTTGACCAATTGTAAACCTGGTGTTTTTCTTCTAACTTCGGGACGAAGTTCCTAAAAGTAGGGGAGACTGTAACATTTCGCATTTAATAATTGTACGTTACGTATAATTTGAATAAAACGTCAAGTTTCTCATCATTATCACCTTTTAAAATTATTTTCGTGACGCAATTGGAACCTTAATATTATATTAGTTATATATAATATACATATATATAGTTTTAATATGTCAAAAAAAACACGCTTGGGCCGGGAATCGAACCCGCGCCCCAAGCCGGGTCACAAGCACAACCAACACCACCAACTGATCTGCATGACATTTGTGTTTTATTTCCTATCTATTTTAATTATATAGCGTACCTATATGATGGCAGTTGACTTAGAAAGTCAACTGTGACCATGGATTACCATAATCATCTCATTCCACACGCGTTTTTTATCCTAATTTGGTATAATTGCTTGATTAGCTGACTGAGACGCGTCGTATACATGGTCAATTATCATTAATCGTTTCCAAATCTGCTTCAATCAATCGCACCTTCATCATTACACGGTCAAACCTTCCAATTCTTCGATCCAGACCTTAGCACTATAAATTGGACATCACACAACCTCCTCAACTCGCCGAATTCCCTCTCTCAAACCTCAATTTCTGTTAATTATCCATCAATCGAAGCATACATATTCGTTTTGACCTTTCTGTTGACCACACAAGGATCACGAGTTTTATGTTTGTAAGTATATTTTTCATTGTGGGTTTTGATCTTCGGCATACACAAAACAATAACCCTAAGGTTAATTGGGTTATTGTTGTGTGATTTGATCGATCGGAAATCTTAGGGTTCGAATGCTTGAATTGGGGAAGAACATGATCGCAGATCTGTTTATTTAATTTAAACGGATGCAAACTCAACACAACCACTGATCCTAACCAAGTGGTTGTGTCTGTTGTTATCAAACCCGAGCACACGGGTTCGAGTCCCGTATCAAACCGTTTTAATCTTTTTATTTTAATTAAATATATAAACAGTTTCTTATATATTATATAATTAATTTAATCTGAAACTTAACGTTCTCAGGGTCCAGACCAGTTGGTCTGGGCTTGTGATTTAAAACACACGAACCGGCCAAGGACCCGGGTTCGAACCACGGCATCAACAACATTTCTTTTTATTAAACATATATATATATATATATATATATATATATATATATATATTCCTTTATATTTTTTTAAAATTCATTTTTAAATAACAAAACTCTTTTAAAAATTCTACAAAAATTATTTTGTGTTAATCTAATGAAAAAGTTTAACATAAAATTTTTAGTTTTCAAAAATTTATTTAATTAATATATATAATAAATAATCCAATTTTATTCTATTATATTTATAAAATTCTATTAAAATATCAAAACAATTTTATAAATTTCCACAAAAATTATTCTGAATTTTTATAACAATAAACTTTTCTGAAATGATTTTTATTTCTGAAAAATCATTTATTTAATATTTTTAATCAATTTTTGTTAGTTTTAATCATAAATAAATCATAATAAATTCATTTTTTAATATTTTTGCACCAAAATTTTATATAAATTATTTCTGATTATTTGGAACAGAAATATAATTTTTAATCTAATAATTCTTTAATTTTAGGATTTTTAAATATTAAAGTTAAAGTTTGACAATTTGAAATAAATAGATTTAATATTCTATTTTTAAGAAAATAATTTTATAAAAATTATTTTTATACTTTAAACTCATTATTGTGACCATCTTTGATTCAAATTTTATAAAAAGATTTTTGTTTATCTATTTATTAAATTTCTCTCAATTATCAAACATTTTAATTATTAATCAAACGAGCACTTATCCCCAATTCGAAGCCCTAGAATATATATTGGTAGACTAGATAGACTTAGACATATTTATTACCTTATGTATAGGGTAATACTTGGCATATTTGGGCAACACCACTATTCTATTTTTCAAGAGATATAACATTTTGCTAAGGTGAGTTTTACATAGCCCCTTTTCTATTTATCACCGTTTTTGGGGTTAAACATGTTACAACATTCTATATGCAATTCAATCATCAAAGTGTCTATGTGTTTTTCTATTTTGCATTATGTCTTGAACATGACTAGGGTAAGCACAATTCTAGCATAATCATTGACATTGATCAGCCGACGGTATACATTGATAGATCTATTGGACTGACAATCCCACCCGGATACGTGCCTCATACAAAGGTAGCGTGGGTGTTTGTTATCGCATAACATATTCGAGTGAACCATGAGCGTATGGGATGTACCACATTATAACAGTCACAAGGGTTGATTATGCACTCGATTTACTTCTAGTATGTTTTCACATATAGACTAGACTTGCCATGACACTTGAATTGTACAACATTTTATTCGATTATCAAAACCTATGTAATTCTCACCAACTTTTGTTGACCCAAAATATTTTCAAATTTAACATGTTTCAGGTTATACTTGCTTGAAGATTGAGTCAATGCTTGAAAATGTGTGCATAGTATTATTCATTTTGATGTACGAATAATTGTAGAACAATCGTATGTAATTTATTTAAATCATTTAATGAAATTTATTATTCACCATGAGCTACTGAACAATCATCAATACGTGACATCCCGATGTTTTCGCCATCGGTTGGGGTGTTAGAGTTCGACCCTTTCATTTTGAAAAACGGTTATAATTTGAAAATCAGTTATTTTGATCTAAAATTTTCAAATGTTGATGAAATTTGATGATCTTATGTAGGTTTTGCTTCGGATTGGATTTGGAACAAGTTTAACAAAGAGAATTTTGAATTTTATCGATGAAAACAAGTTTAAATCAATCAATTATCACCAAATTCAAATGTTCAATGAAAAACATAAAGTTTTGATCAAAATTGGGTCCAAATCAGCTGTAATATTATCAATTCGTGGTTGTTTAATCCTAATGGCTCTGATACCACTTTGTTTGCGTATAGGATCGACTGTTCAAACAAAGAATATGATCAAACAAGTTCAATTCAGGTGCGGAATCCCTGAATTGATCACGAAATGATAATAAAACTAGCAAAACACACAAATCATCATAAACACATTCATTTCATTCATTAACATAATCATTAATCACTATGAAAGCTTGTTTACAATGTTATAAATCAATTACAGACTTAACAAAAACCCTAGGGAGAGACACACTCTGAGAGGGAAACAAAATGACCAAAAGTTAAACATTCAAAAATGATTTAGCCTTATATAGAACTGGACATTCGCCCAAATAGCTTGGTCGAATGTGCAGGTTCGACCATTCATATAGGGCGAATCTGGACATATATACAAACAGATTTACTTTCGACCTCCCAGAGCCTCCTTCGACCATCCAGTTCTTCCTTCGACCAACTGATAACCACATTCGACTACTCGTGATCAGCTATACATTTTAGAATTCGCAATTCAATAGCACTAGTCGCACTTTCGTGTATCTACAATAATTATTATTATTATTATTATTATTATTATTATTATTGTTATGTTTTACAAAAAAAAAAATAGAAAGAATGAAAATTTCATTTTTCTTTGAAAATCCAAACTAAACAAAACACTATACCTAAACAAAAACCCATTTTTTTATCCCAACTCCCAGCCACCCCTTTAGACCCGGCCCAAAACCCCATATTGTTGCTTCATGTGATCGCTAAATGTGCAGACCCGACACCAAAGAAAACCCGACCCACCAACACCACAGGTTCATATTTTTGCGCTTACACCCTGTTATGGTAACAATCATCCTCTTTAATGTGACCAACACTCCTGTCCGTGCAATTTTAACCATTAATCATGTGATTACAACTCCAAAATGGGCGTCAATGATTCGGTTTTGACCAAACTTTGGTCAAGGATTGAAACCTTCCAATTATACGTTAATAATATAAATTGAAACCATGAATCCATTCAGAAAGAGCCGAAACTCATTATCATACCTTCGCATTTCGTTCAAAACCTCTAAATTGTGCATATACTCAAATGTTTGACCTTATGGTTGACTCGTGTTCCTGGAATCTAACAGGCATGTAAGTTAAATCAAATTCATTCTCGTTGTTTGTTAGTCGCGTACGAATCATAACCCCATACTTAATTCTGTTTATGATTCGTTCTAGAAACTGGGGTTCTTAGTATAGATTTGGGGAAGATGACATGAATCGTTCATTGTTTAAAATGTTTCTGAAACGTTTTAAAACCAACTTCTGATATAGATCAGATGGTGTACACACTGATGTTTAATGTCGGGTCTTGAGTTCGATCCACAACCACGACGCCTTTTTCCTTCTTTTAAATATAAATCCTTTTAAAAATCACAAACACACTATAAACCCTTTTGAAATCAATTAATCTCGTTCTCAGGGTGTGGCTCAATTGGTGAGCCACACTTGTGATAGTCCTTGGACCGGCCCAGACGCGGGTTCGATCCTCTCCAACAAATTTTTTTTTTGTTATCAATTTCCTTGTTCTTATATATATATATATATATATATATGTTGAATAATAATTCTATAATATAATTAAAATACCTAATATGATTTATAAATTCTATAAAATTTATTTTATGTTATACAAATGGTAAACATTATCATACAATTTTTATTTTCATAAAAATCATTTATTTAATATATATAATATATAATACAAGTTTATACATAAATAAACTAAAAATTCTAGAAAAATACCTAAATAGTTTTATAAAATTCCACAAAAATTATTTTGGACTTATAAACTAATAAACTTCTCAAAAATAAATTTTATTTTTGGAAAAACAGTAATTAAATATTTTTAATTAGTTTATACTATTTTAATCATAATAAATTCATCTTGCATCATTTTTACACCAAAATTTCACATAAATTATTTTTAATAAACTAGATCAGAAAAATGATTTTATAATCTGAAATTAATGAATTTTAATATTTTTAAATATTAATACCATGTTTTGACAAATAAATTATTATGTATTATATATTCATTAATTAAGAAAATAATTTTAAGAAAATTATTTTCATACTATCATATTTAGTACACCCACCTTTGATCAAGATCTTACAAAAAAACTTTTTATTTATTTATTTTCTCAATTTCTTTATTTATTATTTCATTAACTATTATTTAAATTAACTACTAAACGATCGTTGATCCCCAAATTAGGAACCCTAGAATACTCTTAGACTAGAAAACTTAGACTTTTAAGTTTTCCCAACACTTATTTTATTGCCTTAAACATAGGGTGATACTTGGAAACATTTGAGCCACATCTAGATTATCTCAAAGGATTTAATGTTATTGTTAAGGTGAGTTTTACATAGCCCCTTTTTACTATTTTACAATTTTTGGGGTGAAACATGTTACATTTTCAAATGCAATTCAATAGAAGTGCCTATGTGTGATTTCTATGTTGCATTATGTCTTAAACAATACTTTGGTAAGCACAATTAGACTAGCGTAATCATTAACACTGCGCAAGCCGACGATACACAATGATAGATCTATTGGATTGACAACCCCACCCGGATACGTGTACCTCCAGTATGGGTAACGTGGGTGATTTTTACCAAACACATAAACACAAACGAGTGAACCATATGCGTATGGGATGGACCACAATAAACATGTCACAAGGTTTGATTGTGCAAACGGTTTACCTGGTAGTTTTGTTTTCACATATGGACTAGATTTGCCATGACACTAGAATTGTACAAGTTTTATACTCATGATACAATATTCAAACCTATGTAATTCTCACCAACTTTTGTTGACCCAAAATATTTTCAAACTTAACATGTTCCAGGTTATAGCTTTGCTTGAAGATTAGAGTTAAAGCTTGAAGATTTATATTTAGTGTTTCTCATATGATAACCAAACTATTGAAAACTTGATTGCTTATTGCATCAAACTTGATTCTTAGTGATACATGAGGATTTGATTATCAGTATTATCTTTGAACGTCTGATTATTCGTGATACTTGTAAACTATATGCCATACTAGTAAAACAACATCTAGACTCAGTAACATTGTCAAGGGCAACTCAATTGCAAGTCGTAGCTGTTGTTTGTCACATTTACAAACTTACTTACATGTGTGTATTTTCAATTGGCAAGTTATATGTTAAACTACAAAAATAATTATAGCAAATATCCACTTAACAACTGGTAGAGGATGAAGTACATGCTCAACAGTTGGTAGAGTACCTAATAACCTACTCAACGATTGGTAGAGGTCATCATGCCTGCTCAACGGTCGGTAGAGGTTCTCAAAAACCTACGCAACGACTGGTAAAGGCCATCGCACCTGCTCAACAATCGGTAGAGGTTCCTACTCACTGACTGGTAGAGGTCTTTTTCCTGCTCAATAGTTGGACTCATTTTTTTTGATACATTGTACACGTAATTTGATAGAAAGATTTATTAGACTCATTAATACAAAGATTCAATCACAAGGATATTTTGCATTGTGTGTTTTACATGAGTGTTTAGTTAGAATCATAGAAGGACACAAAACCCTAATGTAAGGTAAATTGGTGATTGCGGTCCGGAACGTAATCATGAATTTACAGGTACGTTAAGGTAGTGTGAAATTCTATTAAGGTTTTGGTAGATACCAAGTACGTTTTCGATGTATCAGAGGTGTGGTGGGTTAACTGCGATACACCCTATATATAAACATTAATGATACATCAAAAATGAGACTGGCGTCAGAGAAATAATGAACCCTAGTTATTTGATAGCTCAATTAGCCTTTCCATACTCGGTCATCTCATTCTTTCCTTTTTGTTTTCCCAACAAACTTACGGTTGGTATTAAACATTTATCTCTCCTTGCTATTTTTCTAGACAAACGTAACCCAACCCTAATGGCTTAAAAATATCATTCTCCATACCTAAGGTTATCCGGAACGCTTTACCCTAGTACCCGCACTTCTTCCAACAGACTCCCCAACATCAACTTTGGACGAAGTTCCTAAAAGTAGGGGAGACTGTAACCTTTTGAATTTTTTTTTGTATATATATATATATATATACTTTATAACTCCATAAACTCCTGAACACCCATTTTGACATTTCTTATCATCAAATTATTTTATTTTGTTACTAAAATATATTAGTTATATGTTTAAACAAATAATATTAGCAAAATTCTATAAAAAAATAGGTTAAAGAAAAATGTTTGCCTGCTCCAGGATTCGAACCCGAGTCCCTGGAGGGCTAAACCTTAACCACACCACACAAACCACTACAGCATTTGGTGTTTTGTGATGTTAATTAAAACCAATTAAACTTAAACCCTTTCAAGGTCCCTTAGTCAAACCTGAAAAGTCAAACGTAGTCTCCTAGTCAAGTCAAGTCAAAGTGTTAGTAAATATGGTCTCCTTGTCAAGTCAATGTTGTTCCTAAATTCTAGCCTAGTCAAAGTAGTCCCTAATTACAACTCCAATTTCTACACTATAAATAAAATAGCATACCATTCAACTCTTTATACCATTCAATAAAAAAAAAAACATTATTATCCCATCTCCCATATACTAAAGTTTTCATCCATCACTATCTCCTCTAGCTAGTTCCGAGTTTTCCAAGGCATTATTACTAAGTGTTTGCACGCTCAAAAAAACGCAAGAACTCATTAAGCACCTAAGGTGAGTTTACATAGCCCCTTTTTACTGTTTTACATTTTTGCGGTGAAACATGTTTAAACATTTTTATGCAACAACAATTACTCATTCTCGTTTTGTTGAAACTTGTGGATTCATTTTGACTGTAACAAAAAGACACATTACACTCATTAACATTGATCAAGCCGTCTGTTTAGATTATTGCGCTATAGGTCTGACAAACCCATCCCCCGCATAAATTCAAGGATGATCAAAAATAGTTACAATTTTACTAACTTGCGAGTTAGGTCTCAGTCGACATAAGGTTCAGTTGTACAAAAGATGCATTGTTACATGTCGGACTCAAATTCTTACATTACTCATTGTTATATCTCAACTGGGATTGCTATACAAAAACTCTATTTTTAATTACATGCAAAACCTATGTATTCTCACCAACTATTTATAGTTGACCCCCATCTTTCCAACTTAACATGTTTCAGGTTATAGCTTTGCTTGAAGATTAGAGTTAATGCTTGAAGATTTATATTTTGTGTTTCTCATTTGATGTACAAATTCCTTTTAGAGCAATTGTATGTAATCCATTTAATTAATTATTGAAACTAATTATTTACCATGAGCTACTGAACAATCATCAATACGTGACATCCCGATGTTTCCGCCATCGGTTGGGGTGTTACATATGTTGCTTCTTAATGTTACCTGTTTTGACATATTAAGTATCGCTATTTGGTAAGCGTATTAGTGTTACACATCATTAGAAATTTGGAAACAAGAAATGGTATCTTCTTAAACTCCCATAGGTTGTCCGCTGTTGTAGCTCCATCGCCTCATGCCCTCGCACCGGTCGTGAGACGTCGGCGCCTTTTGCTCTCCTCCAACTTGATTAAAAGTATTGTTGCGCTTGCACCGGTTTTTATATAATTATATTATATTACATTAAATCTATATAAATAATAGGCTTGCAAGCCGTCTTGATCGTGTTCGTTAAGTGAAACATGGACTCGAGCTCATATACTAAACAACCTTATTTTTAGAATTGGATTTGGTTTTAAGCTTAACTAGTTTTGAGTTTTTTAGCCAATCTCTCACATAGAGATGATGAGTGGTTTGGCTTGTTTAAACTTTATTTTTGGCTCTAAAATTTTCCCCAAATCTCTTTTAAAATTTTTAAACCCTTAAATAGTTAAATGTCTTTTCCCACCTAAAGTTCATTTTAAACCTAAGGGTATGTGTAGTGGTGGATAGTTATGTTGGGGTTATAGGATTAAAATATTAAAAAGTAATAGAAAATGTGTTATGTTGGGGTTATGGAAAAAGAGGGTGTAGTGGGAAGGAGGGTTATGTTGGGGTTATAAATGATTGGTAATGATTGGTTAATTATTGTTTTTTATTTAAATAAGAATATTTAATACTTAATAATATTTCATTAAAAATAAAAATAATAATAAAAATAAAAATTTAGACTGAAAGTTTATTAAATTAATAAAATAATAAAAAAATTATTTAGTATTAAAAAATAAAATTAAAAAAAAAATTTTGAATTTCAAACGGTTACTGTTCCAAACCGTTTGAATTTCAAACAGTTTCCCTCCTACTTCAAAGTTTGAATTTCAAACTTTGCCCCCCCAAACGTTTAAATTTCAAAGTTTCCCCCCCTCCACCAAATCTCAGTCACACCTATAAATACCCCCTCCTCCCAAATCTCAGTCACACCTCTTCCCTCTTCCTCATCCTTTCCTCATCCTGAACACAATGAATAATGTGGGCAGTTTTCAAGCAGGAGCTGCCGGACCTTCTAATGTCCGGCAGTATGCTCGCCGGGTCCGGGGACGGGGCCGGCCCCGGAGACTACCATTCACCTCCTCTCCTCCTCCTCCACAACCTCCTCTTCCTCCTCCTCCTCCTCCTCCACAACATTGGATTTATCACCCTCCTCCTCCTGCTGCGGCACCACCAACCTTTCCTCATCCTGAAGTCGATGATGACTTCACGGATGAAGAATGGGCCTGGGCCATGGATTATACCATGGCTATTAATGAAATGGACCGACTGAGAGTGTCGGCCCCCACCCCCCGAATTGCTGCTGCTATCCCCTCCCCCCACCACCAACCTATCCCCTCCCCCCACCACCAACCTATCCCCACCCCCCAGAATACCCCCACCCACCACCACCAACCTATCCCCACCCCCCCATAATACTTGCCCACTCCACCACCACCAACCTATCCCCACCCCACCCCGTGAATATGGGGACCCAACTCCTGAGGACTTGGAAGCCCTCAGGGAACTTGAGGAGGAGGAGCGCCTTTGGAGCATGCCTTCCCCTCGTGGGGAGAACTACTACTTCCCCTCGGATGCAAGGTCCGATGGGAGGGACAGCTCACGTTCCCTATCCCCCGAGTACTACACACTCGAGTGGGACAACTACTCTCCGTAGTGGGAGGTTTAGGTTTTAATAAGTAATTTAGGATTATATTATGTCTTTATGTAATGTCTTTATGTAATGTGTTTATGTAACGTTTTAATAAGTAGTTTAGGATTAGGAACTCTGTTTGTAATAAGTAATTTAGGATTGTAATTTTATGTGTTTATGTGGTTTAAATTTAAAATATTATGTAATCTTTTAAAATAAACTAACATTAAACACAAAAGATTGGTGAAAACGCATTAAACATAAAGCCTAAAACATTAAACATTACAAATAGAACACAAAACATAAAACGTAACATTAAACATAAAGCCTAAACATTAAAAATTAAACATAGTGAAAACGCATCAGAGACCACGACAAAAGATTGGTGATTGAGAAGTCGCTATCGTATTGTTGACGATAGGCGTCGTGTGTCAACTGAATTGCCATCTGTTCGCTAACCCCAGGGTGCGCCTGCATCGTCGCTGAATGGACTCCATGCCACCTGTCAACGTTAGTTCGTATAGAATGCCACTTACTGTAGATCTGGTCAACGTTACGGTGGTTCGTTCCCGTGATTTGGTTGAACTCAACCAACACATCCTGCCAAAAAGCCCGCCTATTGGTTGACGGGAGCTCCTTAACGTTTATCCACGCCCGCACTAACTCGAGTTGCTCTTGATTCGTCCAGGCTGCCATAGGTTTGGTTTTTGGTTTGTAAAGAGTGTGTGTATGTATGAATTGTTTGTGTGTGTGAATTGTATATGTGTGTGTTATGTTGTAGAAGATGAAGTATATATATATAGATAAAAATTAAATAAATCAGTTTTTTTTTTTTTTTTTAATATTGGACCGTTGCCAACGGTCAAAAGGCACAAACCCTCATGAAAACGCTCGCTATGCTGAAAGCTGGGTACCACCATAACGCCACCATAGCGCCTGGGGGGGCGGTGTTCCCGGCGCTATGGTGGCCTAAAACGCGTGATAACGAGGCCACTACGGGTACTCTAATAGAAACTGTACTTTCGTTACCAGACATCTAAACTCAGATCTGTAGAAATTTGGAAGATCATTCACCTCCCAATCCAGGTATATCATTATATCACATTAGCAAACTGATCCATCTACATTTTGTGAACTACCAGCATCTTATTTATATCGATTCAATTTTAACAATAAGGCTTAGCGTATATGATTAGGCATTATTCACCGTTCACATAAACGTACGGTTTGAACTTCCACTTACCGTATTCCATGATTCGATGAATTGTTGTGTTATTTTCCATGATTTAGATCACAGCTTTTTTAAACGAACTAACTGCAAATTGAACTTATGGGTGTAATTAAAGTTGTAATTGGCTCTTATTTGCATCTAATCAGGGTTCGCTCCCATCCCTCTAAACCTATTCGCCCTGCCTCGGTGAGGAGTAGTACAGTTCGAATAGATTGTGTGAAACCCTTCTATTCAGGTTGCTAGTTTGCGGTTCAATAGCAAGAAGTTGTTTGGGTTCAATCTCTGGTTAAGAGTAGTTCAATCGGTGCTTCAATCCTAGTCAGTATAAAAGGAAATGACTATGTGCTTCTATGTTTTAGTTAGATTGAATTGAACATTCATTTATCTTTTGTTAGGTAATATGATCAGCGGCAAAGATCGAATTGGTTTGCTCATATAACTTGCTAAAACTAATTGTTCAGTTTGATAATATATTGATATACATGCGAAGTAATCAAATTGATTTGTTTTACACTTCTAGTGGGGTAATCCAGTTATACATATTACTGATAATATTTGGGAGTTATTATTAAATAGCATCATTCATGCCAAGGCCTAAGAATATTCTTTGTATCTGGATAAACTATATATAATGCTAGTATACTTCTACTTACAAAATTTGTGGGCTCAAATCTAAATTAACGTCGTAACTCTTAAGGACTAGCGGTGCCAGGTTGATTATTGTTCTTCAATCAATTAAGCAGACAAATACATGATGGTTATGAAATTGTTTTGCCAAATTGAATAATTGAATTAAATGGAAAAAAATGTGAGGTGCTTATACTTTCTCTTAGTTGTGAACAGCTTCCTCTAAAGATATTGAGGGAGTTTCAAGAACTATTCGTGCAACAACACAAGATTAGCATACCTTATCTATAAATAGAAGGTACCCTCTTAGTCTCTTACACTCGCCCTTTTTTATTGTTGAATTATGTTCATGAGTGGGGGCAAAAAACGGATGGGTCAAAATGGGTCATGCATAAAAAAGAACCAAAAGACGAATCTTTTAATGTGTATCTTCTTTACAAACCAATTTTGATAAGAAGCACCTGAATGAAAGTGGGTCAAGAATGTTGGAGTTTTTGCTATTTGATACTGTAAATTTGGATTCGAGATTTAGCAAAATTTCACATTTTTCATCTTTAATTGTAGTTTTTTGAATTGTATCATCATACAGTTTGCAAATTCTTTCATTTTCTTTTTGTGATTAACCAAATCCTTATCTTTTAGTATAGTGCACTTAGTATGCTGTTAAACATCACTGATCTCTCTACATACATAAATGCTATTCTCAATTGAAAATACTTATTCTCACCTATGAATGTTTGAATCCTAAATGGTTTCATTGTCGTAATTTCCTTGGTTTCAAAAAGCGCGAAGCGCACAAAAGCAACGAGGTCTAAAACCGAGGCGCAAAGCGCAAAAGCGGTGGGGTTTTCGTACGCGAGGCGCAGTTATATAATTTTTTTTATATATGCTATAGGTTTTTAGCATTATTTACTCAAAATACAGATACAAATAAGGTATATATATGATTTAACTAAAATGTACAACCTTTTTACCTACAAAAACATCATGTGTACAAAAAGCGCGCTTTTCTTGCGCTTTTCGTACACTGCTCACCTCCGTGCGCCTAGGTGCGCTTTGCGCTTAAGCGCGCTTTTTTAAACCAAGGTAACTTCGCGAAATAAATATCCCATCAAAAGCTAAATTAAAGTTCTATTCATTTACCTGTTTCTTTAATCCAAAGCTCAAATGTCACTTTTAAGTTTTATTCTTTTATTCAGTTCATAAACCTTAAGTCACTAAAATCTGTGTGCAATTTCAAAATCATTAGATTAAGTTCAGACCTGGAATTGATGTTGATTAACACATCAGCAACAACATGTTTTAGACAACAATGAACAGATCAGATTCAACGTTTACAGGTATTAAGGCAAAAAAAAAAAAAAAAAAAAGCAAGCAAAATTGAAGTGTACAAAGAGAAGTCTATAGTTATGAGAGAAGTAGACTATTGAGGGTTAACGAATACGTTACAAGAAAACAATATATGGGATTGACCGCCCGGTAGTGTGTTATATCATGGGAATTTTACCTTGATCTATAGCCTCTCTCACTTAGTCATGACTATCACTTGCGAATGAAACAAAAGTAAAAGGTGTTTACATGTCTGTATGATTTTTGTGAGATTAATAGAATGTGTTTAATTATATCTACATCACCAATCATAGTTTGCTTATGCAGATTCAGTCTGCTTCAAGGCCATTTGATGTGAAAGACTCAAAGACATAAAAAACGCCTATTTACATGTATTAGCGTCATAGTTTCCATACCCCTCCCTACCTGTTAACTTTTGCATATATCTTTGTTAACTTTGTTTGATTACATGAAATATTTATATTTAATTAGGGGGTTAGTATTTATTAATATTATTATATTCGTCCTTTTTACTAAATAATTACTTAATAATATTTTTGTGCTTACAACCAGATACATGTGATTTGTAACATATATTTGTGGTTGAGATGCTTAATTCCTGCAACAAATATTTTTTTAAGTTACCTTCTTAATGTTTTTTGTTTTTATTTTTTTTGTAACGATTTCAGGATGTGGCAAGCCTGACCAATTTTTTAACTCGTGTGGCGTACCACCAAAACAGAAGCAACTTTCAGTTCCAGGAAAGAATCTAGGAGAATTCAATATAAACGGTTGATTTTCTTTACATATGGTATATATCATCCCTATGTTAGTTATCATGTGTTTAGTGGTAAGCTTCTTTACATATGGTACTTATCATCCTTGTGTTGGTAGATGAGTGATTGAATCAAAGCAAGCGTTGAAGTTGAGAAAAACTAGTTGAAAATGTGCAAAGAGGTTGAAGAGGATCATGAAAGAAAAAGTCCAAGCTTGAATCTATGCAAAATGATATTGAGAGCCAATGACAGAACTTGGAAGCTATGATATGAAAGGTTATAAAATAACTACCACTTGGAGATCTAGATGAGGAGAATGTTTTCGTTTCTCTTTATTATTGTAAATGACACTTTGTATTGACTATATTGTTATTTGAGTTTTAATTAACATGCAAAGTACACCATTTGACTATCAATATATTTGTGTTATTATTTTGGAGTAATTGCGATTGGATTATGCATATCAATTAATAACAATTGAACTTATATAAAAAAAAAGTTGCATTTGATTGTAAAAAAGTTGCATTTAGTATTTAAAAGTTTGTTTTTTAACTAAATTATAATAAAGGTTGCATTCAAGTATAAAAAAAAGTTGCATTTGAGTGTTGAAAATGTTGCATTTAAGAACATAAAAGTTACATTAGAATGTAAAAAAGTTGCATTATAAAAAGGTTGCATTTGAATATTAAATGCAACACTTTCAATAAAGGTTACATTAGGTATTAAAAAAGTTGCATTATGTCTAATGCAACTTCACCTAATGCAGCCCTTGATAAAAGGTTGCATAAGGTGTAATGCAACCTTTTCAAGGCCTAATGCAACATTTTAGCGGGGTTGCATTAGCTTCATTTTCTTGTAGTGTCGACAACAACATCATGAGAAGGAAAAGGATCTAGGGATGAAATTCTTTGTTTCGAATCTTCCAGAGAGATGTGCTTCTCCTGATTTAATTAGGCTTTTGAAGAATTTTGGCGACATCCAAGGTACGTATATTGCTCGTAAGTATGATCAGTTAGAAAAACGATTAGGCTTTGAAAGAAGTATGGATCGGTTCCTATAAACTTTTTATAGTTTTGGCTAGATTTGTTGATGGTAAAGAAATTCCAAGAAAAGAGGAATAGGTGTGGAAACCGGTTAAGGGTAAGGAGATGCAAGAGGAGGGTAAGGAGGAGGCCTGTGAAAAACCATCGGCATCTGTGGACGTTATTATGGAGGATAGGAGATCTTTTAAGGATACCTTGTTGAATAAGGAGCCGATGACCAATGATGTATTGGAGATAATTGTGGAGCCAAATGTTGCAGCTTTTGGGGACTGGTATGATCGTGGTATTGTTGTTCACTTGAAGAATCTGGAAGCTTTGACGACCCTCCGGTCTTGGCTGAAGAAGTTATGTGATGATGTAGTAGAGATTAAGTATGTTGGCGGATTTTGCGTTGTCTTGGTATTTGAAAACAGTGATACTAAGATTGTGTTCACGTCCAAAAAAGATGCATGGGGAATTTATGTGGAATCGTTAGAGGAATGGTATGGTCAAACTTTTAAGGTTCCTAGGATTGCATGGCTTAAAATCCATGGAGTTCCTTTGAGCTTATCTTGTGCAAATGTGTTTGACGAAGTGGCTTCTAGTTTTAGTTCGGTTATCCAACCGGCAATGTTTCCTGAGGAAGATGGGGATCTCTCAGTTGCATGCGTTGGTATCCTACGTTCAGTTACTGACAGGGTGAATAAGAAAGTCAAACTAAAATGGAAATCGTCCAGTTTTGACGTGTTGGTTGAGGAAGAAATGGCCGACTGGATTCCTGATTGTCTAGTGGAACTGGAGGAGAGGTTATGGAAATAGAGGAGATGGTTCCTGAAGTTAATTCCGTTGAAGACGAGGGATTTTTTCTTAATGTTGCACAAGTGGATAGTTACGTTAACATTGGTGTGGAGGGCAATGCTTCTACAGGGATTGATATCTGTAGGAAGAAAGGAACTCAGAAGAAATCGGCTTCTCCAGTTGGTAATGATAGACCGAAAAAAGACAACGTGATGGTGAGGATTTATTTGACATAGACCGATTTATATACACAGTAAATAAAAGGCAAAATGCCTTGGAGAATGAGGGTGGTTGTGGTCCGAACGATCTTATTCAGCAGAGATGCATTACAATAGAATGTTTATGGTTCGACTTATAGGATGGGGGAGAATATAGACGTGAACAAAGAGGCGGTTGATACAGTGATTATGGCTAAGAGTTTGGGAGTAAAAAACATGGATAGATTTTCTGACGCGCTAGCTCATGTTATTGTCAACGAAGGATTTCAAGGCATTGATCAATGAATTTTCTTTCAATTAAAATTCGTGGACTAGGTAACGATGATAAAGGTAAATGGATTCGTAAACTTAGAAATGCTAACGAAATTGGTTTTATCATGCTTCAAGAGACACAGTTTGCGTCTCTTGAGGGTGTTGATTTAGGTAGATTTTGGGGGAAAGGGAACTTTGAATGTGAATGGATAGACGCGACTGGCAGGTCTGGCGGACTGATTTCGATATGGGACCCGAAGAGATTTTTGGTGTCTCGGGTGGTTAAGAACCGTTTTTTCTTATGCATACATGGTATTTCAAAAGATGATGGGAAGGAGTTTTCGGAAGTTAATGTATATGCTCCTCAAAAACTAAGGGATAAGCGCATTTTATGGGCCGATCTTGATGGTGTTTTTGTTCAAGATAATGCATTTTGGGTGGTTGACGGGGATTTTAACTGTGTTCGAGATTAGGCTGAACGAAGGAACTCAAAGTTTGATGCTTTGGTCTCTAATGAGTTTAACGATTTCATTGATAAAGTGCAGCTGCATGAATTCACTTTAAAAGGAAGGAAGTTCACCTTTATGTCTGGGAATAAATGTAGTTGCATTGATCGTGTGCTTGTGTATTGGAACGTTGTGAATGAATGGCAAAATGTCACACCCTCAAATTACCACTTGCGGGGTTTTACTGCGAGGCGCATGACAAACCAGGATCTAAGTCAACAATCACAATAAACAACTCTATATGAAAAACGTAAATAGACATAACCATTAATTTAATAAGCGGAAGCGTTTAAGTAGCATTTAATCAACTATGCGATCATCTCAAAAGTTGTTCAAAATACTTTTATTACAAACGTGCAACTAAGTCTAGACGCCAATGCAGACCCGTGCGCCTAGTTCCGTTCATTGCTACCTTAGCGACCTGAGAAAAACATGCCAAAAAGATGTCAACATAAAATGCTGGTGAGTTCACAGGTTTGTTCAAAATGTTACCAAAACGTTACCATGTCCATACTATATCAATGTCACCAAGTACGCTAGCTAAGCGTATGTTTCATTACTACTACGATTGGAAACCATTACTAGACACGTTTAGCAATGTTTAGCATGTTTAAGCAGCCCGTATGTTCAGCATGATACCAATGTACCTGTTCGAGACAATATGCACCCGCCCGGCCCTCCAAGCCGACGAGTGGGGCAGGTCACGCCCAATAGATCTATCCACATTTCCCCCGTTGTGCATCCCCGCACATTCATGGTTTCCCCGGGACTTTCCAAAAGATCGTATAGCAATATAAAGTTAAAACCGTAGTATGACATATGTTACCAAAACCGTTTAGCGCATGTTTTCTCCCCAAAAACTTAAAACAGTAAAAGTGGGGCCGTGAACTCACCTTAGATAGCGTTCTTCAATTACAAGTAAAGATGTTTAGCCCTTGATAATCCCTCTACCGGAGATCTATCAAAATGTTCACATAAGTGTTCCGACTAATAACCATAAGGTTATCTAGTCCCCGATTGTCCAGATCGTAACCAAGTATGTTTTAAAACGTGTTTAAGTGTTTAACCGACACACTAGACCGACCCGACATCCCGTTGGTGACCCATTACCCTAACTAATCAAGTACACGTAAATTACACACAAGGTTCAAGCATAAAACACTTAGTTTGTATCAAAAATCTCATTTCTGCATCAGAACGGTCGAACCAGTCAGTTTTAAGTCTCCTTCGCACCTTTTTAGTCTCCTTCGCCCGTTTTACATTTCGTTCGACCGTTCGATGTCTCCTTCGCCCGTTTTATCTCTCTCGCCCAACAAAAACCCAGGTTCGACCCTGGTCTTCCTCCTTCGCACCTTCGATCGGTCGAAGGAGGCAAGGTTCGCCCCTGTTGTGCAATTTTTCCTAAAAACGCTTCAAACACATTCAAAACGACTCGAAACATTGTCAAAAACAGCAGTCAAGCATGGATAACTTATACCTACAAAACCCCACCGATTTTCCCCGATAATACGTCCGTTTCAGCCCTTTCCCAAAATGGTAAAGATTATGGAAACATCACTTTCATGCATGAATAATTTACCCAATTTGGAAACTTTTGAAATCGATTCATGCTTAGCTTAAAATACTCAGTTTGTCGATTATCCGATCTTTCTTATCCATTCTATTGATCATAAATATTCATACATCAAGTATTAATCCAATAAAACCCCCAAATATCATCATATCAAATCTTAACCCTAGACAACAATATTCCAACATTAATAATAATCCTATATCATGTTTCTATCATAGATATAGCAGCAAATTATTGAACAACACATAACACCACATAATACACAATTTACATATGTTATTCATCATGAAAACCCATGTTAAATGACCATGTTTTGATTTAGAAAGATATTTAAAAGGTTTTTAATCATAAAAACACCCTTAGAACAGATCCGGACAATTAGGGTTAGATGAAAACGAATTAAAATGCTTTTAAAAAGATTTAGGATTATGAACACACCTTGGATTCTTGTTTAGATGTTGTAGATAGGTTAGATTATGAAAAAGAAGAGCAAAAACTCCTTCCTTAGTGTTTAAGATCGTTTGAGAGCGTTTTGGGACGGTTAGGGTTTGTGAAATGATGAAAAATGACAAAGGTTGGTATTTATACTAATCCTCCTTCGCCCCAATTCATTAGTCGAAGGTGGTCTCCTTCGACCCTTTCACAGGGTCGAATGAGCCCTGTCTGGTCGAAGGGAATTCCTCAAATTCCACTTCCCTGGTTCGCCCATTTACAAGGGTCGAACCAGACAATTACTTCTCTTTGACCACTCGAAGTGGTCGAACCAAGACCCCTTTTTAACTAGTTTTCCAGTTTGTCGTGTTTAACGCATTCTAACACATCTTAACACATAAGCATGCATCCTTAGTCTATATTTAACACATTTAAGCACAGATAATCATTTACACATCATTTAAACACATCTATGTACATAATCCAACACACGACCCATAATCTACACATATACTTAATTAGTTCATGTAATGTCACCAACAACGGAACCCGGTACTAGTGTATTACCAAAACGACTCCCAATGATCCTCCAGATCATTGTACCGTGGACAATCCTAACTTGACCCGACTCAACTAACCTAGTTAAGTTTGTTTATAAACGTTTCTCGCTAAGGTAGACTTAGATGTTACTAATATGTTTAAGCCGAATATGCCGGGTGTCACATCATCCCCACGTTGAAAGAATTTTCGTCCCGAAAATTGCGCAAAGCCCCAAAAAGAAAGAAACGAAAAGAACAGAACGAAAAGAAAATTACAGGATGTCACATCATCCCCACGTTGAAAGGAATCTCGACCCGAGATTCATTCCGCTTCAGCAGTAACATGCCTCGACTCAAACGCGTGCTTTGGAAAAAGATGAGGATACTTAGCTTTCATCTGATCCTCCCGTTCCCATGTGAACTCCGGTCCACGGTTCGAGTTCCAACGGACTTTAACGATGTGGATTTTACTCCGACGAAGGCTACGAATCTTGTAGTCGAGAATCTCGACAGGTTCCTCCACAATGCGAAGACGATCACCAACCTTGATCTCCTCCAGTGGTACAATGAGAGATTCATCAGCCAAACACTTCTTCAAGTTAGACACATGGAAGACGTTGTGCACACTACCGAGCTCCGCCGGTAAGTCAAGTCTGTATGCCACCGGTCCAATCCGATCCAGGATTGCGAATGGTCTGACATACCGAGGGTTAAGCTTGCCACGCTTTCCAAAGCTTATGACGCCCTTCCATGGTGAAACTTTCAGAAGTACTTTGTCCCCAACCTGGAACTCTAAAGGTTTTCGACGGCGATCGGCATAGCTCTTCTGACGATCCCGTGCAGCAGCCAAACGTTGACGGATCTGTACGATTTTCTCCGAAGTTTCGTACACGGGTTCCGGACCAGTGAGCTGGCTCTTGCCCACCTCGGCCCAACAAAGTGGTGATCGGCATTTCCGTCCGTAAAGAGCCTCGAACGGAGCTGCCTTGATGCTAGAGTGATAGCTGTTGTTGTAGGAGAACTCCACTAACGGCAGGTGGATCTCCCAACTTTTGCCAAAATCGATAACACATGCCCGAAGCATGTCTTCCAAGGTTTGAATCGTCCGCTCACTTTGTCCATCAGTTTGCGGATGATAAGCCGTACTCATATCCAACTGAGTACCCAAAGCCTTGTGCAAAGCCTTCCAGAAACGCGAAGCGAAACGAGAATCACGATCAGAGATAATAGAAACAGGCACCCCGTGCCAAGCAACCACCTCCTTAAGGTAAAGTCGAGCCAACCGCTCGAGTCCATCGGTTTCCTTAATAGGTATAAAACGTGCCGATTTTGTCAGCCGGTCAACAATCACCCAAATCATATCATAACCACTAGGTGACCTTGGCAGCTTGGTGACAAAATCCATCGTGATTCGTTCCCACTTCTATTCTGGAACCTCTGGTTGTTGCAGGAGACCAGACGGCCTCTGATACTCCACCTTGACTTTAGCACAAGTCAAACATTTGCTGACATAAGAAGCTATGTCAGCTTTCATGTTTGGCCACCAACAAAGTATCTTCAAATCCTGATACATCTTATCGGAGCCAGGGTGAATAGAATACCGGGATTTGTGAGCTTCATCCAAAACAAGCTCGCGCAATCCCCCGAACAATGGGACCCAAACACGTCCCGCAAAATAGTGTAAGCCATCGGTCCTGAGCTCAAGATGCTTGTCTGCACTGTGCATAGTTTCAGCCTTAAGGTTTTCCTCCTTCAAGGCTTCCAACTGTGCAGAACGGATTTGGTCAGGTAACGACGAATGAATGGTGAGCTGTAAGGCTCGAACACGACGAGGGTTCGCAGACTCCTTCCTGCTCAAGGCGTCCGCCACAACGTTCGCCTTGCCAGGATGGTATTTGATGGCACAGTCATAATCGTTCAGGAGTTCAACCCAGCGACGCTGCCGCATGTTCAACACCTTCTGGTCAAAAATATGCTGAAGACTCTTGTGATCGGTATATACTTCACACTTGGTACCGTACAAGTAATGTCTCCAGATTTTCAACGCAAAGACTACCGCACCCAGTTCCAAGTAATGAGTAGTGTAGTTCTTCTCATGAACTTTGAGTTGGCGAGAAGCATAAGCAATAACCTTCCCGCGCTGCATCAACACGCAACCGAGACCACGAATAGAAGCATCACAGTACACAACGAAGTCATCCGCACCCTCTGGTAAGGACAAGATAGGTGCAGAACAAAGTTTAAGTTTCAGCATCTGAAATGCTGATTCTTGTGGTTCATCCCAGTCGAACTTTCGGTCCTTCTGGGTAAGAGCAGTGAGGGGTTGAGCGATCTTCGAAAATCCCTCAATGAAACGACGATAATAAGCCGCAAGGCCTAGGAATTGCCGCACCTCAGATGGCGTCTTTGGTGCTTCCCAGTCTTTAATAGCTTCGATCTTAGCCGGATCGACATGAATTCCCAGTTCATTCACCACATGTCCTAGGAATTGAACTTCACGTAACCAGGAATCACACTTTGAGAACTTAGCATACAACTGCTCCTGTCTCAAAAGTTCCAAGACCAACCGCAGATGTTCCTCATGATCCGCTTTGTTCTTGGAATAAATCAGAATGTCGTCAATGAACACGATGACGAACTTATCAAGGTAAGGTTTGCAAACGCGGTTCATCAGATCCATGAACACCGCCGGTGCGTTAGTGAGACCGAAAGGCATGACCAAGAACTCAAAATGGCCATAACGAGTGCGAAAAGCAGTCTTCTGAATGTCAGCTTCCCTGACGCGCAACTGGTGATAACCGGACCGCAAATCAATCTTCGAATAGTAGCTAGAGCCCTGAAGCTGGTCAAAGAGATCATCAATGCGAGGAAGAGGATAACGATTCTTGATGGTCACTTTGTTCAGCTCACGATAATCAATACACATGCGAAGACTTCCGTCCTTCTTCTTCACAAACAAAATAGGAGCTCCCCACGGGGAAGAACTCGGTCGGATGAAACCCTTTTCCAAGAGTTCCTGTAACTGGCTGGATAACTCTTGCATCTCGGGAGGTGCAAGACGATACGAAGCTCGGGCAATAGGAGCTGCGCCCGGAGTAAGATCGATACCAAACTCAACCTGACGATGGGGAGGAAGACCAGGTAAATCATCAGGAAACACATCAGAAAAGTCACGAACCACCGGAATATCCTCGATCTTCTTCTCACCGTCAGTAGAAACGTTAACAAGTGCCAGAATGGCCAAATAGCCCTTCCGAAGATACTTACGGGCTTTCATGCTAGAAATGATACTCAGCGGAGCACCGCTTTTCTCGCCACGAACCGAAAGAATCTCTCCATCAGGGAGAGGGATCCGAATAACCTTGTCAAAACAAACGATCTCCGCGCGATACAATGATAACCAATCCATGCCAACCACGACATCAAAACTACCCAGGGGTACCGGCATAAGGTCAATGGGGAAAGACAAACCCGACAGTTCCAAGCGACATTCCCTAAGGGTGTGTGTCGCTTCGATTTTCTTACCATCAGCCAATTCTATTAAGTACTTAGCCTCTAAAGTTGTGGGTACTATATCTAGCAATCGACTAACATCCAAAGATACGAAACTCTTATCGGCACCTGAGTCAAACAAGACAGAAACATAGCGATCATTAAGAAGGAACGTACCGGTAACTGTGTCTGGATCCTGCCTAGCCTCTGCAGATCCAATGACGAAAGCACGCGCAGTCCTGCCTCCGCCGCCATTGTTCTCGTTACCGTTCCCGCCCCTCCCATTATCGCCCTGCTTCAGTTTGGGACAGTCACGCTTGAAATGTCCCGTGTCACCACAGTTATAACACCCCTGCCTCCCCTGAGTCCCCTGAGCAGTAGGAGCAGGAGTAGCCGCAGGAGCCTGAGTTGGGGTGAGTGCCGCCTTGCAATCCTTAGCATGGTGCCCCAATTGATGGCACCGATGACAACGAGCCCTATCACAACTCCCAGAATGGTGAAAACCACAGTTGTTACACTTGGGATGCTTCCCAACATACCCACTCGTCTTCTGCCCAGAAGAAGACCCAGATGACTCAAACTTCTTTGCCGGCTGAGCTGGCACCACACTCTTCCCCACACTCTCCCACTTCCTCTTGTTCCCCTCAGCAACCTTCACAGTAGCACCCTTGGGTGGCAAAACGCCTTCCGCCACCTTCAGGTTAGTCATCCGATGAGCTGATCGGACAACTTCAGCAATGGTGGGAAGATTCCCAGCAGCCACCAACCCAGCAATCTCGGGCACTAGTCCAGACACATAGTGCTCGATCCTCCTGTACTCGGGTGTGTGTAAATCAGGACACAACACCGCCAGCTCGTTCCTCCTCACAGTGTACTCCTCAATCTCCGATCCAACCATCTTGTAACTCCAGACCTCATGCTCCAACTTCTGTATCTCCTCTCTCAGACAGTACTCACCTCTCAACAGCTGCACGAACTCCGCCCAAGGCATAGCAATAGCCTCCCCCAATCCCACGTTCTGTGTAGTAGCATTCCACCATGATTAGTGCAGGCCCCTCAAATGTCGCGGTAGCATACTTCACCCGGTCCCCAACAGGACAGTTACACATAACAAACACAGATTCCACCTTCTCCAGCCATCGGAGCAGTCCCACCGCTCCCTCAGTTCCAGCGAAGTTATGGGGCTGACAGTCCCTAAACTTCTTATAAGAGCACTGAGGTGGGGGTGGATTGGCGCCAACACCTAAAACACGGTATACGAATAAAACACAAACGAAAGGACACGAAAGCCAAAAATGAGGCAAGGTCGACGAAAATCAACTAACCACCTATGGCATTAATCCCAGCCTGGAAATTAGCCATGGCCATGTTCACTTGCTGCTGTAGCAAGTTGTTCAGCTCAGCCTGGGTCATGTTGATGTTTCCACGACCACCGCCTCCAGCGCGACCACCGCCGCCAGCACGGCCACCACCGCCACCACGACGTCCACCACCGCGAGCACCAGACATGATCTAACAAATCAAGAAATCGAGGGATTCAGATTCACTTCCAGTGTCAACCACTAAAAATTTACAAGAGCTAACCTAGGGACAAATTCAGGACTATACATCCAAACTCGAAGTCCATCGGGATTTTCATGCATTCCAGTTTATTATTTCGTGTGCACCTGAAATGATAAACTGCTCTACATGGTCCTCCAAATGTACCCCTAATCCAGACCCCAGTCACCGAACATTGTCGCCTAATAACATGTGACAATAGGTGCAAGTGTAAGAAGGCATGTGTGTGCTAGAACCAACAAACCAACCCCTCCTTCTTCAATCCAGAAGAAGAAGACAAGAGTAGGTAAGAACCCAAATAAAAGCGGATGACGTAACGGAGAAACATGATGATGATGTAAGGACACCCCGACAACGTTAGTACGTATCCCACTAATAGACTCAAGTATGTGACCGTCTAGTGTGTGCGACTCGGCTATAGACCAGACTCTACATGCAGTCCTAGTTCACTATAACCACTGGCTCTGATACCAATCTGTCACACCCTCAAATTACCACTTGCGGGGTTTTACCGCGAGGCGCATGACAAACTAGGATCCAAGTCAACGATCACAATAAACAACTCTATATGAAAAACGTAAATACACATAACCATTAATTTAATAAGCGGAAGCGTTTAAGTAGCATTTAATCAACTATGCTATCATCTCAAAAGTTGTTCAAAATACTTTTATTACAAACGTGCAACTAAGTCTAGACGCCAATGCAGACCCGTGCGCCTAGTTCCGTTCATTGCTACCTTAGCGACCAGAGAAAAACATGCCAAAAAGATGTCAACATAAAATGCTGGTGAGTTCACAGGTTTGTTCAAAATGTTACCAAAACGTTAACATGCCCATACTATATCAATGTCACCAAGTACGCTAGCTAGGCGTATGTTTCATTACTACTACGATTGGAAACCATTACTAGACACGTTTAGCAATGTTTAGCATGTTTAAGCAGCCCGTATGTTCAGCATGATACCAATGTACCTGTTCGAGACAATATGCACCCGCCCGGCCCTCCAAGCCGACAAGTGGGGCAGGTCACGCCCAATAGATCTATCCACATTTTCCCCGTTGTGCATCCCCGCACATTCATGGTTTCCCCCGGGACTTTCCAAAAGATCGTATAGCAATATAAAGTTAAAACCGTAGTATGACATATGTTACCAAAACCGTTTAGCGCATGTTTTCTCCCCCAAAAGTTAAAACAGTAAAAGTGGGGCCGTGAACTCACCTTAGATAGCGTTCTTCAATTACAAGTAAAGATGTTTAGCCCTTGATAATCCCTCTACCGGAGATCTATCAAAATGTTCACATAAGTGTTCCGACTAATAACCATAAGGTTATCTAGTCCCCGATTGTCCAGATCGTAACCAAGTATGTTTTAAAACGTGTTTAAGTGTTTAACCGACACACTAGACCGACCCGACATCTCGTTGGTGACCCATTACCCTAACTAATCAAGTACACGTAAATTACACACAAGGTTCAAGCATAAAACACTTAGTTTGTATCAAAAATCTCATTTCTGCATCAGAACGGTCGAACCAGTCAGTTTTAAGTCTCCTTCGCACCTTTTTAGTCTCCTTCGCCCGTTTTACATTTCGTTCGACCGTTCGATGTCTCCTTCGCCCGTTTTATCTCATTCGCCCAACAAAAACCCAGGTTCGACCCTGGCCTTCCTCCTTCGCACCTTCGATCGGTCGAAGGAGGCCAGGTTCGCCCCTGTTGTGCAATTTTTCCTAAAAACGCTTCAAACACATTCAAAACGACTCGAAACATTGTCAAACACAGCAGTCAAGCATGGATAACTTATCCCTACAAAACCCCACCGATTTTCCCCGATAATACGTCCGTTTCAGCCCTTTCCCAAAATGGTAAAGATTATGGAAACATCACTTTCATGCATGAATAATTTACCCAATTTGGAAACTTTTGAAATCGATTCATGCTTAGCTTAAAATACTCAGTTTGTCGATTATCCGATCTTTCTTATCCATTCTATTGATCATAAATATTCATACATCAAGTTTTAATCCAATAAAACCCCCAAATATCATCATATCCAATCCTAACCCTAGACAACAATATTCCAACATTAATAACAATCCTATATCATGTTTCTATCATAGATATAGCAGCAAATCATTGAACAACACATAACACCACATAATACACAATTTACATATGTTATTCATCATGAAAACCCATGTTAAATGATCATGTTTTGATTTAGAAAGATATTTAAAAGGTTTTTAATCATAAAAACACCCTTAGAACAGATCCGGACAATTAGGGTTAGATGAAAACGAATTAAAATGCTTTTAAAAAGATTTAGGATTATGAACACACCTTGGATTCTTGTTTAGATGTTGTAGATAGGTTAGATTATGAAAAAGAAGAGCAAAAACTCCTTCCTTAGTGTTTAAGATCGTTTGAGAGCGTTTTGGGACGGTTAGGGTTTGTGAAATGATGAAAAATAACAAAGGTTGGTATTTATACTAATCCTCCTTCGCCCCAATTCATTGGTCGAAGGTGGTCTCCTTCGACCCTTTCACAGGGTCGAATGAGCCCTGTCTGGTCGAAGGGAATTCCTCAAATTCCACTTCCCTGGTTCGCCCATTTACAAGGGTCTAACCAGACAATTACTTCTCTTCGACCACTCGAAGTGGTCGAACCAAGACCCCTTTTTAACTAGTTTTCCAGTTTGTCGTGTTTAACGCATTCTAACACATCTTAACACATAAGCATGCATCCTTAGTCTATATTTAACACATTTAAGCACAGATAATCATTTACACATCATTTAAACACATCTATGTACATAATCCACCACACGACCCATAATCTACACATATACTTAATTAGTTCATGTAATGTCACCAACAACGGAACCCGGTACTAGTGTATTACCAAAACGACTCCCAATGATCCTCCAGATCATTGTACCCTGGACAATCCTAACTTGACCCGACTCAACTAACCCAGTTAAGTTTGTTTATAAACGTTTCTCGCTAAGGTAGACTTAGATGTTACTAATATGTTTAAGCCGAACATGCCGGGTGTCACACAAAACGCGGAGTATCGTGCTCTTGCGAGGGAGGAATCGGATCACTGTCCGTTATTGTTGAAAATTGAAGCTCGGAATTTTGGACCTAAACCTTTTAGGTTCTTTAACTCTTGGATGCCAAGGGCAGGTTTAAGCGACTTGGTTGAAAAAGTGTGTTCGGAAGACATTGGTAATGGCTCGCAACAATTTGGTTTAATGAGGAAATTTTAGCGCTTGAAGTCTAGTATTATAGAGTGGAAGAAGACTTGGCTGACCGATGAGTTGGAAGAGGAAGTTAATTTGAAGGCCGAGGTACGTGATTTAGATGAGATAATCGATATTAGAGACTTGACTGAAGCTGAGTTGTGGGTTTTCGATGAGGCCAAGAATCGACTTAGGGAGTAAGGAGACTTGAAAAAGAAAGATATTAAACAAAAATCTCGTATTCGATGGGCACAAGAAGGGGACGAAAATACTAGTTTTTTCCACGGTTATATTAATATGCGAAGGGTGGTTAACAATATTCCGGGGTTAAATGTAGATGGTAAGTGGATTTTCAAGCCTACGGAAGTGAAAAAAGAGGTTTGTAGCTTCTTTAGGAGACGTTTTGTTGAGGTGATGGTAGATAGACCTACGATGGAGTGTTACGGGATTAATAAACTGACAGAGGCTGAAGCCGAATGCTTGGTGACTCTGTTTTCTGAAGTGGAAAATCAAAGTGGCAATGTTTGATTGTGGGAGCGATAAGGCTCCGGGTCCAGACGGTTTCAATTTCCATTTTATCAAGCGTTTTTGGCCGCTCCTTGCTAACGATTTTCTTAAGGTTTTGCAGGAATTTTTTGATACATGCCAAATAAGTCGTGGAGTGGGATCTTCTTTTATTACGCTTATTCCTAAAGTCAAAGATTCGGTGGGCCTGAATGAATACCGACCTATTACTTTGATTGGTGTGATTAGTAAAGTGATTTCAAAAGTCTTTGCTAATCGCCTAAAAAGGTGATGGGTAATATTATTCATGAGACGCAGTCGGCTTTTCTTTCTGGGAGGTTTGTTCTCGATGGTCTGCTTATTATCAATGAGATATTCTCTTGGGCGAAAAAGACGAGGAAAGAATTATTCTTTTTGAAAATCAATTTCGAGAAAGCTTATGATAATGTTAATTGGGGGTTCTTCATTTCCATTATAAAGCATATGAATTTTCCGAGTAGATGCTGCAATTGGATAGAAGGTGTTCTCCATTCGGCCCGATCCTCGGTACTTGTGAACGGGATCGCCTACGTTTGAATTCAATTGAGAAAAGGGGATTAGACAAGGTGATTCTATATCTCCTTTCTTATTCTTGATTGTCATGGAGGGCTTGTCTTCACTGATTAGGACGGCGTGCGATAATGGCATGTTTCACGGAGTGCGTTTGAATATAGATGGTCCTACCATCTCACATCTTCTTTATGCCGACGATGCTTTGGTTATGCGCGAGTGGTCACAGTGTAACTTAAATGCCTTGAAGAGAATCCTCCGTATTTTTCATATGTTCTCGGGTCTTCGAATAAACTTGCACAAATCTAACTTGTTTGGTTTAGGTAAGAGCGTGGAGGAGATTGATGGATTCGCAAATGGTATGGGGTGTAGACCGGGGACCTTTCCTTTCAAATACTTGGGCATTACAGTGGGTGCAAACATGAACCGAATCAGCAACTGGGATCCGATTGTCGATATTTTCAAAAAGCGCCTATATTCTTAGAAGGCTAGTGTGGTGTCTATTGCAGGTAGGGTGACTCTTATCAAGGCAGTTTTGGAGAGTTTACCGACATATTATTTCTCTTTGTACAAGGCTCTGGTTACGGTCATTAACAAGTTGGAGATTATTATCAAAAGATTTTTATGGAGCGGTTGTGATGAAAAGAATAAAATACACTGGGTTGCATGGGATACAATGACGAGGAGTATTGAAGACGAAGGGCTGGGCTTATCCAAGTTGGAAGATAATAACTATGCGTTGTTGTTAAAGTGGATATCGAGATATCGTATAGCAAACGATGCGTTATGGAGGAAAGTGGTGGATGCAATACATGGATCAACTAGAAGATGGGAGACTATTCAATGTAATAATCATTTTGCACATGTATGGTCCAGGTTGGTGAAAGATGGGTACAATCTCAAAGTTGACGGCAATGGGTTCATAAATATGATAAGAGGGGTGGTGGGTGACGGCTTACAATAAAGTTCTGGATCGATCCATGGCTTACCACAGAACCATTAAAAGCTAAATTCCCTAGATTGTTTCGTCTGGATCAAAATAAACGTTGTAGTGTTGCGGATCGGCTTTCTAATCGTAATGGGTCTCACTCCATCAGTTGGAATTGGAAGCAATACCCGTATAGTGAGTTGGAAATAGAGGAGCTTATTCAATGTCATCGTGATCTCTAGAGTGTTATCCTTAACGACCGTCAAGACTGTTGGGCTTGGATTCAAGAAGCAGGTGATGTATATTCAGTAAAAGAAGCTCGTAAATGGATGAAAGGGAACGTTCAATCTGTTAATAATATGGTCTATCAATGGTGCAAGTGGATCCCGAGTAAATGTAACATCTTCATGTGGAGGGCTAGTATGAATAGAATTCCTACCAAGGACGCTCTTATTCATCGAAATGTTTATGCTGGTGATGTCTTTTGCGGTCCGTGTGGCGATATTGATGAGACGGTGGATCATATGTTCTCGGGTTGTAGGGTTGCATGTGGTATTTGGGATTCTATCATTTCTTGGTGCAATATTCCGAGGTTCTTTGTTTTCTCTTTATCCGACGTGCTTCATATTACGGATGACTTGCCTTAAACTGCGAAGAAGAAGGAAATCATGTACGGTATCGTTATTATCGTGTGCTGGCGAATTTGGAAGGTTAGGAATGACAAGATCTTCAACGGAGTGGATTCAAATGTTGCTCATATGATTTCGGATGCGAAGTCCTTGGCGTTTCTTTGGTTTAAGAGTAGACATAAGGAAGGTTCAATAGATTGGAGAAATTGGTGTAATTTTGTTTTTCCGTTGATGTAATCTTTTCCGTGTTTCGATAATCTCTATCTTAGAGATTGTCGTCGCGAGTTGTGGGTTTTTAATGAAATTCGCCTTAAAAAAAAAATCTAAAATCACCGAGCTAAACCGTCCATGGCCAAAGTTTGAAAGTATATGTATGTGTACACGATTAGGCATTCAAATATAAGAGCACACATGCTTATGCCGTTGGTCTTTTTCTTCTTTTTAACTTCAAGTTGTGTAAGTTTTATCTTTGATAAAGTCATGATGTTAGGTATTAGTTGTTAGACTATATTGATTTGGATTAAAAAAAAAAACTTAGAATATCTTTTGAGATTTATTCGATTACTACATTTATTTGTGATTAGATATTAATTTCTAATTAATTATTAAACCCAACTTTTTAAAATCCAAGTCCTTTAGACCGATTCCCTCTATGTAAAAGTAATCTTGTAGTCAATGTACGGTTTATCTACTACCTTATTAAAGTTGGCATTAAGATTATAATGGCGGTTGAAATATATTTTCCACCATTAAATTAATGTAAGTTGCGTCGTCAGTTTTTTTTTTTTGAACGGCCAAACAACTTTATTGATTCACGAAGCTAGCAAGAAACTAGCAAAAAAGTCCGAGATACAAACAAAAGAAACAAAACAATCCCAAACACATCAAGCCGAACAAAATTAAGAAATAATAAAACTTTATCCCATTTTTGAGGCATCAAAACTTCCCCAAGCATCCCACGTCATATCCTTCATCTTGGCGCGACTCGTGACCCATAAGAAACTCATAATCTTGACTTCTTCAATAACATTCCGGACCGATACCTGCTTTTGTTTAAAGACCAAATCATTTCTAGCCCGCCATAAGCTCCAAAATGTCGTTAGGATAACCGCGTAAAAAGCCTTGCGCACCCGAGTCCCATCCTTAGCAGATCGGTGACAAGAAAGAATATCATGAACATGAAAGGCAAAAAAAATCGGTACCCTGCACCATGTAAGAATACGATACCAGACCTCCGAGAACACCGGGCACCCCGTGAATAGATGTTCCACCGTTTCAGCGCTTGAATTACAAACTTTGCACTCCTGAGAATTGACATGTACCCTTCGCCTAACCAAGGCATCCATAGTTGGAAGCCTATTCTGCAAAGCGCGCCACGCGACAACCCCTACCTTCCTCGGGACCCAATTACACCACTCAAACTGTGAGATGGGAAGCGTGTTTTCAGCCCTGAAAACCCAGTCCTTTACCGACTTAACTGAAAAGCCCACGTCCCCATCCAGCGACCAGCTCCACAGATCAGGTCCTGGTCTAACAGCAAAGTCAGACAGCAGCAACAGTAGCAGCTGCAACTGCTGCTGTTCAGCACCTGTTAAAGGTCTGCGCTTCCATTCCCACTTGAAGATTAATTGCTGCACATCACCCACCCGTATCCGATCCTTAACAACACACAATTTCTTCTTCTCTAGCGCAAAAAGCAAAGGAAATAAAGCCTTGAGGGGTGTATCCGCAATCCAGTTGTCGTACCAGAAGAGGATACTATCGCCTCTCCCAACCGTGCCTTTAACAAAATTAATCGGGCCATTGTTAATTCGTTCCAGCAAAGCTGTAACATGCACGGGCGTAGGTTGGTTGGAGCGGGGAGGGCGGCCGATCCTCGAAATTTTCGCTCACAAGTTCTGATTATATAATATCCGTATAGAACTTTTTAGGTATATACGGTTTCGACCCCCGTTTTTTTAAATAGGTATATTATATAAACCAAAACTAACGATATATCCGACGATACAAGGTACCAAAATATCGGTTGCTTTATCGAGCTTATTGTTATTCTTTGTTTTTTTTTCTTTTGGACCCATTTTGAAATGTACAATCCAATTATTTGATTTAGCCCATTTTTTTCTTTAAGGAAAATCAAATAAAAAGCCCTATTATAAGTATAAACCTAAAAACCTCTAAACCCTCTGTACTCTACTCTGTCTCTCAATCTCACCCTGATAATTTCATGCTTTCATTTTTCAACTTTCAAGTTTCCATTCAAAGAATCAAGTCATCAAGGTACACAATTAGAGAAGAATTGTCTTAGGTCTCTTTGGAAAGACTGTTCTCAAAACAGCAGGTACGATGCTCTCTGCTTCACATCGGAACCCTAGCTCTCAGTCAGGTAACATTTGTACCTAAATTTGTTATTGCTGTTAGGTTGCATTGATCGGTTTGATTCTATTTTAAGTAGGAATTCTATTAGACTGGTTATTAAATAAAACTCACATCAATATTTGATTATTATGATTACAATAATGGACTTAAATCATTTAATTATATTAAATTGATAAAATTACAAACAACTTTAGTATATTACCATAAAGACTTTAAAGCACATCATATTTTATAACTTAACTTTGTTGTCTAGTCTGAAATTGTGTTTTGTACATAAACTTAGAGTAAAAAAAAAGTTGTCTATTATACCAAATTTAAATACAAACTCAGGGAAGTCGTACTAAATGTTTGCAAATCTTACATGTTAGATTCTTTGGCTCTAACTACGTTAAATCTGAATGTTAAGTTAGGAATTAACAGGTCAGGCCTAAAGGACATATATAACGTGTAAAATTTGCAAACATTATGTATGATTCCCATTAATTTTAAAGGCCAAGAAAGAGTCATGTGAAATTTTGTATAAAGATAAAGAACAAATTAGGTAATTTACTCGTAAAGTTATGTATTTTTACTTTAAGTTTGGACGCCTGAAATTTATGTAAATTGTATAGGTTCAAAACCTACAGCAACGAAAAAGTTTATCTTATAGTAACAATGTCTTTCTATTATTTCTATTAAGTGACCCAAATAAAACATCTATGAATCATGATTGTTATTTATTCATTAATATTAATGTATTTTTTTTACAAATTAAATTGGATAAGAAAATGATAGTGAATAAAAATTTCAAAACAAAGTTTCATAATTATTTAATTTAAATAATATTAAAAAGAATAACCATTAAATAGTATCCAACATTAATAAATGTTTCATTTGCCTCACTGAACTTTAAAAAACAAAACGTTATTGAGGGTACACGAGTATTAAGCTCCTCAATCGCGTGAAGAAAGTTATGCAAAGTAATTCCCCAGCTGTTAAGGGACAATATTTTATTTTCAATAGAGTAGGTTTTGCAATACAAAAAGGGGTAGCGACGCAACTTGTGGCCCGTTTACCTATGTATCACTTGTAATTGGTTGTCTTTGGTTTAATGATATTTATTACTTTGGAAAAAAAAAAAAGTAGGTTATATTAATCATGTAAAAATTTTAGATTGTCATATAAAAGAGGGTAAAATGGTAAATTGCACAGTTGAGAAAATAGAGTTGGATCTAGGGCTGTTCACGAGCCGAGCCGATCCGAGCGGAGCTTTGCTTGTGCTTGGCTCATTTACAAACCGAACCGAGCGGAGCGGCTCGTTTACAATCGAGCTGAAAACCGAACGAGCATTCTTCGAGCACAAATTTTCCGAGCGAGCGACGAGCGGGAATCGAGCGAAGAATAATATGGACGAACATAAAATTGGGATGTTTCCTTCGATGTTTTCATTGTCGGGTGACAACTAAGGTCGAAGTGTCCGATGATAACACTAATATTGAGATCCCAGTGTCCAAGGATGGGGCTTAGATTGAGGCTGGCGAGGTGATGAGCATACGTTAGAGAACAGTTGTTGCATTATGACGTAGGTGTGATATCAAGCGACAATTAGCGATGGACGACAAATAACATAAAGAAGTCAATACTGTCACCTCATGACTTATTGTTTTACTATTAAATCTAGTGTTAATTTTTTTATTGAGTTAAGTGGGCTAGTTATATTTTGGACAAAATTACACATCTTGTCCTTTAATTATCACCCAAATTTCATCCTATGTCCCTTGTCTTTATTTTGCATTGGTTATGTCCTTTATTTACGTATTTTGCACGGATCTTGTCCTTTAGACTAACGTCTGTTAAATTATAACGTTTAATCAAGTCACATGCCCCTCACGTGAGGGTATTAATGTCTTTTTACCCCTGATTTAAACTCTGTTATAAGTAATAAAAACAGAGCCTTCCTTAAACACACGAACACACACAAATCCTAATTCTAAACCCTAACCATGGATGATCGAAGCCCAGACAAACGAGTTGAAAGGTTTTTGATTTGTGACGACGACACCGAGCAGGATGAAATTGATGAGATATACGGTAACACTTAATTGCTTATTTTGTTTAATCTTTAAGAATGGATGATACTAAATTTTGGTTATTTTGTTAACAATGCAGATACATACCCTAATCTCTTCTCGATTGAACTATATCATGGGGGTGATTTCTCAGATTTTCCAGGTAGAGAGTATACAGGAGGTGAGGTTTGCATTGTTGATTTGCTAAATGTTGATTACTTCTCTGTTCATGTTTTGGATCAAATAGTTGAGAAGCTGGATTACGATTGTGAAATTATAAGGTTTTATCACTATGTTGATCCAAGTGGTGATTTAGACATTGGTCTTCGATCATTAGGTACTGACTTGGATGTTATTAGGTTCTTGAAATTTGTATCCGATAACAGAAACCATAAAATGAAGGTTTACATTGAGTTTGATGACACAAATGTGGATTCTTATTGTTGCTCCCCTTCTAGAGTTAGGATAGAAGAGTTAAATGATGATGTTATGGATGAAATGGCCAAGTCAAATACCAACACTAAGTCATTGCCAATGTTATGTTGGAAACCTGTTGAACATAATGTTAGGATAGAAGAGTTAAATGATCCTGTTGAACAGAATGTTAGGATAGAAGAGTTAAATGATGATGTTATGGATAAAAATGATCCTAAGAGACCTGTTGAGGATGTTGTCAAAGAGTTATTAGCAGATTATAATCTAGAAGAAGAGTTTGATCCTTTCTTTGGCTCTAACAAAGATAATACTGAAAAAACCACTCATGAGAAGAAAACTGAAAAAATGAAGACAAAAGTGAATGTTAATAAAAGTGAAAAAAAAAGAATGTTGATAAGAGTGAAAACAATGAAGATGATAGTGACAATGACAGTGACTATTTTGATGATGATACATGCAAGGATGATGTTGAGGTTGACATGAGAGATTTTAGGCTTAACATTGATCTAGGGGTGGAGGACAATAACAATGACCATTTGGAAAACCAGGTTGATGATGTTTTGGTTAATGATACCTTAGATAGTGGTAGTGAGTCTGATTTGGATGAGTCAAGTGTTAGGAAGCATATGCTCAAGTATTTAAGGAATCAAAATGAAAATAAGGGCAATTTCCACTTAGGGCAGCTGTTTGGAACCAAGATGGAAGTGAAGGAGCTAATCAAACAACATGCTGTTGAAAGTAGAAGGGAACTTAGGATTATCAAAGATGATTTAGTAAGAGTTAGGGCTGTTTGCAGGGGCCACTTACCTAATTTCCATGTTGATGAAGTTGGTGTCCACAGTCAAGTTGATATAGGTGGTAAGCCCAAGTCTAAAGGTAAGAAAGGACCTAGGTCAAAAAAAGAAAACAAGACAACTCAGGCAGACAAGTCCAAGGGTAAAGGTAAGGCACTTGGTGTGCAAACTAGGTCAAAAATAAAGAAAGGACCTAATGTGAAATCATCAAAACTTGGTAAAAACAGTAAAGATTCTGTGGTAGGTGAAGGGAGTAAAGATGTTAAAAAATGTGTGGGTGGGAGAGGGAATAAAGCTGACCCTCAAAAGGTGGAGTGCCCTTGGACTTTGTTAGTAAGCAAGCTTCCTAGGGCAGAAAGTTGGGTGGTCACAACTTTGCACACACAACATAAGTGTATCCAAACCAGATCTGTGTATCATTGCACTGCCACATATTTGAGTAAACAACTCATGGGTCAGATTGAGGAAAACCCAACCATTCCTGTAAAGGCAGTTCAAGATCAGTTCCAGAAAAAATATGAGATTGGGATTTCCAGAATGAAAGCTTTTAGGGCTAAAGCAAAGGCACTTGCACAGTTACATGGTGATTATCAGGCACAATACACTGTTCTAAGGGAGTACTGTGCAGAAGTTATGAAATGTAATCCAGGAACTACAATACATATTGAGGTAGAACCATGCACAGATCCAACATCTGATACCAGAAGGTTCAAAAGGATTTATGTTTGCTTGGGGCCACTGAAGCAAGGATTTAAGGCAATTTGTAGGCCATTGTTAGGTCTTGATGGGGCATTTATAAAGGGTCCATACCCTGGTCAGGTTCTAAGTGCTGTGGGTGTTGACCCAAACAATGGGATCTACCCCCTGGCCTATGCAATAGTTGAGGCTGAGACTTTAAGTTCTTGGACATGGTTTCTTCAATGCCTTGGTGATGATATAGGGCATTATCCCAGCACTGGAGAAGGTGTTCCCATTTGCTGAACACAGGTTTTGCCTAAGGCATATTTATGAAAATATGAAGTTGAGGTTCAAGGGTAAGGCATACAAGGATCACCTTTGGAAATTGGCTACATCATCAACTGTTGAGTACTTTGAACAGAATATGAAAGAGCTGAAAGAGTTCAATGCTGAAGCACAACTGTGGTTGTCTGAAATCCCACCCAAGCATTGGTCTAGATCACATTTTTCAGGTAATGTTGATTCATATGCTGTAATTTTGGTTTTAGTTAGTTAATTCTAAACTGATTCATGATTTTTAAATGATAACTAGGTAGGGCAATGTGTGATGTTTTGTTAAACAACATGTGTGAAGTTTTTAATTCAAAGATACTGGAGGCAAGGGACAAGCCTATTATCACACTGTTGGAATATATAAGGGAGTATCTCATGAGAAGGGTTGTGAGTGTGCTAAAAGTGATGGACAGTTATGATGGAGTGTTAACACCAAATGCTCACAGTAAGTTTGAAGAGATCAAGCAGCAAGCAGCTAGATGCACAGTGTTGTGGAATGGAGAAGACCATTATCAAGTTAGAGGGCCAGCAGGTTTTGGTGTGGTGGTGAATTTGAAAACCAGATCTTGTACATGCAGGAAGTTTGACATCACAGGGCTGCCATGCAAGCATATTGTGGCTGCAATATGGGATAAGAATATGTATAGTGGCAAAGGATCAGAACTGCCAGAGATATATGTGAATCCTGTTTACACAGTGCATAGGTAAGTCTTTTGCTTAGTGTTTTACATGAAGTAGTGTGCTACAGGATTCTAGATGTCATTAAAATGTTACTACAGGTGGAAGGAGGTCTATAAGTTCAAGGTTTACCCAATCAATGGCAGGACAATGTGGCCTAAGGATAACATCCCCACTACTCTCACAGCATCTTATTATCACAAGCCTATTGGTAGGCCTAAGAAAGCCAGAAAGAAGTCACCAATTGAGTTGGAAGAGGCCACAAAAAAAAGGGAAAGCTTTCAAGGAAGGGGACTACAAAAAGTTGTGTGAAGTGTGGCCAAGTTGGGCATAACTCTAGGACCTGCAAGGGATAGTCTTAGGTTATTTAGGTTGTGTGGTTTAAGTGTCTTTTTTTTGTTTAAGTAATGGTATGTATGGGTTAAAAACCTGGAACCTTTGTCTTTTGTTTAAGTAGTGGTATGTATGGTTTAAAAACCTGGAACCTATGTCTTTTGATTAGGTAATGGAATGTATGGTTTGATTAATGTGTTAGTATTGTTGTTGACCCATCTGGTTTTGACCCATTTGCATTATTTTTGACCCAACAGTTTACCATTTGCTTAATGTGTTAGTATTGTTGTTGACACATTTGTTTTTGACCCATTTGCATTATTTTTGACCCAACAGCATTTGCACAAGTAAACTAAAACCATACAGCATTTGCATTTGCATTGTCTTGTGTAAATGGTTTTTGACAGCATTTGCATTGTCTTGTGTAAATGGTTTTTGACCAATTTGTTTCTGACCCATCTGCATTACATTCATCACATCCTTAAACCATAAAATTTTGACCCATTTTGGATACCAATAACATTCATTACATCATAAAACACTGCATTACATTCATCACATCCTTAAACACAACAACTTAACATACCCTACTACATTCATTACTAGAAAGAACCAAAAAAAACAACAAGTCCCACAACAAAGAAAAAGATCCAGCTAATGATAAGCTTCCTTTTCAGGTTTTTTGATTCTTGTTGACTTTCATGTAGCTTCAAACACAACTCTTTCTGGTGGAGCTTCGATTGAGTGTAGAAATCATCTTCACACCAAGCAATAAACCCACAGCTCGAAGGACACCCATAAAACCTCCTACCTGGATTCTTTGGGGTCCAAGATGTACGAATGACAGCCAATCTCCCACATCTACAATACACCATTTTGAAATTTGGAATAATCGATCTCACTTGAAACCCTAATCGAGTTCTTATTGTGTTGATTTTGGGGGTTTTATAAAGTCAGGGGTGATGCTCTGTTTTTATAACAGAGTTTAAATGATTTCAGGGGTAAAAAGACGTTAATACCCTCATGTGAGGGGCATGTGACTTGATTAAACGTTATAATTTAACAGACGTTAGTCTAAAGGACAAGATCTTTGCAAAATACGTAAATAAAGGACATAACCAATGCAAAATAAAGACAAGGGACATAGGATGAAATTTGGGTGATAATTAAAGGACAAGATGTGTAATTTTGTCTATATTTTGTTTGCATATACCGAGTCAAATTCAATAGAATCTTATATATAAAGCCATAAATTTATCTGTAAATTGTGTGTATATTTATTATTAAATAAATAAAAATTTATTCGAGCCAAACCGAGCCGAGCGTACCTTTGCTCGTGCTTGGCTCATTTACAAACCGAACCGAGCTGATCAGCTCATATACGACTGAGCGGAAGATCGAACGAGCATTTTTGGAGCGTTTTCCGAACGAGCGACGAGCAATCCACGAGCGGCGAGCGATTTGAACAGCTCTAGTTGGAGCCATTGAAAAACATATTTTAGCGGGAAATTTAGTTAGAGAAATAGTCTACGTACGGTTGGAGCAGTTGACACTCATCACCTACTACGTACTGTATTTCATTATTATCCATTAGAATCCTTCTTCCCAGTGATGTCAACACCAAAAACAAATTAGAAATGGTCTTGTCTGTCCTTATCTGCTGTCTTTTTTCAGTTGCACCATGACCAAGTCTCCTACCTGTGTCATCAGTTTTTAGTTTTTTATTAAGTTTCGAAGCAACTGTTACTTGCATATATAGGATGAGGGGTTTTGGAAAAGAAGATATTGTTTTGTCTAGGGAAATGGATTCTAGAATTCGGTTATTGGCAGTTATTATTATTTGCAGTCAGATTATGTTAACGGCAGCATTGACAGATCCAAACGATGGTATAACCTGTTTTGTAGCAAAAAAAAAAAAAAAAAAAAAAAAAACTAAAAAGATATTTTGCGTTTGTTTGTTTTGTTGCTTGATTGATATACTATTCATAATGAATAATCAAATATGATTGAGACTTGAAATGCATGAATTGGTTATACAATTGTAGTTGCTGTTCTAAATGCTCTCAAGTCCAGCTGGAAGAATCTACCACGGAAATGGAAGGGTTCGGATCCATGTGGAAGGAAATGGGAAGGAATCAATTGTACCAACTCGCGCGTAACAACCTTGTAAGTTTCCAGTGTTTCAATCTTATAGAACAGTATGTATGTATGTATGTATGTTTGATCTCTTGATCATTACAGGATATTGGCAGGCATAGGGGTGACAACTAATAGCATTGGAGACATTCCATCACTTTCCATGTTGCAATATTTGTAGGTTTTACATTCCCTTATGATTGGGCGCTTCCTTGCTTCTGATTTTAATTTAATTTAATTTGGTCATGATCTTTGCGTATAGAGATCTTTCTAATAACAAGGGGATCAGGGCCATTCTTCCGCCAACTATTCAAAATTTGAAGAACTTAACGACGTTGTAAGAATTCCATTTTGTTTCTCAGCCGTAACAAACTTATTTGTCTCGGTATTCCTTATTTTTCAAAAACATGTTTGACCAAGTATTCTATGGCCTGCAGAATCCTGGTTGGTTGCAGTTTTAGAGGTCCAATCCCTGATTCAATAGGGTCCCTAAAGCAGCTAGTCTTTTTGTAAGTGTTCTGTATTTTACTTAACTTAAAAGTTGATTTATTAGCATGATATATAATTTAATAACATGCATTTGGTAGCATCTTTTGAAACTGATCACGTTGTAGTCTATGAGAAACATGTCACCTTTATTAGGATCGTAGAACACACACGAACACAAGATTTTACGTGGTTCGGTCTAAACTGACCTACGTCCACGACCACGAGGGTAACTGTGGTTTTCTTTTATTGAGTGATACAAAAATTACAAGTACAAGAGTATATTATATAGGCACAAATTAGAGTTAAACCTTATGCTAATCTTGCTTAACAAGTTAATCATACTGGGCTTCAAACGGTTGGGCCTATAGGTGGGCTGAAGGCAACATCTCCAACAGCCTTCTGTGCCTTCAAAACTAGATTTACGTCTTATATTTAGAGTTGGGAATCTCAACCCATACCCTATGGAATGATTTGGTTTGTGTTGAATTTAAAAAGGGTCAAGTTATAAAGTTAGCCATAGTAGTCAAAAGTGACATGCACGCGCGACCAGCGCAGCTAATCGGCCTTGCGCAGTCAAAGGCTCTCCGGTCAGATTACAGCCAACTTCTGGCAAGATACCGGTTAATTTTACAAATTCCAGTCTGAACTGTTAAAACTGGCCTCAAACATAAAAAATAGCATGGTACCTAATTTAGCCCCCAAAGGAGCCTAAAGGTTAAAACCCCTAAATATGATGTGTTTATACCTGATACTGTGTGCCATGCTTGAAAGCTCTAGTGCCCAAGGCTGCGCCTGCCTTCGACTACCTAAATATTGGCTAATAAGGAAATGGGTCAAATGGTTGAACTTGTTGTAAGTCACCCAAAGACTATTAACATATGCAATCTCTAAAACTCAATTATTTTGTTAATAATATTTAACACATTTGTCTTATAACAGGCCCATTTCAACCGTAGCCTGCTTTGATCCTTTACTAACCCCTTCTCACACAATTCCTGATTTTATCATTTTTGTTGCAGAGGTCTCAATAATAACAGCTTTATTGGATCCATCCCACCATCCATTGGTAATTTATCTAATTTATCATGGTTGGATCTAAGTCAGAATCAGCTTACAGGATCCATTCCTGTCTCTAATGCAACATCTCCTGGCCTCGACAACCTACTGAAAGCAAAACACTTGTACATTTTATCTCTAATGAGTACTCCAACTTTTGAATTGATTAATTGTACTTATGTTTTGCTATAATTTGTGCATTATGCAGCCATTTGGCAAATAATCGGTTATCTGGTCTCATTCTACCTAAACTTTTCAACTTAAACATGAGCCTGATACATGTGTAAGTATTGCATTTCCTACCTGCAGAAGATATTCGAGGTTTTACCTTGCTGACATGGAAATGCTTATTTTTTTACAGTATAGTTAACAACAACCAGTTATCTGGAACCATTCCTTCTACGATAGGAACCATTAAGACTCTTGAGGTGATGTAAGTATCAGTGATTAATAATAATTAAACATTATGACAAATTCCATTCTATCTGAATTAAACATTTTCTATTTATTTCTCTGTTTCTACTATATTCACACATTTTATGTCGCAGACGTCTGGACTCGAATTCCTTGAGTGGGACAGTGCCTCAGAATCTATCAGATCTCAAAAGTGTCACTGAGTTGTAAGTGATAAGAGCAAATCCAACCAGTTTTTTTCTTTATTTTTTATTTAAGTGGCAGATTTATTAATTTTCAGGTACTTGTCAAACAATAAACTGACTGGACTGGTTCCAAATCTGTTAGGAATGAGCTCGCTCTCTTATGTGTAAGTTGTTTTAAACTTTGTCTTAGTAATTTCATTTTAACTTTCTAACATCACATACATAATTACTTGCAGGGACATGAGCAACAATAGTTTTGACAACTCTGATATTCCTACATGGTTTACACGTCTATCATTGAACACAATGTAACGCTTCTTCCTATATTATTTGGTTACATTCCTTTTAAATAAGCATGGGAATTTCAGTCCATTTACTTATGAATGGGTCAATTAGTGTTGCTTTTGGTGTCACATTGGTCAAATTTAAGCATTGGCTAAAAAGCGATACTTTTTGTTAAATAACATGTTATTTGTTTACCACTCTGTTTTGTTTCCTTCTTTTTTTGTGTGTCTGAATCTTGGTTTAAAAAGCCGCACCTCATGCATGCACACAAGCTGATCAGGAAAGCGCTTCAGTGCCTTGAGGCGCCGCTTCATGCACATATGTTTCATACATGGTCAAACTTGGGTATGTATGTAAGAGGAGAATATGTACAAACAACAAAGGGAATGAAGAGATCATGAATTGTTTACCTGATAAAAAGGCTAACATGTAAAGAGTTGATCTAGGTGCAACATTTAGTTGTACATAATAAGATAAAGCTTATTTGGTTGTACATAGATCAACGCCTTGTGTACATAAAGCTGTTACCTCGCGTCTCAACTTTCAGGACATGAACGCCTTGGAGTGCTTTGCACTTTGCTAAACCCGCATCTAAATTTTCAAAAGAGGACTAAATTTTTTTGGTGTTTCTTGATCTTCTCCTGACAGATTGATGGAAAACACACAGCTCCAAGGAGAAATCCCATCAGATGTATTTCACCCACAGTTGGAGATTTTGTGAGTATTAACTGAATGCATTCTTTTTGTGTTAACCCATATAATAAATTATTGCAATGGTGAAATATTTAGGAAATAACCATCCTTTATATAGTTAGTTAGGTGGCCATCGAAGATCCTACAGGGGAAATTTGCTATTTAACCATAAGCATGAAGTTATATATGAAATATCATAATACTCATATATAGATTAATACATTGCCACTGTAAATATTTGAGGCGACATTAGGGTATATTTCCAATATTTAAAGAAGACATATGTTTTGTATTTATAGAATCATATATAAATAGGCATGTTCTTTCTTTTTGGTTATGTATACTATTGACAGGGTACTAAGCTACAACAATCTTAATGGAACCCTGGATATTGGTAATAGCTACAGCAATACCTTGATCGTTGATCTCAAAAATAACTCCATTACCAACTTCATACAAAATTCTGGATATAATTTGAGCTTAAAGTAAGATCTTAAGTCTTTTATCTCTCTACTTGGTTTCTACTTTCCATCCTTTTAATAGGACAACTTTCCAAAGTATAACAATTTTGAAGATCCTTGAAGGCCACTTGCCTAGAGTAACTTGCGCTTTACCTGGTCCCATTGGTTAATATTGGTGGGGCCATGAGTTTTCACTAACGTTCTTACAATCAATAAAAATGTCTATGTTGACCTGTTTACTAATATATGTGTATATTTGAATATTTTTATTCAAACGAGTCAAATAAAAAAGTTAACTTAAAAATGGAACATTTGTTTCAGAATCTTATTGAAATATATTTCTACAACTATGCAGCGTTGACAATAACCCAATTTGTGAAGGTGGATCAACAGGAAGATATTGTACAGCTCGAAAGCCCAATATACCAAATACTTTACCATCAAATACCTGTCAACCTATGAAGTGTGGTTCATCTAAAGTTCTTAGTCCCAACTGTAAATGCACAAGTCCATACACAGGAACCATCTTGTTTTACTCACATTCCTTCTCTAACTTGGATAATACAACCTACTATACAACTTTGCATAATACTTTAATGTCAGCCTTTCAATCCATTCAACTTCCAGTGGACTCACTTTCTCTTTCTAATGCAACTCTTGATGAATATAGTTACCTTCAGTATAGATTGCACATTTTTCCCTTGGGTCAAGACTATTTTAATCGTTCAGCAGTGACTTCAATTGGGACTGTAATCAACCGCCAACTCTTTCCTCTCCCATTTTATGGGCCGTTATTTTTTCTGGATGAAAACTATTGTTGCTTTCCAGGTATTTATCAAGTTTCAATACGCAAAAGAAAATTTAATATTCTACATCATGAGCTATCTGTTTTATAATTTGAGTATCCACAGAAAGCAAGTCATCAAATACTGGCATCATTATTGGGTCTGTTGTTGGTGGTTTTGTGATTCTGTTGCTAATAGCTTCATCTGTAACTTATGCTATCTATCAGAAAAGACAAGCAACAAAAGCAAAACAAAATACTCCATTTGGTAAGACAGCGATATATAGAAATTTTACTCAATATTGTTAACACTGGCCGATTTGGGAATACGGTTATTCCTCATGGGCCAAATAAAAAGACAAAGGGTTAAAAAAAGAAAGGGTAAAATGCCAATTTTTACCTCATGTAATAACAAAATAGTGTTTGTCATATTTAACATATCAAGTATAAAAAATGGTACCCAGTCTGCATGATTGATTTGAAGATGTTCTAAAGGGAACTTTTTTGGCCCGTTACGCAACCCATCCATTTTTCCACTGCCTCATGTGCTTACATCTTGAGAAAATGCAGCAACCTGGGGGGTGGATAACGACAGTGAGGCTGGTGATGTTCCTCAATTGAAAGGAGCAAGATGGTGTTCATTTGAAGAACTAAGAAGATGCACAAACAACTTTTCTGAAGATAACATGATTGGGTCTGGGGGCTATGGGAAGGTATCTTAATCTGATAAGCTTCCTGATTCACTATTTGGTCAATGACAATGTTCTAAAACGGTTAAGATGGTAACTGGTAGGTGTACAAAGGGACTCTGGACACTGGTCATGTGGTTGCAGTTAAAAGAGCTCAACAGGGATCATTGCAGGGTGCTCAAGAATTTAAAACTGAAATTGAGCAACTTTCGCGTATTCATCATAAAAACCTTGTAGCTCTTGTGGGTTTCTGTTATGAGCAAGGTGAACAAATGCTGGTCTACGAATACATTTCAAATGGTACTTTAAGAGATAATCTTTCAGGTAAATGTGCTTATTTCCAACCATTTCAAATAACAAAAATTGTAGTTTAATGATGCTATATTTAGTATATATTAAATGAGGAAATTTTGATTCATTTACTTACTTATGAACGGGTGAATTGTTTGAAGCTTTTTTTTCAAGATTTTCAAGCAATAACAATAACAAATTTTAGTTAAAAGGTAAAAATGATACTAATTTTACAATAACATACGACACCATTAATCATAAAACTGATACATGTTTCCATTTCATGCATACTAACTCATCCAAGAAGTTAAAAATTCAGCTTAGTTGTTAAGGTATCGAAATCATGCATGCATGCATGCAGGTGAGGCAAGATTCAAGTTAGATTGGATGAAGAGACTCAAAATAGCTCTTGATGCTGCCAAAGGTGTGTTATACTTGCATGAGGATGCAAATCCGGCCATCATACATAGGGACATCAAAGCTAGTAATATTCTAATAGATCATCATTTGACTGCAAAGATTGCTGATTTCGGACTGTCCAAATTATTGGGAGATGTATCAAATGTTTCTACCCTTGTGAAGGGGACACCGGTAAGTCCGCTGTTTTAGTTGGCCATTTGAGATTAAAAAAGTATTGACCCGTTAATAACTAAATTTGACATTTCTAATTGCAGGGTTACATGGATCCTGAATACTTTCGGACTCAAGTAGCGACAGATAAGAGTGATGTTTACAGTTTTGGGGTTGTGTTATTAGAGCTGGTAACTGCAAGAGCGCCTATAAAAAATGGTAAATACATTGTCATAGAGGTTCAAGAAGCCATTGACAAGTCAGGATATCCAAATGGACTATACACGGTTCTTGACCCGGCTCTCGGTTCATTCCAAACACTTGGGGGTTTGACCAAGTATCTTAACTTAGCCATGAGTTGTGTCAAAAATTCAGGAGTAGACAGGCCCAAAATGGAAGAAGTTGTGAGAGAGATCGAAAATATTATTAAATTGGCTGTTTTAAGCACTGATGATGACTCATCTTTGACTTTCTCAAGTCAAAATATTAATAGTGGAATAGCTGGGGACCTTTATCATCCATATGGAGATTCGGTTTCTGATTCAAGCACTTTGACTGTGCCATTTGAAACAGAACTAAGGAGGTGATGCTGCTTTCTGCATGATGGAATTGTTGTATTGTATGTATATGAAAAACACTTAATAATCAAGATAGCATAGTTTTATAAATATCAAATTATATGAACTTGATGATATGGTTTGTATTAGAAAGTAATAACTTAGATTTTTATTTTGTGACTAACAATTCTTTTTTTCTATCTTTTTTTTATAATACTTGAGCTAGTCTTGACATAAGGCTAATATTAAAAAGGTTAATATTAGAGTTAATTATGCGGATGATCTGTGGGGTTGCACATATTGCAATCATTGTCGATGCTTTGTTGGGGACGGTAGGTGCCCTGGCCCCCGCCGTTTTTTTGCTCTATAGTGTAAATTTAGGCGTTTTCCTCCGTTAATTTTATATATATAAAGCGAAGGCGGTGGAGGAGTGGAAAATTATGTCGGCCGACATTTCTCATTATCCCGAAGAACAACGCGTCGCGTTGAAGAATATGCAAGATAAATTGATTCAAAAGTGGAAGTAGTTTTTAAAAATTTTAGGGAATCGTATCTTTTTTTTTCGGTTTATTTGTATTTTTTAATTTTAGTATGGTTTGTAATTTTTTTATTAAATATAGTATTTATTTGAACATTATTTTCTTTATTTGTTACTTTTTTAAAACTAATTACAGTATCTATACTAACTTATGCCACCGCCCAAAAAAGAGGAGATAAATGTTTCCAGGAAAATGAGGACCCAACCGCCCATAAAAATAATAATTAAGTTACAATTCGCCCAGAAAAAAGGGGTGCCAACCACAAAAAAAAAAAAATGTTGTTGAACGCCCAAAAAATTGTTTTAAACCAATATCCAACAAATGTGATTATGGCGTGGTGGTCATTTGATTCTTTGCAAGTGATACAATATTATTGGCGAAGTAATTGTAGATTATTGTCCCACGTAATTGACGAGAATTGCTACATAGCGATATGAAACTATTGCCAATTGATCGAAATAACTAGCAAAGACATTTATTTGGAATAATTTGAACAAATAATAGTTACCTAATATTATCACTAATAATGTTATTTTTAATGCCACTAGACCTATAACGACACGAGCGTCCCAGCAGTGAAGCGTGGACAGTCACCTTAATGTTATCTCTATTGTCCATCAAACCCGCAACAATACAAAAGCTCCCGCAGTGAGGCGCGGGTAACTAAAACACTAGTTAAAATTAATATTTGAAAAAAAATAATAATAAATGCTTGAGATATGGAGTGTTGGTATCTCCACACCCCACTTATGTCTCAAATAATAAGAAAAAGGGGCCATGCTGATGTGGCATCCTAGTTGGCATGGAGACACCAACTTTTTGGTGTCTCCACACCCACTAGCCTAACAAGTTCCCGAATATGTACTTGGGTTGTTTTATTCAAAATACAAAGCTTGACTGCGAAAGGCAAACTTGTTACCGGGTTGTGCCACGTACGAAGGTTCACCGTACAAAGGTTGAACCACCTTCAGAGTGTGTAGTGGGGCATGATTTTGGGCGCTAGATCCTTTTTGGTGCCCTCAAAACCAAAACCGCCGGGCGCTAACGATAAAAAATGAGCAGGGGCCTTAAATTTTTAACGCTCCCCCACCACCATCAACCCTCCAATAAAATGCCGCAACCTCCGCCCCCACCCTACACTTCCGAATCATCAGATCTGTATATAGAGAGGGAAGAAGAAGAAACCTCATTGCCGCCACCGTCGTCCTTCCGTATGCTCGTTTTGGTCAGTTCATCGGGGCCACCGTGACTGGTGGTGGCCGAGATCCCTTGGGTCACCTTTTTCCCTTTCTCGCCCCCTCTCTCTCCTGGTTCTAGATCAGTATGTATGTGGGGTTGGGTATATGTGTTTGTGTATGTTCTAGATCTCGGGGAAGAATAGGTGTGTGAGAGAAGCGAAGAAGGTTGGTGGTGATGATAGGTTACGTGGATCTGTGATGTATCTTCCGATTTTTTTAATAAAATAATAATGAGGGGGGCCTTAAATCCCACCATCACTACACCCTTTTTTGAATTAAAGACCATCCTAACTCAGCTGCCATGTGGACCAATCACTAAGAGGGCCTTAAATTCCCCCCCCCCCCCCCCCCCACTACACATGGTCTCAGATCTGGCTGCAGCACTCTGTCATGACGTAGATCGGAAACAACCTCCACCCCGTAAGAAGATTAAATGACAATTCCCTCATAGTAGAACGATATGATAAGTATATTATGTTAGAAAACTTACATTGAAATCGAAGTTGGAATCATCAACGTGAACCGGGCTTGTGTTTGACACAATTCCCTTAAACAGATTCGCGGTCTGTTCCCAAGGTACACCGGTTCCTAACAGTGGCGGTGCACTGCCGAACTTGCACACTTGCAGGAAAGATAATCGGACATCGAATGAGTTTTTTCTCTACATATATGTATGTGTAAGTATTTCTTTTCTATATGCTCAAATGAGGCACCAAGCCTTCATTATATAAAAACATGGATTGATAAGAGTTTCGTTTCTAAGTCACTTAATTAGACACTTTATTTGATAAATAAAAGCTCTAATAAATTGTCATAAAAAACTCTAATAAAGTGACATAAAAACTTTAATTAAAAAACATAAAACTCTACTAAAAAATTAGTTTTTAATTCACTAAGATTCTATTTAATAATTTCATTATATTAATTTCCATTTATATTATAGAAATTTTAAACATATTATAAAATAAGTAATAGATATTATAGTATTAGATTAAGATCATAGAAAATAGAGGAGTTAGGTCATAGACGTGCCCGGGATATCAAGAAAAAATCTAGGGTAAAGTGGGCTGAACTTGGTGATGAAAATGATGCGTTTTTCCATTGTATGGTTAATGGTAGGAAGGCGAGAAACTCGATACCGGGTCTGCTTGTAAATGGGGAATGGGTTTCAAAACCATCTTTAGTCAAAAGAGAAGTGTTACAATTTTTCACGAACCACTTTCGTGAAGAAACTTCGAACCGTCCAATTAGGGAATGTGCGGGTATAAAGAAGATTAAAGTATCTGATTGCGACTCTCTTATCTGTAATTTTTCTAAAGAAGAGATTAAAAGCGCTATTTTTGATTGTGGGTTAAATAAAGCTCCGGGTCTAGATGGGTTTAACTTCAGTTTTGTTAAGCACTTTTGGAGAATGTTGGAAGATGATTTTTACAGGATTATGGTGGAGTTTCATGAGACAGGTGTGATTAATGAAGGGTGCAATTCGGCTTTCATAACTCTTATCCCTAAGTTTAAAACCCCGCTTGGTCTTAAAGATTATCGTCCTATTACCCTTGTTGGTATGATTAGCAAGGTAATTTCTAAAATACTTGAAAATCGTCTTAAGAAGGTTTTGGGAGATGTTATTTCGGAACCTCAATCTGCTTTTTTGAAGAATCGATTCATTCTTGACGGTCCGTCAGTGATGAATGAGGTTTTAGAATGGTTAAAAAAGAAGAAGCGCAAAGTATTTTTTATTAAAAATAGACTTTGAAAAGGCTTATGACAATGTTAATTGGTCCTTTTTGAACTCTATTTTAATTCAAATGGTTTTTCCCCCATAGTTGGTGTTTGTGGATTAGAGGGCTTCTTGTCTCAGCTCGCTCGGCAGTTTTGGTGAATGGCTCCCTTACTTTCAATTTTAAGTGCTAGAAGGGTCTTCGTCAAGGAGACCCCATTTCTGCTTTTCTCTTTTTGATTACTATGGAGGCGCTTGCCTCGATGTTGAATAAAGCGAAGGAGATGGGTATTTTTCGTGGAGTTTCCTTCTTGGATAATGAGGAGGGGATTTCGCGTTTGATTTATGCCGATGATTCTTTGATTGTTGGAGAATGGTCGCATGAAAACTTGGAGAATATGGCTCGAATTTTATGGGTTTTCTATTTATGTTCGGGTCTTCGTATCAACCTAACCAAATCTAACTTGTTTGGAGTTGGTACGGAAGATTCGGAAGTGGACTATATGTTGGGAGTTTTGGGATGCAAGAAAGGGCTTCTACCCTTTGACTATTTAAGGATTAAGGTGGGAGCTAACATGAATCACATTTGTTATTGGAGGTTGGTGGTGTAAGTGGTTAAGTCGAGACTTGGTTTATGGAAAGGTAAGACCGTTTCTATGGGTGGTAGACTCATCCTCATTAATTCGGTCCTTCAAAACATCCCTATTTATTATTTGTCGCTCTATAAAGCTCCCCTCGCGGTGGTAGATCAAACTGAAAGCATTATGAGAAAGTTCTTATGGGCAGGTACGAGCGGGGAGCATAAGATCTATTGGGTGGCTTGGGATGATATCACTCATCCGGAAAGAGAATGGGGGCTTGGTCTTAATAAGCTTGTTCATATAAATGATGCTCTCTTAATGAAATGGGTTTGGCACTTTAAGAATGAAGGATGCTCCTTATGGAAAAAGATAGTTATCGAATGCAATGGATCAAACCGTATGTGGTCGTCGATACCTTGTAGCCAATATTCGAGTAGCTGCTGGAAAAACTAGTCAAACTCGAGGATAAAAAACTCCCAGATGGTAGAAGTCTCAGTAATTGTTTGTTGGAAGCGTTGGGGACGGGTCTCGAATCAATTTCTGGACCGATGTTTGGGTGGAAAATATCACTTTAAAAGATAAATACCCACATTTATTCAGGCTTGAGAAAAATAAATGGGTCAAAGTGGATAGTCACGTGGTGAGCAGCAATAGCGTTCGTAATCTGTCTTGGGAGTGACGCAGAAATCCGTCTTCATGTAGAATTTGAGAGTGTGAGTACGCAAGTGTGGTGTAACACCCCAACCGATGGCGGAATCATCGAGGTGTCACATAGTGACGATTGTTCAAAAGCTCATGGTACTAAAATGTAAATATTTGATTATTGAATATTGTTTTACAACATGTGAAAATAAATACACGACAACAAAAATAGAGATAGTTGATTGATTTAGTCTAAGTCCAAAGTTCTATGTGAAGCGTCAAGCAGCTTATCCTGAAACATGCACAGAAATAAATTTTGTCAACATATGATGTTGGTGAGTATTACCTAGCTTTGTACATATAGTATAAGTTTGAAAAGCGGTACAATTCATGTGTCTAGCATCACCAAGGCATTATGTAAACACATAAGTAACCAAACAAGAAAAGATCAAATGTAAAGTTGGTAAGGTAAAATTGATAATGAGCACCCTAACACGTGTCAAGTCTAAAAGAGAACCATAACATAAGTTATGTCTAAATGAGCACCGTAACAAAAGTTATGTCTAAATGAGCACCGTAACATAAGTTATGTCTAGATGTATGATTTTGTACGTAAGCTACATTCATTTTCAAATATAAAGCACAAAGATAAACAAGACACGTATATGAATTGTAAATGAAGAAAAATGTATGTGTAAGTGAATGTGCAAGTTTTGTATACTTGTGCATGAATCATCCCAAAAGTGTAAAAACGAAAAAAAGGATAAGTAATACTCACCTTAGCAAAATGTTAAGTCTTGTGGAATAGAATAAGTGTGATCCAATGTTGCCAAGTATCACCCTATGTTTAAGGTAATAAAATATGTGCTAGGAATTTAAGGGTCGAAGTTTTCTAGTCTATAGGTATTCTAGATTTTACAAATGGGGAAAGATGATTGTTTAGGAATCAAATGATTTCATATGTTTATTAATTGAAAAAAAATGGATATTAAATGTCCAACTAATTAAGGACGATACTTGCAAATATACTTGACCAAGATTAGTTGTAATAAACATAATAGTATGTGAAACATAATTTTTATAAACTTATTTTCTTGTTTAAAGATCAAATAAAATAAAATAATTTATTATATCAAAGTAAAGATGTTATAATTATTACGAGGTAACAATTTATGATTTATCATAAATTAAACCAAGATCCTAATCCAAGTTATTAAAATAACTTTTCTAAAGTTTAATAATCGTATAATAGATCCAAGATTTCTAGATTTGCTTTGTCAACATATTTACATTTTAAAAAAAATAAGAATTGAAAACCAACTAATATATAAACAAAAGATGTGGCGCGTGAGGTCTACACCACATGTTTGACCTGCACCTCATATTTGGTTTTCTTTGTTTTCATATATTATTTATAAAACAGCCATCTTCCTCATTTGACACCTTGGAATTCCAATTAACACAATTTCAAAATAGAAAGCCATAAATCGTGGGGCTAATACCCAAAAAAAATGACCGCAAATAACAAGGTATGTTTCATTTGATACTTACAGGTCATGAAGCTCTTGATTAGTAGAGTCAACAAAAAGTCAACGTGCTTAGATTTATGAGTTATAGGGTGCTTGTCCGTGTAATTAGAGAGAGTAAAACTGGTATTCGGACAGGTCTATGCTTAGGGATGGTTTGATTTATACAGGTTTTGACGATTTAGAAAGTTTTAATTGTTTGGCCATCTAAGTCAAAAACGCGTCAAGATTTACACAAATATAGAAGGTTTCGGGCTGTAACATGCAATTAATCATGGAATGAGACGCGGAATTGAATGTGGGTAGAAAGATCACACTTTAATTTGGTCAAGGTTTCCAAAATTGAGCTTGATTTACTTGGTCAAAATTGAAGGCTTCTTGGTCAAATATTAGGGTCTGTACATCGAGTACAAGGAAAGAAGAAAGGGGAGTATGGGCCGGGTCATGGTCTATGTTTTGGGTTGGGACTTGTGGGCTGCTGACTTGGGCTGATGTGGACAAGCTTGGGCTCTGAAAGTATTAGATGGTTTGGACTTTGGGCTAAGAGGGTTGTTATGGTTGAGGTGGTTGTTGCTTTGCTGTATTGTTGTCTCAATACAACAAACAAACTAAAATCATTTTTTTTAATCCGAATAAAAAAATATTATTTATTATTATAACTATTACTAATGTGTGTATATGTATGTGTGTATATATGTATATATATCCAAACCTAACTAGATAAGTTTCTTGGTAATCAAATTTAATAGGTCTTGTTTATAAGATATTGGTTTATAAATGGAGGTTTATGAGTCAAGTATAATAGATGGCACGAATGAATAGGGTCAAATATAATGACGACACCTCACGAATAAGTTGAAATAAAATAGGAGAAGTGCAAGGAGCGAACTTGAAATTTATTATATAGAGAAAATACAATACATGTAACGTAAAATCATGCGATGTTAGAGTCTCCCCTACTTTTAGGAACTTCGTCCCGAAGTTGGAGTTGGATAGTCTGCTGGAAAAAGTGCAGGTATTTGGTACAGGCTAAGGTGTCCTTGGTAAGAGTTTAAGGGCACTAAACTGTAAGTTTCAAAAATGCACAAGATGACCATCAAGGCTAAATGGACTGTTAAATAATTAAGGTTTTTTAATTAAGTACCTACCAAAAACCTTGATAGAATTTCACACTACCTTAACGTACCTGTAAATTCATGAGTACGTTCCAGACCGGAATTATCAATTTACCTTACATTAGGGTTTTATGTCCTTCTATGAAGCTAATCTAACAACACATTAAAGCAAATAAGTTTCACAAGAAGATGACACAACAAACACGTTGGGTTACAATGAGACGTTATCAACGAAATGAGGCTATGTAATAATGAGGTCAATTACATTGGTTTGCAACGACTTGCAAGCATAACAACAATTTAAGTATGGGCTACCACTCACCCGGGGAGCCCTTTAAGTGAGATGTTTGTCTGTGTTGAGTGGATAAATGTAGTAATTGTTTTTCATAGATCAACATGCAAATTGATAATACACACATGCAAGCAAGTTTGTAATTACGACAACCATTAAGTATAAGTGTGATCTTAGTTGACTATAGAAAATAGTTCATATTTGGCCAGCCATGTTTACGAGTATCATGAATAATTAAATGTTCAAAGAAAATCAAATTAAGAAAAATCAAGTTTCATATAACAAACAATTATGTTATTAGAAAAGTTCTGTAGGATCAAGTATCAAGTTTTTAATAGTTTGGTTTTCATGGAAATCAAGTCCAAATGTTTCAATAAAATGTAAGGTAGAGTCTTAAATTTCTGCGATTAAAATAAACGTAACCAAATATGATAAATTTCCAACATGCGTTCGTACATAATAGTATGCAAGGAAATTTCTAGATGTTATATGCTTATGAGTACGACACAATTGGGTACAAAATGATAATAGGATCAAGAAAATGAAAACACAGGTATTGGATTCTTAAGTCTTAAGAAGATTCCATCCATGGCTTAGCCACTGGCGTTAACGTCATCCTGACCAGTTGCTTCGTTGATATTGATATTGAAAGCTCGTCCATGTGCCACATGGTTTACATTATTCAATTCAGGGCATTGATGCCGCATGTGTTTAGGGTCTCCACAATTATAACATGCCCGGCCGTTAGTAATCATCAGTGGTTCCTGAGCAGCTATTTGATGATTATCTTGTGTCCTAACCATTACACGACAAGTAGTGGCAAAGTGTCCAAACCTTCCACATATAGTGCATTGACGACATGGAAGATTTGCATGGTGATGATACTTGCAAGTATTGCATTGAGGATGGACTCCCGTGTAGGCTTTCTTGATAGGAGGTTGAGTCACAGGATTCACAACAGCATGGTTCTGATTATCGCCCATTCGTTTCTTAGAGTTCGAAGAAGTAGTGGCGGCCTTTGCTAAAACAGTCTTAGATGGTTCTACGACATGGGTGGTTTTCTCAGCAGACGTCTTGGTGCCCTTCCTAACCAAGTGTCCTTTCTTTATGTGTTTGTCTGTTAAAGTGGCTGCGAGCTGAATTGCTTCTTCTACCGTAGCGGGCTTGCTACCAGGGCCAGTATCCTGAATTAGATCAGGTAAACCCTCAATATACTTCTCAATTTCTCGAGATAGCGGGGTAACCATATGAGGAACAAGTAGGCTGAGTTCATGATATCTGGTAGTATACACTAGGTTTTCTCCACTGTCTTGTTTCAGCTCATAAAATTGATCCTCTAACTTTTTGATTTCATTTCTAGGGCAAAACTTTGCAGTCATTAACTCTTTAACTTCCTGCCAAGTCAGTGCTAAGGCAACTTCAGTGCCCCGGTTGAGTTTTTCGCCGTTCCACCAAGTTAATGCCTCTTTTTGAAGGACACTGGTGGCATAGCGAATGCGGAGTTCGTTAAGACACTCGCTGTTCACAAAGGTGCTCTCCATGCTTTCGAACAACTGGAGAAGGCCAGTAGCACCCTCCTCACCAGTGAATTTTGTTGGCTTGCAAGAGTTAAAGTGTTTGAAAGTGCACCGAAAATAAGTCGCACCCTCTGTGTTGGCACTGTTACTGTTCTGGGTTAATTCATTAACAAGATTCGGGATTACTGCAGCAATTTGCTCAGCTACTAAGGCTGCGAGGCGACGATTGGAATGTTGTCCAGAAGCATGGACAGTGCGTCAGCTGGAGTTGCAAAGCATGCGGCGTGCAAACATCTAACCAATGAATAATTGTGAGATTGGGATCAATATTTGAATAAACATAAAGCAAGGAAGTGTAATGTAATTTGTATGGTTGCACAAATGATTATGGAAGTATGAAATTGTATGCAAGATATCAACATGAAAATTATGAAACACTGAATGGAATCGAGATATTGAAAACTTGCCTAAAACACTTGGATTGCCCTTGTCTAGCTATAAAGCCCAACAAGAACGTTGAATTTTCAAAGGAATTGAAGTCAATGGAGGTCAAAGAAGACATGCTTTAGCCTATAAGTGGACACTCACTCCAGGAATCCCCAGGTAAGCATAACAGGTCCGTCGGTTGATTCGGATTCATACGCTATGCTTGCCTATGCCAGAAAACCCAGTGTATAGGCATCCACCTTTCCAGATTGCACGTGTTCCATCACACACATTAAACCTCAATACTTTGAAGGAGTATTATAAAGTTAATGAAATGAAAGTAGGCATCATGCCTAAGTGTGTCCTCATGAAAGGTACTGCTCCCGTTCCATAATGATGTAGACTACCACTCCATGTAGGGCACCTCCTCGAAGCACCATGATGAAAGATGAAGAATAGAGAGAGAAGAGGGGGAAAAATAGAGGAATGTAGGTTGAGGGAAAGGAGTGAAATAGAAATTTAGGAAATATTATACATGCAAGTTGAAGCTCGGTTATAGTCTAGGCCATTTTATCTAATAACCTAGTTCCCTATAACCATGGCTCTAATACCAATCTGTAACACCCCAACCGATGGCGGAATCATCGAGGTGTCACATAGTGACGATTGTTGTAAGTGCATTATTCATGTATGTCCCCAGCTAGTGATCCAGTACTGAATGTCGAACGTTCAGATAATCAGAAAAACGACCAAGAATTTAGCTTAAGTATACATTCGACCAGTCAGATGGTCGAATGTAGTTTGTCTGGTCGAATGTAAATTGAATGAGGAAGAAGGTTTCATTCGAACCCTTAAAAGGGTCGAATGAACACCACCTTCGACCATACAAAAGGTGCGAAGGTGGAAGTATATATAAAGGGAAAAGTTTGTAATTTTGAGTTAGTTATCATTTTGAGCCTTTTCCCTAGAGTGTGTATGTGTGTTTTTCTCTGTATTAGGTCTAAGATTTCATTTGTAAACATCTTGATTAGATCTAATACAAAGATTAAAGTTATGGAAATTGCTCGGTGATTCGTTATCTGTTTTCATCACGATCTTTATCGTTTATTTCTGAATCATTTTGCACGATCGTTGAGGATTCCGCACCCTACGGTTGATATTCGTGAGATAACGTTTCTTGATTACGATCCTAAAACGGATTTACAAGTGGTATCAGAGCATAGGCTCGATTTCACGATTGCAAATTGATTTGAATTGGTGAAAACAGATTAGAATTCAGGTTCTAAAGATCAAAACCCTAGAAATTTTGAAGCTTTTCATAAAAATATGGTTTTTGATTAAATTGGAGTTGAATTAGGTGTTGATTTCAAAAATTCTTTCACAAAAACTTGTCTAAAATCAATTCCGCACAAAACCTATCCAAAATCATTACATTTGGTGAAAATTTTGTTAAAAACCGTTCAGTTTCGTGTTCTTGAGGTCCAAGATGATGAACAGGTCTGCAAGGGGCGAATGTGCAGAGAATCTGTGAGTACGTGAGGGCGAAAGTAGGATTTAGGTCGAACCAAGGAGATTTTTTGGTCAAAAGTGCATATTTTTGGTCGAACCTAGATTTGTTGTGTTGCTTTTTCACCTTCGGGTCATATATTCCACATTCGGGTGATCGGGGGTACGAAAGTGGAAAAAGGAGGGACGAAAGTGAAACCTTTTGGTCGAACGTAGAGATTATTACTTACTTTCTACATTCAGGTCAGATTTTGAGGACGAAAGTGAAGGAATTTCCACATTCGTACTCACATTTTCATTGACAAGGGCGAACGTAGAATTTTAAGGTGTAAAAAAAGTGAAGGAAAACCTTTTGGTAAGGCTGTTTTTTTTTTTTAGAAAATTTTTGAAATAATATTTGTTGAAAAATGATGAATTACTTGGCTATGTCAAGAACTGATGAACAGATAAAAGCTGCAATGCAACAAAAGCTAACATGGGAACAAGTTGTTGCATCTAAGATTCAACAATCTGTTACACAACCAGCTGTGCAACCAACTGATAAAATGACTAATGTGAATGAGTGTGTTAACAGAGAAAGTGTTAAAAGTAATATTGTGTGTCTTGTCAAACAAGTGGGGAATGATGATTCAAGTGAATTGTCAGAGAGTGTCTTGAGTTCTGATACGGATTCAGAACAGAGTGAAACAAGAGAGAGTGATATCTCAAATATTGATGCAAAATCTGATAATGGTAATAAATCAGATGATGAGGTAAGATCTAGTATTGACTGTGCTAGTTGTTCTGAATGTGTCAAGTTGAAATGTGAATTGATGACACTTATTAAGGACAAACAGAACCTAGCAAATGAACTAGAAAATTGTCAAAACCAAAATAAAGTTTTTGAAAAGAATGAAAAAGATTTGTTAAATAAAATTGAATCTTTAGAGCAAGAAATTTTAGAAATAAATAAAAGTGTTTCAATGAATAACACCACATCAGAGTTGAAAGACATAACATCTTGTGTTGAAGTTTCAAACTCTGAGGTGAAGTCCGATTCTAGTCAGAAAAATAAAAATGTGGTAGTCATTTCAGAACCTGAGTCTGAAGAGAAAACCATATTTAAATTTCCTGATGGAATGGAAGGATCCTATATGTTGGTAGGACATGACAAGTTGATTCTCAATAAAGATTTTCCAATCGATAATATCGAACAATCTTTACTTAAATGTATATATGTTGATAATATCGATTTGTTAAATCAATTTACAAATCAATTTGGGCATTTGTCGTTTGAACTAAATCCTAACCAACATGAGGATCAAAAGAAAAACATTGAAAAGAAAAATGTTGAAAATAAGAAAGGTTTTAAAGTAAAAGGACCGAAACCAAACAAATCGAAAGGAAATGATCAGATGAAAAACTCTCATCAAAAGAATTCAAGAATTTTTTCATCTAGATCATATGACTCTTATGATTATTCATATACCTCTCGATTTGATGGTTATTGGAGAAACAACTCACCACAGTATTTTCATGGTTATGTTGAATGGAGAAGCTGTTTTGAATGTGGTGAAGTTGGTCATATTGCTGCTCATTGTCCCTACTGGTATTGGGATGAAGGGTATGCATGTGATTTTGTGGAAAATAGGTCTTGTTGTAACTGCGGAGAATGTGGGCATTTAGTTGCTTCCTGTCCGTATGTTAAACAGAAAAAGACCGAAGTGAAATTTGCTAAAAATTCAGGCAATGTCAAAAAATCTGTATCCCCAAAATCAATCAAGAAACAAAAGGGGAAACAGGTTGTGTATGACAATCGTAACAAGATTGCCTTGAACAAAAATGTAGATAGTGAACGGGTTGCTAAGGTAAGGGGGAGTTCTAAGGCTAAGCCTAAGAATAACTCTAAACCTGGATCTTTATCAGTTAAGTCTGAGAAGGTTCCAAACAAGGTTCAGAAGCAGGTGTCAAACATGAAACCTGACAAGTCAACAATCAAAACAATTTCAACAAAATCTAAAATAAATTCTGAACGTGTTTGGAATCCCAAATCACTTTCTAAATCAATAGCAATTTCTACTTCAAATCAATCCATTGAAAAACCAATTGATTTTTCAAAAGGAGAATGGATTGATGTTCCAAGGATTGATGACCTTGGACGACCCATCATTGTGAAGGGATGGGTGCCTCTCTCCTACTAATTGTTTAACAAGTGTGCAGGTGGTTCCAGACAGACCTATTAGCTATCTTTGATAGTTGATAGTGGAGCATCTGTATACACGCTATTTATTGGAGAGGTGATGGTCAAGGAAGGGATTTTGAGAAAGAAAGAATGATGTCAACAGAGAGGAGAGTGTTTGTCGTCTGTTTCCTACTTGTGAAGCCGGAAAATGTTGCAATCTCGTGCAATTGCTTTCAGGTTTTGGATTTCTACAACAGATGCGACAAAACGGTTTATTCTAAACTATATTATCTTTGTTAATGATTTTACTAATTTGAAAGATCTTTGTGAGTAAAGTAATCTGAGTGGAAAAATGGTTTTTGAAACTCAACGAGTAAACCTCATCGGATATCATTTTATTTTGTTTTTCTTCAAAAGTTTAAAAAGTCAAAAAATATGCTTATTTTTAGATTTTTTAGGGGGAGAAAATTTCAGAAAAAATCAAAAAAAAAAAAAAAAAAAAAAAAAAAACAGAAAATTGATCAAAAAGAGTTTTTGACTGATTGTTCCAATACTGATTTGATCCTCTTACCGGAAAATTCGCAAAAATATGTTCAGTTTACTTTTATGCACTTTCATTTGAAAATTCAAAAAGATTTTTGGTGTGTTTTAGCATAAAATTTGAAAAATCAAAATATTTTTTTTTACATTATTTTTGATAACCGATGAAGGGATACTTAATGTGAATACTCAGATACTTAAAAGTTGAAAAAGACTACAGATTTTCAAGTTTCTGGTGCGTATTAAAAATGTTTAATAGTTCAGGGGGAGAACTATTGTGGGTCAAAAGGAAAGTGAAGAGTACTTCCGAGATTTTTGTTGTGTCTAACGCTAGTTGTAGTTTGTGCAGTTTTTAGTAAATTTTTCTGCAGAATCAAACACAACAGGTGCACTACACAAGATTCATCGACAAAGTGTGTAACGGAACAAGACGCAAAACCTGAACATCAAGATCACCAGAACAACAGAAGCTAGTAAGAGGTTGTTAAAGAAATGATTGAAGATTGAAGAATTCAAGATTTGATGTCTGTCTTCATCTCTGGACCAACAAAAGACAAAGCCAAGATTTCTTGAGTCTGTCTGAGATTTGAAAGCTTACCGCAGAGATAGACAAGAACCTCGACACAAACGTGCATGAAAATGGAAAGTTTTCAACTCGTTCAAGATGATGATTGCAAGACTTGAAGAATTGATAGCTTTCTGATTTGGTACATCACTAGCTAGGTCCAAGGGGGAGATTGTAAGTGCATTATTCATGTATGTCCCCAGCTGGTGATCCAGTACTGAATGTCGAAGGTTCAGATAATCAGAAAAACGACCAAGAATTTAGCTTAAGTATACATTCGACCAGTCAGATGGTCGAATGTAGTTTGTCTGGTCGACTGTAAATTGAATGAGGAAGAAGGTTTCATTCGAACCCTTAAAAGGGTCGAATGAACACCACCTTCGACCATACAAAAGGTGCGAAGGTGGAAGTATATATAAAGGGAAAGGTTTGTAATTTTGAGTTAGTTATCATTTTGAGCCTTTTCCCTAGAGTGTGTATGTGTGTTTTTCTCTGTATTAGGTCTAAGATTTCATTTGTAAACATCTTGATTTGATCTAATACAAAGATTAAAGTTATGGAAATTGCTCGGTGATTCGTTATCTGTTTTCATCACGATCTTTATCGTTTATTTCTGAATCATTTTGCACGATCGTTGGGGATTCCGCACCCTACGGTTGATATTCGTGAGATCACGTTTCTTGATTACGATCCTAAAACGGATTCACAATTGTTCAAAAGCTCATGGTACTAAAATGTAAATATTTGATTATTGAATATTGTTTTACAACATGTGAAAATAAATACACGACAACAAAAATAAAGATAGTTGATTGATTTAATCTAAGTCCAAAGTTCTATGTGAAGCGTCAAGCAGCTTATCCTGAAATATGCACGGAAATAAATTTTGTAAACATATGATGTTGGTGAGTATTACCTAGCTTTGTAAATATAGTATAAGTTTAAAAAGCGGTACAATTCATGTGTCTAGCATCACCAAGGCATTATGTAAACATATAAGTAACCAAACAAGACAAGATCAAATGTAAAGTTGGTAAGGTAAAATTGATAATGAGCACCCTAACACGTGTCAAGTCTAAAAGAGCACCATAACATAAGTTATGTCTAAATGAGCACCGTAACATAAGTTATGTCTATATGTAAAGAGCACGATAACATAAGTTATGTCTAGATGTATGATTTTGTACGTAAGCTACATTCATGTTCAAACATAAAGCACAAAGATAAACAAGACACGTATATGAATTGTAAATGAAGAAAAATGTATGTGTAAGTGAATGTGCAAGTTTTGTATACATGTGCATGAATCACCCCAAAAGTGTAAAAACGAAAAAGGGGATAAGTAATACTCACCTTAGCAAAGTGTTAAGTCTTGTGGAATAGAATAAGTGTGATCCAACGTTGCCAAGTATCACCCTATGTTTAAGGTAATAAAATAAGTGCTAGGAATTTAAGGGTCGAAGTTTTCTAGTCTATAGGTATTCTAGGTTTTTCAAATGGGGAAAGATGATTGTTTAGGAATCAAATGATTTCATTGGTTTATTAATTGAAAAAAAATGGATATTAAATATCCAACTAATTAAGGACGATACATGCAAATATACTTGACCAAGATTAGTTGTAATAAACATAATAGTATGTAAAACATAATTTTTATAAACTTATTTTCTTGTTTAAAGATCAAATAAAATAAAATAATTTATTATATCAAAGTAAAGATGTTATAATTATTACGAGGTAACAATTTATGATTTATCATAAATTAAACCAAGATCCTAATCCAAGTTATTAAAATAACTTTTCTAAAGTTTAATAATCGTAAAATAGATCCAAGATTTCTAGATTTGCTTTGTCAACTTATTTGCATTTAAAAAAAATAACAATTGATAACCAACTAATATATAAACAAAAGATGTGGCATGTGGGGTCTGCACCACATGTTTGACCTGCACCTCATATTTGGTTTTCTTTGTTTTCATATGTTATTTATAAAACAACCATCTTCCTCATTAGACACCTTGGAATTCCAATTAACACAATTTCAAAACAGAAAGCCTATAAATCGTGGGGCTAATACCCAAAAAAAAAATGACCGCAAATAACAACGTATTTTTCATTTGATACTAACAGATCATGAAGCTCTTGATTAGTAGAGTCAACAAAAAGTCAACACGCTTAGATTTATGAGTTACAGGGGCTTGTGCATGTAATTAGAGAGAGTAAAACTGGTTTTCGGACAGGTCTATGCTTAGGGATGGTTTGATTTATACAGGTTTCGACGATTTAAAAAGTTTTAATTGTTTGACCATCTAAGTTAAAAACGCATCAAGATTTACACAAATATAGAAGGTTTCGGGCTGTAACATGCAATTAATCATGGAATGAGAGGCGGAATTGAATGCGGGTAGAAAGATCACACTTTAATTTGGTCAAGGTTTCCAAAATTAAGCTTGATTTACTTGGTCAAAATTGAAGGCTTCTTGGTCAAATATTAGGGTCTGTACATCGAGTACAAGGAAAGAACAAAAGGGAGTATGGGCCGGGTCATGGTCTATGTTTTGGGTTGGGACTTGTGGGCTGCTGATTTGGGCTGATGTGGACAGGCTTGGGCTCTGAAAGTATTAGATGGTTTGGACTTTGGGCTAAGAGGGTTGTTATGGTTGAGGTGGTTGTTGCTTTGCTATATTGTTGTCTCAATACAACAAACAAACTAAAATCATTTTTTTTAATCAGAATAAAAAAAATATTATTTATTATTATAACAATTACTAATGTGTGTATATGTATGTGTGTATATGTATATATGTCAAAACTTAACTAGATAAGTTTCTTGGCAATCAAATTTAATAGGTCCTGTTTATAAGATATTGGTTTATAAATGGAGGTTTATGAGTCAAGTATAATAGACGGCACAAATTAATAGGGTCAAATATAATGACGACACCTCATGAATAAGTTGAAATAAAACAGGAGAAGTGAAAGGAGCGAACTTGAAATTTATTATATAGAGAAAATACAATACATGTAAAGTAAAATCATGCGATGTTAGAGTCTCCCCTACTTTTAGGAACTTCATCCCGAAGTTGGAGTTGGATAGTCTGCTGGAAAAAGTGCAGGTATTTGGTACAGGCTAAGGTGTCCTTGGTAAGAGTTTAAGGGCACTAAACTATGAGTTTCAAAAATGCACAAGATGACCATCAAGGCTAAATGGACTGTTAAATAATTAAGGTTTGTTAATTAAGTACCTACCGAAAACCTTGATAAAATTTCACACCACCTTAACGTACCTGTAAATTCATGAGTACGTTCTAGACCGGAATCATCAATTTACCTTACATTAGGGTTTTATGTCCTTCTATGAAGCTAATCTAACAACACATTAAAGCAAATAAGTTTCACAAGAAGATGACACAACAAACACGTTGGGTTACAATGAGACGTTATCAACGAAATGAGGCTATGTAATAATGAGGTCAATTACATTGGTTTGCAACGACTTGCAAGCATAACAACAATTTAAGTATGGGCTACCACTCACCCGGGGAGCCCTTTAAGTGAGATGTTTGTCTGTGTTGAGTGGATAAATGTAGTAATTGTTATTCATAGATCAACATGCAAATTGATAATACACACATGCAAGCAAGTTTGTAATTACGAAAACCATTAAGTATAAGTGTGATCTTAGTTGACTATAGAAAATAGTTCATATTTGGCTAGCCATGTTTACGAGTATCATGAATAATTAAATATTCAAAGAAAATCAAATTAAGAAAAATCAAGTTTCATATAACAAACAATTATGTTTTTAGAAAAGTTCTATAGGATCAAGTATCAAGTTTTTAATAGTTTGGTTTTCATGGAAATCAAGTCCAAAAGTTTCAATAAAATGTAAGGTAGAGTCTTAAATTTCTACGATTAAAATAAACGTAACCAAATATGATAAATTTCCAACATGCGTTCGTACATAATAGTATGCAAGGAAATTTCTAGATGTTATATGCTTATGAGTACGACACAATTGGGTACAAAATGATAATAGGATCAAGAAAATGAAAACACAGGTATTGGATTCTCGAGTCTTAAGAAGATTCCATCCATGGCTTAGCCAGTGTCGTTAACGTCATCCTGACCAGTTGCTTCGTTGATATTGATATTGATATTGAAAGCTCGTCCATGTGCCACATGGTTTACATTACTCAATTCAGGGCATCGATGTCGCATGTGTTTTGGGTCTCCACAATTATAACATGCCTGGCCGTTAGTAATCAGTAGTGGTTCCTGAGCAGCTATTTGATGATTATCTTGTGTCCTAACCATTACACGACAAGTAGTAGCAAAGTGTCCAAACCTTCCACATATAGTGCATTGACGACATGGAAGATTTGCAGGGTGATGATACTTGCAAGTGTTGCATTGAGGATGGACTCTCGTGTAGGCTTTCTTGATACGATCCAAGTCAACAGTCACAATAAACGACAACTATATGATATGAAAACAACGTAAACTGCCCATTAAGTTTCAAAATCATTCCAACACAGCAGAAGCATAAAATGTTATTACAACCCAAAAGTAAAACATAAAGTCTGAAAGCGTTTAATGAACATGCATATGAATCCTAGACGCCGTGAGACTCCGTGCGCCTATCGACAACTGCTACCTTAGTGACCTGAGACAAACATGCTAAAAACGTCAGCAAATAATGCCGGTGAGTTCACAGGTTTTTCATGAAGACCGACTCCAAAAGATTCGATGAATACCCTTGGCCAAACTAGGCCACATGCATGCAAATCATATGAATACCTATCACTACTGCGATTGGAAAACCATTACTGAACTCGAATACTATGAATACATGAATACTGTACGAATGAATACTGAATAATGAATACCTAAGAGGCAACATGCACCAGTCCGACCTCTAGTAAGACTAGTGGGGCCGGTCACGCCCAAATAGATCTATTCACATTTCCCCCGTTGTGCATCCCCGCACATTCATGATTTTCCCAGGGACTTCCAAAGATCGCATAGTAACTCAAATGAATACTCCAGAACATAATGAATACATGAAAACAGGCGACCTATCAATGAGTTTAAGTAAGTGTATTGACTACTAACCCGAAGGTTAACTAGTCCCCGATTGTCCAAATATTGACTATGTGTGTTTAGAAATGTGTTTGAGTGTTAACCGGACATGCCGGATAGACCTTACATCCCGTTGGTGACCCATTAAATCAATTAATCAAGTACATATGATTAACACATAAGTTTCAAGCATACAACACTTAGTTTTCATCAAAAAAACGTACATATGATGTTGTAAGGTCGAATCAACATAAAACAGGACCAGGTTCGACCCAAACAGCCTTGGTTCGACCCCCAGTAAGCTCCTTCGACCCCTACTTAAGTCATACAACCCATTACAAGTTCATTCGAACCTAACACATGTTTATTCGATCTTAACATGTGTTAATTCTACCTAAATCAAGTTTGTTCGACCTAACTGAATCACATTCGACCTAATTGAAGCTAGATTCGACCCCTGTACCCTACCTTTGACCTCACGTTGGTCGAAGGAGTGCCAGGTTCGACCCCTGTAGTAACATTCTTCCTAAAACGCATCAAATCGCATCAAAACTATTCGAAAACATCACGAAACATCAAAAAACACTGCAGTCAAGTATGAATAGTGAGAATTCGTTTTAGGATCGTAATCAAGAAACGTGATCTCACGAATATCAACTGTAGGGTGCGGAATCCCCAACGATCGTGCAAAATGATTTAGAAATAAACGATAAAGATCGTGATGAAAACAGATAACAAATCACCGAGCAATTTCCATAACTTTATTCTTTGTATTAGATCAAATCAAGATGTTTACAAATGAAATCTTAGACCTAATACAGAGAAAAACACACATACACACTCTAGGGAAAAGGCTCAAAATGATCAACTCTTAACCAAAATTACAAACTTTTCCCTTTATATATACTTCCACCTTCGCCCTTTTTGTATGGTCGAATGTGGAACTTTTCCACATTCGACCCTTTCATTTGGTCGAAGGTGTAACCTTCTTCAACATTAATTCTACATTCGACCAGTTATAAACTACATTCGACCATCTGATTGGTCGAATGTATACTTAAGCTAAATTCTTGGTCGTTTTCTTATTATCTGAACCTTCGACATTCAGTACTGGATCACTAGCTGGGGACATACATGAATAATGCACTTACAATCTCCCCCTTGGACCTAGCTAGTGATGTACCAAATCAGAAAGTTAACAATTCTTCAAGTCTTGATCTTATCGTCTTGAACTACTTGAAACTTTCCATTTTCATGCACGTTTGTGTCGAGGTTCTTGTCTATCTCTGTGGTAAGCTTTGAAATCTCAGACAGACTCAAGAAATCTTGGCTTTGTCTTTTGTTGGTCCAGAGATGAAGACAGACATCAATCTTGATTTCTTCGATCTTCAATCTTTTCTTTAACAATCTCTGACTAGTTTCTGTTGTTCTGGTTCTAGATGTTCAGATTTGGGTCTTTTTCAGTTACACACTTTGTCGATGAATCTTGAGCAGTGCACCTGTTGTGTTTGATTCTGCAGAAAAATTTACTAAAAACTGCACAAACTACAACCAGCGTTAAACACGACAAAAATCTCAGAAGTACTCTTCACATTCCTTTTGACCCTCAATAGTTCTCCCCCTGAACTATTAAACATTTTTAATATGCACCAGAAACTTGAAAATCTGTAGTCTTTTTCAACTTTTATGTATCTGAGCAATCACATTAAGTATCCCATCATCGGTTATCGAAAATAAAGTAGAAACAAAATATTTTGATTTTTCAAATTTTATGCTAAAACACACCAAAAATCTTTTTGAATTTTGCAATTTTTGACGAGAAATATAAAATGCAGAAATGCAAAGATAAAACAGTAAATGTTTTGGGATTTCCGGTAAAGGGATCATATCAGGTAATGAGAAATCTGATCACACCGTTGATCTTTTTGATTATTATCATTAAAGACAATGTGTGATCTGGCAACTGCTGATATTGTGATCCAGATAAACTCACATGCAGACTTTTGTGCAGTGCTTTAGACTGATACGATTATGTATAGTAGAAACATAATTGCCTGTGGTTCCCATGCACACGACATACTCCCGTATCAAGAAGTAAATGCACAAAGACTCATTGTAAAGCGTGATTATGCTTTTTTCGTCTGTAATTTACAAGGTATAACGCACAGAGGTATACAGGTCAGCAAATTAATGCAGCAAAGTAACATGTGCACTCTACCAGGTTGAGTACTGATATCAATCATGATTTGCATCAGTGATTAATACGATGTAATAGATAATCTTTGATTATCATAAAACATGGAAAGTTCCTCAATTCGGTAAATTTAGGATTTGGCATAAAGCTCTTTTATAAAGACACCCTATCTGATCTAGGTCCGTAATGACCCAAAACCTCCGAGTTTTGTACAAATACACTATCAAACGAAATTACGGTACTAAGACCATATGCCCATGAGGAGTTCATCCACACAACAATTCGTTTGATATGTATGAATCAGGCACGCAGTATTAGGTCTACGAAGCCTATCAGTACATCACATAGACTCAGACACACGCCCTATATAGCATTACATTTCTTTAGAATGTGTTAGATCCCCACTGATGTACTATCATTTCCCCTTTTTTCTCCCGGAAAACTCATTTTGGATTTTCTAAATTTTTAATTTTGATTTTCTGAAATTTTCTCCCCCTAAATATCTAAAAATAAGCATATTTTTGGATTTTTCAACTTTTGAAGAAAAATAAAATGATATCCGATGCAGTTTACTCATTGAATTTCAAAAACCATTTTCCCACTCAGACTACTTGACTAACTTTGTTGAATCTGTTATAGAAATACAAAACCTGAGAGCAATTGCATGAGATTGCAATGTTTTCTGGCTTCACAGGTAGGAAACAGACGACAAACACTCTCCTTTCTTTTGACATCATTCTTTCTTTCTCAAAATCCTTTCCTTGACCTTCACCTCTCCAATAAATAGCTTATATACAGATGCTCCACTATCAACTATCAAAAGATAACTAATAGGTCTGTCTGGAACAACCTGCACACTTGTTAAACAATTAGCACGAGAGAGGCACCCATCCCTTCACAATGATGGGTCGTCCAAGGTCATCAATCCTCGGAACATCAATCCATTCTCCTTTTGAAAAATCAATTGGGTTTTCAATGGATTGATTTGAAATAGAAATTGCTATTGATTTAGAAAGTGATTTGGGTTTCCAAACACGTTCAGAATTTATTTTAGACTTTGTTGAAATCGTTTTGATTGTTGACTTTTTAGATTTCTTATCTAAAACCTGTTTCTGAACTTTGTTTGGAACCTTCTCAGACTTAACTGATAAAGGTCCAGGTTTAGATTTATTCTTAGGCTTAGCCTTCAAACTCCCCCTTACCTTAGCAACCCGTTCACTATCTACATTTTTGTTCAAGGCAATCTTGTTACGATTGTCATACACAACCTGTTTCCCCTTTTGTTTCTTGATTGATTTTGGGGATACAGACTTTTTGACATTGCCTGAATTTTTAGCAAATTTCACTTCGGTCTTTTTCTGTTTAACATACGGACAAGAAGCAACTAAATGCCCACACTCTCCGCAGTTATACAAGACCTATATTCCACAAAATCACATGCATACCCTTCATCCCAATACCAGTAAGGACAATGAGCTGCAATATGACCAACTTCACCACATTCAAAACAACTTCTCCATTCAACATAACCATGAGAATACTGTGGTGAGTTGTTTCTCCAATAACCATCAAATCGAGAGTGACTTTGAGAATCATAAAAGTCATGTGTTCTAGGTGAAAAACTTTTTGAATTCTTATGATAAGAGTTTTTCATCTGATCATTACCATCCGATTTGTTTGGTTTTGGTCCTTTTGTCTTTTGATTTTTCTTTTTGTTCCCAGACTGATCCATTTTATTTTCATGTTGGTTAGGACTGAGTTCAAAATGTAAATGATCAAATTGATTTCTAAATTGAGTTATCAAATCATTATTATCGACAAAAATACATTTAAGTAAAGATTGTTCAATATTATCAATTGGAAAATCTTTGTTGAAAATCAATTTGTCCTGTCCTACCAACATATAGGATCCTTCAATTCCTTTAGGAAATTTGAATATGGATTTTTCTTCAGATTCAGTTTCTGAAGTGACAACCACATTTTCATTTTTCACTTCAAGTTTTGATTTCACTTCAGAATTAGGATCAACAACACAAGGTGTTGTGATTTCCAACTCTGATGTGGAATTATTCTTTGAAATGGTGTTATGAAGTTCTAAAATCTCTTTCTTAAAAGATTCAATTTGATTCATAAAATTTCTTTCATTATTTGCCAAAATTTTATTTTCAATTTGAAATCTTTCAAGTTTATTTATTAAGTGCTGTTTGTCCTCAAGAAGTTTCAGCACTTCATTTTTCAATTTGACACAATCAGAATAGTTAACATATTCAGATTTTAAAGTTACCTCATCATCTGCATTATTACCATTTTCAGAATTGCCATCAACATTTGATGTATCACTTCCTCTTGATTCACTCTTTTCTGAACTCGTATCAGAACTCAAATCACTCTCTAACAATTCACTTGAATCATCATTCCCTACTTGTTTGACAAGACACACAATATTACTTTTAACACTTTCTCTGTTAACACACTCATTCACATTAACCATTTTATCAGTTGGTTGCACAGCTGGTCGTGTAATAGATTGTTGAATCTTAGATGCAACAACTTGTTCCCATGTTAGCTTTTGTTGCATTGCAACTTTTATCTGATCATCAGTTCTTGACATAGCCAAGTAATTCATCATTTTTCAACAAAAATTATTTCAAATTTTTTCTAAAAACAGGCTAATTTTCGAAATTTTTTTACACCTTAAAATTTGAAAAATATTATACGAATATTCGTAGGTTCGAATGTGGAAGTAACCAGTCTTATTCGACCTTTTACAAGGGTTGAATGTGTCTCAGTCTTGGTTCGACCTTAAAAATCAAAATCTTTGAAAATCAGATTCTACGTTCGTATATTACGAATGGGCGAAGGTGCACAAATGTTCACGTTCGACCGCTTAAGAAGATACGAATGTAGAAAATAACAGACTCAAATCACTTTCGACCGTTCAAACCCACGTTCGACCGTTTGAAAATCCTCTTTCGACCGTCCGTTTGGTCGAATGAAACCAAAATGGTCGAATGAACAAAATCACACTGATAAACTCTAGGTTCGACCAATTAACACTCCACGTTCGACCAAAAAATGCTACGTTCGACCCTCAAATCTCACATTCGACCGTTCTAGGTCTGTTCATCATCTTCAACCTCAAGAACACGAATCTGGTCGGTTTTTGACAAAATTTTCACCAAATGTAATGAAATTTGATAGGTTTTATGCGGATTTGAATTTAGACAAACATTTGTGAAAGGATTTTTGAAAACAACATCAAATTCAACTCCAATTTAATCAAAAACCATGTTTTTATTAAAAGCTTCAAAATTTCTTGGGTTTTGATCTTTAAATCAGAATTCTAATCTGTTTTCATCAATTCAGATCAATTTGCAATCCTGAAATCGAGCCTATGCTCTGATACCACTTGAGAATTCGTTTTAGGATCGTAATCAAGAAACGTGATCTCACGAATATCAACCGTAGGGTGCGGAATCCCCAACGATCGTGCAAAATGATTCAGAAATAAACGATAAAGATCGTGATGAAAACAGATAACAAATCACCGAGCAATTTCCATAACTTTAATCTTTGTATTAGATCAAATCAAGATGTTTACAAATGAAATCTTAGACCTAATACAGAGAAAAACACACATACACACTCTAGGGAAAAGGCTCAAAATGATCAACTCTTAACCAAAAATACAAACTTTTCCCTTTATATATACTTCCACCTTCGCCCTTTTTGTATGGTCGAATGTGGAACTTTTCCACATTCGACCCTTTCATTTGGTCGAAGGTGTAACCTTCTTCAACATTAATTCTACATTCGACCAGTTATAAACTACATTCGACCATCTGATTGGTCGAATGTATACTTAAGCTAAATTCTTGGTCGTTTTCTTATTATCTGAACCTTCGACATTCAGTACTGGATCACTAGCTGGGGACATACATGAATAATGCACTTACAAATAGCATATCCCTACAAAACCCTACCAATTTTATTCCAAAATCAATCCGTTTTAATACTTACCCAAAATGGCAAAATTATGGAAACGTCACATCATGCCTGAAAACTTACCCAATTAGGAAACTTTCTGAAATCATTCAATAATCAACTCAACATGTTCATATTATCATGTGAAGCAAAACCCCTGATCATATTTCCCATAATAACATCATGAATCCAATCCCTAAATCTATCAAAATCCCCAAAACGAGCAAAATATCATCATCCAACAATTGATAGCCTAAAATATCCAAAACCTATCATCCATAGCAGCCCTAGAACATTTCTATAACATCTATGCAGCACATAATCATCAACACATAACACACATAAAAAAAATCATTAACACAACATAACACATGTCAACTTGTATGAAAACTCATGTTTAATGGTTAGGTTTTGTTTAGAAAGATGTTAGGAAGGTTTTTAATTGTGAAAACTATCTTAAAACAGATCTGGACATTTGGGGTTTAATGAAAATGAATCAAAATGCTTTAAAAAGGAAATTGGATGAAGAACACACCTTAGATTTTTGTTTAGAAGATGTTTGTAGGTTAGATTATGAAAACAAGGGCAAAAACTCCTTCCTAATGATTAATGTTGCTAGAGAGTGTTTAGAGGCATTTTCGATTTGTGAAATGATGAAAAATGACAAAGTATTTATACTAAAGCCTGGTTCGACCCCATACATAGGTCGAATGAGACAATGGGAGGTCGAATGAAGTTATTAAACATCATAATGTCTGGTTCGACCCCCCTACAGGTCGAACCAAGACTGAGCATTTTTAGTTTTCCAGTTTTGACGTTTTAACGCATTTTAACACATCCTAGCACATGAACATGCAATCCTTGACATATGTTGAGCATATATAATCATGGATAATCATCCAAACACCGTTTAAACACGTATTTGTATATTATATACCATACAGATCAATTCATGTTTGTTACTTAATCTAATTCATATAATTCGCCAACAACGGGACTCATGACGTGTGTGTGTGATTAACCCAATGATCCTCCGAATCATTGAACCCTGGACAATACGGAATGTAATCTGACTCAACTGACCTAGTTAAATATGTTTGAATAAACGTTTTTAGCTAAGGTAGACTTATGTGTTTGTGAAAATGTTAACCTGAACATGCCGGGTGTCACATCATCCTCATGTTGAAAGAATTTTCGTCCCGAAAATTTCCCGAAGTCAAAGAGAATGAAATGATAAAAAAATAAAAAAAATTACCGGTCGTCACATCATCCCCCTGTTGAAAGGAATCTCGTCCCGAGATTCACTCAGCGTCAACAGTTATTAGTGCCGACCTAGCCCAAGTAATGTTTCCCTTGAGATGCAAACGAAACGAAAATCGTGAACGAAAGGTGATAATAACAGACACTCCATGCTGGGGAACCGCCTTCCCCGAGGTGAACACAAAACAAAAGACTCCTCCCGATCGAAGGCCTAATGGAGACTACTGTGATCGGTATAAATGACGCACTGGTACCGTTCAAGTAGCATCTCCAAAGGACCCATATCAAACCGAAGGACGCAAAACGATAACCAAGTCTAGTACCGAAAACACTCAAAGAATACGAAACGCCTAATGATGTGAATAAGGATAAAACCAAAGTGCAACGAATAACAAGAAGAGAAAACTCACCGGTAACAGTATCAGTATCCTGCTGGTTCTCCCTCGCACTGATGATGTAAGCACGACCAGTTCAACCACCACCATCGCCTTGCTTCATCTTAGGACAATCGCGCTTGAAGTGCCCGATATCTCCACAGTGATAACATCTCTGTTTCCCCTGAGGAGCGGTAGCAGTGTTAGTAGTAGTAGTAGTAGCCTGAGCCGGCTGTAGCTGAAGAGTAGTCCTACAGTCCTTAGCATAATGACCAAAACACTGAGACCGACGACAGCGGAACCTCTCACAATAACTTCAGTGGGACTGAAGGTTTCATCATACCGGTGATTGTGAGAGGTTTCGCTGTTGTCGGTGTCAGCGTTTTGGTCATCATACTAAGGATTGTAGGACTACTCTTCAGCAACAGCCGGCTCAGGCTACTACTACTACTACTACCATTGCTACCGCTCCTCAGGGGAAGCTGGGATGTTCCCACTGTAGTGATAATGGGCACTTCAAGCGCGATTGTCATAAGATGAAGCAAGGCGAGGGTGGCGGTCGAACTGGTTGTGCTTACATCATCGGTGCGAGAGAAAACCAGGAGGATCCTGATATTGTTACCGGTGAGTTTTTCTTTTCTTTTTATTCCTTGTACTTTGGATTTATCCTTATTCACATCATTAGGCGTTTCGTATTCTTCGAGTGTTTTCGTTATTGGACTTGGTTATCCTTTTACGTCCATCAGTTTGATGTGGGCCCTTTGGAGATGCTACTTGGATGGTACCAGTGCGTCTTTTATACCGATCACAGTAGTCTCCACCAGGCCTTCGATCAGGAGGAGTCTTTTGTTTTGCATTCACCTTGGGGAGGCGATTCCCCGGCATGGAGTGTCTGTTGTTATTATCTTTCGTTCATGATTCTCGTTTTGTTTGCATTTCGGGGACTCATTACTGTTGAAGCTGAGTGAATCTCAGGACAAGATTCCTTTCAATAGGGGGATGATGTGACGACTGGAAAAAAATTTCTTTCTTATCGTTTCATGCTCTTTGACTTCGGGAAATTTTCGGGACGAAAATTCTTTCAACACGGGGATGATGTGACAACCGGCATGTTCAGGTTAACATTTTCACAAACACATAAGTCTACTTTAGCGAAAAACGTTTATTCAAAAATATTTAACTAGGTTAGTTAAGTCAGATTATGTAGATGCATATTGCGACTAGTTGCTTTGGATAAACTAAATAAAGTGTTTTGTGCATAATCGTAGGGTCGAAGGAAGGTTTTTGAAGGGTCAAAGGAAGATAGAAGAGGTCGAAGGGAGAAGGTAACAGACTGAAGTTTGGTTCGAGCTTAGTGACAGGTCAAAGGAGCACATTCGACCTTGACGAGAGGTCGAATGTGGCCTTCTATATAAGCTGAAAATTTTGTTAAGCTTATAACTTTTGCCATTTGTGTTTGTGTGTCAGGTCTAGGTTCTCTCTCTGGGTTTTGACATTTCTGAACTTGACTTATACCATTATAAATATTATTTGTAATCAAGTTTAACAAGTTTTTAATGAGAATGGAAGTTGAAAAGGTAATTGTTTGTGTTTGATTCGATTCGTATCATTTTGTAAACATTCTAGGGTTTCCACACCTGGATTGTTAGACTTGTATGATCACATAAACGTTTTTATCAAAACCGATCCGTCTACAAAGTGGTATCAGAGCCTACGAGATCATACATCTACAAATTGATATGTTTTGAACTGAATTTGATCCAAAATTGTCCAAAATTTTTCTGTTTTGAAAGAACATTGATTTTTAATGGAAATTGATTGATTTGGATTGGATTTAATGGATAAAATCAAAAGTTTAATTCATTAAAGTTGATCTACATCAAATCCGTGACAAAACCTGATAAAGATCATCAAAATCTATAAACTTTTGAAAAATTTGGATCAAATTAACTGATTTTTGAAGAATAACTGTTTTTCAAATGGGTCAGGTCGAACCAGAGAGAATTAGGTCGAACGTGTGAGTTTTTGGTCAAACCAAGGTCATTTCAGGTCGAATCTGAGTATTTTAGGTCGAACCAAAACTTTTCTAGTTTGTTGTTTGTACATTCGACCAGTTGAGTTACATTCGACCTACCGGGAGGTCGAAGGAGAGTTTATTTGGTCGAAGGAGAGTCTTGTGTGTTACATATCTACATTTGAGTCTGATTTTAGGGGTCGAACCTAGCTGTTTTCTTCATTCGAACCCACATTGGCATTTCAGAGTTCGAACGAAGCTGATTTTGGGAAGTTTTTCTGTGTGTTTACATTTCGGACATCATGGATAACATGTGGGGATTTCCTATGACACTGAGGCCTGCAACAACACAGCAACAGCATGTTCCGATGAATCCATGGGTTGTAGCTTCTCGGAAGACGAACACTCAGTCATCTTAACCGATTAACTACCTTTCAATGAGTAGTTCGATACCACCACCTGTTACTCAACCTCCACAGCAACCAACGACTGATTATTGGGGCGTTGCAGCAGCAGCGGTACATTCTCAAACTACTAACGCTATTTCCATACTAATCAATGATTTGTCTTCAGGTAGTGGAAATCGCTCTCTGAAGCTGATGGACATTGCAGAGTACAATTAATGGCAAAAGAAGTTCAAGATATATCTTGAGGGCATGGGTTTGGAAGGAACTGAGGCGTGGCCGATGATTGCTAAACGGTATGCTCCTCCGTGTTTAGAGAATTCAGGTGAACCGATTTCACTTGACGGTTTATCTGAAGATGAGAAGAGAAGTTTGCAGTCGAGAAGAAGGCTTTTTCACAACTATCTCAAGCCTTGAGTACCGATCTACTACATCAGTTTGGATCGTGTACTACATCTAAGCAGCTTTGGGATATGTTGAAGAACAGTCACGATGGGAATGATAAGACGAGAAGATCGAAGGTGGAAGAGCTAAAGAAAGAGTTCGAAAACTTTAGCTACGTTGGGAATGAGACTTTGAAGGAACTTATTCCAAGATATTGTCATTTGTTATTTGAGTTGTCTAACTATGATATCAAGATTCCGATGTCTGAGTTGGTTGATAAATTTGCTGATTCACTACCACCATATTGGAATCAACATATTTAGGTCTTGAAAGAGAAAGATGCTTATCAGTATTGGACAATCAATTAGCTGATATAGAAGTTGGAGAACAAGGAGTTAGAGGAAAAGAGGAAAGCAAGACGATCACAATTCCCACAAAATCCGAAATTGTATAATGCTTTTTCATCTACTTCCGTGTCTAGTACAAATGTGGGAGGAAATGTTGCACCACATATAGCTTGTGTTTCTAGTGTTGTTGAACCACCAAGAAACCTAATTAACTATCTAGCACAAACATCAACCTATCCACCAAACTAAACCACAAATTCCTACATTCCACCTCAACCTTAAATGTTCACTGCATGCTACAAATCTAACACAAGCTTCATCAAGCCAAAGTCCGGTCGTGTTGGAAACTTCCAACATGAACAATGTTACTGTTGAAGTAGCTCAACAACACATTGCTTTGGTGTCAGCAATGGTTGCATCTTATAACGGACTTGTGGCGAGTTAGATTGGGAATAATAATCTGACAAATGAAGATTATGCAAAAATTGATAAGGAGGAGATGGAATTAATAGATATTCAATGGGCGTTCGCTAGTGTGATGAGAAGGGCTACAGAGTTCATCGAGAAAACAGGTAGAACTGATCTGGCCACCTCAGCTAATACCACATATGGATTCAACAAAGCCAAAGTTACATGAGAAAGTGTCTGAGGTGGTGATTGAGGAGATAGTTGATGACTCTTAGGTTTCTGTTGCTGAGCAAGTTGAAGAGCTTACTGATGAGAAGATTTCAGGAACTATTATTGATTCTGTTACTGATGTTCCTGATGAACCTGAATCTGTTTATTCCGATTCGGAAAGGGAAGCTGATTCGGAAGGGAGTGTTAATTCGTTGGATGATGAGATTGATCAGCTATTAGCCGAAGCAGATTTTTAGATGACAAGAAAATCATGCATTGTGGATGACACCTTCACTAAGATTGATTACTCGAAGTTCTTTGCTGGGAAGGAGGCTTATTTCGCGCTGATGGCTATGACAGATCCACCAAAACCGGTAAGTTCTGATTCTACCATTGACATGAATAGTGATAAATACTATGGTAGTTGCGATAGATTGACTGAGGAAAATAAGCAACTCAGGGTTAACCTTGAGAGAGCTAAAATCAACATTCAATCTTATCATAAGGATGCACATGAATTCAACAAAACACTTGAAGGGTATAAAAAGGACATTTCAGAATTAAAGAAAACGCTTGCTATAAAACAACTTGCCGTTAACAATTACATAAATGAGCTTGAAAACACCAAATTGGAAATGGCCACAATCAAGTGTTTTGCTGAGAAGGTCAATAAGAAGTTAGAAAGCTATAAACATATAGCATATGTTGTTAACCACATTATTGAAGAACCATCACAATCCGGTAGTGTAAACTACAAATCTATTCCTTCTCCAGTGTTGTTTGAGAATCATAATTTCAACACAGTAACACTGGAGAGTTCAGTTAAATCGGACTCCGCATTAGATAATGAATCTAATACTTCAAGTATTGGAGATCCACATTCTGATGTGAGACCGATACTCGGATTGAATGATGAGGTGGTGGTTGCAATTACTGATGACTCAGACACTGAAGATGAGAAATCTAAAGATGGTAGTAATATTCCTTTGGAAAATCACATCATTACAAATGAACCAGTATCACCTTCTCAGTTTTCTCATCCTCAAGAAAATGCTCATAGGGTGAATCAATCAGTGAAAAAGATTGAGAAAAAATGATTCAGTTGACAAACCCGTCAAAGTTTTCTATCGGATGGAAGCATCCGATAAGATAATCTCTGACGAGGAGTATCCAATAAAATTTGCAAACTATTCAAAGATTGACAAAATCTGGCAGGAGAGTATAATCTGGTTTCCTAAACATGAAAGGACCTATGACTTTCCTCCAGAACTTTTAAAGAAATTGCATTGTGATACTCCCAAAGAACCAAAAGTTCATGTCTCTGAATGCATTTTTCGAGCCGGCTTACTCAATGGATCCCGCTCCAATGATTTTAAGACAAAGTTGTGTTGATGATCAATTTCCGATCACTTCATATGCTAAGCCGGGTGCTAAAATTGTATTTGAAGAATACCGTGCGTGTTATAAATGCTGGGAGAGAGGGCATTTACTTGCTCACTGCCCATATGTGCGACACAAAAGGCACGAAGTTGAGCAAAAGCAGTCTTATCATAGTCCAGTCAATAATCATAGATATCCTCAAAGACACTTTATCCCTCAAAGACCACCTTTTTATAATCAAAGTCATTATTTTCAAAAGAGGGAAAATCGTCAGTTTGTCTATGATAATCGAAACAAGATTGCTATGGAGAAACACCTAAAGAAACCAATGGTGAACACAACTAATGACAAACAAAAGGTTTTTCCTAAACTTGCTGTTAAGTCAAAAGTTGGACCTGTTTCTGTTAAGTCAGAAAAGGTAACTAAGAAAGTTTCTTTTACGAAGGATACAAAAAACCCACTGAGACACAATAATCTCAGATTAGGATTCTTAAACGTTCCGAACAATCTTGGTCACCACTGGGTTCTCCAGGTGCTTCCACCTCAACTGCTAATGTCAAAGCTCGAGATGTGAAAGGTTTGAATGATTAGAAAAAGGTCGATTCTAAACCAAATGTTGTTGAAAATGAATCTTTTAAGTTTAACACTCAAAGACCTAAGACCAAGCAGGCTTGGGTCCCCTAAAAGATCTAATCATTTCTTTGATTGGTGCAGGGAGCTCCAACTGGCCGTGCAAGCAGTATTTGGATTGTTGACAGTGGAGCTTCTGGGCACATGACCAGAGACTTAACGCTATTATTCGACATCATGAATGTGAATGGAGGATATGTGGCGTTCATGGGAAATAAAGGCGGTTATATCACGAAGGAAGGGAGTGTTAGCAACGGGATAGTAAGTTTTGAGAGAATATCTTATGTGAAGCAAATCGATTATAATCTGTTGAGTGTCAGCCAAATTTGTGACAAACAGTTTTCTGTACACTTTGATGATAAGTCTTGCTATATTCTGAAACCCGGCTTCGTCATACCAAAAGAATGGATCATGTTGAGAGCACCAAGAGTGAACAATTTGTATATTCTTGATATGAGCAAGGCTATGACAACCCAGGGCCAAGTTACATGTTTTCTATCCAAAGCTACAAAATAAGAATCGATTATGTGGCACAGAAGGATGGGACATATTCATCTCAGAAAGATGAATCATTTGGTGAAGAACGGGCTTGTAATGTGAAGCATTTTCATCTCAATGATAAATGCGTGAGTTGCAAAAAGGGGAAACAACACAAACAGTCTCACAAACCAAAAAAAATGAATTCTGTAGATATGCCACTTGAGCGTTTGCATATGGATCTTTTCAGATCTGTCAAGCGTAAGAGTCATTCTGGAGAGCTTTACTGTCTTATGGTTACTGATGATTACTCGAGATTTTCATGGGTGATGTGCTTTCAACACAAAAGCGAAACATTCAATAATTTGAAGGTTCTGTTCGCCTGATTGGAGAATGTTTACGAATTGAAGATCAAAATAATTCATAGTAACAACGAAACGGAGTTTAAAATTTCTCAGATGGATGAACTTTGTGAAGACAAAGGAATTCATCATGAATATAGTGCTCTGTACACTCCACAACTGAACGGTGTTGCAGAAAGGAAAAACAGGACTCTCTTAGAAATGGCACGAACAATGCTTACACCTTGAATCATGTTTTAACAGTGAAGAAGTTTGGCAAAACTTCTTATGAACTTTTGAATAGACAAAAGCCAAATTTGGAGTATCTAGAACCGTTTGGGGCACCTTGTACGAGGTTGAATCCGACTGAGAAGTTTTTACCAAAAGCTGAAAAGGGATACTTTGTTAGATATGCAACCCTGCTCAAATGGGTATTCAACAAAAGAACTCGTCAGGTAGAGGAGTGGGCTAACGTTGAAGTACAACGATATACTCAGAACATACAAGGAAGTGGTACTGACTGGATGTTTGATTATAAATATTTCTTTGAATCATTCAATCTAGATAACTTAGTTGAAGAGGCTGTATCACGACTTTATTACGAGTGTGAAAACGCAGTGACATCACCGTTAGTGTGTCCGATCACCGTAACTCCTCCAGCAGCTTCTAATGATACCAATGTGCTAATGAAGAAGAGGTTTTTCAAGAAGCTTCGACCACTCTTGACTCATATGAATCGGAAGATGAAGATGATGTTACCAGTGAAGCTATTCTAGATCATGCTACGGAGGAACCACCAATGAACCCAAATCCAGATGTTGCGTCATCATCAAATATGGGTAATGATCTGGATACGGCAGAGAATCTAACTACTCAAACTGGAGTTCAAGTTCCTGATCATCCGAAATCTCGGATTCATCAGATTCATCCACTTGAGCAAGTTATTGGTGACCCCATAAGTAGTGTCGTGACGAGAGGACAACTTCGTCGAGCAACCTCACATGATAATATTGGAGCCCTAGCCCTTTATGCTAAAATTCAAAATTCTGGTTGTCAAAATGACTAGTTCTTTGCTTGTTATGTTTCGCAGCTTGAGCCGCGGACATACAAAGATGCTTTACTAGATAATGCCTGGGTTGAAGCAATGCAAGAGGAATTGTTACAGTTTCAGAAGCTGGGAGTTTGGACACTTACAGATTTACCTCCAGGGAGACAGAAGATTGGTACTAAATGGGTTTTTAAGTGTAAGAAAGATGATCGAGGGGTAATCTTACGAAAAAAAGCTCGATTGGTCATTCAGGGATTTGGCCAAACTAAAGGAATAGATTACAATGAAGTTTATGCACCTATAGCACGTATAGAATCTATCCGAATGTTTCTAGCGTGTGCTTCCTACAAGAAATTTAAGGTGTATTGAATGGATGTGAAGAGCGCATTTCTACATGGTCTGGTCAAGGAAGAGGTTTATGTTGGTTAACCACTAGGCTTTGAAGATCCTATCCATCGGGATAAGGTTTACATACTCAACAAAGCACTTTATGGGTTGCACCAAGCTCCACACCAATGGTATGAGGAGCTGAGCACGTACCTACTTTCTAAAGGATTCAAATGAGGTTTGGTAGACTGCACCCTGTTCACGAAAAGAACAGAGGGTGACTTGCTTCTAGTTTAGATTTTTGTTGACGATATTATTTTTGGTTCCACTAACGAACTTTTGTGTAGAGAATTTGAAAGAGTAATGCTGGAAAAGTTCGAGATGAGTGCAAGGGGGAAATGCAGTTTTTCCTAGGCTTGCAGGTGGATCAATTGCCAACGGGCATTTTCATACACCAGACGAAATATGTATCTGAAGTCTTGAGCCGGTTCCAGATGGAAGATTCCAAGCCTATGGATACCCCGATACAACCTAATCACGGGATTGGAGTTGACGCTAAGGGGGAGCTCATTGATCCATTCACTTATCGAGCCAAAGTCAGATCGTTGATGTATTTTACTGCATCTTGTCCAGACATTATGTTCGCAACATGTCTCTGTGCACGATTCCAATCAAAGCCGAAACAGAGTCATCTTACAGCAGTCAAACGAATCCTTAGATATCTGAGGGGTTGTCCGTCGAGAGGACTTTGGTACCCTAATGATGATAATTTTGACTTTGTTGCTTTCAGTGATGCAGATTTTGGTGGCTGTGACAAAGACAGTAAATCCACAATGGCTGGATGTCAATTCTTTGGGAGCAGGCTCGTGACCTGGCAATGCAAGAAGCAGACAGCGGTCGCTCTATATACTTGTGAAGCAGAATATGTAGCAGCTTCTAGTTGTTGTTCACAGGTTCCTTGGATTCAACAGCAGATGCGCAATTACGGTTTACAGTATCTTAAAACCCTAATTTATTGTGATAATGAAGTTGCCATAGCACTCACGAAAGACATGAACAATCACTCTAAAGCTAAGCATATCCGGATTAAGTATCACTTTATCCGTGATTGTTATGCTAAAGGGTTGATTGACATGGCCAAAATCCACACTGATTACCAGAGGGCTGATCTTTTTACCAAAGTTTTTGACAAATCGAGATTTGAATTTTTGCTAAAAGCTAATGGTGTAAAAGAACAACAGGACTAATCGTCACCTCGGTTTATCACTTTATTTATAGTTTTTACTGTTTTTAAAAAAAAATAAAAAATCAAAAAATATGTTTTACATTTTAGGGGGAGTCTTTAGTTTTTCAGATAAACCAAAAACATTGAAAAAGCTAAAAAGCCATAAAAATTAGAAAAACCCAAAATGATTTTCCACGATAAAAAGAGAAAATGATAGTACATCAGTGGGGATCTGACACATGCTAAAGAATTGAAGTGTTATATAAGGCGTGTGTTGAGTCTGTGTGATGTGCTGGCAGGCTTCGTAGACCTATTACTGCGTGCCTGATACATACATATCAAATGATTTGTTATGTGGATGAACACCTCACGAGCATATAGTCTTGGTACCGTAATTTCGTTTGATAGGGTTTGTATAAAATTCGGAGGTTTCGGGTCGTTATGTTATTAGTTATCTGGGGATAGCCTATCTAATCTTCTGTCGTAAGGTTTTACGGACCTAGATCAGTCAGGGTATCTTTATAAAAGAGCTTTAATGCCAAAACCTAAAGTTACCGAATTGAGGAACTTTAAATGTATGAAGATAATCAAAGATTATCTAATTCATTGTATCTAATCATTGATGTAAATCGTGATTGATATAAGACCTCAACCTGGTAAGAGTGTACATGTTACTCTGTAGCATTGATTTGCTGACCTGTACACCTCTGTGCCTCATACCTTGTAATTACAGATAACGAAAGCATAATCACGCATTACAATGGGTATTTGTGCAAATTTCCTTGATACGGGAGTATGTCGTGTGTGTGGGAACCACAGACAGATTAGATTATAATATACATAGCCATATCAGTCTAAAGCACTGCATTACAATCTGCATGTGAGCTTATGTGGATAACAATATCAGCCATTGCCGGAAATCACTAAAGATCAACGGTGTGATCAGATTTCTCAAAAAATGATATGATCCTCTTACCGGAAATCACAAAATGTTTACTGTTTTTTGTTTACATTTCTGCATTTTACATTTATTGCAAAATTATCAAAAACTCAAAAAGATTTTTAGTGTATTTTAACAAAAATTTCAGAAAATCCAAAAGATATTACATTTCTACTTTATTTTTTTATAACCGATGGTGATTGATATTGATTTTCTGAAGTTTGACAGACCATTTGAGTTTTGTGACATTTAAATGAAAAATGATGAATTTTTGAAGGTTAAAATGTTTGAAAATGATTAAACAGGATTCGATTTTGAGATTTGGTAAAAATTTCAGATTTCCAAATGCTCATTCGCCCCTTCGGTGGGTCGAAGGTGCATTTGAGTTTTCATTCGTGCCTATAATTAAGGTTGAATGATAGTGTTTTAATGAATTTTCTTCATTCGAACCCTTCAGCCTTCATTCGAGCCTTTCATTAGAGTCAAAGGAAGCTGAAGTTTCTCATCGAACCCCAACAATGGTCGAATGTAGAGGCCTATATATACCCAGTTCCTCATTCGAACCCTCATTCCAATTTTTTTTCAAATATCTGATTTGAGGAGACTATTTTGATTTTGACTTTATCATTGTGTTCCTGACATATTCCTGATCATTTTAATACCAAAATCACAGGTATTCATTGGATAATCATGTCAGAATCATCAAAATTGTTCCTCGAACCCTTAAACAACAAATTGGACATCTATATGTGTTGTTTTGTTACAACTGTTGAGTGACAACTGATTTTCGATAGTTTTAGGGGGAGATGAAACAAAAATCTAGGTTCATAACATCATAATGAACTGCATTGAGTGATCAAACCCTATAAACCCTAGATTTTGCTTGAAAACTATCAAAAACAGTTTAATAGTTAAAATTAATCATTGAAGGATGTTTATCGGACATATTAGGATACAAACAAACAAAAATTTGATGTTAAAATGGATCAGAATGAATTCTGGTTATTTTGATTAAGAACAGATACATTCGACCATCTTTACAAGTCGAATGTAGTCTGAAACGGTCGAAGGTAGAATTTTTGGTCGAATGAACAATTTTTCATTTATTTTCTACGTTCGAACCAAATATCTACATTCGAACCAACAAGATTCTTCATTTGAACCCACGTTTGGGTCGAAGGAAGACTTCTTGACCAAACTTTCAAATTTTGTCCGATTTTGATAAATTTCATGTTTTTGTTTTGCAGATTTTCAATGGCTGACCAACAAAATCTAGAAAAACAGGTTGCTGAACAGGAGAAACCGAAAGAAAAGGAGTTATTATTCAAAGTGGATCACAACTGTTGTTCTTTCATCGGAAAAGTGAAACAACATGTTGCATTTGCCGGAATCGTTGATTTTCTAAGAAGATGCATGGTGATCTATGCTATCGCTACTTGTCACACCACGCCAATGGCGGAAACACGTGGCGCAACGCTCGAAAGCATATCAAAGTCAAGATTAACACAAACTATATTAAATTAGAAAAGATCAATTTATTAGGATGTCGAAAATGAGTATCTCGTTACAATATTGCGCAAAGCATTACATAGAACAATGAACATTAAGTTTCAATGTGGGGATATTTCCGTTTATGTTCCAACCCGATGCTAACAATAGATGAAACCCCGACCAGTATCCGACATCCCGAATTCCACCGCATTAGCCCCATATCTTTTCAGCACTTAGTTACCTGAAAGATATGTTTAAAAAGACGTCAATATATATAAAATATTGGTGAGTTCATAGGTTTTAGTTTTGTAATAACAACATTTTTACACCCTGTGCAGATCCAGCAAAATTTGTGGCCTTTGTAACGAGTAGCTAGCTCCTACAAAACTACGATGACAAGCAATCCCTTAAGTCCCATAACCAAACCAAGACTAATGATCATGCCCCACGATCACCAGTTGTTTCTTGGAAAATAACAACTTAGTTCAGAATACGTGCACCTCAGGCATACGCCGATGCATAATCGACGCTATCGATTAGGGGTGGGCCTTGTCAGGCACCAATAGTACTCCCAAATATTCCTTCGGTTTCATTTCCCTGAATTAATGGTTACAGTAGCAAGGACTCAACCCCGAGTGGCGAACACATAACAAAACTCAAGTACTCATCAAGGCACTTATCACATTTTAACCTTTGAAAAACATTTCAACATGTTACAACATTTGACAAACATATCTTTCCACCAATTAAAACAGTAAAATGGGGCTGTGAAACATACCTGAAGTATAGTGTGCAATCAAATAGCAAAGAATACCAAGTCCGTGGTCAAGCACCTACGAATGTCCTAGTGCGTGTAAGTCACTAAGTCTATAGCGTGTGTTTTTTCGGCAAGTTGTACACCCAACTCCCAACACCACCATTTACATATAATTCCCTGTTTAATTAAACATGTACCCTAGGTCCGTTGGTGATGGATTACCCTCGTTACAAGTTACATTTATACTTTCATGAATATTAATTAACTTGTATAATATTATTCTCGACTCAACTTACTTGACGTATAATTATTTTCCCATTAAATAATTATACTAAGATCTTGTCGTTCGATATAATATTTTTAACACTCGACTCACTTTACCGTATATTTATTTTCCCATTTAAATAAATATACTAAGATCTTGTCGATCGATAATGTATTTTCTACGATCGACTCGACTCACCATACCGTATATTTACTGTCCCATTAAGTAAATACACTAGGATCTCGTTGATTCGATATATATTTTTATTGTCAAGTCCATACGCTTGTTTCAAACGTTTAATCGTTAGATTATTTACGTTATTTTTTCTCCCACAAATAAATTCCCAACACTTAGGAAAGTGTTATGTATTTTTTACCCGAATTATATAGTTTAAATCCTATAAAATATATATACTCATCTTTTCATTAGACGTAATAATATTTTACTCGTTCATCTGTTTTTACGTCTAAGTCCGTTTACATGTCCATATCCGATTACTTAACGTATATTCATATATTGTTAATTTTTACCAAGTTCCACAATATATGTATTCTTGAAATTTATTCCCCTTTCTAATTTCTACAAATATTACTTGGGAGTTTTATAAACACGTTGTATTTTTATTACCAAGACTTGGTTACTTATATATAAAAATGCTCCAACACTTTTATATTCCCATTTATATAAAAGTGTTCATTTTTATATAAGTTCTTCCAAGTTTTTACTTTGTCTAACATTTTTATAAAAACCTTTGTTTTTATATACTTCCACATGTTAGAAAATCTATATTTTTATAAAACTCCATTTTATAAAAATACATCTTTATACAAGATACATATGTATATTTGCTATTAGTTATCAAATCCACCTTGGAAGGTTATCATTTTACACTTTTGACACTAAACTTTCCATAGTTATATTTTTAGATACAAGTTTCTAAAAATATCATTTTAAGTCCCTCAACTTTTAAAGTTACTAAAATAGTCCATTAACTTATAAAAGTTACATTTTTCCATTCAATCTTTCAAGATTAACAATTTTCTACTAAACTAGTGGACTTTAATTGATCAACTTTGTCATGTTAGTTTATTTTTATGTTCCAACACTTTTAATAGTCTTTAATCATCTCATTAAGGATACTAATAGGTGTAATTAGTGTATTTTGTCCAACATGTCCAATTTACATTTTTCAAGTGTGTAGACTTTGAAGATGTAAAATTTGTGTAACTTGTTTTCTAACAAAATCAACATTATACATAGTCTAAGATGCTTATTTATGATGATTAAAAGTATATTCAAGTTCATTCAAGTTCCAATAACAAGCAAAATTTAATTCATCACTTTCTTTAAGTCTTTATGAACTTTATAAAACTACAAGAATAAACACACATCCATCACCAATTTTTGGCCCATAACACACACTTGTAACACCATTTTAGTCTTTAAAATCATATGTTTTATCATGTAAAGCTTTACTAAGTTAACCCCTTATACAACTTGCTTCTAGATAATAAACATAAACTTTTAAAGACAAGAACAAGATCAAGAATACTTACAACTAGCACAAGGCTAGGGAAGTTAAAAATGCTTGATTTTGATGGAGTTTAGTGTGTTCTTCCTATGTGGTTAAGCTCCTAGCTTGAAACACACAATGGGGGTTTGTAAGATGGATGTTTATGAAGGAAATTAGAGTGTTAAAACTTGAAGGAAAGTGTGTGTGTGGTCTTGAGAGTCCATGGCTCAAAGGAAAAAGAAAAGAAGAGTTTTGATCAAATGTTTAAGTCTTGTGATATCTTATAGATCATACATGATCTTTATCAATCTTTCAAGATTTAAAAGATCCAACAGTAGATATGAATCCCATATAATATGGATTGGCTTGTACTAGGTGATCTTGAGTGATTTTGGTGGATGTTAGAGGGTGTTTGGAGCCGTGAGTTTTAAAATAAAAGAAAAGATTGTATAGATTGCACCATACATACACATAATCTTCTTAGATTGTTTAGGTACTAAAAAGAAGATTGGAAGTATGGGGGGGGGGGGTTAGGGCCGGTTTTGGGTGGGTTTTTGTGGGGTCCACAACACATAATATTTGCTACATAATATGTTAAGCTTCATACTTTAGCGTTCGGGTGTCGTTTGGGTATTAATCGGATTTTAACCACGCGTTATTTGGATATTATATTAGCCTCAAATAACCGTTAAACATAGCCTAGTTTAAGTGTTAGTTGGTTAGTTAGTCTTTCGTTGGGTGAAATTATAAGTTATACGTGTACCGGGTGCGGTACGCGCACTTTATTCGTTACCGGGAGATTTGTATGTAAAGTTTTCACTTATGGTTTTGGAGTTCCAAAACACATTATATTTTGCGAAAATACCCTTTATTTTATATACTGGGTGTCTGGGATCCTTTTCGTTTATTTAATTTTTACCGGGTGATCACCAACGTCCGTTCCGGACAAGTTTATTCGCACGCGATTCCATCGTGCTTCATCATTAAACATGTGCATTCCTATGCGTCTTATGGGGAATTTGCTATTCTCTAAGGCTAAATTAATCCAATTAATTTAAATATGCACTTAAACCGTTAATTACGTATACTAATTACGTACGGAAACATATCGATTTTTGTCGGATGTTACACTACTCTAGCATATATCTTTGAAGATCACCATGTGGAATTCTGGAAGAGTGTTGTTATTGATTTCTGGGATAACAAGACGGCAATAAGAAACAAGATTCATGGAGAATTGGTGCTTGTTACTTAAGAGGATATTCGGGAAGCATTGGATTTAAAAGATTCTCCTACTGATCCAAGGAAGCTGTCATGGATTGATCAAAGACTATGCTTTCTCAGAATGAAGTATAACGGTCCTGTCACAGAGAGGTAATTACATAAAGCTAAACTGTGTCCACAGTTTAAGTATTTGGCACATGTGATTCTACATGTCCTTGAACCAGTTCGAAGCAGCTATGATGTGAAGATGAGTAGTATTAGTTCATTGATGGTTGCTTTAGTGTTAAACAAATCATTCATTGTAATGGGATGATATTTGATCATATGCTTGAAGTGCTGAAAGGTTTGAAGGTTGATAAGTTTTTGATGTACCCAAGATTCCTATAGATGATTTTCGACAAGAAGTGTCCAAATCTGAGGAAAGATCCAAAGCGGATATTAGTTCAGCATCACATGAATCTGAGTACATTGAGCAGAATGAAAGCTTACAAGGGTGTTCCGGAGAACGAAAGATCACCACACAAGAACTTATTTGGTCATCTGATTAATCCAGGATACAAGAATCCAGGTGATAACAAAGAAAGAAATGATGATAGTGCATCTGATACTAATGATCCTTTACAACCAGTTGATCCTGATGCAAAGAGAAAGAGACGGGTAATCAACAAGGGTGCAAAATCGGGAAAAGGGTAAAGCTAAGATTGTAGAAGAAGCTGCACCAAAGAGACAGAAAAGTGTTGCTAAAAAGAAGAAGTCTGGGAAAAGCAAGAGTTTGCTTATTGATGAGGAGTCTGTTGATTCTGAAGAGACTTAGGATAATGAGGAATGGGATTCAGGTGATGAAACTGTCAAGATCACTAAGCCCAAGACCACTGAGGCTGGTGAGATTGAGAGTTTGAATAAAACGATTAAAGAGCAACAAAAGAAGAGTCCAATCATTGTTGAAGAAGGAGAACTTGGATTGGAAGATCAAGATTTTACTGGATCTCCTGTTGCTGTTGGAAAGATTTTAAAGCTTAAGTTTAAATCTATGGCTAAGAAAACAAACCCGAAGAAGAAACGTGATAGAGACATAGAGATACTTATTGCAGGAAAGAAAGTTCCTGACATTGGAAGCTCAAAAGCTACCACACCTGTGACATCCCCTATAGCTAAGAAATCAAAGAAATCTGTTGAAGAAACTGCTGTGAATCCACCTACATATTTTGAAGCTACATTGGAAAATGTATTGAGAAAGTTTCAGAAAAATAAATCTCTTGTTGCTGAGGCTTCTACACCTCAGGTTACTGTTTCTGGTGATGTGATGAAAGCAGTCAACAAAAAGATTGCTGATATGATGAAAATGTTCAATGAGCAACAGCAGGAGATAGAAAAGCTGAAGAAGAATGAAAAGAAGATGTTAGAAGTTGTTGTATCCTCACAGGAAAGCCAAGAAGAGTTAGAAGCAAAGATTAAACAGCTTCAGGAAGAAAATCAGAAGCTGTTAGGGCATGAACAGAGGAATACTCATAGAATCAAGTATCTTTAGCTTGAGAACAAGAAGATTAAATGAACAAACAAGAGTTTGAGAAAGATGATAGATGACTTGTATGGTAAAGCACCTTAACTGAAAGAAGGAGAAGAGGATAAAGAACCAGAAATAGAACACGTTGATTTTGATCCATCTAAATCTGAAAAAGATGAGGATGAAGATGATGATGATCTATCTGATAATGCTGGTGATGATCCTAAGAAGAAGAAAGATGATGATGATGGCGGTTCGGATAAAGGTTCTGATAAAGGATCTGATGATGGTAGTTCTGATGATGATGACGATGATGATACAGACAAGTATAGATATGAGAAGAGGGAGTCTGACAAGAAAGATGCAGGTGAATCGAGTTCTAAGAAAGCATCTGGTGGAAATACTGATGATGACAGTATTTTATGGACTGAAAAGATAAGAGCCTTATCAGATGAGGATAAGAATCTATATCGTCAGATGTTGACTCAGAAATTTTGGACGATTGAACTGACTAGAAAATTTCTAGAAATATTTGAGTCTGATGATTTAAAGTATGAGTGTTAGGATCTATGTTTGATTGTTTTGATTGTTTAAGTAAAGATGTGATGAACGAAGTGAACTATAAATGAAAGTGCAGCGGAATAATAAACTATTAATCAAAACAAGAGAATAAATGTTTTTCAATCGAATGCTTTCAATTATCAAATGATTACAACGATTGTACAAATACTCCCCCTCAGCATGATCACATGGTGATTGTTTGTCTGAGAGAATGTTTCGAGTGATGAATAGAACAGTACAAGCACTGTTCTAATTATAGACAAATCTAAACCACTGATGATATAAGCTGACGTCACCTAAGACAGCCACCTCTAACAGAATAACAAACATAAAACACCTGTTATATACAAACTATTGTTACATTGTAAAACACAGAAAGGTAAACTGCTGTTGAGAAAACCCTGATGGTCTTGTATCCTCTGTTGGAGCCTAAGTGCTGTTGGCTCCAACAGACATTTAGTCGTCAGCACTTTGATCAGCAGTTGTTCTTCATCAGACCTTTAGTCAGCAGATGTTCTCTATCAGTTGTTATCCAACAGTCCTTTGCAGCAACAGTTGTCACAGCAGTTATTTGGATAGAGCAGATGTTAGGGTCAACAGTGTTTTGGGAGAAGTATCTTGTAAATGCGGTTTATTTCTAAGGATCAACTGACTAGTATATTTTGGCTTTCCAATTATCTGTTCTTCTCCAGGTCAGCAGACCCAACAATCTCCCCCTAGAACAGATGATGCCAAAACTAAGCTTTATTCTTGATCTTTATTTCCTCATCAGACTTTCTCTAATTTGACCTTTGAATTGTAAATCAAAGTTCAGTGAGAAGAGGTCATCTACATCTCTTTCAAGCTCAAGGTTCAACAGTGTTTGTAGGTCATCTACACACAGGCCATATGCATTATCTGTAACATCGCGAATTTCCCCTAATTTTTTTTTTTTGATAAAAAGAATGCATTGTTTTAAACAATATATGTTTTAAATACCTTAAACTAATAATTATTTGTATCTCGACACTTTTGTACGTTTTAAAAATATTTCGAGTCACTTTCGGGCTTATATAATCATATTATGAATTTAGAATAATATAGTTTTAGGGAAATAATTGCCAAAAAAAAAGATTTGTGTGGACCGGGACTCGAACCCGCGTCCACAGCCAACCAACACACAGTGACAACCAACTGAGCCAACTATCATCTTGTGTAGTATTTCAGAAGAAAATAAACTTAACACATTCCTTAAATTGATTAGTCAAAGTCTTAGTCAAACAGTCAAAGTCTTAGTCAAACAGTCAAAGTCTTAGTCAAATAGTGAATTCATCATAAAACCTTACTTTATGGTGTTGACCAATTTTAATGGCTAATTGAATCCAAAACTAGTATAAAAACCCACCTATAACCCATTATACTTTGCACTTCTAAATCGATTGTTTCAATCCGATTACTTCTACAATTGAAGCTTTGATTATAAGCTCTTGTAATTGGCGAATTGGAAGCTTGATATTCTTTCTTTTTCGTTTTCTTCAATTTGGACTAGCTATGTTGTTGAGTCTTTGGGATTCGCCTCGCATACATTCACAACACTTAGAGGATAATTCACCTTAGCCAATGTGAGTTTACGTAACCATGTTTATGCAATTCTTCATACTTGCAACATTATACTTAAGCAATTCTACATGCATGTCTAGTTGTAAACTTTAATGCCTCATGATTTAGACAATAACAACAGTTTCAATGAGTTTCAACATTACATAATCATTAGCTATGGCCAAGTGTCACACCCCGATTTTCCCGTCGGTTGTGAACGTTTGGCACCTTTACTACGCAGCGGAATATTTTGACTAAGACTTCTACATATTTCGAACGCCTTTTACTAAGCCTTCTAGGGTCTCCAATTCCAAGACATCGCTTATTTCCAACCGTGTTGTTGCCAATATCTAGACCTGAAAGACATGCTTAAAAAGGTCAGCATAAAGCCGGTGAGTTCATGGTTTTATGTTTATCGTTCATAACCCATTTTTCTTTCAAAACACTTGAGAAAATATTTGCAAACATTAATGAGAAAGTTTATTTTATTTACGCAAAACTGGGAAAATACATATAAAAATCCCATTTCAAACCTTACCAGTTATTCCTTTCTTAGCCTTCGACTCGACTCACTTTGCCATATATTTACCTCCCCATAAAGATAAATATATCCAAGTTTTGTCGACCGAACATCATATAAAAAGTCTCTTTTAGATTATTACCGGGCATTCCTTTCTTAGCCTTCGACACGACTCACTTTGCCGTATATTTACCTCCCCATAAAGATAAATATACCCAAGCTTTGTCGATCGAACTTTTAGCCCAAAAAGGAGACTTCCGCAATAACTTTTGAAAAACTTTCTCATTTAAATCATTTCCCACACCGGATTCCTAATCGGACATCCGTACACATTATTATGAAAACCATTTTTCCCCCGGGATTACCCACCGGGCAAACACGTACGCCGAAAGCGGAAATGATCAAATAAACAGCCATTATTTGATAAGTTAGTGCGCGTAACAAACATAAGAAATGTGCTACAAAAACTTAGGGTTGCAAATCCTAATACCGATGAAGTCCCCATGAGCCCGTAACCAAAACCAGACTACTTACTTTTTGCCCCGCACGTTGTTATAGTGGTAACAACAAGTTTAGAATATCGTAACACCCCTTGGTCCATCCGAGTTGACGCTAATCAACCGAGGGTGGGTCCCCGTCAAGGACCGATAGTACTATCCCCATATTCTACGGCTACATCACTTTGTATTAATGGTTACAGTGAACTGCGGAGACTGCACGTCCCACTAGACTTTTCCGTTACCCATGTGCCCATCTTATGTACCATTTCAAGTTTACAGTTACCGCACAGTTTAATACTCATAACTTTCATTTCCCTTTTTACCCACGTACGATTTTATAAAAGCATTGCAACTTTGTTATGCTTTAAAATAAACAGGTTTTCGTAAAACAAGCATGTCTTCCCCCCGAAAACATTTACAAAACAGTAAAGAGTGGGGTCATGAACTCACCTTAATTTCCTCGTTTAGCTCGCAAATAAAGCCCGAAGCTTTGACCGACTTCCTCGTGCCCTATTACCAACAAAGGACACCTTAAAAGTCTATCACATATAAGCCTATACCATTATCCGGCTAAAAGATAGTGTATCCAACTATCTAGACTCGTGTGTACTAACTCGAGTCTTAATATACTTTAACTCGACGAACCGATCGTGACTTATCTTTCTTATGCGTTAACACACGACATAGTACCCAAGTTGCGCACTTGTTCTATTCGCGTGTAACCCACGTTGGACTAATACTACGAAACGTATAACTTATCCTGAGCCATAGCTCGTCTCGTTAGTCGGATAAATGCATTTGTCTTGTACGTTTATTTTTAGGAAAAATATACTTTGCAAAAATACAATTCTTGTTATTAATTCCGATTAATAACATTTGTTACTTCCTTCCCAAAATATGAACGTTTAAAGTATTCAAAACTTTGCTTTTTATAAAAATAGTTCCCAAGCAAAATCGAACGTTTATATATTTTTGAATTTGAACAATAAACATCGCTTCGTTGCCGAAAAACCTTTCAAAAACTCGTCATACTTGACGTTTCGCAAAACTGTATATATTTGCTTCAAAATATTGTCCGAATTCACTTATTATTGTTACAAATAATCTTTGTCAAAAACGTCGCTATTTTGTATAAATATATTTATTATGACACTTGGAAAATTATTTATAAAATATATACTACGATATTAGTTTCATTGCGCTTCGGATTTTATAAAATTTCGGCAGAGTTTCCTTTGTTTTTGCATAAACCAGACAACACAAGTCGTCTTCAAATTTCCCAAAACAATTTCTAAATACAAGACAATCAATCCACTTATCTATTCCAAGCTACACGGGACATTATACGTTCCGTTACTTATAACATTACACGTATTTATATAAATATAGTCCAACAACTTAGTTCGATTTCAATATTATAAGTCACGTTTTTATACCATTACCAATTCTTTCAATTTATACTTTCCGTTTATTATTTATCGGTTCATTCACGAGTGTACTCCGATTATTATTTATATATTTTAGAAACGTATATATATATAATAATAATAAAACAAAACAATCGCGAGCTAGTTATACCGGAATTACACACGTGCGCGCCCCGTGCCACGCGCCTCATTCTACGTGTTTAACTGCACCGATGACCGAGCTGGCATGTTGACCGATGTTGACTGTTTGACTGCACGTTGACTGAGGCTTGACCCAGATCTAACCTCGGTTGACCCGCATTGTGCTCCATGACTCGAACCTGAAATGTGACCCGGCTGGCAACGAAACTGACCCGACCTTGACTCGAGACCTAAACCAGAGCCGAGCTCAAAGTCGGACCCAACATGGCCCAAGACCCGACTAAAAACCATTCCAAGGCTGAACCAAGGACCCGAGACCCGAGCATAATCTGGACCAAACCCGGACCAAAACTAAAACCTGAGGACCACAACCAGACCCGCCGTGGATCCAAGCTTTAAAGTGTGACCCGCGACTGAACCGAGACCCAAAAACTACCAGATCTGAGCCGAGAGGCTTCGGATCTGTAACTACCACTAAACTTGACCAAACAACCACCATCCGAACCACCAAAACAGCCCTCGGCCACCATAACCCGACTGGAAACCACCACAGTCGCTCGAACCCCTGAACCGGTCTTAAAACTGCGAACCAGACACCACGTGGCATCAGATCTGGAACACTAACATCATCACCGACCCACATCCACCCTCCTCGTCATTTGAACCCACACATACTCAGGTCGGCCCCCGCATGCCACCATCGGAACCTTTAGCCACCACCGAAATCGTCCCCAACGTCAACACAGGCCTTGCGCGGCTTCAAACCAGCATAATCGGCCACCACAGCCCCTTTTTCGGGTCTCATAACATCACGTCGCCACCACCTGCAGTCGTGGTGGTCGGCCAGTGCTGCACACATGAGAGGACAGAGGGAAGGAGCTCGAGATGTGGGAGAGGGAGTGTGTGAGGTCTAGGGTTTTTAGAGAGAGAGTAGAGAGAGATCTGAATTTTCTAGAGAGAGAGTGGGATGATGGCGGCTGACCAAATGAAGGAGACAAGGAGGTTATGTTCTATTTATAGTAGGGTTTTAGTTAGGTGGAGTATACCGCGTATTCAAACCCGTTTAAGCATAAAACGTCTCGGTTTTATTTACGGTTCATAAATTAGCCATTAAAATTAGTCGGTTTTGTTCGATTTTTAAAAATATAACTAAACTGAGCAAAATTAATATTAATTTCGTCGTCTGACGCGTTCTTTCAGGACGCGCATTAGAATCGCGTTAGTTACTTCGGTCACGGTTTCCTTTATTTAAACGATGTGTTCACTATCGAAATTTACTAAATGACATTATTTATAATAAATAGTTATTTTGAAAGCTCGATTACGATTAAAACTACATCGGACGTTGATCGGAATTTGCCGGTTGTCACACCAAGCCGGCGATACTCAATAATAGATCTATTGGATTGACAATCCCACCCGGATACGTGTACCTCCTACATAGGTAGCGTGGGTGATTGTTATCGTTCCAACATATTATTAAGGTGAACCGTGGATGACGGGATGGACCTAAACTAGTCGGAGGTTTGATTATGTCGATTCAACATTCCATGTTTATTCATGTAGACTTAAACTTACGATAGACATATGAATTGCTAAACATTTATTCTTAAACTTAATTGCTTGACATGGATTATGTATTCTCACCAACTTCTAGTTGACCCCCCCCCCCCCCCCCCATTTTTACAACTCAACAGGAAATAATGATGCGTGAAGTCTAGAGAGTTAGCATGAGGAGACAATTTGAAGTTTATGCTTTATTTGGTTATTTGATGTATTAGAATTCCATTCAAGACTTATTATGTATTTTCAATTTTGGATATTTTTACTTTAAATAAATTTCAAATTAAAACTTGAATACCATGTGCTACTGTATACTCATTCTTAGGTGACACCTCGATGTTTCCGCCATCGGTTGGGGTGTTACAGACTGGTATCAGAGCCACACCTGTGCCGTTCGGGATGGTGGGTGCATACCTCATCAGGGACGGTGAGACTCTAACGTCATCATGGACGATGAGACTCTAACGGGGGGTGAATGTGACACCCCAGGAAAATTCTCACATCGGCCGTGGCCAGGAGAGATCCTTGGTTCATAGGTAATGTCTTGCCTCTTAAATCACCAACGCGTTTTGGGGCTTAATGTTAGTGGATGAGAGGAGAACTCCACAGTTAAGCGTGCTCAGGTGGGAGAAATTCCAGGATGGGTGACCTTCTGGGAAGTCTCCACTAGGCAACCAAAAACAAATCCGTGAGCTCTGGATGGGCGACCCATCGGGGCAAAGCGGACAATATTGGTGGTGAGAGGGGCCGGATGTTACAGATGGTATCGGAGCCATGGTTATAGGGAATTAGGTTATTAGAAAAAAAATAATCTAGTCTATAACCATAGGATTTTAATCAGTACTTGCTCCTTTTACTTGCAACCTTACTTGTTTATATTCTCTATCCTACTTCTTATCCTTACTTTAGTCCCTACAAGAAGAGTGCTCTCCATCACAAGATCTACTCTTAGACTAATAGGACAAATCCTCAGGTTTAGCCTGAACCACCTTGAGATCTCGTCGAAGTTCTAGAATTTTAATAACGAACACGTGCAATCTGGAAGGGTGAACGCCTGTATTCTGAGTCTTCTGTCTAGGCTGGCATTGCGCATATATCCCAATCAGACAAGGGACCCGGATGCCTTCCTGGGAATTCTCGGGATGAATGTTCACTTATAGGCTAAAGCATGTCTTCACTATGTTATTAGAATCTAGAAGTTTTGATAAGTCAACGTTTTTGTTTATTCGTTTTAATTAATGAATAAATGATTACACTCACTTTCCTTAAACTAAGCTCTAAAATTTCAAAATTTTACAGCTTAAATCAATCTCATTTCATAACCATCTATGGATTTCACAATCACACTTCACCTTACCATCTTAGCCACTTTTTAAATATTCAACACCCTACCCAAATCATATTATTACATTTCTCCACATGTTACTTATTTTTAAAAACTATAACCTTATACCTTAGCACAAACTAAAGATTTCTAAATCTTGTTGTATTTTCATTACCTATTAACTTTACGAAGTACATATTTTTGTCAAAAGATGTCCTCGAACTTAAATTCAATTGTTTATTTATTGACGTAACAAACAATTTTCTATATAATGCTTTAAACTATTAAAAATCACTTAATAGAACCTTGATCTTCAAAACCTAATGTCATGTTTGAAATCTCCAACTAACGGGAATATTTTAATCAAAGCCCACTTATCTTGTACTACTTAACAACTTTTGCTTTATGTATAAAACCAATTTTGAAAATAAGATTTTTTTTTATCCATAGGAATAATATCTAATCTCTAAATTCTCCATTGACACTCACTCATTTTCAACTTGTTCAAATTTTTACAATATTTGGCATATATCACAATCATGTTTTCTTATACACTTGATTATAACCTTTGATCCAAACCCCAAAATTTACACTGCTACATAATCTCCTTACTATAAAATAAACTCTTTATCAACTATCTTCACATTCACTATCTCTCACAACCTTGATTCTGCTTCAAGATTTTTCATCATCCTCTCAAGAACTAAATTCATATCCTTCACCTTCTCACACATGAACTAGTTACCCATGATAACCAAACTATTGAAACTTGATTGTGTGTTGCATCAAACATAATCCTTAGTTATACATGAGGATTCGACTATCTACCATATTTGAACATTTGAAACTAGAATTCATGGAATATAAACTTTTTGCTATAGACACACCTAGATTCATTAACCTTGTCTAGGACAACACTATTACAACTCGCATGCTATGCTTGATACTTGATTGTTTATATGTACATATTATCAATTTGCAATTTATGTGTGAAATAATTGGTACACTTAATCAAACAACTGGTAGAGGATGAAGTACTTGCTCAACAGTTAGTTGAGTACCAAATAACCTACTCAACGATTGGTAGAGGTCATCATGCCTGCTCAACAGTCGGTAGAGGCCCTACAACTTGCTCAACGACTGGTAGAGGCTATCGCACCTGCTCAACAATCGGTAGAGGTTCTTACTCACTGACTGGTAGAAGTCTTTTTCCTACTCAACAGTTGGACTAATTTTTGGATACATTGTAAACGATTCAATCACAAGGTTATTTTATATTACTTACATGTGTGTTTAGAGTCATAGAAGGACACAAAACCCTAATGTAAGGTAAATTGGTGATTGCGGTCCAAAACGTAATCATTAATTTACAGGTACGTTAAGGTAGTGTGAAATTCTAATAAGGTTTTAGTAGTTCATTTGGTTTTCATATAGCCAATCAATTCATGCATTTCTTATAAGATTCCTAAAACATAAGTTTAGTATTTTGCTAGATTCTAATGCTTCTTGCTACTTCAGACGAACCTAATCCAATCCTTAAAACTCACATCTCAAACCTCTTATCCAAATTATTCGAAACAAATTATTCTATTACCTATAAATTCATGTCGTGCCTTAACCCAAACCACAGCTGCCTTAATTTCTACCTAATCAACCTCAAACCTGTGTTTTTAATAACTTCGGGATGAAGTTCCTAAAAGTTGGGGAGACTGTAACATCGCGAATTTCCCCTAATTTTTTTTTGATAAAAAGAATGTATTGTTTTAAACAATATATGTTTTAAATACCATAAACTAATAATTATTTGTATCTCGACACTTTTGTACGTTTTAAAACTATTTCGAGTCACTTTCAGGCTTATATAATCATATTATGAATTTAGAATAATATAGTTTTAGGGAAATAATTGCCAAAAAAAAAAACAGATTTGAGTGGACCGGGACTCGAACCCGCGTCCACAGCCAACCAACACACAGTGACAACCAACTGAGCCAACTATCATCTTGTGTAGTATTTCAGAAGAAAATAAACTTAACACATTCCTTAAATTGATTAGTCAAAGTCTTAGTCAAACAGTCAAAGTCTTAGTCAAACAGTCAAAGTCTTAGTCAAATAGTCAATTCATCATAAAACCTTAATTTATGGTGTTGACCAATTTTAATGGCTAATTGAATCCAAAACTAGTATAAAAACCCACCTATGACCCATTATACTTTGCACCTCTAAATCGATTGTTTCAATCCGATTAAACTTTCCCTCATACCTTTCTTCTATAGTCTATTACTTCTACAATTGAAGCTTTGATTATAAGCTCTTGTAATTGGCGAATTGGAAGCTTGATATTCTTTCTTTTTCGTTTTCTTCAATTAGGACTAGCTACGTTGTTGAGTCTTTGGGATTCGCCTCGCATATATTCACAACACTTAGAGGATAATTCACCTTAGCTAATGTGAGTTTATGTAACCATGTTTATGCAATTCTTCATACTTGCAACATTATACTTAAGCAATTCTACATGCATGTCTAGTTGTAAACTTTAATGCCTCATGATTTAGACAATAACAACAGTTTCAACGAGTTTCAACATTACATTATCATTAGCTATGGCCAAGCCGGCGATACTCAATAATAGATCTATTGGATTGACAATCCCACCCGGATACGTGTACCTCCTACATAGGTAGCGTGGGTGATTGTTATCGTTCCAACATATTATTAAGGTGAACCGTGGATGACGGGATGGACCTAAACTAGTCGGAGGTTTGATTATGTCGATTCAACATTCCATGTTTATTCATGTAGACTTAAACTTACGATAGACATATGAATTGCTAAACTTTTATTCTTAAACTTAATTGCTTGACATGGCTTATGTATTCTCACCAACTTCTAGTTGACCCCCCCCCCCATTTTTACAACTCAACAGGAAATAATGATGCGTGAAGTCTAGAGAGTTAGCATGAGGAGACAATTTGAAGTTTATGCTTTATTTGGTTATTTGATGTATTAGAATTCCATTCAAGACTTATTATGTATTTTCAATTTTGGATATTTTTACTTTAAATAAATTTCAAATTAAAACTTGAATACCATGTGCTACTGTATACTCATTCTTACGTGACACCTCGATGTTTCCGCCATCGGTTGGGGTGTTACATTATCCATAGTTAACTTTTGAGCTTCTCCATATGATCTGAGCAGAGTCAATTCATGGGAGTCTTTGTTGACCTTCCATTTTAGAATTTTTGAATCAGAGGATTTGCTGAGATGCATTTTTATTCTGGATGAGTTTGGTGATGGAGGTCTCCCAATGAGTCTTCCGAGTTCTTCAGTAGTGGGATCAGAAAAATACTGTATTTGATTGTAGAGGCCCACCTTTATAAAAGTATCAGCAAACTTCTTCTGATCTTCTTCAGACATTTCTTTCTTCTTTTGTAACTATCTTCTTGCAGCAACAGATAGATCAGAAGTGTCAAGTAGGCTGTCTAATGTAAAAGCCTGTTGAGGTCTCTTCATCATTGGTTCATTAGAGTAGACAGGTTTTCTAGGTAGTGTAGGGTCTTTCTTCCTGTTTTCTTCCAACTTCTTGTAAGTTTCAACCAGCCTTAGCTCTGACCATCTTGCAACAGACTTCATCTCCCCATACTTTGCAGCCACAATCTCTTGTCTCATTCTCTTGAATTTTAAGGCTCTGTCTGGATCTCTGCCTTTACTAAAATCTGGGGCAGAGACCTTAGTTGGGGGATTCTTGGTCATGTCCTCAATTCTTATGAGTTCTTCTCTGAGAGCATGAGTGGTCCAGCCTGCAAACTGTTTCCTGTTTGCTTTGTAAGGCATGGTTGCCAAGATTTGTTCAAGAAGTGATTCCCTAACCACCCTTTCCATGTCACTGCTAAGAGGCATGGTAGACATGGAGTTGCTCAGGGGCACAGACCTTAGTTGGGGGATTCTTGGTCATGTCTTCAATCCTTCTCAATTTGCTAAGTTCTGCTTAATGGATGCCCTGAGCAGTCCTGTCATCTTTCCCTTTGCATCTCTCTTTGATGATGGAATCTGCCTGTTCAGTTTTGGATTTGAGATATGTGTCTAAGTTCAAGGGAACAGGAAAATTTAGGAGAGATGGGAAAGATCTTTCAGATGGATGTTCAGTATTATAGAAGGATTGCATTTCCCCCTTGAGTAGATCAAGCTCAAGAGGATACTTAACAACCAATGGTGTGATTGATGGTGGTGGTCTATGGGATGTGAATTGTGAAGTGTGTGGTGAGAATGATGAAAGTGGAATGACTGATATGGGTGTAGGTTGGGTGGTTTAAGTAGGAGGTGGTGATGTTTGTATATTTTCATCCTGTACCACAAAGGTATATTTTCTCTTCCTTTTGTACAAGATTTTTGGTGATGGTGGTGTTGCAGCAGTGGTTGTGTTAACATCTGTTGGCACTTTTGTAGAACCAGTAGATGTTTGGGATTTAGGTGGTAAAGTGGTTGTAGGTTGTGTATTGGTCGTTGTGGTAGTAGGTTTAGTGGTTGGTTTGTTGATTGTAGTGGTAGGTTCAGATGTTGTGGTGGTATCAGTGGTTTTGGTGGCAGCAGTGGTTTTGGTGACAGTTGTTTTAGCAGCAAGTTTGGATGGTGGTTGTCTGACATGTTTGGCAGGCATTTTCTTCCTTTTAGAGGAACCCACTTCCTCAACTTCTTGCTGTTGCTCTTTCTTCTTTTGCACCAAAGCCTCTGCCTTGACTTCCAAAGTATCAGCCCTCTTTTGCTTTTCCTCAGCAGCCTTTTCAGCAATGTCATTGGCAGAGGTATCAGCTTCCTTTGCTTTGCTGGTTTTGCCAGTTTCAGTATCAGCAGAGGTTTGAACATTTGGTTGTTGTTGTTGTGGTACTGTTTGGGTAGACCCTGGTTTGTTGGCAGCTGATTTTCCCTTTTGTGAGGGTGGACAACCAAAGGGATCTAGCTTTGGCAATCTATCCCTGCCACTCTCCCCCTTTTTGGCATCATCAGTATTGAATTCATCATCATCTTCATCTCTGAGAATTGTGGTGGGGGCAGAGCCAGTGGTCTTCAGCAAATGATCTTTAATGGCTTTAATGTCTGCTTAGGTATCTTTGTACCTAGCATCCACCATAGTTCTGATTTGAGCCATGTATGTTTCATGTGTCTGATTAGCTAGTTTTCTGTGAGCTATGATGATAGGGGAAACAGATTTCCATAACTCACTAGCAATATCTTCTGTGGATGGTTGACTCTTGGTAAGAGTAGCCAAGGATCCCAATATTGTCTTGATATCTGATTTGATATCAGCAACAGAGGTTTCAATAGATTGTACTCTGGCCGTTAATTCTTGGTATTTTAACCAATCACCTAAGTTAATAGGATCATCTGGGTTCCTACCAGTGGTAGTTGTATCTGGTATAGTCCTAGGAGGTGAGTCCAAAGGATGAGAACCAGATGCCCCTTTTTCTTGGTTCTGGGACTTCCAACTGATTTTGGGGACACTATAGTGGCCTCATCAGTTGTTGCCTTCAAGGAAGTCTTAGCTATGTAACCACTGTCCTGTTGTGAGACAATGGTCTCTACATCAGTAGTGGCTGCTTCACTTGAAAACTCACCTAGAGTTTCATTCAACTCTAGGGGTGTAACCTCCTCTTCTGCTTGTGGGATAGCTGATTGATTTTCCTCAGTCCCAGTCACTTTTTGGTGTATACTCTCATTGACGGGTGAAGGAGAGGAACTGGGATTTTCCTGAGTTTTATCAATAGCCTCAAACAGTGGTTGCATTGTTGGAGGGACATGTTTTGGTGAAGGTGGAGGAGTGAAAAGAGAAGAAGCCCTGGGAGAAGGGCTGATGAGCATATGGTCAAGTGACTCAAATGCTTCTTGATGTGGTTCCCTTTGGCTTACAACATGATCCTTTTGTGAGGATTCATGAGGAGTTTGCTCAGGTTGAGATATATCCATCTGTTGTGAGGAAGTAACAACAGTGGTTTCTTGTTGCCTTTGTGTTGCAACAGGGTTTTCCTCTGGTATCTCATCTTCCAGAGGCCCCTTTTTGGGTTTAGTGGTGGTTTTTGTGGATAGATGTTTTCTTTTGGAGGTGGCTGGTGTTGGTTTCACAGCACTGGATGTAGTGCCATGATCACCAGGAGCAGTGGGCTTAACAACAGAGGTTTGGACAACAGTTGTTGTCTTAGTCCTCTTTGTTTATGTTTTGGAAACTTTGGACACTTTTGACACTTTTTCTTGGGTGGTTGAACCCAGCATTCTTGTGAAAGTTTCATCAGTTAGACTCTTCATATTAAAAGACTAACCCTTTTTAAAATCTTTTTCTGGTAAAACCTTTTGAAGGATTACACTCAAAATTCTTGGGTAAATCAGAAAAAGCATTATTAGACCCAGACTTTATGTTAGCAAATGCTATAACACAATCTTCCTAAGGTTTTCATTTACCTCTTTGATGTTAGCAAATGCTATAACACATTTGTCAGAACACAAATCTTTAAGGATTTGAGGAGATACCTTAGCAGCAGCCATCAATGCACAATCACACTTGCACTCACAATCATCAGATGCACCCTAGGGATGTGAGAGATTCACAACCTCTTCTTCAGATTTTTCTCCAGCAACTACCTCATCAACAATATCATCAGTCACAACTACAGATCAGTTACCACCTCCTCAGATTCAACCTCTTCTACCATAGCCATGAAACAAAAATTTTCTGGTTCATTTTCAGCTTTGGCAACTAATGCAAAATTTTCATCTGATAGCTCTTCAGGTAGACTTCTCCAATCAACAAAGCCTTGTGTGAAGAAACTTTGTTGACTGGTCTCTGCATGGGGCAGAGGGTGGAGTAGCAGTCATTGTCATTTGTGCCTGAGCAACAGGTGTTTGCACATAGTGGATCTAAGGAACAGTGGTTTGGACAACCTGGACAGGAACAGTGTTTGAGGACTGTGCAAAATGAGCAGTGTTTTGCACATTTGGTCCAGGGGTATTATGGGAAACTTGATAAGTGTTGGTCTGTGGCCTTTGATTTGTATAGGTAATCATAGGTGTACCATGTTGACTCCTACATTCCCTAGCAAAATGACCAAGTCTATGACATTTATAACACTTAATCTTTGATTTATCCAACCCCACTTTTGACCTGCCAGTTAACCCTGGAAACCTTCTCCCAGTTTTCTTGTAAAAATTGTTAGTTCTTAAACTGAGAAGGGCCAATTGGTGCATAATGTCCATTTCTTCCAAATCATCAGGGTCAAAGTATTTCAAGTCATCATACTCAAAGGATATGTTATCAGATGCCTGGATATCACCACCACTTGTTGTAAAAGCATAGTTAGGTGAATAAGAATAAGAGTTAAAACCTGAGTTAAAACCTGAAGTTATGTCAATGAAATGATCATAACTCTGATCCTTATTATTACGAGGAACCTCATCATGACCTAGAAGTGCTGTATTACGAAATACATAGTCATCAGACACTTTTCCAGAGTCCTGGAGCTTCTTTTTCTGGTTAAGCTCTCTCTCATAGGTCAAGAGCTTACCATGAAGCTGGGTCAGTGATAGGTCCTTGAATCCAATTGAGTTTCTCATAACTGTAGCAATAGTGTCCCATTTATCTGGTAGTGATCTTAAAAACCTATGGTTCAAAGTTGAATATGGCTAAGTTAGACCAACCAGTTTTAGTTCACTAATGAGACAGTTAAACCTCTCAAATTGTTGAGTTAATGACTCCCCCTTAACATAACTGAGTGTTTCATATTGTTGGTTAAGTATTTCTCGGTTGTTTTCAATAACCTCTTCAGTCCCACCAAATTGTTCTTTCAGTGCATCCCACAACTCCTTTGCACTGTTACAGTGTAACAGCCCAGCATATATATCATTGGGTAGAGCCATGGCCACAATACTGAAGGCCTTCGCATCTAACTCAATTTTCTAAAAATCCTGATCGGAGTAGTTTTTTAGTTTCTTAGGCTCTTGAACCTTGGGATCTTCAGTACTCGGCACCATCGGAACATGTGGTCCGAAGATAACCGACTTCCAACACCCAGTGTTCTCTTGAGCTAGAACATGGCTCATCAGACGTTGCCAAATATTGTATTCAGATCTGACAAGCATCGATGGCTTGTTGTTCGTGCCGGTGTTGTGTGGATCCTGATTGATTGAAGCCATTCTCTGATTTTTCAAAAACAAAGTCTGTTTACAAACGGTTGAATAGAAAATAAACTATTACTCTGTTTTCGATCCGACAAACAAACGATATCAATAATTGTGAGCTGATCTGTTTATATTAAATTGATTTGTTAGATCGAATTTAATTGACCAAGCTCTGATACCAATTGTTAGGATCTGAGTTTGATTGTTTTGATTGTTTAAGTAAAGATGTGATGAACGAAGTGAATTATAAATGAAAGTGCAGCGGAATAATAAACTATTAATTGTAAGAACCTAACCCCTAAACCTGAGATTTGTCATTTAAACTTCCGAGTTTAGGCCTTAACTAAAATCACTCCCGATTAAAACTTTGGTAACTACAAAAAAAAAAAAAACATAACTCAATGAATCCCACCAATTTTTGGTTTTATATTTTTATCTACTAAAACTTGTATTACAGTTTGTGTTTTAAACGGGACGGTCTATTGCGGAAGCTTTTTAAGTGTTCGGGTGTGCTCGGTTCTCTCGTGACTTGATCCTTGCTCCGGAACATCCAACGAATGCATACCTAGCACCATTACACAAAGAATGGTTAGTGGGATTGATAATAATGCATTTAGATTAGTTAATATGCTAACATGTGTCAAACGGAACCAGTATGGTCAAACGACCAAACAAACAGGTTTAAAAGATGCCCCGTCGTGGGTTACGGCCATCAAGTCTCCCTTTCGGGTGTTCAAAGGCTTGTGTCGTTTTTCATCCAAATCTACTCAGAAGGCCTGAACGGCCATTCACTCCAGGTGAACGGTCGTTCACTGGGCGAAAACTCTTTTTGACAATTATAAAAACATAAGAATTATATTGTCATCCATTGGGCACTTATTTAACTGAAAACATACTCCGGTTTGTCTCATTATAACCCAGTTCTCAGATTTAAATGTTTATGTCGATTTTACCCAAATTGACCCGTTAAGGTCACGAGTTATACAAAATGCTATTTGACCACACAAGAGCATAATGGTCATATTGTCAACTCGTTAGACGCTTGTTTAACTAAAAACATTATCCAGATTGTTTCACTATGACCCGGTTCTTAGTTTTAACCTTTAGTAAATATTTCAATTTAGCCATCCATGACGACACTACTTGATTCAAATCAATTGTTTTCGACTTAATAACTTATTTGAATGCTTCTAAGCCCTCACGGACTTAGTTTTATTACAAACCCATAATTTAACTATGGCTTTAGCCATACTTGGCGCCAAGGCGCGCATTAATCTTAGCTAGAATAAAACTTACCGAATTGGCATTCACACCTCATATGGGTTGTTGTTGAATTGAATTCACTTTGCCTAAAGGCTTTTATCTACCTACGGACTTACCGGGTGGCGTTGACCCGTACCTTGCATCCATTGTGATTACTTAAGCATCGAGTGCCCAATTTCCAAGTATTCTCCTGCACACATTCTAGATTGACCACATTAGTCTCTCGAGACTTAATGGTGATATATTTACCATTGGACCCGTTAGCCACGAGTTTACTAAAGCTTAGAATACCGGCTTTGAATGCCGGGTTCGAATGATAATAAAGATCACCATTTGACCCATTAAGGCTCATGGTTATAAAGCTTTGACATTCCAACCTTTAGCTATGGGGAAAGGGCAATCACACTTGACCCATTTATAGTTTGCATAATTTCCTTATTCGAGTGATTTTTATCAAAAATCTCGAGTTTAGACTCTTGCTTACCACTTAGTTTTATTTATAGACCTAATTGATTATTTCCATCAATTGATCAACACACTTTGATTCCTTTATTACAATCAATCTTGTTTTGAAAAGAATTCGTATGATCTACCCGTTTAATAGGTTTCGCCCCTTGGGGCCATACCTTTGTCTCACCATCAAAGTTTAAAGACCAAAGTATACAACACTTAACCCATGCTCATAGTCTAATAATGTAAGTAAACTTACCTTGTATTTCACCTTCATTTCCTTGCACTTAAGTCTTGTATTCGCTTGACCCGTTTGCTTATTGATTCATTCTTTCCAAGCTTGCACCTAGCTTGACAAGATCAACCTTCGCTATACTCATAAGATTAATCAAGTTAGTCATCACGTCCAATAACTAACATATCTCATGAGTTATTCACACCATTTCATCTAAGTTTGAGTTTGGGTCAGTTTGACTCCTAAAAGTCAAACTGTCCATAAACATATTCACGTAAAGTAGCTTAGGCAATGATGCATACAAGTACTAAGCTTTCATTCCCTATACCCATCTCATTCATAACAACATTTAGTGTTAAGTTCATAAAACACCTTATTTTCACTGCTGCACTTTTTGCGCAGCAGCTGTTCGGGTCACTTTTACGCCTTCTAAACCCCATAATTTGATTTTGACTTTCAAATAAGAAATGTTCTTCGTTCAAAGACCTTTCCAGGCATATAAAGAACACCTTCTAACGATTTCTCTATGATTTTATATGAATATTTTAAGATCAGGTCAAAAACATATTATGTGCAGCGATTCCCTTTTCAACTGCTATAATTGACCATTTTGACCCATTTAAAGTCCGAATTAGTTGAACATATTCAAATATAGAGTGTGCTTCGTTCAAAGACCTTTCCAGGCGTATAAAGAAAACCTCCTAACAATTTTTCTATCATTTTATATGAATATTTTAAGATCAGGTCAGAAACATATTTTTAACCAAACAGCTTTGCTGTCAAAACAGAAATGTCAACTTTACATGCTGTTTTGACCCACTAAAACGCAGAATTAGCTTGTCATGACTAAATATGAAATGTAATATATGCAACAAGCTTTTCAACGATATAAGGCTCGTCTTCTAACTCCTAATAATGAATTAGATATGGCCTTTACAAGATGATCACCTAGGGCTGTCAAGAGTGACGAATTTTACACTATTTGAAACCCAATTCAAGTTCATGTAAGCATTTTATCAAACACTTCATGTGCACCCTTTTTGCAAGTGAATTCTAAGCCTTATGGACTTCTCAAACTTTACCATTTGTTTGATTAATCATCATTACAAGTCCAATTTATCAGTTCGCACATCTATATGACAAGTTAACATATACTAGTACAAGGATTCTTCATATACATGTGTAGTTCAACATTTGGGTTAAACCCACTACATACACCTTCAAGTATCATCCTAATCCATATGAATCATACAATACATAACTTTTTATCATGTTTTATAGTTTCTTTGGTGTCTAGAAACATATAGAAACCTATAGAAGCTCATAAATCACGTTTTTGCAAAAACCCTAGAATCATCATCTTTCGTAATCCATGGATTTTAATGAATCAAAAGAGTTTTAGAGTTACCTTAGGATGAATAGAACACTAGATGATCATAATTTCCATCATGCATTGACAAGAGCTCTTGATTTTTGCAAAATTTTGGGGCTGAATTGAAATTGTTCTTAAGTGTGTGTTTTTGTGTGTTTATGTCGACCAGAAGTGTGTGTCAAAACACACACTTTTTCACTTTAGCCCCCTTCAATAAAACTTTGTTCAATTGCCACATTTAGTCCCACAAGTTCCAACTTCTATGTTTATTAGATTAAAGGACAATCTAGGTTAGTCTCTTATATTGTGTTTTAGGCCAATTTAGATAATAAAAACTAACGGGGTAACATTCCTATTATAACACAAGTCCCCGTTTATTTACTGATAGAGTGCTCGCTCTTACAATTAATTCGTTTTGGTATTTGTTAATCATGCCAAATGGCATAATTAAGCAAAACTTATTTTTGGGGTGTTACATTAATCAAAACAAGAGAATAAATGTTTTTCAATCGAATGCTTTCAATTATCAAATGATTACAACGATTGTACAAATACTCCCCCTCAGCCTGGTCACTCTGTGATTGTTTGTCTGAGAGAATGTTTCGAGTGATGAATAGAACAGTACAAGCACTGTTCTATTTATAGACAAATCTAAACCACTGATGATCTAACCTGACATCACCTAAGACAGCGACCTCTGACAGAATAACAAACATAAAACATCTGTTATATACAAACTACTGTTACATTGTAAAACACTGAAAGGTAAACTGCTGTTGAGAAAACTCTGATGGTCTTGTATCATCTGTTGGAGCCTAAGTGTTGTTGGCTCCAACAGACCTTCAATCTTCAGTACTTTGATCAGCAGTTGTTCTTCATCAGACCTTTAGTCAGCAGTTGTTCTCTATCAGTTGTTATTCAACAGTCCTTTGCAGCAGCAGTTGTCACAGTAGTTGTTTGGGTAGAGCAAATGTTAGGGTCAACAGTCTTTTGGGAGAAGTATCTTGTAAATGCTGTTTATTTCTAAGGATCAATGGAGTAGTATATTTTGGCTTTCCAATCATCTGTTCTTCTCCAGGTCAGCAGACCCAACAATGAGTTGGAGTATAATGATCCTGACTTAGAGGATGGAGAAGTTTCTGCAGGTGTTGCCAAAGAAATTCTGGAAGGATTGACAAAACAGGTTGGTAAAACTCTTGAAGAATGATAATGAAATTCCAAATATTCCTGAAAAAGAAGATGGAAATCATTCTGATGATAGAGATACACCTGTGTTTGAGATTATTGGGATAGAAGATATCACAAGTGAAAATATGCTAAATACTTTAGAAACAAACAAGATGATGTGATTCCCGAGTTCACTGATGAAGTTTTGGAACAGGCTGAGAAAGTAGCAGAAAAGAAGAGCAAAACATTCGTTGTAGAAGTATTCAAGAATGTTGATTATCAGAAGTCGAATGTTGAACAATTTGATGACCTGAAGAGTTTGTTGAGAAGGTTAAAAGAGAAAGAGGCAAACCAACCCAAAACTGAAGTTCAGGGTGGTTTCTATAAATATCACAACGAGTTGTTCAAAGGTAGAGCTCTTGGATGGAAATATCTTAGACAGTTGCGGTGCGTTGCAGTGAAGTGGGAAAAAGGAATTCTGTATTTTCACAGATTTCATGACATCAAAATGCTACCGTACTGGGCTGTGCATGATATCTGCAGACACACTATGACTGGTGCAACTGTTAATAACGATACAGTTGGATACTTTGTTGATTGTGTGGCTAGAGAGAGCAGAACAATATGGGATGTGTCCAGGCCGCAGTATCCTATCAGGAAAGTTCATAAAGAGATTGATCAAATTATTGGGCTGAACAAGGTTACTTTGAAGTACAAACCACCGACAGTGTTGAAGCATATTCTGTTGATGCCTATACAACAACACTTCAGCAAAGACTTTGTCATGTGGTACTATGATTGGAGAACCGCAGAAGCTGTCATCTTATTGAAAGACAAAAGGGGATAGTATAAGAAGATTCATATATTTGATCCCATGTGGTTGATTAACTGTTCTTATGAGGATATAATCATGCTGTATTATAATCCGATCTACTACGAGGAGAAGGATGGTGAACAAGCAATGAAATACCATCGTGTGGTATGTTTGTGTTTCGCTTTGGATGTCAATGTAGGTTGTGATTACGATAAGAAGTTGGGAAAGTCTATGAAGGTTAGTGAAGTGAAGAAGAAACCTAAACTAAAACCTGAGCCGGTGATGACGAAAGAGCAAAAGAAGAATCTTCGTATCAAGTTGATGAACAAAACACTTGATTACCAACGTCAACAATCCAAGCAATAGTCGAGGGGAAGTTTGTAGATGCATATTGCGACTAGTTTCTTTGGATTAACTAAATAAAGTGTTTTGTGCATAATCGTAGGGTCGAAGGAAGGTTTTTGAAGGGTCGAAGGAAGATAGAAGAGGTCGAAGGGAGAAGGTAACAGACAGAAGTTTGGTTCGAGCTTAGTGACATGTCGAAGGAGCACATTCGACCTTAACGAGAGGTCGAATGTGGCCTTCTATATAAGCTGAAAATTTTGTTAAGTTTATAACTTTTGCCATTTGTGTTTGTGTTTCAGGTCTAGGTTCTCTCTCTAGGTTTTCACCTTTCTGAACTTGACTTATATCATTGTAAACATTATTTATAATCAAGTTTAACAAGTTTTTAATGAGAATGGAAGTTGAAAAGGTAATTGTTTGTGTTTGATTCGATTCGTATCATTTTGTAAACATTCTAGGGTTTTCGCAACTGGATTGTTAGACTTGCATGATCACATAAACGTTTTTATCAAAACCGATCCGTCTACAAATTACATTCTATATTGCCTAGGGTTCAATGATTCGGAGGATCATTTGGTTAATCACACACACACAAGTCATGAGTCTCGTTGTTGGTGAATTACATGAATTAGATTAAGTAACAAACATGAATTGACCTGTATATGGTATATAGTATACATCACATGTTTTAAACGGTGTTTAGATGATTATCCATGATTATATATGCTCGACATATGTTATGATTGCATGTTCATGTGCTATGATGTGTTAAAATGCGTTAAAATGACAAAACTGGAAAACCTGAAAATACCCATTCTTGGTTCGACCTGTAGGGGGGGTCGAACCAGACATTTAGAAACTTAAAAGCTTCATTCGACCACTCCTAGCCTCGTTCGACCCATGCATAGGGTCAAACGAGGCTTTAGTATAAATAGCATACTTTGTCATTTTTCATCATTTCACAAACCCTAAACGCCTCTAAACACTCTCTCGCAACTTTAATCACTAGGGAAGGAGTTTTTGCTCTTGTTTTTCATAATCTAACCTATAAACATCTTCTAAACAAAGATCTAAGGTGTGTTCTTCATCTAATATCCTTTTTAAAGCATTTTGATTCATTTTCATTAAACCCCAAAGGTCTAGATCTGTTTTAAGATGATTTTCACAATTAAAAACCTTCCTAACATCTTTCTGAACAAAACCTAATCATTAAACATGAGTTTTCATACAAGTTGACATGTGTTATGTTGTGTTAATGATGTTTTATGTGTGATATGTGTTGTATGATGATTATGTGCTGCATAGATGTTATAGAAATGTTCTAGGGCTGCTATGGATGATAAGTTTTGGATATTTTAGGCTATCAATTGTTGGATGATGATATTTTGCTCGTTTTAGGGATTTTGATAGATTTAGGGATTGGATTTATGATGTTATTATGGATAATATGATTAGGGGTTTTGCTTCACGTGATAACCTGAATATGTTGAGTTGATTATTGAATGCTTTCAGAAAGTTTCCTAATTGGGTAAAATTTTCATGCATGATGTGACGTTTCCATAATTTTGCCATTTTGGGTAAGTATTAAAACAAATTGATTTTGGAATAAAATTGGTAGGGTTTTGTACAGATATGTTATTCATACTTGACTGCAGTGTTTCGTGATGTTTCGTGATGTTTTCGGATAGTTTTGATGCGATTTGATGCGTTTTAGGAAGAATGGTACTGCAGGGGTCGAACTTGGCACACCTTTGACCAGCGTGGGGTCGAAGGTAGGGCCCAGGGGTTGAACCTATCTTCTATTAGGTCCAATGTGCCTCTGTTAGGTCGAACGAGCTTGATTTGGGTCGAATTAATACATGTTAAGGTCGAATGAACACATGTTAAGGTCGAATGAACTTGTATTAGGTTGTATGAACTTGTGTATAGGTCGAATGAGTCCCAAAGGGGTCAAAACCAAGGTTGTTTGGGTCAAACCTGGTCCATGTGTGCGTTTTATGCTGATTCGACCTTACAACTCCATGTGTGCGATTTTTGATGCAAACTAAGTGTCGTATACTTGAAACTTATGTGTTAATCCTATGTACTTGATTAATTGATGTAATAGGTCACCAACGGGTTTTCAGGTCTGTCTGGTATGTCCGGTTAACACTCAAACACATTTCTAAACACACATAGTCAAGATCTGGACAATCGGGGATTAGTTAACCTTCGGGTTAGTAGTCAATATACTTATTTAAACTCATTGATAGGTCGCCATTAGTCGGCGCTATCACACACGTGTCGGGTTCCTAATTAACTGAACACACAATCTAAGAGGAGTTTCACGGCCCCTCTCTTTACTGATTTTTACATTTTCGGGGGAGAAAACATGTTGTATTCTTTAAACGTGTGTCAACTATGTTTTCATAAAAGATGTGTCAACTATGTTTTGGTATTCATGTATTCATTATGTTCTGGAGTATTCATTTGAGTTACTATGCGATCTTTGGAACTCCCTGGGAAAACCATGAATGTGCGGGGATGCACAACGGGGGAAATGTGAATAGCTCTATTTGGGCGTGACCGGCTCCACTCGTCTTACTGGAGGTCGGACGGGTGCATGTTGTGCGATACCCCGCAATTTCAGGTTCTTACCTTAACCAAACTCTAGTTACTTGCACTTAGATTCCTTGAATTCTACTTAGCGAAGGTTAGCTACATAAGTCACACGTGCACACACGAGATGTATATGTACCTATGGGTTTTCACTTAAAGAACATATGATACCTATGAAACAAAATACATGTCAAGACCATCATCAATACCACACTGATTAATCTAACCAAGTTGTGTTTTGTTGGACACCCGATCTTAATTATCATTCCATTCAACATACTCTACACCTACATATACCATCAAGTCTATCCTATACAATGAGGGACATAACTAGTTATGACATAGCTATAAATGTATGAACACATATACATAGGTACACACGCATACACATGGACACAATGACATGTGCATCAACTAACATAACCACCTTGAATCCTTTCCTCCTCTTTCAGCCAAATATCACCACCATCACCATGTCACTTACACAAAACTTTCACTTAAACGGAAAGGACACTTGCCACCCTTACAAGTCAAAGCTCTAGAAGTGTCATTGTCCTAAGGCTACTAACTAGCTAGTAAATTGCTTCCTTTGGCCAATTACATGCTCCTCATATGTCACTATCAATGAAGTGTCCAAGTAATACCCAAACATGGCATGGAATCACGAAGATCAGATCTAGAATTCCCATGATTTCAATCCTAAAATAGAAACCTAATACCAACAATATCTCACTAATGCTCCTTGATTTCCTCACCTCTATTCTTTTAGCTGTAGGCTTCCAACAACACAACAAGGAAGTTCCAAACTAACAACTAAACTCCTATTATCTATCAACATCCACAAGTGAGGACAAAGCATGTCATTGAGAAGTCACTATCCATTTCTAACTTACTAACTCACGGCCAAGGTGCACAAGGGACAAAAGGATGACAACTATGTTAAAGACAAAGATTTACCAACTCATGATATCCATGAAACATCACTATCCTCTAGAAGCTTACACCTTGCTTTCCCTTTTGTCTTGTGCCTCGGCCGAAATATCTTAAAGAAAAGAATGATAGTGATTTATCAATGACATAATGAAATGCAATGGAGATAACTCATCCACTTACACACTTGCACAACACTTCCAAGCTTCTTACACCTAGTCATACACATAGTACTTTATCTAATACAACCCTGGTAGTGTCACTAGAGGAGATCCAGGTGGACGACCAACTACAGTTCATGGAAGAACCAGTGGAGATTCTTGAGCAGGGCGTCAAGGAACTCAGACAGAGCACCATACAAATTGTTAAGGTGCGATGGAATTCCCGTCTAGGACCGGAATGCACCGTGGGAACGCAGGGATCGAATGCGGCTTAAATAACAACATCTCTTTACTGAACCTGAACCTATGCATATATCAAACGCTGAACATAAAGCAGCTCACTCAAAGTGAATTTCGAGGCGATTGAGCATTACACCAAAAGGGTGGGTCCCACAGATGCGTGGCATGGTCACTGCAGCTCACCTACAAGAATCTAACAAATCTTTCACTGAGCTCATAAGCTCACTGACGAGGCTTTTGAGTTTGGTACTTTTCCGAAGCATGGTGCTTCATCTTTTTCCTTTGGTGATAGTAAGAGAACGTGGGATAGTGTGAGGTATAAGTTCTCCAACAGCAACAGCTAACATAGCAATAACGACGAGGTATAGGAAAAGTGTGTTCCTGGTGTGGGAGTGAAACCACTTCAAGAGGGACTGGCCCCAGCTCAACTACACTAGCAGCAGTGGCAACAAAAACCTCGGTGGTGCTCGAGGAATACCTTCCATAATCGGCTTGGAGAAGCCAAGAGCGACATCAATGTGTTGACAAGTACGTTTCCTGTGAAAGAAAATCTTGCTGCTGTTCCTTTCGATCCTGGGGCAAATATCAGCTTTGTGTTTTCTTTTAAAACTTAGTAAACTCCTAGGGTTAGCCCCTACTTTTCTCGAAACCTCATTTTCTATAGAACTAGCTGATGGCAAGCCTGTTGAGGCGACCCATGTTCATCTCGATTGTAAACACGAGTTGGATGGTCATTTATTTGGCATCAACCTTATACCTATCACCTTGGGAAGCTTTGACATAGTAGTTCGTATGGACTAAATTGTCCAAACATTGGGCGAAGATTCATCGTTTTGAGAAGATCGTTCGCATACCTCTCCCTAGTAGAGAACCATTATCTATTCAGGGTGATCATGGTGGTGCCATGGTGGGCATCATCTCCTTCTTGAAAGCCCATAAGTGTATTCGAAAGGGCTATCCAGCCATTCTGGCTAACATTTTTAATACTCGAGCAGAACTTGAAACAAAAATTGAGGACATCCCAGTAGTTCGAGATTTCCCAGATGTATTCCCAGAGGAACTACTTGGACTTCTACCTGTTCGTCAAGTGGAGTTTCAAATTGATCTTGCACCTGGAGTGGCCCCAGTTGCACGCGCACCATACTGCCCAGCACCGGGAGAACTTCAAGAACTATCATTCGAATTCCAAGAGCTATTGGATAGGGGTTTCATTAGGCCTAGTTCTTCACCTTGGGGAGCCCTAGTCCTGTTCGTTAAGAAGAAGGATGGGAGTTTCCGCATGTGCATTGATTATCGGGAGTTGAACAAGGTGACGGTTAAGAACCGCTACCCTTTGGCTCGTATTGATGACTTGTTCGACCAGCTTCAAGGGTCGAGTTTCTATTCTAAGATTGACTTAAGGTCAGGGTACCATCAGCTAAGAGTCCGAGAGGAGGATGTGGCGAAGACCGCCTTTTGAAGACGTCATGGACATTATGAGTTTTTGGTGATGCCATTTGGGCTAACTAATGCACCGGCTGTGTTCATGGATCTTATGAACCTTGTGTGTAAGCCTTATTTGGACAAATTCGTTATAGTGTTCATAGATGACATATTGATTTATTCTAAGAGCAGGGAAGAGCACGAGCAACACCTGTAGGTGATCTTAGAACTCTTGAGAAATGAGAAGCTGTATGCAAAATTCTCCAAGTGTGACTTCTGGATTCTAGAAGTCCAATTTCTAGGACATGTGGTTAACAAGGCAAGAATACATGTTGATCCCGCCAAGATTGATGCTATTAAAAAGTGGGAGGCTACTATGACACCTATAGAGGTGCGGCAGTTTCGTATGGCACACCAGCTGACTGATCAGAAGGTGGAAGAGGGGCTGCTACCCCCTCGTGGTACTTCATCTTCTGGCACCAATGATAACAAGAGGAAGTGGGAGAATGCATCTGGCAGACTCTCGTATAATGGTAACCAGCTGCAGCAGAATAAGAAACACGACAGTCAAAGCAGCGGTAGCAACCGTAATCAATCACAGGGTGGTTATCAGGGACACCGTCCCAAGTGCAATAGATGCAACTATAACCACTCAGGAACCTGTAACAGGATTAAGTGTGATCGCTGTGGTGAGATGGGTCATGTGCAGAAGGACTGTAGAACCAATATTCCGGGAAATCAGCTAGCACCACAACAAGGTCAGCTGCAGAAGAATGGTAAGGGCTGTTTCCAGTGTGGGAGTGAGGGTCACTTCAAGAAGGACTGCCCACAGCTGAACGGGAATGGTAATAACAATAACGGGGGTAACAATAACAACGGTAGTGGTAACAAGATTGGGAATAACAATAACAACAACAATGGGGCTCATGGGAGAGCTTTTATGATTGGTTTCAGGGAAGCTAGGAATTACAACAATGTCGTGACGGGTACGTGTTCCTTAAACGACAACCTTGCTTCTGTTTTATACGACATGGGTGCGGACTTTAGTTTTGTGTCATTGAAACGTAGCAAACATCTAGGGATGGTTCCTACCCTTCTTGATACCCCACATTCTATAGAATTAGCTGATGGGAAACCTGTCGATGTAACCCATGTCCATCGTGACTGTAAGGTCGAGCTAGATGGGCAATTATTTGCCATCGATCTTCTACCTATCATCCTAGGAAGCTTTGATCTCGTAGTTTGCATTGACTAGTTGTCCAAACAACGCGCTGAAATTCTCTGTCAAGAGAAGATTGTTCATATCCCTCTCCTTAATGGAGAATTACTAACCATACGGGGTGATCGTGGTGGTGCCATGGTGGGCATCATCTCATTCTTGAAAGTCCGAAAGTGTATTCGAAAGGGCTATCCAGCCATACTGGCTAATATTTCTGATAGTCGAGCTGAAGTTGAAACGAATATTGAGGACATCCCAATAGTCCATGACTTCCCAGATGTATTCCCCGAGGAACTACCTGGACTTCCACCTCTTCGTCAAGTGGAGTTTCAAATAGATCTTGCACCTGGAGCGGCACCAGTTGCACGCGCACCATATCGCCTAGCACCAGGCGAACTTCAAGAACTGTCTACCCAACTCCAAGAGCTATTGGATAGGAGTTTCTGTATGGTTATTGATTATCGAGAGTTAAACAAGGTGACGGTTAAGAACCGCTACCCTTTGCCTCGTATCGATGACTTGTTCGACCAACTTCAAGGGTCGAGTTTCTATTCCAAGATTGACTTGAGGTCAGGGTATCACCAGTTGAGAGTCCGAGAGGAGGATGTGGTGAAGACAACCTTTCAAACTCTTTATGGGCATTATGAGTTTTTGGTAATGCCATTTGGGCTGACCAATGCACCGGCTATGTTCATGGATCTTATGAACCGCATGTGTAAGCCTTATTTGGACAAATTCGTTATAGTGTTCATAGATGACATATTAATTTATTCCAAGAGCAGGGAAGAGCATGAGCAACACCTGCAGCTGATATAGGAACTCTTGAGAAATGAGCAGCTGTATGCAAAACTCTCTAGATGTGACTTCTGGATTCGAGAGGTCCAATTTCTAGGACATGTGGTTAATGAGGAAGGAATACATGTCGATCCCGCCAAGATTGATACTATTAAACAGTGGGAGGCTCCTAAGACTCCTACAGAGGTGCGCCAATTCCTTGGTCTTGCGGGATATTACCGCAGATTCATTGAGGGGTTCTCTAAGATCACTCAACCCATCACTTCTTTGACGCAGAAGGGTATTAGTTACAAGTGGGGAGATGCCCAAGAATCTGGTTTTAACTTATTAAAGGCAAAACTCTGAGGGTACAGTGGACTTTGTGGTGTACTGTGTGCATCTATCCAAGGGTTAGGGAGTGTGCTGATGCAGCGTGATAAGGTGATCACATATGCTTCGCGTCAATTGAAACTACATGAGAAAAATTACACCACCCATGACTTAGAACTAGGAGCGGTAGTTTTCGCTCTGAAGATTTGGAGGCATTATCTCTATGGAACGAAGTGTATGATCTTTACAGATCACAAGAGCCTCCAACACATATTCAATCAGAAGGAGCTGAACTTGTGACAACGTTGATGGGTCGAGCTTCTGAATGACTATGACTGTGCCATCAAATATCATCCAAGTAAAGCGAATGTAGTAGAGGATGCCCTTAGTCATAAGGAAACGAAGCCCAAGCGGGTGCGAGCTTTACAACTCACTATTCATTTTAATCTTCCTGACAAGATACGTGAAGCCTAGGGCGAGGCTTTGAAGGGAGAGAACGTCGGGCTTGAGACACTACATGGTGCTGATAAATACCTGGAACTAAGGATAGGTGGTCTCAGTACTTCATGAATCGAGTCTGGATTACACGTTTTGGAAATCTCAGGCAACTTATGCTCGATGAGGCTCACACCTCTCGTTACTCGGTACATCCTGGTTCGGATAAAATGTACCAAGATCTCAAAACCCTTTACTGGTGGCCAAACATTAAAGCTGAGATAGCCACTTATGTGGAAAGGTTAAGATTGAATATCAGAAACCTTCAGGCCTACTCCAGCAACCCGAAATCCTTATGTGGAAATGGGACGTAATTTCTATCGACTTTATCACAAAGCTCCCTAAAACACCAAGTGGGCATAACATGATTTGGGTTATCGTCGATCGCTTAACCAAATCGTCACACTTTATGGCAATGAAGAAAACTGGCACACTTGAGAGACTGGCCAACCTCTATCTCAAGGAGATCGTCTCTAGGCATGGGGTGCCTACTTCTATTATATCCAATCGCGACTCGTGATTTATTTCTTGGTTTGGACTACTCTCCAAGATGCTTTGGGAACTCGCTTAGATATGAGTACAGCCTATCACCAACAAACGGATGGACAAAGTGAGTGTACCATCCAAACATTGGAAGATCTGCTACAAGCGTGCGTAGTGGACTTTGGCAACAGTTGGGATAAGCACTTGCCCTTAATCGAATTCTCGTATAACAAAAGTTACCACACTTCAATCCAGTGTGCGCCTTTTAAGGCACTATATGGACGCAAGTGTAGGTCTCCCATCTGCTAGACTGAAGTTGGGGACAGCCAGTTGACAGGTGCCGAACTCGTGCACGAAACTTCTTTGAAGATAGTGCAAATCAGAAACCGGATGGCTGCTGCAGGTGATCGACGGCAAAGTTACACTGATAAGCGTAGGAAACCTTTGGAGTTCCATATTGGGGACAAGGTACTGCTAAAGGTGTCACCTTGGAAGGATGTGATACGCTTTGGAAAACAGGGAAAGTTGAACCCGCGATACGTTGGACCAGTCGATATCGTCGAAAGGATTGGTCTAGTAGCTTACAGGTTAAACCTGCCTGATGAACTCAGTGGAGTGCACAATGTATTCCACAACTCCAATCTAAAGAAATGTCTCTCTGATACAACACTAGTGGTGCCACTAGAGGAGATCCAGGTGGACGACCGGCTACGGTTCGTGGAATAACCAGTAGAGATTCTTGAGCAGGGCGTCAAGAAACTCAGACAGAGTACCATACCTATTGTTAAGATGCGATAGAATTCCCGGTTAGGACCGGAATACACGTGGGAATACAAGGATCAAATGCGGCTCAAATACCCACATCTCTTTACTGAACCTGAATCGGTGCATAGATCAAACGCTGAACATAAAGCAGCTCTCTCAAAGTGAATTTCGGGGCGAAATTCCTTTCAACTTGGGGGTGATGTGACATCCGGGAAACCAAGCACACATTTTTTTTTCGCTGGCATTACTGTTTACTTACTGAATTTTGGGACGAAATTCTTTTCAAATTGGGGATGATGTAATACCCCACAATTTCAGGTTCTTACCTTAACCAAACTCTAGTTACTTGCACTTAGATTCCTTGCATTCTACTTAGCTAAGGTTAGCTAGATAAGTCACACGTGCACACACGAGATGTATATGTACCTATGGGTTATCACTTAAAGAACATATGATACCTATGAAACAAAATACATGTCAAGACCATCATCAATACATCACTAATTAATCTAACCAAGTTGTGTTTTGTTGGATACACAAACATAATTATCATTCCATTCAACATACTTTACACCTACACATACCATCAAGTCTATCCTATACAATGAGGGACATAACTAGTTATGACATAGCTATAAATGTATGAACACATATACATAGGTACACACGCATACACATGGACACAAGGTCATGTGCATCAACTAACATAACCACCTTGAATCCTTTCTGTAACATTTCGTATTTTCAATTATGCTTGTTCCATTGCTTAATCAATAAAAGCGTTGCATTTTAACATTCTGGTACGTTTTAAAAATATTTTGTGACATCTTTGGGCTTATATAACCATACTATAAACATATGATAATATTATATTAATGACATAATTGCAAAAAAAAATAAAATGCAAGGACCGGGACTCAAACCCGCGTCCACAGCGAGTCTAAGATACACACACACACTAACCCGCTGGGCTACAGCCCATGTTGTGTTTGAATTCCAACCAAAACAAATATATATATCTTTCCTTATTCAAACAGTTGACCTAAGGAAAGTCAACTGCGAATTCAATCCCTTTTTAAATCAACTCCAATCCGCGTTTATTGTTTGTTATTATTTGTGGAATGTTTATGGCTGACCTATTCAGCTTAACCCCACGCCAAATCACAATTATAACATTCCAATTATAAGCCTACAACACGTATACGATTTAATACGGGTCAAAACTTCCAAACATACGAACCTGTGTCATTAGTATAAATTGATCATACCTCTACACGCTAACATCACCGATAAACAAATCCCCATGCCCAATTTCACCTAAAAAACCCTAAAATCTGCAAATCGTTCGTGGTTGACCATTTGTTTGACTGTGGGTTTTGCACGTCGCATTCTGTTTGAAGGTACCAATTAAATCCGTGTTTTTGTTCTTCGTATTTAGCCGATCAATAGCCCTAACGTCTCTGTGGCTATTGATCGGTAATTGTAGTGATTAGAAAAACTAGGGTTCTTATGCATGGAATTGGGGATAATGACTCCTGCAGTCATCTATTAAAAAATTTAAAACAAAACAAAATCATTCACCAACTGATCCACAGATCAGTTGGTATCAACCTTATGTGTTAAGACGTGGGAACTGGCCTGTACTCGAGTTCGATCCACGTCCCCAATTCTATTTTTCTAAAACAAATCAAGATTTAAACCAAGTAACCTATATAACTAACTGAAACGGGATTTTCTTTTAAAAATAGTTTCTAAATGCTAAAAATGTTTTATAAAATCTATAAAAATTATTTTATGTTATTCTAATGATGAAGTTTATTATACAATTTTTAATTTTTCAAAAATCATTTATTTAAGATATATATAATATATTACAATTTATTCAATTATAAATTGAAAATTTTATAAAAATATCTAAACAATTTTATAGAATTCCATAAAAAATATTTTAAATTTATGAAACAGTAAATATTTTAGAAATATATTTTTATTTCAGAAAAACGTTTATTTAATATTTTTAATTAATTTTTACTATTTTAATCATAAATAAATCACAATAAATTCATTTTTCACTATTTTTATACCAAAATTTTACATAAATTATTGTTGATCATTTAAAACAGAAATATAAATTCCAATTTGAAACTTCATTAATTTTAATATTTTTAGATATTAAAACTATTTTTTACAAATAAAAATAAATATACTAAATATTCAAATTTTGGGAAAATAATTTTATAAAATTATTTTCATATTTAAAATCTTATAGTATGACCATCCTTAATCAAAAACTATAAATAGTCTTGTATTTATATATTTTCTGAATTTCTTTTATTTATTAACAATTTATCTAAATTAACGATTAATCAATTATCAATCCCCAAATTAGGAACCCTAGAACTACTTGTAGACTAGAAAACTTAGACTTTTAAGTTTTCCCATTACTCAATTATTGCCTTATAAATAGGGTGATATTTGGACACAAGAGCCAGAATTATTCTATATCAAGGGACTCAATTCTAGCACTAAGGTGAGTTTACATAGCCCCTTTTACCTTTTCACTATTTTGGGGTAAAACATGTTAAAATATCAATTTACATTTCAACATAAGTGTCTATGTGTTATTCTATGTTGCATTATGTCTTAAACATTACTAGGGTAAGCACAATTAGACTAGCATAATCATTAACATTGATCTAGCAGACGATATACAATGATACATCTATTGGACTTACAACCCCACCTAGATACGTGTACCTCCAATATGAATCGCGTGGGTGATTGTTATCGAATATATAACAAAATCGAGTGAACCATATGCGTATGGGATGGACCACAATATTCTAGTCACAAGGTTTGATTATGCACCCGATTTACCTAGTAGTTTTGTTTTCACATATGGACTAGACTTGCCATGACACTCGAATTGTACAAGTTTTTATTCAATATTCAAACCTATGTAATTCTCACCAACTTTTGTTGACCCAAAAATAGTTTCAAAATTAACATGTTTCAGGTAACAATGAAGCTGAGGTTTAGAGTATGCTTGAAGAATCTATTTTGAAGTTATTTGAAGTTTTTTGCTTTATTTCATGTTATGTACTAGAAGTTTTGGATTTTTATACAATGTTTCATTTGGATATTTATGCTATGAATAAAGTACTTCAAATTTCAATATATACCATGTGCTACTGAACAATCATTCATACATGACACCTCGATGTTTCCGCCATCGTTGGGGTGTTACAGATTGGTATCAAAGCCTTGGTTATAGTGAATTAGGTTATTAGAAAAATAATCTAGACTATAACCTTAGGGAATTTAAGCCAGTACTTGGTTCTCTTACTTGTAACCCTAATTGCTTCCTTATTCTTATCCCTATCCTACACCCTATGCTACCCTAGCCTTACAAGTTGTCTACTCTTATTCGTCTGCTGCAATCCTGATCCACCTTTAGATTAATAGGACAAGATCCTCAGGTATAGCTTGAACCACCTAGGAGATCTCGCCGAAGTTCTAGATTTTAATAACGAACACGTGCAATCTGGAAGGATGAACGCTTGTATTCTAAGTTTTCTGTCTAGGACTAGCATTACGCATAAATCCCAAATCAGACGAGGGACCCGGATGCCTACCTGGGAATTCTCGGGATGAGTGTTCACTTATAGGCTAAAGCATGTCTTCACTATGTTATTAGAATCTAGAAGATTTGATAAGTCAACGTTTTCATTTATTCGTTTAATTAATGAATAAATGATTACATTCCTTATTATATCTCATTATCCTTGATTCATCCTATGTCTCATTGAACCTTCATTGTGTCTCTTACAAATAATGCATCCTTTTCGTAGCACTCGTCTTTACAATGACAACGATCATGATAGTGAGAGCATCAACAACAACAACAACAACAATAACAACAACAACCATGGCAACGATGTCCAACTCGCTGCGATCATTTCCCAACAAATGGCTATACAAATAGCAACCTTGGTTCCCAACTTGGTGGCTTAATTCATCCAAATGAATGGAAACAGCAATGGAAATGGAAATGGCAATGGGAATGGGAATCATAATGGGAATGGAAATGGAAACGGGAATGCTCACCCTGTTTGCACCCTTAAACACTTCAATACTTGCAACCTTCCTAAGTTTAGCGGGGACGAAGGAGCCACTGGTCTCCTTCAGTGGTTTGAGGGTATCGAAAATACCTTCATTAATAGCGAGTGTCCTAATAACCTCAAAGTTCGCTATGCTATGAGTGTCATCCACAAGCAGGCACTCACATGGTGGAATGAAGAGAAAAGGACTCGCGGGGCTGAAGTCGCACTAGCTATGACTTGGGAGCAAGTTAAGGATGTAAAGATGGCAGAGTTTTGTCCTCGTAATGAAATCAAGAAGTTAGAGGGTGAGTTTCATGTCCTGGTCTAGGACAGTGGGGAAAATTTGGCCTACAACACTCGTTTCCATGAACTGAGCCTACTGCTACCTCATAAGGTCACACCCCTACCTGTTGCTATTGAGAAGTACATTGGAGGTCTACCCATGCATATTCAAGATAGTGTGTTGGGAAGGAATGCTACCACTCTCGAGGAAGCCAAACGCCAAGAAGCTACTTTAACTAATAACCATGTGAAAAATGGTACTCTTTTTCGCAAGAATACAAAGAAAGCTGTTGGGAAGGATACTCCTCAACCTGCTATCGAGGTTGAGTCTGAGCCCTCAACCAACAAAAGACGCAAGGAAAGAAATTTCGCGATGGTTGCCACTCCTCCACCTAACAAGAAACCATATACTGGACCCCATCCTTTGTGTAACACCTGCAAGTATCACCACCCAACCCAAGTGCCTTGTCGTCAATGTAATAATTGTCAAAAGTATGGGCATCTCGCGAATGTTTGTCGAATTCCTGCTGCTAATGCACCTGCTGCTCAGAATAACCCTGCTAGAAATGCTCCAGCTCCCAATCATCAAAATGATAGGCCTGCTTGTGATCAGTGTTATGAGTGTGGCAGCCCAGATCATTATAGGAATACTTGCCCTAATCGTGGAAACCAAAACCAAAATCAAAACCAAGGTGCTCGTGGTCGCATGTACAACATCAATTCTAATCAAGCTCGCAATAACAGTGAAGTGGTTAATGGTACGTTTCTTGTTAGTAACCACTATGCTTCTATACTATTTGATCCAGGTGCTGATAAGTCATTTGTGTCACTTAACTGTGAACCCCTACTTAACATGCCCCAAAATAAACTAGAGGAACCCCTAGTGGTAGAAATAGCTAATGGGAAATCTATCTCGATGGATTCTGTTTTACGTAACTGTGTGTTGAACCTTGATGAACATACTTTCCCTATCGACCTCATTCCTATGCATCTTGGGAGCTTCGATGTCATAGTAGGCATGGATTGGTTGTCAACCCATCATGCTGAAATTTTATGTTTTGAGAAAGTTATTCACATTCCTCTCGAATCTGATGACATTTTGAAGATCTATGGTGAGAAACCTTGTGGCGAACATAAACTCATGTCTTATACGACTGCTCAGAAATACTTATGAACGGGGTATATGGCTTTCTAGGCCAACGTGATAAAAAAGAAAGACAAGGGCAAGAGTATCCAAGACATTCCCATCATTCGGGATTATCCTGAAGTATTTCCAGAGGATCTACCTGGTTTACCTCCTACTCGTCAAGTTGAATTTAGAATCGACCTTTTTCTTGGTGCAAATTCAATTGCCAAATTTCCTTATCGTCATGCACCCTCTGAGATGCAAGAACTTGCCAGCTTTTCTCCATGGGGAGCCCTATGTATTCGTCAAGAAGAAAGATGGATCCCTCAGGATGTGTATCGATTATCGTGTAGATGCATATTACGACTAGTGCATTGGATTGAAGAAATAAAGTGTTTTGTGTATTTATGAGAGGTTGAAGGTGGGTTTTGTGTGGGTCGAAGGAAGGATTGTATGGTCAAAGGGAGAAGATACTGGAAAGATGCTTGATTCGAGCCTAGCTGGAGGTCGAAGGAGCACATTCGACCTAGTCGTGAGGTCGAATGTGGCTTACTATATAAAGCTAAATTTTTGTTAAACTTATAACTTTTGCCATTTTGTGTTGTGTATCTGGTCTAGTTTCTCTCTCTAGGTTTTGATCTTTCTGATATTGAATTATAACCTTGTAAACCTAATTGTAAACATCTTTTATCAAGTTATTAATGAGAATGATGATTGAAAAGGTAATTGTTTGTGTTTGATTCATTGCATATCATATTGTAAACAATCAAAGGTTTCCGCACCTGGATTTGTTAGACTTGTATGATCACTTAAACATTTTTAGCAAAACCGATCCGTCTACAAAGTGGTATCAGAGCCTACGAGATCATACAACTACAATTTGATATGTTTTGAACTGAATTTTAACCAAAATTGTCCAAAATTTTTCTGTTTTGATAGAACATTGAGTTTTAATGGAATTTGATTGATTTGGATAAGATTTGACGGATAAAGGCAAAAGTTTCACTCGTTAAAGTTGATATGCATTCAATTCCGAGCAAAACCTGATTAAGATCATCAAAATCTATAAACTTTTGGAAAATTTGGATCAAATTAACTGATTTTCAAAGAATAACCGTTTTTCAAATGGGTCAGGTCGAACCAGAGAAAGTTAGGTCGAACGTGTGAGTTTTTGGTCGAACCAAGGTCACTTTAGGTCGAATCTGAGCTTTTTAGATCGAACCAAAACTTTTCTTGTGTGTTGTTTTTACATTCGACCAATTGTTGTTCATTCGACCTACCAAAGGTCGAAGGAGAGTTATTCTGGTCGAAGGAGAGTCTTGTGTGTTAGTAATCTACATTCGAGTTTGTTTTTGGAGGTCGAATATAGGAGTTTCTACCTTCAAACCCACGTATACACATCAAAGGTCGAACCTAGTCTGTTATTGGGAAATTTTTCTAAGTGTTTACATTTCGGACATTATGGACAACATGTGGGGATTTCCTATGACACCAAGGCCTGCAACAGCACAGCAACAACACGTTCCAATGAATCCATGGGCTGTAGCTTCTCAGAAGACGAACACTCAGTCATCTCAACCGATTAACTATCTTGCCATAAGTAGTTCGATACCACCACCTGTTACTCAACCTCCACAGCAACCGACGACTGATTATTGGGCCGTTGCAGCAGCAGCGGTACACTCTCAAACTACTAATGCTATCCCACACTAATAAATGATTTATCTTCCGGTAGTGGAAATCGCCCTCAGAAGATGATGGACATTGCAGAGTATAATCAATGGCAAAAGAAGTTCAAGATACATCTTGAAGGCATGGGAATGGAAGGAACTGAGGCGTGGCAGATGATTGTTAAGGGGTATGCTGCTCCGTGTTTGGAGAATTCAGGTGAACCGATTCCACTTGATGGTTTATCTGAAGATGAGAAGAAGAAATTTGCAGTGGAGAAGAAGGCTTTCTCTCAACTATCTCAAGCCTTGACTACCGATCTACTACATCAGTTTGGATCGTGTACTACATCTAAGCAGCCTTGGCATATGTTGAAGAACAGACATGATGGGAATGATAAGACGAGAAGATTGAAGGTGGAAGAACTAAAGAAAGAATTCGAAAATTTTAGTTATGTTGGGAATGAGACTCTGAAGGAACTTATAACGAGATATTGCCATCTGTTGACCGAGTTGTCGAATTATGACATCAAGATTCCTATGTCTGAGTTGGTTAATAAGATTGCTGATTCATTACCACCATATTGGAATCAACACATTAAGGTATTGAAAGAGAAGGATGCTTATCAATACTGGACAATCAATTAGTTAATTCAGAAGTTGGAAAAGAAGGAGTTGGAGGAAAAGAGGAAAGCTAGACGATCACAATTCCCACAAAATCTGAAATTGTATCATGCTTCTTCATCCACTTCTGTGTCCAGTTCAAGTGTGGCAGGTAATGTTGCGCCACATATAGCTTGTGTTTCGAGTGCCATTGAACCTCCGACAAACCCAATTAACTATCTTGCACAAACATCAACCTATCCACCAAATTACATCTCAAACTCTTACATTCCACCACAACCTCAAATTTCTACCGCATGTTACACGTCTAACACACCTCAACAACAACCATGTGTTCCTACAACAACACAAGCTTCTTCAAGCCAAAGTCCGGTCGTGTTGGAAACTTCCAACATGAATAATGTCACAGTAGAAGTTACTCAGCAACACATTGCGTTGGTTTCAGCAATGGTTGCATCTTATAATGGACTTGTGGCGAGTTAGATCGGAAATAATAATCTAACTAATGAAGATTATGACCAAATTGATAAGGAGGAGATGGAATTTATTGATATTCAATGGGCATTCGCTAGTGTTATGAGAAGGGCGACAGATTTTATTGAAAAAACCGGTAGAACTGATTTGGCAACCTCACCGAATACTACATATGGCTTGAACAAAGCCAAAGTTACATGTTTCAATTATGGTGGTCTAGGTCACCTTAAAAGAGAATGCACACAACCGATGCGGCAAGGTAACAAAAAATTGTTTAACTCTAACTATCGAAACCGCCAATCACAAAATCAGGTAACCTACCAAAGCCAAAACAACAACACTTATCCACAACAAAACAATTTCCAAAACCAACAAAACACCTCACAAAATACCTCTACTAGACAAACAACTGCACCCAACCAAACTCAAAATCAAACTCCAAATAACCCAACAAGAACCATTATTCCTATTTCTACACCAAACAGCCAAACTCAAACTGAAACCCAAAATCAGGCTTTGGTGATACAGAAGGATGAGGGTTATGACTGGACGGGAATGCAATTGGGAGTTGAGGAGATTACCATTAGGAATGTACCATGTTTTGCTAATGAGATGGATATAGAGGAGCCGATGATAGTAGAAGATGTTTTGGATTCTGAGAAGGTGTCTGAGGTAGTGATTGAGGAGATAGTCGATGATTCTCAGGTTTCTGTTTCTGAGCAAGTTGAAGAGCTTACTGATGAGAAAGTTTCAGGAAATGTTATTGATTCTATTACTGAAGTTCCTGATGAATCTGAATCTGTTTATTTCGATTCTAAGAGTGAAGCTGATTCAGAAGCAAGTGTGAATTCGTTGGATGATGATATTGATCAGCTACTAGCCGAAGTGGATTTTCTGATGACCACAAAATCATGTATTATTGATGACGCCTTCACAAAGATTGACTACTCGAAGTTCTTTGCGGGGAAGGAGGCTCATTTCGCGTTGATGGCTATGACTGATGCACCAAAACCGGTAAGTTCTGACTCCACTATAGACATGAATAGTGATAAATATTATGGTACTTGCGATAGATTGACTGAGGAAAACAAGCAACTCAGGGTTAACCTTGAGAGTGCTAGAATCAACATTCAATCTCATCGTAAGGATTCATATGAATTCAACAAAACACTTGAAGGGTATAAAAAGGACATTTTTGAATTAAAGAAAACCCTTGCTTTAAAACAACTTGCCATTAACAATTACATAAATGAGCTTGAAAACACAAAATTAGAAATGGAAACTATCAAGTGTTTTGCTTAAAAGGTCAATAAGAAGTTAGAGAGCTACAAACACATAGCTACAAATCTGTTCCTTCTCCAGTGTTGTTTGAGATTCACAGCTTCGACATAGTAACACCGAAGGGTTTAGTTAAATCGGACTCCACATCAGATAATGACTTTAATACTTCAAGTATTGGAGATCCACATTCTGATGTGAGACCAATACTCGAACTGAATGATGTGGGAGTGGTCGCAGTGACTGATAATTCAGACACTGAAGATGAGAAATCTAATGAAGGGAGTGATATTCCATTGGAAAATCACATCATTAAAAATGAACCAGTTTCACCTTCTCAGTTTTCTCATCCTCGGGCTAATGCACACAGAAAGAATCAATTAGTTACTAACAATGTGAAAAAGATTGAGAAAATTGATTCAGTTGACAAACCCATCAAAGTTTTCTATCGGATGGAAGGATCCGATAAGATCATCTTAGACGAGGAGTATCCAATAAAATTTGCAAACTATTCAAAAATTGACAAAATCTGGCAGTAGAGTACAATATGGTTTCCTAAACATGAAAGGACCAATGACTTTCCTCCAGAACTCTTAAAGAAATTGCATTGTGATACTCCCAAAGAACCAAAAGTTCATGTCACTGAATTCATCAAGCCTAAAGAAAAGGCGAATGCATTTTTCGAGCTCCAATGAGTTTAAGACGTAGATGTGTTGATGATCAATTTCCGATCACTTCATATGCTAAGCCTGGTGCAAAAAAATGTTTTTGAAGAATATCGTGCTTGTTACAAATGCGGGGAGAGAGGGCATTTACTTGCTCACTGCCCGTATGTGCGACATAAAAGGCACGAAGTTGAGAAAAACCAACCTTATCAAAGTCCAGTCGATAATCATAGATATCCACAACGACATTTTATCCCTAAAAGACCACCATTTTATAATCAAAGTCGATATTTTCAAAAGAGGGAAAGTCGTCAGTTTGTCTATGATCATCAAAACAAGATTGCTATGAAGAAACACCTTAAGAACCCAGTGGTGAACTCAACTAATGACAAACAAAAGGTTTTTCCTAAACCCGCTGTTATGTCAAAAGTTGGACCTGTTTCTTTTAAGTCAGAAAAGGTAACTAAGAAAGTTTCTTTTACGAACGATACTGTAAGGACAGAAAGGATTGAAGAAACCACTTTTGCCAACGTTAGTCTTATTCATACTTCTGCCAAATTCTTCTAAGTCTAGAACTACTGAAGAAAGAAGACACAAGTACTGAAGAAGAAACACCAGAAGTTCTGAAGTCAAACCAGACAAGTCTACTGAAGGACTACTGAAGACAAACTACTCATCGGTAGTTTGTCATTCATCAGCACTTGTAATAGAATCTTTCCACTGCCCTTATGTTTCAATTGTTTAATTGTTTATTATTACTTTATCATTTTGTACAAGTTCCAAGACTACAACCTGTTGTAGTATTGCTTTTGTGTAAAGTTATGAACAAGTCGTATGTATCTGCTGGTCTATAATTGAAAACTGAAATCCTTCAAAACTCTTACTTGTTATTTCCATTTCATTAACTGAGAATCTATCTGCTTATTTATTGTCATTTACATTCAATACTTAGATTCTCATTAACTTGTCTTTAGTTTGCAAACATCCAGGGGGAGTAATAACTCCTGTTGATAGTGAAACTTTATATACTTATTACGCTGTGCAAAACTGATTAAACTTGCAAAACACATAAGTGTTTACAAGCAAGTAAACTGTTAAAGAGCATACTGATCCAACAATTGGTATCAGAGCACTGGTTTATCTGATCACATATCAATCTAACACATTGAGAATCAGACACAGGCTATTATTGATATTCAATAAAGGATTAAAAGTTCACTTTTTCAACATCCATCACTTTGGGAAATATTTGACAAATCAATACTCTTTAAAATGGATCCTTATAATACTGGTTCTGCCAATAAACCTGCTATGCTTGTTCGTTCAGAATATAATATATGGCAGAAAAGAATGGCACATACTCTGTCTCAGGCCAACACTGGTTGTAGGAAATCTGTGATATATGGTCCTCACAAACTAGTAAACATTAATCTTGAAACTAAAGTTGAAATACCAAAGGACCCAAAAGACTACACAGATGAAGATTTCCTAAAACTTGAGCTTGATGCTAAAGCTTTTTCTATGTTGGCAATGGCACTCCCAAATGAAATCTACTCTGGACTTTTACACTATGAAAGTGCCAAAGAGCTCTGGGACTGCCTATAAGAGCAGTTTGGAGGAACTGAAGAGGTGATTGCCAACACTAGAGAAATCCTGGCTCAACAATATGAAACATTTACTCACATTAATGGGGAAACTTTAACACAACAATTTGAAAGATTCTCCTCATTAATATCTGAGTTGAAATTAAATGGTCAGACCTATACTAATGTATCTATGCTTCATAGATTTTTAAGGTCTTTACCAGAAAAATGGGAAACTTACTCAATAGTTCTCAGATCTTCACCAGACTTTAACTCCCTCACTCTTACAAAATTACATGGGAGATTGCTAACTTTTGAAAGAGAAATTGATCAAAAGAAAAAGTTGCAAAATTCTGGTAAAACAGCTGATGACTATGTACCTGGTAGTACAACACTTTTAGGACAAGACTCACCTACTTGTTCAAATAGTTTTGGATCTTTTGACCACATTGACATAACTGCTGGGATCTCATCAGAAAGATCATTCCCAGCTTATGGCAATGATGAATATAGTCAAGCTGCTGATAACATGTGTTTTATCATGGATGATTTGAAAAATTTTAGTAGTGATGACTTAGAAGAAATGGACATTTTACACCAACTGGCCATGTTAAGTATAAAAACTAACAAATTTTATAAAAGGTCAGGAAGGAAATTTCCAGGACTAAACAGTTCTACAAAAATTGGTTTTGACAAATCTAAGCTTAGATGTCACAAGTGTCAAAAGTTGGGACACTTTGCTAGAGAGTGTAGAATCTCTAGCTACAACCAATCACAGTCTGGAAATCGGTTTAACCCTAGTTATAATAGGAATAATGGAACACAGAGAAGTGCACATTTTGTACAGGCATAAGCTCCACAAATCCAATATGTGCCACAAATACAATATGTACAGATGCCTGCTCAACAAATGCAGAGCCAACAATCAATCCCTTCCATTCTAGCTGCTCAACAACCTCCACAAACTCAGCAACCCTCACAACAAAGTATGTTCACTTAAGGGTATGTTGACTGGAGCAGTCTTCCTTTTGTCACAATTGAGTGCAATCTTGATGCAGACAACAAAATGTTTGACATCAACTGGGGAGAACCTGACAATGGCAGAAAGAATTTTGCCTTAATGACATTTGAGGGCTGCACCTCAAAATCTGCCCTGTCTCAAGTATCAAAAGAATCTTTAACAAAACTTTGTTCAAACTCATGTAAAGAATCTTTTGCTCTCATAAGAGAGACTAATGTGCATTTACAAGGCAAAGCCAATGACTCTAAGAGAAAATTTACTCAAATGAAATGTGATTTAGAAAGAAAACTTGCTGCTAAATCAAAAGAAAATTCTAAATTAACTAACAATGCTATTGAAACCCAAGCATAACTTAAAATCATGATAGAAGACCTAGGAAATGTTAGAAAAGAGCTTGCTGACACCAAGGTTGACTGTGAAAAATGGGTTGAGTCATGTAAAGGGTACCAACTGCTGCTTAACAAACAAAGTGCATCAAATGTTAGGTTTGGCATAGGGTACAATCACAATAAAACACCAATTGACTTTTCTCCCAAAACTACTGAAGATGGGAGAAAAATTGTTCAAAATGAAACTTCTGAAGAGAAAGAATGCACATCTTTTCATGAAGACTTTCTAAAAATTCAAAAAGAATGTTCTTCAGAAGTGCTGATAAAATCTGACTTTAAGCCATCAGTAGTTTCATCTACATCAGGAGTTGAGAACCTGAAAAGTACTGATGACCTAAATCAAATCAAGATAGTCAGAAATTTGCCTTTAAATGAGAAAGAAAAGGCAAAAGAATGTGAAATCTGTGGTTTGTTTAACCACAAAACAGAATTTTGTAGATACAGAAAAGGAATTCAGTATAACAAGAAAATTTCACAACTAGTTGTGGGAAAACAACTCAAAAATGATTTTGAAGAAACTTTCCTTCCCAAGAAACAACAACCAGGCAACACCTTTTCTCAGAAAAAGATGAAACCTCAACAACAGTCTTTTTCTCAAAATTCTCTTTCAATAGTTAGACCTAAATCATCAGCAGTTTCACAAACTGCTGAGATTAAAGATCTCATGAATATGGTATAACTACTGATGACCAAGGTTGATGGTGGTCCTCTAAAGGATACCACCATTGCTCTTAATGAAAAATTCGTTGCCAAAAAGACATGGATTCCTCAACCTGGTCAAGAACAAACTGTTAATGTTCTCAAGAGCAAACGCAAAGCCAAATTGGCTTGGGTTCCAAAATCTAACTAATTTGCTACTTTGTGCAGAGGGTCTCTAGGGGCTTAAAAAGCATTTGGTATGTTGACAGTGGAGGCTCAATGCACATGACAAGATGCGAATACCTGATAAACAATTTTATCAGTCAAAGAGAAGGATATGTATCCTTTGGGAACAATGCCAAGTGATATGTGCTAGGACATGGCAATGTCTCTTCAGGCAAAATACAGTTTGACAAGGTCAATCTGGTTGAAAACCTTGAGTACAACTTGCTGAGTGTGTTACAAATGTGTGATAAAGGATATTCTTCCTTTTTCACAAAGACAGCATGCAAGATCATATCACTAAAAGGCCAGAAGTTGATAGAGAAGATCATTGAAGATCATACTTTGTTAATAGCCAAAAGATGTGGCAATGTCTATGCAGTGGACATTGAAAAGGACAAAGTACTGAACAACACTGCCTATTTCTTCTCAAGGGCATCAACTTCAGAGACTAATCTCTAGCATAGGAGACTTGGCCATGTGAACTTTAAAACCATAAATAAAGTCACAAAAATGGGCTTGGTCAGAGGTCTACCCTTGAAAGTATACCAGTGTCAAGAACACTGTGTATCCTATTTAAAGGGAAAGCAGCATATGTCCTCCTATAAGTCTATTGAAGAATCTAAAACAACTGCATGTCTTCAACTACTCCATATGGACTTATTTGGGCTAGTAAAAATCATGAGCCTTGGTAAGAAGAAGTACTGCTTAGTCATCATTGATGACTATTCAAGATTCACATGGGTATTCTTCTTATTTACAAAGGATGAGGCAGCTGAAATCATCAAGTTCTTCATTCTACAAGTAGAGAAACAATATTCTCTATCTGTCAAAGCCATTAGAAGTGATAATGGGACAGAGTTCAGGAACAAAACTCTGGATGAATTTTGTTTGTCTAAAGGGATTATCAGACAATTCAATGTTCCCAGAACTCCTGAACAAAATGGTGTAGTAAAAATGGAAGAACATGACATTAATTGAAGCAACAAGAACCATGTTAGCTGATTCAGGCCTACCATTGTATTTCTGGGCTGAAGTAGTTAACACTGCATGTTATGTTCAAAATAGAGTCCTTGTCAACAAGAGACACTCCAAAACTGCCTATGAAGTTCTTCATGGCATTAAGCCCCTTATCTCATTTTTCAGGGCTTTTTGGATGTCAATGTTTCATTCTAAACATTAAAGACTCTATTTCAAAGTTTGCTGCTAAAGTTGATTCAGGTTATTTTCTTGGTTATTCTTCCACTAGAAAAGCCTACAAGGTTTTTAACTCAAGAACCAAGATAGTAGAAGAAACACTCAATGTCAAGTTCAATGAGTTGAAACACACTCTCATTCCAGCACATCCTGCTAAACTCTTTGACCTTGATAACTTCCATTTCGGAGCTGAAAAGACTGTCACTTCATCTAAACTTACTTATTATGGTGATCAAAGGTATGATGATGAGGATCCAGCACCATGGACTCCTAATACAGTCATTAAGTCAACTTTGAAACCATCAGAAGTTTCACAAAACTTCTGATTCAACAACTGCTGATGTACAAACTCAAACACCTGTTTCAGCTCCCACAACTACTGAAGATGTTCAAACAGCTGAACCAGACATTATAAACCTCAGTGGTTTGTTTGAAGAAGTACAAGAGCCACCTACACCTGTCAGTGGTTTACAACAACTGATTGAACACAAGGATCATCCATTGGATCAAATCATGGGTGATATTGCATCAGGTGTTCTCACAAGAAACCAACTTTCCAACTTTTGCTTCTTCTCAGCATTGATTTCTCAGTTGGAACCTAAGAAGTACCAAGAAGCCCTCAAAGACAACAGTTGGGTGCAAGCTATGCAAGATGAGTTGATCCAATTCAGGAAGCAACAGGTCTGGGAAATCTGTCCCTTACCACCAAACAAGCTACCAATTGGCACAAGATGGGTCTTCAGGAATAAACAAGATGAAGCTGGTATGATTATTAAGAACAAGGCAAGACTGGTGGTATAAGGTTACTCTCAAGAAGAGGGAATTGACTATGATGAAACCTTTGCTCCAGTTGCAAGACTTGAAGCCATCAGGTTATTTCTGGCTTATGCTATTTCCAACAAAATTAAAGTTTTTCAAATGGATGTTAAAAGTGCATTTTTTGTATGAAAAATCAAAGAGGAAGTGTATGTCTGTCAGCCACCTGGGTTTGATGATCCTTCTCATCCTGAGTGGGTGTACAAAATAGACAAAGCTCTATATGGGCTAAAACAGGCTCCTAGAGCCTGGTATGAAACACTTTCCAACTTTTTGCTCAAAAATAACTTTACAAGAGGCTCCATTGACAAAACTCTTTTCATAAAACATGTTGGAAATCATGTTTTACTTGCTCAAATTTATGTTGATGATATCATATTTGGTTCAACAAACACAAAACTGTGTGATGAATTTAAGAAACTCATGCAATCAAAATTTGAGATGAGTACAATGGGAGAGCTGCAGTACTTTTTAGGACTGCAGATTAAACAACAAACAAATGGAACTTTTATACATCAATCTAAATATGTTAAAGAATTATTGAACAAATTTTCTTTACAAGACTATAAATCATGTTCCACTCCCATGACACCAACCACACAAGTTGAACCAGATGATCAAGGAAAACAGGTTGATCAAACCATGTATAGATGTATAATGGGTTCCCTTTTATATCTAACTGCTTCTAGACCAGATATTATGTTTTCAACATGTGTCTATGCTAGATATCAATTAGCTCCTAGGGAATCACACCTTATTGCAGTCAAAAGAATCTTCAGATATCTGAAAGGAACTACACTTGGAATTTGGTATCCTGCTTCTAGCAATACCAAGTTATCAGCTTTTTCAGATAGTGACTATGCAGAGTGCAAAATGTCAAGAAAATCAACATCTGGTGGTTGTCAATTCTTGGGAAACTGTCTAGTGTCCTGGCAATCAAAGAAACAAACATCTGTTGCAACTTCAACTGCTGAAGCTGAATACATTGCAGCTGCAAGTTGTACGTCACAGATACAATGGCTCCAATATCAACTCCTTGATTATGGAATCAAAGAGACCAAGACACCATTGCTTGTAGATAGTAAATCTGCCATTAGCATCATTCAAAATCTTGTTCAGTTCTCAAAGACTAAACATATTGAAATCAGGTATCATTTTCTAAGGGATTGCTATGAAAAAGGCAAGATTCAAGTGAAGCATGTGACAACAGCTAATCACATAGCTGACATATTCACAAAACCCCTTGACACGTTAACATTTCAGAAGTTAGTATCCATGCTTGGGATGCTAAATTTGTAAGTGTTTCTTATATTTTTCTGCACATAATTTATTTTTCACTTACATCTGTCTGTTTTAAAACTTCTGAAAAGAAAAAAGAGAGAAACTACTGATGTACAAAATATCAGTATGGGAATATTTTCTGAAAAATGATTAACTTCTGATAAAATAAACTTCAGAAGTTATGAATAAAGTGTTTATAAACATTCTCATCAGTTGTTAACAAACTACTGAAGAGAAAATGGGAACTACTGGTGAAAATTGTTCTTCATCAGCAGTTTTGTCATTAAGGGTAAATTAGACATTTCCCACTTCAGAAGTTTGGCCTAGGGCGGTTATAAACTTCTGATAAACACCTTTTCCAACACTTATCCTTTCAAAAAGCAAAATTCCCTCCTTCTCTCTCAAAAACAATCTCAAACTATTAACCTGCAAACAAAAACACTATTCGATCCACCTACACACAAACCACATGGCTCTTATACTGAAACAGGGACACAATCAAAGAGGCTACTTTGAGAAACATGAAGCCTGGTCCCAATACGCCAAAATCATTGATTTAGTCGTCAAATCCCAATACTTCACTGCCCTCACCATTGATCCTCCAATCCATACTTAAACTCTTAATGAGTTCTGGGCGAACGCAGAGACGGTGACAGTGAATGATCAAGTGATTTCCCTCAAATCAACTATCCAAGGGAAAGTAATGGCAATCACACCGGCAACTTTGGGAATTAGACTGGGTCTGGATGATGTGGATGCACCAGATCAATTTCCAAACTCTGAAATTCATTTAACCATGACAGAGTGTGGTTACCAAGGTACTGTCTCACATGCAGCCATTTTTAAGAAATATTTTGAACCAAAATATAAACTTTTGTTTCATTACATAATCATGTGCCTGAGTCCAAAAACTGGATCTTATGATCAGATGCCTTCTACTTTTCAACCAATTTTTAATTCTATTGTGAATGAAACAAAATTCAGGGCATCAACACTTTTCTTTAATGAGTTGGTTTTACATCACCTAAATTCTAAAAAGAAGTTTTTGTTGTATCCAAGGTTCATAATGCATTGCATAATTAAAGAACTTGGAGATGAGGTGCTTGTGGGAAAAACAACTGTTTTAAACCCATTGACCTCACAAGCATACTCAAGGCATAACAAACTGGCTGCCTGGCCAGAAGATGACCAAGGGGAACAAGAAACAATCCCCATGGAACCATCATCTTCCAAACCCTCACCCAAAAAGGCCAAGAAAACCAAACAACAAAAAACAAAACCCACCAACCTTAAAAGAAAGGCAGTTTAGGAAGTTGAGATGCCTGAAACTACTGATGTGCAATCTGCACTTGTTAAAGATGTGACTGAAACATCCTCTCAGTCTCATCCATCTCACACCCCCACAAGAGCCCCTATTGCCATTCTTTTCAAAAGAAAAAAATTCAAGAAACCCATAACTACTCACCCTTCTTTTGAAACTGCTGAAACATTACCCCAAACTACTAAACCAGAACCATCAATCATGGAAATAGACAAACTTCTCTCTGGGCTAAAAGAGACTATCCCATCAGAACATGTGAGTCCTCAACAACCACATCAAACAAGGGACATACCATCAGATTTTGACATGAATGTGGATGTCTTTAGCCCTAACCCAAGAGATGAGGATGAACCAGGGTTTCTAAGCCCAAACTTTGAGACCTTAGGTACATTTGAGGCTGCTACAACTCATTTACCACCCAGTGGTCGACCTGAGGACAGAAGTAACATAGCTAAGACCTCACTTGTGGCAACTACTGATGAAGGCTTTATGCCTGAGGTAGGAAATCCTCAGAACCAAGAAAAAGAGGTTCATGAGACAACTGGGTTGGGCCCAGCTCATGATACAACTGATAATGTCCTCATTGAGGATATCATCTAGGATTCAGATGATTCCATTAATTTGGATGATGATTCACACTCCACAAAACATGAATTGACGGCTGCTAGTGAAGGTCCTGGATCTGGTGTCTCTAAGCTCAAAGAGCTGGTCACACCAGATCAGGTTAAAGTCCACTTGATCCCTGATTCCCCTAAAGTGGCATCTTCAGTACATCCTGAAGATCACCCAAAAACACCCCCTCACTAAAAATGCCTACCCAATTCCCTGGGTCATCAAGCATAGACCTGAACCACCTATGCAGCCCAGATGGTCCCCTATACCAGAGGATGAACACCCTCATCTCTGATCACCTCAAAACATTGACAACTTCTTGGGAGTTGAAAACCAAAGCCCAATTTGAGGTGATCAACAACAACTAGATGAGTTGTCCAAAAAAATAGACAACAATACAAGGCAACTTGCTAAGTTATCTAGTAGAACTTCTCAACCTGGCAGGCTTCCAGAAGTAGATGAAGCCAAAAAGGGGGAGAAGATTAAGGAACCAAATGAGTCACTGGAAGCCAGGATAAAGGCAAGAGTGGCTCTACAACAACAACAACTTCTAGAAAAAGCACAAAAACAAAAAGAAGATAAAGATAGGCTTATTTCTACAAATGAAGTTGAAGCTGAACCTTACCAAGGCCATAATTAAGAAACTTCTGAAGACACATAAAGTACTGAAGACAATCCTTCAGTAGTTGATACTTCTATCAACACTTCAGTAGTTAACACTTCCAACATACAAACAACTGAAGGGCCTTCCAAACCAACTGAACAACAACCAACTCCTATTCCAAGGCCTACAACCACTCCAAAGCCTGTAATAAACCCTCCTCCAATTTCAATGTCCAAAGAACTACTAGAGAAGAGTTTACTTGCAACCCAAAGAAAGGCTAAGGAAGATGAGATTTGGAACAACCTGGAAGCAAGGGAAGACATAAGCTACACTGAAAAGCTTGAAGCTTATGAAGCAGAGTTGAATAGACAAGCTGAGATTGAAAGAGTTGCTGAAGAAGACAAAAGACAACAACTGGTGTCTTTTATTACAAAGAACAGCAAGACAAAAGCCTATTCACTCAAAGGGCTCTCCATAGATGGGCTAACAAGAAGAGCTCAACTTGTTGCTAACAAGATTGCAACTGAAAAGGATAGAAAAGCAAAGAGAGCAGAGATAATTGATGAATTGGTAGCCAATGACTATGGTTCAAAAGCCTCAGTGTCAAAGTGGAGAGAAGACAAACTAATGGACACATATAAAATATTTAAGGCTGACAAGGCTGCAAATCCAGAGAAGTACAAAACTTCTAAAGTTTCAACTTCGGTAGTTAGAACTTCTGGTGTTAAACATTCAAGACCTGCAACCAAAAGAAAGCCAGAGGACAATACAAAGACTAAATTCAAGATGGTGTTGCTGGAAGGCAACACAGTTGTACAAGGAGACTTTGATATTGAAGAAAAGCCTCTAATAACACAGTTCAGGGATCCTTCAACATTTGCTTACCAAATCCAGAAGACTATAACTGATAGACTGCACACAAAGGTAATTACTGAACATCACTTACCTACATTTAAAATACCTGATGTGGTGCAAACAGAAGACAGAAGTGAATCCCACCTGAGAGTCACTGAAATAGAGAACATCCAACACTCAGGAACATCCCAGGAATCCAGCATGGTCCCTTAAACTTCAAATTTTGACAAATCTAAAGTTCTGATCATAAAGTGGTCCTTTACTGATTCCAACTCATTATTGGAGACAAGAAGAGATCGTTCAAGCAAGGCCTTCAAATCCATGAATGAACTGAATAATCTATCAACCACTTTTGCTAACCTTAGTCTAATTCATACTTCTGCCAAATTATTCTAAGTATAGAACTACTGAAGAAAGAAGACACAAGTACTGAAGAAGAAAGATCAGAAGTTCTGAAGTCAAACCAGACAAGTCTACTAAAGAACTACTGAAGACAAACTACTCATCAGTAGTTTGTCATTCATCCGCACTTGTAATAGAATCTTTTCACCGCCCTTATGTTTCAGTAGTTTAATTGTTTATTATTACTTTATCATTTTGTACAAGTTCCAAGACTACAACCTGTTGTAGTATTTCTTTTGTGTAAAGTTATGAACAAGTTGTATGTATCTGCTGGTCTATAAATAGATGGGTTCATCCCACTATTTTAGATATTGATTTTAATTGAAAACTGAAATCCTTCAAAACTCTTACTTGTTATTTCCATTTCATTAACTGAGAATCTATCTGCTTATTTATTGTCATTTACATTCAATACTTAGATTCTCATTAACTTGTCTTTAGTTTGTAAACATCCAGGGGGAGTAATAACTCCTGTTGATAGTGAAACTTTATATACTTATTCCGCTGTGCAAAGCTGATTAAACTTGCAAAACACGTAAGTTTTCACAAGCAAGTAAACTGTTAAAGAGCATATTGATCCAACAGATACAAAGAAATCTACTGAGACACAAAAATCTCAGATTAGGATTCTTAAATGTTCTGAAAAATCTTGGTCACCAGTGAGTTCTCTAGGTGCTTCCACCTCAACTGCTAATGTCAAAACTCAAGATGAAAAAGGTTTGAATGATCATAAAAAGGTTGATTCTAAACTAAAAGTTGTTGAAAATGAATCTTTGAAGCTTAATGTTCAAAGACTCAAGACCAAGCAGGCTTGGGTCCCCCGAAAGATCTAATCATTTCTTTGTTTGGTGCAGGGAGCTCCAGCTTGTCCTGTTAGCATTCTTTGGATTGTCGACAGTGGAACTTCTGGGCACATGACATCAAGAACGTGAATGAAGGGTATGTAGCGTTTGCAGGAAATAAAGGAGGTTATATCACGATGAAAGGAAGTGTAAGCAACGGGATCGTAAGCTTTGAGAGGATATCTTACATGAAGCAGATCGATTATAATCTATTAAGTGTCAGTCAAATTTGTGACAAACAGTTTTCTGTACACTTTAATGATAAATCTTGCTATATTCTGAAACCCGGCTTCGTCATTCCAAAAGAATGGATTATGTTGAGAGCACCAAGAGTGAACAACTTGTACATTCTTGATATGAGCAAGGCGATGACAACCCAGGGGCAAGTTACATGTTTTCTATCCAAGGCTACAGGAAAAGAATCGATTATGTGGCACAGGAGGATGGGACATATTCACCTCAGAAAAATGAATCATTTGGTGAAGAACGGGCTTGTTGAAAGGGTTGATGTGAAGCATTTTCATCTAAATGATAAATGTGTGAGTTGCAAAAAGGGCAAACAGCATAAACAGTCCTACAAACCAAAGAAAGTGAATTCTGTAGATATGGACCTTTTCGGACCTGTCAAGCGTAAGAGTCATTCTGGAGAGCTTTACTGTCTTGTGGTTACTGATGATTACTCAAGAATTTCGTGGGTAATGTGCTTGCAACACAAAAGCGACACGTTTAACAATTTGAAAGTTCTTTTCACCGGTTTGGAGAATGTTTACGGATTCAAGATCAAAAGAATTCGTAGTGACAACGGGACGGAGTTCATGAATTCCCAAATGGATGCACTTTGTGAAGACAAAGGAATTCATCATGAATATAGTGCTCCGTACACTCCACAACAAAACTGTGTTGCTGAAAGGAAAAACAAGACTCTAATCGAAACGGCACGAACAATGCTTGCGGATTCGAATCTTCCAGTAATGTTCTGGAATGAAGCTATTTACGCAGCTTGTTACACCTTGAATCGTGTATTAACAATGAAGAAGTTTGGCAAATCTTCTTATGAACTGTTGAATAGACGAAAGTCGAATTTGGAGTATCTAGAACCGTTTAGGGCACCTTGTATGATGTTAAATCCGACTGAGAAGTTTGCACCAAAAGCTGAGGAGGGATACTTTGTTGGATATGCAACCCCGCTCAAACGGGTATTCAACAAACGAACTCGTCAGGTGGAGGAGTGGGCTAACGTTGAAGTACAACAATATACTCAGAACATACAGGGAAGCGGTCTTGATTGGATGTTTGATTATAAAGATTTCTTTGAATCATTCAACCTAGATAACTTGGTTGAAGAGGCTATACTAAGACTTTATTACGAGTGTGAAAACGCAGTGACATCACCGTTGGTGCGTCCGATCACCATAACTCCTCCTCCAGCAGCATCTAATGATACCAACGTTCATGCTAATGAAGAAGAAGTGTTCCAATAAGCTTCAACTACTCTTAACTCATCTGAATCAGAAGATGAAGATGATGTCACCAGTGAAGCTAATCTAGATCATGTTTCAGAGGAACCACCAGTAAACCCAAATCCAGTTGTCGCTTCATCATCAAAAACGGGTAATGATCAGGATACAACAGAGAATCTAACTACTCAAACTGGAGTTCAAGTTCCTGGTCATCCGGAATCTCGGATTCATCAAATTCGTCCACTCGAGCAAGTTATTGGTGATCCCGGGAGTAGTGTCATGACTAGAGGACAACTTCGTCGAGCAACTTCACATGATAATATTGGAGTCCTAGCCCTTTATGCTAAAATTCAAAAATCTGGTTGTCAAAATGACTGGTCCTTTGGTTGTTATGTTTCGCAGGTTGAGCAGCGGACATACAAGGATGCTTTATTGGATTATGCTTGGGTTGAAGCGATGCAAGAGGAATTGTTGCAGTTTCAGAAGCTGGGAGTTTGGACACTTACAGATTTACCTCCACGAAGAAAGAAGATTGGCACTAAATGGGTGTTTAAATGAAAGAAAGATGATCGAGGGGTTATTGTACGAAACAACGCTCGATTGGTCATTCAGGGATTTAGTCAAACTGAAGGAATCGACTACAATAAAGTTTATGCACCTGTTGCACGTATAGAAGCTATCCGAATGTCTCTAGCATTTGCTTCCTACAAGAAATTTAAGGTGTATCAAATAGATGTGAAGAGCACGTTTTTGTATGGTATGGTCAAGGAAGAGGTTTACATTGGTCAACCACCAGGCTTTGAAGATCCTATCCACCGAGATAAGGTTTATGTTCTGACAAAGCACTTTACGGGTTGCACCAGGCTCCACGGCAATGGTATGAGGAGCTGAGCACGAACCTAACTTCTAAAGGATTCAAACGAGGTTTAGTCGACTGTACCCTATTCAAGAAAAGAACAGAGGGTGACTTGCCTCTCGTTCAGATATATGTTGACGATATTATTTTTGGTTCAACTAATGAACTTTTGTGCAGAGAATTTGAAAGAGTAATGCAGGAAAAGTTCGAGATGAGCGCAATGGGGGAAATGCAGTTTTTCCTAGGCTTGCAGGTGGATCAATTGCCAACGGGCATTTTCATTCATCAGACGGAATACGTATCTGAAGTCTTGAGCCGGTTCCAGATGGAAGATTCCAAGCCTATGGATACCCCAATAAAACCTAATCACGGGATTGGAGTTGACGCTTAGGGGGGAGCTGATTGATCCATTCACTTATCGAACCATTGTCGGATCGTTGATGTACCTGACTACATCTCGTCCAGACATTATGTTCGCAACATGTCTCTATGCATGATTCCAATCGAAGCCGAAACAGAGTCATCTAACAGCCGTCAAATGAATCCTTAGATATCTGAAGGGTTGTCCATCGAGAGCACTTTGGTACCCTAATGATGATAATTTTGACTTTGTTGCTTTCAGTGATGCAGATTTTGGTGGCTGTGACAAAGACAGTAAATCCACAACGGCTGGATATCAATTCTTTGGTAGCAGGCTAGTGACCTGGCAGTGCAAGAAGCAGACAACGATCGCTCTATCTACTTGTGAAGCAGAATATGTAGTAGCTTCTAGTTGCTGTTCGCAGGTTCTGTTGATTCATCAGCAGATGCGCGATTACAGTTTGCAGTAACTTAGAACCTCAATTTATTGTGATAATGAAGCTGCCATAGCACTCACGAAAGACATGAACAATCACTCCAAGGCTAAGCATATCCGGATTAAGTACCACTTTATTCGTGATTGTTATGCTAAAGGGTTGATTGACATGGTCAAAATCCACACTGATTACCAACGGGCTGATCATTTTACCAAAGCTTTTGATAGATCGAGATTCGAATTTTTATTAAAAGCTAACGGTGTAAAAGAGAAACAAGACTAATCGTCACCTCAGTTTATCTCTTTATTTTAGTTTTTACTGTTTTTCAAAAAAAAAATAAAAAAATCCAAAAATATGTTTTACATTTTAAGGGGAGTCTTTAGTTTTTCAGAAAAACCAAAAATATTGAAAAAGCCGAAAAGCTCTAAAAATTAGAAAAATCCAAAATGATTTTCCAGGATAAAAAGAGGAAATGATAGTACATCAGTGGGGATCTGACGTATGCTAAAAAATTGAAATGCTATATAAGGCATGTGTTGATTCTGTGTGATGTGCTGGTAGTAAGGGACAACATGTCACACCCTCAAATTTTCACTCCAGGATCTCATTGCCATAAGTCACATGAACGACTCTAAATGTCCAAACCATTTAGTTCGTTATTGTAAAACAAATTTCATAGAAAAACATTTCAATAGTTGCGGAAGAAAATTGATGACATCCATTGTGTTCTATGTTTATGTTCAAATGTTTGATTTATGTTAAGGATGGTCATATTAAAGATTTTAAATATGAAAATAATTTTTATAAAATTATTTTCTCAAAATTTTAATATTTATTTATTTTTTTATTTTTTTTCTTCAAAACTTAACATAAATCAAACATTTGAACATAAACATAGAACACAATGGATGTCATCAATTTTCTTAACAACGGTTAATGAGTCGACATGGGTAACTTTATAGGTTTAACAAACGAAAGGGTATAGGGCTCAAAGTTGGCTACTAATGGTAATATTTTGGGTAAACGGGTTAACACAAAACAAATAAAAAGTCTTAAATAAAAAGGGAATCCTAAATCGCCTTTGTCTTGTATGCGTATATCTAGTCTACAACTTCAGCATGTATCAAATCACATAAGTTTTGCAACAGAGAAACATCTGGCCTACTCTCAACAAACGCAAATATATATAAATCAATATATCATCTAGTAGGCTTAAGATCTCACAAAAGTAGGGAAATGGGTTACCGATGTGTGCATGCATTTATTACCAACAGCTTGTTAAACCTAGTAAGACAATTCTAAACTTTTTTTTCTTAAAAATACCTGTTGAAAACGGTTCATATTACTTTTCCACAAATTAGACCATGACTAAGGATCTACTGCCAAAACAATCAAGAAACAACTGGTATGTACTGAAAGAGCTGCTTTATGTGTAATTAGAATACTTTTTTAGGAATATATTTCAAGACATTTTCAATTTTTTATTTTTTGAATTAAATTTTTTTTTTAGATTCAAGAATGAATAAAAACGAATTTTCCCCAACCCCTACACTTAAACGACACATTGTCCTTAATGTAAGATAGGGAATAAAATAAAACAGAAATAAAAATAAAATGCAACAGAAAAAGGAACAGACTCCCCTGAATAAGCAATACACGTATGAGTCTTTTCAATTCCTTGCAATGTCGGACGTATAGAATTTCATTCGCAACCGATAAACAAACCTGAAACAAAGAAACAAGAAAAAAACAAAACAAACAAATCAGGATACCTGCAAACATAGTGATTTCCAGATCGTCCCTACCCAAATGGAGATTGAGTACGGGTAGGGCAATCTATTCTTGCAGTTCAAATCATAACAAGCAATCACATGACTCCAAAAAAAATAAAAATGACTCGAACACACTCGAAAATAAAAATAAAAACAAATAAAACAACTAAATATACAAAATATACAACAATCATACCCGATGTTCATTCATGGTGGTCTCAAAGAACATTTGCCTACCGAATTTCCAACATACGCTCTGTAGATTACATGCCATATCCATACTAGCTCAACGATGATTGGCATGTACTTTGAGTAGATCTTGTTGAAGAGTAGCCATTTCATGATCACATGCCCAATGTCTGACAATCTAACCCTTCGAATATTCATCCTCGAAGCCTCAGTCTGTGGTTCTTTGGAGAGGTGCCAAATATTTGACTGAGTCTGAACTTTCAACTTCATGCTCTAGAGAATCAACAACCTTTTCTTCAATTTCATTCTCGATGAGAATCTGCTCCATTTGTGGCTCTTTAACAAGTGAGGGAATCAGTGTGCTATTAATCTCCATAACCTCATCCCCAACTTGAGAATAATTCATGACATCATCAGATAATGGTGAGAGAGACTCTTCTATTTATATCTTTACCGATAATACGTCACATTTCATACTCAAGTAGTCAATTTGTTGTTGATCTGAGAAACTGGGTGCTGATAACAAATCATCGATAATGGATAACAACGATTTTGCTCGAGCAAGCTGTTCATTCTCTTTGGACAGATACATTAGCTCAACATCTTGAGAAACCTCTTCTTCTTTATACGAAGGAATTCGGCCTTGATTTTGATGGTAACCATGAGGAAGAGTTGATTGTGAGTATCCATAATAATCCTCTTGGTTACATTGATTAACATCCTCGTATATGGCCTGAGGGTATTTATAGCACCCCAACCGATGGCAGAAACATCGAGGTGTCTCGTAGTAACGATTGTTCAATAGCTCATGGACTAGAAATGTAAATTTGAATACATTGAATTGAATAATTTATTACATTGAAAGAAATACAACAATTAAAACTAGAAATCTAAACTAAATACAGTAAATCTCAATCTAAGCATAAGTCCCAAAAGCTTAGAAGTGATCTCATAAGAACCTGAAACATGTACGAAAATAATTTGGTCAATACAAAAATGTATTGGTGAGCATACCCGTTTGATACATATAGTAAGGAAAATTTAGCAATTCATGTGTTATTTAGTGTTTGCAAAATGTAATAAGTGGTATCCGGGTCAAATCAACCCTAAGAAATGAAATGAAATATATATAGTATGCGCTAGTAACAATAGTAATGAAACACATAGCAATGACCAAGGTCTCTCAACAGAGTCACAAGGGGTATATACCATACTACTATTCATTGAAATGCTAGGCCGTAATGGTTAATGATTCGACAAGTCATAGATGCACAAAACAACACAAGCAAACACACATGAGAATTGATATTTTAGTAAAAGGAAATAGAAACTTGATATAAGTACATGAGTAGCCCCAAAAGTAAACGAAAAAGGGGAAAGATATACTCATAGTTTGCAAAAGCGATCAAAATCCAACTTAAGCGGTCGTGAGCTAAGTAATAGGAATTCCGAGGAATCCAACCTATAATGTATAAGAGTACTAATAAGGAATTGTCTAAATGTATAAGGTAACTAGGGTTCTAAGGCATTAGGGTTTGCTAAGTCGATTTGGGGAATTAGAGTTTTTATGATAAATCGAATTAATATAGAAGTTGTATATCAAAATAATATATCAAAGTTTTGTAAATATGTTTTAGGTAATATACTTATTACTAATTGAATATTTAGATAAAAATATGTTTTGAATAACTAAGACAAAGTAATTTAATTAATTACTTTCACTAAGTTATTGTAAATAAATACAATAATCATAAATGTTTAAATAAATAATTATGAGTTACACCATGATCCAACAAATGCTAATTAAGATTTTCAAACATAGAAATATTTCTATTTTATAAGAAAAATATTTAGAAAATAGATATTTATATAATATAAATAAATAAATGTTTAATTGTGTCTAATTAAACATAAATAAGACTAATAATACAAAACATGATCCAAAAATGCTATTTTTATAGAAAATGGATGCTTTCTGATGTAAATCAATGAATATAATTTTCACATAATTTTTATAAACTTATTTATATTTAAAACTGATTTAATGAGATTAAATCATGTTTAAATGATAAAAAATAGGAAAATCAATAAAAATAAATGTTTTCTAAACCAATAATTTTTATTTCGTGATGATGAGAAATAATTTCACAAAAAGTTTGAGATTAAAATCATTAAAATGAATTTTTAATCAATTAAATATGATTAAAGCAAATTAAATCAATAAAAATGTAAAAATAAGACATTTTTCAGAAAATAAAAGTGTGGTAATTTTCTTTATGGTGTCAAAATACTACACCTAAATTTTTATAATTTTGGAGCAAAAATGGATTTATTATGAATATTCTTAAAGATTTAATGCATTATATATATGATATTTAAAATTTAAATAAAAATGATATGTAAAAGGAAACTCAAAAAAATCTTGGTCCTGTGTGGGACTCGAACCAGAGTCCATGTCCAACAAGAGAGACTCAACAACCACTCCACTACCAATCATTTTGTTGAATTTATTCTAAAACAAAACATACTTATAATGTTCCAAAGATTCATCATCTTCATCCCCAAAATCTAAACCCTAACCCTAGATTCTAATCACTATTAATTCGACTAGATTAACAGTCGATTATAGAGGGATTTTTTTCAAAATCAACTAATAAACAAAACGGCATAATAAAAACATACTTACAATCAGTTTTGTTGTTCGAAAAAAGGTATGTACAGGTCCGAAAAATGTGAGAGCCGATTACCAACTTTTCAGACGTGTTTAGGTCATGATTTTCGTGGGTTTGTGATGCTTAAAGGTGCAGAAGTGAATCGGTAACAAGTATTTATAAGGTTTTCAATAAAAAAACGCATTCTAAAATGATAATAAGATTTCGGTCGTTTCATCCATTGAACCCGCTCAAAACTTGATTAAAGCTCGTTAATAACTCGATTAATCGAGTGGAAACCGTTGGGTTATGATAGAAAAACGTATGGGAAGCATTTAAAACGAGTAGTAACTGTTAATCGGCCCAAACAATGCTCGCCGGAATACTAGTAGCCAGCCGGAAGTTAGGGTCGCCGGAAAAACGAAAATGGGCAGGAGGGAATGGATTTTGTTTAAAAACTTTTATGCATTGTCACTTTTGGTCCCTCAAGTATAACTAAGTTAGTTTTATTCTATTTTAGTTAGTTTTTCCCTTTATAAAACTTAACTAAGTTAACTAAGTTTAATTTAAAACTTTTATAAAACTTGAAATTTTTATAATATCCTTTCCGGATGACGTTTAATCATACGCATTTTGTAACACCCGTTTTTTTTAGTATCGTCTTCTTTCAAAACCGGTCCCATATTTTTTTAATACGCAGCGTAAACATTTATAAAATAATGTGATAAAACAACAATCTTAAAAATTCACATTATATATTTATTTGATAAGTTGAGTAATTTACATGACCAGAACTTATTTAAATAACCCATAACTTATATATCCAAAAGTGGGTTATAGACATATGTTCGATCCTTCACCATACTGAGGCTCGATCCGACTACTTTAATTACGCACTGGTGATTTACCTGAAAAACATTATTTAAACAACTATTAGCCAACGCTAAGTGAGTTCATAATTAAACTATAATGTTTTCCAGATCACAGTTTTATCCACCCACCACATTCCACTCATGGCAGATTATAATTAACTGTGATTTTAACAACTGGCCACCCGACGGTGGTTTCACGACTGACCACTCAAAGTGGTTAAACGACTGGTTAACCAATGGTAACTTAACAACTGATAACCCGACGGTTATTTTAACAACTTACCACATTAATTTTGTGGCACCACTATTTTCTCCCCTTTAACCACTAGACATCATTTTAACATTATTTGTGCAAATATCTTTACACAAATATTATAACATACGACTAGTATTATATATAAATAATGTTAGGGGAGTTGTATGAGCTCACCTGGACGTCTAGAGAAACCTTCTGGTAGTTCCTTTGTAAATTGCTTTTTATCTCCTCTCAATATCGATGACTCGAACACTAGTGTTTACTACCCGATTGTTTATTACAACCAAAGTGTGCCACTATCGATCAAGTTTCCGCCGGATGTGTAACTATGGCAATTTGCTACAGGTTGTCATGTGAATGAGCACTACTAATCTCTCATAATTTTCTTTTTACGGCTCACCATATCAATATTTTATTTATTAAATGTTTATCTTAAGCTTTACATATGTGAGTATAGGGGAGGGTTATAATAAAAACCCTCCAAAATGAGTAAACCATGTAAACTCATTTGTAGCCATTGATCTAAAGTGATCAATGGTCTAGATTCATTCTATATTATTTTAATATATTTATTAAGGTAAAGGACAAAAAAAGGGCACAATGGTCAAATGCCATTTTTCTGAAAAAGCAGATATGACAAGTGGACCCCACACATGTCACATCATCTCTCTCATACTTTTGTGACCATTGTCCTAAATCTGCCAGATACCCGTGTTACATATGTAACATGTGTTGTGTTACGTAGGTTAAAACTGAGTTGCCAGTGTATATTATTTAAAAAATGCTGATTTATTATTTTTTTTATTATACCATGTTTTTTTTTCGTTTTATTGTACCAGCACCAGAATTGTTGCATACGTAACGAGAATTAATATGGTTATAGGCATTTTGTTACTTACAAAGTGCTAAAACCAAACAAAACGGTCATTACAAAGTTCTAAAAACTTTATTGATCAAAAAACATTCAAATGTACACAAGAATTGTTTCTTACAAAATGCTAAAAAACAAACAAAACGGTCATTACAAATCAACAAATGCTAAAAAAAAGTATCATAAATAAAAAAAATGTCTACACTTCATTCTTGATAATCATCTTCATCTTTAATGCAAAAAAATATGCTCACCTGCAAAAATAAAACAAAAATCATCAATTTACATGTAAAAGACACCCACCCCCCCCCCCCCCCCCCCCGCTTAACGTATGTTAACCAACTGGATTACAAAAAAAACATACGAAACTGATACAAAAAAACATTGTTTTATACATTTAGTTATCAATGATTATCAAACATACGAAACTGATAGCAACTTAGTTCTGCTGTTACATACGAAACAGACGCAAACATAGATTTGATCCAATGATTAGTGACTTTTGTTTTAATCAATATATGGTAAAAAAATCAGAAGCTAATTTATAACAACTTAGTTCTGCTGTTACATACGAAACAGAAACTAATTTATACCATAGTTTTGTTGTTACATACGAAACATGTGCAAAAATATAGGAAACAGATGCAAACATACATTCCACACATTATAATACTCATACAAACATGCACATACTGGTAAAAAACAAAAGCAGACATATTGTTGCATATGTTAACAGACATTAAAATTCACCAATTTTGATTAAAAAAACATATTAAACAAAAGCAGACATATTGTTGCATAGAAAATAATCTGACTGCAAAAAACATATATGCTACACACGTAAACAGTCTAACATAACACAAAGATTATATGAAAATATAGACGATAAAAACACCCTAACTAAACAACAAGATACTACAAACATAAAAACCCAAAACGAAAAATCATTTTCGATGTTTAACATAATACAGACAATACTTATGTACATGTGAAACAACAATTATTTACAAGAAAACAACAATTATTTACATGTGTAACAGGAAAAACACAGACAACACTTATGTAGTCTGCAGTAAACATAGAACAGAATTTGATATGCTAGAAAACAGAAAACATAATTTGACTGCAAAAAATAGATATGCTACACACGTAACAGGCTAACTAAACACAAAAGATTATACGAAAATATAGATGGTTTAACATAATAAATCACCCAAAAAAAGAGATGCTAGTAACACACAAAAAAACAACAATTATTTCCAACTTAAAAAAAATAAAATATTAAACCACCTAACCCCCCAACCCTCCCCCCCCCCCCCCCCAAAAAAAAAAAAAAAAACTAGAAACACAAAAAAAAGATATATATTAAACCACCTCCAAGCCCATCATCCTCTGATTCGTAATCCTATATAAGAAAAATATAGACGATAAAAACAGATGTGCTGCACATGTAACAGCCTAACTAAACACAAAGATCATACAAAAATATAGACGATAAAAACACCCAAACTAAACATAAAGATACTACGAACATAAAACACAAAACGAAAAATCTTTTACAATGTTTAACATAATCAATCACCCAACCAAAAAAATATTAAACCATCTAACCCCCCAACCAAAAAAAAAATATTAAACCATCTAACCCCCCAACCAAAAAATCTTTTTCAATGTTTAACATAATCAATCACCCAACCAAAAAAATATTAAACCATCTAACCCCCCAACCAAAAAAAAAATATTAAAAAATCAAACTTTTCTATCTGGTAAAAAATCGGTAACTATTTTATACCAACTTAGTTCTGTTGTTACATACGAAACAGACGCAATATAGGAAACAGATGCAAAACATACATTCCGCCCACATTATAATACTCATACAAAACTGCATATACTGGTAAAAAAACAAATCAGACATATTGTTGCATATGTTAAGAGATATTAAAATTTACCAGCGTTGACTGCCCGACTGACTCGGTTGACATTTGTTGACTGAAAGTTGACCCTTGCTGACCAAAGGTGGACCCGTCTTCTTAACCCGCTTCAAGACCAACCCGGTTATAACCCAAGTTTCACCTCAACTCGTCTAGCTTATAACAACTCCACTGTTGACTTTCTATCTCTCATAATTCCCATCATTTATATTCAATACCAACAATCTTTTTGCAACCCCATGATGTCGAAAAGTGTATCGAATCGGCCCAAAAGATCTGACCAAAGCTCTCCTCATCTTGAATCCAGTTCTTTAATATTGATTTACAAATTTCCACCACTTAATGCAATAAAAACCTGCAAAATTGCAATTTAATATTAATAATTTAATATCATAACAGAAAAAAAAAATAGAGCCCTGTTTTGAGCAAATTTTAAGTGGGAAGCTAAAATTCAAAGTTTTGATTGAAACCCATAAATCTTTTTAATCAGATTACAAGAATTTGACAAAAATTGATTGATCAATCAATTAAATTACATAAAAATACAATTTTTTTTCAAATTTGTGGCTTTTAAAGAAACCCCACAACGAAAAGTCCAAAAGATCGTAATATAAACAAAATCTTGATGCAAGATTGAAGAACAGACCTGAATTATGTTATGTTGGGTGGGTGATTTTCAGAAAGTGCAAAGACAGATGATGTGAAAGGAAGAGTGTGAGAAAGTAATGATATTATTATTATTACAGTGGGAATAGGGGTGTGGGTTGGGTCTGACTCGCCGGAGCTCCGCCATAGACGGCAACGAATTAGTGGCGGTGGAAACAGGGACGACAACGACGGTGATAACCAGGGACGAGGGGAGGAGAGGGGTGGCAGCTGTGGTATTGGGGGGTGGTGGTGGCGGTGGCAGTGGCGGTGGTGGCAGTGGAGGTGGCGGTAGGGGTGGTGGTGGTGGGATTAATCTTGAAAATGGTGGAAGAGAGATGAAGAGAGAGAGAGAGAGGGAGTTGTTTATATAGGAGGGGGAGAGAGAAAATTCAAATTAGAAAAAGAGGGGGAAGGGTAAATTTACTAGATTACCCTTTTTATTAAAATAATAGAGGTTGAGGTGGATTAATCTTGGCCACTAGTTAGGTTTCCATGGTTTTCTCATTTTAGAAGGTTTCCATTATCCCTTTCCCCTGTGAGTATATATACTAAGAAAGTATCTTAATCCCCAAGGAAATCAAGATATGCATCAAATATGATGATGGACCGTTGATCGACACGTTTCCACTTAAACTGAAAGTTGGCTATTATTTGCAACGTGGAGTTGATGAGTCATGAAAATGATAATTATCCTTTCCAACATTAATTAAAACATCAAAATCAATTAACTAAATTTTTAGAGATACTGTACATTTGATTTAAAATATATAGGATATATTATATAATAATATATATCTATAAATCATCTACTACAAAAATTTTGTGAACTTATCATAATCATGGCCTATTATTATTATGGCCTAAAGGTCCCCTAGATATAAGGTTCAAATTTCGTTTACTAACCTTAAATCTAACTTAAATCTAGAATAGTAATTTAATAGATTGGCATCTCTCGTTTAAATATTCCATACCTTAAACGATTGTGTTACTAAGTAAAAATAAATACTTACCAAATAAAGCTTGGAATATAATTGCAACTAATTTTTTTTACTTTTAAAAAAATCTGGATGTTACAAATATGCCCCATCAATTCAGGGTTTCGTCCCCGAAACCGCATTACATCGAAAATAAATGAGGATAGTACGTTCTCATTTCTTCTTTTGACTCCCATGTGAAGTCAGATCCTTTTCTATGTTTCCACTCGACTTTAACTTGGTTGATTGTCTTGTTACAGAGTTGTTTAACTTTTTGGTCTACAATAGCAACTGGCTCCTCAACATAGTTCAACTTATCATCCACCTCTATGTCATCTAATGGTACGTAAGTTGTCTCATCTGCCAGACATTTTTGTAAATGTGACACGTGGAATGTGTTATGATCCCACTCAACTCATTTGGCAACTCTAAACGGTACGCTACATTTCCAACTCGAGCTATGATCTTAAACGGACCAATAAATCGTGGACTTAACTTTCCACGTTTACGAAAACGAATTACACCTTTCCATGGAGAGACTTTTAACATTACATGATTCCCTACTTGGAACTCAATTGGTCGTCTCCTTTTATCAGCATAAGATTTTTGTCGATCTTGGGCAGCTTTGAGACGAGTTCGTATTAACTCGATCTTTTCTGTTGTTTCCTTCAAAATTTCTTTACTACCCAGCTCCCGTGGACCGATCTCTCCCTAACATATTGGAGTTCGACACTTCCTACCATACAACATTTCATAAGGAGACATCCCTATGCTTGAGTGGTAGATATTATTGTAGGAAAATTCGGCCAATGATAAGTATCTTTCCCAACTTCCTCCAAAGTCGATGATGCATGCCCTTAACATATCTTCAAGGGTTTGTATTGTTTGTTCACTTTGACCATCAGTTTATGGGTGATAAGCTGTATAGATTAATAACCGAGTACCCAATTCTTCTTGAAATTTTCTCCAGAACCGGGAAGTAAACCTTGTATCACGGTCTGATACAATGGATATAGGGACCCCGTGTCTAGATACTATCTCTTTCATATATACTTCAGCCATACGTTCTGAAGAATAGGTTTCTTTTATCGGTAGAAAATGAGCACTTTTTGTCAGTCGATCTATAACCACCCATATTGTGTCAAAACCCTTGGTTGTCTTTGGCAATTTAGTTATCAGATCCATAGTTATATGTTCCCACTTCCACTTGGGAATTTCTAACGGTTGTATCTTTCCATATGGCTTCTGATGTTCCGCCTTCACTTGCAAACACGTCAAGCATCTGTCGACGTATTTTACAATATCCCTCTTCATACCAGGCCACCAATAATTGACTCGTAAGTCATGATACATCTTGGTTGTATCTGGATGAATCGAATATCTTGATTTATGAGCTTCATCAAGAAGTAACTTCTTAACCTCACATGTATTTGGAATCCAGATTCGTCCGTAACGAGTCTTTATTCCAGATTCATTTTTGGTCAAATCTTTTACTTGTCCAATTATTCTCTCCTTCTTGTGATTTTCCTCCCTCGGCGCTTCAATTTGGGCTGCCTTGATTCTTTCAAATAAATCAGAAGTTATCATCATTTTTAAAGACTTTACCCGGATAGATGGATGCTCTTCTTTTCGACTAAGAGCGTCTGCAACAATGTTTGCCTTTCCAGGATGGTAAAGAATTTCACAATCATAATCTTTAACCAGTTCCAACCATCTCCTTTGCCTCATATTTAAATCTTTCTGATCCAAGAAATATTTGAGGCTTTTATGGTCCGTGTAGATTGTACACTTTACACCATACAAATAATGCCTCCAGATTTTGAAGGCAAAAACTACTGCAGCCACTTCAAGATCGTGTGTTGGGTAGTTTGTTTCATGTGTTTTCAATTGCCGAGAAGCATAAGCAATAACTTTCCCTCTCTTCATTAAAACACACCCTAAACCGGAATATGAAGCGTCACAATAGACTACCAAATCATCTGTTCCTTCTGGTAATACTAATATCGGGGCTTGTGTCAGCTTCTCCTTAAGGACTTGGAATGCCTCTTCTTGTTCTTTTCCCCAAATAAATTTAACTTCTTTCCGAGTTAACCTTGTCAGAGATGAAGCAATCTTAGAAAAGTCTTGAATAAAGCGTCGATAGTATCCAGCTAGACCTAGAAAGCTACAAACTTCTGTGGGAGTCTTTGGTGTGGACCATTTCATTACAGCTTCCACTTTTGCTGGATCGACTAGAATTCCATCTGCATTTATAACATGCCCCAAGAATTGAACTTCTCGCAACCAAAATGCACATTTGGAGAACTTGGCATGAAGCTTCTCCTTCCTTAAAACTTCAAGCACTTCACGAAGATGTCGAGCATGATCCATCTCATTTCGTGAATATATCAAGATGTCATCAATGAAGACGATAACAGATCTATCTAGCATGGGCCGACATACCCGATTCATGAGATCCATAAATGCAGCAGGTGCATTGGTTAAGCCAAAAGGCATTACAACGAATTCATAATGACCATGCCTTGTACGAAAGGCGGTCTTAGGAATATCTTCTTCCTTAACCTTCAACTGATGATAACCGGATCTCAGATCGATTTTGGAAAACCAACTCGCTCCTTGTAGCTGATCAAATAAGTCATCAATCCTAGGTAATGGATACCTATTCTTGATAGTTACCTTATTCAGCTCGCGATAGTCAATGCACATACGCATGCTTCCATCCTTCTTCTTGACGAATAGGATTGGTGCACCCCATGGTGATACACTTGGACGAATGAAACCTTTGTCAAGGAGTTCTTATAACTGCGACATCAACTCCTGCATTTCTGTGGGGGCTAAGCGATAAGGCGCCTTTGCAATTGGTTTGGCACCTTGAATAAGATCAATTCGAAATTCAACTTCTCTTTTAGGTGGTATACCCGGGAAATCATCTGGAAATACATCGGGGAATTCTTTCACCACTGGGACATTTTCAAGCTTTATTTCTTCTTGACTTGAATTGAAAATGTAGTCTAAGAATGCCTCACATCCACGAGTCAAGTATCTCCTAGCTTTCATCACTGAGCAAAAAGAGATATTCTTCTTCTTCTCACCATAAATCGTAATTTTTTTACCACTAGGGGAAAGTAGATGAATAATCTTTTGATAACATACGATATTGGCATGATGGCGAGATAACCAATCCATGCCAACTACCACGTCGAACTCTCCCAGCACTATAGGAATGAGGTCTATAAAATATACCTCTCCTTTGACTTCGAAACAACAATTTAGATAGACGTTATGTACTAAGCGATTCTTACTATCTGCTATTTCAACTTCTAGGGGACTTGCCAACTTAATAGGAGGGAAAGTAAAGGATTCGCTAAAGTTTGTAGACACAAAAGAATAACTAGCTCCAGAGTCAAATAGTGCACGAGCTGGGATATTATTAAGTAGGAAAGTACCTGTCACAACATCAGGTATCACCTATGCTTCTTCAGCGGTGATCTGAAAGGCTCTTCCACGAGTTCGACTAGTTTCTCCTTTCTTTTCTCCACCAACAGATTGCACCGGCTTAGGATTTGCCCACTTCCCAGTGTTCCCTTGTAGCAGTGGACATTGACTTTTAATGTGTCCCGGCATATTGCAATTGTAACACACATTAATCGGACTGGGGCATTGTTGGGTTGTATGACCCACTTTTCCGCATCTAAAACAAAACATTTGTTTTAAGCGACATTCTCTAGTATGGTTTCTTCCACACGTGTTGCATTGACGAACTCCAGATCGTGGTTCAACCTTCTTGAATGAAACACCAGACTTTGGCTTCTTTGATGGAGTATTAGAAAACTCCACCTTTCGTTTCTCACCAGCTACAACTTGACAGTTCAGCTCCGCCTCCCTTTCTCTTGCCCAGTTTATAATATCCCCTAAGGTTTCGCACCTATAAGGGTTTATAAATTCACGAATATCTTTCTTCAGCATGTTATGGTATCGATTAATCTTCATTCTTTCAGTTAGCATTAAGTAAGGACAAAATTGGAGTTTATCAAAATAGTCTCTAGTAATTTCTTCAACTGACTCAATGGTCTGAGACATATGAAGAAATTCTTCAGCAATCTTGTCTACCGAGGCCTGTGGACAATATTGTTTCAAAAATATGACTTTGAATTCTTCCCAAGTCATCTCTCGTATCTTTTGCTGACCTTGCTCCAACTTTAAAACTTCCCACCAGTCTCTCGCCCGACCTTTCAATAAGTTTGAAGCATAAATCACAAAATCTTTTGGATCACAATGACTAGTTTCAAAAGCACCTTCTACTTCTGTAATCCATCGTTGACTAACGATAGGATTTGCTACGCCTAAAAATAGTGAAGTGTTGCAATCAGCAAATCTCTTGTAAGTACACCCAACTTTTACCGGTCCAATATTCTGATTTGGATCAATATGTCTTTCTCCATTTGTTACCATCTTACTATTTGATTGGTTCTCCAGTTCTTCCTTCACAATCATTCGTATGTTATTGCTTACTTGAGCGATGATGAATGGAAGAGAGTTTTCTAATGCTTTTCCAATCTTTTCATTAATGATGTCATCATCGTGAACAATATCGTTTCCTTTTGGCCTCTCCGTCTGATGAGTGCCAGAATTGTGACTTTCTTCGCCCTCAAGTAAGGCTTCATTTTCGTGATGTAAAGTTGCCATTTCTTATGTCTGAAATGACGATACATCTTTAGGATACTTGTTATATCCTATAAACCTTAAATTTATACTACTCATCTACTAGATAGTTTCTACGGCTTTTCATATGTTATATTAAAGCACTATCAAATAGACAATGCACATGCATTTTATCCACCTCCACACCTAATCTTTGCTCATTTAGGCAATCATATGACCACTTCAAGATTTGTAATGGTACCGTGCATCTACAATCATCATTGGCCAGATGTGATTGTCCATACACTATACACATACATTCTTGTTGTCACCACATCATGTCAAAATTCACAAATTTCGGTTTTCAATTCTTAGCATAAAATTTATGATATTTAACAACTTATCATACAATTTAATGCATGTATATGTAATCTAAAAATTTTAACTAAATTTAATCCCCTCTCCAAATCGAGCCTCGGATCGAACACCACTTTACTTAACATATCAAGAGCATACGGTTTAAGTCCAAGTATTATAATAAAATACTTAGTTCGCTTAAACCTGGCTCTGATACCAACTTGTAACACCTGTTTTTTTTTTTTTTTTTTTTTTTTTAGTATCGTCTTCTTTCAAAACCGGTCCCATATTTTTTTAATACGCAGCGGAAACATTTATAAAATAATGTGATAAAACAACAATCTTTAAAATTCACATTATATGTATATTTGATAAGTTGAGTAATTTACATGATCAGAACTTATTGAAATAACCCATAACCTATATATCCAAAAGTGGGTTATAGACATATGTTCGATCCTTCACCATATCGAGGCTCGATCCGACTACTTTAATTACGCACTAGTGATTTACCTGAAAAACATTATTTAATCAACTATTAGCCAACGCTAAGTGAGTTCATAATTAAACTATAATGTTTTCCAGATCACAGTTTTATCCACCCACCACATTCCACTCATGGCAAATTATAATTAACTGTGATTTTAACAACTGGCCACCCGACGGTGGTTTCACGACTGACCACTCAAAGTGGTTAAACGACTGGTTAACCAATGGTAACTTAACAACTGATAACCCGACGGTTTTTTTAACAACTTACCACATTAATTTTGTGGCACCACTATTTTCTCCCCTTTAACCACTAGACATCATTTTATAATTATTTGTGCAAATATCTTTACACAAATTTTATAACATACGACTAGTATTATATATAAATGATGTTAGGGGAGTTGTATGAACTCACCTGAACGTCTAGAGAAACCTTCTGGTAGTTCCTTTGTAAATTGCTTTTTATCTCCTCTCAGTATTGATGACTCGAACACTAGTGTTTACTACCCGATTGTTTATTACAACCAAAGTGTGCCACTATCGATCAAGTTTCCGCCGGATGTGTAACTATTGCAATTTGCTACAGGTTGTCATGTGAATGAGCACTACTAATCTCTCATAATTTTCTTTTTACGGCTCACCATATCGATATTTTATTTATTATATTTTTTTTTCTTAAGCTTTACATATGTTTTTTTTGAACGGCCAACGAATCATTTCCGAGCACTCTCGGGCACCCTTTTGGCGAATCAGGTACTCGAGAGTACCCGGGCCACCAATTGCCACCAATTCCCGGGAAAACCCGACCACTCACCCGCCCGAAGGCACGACGGTGAAATAGTCGGTAAAACCGGTCGGGATCAGGACTCGAACCCAAGCCAATGGCCGGGTCATCCCTCATTTCCCATCCACCAATGTCCTCCAAATGTAGATAGTGAGAATTGAACCCAAACCTCCCATAGGAAACTTTAGGCCCTCAACCAACTGGACTACAAGTGTTGGACTAAGCTTTACATATGTGAGTATATATTCTAAGAAAGTAACTTAATGCCCATGGAAATCAAGATATGCGTCAAATATGATGATGGACCGTTGATCGACACGTTTCCACTTAAACTGGAAGTTGGCTATTATTTGCAACGTGGAGTTGATGAGTCATGAAAATGATAATTATCCTTTCCAACATTAATTAAAACATCAAAATCAATTAACTAAATTTTTAGAGATACTGTACATTTGATTTAAAACATATAGTATATATTATATATAATAATATATATCTATAAATCATCTACTACAAAAATTTTGTGAACTTATCATAATCATGGCCTATTATAATTATGGCCTAAAGGTCCCCTAGATATAAGGTTCAAATTTTGTTTACTAACCTTAAATCTAACTGAAATCTAGAATAGTAATTTAATAAATTGGCATCTCTCGTTTAAATATTCCATACCTTAAACGATTGTGTTACTAAGTAAAAATAAATACTTACCAAATAAAGCTTGGAATATAATTGCAACTAATTTCTTTTTACTTTTAAAAAAAACTGGATGTTACACATTTGCTTAAAACGTATACCCGATCCAATATAAATGATTAAATTTTAGTTCGCTCTAAAATTAAATTTGAAAACTACAAAACTTACAAGGACTATAATGGGAATATTTGAAGGGCTATTATTGTCAATTAGATGAAAGACGAGGGTGACGGATGTCATAGTCTCCCCAATTTTAGAAAATTTCGTCTCGAAATTTCTTTTAAGTGGTGGTTACTATGAAACAAAAGGCTTTGTAAAAGTAAACTATATTTTTTAAAAAAGAAAATTCATTATGTATGATTTGACAAAATTTTAAATAGTTGTCTGATATCCAAAGTAAAGGTTTCAAAATCTTTGACAGTTAACCCAAAGTTAGAAAGTTAAGTGTTTAAATGAGAAAGGTTTTGGGAATGTGCAACTGGTGAGGGGCAGAGATACTAATGAAGCAGTCTCCCCTACTTTAGAAATTTCTGACTGAACTTAATTAAGGACATGCAACAAGATTTCGAGTAACAGAGTGTGTAAGGGTATGAATTTAAGCTCGTGTAAGAACGTTCTTATCGAAAATTCTAGCTATTAGTCAACGATCTAATGAAGTGGTAGTAATGGGCAGGTTCTTGGTCAGACTCCTAGTCCGCTCCCGCAGTATCGTTTATGCTTATATATAGGGTGTACCTGTGACAACAGTCAACGTAACAGGTCAACGACCGTACATGTTTCATTTTTGACTTCATTATATGTGCATAATTAGACAATTTGCATACATTATACCCCCCCAGGCTAGTAGAGCATGAGTTAAACAGAAAACTCAACGTAATACACTTGTTTAGTCATACAACACCCGGACACACCATCAAAACAAGCATTACAAGAGGTTATGCCCACTAACACATGCTAATGCACCTTTAACACACGATTGTGAACACAAGGATCATCATGGGAAATCATTCAACAAACCCATGACACATGTGAAACAAAATACATGTTAATATCATCATCAAGAGACATGGAATTTAACCACCTCTTACTCTAATGAGACCAGATGATATTCCTATATCAAAGGTGTACTAGAGGCTATACAACAAACAATCACGACACTATTAACATGAATAGGCCAATTTAATTAACATAACGTGTTAAGTATTGGATCATAGCCAAGCTTAATGTCTTAGAATTATACCAACATATGTATATACACACACATACACATACGGCTCACACACACACATGGACAACAAGGCACCTACACTTGACAAGAACATGACAATGACTCACACATACATACATCTCAACACTAAGGCATGACTCAAGCTTAGTGACACCACCCACATGTTCTATCTCTCATGTCACTTTCCACAAAACACTAACCACATGAGAATTTTCTTGGAACTTGCTACACCAATCAACCACTAGAGTGAACCATGATCTATCACCATCAAAGGAAGACAATTCCTTGTCTTATATATCGGCCGAAAACACCTAGCAACCACCCTCATTCCTAGTTGTCAACCATTACCTTAATTCACACTAAAACAAACTATGACACACCTCTTCCTCAAGTCAACCTTACCTTAAGAAACTAGCTAGGAGATGTCCCTTCCAATCGACTATGCATGGACAAATCACATGAACATATTACTTCTTACACCAATTCAGAATATGACAAGGAATGTGATAATCCCATGAGAAGGTGACTTACCTTTTCTTGCTAATTCTTGCATATACTCGGCCGCAAACCCATTCCCAAGAAGTTTTGGTGGAAGTAGATCATTGGCTAAACATCACACTTCTTGGAACTTGTGGAAGACAACCTAGATAGGATCAATCACTTTCAAAAACCATGCTACTCTCCTACTTCCTTATACTAGCTCGGCCGAAGACTCCCAAGAAAAGCACATGTTTCATATCTTAGTTGTAAACTATCACTAAAGTAGGAAACAAGACAAGCCTAGAGTATAACCTCCCTAGTTAACCACCTTCTACATATACCCTCCTAGTATTTCGGCCCACATGAAGGAAGGAAACAAGAAGGAGTTGACTTATCATACACTTACACCAAAATAGGTAACTTCCAAAACCTTAACACCCTTCTAATCAAGTCAACACCACCTCTCTTTGTCTTGTCATAACCAATCGGCCAAAGCCTCTAGCTAGCATAAGCATGCTTTTCATCAAATAAGGAATAAAACACTTGAACACCACACAAACCCATGCAAAAGAAACACCCATTCTTGTGTTTGTCTTCACCCCAATCGGCCTATATAAGGGCTTGGCCATCCATCACAAATCTTGCATCATTCTTCACCAACAACTCTCACTCTCACTCACTCATAATCTCGGCTCCAAGGAAGCCCCATCCGAAGACAAGAGAGCTCGGAGGAAGGATCAAGATTCAAGTGCTTGATCAACCTCACATTGCTTCTACTAGGTAAGACTCTTGGCCATTCTAATATTTGATACACCCACCCTATTCGGCCCTAAGTGTTACACCCGACCCCTAGTTCCTTTGATCTTGTTCCACTCGGCTTAACCGTTCCCATTTGATGAACATATCATCAAAATACATTGTTTTGTTTAATTCACTAAACTAACCATCACATTATAATAATAACACGTCTAGTTACCCAACCATCGACCCTTGCGCTACTAGGATAGGTCGTGTAATTTTATTAAGTCCAAACTAAGCATGATCACTCGCAAGTGATCGGCTTAGGTTAACAAAACTCATTGATTCGTGTTCAAAGGATTAAGGCTTTCCATGGATCACTACATAATCGGTTTAATCATAAGAGTTGCTAGAATACCGTGAAACCTCTAAGCACTATGTTAACCAACTTAGATCGATCACTTTTAATACATGTAACCATCGAATTTTGAAGCATATAAGGGCATTATTTCGACCATAGCTAATAAACATGTGTTAACAAGAGCCAAAACATGTGTTGCTTTACCAATGGCTTTAAAAGAAGAAATAAACATGTGTTAAGTAATGTTTTCTCAAAAATCAACCACACATGGTGACTTGGTGCTAATATGCAGCCCAAATACCCCATGTGAGGCCCAATATGGTTCAACATGGATATTACATTTCGAAACAACAAAGTTTTGGAACTATATGTTTGTTGGAACATCTACAAGTATCATGAACAATGAAACACACTAAACACAATGGTCCACAAGTGTCGGGTGAACAATTTGCATGATAAACAACATCCGGATGACTTACCATGTCCATAATGATCATAGGGTCTCATTTGTCAGGACGGTGATCATCTACTAGCTCACTAGACCACACACGACCCAAACAGGTGAGTTTTCTATGGCCCCATTTTACTATTTTACATGTTTGGGGGAAATACATGCATCAATACTTGTATCAATTTCAAGTGTGTGTGCATTCTAGCATGACTACCATGTGGAACATGAGACATATTGGTTCATGAGCTCAATAGTCCTCGCACATCGTTCACTGTAACCATTATCTAGACATTTAGCCATGGAACACTTTAATAGATCTATTGGGTTGACACCCCCACTCTTGGTTAGTCGCGCTAACCGGCAACATGCAAAAGAGTGTTAGTATTCTACTATACATACATTGTCTTTAGTGTAAAATGCACGAGGCACCACAGTCACGAGGTTTGGTCACAGGACTCATGGTTCTCACAGTGATCATTTGCTTAGCTAGCTCATGATTGGTCAAACACGGATGACACGTTCATTTCACAGTATATTCAAAACCCATGGACTCACCAACATTATTGTTGACATAATCCTTTATGCATGTGTTTCAGGTAACTAATGGAGGGCCACAGAGGATTGAGGGAAGGGTTCGAGCATGCACACCGTGGTATCACTTTGATGGCTTTTGTCAGTTTCAAGATGATATGTTTTCAAATTCCATAAAACAATGTTCATGTGCTTACACTATGCTTAATATTCAATAAAACCATGACGAATTCCATCTTTATGGTGGTACTATTTTTAAATAAATGTGTGTTGCTTGAACCTTGTGCTTGAAAACTTTTCGATCGTTACATTCCCGTGTTTCCGCCTAGGCGGGGTGTGACAGATTGGTATCAGAGCACCAGGTTATAGCGAACTAGGATTCTTTGGAATCTACTATAACTTAAAATATTTTTCGAAATGTTTTCACAAAATGCCACGAAGTCTCGCCATGCACCCTCAAACCTCAAGCCGCTCCACGAAGACATACGGGTACCATGGTTTATTTATCCATATAACAGGAAACATGGCCATTACTATTGATCTTGTTTCTTCACCCGAGTCAGAGTCAGATTATTTGGTAGATGATCCCCAGGGAGATAACTTACCTCTCACCCAGCTAGCCCCTGAGTCCCATCATAATGGATGTCTATCCGAATCTGAGATGGACATTGACTCACCTCCTGTGCAGAGACGTACTTCCAATGACGAGACGGACGATGACACTCCACCCCTAGCTGTCTCTGACCCCCATCCTTTAGTCACCCATTCTGTCTCATCTCCACCGGCCAGCCTAAACCCCTACTTTCGCTTAGACACTTCGGGACGTTTAGTCACTAAGTGTACTCCTCGCAAGAGGATCCGACCAGCCTTAGTGATAGCTATACCTGCTAGGACCCCGATTATCCCTACTATCCCTGTTTCTGAGCCCGTCCAGCTGGCCATTCTTGAGCCTATACCCCTAGCCATCGAGGTAGGTGAGCCATCGAAGAGGCTCAAGAGACATTCACAGGCCCGCAAACGGCCTTACCTACCTAGTCTCACCAGCGATCTTGCGTATCGAGACGAGGAGGATGACCTCGAGACCATGAGCTTGGGAGGCTCATCAGGGAGACCTCTTCGCTCCTAGCGCAGCATTATTATCTCTCACGACGTCCAGCTGGTGGCTTTGGAGGGCCGAGTTCGGGAGCTCGAGGATCGTTTAGCAGAGGCCGAGCAGGGGAGACTAGCGGCCGTAGTAGAGCGATCGGAGATGGGTAGACGAGTAGAGATATTAGAGCGTAAGGCGATGGAGACAGAGAGGCGTATGAGGGAGGCCATTATATCTCTTGCTGCTGCCTTCCCACCCCCTTCTTAGATTATGGTTTATGATGATTATGCATGTGTTTGACTTATGATATTTTGTGACTATGAATGGTATGATCTAAAAAAACTACTTGCGGTACACCCGCCTATTTTGTATTAAAAACCTAACTACTTTTGACAAATTATGAAATGATGTGATGACATGATGTATGGTTTGATTTATATGACTATGTTAATTATGGTATGTTTGTATATTATACTCATGTTTGTCATGTTCCATCTTTTAGTTATGCAGACCCGACATTCCACACGAACGACCGAAGGCGAGCCACTACCATCCACAACCGCCGAGTTGGCTAGGGTAATTGCCGAGGCAATTGCTCGACACGATGCAGCCCGGGCCGACTCAAGCGGAGGATCTGGTGGTACCGGGCGTCGCCGAAGCGAAACAGACCACGAGGCTGAGAACTCTAGTCACGGCTATTCGTACAAAACCTTCATGGCATGCAAACCATGGAAATTTCGTGGTAATGAAGGTGCTGTAGGAATTGTCCGATGGATAGAGGAAACCGAATCAGTCCTCGACATTAATGGTTGCTCCGAGGATCAGAAGGTAAAGTACTCCACCTGTACCTTTCAGGATGAAGCCCTCACTTGGTGGAATCTGCAGGTACAAACCTTGGGCAGAGAAATGGCATACAGTCTTGCCTGGGCCTATCTCAAAACAATGCTCATGGATAAGTACTGTCCTCGAAGCGAACTACAAAAGCTGGAAACTGAGTTCTGGAACCTTGCAATGGTGGATGCCAATGTGACCACATATACCACTCGTTTTCACGAGCTCTCTCGACTGGTCCCACACATGGTCACCCTTGAGTACAAAAGAGTCGAGAGGTATATCTGGGCTCTGTCTCCAAAGATCCGCAGTATGGTCACAGCATCGGCGCCCTCCACCATCTAGGCTGCGGTTACCCTAGCTCAGAGTCTGACCGATGACGCGGTACGCATGGGATCGCTGACCCAGAAGGTAACCATTATCAGTGAGATTTCCGGGAACAAGCGCAAACGTTCCAACGACCGGAAGAGCAAGCACTCCACTCACCGACCACAGGACGCAATGAAAGTTTTTGCTGCTATTGCTATTGAGGAACCCAAATGCAAGTACAGCGGACCACATCCTCACTGCAGCAAATGCAACTACCACCACATAGGTACTTGCGACAGCATTCTGTGCAAGAACTGCAACCGTTGTGGTCATTCTACCGCTAACTGCAGTGCCAAAACCGCCAACACTCCTCCTGCCCGAAACGAGTGTTTCGAGTGTGGTGCGACAGGACATTTCCGAAAGGACTTTCCCAAGGCCAAGGATCAAGCCCGTGGCAGAGCGTTTGTGTTAGGAGCTAACGAAGCACGAGATGATCCTAATGTAGTTACGGGTATGTTTCTCCTTAACAATCAATTCGCATCAATACTTTTCGATTCCGGCGCAGATTTTAGCTTTGTGTCCACCAACTTTAGGAAATCCCTAGGATTAGAATCTAGGAAGTTGGACACACCATTTACCATAGAGCTAGCTAACGGTAAATTAATCTCGTCCGATGAGATCGTTAAGGATTGTATTCTGGTACTCGACGACCACGAATTCAGTATCGACTTACTACCTATCCAACTAGGAAGTTTTGATATCGTCATTGGCATGGATTAGTTGTCCAAACATCGTGCAGAGATCGTCTGTCACGAGAAGTTGGTACGAATCCCCTTGTCAAATGGTGAAACCTTAATGATTCGAGGGAGTCAGGGTTTACCCACTCTTCGTATCATCTCCTGCATTAAGGCCCAAAAATGTTTAAGGAAAGGTTGTGTCGCGTTCCTCGCACATGTCGTTGAACAAAAAGCTAAAGATCGGAAACTAGCGGACATCCCAGTGGTGCGAAATTATCCCGAAGTCTTTCCAGAAGACTTGCCAGTACTTCCACCACCGCGACAAGTCGAGTTTCGCATCGATCTTGTTCCGGGAGCTGCCCCAGTAGCCCGCACTCCGTATCGCTTAGCCCCATCCGAGATGCAGGAACTGTCCAATCAACTCCAGGAGTTGCTAGACAAAGGTTTTATTCGTCCGAGTTCTCCCCCGTGGGGAGCACCTATCTTATTCGTGAAGAAGAAAGACGGGAGTTTCCGCATGTGCATCGACTACCGGGAGCTGAAAAAACTGACGATCAAGAACAAGTATCCGTTGCCAAGGATTGACGATCTGTTCGACCAGCTGCAGGGATCCAGCTACTACTCAAAGATCGATCTACGGTCAGGATATCATCAGCTACGAATCCAGGAGGACGACATCCCGAAAACTGCATTCCGAACTCGTTATGGGCATTACGAATTCCTGGTTATGCCATTCGGATTAACGAATGCTCCAGCATTTTTCATGGACCTCATGAATCGTGTCTGCAAACCCTACTTGGACGACATCTTGATTTATTCACGAACTCAAGAGGAGCACGAACAACATCTACGATTGATGTTGGAGTTGCTCAGAAGCAAGAAGTTGTACGCCAAATTCTCGAAATGCGAGTTCTGGATTCGAGAAGTCCATTTCCTCGGTCACGTGGTGAACGAGAAGGGTATACAAGTTGATCCTACAAAAATCGAAGCAATCAGGGATTGGGCTGTGCCCAAGACGCCAACTGAAGTGCGACAATTTTTGGGATTAGCCAGTTATTACCGACGATTCATCGAGAACTTCTCTAAGATTGCCCAACCACTGATTGTCTTGACGCAAAAAGACAAGAAGTTCGATTGGGGGATCTGACAGGAGAATGCGTTCCAAGTATTGAAGGACTGCCTGTGTAGTGCACCAATTCTTTCCCTTCCTGAAGGCACAGATAACTTCGTAGTTTACTGCGATGCTTCGCATCAAGGTCTTGGATGCGTACTCATGCAAAGGAATAAGGTCATTGCCTATGCATCCCGGCAACTCAAAATTCATGAAAAGAATTACACTACTCATGACCTAGAGTTGGGTGTAGTGATCTTTGCACTTAAGATTTGAAGGCACTACCTTTACGGTACCAAGTGCACCATCTTCACTGATCATAAGAGCTTACAGCACATCTTCAACCAGAAGGAGTTGAACATGCGGCAACGCAGATGGGTTGAACTGTTGAACGATTACGATTGTGAGATTAAATACCATCCGGGCAAAGCCAACGTTGTGGCTGACGCGTTAAGCCGGAAGGAACGAGTTAAGACACTACGTGTGCGTGCACTAGGTCTAACCATCCATACAAATCTCACGACCCGTATCCACGACGCTCAACAAGAAGATCTGAAAAGTGAAAATCTTAAGAACGAGTCGCTATTTAAGATGGTTAGTCTATTGGAACCAAAATCTGACGGAACAGTGTATTTCGCCAACCGGATTTGGGTGCCACGTTTCGGTGACTTACGTAATCTAATCTTGGAGGAAGCTCACAAGTCTATATACTCTGTACATCCTGGTGCCGACAAGATGTACAAAGACGTAAAGGAACTTTACTGGTGGCCCAATCTAAAAGGTGAGATCGCCACATACGTCAGCAGATGCCTTACCTGTTCAAAGGTCAAAGCTGAGTATCAAAAGCCATCTGGTCTGCTCCAGCAACCACACATCCCAGTGTGGAAATGGGAACAGATTTCCATGGATTTCATCACGAAGTTACCTAAGACGTCCAGTGGTCATGATACAATTTGGGTCATTGTTGACCGGTTGACTAAATCCACGCATTTCTTGCCGATTAAGGAAACCGACAAGTTGGAGAAACTTGCCAAGTTGTACATCAATGAAATTGTAACCAGACATGGTGTGCCTGTTTCAATCATTTCCGACCGAGACAGTCGATTTACCTCCCGATTCTGGCAAACACTGATGGACGCACTAGGCTCTCGCTTAGACATGAGTACAGCCTACCATCCGCAAACAGATGGCCAAATTGAACGTACAATCTAGACATTGGAGAACATGCTCCGGGCATGCGCAATCGATTTCGGTGGAAACTGGGATTCACACTTACCATTGGTTGAATTCTCCTACAATAACAGTTACCACACCAGCATCAAGGTTGCCCCCTTCGAAGCCTTGTATGGATGCAAGTGTAGATCTCCTCTGTGTTGAGCAGAAGTGGGAGACAAATATTTGACTGGCCCCGAGCTTATTCAAGAGACCACCGATAAGATCTTCCAGATCCGTGATCACTTGAAAGCAGCTCGAGATCGTCAAAAGAGCTACGCTGATCGCCGTCGTAAACCACTTGAGTTTCAAGTGGGCGATAAAGTACTCTTAAAAGTCTCACCCTGGAAAGGTGTACCACGATTTGGCAAACGTTGGAATCTCAATCCCCGATACATTGGTCCATTCGAGATACTTTCTAGAGTTGGTCCCGTGGCATACAAACTCAAGCTACCTCAGGAGCTGAGTAGTGTTCATGACACATTCCACGTATCCAACCTAAAGAAATGTCTACCCGACGAATCTTTGATCATTCCTCCCGAAGAGATTCACATCGATGATCAGTTGCACTTTGTCGAGGAACCAATCGAGGTGACTGATTGGAAAGTCCAAAAATTGAGAAGGAGCCGCACTAAACTTGTGAAAGTCAGATGGAATGCAAAGCGTGGTCCTGAGTTTACATGGGAACGCGAAGACCAAATGAGACACAAGTACCCAGCTCTTTTCGCTGAAACTACTAACACTAGTAGAGAAACTCGATTTCACGGACAAAATTCCCAAAACAAGGGGAGTATGTGACAACAGTCAACGTAACAGGTCAACGACCGTACATGTTTCATTTATGACTTCGTTATATGTGCATAATTAGACAATTTGCATACATTATACCCCCCCCCCAGGCTAGTAGAGCATGAGTTAAACAGAAAACTCAACGTAATACACTTGTTTAGTCATACAACACCCGGACACACCATCAAAACAAGCATTACAAGAGGTTATGCCCACTAACACATGCTAATGCACCTTTAACACACGATTGTGAACACAAGGATCATCATGGGAAATCATTCAACAAACCCATGACACATGTGAAACAAAATACATGTTAATATCATCATCAAGAGGCATGGAATTTAACCACCTCTTACTCTAATGAGACCGGATGATATTCCTATATCAAAGGTGTACTAGAGGCTATACAACGAACAATCACGACACTATTAACATGAATAGGCCAATTTAATTAACATAACGTGTTAAGTATTGGATCATAGCCAAGCTTAATGTCTTAGAATTATACCAACATATGTATATACACACACACACATATGGCTCACACACACACATGGACAACAAGGCACCTACACTTGACAAGAACATGACAATGACTCACACATACATACATCTCAACACTAAGGCATGACTCAAGCTTAGTGACACCACCCACATGTTCTATCTCTCATGTCACTTTCCACAAAACACTAACCACATGAGAATTTTCTTGGAACTTGCTACACCAATCAACCACTAGAGTGAACCATGATCTATCACCATCAAAGGAAGACAATTCCTTGTCTTATATATCGGCCGAAAACACCTAGCAACCACCCTCATTCCTAGTTGTCAACCATTACCTTAATTCACACTAAAACAAACTATGACACACCTCTTCCTCAAGTCAACCTTACCTTAAGAAACTAGCTAGGAGATGTCCCTTCCAATCGACTATGCATGGACAAATCACATGAACCTATTACTTCTTACACCAATTCAGAATATGACAAGGAATGTGATAATCCCATGAGAAGGTGACTTACCTTTTCTTGCTAATTATTGCATATACTCGGCCGCAAACCCATTCCCAAGAAGTTTTGGTGGAAGTAGATCATTGGCTAAACATCACACTTCTTGGAACTTGTGGAAGACAACCTAGATAGGATCAATCACTTTCAAAAACCATGCTACTCTCCTACTTCCTTATACTAGCTCGGCCGAAGACTCCCAAGAAAAGCACATGTTTCATATCTTAGTTGTAAACTATCACTAAAGTAGGAAACAAGACAAGCCTAGAGTATAACCTCCCTAGTTAACCACCTTCTACATATACCCTCCTAGTATTTCGGCCCACATGAAGGAAGGAAACAAGAAGGAGTTGACTTATCATACACTTACACCAAAATAGGTAACTTCCAAAACCTTAACACCCTTCTAATCAAGTCAACACCACCTCTCTTTGTCTTGTCATAACCAATCGGCCAAAGCCTCTAGCTAGCATAAGCATGCTTTTCATCAAATAAGGAATAAAACACTTGAACACCACACAAACCCATGCAAAAGAAACACCCATTCTTGTGTTTGTCTTCACCCCAATCAGCCTTTATAAGGGCTTGGCCATCCATCACAAATCTTGCACCATTCTTCACCAACAACTCTCACTCTCACTCACTCATAATCTCGGCTCCAAGGAAGCCCCATCCGAAGACAAGAGAGCTCGGAGGAAGGATCAAGATTCAAGTGCTTGATCAACCTCACATTGCTTCTACTAGGTAAGACTCTTGGCCATTCTAATCTTTGATACACCCACCCTATTCGGCCCTAAGTGTTACACCCGACCCCTAGTTCCTTTGATCTTGTTCCACTCGGCTTAACCGTTCCCATTTGATGAACATATCATTAAAATACATTGTTTTGTTTAATTCACTAAACTAACCATCACATTATAATAATAACACGTGTAGTTACCCAACCATCGATGCTTGCGCTACTAGGATAGGTCGTGTAATGTTATTAAGTCCAAACTAAGAATGATAACTCACAAGTGATCGGCTTAGGTTAACAAAACTCATTGATTCGTGTTCAAAGGATTAAGGCTTTCCATGGATCACTACATAATCGGTTTAATCATAAGAGTTGCTAGAATACCTTGAAAACTCTAAGCACTATGTTCACTAACTTAGATCGATCACTTTTAATACAAGTAACCATCGAATTTTGAAGCATATAAGGGCATTATTTCAGCCATAGCTAATAAACATGTGTTAACAAGAGCCGAAACATGTGTTGCTTTACCAATGGCTTTAATAGAAGAAATAAACATGTGTTAAGTAATGTTTTCTCAAAAATCAAGCACACATGAAGACTTGGTGCTAATATGCAGCCCAAATACCCCATGTGAGGCCCAATATGGTTCACCGTGGATATTACATTTCGAAACAACAAAGTTTTGAAACTATATGTTTGTTGGAACATCTACAAGTATCATGAACAATGAAACACACTAAACACAACGGTCCACAAGTGTCGGGTGAACAATATGTATGATAAACAACATCCGGATGACTTACCATGTCCATAATGATCATAGGGTATCATTTGTCAGGACGGTGATCATGTACTGGCTCACTAGACCACACATGACCCAAACAGGTGAGTTTTCTATGGCCCCATTTTACTATTTTACATTTTTAGGAGAAATACATGCATCAATGCTTGTATCAATTTCAAGTGTGTGTACATTCTAGCATGACTACCATGTGGAACATGAGACATATTGGTTCATGAGCTCACTAGTCCTTGCACATCGTTCATTGTAACCATTAGCTAGACATTTAGCCATGGAACACTTTAATAGATCTATTGGGTTGACACCCCCACTCTTGGTTAGTCACGCTAACCGGCCACATGCAAAAGAGTGTTAGTATTCTACTATACATACATTGTCTTTAGTGTACAATGCACGAGGCACCACAGTCATGAGGTTTGGTTACAGGACTCATGGTTCTCACAGTGATCATTTGCTTAGCTAGCTCATGATTGGTCAAAAACGGATGACACGTTCATTTCACAGTATATTCAAAACCCATAGACTCACCAACATTATTGTTGACAAAATCCTTTATGCATGTGTTTCAGGTAACTAATGGAGGGCCACAGAGGATTGAGGGAAGGGTTCGAGCATGCACACAGTGGTATCACTTTGATGGCTTTTGTCAGTTTCAAGATGATATGTTTTCAAATTCTATAAGACAATGTTCATGTGCTTACACTATGCTTAATATTCAATAAAACCATGACGAATTCCATCTTTATGGTGGTACTATTTTTAAATAAATGTGTGTTGCTTGAACCTTGTGCTTGAAAACTTTTCGATCGTTGCATTCCCGTGTTTCCGCCTAGGCGGGGTGTGACAGTACTGCAGCTGACCCACCACACTCCCGATACTTTGGACTCGTACTGATTGTCTACCAACAGCCTAAATAGAATTACACACCACCCTCATGTACCTGTAAACCCATGATTGCGTTCCGGACCGTAATCATCCATTTACCTTACACCAGGGTGTTATGCTTTTCCATAACCCTAACATAAATAATACCAAAAACAAAGGCGTGCAACTAATAGGTAATAGCTACTGTAATGAAATAATGTTCGATTATGAAATGGTTAGAGTTCCTTCCCTTCCAGGTTTTACCTTTAACCGTAATAAGAATAACATGTAACTATAAGACATGGTTAGAGGTTCTTCCCTTTCGGGTTCACCCTTAACCGGTAACTTCTGTTCACAGCGTTGGCTCTAAACACTCATATAGATAAACTCTGAGGTTTACACCGTTCCCCTCGGATTAAAGAAATACTCTAATCCGAGTCGTACGTGGGCACTGGCTTAGATCTCATACGAGTTATCAACTAGTATGTTCATTGGCCATGATGAAGAACAAAATAGTGTAAAGTATAACGGGGTTTTGCTCAAAATAGGAAGGTATACGTACAATATATGCGTTCAACATATACGTCCAAAATAGACGTTCAAAGTATGCGTTCATGAAAAGTATATAAGTATAGCATAAATTTCTCATTCGAAACAAAAATATAGCATAAATCGAGTAATCGCACAATTGCACAAAAGGAAAAATAAACGAGTTGAACTCTTGCAAATAAGCAGTGTGAAAATAATCACAAATAACGTGTTAGAAATAATAAAAATGGTGCAAGAATAAAATAATGAAATTTACGGCAAATAAGGGTTTACGAAAACAGGTGTATAGCCTACTGGCATGCGAGTTAAAATTTAGTAATTTTACATATATGCGTTATACTATAAAAGACATTTAGCAACATTCTGATAAAAGGATATGTCCATTGTTTAAACCAAAAGTTTTGCGACTGAAAGAGTGTGAGTGTAAAAAAGATAACTTTTTAGAAACCGAAGAATGTTTTAGATTCAGAACAGGTTCATATGAAAAGATTTCGTAGGTACACATTTTCATGTGTTTGCGAGAAGTCAAGTTTGAAAAGTGTTATAAGGCATATTATCAGTCGCAAGTTTCTTGCGAATACATATATTGGATATGTCATATGAAAACAAAGGGTTTACATTTGACTGGTAAAATATGCAATGCAAGTTATAAAATGCAAGTTGAAACTATTTCATGAAGTATGTATAAATCTAATGTGTTTCAAAAGACCAAGATTTAAAATGGCGTGAAGGTTGTGAATGATCCCAGATGCCTTCACAAATTTTGGAAAATAGCATTTTCTGTATTTAAACATTTCTTTAACTTGTAAGTTGAAATCTCATTAAAGTCGAAACTTTTAGTTGTTATGAAATGAGAAAATCTAAGTGTTACACGTTAGGGCTGGGTCAACTTGAAACGTTTTAATAGTCAAACTTTTACGAAAGTTATTGATGTGTCGTAAAACACATCTATTCTCCTATGTATGTTGAGTCATAATTGAGTCTTTTGTATATAGTTTTTAATAGTTTTAGGCGTGTATTCATTTGTTTGTCTATTTTTATCATTGTATAGTTTTTTTTTTAGTTTTTAGTACTTATTTATTTATTCTATTATTTTATAGGTGCTCGTGGAAAATGAGCTTAAAACGAAAAAATTTTAATTGAGACACGAACACTTGAGAGCATGGGTTCATGAACGTTGGAGCGTAAACGAGCTACTTTGGTCAAGTCAAGAACACCCAAGTCAAGAGTACAGAGTATAATAATAATAATAATAATAATAATAATAATAATAATAATAATAATAATAATAATAATAATAATAATAATATAATAAAGTAAAAAAATAAAAAATAAATAAAAGTTTGCTTGGGACGTAACCCAAGCCAAGCCAAAAAACACAATATTCAAAAAAGGTCGGTCACAATATAGATATGGATATTTGACTTCGACGGATTTAAATTGGTGGAGATATTATTCATTCATTCAACATCAGCCGCTAGAAGACAATATATTCAATGGCGCGAAGAAGCTGTGGTGACGACTAAAGGAGCTGTGGAGGATAAAAGCTCCCGGGCACGTTAAAGATCAATATCAAGGAGCCTCGAGTTTGCTTTAGTTTTCGTTTATTATTTTTATAGACATGATTAAAACTATTTTTATTTATTTTGTGAAAATGTTTCTAAATATTATAGGCTAAACCTTTTATTGGTGACTTAAAATGATGAACTAGATTATGGTTTTTAATTAAAGACTTATGTTTTTTGTTTTGGATGTGTTGAGTTACATGATTTAATTTTTATGTTAGATTTTGAATATTTGTGTACTGACGCTTTTTTATTTGATTACTTGTTTGTTGGTTTTGATGTTTTAGGCATATAGGAATATCCTCTAGATCTAGAAATCATTATAGTGTGATTAACTTTTGTTGTCGAGCTAGTTCTTGCAGTTAGAAATAGCGCAAATTTAACAGGTTTTTAAAATCAATTAGCTAAGGTGTGCAATCCCTTCCCGAAGGTTAGGAATATAATTTGGGATTGCTAGGTTGACTAACTAGGCATTGTTTGGTAGTTTGGTTATCGCTGGGGCGAGACCGGTTACTTATTCGTGTTTAGAGTTTTCCTAGGATTTCATTCGTATTAGTTAAGTCTGCTTCACAGTTTGGGAGTTTTCGACTCGTGTTTAGAGTTTTCCTACGATTACACGAGTAAAGCCTTTAGACGCCTTAATTTTTAAGGTGTCTGCGTCTTAACTTTAGACGCGAAAAAGTATTGCGTCTAAAGAACAGACTCTTAAATTAAAGAGTCTAAAAAGGTTTAGACCCTTTAATTTAAGAGTCTGTTCTTTAGACGCAATCCTTTTTCGCGTCTAAAGATTAGACGCAGAGACCTTAAAAATTAAGGCGTCTGAAGGCTTTACACGTGTCTCGTCCCTGTTGTTTAGACGCAAAGAGTGTCTCGTCCCTGTTGTTTAGACACATATTATGTTTATTTTTGCAAATGACTTTGATCAAATGTTTATTTGTGCAATTATCCCTCTATAGAATGTTCCTGCAAGTCAAAAAAAAATAAATGTGACTCCATACTTTTTTCAATCTTTAATTTTCTATTATTGTTATGATCATTAATTTGATATAACTACGGTTCATGTTTCTTTCACTAAATTAATTCAACCATTTTAGATTAGAACCTCCATCATATAAAAGCAACTCAAAATAACATATTTCATATTATTATCTATGCATATGTATTGTAATTATTATTAAATAAGATATAACTAAAATGTAACGATCAAACACTAAAATATATACAAAACTAGTATATTAACAAGGTGTTTTCATAAACACATCAATAATCGGAACATCTAAGAGAAAATTCGGGGGGGGGGGGGGGGGGGGAGGGGGCGACCGCCCCTCCCCGCCCCTTTAGAGCTGCGCCACTGACTATATACCACGTATAGAGCTATATCTGGCGTATATGGTACGATGTACTCTTCCGAAGGCCAGACCAACCAAGACAAGACTAGTCAATCACATCTTTATACACCACGTATAGACCTGTATGTGGCGTGCATTGTACGCAGTATGGTATGAGGTATAATACGAGGTACAACTAATCTCAAACAAGTCAATTACACACTACAAGGAAGTCGACCTTTAGCGGCGACGGCTGCCGCTAAAAGTCCTGCCAGCTTTAGTCTGTCGCTATTGCTCCTGTTGCCGCTAAAGGTGTAGCCGCTAAAAGTAATTATCTACGTGGCATTATCTTTTAACTTTTTTTTTCACGTGGCAGATTTCTGTGCATCCTGGGTAAGACTTTTAGCGGCGACGTGTCGCCGCTAAAGGTCTTTTTTTTTTTTTTTGCTATTCGTTTACTCCGCACACGCATAACCAAACTAAATAATAACAAAAATAATAAACCAACATCTACATATATATAAAATAAATGTAACAAAGTTAAACGAACGTTCGTCAAAACATATCAAACAAAATAAACTAACATACCAACCTAATATTTGAATCAAGTATACACCATCAAAACTAAACAAACATACCAAAGTTGCCTAAAAGTCTTCGTCTTGCTCTTCGTCTTCGGCTTCATCGTCGTGATCGTGATCGCCACTATTACCACTTCCGCCTAGATTTCCAAGCCTTTGTTGGACCAATTGATTAGCCATTTGGAGCAATTGCGCTTGGAATTGAGGAGTCGCTATTATATCATTAATGTGCTCCTACAAAACATATATATACCAAATGGGTCAACTATCAACATTTAAACTACAAATATATACCAAATGGGTCAAATATCCTATTTACTAAACATATTTATACCAAATGGGTCAACTATCCTATTTACTAAACATATTTATACCAAATGGGTCAACTATCAACATTTAAACTACAAATATATACCAAATGGGTCAACTATCCTATTTACTAAACATATTTATACCAAATGGGTCAACTATCAACATTTAAACTACAAATATATACCAAATGGGTCAAATATCCTATTTACTAAACAAATTTATACCAAATGGGTCAACTATCCTATTTACTAAACATATTTATACCAAATGGGTCAACTATAAATATTTAAACTACAAATATATACCAAATGGGTCAAATATTCTATTTACTAAACATATTTATACCAAACGGGTCAAATACTAACATTTAAACTACAAAGGCATATGCCCAATCCCGATAACATGTCTGCGACGACTACCCAACACCTCTTCAAATATACCAACCTGATCCACCTGTTCGGAGCTGCCTGCTTCTCCTCCTTCTTCTTCGGCGATCCGTTGACGTTCAGACTCAACCCGTGACTTTAACTTGTGCTGTATTTTACAAAAGTGATTTAATAGATTATAAATTTATACAATAGATTATAAATAAATGCTTACATAATTCTCTTCATTCTGAGGGCTATCAAACGTCCCCTGCCTTCCTATATGTCCAATACGGTATGCTTCATACCGCTCCACGCCCTGTTTAACATTAAAAGTTAAATTATAAGTTAAATAAACATTATCGTCTATGTATATGTGTGTGTGTATACCTTCTTGTAACAATGACTGGCAAGAGAGCTCGATCCACCTCGGTATGTGTTCGTTTGTTTCTGGCAGGCGGCTTTAGCAAGTGCAGACTTCCTCTTATGCTCTGGTGTGCAGAAGTGATCAACAGCTCGATGCCAGTTTTCCAATTTCATACCCTTGGGAGGATTTTGCTTTGCTAACTCCACATCCCCATTATCTCCGAGCACCCGCAAATAATAACGCTTTGCGTCGGCTTTGCGGTCGCTGTATCGCCTTCTGATAACCGCCATAATGCCTCCTTTTTTTTAGCGGCATTCATTTCTTCATTAATAGCATCCAAGTCGAAGCAACCCTAATAATTAAATCAAACAAGCTAGTCAGATTGAAAAAAAAAAAATCAACAAATAACATATAGAATATATATTTACAAATCACTAACCTTTAAAATCTCAAATAACTTGTCTTTGTAAGCCTCAGAAACATTATCCCATCCTTCCACATCCAACGGGATCTCACGCCATATATGCATGGACGCCTCCCGGCCGAAGTAGCCGCCATCTTTGCCTACAGGCATGTTGGTGGCGGCATCATCAAATGGAATCGCTACCTTGCCTTTGCCTGTCTTAAGCGCTTTTCTTAAGCCCTTGTTTTTTGCAGGGCCCCGTGTTCTCCGACGAGGAGCTGCATTTAGAGTTAAAAATAATTAGTATTAGAATTGAAAAAGAAGTAAAAATAGTAAACAGTAAAGAACTGTAAGACTTACCACCATCTTCCTGGTGGTTGTTCCACCAATCATCACCGCCTGGTGGCGGTGGCGGCGCCCCTGCACCGTCTCCCCCGTGGCCCATAACAGTGGCCATCAAATACACAAACAAAAACAAAAACGAACTCATACTGTCCTGCAAAAAGGAAATAAAAAATATTAGTCACATTATTATATGTAAGTCCTGCAATTAGAAATAAAACTTATTAGTCACATTATTATATGTAATAAATAAAGTATAAATACATGAAATCATCAACAACTACTGTTTTTTAATCAAACTCCATGTCATCATAATCTGGATCGTCCTCGTCATAATATGCCCCAGCATCAGCAACTTCACTGTCGTCATTGCTCGGGGCATCAACTTCCATTGCATTCTCACCTGGAGTAGCATGAGAAGATATGTTTTGAAAGTATTGGTGGAAGTCAATAATTAGGCCAATATTAGATGAAGAGTTATTGTGAACGACGTCAACATCCTCGCCAACATCCTCGCCTAATTCAGTGTCTACGTTTTGAACATTCTCGAGTTGTGGTGGTCTATCCCAAATTTGTCGGTGATTAACATTTTCGACGACCCACCTATGTTTATTATTTTGTTTTCCTCGAGATGGTTCTTGGATGTAGAACACTTGTTTGGCTTGTCGGGAAAATATGAGCTGATCTTCTTTGTCCCATTCGTGTTCTGTGCTGATACTGGTGATATTGTTTTCAACCGTAACTCGAGTATCGTACCACTTGCACCAAAATAGGACAGTTGTATACCCACGAGGATAACTGATCTCAATAATCTCTTCTAATACGCCATAATATTTCTCACCGTTCTCTCCCTCCACCATAACCCCTGAGTTTTGTGTTGCACGTTTTGTATCACGTGAAGCCACCATAAACCTAACACCGTTGACTATGCAACCGGTGTAAGTCTGGGCCATTACGTGCGCGCCCAATGAAAGAGCATATAACTCTGGGTGGAATTCTGAAGAACTTTCTTTCTTCATCTTATAGACCTAACAAATTTAAAATAATATTGTTTGTTATATATGCATTACCTAACAAATACATAGTAACGAGTGTTATATATGTATTACCTTGTGTTGAAACCATTCCGGAAACTTAGTTTTAATATCATCTTGGGGATGTGTAGATTTGAATTCACTACATTGAAGAAATATGTATAAAAGCAGGAAAAATTAGTCTTAATTATATATTTGGGATGTTCGGTAAATATATAAAGGATAGGAGCACTTACTTCATGTAGCCCCTGACTTCTTCGCAATTATCGAGGACAAACCATTCTATCTTGAGTTTGTCCTCAACTGAAAGTAGCTTGTCATTCGTTACACTGATCGGCTTGCATTGGGACTCAAACACCCATAACTTTCTTTTTTCTACAACGGCGTCCTCATTTCTCTCAGGCTGATTGAACTTAGTCTTAACATTTTGCAGATACATTGAGCAAAATGTTAAAGCTTCTTCAGCTACATAACCTTCAGCTATACAACCTTCTGGCCTTGTCGGGTTTTTAACATAGTTTTTCAGTTTTTTCATATACCGTTCAAAGGGATACATCCATCTCATATAGACTGGACCACCAAGAATCGCTTCATCGGGTAAATGCATAACTAAATGAACCATTATGTCAAAAAAGGCCGGCGGATATATCAACTCTAACCTGCACAAGATCATAAGAATGGCATCCCTCGCTTTCTTCATATCTTCCACTACCAGTGTTTTGGAGCAGAGCTGTTTAAAGAACGCACAAAGGTCTACCATTGGTGTATAAACATCTTTGCCCAAAAATGCTCTAACCCCAATTGGTATCAATTTTTGGATGAGAATATGACAGTCGTGTGATTTCAAACCAGTAATGTTAGTATCGTTATCTGTCACCCTTTTACTAATATTAGATCCGAACCCATCTGGTAGTTTAACATTTTTTATAAACTGGCAGAAACTCTTTCGGTCACGCCGGGTGAATGAGTATTTTGGGTGTGGGCAGGTCCACTTGGTTCCCTTTTTTTTCAACCATTGCGTCTTTCGAATTTTCAGCTTCTCTAAGTCTATTCGTGCATTTGAGCTGTCTTTCGTCTTTTCATTCATCAAAAGAGTACCAAGCAAGCTGTCGCACACGTTTTTCTTGATATGCATAACATCTAAGTTGTGCTTCAACTGCAGAGAAGACCAATACTCTAATTCAAAAAATATGCTTCTTTTGGACCAGTTCAACTCGAAGTCTTCACGATTGGGGTTAGCACCTCCAAATTGTGGATGCTTGCCTGGTAGGCGATTGAGTAGAAGAGCATGTTGAGCATCTATGTCAGCGGGACTAAACCGTCTCGGGGGGGGGGGGGGCTCTTGTCTCGTGTGCCCCGTTAAACTCAGAACTTTTTCTCCACTGATGGTTGGCATCTAGGAACCGCCGATGGCCTACAAACACGCATTTACCTATTACACGCACTGAAGGGGTGTCTTCGTTGCAAGTCGGGCATGCTTTGTATCCCTGCCCGCTCCAACCTGATAGACTCCTACGAGCTGGAAAGTCACTTATAGTCCATAACAACGCCGCCTTCATTGTGAAGTGCGTGTTTGTCGCAGCGTCTTTAGCAAGTACGCCTGTCTGCCACAAATCCTTAAGCTCATCCACCAACGGCCTAAGGAAAACGTCCATGTCCTTCCTAGGGGATTTAGGGCCAGGAATCAAAAAGGTCAACATAAATGTGGACTCTTTCATGCATAGCCACGGAGGCAGATTGTATGTGGTGAGTATAACCGGCCAATTGCTATGAGTCGAGCTTTTGATGCTGTAAGGATTAAAATCGTCAGCTGCAAGCCCTAGGCGAACATTTCGGGGTTCACTCGAGAAGTTAGGGTACCGTAGATCAAAGTCCTTCCATGAAGATCCATCAACTGGATGACGCATAATACCATCTTCTGATCGTCTGGTACTGAGCCATATCATATCTTTTGCTGTGTGCCTTAAGCCATACAAGCGTCGTAGTCTGGGGGTCAAAGGAAAGTATCGTAACACCTTGTGAGGTACATTCTTGCCACTTGTGTCTTTCTTTGCCCACCGACTCTCATTACAAACAGGACAGTTCTGCAGCGACTGATGTTCTTTCCAGAAGAGAGCACAGTCCCATTTACACACGTCTATCATCTCATATCCCAAACCAGTCTTCTTTAATATCTTTTTGGCTTTGTAATGCGAAGGGGGGACCTTGTTACCTGCTGGAAGTACAGACCCGAAAACCCGAGAAGCTCATCAATCGAATTATTAGTCCATTTGTGCCTTACCTTCATATTCATAAGCTTTGATATAAAGTCAAGGGAGGAATAATCAGCACACCCAGGATATAGCTCTGATTCGACTTCATCTATCAGGGCTTCAAACTCATCATGAACATCACTACTCTCTGTATTCGAGCCCCCTTCGTTAAGGTCAGTATCCTCTTCCATACGATCCTCTTCCACTACCACACGCTCCGCTATAAGGTCTGCGATAACGTCATTCATATCGCTTCTTCCCCTAACCTCATTTACGACTACAGGAGACGGCGTAATTGGGTTTTCACCGTGATAGATCCACGACGTGTAATATTCATCGAAACCATTTATACGAATATGATATATCATTGTTAAGAAGCCTATGAAGATAGAATTATTACACTTTTTACACGGACATCTAATCGTTCCATCTGAGTTGACGAATGGTTTGGCATACTCAATGAAATTGTCAATTCCTTTTTGGTACTCAACATTCAAACGGTTCTTTATAAACATCCAGCTTTTATCGATCAACATGATGATGTGACTGAAACATAATTTGGGTTTGAGGCACGATAATTTAAATGAAACGTATTATTGACACCTAAAGGGTAGGCTGCTAAACCCACTTTTTGAATACCTTATCTCATATATGAATGTGCATTGCATGATTGTTTGTTTGAGAAAAATTCGGCAGCATTTCCCCTTAGCCCCCAAGTATATAATATAAATATATACCCGAGGAGCAAAGAGGAAACGCCAACCGAATCTTTCAAAAACAAACAATCATGTAGTACACATTCACATCCTAAATGAGATAAGGTATTCAAAAAGCAGTCCCAAAACGGGGACTACCCGAAATTAATTACTAAATCAATTTCGGGCGGGTATTTCTAAGCTCACTACGTTTTAAATGGGGATTCATTTTCGGGCATGTCTTTCTAGTCTCAATATGTAATAACATACAAATATAAACACACATACACTCAAACATACTCATACATACATACATACATACATACATACATACATACATACATACATACACGCATACATACATATATACACACTCATACATACTCATACATACATACATACACACTCATACATACTCATACATACATACATACATACATACATACATACATACATACAAACACGCATACATATATACACGCATACATACATATACTCATACATACATACACTCATACATACATACACTCATACATACTCATACATACTCATACATACTCATACATACATACACGTATACATACATACATACTCATACGTACATACATACATACATATACATACATACATACACGCATACATACATACACTCATACATACATATACTCATACATACATACACTCATACATACTCATACATACTCATACATACATACTCATACATACTCATACATACATACACGCATACATACATACTCATACATACATACATATACATACATACATACATACACGCATACATACATACACTCATACATACATATACTCATACATACATACACTCATACATACATACATACACGCATACATACATACATACATACATACATACATACATACACGCATACATACATACATACACTCATACATACATACGCTCATACATACATACATACATACTCATACATACTCATACATACATACATAAAAAAACAGAAAAATATATAAAAAACATAAAAAAATAAAAAATTCAGAAAAAAATAAAAAAATAACAGAAAAAATAAAAAAAACAGAAAAAAAATATAAAAAACAGAATACATACCTTTAGCGGCGGCGGCGAATAACCTTTAGCGGCGACGACTAACCCGGATCTGTCCTTTCCTACAAACACAAACAAATTGTTAAAAAAAAAAAAACTAAAAACAGAAAAAAAGAAAAAAAAAACTAAAAATATAAACAGAAAATAAAAATAAAACAGAAAAATAAAAAACAGAAAATAAAAAAAACAGAAAAAAAAAGAAAAAACTGAAAAATATAAAAAAAAACTGAAGAAATAAAAAAAAGCTGAAAAAAATAAATAAAAAACAAACAATAAACATAAAAAAAGAAATTAAAAAGAAAATAAAAAACAAATTAGAAAAACATAAAACAAAAAAAAAGAAAAAAAAAAATATAAGAAATACTTATAGATCTGCGGCGGAGGTGGTGTGCGGCGGAGGTGGCTGGGCGGTGGTGGAGAGGCTGCAGGGGAGCTTGAGGGTGGTGTGCGGCGGAGGTGGCCGGGCGGTTGTGGAGGGGCTGCAGGAGGAGACAGAGAGCTGAGGGAGGGAGGGAGGGAGGTGGTTCGGTGGTTGCGAGAGGGTGGCGGTGGGTGGTGCGGTGGTTGCGACAGGGTGGCGGTGGGTGGTGCGGCGGCGGCGGTATTGAGCAGAGGAGAAGAGAGGGGGAGAGAGTGAAAGGGAAGAAGAGAAATGAGAGGGAAGAAGAGAAATGGCGGTATTAAGGTGAAAATTTTGGGGACCTTTAGCGGCCACACTGTAGCCGCTAATGATCATATTATTTAGCCGTTGGATCAACAAAACAAGGGCCAGGATTGTTTTGAACCTTTAGCGGCTACCCGCCTGGCCGTAGCCGCTAAAGGCGTCGCCGCTAAAGGTTAAATTTCTTGTAGTGACACCGTTATACTATGCGTATAGTCTTATACGTATAGGGTTGTGATTAACTGGTTTAACACAACAGTGGACTAATGTTTTGTGAAAAACCCTATACGTGTCGTATGTGGGGTGGTAACATATAATTTGAGGTGTAGCTTTACCATGACGGCATGACCCTTTAATTATAGAATGAGTGTTTTCTTAATATGTAATAAGTGAAGTGATAATTGATTTATGAATTTTTTTAAGTCTAATTATTGCGGATGGTCTTAGTATATGTAATAAGTGAAGGATTGGTATTGTTTAGAATAATAAGTCAAGGACTGATTTTGTAATTATTTAAACAACAAGTTGACAATTTTGGTTTGGTAGTTGAGTTGTTAATGAGTAGTTAAAAGGATGGACTGATGTATGAACGATATAGCTCATATTCATTCATATTTGAATGCTCTGTCTCAAGTCTCTCTCTCTCTAATTTATTATATGCTTTCTCTCACTAAATCTACACCTTACAAAGTTCTTTGACAGGTAAGGAAGAAGATTTTTTTTTTGAATCTAGAGAAATGGATACCAAAATTCGGTTATCAGTGATGATTATTAGCATTCAGATTATAGTAATTGCAGCAGCGGAAACAGATCCAACTGATCGTAAGTTATTTGCTAGCACTTTTTTTTTTTTTTTTTTTGTGATTTGGTAAACATGTTTATTAATTGGTTACATTACTATGCTTTCTTGTAGATGGTGTTCTATATGCTATCAAGGCTAGCTGGAAGAATCTACCACCTGGTTGGAAGGGTGCAGATCCATGTGGAAGCAAATGGGAAGGAATCAACTGTACCGACTCGCGTGTAACATCCATGTAAGTTGTCCGTGTTTAATTCTAGAGTTAATAGCCAATTTCGTCCATGAGGTTTGGGCCAGTTTGCTTGTTCAGTACAAAAGTTTTTTTTTTTGCAATCCGTTACCTGAGGTTTGGATTTTTTTGCCAAATTCGTCCTTTTGTCTAACTCAGTTAAAAAGTGTCGTTAGTGTCAGGGGTAGTGTTGTCTTTTACCCACTTTAATGAAGGGCAATATTGTCATTTGATACCCTATATTATTATAAAACCTAACCCAGGTCAAACTCATCCATGCTTCACTGACCCCACCCGACAACCATATCTTCACTGACCAACCCATCTCTCCACCGGTCACCCTCCACCACTAAAACCACCTGCATCTTACCGGAACCACCACAGTTCATCACCATACAACCACCTACCTCCTCTGACCCGTACCCACCACCCAGAAACCACCCTCTGACCGGACCAAAACCCACCCGACCCCGGCTCAAACTCAACCACATCCGAAAACCTACACCCGGAAAACCATAACTCAACCCGCCACCTCAACCCGGAAACCAAACACCTTGACCCGGAAATCATCCTCCGACCAGACTCCACTCATTTCCGTAGCTGTAACCCACACCCAATCCACCACCTTCAACCCAACAATCAAAACAACCCGACCACCTGTACCCACCTACCTGCAACCCGGACACACCCACCACCACCTGGAAACACAAAACCCAACCCAGAAACCCAACCCAATCCAACCCGGAAACCTTATCTATACTCAACCCCTTCAACTCGGACCCCACCCGAAAACACTCAGCCTTGAACTCGAACACCCACATCGGAAACTGTACCTTCGTCGGACACACTTGAACCTGACGTGAACACTAACCAACCCGGCGGCTCTTGGAGCTTCTGCTATCCGTGGGGCCCCTATTGCTGGGCTTGGTCCTTGTTTGCCGGCACGACCTGTTCCGAAGAAGACCGGGCAGGCTGGTTCGGTTGGTGTTGGTGGTACTAATAAGGTAGATAAGACGTATCCGGTTCCGCCTGTTGAAGTTGATCCGGAGGTTAAAACGAACCAAATGCCAAAGCTGGTTTTGAAGCCTTCCAGTGGTTCTAGTAAATCTGGTGTTAATGGTGATAAGGATAAGACGAACGAACAAGTGTATGACCAACCCAGAGAGAGAGAGTAAGAGTGAGAGAGGGAGAGAGAGAGTAAGAGTGAGAGGGAGAGAGTCAGAGAGATCTATAGGGGGTGGGGTGGGGTGTGGTGGGGTGGGGTGGGGTGGGGTGGGGTGGGGTGGGGTAAGATTTTTTATTAAAATTTAAATTATAGGTAAAAAGACAACCCTACCCCTGAGTTAACGAGATTTTTTAACTGGGTTAGTGAAAAGGACGAATTTGGCAAAAAAATCCAAACCTCAGGTAAGGGATTGCAAAAAAAAAAACTTTTGTACTGAACAAGCAAACTGGCCCAAACCTCATGGACGAAAATGGCTATTAACTCTTAATTCTAAAACACAAGATTAATTAAGTAGAAGAATGTTAAGTGTATGTATGTATTGACCCCTTCATTGTAGGGTATTGGCTGGCATGGGTGTGAGTACCAAGGACATTGGAGACATTACATCACTATCCATGTTACGTTATTTGTAGGTTTTTTTATTCCCAATACTTTTTATGTTTTTGTTCTTTCTATTTCTAACCCCTTTTTTTATAAATTTAATTCTTGTGGTGCATGTAGAGATCTTTCCAACAACAAGGAGATTAAAGCTATTCTTCCACAGTCTATTCAGAATCTGAAGAACTTAACCACGTTGTAAGAATTCATTTTAATTATCAAATTAATTGATTTGTGATAGGTGTCCTTAGTTTCACCATGCACAACCACATATCCTTGACTCCATGCCTCACCACGTTCTCCTGGTTTTTATTAGAAACATTATTTGTTTAGTTTAGCATAACAGTGGGTAGTTAATTTACATCATGTGTAGTTAGTTTTTTTCCATTCGGTACTCTCTATTGTAAGCCTTTTATAAGGGCCTTGAATGTTTTAGTAAGAATATGAATAGAAAATTTTAAAGAAAGCTTTTGTGCTTTGATCCCTCCTCCTCTTGATTTGTTGGAACTTTTGTAGGTTTTTTCTTTGTAAAACCTATCAATTTGTCTCACTTTTTCCAAAACTTGTTTCCTTTTTCACTACCAAATGGATTAGCATCACCGACGGCCAGTTTCCAACGTAAAATACAAAAAAAAAGTTACAAATATTCTTCAAAACAACACTAAATTTTATCGACGGATTGTTCCTCGCTAATATGTTAGTTGTTCAAGATCGGGGTGTCTGATAAGATTCCCGCCCATTTTTTCAAGTAGTTAGTTGTGTGGGCCAAGAATTACGTTACATAAAAAATTAGTTGCTATTCTATTGGTAATCCGTGCCGGATATTAGTTTCTAGCCTTTTTTTCTCAAAATATATAAGTTAATATATTGTTTTTTTAATTAAAATTAAATTACCGACGGATTACCGAGAGAATAGCAGTCAGAATGACTTAAAACATAGCATCAAAAATACGTCTGTAAAAGTGTATTCTCCACCAGAAAGGACTTGTCTGTAGAGAATGACTGCCACCACTAGAGAAGACCAGTCGATCGGTAATCTCTCGGTCACTTGTCATCGGAAATCTCTGCTTGGTACTTTCCCTAGGTAGTCTGTTGGAAATCAAATTGCCCATGCTCATGTTACGGATGGACTTTCAATGGATTCGCATCCGTGATAGTTATTTGTTTAGTAGTTTTTCTTGTTTGACCAACTAACTACCCTATGCATGTAGAATCCTGGTTGGTTGCAGTTTTAACGGACAAATCCCAGATTCGATTGGGTCCCTAAAGCAGCTAGTATTTTTGTAAGTGCTACAAGTTATTGGTTATTTAAAATAATTTAATATTGAATTTACTAGCATATATTTTTTAATTAATACTTAAGCATTTGGTAGCGTCTTTCGAATCTGGTCACGTTTGTAAATCAGATAATCCTTACACAAATATGAAAGTGTACCACATCACATCATATATATATATATATATATATATATATATATATATATATATATATATACTAGTTTTATATCTCGGAAGCGTTTCGGGGTTGAGAAATCTAATATGACATATCAATTTTACATACGTGATAGACTAATACGCTTTACAGTTACATGCAGTAAAGTTTCGGGTAGCAGTCAACCTAAAACAATTAACAATGTATCTCAAATATTAACGTCTAACCTTAAATAATGTATAACTCTAATATTAAAACCTAACCTAAAACAATATACATATTTACTGGTTTGAACATAATTAATGACTTGTCAATACATGATTAATGAATAACCCGAACACTTTGTGTTTTTTTTTTCCTGTATGAACGAAACCCAACAAAAAAATAGTCGTTTTTTTCTCCGTTTTTTATATAGCACTATGGTACTCGTTTGAAAAATAATAAAACGCTCGTTAATTTGGTGTAATTTTTTTTTCTTTAAAAAATCTCGTATATAAAAGATAGTATCGTTTAAATATTATGAGAGGAAACATAAGAGAGAAAAATCTAAATTCTTTTCTCATGTTTCCTCTCATAATTTTTAAACATTAATATCTTTTATATACGAGATTTTTTAAAGAAAAAAAATTACACCAAATTAACGAATGTTTTATTATCTTTCCAACGAGTACCACAGCGCTATATAAAAAACGGAGAAAAAAACGACTATTTTTTATGGGGTTTTGTTCATAGAGGAAAAAAAAATACAAAATGTTAGGTAAATAATTAATTATGTACAAGCAAGTCACTAATTATGTTCAAACCAGTAAATATGAATTTTATTTTTAATAGATGTTAGCATTGGAGTTGTACACTGTTTTAGGTTAAGTATTAATATTAAAGTTATACATTAATTGTTTAAGGTTAGGCGTTAACATTGAAAATACATTGTTAGTTGTTTTAAATTAGGTGCTACTTGAAGTTTTACTGCATGTAACTGTAAAGCGCATAAGTCTATATCATATTTAAATTGATATAATATATTAGAGTTTCTCAACCCGGGGATACTCCCGAACTATAATCTAGTCAATAATATATATTAGCTAAAACGGTAACGTGTCAAACATGTTGAGAGTCCTCCAAAGTCGGTTGTTTCAAAAATTGATTTATTAAATTACCAGTTCTTCGTAATTAACACATTAGTTTCTTCTTGCGAAAGTTTTTGTCGTGAACGCGCTTTGATCCTCTATATTATATTTTCTAAAACAACGGTTGATATTATAATTTTTTTTATTTTTGTTGTAGAGCTCTTAATAATAATAGCTTTGTTGGACGTATCCCACCATCCATTGGTAATTTAACTAACTTATCATGGTTGGATCTAAGTGACAATCAACTTTCTGGGGCTATTCCCGTGTCTAGTGCAACATCGCCGGGCCTCGACAATCTAGTGAAAGCAAGACACTTGTACAATATTTACATTAATCTTTCTCTAATATACCACGTTAATTGTTTGTTTCCAACTTTTGAGTTTGTTAGTACTACTTATGCATGCAGCCATTTGGCAAATAACAATTTATCTGGTCCCATTCCATCTCAACTTTTCAACTCAAATATGAGCCTATTGCATTTGTAAGTTTTCCATAATTAAAATATCTAAAGCTTTACTTTGTTGACATGTATCTATATATTTGTACAGCTCTCTTGTATTGACGAAAATGTGTATCACTTAACAGCATAGTTAATAGCAACCGTTTATCCGGAACAATCCCGTCTTCAATAGGAACTGTGCAGACTCTTGAGGTGGTGTAAGTATCAATGATCAAAAATCATAAAAGCAAATTTTGTGTAGACAACTGTGAAAACATTATAAACACTTGTACGTATTGTGATATATATATATATATATATATATATATATATATAGAGGACAATTATATATTTGGCCACCGACCACTACTACTCCTTAAGGGGTTATGGTATTCATACACTCTGTGACGTCACTTTCTGAGGGTGTGACATCACATTCTGGGGTATGTGACAGCCTCTTATTGGTATGTATAATTCCTAAATAAGTGGTGTATGAATCCTAAATACCTTAAGTTATGCGGTTTCTACTTAAAAATTAATGTCGGCATCTTTTCTTTTTTCAGACGCCTAGACTCGAATTTGTTGACGGGGACAGTGCCTCAAAAATTATCAAATCTCACACGTGTTAGTGAACTGTAAGTAATAAAACAAAAAGCAAACAACTGATATTATTTTATTTTATTTTATTTTTAAAGTTTACATGAATGTGTTTGAAGGTACTTGTCAAACAATAACCTAAATGGACCGTATCCAAATCTCACAGGAATGAACTCACTATATTATGTGTAAGTTGAGTTGAGTTGAGTTGAAATTTTTTGTTATTTTCATTTTCCACTTCTAACACTTAATTATCTTTGCAGCGACATGAGCAACAATAGTTTTGATAAGTCTGAAATTCCTACATGGTTCATAAATCTATCATTGAACACAATGTACGTATTCGCTCTAGCTTTATATATACATGATATTAATTAGTACATTCCTTTCCAATAGACATCACGTTTTCAGCATGTTTACGGCCCAATCTTGTATCAACAGATTGATGGAAAATACGCAGCTCCAAGGGGAAATTCCATTAGATGTCTTCCGGCCTCAGTTGGAGAGTTTGTGAGTATTAGTTGAATGCTTAATTAATTTCTTTTAGAGTAATTAAAAACTATAATTAAATTATCGTTATTTGTTTTTGGTTATCTATTGGCAGGGTTCTAAGCAACAACAATCTCGACGGAATCCTTGATGTCGGTAACAACTATAACAAGGAGTTGTTTGTTGATCTTAAAAACAATTCCATTATTGACCTTAGAAGAACTGCCCGATATAATTTGAACTTATCGTAAGTTCTTACGTCTCATTTATCTTTCCACTTTGCATCCATTTATTAGGATAATTTTTTTTTTTTTTTTTTTTGAACGGCAAATTTCAACTCCTGTGGGACTTGAACCCATGACCTCCCTCCTAGGTGTTCTTAGAAGCTTTGCTTCTACCATTGGGCCACCAACCCCATGACCCATTTATTAGCATAATTATACGAAGAATAGGACTTTCAAAGGGGACCAGCTGCCCGCTAGCTGTAAGTTGCGCCTTACCTATACCCATTGGTTAGCATCATATTGGTGACTTTTCCCTAGGGATTCTCTCATGTTTACCATAACACCATGTGTAGCGGGGTGGAAAATTTAAGGCCTCCTTTTCTGATTGATTCACGTCACCATGGGGTTTGAATTCAAAATCGGGTGTAGTAGGTGTGGAAAAAATTTAAGTCCCCGATTTTTATTGTTTGTTTATTTTATTATTTTTTTAACTAATGAAGTCAAAATAATTAAAAGAAAACACAAATAATATTAAAAAAAATTACAAATAATAATAAAAACACACAAATAATATATAAAAAACATAGATAATATTAATTTTCATCTTCGCTTTCGTCATACTCGTCTTCATCTTCGTTTTCATCTTCGGCCTCTTCTTCATCTCCGTCTTCGTCTTCGCTTTCACCTTCGTTTGGAATATACTAGAACCGACCAAGCATGTTGGACCATATCCGTCGCTAATGCGTCATGTACATCATGGTCACGAAGTTCATGTGTGTTGAGTATTCTATCTTCTATTGTCGCTTGCGATAGATCCTGAACGGCTTTCGGTACATAATTTTGACATGTCGCTTTACCTTCGTCTTCTAATATCATATTATGCATGATTATACATGCATGCATAGCATCTCGCATTTTGTTTTTGGTCCATGCATGACAAGGATTTCTTAAATAATGCCAACGCTGTTGAAGAACCCCAAAGCATCTCTCTATGTCCTTTCGTGCGGCCTCTTGAACTTTCTTAAAGTGTGCCCTTTTTTTCATCGTGTGGGTTACAGAACGTCTTAACGATAATGGAATACCTTGAATATATTCCGTCAGCCAAATAGTATCCGTGTGGGTAGTAGTTTGCATTAGCATAAAACGACACCTTTGCTACTCTGCCGGAAATGAAATCCTCAATAATAGGCGACTGCTCAAAAACGTTTAAGTTGTTGCATGAAACCGAAACACCAAAATTGGCCGACCAAACCCAAAGATCGACTGAAGCCATCGCTTGAAGAATAACCGATGGTCCTTTTGGTCACCAGGTGTGTGTTGACTTCACCAAGCGGTTGGGCAATTATACCACGACCAATGACGACAATCGAAGCTACCAATCATTCGTGGTAACCCATGTTCATTCGTATGCACCTCGTAATTTTTTTGTAAGTCGTACCAAGTGGGCATTCTAAGATAACGGGCTCCGTACAACTGTACTATTCCTAAAAAGAGAAATATGTATGTGTGTGTATATATATATATATATTATTAGATTAAACATAAAAAACGTAAATGAATTTACTTTTAAAAAAAATGTGATGTACCTTGGCAAAAATACTCCAAACAATCGTGTGTTGTTTTCTCAGCCATTTTTAAATACTCGTCGTTGATATCTGTCGTGTTACCGTATGCTAGCATACGCAGTGCTGAGGTACACTTTTGAATAGCGGTAAATCCCATCATCCCCCTCGCATCCAATTTTAGTTGAAAGTAAGGAAACGCGTTTTCCAAGTCTCCGGTAATACGTAGAAATAAGCGTTTACTCATCCAGAAACAACGCCTAAAAATCTTTGGGTCAGGCTAAGTCGGGTTTTCATCAAAGTAATCCTTCATCAAACGAGCCCTAGTTTGTTCCATATATCTCGCCGCAAGCATACACGCACTTGTAACCGCATCTTGCTCTAACTTTTCGTCTGTCGACTTACCTTCATTGCCTAGAAACTCTTTGTAATATTGCTTGGCAACGGATGATGACGCGGGGGAACCCATTTTTTTAAAATATTATGGTGTGTTTTTGTTGAATGGTTTGTGTTGTATATATGGTTTGTGTTGTATATATATTTTGTAAATATACACTTGACTGTTGTAATTAAAAAAAATCGTGACCGTTGCAGAAAAAAGACGTTGGAGGCGATGAGGTGTCAACCTAGTATTGGTTGTTGGTTTGTATTGTCAAGCACCAAATACATAACGCTGTGGCCAGTTTTTAATCCATAGCTTCCCACCGTACCGGTGTCGGGGGCGTGAAAAATGTTAACGCCCAAAATAACGCTCCATTATAGGTGGTCTAAAAGGAAGTCTACATGTTTACTTGAATAATCTATATCTATATCTATATATATATATATATATATAATACTAGCCTATTTCGCGGGTGCTTCCCGAGATAGACAAATCTAATATAAGGTGACAAAATGTGTGTACCGTAAAAGGAATAGGTCGTTTTCAGGATTTTTTTTTTAAATAATCAACACTCGATAACTCATAAAATCTAAGTCTAATTCTACATGTGCACATCTTGCTCAAGTGAAGTCTCTATACAACTTCGTCAATTTTTCAAGACATTCTAAAGTTGTGATATGAACCTGGGAAAAAATAACCAAATTGGTATCAAATGATATGTCATGATGATGACAGGGGCGGACCCAAAGCCTCTTGAAGGGGGACAGCCGTCCCCCTTGAACTTGTATTTTGTTAAGTAATTAGTACGTAAAAATCTTGAGCGCCCTCATAAACTTTTTTAATCACCCCCTATGGACGTTTAGGGAGGAGGAGAGGAGCAAGGACGTCTGCGGCTCAGGTAAATGAAACGAGAAAAGAGACAAAACTTACCTGCCCAAGAATGCCCGAGAGAAGAGTTGCTTTTTGTGTAGAAGATGATGGCTCTATGCAGAAGATGTTGATGTGGGAAGAGAGAGAACAAAAGAATACAAAACTACATAAGCTTATTTGGAAACTAATCTGTATATATTAATACTAGACTATTGCCCGCATGGACACACAGTTCAACAACTAACAATTATTTGGAGCGGTAAAACCTATAAACAAAATATAGTAGAAACGTTTTATTAAAATTTAAAAGCAATGAATACACATTTTAATCAAATATCACTAAATATTTCCTTATACATTTTTTGTTTTAGTCTTGACATTCCCATCACCATCTAGTATAAGTAATTTCACCATCCTCTGCTTTTAACTCTTGACAATGCGACATAAAGTTGGCCACGTGAGAATACATGGTCTCTTAGATACAATCTAACCTTTGATAGAGTCTGTCCTTGGCTTTTATTGATGGTCATTGCGAAACATACGGATATTGGGAATTGATGCCTTTGGAACTTCACTGGAATCTTGTTATCAGATGGTATTTGAGGAGTATTATATAGTAAAAAAATAAATAGTAGTGAAAAATATTACTGATAAAATGTTAAAAGTAAGACATCGTTTGAGTCAGATCATCCAAAATTCGAATTAAATGATATAATTAAGTCTAATTGTTACCATTATAGATATTAAAATATGAAATTATATACTTAAATACAACATTTAATATTTATTTATAAAGTTTAACTGAAATTTATAAATTCAAATTCTTGTATTCAAAATTTGAATTTTAACTTGTAACTAATTTGAGAAATTTATAACAAAAACTATTATTTGTTAAATTTTAAATATATTAGGAAATATCTAATTAGTATATCTCTATTTTAAAGGTAAGGGTAGGATTGTTTGTTACAATTATTAATTTAACTTCAAAAGTTTGATATTTTTTTAAAATATTCAAATCATTCAAAATTCGAATTAAATGCTATAATTAAGTCTAATTGTTACCATTATTATCTAGAATTCAAAATTTAGAATTTTTATAATATTAACAAAATATTAAATTTTATATTATAGATATTGAAATGTGAAATTATATACTTAAATAGAACATTTAATATTTGAATAGCTATAAATTTTAACTTGTAACTAATTGGATAAGTTTATACTCAAAACTATTATTTGTTAAATTTTAAATATATTGGAAAACCTCTAATTATAATATCTCTATTTTAAAGGTCATAGTAGGATTAATTGTTACAATTATTAATTTAAATAAATTCAAAGTTTGAAATTTTTTAAAATATTCAGATAATTCAAATTTTGAATTAAATGATATAATTAAGTCTTATTGTTACCATTATTATCCAAAATTTAGAATTTTTATAATGTTAAAAAAATTTAAAAATTAAAATTATAGATATCGAAATTTGCAATTTTTTCTAATTCGTATTTAAATAATTCAAATTTTAATTTGAAATATAAAATTAATAATTCGTTATTTAATTGATTACCAATATAACCTAAACTAATATTAGGATCAATTAATGTATTAATAAGAGTTGACACAACTAATGTATTAATAAGAGTTGACACAACTTATGTAGGGACTTTGAATCGTATTAACTGTGTAAATAAAAGGATAATTAGTATGTGTAATTTCTAAAAATTATTAACCAAAATTCAAAATTTTAAATTTTGTCAAATTAGAATTTAAACATTTCAAACTTTAATTTGAAAATTGAAATTTGAAATTTGAAATTCAAAATTCGATATTTAATTGATTACCATTATAAGCTAAACTAATATTAGAATAATAAAGCACAATTAATAGGATCAATTAATGTATTAATTGGAGAGTTGACACTACTTATGTAGAGACTTTGAATGTTATTAAATGTGTAATTAAAATGATAATTAGTATGTGTAATTTCTTACCATTATTAATCAAAACTCAGAATTTGAAATTTTGTATAATTCGAATTTAAATATTTTGAAATTCCAAATTCGAAATTTAACTTATTACCAATATAAATTAAACTTAATTTAGGAATGGATAACTAATCTATCATGATATTTTAATTTTTAGAAATGTATAAGTTACTATGATTTTTCAATCAATTAGAAATGTATAAGGATATGTTGTTTCAATCCTTAGACCATTTGTAATGGGTATTATATGGGCATGAATAATCATGATAATGCCCCCAATACCATCCCCTATGGCATTATATGGGCATTAAGATGGTGGGGCATTTATAATATAATGCCCAAATAGGATAAAAAATATGGAAAGTAATAACTAAAAAGGGCATTAAGTGGCTTTAACCATTACACATTTTTTTGAGAGGCCTTATGATAATTATGTGAAGGAAAATGCCCACTAAGGGGCATTAACCATTAATACTTTCTTTATTATGTTGTGCATAATTTTTTATAGGATTTGTGGTTGTTATTTGACCACCGTATATTTTGCGACAAGTCCCTCCAAGTCATTGATTAAGGTTGTTCTTTGTTTGGCTTATATAATTATCAATGTAACTAATACATTTTTTGTATATTTCATAAGACATCGTAGCTTTTATATATGTATATATATTAACTAGTAGGAAACCCGCGCGATGTTGCGGCGATAACAATTTTCAACACGGTATTCATTTATAGCTAGTTTATCAATTACGTCGTCACCGAAAATCCTGGTTAACCAAACTGGATGGGTTTTTAAACCGAACCGGGTTAACTGAAAATCAGCTTTTGCACCTATACGTAGTGGCAAAGCTTGAAGATCAAATCGGTGGATACCGGACTCGATTTTTTCGTATTGATAGGGGCCGAAAGATTAAATCGGTGGGGGACGGAATCATTCCATATAAAAACTATCTACGAAAATTGCTAACTTCCACCAGTGAGCCAAAAAATGATGGGGGCCGGGGCTCAATCCATATAAAAACTACCTACAAAAATTGCTAACTTCCACTAATAAGCCAAAAAATAATGGGGGCTGGGGGCACCCTAGCCCTCACTAACCTTCACCACCTATACATCTACACATTTATTGATGTTGAAGGTTTTCTAATCAGAATTGGCCTACCGCTTGGTAAAGATACGCATGCTCTAAGTTAAAACATTTTAGTCTTCTAAAAGTGATTACTTTGCGTCTTCATAATTCATATAATTAAAACTACCTATATTGACGATAGAATCTTTCCAATTCTTTAAAAATCTACCAAATGATCATTATTAACTAAATAGTTTATTTGCAGAATTTTCAAATGTTTAGTGTAGTTCTTTATATTATAAAGCAGGTACACATTAATAACACCTGATACCTTATATAAAATTTAAATAGTTAATAGATTTCAATATTTTGTTTAGTCCACGCACACATTAATAGTTCGCATAGATTTTTTTTTTTTGTTACTTATTGTCGAGAGGCAAACATACAAATCCATGGCACCATGTGATTGGATGCGGCTAAGGTACTAATGCTAATGGGTTGTGATCTGCTGGTTTGAGCTTCAATCAGGTTGTTGTCAACAGATAAGGTGCCAACGGCCTAATAGGTTGTGATCTGGTAAGATTTGTTCTTATTAGTACATCATGTCAAATCAAATCTTTGACTGCTCATTGGAGACAACAATTTAAAAGAACACCTGGCCAGTTGCATCAATGTGACGTGGAAATGCATTACAAACCATTTGCATCTCAACCTCATGGCCTAAAAGATGATGGTATATATACCTGCATAACATATTCTCCATTTTATAAAAGAAATCATCTAGACATTCATTTTACAGTATAATACAATACAGAGAAGCTATTCCCAGATTGGCGACTTTGCTGCATCATCGTTATATAAAGATGAGAATGCGACCCAAACCCATTATTATAAACACCATCGGCGGGGTGATTATCCATCATCTGCGGTGGGTGTGGCATTGGAATCAGCACCAGAGAATGGCAATTTCCTTCCCCACCACCGCTGGACTCGTGTAAGATCTGCGGAACAACATTCAAAGTTAAATGTCAAACAAAATTATTTACAGACAACTTCCTATAAAAGAGAAGAAAACATTTATGCTTTTGAAAGGGTGCAACTGATGTAAGAAGAAATTTGAAATCTGAACGACCTCTACCCTCGTATTGAAAACAATTTTAAGCAAGTTGATCATCAAGGTTGCCTCGTCAGCCTATCGTTCTTCCAAGGATCCATCAGCAACAAAACTTTTTTTCCTTAAATCCAATGCCTAAAAAGAAAGAACAAAACCCCTCTAGTCTCGTCGATAAAATCCCATCAGGATGCATTCTATACCAAAGGAAGCACAAAGTAAACACATAGTATAATGTAAATTATTGGCATTTTGTACCAAAGAAAGCACAAAGTAAACACATAGAATAATGTGAATCGTACCTGCTCGTCCAAACAGAAACCGACACTGCAGCTGCATCTGCCATCACCACCTCCACCACCCACGCTGCTGCGCGAAATGTTACCCAACACACCAGACCTGGTCAGTTTGGCACCTCAAGCCAGACATACAGAATGAAAATGTTGATGTCCTTAAGTCAAAATTCAATTACTCAAACGCCTAGTTTACCCTTTCCAGTCAGTGACTAATTTATTCGCTTACTTCTTCAGCTTCATAACATCCTCTTCCTACAAGAATTAAGAAATGTCAATCATGTTATAGAAACTAATTTCAAGAAACAATACACTTGACTATTGTCGTGACTCGTGAGGTCAGACCTCATCATATACAATGATATGCTAAATAAGGTACTAACACAATTAACATTAAGCTACTATCTAACCTAGACTAAATGACTAATAATAATAATTTGGTATCATGAGAAATAAAATTGTCAAAATAGGGTTATAATAATTATAATTTAGGAAAATTATATGTATTGGGACTTTCGGTTGTCTTTAGACCCGACAGCATGACATTTTTATTCTCTATCTTTTCCAAGTTTTTATAAGCTCGTGGGGAAGAAGACAGATGGTTTGGGAAAAAAAGTAAGACCTAAACACAACAGGGTCATCTTCTTCTTAAAGTGAAACTACAGTTAAGGATTAACATCATATACAACCTATAGACATTATTCTAAGTTAGGTAAAACATGTCTTTAGAACATATCATGAGGTCCAAATAGGGATGATCGTGATACCGGTACCGAAATTTCCTAAAAGTGGGTACCGGCACCGGTACCAAAAACAACCGGTTCGGTACCGGTATCTGAACGTAAAAATCGGTAAATACCGGTACACTACCGGTACCGAAAAACCAAAAATGTGGGTACCGGTAGTGGTACCGAAATTGATTCGGTACCGAGAATTCGGTACCGGTACCGGTTCGGTACCGATACCCGGTACCATTTGCTCATCCCTAGGTCTAAAACCATTCACCTGCCTTTGGCTTCATCATGTGCCCTTTTGACATCAGATTCATGTGAAGCGTCAATAGCATCCTCATGTTCCATATCCATGTCTACCTGTCAAGCTTATAAATTTGACGCTTAGGGAAACCAAATTCAATCTACTGATAGATATGTTTATGTTGAGTACTTAAAGTGTATTGGCCAAGACAACTCAAAAGCCTACCCCTTAAATGCCATTTTCAAGCAAACCATCTCCATGGAGTAATGAGTGCAAAACCAAACAAGAAGATAAAAAAGATGAAATTATACTGATGGTCGAATAATATACTTCAATTATATAATCAATTTCTAGATGGTTTCTTGATCAAACTAATAATTCTCCAAAGCTTGGAAATAGTGTTTAATTAAGGTGGAGCTTCTTACCATTCTTCGGCCATCCTCTGTACATCAAGCAAGGTAAAATTGTGTACATTTCTACCTGAAAAACCCTAAACATAACACAAAACATGGTAAAAATAATACTCATTACAAGCATAATACTTCAAAGTTTAACTATGTCTAATTGATGGTTATCAAAATGGTTGAAATTGTTACCGTACTTCTCGCCGGAAACCCAGTATTGGCCGGTGGTCACCAGAATACCGACTTTAATTTGCAAATTTTGTCCTCAACCTAACTCCAAAATCCCAAAAAGCCTCAAAATAACACAAACACATTTATTATGAAAGAATATGACAGTTTGTAATTTTGTATATATGTATCTATTACCAGAAATAACAAAAGCATCCAATTTTCTTTTGAAGCATATAGATTCAAGTAGTGAAAGTCAGAGGAAGAGGTTGTTGTGGTGATGGAGAGAAGTGGGGGAATTTTTAGGGTTTTCAAATGAAAAGCAGATCCAGATCTGAAGTGTACGATTGAAGCTTTTTTATTTTGAATTTTAACAGCTGGAGATTCTTGTCTAAATCCCGCCCATTCAACTCATAAGCGTGTAAGCTTTAATGGGTTGTACACCATGCATAAAAGTTTGTAAAACTCTTATAAAGTGGCAAATTACCATTCCTATCCCTTCTATCTCCATATTATATATAGTATAGATAATATACACTGATAAGACAATCCATTGTAAAAGACAAAAACTATAACTTAAAACCAAATATTTGTTATTAAACATGGAATTGAAATATCACAAACAAAGTTGTTACAAAGAAAACTGAAATTTATCCACAACCTCCTCAAACCTAAATGAGTTTAGTTTCAAAAAGTACCAATGTAAGAGTATAATTACTATGGGAGAATCCATGCCTCAACAATTTCAGTTTCTCTTTAAGGAACTTGATTGTTATCCACAACCTCCTCATACTAGATGATGGGACTTTTGACTCGAAAATTAGTGTGTACCATATATATACCTGGAATTTATGAGCCAAAGATATAATCATTCTTAAAACTTAAAAAACATAGAGCAATAAACACTAATTTCAGTCGATTTCGAACGAAACCTGACTTCAATTAACTCTAAAATCTACTTTTGGATTTGATAGTATAGGACTTGAGCAAATTAAGAGAGACAAACAAACCTTGTCTTCCACACAGTGAGACAGATATTGTCGTATGTAAGGCTGAACTACAGATTCACGAAAGCAAATTGAACTCCTTATCTTCAATGAATAGATGGGGTCTCTAGTAAGCCATCATATAACTTTCCTTTAGAACTTACATAAATAATAACTTTAAAATCCTCATTCTTGTATTCACTGAAGTCCCAAGAAATAAACAATAACAACAATAAAACAAACACAAAAAAAAAAAAAAATACAAAACCTTGAAATACCCGACTGTGACTTAGGAAACTTACAAACAATGATCAAATATGGTTATGACTTGCAACAAAATAAAATTCCAGTAGCAAACCAGATCCTAATCTATGATGAATATGAAAATAAAAAAATATTTTATCAAATAACGTTTTTATTAGGCTTAGTCTCAAAAGATGAATATCAAAAGATTTAAATAGGTAGCCGACCCAAAATCGAGAGTTTACTAAGAGCAGGTTCGATTGATTGTAGGTGACACAGCGAGGAAGATTCGAGAGCAGGTTAAATTGATTTCCTCAACACAAAAGCAACAATTAATTTTAAAAAACTCTCAATCGGAAATGAAAAGATTCTAGAATCACCAAAACCATACACTCGGTTTAAACCGGCCATGCTTCACAAACAATTTTATTAAAATAATATTATTTGAAGAGTTGACACTACTTATATAGAAACTTTAAATCTTATTAAATGTGTAATTAAAATGATAATTAGTATGTGTAATTTATTACCATTATTAACCAAAACTCATAATTTAAAATAATATAATAAATAAAATCTTACAATTATCTTATTTCCTTATTATATAAAATAATATTATTAAATCATAATTTCACATTTTTCTCTAATTTATTTTCTTAACTAATTCTTTTTATTTTTCTGCTTATTAAAACCATTTAATATTTTAATGATAGAAAAGCTACAACTTCAAGACCGTCTCCTCAATCATGCCTTGTAATAGTGGCTTCTACATATTTCTATTCTCATTCACATGATTAAAATTGTTGCTTTCTCATATTATAGTAAATTAATTGTATGCTACATCGTAATACATATTTTGTCTTAATATTAGATTTGTCTATCCCGGGAAGATCCCAGGATATAACCTAGTTAATTAAATAAAAAACTTAACAAATGTGAATGTAAAATGGTAAAATAATGAATGATGCATTGATTCGATAGGTGATTACAATATATAGAGATCGTATGAAATTGTATATATTCAAAGCGGCCCCATGGGCTCACACTAATAATAATAATAATAATAATAATAATAATAATAATAATAATAATAATAATAATAATAATAATAATATAGTCCAATACTCACCCACAGTCAGAGCGGAATGAAACTAGAATCTCAAACCGGATAAAAAAAATATTAAAACAGTAACATTATAAACCTAAAAAATTAAGTTTTCAATTTCAGTTAAAGCTTTTGCGAAAAAGTCCATTATCTTGCAATAATGACAATCCACAAGTTTGAATGATCCTATAACCATGCAAGAGGAGGCGTCCAATGCAGTAGAGGGGTGACAATGGATCCCAATGTGGCGGCAAAACGTAGTCCAATGAAGGGTGGCGTGACGAAATATGACACAATAAGCCACAAAATATAACACAATACTGAAAAATATAACATAATGACCAAGAAAAAAGATACAATGAATAGCAAAAATGACACAATAATAAAACACAGACTTTATCTAGAAAAGGAACTATAAAAAACTGCATCGGAAACGAACGGTGAGGGGCACATCGACGGTTGTAGTGGGGGCACGCCGCCCAATCTAAGGTTTTTCTCAAACGGTGATGATTAGGCCTTGGTTCTTTGTGTTTGATGCAACAGTGACGGTAGAGGGCCTAGGATGGTAAAATACCGAATTCATGCATTGATTCAATAGTTGATTATAATATAAAGAGATGGTACAGAACCCTAGATATCACAAGTGGGCTAATGGGCTCACAATAATAAATTTTAATAATACTAATATAGTCCAATATTTCCCTACGATTGGAGCAAATGAACATGAACATGGATTCGAGCAAAAATAATACTAATTTTTATAGAAATTAAAGAATTCCATTCGTTTATCTAACCAAATGAACATGAACATGGGCTGCCTTCGTTAATTTATGTTCATCAATGTTTGTTAACATGTTCGTTTATGTTTGATACTTCATAGATTTTTTAACCTTTATTTTAATTCAAGAACTTCAAAATTTCTAGTATTAAATTATTTAATAAATATGAGTGTATTACATAATTAGAAAGGATTTGTTAGACATATTCCTCCCTAAGAACATGGTCGAGGATAGGTCGTCATGGAGATATAGGATAACGTTAAGAACTTTTAGGTGGTGATAGGTTATTGTATTAGCGTATTGTCTTATGAGCTTAGCTTTTTCAGTTTTGTTTTAGTTGCATGTTTAAGTTACCACTTGCCAGTGTGTGTGCACACATTTTTCTGTGCGTTTATATGGATGTGTCTTTAGAGTCGGGAGTTTATTTAGAAGCAGACTCTCTATCCCGTGGGATATAGAGGTAAGGTGTTCTTACATCCCACTCACTTCAAACCCTAATAATGATTTGATAGCTATGTGTAAGATATACTGGGTAAGATTAATTTATTATTGATGGTGTAGTAAATATTATCATTACTTCATATATTTTGATTAATTATTATTTTCGGTGGATTAAATGAAGACTTCGAGGTTTTTTTTGTGCATTAAACAAATACTTGAGGTTTAATATGATAATTTGTGGTATTTTAAGACATTAATTTATAGTAATTACGTTATCAAGATTATGTCAAGTATGTTTGGATAATCGGGTTAGCACTTTTTTTATTGAGGGGATTTACGTAATCTATGTGATGAAAATGTATTGATTTTATTCAAAATTTAATATATGTTCGTTTGTGTTGACTTCTGTTCATGAACACTTGTTCATGTTTATGAATATCCATTTGTGTCTATGTTCATGAATGTTCATTTGTGTTTGTTTACGTTCACTTTTGTCCGCCACAGAAAATACAAACACAAACGAACAAGAACTTGTGCATTTCCTTGACAAATATAAAATCATGTTCGGTGAGTGTTCATGAATAGTTTGAGAACACATTATTTTCTTAACAAACAAACATGAATAAAGCCATGTTCGTGTTCATTCGGTTCGTTTGCATATATCTGAATTGGGTCTGTAGACTAACACAAATAAACTTTAATAATAATAATAATAATATAGTCCAATAGTGACACAATCTTATGTATTTATGTTTTAACGACGGTGCAGTATTGAGGACAATCCAATTTGTGAAGGGGAAGAAAAAGGAAATTATTGTACACACCATATACGACCTACTGTACCAACATCAAAACTGTGTCAAAATTTGAAGTGTGGTTCATTTAAAGTGCCTAGCCCCAACTGTACATGCACAACTCCATACATAGGAATCATATATTTTTACTCGCATTCCTTTTCAAATTTGGAGAATGCAACCTACCATATAACTCTCCGAAATACCTTAATGTCAGCCATGCGATCCATCCAACTTCCAGTCGAGTCAATTACTCTTTCGATTCCGAGTATTATTGAGCATGATTACCTTCAGTATAGGTTGCACATTTTCCCCTCGGATCAAGATTATTTTAACCGTTCATCAGTCTCTTCAATTGGGACCGTGATCAACCGCCAAAGCTTTAATCTCTCGTATTATGGACCCTTGTTCTTTCTTGATGAACCCTACTGTTGTTTTTCAGGTATTTCTTCAAATTTAAATATGAAAAAAATATAGAGCGAGTTAATTATAGTTTTTGTCTCCATGTTTTGTTGAAATTCTCGATTTCAGCACGTAGACCTTTTTGGAAACGATAGAGACGAATACCATAACTAACTCTTTAATTGAACCAAGTGGTGATATATAAAATTGTTTTTCTTGTATATCTTTTAAGTGTTTAATAAAGAATCAAATATAGCTTTACGGTAATTAAGTTTATTTTCACCTACATTTAAATATAACAATAAACGAGATTGTATCAAATATACACTTTTGTCATTCGGTGTACTTGATACAACTCCGTTTTATATTAAACTTACATTGATATGTAGATCAAAATAAAAACATAACATAGTTTATATTAATAAATGAATACATGTGTATATATATATATATATATATATATATATATATATATTTTTAATAAACTCTCATCACTTGGTGCAATTAATAAAAGATTGATGTGTAAAATGTACATCGTGTGAGTGAGCAACTTGTTTTCTGATTTTGATTATCCACAGGCTACAAGTCATGGAATCATGGTATCATTATTGGGGGTGTTGTGGGTGGTTTTGTGATCACGTTAATAACAGCCTCTGCCATAACTTATGGGATCTATCAGAGACGACAAGCAATAAAAGCAAAACACAATAATCCTTTTGGTAAGACAAATTGAAATTTAGAATTTTAGTAGTTGTGGCAATTCGTATAGGTTATGATTCATCCACAATTTGCTACCCAATGGTTTAAGTCAGTGCCAATATGGTTTATGGTTAAAAGAAAGAGAACACTACATAGTTCGATCTTCTAGGCAAATTTAACACATCAAGTTAAGTATCTAAAAAATGGTAAAAAAAAGTATATGCGGGTCAACCGAATTTGAACAATTCATTTTGAGACTGTTAAAAGAAACTCGTTTTATCCCTCTACTCAACCTTCCAACGTCTTGTCATTATTTAGCAAACTCATGTTCTTACATCCATATATCATGTGATAATGCAGCATCTTGGGGGTTGGACAACGGTAGTGATGCGGGTGATGTTCCTCAACTGAAAGGAGCAAGATGGTGTTCCTTTGAAGAAATCAAAAATTGCACCAATAATTTTTCAGAAGATAACATAATTGGATCTGGGGGCTATGGGCAGGTGCCATATTGTTATAAGCTTCTTGATTTATTATTTAAAAACTGACGCGAAGCTATTAAGATTTTACCTGACAGGTGTACAAAGGGACTCTTGACACTGGTCTTGTAGTTGCAATCAAAAGAGCTCAACAAGGATCATTGCAGGGTGCTCACGAATTTAAAACTGAAATTGAACTTCTTTCGCGTATTCATCATAAAAACATTGTATCCCTTGTGGGTTTCTGTTACGAGCGTGGTGAACAAATGCTGATCTATGAGTACATTGCAAATGGTACTTTAAAAGACCATCTTTCAGGTAATCGTACTTATTATTTCCATGATTTTTAATTTCATATTGCATTTTTGTGTAAGAGCTCCTAAAAGTAAAATTTCTTGTATTTAGAAGCTCTTACAAAGTGCATAAGCAAAGAAAATTAATAAAATTGATACAATTCTGTATTGATATTTTTAACACACCAATTAATCATAAAATAGTTTTTCATGCCACCATTAATTAATTAGATAACGAGACTTAAGAACACGACGCTTGTTTGCATTTCGTAAATATTGTGTAACAACCTAGGATATCATTTGCGCGTTTTGGGGTTAATAGCTGTGGATGTAAGAAAAAACCCACACTTAATTGGGTTCGAGTGTAAATATTACTAGGATGGGTGATCTTTCGAAAAGTGGATAGCATTCACTACTAGAAAAGTGACTCTTTAACTATATAAAATTTTCTTACAAAAAAAAAAAATACGTCATAAGTTTTGACAAAATTGCTACTAATTTGTGACGACAAAAAACACCATTATTTTTTTTAGACAGATTTGCTACACAATAGTGATCAATATTTAGAAAATTGCATAGGAAATGACGTAAGAATTGCATCACAAATTTTCCACGCCATATTTTCGTAGGAAATGTGTTAAAAATTGCGTTTTCGTAGGAAATATGTTAAAAATTGCGTAGTAAATGTGTAGTAATTAGTTTCCGATAAAAGTTTTTCTAACATCAAGGTTTCGTTGCAAATGTGTGGCAAATTCAAATTTGTGACGCATTTTCAATAAAACCTTAATGTTAGAAAATCCTCGCTAGAAACCAATTACTACACATTTACTAAGCAATTTTCAACGTATTTAGTACGAAAATATGGTGTGGGAAATTTGTGATGTATTTCCTACGCAATTCCCTTAGTATTTGTGGTGTAGCAAATTTCTTTAAAAAATCAAAGTTTTTTGTCGTCACAAATGTGTAGTAACTTTGTCAAAATTTGTGATGCATTTTTTCCGTAAGAAACTGATGTAGCAAATGACCACTTTTCTAATAGTGATTAGTTAATGTGAATTGGTGTATGCTACATACTTAAACATGCAATAAGCTTAAAAACTCATTTGCTTTTTGTAAACTTTCGTATTTCACTTTAGTGTTGATGTTGGCGAAACTGTGCTTGCAGGTGAGGCAAATATAAAGTTCGATTGGATGAAGAGACTTAAAATAGCTCTTGATTCTGCCAAAGGTGTGGCGTACTTGCATGAGTTTGCAGATCCTCCCATCATACATAGGGACCTCAAATCAAATAATATTTTGCTAGATGATCATTTGATTGCAAAGGTTGCTGATTTTGGATTGTCCAAACTATTGGGAGATGCAGCAAAGGGTTATGTTTCTACTCAAGTCAAGGGGACCCTAGTATGTGTCAGATCCTTTCTTTTTCTAGACTCGTTTGAGATTAAAAATATGAAATGTCAACCTTAGAATAAGTTTTTGATAAAATTCGGATAAAAAGAACATTTTAGTTCATGATGATTATTGTCAATCTTAAAAATATGATTTTCAATATCAAAATATAGAATAAATATCCCAATTAATATCTTTCACTAGAAAAATATCATCAGAAATGAAATTACGAATGTACTTGACGCCAAAAAAAATATCAACATTACTGTAATTGTCATGACCACCTCAACCCTGAATGTTTTTATCCGTATCTTTTATATTAAGATCTTTACTTTCGCTGGCATTTTCCATAGGACCAAGACTGCTAGTTGATTTACTTAGCCTACATCTATGTTCAAACTCCTTAAATAACATTGAATTGAACCACCATTTGTCGTCTCTAAATGCAGGGCTACATGGATCCTGAATACTTCATGACCCAACAACTAACGGAAAAAAGTGATGTTTATAGTTTCGGGGTTGTACTATTAGAGCTGATAACTGCAAGATCACCCATAAAGAATGGTAAGTTCATCGTTAAAGAGATTCAAGAAGCCGTTGACAAGTTGGGACATCCAAATGGGCTCTACGCAGTTCTTGACCCGTCTCTCGGTTCATTCGAAAAACTTGGAGGTTTGATAAAATTTCTTGACTTAGCCATGAGTTGTGTGCAAAATTCAGGAGCTGACCGACCCACAATGGGAGAAGTTGTGAGAGAGATCGAAACCATTATAAATGTGGCTGTTTTAAGCTTTGGTGGACACTCGTCTTCGAATTTCTCAAGTCAAAATATTGGAATGGTTAGGGATCTTTATTATCCATATGGTGATTCCATTTCTGATGCAACCAGTTTGTCTGTTCCATTTGAAACAGAACAAGAGATGACGCTGCTTTCTACTAGATGATGAAATTGATTATGTGTTTTGTATTAAAAAGTAACAATATATATATATATATATATATATATATATATATATGGGGAGGATCATTTAAGAAGAAAAAGAAGAAATAACATTAAATACTTTAACTCATTTCATATTAATTATTTAATTAATTACTTTTAAATATTGTATCTTACACACTTCAAAACTTGTCCTACACATATCAAAATCCATCCTACACACATAGAAATTGTCATACTTTGATCCTACACATATTGAAATTATCATTAGGTTTATCCTACACATGTAGAAATTCATCCTACACATACCGAAATTTATCCTTCACTATAAATTATCTTTGCATTAAAAATATATATTTAAAAATGAATTATGAGTTCATTTATTTAACTAGTTTATTGGAGTTACAAAAATTTAAAAATTTATTTAACATTAAATACAACTATTAAAATGAAAGATTTCTATTGGTCTAAATTTCTTCTTTTTCTTCTTACAAGAAAACTTCTTCTGTCACACCCTCAAATTCCACTTGCGGGGTTTTACCGCGAGGCGCATGACAAACCAGGATCCAAGTCAACGATCACAATAAACAACTCTATATGAAACAAACGTAAATAGACATAACCATTAATTTAATAAGCGGAAGCGTTTAAGTAGCATTTAATCAACTATGCTATCATCTCAAAAGTTGTTCAAAATACTTTTATTACAAAACGTGCAACTAAGTCTAGACGCCAATGCAGACCCGTGCGCCTAGTTCCGTTCATTGCTACCTTAGCGACCTGAGAAAAACATGCCAAAAAGATGTCAACATATAATGCTGGTGAGTTCACAGGTTTGTTCACAATGTTACCAAAACGTTACCATGTCCATACTATATCAATGTTACCAAGTACGCTAGCTAGGCGTATGTTTCATTACTACTACGATTGGAAACCATTACTAGACACGTTTAGCAATGTTTAGCATGTTTAAGCAGCCCGTATATTCAGCATGATACCAATGTACCTGTTCGAGACAATATGCACCCGCCCGGCCCTCCAAGCCGACGAGTGGGGCAGGTCACGCCCAATAGATCTATCCACATTTCCCCCGTTGTGCATCCCCGCACATTCATGGTTTCCCCGGGACTTTCCAAAAGATCGTATAGCAATATAAAGTTAAAACCATAGTATGACATATGTTACCAAAATCGTTTAGCGCATGTTTTCTCCCCCAAAAGTTAAAGCAGTAAAAGTGGGGCCGTGAACTCACCTTAGATAGCGTTCTTCAATTACAAGTAAAGATGTTTAGCCCTTGATAATCCCTCTACCGGAGATCTATCAAAATGTTTACATAAGTGTTCTGACTAATAACCATAAGGTTATCTAGTCCCCGATTGTCCAGATCGTAACCAAGTATGTTTTAAAACGTGTTTAAATGTTTAACCGACACACTAGACCGACCCGACATCCCGTTGGTGACCCATTACCCTAACTAATCAAGTACACATAGATTACACACAAGGTTCAAGCATAAAACACTTAGTTTGTATCAAAAATCTCATTTCTGCATCAGAACGATCGAACCAGTCAGTTTTTAAGTCTCCTTCGCACCTTTTAGTCTCCTTCACCCGTTCTACAGCTCGTTCGACCGTTTGATGCTTCATCCGCCCGTTTTATCACATTCGCCAAATAAAAACCCAGGTTCGACCCTGGATCCCTCCTTCGCACCTTCGATTGGTCGAAGGAGGCCAGGTTCGCCCCTGTTGTGTAATTTTTCCTAAATGATCATGTTTTGATTTAAAAAGATGTTTAAAAGGTTTTTAATCATAAAAACACCCTTAGAACAGATCCGGACAATTAGGGTTAGATGAAAACGAATTAAAATGCTACTAAGTTTTGTCATCAACCGAACAAGTTGTAAAGAAAGGACTCAAAACACAAATCAATTGTTTCAATTAACTAATGCATCAATAATGTTAAGAAGTTTGTCATCACAAGCAAAACAATATCCAATACTTAAATAAACATAAAAAGTATGAAACCTATGCGAACAATTCGTCTAGAGGAAGTCACAAAAGATTTAGGCTTGCATCTTGGTCGCGGATATGTCCCCCTTTTCTTTTCTTCCTATTGTGCGATCCAAAGCTTCTTTCAAATTGTCTCTTGTGTGCGTCCTCCCTCAGACCAAGGAAGGCCGCCGTCTCAAATAATCATCCCATTCATGCCTTATGCGACCCCCCCTTTTGTTGAGCCCAAAGGTGTTGGGGCTTGGGCCGTGAAAACAAAGTCACCATTTGTGTTTTGTTTTTATTTATTTATTTATTTATTTATTTATTATTATTATTATTATTATTATTATTATTATAATAGCATATTACTATTATTAGTTTACTATTAATTGTATATTTTGCCTCCATGCTAACTCCAAATATGTTCTCGACTTGATCATTTTCCTTCGTATTAAGCTCATATCTCATGAATACCTACAAGACACATGTACGAATAAATAACTAATACCGACTAAAAACACACAATAAAAGACTCAAATATATACAAAACTAACATAATAACAAGGTGTGTTTCACAACACATCACACCCCCACACTTATCTTTTTTCGTCTCGAAAAAAATTATATATATACTCTGCTCAAGACATTATCACAGACTAACACCCCAGTCGCTCCATCATACCTTAGCTAAGGTCCAAAGTCATACCCCATTTACAGATAGCATTAGATGTGTTAATTCAGCAAGTCAAATTGATTTCCATTTAAAACAGAATTGACCCTGACCAAATCTAACATGCTTCCGGCTTTTATTCTCATGCAACACACCCCTCACAAATTTTCACTCCACTCGGTTAAATATCTGGACTAGCATGTAATGCGCTAGTATTATTCACTCAAAACCAAAAATATAACTCTATTATCATAGGCTCGTATAACAATCACACCTCAACTATAGACAATGCACCTATCGAAAGGACTTTCGGGTTTTCGGCTTAGGGTAAAGGTAGGAATAATTTGGCTAACAATTGGTTTAAAAACAAAGGTTTCAACACGCTTGAATGACATTCCTTATTTACAATACTCCATAACACACTAATCAAACAACTTTGGGCATATTTGACCCATAACACATACTTCTTTTTTTCTCTTTTTTTTCATATACATTTTTTTCTTTTTTTTTTCTTTTTTTTTTTTTTGTGTGTGTGTGTGTTCACAACTTAAACATAACTCAATCACTTGAACAAAACATAAACACAATGGATGTCATCAATTTATTACACAAAGGTAAACAGGTCAATTTGGGTAATAGGTTTAATCAAATGAAAGGGTATAGGCTCAACATGGGCTACTAAGGGTTATTTTGGATAAACGGGTCAACACATAACAAATAAGTGGGTATCAAAAAGAAAAGGGGAAATCCTAAATTGCCTTTATCATTTACGTGCATATTTAATCTACAGCCTAAGCATGTATCAAATCACACAAGTTCTGCAATAAAGAAACATTTGGCCTACTCTCAACAAACGAAACTGTATATAAATCAATATATCAACTAGTAGGCTCAAGATCTCACAAAAGTGGGTAAATGGGTTACCGATGTGTGCATGCATTTAGTACCAATAGCTTGTTAAATCTTGTCAGGCAATTCTAAACTTTTTTCCTTAAAAATACCTGCTGAAAACGGTTCATATTACTTTTCCACAAATTAGACCATGACTGAGGATCTACTGCCAAAACAATCAAGAAACAACTGGTACGTACAAAAAAACTGCTTTTTGCCTGATTAGAATGCTTTTTAGGAACAATTTTCAAGACATTTTCAATTTTTTTATTTTTTCTTTTTTTTTAAGACTAAAAAATAAATAAAAACGAAGTTTCCCCACCCCCACACTTGAACGACACATTGTCCTCAATGTGAACTAGGGAATAAAATAAAGTAGAAATAAAATTAAAATACAACAGTAAAAGGAACAGACTCCCCTGGATAAGCAATACGTGTATGAGACCCTTCAGTTCCTCCCAATCAAGCCGTATAGCATTTCTTTCGCGGCCGATAACATACCTGAAACTAAGACTCAAAAGAAAAATAAAAACATAAAATTCTGGGATGCCTTATACACCGATGGTGTACAGATCTATCCTGCCTGAATGGAGATTGAGTACAGGCGAGGTTATTTGATTACAACGTTAAACTCCAAGCATTCCCAGAAATCAAAAGAGACTCAAAATACAAACTAAAAATAAAAGAAAAAAAAAATAAAACAAAATATATAAATATACAAAATGTACAAGAATCATACCTGATGTTCATTCATGGTGGTCTCAAAGAACATTTGCCTACCGAATTTCCAAAGTATGCTCGGTAGTTTACATGCCAAATAAACAGATGTTTAAAGATTGACATGTGAATTGGGCGCTTTTTGTCGTTGTGGAAGAACCATCTCACTCGCCTTTGCCTGATGTCTTGTAATCTCACATTCCTAATATTTGTCTTTGGATCTTCATCCCGAACCTTGTTTATGAGGGTAATCAGTGCGGGGTGAGAGTTGTGAGAAACTTGAGAAAGACTTGAGACACCTGCATCAATAACAACAACAACCTTTTCTACTTGTCACTCTTCAACAAGTGAAGGATTTGGTGTGGTATTAATCTCCACAACCTCGTCCTTAACTTGAGAATAGTCTCTAATATCATCAGGTAAGGGAGACATGGACTTTGCTATATCTATCCTTGCCGATAACACCTCACATTTCAAACTTAAGTACTCAATTCGTTGTTGAATTGAGAGGTTAGGTGTTGATAAAAATTCCTCGAGCTTGGATAATATCGTTTCTGCTCGAGCAAGGTTATTTTCCTCCTCGCTTTGATATGTCATCTCTACACATTTGTCTTCATCGGGAGGAATTTGATATTGATCTTGATAGTAACCTGGAGAAAAACATGATTGTGAGTTTTCATAATAATAATAATCATTCTCCTGGTTACCTGAAAATGATGCCTCTTCGGGTTTATAGTCATAGTGACTATGATAGTCTTCTCGACATGGACTTTCCCGGTATCCTGATTTCCACATTTCATCCCAATATTCCGGATCATTCCAAAATATTGGGCAATCTTCATCTGTATGTATTTGTCCGCAACAGAAACAATGTGGATCTACCGGTGGTAAGGGTTTTGAACAATCTTTACAATCTTCAGTCCAGTGAGCGAAACTTCCACAACTATAGCATGGTTCATTGTCTTCATCAACCCAATCCATAGTGTTCTACACCTGTAAAGGAAAAACCTGCACAACTAGAACACCCAAAGTGATATCTAATAAAATTAAATAACACTTTTATATACACCTTTTTTTTTAAGTTTTTTTTTCTAAGAGTAAAGACAACTAAAGCTAAAAACACTAAGCGCACGCACTCCCCGGCAACGGCGCCATTTTGATCGCGTGTCGAGTGCTAATCAAAAACTATTTTAAAAAAAACTCCTTAGCTACAAGGACTGCAGTATAGGGAGTAGGGTTGTCGAACCACGAGGAGTATGTGGTTAGTGTTAGTAGCAATTTTATTAGTTAAACTAATTAATTAAAAATAATATTTTATGAAGTAGAATGTTGTCGTACTTGCAAAAACTGAATTAAATTGATTTGAAAAGAAAACAATAATAATAAAGAAGTAACTCCCTCTAAACTTCAGGTTCTAGGTTTCACACAGTTTTCAGTTTATAGATTGGGAACCACATAGACATAGTTCTGGAAATTAGTTAATTAACTGGTAGCACAAGTTCTTGTCATCAAACCCTATTATCTACCCAATTGTAAGCGTCAAGTCAACCCTCTTTATGTCACCCAACCCGCTACTAAGTTTTGTCATCAACCGAACAAGTTGTAAAGAAAGGACTCAAAACACAAATCAATTGTTTCAATTAACTAATGCATCAATAATGTTAAGAAGTTTGTCATCACAAGCAAAACAATATCCAATACTTAAATAAACATAAAAAGTATGAAACCTATGCGAACCATTCGTCTAGAGGAAGTCACAAAAGATTTAGGCTTGCATCTTGGTCGCGGACATGTCCCCCTTTTCTTTTCTTCCTATTGTGCGATCCAAAGCTTCTTTCAAATTGTCTCTTGTGTGCGTCCTCCCTCAGACCAAGGAAGGCCGCCGTCTCAAATAATCATCCCATTCATGCCTTATGCGACCCCCCCTTTTGTTGAGCCCAAAGGTGTTGGGGCTTGGGCCGTGAAAACAAAGTCATCATTTGTGTTTTGTTTTTATTTATTTATTTATTTATTTATTATTATTATTATTATAATAATAATAATAATAGCATATTACTATTATTAGTTTACTATTAATTGTATATTTTGCCTCCATGCTAACTCCAAATATGTTCTCGACTTGATCATTTTCCTTCGTATTAAGCTCATATCTCATGAATACCTACAAGACACATGTACGAATAAATAACTAATACCGACTAAAAACACACAATAAAAGACTCAAATATATACAAAACTAACATAATAACAAGGTGTGTTTCACAACACATCAATATAGCAGCAAACATTGAACAACACATAACACCACATAATACACAATTTACATATGTTATTCATCATGAAAACCTATGTTAAATGATCATGTTTTGATTTAAAAAGATGTTTAAAAGGTTTTTAATCATAAAACACCCTTAGAACAGATCCGGACAATTAGGGTTAGATGAAAACGAATTAAAATGCTTTTAAAAAGGTTTAGGATTATGAACACACCTTGGATTCTTGTTTAGATGTTGTAGATAGGTTAGATTATGAAAAAGAAGAGTAAAAACTCCTTCCTTAGTGTTTAAGATCGTTTGAGAGCGTTTTGGGACGGTTAGGGTTTGTGAAATGATGAAAAATGACAAAAGTTGGTATTTATACTAATCCTCCTTCGCCCCAATTCATTGGTCGAAGGTGGTCTCCTTCGACCCTTTCACAGGGTCGAATGAGCCCTGTCTGGTCGAAGGAAATTTCTTAAATTCCACTTCCCTGGTTCGCCCATTTACAAGGGTCGAACCAGACAATTATTTCTCCTTCGACCACTCAAAGTGGTCGAACCAAGATTCCCTTTTTAACTAGTTTTCCAGTTTGTCGTGTTTAACGCATTCTAACACATCTTAACACATAAGCATGCATCCTTAGTCTATATTTAACACATTTGAGCACAGATAATCATTTACACATCATTTAAACACATCTATGTATATAATCCACCACACGACCCATAATCTACACATATACCTAATTAGTTCTTGTAATGTCACCAACAACGGAACCCGGTACTAGTGTATTACCAAAACGACTCCCAATGATCCTCCAGATCATTGTACCCTGGACAATCCTAACTTGACCCGACTCAACTAACCCAGTTAAGTTTGTTTATAAACGTTTCTCGCTAAGGTAGACTTAGATGTTACTAATATATTTAAGCCGAACATGCCGGGTGTCACATCTTCTCATTTGAAAGGTTAATAGTGTTGTTGTACTAAGTATTCCTCCGTGATACAACGGGAATTCGGTTTTTGTTTTTATTTGTGTGGTTCACTACAACATTTGTACGGTATCGATTTGATTCATTACAATATATTGGAATACAACTATGTATTGAGATTATTTAAATACTTTAACACCGAGCTATGCACAGGAATTCGGTAGGTGTTGACATTCAACATAGCTTATGATAAAAAAATACTCAATCTTGAATGCAACTCGTTTTCATGAAAATGTCTACTACACTGTCAAGAAAAAGTATTTAAATACAATGCAAATTCATTTTTTTCAAAAAAAAAAAAAAAATGTTAACAAACACCAGTTAGTATCGAAAAAATTAATACTAAAAACTAAGTGGGTTAAAAGCATATATTATCAAAGAATACGTGAGAAATTAAAAAAACACTTTCTCACACTTTAAACGTATATAACTGATCGAGGAAGTCAAAAGAAATAAAAGATTTGTTAAGATTAATTAGACTATGCGTTGTGGCTCACCTTGAGCGCATATATTAACCTCTCACCAACCCCACCTTTTAATTTATTTTTTCTCATTGCACCCGCCGTTAAGTCACACTAAAGCCGTTAGCTGACACTCACAATTCTAAACAATTGTTTACCGAATTTGAAAGAGGAAATCGAGACGATAATATTGGTATGTTCAATTGATGGCTTGTGTTGTAGTGGTTATCAATCGATCAAGATGATATTTTTACCTAAGAATTGTTGGATTGGTGAGCTAAAAATCGTATTGCTTCACAAATTCACATATTGTAACAAAGGTTGCCGCTGCCAAGTATCCAAAAAATGCTTTGATTTTGGTTGAAAAATCCATGGCTTCAAGGTAATGTCATAATGGTTAGGTGTTAATTGCGAAGCTTGCTTTTTGTAAAACTATCATTAATTATGAACTAAGCAGTCAATGTTGATGGGATATTGATATTTGGTGTCAAATATTTGTGAAAAATATCGGTACCGATATTATTGGTGATATTTATCGATATCTCGCCGCTATTTGAGAAGACCTTTTGATTCTCAAATATTGGTCATAGCGTCGTATTTCCAAATTTCATTTTTTAGGCCAATTTAACTAAAAGCCCATAAAAATCATTTTTTTTAAGAATAAGCCTATAAACATTAAGAGCCCAACTGATACATGCTTAGAAGTTGAGGGACCTAGTTGTAATATTAGTATGGTTGTATTGTGTAATAAGTGTAATAGTTATTAGTTGAGGGACTATTCTTGTAATTGGGTAGTTAGTCGGTTGACAGTTAGCTGTTAAAGAACTGTAATAACGAAATGAGAAGCCATCGTTGAGTTGCCTGAATTCTCCTTGTCTTTCCCCTGTTTCTCTCTTTTTTACGATCACCACCATAACCCACCATATCACCACCACCATTATTCCACCACTTATCAATTGGTATCAGAGTTCTTCAATCCCCATTGAAGCTCATATTCCAGCCACCACCATCATCGTTTCCGTCCAATTTGTTCATACTTTGTTTTCTTTGATTCACTGGTTTGTTCTATCATGATCAATCCATTCCAATCCATCATTAGATCTTCAATACTGTCCATAATCAATCAATTCTCCCATTTCTTTTCATCAGTCTGCAATTCTTGTTCGTTTCAGATTCTTGTTTATTTCTTCATGAACTACAATCTTGTTCATTGCAGTTTTCGACTCATCGTGTAATAATAATAATAGTATCACATACACTGTTCGATTCAATCCTTAATAATAGTAATAATAATAATAATATTAATTCACTTCAAATTGAAACATGACGACAAGAAGAAATCAATCAGAATTAGAAAAAACCCTCAAAGATCATTCAACTTCTCTATTAAAATATGTTGCATTTATAGAGAAGGCTGAAAAGAATTTCGAACGAGCTGAGAAAAATTTCAATGATATCCATCAATTGTTGGATAAAATTTCTAATAATCAATCCAGTAATGGAAATCTTAATCATCAATCATCCAGTCATTTGGGAGTTCATCAAGATTTGAATAATACCAACCGTACTACAAGAACTGAAAGATTGTATAGGTTGGGAAAAGTTGAGTTTCCAAAATTCAATGGTTTAGAAGTGGAAGATTGGGTGTGTAAGTGTGAACATTTCTTTGATGTGGATGACACTCCTAAAACCTTTAAGGTTGGATATCCAACCATCAATTTTGAAGGAAAAGCTATGAAATGGCATTCCTCTTTTGTTAAACAATTGACCAGACCCATTTCAGAAGTTTCTTGGACTGAATATTCAGGGAACATTATTGAAAGGTTTTCTACAAATCAATATAATGATGACATGGGAATTTTATCTTCTACTATTCAAACTAGAGAGGTAGAAGATTTTTATGAAAGATTTGATGAAAACATGCCGAGAGTGACAATCTGTGAGGAGTATGCCGTTAGCATCTTTTTAAATGGATGATAACCTGAACTTGCAGGTCCTGTGAGGATGTTTGAACCAAAAAAAAAAAAAAAATAAAAAAATGAAGGAAGCCTACAAATTCTCAAGAAAACAAGATTTGGCCAATAAAACTTTTCTGACCAAAACCAAGTCCTATTCAACACATGCAAGTAAATATTTGTAATATCGCGAATTTTCCCTAATTTTTTATGATAAAAAGAATATATTGTTTTAAACAATATATGTTTTAAATACCTTAAACTAATCATTATTTGTATCTCGACACTTTTGTACGTTTTAAAAATATTTCGAGTCACTTTCGGGCTTATATAATAATATTATGAATTTAGAATAATATAGTTTTAGGGAAATAATTGCCAAAAAAAATGTTGTATGGACGGGGACTCGAACCCGCATCCACAGCCAACCAACACACAGTGATAACCAACTGAGCCAACTATCATTTTGTGTAGTATTTTAGAAGAAAATAAACTTAACACACTCCTTAAATTGATCAGTCAAAGTCCTGGTCAAAGTCCTAGTCAAAGTCTTAGTCAAACAGTCAAAGTCTTAGTCAAATAGTCAATTCATCATAAAAACCTTACTTTATGGTGTTGACCAATTTTAATGGCTAATTGAATCCAAAACTAGAATAAAAACCCACCTATGACCCATTATACTTTGCACCACTAAATCGATTGTTTCAATCCGATTAAACTTTCCCTCATACCCTTCTTCTATAGTCTATTACTTCTACAATTGAAGCTTTGATTATAAGCTCTTGTAATTGGCGAATTGGAAACTTGATATTCTTTCTTTTTCGACTAGCTACGTTGTTGAGTCTTTGGGATTCGCTTCGCATACATTCACAACACTTAGAGGATAATTCACCTTAGCCAATGTGAGTTTACATAGCCCCTTTTTTCTTTTACATTTTTGGGGTGAAGCATGTTTCATTTTATACTATCATTTACTCATACTTACTCGTAATTCAAATACACTATCATTCTATCATTTGACTGTAACAAAAAGACACAGTACAATCATTAACAATGATCAAGCCGCATGTTTAGATTATAGCGTTATAGGTCTGACAAACCCATCCCCCCGCATAAATTCAGGGATGATCGATAACAGTAACAACATTTAACTAACTTGCGAGTTAGTCATCAGTCGACATAAGGTTTGATTGTACAAAGACGCATTGTTACATGTCGGAATCATACTCTATCATCATACAACTGTGATTGTTGTACACACTATTGTTATCAATTATATTCAAAAACCTATGTATTCTCACCAACTTTTTTTGACCCAAAATATTTTCAAACTTAACATGTTTCAGGTTCTACTTGCTTGAAGATTTGAATTAATGCTTGAAGATGTGTGCATAGTATTATTCATTTTGATGTACGAATTCTTGTAGAACAGTTGTATGTAATTTATTTAAATCATTTAATGAAATTTATTATTCACCATGAGCTACTGAACAATCATCAATACGTGACATCCCGATGTTTCCGCCATCGGTTGGGGTGTTACAGATTGGTATCAAAGCCAGGTTATAGGGAATTAGGTTATTAGAAAAATAATCTAGTCTATAACCATTGGATTATAATCAGTACTTGCTCCTTTTACTTGCAACCCTACTTGTTTATATTCTCTATCTCCCTCCTACTTCTTATCCATACTTTAGTTCCTACAAGAAGAGTGTTCTCCATCACAAGATCTACTCTTAGACCAATAGGACAAATCCTCAGGTTTAGCCTGAACCACCTTGAAGATCTCGTCGAAGTTCTAGATTTTAATAACGAACACGTGCAATCTGGAAGGGTGAACGCCTGTATTCTGAGTTTTCTGTCTAGGACTGGCATTGCGCATAAATCCCAATCAGACGAGGGACCCGGATGCTTACCTGGGAATTCTCGGGATGAGTGTTCACTTATAGGCTAAAGCATGTCTTCACTATGTTATTAGAATCTAGAAGTTTTGATAAGTCAACGTTTTCGTTTATTCGTTTTAATTAATGAATAAATGATTACACTCACTTTCCTTAAACTAAGCTCTAAAATCTCAAAATTTTACAGCTTAAATCAATCTCATTTCATAACCATCTATGGATTTCACAATCACACTTCACCTTACCATCGTAGCCACTTTTTAAATATTCAACACCCTACCCAAATCATATTATTTCATTTCTCCATATGTTACTTATTTTTAAAACTATAACCTCATACCTTAGCACAAACTAAAGATTTCTAAATCCTGTTGTATTTTCATTACCTAGTAACTTTACAAAGTACATAATTTTTTCGTCAAAAGATGTCCTCGAACTTAAATTCAATTGTTTATTTATTGACGTAACAAACAATTTTCTATATAATGCTTTAAACTATTAAAAATCACTAATAGAACCTTGATCTTCAAAACCTAATGTCATGTTTGAAATCTCCAACTAACGGGAATATTTTAATCAAAGCCTACTTAGCTTGTACTATTTAACAACTTTTGCTTTATGTACAAAACCAATTTTGAAAATAATTTTTTTTTTCATAGGAATAATATCTAGTCTCTAGATTCTCCATCGACACTCACTCATTTTCAACTTGTTCAAATTTTTACAATATTTGGCATATACCACAATCATGTTTTCTTATACACTTGATTATAACCTTTGATCCAAACCCCAAAATTTACACTGCTACATAATCTCCTTACTATAAAATAAACTCTTTATCAACTATCTTCACATTCACTATCTCTCACAACCTTGATTCTGCTTCAAGATTTTTCATCATCCTCTCAAGAACTAAATTTATATCCTTCACCTTCTCAAACATGAACTAGTTACCCATGATAACCAAACTATTGAAACTTGGTTGTGTTGCATCAAACTTAATCCTTAGTTATACATGAGGATTCGATTATCTACCATATTTAAACATTTGATACTAGAAATAATGGAATATAAACTATTTGCCATAGACACACCTAGAGTCATTAACCTTGTCAAGGACAACACTATTACAACTCGCATGCTATGCTTGATACTTGATTGTTTATGTGTACATATTATCAATTTGCAATTTATGTGTGAAATAATTGGTACACTTAATTAAACAACTGGTAGAGGATGAAGTACTTGCTCAACAGTTAGTTGAGTACCAAATAACCTACTCAACGATTGGTAGAGGTCATCATGCCTGCTCAACAGTCGGTAGAGGCCCTACAACATGCTCAACGACTGGTAGAGGCTATCGCACCTGCTCAACAATCGGTAGAGGTTCTTACTCACTGACTGGTAGAAGTCTTTTTTCTACTCAACAGTTGGACACATTTTTGGATACATTGTAAACGATTCAATCACAAGGTTATTTTGCATTACTTACATGTGTGTTTAGAGTCATAAAAGGACACAAAACCCTAATGTAAGCTAAATTGGTGATTGCGGTCCGGAACGTAATCATGAATTTACAGGTACGTTAAGGTAGTGTGAAATTCTAATAAGGTTTTAGTAGTTCATTTAGTTTTCATATAGCCAATCAATTCATGCATTTCTTATAAGATTCCTAAAACACAAGTTTAGTATTTTGCTAGATTCTTATGCTTCTTGCTACTTCAGACGAACCTAATCCAATCCTTAAAACTCACATCTCAAACCTCTTATCCAAATTATTCGAAACAAACTATTCTATTACCTATAAATTCGTATCGTGCCTTAACCCAAACCACAGCTGCCTTAATTTCTACCTAATCAACCTCAAACCCGTGTTTTTAATAACTTCGGGACGAAGTTTCCAAAAGTAAGGGAGACTGTAACATTGCGAATTTTCCCTAATTTTTTTTATGATAAAAAGAATGTATTGTTTTAAACAATATATGTTTTAAATACCTTAAACTAATAATTATTTGTATCTCGACACTTTTGTACGTTTTAAAAATATTTCGAGTCACTTTTGGGCTTATATAATCATATTATGAATTTAGAATAATATAGTTTTAGGGAAATAATTGCCAAAAAAAAATTGTGTGGACCGGGACTCGAACCCGCGTCCACAGGGTCCACAGCCAACCAACACACAGTGATAACCAACTGAGCCAACTATCATCTTGTGTAGTATTTCAGAAGAAAATAAACTTAACACACTCCTTAAATTGATCAGTCAAAGTCCTGGTCAAAGTCCTAGTCAAAGTTTTAGTCAAACAGTCAAAGTCTTAGTCAAATAGTCAATTCAACATAAAAACCTTACTTTATGGTGTTGACCAATTTTAATGGCTATTTGAATCCAAAACTAGTATAAAAACCCACCTATGACCCATTATACTTTGCACCTCTAAATCGATTGTTTCAATCCGATTAAACTTTCCCTCATACCCTTCTTCTATAGTCTATTACTTCTACAATTGAAGCTTTTATTATAAGCTCTTGTAATTGGCGAATTGGAAGCTTGATATTCTTTCTTTTTCGACTAGCTACGTTGTTGAGTCTTTGGGATTCGCCTCGCATACATTCACAACACTTAGAGGATAATTCACCTTAGCCAATGTGAGTTTACATAGCCCCTTTTCTCTTTTACATTTTTGGGGTGAAACATGTTTCATTTTATACTATCATTTACTCATACTTACTCGTAATTCGAATACACTATCATTCTATCATTTGACTGTAACAAAAAGACACAGTACAATCATTAACAATGATAAAGCTGCCTGTTTAGATTATAGCGCTATAGGTCTGACAAACCCATCCCCCCCGCATAAATTCAGGGATGATCGATAACAGTAACAACATTTAACTAACTTGCGAGTTAGTCATCAGTCGACACAAGGTTTGATTGTACAAAGACGCATTGTTACATGTCGGAATCATGCTCTATCATCATACAACTGTGATTGTTGTACACACTATTGTTATCAATTATATTAAAAAACCTATGTATTCTCACCAACTTTTGTTGACCCAAAATATTTTCAAACTTAACATGTTTCAGGTTCTACTTGCTTGAAGATTTGAATTAATGCTTGAAGATGTGTGCATAGTATTATTGATTTTGATGTACGAATTCTTGTAGAACAATTGTATGTAATTTATTTAAATCATTTAATGAAATTTATTATTCACCATGAGCTACTGAACAATCATCAATACGTGACATCCCGATGTTTCCGCCATCGGTTGGGGTGTTACAATATTATCCAAACCCAACTCTTGTTTCAACCTATAAACCACCTTCTTTTGCCACTTCTTCTTTCAAACCCCTTGTCAACACTAATCACCCACAAAAGAAATGAATGAAAAGAGACTGAGAGGAGAATACCTTTGGTGTCCTGAGAAGTTCTCATCAACTCACAAATGTCCAAACAAACAACTTTATGATCTTGAAATTGAACATCTGGACGCTGAGGAAGACCACACTACTCAGAATGAAGAGACCTTTATTGATATTCATGCTCTGATATAGGAGTTCCCTCATTTTCTACTATGCAAGTGGTGGGCAATATAGGTACAAAAACATTGCATATACTCATAGATTGAGGTTCCACTCATAAATTCCTTGATGCAATTAGCAGGGCCCTCTCAGCTAGACATCAAGCATTGTCTGTCTATAGAAGTAACTCCTAGCTATAACCATGGATGTTAAACATTGGCAATACTACCTTATTTCAAAACACTTCATTATTAAAACAGACCAGACGAGCTTGAAAATTTAATGGAACAGAAGCTTAATACCCCTCTTCAACATGCTTGGTTATCCAAAATGGTGGGGTTTGACTATGAGATTGTTTACAAGAAAGGGGTTGATAATAAGGTGGCTAATGCTCTATCTAGATTGCAGGGTCCTGCTCTTTTTATGGTCTCTATTTCTCATTTGAATCCTACCCTCCTAGACAAAATCAAGTTATCATGGCAAGATGACCCTACTTTGAACAAAAAGTCACAATCTTTACAACAAGGCAACACAGATTCTAAATACAAATGGAATGGAACTCTCCTCACTAAGAATGGTAAGGTTGTAGTTGGAAACACAAAATATTTACAACTAGAAATTATTTCACTATGTCATAACTCAGCTTTGGGGGGCCATTCAGGGGTGCATGCTATATCGCAAAGAATTCAGAATATGTTGAAATGGAAGGGAGTGCATAAGCAGGTCAAACAGTTTATTAGGCAATGTGACATTTGCCAAAGGGTCAAGAATGAAACTGTGGCTTACCCACGTCTGTTGCAGCCTCTCCCAATCCCCAAAAATGTATTTTTTTATCTGTCTATGGACTTTGTTGGGGGATTTTCCAAAGGTTCAAGGGAAAGATACTATTCTGGTTGTTGTGGACAATTTCACAAAATATGGCCATTTCATATCTTTGGGTCATCCTTTTATAGTAGAAACTGTAGCCCAATTGTTATTAGATAATGTTTTCAAGTTGCATGGAATTTTGAAAAAAACTCACAAAACATTATCTAAGAACAATACTCTCAGATAGAGACCCATTTTTCTTGTGGGTTTTTGTTGCAGCCTGACTGAGGGTGGTATGTAGTGGATTTGCCTTCTGATTGCCTTGTTCACCCTCTTTTCCATGTTTCGTTGCTGAAATTGGCTAAGGGAAGCACATCCGCTATTATTCCAATGCCTGCACAACCACGTTTTGTTTACAGCCCTAAATCAGCTTTAAGAAGCATGATCATAAAGAAAAGGAATCATTTGGTGTCTAAGTGTTAATAAAGTGGAAAGATTGACATGAAGAAGAAGATTCCTAGGAGGACAAGGAAGAAATGCAATTAAGGTTTCTCGGTTTTTTGTTTCGAATTTTGGGGAAAAATTCTTTGATGGGGAAGTAATGATACATGCTCAAAAGTTGAGGGACCTAGTTGTAATATTAGTATAGTTCTATTGTGTAATAAGTCTAATAGTTAGTAGTTGAGGGACTATTCTTGTAATTAGGTAGTTAGTATGTTGCCAGTTAGCTGATAAATAACTGTAATAACGAAATGAGAAGCCATTGTTGAGTTGCCTGAATTCTCCTTGTCTTTCCCCTGTTTCTCTCTTCTCTACGATCACCACTACAAACCACCGTATCACCACCACCATTAATCCACCACTTATCACCAACTGCCCAAAAACACTTCCAAAACCCTAAACCGAAAAGTTAAACACTTCTAGGCTGCAAATTGGAGTTTTGATTTTTTATATTACTATTAGTATTTTAGTATTATATATGATTATGTTTTAGGATATATGTGTGTGTATAAATATATATATATATATATATATGTGTGTGTGTGTGTGTGTGTGTATATATATATATTAAATTTTGCATGATATTAAAATACCGATATCCTATCACGATAACCTATGTCTCAAATATCAGCCCTTGACTGATATTCGATTTCCCACCGGTATTAACTACTTAAATTATGATTTACTTTAGTGAAAACTGTTAGTAAAAAAGATGTTTTTTAATTACTTGTTGAATCAGTTTTATGGTAGTATGCAAACAACGATAATGATGCTTTAGCTGTAGTCTGCTTATGATACTTGCTAAAGGTTTGCTACTAAACTTATAATGTCTTAATTTGTTTGGATTTTGTTCTTCTATGTTGGCTCTTTAGTGAGTATGTCTAAAATTTTCATTTTGTTTAAGACTATCCAACAAGCTTTTCTTACTAGATTGTCCATATTCAGCAACAAAGCATGATAAATGAAAATGAAGCAAACATTGTTATTGTTGGTTACACCAATGTCAACTGGAATGTTGTGATTGCTTAGATACATTTTTTAAAATCTTTTTACTTTTTTATTTGCTTTGGTGGCTTAAAAGGAATAATACAAAATAAAACTAAAATGTATGAAACTATTTGATGACATAAGTAAAATGGTAAAAATATAAACTTTGAAAAAATGCTAGATGACTTAAGTATAACTGGCAACATAAAAAGGCATTTTATTACCAATAAGGAGCTAAACTTGACTTCTGGTCAATTAGATTAACATATGATAAGCTTTTCTTTATAGATATTTAGAGTAGTTTTGAGTTAGTGAGGTATACATTATTAATTGGATGAATAAACCAAACTGAATGTTTAGTTATTTTAAAAAATCACTTTATGCTAATATATAAAATTATTATAGCCTAAATCAGATATAACTCCCGTCTTTTGTAGCTTAATTGATTTTTAGCTTAATATAAAAAACTGAGACATGACCTCGCAACTGTAAACATGTGGGTGACTTTTCATTGTAATCTGGTAGAAAATAAACAATGGGGTTTATTTGTAGTATGTTTTTAAATCAACTATTTCCAGGAATTTAGGATGAAATTTTAAAAAGCTGGCAGATTTCTTTATAAATTGACTTGTATTCCATTAATCAACTTTATTTCATGCCAAAGCTTATTATTTCAATTTGCTTGACCCGTTGACCCAAGATACTTTTTTACCCATATATAATTTGTAATTGTTTTAGTAAATGGGTCGAAACTATGTTTGCGCGTTTGTCAAATTCACATTATTAACCTTTTCCTATAAAATGACCCCTAAATAAATATATAGAATAATTGTGTGGCAACTAATCCAAATTTTGATTATTTGATGCCTAAATAACAAATAAGCAGAAATAATTTCACTACTTCAAATACTGGAAACTGATAATCATATAACAACTTCAAAAAAATGTCATTTAACTTGTGACTTTACATTGTTATCTTTAATTATAATAATTATAATTATATTTTCAGTACGAAATATGTGACACAACTCCTCAAAAAGGTACTAAATTGGTCCTATTAGACTCATGTGTTTTTTAAAGGCATCTCTTGCATTTGACTCATAGTCAAATAGTTGCATTAGACTATTTGCACAGCAAGATATTGCCATTATATTGTAGGAAACTAATAAATGTATATTACTCACAATGTTTTTACTTGCAACATGACTATCCTTTTCAGTGATCTCTTGACAACCTCTGTGCTTTTTGTTAATTCTTTTCAACTCTCTAATCGAAGTTTGGTAACCACAGTCTTAATTTTATTACGTACATTTGTTTTGGATGATAGGATGCGTTAATTTTTTTTTTTTTTTTTTATTTTATTTCTGCTATGTGTTTCTAACTGTTGCTTGAATTCTCATCTCAATTTAAGTAAAACTGATATAACATATTAGGTACAGATTTGAAGATGAACTTCACTAAAGTTAAATCTCTTAAAATATATAGTATACATCAGTACCATGCATAGTTATCAAAGGCGTGAAGCGCACTCAAAACACTTAGGTTCCGCCTGTGACCTAGGCGATAAGTTCCAAAAGGTGCAGGCCTGAGGAAAAAAAAACGCAAGTAAAAACAATTAAAAAATCACCAAATCAATAAAAATAACAATTAGCTTATAAATCATATAATCATAAAATGATTGACTTAGCCATACCTGCTAAAAGAATTAACACACCTTTGATAACTATGTGGTAGACAAAATCAGTTGGTAAGAAATTAAAGAGTTGAGGTATTTATATATTGAAAAATAATTCAATAGAACTGATTTAGGGATCGATATGCAGATTTGTTTTTTTATCTATAAGTGTTTTAAAAATCAATATATTTAAAATAAAATAAAATTTGATTGAGATTTATATATATATATATATACTAGTAAGAAACCCGCGCGATGCGGCGGAGGCGACAATTTTCAACATGTTACTCGTTTTCTTTTAGTTTATCAATCGTCTCGTAATATATTGTATAGGACTTATCTTAGTTTTCTTCTTTGTCGGAAAAAAAAGTTAGCTTTCTTAGTCATGTAGTATGTTACAATTCAGTTAAGTTAATTTATCATCCGCCACGTCCTACATCTGACATGCATAAGTATTCTTATGTAAATCTTACGTAACTTCGAAGTAAACAAAAAAAGACGTGCATTTTCTTCAATCAATATAAGGAATAGTCTTCTTTCACCGGTGATCGGTCATATGAAATGTACCCAGCCAAATAACACAACCTATCAAACTGCATGTTGCGTGATACCAAAAAAATCTTCAACAATATTACCGTCATCCATTATATATATAATTAGATGGCGAGGACTCTGAATCACATTCACAGTTTGAAGTACCACATGGAAGCTAAAAATTCAGAATCTATAGGTTGCCAAAAAAAAAAAAGTGTTATGATGCTTCTAGCTCAATCTAATGTTATAATGTGCGCCTTTTAACACCATATATAGATATTATAGGTTGGGATATAAGGTTACTCTACATTTTAAATTATCCAATACAATTTTGCGCAGTCCATTTTAGTACAGCAGATTATGAACATGTGACTTAAAATAAAATTCTACTGACCCATTCTAACTATTTGACCCATACCCCCGTCGACCCGGTCATTATTATTCCAACACCCTACCCTACAAAAATATGCCAAATTATAAATGACTTCTTCTATACATACAAAGAAAATACTAAGAGGAATAGCGGGTACAGATACTTTACCTTAACGAACATCAGCCGGGTAAAACAACATGGTGACATAATGACCAGTTGCGATTTGAAAGCATGCGCAACCAAATCACCACTACGGTTGACCCGCCGCCATCATAGCCTTATCTACAGTGCAGATAATACACATACGAATAGTCAATCTAGTGAACTCCGAAGACAAATTTACAAAGAATGATTCAAAGTTCAAACCATCATAAAATCAATTCACACAAATACAATAAACAAATCATAAAACAAATCTAGTGAGCCTTGAGAGAAACCGACCGAATCGGTCTAATTAGGATTTATTAGGCATTAAAATTATGAATAAATAACCTAAATGAGTTTAAATGAGTAAATATATGATATTCAATTACCTGGTTGGGTGTACCTATTTTCAAAGCAAATGTAGGCATGAATGCAACCCATCATCAAAATCACGTAACAGTAACTAAAAAAAACATGAACAGGGCGTAGCAAGTTAGGGAAATCTTCGTACCTTTTTACCTTGACTCATTCGAACAATTTACGGATCAAACCACTCAACGACGGCGGTTCTCCGGCAAAGATATTTTACAAAGTTCTCAAACCTGGCGACGGTACCATTTCACATAATCTACCAGATCACCCCATAAATGAATGTCATGTATATAAAAAGTAAAAATAAATAAAAATTGATATGAAGCTAACCTGATTGCAAGTTCCCCTTTGCTGAGAAACTATGGTTGCCAAATGGCATCTATGTAAATATGCTGCCCCACTCAAGAATGGGTGACTCAACAATGTGATGAGCCTAAGCTTTGTTCTGCGTGTAATTATCTTGTAATGGGACCATCTGTTGCTGCTGTTGGCCTTGTTGTTGTTGAAGCAATGGCTGAGATTCTACAGCTACCTGCTTCCCTGGAAAGTAAAAGTCAACAACACAATTAGGGGTTAAAAAAAAAGTCTCTAAGGTTCTAGATAAAAATCCCAATTTCACCCACAACGTCAGCAGCTTCCACTCGCTATCAAGTTAGATTTCCATACCAATATCAACCACCACTCACCAAAGTCTACACCACCATTTAACCACCCAACGTCCCGTCAATAAAATGTCATCCATCACCATTGTTAACAACCATCACTACATACCATCATCCCCATTTGTCTTTTAGCTTTAGTAATGATCATTAGTCAAATGATTTAATCTCGTTTAGAAAACTCGCCATCATATTTATTTAGTCGTATTTAAAATAAATGTCTCTCCACATATCAAAGTCTAATTTAACAGCACCCGCGCTACGCGGGGGGCACAAAATTTCCGTACTTGTCATAATGTCAATATAAATTCGCCTTATTATGGGTGGGGCACATATTTTTTGTTAGGCTAACCCACAAGGGCTTCACACAACAAAAAGTGTTTAGAACTTAACATGGGTAGAAGGAGGTTGTCTTGTAGCATCTTTAATTGTTGATGGATCCAACGTGTGTACCAATCAAATAGCGACACGTCTAATGTCTAATGCCCTAGCCCTTATCTCTTTGTCTCTCGAAATCATTCAAACGTTATGCCTACTGCCTAGCTCTTATCTCTTTGTTTCTTGAAATCATGAATCCATAAAAGATGAGTATAAAATAAAGTTGTGAATCATTGATAAATTTTAAAGTTGTTATCGCTACTAATGTTATGTAGTAATTGTCACCTTGTCCATATAGATGTAAATAATTAATTTCTAGCATCCTTTGCTAATGCTGATGAAACAATAACATACGTAGTCAAAGCTTCTAATTATTCAAAACAATGTGTAAGTTCAACCAGCCATTTTCTACCCAATCTTTTACAGGCCCTATGTAACCTTCATTCAAAACAATCCACTTCCCCTGTACACAATAATCACCAAACAAACCTAAAACACTCCAATGTAACCTTAAATAAAAATGTAATATGTTTTCAATATTTTCATGTGTATTTCATTCTTTTAAGAATCATCTTCTTTATGTATAGACTTTAAGATCTTCATAGCTTTTGTTAAGATCAAACAGATTTTGGACCTTAAAATGTTATCAACAGAGTTTTTGACATTTCAAACTCAATAATTAAAGCCCTAATTTAAGCAAAAAGGCTTTAAATATGAACGATGAATTACCTGTGGAAGGCCAGATGTCAGTGAGAAAGAAGCATCTGAATAGCGATCAGAGCCACGGGCACTGTCATGGCCAAAGGTACACCTAGGGTTCTACAATCGAACCCGACAGCGATAACATAGGCCAAAGAGTTATCACCCATATGCGAAGAAGCTCCGACAACGACGGCCAACAACCACCGATCGCACGATTTTAGAGAGAGAAAGAAGTGTGGTGATTAAGAGAGAGAGAGCAGGGAGAAAAAGAAGAGAGCAGGGAGAGCATAATGAGAGAGAGAAAATAGATGAGCTTGAGGTGAGGTAATAGGTGGAAGAAGTTTGGCAATGAAGAGTTGTACATGAGGCTATAGAAACTTGTACGATCTGTGCAATAGTGAGTTTTCACTCACATACCCATCTTACTAAATATATATATAATAATATGATATATAATTTGACAATAAACATGACACTCAATTCTTATAGTGTCATGTTTTTTAAAATCTTGACATTAGATTGTTGACACGCAAAAAAGAGTGTCATTGTTTGACCATTTTTTTTAAAAGACGACGATTTTTTAATGACACGCGCTTTTGCGTGTCATAAATTCTCGCGAGTCATTAAATGTGTGTCAAGATAGGGGTATTTTTCTAGTAGTGTATGTTCCATGACTAAGTTGAAAGTAACAAAATTAACTAATGGCAAGAGGAATAAGTTTTAATAATGTAATATTACATTACAATATAAAGTTTTTCCTAACTTTTTGTTGTAAATTTTAATTTTGACGATGTATGTGAGAACAATAGTTCTATTTGTTTTATTAAAGTGATTAAAAATAAAGTTCATTATATCTTTTTAGATACAAACTAAAATGTAAAGTATGCGATGTTACAAACCCCTTTAACTAAAAAAAAATATAATACTATTGTAATAATTTATATATATGCACAACACAGATTATTGATGGATCTTTTTCTATAAAAGGTACTTCGGGTTAGTCCAACTCACAAAAAGATTTATCACTATACACTGCATTTGACTCACGTGTTTGTCACTTCTAGTTAGTTTTCTTATTCGTGTAATATGTTATAACTCAATTAGGTTAGAATTCTCGCGTGCTACAATTAACGTGCATATATAATCTTATGTAGAACCAAAACAAACAAATAAATAAGCTAAATTCATATCAAGCAATATAATAAATAGTCTTCTTTCATAAGCGACCGACTATATATACATTTTATCAAAAAAATCGCACAGTATACCAAACTCCATGTTACATAAGAAGCAAGAAATCTTCAACAATGCCATGGTCATCCATTATAGATTTCATAAAATGCGCCTATAGCAGATATGAGGAGCAAGAAAATATAAGACACATAAAAGGTGCAAATATACAAGGTACAAACGTAGATCCTCGGGCCTAAAAGCATCGGTTTTATATACTAAAGCTGCAAAGGATGAAGTAGATGGTCCAAGAAATATGATTCCTTTTAATCATAAGCCATGTAGAACTTAATTAATTACCTAATACATATTTGTTTGCCCGCCATTCTTCATCATACACATCATAGGCTTCTTATGTATCTTGCTCTGTCACTGGTACACTTGTCAGAGGATTTTTTTTCCAGTATCTCTTTCTCCCTCACTTTTACACCTACTGATAGATTTGTTCCAGGTATCTTACAACCTTTTGTCGCAAAAATAATATTCAATTTGTTACATGTCTTTTTTCTAATATCTTACACCCTTTTGTCGCAAAAATAATATGATTTTATTTTTCTAGACAAAAAATTTCAGATTCTATTCATCTAATTTAACCAAATGCTTTGAGATGGAGGCTCTCACATTCTATATTTAGTTTGTGTTTTATATTTAAGATCCGATTTTACGAATAGACTTTTTTAATATCTAACCAAATGTATTTTTGTTACACAATGGTTATGAACTTGTAAATATTTATGTATTACCAAGTCCCTTTAGGCCCTTAGTAAGAAAATTTAGTAATAAAAGAAGCAACCACATTGTGAAAAATCCATATGAAGGTCAAACGTCAACATTGCAAAACGTGAAATGTGGTATATCAAAAACTCAAAACCTACAATGATCATATTCACAACGTGTTCCAACTTCCAAGTCTTAGCAGGTTATATTTTTGCTTTACACAATTACAAAATAATTTAAGTGTTTATGTGAAAATTGATTACAAAATTTGATACTTATTAATTTGTCTTCTTTAAATGAAGTGTTGGTTAGTAACAGTAGGTTGTACTATAGCCGCACTTTGCCTTGCAATTGCTGAAGCTACTACTGTTGGGATAAGTTAATTATAATATTCTTTGAAACATAGTTATTCAACATGTATACAAACTGACTCTCATGAAAGCATTACATTGAATTATTTTACAACTTGCATCTTTAAGTCAACTAATGTAAATAACATACATCTACTAAATTCTATTACAATACATGATACCCTAAAATTAGTATTATTTATGATAACATTACAATTCAACGCTAACTCAATATGAAGATAAAATTTCCTCATTAAATTCATACCAAGCAACCAACACATTCACACAAACATTGTACACTTGTATCTATTTATCATATCTAGGGCTGGTCAAAGGATCTCAAGTCTTGATCCTTAGAAACCCCTTAGAAACCAACCTGACTCGAAACCGGGACAAGGAATGATCAACATCTTAGAACCATAACCAGACCCTTATATCAATAAAAAAATATAGTTTAGGGCTGTTCAGGGCTGCAACATATCATGTTTAAAGGGTTACTTTTGGTTCAGCTATAAAACGGGCCAAATAGAATCGAATAAAGAGCTTTTGACCTTGCTAAAACACTGTTGCTGCAGTGACCAGTGTGAGAAAACCTTTTGGCAGTGTGTACAGACCATTTCCAGTCTTTAGTCTTTATCATTTTGGAAATCAGTTTCAACAGACTATTTCTGTAGCCTGCATTCCTTCACCATTTTGTACTCTGCACTCTTTCATCATTTTCTACCATCTAAAAAGGATTCAAAAGGTTGATTTCAAATGTAAGAAATAGCTACTGGTTTGAAAAAAAAGTGGGAAAAATATAAAGAGAAATAACTATCAAGTCAAAAATAGAATTGAGTTAATTAAGTAATTTAAAAAACTATCATGCAACACGAATGGGTTGGGCAGGTTGGATAACGGGTCAAATTACAAACGCTTCTTTTTTCCTTTAATTGAAGGAATATTTTTACATAATTAGATCCTTAAACATGATTGTGTAACCTATTTCGTTACAATGAAAAAAAATAATAGAACCATAGGTCAAATGGTAAGAAAGTTATTTGGTGTATACATATGCCAAGAAAAAATAATGAAGATGTCACATAATTAAGATCCTTGATGTTTACCTGAGAAAAGTAATAATAAATATGTTATATACAAGGATGAATTGGAATATTTCACAAATAAGTATAATAAAATAGATGGTTTGTGGCAGATGAACTAAGGTACTGATCAAATCAATGATGAGCTTCATTTTGTGTTTTTGGCAAACTGAAGTGGGCAGCCTTCTGAGTTCAATGGGGGTGTACTCAACATAAATATAGCCTATTTTTAGTTAAAAAAAAACATTAATCTTGCCATTACAATTTTATAAGATCCATCCTTACCCAATCATATTTCCACCCCTAATAATTTTGGTTTCATTAACACTAACATACCCAATAATAGCCATGCTACCGAGTCACCGGAACCTCGAATGAAACTGAACCTCAAATGAAACTCTACTAAACATGTAAAAAATCTTCCTAAATGAAAGGATAAGAGAAATCAAAGCCAACAATCTTCATAGAACATAGTAGTTATCAATATTATCACCCAACCATACCTTCACTCGAACAAAACATTTAACTTTGGTGCAAATTCATTAATTAAATAAGACAGATGGCCAAACCTTAGTAACAGTTAGCATTCTCCTAAGCAAAAATCTAAAGAGAACATAGTAGCTATCCACATTATCACCCAACCAAACTTTCACTCGAACAAAAATGCAAAACCAAGAATAATTTACCTTTTCTGTTTTCCGATTATTAGGGAATAAACGTTTATTATGTTCCGGGGCATTGAGAATTGTATGTGATGTATGGATCGTATAAACAACAAAGAATGATCAAACAAGTTTGCTTTAGGTGCGGAATCCCTAAAACAATCACAAAATAATAGTCAAACAGATCAAAACACGTAAATCATCATTTCAAAGCTTTTTCATTAATTAGAAACTCAATTACACGTTTACAGATTGAAACAAACAGGGTAAGAACGTGAATTAAGCTAAATAAACTTCTAGAGAGAGAATTAGAAAGTGGAGGGAATAATATGACTCAAAGTAACATTCAAAAAATCAGCTTGACTATATATAGACTGCACATTCGCCCAAATGGTTCGTGCGAATGTGCAGGTTCGACCAAATCACCAGGTCGAACCAAGCCATACATAAAGACTATTCTACGTTCGACCAAAAACCACTCCTTCGCACCTTTAGATTCTCCTTCGACCACATGCTTTTCTTCCTTCGCACCTTCGATAATTCACAAAACAAGTTTATTGAACAATCCGAAGCACTAGTCGCACAATTGCATCTACAAGAATGGATGCATAGAACCATCCCAGGCAAACCAATCAGCATAAGGCTGCATATATGGCAAAAAGTTAAAACAAAATGGGCCATAGAAGACATGAGTTACTAATAAAAATCAGATATTTGTTTCAGGGACTTGGTTTAAAAAATTGTGAGGCGCTCCGAGGCAGTATGGTTCAAAAATCCGAGTCGCGAGGGGAGAGCTTCACATATGTGAGGCGCCCAAGGTAAAAAAATTAAAAAAATATTTTAACAAGTCAATACGACATATTCTACTTGTTAATTAATGCTAAACACAAAAACATAATTATAAAATACACTTAAACACTTTATTAAAACATACATTGAAGCCAAAACACACTTAAAAATCTTTAAAAATACCCTGATTTTGACTGAGGCGGCACCTCATGCCTTAGGCGCGAATCATTATGAGCGCCTCAGGCCAAAAAATGCGCTTTTCCAAGCGCCTCGGGCACTTTTTCAAAACCAAGCTCCGGGAACTTGCAGAAAGAAGCGTAGTTATGAATTAACCGTGGAGGATTGGAGGACGGTAGCTGTCAACGGTGTTATCACCTTAAGTCACCTGAAAAGGCAAAAAAACCCATTTGAGTAAAGATCAAAGGCCAAACAGGGTCATCCGTAAAATAACTCAACAAAGTCAGAACCAATATTTGGAAAGAAATAACCATAAAGATTTTAGTACCAGGATATTACCTTTAGTATTTTCATACTATACGACCTAACTTACTTTTACCCGTTACTTTATCTGCATATTACCTTTAGTATTTCCATACTTCTGGTTATTCAGGCCAGCCTAAGCATCTTATTTTCCAGTTAAGACAAGCCTTCAAAATAGCAAGCTGTCAAGTGTTGTAGATCTGTCATCGACATTGCCATCAAGATAAACATACAACTCGTTTTCCTACAAACAAACCTTAATCATTTGAGTTCTTTCTTTTCTTGAGAACTACTATAGAAAATCAAAAGAACAATGGGTCGACTTGAATTAGCTTATATCTATAATGGCTCTAATGGGTCATGGAAAAAATTAATCAAAATAGTTTATATGGTTGAAATTTTTTATGAGATTGATGTAGAATTAATTGCGAAATACTATTTAGTGCATGTGATAATAAATAAAAGAATCTCTATATTTAGTGCAGATATGGCCTTATGAAAGTGACCCAAATAAAGAATCTCTATATTTTGCACAGATCACTTATTTAAGCTATACAAAAATCATGATATATCATTATCTGCGTGCAAGTTTTTAAATGTTAGTTTCAACTATTCTAAAAAAGTATTGTTTTCTCAAATAAAAAAGTTTAGACATAAACTGCAATGAGTACATACAGGGTATAAACATGATAAAAAGTTTTACCATGCACAAATTAAGCATAAAATATAGATAAATGGTTGAACAAGAGTATGGTTTTGCTGTAATGAAACAATAAAAATTTTCCTTTTCTTAAACAATTTGATACTCAAAAGCTAAAAAAAGAAAATAAAATAAAAGCTAAAAAGAGAATCACAAAGCAAAATGAAAGTAAGGATAGAAAAACCACCATATAAGTCATGTGGGTAACAAGGTTAGACAAACTTCAGAATAAAGTAGACTTGTTCTAGAAATCTTATTGTCCTCCGGTCTGTTGGTATGTATTTGTTGAACATAACGGCTTCATACTTCACCTGGAACCGCTTCATTGAATCATCCTTCGTTGTGGATATTGATAAATCTGAGATAAACATATGTTATCTATATATTTTGAAAAGAGGAAACCAAAATCATAACTTACTTGTAGCTTAAACAAGATATCTGAGATTTCTAAGTGGATGATTGATTCCATGATGAAATTTAAGAAGACCGGGATAGCTGTGAGATGAACTTCAGACTCATGATGACATAGATTAGCATTACGGTTACATCTCAAACAACAAACGAATATTCATGGTTTGACTTCTGAAGGTCAATTTTATAGCATTAGGTTCTTTCAACAACTTTTATAAAGCTTAATGCAGTTCGCAAACTTTTATTTAAACAGACAACAAATCAAACCACATATAATGAGACCTGAAAATAATACCTTAGTATCAAGCTAGTGGCTCATCCACAATGCAACCAACATCAATCTTATCGGCCATTCGGGTTTAATCTAATCGCCATCATGTACCTTTTTTGTCATATCTAATAGACGATTTAGTATAAAAAAAAGTTCATGGAAAAGAATAAAGAAGGTTAACGGGTCAACCAACCTCAACCTTTTTAACCTTGAGTAAAAGATGTTCTTTCTGACCAAAAACCTCAAACCTTCAATGTAGCTAGAAAACAAACCGTTCCATCTTCATGTACAACAAAACAACCAAAATATATATAAAAAAAAGGACCATAGATCTAAGAAAATTTGAGCAAAAAATAAAAATCAAACGTACCTGGATCTTTTTCCCAACTAAAAATGAGTATCGCTAATACTAACGTTTTTTAGTCACAAATAAACATTAGTACCAACGATTTCAGTACAGTGCGTTCATACAAGATTCAGATCTGCATCAAAATCACACATCTAACTGATTTTTGTACAAAATCAATACATATGGAACCAAACTCAGACTATAATAAGTAAAACAAATGATTATTGGTACCAAAAATTTCACAAAATCATCCTGTTGTAAGAAATCAACACAAAGTATGACTTACCTAGTCGACTCTTCTTCGATCTGTTGAAATAGTCATCGATCCTGTGACAAATGAACTTTTAGTTTTCGTCAGGGATTTGAATGACGAAATAGTTTTCAAAATCAATGCAGAGTAGTGTGATTTACCATGAAGAATCTGCTGAATCCGGTGACAATCGTGGTGAAATCGTGATGCTCTTGAGTTTGCAGAGAGAACCGTAAGGTGTATCTGAATGGGCGCGGTAGTATTTGATAATGAAATGAATGAAACCCTAATGTGTATCTATCCCATGTTTGTTTTATAAAGGGGTTGTACATAATGCATCATAACTTGCACCCTTTTAAAGTTTAAGAGTTTTGTGCAATGAAGGATTCTATAATATGCTTTTGAGGATTGTACATTTAAAGAAAGTGGCAAATGACCATTTTTGCCCTTCCTATATGCTTATTAATATAGTATAGATATATATATACATACATATATATATATATATATATATCTGTAACCGGTAAGTATTGCTGAGGGGATCATGTTTTTAAAGTGGTTTTTTTATCTAGGAGGGAAAAGCGGGATCTTGTGGCTTCTAGGAAATTGGTCTCCTAGGCGGTCAAGGCGATGACTTTTGATTACTATGGTAACATCTATACCTAGAATTCACATGGTTTGTATTTATTTTCTATTTTAGAAATATCTCTGAACTTAGCATAATATTAACATTCTCATGTTTGAGGCTTAGTAGAGCAAGATTATTTTGTAGTAATATTAATATTGGAATAATTAAGCTATTTTGCAAACCTTTGGTCTCGTAATTTTCAGTGTTCAGTTTGGGAGAAGAATTTAAGAAAGGAGTTGACTACTTGGTTTCTTGATATCTGGTTTGTATCATTTTGTTTATCGAGTCAGTAAGTTTTCACATTTGAATATTTATTTATCAAGGTTTTCCGGGTTTAAAAATCTCAAGTATCGTCTTTCTTTCAGGAAATTGTTGTTAAACTGCTGATATAAGCACAATGAAACATATTGTAAATGAGTCACATATTTCAAACGATCCACATATTCCAAACGAGTCACGTATCACAAATGGGTCAATTGTTACTTCAGCGGCATTTTTTATAGTGATTTGGTCAAACTCAAGGATAAGCGTAGTTTAGGATTATTATAAAAGTTACAACAACTTAAATTCAAAAGTCAATATCCTCTTCTACCTCAAACTAAGTGCCACTATTGTAATGTTCAGCGAGTTATTTCTTTGGAGTGACCAATACGACCAATACGTATTGATTTCAAATAAGGTTTAGTTGATAATGGAAATAGGTAGTTTTTGTTTCTTTACGTGTCACAGTAAAAATATTGCATGTATCCCCTTTTTTTTCTTTTGTAATACATATGTTGTATAAGATCACTTATATACCATAATAATTATAGTGGAACCTTACTACCACACTTTAGTTTACTATGTTGCTGTTCTTTGCTCATCGAACCTCGAACCTCGAACCTCGAACCAGCCCACCGGAACCACCCACCTTCGTCGTACCTTCGTCCTGTTCGTCTAGTAGAGAGAGAGAGAGAGAGGTAGGTGTATGTGTGTGTGTGTGTGAGAGAGAGAGAGAGAGAGAGAGAGAGAGAGAGAGAGAGATTAAAGTGATGGATTTTGAATTATGACTTTTTTTTTAAAAAAAATTTGAAACATAAAAAGGTGTGTGGGTAGGTGTGGGTGTGAGGTGGGTGTGGGTGGGGTAGGGGATGTGATAAAATGACTTTGTTGCCCTTTATTATTAAAATGATACTATGCATATGTGTCATTTTCTTATTGGTCTACATGAGTTCTTGAGTTCTCGCAACTCAAAGGAGTTTTCAGAATATCCGGATCTTATATATATATATATATATATATATATATATAGTGGACGTATAGGGAGGAAACCCTTCCAAAATGAAAAACTCCTAGAAACCAATTGAGTGGAACATATTCATCCACATCAACCACTCTAATATAATATGTTTTATTAAGTGTGAGGGTATTTTAGACAATTACAATTTCACCTCTTTCTCTCTCCTCTATCCTGATATATATATATATATATATATATCTATTCCCCCCTCTTTCATTTTATTTTTTAAAATCTAGTCTCTCTCATCCCCTCTCTCTATTTCAAAATCAACAGATCTAGATCTGGAAAACACCACAACGCTCATCTAGAATTACCACCAAAACCAAAACCAACATCACCACTGCCACCAACCGCCGCCTCATCCCCCCGTTTTCCTCTTGTTCGTCTTCATCAGTAGAACACTCAGAATCAAAACCATCAAACCTTACAACACTCGGTCGCTGGAACCTCACAACACTCTGTAAGCTATTATAATAAAATATTTTTTCAAATCTGTTATAATAAAGTCTTTTACTGTTGAAGACGGTGGTTCACCGTCACCGTCTGTGTCTCAGTAGGTGTTTTATTTTGTTGTTGTTGTTGTTGGGTTGATTTATGTTTTTATTTTGTTGATTTGTGTTTTTGCTGAAATGAGACTTGGGTTGATTGGATTAAGAGTGTTTGTTTGTAAGATGGGGTGGGTAGGTATAGAGAGGGGGAAACAGAGAGAAGGGGTTTATATAGAGACAAACATTAAAAGGATTTGAGATTTGAATCGTTTGCTTTATTTGTTTTCGTTTTTTTTCTTTCTTGTCTTTCAAAATTTTTTCTAAACTGGAATTTTGTGATATTAAAACAAAAGAGATGAGATATGAGTCTGAAAACTATGGGGTTTGATGGTTTACGTAGTGATGGTGGTGGATAGTTAATGATGGGACTATGATAGTGATGGTGGTAGGGTCCATATGTGGACCAAATTACGTGCATTTAGTATATCTATTTTTCTATCTCCATCTATTAATATATCTATTAATTATATATTATAAAAATTACATGATTTTATTTTTTCGTGCCAAATTACCTGCATTTAATTTTTAACTTCTATCCCTCAACTTATTATTATTATTATTATTATTATTATTATTATTATTATTATTATTATTATTATGTTTATGTTAGTATATGCTTACACACGTTAATGATGCTAACACATTCTAGTATATGCCCAACTAACAGGGGTTAGGATCCATATGACATACGTTATTTTCAGTAAAACATATATTTTATAACATGCTAACACATGCTACTGATGTCTTTTATTATATTGTATATTTGCATGAATGTGAGGATAATTTTTTGGTATATGGATTTTTGGATCAGTTCTGATTTGATTTTTAAATTTATTATTATTTGATTTCAAACCCTATAAATCGTATTTTTGAGTAGTTGTATTTGTTTATACACATGTTGGTGATGCTAACACATGCTAGTATATCCCTAACTAACAGGTGTTAGGGTTCATATGACATACGTTAGTATATGCCTAACTAACAGGTGTTAGGGTTCATATGACATATGTTAGTATATGCCTAACTAACAGGTGTTGTTTATACACATGTTAGTGATGCTAACACATGCTAGCATATGCCCAACTAACCGATTTTGGGGTCCATATGACTTACGTTAGTGTATACCCTACTAACATGTGTTAGGGTTCATATGACATACGTTATTTCAGTAAAACATATGTTTTAGAATACATTACACATTTCAGTGATGTCTCATTATGTTCCACTAACATGTGTTAGGGCTCATATGACATACGTTAGTATATGCCCCACTAACATGTTAACTTCATATGACATACGTTATTTCAGTAAAACATATGTTTTAGAATACATTACACATGTCAGTGATGTCTCATATGACATGTGTTAGCGTTCATATGACAAACGTTATTTCAGTAAAACATATGTTTTAGAATACATTACACATGTCAGTGATGTCTCATTATGTGTTTTGGAGAGCCCAACTAACACGTGTTATCGTTTTTGTAGGTGAAGAGATGTTTTGTGTTAAAGATGAAGATAGGTATCAAGAACGAAGCATAGCAAGATTTTTTTATGTTGTCATGATAGTTTTTTTTGTCATTCACAAATAATTATGTTTATATTAAACGTTTTTAATACGTTTTTAGTATTGATTGCAATGATCGTTTTTATCGTTTCTGAAATAAATATACATTTTATGTGTTCTTTTATTTTGTTATTTTTAGTACATGTCTATTAACACATGTTAGCGATGTCTCACACGAGGTCAGAATTTTGTATCACAACACTAACGTATGTTAATATTGGTGCTGGAAAAAGTATCAAATCAACCTTTTAAAACCTAGGATTCAGAAGTGTCAAATCTCATGTTTAAAATTACCTTAATGCTCTTAATTATATTTTTTATTAGATTGGCCCACATGCTTTATGATTATTATAATCAAATAGTCATGGACCATTGATCAAGCTTGATCAATGGTCATAAGAGAGTTTGCAAGGTTTTTCCAAAAGATAGGGTTTCCATATTATCCACACCATATATATATATATATATATATGTCAATTTCTTGAGGAATTTTTGGATTTTGAGCTTTACACATCTAATTTGATTTTGTTTATGCAAGGGTTTACAAGAACAATGGTTATGATCATAACGTTATGTGTTGAACGGCTTATAAGTAAATTCTAAAAAATCTAAATGGCATACAGGTTGGTGTATGAATGTTAACATTTCAGACGGTGTATAGAGGTGGGGGAGGACGTGAGCAAGTCTACATTGGAATGCGAACCTTTATCCCAAGAATTAGTCTTTCCTCCTATGATAAGAAAATTCATTTTAAATTTAACAAAAGACAATTCCCCCTAGCTTTGTGTTTCGCAATGAAAAAAATCAAAAGTCAAGGACAATCCTTATCTAGAGTTGGCTTCTATTTGAAGGATCCTATTTTTACTCATGGACATTTTTATGTTGCGCTATCAAGAGTAAATAATCGAGATGGACTGAAGATAACTAGTGAGATGCCCACGCGATGCGGCGGGGCAACACACATATCGGTGATTTTAGGGGTGCATGGGCGGATTCGATTAACTTCGGTTAAGCTCAGAATCATAACCATAATGAAAACTAAGTTAGTTATAAAATATGTGATTCTAACCTAGTTGGTTAATAAAAAAAAAAATATATCTTAGGTGTATTAGATTATGTTACATGAAGTTAGTATTAAAAATTACTTTGCCCCTCACTTTACAAGGCAATTGATCTTAAACTTTTCTTGAACTAACATAAATAGCATTGATATTTAAGCCCTGGACAAAAAGTTTTGGTTAACTCACACCTACATAAACACTATATCCAACAAATAAAGATTTAAAAGTAAGATTAACCGGCCTATAGTTGTTATACAAATAAAGAAAAAAGAGTAAGTTTCTATATATTCAATGACATTTTTTTTTCTACGTTTTATATAAATTATCTACAGGCTTGTTATTTTAAATTTAAATTTATAACCTTGGCGTATTTTAATTCAATTGTAACTTGTGTATCAATAAGCAGTAGCATTAATTCAAGAAATTTTTAATATAAAATGTATGAGAAGTTTAATACATAAACAAATAGAGAGAAAAAAAAATTATACAACCACCAAAACATTATATTAATCAAACACCAAACCCATTAGCAAGTAAGCTAAACAAGAATGGACATACATCACAAGCCAGCAAAACATATAAATAAATTACGTAGCTGTGACATCCGTCACTTTTCCTTTTTATTTTTATAAGTAATAATAATAATAATAATAATAATAATAATAATAATAATAATAATAATAATAATAATAATGATAATAAAAATTCAGATTTTATATAGTCATTATATATGCATTTTTTTTTTATCTAGTTAACCAAACCATACCCAAACCATAACCTAAGCCCAACCCATTAACATCCTCCTTCCTTCCCTTCCTTCATTCCCTGTACACGTGCAGCTGATTCAACAGATATTGAGCCCAGATAGACGAGCCCAAACATTCCAACCCACACTTTACTCGGCCCACTGTTCCCCTTAACAAAAAAAAAAATTGATCATCCCTGGACTCGAACCCAGATCAAACACAAGACACACACGCGCATAACCATCCGGGCTACACCCCACGTGTGTTTGTTTTCCAGGCCAATAAAATTTTATACTCGCTTTAGCTCCTGTCTGTCCCTTTCCTTTGATCGCTGATGCGTGATTTCAGCATCACAATTATTTGATTTATCAATCAACTAAACAAACATGGTAAATACTCATAATTGTTCGTTAATTCAGAATGATAGTCAACACACTTAATAATCACGCAAGAATTGTTTAAAAAGCTTACCAATTTTACAAAATCTAACGCGTATTATTAAAAACCCGGTCAATCCTTCCTAAACCACGAATCGGACACGAACATTATAAATTAAACCCTCCTGGACAATTCTTAGATGCCGAATAACAAACCCTCACATCAAATACTCTGTTTCGTTCGCTTAATCTTGCATAATCGTAACGTTTGACTTTTTGGGTTGACTCGTGTTCTTGCTTCAATTCGGCTAGGTAAGAATCAATCCCTTCTAAGTTTTTAATCTTTGATATGTTCCGACCACTAACCCTATGAATTCAGGAGTTCTTGGTCGATGATTTAACGATTAGAAATTCTAGGGTTCTAAGATAAGAATTGGGGAAGATGACTCCTTGCAAATCATATACATATTTAAAACGATCTGAGAATAACCACCAACTGACCTATAGATCAGTTGGTGGTACCCTTGTTGGTTAAAGTCTAGAACCGGGTCTGACCCAGGTTCAAACCTCACAAAACACCATTCTTTTTTTTTTTTTGAAACCTTCTTTCTTTTATATTTATTGTTTTATCTTTCAAGTTAATTTTAAAATACTAAATCTATATTATAAATTCTACAAAATTTATCCTTTGTTGTATAAACAATAAAACTTGTTATAAAATTTTTAGATTTCCAAAAATTATTTATTTAATATATATTATTAATAATACAAGTTTATTCATTTTTATTTATAAAATTCAATAAAAAAAACATCTAAACAATTTTATTAAATCTCACAAAAATTATCCTAAACTTGTATATTCTTAAACATTTCAGAAATTATTTTTATTTCAGAAAATCCGTTTATTTTATATTTTTAATTATTTTTTGTTAGTTTTAGTCATAAATAATTCATAATAAATTCATTTTAAAATATTTTTGCGCCAAAATTTAACATAAATTATTTCTATCCATTTAGAACAGAAATACAATTTATAATCTAAAAATTTCTTTAATTTTAATATTTTTAAATATTAAAGTTATATTTTGACAAATTGAAATAAATAGATTAAATATCCTATTTTTCAAGAAAATAATTTTATAAAAATTATTTTCACACTTAAAACTTTATATTGTGACCATATTTGATTTAAAGTTTACTCAAAGACTTTTTGTTTATTTATTTACCAAATTTCTCTTATTTATTAAACGTTTAATTTATTAACCAAATAAATACTTATCCCCAATTCGAAGCCCTAGAAAATACTTATAGACCATATAGACTTAGACTTATTTGTTACATTATACATAGGGTGATACTTGGCAACGTTGGATTATACTTATTCAATTACACAAGACTTACCACCTTGCTAAGGTGAGTATTACTTATCCCCTTTTTCGCTTTTACAACTTTTGGGGTGATTCATGCACAAGTATACAAAACTTTCATACTCATTTACACATACATTTTTATTCCTTTACAATTCATATACGTGTCTTGTTTATCTTTGTGCTTATGTTTGAACATGAACGTAGCTTACATACAAAATCATACATTTAGACATAACTTATGTTATGGTGCTCTTTACACTCAGACGTAACTTATGTTACGGTGCTCATTTAGACATAACTTTGTGTTATGGTGCTCTTTTAGACTCACACGTGTTGAGGTGCTCATTATCAATTACATTGTACAACTTTACATGTGATCTTTGTCTTGTTTGGTTACTTGCGTGTTTACATAATGCCTTGGTGATACTAGACACATGAATTGTACTACTGTTCAAAACTTATACTATACGTACAAAACTAAGTAGTACTCACCAACATCATATGTTGACAAAATTATTTTTGTGCATGTTTCAGGATAAGCTGCTTAACGCTTCACATAGGACTTTGGACTTAGATTAAATCAATCAATTATCTTTATTTTGTTGTCTTGTATTTAATTTCACATGTTGTAAAACAATATTCAATAATCATATATTTACATTTTAGTACCATGAGCTTTTGAACAATCGTGACTACGTGGCACCTCGATGATTCCGCCATCGGTTGGGGTGTTACAGATTGGTATCAGAGACATGGTTATAGGGAACTAGGTTATTAGATAAAATGGCCTAGACTATAACCGAACTTCAACTTTCATGCATAATATTTTCTTAATTACCCTACCCCTCATTTCCTTCCACTTTCTTCCTCTATCTTTCCCTCCTTCTCTCTCTTCTTTCTCCTCATCTTTCATCATGGTGCATAGAGATGGTGTCCTACAAGGAGTGAAAGGTCTACATCATCATGGAACAGGAGCAGTACCTATCATGAAGACACTCTTAGGCGTGATGCCTACTCTTATTTTTTGCTCCTTCAAAGTTGTTGAACTTTAATGAGTGTGATAAGGACACGTGCAATCTGGAAGTGTGGACGCCTGTACACTGGGTTTTCTGGCATAGGCAAGCATAGCGCATAAATCTATTTACGGACCTGTTATGCTTACCTGGGGATTCCTGGAGTGAGTGTCCACTTATAGGCTAAAGCATGTCTTCTCTTATCACCATTGGGTTCAACTCCTTTGAAAAGTCAACGTTCTTGTTGGGCTTTACAGCTAGACAAGGACACTCCAAGTATTTTATGCAAGCTTTTCAATAACACCCTCTTGTTTCATATACAATATTTTGTATTTCATTTTCATATATTGCTTACAAGTTCATACCTTCATAATCATCTGTACGGTTATACACTTACATTTTCTAACTTCATGATTATTCATTGACTACCTCATAGATGTCTACTCGCCGCATGCTCCGTGATGCCAGCCAATGCCCTGTTCGTGCTCCTGGACAACGTTCTGATCGTCGCCTCGCATCTTTAGTCGCGAGCAAATTGTTGCAGTGATCCCAAACCTTGTCAGTGAGTTAACCCAGAATAGTAACAGTGCCAACACAGGGAGTACGACTCAATTTCGGTGCACTTTCAAACACTTTAACTCCTGCAACCCCACAAAATTCACAGGTGAGGAGGGTGCTACCGGCCTCCTCCAATGGTTTGAAAGCATGGAAAGCACCTTTGTGAACAGCGAGTGTCCTGATGAACTCCGCGTTCGCTATGCTACTAGTGTCCTTCAAAAAGGGGCGCTAACCTGGTGGAATGGCGAAAAGCGCAATCGAGGAGCTGATGTTGTTTTATCTTTATCTTGGGCTGAGGTTAAGGAATTCATGATCGCCAAATTCTGCCCTAGGAACGAAATCAGGAAACTAGAGGAAGAGTTCCATGGGTTGAAACAAGACAGTGCTGAGAATCTTGCGTATAATACTCGATATCACGAACTTAGCATACTGGTTCCACACATGGTCACCCCGGTCTCTCGAGCAATCGAAAAATATATCGAGGGATTACCAGACCTGATTCAAGACGTTGTCACTGGAGGCAAAACCACTACGGTAGAAGAAGCCATCCAGCTTGCAGCCACTTTAACAGACAAACACGTAAGGAAAGGAAACTTGGTTAGGAAGGGCACCAAGACGTCTACTGAGAAAACCACCAACGCTATTGAACAATCTAAGACTGTCTTAGCAAAGGCCGCCACTGCTGCTTCGAACTCTAAGAAACGAATGGGCGATAATCAGAACCATGCTGTTGTAGATCCTATGACTCAACCCCCTATCAAGAAAGCCTACACGGGAATCCATCCTCAATGCAACACTTGCAAGTATCATCACCCTGCAAATCTTCCATGCCGTCAATGCACTAGATGTGGAAGGCTTGGACACTTTGTTACCACTTGTCGAGTAATGGTTGGGACACAGAGTAATCATCAAACAGCTGCCCAGGAACCACTACAGATTACTAACGGAAGGGCATGTTATCATTGTAGAGACCCTAACCACATACGACCTCAATGCCCTAAATTGAATAATGTAAACCGGGTGGCACATGGACGAGCTTTCAACATCAATTTCAACGAAGCAGACGATCAGGATGACGTTAATCCCACTGGCTAAGCCATGGATGGAATCTTCTTAAGACTCGAGAATCCAATACATGTGTTCTCATTTTCTTGATCCTATTAATCATTTTGTACCCAATTTTGTCGTACTCATAAGCATATAATATCTAGAAATTTCTTGCATACTATTGTATACGAACACAGATTGGAAATTTATCAAATTCGGTTACGTTTATTTTATATCGTATAAGTTTCAGACTCTACCTTACATTTTATTGAAACATTTGGTCTTGACTTCCATGAAAATCAAAATACTTATTTAATCCTACTGAGCTTTTCCAAAAAACATCATTGTTTGTCGTATGAAACTTGATTTTTCCCTTAATTTGACTATCCATTGAACATTTAATTATTCATGATAATTCCTATAGGCCACTAAGATAACACTTACACTTAATGGTTGTAATACTTACAAACTTGCTTGCATGTGTGTATTTTCCACGCAACTCAGATAAACCTTTCATTTAAAGGGCTCCTCGGACGAGTGGTAGCCCATACTTAAACACTGTTATGCTTACAAGTCATCGCAAACCAATACAATTGATCTCATTATTACGTGGCCTCATTGCATTGATAACATCTCATTGTAACTCAACGTGTTTGTTGTGTCATCTTCTTGTGAAACTTATTTGCTTTAATGTGTGTTAGATTAGGATCATAGAAGGACATAAAACCCTAATGTAAGGTGAATTGATGATTCCGGTCCGGAACGTAATCATGAATTTACAGGTGCGTTAGGGTAGTGTGAAATTCTATTAGAGTTTTTGGTAGGCGTCCAGTACGTTTTCAAGGTATCAAAGGTGTGGTGGGTTAGCTGCGGTACACCCTGTATACAAACACTAATGATGCATTGAAAGTGAAACTGGAAGTCGGACCAGGAACAAACTCTAGTTGCTTGGTAGTTCATTTACTCTTTCTATAGTCAATCATCTCATGCAATTATTTTAGGAGTCCTAAAACTTGAAGTGTAGTGATTTACTAGATTCTTACTCTCTTTACCCTTTCGAGACGAACCTAATCCAATCCTTAACTCACACCTATCAAACCTCATATCCAAATCATTCGAATTTTCCAAACCACAGTTATCTTAATTTTTACTCAAGCATCCATAACCCTATGTTTCCAATAACTTCGGGACGAAGTTTCTAAAAGTAGGGGATGCTGTGACATCCGTCACTTTTCCTTTTTATTTTTATAAGTAATAATAATAATAATAATAATGATAATAAAAATTCAGATTTTATATAGTCATTATATATGCATTTTTTTTATCTAGTTAACCAAACCATACCCAAACCATAACCTAAGCCCAACCCACTAACACCCTCCTTCCTTCCCTTCCTTCATTCCCTGTACACGTGCAGTTGATTCAACAGATATTGAGCCCAGATAGACGAGCCCAAACATTCCAGCCGACACTTTACTCGGCCCACTGTTCCCCTTAACAAACAAAAAAAATGATCATCCCTGGACTCGAACCCGGATCAAACACAAGACACACACGCGCATAACCATCCGGGCTACACCCCACGTGTGTTTGTTTTCCAGGCCAATAAAATTTTATACTCGCTTTAGCTCCTGTCTGTCCCTTTCCTTTGATCGCTGATGCGTGATTTCAGCATCACAATTATTTGATTTATCAATCAACTAAACAAACATGGTAAATACTCATAATTGTTCGTTAATTCAGAATGATAGTCAACACACTTAATAATCACGCAAGAATTGTTTAAAAAGCTTACCAATTTTACAAAATCTAACGCGTATTATTAAAAACCCGGTCAATCCTTCCTAAACCACGAATCGGAGACGAACATTATAAATTAAACCCTCCTGGACAATTCTTAGATGCCGAATAACAAACCCTCACATCAAATACTCTGTTTCGTTCGCTTAATCTTGCATAATTGTAACGTTTGACTTTTTGGGTTGACTCGTGTTCTTGTTTCAATTCGGCTAGGTAAGAATCAATCCCTTCTAAGTTTTTAATCTTTGATATGTTCCGACCACTAACCCTATGAATTCAGGAGTTCTTGGTCGATGATTTAACGATTAGAAATTCTAGGGTTCTAAGATAAGAATTGGGGAAGATGACTCCTTGCAAATCATATACATATTTAAAACGATCTGAGAATAACCACCAACTGACCTATAGATCAGTTGGTGGTACCCTTGTTGGTTAAAGTCTAGAAACGGGTCTGACCCAGGTTCAAACCTCACAAAACACCATTCTTTTTTTTTAAACCTTCTTTCTTTTATATTTATTGTTTTATCTTTCAAGTTAATTTTAAAATACTAAATCTATATTATAAATTCTACAAAATTTATCCTTTGTTGTATAAACAATAAACCTTGTTATAAAATTTTTAGATTTCCAAAAATTATTTATTTAATATATATTATTAATAATACAAGTTTATTCATTTTTATTTATAAAATTCAATAAAAAAAACATCTAAACAATTTTATTAAATCTCACAAAAATTATCCTAAACTTGTATATTCTTAAACATTTCAGAAATTATTTTTATTTCAGAAAAACCATTTATTTTATATTTTTAATTAATTTTTGTTAGTTTTAGTCATAAATAATTCATAATAAATTCATTTTACAATATTTTTGCGCCAAAATTTTACATAAATTATTTCTATCCACTTAGAACAGAAATACAATTTTTAATCTAAAAATTTCTTTAATTTTAATATTTTTAAATATTAAAGTTATATTTTGACAAATTGAAATAAATAGATTAAATATCCTATTTTTCAAGAAAATAATTTTATAAAAATTATTTTCACACTTAAAACTTTATATTGTGACCATATTTGATTTAAAGTTTACTCAAAGACTTTTTGTTTATTTATTTACCAAATTTCTCTTATTTATTAAACGTTTAATTTATTAACCAAATAAATACTTATCCCCAATTCGAAGCCCTAGAAAATACTTATAGACCATATAGACTTAGACTTATTTGTTACATTATACATAGGGTGATACTTGGCAACGTTGGATTATACTTATTCAATTACACAAGACTTACCACCTTGCTAAGGTGAGTATTACTTATCCCCTTTTTCGCTTTTACAACTTTTGGGGTGATTCATGCACAAGTATACAAAACTTTCATACTCATTTACACATACATTTTTATTCCTTTACAATTCATATACGTGTCTTGTTTATCTTTGTGCTTATGTTTGAACATGAACGTAGCTTACATACAAAATCATACATTTAGACATAACTTATGTTATGGTGCTCTTTACACTCAGACGTAACTTATGTTACGGTGCTCATTTAGACATAACTTTGTGTTATGGTGCTCTTTTAGACTCACACGTGTTGAGGTGCTCATTATCAATTACATTGTACAACTTTACATGTGATCTTTGTCTTGTTTGGTTACTTGCGTGTTTACATAATGCCTTGGTGATACTAGACACATGAATTGTACTACTATTCAAAACTTATACTATACGTACAAAACTAAGTAGTACTCACCAACATCATATGTTGACAAAATTATTTTCGTGCATGTTTGAGGATAAGCTGCTTGACGCTTCACCTAGGACTTTGGACTTAGATTAAATCAATCAATTATCTTTATTTTGTTGTCTTGTATTTAATTTCACATGTTGTAAAACAATATTCAATAATCATATATTTACATTTTAGTACCATGAGCTTTTAAACAATCGTCACTACGTGGCACCTCGATGATTCCGCCATCGGTTGGGGTGTTTCAGTAGCTAAGAGAAGTTTTTTTCTTCTTTGAACATCAAATGTTGCACCCACTGTACTATTACACCAATAATTGTAAATTACACTCTTACCAAGGTTTGAACCTTGAATGTCCCCAATAAAAGACATATACCTCTACCAAATGGGCTAGCCCCACAATTACATGTTTCAAAGGTATTATGAAGTTGAACCAATCTACCCATGATGACTCCCAATTCCTTAAACGGTGTTTAAACCAATTAAAACATATTCTTTTCACTTCACCATTTTGAATGTTGAAGTTTTCTTATTATTGAACACCTTTTCCAATACGTGAGACAAAAGGATTGACTTTAGGATTTATTAAGAACTTGTATTTTCAAATATATGTTATTAACTAAATACGCTTACAAATAAGTCATCAGAATCTGCATCTTTGGCCTCTTCAATGAAATCTGCTGCAATATTAAATCTGAAATGAGCAGGAAGATCACGAGGGTATCATTAGTGACCAAACATCTCTAATAAAATAACAAAATGATAATTATTTCAAATAAATACAACTACATCATTGACTCTAAAAAGATTATTGTGAATCATCAATCCTCTTGATTTAATAAATATAAGAATCTCAATTAACAATGTGTGCATAAAAGACTGTTCTGCCACACTTTCTAGTGATGATATTTTGTCTAACAAGTCCATGTCTTTACCCTTCCCTTATCTGCATCCTTGATGAGGTAAAACATGAATGACGTTACATAAAACAAATAAAACCAATGAAGTAAAGAAATTCCTAAATTAAAATTAGCAAGGCAGAAAACTTTATTGACTTCTTGGGTTTGGCGAAGAACAATAATTTATAAGAGTTTGTTCTCTCTTCAGTTTCCTCAAGTAATTATTAGATCATTTAAGTTTCTAAGGAGTTGCACCACTTCAAGTTCTTTTAAATGTTATCATGTTACAAGTATATGATAATTAAAGACTATTGCTTTCTTCTCAAAATTTAATGGAATGATATTTATTAAATTGGTTTTTATTTCAATATTAATTTTTTTATTAAATACTATAATTTATTATTCCTAAAATGTTTCCATTTAGAGTCTTAAAATTGTTGTAAGATATATATATATATTAGTATAGTTTATAAAAAAAGTATTGTGGGCGTGACACTCAACATCATATGGTTAACTCAAAAATTAAGCAACCTTATTCAATTGCAATTTCCATGAAAGAAAAAAAATAAAGGAATAAAGGTCATTAATCTTATTTATTGGTTAAGAAATGAAGAGACAAAACAAAATATTAAAAAATAAGAAATCAAAGTTTTTATTATTGCTTTAATTTATATTTTCATATTTACCCCTAGATTATTAGAAAATTTACAAAACAAACCTTCTATATTGATGATCACTTAAATTTTGAAATTGATAGACAATTTTTCCCCTAAACTAACCTCATTTACTATTGTACCATAAGCATAAACACTTGTATTTACTTAAATTTTACCGCCATCCCTCTTAGATGCTTTATAAACTAACCTCATTTACTATTGTACCATAAGCATAAATACTTGTATTTACTTAAATTTTACCGTCATCCCTCTTAGATGCTTTATATATAGCATAGATAATTATAATGAACAAAAATGGTAGCGTACGAACCAAACACCAAATGTTGTACACAAGGAAACATTTTGAGGTTTATGAATAACTTTATGATATTTTGATTTTTAAGGTTTCTTAATATTCCTTCAAAAGTCTTAATAGTGAAATTTGTTTTTTTTTTTTTTTTTTTTTTGTATTTTCGAAAAGCATATTTAATCCCTTTAAATGTTCATGTTCATTTGGCTTTCATTAGAATAAATATGGTGTTATTCTTTTCATTCTGGTCGTTGTTTATGAATTTGTCTTCAAATCAAATCTTTATTGGTCGATATATCCATCATTGCATTACATGAAAAGCCTTATATGATTTTCTTGCATTCAATCAAAATCCATACCAATTAGAATACCTAATATTCAATAAGTAAAACAACTTGCATGCTGTTGTAAAACAATGGCCTACTAGCATATAAAATTAGAACTATGAACAAAGATTAGAGGAAGATTTAGAGAGGGATAGAAGATAGAAGTCTTATTCATTGAGTGTGTGTATGATACAATATACATGAGCCACTATTTATAGGCTATACAATTAATGCCAACATAATGAATAGATGTAGGTTATGTATGTGGAGAGTCACCATATTATTAGTGCATTCATAACACTCCCCCTTGACTATCCACATAATGTAATAAAATAATACACAATTCTTATAATACGCTTGTTGATGCTGCCTCGTTAAAAACCTTGCTAGGAAAACCCAGTGGGAAAAAAACCATAGCTAAGAGAAAAAGAGTGAAGCGCGTATTAACTCCCACCGATATTTTGGATCAGGTATGTTGCCTCGTTAAAAACCTTTTAACAAAACCCGATGGGACAAAACTTAGTGAAGGGAAAAAGAGTGCAACGTGTCGAATACTGCTCCTCATTTTAATATGTATCATTTGAAAGATGGTGTCGATCTTCTAAGAAAGTTGCTCAAAGTTTTGTAGTCAATGATTTGTATTCTTGATCACTTGACGTGAAAATCTTTAAGTTGAATCATTGATGTAGGATCTTCATTCCAGAATTTTAGTCCCTGTTCTTGTAAGTGCAATTCTTTAAGTTGAACTAATGTTGCCTCCTCTCGTAAATAAATGTCACAAGATCAACAAATGTGATGTGTTATATTCCCTGTGTTTACAAGACTAACCAAACTTGTTTGCATGGGTTAGTGAAATATAATCAAATATCGCTCATACCTGAAGTATTTGTTTTAATTCATTCTGGTGTCTCCTCGCTTGAAATAGACTATATTATGATAATAAGTTCATGTGGAAGATATAATAATCATGCATAACTAGCAGGACATATATATATATATATATATATATATATATATATATATATATAACTATGGTACTTCTAGAGTGAAAATCTCTACTTTGGTAGAAGATGAAATGAATAATTTTCCATATCAAGTAATTGGACAACCTTTAATGCACTTTAAATATGAGCGCTATTTCCATTGTAAAATGTCCCACCATCTTTTCAAGATATACTTTGATGGATTGGTGAACATATCATTACATATATACTTGAATCGTAGGTCAAGCAACAAGTGCACTATGTCAAGGAATTTTAAAAATCCCCATTTTAAAATTTTCACAGAGTCTTTCGATAATGCTCAGACATCCTCACTGTAAACTGCGAGTGAACTTTTAAGAGAGAAATTTTGATAAAAGCTGGATAATACTATCAAACTTATTAATTGGGATATCTCATGAGTTGTACAACACTCATTGTGACACCCGGCATGTTCGGCTTAAACATATTAGTAACATCTAAGTCTACCATAGCGAGAAACGTTTATAAACAAACTTAACTGGGTTAGTTGAGTCGGGTCAAGTTAGGATTGTCCAGGGTACAATGATCTGGAGGATCATTGGGAGTCGTTTTGGTAATACACTAGTACCGGGTTCCGTTGTTGGTGACATTACATGAACTAATTAAGTATATGCGTAGATTATGGGTCGTGTGGTGGATTATATACATAGATGTGTTTAAATGATGTGTAAATGATTATCTGTGCTTAAATGTGTTAAATATAGACTAAGGATGCATGCTTATGGGTTAAGATGTGTTAGAATGCGTTAAACACGACAAACTGGAAAACTAGTTAAAAAGGGATCTTGGTTCGACCACTTCGAGTGGTCGAAGGAGAAGTAATTGTCTGGTTCGACCCTTGTAAATGGGCAAACCAGGGAAGTGGAATTTAAGGAATTCCCTTTGACCAGGCAGGGCTCATTCGACCCTGTGAAAGGGTCGAAGGAGACCACCTTCGACCAATGAATTGGGGCGAAGGAGGATTAGTATAAATACCAACCTTTGTCATTTTTCATCATTTCACAAACCCTAACCGTCCCAAAACGCTCTCAAACGATCTTAAACACTAAGGAAGGAGTTTTTGCTCTTCTTTTTCATAATCTAACCTATCTACAACATCTAAACAAGAATCCAAGGTGTGTTCATAATCCTAAACCTTTTTAAAAGCATTTTGATTCGTTTTCATCTAACCATAATTGTCCAGATCTGTTCTAAGGGTGTTTTTATGATTAAAAACCTTTTAAACATCTTTCTAAATCAAAGCATTATCATTTAACATAGGTTTTCATGATGAATAACATATGTAAATTGGGTATTATGTGGTATTATGTGTTGTTCAATGATTTGCTGCTACATCTATGATATAAACATGATATAGGATTGTTATTGATGTTAGAATATTGTTGTTTAGGGTTAGGATTGGATATGATGATATTATGGGTATTTGGGGGTTTTATGGGATTTAAACTTGATGCATGATATTTATGATCAATAGAATTGACAAGAAAAGATCGGATAATCGACAAACTGAGTATTTTAAGCTAAGCATGAATCGATTTCAAAAGTTTCCAAATTGGGTAAATAATTCATGCATGAATGTGATGTTTCCATAATCTTTACCATTTTGGGAAAGGGCTGAAACGGACGTATTATCGGGGGAAATCGGTGGGGTTTTGTAGGGATAAGTTATCCATGCTTGACTGCTGTGTTTGATGATGTTTCGAGTCGTTTTGAATGTGTTTGAAGCGTTTTTAGGAAAAACTGCACAAAAGGGGCGAACCTGGCCTCCTTCGACCGATCGAAGGTGCGAAGGAGGAAAACCAGGGTCGAACCTGGGTTTTGTTGGGCGAATGAGGTAAAACGGGCGAAGGAGACATCGAACGGTCGAACGAGATGTAAAACGGGCGAAGGAGACTGAAAAGGTGCGAAGGAGACTTAAAACTGACTGGTTCGACCGTTCTGATGCAGAAATGAGATTTTTGATACAAACTAAGTGTTTTATGCTTGAACCTTGTGTGTAATCTATGTGTACTTGATTAGTTAGGGTAATGGGTCACCAACGGGATGTCGGGTCGGTCTAGTGTGTCGGTTAAACACTTAAACACGTTTTAAAACATACTTGGTTACGATCTGGACAACCGGGGACTAGATAACCTTATGGTTATTAGTCGGAACACTTATGTGAACATTTTGATAGATCTCCGGTAGAGGGATTATCAAGGGCTAAACATCTTTACTTGTAATTGAAGAACGCTATCTAAGGTGAGTTCACGGCCCCACTTTTACTGCTTTAACTTTTGGGGGAGAAAACATGCGCTAAACGGTTTTGGTAACATATGTCATACTATGGTTTTAACTTTATATTGCTATACGATCTTTTGGAAAGTCCCCGGGGAAACCATGAATGTGCGAGGATGCACAACAGGGGAAATGTGGATAGATCTATTGGGCGTGACCTGCCCCACTCGTCGGCTTGGAGGGCCGGGCGGGTGCATATTGTCTCGAACAGGAACATTATCGATCTGAACATACGGGCTGCTTAAACATGCTGAACATTGCTAAACGTGTCTAGTAATGGTTTCCAATCGTAGTAGTAATGAAACATACGCCTAGCTAGCGTACTTGGTAACATTGATATAGTATGGACATGGTAACGTTTTGGTAACATTTTGAACAAACCTGTGAACTCACCAGCATTTTATGTTGACATCTTTTTGGCATGTTTTTCTCAGGTCGCTAAGGTAGCAATGAACGGAACTAGGTGCACGGGTCTGCATTGGCGTCTAGACTTAGTTGCACGTTTGGTAATAAAAGTATTTTGAACAACTTTTGAGATGATAGCATAGTTGATTAAATGCTACTTAAACGCTTCCGCTCATTAAATTAATGGTTATGTCTATTTACGTTTTTCATATAGAGTTGTTTATTGTGATCATTGACTTGGGTCCTAGTTTGTCATGCGCCTCGCGGTAAAACCCCGCAAGTGGATATTTGAGGGTGTGACAGATTGGTATCAGAGCCAATGGTTATAGTGACTGGGGTCTAGATTAGGGGTACATCTGGAGGACCATGTAGAGCAGTTTATCATTTCGGGTGCACACGAAATAATAAACTGGAATGCATGAAAATCCCGATGGACTTCGAGTTTGGATGTATAGTCCTGGATTTGTCCCTAGGTTAACTCTTGTAAATTTCTAGTGGTTGACACTGGAAGTGACTTTGAATCTCTCGATTTCTTGATTTGTTAGATCATGTCTGGTGCTCGCGGTGGTGGACGTCGTGGTGGCGGCGGTGGCCGTGCTGGCGGTGGTGGTCGCGCTGGAGGCGGTGGTCGTGGTAACATCAACATGACCCAATCTGAACTGAACAACTTGCTACAGCAGCAAGTGAACATGGCTATGGCTAATTTCCAAGCTGGGATTAATGCCATGGGTGGTGAGTTGATTTCTGTCGACCTTGCCTCATTCTTGGGTTTCGTGTCCTTTCGTTTGTGTTTTACTCGTGTACCGTGTTTCAGGTGCTGGTGCCAATCCACCCCCACCTCAGTGCTCTTATAAGAAGTTTTGGGACTGTCAGCCCCATAACTTCGCTGGAACTGAGGGAGCGGTGGGACTGCTCCGATGGCTGGAGAAGGTGGAATCTGTGTTTGTTATGTGTAACTGTCCTGCTGGGGACCGGGTGAAGTATGCTACTGCGACATTTGAGGGGCCTGCACTGTCGTGGTGGAATGCTACTACACAGAACATGGGATTGGGGGAGGCTATTGCTATGCCTTGGGCGGAGTTCGTGCAGCTGTTGAGAGGTGAGTACTGTCCGAGAGAGGAGATACAGAAGTTGGAACATGAGGTCTGGAGTTACAAGATGGTTGGGTCTGAGATTGAGGAATACACTGTGAGGAGGAATGAGCTGGCGGTGTTGTGTCCTGATTTACACACACCCGAATACAGGAGGATCGAGCACTATGTGTCTGGACTAGTGCCCGAGATTGCTGGGTTGGTGGCTGCTAGGAATCTTCCCACCATTGCTGAAGTTGTCCGATCAGCTCATCGGATGACTAACCTGAAGGTTGCAGAAGGCGTTTTGCCACCCAAGGGTCCTGCTGTGAAGGTTGCTGAGGGGAACAAGAGGAAGTGGGATAGTGTGGGGAAGAGTGTGGTGCCAGCTCAGCCGGCGAAGAAGTTTGAGTCATCTGGGTCTTCTTCTGGGCAGAAGACGAGTGGGTATGTTGGGAAGCATCCCAAATGTAACAAGTGTGGTTTTCATCATTCTGGGGTTGTGATAGGGCTCGTTGTCATCGGTGCCATCAGTTGGGGCACCATGCTAAGGATTGCAAGGTGGCACTCAGCCCAACTCAGACTCCTGCGGCTACTCCTGCTCCTGCTGCTCAGGGGACTCAGGGGAGGCAGGGGTGTTATAAATGTTGTGACACGGGACATTTCAAGCGTGACTGTCCCAAACTGAAGCAGGGCGATAACGGGAGGGGCGGGAACGGTAACGGGAACAACGGCGGCGGAGGCAGGACTGCACGTGCTTTCGTCATTGGATCTGCGGAGGCTAGGCAGGATCCAGACACAGTTACCGGTACGTTCCTTCTTAATGATCGCTATGTTTCTGTCTTGTTTGATTCTGGTGCCGATAAGAGTTTCGTATCTTTGGATGTTAGTCGATTGCTAGATATAGTACCCACACCTTTAGAGGCTAAGTACTTAATAGAATTGGCTGATGGTAAGAAAATCGAAGCGACACACACTCTTAGGGAATGTCGTTTGGAACTGTCGGGTTTGTCTTTCCCCATTGACCTTATGCCGGTACCCCTGGGTAGTTTTGATGTCGTGGTTGGCATGGATTGGTTATCGTTGTATCGCGCGGAGATCGTTTGCTTTGACAAGGTTATTCGGATCCCTCTCCCTAATGGAGAGATTCTTTCGGTTCGTGGCGAGAAAAGCGGTGCTCCGCTGAGTATCATTTCTAGCATGAAAGCCCGTAAGTATCTTCGGAAGGGCTGTTCGGCCTTTCTGGCACTTGTTAACATTTCTACTGACGATGAGAAGAAGATCGAGGACATTCCGGTAGTTCGTGACTTTTCTGATGTGTTTCCTGATGATTTACCTGGTCTTCCTCCCCATCGTCAGGTTGAGTTTGGTATTGATCTCACTCCGGGCGCAACTCCTATTGCCCGAGCTCCATATCGTCTTGCACCTCCCGAGATGCAAGAGCTGTCCAGCCAGTTACAGGAACTCTTGGAAAAGGGTTTCATCCGACCAAGTTCTTCCCCGTGGGGAGCTCCTATTTTGTTTGTGAAGAAGAAGGACGAAAGTCTTCGCATGTGTATTGATTATCGTGAGCTGAACAAAGTGACCATCAAGAATCGTCATCCTCTTCCTCGCATTGATGATCTCATTGACCAGCTTCAGGGCTCTAGCTACTATTCGAAGATTGATTTGCGGTCCGGTTATCACCAGTTGCGCGTCAGGGAAGCTGACATTCAGAAGACTGCTTTTCGCACTCGTTATGGCCATTTTGAGTTCTTGGTCATGCCTTTCGGTCTCACTAACGCACCGGCGGTGTTCATGGATTTAATGAACCGCGTTTGTAAGCCTTACCTTGATAAGTTCGTCATCGTGTTCATTGACGACATTCTGATTTACTCCAAGAACAAGGCGGATCATGAGGAACATCTGCGGTTGGTCTTGGAACTTTTGAGACAAGAGCAGTTGTATGCTAAGTTCTTGAAGTGTGATTTCTGGTTACGTGAAGTTCAATTCCTAGGACATGTGGTGAATGAATTGGGAATTTATGTCGATCCGGCTAAGATCGAAGCTATTAAGGACTAGGAAGCACCAAAGACGCCATCTGAGGTGCGGCAATTCCTAGGTCTTGCGGGTTATTATCGTCGTTTCATTGAGGGATTTTCGAAGATCGCTCAACCCCTCACTGCTCTTACCTAGAAGGACCAAAAGTTCGACTGGGATGAACCACAAGAATCAGCATTTCAGATGCTGAAGCTTAAACTTTGTTCTGCACCTATCCTATCCATGCCAGAGGGTACGGACGACTTTGTTGTGTACTGTGATGCTTCTATTCGGGGTCTCGGTTGCGTGTTGATGCAGCGCGGGAAGGTTATTGCTTATGCTTCTCGTCAACTCAAAGTTCATGAGAAGAACTACACTACTCATGACTTGGAACTGGGTGCGGTAGTTTTTGCGCTGAAAATCTGGAGACATTACTTGTACGGTACCAAGTGTGAAGTATATACCGATCACAAGAGTCTTCAGCATATTTTCGACCAGAAGGTGTTGAACATGCGGCAGCGTCGCTGGGTTGAACTTCTGAACGATTATGACTGTGCCATCAAATACCATCCTGGCAAGGCGAACGTTGTAGCGGACGCCTTGAGCAGGAAGGAGTCTGCGAATAATTACATCCTACGATGTTTCATATTACCTTTTAAGCACTCAGTTGCTTTAGGATACTCATGAGGAGTTCCACTTATATTCAATTCAATCATATAACAAACATAACGTATTCCGAATTGAATCTTTTTATTCCGATCATAACGTTCTCGAGAACTTACGTTACAAGATTTTGACACATTAAATCCTTCATCAGGTATTTTCATGTAAACTTTCAGTGTCAAGTGAACCATGATATTTATTAGACGCATTTCAATTCTCTCTTTGCATTACCAAACTAATAACATAATGAAAAATCATTATATCCACCACTGGAGAATGCGTCTACTCATAATCAATTATGGGTCTTTGCGAAATTCTTATGCCACCAATTTTACCTTATATCATTTTCTTTTCAAATGTTGATTCGCATAAAAGACCTTTTCGTATCTATATGTTTTACAACTTTTATTGTATGGACTAGTGGTCCAAAACTTTTCTTTTCAATAGAGAATTCAACTCTGCCATATTTGTGTCTTTCCATTTTGGCCAATCATTTCTTTGTACTCATTCATAGGCAGATCTTAAATCTTGATCCTCATTTCAAGCGCTACATTACATAAAGTTTATAATGACGTCGATTTTATTTTCGATTCCATAAATTTTGTAGACATGATACTATATAACGAGATCTCTTTATTTTCAGGTACCTGAGGTTCTTCTGGAACCATCATGTCTAATGTCTCTTCAGGAGACCTTTTTACTATAACCTCGACTTGACCATCTTTCTTACTTGCTCCAATTTCTCGAGGATTTTTATTCTTTGGAATCGACTAGTCTACCACGCTTTAGGCGTGCAGTAGGCTTATTACCAATATACGATTGTCCTTCCTGGACACTTATCTTAAATGAAGCATTAGCAGTTGGTATACGTGACTTGATTAGCTATTCATTATATTTAGGACAGTTAATGTGTCTAGTAACTAATTCGCTAATCTCTGTGAATGAATTATCCTTTGAACTTTTGGTTCACATTGTTTAGTACGAGGATCAATGATATTTTATTTTAACTCATTTCTATTTCCAACTGCATTTTATCTCCCCCTGATGTTGGGAATGTTAATCCATTGAGATGGATATCAATTAACTGAGATGTAAATATATCTCTTGTTGAAGGCTCTATAAAACATCATATATTCCCAATCATCATCATATATTCCCAATCACCTTTTAAGGTCCCATCTCCGTGCGTCATGGTGGATCAATTTCAATATATGTCACACAATAAAATCTTAGATGGGCAATATTTGGTTCCTGACCAAAAACCAACTATGATGGGGAGAAACTATTAACAAGTATTGGCTTGATGTGAATAAATGTTATTGCATGTAAAATCAAATGTAAACATGAACTTTTGCTTTCATGATCATTGACATTGTAATCAATAGTAGACGTTTTAGTGACCATCTCAATGAAAGCAATATGTGTATGAACATAAGCTACTAGTATTTCAATATTTAGGAATTGAATTCACCAAATATGCCATTTTGGAATAATGTACACAAACTTCAGGTTGCGCACTTGATAACCATTTAGACATGCATCGATTTTAAATACTAAATGGTATCATGTTAGGATATGCGTATCCTTTAATCAATTCCAAAATATATAGTGATACTCACCCTACTTTATATAGCAAAGATTTAATTTTGCTTAAGAGCAAACATTACATGCTATGCATGAGATTGAAGAATCTTTAAGTTCTTCTTTAGGTTCACATCATCATCGACTCGTTGTGGTCTTACCGGTCATGCCAACTAGTTAAATAATTATGATCCATATACTAAACTTCTAGTTTATGATCGAATGTATTACTTGCACGTATGTAATACAAAACATAAGATATGAGAGTATGTATGGAATTTTCAAACCATCATCTCATTATTAACATGACCATCATTACAATTCCAAATGGTCGATCTCATCAATAAAAATTTCCCAATTATCTCCATGATCATTACCTTTACAATGATCAATATGTAGTCACATTCACTTCAGGGAATGGAGTATAAATGAAACAAGCTTCATAACTTTTCATTATTTATATTATCTTATTAAGGAGGAGTGACGGCTAGGATAGTAATTTTCAATTTCGTACAACTTAAGAAGCAACATGCACAAGTGATTTATGCTTACATATTGAGGGTATAATTGGAACTTTGTGGAACATTAAGACACCTAGGAGGGTAATATAGACATTTTACCCACCTCCCCCTTTACAATATTAAAACAAAATTACAATTATATCCTTCATTTCCCATCCCTACCCCTACAATCAATTGTTTGCCTTCTTTGATTTAACCTGCTCTTGAATGCAAAATCCCTTCATTTTTTTCAGTTTCTCCGAATTCAATTCTAATATCATACTGAATTGCAATACTCATTCATCACATTCAATTCCTCATCATCTCAGTTTCAAACCTTGGTCTCTTCTTCTTCTTCTTCACATTCACTCAAGGATTGGCATCGATAATTGAGACGAACGCTTCTTCATTGGCATCTAATGGTGATTACACACACGAAACGCCACCGCCGGAGACCTGTCTGTTGCCTCCTACAAAGATGGATCCTGTTAGGTATTTGGTTGTCCTTTTTTGTTTAGTTGAGGGCATTGCTTTATTCAATAACCTTTCACTGTATTTTAAATCGTATTAAATCATGAATGCTAACAGCAAGTGCAATCGAAACAACGACTACAATCCGTGCTTTTTTCCATGTAATATATTCTTATTCTTAGCGTGCCTTTTTCCAGGTTATGTAATTTATCAAACAATATGCCAGGATGGTATTGATGCAATTGAAGATGTAATTTATCATATTGAAAATACGAGGTGACAACGGTTAGGGCTAGCACTCCAATGTTTCTAATGGCGCACAAGATCAAGTCCCTTGGAGTAAAAATGGTGATCTTGGGTGAGGGTGCAGATGACATATTTGGCGGGTATTTTTACTTCCATAAGGCACCCAACAATGAAGAGTTCCACCGGGAAACTTGTCGCAAGGTATTTGATTTATAATATCATTTAGTGGCAAAAACAAATTAAATTGTTTAGCTTTCAGAACGTGTTTCTTTTTTTAGTGCCTCAGATCAAATCAATTCATCTGTATGACTGCTTGAGAGCTATCAAGTCGACATCTGCTTGGGGCGTGGAAGCACGAGTCCCGTTTCTAGATAAAGAGTTCTTAAATGTGGTAATGAGTATCGACCCCAAAATGAAAATGGTAAGATATTGACTATAACATGAGTATTTACCTGAAACTAAGTAAAAAAGAAATACAGATTGATATGGAGAAAACCCGCATAGAAAAGTGGATTCTTCGAAAGGCTTTTGACGATGAAGAACATCCGTATTTGCCAAAGGAATTGGCTTTTTATTATTGATGCGTTATTTCTGTAAATTTCATCATGTTATGCACAATGAATTTGTTGTTGTGCAACATATTTTGTTTAGGCATAAAGAGCGTTTTAGTGACTGGGTCGGGTATAGCTGGATCGATGGACTAAAAAGCCATGCTGAAGTACATGTAAGAAGTTTATGTTTCTACAGAAATACAGATTGATATGGAGAAAACCCGCATAGAAAAGTGGATTCTTTGAAAGGCTTTTGACGATGAAGAACATCCGTATTTGCCAAAGGAATTGGCTTTTTATTATTGATGCGTTATTTTTGTAAATTTCATCATGTTATGCACAATGAATTTGTTGTTGTGCAACATATTTTGTTTAGGCATAAAGAGCGTTTTAGTGACTGGGTCGGGTACAGCTGGATCGATGGACTAAAAAGCCATGCTGAAGTACATGTAAGAAGTTTATGTTTCTACTGCAAACAACTCTCTGGTGCTTAATAGAATAAACTGTTAATTAGGTGACCGGCAAGATGATGCTTAACGAGCCACATATCTACCCTCACAACACGCCATAGACAAAAGAAGCATATTGCTACCGGATGATCTTTGAACGGTTTTTTTCCTCAGGTCTTATCTCTCTGCATTCGTCGCTTCCTCGTTGTTTGTTCTAAGTACCTCGGCTCGGATATTTTTCTGACCATTTTTCAATTTCATTTCAGAATGCAGCGATCTTAACCCTAGAAGGTGGTGCAAGTGTGGCTTGTAGCATTACTAAAGCAATTGAATGGGATGCTGCATGGTCTAACCATCTTGACCCCTCAGGGAGAGCTGCTTTTGGAGTTCATGATTCGGCCTACGAGCTTAATGTGGGTCCTGACACAAATGCCACAAAGATTATGGAAGACGAGCAGATGATGATGGATACCACGGTACCTAAACTCACAATTCGAAGCTAAAAATGAATGGTTCCAAAACAATATTTTGATAAATAAAGCACCCTAATTGACAATTATTTTAGAACTAACTAAATTTTGTTTCATATAACGGAGCCTACCAATTGAGGAAGTTATACAATCTGGTGTGGTATCTCGCTTTGTTGAGTTCTTGATGCGAGAGGATTACCCACAGCTTCAGGTCTGCATTATATTAGACTATTCACTTTATTGTTGTTTGATGTTCTGTAAGTTCTGTTTGTTTGCTTACTTGCTTTTAAAATTCTCTAATGAACTCTTAAAATATTGACAGTTTGAAGCCTCTTGGGCACTCACAAATATTGATTCTGGTACTTCCGATAATACAAAGGTGGTAATCGATCATGGGGCAGTTGCCATTTTTGTTAAGCTTCTTGCTTCTCAAAGTGATGATGTCCGTGAGCAGGTAACATGTGAATAATATTACTAATAAGGATCAAATGTAATGGAATCTTACATATAACCATGTTTTCTTGATTTAGGCCATTTGGGCATTGGGAAATGTAGCTGGTAACTCAATTCGGTGTCGGGATCTTGTTCTTGGTCATGGTGCTTTTGACTAAACCTTGGGTTGGTTGGTTCTACGTGTAACTGCCCCGAACCCCTTTAGACTAAACCCAAACTCGAAAATTGTGTTCGGTTCGTGTCGTGTTTTCGAGTCATGTCAAAAATTCACACTCCTAAAACATGCAAATTTTTGGTGGTTTTCAGTTTATTTGTGCAATCTGCAGTACTGGACAGCAGGTTTGTCTTCAATTTTTTGGTGGTTTTAAGGTTATTTGTGCAATTGAAGAACAGGTTTGTCTTCAAATCATGAGAGTCTTTTTATGTTTTTTTTTCCATTGGAATATCTGAATATAACTTCTTACCAAAAAAAGAACCAATTACCGAAAGCGGCAAGTAAACAGGAAAATGCTTTGGATAGAAAAACTGATATGTGAAGTAAATGTATGCAAATGTTTTGATCTTGTATAACTATTCTTCGTGTTGATTTGATAGGTTACTCAAATATGTACCAACTGTGGAGTGAAAACAGGGGAATACTTTTGTGGAATTTGCAAGTTCTATGATGATGATGTAAACACTTCCTACAGTTCATTGTTCTCGTAGCAATAAAAATAGTTAATATAAAAAATCTTTAAAGAATATGCTAAATTTCTGTTGTGTTTTGGTATATTTTCTATATGTGACTTAGACATCAAAGGGATAGTTTTAGTGCAACGATTGTGGGATTTGTAGGTTAGTAAGAAAAAGAAGTGACATTGTTTGTGAATTTTTGTATATGGTTATTCTTTGAGATAGGCTAATATCTGTATATTAATGACTACAGAGTTGGACTATCTCAAACATCACTGCGGGCAACAAAGAACAAATTCAGGTAACATATACACATCTTGCAGCTTTATATTTTCGTAATTTTGATCACAAGTTAAATTATATATTAATGATAAAAAAATATTTGTAGTCCGTAATCGAGGCTGGGTTGATTGCTCCACTGGTCAATCTACTCCAAACTGCTGAATTTGATATAAAGAAGGCTGCATGGCCTATATCAAACGCCACCTTTGGTGGCACTAATGAACAAATCAAGTATGTTGTAAATAATGTCTATTGTTACAAAAATTACCATTGTAATAATAATGATTAAAATTAATTATAATATAATCTATGATTTGTAGGTACTTCGTCAGTCAGGGTTGTATCAAACCGTTGAGTGATGCAGCAATTAATTCATTGTATAATTTGCCTAATAATCCATTACCTACACTAAAGTTTGAAAATACTATGTTGCAGCTTGTAGAATAAATGTTATATACTTAAAGCCGAATCGCGCGACTACTTTGATTGGCTCGATCTAGGTGTCCCCTCAAGGTGGTGTACCCTCAAGGACTGAACCGCGCAGGTTCGCTACTACATTCATTTTTTCATTGGACCGATTTGGGTGTACCCTTAAGGTGGTGTCCCAATCTAATTTGTAAATTGTCGTCGTCGGTAACTATATTGATCCAAAGAAGATCAAGTATGCACAACATAATGCCATTTATAGAGTCACCGTTCTTATAGAATTCATTACAAGCATTTGTTACACCCCGCTGCAACGCGCGGGTCTTCCTACTAGTTTACTCAATCACAAGAATATGAGATGATTTCAAACTTGTCATACTCTCTTAATGATATGGTTACTTCATGAGCACATCTCATATGTGACAAATTATTAGACATGTTGCACTTTTGCTTGTCTAATACACGACAAGAAATATGAGAGAATAATATATCTCATTCTCATATAATTACTTCATTAGTGTGCCACTTCTTGTGGTCGATTTCAATATTAACATCGTTAATCTTATTATCAACATGATGATCATTACAATTTCCTCATTCAGGATTAACATGACTGCTCTTGTTATGAACATGGTGATCATTACAACTTCCTCATTTACTATGATCATAACCTCTATAACGATCATTTTGTAATCATCATATTATTAACAAAGCCGATCTCATTAACATGAGCATCATAACAATTTTCAAAATTACCATAATCATGGACTTAATTTATACCAATAATTATAACATCGCATTCACTTCAGGGAATGGATTATAACCACAACTTTCATGGTGGAATCAATACAACTTCCTCAGTTATGTACATGATCTTAACCTTTATACCGATCATTTTCATCACATTCACTTCAGGGAATGGATGAGACTACACCACTTTCATGGTGGTCGTTTCAAACCTTATATATTTTTTTAATAATCTTGCCACTTCAAGAGCATATTTGAGGTTTGACAAACAAAATTTGTAATATCCAATTTTCCTTTATAAATAAACTTCTCTTCATGTAACATCAACTAAGAAGTATATATACGTCTGAGTCATATAATGTTACCTTTCTAACATCTTACGACCTTTTGTAACATGATAAAGAGATATAGTGAGCATGACACTTTGATGTCAAATCAAAGCAAATTTCTACTCTTTATGGAGGGTGACAATAAACCACAACTTTGGTTTAATTGTTCTATTTGATATTATGAATATAAAGAAATAATAGCATGTATATAATACATGATATTATAGCATGTCACCATATAAAAACGAGTTAGAATAAGCCTTCATGCCTTTATGAAATAAGAACCTTTTCATCACCAATAAACAAACATAGATAATTTATGTAATAACTTATAACGATATAACTAATCATATGAATATGATACATACAAATTAATGTTTGCACTTATTTTAAACATATCTCCGTAAAGTATCCATCATAAAAGTATGATCAATAACTCTTTTTGGATGATATGTTCGTTCTACAAATATACAAATCTCTTTTTGCACACAAATATTTCAAATCTAAACATGGATACAATAATGTCTACAATTATCATGGTAATTAAAAGGATGATGCCATCAGTTGAATTAAGATTACTACTTTTTAGATAAAAAAATGTATGCATTTATTTATTTTTTTTATGCCCCAATCAATGAATTTATAATATTATATGATACTAACCATGTCAATGTAAATAACTAAATGTGAAAGGTCATGCGAGTACAACATAACTTTTATACTTACTTTAGGGTCAAATCAATTACATATAATAGCTTCTTAACTCTTATTGTACAATCATTTCATGTTTAAATTCAAAACATGTTAATATGCACTTTAATAAAAAAAAAAAAAATTAACACAAGTGAAATAAAAAACTAAAAACAAATCTAATAATATTGATTAAACCATTAAATTAATATATCTATATATGGGGATAAAAGAAGTTATGACCAGTTATAATATAATTTACTATACATGTTGAAATATAAAACATGATTGAACATACTTTGATGAAATAATAAATATAAATCTCCATCTAACAAAAAATCATATTAGTTATAATATGGATTATTTAGGGAGATTAAAGAGAATAACAAAACAAATCTCTAACACAACCCATAATTGTATGAATTACAATATGGATCATGTATGTGAGAATAAAGAATAATGATAAGTTAGAGTATGTGGTATACCTAATGATGGTGCAAGCAGTTCGTGCTGATAACGTGTTGTAAAACAACGACCTACTAGCATATTAAATTAGAACTATGAACAAAGATTAGAGGAAGATTTAGAGAGGGATAGAAGATAGAAGTCTTATTCATTGAGTGTGTGTATGATACAATATACATGAGCCACTATTTATAGGCTATACAATTAATACCAACATAATGAATAGATGTAGGTTATGTATGTGGAGAGTCACCATATTATTAGTGCATTCATAACACATGCTACAATATTGATATTTGTTTATTTTTTCATCAAAATTTTGTATGAACCGTGTGACACACGGGTCCCTAACCTAGTAAATATTAAAAACGAGACTATTGTTGAAATCGTGGTCTCAAAGCTCTCCAGACCGTAACGCTCAGGTAGTTATCGTTGTGCATGGCGCGGTACTCGTTACGGGTCTCCTTAATAACCTCGTCCTCGTTTAAATCCGCATTGTTGTTTAAAGTACTTACGAATAACCCCTCAAATATAGTGCAGTTCGACTGTAAAAGCCATAAATGTTCTGGTTGTTGCTTCCCTTAAACGATTGTTTTTACACATATGTTGACGAAATCTTGTCACAACCGTATTCCAAAACGTTTCCATGCTCTCATGTCCTCATTTTTGAAATTTGGTAATATAACTGTTGACCGACGCCAGTTCTTCTTCCACGGTCCAACGTCGTGCTAGGTTTGGGCTTTGTGGGGGGTGGGTTTGGGTTTGGATTCGGGTTTTTGTTTGTTATTTAGGATTGAGTTTTAGGTAAAACTGATAATATGAAAGTATATGGAATGGCGTGATTTAAAAAATGAAGTGGGTACATGATAATATATAAGATTTTTTTTTTTAAATTCTTGACTGTTTCCAACTCGCCAATTGTTAGTTTTTTAAAAATCTATATGCTATCCGACGCGAGTCAGCTCGCATGGGCTCGCTCAAGGGCACAGTAAGGAGTGGGTATTGTGGTTCTCGCGAGCCACGTGGCTAGTTGGGTGGCCCGCGCTAGTTTGCTTGCGCATAGTCTTAGACCCTTGTAAAACTTTTTTGGTGTATGAGTTTATTAATTAACAGAAATTGGTGTTCTCTTATAACCGTTCTTGATTATTAATTCAAGCACCACCTCACTGTGGAATGGGTTGCTGAATTTGGTCTTAAGTATGCAATAATGCTTGAGAGTGTTTTGGTTTTAAAGGGAAGAGAGAATTGGAGGGAAGTTTGAAAGTTGGTTATCATAAACACAAATCTTTCATATGATAAAATGTACAATAACTAGCCTATTTATACATATGAATCGGTGTGAGTATGAATCGACATGACCCTTTACTAATACTATAACTACCATATGAATCGGTTTGTCACATAACCGTTCTTAACTAACTTAGCTTGGGATATAATATTTATATACGTACATAACTTAATTAACATAGGTTTAATAATCAAGATTATTATCTATCAATTCCTCCCTAATCTTGATTTATTAAACATCGTCTTGCGATCTTCTGTATTCTATAATCTTTACTTAAGGATGATCTTGATCACTTTTTTGGTGGAAGATCTTGATCATTCCAAACGGTCTTCTTCTTCTTTTGAATGTTGTTGCCTTCGTCTTGCACTTCGATTGTTAACTCTCGGCCCTTATATTTTAGATGGTACCATTCCATCATCTCCGAATAACGAACAAACACTTGCCTTAGAGTTTTTGCAATCTCATCCTTTCTCACTATACTCGGCAGCCCTCTTCCGTATCCCATTGACATGGCAATCACAACCCAATTGCCCTTCGTCACTTTGTCATAGCCACCAAATCGTTGCACCGTGTTGTATAAAATCCAATAGACATATTGGATACCTGTTTTCGTCTCTTAGTGGAATAGGGGATTTGATCCTTATTTCTAGGAAGTCTTTCATGAACCACTCCATGGTTCTTTTGAATTCGATCTCGAACTTCCTTTTGTATCTTTCAACCGTGGTGCTTACATGGATTATATTCATAAAGACAATACAATATTTTAATTTTGTTCCTTCGGTTGGATACATTATATGACCCTTCTTCATAAATGAATCGGCCTTATCTTTGTTAATGGAGAATTCATCAAAATGTTTGAATACGGAAGCAAGTTCCTTATCTTCCTCGGTAATTCCCTCCACATGATCGGCTTCGAATCGAACTTGCTTTCCCTTTTTGTATTGCACCTCAGATGCGCCTTCTACAAACTTGCATCCTTCAACCTTTCCTTTGGGACATTTAATGTAAAATGGTCTTCACCATCAAAATTCGACAAGTTATAATCTTCCTTACTTTCTGGATAATCGGCCTCTTTATGTGACATACATCACCATCGAACTCCACTTCTAGGCCTTCTTGTGTTAGTTTATCTATACTAAACACATTATGTCTAAGTGTGTGCACATAATAAATGGACTTGATCTTATGAATCTATCCCCCACTCGTAATGACAACCGATCCTTTGCCATGAAAACACTCCTTCCTATAACCGCCTGGACATCTTTCTATGCCAAATAATTTACTTATCACGGTGAATTGAAACTTGTTACCGCAACCGTGTTTTTTCCTCGTCAAGATTGCATACCACACATCGTCCCAACCTTTATTATCGGTCCCTTTAACCATATTTCTGTCTTGCCAATCTTCTTCGGGTAATCTCTCCTAGAATGAAATGGTTCTTTGCACTTGGCGATTGAATTCATTTTGGGCCTTCCTTATCTAACTTTCTTGATCCCTCACGAATTGTTAAGATGAAGACCCGATGTGGAAGTTACTGAATCTGATGTTGAGAGGATCTTCACAACCCTCATCTTCCTTACTTCTTGCCTTCTCGGCCTTCTTACTGTGATCATCACGACCAACACAACAACTAGGGAATAACGATGCATCAACACAACCGTCCTTTGTCCCTATATGATAAACGTCTTCTAGATTTCTTCCAACATCAAATATACCATAGGTTTTGGATCTTGGCTCTGATGCCATGTTGAATTTCGGTCTTGAGTATGCAATAATGTTTGGGAGTGTTTTGGTTTTAAAGGGAAGAGAGAATTAGAGGGAAGTTTGAAAGTTGGTTATCATAAACACAAAACTTTCAAATGATAAAATGTACAATGACCAGCCTATTTTTACATATGAATCGATGTGCGTATGAACTGACATGACCCTTGACTAATACTACAACTACCATATGAACCGGTTTGTCACATAACCGTTCTTAACTAACTTGGACTTAGGATATAATATTTACATATATATGTACATAACTTAGTTAACAGAGGTTTAATAATCAAGATTATTATCTAACATGGGTGACGTGACACTTTTAAGATAATCAAAACAAAGACATATGATGAGATATGTACCCGCACGTGCGCACGATCACACATCTCCAGGCACGTCAACAAAGCCGCAGCACAACCGTTCTAGAACTACAAAAAAAAATGCCATTTAGTGGCACACACTTTTAATGACATTTCGTTGTTGTGTCACTAATTTAGGTTTTAGTGACACTTTACGTTTGGTATATATGCTTGACACACATATTTAATGGCATTAACCTTTTATGCCACTAAATTAGATTTTCAGTGGCATTTATGTGTGCCATGATTTTTTAACATATATTTTTAGTGACATTTAATGTTTATGCCACTAAATCAAACATAACTTTATAATTTCCGAAAAAAAAATTCCCTCCTCAAAAAGATATTTCATTCTCAAAATAAAATTTTCCGAATCACTTTTAGTTTCCTTCTTCAAAATAGTATTTAAAACTCAAAATGAAATTTTTCCTCACACAATTTCCCTCTTCGAAATATATTTTATATATTCAAAATCAAATCTTCCCTCTTTTTCTAAAATTTCAAGGTTACTTGTTCTCCCTAAATATTTTGCTGATTTTTCCAAAGTAAAACCCTAGATTTTATATCCACGCCTGCATGATCCCCCCGCCCTTCTTCACATTTGATGCTCGAATGTTTGACCGGACAACAATAGGGCTTGCTCTTCAATGAATTTGCTTCTAATCTTTGATTCTGTGTAGGATCTTCGTTGGTTTCAGGCTCTCGGCACATTCCATTCTTTGCTTCAAAGGGTTGTGAGTCTTCTTTGCCATATGTTGATTTGTTCTTGATTGTGATAAGCATGAATAATCCATTTTATGGTTATATTTTGATTAGAACATAACTACATAACTCAATCTACCAGATCTCAAAGTTTCAATTTATACAACAATTTAGTTGCAGCAACCAATGAATTTATTTTTAATGTAGGAATATGGATTTATTTAAAAGCTGCAGCACAAAATCAATTTAGGACCTTTAATTAATTTTTAAAAGTTGCAACACCTTGCTGCCCAATTTGTTTAATTTTTAAAAGTTAGCTGGTTTCATATAAGTGACCGATTTTGTGGGGTTCTTGTTATCAAATTTACTAACTGGATTTTCTTAGGTTGCCTTCTTGGCTTCATCTTAGGTATGTTTTTTTTTGTTAATGCTGAGATGTCTATTGTATCTAATTCTTCATGTTTTACTTTCACTTCACAATTGACAGATAGATTGATTTTATGTTGTATTATCAGTGCAACTTCGACATTAACCTGCTTGAATTGGGTCATTATTTGTGTGACAACCGACAACTTCCGATCTATACTGATGTGATTTTTTTAATTATTTGGGGTAATGTTTTTTTTAATATTGTTAATTATTAAGTTTCGAATGTTAACAGAACATTTTAACAAAGGAAACCGTGGTCGAATCTTATAACATGTTTTAAACGCATGTTGCGGGATAATAAACATTATTTTTAAAATTTCACGGTTTTGTTACGTTTTTAAAATCGAACATTTCCAACATGCTTTATTTACTATTTTATGAACCGTAAAACAAAACCGAGTCGTATTTCGTTTAAATGGGTTCGTTACGTGGTGTGCACCTTCCTAATAACCCTAACTATAAATTCATCTTATTCTCATTCTTCTCCTACACACAAACCCTTGTCTCCCTCTCTAAAATCTGCATCTCTCTCTCTAAACCATACACACACTCTCTAACCTCTCTCCTTCTCCTCTCTCACGCAACCTCTCATCTCCTCTCCTCCCGGTCTAGTCTCCCCTTCCCTAGTTCCTCATTCAGCAGCGGCCGACCTCCACCGGACTTGGTGGAGGCGGCGTGGTGGTTTCAAAGCCCAAGGACAGGGGTGAAAGTTGTTAGCAGCTCAGTCATCGCTGTTTGGTCATGGATTAAGGGTTGGTCAGAGGAAGAGGATGGCGGCGCGTCGTTTCCGGTCGGGAAGGGCTGTGGTGGTCGTTTTCAGGTGGTGGAGGTCCGATGGTGGTTGGTCTAGTTCAGGTTCAGGTGGGCTTGGTTTTAACTCGGGTCTTGGGTTTCACAGAGGGTGATGGCATGGGTTTCTCGGTTGTTGTTTCGGTCGGAGGGTTCTGATGGGTTTTGGTGGTTTGGAGGCTTGTTGCTGATGGTGGAGGTCCGTGGTGGTTATCGCTTCGGGTGGCGGCTAGTCACATGGTGGTCCGAAGGGTGGGTTTTGGTCTGATGGTGGTGGTTGCATTGGGTTTTGGTCCCAGCTTGGTTTGGGTGAGGTTCGGTAATCAAGTTCAGTTGGTTTTGGTTGTCGCTTCTCCTCGGGTCCAGTTAAGCCTTGTTCATCGAGTCGGGGTACGGGCCAAACCCGGCCAACTTCTACATCAGGTCAACAGTTTGGGTTTTGATTAATCCAGGCCAGTCACGGTCTGGGTCAGATTCGTGTTCGTTTTGGTCTCGGTCTGGTTCGGTTCTCAGGTCAAGATATGTTCAGTTCGGGTTTTAGTCGCGGTTATGGTTAGCTCGGGTCAGATCTGTTCAACAGTCTCTCGAGTAAGATTTCGGGTTACACGCGCGTACGATTCGGTATACTTGAGTTCATGTTCGTTATTATTTGTAGATGTTATATATTTATAAATATTGTATATTTGTAAATATTATATATTTATGAATATTATATATTTATAAATATATTGATATGGATAGACTAGTTTTGACTCGCGAACGGACCAAATAATAATTATAATAAACGGTAACTAAATTATATATCGAACGATTTAGTAAATGGTTAATTCAACGTAACTTATATTGAACACCGGACTAAATAACATTGGACTATATTGTCGGACTATATTTTATATATATATATATATATATATATATATAAAAATAAGTATACTTAGGTGACGAAACGTATAGTCTCGTGAATTGGAATTGTTGATAAATAGACTTGACGAATTGTGTTTGAAAGTTGATCTTGGGGAAAATTGTAGACAACGGGTGTTGTCTGGTTCGTACAAAAACAGAGGAAACTCTGCCCAAATTTTTATAAAATCAAAGCGTAACGAACTACTAATTTTATAAATAAATTCCCTGAAGTGTTTTGGACAAACAAATTGAAATGTTTTCAAGGTCTGTTCATTCGTAACGATAAAGATGATTTTCAACAATATTTGGGAAAAAGTAACAAATGTTATTAATTGATTTTATTAACTAAACTTATACTTTTCCTTAAAGAGTATCTTCTAAAATATAATTACACAAAATAAGTGTACTTATATGATTTACGAGACGAGCTACGATTCAGGATAATTATACGTTTCGGGGTACTAGTCCAACATGGTTTATACACAAATAGTAACAAGTGTTCAACTTGGGTGTTATGTAATACGAGAATTAAGATAAGTCACGATCGGTTTGTCGAGTTGAAACGTATTGAGACCCGTGTTGGTACACACTAGTCTAGACAGTAGGATAGAGTATCTTTTGAGTGGTTAATAAGTTAGGCTTATGTGTGATAGACTGTTAAGATGTCCTTTGTTGGTAATTAGGGCACGAGGAAGTCGGTTGAGGTTTCAGGCCTTGTTGGCTAGCTTAGCATGGAAATTAAGGTGCGTTTCACGGCCCCACTCTTTTACTGGTTTTACATTTTCGGGGGAGAAAACATGATGTGTTCTTTAAACGTGTGTCATTTGTGTTCGCAAGTTTATTACGTTTGGGAGTGTTCATTTTGGTTCAAGGTATTCATTTATGTTCAGTATTGTATGGTATGGCCAATGTTGTGGCAGTTCGTTAGCCGTGATGCGGTACTTCGTTAGCCCCTATGTGGTAGTTCGTTAGCTATGATATGGTAGTTCGTTGACAATGGGATGGTAGTCCGTTAGCTATGATAGAGTAGTTCGTTGGTCATGGGATGGTAGTTCGTTAACCGCGGTGGGCGATAGTTTGTTTGGGAGGTTCGTTATGGAGTTCAAACGTTTAACGAGTGTTTTCATCGGTCGTTTGTATCATGATAGTCTTTCAAAAGTTCATGAAATGTTTTTACTTAAAAACCTGTGAACTCACCGGCATTATTTGCTGACGTTCTTTACCATGTTTTTCTTAGGTCGCTAAGGTAGCAGCTATCGGTAGGCGCACGGAGTCTCACGGCGTCTAGGATTCACTTGCACGTCTTTTAGTACTTTCAGACTTTTTATGTTTTACTTTCGGTTGTAATAAAGTTTATGCTTCCTGATGTGCTCAAAGTGGTTTAGTAAAAACTAACTAAATTAACCTAAACTAGACACTCTAAGTTTTAAATTTATAACCTAAGACTCTCTAAACCTAAACCACACAACCGGCAAGTGTACCGGTCAGTGCAGTACAGCTAAAGTAAGTCCGAGTATCGAACCCACGAGACTCTACTAGAAAACGTTAACTAGACTCGATAATTTATCTACAAGCTGAATAAAATTGTTTTGTTGCTTAAGGGGGGGTTTTCTAACAAACTAATAAAAATAAATAAAATAAAACTAAAATAACTTAAAAGACAAACTGGGAACTGGAATTCGGATCAAGTGATGGGAAGGCACTACCTAGGCTAGATTCCCCACACATGAATGATAAGTTTCTAATGGTCATGAAACTGGTGTGGAACCGGGATCTTAAAATACTAAACTTACAGGATAAACTAGAGGACCCTCGACCCTTCTCAAGGAGAAACCTAAGGTTACCTATAAGCCGTTAAACCACCGGTTGAGAGGTTACCCTTACAGGCTTACCTACTCGAATCTTAAAGTACCCGCTAGACAGTCTACCTTACAGCGCGAAAGTCACAATACACCCGAAAGTGCAAGGGGTAACTACAATATTTCTAATAAGACTTGGCCTACAAGGAATGCTAGGGAAACTAGGAAGATCTTCTTACAAAGTATCTAGATCTAGCAATTTAACACCCTAGACAGACCAACAATCTCGCACCTTACAGCTATTGAGAATTGGTAGAACACTTAGAATTATCTAACTAACAATTACAACTCCTATGGATAATCCTAGGCAATTAACCATAAACTAGTTGCTAACACCCAGTCCGCAACCTAACCCGCATTCATACATGAAAGACATTCACAAAAACGCAAGTGGAGTTTATAAAAGTTATTTAAATAAAACTAAATATGCATACACATCAAACCAGAAAATAAAAAGCCCTTTACTTTAAAATTCATCCACAACCAAAAGTTTCAAAACCAAATAGAAAATAAATCAAACAAGTGCATTCATCATCGCCTAGGTAGCGTCAAGGTTTAGCCAATAAAAGTCATGATAATATCAAAACAATAAAAACAAATAATATTCATGGCGTTCACAACGGGTTAATATAGAATAAATAAATAAATATTGAATTAGAACCGACCCGTGCTCACACCTAGGCTTCAACCCTTGACCTGTTTCTCTTGATAATTCTCCCTGTTCCTCTCTTTGATGTCGCTTCCTCAAGTAATATTGCCGCTGTTATGCTCCTCCCCTTAATAATATGCGCCTTCTTTTTTTTTATAATAAAGTTCCTTCGTTCATAATTATCGCCACTATGCCCTATTTTAAAATTTAGTTTATTTTGGGCTCTTTCTTTCATTCATTGGGCCGTGATTCACCAAACTTTATTATTATTATTATTATTATTATTATTATTATTATTATTATTATTATTATTATTATTATTATTATTATTATTATTATATAGTAGTATAACTCCGTGCTCTCGACTCGGGTGTTCTTGACTTAACCAAAGTTACCCGTTTACACTCCAACGTCCATGAACACCTACAAAATATAAAATAAAATAGATAAACACTAAAAAGACCCAAAACTAATAAAAATCTATAAAAAAAAACCTATACTAAATAAAATAGACCAGTACAAGCCTAAAACTACTAAAAACATAATCTAAACGACTCGAAATTGTACAAACTTTACACTGGAAATAGATGTATTTTACAATACATAAAATATCCCCACACTTATTTTTTTTCGTCCCTGAAAAAGAATTATGCTATGGAATCACAGTTAAGTTTACATCCAGTTTCAAAACATAGGTTACTTAATAAATAATCTACTAACATGTTGATTGCGATTGCAGGTATATTGATCCTCTTAAACCCACACCGGTTTCCAAGCCCCTTTTATTTATGTTAAGTTCATGTTGATTACTCTATCTAGGGTCTCACTCGAAGGAAGCCACAGTTCCTCCTAATCCCGCCTCAAGCTTATGAAGCTAAAGGAACGACCAATTGACCATTTCCCAACCGTCTTATGTAGAAAACCAAGAGAATTTAAAATCACTTTTTTTTTTTATCGGCATACTTAACTCAGAGGGTGTGACCAATCCAAGTCGCTATCCCAGTAGCCAGGCACCTTAAGCTTCAGCATTTTTTTTTTTCATCTCAGCATACTTAACTTAGAGGGTGTGACCAATCCAAGTCGCTATCCCAGTGGCCAGGCACCTTAAGCTACAACATTTTTGCTTTGATTTCTAATTTTTTTAAGTGATTAGAAATTCTAACGGTTTTCTACTTATAACGGTGCTTCTTATACTATTTTTGGCGGTTTCGGTCTCCCCGTTTCTCCTAGATGAGAACCCACAAAATAGCCTAACACTACTACAAAACAAAACATTTTGGGCGCTTCAAAATATTACTTTGGGCGTTATGTCCTCCAACTCGCCCAAAATAGGTGTGTTGATTTTTTAATAAACCAAAAACAGCTCATAATAGTTTTAAAAACGCCTAAAATACCTTTTAATTTGTTTTTTAGGCGACAAAATACAAACGCCCAAATTTAGCTTTATTTTTTTTTTCTAAAATGCCCAAAATACCTAATCCAACGCCCAAACTACATATACGTTGGGCCAAAATCCTAAGCGCCCAAAATACAATTTTTTAATTTCTTTTCCTAAAAACATATTAATAAAAACTAACAGTAGCCCAAACTTACCCAACCCAACAAATCAATTTTAGTTTTTTATATAGTTTCCCTTATAGTTGTAAAAATCGCTTCTAGCATCCGATCTAGTCTGAGGCGAGTAACACACCGATTAATCGCTAGTAAGTGGATGTCTAACGGTACAACCAAATTCTGGTCAAATTTGTAAATTTCGGTCAGATTTCAACAAAAACCTGGAAATGATGGCGATTTAATCCTATATACATAAAAATACGAGTCAAGGAAGGGGTTAAATCACACTTACTTAAAAAATTACATAAAAAATCGCAATCCGATTAACCATGATTAAACCCTATTAATCTTGATTAATCGCTAGTCGGCTAGGGGGTGGCGTGGATTGTAGGCATGGGGTGGCTGGCAAGTCAGGCTTTTGTTTTTTGTCGTATATGCTTTAATGGATCACAATATATATTAGATAACAGTAGATCATATATGTCCTAATGGACCATACTTTGCCTTAGTGAATCACAATGAAAACTAGAAGATCATATACGTATTAATAGACCATATTGTGCCTTAGTGGATCAGAATTGCCATATCATACACGTCTTAATGAATCATACTGGGCCTTAATTGATCATAATGAGTAATACTAGATCATACATGTCTTAGGATCATATGGGGCCATAATGTATCACAATGGACAAAGTTAGATCATACATGTCTTAATAGATCATATTAGGGCTTAATTGATCAGGATGGGCAATAGGTGATCATATATTTCTTAATGGACCACTCTAGCTCTTAATGGATCATAATGGATAATACCATGTCATATATCTCTTAATAGACCATAATGGGCCTTAGTGGATCACAATAGGCATAGATAATACATGTCTCAATGGAACATAATGGGAATTGATGGATCACAATGGGCGATAATAGATCATATATGTTTTAATGGAACATATCGGGCTTTAATAGATCACAATGGATAACACTAGATCATATATATCTTAGAGGACCATATTGGGCCTTGATAGATAACAATGGACAATAGTATATCATATATGTCTCTAATAGACCATATTGGGCGTTATTAGCTCACAATGGACAACAATAGATCATATATGTCTCTAATAGACCATATTGGACATTATTAGCTCACAATGGACAACAATAGATCATATATGTCTTAATGGGTATATTGGGCCTTAATGGGTCATAATGGGCAATCGTATATCATATATGTCTTAATGGATCATGTTGGGTCTTGATGGATCGCAATGGACAATAGTAGATCATATCTATGTTACCTTATTAAGGAGGAGACATGTCTAGAAAAGTAATTTTACACCCATTTTAAGATGGGATATCAAGAGACTCATGCTTTAACATAGTTATGTCATGTAAAAGTTCCCCATAATACCCCTTATTACATTATGCACTTGTACTATAACTATATAATCAATTTAGAGACTTATTAATGTATTTGAATTATCACATTCATTACTATCATGTGAGTTGTTTTGAAGCTCCCCACCCTTATATGATTTCAATTAAAAAGACAAAGTGATCAATTGCAAAATGACTATAATATAGATATAAATTCTAAAATCATTATATTATACTAAGAAAGTTAAGCTTGAATGATTGTATGAACAAAACAAACATAAAAACATATGTGGGTTGTAAAAAAAAACAAGAATTGTAATTTTGGTTGTTAAATCTTAAATTTACTTTCAAAAGTCGTCTCTTATGAGAATGAGAGCGAGAAAGAGACATGCTTTACGAAATTTAGCCAAATTAGAATGTAATACGCTGCCATGTTTTTTTAGAATTGTATTTGCGCAGCGAAGCGCGCGAGCATAATACTAGTACATCTTAGTGGACCATATTTTGCCTTAATGGATTACAATGGACAATATTAGATTATACATGTGTTAATGAACCATATGGGCCTTATAGGATCACAATGGCCAATAGTTGATCATATTGGGCCTTAACAGATCACAATGGACAAAGGTAGATCATACATGTCTTAGTGGATCAATTAAGCCTTAATGGATGATAGTGGACAATAGTAGATCATATATGTTTTAATGGACCATAATGGGCCTTAATGCATCACAATACGCAATAGTAAGTCATATGTGTCTTAATGGACCATGTTTGGCCTCAATGGATCTTGATGGACATTAGTATTTCATACATGTCTTAATGGACTATATTAGGCCTTAATGGATCCTGATGGACCATAGTAGATCCTATGTGTCTTAATAGACCGTATTAGGCTTAATAGATCACAATAGACAATAATAGATCATGTATGTCTTAATGGACCATGTTTGGCATTAATAGATCCTGTTGGACAGTAGTAGATCATATACGTCTTAGTATTACCTTATTATTATTTACAAACTTAAAAAAAATCTTAAAAAAAAAACAAACACCAAAAAAACCCCACAAAAAAATCATACAAAAAACAACCAAAACCCCATCCAAAACACCCCAAAATACCCAACCTAACACCTTATAACACCAATCCTAAGACACCATCAACTTTTGGGCTTCAAAGCACTGACCTTTGCCCAAAGCTCAGCACTTAACACCAATCCCAAGGCCCCACCTAACACCACCTAATGCTGTCAGCTTTTGGTCTTCAAAGCACTGAGCTTTGCCCAAACCTCAGCGCTTTGAAGACGGCTGGAGGTGCAGATAGACAAGGTGGAGGTGCCAATAGATAGGGCCTATTGAAAAATTTCCCCAAAATTTGTTCCCTCCTAACATAATCCCGCTTCCAATTTCAACTTTCCCCAAAAAAATTATTCACATGTATCCCTTCCAATCTTCCATCCGTTTTCATTCATATTTTGTTTATGTTCACTCTCAAATCTTCATTATTCAACCGGATCTTCACTTCCATCAACAATACAACAATTGTATCAATCTCCTGTATTTTTTTTATTAATCCACCCTCTCTCTTCACACATATTTTCTATCTTCTTCATCCCAAAACCCTAGCTCCAGATCCACCGCTACAATGAATTAATTGCACCCACAACAACTATGCAACTATGTCCCAAATCCCCGACCCGAATAACCGTCTAAAATCCCGTTCAGATTCTAACATTTCACATGCAATACCTCCGTCTTCAAGGGCTAAACATACAAGTTTTTGCCAAAGGTTTTCTAGTGAGACCAATGCTAGTGATTCCGATCAAATTAACCGGTCTCGGGTCAACAGTAATGATTTGGTGACGGTTAATTTGGATGTTACGAATCTGTTAAGAAGAGATAGTTTGAGGGTGGTGATGGTCGGCTAACGGCTAAGCCAATGGCTAATAGTGGTGCGAGTGTGATGCTGGTGCCTGGTGGCTTCGTCTTCGGCTAGCATCGGTGATGTGGAAAATGCGTTACAGTAGATTATTGAGGAGGAATTTGTGTCTCATCATTCGCATATGAAGTATGAGCTTAGAGATACCCTTGTTTTTGGTAAATATTATTATTATTAATGTATTGTAAATTTTAAATGCTATTATTTATTTAAAAGTGATGGTTTATATTTTTTTGTGTTAAGTTCCCATTGGTTTCTATGAATTTTAGCATTATATAATTATAAATGTTGGGTTCGTTGGTTTAATGTTCCAGCTATGAATGGTGATCATGTAAGTACTTGAGTTTTGATTCAGGATATCTTTGAAAGTGTGTATCCACTGTGCTTTTTGTTTCTGGAATGACCACGCTTCTACAAGCATATTTTGGATCAAGTTCACCACTTATACAAGGTCCATCTTTTGTGTTTCTTGCTCCTGCACTCGCGATAATAAAATATCCAAAGTTCGTTGGGTTGAATGGAAATGTAAGCTCTGCCTTCTTTATCTTGCTTGTTTCAACTTTCAAGCATATGTTTAATATATATTAGCATGTCCTACTTTATGGTAAACATCATTAGTTTTTAATATTTATTTTCTCTATGGCTCTGGTTTAGTTATATAATATTGTAATAGTATATCATCTATTCTAGATGAATCAAATTGCAAACAACATAAAAGAACTTTTATGGTTGTGCTTGTGACCTTCACATTTTTAGGCATGTAAAGCGACACATCAACTATATATGTTAGATTAACATACTTAGTGGTTATCAACTTATTATAAACCAATTGGTTTTTTTTTATTGCAAAGTTCTTGTTCTATAAGTTTCTCTACTTCAGCAAAGCTTCTGCTTAAATTGAACTGTTTTACACCAGGTTTGTAAGTATGAGAAGTACTGTGAATGGAATTTGCTGAAATACTCACCATTTTCATGCTCAGAGGTATAAATTTGTTCTTTTTTCTTTCTTTACATATCGCTAGAAGTACTTTGTCACTTGTCAACTTGTAAGTAAAAAAATTGCTATTATTTAACACGCTCACATGAAAATTACTCTTCATACACTTACAAGCTGCAATGTACTTGAAGATTTTGGTGATGCTATCGGTTGGTTCATTCAGTGGCCACTTTATGCAATAAAGGTATTTAATATAGGAAATATATATATTACTTTGTTTCCAATCTTAGTAATACTTCTAATATGTTTGTTAAAATGTACCTTTTAAACACAGAGCAACTCCTCACTCCTCAGAATCCACCCTTGACACAACCAGTCCAGGAAAACACATGTCATTCACCAGAGGTTAGGAGCAGACTCTTGAGAGTGCAGATTCATGGTAGTAAGAAACATGTTCAACTTTGTTATTGATAGGCAATATGATTTTACAAACAATGTAAGTGTTCTATTTTTTAATTTACGTAATTTACTTGCGCTTGTTGTTCGGATTAATCAGGTTTATAGTGTATTAGTCGACTTTTGTGTTTATTATTTGGGTTTCATGTTGTTACAATGTCACTCGAATCCTTTTATATGTAGATATATATATATATATCTCAGTTTTTTATTTGTTTTTTTTAGGTTTGGAAGGACACAACAGATGTCACAGAAGGGAAAATCAACTTGATTAAAAGCATCATGCATTGAGAATTGGAATTAGCCAAGTATTTTTGTTTGAACAATTTTTTGTGAACCATGTATGATAATTAAACACGTTTAGGATATTTGGATAATTGGAAGTTGAACATTTATGTAAATCTAGTTTCATTTTGTGTTGGCTTGTGGTTCTGCATATGCATTTTCATTTATATGGTTTGTGTTTTATGATGGCTTTATATGCATTTATATGGTTTGGTTTTGGGATTGTATTCTAGGTATATATAAAGCTTTCTGGGCATTTAGAAGGGGGGGGGGGGGGGTGGAGGTTTTTATGGGTGCTTTCATGAGGTTTTTTGGGTTGTTTTCATAGGATTTTTTTGGGGCTTTTATAGGTTTTTTGGGCGCTTTCATAGGTTTTTTTGGGTGATTAAATGCATTTGTTTTTGCCATGTTTTGGGCGGTGTTATAGTATATTTTAAGCGGCTTATTAAACGCCTAGATTACATTCTATCTTTTTTGAGCCATACTTATTTAGGCGTTCCGAAAAGCGCCCAAAATCGTTATTTACAACGCCCAAACAAATTATTTTTGTAGTAGTGTAACATAATTAATTTATTACTTTTTAAAGGAAACCTTTCTACCGGTTGAGCCTACCCACATATCCCAAATCAGACACGCTTTCAATCAATTTTAATCTCTTATTATACATACTATTTGAAAACCGGACACCTAACTTTACCTATCATTTTCCATATCTTATATAATGCAAACTTCAAAATCAGGGACTTTTTTTTTTTAATTTTTTTTTTGACTCAAAACGACTCTATATACAAACCAAACGACAGTTTCCCATCCCCACACTTAAACTCTACATTGCCCTCAATGTAGGAATAGAAAACGACTCAAAACAAAAGAATAAATTCCGAATACAAAAATTATAAAAATAAGGGCAAATTGGAAAGGACTTAGCTGGTAAAATAACGCGTAAGCTCCAAAAACTCTAGTCCAATCTAGCTCGATCGTATAGCATTTCATTCGCGATCGGCTCTGACATAATGGTAAACTCTGGGCTTGCCTTAATAAATAATAACAGCTACGGAATCACCCGAATGGAGATTGAGTACGGGTGGTGCAATCCAAACCTGCACAAAACGAAACAAACAAAACCCGAGCATAATACTGAACCACACAAAAAATAAAAAGACTCAAACTACTAACTTAGACTTATAATATAACAACAAACAAGAAGACATACCTGCTTGGCAGAATGGCGGTGAATGGTGGTAGAACCAAATGGGTAGAAAGAAAAAAAAATAAAAAAATATGGTTCTCGCTCAACGTGAAGGACACTGGTGATCACAACACGCGTTGCAAGCGAAAAAAAATATAACTTTCCGGGGTAATAGCTGGTCGCATGAGGCGAACAGGTCAGCCCAGACTCCTACATTACGTGAAAGCCTTTTTTCACAGAAAGTTAATTTATTTATTTAAAATTTTATTTTATTTTTTTAGAAAAATACTCTTTTTTATTACCCAAACCTTTACCAAAACTCCCACTCATAAAATATATATAAAGATAAATACATGGGATCCGCTCATGTGAAATTTCCTCTACCTAAGCAAACACGTAAACCTATAAACAGACTCAAAGACACAAAAACAAAGATAAAAACCTATGAACAACTACCGAAAGACGGACCACAAATAAAAAAAAGGAACAGCTAGAAAAAAAATAAATAAGTATAAATAAAAATTTACAAACTCTACAGAGCATCCCCACACTTAAACATAATCAGGGGGCTTCTCTTTTATCTGGACCCGATCTAACCCGTTTAATTCCACCCGGCTCTCGTTAAAATTTGAAATTTTAATTGTGGAATTGAAAAATAATTTAACCATTCTTAACGGGTCAAACCACCAAAATTTAAACTTACCTGGATTGAACCGGATGCGTGACATGTAGCAAGAAGACTGATCGTGCTTGACTTCCATTGCCTTCCTCTTCTCCAATTCATGCCAATTATTGATCCTCTTCCGGTTCCGATCTTTTCGTTTTCTCTTCTTTGCCCTCTCCCGTGATGCTGTTGATTTTGAAGTTCCATCTATCACTAATACCACGGGCCAGCTATGGTGCGCTTCTTCTACCACCATTTCCATGGGATGATCCCCACACTTATTTCTTTCATCTGGTGCAGGTTCAGTCATGTCTGTCGGTTCACCTTCGAGTAGGGCATCTAGGTATGCCATATCTCCATCAGGATCAGACTCCCCTAAATCTTCATAAACAGGCAAACCCTCTAACTCCAGATCTAAAAACTCATCCTCTTTAGACAATGACTTCTCACCCATCTTATTGTCTTCCTCTGCACCAAACATCATACCAACGGAATCTCCCAATTCCACTTCTTCTTCAATCACTTCCCTTTTTACTAACGACCTCTGATACGCCGCCCATTCTTCTTCGTCATCCTCTTCATCAGAGTCACTCCCAAAATCATATATAGTAACCTGTGGCACCGGAGGTGGGACTTCAATGTCCATTTTCGTCTCCGTGATTGGGGTGATCTCTTCATCTGACTCATCAGCGTATTGCATGATCGGCTCTTTCCCTTCTTCTGGAAATGTTGGGAACAACTCCCCCAGAGCATTCATGTAACCGAGGTAGTTGCCCTCCTCATCATATGTATAACCAACTTTAGGCAGCTGCTCTTGCTGAACTTTTTCTTCTTCTTCTTCCTTTAATCTCCTTGCAATGTCTTCTACTGTTCGTTGAAGATCTAAAAGAGCAACCTGTCGGTCTTTTATGAGGATGTCATGGTTTTTTAGGAGGGTGTCCTGCTCTGCTAACATGTTCTGGGTATTGGCATCCTTAGAAACTAATAATGTCAACAGACTCTCAATTTTACTCCAATCATTACCACTATTCTCACAAGAATTGCTTCCAGAAAATTGATCAAGATACTGATTAAAATGTGGCTACTGATACGAGTCATCATAATAATATGTAGGACACCCCTGTGAATAATATGGCTGCGGCTGCACAAAGATATTAGCACAATAATGTGCAGAGGACCCCTCATATTGTGGACATAAAATGGTAAAATGGGGTCCTCCACAAATTTCACACATATTTACAGACTCAAAAGAAATAAAAGACACATAAAATTAGACTCCTACGACTCATTATACAAAAAGACAGACTCAAAACAAAACACAAGTAGCACAGATATAACAGATAAGTGTAATCAAAGCTAGTAAACGCAATCGCCAAGAGTCCCCGGCAACGGCGCCAAAAACTTGATGTGCTCAAAGTGGTTTAGTAAAAACTAACTAAATTAACCTAAACTAGACACTCTAAGTTTTAAATTTATAACCCAAGACTCTCTAAACCTAAACCACACAACTGGCAAGTGTACCGGTCAGTGCAGTACATCTAAAGTAAGTCCGAGTATCGAACTCACGAGACTCTACTAGAAAACGTTAACTAGACTCGATAACTTATCTACAAGCTGAATAAAATTGTTTTGTTGCTTAAGGGGAGGTTTTCTAACAAACTAATAAAAATAAATAAAATAAAACTAAAATAACTTAAAACACAAGCTGGGAACTGGAATTCGGATCAAGTGATGGGAAGGCACTTGTAGATGCAATAATGCGACTAGAGCTTTGGATTGTAAAACACATTTTGGTTTGTTAATGTCGAAGGTGCGAAGGAGTGAGTTAAATGGTGCGAAGGAGGATATAAAGATGCGAAGGAAGATGCTTATACGAATGAAGACTTAGTTTATGGAAGAACTTGGTTCGACCAGTCAATGTGGGCGAACCTGCACATTCGCATGGATGATTTGGGCGAATGTGCAGGCCTATAAATAGGTTAAGTTCATTTTTGAAAGTAACTTTGATGATTATTATTCCCTCCTCTTTCTGAAAACTCTCTCTAGATTTTGTTAAACTTGTTTTACATTTAAACCTTGATTGTAATCATTATTCCAAGTGTAATCAAGTGTTTTATGAATGAAATTGATTGAAAATGATGATCTGCTTGTTTGAATCTGTTTGATTATTACTTTGTGATAGTTTTAGGGTTTCCGCACCTAAAACTAACTTGTTTGATCAATCCTTGTTTGTTTTCGATCCTAATACGCACATACAAAGTGGTATCAGAGCCATTTCGGATCAAACAACCACAAATTAATAATCTCTTAGCTGATTTGGACCCAATTTTGGTCAAAATGTTTCTGTTTTCAATAAACAAACTGATGTGATAAGATTTTGATCGATTACACCTTGATTTCGAGTTTAAATTGGATAATTCTCTTTATTAAAGTTGTTCCAAATCAAATCCGATTCAAAACCTGATCAAGATCATCAAAATCCAACAACATTTGAAAAACATGATCAAAATTAACTGATTTTCAAAGAATAACCGTTTTTGAAATCACAGGGGTCGAACGAGAGAGTTTGGTCGAAAGAGGAATTTCTTTGGGTCGAAAGAGTGTGTTTCTGTACGAAGGAGGTGTTTTTGTGGTCGAAGGAAGCCTTTGATTGCTTATTTTTCACATTCGTACCTTTGTTTCACCTTCGCATAATCGAACGGTCGAAGGAGTTGATAAACGGTCGAAAGAGAGTTCTAAGTGGTCGAAGGAGTTTTTGTTGATTAGCTTTCATTCGTATCAATTATAAACGGGCGAAAGAGAACTTTATTTCTCCTTCGCACGTCCGTATATACGAAGGAACATCCTGTTTTGAAAAATTTTTAATCTTTTCGTGTTTGATTGTTTACAGGACAAGATGTGGAACTTTCCAACAACGCCTAGACCTACTCAAGCACCACAACAGCAGACAACATAAGATCCATGGTCCATTGCAGCTCAAAAGACTAGTCAACCATCACAGCCGATCAATTATATGGCTATGACTAGTTCGGCACCACAACAAGTTGTTCAATCAGTATCACAACCGATTGATAACTATTGGGGAGTCGCAGCAGCAACAGTTCATTCCCAGACGACTAACGCTATTTCTACTCTTATTCATGATCTATCTTCTAGAAGCGGCACTCGTCCACCGAAGTTAATGGACATGAAGGAGTATAACACTTGGAAGACGAAGTTTAAAATTCACGTTGAGGGACAAGGACTTGAAGGTGCCGAGGCATGGCAAATGATTGTGAAGGGTTATGTTGCTCCTATTCTGGAGAATACTGGAGAACCAATCCCTTTGGAGAATTTGGCGGATGACGAGAAGAAAAGGTTTGCTATAGAGAAGAAAGCATTTTCTCAGCTATCTCAGGCGATCAACACTGATCTATTACATCAGTTTGGATCGTGCACTACATCCAAACAACTTTGGGATATGCTGAGAAATCGACATGATGGAAATGAGAAGACCAGGAAGCTTAGGATGGAGGAGCTTCGAAAGGAGTTTGAAAACTTCAGTTATATGGGTAATGAAACCCTAAAAGAGTTGGTTCCAAGGTACTGGCACTTGCTCACTGAATTGTCGAGCTATGAGATCAGCATTCCAATGTCGGAATTAGTTGATAAATTTGCTGATGCATTACCACCCTATTGGAACCAACACATCGAAGTGTTAAAGGAGAAGGATGCTTACCAGTATTGGACCATTAATGAGTTCATCCAAAAGCTGGAAAACAAAGAGATGGAGGAAAAGAGAAAAGCTAAGAGAGCTCAGATTCCACAGAATCCTGATTTATATGTGAGTGGAACATCTAACTCTCTTTCTGCTTCAAACACCACATCTACTGTTGCACCTCACATAGCATGTGTGTCTAACATTGTTGAACCAACAAAAGCACCCATTAACTACCTTGCTCAAACTTCATCCTACACACCATCATACACACAACAACCATATCAAACACAAAACTTTATTCCACCATTTTCACCATTACAACAAGCCGCATGCTATACATCAAGTCAACAGCAACAACAACAACAATATCCTCCTCAAGTGAACCAGATGCAGATTACTCAAGCACAATCAAGTCAAAACCCGATTGTGTTAGAGACATCAAACCTTAACAATGTGACTGTTGAAATTGCTCAACAGCATGTTGCTCTAGTATCTGCCATGGTCGCTTCTTACAACGGTTTGGTAGCAAGTCAAATTGGAAACAATAATCTTACCAATGAGGACTATGCTCAAATCGATAAAGAGGAAATGGAGTTGATGGACATTCAGTAGGCTTTTGCAAGCATTATGAGGAGAGCCACTGATTTCATTCAGAAGACTGGCAGGACTGATCTCTCAACCTCTCCCAATACCACATACAGATTCAACAAAGCAAAGGTTACTTGCTTTAACTGTGGTGAAAAGGGACATTTTAAAAGGGAGTGCACACAACCAGCACAACAAGGTAACCGAAATCCTTTCAATTCTTCATACCAAAACCGACAAAACCAAAACCAGAATCAAGTGTCTTACAACAGTCCAAACATATCACGCTTTCAACCACAAAATCAAAACACTTATCAGAACCGTCAACAAAACAACAACACCAGACAATCCACAACACAAAACCAATCTCAACAAAACCCAAACCGAACTATTGTTCCTATTTCTACACCTAACACACAAAACCAAAACCAAACTGATACTCAAAACCAAGCACTTGTCATCCAAAAGGATGAAGGTTTTGACTGGACTGGTATGCAATTGGGGGTAGAGGAAATCACTGCTGGGAATGTTGCATGTGTGGCACAGCAGATGAGGTTGGATGAGAATGAGGAAGTTGAAGAAGAGGTTGTGATTGAAAAGGTGTCGGAGTTGAAGATTGAAGAAGTGAATGATGATGTGATGGCTGAAGGTGAAGACAAGAGATCGGGGATGATTCTTGATTCTGTCACCGATGTTGGAGATCAATATGACTCAGCTTAATCGGATATGGAGAGCGAATCTGACTCAGAGACTAGTGTGAATTCACTAGATGATGATATTGACCAATTGCTAGCTGAAGCTGACTTCCTGATGACTCGCAAGTCATGTATGGTGGATGATGCATGCACCAAGATTGACTACTCCAAATTCTTTGCAGGAAAGGAAGCTCACTTTGCTCTAATGGCCATGACAGAACCTCCTAAACCGGTAAGTTCTGAAACTCAATCTTGTGTTAAATGTGACAAATGTGCTGATTTTGAAAAACTGACTGATGAAAACAAGCTTCTCAAGGTTCAACTTGAGAGTGCAAAACTCAACTGTCAGATTTATCAAAAGGACTTAAAAGATTTCAACAAAGTTCTTGATTGTTATAAAAAGGATGTGTCAGAATTGAAAAAGACATTATCTATTAAACAACTTGCCATTAATAATTACATCAATGAAATGGAAAACACTAAATTAGAAATGGCAACCATCAAGTGCTTTGCGGAAAAAGTTAACAAGAAATTAGAAAGTTACAAGCACATAGCATACGTAGTTGATCATATCATTGAAGAACCCTCCCAGACGAATAGTGCAAACTATAAGTCAGTTCCATCTCCGGTATTGTTTGAGAATCACACTTTACATGCAATACCACCGGAGACTTTAATTCATTCTGATCCCACACCAGAAAATGAGCCTAACACTTCCAGTGTCGGGGATCCATATTCTGATGTGAGACCAGTACTGGGAAATAGTGAGGGTGTGGTCGCTACTGATGATTCAGATGAAGAAGATGAGTCATCTGAAACGGTTGAAAGTGATAGTGATATCCCTGATGAAAATCATATAATCACTACTGAGCCAGTCTCACCGTCTCAGATCATTCATCCAATGGCAAATGCTCATCGCAAAAATGAGGGAAAGAAAAATGATAAGTTTGTTGGTAAAAGTTTTGAAAAGAAAGAGGATAAGAAGGTTGAGAAAAACGTGATAAAACCGGTTGAAAAGAAAGTTGAAATTAAAATTGAGAAAAATGTGGTAAAACCGGTTGAGAAGAAAAATGAATTAAAATCTGAGAAAAACAATGATGTGAGCAATGAAGTGTGTGATAAACCTGTTAAAATCTTCTATCGGATGCAAGGCTCCGATAAGATTTTATCTGATGATGAGTTTCCGATTAAATTTGTCAATTCTACAAAAATCGAAAAGATATGGAAGGAAAGTACGATTTGGTTCCCGAAATTTGAAAGGACCAACGACATTCCTCAAGAGATTTTAGACAAAATTTATTTGGAAAAAGAAGCAAAGGTCAATGTCACACAGTTTGTTTTGCCTGTTCATAAAGAAAATAGTTTTATTGAACCGACTTACTCGAAGGACCCAACTCCTGAGAGTTTAAGGAAACAATGCATGGTCAATCGATATCCCATTGCTAGTTTTTCCAAGTCGCCGATCAAGGAAAACTACGAGGAATACCGTGCGTGTTATAAATGCGGGGAACGGGGACATTTATTTGCCACCTGCCCGTACGTACGACACAAAAGGCACGAGGTGGATATGAGGCAATATCATGAGTATCCGGTTGACAACTATGGCTATCAACAGAGACGGAATTTTCCCCAAAAAGAGTTTTATCATAATCAAAACAATTTTTACAACAAGGGGGAAAATCGTCCGATGACGTATGATAAGCGCAATCGGATGACCACTGATAAATCTGGTAAGAAACCTCAGATGAACTCAACTGTTGATACCAAAAAGGTCGTTCCTAAACCTAATGGTAAACAATCAGTTGGACCTGTCTCTGTTAAATCAGAGAAGGTAACCAAGAAGGTTGCTTTTAAAGACGAAGTAAAGAAACCGACTGAGACCTCAAAATCTCAGATTCGGATCTTGAAACGATCTGAGCAATCTTGGTCATCTAAGGAATCTGAAGGAGCCTCTACTTCACAGAGCAAGAAGAATGAGAAAGAGAAAGTTGTTAGTAAGGAGAAAGGGGTTGATGTAACCCAAGTTGTTTGTGATTCAAAAGACTCTTTGAAACAACCTGTTCAAAGACCCAAGACCAAACAGGCTTGGGTCCCCCGAAAGAACTAATTGATCTACTTTAAATGTGCAGGGAGCTCCAGCTGGCCCTGTTAGCAGCCTATGGATTGTTGACAGTGGAGCTTCTGGTCACATGACAGGGGACCTCGCGCTACTCTTTGACATCAAAATTATTAACGGAGGTTATGTGGCATTTGCTGGAAATAAGGGAGGCTACATTACTATGGAGGGTAGTGTAAGCAATGGGGTCGTAACATTTGAGCGGATTTCTTATGTGAAACAAATAGACTATAATTTGCTCAGTGTTAGTCAGATTTGTGATAAACAATTTTCAGTGTATTTTGATGACAAATCCTGTTATATCTTGAAACCTGGGTTTGAGCTACCAAAAGAGTGGGTGCTGCTGAAGGCACCGAGAGTTAACAACTTGTATATTCTCGACATGTCTAAAGCAATGACCACCCATGGCCAAGTCACGTGTTTCCTCTCCAAGGCTACAGAAAAAGAATCCATTATGTGGCATAGGAGAATGGGACACATCCATTTGAGAAAGATGAATCAGCTTGTGAAGAATGAACTTGTCACGGGAGTTAATGTCAAACACTTCCATCTGAATGACAAGTGTATCAGTTGCAAGAAGGGCAAGCAGCACAAACAATCCCATAGACCAAAGAAAGTTAATTCTGTTGAGCTGCCACTTGAACGTTTGCATATGGATTTATTCGGTCCAGTCAGACGTAAAAGTCATGCCGGAGAATTATACTGTCTTGTGGTGACTGATGACTATTCAAGATTTTCATGGGTAATGTGTTTGCATCAGAAAAGCGACACTTTTGACAACTTGAAGGTTCTGTTTACACGGCTGGAGAATTTATATGGTCTGAAGATCAAAAGAATCCGGAGTGACAATGGGACGGAGTTTAAAAATGCTCAGATGGAGGATCTTTGTGCAAATAAAGGAATTCATCATGAATATAGCGCTCCGTATATACCCCAGCAGAACGGTGTCGCAGAGAGAAAGAACAGGACTCTTATAGAGACGGCGAGAACTATGCTTGCGGATTCAAATCTTCCAGTCATGTTCTGGAACAAAGCTATTTACGCAGCATGTTATACTCTTAACCGTGTTTTGACAGTGAAGAAGTTTGGCAAGACGTCTTATGAGCTGTTGAACCGACGCAAGCCGAATCTTGAGTATCTAGAACCATTTGGTGCCCCATGTACAATGCTGAATCCTTCGGAAAAGTTTGCACCAAAGGCTGAAGAAGGTTATTTTGTTGGATATGCAACCCCATTAAAACGGGTATTCAAAAAAAGAACTAGAAAATTCGAGGAGTGGGCTAATGTCGAAGTTCAAAGATATACACAAAATGTACAGGGTGGAGGACCAGATTGGATGTTTGATTACAAAGATTTCTTTGAGTCATTCAATCTAGATAGCATGGTAGAAGAAGCTGTACTTCGATTATACTACGAGGTCGAAAACGCCGTAACTTCACCGTTAGTGCGTCCGATCACGGTAAACTCCCAAGAAGCTTCTAATGATGCCACTGCTCCTGTATTGGAAGAAGAGGTGTTCCAAGAAGCTTCTACATCGCTTAATTCATCCGAATCAGAATACGAAGACGATGATGCAACAAATGAAGCTATTCTGGACAACGCTACAGTGACACCACCAGTGAATTCATCTACTACTGATGCTTCAACATCGAATGTGGGTAATGATCTGGCTTCTACAGAGAATTTGACAACTCAGACGGGAGTTCAAGTACCTGATTATCCGGAATCTCGAATACATCGGATACACCCGCTTGAACAAGTTATTGGTGATCCTGGTAGCAGTGTGATGACGAGAGGGCAGCTGAAGAATGCTCTAGCACCAGAAAACATTGGCAATCTTGCTTTATATGCCAAAATTCAGAAATCTGGTTTTCAGAATGACTGGTCATTTGCTTGTTATGTTTCGCAGGTAGAGCCGCGGACATACAAGGATGCTCTTTTGGATGACGCCTGGGTGGAAGCAATGCAGGAGGAGTTATTACAATTCCAGAAACTTGGTGTATGGACCCTGACAGATTTGCTCCCTGGTAGAAAGAAAATTGGTACCAAATGGGTGTTCAAGTGCAAGAAGGATGACAGAGGAGTCATAGTACGAAACAAAGCTCGTTTGGTCGTTCAAGGTTTTCATCAGGTTGAAGGAATCGACTACAATGAAATCTATGCACCGGTTGCACGCTTGGAAGCTATCAGAATGTTCCTCGCGTTTGCATCATGGAAGAAGTTTAAGGTGTATCAGATGGATGTAAAGAGCGCATTTCTTTACGGTGTGGTCAAAGAGGAAGTTTACGTAGGTCAACCACCGGGCTTTGAGGACCCTATTCACCGGGATAAGGTTTATGTGTTAAACAAAGCTCTCTACGGGTTGCATCAGGCTCCGAGACAATGGTATGAGGAGCTGAGCACGTATCTTCTCTCGAAAGGATTCAAACGCGGACTGGTAGACTGCACACTGTTCATGAAACGAACAGGAGATGATTTGCTTCTAGTACAAATTTATGTTGATGACATTATCTTTCGGTCTACTAACGAACTTCTGTGCAGAGAATTTGAACAAGTTATGCAGGAAAAGTTTGAAATGAGCGCTATGGGAGAAATGCAGTTTTTCCTCGGCTTACAGGTGGAGCAAAGACCAACGGGGATCTTTATTCACCAGACAAAATACGTTTCTGAAGTCTTGAGCCGATTCCAGATGGATGATTCTAAGCCGATGGATACCCCGATACAGCCCAATCACGGGATTGGAGTTGACCTTAAGGGGGAGCTGACTGATCCATTTACATACAGAGCAATCGTCGGATCTCTGATGTATCTCACAGCGTCAAGACCTGATATAATGTTTGCGACATGCCTTTGTGCGCGATATCAATCGAAGCCGAAACAGACTCATCTTGCAGCTGTCAAGCGTATCCTTAGATATCTGAAGGGTTGTCCATCGAAAGGACTGTGGTACCCTCATGATGATAATTTTGACCTAATCGCTTTTAGTGATGCAGATTGGGGCGGCTGTGACAAAGACAGCAAATCCACAACGGCTGGATGTCAGTTTATGGGGAGCAGGCTCGTGACCTGGCAATGCAAGAAACAAACCGCAGTTGCTCTATCCACATGTGAAGCAGAATACGTTTCAGCATCAAGCTGCTGCTCACAGGTTCTTTGGATTCAACAGCAGATGGTGGATTACGGTTTGCAATTTCTTAAAACCCCTATTTACTGTGATAATGAGGCCGCAATCGCATTAACAAAAGATTTAGTAAATCACTCAAAGGCTAAACATATCCGGATTAAATATCATTTTATCCGTGATTGTTATGCTAAAGAGTTGATCGATATGGTCAAAATCCACACTGATTATCAACGCGCAGATCTTTTTACCAAAGCTTTTGATAAATCCAGATTTGATTATCTTTTGAAAGCAAACGGTATTAAGGAAAAACAGGACTGATCACCACCTCAGTCTATCACTTTTTAGTTTAACTTTTTACTGTTTTTCAGAAAAATTTCGAAAATCCAAAAACATTGAAAAATTTCAAAAATTAGAAAATTTCTTTGCTGACTGCTATATCTTCTACCCTTAGATTAATGCCGTCAGATTTCTGTGAACAAACGATATCTGGGCAGTCACATATTTGAAATGCTCCAGCTTATTCTTGGGAACAGTAAATTCGAAAATCTATAAAAATCAGAAAATTCTAAAATGATTTCCTGGAGTATAAAGGGAAATGATAGTACATCAGTGGGGATCTGACACATTCTAAGAAATGTAATGCTATGTAGGGCGTGTGTCTGAGTCTGTGCAATGTGCTGATAGGCTTCGTAGACCTATTACTGCGTGCCTGATACATACATATCAAACGAATTGTTGTGTGGATGAACTCCTCATGGGCATATGGTCTTAGTACCGTAATTTCGTTTGATAGGGTATTTGTACAAACCTCAGAGGTTTAGGGTCGTTATGTTATTAGTTGTCTGGGGATAGCCTCTCTGATCTTCTGCTGTAAGTCATTACGGACCTAGATCAGATAGGGTGTCTTTATAAAAGAGCCATATAGGCCAAATCCTAAAGTTACCGAATTGAGGAACTTTCCATGTTATATGATAATCAAAGATTATCTATTACATCGTATTAATCATTGATGCGAATCATGATTAATATCAGTCCTCAACCTGGTATAGTGCATATGTTACTCTGCTGCATTAACTTGCTGACCTGTATACCTCTATGCATTATATCTTGTAAATTATAGACGACGAAAGCATAATCACGCTTTACAATGAGTCTTTGTGCATTTACTTCTTGATACGGGAGTATGTCGTGTGCGTGGGAACCACAGATAATTGCGTTTATACTATAAATACCAGTATCAGTATAAAGCACTGCACAACAGTCTGCATGTGAGTTTATGTGGATCACAATATCAGCAGTTGCCAGATCACACATTGTCTTTAATGATAATAATTTCAAAAAGATCAACGGTGTGATCAGATTTCTCATAAACTGATATGATCCCTTTACCGGAATCACAAAAACATTTACAGTTTTTCATTTACATTTCTGCATTTTATTTTCTCGTCAAAAATTACAAAACTCAAAAAGATTTTAGGTGTGTTTTAGCATAAACTTTAGAAAATCCAAAAAGATTTTTCTTTTTCATCTTATTTTTGATAACTGATGGTGGTTGATGTCGATTTTCTAAACCTGATACACCATTTGAGCTTTGTAACTTTTAAAATTTGAAAACATGAATGATGGATGCTTAATAGTTGGAAAATAATTGAATCGGGACTCGTTTTTGAGATTTGGAAAATTTTCAAAAATCCCAATTCTCATTCGTCCATTCGTTTGGTCGAATGTGGGATTTTTCAGTTCCTTCGAATGTATTGAACGGGCGAAGGAGAGTGTTCATGAACTGATGTTCATTCGAACCCTTTTGGCTCATTCGAACCCTTTCACTAGGGTCGAAGGAGGCAAAAGCTTCTCCTTCGCATGAACAAAACGGGCGAAGGAGACTGCCTATATATACATTTCCTTCTCATTCGAACCTCATAAATTTTTTTTTCCAGATTTCACTTGTAACCTCACCTTGTTGCTCGTTTATTTTGAATCTTACCATTGTGTTCGCCTTCTCTTACTGATCATTTTGCCTTATAATACACAGGTTAACATTGAGGATTCAAGGATTAATCACTATTTTTCTGTTTCAAGCCCTAACTTTCAATTTCTGTTTAAATCGCCTTTATTGTTGCAATTGATGTTTCGGATTCATTATATGTGTGTTTTAGGGGGAGATTAATCGAAAAACAAGGCTTCAAAACCATCAGATTGATCAATTGATCAACTGTTAGGTTTCGAACCCTATTTTTAGTTAAAAACACATATATAATGAACATCGAATGAATTTGTTGATTTTAAAAGGCTATTCGGCATGTTTAGGGTCTATGTGAATCAAATGAACATGATCAGATTATGTAAAATTCACAATTGAAATTTCAAAATTATAAACAGTCATCTTCACCCCCATTCAAATGGGCAAAGGAGATAAATATTGGTCGAATGAACAAAATCTGGGCGAATGAAACTTTAATCTAAAATTTTTACATTCGTATCAAATAAAATTCTCATTCGAACCATGATAATCTCTCATTCGTACCCCCGTTTGGGCGAATGAGGATCTGAGTTACCAAATTTTTCAATTTTGAAATTTTATTGATTTTTAACATGTGTTTTTGATTTGTTATGCAGATTTTAATCATGTCCAAGCAAGAGAAGACTACTGAACAAGCAGGATCCTCATCTCAGCCCGCAAAGCAGCTTGATTTTGAGAATGCGCACAACTGTTGTGCATATCTTGGCGACGTGAAGAAGCACACGGAATTTGTCGGGATTATTGAGTTCTTGAAGCGGAGTAGAGTAATTGATGCCATAGCTACTCCGACAGTGATCTATCGTGATATGATTCAGGAATTCTGGTCTAATGCTAAATTAGACTTCTGGAAGAACGAATCTTGTTTGACGAGCAGAATCCAGGGACAACGAGTCATTGTGTGCGAGGAAGATCTAAGAGAAGCACTGAATCTGGATGACGATCCGAACGATCCAAAGGAGTTTACATTCATGGATCAAAGGAAGTGCTTTCTCAGGATGAAGTATAACGGACCTATCACTGACGGTTCGTTGCATAAAGGAAAACTGTGCCCACAGTTCAAATATCTGGCACATGTTTTAATCCATGTATTCGGATCTGCTGCGGGAGGTTATGACTTGATGAGGAAGAGCATCAGTTCGATGATGGTTGCTTTGGTATTGAACAAACCGTTCAATATTTTCGGCATGCTGATGTCTCATTTATTGGAACCTGTGAATGGAACGAGGAACCTGAAGTTTCTATTATATCCTCGTTTTCTTCAGATGATATTTGATCACAAGTACAAAGAGTTGAAGAGAGATGCTAAACATATTGTTGTTCAGGAACACATGTCGCTGAACACACTAGCTAGAATGAAAGCCTATAAGGGTTTATCTGTTGAAGAACGTCCTCCTGTTAGACGTTTGTTTGGTCATCTAGCTAGGGGCAGATTATAATGATCCGGGTGAGGGGCTTGTAAGGAATGCGAACAGTGATTCTGATGCTGACAATCCTTTACATTATGTTGATCCTGACGCTAAGCGCAAGAGACAAGCGGTGAATGTAGGCGCTAAGAGTGGTAAGGTCAAGAAACCAGAGATAAGGATTGAGGTTACTGAACCAGAAAAGAAGAAGAGAACTCAAGGTAGAAATAAAAGAATGGCGAAAAAGGGATTGAATCTTGTTGATGAAGCTTCCATTGATTCAGAAGAGACAATTGAGGAAGAACAATGGAATTCTGATGCTGAGACTGTGACGACCATGCCCAAGGCCACTGAGGCTGGTGCGTCTGATAGCCAACGAGAAGAAGATCAAGGGAACAAAAGTCCTATTCCTGTTGATGTTGAAAATTTGAGTTTTAATGTTGAAGAAACATTTGTTGGTTCTCCTGTGCAAGCAGCTAGAAAAGAGAAGAAGAAGCAGGAGAAGCCGAGTATAAAGAGAAAGAAAGAGATAGAATCGTTAATTGCTGGTAAGAAACTGCCGCCAGCTACAAGTTCAAAATCACCGGTTACAGCACCTGCTCAAAAGAAACAGAAGACAGCAGCAACATCTAGCACACAACAAATAGAAGAAATTCCAATGGATGATGTGAATGAAGCATTGGATAATGTGCTGAAGAAAATGAGAAAAGGTAAATTGCCTGAAGTTGTTGAACCACCAAAGAAGACTAAAGTATCGGTGGATAGTGATATCATGACTGCTGTGAATCAAAGATTTTCTGAGTTGATGAATTTGATTACAAAACAACAGACGGAGATTGAACAGCTAAAGTCAAATGACAAGAAAATGTTAGAAGTCGTAGTCACATCGGCAGATGACAATGAGACCTTGAAGAAAACCATCAAGAAGCTAAAGAGAGAAAACAAGAAGTTGCTGAAACATGAGCAACGTAACACCAGAAGGATAATAGTCTTGAAGAAGGAGAACAAACAGCTGAAAAAGAATAACAAGCATATGGACGATCTGATCAAGAACTTGTATTCTCAGGCTCCTCAACTTCAAGCTGGAGAAGTTGACAAAGAAAGAGAAGAAGAACAAGTTGACTTCGAATTATCTGATGAAGAGGAAGATGATGAATTAGATGAAGATGCTGGTGATGATACAAAATCAAAGAAAAAGGATGATAAAGATGATGATGATGGATCGAATGATGGATCTAGTGATGGAGACGGCTCTGCATTTGATAGTAGTGATGATGATGATGATGATGATGATAAGTTCTCTTACGAGAAACGTGATTCGGATAAGGGCGGTGAATCAAGCTCGAAAGCTCCTGGTGAGAATGTTGATGATGAAGATATTTTCTGGAACGAAAGATTGAAGTCATTGTCTGAAGAAGATAAGAATAAGTATCGTCAGATGTTAACCGATCGAGTCTGGACGATAGACATGACAAGCAGATTTCCAGAAATATTTGAATCTAACAATAAACTCTTCGAATTGGAATATGATGACCCTGATCTTGAGGATGGGGAAGTGTCTGCAGCTATTTCGAAAGAAATTCTGGAAGGTTTAGCAAAGCAAGTGGGTAAGACGTTAGAAGAATTACTTGCTGATAATTTTATTCCTAAGATTCCTGAGAAAGAAGCTGGAAATCACTCGGATGACCGTGATGTTCCTGCATTCGAGGAAGTCGAGATGGAAGATATTACAAGCGACGAATATCCACAATATTTCAGAACAAATCAAGATTGTGGATTTTCATTCTCAGATGAACTGCTAAACCATGCCGAAAAGCTTGCAAGAGATAAAAGCAAAGTTTTTGAAGATGAAATTTTTAAAGGACACAACAAGCCACGGTTAGAGCAATCAGACAGCTTAAAAGAGTTGTTAAAGAAGCTGAAAGAAAAAGAGAATAATCGTCCGAAACCAGACATTCAAGGAAGCTTTTACAAACTTCACAATAAGATTTTCAAAGGTCGTGCATTGGCCTGGAAGTTTGTTAAAGAGTTAAAGTGTTTCGCAGTAAAATGGGAGAAGGGGATCTTGTATTTTGAGAAGTTTCATCACTTGAAGACCCTTCCGTATTGGGCAATCAGAGACATTTGTCGTCACCGTTTAACGGGAGCGTCAAATAGTCAGATTACTTATTTTGCTGAAAAGATGACTCGTGAAAGCCGAACCAAGTGGGACTTGTTTGAACCACAATATCCAAAACGAATTGTTCACAAAAAAGGATATTGATCAGATAACTGGTACGCCCAAAGTGACTTTGAAATACAAACCACCGAAAGTGTTGAAAAAGATTCCTTTGATGCCTATTCCGCAACACTTTGCCAAAGACTTCATCTGGTGGTATTATGATTGGAAGATTGCAGAGGCCGTGATTGTGTTGAAGGATGGTGAGTCGAATTATAAGAAAGTGCATATCTTTGATCCCATGTGGTTGATAAACTGTTCACATGAGGATATCATCATGCTATTCTATAATCCGATCTATTCAGACGCAAAAGTTGCTGAGCAAGCAGGAAAGTACCAACGTGTGGTATTTCTGTGCTTTGCGTTTGATATTAATGCCGGATGTGATTTTGATGTGAAATTGGGAAAGTATGTGGAGAAGCAGAAGATGCCAGAGCTGAAAACGAAGAAACAACAACAATTTCAGGAACCGGTATTGACCAGAGAACAAATGATTCAAAGGCATATCAGAATGTGGAACAAAGGTTGGACGAAGAACGACGAACACAATCCAAGCAATAGTCGAGGGGGAGTTTGTAGATGCAATAGTGCGACTAGAGCTTTGGATTGTAAAACACATTTTGGTTTGTTAATGTCGAAGGTGCGAAGGAGTGAGTTAAATGGTGCGAAGGAGGATATAAAGGTGCGAAGGAAGATGCTTATACGAATGAAGACTTAGTTTATGGAAGAACTTGGTTCGACCAGTCAATGTGGGCGAACCTGCACATTTGCATGGATGATTTGGGCGAATGTGCAGGCCTATAAATAGGTTAAGTTCATTTTTGAATGTAACTTTGATGATTATTATTCCCTCCTCTTTCTGAAAACTCTATCTAGATTTTGTTAAACTTGTTTTACATTTAAACCTTGATTGTAATCATTATTCCAAGTGTAATCAAGTGTTTTATGAATGAAATTGATTGAAAATGATGATCTGCTTGTTTGAATCTGTTTGATTATTACTTTGTGATAGTTTTAGGGTTTCCGCACCTAAAACTAACTTGTTTGATCAATCCTTGTTTGTTTTCGATCCTAATACGCACATACAGCACTACCTAGGCTAGAATCCCACACATGAATGATAAGTTTCTAATGGTCATGAAACTGGTGTGGAACCGGGATCTTAAAATACTAAACTTACAGGATAAACTAGAGGACCCTCGACCCTTCTCAAGGAGAAACCTAAGGTTACCTATAAGCCGTTAAAACACCGGTTGAGAGGTTACCCTTACAGGCTTACCTACTCGAATCTTAAAGTACCCGCTAGACAGTCTACCTTACAGCGCGAAAGTCACAATACACCCGAAAGTGCAAGGAGTAACTACAATATTTCTAATAAGACTTGGCCTACAAGGAATGCTAGGGAAATTAGGAAGATCTTCTTACAAAGCATCTAGATCTAGCAATTTAACACCCTAGACAGACCAACAATCTCGCACCTTACAGCTATTGAGAATTGGTAGAACACTTAGAATTATCTAACTAACAATTACAACTCCTATGGATAATCCTAGGCAATTAACCATAAACTAGTTGCTAACACCCAGTCCGCAACCTAACCCGCATTCATACATGAAAGACATTCACAAAAACGCAAGTGGAGTTTATAAAAGTTATTTAAATAAAACTAAATATGCATACACATCAAACCAGAAAATAAAAAGCCCTTTACTTTAAAATTCATCCACAACCAAAAGTTTCAAAACCAAATAGAAAATAAATCAAACAAGTGCATTCATCATCGCCTAGGTAGCGTCAAGGTTTAGCCAATAAAAGTCATGATAATATCAAAACAATAAAAACAAATAATATTCATGGCGTTCACAACGGGTTAATATAGAATAAATAAATAAATATTGAATTAGAACCGACCCGTGCTCACACCTAGGCTTCAACCCTTGACCTGCTTCTCTTGATAATTCTCCCTGTTCCTCTCTGTTGATGTCGCTTCCTCAAGTAATATTGCCGCTGTTATGCTCCTCCCCTTAATAATATGCGCCTTCTTTTTTTTTTATAATAAAGTTCCTTCGTTCATAATTATCCCCACTATGCCCTATTTTAAAATTTAGTTTATTTTGGGCTCTTTCTTTCATTCATTGGGCCGTGATTCACCAAACTTTATTATTATTATTATTATTATTATTATTATTATTATTATTATTATTATTATTATTATTATATAGTAGTATAACTCCGTGCTCTCGACTCGGGTGTTCTTGACTTAACCAAAGTTACCCGTTTACACTCCAACGTCCATGAACACCTACAAAATATAAAATAAAATAGATAAACACTAAAAAGACCCAAAACTAATAAAAATCTATAAAAAAAAACCTATACTAAATAAAATAGACCAGTACAAGCCTAAAACTACTAAAAACATAATCTAAACGACTCGAAATTGTACAAACTTTACACTGGAAATAGATGTATTTTACAATACATCACTTCCGCAGCAATGATTAGATTTTTGAAAACTTAATGGGCTATTTACGTTGTTTTCATATCATTTAGTTGTCGTTTATTGTGACCGTTGACTTGGATCCTGGTGTGTCACGCGCCTCGCGGTAAAACCACGCATGTGGAATTTGAGGGTGTGACAGATTGGTATCAGAGTCAATGGTTATAGTGAACTAGAACTGCATGTAGAGTCTAGACTATTGCCGAGTAGCACACACACTAGACGGTCACATATGTTTGAGTCTTAGCATACGGGTAACATATGTCGGGGTGTCGGTGTCCTCATCTCTTATACCATATCATCCGTTTAATTTTGGGTCTAGTATTCCGTGACTTGAACTTCAAGCTTGAAGTGCATCTGGAGGATCATGTAGAGAAGTTTATCATGTCGGGTGCACACAAAATAATAAACTGGAATGCATGAAAATCCTAGTGGACTTTGTGTTTGGACGGATGGACCCGAATTCGACCTAGATCAACTTCTTGTGATTCTTAGAGGGTTACACTACGGGCGAACCAGGGTGATCCTGATACGGTTATCGGTATGTCTTCTTATTTGTCGCTACGCTTCGCTTTTATTTTGGTTCTCGTACTATTAAGGGCTTCATATCTGTTAAGCTTTATCTAATACTACCTTTTGTGCCTACGCCTCGGAAGGGTAAGTCCATGGTTATCGTGTGTCGTGTTGCATCTAGTTCGGGTCTGGGGTGTGTTAATTCTATGTGAGGAGGTCATCGGTTGTTTGGATTCACCAGTGTGACATCTATAATCTGGAGACACTGCTTGGACGGTACCTAGTGCTTCGTTTATACCGATCACAAGGGTCTTCAGCATATCTCCAGTCAGGCTGGGTTGATTATGTGACAATCTATAGCAATTATCTTGTATTCATCTTGAGGAATTAGTTCCTCGGCTTAGGGTACTTGTTCTTATTACCTTTAGTTGTGATCTTGTATCTTTTCATGTTTTTGGGGAGCGTTGCTTTGGGCATTGGGTGCTTAGTTACATGCATTTTTGAGTCATCTCTTGTATTGTCTGGACTCATTACGGTTCACGTTGTGGACCGGGGTTCTTATGGATCGTGGTTCTTGTGTACTTTGGTTGACACTCGTTACTGTTGAAGCTGAGTTGTTGCGACGGATGTTATTGCCGATCCTTCCCTGTTCGTGTCATTTGTGACTTTGCCTTTCTTAAACCAGATTAAGATCTTGATGATCTTGTTTCTTGAGCTTCTAAGGTTCATGTTGTAGAACCTAAGTATATCTTTTGAGTATGCTTCACATCCATATTCTTTTGTGTTAGTGGCCTTCAACATTCAATCGTAAATGAATCTAATTTTTGTTGATTCATTATTCCTTCATAGAATCAGACACGTATTTTGTACATTTGTCAACAGTTGTATGTTTGGATTCTGCCTTAAATCCAAACACCCCTTGCGGCGTGTAATGAAAACGTTGGTGCATTCGTTTCTTCGTTTGAAGTGCGCCAATAGTATTTGTTGACAAAAGTTATTGTCTACACTTGCATTCAGTTGATTCTGAAACTTTATCTCATACCATTGTGTCGATAAGTCCACTGACTCTTTTGTTGTATTCCCATTGGTTCTTTGAAGGTGTCCTACCCAAAATTTTGAGGACAAAATTTTTGTAACATGGGGAGAATGTGACAACCGACAACTTCCGATCTATACTGATGTGATTTTTTTAATTATTTGGGATAATATTTTTTTTAATGTTGTTAATTATTAAGTTTCGAATGTTAACAGATCATTTTAACAAAGGAAACCATGGTCGAATCTTATAACGTGTTTTAAACGCAGGTTTCGAATGCAAACGTGGGATAATAAACATTATTTTTAAAATTTCACTGTTTTGTTACGTTTTTAAAATCGAACATTTCTGACATGCTTTATTTACTATTTTATGAACCGTAAAACAAAACCGAGTCGCATTTCGTTTAAATGGGTTCGTTACGTGGTGTGCACCTTCCTAATAACCCTAACTATAAATTCATCTTATTCTCATTCTTCTCCTACACACAAACCCTAGTCTCCCTCTCTAAAATTTGCATCTCTCTCTAAACCATACACACTCTCTCTCTAAATTCTCTCCTTCTCCTCTCTCATGCAACCTCTCCTCTCCTCTCCTCCCGGTCTCGTCTCTCCATCCCTCGTTCCTCATTCAGCAGCGACCGACCTCCACCGTACTTAGTGGAGGCGGCGTGGTGGTTTCAAAGCCCGAGGACAGGGGTGAAAGTTGTTAGCAGCTCGGTCATTGCTGTTTGGTCGTGTATTAAGGGTTGGTTAGAGGATGAGGATGGCGGCGCGTCGTTTCAGGCCGGGAAGGGCTGTGGTGGTCGTTTTCAGGTGGTGGAGGTCTGATGGTGGTTGGTCTGGTTCTGGTTCAGGTTCAGGTGGGTTTGGTTTTAACTCGGGTCTTGCGTTTCACATAGGGCGATGGCGTGGGTTTCTCGGTGGTTGTTCCGGTCGGAGGGTTCTGATGGGTTTTGGTGGTTTGGGGGCTTGTTGCTATCGGTGGATGTCCGTGGTGGTTATGGCTTCAGGTGGCGGCTAGTCACATGGTGGTCTGAAGGGTGGGTTTTGGTCTGATGGTGGTGGTTGCATTGGTGTCACACCCTCAAATTCCACATGCGGGGTTTTACCGCGAGGCGCGTGACACACCAGGATCCAAGTCATCGGTCACAATAAACGACATCTATATGATATGAAAATAACGTAAATTGCCCAATAAGTTTCAAAATCTAACCATCGCTTGCGGAAGTGTAAAATTTTATTACAACTCAAAAGTAAAACATGCCAAAAAGACGTCAACATATAATGCTGGTGAGTTCACAGGTTTTATGTTTACAAAGCGTTTCAAGCGTAAAGTGTTTCATCTCAAAAGTACCAAGTATGCAAAACCTTTAACTACATAACAAACGCTTCCATACTACTACGACTGTGTTGTCGAAACCATTACTGACAAGCGTTGCGTGTGTTGTCGCCCGTGTTTGAGTTGCCGAAAATAGTGACAATATGCACCCGCCCGACTCCCAGCTGTCGGGTGGGGTTCGTCAAGCCCAGTAGATCTATCCACATTTCCCCTGTTGTGCCCCGCACATTCATGGTTTCAATAGGGACTTAGCGTTGCGTTTCGTCGTATAGTAATTTAAAACAAGCCTTGCGTTTCATAAGCGTTGCGTTTCAAAAGTGTAGCGTTTCATAAGCGTTGCGTTTCAAAAGTGTAGCGTTTCATAAGCGTTGCGTTTCAAAAGTGTTGCGTTTCATAAACATTGCGTTTTCAAAAAGTGTTGCGTTTCATAAACATAACGTTGTATTTGTTAAAAACGTGTGGCATTCTTCTCCCCCGAGAAAAAGTGTATAAAAGAGGGGCCGTGAAACTCACCTTAGAGTGCGTCCTCAGTAAATTAGAAATCCGATACGTTTGTAATAGTCCCTACTTGTAACATCGCAAAATTTTCCCCAAAATTTTAATACATAAAAAGCCCTTATATATATATATATATATATATATTTTTTATTACACCTTTATCATTAATATTATACAAATGTGCCTAAGTCTTTATTTATCCTAACTCACAACTTATATACATACATAAATGTATATAAATAATAATAATAATATGATTCTAAATTCTTTTTTTTTCACATACAAGATTTTTTTTAAATAAAGTCTTAGTCAAACAGTCAAAGTCTTAGTCAAATAGTCAATTCATCATAAAACCTTACTTTATGGTGTTGACCAATTTTAATGGCTAATTGACTCCAAAACTAGTATAAAAACCCACCTATGACCCATTATACTTTGCACCTCTAAATCGATTGTTTCAATCCGATTAAACTTTCCCTCATACTTTTCTTCTATAGTCTATTACTTCTACAATTGAAGCTTTGATTATAAGCTCTTGTAATTGGCGAATTGGAAGCTTGATATTCTTTATTTTTCGTTTTCTTCAATTTGGACTAGCTACGTTGTTGAGTCTTTGGGATTCGCCTCGCATACATTCACAACACATTATTCTATTTTTTTTACGAGACATAACATTTTGCTAAGGTGAGTTTTACATAGCCCCTTTTCTATTTTTCACTATTTTTGGGGTGAAACATGTTACAACATTCTATATGCAATTCAATCATAAAGTGTCTATGTGTTTTTCTATGTTGCATTATGTCTTAAACATGACTAGGGTAAGCACAATATGCTAGCATAATCATTAACATTGATCAGCCGACGGTATACAATGATAGATCTATTGGACTGACAATCCCACCCGGATACGTGCCTCCTACAAAGGTTGCGTGGGTGTTTGTTACTGTAATTTAAACGAGTGAACCATGAGCGTATGGGATGTACCACAATACAACAGTCACAATGGTTGATTATGCACACGATTTACTTCTAGTATGTTTTCACATATGGACTAGATTGCCATGAGACATGAATTGCACAACAATTTTATTCGATTATCAAAACCTATGTAATTCTCACCAACTTTTGTTGACCCAAAATATTTTCAACTTAACATGTTTCAGGTTCTACTTGCTTGAAGATTAGAGTTAATACTTGAAGATGCGTAGCTAGTATTTATTCATTTTGATGTACAAATTTTGGAGAACAATTGTATGTAATGTATTTAAATCAATTAATGAAACTTATTATTTACCATGAGCTACTGAACAATCATCAATACGTGACATCCCGATGTTTCCGCCATCGGTTGGGGTGTTAAAGATTGGTATCAGAGCCATGGTTATAGGGAATTAGGTTATTAGAAAAATAATCTAGTCTATAACCATAGGATTTAACCAGTACTTGCTTCTTTTACTTGCTATTCTCTATCTCCCTCCTACTTCATATCCCTACTTTCATCCCTACAAGAAGGTTGCTCTCCATCACTGGATCCACTCTTAGACTAATAAGACAAAATCCTCAGGTTTAACCTGAACCACCTTGAGATCTCGTCGAAGTTCTAGATTTTAATAACGAACACGTGCAATCTGGAAGGGTGAACGCCTGTATTCTGAGTCTTCTGTCTAGGCTGGCATTGTGCATATATCCCAATCAGACGAGGGACCCGGATGCCTACCTGGGAATTCTCGGGATGAGTGTTCACTTATAAGCTAAAGCATGTCTTCACTATGTTGTTGGAATCTGGAATCTTTGATACGTCAACGTTTTCGTTTATTCGTTTTAATTAATGAATAAATGATTACATTCCTTATATCACCTCATTCATTTCATGCCACATTGAACCTTCATTGTGTCCCTTACAAATCATGTCTCCACGTCGCAGCACTCGCAATAACAGCGGTGAAAACCAAGAGGAAAGTAACAACAACCACAACACCAACCACAACAACAACAAAAACAACAAAGGTGTTGATGCCCAACTGGCTGCGATTATTTCCCAACAAATGGCGCAACAAATCACAACTCTGGTTTCTAACTTGTTGGCTCAAGTCATCCCAATGAATGGGAACGGCAATGGAAATGGAAATGGTGATGGAAATCACATAAAGAACGGGACCTTAGTTCGGAAAGGCGAGAAAATAAGTATTGTGGCCGCGGTAACTACCGCGAACCAGAAGCGCAAGAACAGGGATCCTAATGTAAACCTCACTACACAAGCTTCTAACAAGAAACCCTATACAAGAAACTTTCCATTGTGTAACACATGCAAACGACATCACCCCACTGTTCAGTGTGTCGCCTGTGCACCAATTGTGGTAGGTATGGCCATCTGGTCAACACATGTCGTGAGTCCCCAAACCCTAACCCCAACCAACCAACCAACCCTGCTCAGGTTGCTAATCTTAATCGTCCTGGTAAATACAACTATGGTCAATGCTATGAATGTGGAAACCCAAATCATTTCCGTAACCAATGCCCTAAACTAAATCGAGATCAAGACCCTCCAGCTACTTAACAGCAAACCTCACCATTTGAATGATGTCTACTTTTTAATTCTATGTATTGACACTTTTTGATTAACGTAATAAATTCAAGTATTATCATAACATCTGAGTGCATGCTTGTTTGAATGTGAACTAATTGCTATATCTATAATCATACTTGCTTACTTGTACAACAATTAGTTGACTATCAAACAACCTACTCAACGATTGGTAGAGGTCATCATGTCTTTCCAACAGTCGGGAGAGGCCCTACAACCTGCTCAACGACTGGTGGAGACTATCGAACCTGCTCAACAATCGGTAGAGTCATAAAAGGACGCAAAACCCTAATGTAAGGTAAATTGATAATTACGGTCCGGAACGTAATCATGAATTTACAGGTACGTTAAGGTAGTGAGAAATTTTATCAAGGTTTTCGGTAGTCGACCAATTGTATACCTGGTGTTTTTCTTTTAACTTCGGGACGAAGTTTCTAAAAGTAGGGGAGACTGTAACATCGCAAAATTTTCCCCAAAATTTTAATACATAAAAAGCCCTTATATATATATATATATATATATATATATTTTTTTTTATTACACCTTTATCATTAATATTATACAAATATGCCTAAGTCTTTATTTATCCTAACTCACAACTTATATACATACATAAATGTATATAAATAATAATAATAATAATAATATGATTCTAAATTCTTTTTTTTTCACATACAAGATTTTTTTTTTAAATAAAGTCTTAGTCAAACAGTCAAAGTCTTAGTCAAATAGTCAATTCATCATAAAACCTTACTTTATGGTGTTGACCAATTTTAATGGCTAATTGACTCCAAAACTAGTATAAAAACCCACCTATGACCCATTATACTTTGCACCTCTAAATCGATTGTTTCAATCCGATTAAACTTTCCCTCATACTTTTCTTCTATAGTCTATTACTTCTACAATTGAAGTTTTGATTATAAGCTCTTGTAATTGGCGAATTGGAAGCTTGATATTCTTTCTTTTTCGTTTTCTTCAATTTGGACTAGCTACGTTGTTGAGTCTTTGGGATTCGCCTCGCATACATTCACAACACATTATTCTATTTTTTTTACGAGACATAACATTTTGCTAAGGTGAGTTTTACATAGCCCCTTTTCTATTTTTCACTATTTTTGGGGTGAAACATGTTACAACATTCTATATGCAATTCAATCATAAAGTGTCTATGTGTTTTTCTATGTTGCATTATGTCTTAAACATGACTAGGGTAAGCACAATATTCTAGCATAATCATTAACATTGATCAGCCGACGGTATACAATGATAGATCTATTGGACTGACAATCCCACCCGGATACGTGCCTCCTACAAAGGTTGCGTGGGTGTTTGTTACTGCAATTTAAACGAGTGAACCATGAGCGTATGGGATGTACCACAATACAACAGTCACAATGGTTGATTATGCACACGATTTACTTCTAGTATGTTTTCACATATGGACTAGATTGCCATGAGACATGAATTGCACAACAATTTTATTCGATTATCAAAACCTATGTAATTCTCACCAACTTTTGTTGACCCAAAATATTTTCAACTTAACATGTTTCAGGTTCTACTTGCTTGAAGATTAGAGTTAATACTTGAAGATGCGTAGCTAGTATTTATTCATTTTGATGTACAAATTTTGGAGAACAATTGTATGTAATGTATTTAAATCAATTAATGAAACTTATTATTTACCATGAGCTACTGAACAATCATCAATACGTGACATCCCGATGTTTCCGCCATCGGTTGGGGTGTTAAACTACTAGTGGCAACCTATCAATGAGTTTACATAAGTGTGATGACTACTAACCCGAAGGCTAATCAGTCCCTAAGTTGTCCAGACCGTGACCGTGTATGTTGAAAACATGTTTAAACGTCAAACCGACCAAACCAGACAATACCCGGCATCGCATTGGTGACCCGACATCCCACGTGTTAGCCACATACAAGATATCATGCAACTTATGCAATTAAAGACTTAGCATGCGCAAACATTCACCCTATCTAGCATAACGGCCAATTAACGCATAAACAAGTCCGAACACATGTTACCAAGTCATTGGACATGTCACGGGGTAACTAACATGTTCCTAGGCATCAATCCGTGTTTCGGGATGTTAAAATATACATATGGCAGCATTACACGCGATTAGGAATCAAACATGTGATTAGGAAAAGTCAACTGGGATTAGGAGAGTCAAACTAGTGAATAGAATTGTAATCCCAAGTAATAATGGCGATTGGGCTCCCAATCGCCTATATCATAGGCGATTAGGGGCCAATCGCCTATATCATAGACGATTAGGGGCCAATCACCTATATTATAGGCGATTAGGACTCCTAATCGCTAGTACTGTTCTGTTCCGACTTTTTGCGCGTTTAACCCTCCAAATCAAATCCGAAACATGTGTAAACACCCAATATCCAACCCAAAACATTAACACAACTATTTCAAGCAAAAACCCCTAATTTATCATCACCCTAGCCGTCCTGAATGCATGCGGTTTCCCAAAATAGCATTACTAGCATGTAAGTATCACATCAACATGCAAAACTTACCCTAAATAGCAAACATACATATTTCATCACATAACGACCTTGTCCGACATAATCCTACCGTTCTAGCATCATCCTAGAGTAAACCCTAACCTTAAACAATCATCAAAACACAACATATCATCATTAATCCTTCATAATCATTCAAACGGGTCAAAACGCCTAATATCAATATTACACATCTATGAACCTTCAAACTCCTAGGTTATCATCATATTAACTCATTTAGGTCAGAAACACAATAATAACAAAAGAACAATCATGTTTAAACAATAAAAATCCTATCTTGCATGAATACATCACATATAACAAGTATAGAGGTTTGGGTTTGTTTTGAAACTGATTTTAATGAGTTTTCAAAGACACAAATGTTTATAAATCAGGTCTAGACCTTTTGGGATCAAAACAATATCATTATAAAGGTTTGGAATGAAGAACACACCTTGAAATAATGAGATTAAGAGGTGTAAAGCTTGGAAATGTGATTTCTTGCTCAAAAACGTGTTGCAGAGGTTGGATAAGGTATGGGGTGGCTTTGGGGTGTATTAGGGTTTCACAAATGATGTTTTGAAACATAAGGGTGGTATTTATAGGCGTTTTTAGTCGTCACAGGCAGTTCAGGCGAGTACAGGCTGTTACTGGCGATTAGGGATTCTAATCGCTAGTAACTACTAGTGATTAGCCCCTAATCGCCCCAAAGGTTCTTCTATTCGCTACCTGTACTGGCGATTAGGCTCTATTCGCGTGAACGGTACACGTGATTAGGATGCTATAAGACATGTTGCTACACGTGATTAGGATGCTATAAAACATGTTGCTACACGTGATTAGGATGCTATAAGACATGTTGCTACACGTGATTAGGATGCTCTAAGACATGTTGCTACACATGATTAGGATCCTAATTGCCTATACTATTGGTGATTACGCGTAATCACCTATAATGTCATGCAATTACGCGAAATCACTATTTTAACACATATAAACACGTATTCACATACCGGCAAGTCGCATAATGATTACAAACATATAATGCACGATAACTAACACGTTTGCGTCCGTTCACCAATTCCCGGGACTCGAGATTTACGTTTGCGCGTTAAACCCGGCGATTCTACAAATCACCCATCCGTGTTCACATGGTTATGGACCGACTCCCAATGATCCCGTGGATCATTGTAATGACTCCCGATGATTCCCGGAACCATCATAACGACTCAACCGACCTAGTTATGTATGTTTGAACACGTTTTTTTTTTCTAAGGTAGACTTATGTGTTTTATAAATGTTAACCTAAACGTGCCGGGTGTCACATCATCCCCCTGTTGAAAGAATTTTCGTCCCGAAAATTTCCCGAAGCCAAAGAGAACGAAGCGATAAAAAAGAAAAACTTTCCCCGGTCGTCACATCATCCCCCTGTTGAAAGGAATCTCGCCCCGAGATTCACTCTTCGACAGTGATGAGTGTCGACCTATCCCAAGTAACGTTTCCCAGAACGCAAACGAAATGATAAACCCGAATGAAAGATGATATCAACAGATACTCTATGCCGGGGAACCGCCCTCCCCAAAGTGAATACAAGACAATGAATCCTCATGATCGAAGGCCTAATAGAGACTACTGTGATCGGTATAAATGATACACCGGTACCATCCAAGTAGCATCTCTAAAGGACCCACATCAGACCCATGAATGCAAAACAATGACCAAATACCAAACTGAATGCACACAATGAATACGAATCGCCAAACAATGTAAATGAGAATGAGTACAGGTATAACGAGAATCAAGAAAAGAATTCTCACCCGTAACAGTATCAGGATCCTCCTGGTTCTCCCTAGCACCGATGACATAAACACAAGCCGGAGCAGTTCGACCGCCACCCTCGCCTTGCTTCAACTTTGGACAATCCCGCCTGAAGTGTCCAGTCTCTCCACAGTTAAAACACCCATGGTTTCCCCGAGGAGCAGGAGCGGGGACAACCACTTGAGTCTGTTTTGGCTAAAGATTGGCCCTACAATCCTTGGCCAAGTGACCGACTCGCTGACATCGTCTGCAGCGAAACTCATCGCAACCCCCAACATGGTGATACCCACACGTGTTACACTTCGGACTCTTACCAACATAACCCCCAGTCTTCTGCTCAGATGACGCTCCCACAACGTCCTGCCTCTTAACCTGCTGTTGAGACGACCCAATGTTCTTCCCAGCACTCTCCCACTTCCTCTTGTTGTCTGCAGGGGCTTTCACAGCAGCACCCCTTGGAGGTAGAACGCCCTCAGCAACCTTCATGTTGGTCAGCTTGTGAGCTGCCCGAACAGTGGCCAACATAGTAATGTGATCAGCAGCGGCAACAGGCCCAGCAATCTCCGGCACTAACCCAAAAACGTAGTGCTCAATCCTCCGGTACTCCGGTGTAGCCAAACCGGGGCACATCACAGCCAACTCGTTGTGCCTAGTAGTAAACTCCTCGATCTCCGACCCAACCATCTTCAGATTCCAAAACTCATGCTCCAACTTCATAATCTCATCCCCCGGGCAATACTCCGCTCGCAACATCTGAACAAACTCGGACCACGACATAGCATTGGCCTCACCCCGACCAAGAGTCGCAGTGGTGGAGTTCCACCAAGTCAAAGCGTGTCCCTCAAGAGTAGTAGAAGCATACTTGACGCGATCAGCGTCGGGACAGTTACACATAGCAAACACCGATTCGATCTTCTCCAACCACCGAAGTAGTCCCACTGCCCCTTCAGTCCCATTGAAGTAATGGGGCTTACAATCCATGAACTTCTTGTAGGTGCACCCAGACTGCACCTGATTAGTATTTCCCAGGGTCTGCTGAGCAGCCTGGAAAGCAGCCAACGCAACGTTCAACTGCTGCTGCAACAAGTGCTCCAACTCCGCCTGAGTCATGGTGATGTTCCCACCACCTCGTCCACCGCCATTGCGACCCCCGCCGCCACCACGGCGTCCCCTAGTACGTCCACCAGTACGACCAGACATGTTCTGCCAAAACACAAACAAGATACTCAGCATCACTACTAGATCAAACTACTAGTGACCAAACGAATTTAGAACGGGGTTCCAGCATGATCATCTGTCCAAACTCGAAGTCCACCAAGATTTTCATGCATTTCGATTTATGATTTCGTGTGCACCCGAAATAACAAATCGCTCTACATGGTCCTCTAGGTGTGCTCCTAGCTAGAACTTCCAATCACCCGACACCCACATTCATAAAAGAAACCGTTATCGCACGAAGGTCCCCAAAGTGAACAATCACTCAAGGGTGTACTATGACAAGTACTAGTGCAGGATAGTGTGTGTGTGTGTAGGCAAGTATGTACAATAGAGCATAGAGGGGAGATATCCAAATCCCGGAAAAATCTCAAAAATGCACCGAAGCGACTCCAATGTACACTACTGCCAAGTATATGCGATAAACCCCTTCATCTTCAAACCCGAAGAAGAAGATAGAATAAGTGTAGAAATAGCCCAAGGATAGATAATATGACACTGTGTGATGAGGACACCGACACCCCGACAAGGTTAGTATGTTTACAAATGACACGACTCGCAACTATGTGTGACCGTCTAACGTGTGTGATACTCGGCTATAGACTAGACTCTACATGCAGTCCTAGTTCACTAAAACCATTGGCTCTGATACCAATCTGTTACACCCTCAAATTCCACATGCGGGGTTTTACCGCGAGGCGCGTGACACACCAGGATCCAAGTCAACGGTCACAATAAACGACATCTATATGATATGAAAATAACGTAAATTGCCCAATAACTTTCAAAATCTAATCATCGCTTGCGGAAGCGTAAAATATTATTACAACACAAAAGTAAAACATGAAAGTCTATTAATACTCAAAATGAAATGCAAATGGATCCTAGATGCCGTGTGACTCCGTGCGCCTAACTCAATGCTGCCACCTTAGCGACCTGAGAAAACATGCCAAAAAGAAGTCAACATATAATGCTGGTGCGTTCACAGGTTTTAAGTTTACAAAGCGTTTCAAGCGTAAAGTGTTTCATCTCAAAAGTACCAAGTATGCAAAACCTTTAAGTACATAACAAACGTTTCCTTACTACTACGACTGTGTTGCCGAAACCATTACTGACAAGCATTGTGTGTGTTGCCGCCCGTGTTTGAGTTGCCGAAAATAGAGACAATATGCACCCGCCCGGCTCCCAGCCGTCGGGTGGGGTTCGTCAAGCCCAATAGATCTATCCACATTTCCCCTGTTGTGCCCTGCACATTCATGGTTTCAATAGGGACTTAGCGTTGCGTTTCGTCGTATAGTAATTTAAAACAAGCGTTGTGTTTCATAAGCGTTGCGTTTCAAAAGTGTAGCGTTTCATAAGCGTTGCGTTTTAAAAGTGTAGCGTTTCATAAGCGTTGCGTTTCAAAAGTGTTGCGTTTCATAAGCGTTGCGTTTCAAAAGTGTAGCGTTTCATAAGCGTTGCGTTTCAAAAGTGTTGCGTTTCATAAACATTGCGTTTTCAAAAAGTGTTGCGTTTCATAAACATAACGTTGTATTTGTTAAAAACGTGTGGCATGCCTCTCCCCCGAGAAAAAGTGTATAAAAGAGGGGCCGTGAAACTCACCTTAGAGTGCCTCCTCAGTAAGTTAGAAATCCAATATGTGTGTAATAGTCCCTACTAGTGGCAACCTATCAATGAGTTTACATAAGTGTGATGACTACTAACCCGAAGGCTAATCAGTCCCTAAGTTGTCCAGACCATGACCGTGTAAGTTGAAAACATGTTTAAATGTTAAACCGACCACACCAGACAATACCCGGCATCGCATTGGTGACCCGACATCCCACGTGTTAGCCACATACAAGATATCATCCAACTTATGCAATTAAACACTTAGCATGCGCAAACATTCACCCTATCTAGCATAACGCCCAATTAACACATAAACAAGTCCGAACACATGTTACCAAGTCATTGGACATGTCACGGGGTTCCTAACATGTTCCTAGGCGTCAATCCGTGTTTCGGGATGTTAAAATATACATATGGCAGCATTACACGCGATTAGGAATCAAACATGTGATTAGGAAAAGTCAACTGGTGATTAGGAGAGTCAAACTAGTGAATAGAATTGTAATCACAAGTAATAATGGCGATTGGGCTCCCAAATCGCTAGTACTGTTCTGTTCTGACTTTTTGTGCGTTTAACACTCCAAATCAGATCCAAAACATGTGTAAACACCCAATATCCAACCCAAAACATTAATCCAACTATTTCAAGCAAAAACCCCTAATTTATCATCACCCTTGCCGTCCCGAATGCATGCGGTTTCCCAAAATAGCATAACTAGCATGTAAGTATCACATCAACATGCAAAACTTACCCTAAATAGCAAACATCCAGATTTCATCACATAACGACGTTGTCCGACATAATCATACCGTTCTAGCATCATCCTAGAGTAAACCCTAACCTGAAACAATCATCAAAACACAACATATCATCATTAATCCTTCATAATCATTCAAACGGGTCAAAACGCCTAATATCAATATTACACATATATGAACCTTCAAACTCCTAGGTTATCATCATATTAACTCATTTAGGTCAGAAACACAATAATAACACAAGAACAATCATGTTTAAACAATAAAAATCCTATCTTGCATGAATACATCACATATAACAAGTATAGAGGTTTGGGTTTGTTTTGAAACTGATTTTAATGAGTTTTCAAAGACACAAATGTTTATAAATCAGGTCTGGATCTTTTGGGATCAAAACAATATCATTATAAAGGTTTGGAATGAAGAACACACCTTGAAATAATGAGATTATGAGGTGTAAAGCTTGGAAATGTGATTTCTTACTCAAAAACGTGTTGCAGAGGTTGGATAAGGTATGGGGTGGCTTTGGGGTGTATTAGGGTTTCAAAAATGTTGTTTTGAAACATAAGGGTGGTATTTATAGGCGTTTTTAGTCGTCACAGGCACTTCAGGCGAGTACGGGCTGTTACTGGCGATTAGGGATTCTAATCGCTAGTAACTACTAGTGATTAGCCCATAATCGCCCCAAAGGTTCTTCTATTCGCTACCTGTACTGGCGATTAGGCTCTTTTCGTGTGAACAGTACACGTGATTTGGATGCTATAAGACATGTTGCTACACGTGATTAGGATGCTATAAGACATGTTGCTACACGTGATTAGGATGCTATAAGACATGTTGCTACACATGATTAGGATGCTATAAGACATGTTGCTACACGTGATTTGGATGCTATAAGACATGTTGCTACACGTGATTAGGATGTTATAGGACATCTTGCTACACGGGATTAGGATGCTATAAGACATGTTTCTACATGTGATTAGGATCCTAATTGCCTATACTATTGGTGATTACGCGTAATCACCTATAATGTCATGCAATTATGCGAAATCACTATTTTAACACATATAAACACGTATTCACATACCGGCAAGTCACATAATGATTACAAACATATAATGCACGATAACTAACACGTTTGCATCCGTTCACCAATTCCCGGGACTCGAGATTTACGTGTGTGCGTTAAACCCGACGATTCTACAAATCACCCATCCGTGTTCACATGGTTATGGACCGACTCCCAATGATACCGTGGATCAATGTAACGACTCCCGATGATTCCCGGAACCATCATAACGACTCAACCGACCTAGTTAAGTATGTTTGAAAATGTTTTTTTTGCTAAGGTAGACTTATGTGTTTTATAAAATGTTAACCTAAACGTGTCGGTGTCACAATTGGGTTTTGGTCCCAGCTGGGTTTGGGTAAGGTTCGGTAATCAAGTTCAGTTGGTTTTGGTTGTCGCTTGTCCTCGGGTCCAGTCAAGCCTTTTTCATCGAGTCGGGGTACGGGCCAAACCCGGCCAACTTCTACATCAGGTTAACAGTTTGGGTTTTGGTTAATCCAGGCCAGTCACGGTCCGGGTCAGATTCGTGTTCGTTTTGGTCTCGGTCTGGTTCGGTTCTCAGGTCAAGATGTGTTCGGTTCGGGTTTCAGTCGCGGTTATGGTTAGCTCGGGTCGGATCTGTTCAACAGTCTCGCAGGTCAGATTTCAGGTTACGCGCGCGTACGATTCGGTATACTTGAGTTCATGTTCGTTATTATTTGTAGTTGTTATATATTTATAAATATTGTATATTTGTAAATATAATATATTTATGAATATTATATATTTATAAATATATTGATATGGATAGAATAGTTTTGACTCGCGAACGAACCAAATAATAATAATAAATGGTAACTAAATTATATATCGAACGATTTAGTAAATGGTTATTTGGACGTAACTTATATTGAACACCGGACTAAATAACATTGGACTATATTGTCAGACTATATTTTATATATATATATATTGCTATATATATAAATAAGTATACTTAGGTGACGAAACGTATAGTCTCGTGAATCGGAATTGTTGATAAAAGGACTTGACGAATTGTGTTTGAAAGTTGATCTTGGGGAAAATTGTAGACAACGGGTGTTGCCTGGTTTGTACAAAAACTGAGGAAACTCTGCCTAAATTTTTATAAAATCAAAGCGTAACGAACTACTAATTTTATAAATAAATTCCTCTAAGTGTTTTGGACAAACAAATTGAAATGCTTTCAAGGTCTGTTCATTCGTAACGATAAAGATGATTTTCAACAATATTTGGGAAAAAGTAACAAATGTTATTAATTGATTTTAATAACTAAACTTATACTTTTCCTTAAAGAGTATCTTCTAAAATATAATTACACAAAATAAATGTAGTTATATGATTTACGAGACGAGCTACGATTCAGGATAATTATACGTTTCGGGGTACTAGTCCAACATGGTGTATACACAAATAGTAACAAGTGTTCAACTTGGGTGTTATGTAATACGAGAATTAAGATAAGTCACGATCGGTTCTTCGAGTTGAAACGTATTGAGACCCGTGTTGGTACACACGAGTCTAGACAGTCGGATAGACTATCTTTTGAGTGGTTAATAAGTTAGGCTTATGTGTGATAGACTGTTAAGGTGCCTTTGTTGGTAATTAGGGCATGAGGAAGACGGTTGAGGTTTCAGGCTTTGTTGGCTAGCTTAGCATGGAAATTAAGGTGCGTTTCACGGCCCCACTCTTTTACTGGTTTTACATTTTTGGGGGAGAAAACATGCTGTGTTATTTAAACGTGTGTCATTTGTGTTCGCAAGTTCATTACGTTTGGGAGTGTTCATTTGGGTTCAAGGTATTCATTTATGTTCAGTATTGTATGGCCTATGTTGTGGCAGTTCGTTAGCCGTGATGCGGTAGTTCGTTAGCCCCTATGTGGTAGTTCGTTAGCTATGATATGGTAGTTCGTTGACCATGGGAAGGTAGTCTGTTAGCTATGATAGAGTAGTTCGTTGGCCATGGGATGGTAGTTCGTTAACCGCGGTGGGCGATAGCTCGTTCGGGAGGTTCGTTATGGAGTTCAAACGTTTAACGAGTGTTTTCATCGGTCGTTTGTATCATGATAGTCTTTCAAAAGTTCATGAAACGTTTTTACTTAAAAACCTGTGAACTCACCGGCATTATTTGCTGACGTTATTTAGCATGTTTTTCTCAGATCGCTAAGGTAGCAGCTATTGGTAGGCGCACGGAGTCTCACGGCGTCTAGGATTCACTTGCACGTCTTTTAGTACTTTCAGACTTTATATGTTTTACTTTCGGTTGTAATAAAGTTTACGCTTCCGCAGCAATGATTAGATTTTTGAAAACTTAATGGGCAATTTACGTTGTTTTCATATCATTTACTTGTCGTTTATTGTGACTGTTGACTTGGATCCTGGTATGTCACGCGCCTCGCGGTAAAACCCCACATGTTGAATTTGAGGGTGTGACAATTTGTTAGCATTGCTACATGTTTATTGAACTGTTATCTGCTTCCATTGTGTCATGATGTTGGAAAAATTAACATCTCGCTTGAACACCAGTTAATGCAAATTGACTACTTTTGGTGTTGAATGGATAGTTGATTTAAGTTCAACTTAGCTTTTTGTTCACTTGACTGGATTTGCAAGTTGTCTAGGGTCTCTTGTTTTGATGTCGATTTGTGACTGAAATTGTATGTTCATGGCATATCCTTATCTTTTTGTTTTCAAAATCCTCGTGAAAGTCAAAATCCTTCTAAAATTTTGGTATCATATTTGTTGTCATCAGTGGAACCGTTATTGTCATGCTGCAATGCTGGTTGAGTTGAGTTTGTCTATTTCTTTCAGAATTATTACTTTGCATTTGACCATATTATTTGTCTTGTTTCTTAGTTTGATTGATAGATACTCAACACGACTGGAGCAGGGGTGGAAGAGGCTCAGGATAACAATGGAAAATTGCTACATTCAAAAAGCATCACAATGAAGACATGTACAAAGAGATCAAGAAAATTAAAATCTCATGGGAACATGCGGAGTTCTCAGATTTCTAAGAATAAGATTGTTGAGTTTCTAACCAACAAAAAACAAAGACTCTGACATACGAATGTAGCCGAATCCTTGAGTAATTCGTCATTAGTGAACTGTCAGAGTAAACAGGGGAATTTCACTTCTGAGAAGCATAAGAGGGTTCGAAAGAGAAAAAGGGCAAATGAAAAGTTGAGGTTGATGAAATTTCCAAGTTGCAAAGGCGAACAAGGTACCTTCTCATTATAATGAAGGTTGAACAGAACCTTCTCGATGCATACTCAACTGAAGGCTTGAAAGGTCAAAGGTATTTACCATTTTTAAATATTTCTTTCGCTCAATCTGATGCTCATGTTCTAATATGAAGAATTTTTGCTTATAAGAGGAAAAATGTAACATTAGACTTATTAAGTTATGAAGATTAGTGAGGGCAACTCTATTTCTTTGTCCCATGTTAAGTAAATTTTGCACAAAGCATGACCATACGAGGCTAATTCATCTATAAGATTTAAATCACCTATTATAATGGTTCTTCTAAATTAATTTAATTACATAGCATAACTTGGTTCTTTAAGGATTGCGATCAAATAAATTTTGTAAAACTTGTGTCTTGCCATTTAAGTGCATAAGACCCACTATAGTGGGAATGAGAAATAGCGCCCCCTCCTTCACTCTTATTGGGTACTCTTATTGGGTGTAAGAACTTAGCACACAAACCAAAGAAAAATGGCGTTATCATCATAGCGTCTGACACACATTTTGGGATTTTTGGAGATTTTTAGTGCCCCATAGCGCCCCCCGTAGTGGTGTTTGGGGCGCTATGGGTGGATAAATGCTCCAATTGGCGCCCCAATACACATGTTCTAAGAAGTAATTTTCTGTTGAAAAAGTGATAGATTTCTGTATCACTTATCTGCATTTGCATTGACAAAATACAATACACACATTTGGTAAAAGTGTAGCTTATCACTTAGGCGGCCGTATAATTATTTTATATATTTAATTTTTAGTGAGGGTTAAGATATATGAATAACTTATTCCTATGTGCATTTCTGAATCTTAAATTGTTTCAAACCACATGTCTCAAATTCTTAGTGGCAGCCTTGGTTTAAAAAAGTGCGTCTTAGGCGCGCCTAGGCTCAAAGCTCAACAAGGCTCAAGCTCTTACGCTTTTGGTCGCTTAAGGTGTGCTTTTTTCAAAAAAAAAAATCCACGAGTGGCGCGATTTTTGGTCGCTTAGCTTGTTGTACAACATGATTTTCATGTTGTACATGTATGCAATTCCATACTAAAACATATATAAAGCTTACTTGTCCTAAAATATTGGGTAAATGTCGCTAGAAACTTATAGGAAATATATAAAAAGTTTTACAATTATTTGCGCCTCGGTATGAAAAGCGGTGTGCTTTTGCGCTTGGCGCTTCACGCCTCAGTTTTAGACATTGTCGCTTTTGTGCGCTTTTCGCTTTTTAAAACCAAGGTGTTGATATTGAAACCATAATTAATAGTGACATTTATTATTAGATGATGATCAACAACTAGGCAGTTGTGTTGATTAAAAAAAATAAAGTTTCTTTAAGGCATACAATAGCTCAACTCATTGTTATTTATGTTTAGATCTGTTGATGATATTGATACTAATTTCATATTAATGGCTATCTTATGTTTAACATGTCACACCCTCAAATTCCACTTGCGGGGTTTTACCGCGAGGCGCGTGACAAACGAGGATCCAAGTCCACAGTCACAATAAACAACACTATATGAAAGTACATGACATCCAAAAGACATAGTTTTCATAATCCCAAAAACTGTAGCGGAAGCATTTAACGTAATACAAACCAAAACACCAATGTTCAAATACTTATTATAAAACATGCACTAAGCCCTAGACGCCAATGCAGACTCGTGCGCCTAGTTCCATTCGTTGCTACCTTAGTGACCTGAGAAAAACATGCCAAAAAGACGTCAACATATAATGCTGGTGAGTTCACAGGTTTGTTCAAAGAGTTACCAAGTGTTACCAAGTGTTACCATATCCATACTATACCAATGTCACCAAGTACGCTAGCTAGGTGTATGTTTTGTTACTACTACGATTGGAAAACCATTACTAGACTGTTACCATGTGTTCAGCCCGATGTGTTGTAGCCACGCTACGAGTGTTACCAGTTCGAGACAATATTCACCCGCCAGGCCCTCCAAGCCGTCGAGTGGGGTTTGTCAAGCCCAATAGATCTATCCATATTTCCCCCGTTGTGCATCCCCGCACATTCATGGTTTCCCCCGGGACTTTAAAAGATCGTATAGTACACAAGTTTAAACCATAGTATGACATATGTTTGCCAAAATAGTTTATCGCATGTTTTCTCCCCCAAAGTAAAAGCAGTAAAAGTGGGGCAGTGAACTCACCTTAGTTTGCGTTTCCACAGAAAATGTAAATGCCAAGCCCTTGATAATCCCACTACCGGAGATCTATCAAAATGTTCACATAAGTGTCCCGACTAATAACCATAAGGTTATCTAGTCCCTAATTGTCCAGATCGTGACGAAGTATGTTTTAAAACGTGTTTAAGTGTTTGACCGACACACTAGACCGACCTGTCATCCCAATGGTGACTCATTATGTTAACTAATCAAGCACACATAGATTACACACAAGGTTCAAGCATAAAACACTTAGTTTGTATCAAAAATCTCATTTCTGCATCAGAACGGTCGAACCAGTCAGATTAAGTCTCCTTCACCCGTTTTAAGTCTCCTTCGCCCGTTTTATGTTTCGTTCGACCGTTTGATGTCTCCTTCGACCGTTTTATCACGTTCGCCCAAATTTTCCCAGGTTCGACCCTGGGATCTCTACTTCGACCATCCGACTGGTCGAATGAGCCCAGGTTCGACCCTGTCAGACTATTTTCCCTAAAAACGCTCCAAACACATTCGAAACATCGCGAAACATCATCAAACACAGGAGTCAAGCATGAATAACTTATCCCTACAAAACCCCACCAATTTCACCCAAAAATACATCCATTTAGCCGTTTCCCAAAATGGTAAAAATTATGAAAACGTCATAATCATGCATGGATTCTTTACCCAATTTGGAAACTTTTGAAATCAATCCATATTCAACTTAGAAATGCTCAGTTTGTCGAGTGTTCGATTTTTCCCAATTAGTTCTATTGATCATAAAAATCATGCATCGAGTCTAGATTCGTTAAAACCCCCAAAATACCCATAACATCACCATCTATCCAACTCTAACCCTAAACAACAATAAACCAGCATCAATAACAATCCTATATCTTGTTTCTATCATAGATACAGCAGCAAATCATTGAACAACACATAACACCACATAATACATAATTAACATATGTTTATTATCATGAAAACCTATGTTTAATGATAAGGTTTTGGTTTAGAAAGATGTTTAAAAGGTTTTTTAAATCATGAAAACACCCTTAGAATAGATCCGGACATTTAGGGTTAGATGAAAACGAATTAAAATGTTTTAAAAAGGATTTAGGATCAAGAACACACCTTAGATTCTTGATTAAATGTTGTTGATAGGTTAGATTACGAAAAACCAGAGCAAAAACTCCTTCCTTAGTGTTAAAAATCGTTTGAGAGTGTTTTGAGACGGCTAGGGTTTGTGAAATGGTGAAAAATAACAAAGGTTGGTATTTATACTATTCCACCTTCGCCCCCTATCAGTGGTCGAAGGTAGCCTCCTTCGACCCTTCTCAGGGTCGAATGAACCCTGACTTGGTCGAATGAAATTCTTCCAATTCCATATTCCAGGTTCGCCCCTTTTGCAAGGGTCGAACCAGGACTTCTGTTTTTCCCTAGTTTTCCAGTTTGTCGTGTTTAACGTATTTAAACGCACCTTAACATGTGAGCATGCAAGCTTAGTCTATGTTTAGCATATTTAGGCACGTATGATTACTTATACATTGTTTAAACATGTCTTTGCATATAATCCACCACACAATGATTAATCCACACATACACTTAATTAGTTCATGTAACTTCACCAACAACGGGACTCGGTACTAGTGTATTCCCAAAATGACTCCCAATGATCCTCCAGATCATTGAACCCTGGACAATCCTATTATGACCCGACTCAACTAACCCAGTTAAGCCCATTTATAATGTTTCTCGCTAAGGTAGACTTATGTGTTACTAAAATGTTTAAGCCGAACATGCTGGGTGTCACATCATCCCCACGTTGAAAGAATTTTCGTCCCGAAAATTGCACGAAGCCCAAAATGAAAAAAAAAAGACGAAAAGGAAGAAAACGAAAAGAAAATTTACTGGTCGTCACATCATCCCCAGGTTGAAAGGAATCTCGCCCAGAGATTCATTCCGCTTCGGCAGTAACATGCCTAGACTCGAACGCGCGCTTCGGAAAGAGATGAGGATACTTAGATTTCATCTGGTCCTCTCGTTCCCATGTTAACTCCGGTCCACGATCCGAGTTCCAACGAACTTTAACAATGCGGATTTTACTCTGACGAAGGCTACGAATCTTATAGTCGAGGATCTCGACAGGTTCCTCCACGATGCGAAGACGATCATCAACCTTGATCTCTTCCAGTGGTACAATAAGAGATTCGTCAGCCAAACACTTCCTCAAGTTAGACACATGGAAGACGTTGTGAACACTACCGAGCTCCGCCGGTAAGTCAAGTTTGTATGCCACCGGTCCAATCCGTTCCAGGATTGCAAATGGCCCGACATAACGAGGGTTAAGCTTGCCACACTTTCCAAAGCGTATGACGCCCTTCCATGGTGAAACTCTTAGAAGTACCTTGTCCCCAACCTGGAACTCTAGCGGTTTGCGACGGCGATCGGCATAGCTCTTCTGGCGATCCCGCGCAACTGCCAAACGGTTACGGATTTGTACGATTTTCTCCGAAGTTTCGTACACCAGTTCCGGACCAGTGTGCTGACTCTCGCCCACCTCGGCCCAACAAAAAGGAGATCTACATTTCCGTCCATAAAGAGCTTCGAACGGAGCTGCGTTGATACTGGAGTGGTAACTGTTGTTGTAAGAGAACTCCACCAACGGCAGGTGAGTCTCCCAACTCTTGCCAAAGTCAATAACACATGCCCGCAGCATGTCCTCCAGAGTTTGAATTGTCCGCTCACTCTGACCGTCAGTTTGCGGATGATAAGCCGTACTCATATCCAGCTGAGTACCCAAGGCCTTGTGCAGAGCCTTCCAGAAGCGCGAAGCAAAGCGGGAATCACGATCAGAGATAATAGAAACAGGCACCCCGTGCCGAGAGACTACCTCCTTAAGGTAAAGTCGAGCCAACCGCTCGAGTCATCCGTTTCCTTAATAGGTATGAAATGCGCCGATTTTGTCAACCGGTCGACGATCACCCAAATCATATCGCAACCACTTGGTGACCTCGGTAGTTTGGTGACAAAATCCATCGTGATTCGCTCCCCTTCCACTCTGGAATCTCAAGTTGTTGTAGGAGACCAGACGGCTTTTGATACTCCACCTTGACCTTAGCACAGGTCAAGCATTTGCTCACGTAGGAGGCTATATCAGCTTTCATGTTCGGCCACCAATAGAGTATCTTCAAGGCCTGATACATCTTGTCGGAGCCTGGGTGGATAGAATACCGGGATTTGTGAGCTTCGTCCAAAACAAGCTCGCGTAATCCCCCGAACAAAGGAACCCAAACAACTCCTGTGAAGTAGTGTAGGCTATCAGACCTAAGCTCAAGGTGCTTGTCAGCACTGTGCATAGTTTCAGCCTTAAGGTTTTCCTCCTTCAAAGCTTCCAATTGTGCAGAACGGATTTGGTCAGGCAAGGAGGAATTAATGGTGAGTTGCAAAGCTCGAACACGACGGGGTTTCGCAGACTCCTTCCTGCTCAAGGCGTCCGCTACAACGTTTGCCTTGACAGGATGATACTTAATCGCACAGTCGTAATCGTTCAAGAGTTCAACCCAGCGACGCTGCCGCATGTTTAACACCTTCTGGTCGAAAATATGCTGGAGACTCTTGTGATCGGTGTATATGGTGCATCTGGTACCTTACAAGTAATGTCTCCAGATTTTCAACGCAAAAATCACCGCACCCAATTCCAAATCGTGGGTGGTATAGTTTTTCTCGTGAACCTTAAGTTGACGAGAAGCATAAGCAATGACCTTCTCGCATTGCATCAGCACGCAACCGAGACCATGAATAGAAGCATCACAGTACACAACAAAATCATTCGTACCCTTAGGTAAAGATAGAATAGGTGCAAAACAGAGTTTAAGCTTCAGCATCTGGAAGGCTGATTCCTGTAGTTCGCCCCAGTCAAACTTTCGGTCTTTCTGGGTAAGAGAGGTGAGGGGTTGAGCGATCTTCGAAAATCCCTCAATGAAACGACGATAGTAACCCGCAAGGCCTGGGAATTGCCGCACCTCAGATGGCGTCTTTGGTGCTTCCCAGTCCTTAATAGCTTCGATCTTAGCCGGATCGACATGAATTCCCAGTTCATTAACCACATGCCCTAGGAATTGAACTTCTCGTAACCAAAAATCAGACTTTTGAGAACTTAGCATACAACTGCTTCCGTCTCAAAAGCTCCAAGACTAACCGTAAGTGTTCCTCGTGATCCGTCTTGTTCTTAGAATAAACCAAAATGTCGTCGATAAACACGATGACAAATTTATCGAGATAAGGCTTGCAAACGCGGTTCATCAAATCCATGGACACTGTTGGTGCGTTAGTGAGGCCAAAAGGCATGACCAAAAACTCAAAATGGCCATAACGAGTGCGGAATGCGGTCTTCGGAACGTCAGCCTCCTGGACGCGCAACTGGTGGTAACCAGACCGTAAATCAATCTTCGAGTAATAGCTGGACCCCTGGAGCTGGTCAAAGAGATCATCAATGCGAGGGAGTGGGTAGCGATTCTTGATGGTCACCTTGTTCAACCCACGGTAATCGATGCATATGCGAAGGCTTCCGTCCTTTTTCTTCACAAACAAAATAGGAGCTCCCCACGGGGACAAACTCAGTCAGATGAAACCCTTTTCCAAGAGTTCCTGTAACTGGCTGGATAACTCTTGCATCTCGGGAGGTGCAAGACGGTATGGGGCTCGGGCAATGGGAGCTGCACCAGTTGCAAGATCAATACCAAATTCAACCTGACGATGGGGAGGAAGACCAGGCAAATCATCAGGAAACACATCGGGGAAGTCACGAACCACGGGGATATCCTCGATCTTCTTCTCACCGTTAGTTGAAACAGAAACAAGTGCCAACATGGCCGAACAGCCCTTCCGAATACACTTAAGGGCCTTCATGCTAGAAATGATGCTTAGTGAGGCACCGCTTCTTTCGCCATGAACCAAAAGAGTCTCTCCGTCCGGAAGAGGAATCCGAATGATCTTATCAAAACAGACAATCTCCGCACGATACAACGATAACCAATCCATGCCCACTACGACATCGAAACTACCCAGAGGTACAGGCATAAGGTCAATGGGGAATGACAGACCCGACAGTTCCAAGTGGCACTCCCTAAGGATATGTGTCGCCTCCATGTTCTTACCATTAGCCAATTCTATTAAGTACCTAGCCTCTAAAGTTGTGGGTACTACATCTAGCAATTGACTAATGTCCGCAGATATGAAACTCTTATCGGCACCAGAATCAAATAAAACAGAAACATAGCGATCGTTGAGAAGGAACGTACCGGTAACCGTGTCAGGATCCTGTCTGGCCTCTGCAGAGCCAATGACCAAAGCACGCGCATTCCTCCCGCTGCCTCTGTTGTTCCCGTTACCGTTCCCGTTCTTCCCATTGTCACCCTGCTTCAGTTTGGGACAATCACGCTTGAAATGTCCCGTGTCACCACAGTTATAACACCCCTGCCTCCCCTGAGTCCCCTGAGCAGCAGGAGCAAGAGCAGGAGTAGGGGTACGAGTCTGGTCCGATGGAAGTGTCGCCCTACAATCCTTAGCAAGGTGTCCAATCTGGTTGCACCGATGACACCGTGCCTTATCACAGTTCCCCGAATGGTGATACCCGCACCTGTTGCACTTGGGATGCTTCCCAATATACCCACCTGTCTTCTGCCCTGAAGACAATCCAGACGAATCAAACTTCTTCACCGGTTGAGACAGTGCTGGCACGACACTCTTCCCCACATTATCCCACTTCCTCTTGTTGCTCTCGGAACCCTTCACAGCAGTACCCTTGGGAGGCAAAACACCCTCCTCTACCTTCATGTTGGTCATCTCATGAGCTGAACGGACGACCTCAGCAAGTGTGGGAAGATTCCCAGCAGCCACCAACCCTACTATCTCCGGCACTAACCCAGAAATGTAGTGCTCGATCCTCCGATACTCGGGTGTGTGCATATCAGGACACAACACCGCCAACTCATTACGCCGCACAGTATACTCCTCTATCTCCGACCCCACCATCTTGTAGTTCCAGACTTCATACTCTAGCTTCTGCACTTCATCCCTAGGACAGTACTCATTCTTCAAACGCTGCACAAAATCCACCCAGAGCATAGCATGAGCTTCCCCCAGGCCCATGTTCTGAGTTGTAGCATTCCACCACGACAATGCAGGACCTTCGAACGTCGCAGTAGCATACTTAACTCGGTCCTCAGCAGGACAGTTACACATCAGAAATACAGACTCAACCTTCTCCAACCATCGGAGCAGTCCCACCGCTCCCTCAGTCCCAGCAAAGTTATGGGGCTGACAGTCCCTAAACTTCTTATAGGAACACTGAGGTGGAGGTGGATTGACAGTAGCACCTGAGACACGACACACCGATAAACCACAAAAGAAAAGACATGACACCCAAGAAATGAAGCAAGGTGGATAAGAACGAACTTACCACCTTGAGCGTTGTGCCCAGCCTGGAAAGCAGCCAAGGCTATGTTCACTTGCTGTTGCAACAAGTTATTCAGCTCCGCTTGGGTCATGTTGATGTTACCATGACCACCGCCACGGCCACCACCGCCGACACGGCCACCACCACGACGTCCACCACCACGAGCGCCAGACATGATCTGACAAATCAGAAATCGAGAGGTTCAGATCCACTGCTAGTGTCAACTACTAGTAGCTACAAGAGTTAAACCTAGACCCGATCCAGGACTGTTCCTCCAAGTTCAGAGTCCACCTGGATTCTCATGCATTTCAGTTTATGATTTCGTGTGCACCCGAAATGATAAACTGCTATACATGGTCCTCCAAGTTTTCCCCTAGCTTGAACTCAAGTCGCCGAATACCAGCATCTAGTATCATGCTATCACAAGCATAAGTGTACAAGATTATGTGTAAGCAAGTGCGTCTATTGGAGTACAGAGGGGAGATGTCCGAATCCTGGACAGATCTCGAGAGTACGCAAGACTACCCCAATACACGACACCGCTATGCAAGATCCAACTAGTCAACCCCTTCTTCCTCAAATCCCGAAGAAGAAGGTAAGAGTATACAAAGCCAAAGTAAGAACGGATGATGTAACAGAGAAGTGCGACGATAACGTAAAGAAACCCCGACAAAGTTAGTACGTGTTCCAAACCAACTCAAATATGTGACCGTCTAGTGTGTGCGACTCGGCTATAGACTAGACTCTAAATGCAGTCCTAGTTCACTATAACCATTGGCTCTGATACCAATCTGTCACACCCTCAAATTCCACTTGCGGGGTTTTACCGCGAGGCGCGTGACAAACGAGGATCCAAGTCCACAGTCACAATAAACAACACTATATGAAAGTACATGACATCCAAAAGACATAGTTTTCATAATCCCAAAAACTGTAGCGGAAGCATTTAACGTAATACAGACCAAAACACCAATGTTCAAATACTTATTATAAAACATGCACTAAGCTCTAGACGCCAATGCAGACTCGTGCGCCTAGTTCCATTCGTTGCTACTTTAGTAACCTGAGAAAAACATGCCAAAAAGACGTCAACATATAATGCTGGTGAGTTCACAAGTTTGTTCAAAGAGTTACCAAGTGTTACCAAGTGTTACCATATCCATACTATACCAATGTCACCAAGTACGCTAGCTAGGTGTATGTTTTGTTACTACTACGATTGGAAAACCATTACTAGACTGTTACCATGTGTTCAACCCGATGTGTTGTAGCCACGCTACGAGTGTTACCAGTTCGAGACAATATGCACCCGCCCGGCCCTCCAAGCCGTCGAGTGGGGTTTGTCAAGCCCAATAGATCTATCCACATTTCCTCCGTTGTGCATCCCCGCACATTCATGGTTTCCCCCGGGACTTTAAAAGATCGTATAGTACAAAAGTTTAAACCATAGTATGACATATGTTTACCAAAATAGTTTATCGCATGTTTTCTCCCCCAAAGTAAAAGAAGTAAAAGTGGGGCAGTGAACTCTTCTTAGTTTGCGTTTCCACAGAAAATGTAAATGCCAAGCCCTTGATAATCCCACTACCGGAGATCTATCAAAATGTTCACATAAGTGTCCCGACTAATAACCATAAGGTTATCTAGTCCCCAATTGTCCAGATCGTGACGAAGTATGTTTTAAAACGTGTTTAAGTGTTTGACCGACACACTAGACCGACCCGTCATCCCGTTGGTGACTCATTACGTTAACTAATCAAGCACACATAGATTACACACAAGGTTCAAGCATAAAACACGTAGTTTGTATCAAAAATCTCATTTCTGCATCAGAACGGTCGAACCAGTCAGATTAAGTCTCCTTCGCCCGTTTTAAGTCTCCTTCGCCCGTTTTATGTTTAGTTCGACCGTTTGATGTCTCCTTCGACGGTTTGATCACGTTCGCCCAAATTTTCCCAGGTTCAACCCTGGGATCTCTCCTTCGACCATTCGACTGGTCGAATGAGCCCAGGTTCGACCCTGTCATACTATTTTCCCTAAAAACGCTCCAAACACATTCAAAACATCGCGAAACATCATCAAACACAGCAGTCAAGCATGAATAACTTATCCCTACAAAACCCCACCAATTTCACCCAAAAATACATCCATTCAGCCCTTTCCCAAAATGGTAAAAATTATGAAAACGTCATAATCATGCATGGATTCTTTACCCAATTTGGAAACTTTTGAAATCAATCCATATTCAACTTAAAAATGCTCAGTTTGTCGAGTGTTCGATTTTTCCCAATTAGTTCTATTGATCATAAATATCATGCATCAAATCTAGATTCGTTAAAACCCCTAAAATACCCATAACATCACCATCTATCCAACTCTAACCCTAAACAACAATAAACAAGCATCAATAACAATCCTATATCATGTTTCTATCATAGATACAACAGCAAATCATTGAACAACACATAACACCACATAATACATAATTAACATATGTTTATTATCATGAAAACCTATGTTTAATGATAAGGTTTTGGTTTAGAAAGATGTTTAAAAGGTTTTTTAAATCATGAAAACACCCTTAAAATAGATCCGAACATTTAGGGTTAGATGAAAACGAATTAAAATGCTTTAAAAAGGATTTAGGATCAAGAACACACCTTAGATTCTTGATTAAATGTTGTTGATAGGTTAGATTACGAAAAACCAGAGCAAAAACTCCTTCCTTAGTGTTAAAAATCGTTTGAGAGTGTTTTGAGACGGCTAGGGTTTGTGAAATGGTGAAAAATAACAAAGGTTGGTATTTATACTATTCCACCTTCGCCCCCTATCAGTGGTCGAAGGTAGCCTCCTTCGACCCTTCTCAGGGTCGAATGAACCCTGACTTGGTCGAATGAAATTCTTCCAATTCCATATTCCAGGTTCGCCACTTTTGGAAGGGTCGAACCAGAGACATTGTCCAGGTTCACCCATCCGAATGGTCGAACCAGGGCTTCTGTTTTTCCCGAGTTTTCCAATTTGTCGTGTTTAACGTATTTTAACGCACCTTAACATGTGAGCATGCAACCTTAGTCTATGTTTAGCATATTTAGGCACGTATGATTACTTATACATTGTTTAAACATGTCTTTGCATATAATCCACCACACAATGATTAATCCACATATACACTTAATTAGTTCATGTAACTTCACCAACAACGGGACTCGGTACTAGTGTATTCCCAAAATGAATCCCAATGATCCTCCAGATCATTGAACCCTGGACAATCCTATTATGACCCGACTCAACTAACCCAGTTAAGCCCATTTATAATGTTTCTCGCTAAGGTAGACTTATGTGTTACTAAAATGTTTAAGCCGAACATGCCGGGTGTCACATAACACATGTACTTTAATATAGTAATTGTTATCTTCTAGTTGTATACCAAGAAAAAAAAATGATTGCTTGCAGGTTCCTTAAAATTGAAAGAAAAAATATGGTTCGTTCGAATCTTGGCACTTACTATGGATGATTGTTAGTTTAAAACCGATCCTACATAATTAAATAACAGTGGCAACTTATTTTAGGTCCTTTTTTTTTGCAGAATTTTGGAAGGTATAAAGGTATTATGTTTATATGGTAATTTGCTACTTAGGTTCTAAAAAAATAATGATGAAAAGGTTGGCGTTGGTTATTATTATTTGGGTGTTTCACTTTAACCAATCTCAAGATTGGAAGTGATTGATTGTGAAGGAGTTTATAGACATCAGGAAGCACTAGAGTGATAGAAGCAGAAGGGGGGGTCGACTAAAATGGTTGACCCGAGAGCTCTTTATGATCTTCGTTTAGAAAATGCTGAAAGGAAGTTGTATGCTACTATCGGTTTTGTGAAGCGTTTACTTCATTTGAACTGTTATTTGCCCTTTTAACCACTTTTGTTTTTTTTTTCTTAAAGCATTTGACACCAATGAAGGAGACGCAAGGTTTAGTAGCTCTTTATATTGGAATTTAGATGAAACCTTCATCTCATGACCAAGTACTTTTCCTCTTTACAATATAGTCACATACCTTTTATACCATTTGTTATGAATTAAATGATTTATGCTTGTCTTACTTGTAATCAATTGGTTTTTCATTTCATATATTTCATTCTTGTACAAATATTCCATAATATTTTTCTGGCATATTGCAGACTGGCCACTACGGTGTCTGGTTACTCAAATAGTTCCTCTTACTTTAGAATGATGCAAAATTTCTAGGGTTGATGCTTCCAACATTGAAGAGAGCGTGGAGAAGAACTTGAAATGTCTCGATACAGATTACATTGATTTAATTACAAATCATTGGTGAGTTTTATATACTTGCAAAAGTACTTAATCAATAAATCTAGGTGTGTGAATCTTTGATACACGTCTCATGCCTTGACATTTGTGACTGAAACACCAAAGAGCGCCTCATGTTTTATCATACTAAGGCCATGTTTGGCTCTCCTTCTTCATTTCTCCTTATAACTTTTCCCCCTTTAAAAGCTACTTAATCTCATAAGTCACAAATTGTGACTTATGACTTTTTTCCTCAATTTCTCCTTTTCAAAGCACAAAATTTCCCATAAGTTACTTTTCAAAGAACCATCCAAACATGCTCTAAGATTTGTTTCTAGCTTGTATGTTTATAAATTATAAGTCTTCGTTGTTTTTGTCATAGACCTCAAAGCATATATAATTAGATTGTTTGCTACCTTTTTTCCTAGGAACTGCAAGTTAGGAAGTAGGAAAATATGCAAATATAAGACACAGGAAATCAGTTGCGATCTTTTGAATTGCTTGCTATCCTTGAATCCTGACATGGTAATTACCCAAGTTTTTTTATTTTCATCACAATTATAGTAATCATTGATCATGTTGGAACATGTGAGTTAACCATCTCAACCATATTGTTTACAGGTTTGAGGAAGTTATACAAGAACTTATACAGTTACATCTTGACAATTCTTCATGGAAGAGACTAATGCTTATTTACATAGTTGTTTATGACATGGTAGATATCATGTGAAGCTTTAGAGCTAAGTTTTATGATAGTGAAATTCTCATCCAAAAGATAGTTTAAACTGGTGTAAACATTTGAATGTTACTTATTATGCAATGTTTTGCTGACGTTTGATATAGTTTCGGATCAAACTTATTATTGAAGTTATAATATTAGGATTTCTATATTTACAATTTTATCAAGCTTCTATTTTATATTTTATTCTGTAAATAATGTTATTTTGTAGCAAAATTATGTGTCACTAAAAATAGTTCATAACTTCAACTAGAAACATTTTTATCGACACAAAATTTGTGTCACAAAAGATCTTTCTATATTGGGGCAAAAAATAAAGTGCCTCTAAAAGCGCAAAAACTTTGTGCGGCATATTGAAAAAGTGTCACTAAAAGGCTTTAGCATCAACACTTCTAGTAGCACTTTTTTTGTGTGCCACCCATTCCTACAATGGTCTTTAGTGGCACTTTTTTGTTATTTTGTGACACTTTTTGTATGTCACTAGATGACATTTTTTTTGTAGTACGCACGCTTCCTAGTACATGCCAGCTGTCAGCCGACAAGGAAAAGGACGTGCAACCAACCAGATGTCCTTATTCCCTGCTCCACTATCTCTTGGTAGGTACAAGGTACAGAAAAGGACAGAAAGGGCGATTGCATAATACGTGGACCAATCACAGGAAGACAACGACCATGCTTCAACGGTTGTGAACCGTGTGAGACCCGCACATGACAACTGTGTCATTCTCAAATGGACCAATCATAGAATGACTACCAAGCCTATTTGGGGGAAAGGATTCATTCTGTTTTCACACACAAATACATACTTAGAGAATTATGTGATAGTTGAGAAAAAAGTGAGTATAGTCGAAGCATTATATGCCCTTGTATTCGAGTAATAATTGTAATAGTCCTAGCAATCATCAATCAAATTATCTCTTTACTGTGCTCGTCTGTATAGCTGTTAATCTAGTGTTTCTTCAACAGAATACCAAATGATAATTTGAAAGTTCTAGGGTCAAAATATATAATATTTGATATTATTACGTTAACTAATAACATTAGGTCAAATCTTAGAGCTTTTTTCTTATCTCTTTACTGTTCCTACATACATCATCAACTAAAATCTTCAGGTCAAATCCTAGAACATTCATTAATGATTTTTTTCCCAATAGTACATATTGGTCGGATCAATACAACCCCCCCTCAAAAAAAAAAAAAAAAAAAAAAAAAAAAAAAAAAAACAAGAAGAAAAAAACAATGCTTTCAGGATATTTGTACAAGCCTTACCTTCTAGCCTTCAAGTTTTTATCATCAAGTGTTTATGATTGAAGAAAATGATAAATTCTTCAAGTGAAATCGGAGTTGATCTTTAAGCCCTCTGGATTACCATACAACATGTACTCCATCTATCTAGGAAATTTTCCAAAAACAATGCACCTCTCGAAGTTATTTCACTTCTAATACTAGTCTCCCATATATTTTTTCACATCTAATGTCCGGCATTGCCAATTTTTGTTTGTAAGAAATAATCATTGATAGCATTACATGTGAAAAATATGGGAGACTAGCATATATAGAAAGTGAAATAATTTAGAGAGGTGACATTATATTTGGAAAAAAAATCTCTCTATGTAGTGAAGATGCAACAACTTTTTGTTCACATCCCTAAAAGTCAAAGTTATGTTTGCTAAAGTCATTTCATTCACCAAGTGTATAAACCTATTAACATGAGCTTCAATACTCTTCCATTTTTGTAATGATATATATCAAACTTTTTCCTTAAAGAACTTACTTATTCTCCTTCGGGTCTTCATTACCTTCAAATCTCTCTAATACAGCATCCCACAATTCTTTTGCTGAAGAGTATTAATTAGTCTGAACATATTGAATATAGTAGTAGGAAAAAAGCTACAATAGGTTTGCAGTCAAGAGCATGAAGTTTCTAATCATCAGTTGTTAGCAGATCAGTTACATCCAAAACATCAAGTATTGAAGTGTCCCTCCTTTAATATTATATATGATTTCAAAAAAGCCATGAAAAATCTAATTTTATAATTAAAAACAGAACAAAAAAATATATTCACAATTATCAAAATCTTTAGTTTTTGGATGTTATAGCATAAATTTTAGAGTGAATTGCTTGGTTGGTCCCTGTGCTATTCAGATCTTGCATTCTTGATCCTTAGAGTTCCTTAACTACAAACTTGCTCCTAAAGGTTTACAACTTATCACTCATTTGTTCCTTATGGTTGAGTTTTCATAACAATGACAGTCTTTTTCATAGATGGCCGTTAGTTTTGAACGTTAATTTGGTCTAAAATGACTATTATACCTTGATACTAAAGGATAAACAATTAAAAAAAATGAAAGTGGCCCCACCCTACCTTTCTTCCTCCCGCACCTCCACCTCTTGTTTGCAGCCATTGTACCACCACCACCTCCCTCTCGTCATCATCTTTATCACACCATCACCACCATCTCCCAAACTACGCCACCACCATCACCCACCACACCACCGCATTGTTCACCCACATCACAACCGGCACACACTCTCTCTCTTCTCAGCTCTTTCAATCTCCTCTCTCTCTCTCTCTCTCTCTCTCTCACCCACATCACAACCGTCACACACTCTATCTTCTCAGCTCTTTCAATCTCTCCTCTCTCTCTCTCTCTCACCCACATCACAACCGCCCACTCTCTCTTCTCAGATCTAGACTCTCTCTTTCTCACCCACATCACAACCGTTCAGTCTTTCTTCTCAGATCTGGACTCTCTCTTCTCAGAGTCAATGATTGACCGGTCAAGCAACTTCAAAATAGCAGCTTCATCCCACATAATCTGAGCACCGCCAGCTGTGCACTTATCCTGGTACACATCACCCAAACCCCCAACCCGCCTTTTATTTTTGTGTTCTAAATCAGCAGAACCTTCATCTTTATCGACATTATTTTCACCCCTGTATCTTTGAAAGAATCACTAAAAAGTTGTTCAGTTCCCCATTTTAAGATATCTTTAATCTCCTTTTGAGATTCAGATTTGTTAACAAAAAGATGATCCAACATCAATTTCTTCTTCGAAAGCTGCAAGATTCATTCTTCAACACTATCACGAATTAACTGAAAATCAATTTATTTATTTATTTATTTTTGTTTATTTAATAATGAGGTCATTTTGGTCATTTTACATGATTTAACTGAAAAATCTAACGACGTTAGCTGTTAAGGACCACGGGTGTTATGAAAAATACAACCATTAGGACCATGTTTGTAATTATTGAAGTACAGGGATGAAAAATGCAAGATCTTGAAAGCATAGAGACCAACCAAGCAATTCACTCCGTTAAAATTTTAAACATGAAACAAAATAAGTTGAAAAATATAAAACAAGTAAAATACCATCAGCCAGCGAGGCAAGTAGATTCGTATGGGCATGCGAATAAGCTAAAACAATTTGTTTGACGTTGGCAGTGAACACCTACTATGTTGCATAAACGTCTGCATGTTTGTTCTTTTTGGACACGTGGAGCCCTTTGAGGGCGGATCTAGGAAAAGGGTTCCGCGTTCACACGAAGCCATTTGGTATTGTATTTTTAGTAGAGAGCTATATAAAAAAAAAGTGGGATGAACCCAAAATTATTTTATGGGTGAACCAATACAAAAAATGACGAAGAGCTCAACTAAATAAGACTTCCACTTCTAAACATGAGTTACAAGGTTTGATCCTTACCTATAGGAGTATTTTTAAACTTTTTTTTTAAAGTAAACTAAAGCCTAAATAATGGTTTCTTTTTACTAAAGTCTTCAAAACCCATTCCAAAAGAGCATATTATGGTGTCAGCTTATTACCTCCAGACTTTTGAAGTTATTGTGTTTTAGAGTGTTACGGCACAAGGGGTGCTCGTAGTAAAAAATTTTTCTTTGACTAATTTTAATCAATCATGGCTTGTCACATCACTTCACTGATATGGTTCACCGAAACACTTTTTTGGAAGCAACACCCCACTGATTCTTTTATTTATTTTCATTTAAATACCCAAACTTTTTTTTTTTTGTTTTTTAAATTTCACATGGTTTCAACTTTTAAACTGGTTATTAACATTTAATTCATACTATAACAACTGTCCCACAAAACGGTCAGCAAAATTAATTTGTAATTCTTGGAAACCGTCGATTGAATATTATTGAATTCACCTAAACGGTTAGAAAACTTTTAATTTTAACAGTGTAACCGTTCAAAATTTTGTATATAAATAGATCAAATAGAGGGGTTAAAAATCACACTTTACCACGGTTTATAAAAACAAACACCCACAAAGATGAATCCATGGACCGAGGAACAAGAGATGGCGTTAGTGGTGTGCTACAAGGATGCCACAAACGACGCGGATATATAACAACTCCGATGGAAGAGGGGTCGGCCTACCCCCCGAGGGATTTTGGGCCCGAGTGTGGAGCGACTTCAACTAACACGTTGGCACCAACAAGAAGACCCTCCCAGACCTCGATCTCAATATCAAGTGTGAGAGGTCAACCACCATCTACGAGCAAACGATGAGGGACGATCCGGACCTCGATTACGAGTTGGCTATCGACTTCACTCACTATGAGTATGAGGTTCTATACGACAACAATTTCAACCATGTCGAGGCATGGAAATTGTTGCGCCAGCCTTAAGTTTATTTTCTTTGTTTTAATGTATTTTTATTTTATGTTTAATATTGTTATGTTTTTATTTTATGTTTTAATGAAATGTTCTTATTTATGTTTTTTTATTTAATTAGATTTTAATGTATTTTTATGCTTTAAACGAACGGTTAAAAAAAAACAATACTAAAAAAACAAACGGTTAAAATAACAAAAAAAAGTATTTATTTAAGTCGAAAATAAAAAAGAACGGTTACCAGCATGGTAAACAGAACCAGCAAAACGGTTCACAGGGCCACTGCCAGCATGGGTGGCGGCGGTGTTACCATGCTTCAGGAATTGTTAGACAAAGGATGCATTCGCCCGAGTTTTTCTTCGTGAGGAGCGCCCACGCTATTCGTGAAGAAGAAGGACGGAAGTTTTCGTATGTGCATCGACTACCGGGAGTTGAACAAGCTGACCATCAAGAACAAGTATCCGCTGCCAAGGATTTGCAGGGTTCCAGCTACTACTTAAAGATTGACCTGCGTTCGGGATATCACCAGTTGCGGATCCAAGAGGACGACATACTGAAGACTACGTTCCAGACTCGTTATGGGCATTATGGGTTTTTGGTTATGCCATTCGGTTTGACGAATGCTCCTGCTGTTTTTATGGATCTTATGGATCGAGTCTGTAAACCCTACTTGGATAAATTCATGATTGTCTTTATTGATGATATCTTGATCTACTCGCAAACCAAAAATGAGCATGAACATCATCTTCGACTGATTTTGGAGTTGTTAAAAAATGAGAGGTTGTTTGCCAAGTTCTCTAAATGCGAGTTATGGATTCGAGAAGTTCATTTTCTTGTTCACGTTGTGAACGAGAAGGGTATACAAGTTGACCCCACAAAAAATGAACATGTAGGATCGGTTTTTGACAAAACAATACAAAGATTACAGAAGTATGAACAAACAAGGTGCGGAAACCCTAATTCGCATGCAAAATGATAATAATCAAGGTTAGAACACTTAATGATCCATTTTCAATTCGATTTCCATTAATATAAACTTGATAAACCTTTATGATTTAGAATATTAATGAAAATACAACTTTCAAGAACTCTCTAGACACACCTTAGAACACACACTAACACACCTGACCAAATGACCGAATGTTAAGTTGGAAACCAACTTTAACATATATATATAGACTGCTCATTCGACCTCTGCAAAGTTCGAATGAGTTGGTTCGACCCTTTGAGGGTCCGAACCAAGACCAATAATAACAAACTATTACATTCGACATAGACCAAGTACATCCGACCAACATATCAATTCCATTCGACCTCCCGTATGGTCGAATGGGTCTTTAAAACTCGATAAACTTTGTACAATCCGAAAGCATTAGCCACAATATGCATCTACAAACTCCCCCTTGGATATTTCTCGGTTTGATTATGCATTTCTAAGCTTGATCTTGATCTTCCTCTTAGCGCTCTAGCTCATGGTCGGTTCTGCTTTTAAAAGTCTGCGCTTCTTTGGTTCTGATATAATCTTCATCATCTTGCCCAACAGCTTTTCATAGTCACATCCAACATAAATTCCCCATGCGAAGCAGAATATAGCAACCTTCTGGAACATCCAGGAAGGTTCTATATCTCGAACATCAAAATGAATCTGATTATAATACAATGTGTCGATATCTTCTTTCGTATAGTTGATCAGCCACATAGGATCGAACATGCGTATCTTCTTGCGCATTGGCTTCAGATTCTTATCATGTAGCACAGTCACAGCTTCACCTGTTACCCAATCATAATACAAAAATGCGAAATCTTGGCTGAAATGTTGCTTCATCGGTATCAAAGGAACCCTCTTCATAACTTTTGGAGGTTTATACTTCAAAGTAACCTTGGGCAAACCATTCTTCGGATCACTTTCCTAATGAACAATTCTTTTGGGAAATTGAGGTCCGAATGAATCCCATCTGGTATGACTCTCTCTCCTCATTTTCTCAGCCATATAATGAATGATACACGAACGATTACAACCTAAAATCTGGTGTCTACAAACGTCTCTCATAGCCCAGTATGGAAGAGTCTTGATTTCATGAAATCTTCGAAAGTACATAATACCCTTATCCCATTTGATTCCAATACATCTAAGCTGTGGAAAGTATTTCCATGCCAATGCACGTCCTTTGAAAACTATGTTCTGAAACTTGTAGACATCACCTTGAACTCCAGGTTTAGCTTGTCTCGCCTCGTCTTCTCTCAAATTCTTCAATAAGGTTTTCAAAGCATCTGATTGCTTGAAGACTTTAGCTTTCTCAGCTTCATTCTCCAACACTTCATCAATTATCTTCTTCCCTTTTTCCTCTGCAATCTTTTTAGCTTATTTGAGAGATTCATCATTAATAACTGGAATGTTGGTGTTGTTATGCATGTTATAGTACTCTGGATATTCTTCATGAGAGATATCCTCAACTTCAACATGATTATACTTTTCTGCTTCAATATCTTCAGCATCCTTCTGTTTTGGATCAGTTACTGGAAGATCTGGTATTTTTTTTACCCTTCAAGATGTCTTCCAGTGACTTTCCAAATTGTTGCGCTAAACCTTCCAAAATTTCATTAGCAATCGCAGCACTAACTTCACCATCATCTAAATCAGGATCGTTATACTCTATCTGATAGTTCATGTCATTGTTCATAAAAATCTTAGGAAATCTCCCTGTCAACTTAATCGCATAACATCCTCTCTTCATTACGGCTTTCAACATCTCTTATCATCATCCGTCATACCTCCTGGTTTCTTACTGCTCGAAGTTCCTTTATCTTCTTTATCCTTCTGACGCTTTTTAAAAGAAAACTGTGTTGTGTCATCATCATCATCATCTGAATCTTTTGAACTGGTGGGTTTCTCTTTGTTTGTATTACCACCACCTGAAGCATCATCATCACTATCATCATCCTTATCATATTTACCATCATCATCATCAGTTCCACAATAATCAAGTTTCTCTTCTTCATCTTCCCCTTCTTCTTCTTCAGTACCCTTTAGGTGTGGTGCTTTCTCGTACAGATCATCAATAATCTTTCTCAACTTCTCATTATCCTGCTCTATCAACAAGATTCTCTTTACATTTCTTTTGTTTGACATCTTGAGTATAATATTCTCAGTTTTAAGCGTCTTCACTTTCTCTTCCAATTCATCTTGTCTATCTTTCTCATTTTCTTTCACCTGTTTGATATCTGCTTCATGCTGATTAAAAGATTTCATCATCTTTTCAATCTGTTTCTTCACCAATGCCATCACTTCTTTAGATATTGTTGCTTACGGGCTTGAACTTGATTCAGTAGTAGGCTTAGCAACACGTGACTTCATGCTTGCCAACATATTCGTCAATGATAGTGAGACATTCTCTAGATTAAGTTGTGAAGCTATTTCAGTTTCCTTCACAACCTTCTACTTCTTTGCTGTTGGAGATGCTGCTTTTGAACTTGTAGCTGCATGCATCTTCTTCCCTTTAAGTTACAAATCAATCTCTTTGTCTCTTCTTTTTTTGGCAGGTTCTCTTTGCGGCATATGCTTCACCCTTCCTCTTTTGGTTGGAACTAGTGCAATAGGAGAACCTCCAATATCAGTATCTTCAAGAGCTAAATTCACATTCTCTTCTGTAAAATCCTTATTCCTCTGTTCTTCAAAGATCTTTTCAAGTGCATCAAGTGTACTAATACCAGTGGCCTTGGGATCACTATCCTTCGATGTTTCTGCTTCAGAATCCCAGACTACATCTTCCTCAGTCTCTTTAGAATCTTCGTCAACTAGTAAAGTCTGTGTCTTTGTCTTTGCTTTGCTTTTAACTACTTTCTTCACCTTTGTTTTCACGACTTTCTCTTTAACTTTCTCTTTTGACTTTTCACCTTTGTTGATCACCTGACGCTTTCACTTAGCGCTTTTATCAACCAGTACCAATGGACTATCCAAATCAGAATCACTTTTCTGATGTCTAACAACATCCTGTCCAGGATCTGTGTATGCAACAATGCTAAGATGTCCAAATAAACGTTTGTTAGGCGGTTTCTCATCATCTTCCTTTCCTTTGTATGTCTTCACTCTGTTCAACGTTGTCATGTTCATATGTACTTGATTAATAACCTTTAATGGATCCTTCCTCAACTCTAGATACTTGTGATCAAAGATCATTTGTAAGAATCTTGGGTACATAAGAAACTTATCCGTCTTCAAACCTTGTAACACTTCTTTCATATGGCTAAATATCATTCCCGAGGCATTGTAATCTTTGTTCAGGATCAGGGCAACAACAAGTGAACTTAATATATTTCTCAGCACGTCAAATCCACCTCTGACTGGTCCAAACACATGTAGAATCACATGCAATAAGTACTTAAATGGTGGTGACAAGTTCACCTTGTGTAATTGGCAACCAGTAATTAGTCCGTTATACTTCATACTAAGAAAAACATGCCCTTTGTACAGACCACGGTAACTCAATTGGATCATCTTCAGAATCAATCAGACGTAATACTTCTCTGAAATCTTTTTCTCCATCTAAGATCATTGTGCCTTGTATCTTTCTTTGAATCACCGATTTGCCTTCCCAGAAGGTAAATCTTGCATTCTCCCAAAACTCTACTTGATGATCCTTATAGATAGTGACAGGTTGAGTAATTGAGTGAACAATCCTCGACCTTCTGAGAAAATCGATCATCCCTTGAAATTCTGCGTATTTAGCATCCACAGCTCCAATATACCCACAACAATTGTGTTTCTCCTCGAACTTCAACTCTTTTGGGACTTCCTGCTTTGGTTGTTCTGCCATTTAGCTTGTAAAACACAAAATAATACAAAAATTTGTCAACTCGGATTCAAAATGCAAATTATCAAAATTTTCAATGTTGGGTTCGAATGAGTTTTGAATATGTCGAATGAAAACAAAAGTAGTTCATTCGACTTTATAGATTCTCATTCGACCTTCAAAATGGTCGAATGGACATGTTCATCATTTTGAATAATCAACAATTTTACCAATTAAACATTTATTGATGGGTTATCCTAAAATATAGGGTTTATATAATCGATTTTTCAAATTTGTATGTTTAAACACTAGATTTTGAATCATTCTCCCCCTAAGACCATCGATGAATGATTGTCCATGATCAATAAGCATTATCAAACAGTTCTGGTCCATTAATTAATCATTTTAGGGTTTGAAACTTTGATCCCAAAATCTGAACTCGATATGTGTTCATTACCTGCAATGTTTGTTGTTAAAGGATCATAAAAGTGTCAGGAAAAATATAATAAGATCTAAAATCAATTTGCAAAACAGTGGGTATAGAAAGAAATTCGTGAAAGGAACTGTTGATTTAGGTTCGGGTAGGCAAAGTTGTTTATATAGTCATGGTTCATTCGACCCTTACAGGGTTCGAATGAGTTGGGAAAGTTGTTGATTCGACCTAATTAAAGGGCGAACCAATAACTATGGGTTAGAATGAAAATTCTAAAAATAACCCATACTCATTCGGCCTGTTTATAAGGTTCGAATCAACCCCACACATGTTCATTCGATCTACCGAAAGGTCGACTGAATCATATGGAAAACTGATTTTTACTAAATTGTCCAATTCGATCCACGTTTTGTCATTTTCAAACTTCTAAACATTCAAAATTCTCAAAATTTCTCATTTTAATGATACAAAACTCAGATTGGCTTGTGAAACTTCAGAAAATGATTATCATCCAACATCGGTTATCTAAAATAACGTAGAAAAGTAAAATCTTTTGGATTTTCTGAAATTTATGCTAAAACACGCCAAAAATCTTTTTGAGTTTTTGTATATATGAAATAAATAAAAGATAAAGCAATAAACTTTTTCTGATTTTCCGGTATGAGGATCATATCAGTTTATGAGAAATCAAATCACAGCGTTGTTCTATTTCATTTTAACTTTTACTGACCGTGTAACTCGGCAATTGCTGATATTGTTGTCTACATAAGCTCACATGTAGACCGTTATGTTGTGCTTTAAAATGATACGCTTTAGGTGTATTAATAAATAACTCGCCGGTAGTTCCCACACACACGACATACTCCCGCATCAAGGAATTTTGCACAAAGGTTCATTGTAACGCGTGATTATGCTTTTGTTATCCGTAATTTACAAGGTATGAGGCACAGAGGTGTACAGGTCAGCAACTCAATGATACAGAGTAACATGTGCACTCTACCAGGTTGAGGGCTTATATCAATCATGATTTGCATCATTGATTAGATACGATGCATCAGATAATCTTTGACTATCATAATACATTTCAAGTTCCTCATTCGGTAACTTTAGGTTGATAAAATATTATCATAATACATTTCAGATAATCTTGGAGTAAGTTCTTTCAAAGTCTCATTCCCAACATAGCTAAATTTTTCGAACACTTTCTTTAGCTCTTCTACACGAATCCTTCTAGTCTTCTCATTCCTATTGTGCCTAATCTTCAAAGCTTCCCAAAGTTGCTTTTAAGTAGCACATGGTCAAAACTGATGCAACAAATCAGTAGTCAATGCATGAGATAACTACGAGTATGCCTTCTTTTCAGCTGCATACTTCTTCTTCTCATCGTCCTTCAGGTCATTAAGTGCAATGGGTGTGTTTAAGTTTTCAGACATTGGTGCAACATAACCCTTCACGATCATCTGCCATGCTTCCCCACCATCTAAACCCATACCTTCAAGATGAATCTTAGACCTCTTTTGAAACGAATGATACTCACTCATATCCAACATATTTCGTAGTTTGTTTCCATTCCGAGTAGATATATCATTAACCAAAGTTGTTATGGCATTGGTGGTTTGGCTTTGAACTGCTGTTGTGACTCCCCAATAATCTGGAATTGGTTGTGGAGGAGGTCTAACAGCGGGTTGTGATGAACTCGATACACCCTAGTAATTTGGTATCTGTTATGATTGTGTGTTTCCTCTCTCAGCTGCAAACGCCCACGGGTTCATAGGTGTTTGCTGTGGTTGAGTCATAACAGGTCTCGCTGTCATAGGTAATCCCCAAATATTTTCCATGATGTACAAAATCCTAACACTTAGAAAATATGAAAAATCAAGGTATTGGTTCGACCTATCGAATGGTCGAATGAATAAGAAATGGTTTGGTTTGACCTCAATAATAAGCTCGAATGAGTAATAGACAATCTAGAACTTGGTTCGACCAAATTGAAACTCGTTCGACCTCAAATGTAACTCTATCAGCCTAAGTGAAGTTGATTCAACCTTACGTAGACCCGAATGAATAACACACACTCGAATGAAGAACAAACAACTGATTCGACCCCAAAAACACACTTGATTCGACCTTAAACCGATTTATTCGACCTAAAAACAAATTCCTTCGACCTAAAATCAACACATTCGACCCGACCCATTTGCAAAATCAATTTTTCTTCAAAAATCAACAAATTTGATCTGAATTTTCCAAAAGTTGTTGAATTTTAATGAAATTAAGTATGTTTGAATTGGATTTATAGGAGATCAAGTTTTGTGAAAGAATTTTTTATTTTAACCGTAAAAACTAGTCCAAATCAATCAAAACCCATGTTCTTTGAAAGATCATGCAACACAACAAAAATTTAGGTGTTTTTGATAAAAAAATCTAAACTGATTTGTATCAATTTGCAGTTGTGTGATTGAGCAATGGCTCTGATACCACTTTGTAGGATCGGTTTTTGACAAAACAATACCAAGATCACACAAGTATGAGCAAACTAGGTGCGGAAACCCTAATTCGCATGCAAAATGATAATAATCAAGATCAGAACACGTAAAGATCCATTTTCAATCCGAGTTCCATTAATATAAACTTGATAAACCTATATAATTTAGAATATTAATGAAAATACAACTTTCAAGAACTCTCTAAACACACCTTATAACATACACCCTTACACACCTGACCAAATGACCGAATGTTAAGTTGGAAACCAACTTTAGCATATATATAGACTGTTCATTCAACCTCTACAAGATTTGAATGAGTTGGTTCGACCCTTCGAGGGTCCGAACCAAGACCATTGTTAACAAACTATTACATTCGACTTAGACCAAGTACATTCGACTTACATATCATTTCCATTTCACCTCCCGTATGGTCGAATAAGTCTTCCAAACCTTGAACATATTCAAAACTCGACAAACTTTGTACAATCCAATAGCGATAGCCACAATATGCATCTACAGAACCCATCAAGGATTGGGATGCACCCAAAACACGAACTAAAGTGTGGAAATTTTTGGGTCTAGCTGGGTATTACCGACGGTTCATTGAAAATTTATCTAAGATTGCCCTTACTGTCTTGGCACAAAAAGACAAGAAGTTCAATTGGGGAATCAAGCAAGAGGAAGCATTTCATGTGTTGAAGAACCGTTTATGCAGTGCTCTGATTCTCTCTCTTCCCGAAGGTACCGATGATTTCGTGGTTTATTGCGATGCTTCTCATCAAGGTCTTTGATGCGTACTCATGCATAGGAATAAGGTTATCGCCTATGCATCTTGTAAACTCAAAGTTCATGAGAAGAATTACATCACTCATGACCCAGAGTTAGGTGTAGTGATCTTTGCTCTCAAAATTTGGAGGCACTATCTTTATGGTACTAGGTGCACTATTTCACCGACCACAAGAGCTTACAAAACATCTTCAATCTGAAGGATCTGATCATGCAACAACGTAGATGGGTTTAGTTTCAAAACGAGTATGATTGCGAGATTAGATACCATCCGGGAAAGGCCAACGTTGTGGCTGGCGCCTTGAGCCGGAAGGAACGAGTCAAGACAATGGATGTGCGTGCGCTAGGTTTGACCATCCATATGAATCTCACTACCCGTATTCGTGAAGCTCAACAAGAAGCTATGAAAGGTGAGAATCTGAAGAATGAGTCATTATTCAAGATGGTTAATTTATTGGAACTAAGGTCTGATGGCACGGTTTACTTTTCCAATCGGATCTTGGTGCCATGTTTCGGTGGTTTACGCTATTTAATTATTGAGGAGGTGCACAAGTCCAGGTACTCGGTTCATCCCGGAGCTGAAAAATGTACAAAGACGTGAAGGAATTCTACTGGTGGCCCAACCTTAAGGGTGAAATTGCAACATACATCAGCCGATGCCTTACCAATTCGAAGGTCAAAGCTGAGTATTAGAAGTTGCCTGGTTTGCTATAGCAACCCGAGATTCCCGTTTGGAAATGGGAGCAAATATCTATGGATTTCATCACCAAGCTACCAAAGACGTACAATGGTCACGGCACGATTTGGGTAATTGTTGACAGGATGACTAAGTCTACACATCCGTACGCATTTTACTTATTGTTGTCATTTCATGTGAATAACTAGACATTTTGTACACACTATAGCCCCTAATCCGGTAAAGCACAAGTTATTGATGAAACGCAATAAATCACTCGTTTATCCATACAACACCTGAACTATACGAAACAATTGTCATTGAACAGTCAAGCCAATCAAATGCTCATCAGAGAGCAACTGGATACTCGTCTACCACGCAATACAAAACAACTGAACACTTGACGATACCCGAGTGGGAAACTATACAATCCACTCAAAACCCGAGCTATCACAATACATTGTATGAGGTTACCACACTCTAACACATGGTAATCCATCATTAACACATGTATACAAATCATAAACATTATCATATGTTAACATATAATAACATGTGTTCATGATTAATAGGTATTAACACATGTTGATATCGTCATCGAGTCTTTAAACACGCCATGTTCCCATACTAACTTGTACAATACTCACTCATTTACAACTATATATATACATATATATATACATACACGACAATATATGTACGCACACATATGTATGCAATCCTTAGTTAAGTTAGCTATACAATGATACTACCTTTTTCTACCTTATCATCACATCCATGGCATGTCCCTCTCACTAGATAATCCATTTTCCTTGACACCACTCCCATAATCCCACGGCCAAGGGCCAAGATTGTGACAATGATGCTGATACTTTACCAAACAAGGACAAACCATTTACCCTTTGACAATGCGTCACACCCCACCTAAGGCGGAAACGCGAGGTGAGACGAACATGGTGATCACAAACATTGTTTACATGAGAAATACTAATGACATTTATTTCATCAAACATATAAGTCACATAGTCGAGTACATATTACAAATCCTAACAAGTGTTTCAAACAGCTACGTCAAAACCACAAAACAAGGCCTTCTTCATGCAGTCCTAAACTTGGCTCCTTAACGTCCTTACTTGGTATCTTGAAAAACATGCTTACAAGCATTAACTAAAAAGTTGGTGAGTTCGCAGGTATTGTTGACTCGATAAAACAGTTTGTTGCTCAGAAAGTTTTGTTGTCCGTGTCCATGCAGAATATAGTTACCATGAGCACCATAACTAAACCATGACGTTTATGTTCACCCCGCCCCAATGCCTTATTGCAAGACATTGTAAAGTATGGATAATATGCATTCATATGTGTTAGCGCGACTAACAGTGAAAGGGGGTGTCAACCCAAATAGTACTATTCATATGATCCACGGCTTATTGCTAAGCTAATGGTTATAGTTGTCGGGAGAATTTTTGTTGATCTGCGATAATTGTGAGTCTAACTCATGTAACACATATTGTTGTCATGTACATATGTGGGTATGTAGCATGTTTCTCCCCCAAAGTTGCAAAACAGTAAAACACTAAAAGGGGCCATGAAACTCACCTGATGTCTCGTTATATGATCTAGAAAAGAAGAAGTAACTATTGTTCCGACAAAAAGTGCCCTATAATGTCAAATACATCGTAAGTTGTGTGTACTTATTGTTTAACATACAAGTTGTTCACCCGACTTGTGGACCCTTGTGTCATGAATATGTGGTCCAATATTTATGCATGTGACAACTATTACGTATTTGGTTTGTACTTGCAAAGTGTATTGTTTTGTGTAATCCGGGAGTTTTGAATATGTGCAACATTATATGTGATCGTGTATGTTTTGATCTAAAAATCTGTTCCTTTACAACTATTAAAGCCGAGTGTGGTTTATAAAACATTAATCATGGTGTGGGCGACATGCATACATGCGATTATAAGTGTACATGTGTGTGTTTCAAAATCAATCAACAATAAACAAGACAATGCCTTTAGAAAATCATTAACTTATTTGCAAGACATGGTCGATCACTAGACGACTAGGGGTTGAGGGTCGGGTAACAAGAGGGTCGATTGTTTTTAAGATAAAACTAGAAGTAATGGTGAGTTGACAATGTACCTAGTTGGTGCAAGAATGTGATCGAACGATTGAACCTTCTAGCCTCCAATTGAGCTTCCAAATCATGAGTCTTGAAGCTTGAAAAGGAAAGATGGATGTGGTTTTGGGTGTAGTAAACGGCAAAGAACAAGAGTAGTAGAAAGAAAGAGAGGAGTTGTGGTGTGAGTTGGGAATGATCTTGGTGGCTCTTTTTATAGTATAAACTATGGCAAGAAAGTGCATTGATTCTTGTTTCTCATTGATAAGTACATGCTTCTTATTTTGTGAAAACTCTTGGCCAAATGACAAGTCCCCATCGATTGTGGGTTGTCCGATTGTCCTCATGTGTGAATCATGGGTTTCTTGTTCAAAATAAACTATTATGTGAAAAACCATCTGCTTTTGTTGATCCTTATAATGGTCATGGCGTTCGGGTAGAGTTCATTTCCACATGACTATTCAAATAATGAGGCGCACCGTTACACTTATTCTAAACACATAGTGAAATAAAAACAGTTAATTGTATGGTCTCGACTAGTGGATTTGGCGGGTGTCACATTCTCCCCCTGTTTAAAGAATTTCATCCGTGAAATTTTTGGTGTGCCGTCTAGTTTTCAAGTGGTATCTATGCTTCATCTGGTTGTCTACTGATAGGTGGTCTATACTTATTTACAGCAATGTCTATGCACACATAAAGAGTAAAAAAATGCAGTCTTGTCATAAACATGAAATGTACATGTGACAACATGTTACTCTTGCCTAGCGTCCCTTGCTTCCATCACGAAGGCTCTACCACGAGGAGGGCTGACATTGCCATTCTGGTCCTTCAGCTTCGGACAGGCTCTCTTGAGGTGCTCCGTACTACCGCACTCATAACATTCCCACCGAGCTTCCTGTTTTGTGCAATGCCTGGACAGGTGGTCTGGTTTTCTGCACTTGTGGTAAGTAAAACTTTTGCATGTCCCCTTATGGTAACAACCACATTTGTCACACTTAGGATGCGCCCCTTGGTACGGTTTCTTTGCCACTTCCGCATAAGCATTTGCAACCTCCTGCTTCTTACCCGGAGGGTTCACTAATTCCTGGTCATCCAGCTTCCGTTTCCCACCTCCTGGTCATCCAGCTTCCGTTTCCCATCTGTACCCTTCTTGATCAAAGCTCCAGATCGAACAACTTCATCCATCAGAATATGCGCCAAAGTCACAACTCTTTGGATAGTGGCAGTTCGTGATGATGTCACCATGATTTGGATTTGAGGTACAACACCCTAAATATACATTTCAATCCTTTTGAACTCAGGTGTAACCATATGCAGGACAAGTCAGGAGAGCTCGTGAAATTGAGTAGTGTACGCCGATATTTCTGCTCCATCCATGGCCAAGTTCCAGAACTCACTCTCAATATTCTGTAGCTCGTTGCGAGGACAGTACTCTACCAAGAGCATGGACTTCAGATCGTTCCATGAAAGTTGATACGCAACTTCTCTTCCCAGCATCTGGACATCCAGATTCCACCATGTTAGGGCTTCGTCTAGGAAGGTGCAAGTAGCATACTTGACCTTGTAGTTCTCAGCACAGTCACTAATGTCGAGCACGGACTTCATCTTCTCGATCCACCGAACAATTCCTACTGCTCCTTCAGTACCGTTGAAACTACGCGGATTGCATGCAAAAAACGCCTTGTACGAGCAACCTTTCTGTACCTCCTCAGTCTCTTTGCCACTTCCAATCCTAGCACCATCTCCACTAGTGTCGCTACCTCCGGCGCCACTGCCATATCCTCCACTTGTGCCATTTCGGGCTACCTCATACTGTGCAATAGCAGCTGCAACTTGTTGTGAAACCAACTGCACAATGTCTTCAGGGGTCATCATGTTTGCTTCTCTAGAGTTGTTGTGAGTATATCTTGTTGCGGGTGCCATGTCCTCTTCCAAAATGACAAAAGAAAAACAGATAAGACCATGTATCCATAGAATTCACATAGCGATGTCAAACAATGCATAAAGACGCCTAAAGTATAAATGAGTGGTCCTTAGGTTATAGTGTAGGTATCTCTCCATGAGACCTAATTCTCTATAATCAATGTCTCTGATACCATTCTGTCACACCCCGCCTAAGGCGGAAATGCGAGGTGAGATGAACATGGTGATCTCAAACAATGTTTACATGAGAAATACTAATGACATTTATTTCACCAAACACATAAGTCACATAGTCAAGTACAAATTACAAATCCTAACAAGTGTTTCAAACAGCTACGTCAAAACCACAAAACAAGGCCTTCTTCATGCAGTCCTAAACTTGGCTCCTTAACGTCCATACTTGGTTTCCTGAAAAACATGCTTACAAGTGTCAATTAAAAAGTTGGTGAGTTCCCAGGTTTTGTTGACTCGATAAAACAGTTTGTTGCTCAGAAAGTTCCGTTGTCTGTGTCCAGGCAGAATATAGTTACCATGAGCACCATAACCAAACCACGACGTTTGTTTTTGAAAGTGGCCCAAGATTGGTGGTATTGCGGGTGACTCTGTGACCGACCGGATCCACGTCCACGACCACCCCTGTAGGAGCGGCCGCGACCGTGACCCCGGCCGCCACGGTAGTAACCGGTGGGGTTTTGAGGGTTTTGATTAGGTGAAGGTGAGTAGGAGGGGTAAGGCTGCGATGTATGTTGACTATTGGGGGTTTGGTTTTGTGCAAGTAAGACAGAGTTGGAGGATTTTTGACGAGCCTCAAGACGTATTACCTCATCATTCAGCATGTTCCTGGCAGTGTCCCAGTCCGCATTGTTAGCATTGATCAATGATGCAGTCGTGTCGAACTCGGCAGGCAGGCCGCGTACCAGCTGGAGCACAAGTCTGTCTTCCGTGACTGGATGGTCCACATCTTCAAGTTGGTTAGCAAGGTCCTTTAACTGTTGACAATAATCATCTAAAGATTTGCACGCAGATAATGTTAAATTGCAGAATTTTGTTCCTAAAGCACCCGCACGAGCCTTCTTATTGCTTAAATATTTCTTTTCCAATTTAACCCAAGCGCTGCGTGCAGTGGATTCATTCCCCAAAACCGTAGGAAGAAGGTCATCAGATAAAGTGGCGAGGATCCACTGGAGAACGAGTGCATCGATTTCTTTCCAAGAGGTGTAATCTGGAGAATCTGGTGCGGGTGGGGGTGTCTCATCAATGTGATTGAGAACTTGATATGCCGTAGCATGTAGCCGAAACAATTTCACCCTGGAACTATAGGTGACTTTCTTGCCATCTAATATTCTTATTTTGCTTTGAATATTAGTGACAGAATACGCGGGGTGTAAGGTTTTTGCTACTGTGTTGTTATTGGTTTGTGAGGCTTCTGCGTTATCATCAGATTTGGCCATGGTTGGGGCTGAAATAGAGACAGAACAGATCAAAGCAGAGAGATGTTGTTGGCTGCAGGATCAGAGACAGAACAGATCGAAGGCTGCAGTAAAAAAAAGGAACAGTGCTGGTCGAGACCAGTTGCTGATCGAAACCAGCAGAGAAAAAAGGGAGAAGGAACAGGTTAGGGTTTCAGAGCCTAGGCTCTGATACCATGAAAGTGCTAGGAATATTATTATTGTGAATGAATTGTATTACAAAGAGGAGGATCATATATATAGATCCAATAACTAACAAACCCTAGCACAAAATAAGGAAAGAGATAAATATGGAACAAATATAATATCTATCACTAAATATAAACATGGACTAGAATCTTCTTCATGTATCCGCTAATAGTTTTCACCCCGCCCCAATGCCTTATCGCAAGACATTATAAAGTATGGATAATATGCATTCATATATGTTAGCGCGACTAACAGTGAAAGGGAGTGTCAACCTAAATAGTACTATTCATATGATCCACGACTTATTGCTAAGCTGATGGTAATAGTTGTCCAGGGAATTTTTGTTGATCTGCGATAATTGTGGGTCTAACTCATGTAACCCATATTGTTGTCATGTACATATGTGGGTCTGTAGCATGTTTCTCCCCCGAAGTTGCAAAACAGTAAAACACTAAAAGGGGCCATGAAACTCACTTGATGTCTCGTTATATGATCTAGAAAAGAAGAAGTAACTACTGTTCCGACAAAAAGCGCCCTATAATGTCAAAGACATCTTAAGTTGTGTGTACTTATTGTTTACCATGCAAGTTATTCACCCGAATTGTGGACCCTTGTATCATGAATATGTGTGCCAATATTTATGCACATGACAACTATTACGTATTTGGTTTGTACTTGCAAAGTGTATTGTTTTGTGTAATCCGGGAGTTTTGAATATGTGCAACATTATATGTGATCGTGTATGTTTTGATCCAAAAATCTGTTCCTTGACAACTATTAAAGCCGAGTGTGGTTTATAAAACATTAATCATGGTGTGGGCGATATGTATACATGTGATTATAAGTGTACATGTGTGTGTTTCAAAATCAATCAACAATAAACAAGACAATGCCTTTAGAAAATCATTAACTTATATGCAAGACATGGTCGATCACTAGACGACTAGGGGTTGAGGGTCGGGTAACAAGAGGGTCGATTGTTTTTAAGATAAAACTAGAAGTAATGGTGAGTTGACAATGTACCTAGTTGGTGCAAGAATGTGATCGAACGATTGAACCTTCTAGCCTCAAATTGAGCTTCCAAATCTTAAGTCTTGAAGCTTGAAAAGGAAAGATGGATGTGGTTTTGGGTGTAGTGATCGGCCAAGAACAAGAGTAATAGAAAGAAAGAGAGGAGTTGTGGTGTGAGTTGGGAATGATCTTTGTGGCTCCTTTTATAGTGTTAACTATGGCAAGAAAGTGAATTGATTCTTGTTTCTCATTGATAAGTACATGCTTCTTATTTTGTGAAAACTCTTGGACAAATGACAAGTCCCCATCGATTGTGGGTTGGCCGATTGTCCTCATGTGTGAATCATGGGTTTCTTGATCAATCATTGTCATGGATTTGGAGGTGCATAGTTGGCCGAAACTTTGTGGACAATGACTTGTCCATGACATGCCTTGTCTTAATGCCTATTTAGGTGTAAGTTGATTTCTTCATCTAACCTAAAGTTGATTACATCATGTGCTAAATTGATTGATTATGTCATGTGGGTTCTTGGGAAACATTTCGGCCCATTCATAATGGGTTGGAGGTGATGGTAACTTGTCCTATAATCTTGTATTTATCCTATTCTGTGTGATAGTGATAGTCCAAGACTCTTAGTTGTCATTGTGTAGGTTACTAGAATGGTATAAACTAGGATGTGTCATAAGGTTGAAAGGGACTTGTGCATGATAAAACCTCTAGTTGTTTATGAGTTGTATGCATGGTTGTCACTAGTTGTCTTATGTTATGTGCTTTTCACCTAGAAGGCATTAGTTGTCATGAAAAAAAGACATGTCAAGGAACAAGAATTGTGCACATGTTTAATGCTTTCTTGTGTGCACTTGTGTATATGTATGTATATATATATATATATATATATCTACACATGTATGTGTATATATATAAGGTTCTATGGTTTTGTCTAGTTCAAGTGTGCATATGTAAACCATGTTTGTATGAATAATATTGTTTTCATGATTGATCATGCACACAAGTATATAAAAAAAATACATAGAGTTTTGGCAAAATAAAATATTATGTGAAAAACTATATGCTTTTGTTGATCTTTATGATGGTCATGGCGTTCGGGTAGAGTTTATTTCCACATGACTATTCAAATAATGAGGCGCACCGTTACACTTATTCTAAACACATAGTGAAATAAAAACATTTAATTGTATGGTTTCGACTAGTGGATTTGGCGGGTGTCACACAATGACCTAACATGATTATACCCCATAACAAATTGCAAAACTTTTCTTCTTTCACTTGATGATAATCGGCCGAGTACATGCTTCCTCACAAGTCACAATCACATGACAACTAATCTTGTAATACTACAAAGGCCTAACCCATTTCCACAATCCTTGTTAACCTTTGATCCCTTACCAAAAATACCTTAATCTTCCTACATTTAGCGGCCGAAATAAGACAAGCAAGGTTACCTCATGGATGACACAATCTCTTAAACTAGAATGTATTCAACACAAGACTACTTAACCTCATGATCATGCATCGCAAAATCTCCATTTTTGGTGAGGAATAATCGGCCAACACATGGAGAAAGGGACAAGATCAGAGTTCTAATACATCACTATCACCAAGATATGATCATTCTTTCTTGCCCCAAGCTATCGTCCGAAACTTCCAAGAAGTGCAAGCTTGTGTCTTGTTGTCAACATTCACAAGTTTAGGAAAGGAAACAAACTATCATCTAACTCCCATGTATGTCAACTAACCCCTTATATCCAAGCTTATACATCATCAGCCATCATCCAAGAAGAAAGCGAATGATCTCATGTCCCTATCTTTCATAAGATTGTGATTAAAGGCTAAACCATGCATCAACCTAGGAGCTAGACTTTCCTTTCTTGCCTTTGTCTTCACTTGATTGATCCACTATAAAAGGGAGTCCATACCTTACTAACAATTCCCACACACAAACCATTCTACTCTTCTCAAAAACTCTCAGCTACCCCTAGCCATAACCGAAGCCAACCCATCACCACACTAGATCTTCGAAGCTTTCAAGGCTCAAGGAGGAGATCAAGAGGCTATCTAACACTCACCAACCTTTGGTAAGTTTCCCATGACTCTAAACTTTGATATAATCGACTCCTTTTGGTTTATGCGACCCTATTAGACCTTTGATTTCACTTAATCGAACCTTTACATAAGTTTGCACACATTGTTTCATTATTATTGTTTCAACTATCTAGTGATCACATTTCTAAAAGAAAACCTAACATGATTGATAAAAATAGGCCCTTATGATACCACCATTTCTCAAATAATGTTTTGGACTCAAACTACAACTTAATCGGCTAACTAGTGATCGGTTATCAAAACCAAAATCACTTGCTTTATGTTCTAAGCTAAGGGTATGTAATCAATGTGTTTTAAATCGGCTTTTAGCACAAACACACTAACACACAATGTAAGGGTTGGATGGTACCTTGGAAATCATGAATCAACTAATTTTAGCCCCTTAAACGATCAATTTTGAATCCCATGACATGTGTTAGCTTCAGCTACCATATTATAACACATGTTAGTAAGACTAAAACATATGTTAGAACTAACTTTGATACAATGAGGGTCTAAACACATGTTAAAATACTTGTTTTGTTTATAAATAATCATGTGCACCAAGAACATGGCCCACATACACTAAAACCAAGCTCTACAAACTTCGGGTGAACAACTTGTGCCACAACTTGTACCACAACTTTTAGAAATCGTACCGTCTCCACATATATCGATTTTTTTAGATCCTTGTGCGAGATCTAGCCTAAAAATCAAAACAACCATGTTTTCTCTCTCGAGGCTAAAAACACATGAGATGACTTTTGTTTTAAGTATAATACAAAATTTCCATCAAATAGACACATTACACTTTTCGTGTGTCAAATCTCAAATTTGCCTTTTTAGGGACTTGTACTACTACTACTACTACTGCTACTGCTACTGCTACTGCTACTGCTACTGCTACTGCTACTGCTACTGCTACTGCTACTGTTACTGCCACTGCCACTGCTACTGCCACTGCTACTGCCACTGCTACTGCCACTGCTACGACCACCACCACCACTACCACCACTACCACTACCACTACCACTACCACTACCACTACCACTACCACTACCACCACTACCACCACTACCACCACTACCACCACTACCACCACTACTACTACTACGACTACTACTACTACTACTACTACTACTACTACTACTACTACTACTACTAATACTACTACTACTACTACCACTACTACCACTACCACTACCACTACTACCACTACCACTACCACTACGACTACTACCACCACTACCACCACTACCACTACCACTACCACTACCACTACCACTACCACTACCACTACCACTACCACTACCACTACCACTACCACTACCACTACCACTACCACTACTACTACTACTACTCAAGTTGAAATAATTTGTCATTGGAAAGGTACAAGTAAAAATTGATGCTCATACATGGTGCATAACCAACGAAATATATAGTAGTTGTCACACCCTCAAATTTCTACTGCGGGGTTTAAACCGCGAGGCGCGTGACACACCAGGATCCCCATAGCCATAAGTCATATGAAAGACTCTAAATGCCCAAACCATTTAGTTTGTCTAAAAAAACCAAGTTTAGTAACCAATCAAAAGTTTTAAGAAATGCGGAAGCAAAATTAAAATATTTAAGTTAAATAGTCATGCGCAAAACAACCATGCCCAAACCAAAGTAAAAGTTAAGTAAATGATAAAATAGTTCATAAATTTTTAGTGTCCCATGAAAAACATGACGCACGACCTAGCATGCTCCAACCTAACGACCTACAAAAGCATGATAGTGTGTGTTAACATAAAGTTGGTGAGCTCATAGTTTAGTTAGCGAAAGTAAAGTTTCTAATGTTGTAAAATACCATTAGTTTTTGTGCGTGTCAGGGGTGGTTAACCCACTCATTATAAATAAACAAGAATATTATTGGTGTGATACCCCGCAATTTCAGGTTCCTAAATTAACTAAACTTTAGTTACTTGCACCTAGATTTCTTGCATTCTACTTGACTAGAGTTAACTAGATAAGTTACACATGCGCACACTAGCTATAAATGTATCTATAAGTTATCATAGATTGACAAACATTTTATTAAACTCATGAGAGTTTATAAATATTAATCTAAATGTGTACATAAATCTTTTATACTTCTAAATGTGCTTGTATATATATGTGCATATACAGTAGGCGTTGTACATACACTAGGCTTGATAAGAAAAACTATGTTTAATTAAACACCTTCTAGAAGCTAACATACATACATCCATATATATATAAACCCACGCATCATACACTCTTAGAAGTTTCCTTTTGTCTCTAGTAGCCACCCTAAGCTATCCAAGCTTACAACAAGTAGGAAACAAACATTCCTAAGCTACTAGGAATTTGCGGCATATATATATATATATATATATATATATATATATATATATATATATATATATATATATATATATAGCACATGGGAGTAATTCCTAGACCCATGAAAGGTCACTATCCAAGCATGCTAAATACCTAAGCTAGACAACTCTCCCCTCCTCTTGTCTTGCGGCCGTAGGCTTCCACAGACAACTCAAGAAGCTTCCAAACTATTCTAGACTCCTATGATCCATCAACATCCAAACATGTAAGACAAAACATGGCATTGAACTGTCACTATCCATCCTAACATTCCTAGATGTTTTGGCCGAAATATCCTAAACAAAAGTATGATAATGATTGATCAATGACACAATGATAGGCACTAGATATAACTCATTCACTTACACACATGAACAATGCTTCCAAGCTTCTTACACCTATTCTTACACATAATACTTTACTAGAAATGGAAAAGTGGGTGACTCATGAATAAATCGGCCGAAGCCTCTACCTTACAGCAAGTCATGATACAATTCCAATCATAAACTTAATCCAAGATGTTTCAACTTACCACATTTGTTCTTGTTCTCATATGAATCGGCCTCTATAAAAGGGGAGGTTCTTGATCATTCAACTTGCACCAAAACATCTTCACTCTCTCCCTCTCTAAAATACTCGGCCGAAGGTCCCTCTTGGGTGGATTAGCGAGCACTAGGAGCTCCAATTCTACAAACTTATCCCCTACCTACTAGCTAGTATTAAGGTAAGTACTAACCACTTATTTTCTTATGAATCCATCGTCCCTTATTGTGAACCCACACTTAGACTCTTTGATCACTAGTATCGACCCCAACTAGCCATGATAGGCTGATTATTACGTGATTAGTAATCAAGCATCTATTATGTACACATTGTTACACCTATGTAATCAATTATATTATCTAGTGTTAGAGTAATTGATTTCACATGGATTCATGAAACATTTTTTAAACATCTTATATGATCGACAAAAATTAATGTGGTTCACAAAAGTAGGTGCCGAACTTCTATGCTAAACAAAGAACACATAGCTTAATATGTTTTAATGCTCATAGGGAGATCTTTGTTGGAACGATAGTTACTTTCTTTGCTTTGCTAGATCTCTCAAACACTAGGTGAGTTTCACAACTCTTTTTCTTAAAATCATACTTCTCGGATGAGACAACTTTCTAAACTTTTTCATAGTCCGGTTTGGGACTACTCATACACATCCCGGGTTTGGGGTGATATGATTCACTAGGTGAATCTGCTTTCACTAATTCATGCTTTATGTCCTTGATGAACTAAACCAACTCTATCATTGAAGTCCTTCTAAATACTGAATGAATTGCCGGGTAGGCAAGCGGGTTACTAGTTGATGGCGCTATTAGGTCTCATAAACCTCACATCGTGTGCTGGAGAGCACGGGTGTGAACTATAACTCAACATATTATCATTGTTGATAAACAATGATGTAAGGCACTTTGCTCACTATAGTGGGATCTCGTTGTTTAGCAGTTCGGTATTACCAGGTTTTAGTTATCATGAGCGGGTTAGCTACCCCTGGCATGTGAATTAGCATTTACTCGTCAAAACATGGTCTGAAGGACCTACGTATTTACCAAACTTTGTGAACTCACCAACTTTATGTTGACACAAGATTATTATACCTTTTTGCAGGACACTAGTTCGAAGCACGAGTAGGGCATGCATCATATAGCATCATGGGGATATGAATACTTATCTATTTTCGAGTGTTTAATTATCTATTGTCATTTCGAACATGTTGTTTACTCTGACTATTTGAATAACTAATATCATTAAAATTCGCTTCCGCAACTATTGAAATATTAAATCATCAATGAAACTTGTTTTATGATAACGAACTAAATGGTTTGGGCATTTAGAGTCGTTCATGTGACTTATGGCTATGGAGATCCTAGAACGTCGCACGCCTCGCGATATAAACCCCGCGGTGGAAATTGAGGGTGTGACAATTGGGAACATACAAAAGTTGTTAATTTCCTTACTACTAGTGTCTATCAACACTAGTAGGAAAAATGTGGCCAGAAGTTCATGCCCGTGACCCAAGCACCTCTGTCATGAGGTTGTTGCACAACCTAATAGCGCTACTAACTAATACCCAGTTCACCTCTATCGATTAACTCAATAATGTGTAAGGACTTTTCAAGTGATAGAAGTGTTTAGTTTACAAAGGACAAAAAGTTGCAAAACTAATAAAAACCCGATCCACACAAGGAACCGAAAACCCGACCTACACAAGGAGTCAAAGCATCCCAAAACCCACGATGGAAAAGTAGTCCCAAACCGGACTAGAGAAGTTTATGAAGTTGTCTCAAACCCAAGATGCATGCTTTTGATAAAAAGTAGTGTAACTCACCTTAGGTTGCGAAAGCTAAATCCAAATACGAAAGTAATAGGAACGTGCCACCGACTCCCTTAAGCATTTCAATCAAGCAAACCGAACACCTTCAAGCCTCCCGAATGGTGTTCTTGAGCCAAAGCAGATGTTCGAGAGGTATAATATTTACATAGTGGCTGCTATGGTCGATTAGGGTTGTGTTATAATGAAAAACTAGGTTAAAAATAGACTTTTATAACAAATATTCGCCTTGGGCCTAGTCCAACTTCGGTTGTGCTAGGCTCAAGTATTATATTTTTTCTTTGTTTTTCTTTTTATTTTGGGCCTTAAACACTTAACCCAACATCACCAATATCCAACCCAATATTTTTAGATACAAAACCATCTTGCCGATTCTTCGGGAGTCGGTTATGAGCTCGGTAACGTGTTTCCTTTAAATAAATGTAATTGTATAATAATTCACAAATATTTTCATACAACACATAATTGCAAATAATATCAAACAACTATTTCACAATTATTTATTTTATCTGTTCACCAACGTTTGGGGTTCCACACTCGTGTATGTAGTCGGGTAATTCCTCGAATTACCGTTTTATGCAGTTACTAATCTATAACTATGCAATGTGACTCACCTAACTAACCTTAGTTAAGTAAAAATACTGTGAATGTAAGTACAAGTTAACTAGAGTTTAGTTAAAGTATGAGCCTGAAAATGGGGGTATCACATCATCCCCAAGTTGAAAAGAATTTCATCCTGAAATTCAGCAAGTAAACCGTGAAGCAAGTTCAAAAATGCATGGTTGGTCACCGAATGTCACATCATCACCAAGTTGAAACGAATTTCACCCCGAAATTCAATCCAAGTGTGCCGCTTCACGTTTAGAGTTTGGTTTGTGTACATGTTTAGCAAAGAGGTGTGGGTATTTAAGCCGCATTTGGTCCCTGCGTTCCTACGTGTATTCCGGTCCTAGACGGGAATTCCAACGTACCTTACAATCGGTATTGTGCTTTGTCTAAGTTTCTTGACGCCCTGCTCAAGAATTTCCACCGGTTCTTCCATGAACCGCAACTGTTCATCCACCCAGATTTCCTCCGGTGGAACCACCAATGTCGCATCATCTAGACATTTCTTGAGATTTGATACGTGGAATACATTATGCACTCCACTGAGTTCGTCAAGTAAATTCAACTTATACGCCATCAGACCAATTCTTTCCACAATCTCGAATGGTCCTACATACCGCGGGTTTAACTTTCCCCATTTTCCAAAATGGATCATGCCTTTCCAAGGAGATATTTTTAGATGTACCTTGTACCCAACCTGGAACTCCAAACGTTTTGTATGCTTATCAGCGTAGCTTTTCTGTCGATCACGAGCAGCGGCCATATGGCTTCCGATTTGCACAACCTTCTCAGATGTTTCGTGCACGAGTTCAGGACCTGTCAGTTTGCTATCCCCAACTTCAGTCCAGCATATGGGAGACCTACACTTGCGTCCATACAATACTCAAAAGGCACACACTGAATAGAAGTGTGGTAATTGTTGTTATACGAAAATTCAATCAAAGGAAAGTGTTTATCCCAACTATTACCAAAATCCACCACGTATGCTCGTAGCAGATCTTCCAATGTTTGAAAGGTGCGTTTACTTTGCCTATCCGTCTGAGGGTGATAAGTCGTGCTCATGTCTAAGCGAGTCCCCAACGCATCATGGAGAGTATTTTAGAAACGAGAAGTGAATCGCGCGTCGCGATCGGATATAATCGAAGTAGGCACCCCATGCCTAGAAATAATTTCCTTGATGTACATGGCATCTAGGTGTTCCAACTTATCCGTTTCCTTAATTTCCAAGAAATGAGCTTATCTGGTCAGCCGGTCCACTGGGTGTCTTATGGAGTTTGGAGATAAAATCCATTAATATTCCATCCCACTTCCACATGGGAATTTCTGGTTGCTGAAGTAGGCCTGAAGGTTTTTGATACTAAATCTTAACGTTGGCGCAAGTTAAGCACTTACTAACATAAGTTGTTATTTCAGCTTTCATGTTTGGCCACCAATAGAGAGTTTTGAGATCTTGGTACATCTTATCCAAACCTGGATGCACCGAATAATGAGAGGTGTGAGCTTCATCTAGCACAAGTTGTCTAAGCTCCCCAAAAAGCTGAATCCATACTCGATTCATAAAGTACTAAAGTCCATCTAACTTCATTTCTAACTGCTTATCAACACCATAGAGAGTTTTGAGTTTAATGTTCTCTTCCTTCAAAGCCTCGACCCGAGCTTTGCGGATCTAATCAGGAAGATTTGAGTGAATGGTGAGTTGTAAAGCTCGCACCTGCTTGGGTTTCGTCTCCTTACAACTAAGGGCATCCGCTACCATGTTAGCTTTCCCTAGATGATATTTGATGGCACAATCGCAATCATTCAGGAGCTTGACCCAACGACGCTGTTGCATGTTCAGCTCCTTCTTATCAAATATGTGTTGAAGGCTCTTACGGTCAGTGTAGATCGTACACTTCGTCCCATATAGGCAATGCCTCCAGATTTTTAGAGCAAATACCACTGCTCCTAGTTCCAAGTCAAGAGTGGTATAATTCTTTTCATGAACCTTCAGTTGACGTGAAGCATACACGATAACCTTATCACACTGCATCAACACGTACCCTAAACCTTGGATAGAAGCATCACAGTACGCCACGCAGTCGTCTATACCCTCAGGTAATGATAGAGTTGGTGTGCTGCATAGTTTCGTTTTCAACAATTGGAAAGCAGATTCTTGGGCATCTCCCCACTTGTAAGTAGCACCATTCCGCGTCAAAGTAGTGAGGGGTTGAGCGATATTTGAGAATCCCTCAATGAATCTGCGATAATATCCCGCAAGACCCAAAAATTGGCGCACCTCTGTAGGAGTCTTAGGAGCCTCCCATCGTTTGATATCATCGATTTTAGTGGGATCGACATGTATACCAGCCTTATTAGCATACACCTGCTCCTTTCTCAGAAGTTCCAAGATCATCTGCAGGTGTTGCTCGTGCTCTTCCATGCTCTTGGAATATATCAATATGTCATTGATAAACACAATAATGAATTTGTCCAAATAAGGTTTACACACACGGTTCATAAGATCCAGTAACATCCCTGGTGCATTGGTTAGCCCAAATGGCATGACTAGAAAATTATAGTGTCCATAGCGAGTTCGAAAGGTTGTGTTGGCCACATCCTCCTCTTGGATACTTAGTTGATGATATCCTGATCTTAAGTCAATCTTAGAGTAGAAGCTCGACCATTGGAACTGATAAACAAATCATTAATACGAGGAAATGGGTAGTGATTCTTTACAGCCACTTTATTCAGCTCTCGATAGTCGATGTACATGCGGAAACTCCCATCCTTCTTCTTAACAAACAGGACTGGGGCTCTCCAAGGTGAAGAACTAGGTCTAATAAAACCCCTATCCAATAGCTCTTGGAGTTGGGTAGACAGTTCTTGAAGTTCGCCTGGTGCTAGGCGATATGGTGTGCATGCAATTGGGGCTGCTCTAGGTGCAAGATCAATTTGGAACTCCACTTTGCGAATAGGTGGAAGTCCTAGTAGTTCTTCTGGAAAGACATATGGGTAATCAGGAACTATGGGAATGTCTTCAATTTTCAGTTTCTCCTAAGTCCGGGTGTCAAAAATATTAGCCAGGATGGCTGGATAGCCCTTCCGAATACACTTCTGGTCTTTCAAGAATGAGATGATGCCCACCATGGCACCACCCCGATCACCATGAATGGATAAGAGTTCTCCACTAAGGAGAGGAGTGCGAAAAATCTTCTCTCGACGGAGGATTCCAATACGATGCTTAGACATCCAATCCATGCAAACTACAATGTCAAAGCTTCCCAGAGTGATAGGTATAAGGTCAATGTCAAACAAATGACCATCCAGTTCAAGCTTACAATCATGATGAACATGGTTCGCCTCAATAGGCTTATCATCTGCGAACTCTATAGAGGGTGGGGGGTTCAGGAAGAGTAGAGGCTAACCCTATGATTTGCTAAGTTTTAAAGACACAAAACTGATATTCACGCTGGAATTGAAGATAACATCAGCAAGATTGCCATTCACAGAAAACGTACTTGTCAACACATTGATGTCGCTCTTGGCTTCTCCCCAGCCAATTACGCAAGCTATTCCCCGAGCACCATTGAGGTTGATGTTTCCATTTGTGACATTCAAAAATTTTCATCTATTATATTTTTTTTTCTTATTAGTTTTGTAGTCTTATTTTATAACATTGAATTATTTAATTATCTTATTATCTATTCACTTTTCGTATGGCATACTCAATATTTTAAAAAATTTCTACACACACATAAGTATATAAAATCATGTTATCCAAACTAAATGGAGATATATTTTTTTTTAAACTCGAGGGACTATTATCAAAACACCCACAACTTCATTCAAAGTCAACCCAAACACCCGCCCAAAAATCCATATAGAGGCAAGGTGTTTAAACACTAAAATCTCGGATCAAATTAAAAGAATTAAACTATGATTTTGACCATCCTAATTTATTCCGACATTCCAAAATAAGCTAGACGCGTACCCAACGACTCATTTAACCCATTTTGACCCCGCAATCTCGTCTAATAATTTGCAATAACTCAAACCAACGTATTTTGACCAGCCATGAACCACTCTGTCACCCCAAATTAAGATCCATGTTTCACGACATTGGTCAAGCTTTCCTAATGGAGCTACACCATTTGAATACGAAATTGGTCAAGCTTTCCTAATAAACTCATCTATGCATCTCTGTGCTTGCTTGAAATTTGATTGACTACCGTTGCCGTCTTTTGACAGCCCACAACCAACGAGCAACTCCAACCATAACAACAATCCCCTTCTGACCACACCTCACGGCAACCACCACCACTACGGTTCCTCCCCGTGAGGCATTGAACCGACGCCGGCGATATTCATTCCGATCGTTCCATCATCGTGTGACGAGGTAACCATTTTCCTACACGTTTCGCTGTTGGATTAGTTTGCGTTGGGTAAACATCGGGCAATCGGGTTTCGACCACTGTGTTATGTATATCAAGAGGAAATAAATAATATTAGAATGGGTTGCTGGGTTCTGTTAGATAAAATAAACGAAAGAAGAACAAAAAAAAACAAAAGGATTTGATTGTGTCATGTGTACTCTTTGCGTGTGTTTGTGCACAGTGTGTGTGTTTCATATGGGTCCAAACAACACAAAAATGAGAATTGATTGCAAATGGTATTATACATACGTGTGGTGACAATAGATTGTAATAAATGTTAATAATGAGTTTAAATTAGTTATTGTTCAAATATTATCAATTGCGTTTCTTTTTCCATTTGGGTTATTTTAAATGGCTTTCATGGAATAATTATTTTTTTTAAAAAATAGATTTTAACTCAATCTCGGATTAATGGACGGTTGTTTTGTTTAGAGTTTGGTAAATTAAGTATTCATATTTAAACATTTTTTTTAATTTAAATAAATAGTTTAATTGAAATGTTAATAGTAATAATAATCAAAAGAAATGTATTTCGCGAACACGATAACTATGAACTAACATTAACAAACGCTAAATCATCATCCTTAATTTACTTAGGCTGAAGGGTCATTCTTACAAGTTCATCAACATCAACTTTTGTGTGAATTGTTGCAAGCATATCAAGGTGAGTTTTACATAGCCCCTTTTCTATTTATCATCATTTTTGGGTTGAAACATGTTACAACATCATTTATGCAATTCAATCATCAATGTGTCTATGTGTTTTTCTATGTTGCATTATGTCATGAACATGACTAGGGTAAGCACAATTCTAGCATAATCATTAACATTGATCACCCGACGGTATACATTGATAGATCTATTGGACTGACAATCCCACCCGGATACGTGCCTCCTACAAAGGTAGCGTGGGTGTTTGTTACTGCAATATAAACGAGTGAACCATGAGCGTATGGGATGTACCACAATACAACAGTCACAAGGGTTGATTATGCACCCGATTTACTTCAAGTATGTTTTCACATATGGACTAGATTTGCCATGACACATGAATTGCACAACAATTTTATTCGATTATCAAAACCTATGTAATTCTCACCAACTTTTGTTGACCCAAAATATTTTCAAACTTAACATGTTTCAGGTTATAACATGCTCGAAGATTAGAGTTAATGCTTGAAGATGCGTAGCTAGTATTTTTCATTTTGATGTACAAATTCTTAGAACAATTGTATGTAATTTATTTAAATCATTTATTGAAACATATTATTTACCATGAGCTACTGAACAATCATCAATACGTGACATCCCGATGTTTCCGCCATCGGTTGGGGTGTTACAGATTGGTATCAGAGCCATGGTTATAGGGAATTAGGTTATTAGAAAAAAAAAATAATCTAGTCTATAACCATAGGATTTTAACTAGTACTTGCTCCTTTTACTTGCAACCCTACTTGTTTCTGTTCTCTATCTCCCTTCTACTTCTTATCCCTACTTTAGTCCCTACAAGAAGATTTTTCTCCATCACCGGATCTACCCTTAGACTACAAGGATAAGAATCTCAAGTCTTAACCTGAACTGCCTTGAAGATCCCGTCGAAGTTCTAGATTTTAATAACGAACACGTGCAATCTGGAAGGGTGAACGCCTGTATTCTGAGTTTTTTGTCTAGGACTGGCATTGCGCATAAATCCCAATCAGACGAGGGACCCGGATGCCTACCTGGGAATTTTCGGGATGAGTGTTCACTTATAGGCTAAAGCATGTCTTCACTATGTTATTAGAATCTAGAATTTTTGATAAGTCAACATTTTCATTTATTCGTTTTAATTAATGAATAAATGATTACACTCCCTTTCTTTAAAACTAGGCTCTAAAATCTCAAAATTTTACAGCTTAATCTTACCATCTTAGCCACTTGTTCTATTATTTTCAACACCCTACCCAAATAATATTACTTACTTTCTCAACATGTTATATATTTTTAACTGTAACCGTAACCTCATAGCCTGAGCATACTCCAGTACAACACTAAAGATTTCAAAATATTTTTCAGAATTTTCATCACCTATAAACTATGAAAAAAAAAATTACAGGTTTTTGTCAAAAGATGTCCTCAAACATAATTTCTAAATTCAAATGTCTATTCATTAGCATAACAAATGATTTTCTATATAATGCTTTAATCTATTAAAAATCACTTAATAGAACCTTGATTTTCAAAACCTAATGTCATATTTAAAATCTCCAACTAATGGGAATATTATAATCAAAGCTCATTTAGTTTGTACTATTTAACGACTTTTGTTTTATGTACTAAGCCAATTTTTAAATCCTTCCATCCTCATGAACAAAAAATTTAATCTCCAACTCCCCATGGACCCCTACTTATTTTCAACTAGTTCGAAATTTTTACAATATTTGGCATATACCACAATCATGTTTTCTGATACACTTGATTCTAACCTTGATCCAAACCCCACAATATACACTTCTACATAATCTCTTTACTATAAAATAAACTCCTCATCAACCATCTTCACATTCACTATCTATCACAACCTTGATTCTGCTTCGAGATTTATCATCGTCCTCTCAAGAACTAAATTCATATCCTTCACTTTCTCAAACATGAACTAAATACCTATGATAACCAAACTATTGAAACTTGATTTTGTGTCGCATCAAAACTTAATCCTTAATTATACATGAGGATTCGATTATCTACCATATTTGAACATTTGATACTAGAATTCATGGAATATAAACTATTTGCTATAGACACACTTAGAGTCATTAACCTTGTCTAGAGCAACTCTATTACAACTCGCATGCTATACTTGATACTTGATTGCTTACATGTATATATTACCAATTTGCAATTTATGTGTGTAATAATTTGTACACTTAATCAAACAACTTATAGAGGATGAAGTATTTGCTCAACAGTTAGTAGAGTACCAAATAACCTACTTAACGATTGGTAGAGGTCATCATGCCTGCTCAACAGTCGGTAGAGGCCCTACAACCTGCTCAACGACCGGTAGAGGCTATCGCACCTGCTCAACAATCGGTAGAGGTTCTTACTCACTAACTGGTAGAAGTCTTTTTCCTGCTCGACAGTTGGACTCATTTTTGGATACATTGTATACAATTCAATCACAAGGTTATTTTGCATTACTTACATGTATGTTTAGAGTCGTAGAAGGACACAAAACCGTAATGTAAGGTAAATTGGTGATTGCGGTCCGGAACGTAATCATGAATTTACAGGTACGTTAAGGTAGTGTGAAATTCTAATAAGGTTTTGATAGTTCATTTGGTTTTCATATAGTAAATCAACTCATGCAATTCTTTTAGGATTCCTAAAAACTTAAAGTTTAGTGTTTTGCTAGATTTTCATTCTCCTTGCGATTTCAGACAAACCTAATCCAATCCTTAAAACTCACGTATCAAACCTCTCATCCAAATTATTTGAAACAAGTTATTCTATTATCTATAAATTCATGTTGTGCCATAACCCAATTTCTACCAAACCACCCTCCACCCTGTGTTTTTAATAACTTCGGGACGAAGTTTCCAAAAGTATGGGAGACTGTGACATTCAAAAATTTTCATCTATTATATTTTTTTTCTTATTATTTTTGTAGTCTTATTTTATAACATTGAATTATTTAATTATCTTATTATCTATTCACTTTTCGTATGGCATACTCAATATTTTAAAAAATTTCTACACACACATAAGTATATAAAATCATGTTATCCAAACTAAATGGAGATATATTTTTTTTTTAAACTCGAGGGACTATTATCAAAACAACCACAACTTCATTCAAAGTCAACCCAAACACCCGCCCAAAAATCCATATAGAGGCAAGGTGTTTAAACACTAAAATCTCGGATCAAATTAAAAGAATTAAACTATGATTTTGACCATCCTAATTTATTCCGACATTCCAAAATAAGCTAGACGCGTACCCAACGACTCATTTAACCCATTTTGACCCCGCAATCTCGTCTAATAATTTGCACTAACTCAAACCAACGTATTTTGACCAGCCATGAACCACTCTGTCACCCCAAATTAAGATCCATGTTTCACGGCATTGGTCAAGCTTTCCTAATGGAGCTACACCATTTGAATACGTATAAATGGACTCAGAACCCTTGGTCTCACAGAAACTCCCCACTAAATCTCACCATATAAACTCATCTATGCATCTCTGTGCTTGCTTGAAATTTGATCGACTACCGTTGCCGTCTTTTGACAGCCCACAACCAACGAGCAACTCCAACCAAAACAACAATCCCCTTCGGACCACACCTCACGGCAACCACCACCACTTCGGTTCCTCCCCGTGAGGCATTGAACCAACGCCGGCGATATTCATTCCGATCGTTCCATCATCGCGTGACGAGGTAACCATTTTCCTACACGTTTCGCTGTTGGATTAGTTTGCGTTGGGTAAACATCGGGCAATCGGGTTTCGACCACTGTGTTATGTATATCAAGAGGAAATAAATAATATTAGAATGGGTTGCTGGGTTCTGTTAGATAAAATAAACGAAAGAAGAACAAAAAAAACAAAAGGATTTGATTGTGTCATGTGTACTCTTTGCGTGTGTTTGTGCACAGTGTGTGTGTTTCATATGGGTCCAAACAACACAAAAATGAGAATTGATTGCAAATGGTATTATACATACGTGTGGTGACAATAGATTGTAATAAATGTTAATAATGAGTCTAAATTAGTTATTGTTCAAATATTATCAATTACGTTTCTTTTTCCATTTGGGTTATTTTAAATGGCTTTCATGGAATAATTAATTTTTTTTAAAAATAGATTTTAACTCAATCTCAGATTAATGGACGGTTGTTTTGTTTAGAATTTGGTAAATTAAGTATTCATATTTAAACATTTTTTTTAATTTAAATAAATAGTTTAATTGAAATGTTAATAGTAATAATAATCAAAAGAAATGTATTTCGCGAACACGATAACTATGAACTAACATTAACAAACGCTAAATCATCATCCTTAATTTACTTAGGCTGAAGGGTCATTCTTACAAGTTCATCAACATCAACTTTTGTGTGAATTGTTGCAAGCATATCAAGGTGAGTTTTACATAGCCCCTTTTCTATTTATCATCATTTTTGGGGTGAAACATGTTACAACATCATTTATGCAATTCAATCATCAATGTGTCTATGTGTTTTTCTATGTTGCATTATGTCTTGAACATGACTAGGGTAAGCACAATTCTAGCATAATCATTAACATTGATCACCCGACGGTATACATTGATAGATCTATTGGACTGACAATCCCACCCGGATACGTGCCTCCTACAAAGGTAGCGTGGGTGTTTGTTACTGCAATATAAACGAGTGAACCATGAGCGTATGGGATGTACCACAATACAACAGTCACAAGGGTTGATTATGCACCCGATTTACTTCTAGTATGTTTTCACATATGGACTAGATTTGCCATGACACATGAATTGCACAACAATTTTATTCGATTATCAAAACCTATGTAATTCTCACCAACTTTTGTTGACCCAAAATATTTTCAAACTTAACATGTTTCAGGTTATAACATGCTCGAAGATTAGAGTTAATGCTTGAAGATGCGTAGCTAGTATTTTTCATTTTGATGTACAAATTCTTAGAACAATTGTATGTAATTTATTTAAATCATTTATTGAAACTTATTATTTACCATGAGCTACTGAACAATCATCAATACGTGACATCCTGATGTTTCCGCCATCGGTTGGGGTGTTACACCATTGTTGTTGTCGTGGTTGAGCTGGGGATAGTTCCTTTTGAACTGGGTTTCACTCCCACACTAGGAACACCCCTTCCCAGCACCTCGTTGTTGGTGCTATGCTAGCTGCTGCTATTGGAGAACTTATATTTCACACCATCCCACATTCTCTTGCTATCACTAGAATGGACTTATATAAAGGGTGAGTTCCTAAAACAATACAACTCAACGGGACTTAGAAAATTCTTGAAAAACTAATCCTATAAACGGGTTTGAACAGCCTACACCAATTGTTCCTTAAGCTTTGCTAATGGCTATGAAACACAAGATACACGAACGTTTGAAAAAGTGTACTTAATTAGGATAAATGGTGTATCTTTTATCCATGATGCCTTCAAGGTAAGGTGACTGTAGCACCAAACCTTCAAGGGACAATTCATAAAAATACACAAACACGAAAAGACAAAAAGGCACAATCCAATCACAATAATAAAACACGAAAAGACAAAAAGGCGCAATCCAATCACAATAATAAAACAACATGAAAAGACAACAATTCATAAAAATACACAAACACGAAAAGACAAAAAAGGACAATCCAATCACTATAATAATACAACAAACATCACAAGGAAAAGGTGAAACAATCTCGCAAAGCCATACACAAAACAACATACATAAAAGATAGAATAAAAGGCCATTGGCGGCCATCATGCATAACATGTTGATGTGTTGCAAAACGCATCTAATTTCCTATGTATTTTGTATATTATTTGGTCAGGTTTTTATTCGTTTCGTGTTGTTTTTATTATGTATTTATTTATTTCATTATTTTATAGGTGTTCGTGAAAAATGAGCTTAAAACAGTGAAAAATAATCAAGACGCGAGCACCTGGTGTTAATGGACGTTCGAACGTAAACGAGCAACTTTGGTCGAGCCAAGAACACCCGAGTCAAAAGCTAATAATAATAATAATAATAATAATAATAATAATAATAATAATAATAATAATAATAGTGAATTCTACAAAGAAAACAACGAAAATCTAATGGGAAGGAAAAAAAAAGCCACGAATAGGCTTGGAAATTTTGGGCCCAAAATTAATCAAAGGAATATTGAATTAAAAAACCCTATGGGGGACAATATATTATGAACCAAATCATTTTTTTTCGGGGAACATATAGCAGCCGCCAAGAGATTGCACATCGACAGGAGCTTTAGAGAAAAATAGAGGAGAGGTGAAGGCCAGGGAGGCACGGGTTCAAGACTAGAGCTACGGGTTCGACTATAATAAATTTTAGTTTTCATATTTATTTACTTTGTGTTCATGAATATTGAGACCATGATTAATTTTTATTTTGAACCTGTGTTTTTATCGCTTTCCATGACTATAAGTAGCTAAATCTTGAACCACTACCTAGGTAGTATGATGACTGCGTGTTAATTTTATACTTTCGGTTAATGGATTATTTTTGAATGGTTAATGTTTTGGTAACGATTTAGTTGTTGTTTATTATGATGTGTGTGCGTACTTAAGTCTAATTTATTGTTTTTGAGAGTTCCATAAACGTCTTAGTGAATGTCTTTCATGTTTGGATGTTTATTAGGGTTACCTGCTTGGTGCTTGTAGCTTAGTTTATGGTTTTGGATCCGAAAGCCATAGGAACTTGATTAGAGAATTTAGAGGACTTTTGTATTCTTCCATTCTTGAGACCGGGAGGTGACGGAATGTTGGGTTGTCTAGAGCTTTAGGTGTTAGGTTTTAGGTGAGACCGGGAGGTGATCCTATCCTAGTTGTCTTTAGTTCCTTGCAATTCCAAGTCATAGTTAACCCAATTAAATTACTCCTTTACATCTTCAGGTGTACTGTGATTAGAGAGACCGGGAGGTGATCGAGTCATTAGAGTACCTTTACATTCTTAGTGAGGTGAGACCGGGAGGTGATCTGAGCTAGATAACCAGTGTTTTATTCTTTATGATTCTTTGGGGTCTGTTGGTGAGACCGGTTGGAGATCTAGCACGTCTTAGGGTTTCTTAAGTTAGCTTTAGAATCTGGTAGCCATTCAGTTTTCCATTACCGAGAGTTGTGAGTTTGCATGTAGGATTCTTGGCCTAGGTAGTTGCCTTCCTATCCTGATATTTTCCTCAATTATCCTTGCTGTCTATTTATCTTATTTACTTTATTTTAATTAATTATATAATAATACAAATACTAACTTAACGATTCTCGCAACGTTCATCAACGCCGTTAATATAACCGCTTTCACCAACAGACGCCTTAACGATTCTCATTTCTCACTTAACGTTCACCACCACCGTTAACGTAACCGCTTCCACCACCTTTAATCCCCACCCCTTTCTCTTCATCAACAACTTAAAGTTCCTTTCAACACCTTCTTTTATTTTAGTCTACAATCTTCGTTTAGTGCAATGGTACCCTATTAACATCCGTCGCGTCTCCTCCAACCTTTGGTTCGCCCGTCGCTTGAAAACCGTTTTACACCCTATATAGCCTCTACCATTGGCATTTAAACCAATCAATGAATTTCCAACCAATAGTGTTGTAGGGGTTGGGGATGCATTGTGGACGATCAAGGAAGAGATTTTGAAGATGGTGAAGGAGTTTAGGGTGTGGTGATATCTAAGGAAGAGAGATGGTGAAGGAGGATGGAGATTTTGAAGATGGTGAAGGAGTTTAGGGTGTGGTGATATCCAAGGAAGAGAGATGATATGTTCCATGGTTTGGTTTTTATTGTGGGCAGGTTTGTATACAGATATTGTTACTGCTTTGGATTTAAAAAGAAAAAAATAAACAATTGATAAATATATTTAATTTTTTTATTTATTTTTATTTATAGATTATAGATTACGGATCTACTGATAAACATTGGGCTCAAATCTCAATCTACGGAATCATTTGATTCATTTCAAACTATTTGCATTATTTTAAATGGTTTGTAGACTTATACTATAATAAATTTGTAATGTAATTCATATTAAAAAAAAAAAAAAAAAATAGATATCTAACTCTTTTTGTACCGATCATCTGCTGCCATGTAATATTTTTCTTTGCACTCAGTTCACTTTTGTTAAGAATTAGAAAATAAAAAGACAAACTTTAAAATTTTGATTTCGTAGAAGCATGATGAATTTAATGTACATTAATATTTAAGTAGTCACAATACTTCATGTATAAACGTTAGGTAATAACACACATGTCGTATGCATTAACATGTAGAAAACAAAAGAGTTATGTAATTATTCGTTGGATATGTATGATTTCATGATTATGCTTAATATTGTGTTTGCGTGAAATCATGCATGAATTTTCTTTGCCATTCTATTATATTTGTAAGTTGTAAAAAAACATATAATATTTAAAACCTAATTTAAGTTAATTTGCTAAACATTTAAAAATCATCATCTCGCTGCAACGCGCGGGTAGCGTCAACTCGTTATTTACAAAAATCAAAAATCAACTTTTAAAACCAATTTAGTTTAAGTCTTAGTCGAGTCTAGTTTTGTTTTCTATTAGTGTCCTGTGGGTTTGATACTCGGACTTACTTAGTCTGTACTACATTGATAGGTACACTTGCCTGTCGTGTGGTCTAGTTTAGTTGAGTCAGTTTTATATTACTAGGTGTCTAGGTTGTTTATATTTTATAGACCATACATAGCACATCAAGTTTTTTTGTGGGGTGTGTTGGTGAGACCGGGTGGAGATCTAGCACGTCTTAGGGTTTCTTAAGTTAGCTTTAGAATCTGGTAGCCATTCAGTTTTCCATTACCGAGAGTTGTGAGTTTGCATGTAGGATTCTTGGCCTAGGTAGTTGCCTTCCTATCCTGATATTTTCCTCAATTATCCTTGCTGTCTATTTATCTTATTTACTTTATTTATTTTATTTTAATTAATTATTTACAAAAATCAAAAATCAACTTTTAAAACCAATTTAGTTTAATCTTAGTCGAGTCTAGTTTTGTTTTCTATTAGTGTCTTGTGGGTTCGATACTCGGACTTACTTAGTCTGTACTACATTGAAAGATACACTTTGCCTGTCGTGTGGTCTAGTTTAGTTGAGTCAGTTTTTATATTACTAGGTGTCTAGGTTGTTTTTATTTTATAGACCATACATAGCACATCAAGTTTTTTGGCGCCGTTGCCGGGGACATTTGGCGATTGCGAAATTAGCTTTGATTAGGACTTCACTGATTAATTGGTCTTATTTGAGTCTTTTTGGTTTTAGTGTGTCTAGAGAGTCTTAGGCTTTTTTTTTTCTTTTTGCGTGCTTGTGTGTTGAGTCAGTTCTTGTTTTTATTTTTTCGTGTGTTTGTGTGTCTTTTTCTTTTGTGTGATTTTTTTTTATATGTATCTGGTGCCCGTGATCGTGTTTTTTTTAGTGTCTGTATGCAGTGATGGCAGGAAGAAAGACTGTAGCAGACCATATTCGTGAGAACGGCCCAAGTTTCACTGTGTGGTGCGCGATTTGTGGGGAACCCCATCCAACTCAGTTTTGTCATTATTCATCGGGGTACTCCACAGATTATTATGACAGTTATCACCCGCACTCATATGAGAGAGATTCAAGCGCAGCCTTGTTGGAAAGCCATAGAGCATTAATGGAAACATGTAGTCGATACTATGGATGGCAAAGGATTGAAGAAGAGAAGCCGAAGGAGCTGTCCACTCTGGATATTCTTGAAAGACAGACGACGGAACTTCTTCGTCAGATGGAAGAACAGAGGATCAAAGAAGAGAGCAAAAGGGCTGAGGCTGAAGCACGAAGAAAAGAGATGCTGCAGTTAAATTGTGAAATAAATAATAATACTACTCAAACTAATTTTTTTCTTGTAGGTCTCTCTCATGACACACAAGATGAAGAAGAGATAGCTGAACATCTCACTCCAAAGCCGGAGACATTAATGGACAATTCAGTCCCACCTCTGGTTCAGCAAGAAGTGAATTACTATTGGAGTGATGATGAGGGGGACAAAGAGGATTTTGATGTGATGGAGGGTCCCCCGATACCAGCTAGGTAGATTGAAGAGGAGGAAGAGATGGGGCTATCAGTGACGAGGATTTTCTGAGATATTTTTGTCCGCCTCAATACATCGAGCCACTTGAGGAGGAAGACGTGGCCATGGAAGATGAGCAAGTAGTTGAAGCAACCATTCCATCTCACCAGGTTGATGATTGCTGGCCCGTGCAGGCATTGGATGTTAGACTGCCACCACCACCACCACGGGAGAAGGCTAGTGATTACATGGGCAAAGAGTACACGCCACGATTCAGATTTGGCCCAGGTAAGTCAAGAATTAGGTGGCCCGCCCGTTTGAATTTTTCAAACGTCTTTCTAACTTCACCAGTTGTTTCTTGATGAACAATGGTGAACGAAAAGAATTAAACGGGTTGGATATGGGACTGATAAAATATAAGCTACCTGATTGTAACTGCGTGAAAGCCTAGTTGTAGAGTGTGTAATATTTTTGAATTTTCTTTGTATTTTGTTACTATTTTTGGTTTTGAGTCTTGTTTGCAGGTTTTCGTGTTTGCGTAGGCAAGGAAAATTACACCATGAGCGGATCCTATGCATTTAATTATATATTTAATGATTGGGATTCTTGTTGGAGGTTTGGGTAATAAGAGAATTTTTTTTTTCTAAATATTTAATTTAATTAACTTTCTGTGAAAAAAGGTTCTTCGTGTAATGGGAAAAGCCTGGGCTGACCTGTTCGTCTTATGTGAACAATAATTACCCCGGATAGTTATACGTTATTCCTTCGCGACGCGCGTTGAGATCACCAGTGTCCTTCACGTTACGCGAGTTGATTAGAAAAAAAAAATATTTTTTTACCCTGTTTTTTTTCCACCACTTTTCTACCACTGTTCACCACCATTTCATCACATGTTTTACCATCATCCACCACATTCCACCATCTTGCCTTTCAAGTACGTTTCCTGCATTTTTGTATATTGAGTCGGTTGAGTGTGTATTATTTTTTTTAGAGTCTTTTATTTTTATTTTGAGTCAGTTTTCTCTTAACTCGCTTTGGGGGTATCTTCCCTTCAAGTGTGGGGATGATGGAGAGAGTCAGTTTTGAGTCATTGGTTTGTCTAATATATTTTATTGCAGGTTTGGATCTAGCCACCCGTACTCAATCTCCATTGTAACGCCCCAACCGATGGCGGAATCATCGAGGTGCCACGTAGTGACGATTGTTCAAAAGCTCATGATACTAAAATGTAAATATTTGATTATTGAATATTGTTTTACAACATGTGAAATTAAATACAAGACAACAAAAATAAAGATAATTGATTGATTTAATCTAAGTCCAAAGTCCTATGTGAAGCGTCAAGCAGCTTATCCTGAAACATACACGAAGATAATTTTGTCAACATATGATGTTGGTGAGTACTACTTATTTTTGTACATATAGTATAAGTTTTGAAAAGTAGTACAATTCATGTGTCTAGCATCACAAAGGCATTATGTAAACACGCAAGTAACCAAACAAGACAAAGATCAAATGTAAAGTTTGTACAATGTAATTGATAATGAGCACCTCAACACGTGTGAGTTTAAAAGAGCACCATAACATAAGTTATGTCTAAATGAGCACCGTAACATAAGTTACGTCTGTATGTAAAGAGCACCATAACATAAGTTATGTCTGTATGTAAAGAGCACCATAACATAAGTTATGTCTAGATGTATGATGTTTGTATGTAAGCTACATTCATGTTCAAACATAAGCACAAAGATAAACAAGACACGTATATGAATTGTAAATGAATAAAAATGTATGTGTAAATGAATGTGCAAGTTTTGTATACTTGTGCATGAATCACCCCAAAAGTGTAAAACGAAAAAGGGGATAAGTAATACTCACCTTAGCACGGTGGTAAGTCTTGGAATTGAATAAGTGTAATCCAATGTTGCCAAGTATCACCCTATGTATAATGTAACAAATAAGTCTAAGTCTATCTAGTCTATAGGTATTTTCTAGGGTTCCGAATTGGGGATAGGTAATCGTTTGATTAATAAGTTAAACGTTTAATCAATGAGAGAAATTTGATAATTAAATAAACAAAAGTCTTTTTGTAAATTATGAATTAAAGATGGTCACAATATAAAGTTTTAAGTGTGAAAATAATTTTTATAAAATCATTTTCTTATAAATAGAATATTAAATCTATTTATTTCAAATTGTCAAAATATAACTTTAATATCTAAAAATATTAAAATTTAAGAATTTTTTGAATTAAAAATTGTATTTCTGTTCCAAATGAATAGAAATAATTTATGTAAAATTTTGGTACAAAAATATTGAAAAATGAATTTATTATGAATTATTTATGATTAAAAATAACAAAAATTGATTAAAAATATAAAATGAGTGGTTTTTTTCTGAAATAAAAATAAATTCTGAAATGTATATTGTTATACAATTTTAGTATAATTTTTGTGGAATTTTATAAAATCGTTTAGATATTTTTATTGAATTTTATAATTTAAAATGAATAAACTTGTAATATTTATAATATATATTAAATAATTTATTTTTGAAAAATTAAAAGTTGGATATTAAACTTCATCATAAAACTGACTTAGAATAAATTTTGTAGAATTTATAAAGTTGTTTTAGTATTTTAAAACTAATTTTAAAAATATAAGAGGATATATATATATGAAAAAAATGTTGTTGATGCCAAGAATAGAACCCAGGCCTCTGGCCGGTTCGTGTTTATAATCACAAGCCCAGTCCAGTTGGTCTGGACCCTGAGAACGATGTATTCCAGATTTAATAATTTATAAAGTGTTTCTAGAGAGATTATAGGATTTCAAAAAAAAAATAAATGAATAAACGCTGTGGCCGGGTATCGAACCCCAGACCACGCGCTGGACACCAGAAGACTTAACCATCTGAGCTGTATTATGTTTGTGTTGAAATTTGTTTTTGAAACATTTTTAAGCAAGGACTTAGCAAGTCATCTTCCCCAAATATGAATGTATGAACCCTAGATTACTAATCAATAACAAAACGCAATTAAACTACAATTAACCATGGGGTTAATAATATACTAGGGCCGACTAAGTTTATAGTAATAAGGAATTGGATTATACCCGAGTGCAAGGCTTCCAACACGGGAGTCAACTCAAAAGTCAAACTCTTTGATTAACTATGAACAGCGTCGAAGCAGAGGATTTTGAGAGTGGAGGTGAAGTTTATCGGCATATGGAGATGATTCGCAAGCCCTTAATTTATACTATTACACACGATTTGTTAATTTGGTAAGTTTTGACCCGTTTTAAATGAAACGCGTGAATAGGCTCGTTTTAGGGATAATTAGCACGAGTTAATCATTGTAATTGGCCGAGAATCATGTGATGGTCATGAACTAGTCAAAACATCTTCCAATAACGGCTTGATGGTGCGTCAATCAATGGGTATTAGGAAAGGTTTGACCAAAGATTGTGGTTGGGTGCGTTCGATCAGCAACAGACATGAATATACGATCTGATTCTGGAAAGCCTTTTATATATATCGAATGGGAATTAAATCAAACCAGTGGTGTGGCTCAAGTGGTGTACACGTGTGTGTGTGTGTGTTGTGTTCGAACCGGCTCACTGCCCGGGTTCGAGTCCCGGCAGGAGCGGTGTTTCTTTTTTGTTTTAAACAGAGTAGAGGGCAAGGGGAGATGGGCTGAAATGTTTGGGCTCAGAATGTGGGCTAGCTGTTGGGCTAGCTGTTGGGCTTCAGTAACACACAAAGAAGAAATGGTCTTGTATGGTTTGTTATTGTTTTGAGTTTTTAAAACAAGTATAGAATTTATATAAAAATTTATATGTATATTATTATTATTATTATGATTATTATTATTATTATTATTATTATTATTATTATTATTATATACGAAAATATAAAAGAAAAGTGACGGATGTCACAGCATCCCCTACTTTTAGAAACTTCGTCCCGAAGTTATTAGAAACATAGGGTTATGGATGTTTGGGAAAAGAAATTTTTTTTTTGATAACTGTGGTTTGTAAAATTTGAATGATTTGGATAAGAGTTTTGATAGGTGTGAGTTAAGGATTGGATTAGGTTCGTCTCAAATAGTAAGGAGAATAAGAATCTACTAAAACACTAAACTTCAAGTTTTAGGAATCCTAAAATGAACGTATGAGTTGATTGACTATAAAAAGACCAAATGAACTACCAAGTAACTAGAGTTTGTTCCTGGTCCAACTTCCAGTCTCACTTTCAATGCATCATTAGGGTTTATATATAGGGTGTACCGCAGCTAACCCACCACACCTTTGATACTTTGAAAACGTACTGGACGTCTACCCAAAAACTCTAATAGAATTTCACACTACCCTAACGTACCTGTAAATTCATGATTACGTTCCGGACCGGAATCATCAATTTACCTTACATTAGGGTTTTATGTCCTTCTATGATCCTAATCTAACACACATTAAAGCGAATAAGTTTCACAAGAAGATGACACAACAACACGTTTATCAATGAAATGAGGCTATGAAATAATGAGGTCAATTGCATTGCAATGACTTGTAAGCATAACAATATTTAAGTATGGGCTACCACTCGTCCGAGGAGCCCTTTAAATGAAATGTTTATCTGAGTTGCGTGGATACTACACACATGCAAGCAAGTTTGTAAGTACTACAACCATTAAGTGTAAGTGTTATCTTAGTGGCCTATAGAAATAGTTTACGAGTATCATGAATAATTAAATGTTCAATGGGTAGTCAAATTAAGGGGAAAATCGAGTTTCATATAACAAACAATGATGTTTTTTTAGAAAATCTCTGTAGGATCAAGTATTAAGTTTTTAGTAGTTTGATTTTCATGGAAATCAAGTCCAAATGTTTCAATAAAATGTAAGGTAGAGTCTGAAGCTTATACGATTTAAAATAAACGTAACCGAATATGATAAATTTCCAATCTGCGTTCGTACACAATAGTATGCACGAAATTTCTAGATGTTATATGCTTATAAGTATGACATAATTGGGTACAAAATGATAATAGGATCAAGAAAATGAAAACATGAGTATTGGATTCTTGAGTCTTAGGAAGATTTCATCCATGGCTTAACCAGTGGGATTAACGTCATCCTGACCGTTTGCTTCGTTGATATTGACATCGAAAGCTCGTCCATGTGCCACCAGGTTTACATTACTCAATTTAAGGCATTGAGGTCGCATGTGATTAGGGCCTCTACAATGATAACATGCCCGTCTGTTAGTAATCTGTAGTGGTTCCTGGGCAGTTGTTTGATGATTACCCTGTGTCCCAACCATTACTCGACAGGTGGTGACAAAGTGTCCAAACCTTCCACATCTAGTGCATTGTCGGCATGGAAGATTTGCAGGATGGTGATACTTGCAAGTGTTGCATTGAGGATGGATTCCCGTGTAGGCTTTCTTGATAGGAGGTTGAGTCACAGGATCAACAACATGGTTCTGATTATCACCCATTCGCTTCTTAGGGTTCGAAGAAGTAGTGGCGGCCTTTGCTAAAACAGTCTTAGATTGTTCAACCGCATTGGTGGTTTTCTCAGTAGACGTCTTGGTGCCCTTTCTAACCAAGTTTCCTTTCCTTACGTGTTTGTCTGTTAAAGTGGCTGCAAGTTGGATGGCTTCTTCTACCGTAGTGGATTTGCCTCCAGTGACAACGTCTTGAATCAGGTCAGGTAATCCCTCTATATATTTCTCGATTGCTCGTGAGACCGGGGTGACCATGTGTGGAACCAGTATGCTAAGTTCGTGATATCGAGTATTATACGCAAGATTCTCACCACTGTCTTGTTTCAACCCAAGGAACTCTTCCTCTAGTTTCCTGATTCCGTTCCTAGGGCAGAATTTGGCGATCATGAGTTCCTTAACTTCAGTCCAAGACAAAGATAATGCAACATCAGCGCCCCGATTGCGCTTTTCGCCATTCCACCAGGTGAGCGCCCCTTTTTGAAGGACACTAGTAGCATAACGAACGCGGAGTTCATCAGGACACTCGCTGTTCACAAAGGTGCTCTCCATGCTTTCAAACCATTGGAGGAGGCCAGTAGCACCCTCCTCACCAGTGAATTTTGTGGGGTTGCAGGAGTTAAAGTGTTTGAAAGTGCACCGAAATTGAGTCGTACTTCCTGTGTTGGCACTGTTACTATTCTGGGTTAACTCATTGACAAGGTTTGGAATTACTGCAGCAATTTGCTCAGCGACTAAAGACGCAAGGCGACGATCAGAACGTTGTCCAGAAGCACGGACAGGGCGTTGGCTGGCATCACGGAGCATGCGGCGAGCAGACATCTATGAGGCAGTCAATGAATAATCATAAGATTAGAATATGTAAGTGTATAACCGTACGGATGATTATGAAAGTATGAATTTGTAGGTAATATATGAAAATCATGAAACGCAAGATGTTGTTTATGAAACGAGAGAGTATTATTGAAAATCTTGCAGAAAATGCTTAGAGTGCCCTTGTCTAGCTGTAAAGCCCAACAAGAACGTTGACTTTTCAAAGGAATTGAACCCAATGGTGATCAAAGAAGACATGCTTTAGCCTATAAGTGGACACTCACTCCAGGAATCCCCAGGTAAGCATAACAGGTCCGTTATTGGATTTATGCGCTATGCTTGCCTATGCCAGAAAACCCAGTATACAGGCGTCCACCCTTCCAGATTGCACGTGTTCTATCACACTCATTAAAGCTCAACAACTTTGAAGGAGCAAAAATAAGAGTAGGCATTATTTCTAAGAGTGTCTTCATGAAAGGCACTGCTCCCGTTCCATGATTAATGGAAACTTTCCACTCCCTGTAGGACACCATCTCTATGCTCCATGATGAAAGATGAGGAGAAATAGAGAAGAAGGGAAAGATAGAGAAAGGAAAGTACAGGGAAATGAGGGGAATGGAAATCTAAAGAATATTATGCATGAATGTTGAAGTTCGGTTATAGTCTAGGCCATTTTATCTAATAACCTAGTTCCCTATAACCATGGCTCTGATACCAATCTGTAACACCCCAACCGATGGCGGAATCATCGAGGTGCCACGTAGTGACGATTGTTCAAAAGCTCATGATACTAAAATGTAAATATTTGATTATTGAATATTGTTTTACAACATGTGAAATTAAATACAAGACAACAAAAATAAAGATAATTGATTGATTTAATCTAAGTCCAAAGTCCTATGTGAAGCGTCAAGCAGCTTATCCTGAAACATGCACGAAAATAATTTTGTCAACATATGATGTTGGTGAGTACTACTTATTTTTGTACATATAGTATAAGTTTTGAAAAGTAGTACAATTCATATGTCTAGAATCACCAAGGCATTATGTAAACACGCAAGTAACCAAACAAGACAAAGATCAAATGTAAAGTTTGTACAATGTAATTGATAATGAGCACCTCAACACGTGTGAGTCTAAAAGAGCACCATAACATAAGTTATGTCTAAATGAGCACCGTAACATAAGTTACATCTGTATGTAAAGAGCACCATAACATAAGTTATGTCTGTATGTAAAGAGCACCATAACATAAGTTATGTCTAGATGTATGATGTTTGTATGTAAGCTACGTTCATGTTCAAACATAAGCACAAAAATAAACAAGACACGTATATGAATTGTAAATGAATAAAAATGTATGTGTAAATGAATGTGCAAGTTTTGTATACTTGTGCATGAATCACCCCAAAAGTGTAAAACGAAAAAGGGGATAAGTAATACTCACCTTAGCACGGTGTTAAGTCTTGGAATTGAATAAGTGTAATCCAATGTGGCCAAGTATCACCCTATGTATAATGTAACAAATAAGTCAAAGTCTATCTAGTCTATAGGTATTTTCTAGGGTTACGAATTGGGGATAGGTAATCGTTTGATTAATAAGTTAAACATTTAATCAATGAGAGAAATTTGATAATTAAATAAACAAAAGTCTTTTTTGTAAATTATGAATTAAAGATGGTCACAATATAAAGTTTTAAGTGTGAAAATAATCTTTATAAAATCATTTTCTTATAAATAGAATATTAAATCTATTTATTTCAAATTGTCAAAATATAACTTTAATATCTAAAAATATTAAAATTTAAGAATTTTCTGAATTAAAAATTGTATTTCTGTTCCAAATGAATAGTAATAATTTATGTAAAATTTTGGTACGAAAATATTGAAAAATGAATTTATTATGAATTATTTATGATTAAAAATAACAAAAATTGATTAAAAATATAAAATGAGTGGTTTTTTTCTAAAATAAAAATATATTCTAAAATGTATATTGTTATACAAGTTTAGTATAATTTTTGTCGAATTTTATAAAATCGTTTAGATATTTTATTGAATTTTATAATTTTAAATGAATAAACTTGTAATATTTATAATATATATTAAATAAATTATTTTTGAAAAATTAAAAGTTGGATATTAAACTTCATCATAAAACTGACTTAGAATAAATTTTGTAGAATTTATAAAGTTGTTTTAGTATTTTAAAACTAATTTTAAAAATATAAGTGGATATATATATATGAAAAAAATGTTGTTGATGCCAAGAATAGAACCCAGGCCTCTGGCCGGTTCGTGTTTATAATCACAAGCCCAGACCAGTTGGTCTGGACCCTAAGAACGATGTATTCCAGATTTAATAATTTATTAAGTGTTTCTAGAGAGATTATAGGATTTCAAAAAAAAAAAAAAAAATGAATAAACGCTGTGGCCGGGTATCGAACCCCAGACCACGCGCTGGACACCAGAAGACTTAACCATCTGAGCTGTATTATGTTTGTGTTGAAATTTGTTTTCGAAACATTTTTAAGCAAGGACTTAGCAAGTCATCTTCCCCAAATATGAATGTATGAACCCTAGATTACTAATCAATAACAAAACGCAATTAAACTACAATTAACCATCGGGTTAATAATATACTAGGGCTGACTAAGTTTATAGTAATAAGGAATTGGATTATACCCGAGTGCAAGGCTTCCAACACGGGAGTCAACCCAAAAGTCAAACTCTTTGATTAACTATGAACAGCGTCGAAGCAGAGGATTTTGAGAGTGGAGGTGAAGTTTATCGGCATATGGAGATGATTCGCAAGCGCTTAATTTATACTATTACACACGATTTGTTAATTTGGTAAGTTTTGACCCGTTTTAAATGAAACGAGTGAATAGGCTCGTTTTAGGGATAATTAGCACGAGTTAATCATTGTAATTGGCCGAGAATCATGTGATGGTCACGAACTAGTCAAAACATCTTCCAATAACGGCTTGATGGTGCGTCAATTAAGGGGTATTAGGAAAGGTTTCACCAAAGATTGTGGTTGGGTGCGTTTGATCAGCAACAGACATGAATATACGATCTGATTCTGGAAAGCCTTTTATATATATCGAATGGGAATTAAATCAAACCAGTGGTGTGGCTCAAGTGGTGTACACGTGTGTGTGTTGTGTTCGAACCGGCTCACTGCCCGGGTTCGAGTCCCGACAGGAGCGGTGTTTCTTTTTTTTTTTAAACAGAGGAGAGGGCAAGGGGAGATGGGCTGAAATGTTTGGGCTCAGAATGTGGGCTAGCTGTTGGGCTGGCTCTGTGTTGGGCTAGCTGTTGGGCTTCAGTAACACACAAAGAAGAATTGGTCTTGTATGGTTTGTTATTGTTTTGACTTTTTAAAAGAAGTATAGAATTTATATAAAAATTTATATTCATATTATTATTATTATTATTATTATTATTATTATTATTATATACGAAAATATAAAAGAAAAGTGACGGATGTCACATCCATTCTGGTGGGGACAGTCCAACAATCATTTAAGGCAACCATTTGTTTTTGTATTTTCTTTTTAGTTTTTATCTGTCAGGTTTGAGTCAAAGTTCGCGAATGAAATGCTATACGGCCTGGTTCAGAAGGACAACTTTAGATCGCTTGCAGCTACATCGCTTATATCCAGGGGACTCTGTTCCTTTTTGTTGTATTTTTTTTTATTTCTGCTTTATTTTATTCTGCTCTCACATTGAGGACAATGTGTCGTTCAAGTGTGGGGATGGAAACTTCGTTTTTATTTTTAGTTAGTTTGAGTCATAAATTATAAAAATCCAAAAAAAAATTGAAAAAAAAAAAAGGAAAAATGCCCCTGATCTTTTGTGCATTTTATATGGAAAATGATAGTAAAATCGGGATTTTTGGTTTTCAAAATATTATACATATGAGAAAATAAATAGGTTGAAAGCGTGTTTGCTTAAGATGTGTCGGTAGGCCCAACTAGCTTTGAAAGGTCGCATGATTGTTTCAATATACCTTAATAATCATGATATCTTGTGGGTTCTCATCTTAGGAGAAACGGTAGAACTGAAACCGCTGATAGTAATTTGAGGTACCACTGTAGGTTGAAAGCCCATATGTATTATTAATTAAATGGCACACTTGATTCTTTTTATGAGAATAAATCCGGTGAAAAGTGGCGCCCAAAAAAAAATCCACATGTCCATCAATTGAGCTAGGCCAAAAACAAAAAAACAAAAAAAAACGGAAGCCTCTGATCGAAACTCCCTCGAGATCAAGTTGAAAAAAAAATACCAAAGCTCATGCTGTCGCTCTTGGGGATGGTGACTCTGATTGAGACAACCTCTGGGTTAGGTATGAAAAAAAAAAAAACAAATGTGTCTAAGCTCATAAACTTCATCCATCATCCATCATAAATTTAATTTCTAATACATTAGGAAGTTTAGTTTGCAGTGGTTGGTAAATCTATATGGTTTAACCTTTGCTTCGAAAGCTTGAGGTGGGATTAGGTGAAGCTGGATATCTTGAGTGTGAGACCCATAGATTGATTGTAATAATATGAACTTAATTGCTTTACAAGATTGGGGCCTGATTAGCTGGTGGTTGGGTTTAGGTGGACAACAATACCAACAGTTTTGGTTGATGCGTGATTAGATCTTAATTAATGAACCTAATAGTTTTTGAAACCACATGTCAAGCTTAAATAGCTTGAAATGGTTCATAATACCACAACCACATGTTAATGTTCTAGCCATACAAGGCTAACACCAAATAAAACCCTACAAGGTTTCCCAAAAACAAAAACACAACGAGTGGTATTTTGCCAAAATGGTGTTAAACGCTCTCGTGTCAAACATCCTCCAGTATCACAAAGAAATATGGTCTATTTAATGCAAAAAAAAAAAATCAACGGATTTAGGACAACACTTTGATAGCACAAAGAATTCGGCAAGCCAAGGATTTTGTCCATAAGCTTAAAGGATGAAATCCATAAGCTTTTCAGCAATCAAACCAAGCCACTTTGCTCAAAGGATGAAATCCATAAGCTTTTCTCAACAAAAGGTTGACAAACTAGATCAATGCTGCAATGGTCATAACGGTCATGCGGATAAACTAATGTGAGACGCATGTGCCGATATAGCTCACTGCTAAGCTCACCAAGAGGGCTGCGGAACATAGCAATATAAAAAGGTACGTAGTGACCTGCAATATAAAAAGATCAATGTTGCAAAGGTCATAACGGTCATGCGGATAAACTAATGTGAGACGCATGTGCCGATATAGCTCACTGCCAACCTCACCAAGAAGGCTGTGGAACTTAGCAATATAAAAAGGTACGTAGTGACCTGCTAAACCAAAAGTTCAATAAGCCATTTATTGTAAAAGGTAAGTCTATCGACACAACGTCTCCATTATAATGCATGGACGTTCGAACCTTGCGTAACAAAAATATCAAACATACCTTTTAGCTTCCCACAACAAAAACGAAATTTTGCTTAACAACGTTAAAGTCTTCAAAGCTTAGGAGACATACAAGCTTTTTATCAAGTTAGGTCATATCAAGTCAACCTTGAAGGTAAAAGGCTTCAAGCCTTCCTTCGTGCACATGCAACATACCTTTCTTTGTATACACAAAGCTTACTTGCTACCTTGCTTAGTATTGACCATTTGGTCATAGAATAATCCACCATGATAATATCTTTGATCAACATCACAACATTTGCTACAAAATGAGACTTGCTAAAAACCTTTGTACGTACATTTAGCTACAAAATGAGACTTGCTAAAAACCTTTGCTGATGCTTACAAGCAATTAAACTGCCATAGTTATTTGATGAATGAACCACCATCTTAAGAGTTATGCTGAAATTTAAGATATTTCCAATAAAACATTTTACAAAATGATGGGAATATCTTAAAAAGAGAATACATTTCGGATATAGATGATCTTAATATATCACACAACGTGAAATGACTTCGGCAATACAAAAAAGAAGCTTAGAAAACTAAGCTCAAAAGGCGAAAACTTAATAGGTCAATATACCCGACATGCCAAAGCTATATATAAGCTAACAAGGAAAGAAGCAAATCATGGAGAAGTATCCAGCTCCATAGCTTCCATCAAAATAAGGGCTTAACAAGCTGCAAAGCTTATTAGCTTAAATCCCAATAACATTTCAAGCTCATCGTCTCTAACCCTAACAAGCTTTCAAGATCATTAGCTTAAACATGCTTCAAATCTTATTGGTTTAAACCCTAATACATTGCAAAACTTATCATGCTACGGTTTGTTTGTTGATATTTATCCCACTTAGACGAAAGTATCTGCAAATGAAAACTCACCAAAATAGCATAAGTTGAAAGAAAGTGCAAAGATAGTGAATAATCTAAGTCTAGTCTAATGTACATGCATATATACATCAAACTAGACTGAGGGTTGATGATGTAAGGTGTGCATTGGGCCAAGCCTAATAGCCTGTTTAGCCAAAATCATTACTTAATATATTGGGCAAATCCCAAGCCCAACAAATAAGCCCACTAGGGTTTTAACCCATCCCCCACTATAAATAGAGGCCAAACCCTCTTTTTCCAACCAGATTGGTCTCTCCCTATCAGGCCTCTATCTCTCTCTCTCTCTCTCTCTCTCTAAACACTCTCTAGAGAGGCCGAAGCCTTGAAGCCTCTAAGCATACAAGCTGTTGCAATACATTACAAGAAGCTCTCAACCAAGCTGGTTCCATAACTACATCGGTTCTCACAACCACGTCAAAGCATCGAGTTAGGAAGACTGATATCGCATCAGCTCCTAGCTAACTGTTTGGTTTCGACCATGACATCATCCTTACATTATACTCTCTACATCTCATACTCTCACTCATACATATACACATCTACATATTTATTGTTTATTTACTTATGTACACGCTTATGTTGGATAATCAACTAATGTTAAGCATTGGAGGGTGGTCCAGATACCCTGGTCTCTGTACCCCTTCTAACGAGTTCTTTCTTGCTGCAAGTTCAACCCATCAAACAGAAAAAGTCAGAAGCCTGACAACCGTGTAACGTTCAAATCCTCTCTAGACCATCGGTAGCGGATCTAGAAATTAATTTCAGTAGTAACGTTTTTTTTATTTTTTTTTATTTTAGTAGTAACATTTTCCAAATATCATAAAAAAACAAATTTTCCAATAAGTTTTCACTACGCTCGCGAAATTGATTAGCAACGGACGCGGCACCTAGCTTCAAGCTAGGTCCGCCCCTGAAACCATTATTTGTTGTAGTAACATCCGACATGCCCCAAGAGTTGGAAAGTACATGTTCATTTGGGGAGTTAGAAAGTCGTTGAATTTTGATATGTTTATTTTAAGGGGAAATCACCAAAATAGCCATTGACCAACTTGTTTTTTTTTTTTTTTACCAAAATAGCCACCTCCCATCTCTTGTGAGACTCAGCTCACGATTTTCGAGACGTCTTTAAGAGATTTCCCGTTTAACCAACCACAACACGACACGTGTCCATTCATTATATATTATAATATCTTATCCCCATTTCATATAGTCCTCAACTTCATTTCTTAAATGTCTGTGTGTGTGTGTGTGTGTGTGTGAGAGAGAGAGAGAGAGAGAGAGAGAGAGAGAGAGAGAGAGAGAGACGCGGAGAGGAGCAGAGCTCCAGTGGAGCACCGCCACACGCGGCGGCGCGTCTTTGTTTCCCGGCGGCGGTAGTGTCGTTTACGGCGGTAACGTCTTCGTCTTCGTTTCCCGGAAAATGTCGCCTGTAGTGGCGTCTTTGTGTATTTTTTTCCCGGTGACGTCTTCGGTGGTGGTGGTGTCTCCGGTGATGGTGGCGTCTTTCTGTATATTTTTCTTCCACATGGCCTTTATAATGGATGCTTTATTCTTTATAACAAGTATAACGAGCATGTAAATTACACAATGACTAGCAGAAATGATGTCTCCGGCTCTAATGACATTGTCGGTGCTTGATTGGACGTAATACGGCGTCGTTGAATATTTTGGGTGGGTTTTTGTGGTGGAGGTGGTGGTGGTACTACAGCTGTGATGAAAAATATTGTTTCGGAGGTTGAAAACTATTGGAGGTGGTATTTTGAATATTTATCTCTTCAACACTATTACCTGCAATTAAGAGAGAGAGAGAGAGAGAGAGAGAGAGAGAGAGAGAGAGAGAGAGAGAGAGAGAGAGAGAGAGAGAGAGAGAGAGAGGAGAGAGAGAGAGAGAGAGAGAGAGAGAGAGAGAGAGAGAGAGAGGGACAAGAGACAAGGTAGGCGAAGCTTTTATTTGATTTTTTTTTGTTATTTTTTGAACACGTGTCGTGCTGTGGTTGGTTAAATGGGAAACCTCTTGAAGACGTCTCGGAAATCATGAGCCGGCTTTCCCAAGAGATTGGATGTGGCTATTTTGGTAAAAAAAAAAAAAAAAAAAAAAGTTGGTCAATGGCTATTTTGATGATTTCCCCTTATTTTAATAAAACTTTTTTAAAATTGCATTCTACTTTCGTGAGAACTTCCGGGATTATCACAAGCATATATATTCCCTATCTCATTTGTTATATTTAAGTAATATATTTCTTATTTTCTGCATGTATGTGTATGCAAGCATGGTATGAAAGGATGACTTTTTCCTTTATCCCGTAAAATATATGAGTTGGTAAGATATTCAAGTGAAAAATGACATTTTAATTAGCAGGTCAAAAGTCTTTCAGTATGCAAAGTCTAATTGTTAGGTATGGTGGTGATGTTCAACGTGCGTACGTACATGAGGTTGATTGTATAAATCTAACATGAAATTCCGAACAATTATACCTACATTGATCATCTTCTTGATTAATAATATTCATTTCTGACACACCATGGTTCAGGTAATCTTCTTCAATTGCATAACCTAGTTTGGTATCCATATTAAAAATTTTTGACCGGTGGTTTAGAAAAATAATAAGTCTTTATAGAAGATTTTTGAAATTTTTGTGGTAGTCTAAAAAATTCTAAACATTAACACTTATCATTTAATTTACCTAAAATAGCAAGATATAAAAACAAGTTTACTTATAACTATTGATCGCCATGCATGCACACATATTTATTGCAGGAGATACAAGTAAAGGTTAGCATGCACTCTGAAAAATGCAGGAAAGAGGTAATGAAGGCTGTTACCAAATTATCTGGTGTTGATGAGCTATCGGTAGATTTAGAGAAGGAGATCCTAGTGGTGATCGGAGATGTTGATCCCGTGTGTGTCGCAACTTGCTTGAGGAAGAAAAAACGAGTTGCGGTGATAATAAGCGTTGGGCCAAAAAAAGAGAAGGAGAAAGACGAGGACAAGGCTGATGATAAACTTGTTCCAATAACGTACTGTAATGCTCCTTATGGATATGGGTACGGATACTATCCTGTCTATCCACCGTCTCGTCATGGTGATGGCTGCTTCATGCTTTAGAACGGCGATCCAACTATTGTAAAATACAAGAAAAAAATTTAGGATATATATATATATATATATATATATATTATATATATATATATATATTCTCGAAGCAATTCTCTCTTCATCACTGTTGTTTGAATGTAATTGATATATGTTTAAATTTTTGACAACATTTGTAAGAAATTGGGTAATTGACTAGAGGCTTTCCACACTTGTCGCCGCTAATGCCCACGATCCAGTATGCTTATCCGAGTGCTAAATCCGCCTTGATAAGGGGATTGATTTGCGGGTTAGGGTTGTGTTGGACATATGGTATGTCCGATATAATTAAAAGTCGAGGTCAACGTAATCCGACCCGGTACGATCTGAAGAGTTACACGTTGGTACACCGAATCAGATAAGTTCACGCGTTGGTGAATTATTATTTATGAAATAATAATTGTTTTAGTCTTGAGGTACTTAATATTAATAAGATTAATATTAAGGAGTATTAAGATATTTAGCAAGGGGGTTTATTGCAAGTTGTTGTCTTATAAAAGGAGGGTTAAGGAGTAAACCCTAAACACACTTTTATCAAAACAACTAATCCCTTGCCTCCCTCTTGTGATTAGCGGCCGCCACGCAAGGAAAGAAGGCAGCCGCCTTCTTCTTCTTTTGTTCGGCCATCAACCACCACAAGCCACCACCTTCCTTCTTGCAAGTGTTGCTTCCCGGTTGGTTCGTGCAAGGTGTGAACTTCCTACTAGCGAGGATTCGTTGTAACCCGCGTGTTACAATTCCGGTGTAGTCGTCAAAGGTTGATCACTAAACCCCCTATGGTTGTTTTATTATTTATGTGTTTATACGCCTTTAACTGAGATCTTGACTGGGAATATTTTATTAATCGGATTAATAAAATTAAATATATATATTTATTCATTTAAATCGGCTAATATTATATAATGTATATAATCAATTTTTCTAATAAATATAAACCGCTTCCGTTGTGTATACGATACCATGATTCTCAACAGTGGTATCAGAGCCACGGTTACGCGCGTATAGATAGTAAAGTTATAATTTTGATCTATATTTTATTTGTCAAAAAATGTTTATTTTGACAAAAGATCAAAAGCTTTTAGTTGTTCATGGATTGTGATGTGATTCGATTATTTCTTTATTGATTTGTATTTTTATTACGGATATTGGATCCGGTGTAATAGATAGGATTAGATTAGATTTGATTTTATTGTATTTTCAAATTTATTGTTGTAATCCTACAAGTACAAGATCAAGACGAAGATATAAAGGACGAACAGGTTCCATGAAGATAGAGATCTCGGGTCAAGTGGGAGCTATATCAAAACAGTTTTGAAACCCTTTTTACTAGTTCGTTTCGTTTCTGGCTAAAACGAAACGGACGACCTATTATGGGCTCGATTCGTTTAATTTTATTGTTATGTTTTGTGATTGTGGTTTATTTATTGTAAATAATTTAGATAACCCAAAATAAATAAAAATTTTACAATCATGGCAACGGTTTTATTAAAAGAAGTTTTATAAAACCGAAAAGCATATTTAATAAAAGGAGTTTTATTAATATTAAAACAAGTGCATTCGCGATAATACGACCAACGTAGTTTAAATAGGGTATTTAAAACTATACCGCGTCGAGTGTTGAAAGGAGTTTCAATTATCACGAATAATATAAAATTGGATTTTATAAACTGTTGTGTGACTCACATCACGCTAACAAGTCATTCAATATATTTATGGTAAATATTAAAATTAAATCCCAATTTTAAATTGATGTTTCACGCCACCCTTAACGAGTTAACACTCCATTCTATATCGAACCCAAATGTTAGTGCTGACCCTGCATCTGGGCGTTGATCATGAGTGAAGGTAATCATCGCGGTTCCTGTGTAACATACGTCGGTGTTACAGTTAACAGTAAAGGGCCAAACATCGCTTGTTTGACAAGTGGGCATAGTTGGGGTTAAACATACATCGCTTTTAACGATAACCCCAAAAGGAGAGTTGTGCAGTGGACATAATTAACAATCGTTGTTTACCTACCTAATCGTGCCAGTGGACAGTGCTAAGCCAGTTCATTGTGTATTGATAAATCGGGGTCTCATCCTAATTGATTTTGCTTTTGGGTCATAAGATAAATTAGGATATTTAAAACATAAAATACTAATAAATTAGATTTTGAACTTTGTAGATGTCAACTGAAAACAATTCCGCTTCCCAATTCTCTCTCAAGTCCATCTTAGAGAAGGACAAACTTAACTACTCCAACTTCATGGACTAGCACCGCAACTTGAAAATTGTTCTCAAGACGGAGAACAAGTTGTATGTTCTAGAAACGCCAGTTAGCACTCGTGTGCTAAAAATGAAGGCATATCTTGATCACTTGGCTCGTCTGGAATACCCCTTGAGCGATGAGTTAGCTAGGGATATTATCCTAAACCCATTGCCCAAGTCATATGACTAGTGCATTATGAACTACAATATGAACGGGATGGAAAAGACACTTGCAGAACTGCATCAGATGCTCAAAACTGCTGAGGTGAACATACCCAGCGAGACTGCACCAGTGCTAGTGATCAAGGAGGGACAAGTTAAGAAACCTAACACCAAGAAAATGGGCAATCAGGGCAAAGGGAAGGGCAAAGGCAAATCTGTTGCCAATAAGAAACCTCGGAAAGATGCCAAGTGTTTTCATTGTGATGAAACAGGGCACTGGAAGAGGAACTGTGCTAAGTATTTAGCTGAGCTGAAGCAAGTTAAGGCTTCAGGAGGAGAGTCCTCAAGTATATATGTCATTGAAATCTTTGCTTTTCCTAGCAAAACATGGGTGTTTGACACAGGATATAGTTTCCACATTTGTAATGTTTTGCAAGGACTAAGAAAGATTAGAAAGCTCAAACAAGGCGACTTGGAGGTCCATGTTGGCAATGGACAAAGAGTTGCTGTGAAGGCTATAGAAGAATGTGTTCTCTTACTTCCTTCTGGTTTAGAACTTGTTTTGAACAATGTTTATTACATTCTTAGTGTGACTAGAAATATTGTTTCAGTTTCGGCTTTGCGAGGAAAAGGTTTTAATTATCGTTTCAATGGGGAATTTATTTCTGCTTATTTTAACGATGTATTTTACTTTGATGCAAAACCCAACAATGGGATCTATGAGATAGAAATCCAAAACGATAACATATTATGCAATATCTCCCATAAACGTAATAAGTAGGACTTTAATGTTACGTATATGTGGCATTGTAGACTTGGTCACATAAGTGAGAATCATGTTAAACAACTCAAAAAACCGAAGGAATCCTGGATTCCAAGGGTTCAGAGTCGTTTGGAAATGCGAATCATGCTTAAGTGGAAAGTTAACGAAAGCACCTTTTTCAAATGTTGGAGAAAGAGCTAATGATTTGTTAGGACTTGTACATACAGATGTATGTGGTCCTTTCAGAACAATGTCAAGACATGGAGAAAGATACTTTGTTACATTTACTGATGATTTCAGTAGATATGGTTATGTTTATCTTATGAAGCATAAACATGAAACTCTTGAAAAGTTCAAAGAGTACCAAAACGAAGTAGAAAATCAGCTAAATAGAACTATTAAAATGCTTCGATCAGATTGAGGCGGTGAATATCTTAGTCAGGAATTCATCGACCATCTAAAGGATTGTGGAATAGTTTCACAACTCACTCCACCTGGAACACCGCAACATAATGGTGTGTCTGAGCAGAGAAATTGAACTCTATTAGATATGATTCGATCAATGATGTGTCGAACAAACCTTCCAAAATCCTTTTGGAGTTATGCTTTGGAGACCACCGCAAGACTTGTGAATATAGCTCCAACGAAAAAGGTTACTAAAACGCCTTATGAGATATGGCATGGAAAGAAACCTCATGTATCCTACCTTAAAGTCTGGAGATGTAATGCTTATGTCACTCTAGAATCTTCGGATAAACTAGATCCCAGAGGCAAAAAAGTGGTTTTCGTTGGATACGGTAAGAAGATTGGTTACCTGTTCTACCACCCCACTGAAAATAAGATTTTCACCAAACACAGAGGCACTTTCTTAGAGGAAGAGCTTCTGGCACGAGGGATTGGAGATAACTATGTGGATCTTGAAGAAATTCGAGAATCACAAGTGACTGAACCAGCTGTTCAAACAGAACCAGATGTAACTGATCCAGTTGTTGAAGTTGAGCCTGAGAGGACTCAAGAAACAACAGAAACACCAAGTGTTTGGAAAAGTATTAGGGATCGTCGTGCACCGGTAAGGTATGACGATATCTTCATGATTGATGAAGCTGAGCCTACTACTTACAAAGGTGCAATCTTAGATTCAGAATCCAAGAAATGGCAAGAAGCCATAAATGCTGAGATGCAATCCATGTATGATAACCAAGTCTGGGATTTGGTTGATCTCCCTGCCGAATGTCGGACTGTGGGAAATAAATGGATCTTCAAGAAGAAGACTGACATGGATGGGAATGTGCAAACCTACAAAGCAAGGCTTGTAGCGAAAGGTTTTACTCAGACTCATGGAATTGATTATGAGGAAACATTCTCGCCAGTAGCCATGCTTAAGTCTATTAGAATTCTACTTGCCATTGCTGCATATTATGACTGTGAGATATGGCAGATGGATGTCAAAACCGCGTTCCTTAATGGACACTTACTGGAAGATGTCTATATGGTTCAACCTGAACGTTTTGTCGATCCAAAGAATCCTAATAAAGTGTGCAAACTGAATAAATCCATCTATGGATTAAAACAAGCATCTCGCAGCTGGAATCTCCGTTTTGATCAGAAAATCAAAGTGTTTGGTTTCATCAAGAACGAAGATGAACCGTGTGTTTACAAGAAATCTAGTGGGAGCTATATCACTTTTCTTATAGTGTATGTAGATGACATATTAATCATTGGAAACAATATCCCAATGCATAAAGATGTTAAGACCTGGTTGGGTAAATGTTTCGCAATGAAAGATCTTGGTGAAGCCGCTTATATTCCGGGAATAAAGATTTATAGAGATAGATCAAAGCAATTATTGGGTTTGAGTCAAAGTACATATATTGATAAGGTCTTACGACGCTTCTCAATGCAAGACTAAAAAAGGGAGCTCTTGCCCATGGCACATGGAACCATTCTTGATAGCAAGCAGTGTGCAAATATTGAAGGGGAAAAGAAGAAAATGGAAGGTGTTCCATATGCTTCTGCGATTGGTTTCATCATGTATGCCATGTTATGTACTAGACCTGATGTTTCGTATGCTCTTAGCATGACGAGTAGATATCAACAGAATCCAGGAGAGAGTCACTGGGCTGCAGTAAAGAACATTCTTAAGTACTTGAGAAGGACTAAGGACATGTTCTTAATATATGGAGGACTGGATGAGGAGCTGTCAGTTAAGTGTTATACTGATGCAAGCTTCCAGACTGATCGTGATGACTCAAGATCACAAACGGGATATGTTTTCATTCTGAATGGTGGGGCTATTACTTGGAAGAGCTCTAAGCAAAGTGTGGTTGCTCAATCCACCTGTGAATCAGAATACATTGCTGCATCGGATGCTGCAAAGAAGGCTGCCTGGATGAAGAAGTTCATTACTGATCTCGATGTTGTGCCTAGCATAAAGAAACCAATCGAGATACTGTGTGACAACACTGGTGCCATTGCTCTTGCAAAGGAACCAAGGTCACATCTGACCGCAAGGCATATACTCAGGAAGTTCCACTATATTAGAGAAATAGTAGAACGTGGAGACGTCGTGATGAACAAAGTTCATACAGATCTAAATCTGGCTGACCCTTTTACTAAGCCTTTACCTCAAGCTAGACATGAGGAGCATGCTGGAAATATAGGGCTTAGAGTTGTTAGACAATGGACATGATCTGTAATTAGTATTGGTGTTTTATTTTGAACTATGACAGTTATGTTGAATGTTTATTTGATTTAATGGGTTAAATGCAAATTTAAATATTTATTAAATGTGTTCATTATTTGTATGTATTATCCTTGAATAAGAGTATTCTAAATGTCCGTAGTCGATCAAATTACATGGGAATGAATTTGAATGTAAGACTATTGTGAATTGAGATGGTTGTATTCATGAGATGAATAGCTCAAGGGTTTGAAAATCATAATTCACAGATATCATTAGGGAATGATATTGGATGTAACTCGCTTCAAAACGATCTCCATGGATCAGTGTCATGAGATGTTTTGATATTGATATGTTTAATCTATCCTTTTTCCTAAGGCACATATTAAACTATATTGATCAAGGACTATCTTTGATGTTATCTTACACTATCCTGAAACATGGGTACCAATAAATGTAGCGTTGGGAGAAATTCGAGATTAAGTGGGAGCTGTATGACGCTGATGGAATTCTGTACTTCTATATGATTAGAAGTCTAGACATTCTGGCGCCCTCGTAAAACTCAAACTGGTATAAACGCGTGGCCACGCTCGGACTAAGGTAGTTCGTTAAACCATTTTGGGTGCAATGCGATGCAGCAAGGCGTCCAACTCTACGCACGCTGACTCGTTTAATTAAAATCGTTCAAGTGGGAGATTGTTGGACATATGGTATGTCCGATGTAATTAAAAGTCGAGGTCAACGTAACCCGACCCGGTACGATCCGAAGAGTTACACGTTGGTACACGAATCAGATAAGTTCACGCGTTGGTGAATTATTATTTATGAAATAATAATTGTTTTAGTCTTGAGGGACTTAATATTAATAAGATTAATATTAAGGAGTATTAAGATATTTAGCAAGGGGGTTTATTGCAAGTTGTTGTCTTATAAAAGGAGAGTTAAGGAGTAAACCCTAAACACACTTTTATCAAAACAAATAATCCCTTGCCTCCCTCTTGTGATTAGCGGCCGCCACCCAAGGAAAGAAGGCCGCCGCCTTCTTCTTTTGTTCGGCCATCAACCACCACAAGCCACCACCTTCCTTCTTGCAAGTGTTGCTTCCCGGTTGGTTCGTGCACGGTGTGAAGTTCCTACTAGCGAGGATTCGTTGTAACCCGCGTGTTACAATTCCGGTGTAGTCGTCAAAGGTTGATCACTAAACCCCCTATGGTTGTTTTATTATTCATTTGTTTATACGCGTTTAACTGAGATCCTGATTGGGAATATTTTATTAATCGGATTAATAAAATTAAATACATATTTATTCATATAAATCGGCTAATATTATATAATGTATATAATCGATTTTTCTAATAAATATAAACGGCTTCCGCTGTGTATACGATACCATGATTCCCAACAGGTTGTTTGTACTTATGGCATTAGAGGCGATATTATTAGCCTTCGTTCAATCTCTCCACCGGAGCACCAACGTTCGATCTGACCATTGTGCACCACTGTAGGTAATTTTCTTTCATAAAAAATCTTCGGTTCATCATATCAGTTACGCTAACAACTCTCAGTTTCTTATTTTAGGGCTAGGGCTTCAATTGTTAGAACTAATAGTATCTTGCCGTGGTTCTAGTTTTGTTTTATCTGAAATTGAGATGAAACAAGATTAATAATGCTTAGCTAGGTCCGTATGTATACATCTATTTATACTATATTATAATGTATGAGAGAGGAGCAGTTTAAGATATCCAAAAGTTAAGAACTTATTTTTTATTAATAACCTTGAAATGAGGGTAAAGTAGTCATTCATATATTATTTACATTTGAGTACCCTATTTTAGTTACACTTTAATCCCTTAAACTTACTTAACTTTTGTTTATTTAAATTATAGTTATACTTCTTTTCCTTATTTTATGCAAACCACTCCCCATGATTTTTAAATAGTCATATTTTTTTTTTCATACGTTGAAACTTTTATAAAAAAAAAATTTACATCATAATAATAAGCATTTTATTATCTTTAATTTGAGTATACTATTGCTATATTTTTTATTTTAAAAATCTTTATGTGCTACATGATTAAGAGTGTCTAGGAGTGAGCCATAATTAAACCGTTCACCGAAGCCAAACCAAAAAACAGACAAACTGAACCAAAATCTGTTGAAAACTGAAAGCATCCGATTTAACTTAAAGTCGGTTATCGTTTTCTTTTTGTACCCTAAGTTAACCGAAGTTAGTTAAACTGAAACGGACCCATTCATATATTCATAACAACGTACCCGCACAGTTGGGTTAGGTTCAGTTCGGTTATAATCTTCAACCGAAACAATTGTCGACATTATCGGTTTATTGATCTTATTAACCAACCGGTTAATTGGATCGGTCTATTTGGTTAGATTGTCGTTTTTATATCGGTTTAGTTAATTTTGGTTAATAACCAAAGCCAAACTTTGGTTAAAATTTTACTTAGAAGCATATGAAATAGAGGTATAAATACATGTAATGGATGTATAAAAGATATAAATGTATAAATTGTTCAGTTTCGGTTTGTTAATTTTGGGTAACTTAGGGTACAAAAAAACGATATTATGTTAACTCGATTTTTGTTAATTTTCAGCTCGGCTTTGTATGTTTTTGTTCGATTTCTGTTGAGGGTTCAATTATTATTGACCCCTAGATATTTTTAATCACGTAAAAAATCAAAATTTTAATTAAAATTATATAGCAAATTATGCTCTAATATAGTTTGAAGCTGAGTAGATAAGTTTTTGAATTATAGTGTAGAGGGAGATTTAAAATTTTAAAATTTGAATAATTTATTCTCGTCACTTATTCCTCTTTTCTCCGTATTTCCTTCAAAGTCATCTTCTTTGTCCCTGGCTTCATGCAAACTCTATGCCTCGCTATAGAGTTCATGGATTCTGTTGAATAGTAATTTTCAGCTTATATGTCAATTTTGTATTTGTAATTTTTTAGATCTCATTCCATTGAATAGTGATTTCAATACTTCATCACCAAGCTCATTTCTATCATGTTCCAGTAGTATAACTTTTGTATTTGTCATGTTCGTGTTTATGTTTATTCATTTAAAACCTAAACGAACAGTTCATGAACGAACATAAACGGCCGTTCATAAACATAATATATGTGAACGATTTTGTATTACTAAAAAACCCAATTAGTAATTGGTTATATATGTATACAAGTAGCTAAAGCCCTTTTTATGTTTATATTCATGTAAATATAACTACTTATGTAATTAATAAACTCAAATGAACATAAATAGACGTTCACGAACATAAATGAGCGAACACAACATTTGTTCATTTAACTAAACGAACACATTTTTTCTTCATGTTTGTTCGTTTATTAAATAAACAACATAAACGAACTTTTCGCCGAACAAGTTCACGAACAGTTCATGAACATTCAGTTCGTTTACAGGCCTATTTATACATCTATATCATAAATTTATACCTCCATTCTATGTACTTCTAGGCAAAAAAAAAAATAGCTAAAATTTGGTTTTTGTTATTCACCAAAATTAACTAAACCAAACTACAAACTGATAATCTAACAATACTAACTGAACCAAGGAACGGATTGTTTTATAGGATTGATTAATTAATGACTCTGATTTTAATTAGTTTCGGTCGAGGCTAATAATCGAACTGAACCGAACCATACACACCTTTAGAAATGTATGTGTTTCCCGCTGCATCGCGCGGGCAATCTACTAGTACTATATTATAATGCATGAGGCAAGGGTAGTTTGAGACACCCAAAAGTTAAGAACTTTATTTTCATTAACAACCTTAAAATGAGGGTAAAATAGTCATTCAACCACTTTTACACTTTGATACCTCATCTTAATTACACTTTAATCTCTTAAACTTTACTCATTTTTGCTTATTTAAATTATAGTTAAACTTCTTTTCCTTATTTTAAGCAAACTATCCCCTTATTATGTTTAAATACTCATATTTTTTTCATAAGTTTATAGTTTTATGAAAAAAAAAAATACATCATACTGATGAGCATTTTATTATTTTTAATTTGAGTATAGAGTATTGCTATTTGTTTTAATTAAAAATAATAATGTCTTTTTGCACCCTTAGTTATTAAATAATATCTAGGAGTGAGCAATAACTAAGCCGTTCACCGAAGCCCAACCAAAACACAAACAAAATTGAACAAAATCAATTAAAAATTGAATTATCCAACATCTGATTTAACTTATAATCGGTTATCGTTTTCTTTTTGTACCCTTAGTTATCCGAAATAAGTCAAACTGAAACGTAACCATTCATATATTCATAACAATGTGCCCGCGCAATGTAGTAGGGAACACAAACATTTATAATGGTGCATGGTTCGATTCGGTTCAGTTCGGTTATTAGTCTCACCCGAAACAAAAATCGACATTATCGGTTTATCGATTTTATTAACCAGTCGTTTAATTGGTTCAGTCTATTTGGTTACATTATCATTTTTAGTTCGGTTTAGTTAATTTTAATTAATAACCGAAACCAAACTTTGATTACAATTTTTGCTTAGAAGTCACTACTAGAAAAAAGCCCTATCTTGACACACATTTTATGACACGCGCTCATTTATGACACTCAAAGCGTGTGTCATAAAAAAAAAGTGTCATGGATTTTGAAATCTGGTTAATTAATGACACTTATTTTTGCGTGTCAAGAATTTAGTGTCAAGAAATAAAAAAATATGACAGAATAAGACACTGAGCGTCATTATTCTCTGTCATAAAAATTTACCAAATTTTATTTTCCCTCCCATTCATACTTTCTCTCCTATAAAACCCACTTATCTACTTTCCTTTCATTTTTCTCACACAAACCCTAGCCTCTGATTCAAAACCGCCTCCCCTCTCTTTAAACTCTCTCCCTCCAAATCACCACCACCATCACTGACGTCTTTCTCACCGGACCTCCGTCTACCGACGTCTTTTGAAACAAATATATAAAGAAAGTTGTAAAAGCGAGAAGAAATTGTCAGGTTCAGGGTAATCTACGGCGAAGATAGGTTTTATAATATGTTGGGAGCATGATTACAGTTTGGATGAAGTCATAACGGAGAAGATAGGTTTTATAATCCAGCAAAAGCGAGAAGAAATTGTCACTCCGACGTCATCTGGACCTGAGAACCGAGCTGTGCCTAAACCGTTGAAACTAGTTTCGGCTGAGCCGCTAGTGACGTCACCGGTGTGTAATCTAGAATGGTATTCAGAATCCATTACACCTTCTGTTCCTGCTCAGTATCCCTCAAAGGTTTATTATTGTTATTGTTATTGTTATGATTATGATTTTTGTTTATTTTTTCAATGCAAATTTGTTGTTTGTTTACAGAAAAGATGTGAATTGTTTGATATTTTCTTATAGTTTATTAATTGACTTTTAGAAGGTTAAATCATCGATTTATAGATTAATAACCGATTGGTATGCCTTATAAGCAATACATACTTGAAAATCAAGGAATTTATGGAGTTCAACACTTGAACGTGCAATCACTATTAAAGGAATATGTTTTTTGCTTGCTTGTTGCTTTATGTTTAGTTCACTGGATTGGGTTGCCGTTTTTATAGGTTAATGATGGATTCGCTATGACTTGTAAGAAATACATACCTGCAAATTAAATGATTTATGTTGATTTTTGTGTTACAGAGAGCAATGGGAGGGTGGAGAAATTGTGATGATCACTCCATCACTTGGTATGTTTTTACTTATATGTCTTATTATTATTATTATTATTATTATTATTATTATTATTATTATTATTATTATTATTATTATTATTATTATTATTATTATTCCTTTTTTTTTAAATTGAAATGTTGGGTATATGGTTTGTTTTAGTGGGGATTATATGAAGAAATGATCACTCCAGGTATGTTCGTAAACAGAATTTGTTATTCATACTTGTGTCTTCTTATATACTAAATTAAAGAACTGTTTAATTTTTCTGACAATACTTAACTGTGTTTTTATACAGGGTATATTACCATCGAATGGTGTTGGCATCTCGCTGCTGCGCGTAGGCTCATGTCACGTCATCCACATTGCGGTACACTGTTAGTTCTTTCGTTAATATTAATTACGCGGTTACACAACTTTAAGAATAACTTTTACCATTGAAATTCATTAAAGATTGTTCTGGATATGGCCAGGGTGCACCATGGGCCACGGGCAGAGCCAGGGCTCGGTACAGGTACAACATAGCCCCAATATGACGCTGCAGGGTAAAACGTCATAGGAAAGTCCGGTGGACAGAAGTGGGACCCATTTGTGGGGTCCATGGATATGGCCAGGGTGCACCAGGAATACATGGCACTTGAGGCGAAAACTCATGGCGGTTTGCATATCAGTTGCTCGTGATCGATTTGTGTTATCATCATTACTTGAATTAACCGGGATTACCAATTCCTCTGTCTTACGGAAACCATCCTGTCTCATCGGTTTCTCTGCAATTTTCAAATTAGAAGCCAAAGATTCACACAGAGGAGCATCCGAACCAAATGTAAGGCAGTACCATTGGGTTTAAGTAGTGCATGATTCAGATCACCAGGAAGAGTTTCTCTTACGGTTATCTGACGATACTGAGTAGCCAAATATTTATTCTTACGTCATCCAGCGCCCACAGGAACATTCCTCATTGCCCTGCCAACCGTCCAGTATCGTTGACAGCTCTTGCAGAAGTGACGAGGTTGATTAACCGGATTTATTCTCATAAAAAGGATCAAGCGTGCCATTTAATTAATAATACATATGGGCTTTCAACCTACAGTGGTACCTCTAATTACTATCAGCGGTTTCAGTTCTACCGTTTCTCCTAAGATGAGAACCCACAAGATTTCATGATTTATTAAGGTATATTAAGAACAATCCTAGGACCTTTCAAAGCTAGCTGGGCCTACCGACACATCTTAAGCAAACACGCTTTCAATCTATTTATTTTCTCATATATATAATATTTTGAAAACCAAAAATCCCAATTTTTCTATCATTTTCCATATAAAATGCACAAAAGATCAAGGACATTTTTCAATTTTTAAATTTTTTTTTTTGGATTTTTATAATTTTTTAATTTTTTTTTAATTTTTGTAATTTATTACTCAAACTACCTAAAAATAAAAACGAAGCTTCCATCCCCACACTTGAACGACACATTGTCCTCAATGTGAGAGTAAGACAAAAATAAAGCAGAAAAAAATACAACAAAAAAGGAACAGACTCCCTTGGATATAAACGATATAGCTGCAGGCGATCTGATGATGTCCTTCTAAACCAGGCCGTATAGCATTTCATTTGCGGCCTTTGACTCAAACTTGAAAGGCAAGATGGTGGAATGTGGTGGATGATGGTAAAACATGTGGTGAAATGGCGGTGGAAGAAAACCGGGTGGAAAATAACTTTTTTCTAATCAACTCGCACAACGTGAAGGACAGTGGTGATCTCAACATGCAGCACGAGCGAATAAAATATAACTTTCCGGGGTAATTACGCCCAGGCTCTTCGCATTACACCAAGGACCCTTTTTTCACAGAAAGTTAATCAAATTTAATGTTTAGAAAAAAAAATTCTTTTATTATCCAAACCTCCACCAAAAATCCCAATCATATAAACATATAAATAAATACCTGGGATTCGCTCATGATGTGAGCTGTCCTTACCAAACAAACACAAAAACCTGCAAAACAAAACAAACACAAACCGAAAACAAAGAAAAAAAATCTAATCCTAGAACTCTACAAACTCTACAACTCGGACGCATCCAAGTGTGCCTATGCATCAATTACTTTAGCATCGGGTGGCTTCTCCTTGCAATACAAACCACCCCAGAAATCATACACCTTCAACACCTCTTCTTTTCTCTCGGGATCTTTCCTATTCCTATACCTACCCGGTAAATTCATCCACCAATTAACCACACTCACTGTCTCTTTCTCCTTCCCCTTTCTCCTCCTACTCTCAATCTCCTTAGGGATTAATTTCTTCAACTCATGATCCAGATAATCATCTATAGCCTGTAACTCATCTAACAAATCTCCTCTCATCCTAGGCTTAATCCCAAACTCAACCTTCTCTTCCCCCACACTTATGCTCAACTTACCCTCTCCCATGTCTACTACAGCTCTAGAAGTAGCCAAGAAAGGATGACCTAAAATCAATGGCACGCCATCATCCTCAGACATATCTAACAATACGAAATCCACAGGAAACACGAAATTGTCCAACTTAACTAAAAGATTCTCAATAATACCACGAGGGAATTTGGTGGACTTGTCCGCCAGCTGGATGTACATGCGGGTGGGCTTAAGTTCTCCTGGGTCTAGTTGCTTATAAATGGAGTATGTCATTAAATTAACACTAGCACCTTAGTCAGCAAGAGCATTTTTAATGGACTGGTCACCTATGGAACATGGAATGATAAAACTACCAGGATCATCCATCTTAAATGGCAACTTATTCTGCAAGACTGCAGAACACTCCTCACTCAAACTAACTTGTGAAAGTTCCTCAAGCTTTTTCTTATTAGCCATGATGTTCTTGAGGAACTTAACATATTTAGGCATGCTCTGGAGGATTTCTATGAAGGGTAGGATCACCTTAAGTTGCTTAATAAGTTCAATATATTTATCATATTGGTGATCTATCATATTCTGCAACAACCTACCTGGATAAGGAGCAGTGGGCTTATACACTCTAGCGGGCTCTACCTGCCTCTCACTCTCTCTATCCACCACTACTCTCTCAGAAGGACCCTCACTGCTAGACACAGGATTGGATGTAGCTACTCTAGAAGGTGTCCTAGCAGCTGTCTCTAACTCTATCTCCTCGTCTACCGGTTCCTCTTCGTCCTCAACCGGTATCTCTACTCTCTCAGTCACAACCCTACCACTACGAGTGCTCAAAGCCATCGATGTACCCTTAGGGTTCTCCTCAGTGTTACCAGGGAAAGTACCAAGTGACCTAATAGAGAGTTTCTGTGAAATATCTCCTACTTTTCTCTCTAGGTCTAACAAAGTATTCTGCTGGTTCCTAAGCATTAGGTCATGCTCCTTAAGTTTCTGAGTGGTTTGCTAGTCTTTTGCAACCAGCTGAGTGAGCATCTGACTCTGACTAGCTATCATCTCCTCTATCCTCTTCAAACTAGACCCTGAACTATCACCTATTTCTCCCCTATCAGACCTCCACCCAGAATTAGATTGGTTCCTCCACCCCGAGTTATAATTATTACCATTTCCCCGGTTAGAACTCCCCAAACAATCTACATGCTCACGGTTTCCTACTGGGCAGTCTATGGTGTCGTGTCCACCCCTACAAATCTCACACTTGAGTGCGCTCATCTTAAGCGCTTTAACCTCTCTCGCTAAAGACTCTATAGCAGCAGCATACTAGTCTCAGGAGTGACCTGATGAACACCTCTAGTAGTGGAGGAGGTAGACCTAGTAACTGGGATGGAATCCCCGTGGGCTGGGTTTTGCTGTTCAGCTAGAGCAAAACTCTCAAACATGTCCTTACACTCATCAGGGTCTTTTTTTTTTATCCATAATGTGTCCCCCGGCAGCAGTGTTAAACATCTGCCGCGTAGCATAAGTAAGGCCATTGTAGAATTTCTCTACAAGGGCCCAATCAGAAAGTCCATGCTAAGGACACTTGTTCAACAAAGTGTTGAACCTCTCCCAGGCCAAGTGGTATGGCTCGTCTGGATCCATTCGAAAGGAGTGGATCTGATCCCTAATGCGAGCGGCCTTAGAAGGAGGATAATATTTTTTCAGAAACTTGGTCTTCAAGTCTTCCCAGGTAGTGATGGAATCCCGGGGAAGAGTATTCAACCAAGTGGCAGCACGCCCAGACATAGAAAATGCAAAAACTCTAAGATAGATCGTGTCTGGGGCGAAACCTATCAGACCAAAGGTGTCACAAATGTGCACAAAACGAGACAGATGGCCTGGAGCATCCTCATCATCCAGGCCATTGAACTGGGCGGTATGGGCGATGGTGTTGATGACGTGTGAGGGGATCTGCCAAGTGTGGTTATTGGGCATGGGAGTCTGAGTAATTGGAGTTCTCACTCCCGTGGCTCCCTCACAGGCCATCTGGTGGACAGTACGTCTAGGTGGTGGTGGTTGAGCGTCGCCCATGATAGTAGCAGGGAGAGAAAAACGTACCTTTTTGGTTCGGTTGATAGCACGACGTAGTTCCCTCCGAATGTCAGCAATGTCGCGCTCGGGCTTTGGTATGATCGGCTCAGATGGTCCCTGGGAACGAGTACGTGGCATAAAACTGCAAGACAGATAGAAAAAAAAACGCGTAAAGAAGAACAAAAATAAATGAAATATAAACAACAAATAAAAAAACACAAAAAGAAAATAAAGACGTAAGACTCTCTAGACACGCTAAAAACCAAAAAGACTCAAATAAGACTAATTAATCAGTGACGTCCTAATCAAAGCTAATTTGGCAATCGCCAAGTGTCCCCGACAACGGCGCCAAAAACTTGATGTGCTATGTATCGTCTATAAAAACTAAACTAACCTAGACACCTAGTAATATAAAACAGACTCAACTAAATTAGACCACATGACAGGCAAGGGTACCTATCAATGCAGTATAGACTAAGTAAGTCCGAGTATCGAATCCACAGGACACTAATAGAAAACAAAACTAGACTCGACTATGACTTTACAAAATTGGTTTAAAATATGATTTTTGGGTTTTTAATAATTAATTAAAATAAAATAAAATTAAATAAATAAGGATAAATAGACAGCGAAAATAATCGAGAAAAATATCAGGATAGGAAGGCAACTACCTAGGTCAAGAATCCTACATGCAAACTCACAACTCTCGGTAATGGAAAACTGAATGGCTTACCAGATTCTAAAGATAACTCAAGAAACCCTAAGACGTGCTAGATCTCCTCCCGGTCTCACCAACACACCCGAATGAATCCTAAAGAATAAAACACTGGCTATCTAGCTTGGATTACCTCCCAGTCTCACCTCATTAAGAACGTAAAGGTACTCTAATGACTCGATCACCTCCCGGTCTCTCTAATCACAATACACCCGAAGATGTAAAGGAGTAATTTAATTGGGTTAACTATGACTTGGAATTGCAAGAAACTAAAGACAACTAGGATAGGATCACCTCCCGGTCTCTCCCAAAACCTAACACCTAAAGCTCTAGGCAACCCAACATTCCATCACCTCCCAGTCTCAAGAATGGAAGAATACCTAAGTCCTCTAAATTCTCTAAGCAAGTTCCTATGGCTTTCGTGCACAAAACCATAAACTAAGCTACGAGCACCTAGCATGTAACCCTAATAATCATTCAAACATGAAAGACAATCACTAAGACGATTATGGAACTCTCAAAAATAATAAATTAGACCTAGACACGCACACACATCATAATAAACACCAACCAAATCGTTACAAAAATATTAACCATTCAAAATAATCCATAAACCGAAAATTATAAACTTAACATGTATTCATCATTCACCTAGGTAGTAACTAAAGTTTAGCCAATAATAGTCATGACAAAACGAGAAAACATAGTCTTGGTACCAAAGTAACACATAGTCATAAAGTTTAGAACACAAAGTAGTAAACAAAAATAACCAATACTGTGTAACCTCGATCCCTAGCCTTCCTGCCCTTCAAAATAATCCTCTAAATATTTGTTAAAAGACTGCTGCTGTCCTCGTCTCTTTTGCGGCTGATTTGATCCCGAATCGAAAATAATATGTTGTATCCCAATAAAGTTCCGTTGATTTCTTCTATAATGCCTAAACCCTTTTTTTTCTTCATTAAATTCCATTTGACTTAGGGCCACGAGCCCAAGTCAACATGTTCCTATTTTTTTTTTATTATATTATTATTAGTACTCAGTTTGGGAGCTCGCTCTCGGGTATTCTTGGCTCGACCAAATTTTCTCATTTATGCTCCAACGTTTATGAATATCTGTTATCAAGTGTTCGTGCCTCAATTAAAAATTCTTTCATTTTGAGCTCATTTTCCACGAACACCTATAAAATAATAAAATAAATAAATACATAATAAAAATGACACGAAACGAACAAAACCTGTCCAAATACTATACAAAATACATACGAAAATAGATGTGTTTTGCAACACATCAACTTTAGTAGCCTTAAAAGATTTCTATAGATGTTTTGTTGGTTTATAAATATAATTAGTCTTTTGTAACTATGTTGTGTGCCACCTTTTAAAACTTTTGTTCCTAAGGAAAAAGTATGGTAAACATGTTAACTATGGCTTACATCTGTGCAGCACAGCTAGAAACAATCGTGCAACGCGCGATACTAGAAACCCACTAGTTTACCTTTATTTGCATCTCTTAGTTGAATATGCATATGTTGATTAATGACTATACTTTGCCTTTTGAGCTCATTTTACTCTGTAACATGTTTTTTTTTCTTCAGGTTTTGTACTTCTATTCGTGTGTTGTTATGTTATACAGGTAAGTATATATCAATTAGCATGTATTGTTCTACCTTGCAGGAGTGAAGGGACAAGTTATGCTTACACGGATGCGGATATCAATGGCATTCGTGAAGAATAGTCAAGTTATGCCGCAACCTTCATTTGCATGAAATGGAGATATAAATACGTGGAATGGATGTATAAAAGATATAAATATATGTATGTTTCAGTTTCGGCTTGTTAATTTTGGTTAACTATGGGTACAAAAAATCGATAGTAGGTTAACTCGGTTTTTAGTTAATTTTTGGTTAATTTTCAGCAACGGATATTGTTAATCACATAACATATCAATTTTTGGTGCGGTTAAAGGTTTATTTATTTTTCACTCATAGATATTGTTAATCATATAACGTATCAACATTTTTAATTAAAAGAATTGTTATACTATACTCGAATTATAAACAATAAAATGCCCGATTTTTATAATATAGTTTTTTAAAGTATTACCATATGAAAAATCATGGTCATTTACAATTCGTATTCGTAGTTGCCAGTTGGCTTAAAATAAAGGGAAATGTGTAAGTGTTATTTAAATAAACAAAACTTAACTATTAACTTTTGAGTATCTTAAATTGCACCTATCAAATATACTATATGTAGTGTAGATATCTAGGGGTGAGTAATAATTAAACATTGAACTAAAATCGAACCAAAAAACACAAGAACTTAAACAAAAGCAATCAAAAACCGAATTAACTTAAAATAGGTTATCATTTACACTTAGTTCACTAAAATAAACCAAATCAAAACATAACCAATCATATATTCATGTATTTTTAGCGTTTATACCTTTATTGCATGTATTTATACCTCTATTTCATGTACTTATAGGCAAAAAATTAGCCAAAGTTTGGTTTTTGTTATTAACCAAAAATAACTAAACCGGACTAAAAACCAAAAATCTAACCATATAAACCAAACCAAGTAACCAATTGTTTAATATGATCGATTAACTCATGACTTTGGTTTTTGTCTCGGTTGAGGCTAATAATCAAATTGACCGAATCATACACACCCTTATAAGTGTTTGTGTTCCCCGCGGCATCGCGTGGGTACCCTACTAATATGCAAAAATGGAAACCGAAGTGAATACAATCAACTATTAAGCATGAAGAACTAGAATCATGTTATCTGCACAACAACAAGTTTTAGGTTTTCACAAACTTATACGGACCATAAAGGCCTCTACAGCCCATTGAGAGTGCCAGAGCAATAAATGCTCTCTGGAATAGCTAACCTTTATGGTGGCCCGTAGAGGCCTCTAGGAACCATAGAGGGGTTGTTGTCAGTTAGCTTTAAACCCTATATGAGCTGTAGAGGGCTATACGACCCGTATATAATACGAGGTACGATGTAATGAGTGAATAGACTGACTTGCGGGTTGTTAGTATGAAAAAACAACACATCTACGGCCCGTAAAGGGCTTTACGATCCATAGATATCTTATGGTTGGGTGCATTTAAAACCCTATACGGCCCATAAAGACCTCTAGGGGTCGTATAGTTCCAGATATAAGTGCAACTTCTGAACTTTGGCAATATAATTGTTCACGCGTATTCGTGAACTTATGATATAATTGATAATTTGATATCTTTAAAATGCCTAAACTATTATAGTTTAAGCGTTTTCTTTAAAAAACAACTTTTTTATAAAAAATAAAATAAATAACATTTTATCCAACACATCCCACACACCCATCCACCAAATCCATCCCACCCAAATATGACCTCAAAATAATCGGAGTGGCTCTATTGGACGTAGAGGCCTCTACAACCCGTAGATGACCTTCCAATAATTAGTTGTCAATCTGACTTTCAACTGAACATTGTACCTCGTACATCATACAGGTCTATGACCAATAAAGGCCTCAGGGCCATATATGGCCCTCTACGGGTGGTATTGACCAATACGACCCATATAGGGTTGTGTAGATAAAATAGAAGATTAAGTCATTAAGTGAATAACCAGAGCTGATACTTTTGTAGGCAGATCCACTACAAAGTTCAATCTAGAACTCATATGCGAATTTGGTGTCAATCCTTATAGTGGAAGTAGATGACACGAGACTGATGGTATCAACGAGTTACAAAGATGTATAGGTTTTGTAAATCGTGTTTGAATTTGTTAATTTCTTCACAAATATTTGTGTTGTGATGGAAGTCTCTTGAAAAATGTGTAAGCGTTAGCGTTTGCCGTTTGAATTTGTGGAAACAAATTTGTTTAAAGATTTGGGTATTTTGTGCATGAACACGGTTTTTTAGGTCAGTTTATTGATTGATGGTAAGAAGATGATACAGAGGGGTTGTTCCTACTCTTTTAGTTTATGGTAACATTATGTTCCCGGGTTCATTTAGCAAAAGAAACATAACGAAAATTGTATGAAATAATATATTGTTGTTATTTTTTAGGAAAGGAATTGAAGGAAATTGATGGATTTCAAAGTAAAATTCACTATTCTTTAAATAAAGACAGGAACATACCTTAAATGTGAAAATGAACTAGTATTTGCTTGTGTTATATTATTACTTTATTTTTTTTAATTGGTCTCTATATACCAAATTAAATGACATTTAGATATAATGGGTAGCGTTATCTTGAGAACACTAAATGTCATGAGAACCGTGATAACAAACGAAAAAATCATTCAAAATCAATTATTTCTTTAATACAAACCTCATTATGATTAAAATACAACATTAAAAAATTTATTTTCTTTCCAAGTAATTCATCTTTTCACACAAAAATACTCAACAATTAATTTTTTACACATATATAAATGAAACAGTTTGCACATGTATAAACGTTAAATTTACACATGTGCAAAAAACAATTTATTTTTGTATACGTTTAAATATTTACCTGTAAATTGCGTTTTTGAGATTGTATTTTAATATTAAAGATCAGTGTTAAAAGAAATTTTGAATTTGAATGGTTTTAGATAGTGTTCTCACGGTTCACACGAAATATATGTATTCTCAAATTAACATTGGCATAATTATCTACTACATCACCTGGATAAATTTTCTAGATAATGTTTATATGTTCTTTTAAGATTAGTGTTTGTTTGAACAAATTGTTAAAGATAATAAACATAAAATACAGTTGTTTATAAAAGAGAATATGGTCAAGTAGAAGAGAGGACAGTGAGAAATATTATTGAGGTGCGCTATACAAATGGATACTTAAACGTCCTATTTCGATGGCACTGAATCGATACTCTAAAGGATATTAGAATTGGAAATAATATCACCAATATCAACACAGAAATCGAATAGGACAAAGATCAACTCATATTTTCTTCGAAGCCAAACAAGTGTTATACATCCAAAAACCTTCTCAAGAAGACATAAACAATAACCATCGGTTGGTCGTCAACAATGTAAATCATAATAAAAATGGGATTTATCGTTAAACAACGGTTGCGTCGAGAATATTCAAAATTTTGACAATGACTTAGTCGAAGATCTTGATTTCCTTAACAACAACTCTTCATCTAACAGTATACTTTTTGTCAACCTTAATCAATTTTCAAAAATTGGGATTTTCAAGACTACAAGTGAAGTTTTATCTGCCAACAGTTACCGTCAATGAAGTGATTGAGGGTTAGATTGATTATGATGAGGATGATTTTGATTATCACACAAAGGGGTTTGAGATAGACATTTGAACTATACATTTCATGAAAAAACACATTTCTGGATTTAATGACACAAAAAAGTGTCGTTGGCGGTGTCATAAATTTAACATAACACATATTTATAGGTCATATGAATATGACACGCGTTTATAACTCTCTTTTTGACACACGTTAATGACATACCTTTATAACACAAATTTATGACGTTTACTGTCACACCCTCAAATTTCCACTGCGGAGTTTACACCGCAAGGCGCGTGACATACTAGGATCCCCATAGCCATTAGTTCCAAGAACGAATCTAAATGCCCAAACCATTTAGTTCGTTTAAAAAAAAATAAGTTTAATGTTTAACCAAAAAGTTTAAAGTATTGCGGAAGCGTAAAGAAAGTATCAAAGTAAAACATCATGCGCAAAACACCACGCCCAAAACCAAAGTAATGTAAATAATTCAAAACAATTTTAATAATTGTTTAACACCCTAATGACACCAATGATGCATGACCTAACATGCTCCGTACCTAGCGTCCTGCAAAAACATGCTAGCGTGTGTCAACATAAAGTTGGTGAGTTCACAAAGTAAGGTAAGTCAGAGTGTAGGTTTCCAAAAGTTTAGGTTTCCCAAACCGTACGTGTAACCAACAAACAAAACCACTAGTTCAACGTATGCCAAGGTTAGCTAACCCATTCATGATAACTAAACAATGAGATACCGAATTGCTATTTAAATAATGCACTCACCCTGTGAGTTGGTTTTTGCGTCCTATTATTGCCTATCAACAATGATAAAAATCTAGGGTTGTATTTCACGCACAGCTCCCAGCACGGTGTGAGGTTTGTTAAACCTAATAGCGCTATCAACTAGTAACTGGCATGCCATAACCCGGCATCTCATTCGATAAATAGTGAAGGACTTCCTTGATAGTATGCAGTTTAGTTCATCAAGGACAAAAGGTGTGAAACTTGTAAAACCCGATCCACACAAGGAATCGAAAAACCCAACCCACACAAGGAGTCAAAACCCGACCCACACAAGGAGTCAAAGCACCCAAAAACCCAGGATGTAAAAGTAGTCCCAAACCAGACTAGAAAAGTTAAATGATTTGTTTCAAACCCGAGACGCATGCTTTTGAGAAAGAGTAGTGAAACTCACCTGAGGTTGCAAAGCTAAAATCCAAATCTGTAAGTAATAGGAACTCGCTACTGACTCCCTATTATATGTGTCAATACGTGAGTACATGTATATACACAACACACAACAAGACTCGTTTGTCCAAGACATCCAATGATGTGAAAAGTTGTTTAAGTGAAACTAATGTTCTATATGCACAAGTTACCCTACGAGCCTGTTGGTGAATACTATGTTTATCTCAGTTATACACGTCATATACATCTCATACAAGTGTACATACCGTTCAAGTCATAAGTAAGTGTGACACCCACCGAAATCACAGGTCATATCCGTACACTTAGCTACATGTTTACCGTGTGCATTGCATTACATGTTAACATTTGCATCATAGTTGGGCTATACAGGGTTCCAACAGGTCAATCTCAAGGAATACAGCCCAACAGTAGACACACTAGTTAACACAAAGCCGCACTTAGTTGAATAATTCATGATATATTCTAGGGAATCCATGCAATTGAAGAAGAATTCCAACTTGTTACCCCAACAAAAACAAACAATATATGTTCATCTACATGAACTATCCATATACATTGTCCAACAAGAACAATTAAACTCTAATTAACTTGTGTACAAGGGTATTAATTTTAATACACATACATATGTACATCCATAGACAAGTTAATGTTTAGCAAGATCCAAATTATATATATATATATGTATATGTATATATGTATATATGTCCACGATCACACATACAAACATCACCAAGATTTCCATGTTTTACACTTCAATTTCCCATGAAAACACTAAAGTAGAACAAGGAACACACACTACCTTATTCCTACACAAATTGACTTCCAAAACCATCAAAAACACTATGTAGGAATCAATCTACACACATGAATATACCTTGGGAATGAACAACTCATCTTACCCACACATACGTACATACATACGGCCAACATACACACTCACCACCAACTCACCATTCTTATCCAAAGCACACCACACATCCATGCCTTATACTAACATGGAAACAACACAAATCATATGAACCTCAAGACCAAGTTGACTTGCCACAAAACTTCTTTTGTCTCGTTGTTTTCAGCCCCCAAGAGTCCTCAAAGAACTGTGCACACAATCCCCTAGAATACTAGTCAACTACTTGCACTAGAGTGGCAAAAACATACAACCCATGATCTTGCACACATTGTCAACCTTGCCAAAACATTTTGCCCCTTCCCCATGATAATCGGCTGCTACACCACCCCTATATACCAAATCAAAACCTCAAGCCAACTCTTTACTCTTACAATACCTCTAGTGGAATGCACACCAAGAGAGCAAGGCATTGACCTTCCACAATTGTGAACCAATGAACCCATGGCCTTCCTCCCACCTTTGGCTATATATAGAGCATAGGAGGGACATGAGAATCACACCACAACTTCACAAAACTCTCTAACACTTGAACACTCTTTTCCTTTTCCCTTGTTTATAACTGGCCGAACACCACCACCCTTAAAAGGGCTTTATTCGATCACCTACCATCAACCTTCGGGAATCACAAGCCACTAGCAAGCCTCTAGGAGTAATTTGGAAGGAAGTTAGCTTATTTCTTTGATGTTATCGGCTATATACACGTGAGGTATAACATCCGAACTATTTTCCTTCTTTATACACCCTTCGGTTACATGTAGTGGTCACCCGAAGCAGACACACACACTCATACACCCCCTTAACAAATGGTTTTTCAAGTATAACTAACTTAGACACTCAAGTTTTATGTTAAAAAGTTCAATGTTTAGCTTATGTATACACACATACGTACATTGGTACATACACCTTGGAACACATGCATATGGACACATACGAGCACACACACATACATATAGATGTATGCATGCGTTATGAGGCCAAGATCCGGCCCAAGAATAGCGAATTTCACTTAATTTTACAACATACATCATGGTTAGATTTATAAACATGTGTTAAGAACAATAAAAACATGTGTTAACAAGCTTAACACAAGAGTTTTCTTGAAAACATATGATATGCGAGTATCTACAAACGCAAAACACCAAAATGTGTTGTTTTTATGCAAAAATGTTGAAAGATATGTCCATATGCCACCCTAGACTTACATAACTGAGACATAAGTAACACTCGGTAACATTTAGTAAGACAAAGCACTTGTTTTACCAAAAATAGACTAAACATCATCACATTAACGACAACACGAACATTTCTGACACATAAAGTGTGTGACACACGTGGATAGTGGTACAAAAACCCCTAGTCCACAAGTGTTGCAGTCGGGTGAACAGTTGCATGTTAGTTAGAACAAAATATTAACCTAAGATGCCTTTATATGAACTTAGGGCATCCCAGACTAGACATTCAGTGCCAGATCCAGTTCAGTCTAGCATTTAGACACCAAGTGTGTGTTCACTGCCCTTTTTTACAGTTTTTACATTTTTTCGGGGGAAAAACATGCGTATAGTTTTCTGTTACAATACATGAATATTATGAGAACATGAGACATTATGGTTTAGGATCCATTAAGCCCTCGTGTCATACATCATACCATAACCATTAGCTATGGACTTAGCCATGAAACACTAGGATAGATCTATTGGGTTAACACCCCCACTCTTGGTCAGTTGCTCTGATCGGATGGCAGATATCAAAAGAGTGCTTGTATTTCACATTATTTCATTGTCTTTAGTGTACAATGGGCGAGGCACAACAAGTCAAGGTTTGGTTATGGGCTCATGTCAGATCACATATTGGTTATTGCCTTAGCTAAGCAATGATTTAGTCAGTTTTGGATTACATGTCCATCATGTAGAAAACCCATGAACTCACCAACTTTCTGTTGACCCATATTTCCTTTAATGCATGTTTTTCAGAAATTAGCATGGATAATGGAACTTGCGGGGGTCGCGTGCGAGCATTTGTGGGATACCTTCTTTTGGACCGTTGGGTTGTTGTCCTAATACTAGACATTCACATACAACGGTTTTGATTTTTTAACAATTAACTCTATGTAGAACAAATCTGATTGTTTAATGAAAGTTCCCGCTTTATTTTAATCAATACTCGTGTGACCTTTGTGCTTGGAAATCTTTCAAAGTCGCACCCCGCGTTTCTGCCAAAGCGGGGTGTGATAGATTGGTATCAGAGCACGAGGTTATAGCGAACTGAGATTCTTTTAAGTCAAACTATAATCTAAACAAAAATTAATTTCGATATGTTTTCCAAGGAAAGAAACACAACGCGTATCCCGACGCGCTACGCAAGTTCCATGCTAGTTACATGTCTCACACATTAGTAGATATACTGAGTACACCACATGATTACTGACACGCATGTGTGTTCATTGATTTCCAGGATCATGGCACACCAAGATGACCCTATCATTCTTTCGGATTCTGAGGAGGAGGTTGTTTCGGATAGCCCTCCAGCCGACGTTCTTCAGCAGGGTTTTGAGCTTGATTCTAGTGACTCGGATGTCAAGGACGATCAGATGCAGATTGATTACGCTGTATCGAACGATGATGATGTCGTACCTGCAGTTGAGGCACAGGAGGAAGAGGATGCACCCTAGCAGTAGCCAGAGCCCTGGGTGCCGTCCTTTCGACCATATCGCCCATGTCCGGGCGGGGCGCGTATGATGTACACCCCCGGAAGAGATTACTCTCTCCACCGGCTCCTATCGCTCCAGCCGAGGCTCCTTCCCGAATGATCCCGAGCCTTCGGCACCAGCCAATCCCCAGCCACCACCTCTAGAGGACCTAGAGCCACCCAGAAGGAAGCTTCTCCGTAGATCCTAGGCTCGTAGGAGGACCTATTTGCCGACTGTTGATGGATTCCTAGCTTACTCTGACGAGGACACTGACGGCGAGGCTCCCTCTATCTTTGAGACTAGAGGTCCATCTCAGCCACCCTCAGATGCCCCACTACCTTCCGGCTTCGAGTCAGCTCCTGTATGCAACACATACTACTACGTCCATGACATGATTAGGTGTCCCGACACGGAGGTAGCAGTGTTGTGTGGGAGGGTCCAGGGGATTGCAGTGCGAGAGATCCTATTCTCTACTGACTGTCTGAGTTGGGTACACATGTTCACGTGGCTGAGCAGAGACGCGCCACGAAAGAGGAGCATGTTGTCGAGTTAGAGGCTAGATTGGATGACATCGAGGTGAGGATGGTCGCTGCCGTCGCAGTTTTATCAGCTGCTTTCCCACCCCCCGTCCCCGTAGGATTTCTTCGTGTTATGTGTTGACTTATTAATTAAAACTTGTAAGGCGGTATGCCAGTATTGTTGATTATTGTAAAACATGAAACTTATTTAGTAGGTTTAATTATTAATCAGAAAATTGCTATTGTGACTTCATATGTTGTTATTGTGATTGTTCCATGCATTTGTGGGTTGGTGTGTCCTTTGTGATGATATCATAGTTGTTTTCTTGGTGCATAGGATGACAATATTATACAGTGATATGTGTCTCATTCTTTTAATTGTGTGTATTAGAAGAATATGCCTCCCAAAAGAACTACTCGTTCGACTTCTGAGGAAGAAGCTTTTCCGACCACCTCAGCGGACCTAGCCGGGGTAATCGCAGAGGCTATTGCGCAACATGAAGCGAACCGCGCCGATTCAAGCAGCGGTTCGGGCGCTGCAGGCCGACGCAGAACCCAGGAACCTGAGACTGGTAAAGCTTTTGCCTATTCCTTCCTAGTCTTGATCTTATCTTATGCCGATCCTTTCATTGACGTTCCAATCTTTCTGACGCTGCAGAAGTAGAGAATCCCCTACGTGGGTGTTCCTACAAGACTTTCATGGAATTAAAGCCCTGGAACTTTCATGGGTCAGAAGAAACGATTGGTATTGTCCGATGGATTGAGAAAACGGATTCTGTGCTCGACATAAGTGGTTGTGCCAAAGACTAGAAGATCAAGTACGTCACCTGTACCTTCCAGAACGAGGCACTGACATGGTGGAACCTACAAGTGCAGACCTTGGGTCGCGAAGCTGCCTACAATCTCTCTTGGGTCGAGTTGAAGTCGATGCTGATGGACAAGTATTGCCCGCACAGTGAGCTGCAGAAGTTGGAGACCGAGTTCTAGAATTTGTCCATGATTGGTGCGAACATCACGGCTTATACCACTCGATTCCATGAGCTTTCTCATCTAGTTCCACACATGGTTACCCCTGAGTACAAGCGGGTAGAACGATACATCTGGGGACTTTCTCCTAAGATTCGTAGCATGGTTACCACCGCTGCCCAGCTTCCATTCTGCATACTGTCACCCTTGATCACAGCCTTACCGATGATGCGGTACGCATGGGATCCCTGACCCTAAAGGAATCCGACAAGGGTGAAGGCTCTAGAAACAAGCGTAAGTGCTCCCACTCCAGGAAAGGGAAAGGTGCAGAAGGCGATTCTCGCAAGAAGCCCGAAACCGTCAAAACTTTTATTGACACTGCTACTGACACTCGCAAGCCATACAACGGGCCCACCCACTTTGCGACAAGTGAAAGTACCATCACTTGGGACGCGCGACAGTATCAAATGCGAGAAGTGCAACCAGATGGGACATCTCACAGTGCTGTGTCGGGCCAAAACTGTAGTGAGTACTGATGGTAAACCAGGATATTTTGAGTGTTGTGCTACCGACCATTTCAAGAAGGACTGCCCCAAGCTGAGAGGTCAGGATCGTGGGAGGGTGTAACACCCCAACCGATGGCGGAAACATCGAGGTGTCACGTACGAATGATTGTTCAGTAGCTCATGGTAATACATATGTTTACATAATCCTTTAATACAATATTGAATTACATTAAATGTCTTGAATGAAATCTAGTACATCCAAAAATCAAATAAAGCATAAAACTTCAAATATCTTCTCATGCTAGCTCTAGACTTCAAACATCATTATTTCCTGTTGAGTTGTAAAAATGGGTGGGGGGGGTCAACTAGAAGTTGGTGAGAATACATAAGCCATGTCAAGCAATTAAGTTTAAGAATAAAAGTTTAGCAATTCATATGTCTATCGTAAGTTTAAGTCTACATGAATAAACATGGAATGTTGAATCGACATAATCAAACCTCCGACTAGTTTAGGTCCATCCCGTCATCCACGGTTCACCTTAATAATATGTTGGAACGATAACAATCACCCGCGCTCCCATAAAAGATGGTCAACGAATATAGGTGGGATTGTCAATCCAATAGATCTATTATTGAGTATCGCCGGCTTGGCCATAGCTAATGATTATGTAATGTTGAAACTTGTTGAAACTGTTGTTGTTGTCTAAATCATGAGGCATTAAAGTTTACAACTAGACATGTATGTAGAATTGCTTAAGTATAATGTTGCAAGTATAAAGAATTGCATAAACATGGTTACGTAAACTCACATTGGCTAAGGTGAATTATCCTCTAAGTGTTGTGAATGTATGCGAGGCGAATCCCAAAGACTCAACAACATAGCTAGTCCAAATTGAAGAAAACGAAAAAGAAAGAATATCAAGCTTCCAATTCGCCAATTACAAGAGCTTATATTCAAAGATTCAATTGTAGAAGTAATAGACTATAGAAGAAAGGTATGAGGGAAAGTTTAATCGGATTGAAACAATCGATTTAGAGGTGCAAAGTATAATGGGTCATAGGTGGGTTTTTATACTAGTTTTGGAGTCAATTAGCCATTAAAATTGGTCAACACCATAAAGTAAGGTTTTATGATGAATTGACTATTTGACTAAGACTTTGACAGTTTGACTAAGACTTTGACTGTTTGACTAATCAATTTAAGGAATGTGTTAAGTTTATTTTCTTCTGAAATACTACACAAGATGATAGTTGGCTCAGTTGGTTGTCACTGTGTGTTGGTTGGCTGTGGACGCGGGTTCGAGTCCCGGTCCACACAAATTTATTTTTTGGCAATTATTTCCCTAAAACTATATTATTCTAAATTCATAATATGATTATATAAGCCCGAAAGTGACTCGAAATATTTTTAAAACGTACAAAAGTTTCGAGATACAAATAATTATTAGTTTAAGGTATTTAAAACATATATTGTTTAAAACAATACATTCTTTTTATCAAAAAAAAATTAATTAGGGGAAATTCGCGATGTTACAGTCTCCCCTACTTTTAGAAACTTCGTCCCGAAGTTATTAAAAACACAGGTTTGAGGTTGATTAGGTAGAAATTAAGGTAGTTGTGGTTTGGGTTAAGGCACGACATGAATTTATAGGTAATAGAATAATTTGTTTCGAATAATTTGGAAAAGAGGTTTGAGATGTGAGTTTTAAGGATTGGATTAGGTTCGTCTGAAGTAGCAAGAAGCATAAGAATCTAGCAAAAAACTAAACTTATGTTTTAGGAATCTTATAAGAAATGCATGAATTGATTGGCTATATGAAAACCAAATGAACTACTAAAACCTTATTAGAATTTCACACTACCTTAACGTACCTGTAAATTCATGATTACGTTCCGGACCGCAATCACCAATTTACCTTACATTAGGGTTTTGTGTCCTTCTATGACTCTAAACACACATGTAAGTAATGCAAAATAACCTTGTGATTGAATCGTTTACAATGTATCCAAAAATGAGTCCAACTGTTGAGTAGGAAAAAGACTTCTACCAGTCAGTGAGTAAGAACCTCTACCGATTGTTGAGCAGGTGCGATAGCCTCTACCAGTCGTTGAGCAGGTTGTAGGGCCTCTACCGACTGTTGAGCAGGCATGATGACCTCTACCAATCGTTGAGTAGGTTATTTGGTACTCAACTAACTGTTGAGCAAGTACTTCATCCTCTACCAGTTGTTTGATTAAGTGTACCAATTATTTCACACATAAATTGCAAATTGATAATATGTACATATAAACAATCAAGTATCAAGCATAACATGCGAGTTGTAATAGTGTTGTCCTAGACAAGGTTAATGACTCTAGGTGTGTCTATAGCAAATAGTTTATATTCCATGATTTCTAGTATCAAATATTTAAATATGGTAGATAATCGAATCCTCATGTATAACTAAGGATTAAGTTTGATGCAACACACAACCAAGTTTCAATAGTTTGGTTATCATGGGTAACTAGTTCATGTTTGAGAAGGTGAAGGATATGAATTTAGTTCTTGAGAGGATGATGAAAAATCTTGAAGCAGAATCAAGGTTGTGAGAGATAGTGAATGTGAAGATAGTTGATAAAGAGTTTATTTTATAGTAAGGAGATTATGTAGCAGTGTAAATTTTGGGGTTTGGATCAAAGGTTATAATCAAGTGTATAAGAAAACATGATTGTGATATATGCCAAATATTGTAAAAATTTGAACAAGTTGAAAATGAGTGAGTGTCGATGGAGAATTTAGAGACTAGATATTATTCCTATGGATAAAAAAAAAATCTTATTTTCAAAATTGGTTTTATACATAAAGCAAAAGTTGTTAAATAGTACAAGCTAAGTGGGCTTTTGATTAAAATATTCCCGTTAGTTGGAGATTTCAAACATGACATTAGGTTTTGAAGATCAAGGTTCTATTAAGTGATTTTTAATAGTTTAAAGCATTATATAGAAAATTGTTTGTTACGTCAATAAATAAACAATTGAATTTAAGTTCGAGGACATCTTTTGACAAAAATATGTACTTTGTAAAGTTACTAGGTAATGAAAATACAACAGGATTTAGAAATCTTTAGTTTGTGCTAAGGTATGAGGTTATAGTTTTAAAAAAATAAGTAACATGTGGAGAAATGAAATAATATGATTTGGGTAGGGTGTTGAATATTTAAAAAGTGGCAAACATGGTAAGGTGAAGTGTGATTGTGAAATCCATAGATGGTTATGAAATGAGATTGATTTAAGCTGTAAAATTTTGAGGTTTTAGAGCTTAGTTTAAGGAAAGTGAGTGTAATCATTTATTCATTAATTAAAACGAATAAACGAAAACGTTGACTTATCAAAACTTCTAGATTCTAATAACATAGTGAAGACATGCTTTAGCCTATAAGTGAACACTCATCCCGAGAATTCCCAGGTAGGCATCCGGGTCCCTCGTCTGATTGGGATTTATGCGCAATGCCAGTCCTAGACAGAAAACTCAGAATACAGGCGTTCACCCTTCCAGATTGCACGTGTTCGTTATTAAAATCTAGAACTTCGACGAGATCTTCAAGGTGGTTCAGGCTAAACCTGAGGATTTGTCCTATTAGTCTATGAGTAGATCTTGTGATGGAGAACAATCTTCTTGTAGGGACAAAAGTAGGGATAAGAAGTAGGAGGGAGATAGATAATAGAAAAAAGTAGGGTTGCAAGTAAAAGGAGCAAGTACTGATTATAATCCTATGGTTATAGACTAGATTATTTTTCTAATAACCTAATTCCCTATAACCATGGCTCTGATACCAATCTGTAACACCCCAACCGATGGCGGTAACATCGAGGTGTCACGTACGAATGATTGTTCAGTAGCTCATGGTAATACATATGTTTACATAATCCTTTAATACAATATTGAATTACATTAAATGTCTTGAATGAAATCTAGTACATCCAAAAATCAAATAAAGCATAAAACTTCAAATATCTTCTCATGCTAGCTCTAGACTTCAAACATCATTATTTCCTGTTGAGTTGTAAAAATGGGGGGGGGGGGTCAACTAGAAGTTGGTGAGAATACATAAGCCATGTCAAGCAATTAAGTTTAAGAATAAAAGTTTAGCAATTCATATGTCTATCGTAAGTTTAAGTCTACATGAATAAACATGGAATGTTGAATCGACATAATCAAACCTCCGACTAGTTTAGGTCCATCCCGTCATCCACGGTTCACCTTAATAATATGTTGGAACGATAACAATCACCCGCGCTCCCATAAAAGATGGTCAACGAATATAGGTGGGATTGTCAATCCAATAGATCTATTATTGAGTATCGCCGGCTTGGCCATAGCTAATGATTATGTAATGTTGAAACTTGTTGAAACTGTTGTTGTTGTCTAAATCATGAGGCATTAAAGTTTACAACTAGACATGTATGTAGAATTGCTTAAGTATAATGTTGCAAGTATAAAGAATTGCATAAACATGGTTACGTAAACTCACATTGGCTAAGGTGAATTATCCTCTAAGTGTTGTGAATGTATGCGAGGCGAATCCCAAAGACTCAACAACATAGCTAGTCCAAATTGAAGAAAACGAAAAAGAAAGAATATCAAGCTTCCAATTCGCCAATTACAAGAGCTTATATTCAAAGATTCAATTGTAGAAGTAATAGACTATAGAAGAAAGGTATGAGGGAAAGTTTAATCGGATTGAAACAATCGATTTAGAGGTGCAAAGTATAATGGGTCATAGGTGGGTTTTTATACTAGTTTTGGAGTCAATTAGCCATTAAAATTGGTCAACACCATAAAGTAAGGTTTTATGATGAATTGACTATTTGACTAAGACTTTGACTGTTTGACTAAGACTTTGACAGTTTGACTAAGACTTTGACTATTTGACTAAGACTTTGACTAATCAATTTAAGGAATGTGTTAAGTTTATTTTCTTCTGAAATACTACACAAGATGATAGTTGGCTCAGTTGGTTGTCACTGTGTGTTGGTTGGCTGTGGACGCGGGTTCGAGTCCCGGTCCACACAAATTTATTTTTTGGCAATTATTTCCCTAAAACTATATTATTCTAAATTCATAATATGATTATATAAGCCCAAAAGTGACTCGAAATATTTTTAAAACGTACAAAAGTGTCGAGATACAAATAATTATTAGTTTAAGGTATTTAAAACATATATTGTTTAAAACAATACATTCTTTTTATCAAAAAAAAAATTAATTAGGGGAAATTCGCGATGTTACAGAGGGCTTTCGTCATGGGAGCCGATGACGCACGCGAGGATCCTAACGTTGTCATGAGTATGACAATTAGGTCAATGGTCAATGGTATGAATATTAGGTCTTAAGAAGTAGTTAAGAATTGTGCGTTAAGGTTAGGAGATCATGAGTTTAGTATCGATCTTCTGCCGATCGAATTGGGTAGTTTTGACATTGTGGTTGGTATGGACTACTTGTCGAAGAACTGCGCAGAGGTCATCTGTTTCATGAATGTGGTTCGAGTTCCATTGCCCAATGGATAGGTTCTGTCTATACAGGGGGAGCGCAAGAAGACCCCGTTGCTGAGACTGCTTGTCGAAGGACTGCCCCAAGCTGAGAGGTCAAGATCGTGGCAGGGCTTTCGTCATGGGAGCCGATGACGCACGCGAGGATCCTAACGTTTTCATGAGTACGACAATTAGGTCAATGGTCAATGGTAAGACAATTAGGTCCGAAGAAGTAGTTAAGAATTATGCGTTAAGGTTAGGAGATCATGAGTTTAGTATCAATCTTCTGCCGATCGAATTGGGTAGTTTTGACATTGTGGTTGGTATGGACTGCTTGTCGAAGAACCGCACAGAGGTCATCTGTTTCATGAAAGTGGTTCGAGTTCCATTGCCCAATGGAGAGGTTCTGTCTATACAGGGGGAGCGCAGGAAGACCCCGTTGCGATTGGTGTCGTGCATGAAGGCACATAAGTGCTTACGAAAAGGTCATTTTGCTTTCTTAGCACTTGTGCATGAGAAGAAGCCAGAGGTGAACCGGATCGAAGACATCCCTGTCGTGAGAGATTTTCCAGAAGTCTTTCCCGAAGATCTGCCTGGATTGCCACCGGCGAGGCAAGTCGAGTTTCGTGTTGATCTCATTCCCGGAGCTGCTCTCGTTGCCCGTTAACCTTACCGCTTGGCTTCATCTGAGATGCAAGAGCTGTCCGTTCAGTTGCAGCAGTTGCTTGACAAGGGATTCATCCGACCAAGCTCGTCGCATTGGGGAGCTCCAATTCTCTTTTTCAAGAAGAAGAATGGATCATTTCTTATTTGCATCGACTACAGAGAGTTAAACAAGCTTACGGTGAAGAACCGTTACCCTCTTCCCCGAATAGATGATCTGTTCGATCAGTTGCAAGGCTCCAGTTTCTACTCGAAGATTGATCTGAGGTCATGCTATCACCAGTTACGTGTTCACGAACAGGACATACCCAAGACTGCTTTCAGGACGCGGTATGGCCATTTCGAGTGTCTGGTTATTCCATTCGGTTTGACAAACGCACCAGCAGTGTTCATGGATCTGATGAACAGGGTGTGTAAACCTTACCTCGACAAGTTCGTGGTAGTATTCATTGATGACATTCTAATTCACTCGCGGACTTGAAAAAGAGCATGAGCAACATCTGAAAATGATTCTGAATCTACTCAAGGAGGAAAAGCTGTATGCCAAGTTGTCCAAATGTGAATTTTGGATTCGTGAAGTTCATTTTCTCGATCACGTAGTGAATAACAAGGGCATACATGTTGATCCGGCTAAGGTAGTGTCGATCAAAGACTGGCCTAGACCCAGTATCCCAATAGAAGTTCGGCAATTTCTAGGGTTAGCTGGCTACTATCGGCGATTCATTAAGAATTTTTCAAAGATAGCCCAGTCCCTGACAGTCTTGACTCAGAAAGACAAGAAATTCGAATGGGGAGATCCACAAGAATCCGCTTTTCAGCTCTTGAAGCTCAAGTTATGCAGCACACCTATTCTCTCACTACCAGAGGGAACATAACATCTCGTGGTCATGATTCGATTTGGGTGATTGTTGATCGTTTAACAAAGTCTGGACATTTCTTGCCGATCAAGGAAACAGACAAAATGAAGAAATTATCCCGATTATGCATCAATGAGATTATATCAAGGCATGGTGTGCCTACTTTAATAATCTCTGATCGAGATAGTCGTTTCACTTCGAAGTTTTGGTAGTCGTTGCAAGAAGCTCTTGCTTCCCGATTAGACATGAGCACCGCTTACCATCCTCAGAGAGATGGGCAGATCGAAAGGACCATCCAGACGCTGGAGGACATGCTCCGCACATGTGTAATTAACTTTGGGGAAAATTGGGATACGCATTTGCCAATGATCGAATTTTCCTACAATAACAGTTACCACACCAGCATCAAATCTGCCCCTTTCGAAGCGTGATACGGACGCAAATGTCGGTCGCTCGTTTGCTGGGCTGAAGTAGGGAACAAGCATTTTAGAGGTCCCGAACTCATCCAGGAGAAAACTGACAAGATCTTCCTGATCAGGGATAGATTGAAAGCCGCCGGAGACAGACAGAAGAGTTACGCGGACAATAGGCGCAAGCCCTTAAAGTTTCAAGTGGGTGACAGAGTTTTGCTCAAAGTATCTCCATGGAAAGGGGTTCCCAGGTTTGCCAAACGTGGGAAGCTCAATCCTAGATACATAGGTCGATTCGAGATCCTTGCAAGAATTGAACCAGTTGCATACAAACTCAAGCTACCCCAATAACTTAGTGGTGTCCACGACACGTTTCAATTCTCAAACCTCAAGAAGTGTCTTGCTGATGAGTCATTGGTTATCCCTCCAAAGGAAATCCACATCGACAAACAACTTCATTTCATAGAGGAGCCACTAGAGATAACGGATTGGAAGGTTCAGAAACTCCGTCTCAGTCAGGTCAAGTTGGTCAAAGTACATTGGAATTCCAAACGCGGACCCGAATTTACTTGGGAGTGTGAGGATCAGATGAAACGCAAGTACCCACATCTCTTTCAGGAGACCACCGGTTCAGATGACCAACACCGAAAATTTTGCGAACGAAAATCCTCTAACAGGGGGAGAATGTGACACCCGCCGAAATCACAGGTCATATCCATACACTTAGCTACATGTTTACCGTTTGCCTAGCATTACATGTTAACATTTGCATCATAGTTGGGCTATACAGGGTTCCAATGGGTCAATCTCAAGGCATACAGTCCAACAGTAGACATACTAGTTAACACAAAGCCCAGTTAGTTGAATAATTCATGATATATTCTAGGGAATCCTTGCAATTGAACAAGAATTCCAACTTTTTACCCCGACAAAAACAAACAATGCTCATCTACATGAACTATCCATATGCTTTGTCCAACAAGGACAATTAAACTCTAATTAACTTGTGTAGAAGGGTATTAATTTTAATACACATACATATGTACATTCATAGACAAGTTAATGTTTAGAAAGATCCAAATTATATATATATATATGTCGATGATCACACATATAAACATCATCAAGATTTCCATGTTTTACACTTCAATTTGTAGAGGACCGGTTTTACAAGAAAACACTAGATGATCATACAAGGGGAACAATCTAGGTGCGGAAACCCTAGATCGTATGCAATAAGATAAAGATCAAATCAGACACAATCGAATACCTTTCAATATCCATTTCATTAATAAACAAGATGTTTTAAACCTTAGGAATGTTGTTTACAATGAAATAAAACTTTATCAAAACCTTCCTGAACACAGAGAGAATAACCACTAAAGACCAGACACAAATGACCAAAAACTTAAAAACAAAATAAAACTTTGAGCTTATATACTACTACACATTTTACCCCTCGAAGTGGTTGAATGTGTCCTTCGACCTTTTGCTAGGCTCGAACCAACACATGTCTTCTTCAAAGCTTCATTCGACCATCATTAATCTACCTTCAACCTCACGCTAAGTCGAACAAGCTTATTATTATTATGTAATTTTCAAAACAATGCTTTATATACAATCCAAATGCAATAGTCACACTTCGTGCACTTACAAACTCCCCCTTGACTATTGCTTGGATTTTTGTCGTTCATAATCAAGCGTTATGTTCATCAGTTTGATTCGGGGAGCTTTCTTCTGCTTTTTGCTCATCTCCGGTTCTGGTTGACGTTTTGATTAACTCTTCTTCATTTCATTCACTTTCACATACTTTCCCAGCTTCTTATCAAAGTCACACCCTGCATTCATATCCTAGGCAAAACACAAACAAACAACTATATGATATTTCATTTGTTGATCTGCATCCTTCTCTTCACAATAACTTGGATTGTAGTAAAGCATGATGATGTCTTCATACAAGCAGTTGATAAGTCACAGAGGATCAAAGATAGGTATTTTCTTGTAATCTCCCCTTTTGTCCTTCAATAAGATGACAGCTTTAGAAGTTCTCCAATCATAATACCACATAACAAACTCATTGCTAAAATGCTGCTGAATAGGCATCAATGGAATTTGATTAAGCACAACTGGTGGTTTGTATTTCAAAGTCATCTTGTTCAGCCCAGTAATAGAATCAACTTCTTTGTGAACTTTCCTCGTTGGATACTGAGGCCTGAACACATTCCATCTTGTTCTACTCTCCCTCGTCATTCTATCAGCAAAGTAACCAACAACACTATTATTAACAGACGCACCGCACATCGTGTGTCTACAAATGTCTCTCACAGCCCGGTACGGCAAAGTCTTGATATCATGGAACCTGTGAAAGTGTAGAATTTCCTTCTCCCATTTCACACCAACACACCGTAACTTTCTGAGATACTTCCAACCCAAAGCTCTACCTTTAAACAACTCATTATTGTATTTGTAGAAACCTCCCTGCACTTCTGTGTTTGGTTGGTTAGCTTCGTTTTCTTTCAGTCTTCTCAACAAATCTTTCAAGTCATCAGATTGTTGAACATTTAGTTTCTGATTAGGATCATTCTCAAACACTTTATCAATAAACTTCTTACTCTTCTTCTCAGCAAGTTTCTCAACTTGATCAAGTGATTCTTCATTAAACTCAGGTATCACACCTTCCTGTTTCTCTCTGAAATACTCTAAATATCTTCAAAAACAGGGGTAACTGTATCATCAGAGTGATTACCCGCATCTCTTTCTGGAATATCAGGAATCTCTTTCTCATTCATTAACTCTTCCAGAGACTTCCCTACCTGCTTAGCCAAACCTTCCAAAATCTCTTTTGAAACTGCTGCAGATACTTCATCATCCTCTAAATCAGGATCATTATATTCCAGTTCAAACTTCATATCATCAGATTAAAAGATCTCTGAAAACTTTCCAGTCAGCTCAATCGTCCAAACATTCTTCATCAGATCTGACGATACAAGTTCTTATCTTCTTCTGACAAAGCTCTAATCTTCTCTGTCCAGAATATGCTATCATCATCAACATTTTCACCAGGTGTCTTCTTCTTTTTGGAACTAGACTCACCCGTGTCTTTTTTATCAGTTTCTCCTATCTCATACTTGTACTTATCATTATCATCATTATCTTCATCAGAACTATTATCATCATCACCTTTATCATCTTTCCAAAAAGAAGAACAGATGATTAGAAAGCCAAAACATGCTATCAGTTTGATCACTTGAATAAACAGTCTTTACAACTTACTTCTCCCAAAAGACTGCTGACCCTAACTACTGTTCTATCCAAACAACTGCTCAACAACTGCTGATACAAAGAACTGCTGAGTAAACAACTGATGAAGAACAACTGCTGACCAAAGGTCTGATGAAGAACAACTGCTGATACAAGTACTGAAGACCAAAGCACTGCTGGAACCAACAGCACCTAGGCTCCAGCAGTGGATACAAGACCATCAGAGTTTATCTACAACAGCTGTTTAATATCAGTGCTTTCAATGTAACAGTAGTTGTAATAGGCAGATGTTTATGTTTGTTATTCTGTTAGAGGTCACTGTCTTAGGTGACGTCAGCCTAGGTCATCAGTGCTTTGAGTCTGTCTATAAATAGAACAGTGCTTGTACTGTTCTATTGGATCACACACACAAACATTCTCTCAGACAAACAATCACTGTGTGATCAGGCTGAGGGGGAGTATTTGTACGATTGTAATCTTTTAGATAAATGAAAGCATTCGATCTGAAAACATTTACTCTCTTGTTTTGATTAACAGTTTATTATTCCGCTGCACTTTCATCTATATTCGTTTCACTTTTATCATATTTAGTTAAACATAATCAAAACAAACAAACTCAGATCCTAACAATTGGTATCAGAGCTTGGTCAATTAAATTCGATCTAACAAAACAATTTAATAATCAGCTCACAATTATTGATATCGTTTGTCTGTTAGATTGAAAACAGAGTAATAGTTTAATTTCGTTTCAACCGTTTTTAAACAGACTTTGTTTTTTTGAAAAATTAGAGAATGGCTTCTATCAATCACGATCCACATAACACTGGCACGAACAACAAGCCACCGATGCTTGTCAGATCTGAATACAATATCTGGCAACGTCGGATGAGCCATGTTCTAGCTTAACAAAACACTGGGTGTTGGAAGTCGGTTATCTTCGGACCACATGTTCCGACTGTGCCGAGTACTGAAGATCCCAAAGTGTTTGAGCCAAAGAAACTTGAAAACTACTCCGACCAGGATTTTCAGAAAATTGAGCTAGATGCTAAGGCCTTCAGTATTGTGGCCATGGCTCTACCCAATGATATATATGCTGGATTGTTACACTGTAACAGTGCAAAGGAGTTGTGGGATGCACTGAAAGAACAGTTTGGTGGGACTGAGGAGGTTATTGAAAACAATCATGAAATACTTAACCAACAATATGAAACATTCAGTCATGTCAAAGGAGAGTCATTAACTCAACAGTTTGAGAGATTTAATTGCTTAATTAGTGAACTAAAATTGGTTGGTCTTACTTACCCTCATTCAACCTTGAACCATAGGTTTTTGAGATCATTACCAGACAAATGGGACACTATTGCTATTGTGATGAGAAACTCAATAGGATTTAAAGACCTATCACTGACCCAGCTTCATGGTAAGCTCTTGACCTATGAGAGAGAGCTTAACCAGAAAAAGAAGCTCCAGGACTCTGGAAAAGTGTCTGATGACTATGTGTTTGGGAATACAGCACTTTTGGGTCATGATGAGGTGCCTGGAAACACAAAGGATCAGAGTTATGATCATTTTATTGACATAACTTCAGGTTTTAACTCAGGTTTTAACTCTGATTCTTATTCACCAAACTATGCTTTCACAGCAAGTGGTGGTGATATCCAGGCATCTGACAATATATCCTTTGAGTATGATGACCTGAAATACTTTGACCCTGATGATTTGGAAGAAATGGACATTATGCACCAATTGGCCCTTCTCAGTGTAAGAACTAATAATTTTTACAAGAAAACTGGGAGAAGGTTTCCAGGGTTGACTGGCAGATCTAAGGTTGGGTTGGATAAATCAAAGATCAAGTGTTATAAATGTCATAGGTTTGGTCATTTTGCTAGGGAATGTAGGGGTCAACATGTTACACCTATGATAACCTATCCAAATCAAAGACCACAGACCAACACTTATCAGAATTCCTATAATGCCCCTGGACCAAATGTGCAAAACACTGCTCATTTTGCACAGTCCTCAAACACTGTTCCTGTCCAGTATGTCCAAACCACTGTTCCTCAGATCCACTATGTGCAAACACCTGTTGCTCAAGCACCTGTGCAAACGACTGTTGCTCCATCCTCTGCTCCTGCAGAGACCAGTCAACAGAGCTTCTTTACACAAGGCTTTGTTGATTGGAGCAGTCTACCTGATGAGCTAACAGATGAGAATTTTGCACTAGTTGCCAAAGCTGAAAATGAACCAGAAAATTTCTGTTTCATGGCTATGGTGGATGAGATTGAATCTAAGGAGGTGGTAACTGAATCTGATGTTGTGACTGATGATGTTGTTAGTGAAGTTGTTACAGGTGAAAAACCTGAAGAAGAGGTTGTGAATCTCACAGATCCCTGGGGTGCATCTGATGACTGTGAGTGCAAGTGTGATTGTGCATTGATGGCTGCTGCTAAGGTATCTCCTCAAATTCTTAAAGAGTTGTGTTCTGACAAATGTGTAATAGCATTTGCTAACATTAAAGAGGTGAATGAAAACCTTAGAAAGAAAATTTTGGATGATGAAGTTAAATTTGAAAAACTCACAAAAGATTTGAAAACAAATTTAACTGCAAAAGAGTCTGAAATTAGCAGCTTAAAACATGAAGCAACCATAACCAAAGACCAGCTCCAAACTATGATAGCAAAATATCAAAGTTGCAAGAGTGAGCTAGAGTCCACCCAAGTTGAATGTGAGAAATGGGTGGAATCATGTAGAGGCTTTGAAATGTTACTCAACAAACAAACTAAAAGTCATGTAAAGTTTGGCTTTGGTTTTGAAACCACTGCTCCTGCTTTTGAAAACATTGACAAAAAGAGTCAAAAGTCTGTTGAGGTAATACCAACAAACCTGCAGGGTCAAGAGATTAAAATCACTGAACCAAATGGTAAGAAAATTGTTCTTGAAAAACCAGAAGGTTCCTCATCTTTTGATGAACTTGAAAAGTATGAATTTAAACCTACTTGGTCTGATGAGTGTGATACTCTTGAGAATTTCAAACCTGTTGATTTTAAAACACCTGAGGGAAAGACAGCTCCTCAGGCAAAGGTCATTCCATTGGCTAAAGTCATTCCCCTGAAAAATCTTCCAGCAGATGCTCAAACATCTGCTGAAAAGAAGGCTGAAAAGGGGAAGAAGAAAGAAAAGACTGTCAACTTGTTCTGTGATTTCTGTGAAAAGAAGAATCATGTCACCAAAAACTGTTTTCTTCTAAAAGCATATGACATTAACAAAGGAACAAGTGAATGTGATTCCAAAGCCACATGCTCAATATGTGGGAAAAAGAATCACAAGACCAAAGAGTGCTTGTATCTCAAAAATTTTGATGTTAAAATACAAGAATACAAAGCTAAAACTCTTGCAAACCCTGTTGTCAGTACTTCAAAAGGAAAGCCCAAACAGACCTTCACCCCTGTCCAAACATCTGTTACAAAAAGGCTTGAAACATCTGCTTCTAGAGATGTCCAAGTAACAGATGCTCCACCCACAAGCAAATACCCAAGAGGTTATGGTCAACCTCCATGCAACAGTCTGCCACATGTTTATGAGGAGCCAAAGAGACCCTCTAAACCATGAGTGAACAGAAATCCATATGGGTATTATCATCTGTCAAGAAGTGATCAAACAACTGCTGCCCCAAGTGTTGACATCCAAGCACTGGCAAATGGTCAGCAGCAGTTGTTGACGTTAATTCAAAAATTGGTCCAAACCACTGATCACCTTCCAAAGCTTGAGTCTGAAAGGTCTGTGGACCCATCCAAAGCCAACTTGGCTTTGGACACTCACCAAAACTAACCATTTACTGATGTGCAGGGAGCTTCTGCTTGTTTAGATAGTCTTTGGTATGTAGATAGTGGAGGCTCCAGGCATATGACAGGATGTAGAGCCCTTCTTCTGGACTTCTTGGCTCATGGAGGGGGTGATATATCCTTTGGTAATGATTCTAAAGGTAAGGTGTTGGGTTCAGGGACTGTACAGGCTGGAAAACTCAAGTTTGAAAATGTCAATCTTATTGATAATCTCAAGTTTAATCTTCTGAGTGTTTCACAAATGAGTGACAAAGGTTATGGCTCATTTTTCACAAAGAAAACTTGTAAGATTATTGGGCCAGAAGTGGTGAAAAAGATTGATACCATTATTGCTGAGAGCAAAGCACAACTTGTTGCTCATAGAAGTGGCAATGTGTATGTTGTTGATATGTTAAAGGACAATCCTATGGCAAATGTCTGTCTGTTTTCTGCTGCCTCCACTAAGGAGACAGAATTATGGCATAGGAGATTGGGTCACACCAACCTTAATACTATCAACACACTCTCCAAACAAAGTCTTGTTAGAGGCTTACCATCAAAAGAATTTAAATGTGATGAGCATTGTGTTTCTTGCTTAAAAGGGAAACAACATAAAAGCTCTTACAAATCCATTGATGAGTCCAAAACTAGTCAGTGTCTACAACTGTTGCACATGGACTTGTTTGGCCCTGTTAAAATCACGAGTCTAAGAAGAAAGAGATTTTGTCTTGTCATAGTTGATGATTTCTCTAGGTTTACATGGACTTACTTTTTACATTCTAAGGATGAGACTGCAGGTATATTGAAGGACTTTCTCACCAAAGTTGAAAAGCAATATGACTTGCCAGTAAAAGTCTTCAGGAGTGACAATGGAACAGAGTTTAAAAATAAGGAGTTGGATGACTTCTGTGTGTCAAAAGGGATTGTGAGGCAGTTCAGCATCCCAAGAACACCAGAACAAAATGGGGTGGTTGAGAGGAAAAATAGAACTCTTATAGAAGCTGCAAGAACCATGCTAGCAGATTCTGGTCTGCCACTGTCCTTTTGGGCAGAAGCTGTAAACACTGCTTGCTATGTTCAAAACAGAGTTTTGATCAACCCCAGACATCAAAAAACTGCTTATGAAATTTTGTTCAAAATCAAACCATTAATCTCATTTTTCAAAATCTTTGGCTGCCCATGTTTCATTTTAAATCTCAAAGATTCCATTTCAAAATTTGCAGCCAAAGTAGACTGTGGTTATTTTCTGGGATATTCTTCTACTGCTAAGGCCTACAAAGTGTTTAACACAAGGACTAAGACAATAGAAGAAACTCTGAATGTAAAGTTCAATGAACTTTCATCTCTAAAAATCCCTACAAACCCTGCTGAACTATTTGATTTAGATAAATTCAAATTTGAAGATATCACTGTTAAAGCTAACAATGCAGGTATTCCACAGTCTCCACAGCAAGATTACAGAACAGATGTTGTGATCCCCAGTCACTACAAAGTCTATTCTGCCTCAGAGGAAGCAACTGTTCAAAACAATTGTCAAAACTCTGCCACAGCTGTGTCAACCACTGTTGGCCAATCTTATCCTCAAACCACTGCCTCACCCCTCACAACCATTGACCTATCATCTGTTGACAAAAGTCAATCATCTGTTGACAAAAGTCAGTCAAGTTTCACACCACTTGGACCCATTCCTCCGTTACCATTCCAAACATCTGATGGCACTACAGAAGTACCAACAGATGTTACACCAATAGAGTCACCAAACCTCTGTCCATCACCTCAAAATGCCATTGTTCCATATCAAGGAGATCTTATTTACTTAAGAGCTCATCCACCAGACCAGATCATTGGCAACATCAGAGAGGGTGTGCTCACAAGAAGCCAATCCTCAAATATCTGTCTTTTTGCAGGTTTCTTATCCCTCACACAACCTGTCAAGTACCAAGAGGCACTGAAAGACAACAGTTGGGTAGAGGCCATGCAGGAAGAACTCCTTCAATTCAAAAGACAACAAGTATGGGAGCTTGTACCACTTCCTAAGGATGTTTATCCTATAGGAACAAAGTGGGTCTTCAAAAACAAGACTGATGAAAGGGGTATTATTGTCAAAAATAAAGCCAGGCTTGTGGTTCAAGGCTTCAGACAAGAAGAAGGAATAGATTATGATGAGACTTTTGCTCCTGTAGCAAGACTAGAAGCCATCAGACTCTTTTTAGCCTTTGCTGTCAACCACAACATAAAGGTGTATCAGATGGACATCAAATGTGCCTTCCTTTATGGAAAAATTCAGGAGGAGGTCTATGTATGTCAGCCACCTGGTTTTGAAGACACATTCCATCCTTACTATGTCTACAAGCTCAACAAAGCTTTGTATGGACTTAAACAAGCACCAAGGGCCTGGTATGAAACTCTCTCCACATTCCTCTTATCCATTGGCTTCACAAGAGGTAAAATTGACAAAACTTTATTTCTTAAATGGAAAGGGAAACACTTAATGATTGTTCAAATATATGTGGATGACATCATTTTTGGATCCACATGTAACCAAATGTGTGAAGAGTTCAGAAAACTCATGACAGCAGAGTTTGAGATGAGTGCCATGGGTGAGCTTCAGTGTTTCCTTGGTCTTCAAGTGAAACAACTGCAAAATGGCACATTCATTCACCAAAACAAATATGTAAAGAACTTATTAACCAGATTTGAGATGAATGATTGTAAGCCATGTAGCACACCCATGAGTACAGTCAAGCTGCTCACTATTGATGACAAGGATGAACTGGTTGATCAAACACATTATAGATGTATGATTGGGTCTTTATTGTACCTAACTGCATCTAGGCCAGACATTATGTTTGCTACCTGTGTCTGTGCCAGATCCCAGGCTTCACCCAGAAAGTCAAACCTTATTGCTGTGAAAAGGATATTCAGATACCTCAAAGGTGCTCCCACACTTGGTATCTGGTATCCTGCTAATGGAAACATTGAGCTTTCAGGTTATTCAGATAGTGACTTTGCTGGCTGTCACACCACAAGAAAATCCACTTCAGGAGGGTGCCAATTTCTAGGGAATGCCTTAGTTTCATGGCAAAGCAAAAAGCAGGCAGCTGTTTCAACTTCAATAGCTGAAGCTGAATACATTGCTGCTGCAAGCTGTACAGCCCAACTCATGTGGCTTCAAAATCAACTACTGGATTTTGGGATAACTGCACTTAGGACTCCACTCATGATGGACAGTCAAGCTGCTGAAAATATCATCAAGAATCCAGTCTCTCATTCCACTACCAAACACATTGACATAAGACATCATTTTGTCAGAGACAGCTATGAAAAAGGTTTGATTTCTTTACACCATGTTCCAACAGAGGATCAGTTGGCAGATGTGTTAACAAAAGCTTTAGACACATCCACCTTTACAAACCTGATTTCCAGAATTGGTATGTTAAACATGAATTAAACAAATAATGTTTCAATAAATCTTAATAAAAATGTTGCTGCAAATCAAATTTTTAAATAGCTGTTTGCTTGAAAAATCTGTTTATAACATCTGATCAGATTAAACAACCACTGTTTCATTCATATCCACTGTTGGTTGAAAAGTCTGTTTCAAAACATCTGATCAGATAAAACAACTGTTAGTTGAAATATCTGTTTCAGAACATCTGTTCAGATAAAACAACTGTCTCCTTATATATATACTATATCTGAAAACAAAAAAAAAAAAAAAAAAAAAAAAACAGTTGTTTGTATCAGCTGTTTGCCAAAACACCTGTTTGTATCAGTTGTTTGCCAAAAACAGCTGTTCTCCACCAGATGTTTCATCCATCAGATGATTGCCACGTCTGTTCATATAAGCAGAGGTTTGGCCACATCAGCGGTTTCATTGAGCCTATAAAAACCCTGTTTTACCACAACAGACGTTACACTGTCTCATTATATTCAAATACTGAAAACCGCCTTCTTCATTCTCAAACCCTTCATCAAATATCCAATCATCTTCACCTTCGAAATCCATTACAATGGATCTTCATGCCAAAGCTACACATAATTGTCTCCCCTATCTGATTAAAACAGATGACAACACTCCATTTCATTCCACCATCGACATTTTCCTTAACTCCAAATACTTACCCATCCTAACCGCTAACGCCCCCATTTATCTTGATACACTCCAAGAATTTTGGTTGAATGCTGAGTTTCTACTACAAGACAAAAAGCCTACTTCCATTATTTCCAAAATTGGAGAAACCAGTATCGTCATTACCCCTGAAACTATATCCACAACCTTCACACTGAATGACCTGGCAGGTAAGGATTCCTTTACTAAAACAGAGCTTCACACTGAGTTCCAAGAAAGAGGGTATGATGGTCAGATGACTGGATCAACTCTTTTCAAAAAGTTTTTTCCTCCAGTCATGAAATTTTTCTTCCATACTCTTCTTCTTTGTGTCTCTGCTAAGTCCACATCCTTTAATGAAATCTCATTAAGGATGCAATATCTGGGTTATGCCATGTTGTCAAACTCTGACTTCAATCTTTCCCAGGGATTGTTCATGGACTTGGTATCAAATGTGAAAGCAGTCAAGTCTGGGTCAAACAATGCTTTTCTTATTTACCCAAGAATTCTTAGTGTAATCTTACAAAAAGTCTTACCAGAAAAAGTTTTCAAAAAGGGTGAGGCTATGCAAATGAAAAGCTTAACTGATGAAACTTTCACAGGAATGCTGGGTGGAAGCACCCAAGAAAAGGTGTCTAAAGTGTCAAAAGTTTCTAAAACACAAACAAAGAGGACAAAGGCAACAACTGTTGTCAAAACCTCTGTTGTTGAGCCCACTGCTCCTGGTGATCATGGCACTACATCCAGTGCTGTGAAACCCACACCAGCTACTTCCAAAAAGAAACATCCATCCACAAAAACCACCACTCAACCACAAATGAGGCTTCTGGATGTTGAGGTACCAGAAGAAACCTCTATTGCACAACAAAAGCAACCTGAAACCACTGTTGTTACTTCCTCACAACAGTTGGACATACCTCCACCTGACCAAACTCCTCATGAATCCTCTCAAAAGGATCATGTTGTAAGCCAAGGGGACACACATCATGATACATTTGAGTCACTTGACCAAATGTTCACAAGCCCCTCTCCCAGGGCTAATTCTCTTGTTACTCCTCCACCCTCACCATCACATCATGTCCCACAAACAATGCAACCTCTGTTTGAAGCAATTGACAAATCTCAGGAAGATCCCAGTTCCTCTCTTCCACCTGTCACTAAGAGTATACTCCAACAAGTGACTGGTCCTGAGAATATACAATCTGCTATCCCACAAACAGAAGAGGAGGTTACACCACCTGAGTTCAATGAAACTCTAGGTGAGTTTTCAAGTGGAGCAGCCACTACTGATCTAGAGACCACTGTCTCACATCAGGACAGTGATTACATAGCTAAGACTCCCTTGAAGGCAACAACTGTTGAAGCCACTATAGTGTCTCCAAACACAGTTGGAAGTCCCCAGTACCAAGAAAAAGGGGCATCTGATTCACCTATTAGGACTGAATCAGGTAGAACTACCACTGGTAGGGACTCAGATGATCCTATTAATTTAGGAGATGGGTCAAAATACCAAGAATTGACGGACAGAGTTTCTGTCATTGAAACCTCTGTTGCTGACATCAAATCTGATGTCAAGCTTATACTGAGCTCAATTGCAGACCTTTCCAAGAGTCAACCATCCACAGCTGATATAGCCAGTGAGTTATGGAAATCAGTTTCCCCCATCATCATAGCTCACAGAAAACTGGCTGATCAGACACATGAAACTTACATGGCTGAGATCAGGAATATGGTAGATGCAAGGTACAAAGATACCCATGCTGATATCAAAGCCATCAAGGACCACCTGCTGAAGACTACTGGCTCTGCCCCTACCACCATCCTCAGGGATGAAAATGATGATGCTTTCACGGCTGATGATGCCATAAAGGGGGAGAGTGGCAGAGATAGGCTACCAAAACTAGATCCTTTTGGTTGTCCTCCTTCTCAAAAAGGCCAAGCCAAGTCTGCCAAGAAACCAGAGTCTACCAAATCAGCTCCACAACAACAAGTTCCACAACAACAACAACAAGCAACAACAGCACCACCACAACAAACCACTGAGAAGAATAAAGCAGTAGATGACTCTGCAAACATAGAAGCTGAAAAGGCTGCTAAAGAGAAACAGAAAAGAGTTGACACTTTGGAAGTTAAAGCAGAGTCATTAATTGAACTCAAAAAGAAACAACAAAGGGAAACTGAAGATGTGGGATCCTCTAAAAGGATGAAAAGACCTGCTAAGCATGTTAGAAAACCACCATCTAAGTTGAACACTTCTGTTGATAAAACCACTGCTACTGAAACCACTGCCACCCAAAACACTGAAACCACTCAAAACACTGCTACCCAAACCACTGCACCCAAACCAACAAACATACCCAAACCAACAAACACACCTGAACATACAACCACCAAACATACATCACCAGCTAAATCCCAAACATCTGCTGGACCTACTAAAAGACCAACAGATGTTAATCCAACCACTGCTACCAAATCAACATCACCAAAAATCATGTACACAAGGAAGAGAAAATCAACCTTTGTTGTACATGATGAAAACATACACACATCACCAAACACCATTTCAACTGCCCAATCCACTCCTCCCATCACAGCTATTCCAATCACATCATTCTCACCACACACATCCAAGTTCAAATCCCATAGACCACCACCAACCATTACACCATTGGTTGTTCAGTATCCCCTTGAACTTGATCTACTCAAGGGGGAATTACAATCCTTCTACAATACTGAACAGCCATCAGAAAGATCCTTCCCATCTCTCCCAAACTTCCCTGTTCCCCTCAATATTGATACTTATCTGAAATACAAGGGTGAACAGGTGGATGCCATCATCAGGGAGAAATGTAAACGGAAGGATGACAGGACTGCTCAGGGCATCCATTCAGCAGAGCTTAGCAAACTCAGAAGGATTGAAGATTTTGCTAAGACCCTGAGCAATTCCATGTCCTCCATGCCTCTCAGTGTAGATTTGGAAAAGGAGGTAAGGGAATCTCTTCTTGAACAGATAATGGCAACCAAGCCTTACAAAGCAAACAAAAAGCAGTTCAATGGTTGGACTACTCATGCTTTGAGAGAAGAACTACTCAGGATTGAAGAAATGGCCAAAGACCCCAAGGCTAAAGTCTCTACTCCTAACTTTGGCAAAGGCAGAGACCCAGTCAGAGCCTTGAAGTTCAAAAGGATGAGGCAGGAGATTGTAGCTGCCAACTATGGGGAGATGAGGTCAGTTTCCAGATGGTCCGAGTTAAGGCTGGTTGAAACTTACAAAAGTCTGGAAGAAAATAGGAAGAAGGATCCCAGCCTACCAAGGAAACCAATTTACACTGATGAACCAATGATGAAGAGACCCCAACAGACTTTTAACTTGGACAGCTTACTTGAAACCTCTGATCTAACAACTGCTGCAAGAAGACGGTTCAAGAAGCAGAAGGAGATGTCAGAGGAAGATCAAAGAAAGTTTGCTGATACATTCATCAAGGAAGGGCTCTTCAACCAAATACACTATTTCTCTGATCCTACAACAGAGAAGCTCAGAGAACTCATTGGAAGACCTCCTTCACCCAACTCATCAAGAATAAAAGTTCATCTCAGCAAATCCACTGACTCAAAAATTCTAAAGTGGAAAGTCAACAAAGACAACCACGAATTGACATTGCTCAGGTCAGATGGAAGGGTTCAGAAGATCAGCATGGATGATGCTTACAGCCTATGTGCAGAAGATCACCAAACATTGCTAAATCTGGACCTAGAAAGAGATGAAGAAGACTTATTTGCTCTGAACTTTGAATTACTATTCAAAGGTCAAATCAGAGAAAGTCTGATGAGGAATAAAGATCAATAAATAAAGCTAAGTTTTGGCATCATCTGTTCTAGGGGGAGATTGTTGGGTCTGCTGACCTGGAGAAGAACAGATGATTAGAAAGCCAAAACATGCTATCAGTTTGATCACTTGAATAAACAGTCTTTACAACTTACTTCTCCCAAAAGACTGCTGACCCTAACTACTGTTCTATCCAAACAACTGCTCAACAACTGCTGATACAAAGAACTGCTGAGTAAACAACTGATGAAGAACAACTGCTGACCAAAGGTCTGATGAAGAACAACTGCTGATACAAGTACTGAAGACCAAAGAACTGCTGGAACCAACAGCACTTAAGCTCCAGCAGTGGATACAAGACCATCAGAGTTTATCTACAACAGCTGTTTAATATCAGTGCTTTCAATGTAACAGTAGTTGTAATAGGCAGATGTTTATGTTTGTTATTCTGTTAGAGGTCACTGTCTTAGGTGACGTCAGCCTAGGTCATCAGTGCTTTGAGTCTGTCTATAAATAGAACAGTGCTTGTACTGTTCTATTGGATCACACACACAAACATTCTCTCAGACAAACAATCACTGTGTGATCAGGCTGAGGGGGAGTATTTGTACGATTGTAATCTTTTAGATAAATGAAAGCATTCGATCTGAAAACATTTACACTCTTGTTTTGATTAACAGTTTATTATTCCGCTGCACTTTCATCTATATTCGTTTCACTTTTATCATATTTAGTTAAACATAATCAAAACAAACAAACTCAGATCCTAACAATCATCATTATCTTCATCAGAACTATTATCATCATCACCTTTATCATCTTTCTTTCTACCACTCTTATTACCATCATCATCATCATCATCATCAGATGAATCATCAAAATCATCATCATCTTTATCTTCATCAGTATCAGACGGTTCATAATCAACCTGCTCCTCTTCTTTCTCTTAATCTTCTTCTCCCTCTTTCAACTGTGGAGCTTTTCCATATAAGTCATCAATTATTTTTCTCAGACCTTTGTTTGTTGACTTGATTTGTCTATTTTCATGTTCTAAGTACTTGATTCTTCGTGTATTTCTTTTACCACGAGCTAACAACATCTGATTTTCTTCTTGAAGCTCTTTCAACTTTGTTTCAATTTCTTCTTGACTTGCTTTGGAGGATAAAACAATCTAAAACATTGTTTTCTCATCTTCTCTCATCTGTCTAATTTCCTCCTGTTGTTGATTGAACGCCTTCATAACATTCTCTAACTGGTGATTCACAGCTTCCATAACATCACTTGAAACTGTAACCTGTGGTGTAGATGATTCGGCAGTAGGTGTAGCTGCAGGTTTAGCAGATTTCTTCTGAATTTGTTCCCATACATTCTTCAACATACTTGAAAAGTTTTCAGGAGTAGGAGCTGGATTCACAGTATCTTCCTCCTAAACAACTTTCTTTTTCTTCTAAGTTGTGGATGTAACAGGTGTTCTATCTTTTGAGCTTCCAATCGCTGGTACTTTCTTTCCAACGACAAGCAAATCAATTTCTCTATCCCTCTTTTTCTTTGGATTCAACTTCTTAGCCATTGTTTTACTTATGGCTTTCTCCATCTTTTCACCTGCAACAGGAGATCCAACAAAATAAAGATTATCAATAGTTAACTCCAGATCTTGATCATCAGTTCTTGGAAGACTTTTCTCCTGATCTTCAATTGCCTTGTTCAAACTATCAATCTCACCAACAACAATGGCCTTGTGTTTAGTTATCTTGACTGTTTCTTTTCAAGAATCCCATTCTTCTTCATCTTGAGTCTCTTCAGAATCAGCAGACTCTTCATCAACTAACAAAGTTTTTGCTTTTCCCTTCTTTTTAACAACCTTTTGTTCTTTGGTTCAGCTTCATCAACCTTTGCTTTCCCTTTACCAGATTTGGCACCTTTATTGATCTCCTGACGCTTTCGTTTAGCATTTTTGTCAACAGGAAATAAAGGGCTATCAGAATCAGAACCACTATTGTCATTCCTTGCTCTGTCTTTCCCTGGATCCTTATAGGCTGGGTTAATCAAATGTCCAAACAAATTCTTATGTGGAGGCCTTTCATTATCAGGAACACCTTTATAACCTTTCATTCTCGCCAAAGTACTGAGATTTAGGGGTGAGCAAATAACGGTTCGGTTCGGTTTTTACATATAACCGAAACCGATAACCGAAGTTCGGTTTTAGGAAAAACCATAACCGTAACCGATCGGTTACGTCGGTTCGGTTAATTTGGTTAATATGTCGGTTATCGGTTCGGTTTCGGTTATGTTTGGTTAATATCCAAACATAAAACTTGTGCAAACTTGCAAACTTAAAATAGTTAGTAAAGTGTTTGGATATTTTTCAAGAATACAAATATATATGAAAACGTAAGTAAAATACATGAAATACCGTGGAAACAAATAAAAAAACGCTTCAACTATATGGATATACATGAAAAATACATGAGTTATATACAAAATATATTGTAAGTTCATAGATGTATATGAAAGATACATGAAATATACCGGAAATACATGAAAATATGGTCCAAATACATGGATATATGTATGAAAAATACTTAAGTATATAACTATCTGTTCGGTTTTGGTTATTTCGGTTACGGAAGAAGGGAAAACCAAAACCGTAACCGAATGGTTCGGTTTTGGCCATATGTTAACCGTAGCCGATCGGTTAATTCGGTTTTGGTTATTTTTGGTTCGGTTATCGGTTCGGTTTTTTCGGTTATCGGTTTTCGTATGCTCACCTCTACTGAGATTCATGTGGCCTTGATACACAATCTGCTTTGGATCTCTTTTCAACTCAGGATACTTGTGATCAAATATCATCTGAAGGAATCTAGGGTACATGAGAAACTTATCCGTCTTCAATCCCTTCAACACTTCCATCATGTGCTCAAAAATCATCCTAGATACGTTGAACGGCTTATTCAAAATCAAAGCAACAACTAGTGAAGCCAAACTCTTCCTCATCACATCGTAACCTCCTCTAACTGGTCTGAATACATGCAGAATTACATGTAAGAAATATTTGAATTGAGGACACAGTTTCGCTTTGTGAAGTAAACCATCAGTGATCGGGGTGTTGTACTTCATCCAAAGAAAACATTTCCTTTGTTCAATCCAGGACAACTCTGTAGGATCTGTAGGAGAATCCTGCAGTTGCAGAGCTTCCCGTATGTCATCTTCAATCACTAGTACAATGAAAATTCATCAGAAACGGACAAAATTGAATTTTTGTAAAAACAATTCTACATTCGACCCAATCGGGGGTTCGAATGAGAAGAAAATGAGTCGAATGTGATAATTTTGATGAACAAAAGTTAAATTCGATCTCAAACAGCTACATTCGACCATAAATAGTCTCCTTCGACCCTATATGGTCTCATTCGACCATCTAAAGTCTCATTCGACCTTGTCAAAGTGGTCAAACATGACTGTTTGGATTCTGGATCATCAAAATTCAATTTAACCAATCTGAACATCAAATTCTTGTTCATTAACATCCTAATATGGCCGACTAAGAATTATCCATCATCAATTGTAACTATTAACCTATTATTGATGGTTTTTAATCAAAATTTAGGGTTTCATAGTTTTAAAACATCAATCTGATTCAATTGTATGTTAAAACCCTTGATTATGGTTTCTTCTCCCCCTAAAACCATCGATAATGGTTTATCAATCAATAATTGTTCTTAAAACAAATTCTAAATGATCTGATTTGTTGTTTTAGGGTTTCAAACTAGTTTCAATGAATCTGACATGAATATCAGTCCATTACCTGTGAAAATTTTAGTAATAGAATCAGTGAAACACACAGAACACAATAATCAAGTCAAAAACAAAGGAGCAACAAGGTCTGGTAACGAGGGAAATTTGAAAAAGTTTTTATGAGGTTCGAATGAGAAGATCTGATCTTCCTTCGACCCTAGTTAAAGGTTCGAATGAAGTTAGAAGGTTCAAATGAAAAAATTAACAAACAAACACTCTCATTCGAACTCATTAGTAGGTTCGAATGAAGACACAAATCCCCCTTCGACCCAACGAAGGGGCGAATGAAGGATTTGGATTTTTGAAAATTTTACCAAATTTCAAATTCGATTACCATATTGTCATTTTTGATCATCTAAACTTTCAAACATTCATCATTTTCCATTTAAATGACACAAAACTCAAATTGGTTTGTCAAACTTCAGAAAATTACCATCAATTATCTATAATAAAGCAGAAATGCAAAATCTTTTGGATTGTCTGAATTTTTTGTTAAAACACACCAAAAATCTTTTTGAGTTTTTGTATATTTGAACTAAATCAACAGAAAGCAATAAACTTTTCGTGATTTTCCGGTAAGAGGATCATATCAGTTTCTGAGAGATCACATCACACCGTTGTTCTGTTATATGTAAACTGTTACTGACAAATGTAATTTTGGCAATTGCTGATATTGTGATCCACATAAACTCACATGCAGACTGTTGTGCAATGCTTTAGAATGATACAGCTATGCATATTATAAACTAATTCACCTATGGTTCCCACACACACGACATACTCCCGTATCAAGGAATTTTGCACAAATATCCATTGTAACGCGTGATTATGGTTTCGTTATCTGTAATTACAAGGTATGAGGCACAAAGGTGTACAGGTCAACAACTCAATGCTACAAAGTAACATGTGCACTCTACCAGGTTAAGGTCTTATATCAATCATGATTTGCATCATTGATTAGATACGATGCATTAGATAATCTTTGATTATCGTCACACATTTAAAGTTCCTCAATTCGGTAACTTTAGGTTTTGGCATTAAAGCACTTTTATAAAGATACCCTGCCTGATCTAGGTCCATAAAACCTTACGACAGAAGATCAGATAGGCTATCCCCAGATAACTAATAACATAACGACCCGAAACCTCTGAATTTTGTACAAACTCTATCAAAAGAAATTACGGTACTAATACCATATGCCCTTGAGGTGTTCATCCACATAGCAATCAGTTTAATATGTATGTATCAGGCACCCAGTAATAAGTCCATGAAGCCTATCAGCATATCACATAGAATTATCATTTATCAATCATTTTGATATTTTCAATTCTTAGCATGCAATAGATCCTCACTGATGTATTATCATCTCCTCTTTTTCTCTAGGAAAACTCATTTTTGATTTTCTGATTTTTATAGATTTTGAAAGTTTTTCAATGTTTTTGGTTTTTCTAATAATGCACCCCCTGAAATTAAAAACATATTTTTTGGGTTCTTGATTTTTCGGAAAGCAAAATAAAACGAAATAAAATTGATAAACCGAGGTGACGACCAGTCTTGTTTTTCTTTTATACCGTTAACTTTTAATAAAAATTCCAATCTTGATCTGTCAAAAGCTTTTGTAAAAAGATCAGCCCTCTGATAGTTAGTGTGGATTATGACCATATAAATCAAACCTTTAGCATAGCAGTCACGGATAAAGTGATACTTAATTCGTATGTGCTTAGCCTTAGAATAATTGACTGTGTCTTTCGTGAGTGCAATGGCAGCTTCATTGTCACAATAAATTGGGGTTTTAAGATATTGTAAACCGTAGTCGCGCATCTGCTGTTGAATGCACAAAACCTGTGAACAACAACTTGAGGCTGCCACATATTCTGCTTCACAAGTAGATAGTGCAACTGCTGTCTGTTTCTTGCATTGACAGGTCACGAGCCTGCTCTCAAAGAATTGACATCCAGCCGTTGTGGCTTTACTGTCTTTATCACAACCACCATAATCTGCATCACTGAAAGCAACAAAGTCAAAATTATCATCATTAGGGTACCATAGTCCATGTGATGGACAACCCTTCAGATATCTCAGTATTCGTTTAACAGCTGCCAGGTGATTCTGTTTCGGCTTCGATTGGAATCTAGCACAGAGACACGTTGCAAACATTATATCCGGACGAGATGCAGTCAGGTACATAAAAGAACCGACGATGGCTCTATATGTAAATGGATCGATGAGCTCCCCCTTAGCATCAACTCTGTAGATGCATATTGTGCGACTAATGCTTTGGATTACATTTAACATATCTTTTTGTTCTTGGTCGTTTGGTCGAAGGTGTCTCCAGATGGTCGAAGCTGGTTTTCCAGACGGTTGAAGGAAGATTAAAGGGTCGAAGGAGAACAGGAGGTCGAAGGTAGATTAGATTTTTACGTAAAGCTTGGTTCGACCACCATGTTTGGTCGAACCTGCACATTCGACCAACCTATATGGGCCAATGTGCAGGCCTATATAAGGTCAAGTTCATTTTTGCAACATAACTTTTTGACATTTTGTTTTCCCTCCAGTTTGTGTTCTCCCTAGGGTTTTGTGTCAAGTCTGTACACGTCATTTAATGATTATAAACATCTTTTTAACGTGTAATTGAATATGTTATTGAATGAAATGAAAGCTTTAATGATGATTTCTGTGTTTTGTTGATATTATTATCATATTGTAACTGATTCAAGGATTCCGCACTTGAATTAGTCAACTTGTTTGATCAAACCAATAGTTTTTGTCAATTCGATCCTTCTACAAAGTGGTATCAGAGCCATATGGATCAAACAACTACAATTTGATAATAGTACAGCTGATTTGGACCCTATTTTGATCAAAACTTTCTGTTTTTCATTGATAAACTGATTTTGGTGATAAATTGATTGACTAGAACTTGCTTTCATGGATAAAAATCATAATTCTCTTTGTTAAACTTGTTCCAAATCAAATCCGAGGCAAAACCTGATTAGAATCATCAAATTTCATCAACTTTTGAACAATTTGATCAAAATTAACTGATTTTCAAAGAATAACCGTTTTTGAATCATGCAGGGTCGAACCTAGGGAGACTGGTCGAAAGAGTGAGTTTAGTTGGTCGAACCAAGGTTTATTTGGTCGAACGTGTCTGTTAGTTGGTCGAATCTAGAGTTTATCAGTGTTTATTTTTCATTCGACCATTTTAGGTACATTCGACCAAACGGGTGGTCGAAAGTGAGGGTAAACGGTCGAAAGTGATTTGAGTTGGTTATTTTCTACATTCGAACCTTGACAAACGGTTGAACGTAAACAATTTTGTACATTCGACCACACGATCATATCAAAGGGTCGAAACGTAGAATCTGTTATAAAATTTTTCTAATCTTTTCGTGTTTAAACATTTTTAGATTGATATGTGGAACTTTCCTACTACACCACGACCTAACACGACACCACAACAGAAGACAACCATGGATCCTTGGTCGGTAGCTGCTCAAAAGTCTAGTCAACCATCGCAACCTATTAACTACATGGCGATGACTAGTACTATTCCCCAACATGTTGCACAACCACAACCACAACCGATGGCTGATTATTGGGGAGTGGCAGCAGCAGCGGTACACTCTCAGACTACGAATGCTATTTCAACTCTTATTCAAGATTTGTCTTCGGGGAGTGGAAACCGTCCACCAAAGCTTATGGAGATGGTCGATTACAGCACTTAGAAGACCAAATTCAAGATACATCTTGAGGGACTGGGTTTAGAGGGAACGGAAGCTTAGCAGATGATAGCGAAGGGCTATGTTGCTTTGATCGTGGAGAACACGGGTGAGCCAATTCCGTTGGAGAATCTTGCAGATGATGAAAAGAAGAAATTTGCTATTGAGAAGAAGGCGTTTTCTCAATTGTCCCAGGCCATCAATACTGATCTGTTACATCAGTTTGGGTCTTGCACAACATCTAAGCAGTTGTGGGACATGCTAAAGAATAGGCATGATGGAAAAGAGAAGACGAGGAAGTTGAGGATGGAGGAACTTCGAAAAGAGTTTGAGAACTTCAGCTACATGGGGAACGAGACACTGAAGGAGTTGGTTCCAAGGTATTGTCATTTACTCACTGAGCTTTCAAGCTATGAGATAAGCATACCTATGTCAGAGTTGGTGTACAAGTTTGCCGATGCATTGCCACCATACTGGAATCAGCATATAGAGGTATTGAAAGAAAAGGATGCGTACCAATATTGTACCATTAATGAGTTTATTTAGAAACTGGAAAATAAGGAGATGGAAGAAAAGAGGAAGGCGAAAAGAGCACAAATTCCTCAGAATCCAAATTTGTATCATGGTGGTAATTCTTCTCTTTCTAGTTCAAGTTCGAGTTCAAATGTTGCTCCACACATCGCGTGCGTCTCTAACCATGTTGAACCAACCAAAACACCAATCAATTATCTTGCTTAAACATCATCATATATCCCACCATCATATCCTACTACAAATTATATCCTACCATTCTCACCCATGCAACAAGCAGCGTGTTATTCTGCTAACCAACCTCAACAAAAAAACATACATCCCTCAAATGAATCTGATGCAAATCAACCAAAGTCAAACAAATCAGAGCCCGATTGTGTTGGAGACATCGAACCTAAACAATGTTACTATTGAGATTGCTCAACAACACGTAGCATTGGTGTCAGCCATGGTAGCATCTTATAATGGGCTTGTTGCGAGTCAAATTGGTAATAACAACTTGACCAATGAAGACTACGCACAGATTGATAAAGAAGAGATGGAGCTCATGGATATTCAATGGGCATTTGCAAGTATTATGAGGAGAGCTACTATTTCATCTAGAAAACTGGAAGAACTGATCTTTCTACTTCACCGAACAACACTTATGGCTTCAACAAAGCCAAAGTGACTTGTTTCAATTGTGGTGAGAAAGGTCATTTTAAGAGAGAATGTACACAACCAGCACAGCAGGGAAATAGAAATCCTTTCAACTCTAACTACCAAAACCGTCAAACCCAAAATCAGGTATCTTATCAAAGTCCTAATATTTCAAGCTTTCAACCACAAAATAACTACCGAAACCGCCAAAATACCCCACAAAATAACACTGTTAGACAAAACAAACCACAAAACCAAAACCAAAACCAAACACCACAAAATTCAAACCGAACAATCATTCCTATTTCTACACCAAACACACAAACTCAAACAGATAATCAAAACCAAGCTTTGGTGATACAGAAAGACGAAGGGTTTGATTGGACAGGGATGCAGTTAGGTGTTGAAGAGATTACAACTGGGAATGTGGCTTGTGTTGCACAGCAGATGAATTTGGATGAGCCGGTAGAGGTTGAAGAGGAATTAGTGTCTGAAAAGATATCGGAGGTGAGGTTCGAGGAGTTGAATGAAGAGAGTGATGATTGTACAAAGAAGAAGTCCGGGATGATTCTTGATTCGGTTTTTGATATTCCATAGCAGTATGATTCAGCTTATTCTGATATTCCAGAGCACTGGATGATGATATTGACCAATTGCTTGCTGAAGCTGATTTTATGATGACCCGGAAATCATGCATGGTGGATGATGCTTGTACCAGGATTGATTATTCAAAGTTTTTCGCTGGGAAGGAAGCACACTTTGCATTGATGGCCATGACAGAACCTCCAAAACAGGTAAGTACTGAATCTGCTTCTAGTTCTAATTCAACTTGTGTTAAACATTGTGATGCTTGTGATAAATTGACAGAGGAGAATAAGCAACTCAAGGTTCAGCTTGAGAGTGCTAAAATTAACTGTCAATCATATCAAAAAGAAGCAAAAGAGTTTAACAGAGTACTTGATGGTTATAAGAAAGATGTTTCAGAATTGAAAAAGACTTTGTCTTTGAAACAAATGGCCATAAATAATTATATAAATGATTTAGAAAACACAAAACTTGAAATGGCCACCATCAAGTGCTTTGCAGAAAAAGTGAACAAGAAACTTGAGAGTTATAAGCATATTGCTTATGTTGTTGATCATATAATAGATGAGCCTTCACAGTCTAGTAGTGCAAACTACAAAGCTGTCCCAGCTCCGGTGTTGTTTGAAAACCATAATTTGCACTCAATAGCACCGGAGAGCTCAGTTAAATCTGACTCTACATCGGATGACGAGTCAAACACTTCTAGTGTGGGAGACCCTTATTCTGATGTTAGACCTGTATTGGGAAATGATGAAGGTGTAGTTGTTGTAACTAATGATTCTGATTCAGAGGATGAACAGTCTGAGAAGGTCCCTGAAAAGGTGTGTGATATTCCTGATGAAAATCACATAATCACTACTGAACCTGTTTCACCATCTCAGATTGTGCACCCCATGGCTAACACTCATAGAAAGAATCAATCAGTTAAGCCTGTTGAGAAGAAAAATGAAAATAAAAATGAATCTTGTGATAAACCTATTAAAATCTTCTATCGGATGGAAGGATCCTATAAGATAATTTCTGATGAAGAATATCCAATAAAATTTGCCAACTATTCAAAAATTGAGAAAATTTGGCAGGAGAGTACCATTTGGTTCCCAAAACATGAGCGAACAAATGATGTACCTCCAGAAATCTTAAAGAAAATTTATTTGGATGTTCCTAAAGAACCAAAGGTTCATGTCACAGAATTTATTAAACCAAAAGAAAAGTCAAATGGTTTTCTTGAGCCGACTTACTCAAAGGACACAGCTCCTGAGAGTTTAAGAAGAAGGTGTGTGGATGATCAATATCCTATCACTAGTTATGCGAAGTCGAACGCCAAGAACAACTTTGAAGAGTACCGTGCATGTTTTAAGTGCGGGGAGAGAGGGCATTTACTTGCTCACTGCCCGTATGTAAGACACAAGAGACACGAGGTGGAAATGAAGCAGAAGTATGAAAGTCTAGTCGATAATCATTGTTATCCACAAAGACAATTTGTCCCTCAACCAACACCGTTTTATAATCAAAGCAGATATTTTCAAAAGAGGGAAAATCGTCCGATGACATATGATCGTCGTAACCGGATAGCTACTGAAAAATCTCTTAAGAAACCAATGGTGAACGCAACTGTTGAGAAGAAAAAGGTTCCTGTTAAACCTGCTATCAAACCAATAGTTGGACCTGTCTCTGTTAAATCAGAGAAGGTAACCAAGAAATTTTCGTTCAAAGACGAAGTAAAGAAACCGGTTGAGACCCCAAAATCTCAAATCCGGATCTTTAAACGATCTGAACAATCTTGGTCACCAAAGGGTTCTCAAAGTGCTTCAACTTCAAAACAAAATGTGAAATTAGAGAATGAAAAAGATTTGAGTGATCAAAAAAACATTGATTCAAATCAAACTGTTTGTGAAAAATCTGAATCTTTGAAACAAAATGTTCAAAGACCCAAGACCAAACAGGCTTGGGTCCCCCGAAAAAATCTAATTTTTTACTTGATATGTGCAGGGAGCTTCAGCTGGCCCTGTGAACAGTCTTTGGATTGTTGACAGTGGAGCTTCTGGTCACATGACAGGGGATCTTTCGCTACTATTCGATATCAGAAATATCAATGGAGGTTATGTTGCGTTTGCTGGAAACAAGGGAGGTTACATTACCATGGAGGGTAGTGTCAGTAATGGAATAGTGAGTTTTGAGAGGATATCTTATGTGAAGCAAATCGATTACAATCTGCTTAGTGTCAGTCGGATATGTGACAAGCAGTTTTCAGTTTACTTTGATGACAAATCTTGCTATATACTCAAGCCGGGATTCGAGTTACCAAAAGAGTGGGTGATGTTAAAGGCACCGAGAGTGAACAACTTGTACATTCTCGACATGTCTAAAGCAATGACTACACAAGGCCAAGTCACGTGTTTTCTCTCCAAGGCTACAGAAAAGGAATCAATCATGTGGCATAGGAGAATGAGACACATTCACCTACGAAAGATGAATCAATTGGTGAAAAATGAACTTGTCACAGGCGTGAACGTTAAACATTTTCACTTAAATGCCAAGTGTGTGAGTTGCAAGAAGGGTAAGCAGCACAAACAATCCCATAAGCCAAAGAAAGTCAATTCCGTTGAACTGGCACTTGAACGTTTGCACATGGATCTGTTCGGACCGGTCAAGCGTAAAAGTCATGCTGGAGAATTGTACTGTCTTGTGGTGACTGATGACTTTTCTAGATTTTCATGGATTATGTGCTTACACCATAAGAGCGACACATTTAATAATCTGAAAGTTCTGTTCACTCGATTGGAAAATATCTATGGTCTCAAGATCAAGAGAATTAGGAGTGATAATGGGACGGAGTTTAAGAATGCACAGATGGACGATCTTTGTGAAAACAAAGGAATTCATCATGAATACAATGCTCCGTATACCCAACAACAGAACGGTGTCGCTGAACGCAAAAACAGGACTCTAATAGAAACGGCGAGAACAATGCTTGCGGACTCAAATCTTCCAGTAATGTTCTGGAACGAAGCAATTTATGCAACTTGTTATACTCTTAATCGTGTTTTAATGGTGAAAAAGTTTGGCAAAACTTCTTATGAGCTGTTGAATCGTCGAAAGCCGAATTGTGGGAGCGAAGGCGTTCTATCGCCACTCCACGAAGGATTTGTTTTGATACCTTGGCTGAGCTAAACCAGGAGGCGAGATTCCGGGAGATGATGGACAAACACATGGAAAACTTGCTGATGATCGAGGAACCGGTTTTTGAGGAGCTCACCCTCGAGTTCTTTTCCACCTTGTTCTACCAACGGCCGCGTAAGTATGACCAACCGGAATTCCAAAAGAATGGTAAGCGCTTTGTATTACAGTTCCATCTATGTGGGGAATGGCGCGACATTTCGGTCGCAGAACTAGGTGTCCTCCTTGGAATCTATACTGAAGAGGAGGTCGAGGATGATAGCTTCAATGAAGCTATGTTCAAGTTCCCGAACGACCACGTAGCTAGAGACGCTTTTTAGGCTGAATTAACGGGGGAACAAAAATATAACCCCCAAAGTGCCAAGGCGAGCCAACTCATTGACCCACTGCTACGGGTGTTTCAGAAGGTCCTATGCGGGACCGCGGCTGCTAAAAAAAAAGATTCCACTGGCTGCCCCACACCTGATCTATTATTTCTTTACGCTCTAGTAAGTGATGTACCAGTTAACCTTGCTGCACTTATTGCATCTTTTCTAAGAACAGCATCAGGTATAAAACCTGGGAGCATGATATACGGTGGGGAGTACGTGACTGCACTGGCAAAGGGAATTGGGATTTTAAAGAATGCACGAAGGGGACTGACCCGGATTCCCGGGGAATCTAAGGTGAACATGGACGTCCTCATGCCACCACCCGACAAGCAGCAGCCACACCAGCAGCAGCCCGACCAGCAGCAGCCCCGCACCAGCAGTACCACTACCAGCACCCTCAAGCCTTCTATGATGACTTTGTCACGTTCAGAACAGAAACGCGCGATACTTTATATCAGCATGGCGAGTTCCTACAGCATCAGGGCGCGACCCTTGACTACCTCGTGACTGAATTCCACGCTTGTTTCCCGAACCATTTTGGGAATCCCCCACAAAGGGGACATCCGGGGGACAAGCGGAGACGAGGTGGTGATGCGGCGGGATCATCTGGGACTCACCATGATGATGAGGACTGAGGAGTAGCTGGTAAGCTGGTGCTATTTTGTTTATCTTATTTTTGTTGATACTGTATCCGGGTGCGAGCACCCAAGACATCTTATTATTTTTCTGTATTCGTACTATTTACTTTTCAGTATTTTCAATTTCAGTAGTATTTGCTTGGTTTGAATAACTGTGATGATGAATGGATGTATTTGATGTGTTTTTGCTTTTGTCAAGAATGGTGGTAGTGCAGGAACAAGCGAGCACCAATATGGATGCTCCAGGCTATCCACAAGCTTTTCGGGTTATAAACAAAAGGGGAGTTTTATTCTCCTTTTTCGCACAAATAGTTTGCTATTTCATAAACGCTTTCTATTGTCACATTGGGGACAATGTGAGTTTCAAGTGTGGGGAGGGGATTATGTCTTGTTTGTCCTCTTGTGTATATATATATATATATATATATATATATATATATATATATATTTACTCTACAAAAAACCTTTAAAAGTACATATATGTATATATTTACTTATAAACATCAAGCCTAACTAATTTTTGATAAAGATAACTCGAGGTGCGACAAACAGATGAGATGCGAGCGTGTTAGATTCGTACACTTGCACCCATTTCCTTCCGGTTACGTGAGCATTTGAGCCTTAAAATAGATTTTCATTTCTTTGACATGCTTTCGAGTGAGCCGGATGTTTTGTGTAATTTAGAACTTGTCATTAGCATACTTATGTAGATCAGATACGTGTGAGATTGTACGAATATGATTGAGGCATTTAGGATACCTTTTTGATATTAGCCTTTTCTTTTCGTTCTATCTGTTTCCCGCACCCAAATATTATCCACTAGTTAACCATGTTGAACCTAATCCCGTGTTTTTCTTATTTACCACACCATTTCACCACTAAACCAAATAGCCTTTTTTTCTTTTAAACCTTTTTGTGTTAAAACTCAGTTTAGGTTATTGTTTAACTAGTTTATGTGTTGTAAATAGTTCGTTTTCGGGTATATCTATTTAGAATCCATATGTTAATTATATATCAGTTTCAGTTCATTATATATATCATAGATATATATGTTAAAAAAATCCAGAAAAATTGAACACCCTAAAATAGGGTGAATTAGCAGTGTTCGAGCAATTTTTAGAGCTTTAAAGTTAAAAGTTATATGTTTAGCTCGTTTCAAAAGAAAAATCACCTATATTAGCATTTGTGTTGTACAGTTGTAGTAGTTGCTATTAGTTAGACATAACCGCCGGGTTTTAGCCGATTTGTCACTTTAAATATCCATTCCGCACCCTTACCTTTGCCTAACATTACAACCCGTATAAGACCTCTTGATTTGTGCTTTTTCACACGTTAGTTGGTGAAGACTAGATCTTTTGACAAGCTTATGATATTGCACGATTCATTGTCTTGGCAATGGAGCGATTTACACATACACATTACACGTATGTATCATAAATAAAACCGAGTGTGTGTGAACATTGTGAGTCGTGTATGGGTTTGCCTGCTTGTAGATCGGAAGTGAGTCGTTGCTATTTAGTTATCTTATCACCTGTTTATATATCATTGTTGGCTTGATTATTATCGTCTGTACAGGCTATATTTTGTCTTTGTTGCCACTTGGGGAGTTTTTTGTTTATTTTATGATTAAGTGTTTGCTTGAGGACAAGCAAAGTTCAAGTGTGGGGAGGTTTGATATACGTTAAATTACACATATAAAAGTCCCCGTTTAACTCCCATTTTCATACATTTTTGACCTTATACACAAGAATTGGTACTTATTTGGGTATCTTTATGATTTCAGGTCTTAAACGATGTCCCGGAAGCACAACGGAAGGAAAAACGAAGATTTCGGCGCGCGAACAGGCCCTCAGGACCTGTGAGCGGCCGCTCACTCCCTGTGAGCAGCCGCGCGCTCCCCCAGATATTTTTGGCAACCTTCTGGAAGGCCTACATCACAGCTGCAAGTCGCCCACTTGATTTGAAAAAGCGAGCGGCCGCTCACAGAGGCCGAGCGGCCGCTCGGAGGCTCTGTTCTTCTATAAAACAGCCATTTAACTCACTGATCAGTGGTTGGATCTTGGGGGAAACTTTTCTGCCGATTTTTGGGGCTTTTGAAGTGCTGCACAGGCGTGGAACGAGCTCGGGAATCCATCCGATCCATCCTTCAATCATCCAATCCATCTCTTAGCATTTTATATGGTTTGATCCTTTAAACATTTATGTTTCAAATCTGATTTTGGATTGCTATTTTGATGTTGTTATAGTTATTCGTACGTTTACGGGCAAGAACAATAGTATTTAGTACGTTAAACAATCATTCGTGTAGTTAATCATGTCTTGTATAAATTTGGCGTTTTTCACGTTTAGATCTTGATGATCATAGCGCAACCTTGTTTCATTGTTGTTGGATTTGTTGTATTTGAATTACTTTGGCGAATGTCGAATATGTTAGGCGGATAAATGTTGAAAAACCGTCCGTTTAATCGTCCGGTAGTAGACTAGTTAACTTGTTAAATAGTTTATGCCATGAAACTGTAACCGGGTATTGGTTTGGTTAAAGTCAGTCGAATAACGGTTAAAAATGCTTATCGGCACGTAAAAGGGTTTTAAAAGCTTAATGGTGCCGAACTGGTCTTTGACACGGTTAATGATCTTTGGTAGTTATTTTGGTAAAAATAGCGATCTTAGTAGATCTGGGTTCAAAGTTGGTAAAATGGAATAGGTTGTGAAATGCTCTACTTTATGCTAGTTTAGGTGGCTGTGTTGTGTATTCGGTATTGCTTTCCTGAATTAGTGAGGTTAGAAAACTCTTATCAGATGACTAACTTATCTTTAGAAGATCTGCGTGAGATCATATCAGCTGCTCGCTAATAAACGACTTGAAGTGGTTAACGTGTGTACTCGTGTTAGCTTTCTGTATAGTTGTCATGTTAGGATGCCCGAAAGGGACACTAACTGTCGGAGAATGGGAATGTTAATCACACGCCCTTGTTTTATATGATTTGTAGATGACATGCTAGGGTTGATATATTATAGGTTATATAGTTATATTTTGTATTTGGAGTCTTACATATGTTATTTAAATATTTTAGAATTAATTTAGTTAAAAACAACAAACTTTAACTATCTTTTCTTACTGGTAAATCGGGGATAGAGTTTTAGTACCATTGCTCCGCGCGCGTCCATGGATCGATATCTGGTTCTTATCTACACATTACTACATATATGACAGGGTACACTTGCCCTATTGTGTGTGTTTTAATATTAAGGTCTAAACCATTTTTATAAATATTAAAGCAAAACGTGTGTTATTTCATTGTAAAATTATGTGTATATTCGCACACGTCATATATGGTAGATTCATGGGAACACATTAGATCAGGGCTTGTTACACACACTCTTGGGGAGTTATGTAAAGCCTGCGACGTAGTGCAACATCTCAAGGGAAGACGAAACCTACTAGTGACTGGCAGCCACGATTGGGGGAATGCGTGGTGCATCTGACCACTGAATTGACGTACACATGACCGGAGTTGGAGACTATACGCGAAGATGCAATAAGTCTATGGATAAAGCTTGAGACAACTGAGACATAGCTTTCTTCTCAAGCGCGAACTTCTTCTTTTCATCGTCTTTTAAATCTTTAAGTGGAATCCGGATGTTCGTGTTCTCAACAATCGGAGCAACATATTCCTTCATGATCATTTGCCATGCTTCTCCACCTTCTAATCCCAATCCTTCAAGATGAATCTTGAAATTCTTCTTCCACTGATAATAATTCGACATATCCAACAACTTAGGAGGATGATTCCCACTACCCGAAGATAAATCATTAATGAGTGTGGTAATCGCATTGGTCGTTTGAGACTACACCGCTGCTGCTGCAACTCCCTAAAGATCAGTCACTTGTTGTTGTGGAGGTTGAGTAACAGGTGGTGGTGTTGAACTAGTCATAACAATGTAGTTGATCGGCTGTGATGGTGTTGTGTTGTTGTTTTGAGAAGCAACCGCCCATGGATTCATCGGAACATGCTGTTGCTGTGTTGTTGCTGGTCTAGGTGTAGATGAATATCCCCAAATGTTATCCATGATGTTCAGAATGTAAACACTTAGAAAAATCTCCAAAAACAAGCTCAGGTTCGACCTCTGAAACACTAACGTGGGTTCAAATGTAGAAATTCCTTGATTCGACCCCTGTGACAGACTCGAATGAAGAAAATCACACACTAGACTTGATTCGACCTAGAAAAAAGACTCCTTCGACCTCCCATATGGTCGAATGTACCAACACTGGTCGAATGAACACACAACACACTTGAAAATTTCAGATTCGACCTAAAACCCTCCTGGTTCGACCTAAGCACGCTGATTCGACCCCAAAAATCACACTTTCGACCCCATTCCCTCTGGTTCGACCCAAATCTTTTGAAAAACGGTTATTCTTCAAAAATCAGTTAGTTTGATCCAAATTTTTCAAAAGTTTGTTGATTTTGATGATCTTAATCAGGTTTTGCTTCGGATTTGATGGAGATCAACTTTAATGAATGAAAATTTTGGTTTTATCCATGAAATCTAGTCCAAATCAATCAATCTCCATTGTCATTCAAAGTTTATGCAAAACAGAAAAAATTTAGGTGTTTTTAGATAAAATTCTGTTCGAAATCTATCAAATTGCAATTGTATGATCGAGATAGGCTTTGATACCACTTTGTAGAGGACCGGTTTTACACGAAAACACTAGATGATCATACAAGTGGAACAATCTAGGTGCGGAAACCCTAGGTCATATGCAATATGATAAAGATCAAATCAGACACAATCGAATACCTTTTCAATATCCATTTTATTAATAAACAAGATGTTTTAAACCTTAGGAATGATGTTTACAATGAAATAAAACTTTATCAAAACCTTCCTAAACACAGAGAGAATAATCACTAAAGACCAGACACAAATGACCAAAAACTTACAAACAAAATAAAACTTTGAGCTTATATACTATTGCACATTCGACCCCTCAAAGTGGTCGAATGTGTCCTTCGACCTTCTGTTAGGCTCGAACCAACACATGTCTTCTTCAAAGCTTCCTTTGACCATCATTAATCTACCTTCGACCTCACTCTAGGTCGAACAAGCTTATTATTATCATGTAATCTTCAAATCAACGCGTTATCAATTTCCCATGAAAACACTAAAGTAGAATGAGGAACACACACTAGCTTATTCTTACACAAGTTGACTTCCAAAACCATCAAAAACACTATGTAGGAATCAATCTACAAACATGAATCTACCTTGGGAATGAACAACTCTCCTTACCCACACATACATACATACATACATACGGCCAACATACACACTCACCACCAACTCACCATTCTTATCCAAAGCACACCACACATCCATGCCTTATACTAACATGGCAACAGCACAAATCACATGAACCTGAAGACCAAGTTGACTTGCCACAAAAACTTCTTTTGTCTCATTGTTTTCGGCCCCCAATAGTCCCCAAAGAAGTGTGCACACAATCCCCTAGAACACTAGTCAACTACTTGCACTAGAGTGGCAAAAACATAAAACCCATGATCTTGCACACATTGTCAACCTTGCCAAAACATTTGCCCCTTCCCCATGATAATCGGTCGCTACACCACCCCTATATACCAAAACAAAACCTCAAGTTAACTCTTACAAGACCTCTAGTGGAATGCACACTAAGAAAGCAAGGCATTACCTTCCACAATTGTGAACCAATGAACCCATGGCCTTCCTCCCACCTTCGGCTATATATAGAGCATAGGAGGGACATGAGAATCACTCCATAACTCCACAAAACTCTCTAACACTTGAACACTCTTTTCCTTTTCCCTTGTTTATAATCGGTCGAACACCACCACCCCTACAAGGGCTTCATTCGATCACCTACCATCAACCTTTGGGAATCACAAGCCAGTAGCAAGCCTATAGGAGTCATTTGGAAGGAAGTTAGCTTATTTTCTTTGATATTGTCGGCTATATACACGTGAGGTATAACATCCGAACTATTTTCCTTCTTTATACACCCTTCGGTTGCATGTAGTGGTCACCCAAAGCACACACACACTCGTACACCCCCCTTAACAAATAAATTTTCAAGTAAAACTAACGTAGACACTCAAGTTTTATGTTAAAAATTTCAATGTTTAGCTTATGTATAGACACATACGTACATTGGTACATACACCTTGGAACACATGTGCGTGTATGAGGCCTAGACCCGGCTCAAGAATAGCAAATTTCACTTAATTTTACAACATACATCATGGTTAGATTTATAAACATGTGTTAAGAACAATAAAAACATGTGTTAACATTCTTAACACAAGAGTTTTCTTGGAAACATATGATATGCGAGTATATACAAAAGCAAAACACCAAAATGTGTTGTTTTTATGCAAAAATGTTGAAAGATGTGTCCATATGCCACCCTAGACTTACATAACTGAGACATAAGTAACACTCGGTAACATTTAGGAAGACAAAGAACTTGTTTTACCAACAACAGACTAAACATCGTCACATTAACAACAACACAAATATTTCTGACACATACAGTGTGTGACACACGTGGATAGTGGTACAGAAGTTCTAGTCCACAAGTATTGCAGTCGGGTGAACAGTTGCATGGTAGTTAGAAAAAAACATAGACCTAAGATGCCTTTATATGAACTTAGGGCATCCCAGACCAGACACATAATGCCAGATCCAGTTCAGTCTAGTATTCAGACACCAAGTGAGTATTCACGGCGCCTTTTTACAGTTTTTACATTTTTTCGAGGGGAAAACATGCGTACAGTTTTCAGTTACAATACATGACTATTATGTGAACATGAGACATTATGGTTCAGGGTCCATTAAGCCCTCATGTCATACATCATACCATAACCATTAGCTACGGACTTAGCCATGAAACACCGGGATAGATCTATTAGGTTGACACCCCCACTCTTGGTCAGTCGCTCTGGCCGGATGGTAGATATCAAAAGAGTGCTTGTATTTCACATTATTGCATTGTCTTTAGTGTACAATGGGCGAGGCACAACATGTGAAGGTTTGGTTATGGGCTCATGTCAGATCACATATTGATTATTGCCCTAGATAGGCAATGATTTAGTCAGTTTTGGATTACATGTCCATCATATAGAAAACCCGTGAACTCACCCACTTTATGTTGACTCATATTTCCTTTAATGCATGTTTTTCAGGAAATTAGCATGGATAATGGAACTTGCGGGGGTCGCGTGCGAGCATTTGTGGGATACCTACTTTTGGACCGTTGTGTTGTTGTCCTAATACTAGACATTCACATACAATGGTTTTGATTTTTAAACAATTAACTCTATGTAGAACAAATCTGGTTGTTTAATGAAAGTTCCCGCTTTATTTTAATCAATGCTCGTGTGACCTTTGTGCTTGGAAATCTTTCGAAGTCTCACCTCGCGTTTCCGCCTAGGCGCGGTGTGACATTATGTCATACAAGCCTTCATACAAGCACTTATACACATATGTCATAACCTGCGTTTTTAGAACAGATTATGCACTATAAAAACAATTTTATGAAAAATACTTATACAACATATTAGACTCCCAAAATTTTACTGAATATTTTTATTAGTCCAGTCGTCGTTCCATCATTTTTCATTCATGACAAAACCTCGTTGAAAAATTATGAAAAATCGTGTACTAGAGCTAGGTTCAGAAAACATTCACTTCATGTCAGTTTACGAGAAAACTTCTTAAAACTCGGGTATTCATCCAAATGGGATGAATCCAGTTGGAACAGCAGAGTTTTTCATGTATATATCTACTATCCAAAATTCGTGATCTAACTCCTTGTAAACCTTGAGTTATGGCTGTTTAAAGATGACATAATTTACAACTCCGAAAATCAGGTTTAACCTTTATTTGTATAAAATTCCAAAAACGTATCAAACGACATCCAAATTATACAAACTTGCATATTCTGAAGATCTAAGACTATAAGCTACATGCTAGAACCAAGTAACTATCAAAACAAACACTTTAAGATCACGTTACTTGTCCTACAAGTTACCTCATACAATCTGTCCACTATTAAACATGTTAAGATCTCATCATTAACAAAACCTAGATTCATAATATCGCCTAAACAAGATCATAAACACATAATACATAAAGTTCATAACATATATCTTATACATCATGTAAAATTTATCATGAATATAAATCTCTATACACCCTAGATCAACAATAATCATAAACATGCAAGTTTCATGGAACGTTCATCATACATCATATTATCATGTTAATCTTTATAAAAACCCAAGTTTTGTGTTTTTAAAACTTCACATCAGATCTGGATAAATAGGTTTTGTTGTTTAAGATCATAATTAAAACATAGCAACAGAGATTAAAACACATGTAGGATTTGTTATATACCTTAAGCCTTTAATATTTTTGATCCTAAACCTTCTTTAGCTCCTACGATCTTTAGATTGTGTTGATGGCAAAGGGTAGGAGTTTAATTTTTGTAATTAGGGGCTGTAGAGCTGATTAGGGTTATCTATCTATATAATAAATCAATACACTCGGGTCGAATGAAAGCCTTAGAGAGGGCCTGAGGGATCCAAATATGTAAATGGCGCTCCGAAAATTAGAGTATATAAACCGTTTTCTTTTTATTTTTTCTTCATTCTCCACAACATAGTCCTCCATTTCTTTCAAACAAACCTCTTTATCATCCTACTTTTTCTTTCATAGTTTCTTGATTCTCCATAAATGATTCAAGGTAATCATCGATCATATTCTTCTAATGTTGATTCTTATTATTATTTTCGCTTCATTATTTATTCTTAACATTATTACAAAAGAAATGGGTCATTTGATATATTTTAAAAGTGATATTCATTCATTTCAGTTATCATTCTATATGGTTTAACTGTGTTTTAATCGTTTTTTTAATCAATCGATTTAGAATGAATATTTTAATCGTCTCTGTTTAAATACCACACTATATATTAAAAGAAATCAATCGTTTTAATCTTTTTTAACGATTTAAGATGATTTATCATTCTAAATGATTCTTGGTTATGATTTTTTTAACGACTTTTTTTAGATGATTTATCACCTAAGTTACGATTTTTTTAACCAATTATGAAAGATGAAGTATTTTGATCTATTCATTTTAATGATAAAATATCGGTTTTGTTAAGAAAATAATATAATCATTTGTATTATTTGCCGATTGAGTAGCAATGTTAAGAAATATTGAAGCGGAAATAATATAATCATTCATTCGTGTGTTTCAAGAACTTTATCATTCCGATTTATTCGGTTTTGATTATACTTTTGAAATACCGATTTTTTTTAGTTACTAAATTTTTAGATATATATTTAATCGGATTTAATATTTAATCGTATTTAATCATTCTATGTTTTTACATTTAAAAAACAGGATTTCATCCGAACACACCAACTAAGTTATGTCTTATCATATTCAAAATTAAATTCGGTCAACTATATTAAACCGAAATATATATATAAAAATAGTATTATCAATAATCAATAAATTAGATTAAAAATTTTAATAACTAACATCAAAATCATAATAAATAAGATTAAAAATATTAATAAGTTACCATTCTTATTGTTAATCGAATCTGTATTTTGAGAAACGTATTTATTAACAATAATAATAATAATAATAATAATAATAATAATAATAATAATAATAATAATATGTAAAGTTTATTGTAAAATGGTAACATACCATTCTTAGGTATGAAACGTTTTTAAGAATAATAAATAGTGTACTTTTATTATTATTGTTAAAAAACATATTTATTATTCTTAATGGTAAAATTATTAAACTTATATTTAGCATACGAATTTGAGAATATGATTCCTTTAATCGCGTAATTGACAACTGATTTTAGGAAAGTCGTAATATCAAAATGAAACTTGGTCAACAATATTAAAACTAAATTCGTAATATTAGTATTAGTAATATAAATAATCGATAATTAAGTTTAAAAATATTAATAAATAACTACAAAATAATAATCAATCATTCAAATCAATGACATTAAAAACATCCGCGTTTCAAATTACCTTACCAATTATCTACAAATTATTATTTACATTTTAAAATTAGCACACCTAAAATTAGCACACTTATTGATATGATTTTGATGATTATTGTTTAATGAAAATTGATTAAAGAAAAGTTATAATATAAAAATTAAATTCGGTCAACAATATTAAACGGAAATTCTATATTTTGAGAAACATATTTATTAATAATAACAATAATAAACATTAATGGATCGTATGTAAAGTTTATTGAAAAATGGTAACTTACCATTTTTATGTATGAAACGTTTTTAAGAAAAATAATAATTAGTGCACTTTTATATTAGTAATATTATAATTGAATGATTGATTGAGAAACATATTTATTATTCTTAATGGTAAAATTATTAAACGTATATTTAGCATACGAATTTGAGAATATGAATCCTTTAATCGTGTAATTGACAACTGATTTTAGGAAAGTTGTAATATCAAAATGAAACTCGGTCAACAGCATTAAAACTAAATTCGTAATATTTGTATTAGTAAAATAAATAATCAATAATTAAGTTTAAAAAATATTAATAAATAACTTAATATAAATAATTAATCAATCATTCAAATCAATTACATTAAAAACATCCGCGTTTCAAATTGTCTTACCAATTATCTACAAATTATTATTTACATCTTAAAATTAGCACACTTAAAATTAGCATAGTTATTGAAATGATTTTAATGATTATTTTTTAATGACAATTAATTAAAGAAAAGTCATAATATAAAAATTAAATTCGGACAACAATATTAAACGAAAATTCTATATTTTGAGAAACATATTTATTAATAATAACAATAATAAACTTTAATAGATCCTATGTAAAGTTTATTGTAAAATGGTAACCTACCATTCTTGTGTATGAAACGTTTTTAAGAATAATAATTCGTGCACTTTTATTTTAGTAATATTATAATTAAATGATTGATTGAGTTTATTATTAAAGTTAAGAAACATATTTATTATTGGTAAAATTATTAAACGTACATTTAGCATATTTATTATTCATATACCTATTTATTTTTAAAAATTATTCTTTTTTTTTAATGTTGTTTTTACGTGTCTATGAAACGTTTTTAAGAATAATAATTAGTGCACTTTTATTATTATTGTTAGGAAACATATTTATTATTCTTAATGGTAAAATTATTAAACGTATATTTAACATACGAATTTGAGAAAATGATTCTTTTAAGCGCGTAATTGACAACTGATTTTAGGAAAGTCGTAATATCAAAATGAAACTCGGTCAACAATATTAAAACTAAATTTGTAATATTAGTATTAGTAATATTAATAATCGATAATTAAGTTTAAAAATATTAATAAATAACTACAAAATCATAATTAATCATTCAAATTAATGACATTAAAAACATCCGCGTTTCAAATTGCCTTACCAATTATCTACAAATTATTATTTACATTTTAAAATTAGCACACCTAAAATTAGCACACTTATTGAAATGATTTTGATGATTATTGTTTAATGAAAATTGATTAAAGAAAAGTCATAATATAGAAATTAAATTCGGTCAACAATATTAAACGGAAATTTTATATTTTGAGAAACATATTTATTAATAATAACAATAATAAACATTAATGGATCCTATGTAAAGTTTATTGTAAAATGGTAACCTACCATTCTTATGTATGAAACGTTTTTAAGAATAATAATTAGTGCACTTTTATTTTAGTAATATTATAATTGAATGATTGATTTTAGTAAAATTCTTAAACATATATTTAGCATATAAATTTGAGAATATGATTCCTTTAATCGTGTAATTGACAACTGATTTTTGGAAAGTCGTAATATCAAAATGAAACTCGGTCAACAGCATTAAAACTAAATTCGTAATATTAGTATTATTAAAATAAATAATAAATAATTAAGTTTAAAAAATATTAATAAATAACTTAATATAAATAATTAATCAATCATTCAAATTAATGACATTAAACGTATATTTAGTATATTTGTTATTCATATACCTATTTATTTTTAAAAATGATTCTTTTTTTTTAATGTTGTTTTTACGTGTCTTTACACACTATATGTAAAAAATGATTCATTTTTAATGTTTTTTATGTGTGTATGTAAAGAATGATTGTTTTTAATGTTTTTACGTGTCTTTTTTAATTTTTTTTTAATGTTTGTTATTTTTATGTTCATATTCCTATTTTTTTTTTTAAAATGATTCTTTTTTACGTGTTTTTTTAATGTTGTTTTTTACATGTTTTTACTAAAATATATAGTAATCTATTTTATGTTTCTTATTTGCCGATTAGTCTTTTTGTAGATGACGACCATAATTGAAATGTGTCAATTAAAAAGATTGGTCCTAACTATTTTTATTAAATTAAATATAATTTAAATCTATTTAACAGTTTCCTAAAATATATAGTAATCTCTTTTTAATTTTTTGTACGTCTTTCAAAATAATTCATAAATGATTTTAATAATATACGTCTTTCAATTAGATGTCGTTGAAAAAATTTGTGTTATCTTTTTTAATTTTTTGTAACTTTGATGTGGGTATATTAAAAATATTTGAACATAACGATCTAAATAAATAATTAATATGATTTAAATAATCATAATATTACTATTTACATTTAAATATATTTAAATAAATTTAAAAATCGTATCTATTTTAGGTAATTGTTAACAAAAGTTAAATTTTATTTATTAATAATTTAAATATTGTGTATATATTAGGAAATTGTTTATCTAATTTCAATCAAATTTAAATTCATATAGTATTTTCAAAATGTGCGTTAAAATTTTTAAATTTTCGTTTGAAAAATATTTAAGAAAGTTTCAAAAAAATAAAAAACGATTCTAACATGTTTTGTCAGTGATATTGTATATTATCTTTAAAAAAATAGTCTACGTCATCTACATACAGACTAATTGTCATATTTGTTACATACAAATCATCTACACAATGATTCGGAAATAATTCATAAATGATAATAATAATTTGTATATGATTATCTATCTATATAATCGTTCGAAAATGATTATATAATTTAAAGTTATTTAACAGTTTTCAAAAATATATAGTATTATTAAAAATATTTGAACATCACGATTTAAATGAATAATTAATACTACCTGTGAGCGTTGGATTTTATCAAAAACAGGATTATACGATCATACAAGTCACAAATCTAGGTGCGGAAACCCTAGATCTGAACAAATTGATAAAACACAATTCACGACACAATCAAGATCATTTTCAATAACATTTTCATAGATTAACTTTCATTCAACAAGCATTTACAATGAGTTTATGTTAATCTAGATCACACAGATAATCTCTCAAAAACACTTCTAAACCTGAACTGAACCTGGACACAAAATGACAACTCTCTTAAATTATCAAAAACTCAAAATCTATATATAAGCACTGCACATTCGCCCCTTACAACAGGTCGAATGTGAGTATTTTCCACATTCGCCCACTACAAGTGGTCGAATGTGTCTTCTTGTCTTGTCCATTCTTCCTTCGCCCATTTCAGATCTACCTTCGCCCAGTTACTTCTTCCTTCGCCCCATAATATCTACATTCGCCCATACTGATTCACCTTCGGCCATCACTAACATATGTTAATTATTGTATATCCAATCCTTAGTCGCAAAACGCATCAACAAACTCCCCCTCGACTATTGATTGGATAGTTTTCTCTGATAGTCCATCGTCCTGTTCATCAGTTTGATTCTGAGCTGCTTCTTCTGCTCAGAAGTCATTGGCAGCTCGAATGTTTTCTTCACAGGCTTTGACACATTAGTCATCTTCACAGTCTTGCCAAGTTTACCCTCCAAGTTGCTTCCAGCATTTATGTCATATGCAAAACACACTCCCACAACTTGAGTATACTTTCTCGCTTGAGCAAAGTCGTTGGGTTCATAGTAGATCGGATTGTAGAATAACATGATGATGTCTTCGAATGTGCAATTTATCAACCACATAGGATCAAATACATGTACATGCTTGTATTTATCCTTTCCATCCCTCAACACGATCACCGCTTCTGCCTTCCTCCAATCATAATACCAAAAGATGAAATCAGCACTGAAATGCTGTGGCATTGGCATCAACGGTATCTTTCTCATCACATTAGGTGCTTTATAAATCAAAGTAACACGCTTCATATTGGTTTGTGGATCAATATCCCTATGCTCTTTTCTACGGGGATATTGAGGCTTGAACCTGTTCCATCTCGTACGACTTTCCCAAACCAATTTGTCTGCGCACCAACCGACATGCGATCCATTTACCTCGGCACCTGACATTGGGAATCTGCATAAGTCTCTCACCGCCCAGTACGGTAGAGTAAGCAAGTCACAGAATCTGTTGAAATACAGAATTCCGGTTTCCCATTTTGCAGCAATACACTTCAGTCTGCCTAAGTAAGTCCACCCGAGAGCTCTGCCTTTGAACTTGGCATTATGAAATCGATAGAAATTACCTTGAGCTTCAGGCTTAGGTCGGTTCTCATCCATTTCCTTCAACTTCTTCATATAATTCTTCAACTCATCAGACTGGTTAGAAGAATCTTTCTTTTCATTACCAAACACCTTTTCAACAAACTCTTCACTTCTTTTCTTTGCTTTCTGTTTCGCTGACTTATTTGGTATCTCAGTGAAGTCAGGAAATACTTCATTCTCATCATCTTGTCGGAAATACTGGGGAAACTCTTCATGAGTAATGTCTTCTATTTCAACTTCATTGTTCTCTGGAGTATGCACATCATCTGAATGACTTCCCATATCCTTTTCAGGAATATCAGGAATCGATTCATCCATCATAAACTCCTCAAACGTCTTTCCTACCCTCTGTGCGAGACCATCTAGTATTTCTTTCGCCACAGATGCAGGTAATTCCCCTTCTTCAAGATCTGGATCTTCATATTCCAGCTCATATCTCAAATCATCAGTCTGGAATATTTCAGCGAAGCATCCTGTGAACTCAATGGTCCACTCTCTCTTTTCCAACATATTCTTGTATATCTGTTTAGCATCATCAGACAGAGATCTCACCTTCTCGTTCCAGAAAATACTTTCATCCGAATCAACATTCCCACCTTTCTTCTTGGAACTCGATTCTCCAGTATCTTTCTTCTTCTGTGGTGTTCTCTTCTCATAACTATATTTAGAAGTATCATCTCCTCCATCATGATCACTTCCACTGCTAAACTCATCACCTTTCTTTTTCCCAGTACCTTCAGCACCATCATCATCATCATCATTATTGTCATCATCATCATCATTGTCATCATCGCTTTTATCCGATCCATCATCATCCTCATCATCATCATCTTCTTTCTCAGATTCAGAATACTCATAATCAACTTTCTGTTCATCTTCTTCTTCATCTTCTTCACCCTCTTTCAAAGCTCTTCAATCAAACCACAAAGACGTTTGTTTTCCTTCTTTAGCTCTTTGTTATCAGCCTTAATCAATTTGATCTTGTTCTTGTTTCTATCACATCTTCTTTCAAGCTTCTCATTCTTAGCTTCCAACATCTGAATCTTATCATTTATCTCATCCTGATTCGATTTTGAAGCAACCACAATCTGGAGCATCTTCTCCTCATTCTGCTTGAACTTAGCAATTTCAGCTTGTTGAGCAACCAACATCTTCATCATGTCCTCCATCTTCTTATTAACCTGTTTCATGACATCGTCATCCACAGTCACTTTCTTCGACTTTGATCTGGATGGCTCAACTTCAACAACTTTCTCTTTTTGAGGCTTTCTAAACATATCAAGCACTTTATCCATATCGATATTGAACTGATCGATTGGTAAAGTCTCTGCCTCTTTCGCTTTCTTCTGCTTCTTGGCAACTGGTGAAGATAGCTTAGAAGGTGTACCAGCATCAGGTAATCTCTTTCCCTTTAACAACTGAGCCAACTCTTTCTCTCTTAGTTCTTTCACACTTGACTTCTTTGCCATAGTCTTTTGTTTCTTTGTCTTCTTGGGCAAATTCACAACTACAGTATCTCCAACACTCAGTTCAGCTAGGTCAACACCTAAACCCACATCTTCAACTGATTTCTTTCTCCTCTCAGCTTCTTCTATCGACTGATTCAAGGATTCAGACTCACCAACCATAGTGGCCTTACGTTTGGTGGTCCTTACGTTCTCGTCATCAGAATCCCACTGTTCATCAACTTCAGTCTCTTCTGAATCTACAGACTCTTCATCCACCAAACCCGATCCTTTCTTTGCCGTCGATTTCTTTCTAGCTACCTGTTGCTTGGTGCTTCCCTGATCTATAGCCTTTCCCTTGCCCTTCCCTTTGGCTCCAGGATTGACTACTTGACGTTTCCGCTTAGTGCTTGAATCAACATACACTAAGGGATCATCGTTATCTGAGTCACTCTCATCATGTCTTGCTTTGTTCTTGCCAGGATCAGTGTAATCCGGACGAGCCAAAGCGCCAAACAATCTCCTGTTAGGTGGCTTCTCACTATCAGGCACACCTTTGTAACCTTTCATCCTCATCAAGGTTCTAATATTCATGTGATCTTGACCTAGGATCATAGTCGGATCCTTTTTCAACATTGGATACTTGTAGTCAAAGATCATCATTAGAAACCTCGGATACAACATAAACTTCTTGTTCTTCATTCCCTTATGCATCTCCAGCATGTGATCAAGAATCATCCCAGAAACATTAAATGGTTTGTTGAGTGTCAACGCAACCATTAATGAACTCAAACTCCTTCTCATCACGTCATAACCACCACTCACACAGCCAAAGACATGAATCAGAACATGTGCAAAATACTTGTACTGCACTCCAAGCTTCCCCTTATACATAGATCCGTCAGTGATTGGACCTTTGTATTTCATCCTTAAGAAGCACGCCTTCTGTTCTGTCCACGATAATTCCCTGGGATCTTCACTGTCTTCGAACTTAATCTGTAACGCCTCTCGAATATCAGCTTCAGTCAAGAACATCTCCATCTCCTGAATCTTGCTCTTGATGATAGTCTGATTCTCCCAGTAGTCATACTTCGCATTCTGATAAAAGTCTTCTATGATATCTTTGTATATGATGGTTGGTGTGGCTAGAGCATGTACAATCCTGCTCCTCTTCAGAAACTCTATAATTCCTATAAACTCCGTGTTCTTCTCAACGTCTCCTAGATAAGCGCAACAGTTGTGCGATCGTTCAAAAGGCCAACTGCTAGGAACAGATGTTTCAGCTACTGGAACTGGATCTTGAACTGTGATCTCAGCTGGAGTTTCAACATTCACTGCTGGTGATTCAATATTCTCGGGTTGTTCAGCCATCTGCACATGAAAATCAATAAAAACACGTCAAAACACAAAAACGACAAAATTATAAAAATTTTTGATCAAACTGATCTGCACGTTCGCCCGTTTAGAAATGGCCGAATGTGATAATAATTGGTCGAAGGTAGAAAATTATGGTCGGAAGTGAAAAAGTTCTAAGTAAAGATCACATTCGTCCACATTTTACCACCTTCGTCCAACCTGATTCCACCTTCGCCCGGTTTTTGAACCGAAGGTGAAACAGATTTTCCCCCAAAATTTGAAATTTTGCCATTGTTTGTTTTAAATTGTAATTTTGATCCTAAAACATACTAACATGTCCGACTAACATTCGTTCATTACCAATTTTATCAATTAATCAGTTTACATAGGTTTTAAAGTGGAATTAGGGTTCAAGTGTGTTCAATCGATCAAAACTAACACCTAGACATGTTATTATCCTAATTCCTTCCACATTCTCCCCCTAAAACCTATGAAAAATGATCGGAAATCAAAAACAATCATCAATCAACATCAAAAACCCTAGAATTGAAACCCTAGGTCGTGTTCTTAAAACAATCATTTCTGATCTGATTTGATGTCCATTACCTGCAATAGTAGTCTTAAAATGATCAGAAATATCAAGGGAACAGATCAATGAGTCGTAGAAAACACAAGCAACAAGGTCTTGGTATGACAGAAATTTTGAAAAAATTTGAATGAGGGGCTCGAACCTGAAATGAGGTATATAAAGAGGTCCACGTTCGACCGGTTCAGGTGGACGAATGTGGGTTAAAATCACATTCGCCCCAATTGAATGGCACGAATATGAAACTGCTCCACCTTCGCCCCTATTTAAAGACCCGAAGGTGGAATGTTATACCCGGAAGTGGAAATTTCACCCGGAAGTGAAAATAACCACCTTCGCCCAAAAACAAAACGGTCGAACATGATGATTTTTCCACATTCGACCCATTTAAGGAGCGAATGTGAAATGGAAAAATCTGAAAATTTCGCCAAATCACGAATTCGAATCCCGTTCAACATTTTTCAAACCGTTAAACTTTCAAAACTCAAATTTTCACATTTTGAATGTTACAAAGTCCAGATGGTGTTCTCAAATCTCAGAAATTGACCATCAAACATCCCCGGATATCAAAAATAAAGCAGAAATGCAAATCTTTTGGATTTTCTGAAATTTTTTTATCAAAACACACCTAAAATCTTTTTGGATTTTGTATCTTTTTGACAATAAAAGTAAAATGTGAGAAAATGAAATGCATCAAAGTAAATGAAAACAGTAAGCATTTTGTGATTTCCGGTAAGAGGATCATATCAGTTTTCTGAGAAATCTGAACACAGCGTTGATCTGTTTCAATATTATCATTAGAAACAATATATGACACGGCAATTGCTGATATTGTTGTCCACATAAGCTCTCATGCAGACAAATACGCAATGCTTTAAAATGATACGAATTAGATGTATTAGACTAACACATTGTGGTTCCCACACACACGACATACTCCCGTATCAAGAAGTAATTTGCACAAAGACTCATTGTAAAGCGTGATTATGCTTTCGTCGTCTGTAATTGTACAAGATATAATGCATAGAGGTATACAGGTCAGCAAATTAATGCAGCAAAGTAACATATGCACCATACCAGGTTGAGGACTGATATTAATCATGATTTTCATCAATGATCAATACGATATTATAGATAATCTTTGATCATCATATAACATGGAAAGTTCCTCAATTCGGTAACTTTAGGTTTTGGCATAAAGCTCTTTTATAAAGACATCCTGTCTGATCTAGGTCCGTAATGACTTACAGCAGAAGATCAGATAGGCTATCCCCAGACAACTAATAACATAACGACCCTAAACCTCCGAGTTTTGTACAAACACCCTATCAAACGAAATTACGGTACTAAGACCATATGCCCATGAGGTGTTCATCCACAAACGCGTAGTTTGTTATGTTTGTATCACTAATGCACGCAATATATAGTCTACGAAGCCTATCAGCATATCACACGTAATCAACATACGTCTCATTAAAACTATACAATTCTTTAGCCTGTGTCAAATCCCCACTGATGTACTATCATTTCCTCTTTTTATCCAGGAAATCATTTTGGGTTTTTCTAATTTTTAGGTATTTTGAAAATTTTTCAATGTTTTTGGTTTTTCTGATAAAATGACTCCCCCTAAAATAAAGAACATATTTTTGGGTTTTTTTAAAATTTCTGAAAAACAAAACAAAAATTTTGAAAGAAAACAATCCACTTGAAAGCATCAACTTCGTTGAGGATTAAACAACCCTCTCGAAAGCATCAACTTCTTTGAGGACTATGATAGTAAAGAGAAATTCCCAATTAGCAAAGAGAAATTCCCAATTAGCAAAAATTTAAAACTAACACTAAAAATGAAAAATGATAAACCGAGGAGCCGATTAGTCCTGTTTTTCCTTTATATTGTTTACTTTCAAAAGATATTCAAAGCGGGATCTGTCAAAAGCTTTTGTAAACAAATCTGCACGTTGGTAGTCAGTATGGATTTTGACCATGTCAATCAATTCCTTAGCATAACAATCACGGATAAAATGATATTTAATCCGGATATGTTTAGCTTTAGAATGATTTTCAGTATTTTTAGTTAAAGCAATTGCGGCTTCGTTGTCACAGTGAATAGGGGTTTTAAGAAACTGCAAACCGTAATCGACCATCTGTTGTTGGATCCAGAGCACTTGCGAACAGCAACTCGAGGCTGAAATGTACTCGGCTTCACATGTAGACAGTGCGACGGAAGTCTGTTTCTTGCATTGCCAGGTAATTAACCTGCTCCCTAAAAACTGGCAACCGGCTGTTGTTGATTTGCTGTCTTTGTCACAGCCGCCCCAATCTGCATCACTAAAAGCAATAAAATCAAAATCATCATCATTAGGGTACCAAAGTCCTTTTGATGGACAACCCTTCAGATATCGAAGGATACGCTTGACCGCCGTCAGATGACTTTATTTCGGCTTCGATTGATAGCGAGCACAGAGACACGTTGCATACATAATATCTGGTCGAGACGCTGTCAAATACATCAGAGATCCGATGATTGCTCTGTATGTAAATGGATCTGTCAGCTCCCCCTTAGCGTCCACTCCAATCCCGTGATTGGGTTGAATCGGGGTATCCATCGGCTTAGAGTCCTCCATCTGGAATCGGCTCAAGATGTCGGCTACATATTTCGTCTGGTGAATGAAGATCCCGTCTGGTCTTTGATCCACCTGTAAGCCGAGGAAAAACTGCATTTCCCCCATAGCGCTCATTTCGAACTTCTCCTGCATAACAGTTTCAAATTCCCTGCACAAGAGTTCGTTAGTTGAACCAAATATAATATCATCAACGTAAATCTGTACTAGAAGCAAGTCATCTCCCGTCTTCTTCGTAAAGAGGGTGCAATCGACGAGGCCGCGCTTGAATCCTTTGGAGATGAGGTATGTACTTAGCTCCTCGTACCACTGTCTTGGAGCCTGGTGCAAACCATATAAAGCTTTGTTCAGCACGTAGACCTTGTCCCGGTGGATTGGGTCCTTAAAGCCTGGTGGTTGCCCGACATAAACCTCCTCCTTGTCTTTACCGTACAAAAATGCGCTCTTGACGTCCATTTGATAGACTTTGAATTTCTTATATGAAGCAAACGCAAGGAACATCCGAATAGCTTCGATTCGTGCTACTGGTGCATAGATTTCGTTGTAATCAATTCCTTCGATTTGATGGAAACCCTGCACAACCAATCTGGCTTTGTTCCTTACAATAACTCCACGATCATCCTTTTTGCACTTAAACACCCACTTAGTGCCTATTTTCTTTCTTCCCGGCGGCAAATCTGTGAGCGTCCAGACTCCCAATTTCTGGAATTGCAATAACTCTTCCTGCATTGCCTCAACCCAGGCATCTTCATTCAAAGCGTCTTTGTAAGTCCTTGGCTCTACCTGCGACACATAACATGCAAACGACCAATCATTTTGGCTACCAGATTTCTGAATTTTGGCATACAATGCTAAAGCACCAAAACTCTCTGGCGAATTAACGCTTTTAAGCTGCCCTCTGGTCATCACTCCACTACCAGGATCACCGATCACTTGCTCCAGCGGGTGAATACGATGAATCCGAGATACCGGATTAACAGGTACAATCACTCCCGTCTGAGCAGTCAAGTTCTCTACAGCATCCTGATCATGACCCGTGTTAGATGATGAAGCAACATCTGGATTTGGAGTTGGGTTCACAGTTTGCTCTTCTAAGTCTTCTGCATTTTCAAGAACTGCTTCTTCAAATTGTTCATCTTCAGATTCTGAAGAGTCTAATGAAGTTGAAGCTTCTTGAAACAACTCTTCTTCTTGTGTAGGAGCACTGGTATCACTAGAAGCTGGTGGGGGGTTTACTGTGATTGGACGCATCAATGGTGAAGTTGCCGCGTTTTCACACTCGTAAAGTAATCTGATCACAGCTTCTTCAACCAAGCTATCTAGGTTGAATGATTCAAAGAAATCTTTGTAATCAAACATCCAATCAGGGCCCGTGCCTTGCAAATTTTGAGTGTAACGTTGAACTTCCACGTTAGCCCAATCCTCCACTTGACGAGTTCGCTTGTTGAAAACCCGTTTGAGCGGGGTTGCATATCCAACAAAATATCCCTCTTCAGCTTTAGGACTAAACTTTTCGCTTGGATTCAACATCGTGCATGGCGCCCCAAATGGTTCTAGATACTCTAAATTGGGCTTTCGTCGGTGTAACAGCTCATAAGATGTTTTTCCAAACTTCTTCACTGTCAAAAACCGATTTAACGTATAATTTGCTGCATAAATCGCCTCATTCCAGAACATTACTGGAAGATTTGAGTCAGCGAGCATTGTTCTAGCAGCCTCAATCAGAGTCCTATTCTTTCTTTCAGCAACACCGTTCTGTTGCGGGGTATACGGAGCCGAATATTCATGATGAATCCCTTTGCTTTCACAAAGTTCATCCATCTTTGCATTTTTGAACTCCGTCCCGTTGTCACTCCTGATCCTTTTTATCTTCAAGTTGTAGATATTCTCCAGTCGAGTGAACAGAACTTGTAGGTTGGTAAAGGTGTCGCTTTTGTTCTTCAAACACATCACCCATGAGAATCGTGAATAGTCATCAGTGACGACTAAACAATAAAGCTCTCCAAGATGACTTTTGCGTTTGACCGGTCCAAAAAGGTCCATGTGCAATCGCTCAAGCGGCATCTCAACAGAGTTAACTTTCTTCACTTTATGGGATTGTTTGTGTTGTTTTCCTTTCATGCAGCTTACACACTTGTCGTTCAGATGGAAATGTTTCACGTTTACTCCATCGACAAGTCCATTTCTCACTAACTGATTCATTTTCCTCAGATGAATGTGCCCCATTCTGCGGTGCCACATTATTGATTCTTTTTCGGTCGCCTTGGATAGAAAGCATGTTATCTGTCCCTGTGGTGTCATTGCCTTGGACATATCAAGAATATAAAGATTATTGACTCGAGGTGCCATCAACATAACCCACTCCTTTGGAATCTTGAAGCCCGGTTTAAGAATATAGCAGGATTTGTCATCAAAATGCACAGAAAATTGTTTATCGCATATTTGACTGACGCTCAACAGATTATAGTCTATCTGCTTGACATATGAAATCCGCTCGAAAGTCACAATCCCGTTACTCACGCTTCCTTCCATTGTGATATAACCTCCTTTATTTCCCGCAAACGCAACATATCCTCCATTAATATTCTTCACATCAAACAACAATGCCAAATCCCCCGTCATGTGGCCTGAAGCTCCACTATCAACAATCCAGAGACTGCTAACAGGGCCAACTGAAGCTCCCTGCACACAAAAAGTAAACATTTAGTTCTTTCGGGGGACCCAAGCCTGAGTCTTGGGCCTTTGAACATTTGATTTCAAAGAAACATCCTCAATGACTTTTTCAACAACTTTTTGTTTTGAATCAACCGTTTTCTGATTTTTCAAAACAGTGTCATTTTTCTCACTCACCTTCGAAGTAGAAGCTCCTGGAGTACCATTAGATGTCCAAGATTGTTCAGACCTTTTGAGAATACGAATTTGAGATTTTGGTTTCTCAATTGGTTTCTGAACATTGTTACTAAAAGTAACTTTCTTGGCAACCTTATCTGAGTTAACAGACTTAGGTCCAACATTTGACTTGACAATTGGTTTTTGTGGAACCTTTTGTCTATCAGCTGTTGTGTTCACCACAGGTTTTCTCCAAGATTGTTCCATTGCAATCCGATTCCTTCGATCATATTGAAATGGACGGTTGTTCCTCATTTGAAAATTGTTTTGATTATGAAAATGTTGTTGTTGAGGAACAGTCCGTCTATGCGGTGGAACATAATGATCAATCGGCTTTTTCATGGAATTCTTAACCTCAACTTCATGTCTTTTGTGCCTTACATATGGACACTGAGCAAGTAAATGCCCGCGTTCTCCACATTTAAAGCATTTTCTGTATTCCTCAAACACATAATGAGCATTTGGTGAAGCAAATGATCTGACAGGAAATTGATCATTATACTGTTGATTTCGTAAACTCTCAGGAAGTGGTCCTTTCGAGTAAGAAGGTTCATGAAAACCATTTGCTTTATCATTTGGACGAATGAACTCAGTGACATGGATTTTTGGTTCTTGAGGAACTTCTGAAAACAGTTTCTTTAAAATTTCTGGTGGAATTTCATTGGTTCTTTCATGTTTTGGAAACCATATTGTGCTTTCTTGCCAGATTTTATCAAGTTTAGAATAGTTAACATTTTTTATCGGAAATTCCTCATCAGAAATGATTTTATCGGATCCTTCCATCCGATAAAACACTTTAACCGGTTTGTCACTTGGTTCATTCAGCTCATTCTTTTTAACCTCATTCTTAACAACATTATCTTTCTTAACATCAAACTTTTCAGACTTTTTATCACGATTAGCATTTGCCATCGGATGAACATGATCAGATGGTGACACTGGTTCAGTAGTAATGATGTGATTTTCTTTTGGAATCTCACATTCATTAACAGATTGATCACTACCAGTATCATCATTTTCTGAGTCTGAACTATCACTCTCAGCGTAAACACCCTCATTGTTCAAGCCCAAAATCGGTCTCACATCGGAATATGGATCACCAATACTCGAAGTATTAGATTCCTTTTCCGATGACGAGTCTGATTTTACCGAACTCTCCGGTATAACTTGGTGATAGTTATGGTTTTCAAAAAGAACCGGAGATGGTACAGACTTGTAATTGGTGGTGTTATCGTCAATGATATGATCTAACACATAAGCAACATTCTTATAACTTTCCAACTTCTTGTTAACCTTTTCAGCAAAGCATTTAATGGCTGCCATTTCCAACTTGGTGTTTTCAATTTCATTGATGTAGTTGTTTATGGCCAATTGTTTCAATGACAAAGTGTTTTTCAAGTCGGAAATGTCCTTTTTATAGCCATCTAATACTTTGTTAAAAGCATTCAACTCTTTGCGAGTAGATTGACAATTTTGAATAGCACTATCACGTGAAATTCGGAGTTGTTTATTCTCCTCAGTCAATCTATCACAAGTTCCACAGTATTTATCACTCATAACATCAGTGCTAGATTCAGAACTTACAGGTTTTGGCGGTTCGGTCATGGCCATCAACGCAAAATGAGCTTCCTTTCCAGTGAAAAACTTGGAATAGTCGATCTTGGTGAAAGCATCATCAGCTATGCATGACTTCCTCGTCATCAAAAAGTCAGCTTCTGCCAGCAACTGATCAATATCATCATCTAAAGAATCAACACTTCCCTCTGTGTCTGATTCGCTCTCAGAATCTGAATACACCGATCTACACTCCTCGGGAACATCAGAAACTGAATCAATCACCAACCCAGAACTTTTCTCCTCAGCCTTAACCTCAACAGGTTCACTCTCCACTTCCATCTCAGTCTCAGAATCATCACTTTCACTCTCCTCAGTTTCTTTCTTCTCATCAACTGCCACCGACTCTTCCATATCAACCTGATAAGCAACACATGCCACATTCCCACCAGTAGTCACTTCCTCAACTCCTATTTGCATACCCGACCAGTCAAACCTCTCATCCTGTTGAGTTACCAAAGCTTGGTTCTGACTCGCATTCTGTTGAGTCTCAGTAGGTGTAGTGATAGGTACAACTGTTCGGTTTGGGTGATTAGGAGATTGGTTTTGAATCTGGTGTTGAGTGTTTGGTTGTCTGTTTTGGTTGTTAAAGTTTCGGTTTTGGTAGTTGTTGTTATTTTGGTAAGAAACTTGGTTTTGTTGACGGTTCTGGTAATTTGCATTGAAAGGGTTTCGATTACCTTGTTTAGGTGGCTGGGTGCATTCCCTTTTGAAGTGTCCTTTTTCTCCACAATTAAAACACGTAACCTTCTCCTTGTTGAAACCATAGGTTGTATTGGGAGAAGTTGCTAAATCAGTCCTTCCAGTTTTCTCGATGAACTCTGTTGCTCTCCTCATTATACTCGCAAAAGCCCATTGAATGTCAATGAGTTCCATCTCTTCTTTATCTATCTGTGCGTAGTCTTCGTTGGTCAAGTTGTTGTTCCCAATCTGACTAGCAACCAACCCATTGTAGGATGGAACCATTGCTGAGACTAATGCAATGTGTTGCTGAGCAACCTCCACAGTCACATTTCCCAAGTTTGATGTATCTAAAACCACCGTTTGTTGTTTATGTTGAGTAACTTGGTTTACTGGTTGTTGTGATTGGTTAGCGGTGTAAAAACTTGCTTGTTGCATTGGAGAGATTGGTGAAATGTAGGAATTATATTGGGGTGGTGTGTATGATGGTTGTGAGTAGGAATTGTATTGTGGTGGTGTGTAGTTGGTGGTTGGTTTTGATGAATCCATGACATTGGAAATACATGCAACATGTGGTGCAACGCTTCCAGAGCTCGAGTTTCCAGCTGGAACTGAAGTACCTCCAAAATACAGACTGGGATTCTGAGGAATCTGTGACCTTCTAGCTTTCCTCCTATCCTCCAACTCTTTGTTTTCCAGCTTTTCAATAAACTCTGAAATAGTCCAGAATTGATAAGCATCCTTCTCTCTGAGTACCTCCACATGCTGATCCCATTGTGGTGGTAAAGCATCTGCAAACTTATCCACCTGCTTAGTCATTGGAATCTGTACACCATAACTAGACAATTCAGACAATAAATGCATATATCTTGGAGTTAGTTCTTTCAAAGTTTCATTATTAATGAAAAAAAAATTCTCAAACTCATTAACCAATTCCTCCATTCTCAGACTCCTGGTCTTCTCGTTACCATCATGCTTCCTCTTCAGCTTATCCCAAAGCTGCTTTGACGTAGTACATGTCCCAAACTGATGCAACAGGTCACTTGTGATTGCCTGTGTCAGTTGAGAGAACGCCTTCTTCTCTACCACATATTTCTTCTTTTCGTCCTCAGTCAAGCTCTCCAGAGGAATCAACTCACCTGTGTTCTCCAGAATCGGTGCTGTGTATCCTTTGACAATCTTGCTCCATGCCTCAGCTCCTTCAACTCCCATGCCTTCCAGATGGATCTTGAACATGGTGTGCCACTGGTTATACTCTTGCATATCCATGAGCTTCGGTGGCCGAGTTCCACTACCTGTAGACAGATCCTTAATCAAGGTAGAAATAGCATTAGTGGTTTGAGTATTTACCGCCGCTGCAGCTACTCCCCAGTAATCTGATTGTAGTGCCGGATGTGCTACACTTTGAGGCATCGTGCTCGTTGTTGTCATGTAGTTAAGTGGTTGTGAGGATTGCGTGTTCGTCTTTTGCGCTGCCACTGTCCATGGGTCCATTGTCTGCTGTTGTGGTTGTGTTGGTGCTGATCCCGAAGTAGTTTGAAAACGCCACATGATCACTAACTGAAAATCTCAACACTTAGAAAAATTTTTCAGCAAAAATCTTAGGTTCGCCCAAAAAATAGTACGTTCGTCCAAATAATCACACTCTCGTCCAAACTGATCTCACTTTCGTCCCTTCTGTTCTACTTTCGTCCAAACAGTAATACCCGAACGTAGACTTGACCAGAATGTAAACAAAGACTAAACACTATTCCACTTTCGCCCAAATCAGAACGGTCGAATGTGGAATTTTATACCCGAATGTGAAAAATTTTCAGGTTCGTCCACTCAAAAACTCAGGTTCGCCCACTTTTCTGCACTTTCGACCACAACACTCAGTCCAGGTTCCAGGTTCGCCCAAAACTAGCAGATCTCATTTTTGAAAAACGGTTATTGTTTGAAAAACGGTTATTCTGATCTCAGATTTTCAAAAGTTCATGGATTTGAATGATCTCAATCAGGTTATGTTTCGGAATTGATTTGGAACAACTTTAAGTCTTGGAAAACTTGAATTCGACCACAAATTCACCTTTAAATCAATCAAAAACACTTAGAAACCACGTTTATGTAAAAACAGATGATTTTATGTCAAAAACATGTCCAAATCAGCTCTGATCTTATCAAATTTGTTGTTGTATGATCCTCTAGGCTCTAATACCACTTTGTGAGCGTTGGATTTTATCAAAAACAGGATTATACGATCATACAAGTCACAAATCTAGGTGCGGAAACCCTAGATCTGAACAAATTGATAAAACACAATTCACGACACAATCAAGATCATTTTCAATAACATTTTCATAGATTAACTTTCATTCAACAAGCATTTACAATGAGTTTATGTTAATCTAGATCACACAGATAATCTCTCAAAAACACTTCTAAACCTGAACTGAACCTGGACACAAAATGACAACTCTCTTACATTATCAAAAACTCAAAATCTATATATAAGCACTGCACATTCGCCCCTTACAACAGGTCGAATGTGAGTATTTTCCACATTCGCCCACTACAAGTGGTCGAATGTGTCTTCTTGTCTTGTCCATTCTTCCTTCGCCCATTTCAGATCTACCTTCGCCCAGTTACTTCTTCCTTCGCCCCATAATATCTACATTCGCCCATACTGATTCACCTTCGGCCATCACTAACATATGTTAATTATTGTATATCCAATCCTTAGTCGCAAAACGCATCAACACTACCATATAAATTTTGATATTTTTGCAATATTTATCTTCGCCAAATCATCTACACAATAATTCGGAAATAATAAGGAAATGATAATAATAGGATATTTAATTTAATAATAAATATAATTTAAAACTATTTAACAGTTTCCTAAAATATGTAATATATTCAAAATAATTCGAAAATCATTATTTAAAGCAATTTAATATGACCATATAAATTTCGATATTTATATGATTTATTTTTCTTGAAATATATCATCTACACAATAATACGGAAATAATTCGGAAATGATAATAATACGATATTTAATTTAGTGATAAATATAATTTAAATCTATTTAACGGTTTCCTAAAATATATAGTAATCTCTTTTAGAGGGTGTTTGGGATTGCGTTTTGAATCTGATTTTTAGATTATTGCGTTTTTAAAACGCTGATAATCAGTTTTTAGTGTTTGGGATTGCGTTTTGAAAACGCAGATAATCACTTTTTAGACTACCAAAACACAATAATCTATAAGCAGCTCCACCTCTGCTTTTCCAAAACGCATAATCTGTTTTGAATAATCAATCCCAAACACCCCCTTATGTTTCCTATTTGCCAATTAGTCTGTATGTAGATGACGACCATAATTGGAATCTGTCAATTAAAAATATTGGTCCTAACTATTGTTTTTAAATTAAATATAATTTATATTTATTTAACAGTTTCTAAAATATATAGTAATCTCTTTTTAATTTTTTGTACGTCTTTCAAAATAATTCGTAAATGATTTCAATAATATACGTCTTTTATTTAAAGGTCGTTAAAAAAAAATTTGTTATCTTTTTTTAATTTTTTGTAACTTTGGTGGAGGTATATTAAAAATATTTGAACATCACGATTTAAATGAATAATTAATACAACCATATAAATTTCGATATTCTTGCCATACTTTGAAAAATAAAAGATAACACAAATGTTACTAAAAAACATTGATCAAAAAACGGTTTGTGTAACAAGACAAGATTACAAGTTAAAAAGGGGAAACGTGTAATAAATACATTAGAATAAATACAATATTATTCATTTTATTGAATTCTTTATTTATATTTTTTATAAATAAATATAAAAACTTGACTAAATCACGTTTTTATAAAATTAGCCAGCAAACTGGGCTTCCAATCCTGATCTGGGCTGCGCCAGACCAGCCGAAAATACCAAGCGCCCCTTTTTTTTCTTCTTCCGATATCCTTTGTGTCAAGTTCTTTTCCACCATTTAATTATTATTATTTTTTTTCTTTTTGTGGCCTACTGTCAATATTGATTTGCAATATTGATTGCAATTTTTGTTTTACTCACTTTATGTGTCATCCGACCCACCAACGCACATATCCAACTTTTTTTTAAACTTTACTTATATATAATAATTTATATAATTTATAATCCATAAAATATATAACCCAAATATTTTATAACTAATATAAATCCTCAGTCTGTCAATTGTCAGTTACGAGCTCGGCAATGTGTTTTCGCTTATTAACATGTAACGCCACATAAATTCACAATAAATTCACATAATTGCAAATAATATCAAACGAACTATTCCACAATTATTTTTTTTTGTTGTTTCACCAATGTTCAGGGTTCAAGACTCATGTATGTAGTTGTTCACCTACGACCGTGTACCGTATGATTCACTTAAATAACCCTAGTCAGGTAAAATGATTCGAATATATGTATAAGTTAACTAGAGTCTAGTTAAAGTGTTAACATGAAATTCTGAGGTATCACATCATCCCCAAGTTGATATGGTCAGGAGAGATCCTTGGTTCATATGTAACCCAATGCCTCTTAAATCAACAACGCGTTTTGGGGCTTAATGTTAATGGATGAGAAGAGAATATTGGCGGTGAAAGGGGTCGGATGTTACAGATGGTATAAGAGCCACTCCAGTGCCGTTCGGGATGGTGGGTGCATACCTCATTAGGGACGATGAGACTCTAACATGGGGTGAATGTGACACCCCAGGAAAATCCCACATCGTCCATGGCCAGGAGAGATCCTTGGTTCATATGTAATGCAATTCCTCTTAAATCACTAACGCGTTTTAAGGCTTAATGTTAGTGGATGAGAGGAGAACTCCACAGTTAAGCGTGTTTAGGTGGGAGCGGTATCAGGATGGGTGACCACTTGTGAAGTCTCCACTGGGGCAACCAAAAACAAATTCGTGAACTCTGGATGGACAACCCATTGGGACAAAGCGGACAATATTGATGGTAAGAGGGGTCGGATGTTACATTTACTTTACATGTCATAATTTATTAATTTAAACAAATCTATAGAATTACAAATTGACACTAATTTTTTTGCAGAATCACTAGCTAATAATTAAATCCATAATCCATTTCATTGTATAATGCATATCTATCAAATTAAAAACCAATCCAAGTCAACATTTGTCAAATCTACCACGTTACGAAAATATTGTGTTAACAATATATTAATCGCCTTAAAATGTCACACCCTCAAATACCACTTGTGGGGTTTTACCGCGAGACGTGAGACACACCAGGTTGCATTCTTCTTAAATTTATGATATGACAATGCAATGATAGTCCTTAATACCGGCGACCAATCATGAAAAGTGTATAAGTGTCTAAACTACTAACCAATAGGTTAACTAGTCCCCGATTTTCCAGATCATGACCATATACGTTTGAAAACGTGCTTGAATGTTGACCCGACCGCACAAGACTGACTTGACATCCCGTTAGTGACCCGTTACATCAGTTGGTCAAGCATATATAATTTACCCACAAGTATTGCACATAAAACACTTAGCGTACATCAAAGTTTCATATTTTCATTTGTATCCTTTGATGGGTCGAATGGAAATCAATTCCTTTCATTCGTACCCTCGATGGTACAAATGAAAAACTCATTCAACCTGAAGGTCTGCTGAACTATTTTGACGGACAAAAACTCATCAAATCTGATTGAAAACTCCACGAAAAGCTACAACTCACAGCAGTCAACCTTATCTATCATATTCATATGTAACTACACCTATTTCACACATTAATTCATCCATTTTACATTTCAAATCACAACCTTACCTAAAATAGTAAGTTATGAAGATGTCACATCAATTGCATGATGACTTTACCCAAAATGGAAATTATTGAAATAACATCATGTTCAGATCAATAAGCATGGATTTACATGTATTAACGAATCCCTAATCATACTTTCATCATCATATTCATGGACAAACTCTAGATCTTACATAAAACACCCAAAATGGGTGAAAATCTATTAAACATCAAATAAATCAACTACACAACCATGAAACATGTTCCAAGTCAGACCTAAATCATTTATACAACATCTACACATCATTTTATTAACACAAAACATATAAGATAATCACCATCATCATTAACACACATGAGTTTTCATAAAGAAATCATTTGTTTAAGTATAGATTTAGTGTATGTGACACCCGTCGAAATCACAGGTCATATCCGTACACTAGTTACATGTACACATTGAGCATGACATTTCATTTTACATGTTTTATTGCAATTGAGCCATACAGGGCCTCAGCAAGTCAATTTCGATGCATACAGTCTAGCATTAGGTCCACTAGTAGGAGCAATTTCATAACTAGTAGAGTAGTTATCCCGAGCTATAGAGAGATCATACCAAAAACCCTAGTTTGGGAAACTCATATAATGGTGCATAACATCTCAATTGTGATTCAATCAAGGACAAAATCAAACAATGTCCATACACAATGATTATCCGAACACAATATCCAAAAACGACTAGTAGGACCACTAGTTAAAAAGTAGATATTGTGCACACAATTATATTATCTTGTATTACATAGACATGTACAAAGACCCTTCTTGACATCTAATTAAAACCTATTGTGGGACACATGGCATATTCTTAGGCCATCTAACCTTCTTTTTCCCGCCAGTTTTCTACTTCCTTCCTTTGTACACTACTTTCTTTTTTTTACGCTACTTTTTTTTCCTATCTATTTTTCTGTCAAACCCTAACAAAAAATCCTCCTCTCCAGCTTCCCACTTCTTAACAAGCAACTTAACATCACAAACCCAGAAAGCTCCTAATCTTCTTTCATTCCATCCTCTCCTAATCGATATATTCTGTTTCAGATGATATTGTTATCTGATAGTGTTACGAATTCAAGTTTTTAGCATCAGGTAACTGATCTTTGATCTTATTACTTACTCTTTGATTTGTTTTCAATTGTTTAAATCTAAGGTTTGCTTGATCAAAATTATAAAAAAAGAAGAAGATTACTGTTTTTAATGATTTAATTTTAATCTAGGGTTTGTTTACTCCATATATTCCATTTCAAGGTAACAAATGTGTTTGTTAGTTCTCAGTGTATTATTTCGAAATAATTATGTTATTGGTTAAGTGATATAGGGTTTTTTCGTTCCACAATCAATATTTGATTTCTCTCTGCAACAAATTTGTTCATCTATTAGGTTTGCACCTCTTTTTGTTCGAACCGAAAATCAGTCGCCGCTTCCTTTATCCACTCAACCTTACTCTCAATAGGTATATATCATATTTTTTTTAGTTTTTTTGTTTAATATTCTTAATCCCCACTGTCACGTATTCATTTTTGTTGGTGGTTTATTTCTTGCTACCTTCAATAATAATAGATTTTGATTATGCTTAATTAATTATTGATTCTATGTGTATGTTTATTAATTATTAATATGTTGTTTATTTTTATTATTTGAACATTTTGTTCGTAGGCCAAAAGAGGGGATCAATAAGTGGCTTATTGACGATGGAGAAGTTCGTTATCACACCTCTAATTGCTTTGAATCTTGATAGGCATTTGGCCGGTGTTTCCGCTGTAGGAATGTACTCAAGAGTTCCAACTCTATCCAAACAATCATTTTTTTAAAGCTTAGATTGTGCTTTTGAACAATACCAACATGGTTGATTACACCACGGATATCCACAAGTGTCTTTACCATACCGGAGATGTTCCTTAAGGTAGTAATCTCTCTATTTTCATATGATTTTGTTGGTTATTTACTCTTGAGTCGCTCAGTGATAATTGTTTTGTTCTCATTGTCAATCAGTATGTGTTTGGTTGCTGTGTACAACCATTATGTTGAAGTAGTGTAGTTTTTTCAGTAATTTAGTTTCATTTTTATGATGTTGTGGGACCATCATGCTTGAAATTGTATTGTGTGTTTTTGTTTATTCATTTTACTTTTAGTCTGAAATCGCACAACCTTAAAGAGTTGATTTGTGTGTACATGGCCTTTAATTTTATATAAGGAGCAGGTTGCTTCTACTCAAAGACCAAAGACCTTTGATTAACATAATTAATCTATTTTTGAAAGTTAATATTTAACCCTTCAAGTGATGGCTCAAGTGATATGAATATTCAGTTTGTTTTGACCAAAGGTTTTTGTTTTCTGTTTAGTTTATCAAAACTAAACATTTTGAATCTTCACAATGCAAATGTTAGGTTGCAATTTGCAAAGGAAAGTAACATTTTTTTCCCAGTCATGGTTGTTATGATTCGATGTATGTTTTTTTATTAACTGGACATGATCACTTAAATGCATATCTGTTGGAATAATCGGGTTCGTTTACGGATCACACATGTCAAGTGTTTATGGGTCGCAGGATAACTCGTTACCAAGTCGCGGGAACGGTTAGCGGTCCAAGTCAATCTAGCCGTATACGGGTTTGTTTCATGGGTCATGGGTGATGGTTATGCTTCTTAGTTTTGGACCTTTGGTTGATGGATGCATAAAGTGTTCACGGGACTTTGCATGGGTGGTCACTAGAAGCATTTATCATTTATGTTTTATTATAAATGGTTGATTTATTAGTTTAAGTAGGTGAGAATTGGTCTTTGGTTTGAGCAACTTGTGTGAAAATATCCGTTGGAGAAATAAGTGGGTCTTCCTATGTAGAATAAGTCTTTTTTACTGTTTTTTTGTTTATAGTCAAAGTGTACGTTAGTTTCTTTCTTTATATATATGTATAGCTTCTTCATTGAATAATAATAACTTTTTCACATTTCTTTTTCTCCGTGTTTAGTTTATCTTCTCATTCACAAGCAAGTGTGTTGTGTGTCTTGTGTGGAGTAGAGTCTAAACCAACATTTGGTATCAGAGCCTAGGGCTCGTAGCGGGAAGTCTCCGCCGCCGGCGGGTGTGTCGGTTCGTGGAGGGTAGGCGTGAAAGAGGGTTCGGGACAGCAGGGTGGCTATACAAACGTGTTTTACCAAGTTGACGGGGTGTTGTTCGGGTCAGACGTTCCGGGTTAGACGACGGGGAGTACCGTTGTTTGTGGACGAGGTGACCGGTATGAACAAAAGGTGTCCGTTCGTGGTTTCTCGGGGCTGGTTCACAGCAAAATACGAAGGCAAGGTGGTTGTTCGTGTCACTCTTTATCACGAGGGTGAGAAGACGAGGTGACGGGTGAACACCGGTGTCTCGTGGCTGTGTTTAGATGTTAAAAATCTGGCAGGATGTTGTGGGTTTCACCAGAAGGAGAGGTTAACCATGTTGCAGGAAAAACGAGCAGAAGAAATCAAGCGGGTGGCTGATTTGGTTCGTTTAGCAGGTGATGGAAAACGGTAGAAGCGGGTGGCTTTGTTTTATTGATCGGTAGAAGAACGCTCCCACGGAAGTGTTGTGCGCAAAACGGGTTTCGTGTGGTGAAAAGCAATAGTCGGTAGTGGTGGCGGTGCTAGTGGTTTATACGACTTTGGACGGGGCCGAGGTGAGGCCGGGTGTCCGGGATAAGTCGAGTGGAGGATGACTTTGGGTGTGACCAAGGTGATGGTCAGGTGTCCGGTAGAAGTCAAGACGGTTCAAGAGAAGACGATGATATGGCTACGGTGAAGGGCCTAAACAAACCACGATTATGGGGGTGAATGTTGGAATAATCGGGTTCGTTTACGGATCACACGTGTCAAGTGTTTATGGGTCGCAGGATAACTCGTTACCAAGTCGCGGGAACGGTTAGCGGTCCAAGTCAATCTAGCCGTATATGGGTTTGTTTCATGGGTCATGGGTGATGGTTATGCTTCTTAGTTTTGGACCTTTGGTTGATGGATGCATAAAGTGTTCACGGGAGTTTGCATGGGTGGTCACTAGAAGCATTAATCATTTATGTTTTATTATATATGGTTGATTTATTAGTTTAAGTAGGTGAGAATTGGTCTTTGGTTTGAGCAACTTGTGTGGAAATATCCGTTGGAGAAATAAGTGGGTCTTCCTATGTAGAATAAGTCTTTTTTACTGTTTTGTTTGTTTATAGTCAAAGTGTACGTTAGTTTCTTTCTTTATATATATATGTATAGCTTCTTCATTGAATAATAATAACTTTTTCACATTTCTTTTCCTCTGTGTTTAGTTTATCTTCTCATTCACAAGCAAGTGTGTGTTGTGTGTCTTGTGTGGAGTGGGGTCTAAACCAACAATATCTGGATAATTCGAAAGGGGACCTTTGCATTATGGATGATGAAAATGATTTATGATGAACTTGAGTCTCTTATGAAGAGCTACTTAAAAGGTGAGTGAAGTTATGTTTATTGCTAAAAAGTACATTGTATGTTGGCTTGGTTTTATAATAAACATCGTACCTTGCTGCCTACATAATGAATTTGGATTGTAGATTCTATAAAATTGTAGAGTAGTATTTGACGTTTAAATTTGTTTGTAGAGGTCATTCAATCAAATTTTAGTTGATTTCCTTTTTTTTTTCTCTTATTTAAAAAGAAGGCAAAGAAATGGTATAACTCTATAGTTTATCTCTGTCATGGACTTGATTTAACAAACATTAGTTTATAGGCTTTATCTGCATATTAACCTCACAAATTTTGTTGTTGAAATTCTATCAAAAAGAGTAGAACATCAACCATAACTAAAATGCGCAAATGATGATTGCATGTTTAACGTTTGTTAACATGGCCACCTGGAAGACAAATGTAGTCGTGAAAGTCGTGTTGCCATATATACTTTGGTATTTAGGAATCATACACGTTTTAATTAGGATTCATACATCCTGGCCCACATCGCACACCAATAGGAGGCTGTCACATACTCAGAATGTGATGCCACGGGGTGTATGAAACCTAGAACCCATATACTTTTTAACTATTGATTGGCTTATTTAATAATTTCTTTTTCATTGATTTTAGGGCTCGGTAGCCAGATTGAGAATAAAAAAGTAATGTTAAAGTCATTTGAAGATCTTGACTAGCTACACTTTTAAAGTATATAAAAGTTACTTACGTTGCAAGTGGTTTTAATTTCCCTTAATTACTACTTTTTATACTGAAATACACAGATTTGAAGGTTGTTTAAAGATCAAGGATACATTGAGTGTACTTGAAGTCAATGGATATGAACGAACCCGAAAGACAGATTGATGCCAAACTTGCACAACGGAAGTAACATGTGACTATATTCAACGTTTATACAAATTCTAATCTGTAGATACACGAAAGTGCGACTAATGCTATTGAATTGCGAATTTCAAGTTGTATAGTTTTTGTCGAATGGTCGAAGGTGGATATTAGATGGTCGAATGTAGAATCAGACGGTCGAAGGTGACACTGGGAGGTCGAAGGAAGTTCTGTTTATGTATATGTCCAGATTCGCCCACCTTGAATGGTCGAACCTGCACATTCAACCAGGCTATTTGTGCGAATGTGCAGGTCTATATAAGGCTAAATCATTTTTGAATGTTTAACTTTTGGTCATTTGTTTTCCCTCCTAGTGTGTGTTTCTCCCTAGGGTTTTTATTGAGTCTGTAAACAAGTTTTATCATTATAAACAACATTTTGAATTGTAATTGATTATCTTATTGAATGAAATGAATATGTTTATGTTGATTTCTGTGTTTTGCTAGTTTTATTATCATTTTGTGATCAATTCAGGGATTCTGCACCTGAATTGAACTTGTTTGATCATAATCTTTGTTGATTAGTCGATCCTTCACGCATACAAAGTGGTATCAGAGCCATTTGGATCAAATAACCACAAATTGATAATATTACAGCTGATTTGGACCCAACGTTGATCAAAACTTTCTGTTTTTCATTGAACAACTGAATTTGGTGTTAAATTGATTGTTTTGAACTTGTTTTCATGGATAAAATTCAAACTTCTCTTTGTTAAACTTGTTCCAAATCCAATCCGAAGCAAAACCTGCATAAGATCATCAAATTTCATCAACATTTGAAAATTTTTGATCAAAATAACTGATTTTCAAAGTATAACCGTTTTTCAAAATGAAAGGGTCGAACCTAGGGAGATTTGGTCGAGAGTGGAGATTTTAGGTCGAACCAGGGATTATTTGGTCGAAAGTGGAGTTATATTTGGTCGAACCTAGAAAGTTTTAGTGTGTTGTTGTTCATTCGACCTTAATTGGTACATTCGACCAATCGTGTGGTCGAACGTGGGATAAACTGGTCGAAAGTGAACTGAGTCTGTTATTTTCTACATTCGAACCTTGTCAAACGGTCGAACCTGGACTAATTTGTACATTCGACCACGCGATTCTTCAAAAGGGTCGAACGTAGAAACTGTTGTGAAATTTTTCTAATCGTTCCGTGTTTTATCATTTTCAGAGCGATATGTGGAATTTTCCTACAACACCACGACCTAATACAACATCACAACAGCAGACAACCATGTATCCTTGGTCGATAGCTGCTCAGAAGACTAGTCAACCATCACAATCGATTAACTATATGGCGATGACTAGTTCTATGCCCCAACAAGTTGCACAACCACAACCACAACCTATGGCTGATTACTGGGGAGTTGCAGCACTGGCGGTACAGTCTCAGACTACCAATGCGATTTAGACACTTATTCATGACTTATCTTCGGGTAGTGGAAGCCGTCCACCAAAGTTGATGGAAATGGTAGACTACAACACATGGAAGACCAAGTTCAAGATTCATCTTGAGGGAATGGGATTAGAAGGAACGGAAGCTTGGCAAATGATTGCTAAGGGTTATGTTGCTCCGATTTTAGAGAACACGGGTGAGCCGATTCCGTTAGAGAGTCTAGCTGATGACGAGAAAAAGAAGTTTGCGGTGGAAAAAAGGCGTTTTCCCAACTGTCTCAGACCATTAACACTGATCTCTTACATCAGTTTGGGTCGTGCACCACTTCTAAACAATTGTGGGACATGTTAAGGAATCGTCATGATGGGAATGAAAAGACGAGGAAGTTGAGAATGGAGGAGTTAAGAAAAGAGTTTTAGAACTTCAGCTATATGGGAAATGAGACGCTGAAGGAGTTGATTCCGAGGTACTGTCACTTATTGACCGAACTCTCAAGTTATGAGATCAATATACCGATGTCTGAGCTGGTGGACAAGTTTGCTGATGCGTTGCCACCATACTGGAATCAACACATCGAGGTACTCAAGGAAAAGGATGCGTACCAATACTAGACCATCAATGAGTTTATCCAGAAGCTAGAAAACAGAGAGATGGAAGAAAAGAGGAAGGCGAAAAGAGCATAAGTTCCTTAGAACCCAGAATTATACCATGGCAGTACATCTTCATCTCTAGCTAGTTCAATTTCTAGTTCTAATGTTGCTCCACACATTGCGTGCGTATCAAGTATTGTTGAACCACCCAAAGCCCCCATAAATTACCTTGATCAAACTTCATCTTATACCCAAAACACCATCATACCCTACTACTACTTACATCCCACCATTTTCACCGATGCAACAAGCTGCTTGTTATTCTGCAAGTCTAAACCAACCTCAACAACAATCATATATTCCTCAAATGAATCAAACTCAAATGAACTAAAGTCAACCTAATCAGAGCCCAATTGTGTTGGAGACTTCGAACTTGAACAATGTTACTGTTGAAGTTGCACAGCAACATGTAGCATTGGTTTCTGCTATGGTCGCTTCTTATAACGGGTTGGTTGCTAGTCAAATTGGTAACAACAACTTAACCAGTGAAGACTACGCACAAATTGACAAAGAAGAGATGGAGCTCATTGATATCCAGTAGGCATTTGCTAGCGTTATGAGGAGAGCGACTGAATTCATTGAGAAGACGGGCAGAACTGATCTTTCTACATCTCCAAACACCACATACGGCTTCAACAAAGCCAAAGTGACATGTTTTAATTGTGGTCGGAAAGGTCACTTCAAGAGAGAATGCACACAGCCAGCACAGCAGGGGAACATGAATCCTTTCAACACCAACTATCAAAACCGTCAAAATCAGGTATCATACCAAAGTTAAAACAACTCCAATTTTCAACAACAAAATAATTTCCAAAATCACCAAAACAACTCACCAAACAACACTGTTAGACAAACCACTACACAAAACCAGAACCAAAATCCAACACCACACAATCCAACCAGAACTATAATTCCTATCTCTACACCAAATAGCCAAACCCAACCAGATAACAAGAACCAGGCCTTGGTGATACAGAAAGATGAGGGTTTTGATTGGACGGGTATGCAGTTGGCTGTTGAGGAGATTACCACTGGTAATGTGGCGTGTGTTGCCCAGAAAATGGATTTGGATGAGCCGGAATTTGTTGAAGAAGATTTGATGACTGAGAAGATGTCTGAGGTGAAAATTGAAAAGTTGAGTGAAGAAATTGATGTTTGTGTTGAGAAGAAGTCGGGTTTGATTCTTGACTCTGTTGCTGATGTGCCAGAACAGTATGATTCAGCTTATTCTGATATGGAGAGCGATTCTGATTCTGAAGCTAGTGTTAACTCACTAGATGATGATATCGATCAACTTCTTGCTGAAGCTGATTTTCTGATGACACGCAAATCATGCATGGTGGATGATGCTTTTTCCGAGATCGATTATTCTATTTTTTTTGCTGGAAAAGGAAGCACACTTTGCACTGATGGCGATGACTGAGCCTCCAAAGCAGGTAAGTTCTGGATCTAATTTAGATATGAATAGTGAGAGGTATTGTGGTGCATGCGATAGATTAACAGAGGATAATAAGCAACTCAGGGTTCAGCTTGAGAGTGCTAAAATCAACTGTCAATCGTATCAGAAAGAAGCACGAGAATTTAATAGAGTGCTTGATGGTTGCAAGAAAGACATTTTAGAACTTAAAAAGACTTTATCTTTGAAACAATTAGCCATTAACAACTATATCAATGATTTGGAAAATACAAAACTTGAAATGGCTACCATCAAGTGCTTTGCAGAAAAGGTCAACAAGAAACTTGAAAGTTATAAGCACAATGCATATGTTGTTGATCATATCATTGAGGAGCCTTCACCGTCTAGTAGTGCAAACTACAAGGCCGTCCCATCTCCAGTGTTATTCGAAAATCATACTTTGCATTCAATAACACCGGAGAGCTCAATTAAATATGACTTAACATCGGATTTTGAGTCTAACACCTCTAGTGTGGGAGACCCAAATTCTGATGTTCGACCTATTTTGGGACTAAATAATGAAGGTGTGATTGCTGTAACTGATGATTTCGACTCTGATATCATCATGCTATACTATAATCCAGTTTATTGTGAAGCAAAAGACAGTGAACAAGCATCCAAATACCAACGTGTGGTATTCTTATGCTTTGCGTGGGATGTTAATGCAGGGTATGATTTCGACAAGAAGCTGTGGAAGTTTGTTAAGATTCAAAATGTTGAAAAGAAGAAGCCAAAACAAACTCATGAACCAGTGATGACAAAAGAACAAAAGGCATTATTGCGTATCAAACTGATGAACAAGACTATGGACGAAGAGCGTAGATTGAAGCAATTCAAGCAATAGTCGAGGGGGAGTTTGTAGATACACGAAAGTGCGACTAATGCTATTGAATTGCGAATTTAAAGTTGTATAGTTTTTGTCGAATGGTCGAAGGTGGATATTAGATGGTCGAATGTAGAATCAGACGGTCGAAGGTGACACTGGGAGGTCGAAGGAAGTTTTGTTTATGTATATGTCCATATTCGCCCACCTTGAATGGTTGAACCTGCACATTCGACCAGGCTATTTGGGCGAATGTGCAGATCTATATAAGGCTGAATCATTTTTGAATGTTTAACTTTTGGTCATTTGTTTTCCCTCCTAGTGTGTGTTTCTCCCTAGGGTTTTTATTGAGTCTGTAAACAAGTTTTATCATTATAAACAACATTTTGAAGTGTAATTGATTATCTTATTGAATGAAATGAATATGTTTATGATGATTTCTGTGTTTTGCTAGTTTTATTATCATTTTGTGATCAATTCAGGGATTCCGCACCTGAATTGAACTTGTTTAATCATAATCTTTGTTGATTAGCCGATCCTTCGCGCATACATAATCCAAAATAATAATACACCTTAATAAATATAAATAAATAAATTGATAACTAATGCAGGGACGAATCGTGGCATTCGTCGAAGCAGCTTCCTTGAAAGGTTCTCTAGCCGAAGCGATATTTACTGAGCATATCTCTAATCTCCAAGTGTAGTCCTCGAATTATATATCTTCTAATAAGGCATCTAGCAATCCACTATCTTGTAGCTCTATCCGTATGCATCTCTTATCCACGAGCTTGCTTATAGTCTTGCGCCCACAATCCATTCCAGAGCGGTACCTGAACACATGCTTAAAAGAAGTTTGGGTCAACAAAATATGTTGGTGAGACGGTATGTGTGTTAACTGGTTTCCAAAATACGTTTTATTATCCCAAAACAAGTTTAATGTTTCAAAAAGCAACTTCGTAAGTTCTCGTGGTTTCGCACCGGTGATGTACAACTCACACCTCAAACCGGACACGAATCCATCTACTCCCATTATGGATTCCCATGGCAAAATATATGTCACAACGGTCCGCAGACCTCAGTGGATGGTTTTCCGGGCTTCCGGATCCACTGTGCGTGGGGGATTCCCCTGTAGTACTACCCATATATTAAGTGGCCCAATTCCCTTGGGTTAATGAGTGTGAATGGTATCGGAAGCACCTTGTCACATCATACTGGTTCATCACTATCACATTGTACTGGTTCTTCCCTGGAAACATGTGTTCACCCCAAAACAGTTTAAAATACAAAAAGAGTGGAAGGTTCACAGAACTCACCTGCTGTGCCTCATGGTATGTCGTGGTCTCGAGTCCACCTATGGTTCCTGTGCAAGATTCTATTGTAAATATAAATAGTAGTATGTGTAACATAATATTACGGATACACATGTGGACAAGCTTGGGACTTTCAGTTGTGAGGGTTCGACTTATTGTATTGTCAATTTGTGGTTCTACTTATCTAATCGTGCGATGTGTCGTCCTCAATCCGAAGTTACACATGTTGAGTTTCTCGCTTTGTTCTTCTTAGGAATATTATCCGATTCGCATTGTATGAACTAGATAGTTAGTATATTGATGTCCAAGAATCATGGGTTCGTCTATATCGTTAGTTCACCCAATTCTTAAGTGCTTAGTCATATGCTAGTGTTCCCGTATCTATTAATGCGTCCTCCTCGCTGTTCGAATATTCAACCAAATATAATAATCCACTTATGCGTTGTCTTATGCATCTAACTAATATATATATATATATATATATATATATATATATATAGGGCAAGGATTAAATAAAAACCATCTTATTTTGAAGAAACTTGGTAAACTTAATCTAGACCATTGATCTAAAGTGATCAATGGCCTAGATTGATTCTACATTATTTTAATAAAATAATTAAGGTAGATGACAAAAAAAGGGCACAATGGTCAAATGCCATTTTCTGAAAAGCAGATATGACAGTGTGGACCCCACACATGTCACATCATCTCTCTCTTACTTTTTCCACATTCTTATATAAGCTGTCAGACGCCCGTGTTACATATGTAACATATGCAGTGTTGCGTACGTTAAAATTGCACAAATTGTATATAATCAATTAAAAACTTTAAAACTGAGTTGCAGTTTATATTATTTAAAAAATGCCGATTTTTTTTAATTAGACCATATTTTTTTCCGTTTTATTGTACCAGCACCAGAATTGTTGCATACGTAACGATAACTGATATGGTTATAGGCCTTTTGTTACTTACAAAAGTGCTAAAAACAAACAAAAACGGTCATTACAAAGTGTATCAACAACATAATATTGTTCATCTGCCTAAAACCTGCTTATTTTCATCAAAATCCATCAACTTTTTCATAATTCATATCAAATTGGTTGATTTTTGAAGAAAAATTGATTTTCAAATGGGCCAGGTCGAATCAGGTTACGTTTGGTCGAATGAGTTTGATTTCTGAGTTGAACCAATCATTTTTAGGTCGAAGTAAGTGATTTTAGGTTGAACCAGTTTGGGTTTTAGGTCGAATTAGTTGTTTGTTCATCATTCAAAGTGTGTTGTGTCTCATTCGAACCTTTTCTTGTTCATTCGAACTGTCGTGGGGTCGAACCAGTTCTTATTGAGGTCGAATCAAGTTCTATCAGTTCAGATACTCATTCAAACTCATTCAAAAGGGTCGAACCAGTGTTTACAAGTTCATTCGAACCCTCGATATTGTTGAATAGGTCGAACCAAATTTTAGAATTTCATATTTTCTAAGTGTTGTTATTTCGAACATCATGGATTTCGAACATCATGGACAACATTTGGGGATTATCGATGACACCAAGACCCGCTATGATACAACCACCGCAAGTACCTACTAACCCTTGGGCGGTTGCAGCTCAGAAAGTGAACATACAGACAGATGCCGAATTACTTTGCTACTTCAAGTTCAACACAACATGCTGTTACACATCCTTCACAACAAATGCCAGACTATTGGGCAGTTACAGCAGCAGCGGTTGCTCAAAGTCAGACCACTAATGCGATTACGACCTTGGTAAATGACTTATCAACGGGAAGTGGAAACCGTCTGCCGAAGTTGTTGGACATGTGTGAGTATCATGGATGACAAAGAAAGTTCAAGATTCATCTTGAAGGTATGTGATTAGAAGGTGGCGAAGCGTGGCAGATGATTTTGAAGGGTAATAGTCAACCGATGGTGGAAAACACAAACACACCGATTGTTCTTGAAGACCTAAAAGACGATGAAAAGAAGAAGTTTGTGGCTGAAAAGAAGGCGTATTCTTAGTTATCTCAGGCATTGACTATAGATTTACTACATCAGTTTGGTTCATTTGCTACTTCGAAGCAACTATGGGATGCTTTGAAGAGTCGACATGATGGAAATGAGAAAACTAGGAGAATTCGTATTGAAGAGATTAGGAAAGAGTTTGATAATTTTAGTTTTGTTGGGAACGAGACATTGAAGGAGCTTATACCGAGATTCTTTCCTTTGTTGTCAGAGTTATCGAACTATGAGATCATTGTTCCCATGACTGAAGTGGTAGAGAAGTTTGCTGATTCGTTGCCTCCGTATTGGGGACAACATGTTGAGGTTCTAAAGAAGAAAGATGCATTCCAGTACTGGTCAATCAACGAGTTTATTCAGAAGCTGGAAAACAAAGAGATGGAAGAGAAGAGAAAAGCAAAGAGAACGCAATTTCCACAAAATCCTGAGCTTTACTATGTTACATCATCTTCAGCTAGTTCTATTCCATCAAGAAGAGTGAGTGTTGCACCTCAAACTGCTTTTGTATCAAAGGTTGAATCACAAATGAGTGCAGCTAGTTATTACACTTCAGGACCCTCATACACACCAACTTCATACATAACAACTCAACCTCCTATGTCAGCTCCAATCAAAACCTTCATCCTTTTGTATCACCAATGCTTGATTCTCATTCTGTGGTTGAGTGTTTGGTGTAGAAATAGGAACAATGGTTCTGGTTGGATTTGGTGTTGTTTGAGTCGGTGATGTGTAATAACAAGTGGGAATGTTACATGTTTTGCTCAAGAAGTGGAAAGAGAGGAGTCGGTGATAGTTGATGATTTGGAAGAAAAGATGGTTACTGAGAAGGTGGTTATTGATGAAATTATTGAGGATGATGTTCCAGAAGTTGTCACTGAGAAGGTTGAGGAACCGGTTAATGAAGCGGTTTCGAGAACTATTATTGATTCTGTTGCTGATGTCTCTGATGATCTCGAGTCTGTCTATTCTGATTCGGAGGCTAGTGTAAACTCTCTTGATGATGATATTGATCAACTACTAGCTGAAGCGGACTTTCTGATGACAAAGAAATTATGCATGGTGGATGATTCTTTCACTAAGGTGGATTATTCTAAGTTTTTTGCTGGAAAGGAAGCACATTTTGCTTTGATGACCATGATAGATCCTCCTAAACTGGTAAGTCCTAACTCTTCTTCTAGTGATAAGTATTGTGGTATATGCGATAGACTTCAGGATGAGGTTAAGCAATTTAGGCATCAGCTTGAGAGTGCTAAAATCGTCATTCAGTCGTATCATAAAGATGAGAGAGATTTCAACAAAACACTTGAGAGCTACAAGAAAGATTGTTCTAAATTGACTAAAACTCTTTCACTTTAACAGATAGCCATTAATAACTACATAAATGAAATTGAAGAAACCAAATTAGAAATGGCTAAAATCAAGTGTTTTGCTGAAGAGATTAACAAGAAGTTGGAGAGTTATAAGAATGTGGCTTATGTTTTGGACCACATTGTTCAGGAACCAGTTCAATCCGATAGTGCAAACTACAAATCTGTTCCTTCACAGTGTTATTTGAAAATCATAATCTTAATTCAGTAACACCGGAGAGTTCAGATAGATCGTATTCCACATCGAAGAACGAATATAACACTTCTAGTGTTGGTGATCCGAATTCCGATATGAGACTGATTCTCGGATTGAATGATGAGGGAGTGGTCGCAGTAACTGATGATTCGGATTGTGAGAATGAGGAACCTAAGAAGAATGATGATATTCCATCGGGAAACCACATTCGAACGAATGAGAGTGTATCACCTTCTCAGGTTTCACATCCTCAAAAGGTTGAAAACAAAAAGAATCCATCAGTTAAGCAAAGTGATAAAAATGAGTCAAGTGACAAACATGTGAAAGTATTTTATCGAATGGAAGGATCCAATGAAATAATTTCTGATGATGAGTATCCCATTCCGTTCGCTAACTATTCTAAAATTGAGAAAATTTGGCAAGAGAGTACCATTTGGTTTCCTAAACATGAACGAACAAATGATATTCCACCTGAATTAATTAAGCGACTGTATGGTGATGACTCGAAAACCCCAAGGTTCATGTCACTGAATTTGTTAAACCGAAAGAAAAGATTAATGGATTTTTCGAACCAGCTTACTCAATGGAGCCCGCTCCTGAGAGTTTAAGACGCAGGTGTATTGATGACCAATACCCGGTTAAATAATTCTCTAATCATCATGATAAAAATTCATTTGAGGAGTACCGTGCATGTTACAAGTATGGGGAGAGAGGGCATTTACATGCTCATTGTCCATACGTGCGACACAAAAGGCATGAGGTTGAGAGCAGACAGAATCAAAGGAATTCGGTTGATGGTTACCAACATAGACAGTCTTACCCACAAAGACAGTTTTATTCTCAAAGACAACAGTTTACAACCAAAATCATTTGTATCCAAACAGAGGAAACCATTTGATTGTTTATAACAATCGTAACTGAATTGCCTTGGAGAAGAAACTGAAGAAACCAATGGTGAATGCAACTAATGATAAACAAAACACTACGCCAAAAAAGGCATTTGGCCACACCAAAAAAGTGTGGCCATATGCCTTTCGTCACACTTTTTCTTCCAGCTCAAGTGTGACCATAGGTCGAGTCATCGTAGGTATCATACAGTCACATTTATGTTTAGTGGTCGTAGCACCTTAAAAGTGTGGCTATAGGGTACCCATATTTCTTACTAGGATCAAGAATTCCCTTTTATTAAGTGTGGCTAAACGGTAGTAACGACCACATGAATTTACTTTAAGTGTGACTGTTTCTATTTAATAGACACATGAATTTACTAAAAAGTTTGTTTTAGCCACATAAATTAAAGAAACCATGGCAAAAAATGGTTGTAATCAAGCATTATGTCCATTAAGTGTGGCTAAAGGGTAGTAATGGCCACATGAATGTCTTGTAAGTATGGTTGGTTCTATTATATAGTCACATGAATTGAATGTAAGTGTGGCTAAAAACTATTTCTAGACACACATAACGATTTTTTAATTGTAAGTGTGACTATTGTCTAAACTTTGGTCACACATAATTTTTTTTCACATGACATTTGCTATCATTTCGTCACATAATAAAAAACAAACTGACAATGGTGTGGCTAATGAATATATAAAGTCACATGAAATTTTTAATTTTAGGTGTGGTTATAGGCTAACCTTTGGTCACACATAAGGGTTTTAAATGTGGCTAAAGGGTAGCAACGATCATATGAATTTACTATAAGTGTAGCCATTTATATTATATAGTCACACAAATCTATTGTAAGTGTGGGCCTGTGTGGCTAAAAATTATTTGTAGACACATAAAAAAGTTGAAATTTTAAGCGTTTCTATTATCTAACATTTGGACACACATATATTATTTTCCAATGACATTTGTTATCATTCCGTCACATAAAAAAACAAAGTAATGAAGGCGTGGCTAACTGTTGTGTAAAGCCACATGAAATTTTTGTTATTTGTGGTTATTGTTTAACCTTCTGTCACACATATTTATCGCGGTCTTGTAAAATAACAACTAAAGTAAACATGACAAAAGCAAAAACAAAATGATATTTACAATAATAAACCAAAATCCATACATATGTTTTAATTTAAATACTAAAGACATAAATACCTAATCAAAAGCATCTAATGAATTCAAATCTAAGTATACCCCTTTTGCGTATAATAAGGCTAAGTAGAACACTCCATTGAATGAACCTGCCTTGATGCTTTACTATCAGGTTCGATGCGAGTCATAATCAATCCACCTGTAGATTGCATTGCAACATGAACATGCCCTTGATGCAGATAACTATCGCTTTACATATAGTCAACAGAATCATCTCCCAAGCTTCTATTTTGCTACCAATTGTCTGTAGAGGTGATTGATGTATCACTTGAAGAAGTCCAGGTGTTGCTTCTTTTAAACAAATATTTCCTAAGTAATGGCTTGTGGTCTGTGCTGTCAGATTTTGTTCTTAACTGCCTTTTCTGCAAATTAACATGCCAATGAACTGAAATTTGCAGTTAAAAAAACATAAATCAGCATTTTGACCACTTGGAGACTCCAAAGTGGTAATAGTTCAGTTGGTGAGAACTGAAACTCCTGTATTCATATCATAATCATATTTAGAAGGGGATGTTCTAAAAGAGCTATAACTAAAAGACAACATACTTGAAGAAAATTATGACTACGCTGGCTTTTAGCTCCACTGAATAAACTGGGTCGATGAAATCAGAATTTTGACCAACTTGGAGGCTCCAAAGTGGTAATTCATGAACAACTACAAGTGAGTAGAATGTCACCTACTTCCACGATCATAAACGACAAGATGGTCACTAAAATGTCATATGTCCTATATTTTAAAGTAAAATGAAATATCCAAAAGCAAAAGGTAATGAGTATGAGCCTAGTAAAAAGTAATTGAACTAGAATTTGACCCCGCACGTTGCAGCGGGCCATGTTGCAAACAGTTTTTGTTGTCGGGGAGGCATGCATGTAATTTGGTCTCTATACTTTTCAAAATTTACAAACATAATACAAAGTGCATACAATGTGACAAAAAAAAATTGTAAAGTATCGTATATAATACAACTGCTAGTTATGTTCAGCTAAAACATCATCTATCATAAGTATAGATACCTCATCTTCTGAGTAGTTATATGACTTATATTGCATAGTCGTCACGTACTATAGCCACTTGAATTCTTTAACTACAACTATACGCATATCAAAGGTAAGTTGCAACGAAAAAAAGTAAGACAATAGATAAAAAATCCTGAAACAATCATTTTACCCACTAAGAGAAATGTATTTCAAGTTTATGAGTTTGATTTTTAAGTTACCTTGAAGATATGGAACAACTCTTATGATGTTCATTCAAAGAATAAGAAGAGTTGTGACAACAATGACTTCAGCGCCAACAATCGGCACCTCTTTCAGAAATTACCAAGGTTAGGCATAGCAATCACTACTACAAAAGAAATTCAAAGTTGCAGTATGAATACATGTTCAGCTATAAAAAAACATACTTGTAACACCCACATTAATTTATTGATGGTTCATAAATTATTGGGTTCACGTTACCTTGTATTCGACCTTGTGCTCAGGAAAGGCTTTTAATAGTACCCAGGGTTAGGATGGTGTTTCTGCCATTACCGCACGCCCCGTCTCTCCACTCACTTGCATTCGTGTGACCTTAGGTGGATGTATATATGTATTAGAAGAAATAAAACCAGCAAGTAGATTAGTTACAACAACAAAACTTTCCTTTATATTTATGGTTGCCTAATAACATTTTTTGGGTTAGGTAGTTTCAACAATGTGTTAAAGAAATAAATTAAAAAAAAAAAGAAACTCATACAAAAACCTGAATTTCGTGACATGTCCAAAACCTGATTAAATGTAAAAAAAAAAAAAAAAGCTACCGAAACCTGGCCTGATGCGACTACTGAGGCAAAGTGGCAAACCCATCTAAACATACCTATTAACCCAATTCCATGTTATGATGTCGTAGTTCTTTAGACTCTGAGAGAGAAGGACATCGTGTACTCCTGAGTCCTGAAATACATCCAAGAGAACTTCATCAATTCTTCATGACCAAGGCGCAATCAAAATTACATGTTTTAAAAGGTCATGATTCCCAAAAGATAAAACAGATTGTAATGGTCAAGAATGATATTCATTAATAGTTGACTAAGCAATACATAATACAAACATCATATAAATACCATAAAAATAAAGAAGTAAAAAAGACAAAATAAGAGCAGCCAGAAAAGCAAAAGAACTCTCCAAAATAATAAACAAAAAATAACATACCTCAAGCAACAACAAAAGCAATAAACTTGACAAAGCTAAAGCAACACCACATTTGAACAACAAAACATTTAATTTATTTCCTTATATTAGAAACATTCCACAACCCAATTTCATCTTCATTTGCATTGGACCTCAAATTTTGTAACTACCGTGGAGAGACGGATAAGTACGACACAAACAAAGGGACAATATGCATCTTCATTGTGATTAGTCTAAAACTATCACTTAAGTACTCAAAAGAATTAAGAATAATAAGTTCATTATGGCATTCAAAAAAAGATAATCAAACCAATTTTTTTATTATCAACAAAAGCACGCTAAGCATGCATAAAGAATATGGAAAATCTAATACATGTCATTAAAATGAACAATCACCTAAAGTTTAGTATTTTAAGGTAGGCCATGATGCTACACAAAAGAATATGGTGCTCATGGCCTCATGGGTAAGCTTTAATCCATTCTTAGCTTATCCAGTATTTATTTATATGTATAACAGAATATATGCCATTTCTATATTTGTATCATAAGTTTATATATAATAATATGTAATACATAATATACTAAATAAAAACTAATTACACAGGCGGCTCGTTTTGGCTCGCGATCCGAAAGAAGCTTGATAAGTGAAACTTGTGCTCGGTTCGTTTTCTAAGCGAAATCGAATACATGCTTGAGCTCTATGTTAAGATCGTTTAAGTTCAGGTCAATTCAAGCCTCTAGCAAGCTGAACTCGAGTGGCGCATCACTTGCTGGCCTTATTTTGATTTTTATTGTATTCATTAAATTTCATAATACATGGATAAAGTCAAAACTCAAAAGAACATTTTGGTCAAGTCCAATATGTGTTAGTTGGATTGTCTTAGGAAAAAAAGGGATTTCATAGACTGTGTCATAACTTACCATAGCCCTCCTTAACAAAGATTCTTGATGAATGATACACAAACACGAAACACAAAATACTTAAATTGTTGGATAAAACACATAGTAAAATTACCTAAGTGATGATGAAATCTTTGAATCTACCAGCAGCTAAAGGTGTTCTTTAGACTGTGATTTATCAAGGCTATCAAAATAAGAATGATCCATAGCAGCTTTTGCGAAGATCCTTTCGGCCGGTTCTCAACATTTTCTGAAACAACAAATATTGATATCAGTATTTCATAGAATATGAGTATTGACGAAAAAAAGGTTTTAAAGGTTTAGATATTGCCACATTAGCATCTCACATGGCCGGTTTGGTTCGGACACAATCCTATAGAATCATGGAATTCTCTTATGTGCACTTCAGTGTAATCAGTTTCAACATGGAAATCGGAATATCATTATGCCCAAACACAACCAGCATCCACAAACCATTGAGTATACACAAATCAAACTCTGTTAAAACCACAAACAAATGCAAATGAGTAAAGATATTTTGTATGTCAATGATCATTATTTAAATCCATTAAACTGTATTCTTAGGCCACCAATTGAAATTTTAGTATCAACTTAAACATTAAACAAACATAACTCACCAGAAAATGCTTGAACACAGGCAACGAAATAACAGCTACTCCCAGGAAAACGTGAAAACAGGCGGCAAAGTAACAATTCCTGATGACTCCCCTAATTAGGTTGCATCAAAAGAAAAAAATAACCACAATCAATATGAATATATAGAAATACACCTCACCTGGGATGAAATGGAGGTTTCTTCATTTGAGATATAGACATATCCTCGTCATTTTGTACGTTATCCACCTCCCTATTATCATATCATTCGTTTACCAACGTGTAACTCTTCGGATCGTACCAGGTCGGGTTACGTTGATTTCGACTTTAATTACTATCGGATATACCATATGTCCAACAATCTCCCACTTGGACGATTTTAATTAAACGAGTCAACGTGCGTAGAGTTGGACGCCTAGCTGCATCGCATTGCACCCAACACAGTATGACACTTTGCAATCTTCAACTAGTTCTTTGAGTTCAAGTAACGCTTTACTTAACCAAATACTATCCCTGATAATTCTATCAATAAGTCCCTTCTATATAGACATCCGTTGATCATAAGACATGGATTATTCATTCTTATATAGTGATCAACCCTTTTCTATTCTCGTCTTTAATTCAAAGTGGTTTAACGAACTACCTTTAGTTCGAGCGTGGCCACGCATTTATACCAGTTTGAGTTAACGAGGGCGCCAGAATGTCTAAACTTCTAATCCTATAGAAGTACAGAATTCCATCAGCGTCATACAACTCCCACTTAATCTTGGATTTCTCCTAATGCTATCCGGATTGCTACCCATGTTTCAGGAGAGTGTTAGATAACATCAAAGATAGTCCTTGATCAATGTAGTTTAATATGTGCCTTAAGAAAAAGAACATATTGAACATATCAATATCAAAACATCTCATGACACAGATCCATGGAGATCCTTTTAAAGCGAGTTACATCCAATATCATTCCCTAATAATATCTGTGAATTATGATTCTCAAACCCTTGAGTTATTCATCTCATGAATATAAGCATCTCAATTCACAATAGTCTTACATTCAAATTCATTCCCATGTAATTTGATCGACTACGGATATTTTAGAATACTCTTATTCAAGGATTTAAACGTACAAATAATGAACACAGTCACAAAATATTTAAATTTGCATTTAACCCATTAAATCAAATAAATATTCAATGTAACTGTTATAGTTCAAAGTAAAACACCAATACCAACTACAGATCATGCCCACTGTCTAGCAACTCTAAGCCCTATCTTTCCAGCATGCTCCTCATGTTTAGCTTGAGGTAAAGGCTTAGTAAAGAGGTCAGCCAAATTCAGATCTGTATGAACTTTGTTTATTACGATGTCTCCACGTCCTATTATCTCTCTAATATAGTGGAATTTCTTGAGTATATGCCTTGTGGTCTGATGTGACCTTGGTTCCTTTCAAGAGCAATGGCACCAGTGTTGTCACACGGTATCTCGATTGGTTTCTTTATACTAGGCATAACATCGAGATCACCAATGAACTTCTTCATCTAGGCAGCCTCCTTTGCAGCATCCGATGCAACATTGTATTCTGATTCACAGGTGGATTAAGCAACCAAACTTTGCTTAAAGCTGTTCCAAGTTACAGCCCCACCATTTAGAATGAAAACATATCCCGTTTGTGACCTTGAATCATCACGATCAGTCTGGAAGCTTGTATCAGTATAACACTTAACTGACAGCTCCTCATCTAGTCCTCCATATATTAAGAACATGTCCTTAGTTCTTCTCAAGTACTTAAGAATGTTCTTCACTGCAACCGAGTGACTCTCTCCTGGGTTCTGTTGATATCTACTCGTCATGCTAAGAGCATATGAGACATCAGGTCTAGTACAAAACATGGCATACATGATGGAACCAATAGCAGAAGCATATGGAACTCTTTCCATTTTCTTCTTTTCCTCTTTAGTATTTGCACACTGCTTGCTATTAAGAACGGTTCCATGTGCTATGGGCAAGAGCCCCCTTTTGAGTCTTTCATTAAGAAGCGTCGTATGACCTTATCAATATATGTACTTTGACTCAAACCCAATAACCGCTTTGATTTATCTCTATAAGTCTTTATTCCCAGAATATAAGCGGCTTCACCAAGATCTTTCATTGCGAAACATTTACCCAACCAGGTCTTAACATCTTTAAGCATAGGGATATTGTTTCCAATGATTAGTATGTCATCTACATATAGTATGAGAAAAGTGATATAGCTCCTACTAGATTTCTTATAAACACACGGTTCATCTTCGTTCTTGATAAATCCAAACTCTTTGATTTTTTGATCAAAACGGAGATTCCAGCTGCGAGACGCTTGCTTTAATCCATAGATGGATTTATTCAGCTTGCACACCTTATTAGGATTCTTTTGATCGACAAAACCTTCAGGTTGAACCATATAGACATCTTCCAGTAAGTGTCCATTAAGGAACGCAGTCTTGACATCCATTTGCCATATCTCATAGTCATAATATGCAGCAATGGCAAGTAGAATTCTAATAGACTTAAGCATGGCTATTGGCGAGAAAGTTTCCTCATAATCAATTCCTTGAGTGTGAGTAAAACCTTTCGCTACAAGCCTTGCTTTGTAGGTTTGCACATTCCCATCCATGTCTATCTTCTTCTTGAAGATCCATTTGTTTCCTACAGTCCAACATTTGGCAGGAAGATTAACCAAATCCCAGACTTGGTTATCATACATGGATTGCATCTCTGCATTCATGGCTTCTTGCCATTTCTTGGATTCCGAATCCAAGATTGCAGCTTTGTAAGTAGTAGGCTCAGCTTCATCAATCATGAAGATACCGTCATACCTTTTAGGTGCACGACGATCCCTAATACTTCTTCGAACACTTGGTGTTTCTGTTGTTTCTTGCGTCCTCTCAGGTTCAACCTCAACAACTTAATCGATTACTTCTGGTTCTGTCTGAAAAACCGGTTCAATCACTTGTGATTCTCGAATTTCTTCAAGATCCACATGGTTATCTCCAATCCCTCGTGCCAGAAGCTCTTCCTCCAAGAAAGTACCTCTGCGTTTAGTGAAAAATCCTATTTTTAGTAGGGTGGTAGAATAAGTAACCGATCTTTTTAGCGTATCCGATGAAATCCACTTTTTCGCCAGCATTTGAAAAAGGTGCTTTTGTTAACTTTCCACTTAAGCATGATTCACATTTTCCAAACGACTCTGAACCCTTGGAATCCAGGATTCCTGCGGTCTTGAGTTGTTTAACACGATTCTCGCTAATGTGACCAAGTCTACAATGCCACATATACGTATCATTAAAGTCCAACTTATTACGTTTATGGGAGATGTTGCATAATATGTTATCATTTTGGATTTCTATCTCATAGATCCTATTGTTGGGTTTGCATCAAAGTAAAACATATCGTTAAAATAAGCAGAAATAAATTCACCATTAAAACGATAATTAAAACCTTGTCCAAGCAAAGCAGAAACTGAAACAATATTTCTAGTCACACTAGGAATATAATAAACATTGTTCATAACAAGTTCTAAACCAGAAGGAAGTAAAAGAACACATTCTCCTATTGCCTTCACAGCAACTCTTTGTCCATTGCCAACATGGACCTCCAAGTCGCCTTGTTTTAGCTTTCTAATCTTTCTTAGTCCTTGCAAAACATTAAAAATGTGGAAACCACATCCTGTGTCAAACACCGATGTTTTGCTAGGAAAAGCAAAGATTTCAATAACATATATACCTGAGGACTCTCCTCCTGAAGCCTTAGCATGCTTCAGCTCAGCTAAATACTTAGCATAGTTCCTCTTCCAGTGCCTAGTTTCATCACAATGAAAACACTTGGCATTTTCAGAGGTTTCTTATTGGCAACAAATTTGCCTTTGCCCTTACCTTTGCCCTAATTGCCCCTTTTTCTTGGTGTTAGGTTTCTTAACTTTACCCTCCTTGATCACTAGCACTGGTGCAGTTTTGCTAGGTATGTTCACCTCAACAATTTTGAGCATCTGATGTAGTTATGCAAGTGTCTTCTCCATCCCATTCATATTATAGTTCATAGTGAACTGGTCATATGACTTGGGCAATGAGTTTAGGATAATATCCCCAACCAATTCATCGCTCAAGGGGAATTCCAGACGAGGCAAGTGATCAACATATGCCTTCATCTTTAGCACTTGAGTGCTAACTGGCGTTTCAAGAACATACAACTTGTTCTCCGCTTTGAGAACAATTTTCAAGTTGCGGTGCCAGTCCATGAAGTTGGAGTGGTTCAGTTTGTCCTTTTCTAAGATGGACTTGAGAGAGAATTGGGAGGCGGAATTGTTTTTAGTTGACATCTACAAAGTTCAAGATTAGTATTTTGTGTTTTAAATGTCCTAATTTATCTTATGACCCAAAAGCAGAATTAATTAGGATGAGATCCCGATTCATCAATACACAGTGAACTGGCTTAGCACTATCCACTGGTATGATTAGGTAGGTAAACAACGATTGTTAATTGTGTCCACTACACAACTCTCCATTTGGGGTTATCGCTAAAAGCGATGTATGTTTAACCCCAACTATGCCCACTTGACAAACAAGCGATGTTTGGTCCTTTACTATTAACTGTAACACCGGCCTATGTTACACATGAAACGCGCTGATTATCTTCACTCACGATCAACACCCAGACGCAGGGTTCAGCACTAACATTTGGGTTCGATTTAGAATGAAGTGTTAACTCGTTAAGGGTGGCATAAAACATCAATTTAAAATTCGGATTTATTTTAATATTTAGCATAAATATTTTGAATAACTCGTAGCATGATGCGAGTTACACAACGGTTTATAAAATCCAATTTTATATGATTCGTGATAATTGAAACTCCTTTCAACGCTCGACACGGTATAGTTTTAAATACCCTATTTAAACTATGTTGGTCGTTTTATCGCGAATGGACTTGTTTTAATATTAATAAAACTCTTTTATTAAATGCGCTTTTCGGTTTTATAAAACTTGTTTTAATAAAACCGTTGCCATGATTGTGAAAATTTTATTTATTTTGCGTTATCTAGATTATTTACAATAAATAAAACACAACCACAATACATAATAAGAAAATTAAACGAATCGAGCCCGTAGTAGGTCGCCCGTTTTGTTTTAGCCGGAAACGAAACGACCTAGTCCAAAGGGTTTCAAAAACTATTTTGACAACTTGCACTTAACCCGAGATCTCTATCTCTTACATCGGATTCAATATCCGTAATAAAATAAAATAAAACCATCACAATCACAACCATGACAAGGTACAAATACCTAGAGCTCGATTCCCATCACAATCCATGAACAACCAACGGCTTTTGATCTTTTCTCAAAATAAATAATTTTTTGACAAGTAAAACATAGATCAAAATTATAACTTTACCATCTATACGCGCATAACCGTGGCTCTGATACCACTGTTGGGAATCATGGTATCTAATATACAGCGGAAGCGGTTTATACATATTAACAAAACCGGATTATATATACAATATATATTAGGCCGATTTATATATATAATCTATATATGTTTAATTTCATTAATCTGATTAATAAAATATTCTCAATCAGGATCTCGGTTAAATGCGTATAAACAAATAAATAATATAAACAATCATAGGGGGTTTAGTAATCAACCTTTGACGACTACACCGGAATTGTAACACGCGGGTTACAACGAATCCTCGCTAGTAGGAAGTTCACAACTGAGCACAAGCCAACCAAGAGCAACACTTGCAAGAAGGAAGGTGACGATAGTGGTGGTGACCGATTATAGAGAGAATGAGGCAAAGAGGTGTATAGTTTTTGATAAAACTTCTCCTATTTATAGGACAAGCCATTTGGAATATTCTCATAATATTCCATATGCTTTGGAATATTCTTAGAATATTCTTAGAATATTTCATATTGTTGGATCAGTTAGCTCTTTTGCTAAGTAAGAACTTGCTATCTTGACACTTAAGTGTTTAGCAAGCCCTTGTATATCAGATTATAAGCACAGCGGGATGTATAAGTTAAAGCAACACTTTTTATACTTAGGAAGAGTTATTACTCCCCCTAGATGATTGAAACTAATAATGACAAGTATTTATTATGAATCCAAGCAGTAAATGAGAATTAGATACTTAGACAGATTCACAATAAATACTGAAATGGAATAGAACAGTGAAAGTGTTTTGAAGGATTTTTCTATTAAAATCAATGTCTAAAATAGAAGGTTGAAGCCTCCTATTTATAGACGTTTACATACATGTATCTTGCCCAAAAAGCAAGTACAGAAACATCAGAAACAAGTTGCACAAGTTGCAACATTGAAACTATCAAATACAGCTAAAAGTAATAATAAACAATAAAACTACTGATGCAAAAGGCGGTGGAAAATATCTGATGCTAAGTGCTGATGAATGACAAACTACTGATGAGTAGTTTGTCTTCAGTACTTCTGAAGTGAACTTGTCTGGTTTGGACTTCAGAACATCTGATGAAGTTTCTTCTTCAGCACTTCTCATATCTTCTCTTCAGCAGTTTCTTGTTTTCTTTTCAGTACTTCTATACTTAGCCAAAATGACAGAAGTGAATTAGACTAAGGTTTCCAAAAGTGGTTTCACCAATCCTCTTTGTCCTAACAATCTCCCCCTGGATTGATGAAGCCAAAACCTTACTAATTCCTTATGTTTTTCTTCTGTTTTGAACAATCTTCCATATCTCTTTGTACATGGTGTTCTTGAGCTGGTTTAACTGTCCATCAGATAGAGATCCTCTCTGTGGTTCCAGATATTGAATTGTGAGCAGGTCTTGTGTTGACAGTTTCTTTAGATCACTGATCTTCTTGTAAGCCCTGCTTGAGAGGTCTCTTCTTGTCAACAATACTGAGTTATTATCAGTAAGTGACCATCTGATGATAGGTATCTTTGACTTGTTAAAGTCAGAAGAATAGGGAACCAGACTTGTCCCTTGGGTTGATGGTCCTGAGTGTTGAATGTTTTCTGTTTCAGTTAACCTCAGGTGGGAGTCTCTTCCTTGTTGTTGTTGCATATCAGGCATCTGAACAGTTGGGAGATGGTGTTCAGTCACTACCTTGGTATGCATCTTTTCTTTGATGGTCTTTTGTATTTGGTAGGCAAAAGTGGAAGGATCCCTGAATTGTGTTAACCGAGGTTTCTCCTCAATGTCAAAATCTGAATGGACTATTGAACTTCCTTCAAGTAGTACCATTTTGAAATCAGTTTTGACATTGTCCTCTGCTTTCTTTCTTTGAGTAGCAGGTCTTCTTGTTGATACACCAGAAGTTCTAACTACTGACCTTGAAGGATCAGCAGTTTGAAACTTCTCTGGATTTGCAGCCTTGGCAGCCATGTATTTTCTGTAAGTATCCATCAGTCTTTCTTCTTTCCATCTGGATACTGAGGCTTTTGAACCATAGCCCTCTGCTACTAATTCTTCTATTATCTGGGCTCTCTTGGCCTTTCCTTCTTTGCTTGTGGCCAGTTTGTCTGCAAGCAGTTGTGCTCTTCTTGTCAGCTCTTGCATAGAGAGTCCTTTGAGTGTATAGGCTTTAGTCTTGCTGTTCTTGGTAATGTAAGACACCAGTTGTTGTCTTTTGTCTTGTTCAGCAATCTCATCAAGGCTAGCCTGCCTTTGTAGTTCAGCTTCATAAGCCTGAAGTTTTTCTTCATGGCTTAAGTCTAGATCATCCCTTTCTTCCAGAGTTTTCCAGATCAGATCTTCTCTGGCCTTCTTGTTGGCTGCAACTAAGCTCTTCTCTAGTAATTCAGCTGATTGAGAGATAGGAGAAGGGTTTAGTACAGTCATTGTTGTAGCTGTAGTAGGCCTGATAGGATCAGATATTGGTTGAATGGGAGCAGTGGTTCTGGAAGGGTCAGCAGTTTGAGGTTTGGAAGTGTTAACCTCTGATGGGTTGACAACTGCTGATGGTTTTGTAAGTGCATTATTCATGTATGTCCCTAGCTAGTGATCCGGTACAGAATGTCTAAGGTTCAGATAATCAGAAAACGACCAAGACATAAACACGAAGACAAAGTTAACATGTGTTAAAAAGTGCTGATGGGTTGAAAGTGGAAAAAGTGGGCGAACGTAGAAGAAAGTGGGTGAATGTAGAATCAAACTGGGCGAATGTGGAAAGATTCCACATTCGACCATTACTACTGGGCGAATGTGGAAAGTGTCCACATTCGCACCATGAAAAGGGGCGAACCTGCAGAGCCTATAAATAGATTTTGTGAGTTTTTGAGAAAAAGAGAGTTATTAGTTGTGTGTGTTTTGAGGTCAGGTTCCAGGTTTGTTTGAGAGTGTCTGTAATTGATCTAGATTAACCAAAGTGTCATTGTAATCAAGTTTATGAACAAGTTAATCTATGAAAAGCTTTGAAAATGATATTGATTGTGTTTTGATTTGAGTTTGTATCAGTTTGTTCAAAGCTAGGGTTTCCGCACCTGGTTTTGTAACTTGTATGATCATCTAATCCTGTTTTAGTCAAAATCTTTCGCTTACAAAGTGGTATCAGAGCTATACGGATCATACAACAACAAATTTGATAAACTCAGAGCTGATTTGGACATAATTTTGATCAAAATACATCTGTTTTTGAATGAAAATGGTTTTTGAGTGTTTTTGATTGATTTGAAGTTGATTTTGTGGTTAAAATCTAAAATTACAAGAATTAAAGTTGTTCCAAATCAATTCCGAATCATAACCTGATTAAGATCATTCAAATCCACAAACTTTTGAAAATCAGAGATCAAAATAACCGTTTTTAAAAGTGTAACCGTTTTTTCAAACCTGAACTGGGCGAATCTGACACTGAACTGGGCGAACCTGGACTGAATGGGCGAACCTGGAATTTTAGTGGGCGAACCTGGAATCTTTTTGGGCGAACCTGGAACTTTTTGGGCGAACCTGACACTGTAGTGGGCGAACCTGAAAATTTTTGGACGAACGTGGAATAGAAGTGGTCGAACGTAGACATTTTTGGGCGAACGTGGAACTAGAGTTTTGATATTCTACATTCTTGTGTTTATTCTACATTCGACTGATACTTTTGGACGAACGTGGAATCAAAAGGGGCGAAAGTAGAATTACCAGGGGCGAACGTAGAATTTAGTGCCTAAAAATTTTGACCTGATTTTAGAAAATTTTTGAGATATTTTTGTTGGAAAAACGATTAATTACATGGCCGTATGTAGAACGGATGAGGAGATCAAAGCTCTAGTAGAAGCTGAAAGAAAGCAACAACAATTACAGAGACAAAATTCTCAAGTTGACAGCATTTGGGGATTTCTAGTGACACCGAAACCAACTGATGAAATGGTACATGTTAACAAGTGTGTTAACAGAGAAGGTGTTCATAGGAATGTTGTATGTTTAGTCAAACAAATGAGACATGATGATTCCAGTGAATTGTCAAAGAGTGATTTGAGTTCTGATACGAGTTCAGAACAAAGTACATCAGAACAGAGTGATATTTCAAATGGTGATGCAAAATCTGATAATGGTAATAAATCAGATGATGAGGTAAGTGCTAGTTGTTCTAAATGTGTCAAGTTGAATTGTGAATTGATGACATTTATTGAGGACAAACAGAAACTAGCAAATGAACTAGAAAATTGTAACAACCAAATTAAAGTTTTTGAAAAGAATGAAAAATATTTGTTAAATAAAATTGAATATTTAAAGAAAGAAATGTTAGAAATGAATAAAAGTGTTTCAAAGAATACTTCCACATCAGAGTTGGAAATCACAACACCTTGCGTTGTTAATTCTGATTCTGTAGTGAAACAAATGTTTGAACAGAAAACTGAAAATGTAGAAACAACTTCAGAATCTGAATCTGAAGAAAAACCCATATTCAGTTTTCCTGAAGGAGTTGAAGGATCCTACATGTTGGAAGGACATGACAAATTGATTTTCAACAAAGATTTTCTAATTGAGAATATCGAACAATCTCTACTTAAATGTATTTTTGTTGATAATATCGATTTGTTAAATCAATTTAGAAATCAATTTGATCATATTCATTTTGAACTCAGTCCTAACCAACATGAGAATAAAGAGGATCAAAAGAAAATTATTGAAAAACAAAATGCTGAAAATAAGAAATGTCCTAAAGTAAATGGACCAAAACCAAACAAATCGAAAGGAAATGATCAGATGAAAAATTCTTATCAAAAGAATTCAAGAAATTTTTCATCTAGATCATATGACTATTATGATTATTCATATAAATCTCGATTTGATGGTTATTGGGGAAACAACTCACCACAGTATTCTCATGGTTATGTTGAATGGAGAAACTGTTTTGAATGTGGTGAAGTTGGACATATTGCTGCTCATTGTCCCTATTGGTATTGGGATGACGGGTATGCATGTGATTTTGAAGAGTATAGGTCTTGTTATAACTGCGGAGAGTGTGGGCATTTAGTTGCTTACTGTCCGTATGTTAAACAGAAAAAGACCGAAGTGAAATTTGCTAGAAATTCAGGCAATGTCAGAAAGCCTGTATCCCCAAAACCAATCAAGAAGCAAAAGGGGAAACAGATTGTGTATGACAATCGTAACAAAATTGCTTTAAATAAAAATGGAGATTGTGGACGGGTTGCTGAGGTAAGGGGGAGTTCGAAGGCTAAGTCTAAGAATAACTCTAAACCTGGGTCTTCATCAGTTAAGTCTGAGAAGATTCCAAACAAAGTTCAGAAGCAGGTGTCAAACATGAAACCTGAAAAGTCAAAAATCAAAACGATTTCAACAAAATCTAAAATAAACTCTGAACGTGTTTGGAAACCCAAATCACTTTCTAAGTCAATAGCAATTTCTACTTCAAATCAATCCATTGTAAGACCAATTGATTTTTCAAAAGGAGAATGGATTGATGTTCCGAGAATTGATGACCCTGGACGACCCATCATTGTGAAGGGATGGGTGCCTCTCTCATGTTAATTGTTTAATAAGTGTGCAGATTGTTCCAGACAGACCTATTAGCTATTCTTTGATAGTTGATAGTGGAGCATCTGTATACACACTATTTATTGGAGAGGTGAAGGTCAAGGAAGGGTTATTGAAGAAGGAAAACATGATTTCAACAGAAAGGAGAGTGTTTGTAGTCTGTCTCCAATCTGTGAAACCGGAAAAAGTTGCAATCTCTTGCAATTGCTCTCAGGTGTTGGATTTCAATAACAGATACGACAAAATGGTTTGCTAATTGAAAAATCTTAATGAGTCTAGTAATCTGAGTGGAAAATGGTTTTTAAAACTCAGTGGGTAAACCGCATTGGATATCATTTTATTTTGGTTTTCTTCAAAAGTTTAAAAAAAATCCAAAAATATGCTTATTTTGAGATTTTTAGGGGGAGAAAATTTCAGAAAAATCAAAATAAAAAAAATTAAAAAAAAATCAAAAATGAGTTTTTCCTGGAGAAAAAGAGGAGATGATAGTACATCAGTGGACTGTCAGACTACTCTAAAAACAAAAATAATTTGATAAACATTGAGTAGCCACTACAATTATATATTGGTAGGCTTGAAATCAAAGTTTAAAGTTCAGCATGGTGATATAAACTGAAAATCAATAACTGATAATCATGTGGATCAACGTCTCGTTGGCATATGGTCTTAGTACCAAAATTTTGTTTGATAGATTGCCAAAATCGGAGGTTTCGAGTCGTTATATTGAAAGTTATCTGGGGATAGCCTAACTGATCTTTTGTCGTATTGATTTACGGACCTAGATCAGTCAGGGTATCTTATTAAAAGATCTTTAATGACAAAACCTTAAGTTACCGAATGAGGAACTTAACATGTGTGATGATAATCAATGATTATCTAATGCATCGTATCCAATCATTGATGCAAATCATGATTGATATTAGTCCTCACCCTGGTAGAGTGCACAAGTCGCTTTGAAGCATTAATTTGCTGACCTGTCACCACTGTGCCTCATACCTTGTAACTAACAGATAACTACAGTATAATCACGCGTTACAATGAAACTTTGCGCAATTCTTGATACGGGAATGTGTCGCGAATGCGGGGACCATAGATTATTCAGTATCTAATATTACTATAACGTATCTAAAGTGCTGAGCAATGAATGATGATTTTGAGTTTAAGTGGACAAACATACTGGTAATGGTTGTAGGATGCTCAATGACCAAAACAGAAAATTGATCAAAAAGAGTTATGACTGACTGTTTTAATACTGATATGATCCTCTTAACCGGAAAAATTCACAAAAATATGTTGAATTTACTTTTATGCAATTATATTGGAAAATTCAAAAAGATTTTTGGTGTGTTTTAGCTTAAAGTTTGAAAAATCGAAAAAGTTTTGTTTCAACTTTATTTTCGATAACCGATGTTGGGATACTGAATGAGAATGCTCAGATACTTAAAAGTTGAAAAAGATTTCAAATTTTCAAGTTTCTGGTACATATTGAAAATGTTGTATAGTTCAGGGGGAGAACTATTGAGGGTGAAAAGGAATGTGAAGAGTACTTCCGAGATTTTTGTCGTGTTTAAAGCCGGTTGTAGTTTGTGCAGTTTTTAGTAAATTTTTCTGCAGAATCAAATACAACAGGTGCACTACTCATGACTCATCGACAAATTGTGTAACCGAACAAAACCCAAACCTGAACATCAAGATCACCAGAACAACAGAAGCTAGTAAGAGGTTATTAAAGCAATGACTGAAGATTGAAGAAATTCAAGATTATCGTCTATTTTCATCTCTGAATTAACAAATGACAAAGCCAAGATTTCTTGAGTCTGTCTGAGATTTCAAAGCTTATAGGAGAGATAGATAGGAACTTCGACACAAACGTGCATGAAGATGGAAAGTTTTCAATCAAGACTTGAAGAATTGATAACTTTCTGCTTTGGTACATCACTAGCTAGGTCCAAGGGGGAGATTGTAAGTGCATTATTCATGTATGTCCCTAGCTAGTGATCCGGTACAGAATGTCTAAGGTTCAGATAATCAGAAAACGACCAAGACATAAACACGAAGACAAAGTTAACATGTGTTAAAAAGTGCTGATGGGTTGAAAGTGGAAAAAGTGGGCGAACGTAGAAGAAAGTGGGTGAATGTAGAATCAAACTGGGCGAATGTGGAAAGATTCCACATTCGACCATTACTACTGGGCGAATGTGGAAAGTGTCCACATTCGCACCATGAAAAGGGGCGAACCTGCAGAGCCTATAAATAGATTTTGTGAGTTTTTGAGAAAAAGAGAGTTATTAGTTGTGTGTGTTTTGAGGTCAGGTTCCAGGTTTGTTTGAGAGTGTCTGTAATTGATCTAGATTAACCAAAGTGTCATTGTAATCAAGTTTATGAACAAGTTAATCTATGAAAAGCTTTGAAAATGATATTGATTGTGTTTTGATTTGAGTTTGTATCAGTTTGTTCAAAGCTAGGGTTTCCGCACCTGGTTTTGTAACTTGTATGATCATCTAATCCTGTTTTAGTCAAAATCTTTCGCTTACAGGTTTGTCAACTACTGAAGGATTGTCTTCAGTACTTTCTGATTCTTCATCAGAACTTTTGCCATCAGAAGTTTCTTCATTATGCCTTAGGGATTCTTCAGAGGTTTGGGTCTCATCTTCTTTTTCTGTGGCTTCAATCTCTTCCACTGAGACACCAAACTGTTTGGCCAGTTTTTCTTTCCTGGCTTGATCATTCTGATCTCTTTCAAGGATGGCCACTCTTGCCCTTATCCTGGCTTGGAATGACTCCTTAGGTTCCCTGATTTTCTCCCCCTTTTTGGATTCATCAAGTTTAAGTTTTGAGGTTGAGGGTTGGGAGAATTGACTTTGAAGATGAGCAATCTGTTTGCTGTTGAAGTCTATCTTGTTGGACAGGTCATTCATCTTTGTCTTGATCACTCCAAATTGATTCTTGATAGACAGCTCCAAGTTAGCTGTGTATGTTTGGAAGTGATTCCTGATGAGAGTGTTCATCATGTGGTACAGGGGACCCTCTGGGCTGCATAGTTGGTTCAGGTCTATGCTTGTTTGCCCACGGAATTGGGTAGGCATTTCTTGTGAAGGGTGTGTTTTTGGGTGATCCTCATGTTGTACAGAGGATGCCACTCTAGGGGTTTTTGGGATTGAGTGGGCTTTAACCTATGCAGGGGTGACTGGCTTCTTGAGCCTGGATACCCCTGAAACAGGACCTTCAGAAAGTGCCGTCAATTCAGTAGTTTTAGTTTTTGAAACATCATCCAAATTAATGGAATCATCTGAATCCCTGATGTTGTCCTCATTGAGGACTGTCTCAGTTAAATCATGAGCTGAGCCCAACTCAGTTCTCTCATGAACCTCTTGTTCTTGGTTCTGAGGATTTCCTACTTCAGGCATTAAGCCTTCATCAGTAGTTGCCACATCTGAGGTCTTAGCTATGTTACTTCTATCCTCAGATCCACCACTGGGTGGTAACTGAGTAGTAGCAGCCTCAGATGCCCCAAGAGTCTCTAAAATTGGGCTTAAAGACTCTGGTCCACCCTCATCTCTTGGGATAGGGCTAGAGATGTCCACATCCATGTCTGATGTTGTGGTTATGTCCCCTGTTTGTTGTGGTTGTAGGGGACTGACATAATCAGATGGGACCTTCTCTTTTAGCCCAGAGAGAAGTTTGGCAATTTCTATTGCCTCTGGTTCAGAAATTTGAGGGGTTGGTTCAGTAGTTTGGGCAATAGGTGAAATTTGTTGTTCAGCAGTTTCAAAAGAAGAGTGAGTTTCAATAGTTTTTTCTAAGTCTTTTTCTTTTGAATAAAATGGTTATGGGTGCTCTTGGTGGGGTTTGAGATGGATGAGACTGAGAGGGTGTTTCAGTCTCACCTATTTGAAGAGCAGAATGCTCATGAGCATGTTCAGGCATCTCAACCTCCTGAACAGCTTTTCTTTTGGGTTGGTGGGTTTTTGTCTTTGTTGGCTTGGGCTTTTTGGCTTTTGGTGGTGTGAGTTTGGAAGATGTGGGCTTCAGGGGGACTTGTTGTTGTTCTCCCTGATCATCTTCTGGCCAGGCAGCCGGTTTGTTCTGCCTAGAGTATGCTTGTGAGGTTAATGGATTTAAAGTTGAAACTTTTCCCACAAGCACATCATTACCCAGTTCCCCTATTATGCATTGCATAATGAACCTTGGGTACAACAAAAACTTATTCTTGGTATTATTGTGATGTAACACCAACTCATTGAAAAATAGTTTTGATGCCCTGAATTTAGTTTCATTCACAATGGAATGAAATATTGGTTGAAAAGTGGAGGGCATCTGGTCATAAGACCCTGTTTTTGGACTCAAAAACATAATAATATAATGAAACAAAAGCTTGTATTTTGGTTCAAAATATTTTTTGAAGATAGTAGCATGGGAGAGAGTACCTTGATAACCACACTCTGTCATGGTTAGGTGAATATCAGAATTAGCAACATGGTCAGGGGCAGTTACATCATCCAGACCCAGTCTTGTTGCCAGTGTGGCCGGTGTGATGGTCAGTGGTTTCCCTTTTATTCTTGAGTTGAGGGAAATGACTTCATCATCCGCCGTCACCGTCTCAGCATTTTCCCAGAACTCATTTAGAGTTTCAGTGTGAATTGGTGGGTTTATTGTGAGAGCAGTAAAATATTGGGATTTTACGACAAGATCAATGATCTCATCGTATTGGGACCAGCCTTCTTGTTTTTCAAGTAAGGCCCTTTGATTGTGTCCCTGCTTTAGAACGAGAGCCATGTGGTTTGGGTTTTGATCGAACAGTTGATTTGCAGGTTTAGGTTATTGAGAGAGTTTTTGAGAGAGAAAGAGGGATATTTTGAGTTTGAAAGGATAAGTGTTGAGAAAAAGTATTTATCAGAAGTTTTAACCGCTTGAATCTTCTTTATTAGAAGTTTTTAAACTGATTAGGTCAAACCTCTGATGATGGGAAAAGTCAGATTTGCCCTTTTGACTAAACTGCTGATGAAGGATTACTTCATCAGTAGTTCCCATTTCCTCTTCAGTAGTTTTAACAGCTGATGAGAAATGTTTTTATAAATACTTTTATTCATAACTTCCGAAGGTTATTTTATCAGAAGTTATATACTTTTCAGAAATTATCCCCATATTGATGTTTTGTTCATCAGTAGTTTCTCTCTTTTCAGAAGTTTTGTTTCAGACTTTTTGTCTGTTTTTGTAAGTGAAAAATGAAATATTGCAAAATAATAAAATAAACACTTACAAATTTAGCATCCCAAGCATGGATACTAACTTCTGAAATGTTGATGTGTCAAGGGGTTTTGTGAAGATGTCAGCTATTTGATTAGCTGTTGCTACATGCTTCACCTCAATCTTGCCTTTTTCATAGCAATCTCTTATGAAATGGTACCTGATCTCAATATGTTTGGTTTTTGAGAACTGTACTGGATTTTGAATGATGCTAATGGCAGATTTGCTGTCTACAAACAAAGGTGTCTTGGTTTCTTTGATTCCATAATCAAGAAGTTGATATTGGAGCCATTGTATCTGTGATGTGCAACTTGCAGCTGCAATGTATTCAGCTTCAGCAGTTGAAGTTGCAACAGATGTTTGCTTCTTTGATTGCCATGACACTAGACAGTTACCCAGGAATTGACAACCACCAGATGTTGACTTTCTTGTCATCTTACACCCTGCATAGTCACTATCTGAAAAGGCTGATAACTTGGTATTGCTTGAAGCAGGATACCAAATTCCAAGTGTTGGAGTTCCTTTCAGATATCTGAAAATTCTTTTGACTGCTATAAGGTGTGATTCCCTTGGTGCTGATTGATATCTAGCACAGACACATGTTGAAAACATAATATCTGGTCTAGAAGCAGTTAAGTATAAAAGGGAACCTATCATGCATCTGTACATGGTTTGATCAACCTGTTTTCCTTGATCATCAGGTTCAACTTGTGTGATTGGTGTCATGGGAGTGGAACATGATTTACAGTCTTTTAAAGAAAATTTGTTCAATAATTCTTTAACATATTTTGATTGATGTATAAAAGTTCCATTTGTTTGTTGCTTGATCTGCAGTCCCAGAAAGTACTGCAGTTCTCCCATGGTACTCATCTCAAATTTTGATTGCATGAGTTTCTTAAAATCATCACACAGTTTTGTGTTTGTTGAACCAAAAATGATATCATCAACATAAATTTGAACAAGTAAGACATGATTTCCAACATGTTTAATGAAAAGAGTTTTATCAATGGCACCTCTTGTAAAGTTATTTTTGAGTAAAAAGGTGGAGAGTGTATCATACCAGGCTCTTGGAGGCTGTTTGAGCCCATAAAGAGCTTTGTCCAGTCTGTACACCCACTCAGGATGAGAAGGATCCTCAAACCCAGGTGGCTGACAGACATACACCTCCTCTTTTATTTTTCCATACAAAAATGCACTTTTCACATCCATTTGATAAACTTTAATTTTGTTGGAAATGTCATAGGCCAGAAATAACCTGACGGCCTCAAGCCTTGCAACTGGAGCAAAGGTTTCATCATAGTCAATTCCCTCTTCTTGAGAGTACCCTTGAACTACCAGTCTTGCCTTGTTCTTGATTATCATACCAGCTTCATCTTGTTTGTTCCTGAAAACCCATCTTGTGCCAATTGGTTGCTTGTTTGGAGGTAAGGGATAGATTTCCCAGACCTGTTGCTTGTTGAACTGAAGCAGTTCATCTTGCATAGCTTGCACCCAATTATTGTCCTTGAGGGCTTCCTGGTACTTCTTTGGTTCCAACTGTGAGATAAAGGCTGAAAATAGGCAAAAGTTGGAGAGCTGGTTTCTGGTAAGAACACCTGAAGCTATATCACCCATGATTTGATCAAGTGGATGATCTTTGTGTTCAATCAGTTGTTGTAAACCACTGACAGGTGTAGGTGGCTCTTGTTCTTCAAACAAACTACTGTGGTCTATAATATCTGGTTCAGCAGTTTTAGTGTCTTCAGTAGTTGCAGGTGCTGAAGCAGATGTTTGAGTTTGGCCTTCAGTATTTGTTGGATCAGAAGTTTGTGAAACTTCTGATGGTGTTGAAGTTGACTTAATGACTGTTTAAGGAGTCCATGGTGTAGGATCCTCATCATCAAACCTTTGATCACCATAATAATTAGGTTTGGAAGGAGTAACAGTCTTTTCAGGTCCAAAGTGGAAGTTGTGAAGGTCAAAGAGTTCAGCAGGATGTGCTGGAATAAGAGTGTGTTTTGACTCATTGAACTTGACATTCAATGTTTCTTCTACTATCCTGGTGTGAGAATTAAAAACCTTGTAGGCTTTTCTAGTTGAAGAGTAACCAAGAAAGTAACCTGAGTCAACTTTGGCAGCAAACTTTGAAATAGATTCCTTGATGTTCAAGATGAAACATTGACACCCAAAAGCCCTGAAAAAGGAGATAAGGGGCTTCATGCCATGAAGAACTTCATAGGCAGTCTTGGAATGTCTCTTGACCACAAGAACTCTATTCTGAACATAACATGATGTGTTAACTGCTTCTGCCCAAAAGTACAAGGGCAGTCCAGAATCAGCTAACATTGTTCTTGCTCCTTCTATTAATGTTCTGTTCTTCCTTTCTACTACACCATTTTGTTCAGAAGTTCTGGGAACACTGTATTGTCTAATAATCCCTTTAGACAAACAGAATTCATCCAAAGTTTTGTTCCTGAACTCTGTCCCATTATCACTTCTAATGGTTTTGACAGATAGAGAATATTGTTTCTCTACTTGTAGAATGAAGAACTTGATGATTTCAGCAGCCTCATCCTTGGAGAATAAGAAGAATACCCATGTGAATCTTGAGTAGTCATCAATGATGACTAAGCAGTACTTCTTCTTACCAAGGCTCATAATCTTGACAGGTCCAAATAAGTCCATATGGAGTAGTTGAAGACATGCAGTTGTTTTTGATTCTTCAATAGACTTATAGGAGGACTTATGCTGTTTTCCCTTTAAACAGGATACACAGTGTTCTTGACACTGGTATACTTTCAAAGGTAGACCTCTGACCAAGCCCATTTTTGTGATTTTATTTATGGTTTTAAAGTTCACATGGCCAAGTCTCCTGTGCCAGAGATCTGTTTCTGAAGTTGATGCCCTTGAGAAGAAAAAGGCAGTGTTGTTCAATACTTTGTCTTTCTCAATGTCCACTGCATAGACATTGCCACATCTTTTGGCAATCAGCAAAGTATGATCTTCAATAATCTTCTCTATCAACTTCTGGCCTTCTGGTGAGATGATCTTGCATGCTGTCTTTGTGAAAAAGGAAGAATATCCTTTATCACACATTTGTGACACACTCAGCAAGTTGTATTCAAGGTTTTCCACCAGATTGACCTTGTCAAACTGTATTTTGCCAGAGGAGACATTGCCATGTCCTAGCACATATCCCTTAGCATTGTTCCCAAAGGATACAGATCCTTCTCTTTGGCTGATAAAGTTGTTTATCAGGTATCTGCATCCAGTCATGTGCATAGAGCCTCCACTATCAACATACCATATGCTGTTTAAGCCCCTGGAAACTCTCTGCATAGAAAAGCAAATTAGTTAGATTTAGGAACCCAAGCCTGTTTGGCTTTGGGTTTGCTCTTGAGAACAGTTACAGTTTGTTCTTGACCAGGTTGAGAAATCCATGTCTTTTTGGCAATGGATTTTTCATTAAGAACTATGGTGGTATCCTTTTCAGGACCACCATCAACCTTGGTCATCAGTAGTTGTACCATGTTCATTAGATTTTGTATCTCAGCAGTTTGTGAAACTGCTGATGATTCAGGTCTAACTACTGACAAGGAATTTTGAGAAAAAGATTTTAGTTAAGATTTTATCTTTTTCTGAGAAAAGGTGTTTTCAGGTTGTTGTTTCATGGGTTTAAAGATTCTTTCATAATCATTTCTGATTTGATTTCCCACAACCTGTTGTTTAATTCTTTGATTGAACTGAATTCCTTTTCTGTATCTACAAAATTCAGTTTTGTGGTTGAACAGACCACAAATTTCACACTCTTTTGCCTTTTGTTTTTGATCTAAAGGCAAATTTCTGACATTAGTGTAAAGATTTTGCTCATCAGTAGTTTTCAGGATCTCAACTCCTGATGTAGATGAAACTACTGATGGCTTGATGTCAGATTTTGTTAATACTTCTGAAGTACTTTCTTTGAAAATGCCAGGATTTCTGTTTAGAAAGTTTTCATGGAAAGATGTGCAGTCTTTCCCTTCAGAAGTTTCATTAGAAACAATTTTTCTCCCATCTTCAGTAGTTTTGGGAGAGAAATCTGTTGGTGTTTCAACATGATGGTATCCTATGCCAAACTTAACATTTGAAGCACTTTATTTGTTTAGCAACAATTGATACCCCTTACAAGATTCCACCCATTTTTCACATGTGATCTTGGTGTCAGCAAGCTCTGGTCTGACATCTCCCAGGTCATTTAGCATGATTTTAATTTGTGCTTGGGTTTCAATAGCTGAGTCAGTTAATTTAGAAACTTCTTTTGTTTTAGCACACAGTTTTCTTTCTAAATCACATTTTATCTGTGTGTATTTTCTTTCTAAATCATTGGCTTTACCTTGTAAGTGCACATTTGTCTCTCTTATGAGAGCAAAAGTTTCTTTGCAAGAATTTGAGCAAAGTTTTGTCAAAGATTCTTTAGATACTTGTGACAATGCAGATTTTGAAGTACAGCCTTCAAATGCCATTAAGGCAAAGTTCTTTCTGCCATTGTCTGGTTCTCCCCAGTTGATGTCAAACACCTTGTTGTCTGCATCAGGATTGCACTCTGTGGTGTCAAAAGGGAGACTGCTCCAGTCAACATACCCTGAGGTGAAAAGACTTTGTTGAGAGGGTTGTTGAGGCTGTGGAGGATGTTGAGCAGCTGGAAAGGGAGGGATTGATTGTTGGCTCTGCATCTGTTGAGCAGGCATTTGAACATATTGTACTTGTGGCATGTATTGCTGTTGAGGAGCTTGTGCCTGTACAAAATGAGCACTCCCTTGAGTTCCATTATTCCTATTATAATTGGGGTTATAGTTATTTCCAGATAGTGATTGGTTAAAGCTAGAGCTTCTACACTCTCTAGCAAAGTGTCCCAACTTCTGACACTTGTGACATCTCAGTTTAGATTTGTCAAAACCAATTTTTGTAATACTGGTCAATCCTGGAAATTTCCTTCCTGACCTTTTATAAAACTTGTTAGTTTTAATGCTTAGCATGGCCAGTTGGTGTAAAATGTCCATTTCTTCTAAGTCATCACTGCTGAAGTTTTTCAAATCATCCATGATAAAACATAGATTATCAGCAGTTTGACTTTGGTCATTATTGTCATAACCTGGGAAAGATCTTTCTGATGAGATCCCAGTTGTTATGTCAATGTTGTCATAAGATCCATAGGAACAAGTTGGTGAGTCTTGTCCCAAAAGTGCTGTACTACCTGGTAGGTAGTCATCAGCAGTTTTACCAGATGATTGTAATTTCTTCTTTTGATCAATTTCTCTCTCAAAAGTAAGTAATCTCCCATGGAGTTTTGTAAGAGTGAGGGAGCTAAAATCTGGTGAGGATCTTAAAACAATGGAGTATGTTTCCCATTTGTCTGGTAAAGACCTTAAAAATCTATGTAGCATAGATACTGTTGTATAGGTCTGACCATTTAACTTTAGCTCAGATATTAATGAGGAGAATCTTTCAAGTTGTTGAGTTAAAGTTTCCCCATTAATATGAGCAAATGTCTCATATTGTTGAGCTAAAATCTCTCTGGTGTTGGCAATCCCCTCTTCAGTTCCTCCAAACTGTTCTTTTAGACAATCCCAGAGTTCTTTGGCACTTTCACAATGTAAAAGGCCAGAGTATATCTCATTTGGGAGAGCCATTGCCAACATAGAGAATGCTTTTGCATCTAGCTCAAGTTTTAGGAAATCATCATCTGTATATTCTTTTGGGTCCTTAGGGACCTTAACATTAGTTTCAAGATTGACATTTACTGGTTTGTGAGGACCATATATCACAGATCTCCAACAACCTGTGTTGGTCTGTGACAAGGTATGTGCCATTCTCTTTTGCCATGTGTTGTATTCATTTCTTACAAGCATGGCAGGTTTAGTGGCAGAACCAGTATTATGTGGATCCATTTTAAAGAGTATAGATTTGTCAGATGACTCTTTTAAGTGATGGATGTTGATAAAAAGTGAACTTTTGATCTATTTATTGAGTATCAATAAGAGCTTTGTGTCTGATTCTCAATTTGTTAGATTGATATGTGATCAGATAAACCAATGCTCTGATACCAATTGTTGGATCAGTTAGCTCTTTTGCTAAGTAAGAACTTGCTATCTTGACACTTAAGTGTTTAGCAAGCCCTTGTATATCAGATTATAAGCACAGCGGGATGTATAAGTTAAAGCAACACTTTTTATACTTAGGAAGAGTTATTACTCCCCCTAGATGATTGAAACTAATAATGACAAGTATTTATTATGAATCCAAGCAGTAAATGAGAATTAGATACTTAGACAGATTCACAATAAATACTGAAATGGAATAGAACAGTGAAAGTGTTTTGAAGGATTTTTCTATTAAAATCAATGTCTAAAATAGAAGGTTGAAGCCTCCTATTTATAGACGTTTACATACATGTATCTTGCCCAAAAAGCAAGTACAGAAACATCAGAAACAAGTTGCACAAGTTGCAACATTGAAACTATCAAATACAGCTAAAAGTAATAATAAACAATAAAACTACTGATGCAAAAGGCGGTGGAAAATATCTGATGCTAAGTGCTGATGAATGACAAACTACTGATGAGTAGTTTGTCTTCAGTACTTCTGAAGTGAACTTGTCTGGTTTGGACTTCAGAACTTCTGATGAAGTTTCTTCTTCAGCACTTCTCATATCTTCTCTTCAGCAGTTTCTTGTTTTCTTTTCAGTACTTCTATACTTAGCCAAAATGACAGAAGTGAATTAGACTAAGGTTTCCAAAAGTGGTTTCACCAATCCTCTTTGTCCTAACACATATCCTTTGTAATATTCCTATAATATTCCATATTCCTTAGAATATTCTTAGAATATTCCATAATATTAATCTAATTAATATTAAATCTCTCTAGTTTAAAATATTATTATTTCACAAATAACAATCCACCCACACGTGAACTTGTTCTCATTCGTTTACCAACAAGTAACTCTTCGGATCGTACCAGGTCGGGTTACGTTGATTTCGACTTTAATTACTATCGGACATACCATATGTCCAACACTTGATATGTTAACCACTTTAATATAACCTACATGATAAGTGTCTAGTATGCTAGACTCGATTCGCTAGCTCTGTTATGAAAAACACATCTGGGTGGTCTAGATGAGGATTACCTTAAGCATATAGATAGTGCAGAATTGAATTAGTTGATAAAGAGGTAACAATAATTGTTATAAGAATTGTAACATAGAAGAAAAAAGGTGTTCAAACAGGCACAACTATATAATTTCAAGAATAAACTTAACTAACCAATCAAAATGCTGATGTGGGCTTCGGTTTCTTCCTCACGATTCCACGAATGATAGCTTGTAGCTTCACTGGCCCAAAGTCAAAGCCTCAAATTTGTTACACACTAAACTCCCCCTAAACCTTGGACCCAGTTTCCTATTTATAATGTATTACTAACTTAACAAGAAAGTAATCTTGCCCAATGCAAAAACGAATCAAGCAATGAACCTTATCGAAATCCATTGAAGGGTGGATGCATTTTTGTCATCAGTGACGGGAGCTTTTAAGCCACCTGACTTATTCAAGAAATCGCCTAGTACGACTTGTAGTATCTTAGTGGCAACTTGTCATTGGCCCAACTGAGCCGTTTTAGTCACTTGTTGTGGATTGAAGACCTCCAACTAACATCATTCATTGGAAAAGAAGTTGACTGCATTTACATGAATCGTGATAGGCTTGATGTTTAAATGAGCTGGCATATTCAGAAGTGGTAAAATTGACTTTCATCTATCACGATCACAATGTCAATTTACTCATGGTTTTCTATTATACATATATGGTAGAGCATTGTACCTAACTTATCTGTATAGATCTGTTTGGGTGAGCGTTTGATGTCTGAATGAGCTTGTGTCATCTCATATCAAAAGTATTGCTCTGAAATGGTTACAATTTACATACTATGATTCTATAATATCTTTCTTTTTACTGAAATATGGATTTGATGTTCAGCCACTTCTCCATTCATCTCACATGTACCATTCAACATTTAAACTAAGTGATCACCATACTCATACTAAAAAACCAATAGATCACACTATATTCATACAAATAATAAAAAAAAAACCTTGTTTAAGAAACAATTAACTGAATTCTTGTAGAATTCCCAGGCGAATGACCGACCTAGGGTTACGAGCCGACGAATAAGAACGATGAGCAAGGCGATTGGATGTAGACAGCAACCAACAAATATGCTTTATCACCAAATGATGATTTGATTTACAGTCACCCTCCCCATAGGCGACTCGCTTAGCCAGTCGCTCCTATTGCTGGTGACTGGCAAGCCAGTCGCCCCGACTTGGGCGATTGGGTTTTTCAAGGCATAAATTGCTAATTTAACACATTAATTCATGTATACACATATTTGCAAGTTATATAATGATTGTAAAACATCTAATACCCGACACTTTATGCTTTTATGTTATTTCACCAACCCTTGGGACTCGAGACTTGTGTCTGTGCATTTTCCCCCAGTGATCCTCCGTATCACCAACCCATGGACAAGATGTGTGTAAATCGACTCCCGCTGATTTCCCGAATCATCGAACCGACTCAACTAAACCCGTTATGTATGTTTTATGAATGTTTCGCTAAGGTAGTCTTATATGTTTGTAAAAAGTATTAACCTGAGTTTGCCGGGTGTCACAACAACAAGGTCAAGTGAGTGAGCTGCAACTTTATCACACTGCCCCGTCAGCATCAAATTGATACAATAATAGAGGATAGAGTTTGTATTCACCTTAAGCTATAACACACACTTTAATAAATAAACAAGATAATTTTGAGTCTTTTAATTTGCATGTTCTTGAAAAGGAAACACTTCTAAATGAAAGGTTAATGCATACCGTTCATGCGTGTTGACCATCAACTTTAAACGTTATTTCAATGTTAATTTGAAAAAATAAACAATATTTTGATTAACCTAAGAGTATGTGTAGTAGGGGTGATGGAGGGCGTAAAGGATAAAAATAAAGCCCCATAGAGCCCTCTACACTGCCCCCCCCCCCCCCCCACCGATCCCACCCTCGGGCTTGATGATAAAAAAAAATGGCTTGGGCTCTTAGGCCATTGCGCCGTGCCCCTCTCATTCCCAAAAAATAAGAAAAAAAAAACAATTTTAAAATCAATTTCTACACCCTCCTTCTTTTACATCCAATCAAACCCAACTTCTACACCCAACAAAAAAAAAATATTCTTATAAAGCCCCTACCACACTATTTTTATATAAATATCCTGATTTTATTTTATTAATATTTTAATCTATAGCCGCGATTAAGCCTTATTAAACATGTACTAAAAGTTAGATAAAAAGGTATATTTTAAACACATAAAAAAATGAATGCAAACTAGAATGTGGAAAATGAAAGCAAACTAAAATTAAGTCAGAAACCCAGTCCGTTTAGGGGGAAGGGGTGTTATACTAAAGATGTTTTCACTTTACTGATTTCTACCAATTCTGCACTGCCACATCACCTCACTGATTTCCTTCACTGAAACATTTTTTTGAAGGTATCACTCCACTGATTGTTTACCCAACTATCAATTATTTTCACATATAATAATAATAATAATAATAATAATAATAATAATAATAACAATAATAATAATAATTATCATCATCATCATCATCATCATCATACCATTGGCACATTAAGTTACTATATTGGCCTAATACCTCCATTAGTTTGATAAGGCCCATAAAAAACAAAGCCCAAACCAATAATAAACCCGAAATAAAAAACATAACCATATAAATACCTTACGCATAGAGCCACCATAACCAGTCTAGGGATAGGAGGTAGAACAAGAAGATGGTGTCATTGAAGATACAAAAGAGGCTTGCAGCCATTTAACTAGTTGAATTATTGAAGTATAAAAGAAGAAAAAAATTATTTTTTGTGAAAGTTTGTGCCTCACGTCCGTTTACCAGCACGGTAACTAGAACCCGAATTCGGTTCACGGGACCACTACCAGCATGGGTGGCGGCGGTGTTACCGTGCTAGTAGTGCGGTACCTGTGACCAATTCTGATAGCGTCCCGTCCCCCCTAAGAAGAGGTTACGTAGACTGGCTCAAGAGTTGACCAATAAATAGGAGCATTGAAATACGTCGGCCAATAATTCAGCAGATACGTACACAGTTTGGGTCGACTATAATCTACTTCTACTCTTCCTAATAAATGAGTAACTCGGGCGACACATGTCCCTTAACTAGGGCATCCACGTCACATCCATGTCATTTTCCACATGGCATCACCATATTCATTCGTAGCAATATCACGCGGTGGACCCAATTACCCGGATCTATAACCCGATTCACAAAGAAAACCATAAACAATACACATTGTCGTTTCCATTTGCTATCTTCCCTCATACTCTCAACCCACTACAGATCTCTAACTCATCTCTACCTCCAGACATGAAACACCGATTTTACTTCTTCAAGGTACAATCGTTTCCCATCTTTCATTCTATCTCATTTTAGTCGACTGCACAGGTGTGTTTATTTCATATTTTGATATTTTTTTATGACTTAATTCTTTCCATTATTTTCATAAATTAGGGTTTTCTAATCATCTTGTGTATTAAAATTTTTGATTAGTATATTACGGATTATAAGGGTTTTCGTCATGATGTGCATACATATTAGGGTTTGTATTCGTCTTGCGATTTATATGATTTGAGGGATTTTGTTTTTCGAAGAATCAAAGGGTTGTTTTAAAACGTTTTTCCTCGATTTATATGCTTACATCATACAAGATCCCAAAAAAAAACTAGAATTTTTGTTTTTGTTGTTTAAGTTTTTTCTATTTCCGATTAAATTTACAATGATATTGATCTAGGAAACTTCATCTTCATTTTCATTTTGACCGGGCCAACCTTAGATCCTGAGTCAGAGTACTGCTTTTGTTTTGTTTTTGCTTTATTCTTGGTGTAATGGTGTGTAAACCTAAATCGTTAGATTGATGTTTACCGGGTAATTTTGGAAATCTAGGTTAGGCCATTTTGATCATATCTGTTGCAAATAGTAAATTGATTGTTGATTTGGGTATAGATTTTTATAGTTTTCCCCTTTTTAGGATTCTTGAAGTTAGAAACTATGTTCAACACCTGGATTGAACACAAGCTAGGGCTTGGTCCCTAAATAATAGGCCCCCTTTTTAAGTGGGTCTGTGTTGTTCCTTTCGTATTTCCTTCATTCAATTATTCCGCAAATTGGAATCTATGGCGCTGCATCTTCTCTTTGAGGTTAGTTAATTTGATTGTTTAGGTTTTGCAATTCTGGTCCGTTCAATTGTGACATGTGATTGTTGATTGTTTATTTTACTTATTGTTTAATAGTTAATTTGATTAATTCTTTAATTTTATTGCTAAATTTGATTTCTTAATTTCATTGTTCAATTATTTGTGGATTGATTTACACATTCAAGTAATAAACTGATTACATATATAATATTCTATTATACATAGTTACATATCTTGATTTTTATTTTATCTATTACCATTGTTCTTTTATTTTATTAATTATTAATATCATGTGGACGACTTCTTTTACTTGTACCGCAATTTGGTGCTTCTTCAATCAATTAAATAAATCGTAGGCGATTTTTCTTCATCTTTAGGTAAATCATCATCTACAATTCTTCTTCACGATCTCTCTGTTCTTCCTATATTCGATTTATTGATATTTACGTTATGTAAATCCTATACTCGTTTATCATTTCAAGTTTAGGAAATTTCTAATAATCGATCTACTATAATCATTTACTTAATGGATGAAATACTTATAGCTTCATATAAACCTATTGTCGATTGATAGTACATTTACTCAGGATTCTATCTTAGTGTGTATGATCGTCTGAATTTGTTCTTATTCTCCATTTGATATGCTTCGATTTGATATGTTCAGATCCAACACCGCCTAAACTCTTTCACTTGTGATTTCGCCGAAGGTAACCCGTCTAAGAGTTCGTCCTCCCGACATTCCAAACAATAATCAAAAGGTAACATCCGGTTTTTTTTATTATGATTATGTTATGTTGAAAAACGTTTATGTTGTTTTGTTTGAATGTTGTATTTGTTTTGAATGTCGTTTATTTTTTTGTTTATGTTGAATAATTATGTTTGTTAAAATAAAGTTTGTTAGGACAAAGAGGATTGGTGAAACCACTTTTGGAAACCTTAGTCTAATTCACTTCTGTCATTTTGGCTAAGTATAGAAGTACTGAAGAGAAGACAAGAAACTGCTGAAGAGAAGATATGAGAAGTGCTGAAGAAGAAACTTCATCAGAAGTTCTGAAGTCCAAACCAGACAAGTTCACTTCAGAAGTACTGAAGACAAACTACTCATCAGTAGTTTGTCATTCATCAGCACTTAGCATCAGATATTTTCCACCGCCTTTTGTATCAGTAGTTTATTGTTTATTATTACTTTTAGCTGTATTTGTTAGTTTCAATGTTGCAACTTGTGCAACTTGTTTCTGATGTTTCTGTACTTGCTTTTTGGGCAAGATACATGTATGTAAACGTCTATAAATAGGAGGCTTCAACCTTCTATTTTAGACATTGATTTTAATAGAAAAATCCTTCAAACACTTTCACTGTTCTATTCCATTTCAGTATTTATTGTGAATCTGTCTAAGTATCTAATTCTCATTTACTGCTTAGATTCATAATAAATACTTGTCATTATTAGTTTCAATCATCAAGGGGGAGTAATAACTCCTCTTGAGTATTATAAGTGTTGCTTTATCTTATACATTCCGCTGTGCTTATAATCTGATATACAAGAGCTTGCTAAACACTTAAGTGTCAAAGATAGCAAGTTCTTACTTAAACAAAGAGCAAACTGATCCAACAATTGGTATCAGAGCATTGGTTTATCTGATCACATATCAATCTAACAAATTGAGAATCAGACACAAAGCTCTTATTGATACTCAATAAAAGATCAAAAGTTCACTTTTTATCAAATATCCATCACTTAAAAGAGTCATCTGACAAATCAATACTCTTTAAAATGGATCCACATAATACTGGTTCTGCTACTAAACCTGCCATGCTTGTATGAAATGAATACAACATATGGCAAAAGAGAATGGCACATACCTTGTCACAAACCAACACAGGTTGTTGGAGATCTGTGATATATGGTCCTCACAAACCAGTAAACATAAATCTTGAAACTAAAGTTGAGGTTCCTAAAGAACCAAAAGACTATACAGATGATGATTTCCTAAAACTTGAGCTAGATGCAAAAGCATTCTCTATGTTGGCAATGGCTCTCCCAAATGAGATATACTCTGGCCTTTTACATTGTGAAAGTGCCAAAGAACCATGGGATTGTCTTAAAGAACAGTTTGGAGGAACTGAAGAGGTGATTGCCAACACCAGAAAGATTTTAGCTCAACAATATGAGACATTTGCTCACATTAATGGGGAAACTTTAACTCAACAATTTGAAAGATTCTCCTCATTAATATCTGAGCTAAAGTTAAATGGTCAGACCTATACAACAGTATCTATGCTACATAGATTTTTAAGTTCTTTACCAGACAAATGGGAAACATACTCTATTGTTTTAAGATCCTCACCAGATTTTAGCTCCCTCACTCTTACAAAACTCCATGGGAGATTACTTACTTTTGAGAGAGAAATTGATCAAAAGAAGAAATTACAATCATCTAGTAAAACTAATGATGACTACCTACCAGGTAGTACAACACTTTTGGGACAAGACTCACCAACTTGTTCCTATGGATCTTATGACAACATTGACATAACAACCGGGATCTCATCAGAAAGATCTTTCCCAGGTTATGACAATGATGACCAAAGTCAAACTGCTGATAATCTATGTTTTATCATGGATGATTTGAAAAACTTTAGCAGTGATGACTTAGAAGAAATGGACATCTTACACCAACTGGCCATGCTAAGCATTAAAACTAACAAGTTTTATAAAAGGTCAGGAAGGAAATTTCCAGGATTGACCAGTAATACAAAAATTGGTTTTGACAAATCTAAATTGAGATGTCACAAGTGTCAGAAGTTGGGACACTTTGCTAGAGAGTGTAGAAACTCTAGCTTTAACCAATCACAATCTGGAAATAACTTTAACCCCAATTATAATAGGAATAATGGAACTCAAGGGAGTGCTCATTTTGTACAGGCACAAGCTCCTCAACAGCAATACATGCCACAAGTACAATATGTTCAAATGCCTGCTCAACAGATGCAGAGCCAACAATCAATCCCTCCCTTTCCAGCTGCTCAACATCCTCCACAGCCTCAACAACCCTCTCAACAAAGTCTTTTCACCTCAGGGTATGTTGACTGGAGCAGTCTCCCTTTTGACACCACAGAGTGCAATCCTGATGCAGACAACAAGGTGTTTGACATCAACTGGGGAGAACCAGACAATGGCAGAAAGAACTTTGCCTTAATGGCATTTGAAGGCTGTACTTCAAAATCTGCATTGTCACAGGTATCAAAAGAATCTTTGACAAAACTTTGCTCAAATTCTTGCAAAGAAACTTTTGCTCTCATAAGAGAGACAAATGTGCACTTACAAGGAAAAGCCAATGATTTAGAAAGAAAATACACTCAGATGAAGTGTGATTTAGAGAGAAAACTTACTGCTAAAACAAAAGAAGCCTCTAAATTAACTAACTCAGCTATTGAAACCCAAGCACAAATTAAAATGATGATAGAAGATCTTGGGAATGTCAGAAAAGAGCTTGCTGACACCAAGATCAGTTGTGAAAAATGGGTGGATTCTTGTAAGGGGTACCAGCTATTGCTAAACAAACAGAGTGCTTCAAATGTTAAGTTTGGCATAGGGTACCATCATGTTGAAACACCAACAGATTTCTCTCCCAAAACTACTGAAGATGGGAGAAAAATTGTTTCAAATGAAACTTCTGAAGGGAAAGACTGCACATCTTTTCATGAAAACTTTCTAAACAGAAATCCTGGTATTTTCAAAGAAAGTACTTCAGAAGTATTAACAAAATCTGACAACAAGCCATCAGTAGTTTCATCTACATCAGGAGTTGAGACCCTGAAAACTACTGATGAGCAAAATCTTTACACTAATGTCAGAAATTTGCCTTTAGATCAAAAACAAAAGGCAAAAGAGTGTGAAATTTGTGGTCTGTTCAACCACAAAACAGAGTTTTGTAGATACAGAAAAGGAATTCAGTTCAATCATAAAATTAAACAAAAGGTTGTGGGAAATCAAATCAGAAATGATTATGAAAGAACCTTTAAACCCAAGAAACAACAACCTGAAAACACCTTTTCTCAGAAAAAGATAAAATCTCAACTAAAATATTTTTCTCAAAACTCTTTATCAGTAGTTAGACCTGATTCATCAGCAGTTTCAAAAACTGCTGAGATTCAAAAACTAATGAACTTGGTACAACTACTGAAGACCAAGGTTGATGGTGGTCCTGAAAAGGATACCACCATGGTTCTTAATGAAAAATCCATTGCCAAAAAGACATGGATTTCTCAACCTGGTCAAGAACAAACTGTAACTGTTCTCAAGAGCAAACCCAAAGCCAAACAGGATTGGGTTCCTAAATCTAACTAATTTGCTATTATGTGCAGAGAGTATCCAGGGGCTTAAACAGCATATGGTATGTTGATAGTGGAGGCTCTATGCACATGACTGGATGCAGATACCTGATAAACAATTTTATCAGCCAAAGAGAAGGATCTGTTTCCTTTGGGAACAATGCTAAGGAATATGTGCTAGGACATGGCAATGTCTCCTCTGGCAAAATACAGTTTGACAAGGTCAATCTGGTTGAAAACCTTGAATACAACTTGCTAAGTGTGTCACAAATGTGTGATAAAGGATATTCTTCCTTTTTCACAAAGACAGCATGCAAGATCATCTCACCAGAAGGCCAGAAGTTGATAGAGAAGATCATTGAAGATCATACTTTGCTGATTGCCAAAAGATGTGGCAATGTCTATGCAGTGGACATTGAAAAAGACAAAGTACTGAACAACACTGCCTGTTTCTTCTCAAGGGCATCAACTTCAGAAACAGATCTCTGGCACAGGAGACTTGGCCATGTGAACTTTAAAACCATAAATAAAGTCACAAAAATGGGCTTGGTCAGAAGTCTACCTTTGAAAGTATGCCAGTGTCAAGAACACTGTGTATCCTGTTTAAAGGGAAAACAGCATAAGTCCTCCTATAAGTCTATTGAAGAATAAAAAACAACTGCATGTCTTCAACTACTCCATATGGACTTATTTGGACCTGTCAAGATTATGAGCCTTGGTAAGAAGAAGTACTGCTTAGTCATCATTGATGACTACTCAAGATTCACATGGGAATTCTTCTTATTCTCCAACGATGAGGCTGCTGAAATCATCAAGTTCTTCATTCTACAAGTAGAGAAACAATATTCTCTACCTGTCAAAACCATTAGAAGTGATAATGGGACAGAGTTCAGGAACAAAACTCTGGATGAATTCTGTTTGTCTAAAGGGATTATTAGACAATACAGTGTTCCCAGAACTCCTGAACAAAATGGTGTAGTAGAAAGGAAGAACAGAACCTTAATAGAAGGAGCAAGAACAATGTTAGCTGATTCTGGACTGCCCTTGTACTTTTGGGCAGAAGCGGTTAACACATCATATTATGTTCAGAATAGAGTTCTTGTGGTCAAGAGACATTCCAAGACTGCCTATGAAGTTCTTCATGGCATGAAGCCCCTTATCTCCTTTTTCAGGGCTTTTGGGTGTCAATGTTTCACCTTGAACATCAAGGAATCTATTTCAAAGTTTTCTGCCAAAGTTGACTCAGGTTACTTTCTTGGTTACTCTTCAACTAGAAAAGCCTACAAGGTTTTTAATTCTCACACCAGGATAGTAGAAGAAACATTGAATGTCAAGTTCAATGAGTCAAAACACACTCTTATTCCAGCACATCCTGCTGAACTTTTTGACCTTGACAACTTTCATTTTGGACCTGAGAAGGCTGTTACTTCATCAAAACCTACTTATTATGGTGACAAAAGGTTTGATGATGAGGATCCCACACCATGGACTCCTCAAACAGTTATCAAGTCAACTTCAAAATCATCAGAAGTTCCCCAAACTTCTGATCAAACAAGTACTGAGGAACAAACTCAAACATCTGGTTCAGTAGATCCAACTACTGAAGATCAGGAAACATCTGAACCAGATATTATAGACCTCAGTAGTTTGTTTGAAGAACATGAGCCACCTACACCTGTCAGTGGTTTACAACAACTGATTGAACACAGAGATCATCCACTTGATCAAATCATGGGTGATATACCTTCAGGTGTTCTTACCAGAAACCAGCTCCCCAACTTTTGCCTATTTTCAGCCTTTATCTCACAGTTGGAACCTAAGAAGTACCAGGAAGCCCTCAAAGACAATAATTGGGTGCAAGCTATGCAAGATGAACTGCTTCAGTTCAACAAGCAACAGGTCTGGGAAATCTGTCCCTTACCTCCAAACAAGCAACCAATTGGCACAAGATGGGTTTTCAGGAACAAGCAAGATGAAGCTGGTATGATAATCAAGAACAAGGCAAGACTGGTAGTTCAAGGGTACTCTCAAGAAGAGGGAATTGACTATGATGAAACCTTTGCTCCAGTTGCAAGGCTTGAGGCCATCAGGTTATTTCTGGCCTATGCCATTTCCAACAAAATTAAAGTTTATCAAATGGATGTAAAGAGTGCATTTTTGTATGGAAAAATAAAAGAGGAGGTGTATGTCTGTCAGCCACCTGGGTTTGAGGATCCTTCTCATCCTGAGTGGGTGTACAGACTGGACAAAGCTCTTTATGGGCTCAAACAGGCTCCAAGAGCCTGGTATGATACACTCTCCACCTTTTTACTCAAAAATAACTTTACAAGAGGTGCCATTGATAAAACTCTTTTCATTAAACATGTTGGAAATCATGTCCTACTTGTTCAAATTTATGTTGATGATATCATTTTTGGTTCAACAAACACAAAACTGTGTGATGATTTTAAGAAACTCATGCAATCAAAATTTGAGATGAGTACCATGGGAGAACTGCAGTACTTTGTGGGACTGCAGATCAAGCAACAAACAAATGGAACTTTTATACATCAATCAAAATATGTTAAAGAATTATTAAACAAATTTTCTTTAAAAGACTGTAAATCATGTTCCACTCCCATGACACCAATCACACAAGTTGAACCTGATGATCAAGGAAAACAAGTTGATCAAACCATGTACAGATGCATGATAGGTTCCCTTTTATATCTAACTGCTTCTAGACCAGATATTATGTTTTCAACATGTGTCTGTGCTAGATATCAATCAGCACCAAGGGAATCACACCTTATAGCAGTCAAAAGAAATTTCAGATATCTGAAAGGAACTCCAACACTTGGAATTTGGTATCCTGCTTCAAGCAATACCAAGTTATCAGCTTTTTCAGATAGTGACTATGCAGGGTGTAAGATGACAAGAAGGTCAACATCTGGTGGTTGTCAATTCCTGGGTAACTGTCTAGTGTCATGGCAATCAAAGAAGCAAACATCTGTTGCAACTTCAACTGCTGAAGCTGAATACATTGCAGCTGCAAGTTGTACATCACAGATACAATGGCTCCAATATCAACTTCTTGATTATGGAATCAAAGAAACCAAGACACCTTTGTTTGTAGACAGCAAATCTGCCATTAGCATCATTCAAAATCCGGTACAGTTCTCAAAAACCAAACATATTGAGATCAGGTACCATTTCATAAGAGATTGCTATGAAAAAGGCAAGATTGAGGTGAAGCATGTAGCAACAGCTAATCAAATAGCTGACATCTTCACAAAACCCCTTGACACATCAACATTTCAGAAGTTAGTATCCATGCTTGGGATGCTAAATTTGTAAGTGTTTATTTTATTATTCTGCACATATTTTTCATTTTTCACTTACAAAAAGACAAAAAGTCTGAAACAAAACATCTGAAAAGAGAGAAACTACTGATGAACAAAACATCAGTATGGGAAAAATTTCTGAAAAGTGTAAAACTTCTGATAAAATAACTTCCAGAAGTTATGAATAAAAGTATTTATAAAACATTTCTCATCAGCTTTTAAAACTACTGACGAGGAAATGGGAACTACTGATGAAATAATTCTTCATCAGCAGTTTAGTCAAAAAGGGCAAATCTGACTTTTCCCATCATCAGAGGTTTTGACCTAGTCGGTTTAAAACTTCTGATAAAAAGATTTTTAACCGAGGCGGCTTAAAAACTTCTAATAAAGAAGATTCAAGCGGTTAAAACTTCTGATAAATATCTTTTTTCAACATTTATCCTTTCAAACTCAAAAATTTTCCTCTTTCTCTCTCAAAAACTCTCTCAATAACCTAAACCTGCAAATCAACTGTTCGATCAAAACCAAAACCAAATGGCTCTCGTTCTAAAACAGGGACACAATCAGAGGGCCTTTCTTGAAAAACAAGAAGGCTGGTCCCAATACGATGAGATCATTGATCTTGTCGTGAAATCCCAATATTTTACTGCTCTCACAATCAACCCACCAATTCATACTGAAACTCTGAATGAGTTCTGGGCTAATGCTGTGACGGTGACGGCTGATGATGAAATCATTTCCCTCAACTCAAGAATACCAGGGAAACCACTGACCATCACACCGGCCACACTGGCAACAAGACTGGGCCTGGATGATGTAACTGCACCTGATCATGTTGCTAACTCTGATATTCACCTAACCATGACAGAGTGTGGTTATCAAGGTACTCTCTCCCATGCTACTATCTTCAAAAAATATTTTGAACCAAAATACAAGCTTTTGTTTCATTATATTATTATGTGTTTGAGTCCAAAAACAGGGTCTTATGACCAGATGCCCTCCACTTTTCAACCAATATTTCATTCCATAGTGAATGAAACCAAATTCAGGGCATCAAAATTATTTTTCAATGAGTTGGTGTTACATCATAATAATACCAAGAAAAAGTTTTTGTTATACCCAAGGTTCATTATTCAATGCATAATAGGGGAACTGGGTAATGAGGTGCTTGTGGGAAAAGTTTCAACTTTAAATCCATTAACCTCACAAGCATACTCTAGGCATAACAAACCGGCTACCTGGCCAGAAGAAGATCAGGGAGAACAACAACAAGTCCCCCTGAAGCCCACATCTTCCAAACTCACACCACCAAAAGCCAAACAGCCCAAGCCAACAAAGACAAAAACCCACCAACCCAAAAGAAAAGCTGTTCAGGAGGTTGAGATGCCTGAACATGCTCATGAGCAATCTGCTCTTCAAATAGGTGAGACTAAAACACCCTCTCAGTCTCATCCATCTCAAACCCCACCAAGAGCACCCATAACTATCTTATTCAAAAGAAAAAGACTTAGAAAAAATATTGAAACACACTCTTCTTTTGAAACTGCTGACCAACCTATCTCAGCTATTGCCCAAACTACTGAACCAACCCCTCAAATTTCTGAACCAGAGGCAATAGAGATTGCCAAACTTCTCTCTGGGCTAAAAGAGAAAGTCCCATCTGATTATGTCAGTCCCCTACAACCACAACAAACAGGGGACATAACCACGGCATCAGACATGGATGTGGACATCACTAGCCCTAACCTAAGAGATGAGGGTGGACCAGAGTCTTTATGTAACACCCCAACCGATGGCGGAAACATCGGGGTGCCACGTATTGATGATTGTTTTCAGTAGCACATGGTATAACATAAATTTTAAATAATTTATTCAAACATAATATCCAAAATGTGACATAATGTCTAAGAATTCAAGTACATAACATCAAATAGCAACTTCAAAAGAACTTCAAATAAACTTCAAGAAAATCCTCATGCTAACTCAAGCCTCAGCTTCATTGTTACCTGAAACATGTTAATTTTGAAAGTATTTTGGGTCAACATAAGTTGGTGAGAATTACATAGGTTTTTGATGATAAAATGAATAAAATGTTGTGCAATTCATGTGTCATGTTAATCTAGCCCATATGTGAGAACATATTAGAAATAAATCGAGTGCATAATCAACCCTGCTGACTGTTATAAAATGATACATACCATACACTTATGGTCCCAATGAATATGTTATGCGATAACAAACACCCACGTAACCTTTGTAGGAGGCACGTATCCGGGTGGGATTGTCAGTCCAATAGATCTATCAATGTATACCGTCGGGTGATCAATGTTAATGATTATGCTAGAATGGTGCTTACTCTAATCATGCTCAAGACATAATGCAACATAGAAAACACATAGACACATTGATGATTGAATTGCAATGATAATGTTATAACATGTTTCACCCCAAAAATGGTGATAAATAAAAGGGGCTATGTAAACTCACCTTAGCAAATGTTAACTTGTTGAAAATGTGAAATAATTGTGTTGCCCAAAGTGATTCCAAATATCACCCTATAATAAGGTAATATGTAATAAGTCTAAGTCTAATGAGTGTATCCTAGGGTTTCGATTTGGGGATAATCAATTGTTGAAATTTAAATTAAAATGCTTAATTAATAAAGGAAAATTGGATAATTAATGAAAGATAGTCTTTTTATAAAATTTGAATTTTGAATGTGCACATTAAAGTGTTTGAAGCAATAAAATAATTTTTATAAAATTATTTTATTTAAAATAGATTTTTAAATCTATTTATTTATAAATAGCCAATATTTAACTTTAATATCCAAAAATACTAAAATTAAAGAATTTCTATTTTAAAAATCATATTTCTGTTCTAAATGATTAAAAATAATTTGTATAAAATTTTGGTGCAAAAATGATGAAAATTGGATTTATTATGAATTAATTATGATTAAATCTAACAAAAATTGATTAAAAATATAAAATAAATGATTTTACTGAATTAAAAATTATTTCAGTAAAGTTTAACTTTATAAAAAGTTAGGATAATTTTTGGGGAATTTAATAAAACTGTTTTGATATATAAATGGATTTTTATAAATATAATTGTATAAAAATGATTTAATTATTATAATTATTAAATAAATGAATTTCTGAAAAATAAAAATTACAAATAAAACTTTTATATCAGATTAAACAAATATAAAATTTTTAGAATTTATAAAATAGTTTTGGTATTTTAAAAAGAATTTAAAAGATTAACAGGTTTAATATATTAATATAAATATAATTGTTTGTTTTAAAAAAAAAGAAAAGAAAAGAAGGAACAAAAACCGGTCAGAGCCGGGACTCGAACCCGGGTGACCTCAGTGAAGAACCAGGGTCACAACCACTTGGCCTAGGCCGGTGGTTGTGAGATTTCTGGTTTCAAAATGATTAAATACACGACGCGAATACAGGTTTATCCCCAATTCAAATCACAACGAACCCTAGAATTACAATTGAATGATTCAGGCAACTATAGCCCGATTAATGTTAGGGCTTTGGTTGCCTGATTGCCGATGAATATAACCCACAAAAGAAATCATACTCACAGTGTTGATTTGTTTGCAAACGTCGGGTCAAAGAGAAAGTCAACCAACGAGCAAATTACTAATATCCAGAGTGAATTAGAAAGATTGGGAGGTTGAGAGAGAGTTGTGAGCGATTTGTCAAGGTTCGGAATGCCTCAATTTATACTGATGATCAATGGTTAGTGTTAATTGGAAAGTTGACCTTCGGTTTAATACATACGCGTTTAATAGAATAAAAAGGTCAACAATTGACGTGTTATTGACGTGTATTCGTGTTGTGCAAGGCCGATAATTACACGAGTTTGCCAAAAATAGTTCAATTACGCGTTAATTAGATGGATTGATCACCAAGATATCCCACAGTTGACTTTCCTTGTCAACTGTGGGGGTTTTTAAAGCGTGTATATAATTATAATGTAACTGGGTTGATAACAAAGAGGTGGCCAGCCCAGTTGGTTGTGCATGTGGTTATGTGTGGCTCTGGCGCGGGTTCGAACCCCGGCCAGAGCAGATTTTTGTTATTTTTTGATTATAATACAATCCAACACACATATAATATATTATAATATATATATCATATTAGGGTTCCATAATCGCGACAAAATAAATAAATGCGAATATAAATATGAAAACTTGACGTTTTATTAATGTCGGTGCGTAACGTACAAGTATTAATTGCGTAATGTTACAGTCTCCCCTACTTTTAGGAACTTCGTCCCGAAGTTGGAGTTGGAGAGTCTGGTGGAAAAAGATGTGGATACTTCGACTTCATCTGGTCTTTACGTTCCCAAGTGAACTCTGGGCCTCGTTTAGATTCCCAACGAACCTTAACGATCGGAATACGACTGCGCTTGAGTTTCTTGACTCCAGTGTCAACAATCTCGACGGGTTTCTCGATAATGTGCATGCTTTCATCGATTTGCACATCCTCAAGAGGAACATGAAGGTTCTCATCTGCTAAGCATTTCTTGAGGTTCGAAACATGGAAGGTTGGATGAACATTGCTTAGCTCAGGTGGAAGCTCAAGTCTGTAAGCCACTTTCCCAACTCTGTCAAGAATTTTGAAGGGGCCTACGTAATGAGGAGCTAGTTTTCCCTTTCTACCGAAACGAATTACTCCTTTCCAAGGGGATACCTTAAGTAGCACAAGGTCCCCAACTTGAAATTCCAAGGGTTTACGACGTTTATCAGCATAACTCTTTTGGCGACTTCTAGCCTTGAGAAGATTATCCTGAATAAGCTGGATTTTGTCTGTGGTTTCCTGGATTAGTTCGGGTCCAGTAATACGAGCTTCACCAACCTCAGTCCAACAGACAGGAGAACGACATTTCCGACCGTAGAGTGCCTCAAAGGGAGCCATGTTAATGCTGGCGTGATAACTGTTGTTGTATGAAAACTCAACCAAAGGATGATGAGAATCCCATGCGCCACCAAAATCGATGACACACGCCCTGAGCATGTCCTCAAGTGTCTGGATGGTTCGTTCAGTCTGACCATCCGTCTGAGGGTGATAAGCAGTGCTCAGGTTCAACTTGGTACCCAAAGCATCTTGTAGAGATCCCCAAAAGTGAGAGGTGAAACGACCATCGCGATCAGAAATAATGTCCAAAGGTATACCGTGACGACATACGATTTCACTTACGTACATCTTTGCCAACCTTTCCACAGAATACTTCTCACGAATAGGCAGAAAATGAGCGGACTTGGTCAAACGATCGACGATTACCCAAATACTGTCAAAACCTTTGGGTGTACGAGGGAGTTTGGTGATGAAATCCATAGCTATGCTCTCCCATTTCCAGACAGGAATCTCTGGTTGTTCAAGCATACCAGATGGTCGTTGATGTTCAGCCTTAACCTTGGAACAAGTGAGGCATTTTGCAACGAAAAGAGCAATGTCTTTCTTCATACCAGGCCACCAATAAGAATAACGAAGATCTTGGTACATCTTGTCAGCTCCAGGATGAATAGAATAACGAGACTTATGAGCCTCGTTCATGAGAAAAGTACGAAGATCATCACGGTCGGGAATCCACAGTCGGTTAAGGAAATAAAGGAGACCATCGGGTTTGGTTTCAAGTTGAGTCTCAGCACCACAAGACATTTCATCGTACATGTTACCTTGGGTGACTGAGGTGTGTTGAGCCTGGAGAATGCGATCTTGAAGATCAGTACGAACTCTCGCACATTGGAGTTTGACACGCTCTTTACGACTAAGTGCGTCAGCCACAACATTCGCTTTGCCAGGATGGTAGCGAATTTCGCAATCATAGTCGTTAAGTAATTCAACCCAACGTCGTTGCCTCATGTTAAGATTCTTTTGATCGAAGACATGTTGGAGACTTTTGTGGTCCGTGAACACCACACATTTGGTCCCATAAAGATAATGTCTCCAAATCTTGAGTGCAAAGACAACAGCGCCCAATTCGAGATCATGGGTGGTATAATTTTTCTCGTGAGTCTTGAGTTGTCGAGACGCATAAGCAATAACCTTTCCTCGTTGCATGAGAACACAACCAAGACCTTGGTTTGATGCATCACAGTAGACCACGAAATCATCATTACCATCAGGTAGAGATAAGACAGGAGCTTCACAAAGTTTCAGCTTAAGAGTTTCAAATGCTTCCTCTTGCTTAGGTCCCCACTCATAGGGTTTACCCTTGTGAGTTAAGGTAGTGAGAGGAACAGCGATCTTGGAGAAATTGGCGATGAATCGACGATAATAACCAGCCAACCCAAGAAAAGAACGGACTTCCGTTGGAGTGGTAGGAACACTCCAATTCTTCACAGCTTCGATCTTTGCAGGATCAACATGAATTCCGTTCATATCAATGACATGTCCCAAAAATTGAACTTCCTTAAGCCAAAATTCACATTTTGAGAACTTGGCGTACAGTTGTTCTTTCTTTAGGAGACTCAAGATAGAGTGAAGATGTTGCTCGTGATCGGATTTTGATTTAGAGTAAATCAAAATATCATCGATGAAAACGATCACGAATTTGTCGAGATAGGGTCTACAAACCCGATTCATCAAATCCATAAATACTGCGGGAGCATTGGTCAACCCAAAAGGCATAACCATGAATTCATAGTGACCGTAGCGAGTGCGAAAAGCCGTCTTGGGAATATCTTCATCGTGGACTCTAAGCTGATGATAACCAGAACGGAGATCAATCTTCGAGAAGTGGGTTGCTCCTTGAAGTTGATCGAAGAGATCGTCAATCCTAGGAAGTGGATAACGATTCTTGATGGTGAGTTTGTTGAGTTCACGGTAGTCAATACACATCCGAAGAGAACCATCCTTCTTTTTAACGAATAAGACAGGGGCTCCCCATGGAGAAGAACTAGGGCGAATGAACCCTTTATCAGAAAGTTCCTGTAATTGACTAGCAAGTTCTTGCATCTCAGAGGGTGCAAGACGATAAGGAGCTTTAGCAATAGGATTAGCACCAGGAACAAGATCAATACGAAACTCCACTTGTCGAGCAGGAGGCAAACCAGGTAAATCCTCTGGAAAGACTTCAGGATAGTCTCGAATAATAGGAATGTCTTGGATACTTTTGCCTTTGTCCTTCTTCTCTATCACGTTAGCTAAGAAGGCTGTATATCCCTTTCGTAAGTACTTCTGGGCAGTAGTACAAGACATAAGCTTAAGCTCACCACAGGGTTTCTCACCATAGATCTTCAAAATTTCACCAGATTCGAGGGGAATGCGTATGACTTTCTCGAAGCACAGAATTTCGGCACGATGAGTTGACAACCAGTCCATGCCTACTATAACATCAAAACTACCATGATGCATGGGAATGAGATCGATAGGGAAGGTATGATCATCGAGATTCAACAAGCAGTTACGAATAATAGAACCGATCGAAATAGACTTCCCGTTAGCTACCTCTACCACGAAAGGGTCTTCTAGATTAGTGTGGGGTAAGTTAAGTAAAGGTTCAAACTTCAGTGACACGAATGACTTATCAGCTCCTGAATCAAATAATATGGATGCATAGTGGTTATTAATGAGAAACGTACCATTCACCACTTCGTTGTTGTCACGAGCCTGGTTAGCGTTGAGATTGTAGGCGCGACCTCGAGCACCTTGGTTCTGGTTGCGGTTCTGGTTTTGGTTTTGGTTTTGGTTCTGATTTTGGTTTTGGTTTTGGTTACGGTTGCGATTAGGGCAGTTGTTGATGTAGTGATTAGGGTTACCACACTCGTAGCATTGACCACGAGTAGGCCTGTTGTTTTGTTGGTTGGGAGCTGGGTTGTTGTTGTCTTGGGCAGCAGGAGATCGACAGACGTTCACCAGGTGACCATATTGTTGACACTTAGTACAAAATCGACATGGTACCTGTGTGGGATGGTGGTACTTGCAAGTGTTGCACAGAGGGTGAGGTCCGGTGTATGGTTTCTTGGCTGGGTTTTGGGCAACATGTGGAGTAGCAGCAACCATATAGTTTCTAGCCTTGCGCTTTTTGTTGCTTGAGGTCTCAGGCTTGACTTCAATTGCAGGCTGTGGAGTATCTTTGGCAGTAGTCTTCTTGGTGCCCTTGCGAACTAGAGTACCGTTCTTCACGTGATTATCAGTAAGAGTGGCCGCTAGACGTTTGGCCTCTTCCAGAGTCGCAGGATTTCTACCCCAAACAGTGTCCTGGATTTGCATGGGCAGACCACCGATGTACTTCTCGATGGCTACCGGCAGAGGAGTAACCTTGTGTGGCAACAATAAGCTAAGCTCATGAAAGCGGGTGTTGTAGGCAAGATTTTCCCCACTATCTTGAGCCAAGGTGTGGAACTCATCCTCCAGCTTTTTAACTTCATTGCGAGGACAGAACTCCTCTTTCATGATCTCTTTGACCTGGTCCCATGTCATAGCAAGAGCAACCTCGGCCCCACGAGTACGCTTTTCTTCATTCCACCAAGTGAGTGCTCGTTTATGGAGAACAATCATGGCGTAACGAACCTTGAGATTATTGGGGCACTCACTGTTGATGAAGGTATTTTCAATACCCTCAAACCATTGGAGAAGTCCAGTAGCTCCTTCTTCACCGCTGAACTTTGGAGGGTTACAAGAGTTGAAATGTTTAAGGGTGCAAGCTTGGGGTCCATTACCATTGCCATTGCCATTCCCATTCCCATTGTTGTGACCATTCCCGTTGCCGTTCAATTGGATGACCTGAGCAAGTAAATTGGGAACCAGAGTTGCGATTTGCTGCGCCATTTGTTGAGAAATGATCGTAGCCAGTTGAGCATCGACCCCATTGTTGTTGTGGTTAGGAGCTTGGTCATGGTTGTGGTTATGGTTATCACCACCTTCTTCGTGGTTCTCACCATTGTTGTTGCGAGTGCTGCGACGAGGAGGCATGATCTGTAATAGACACAATGAAATGAATGAGAGTTTATATAAGGAATGTAATCATTTATTCATTAATTAAAACGAATAAACGAAAACGTTGACTTATCAAAGATTCTAAATTCTAATAACATATGAAGACATGCTTTAGCCTATAAGTGAACACTCATCCCGAGAATTCCCAGGTAGGCATCCGGGTCCCTCGTCTGATTGGGATATATGCGCAATGCCAGCCTAGACAGAAGACTCAGAATACAGGCGTTCACCCTTCCAGATTGCACGTGTTCGTTATTAAAATCTAGAACTTCGACGAGATCTCAAGGGGGTTCAGGTTAAACCTGAGGATTTTGTCCTATAAATCTAATGGTGGATCAGGATTGCAGCAGACAATTAAGAGTAGTCACATGTAGGTTTAGGGTTGTAGGGCATAGGATAAGGATAGGATTAGGGAAGCAATTAGGGTTACAAGTAGGAGAAGCAAGTACTGTTTTAGTCCCTAAGGTTATAGTCTAGATTATTTCTAATAACCTAATTCCCTATAACCAAGGCTCTGATACCAATCTGTAACACCCCAACCGATGGCGGAAACATCGGGGTGCCACGTATTGATGATTGTTTTCAGTAGCACATGGTATAACATAAATTTTAAATAATTTATTCAAACATAATATCCAAAATGTGACATAATGTCTAAGAATTCAAGTACATAACATCAAATAGCAACTTCAAAAGAACTTCAAATAAACTTCAAGAAAATCCTCATGCTAACTCAAGCCTCAGCTTCATTGTTACCTGAAACATGTTAATTTTGAAAGTATTTTGGGTCAACATAAGTTGGTGAGAATTACATAGGTTTTTGATGATAAAATGAATAAAATGTTGTGCAATTCATGTGTCATGTTAATCTAGCCCATATGTGAGAACATATTAGAAATAAATCGAGTGCATAATCAACCCTGCTGACTGTTATAAAATGATACATACCATACACTTATGGTCCCAATGAATATGTTATGCGATAACAAACACCCACGTAACCTTTGTAGGAGGCACGTATCCGGGTGGGATTGTCAGTCCAATAGATCTATCAATGTATACCGTCGGCTGATCAATGTTAATGATTATGCTAGAATGGTGCTTACTCTAATCATGCTCAAGACATAATGCAACATAGAAAACACATAGACACATTGATGATTGAATTGCAATGATAATGTTATAACATGTTTCACCCCAAAAATGGTGATAAATAAAAGGGGCTATGTAAACTCACCTTAGCAAATGTTAACTTGTTGAAAATGTGAAATAATTGTGTTGCCCAAAGTGATTCCAAATATCACCCTATAATAAGGTAATATGTAATAAGTCTAAGTCTAATGAGTGTATCCTAGGGTTTCGATTTGGGGATAATCAATTGTTGAAATTTAAATTAAAATGCTTAATTAATAAAGGAAAATTGGATAATTAATGAAAGATAGTCTTTTTATAAAATTTGAATTTTGAATGTGCACATTAAAGTGTTTGAAGCAATAAAATAATTTTTATAAAATTATTTTATTTAAAATAGATTTTTAAATCTATTTATTTATAAATAGCCAATATTTAACTTTAATATCCAAAAATACTAAAATTAAAGAATTTCTATTTTAAAAATCATATTTCTGTTCTAAATGATTAAAAATAATTTGTATAAAATTTTGGTGCAAAAATGATGAAAATTGGATTTATTATGAATTAATTATGATTAAATCTAACAAAAATTGATTAAAAATATAAAATAACTGATTTTACTGAATTAAAAATTATTTCAGTAAAGTTTAACTTTATAAAAAGTTAGGATAATTTTTGGGGAATTTAATAAAACTGTTTTGATATATAAATGGATTTTTATAAATATAATTGTATAAAAATGATTTAATTATTATAATTATTAAATAAATGAATTTCTGAAAAATAAAAATTACAAATAAAACTTTTATATCAGATTAAACAAATATAAAATTTTTAGAATTTATAAAATAGTTTTGGTATTTTAAAAAGAATTTAAAAGATTAACAGGTTTAATATATTAATATAAATATAATTGTTTGTTTTAAAAAAAAAGAAAAGAAAAGAAGGAACAAAAACCGGTCAGAGCCGGGACTCGAACCCGGGTGACCTCAGTGAAGAACCAGGGTCACAACCACTTGGCCTAGGCCGGTGGTTGTGAGATTTCTGGTTTCAAAATGATTAAATACACGACGCGAATACAGGTTTATCCCCAATTCAAATCACAACGAACCCTAGAATTACAATTGAATGATTCAGGCAACTATAGCCCGATTAATGTTAGGGCTTTGGTTGCCTGATTGCCGATGAATATAACCCACAAAAGAAATCATACTCACAGTGTTGATTTGTTTGCAAACGTCGGGTCAAAGAGAAAGTCAACCAACGAGCAAATTACTAATATCCAGAGTGAATTAGAAAGATTGGGAGGTTGAGAGAGAGTTGTGAGCGATTTGTCAAGGTTCGGAATGCCTCAATTTATACTGATGATCAATGGTTAGTGTTAATTGGAAAGTTGACCTTCGGTTTAATACATACGCGTTTAATAGAATAAAAAGGTCAACAATTGACGTGTTATTGACGTGTATTCGTGTTATGCAAGGCCGATAATTACACGAGTTTGCCAAAAATAGTTCAATTACGCGTTAATTAGATGGATTGATCACCAAGATATCCCACAGTTGACTTTCCTTGTCAACTGTGGGGGTTTTTAAAGCGTGTATATAATTATAATGTAACTGGGTTGATAACAAAGAGGTGGCCAGCCCAGTTGGTTGTGCATGTGGTTATGTGTGGCTCTGGCGCGGGTTCGAACCCCGGCCAGAGCAGATTTTTGTTATTTTTTGATTATAATACAATCCAACACACATATAATATATTATAATATATATATATCATATTAGGGTTCCATAATCGCGACAAAATAAATAAATGCGAATATAAATATGAAAACTTGACGTTTTATTAATGTCGGTGCGTAACGTACAAGTATTAATTGCGTAATGTTACACTTTAAGCCCAATCTTAGAGACTCTTGGGGCATCTGAGGCTGCTACTACTCAGTTACCACCCAGTGGTGGATCTGAGGATAGAAGTAAAACAGCTAAGACCTCAGATGTGGCAACTACTGATGAAGGCTTAATGACTGAAGTAGGAAATCCTCAGAACCAAGAACAAGAGGTTCATGAGAGAACTGAGTTGGGCTCAGCTCATGATTTAACTGAGACAGTCCTCAATGAGGACAACATCAGGGATTCAGATGATTCCATTAACTTGGATGATGTTTCAAAAACTAAAACTACTGAATTGACGGCACTTTATGAAGGTCCTGTTTCAGGGGTATCCAAGCTCAAGAAGCTAGTCACCCCTGCACAGGTTAAAGTCCACTCAATCCCTAAAACCCCTAGAGTGGCATCCTCTGTACAACATGAGGATCTCCCAAAAACACACCCTTCACAACAAATGCCTACCCAATTCCCTGGGCAAACAAGCATAGACTTGAACCAGCTATGCAGCCAGAGGGTCCCCTGTACCACATGATGAACACTCTCATAAAGAATCACTTCCAAACATACATAGCTAACTTGGAGCTGTCAATCAAAAATCAATTTGGAGTGATCAAGACAAAGATGAATGATCTGTCCAACAAGATAGAATTCAACAGCAAACAGATTGTTCATCTTCAAGGTCAATTCTCCCAACCCTCAACCTCTAAACTTAAACTTGATGAATCCAAAAAGGGGGAGAAAATTAGGGAACCTAAGGAGTCATTCCAAGCCAGGATAAGGGCAAGAGTGGCCATCCTTGAAAGAGATCAGAAGGATCAAGCCAGAAAAGAAAAACTGGCCAAACAGTTTGGTGTCTCAGTAGAAGAAATTGAAGCCACAGAAAAAGAAGATGAGACCCAAACCTCTGAAGAATCCCTAAGGCATAATGAAGAAACTTCTGATGGCAAAAGTTCTGATGAAGAATCAGAAAGTACTGAAGACAATCCTTCGGTAGTTGACAAACCATCAGCAGTTGTCAACCCATCAGAGGTTAACACTTCCAAACCTCAAACTACTGACCCTTCCAGAACAACTGCTCCCATTCAACCAACATCTGATCCTATCAGGCCTACTACAACAGTTACAACAATGACTGTACTAAACCCTTCTCCTATCTCTCAATCAGCTGAATTACTAGATAAAAGTTTAGTTGCAGCCAACAAAAAGGCCATAGAAGATCTGATCTGGAAAACTCTGGAAGAAAGGGATGATCTAGACTTAAGCCATGAAGAAAAACTTCAGGCCAATGAAGCTGAACTACAAAGGCAGGCTAGCCTTGATGAGATTGCTGAACAAGACAAAAGACAACAACTGGTGTCTTACATCACAAAGAACAGCAAGACTAAAGCCTACACACTCAAGGGACTCTCTATGCAAGAACTGACAAGAAGGGCACAACTGCTTGCAGAAAAACTGGCCACAAGCAAAGAAGGAAAGGCTAAGAGAGCCCAGATGATAGATGAATTAGTAGTAGAGGGCTATGGTTCAAAAGCCTCAGTATCCAGATGGAAAGAAGAAAGACTGATGGATACTTATCGAAAATACAAGGCTGCCAAGGCTGCAAATCCAGAGAGGTTTCAAACTGCTGATCCTTCAAGATCAGTAGTTAGAACTTCTGGTATATCAACAAGAAGGCCTGCTATTCAAAGAAAGAAAGCAGAGGACAATGTCAAAACTGATTTCAAAATGTTACTACTTGAAGGAAGTTCAATAGTCCATTCAGATTTTGACATTGAGGAGAAACCTCTGTTAACACAATTCAGGGATCCTTCCATTTTTGCCTACCAAATCCAAAAGACTATCAAAGAAAAGATGCATACCAAGGTAGTGACTGAACACCATCTCCCAACTATTCAGATGCCTGATATGCAACAACAACAACAAGGAAGAGACTCCCACCTGAGGTTAACTGAAACAGAAAACATCCAACACTCAGGATCATCAACCCAAGGGACAAGTCTGGTTCCCTATTCCTCTGACTTTAACAAGTCAAAGGTACCTATCATCAGATGGTCACTTACTGATAACAACTCAGTATTGTTGACAAGAAGAGACCTTTCAAGCAGGGCTTACAAGAAGATCAGTGATCTAAAGAAACTGTCAACACAAGACCTGCTCACAATTCAACACCTGGAACCACAGAGAGGATCTCTATCTGATGGACAGTTAAACCAGCTCAAGAACACCATGTACAAAGAGATATGGAAGATTATTCAAGACAGAAGAAAATCATAAGGAATTAGTAAGGTTTTGGCTTCATCAATCCAGGGGGAGATTGTTAGGACAAAGAGGATTGGTGAAACCACTTTTGGAAACCTTATTCTAATTCACTTCTGTCATTTTGGCTAAGTATAGAAGTACTGAAGAGAAGACAAGAAACTGCTGAAGAGAAGATATGAGAAGTGCTGAAGAAGAAACTTCATCAGAAGTTCTGAAGTCCAAACCAGACAAGTTCACTTCAGAAGTACTGAAGACAAACTACTCATCAGTAGTTTGTCATTCATCAGCACTTAGCATCAGATATTTTCCACCGCCTTTTGTATCAGTAGTTTATTGTTTATTATTACTTTTAGCTGTATTTGTTAGTTTCAATGTTGCAACTTGTGCAACTTGTTTCTGATGTTTCTGTACTTGCTTTTTGGGCAAGATACATGTATGTAAACGTCTATAAATAGGAGGCTTCAACCTTCTATTTTAGACATTGATTTTAATAGAAAAATCCTTCAAACACTTTCACTGTTCTATTCCATTTCAGTATTTATTGTGAATCTGTCTAAGTATCTAATTCTCATTTACTGCTTAGATTCATAATAAATACTTATCATTATTAGTTTCAATCATCAAGGGGGAGTAATAACTCCTCTTGAGTATAAAAAGTGTTGCTTTAACTTATACATTCCGCTGTGCTTATAATCTGATATACAAGAGCTTGCTAAACACTTAAGTGTCAAAGATAGCAAGTTCTTACTTAAACAAAGAGCAAACTGATCCAACAAAGTTGCATTGGACAATACCCTTTGGCGAAGAGGTATTCAATTGAGCATGGAGCAAAAAGCTTGGCAGGTTAGGACACCCTAAATAATGTTATATAATTTCAAGATATCTGGTCATTCACATTTAATTCTTATTTTTTATGTGAAATGGGAAAATCTTTCACTAAGGACTAATAAAAATATAAGGTTTAGATATTAGCTTTACATAGGTTTCACGCTTTATTTGCAACCAACAGAAGTTGTTCAATCATATGGGTTTTCAAAAACAAGAGCACACATAACAGGGCTATTGTAGTGAAGTTTCTACTAATAAATATTAACTGTATGATAAAATTTGATTTATGAACAAGATATTGGTACACATGCAATGTACATTCTCAACTCTATCAGAACGGTTAGGTGTAGTCGACTTCTAATGCTCCATCATCTTGCTTTCCTTGTAAGTATTATACTTCAGAGATGGTCAAACATTCTTGTAAGGTATTTCTGATATTTGTATTTCTTTAATCTAGCGTTAATACTTTCAAGTTGGTTGGCAGATATGTGTGACGTATAGTTGTAATTTGTAACAACTGGGTGGGTACCCTGCAACCACATTCCAATTGCCTTCAGTTGCATCTTTTAAAACTGTAAACACTTTGCTTATGCAAAGTATCTAACTTGAAAAAAAAAAGACTCAACACCTTGATGTATACCAGGTACCCAGTTATGTGTTGATTAATTGTATTACGTAACTTTCAATAAATAAACTTGTATACTATAATCTTTCTTCACCCGTGAAGTTCACGGGTCTCTAACCTAGTATTTAATAATTTACTACAGCTGGGTTTTTTTTCAGTGTGATTTTAAACGCGTTCAATAGATGAAGGCATGAGTTCTGATTGGAAGGCCGGTCCTTTTCTCCTCTCTCGCGCACACAACTTTTTTCTCTGTATACTATACTTTACAAACATGCATACCATGCCTCACGAATTACTTACTAGTTACTAGAATTCCAAATTCCAAATTATATTATATAATACTACACAAAGCAACTTGGGGTGCCTCTTCTTCATATGATCACCTTTTGAAAAGTCATGTCCGTTTATATTTTCTATACCATTTTCTAGATAATTATTTTACAAATAAGACACTATAAGACGTCGCACGTGTTGGAAGAGGTGGCGATTGTATAACTAAATATATGTGTCAATATTGCATCTCCAACAACACAACCCTTTTTGTTTACAATCCCGTAGAGTAACATCATCAATTCATCATTCATCAAGATCATATCATTTCTATAATTCAATCATGTCTATTTTATGTAATCTCCAATGAAACGAAATTCATTTTTCTGAATATCACACCCCGAGAATCATTACAGATGTTGGATTTCATTTATCTTTTCCAACGATTGATTATGCTGGTTTCCTCCAATTTTAATTTTGCAGGTTATTGTGTCGGTTTATTCCAATTGGATATGGAGTTACTAAACACAATTATGAAAATGGATTCGGAATGGTTTGAGTCATCGGTTACGCCGTTACGGAACAAAGTAATTGTGCATATTTAATAAATATTACTATGAAAAAACGTAAATGTTTATGTATTAGAAGTGGTTCTTAGAAAGAAAAATGAACACCATTAAAATAACTGTCATTAATATCCAAATAGATGGAACTAATTAAAGCAAAAGATCAAACAAAAAAACATTCATACAGAAACATATAATCATAACATGTAATTCTTTTTGATACTCAACATCTTTTTGATAATCACAAATCGAATATCCAACCATATTTCAAGATCACCATGAAAGGTAAAAATTTTAAACTCTGTTCAATCCTTCAAACATTCCATGTTTATCGGTTTTTATCTATCTTGAATCACAATAGAGGTGTTCAGAATTCGATTCGGATTCGAAAAAATCGAAATTCGACTTAGTTCGATTAGATTCGAAATTCGACTTAGTAAATTGAATACTAATTTATGATTTTAAATTCGATTCGATTCGAAATTCGAATAAAAAATGTAAATGTATATTTTTTAAACATATATACACACATACACAAATATACACATTGAAAAAAAGAACTTCTAAATTTTGGTCAAACTCTAAGAACCCATAGCCTCTACAAGTTGTACTATAACCATATTTTACATGTTTACCTTATACATCTCAAAATTTAACAAACTATACTCTCTACTATTTTTACTATTTCCGTATTTGACATATTGTTGTTTATCAATTTTGTAGAGTTGTATTTTATATGTTAAAAATAATGAGTTTGTATTAGTTTTAAAACTAAATGTAACACAATTTATTATTTATGGTGAATTTAAAGTAAATCGAATTTATTCGAATTCGATTTGAATTCGAGTTTTTATTCAAATCTAATACAAATCGAATAAATTGAATTTTGAGCGAATACGAATCGAATACGAATTCAAGCAAAAATATTAAAAATTTGAGAAATTCGATTCGAATCATTTGAAAATTCGTTATTCGATTCGTTGAATACCCCTAAATCACAATTAGCATAACAATACTACTTAGATTAAGTTGCATGTCATTAGCATGTTTATAGTTAACTTTCTTTTTAAATTTACGTGTACATATTGATAATTAATGCTATTTTTAAACTTTATATAATCAACTAATCATATGCCTTTTGCCATTTTTTTCCCTCTTTTCCTTATACAATCACCACAAATCAATACATTTGTTTTCTGTTTTCTTTTGATTTATGTGTTAATTGATCTTTTGATATAATTCGATCTATTTAGATGCGAAATTGTGTAAGTGATTCCTTCTTCTGTTACTGTACGATGAAGTTGACAAAGAAAGATGATAAATAGATGCTTAAGTTATTTCAATACTTTCATGTGTAATCCTTTTCTCATACATGTGTTCATGATTATATGTTCTGTATGAATGTTTTGTTAATTGATCTTTTACTTTAGCTGGTTCTATTTGATTTGAGATCGTGCGCTTGATTATTTCTTTTGTAATGGTTAGATGCAATTAATTAGAGCATCAAGGATTTAGATGCATAATTGTGATCTTGAGTATGTGGCGTTGTTTACTCGAAGATAAAATTCGTATACATTCCTGTATGTGCTAAAGGATCGACAAATCTACAAAGACATGATCAAACAAGTTTATTTTAGGTGCGGAAACCCTAAACCAATCACAAAATGATAATCAATCAGATCAAAACAAACAAATCATCATTCAAAGCTTTTCTCATTAATAAACAACTCAATTACACGTTAATTTGATCAAAACATTAAAGACACGACGTGAATTAAGCTTAACAAAAACTCTAGGGAGACACACTGAAAATGGAGGGAACAAAAATGACTGAATTATATTCAAAAAATGAGCTCGACCTATTTATAGGCCTGCACATTCGCCCATCATGTAAGTGCGAATGTGCAGGTTCGACCAAACCAACCGGTCGAACCAAGCATTACATAACAAGCTAACTCTACATTCGCCTCCTGTCTCTCCTTCGTATATACTTTCTCCTTCGCACCTATCCATTCCTTGTACGTCCGCGGCTCGACCTGCGAAACATAACAAGCGAAAGACCAGTCATTTTGAAAACCAGATTTTTGGATTTTGGCATATAAAGCAAGATTGCCAATATTCTCTGGTGCATGAGCATTCCTCAATTGTCCTCTTGTCATAACACTGCTACCAGGATCACCAATAACCTGTTTAGGCGGGTGTATTCGATGTATCCGAGATTCCGGATAATCATGTACTTGCACTCCCGTTTGAGTAGTCAAATTCTCTGTAGAAACCAGATCATTACCCACATTTGATGATGAAGCACCATTTAGATTTGGGTTCACTGGTGGTGTCACTGTAGCATAGTCCAGAATAGCTTCACTTGTAGCATCATCGTCTTCATCTTCTGATTCCGATGAATTAAGCGTTGTTGAAGCTTCTTGAAACACTTCTTCTTCCATCACAGGAGCAGTGGCATCATTAGAAGCCGCTTGAGGATTCACGGTGATCGGACGCACTAACGGTGAAGTCACTGCGTTTTCGACCTCGTAATATAAACGGAGTACAACTTCTTCAACCATGCTATCTAGATTGAATGATTCAAAGAAATCTTTGTAATCAAACATCCAGTCTGGACCGCCTCCCTGTACATTCTGAGTGTATCTTTGTACTTCGACGTTAGCCCACTCCTCGACTTTTCTAGTTCTTTTGTTGAATACCCGTTTGAGCGGGGTTGCATATCCAACAAAATAGCCTTCTTTAGCCTTTGGTGCGAACTTCTCAGAAGGATTAAGCATTGTACACGGAGCTCCAAACGGTTCTAGATACTCTAGATTCGGCTTTCGTCGGTTCAACAGCTCATAAGAGATTTTGCCAAACTTCTTCACTGTTAAAACACGATTTAGAGTATAACATACTACGTAAATTGCTTCGTTCCAGAACATTACTGGAAGATTTGAGTCCGCAAGCATTGTTCTCGCCGTTTCAATTAGAGTCCCGTTTTTACGTTCGGCGACACCGTTCTGTTGGGGTGTGTACGGAGCACTGTATTCGTGATGAATTCCCTTGTTTTCACAAAGATCATCCATCTGAGCATTCTTGAACTCCGTCCCATTATCATTCCTGATTCTTTTGATTTTTAGACCATAAATATTCTCCAGACGAGTGAACAGAACTTTCAGGTTGTCAAACGTGTCGCTTTTCTGGTGTAAGCACATAACCCATGAGAATCTTGAGTAATCATCAGTCACCACAAGACAATACAATTCCCCAGCATGACTTTTACGCTTGACCGGACCAAATAAATCCATGTGCAAACGCTCAAGCGATAGTTCAACGGAATTGACTTTCTTTGTTCTATGGGATTGTTTGTGCTGCTTACCCTTTTTACAACTAATACACTTGTCATTCAAATGAAAATGTTTCACATTAACGCCTGTCACAAGTTCATTTTTCACCAACTGGTTCATCTTTCTTAAATGAATGTGTCCCATTCTCCTATGCCACATGATTGATTCTTTTTCTGTAGCCTTGGAGAGGAAACACATGACTTTGCCATGGGTGGTCATAGCCTTGGACATATCGAGAATATACAAATTGTTTACTCTCGGTGCCTTTAGCATCACCCACTCTTTTGGAAGTTCAAAACCCGGCTTCAGGATGTAGCAAGATTTTTTGTCAAAATAAACAGAGAATTGTTTATCACAGATTTGGCTGACACTGAGTAGATTGTAATCTATCTGCTTCACAAAAGATATCCGCTCAAATGTCACTATCCCATTGCTAACACTAACCTCCATCGTAATGTAGCCTCCTTTATTCCCCGCAAACGCTACGTAACCTCCATTTATATTCTTGATATCAAAAAGTAGTGCGAGATCGCCTGTCATGTGTCCAGAAGCTCCACTGTCAACAATCCAGAGGCTACTAACAGGGCCAGCTGGAGCTCCCTGCACATATCAAGTAAAACAATTAGATCTTTCGGGGGACCCAAGCCTGTTTGGTCTTGGGTCTTTGAACAGATTGTTTCAAAGAATCATTTTTCTCACAAACATCTTGAGTTTTATAAACCTTTTCTTTTCATACCCAACTTTTCCTTTTTCAGATTTCACACTCTGTGAAGTTGAAGCACCCTCAGAACCCTTTGATGACCAAGACTGTTCAGTTCGTTTCAAGATCCGGATCTGAGAATTTGAAGTCTCAGCCGGTTTCTTTACTTCGTCCTTGAATGTTACCTTCTTGGTTACCTTCTCTGATTTAACAGAGACAGGTCCAACTGCTGGTTTGACATTTGGTTTAGCAGGAACCTTTTTGTTTTCAGCAGTTGTGTTCACCAATGTTTTCTTCAATGGTTTCTCAGTGGCTATTCGGTTGCGTTTATCATAAGTCATCGGACGATTTTCCCTCCTTTTGAAAAAGTTGTTTTGGTTATAATAAGGTGCTGGCTGAGGGAAAAATCGTCTCTGTGTATAACTATAATTTTCAACCGGACAGTCATATCTTTGCTTCAACTCCACCTCGTGCCTCTTGTGTCGTACATACGGGCAGGTGGCAAGTAAATGTCCCCTTTCCCCGCACTTAAAACACGCACGGTACTCTTCATAGTTTTCCTTGATGTTCGACTTAGAAAAACTAGCAATGGGATATTGATCAACCATGCATTGTCTTCTTAAACTCTCAGGAGCTGGGTCCTTTGAGTAAGCCGGATCAATAAAACTATTTGACTTGTCTGTTGGTTTAACGAATTGTGTGACATTGACCTTTGGGTCTTTAGAATTATCCGAATGAATTTTCTTTAAAATGGCTGGAGGAATATCATTGGTTCGTTCATGTTTTGGAAACCAAATTGTACTTTCCTGCCAGATCTTTTCAATTTTAGAATAGTTTGCAAATTGAATCGGATATTCTTCATCAGACATAATCTTATCGGAGACTTGCATCTGATTGAAAACTTTCACAGGTTTATCACACGATTCGTTTTTCACTTCATTTGACTTTTCGGTTTTATTTTCAATTTTCTTAACCACTTTCTTTTCAACATTTTTATCAACAGACTTCTCAACTTTCTTAGCAACATTCTTTGCTGATTGATTCTTTCTGTGTGCATTAGCCATGGGATGGACAATCTGAGATGGTGAGACCGGTTCAGTAGTGATGATGTGATTTTCATCAGGAATATCACTCACTTTCTCAAACAACCGTCTCAGACTGTTCATCTTCTTCATCAGAATCATCAGCAGCTACCACACCTTCATTGTTTCCCAGAATAGGTCTAACATCAGAATACGGGTCTCCGACACTGGATGTGTTGGACTCGTTATCTGATGTAGAGTTAGATTTGACTAAACTTTCCGGTGCTATCGCATGCAAATTATGGTTTTCGAACAACACCGAAGCTGGGACAGCTTTGTAGTTTGCACTACTCGACTGTGAAGGTTCTTCTATGATGTGGTCAACTACATAAGCAATATGCTTATAGCTCTCTAACTTTTTGTTCACTTTTTCAGCGAAGCACTTGATGGTTGCCATTTCTAACTTTGTGTTTTCCAAATCATTTATATAGTTGTTAATGGCAAGTTGCTTTAAACCTAATGTCTTTTTCAAATCAAAGACATCCTTTTTGTAACCATCAAGTACTTTGTTGAATTCTTTTGCTTCCTTTTGATAAGTTTGACAGTTTATTTTAGCACTCTCAAGTTGTACCTTGAGTTGCTTATTTTCTTCTATCAATCTATCAAAATCAGAACATTTATCACAAACTTTAGATTTAGATTGAGATTCAGTACTTACCGGTTTAGGCGGTACTGTCATTGCCATCAGTGCGAAATGAGCTTCCTTCCCTGCAAAGAATTTTGAGTAATCAATCTTTGTGCAGGCATCATCCACCATGCACGACTTGCGGGTCATTAGGAAACCTGCTTCAGCTAGCAACTGATCGATGTCATCGTCTAGTGAGCTCACACTAGTTTCCGAGTCAGAATCACTTTCCATGTCCGAGTAAGGCGAATCATATTGCTCTCCAACATCTGTGACTGAATCAAGAATCATTCCAGACATCTTGTCTTCACACTCATCATTCACATCCTCATTCAACTCTTCTATTTTTAACTCCGTCAACTTTTCTGTCACAAAATCTTCTTCAATCTCCACATGTTCATCCAAACTCATCTTTTGTGCCACACAAGCCACATTACCTGTAGTAATCTCTTCCACTCCTAATTGCATACCCGTCCAATCAAAACCCTCATCGTTTTGGATCACAAGTGCTTGATTTTTATTTTCAGTTTGGGTTTGGGTTTGGGTTTGAGTGTTAGGTGTAGAGATGGGAATAATGGTTCGGTTTGAATTCTGTTGTGTTTGGTTTTGAGATGTGGATTCTCTAGTATTGGTATTTTGTTGTGTGTTTTGACGGTTCTGGTAGTTGTTTTGAGGTTGAAAGCTAGAAATATTGGGACTGTTGTATGATACCTGGTTTTGGATTTGGTTTTGGTTTTGTCGGTTTTGGTAGCTTGAGTTAAACGGATTTCGATTACCTTGTTGAGCCGGCTGTGTACACTCTCTCTTGAAATGACCCTTCTCACCACAATTAAAACATGTGACCTTGGCTTTGTTAAAGCCATAAGTGGTGTTTAGAGAAGTAGAAAGGTCAGTTCTCCTTGTTTTCTGAATAAAATCAGTGGCTCTTCTCATGATGCTAGCAAACGCCCACTGTATATCCATAAGCTCCATTTTCTCTTTGTCGATTTGTGCATAGTCCTCATTGGTTAGATTGTTGTTCCCAATCTGACTAGAAACTAAACCGTTGTATGAGGAAACCATTGCAGATACTAATGCTACATGCTGTTGAGCAATCTCAACAGTAACATTGTTAAGGTTAGAAGTCTCCAACACAATCGGACTTTGGTTTGATTGTGTTTGAGTGATCTGCATTTGGTTCATGTGAGGATTATATGGTTGTTGTTGAGGTTGGCTGGCAGTGTAACAGGCAGCTTGTTGCATAGGTGAAAAAGGTGGGATGAAATTAGGTGTTTGATAAGATTGTGGTGTATATGATGAAGTTTGGGCAAGATAGTTGATTGGTGCTTTGGTGGGTTCAACAACATTAGATACACAAGCAATATGAGGTGCAACGTTTGAAGTAGAGCTGGAAGTAGAATGAGAAGTAGATGTACCACTAACATACAACTCTGGGTTCTGTGGAATCTGTGCTCTCTTTGCTTTCCTCTTCGCCTCCATCTCTTTGTTCTCCAGTTTTTGTATGAACTCATTGATAGTCCAATACTGGTATGCATCTTTTTCTTTCAACACTTCAATGTGTTGGTTCCAATATGGTGGTAAAGCATTAGCAAATTTATCCACCAATTCAGACATAGGTATGCAAATCTCGTAGCTCGAGAGTTCTGTGAGCAAGTGGCAATACCTAGGAACCAATTCTTTTAAAGTCTCGTTACCCATGTAACTAAAATTCTAGAACTCTTTGCGAAGCTCTACCATTCTCAGCTTCCTAGTCTTCTCGTTACCATCATGTCTGTTTCTCAGCATATCCCACAACTGTTTTGAAGTAGTACACGATCCAAACTGATGCAGCAAGTCAGTGTTGATCTCCTGAGATAATTGAGAAAACGCTTTTTTCTAGATCGCGAACTTCTTCTTCTCATCATCACCCAAGTTCTCCAATGGTATAGGTTCACCAGTGTTCTCCAGAATAGGAGCAACATAACCTTTCACTATCATCTGCCATGCCTCGGCTCCCTCTAAGCCTTGTCCCTCCACATGTATCTTGAACTTGGTCTTCCATGTGTTAAAGTCAATCATATCCATGAGCTTTGGTGGACGATTTCCACTGCCTAATGATAGATCCTGAATGAGTGTAGATATGGCACTGGTCGTCTGTGAGTGAACGGCAGCTGCTGCTACTCCCCAATAGTCGCCATTTTGTTGCTGTAGTGGTTGCACAACTTGCTGAGGAATAGAACTAGTCATAGCCATGTAGTTGATTGGCTGAGATGGTTGACTAGACTTCTGGGTTGCAACTGTCCATGGATCTCTGGTTGTTTGCTGCTGTGGTGCTGGATTAGGTCTTGGTGTAGTTGGAAAGTTCCACATCTTAACCTTCTGTAAATGTTCAAACACGAAAAGATTAGAAAAGTTTTAAAAACAGATTCTACCTTCGCACTAACGTTTGGTCGAATGAGTAAAATCCTCTCCTTCGACCGTTTATACAAGTACGAATGTAGAAGACAACAATACTCTAACACTTTCGACCCTTTGAACTCTCTTTCGACCGTTTGTTCCCTCCTTCGACCGTACGACTGGTCGAATGAAACTCTAATGGTCGAATGTACAACAATAACCTATGAAACTCTACGTTCGACCACTAAATCACCACCTTCGACCAAAAATCCACTCGTTCAACCAAAATAACTCACACATTCGACCGTTCTCCCTAGGTTTGACCCTGCTCTTTCAAAAACGGTTATTCTTTTGAAAAATAGTTAATTTTGATCAAGTTTATCAAATGTTGATAGATTTTGATGATTTTAATCAGGTTTTGATCCGGAATTGATTTGGAACAAGTTTATCAAAGAGAATTATCCATTTTAACCATGAAAACAAGCTCTAATCAATCAAAAACTTATCAAATCAGTTTGTTCTTTGAAAACAGAAACTTTTTGACCAAAATTGGGTCCAAATCAACTGAGAAACTATCAATTTGTGGTTGTTTGATCCAGAATGGCTCTGATACCACTTTGTATGTGCTAAAGGATCGACAAATCTACAAAGACATGATCAAACAAGTTTGATTTAGGTGCGGAAACCCTAAACCAATCACAAAATGATAATCAATCAGATCAAAACAAACAAATCATCATTCAAAGCTTTTCTCATTAATAAACAACTCAATTACACGTTAATTTGATCAAAACATTAAAGACACGACGTGAATTAAGCTTAACAAAAACTCTAGGGAGACACACTGAAAATGGAGGGAACAAAAATGACTGAATTACATTCAAAAAATGAGCTCGACCTATTTATAGGCCTGCACATTCGCCCATCACGTAAGTGCGAATGTGCAGGTTCGACCAAACCAACCGGTCGAACCAAGCAATACATAACAAGCTAACTCTACATTCGCCTCCTGTCTCTCCTTCGTATATACTTTCTCCTTCGCACCTATCCATTCCTTCCTTCGCCCACAATTACACTCCTTCGCCCAAACGACATTCATCATTAACATGTGTTTATTGTAAATCCAAAGCATTAGTCGCATAAATGCATCTACAATTCCTCTCATAATTCTAACCTTTCAGAAGGAAACAATTTCCACTTGACTTATATTAAGATTTTTCACACCTCATATAGTCATAGCCAACATCCGGCCGTAACGCGCGGATAACGTCAACTCGTTATATACAAAATAAAACAAACTTAAACTTCGTGTAAACCCTCCAAAAACAAGGTACAAAACAAACTAAAACATTTTTGTTTTTACAAACTTTTCAAGTTTAAATTTAGATGTAGTCATAAATAAAAAAAAAAATTACGCGTATAAAAGTTTACCATTTACAAATATGTAAAATAAATATTTATTTTGTTTAGCTTATGATGAAAATTGTTGTGAAATATATATATAATGGTAAATTTTATAGCAAATTGGCAACAAACTTGAACGTATCTCCCTTTTAGGTAGCAAAATATATCCTATTAGATGTTCCATAGAATTTAGGTGTCCAATTCGAAACGTTAAAAATTAGGCCCTTTATGCTTTAACAAATTAAATAAGCTAAATTATATTTTAGGTACAATTAATGTTAAAACAATAATCAAAACAATTAGCAAAATAATAGCTATAAAATGAGTAAAATTACATACCCTATTGGTTATTGGGCTCATATATTTAGGATCCGTTGAGAACTCGATGAGTTGTGAGAACTCATGAAAACTCAATGTTAAATGCGAATTTGTTTTTCTTTTTATGCACACTAGTGTAAAAACACATAAACCCCGCTGTAAAAAAATTAAAAAAAAATACATTAATTTACGCCGAATTACACCGGTGTAAGGGATTTTTACCCCATGTAAGTATATTAATATTTTATTCATTATTTTATTGTTGTTTAATTTTATACCACATATTCATTTTTATTAAAATAAGTGTGGGGCTATAAAGTGAGTTCCTGAGTTCTCACAACTCAGAGGAGTTCTCAAATGATCCGGATTCTATATATATATATAGGAAAAAGATCAAATAGGAACCAAGAGCTTAATTAGGAACTTAGGAACCAATCTGAGCCATTTATCTTTGATCTTGATCTAGGGGGTAGTTATGTAATTAGACAATTAAATATTATATTTTAATTTAATTAAAAGTTTTATATATGGCAGTTAATTAACTTGTTGCGATTAACATGCATGTTTTTTTTTACTTTCCTTAAATCTCTCAACCTATTATCATCTCTAATCCCAAATCAAAAAAAAATCACGTTCGATTGAATTCGATTGAATCGAAATAACTTCCAGTCGAATTCAGAAGATTTAAATTGATTGAATTTAAAAAAACTTTCGATTTAAAAGAATCTAAAATCCGCCAACGATTCAGATTTCCAAGTTATGGATAATAATTCTATACATGAAAACATTGAATCACAATCTCATGTGATAGAAGATCATGAAACACAATCACAAGCTTTGTTTTTAAACAGTGTTGAAAATCAAGGTATCTATGTATTGTTTTTATTTTTTAATTGTTTTTCGTGCGAGAATCACGTTTTTTTGTGATTTCTATTTGGATTAGCCTTATAGTGTGGTTTATTATTGATTTTCAAAATAGTTGTTTTGTATTCTGTAAGTCATATTTTACGCACATAATTGGAATATACACTGGTGTATCATATATAGGTGGTAAAAGACGTTATAATAAACTGATAGTATTTTGCTTGACGTTAAATATACACAGGTGTACATTCATTATAAAAAATGGAATGTGCATTATGACATAGCCTGTGTGTTACTCAATATACATAGGTGTACCGTATATGAGTTGTAGCATGTCTAACTATATTTTTTAAATATTGTAAAATTCATTTTCAATTTTACATTTTTTTATTGTAGGTTTCTCGTCGAGCAACGTATATGAGTCTCCCGGTGGGACGAGATATTGGACACCTGTTGTACCAGACGATGTTAAACCATTTGTAGGTGCCAAGTTTAGAACGTTGGATGAAGCTATCATAATGTATGAAAATTATGAGTTTCTTATCATAATGTATATCTGTGTTGATGATGTTGAATGAAAAGAAAAAAAATGATATACATCAATGTATAACTGATGTACACGGTTGTATATATGTGTTTAATGATGATGATGAATGAACAAAAAAAAAACTGATATACACCAATGTACACTTTAAAAACGAATATACACCAATGTATATCTGTGTACATCAATGTATATCTATGTTGATGATGAATGAAAAAACGAATATACACCAATGTATATCTGTGTTGATGATGATGAATGAAAAAACCAATATACACCAATGTATATCTGTGTTGATGATGTTAAATGATTTTGAATGATGATGAATGAAAAAACGAATATACACCAATGTATATCTTGTGTTGGTGATGATGATGAATGAAAAAACGAATATACACCAATGTACACTGTTGTATATATACCGAGATATAATTTTAATAGTATATACAATAAATACGTTTGGGTATACCATAAACACTAATTTGTTGTTTCCAAATATACAGGAGTTTCTTATTAATTACCTAATAGTTTGACATTGAACAAAAGACATTAATACCCCTTTATTAAAATAACAATTAATTTTACTTATTTACAATCATGCCATTGAAGATGGATGGCTCAGATTGGTTCCTGTAGTTCCCACTTAAGGGTTGGTTTCTATTTGAACCCTACCCTATATATATATATATATATATATATATATATATATATATATATATATAGGATTTGATTTAAATGAGAACCTTTTCCCAAATTGAGAACTGTGAGAACCATTCTGGACCACAAATTTCTCCAAGGCAAAAAAAATTAATTTTTTTTTCCTTTAATCGCTGCTTTATATGTAGGAAAAAAAATTATTTTTTTTGTATTGTTTTTCAATATACACATGTTGTAACATCGCGTGATTTTTACTCTTACATGTATTTAAATTCTATATTTAAACAAATTCCAAGTTTTCCTTTACTCGCTTCTTTTATGTTACTCCTACCCATTCATAACGAGTCGTCATTATAATTTATCCTATTCAATTTAGACGTTATAACAAGAAACTAATTTAATTAAGATCTTAATATATACTTATTTATTTTTAAATAAAACATATACATTTTTTTATATAATAATACCTTAAAAAAAACGAAAAATGTAAATTAAGTCCTTTGACTTTCAACTCCAACAACAAACAATATTAATAACTTATTTTTTTAACTTATTTTTTTATTTATTTTTTTTCCTTTTAATATATACTAATGTTGCCGTTCATTTTTTTTAACTTATTTTTTTATTTATTTTTTTTCCTTTTAAGATATAACCCCCACGTAAGTCACTCTCAACCACCTCTTAACTCTCTAAATTACCTAACCACTTTACCTCACCTAAAATACACCACTCCCTACCCATTTTAATACTTGCTCAATCCTAAATCCTCTTTAAACCTTCAAATTCTTCAAGAAATCCTAAGTGTTGGAAGCCCACTTCTAAGTGAGTTCTCATTTTAAACTCCACCTTTCCTCTTCTTTCTTCATTTCCCATCTTCTTCTAATCCCTTGGGGAAACCTCTAGGACCTTGATCTTATTTGCTATGGTAAATAAATATGAGTAGGACACCAAAATGAGGCCTCAAATGTGGTTCATCTTCTATTGTTTTAATGCACTAGAAGGTTAGTTGTAGTGATACCAACCAAGTTCACCAATAACTTAATATTGGATGGACTTGTGCTATGGTTAATGGTTGACAAAGGAAAGCCAAGGCTATTCCAAACTAAGTCACCATACACTACTTTAACCCTATAGTTATATTATGTAAATATTAAAATATATAATTTCAAAAACTCTACTAATCTAATAACTTGGAAGGTTTGTGGATACATCCCTACCTTACCAATACTTGACTCTCATGACCATCCGAATCACCTTTATGGTGGTTTGTGTTTTGGTTCGCCTAAAAGGCTTGCTTGACTCTCTTGAACCCATTAATCTAAAACTCGAACCTAAAACTCTTTCATCTCTAATTCTAGTTAATCGGAGCTAAAGCTTAATCTTCCAAGACCTACTTTTTGGAACTCTATCAAAATGCACCCAAAGGTGAGTTCATACTTGTCTCCCTTTTATTCTTTATTCTTTGGGGCTCAATATGTATCACTATCAAAACTTAAACGATTTCATACTCTTAAAAACTATTATGCTCAATCTAAATGCTATTATGCTATGTCATGCTAGAATTCAAAGTCTTACATACAAATGTACGATTAGTTAACAACCCACCTTACATGTATAGCGCTATAGGTTGACACGCCACCCCCTTTATGGGTCATGATAAGATGAAGTCTTTTGTGTTATCGAGTGTTGTTGACGTTTGTATGGTTCTACATGCATATGCCTATAACATGATGATTCGAGTAGATTTTCTTATACTATGTACTTAGACTCAAAACTAGTATGCTCACCAATGCTTTATGTGTTGACGGATATTTTATACATGTTGTAGGAAATGTTTAATGCAAGTTTATCAAGAAAACTACTTAGGATTGGACTAGAAACTCACAACCAGTTTAATTTTCTATGTTTTGATGTTATACTTTTCTTTTCATGAAAAAATTTGTATTGTGACACCCAGCAAATTCTGGTTAACAACGTTGTCTAGATGAAAGTCTACCTTAGCGAGTCACGCGTATATTGTACTTAACTGGGTTAGTTAAGTCGGGTTATGGTTCAGGAACTATCGGTTTAGTCTAGAAGATCATTGGATGTTGGTCTAGAGGTTCATTAGATGTCAGTCCTTAACCAAGTGTACAAACGGTGACGATTTGTAGGATCGTTAGGGCATACGGAACATACAAGTCTCGAGTCCCGGGAATTGGTGAACGAGTGTGAATATGTGTATTTACAAGTGTTATGTGTTTACAATCATTATGTGACTTGTCGGTATGTGAATATGTGTTAACATATGTTAAAACGGGGTTTAACGCGCAAAACACACGAAACCAGCCCCTATAGGCGATTAGGAAGGCCTAATCGCCTATAAGGGAGGCGAGTAGGCAACAATAGGGGCGAGTAGGGGCTAATCGTGTGCCCTAGGGGGCGATTAGGCCCCAAATGCCTGAACATCATAAGTTACAGAAATGGCTGATCGCACTGATGAGATATCTATGGCATGTTGATAGCGGGGCTTCTAGACACATGGCTGGTCTAAAGGAACTTCTCAAGAACTATAGAAAAGGGCGGGAAGATAGTAGGAATAGGAGGTGTGGTCTCTGATGCACTGACTTTAGAAGATGTGAACTATGTTCCAGAATTGTGCTACAACCTGTTGAGCGTATCACAAGTCTGCGACAAAGGAATATCAATTTTATTCAATGACATGGAGTGCATCTTTCTAAAGCCAGGATTCATACCGCCCACTAATATGATCATGCTAAAAGCTCCTAGACAAAATAACACATATGTGATAAATATGAGAGATGCTAAATCAGAATGTCAAATGACATGCTTACTTTCTAAAGCATCTGAGTCAGAGTCACTGTTATGGCACAGGCGATTAGGACATCTTAACTTTAAAAACAGTAACAAACTTTCTAAATTAAATCCTGTCAGAGGTCTTCCTTCCAAGGAATTCCCCTTTTCTAAAAAATGTTTAGCGTGTGCCAAAGGAAAACAACACAAGAAATCGCACAAGTCGAAAACAATGAACTCTATAGACTCACCTCTTCAACTATTGCATATGGATCTTTTCGGTCCTATTAGTGTTAGAAGTTTAGCTAAAAAGTCTTATTGTATGGTGATAACAGATGATTTTTCTCGCTTTACATGGGTGTACTTCTTAGAATACAAAAGTGAAGCTGCCGAGATATTGATGCTGTTTGTTCCTGTCATTGAGAACATAGTGAAGACAAAAGTTAGATCAATTAGAAGCGATCACGGAACTGAATTCAAAAATTAAAGGTTCGTGACTTTCTGCAACAACAAAGGAATTCATCCTCAGTACAGTGTTACGAGAATTCCTCAACAGAATGGAGTTGCTGAAAGGAAGAATCGTACACTTATTGAAGCGGCCAGAACCATGCTAATCGACTCCAAACTGCCGATCATCTTCAGGACTGAAGCTGTGAATACCGCCTGTTATGTTCTTAACAGAGTCTTAATTGTGAAGACGCGCGGGAAAACGGGTTATGAATTGCTTTTTAAAAGAAAACCTCTGATTGACTACTTCAGGTCGTTTGGATGCTCATGTACGCTGCTTAACAACTACGAAAACATAATGAAGTTTGATGCAGTTGGTGATGAGTGCCTCTTTGTTGGATACTCTTCAAGTCAAAAGGCTTATAGAGTATACAACAAACGAACCAAAATGGTCCTCGAATCTTTCTATGTTGATTGGCAGGAATCTAACTATACTAACACAGGAGCCGGTCCTGACTGGTTCTTTGACGTAGATGTTGTTTTCAACAATTTCAGTATCATTGAAGAACAATCATCTGACAATCAAGTAGTCGATCCTTCTCCTCTCGAAGATACTCTTTACTCTTCTGAAGACGATGCTGCACCTTTCACCACCCGATTATCTCCACTCGTAGCTGATCCAATTGTTCCTCTTCAGTCCACAAATGGTGATGCAACTGTTGAAACTACACCATCTCCTGAAAGTACTCCAGTTTCAGAAGATACATCTTCAGCACAACAGTCTGCAAATGATCCATCCAGCTCATCAATTCCTGTAGATCACCTTTCTAATCTGCCTTCCCAAATTCAAGAAGAACCAAACATGGGATTTAAGTCATCTAAGAATCATCCTGTGGAGAACATCATTGGACCAATCTCTGAGGGTGTTCTCACTAGAAATCAGGCAGATAAGCTTAATATTGCACTATCAGCCTTCTTATCTCAGACGATACCCTTCAGCATTGAAGATGCTCTCAGAGATGCAAGTTGGGTTGAAGCCATGCAGGATGAGCTATCTCAGTTTAGAAAGCTCAAGGTTTGGGAACTTGTGGATCTACCTAAAGGGAAGTATCCTATCAGAACAAGATGGGTGTTTCGCAACAAAATGAATGAACGAGGTGTGGTGATCAAGAACAAAGCTCGTCTGGTAGTTCAGGGGTTTTGTCAGCAGGAAGGTATTGATTATGAGGAAGTGTTTGCTCCAGTTGCTCGACTTGAAGCCATCCGTATCTTCTTGGCATACGCCTCATACAAGAACTTCAAAGTCTTTCAAATGGATGTGAAGAGTGCATTCCTGTACGGGAAAATTAAGGAAGAAGTCTACGTCTGTCAACCCCCGGGCTTTGAAGACCCTCATCATCCCAACAAGTACTACAAATTGGATAAGGCTCTCTATGGACTTCATCAAGCTCCTCGAGCTTGGTATGAGACCTTATCTTCATATTTGCTGCAGAATGGGTACACCAGAGGGAAGATTGACATAACTCTATTCACCAAAGAAGTCAACAAACATTCTATCCTTGTTCAAATTCATGTTGACGATATTATCTTTGGCTCCACTGATGAAAATTTGTGCAGGGAATTTGAAAGCATTATGAAGTCTCAGTTTGAAATGAGCATGATGGGAGAATTATCATTTTTCTTAGGCTTGGAAGTTCAGCAGAAAGAAGACGGAATTCTCATCCATCAAGCCAAGTATACATGAGACATTCTGGCAAAATACAACATGACCGACTGCAAGCCATCCAATACTCCTTTTGCGGCCCAAGCAACACTTGTACCAGATCTTCAAGGCCTTTCAGTGAATCCTCACACATATCAATCAATGATCGGCTCACTGATGTATCTAATAGCCAGCAGACCAGATATCATGTGGGCAGTTGGATGCTGCGCACGTTTTCAGTCCAATCCCAAGCAATCGCATGAAACTGCAGTAAAAAGAGTCTTCCGCGACCTCATAGGGACACCAAAACTTGGTTTATGGTATCCTAAGAGTGATAATTTTGATTTAATCGCTTACTCTGATAGTGATCATGCAGGTTGTAGGATTGACTATACATCTGTCTCTGGTGGTTGTCAATTTCTGGGTAACAGGCTAGTGTCTTGGCAAAGCAAGAAATAGACTACAGTGTCAATCTCCACTGCTCAAGCTGAATACACAGCTGCATCCAGTTGTTGTTGTCAGGTGTTATGGATCCAAAATCAGCTTTTGTGCTACGGTTTGAATGTCATGCATACACCTATTTTCATTGATAATGATGCCTGTCGTGACATTGTGAAGAATCCAATTGATCATTCTAAAACCAAACATATTGAAATTCGGATTCACTCTATTCGCGATGCTCATGACAAAGGATATATACAGGTGTTGCCAATAGATACCGCTGAACAAAAGGCAGATATCTTCACAAAAGCTTTTGACAAAACCCGTTTTCATCAGTTGGTTACATGGCTTGAGATGATAAATTTTGAATGATTTAAAAAAAAACTTTACTTGTGCATAATAAATAATAGAAAAATCTTCTTTTTATTCAAAAAAAGATTTTTGGGGGAAAAAGTAAAACCGTTTCACCTCTACTGCAAAATTTCAAAAGAATTATTTCAAGAAATGATAGAAACTAATCATATTTCGTCAGCATATGAATAGGACCCAGAGGATGTTGTGGCCTCAAGCAACGATGTGTCAGTAGATTCAGCCTGGAATCAAGTAAACTGCTAATAGGTGATTAACAGTAAAGATCTACACGAAAAGCTGGATTCCCACTGTGCTATAGGTCTGCACAAGCTGAGTCCGGTCATACACAGGTTGAGAAACTAAAAGACACAGAAAATTTTGTGCATAGGTAAATCCAAAGACACCTAAGAGTGCAAACTACCAATGCGGGGCTAAGAAAATTAATCAGATGAGCAGCAAAAGACACGCAATGTTAGTGACGTGCAAACATATTTAGATAGCTCACCAAACGATCAGATGATCATCTTCTCTACTTATGGTAACATAGACCTGAAGTTCTCATCATCTGATCAAGATAATGATCATCTTCTTTGCTTATGGTAACATAGACCTGAAGCTCTCATCATTATTTTTCAATCAACCTTGAGGATCGGTAGGCCAATACCTAGCACACTGTGGGGTCCATAAAATTTTCGTCAATATTACCGAAGAACATGATAAACAGCGTCACCAAACACATGTTGAAAGAGAAAAGGCATGGATTTAAGTGGACAAGCATACCGACAATTGTTCTTAGGCTGCAGCTATCCAACGGGAAGTTGAAACGGGTTCTGGCAGGTATGGTTAGTATGATCTTGAATGCAGAAGGTGAGATTTGGTGAATCCCCACTTATTAAAATGAATTGGGTTATTAAAACTCTTATTGGGCCAAATTTTAAATTACTGCGTACTAAATGGGCCGTGCGCACTTAACTCAAGTGCATAGGCCCATGTAGCATCTGTATATATTCTTGGTAAATTTTTTTTAACAGTATTTTTTTAAACCCTAGTTCCTGTTACAATCAGATCATCATCATTCATCCTCGCCATTCATCTTCTCCCATTAAACCCTTAATCATCTTCTAATCACACCCTTTCTCCCTTAAATCAGTTTCATTATTCTCTTCTTGTTTGATTCTTACCACTGATTAAGGTAGTGTTTTGCACTGATGTTTTGTCTTGCTTTTGATTACAGGGATTATAGTTTTGTTTAACAAGAATTTGTCGTGGGTTTTATGGCTTAAAAATGGGTTTAAATCTTGAAGATTGCGCACTTAAGGATGAACAGTGCGCACTTGTCTCTTGAAGACTGCGCACTTGCTTCATACATATCCATGACACTGAAACCCTAATAATGTTGCGCACTTATGCTGCATATTAAAATCTTAAACGAAGGTTTAGGTATCTGCGTACTTGTCTAGTACGCAGATTTTGACTGTGTTGACTAGGGGTTACATTTGCCTTTGACTTAGCCTGCGCACTTGTTGACTGAGTACTTGACTGAGTACTTGGCTCAGTTGGATTGAACTTGGCCTGCGCACTTGAGGACCTGTGCACTTGAACATTAAAAACAAAATGTGACCTTCATCATGACTTTTTAGACACTTGAACGGACTGCGTATTTAGACCTGAACGTTAACGATCTTAAACGGAAAATCAAACGTATCATGGACATTGATAAATCAAATCCATCAAACCTTAATCCTGACTGTTAAAACACAAAACTTAAAAAAAAACATAATAATAAAGTCTAAGTCTAAGTACGTTGTCCGTCAAAGTCCATGTCTAAGGTCAGTCGTTTGGTCGTCGATTCATATTCAAGAGATCTAAGGGATCCAAGAGGAATGCACAATCAGCCGATGAATCTTGAGACCGATGATGTCAAGTTTAAAGACGTAGTGACCTGGATCAGACGTAGCAGAGTCGGATACGCCATGCAGCATATTGTACCAGTTTACTGCTCTCACATTGAAGACTTCTGGAGGTCTACTCGAGTTGAAGTTGCTGGACGAGTCAAGCGAATCAACGCTACAGTAAAAAACAAGGTTGTAATCATTACTGAAGATACCGTTCGGAACGTGCTGAGACTTCAGGATCAGCCAGGAACTGTCAGATTTATGTCTAAAGCCGATGTTCACCAACAGTTCAAGAATTTCGGCTACAAAGGAGATTTTGACAAGAGAGGCGATATCAAGAAAAGTCAGCTGACCAGAGACTGGAGACTCACCAGTCACGTGTTCATCATGTCTCTGTGTCATAGGAAAGGAGGATACAACGCTCTCAGCACAGAATGGTCGACCGCAATGATAAAGATTTGCAAGAATGAAGTCTTCAACCTGTCGGGCATGATTTTGACTATATGGTGAAGAATGCTGAGGCTGGCTCAGGCAAATGGGTTATGTACCCAAGGTTCGTGCAGATGATGATTAACGCACAACACGAGAATCTGCCCCTTGGTGATCAATACAATTTCACCAAAGGTGCACGATTCTTTACTGAGTGCAATACGCCTGACTGGGAACCCATGCTGGAGAACATGTATGCAGCACAACGATATCCTTTGGTGCACGATTCTTTACAACAAGATCAAGAAGAGAAGGCTAGATGTTACAGAAACTCGTCAACAATCCACTGCTGCTTCTGCACCTGGATCATCTGACCCTGCTACATCCTTAGCCCAGCCAACTACTGAAGTGATAGCTCTAGAGAAGGCCAGGGGTAAAAGAGTGGCAACTGAAACTACTCCATCAAAGCCCACCAAAAGGAAGAGGCTAGCTGGTTTGTTACAAGAAGGAAGAGTGTTGGATCAGTATAATGCTCTTTTGTTTGAACTTGCTAGTTGACACTTAAGTGTTTAGCAAGTTCTTGATGAGTGATAGCACAGCGGAATGTTATAAGTTTAAAGCTACACTTATCAACAGGAGTTATTACTCCCCCTGGATTCAAGAACAAATAAATGATAAGTATTTATTGAGAATCTAAGTATTGAATGAGAATGAAACACTTTGACAGACTCTCAATAAATATGAAATGGAAATAACAATAATAAGTGTTGAAGGATTTCTTGTATTAAAATCAATGTCTAAAACAGAGGGATGAACCCTTCTATTTATAGACGTTACAAATACATGAACCTTGCCAAAAGCAAGTTCAGAAACAAGTTGCAACAAGTGACAATCTTGGAACTTGTATATAAAGCAAAAAGAAATACTAAAGTAATAAACTACTGATATACAAAGGCGGTGGAAAAGATCTTCATGTAAGTACTGATGAATGACAAACTACTGATGAGTAGTTTGTCTTCAGTAGTTCTTCAGTAGAAGTGTCTGGTTTGAACTTTAGAACATCTGATGACTTTTCTTCTTCAGCACTTTTGAATCTCTTCTTCAGTAGTTTGATCCTTCTTCTTCAGCAGTTCTATACTTAGAGTATTTTGACAGAAGTGAATTAGACTAAGGTTAGCAAAAGTGGTTTCACCAATCCTTTTTGTCCTAACAATCTCCCCCTGGATTGATGAAGCCAAAACCTTACTAATTCCTTATTGTTCTTTTCTGTCCTTCATAATTTTCCATATTCCTTTGAACATGGAATTTTTGAGCTGGTTCAGTTGTTCATCAGTAAGAGACCCTTTTTGTGGTTCTAAGTGTTGGATTGTAAGTAGGTCTTTGGTTGATAGTTTCTTCAGATCATTCATCGACCTATAGGCCCTGCTTGTCTGATCTCTTCTTGTCACAAGTACTGACTACCTTCTATTAGTACCATTCTGAAATCAGTCTTCACATTCTCCTCTGATTTCTTTCTCTGAGTAGCTGGTCTTCTTTGAACACCAGAAGTTCTAACTACTGAAGTTGAAACTTCAGCAGTTTGAAACATCTCTGGATTTGCAGCCCTTGCAACCTTATATTTTCTATATATGTCCACCAATCTTTCTTCTTTCCATTTGGACACTGAAGCTTTTGAACCATAACCATTAGCTACCAGTTCTTCTATCATCTGAGCTCTCTTGGCTTTTGTGTCTTTACTTGTTGCAAGTTTATCTGCAATAAGTTGAGCTCTTCTTGTCAGCTCTTCCATAGAGAGTCTCTTCAATGTGTGGGCTTTGATTTTGCTGTTTTTTGTAATGTAAGACATCAGTTGATGTCTTTTATCTTCTTCAGCAATCTGGTCTAGGCTAGCTTGCCTTTGGAGTTCAGCTTTATAAGCCTGAAGTTTTTCTTCATGGCTTAGATCCAAGTCATCCCTTTCTTCCAGTGTTTTCCAGATCTGATCTTCTCTGGCCTTCTTTTGGGCTGCCACTAAACTCTTCTCAAGTAGTTCTGCTGATTGAGAGATTGGAGAAGGGTTTAGCACAGTCATTGTGGTAACTGTTGTAGTAGGCCTGGTAGGAACAGAAGTTGGTTGAATAGGAGCAGTTGATCTGGAAGGGTCAGCAGTTTGAGTCTTGGAAGTGTTAACTTCTGATGGGTTGACAACTTCTGAAGGTTTGTCAACTACTGAAGGATTGTCTTCAGTACTTTGTGATCTTCATCAGAACTTTGGCCATCAGAGGTTTCTTCATTATGCCCTTGGGATTCATCAGACTTTCAACATCTTCTATTTCTTGAATAGAGACACCAAATTATTGGGCCAGTTTTTCTTTTCTGGCTTGATTCTTTTGATCTCTTTCCAGGATAGCCACTCTTGCCTTTATCCTGGCTTCGAATGACTCCTTAGGTTCCCTAATTTTCTCCCCCTTTTTGGATTCATCAAGTTTGGAAGTTGAGGGTTGGGAGAAATGACCGGTAAGAGTAGCAATTTGTCTGCAGTTGAATTCAATTTTGTTGGACAGATCGTTCATCTTTGTCTTGATCACTCTAAATTGGTTTTTGATTGACAGCTCCAAGTTAGCTGTGTATGTTTGGAAGTGATTCTTGATGAGAGTGTTCATCATGTGGTACAGGGGACCATCTGGGCTGCATAGCTGGTTCATGTCTGTGCTTGTTTGCCCAGGGAATTGGGTAGGCATTTGTAGTGAGGGGTGTGTTTTTGGGTGATCTTCTTGTTGTAAAGAATATGCCACTCTAGGGGAATCATGGATTGAGTGGGCTTTAACCTGAGCTGGTGTGACTAGCTTCTTGAGCTTAGATACACCAGGTGCAGGACCTTCACTTGTAGCCGTCAATTCAGTAGTTTGGTGTTTTGAAACATCATCCAAATCAATGGAATCATCTGAATCCCTGATTACATCCTCAATGAGGACTGTATCAGTTACATCATGAGCTGAGCCCAACTCAGTTGTCTCATGTACCTCTTTTTCTTGGTTCAGAGGATTTCCTACCTCAGGCATTAAGCCTTCATCAGTAGTTGCCACAGTTGAGGTCTTAGCTATGTTACTTCTGTCCTCAGGTCCACCACTGGGTGGTAAATGAGTAGTTGCAACCACAAAAGTACCAAAAGTTTCTAAGTTTGGGCTTAGAGACTCTGGTTCATCCTCATCTCTTTGGTTAGGGCTTTGAGTGTCCACATCCATGTCAGTTTCTAAGGCTATGTCCCCTATTTTATGTGGTTGATGGGGACTGACATGTGTAGATGGGACTTTCTCTTTTAGCCCAGAGAGAAGTTTGGCTATTTCAATGTCTGGTTCAGAAATTTGGGGTGCTGGTTCAGTAGTTTGGGCAGTGGGTTCAACAGTTTCAAAAGAAGAATCAATGGGAATAGTTTTCTTAAGTCTTTTTCTTTTGAAAGGGATTGTGATTGGTGCTCTTGGTGGGGTTTGAGATGGATGAGACTGAGAGGATGTTTCAGTCACATCTTTAAGAAGTGCAGATTGCACAATAGTTTGTTCAGGCATCTCAACCTCCTGAACAGCTTTTCTTTTAGGTTTGGTGGGTTTTTGTTTTTGTACCTTGGGTTTCTTAGCCTTTGGTGGAGTAGGTTTGGAAGATGAGGGTTCCATGGGGACTGGTTCTAGTTCCCCTTGGTCATCTTCTGGCCAGGTAGCCTGTTTGTTGTGCCTTGAGTATGCTTGTGAGGTTAAGGGTTTTAAAATTTCAGTTTTACCCACAAGCACCTCATTACCCAGTTCAGTTATTATGCATTGCATAATGAACCTTGGATATAACAAAAACTTTTTCTTAGTGTTATTGTGATGTAACACCAACTCATTAAAGAAAAGTTTTGATGCCATGAAATTTGTTTCATTCACAATGGAATGAAAGATTGGTTGAAAGGTTGAGGGCATCTGGTCATAAGACCCTGTTTTAGGACTCAAGCACATAATTATATAATGAAACAAAAGTTTATATTTTGAAAATACTTTTTAAAGATAGTAGCTTGTGAGAGATTACCTTGATAACCACACTCAGTCATGGTTAGGTGGATTGCAGAGTTGTCAAACTTTTCAGGAGCATTCACATCATTCAACCCCAGTCTGTTTGCAAGTATGGCCGGTATGGTGGTCATTTGTCTCCCTTTAATTGTTGAGTTGAGAGAGATAACTTCATCATCCACCATCACTGTCTCAGCATTAGCCCAGAACTCATTGAGAGTTTCAGGATGTATTGGTGGGTCTATTGTGAGAGCGGTGAAATATTGGGATTTGACGATGAGATCAATGATCTCATCATATTGGGACCAGCCTTCTTGTTTTTCTAAGTAGGCTCTGAGATTGTGTCCCTGTTTAAGAACTAAAGCTATGTGGTTTTGTGTGTGTGTATGAATCGAACAGTGTTTTTTGTTGCAGGTTCAGGGGTTTGAGAGCTTTCTTGAGACAGAAGGAGGGAATTTTTGTGTTTGAATGGATAAGTGTTTAACCGCTTGGAACTTTTTTATTAGAAGTTTTAAACCGCTTAGGTTAAAAACCTCTTTATCAGAAGTTTTAAACCGACTAGGTCAAACTTCTGATGATGGGAAAAGTCTGATTTGCCCTTTTTGACTAAACTGCTGATAAAGAATTATCTTCATCAGTAGTTCCCATTTTCTCTTTCAGTAGTTTTGAACAGCTGATGAGAAATACTTTTATAAATACTTTATTCATAACTTCTGAAGGTTGTTTTATCAGAAGTTAATCAATTTTTAGAAAATATCCCGATACTGATGTTTTGTTCTTCAGTAGTTTCTCTCTTTTCAGAAGTTTTTCGAGTTTTTGAGAACAGATGTAAGTGAAAAATAAAAAAGTTGTGCAGAAAAATAAAGAGAAACACTTACAAATTTAGCATCCCTAGCATGGATACTAACTTCTGAAATGTTGATGTGTCAAGGGGTTTAGTGAATATGTCAGCTATTTGATTAGCTGTTGCTACATGTTTCACTTCAATCTTGCCTTTTTCATAGCAATCTCTTATGAAATGATTCCTGATTTCAATGTGTTTAGTTTTTGAAAACTGAACAAGATTTTGAATGATGCTAATGGCAGATTTGCTGTCTACAAGCAATGGTGTCTTGGTCTCTTTGATTCCATAATCAAGAAGTTGATATTGGAGCCATTGTATCTGTGATGTACAACTTGCAGCTGCAATGTATTCAGCTTCAGCAGTTGAAGTTGCAACAGATGTTTGTTTCTTTGATTGCCAGGACACTAGACAGCTTACCAAGAATTGACAACCACCAGATGTTGATTTTCTTGACATTTTACACCCTGCATAGTCACTATCTGAAAAAGCTGATAACTTGGTATTGCTTGAAGCAGGATACCAAATTCCAAGTGTGGGTGTTCCTTTCAGATATCTGAAGATTCTTTTGACTGCAATAAGGTGTGATTTCCTAGGAGCTGATTGATATCTAGCACAGACACATGTTGAAAACATAATATCTGGTCTAGAAGCAGTTAGATATAAAAGGGAACCTATCATACATCTATACATGGTTTGATCAACCTGTTTTCCTTGATCATCTGGTTCAACTTGTGTGGTTGGTGTCATGGGAGTGGAACATGATTTACAGTCTTGTAAAGAAAATTTGTTTAATAATTCTTTAACATATTTTGATTGATGTATAAAAGTTCCATTTGTTTGTTGTTTAATCTGCAGTCCCAAAAAGTACTGCAGTTCTCCCATTGTACTCATCTCAAATTTTGATTGCATGAGTTTCTTAAATTCATCACACAATTTTGTGTTTGTTGAACCAAAAATGATATCATCAACATATATTTGAACAAGTAAGATACGATTTCCAACATGTTTTATGAAAAGAGTTTTATCAATGGCACCTCTTGTGAAGTTATTTTTGAGTAAAAAGGTTGAAAGTGTATCATACCAAGCTCTTGGAGCCTGTTTGAGCCCATAAAGAGCTTTATCTAGTTTGTACACCCACTCAGGATGAGAAGGATCCTCAAACCCAGGTGGCTGACAAACATACACTTCCTCTTTTATTTTTCCATACAAAAATGCACTCTTGACATCCATTTGATAAACTTTTATTTTGTTGGAAATGGCATAGGCCAGAAATAACCTGATGGCTTCAAGCCTTGCAACTGGAGCAAAGGTTTCATCATAGTCAGTTCCTTCTTCTTGAGAGTAACCTTGTACTACCAGTCTTGCCTTGTTCTTTATTATAATACCAGCTTCATCTTGTTTGTTCCTGAAAACCCATCTTGTGCCAATTGGTTGCTTGTTTGGTGGTAAGGGACAGATTTCCCAAACCTATTGCTTGTTGAATTGAAGCAATTCATCTTGCATTGCCTGCACCCAATTGTTGTCTTTGAGGGCTTCCTGGTACTTCTTTGGTTCCAACTGTGAAATAAATGCTGAGAATAGAAAAAAGTTGGAAAGCTGGTTTCTTGTAAGAACACCTGATGCAATATCACCCATGATTTGATCAAGTGGATGGTCTTTGTGTTCGATCAGTTGTTGTAAACCACAGACAGGTGTTGGTGGCTCATGTTCTTCAAACAAACTACTGAGGTCTATTATATCTGGTTCAGCAGTTTCAGTGTCTTCAGTAGTTGCAAGTGCTGAAGCAGATGTTTGAGTTTGTCCTTCAGTATTTGTTGAATCAGAAGTTTGTGAAACTTCTGATGGTTTTGAAGTTGACTTAATGACTGTTTGAGGAGTCCATGGTGCTGGATCCTTATCATCAAATTTTTGATCACCATAATAAGTAGGTTTGGATGAAGTGACAGTCTTTTCAAGTCCGAAATGAAAGTTGTCAAGGTCAAAGAGTTCAGCAGGATGTGCTGGAATGAGAGTGTGTTTTGACTCATTGAACTTGACATTCAGTGTTTCTTCTACTATCCTGGTTCTTGAGTTAAAAACCTTGTAGGCTTTTTTAGTTGAGGAATAACCAAGAAAGTAACCTGAGTCAACTTTGGCAGCAAACTTTGAAATAGATTCCTAGATGTTCAAGATGAAACATTGACACCCAAAAGCCCTGAAAAAGGAGATAAGGGGCTTCATGCCATGAAGAACTTCATAGGCAGTCTTTGAATGTCTCTTGACAATAAGAACTCTATTTTGAACATAACATGATGTGTTAACTGCTTCTGCCCAAAAGTATAAAGGTAGGCCAGAATCAGCTAACATTGTTCTTGCTCCTTCTATTAATGTTCTGTTCTTCCTTTCTACCACACCATTTTGTTCAGGAGTTCTGGCAACACTGAATTGTCTAATAATCCCTTTAGACAAACAGAATTCATCCAGAGTTTTGTTCCTGAACTCGGTCCCATAATCACTTCTAATGGTTTTGACAGGTAGAGAGTATTGCTTCTCTACTTGTAGAATGAAGAACTTGATGATTTCAGCAGCCTCATCCTTGGAAAATAAGAAGAATACCCATGTAAATCTTGAGTAGTCATCAATGATGACTAAGCAGTACTTCTTCTTACCAAGGCTCATGATTTTTACAGGCCCAAATAAGTCCATATGGAGTAGTTGAAGACATGCAGTTGTTTTTGATTCTTCAATAGACTTATAGGAGGACTTATGCTGTTTTCCCTTTAAACAGGATACACAGTGTTCTTGACACTGGTATACTTTTAAGGGTAGACCTCTGACCAAGCCCATTTTTGTGACTTTATTTATGGTTTTAAAGTTCACATGGCCAAGTCTCATGTGCCAGAGATCAGTTTCTGAAGTTGATGCCCTTGAGAAGAAACAGGCAGTGTTGTTCAGTACTTTGTCTTTTTCAATGTCCACTACATAGACATTGCCACATCTTTTGGCTATTAACAAAGTATGATCTTCAATGATCTTCTCTATCAACTTCTGGCCTTCTGGTGATATGATCTTGCATGTTGTCTTTGTGAAAAAGGAAGAATAACCTTTATCACAGATTTGTGACACACTCAGCAAGTTGTACTCAAGGTTTTCAACCAGATTGACCTTGTCAAACTATATTTTGCCAGAGGAGACATTGCCATGTCCTAGCACATATCCCTTAGCATTGTTCCCAAAGGATACAGATCCATCTCTTTGACTGATAAAATTATTTATCAGGTATCTGCATCCTGTCATGTGCATTGAGCCTCCACTCTCTACATACCAAATGCTATTTAAGCCTCTTGAAACTCTCTGCACAAGATAGCAAATCAGTTTGATTTAGGAACCCAAGCCAGTTTGGCTTTGGGTTTGCTCTTGAGAACATTTACAGTTTGTTCTTGACCAAGTTTAGAAATCCATGTCTTTTTGGCAATGGATTTTGCATTAAGAACAATGGTTGTATCCTTTTGAGGACCACCATCAACTTTGGTCATCAGTAGTTGTACCAAGTTCATAAGATCTTTAATCTCAGCAGTTTGTGAAACTGCTGATGATTCAGGTCTAACTACTGAAAGAGAATTTTGAGAAAAAGACTTTTGTTGAGATTTTGTCTTTTTCTGAGAAAAGGTTTTTGCTGGTTGTTGTTTCTTGGGAGAAAAATTTTTTACATAATCATTTTTGATTCGTTTCCCCACAACCAGTTGTTGATTTTTCTTATTGAACTGAATACCTTTTCTATATCTGCAAAAATTCTGTTTTGTGGTTGAACAGACCACAAATTTCACATTCTTTTGTCTTTTCTTTCAAAGACAAGTTTCTGACAGTTTTGATTGGTTTTAGGTCATCAGTAGTTTTCAGGTTCTCAACTCCTGATATAGTTGAAACTACTGATGGCTTAAAGTTAGATTTAATCAGAAGAACTTTCTTTGTGTGACTTTAGAAAGTTTTCATGGAAAGAAGTGCATTCTTCCTCTTCAGAGGTTTCACCTGAAACAATTTTTCTCCCATCTTCAGTAGTTTTGGGAGAGAAATCTGTTGGTGTTTCAGTATGATTGTACCCTATGCCAAACCTAACATTTGAAGCACTTTGTTTGTTTAGCAATAGTTGGTACCCCTTACAAGATTCCACCCATTTTTCACATGTGACCTTGGTGTCAGCAAGCTCTTGTCTGACATTCCCTAGGTCATTAATCATGATTTTAATTTGTGCTTGGGTTTCAATAGCAGAGTTAGATAATTTAGAAACTTCTTTTGTTTTTGCAGAAAGTTTTCTTTCTAAATCACATTTCATCTGAGTGAATTTTCTCTCAGAATCATTTGCTTTTCCTTGTAAGTGCACATTTGTCTCTCTTATGAGAGCAAAAGATTCTTTGCATGAATTTGAGCATAGTTTAGTCAAAGATTCTTTTGATACCTGTGACAAGGCAGATTTTGAGGAGCATCCCTCAAATGCCATTAAGGCAAAGTTCTTTCTGCCATTGTCAGGCTCTCCCCAGTTGATGTCAAACATTTTGTTGTCTGCATCAGGATTGCACTCTGTGGTGTCAAAAGGAAGACTGCTCCAGTCAACATACCCTAAAGTAAATAAACTTTGTTGAGAGGGTTGTTGTTGCTGTGGAGGTTGTTCAGCAGCTGGAAAGGGAGGGATTGATTGTTGGCTCTGCATCTGTTGAGCAGGCATCTGTACATATTGTACTTGTGGCACATATTGGTGTTGTGGAGCTTGTGCCTGTACAAAATGTGCACTCCCTTGTGTTCCGTTATTCCTGTTATAATTGGGGTTAAAATTGTTTCCAGACTGAGATTGGTTAAAGCCAGAGCTTCTACATTCTCTAGCAAAGTGTCCCAACTTTTGACACTTGTGACATCTAAGTTTAGATTTGTCAAAACCAATTTTTGTAGAACTGTTAAGTCCTGGAAACTTCCTTCCTGACCTTTTGTAAAATTTATTTGTTTTCAAACTTAACATGGCCAGTTGGTGCAAAATATCCATTTCTTCTAGGTCATCACTGCTGAAACTATTTAAGTCATCCATGATAAAACACATGTTATCAGCAGTTTGACCAAAGTCATTATTGTCATAACCTGAGAATGATCTTCAGATGAGATCCCAACAGTTATGTCAATGTGGTCAAAAGATCCAAAACTATTTGAACAAGTTGGTGAGTCTTGTCCCAATAGTGCTGTACTACCTGGTAGATAGTCATCAGCAGTTTTGCCAGAATTTTGTAACTTTTTCTTTTGATCAATTTCTCTCTCAAAAGTAAGTAATCTCCCATGAAGTTTTGTAAGAGTGAGGGAGCTAAAGTCTGGTGAAGATCTTAAGACTATTGAGTATGTTTCCCATTTATCAGGTAAAGACCTTAAAAATGTATGAAGCATAGATACAGTTGTATAGGTCTGACCATTTAGTTTTAGCTCAGATATTAATGAGGAAAATCTTTCAAATTGTTGTGTTAAAGTTTCCCCATTAATGTGAGCAAAAGTTTCATACTGTTGAGCCAAGATTTCCCTGGTGTTGGCAATCACCTCTTCGGTTCCTCCAAACTGTTCTTTTAGGCAGTCCCAAAGCTCTTTGGCACTATCACAATGTAATAGGCCAGAGTAGATTTCATTTGGGAGTGCCATTGCCAACATAGAAAAAGCTTTTGCATCAAGCTCAAGTTTTAGGAAATCATCATCAGTATAGTCTTTTGGTTCTTTTGGAATCTCTTCTTTAGTTTCAAGATTTATATTTACTGGTTTATGAGGACCATATATCACAGATCTCCAACAACCTGTGTTGGTCTGTGATAAGGTATGTGCCATTCTCTTTTGCCATATGTTATATTCATTTCTTACAAGCATGGCAGGTTTAGTAGCAGAACCAGTATTATGAGGATCCATTTTAAAGAGTATTGATTTGTCAAATATCTCTTAAAGTGATGGATGTTGATAAAAGTGAGCTTATAATCCTTTATTGAATATCAATAAGAGCCTGTGTCTAATTCTCAATGTGTTAGATTGATATGTGATCAGATAAACCAGTGCTCTGATACCAATTTTTGGATCAGTATATTGCTCTTTTGTTTGAACTTGCTAGTTGACACTTAAGTGTTTAGCAAGTTCTTGATGAGTGATAGCACAGCGGAATGTTATAAGTTTAAAGCTACACTTATCAACAGGAGTTATTACTCCCCCTGGATTCAAGAACAAATAAATGATAAGTATTTATTAAGAATCTAAGTATTGAATGAGAATGAAACAATTTGACAGATTCTCAATAAACATGAAATGGAAATAACAATAATAAGTGTTGAAGGATTTCTTGTATTAAAATCAATGTCTAAAACAGAGGGATGAACCCTTCTATTTATAGACGTTACAAATACATGAACCTTGCCAAAAAGCAAGTTCAGAAACAAGTTGCAACAAGTTGCAGTCTTGGAACTTGTACATAAAGCAAAAAGAAATACTAAAGTAATAAACTACTGATATACAAAGGCGGTGGAAAAGATCTTCATGTAAGTACTGATGAATGATAAACTACTGATGAGTAGTTTGTCTTCAGTAGTTCTTCAGTAAAAGTGTCTGGTTTGAACTTCAGAACTTCTGATGACTTTTCTTCTTCAGCACTTCTGAATCTCTTCTTCAGCAGTTTGATCCTTCTTCTTCAGCAGTTCTATACTTAGAGTATTTTGACAGAAGTGAATTAGACTAAGGTTTGCAAAAGTGGTTTCACCAATCCTTTTTGTCCTAACAAAGAGAAACACTGACACCTGAACAGCTTCAAACTGCTGCAGCCTTAGAACAAGTTGCTGAGTTAAAGAGGGCCGAGAGAAAGAAAAGGAGAGAACAGTTACCTCAGTCTAAGATTCCTCATGTGATGACTGAGGACAATATTGAGCAAGAGGTGATCTTGGAGTCTATCTTCGGGGCAGAAGAACAACCAGGGCCATCCACAACTGCTGCTCCAGCCCCCAAAGCACCAGCTCAACGGCCAGCTGAACCATCCTCCTTAGCTCCTGCTTCACCACGTCGCAAACCGGTGCATCAGGAACTGTATGAGAAGCTAGTCAAAGAGGTTGGAAAGACAGTTGCCAGGGAGATCTGTACCCTGAAAAGTGATGTGCATAACAATCAAGAGATCAGAAAGAAAGTCAAGAAGCTCAAGCACAAGAACAGGAATATGGAGAAAATCATCAAGGATCAACGATACCTGATCAAGTTTCAGAATCAGGTTCAGATGAAAATGTTTGACATGTTCCAAGAATGGAAGCAACAGCAGACTGGTGCTCCTAGCACAACATTCGATGAGGTATTTGATTTCGGGAAATTTCTGGAGGAAGAGAAAGAGAAAGAAAGAATTGCTGATTAAAGTGAGGTGGACGAGATTAGTGAAGATGAGATGCCCGATAGGTTTGTGGAGATGGGAATGGAAGAAGAAATAGTATGCGAGACGTCAAATGGCCATAAGTTGGATCCTGAAAGATCAACTTGGTCTCCTAGAAGGCCCATCACCATTCCAGCCCTGCATCAAAACAGCCATCACACCAGGGAAGCTCATAAGGAGAGGATTATCTCCTGGAAGTATGACGAGGAGAAAAGGTTGTTTGCGGTGAAGAGACGAGGGGGAGTGATACGGTACTTCAAAGGCCGACAGGAACAGAAGTCTCTTCCTCGTTGGGATATCAGGGAACTGAGTAGAGCCCCATTCATCAACCGCACAAATGACACCACGGGGACCATGCTTGATTGGTTTATAAAGAAGGAGTGTGAGACCGACTTCCAAATCTTCAAGCCGCAGAAACCGAGGAGACAGATATCCAAGAAATGAATCGATCCAACAACAAGACAAGGCATGATAACTTATGTGATTGACCCTCCTTAGGTCGTAACACGAGTTCCTATTCGATATGAGCTTCCAGTTATGCTGAGGGATTTTAAGAAGTGGTTTTATGACAGCAATACTAGTGAAGCGGTCATCAATTTGCAGGACGATTCGAAAGCTATGAGGATCCTGGATCCGGTAGATGTGTTTGCTCTTAATCTATCGGATCTGAATATACTCTTCGCGAATCAAATCAATGTAGGTGCTAGAAATGTCCTGTTTGAAGAAGCGGTGCTATTCAGGAGAGCTGTGGATCGGGCTATGAATCTGAAAAAGGAGTTGCTTGATATAGTTGACAGGATCAATGCCTTAGACAAAGAAAAAGTAGAAAGGGAGAAAGCTGCCCAAGCTGTTGCTGCTGCTGCTGCAGAAGTTACTCAACCTGAAGCCGAGACTACTTCAGAGGTACAGACACAAGATCCTACAACAATAGCTGATCCGGAAAGACCTGCTACAAAATCTACTCAAGCTCCTCCAGTGGTTGAAGAAGATCCGGTCGCCCTGTACATTCAAGACCCCCCAGAACAGGATGAGGGGGAGCACAACGATGTTGAGATTGATTGAAGATGAAAGAACTGGTAGCTTTGGTCTAGGGGGAGTATTGTTGGGTTATATTGAGACCACAGTTACCGGATCATAGACTTTTGGTGGCTTGTTGTATAGTTTGATAGTTAAAGGGCTAATTATATAATTAACACAAAGTATTGTGGTGAAAACCCTAGGCTGCGCACTTAAGGGACGGGCCCTGCGCACTTGTGTTAAGTGCGCAGGCCCATCTGCCTGCCTATATAAGAAATGTGTGTGTGCAGCTCTAGGGTTAGGGTTTTTGGTTAATCTTTGTAGCACAAGATTGAACGGTGCGTACTTGTATGTATTTCATGGTGTTTCAATGACAAATCAGTAATGAAATCATGTTCTTATTCATCTTGTGTGTCGGTGTTTATCATATTCATCTAGTTTCTTTGTTGTAGAAGATTAATCACTTAAAACACCTAATCCATAGGTGTTTCTAAGTGATAACAATCTCTTGCACTTAACAAGATCTAGCATTTGGTACTTACATTTTATTAATATTAAATGATTAGATGCTCCATGAAAATTTTCACCTTACCACTACACCCCATCCTAATTTAAATCCCTTGATGGTCGCACATGCCACGTGTCAATTAATGCTCCATGGTCTTGAAATTTTTCACCTTACCATTACACATTGTCTAAGGAGCTGTTTGGTTGATTAAATGTTGAATCATTAAGAGACCTGAATGGTTAAGAGGCTTTGAATGATTAAGTGCTGAATGGTTCAGCTACGCACCAAGTCTAAATGGTTCAGCTCTTAACCATTCTAGTCAGAGTTTTTTTTTTTTTAAGTTGAAACAAACAGTCTAAATGCTGAACTATTCAGAGCTGAATGGTTCATAGCCCCACTAAGACTAAGAGGCTATCAGAACCTAAGTAATAACTAAATAAGTTTGTTTAATTCACACATAGAACATAGTTGAAAAAGAACATATATGGTGGAATAAAAACATTAAACAAAACCCAAACCCTCCGTTAACGTATTTTGTCCAACCAGTTTGATTGTCCAATTCTCGTGTTTAAACCGCCTATATGTATGATTCCATGTTTCATATATGTAGGCCCTAAAAGAGATACGGAGAGTGTTCTTATATATAATAATTTGAAAATATAGTCAAAGTTATATGCTGTTTTCTTTGCCTAACCACGAGACCTATTTAGATATTTTACTTGAGTCACCCAAAAATTTACTTTCGATCATTGCTATACGGATTCTTTAAAGTATCATTCTTCTCTTTTACCTATATAGGGTTACTCTTATTAGAAGAAGCATGAGCATTATTGTTGGCACCAGTCAACCGTTTATGGCAATAGGAGCAGGGAAGACGGACCAAGAAGAAGAGATAATTAGAGACAAATCGCAACAAGATGATGATCATGAAAACGAAACTGTGATGCCCGGATTTAGGTTTCATCCAACAGAGGAAGAGCTTGTCGAGTTCTACCTTCGCCGAAAGGTAGAGGGCAAGAAATTCAACGTTGAGCTCATCACTTTACTTGATCTTTACAGATACGACCCGTGGGAACTTCCTGGTATAGATTTACCTTACTTGATTTAGTGAAAGCATAACTGCTTGTATTTTCATCGCTTTTTTCTACTTATAATTTCTATAATTCCATCACAAAATTCGATTTGAGTTCTTCTAGCTTCTTCCAGCTAGCTAGTGTGAATTGAGGGTGTTAGGTATATACATGCGATAATATGCTCCCTAGATTGTGCAATTTATGTGTCGATCTGTTTTTCTTTTTCTTTGGGTGAGTTAGTTTCATATCTTTTGTTTGTTCGAAACTTCATTCATAGATATTACTCAATTTCCAGTTTCAAAAATTCAATTTCTTGCTTTGTAACTAGTGTTTAAATATGTATAGTTTGGCCCTCAAATTATACCCAATTTTGTATCCTGACCTATAATCAAACTATTTTGTTCTTGAAACTAGCTCAAGAAATAAACAAGTATAGATGCCATTGATTGATGAGATTTTGTTTTACAAATTAAATGGTTTCAGCTTTAGCATGAATAGGGGAGAAAGAATGGTTTTTCTATGTACCAAGAGATAGAAAGTACCGCAACGGGGATAGACCTAACCGAGTGACAACTTCAGGCTACTGGAAAGACACCGGAGCTGATCGAATGGTCCGAACCGATGACTTCAAATCAATCGGATTAAAGAAAACACTTGTTTTTTACTCTGGAAAAGCTCCGAAAGGAATTCGGAGTTGTTGGATCCTGAATGAATATAGATTACCTCAACATGAGTTCCAAAGATTGCAAAAGGTTGGTAGCGTTCTCTCTAAATTCTAGATTTCCAAGATCGACTACTATTCTTTAGATCATTAGATATAGCATTTGCATACCAAACACTTTCAACTTAATTTTTATAAAAAGAAGTGACGGCCGGGAACAATAATATGTACTTTGAACGTCACTGAATAAGGCATAAACTTATCTATATCAATGCCACCGCTAGTTTTAAATGCATAATTCTATCTAAATCACCGCAAGCTTTAAATACTTGCAATTTTATATATTTTTTATTCCTTCTTAATTAATGACTAACACACACCTTAAAAATTCTAATTCTAAAACCACTCTTTTGTTTATCACAAGACCACCGGAAAAATGAAACATTTCCAATAACCTTTGTCAAAAACATGATATCAAAACTTTACTAGACTTTATTAATCCCAAACCAAAAGATTACACCCAAGAAATATTCAAAAAACAACAAAAACAAACTCACTTTCTACCTCACAATACTCTCTGATCACAAGATCACTATCACCAAATACAAAGGACAGATTACACAAATGAATATTAGGAACAAGATGTTCTCTGATCAAATCTAACCCTAGATGAACAATGAGAGAGATGAAGTACAAAAGAAAACGAGTAATAATATTTGGATTTCAATAATGTTACGAGAGAGAGAGAGAGAGAGAGAGAGAGAGACCCCTTTTATATCCCAGCTGACAAACATATCTTGGGATTCGTGTGTAACTGATCCGAGCCATTGATAGAAAACACAAATCTCTCACAACCGTTGATTTGTAACAACCAGGCCAACTTGTGGACTTTAATAAGATGGGCCTCTAATGATAATAGACTTTAGGTTATTGGGCTAAATATTATATATGACATAACACAAAATCTGAGCCCAATAACTTAATAATGCTTGTACAAATCTTCTGAACTTTGACCATCTAGACTTCGAGCAAGTATCAACCATTCCAGGACATCTCAACACTTTAGCACCATCTCCATGCCATCCATACACGTCAGGTTCCACGTCAGATGATCATCAAACCTGAAAACATACTTATGCAACATTCAAGTAACATATTTATACAAAATGACCCATTTGGTTAATAAATTGAAGTGTCATGTATATCATTTGAACACCCCCCCTACAATTTAATAAACAAAGGGATCTTCTAACTTCAACAACTTGCACATTTCCTCATGACTACCAACACCAAGTCCTTTTGTCAATATATCAGCAACCTGCTGATCAGAACTTATGATTTGTTTTATCAAAAAACACTGGATTAGATGCAATAGATAGAGCAGCACTATTGTCACAAAACAGTTTAACAGGTAATTTCACCTCAATTTTTAACTCAGTCAATAGATTTTTTAACCATAAAACCTCAGATGCAGCTGTGCACATTGCTCTAAATTCTGCTTCTGCAGATGGCCTAGCATTTGTAGATTGCTTCTTACTTTTCCAGGATACAAGAGACTCTCCTAGGAATACACAGAAGCTAGTCACTGATTTTCTGGTGAGTGTACATTTTGCCTAGTCAGAATCTGAATAGGCAATGAGATCAAACTGTAAACTTTTCTTAAAGGAAATTCCTTTTCCAGGTGCCATTTTCAAATATCTTAACAACCTTAAGGCTATCCTTGAATGACCAACAGTTGGACTATGCATAAACTAGCTTAAATAATGAACGGCATAAGATATATCTGCTCGTGTATGAGACAGATATATCAATTTTCCCACAGCGGTCCTTCAAAGGAATAACCTCAAGACCTAAGAAATATTTTAATTCTCCTAGGTCTTTAATCAGGAATTTTTCTTTAAGACATTTCTTGACCTCATTTATTTCATCTATACTATCACCAGTCAAAACTATATCATCTACATACACAAGTAATAACACAGAAGTGGATTTAGATATTCTAACAAACAAGGAATAGTCACATTTACTTTGTGAAAAACCTAGATTAATCTAAACACTCACAAGTTTCTCATTCCACATCCTAGGGGCCTATTTCAGCCCATATAAAGACTTATTTAAATTGCACACTTTGGTTTCATTTTCAGAAAAATATCCTTCTGGTAAGCTCATATATACATCCTCATTAAGATCACCATAAAGAAATGCATTGTTAATGTCTAGTTTGAACAATTTCCAGCTGTTTTGAACAGCTATAGACATTACAATTTTAATAGTAACAAATTTCACAACAGGAGAGAATTTTTCATTAAAATCAATACCCTCCTTTTGACTATAACCCTTAGCAACAAGCCTAGCCTTGAACCTTTCTATTTCACCACTAGACCTATGCTTGATCTTGTAGATCCATTTACATCCTACTAAACTTCTTCCCTTAGGAAGATCTACTAAAGACCAATTATTGTTCCTATTCAAGGCTTCTATTTCATCATTCATTGCATTGACCCAATTAGGATCATGCACATCTTGTTTATATGTTTTGGGTTCAACAATTTTATTTAACATACTTGCAAACACTTTGCTTTCACAAGTTAGATTAGCATGATTAACTGACCTTTCTATACCATACTTAACTATCCCTTCTACGACAAAATCATCAAGTTTCTTAGGCATGGATGTTCCCCTAGAGCCTTTTCTAACAATTTGCATTAATGAGTCATTGCCCTCAGAACTGGAATTATTTTTACATTCAGTCCTCACATGACCAGCCTTGTCAACACCTTTGTCTTTATCAGGACTCTGTGATTCTGAGGAACCACTTGTCTTAATATTTACAAAGGTGGACTGATATGATTCATGTGTCCCTGAATCACCTTTACCTGAGCCCCTTCCTTCATCATTGGGCTCTTCAGGATAATTGTGTGTTTGTGTTTCTTGTTCATAATCATTGAAAAAGTTTAAAGAGTCTACATTAACTATGTTATTATCATTATATCTTTGAAAAACCTCTTTTTCTTTAAAAGCAAATATTGTTTCATAAAACTTTACATCTCTTGAATAAGAGATGGTTTTTGATTCTAAACTATAAACCTTATATCCTTTTTTCTCATTTGAATATCCAATGAAAACACATTTTTCAGCCCTTTTACTTAATTTGTTAGACTCATTTAAAACAATTGAGAAACACAAACGCCCAAATACTTTTAAGTGACCTAGGAAGGGTTCAAAACCAAACATAAGCTCATAGGGGTCTTGCCATCCAAAACAGAAGAAGGGGTCTTATTGATTAAGTAGACAGCAGTTAATACACACTCAGACCAAAATCTAACAGGTAAATTGCTTTGGAAAAGCAATGACCTAGTGACATTCAATAAGTGCCTATGTTTCCTTTCTGTTATTCCATTCTGTTGAGGCGTGTAGGCATAAGTAGTTTGATGAAAAAGTCCCAAGTTTTTACAATAATTTGACATCTGATTGTTAACAAACTCCAAACCATTGTCACTTCTAAAACACTTAATGGTTTTATTAAACTGGTTTTTTGGTAATGTTAACAAATTCTTGTATATTCTCAAAAACTTCAGATTTATGTTTCATTAAACATACCCAAACAGTTCTGGAATAGTCATCAACTATAGTTAGGAAATATCTAAAACCTTCCCTACTTGGAACCCTATAGGGTCCCCAAACATCTAGATGAATTAGATCTCCTACTGCTAGGGACATATGGTCATTTAATGGAAATGGTTCCCTATGTTGTTTTGCTTTGTGACATATGTCACAAGGCAACTCAGAACCTTTAGGACCAATGGTTCCTACTATTGACTCTAATTTATGAAAAACAACATCAGCAGGATGACCTAATTTAGCATGCCAAAGATCAAATTGTTTATTGGAAAGACCAACCTTATTACACACATATGATCCACCACAGAAATATAAACCCTCAAGTTGACTACCAGTCACCAGGGTTTTCTTTGTTGATAAATCCCGAATATTGCAATTATGTTCATCAAATCCAACAAACAAGTGATTATCTTTTACAAGTTTGTGTACAGAAATTAGATTAACACAATATTCAGGAACAACAAAGACATCTTGTAACACAACATTGTTACCAAGTTTTAAGGTTCTAATTTTAGTTACCAAAGCATTTGTACCATTAGGGTGCTTGACTTGTATTTTTAAATCAGAAACATCAATGTAATCAGATGGTTCATGTTCACTAGTAACCATGTGTTGGTTTGCTCCTTAATCTATTGTCCAACCCACCCTAACCTTATTCCCAGTAACATTAAAACAAAAAATAGGTTTAACACATGAACTTGCCCAAAAAAGATGATTGAACATACTACCTGAAACATTATGAATCTGATGAGGGTCTACACTGTTATTAGAGATCAAACTTAAGAGTTTAGACACCTGCTCACTAGTCAAAGAAGAAATATGAACATCAGGTTTATCACTACTAACATTATTAACATTTGCTTTCCTATTGTGCATACCCCTGGCCTTAGCCCATGAAGGATACCCAATCAGCTGAAAACACTTATCTGCTGAGTGCCCAGTCTTGTTACAATGTGCATATTGAGGTGTTTGACCTACTATTTTATCACTTCTATTACTAGTGTCAAGGGACTGATTTGTTTTAACAAAAAAACTAATAGATTGTCCTTTCTTAGAATTACCACTTGAATTCCTATGGGATTCCTCCCTTGACACTATTGCAAAAGCCGCTTTAACAGTTGGTAAAACATCTTTAATCAATAAACTTGTCCTAATAGGTTGGTATACACTATCATATCCCATAAGAAACTACATTAACTTGATCATACTACTAAAATTATTAAATTCTCTAGTAGCATTACATGTATAAGCAGGTAATTGCAAAATCTGATCAAGTTGTTTCCACATAATGTTTAGTTTATGATAATATTCAGCCACAGTCTTACCAGTTTGATTAAATGAATTTATTTTTTTAATACAAATCAAACACAACAGAACCATCAACTTTGTCATAAGTTTCCTTAAGTTCAGCCCACACATCACTAGCTGACTTAGAAAACACATGACCCATATATAAATCCTCACTAATTGAATTGAGAATCCAAGTTAACACAATTGAGTTACATCTATCCCATTGTCTAGCAAGGACATTGTTGGTTTCAGATTTAATATAGGTTTTATCAATGAAACCCCATTTGTTCTTAACTTGTAAAGCTAGCGTCAAAGCATTTGACCATACAAAGTAGTTTTCTGAACCTTTAAGTTTGATAGTTATTATAGTCAGAGTTTGATAGTTATTATAGTCAGATTTCTAGAACCAGATGGATGTAAATACAAAGGGTCACTAGCATCTAGTTTACTTATCAAGGTCTTATTATGGTTTATAATTGCACCCCCACCACCACAACTAGCAGGGTCACCCCCACTAGTGGAAGCAGGATTGGGATTCACATTATCACCCATACCAATCAATGAAACAAAGAACACAAACAGAACAACTAACAATCAACACACCAGATTTACACACAACAAAATAAGAAACAAGAACACACAATCAATCAACAATAACAATCAAAAAATTATATCCAAAACTAGACACAGGCGAAGCCAAGCCAGTGATCCAGATCAGTGGTTCCTCTCAGGGGTCCCACCGCAGGTCTTAATTTGGGAGCCTCTAGACCTAGACAGACAGACTCAATCAAAATCAACCAAATACTGAGCCAACTCTGGCCCCCCTAACCCGGACAATTCTCCTAGACACAACAATACAAAGTAAGGAGAATGGAATGATCTCACTAAGGGGTTTTCCCAAGTTAGGGTTCGCCACAAACTCGTAATACTTAACCTACACTTAGGGTTAAGTATCAGAGAATAAAGAAAACCAGTAATATCTCGATCCAAGCTATCACCAACTTAATCTAGATCCAAAACCTTCTTGAATCACAATCAATAGTGTACAGCGGAAGAACAAACCTAGATCTACAATTAGATCGAGACAAAATCCCCAAATCAATCAATATCAGGATACGATCTAGAACCTATGGCTCTGATACCATGTCAAAAACATGATATCAAAACATTACTAGACTTTATTAATCCCAAACCAAAAGATTAGACCCAAGAAATATTCAAGAACAACAAAAACAAATTCACTTTCTACCTCACAATGCTCTCTGATCACAAGATCACTGTCACCTAATACAAAGGACAAATTACACAAACGAATATCAGGAACAAGATGTTCTCTGATCAAATCTAACCCTATATTAACAATGAGAGAGATGAAGTACAAAAGAAAACGAGTAATAATATCTGGATTTCAATCATGTTACGAGAGAGAGAGAGAGAGAGAGAGAGAGACCCCTTTTATATCCCAACTGACAAACATATCTCGGGATCCATGTGCAACTAATCTGAGCCATTGAGAGAAAACACAAATCTCTCACAACCGTTGATTTGTAACAACCATGCCAACTTGTGGACTTTAATAAGATGGGCCTCTAATGATAATGGACTTCAGGTTATTGGGCTAAATATAATATATGACATAACACACAATCTGAGCCCAATAACTTAATAATGTTTGTACAAATCTTCTGAACTTTGACCATCTAGACTTAGAGCATGTATCAACCATTCCAGGAAATCTCAACACTTTAGCACCATTTCCATGTCATCCATACGCGTCAGATTCCACGTCAGATGATCATCAAACATGCAAACATACTTATGCAACATATTCAAGTAACATATTTATACAAAATGACCCATTTGGTTAATACTATATACTATATACTTTGCTATTACATAAATTCATGTTTATTTAATTAATAAATATTATGATTAGGGTTGTGAAAAAATAGAACTACGTATGGAGGCCGGAGAAAATTAGGTATGGAGCTCGGCTTTGATATTATAATGATTTGTATATATATCATGTACCTTCTATAAACAATTTAAAGTGGTACATTTTTTAATAGTTAATCTTATTCCTCTACTTTTACACTAGCTAATGTTAGGTATTGAACTTATGATCTCCCCTCTAAGAGGCATATGCCTCTAACAAATGTGGCAATGTGCTCTATGTTGGCATTCAAAGAAAAGCTGAGACACCCTACTGGATAATCTTAGTGGGTAAATCCTAATCCTCTTAAGTTTTAACACTATGAAAGCATGATTGAAGAATTTATTTGTTTGTAGGTTGAGATATCTTTGTGTAAGGTTCACAAGCGAACTGGAGTAGAAAGTTATCCATCTCTACCAAGAACTCTCCAAACAACAGGAACTACCTCAAGACCCTTGAATTATGATCATAAGAAGCGCCGACACTGTCACACCCTAAAATTTCCACTGCGGGGTTTATACCGCGAGGCGCATGACATACCAGGATCCCATAGCCATAAGTCATATGAACGAACTCTAAATGCCCAAACCATTTAGTTCGTTTTCAAAAACCCAGCTTAGTTAGGCTGCGGAAGCGTAAACCAAATGTAAACCTTTTAAAACCATGCGCAAAACAACGCGCCCAAATTAAAACCATACGAAAGAAAATGTAAAAGCATGATATATAATTTAAGTGTATGCCCAAGACCCCAAATGTAGTGAAGTGTGCAGTGCTTTCTAATCGTGGCACCGGAAGCTAACTACCTGCAAAAGCATGTATATCGTGGGTCAACAAACAATGTTGGTGAGTTCACTAAGTAAAGAAAATGAGTAAGTAAATGCGCTGGTTTCCAAAACCACGTAACCAAGTAAAAGCGTAGGTCCTCCAGACCAAAATGTTCAAGTATCATCAGTTTAAGCGTGTTAGGAGTAGCTAACCCACTCAGTGTAACTAAATAGAATTATTGGGACACCTTCAGTAATGTAATAGTTTGCCTCAATAACTGGTGTCTATCAACACCAGTTCTCAAATGTGGTCAGAAGTTCATGCCCGTGCCTCAAGCACCTCAGACATGAGGTTGTTGCACAACCTAATAGCGCTATCAACTAATACCCCGCTCGCCTCCAGCGATTAACCCAATAATATGCAAGGACTTTCCAAAATGATAGAGTGTTTAGTTTACAAAGGACCAATAAGTTTTAAACTGATCAAAAACCCGATCCACACAAGGAATCGTAAAACCGACCCACACAAGGAGTCAAAACCCGACCCACGCAAGGAGTCAAAGCATCTCATAACCCGAGATGTAAAAGTAGTCCCAAACCGGACTAGAAAACGTTTTGTAAGTTGTCTCAAACCCGAGACGCATGCTTTTGAGAAAAGAGTAGTGAAACTCACCTTAGGTTGCACGCGAATGATCCAAATCCCTCAAACAGTAACGAGCTACCGACTCCCTGTTACAAGTGTCACTAGGTGAGTATATGTGCATACCAACACATCATGTAACTTGATTGTCCGAAACTTCTAAAGTTTCAAATCGTGTAATGACGCCTAGTGACTCTACATGCACAAGTAAGTCCTACGTATCCCGTTGGTGATCATAATGATTATTGTCAGTTTTATACCTTATACACATCTCCTATAAGTATTCATATAAGTTCATGTCAAATACATATCATATACGACTCCAAATAGTCACATAAACACATAATACACAATCTGCGTTTTTAGGACAGATTGTGCGCCACGAAAACTAATTTATTTAAAATACCAAATCAATGAATTAAACTCCCAAATTTTTACTGAATATTCTTTGGGATTTATTAAATAACCCATATTTTTGTTTTGTCGTAAAACCAAACACAAAAATTATTAAAATTCATACAACACAACTATGTCCAGAAACTTTCCACAACAGGTCAGTTTAGTAGAAAAATTCCCAAAAATTGTGTATTCACCCAAACGATGTGAATCCACTTGAAAAGCCAAATGTTTCCAATATTGACCTCCTGTCAAAATTTCATAACTTAATTGTTTGTAAAACTTGAGTTATACCCGTTTAAAGTTGATTCAATTTATAACTCCGAAATTCTGATATGATCTTTAATCAAATAAAATTCCAAAAACATATCAAACGACATCCAAATCAGATGATTTTGCCCATTCTAAAAAGCTGAGACCATGTACAATCCATTCATGTAAACAATTGGTCAAAAAAACCAATTTAAGATCAAGATACAGCCCCTACAAAACACCCTAATGAATCTGCCAGAAACTGAAACTTGCTCCCCAAGTTATTCGCAAACCCTAATCATACATAAAAATCTCTAATACATGCATAACTCATATTATTCTGATTAAACACATATATAATCATGTAAAAACCCTAATTATGATTACTAACAACCATCATCATCATCAATACACAATGAACATTCAAGAACTCCTACTAACATGTGTTATGCGATTTATATGTATGCATGCCTTATGATTTTTAAACTTTTTAATCATTAATAACCATCATAATATATGTAAAGATTATACCTTTCAAAGAAAGAGTCCTCAAAGCCTAAAGATTGCACCACAACAAGCTTGAGGGAATGAGTAGGATTGATGTTTGTTAAAAATCAAAGGGTAGGGGATGGGGGTGGGTTCACGGCGCAACAAGGGAGAAAGGGGTAGGGTTTTTTTTTTGTCTCCTAATTATAAGAGGGCTTGGCTTGTTCCCCAAGCAATTGGGTATTAGGGCCCCTTTTAGTCCATTAACTGGACCCATTAGTCATGTTCTAGTCCAATACCGGGCCCGATGATATTAATCACCCTAAATTGCATAAAATCTATTGTTTTTATTATTTCATAACATATCAATCATAAGGTTCACGTAACTTGCATGGTATACATATTAATTCCTAGTCAAGAGATAATTCACATTAGCATGTACTCCACACAAACATGTAACACTACGTCCATCAGAATTCTATTGTGCTTATTATTATGCTTGCCAGATTAATCACCAACGTTCGGGATGCAGGACTCGTGTGTGAGACAGAACAAGGTTTTTCCTACTTATAACCTATGTTAAGCCTACTTAACTAACCCTAGTTAAGTATTTGATCACTGTGAATATGCAAGTTAACTAGAGTTCAGTAAAAAGTGTTAACCTGAAAATGCGGGGTATCACAGACACTCGCAGAATTCAGCAAGTTTCCACTGTTTTGAGGCCCAATCTTCTCATCATAATGAAACCAAAATCCATGATATAAGTAGTGGCACCACAACCAACAAAATTGTTAAAAGTGGTATCAGCCTCACGAACCCTATCAACTCCTCATACAACAATAACACTGTCTCAACCATATTCCCTAACGTGGATGATCTACATATAATTTTAAGCTCCCAACAAGTTCTAGACAATTGCCCACATTCTCATCTTTCTACTATGGACAATTTTGTTTACTTTAGCCAACGTCCTAATACCTCTGCAAATAATTTGTTCAAGCAACCACAACCACAATTACAACTAGAAATGCAGCCTAACTTGCTTTTTGCTTCTAATCACATGCTTAGGGGAGTTGAAAGAACATTTCCGGATAGACTTTTGGAATGGAATTCAATGTTGAGTGAAGAAAGCAAAGATTTCATCGACCCTTTTGAGTAATTTTGCTATGTACTAAAGTTTCAAAGTAAAAACTTAACAGCATTAATCATGTCATATTTAGGATCTCTAAGCTAATTGTCAAATTAAGTGAAAAAAATGACAAATTGGCACATTAGGGATTATTGAATTTGAGGTCATAATAACCTTCCACAGTGAAGTTGATTTTTGTCAACTAAATATGTAACTTTTGTGGTAGGCTAGATGAAAATAGCTCATACGTGCAGGTACATAATTCGGACCTTAGTAATGAATTATCTATAAATTCTAGTGGTAATTTAGTGTCTAATGTATTTATTTTGTTGATTTAACATGCCATTTGTTTTATGATGAACCATTTTCGGATTGATAGAAATAATAGGATAATTAAAATTTTATCTTAACTAAAATATAAAACTACCACTGATGAGTTAATATATCTCAATCAAAATAGGTAATATACGGGAGATTATGCTAGTAAATTGGATTCGAAGAGTAATATAGTCCGGTTACACAAGTGGGCCCTTAAATAAATATAACGCGGTTTGTAATTCACATCTTGGTTTTTTTTCGGTAGTATTAAGGTTACACTTCGGCTTCAAAACCACATCATGTAGCAATCAATTGACCATAAGTGAAATAGAGGTAAATAAATTAAATATTTCTTGGCTGATTTGATGTTTATAGTTCATTGGATTGTGAGAACACATGTGATCACATAAAGAAGTCTTCACATGTTGCGTGGTGCACGAAAGTATTCTAATGAGGGTTGTTGTTGTTGGGATCTAAGAACAACTGATAAAGATTAGGATGAAGGTAATGATCTATATAAACAACATAGAAAAAGAGTAATGATGTTAGCTGAGATCAATTAGATAATGACAACTAACATTCGAAACAATTGAAAGATTCTTAGTTGTTTAATAAACACTTGATGATTTACATACCTATTCGTGTAAAGTAAAAGACTGCTTATACTTAAAACAATTGTTGTCTAAGATATCAGTTGTTCCTTCAAAAACAGTTCTTTATAATCTCTTCGGCACTTTCGTTTTCAGATGTGTTGGCACATGTTGTTTCCTTCAGTCAATTGTTTGTCTTCGGTCGTTTGCCATTCGAATGAACAATAGTTTGTTATGTAAAGTACGCGGATGGCCCCATTCGCTAAATTTTTTATTTTGTTCCTTGCTTTCCAAAAGTACACAGATATAGGGTCCGTGTGGTTTGAACTTTGTAACGCATTTAGTCCTTTAGATTTTTCCAAAAGTACATGAATGGTCCTTGTAGTTTCACTTTGTTACGCATTTAGTCCTTAACTTGGACCTGCAAAATCCTTTAGGTTTATTGGTTGGGGACTAAATATACTACAAAGTGCAAACCATATGAACCATTAGTGTACTTTTGGAAAGCTAGGGACAAACCCAAAATTTTGGTAAACCACATTTACCATCCGTGTACTTTACTCACGGCGTGCTAATATCATTTCAATCATTTTAGAAGAAGGGCTGATCATAGATTAGTTGTTTTTTGTTAACTTGACGTCAAAAATTTTCGATTTGAGTTGCGTTGTAATACCCCAACTGATGACGGAAACATCGGGGTGCCACGTAATGACGATTGTTCAGTAGCTCATGGTAAACAACAAGTCTCAATAATCAGTTTAATTTCAATTAGTTTTAAAAGAAATTTGTACATCAAATGAGAAACACTAAATATAAATCTTCAAGCATGAACTCTAGTCTCCAAGCAATAATAAAACCTGAAACATGTTAGGTTAGAAAATATTTTGGGTCAACAAAAGTTGGTGAGAAATACATAGATTTGTGTAGTGTATCATGAGTATAAAAGTTGTACAATTCAAGTGTCATGGCAATTCTAGTTCACATGTAAAACAAATATTAGGCAATAACATTTGCGTAATTAAACCTTGTGACATGTTTAATATGCTTCATCCCATACGCATATGGTTTACCTGTTTGTGTTTAAGTCTGTGTTTATTGATAACAATCACCCACGTTTCCTCATACCAATGGTCCACCTATCCGGGTCGGGTTGTCAGTCCAATAGATCTATCACTGTGTATCGTCGGCTTGTACGGAGTTAATGATTACGCGTGCCTAATTGTGTCTACCAAAGTATTGTCTAATATATAATATAACATAGAAATCAAATAAGACACGTAAGTTTAAGTGTATAAGTAAAACATGTTTCACCCCAAAAATCATAAAAAAAAGTATAAAAATGGGACTATATAAACTCACCTTGATTGCTAGTCTTTAATATGCTAAACCATTGTAAAATAAAATAGGCAAGATAACGAGGTATTATCCTATTCAAATAAAGGACAATTTCGATTCGGTTCTAAGTGAGTCTATGATGTATAGATGTAAGGTATTCTAGGGTTTCTATTTGGGAATTGAAGATTGTTTATTATTGTTGGGTCAGTTGTTTCATAGTTTGTTCTTGAACAATTAATGTTTCAAAGTAAATGCAGCGAAATAGTAACAATTGTTCTAAGTTAACAATTCACTTTATAGATCAGTAAATGCTCCCCATCAAATGATTAACTAAAGTAGCACACGTGTATATGAGAATCAAAGCAGTAAATGATATAACAGTTGCGAATACTCAAATGGTTCTCATATATTAGAAAAGTTGAAATATGCAATTAAGTGTGTGTGTGTGTGTAACAGATGGTGTGAACACATCTATTTATACATATGTAAACGTATATAAGAAGCATAAGTTTAATATTATAATACTATAATAGGCTGTAGTATTGGTACTTGTGCAAAATATCTATAAAAACTAATATAATACTAAACTGCTGAAGTTCAAGGGAAGTGGGAAGCTTCTATCAGAACTGCTAAAGACCAAATAACTTCTGATGAGTAAATCATCAAAATTGTTCTTCAGGTGTTTGTCTGGTTCACCTTCAGGACTTTACTCTTCAGCACTTTGTTTCAGCTTCAATCTTCATCAGTACGTCCCTTTACTTCTTCCGCACTTTCTATACTTAAACACAATTTGCAGAGAGGATATTAGACCAAGTTTAACAGGTTTGTCAATCCTCTTTGACCCAACAATCTCCCACGGACTGATGAAGCCAAAACCTTATCTAATCTTTATTTAAATCCTCCTCTTCTTCTGCAGTCAAGGATCCTCCCTATTTCTTTGACCATGGACATCTTGAGTTCCCTGACTTGTTGTCCAGTGAGGAATGGTCACTGATCTGGTTCAAGATATTGAACTGTAAGTAAATCTTCTGATGAAAGGTTGTTCAGTTCACTCTTGTGTTTCAGGACTTTGTATGACATACATATCTTCTCTTTCCAGGAAGATAGCATTTGACTTGTGGGTGAAGGACCATTTCACAATCTTGAATTTGGACTTATCAAAATCCATCTTGTAAGGTATGGTACCCTTTTCTTGGTTTATATATAGGCCTGATGATTGAGGTTGGGCTTATATTTGAGCAAGAATCAAGTTTGATTTTCTTCTATGTTCAACTTATAGAACACTAGGAGTATCACTAGGAATAGGAATGTGATGTTCAGTGATCACCTTGGTTTTGTTTTTGGTCAATGATGGACTGTTTCAGTTGATATGCAAAGGTGGTTGGATCCCTATCGTGGATTATCAGAGGTTGTATCTTCATATGACAAGCCTTGATCAATAATCTGGTAGCCTTCTAGAAGTATCATCTTAAAGTCTTTTTTGACTTGTTCCTCTGACTTCTTTTGTTTCTTAGCAGCAGGCTTTGAAGTTGGTTTTCTTGCAGGATCAGAAGTTTGAGAAACTTCTGATGGTTTGAACTTCTCAGGATTAGATTTCTGCAAAGCCTTGAATCTTTTATAAGTATCATTCAAATCAGCTTCTTTCCATCTTGATAACAGAGCCTTTGTGCCATAGTCAATGGCTGTCAATTCCTCTATTATCTGAGCTCTCTTCATCCTCTTCTCTTTTTCAGTACTTTGTCTTTCTTGAATCAGTTTTACTCTGTATTCAAGTTCTGAAAATGTGAGTTCTCTGAGAGAGTACTTTTTTGCCTTGCTATTCTCAACAACCCAACTTATCAATTGTTGTCTTTTGTCTTCTTCAGCATTTTGGACTTGTTCTTCTTCAAGTCTCTCTTGCTCATTAAGCTCTTCTTCCCATAATTTATCCTTGGCTTTAGAGCTCAAGTCTTCCATTTCATCTATCTTGTTCCATAACTCATCTTCTTTAGCCTTTCTCTTTATTTCTAGAAGTCTCTTTTCAAGTTGTTCTGAACTGAAGGAAATTGGTTTAGGGTTGAGAATTTCTGAAGGCTTAGCTGTGGTAGTTTGGGTTGTGACAGTTTGAGTTGTGGTTTCAGAAGGAGTTGGTTTTGTGGTTTGAGTTACAACTACTGAAGGTTGATTTTCAGAAGCAACTATGGAAGGATTGTCATCAGAAGTTTCAAGTTGCTTATCAGCAATTGTGTTTTGGCCTTGGGACGTCTTCTCAGCTTGTTCTCTAAGGAGTTTTTCTTGATGTTCTTGATATAGATGCCTTTCTTTCAAGGAGATGATGGATCATTTGGTATAAGGCACCATTTGGGCTGCATAGCTAGTTTATGTCTATGCTTGTAGCACCAGAGGAAGATGTTTGGGTAGGCTTTTGTAATTGTGGAGGGGTGTTTTTGGGAGATCCCTGTTAGTGAAGACAGGGGATGCCAATTTTGGGGAATTTGGGTGTAAGTGGTCTTTAACTTGATCCTTTGTGACTAACTCTTTGAGTTTAGAGACATTGGATTCAGGACCTTCACAACTAGCCGTCAAATCCTTGATGTTTAAATCATCATCCAAGTTAATGGAATCATCTAAATCCCTAATGAGAGCATCATCAGTTTTACCATGAGCTAGGCCCAACCTAGTATCCTCATGTACCCCTTGTTCTTGGTTCTTGGGATTTCCTGCCTTACGCTCAAGGCCTTCATCAGCAGTTACCATAGATAAGGTCTTAGTGATTTTACTACTGTCCTCAGATCCACCAAGGGGTGGAATAAGAATAGTAGCAGCCATATCCATACCCAAAGTCTCATGAATCGGCCTAAGAGACCTTAGTCCTTCCTCATCTCTTGGGATAGGGTTGATAATATTCTCATCAATGGCCTTGTCGGAATTTTCTTCCCCTGTTTGATGTGGTGATTGGGGAATTCCACTTGGTGATGAGATACTCTTCAACCCAAAGAGAAATTGGGCTATTTCTACTGTGTATGATGGGGAAAGTTCAATTTCAGAGGTTGGTATATCAGGAATTTCAGGAATATCAGTAGTTTGGTTTTCAAGAGTTTCAGAAGTTTTGTTTTTCCTAAATTTCTTACTTGAAAACATAATTTGAATGGGTTTGGCTCTTTTTGGGGATAAAGATGGTGAAGGTAACTAAGAAGAAGTTCCGGTTACATTCTGTTCAAGTGTAGATTGCACATTGACATCCTCAGGCATCTCATCCTCCTGAGGTGTCTTCTTTTTAGGTTTGGTGGTTTTGGAAATTTTCTTCATAGGCTTCTTGGTCTTTGGGGAAATGGGTTTGGAAGATGTGGGCTACATGGGGACTAGTTCCTGTTCTCCTTGTTCATCTTTTGGCCTACTACCTGGTTTGTTGTGCCTAGAGAATACTTGTGAGGTTAAAGGGTTAAGTTTTGATGTTTTACCCATAAGTACCTCTTCTCTAATTTCTTTGATAATAACATGCATTAAGAACCTTGGATATAGTAAAAATCTATTTTCATCTATCTGATGACGCAAAACCAGTTAATTGAAATAATAAGATGATGCCTTAAAAGGTGTTTCATTTACTATTGAATGAAAAATTTGTTGTAATCCTGAAGGCATCTGATCACTATATGTAATGAAAAAGTAATTTGTATTGTGCATCAAAAACCCTTTTGTAAATTGTAGCCTGCGACAGAGTATCTTGATACCCACATTCAGTCATGGTTAGTTGTACAGCACCGGTTGGGAAATGTTCTAGGGCTTCTGCATCCGTCACACCTAGTCTTATGCCCAACGTGGCCAGTGATTGCCTTCGTTTTTGCTTTGGTTGTTGAATTTAGGGAGATCACTTTGTCATCAACGGTGACAGCAACAACGTTAGCCAAGAACTCATTGAGAATTTCAGTACGGATTGGCGGGTCAATGGTAAATGCTGTGTAATAATTTGATTTCATGACCAAATCAATGATTTCGCTGTATTGCGACAAGGCTTTGTCTTTTGTGATGTAGCCGCGTTGATTGTGTCCATGTTTTAGTACGAGAGCCATTGTTGTTTGATAGGACAGTTCTTTAGGTTTTAAAGGGTTTGAGATAGAGGGAATTTCAGATTTGAACAGATAAGTATGAAAAGAGGGGTTTTTAGAAGTTTTTAACCGCTCTAGGTCAAACTTCTGATAAGAAAAGACTGATTTGCCCTTTTTGACCAAACTTCTCTTCAGTAGTTGTTAACAACTGATGAGAAAGTAATTTTAAAACACCCAACATAACTTCTGATGATTTGTAAATCAATAGTTATTCTTTTTAGAAAATATTCCCTTTTGATGTTTTGTACCTCAGTGGTTTCTCTCTTTTTAATCAGCAGAGGTTTATGAATAGATGAGTATAAAATAAGTAAAAATTTAAATATATACAAAAAAATGAAAACACTGACAAAATTACTCCAAATTTAGCATCCCAAGCATGGATACTAACCTCTGAAAAGTTGATGAGTCAAGGGGTTTTGTGAACACATCAACCCTTTGATTAGCTTTTGGAACATATTTCACCTCAATTTTGGCTTTTTCATAGCAATCCCATATGAAATGATACCTGATTTCAATATGTTTCGTCTTTGAAAATTGGACAGGATTTTGAATGATGCATGAGTTACTGTCTATGAGTGGTGGAGTATTGGTTTCTTTGATTCCATAATCAAGCAGTTTATTTTGAAGCCATTCTGTCTGTGATGTACAGCTTGCAACTGCAATGTATTCTACCTTAGTAGTTGATGCTGCCACAAAAGTTTGCTTCATTGATTGCAAAGACACAGACAATTTCCTATGAATTGACATCCACCAGATGTTGATTTTCTTGACATTTTACACCCTGCATAGTCACTATCTGAAAAAGCAATTAATCTGGTATTGCTGGTAGCAAGATACCAAATCCCTAATGTAGGAGTTCCTTTCAAATATCTAAAAAGTCTTTTGACTACCATGGGGAGTGATTCCCTTGGAGCTGATTGATATCTAGCACAAACACATGTTGAAAACATAATATCTTGTCTAGAAGCAATTAAATAAAGTAGAGAACCAATCATGCATCTATACATGGTTTGGTCAACTTGTTTTCCTTGATCATTGGGTTCAACTTGTGTGGTTGGGCTCATGGGAGTGGACCATGATTTACATTCTTGTAAAGAAAATTTGTTTAATAATTCTTTAACATATTTTGATTGATGTATAAATGTTCCATTTATTTGTTGTTTAATCTACAGTCCTAGAAAGTAATACAGTTCTCCCATGGTATTCATCTCAAATTTTGATTACATGAGTTTCTTAAATTCATCACATAGTTTGGTATTTATTGAACCAAAAATGATATCATCAACATAAATTTGAACAAGAAGGATGTGATTTCCAAAATGCTTTATGAAAAGGGTTTTGTCAATGGAACCTCTTGTGAAGTGATTTTTCAATATAAATGTGGAAAGTGTGTCATACCAAGCCCTTGTAGCCTGTTTTAGCCCATATAGAGCCTTGTCTAGTTTGTACACCCAATCAGGATGAGAAGGATCGTCAAACCCAGGTGGTTGACAAACATACACTTCCTATTTTATTTTTCCATATAAAATGCACTTTTAACATCCATTTGAAAAACTTTAATTTTGTTGGAAATTTCAAAAGCCAAAAATAACCTCATGGCTTCAAGCCTTGCTACTGGTGCAAAGGTTTCATCATAATCATTTCCCTCTTCTTAAGAAAAACCCTGAACCACTAGTCTTGCCTTGTTATTAATGATTAGACAAGTTTCATCGTGTTTGTTTCTGAATACCCATCTTGTGCCAATTGATAGCTTGTTAGGAAGTAAGGGACAAATTTCCCAAACCTGTTGCTTCTTGAATTGTAGCAACTCATCCTGCATAGCTTCCACCCAATTGTTGTCTTTAAGGGATTCTTGGTATTTCTTTGGTTCCAACTATGAAATGAAAGCAATGTAAAAGTAGAAGTTGGAAAGCTGGTTTCTTGTCAGCACCCCTGAAGCTATATCACCAAGGATTTGTTCCAATGGATGATTTGTGTGTTCAATCAGATGTTCTTGGGGTTGAAAAATGGGCTCTTGTGTTTCTTCAAACAAACCACTGAGGTTAATGATATCTGATTCAGCTGTTTGGATTGTATCAGAAGTTTTAGGAGCTGCATCGGAAGTTTGGTCTTCTAAATCAACAGTTGTTTGGATTGTTGGTTTTAGACTGGATTTGCATACTGTATTGGGAGTCCATGAAGGAGGACCAACATCAAACCCTTAATCACCATAATAAGTGGGTTTAGATGAGTTGTTTATAGTCTTTTTAGGTCCAAAGTTAAAACTGTCAAGGTCAAAGAGTTCAAGCATATCCAAGCACATATCCTTTGTCATTGTTCCCAAAGGACACATATCCTTCTCTTAGACATATGAAATTGTTGATAAGGTACCTGCTTCCTGTCATGTGCATTGCGCCCCCACTATCAACATACCAAATGCTATTAAGATCTCTGGAAACCCTTTGCACAAAGAGTAGATCAGTTAGTTTTAGTAACCCAAGCCATTCTGGCTTTGGGTTTACTCTTGAGAACAGGAAGAGTAACAATTTGTTTAGGACCAATTTTAGAAATCCATGTCATTTTGGCCATGGATTTGCTTTTAGGAGCAACGGTCGTAACGTGTTGAGGTTCACCATCAACTTTGGCCATCAGAAGTTTGACCATTTTTATCAAATTGTTAACCTCGGCAGTTTTTGAAACTGCTGAAGGTTTAGGTCTAACTTTTGAAGAAGAATTTTGAGAAAAAGGCTGATGTTGAGTGTTAGTCTTTTTCTGAGGAAAGGTTTTGTTTGGCTGTTATTTGTTGGGATAAAAAGGTATTTTCAAAATCTTGTTTGATTTGTTTTCCCACAAGCAGTTGTAAAATTTTCTTATTAAACTAATTCCCTTTTCTATATCTACAAAATTCTGTTGTGTGGTTAAACAGACCACACACTTCACATGGTTTTGCCTTTCCTTTCATTTTAACACTAGGTTAGTACCCGTGCGATGCATATTATTCATATTGAATATAACTTATTATACAAAGGAAGTAAGTTATGGTGTTGATTGATTATTGATCACATTACTACTGCTTTAAATACATAAATCACAGTTTTTAAAAAATCAACAAACACCATTCAATGGGGGAGGAGCTTGGGTTGTCGATTGAGATACCTCATCTGCAACTGCTTTCAATCGTAAGGTAATACTGATTGAAAAGAAATGGTGTTAAAAACGGATATGGGTAAGATCATTGGGGCTACTTGTCTCATTTTCGATCATCAAAATGAGAGGCATTTTACAACATTAGATACAGATGTTAAAATATAATTAATAAATGACAAACCTATAATATAATACTCACATCTCGTTAGCAGAGCTTTTACTATGTGTAAAAGGAAACTGGAAGAAAGAAAAGGAGTCATTTATAAGGATCGAACTTAGGTCTTTTGTCTACAACCAAGGAGACTTAACCTTTGAGCCATCAACCAATTTTTGTTATGGCTTCATACTCAAAATATCTAAGGGTTCATCTTGTTTTTTTAATAGTATTCCTACTAAAAATTTTAAACTGGTTGGGTTTGCGTGAACCCACGTCCGCATACCTAAATCCGCCCGACTGCTTGTGTTGTTCACTTGCACAACCAAAGATGTTAGCTCAGATGGTAATAACTGAAAGAAAAAGAGCCACCAAGATGAAATATGATGTTTATCTGAAAGCAATTTACGGATGCCCGTGTTAAATATCCAATTTATAGAGTTGGTCCCTATCAATATTTTAGCATATGAATATATGATCAAATTAAAAACACATGAACAATATGACTCTACACATATCAAGCTTGCTGCAGATGGGGTGCCATAATGGGATAACAATTATATATTTTTTTTTATTAAAGTCTCTTCTACAATCTAATGTCCATATGCTATAAAAAACATTCGCTTAACAAAAATGTCAAAAAAATAAAGATGACTGTACCACCACTAATTGTGGGTCATTTTGTTCCCTCAGCAAAAACATCAAAGGCCAAGTACAAATTCACCTAAGGTTACTTTATATTTATAAAATGCAAGGTTGGAATATGAACTTGCAAAGTACTTGAACACAAATAGTTGTCTGATCTCACTTTGGTCAGAAAGTAACATTAGAGGAATGCTAGACCAAAGGGTTTGGAGGGCCGGCAAGGGACGGCTTGCCTATGCAGCCCCGGGCAACACCGCCTCCCAGGGCCAGCCACGGCATCACCGGCATGTCGAAGACTTCTACGCCGGGCCATTTATTATTATTTTTAATAGATTTTTTATTATTTTTAATAATTCTGGCCAATGAGGAGGCCCATCATGAAGGTGCCTCCCCCCTACTCCTATGCGGCGCCTATGTCGAGGCCCATCATGAAGATGCCACCCCCTCCACACCCAATGGTCGTAGTTTCGTCAAAAATATATGTGTACACAGTACATAAGATATAAATACCTTAGAATAAGCCAAAAGTTCATCGGCAGGCTTTAATTTCATAAGACTTGTGGCAAATAATGTATGATCAGAGTCATGGTTAGAAAGAAACTTATCAACTAAAATAATAAAATCATCCAATTCTTACCCTGTAAATTGAGGGAAAATCCCAACCTGTAATGATGAATTGTGAATTTAATAAAATCTAATTAATTGTTAAAGAGCATACAAAAACATGAGGAAATTTAAGAGAATTGAAAATGCTTATAATAAAAATCTTTCTGTCATATATGAGGCTTTCTACACTCTCTTTATTTTTTTTATTTCGGGTGATACAGGACCCTCTTGCTTTTCATACTGTAGTGACATGTGTTCAACACTTCTACTTAAAAAACATTTCACTTTCCACTAAATTCACAAATACACAACAAAAAATAGATAAATCAGACATGGCATGCATATTTGTCATCATTAAACACATAAGGTAGTAGATATAGTGGCAAAAAAGCATTCGTCAGAATCGTCCAAAATCCAAATTAATAAATCCTAGATGCCTAGTCTTAATGTCAAAATATTTTTACTCCCTTGATTGGAAATATCCCACAAAATATGTTATGGGGAACTGTATAAACTTGATTCCATTGGGCACGTTGAGAGGATAAATAACCCTAATCAAATAAGAGACGAATGTATAAAATCAAATTGAAGAAACAAAGGTAAACCAAATCAATGTAAATGGCACCTAAAATCACAATATAGAAGAGGAATTGAAAAGCCAAATAATTACTTGAAGATGGATCGGCTATGAATCCTTTGTTGATGATGTGCGGGTTTTGTTTTAGAGTTTGAAAGACTAAACAAAGAGTAGATAATGATTACGTTCCATCGATATGGGTCCAAAAAAAAATAGATCTAGCAATATGTGCGAGAGAAGTAAAAAAATGGCACGATGGAGAAGAACAGGAGGGGGCGTGATGGTGAAGAAGACTTGGGGTTTGCTAAGAAATGGGACTGTGGTCACAGAAAAGAGCACCTAACCTAGAGAAAATTATGGGATAGAATGAGCGGGAAAAAAGATTGAGAAGCCCTCAGAGCATGCCATATTAGTAAATTAATTTACAATTACTTTATTGATCACATTACTACTGCTTAAATATGCACAAACATAAAACGGGACAATCACAAAACAGATATGACTAATAAATTATGTTTACTAAGGAGATAACGATTAAACATTCCCACAATTCATAACCGTACATGTGCTCCTTGTGCATTATACAATAACCTCAAACCTAAAATCAAAGTAGAGTTACAAACTTAGGCGTAAAAATCATGGTATAATATATAACTTTGAGAGTATAATATCTATACCTTTTGTCAAAATCCTAGAAAAATGACTTGTAAGTCCACTAAGAACATATATAATGCAAGATCCTGGTGAACCACTTCATCAAGTGCACAATCCTACACATAGGAGGAGTCTTTAAAGTACCCTTAAACTAAACAACATTTCAAACTTCAAGTAATGTATAAAAGCAAACTGTGAAGACATCAAATCTCAAAACTATTCTGACCCATCTGACTTTTATAGCAAAAATATGAATAATTGAAAAGTTAGCCCCAGTAACACTAATTAAAATTCATTATAATCTGAAATGAATTAACATAACCTAATTTATATTTCAAGCCTTAATTATGATATAAAAATTCAAAATATTTAACTAAGAAATAAAATTTCAATAGAAAGTGGAAACTTCAAGCAACGACTTGAATATTTTGGGTAAAAAAAATTGACCAGCTTCATATTGTGCAGAATCAACCACATCACGCGATGTGTGGCATCAGTCTCGCATCATTATCAAGTAATATGTCAATTTCATTGATGGTTTCTTGATTTGGATATTGTAACTTTTTAAATCATTATCAAGATCATTATTTATTAATTTACAGGTATTTTAGAATACATTTTATAATTAGACAAAAGACCATCTTTAAAGCAAAACAAACACAACCCCCATTATAAACAAAAGATGTCATTAAAACTAAAGATGGACATGATAATCTTTAATATTGATCCGATTTTGTTCAATAGAAAGTAATAAACTACATTTAGACTGTACAATACATAAAAAATAAAAAAACAACTAAAAATTAAGAAAAACAGCTAAGACATAAAAAGCCCTAATTTTTATGAATTTAAAAATAAATAATAATAATAATAATAATAATAATAATAATAATAATAATAATAATAATAATAATAATAGTTAAAAGGAAAATTATGATAACCTAATCCGTTTGATCTGAAGTAGAAAAACACGGCCGATTGAAGGAGAAACCGCCGGTTCCTGAAATTGGGAATGAAAGAAGTAAGGAATCCTAATTATAATACCATAATGTGGATTGATATTTAGTAGAAAAAACGTCCGATAAATGTAGAACAAAATGACGGTACCTGACTATGTTGATGAAGCAAATGAGGAACCCTGAATCGTTTTTAGAACCGATGGATTACATTACATAACATATAAAAAGGCTACAGTATATTATAGAAGATGTGGATTCAGATAAAGGATAAAAAGATCGCTGATAATTGAAGGAGAATCAGACGATTGAAGAATCAAATATAAACCCTACATTTGATGTCGTTCGTTTGATGAAAGAAAGAGAAGACAGGAAATTTTTTTAGGTGAGATTTGATTCTTTTGATGAAGGAAAGATAAGATAGAAACGGTTTAGGCAAAATCATAACAAAACCCCCTTTTTTTAATGGGACCACAATAATTAGTATTAGGAGTATCCATAACCAATTAGAAGTATCCATAACCCACTATCTTAACCCACTAAAATGAGCGGGAAAAAGTAAAATGAAGCCCCCAAAAAGTGCCAAGTGTCCCTCATCTACTTTTTTTTTATATATTATAGTAGATTATCAGGAGTTTTGGAAGGCAGGTCTCTGACATTTTCAGTATTTTTAATTTGGTCTTCAGTAGTTTTCAGGGTCTCAACTTCTGATATAGATGAATCTATTGAAATCTTAATGTCATGATTTTGAACTTCTAAAGAGATTTCATTTGCAATGGTGAGAAAGCTCTGATGAAAAGATGTGCTTTCTTTAAGTTCAGAAGTTTCATTTTGAATCATTTCATTCCCATCATCAATAGTTTTGGGAGTGAAATCAGTTGGTGATTCAGTGTGATTAAACCAATGCAAAACATAACATTTGATGCAGTTTGTTTGTTGAAAAGCATTTGATAACCTCTACATGACTCATCCCAATTTTCACAATCAACCTTGGTGTCAACAAGCTCTTTTCTGACATTTCCTAGGTTTTCTATCATGATTTCTATCTGTGCTTGGGTTTCAATAGCATTATTTGTTAATTTGTCAATTTCTTTTGTTTTTAAAGCCATATTGCTTTCTAAATCACATTTCATTTGGCTATATTTTCTTTTAGAGTCATTGGCATTGCCCTGTAGATGCACATTGGTTTCTCTTATTAAAGCAAAAGCTTCTTTACATGAATGTGAACAAAGTTTTAGGAGAGAAGCATGTAAAACTTGTGATAATGCAGAATTAGAGGAAGATCTCTCAAAAGCCATCAAGGCAAAGTTCTTTCTCCCATTATCTGGTTCTCCCCAGTTGATGTCAAAGACCTTGTTGTCAGCATCTGGAATGGATTCAGATGTGTCATATGGAAGGTTGCTCCAATTAACATACCCATTACTGAAAATACCTTGTTGACTAGGTTATTAAGGTTCTGGAGGTTGACCAACAGCAGTGGAAGGCATTTGCTGTTGATGTTGATGTTGGCCCTGTTGTTGAACAGACATCTGATCATATTGAATTTGTGGCACGTATTGGATTTGTGGAGCTTGTGCTCGGACAAAATGAGCATTTCCCTGTGATCTTTGTTTCTATTTTAACTGGAGCTTGGTTGAGTTCCAGATTGTGGTTAGTTGTAGCTAGAGCTTCTACACTCTATAGCAAAGTGTCCTAACTTCTGGCACTTATGACATCTATGTTTAGATTTGTCAAAACCAACTTTTGTTTGATTATTTAATCTTGGAAATTTTTTAGCTGACCTTTTATAAAGTTTGTTTGTTTTAATGCTTAACATGGCCAGTTGGTGCAGAATATCAATTTCTTCTAAATCATGACAGATGAAAATTTTTAAGTCATCAAGTATAAAACACATGTTATTAGTGGTTTGATTTTCATCATTGTAATAAGCCGAATAGGATCTTTCTGATGAGATCCCTGCTGTGATATCAATGTGATCAAAAGAGCCAAAATCATTTGAACAAGGTGGTGAGTCTTGTCCTAATAGAGTTGTACTACCAGGAACATAGTCATGAGCAGTTTTGCCAGAATTTTGTAACTTTATCTTTTGGTTAATTTCTCTTTCAAAAGTTAACAATCTCCCATGTAATTTTGTGAGTGTTAGGGAGTCAAAATCTGAACTTGTCCTAAGAACTATGGAGTAAGTTTCCAATTTCTCAGGGAAAGACCTAAAAAATCTAACATAGATGAGTTTGTGTAGGTCTGACCATTTAATTTTAACTCGGATATAAGTGAAGAGAATCTTTCAAATTGTTGTGTTAAATTTTCTTCATTTACACGAGTAAAAGTTTCATATTGTTGTGTTGAGCTAGAATTTCCCTGGTGTTGGCAATCACCTCATTAGTTCCCTAAAGCTGTTCTTGAAGACAATCCCAAAGCTCTTTGGCACTCTCACAATGTAAGAGCCTAACATATATTTCATTTGGGAGAGCCATTGTCAACATTGAAAAACCTTTAGCATCAAGCTCAAGTTCTAGGAAATCTTCATCTTTGTAGTCTTTTTTTTCTTTTACTTTTTCTACTTTAGTTTCTAGATGTAAAACCCATTCCGATTAAACGAGCAATATCCAAAAGTTACACCCTTTTAATTTATTAAAAACCACATATGGGACTAGAATATTTAACACTTCCATTAAAACTTCATGGATCCAACAATTCCAAAAATTAACATAAACAAAATCAGAAGGTGATTTCAAGCCACATGCATGAAATAGCAAGGTGATTACAAAATATAAGTATTCAAGTGTTTAAGAACTAGTTGATATTTTATCCTAGTGTTCATACAATATCATTCACAAAGTTCAAGATTTGCGGAAACGATGATTGGAAATTGCATTCGATTCTTCAAAAGTGTGTGATTGATCCACTCCCGAGCCATTAACAATGATAGCTAGGTTCCCACATAAAGTTAACACAAGTTAGCAAGGCTTTAAATATGTAAAAATGTCACAAAAAAAAACATGTTATTATGTGTTTGTGTGCTGGTCGTCGTACCCTACTGTTTTGGTCAAAAATTACCTACTAGAAATAATTTTGTTTTCCAAATTAGTTAAAGTGAGGTAGAGTGCTAAATGTATAGAAGATGGTAAAAACTTAGTGTTATTTTCAAGATGACAGTTTATAATGACAAAATAATAACAATATGACAACTATGCTCAGGACGGGCAGTTATATCCTGAAGATGTAACTACCAGATAGAAAGGTGAATTAAGCAAAGATAGATGTTTGTACGTATAATGCAATAAAGGAACGACACTCGATGTACGGGGAAGGCCATTGATCACTTCATGATCGCCGACACAAAACCTCGGGAGGAGTCGAGGCCCCTTACTTGTTTCTTAATATTAAAATGGTAAAAAAATGTTACAACTTTGGACGTATGATGAACAAACTATGGTTACAAATGTGTAGTGTTGTGTGTGTAGAAAGACTATCAAGTGTATTTCAGCTAGTATCAGGTGTTCGATAATGTCTAAGGGTCCTATTTTTGTTCATCATACCACTATATATAGTTACATGAAAGTAAATAATGAATCCCATAATATCCGCTGCCTTTATTGATCTTGTGGACTGTTTTAGGTGACCGTTGAGGGTGTTTCAACTGATATGGACGTTGGATAATAGTTTCCACCTTTTTCGCCTAGCATTCATCACCTTGGCGGTTACACTTTCACTCATTCTTCAAGCTTATACGCATATAATTCCCACATCCTCAATATCTTTGACTTAGCAAGACTTTGTAGCCGTTGAAGGGGAGTTACAAGTCATACTCATTCATTGATTCTACCCGCAATAACACTAGTACAAGATAATTCGTTAGTCTATCCTCGGGATGTACATATGTTAGAATGTTGTTACACCCTGAAGTCTGCTTAGTCCTTCACCATCATGAGGAAGTCACATAATATATTTTAGGTAAATCCATCCTGAGGATTTCACCACCTACAATTGTCCCCAAAAATATGTTACCGTTAATATCTCTAATGGTTATAATATTTTTAATGCCTCAAGCCTATCTCTGAAGTTGATTGGACGCATGTCAGGATGTATAAAGGCTAGTTTTCAGGCAGATATTCCGTGATGATCATTACACCTCATCACTTTCTACCACCTATATATAGGCCTTCATTTTCTCCTTTATAATCACCCACAATTATCTAAAAAGGTAATCCATACCTTCTTATCCCGTGTTCTCTTTACTTTCTTTAAAACATTTACGATAATATTCTGAAGATGGGTAAGAAATCAACCAGATCTACTGGCAGTGTTGGAATCCCAAATGATTTCACATCTCAAAACCTTCAAAGTAATCCAGAACAAGAGATCTGTTACTTTATTGATATTGACATACAAATTCTGAAGGACTCAGGGGCCTTTCACAGTTCTGCAGAATTTCGTCCCTATAACCTGGGTGCAAAATCTGATGTTGCATCCTCAGAATGGGTTTGCTTTCTATACCTGCCTTTTCTTCTTGGCCTAATGTATCCATTCCCACCTTTCATCAATGAATTCTTTGATGTGACTGGGATGGCATACGCCCACGCCATGGCTGAAATATGGAGGATCTCAATGGTCTGTAATAAGATCATTGAGAACCATGGCATCAATCTCCAGATTGGTGACCTGTCGTATGTTTATAAGCTGAAAACTCATGGTTCCAGCCGTTATGTTCTTCAACTTATATATAAAGACCCTCCATTCCTGTTCAATGTTATCAGATCTGACAGATCCTGGAAGTCTAAATTTTTCTTTGTAAAGAGGGATTCCATTCCTTTTGGGGATGATATCCCTATGTCTTGGTTAAAAAGTGGCAAAAATCAGAAAGTTTATTTTTTAAATATAATAAGGTTTTTGTGGTTACATCTTGAAGATGTCACTAATATTTTAAACTTTTATTTGTGACAGGTACTTCATTTCCTAAGCTTCCTCATCCTTTGAGTGATTCTTTCATTAGGTGTAAACTGTTTTAGATTTGCTTGAGAAAGTTAGAACCTTTGAAGCAGAAGAAAGTTATTCCACTAGCCAACCATAGAAATGTCTGGTAAGTACAACCTGTTACATCTTGAAGATGTTTATATCCTGGTATTAATTCTGTGTTTCTTTTTCTTTTTTCAGCAAAGAAATCGGCCTTCTTCGACCTTGATGATATTGACAGTCAGGATGTCAAGGAAACCATGGTTACTTCTCCCTCTAGCTCCAGGATGACAAGCCCTCCTCCTTCTGTTCCTAAGCCTAAGGCTCCTGCTTCTTCCAAGAAAAGGAAGACTGCGATTGCCTCTGTTTCTGCCCAAGAGACCTCCCCTTTTGAGGGTCTTAATTTTGATGACACCTTGGGCAAGATTTCCCAGTATACTCTTCAGGTATGAAGCTATTATGAAGATGGCATAATATATATTAAGGATGAAATACTTACCTGTTTTTTTCTGTAGGGACACGAATATCGGTTAAAGTCCCTGGATGAGGTAGCTATTAAAATGAATAACACCAAGGCCAAGCTGGAGGACGCAAAAAAGGTTGTTCAAGATAAGAGCAAACATCTTAAAAAGGAGCTTGGTAAGGTGAAATCTGAGCTTAAAATGGTGAAGGGCGAACAAGCCAAGGCGTTGCAGGGGCATGAGAAGAAGATGGAGGAGTACAGACAAGGGCTTGTGACATCTTCCACGGTCTTCGTCCTCCAAGCTAGGGTGAAGATGGCCTTTTAGGCAAGAGATCCAAACTTCAAGCAAGAGGATTGGTACATCGAGGCCTGGCAGGAGAAGATAAGGAGCTTGGGAGGGAAGGAGGTGGTGTACGAGCCAATCCCTGATGTTGATCCTGAGGATGTACCCAAGGAGCCTGTGGTGGAGGAAGCTGCGGTGGCCAAGGAGTTTCAAGTGGGCAATGAAGGATGTAAACACTAGGCCTGAGCCCACTTTTTTAGAATTTTTGTGATAGTTTATGTGATGGTAGTTCGTGAACAATTTTAAACAATTTACTTTTATGTTTTTATATACAATGAAAGAATTATGGTGGAGGGATCTTGGTTTTCAAGACGAAGCCCCAAGTCTTTCCCTTGACCTGGACTATAGATGTTGACCCCTGGTGGATGGGTTCTGGTTTAGGACGAAGACAGGGGTTGACATCACTTTTTGAACTATAAATAAAATGGTAATCTGTTTTGACGCTATACCCTCGTGTTTCTTATCTTTATTCCTTTGTTATCCTGCAATCATTACCAAATGAAAAGTGATAAAGTATGGAATACGTTTATACCTTCACCCCAACTCAATAATTGGTCTTCAAAGTATTCTGATGACATCTTGGAGATGTCCTCAGTCTTTGTCACATCCTTAGGATAATTTTCATCATTCTGAGGATGTTCTAGTGTTTGTCACATCCTTAAGATAATCTTATGAGGATGTCCCCAGTGTTGTATCTTTCAGATAGGCTTAGAGTCTTTTTTCCAAGAAAGGATTAATAACTTTTGCTAATAACCTGTAAAAAGGTAAACTTAGTTATCATTCTGGAGATAAAGCCTTTTTATAAACTGGGGTCATGCCCATAGCGATAGATGATCTTTAGGAATAACTGGAGACAAGGCCTAATGTAGCATCTTGAGGATAGCTGGCATCAAGGCCAAGTATAACGGGCGTCAAGGCCACTGGAGACTACGCCAAATACGAGAAAGAGACATTGAAAAATGTCTAAACCTTAGGGATTCAATGTATATTCTAAAAATAATGAAATTGTCAGCCACTTTTACATGAACTGGTCCCACCATCCTGAAGATATACATGAATATGTGCGCTCCAGGTGGGGTTGCTAACCCAATGTGAAAGGTGAAAACATTTAAACCTTAAGAAGGTGTCAGACACCTTAACGTAGGAGAGGGTGGCCAACCCTCCAGTCTTCGAAGTTACATCTTCAGGATAGACCTGAAAATTTCTCAGGACGGACCATTTCTAGACCATGTTTAGTTGTAATATTAATGAAATAATTGAAATTAAACGAGGAAAAATACAAACATATGGAGATGATTCACCAGTAATCCAACCCTTGGTTTCTCTTCTTGAGAGATCAGTCACATGAGTCTTCACACATGATAGTATCTTAAGTGAATTGCATTCTAAGATCTTGGTAGAATTTCACCTTCTATGGTTGAGAGCCAATATGCTCCTTTTACAGCTTCAGAATCGATCAAGTAGGGTCCTTCTCACTTAGGAGCTAATTTACCATCACTTGGTTTGGTAGTGTTTTGGAAGACTTTTCTTAGGACCATATATCCCACTTGGAATCTTCTTATCCTTATATTCTTCTTGTAAGCTTTATCTATCCTTTGTTGATGAGCTACCATCCTCAATCTAGCTATATCCCTAAGCTCATCCACTATTTCAAGATCTTGAAGCAATACTCCTTAATTGGTAGTTGCATCCTGAAGATGTCTTCTTACTGTAGGCATTACCATCTCTGTCGGAAGCATTGCTTCTATTCCAAATACTAAGGAAAAAGGTGTATGTCCAGTTGCATTCTTGGATGTGGTTCTATCTGCCCAAAGTACAAATGGAAGCTCTTCTGCCCATTTACCTTTCTTTTCTCCAAGCTTTTTCTTCAAGTTATTGTTGATGATCTTGTTGGAGGATTCCGCTTGTCCATTAGCTTGAGGATGGACAGGTGTTGAGGTTACCATCTTGATTCCTCAGCTTTCGCAAAAACTAGTTGTTTTGTTGCTGATAAATTGAGATCCATTGTCACATATGATCTTAGCTAATACACCAAATCTTGTAAGGATGTTTCTTTTGATTAAGGACACCACTTCTTTGTCTCTGACTTGTACCAATGCTTCGGCTTCGGTCCATTTTGAAAAATAATCTGTGATTCCCCGCATTTTCAGGTTAACACTTTTACTGACCTCTAGTTAACTTACATATTCATACGTGGTTAAATACTTAACTAGGGTTAGTTAAGGAGGCCTAACATATGTTAGATGATATTAACATATGTTATAATTAGGGAAATGCTTGTTTTGACACACACATGAGTCATGTATCCCGAACGTTGGTAATTTCTCTGGCATATATAATAATGTGTACAATTGAATTATGATGAATGTGAAGTTACAGGTTTAGGTGGATTACATGTTTATGTGAATTACCGCTTGACTGAAAGTTAATATGTAAACCATGCAAATTACGTGCACCTTATGATTAATATGTTATGAGATGATAAAAATAATGGTTTTACGCAACTTAGGGCGGTTAATATTATCGGGTCCGGTTAGTGGACTAAAAGGGCCCTAATACCCAATTACTTGGGCAACAAGCCCAGCTTTCTTATAATTAGGAATAAAAATAAAATAAAATAAACCATAACCCCTACCCTCTTTTGCGCCGTGAACAACCCCCCACCCCCTCTCTCAAATTTCAACAAACATCAATCTTATTCATCTCTTCAAGCTAGTTTAGGTGTAATCTCTAGGCTTTGAGGACTCTTGAATTGAAAGGTATAATCTTTACATTTTTTATGTATTGGAGGATATTATCATTATCATTGCCTTATTCCTTTCCATGATTCTCTCCATAAATTGCTCCATATTTACGTCCATTTATTTTTTTCCATTTTTGTCTTTTAGTCTTGCTCTATTTATCAAGCCATGTACTGTTCCATTGTAATGAGAAAATAACAAAAATACACAGAATGCTCTTTAATTCATCCAACTTGAATATGGTATAACCAAGCTCCGAATATCGTATCACTAACCCTAGCCTAACACCAGCCGACACCATGGCCGGAGATAAAGAAACGACAATCAGCAAGAATGAGAGTGGCATCGATGTCAACTCGCCATTCTACATTCATGCCTCAGACCACCCAAAACAAATGCACGTTAACGACCCTCTAAACGACCACAATTACGCCGATTGTTCACAGGAGATGATGAACTTTTTGTTTGCCAAAAACAAGGTAGGATTCATTGATGGATCCCTCAAGAAACCCGATAAAACCTCATACGACTATATGCCCTGGATGCGTTGTGACGCCATGTTAAAGGGATGGCTCACAACGGCCATGGAGAACGAGATAAGAAGCAGTGTGAAATACGCTGGTACGGCTCTAGAGATCTGGAACGATCTTGTTGAAAGGTTCGGAAAGGAAAGTGCACCCACGGCCTTCGAGTTGAAGCATGCTCTCACCACTACACGCCAATCCGGAGCATCCGTTTCTGCGTATTACACGAAACTTAGGGGGCTTTGGGATGAAATTGGCTCAGTCATGCGCACACCGCAATGCAACTGTGATGGTTGTAGCTGTGAAGTTGGAAAAAAAATAAATGAAGCCAAAGAGAAAGAGAGACTTTATGAGTTTCTCATGGGGCTAGACATTGAATTTTCTGTTATTAAAACACAAATCCTTGCCACAAAACCCATTCCTAGTTTAAGCAATGCTTACCATCTTGTGGCAGAAGATGAGAGGCAAAGGGCTATATCTCAACACAAAGAATCCGCAACTGAAGCTGTTGCTTTCAAGGCTTTTATTCCGGGCCGTAAAAATAATACAGGAAGCCGTGAAACTCAAAAACGTGACTAGAATATGGCCAAAGATCCAAAACGCAATGACATAATTGAACATTGTACTTTTTGCGTGAAGGACGGGCATAACAAAGATGATTGTTTCAAGAGAATCGGATATCCCGAATGGTGGCCAGGCAACAAAGTCAAACGAGAAGGTTCAAAAGCTGCATATGTTGAAACCGGTACAAGCCCAATCCCAGGTCTCACTAAAGAACAATATCAAACCTTCTTAGAAACTTTTGCCGGGGAAAACAACAAGTGCAAGGACGACACCCCACATACGGCGAATCTCGCAGGGAAAAGGAAAAGGGACGATGATTGGGTGATGGACTCGGGAGCAACCGATCACATCACCTATGAATCTGATTTCCTCAACGATAAAATTGATGTCGGATTTGAAGCCCCTGTTAACATTGCTAATGGGATGGAGGTACCCATTAAGGGAAGAGGCAACTCGACCCTTAAGGGGGGGGGGGTACCAAAATTAATAATGTTCTTTATGTACCAGACTTTAGTTGCAATTTATTATCGGTGAGGCGACTAACTAATAGCTTACAAAGCGTTGTTTCTTTTTTCCCTGTTTTTTGTGTCATGCAGAAGCTTCGCACGGGGAGCTTGATTGGTGCTGGTAGATGTGAAGGAGGATTGTATCGGATGGGGATGATCAGAAATGAAAGAAAGGCTATGGCGGTGACCAATGACACTTGGCATAAGAGGATAAGGCACGCTTCCGGTGACAAACTAAATGATATTAGTTTTCTTAAAAACGCTATTTTCAATAAAGTTTGTGATTCTTGCACTAGAGCTAAACACACTAGACTTCCTTTTTCACATAGTACTACAAAAACTATTGAGTGTTTTGATTTGATACATTGTGACATTTGGGGAAAGTATCGCACGTCCTCCTTTACAGGGGCAAATTATTTTTTGACTATTGTGGATGATTTTAGTCGTGCTGTTTGGTTGGTTCTCTTAAAATATAAACATGAGGCTAGCGGACATTTGAAAGATTTTTGCAAAATGGTAAAAACTCAATTTGGTAAAAACATTAAAAGAATTAGATGCGACAATGTTGGGGAGTTCACATCTAATGATATGAGGAGTTTTTACAAAGAAAACGGGGTTCTACTTGAAACCACGTGCCCACACACGCCTCAACAAAATGGCATCGTTGAAAGAAAACATCCTCACCTCCTCGAAACGGCTCGTGCCTTGCGATTTGAGGCAAGTTTGCCCAAACGGTTTTGGGGGAATGTGTCTTGACTGCCGCCTACGTGATTAATAGGTTACCATCCAAGGTCATCGGCAATAAAACCCTATTTGAACTCCTACACAACGAAGAACCGGATTATGACTACATGAAGGTTTTCGGCTGTTTGGCTTATTATTGGAACACCGACACAAAAGGAGACAAGTTTGAAGAAAGGGGGAGAGCCGGTATTTTTTTGGGGTATCCACCGGGTACAAAAGGATACAAAATATATGATCTTGAAGACAAAAAAAATAGTAACCTCAAGGGATGTTCGATTTTTTGAAGATCACTTTCCCTCTAAGTGTGTAGTTTCAAGTTGTCAACATGAAGACATTTTTGAGGAAGAAAATCATTCTTCTAAAGTTAAGGAACATGACCACGTAGAAAATGATATCACAATGGGTATTAATGAGGAAATAGAAACAAATGGCCCATCTCAAAATTTTGGTCAGAATCCCATTGGTAGTTCAACACCTCAACATGAGGATGAATTTTTGAATCAAAATAAAGAACCAAATTTAGTCAGCTCAAGTGCAGAAATACATGGGCCCAGTGAATCTGATGGGGCCCAAAACGTTAATCTTGAAGAGGGACGAGGAAAACGAGTGCGATCTCAACCAATACGGTTTAAAGACTACGAAGTCAAACTTCCCCCATCCGTTGATCCGACACATCCCACGTCAAATCAAGACTCCTTTACGGTACACCCCTTATCCAATTTCGTTTCATATAAACATTTTACAGACTCACACAAAGTGCATAGATCAAACGCCGAACATAAAGCAGCTCACTCAAAGTGAATTTCGGGGTGAAATTCTTTTCAACTTGGGGATGATGTGACATCCGGGAACCAAACACACATTTTTTGAGCTGGCTTCATTGTTTACTTGATGAATTTCGGGACGAAATTCTTTTCAACTTGGGGATGATGTGATACCCCGCATTTTCAGGTTAACACTTTTTCTGACCTCTAGTTAACTTACATATTCATACGTGGTTAAATACTTAACTAGGGTTAGTTAAGGAGGCCTAACATATGTTAGATGATATTAACATATGTTATAATTAGAAAAATTCTTGTTTTGACACACACACGAGTCCTGTATCCCGAACGTTGGTAATTTGTCTAGCATATATAATAATGTGCACAATTGAATTATGATGAACGTGAAGTTACATGTTTATGTTAATTACCGCTTGACTGAAAGTTAATATGTAAACCATGCAAATTACGTGCACCTTATGATTAATATGTTATAAAATGATAAAAATAATGCTTTTTTGCAAGTTAGGGTGGTTAATATTATCGGGTTCGGTATTGGGTAAAACATGATTAACGTGTCCGGTTGGTGGACTAAAAGGGCCTTAATACCCAATTACTTGGGCAACAAGCCAAGCTTTATTATAATTAGGAATCAAAAAAATAAAAATAAAAAAAATCTAACCCCTGCCCTCTTTTGCGCCGTGAACAACCCCCACCCCCTCTCTCTCTCAATTTTAAACAAACATCAATCTTATTCATCTCTTCAAGCTAGTTTGGGTGTAATCTCTAGACTTTCAGGACTCTTGAATTGAAAGGTATAATCTTTACATGTTTTATGATGATTAATAATGCTTGATAAGTTTAAAAATCATAAAGCATGCATATATATATATAAATCGCATAACATGTGTTAGTAAGAGTTCTTGAATGTTCATTGTGATTTGATGAAGATAGTTGTTGTTAGTAATCATAATTAGGGTTTTTGTATGATAATATATGTGTTTGATCATGAAAATATGGGTTATGCATGTGGTAGAGATTTTTATGCATGATTAGGTTCTGTGAATAAGTTGGGATGCAAGTTTCAGTTTCGGGCAGATTCGTTGGGGTGTTTTGTAGGGTCTGTATTGTGATGTTAAATTGATTGTTTTGATAATTTCTTTACATGGTTGTATTGTACATGATCTTAGCTTTTCATAATGGGAAAAACCATCAGATTTGGACATCGTTTGAGTGGTTTTTGGAATTTTATTTGATTAAGGGTCATATCAAATTTTCGGAATTATATATTGGGTCAACTTTAAACGGTCATTAACTCGAGTTTTACAAAGAGTTAAGTTATGAAGTTTGGACAGTAGGTAAAAATTGGAAGTATTTGGCTTTTCCAATTGGATTCACCTCGTTTGGGTGAATACACAAGTTTTGGGAATTTTTCTACTAAACTGAGCTGTTGTGGAAATTTTCTAGACATAGCTGTGTTGTGCGAATTTTAATAATTTTTGTATTTGGTTTTGAGACAAAAAAAAATATGGGTTATTAAGTGAATCCCAATTAATATTCAATAAAAATTTGAAAGTTTAATTCGTTTGTTAAGTATTTTAAATAATTCGTTTTTCATAGCACACAATCTGCCCTAAAAACGCAGATTGTCTAAGAGATGTTTATGTGACTATTTGGAGCTTATATGTTATGTATTTGACATGAACATGTTTGGACACTTATATGAGATGTGTATGAGGTATAAAACTGATAATAATCAATATGATCACCAACGGGATTCGTAGGACTTACTTGTGCATATAGAGTCATTAGGTGTCATTACACGGTTTGAACTTTTAAAAAAGTCTTGGACAAACGAGTTGTATGGTGTATTGGTTATGCACATATACTCACCTAGTGACATTTGTAATAGGGAGTCGGTAGCTCATTACTATTTCAGGAATTTGGATTATTCACGTGCAACCTAAGGTGAGTTTCACTACTTTTTCTCATAAGCATGCGTCTCAGGGTGAGACAAATTTGATAAACGTTTTCTATTCCGGTTTGGGACTATTGTTATATCCCGGGTTGAGATATTTTGACTCATGTGGTGGGTCAGGTCTTCGTTTCGAATCCTCGAGGAGGATTGCACTTTGATCAGTTTAAAACTTATTGGTCCTTTGTGAACTAAACACTCTATCACTTGAAAAGTCCTTGCATATTATTGGGTTAATCGCTGGGAGCGAACGGGGTATTAGTTGATAGCGCTATTAGGTTGTGCAGCAACCACATGTTTGCGATGCTGGGAGCATGGGCATGAACTTCTGACCACATTTAATGGCTAGTGTTGATAGACACTAGTTTCTGAGGCAATTTATTATATTACTGAAGGTGTCCCAAAATTCGTGTTTAGTTGCAATGAGTGGGTTAGCTACCCTTGACATGATTAAATTGATAACACTTGAACATTTTGTTCTGGGAGACCTATGCTTTTACTTGTTTACGTGGTTTGGGAAACCAGTGCATTTACTTACTCATTTTCTTTACTTTGTGAACTCACCGACTTTATGTTGATACACGTTAGCATGCTTTTGCAGGTAACTAGGTATGGAGCACGAGTAGGGCATGCATCATGTAGTGTCATGGGATTATGACCACTTTAACTGATTTTAAATATTTAACTATTCACTTATGGTTTTGGGCGCGGTATTTTGCGCAGACTTTTACTTAACTGTTTTGTTATTTCGCTTCCTCTATTCTTAATTGGTTTGGTTAAAACTTTTAAACTTGATTTTACAATAACGAACTAAATGGTTTGGGCATTTAGAGTCGTTCATGTGACTTATGGCTATGGGATCCTGGTTTGTCATGCGCCTCGCGGTATAAACCCCGCAGTGGAAATTTGAGGGTGTGACATAATCCTTCATGACCAACATAAATACCTTTCCACCATGAGTTTTCGGTAATTTTCCCACTATGTCCATCCCCCATTTCATGAAAGGTCATGGTGAGATGATGGGATCCAATGGTTCAGCGGGTTGGTGTAGAATGTTTCTATGTCTGTGGCATGCATCACACTTTTGAGAATATTGCATGGCATCCTTCTTCATGGTTGGCCAATAGTATCTTGTCCTTAGAATCTTTGAATGTAGAGCTCTTCCTCCTGTGTGATTTCCACCATCTCCTTCATGGATATCTTTGAGAACTTCCTTTGCTTCTTCCTTGTTGAGACATCTTAAGTATGGACCTGCAATAGACTTTCTATACAATATATTGTTTATAATAACAAATCTAGATACTTTCATCCTGAAAGCTCTAGCATTTTCTCCATCGGGGATGTTACCATCCTCAAGATAGTTTATGATAGGAGTCATCCAGGATGTGTCGTCTCGATCTTGAGTAGCAAGGACAATGCCATATTCTGGATGCGCAGTATTATCCTTTGGATGCACCTCTATAGTTGCTGGCTTCAAGATGTGGATGATTGGGATTTTGGATCCTTCTGTTAAATTCAGAGAAGATCCTAAGTTTGCCAAGACATCAGCCTCAGCATTTTCTTCCCTAGGTACATGTGTAATTGTAAATTATGCAAAACAAGATGGTAATTTCTTGACTATTTCAAGATATTCAGCTAATTTTTTTACCTTTTATTGCATAAGATCTGTTAAAATGGTTAGTAATTAACAAGGAATCAACAAATACTTCTAGATTTAAAACATGTATATTCTTAGCAAGTTGTAAACCAGCAATGAGAGCTTCATACTCAGCTTCATTATTGGTTGCTTGAAATGTACATCTAATCGCATGGGGTATTATGTCCCATTGTGGCGATTTTAGTAGTAATCCTAACCTAGTGCCCCTCATATTCAAAGCACCATCAGTATACAAAATCCATTTTCCCAAGTTTTCATTTAGTTGATGTATTTCTTTTTCAACTTCACTTAGGATGTCACTACTGAAATCAGCTAGAGCCTGTGATTTGATTGCATTTCTAGGTTCATATACCAAGTCAAAAGCACTTAATTTTACTGACCATTTTGTCATTCTTCCTGAAATTTTTTGTTTTCTAAGCACATTTTTACACGGTAGTTAGTCTGAACATGTATCCTATGTGTTTGAAAATAGTGCCGCAACTTGGTATATGCCATAATCAAAGCTAAAATGAGTTTTTCGAGATATGAATACCTATTTTCAGCATCTATCAAAGTTTTACTTACGTAATAGAAAGGATGTTGTTGTCTTTCAAAGTCTTTAACCAAGACTGCACTTATTGCATTTTCAGAAACTGCATGGTATGGCTTGAGAGGTTCGCCATCCTCAGGTTTCATAAGGAGTGGGGCTGCTGCAAGATATCCCTTCAGCTTCTTCAATGCTTCCTCGAGATGAATCTGTTTAGCGCTGCTATCTTGCCAGTCAATCTTTGTATATCCTTGACGTTGGTTGGAGATTTTAAATCAAGGATGGCTTTGATTTGTTTAGGACTGGCTTCGATGCCTCTCTTGGTTACTAAGTACCCAAGAAACTTGCCAGCACCGACTCCAAAATTGCACTTGGCCAGATTCAACTTCAACTTATAAGCATCTAAGATGTCAAAGGCTTCTTTGAGATCCTGAAGATGGTTTTCAGCTTTCTTTGATTTCACTACCATATCATCGATGTAGAATTCCATTGTTTTCCCAATCTTTTCTTTGAACATCATGTTGACCAGCCTTTCGTATGTTGCACCTGCATTCCTTAGTCCAAAAAGCATATCAACATAACAATAAATACCTAAGGGTGTCATGAATGTAGTATCCTCTTGGTCATCCGGTTCCATCTGGATTTGTTGAAATCCTGAAGATGTGTCCATGAAAGTTAACATTTCATGGCCAGCTGTGGCATCCACCATGGAGTCGATGTGTGGAAGTGGAAATGGGTCCTTAGGGAAAGCCTTATTGAGATCTGTGTAATCTACACAAACTCTCTATTTTCCATTCTTCTTTTGCACTACGACTACATTGGCTAGCTACTTCGGGAATTTGACTTCCCTTATCATCTTGGATTTCAGCAATCTATCCACTTCTTCTTGTATGATGTCATTTCTTTCAGTCGCAAATTTCCTTTGCTTTTGTTGGATGGGTTTGAAGCTCTTATCGATCCCAAGCTTATAAGTGATGATATCCTTGGAGATACCAATCATATCTTCATGTTTCCAAGCAAATGTCGACATCCTGCATTTCAAAAAGATTGTTCAATGTTATTAGGGATATTCTTGCCAATCTACATAGTGATATCCTTGTTATTTTCATCAAGGCATATTGCCTTTACATCCTGGTCAGGATGTGTCTTAGCATCCTGAGGATGACACTGTGCATCATGCTGTAATTGCTATGCTTGTCATGTTGAAGCCTTCATCAATGTTGTGTAGCAATCCTTGGCCTCTTGTTGATCACTGTTGACTTTGACAACTCCCCATGGAGTTGGTAACTTTACACATTGGTGATATGTTGATGGAACTGTTTTCATGTCATGTATCCAGGGTCTCCCTAGGATAACAATATAACTGGATAATGAATCTATCACACCGAATCTTTAAATAGAGTTCACTCCCTCGACATATACGGGCATTTTAATATCACCAGTTGTGCTCTTGGTCTCTCCACTGAAGCCAACCAAGACATATGATCTAGCCTCTATCTTGGTCTCAGGGATGTTCATCCTTTTGAGGGCTTCCAGCTGTATTATGTTGACTGAACTCCCTCCATCTATTAGTATCCTGCGAACAAAATGGTTAGTAATATATAAAGTAATGACTAGACCATCATGGTGAGGCTCTAGAATGTATTCTCGATCCTCTTCCTCAAAGCTAATCACTTTTGCATTCGTCAAGATGGTAGTCTTCGTGGGTCTTTCTCCTTTTTCTGACCTCATTTCTCTTGCATGTCTTTTGGCTGCTGAGTAGGATGTCTCACAAATATCTAATCCTCTTGAAATGAAATTAATGATGCCAGCATCCTTGGATGGAGATGCTGCCCTTTCTAGGATGCTAGTGCTCTCCTGAATCTTCGACTTCTTTCTGCCTAGCAGATCCTTAAGATGGCCCTTTCTTAGAAGATTTGCTATTTCTTTTCTCAAGGCAATTCAATTTTCAGTAATGTGTCCAAAATCTTCATGGAAAGAACACCATTTGGATTTGTCCTTCCATCCCGACTTGTTATCATTCCTCGGACATCTTGCTTTATCTCCAATATCCTTCATAGCATACATTAAACCTGTTACATCCACAGAAAAAATAGTCCGAAAGTTTAGGACAATCCTCTTCATCGTCATCCTCAACCACATTGACCTTTTTGTTATCAGGTCTAGCATATGGTTTATGCTTGTAAGGTTCGTATGTGGGAGTGGATTTTTTATTAGGATTGTTGTATCTTGAGGATGTCTCTATCCTCTCGTGTATCTTCTTGTCATCTTCAAGACGGATGAATCTTAAAGCTCTATTTCGAACTTCATCAAGATTCCTACAAGGGTTCATCACCAATTCTTTGTAGAAAGGTAAAAACTGTAGTCCCATCTTGAAGGCTTGCACTGCCGTTGTGACATCCAAGTTTGGGATATCAAGTGCTTCCTTCCCCAACCTTGTAATATACCCCCTCAATGATTCTCGCTGTGGTTGTGTCACCCTGTACAAATCACTTGTCAAACGTTCAAATGTTCGACTACAAGAAAACTAATTATTAAACATATTAATCAAATGAGCAAAAGAAGTAATAGAATTGTGAGGAACACTTAGCAGCCATTTTAAGGCTAGGCCAGTGAGGGTAGAACCAAATCCTTTGCATAAGCATGCTTCCTTCAAGTTTGCTGGAATGGAGTTTATTTCCATCCTTTCCCTGTACTGTGCTACATGTTCTTCAGGATCAGTAGATCCATCATAAAGCTTCATGCTTGGAGTCTGGAATCTCTTTGGAATCTCATCATCACATATTGGAGGTGCAAAATGAGACACCCTGTGACATGCCGAGGATACCTCGGGGATGGGTTGTATAATCCATGGTACGCTAGACACCATATCCTTGATTTTTTGAAGCTATCTCGCTAACTGTGGACTTATACATGTATCCTGCAAAGAAGAAATATTGTTAGTAGCATAAGTACTTAAACTTATATTGTTACCGTTGTTGTATCCTCGGGATGGTTCGATGGCATATCCTCGAGATTGCTCGATAGCATATCCTCGAGATTGCTCGATAGTATATCCTGCATCTCTAGTTGTCGCCATCCTGGGTGCTAAAATAGTTTCTGGTGCAGAGAATCCAGTGCTCATGGGGATGAAATCTCCTTGATGAATGCCCCCAGAGGTGCCAGAATTGAAATCCAACACTCTAGGTTGCAATGGTGTCTCCATGTCATCAGCCGGTCTCTTTGAGGATGTTTTGAGAGATTGAATCTCTCTCATCAGCATCTGGTTGGTATCCTGTTGTTTCTTTATTTGATCCTTCATCATTGTAAACATGGAAATGAGCTCATCATTTGACACAAAAACAAGAGGAGCAGATTCAGATGTTGCCATCCCAGATCTAGCAGTATTAGGGGCAACACTTCTGGTAACTTGTCCAGAACTCTTAGGAAAGGTAGGAGGAGGTGGTTGAGTCACATTTCTAGCAGAGGTTGAGGATGGTGTGGAAGAAGACACGGATTTTGGGTTTGAGGCCATAGTTATCAAGATTTTCGAAATAAATTGATTGAGAAATAATTTTAACAAAGTTTTTGTTAAAAACAACACCACTTGCCCCACGGTGGGCGCCAAATTGTTTTGGTCAAATATTACCTACTAGAAATAATTTTGTTTTCCAAATTAGTTAAAGTGAGGTAGAGTGCTAAATGTATAGAAGATGGTAAAAACATAGCATTATATTCAAGATGACAGTTTATAATGACAAAATAATAACAATATGATAACTATGCTTAGGATGGCAAAGAATGAGTTCTAGATAGGCAGTTATATCCTAAAGATGTAACTACCAAATAGAAAGGTGAATTAAGCAAAGATAGATGTTTGTAAGTATCATGCAATAAAGGAACAACACTCGATGTACGAGGAAAGCCCTTGATCACTTGATGATCGCCGGCACAAAACATCGGGAGGAGTCTAGGCCCCTACCTTGTTTGTTAATATTAAAATGGTAAAAAATGTTACAACTTTGGACGTATGATGAACAAACTATGGTCACAAATGTGTAGTGTTATGTGTGTAGAAAGACTATCAAGTGTATTTCAACTAGTATCCGGTGTTCGATAATGTGTAAGTGTCTTATTTTTGTTCATCATACCCCTATATATAGTTACATGAAAGTAAATAATGAATCCCATGATATCCGCCGTCTTCATTGAACTTGTGGACTGTTTCAGGTGACCGTTGAGGGTGTTTCAACTGATATGGACGTTGGATAACAGTTTCCACCTTTCTCACCTAGCATTCATCACCTTGGCGATTACACTTTGACTCATTCTTTAAGCTTATACGCATATAATTCCTGCATCATCGATATCTTTGACTTAGCATCTGGTTGGTATCCTGTTGTTTCTTTATTTGATCCTTCATCATTGTAAACATGGAAATGAGCTCATCATTTGACACAAAAACAAGAGGAGCAGATTCAGATGTTGCCATCCCAGATCTAGCAGTATTAGGGGCAACACTTCTGGTAACTTGTCCAGAACTCTTAGGAAAGGTAGGAGGAGGTGGTTGAGTCACATTTCTAGCAGAGGTTGAGGATGGTGTGGAAGAAGACACGGATTTTGGGTTTGAGGCCATAGTTATCAAGATTTTCGAAATAAATTGATTGAGAAATAATTTTAACAAAGTTTTTGTTAAAAACAACACCACTTGCCCCACGGTGGGCGCCAAATTGTTTTGGTCAAATATTACCTACTAGAAATAATTTTGTTTTCCAAATTAGTTAAAGTGAGGTAGAGTGCTAAATGTATAGAAGATGGTAAAAACATAGCATTATATTCAAGATGACAGTTTATAATGACAAAATAATAACAATATGATAACTATGCTTAGGATGGCAAAGAATGAGTTCTAGATAGGCAGTTATATCCTAAAGATGTAACTACCAAATAGAAAGGTGAATTAAGCAAAGATAGATGTTTGTAAGTATCATGCAATAAAGGAACAACACTCGATGTACGAGGAAAGCCCTTGATCACTTGATGATCGCCGGCACAAAACATCGGGAGGAGTCTAGGCCCCTACCTTGTTTGTTAATATTAAAATGGTAAAAAATGTTACAACTTTGGACGTATGATGAACAAACTATGGTCACAAATGTGTAGTGTTATGTGTGTAGAAAGACTATCAAGTGTATTTCAACTAGTATCCGGTGTTCGATAATGTGTAAGTGTCTTATTTTTGTTCATCATACCCCTATATATAGTTACATGAAAGTAAATAATGAATCCCATGATATCCGCCGTCTTCATTGAACTTGTGGACTGTTTCAGGTGACCGTTGAGGGTGTTTCAACTGATATGGACGTTGGATAACAGTTTCCACCTTTCTCACCTAGCATTCATCACCTTGGCGATTACACTTTGACTCATTCTTTAAGCTTATACGCATATAATTCCTGCATCATCGATATCTTTGACTTAGCATCTGGTTGTTATCCTGTTGTTTCTTTATTTGATCCTTCATCATTGTAAACATGGAAATGAGCTCATCATTTGACACAAAAACAAGAGGAGCAGATTCAGATGTTGCCATCCCAGATCTAGCAGTATTAGGGGCAACACTTCTGGTAACTTGTCCAGAACTCTTAGGAAAGGTAGGAGGAGGTGGTTGAGTCACATTTCTAGCAGAGGTTGAGGATGGTGTGGAAGAAGACACGGATTTTGGGTTTGAGGCCATAGTTATCAAGATTTTCGAAATAAATTGATTGAGAAATAATTTTAACAAAGTTTTTGTTAAAAACAACACCACTTGCCCCACGGTGGGCGCCAAATTGTTTTGGTCAAATATTACCTACTAGAAATAATTTTGTTTTCCAAATTAGTTAAAGTGAGGTAGAGTGCTAAATGTATAGAAGATGGTAAAAACATAGCATTATATTCAAGATGACAGTTTATAATGACAAAATAATAACAATATGATAACTATGCTTAGGATGGCAAAGAATGAGTTCTAGATAGGCAGTTATATCCTAAAGATGTAACTACCAAATAGAAAGGTGAATTAAGCAAAGATAGATGTTTGTAAGTATCATGCAATAAAGGAACAACACTCGATGTACGAGGAAAGCCCTTGATCACTTGATGATCGCCGGCACAAAACATCGGGAGGAGTCTAGGCCCCTACCTTGTTTGTTAATATTAAAATGGTAAAAAATGTTACAACTTTGGACGTATGATGAACAAACTATGGTCACAAATGTGTAGTGTTATGTGTGTAGAAAGACTATCAAGTGTATTTCAACTAGTATCCGGTGTTCGATAATGTGTAAGTGTCTTATTTTTGTTCATCATACCCCTATATATAGTTACATGAAAGTAAATAATGAATCCCATGATATCCGCCGTCTTCATTGAACTTGTGGACTGTTTCAGGTGACCGTTGAGGGTGTTTCAACTAATATGGACGTTGGATAACAGTTTCCACCTTTCTCACCTAGCATTCATCACCTTGGCGATTACACTTTGACTCATTCTTTAACCTTATACGCATATAATTCCTGCATCATCGATATCTTTGACTTAGCATCTGGTTGGTATCCTGTTGTTTCTTTATTTGATCCTTCATCATTGTAAACATGGAAATGAGCTCATCATTTGACACAAAAACAAGAGGAGCAGATTCAGATGTTGCCATCCCAGATCTAGCAGTATTAGGGGCAACACTTCTGGTAACTTGTCCAGAACTCTTAGGAAAGGTAGGAGGAGGTGGTTGAGTCACATTTCTAGCAGAGGTTGAGGATGGTGTGGAAGAAGACACGGATTTTGGGTTTGAGGCCATAGTTATCAAGATTTTTGAAATAAATTGATTGAGAAATAATTTTAACAAAGTTTTTGTTAAAAACAACACCACTTGCCCCACGGTGGGCGCCAAATTGTTTTGGTCAAATATTACCTACTAGAAATAATTTTGTTTTCCAAATTAGTTAAAGTGAGGTAGAGTGCTAAATGTATAGAAGATGGTAAAAACATAGCATTATATTCAAGATGACAGTTTATAATGACAAAATAATAACAATATGATAACTATGCTTAGGATGGCAAAGAATGAGTTCTAGATAGGCAGTTATATCCTAAAGATGTAACTACCAAATAGAAAGGTGAATTAAGCAAAGATAGATGTTTGTAAGTATCATGCAATAAAGGAACAACACTCGATGTACGAGGAAAGCCCTTGATCACTTGATGATCGCCGGCACAAAACATCGGGAGGAGTCTAGGCCCCTACCTTGTTTGTTAATATTAAAATGGTAAAAAATGTTACAACTTTGGACGTATGATGAACAAACTATGGTCACAAATTTGTAGTGTTATGTGTGTAGAAAGACTATCAAGTGTATTTCAACTAGTATCAGGTGTTCGATAATGTGTAAGTGTCTTATTTTTGTTCATCATACCCCTATATATAGTTACATGAAAGTAAATAATGAATCCCATGATATCCGCCGTCTTCATTGAACTTGTGGACTGTTTCAGGTGACCGTTGAGGGTGTTTCAACTAATATGGACGTTGGATAACAGTTTCCACCTTTCTCACCTAGCATTCATCACCTTGGCGATTACACTTTGACTCATTCTTTAAGCTTATACGCATATAATTCCTGCATCATCGATATCTTTGACTTAGCATCTGGTTGGTATCCTGTTTTTTCTTTATTTGATCCTTCATCATTGTAAACATGGAAATGAGCTCATCATTTGACACAAAAACAAGAGGAGCAGATTCAGATGTTGCCATCCCAGATCTAGCAGTATTAGGGGCAACACTTCTGGTAACTTGTCCAGAACTCTTAGGAAAGGTAGGAGGAGGTGGTTGAGTCACATTTCTAGCAGAGGTTGAGGATGGTGTGGAAGAAGACACGGATTTTGGGTTTGAGGCCATAGTTATCAAGATTTTCGAAATAAATTGATTGAGAAATAATTTTAACAAAGTTTTTGTTAAAAACAACACCACTTGCCCCACGGTGGGCGCCAAATTGTTTTGGTCAAATATTACCTACTAGAAATAATTTTGTTTTCCAAATTAGTTAAAGTGAGGTAGAGTGCTAAATGTATAGAAGATGGTAAAAACATAGCATTATATTCAAGATGACAGTTTATAATGACAAAATAATAACAATATGATAACTATGCTTAGGATGGCAAAGAATGAGTTCTAGATAGGCAGTTATATCCTAAAGATGTAACTACCAAATAGAAAGGTGAATTAAGCAAAGATAGATGTTTGTAAGTATCATGCAATAAAGGAACAACACTCGATGTACGAGGAAAGCCCTTGATCACTTGATGATCGCCGGCACAAAACATCGGGAGGAGTCTAGGCCCCTACCTTGTTTGTTAATATTAAAATGGTAAAAAATGTTACAACTTTGGACGTATGATGAACAAACTATGGTCACAAATTTGTAGTGTTATGTGTGTAGAAAGACTATCAAGTGTATTTCAACTAGTATCAGGTGTTCGATAATGTGTAAGTGTCTTATTTTTGTTCATCATACCCCTATATATAGTTACATGAAAGTAAATAATGAATCCCATGATATCCGCCGTCTTCATTGAACTTGTGGACTGTTTCAGGTGACCGTTGAGGGTGTTTCAACTAATATGGACGTTGGATAACAGTTTCCACCTTTCTCACCTAGCATTCATCACCTTGGCGATTACACTTTGACTCATTCTTTAAGCTTATACGCATATAATTCCTGCATCATCGATATCTTTGACTTAGCATCTGGTTGGTATCCTGTTGTTTCTTTATTTGATCCTTCATCATTGTAAACATGGAAATGAGCTCATCATTTGACACAAAAACAAGAGGAGCAGATTCAGATGTTGCCATCCCAGATCTAGCAGTATTAGGGGCAACACTTCTGGTAACTTGTCCAGAACTCTTAGGAAAGGTAGGAGGAGGTGGTTGAGTCACATTTCTAGCAGAGGTTGAGGATGGTGTGGAAGAAGACACGGATTTTGGGTTTGAGGCCATAGTTATCAAGATTTTCGAAATAAATTGATTGAGAAATAATTTTAACAAAGTTTTTGTTAAAAACAACACCACTTGCCCCACGGTGGGCGCCAAATTGTTTTGGTCAAATATTACCTACTAGAAATAATTTTGTTTTCCAAATTAGTTAAAGTGAGGTAGAGTGCTAAATGTATAGAAGATGGTAAAAACATAGCATTATATTCAAGATGACAGTTTATAATGACAAAATAATAACAATATGATAACTATGCTTAGGATGGCAAAGAATGAGTTCTAGATAGGCAGTTATATCCTAAAGATGTAACTACCAAATAGAAAGGTGAATTAAGCAAAGATAGATGTTTGTAAGTATCATGCAATAAAGGAACAACACTCGATGTACGAGGAAAGCCCTTGATCACTTGATGATCGCCGGCACAAAACATCGGGAGGAGTCTAGGCCCCTACCTTGTTTGTTAATATTAAAATGGTAAAAAATGTTACAACTTTGGACGTATGATGAACAAACTATGGTCACAAATTTGTAGTGTTATGTGTGTAGAAAGACTATCAAGTGTATTTCAACTAGTATCAGGTGTTCGATAATGTGTAAGTGTCTTATTTTTGTTCATCATACCCCTATATATAGTTACATGAAAGTAAATAATGAATCCCATGATATCCGCCGTCTTCATTGAACTTGTGGACTGTTTCAGGTGACCGTTGAGGGTGTTTCAACTAATATGGACGTTGGATAACAGTTTCCACCTTTCTCACCTAGCATTCATCACCTTGGCGATTACACTTTGACTCATTCTTTAAGCTTATACGCATATAATTCCTGCATCATCGATATCTTTGACTTAGCATCTGGTTGGTATCCTGTTGTTTCTTTATTTGATCCTTCATCATTGTAAACATGGAAATGAGCTCATCATTTGACACAAAAACAAGAGGAGCAGATTCAGATGTTGCCATCCCAGATCTAGCAGTATTAGGGGCAACACTTCTGGTAACTTGTCCAGAACTCTTAGGAAAGGTAGGAGGAGGTGGTTGAGTCACATTTCTAGCAGAGGTTGAGGATGGTGTGGAAGAAGACACGGATTTTGGGTTTGAGGCCATAGTTATCAAGATTTTCGAAATAAATTGATTGAGAAATAATTTTAACAAAGTTTTTGTTAAAAACAACACCACTTGCCCCACGGTGGGCGCCAAATTGTTTTGGTCAAATATTACCTACTAGAAATAATTTTGTTTTCCAAATTAGTTAAAGTGAGGTAGAGTGCTAAATGTATAGAAGATGGTAAAAACATAGCATTATATTCAAGATGACAGTTTATAATGACAAAATAATAACAATATGATAACTATGCTTAGGATGGCAAAGAATGAGTTCTAGATAGGCAGTTATATCCTAAAGATGTAACTACCAAATAGAAAGGTGAATTAAGCAAAGATAGATGTTTGTAAGTATCATGCAATAAAGGAACAACACTCGATGTACGAGGAAAGCCCTTGATCACTTGATGATCGCCGGCACAAAACATCGGGAGGAGTCTAGGCCCCTACCTTGTTTGTTAATATTAAAATGGTAAAAAATGTTACAACTTTGGACGTATGATGAACAAACTATGGTCACAAATTTGTAGTGTTATGTGTGTAGAAAGACTATCAAGTGTATTTCAACTAGTATCAGGTGTTCGATAATGTGTAAGTGTCTTATTTTTGTTCATCATACCCCTATATATAGTTACATGAAAGTAAATAATGAATCCCATGATATCCGCCGTCTTCATTGAACTTGTGGACTGTTTCAGGTGACCGTTGAGGGTGTTTCAACTAATATGGACGTTGGATAACAGTTTCCACCTTTCTCACCTAGCATTCATCACCTTGGCGATTACACTTTGACTCATTCTTTAAGCTTATACGCATATAATTCCTGCATCATCGATATCTTTGACTTAGCATCTGGTTGGTATCCTGTTGTTTCTTTATTTGATCCTTCATCATTGTAAACATGGAAATGAGCTCATCATTTGACACAAAAACAAGAGGAGCAGATTCAGATGTTGCCATCCCAGATCTAGCAGTATTAGGGGCAACACTTCTGGTAACTTGTCCAGAACTCTTAGGAAAGGTAGGAGGAGGTGGTTGAGTCACATTTCTAGCAGAGGTTGAGGATGGTGTGGAAGAAGACACGGATTTTGGGTTTGAGGCCATAGTTATCAAGATTTTCGAAATAAATTGATTGAGAAATAATTTTAACAAAGTTTTTGTTAAAAACAACACCACTTGCCCCACGGTGGGCGCCAAATTGTTTTGGTCAAATATTACCTACTAGAAATAATTTTGTTTTCCAAATTAGTTAAAGTGAGGTAGAGTGCTAAATGTGTAGAAGATGGTAAAAACATAGCATTATATTCAAGATGACAGTTTATAATGACAAAATAATAACAATATGATAACTATGCTTAGGATGGCAAAGAATGAGTTCTAGATAGGCAGTTATATCCTAAAGATGTAACTACCAAATAGAAAGGTGAATTAAGCAAAGATAGATGTTTGTAAGTATCATGCAATAAAGGAACAACACTCGATGTACGAGGAAAGCCCTTGATCACTTGATGATCGCCGGCACAAAACATCGGGAGGAGTCTAGGCCCCTACCTTGTTTGTTAATATTAAAATGGTAAAAAATGTTACAACTTTGGACGTATGATGAACAAACTATGGTCACAAATTTGTAGTGTTATGTGTGTAGAAAGACTATCAAGTGTATTTCAACTAGTATCAGGTGTTCGATAATGTGTAAGTGTCTTATTTTTGTTCATCATACCCCTATATATAGTTACATGAAAGTAAATAATGAATCCCATGATATCCGCCGTCTTCATTGAACTTGTGGACTGTTTCAGGTGACCGTTGAGGGTGTTTCAACTAATATGGACGTTGGATAACAGTTTCCACCTTTCTCACCTAGCATTCATCACCTTGGCGATTACACTTTGACTCATTCTTTAAGCTTATACGCATATAATTCCTGCATCATCGATATCTTTGACTTAGCATCTGGTTGGTATCCTGTTGTTTCTTTATTTGATCCTTCATCATTGTAAACATGGAAATGAGCTCATCATTTGACACAAAAACAAGAGGAGCAGATTCAGATGTTGCCATCCCAGATCTAGCAGTATTAGGGGCAACACTTCTGGTAACTTGTCCAGAACTCTTAGGAAAGGTAGGAGGAGGTGGTTGAGTCACATTTCTAGCAGAGGTTGAGGATGGTGTGGAAGAAGACACGGATTTTGGGTTTGAGGCCATAGTTATCAAGATTTTCGAAATAAATTGATTGAGAAATAATTTTAACAAAGTTTTTGTTAAAAACAACACCACTTGCCCCACGGTGGGCGCCAAATTGTTTTGGTCAAATATTACCTACTAGAAATAATTTTGTTTTCCAAATTAGTTAAAGTGAGGTAGAGTGCTAAATGTATAGAAGATGGTAAAAACATAGCATTATATTCAAGATGACAGTTTATAATGACAAAATAATAACAATATGATAACTATGCTTAGGATGGCAAAGAATGAGTTCTAGATAGGCAGTTATATCCTAAAGATGTAACTACCAAATAGAAAGGTGAATTAAGCAAAGATAGATGTTTGTAAGTATCATGCAATAAAGGAACAACACTCGATGTACGAGGAAAGCCCTTGATCACTTGATGATCGCCGGCACAAAACATCGGGAGGAGTCTAGGCCCCTACCTTGTTTGTTAATATTAAAATGGTAAAAAATGTTACAACTTTGGACGTATGATGAACAAACTATGGTCACAAATTTGTAGTGTTATGTGTGTAGAAAGACTATCAAGTGTATTTCAACTAGTATCAGGTGTTCGATAATGTGTAAGTGTCTTATTTTTGTTCATCATACCCCTATATATAGTTACATGAAAGTAAATAATGAATCCCATGATATCCGCCGTCTTCATTGAACTTGTGGACTGTTTCAGGTGACCGTTGAGGGTGTTTCAACTAATATGGACGTTGGATAACAGTTTCCACCTTTCTCACCTAGCATTCATCACCTTGGCGATTACACTTTGACTCATTCTTTAAGCTTATACGCATATAATTCCTGCATCATCGATATCTTTGACTTAGCATCTGGTTGGTATCCTGTTGTTTCTTTATTTGATCCTTCATCATTGTAAACATGGAAATGAGCTCATCATTTGACACAAAAACAAGAGGAGCAGATTCAGATGTTGCCATCCCAGATCTAGCAGTATTAGGGGCAACACTTCTGGTAACTTGTCCAGAACTCTTAGGAAAGGTAGGAGGAGGTGGTTGAGTCACATTTCTAGCAGAGGTTGAGGATGGTGTGGAAGAAGACACGGATTTTGGGTTTGAGGCCATAGTTATCAAGATTTTCGAAATAAATTGATTGAGAAATAATTTTAACAAAGTTTTTGTTAAAAACAACACCACTTGCCCCACGGTGGGCGCCAAATTGTTTTGGTCAAATATTACCTACTAGAAATAATTTTGTTTTCCAAATTAGTTAAAGTGAGGTAGAGTGCTAAATGTATAGAAGATGGTAAAAACATAGCATTATATTCAAGATGACAGTTTATAATGACAAAATAATAACAATATGATAACTATGCTTAGGATGGCAAAGAATGAGTTCTAGATAGGCAGTTATATCCTAAAGATGTAACTACCAAATAGAAAGGTGAATTAAGCAAAGATAGATGTTTGTAAGTATCATGCAATAAAGGAACAACACTCGATGTACGAGGAAAGCCCTTGATCACTTGATGATCGCCGGCACAAAACATCGGGAGGAGTCTAGGCCCCTACCTTGTTTGTTAATATTAAAATGGTAAAAAATGTTACAACTTTGGACGTATGATGAACAAACTATGGTCACAAATGTGTAGTGTTATGTGTGTAGAAAGACTATCAAGTGTATTTCAACTAGTATCAGGTGTTCGATAATGTGTAAGTGTCTTATTTTTGTTCATCATACCCCTATATATAGTTACATGAAAGTAAATAATGAATCCCATGATATCCGCCGTCTTCATTGAACTTGTGGACTGTTTCAGGTGACCGTTGAGGGTGTTTCAACTGATATGGACGTTGGATAACAGTTTCCACCTTTCTCACCTAGCATTCATCACCTTGGCGATTACACTTTGACTCATTCTTTAAGCTTATACGCATATAATTCCTGCATCATCGATATCTTTGACTTAGCATCTGGTTGGTATCCTGTTGTTTCTTTATTTGATCCTTCATCATTGTAAACATGGAAATGAGCTCATCATTTGACACAAAAACAAGAGGAGCAGATTCAGATGTTGCCATCCCAGATCTAGCAGTATTAGGGGCAACACTTCTGGTAACTTGTCCAGAACTCTTAGGAAAGGTCAGAGGAGGTGGTTGAGTCACATTTCTAGAAGAGGTTGAGGATGGTGTGGAAGAAGACACGGATTTTGGGTTTGAGGCCATAGTTATCAAGATTTTCGAAATAAATTGTTTGAGAAATAATTTTAACAAAGTTTTTGTTAAAAACAACACCACTTGCCCCACGGTGGGCGCCAAATTGTTTTGGTCAAATATTACCTACTAGAAATAATTTTGTTTTCCAAATTAGTTAAAGTGAGGTAGAGTGCTAAATGTATAGAAGATGGTAAAAACATAGCATTATATTCAAGATGACAGTTTATAATGACAAAATAATAACAATATGATAACTATGCTTAGGATGGCAAAGAATGAGTTCTAGATAGGCAGTTATATCCTAAAGATGTAACTACCAAATAGAAAGGTGAATTAAGCAAAGATAGATGTTTGTAAGTATCATGCAATAAAGGAACAACACTCGATGTACGAGGAAATCCCTTGATCACTTGATGATCGCCGGCACAAAACATCGGGAGGAGTCTAGGCCCCTACCTTGTTTGTTAATATTAAAATGGTAAAAAATGTTACAACTTTGGACGTATGATGAACAAACTATGGTCACAAATGTGTAGTGTTATGTGTGTAGAAAGACTATCAAGTGTATTTCAACTAGTATCAGGTGTTCGATAATGTGTAAGTGTCTTATTTTTGTTCATCATACCCCTATATATAGTTACATGAAAGTAAATAATGAATCCCATGATATCCGCCGTCTTCATTGAACTTGTGGACTGTTTCAGGTGACCGTTGAGGGTGTTTCAACTGATATGGACGTTGGATAACAGTTTCCACCTTTCTCACCTAGCATTCATCACCTTGGCGATTACACTTTGACTCATTCTTTAAGCTTATACGCATATAATTCCTGCATCATCGATATCTTTGACTTAGCATCTGGTTGGTATCCTGTTGTTTCTTTATTTGATCCTTCATCATTGTAAACATGGAATTGAGCTCATCATTTGACACAAAAACAAGAGGAGCAGATTCAGATGTTGCCATCCCAGATCTAGCAGTATTAGGGGCAACACTTCTGGTAACTTGTCCAGAACTCTTAGGAAAGGTAGGAGGAGGTGGTTGAGTCACATTTCTAGCAGAGGTTGAGGATGGTGTGGAAGAAGACACGGATTTTGGGTTTGAGGCCATAGTTATCAAGATTTTCGAAATAAATTGATTGAGAAATAATTTTAACAAAGTTTTTGTTAAAAACAACACCACTTGCCCCACGGTGGGCGCCAAATTGTTTTGGTCAAATATTACCTACTAGAAATAATTTTGTTTTCCAAATTAGTTAAAGTGAGGTAGAGTGCTAAATGTATAGAAGATGGTAAAAACATAGCATTATATTCAAGATGACAGTTTATAATGACAAAATAATAACAATATGATAACTATGCTTAGGATGGCAAAGAATGAGTTCTAGATAGGCAGTTATATCCTAAAGATGTAACTACCAAATAGAAAGGTGAATTAAGCAAAGATAGATGTTTGTAAGTATCATGCAATAAAGGAACAACACTCGATGTACGAGGAAAGCCCTTGATCACTTGATGATCGCCGGCACAAAACATCGGGAGGAGTCTAGGCCCCTACCTTGTTTGTTAATATTAAAATGGTAAAAAATGTTACAACTTTGGACGTATGATGAACAAACTATGGTCACAAATGTGTAGTGTTATGTGTGTAGAAAGACTATCAAGTGTATTTCAACTAGTATCACGTGTTCGATAATGTGTAAGTGTCTTATTTTTGTTCATCATACCCCTATATATAGTTACATGAAAGTAAATAATGAATCCCATGATATCCGCCGTCTTCATTGAACTTGTGGACTGTTTCAGGTGACCGTTGAGGGTGTTTCAACTGATATGGACGTTGGATAGCAGTTTCCACCTTTCTCACCTAGCATTCATCACCTTGGCGATTACAATTTGACTCATTCTTTAAGCTTATACGCATATAATTCCTGCATCATCGATATCTTTGACTTAGCAAGACTTTGTAGCCGTTAAAGGGGAGTTACAAGTCTTACTCATTCATTGATTCTACCTGCAATAACATTAGAACAAGACAATTCGTTAGTCTATCCTCAGGATGTACATATGTCAGAATGTTGTTACATCCTGAAGTCTGCTTAGTCCTTAACCATCCTGAGGATGTCACCTTGAATATTTAAGTTAAATCCATCTTGAGGATTTCACCACCAACACCTACGGCCACTTGGCCAGGGGTTACGGCCAGCAACGTCTAGTTGATTTTGGGCTTATGGTCGTAACCTACGGCCTCTGGCCAAGGGGTTACGGCTAGGAGGCTCTGATTGGGACTTTTTGCCCTGCATCTGCATAAAATGGCTATCTTTGACGACTCATATTCATGTCTAAACGGGGCGCTTATACAACATCAAATACCCAAGCTCCCATAACTATGATTTGGCCACAAAATGACAAGATACAAATCCACACAAATTAACCCGTTTTGGGTTTTGGTTAGAACTTACCTTTGTCGTGACCATTGCATTCCTTATGACAATTTTATCTACACGGAATTTAATCATCAAGTTTCAAGAAAACAATTAACTGTTATCATCAAGTTTAAGTCTGGGAGTAACTTACCTTAACCGTGCTCTTTCCTTCGCGGATCCTTTTCGCCTTGACTTGAAGTTGATTCCTACTCCTTGGCTATTAGTTTAGGTTCACCAATTTGCTAGAATCATTACAATCTTTATTGTCGGTGTTGTCTTATTCAAGACACTCGCAATATGTGTGTTCATCTCCTATGTTACTCACAGGTTTATTTTAACATTGGTTTTAAACCTAAGTTTAGGCCAATAACATTAACATCCATTCTTCAAATCATCATACAATGGCTAATGACCCCACTTTCAGTATTACACCCAATCCAGAAGGTTGACCTCATTAAAACAACATTAGTCTCACATGAGCATTTTATCCAGCACTCGGTAGGCGCTCATGTATCATTCGTATAATAACCATTTAAGACTTCAAGGACTCATCCCCAATCAATTTTTTCAACTAACATATTTTCAAAATCATTCATATAACAAAGTCACATATGAGCACACATCTCTTTATTAACATGGTGGATTTTCATAAGAGACCCATATCACCCTTCCAAGCACAACCCTTCTAATTAACCCCAAATCAGGTTGTTAGTTAATTTTTCTCATGAATATGCTGCTCCTATGTTTCAATAAAACTACTAGATTCACAGATTTTAGGTATTACATGAAACTCATAATTAACAATGTCTACAAGATCATCAAAACATCATATCAAGGCAATCAAGGGTTACCTTAGTGTTAGATGGACTCTAAAAGTCCATTTTCTTCAAGTGCATGTGTTTTCCCTTTTCAATTTGTTCTTGATTTAGCTAAAAGAGCAGAATTTTGATCAAGTGTGTGTATGTGTGTGTAGGAAACGATTTCCAGGGGCTGGGAATTTTGTTTTCCCCTTCCAATCCATTGTCATATATACACTTTCACATAATTCCCCTTTTAGTCCCTTAATTATTGTCCAAGTTCATTATTATAGAACCTACCAATTTATCTAGTTTGTTTCCATTAAATATTTATTTTTCTAAGGTTATGTTTTTACCCACATTAATCCCGATTCCCAAGGTTACCCAATTAAGAAACGTAAGGAAAGTTATCATAGCTTTTGGAGTGTTACAAATCTACCCCCTTAAAGGGGTTTCATCCACGAAACTAGTTTCATACCGAATAACTAGGGGTAGAACCTCTTCGTTTCTTCCTCAGACTCCCATGTGGTGTCCGATCCTTTGCGATTCTCCCACTTTACCTTTACTTGCTCGATCACCTTGTTTCTAAGGTGCTTCACCTTCCAGTCAAGGGTTTCAACGGGTTTGACCACAAAGTTTAGTTTGGTGTCTATCTTGATTTCTTCCATTGGCATGTAGGATGCTTCATTGGCTAGGCACTTTCTCAAGTGGGAAACATGGAAAGTGTTATGTATTCCGCTTAGCTCACCCGATAGTTCAAGTTGATAAGCTACCTTACCAACCCTTTCTAAGATTTTAAATGGTCCATGAACCTCAGACCTAACTTGCCCCATTTTCTAAATGGGATGACCCCCTTCCAAGGAGAGACCTTCAACATAACCCGGTCCCCCGCCTTCGCCTTTTATCTACGTAAGATTTCTAAAGGTCTTGGGCGGCTTTCAGGTGGGTACGAACAATTTGGATCTTTTCGTTTGTGGCCAGGAAAACATCCTTGTGGGCGAGTTCACGAGGGCCCACTTCTCCCCAACATACCGGGGTCCGACATTTCCTCCCGTACGGAGTCATTCCTATGCTTGGGTGATAACTATTATTCTACGCGAATTCCAACAATGGTAGATGGATGTCCCAACTACCCCCAAAGTCGATTATACACGCCCGAAGCATGTATTCTAAGGTTTAGATGGTCCGTTCACTTTACCATCCGTTTACGGGTGGTAGGCCGTGCTCAACAACAGTTTGGTATGCATTTGCTCCTAAAATTCCTGGCAGAAACGTGCAGTGAATCGAGTGTCTCGGTCAAACACGATTGACACCGACACTTCTTTCCGAGCAATTATTTCATTGGTGCAGACATCCGCCATCTTTTCGTTCGTATATGACTCACGAATCGTAATAAAATTGGCACTTTTAGGTAAGCGATCTACCACTACCCATATGGCATCATAACCCCTTGTGGTTTTAGGTGATTTAGTGAGTAGATCCATTGTAATGTGCTTCCATTTTCTTATCGGAATCCAGATTCTCCCTGCCCAGGTCATCATCCCGTTACTGTTTCCTTCAAGGTCATTTGTTTAACCCTTGATTCTTTCCTTTTTCAAGTTCTCTTCCTTTAGGGCTTCGGTTTGAGCACCATGGATCTGGTCAAGAAGTCCCGAAGTCACAGTTAGTTGCCTCAACCTCACCCGGATCAGAGCGTAATTTGCATTCTGGCTTAGAGCATCTGCTATAGCATTGGCATTCCCCAGGTGATAGTGGATTTCACAATCATAGTTTTTGAGTGTCTCAAGCCACATTCTTTGCCTCATATTTAAATCTTTCTGGTCAAATTAGTATTTCAAACTTTCATGATCGGTGAAGATAGTAATCCTTACACCGTACAGGTAACGCCTCTAGATTTTTAAGGCAAAGACAACGGCTTCCAACTCAAGTTCATGAGTTAGGTACTGTGTCTCGTGAGGTTTCAGTTGCCTTGAGGCATAGGCGATCACTTTGCCCCATTGCATCAGCACACATCCCAACCCAAGGTGGGACGCATCGGAATACACCACCATATCTTCTGTGCCTTCGGGCAGAGTCAACACGGGGGCGTGAGTCAACTTTTCCTTGAGGGTCTCGAAGGTTTGTTCTTGCTCCTTTCCCCACATAAATTTCTCATCCCTGTAAGTTAGTTTATTCATTGTTAAGGCGATCTTAGAAAAATCCTGGATGAATCATCGGTAGTAACCTATGAGCCCCAAGAAACTACGTATTTCGGATGGGTTCTTTGGTGGACTCCAATAAACAACCGCTTCAATTTTTGAGGGGTCCACCAAGACACAGTGAGCTTGTTCAACTCGCGGAAGTCAATGCCCATCCGCAAGCTCTTGTCTTTCTTCTTTTCAAATAATACTGGTGCTCCCCACGTGGACACACTCGGTCAGTTAAAGCCCTTGTGGAGCAAGTCTTGCAATTGGGTCATTCGCTCTTGTAGCTCCAAGAGTGCTAACCGGTAAGCTGGTCTAGCAACCAGTTTAGCCCCCGGAACAAATTAAATTCCAAATTCAATCTCCCTCTCAAGAGGCACTCCCTGCATATCTGCCGGAAACACATCCTCAAATTCGCGAACCATCGGCACATCTTTAAGAATCGTGGTTTCTTTTTGTGTATCTTTAACGTAGGTCAGGTAAGCCTTGCACCCATGTTGCAAAAGCTTCCTCGCCTCCATCAAAGAACATACAACGGGGTTGTAGTCCTTATCTCCTTGGACCATGATCGTCTTACCATCCGACGATACTAGTTGAATCGCCTTCCGGTAGTAATTCACATTAGCATGGATATGGGATAACCAATCCATCCCAATAACCACTTAGATTTCCCCCATCTTCATTGAGATTAAGTTAACGGGGAATCTTTCACCATCGATCTCTAATTCACAGTTTCTGCAAATGTCGCATACTATGAAGTAAATCATCACCCACCTCTACTTCTAGGGGCACGAAAGTATAAACGAGGGGTGGCGAATAAGCTCGTATGATACAAAGGACCTATTTGTGCATGTGTCAAACAGAATCTTCGTAGGCGCTAAATTTATAATAAAATTACCTATAAGACATGGACAGGTGACAAGTTAAGCATGTCGGGTAAGGTGTCACTTATCAGTTAATGCGTGTTTTCAAATAAGAATAAAATATTAGATTATAGGGATACCTGTGACCACCCCTGGGTCGGACTAAGCCTCGGCCACAGTTATTTGGAAGGATCGTGCTTGTGCCGGTGTCGATTCCTTCCCCGATTCAATATTTACTCCCTGTTTTGGAGCATTTTGACATTCTGCCTTCTTGTGACTCGGCTGATAGCATCCAAACCAAACGTTTAGCATACTTGGGCAGTTTGTGACTACATGCCTGGTTTTTTGACAGTTGTGACAGTTAGGAAATGGTTTGTTCTTAAGGACCCTCCCGTCTTAGGGTTCCCCTTTTTAGGGGTATCATTTATGCGGGCCTTTAGGCTCGGACTTAGATTAGGGTCCAATCCTCTCCTTTCCCCCAAAGTCACTTGTCTCTTAAGTTCTTGTTCCCGTTCTCGAGCGTCATTAATGATTTCGATGAGAGTTTGATACCTTGATGGGGCAAGGAATTCACAATAATCCCTATTCAACATTAGGTGCTAGTTGTATATCTTTTGTTATTCGGTTTGAATCATGTCATTACAGAATTTCAGTTTTTCCATATATATCCCTGAGCACTCATCTATTGATTCCCCACGGTGTCTGAGTTGTAAGAACTCTTCTTTGATTATATTGACAACAACCACCAGGCTATATAGTTCTAGAAACAGAGTTTTCAAATCCTCCCAGGTTAAAGCCTTGATTTCCTCCACGGTCATTGCACTTTTTTTTTTATATCCCACCAGTCTTTAGCATGGACCCTCAATTGAGCTATGGCATAGGGCACCCAATCTCGATCCTCAACCTCAATTCGGTCAAAGATTTCTTCCTTTTCTGCCAACCACCTTTGGCATTTTAATGGGTCTACATCTCCTTTGTATTGACTTGGTTTACAAGCAACGAATTTATCATAAAGGCGGTTATTTTCTGCTTCCCCCTATTGGTTTCAATGCTTTCCTTTATCTCGGCCATCCTCTCTTCAATGGAGGCGAGAGGTTTGGTTCTTAGACTCCCCACAAATTGAGGTATGTTTGCCTATAATGCTTTGGCGATTTCTTGGGAGAGTTTTTGACTAAACTCCCCTCATGTAAGGGGTGTTTGATCGGCATCAATGTCATCAGCCATCGTTTACTGGAATATGAAATAGCTTTTCATAATTTCTCAATTTATAGTTTTACTTTGGTTAATACCAGTGTACAGTCTTAATTTATCATGATTGAGGTAGGCTGTATCGACTAAACAACCTCCTTTTGTCTCAATTTTACACAAAGTTATACTAGTGTACAATTGTAAAGTTGTCACAGTTTCATACTATATTGTACCAAATATACCATCCTATTATTTTTACGGTTCTCCAGCAACTTGCATCAACTATCCAATATTAGCGTTACTACGGTTGTCCTCTAGATAGCACCAATCATGCAATGTAGGGTTAATTATGTTCTTCCACTAGATTGCACCAAGTATGCAATCAAGTGGCGTTATAGCTTCTGGTTCATTAACAGTTTACTTAGCTACTTACTGGGAGCAATGATCATGTCATGAATCGAACGCATTATCCTTAAAAACTACATATGGGACAAGAATATTTAACACTTCCATTAAAACTTAATGGATCCAACATTTCCAAAATTTTACATAAACGAAATCACAAGGTGATTTCAATTCAAGCCACATGTTTGAAATCACAAGGTGATTACAATATATAAGTATTCAAGTGTTTAAAAACTAGTTGAGATTTTATCCTAGTGTTCATACAATATCATTCACAAAGTTCAAGATTTGCAGAAGCAATGATTGGAAATTGCATTCAATTCTACAAAAGTGTGTGATTGATCCACTCCCGAGCCATTAACAACGATACCTAGGTTCCCACATAAAGTTATCACAAGTTAGCAAGGATTAACACATGTAAAAAAGGTCAAAAAAACACATTATTGTGTGTTTGTATGCTGGTCGCCGTTCCTTACGGCCAATTGGCCAGGGATTATGGCCAGCAAGGTTTGGTTGATTTTGGGCTTATGGCCGTAACCTACAGCCTCTGGCCAAGGGGTTATGGCTAGGAGGCTCTGATGGGGACTTTTTGCCCTTCATTGGCTGCATCAAATGTCTATCTTTGGGACCTTAAAGGGGCTAAATTCAAAGGCCATTAGCGACTCATATTCATGTCCAAACGGGGCGCTTATACAACATCAAATACCTGAGCTCCCAGGAGGAATTGGTAAGGTATGCCACAGACACCTTAGATGTGCTACAAATACTTGGGTGGGGAATGTAACACCCTATGATGGAGTTAATAAATTTGCAAATCAAACACTCTTACCTAAAGATGGTTGGGTCTGAGATTGACGCATACACTACCAACCACATGAGTTAGCTACTCTATGCTAAAATCTAATTAACCTACCTTAGATGTCTTTAAAACTTAGCAAATTCCTAGGGGTAGCCCCTAATCTTCTTGAGATCCCACACACTATGAAGCTAGATAATAGTAGGCATGCTGAGGTGACCCTTGTTCATCGCAGAAGTAAACTCGAACTGGATGGTCATTTGTTTGACATCGACCATATACTTACCACTCTGGGAAAACTATGATATTGCAATTGGCATAAGCTGGTTGTCCAAGCAACGTGTTGAAAATTCACTGTTAAGAGAAAAATTTCCGTATCCCTCTTCATAGTGGGTGTCATCTCATTCTTGAAAGCCAAAAGTGTATTTGAAAGGGCTATCCAGCCATTTTGGCTAACATTTCTGACATTTTAGTTGAAGTTGAAACAGGGAATGAGGACATCACTATAGTTTGTGATTTTCTTGACGTATTCCTAGAGGAACTACCTGGACTTTCACCTGTTCGACATGTGGAGTTCCATAGTGATTCTTCACATTGCGCAGCTCCAGTTCCACATGTGCATTGACTATAGGGAGCTGAACAAGGTGATTGTCAAGAACCTTTATTTTCTCCGTCTAGGCTTCGACATCCCAGGAATTCTGATCGAAACCTGGATCCTTGGCCTGAAGAGCCATCTTCACCCTGGCCTGGAAGACAGAAATAGTAGCAGATTTGATGAGCCCATTCCTGTGATCCTGTGCCTCCTTCTCTTGATCCAACATGGCCTTGGCATGCTCAGCCTTCACTCTCTTCAACTTAGCTTCAGTCTCTACCATCTTGCTCTTAAGATATTTGCCCTTATCATGAGAAATCTTTTGGACGTCCTCAAGCTTAGTCTATGCCTCATGAAGTTCTTGAGCAACAATATCCAGAGACTTTAACAGATACTCGTGGCCCTAACGATGAAAAGAAAGAGGTAAGTATTCCCAACCTTTTTTACTGACATAACAGTGACATTCTCAGGATAAGATCATACCTGGAGAGTGAATTCAGAGATCTTGCTCAAGATATCATTACAGCTCAAACCCTCAAAGGGGATGACCTCCTGAGTAATGGCAACGACAACACTCCCCTTCCTTTTCTTTGAAGCAGCAGCAGCCCTAGACTTGGGAGGGTTAGATGAAGGAGTAGTCATCTTGGAGCTCGAAGGAGATGGAGAGGTAACTTTGGTTGCCTTGGTATCCATTCTGTCAATATCATCCTGGTCAAAGGAAACAGGTTTCTTGGCTGAGGCTAAGATTATAACAGGGTTAGTAAATAAAATGATAAACATCCTCAGGATGTAACATGACATGCTCAACAGACATCTTAGAAGCTTGACTGGTGGTATAATTTTCTTCCACTTCAAAGGTCCTCACTGATTCAGGTAATTTATAAACAACTTCACACCGAAGAAAAGCGTCGTTCAAAGGGGTAGCGAACTTGGCAAACGAAGCATCCGTTGAACAAAAAATTTCGGGATGTTAGCATCCTCAGAATGTAAATAATTTTTTTTTTCATATGAATATTAAAATTATTTTACCACTCTTTAACCAATAAAGAGGGATCTCATCCCCTTGGGGAATAGAGCTCCTCTTAAAAAAGAAAAACTTTTTTTTCCAATTTTTCTCCGATTTTACCACATTAAACAGAAAGGGTGGATCCCTTTCTATAACTTGAAGAATATAACGGTGGGAACCGTGTGTCCTCAACTTATAAACATGAGCCATGTCCCTCACTTCAAGATGGACACCATGATCCTCAACGAGCCTGCTACAAACCATTAGAATCTTCCAAAGTTCAGGCATTGCTCGGGAATAAGCCATCCCAATCATATCAAAGAAATCTTTGATAAACTTGGGAAAAGGATACCTCAACCCTAGAAAGAATGGTAAGTACAGGAAACAGGCCCAAGTAGGAGATGCAAAATTTGATCTTGCATGAGAATCGTAAGGACGAAACTCAGCAGAACTTGGGAAGATTTTTGAGTCTTTTAGGGCTCGAATCTCCTTATCATCAAAAGAACGGATCTGCTGTTGTAGGATCGATTTGGTGCTTGAATCTTATTAAGTTGAAGATATAAAGATGAACACACACAAAATAATCAATAAAAACCCACTAGATGATTTGTATAAGATGAATACAATAAAGCCCCTCAAATCTCTCTAGCATGTGTGTTCATAATAAAACCCTAATCTCTATCTATTTATAGCCCAAACACACTTAGGCTAATTATATTTAGGTCCCTAGGGTTAACAAAATACTAAAATTCTCACTAAACAAGAAAACCATTATTTAAAGTAATAAATATATTTTGTGTAAACAAAAAATATATTTATTTATCCGTAGCGTCTTTCTCTATCATAACTTGAGCTTCACTCGTCGATCTATTTTCCGAATTTCTCGACTCGCCTTACGTGTTGACTGCGACTCGTTTGACATTGACTTTTGTTGACCGAACTTTGACTTGTTGACTTTAACTTGTTGATAACATTAGACTACCAAATTTAGACCCAACAATCTCCCCCTTAGTCTAATGTTATCAATCTCTTGTATTATCTTCAGAATCGTCAATCTCTAAATACTGTGATCTTCGATTTAGGAAGCTTTAGTCTCAAATCCAGTACCCAACAATACTCCCCCTAGACTGATGTTTTCCAAATTTTCTTTGCTGAAGGTGTTCTTGTCACTTTGCTCTTTGAGAACTCATATCTCACAATCTCCCCCTTTTTGCATGCATCATCTTTGAAAATCAAGAACAAACTTTTTCAACTCTAGGTAGCTTGAGTGGTTTAAAAGACGTAGGAGGAGGATTCCTAACTCGGTGTCTTCTGCAAACATGAGGAAACAGGTGCTTTGGTTTGGTATCTTGCTCCACTGATGATCGGCCATCATTGCAACAAGTAGTCGAAGAAGCCTATCCACAATCACAAACACAACTCCGAATTTTCTTTAGACAAATTCAACATATAGACAAAACTGTATTCATCTTGGTGTGTAATCAAGTAAGTATCTCAAACGGCTTGAGAAACAAATAATGTGACATGGAAGACTTAAAAACAAATGTACACAAATAAAGATTTTTTTTTTTTGGATTTTAGAATTTCTTTTTTTTTAATCTTAATCTTTTTTTTAAAAAAAAAAACAACCATCAACCTTTGAGATATAAAAGGGATCAGATATGGGATCACACTAACTTGAAAAGCCTAGCCACACTTCAACTTTCTTGAGGATAACTACAACCCAAGAACGATTGTCGGCATGTTTTTCCTCTTAAGTCCATGCCTCTCGTCTTTCCACATACGTTTGGTGATGAGATTATCATGTTTTTTGTAATATTGACGAAAATTTTGTGGACCCCACTTGTGCTAGGTATAAACCTACCAATCCTCAAGGTATATCGAGATATAATGATGAGAGCTTCAGGTCTATGTTTCCATAAGCAGAGAAGATGATCATTATGTCAATCAGATGATGAGAGCTTCAGGTCTATGTTTCCATAAGCAGAGAAGTTGATCATCTGATTGCTGTTGAGCTATTTATATATTTATTTGCACGTCACTAACATTGCGTGTCTTTTGCTGCTCACTTGATTTGTTGGCCCCGGATTGGTAGCCTGCACTCTTAGGTGTCTTTTGAATATATATGCACAAATATTTCTGTGTCTTTTAATCTCTCAACCTATATATGACCGGACTCAGCTTGTGTAGACCTAAAACACAGTGGAAATCCAGCCTTTCGTGTAGATTTATTATTATTCACCTTATAGCAGTTTACTCAACTTGAAGGCTGAACCTACCTACACATCATTAACTTGTAGTTGTAACGTCCTTCAAATCCTATTCATGTGCAGACATAGACAAGTTAGTTCCTATCATTTCCCATATAAGATCAGGATTATTTGCGTTAATCACATCTCATGGCCGAGACTATATTTTCATACTCCCCCTAAACTTTTATTTTTGTACAACCCCCTTTTTTGTAATTAATTTTTTGTATTTTCTTAAAAAAATATTTACGAAAAATAAAGTCTTCCACATCAGACACACATAAACATATATCAGCAAGAAAATGAGTGTGTGACAATGGTGTCAATTGTGCAATCAGGTTAGATACCATAACCAAACCTGTGAGATTTCCGCTCCAAACCTATTCTTGGAACAACCACTTTTACTAACCGTGTTACTAACAGTCCCCCATGGTAGTTCCTGCACTCATAAGTAAATTAATTAGAGAGTGGAACCCAGGCCATCGTGGTCCTGGTTTGTCCTTTTTCATCAATATAACTAACTTCTTCAAACACCATACCTTTTCCCTTATTAGTTTCTTTTTCAACTTTTGGTTTGATTCGCCAAACCTGTGTTGGTTTTAAAAAATTGTTTGTAAAAGATTTAATTTTTGAAACAATTTTCTGTTTAAGACCTGGAGGAATAGATTGTGGTTTTGATGCTTTGGTCCTTTTCATCTTTGAATCATATGAAACTGCCTTCATATGTAGAGATCTTGATGGAATATGTGTCATCCTAATATTCAAAGATGTGTGCATTTTATCCTTTGATCCGGAGAAGCAATCCGCATTGCCTTTACCGTCTGGATTGTGTCGTTATGGACATTGCTTGAGCACATTACCTTCTTTACCACACCTAAAGCAAGCTTTGAATGGCTTTTGATGCTTTATTGTCCCGTGTGATGCAATTGGGGGTGTAGATTGTTTTTGAGATTGATTCGGCTTAGCATTGAGTTTTACATCACCTTTTGACTCTGTGATCTTTAACCCTTTGTGATTTTCATTCATCACTAATTCATCATCTGAAGTTGAGCAATCTTCTATAAACAGATCTTCTTCCAGTGAATCTTGATGGACTTGATTTGTAGTGTCAACTCTATCATCAAGTTCTGACTTGATTTGAGCTTTCCCATTTTCTGGATGAACAAAACTCCGAATCACTTTGTGAATCATCTTTGCATGATGTTGACGGAGTAAACTCTAGAATCTCTTCAGTTAAGAACTTTCTAGACCTGTTATTCTCAAGAGCGGGCACAAAGACAGGTGGAGCATAAACAATTTTATCATCACAAAATGCAGATTTTAAATCAGCACATTCATGCACAATATCATCATGACAAACATCAGAACATGAGATAGGTTTCTATCTATCACAAACATTTACCACACCATTCGAATCAACATTAGGTCTAGGTCCAGTACAGTCATCCAAATATAAAACAGTTTTAGGCTTTTCATTATTCCAAATAAACCAATTAACTGTTGAGTAACTGGCTCCTGGGTGACCCAACCCCAAAGTCTTTCCACCACACATGTCATAATCTTCAACCTCTGCCTTTTGTGTCACTTCCGCATTGCTTTTAATCATATTAGTACTAGACTCAGGTTTGACACATTCCTTTTCACACAGATCATTTTTAGGATGAGGTTTTGGAACTGGTATATATTCGCTTTTGCTCAGGGGTAAAAATAAAGATCTTTCGATTCCATTGTTATCCTTATATCCAATTCCATCTTTAACAAAAGATTGTCTTGAACACTCCACTAGATCAGCTTGAGCCTTCTTGCTTACATTCCATTTGTCCATGATAATTTGAAGATGATTTGTTTCGTTTCTTGATTTTTCTAACTTTTCTGTTAAATCATTTATTAAAAAATATTTTCCAAGGACAAATTCTTTAAGAGTTTGCATTTCAGCGAGAGTTGCATTTAACTTTCGTTGATATGCCGACTCATTTTCTTTCATTTCATTGTTGATTTTTTGAATATCATCTCTTTCTTTTAAAACTTTTCGATTGTGGGACAAACAGTAAGCAACTGCTGTGACAGACCTTGGTGTGCACAGTTTTGTTTTAATTTCAAGAGGAATGCTTTTTACCAGATCCTTCTCTGCATGATCTTTGTTTGATTCCTCATTCACAGATTTACCTTTTTCATACACATCCTGCTCTTGGCTCACCATGCCCTTGGTACAAATCTTTCCCATAAGATCTTTGTTGTTGTCGACTTTTGCAGTTGCAACTTCTTCATCCCAGTCACAGTCGTCCCCAGTCAATGCCTTTGGTGCTTGCATTTTAGCAGCCTCATTTTCGTCGGTTACTACCACTAATCCTTTTGTAGGCTTGATCTCATTTCCAGAATTTGCTGAGAGATTATGAAGAGTCCCAGGTGAAATAGAGGATGGATTGGAGCTTTTCATGCTTATAGGAGCTGTGAAAGCCATGTTTCTAGATATTGATGTTGGTGGACTTGATATTGGAACATAACCGACTTGATTCATCTCTCCCTTTGTGACATCATTTTCAAATGACCTTAAGGAATTTATCACATCTGACAAAGTCATTTGACAAATCATAAAGTCCTCTCTGACCGTCTTGAATTTCAAGCTCCATTCCTTTGGGAGTGAATTGAACAACTTCTTGATTGAATTGCGGTTGTTGACAGGAATCCCAACTTTCTTCATCTTTGTGAGAATATTCATGAAACGATCGATGTGACTGCTTAAACTTTCACCACGAATGCTTCCAAACATGTCATACTCCTTTTGAACCATGTCTTGCTTCATCTGAATCTTGTCCTGATGCATTGGTATACTCTTCGAACATGTTAAAAACATCATTAGACATAGCCTTGGTAAGAGCATCGTAGGCTTTGTGATCACATTGAATCAACTGCTTGTCAAGGTCTGTATAAGTAGTTGGATCAGGGTTGAACACCTCTCATGCCTCTGTGGTCCTCATTGGGAGGTGTGGTCCGAGTTGAACTGAGGTCCATTGGGTAAAATCATTCACAAAATAGAAGGCTTTCATACGGTTCTTCCAGGTTCCATAATCAGCTTGAAGGCGTAAATGTTAAACATTTCCATTTGAGCGACAAGTGTGTGAGTTGCAAGAAAGGAAAGCAGCACAAGAAGTCCCACAAACCAAAGAAAGTCAATTCAGTTGAATTACCACTTGAGCGTTTGCACATGGACATATTCAGACCGGTCAAGCGTAAAAGTCATGCTTGTGAATTGTACTGTCTTGTGGTTACCGATGACTATCCCAGATTTTCATGGGTTATGTGCTTGCATCATAAGAGAGACACGTTTAACAATCTGAAGGTTCTGTTCACTCGACTAGAAAATGTCTATGGTCTAAATATCAAGAGAATTAGGAGTGATAATGGGACGGAGTTCAAGAATGCACAGATGGATGCTCTTTGTGAAGACAAAGGAATTCATCATGAATATAGTGCTCCGTACACCCCTCAATAGAACGGTGTCGCAGAACGTAAAAACAGGACTCTAATTGAAGCGGCAAGAACAATGCTTGCGGATTCCAACCTTCCAGTAATATTCTAGAATGAAGCCATTTACGCAGCTTGTTATACTCTCAATCGTGTTTTAACAGTGAAGAAGTTTGGTAAACCTTCTTATGAGCTGTTAAACAGACGGAAGCCGAACTTAGAGTATCTAGAACCGTTTGGAGCACCGTGTACAACGCTTAATCCATCTGAGAAGTTCGCACCGAAAGCTGAAGAAGGATTCTTTGTTGGATAGAAACCCCGCTCAAACGGGTTTTCAACAAACGAACTCGTCAGGTAGAGGAGTGGGCTAACGTTGAAGTTCAGGGGTATACTCAGAATGTACAGGGTAGCGGTCCAGATTGGATGTTTGATTACAAAGATTTCTTTGAATCATTCAATCTAGATAGCTTGGTTGAAGAGGCTGTATTACGAGTGTGAAAACGCAGTGACATCACCGTTGGTGCATCCGATCACCGTAACTCCTCAAACAGCTTCTAATGATACCAATGCTCCTGCAGCTGAAGAAGAGGTATTTCAGGAAGCTTCTACAACTCTCAATTCATCAGAATCGGAAGATGATGATGATGTTACAAGTGAAGCCGTTCCAGATATTTCTACAGAGACACCTCCAGTGAACCCAAATCCAAATGCTGCTTCATCATCAAACTTGGGTAATGATCTGGATTCGACAGAGAATTTAAGTACTCAAAGGGAATGCAAGTACCTGATTATCCGGAATCTCGTATACATCGTATTCACCCGGTCGAGCTGGTTATTGGTGATCTTGGTAGCAGTGTCATGACAAGGGGACAACTGAGAAATGGTAACTCATCAGAAAATCTTGGCGCTCTAGCCTTGTATGCTAAAATTCAAAAATCAGGTTGTCAGAATGACTGGTCTTTTGCTTGTTATGTTTCACAGATTGAGCCGCGGACATACAAGGATGCTCTTTTGGATGACACTTGGGTAAAGGCAATGCAAGAGAAGTTATTACAATTTCAAAAACTAGGAGTGTGGACACTGACAGATTTACCTCAAGGACGGAAAAAGATTGGAACAAAATGGGTGTTTAAATGTAAGAAGGATGACAGAGGAGTGATTGTTAAGAACAAAGCACGATTGGTCGTACAAGGCTTTCATCAAGTGGAAGGAATCGATTATAATGAGATTTATGCACCGGTTGCACGCCTAGAAGCTATCCGCATGTGTCTAGCGTTTGCATCTTACAAGAAATTCAAGGTGTATCAAATGGACGTTAAAAACGCGTTTCTTTATGGTGTGGTCAAGGAAGAAGTTTACGTAGGTCAAACACCAGGCTTTAAGGATCCTATCCACCGGGATAAGGTCTACATTCTAAACAAAGCTCTCTATGGGTTGCACCAGGATCCACGGCAATGGTATGGAGAGCTGAGCACGTATCTTCTATCGAAAGGATTAAGCGAGGTTTGGTAGATTGCACACTGTTCACAAAACGAACAGGAGATGACTTGCTTCTAGTCAAATTTATGTTGATGACATTATATTTGGTTCTACTAATGAACTTTTGTGCAGAGAATTCGAAAAGATTATGCAGGAAAAGTTCGAAATGAGTGCAATGGGAGAGATGTAGTTTTTCCTAGGCTTGTAGGTGGACCAAAGACCAATGGGGATCTTTATTCACCAAACCAAATACGTTTCTGAAGTCTTGAGCCGATTCCAGATGGATGATTCGAAGCCGATGGATACCCCGATACAACCTAATCACGAGATTGGTGTTTACGCTAAGGGGGAGCTGACTGATACGTTTACATATAGAGCAATCGTCGGATCTCTGATGTACCTCACCGCATCTAGACTAGATATAATGTTTGCCACATGTCTTTTGCACGTTATCAATCAAAGCCGAAATAGAGTCATTTAGCAGCTGTCAAACGTATCCTTAGATATCTGAAGGGTTGTCCGTCGAGAGGACTATGGTACCCTAATGATGATAATTTTGACCTAATTGTTTTAGTGATGCAGATTGGGGAGGCTGTGACAAAGACAACAAATCCACAACGGCTGGATGTTAGTTTATGGGGAGCAGGCTCGTGACCTTGTAATGTAAGAAACAAACTGCAGTCGCCTTATCAACATGTGAAGCAGAATATGTCTCAGCTTCAAGCTGCTGCTCACAAGTTCTCTGGATACCACAACAGGTGGTGGACTACGGTTTGCAATTTCTTAAAACCCCTATTTACTGGGATAATGCGGCCACAATTGCATTAACAAAAGATTTAGTCAATCACTCGAAAGCTAAGCATATCCGGATTAAATATCATTTTATACGTGATTGTTATGCAAAAGAGTTGATCGATATGGTCAAAATCCACACTGACTATCAACGTGCAGATCTTTTTACCAAAGCTTTTAATAAATCAAGATTCTAATATCTTTTAAAAGCTAATGGTATAGAAGAAAAACAAGACTGATCATCACCTCGGTTTATCGCTTTTAAGTTTTAGTTTTTACTGTTTTTCGAAAAAATACAAAAACTCAAAAATATGTTTTTCAGTTTAAGGGGGGTGTATTTTCAGAAAAACCAAAAACATTAAAAAATTCAAAAACACATAAAAATTAGAAAATCCGAATAGATTTCAAGGAGAAAATGAGGAAATGATAGTACATCAGTGGGGATCTGACACATGCTAAAGAAGTGTAATGCAATATAAGGCGTGTGTTTGAGTCTGTGTGATGTGTTGATAGGCTTCGTAGACCTATTACTGCGTGCCTGATACATACATATCAAACAAATTGTTGTGTGGATGAACTCCTCATGGGCATATGGTCTTAGTACCGTAATTTCGTTTTATAGGGTATTTGTACAAAATTCGGAGGTTTCGGGTCGTTATGTTATTAGTTATCTGGGGATAGCCTCTCTGATCTTCTGCTGTAAGTCATTACGGACATAGATCAGACAGGGTTTCTTTATAAAAGAGCTGTAAAGCCAAATCCTAAAGTTACCGAATTGAGGAACTTTCAATGTATGACGATAATCAAAGATTATCTAATGCATCGTATCCAATCATTGATGCAAATCATGATTGATATCAGCCCTCAACCTGGTAGAGTGCACAAGTTACTTTGTAACATTGAGTTGCTGACCTGTACAGCTCTGTGCCTCATACCTTGTAAATTATAGATGACGAAAGCATAATCACGCGTTACAATGAGTCTTTGTGCATTTACTTCTTGATACGGGAGTATATCGTGTATGTGGGAACCACAGACAATTGAGTTTATACTATAAATAATAGTATCAGTCTAAAGCACTGCACAATAGTTTGCATGTGAGCTTATGTGGACCACAATATCAGTAGTTGCCAGATCACACATTGTCTTTAATAATAAATCAAAAGATCGACGGTGTGATCAGATTTCTCAATAACTGATATGATCCTCTTACCTGAAATCACAAAACATTTACTGCTTTATCTTTACATTTCTGCACTTTACATTCCTCTTTAAAAATAAAAAATCAAAAAGATTTTAGGTGCGTTTTAAAAAAAAACTTTTAGAAAATCCAAAAGATTTTACATTTCTATATTCTTTTTTATAACCGATGGTGGTTGATGATGATTTTCTAAAATTTGATGGACCATTTGAGTTTTGTCATCTTTAAATGAGAAATAATGAATGTCGGATGCTTAAATGTTGAGGAAAATATTGAACGGGTTTCAATTTTGAGATTTGGTAAAAAGTTCAAAAATTCCAAATTTCGTCCGCCCCTTCGATGGGTTGAATGTGTAATTTTTCTGTTCATTCGAACCTTTTAAAACGGTCGAATGTGAGTGTTCTTATGTCTTATTGTACATTCGAACCATTTTTCTTCCTTTGAACCTTTAAATAGGGTCGAATGTGGAAACATTTTCACATTCGCCCATGAAAAAGGGTCGAATGTGGAGCCTATATATACCGATCTGCACTTTCGACTCTTCATTTCAAAATATTTTTCAAATTCTGAGATTAAGACCCCTTGTTGCTCGTGTTTTCAAAATCATATCATTGTGATCCCCGTTTCTTGCTGATCATTTTAAGCTATAATTTATAGGTAATCATCAAGTTTTCACATTAGAATCATTGATTCTGTATACGAACCCTTGACTGAACCAAACAGTGGATTTTGGACAGATATAGGGACAATTGTTGATAGGGATTCATTGTTTAAGTGTTTTAGGGGGAGAGGATAGCAAAATCCAGGGTTAACATCCAACAAATTGTTGGATTGATTGATCAAAACCTTCAAACCCTAGATTGTAGGGAAGAACACCTAAAAACTGAATAATTAAAACAATTGATGGTTGGAAAAGGTTAGTCGTTCATGTTAGAAGCCTTAAAAATCAAAATGGCATGTTATAACACACAAAATCAAAATCTGCAAAGTTTGAAGATGAACAGCCATGTTCGACCACTTCAAAAGGGTCGAATGTGACTTTTTGGTCGAATGTACCAAGTTCAAACGGTCGAAAGTGGATAAAAAGGTCGAATGTACATTTTTAAAACTGATTTTTCACATTCGAACCTTATTTCCACATTCGAACTTCTTAAATCACACATTCGAACCCTCGATTGGTCGAATGTGGATTTCTAAAATCAAAAATTTCAAATTTTGAATATTTTGTCCGTTTTAACGTGTTTTTCTTGTTTTGTTTTGCAGTTTAATCATGTCTGAACAACAGAGTACTGATATTCCCGCAGGATCATCAGACAAGTCAGCCGGGAAGAAACCTGTAGAAGATTTACCTTTTGAAGAGGCACATAACTGTTATGCTTATCTAGGCGATTTAAAGAAACGTATCGAATTCAACGGTATTGTTGATTTTCTGAAAAGAAGTCGTGTTGTTGATGCTATTGCTACTCCTACCATTATTTACAGAGATCACCAAAAGGAATTCTGGATGAACGCAAGAACGGATTTCTAGGACAACAAATCTGCTATTGTGAGTAAGATTCAGGGGGAGCTAGTGATTATTTCTGAAGACGACATTAGACAAGCATTGAAGCTGACGGATAAGAAGACTGATCCAAGAGTTCTATCTTGGATTGAGTAGAGGAAGTGTTTCTTGAGAATGAAATGTAATGGACCGATTACTGATGGTTCATTACATAAAGGTGAACTGTGCCCGCAGTTCAAATACCTTGCTCAAGTCATGCTACATGTTTTCGGATCTGTGAGTGGAGGATATGACGTGATGAGAAAGAGTATTAGCTCTTTAATGGTTGCCCTTATCCTAAACAAGCCATTCAACGTATCTGGAATGATACTTGAGCACATGCTGGAACCATTGAGAGGATTGAAGAGTAAGAAGTTTTTATTATATCCAAGATTCCTGCAGATGATCTTTGATGAGAAGTACAAGAATTTGAGAAAAGATCCTACTCAGATAGTAGTACAGGATCACATGAGTTTGAGCACGTTAGTAAGAATGAAGGGTTATAAAGGTGTGCCTATGAATGAAAGACCACCGTGTAGATGCAATTGTGCGACTAGTGCTTCGGATTGAACAACAAACATGCTTTGATGAATGTCGAAGGTGCGAAGGAAGGTTTCTATAGGTACGAAGGAAGGCTTTAGAAGGTGCGAAGGAAGAACAGAAGGTGCGAAGGAAGAAGTCTTGGACGAATGTGTATAGTGTTTATTGTATAGCTTGGTTCGACCAGACAGTTTGGGCGAACCTGCACATTCGCATGAACAAAATGGGCGAATGTGCAGTCTATAAATAGACAAGCTTGATTTTTCAATGTAACTTTTTGTCATATTATTCCCTCCACTTTCTGATATTCTCTCTAGAAGTTTATTTAGCTCTTTTCACGTTCTTACCCTGTTTGTATCATCTTTAAACGTGTAATCGAGTTGTTAATTAATGAAAAGCTTTTGAAAATGATGATTTACTTGTTTTGATCTGTTTGACTATTATTTTGTGATTGTTTTAGGGATTCCGCACCTAAAACTAACTTGTTTGATCATTCTTTGTTGTCATACGATCCATTCACGCACATACAAAGTGGTATCAGAGCCATTCTGGATCAAACAACCACAAATTAATAGTTTCTTAGTTGATTTGGACCCAATTTTGGTTAAAAAGTTTCTGTTTTCATTGAACAAACTGAATTGATAAGATTTTGATTGATTACAACTTGATTTCAAGGTTAAATTGGATAATTCTCTTCATTAAAGTTGTTCCAAATCAATTCCGATTCAAAACCTGATTTAGATCATCAAAATCCATCAACATCTGATAAACATGATCAAAATTAACGGATTTTCAAAGAATAACCATTTTTGAATTGTCTGGGGTCGAACGTAGAGAGAGTGGTAGAAAGTTGAATTTATTTTGGACGAAAGAGGGATTTTGTGGTCGAAGGAGGTGTTTTAGTGGTCGAACGTAGACTTTCATTGCTTATTTTGTTCATTCGCCCAGTGGTGTTACCTTCGATTGATCGAACGGTCGAAGGAGAAGGAAAACGGTCGAACGAGAGAAGAAAGCGGTCGAAAGAGATTTTGTGATTTGAGTCCACATTCGTATCAATCAAAACGGTCGAAGGAGAAGATTATTTCTCATTCGCACGTTCGATAATACGAAAGAGTATCCTGTTTTAAAACATTTCTAATCTTTTTGTGTTTAAACGTTTACAGGTCAAGATGTGGAACTTCCCAACAACGCCAAGACCTACTCAAGCACCACAACAGCAGACAACTCAAGATCCATGGTCGGTTGCAGCCCAGAAGACTAGTCCACCATCCCAGCCAATCAATTACATGGCTATGACTAGTTCGGCTTCTCAACAAGTTGTGCAACCACTACAACAACCAATTGACAACTATTGGGGAGTAGCAGCAGCTGCAGTTCATTCGCAGACGACCAATCCCATATCCACACTTATTCATGACTTATCCTCAGGAAGCGGCAATCGTCCACCAAAGCTAATGGACATGAAGGAGTACAACACATGGAAAACAAAGTTCAAGATCATGTGGAGGGACAAGGACTTGAGGGAGCCGAGGCATGCAGATGATAGTCAAGGGTTATGTTGCTCCTATTCTGGAGAATACTGGAGAACCGATACCGTTGGAGAATTTGGCGGATGATGAGAAAAAGAGGTTTGCGATCGAGAAGAAGGCATTTTCTTAGTTATCCCAGGCGATCAACACTAATTTGCTGCATCAGTTTGGATCGTGTACAACATCCAAACAATTGTGGGATATGCTGAGAAACCGACATGATGGTAATGAGAAGACAAGGAAGCTGAGAATGGAAGAGCTTCGGAAAGAATTTGGGAACTTTAGCTACATGGGCAATGAGACTCTAAAAGAGTTGGTTCCACGGTATTGCCATTTGCTCACAGAACTTTCGCGTTATGAGATCAGCATACCGATGTCAGAACTGGTGGATAAATTTGCTGATGCTTTACCACCATACTGGAACCAACACATTGAAGTGTTGAAGGAAAAGGATACATACCAGTATTGGACTATCAACGAGTTCATTCAAAAGCTGGAAAACAAAGAAATGGAGGAGAAGAGGAAAGCCAAGAGAGCGCAGATTCCACAAAATCCAGATCTGTATGTGAGTGGTACATCTAACTCTCTTTCTGCTTCAAGCACTGCTTCAAATGTTGCTCCTCACATTGCATGTGTATCCAATGTTGTTGAACCCACAAACCACCAATCAACTATCTTGCCCAAACTTCATCATACACACCATCATACACACCACAATCTTATCAAACACCAAACTTTATTCCACCTTTTTCACCATTACAACAAGCTGCCTGTTACACAGCAAGTCAACCTCAACAATAACAACAATATACTCCTCACATGAATCAGATGCATATTACTCAAGCACAATCAAATCAAAGTCCGATTGTGTTAGAGACCTCGAATCTCAACAATGTGACTGTTGAAATTGCTCAACAGCATGTTGCTTTAGTATCTGCTATGGTTGCATCATACAACGGTTTGGTTGCTAGTCAGATTGGGAACAACAATCTTACCAATGAGGACTACGCACAAATCGATAAAGAGGAGATGGAGCTTATGGACATACAGTGGGCTTTTGCGAGCATAATGAGGAGAGCCACTGATTTTATTCAGAAGACTGGAAGAACTGACCTTTCAACTTCTCCCAACACCACATACGGCTTCAACAAAGCCAAAGTTACATGTTTCAATTGTGGTGAGAAGGGTCATTTTAAAAGAGAGTGTACACAGCCTGCACAGCAAGGTAATCGAAACCCGTTCAATTCAACTTACCAAAACAGACAAAACCAAAACCAAAATCAAGTTTCATATAACAGTCCTAACATCTCAAACTTTCAACCTCAAAACAATTATCAGAACCGTCAACATACACAACAAAATACCAACACTAGACAACCCACAACTCAAAACCAACCTCAACAAAATCCAAACCGAACCATTGTTCCTATCTCTACACCTAACACTCAAAACCAAAACCAAACTGACAATCAAAACCAAGCACTTGTGATTCAAAAGGATGAAGGTTTTGATTGGACGGATATGCAATTGGGGGTGGAGGAGATTACTGCTGGAAACATGGCTTGTGTGGCACAGAAGATGAGTTTGGATGAGAATGAGGAGATTGAAGACGAGGTTGTGATTGAGAAAGTGTCGGAGTTGAAAATAGAGGAAGTGAATGAGGATGTGATTGCTGAGAGTGAAGACAAGAAATCTGGTATGATTCTTGATTCTGTCACGGATGTTGGAGAGCACTACGAATCAGCTTATTCGGATATGGAGAGTGATTCTGATTCGGAAGCTAGTGTGAATTCACTAGATGATGACATTGATCAATTGCTAGCTGAAGCTGATTTCCTTATGACCCGCAAGTCATGCATGGTGGATGATGCGTGCACCAAGATTGACTACTCCAAATTCTTCGCAGGGAAGGAAGCTCACTTCGCTTTGATGGCAATGACAGAACCTCCTAAACCGGTAAGTTCTGAATCTCAATCTAAAGTGAGTGTTAAATGTGTTAAATGTGCTAATTTTGACAAATTGACAGAAGAAAATAAGCTTCTCAAGGTACAACTTGAGAGTGCCAAAATAAACTGTCAGATTTATCAAAAAGATTTAAAAGATTTCAACAAAGTTCTTGATGGTTATAAAAAAGATGTGTCTGAACTCAAAAAGACTTTGTCAATAAAACAACTTGCCATTAATAACTATATTAATGAAATGGAAAACACCAAGTTAGAAATGGCAACCATCAAGTGCTTCGCTGAAAAAGTGAACAAGAAGTTAGAAAGTTATAAGCACATTGCATATGTAGTTGACCATATCATAGAAGAACCCTCTCAGTCGAATAGTGCAAACTATAAGGCGGTCCCATCTCCGGTGTTGTTTGAAAACCATAATTTACCTGCAATACCACCGGAGACGTTAGTCAATTCTGACTCCACATCAGAAAATGAGCCCAACACTTCTAGTGTCGGAGACCCGTATTCTGATGTGAGACCTGTATTGGGAAACAATGAGGGTGTGGTCGCTGCAGACGATTCTGATGAAGAAGATGAACAATCTGAGACGGTTGAAAATGAAAGTGATATCCCTGATGAAAATCATATAATCACTACTGAGCCTGTCTCACCATCTCAGATCATTCATCCCATGGCAAATGCTCATCGAAAGAATGTTGTTAAGAAAACTGAAAAGTTTGTTGGTAAAAGTGTTGAAAAGAAAGAGGTAAAGAAAATTGAGAAAAATGTGATTAAACCGGTTGAAAAGAAAACTGAAACTAAATCTGAGAAAAATGTGGTTAAACCGGTTGAAAAGAAAAATGAGATTAAATCTGAGAAACCTAATGAAATGAGCAACGAATCGTGTGACAAACCTGTAAAAATTTTCTATCGGATGCAAGGCTCCGATAAGATTTTGTCTGATGATGAATATCCTATTAAATTTGTCAATTATTCCAAAATCGAAAAGATCTGGCAGGAAAGTACAATTTGGTTTCCAAAATTTGAACGAACCAATGACATTCCTCCAGAAATTTTAGAGAAAATTTATTCGGATAAAGATGCCAAGGTCAATGTCACACAATTTGTTTTGCCAGTTGATAAAGCAAACAGTTTTATTGAACCGACTTACTCGAAGGAACCAGCTCCTGAGAGTTTAAGGAAACAATGCATGGTTGATCGATATCCCATTGCTAGTTTTTCCAAGTCGCCGATCAAAGAAAACTACGAAGAATACCGTGCGTGTTATAAGTGTGGGTAACGGGGACATTTACTTGCCGCCTGCCCGTACGTACGACACAAGAGGCAAAAGGTGGAGATGAGGCAACATCATGATTACCCGGTTGACAACTACTGTTATCCACAAAGACGGTATTTCCCTCAACAAGCACCGTATTATAATCAAAACATTTTTTACAACAAGAGGGAAAACCGTCCGATGACTTATGATAAGCGCAACCGGATAGCCACTGATAAACCGGTAAAGAAACCTGTGATGAACTCAACTGCTGATAACAAAAAGGTTGCTCCTAAAACTAATGGAAAACAAGCAGTTGGACCTGTCTCTGTTAAATCAGAGAAGGTAACCAAGAAGGTTGCATGTAAAGACGAAGTAAAGAAACCGGCTGAGACCTCAAAATCTCAGATCCGGATCTTGAAAAGGTCTGAACAATCTTGGTCATCTAAGGAGTCCGAAGGTGCCTCAACTTCACAAAATATGAAAATTGAGAAAAAGAAAGTTGAGTGTGAAAAGAATGGGGTTGAGAGAACCCAAAATGTTTGTGAATCGAAAGAATCTTTGAAACAACCCGTTCAAAGACCCAAGACCAAACAGACTTGGGTCCCCCGAAAGATCTAACTGCTTTACTTGATATGTGCAGGGAGCTCCAACTGGCCCTGTTAGCAGCCTATGGATTGTTGACAGTGGAGCTTCTGGTCACATGACAGGGGACCTCACGCTACTCTTTGATATCAAAAACATAAACGGAGGTTATGTAGCGTTTGCAGGAAATAAAGAAGGCTACATTACGATGGAGGGTAGTGTAAGCAATGGGGCCGTGACATTTGAGCGGATATCGTACGTGAAACAGATAGATTACAATTTGCTCAGTGTTAGTCAAATCTGTGATAAACAATTTTCTGTGTATTTTGATGACAAATCTTGCTATATCTTGAAACCGGGGTTTGAACTTCCAAAAGAGTGGGTGATGCTAAAGGCACCGAGAGTAAACAATTTGTATATTCTCGATATGTCCAAAGCAATGACCACCCATGGCCAAGTCACGTGTTTCCTCTCTAAGGCTACAGAAAAAGAATCTATAATGTGGCACAGGAGAATGGGACACATTCATTTGCGAAAGATGAACCAGTTAGTGAAGAATGAACTTGTCACGGGAGTTAATGTGAAACATTTCCATTTGAATGAAAAGTGTGTTAGTTGCAAAAAGGGAAAGCAGCACAAACAGGCCCATAGACCAAAGAAAGTCAATTCCGTTGAACTACCGCTTGAGCGTTTGCACATGGATTTATTCGGTCCAGTCAGACGTAAAAGTCATACCGGGGAGTTGTACTGTCTTGTGGTGACTGACGATTATTCTAGATTTTCATGGGTCATGTGCTTGCATCAGAAAAGCGACACTTTTGACAACCTGAAAGTTCTGTTTACACGTCTGGAGAATATCTATGGTCTGAAGATCAAACGAATCCGGAGTGATAATGGGACGGAGTTCAAAAACGCTCAGATGGAGAATCTTTGTGCCAACAAGGGAATTCATCATGAATATAGCTCTCCGTATACACCCCAGCAGAACGGTGTTGCAGAAAGATAGAACAGGACTCTAATCGAGACGGCAAGAACTATGCTTGCGGATTCAAATCTTCCAGTCATGTTCTGGAACGAAGCTATTTACGCAGCATGTTATACTCTAAACCGTGTTTTAACAGTGAAGAAGTTTGGCAAACTTCTTATGAATTGTTGAACCGATGCAAGCCGAATCTGGAGTATCAAGAACCATTTGGTGCCCCGTGTACAATGCTGAATCCTTCGGAGAAGTTCGCACCAAAGGCTGAAGAAGGTTATTTTGTTGGATATGCAACCCCACTAAAACGGGTATTCAACAAAACAACTAGAAAAGTCGAGGAGTGGGCTAATGTCGAAGTACAAAGATACACACAAAATGTACAGGGTGGAGGTCCAGAGTGGATGTTTGATTACAAAGACTTCCTTGAATCATTCAATCTAGATAGCATGGTTGAAGAAGTTGTACTTCGCTTATATTACGAGGTCGAAAACGCCGTAACTTCACCGTTAGTGTGTCCGATCACTGTAAATCCCCAAGCAGCTTCTAATGATACAACTGCTCCTGTGATGGAAGAAGAGGTGTTCCAAGAAGCTTCTACAACGCTTAATTCATCGGATTCAGAAGATGAAGACGATGATGCAACAAGTGAAGCTATTCTGGACAATGCTACAGTGACACTGATGTGTCGTAAAACACATCTATTCTCCTATGTATTTTGAGTTATAATTGAGTCTTTTGTATATAGTTTTTTGTAGTTTTAGGCGTGTATTCGTTTGTTGGCCTATTTTTATCATTGTATAGTTTTTGAGTCATTTTTAGTACTTATTTATTTATTTTATATTTTGGTAGGTGTTCGTGTGAACGTTGGAGCGTAAACGATGAACTTTGGTCGAGCCAATAACACCTGATACGAGAGCACCGAGTTATACTAATAATAATAATAATAATAATAATAATAATAATAATAATAATAAATATAAATATAAATGAAAGTTTCCAAACTTCATTCACATGGTGAGAGTTAAATAGGCTACGGCCCAAAAGTCAAGGGGGACACATATCATATTATTCTTGAGGTCATCAGCCGCTATTTGGAGAATTCCAATTACACATTGGGGGACATCAACATTCATTGGACAATCGCACAGCACAGGAACAAAAGTCAACGGTCAACTACGGTGACGATCGAACGGGCACGGAAGGAGAAAAGGCCACGGGCACGTTAAAGATCAATAGCCAACGAGCCTTGGGTTAGGTTTAGTTTTCGCTCTATATTTTTATAGACATGATGAAATTGTTTTTTATAAACTTTGAATTTATGTTTCTAATTATAATTATGAGCTAGACATTTATGGTTGCTTAGGTTTATGAACTAGACACGTAATTTGCAGTATTTAATGATTTTTGGTTTTTAATTTGATGTGTAGAATTACATGATTTTAAGTTTATTGTTGGATTTGATATATGTGTGTTGGTGTTAATTTTATTTGAAGTTTGTTTATTGGTTTTGTGGAACTAGGCATGTAGAGATACCCCTAGGTCTTGAAATCAATCTAGTTCGTCAACTTAGGTTAGCGTGCTAGTATTTGGAGTTGGAGTACGACACAAGTATAATAAACTAATATAATAAATTAACTAAGACGTGCAGTCCATTCTTGAGGGTGAGAAATCTAACTCGAGTTTGCTAGGTAACTAACTAGGCATTGTTCGGTAGTTGGCAAGCGCTAGGGCGGGAGTCGCTACTTGTCCGTGTTTAGAGTTTTCCTAGGTTTTCATCCGTAGAGTTTAAGTCTGCTTCATAGTTTAAGGGTTTTAATCCAGGAGAGGTTTTAATCTGATTTCTGTGGGATTTTGGTACGCTAGGGCGATCCGGATCCATCTTAGCATTTCTACACTTGTCCCGCCTTGAGTCTAGTGAGCTATCTTTGACAGGAGGTTTCTTAGATAAGAATAGGGTCTCAAGTTAATTACCAGATTCATGATTTATTGCTAGTGTCTAGGGATTATACCTAAGTAACCAGCCTTCTTCCTATCCGATTTCTCCAAGTTCCTAGTTCCCATAAGCAGTTGAGGTTACTTTATTTATATTTAGTTTCTTTTAAGTTTTTAATCATTAGTTTAACCCCCACATAAGTATATATTTATTTAGGCTAGTATTCGGTATAGGTTGTGATCTAGAGTTGCATTTGCGTCTTTGGGTTCGATACTCGGTCTTATCTGTTTACTGCTTTGCGACCGGTACACTTGCCATGCGTGTGTAGTTTTTAGGTGAGTCGTTTTAATTAGAACTTGTGTTATTTATATATATACATTTACACACATCAGACACCACCAGTGAACCCACCTACTACTGATGCTTCAACATCGAATGTGGGTAATGATCTGGTTTCTACAGAGAATTTGACGACTCAAACGGGAGTACAAGTACCTGATTATCCGGAATCTCGGATACATCGGATACACCTGCTTGAACAGGTTATTGGTGATCCTGGTAGCAGCGTGATGACAAGAGGGCAGTTGAGAAATGTTCAAGCACCAGAAAATATTGGCAATCTTGCTTTATATGCCAAAATACAAAAATCTGGTTTTCAAAATGACTGGTCTTTCACTTGTTATGTTTCGCAGGTCGAACCGCGGACGTACAAGGAAGCTCTTTTGGATGATGCATGGGTGGAAGCAAGGCAAGAAGAGTTGTTACAATTTCAGAAACTCGGTGTATGGACGCTGACAGATTTGCCCCCAGGAAGAAAGAAAATTGGAACCAAATGGGTGTTTAAGTGTAAGAAGGATGATAGAGGAGTCATAGTGAGAAACAAAGCTCGTTTGGTCGTTCAAGGTTTTCATCAGGTTGAGGGAATCGACTACAATGAAATCTATGCACTGGTTGCACGCTTGGAAGCTATCCGAATGTTCCTAGCGTTTGCATCATGGAAGAAATTCAAGGTGTATCAGATGGATGTAAAGAGCGCATTTCTTTACGGTGTGGTCAAAGAGGAAGTTTACGTAGGTCAACCGCCAGGCTTTGAGGACCCTATTCACCGGGATAAGGTTTATGTCTTGAACAAAGCTCTCTACGGGTTGCACCAGGCTCCGAGACAATGGTATGAGGAACTGAGCACGTATCTTCTCTCGAAAGGATTCAAACGCGGACTGGTAGACTGCACACTGTTCACGAAACGAGCAGGAGATGATTTGCTTCTTGTACAAATTTATGTTGATGATATTATTTTCGGGTCAACTAACGAACTTCTGTGCAGGGAATTTGAAAAAGTTATGCAGGAAAAGTTCGAAATGAGCGCAATGGGAGAAATGCAGTTTTTCCTAGGCTTGCAGGTGGAGCAAAGACCAACGGGGATCTTTATTCACCAGACGAAATACGTTTCTGAAGTTTTGAGCCGATTCCAGATGGATGATTCGAAGCCGATGGATACCCCGATACAACCTAATCACGGGATTGGAGTTGACCTTAAGGGGGAGCTGACTGATCCATTTACATACAGAGCAATCGTCGGATCTCTGATGTATCTCACCGCGTCTAGACCTGATATAATGTTTGCGACATGTCTTTGTGCACGATATCAATCGAAGCCGAAACAGAGTCATCTTGCAGCTGTCAAGCGTATCCTTAGATATCTGAAGGGTTGTCCGTCGAAAGGACTTTGGTACCATCATGATGATAATTTTGACCTAATCGCTATTAGTGATGCAGATTGGGGCGGCTGTGACAAAGACAGCAAATCCACAACGGCTGGATGTCAGTTTATGGGGAGCAGGCTCGTGACCTGGCAATGCAAGAAACAAACCGCAGTTGCACTATCCATATGTGAAGCAGAATACGTTTCAGCATCTAGCTGCTGCTCACAGGTTCTTTGGATCCAACAACAGATGGTGGATTACGGTTTGCAATTTCTTAAAACCCTTATTTACTGTGATAATGAGGCCGCAATCGCATTAACAAAAGACTTAGTAAATCACTCAAAGGCTAAACATATCCGGATTAAATATCATTTTATCCGTGATTGTTATGCTAAAGAGTTGATCGATATGGTCAAAATCCACACTAATTACCAACGCGCAGATCTTTTTACCAAAGCTTTTGACAAATCCAGATTTGATTATCTTTTGAAAGCTAATGGTATTAAAGAAAAATAGGACTAATCACCATCTCAGTCTATCACTTTTTAGTTTAAATTTTTTTATTGCTTTTCAGAAAAATTTCGAAAAACCAAAAACATTGAAAAATTTCAAAATTCATAAAAATTAGAAAATTTCTTTGCTGACTGCTATATCTTCTTCCCTTAGATTAATGCCGTCAGATTTCTATGAACAAATGATATCTGGGCAGTCACATATTTCAAATGCTCCAGCTTATCCTTGGGAACAGTAAATTCGAAAATCTATAAAAATCAGAAAATTCAAAAATGATTTCCTGGAGTATAAAGGGAAATGATAGTACATCAGTGGGGATTTGACACATTCTAAGTAATGTACTGCTATAGGGCGTGTGTCTGAGTCTGTGTGATTTGCTGATAGGCTTCGTAGACCTATTACTGCGTGCCTGATACATACATATCAAACGAATTGTTGTGTGGATGAACTCCTCATGGGCATATGGTCTTAGTACCGTAATTTCGTTTGATAGGGTATTTGTACAAAACTCGGAGGTTTAGGGTCGTTATGTTATTAGTTGTCTGGGGATAGCCTCTCTGATCTTCTGCTGTAAGTCATTACGGACCTAGATCAGACAGGGTGTCTTTATAAAAGAGCTTTATGCCAAATCCTAAAGTTACCAAATTAAGGAACTTTCCATGTTATATGATGATCAAAGATTATCTATTACATCGTATTAATCACTGATGCAAATCATGATTAATATCAGTCCTCAACCTGGTATGGTGCATATGTTACTTTGCTGCATTAATTTGCTGACCTGTATACCTCTATGCATTATATCTTGTACAATTACAGACGACGAAAGCATAATCACGCTTTACAATGAGTCTTTGTGCATTTACTTCTTGATACGGGAGTATGTCGTATGCGTGGGAACCACAGACAATTGCGTTTATACTATAAATATCAGTATCAGCTTAAAGCACTGCACAAAAGTCTGCATGTGAGTTTATGTGGATCACAATATCAGCAGTTGCCAGATCACACATTGTCTTTAATGATAATAATTCAAAAGGATCAATGGTGTTGATCAGATTTCGCAATAACTGATATGATCCCTTTACCGGAAATCACAAAAACATTTAAAGTTTTTCATTTACATTTCTGCATTTTATTTTCTCGTCAAAAATTACAAAACTCAAAAAGATTTTAGGTGTGTTTTAGCATAAACTTTAGAAAATCCCAAAAGATTTTTCAGTTCCATCTTATTTTTGATAACTGATGGTGGTTGATGTCGATTTTCTAAACCTTGTTACACCATTTGAGCTTTGTAACATTTTAAATTTGAAAATATGAATGTTGGATGCTTCAAAGTTGGAAAATAATTGGACCGGGACTCGTTTTTGAGATTTGGAAAATTTATCAAAAATCCCATTTCTCATTCGCCCATTCGGTTGGTCGAATGTGGGATTTTTCATGTTCCTTCGTATGTTTTAAACGGGCGAAGGAGAGTGTTCTTGAACATATGTTTCATTCGAACCCTTTTGGCTCATTCGAACCTTTCACTAGGGTCGAAGGAGACAAAAGTTTCTCTTTCGTACGTATAGAATGGGCGAAGGAGGATGCCTATATATACCATCCAGTCTCATTCGAACCCATTCAAAAAAAATTTCAGAAAATTCACTCTAACCTCACCTTGTTGCTTTGATATTTTGAACCTTATCATTGTGTTCGTCTTCAAACACTGATCATTTTCCACTATCTTATACAGGTTAACTACCAGGATTGATGGACTTAATCCCTGTTTTCTGTTTCGAGCCCTAAACACTAAAACTGTTAATAATCAATTTCATTGTGACAATTGTTGATTAGGATTCATTATATGTGTGTTTTAGGGAGAGAATAACTTTAAACCATGGATTCAAAACCAACCGGTTGATCAATTGATCATCTGTTGTGTTTAGAACCCTAGTTTTAATTGAAAACACATATATAATGATTAATTGATGAATTTGTTAGTATAGTATGGTTAATCGGCATTGTTAGATGCAAAACCAATCAAAAGAACATGATCAAAAACCCTTAATTTCAAAATTGAAAATTTAAAATAAGAACAGTCACCTTCGACCCTTTCGAATAGGCGAAGGAGATAACCAACCGGTCGAATGAAGAAAGTTTGGACGAATGAAACTTCTTATCAAAATCAATACATTCGTACCATCAAAATTTCTCATTCGTATTCCCGTTTGGGCGAATGAGAATGTTTATTACCAAAATTTTCAAAGTTTGAATTTTTGACGATTTTTAACATGTGTCTTTGTTTTGTTTTGCAGTTTTAACCATGTCCGAGCAGGAAAAGACGACTAAACAAGCTGGATCATCCTCACAGCCTGCCAAGACAGTTCCTGAAGAGCTTTTAGCCTTCGAAAATGCGCATAACTGCTGTGCGTATCTCGGAGAGGTTAAAAAGCACACGGAGTTTATCGGTATTATTGAATTCTTGAAGAGATGCAGGCTGATAGATGCTATTGCTACACCGACGATTATTTACAGAGATATGATGCAAGAATTCTGGTCGGGAGCGAAGCTTGATTTCTGGAAATGCGAGTCATGCTTGACTAGCAAGATCCAAGGGCAAAGAGTTATTGTTTGTGAGGAGGATCTAAGAGAAGCGTTGAACTTAGATGATGAGCCGACAGATCCTATGGAGTTTAGCTTTATGGATCAGCGAAAAAGCTTTCTAAGAATGAAATACAATGGACCAATCACTGACGGTTCATTGCACAAGGGAAAACTCTGCCCTCAATTCAAATATCTGGCACACGTTTTGATACATGTCTTTGGATCTGCAGCTGGAGGATATGACTTGATGCGAAAGAGTATCAGCTCCATGATGGTAGCCTTGGTATTGAACAAACCGTTCAATGTTTCAGGCATGCTGATGGATCACTTATTAGAGCCTGTGAACGGCACGAGGAATCTGAAGTTTCTACTTTACCCTCGTTTACTCCAGATGGTGTTTGACAACAAGTATAAAGAATTGAAAAGAGATCCTAAGCACATAGTTGTTCAGGAACATATGTCGCTTAATACACTTGCGAGAATGAAGGCGTATAAGGGATTGTCAGTCAATGAACGTCCACCAGTAAGGCGTTTATTTGGACATCTAGCAAGAGTTGATTATACAGATCCAGGTGAAGGGCTTGTGAGACATGCGAACAGTGATTCTGATCCTGATAACCCATTATATCTTGTTGATCCTGATGCGAAGCGCAAAAGACAGGTTGTGAATGTCGGTGCAAAGAGTGGAAAGTTTAAGAAGAAAGAGATAAGGTTAGAGGTTGCGACTGAACCTGAAAAGAAGAAAAGCACACCAAGAAGACATAAGAGCATGGCGAAGAAAGGGTTACACCTAGTTGATGAGGCGTCGGTTGATTCTGAAGAGACGCAGGAAGATAAACATTGGGATTCAGATGGTGAGACGGTAAAGACCGCCACGCCCAAGGCCACTGAGGCTGGTGTGTCTGCTAGTCAGAATGTTGAAGATCAAGGGAATAAGAGTCCTATTCCTGTTGATGATGATGAAATGACTTTGAATGAAGAAGAAGACTTTCCTGGTTCTCCCATACAAGCTGCTAAGTCAAAGAAGAAGAAACCAGAGAAACCTAGTCTTAAGAGAAAGAAGGAGATTGAATCGCTTATAGCTGGTAAGAAACTACCACCAGCTTCTAGTTCTAAGTCACCGGTTACTGCACCAGCACAAAAGAAAACTATCAAGAGGTTGAAAAGAGAGAATAAGAAGTTGCTGAAGCACGAGCAACGAAACACCAGAAGAATTATTGTCTTGAAGGATCTAAGAGAAGCGTTGAACTTAGATGATGAGCCGACAGATCCTATGGAGTTTAGCTTTATGGATCAGCGAAAAAGCTTTCTAAGAATGAAATACAATGGACCAATCACTGACGGTTCATTGCACAAGGGAAAACTCTGCCCTCAATTCAAATATCTGGCACACGTTTTGATACATGTCTTTGGATCTGCAGCTGGAGGATATGACTTGATGCGAAAGAGTATCAGCTCCATGATGGTAGCCTTGGTATTGAACAAACCGTTCAATGTTTCAGGCATGCTGATGGATCACTTATTAGAGCCTTTGAACGGCACGAGGAATCTGAAGTTTCTACTTTACCCTCGTTTCCTCCAGATGGTGTTTGACAACAAGTATATAGAATTGAAAAGAGATCCTAAGCACATAGTTGTTCAGGAACATATGTCGCTTAATACACTTGCGAGAATGAAGGCGTATAAGGGATTGTCAGTCAATGAACGTCCACCAGTAAGGCGTTTATTTGGACATCTAGCAAGAGTTGATTATACAGATCCAGGTGAAGGGCTTGTGAGACATGCGAACAGTGATTCTGATCCTGATAACCCATTATATCCTGTTGATCCTGATGCGAAGCGCAAAAGACAGGTTGTGAATGTCGGTGCAAAGAGTGGAAAGTTTAAGAAGAAAGAGATAAGGTTAGAGGTTGCGACTGAACCTGAAAAGAAGAAAAGCACACCAAGAAGACATAAGAGCATGGCGAAGAAAGGGTTACACCTAGTTGATGAGGCGTCGGTTGATTCTGAAGAGACGCAGGAAGATAAACATTAGGATTCAGATGGTGAGACGGTAAAGACCGCCACGCCCAAGGCCACTGAGGCTGGTGTGTCTGCTAGTCAGAATGTTGAAGATCAAGGGAATAAGAGTCCTATTCCTGTTGATGATGATGAAATGACTTTGAATGAAGAAGAAGACTTTCCTGGTTCTCCCATACAAGCTGCTAAGTCAAAGAAGAAGAAACCAGAGAAACCTAGTCTTAAGAGAAAGAAGGAGATTGAATCGCTTATAGCTGGTAAGAAACTACCACCAGCTTCTAGTTCTAAGTCACCGGTTACTGCACCAGCACAAAAGAAAACTATCAAGAGGTTGAAAAGAGAGAATAAGAAGTTGCTGAAGCACGAGCAACGAAACACCAGAAGAATTATTGTCTTGAAGGATCTAAGAGAAGCGTTGAACTTAGATGATGAGCCGACAGATCCTATGGAGTTTAGCTTTATGGATCAGCGAAAAAGCTTTCTAAGAATGAAATACAATGGACCAATCACTGACGGTTCATTGCACAAGGGAAAACTCTGCCCTCAATTCAAATATCTGGCACACGTTTTGATACATGTCTTTGGATCTGCAGCTGGAGGATATGACTTGATGCGAAAGAGTATCAGCTCCATGATGGTAGCCTTGGTATTGAACAAACCGTTCAATGTTTCAGGCATGCTGATGGATCACTTATTAGAGCCTGTGAACGGCACGAGGAATCTGAAGTTTCTACTTTACCCTCGTTTCCTCCAGATGGTGTTTGACAACAAGTATAAAGAATTGAAAAGAGATCCTAAGCACATAGTTGTTCAGGAACATATGTCGCTTAATACACTTGCGAGAATGAAGGCGTATAAGGGATTGTCAGTCAATGAACGTCCACCAGTAAGGCGTTTATTTGGACATCTAGCAAGAGTTGATTATACAGATCCAGGTGAAGGGCTTGTGAGACATGCGAACAGTGATTCTGATCCTGATAACCCATTATATCCTGTTGATCCTGATGCGAAGCGCAAAAGACAGGTTGTGAATGTCGGTGCAAAGAGTGGAAAGTTTAAGAAGAAAGAGATAAGGTTAGAGGTTGCGACTGAACCTGAAAAGAAGAAAAGCACACCAAGAAGACATAAGAGCATGGCGAAGAAAGGGTTACACCTAGTTGATGAGGCGTCGGTTGATTCTGAAGAGACGCAGGAAGATAAACATTGGGATTCAGATGGTGAGACGGTAAAGACCGCCACGCCCAAGGCCACTGAGGCTGGTGTGTCTGCTAGTCAGAATGTTGAAGATCAAGGGAATAAGAGTCCTATTCCTGTTGATGATGATGAAATGACTTTGAATGAAGAAGAAGACTTTCCTGGTTCTCCCATACAAGCTGCTAAGTCAAAGAAGAAGAAACCAGAGAAACCTAGTCTTAAGAGAAAGAAGGAGATTGAATCGCTTATAGCTGGTAAGAAACTACCACCAGCTTCTAGTTCTAAGTCACCGGTTACTGCACCAGCACAAAAGAAAACTATCAAGAGGTTGAAAAGAGAGAATAAGAAGTTGCTGAAGCACGAGCAACGAAACACCAGAAGAATTATTGTCTTGAAGGAGGAGAATAAACAGCTGAAGAAGAGTAACAAGAATATGGATAATTTGATCAAAGACTTGTACTCTCGAGCTCCTCAACTTCAAGTTGGTGAAGAAGATAAGGAAAGAGAAGAAGAACAGATCGATTTTGAACCATCTGACGAAGAAGAAGATGAAGAACTTGATGAAGATGCAGGTAATGATACTAAAAAGAAGAAGAAGAAAGATGATGGAGATGATGGAGGTTCAGATGGTGGATCGAGTGATGGAAACAGCTCTGCTTTTGATAGTAGTAGTGATGATGAAGATGATAACGCTGACAAGTTTACATATGAAAAGCGTGATTCAAGTAAGGGAGGAGAGTCGAGTTCTAAGACTCTAGGAGAAAATGTGGATGACGATATCTTCTGGAATGAGAAATTGCAGTCGTTATCTGAAAACGACAAGAACATGTATCGCCAGATGCTCACAGATCGAGTCTGGACGATTGAAATGACAAGCAGATTTCCAGAGATATTCGAGTCGAGCAATAAACTATTTGAGTTGGAGTTTGATGACCCTGATCTTGAAGATGGAGAGGTTTCTACGGCAATTTCAAAATAGATACTTGAGGGTTTAGCCAAACAGGTAGGAAAGACTTTGGAAGAATTGCTTGCTGATAATTTCATTCCAAAGATACCTGAGAAGGAAGCCGGGAATCATTCTGATGACCGTGATGTTCCTGCTTTTGAGGATGTTGAAATGGAAGACATAACGAGTGAGGAATATCCACAATATTTCAAGAATAATCTAGATTGTGGATTTCCTGGATTCTCAGATGAATTGCTAAACCAAGCCGAGAAACTGGCGAAAGAGAAGAGTAAAGCATTTGAAGATGAAATTTTCAAAGGGCATGACAAACCACGGTTCGAGCAATCGGAGAGTTTGAAGGAATTCTTGAAGAAATTGAAAGAGAAAGAAAACAACCGTCCGAAAGCTTTTACAAACTTCATAGTGGTATTTTCAAAGGTCGTGCATTGGCCTGGAAGTTTGTTAAGGAATTGAGATGTATTGCAGTGAAGTGGGAGAAGGGGATCTTATATTTCGATAAGTTTCATCATTTGAAGACTCTTCCCTATTGGGCAATTCGTGATATTTGCCGTCACCGTTTAATGGGAGCGTCAAATAGTCAGATTACCTACATTGCTGAGTAGATGACGAGAGAAAGCCGAACCAAGTGGGATTTGTTTGAACCACAATATCCGAAACGAATTGTTCATAAAAAGGATATTGATCAGATAACAGGTATGCCCAAGGTGACGTTAAAGTACAAACCACCGCGAGTGTTGAAAAAGATTCCTTTGTTGCCAATCCCACAACACTTCGCTAAAGATTTCATTTGGTTGTATTACGATTGGAAGATAGCAGAGGCTGTGATTGTATTGAAAGACGGGGAGAAGAACTACAAGAAAATACACATTTTTGATCCCATGTGGTTAATCAACTGTTCACATGAGGATATAATAATGTTGTTTTACAATCTGATTTATTCTGATGCGAAGGATGCTGAGCAAGCAGGAAAGTACCAACGTGTGGTATTTCTGTGCTTTGCATATGACATTAATGCTGGTTGTGACTATGGCGAGAAGCTCGGAAAGTTTGTTGAGAAGCAAAAGGTGCCTGAATTGAAAAAGACGAAGCCAAAGCAATTTCAGGAACCGGTTTTGACTAAAGAACAGAAGATTCAGCGACATATCAAATTGATGAACATCAGAATGGATGAACGACGTCGACAACAATCCAAGCAATAGTCGAGGGGGAGTTTGTAGATGCAATTGTGCGATTAGTGCTTCGGATTGAACAACAAACATGCTTTGATGAATGTCGAAGGTGCGAAGGAAGGTTTCTGTAGGTACGAAGGAAGGCTTTAGAAGGTGTGAAGGAAGAATAGAAGGTGCGAAGGAAGAAGTCTTGGACGAATGTGTATAGTGTTTATTGTATAGCTTGGTTCGACCAAACAGTTTGGGCGAACCTGCACATTCGCATGAACAAAATGGGCGAATGTGCAGTCTATAAATAGACAAGCTTGATTTTTGAATGTAACTTTTTGTCATATTATTCCCTCCACTTTTTGATATTCTCTCTAGAAGTTTATTTAGCTCTTTTCACGTTCTTACCCTGTTTGTATCATCTTTAAACGTGTAATCGAGTTGTTAATTAATTAAAAGCTTTTGAAAATGATGATTTACTTGTTTTGATCTGTTTGGCTATTATTTTGTGATTGTTTTAGGGATTCCGCACCTAAAACTAACTTGTTTGATCATTCTTTGTTGTCATACGATCCATTCACGCACATACACACCGTTGAAGAACTTGTTTGGTCACCTGATCAATCCAGGTTATGAAGATCCAGGTGTTGATAAAGCCAGGAATGCTAACAGTGATTTTGATGAAGATAATCCGTTATGCCCTGTTGATCCTGAAGCTAAGAGGAAAAGACAAGTTGTGAATGTTGGTGCGAAGAGTGGTAAAGGGAAAGGTAAGGAAAAAGAGGTTGATGCTTAACCACCTAAGAAGACATCTCGGAGAAAGAAAAGTGTTGCTAAGAAAGGTATACACTTGGTGGATAAAGAGTATATGGATTCTGAAGAGACTCAGGAAGAAGAGAGATGGGATTCTGATAATGAAACTGTTAAGTCCACCACGCCCAAGGCCACTGTGGCCGGTGAATCTGAGAGTCTGAATCAAACTCTGGAGGAACAAAGAATGAAGAGTCCGATTGTGATGGACGATGTTGATGAAGGTCTTGGTTTGGGATCTGATGATTTTGGTGGATCGCCACAGGCTGGAACTAAACAGAAAAATCCAACTTATAAAAAGAAGGCTAAGGCTGTTGAGATTGAAAAGCCAATGAAAAAGAGAGCTAAAGACATTGAAAGCTTAATTGCAGGAAAGAAAGTTCTTGTAATGTCTAGTTCTAAATCTCTCGGTACATCCCCAGCAGCTAAGAAACAGAAAACATCTGGTGCTGAGCAAAACATTCCAACAGATGATTTCAATGCTGCGTTGGATAGAGTCTTGAATAAGTTCAAGAAAAAGACTCCAGTTGCTGAGGCTTCAACTCCTAAGGTTACTGTATCAGGAGATGTGATGGATGCAGTGAACCAGAAGCTGACTGAAATGATGAAAATCATTAACCAGCAACAAACTGAAATTGAGCAGTTAAGAAAGAATGATAGATAGATGTTGGATGTAGTTGAATCTTCACAGGAGAGCCATGAAGAATTAGCAGCTAAAATCAAGTTACTCCAGGGAGAAAATCAGAAGTTGTTATTGCATGAGCAGAGAAATACTTGAAGATATATCACTATGAGGCTTGAAAACAAGAAGTTGAGAGTAAACAACAAGAGCATGAAAAATATCATAGATGATTTATATTCGAGAGCTCCTTAATTGAAAAAAGGAGAAGAGGATAAAGAAAGAGATAAAGAGCTTGTTGATTTCGAATCATATGAGTCTGATGAAGAAGATGATGAAGAACTTGATCAGGATGCCGGTGATGCTCCTAAGAAGAAGAATGATGATGATAAAGATGATTCAGGTGATAATTCTGGTGATGGTAATAGCTTTGCTGCTGCTGATGATGATGATGATAACATTGATCAATATAAATGTGAAAAGAGAGGATTAGGAAAAGATGAAGGGGAATCTAGTTTAAAACCTCCAGGTGGTAATACTGACGATGATGATATTTTCTGGAATGAGAAGATCAGATCTTTATCTGAGAAAGATAAGAAGTTATATCGCCAGATGTTGACTGATAGAGTCTGGACGATTGAGATGCAAGGTAGATTTCCAGAGATATTTGAGTAAGATGATATGAGGTTTGAACTGGAGTACAATGATCCAGATTTGGAAGATGGAGAAGTTTCTGCAGCTGTGTCTAAAGAAATACTGGAAGGATTAGCTAAACAGGTTGTTAAATCTCTTGAAGAGTTGATGAGTGAGAACCAAATACCGAACATTCCTGAGAAAGAAGCAAGAAATCACTTTGATGATAGAGATGTTCCACTTTTTGAAGAAGTTGAAATGGAGGATATCACTAGTGAGGAATATCCAGAATACTTCAAAAATGATAAAGATTCTGGATTTCCTGAATTCTCTGAAGAGTTGTTGAGCCAAGCTGAAAAACTTGCTCGTGAGAAAAGCAAAAAGTTTGTTGATGAAGTGTTCAAGAACTCAGATTGTCAGAAACCGAATGTTGAACAATCTGACGATATGAAAGACTTGCTGTGGAAGCTTAAAGAAAAAGAAGCTAACCGTCCTAAGACTGAAGTTCAAGGTAGTTTCTACAAATTACAAAACGAACTATTCAAAGGTAAAGCTCTCGGATGGAAATATTTGAGACAACTAAGGTATGTCGCCATGAAGTGGGAAAAGGGAATTATGTACTTCAACATATTCCATGATATAAAGACACTACCTTATTGAGCTGTTCGCGATATTTGCAGACACACGATGTCAGGAGCTACAGTAAACAACAATCTTGTTGGTTACTTTGCAGATCGCATGGCGAGAAAGAGTAGAACGAAATGGTAAGTGTTCACCCCTCAGTGTCCTAAAAGGATAGTTCACAAGAAGGAGAAAGATCAGATAACGGGGTTGAACAAAGTTACTTTGAAATATAAACCACCAACTGTTCTGAAGCATATACCTTTAATGCCTATTCCACAACATTTCTCAAAAGACTTTATGTGGTGGTACTATGACTGGAAGACGGCACAGGCTATTATTGTATTGAAGGATAGGAAGAATGACTTCGAGAAGATACATATCTTTGACCCGATGTGGTTGATAAATTGCTCTCATGAGGATATTATCATGCTATACTACAATCTGATTTACTGTGAAGAGAAAGATAGTGAGCAGGCAGCTAAATACCAACGTGTGGTATTTTTATGTTTTGCATGGGATGTCAACGCGGGTTGTGATTTTGATAAGAAGATGGGGAAGTTTGTTCAAGATCAAAAGACTGAAAAGAAGAAACCGAAGCAAACTCATGAACCAGTTATGACAAAAGAACAGAAGAAGTTATTGCACATCAAGCTGCTGAACAAGAGATTGGATGAAGAACGAAGGCTGAAGCAATTCAGGCAATAGTTGAAGGGGAGTTTGTAGATACATGAAGAGCGACTAATGCTATTGAATTGCAAATTCTATTATGTTTTGATAATTACAGATGGTCGAAGGTGAATATTATTTGGTTGAATGTAGTTTTGAATGGTCAAAGGGAGAGCTCAAGAGGTCTAAGGAGATTTTGTGTACATAGTGTGTTGATTCGCCCACTTTGATTGCTCGAACCTGCACATTCGTCCATTCGATTGGTCGAATGTGCAGGTCTATATAAAGGCTGAATCATTTTGTAATGTTAACTTTTGGTCATTTTTGTTACCCTCTCTTAGTGTGTCGTCTCCCTAGGGTTTTGTTGAGTCTGTAATTGATATCTATCATTGTAAACAACGTTTTAAAGTGTTAATCATTATGTTTATCAATGAAATGAAAATGTTTTAGATGATTTGCATGTTTTGCTAGATATATTATCATTTCGTAATCAATTCAGGGATTCCGCACCTGAATTGAACTTGTTTGATCATAGTCTTTGTTTGAAGATCGATCCTTGACACATACAGTGAGGACGATTGATACTTATCTTGTTTTGAACCTAATTACTAATTTGTTTTCTTCCATGTTTTCAAGACATTGTGGTCGACTGGATATTTCATGGACCTTGGATTTTATTTCTAATCTATCGGTGTGGGTCTTTCATTTTATCTTGCGATTGGGATTCATTCTATATTCTAGTTTACATGTACTGCATGTGAACGATTACAAGAGGAACATTTTTATTCTTTCTTTCTTTCCTTACTCTTGGGTATAATGTAAGTCTAGAATTACGATGGTTGGAAGGGGGCATGGTCAAGGAAAGATTAACATGACTCAGAGGATCTGGTCAAACAAATTTACGGCATGCTGGTTGAGGCCCTCGCAGCTTTTGGGAGCTGGTAACAACTCTTTGACCTATACTAACTCCTTTTAAACGATTTCCGCTAACCATCGATCATCGCACACCTGTTTGTGCATACTTTTCTTTTCTTTTGTGAGCTTAGATAAGATCGAGTCCTTATGATCAACAAAAGAGTGGGTGATGGCCTCTCATCTTTTCAAGCAGGTAAAGGCCTATTCTGCTAAATCATTCTGTTCCCTTTGACTTCTGCCATCGAACTTTCTTAGTCCTTGAACGCACATGCCACAACAACAACCCACTAGCGTATTTCCAAGGCTTTTATGGGTTGTAAGTCTCATTAACTCCAACGGGACTGAAGGAGACTGTTGAACTACTTCTATAGTCTAGACACGACAAAGGCGGTCTTTGCCATGTACATTTGTCTAGGAGGAACTGGTAAGGTATGCCACAGACACCTTATATGTGCTACAAATACTTGGGTGGAGAATGTAACACCCTATGATGGAGTTTATAAACGTGGAAATCAAACACTATTACCTAAACATGGTTGGGTCTGAGATTGACGCATACACTACCAACCACATGAGTTAGCTACTCTATGCTAAAATCTAATTAACCTACCTTGCTAGTGAGTTAAACATTACACAACAAGGGTGGATCCCATGGATTCGTGGCATGGTCACTGCAACTCACTTACCAAGAATCTAATAAATCTTCCACCTAGCCCACAGATTTCCTAGTGAGGTTGGTGAGCATGGTATTTTTACGAAGCATGGTGCTTCATCTTTTACCTTCGATAGTAGCAAGAGAACGTAGAATAGTGTGGAGTATAAGTTCCCCAACAGCAATAACTAGTATATCAACAACAACGAGGTGTTGGGAAAGAGTGTTCCTAGTGTGAGAGTGAAACCCACTTCAAGCAGAACTGTCCCCGGCTCAACCACGATAGCAACAATGGCAACAATAACATTAATGGTGCCCGTGAAATAGCTTGCTTAGTTGGCTCGGGAGAATCCAAGAACAACAACCTTGTGCTTGTGACTACGTTTTTTTGTGAAAGGTAATCTTGTTGCTGATCTCGATTCTAGTGCGAGTATCATCTTTGTGTCTTTAAAACTTAGCAAATTCCTAGGGGTAGCCCCTAATCTTCTTGAGATCCCACACTCTATGGAGCTAGATAATAGAAGGCCTGCTGAGGTGACCCTTGTTCATCGCGGAAGTAAACTCGAACTGGATGGTCATTTGTTTGACATCGACCATATACTTACCACTCTGGGAAAACTATGATATTGTAGTTGGCATAGACTGGTTGTCCAAGCAACGTGTTGAAAATTCACTATTAGGAGAAAAATTTCCGTATCCCTCTTCCTAGTGGAGAACTTTTATCTATCCAGGGTGATCGTGGTGGTGCCATAGTGGGTGTCATCTCATTCTTGAAAGACAAAAGTGTATTCGAAAGGGCTATCCAGTCATTTGGCTAACATTTCTGACATTTGAGTTGAAGTTGAAACAGGGAATGAGGACATCCCTATAGGTCGTGATTTTCTAGACGTATTCCTAGAGGAACTACCTGGACTTTCACTTGTTGGACATGTGGAGTTCCATAGTGATTCTTAACCTTGGGCAGCTCCAGTTCCACATGTGCATTGACTATAGCGAGTTGAACAAGGTGATTGTCAGGAACCGTTACCCACTACCAAAAATTGATGACTTGTTTAATCAGCTCTAAGGGTCGAATTACTATTTTAAGATTGACTTGAGGTCATCATACCATCAGTTGAGAATCCGATAGGGGATGTAGCCAAGATAGCCTTCGAACTCGCTATAGAAATTATGAGTTTCTGTTGGATCAGTATTGCTCTTTTGTATGAACTTGCTAGTGAACACTTAGGTGTTTTAGCAAGTTCTTAATCAGTGATAGCACAGCAGAATGTTATGAGTTTAAAGCTACACTTATCAACAGGAGTTATTACTCCCCCTGGATGTTTGAGAAACTAATAAATGATAAGTATTTATTGAGAAACTAAGTATTGAATGAGAATGAAACACTTAAATAGATTCTCAATAAATATGAAATGGAAATAACAATAATATGCTTTGAAGAATTTCTGTATTAAACTCAATGTCTAAAACAGAGGGATGAACCCTTCTATTTATAGACTTTACAAATACATGAACCTTGCCAAAAAGCAAGTTCAGAGACAAGTTGCAACAAGTTGCAATCTTGGAACTTGTACATAAAGTAAAAGTAATACTAAACTAATAAACTACTAATACAAAAAGGCGGTGGAAAAGATCTTCTCATAAGTACTGATGAATGACAAACTACTGATGAGTAGTTTGTCTTCAGTAGTTCTTCAGTAGAAATGTCTGGTTTGGACTTCAGAACTTCTGATGACTTTTCTTCTTCAGTACTTGTGTAATCTCTTCTTTAACAGTTTGATCTTCCTTCTTCAGCAGTTCTATACTTAGAATATTTTGACAGACGTGAATTAGACTAAGGTTTGCAAAAGTGGTTTCACCAATCCTCTTTGTCCTAACAATCTCCCCCTGGATTGATGAAGCCAAAACCTTCCTAATTCCTTATTGTTTTCTTCTGTCATTCACTATCTTCCATATTCCTTTGAACATGGAATTCTTCAGCTGGTTCAGCTGTTCATCAGTGAGAGACCCTTTTTGTGGTTCTAGATGCTGGATTGTAAGCAGGTCTTGAGTTGATGGCTTCTTCAAATCATTCATCGACTTATAGGCTCTGCTTGTCTGTTCTCTTCTTGTCACTTGTACTGAGTTGTTATCAGTAAAGGACCATCTGATGATAGGTACTTTAGACTTGTCAAAGTCTAAAGTGTAGGGAACCATGGTGGTGCCCTGGGATTCTCCTGAGTGTTGGATGTTTTCAACTTCAGTGACTCTCAGGTGGGATTCACCTCCTTGTTCTTGTTGCATCACATTACATATTTGAAAACTTGGCAAATGATGCTCAGTAACTACCTTAGTGTGCAGTTTGTCTTTGATGGTTTTCTGGATTTGATAGGCAAAGGTGAAAGGATCCTTGAATTGTGTGATCAGAGGTTCTTCTTCAATGTCAAAGTCAGAATGGACTACTGTACTTCCTTCTAGTAGTACCATTCTGAAATCAGTCTTCACATTCTCCTCTGATTTCTTCTTTTGAGTAGCTGGTCTTCTTTGAACACCAGAAGTTCTAACTACTGAAGTTGATATTTCAGCAGTTTCAAACTTCTCTGGATTTGCAGCCCTTGCAGCCTTGTATTTTCTGTAAGTGTCCACTAATCTTTCTTCTTTCCATTTGGACACAGAGGCTTTTGAACCATAACCATTAGCTACTAGTTCTTCAATCATCTGGGCTCTCTTGGCTTTTGCATCTTTACTTGTTGCAAGTTTGTCTGCAATAAGTTGAGCTCTTCTTGTCAGCTCTTCCTTGGAGAGTCTCTTTAATGTAGGGGCTTTGATCTTGCTGTTCTTAGTAATATAAGACATCAGTTGATGTCTTTTATCTTCCTCAGCAATTCTGTCTAGGCTAGCCTGCCTTTGAAGTTCAGCTTCATAAGCCTGTAGCTTTTCATCCAGGCTTAAGTCCAAGTCATCCCTTTCTTCCAGAAGTTTCCAAATCTGATCTTCCTTGGCTTTCTTCTGAACTGCCACTAAACTCTTCTCAAGAAGTTCTGCTGATTGAGAGATTGGAGAAGGGTTTAGTACAGTCATAGTGGTAACTGTTGTAATAGGCCTAGGAGGAACAGGAGTTGGTTGAGTAGGTTCAGTTGATCTGGAAGGCTCTTGTTTAGAAGTTTGAGTGTTGGAAGTGTTAACATCTGATGGGTTGACAACTACTGAAGGTTTGTCAACTACTGAAGGATTGTCTTTAGTACTTTCTGAGTCTTCATCAGAACTTTGTCCATCAGAGGTTTCTTCATTGTGCCCTTGGGATTCATCAGACTTTTCAGCATCTTCAATTTCTTGAATAGAGACACCAAGTTGTTGGGCCAGTTTTTCTTTTCTGGCTTGGTTTCTTTGTTCTCTTTCTTGGATAGCCACTCTTGCCTTTTTCCTGGCTTCAAGTGACTCCATGGGTTCCTTAGTTTTCTCCCCCTTTTTGGCTTCATCAGGTTTTGATGTTGAAGGTTGGGAGAACTGACCTGTAAGAGTAGCAATCTGTTTGCTATTGAATTCAATCTTGTTGGACAGATCGTTCATCTTTGTCTATATCACTCCAAATTGGTTCTTGATTGACAGCTCCAAGTTAACTGTGTAGGTTCGGAAGTGATTTTTGATGAGGGTGTTCATCATATGATATAAGGAACCATCTGGGCTGCATAGCTGGTTCATGTCTATGTTGGATTGCCCAGGGAATTGGGTAGGCATTTGTAGTGAGGGGTGTGTTTTTGGTTAATCTTCTTGTTGTACAGAAGATGCCACTATAGGGGAATCAAGGATTAAGTGGACTTTAACCTGATCTGGTGTGACTAGCTTCTTGAGCTTAGATACACCAGGTGCAGGACCTTCACTTGTAGCCATCAATTCAGTAGTTTGGTGTTTTGAAACATCATCCAAGTCAATGGAATCATCTGAATCCCTGATTACATCCTCAATGAGGACTGTATCAGTTACATCATGAGCTGAGCCCAACTCAATTGTCTCATGTACCTCTTTTTCTTGGTTCAGAGGATTTCCTACCTCAGGCATTAAGCCTTCATAAGTAGTTGCCACGGTTGAGGTCTTAGCTATGTTGCTTCTTTCCTCAGATCCACCACTGGGTGGTAAATGAGTAGTAGAAGCCTCAAAAGTACCAAGAGTTTCTAAGTTTGGGCTTAGAGACCCTAGTTCATCCTCATCTCTTTGGTTAGGGCTTTGAGTGTCCACATCCATGTCAAATTCTGAGGCTATGTCCCCTGTTTGATGTGGTTGTTGGGGACTGACTGTAACACCCCAACCGATGGCGGAAACATCGGGATGTCACGTAGTGATGATTGTTCAGTAGCTCATGGTGAACAATAAATTTCATTAAATGATTTAAATAAATTACATACAATTGTTCTACAAGAATTCGTACATCAAAATGAATAATGCTATGCACACATCTTCAGGCATTAACTCAAATCTTCAAGCAAGTAGAACCTGAAACATGTTAAGTTTGAAAATATTTTGGGTCAACAAAAGTTGGTGAGAATACATAGGTTTTTGAATATAATTGATAATAATAGTTTGTACAACAATCACAGTTGTATGATGATATAGTATGATTCCGACATGTAACAATGCGTCTTTGTACAACCAAACCTTGTGTCGACTGATGACTAACTCGCAAGTTAGTTAAATGTTGTTACTGTTATCGATCATCCCTGAATTTATGCGGGGGGATGGGTTTGTCAGACCTATAGCGCTATAATCTAAACAGGCGGATTGATCATTGTTAATGATTGTACTGTGTCTTTTTGTTACAGTCAAATGATAGAATGATGTTGTAATTGAATCACAAGTAAATATGAGTAAATGATAGTATAAAATGTTTAAATATGTTTCACCCCAAAAATAGTGAAAATAGAGAAAAGGAGCTATGTAAACTCACCTTAGCAAAATGTTATGTCTCGTGAAAATAGAATACGTGTTGCCAACGATGCCAAGTATTACCCTATAATCAAGGTAATAAATATGTCTAAGTCTTTCTAGTCTACAATATATTCTAGGGTTTCGAATTGGGGATAAGTGTTCGTTTAATTAATAAATTAAACGTCTAATAAATAAGAGAAATTTGATAAATAAACAAGCAAAAGTCTTTTTGTAAATTTTAAATCAAAGATGGTCACAATAATAAGTTTTAAGTATGATAATAATTTTTATAAAATTATTTTCTTTAAAATAGAATATTAATTCTATTTATAACAAATTATCAAAATTTAACTTTAATATTTAAAAATACTAAAATTAAAGAATTACTAGTTTAAAAACTATATTTCTGTTCTAAATAATCAGAAATAATTTATATAAAATTTTGGTGCAAAAATATTGAAAAATGAATTTATTATGATTTATTTATGATTAAAAGTAACAAAAATTGATTAAAAATATTAAATAAATGATTTTTCAGAAATAAAAATCATTTCAGAAAAGTTTATTGTTATAAAAAGTTAGAATAACTTTTGTGGAAACTTATATAATTGTTTTGATATTTTATTAGAATTTTATAAATGAAATAGAATAAACTAGAATTATTTATTATATATATTAAATAAATAAGTTTTGGAAAACTAAAAATTGTATGTTAAATTTTTCCACTACAATAACATAAAATAATTTTTGTATTTATAAAAGAGTTTTAGTATTTTAAAACAAATTTTAAAAGAATATTAATACTTATATAATTATAAAAGGATAAAGAAAGAAAGAACAAAAAGATTTGTTCATGGCAGGGATCGAACCTGTGACCTTTCGTTAAACAACAACAGTCTAAACCATCTGATCTGAATCACGTTTTGTGTTTATAGTTGATTTCAAAATATATATAAACAAAGCTTTAGCAAGTCATCTTCCCCAAATCATTACCCTAAGAACCCTAGTTTTCAAATACGTCATGTTAAACGGTAACCCCAAAAATCATGGGCTTATCAGTCGCGTAACATCAAAGATCAAAAACATAAATTGAATTAAATCATACCAGTCAGAATTGATGGTGAAATGCTCAGTCAAACAAAAAGTCAACTGCGAGTGATTCTTGGCTAAAAACGATTTGTTGGTAGAAATTAAGGGTGGGGGTTTGTTAATCACTCCTTTCAGAGGTTGTGTGCGAGTTTAATCGAATTATTAACGGGTATTTATACAGGTTTCAATCGAATTCATTTGGAAAGCTTATTAATGGTGTTCAAATCGCAATTCAACACTTGTAAATACGCGTGATGTTGTATTAGGAAAAGGAGATGATTAGGGTGCGTAATACTCGGGTTTGATTGGATGATTGGCGTGTTTTCCTGATCAGTTTGATGTTTCATTGGTCTGGTTTGCAAACAGCGATCGAACAAGGAAGAGAAGAGTGAGGTGTCAGTGGCCTTTTATACAATAATGTTTGGATTTAAGACAAACGAATGGTGTGGCTCAACTGGTCTTGTGTGCGTGTGTTTGTGCGTTGGGCCGGTTCAATGCTCGAGTTCGAATCCCGTTTGGAGCAATTCTTTTTTTTTTTTTAAAAACAGAAAGGGGAGGGGAGAGGACAAGTGGACCGGAGGACTAGTGGGCCTGTGGATTCTTTGGGTCTGGGTGGACCTGCTGTTGGGTTGGGTTAACTAAATCAACTACTTAGTTTTTATTGATCTACATTATTGTTATTATTTATTAGTATTAATATTTATTATTATTATTATTATTATTATTATTATTATTATTATTATTATTATTACATATATATACATATATGTATATAAGTTGTGTGTTAGGGATAATTAATGATAAAGGTGTATAAAATAAGGCTTTTACGTATAAAAATTTGGGGGAAATTTTGCGATGTTACAGTCTCCCCTACTTTTGGAAACTTCGTCCCGAAGTTTATTAAAAACATAGGGTTGAAGGTGATTGGGTAAGAATTAAAATAGTTGTGATTTGGGTTATAGCATGACATGAATAGAATAAACTGTCTCGTGTTTAGTGTGGGTTGATGAACTACCAGATAACTAGAGTTTAAAACCTTGATAGAATTTCACACTACCTTAATGTACCTGTAAATTCATGATTACGTTCCGGACCGCAATCACCAATTTACCTTACATTAAAGTTTTGCGTCCTTCTATGTCTCCACCGATTGTTGAGCAGGTCCGATAGCCTCCACCAGTCGTGGAGTAGGTTGTAGGGCCTCTCCCGACTGTTGAAAAGGCATAATGACCTCTACCAATCGTTGAGTAGGTTCGATAGCCTCCACCAGTCGTGGAGCAGGTTGTAGGGCCTCTCCCGACTGTTGAAAAGGCATGATGACACATAGATTGCAAATTGATAACATGTTTATGCAAGCAAGTTTACAAGCACAGTATATGAGTTATAGTTGTATAGATTTAGTTCACATTCAAACAATCATGCATACACCTTGTAAACAACTCTCAAACAAAAATATCAATATTAGAATTTATTACTTGGATCAAATAGCGTCAATACATAGAATAAAAGCAACAATTAGTCAAATGATGAGACTTGCTGTTAGGTAGCTGGAGGGTCTTGATCTCTGTTTAGTTTAGGGCATCGGTTACGGAAGTGATTTGGGTCTCCACATTCATAGCATTGACCATAGTTGTATCGATTAGGATTAGTAGCCTGAGTTGGGTTGATGGGTTGGTTGGCATTAGGATTTGGGGTCTCACGACACGTGTTGACCAGATGGCCATACTTTCCACAATTGGTGCACAAGCGACACGCTGAAGCAGTGGAATGATGTCGGTTTCATGTGTTACACAATGGATAGTTTCCTATATAGGGTTTCTTGTTAGAAGCTTGTGTATTGAGGTTGACATCAGGATCCCTGGCCTTACGCTTTTGGTTCTCAGTAGTTACCGCGGCTACAATACTTGCTTTATTGCCTTTTCGAACTAAGGTCCCGTTCTTTACGTGATTGTCAGTTAAGGTAGCTGCTAAACGCTTGGCCTCTTCAAGGGTAGCATGGTTCCTTCCCCATACCGTGTCCTGAATCTGCATGGGTAAACCACCAATATATTTCTCAATGGCCACAGGTAGCGGAGTGACCTTATGTGGCAACAACAGACTGAGCTCATGAAAGCGGGTATTATAAGCAAGGTTTTCCCCACTATCCTGAGCAAGGGTGTGGAACTCGTCCTCTAATTTCTAGACCTCGTTACGTGGGCAAAATTCATCTTTCATTATTTCCTTGACTTGATCCCAGGTCATAGTAAGTGCAACTTCAGCTCCTTGGGTGCGCTTTTCCTCATTCCACCAAGTGAGTGCTCGTTTGTGAAGAACACTCATAGCATAACGGACTTTAAAGTTATCAGGACACTCACTGTTAATGAAGGTATTCTCGATACCCTCGAACCATTGCAGAAGACCCGTAGCTCCTTCATCTCCACTGAACTTAGGGGGATTACAGGTATTAAAGTGTTTGAGGGTGTAGGCTGGGAGACCATTCCCGTTCCCGTTGTGGTTTCCATTTCCGTTCCCGTTTCCATTACTGTTCCCGTTGCCGTTACCGTTCCCGTTGCCGTTCATCTGGATGACTTGAGCTAGTAAGTTAGGGACTAGAGTCGCGATTTGTTGTGCCATTTGTTGGGAAATGATCGCAGCCAGTTGGGCATCAACACCATTGTTGTTGTTGTTGTTATGGTTAGTGTTGTGGTTGTTGTTGTTGCTATTTCCTTCCTCATGATTACCACCATTGTTATTGCGAGTGACTTGGAGGCATGATCTGTAAGAGACACAATGAAATGAATGTGGTTATATAAGGAATGTAATCATTTATTCATTAATTAAAACGAATAAACGAAAACGTTGACTTATCAAAGATTTTAGATTCTAATAACATATGAAGACATGCTTTAGCCTATAAGTGAACACTCATCCCGAGAATTCCCAGGTAGGCATCCGGGTCCCTTGTCTGATTGGGATATATGCGCAATGCCAGCCTAGACAGAAGACTCAGAATACAGGCGTTCACCCTTCCAGATTGCACGTGTTCGTTATTAAAATCTAGAACTTTGACGAGATCTCAAGGTGGTTCAGGCTAAGCCTGAGGAATTTGTCCTATTTAGTCTAAGAGTAGACCCAGTGATGGAGAGCAACCTTCTTGTAAGGATGAAAGTAGGGATAAGAAGTAGGAGGGAGATAGAGAATAGCAAGTAAAAGGAGCAAATACTGGTTATAATCCTATGGTTATAGACTAGATTATTTTTCTAATAACCTAATTCCCTATAAACCTGGCTCTGATACCAATCTGTAACACCCCAACCGATGGCGGAAATATCGGGATGTCACGTAGTGATGATTGTTCAGTAGCTCATGGTGAATTATAAATTTCATTAAATGATTTAAATAAATTACATACAATTGTTCTACAACAATTCGTACATCAAAATGAATAATACTATGCACACATCTTCAGGCATTAACTCAAATCTTCAAGCAAGTAGAACCTGAAACATGTTAAGTTTGAAAATATTTTGGGTCAACAAAAGTTGGTGAGAATACATAGGTTTTTGAATATAATTGATAATAATAGTTTGTACAACAATCACAGTTGTATGATGATAGAGTATGATTCCGACATGTAACAATGTGTCTTTGTACAACCAAACCTTGTGTCGACTGATGACTAACTCGCAAGTTAGTTAAATGTTGTTACTGTTATCGATCATCCCTGAATTTATGCGGGGGGGGTGGGTTTGTCAGACCTATAGCGCTATAATCTAAACAGGCGGCTTGATCATTGTTAATGATTGTACTGTGTCTTTTTGTTACAGTCAAATGATAGAATGATTTTGTAATTGAATCACAAGTAAATATGAGTAAATGATAGTATAAAATGTTTAAACATGTTTCACCCCAAAAATAGTGAAAATAGAGAAAAGGGGCTATGTAAACTCACCTTAGCAAAATGTTATGTCTCGTGAAAATAGAATATGTGTTGCCAACGATGCCAAGTATTACCCTATAATTAAGTTAATAAATATGTCTAAGTCTATCTAGTCTACAATATATTCTAGGGTTTCGAATTGGGGATAAGTGTTCGTTTAATTAATAAATTAAACGTCTAATAAATAAGAGAAAGTTGATAAATAAATAAGCAAAAGTCATTTTGTAAATTTTAAATCAAAGATGGTCACAATAATAAGTTTTAAGTATGATAATAATTTTTATAAAATTATTTTCTTTAAAATAGAATATTAATTCTATTTATTACAAATTATCAAAATTTAACTTTAATATTTAAAAATACTAACATTAAAGAATTACTAGTTTAAAAACTATATTTCTGTTCTAAATAATCAAAAATAATTTATAAAAAATTTTGGTGCAAAAATATTGAAAAATGAATTTATTATGATTTATTTATGATTAAAATTAACAAAAATTGATTAAAAATATTAAATAAATGATTTTTCAGAAATAAAAATCATTTCAGAAAAGGTTATTGTTATAAAAACTTAGAATAACTTTTGTGGAAACTTATATAATTGTTTTGATATTTTATTAGAATTTTATAAATGAAATAGAATAAACTAGAATTATTTATTATATATATTAAATAAATAAGTTTTGGAAAACTAAAAATTGTATGTTAAATTTTTCCACTGCAATAACATAAAATAATTTTTGTATTTATAAAAGAGTTTTAGTATTTTAAAACAAATTTTAAAAGAATAATAATACTTATATAATTATAAAAGGATAAAGAAAGAAAGAACAAAAAGATTTGTTCATGGCAGGGATCGAACCTGTGACCTTTCGTTAAACAACAACAGTCTAAACCATCTGATCTGAATCACGTTTTGTGTTTATAGTTGATTTCAAAATATATATAAACAAAGCTTTAGCAAGTCATCTTCCCCAAATCATTACCCTAAGAACCCTAGTTTTCAAATACGTCAAATTGTTAAACGATAACCCCAGAAATCATGGGGTTATCAGTCGCGTAACATCAAAGATCAAAAACATAAATTGAATTAAATCATACCAGTCAGAATTGATGGTGAAATGCCCAGTCAAACAAAAAGTCAACTGCGAGTGATTCTTGGCTAAAAACGATTTGTTGGTAGAAATTAAGGGTGGGGGTTTGTTAATCGCTCCTTTCAGAGGTTGTGTGCGAGTTAAATCGAATTATTAACGGGTATTTATACAGGTTTCAATCAAATTCATTTGGAAAGCTTATTAATGGTGTTCAAATCGCAATTCAACACTTGTAAATACGCGTGATGTTGTATTAGGAAAAGGAGATGATTAGGGTGCGTAATACTCGGGTTTGATTGGATGATTGGCGTGTTTTCCTGATCAGTTTGATGTTTCCTTGGTCTGGTTTGCAAACAGCGATCGAACAAGGAAGAGAAGAGTGAGGTGTCAGTGGCCTTTTATACAATAATGTTTGGATTTAAGACAAACGAATGGTGTGGCTCAACTGGTCTTGTGTGCGTGTGTTTGTGCGTTGGGCCGGTTCAATGCTCGAGTTCGAATCCCGTTTGGAGCAACTCTTTTTTTTCTTAAAACAGAAAGGGGAGGGGAGAGGACAAGTGGGCCGGAGGACTAGTGGGCCGGTGGATTCTTTGGGTCTGGGTGGGCCTACTGTTGGGTTGGGTTAACTAAATCAACTACTTAGTTTTTATTGATCTACATTATTGTTATTATTTATTAGTATTAATATTATTTATTATTATTATTATTATTATTATTATTACATATATATACATATATGTATATAAGTTGTGTGCTAGGGATAATTAATGATAAAGGTGTATAAAATAAGGCTTTTACGTATAAAAATTTGGTGGAAATTTTGCGATGTTACACTGACATGTTTAGATGGGACTTTCTCTTTTAGCCCAGAGAGAAGTTTGGCTATTTCAAAATCAGGTTCAGAAAGTTGGGGTGCTTGTTCAGTAGTTTGGGCAGTGGGTTCAGCAGTTTCAAAAGAAGCATCAATAGGAATGGTTTTCTTAAGTCTTTTTCTTTTGAAAAGAATTGTGATTGGTGCTCTTGGTGGGGTTTGAGATGGATGAGACTGAGAGGATGTTTCAGTCACATCTTTAGGAAGTGCAGATTGCACAATAGTTTGTTCAGGCATCTGAACAGCTTTTCTTTTTGGTTTGGTGGGTTTTTGTTTTTGTTCCTTGGGGTTCTTGGCCTTTGGGGGTGTAGGTTTGGAAGATGAGGGTTCCATGGGGACTGGTTCTGGTTCCCCTTGGTCATCTTCTGGCCAGGCAGCCTGTTTGTTGTGCCTAGAGTATGCTTGTAAGGTTAATGGTTTCAAAATTGCAGTTTTACCCACAAGCACCTCATCACCCAGTTCTTTGATTATGCATTGCATAATGAACCTTGGGTATAACAAAAACTTCTTTTTAGTGTTATTATGATGCAACACCAACTCATTAAAGAAAAGTTTTGATGCCCTGTATTTTGTTTCATTCACTATGGAATGAAAAATTGGTTGAAAGGTTAAGGGCATCTGATCATAAGACCATGTTTAAGGAATCAAACACATAATTATATAATGAAACAAAAGTTTGTATTTTGGTTCAAAATACTTTTTAAAGATTGTAGCTTGTGAGAGAGTACCTTGATAACCACATTCTGTCATGGTTAGGTGGATTGCAGAGTTTTCAAATTTTTCAGGGGCATTTACATCATTCAACCCCAGTCTGATTGCAAGTGTGGCCGGTGTGATGCCCATTCGTCTCCCTTTGATTGTTGAGTTGAGAGAGATAACCTCATTATCCACCATCACTGTCTCAGCGTTAGCCCAGAACTCATTGAGAGTTTCAGGATGTATTGGTGGGTCTATTGTGAGAGCGGCGATATATTGGGATTTGACGACGAGATCGATGATCTCATCGTATTGGGACCGGCCTTCTTGTTTCTCTAAGTAGGCTCTAAGATTGTGTCCCTGTTTTAGAACTAGAGCCATGTGGTTTGTGTGTGTTTTGGATCGAACAGTGTTTTTGCAGGTTCAGGGTTTGAGAGCTTTTTGAGAGAGAAGGAGGGTATTTTTGCTTTTTGAATGGATAAGTGCTAGAAAAGGTATTTATCAAAAGTTTTAAACCGCCTAGGTCAAACTTTTGATGTGGGAAAAGTCTGATTTGCCCTTTTTGACTAAATTGCTGATGAAGAATTATTTTCATCAGTAGTTCCCACTTTCTCTTCAGTAGTTTTGAACAACTGATGAGAATACTTTATAAATACTTTTATTCATAACTTCTGAAGGTTGTTTTATCAGAAGTTAATCACTTTTCAGAAAAATATTCCCATACTGATGTTTTGTTCATCAGTAGTTTCTCTCTTGTTTGTTTTTCAGAAGTTTTAAATTTTGAAAACAGATGTAAGTGAAAATGAAAAATATGTGCAGAAAGGTAAAGAGAAACACTTACAAATTTAGCATCCCGAGCATGGATACTAACTTCTGAAATGTTGATCTGTCAAGGGGTTTAGTGAATATGTCAGCTATTTGATTAGCTGTTGCTACATGTTTCACTTCAATCTTGCCTTTTTCGTAGAAATCTCTTATGAAATGATACCTGATTTCAATATGTTTGGTTTTTGAAAACTGAACAGGATTTTGAATGATGCTAATGGCAGATTTGCTGTCTACAAGCAATGGTGTCTTGGTTTCTTTGATTCCATAATCAAGAAGTTGATACTGGAGCCATTGTATCTGTGATGTACAACTTGCAGCTGCAATGTATTCAGCTTCAGCAGTTGAAGTTGCAACAGATGTTTGTTTCTTTGATTGCCAGGACACTAGACAGTTTCCTAAGAATTGACAACCACCAGATGTTGACTTTCTTGACATTTTACACCCTGCATAGTCACTATCTGAAAAAGCTGATAACTTGGTATTGCTTGAAGCAGGATACCAAATTCCAAGTGTTGGAGTTCCTTTCAGATATCTGAAGATTCTTTTGACTGCAATGAGGTGTGATTCCCTAGGAGCTGATTGATATCTAGCACATACATATGTTGAAAACATAATATCTGGTCTAGAAGCAGTTAGATATAAAAGGGAACCTATCATACATCTATACATGGTTTGATCAACCTGTTTTCCTTGATCATCTGGTTCAACTTGTGTGGTTGGTGTCATGGGAGTGGAACATGATATACAGTCTTGTAAAGAAAATTTGTTTAATAATTCTTTAACATATTTTGATTGATGTATAAAAGTTCCATTTGTTTGTTGTTTAATTTGCAGTACCAGAAAGTACTGCAGTTCTCCCATTGTACTCATCTCAAATTTTGATTGCATGAGTTTTTTAAATTCATCACACAGTTTTATGTTTGTTGAACCAAATATGATATCATCAACATATATTTGAACAAGTAAGATATGATTTCCAACATGTTTTATGAAAAGAGTTTTATCAATGGAGCCTCTTGTGAAGTTATTTTTGAGTAGAAAGTTGGAAAGTGTTTCATACCAGGCCCTTGGAGCCTGTTTGAGCCCATAAAGAGCTTTGTCTAGTTTGTACACCCACTCAGGATGAGAAGGATCCTCAAACCCGGGTGGTTGACAAACATACACTTCCTCTTTTATCTTTCCATACAAAAATGCACTCTTAACATCCATTTGATAAACTTTTATTTTGTTGGAAATGGCATAGGCCAGAAATAACCTGATGGCTTCAAGCCTTGCAACTGGAGCAAAGGTTTCATCATAGTCAATTCCTTCTTCTTGAGAGTAACCTTGTACTACCAGTCTTGCCTTGTTCTTTATTATCATACCAGCTTCATCTTGTTTGTTCCTGAAAACCCATCTTGTGCCAATTGGTTGCTTGTTTGGTGGTAAGGGACAGATTTCCCAAACTTGTTGCTTGTTGAATTGAAGCAATTCATCTTGAATTGCTTGCACCCAATTGTTGTCTTTGAGGGCTTCCTGGTACTTCTTTGGTTCCAACTATGAAATAAATGCTGAGAAGAGACAAAAGTTGGAAAGCTGGTTTTTTGTAAGAACACCTGATGCAATATCACCCATGATTTGATCAAGTGGATGATCTTTGTGTTCGATCAGTTGTTGTAAACCACTGACAGGTGTTGGTGGCTCATGTTCTTCAAACAAACTACTGAGGTCTATTATATCTGGTTCAGCAGTTTCAATGTCTTCAGTAGTTGCAGGTGCTGAAGCAGATGTTTGAGTTTGTTCCTCAGCATTTGTTGAATCAGAAGTTTGTGAAACTTCTGATGGTTTTGAAGTTGACTTAATGACTGTTTGAGGAGTCCATGGTGCTGGATCCTCATCATCAAACCTTTGATCACCATAATAAGTAGGTTTGGATGAAGTGACAGTCTTTTCAGGTCCAAAATGGAAGCTGTCAAGGTCAAAAAGTTCAGCAGGATGTGCTGGAATGAGAGTGTGTTTTGACTCATTGAACTTGACATTCAGAGTTTCTTCTACTATCCTGGTTCATGAGTTAAAAACCTTGTAGGCTTTTCTAGTTGAAGAATAACCAAGAAAGTAACCTGAATCAACTTTGGCAGCAAACTTTGAAATAGATTCCTTAATGTTCAAGATGAAACATTTACACCCAAAAGCCCTGAAAAAGGAGATAAGGGGCTTCATGCCATGAAGAACTTCATATGCAGTCTTGGAATGCCTCTTGACAACAAGGACTCTATTTTGAACATAACATGATGTGTTAACTGCTTCTGCCCAAAAGTATAATGGTAGGCCAGAATCAGCTAACATTGTTCTTGCTCCTTCAATTAAAGTTCTGTTCTTCCTTTCTACTACACCATTTTGTTCAGGAGTTCTGGGAACACTGAATTGTCTAATAATCCCTTTAGACAAATAGAATTCATCCAGAGTTTTGTTCCTGAACTCTGTCCCATTATCACTTCTAATGGTTTTCACAGGTAGAGAATATTGCTTCTCTACTTGTAGAATGAAGAACTTGATGATTTCAGCAGCCTCATCCTTGGAAAATAAGAAGAATACCCATGTAAATCTTGAGTAGTCATCAATGATGACCAAGCAGTACTTCTTCTTACCAAGGCTCATGATTTTTACAGGCCCAAATAAGTCCATATGGAGTAGTTGAAGACATGCAGTTGTTTTTGATTCTTCAATAGACTTATTAGGGGACTTATGCTGTTTTCCCTTTAAACAGGATACACAGTGTTCTTGACACTGGTATACTTTTAAGGGTAGACCTCTGACCAAGCCCATTTTTGTGACTTTATTTATGGTTTTAAAGTTCACATGGCCAAGTCTCCTGTGCCAGAGATCAGTCTCTGAAGTTGATGCCTTTGAGAAGAAACAGGCAGTGTTGTTCAGTACTTTGTCTTTTTGAATGTCCACTGCATAGACATTGCCACATCTTTTGGCTATCAACAAAGTGTGATCTTCAATGATCTTCTCTATCAACTTCTGGCCTTCTGGTGATATGATCTTGCATGCTGTCTTTGTGAAAAAGGAAGAATATCCTTTATCACACATTTGTGACACACTCAGCAAGTTGTACTCAAGGTTTTCAACCAGATTGACCTTGTCAAACTGTATTTTGCCAGAGGAGACATTGCCATGTCCTAGCACACATCCCTTAGCATTGTTCCCAAAGGATACAGATCCTTCTCTTTGACTGATAAAATTATTTATCTGGTATCTGCATCCTCTCATGTGCATTGAGCCTCCACTGTCTACATACCAAATGCTATTTAAGCCTCTGGAAACTCTCTGCACAAGATAGCAAATTAGTTAGATTTAGGAACCCAAGCCAGTTTGGCTTTGGGTTTGCTCTTAAGAACATTTACAGTTTGTTCTTGACCAAGTTGAGAAATCCATGTCTTTTTGGCAATGGATTTTTCATTAAGAGCAATGGTGGTATCCTTTTGAGGACCACCATCAACTTTGGTCATCAGTAGTTGTACCATGTTTATGAGATCCTTAATCTCAGCAGTTTGTGAAACTGCTGATGATTTAGGTCTAACTACTGAAAGAGAATTTTGAGAAAAAGATCTTTGTTGAGATTTTGTCTTTTTCTGAGAAAAGGTGTTTACTGGTTGTTGTTTCCTGGGAGAAAAAATTTTTACAAAATCATTTTTGATTTGCTTTCCCACAACCAGTTGTTGATTTTTCTTGTTGTACTGAATACCTTTTCTGTATCTGCAAAATTCTGTCTTGTGGTTGAACACACCACGGATTTCACATTCTTTTGTCTTTTCTTTCAAAGACAAGTTTCTAACTGTATTGATTGGTTTTAGGTCATCAGTAGTTTCCAGGTTCTCAACTCCTGATGTAGTTGAAACTACTGATGGCATAAAGTCAGAATTAATCAGTACTTCTGAAGAACTTTCTTTGTGAGTTTTTAGAAAGTTCTCATGGAAAGATGTGCATTCTTTCTCTTCAGAAGTTTCACCTGAAACAATTTTTCTCCCATCTTCAGTAGTTTTGGGGGAAAAATCTATTGTTGTTTCACTGTGATTGTACCCTATGCCAAACCTAACATTTGAAGCACTTTGTTTAGCAATAGTTGGTACCCCTTACAAGATTCAACCCATTTTTCACATGTGACCTTGGTGTCAACAAGCTCTTGTCTGACATTTCCGAGGTCATTTATCATGATTTTAATTTGTGCTTGGGTTTCAATAGCAGTGTTAGTTAATTTAGAAACTTCTTTTGTTTTTGCAGAAAGTTTTCACTCTAAATCACATTTCATCTGAGTGAATTTTCTCTCAGAGTCATTTGCTTTCCCTTGTAAGTGCACATTAGTCTCTCTTATGAGAGCAAAAGATTCTTTGCAAGAATTTGATCAAAGTTTTGTCAAAGATTCTTTTGATACATGTGACAAGGCAGATTTTGAGGTGCATCCCTCAAATGCCATTAAGGCAAAGTTCTTTATGCCATTGTCAGGCTCTCCCCAGTTGATGTCAAACATCTTGTTGTCTGCATCAGGATTACACTCTGTGGTGTCAAAAGGAAGACTGCTCCAGTCAACATACCCTGAAGTAAATAAACTTTGTTGAGAGGGTTGTTGAGGCTGTGGAGGTTGTTGAGCAGCTGGAAATGGAGGGATTGATTGTTGGCTCTGCATCTGTACATATTGTACTTGTGGCACATATTGGTGTTGTGGAGCTTGTGCCTGTACAAAATGTGCACTCCCTTGTGTTCCATTATTCCTGTTATAATTGGGGTTAAAATTATTTCTAGACTGAGATTGGTTAAAGCCAGAGCTTCTACACTCTCTAGCAAAGTGTCCCAACTTTTGACACTTGTGACATCTAAGTTTAGATTTGTCAAAACCAATTTTTGTTGAACTATTGAGTCCTGGAAACTTCCTTCCTGACCTTTTGTAAAATTTATTTGTTTTTAAACTTAACATGGCCAGTTGGTGCAGAATATCCATTTCTTCTAAGTCATCACTGCTGAAATTTTTTAAATCATCCATGATAAAACACATATCATCAGCAGTTTGACCAAAATCATTATTGTCATAACCTGGGAATGATCTTTCAGATGAGATCCCAGCAGTTATGTCAATATGGTCAAAAGATCCAAAATTATTTAAACAAGTTGGTGAGTCTTGTCTCAGTAGTGCTGTACTACCTGGTAGATAGTCATCAGCAGTTTTGCCAGAACTTTGTAACTTTTTCTTTTGATCAATTTCTCTTTCAAAAGTAAGTAATCTCCCATGAAGTTTTTTAAGAGTGAGGGAGCTAAAGTCTGGTGAAGATCTTAAGACTATAGAGTATGTTTCCCATTTTTCAGGTAAAGACCTTAAAAATCTATGAAGCATAGATACAGTTGTGTAGGTCTGACTATTTAATTTTAGCTCAGATATTAATGAGGAGAATCTTTCAAATTGTTGTGTTAAAGTTTCGCCATTAATGTGAGCAAAAGTTTCATATTGTTCAGCCAGGATTTCTCTGGTGTTGGCAATCACCTCTTCATTCCTCCAAACTGTTCTTTGAGGCAGTCCCAAAGCTCTTTGGCACTATCACAATGTAATAGGCCAGAGTAGATTTCATTTGGGAGTGCCATTGCCAACATAGAGAAAGCTTTAGCATCAAGCTCAAGTTTTAGGAAATCATCATCTGTATAGTCTTTTGGGTCTTTTGGAATTTCTTCTTTAGTTTCAAGATTAATGTTTACTGGTTTATGAGGACCATATATCACAGATTTCCAGCAACCTGTGTTGGTCTGTGATAAGGTATGTGCCATTCTCCTTTGCCAGATGTTATATTCATTTCTTACTAGCATAGCAGGTTTATTGGCAGAACCAGTATTATGAGGATCCATTTTAAAGAGTATTGATTTGTGAAATATCTCTTAAAGTGATGGATGTTGATAAAAGTGAGCTTATAATCCTTTATTGAATATCAATAAGAGCCTGTGTCTGATTCTCAATGTGTTAGATTGATATGTGATCAGATAAACCAGTGCTCTGATACCAATTATTGGATCAGTATTACTCTTTTGTATGAACTTGCTAGTGAACACTTAGGTGTTTTAGCAAGTTCTTAATCAGTGATAGCACAGCGGAATGTTATGAGTTTAAAGCTACACTTATCAACAGGAGTTATTACTCCCCATGGATGTTTGAGAAACTAATAAATGATAAGTATTTATTGAGAATCTAAGTATTGAATGAGAATGAAACACTTAAATAGATTCTCAATAAATATGAAATGGAAATAACAATAATATGCTTTGAAGGATTTTTGTATTAAAATCAATGTCTAAAACAGAGGGATGAACCCTTCTATTTATAGACTTTACAAATACATGAACCTTGCCAAAAAGCAGGTTCAGAGACAAGTTGCAACAAGTTGCAATCTTGGAACTTGTACATAAAGTAAAAGTAATACTAAACTAATAAACTACTGGTACAAAAAGGCGGTGGAAAAGATCTTCTCATAAGTACTGATGAATGAAAAACTACTGATGAGTAGTTTTTCTTCAGTAGTTCTTCAGTACAAATGTCTGGTTTGGACTTCAGAACTTCTGATGACTTTTCTTCTTCAGTACTTGTGTAATCTATTCTTCAGCAGTTTGATCTTCCGTCTTCAGCAGTTCTATACTTAGAATATTTTGACAGAAGTGAATTAGACTAAGGTTTGCAAAAGTGGTTTCACCAATCCTCTTTGTCCTAACAGTTTCTGGTGATACCATTTGGGCTAACCAATGCACTTACGGTGTACACGGATCTTATGAACCGCGTGTGTAAGTCCTACTTGGACAATTTGTCATAGTATTTAGCAACACCTGCAGCTAATCTTGGAACTTGTGAGAAAGGAGCAATTGTAAGCTAAATTCTTTAAGTGTGACACTTGGATTCGGGAAGTCCAATTCTTAGGACATGTGGTTAATGAGACTGGTATACATGTCGATCCCGCTAAGATAGATGCCATCAAACAATGGGAGGCTCTTAAGACTCCTACGGAGGTGCGCCAATTCCTTGGTCTTACGGGATATTATCACAAATTCATTGAGGGGTTCTCTAAGATCGCTTAACCCCTAACTGCTTTGACACAGGAGGGTATTACTGCACGACCTTTACAGACCATTAGAGCCTCCAACACATATTCGATCGGAAGGAGCTAAACATGCGACAGCGTCGATGGGTCGAGCTTCTGAATGATTATGACTGTGCCATCAGATATCTTCCAGGGAAAGCTAACGTAGTAGCAGATGCCCTTAGTCGTAAAGAAAAGAAACCCAAGCGGGCGTGAGCTTTACAACTCACTATTCATTCTAATCTTCCTGATAGGATACATGAAGCCCAGGGTGAGGCTTTGATAGAAGAAAACATCGGGCCCGAGACATTGCATGGTGCTGATAAGCACCTGGAACTGAGGACAGATGGTTTTCAGTACTTCATGAATCGAGTCTGGATTCCATGTTTTGGGGATCTCAGAAAACTCGTGCTTGACGAAGCTTACACCTCTCGTTATGCGGTACATCCTGGTTCGGATAAGATGTATCAAGATCTCAAAACTATTTACTAGTGGCCGAACATGAAAGCTGAGATAGCCACTTATGTTTGTAAGTGTTTAACGTGTGCCAAGGTTAAGATGGAGTATCAAAAACCATCAGGCCTACTTCAGCAACCGGAAATTCCCATGTGGAAATGGGATGGTATATTCATGGGCTTCATTACCAAACTTCCTAGGACATCAAATGGATAAGATATGATTTGGGTCATTGTTGACCGTTCGACCAATTCAGCACATTTCATGGAAATTAAGGAGACGGGCAAGTTGGAACGTCTAGCTGCCCTATATTTAAGGAATTTGTCTCTAGGCATAGGGTGCCTACTTATATTATATCGGATCGCGACTCGATGATTTACTTGTTGTTTTTGGACTACTCTCCAAGATGCATTGGGGACTCGCTTAGATATAAGCACAGCCTATTACCCTCAAACGGATGGACAAAGTGAACGTACCATCCAAAGATTGGAAGATCTACAATGAGTGTGCGTGGTGGACTTTAGCAACAGTTGGGTAGGCACTTGCCTTTGATTAAATTCTCGTATAACAACGGTTAACACACTTCTATCCAGTGTATGCCTTTTGAGGCACTATATGGGCGTAAGTGTAGATCTCCCATCTGCTCGGTCGAAGTTGGGGATAGCCAGCTGACAGGTGTATGCGTATAGGATCGGCTATTCAAACAAAGAATATGATCAAACAAGTTCAATTCAGGTGCGGAATCCCTGAATTGATCACAAAATGATAATAAAACTAGCAAAACACACAAATCATCATAAACACATTCATTTCATTCATTAACATAATCATTTACACTTTGAAAGCTTGTTTATAATGATATTAATCAAATACAGATTTGACATAAACCCTAGGGAGAGACACACTCTGAGAGGGAAACAAAATGACCAAAAGTTAAACATTCAAAAATGATTCAGCCTTATATAGACCTGCACATTCGCCCAAATAGCTTGGTCAAATGTGTAGGTTCGACCATTCATATGGGGCGAACCTGGACATATATACATATAAATCTTCATTCGACCTCTCAGATCCTCCTTCGACCAGTTACTTCTACCTTCGACCATTCAAAACCCACATTCGACCACTCGTAGTCAGCTATACATTTTGGAATTCGACTATTGCTTGAATTGCTTCAGCCTTCGCTCTTCATCCATAGTCTTGTTCATCAATTTGATACGCAATAACGTCTTTTGTTCTTTCGTCATCACTGGTTCATGAGTTTGCTTTGGTTTCTTCTTTTCAACATTCTGAATCTTAACAAACTTCCCCAGCTTCTTATCAAAATCACAACCCGCGTTGACATCCCACGCAAAACATAAGAATACCACACGTTGGTATTTAGATGCCTGTTCACTGTCGTTCTCTTCACAGTAAATCAGATTATAGTATAGCATGATGATATCCTCGTGTGAGCAATTGATCAGCCACATTGGGTCAAAAATATGAATCTTCTTAAAATCTTTCATACCATCCTTCAGAACAATAATATCCTCTACTGTCTTCCAATTGTAGTACCACCACATAAAATCTTTTGAAAAGTGTTGTGGAATTTGCATCAAAGGAATATGCTTCAACACTTTTGGTGGTTTATACTTCAAAGTCACCTTGTGCAACCCCGTTATCTCATCTTTCTCCTTCTTGTGAACAATTCTTTTAGGATATTGTGGGGTAAACACGTCCCATTTCGTTCTGCTCTCCCTCGCAATGCGATCTGCAAAGTAACCAACAAGATGGTTGTTTACTGAAGCACCTGACATTTCATGTCTGCAGATATCGCGAATAGCCCAATATGGTAGTGTCTTAATGTCATGGAATCTATTGAAATACAGAATTCCTTTCTCCCATTTCACTGCGACACACTTCAGCTGTCTCAAATACTTCCATCCGAGGGCTTTGCCTTTGAAAAGTTCGTTGTGAAATTTGTAGAAACTACCTTGAACTTCAGTCTTTGGACGGTTAGCTTCTTTTTCTTTAAGCTTTCTCAGTAATTCTTTCAAATCATCAGATTGTTCAACATTTGGCTTCTGACAATCTGTATTCTTAAACACCTCTTCAACGTACTTTTTTCTCTTCTCACGAGCAAGTTTCTCAGCCTGGCTTAACAATTCATCAGAAAATTCAGGAAATCCAGAATTTTTATCATTCTTGAAGTATTCTGGATATTCCTCACTCGTAATATCCTCCATCTCTACCTCTTCAAACACTGGGATATCTCTATCATCAGAGTGATTACCTGCTTCTTTCTCAGGTATATTCGGTATTTGATTCTCACTCATCAACTCTTCAAGAGATTTACCAACTTGTTTCGACAGTCCTTCTAATATTTCTTTCGACACGGCTGCAGAAACTTCTCCATCTTCTAGATCAGGATCATTATACTCCAACTCAAAACGCATATCCTTTGACTCAAATAATTCTGGAAACCTACCAGTCATCTCGATCGTCCAGACTCTATCAGTCAACATCTGGCGATATAATTTCTTATCTTCTTCAGATAAGGCTCTTAATTTCTCGTTCCAGAAATTATTATCATCGTCAGTAGTGCCACCAGGAGCTTTCAAACTAGACTCTCCTGTGTCTTTACCTGATCCTCTCTTTTCATACTTATACTTGTCATTGTCATCAGCATCATCATCATCATCACTATCAGCAGAGCTATTACCATCACCTGAACCATCATCATCACCATCATCTTTCTTCTTAGGAGCATCACCGGCATCCTCATCCAACTCATCAGCATCCTCTTCTTCATCTGATGGTTCAAAATCTATTTGTTCTTCTTCGGGATCTTTATCTTCCTCTCCAGCTTTCAATTGTGGAGCTTTTGAGTATAGATCTTTTATCATATTGTTCATGATCTTGTTCGTTTCTTTCAGCGTTTTGTTTTCAAGTCTCATAGCAATATATCTTCTTGTATTTCTCTGCTCATGTAACAATAACTTCTAATTCTCTTCCTGAAGTTGTTTGATCTTAGCTTGCAAACCTTCTTGATTTTCTTTTGAAGAGACAACTACATCCAGCATCTTCTTGTCATTCTTCCTTAACTACTCAATCTCTGCTTGTTGCTGATTAATGATTTTCATCATATCTGCAAGCTTCTGGTTTACTGCATTCATCACATCACTATCTACAACAACCTTTGGTGTTGAAGCTTCAACAACTGGAGTCTTTTGTTTCTTTAGCTTTTGCAAGACTCTGTCTAAAGCAGCATTAAAATCATCAGTTGACAATTCAGTTTGCTCAGCAGCAGATGATGTTTTCTGTTTCTTTGCCACTGGGATGTCATGGGAGATTTAGAGCTAGATGCTGCAGGCACTTTCTTTCCTGCAATTAGATTCTCAATGTCTTTAGCTCTTTTCTGCATCGGCTGTACAATTTTCTCAGCCTTTTCTTTCTTCTTATATATAGGCTTTTTCTGTTTCTCTCCAACCTTTGGTGATCCTCCAAAATCTTCAGATCCCAAACCTTAACCTTCATCAATGTCATCCAACACAATCCGACTTTCCATCCCCTGTTCTTCTAAAGGCTTGTTTAGACTTTCAGACTCACCAGCCACCGTGGCCTTGGGCGTGGTGCTCTTAACAGTCTCATTATCTGAATCCCATCTCTCTTCAACCTGAGTTTCATCTGAATCCATTGATTCTTCATCCACCAAGTGCGTGCCTTTCTTCGCAACACTCTTCTGTCTTCGAGATTTCTTCTTTGGTGGTTCTACATCATCCTCTTTCTCTTTCCCTTTTCCACTCTTTGCACCAACATTCACTACTTGCCTTTTTCTTTTTGCTTCAGGATCAACAGGGCATAACGAATTGTCTTCATCAGAATTACTGTTAGCATGCCTGGCTTTATCAGTACCTGGATCTTCATATCCTGGATTAACCAAGTGTGACACCCGGCAAATTCTGGTTAACAACGTGTCTAGATGAAAGTCTACCTTAGCGAGTCACGCGTATATTGTACTTAACTGGGTTAGTTAAGTCGTGTTATGGTTCGGGAACTATTAGTTCAGTATAGAGGATCATCGGATGTTAGTCTAGAGGTTCATTAGATGTTAGTCCTTAACCAAGTGTACAAGTGGTGACGATTCGTAGAATCGTCAGAGCATAGGGAACATACAAGTCTCGAGTCCCGAGAATTGGTGAACGAGTGTGAATGTGTTTATTTGCAAGTATTATGTGTTTACAATCATTATGTGACTTGTCGGTATGCGAATATGTGTTAACATATGTTAAAACAGGGTTTAACGCGCAAAATACACAGAACCAACCCCTATAGGCGATTAGGGGAGGCTAATCGCCTATAGGGTATGCATTTGGGGATCATTACATGCGATTGGGGTGCTACTCGCATGTAATAACAGGCGATTAGGCCCAATTGCATGTAATGTCATGCGATTAGCCACCCTAATCGCGTGTAACTGCTGCATAATCGCATGGAACGTGCTGGACGACTAAAAACGACTATAAATACAATACTTGACCTCCTAAACTTCATATTAACAACCCTAGTCGTCCCACAACTCGCCCAAACACACACACAACCTCTAGAACACGATTTTGGATCAAAACACAAGATTTCAAGCCTATTACATCAATCTATCATAAATCTAAGGTGTGGTTTTCATTTATGCAACCTTTATTAACGTTTTTATTGAATCCCTAATGGTCCAGACCTGTTTTAAAACAAATAAGTCTTCTGAAAATCGTTAATAAGCATTGTTAATCGGATTCTAACTATCATGCATGTTATATGTGTGTTTATGATTAAAAGATAGGGTTTTTATGATTCATGAAGGATGATTAACATGTTATTAAGGTAGTTACAGATTGATGATGATGGCATGGTGATGAGATCTGAGTTATTGTTAATTAGGGTTACGGTTTTGCATGCTAATGTGATGTTTCATGTTATGTGTATTGTCTTAAAGATACATGATGGCATTCAGGGCTAATAGATCGAGGTTAAACGAAGGATTTTGAAGGAAATATGTTTGATATAGTTATTTGGTTGATATTTGATGTTTACACACGTTCTGGGATTGATTTGGAGTGTTAAACGCGCGAAAAACCGGAACAGCAATGTTGTAGGCGATTAGCAACCCTAATCGCCTATGCTATAGGCGATTAGGAGGCTAATCGCCTGATATGACACCCTAATCGCCTATAGTATAGGAAATTGGGGGCTAATTGCCTTCGTTGCATGTCTTATGACCTAATTGCTAGTTAAATGCATGTCTTATGACCTAATTGCTAGTAAATGCATGTCTTATGACCTAATTGCTAGTTAAATGCATGTCTTATGACCTAATTGCTAGTAAATGCATGTCTTATGACCTAATTGCTAGTTAAATGCATGTCTTATGACCTAATTGCCTATAGACTCCTGAAATGCATGTCTTATGACCTAATTTCCTATAGTATAGGCAATTAGCATTCCTAAATGCCTGTTGACTTTCATAATCGCTAGTTGACTTTTCCTAATCGCCTGAACTGCTGCTGTAAGTATATTTTGACATTCCGAGACCCGATTTGACACCTAGGAACATGCTAGGAACCCCGTAACATATCTAATAACTTGGTAACATATGTTCGGACTTATTTACGTGATACTTGAACTACGTATTGTAACTTGTTGGACGTTAACGTATGTTAAGTGTGATTGCATGATTGTATGTTTGAGAGTGTAAACATAACACGGGGAGTCTCGGGTCACCAATGGGATGTCGAGTCTTGTACTTTGGGTTAATTTAACAGTCACGGTGTTTTCAAACGAACTTGGTTATGGTCTGGACATCTAGGGACTAACTAACCTACGGGTTATTAGTCTAAGTACTTGTAACTGTCATATGTTAGGTCACCGCTTTACGGGGCTAGCATAGCTTGCTGATATTATTCGTATATCGAAGTAACGCAACCTAAGGTGAGTTTACGGCCCCTCTTTTAACTGGTTTCACTTTTCGAGGGAGAAAAGATGTGTTAAGACTTATGTTTGGTAACTACTGTCATACTATGGGTTTCTATGGTTTACTATACGATCTATGGAAGTCCCGGGGGGAACCATGAATGTGAGGGTTAGCACAACGGGGAAATGTGAATAGCGCTATTGGGAGTGACCAACCTCGCTCGTCGGCTTGGAGGGCCGGGCGAGTGCATATTGTCTCAAACAGGAACAACAGGTTTACTATTCGGGCACGACATCTGGTTTGCGAGTTAGTAATGGTTTTCCAATCGTAGTAGTAACAAAACATACGCCTAGCTAGCGTACTTTGGTTTTCGATTTGTTATAGTATGGACAGGTTGAACTTGGTACTGTGATTACAAAACCTGTAAACTCACCAGCATTTTTGTGCTGACGTAAACCTTTACATGTTTTCTCAGGTCGCTAAGGTAGCACATTGGAACTAGGGCGCACGCGTCTGCACGGCGTCTAGTTAGGATTGCATGGTTTTCAAACATTGAACATTTGGTTTACTTTTGGATTATGTTTTGAGAATAAGCTTCCGCTGTAACTGGAGATTTAAACTATGTTTTGAAATTGCATATGTTAATTTAGACTTGTTTATTGTGATCGTTGGTTTGGATCCTGGTTTGTCATGCGCCTTGCGGTAAAACTCCGCAAGTGGATTTTGAGGGTGTGACAGATTGTGACCAAACAAATTCTTCAGTGGTGGTCTCTCATTCATTGGCACGCCTTTGTAACCCTTCATTCTTACTAGCGTATTCAAATTCATGTGATCCTGTACGACTATCTGAGTTGGATCTCTTCTCAAATTCTTGTACTTCTCATCAAAAATCATTTGCAAGAATCTTGGATATAACAAAAACTTCTTGTTCTTCAAACCTCTGAGTGGTTCCAGCATATGTTCAAGTATCATTCTAGATACGTTGAAAGGCTTGTTCAAGATTAGGGCATCCATCAAAGAGCTAATACTCTTTCTCATTACGTCATAACCTCAACTCACTGATCTGAAAACATGTAACATAACGTGAGCAATGTTCTTGAACTGCGTGCACAACTTTCCTTTGTGTAATGAACCATCAGTAATCGTTCCGTTGTACTTCATTCTAAGAAAACACTTTCTCTGCTCAATCCATGAAAGAACTGTAGGATCAGTCTTGTTATCCGTCAGCTTCAGTGCTTGTCTGATGTCGTCTTCAGAAATGATTACTAGCTCCCCCTGAATCGTACTAACGATAGCAGATTTGTTGTCCCGAAAATCCATTATGGCATTCGTCCAGAATTCTTGTTGATGATCTCTGTATATGATGGAAGGAGTAGCAATAGCAACGATCACACGGCTTCTCTTCAAAAAGTCAACAATACCGGTGAACTCGGTATGTTTCTTCAGATCTCCCAGATAAGCATAACAGTTGTGTGCTTCTTCAAATGGTAACTCTTCTACTTGTTTATTCTCAGCTGCCTTGTCTGAATATCCTGCGGAAACATCAGTACTCTGTTGTTTAGACATGATTAGACTGCAAATCAAATCAAGAAAACACGTTAAAAACGGAAAAAATAACCAAAATAAGAATTTTTTGATTTTGAAATTCTACATTCGACCATTCGAAGATACAAATGTGAAAATTGGGGTTCGAATGTGAAATTTAAGGTTCGAATGTGAAAATCAGTAATTAAAAATGTACATTCGACCATTTGTTCCACTTTCGACCGTTTGAACATATACATTCGACCAAAAAGCCACTTTCGACCATTTAAAATTGGGCAAATGAGACTGTTCATCTTCTCAAATTGCATATTTTGATTCAAGTTGTTTTAACATGCCATTTTGATTTGAAAAGCAACTAATATGGCCGATTAACTGTTCCCAATCATCAATTTGATTATTACTCAGTATTTATGTGTTTTAACCTAAAATCTAGGGTTTGAAGCATTTTAAACATCAATTGATTAATCTGTGTTGTTTAGACCCTTGATTTTAGTATATTCTCCCCCTAAAACACTTAAACACTAAATCCTTAACAAGAATTGTCATTATTAGTGGTAAGAAAACATGGTTTGATTCAAGTTAGGGTTTGACCAATAAATCAATGATTCTGACTTAGTTACTGGTTGGATACCTGCAAATAATGATTCAAAATGATCAGCAAGAATCAGAGAACACAATGATATGATTTTTAAATCTGGAGCAACAAGGTTCCTTAATCTCAGAAATTTAAAAAAAAAATTTGAATAAGAGTCGAAGGTGCAGATCATGCTTATATAGGTTCCACATTCGACCAAACGACTAGGGCGAATGTGAAAATTCGTCCACCCTATTTAAACCCTATTTAAAGGTTCGAATGTAGACAAATGGTTTGAATGTGAAAATAACATAAGAACACTCACATTCGGCCGTTTGAAAGGTTCGAATGAGCAGGAAAAATTCCACATTCGACCCAACGAAGAGGCGAATGAAAGGTGGAATTTTTGAAATTTTTACCAAATCTCAAAATCGAGTCTCATTCAATATTTTTCTCAACTTTTAAGCATCTGACATTCATTATTTCACATTTAAAGATGACAAAACTCAAATGGTCCATCAAGCTTTAGAAAATCACCATCAACCACCATCAGTTATCAAAAATAAGATAGAAATGTAAAATATTTTGGATTTTCTAAAATTTTTTGTTAAAACACACCTAAAATTTTTTTGAGTTTTGTATTTTTGACGAGAAATGTAAAATGAAAAAATATAAAGATAAAGCACTAAATGTTTTGTGATTTCCGGTAAGAGGATCATATCAGTTTTTGAGAAATCTGATCACACCGTTGATCTTTTGATTTATTATCATTAAAGACAATGTGTGATCTGGCAACTGCTGATATTGTGATCCACATAAACTCACATGCAGACTGTTGTGCAGTGCTTTAGACTGATAATATTATTGATAGTATAAACTCAATTGTCTGTGGTTCCCACACACACGACATACTCCCGTATCAAGAAGTAAATGCACAAAGACTCATTGTAACACGTGATTATGCTTTCGTCATCTGTAATTTACAAGGTATGATGCACAGAGGTATACAGGTCAGCAAATCAATGCTACAAAGTAACTTGTGCACTCTACCAGGTTGAGGACCGTTATCAATCATGATTTGCATCATTGATTGGATACGATGCATTCGCCTTCCTCTTTTCTTCCATCTCTTTGTTTTCAAGCTTCTGGAAAAACTCATTGATGGTCCAGTATTGGTACGCATCCTTCTCCTTGAGTACCTCGATGTGTTAATTCTAGTATGGTGGCAATGCATCAGCGAACTTGTCCACCAACTCAGACATCGGTATATTGATCTCATAACTTGAAATTTCGGTCAATAAGTGACAGTACCTCGGAATCAACTCCTTCAGCGTCTCATTTCCCATATAGCTAAAGTTCTCAAACTCTTTTCTTAACTCCTCCATTCTAAGCTTCCTCGTCTTCTCATTCCCATCGTGACGATTCCTTAACATATCCCACAATTTTTTAGAAGTAGTACATGACCCAAACTGATGTAAGAGATCAGTGTTAATGGCCTGGGACAGTTGGGAAAACGCCTTCTTTTCCACCACAAATTTCTTCTTCTCGTCCTTAGCAAGTCTCTCTAACAGAATCGGCTCACCTGTGTTCTCCAAAACCGGAGCAACATACCCCTTAGCAATCATTTGCCAAGCTTCCGTTCCTTCTAATCCCACTCCCTCTAGATGAATCTTAAACTTGGTCTTCCAGTGGTTGTAGTCTACCATTTCCATCAACTTCGGTGGACGGCTCCCACTACCCGAAGATAAGTCATGAATAAGTGTCAAAATCGCATTGGTAGTCTGAGAGTGTACCGCCGTTGCTGCAACTCCCCAATAATCAGCCATAGGTTGTGGTTGTGGTTGTGCAACTTGTTGGGGCATAGAACTAGTCATCGCCAAATAGTTAATCGGTTGCGATGGTTGACTAGTCTTCTGAGCAGCTACCGACCAAGGATCCATAGTTGTCTGCTGTTGTGGTGTTGTATTAGGTCGTGGTGTTGTAGGAAAGTTCCACATATCACTCTGATAATGATAAAACACGAAACGATTAGAAAAATTTAACTACAGTTTCTACGTTCGACCCATTTGAAGTATCGTGTGGTTGAATGTAAAATTTAATCCAGATTCAACCGTTTACAAAGGTTCGAATGTAGAAAATAACAGACTCGTTTCACTCTCGACCAATTTAACACACGTTTGACCACCCGATTGGTCGAATGTACCGCTTATGGTCGAATGAACAACAACACACTAAAAATTTCTAGGTTCGACCAAATAACACTCCACGTTCGACCAAAAACTCCCTGGTTCGACCTAAAAACTCCACTCTCGACCAAATCTCCCTAGGTTCGACCCTTTCATTTTGAAAAACGGTTATACTTTGAAAATCAGTTATTTTGATCCAAAATTTCAAATGTTGATGAAATTTGATGATCTTATGCAGGTTTTGCTTCGGATTGGATTTGGAACAAGTTTAACAAAGAGAATTTTGAATATTATCCATAAAAACAAGCTCAAATCAAACAATTATCACCAAATTCAATTTTTCAATGAAAAACAGAAAAGTTTTGATCAAAATTGGGTCCAAATCAGCTATAATATTATCAATTTGTGGTTGTTTGATCCTTATGGCTCTGATACCACTTTGTATGCGTATAGGATCGGCTATTCAAACAATGAATATGATCAAACAAGTTCAATTCAAGTGCGGAATCCCTGAATTGATCACAAAATGATAATAAAACTAGCAAAACACACAAATCATCATAAACACATTCATTTCATTCCTTAACATAATCATTTACACGTTGACAGCTTGTTTATAATGATATTAATCAAATACAGACTTGACAAAAACCCTAGGGAAAGACACACTCTGAGAGGGAAACAAAATGACCAAAAGTTAAACATTAAAAAATGATTCAGCCTTATATAGACCTACACATTCGCTCAAATAGCTTGTCGAATGTGTAGGTTCGACCATTCATATGGAGTGAACCTGTACATATATACATATAAATCTTCATTCGACCTCTCAGATCCTCCTTCGACCAGTTACTTCTACCTTCGACCATTCAAAAACCACATTTGACCACTCGTAATCAGCTATACATTTTGGAATTCGCAATTCAATAGCACTAGTTGCACTTTCGTGTATCTACAACAGGTCCCGAACTCGTGCACAAAACTTCTGAGAAGATAGTGCAAATCAGAAATCGGATGGCTACTGCTCGTGAGTGATAGAAAAGCTACGCTGATAAGCGTAAGAAACCATTGGAGTTCCAGATTAGGGACAGGGTACTACTGAAGGTCTCACCTTGGAAGGGTGTGATACGCTTTGAGAAACAGGGAAAGTTGAACCCGCGATACGTAGGACCATTTGAGATTGTCGAAAGGATTGGTCCAGTAGCTTACAGGTTAAACCTGCCTAATGAACTCAGTGGGGTGCACAATGTATTCCACGTATCTAAACTGAGGAAATTCTTATCTGATACAACACGGGTAGTGCCACTAAAGGGGATCCGGGTGGACGATCAGCTACGGTTTGTGGAAGAAAATTTGGAGATTCTTGAGCAGGACACCAAGAAACTCAGACAAAGCACCACACCTATTGTTAGGGTGCTATGGAATTCCTGTCTAGGACGGGAATACACGTGGGAACGCAGGGATTAAATGCGGCTCATATACCCACATCTTTTTACTGAGCCTGAACATGCGCATGGACCAAACTCTAAACGTGAAGCGACTCACTCAAAGTGAATTTCGGGGAGAAATTCCTTTCAACTTGGGGATGATGTGACATCCGGTAACCAAGCATACATTTTTACACTGGCTTCACTATTTACTTGCTGAATTTCAGGACGAAATTCTTTTCAACTTGGGGATGATGTGACACCCCGCATTTTCAGGATATTACTTTTACTGAACTCTAGTTAACTTGCATGTACATTCGTGACTAAACACTTAACTAGGGTTAGTTAAGAAGGTCTTTCAATATGTTATGGGATAGTAACATATGTTATAGAATATTAACGTACGTTATATATTAGGAAAGTCTTTATCATGACACCCACACGAGTCCTGTCTCCCGAGCGTTGTTGATTTGTCAAGCATGCATGATCATATGTGCAATTGAATGATGATGAATATGAATTACACGTTTATGCGAATTACTGCTTAAATAGTCAGTGTGTAAGTTCTACGAATTATGTGCACACTGTGAGTAGTATGTGATTAATATGTTATGAGATGATTAAAATCATAGTTTTTATGTAAGTTAGTATGAATAATATTATCAGAACTATTTTTGGGGCTAGAACCTTATTAACGGGTCTGTTATCAAGAAAAGGCCTATAAACCCAAAACCTTGGCCCATGGTCCAACTTCTATTATGTTATTGTTTAAAGAAAAAAAATAAAAACCCTAATCCCCTTTGTTTTTGTGCCGTGAACAACAACAACACCCACCCTCACTTTCAATTTCAATCTTTCAACAATTTCCTTCACTAGTTCAAATTGATTCGAATGCTATCTTGGGGTTTTAAGGATTCTAGCATTGCAAGGTATGAGTTTTATGTATTGTATGATAGTTAATAATGCTTGAAAAGTTTTAGAAACCCTAAAAACTACATAATCGAAATCGCATGATAGAGTTTTATGTGAGTTCTTGAATGTTTATTGTAAAGGTTGATGAGAATTGTTGTTGGTAATCATAATTAGGGTTTTTGGTATGTGAATATATGGATTTAATTCTGTTAACATGGATTTGGTTGTGATAATATGGGTTCACTACATGATTGCAGGTTATTGAGAGTGATTAGGGTTCATGAGTATCATGTTATGAAAATAATTCTGATTTCTGGCAGATTCATTGTAGCAACTTGTAGGGTTGTTGTATTGTGGATAACGTGTTAAATTAGATGGTTTTCTGATACTAGAACATGGGTTATGATGTTAGGTTTTCAAAAATTCCAAAATCATGCGTTTTAAATTTGGTTTGATATAGTTTCATGATTTTATGAGTTTAGAAGTCAAATCTGATTTTCGGATGTGAAAAATTGGTCAAATTTAAAGGGCTGTAAGTTGAGTTTTACAAGTCCATTTGCTGTGAATTTTGAATAGTAGTTGCGTGTATGAATTTTGAAGCTTTTAAAAGTAGATTCATCTCGTTTGGATGAGTCTATAATTTTTAATGAATTTTTATGTAAGCTGCTGTCAACAGCACGTTTTTTTCTGGAGGTGGCTGAACTAAATTATTTTTTATAAAATCTTGATGTGTGTTTGACAAGAAATAAAAATAGTGGAGTCACGTATAAACTTATGGGAAGTCTCTGTAAAATTTTGGAGACTTGAGGAGTTGATTTGATATTTTATAAAAATTGGTTTTTGTAACCTAAAATCTGTCCAGAAAACTCACGTTTGGGAGATATTGGGTATGTGATGATTTGAGTGTGTTATTGAGTTATAAGTTGTGAAATTCTATATGAGAACATGTGTACATGTTATTTCAACGATGTAGATGACATGATAGGTTGCTTGTGTGCAATGTGTGACGGAAACTCGTTGTATTAAAAGTTTTGACATGTTGCATCATTAACTAATCACCAACGATTGAACGGGTCCTACTTGGTCTATATGTGTCAAGTACACTTGCATGAGATGTCACCTAGGTCATTGTAGAATACAATGGTTTAGGATAATCAACATGTGTAACCACACTCAAACACTCGTAACTTTGTGTTTGATAGGTTATCGGTAGGCGAGTAACCTTCCACGTTTGCTATCTTTGCAGTTTATTTTTAGCACGCAACCTAAGGTGAGTTTCACTACTCTTTTCTCAAAAGCATGCGTCTCAGGTTTGAGACAACTTCTTAAACTTTTTCTAGTCCAGTTTGGGACTACTTTTACATCCCGGGTTTTCGATTCCTTGTGTGGATCGGATTTTTTTCAGTTTTGTACTTCAACTGTCATTTGTGAACTAAACACACTCTATCTTTTGAAAGTCCTTACAATATTATTGGGTTAATCGCTGGAGGCGAACGGGGTATTAGTTAGTAGCACTATTAGGTTGTGCAGCAACCTCATGCCTGAGGTGCTTGGGTCACGGGCATGAACTTTTGACCACATTTTCTTACTAGTATCATCTGTATGTTCCCAATAATCTCATGTTTAGTTACATTGAGTGGGTTAGCTACCCCTGACAAGCTTAAAACTGATGGTTTAAAACTTTGATAACTTTACACTTGTTACTTAAACTGTGAACTCACCGACTTTATGTTGACACACGCTAGCATGCTTTTGCAGGCCTCTAGGTACGGAGCACGATAGGACATGCATCATTGTGTCAAGGGTTAATTGAACACTATTGACTATTATCATGCTTTTCATTTATTTAGTTCTAACTTGGGTGCGTTGTTTTGCGCATAAAAATCCACTTAACTTTTTTGATTACGCTTCCACACTTACTTAAAACATATGGTTGATTTCTAAAAACTTAAATTTTGAAAAAACGAACTAAATGGTTTGGGCATTTAGAGTTGTTCGAATGACTTATGGCTATGGGATCCTGTAGATACACAAAGTGCGACTAGTGCTATTGAATTACGAATTCTAACATGTTTTGGTGATATCGGACAGTCGAAGGTGGAAACCAATTGGTCGAATGTAGATAGAATGGTCGATGGCAAAATTCAGAATGGTCGAATGAAGTTTTGTTGTATATATGTGTTGATTCGCCCATATTGAATGGTCGAACCTGCACATTCGCCCAATCGAATGGTCGAATGTGCAGGTCTATATATAGGTTGAATCATTTTCTAAGTTTAACTTTTGGTCATTTTTGTTCCCTCTCTGACTGTGTCGTCTCCCTGGGTCTTTGTTGAGTCTGTAATTGATATCTATCATTGTAAACAACGTTTTAAAGTGTTTATCATTATGTTTATCAATGAAATGAAAATGTTTGAGATGATTTGCGTGTTTTGCTAGATATATTATCATTTCGTAATCAATCCAGGGATTCCGCACCTGAATTGAACTTGTTTGATCATAGTCTATGTTTGAAGATCGATCCTTGACACATACAAAGCGGTATCAGAGCCATAAGGATCAAACAACTACGAATTGATAATATTAGTGTTGATTTGGACCCAATTTTGATCAAAAATTTTCTGTTTTCATTGAACATTTGAAATTGATGAATATTGATTGATTTGAACTTTTTTTCATGGATAAAATCTATAATTCCCATTGTTAAACTTGTTCCAAATCGAATCCGAAGCAAAACCTGCATAAGATCATCAAATTTCATCAACATTTGAAAATTTTGGATCAAGATAACTGATTTTCAAAGTATTACAATATTTCAAAATGAAAGGGTCGAACCTAGGGAGAAACGGTCGAGAGTGTGGTTTTTAGGTCGAACCAGGACTTTTTAGGTCGAACGTGGAAGTTAATTCGGTCGAACCTAGAAATTTTTAGTGTGTTGGTGTTTATTCGACCACCTGTGTTACATTCGACTAATCGGGAGGTCGAAAGTGGATTGATTTGGTCGAAAGTGAAACGTGTCTGTTATTTTCTACATTCGAGTCTTTAGAAACGGTCGAATATGGACTAAATTCCACATTCGCCCACACGATCACTTGTAAACGGTCGAACGTAGAACCTGTTGAAAAAATTTTCTAATCATTTCGTGTTTTATAATTTTCAGACGATATGTGGAACTTTCCGACAACACCACGACCTAGTACAACACCAAAACCGCAAACAACAACCCAAGTTCAAGATTCATCTAGAGGGAATGGGAATGGAAGGCACGGAAGCTTGGCAAATGATTGCTAAGGGGTATGTAACTCCAGTTTTGGAGAATACTGGTGAGCCAATTCCATTAGAGAGTCTCACTGAGGATGAGAAGAAAAAGTTTGCGGTGGAAAAGAAGGCGTTTTCCCAACTATCCCAGGCCATTAACACTGATCTTTTACATCAGTTTGGGTCGTGCACCACTTCGAAGCAATTATGGGATATGTTAAGGAATCGTCATGATGGCAATTAGAAGACAAGGAAGCTTAGAATGGAGGAGTTGAGAAAAGAGTTTGAGAACTTTAGCTATATGGGAAATGAGATGTTGAAAGAGTTGATTCCGAGGTATTGTCATTTGTTAACCGAACTTTCAAGTTATGAGATCAATATACCGATGTCTGAGCTAGTGGATAAGTTCGATGATGCCTTACCACCATACTGGAATCAACACATTTAGGTCCTTAAGGAAAAAGACGCGTACCAATACTGGACCATCAATGAATTCATCCAGAAGCTTGAGAACAAAGAGATGGAGGAAAAAAGGAAAGCGAAAAGAGCACAAGTTCCTCAGAATCCAGAGTTATACCATGGCGGTACATCTTCATCTCTAACTAGTTCAAGTTCTAGTACTACTGTTGCTCCACACATTGCTTGTGTGTCAAGCATTGTTGAACCAACCAAAACCCCCATAAACTATCTTGCTTAAACATCATCTTATACCCCACCATCAAACCCTACTACATACATCCCATCATTTTCACCTATGCTACATTCCTCAAGTGAATCAAACCTAAATGAACCCAAGTCAACCTAACCAGAGCCCAATTGTGTTGGAGACATCAAACTTGAATAATGTTATTGTTGAAGTTGCACAGCAACATGTATCCTTGGTTTCTGCTATGGTCGCTTCGTATAATGGATTAGTAGCTAGTCAAATTGGTAATAACAACTTAACTAGTGAGGACTATGCGCAAATTGACAAGGAGGAGATGGAGCTCATTGACATCCAGTGGGCATTTGCTAGTGTTATGAGGCCAGCGACTGAGTTCATAGAAAAGACGGGCAGAACTGATCTTTCTACATCTCCCAACACCACATATGGCTTCAACAAAGCCAAAGTCACATGTTTTAACTGTGGTGGGAAAGGTCACTTCAAGAGAGAATGCACACAACCAGCACAACAGGGGAACAGGAATCCTTTCAACACCAATTACCAGAATCGTCAATCACAAAATCAGGTATCATATCAAAGCCCAAACAACTACAACTTTCAACCACAAAATAACTACCAAAACCGTCAAAACACCTCACCAAATAATTCTGTTAGACAAACCACTACACAAAACCAGAACCAAAACCAAACACCACACAATCCAACCAGAACAATCATTCCTATCTCTACACCTAATAGTCAAACCCAACCAGATAATCAGAACCAGGCTTTGGTAATTCAGAAAGATGAGGGATTTGATTGGACTAGTATGCAACTTGGTATTGAGGAGATCACTGCTGGTAATGTGGCGTGTGTTGCCTAGAAGATGGATTTGGAGGAGCCGGTGTCAGTTGAAGATGATTTGGAGACTGAGAAGATGTCTGAGGTGAAGATTGAGGAGTTGGTTGAAGAAAATGATGTTCCCGAACAGTGTGATTCAGCTTATTTTGACACGGAGAGGGATTCTGATTCTGAAGCTAGTGTTAACTCACTAGATGATGATATTGATCAACTTCTAGCCGAAGCTGATTTTCTGATGACTCGCAAATCGTGTATAGTGGATGATGCTTTTACCAGAATCGATTATTCTAAATTCTTTGCTGGAAAGGAAGCACACTTTGCATTAATGGCGATGACAGAGCCTCTAAAACAGGTAAGTTCTGAATCTAATTTAGATATGAACAGTGATAACTATTGTGGTGCATGCGATAGATTGACAGAGGATAATAAGCAACTCAGGGTTCAGCTTGAGAGTGCTAAGATCAACTATCAATCGTATCAAAAAGAAGCACGTGAATTTAATACAGTACTTCATGGTTATAAGAAAGACATTTCAGATTTTAAAAAGACATTATCTTTAAAACAATTAGCCATTAACAATTACATCAATGAATTAGAAGAAACAAAACTTGAAATGGCTACCATCAAGTGCTTTGCTGAAAAAGTCAACAAGAAGCTTAAAAGCTACAAACATATTGCATATGTTGTTGACCATATTATTAAGGAGCCTTCACAGTCAAGTAGTGCAAACTACAAGGCCTTCCCATCTCTAGTGTTGTTTGAAAATCATACTTTGCATTCAATAACACCAGAGAGTTCAGTTAAGTCTAACTCTACATCAGATGATGAGTCTAACACTTCTAGTGTGGGAGACCCTAATTCTGATGTTAGACCTATTTTGGGACTAAATGATGAAGGTGTGATAGCTGTAACTAATGATTCTGACTCTGAGGAGGATAAATCTGAGAAAGTGTGTGATATTACTGCTGAAAATCACATTATCACCAATGAACCGGTGTCACCTTCTCAGATTATCCATCCAATGGCTAACGCTCATCGAGTGAATCAGTCAGTTAAGCAGGTTGAGAAAAATGAACAATGTGACAAACCCGTCAAAGTGTTTTATCGGATGGAAGGATCCGATAAGATAATTTCTAACGAGGAATATCCAATTAAGTTTGCCAACTATTCCAAGATTGAGAAAATTTGGCGGAGAGTATGTAGATGCATTTTGCGACTAATGATTGGATAGGCATAATTAACATATGTTAAAGACTGGTCGAAGGTAGATAAAAGGGGCGAAGGTAGAAAGATTTGGGCGAAGGTAGATTAATAGTGGACGAAGGTAGACTGGAGCTGATCAGAAGACACATTCGTACCATAGTAGTGGGCGAATGTGGAAAAGTTCCACATTCGACCAGTGCTAGTGGGCGAACGTGCAGAGTCTATATATAGGTTTTGTGTTTTTGTGAATGTAAGAGAGTTGTCAGTTGTGTATGTGTTTAGGTCAGGTTCCAGGTCATTTTGTGAAAGTGTATGTTTGATCTAGATTAACGTGTAAGTCGTTATAAAAGCTTATTTGACAAAAGTTAATCTATGAAAAGATGTTGAAAATGATCTTGATTGTGTTTTGATTAGAGTTTTATCAGTTTGTTCAGAACTAGGGTTTCCGCACCTGGTTTTGTGACTTGTATGATCATATTATCTTGTTTTAGTCAAAATCTTTCGCTTACAAAGTGGTATCAGAGCCATACGGATCATACAACAACAAATTTGATAAACTCAGAGCTGATTTGGACATGTTTTTGATCAAAATACATCTGTTTTTGCATAAACATGGTTTATGAGTGTTTTTGATTGATTTAGAGTTGAATTAGTGGTTAAAATCAAGTTTTCCAAGAATTAAAGTTGCTCCAAATCAATTCCGAAGCATAACCTGATTAAGATCATTCAAATCCACAAACTTTTGAAAATCTGAGATCAAAATAACCATTTTTCAAAGTGTAACCGTTTTTCAAAAGTGTAATCTGGGCAAAATGGGCGAACCTGGAACCTGAGTGGTCGAACCTGAGTGTTTTTGGGTGAACCTGAGTAGTATTTTGGTCGAACCTGAAAATTGTTATTGAAGTTTTCACTTTCAGTTAAACTTTTCCACATTCGACCGGTTCAATTTGGGCGAAAGTGGAAGTGTGTTAGAATGTTTTTACTTTCTGGTGAATTCTACTTTCGGGTGTTACTGTTTGGGCGAACCTAGAATCAGAAGGGACGAAAGTGATAGATTTCGGGCGAACCTAGGACATTTTGGGCGAACCTAGGATTTACTTTGGAAAATTTTCTAAGTGTTGAAGTTTTCTAAGTTCGTGATCATGTGGCATTTTCAAAATACTCCGAAACCAGCAACGACACAACCACAACAGCAAACGATGGACCCATGGACAGTGGCAGCACAAAAGACGAACACACAGTCTTTGCAACCGATTAACTACATGGCAACGACGAGCTCGATGCCTCAAAGCGTAGCACATCCAGCACCACAATCTGACTACTGGGGAGTAGCAGTAGCGGTGGTAAATACTCAAACTACTAATGCTATTTCTACTTTGATTAAAGATTTGTCTTCAGGTAGCGGGAATCGGCCACCAAAGCTCATGGAGATGCAAGAATATAATCAGTGGAATACCATGTTCAAAATCCACTTGGAAGGCATGGGAGTAGAAGGAGCAGAGGCATGGAGAATGATTGCTACAGGTTATACACCACCAGTGTTGGAGAATACCGGTGAACCAGTTCCATTGGAGAGTATGTCTGAGGAGGAGAAAAAGAAATTTGCGGTGGAGAAGAAAGCTTTTTCCCAATTGACACAGGCAATCACAAGCGACCTGTTGCATCAGTTTGGGACATGCACCACATCTAAGCAACTATGGGACAAGCTTAAAAGGAAGCATGATGGTAATGAGAAGACTCGAAGCTTGAGGATGGAAGAATTGATATAGGAGTTTGAGAATTTTTCTTACATTAACAATGAAACTTTAAAAGAATTAACTCCTAGATATATGCATTTGTTATCTGAATTGTCTAGTTATGGTGTACAGATTCCTATGACTAAGCAGGTGGATAAGTTTGCAGATGCTCTACCACCTCAATGGGATCAGCATGTGGAAGTTCTCAGAGAGAAGGATGCTTACCAGTTCTGGACTATTTCAGAGTTCATTGAGAAGCTGGAAAACAAAGAGATGGAGGATAGGAGGAAAGCTAGAAGATCACAGATTCCTCAGAATCCTAGCTTATATTTTGGAGGGACTTCAGTTCCAGTCAGTAACTCAAGTTCAGGAGGTGTTGCACCACATGTTGCTTGCATTTCCAATGTTATGGAATCACCAAAACCAACCACCAACTACATGACACAAACATCATCCTACTCACAACCATCATACACACCACCACAATACAACAATTCCTACATTTCACCAATCTCCCCAATGCAACAAGCAGGTTTCTACACTGCTAGCCAATCACAACAACCAATGAACCAAGTTATTCAATCTAATCAACATCCGGTGGTTTTGGAGACTTCTAACTTGGGCAATGTGACAGTGGAAATTGCTCAACAACATATTGCACTAGTCTCAGCAATGGTTTCATCCTACAATGGACTTGTTGCTAGTCAAATTGGAAATAACAACTTAACCAATGAGGACTATGCACAGATCGACAAGGAAGAGATGGAACTCATTGATATTCAATGGGCTTTTGCAAGCATCATGAGAAGAGCAACAGAGTTTATCGAGAAAACAGGAAGAACAGATTTGGCAACTTCTCCCAACACAACCTACGGGTTCAACAAGGAGAAAGTTACTTGTTTTAACTGTGGAGAGAAAGGTCACTTTAAAAGAGAATGTACGCAGCCACCAAAACAAGGTAATAGAAACCCATTCAATGCAAACTACCAGAACCGTCAACAACAAAACCAAGTTTCTTACCAAAATAACAACAATTACCAAAACCGACAGAACAACTTTAACAACCAAAACAGACAACCAAACACATCAAACCAGATTCAAAACCAATCTCCTAACAACACTAACCGAACAGTTATACCAATCACTACACCAAATGAGACACAACAGAACACGAGTCAGAATCAAGCATTAGTGACTCAACAAGATGAAAGGTTTGACTGGTCGGGTATGCAAATAGGAGTGGAAGAAATTACTACTGGTGGAAATGTGGCATGTGTTGCTTATCATGTTGATATTGAAGAGTCGGTAATGGAGGAAGAAAAGAAAGAAACTGAGGAGTGTGATAGTGATGATTCTGAGACTGAAATGGATGTGGAGAATGAACCTGTTGAGGTTAAGGCTGAGGAACCTAATTCTGGAATGGTGATTGATTCTGTTACCGATGTTCCTGAGGAGTGTAGATCAGTTTATTCAGACTCGGACAGTGAATCTGACACAGAGGCAAGTGTTGATTCTTTAGATGATGACATTGATCAGTTGTTAGCAGAAGCTGATTTTCTGATGACGAGGAAGTCGTGCATTGCTGATGATGCTTTCACCAAGATTGACTATTCCAAGTTTTTCACTGGAAAGGAAGCTCATTTCGCATTAATGGCCATGACTAAACCGCCAAAACCTGTAAGTTTTGAATCTAGCACTGATATTAAAATTGATAAACATTGTGATAAATGTGATAGATTGACTGTGGAGATTAAACAACTCCGTATTGAACGTGATAGTGCTATCATGAACAGTCAATCTACTCGCAAAGAGTTGAATGCTTTCAACAAAGTATTAGATGGCTACAAAAAGGACATTTCCGACTTGAAAAATACTTTATCATTGAAACAATTGGCAATTAACAACTATATCAATGAAATCGAAAATACCAAGTTGGAAATGGCAGCCATAAAATGCTTTGCTGAGAAAGTAAACAAAAAGTTGGAAAGTTATAAGCACATTGCTTATGTGGTAGACCATATCATTGATGATAACACCACTAATTACAAGTCTGTACCATCTCCGGTTCTTTTTGAAAATCATAACTATCACCAAGTTATACCGGAGAGCTCGGTAAAATCAGATTCATCATCGGAAATGGAATCTAATACCTCGAGTATTGGTGATCCTCATTCCGATGTGAGACCGATTTTAGGCTTGAATGATGAGGGTGTTTATGCGGAAAGTGTGAATTCAGACTCAGAGAATGATGATACTGGTAATGACCAAACTGTTAATGCATGTGAAATTCCAAAAGAAAATCACATCATTACTACTGAACCAGTGTCACCATCTCAACATGTGCATCCGATGGCAAATGCTCATCGTGAGAAAAAGTCTGAAAAGAATGAGATTAGAAAGAACCTTGAGAATGAACCAAGTGACAAACCTGTCAAGGTGTTTTATCGGATGGAAGGATCCGATAAAATCATCTCTGATGAGGAATTTCCAATCAAAAATGCTAACTATGCTAAAATAGAAAAGATTTGGCAAGAAAGCACTATTTGGTTCCCAAAACATGAGAGAACAAACGAAATTCCACCAGAAATTTTATAGAAATTGTTTTTGGATGTTCCTCAAGAACCAAAGGTCCATGTCACAGAGTTCATTCGACCAAATGACAAAGCAAATGGTTTTCATGAGCCCACTTACTCAAAAGGACCACTTCCTGAGAGTTTGAGGAATCAACAGTATAATGATCAATATCCTGTTAGATCATTTGCTTCACCAAATGCTCATTATGTTTTTGAAGAGTGTCGCAAATGCTTTAAATGTGGGGAACGTGGGCATTTACTTGCTCAGTGTCCATATGTAAGGCATAAAAGACATGAGGTTGAAGTTAGAAATTCCATGAGAAAACCGATTGATCATTATGTTCCACCACATAGACGAGTTGTTCCTCAACAACAACAGTTTTATAATCAAAACAATTTTCATCAAATGAGGAACAATCGTCCAATTCAATATGATCAAAGAAATCGGATTGCTATAGAACAATCATGGAGGAAGCCTGTGGTGAACGCAACAATTGATAGACAAAAGGTTCCACAAAAACCAATTGTCAAATCAAATGTTGGACCTAAGTCTGTTAACTCAGATAAGGTAGCCAAGAAAGTTACTTTTGTTAACAATGTTCAGAAACCGATTGAGAAACCAAAATCTCAAATTCGCATTCTTAAAAGATCTGAACAATCTTGGTCACCCAATGGTACTCCAGGAGCTTCTACTTCAAAGGTAAGTGAGAAAAAGGAAAATGTTTTGAACAATCAGAAAAAGATTGATCCAAAACAAAAAGTTGTTGAAAAGGTTAATGAGGATGTTTCTTTGAAATCTGATGTTCAAAGGCCCAAGACTCAGGCTTGGGTCCCCCGAAAGAACTAAATGATTTGCTTTTTGTGTGCAGGGAGCTTCAGCTGGCCCTATTAGCAGTCTATGGATTGTTGATAGTGGAGCTTCAGGCCACATGACAGGGGATCTCGCATTGCTGTTCGACGTGAAAAACATCAATGGAGGGTATGTCGCTTTCGCGGGTAATAAAGGTGGATATATCACAATGGAGGGAAGCGTGAGTAATGGGATAGTGACTTTCGAGCGGATATCTTACGTGAAACAGATAGATTATAATCTGTTGAGTGTCAGTCAAATATGTGATAAACAATTTTCTGTGCATTTTGATGACAAATCCTGCTATATTCTCAAACCGGGCTTTAAAATTCCAAAGGAGTGGATAATGTTGATGGCACCTCGCGTCAACAATCTCTATATTCTTGATATGTCCAAGGCGATGACATCACAGGGGCAAATAACATGTTTTCTATCCAAAGCGACTGAGAAAGAATCGATAATGTGGCACCGCAGAATGGGGCACATTCATCTGAGAAAAATGAATCAACTTGTGAGAAATGGGCTTGTCGATGGAGTAAACGTGAAACATTTCCATCTAAACGACAAGTGTGTAAGTTGTATGAAGGGGAAGCAACACAAACAGTCCCACAAAGTGAAGAAAGTTAACTCTGTAGAGATGCCGCTTGAGCGATTGCACATGGACCTATTTGGACCAGTCAAGCGCAAAAGTCATCTTGGAGAGCTTTATTGTTTAGTTGTCACTGATGACTATTCAAGATTTTCATGGGTGATGTGTTTGCAGAACAAAAGTGACACCTTTACCAACCTACAAGTTCTGTTCACTCGATTGGAGAATATCTACAATTTGAAATTAAAAAGAATTAGGAGTGACAACGGGACGGAGTTCAAAAACGCCAAGATGGATGAACTTTGTGAAAGCAAAGGGATACCTCATGAATATTCGGCTCCGTATACCCCACAGCAGAACGGTGTTGCTGAACGAAAGAATAGGACTCTAATTGAAGCGGCTAGAACAATGCTCGCTGATTCAAATCTTCCGGTAATGTTCTGGAATGAGGCAATTTATGCAGCAAATTATACATTAAATCGGGTTCTAACAGTGAAGAAGTTTGGAAAAACATCTTATGAACTGTTACACCGACGAAAGCCCAATTTAGAGTATCTAGAACCTTTTGGGGCGCCATGCACGATGTTGAATCCAGGTGAGAAGTTTAGTCCTAAAGCTGAGGAGGGATATTTTGTTGGATATGCAACCCCGCTCAAACGGGTATTCAACAAGCGAACTCGTCAAGTGGAGGATTGGGCTAATGTAGAAGTTCAACGATACACTCAAAATTTGCAAGGCACGGGCCCTGATTGGATGTTTGATTACAAAGATTTCTTTGAATCATTCAACCTAGATAGCTTGGTTGAAGAAGCTGTTATCAGATTACTTTACGTGTGTGAAAACGCGGCGACTTCACCGTTGGTGCGTCCAATCACCGTGAACCCCCTACCAGCTTCTAATGATACCAGTGCTCCTATACAAGAGGAAGAGGTGTTTCAAGAAGCTTCAACTTCATTAGACACTTCAGAATCTGAAGATGAACAATTTGAAGAAGCCGTTCTTGAACAAGCAGAAGAATTAGAGGCGCAACCAGTGAACCCAACTCCAAATCCAAATGTTGCTTCATCATCAAACACGGGTCATGATCTGGATGCTGTAGAAAACTTGACTGCTCAGACGGGAGTTATTGTACCTGTTAATCCGGAATCTCGGATTCATCGTATTCACCCGCTGGAGCAAGTTATCGGTGATCCTGGAAGTGGTGTTATGACCAGAGGGCAGCTGAAAAGCGTTAACTCGCCAGAGAGTTTTGGTGCTTTAGCATTATATGCCAAAATTCAAAAATCTGGTAGTCAAAATGATTGGTCGTTTGCATGTTATGTGTCACAGGTAGAGCCAAGGACATACAAGGACGCTTTGAATGAAGATGCCTGGGTTGAGGCAATGCAGGAGGAGTTATTGCAATTCCAGAAATTGGGAGTTTGGACGCTCACAGATTTGCCGCCGGGAAGGAAGAAAATAGGCACTAAATGGGTGTTTAAGTGCAAAAAGGATGATCGTGGGGTTATTGTTCGCAACAAAGCCAGATTGGTCGTGCAGGGTTTCCATCAAATCAAAGGAATTGATTACAACGAAATCTATGCACCAGTAGCACGGATTGAAGCTATTCGGATGTTCCTCGCGTTTGCTTCATACAAGAAATTCAAAGTCTATCAAATGGACGTCAAGAGCGCATTTTTGTACGGGAAAGTCGAGGAGGAGGTTTATGTCGGGCAGCCACCAGGCTTTGAGGACCCAATCCACCAGGATAAGGTCTACGTGCTGAACAAAGCTTTATATGGTTTGCACCAGGCTCCAAGACAGTGGTACGAGGAGCTAAGTACATATCTCATCTCCAAAGGATTCAAGCGCGGCCTCGTCGATTGCACCCTCTTCACGAAGAAGACGGGAGATGATTTGCTTCTTGTACAGATTTACGTTGATGATATTATATTTGGTTCAACTAATGAACTTTTATGCAGGGAATTCGAAACTGTCATGCAAGAAAAGTTTGAAATGAGCGCAATGGGGGAGATGCAGTTTTTCCTCGGCTTACAGGTGGACCAAAGACCCGACGGGATCTTTATTCACCAGACGAAATACGTATCCGACATCTTGAGCCGATTCCAGATGGAGGACTCTAAGCCGATGGATACCCCGATTCAACCCAATCACGGGATTGGAGTGGACGCTAAGGGGGAGCTGACAGACCCATTTACATACAGAGCAATCATCAGATCTCTGATGTATTTAACAGCGTCTCGACCAGATATTATGTATGCAACGTGTCTCTGTGCTCGCTATCAATCGAAGCCGAAACAAAGTCATCTGACGGCGGTCAAGCGTATCCTTCGATATCTGAAGGGTTGTCCATCAAAAGGACTTTGGTACCCTAATGATGATGATTGTGATTTTATTGCTTTTAGTGATGCAGATTGGGGCGGCTGTGACAAAGATAGCAAATCAACTACAGCTGGTTGCCAGTTTTTAGGGAGCAGGTTAATTACTTGGCAATGCAAGAAACAGACTTCCGTGGCGCTGTCTACCTGTGAAGCTGAGTACATTGCAGCCTCAAGTTGTTGTTCGCAAGTACTCTGGATCCAACAACAGATGGTGGATTACGGTTTGCAGTTTCTTAAAACCCCTATACACTGTGACAACGAAGCCGCAATTGCATTAACTAAAAATACTGAAAATCATTCTAAAGCGAAACATATCCGGATTAAATATCATTTTATCCGTGATTGTTACGCTAAGGAATTGATAGATATGGTCAAAATCCATACTGACTACCAACGTGCAGATTTGTTTACAAAAGCTTTTGACAGATCCCGCTTTGAATATCTTTTAAAAGTAAACAATATAAAGGAAAAATAGGACTAATCGGCACCTCGGTTTATCGCTTTTTAGTTTTAGTTTTAGTTTTTAAATTTTTGCTAATTGGGAATTTCTCTTTGCTAATTGGGAATTTCTCTTTACTATCATAATCCTCAAAGAAGTTGATGCTTTCAAGTGGATTGTTTCTTTCAAATTTTTGTTTTGTTTTTCAGAAAAATTAAAAACCCAAAAATATGTTCTTTATCTTAGGGGGAGTCATTTTATCTGAAAAACCAAAAACATTGAAAAATTTTCAAAAGACCTAAAAATTAGAAAAACCAAAATGATTTCCTGGATAAAAAGAGGAAATGATAGTACATCAGTGGGGATCTGACACAGGCTAAAGAATTGTATAGTATAATGAGACGTATGTTGATTACGTGTGATATGCTGATAGGCTTCGTAGACTAAATATTGCGTGCATTAGTGATACAAACATAACAAACTACGCGTTTGTGGCTGAACACCTCATGGGCATATGGTCTTAGTACCGTAATTTCGTTTGATAGGATTGCCAAAATCTGAGGTTTCGGGTCGTTATGTTATTGTTATCCGGGATATTCTGATTAAACTTCTGTCGTATTGATTTACGGACCTAGTTTCATCAGAATATTTGCAAAAAGAGCATATTGCCAAAACCGAAAGTTACCGAATTGAGGAAATTTATGTTTTATTGATCAAAGATCATTATTACATCGTATTGACTTTCTGATGCAAATCAGTGGTTAATATCAGCCTCAACCTAGTGTATACGCACATGTTACTTTGCTGCATTTATTTGCTGACCTGTACACCTCTGTGCTATATACTTTGTAAACTTTACGGATAACTCTGGCATAATCACGCGTTACGATGAAGCTTTGTGCAATTACTTGATACGGGAGTATGTCGTGTGTGTGGGAACCACTATGTGTTAGTCTAAAACACCTAACTCGTATCATTTTAAAGCACTGCGTAATTGTCTGCATGTGAGCTTACGTGGACCACAATATCAGCAATTGCCGTATCACATATTGTTTCTAATTATAATATTAAAACAGATCAACGCTGTGCTCAGATTTCTCAGTAAACTGATATGATCCTCTTACCGGATATCACAAAATGTTTACTGCTTTCATTTACTTTGATGCATTTTACTTTGTTGCATTTTATTTTTATTGTCAAAAAGATACAAAATCCAAAAAGATTTTAGGTGTGTTTTGATAAAATTTCAGAAAAACCAAAAATATTTGCATTTCTGCTTTAGTTTTGATAACCGGGGATGCTTGATGGTCAATTTCTGAGATTTGATAACGCCATCTGGGCTTTGTATCATTCAAAATGTGAAAATTTGAGTTTTGGAAGTTTAACAGATTGAAGAATGTTGAACGGGATTCGAATTCGTGATTTGGCGAAATTTTCAGATTTTTCCATTTCACATTCGCCCCTTAAATTTTGGACGAATGTGGAATTTATACATCAAACATCCACCTTCGGGTGAATATTTCACCTTCGGGTCATTCAATTGGGACGAAGGTGGAAGAGACCTACATTCGCCCATTATAAACGGGCGAAGGTGGCTTCCTTATATATACCAGTCCAGGTTCGAGCCTTCATTCACAAAAATTTTTCAAAATTTCTAAGATACCAGACCTTGTTGCTTTGATTTCTTGTGATTGTAAGATTTGTTCCCTGCTTAATACTGATCATTTTGAGACTAATTTTACAAGTAATGGAGCCCTTTTCAGATCAGAAACGATGGTTTTTTTAACCGGACTTAGGGTTTCAACATTAGGGGTCTTAAAGTCTGTTTTTATGTTTGATTTTGATTCACATTCAATCTTCATCAGTTTTAGGGGGAGATAATATGAGGAATTAGGATAATAACAATGTTTAGATGATTGATTGATCGATTGAAGCTTATAAACCCTAATTCCACTTTAAAACTAATGAAAATTGAATAATCATTAAAATTGATGGTACACGAGTGTTGATCGGTCATTGTAGGACACATTTGGATCAAAATGATATGTAAAAAACAACTTTGGCAAATATTTAAATTTTGGGGTTTATCATTTTTCACGTTCGGGTCTTACAAACGGGCGAAAGTGGAAATGGATGGGCGAATGTAAGTATAATACGGGCGAATGTGATTTTTACTCAAAATCATTACACATTCGACCAGCAGAGTACACATTCGACCACAATTTCACACATTCGACCAGTGAAAAACGGGCGAATGTGCAGAGGTTAAGCCATAAAATTTTTAATGTTTTTGTCGTTTTTGTATTTTGACGTTTGTTTTTGTCTTTGATGTGCAGATGGCTGATCAATCCGAAAACGTTGAGGCACCAGTGGAAAATGTTGAAGTTCCAGCAGAGAATGTTGTTCCAGTTCCGGTGCAAGAGGCTGAAGCATCTGTTCCGAGCAGTTGGCCATTCGAGCGATCTCACAACTGCTGCGCGTATCTTGGTGACGTGGAGAAGAATACAGAGTTCACCAGGATCATAGAGTTCTTGAAGAGGAGCAGAATTGTACATGCATTAGCCACACCGACGATCATATACAGAGACATTATTGAAGATTTCTACCGAAATGCGAAGTATGACTTCTGGGATAATCAGACGATTATTAAGAGCAAGATTCAAGATATGGAGATGTTTTTGACGGAGTCTAATATACGGGAAGCACTGCAGATCAAGTTTGAAGTCAGTGAAGATCCCAGAGAGTTATCATGGACTGAGCAGAAAGCTTGTTTCTTACGGATGAAGTACAAAGGTCCGATTACTGATGGATCTATGTATAAAGGGAAGCTGAGCGTGCAGTTCAAGTACTTTGCACATGTTATTATCCACGTATATGGATGTGTGAGCGGTGGATATGACGTTATGAGAAGAAGTTTGAGTTCATTAATGGTTGCATTGACTCTCAACAAACCATTTAATGTATCTGGTATGATTCTAGATCATATGCTGGAGATGCTGAAAGGTATGAAGAACAAGAAGTTCATGCTATATCCGAGATTTCTGATGATGATCTTTGACCACAAGTATCCAGAGTTGAAGAAGGATCCAACTATGATCCTAGGTCAAGATCACATGAATATTCGCACTTTGGTGAGAATGAAAGGATACAAAGGTGTGCCAGACAATGAAAAGCCACCTCACAGGAGATTATTTGGAGCTTTGGCTAGTCAGGATTACACTGATCCTGGCAAGAACAGAGCAAGACATGATGATAGTGATTCGGATAATGATGATCCTTTAGTGTATGTTGATGCAAGTACTAAGAGGAAGAGACAAGTAGTCAATCCTGGAGCCAAAGGGAAGGGCAAAGGAAAGATTGATCAGGGAAGCTCAAAGCAACAGGCGGTTAGACAAAAATCAACGGCAAAGAAAGGTTCAGGTTTGGTGGATGAAGAGTCAGTTGATTCAGAGGAGACTGAGGTAGACGAGCAGTGGGATTCTGATGCTGAAAACGTTAGGGCCACCAAACGTAAGGCCACTATGGTTGGTGAGTCTGAATCTTTGAACAAGTCGATTGAAGAAGCTGAGAAAAAAAGAAGTCTGTTGAAGATGAAAGTCTAGGTGTTGACTTGGCAGAGTTGAGTGTTGGAGAGACTGTGGTTGTAAACTTGCCCAAAGCCAAGCATAAGACTATGTCAAAGAAGACAAGTACTAAACAGTTGAGGGAGAAAGAGTTAGCTCAATTGTTGAAAGGGAAAAGAGTGCCCGATGCTGGTACATCATCAAAGCTATCTTCACCTGTCACCAAGAAACAAAAGAAATCCAAAGAGGCACCAAACGTAAGGCCACTATGGTTGGTGAGTCTGAATCTTTGAATAAATCCATTGAAGAAGCTGAGAAAAGAAAGAAGTCTGTGAATGTTGAAGATGAAAGTCTAGGTGTTGACTTGGAAGAGTTGAATGTGGGAGAGACTGTGGTTGTTAACCTGCCCAAAGCCAAGCACAAGACTATGTCAAAGAAGACAAGTACTAAACAGTTGAGGGAGAAAGAGTTAGCTCAATTGTTAAAAGGGAAAAGAGTGCCCGATGCTGGTACATCATCAAAGCTATCTTCACCTGTCACCAAGAAACAAAAGAAATCCAAAGAGGCAGAACCAATATCAGCTGATCAACTTAATGTTGCACTGGACAATGTACTTGACATGTTCAGAAAGCCTCAGAAAGAAAAAGAAGTTGAGTCATCCAAATCCAAATCCAAGAGAGTCATTGTAGATGATGATGTGATGAAACAGGTGAACAGGAAAATGGATGATATGATGAAAATGATTGTAGCTCAACAAGCTGAGATAGCCAAGTTTAAGCAAAATGAAGAGAAAATGCTTCAGATCGTGGTTGCTTCTAAATCTAATCAAGATGAGATCAATGAGAAGGTTAAGATGCTTGAAGCAAAGAATGAAAAGCTTGAAGGTAAGTGTGCAAGAAACAAGAGCAGGATTAAGCTGATTAAAGCAGATAACAAAGAACTAAGGGCTGAGAACAAACGCCTTAGTGATTTGATTGATGATTTGTATAACACTGCACCTAAGTTGAAGGAGGGTGAAGAAGATAAAGAAGAAGAAGAAGAAGAAGAGAAAGTTGATTATGAAGATTCTGAATCGGATGAAGAGAAAGATGATGATGAAGATGATGATGAGTCAGATAAAAATGATGATGAGGATGATAATGATGATGATGATGATGCTGAAGGATCTGGGAGACAGAGAGAGGATGATAGTGAGAGTGATGATGATGATGATGGAGGTGATGATACTTCAAAGTTTACATTTGAAGAAAGAACATCCAAAAAGAAGAGTACTGGAGAATCAAGTTCTAAGAAGAAGAAAGGTGAGAACGTTGATTCAGATGAAAGTATCTTCTGGAATGAGAAGGTGAGGTCTTTATCTGATGATGCTAAACAATTGTACAAAGATATGTTGGAGAAAAGAGAATGGACCATTGAGTTCACAGGATGCTTTACTGAAATATTCCAAACTGATGATATGCGATATGAATTGGAATATGAAGATCCTGATCTTGAGGAAGGAGAATTACCTGCATCTGTGGCAAAGGAAATTCTAGATGGTCTTGCACAGAGGGTAGGGAAGACTTTTGAAGAGTTTTTAGTGGACGAGTCGATTCCAGATATTCCTGAAAAGGATATTGGAAGTCACTCAGATGATAAGCAGACTCCTGAGAACGATGAAGTGGAGATGGAAGATATAACTCATGAAGAGTTTCCTCAGTACTTCAGACAAACTGATGAAGAAGAGGTATTTCCTGATTTCACTGAGGTACCAAACAATTCAGCGAAGCAGAAAGCTCAGCAAAGAAGTGCAGAGTTTGTGGAGAAGGTATTTGGTGCTGGTAAGCAAGGACCTTCAAATCAGTCTGATGAATTGAAGAGTTATTTGAGAAAATTGAGGGAAATGGATGAGAACCGACCGAAGCCTGAAGCTCAAGGTAACTTTTATAGATTTCACAATGCCAAGTTCAAAGGCAGAGCTCTCGGGTGGACATACTTAGGCAGGCTGAAGTGCATAGCTGCTAAATGGGAAACAGGAATCTTGTACTTCAATAGATTCTGTGATTTGCTTACTCTACCGTACTGGGCGGTCAGAGATTTATGTAGATTCCCAATGTCAGGTGCAGAAGTTAATGGTTCACATGTTGGTTGGTGCGCAGATAAGTTGGTTTGGGAAAGTCGTACAAGATGGAATAGATTCAAGCCTCAATATCCCCGAAGGAAAGTTCATAGGGATATTGATCCTCAAACCAATATGAAACGGGTTACGTTGATATACAAAGCACCTGAAGTGATGAGAAAAATACCTTTGATGCCTATGCCACAACATTTCAGTGCTGATTTTATTTTCTGGTATTATGATTGGAGAAAGGCTGAAGCGGTGATTGTGCTGAGAGACGGGAAGGATAAATACAAGCATGTTCATGTATTTGATCCTATGTGGTTGATTAATTGCACGTTTGAAGACATCAACATGCTTTTCTACAATCCGATTTACTTTGAACCGAAAGACGCTGCTCAAGCAAGAAAATATACTCAAGTGGTTGGAGTTTGTTTTGCTTATGACATTAATGCAGGAAGCAATTTGGAGAATAAGCTTGGTAAGAAGGTGAAGATAGCGAATGTGTCTAAACCAGTGAAGAGAACATTTGAGCCTCCAATGACTACTGAGCAGAAGAAACAGCTCAGAATCAAGTTGATGAACAAAACAATGGACCAAAAGAGAAGACAATCCAATCAATAGTCGAGGGGGAGTTTGTAGATGCATTTTGCGACTAATGATTGGATAGGCATAATTAACATATGTTAAAGACTGGTCGAAGGTAGATAAAAGGGGCGAAGGTAGAAAGATTTGGGAGAAGGTAGATTAATAGTGGACGAAGGTAGACTGGAGCTGATCAGAAGACACATTCGTACCATAGTAGTGGGCGAATGTGGAAAAGTTCCACATTCGACCAGTGCTAGTGGGCGAACGTGCAGAGTCTATATATAGGTTTTGTGTTTTTGTGAATGTAAGAGAGTTGTCAGTTGTGTATGTGTTTAGGTCAGGTTCCAGGTCATTTTGTGAAAGTGTATGTTTGATCTAGATTAACGTGTAAGTCGTTATAAAAGCTTATTTGACAAAAGTTAATCTATGAAAAGATGTTGAAAATGATCTTGATTGTGTTTTGATTAGAGTTTTATCAGTTTGTTCAGAACTAGGGTTTCCGCACCTGGTTTTGTGACTTGTATGATCATATTATCCTGTTTTAGTCAAAATCTTTCGCTTACAGAGTACCATTTGGTTCCCAAAACATGAGAGAATAAATGATGTACCTCCAGAGTTTTTAAAGAAAATTTATTTGGATGTTCCAAAAGAGCCAAAGGTTCATGTCACAGAGTTTATTAAGCCAAAGGATAAGGCGAATAGTTTTCTTGAGCCGACTTACTCAAAGGACCCAGCTCCTGAGAGTTTAAGAAAAAGGTGTGTGGATGATCAATATCCTATCACCACTTATGCAAAGTCGAATGCCAAGAACAACTTTGAGGATGAGAATCCGGTTAAAAACCGAATTCATGAATCAATTATGCGAAAACAACTCGGTTTCAGACGGGAGATTCGAGATGAGACAGAAACATACGATAACAAAGTCATCACAGATTCGTATTAATTCAGAAACGGTTACAGACACTGTCGTCAGTAGGATAAACATCTATCTCGGGGCCGGGGGAGGTCGGGCATGACCTCCCCCTTGAGAGCATTCAAAGCATAAACTCAAATCTACAAATGAAAACCAACACATGAGATTGCTATTTATAGTCCAACACCAAATTCCACCTTCGCCCCTTTGTAAAGGTCGAATGTGGACCAAAGTTCACCTTCGCCCCATTGTATAGGTCGAATGTGGAATGTTTCCACATTCGCCCTTTACCTTGGGTCGAACCTGAACTTTGTGTATTGTCCTATATCTTTACAAATGCATCAGATCCATAAAATGCCCTTATGGATCACCACAATCTCATGTAATTCAATACAAGACTCAACCCTAGTCTATTCGACAGTGACGTCCATAGAATGTGCATCAACAGAGGAGTACCATGCGTGTTTTAAATGCGGGGAGAGAGGGCATTTACTTGCTCACTGCCCGTACGTTAGGCACAAAAGTCACGAGGTTGAAGTGAAGCAAAATTATCAAAGTCCAGTCGATAATCATTGTTATCCACAAAGACGATTTGTCCCTCAACCAGCACCGTTTTACAACCAAAGCAGATATTTTCAAAAGAGGTATAATCGTTAGATGACATACGATCGTCGTAACCGGATTGCCATGGAAAAGCCTTTTAAGAAACCTGTGGTGAACACAACTGTTGAGAAGCAAAAGGTACCATTAAAACATGCAGTCAAACTAACAGTTGGACCTGTCTTTGTTAAATCGGAGAATGTAACCAAGAAAGTTTCCTTCAAGGACGATGTAAAGAAACCGACTGAGACCCCAAAATCTTAGATTCGGATCTTGAAACGTTCGGAACAATATTGGTCACCAAAGGGATCTCAAGGTGCTTCATCTTCAAAAGTAAATGAGAAATTTGAAACTGAAAAGGATTTAATTGATCAGAAAAAGATCAATTCAAATTTAATTGTTTGTGAGAAAGATTCTTTGAAACTAAATGTTCAAAGACCCAAGACCAAGCAGGCTTGGGTCCCCCGAAAAATCTAATCTTTTACTTGATATGTGCAGGGAGCTTCAGCTGGCCCTGTGAGCAGTCTTTGGACTGTTGACAGTGGAGGTTCTGGTCACATGACAGGGGATTTATCGCTACTGTTTGACATAAGAAATATCAATGGCAGATACGTAGCATTTGCTAGGAATAAAGGAGGATACATTACTATGGAGGGTAGTGTGAGTAATGGTATAGTGAGTTTTGAGAAGATTTCGTACGTGAAGCAAATAGACTATAATCTGCTCAGTGTCAGTCAAATTTGTGATAAGCAGTTCTCTGTATTCTTAGATGACAAATCTTGCTACATTCTCAAACCAGGATACGTACTTCCAAAAGAGTGGGTAATGCTGAAAGCACCGAGAGTGAACAATCTGTACATTCTCGACATGTCAAAGGCCATGACAACCCAAGGTCAAGTCACGTGTTTCCTCTCCAAAGCTACTAAAAAGGAATCAATCATGTGGCATAGGAGGATGGGACACATTCACCTTAGAAAAATGAAACATCTGATGAAGAATGAACTTGTCGAAGGCGTAAATGTTAAACATTTCCATTTGAACGACAAGTGTGTGAGTTGCAAGAAAGGAAAGCAGCACAAGCAGTCCCACAAACCAAAGAAAGTCAATTCAGTTGAATTACCACTTGAGCGTTTGCACGTGGACCTATTCGGACCGATCAAGCGTAAAAGTCATGCTTGTGAATTGTACTGTCTTGTGGTTACCGATGACTATTCCAAATTTTCACGGGTTATGTACTTGCATCATAAGAGAGACACGTTTAACAATCTGAAGGTTCTGTTCACTCGACTAGAAAATGTCTATGGTCTAAAGATCAAGAGAATTAGGAGTGATAATGGGACGGAGTTCAAGAACGCACAGATGGATGCTCTTTGTGAAGGCAAAGGAATTCATCATGAATATAGTGCTCCGTACACCCCTCAACAGAACGGTGTCGCAGAACGTAAAAACAGGACTCTAATTGATGCGGCAAGAACAATGCTTGCGGATTCCAACCTTCCAGTAATGTTCTGGAATGAAGCCATTTATGCAGCTTGTTATACTCTCAATCATGTTTTAACAGTGAAGAAGTTTGGTTAAACTTCTTATGAGCAGTTGAACAGAAGAAAGCCGAACTTAGAGTATCTAGAACCGTTTGGAGCATCGTGTACAATGCTTAATCCATTTGAAAAGTTCGCACCAAAAGCTGAAGAAGGATTCTTTGTTGGATACGTAACCCCACTCAAACGGGTATTTAACAAACGAACTCGTCAGGTAGAGGAGTGGGCTAACGTTGATGTTCAACGGTATACTCAGAATGTGCATGGTAGCGGTCCAGACTGGATGTTTGATTACAAAGATTTCTTTGAATCATTCAATCTAGATAGCTTGGTTGAAGAGGCTGTATTACAATTATAATACGAGTGTGAAAATGCAGTGACATCACCGTTGGTGCGTCCGATCACCGTAACTCCTCAAACATCTTCTAATGATGCCAATGCTCCTGCAGCTGATGAAGAGGTATTTCAGGAAGCTTCCACAACTCTCAATTCATCAGAACCGGAAGATGATGATGATGTTACAAGTGAAGCTGTTCCAGATATTGCTACAGAGACACCTCTAGTGAACCCAAATCCAAATGGTGCTTCATCATCAAACCTGGGTAATGATCTTGATATGACAGAGAATTTGACTACTCAAACAGGAGTGCAAGTACCTGATTATTCGGAATCTCGGATACATCGTATTCACCCGCTCGAGCAAGTTATTGGTGATCCTGGTAGCAGTGTGATGACAAGAGGACAACTGAGGAATGCTAACTCACAAGAAAATCTTGGCGCTCTAGCCTTATATGCTAAAATTCAAAAGTCAGGTTGTTAGAATGACTGGTCTTTTGCTTGTTATGTTTCGCAGGTTGAGCCGCGGACATACAAGGATGCTCTTTTGGATGACGCTTGGGTAGAGGCAATGCAAGAGGAGTTATTGCAATTTCAGAAACTGGGAGTGTGGACACTGACAGATTTACCTCCAGGACGAAAAAAGATTGGAACAAAATGGGTGTAAGTGCTTAGGATCGTCTAATCTACAAAGAGATTGATCAAACAAGTTTGATTCAGGTGCGGAATCCCTGAATCAATCACAATAATGATAATCACACAATCAAAACACAGAAATCATCTTTCAAAGCTTTTTCTCATTCATAAACAACTTGAATTACACGTTTTAATAATGTTTACAATCAAATCTAACGTGAAAATAAGTTGACACAAACACTAGGGGGCGACACAAAATAGGAGGGAATAAAATGACAAACAACTAACTTTCAAAAAGTGCTTAACCTATTTATAGGCCTGCACATTCGCCCATATTGCATGGTCGAATGTGCAGGTTCGCCCAAACACCATGGGCGAACCAAGCAATACATTACAATCTAAACTACATTCGCCCCTAGTCTCTCCTTCGTACTCTTTCTTCTCCTTCGCACCTTCATAATCTTTCATGCGCCCACATTTACCTCCTTCGCCCGTTCGACAATCAACAAAACATATGTTAATATTAATCCAAAGCATTAGTCACACAAAATCCATCTACAAACTCCCCCTCGACTATTTCTTGGATTGTTTACGCTCTTGGTCCATTATCTTGTTCATTAGCTTTATGCGCAGTTGTTTCTTCTGTTCCAACGTCGTCACCTTTTCAAATACTTGTTTCGGCTTTTTCTTCTTCACTTCAGGAACTTCTTGAACTTTAACAAACTTGCCAAGCTTCTTATCGTAGTCGCATTCGGCATTAATGTCATGAGCAAAGCACAGAAATACCACACGATGGTATTTAATTGCTTGTTCAGCATCCTTCACATCGCTGAATATGGGATTGTAATACAACATAATGATGTCCTCATGTGAACAATTCACCAACCACATGGGATCAAATATGTGTATTTTCTTGAAACTCTTTTCACCATCCTTCAAAACTATCACAGCCTCTGCAATCTTCCAATCGTAATACCACCAGATAAAGTCTTTTGCAAAGTGTTGAGGAATCTGCAACAATGGAATGTGTTTCAACACTTTCGGTGGCTTGTACTTTAGAGTCACCTTGGGCAAACCAGTAATAGAATCAATGTCTTTCTTGTGAACAATCCGCTTCGGATACCGAGGAGCAAAAAGATTCCACTTCGTCCTGCTTTCTCTTGCCATTTTATCACCAAAGTAGGTAATGTGATCATTTGACGATCTAGTCAACTTATGTCGACAAATATCACGAATAGCCCAGTATGGGAAAGTCTTCAAATCATGAAATCTATCAAAATAGAGTATCCCCTTCTCCCACTTCACTGCAACACACTTCAACTGCTTTATAAACTTCCAACCCAACGCTTTTCCTTTAAACATTTCGTTGTGGAGTTTATAGAAGCTGCCCTGAATCTCTGCTTTCGGACAATTGGCTTCTTTCTCTTTTAGTTTCCTCAGTAACTCTTTCAAGCTGTCAGATTGTTCAAACTGTGGTTTATCATGCCCTTTGAACACTTCATCCATAAACTTATCACTCTTCTCTTTTGCAACACTACAAAAAAAGTAACCATTAGAGACTAACTTATCAAGGACTAATATATCAGTCTCGAATACTTAGTATCTAAGACTGATTTATCAGTTGCAAATAATATTAGGGACTGAATTTTATGTGACTGAAGTTGGTGACTAAACATCAGTCACTAATAGTTTGGTACCTTATTTGAGACTAAATTTCAGTCACCGATATTTTTGGGTAGTATAAGGTTTTGGTGGGAAACTTATTCACGGCTGAATTTCAGTCCCAAATGTGTCCCCTCTACAATGAGAAATGGCGCAAATGTATTGGCAACTAATATACAGTCTCTAATATCGAGTGGGCATATTAGAGACTGAAAATCAGTTCTTAATATACCAAAAAAGGAATGTATTAGGGACTTATATTTAACCTTGAAAGCATTTTATACATGATAAATATCAAAGACTAATATTTAGTGTCAATTTATTTGGCATAAATTATACCATATTAAGGAGTATATTTAGTCTTCGATTAGTTTTATAGATAAAAGAATCAGGGTTTGATATTCAGTCTTCAATAATCGATACACATTCTATCATTTTGAGGAAATATATCTAAGACTGAAATATCTGTCCTAATAATTAATGGAAGATACCGTATTAGGGACTCATAGTAGTCTTAAATGCCATTAGGGGTGTGCAACGGTTTAGAACCGGACCGAACCGACCTGAACTGGAACCGAACCAGAACCGTTTAGTGATAAATATAAGAACCGGAACCGAACAGTATAAAACCTACCGGTTCAGTTTGGAACCGACTTAAACGGTTCTCGTGTTAACGATTCTTGCCGGAACCGGTTGTCAATTAAATCAAAGGCAACTTTAGTAAACTAAAGTGTGGTGTCCTACTCATATTACGGACCTATGATACATGTTTAGAAGTGCACAATACCAACCGCATATATGCAATAATTGTAATTTTGACACTACAAATGATATGTGTCATGCATTCCTAAGGTCACATGTTATACTATATCATTGTCCGATACACATATAGGCCAACCTGTGCACTTTATAAATGAATTTGTAAGCGTTGATTCTCATTTTAAGCTATTTTCGTTCCCTTATTGTACTCCATATGTTTTTATAGAAATTACATAATTCAAATGGAACTTCTATTACAACAAGTTTGTTAGATATTATATAGTTAACATGACTCGAAAAGTATTCTTTATAAAGATTAAACTTGGTAATTGAAAATGTGGATAGTCGGTATACAAACTACTTGAAAAAGCCCACTAAATTAATAGGGTTTTAATATAATATTTAAAGTTTTAACCTAACCCGGTTCTAGCGGTTCTTTAAACAGAACCGCGGTTCTGAACCGAACCGAACCGGGAACCGTTTTCACCAAAATTTAAGAACCAAAACCAAACCCTAAATGCAATAATACGGTTCGGATCTAGCGGTTCTGCGTCGGTTCCTCGGTTCTAGTGGTTCCGAACCGTGAATTGCTCAGCCCTAAATGCCATTTGTATATGAAATGATTAAGGAATGATTTTCAATATCCTACATGCCATCGTGTAAGAAAATTTCTAAATTATAAAAAAAAAAATTAATTATCATTAATATTCGTGTATGCAATATAAGCCGTTTAATTCATGAATTGTAAATGGATTCTTAATTCCCGCCCCTTTAATATCAAAAAAATTCATTCCCCTTTTTATTCCCGCCCATTGTATTCCTGCTCCCAAATTGCTCTTAGGTATTCCTTCTCATATTTTCTCCTCAACTCCCAAGCGAACGAAATAGAGAGGTGAGTCTCTAATGGAGGTCCATTTTCCTACGAAAATTCCATCGGCATCCCAACCGCTTAGGAGTTCCCGGGTGAACCACAAAAACCGAAAGCAATCTTTTCTGTCGGTAGGTTTCGAGTTTAATTAGAAATCGAAGGTAAACTATTTCCTTGTTTGAAATCACTTATAGATGGAGAGATATCGTTTGGTTGAGTTTTAAGTATCTTTATTGTGTGTTAAACATCGTGCGAGTTGAAGTAAGCTTATTAATCTCGATTTGGCTGTAATTGTAAGTTTTTTATGTATAAAGAAATCGTGATTAGAAGTGGTTGATTGATAATGCCGTCTTTGCCAAATTTGTTCACTGATGGAATTCACCTTAATTATTTTTTTTTTAGTTTGAACTTGTTCCTTGATATGAAATGTTTTCTTTATGTTTTTGTAAAAACAGATGTGCCTAATTTGGTAGAAAATCATATTAATGTAGAGAAACTTATAGAAGGTAGTGGTAGTGTTAAAAATCACAACGTTGAAAGTAGGAGCTAAACTCTTTTTTACTAAATGAAGGTAAAATTTGCATGAACAATGTATCAATTTGACTGTGAAGTTTTTGTCCGTTCCATTTTGCATATTAGTACATGGTTATGTATGGCACTATATTCATGGATTGTCATGTACCATATAAATAATGACAAAACTGAATTTTACTTCTGGTGGAGTTTTCCTTTGAATCATTCCATGGATTGCATGCTAATATATTACCGTCTATTTTATTTTGCGCTCGTATCTATATTTTTGAAGATTTTTTTTTGGTATTTTGTTTGCTTACAATTTTGAGTTTCATATAATTGTTATTAACAAACCAAGTTTCCTATATATATTTTTCAGCAGATATCCAAAAGGAAAGGATGGCAACACACTGAGTTCAAGCACAGCGTTGCTAATTCCATTCTATATTTATTGCTAGGGTAAATTTTTGCATTTTTTCTACTTGAGTTATTTATCATTTACCACATCACCTCTAAAACATTTAGGTTATCTAAAATTACATGTTTCTTTATTGTGGTCATGTGATATGCTCGAAGAAATACTGGAATTCCTTACTCAAGGTGCATTCATCCAAAAATGATAGTGAACACCTACAAATTTTTTAGGTAGATGTTTCATATTTTATTTAAGGTTATGGTCTTGTATACTTAAATCCACTTTGACATACATCCACTTATTTTTATTTGTGAATTAGTTTTGTTGACACTATCTACTCTTTGGTTTATACAATTACAAGTTTTTAACACAATCCACCGATTTGTCAATGTTCATGGGGTCGTGGTGAGCTGTAAATAAAGAGTCGCGTCTAACTTGATACATTTTTCCCATGTTTTAGAAAAAAGGTACCGTATGCATCTATTTATTTAAAAGATCATGTTTCATTTTCATATTCTAGCTTGATATATTTAAGTTCAAGGCCTAACATATTTGTGCATTATCTTTCCTATGTTTCATAATGATTTAAGTTAACCACTTTGAGACATTTTGTAGTTAAGTGCTCTTTTTTATGAAGTACCTAGTGTTAGCTTCCTTGTTTTGCTAATTAAATAATCACATTTTTTTTCTATTTTATTTATGTAGGTGGAAAAGCCCAAAGAAGTCTACTGTTGAGTTATTATACATTACTTCTTGGAATGTTTCCTCATGAGTTTGTGTTTTCTTAGATTTAAGGAGATTTGTGAGCATGTACATTTTTTATTTGGATAACGAATTTGTAGAAAATATTGGTTTGGTTTGTTTCTACATATGTATTTGATTTTTGTACATCATTTAGGGACTAATTTGTGATTGAAAATGCAGTCTTCGATGTTTTGTTCTCTAGTAGTGAGTGACTTTTAGTCTTTAAAGAGACTACAATAAAATAGTATTTGAGATTATGTTTTAGTCTCTAAAACAAACATATTAAGGACTGACGAAGCATGGTATCATAGACTGTATCCAGTCTCTAAAATTTTTTATTATAGACTGAATAAACATGAAAACACAAACCTAATGACATGTATTAGGGACAAATGACATGGTTTAAAGAACTGATTATCAGTCTTTAAAGAAATGCATTGTGGATTGATATATTGTAGTATCAAAGACTGATTTTCAGTCACGGAAAAATTGTATCTAGGACTGATATTATGTGGTACTAACACACAAATTTAGAACTGAATTTATATGTATTCGGGACTGAATGTTAGTTTCTGTTGGTGCCATGCAATAGAGACTGATGTTCAGTTACAAAAACCACTATCTAGGACTAGATATCTGCCACTGACTGGGGACTGGCAAAATCAGTCCTAAATAACCATCAGGAACTGATTTGGATGTATTAGAGACTGATTTTTTAGTCCTAGATAACCATTTTTTTTGTAGTGCAAGTTTCTCGGCTTCTTTTAATAGCTCATCAGTGAATGCAGCAAATCCAGAGTCTTTATCTTTCTTGAAGTACTCTGGATACTCTTCACTAGTGATATCTTCTATTTCAATCTCCTCTAATGCAGGTACGTCACGATCATCAGAATGATTCCCAGCTTCCTTTTCAAGTAGATTAGGAATCTGGTCATCAGCTAATAGTTCTTCCAACGTTTTACCAACCTGCTTTGCCAATCCTTCAAGAATCTCCTTTGACACTGCCGCAGAAACTTCACCATCTTCTAAATCTGGATCGTTATAATCCAATTCAAGCATCCTGTCACTAGATTCAAAGATCTCAGAGAATCTGCTGGTCATGTCGATCATCCAGACTCGATCAGTTAACATCTGGCTATACATCTGTTTATCTTTATCAGACAATGACTTCAGCTTTTCATTCTAGAAGATCGTATCATCATCAACCGATCCTCCAGGAGCTTTAGAACTGGATTCACCTCCTTTTCCATATTCACGTTTCTCATACTTGTATTTATCTGTATCATCATCATCATCATCAAATGCAGAGCTGCTTCCATCACCAGATTCATCATTCGAACCATCATCATCTCCATCATCCTTCTTCTTTTTAGGAGCCTTTCCAGCATCTTCATCAAGATCCTCATCATCCTCCTCCTCATTATCAGACAGTTCGTAATCAACCTGCTCCTCATCTTGATCTTTATCCTCCACACCTTCTTTCAATTGAGGAGCTCTAGAGTATAAATCTTTAATCGTATTATCCATGCTTTTATTACTCTCTTTTAGCGTCTTATTCTCTTCCTTCAAAGCTATAAACCTTATGGTGTTTCTTTGCTCATGTTTTTACAGTTTCTTATTATCCTTCTGCAACCGTTTAATCTTCTTTTTTAGCTCTTCATTGTTCTCATGTGATGTAACAACGACATCCAACATCTTTGAGTCGTTCTTTCTCAATTGATCTATCTCTGTCTACTGCTTATTTATAATATTCATCATCTCAGTAAGTTTCCGGTTAACAGTGTTCATCACAGTACTATCCACTGTAACCTTTTGAGTAGGAACTTCAGTAACTTCAGGCAGTTTACCCTTCTTCAACTTCTTCAGTACATTATCCAATGCATCGTTAAAAGAGTCAACAGGTAAATCAGCTCCCTGTTCAGTACTGGAAGTGGTTGTGGATTTCTGCTTCTTAGAAGCTGGAGCAGCAACCGGTGATTTCGAGCTTGAAGAAGGAGGCAACTTCTTTCCTGCTACTAATGATTCAATCTCTCTAGCTCGTTTCTCTGTGGGCTTTAACACCTTTTCTTTCTTCTTGAATTGGGGTTTCTTTGGTTTCTCCCCCTGAACTGGCGAACCAGGAAAATCTCTTGCTCCCAAACCTAATCCCTCATCCTCCTCATCTAAGTGAATAGGGCTCTTCATTCTCTGTTCCTCCACTGATCTGTTTAAACTAGCAGACTCACCAGCCACAGTGGCCTTGGGCGTGGTAGTCTTTACAGTCTCAGTCTCAGAATCCCAATGTTCATCCTCTAGCGTCTCTTCAAAATCGACTGACGCTTCATCAACAAGGTGTAAACCTTTCTTAGTCATGCTCTTGTGCCTTCTCGACACTTTCTTCTTCTTTGCAGGCTCAGTCTCAGGAACAACTTCAAACCTGATCTCTTTCTCTTTACCTTTGCCACTCTTTGCTCCTACATTAACAACTTGACGCTTTCGCTTTGCCTCAGGATCAACAGGATGTAATGGATTGTCTTCGTCCGATGCACTGTCAGCATGCCTTACCTCATCTTTACCAGGATCCACATAATCAATCCTAGCCAAATGACCAAATAAACGTCTAACAGGTGGTCGTTCATTCACCGACAAGCCTTTATAAGCCTTCATTCTTGCCAATGTATTAATGGACATATGCTCTTGAACTATGATCTGCTTCGGATCCCTCTTCAACTCCTTATACTTGTGATCAAATATCATCTGAAGGAATCTAGGATATAACAAAAACTTCAAATTCCTCGTACCTCTAACAGGTTCCAATAAATGTTCCATAAGCATCCCTAATACGTTGAACGGTTTGTTCAATATCAGTGCAACCATCATCGAGCTAATACTCTTCCTTATCAAATCATAACCTCCTGCTGCTGAACCAAAGACATGAATCATGACGTGTGCCAAGTACTTGAATTGGGGACAAAGCTTTCCCTTGTGTAACGAACCATCAGTAATCGGCCCGTTATACATCATCCTTAGAAAGCATTTCCTCTGTTCAGTAAAGCTAAGTTCTCTGGGATCAGTCTTTTCATCTTCAAGCATCAAAGCTTCCCTGATATCATTCTCTGAAACAATAACCAATTTTCCTTGAATCTTGCTAACCAGAGATGATTCACACTCCCAGAAATCCATCTTCGCGTTCGTCCAGAACTCTTGTAGCAAGTCTCGGTAGATAATAGCAGGTGTAGCTATTGCATCTATCACTCGACTTCTCTTTAGAAACTCGATAATCCCTGTAAACTCGGTGTGCTTCTTCACGTCCCCAAGATATGCACAACAATTATGCGCATTCTTGAACGGCAAAAGCTCTTCCTTTCCTTTCTCAGCAGCTTGTGCAGATGATCCAGCTTGTTCAGTAGTTCTTTCCTGTTTAGACATGGTTTATACTGCAAAACAAAACAAGTAAACATGTTAGAAATCGACAAAATAAACAAAAGTTGAACTCTAAATTCGCCCAAACGAAGGTACGAATGAGAGATTTTGGGTACGAATGTGAAGTTTTAAGGGTTCGAATGTGATAATCTTTGAATAAATGTTTCATTCGCCCGTTTGAACTTCATTTGCCCAAACAAAACATCTCCTTCGCCTAGTTTTGCACGTTCGACCGTTGGAAAAGGGTGAAGGTGACTGTTCTTCAATTCAAATTTCAATTTTGAAAACCAGTGGATTTTAACTTGTCATTTTGATTCATTAGGCACCTAAAACCACCGATTAATGTTTCCTAGTCATCAATTACATCAGTTTTTCATTGATTTATTGTATTATTTCAAAAACTAGGGTTTATTGGTTTTAAAACAATCGATTATGCCAACTGATGATGTTTAATCCTTAGTTTTTGCATAATCTCCCCCTAAAACATTCAATCAATGAATCCCTATCAAAACTAAGATCAATTATCATCAATAAATCCATGTTTAATGGCAGTTAGGGCTTGGACTGAAATGTAGTGATTAAACATTCAACACTTGATGTTAACCTGTAAAAAATGAGTGCAAAATGATCAGCACGAAGAGACGAACACAATGGTATGGTGTAAAATCACAGAGCAACAAGTGGACATGAAATCAGAAATTTTGAAAAAATTTTGTAAGGGGTCGAATGAGCAGAGAAGGCTATATATAGGCTGCTCATTCGCCCGTTCACCCTGGTCGAATGAGAAGCTTTTGTCTCCTTCGCCCCTAATTAAAGGTGCGAATGAAATAAAAGGATTCGAAAGAGAAAACAACTTAAGAACTCTCACATTCGCCGAAAATGAAACGTTCGAATGAACAAGAAATTCCTCCTTCGACCCAAGCGAATGGGCGAAGGTGAATTTGGAATTTTGAAAATTTTACCAAATCTCAAAATAGAGTCCCGTTCAAAATATTTTCCAACTTTTAAGCATCCGACAATCATATTTTCTCAGTTCAAGATATCAAAGCTCAAATGGTTCATCAAGGTTTAGAAAATCGTCATCAACCACCATCAGCTATCAAAAATAAGATAGAAATGTAAAATCTTTTTGGATTTTCTAAAGTTTATGTTAAAACACACCTAAAATCTTTTTGAGTTTTTCAATTTTTGACGAGAAAATAAAATGCAGAAATGCAAAGATAAAGTAGTAAATGTTTTGTGATTTCCGATAAAGGGATCATATCAGTCATTGAGAAATCTGATCACACCGTTGATCTTTTTAATTATAATCATTAAAGACAATGTGTGATCTGGCAACTGCTGATATTGTGATCCACATAAACTCGCATGCATACTTTTATGCAGTGCTTTAGACTGATATGATTATGTATAGTAGAAACATAATTATCTGTGGTTCCCGCGCACACGACATACTCCCGTATCAAGAAGTAAATGCACAAAGACTCATTGTAAAGCGTGATTATGCTTTTGTCGTCTGTATTTTACCAGGTATAATGCATAGAGGTATACAGGTCAGCAAATTAATGCAGCAAAGTAACATGTGCACTCTACCAGGTTGAGGACTGATATCAATCATGATTTGCATCAGTGATTAATACGATGTAATAGATAATCTTTGATTATCATAAAACATGGAAAGTTCCTCAATTCGGTAACTTTAGGATTTGGCATAAAGCTCTTTTATAAAGACACCCTATCTGATCTAGATCCGTAATGACTTACAGCAGAATATCAGAGAGGCTATCCCCAGACAACTAATAACATAACGACCCAAAACCTCCGAGTTTTGTACAAATACCCTATCAAACAAAATTACGGTACTAAGACCATATGCCAATGAGGAGTTCATCCACACATCAATTCGTTTGATATGTATATATCAGGCACGCAGTTATAGGTCTACGAAGCCTATCAGCACATCGCACAGACTCAGACACACGCCCTATATAGCATTACATTTCTTAGAATGTGTCAGATCCCCACTGATGTACTATCATTTCCCCTTTTTCTCCAGGAAATCATTTTTGGTTTTTCTGATTTTTATAAGTTTTTGAATTTACTGTTCCCAAGGATAAGCTGGAGCATTTCAAATATGTGACTGCCCAGATATCGTATGTTCACAGAAATCTGACGGCGTTAATCTAAGGGAAGAAGATATAGCAGTCAGCAAAGAAATTTTCTAATTTTTATGGATTTTGAAATTTTTCAATGTTTTTGGATTTTCGAATTTTTCTGAAAAACATTAAAAATTAAACTAAAAAGCGATAAACTGAGGTGGTGATCAGTCTTGTTTTTCTTTAATACCATTAGCTTTCAAAAGATATTCAAATCTCGATTTATCAAAAGCTTTGGTAAAAAGGTCTGCGCGTTGGTAATCAGTGTGGATTTTGACCATATCGATCAACTCGTTAGCATAACAATCACGGATAAAATGGTATTTAATCCGGATATGTTTAGCCTTTGAGTGATTTACTAAGTCTTTTGTTAATGCGATTGCGGCTTCATTATCACAGTAAATAGGGGATTTAAGAAATTGCAAACCGTAGTCCACCATCTATTGTTGGATCCAAAGAACCTGTGAGCAGCAGCTCGATGTTGATACGTATTCTGCTTCACATGTGGATAATGCAACTGCGGTCTGTTTCCTGCATTGCAAGGTCAACTCCAATCCCGTGATTAGGTTGTATTGGGGTATCCATCGGCTTTGAATCATCCATCTGGAATCGGCTCAAGACTTCAGAAACGTATTTCGTCTGGCGAATAAAGATCCCTGTTGGTCTTTGTTCCACCTGCAAGCCTAGGAAAAATTGCATCTCTCCCATTGCGCTCATCTCGAACTTTTCCTGCATAACACTTTCAAATTCTCTGCACAGAAGTTCGTTAGTAGACCCAAATATAATATCATTAACATAAATCTGGACTAGAAGCAAGTCTTCGCCTGTTCGTTTAGTGAACAGTGTGCAATCTACCAAACCTCGCTTGAATCCTTTTGATAGAAGATACGTGCTCAGCTCCTCATACCATTGCCTTGGAGCTTGGTGCAACCCGTAGAGAGCTTTGTTCAATACATAGACCTTATCCCGGTGAATAGGATCTTCAAAGCCTGGTGGTTGACCTACGTATACTTCCTCCTTGACCACATTGTAAAGAAATGTGCTCTTGACATCCATTTGATACACCTTAAATTTCTTGTATGATGCAAACGCCAGAAACATTCGGATTGCATCTAAGTGTGCAACCGGTGCATAGATCTCGTTGTAATCGATTCCCTCCACTTGATGAAATCTTTGTACAACCAAACGAGCTTTGTTCCTTACGATCACTCCTCTATCATCCTTTTTGCACTTAAAACCCCACTTCGTTCCAATCTTCTTTCTTCCCGGGGGCAGATCTGTCAGTGTCCAGACGCCAAGTTTCTGAAACTGCAACAACTCCTCTTGCATTGCTTCTACCCAAGCGTCGTCCAAAAGAGCATCCTTGTAAGTTCGCGGCTCTACCTCCGAAACATAACAAGCAAAAGACCAGTCATTCTGAAAACTAGATTTTTGTATTTTAGCATATAAAGCAAGATTTCCAAGGTTTTCTGGTGAGTTTGCATTCCTCAATTGACCTCTTGTCATCACACTGCTACCAGGATCACCAATAACTTGCTCGATCGGGTGAATTCTATGTATCCGAGATTCCGGATAATCGGGTACTTGGACTCCCGTCTGAGTAGTAAAGTTTTCTGCTGAAACCATATCATTACCCACATTCGATGTTGAAGCACCATTTGTAGTTGGGTTCACTGGTGGTGTCTCTGTAGCATGATCTAAGATAGCTTCACTTGTAACATCATCGTCGTCATCTTCTGATTCTGATAAATTCAACGTTGTAGAAGCTTCTTGAAATACCTCTTCTTCAATGACAGGAACATTGGTATCATTAGAAGCTACTTGAGGATTCACGGTAATCGAACGCACTAACGGTGAAGTCACTGCATTTTTGACCTCGTAATATAAACGTAGTACAGCCTCTTCAACCAAGCTATCTAGGTTGAATGATTCAAAGAAATCTTTACAATCAAACATCCAGTCTGGACCGCTTCCCTGTAAGTTCTGAGTATACCGTTGAACTTCAATGTTAGCCCACTCCTCGACTTCACGAGTTCTTTTGTTGAATACCCGTTTGAGCGGGGTTGCATATCCAACAAAGTATCCTTCCTCAGCCTTTGGTGTGAACTTCTCAGATGGATTAAGCATAGTACATGGAGCTCCAAACGGTTCTAGATACTCTAAATTCGGCTTTCGACGATTCAACAGCTCATAAGAAGTTTTGCCAAACTTCTTCACCGTTAAAACACGATTAAGTGTATAACAAGCTGCGTAAATTGCTTCGTTCCAGAACATTACTGGAAGATTTAAGTCCGCAAGCATTGTCCTTGCCGTTTCAATTAGAGTCCTGTTTTTACATTCCGCGACACCGTTCTGTTGTGGGGTATACGGAGCACTATATTTATGATGAATTCCTTTGTTTTCACAAAGATCGTCCATCTGTGCATTTTTAAACTCCGTCCCATTGTCACTCCTAATCCTTTTGATCTTGAGACCATAGATATTTTCCAGACGAGTGAACAGAACCTTCAAATTATCAAACGTGGCCCTTTTTACAACTCATACACTTGTCATTTAGGTGAAAATGTTTGAAGTTCACGCCTGTGACAAGTTCATTTTTCACCAATTGATTCATTTTTCCGAGGTGAATATGTCCCATTCTCCGGTGCCACATAATGGATTCTTTTTCTGTAGCCTTGGAGAGGAAACACGTGACTTGGCCTTGGGTGGTCATGGCTTTTGACATATCGAGAATGTACAGGTTGTTCACTCTCGGCGCCTTTAACATCACCCACTCTTTCGGTAATTCAAAACCCGGCTTGAGTATGTAGCAAGATTTGTCGTCAAAGTACACAGAAAATTGTTTGTCGCATATCTGGCTGACACTCAACAGATTGTAATCTATCTGCTTCACATAAGAAATTCTCTCGAAGCTCACAATTCCATTGCTCACACTACCCTCCATGGTAATATAGCCTCCTTTGTTCCCTGCAAACGCTACATAACCTCCATTGATGTTTCTAATATCAAACAGTAGCGAAAGATCCCCAGTCATGTGGCCAGAAGCTCCACTGTCAACAATCCAAAGACTGCTCATAGGGCCAGCTGAAGCTCCCTACACATATCAAGTAAAGAAGTTAGATTTTTCGGGGGACCCAAGCCTGTTTGGTCTTGGGTCTTTGAACAGATTGTTTCAAAGAGTCAGTTTTCTCACAAACATTTTCATTTTTATCAATCTTTTTCTTATCACACAAATCTTTTTCTTTCTCAGACTTCACATTTTGTGAAGTTGTAGCACCCTCAGAACCCTTTGATGACCAAGATTATTCAGTCCGTTTCAAGATCCGGATCTGAGATTTTGAGGTCTCAGCCGGTTTCTTTACTTCATCCTTTAACGATAGCTTCTTGGTTACCTTCTCTGATTTAACAGAGACAGGTCCAACTGCTGGTTTGACATTAGGTTTAACAGGTACCTTTTTGTTGTCAGCAGTTGCGTTCACCATTGGTTTCTTCAATTGTTTCTCAGTGGCTATCCGGTTGCTTCTATCATAAGTCATCGGATGATTTTCCCTCCTTTTGAAATAGTTGTTTTGGTTATAAAAAGGTGCTGGCTGAGGGAAAAACTGTCTCTGTGGATAACTGTGATTATCAACCGGACAATCATACTTTTGCTTCATCTCCACCTCGTGCCTCTTGTGTCGTACATACGGGCAGTTGGCAAGTAAATGCCCCCTTTCCCCTCACTTAAAACACGCACGGTACTCTTCATAGTTTTCTTTGATGTTCGACTTAGAATAACTAGCAATGGGATATTGATCAACCATACACTGTCTTCTTAAACTCTCAGGAGCGGGGTCCTTTGAGTAAGTCGGCTTAATAAAAGTATTTGATTTGTCTGTTGGTTTAACAAATTGTGTGACATTGACCTTTGGGTCTTTAGGAATATCCGAATGAATTTTCTTAAAAATGGCTGGAGGAATATATTTTGTTTATTCATGTTTCGGGAACCAAATGGTACTTTCCTGCCAGATCTTTTCAATTTTAGAATAATTTTCAAATTGAATAGGATATTCTTCATCAGACATGATCTTATCGGAGCCTTGCATCCGATAGAAAACTTTGACAGGTTTATCACACGATTCATTTTTCACTTCATTTGACTTTTCAACTTTCTTTTCAATTTTCTTCTCAACTTTCTTTTCAACAGACTTAACAACATTCTTTTCAACATTCTTAACAACTTTCTTCTCAACTTTCTTATCAACATTCTTTACTGATTGATTCTTTCTGTGAGCGTTAGCCATGGGATGGACAATCTGAGATGGTGAAACCGGTTCAGTAGTGATGATGTGATTTTCATCAGGAATATCACTTACTTTTTCAACAACCGTCTCAGACTGTTCATCCTGTTCATCAGAATCATCAGTAGCAACCACACCTTCATTGTTTCCCATAACTGGTCTAACATCAAAATATGGGTCTCCGACACTGGATGTGTTGGACTCGTTATCCGATGTAGAGTCAGATTTGACTAAGCTCTCCGGTGCTATTGCATGCAAATTATGGTTTTCAAACAACACTGGAGCTGGGACAGCTTTGTAGTTTGCACTACACGACTGTGAAGGCTCTTCTATAATGTGGTCAACAACATAAGCGATGTGCTTATAACTCTCCAGCTTTTTATTAACTTTCTCTGCAAAGCACTTGATGGTGGCCATTTCCAATTTTGTGTTTTATAAATCATTGATATAGTTATTTATGGCCATTTGTTTTAACGACAAAGTCTTTTTCAATTCAGACACATCTTTCTTATACCCATCAAGTACTCTGTTAAACTCTTTTGATTCTTCCTGATATAATTGACAGTTGATTTTTGCACTCTCAAGTTGAACCTTGAGTTGCTTATTTTCATCTATCAATTTATCACAAGCATTGCATTGGTTAACACAAGTTGAATTAGAATTTACAGTAGATTCAGTACTTACCTGTTTGGGAGGTTCTGTCATGGCCATCAGTGCAAAGTGTGCTTCCTTCCCAGCAAAAAACTTGGAATAGTCAATTCTGGTGCAAGCATCATCCACTATGCATGATTTCCTTGTCATCAAGAAGTCAACTTCAGCAAGCAACTGATCAATGTCATCATCTAGTGAGTTGACACTGGATTCAGAGTCAGAATCACTCTCCTCATCAGAATAAGTAAAATCAAACTGTTCTGGAATATCAGCAACCGTATCCATAACCATTCCAGACTTCTTTTCTTCAACATCAACATTCATCTCCTCATTCAACTCTTCAATCTTCAACTCACTCATCCTCTCAGACACAATCTCTTCTTCAACCTCCACCGGTTCATCCAAGTTCATCTACTGTGCCATACAAGCCACATTACCAGCTGTAATTTCTTCCACACCCAACTGCATACCGGTCCAATCAAAACCCTCATCCTTCTGTATCACCAAAGCTTGATTTGGGTTCTCGGTTTGGGTTTGTGTGTTTGGTGTAGAAATGGGAATGATTGTTCGGTTTGAGTTCTGTTGTGTTTGGTTTTGGTTTTGTGATGTGGATTGTCTAGCATTGTTATTTTGTTGGTTATTTTGGTGGGTTTTAAAGTTGTTGTGAGGTTGAAAGCTTGAAATGTTGTTGGAACTTTGGTATGATACTTGATTTTTGTTTTGAGTTTGACGGTTTTGGTATGTAGAGTTGAATGGATTTCGATTACCTTGTTGTGCTGGCTGTGTGCACTCTCTTTTAAAATGACCTTTTTCACCACAGTTGAAGCAAGTTACTTTGGCTTTGTTGAAGCCATAAGTGGTGTTAGGACAAGTTGAAAGATCCGTTCTCCCGGTCTTCTGAATAAAATCAGTGGCTCTTCTCATGATACTTACAAAAGCCCACTGTATATCCATCAATTCCATCTCTTCCTTGTCGATCTGTGCATAGTCCTCATTAGGCAAATTGTTGTTCCCAATTTGACTAGCAACCAGACCATTGTATGATGCTACCATCGCTGAAACTAATGCTACATGTTGTTGAGCAATCTCAACAGTAACATTGTTTAGATTTGAAGTCTCCAACACAATCGGGCTTTGGTTAGGTTGCCTTTGGTTAAGTTGCATTTGGTTCATTTGAGGGTTGTAAGGTTGTTGTTGTTGAGGTTGGCTAGCAGAATAACATGTTGCTTGCTGCATGGGTGAGAATGGCGGAATATAAGAAGTTGTTGGATATGATGGTGAGGTATATGAAGATGTTTGAGCAAGGTAATTGATTGGTTATTTGGGTGGTTCAACAATGTTAGATACGCACGCGATGTGTGGAGCAACATTGGTAGTAGAACTGGAAGTAGAATGGGAAGAAGATGTACCACCAAGATAAAGTTCCGGATTCTGAGGAATTTGAGCCCTTTTTGCTTTCCTCTTCTCTTCCATCTCCTTGTTTTCCAGTTTCTGTATAAACTCATTGATCGTCCAATACTGGTACGCATCCTTCTCTTTCAACACCTCAATATGCTGGTTCCAATACGGTGGCAATGCATCGGCAAACTTGTCCACCAATTCGGACATAGGTATGCTAATCTCATAGCTTGACAGCTCTATGAGTAAGTGGCAATACCTTGGAACCAATTCTTTCAATGTCTCGTTACCCATGTAACTAAAATTCTCAAACTCTTTGCGAAGCTCCTCCATCCTTAGCTTCCTAGTCTTCTCATTTCCATCATGCCTGTTTCTCAACATGTCCCACAGCTGCTTAGAAGTTGTGCAAGAACCAAACTGATACAGCAAATCAGTGTTGATAGCTTGGGACAATTGAGAAAACACCTTTTTCTCAATAGCAAACTTTTTCTTTTCATCATCTGCTAGATTCTCCAAAGGAATAGGCTCTCCCGTGTTCTCCAAGATCGGAGCAACATAGCCTTTCGCAATCATCTGCCATGCCTCAGTTCCCTCTAAACCCATACCCTCCAAATGGATCTTGAATTTAGTCTTCCACGTGTTGTAGTCGACCATCTCCATAAGCTTAGGTGGTCGGTTTCTACTCCCAGATGACAAGTCTTGAATAAGCATTGATATGGCATTAGTCGTCTGTGTGTGAACCACTGCTGCTGTTACTCCCCAATAGTCGCCAATCGGTTAAGGTTGTGGTTGCGCAACGTGTTGAGGAATAGTACTAGTCATCGCCATATAGTTGATAGATTGTGATGGTTGACTAGATTTTTGGGCAGCAACCGACCAAGGATCCATGGTTGTTTGTTGTTGTGGTGTCGTGTTAGGTCGTGGTGTAGTCGGAAAGTTCCACATCTTGATCTGAAAATGTTTAAACACGAAAAGATTAGAAATGTTTAAAACAGATTTCTCCTTCGTATGAGTCGAGTGGTCGAATGAGAGAAAATGTTCTCCTTCGACCGTTTAAAATGATACGAATGAGAAATATGACAAACACAAATCACTTTCGACCGTTTGACTCTCTTTCGACCGTTTGATTTCTCCTTCGACCGTTCGAATGGTCGAATGAACACCAATACACTAACAAACTCTAGGTTCGACCACTTAAAAAACCACCTTCGACCAAAAATCCTTTGGCTCGACCGTTTAACACACACATTTGCCCATTTCTCCCTAGGTTCGACCCTGCACTTTCAAAAACGGTTATGCTTTGAAAATCAGTTGATTTTGATCAAATTTTTCAAAAGTTGAAAGAATTTGATGATTTTAATCAGGTTTTGATTCGGATTTGATTTGGAACAAATTTATCAAAGAGAATTATCCATTTTATCCATGAAAACAAGCTCTAATCAATCAATTTATCACCAATTCAGTTTTATCAATGAAAACAGAAAGTTTTTGATCAAAATGGGGTCCAAATCTGCTGTAAAATTATCAAATTGTGGTTGTTTGATCCATAATGGCTCTGATACCACTTTGTAAGTGCTTAGGATCGTCTAATCTACAAAGAGATTGATCAAACAAGTTTGATTCAGTTGCGGAATCCCTGAATCAATCACAATAATGATAATCAAACAATCAAAACACAGAAATCATCTTTCAAAGCTTTTTCTCATTCATAAACAACTTGAATTACACGTTTTAATAATGTTTACAATCAAATCTAACGTGAAAATAAGTTGACACAAACACTAGGGAGAGACACAAAACAGGAGGGAATAAAATGACCAACAACTAACTTTCAAAAAGTGCTTAACCTATTTATAGGTCTGCACATTCGCCCATATTGCAAGGTCGAATGTGCAGGTTCGCCCAAACACCATGGGCGAACCAAGCAATACATTACAATCTAAACTACATTCGCCCCCTAGTCTCTCCTTCGTACTCTTTCTTCTCCTTCGCACCTTCATAATCTTTCATTCGCCCACATTTACCTCCTTCGCCCGTTCGACAAGCAACAAAACATATGTTAATATTAATCCAACGCATTAGTCGCACAAAATGCATCTACAATGGGTGTTTAAATGTAAAAAGGATGACAGAGGAGTGATTGTTAGGAACAAAGCTCGATTTGTCGTACAAGTCTTTCATCAAGTGGAAGGATTCAATTATAACGAGATTTATGCACCGGTTGTACGCTTAGAAGCTATCCGCATGTTTCTAGCGTTTGCATCTTATAAGAAATTCAAGGTGTATCTAATGCAAGTTAAAAGCGCGTTTCTTTATAGTGTGGTCAAGGAAGAAGTTTACGTAGGTCAACCACCAGGCTTTGAGGATCCTATCCACCGAGATAAGGTCTACGTTCTAAACAAAGCTCTCTATGGGTTGCACCAGGCTCCACGACAATGGTATGAGGAGCTGAGCACGTATCTTCTATCCAAAGGATTCAAACGAGGATTGGTAGATTGCACACTGTTCACAAAACGAACAAGAGATGACTTGCTTCTAGTGCAAATTTATGTTGATGACATTATTTCTGGTTCTACTAATGAACTTTTGTGCGGAGAATTCGAAAAAGTTATGCAAGAAAAGTTCGAAATGAGTGGACCAAAGATGCAGTTTTTCCTAGGCTTGAAGGTGGACCAAAGACCAACGGGAATCTTTATTCACCAAACCAAATACGTTTCTGAAGTCTTGAGCCGATTCCAGATGGATGATTCGAAGCTGATGGATATCCCGATACAACCTAATCACGGGATTGGTGTTGACGCTAAGGGGGAGCTGACTTATCCTTTTACATACAGAGCTATCGTCAGATCTCTGATGTACCTCACCACATGCAGACCAGACATAATGTTTGCCACATTTCTTTGTGCATGTTATCAATCGAAGCCGAAACAGAGTCATTTAGCAGTTCTCAAACGTATCCTTAGATATCTGAAGGGTTGTCCGTCGAGAGGACTATGATACCCTAATGATGATATTTTTGACCTAATTGCTTTTAGTGAAGCAGATTGGGGACGCTGTGACAAAGACAACAAATCCACAATAGCTGGATGTCAGTTTATGGGGAGCAGGCTCGTGACCTGGCAATGCAAGAAACAAACTGCAGTCGCCTTATCAACATGTGAAGCAGAATACGTCTCAGCATCAATTGCATTAACAAAAGATTTAGTCAATCACTCAAAAGCTAAACATATCCGGATTAAATATCATTTTATCCGTGATTGTTATGCAAAAGAGTTGATCGATATGGTCAAAATCCACACTGACTATCAACATGCAGATCTTTTTACCAAAGCTTTTGATAAATCAAGATTCGAATATCTTTTAAAAGCTAATGGTATAAAAGAAAAACAAGAATGATCATCACCTCGGTTTATCGCTTTTTAGTTGTAGTTTTTATTGTTTTTCAGAAAAATATAAAAACCCAAAAATATGTTTTTCATTTTAGGGGGAGTTTATTTTCAGAAAAATCAAAAATATTGAAAAATTCAAAAACCCATAAAAATTAGAAAAATCCAAAATGATTTCCAGGAGAAAAAGAGGAAATGATAGTACATCAGTGGGGATCTGACACATGCTAAAGAAGTGTAATACAATATAAGGCGTGTGTTTGAGTCTGTGTGATGTGTTGATAGGCTTTGTAGACTTATTACTGCGTGCCTGATACATACATATCAAACGAATTGTTGTGTGGATGAACTCCTCATGGGCATATGGCCTTAGTACCGTAATTTCGTTTGATAGGGTATTCGTACAAAGTTCGGAGGTTTCGGGCGTTATGTTATTAGTTATCTGGGGATAGCCTCTCTGATCTTCTACTGTAAGTCATTACGGGCATAGATCAGACAGGGTATCTTTATCAAAGAGCTGTAAAGCCAAATCCTAAAGTTACCGAATTGAGGAACTTTCAATGTATGACGATAATCAAAGATTATCTAATAGATCGTATCCAATCATTGATGCAAATCATGATTGATATAGGCCCTCAACCTGGTAAAGTGCACAAGTTACTTTGTAGCATTGAATTGCTGACCTGTACACCTCTGTGCCTCATACCTTGTAAATTACAGATGACGAAAGCATAATCACACGTTACAATGAGTCTTTGTGCATTTATTTCTTGATACGAGAGTATGTCGTGTGCGTGGGAACCACAGACAATTGAGTTTATATTATAAATAACCGTATCAGTCTAAAGCACTGCACAACAGTCTGCATGTGAGCTTATGTGGACAACAATATCAGCAGTTGCCAGATCACACATTGTCTTTAATGATAATAAATCAAAAGATCAACGGTGTGATCAGATTTCTCAATAACTGATATGATCCTCTTACTGGAAATCACAAAACAGTTACTCTTTTATCTTTACATTTCTGCATTTTACATTTCTCGTCAAAAATACAAAACTCAAAAAGATTTTAGGTGTGCTTTTAACAAAAATTTTAGAAAATCCAAAAGATTTTACATTTCTATATTCTTTTGATAACCGATGGTGGTTGATGATGATTTTCTGAAACTTGATGGACCATTTGAGTTTTATCATCTTTAAAATAAGAATTAATGAATGTTGGATGCTTAAAAGTTGAGAATAATATTGAACGGGACTCGATTTTGAGATTTGGTAAAAAGATTAAAAATTCCAAATTTCATTCGCCCCTTCGATGGGTCGAATGTGGAATTTTGCTGTTCATTCGCACCTTCAAACGGTTGAATGTGAGTGTTCTTATGTCTGGTTGTACATTCGAACCATTTTTCTTTCTTCGAACCTTTAAATAGGGTCGAATGTGGAAACATTTTCACTTTCGCCCATGTAAAAGGGTCGAATGTGGAGCCTATATATACCCATCTGCACTTTCGACTCGTCATTTCAAAATATGTTTCAAATTCTGAGATTAAGACCCCTTGTTGCTCGTATTTTTAAAATCATATCAATGTGATCTTCGTCTACTACTGATCATTTTTAGCCATTATTTGCAGGTTATCATCCATTATTCATTTCAGAATCAATGATTATGTGTTCGAACCATAAACTGGATCAAAACATGGATTATTGACTGTTATAAGGACAATTGTTGATAGGGATTCATTGTTTAAGTGTTTTACGTGGAGAGGATATCAAAATCCAGGGTTAACAAACAACATATTAGTTGATTGTTTAATCAAAACCTTCAAACCCTAGATTTTAGGGAAAAACACTTAAAAACACACAAAATCATGTTAGAAGCCTTACAAATCAAAATGGCATGTTAAAACACACAAAATCAAAATCTGCAAATTTTGAAGATGAACAGCCATGTTCGACCACTTCAAAAGGGTCGAATGTGACTTTTTGGTCGAATGTACCATGTTCAAACGGTCGAAAGTGGATAAAAATGGTCGAATGTACATTTTTTTTAAAAAAAAACTGCTTTTCACATTCGAACCTTATTTCCACATTCGAACCCCATTTCCTACATTCGAACCCATGACTAGTCGAATGTGGAATTCCAAAAACAAAAATTTTCAAATTTTGAATATTTTTTCCGTTTTTAACGTGTTTTCTTGTTTTGTTTTGCAGATCAATCATGTCTGAACAGCAAAGTTCTGATATTCCCGTAGGTTCATCAGACAAGGCAACCGGAAAGAAACTAGTTGAAGACTTACCATTCGAAGAAGCACACAACTGATGTGCTTATCTGGGCGATTTGATGAAACATACCGAATTCACCGGTATTGTTGATTTTCTGAAGAGAAGTCGTATTGTGGATGCTATTGCTACTCCTGACATTATATACAGAGATCATCAAAAAGAGTTCTGGACGAATGCTAGAATAGATTTTTGGGACAACGAATTTGCTATTGTTAGTAAGATTCAGGGGGAGCTAGTAACTATTTATGAAGACGACATTAGACAAGCGTTGAAGCTGACTGATAAGAAGACTGATCCGAGAGTTCTATCTTGGATTGAGCAGAGGAAGTGTTTCTTGAGAATGAAATACAATGAACCGATTAATGATGGTTCATTACATAAAAGTAAACTTTGCCCATAGTTCAAATACCTTGCTCACGTCATGCTACATGTATTTGGATCTATGAGTGGAGGATACGACGTGATGAGAAAGAGTATTAGCTCTTTAATGGTTGCCCTGATCTTGAACAAACCATTCAATGGATCTGGAATGATACTTGAACACATGCTGGAACCATTGAGAGGATTGAAGAGTAAGAAGTTTTTATTATATCCGAGATTCCTGCAAATGATCTTTGATGAGAAGTACAAGAATTTGAGGAAAGATCCTACTCAGATCGTAGTACAGGATCACATGAGTTTGAGCACATTAGTAAGGATGAAGGGATATAAAGGTGTGCCGATGAATGAAAGACCATCGTTGAAGAACTTGTTTGGTCACCTGATAAATCCAGGTTATGAAGATCCAGGTGTTGATAAAGCCATGAATGCTAACAGTGATTCTGATGAAGATAATCCTTTATGCCCTGTTGATCCTGAAGCTAAGAGGAAAAGGCAAGTTGTGAATGTTGGTGCGAAGAGTGGTAAAGGGAAAGGAAAGGAAAAAGAGGATGATGCTGAACCACCAAAGAAGATATCTTGAAGAAAGAAAAGTGTTGCTAAGAAAGGTACACACTTGGTTGATGAAGAGTCGATGGATTCTGAAGAGACGTAAGTAGAGGAGAGATGGGATTCTAATAATAAGATAGTAAAGTCCACCACGCCCAAGGCCACTGTGGCTGGTGAGTCTGAAAGTCTAAACAAATCATTGGAAGAACAAAGAATGAAAAGTCCGATTGTGATGGACGATGTTGACGAAGGTCTTGGTTTGGGATCTGATGATTTTGGTGGTTCGCCAAAGACTGGAGAGAAACAGAAAAATCCTACTTACAAGAAGAAGGCTAAGGCTGTAGAGATTGAAAAGCCAATGAAGAATAGAGCTAATGATATTGAGAGCCTAATTGCAGGAAAGAAAGTTCTTGTGATGTCTAGTTCTAAATCTCCCGTGACATCCCCAGCAGCTAAGAAACAGAAAACATCTGCTGCTGAGCAATCTGAACTTCCAACTGATAATTTCAATGATGCGTTGGACAGATTCTTGAAGAAGTTTAGAAAACAAAAGACTCCAGTTGCTGAAGCTTCAACACCACATGTTACTATATCAGGAGACGTGATGGATGCAGTGAACCAGAAGCTAACCGAAATGATGATAATCATTAACCAGCAACAAACTAAGATTGAACAGTTAAGAATGAATGATAGGAAGATGTTGGAAGTAGTTGAATCTTCACAGGAGAGCCACGAAGAATTATCTTCTAAAATCAAACTACTTCAGAAAGAGAATAAGAAGTTGTTATTGCATGAGCAGAGAAATACTCGAAGGTATATCACTATGAGGCTTGAAAACAAGAATTTGAGAGCAAACAATAAGAACATGAAAAATATCATTGATGATTTATACTCGAAAGCTCCTCAATTGAAAGAAGGAGAAGAGCATGTAGATGCATTTATGCGACTAATGCTTTGGATTGTACAATAAACATATGTTAATAATGTTTGTCGAATGGGCGAAGGAGCTGGTTTGTGGGCGAAGGAAGATATTAAAGGGTGCGAAGGAGAAAGATTATACGAAGGAGAGACAGGAGGCGAAGGTAGAATTAGAATGTTATGTATTGCTTGGTTCGACCGGTTGGATTGGTCGAATCTGCACATTCGCACCAATGTAATGGGCGAATGAGCAGGCCTATAAATAGGTCGAGCTCATTTTTGAATGTAATTCAGTCATTATTGTTCCCTCCATTTTTCAGTGTCTCCCTAATGTGTTTTGTTAAGCTTAATTCACGTTGTGTCTTTAATGTTTTGATCATATTAACGTGTAATTGAGTTGTTTATTAATGAGAAAATCTTTGAATGATGATTTTTTTGTTTTGATCTGATTGATTATCATTTTGTGATTGGTTTATGGTTTCCGCACCTAAATCAAACTTGTTTGATCATATCTTTGTAGATTTGTCGATCCTTAAGCACATACAAAGTGGTATCAGAGCCATTCTGGATCAAACAACCACAAATTTATAGTTTCTAAGCTGATTTGGACCCAATTTTGGTCAAAAAGTTTCTGTTTTCAGAGAACAAACTGATTTGATGAGTTTTTTATTGATTAGAGCTTGTTTTCATGGTTAAAATGGATAATTCTCTTTGATAAACTTGTTCCAAATCAATTACGGATCAAAACCTGATTAAAATCATCAAAATCTATCAACATTTGAAAAACTTGATCAAAATTAACTGATTTTCAAAGAATAACCGTTTTTGAAATAGCAGGGTTGAACCTAGGGAGAACGGTCGAATGTGTGAATTATTTTGGTCGAACGAGTGGATTTTTGGTCGAAGGTGGTGATTTTGTGGTCGAACGTAGAGTTTCATAGCTTATTGTTGTACATTCGACCAGTCGAACGGTCGAAGGAGGGAACAAACGGTCGAAGGAGATTTGTGTTTGTTATAGTTTACATTCGTACTTTTGAAAACGGTCGAAGGAGATCATTTTCTCTCATTCGACCATTCGACTCATACGAAGGAGTAAGCTGTTTTAAACTTTTCTAATCTTTTCGTGTTTAAACATTTTCAGGTTAAGATGTGGAACTTTCCAACTACACCAAGACCTAATCCAGCACCACAGCAGCAAACAACCAGAGATCCATGGACAGTTGAAGCCCAGAAGTCTAGTCAACCATCTCAGCCAATCAACTACATGGCTATGACTAGTTCTACTCCTCAGCAAGTTGTGCAACCGCTACAACAACCAATTGGCGACTATTGGGGAGTAGCAGCAGCTGCTGTTCACTCACAGACGACCAATGCCATATCTACACTCATTCATGATCTATCATCAGGCAGTGGAAATCGTCCACCAAAGCTCATGGATATGATTGACTATAACACATGGAAGACCAAGTTCAAGATACATGTGGAAGGACAAGGCTTAGAAGGAGCCGAGGCATGGCAGATGATAGTGAAAGGTTATGTGGCTCCTATTCTGGAGAACACTGGTGAACCTATACCATAGGAGAACTTAAGTGATGATGAGAAGAAGAAGTTCGCGATCGAGAAAAAGGAGTTTTCTCAATTATCTCAGGCAATCAACACTGACTTGCTGCACCAGTTTGGATCGTGTACTACTTCAAAACAGTTGTGGGATATGCTGAGAAACAGACATGATGGTAACGAGAAGACTAGGAAGCTGAGAATGGAAGAGCTTCGTAAAGAGTTTGAGAACTTTAGTTACATGGGTAATGAGACTTTAAAAGAATTGGTTCCAAGGTATTGCCACTTGCTCACAGAGCTCTCGAGTTACGAGATTTGCATACCTATGTCTGAACTGGTGGATAAATTTGCTGATGCTTTACCACCATATTGGAACCAACACATTGAAGTGTTGAAAGAAAAAGATGCATACCAGTATTGGACTATCAATGAGTTCATACAAATACTGGAGAACAAAGAGATGGAGGAGAAGAGGAAAGCTAAGAGAGCATAGATTCCACAGAACCCAGAGTTGTATGTTAGTGGTACATCTACTTCCCTTTCTACTTCCAGCTCTACTTCAAACGTTGCACCTCATGTTGCTTGTGTATCTAATGTTGTTGAACCCACCAAAGCACCAATAAACTATCTTGCCCAAACTTCATCATATACACCACAATCTTATCAAACACCTAATTTCATCCCACCTTTTTCACCTATGCAACAAGCTGCCTGTTACACTGCCAGCCAACCTCAACAACAATCATATAATCCTCACATGAACCAAATGCACATCACTCAAACACAATCAAATCAAAGTCCGATTGTGTTAGAGACTCCTAACCTTAACAGTGTTACTGTTAAGATTGCTCAACAGCATGTAGCTTTAGTATCTGCAATGGTTGCTTCATACAACGGTTTAGTTGCTAGTCAGATTGGGAACAACAATCTAACCAATGAGGACTATGCACAAATCGATAAAGAGGAAATGGAGCTTATGGATATACAGTGGGCGTTTGCTAGCATCATGAGAAGAGCCACTGATTTTATCCAGAAAACAGGGAGAACCGACCTTTCTACTTCTCCAAACACCACGTATGGCTTTAACAAAGCCAAGGTCACATGTTTTAATTGTGGTGAGAAGGGTCATTTCAAGAGAGAGTGTACACAGCCGGCTCAACAAGGTAATCAAAACCCGTTAAACTCAAGCTACCAATACCGACAAAACCAAAACCAGAATCAGGTATCATACAACAGTCCCAACATTTCTAGCTTTCAACCTCAAAACAACTAGCAGAACCGTCAAAACACACAACAAAATACCAATACTAGACAATCCACATCTCAAAATCAAACACAACAGAATTCAAACCGAACTATTATTCCCATCTCTACACCTAACACACAAACCCAAACCCAAACTGAGAATCAAAACCAAGCACTTGTGATCCAAAAAGATGAAGGTTTTGATTGGACGGGTATGCTATTAGGAGTGGAAGAGATTACTACAGGAAATGTGGCTTGTGTGGCACAAAAGATGAGTTTGGATGAACATGTGGAGATTGAAGAAGATTTTGTGACAGAAAAGTTGACGGAGGTGAAAATAGAAGAGTTGAATGAAGATGTGAATAATGAGTGTGAAGACAAGAAGTCTGGAATGATTCTTGATTCGGTCACAGATGTTGGAAAGCAATATGATTCGGCCTACTCAGACATGGAAAGTGATTCTGACTCAGAAGCTAGTGTGAACTCACTAGACGATGACATCGATCAGTTGCTAGCTGAAGCAGATTTCCTAATGACCCGCAAGTCGTGCATGGTGGATGATGCCTGCACAAAGATTGATTACTCAAAATTCTTTGCAGGGAAGGAAGCTCATTTCGCACTGATGGCAATGACAGAACCACCTAAGCAGGTAAGTACCGAATCTTCTGTTAATTCTACTTGTGTTAAAAATTGCAAAACCTGTGATAAATTGACAGATGAAAACAAGCAACTCAAGGTTCAACTTGAGAGTGCAAAAATTAAGTGTCAATTATATCAAAAGGAATCAAAAGAATTCAACAGAGTACTTGATGGGTATAAAAAAGATATTTCTAAATTGAAAAAGACTTTGTCTTTAAAGCAACTTGCCATTAACAACTATATAAATGATATGGAAAACACAAAGTTAGAAATGGCAACCATCAAGTGCTTCGCTGAAAAAGTGAACAAAAAGTTAGAGAGCTATAAGCACATTGCTTATGTAGTTGACCACATTATAAAAGAACCTTCACAGTCGAGTAGTGCAAACTACAAAGCTGTCCCATCTCCGGTGTTGTTCGAAAATCATAATTTGCATGCGATAGCATCAGAGAGCTTAGTCAAATCTGACTCTACATCAGATAACGAGTCCAACACATCCAGTGTCGGAGACCCGTATTCTGATGTTAGACCTGTTTTGAGAAACAATGAAGGTGTGGTTGCTGCTGATGATTCTGATGAAGAAGATGAACAGTCTGAGATGGTTGTTGAGAAAGTGAGTGATATTCCTGATGAAAATCATATCATCACTACTGAACCGGTCTCACCATCTCAGATTGTCCATCCCATGGCTAATGCACACAGAAAGAATCAATCAGCAAAGAATGTTGCTAAGAAAGATGAGAAGTCTGTTGATAAGAATGTTGAAAAGAAAGTGGTTAAGAAAGTTGAGAAAAATGTTGTTAAATCTGTTGAAAAGAAAATTGAAACTAAAACCAAAAAATCAAATGATGTGAACAACGAATCGTGTGTTAAACCTGTGAAAGTTTTCTATCGGATGCAAGGCTCCGATAAGATTATGTCTTATGACGAATATCCGATTCAATTTGTAAACTATTCTAAAATTGAAAAGATCTGGTAGGAAAGTACAATTTGGTTTCCAAAACATGAACGAACCAATGATATTCCTCCAGCAATTTTAAAGAAAATTCATTCGGATAATTCTAAAGACACAAAGGTCAATGTCACACAATTCGTTAAACCAACAGACAAGTCAAATAGTTTTATTGAACCGGCTTACTCAAAGGACCCAGCTCCTGAGAGTTTAAGAAGACAGTGCATGGTTGATCAATATCCCATTGCCAGTTATTCTAAGTCGAACATCAAGGAAAACTATGAAGAGTACCGTGCGTGTTTTAAGTGCGGGGAAAGGGGACATTTACTTGCCACCTACCCGTATGTACGACACAAGAGGCACGAGGTGGAGATGAAGCAAAGATATGACTATCCGGTTGATGATTACAGTTATCCACAAAGACGGTTTTTCCCTCAGCCAAAAAGAGGGAAAATCGTCCGATGACTTATGATAAACGCAACCGAATAGCCACTGAGAAACCATTGAAGAAACCATTGGTGAACACAACTGCTGAAAACAAAAAGGTTCCTGCTAAACCCAATGTCAAACCAGCAGTTGGACCTGTCTCTGTTAAATCAGAGAAGGTAACCAAGAAGGTAACATTCAAGGACGAAGTAAAGAAACCGGCTGAGACCTCAAAATCTCAGATCCGGATCTTGAAACAGACTGAACAGTCTTGGTCATCAAAGGGTTCTGAGGGTGCTTCAACTTCACAAAATGTGAAATCTGAGAAAGCAAAAGTTGAGTGTGAAAGGGAAGAGGTTGTTAAAACCCAAGAGGTTTATGAAACAAATGACTCTTTGAAACAATCAGTTCAAAGACCCAAGACCAAACAGGCTTGGGTCCCCCGAAAAAATCTAACTTTTCTACTTAATATGTGCAGGGAGCTCCAGCTGGCCCTGTTAGCAGCCTCTGGATTGTTGACAGTGGAGCTTCTGGACACATGACAGGGGATCTCACGCTACTTTTTGATATCAAGAATATAAATGGAGGTTACGTAGCGTTTGCGGGGAATAAAGGAGGCTACCTTACGATGGAGGGTAGTGTTAGCAATGGGGTAGTGACATTTGAGCGGATATCTTATGTGAAGCAGATAGATTACAATCTACTCAGTGTTAGCCAAATCTGTGATAAACAATTCTCTGTTTATTTTGACGACAAATCTTGCTACATCCTGAAGCCGGGTTTTGAACTTCCAAAAGAGTGGGTGATGCTAAAGGCACCGAGAGTAAACAATTTGTATATTCTCGATATGTCCAAAGCTATGACCACCCATGTAACACCCCAACCGATGGCGGAAACATCGGGGTGCCACGTATTGATGATTGTTCAGTAGCTCATGGTAATACATATGTTTAAATAATCCTTTATTACATTACAAAACTGAATTACATCAAAGTCTACATCAAATAATCAAGCAAAGCTTAAACTTCAAATATCTCCTCATGCTAACTCTAGTCTTCAAGCATCAGTATTTCCTGTAGAGTTTGAAAAAAATGGGGGGGGGTCAACTAGAAGTTGGTGAGAATACATAAGCCATGTTAAGCATATAGTTTAAGTATAAAAGTTTAGCAATTCGTATGTCTATCGTAAATTTAAGTCTACATGAATAGTATAATATGTTGACATAATCAAACCTCCGACTAGTTTAGGCCCATCCCGTCATGTACGGTTCACCTTAGTAATATGTTGAACGATAACAATCACCCACGTTACCTATGTAGGAGGTACACGTATCCGGGTGGGGTTGTCAATCCAATAGATCTATTATTGAGTATCGCCGGCTTGGCCATAGCTAATGATTATGTAAATGTTGAAACTCGTTGAAACTGTTGACTAATTCATGAGGCAATAAAGTTTACTACTAGACATGCATGTTGAATTGATTAAAATGTTGCAAGTATAACGAATTGCATAAATATAGTTACGTAAACTCACCTTGGTATAGTATTAGGTATTGAGGAACAGTATAAGTGTAGCCCAATAGATTGCCAAGTATTACCCTATGTATAAGGCAACAAATAAGTCTAAGTCTAACTAGTTTATAAGTATATTCTAGGGTTTCGATTTGGGGATATCCAATTGTTGAATTTAAAATAAAATGTTAATTAAATAAAGGGAAATTTGATAATTAAATAAAAGAAAGTCTTTTTATAAAATTTGAATTTAGAATGTTCACAATAATGTGTTTGAAGTATAAAAATAATTTTTAAAAATTATTTCCTTTAAAATAGATTTTTAAATCTATTTATTACAAATTGCCAAAATTTAAGTTTAATATTTAAAAATACTAGAATTAAAGAATTATTATTTTAAAAATCATATTTCTGTTCTAAATATTTAAAAATAAATTGTATAAAATTTTGGTGCAAAAATAATAAAAATTGAATTTATTATGATTAAATTATGATTAAAACTAACAAAAATTGATTAAAAATATTAAATAAATGATTTTTCAGAATTAGAAATCATTTCAGAAAAGTTTAACTTTGTAGCAACTCAGGATAATTTTTGTGGAAATTTATAAAATTGTTTTGATATTTTAATGGATTTTTATAAATATAATAGTATAAAATTGATTTAATTATTATAAATATTAAATAGATGAATTTCAGAAAAATATAAATTGTAGATAAACTTTGACATCAGATTTGTTAAAAATAATTTTTTTAGAATTTATAAAAAGGTTTTAATATTTAAAAACGAATTTATAAGATTTAAATGTATAATATATAATTATAAGTGGTTAGTTTTTAAAAATGAAGAAAATGTGGAAAAAGGGGCGCCCAAGCCGGGATTCGAACCCGGGTGCCCTTGGTTACGAGCATCAGTCACAACCACTTGGCCTAGGCCTGTGGTTGTGATTCATCTCAGTTTTATAAAAATAAATACAGTATGCAAAAACAGTTTCTTCCCCAAATCAACAAACCACAAACCCTAGTTTTTGCAATAATCTGATTCACTCATCAATAGCCCAATTAATCATGGGCCTATTGATGAGTGATGGCCGATGTATAAAACCCACAGAAAAGATTAGACTTACAAGTCTGTTTCGTGCTCGATTGTTTGGTCAAGACCACAAGTCAAAATTGCGAATCAAGAACAAGAACAAAGTGAAATTAAAAAGATTGGAGGTTGAGAGAGATTGAGTGGCGAGTTGTGAAGGTTCTACAACGTTCAATTTATAGTGCTATGCACTGGATCGAAGAATGGCAAGTGTTGACCAAGCTTTGAAGTTTATACGCGTAATATGGTTTAATTGGCATCAATTGATGGATGTTAATCGTGCATCTTAGTCATACAAGGCCGGTAATCACGAGTTCTTACCATAATTGTATGATTGATTGCTAAATCAAAGGATTGGTAAAAAAAAATTATATCAATCTGCTGCTGCTGCTGTTTCGCGAAAAAGGAAAAGGAAAAAGGAAGGAAGTTATGTGTGTACTTATGTAAATTGATCTGGATTCAAAACAATATGCCTGTGTGGCTCGTGTGGTTTGTTCGTGTGTGTTGTTCGTGGTTGAGTCGGGTTCGATACCCGGCTCGGGCACTTTTTTTTTAACCCTTTTTTTTAAACAGGTATAAAGGGCTTGGAGTTGGGCCTGACTTGTTGTGGGCTTCAGAAAATGTAAAGGAAAAAGGAAGGTGGGCTTGGGTTTGGTTATGGTTTATGGGCTAGCATGGTTGTGGTTTTGTTTAAATATTACATATATATATAAATATAAAATCTGAAATTTATTATATATAAATTTTTTTTTATTATTATTACTATATATATATACATATATATATATATATATATAAATTGTGTTAGGGATAGCGTATGTAGTAAGGCTTTTACGTAGAAAAATTAGGGGAAATTTTTGCGATGTTACAGTCTCCCCTACTTTTGGAAACTTCGTCCCGAAGTTAAAAGAAAAAAAAATACCAGGTTACAATTGGTCAACTACCGGAAACCTTGATAAAATTTCACACTACCTTAACGTACCTGTAAATTCATGATTACGTTCCGGACCGTAATTTTCAATTTACCTTACATTAGGGTTTTGCGTCCTTTTATGACTTTACCGATTGTTGAGCAGGTCTGATAGTCCCCACCAGTCATTGAGCAGGTGGTAGGGCCTCTCCCGACTGTTGGAAAGACATGATGACCTCTACCAATCGTTAAGTAGGTTGTTTGGTAGTCAACTAATTGTTGTACAAGTAAGCAAGTATGATTATAGACATAGCAATTAGTTCACATTCAAACAAGCATGCACTTAGATGTTATGATAATACTTGAATTTATTACTTGAATCAAAAAGTGTCAATACATAGAATTTAAGAGAAAATAGACATCATTAAGTAGCTGGAGGGTCTCAAGCGGGGTTATTTGGAGCATCAGGAGCGTTTGTAGCAGGGATTCGACAAGCATCTGCAAGATGCCCATACCTTTGACAATTGGTGCACTGTCGGCAGGGTACTTGAGTTGGATGGTGATACTGGCAGGTGTTACACTTAGGTAGGTTTCCATTGTATTGTTTCTTGGTGGGTGGGGCAGTGGTGTCTATTGCAAAATTCCTGACCTTGTTCTTCCCGTTGGTTGAGGCCTCAGTTTTGATATCAACGGCAGGTTGGGGGGTATCCTTTTTCTTTTCCCCTTTACGAGTCAGGGTCCCTGCCTTCACATGGTTATCTGTTAGGGTGGCGGCCAAACGCTTTGCTTCCTCCAAAGTAGCAGGGTTCCTTCCCCACACTGTGTCTTGAATCTGCATCGGTAAACCACCAATGTATTTTTCGATAGCAATGGGCAAAGGGGTGACTTTGTGGGGTAGCAGTAAGCTAAGTTCGTGAAAGCGAGTGTTGTAAGCAAGGTTTTCCCCACTGTCTTGAGCAAGATCATGAAATTCATCTTCCAGCTTCTTAATTTCATTACGAGGACAGAACTCTGCCTTCATAATGTCTTTAGCTTGATCCCAAGTTAAGGTTAGTGCAGCTTCAACTCCGCGAGTGCGTTTTTCTTCATTCCACCAAGTGAGTGCTCGTTTATGAAGAACACTCATGGCATAACGGACTTTAAAGTTGTCGGGGCATTCACTGTTAATGAAGGTATTCTCAATACCCTCAAACCATTGTAGGAGTCCTGTAGCTCCTTCTTCTCCACTGAATCTTGGGGGATTGCAAGAATTAAAGTGCTTAAGGGTACAGGCTGGAAGTCCATTCCCGTTGTGGTATCCATTTCCATTCCCGTTGCCGTTGCCGTTCCCGTTGCCGTTCAACTGGATGACTTGAGCTAGTAAGTTGGGAACCAGAGTTGCGATTTGCTGCGCCATTTGTAGAGAAATGATTGCAGCCAGTTGGGCATCGACACCATTGTTGTTGTTGTTGTTGTGGTTAGTATCGTGGTTGTGGTTGTGATTGCTACTTCCTTCATCATGATTTTCACCACTGTTAAGACGAGCACTGCGACGTGGAGGCATGATCTGTAAGAGACACAGTGAAATGAATGAGATTATATAAGGAGTGTAATCATTTATTCATTAATCAAAATGAATAAACGAAAACATTGACTTATCAAAGATTCTAAATTTTAATAACATATGAAGACATGCTTTAGCCTATAAGTGAACACTCATCCCGAGAATTCCCAGGTAGGCATCCAGGTCCCTCGTCTGATTGGGATATATGCGCAATGCCAGCCTAGACAGAAGACTCAGAATACAGGCGTTCACCCTTCCAGATTGCACGTGTTCGTTATTAAAATCTAGAACTTCGACGAGATTTCAAGGTGGTTCAGGTTAAACCTGAGGATTTTGTCCTATTAGTCTGAGAGTAGATCCAGTGATGGAGAGCAACCTTCTTGTAGGGATGAAAGTAGGGATATGAAGTAGGAGGGAGATAGAGTATAGCAAGTAAGAGAAGCAAGTACTGGTTAAATCCTATGGTTATAGACTAGATTATTTTTCTAATAACCTAATTCCCTATAACCATGGCTCTGATACCAATCTGTAACACCCCAACCGATGGCGGAAACATCGGGGCGCCACGTATTGATGATTGTTCAGTAGCTCATGGTAATACATATGTTTAAAAAATCCTTTATTACATTACAAAACTGAATTACATCAAAGTCTACATCAAATAATAAAGCAAAGCTTAAACTTCAAATATCTCCTCATGCTAACTCTAGACTTCAAGCATCAGTATTTCCTGTAGAGTTTGAAAAAAATGGGGGGGGGGGGTCAACTAGAAGTTGGTGAGAATACATAAGCCATGTTAAGCATATAGTTTAAGTATAAAAGTTTAGCAATTCGTATGTCTATCGTAAATTTAAGTCTACATGAATAGTATAATATGTTGACATAATCAAACCTCCGACTAGTTTAGGTCCATCCCGTCATCTACGGTTCACCTTAGTAATATGTTGAACGATAACAATCACCCACGTTACCTATGTAGGAGGTACACGTATCCGGGTGGGGTTGTCAATCCAATAGATCTATTATTGAGTATCACCGGCTTGGCCATAGCTAATGATTATGTAAATGTTGAAACTCGTTGAAACTCGTTGAAACTGTTGACTAATTCATGAGGCAATAAAGTTTACTACTAGACATGCATGTTGAATTGCTTAAAATGTTGCAAGTATAACGAATTGCATAAACATGGTTACGTAAACTCACCTTGGTATAGTATTAGGTATTGAGGAACAGTATAAGTGTAGCCCAATAGATTGCCAAGTATTACCCTATGTATAAGGCAACAAATAAGTCTAAGTCTAACTAGTTTATAAGTATATTCTAGGGTTTCGATTTGGGGATATCCAATTGTTGAATTTAAAATAAAATGTTAATTAAATAAAGGGAAATTTGATAATTAAATAAAAGAAAGTCTTTTTATAAAATTTGAATTTAGAATGTTCACAATAATGTGTTTGAAGTATAAAAATAATTTTTATAAAATTATTTCCTTTAAAATAGATTTTTAAATCTATTTATTACAAATTGCCAAAATTTAAGTTTAATATTTAAAAATACTAAAATTAAAGAATTATTATTTTAAAAATCATATTTCTGTTCTAAATATTTAAAAATAAATTGTATAAAATTTTGGTGCAAAAATAATAAAAATTGAATTTATTATGATTTAATTATGATTAAAGCTAACAAAAATTGATTAAAAATATTAAATAAATGATTTTTCAGAATTAAAAATCATTTCAGAAAAGTTTAACTTTGTAGCAACTCAGGATAATTTTTGTGGAAATTTATAAAATTGTTTTGATATTTTAATGGATTTTTATAAATATAATAGTATAAAATTGATTTAATTATTATAAATATTAAATAAATGAATTTCAAAAAAATAAAAATTGTAGATAAACTTTGACATCAGATTTGTTAAAAATAATTTTTTTAGAATTTATAAAAAGGTTTTAATATTTAAAAACGAATTTATAAGATTTAAATGTATAATATATAATTATAAGTGGTTAGTTTTTAAAAATGAAGAAAATGTGGAAAAAGGGGCGCCCAAGCCGGGATTCGAACCCGGGTGCCCTTGGTTACGAGCATCAGTCACAACCACTTGGCCTAGGCCTGTGGTTGTGATTCATCTCAGTTTTATAAAAATAAATACAGTATGCAAAAACAGTTTCTTCCCCAAATCAACAAACCACAAACCCTAGTTTTTGCAATAATCTGATTCACTCATCAATAGCCCAATTAATCATGGGCCTATTGATGAGTGATGGCCGATGTATAAAACCCACAGAAAAGATTAGACTTACAAGTCTGTTTCGTGCTTGATTGTTTGGTCAAGACCACAAGTCAAAATTGCGAATCAAGAACAAGAACAGAGTGAAATTAAAAAGATTAGAGGTTGAGAGAGATTGAGTGGCGAGTTGTGAAGGTTCTACAACGTTCAATTTATAGTGCTATGCACTGGATCGAAGAATGGCAAGTGTTGACCAAGCTTTGAAGTTTATACGCGTAATATGGTTTAATTGGCATCAATTGATGGATGTTAATCGTGCATCTTAGTCATACAAGGCCGGTAATCACGAGTTCTTACCATAATTGTATGATTGATTGCTAAATCAAAGGATTGGTAAAAAAAATTATATCAATCTGCTGCTGCTGCTGTTTCGCGAAAAAGGAAAAGGAAAAAGGAAGGAAGTTAAGTGTGTACTTATATAAATTGATCTGGATTCAAAACAATATGCCTGTGTGGCTCGTGTGGTTTGTTCGTGTGTGTTGTTCGTGGTTGAGTCGGGTTCGATACCCGGCTCGGGCACTTTTTTTTTTAACCCTTTTTTTTAAACAGGTATAAAGGGCTTGGAGTTGGGCCTGACTTGTTGTGGGCTTCAGAAAATGTAAAGGAAAAAGGAAGGTGGGCTTGGGTTTGGTTATGGTTTATGGGCTAGCATGGTTGTGGTTTTGTTTATATATTACATATATATATATAAATATAAAATCTGAAATTTATAATATATAAATTTTTTTTTATTATTATTACTATATATATATATACATATATATATATATATATATATAAATTGTGTTAGGGATAGCGTATGTAGTAAGGCTTTTACGTAGAAAAATTAGGGGAAATTTTTGCGAGTATAACAAGATGCGTAAATTGCTTTGTTCCTGAACATTACTGGAAGATTTGAGTCCGCAAGCATTGTTCTTGCCGTTTCGATTAGAGTAATGTTCAGGAACAGAACGGTGTCGCAGAACGGTGTCGCGTTTTAACGGTGAAGAAGTTTGGCAAAACTTCTTATGAGTTGTTGAATCGTCGCAAGCCTAATCTAGAGTATCTAGAACCGTTTGGAGCTCCGTGTACAACGCTTAATCCTTCTGAGAAGTTCGCACCAAAGGCTGAAGAAGGCTATTTTTTTGGATATGCAACTCCACTTAAATGGGTATTCAACAAAAGAACTAGAAAAGTCGAGGAGTGGGCTAACATCGAAGTACAAAGATACACTCAGAATGTACAGGGAGGCCGTCCAGACTGGATGTTTGATTACAAAGATTTCTTTGAATCATTCAACCTAGATAGCATGGTTGAAGAAGTTGTACTCCGTTTATATTAGGAGGTCGAAAACGCAGTGCTCAAGCGGCTTCTAATGATGCCACTGCTCCTGTGATGGAAGAAGAAGTGTTCCAAGAAGCTTCAACAATGCTTAATTCATCGGAATCAGATGATGAAGACGATGATGCTACAAGTGAAGCTATTCTGGACAATGCTACAGTGACACCACCAGTGAACCCAAATCTAAATGGTGCTTCATCATCAAATGTGGGTAATGATCTGGTTTCTACAGAAAATTTGACTACTCAAACGGGAGTTCAAGTACCTGATTATCCGGAATCTCGGATACATCGTATACACCCGCTTGAACAGGTTATTGGTGATCCTGGTAGAAGTGTTATGACAAGAGGGCAATTGAGGAATGCTCATGCACCAGATAATATTGGCAATCTTGCTTTATATGCCAAAATACAAAAATCTGGTTTTCAAAATGACTAGTCTTTCGCTTGTTATGTTTCGCAGGTCGAGCCGCGGACGTACAAGGAAGCTCTTTTGGATGATGCTTGGGTGGAAGCGATGCAAGAAGAGTTGTTGCAATTTCAGAAACTTGGAGTTTGGACGCTAACAGATTTGCCCCCGGGAAGAAAGAAGATAGGAACCAAATGGGTCTTTAAGTGTAAAAAGGATGATAGAGGAGTTATAGTGCGAAACAAAGCTCGTTTGGTTGTACAAGGTTTTCATCTAGTTTAGGGAATCGACTACAATGAAATCTATGCACCTGTTGCACGCTTGGAAGCTATACGAATGTTTCTGGTGTTTGCATCCTGGAAGAAATTCAAGGTGTATCAGATGGACGTAAAGAGCGCATTTCTTTACGGTGTGGTCAAAGAGGAAGTTTACGTAGGTCAAGCACGAGGCTTTGAGGACCCTATTCATCGGGATAAGGTTTATGTCTTAAATAAAGCTCTCTACGGGTTGCAGCAAGCTCCGAGACAATGGTATGAGGAGCTGAGCACGTATCTTCTCTCGAAAGGATTCAAACGCGGATTGGTAGACTACACACTGTTCACGAAACGAGCAGGAGATGACTTGCTTCTTGTGCAAATTTATGTTGATGATATTATATTCGGGTCTACTAACGAACTTCTATGCAGGGAATTTGAAAAAGTTATGCAGGAAAAGTTCGAGATGAGCGCAATGGGCGAAATGCAGTTTTTCCTAGGCTTGCAGGTGGAACAAAGACCAACGGGGATCTTTATTCACCAGACCAAATACGTTTCTGAAGTCTTGAGCCGATTCCAGATGGAAGATTCGAAGCCGATGGATACCCCGATACAACCTAATCACGGGATTGGTGTTGACACTAAGGGGGAGCTGACTGATCCATTTACATACAGAGCAATCGTCGAATCTATGATGTATCTCACAGCGTCTAGACCGGATATAATGTTTGCAACATGTCTTTGTGCACGATATCAGTCGAAGCCGAAACAAAGTCATCTTGCAGTTGTCAAGCGTATCCTTAGATATCTTAAGGGTTGTCCATCGAAAGGACTTTGGTACCCTCATGATGATAATTTTGACCTAATCGCTTTTAGTGATGCAGATTGGGGCGGCTGTGACAAAGACAGCAAATCCACAACGGCTAGATGCCAGTTTATGGGGAGCAGGCTCGTGACCTGGCAATGCAAGAAACAGACCGTAGTTGCACTATCCACATGTGAAGCAGAATACGTTTCAGCATCGAGCTTCTGCTCACAGGTTCTTTGGATCCAACAACAGATGGTGGACTACGGTTTGCAATTTCTTAAAACCCCTATTTACTATGATAATGAAGCCGCAATCGCATTAACAAAAGACTTAGTAAATCACTCAAAAGCTAAACATATCCGGATTAAATATCATTTTATCCGCGATTGTTATGCTAAAGAGTTGATCGATATGGTCAAAATCCACACTGATTACCAACGCGCAGATCTTTTTACCAAAGCTTTTGATAAATCGAGATTTGAATATCTTTTGAAAGCTAATGGTATTAAAGAAAAACAAGACTAATCACCACCTCAGTTTATCGCTTTTTAGTTTAATTTTTACTGTTTTTCAGAAAATTTTGAAAATCCAAAAACATTGAAAAATTTCAAAATCCATAAAAATTAGAAAATTTCTTTGCTGACTGCTATAGCTTCTTCCCTTAGATTAATGCCGTCAGATTTCTGTGAACAAACGATATCTGGGCAGTCACATATTTGAAATGCTCCAGCTTATCCCTGGGAACAGTAAATTCAAAAATATATAAAAATCAGAAAACCAAAAATGATTTCCTGGAGAAAAAGGGGAAATGATAGTACATCAGTGGGGATCTGACACATTCTAAGAAATGTAATGCTTTATAGGACGTGTGTCTGAGTCTGTGCGATGTGCTGATAGGCTTCGTAGACCTATTACTGCGTGCCTGGTACATACATATCAAACGAATTGATGTGTGGATGAACTCCTCATTGGCATATGGTCTTAGTACCGTAATTTCGTTTGATAGGGTATTTGTACAAAACTCGGAGGTTTAGGGTCATTATGTTATTAGTTGTCTGGGATAGCCTCTCTGATCTTCTGCTGTAAGTCATTACGGACCTAGATCAGATAGGGTGTCTTTATAAAAGAGCTTTATGCCAAATCCTAAAGTTACCGAATTGAGGAACTTTCCATGTTTTATAATGATCAAAGATTATCTATTACATCGTATTATTAATCACTGATGCAAATCATGATTAATATCAGTCCTCAACCTAGTAAAGTGCACATGTTACTTTGCTGCATTAATTTGCTGACCTGTATACCTCTGTGCATTATACTTTGTAAATTACAGATGACGAAAGCATAATCACTCTTTACAATGAGTCTTTGTGCATTTACTTCTTGATACGGGAGTATGTCGTGTGCGTGGGAACCACAGACAATTTTGTTTATACTATACATATTAGTATCAGTCTAAAGCACTGCACAAAAGTTTGCATGTGAGTTTATGTGGATCACAATATCAGCAGTTGCCAGATCACACATTGTCTTTAATGATACTAATCAAAAGATCAACGGTGTGATCAGATTTCTCAAAAACTGATATGATCCCTTTACCGGAAATCCCAAAACATTTACTGTTTTCTCTTTACATTTCTCCATTTTATTTTCTCGTCAAAATTACAAAACTCAAAAAGATTTTAGGTGTGTTTTAACATAAATTTTAGAAAATCCAAAAAGATTTTACATTTCTATCTTATTTTTGATAGCTGATGGTGGTTGATGCCGATTTCCTAAACATTGATGAACCATTTGAGCTTTGTAATCTTTAAAATGTGAAAATATGAATGTTGAAAAATAATTGGAACGGGACTCGTTTTTGAGATTTGGAAAATTTGTCAAAATTCCAATTTTCGTTCGCCCATTCATTTGGACGAACGTGGAATTTTTGTTGTTCTTTCGTACAGTTTAATTGGGCGAATGAGAGTGTTCTTGAGTAACATACACATTCGAACCCTTTTGCCTCTTTCGAACCTTTAAATAGGGTCGAAGGAGCCAAAAGCTTCTCATTCGACCGGTGTAATTGGGCGAAGGAGCATGTCTATATATACCTGTTCTGTCTCATTCGAACCCTTACAAAAAATTTTCAAAAATTCTGAATTACAGTCCATTTGTTGCTCGTGTTATTTAGACCTGACCATTGTGATTGTCTGATTCTTCTGATCATTTTGCACTAACTTTTACAGGTTAATATCAAGTTTTGACTATTTAATCCTCACATTTCAGTTCGAGCGCTAACTTCTATTGAACAGGGTTTTGCAATTGATAATTGGACTTAAATGTGTTAGGGGATCATTGTTTAAGTGTTTTAGGGGGAGATTATCCAAAAACTTAGGTTTAAACATCAACTGATTGGGTAATCGATTGATTTTTCAAATGAAACCCTAGTTTTTGATTGAAAACACTTAATCAATGTTTAACTGGGAAAATTGTTGGTTTGGAAATGTTATTCGGAAGTGTTAGATGTTTAATGAATCAAAATAACAAGTTAAAATCAACTGATTTTCAGAATTGAAAATTTGAAATGAAGAACAGTCTCTTTCGCCCATTTCGAATGGTCGAAGGTGCATAATTTGGGCGAAGGAGATGTTTGCCTGGGCGAATGAAGTTAAAACGGTCGAATGAAACTTTTGCTTATAAAATTTCACATTCGTACCTTTACAATTTCACATTCGCACCTATAATCTCTCATTCGCACCTCCGTTTGGGCGAATAAAGAGTTTAAATTACCAAATTTTCAAACTTTGAATATTCTGTCGATCTTTAACATGTTTATTTGTTTTGTTTTGCAGATTGAACCATGTCTGAACAGGAGAAGCCTACTGAACAAGCCGGGTCATCTTCACAACCTGCCAAGAAAGGAACTGAAGAGCTTTTACCGTTCGAGAATGCGCATAACTGTTGTGCGTATCTTGGAGACGCAAAGAAGCATACTGAATTCACAGAGATCATAGAGTTTCTGAAGAGAAGTAGGGTGATAGACGCAATTGCTACACCTGCCATTATCTACCGAGACATGATACAAGAGTTTTGGACTGAAGTGAAGATGGATTTCTGGGAATGTGAATCATCTTTGGTAAGCAAGATTCAGGGAAAATTAGTTATTGTTTCAGAAAATGATATCAGGGAAGCTTTGAATCTTCAAGATGAAAAGACTGATCCCAGATAGCTTAGCTTTATGGAACAGAGAAAGTGTTTTCTAAGGATGAAATACAACGGGCTGATTACTGATGGCTCGTTGCACAAGGGAAAGTTGTGTCCACAATTCAAGTACTTGGCACATGTGATGATTCACGTCTTTGGTTTAGCTGCTGGGGGATATGATTTGATGAGAAAGAGTATTAGCTCGATGATGGTAGCACTGATATTGAACAAACCGTTCAATGTATCAGGAATGCTGATGGAACATCTGTTGGAACCAGTCAGAGGCACAAGGAATCTGAAGTTTTTATTGTATCCTCGATTCCTTCAGATGGTATTTGATCATAAATATAAAGAGTTGAAGAGGGATCCGAAACACATTGTAGTTCAAGAACATATGTCCATCAATACACTGGCAAGAATGAAATAAAACAATGGCTAAGAACATATGTCCATCAATACACTGGCAAGATGTTGTTCCTGAGCCTGCTAAGAAGAAGAGTGCACCAAGAAGAAATAAAACCATGGCTAAAAAAGGATTGCACATTGTTGATGAAGCATCGATTGATTCTGAAGAGACGCAGGAAGATGAACACTGGGATTCTGAGACTGAAACATTAAAGACTACCACGCCCAAGGCCACTGTGGCTGGTGAGTCTGCAAGTTTGAACAGATCAGTGGAGGAACAGAGATTGAATAGCCCTATTCGATTGGATGAAGAGGATGAGGATTTAGGTCTGGGAGCAGGAGACTTTCCTGGTTCGCCAGTTCAGGGGGAGAAACCAAAGAAGCCCCAGTTCAAGAAGAAAGAGAAGGTTGTAAAGCCCGTAGTGAAGAGAGCTAGAGAAATTGAAACATTGATAGCAGGGAAGAAGTTGCCACCTGCTTCTAGCTCAAAATCACCAGTTGCTGCTCAAGCCTCAAAGAAGCAGAAAACCACTACAACTTCCAGTACTGAACAGGGAGCTGATATACCTGTTGATGCATTCAATGAAGCACTAGATAACGTACTGAAGAAGATGAGGAAGGGTAAACTGCCAGAGGTTGCTGAAGTTTCCACCAAAAAGGTAACAGTAGATAGTGATGTGATGAATACTGTTAACCAGAGACTTACTGAAATGATGAATCTTATAAACAAGCAGCAGACTGAGATTGCCTAACTGAGACAAAACGATTCAAAGATGTTGGATGTAGTGGTTACATCTCATGAGAATAATGAGGAATTGAAAAAGAAGATAAAAAAGTTGTAGAAGGATAATAAGAAGCTGTTAAAACATGAGCAGAGAAACACCAGACGGATTATAACTTTGAAGGGAGAAAATAAGAAGCTGAAAGAGAGTAATAAAAATATGGATAATCTGATAATAGATTTATACTCTCGAGCTCCTCAGCTGAAAGAAGCTGAAGAAGATAAAGAGCTAGAAGAGGAGCAGGTTGATTTCGAACTATCTGATGATGAGGAGGAGGATGATGAAGATCTTGATGAAGATGCTGGTAAAGCTCCTAAAAAGAAGAAGGATGATGATGATGGTTCGAATGATGGTTCTGGTGATGATAGCAGCTCTGCATCTGAAGATGATGATGATAATGATGATGACGATACAGACAAATATAAGTATGAGAGAAGAGAATCTGGAAAAGGAGAAGAATCTAGTTCAAAAGCCCCTGGAGGATCAGTGGATGATGATACGATCTTCTGGAATGAAAAGCTGAAGTCTATGTCTGAAGATGATAAACAGATGTATCGCCAGATGCTTACTGATCGAGTCTGGACGATTCACATGACCAGCAGATTTTCTGAGATCTTTGAATCTCGTGACAGGGTGTTTGAATTAGAGTATGATGATCCAGATTTGGAAGATGGTGAAGTCTCGGCGGCAATGTCTAAAGAGATCTTTGAAGGTTTAGCGAAACAGGTTGGAAAAACGGTTGAAGAATTGTTAGCTGATAACCAGATTCCTGATCTACCTGAAAAGGAAGCTCGAGATCATTCTGATGATCGTGACATACCTGGTTTCGAGGATATAGAAGTTGAAGATGTGACTAGTGAAGAGTATCCAGAATATTTCAAGCTAGACAAGGATTCTGGATTTACTGCTTTCACTGATGAACTGTTAAAGGAAGCCGAGAGACTTGCAAAAGAGAAGAGCGATATGTTTGTTGATGAAGTGTTCAGAGGGCATGATAAACCGTATATCAGACAATCCGATAGCCTGAAAGAGTTACTGAGGGAATTAAAAGAGAAAGAGGCTAATCGTCCTAAAGCTGAGATTCATGGTAGCTTTTATAAATTCCACAACGATATGTTCAAAGGAAAAGCGTTGTGTTGGAAATTTATAAAGCAATTGAAGTGTGTTGCAGTGAAGTGGGAGAAGGGGATCCTATACTTTGATAGATTTCATGATTTTAAGACTCTCCCATATTGGGCCATTCGTGATATTTGTCGTCACAAGTTGACTGGAACGACAAATGATCAGATTGCTTACTTTGTTGATAAGATGGCTAGAGAAAGCAGGACGAAGTGGAATCTCTTTGAACCTAAGTATCCAAAAAAGGATTGTTCACAAGAAAACAATTGATGATATTACTGGTTTGCCCAAGGTGACTTTAAAGTACAAACCACCAAAAGTGTTGAGGCATATTCCACTGCTGCAGATTCCTCAACATTTTGCTAAAGACTTTATCTGGTGGTACTATGATTGGAAGATTGCAGAAGCTGTGATAGTACTGAAAGATGGAGATAAGAGTTTCAAGAAAATACACATTTTTGATCCCATGTGGTTGGTGAATTGCTCACATGAGGAAATCATAATGTTGTATTACAATCCTATTTTCAGCGATGTTAAGGATGCTGAACAAGCTAGTAAATACCAGCGAGTGGTATTTCTGTGTTTTGCTCATGATATCAACACCGGGTGCGACTATGATAAGAAGCTCGGTAAGTTTGTTAAAGCTCAAGAGGTTCCTGAAGCAAAGAAGAAAAAGCCGAAGCAAGTATTTGAGAAAGTGATGACGTTAGAAGAAAAGAAACTTTTGAGGATAAAGTTGATGAACAAAAGAATGGATGAAGAACGAAGGCTTAAACAATCCAAGCAATAGTCGAGGTGGAGTTTGTAGATGCATTTATGTGACTAATGCTTTGGATTGTACAATAAACATATGTTAGTAATGTTTGTCGAATGGGCAAAGGAGCTGGTTTGTGGGCGAAGGAAGATATTAAAGGGTGCGAAGGAGAAAGATTATACGAAGGAGAGACAGGAGGCGAAGGTAGAATTAGAATGTTATGTATTGCTTGGTTCGACCGGTTGGATTGGTCGAATCTGCACATTCGCACCTATGTAATGGGTGAATGTGCAGGCCTATAAATAGGTCGAGCTCATTTTTGAATGTAATTCCGTCATTATTGTTCCCTCCATTTTTCAATGTCTCCCTAGTGTGTTTTGTTAAGCTTAATTCACGTTGTGTCTTTAATGTTTTGATCATATTAACGTGTAATTGAGTTGTTTATTAATGAGAAAAGCTTTGAATGATGATTTGTTTCTTTTGATCTGATTGATTATCATTTTGTGATTGGTTTAGGGTTTCCACACCTAAATCAAACTTGTTTGATCATATCTTTGTAAATTTGTCGATCCTTAAGCACATACAGAGCATAAAGAAAAAGAAGAAGAGCTAGTTGATTTTGAACCATCTGAATCAGAAAAAGATGAAGAAGATGATGACGATCTTGAACAGGATGCCGGTGATGCTCCTAAGAAGAAGAAGAAGAAGAAGAAGAAAGATGGTGATGATAAAGATGGCTCGGGTGACGATTCTGGTGATGGTAATAGCTCTGATAGTGATGATGATGATGATATTGATAAGTATAAGTATGAGAAGAGAGAAAGAGGAAAAGATGCAGGAGAGTCTAGTTCAAAAGCTCCTGGTGGCAATGCTAATGATGATGACATATTCTAGAATGAGAAGATCATATCTTTATCTGAAAAAGATAAGAAGTTATATCGCCAGATGTTGATTGATAGAGTCTGGACGATTGAGATGATTGGTAGATTTCCGGAGATATTTGAGTCAGAAGATATGAGGTTTGAACTAGAGTATAATGATCCTGATCTGGAAGATGGAGAAGTTTCTGCAGCTGTGTCTAAAGAAATACTGGAAGGATTAGCTAAACAGGTTGGTAAATCTCTTGAAGAGCTGATGAGTGAGAACCAAATACCAAACATTCCTGAGAAAGAAGCAGGAAGTCACTCTGATGATAGAGATATTCCAGTATTTGAAGAAGTTGAGATAGAGGATATTACTATTGAGGAATATCCAGAATACTTAAAAAAATAAATATTATGGAATTCCTGAATTCTCTGAAGAGTTGTTGAGCCAAGCTGAGAAACTTGCTCGTGAGAAAAGCAAGAAGTTTGTTGAAGAAGTGTTTAAGAACTCAGATTGTCAAAAGCCAAATGTTGAACAATCTGACGATCTGAAAGACTTGCTAAGGAAGCTTAAAGAAAAAGAAGCTAACCCCCCTAAGACTGAAGTTCAGGGTAGTTTCTACAAATTTCATAATGAATTGTACAAAGGCAAAGCTCTCGGATGGGAATACTTGAGACAGCTGAGGTGTGTCGCTGTGAAGTGGGAAAAAGGAATTCTGTACTTCAACAGATTCCATGATATAAAGACACTACCTTATTGGGTTGTTCGCGATATCTGCAGACATACAATGTCAAGTGCCTCAGTGAACAACAATCTTGTTGGTTACTTTGCAGATCGCATACCGAGAGAGAGCAGAACGAAATGGGAAGTGTTCACCCCTCAGTATCCTAAACGGATAGTTCACAAGAAGGAGAGAGATCAGATTACTGGGTTGAACAAGGTGACTTTGAAATATAAACCACCAACTGTTCTGAAACATATACCGTTGATGCCTATTCCACAACATTTCTCTAAAGACTTTATGTGGTGGTACTATGACTGGAAGACGGCAGAGGCTATTATCGTATTGAAGGATGGAAAAATGACTTCAAGAAGATACCTATCTTTGACCCGATGTGGTTAATAAATTGCTCTCATGAGGATATTATCATGCTATATTACAATCTAATTTACTGTGACGAGAAAGATAGTGAGCAGGCTGCTAAATACCAACGTGTGGTATTCTTATGTTTTGCATGGGATGTCAATGCGGGTTGTGATTTTGATAAGAAGCTGGAGAAGTTTGTTCAGATTCAGAAAGCTGAAAAGAAGAAACTGAAGCAAACTCATGAACCAGTCATGACGAAAGAACAGAAGAAATTACTGCACATTAAGCTGATGAATAAGAGAATGGATGTAGATTGAAGGCTGAAGCAATTCAAGCAATAGTCGAGGGGGAGTTTGTAGATACACGAAGTGCGACTAGTGCTATTGAATTGCGAATTCTAATATGTTTTGGTGATATCGAACGGTCGAAGGTGGAAACCAATTGGTCGAATGTAGATAGAATGGTCGAAGGGAGAATTCAGAGAGGTCGAATGAAGTTTTGTTGTATACATGTGTTGATTCGCCCATATTGAATGGTTGAGCCTGCACATTCGCCCAATCGAATGGTCGAATGTGCAGGTCTATATATAGGTTGAATCATTTTCTAAGTTTAACTTTTGGTCATTTTTGTTTCCCTCTCTGAGTGTGTCGTCTCCCTAAGTCTTTGTTGAGTCTGTAATTGATATCTATCATTGTAAACAACGTTTTAAAGTGTTTATCATTATGTTTATCAATGAAATGAAAATGTTTGAGATGATTTGCATGTTTTGCTAGATATATTATCATTTCGTAATCAATTCAGGGATTCCGCACCTGAATTGAACTTGTTTGATCATAGTCTTTGTTTGAAGATCGATCCTTGACACATACAGATCCTGGTGTGTCACACGCCTCGCGGTAAAACCCCACAGTGGAAATTTAAGGGTGTGACAAGCTGGCCAGGGATTACGACCAGCAAGGTCTAGTTGATTTTGGGCTGATGGCCATAACCTGCGGCCTCTGGCCAAGGGGTTATGGCTAGGATCCTCTGATGGGGACTTTTTGCCCTTCATTTGCTGCATAAAATGGCTATCTTTGGGACCTTAAAGGGCAAAAACTCCAAGGCCATTAGCCACTCGTATTCATGTCCAAACAGGGCACTTATACAACACCAAATACCCGAGCTCCCATAACTATGATTTGGCCCGAAAATGAAAGGATTCAAATCCACCCAAATTGACCCATTATGGGTTTTGGTTAGAACTTACCTTTATCGCGACCATTGCATTACTTATAATAATTTTATCTATACCGAATTTAATCATCAAGTTTCAAGAAAACAATTAACTGTTATCATCAAGTTTATGTCCGGGAGTAACTTACCTTAACCATGCCCTTTCCTTTGCGAATCCTTTTCACCTTGATTTGAAGTTGATTCCTTCTCCTTTCCTATTAGTTTAGGTTCACCAATTTGTTAGAACCATTACAATCTTTATTGCACGTGTTGTCTTATTCAAGAGACTCGCAATATGTGTGTTCATTTCCTATGTTACTCATAGGTTTATTTTAACAAAGGACCAATAAGTTTTAAACTGATCAAAAACCCCATCCACACAAGGAATCGTAAACCCGACCCACACAAGGAGTCAAAACCCGAGTAGTCCCAAACTGGACTAGAAAACGTTTACCAAAGTTGTCTCCACCCGAGACGCATGCTTTTGAGAAAAAGTAGTGAAACTCACCTTAGTATGCAAGCACAAAATTCCAAACTTCAAGGTAGGGTGCACTACCGACTCCCTAGTACAAGTGTCACCAAGTAAGTATATGTGTAATACCATTACACCATAAAACCCGTTTGTCCAAGACGTTTAAATGTTCAAGAGTGTGTAAGTGACATCTAGTGATTCTACATGAATAAGTAAACCCTACGGACCCGTTGGTGAATATGTTGGTTACATTTAGTTTTACACTCCATATGCGTCAAATACAAGTGCCCATTCAATTGCATATCAAATACATACCACCTAGGACTTCAATTAGTCACATAAACACATAATACACGATCTGCGTTTTTAGGACAGATTGGGCGTCACCAAAACTAATTTATTTAAAATACTAAATCAGTGAGTTAAACTCCCAAAGTTTTACTGAATATTCCTTGGATTCATTTAACAACCCATATTTTTGTTTTATCTCAAAACCAAACACAAAAATTATTAAAATTCGTCCAACACAGCTATATTCAAAAAAAAACTTTCACAACAGGGCACTTTAGTAGAAAAAATCCCAAAAATTGTATATTCATCCAAACGGGATGAATCCACTTGGAAACCCCAAATTATTCCAATGTTAATTTTCTGTAAAAAATTTCATTACTTAATTATTTATAAAACTCGAGTTATGACGGTTTAAAGTCGACTCAGTTTGTTAACCCGAAATTCTGATATGACCTATTTTCAAAGAAAATTCCAAAAACGACTCAAACGACGTCCAAATCACTTGATTTTACCCATTATGAAAAGCTAAGATCAGGTGTGATTTAACCATGTAAAGAAAACATCAAAACCATCATGTTAAAGCCACGTAACAAACCTTTATTTAAACGACTCACGTGTGCGTATAATCGATCAACAATCATCAACAATCATTACAAAACATTTCCTAAGACCTATTAAGATCAGAATCTATCATAATACATGCTAAAATCATAACCTTAATGATCAACACATCAACAACTTGCGCAACAAGTAATCTATTATATCACTAATCGCCTATCATCATGTTTAACTCGTTAAATCATCAAAAACTTCAAGTTTTAATATTTATAAAAAGGTCTCAGACGTGGACAAACTTAGTTATAGGGTTTTTATAACATAATAATAAGATTAAAGCATAGTAGGTTAAGGATTATACCACCAGCTCTTCAAAACAACCATCCGAATGCTATTGAAGCTTCCCGATCGATGTTCTTGAGCCTTAGCAGGTGGTTTGGAGTTAATATTTCATAGGTAGGGCAGTAGGGGCGATTAAGGTTTGAGTTTAGCTGATACAAGAGGCTTAGGGTTGCTTAAATAGGTGATTAAGTCGATTTAGTGGCGTCAAACACCCGCGCGCGGCCGCTCGGTACCTGTGAGTGGCCGCTCATAGGGCCTTGGCCTGCGTGGGTGGCCCGTTTCGTCACCCGACGTGTTTTCCTTTGACGTTTTCGCTATTTCGGACCGTAATAAGTGTAACCCCATGTGTTAAGACCCCAATCATCCTAATGGTCCACCTTTAACGATTTTTATTAACGTATTCGGTTTAAGTTCACATAATCACATATGGTTTGCCCATACTTTCACCGAATATCACAGAGGCACATAAGCGCAATCAATCCAAATCAGTTAACTCACTATTATTATACTTCATTATTCACCAATGTCCGAGGTTCACTAATCATGTATACAGTCTGGTAATTTCTCGAATTACCACCTTATGCAGTTATTAACTTACAACTATGTAACGTGTGTCCTATCTAGCTAACCCTAGTTAAGTATAATGCAAGGAACGTAACTAGAGTTTTGTTAAAGTGAGAACCTGAAATTGCGGGGTATCACATCATCCCCAAGTTGAAAAGAATTTCGTCCCGAAATTCAGCAAGTAAACAATAAAGCCAGCTAGAAAAGTGTGCGCTTGGTTCCCGGATGTCACATCATCCCCAAGTTGAAAGGAATTTCTCCCCGAAATTCACTCTGAGCGAGCTGCTTTATGTTCGGAATTCGATCTATGCACAGGTTCTGGTTCAGTAAAGAGGTGTGGATATTTGAGCCGCATCTAATCTCTGCGCTCCCACGTATATGCCGGTCCTAGATGGGAATTCCACCGTACCTTAACAATAGGTATAGTGCTTTGTCTGAGTTTCTTGACGCCCTGCTTAAGAATCTCCACTAGTTCTTCCATGAACCGTAGCTGGTCGTCCACCTGAATCTTCTCCAGTGGCACTACCAGTGTAACATTTCGCGTTAATTATAATACGTTACGTATAATCTGGATAAAAACGACAAGTTTTATAAATATTGTTTGCACTTATTTATTTTTGTAGCATTTTGAAACCCTAAATATTCATAATATATTATATATATATCAAATATATATTAAAAATAATTATAAAAAAAATTATGCTGAGGCCGGGGTTCGAACCCGAGTCCTCAGCCGGTTCAAACATACACACACCACACACAACCAACTGCTCCAACCATCACACTTGTTTCAAACCCCGCACAATATAATTATATCACGTTTTCCAAACACCTCAGTTGACTTGGGAAGTCAACTGAGAATCTAAGACTTACCATAATCTCATCAATTGACTTGTAATTGATTGGGATATTATTGGCAACATGATTACTGGCCTGGAACAAGCCACAAACACATCAATTACTCATCAATTCATACCCAATTATACAATTATACACGTGGAACATTCATGTCGTGGTCAAACTTGCCAAATCAAATAACTAGACCCGTTCACTATAAATTGAACACCCTTAAACCTGCTACACTCGCCAATCATCTCAATTCAACCTCCAATTTCTCTTAAAACTCTCTGTTCGTGGGTTTTCTGTTCAAATCTTTGACTTCGGGTTTGACCATTCGATAGCCTTCGATTAAGCCTTGTAACTATGATTATTGTTGTGGGTTCCATTGATCGGCACCCTATGATTAATCAGGTTAATGTTGTGTGGATTGCACGATTGCAGAATCTAGGGCACGTAATTGATTTTTGGGGAAGAACACGTTTGTGCTGTTTGGTATTTATTTTAAATAAACAGCTACCAAACACAACCACTGCTCTAGACCAGGTGGTTGTGTCTGGTGCTCATCTTCTGAGCCACGCAGGTTCGAGTCCCGGTTATGGCATCCTTTTTCTTGGTTTTGTTTTATTTTTCAAGAACAATTAAAATTAATCTTATATTACTTATAATTTTATAAATTCGTTTTAAATTATTAAAACTCTTTTAATAATTCTAAAAAATTATTTTGAGATAATCTGATGAAAACCTTTCACTCACAATTTTTAGTTTTCAAAAAATTAATTTATTTAATATATATAATAATTAAATTAATTTTATTCTATTATATATATATATATATAATTCCATTAAAATATCAAAAAAAATTTATAAATTTCCAGAAAAATTATTCTGAGTTTATATAATAATAAACTTTTCTGAAATGATTTTTATTTCAGAAAAATCATTTATTTAATATTTTTAATCAATTTTTGTTAGTTTTAATCATAATTAAATCATAATAAATCATAATAAATCCAATTTTTAATATTTTTGCACCAAAATTTTATACAAATTATTTCTGAATATTTAGAACAGAAATATAAATTTTAAACTAATGATTCTTTGAATTTAATATTTTTAAATATTAAAGTTAAATTTTGACAATTTGTTATAAATAGAATTAATATTCTATTTTAAATAAAATAATTTTATAAAAATTATTTTTATACTTTAAACATATTCTTGTGACCATCTTAAATTTAAATTTCATAAAAAGATTTTTGTTTATTTATTTACTAATATTCTCTCAATTATCAAACATTTTTTATGTTAATCAAACGAGCATTTATCCCCAAAATTCGAAGCCCTAGAACATATACATTTGTAGACTAGATAAACTTAGACATATTTATTACCTTATTATAGGGTGATATTTGGCATTGTTTGGGCAACACCACTATTCAATCTTTTCAAGAAGTATAACATATTGCTAAGGTGAGTTTTACATAGCCCATTTTCTATTTATCACAATTTTCGGGGTGAAACATGTTACAACATCATTTATGCAATTCAATAATCAATGTGTCTATGTGTATTTCTATGTTGCATTATGTCTTGAACATGACTAGGGTAAGCACAATTCTAGCATAAACATTTATCAGCCGACGGTATACATTGATAGATCTATTGGACTGACAATCCCACCCGGATACGTGCCTCCTACAAAGGTTGTGTGGGTGTTTGTTACTGCAAAACAAACGAGTGAACCATGAGCGTATGGGATGTACCACAATACAACAGTCACAATGGTTGATTATGCACTCGATTTAATTCTAGTATGTTTTCACATATGGACTAGATTGCCATGACACATGAATTGCACAACAATTTCATTCGATTATCAAAACCAATGTAATTCTCACCAACTTTTGTTGACCCAAAATATTTTCAACTTAACATGTTTCAGGTTCTACTTGCTTGAGGATTTGAATTAATGCTTGAAGATGTGTGCATAGTTTTATTCAATTTGATGTACGAATTCTTGTAGAACAATTGTATGTAATTTATCTAAATCATATAATGAAATTTATTATTTACCATGAGCTACTGAACAATCATCAATACGTAACTTCCCGATGTTTCCGCCATCGGTTGGGGTGTTACAGATTGGTATCAGAGCCATGGTTATAGGGAATTAGGTTATTAGAAAAATAATCTAGTCTATAACCATAGGATTTAACCAGTACTTGCTTCTTTTACTTGCTATACTCTATCTCCCTCCTACTTCTTATCCCAACTTTCATCCTTACAAGAAGGTTGCTTTCCATCACTGGATCTACTCTTAGACTAATAGGAGAAAATCCTCAGGTTTAACCTAAACCACCTTGAGATCTCGTCGAAGATCTAGATTTTTAATGACGAACACGTGCAATCTGGAAGGGTGAACCCCTGTATTCTGAGTCTTCTGTCTAGGCTGGCATGGCGCATATATCCCAATTAGACGAGGGACCCGGATGCCTACCTGGGAATTCTCGGGATGAGTGTTCACTTATAGGCTAAAGCATGTCTTCATATGTTATTAGAATCTAGAATCTTTGATAAGTCAACGTTTTCGTTTATTCGTTTTAATGAATAAATGATTACATTCCTTATATAACCTCATTCATTTCATTGTGTCACTTACAGATCATGCCTCCACGTCGCAGCGCTCGTCTTAACAGTGGTGATAATCATGATGAAGAGAGTAGCAATCACAACCACAACCACGATACTAACCACAACAACAACAACAACAACGGAGTTGATGCTCAACTGGCTGCAATCATTTCTCAACAAATGGCGCAGCAAATCGCAACTCTGGTTCCCAACTTACTAGCTCAAGTCATTCAGTTAAACGGGAACGGTAACGGCAACGGCAACGGGAATGGAAATGGAAACCACAACGGGAATGGGAATGGTCTTCCAGCCTGTACCCTTAAGCACTTTAATTCTTGTAATCCCCCAAAGTTCAGTGGAGAAGAAGGAGCTACAGGACTCCTACAATGGTTTGAGGGTATTGAGAATACCTTCATCAACAGTGAGTGTCCCGACAACTTTAAATTCCGTTATGCCATGAGTGTTCTTCACAAACGAGCACTCACCTGGTGGAATTAGGAAAAGCGCACCCGTGGAGCTGAAGCTGCACTGGCTTTAACTTGGGATCAAGCTAAAGACATTATGAAGGCAGAGTTCTGCCCTCGTAATGAAATCAAGAAGCTGGAAGATGAGTTTCATGATCTTGCTCAAGATAGTGGAGAAAACCTTGCTTACAACACTCGTTTTCATGAACTTAGCCTACTGCTACCCCACAAGGTCACACCCTTGCCTATTGCAATCGAAAAATACATTGGTGGCTTACTGATGCAGATTCAAGACACGGTGTGGGGAAGGAACCCTGCTACTTTGGAGGAAGCAAAGCGTTTGGCTGCCACCCTAACAGATAACCATGTGAAGGCAGGAACCCTGACTCGTAAAGGGGAAAAGAAAAAGGAAACTCCCCAACCTGCCGTTGATATCAAAACCGTGACCTCAACCAATGGGAAGTGCAAGGTCAGGAATTTTGCAATAGACACCACTGCCCCACCCAACAAGAAACAATACAACGGGAAGCTACCTAAGTGTGACACCTGCCAGTATCACCATCCAACCCAAGTACCCTGCCGACAGTGCACCAATTGTCACAGGTATGGACATCTTGCGGATGCTTGTCGAATCCCTGCAACAAACGCTCTTGATGCTCCAAATAACCCCGCTAGAGACCCTCCATCTACTTAACAGCAAACCCCACCATTTGAATAATGTCTACTTTCTCTTTAATTCCATGTATTGACACTTTTTTATTCAAATAATAAATTCGAGTATTATCATAACATCTGAGTGCATGCTTGTTTGAATGTGAACAATTTGCTATATCTATAATCATACTTGCTTACTTGTACATCAATTAGTTGACTACCAAACAACCTACTCAACGATTGGTAGAGGTCATCATGTCTTTCCAACATCGGGAGAGGCCCTACCACCTGCTCAACGACTGGTGGAGACTATCGAACCTGCTCAACAATCGGTAGAGTCATAAAAGGACACAAAACCCTAATGTAAGGTAAATTGGTAATTACGGTCCGGAACGTAATCATGAATTTACAGGTACGGTGATATTTGGCATTGTTTGGGCAACACCACTATTCAATCTTTTCAAGAAGTATAACATATTGCTAAGGTGAGTTTTACATAGCCCATTTTCTATTTATCACCATTTTCGGGGTGAAACATGTTACAACATCATTTATGCAATTCAATCATCAATGTGTCTATGTGTATTTCTATGTTGCATTATGTCTTGAACATGACTAGGGTAAGCACAATTCTAGCATAAACATTTATCAGCCGACGGTATACATTGATAGATCTATTGGACTGACAATCCCACCCGGATACGTGCCTCCAACAAAGGTTGCGTGGGTGTTTGTTACTGCAAAATAAACGAGTGAACCATGTGCGTATGGGATGTACCACAATACAACAGTCACAATGGTTGATTATGCACTCGATTTACTTCTAGTATGTTTTCACATATGGACTAGATTGCCATGACACATGAATTGCACAACAATTTCATTCGATTATCAAAACCAATGTAATTCTCACCAACTTTTGTTGACCCAAAATATTTTCAACTTAACATGTTTCAGGTTCTACTTGCTTGAGGATTTGAATTAATGCTTGAAGATGTGTGCATAGTTTTATTCAATTTGATGTACGAATTCTTGTAGAACAATTGTATGTAATTTATCTAAATCATATAATGAAATTTATTATTTACCATGAGCTACTGAACAATCATCAATACGTAACTTCCCGATGTTTCCGCCATCGGTTGGGGTGTTACAGATTGGTATCAGAGCCATGGTTATAGGGAATTAGGTTATTAGAAAAATAATCTAGTCTATAACCATAGGATTTAACCAGTACTTGCTTCTTTTACTTGCTATACTCTATCTCCCTCCTACTTCTTATCCCAACTTTCATCCTTACAAGAAGGTTGCTTTCCATCACTGGATCTACTCTTAGACTAATAGGAGAAAATCCTCAGGTTTAAGCTAAACCACCTTGAGATCTCGTCGAAGATCTAGATTTTTAATGACGAACACGTGCAATCTAGAAGGGTGAACCCCTGTATTCTGAGTCTTCTGTCTAGGCTGGCATTGCGCATATATCCCAATTAGACGAGGGACCCGGATGCCTACCTGGGAATTCTCGGGATGAGTGTTCACTTATAGGCTAAAGCATGTCTTCATATGTTATTAGAATCTAGAATCTTTGATAAGTCAACGTTTTCGTTTATTCGTTTTAATGAATAAATGATTACATTCCTTATATAACCTCATTCATTTCATTGTGTCACTTACAGATCATGCCTCCACGTCGCAGCGCTCGTCTTAACAGTGGTGATAATCATGATGAAGGGAGTAGCAATAACAACCACAACCACGATACTAACCACAACAACAACAACAACAATGGAGTTGATGCTCAACTGGCTGCAATCATTTCTCAACAAATGGCGCAGAAAATCGCAACTCTGGTTCCCAACTTACTAGCTCAAGTCATTCAGTTGAATGGGAACGGTAACGGCAACGGCAACGGGAATGGAAATGGAAACCACCACGGGAATGGGAATGGTCTTCCAGCCTGTACCCTTAAGCACTTTAATTCTTGTAATCCCCCAAAGTTCAGTGGAGAAGAAGGAGCTACAGGACTTCTACAATGGTTTGAGGGTATTGAGAATACCTTCATCAACAGTGAGTGTCCCGACAACTTTAAAGTCCGTTATGCCATGAGTGTTCTTCACAAACGAGCACTCACCTGGTGGAATGAGGAAAAGCGCACCCGTGGAGCTGAAGCTGCACTGGCCTTAACTTGGGATCAAGCTAAAGACATTATGAAGGCAGAGTTCTGCCCTCGTAATGAAATCAAGAAACTGGAAGATGAGTTTCATGATCTCAAGATAGTGGAGAAAACCTTGCTTATAACACTCGTTTTCATGAATTTAGCCTACTGCTACCCCACAAGGTCACACCTTTGCCTATTGCAATCGAAAAATACATTGGTGGCTTACCGATGCAGATTCAAGACATGGTGTGGGGAAGGAACCCTGCTACTATGGAGGAAGCAAAGCGTTTGGCTGCCACCCTAACAGATAACCATGTGAAGGCAGGAACCCTGACTCGTAAAGGGGAAAAGAAAACGGATACTCCCCAACCTGCCGTTGATATCAAAACCGAGGCCTCAACCAACGGGAAGTGCAAGGTCAGGAATTTTGCAATAGACACCACTGCCCCACCCAACAAGAAACAATACAACGGGAAGCTACCTAAGTGTGACACCTGCCAGTATCACCATCCAACCCAAGTACCCTGCCGACAGTGCACCAATTGTCAAAGGTATGGACATCTTGCGGATGCTTGTCGAATCCCTGCAACAAACGCTCTTGATGCTCCAAATAACCCCGCTAGAGAACCTCCAGCTACTTAACAGCAAACCCCACCATTTGAATAATGTCTACTTTCTCTTTAATTCCATGTATTGACACTTTTTTATTCAAATAATAAATTCGAGTACTTTCATAACATCTGAGTGCATGCTTGTTTGAATGTGAACAATTTGCTATATCTATAATCATACTTGCTTACTTGTACATCAATTAGTTGACTACCAAACAACCTACTCAACGATTGGTAGAGGTCATCATGTCTTTCCAACAGTCGGGAGAGGCCCTACCACCTGCTCAACGACTGGTGGAGACTATCGAACCTGCTCAACAATCGGTAGAGTCATAAAAGGACACAAAACCCTAATGTAAGATAAATTGGTAATTACGGTCCGGAACGTAATCATGAATTTACACTTACGTTAAGGTAGTGTGAAATTTTATCAAGGTTTCCGGTAGTTGACCGATTTTAAACCTGATACTTTCTCTTTTAACTTCAGGACGAAGTTCCTAAAAGTAGGGGAGACTGTAACATTTCGCGTTAATTATAATACGTTACGTATAATCTGGAAAAAAACGACAAGTTTTATAAATATTGTTTGCACTTATTTATTTTTTTGGCATTTTGAAACCCTAAATATTCATAATATATTATATATATATCAAATATATATGAAAAATAATTATAAAAAAAATTATGCTGAGGCCGGGGTTCGAACCCGAGTCCTCAGCCGGTTCAAACACACACACACCACACACAACCAACTGCTCCAACCATCACACTTGTTTCAAACCCCGCACAATATAATTATATCACGTTTTCCAAACACCTCAGTTGACTTGGGAAGTCAACTGAGAATCTAAGACTTACCATAATCTCATCAATTGACTCGTAATTGATTGGGATATTATTGGCAACATGATTACCGGCCTGGAACAAGCCACGAACACATCAATTACTCATCAATTCATACCCAATTATACAATTATACGCGTGGAACATTCATGTCGTGGTCAAACTTGCCAAATCAAATAACTAGACCCGTTCACTATAAATTGAACACCCTCAAACCTGCTACACTCGCCAATCATCTCAATTCAACCTCCAATTTCTCTTTAAACTCTCTGTTCGTGGGTTTTCTGTTCAAATCTTTGACTTCGGGTTTGACCATTCGATAGCCTTCGATTAAGCCTTGTAAGTATGATTATTGTTGTGGGTTCCATTGATCGGCACCCACACAACATAAACCCTATGATTAATCGGGTTAATGTTGTGTGGATTGCCCGATTGCAGAATCTAGGGCACGTAATTGATTTTTGGGGAAGAACACGTTTGTGCTGTTTGGTATTTATTTTAAATAAACAGCTACCAAACACAACCACTGGTCTAGACCAGGTGGTTGTGTCTGGTGCTCATCTTCTGAGCCACGCGGGTTCGAGTCCCTGTTGTGGCATCCTTTTCCTTGGTTTTGTTTTATTTTTCAAGAATAATCAAAATTAATCTTATATTACTTATAAATTTATAAATTCGTTTTAAATTATTAAAACTCTTTTAATAATTCTAAAAAAATTATTTTGAGATAATCTGATGAAAAACTTTCACTCACAATTTTTAGTTTTCAAAAAATTAATTTATTTAATATATATAATAATTAAATTAATTTTATTCTATTATATTTATAAAATTCCATTAAAATATCAAAACAAATTTATAAATTTCTACAAAAATTATTCTGAGTTTATATAATAATAAACTTTTCTGAAATGATTTTTATTTCAGAAAAATCATTTATTTAATATTTTTAATCAATTTTTGTTAGTTTTAATCATAATTAAATCATAATAAATCATAATAAATCCAATTTTTAATATTTTTGCACCAAAATTTTATACAAATTATTTCTGAATATTTAGAACAGAAATATAAATTTTAAACTAATGATTCTTTGAATTTAATATTTTTAAATATTAAAGTTAAATTTTGACAATTTGTTATAAATAGAATTAATATTCTATTTTAAAGAAAATAATTTTATAAAAATTAGTTTTATACTTTAAACATATTCTTGTGACCATCTTAAATTTAAATTTCATAAAAAGATTTTTGTTTATTTATTTACTAATATTCTCTCAATTATCAAACATTTTTGATGTTAATCAAACGAGCATTTATCCCCAAAATTCGAAGCCCTAGAACATATACATTTGTAGACTAGATAAACTTAGACATATTTGTTACCTTATTATAGGGTGATATTTGGCATTGTTTGGGCAACACCACTATTCAATCTTTTCAAGAAGTATAACATATTGCTAAGGTGAGTTTTACATAGCCCCTTTTCTATTTATCACCATTTTTGGGGTGAAACATGTTACAACATCATTTATGCAATTCAATCATCAATGTGTCTATGTGTATTTCTATGTTGCATTATGTCTTGAACATGACTAGGGTAAGCACAATTCTAGCATAAACATTTATCAGCCGACGGTATACATGGATAGATCTATTGGACTGACAATCCCACCCGGGTACGTGCCTCCTACAAAGGTTGCGTGGGTGTTTGTTACTGCAAAATAAACGAGTGAACCATGAGCGTATGGGATGTACCACAATACAACAGTCACAATGGTTGATTATGCACTCGATTTACTTCTAGTATGTTTTCACATATGTACTAGATTGCCATGACACATGAATTGCACAACGATTTCATTCGATTATCAAAACCTATGTAATTCTCACCAACTTTTGTTGACCCAAAATATTTTCAACTTAACATGTTTCAGGTTCTACTTGCTTGAGGATTTGAATTAATGCTTGAAGATGTGTGCATAGTTTTATTCAATTTGATGTACGAATTCTTGTAGAACAATTGTATGTAATTTATCTAAATCATATAATAAAATTTATTATTTACCATGAGCTACTGAACAATCATCAATACGTGACATCCCGATGTTTCCGCCATCGGTTGGGGTGTTATAACCAGTGTCATATCCGATAGGCATTTCTTCAGGTTTGATACGTGGAATACATTGTGCACTCCACTGAGTTCATCAGGCAAGTTTAGCTGGTAAGCTACCGGACCAATCCTTTTGACAATCTCAAATGGTCCCACGTATCGTGGATTCAATTTCCCCCGTTTCCCAAAGCGTATCACCCCCTTCCAAGGTGACACCTTTAATAGAACCTTGTCCCCAACCTGGAACTCCAAAGGTTTCCTACGCTTATCAGCGTAACTTTTCTGTCGATCCCGAGCAGCAGCCATCCGGTTTCTAATTTGCACTATCTTCTCAGAAGTTTCGTGCAGGAGTTCGGGACCTGTTAGCTGGCTATCCCCAACCTCAGTCCAGCAGATGGGAGACCTACACTTGCGTCCATAAAGTGCCTCAAAAGGCGCACACCGTATCGAAGTGTGGTAGCTGTTGTTATAAGAGAATTCAATCAAAGGCAAATGCGTATCCCAACTTTTGCCAAAATCCACCATGCACGCTCGTAGCAGATCTTCCAATGTTTGGATGGTACGTTCACTCTGTCCATCCGTCTGTGGGTGATAGGCTGTGCTCATATCTAGGCGAGTTCCCAAAGTGTTTTGGAGAGTAGTCCAGAAGTGAGAAGTGAATCACGCATCGTGATCAGATATGATGGAAGTAGGCACCCCATGCCTAGAGACTACCTCCTTGATGTAGAGATTTGCTAGTTTCTCCAGCGAGTCCGTTTCCTTTATTGCCAGAAAGTGTGCCGATTTGGTCAAATGATCCATGATAACCCAAATCATATTATGGCCCGTTGGCGTTCTAGGAAGCTTTGTAATAAAATCCATAGAAATCTCGTCCCATTTCCACATAGGGATTTCTGGTTGCTGGAGTAGGCCTGAAGGTTTCTGAAATTCAATCTTAACCTTCGCACAAGTCAAGCACTTACTAACATAAGTGGCTATTTCAGCTTTCATGTTGTAAAGAATCTTAAGATCTTGGTACATCCTGGTTCGAACCAGGATGTACCGAGTATCGAGAAGTGTGAGCTTCATCGAGCACCAGTTGTCTGAGATCCCCAAAACGCGGTATCCAGACTCGATCCATAAAGTACTGAAGACCATCTGTCTTTAGTTCCAAGTGCTTATCAGCACCACGTAATGTTTCAAGCTCGATGTTTTCACCTTTCAAGGCCTCGCCCTGGGCTTCACGTATCTTATCAGGAAGATTAGAATGAATGGTAAGTTGTAAGGCTCGCACCTGTTTAGGTTTCGTTTCCTTCCGACTGAGGGCATTAGCTACTACGTTAGCTTTCCCTGGGTGGTACTTGATGGCACAGTCGTAATCATTCAGAAGCTCGACCCATCGACGCTGTCGCATGTTCAGCTCCTTTTGATCGAATATGTGTTGGAGGCTCTTGTGGTCAGTGAAGATCGTACACTTCGTCCCATAGAGATAATGCCTCCAGATCTTTAGAGCAAAAACCACTACTCCTAGTTCCAAGTCATGGGTGGTGTAATTCTTCTCATGAACCTTTAATTGATGTGAGGCATACGCGATTACCTTATCACGCTGCATCAGCACACACCCTAACCCTTGGATAGACGCATCACAGTACACTACGAAGTCCTCTGTACCCTCAGGTAATGATAGTATAGGTGCACTGCAAAGTTTCGACTTTAATAATTGGAAAGCAGATTCTTGGGCATCTCCCCACTTGTATGTAATACCCTTCTGTGTCAAGGCAGTGAGGGGTTGAGCGATCTTAGAGAATCCCTCATTGAATCTGCGATAATATCCCGCGAGACCAAGAAACTGGCGCACCTCAGTTGGAGTCTTAGGAGCCTCCCACTTTTTAATAGCATCAATCTTGGCGGGATCAACATGTATTCCTGCCTCGTTAACCACATGTCCAAGAAATTGGACTTCTCAAATCCAAAAGTCACATTTAGAGAATTTTGCATACAACTGCTAATTTCTCAATAGTTCCAAGATCAGCTGCAGGTGTTGCTCGTGCTCTTCCCTGCTCTTGGAGTAAATCAGTATGTCATCTATGAACACTATGACGAATTTGTCCAAATAGGGCTTGCACACACGGTTCATTAGATCCATGAACATAGCCGGTGCATTAGTTAGCCCAAATGGCATCACCAAAAACTCATAATGTCCATAACGAGTTCGAAAGGCTGTCTTTGCCACATCCTCCTCTCGGACTCTCAGCTGATGGTATCCTGACCTCAAGTCAATCTTAGAGTAGAAACTCGACCCTTGCAGTTGGTCGAACAAATCATCAATACGAGGCAAAGGGTAACGGTTCTTAACCGTCACTTTGTTCAACTCCTGATAATCAATGCACATGCGGAAACTCCTGTCTTTCTTCTTAACAAACAGAACTGGAGCTCCCCATGGCGAAGAACTAGGTCTAATGAAACCCCTATCCAATAGCTCTTGGAGTTGGGTAGATAGTTCTTGAAGTTCGCCTGGTGCTAGGCGGTATGGTGCGCATGCAACTGGAGCTGCTCCAGGCGCAAGATCAATTTGGAATTCCACTTGACAAACAGGTGGAAGTCCAGGTAATTCATCTGGGAAGACATCTGGGAAATCTCGGACTACTGGGATGTTCTCAATCTTGGTTTCAGTTTCAGCTCGAGTGTCAGATATGTTAGCCAAAATGGCTGGACAGCCCTTACGAATACACTTCTGGGCCTTCAAAAAGGAGATGATGCCCACCATGGCACCACCTCGATCACCCTATATAGATAAAAGTTCTCCACTTGGGAGGGGAACACGAACAATCTTCTCCTGACAGAGAATTTCAGCATGTTGCTTGGACAACCAGTCCATGCCAACCACGAGGTCAAAGCTACCTAGGGTGATAGGTAAGAGGTTGATGGCAAACAATTGCCCATTCAACTCGAGCTTACAGTCACGATGTACATGGGTTACCTCGACAGGCTTCCCATCAGCCAATTCAATAGAGTACGGGGTATCAAGAAGAGTTGGAACCATCCCTAATTGTTTACTAAGTTTTGATGACACAAAACTATAGTCCGCACCAGTATCATATTAAAATATAAGCAAGAGTGTCGTTCAAGGAGCACGTACCCGTCACAACATTATTATCAGTCCTAGCCTCCCCAGAGCCAATCACGAATGCTCTCCCACGAGCCCCATTGTTGTTGTTCCCGTTGTTGTTGTTGTTGTTTCCAGCATTAGTGGTGTTGTTGTTTCCTGTCCTGTTACCACCACCGTTGTTGTTGTTACCCCTGTTGTTGCCATTACCATTACCATTACCATTCAGCTGTGGACAGTTCCTCTTGAAATGATTCTCACTTCCACACTGATAACAACCTTTACCACCACTCTGCTGTTGCCCCTGCTGTGCAGCTAGCGGATTTCCTGGGATATACACCCTGCAGTCCCTCTGCTTATGACCCATCTTGCCACATCGATCACACTTAACATTGCCACACGTCCCAGTGTGATGCCTATTGCACCTGTTGCACTTAGGTTGGTTCCCCTCATAACCTCCCTGAGAGTTGTTGCGGTTGTTACTACTGCCATGGTTGTCATGCCTCTTATTCTGCTTCTGCTACTAACTGCCATTCCCTGGGGGTTTGCCAGATGCATTCTCCCACTTCCTCTTGTTATCGTTGGTACCAGAAGATGAAGCGCCACGAGGAGGTAACAATCCCTCTTCCACCTTCTGATCAGTCAGCTGATGAGCCATACGAATAACTTGCTGGATGGTGTTGAGGTTAGCAGCAGTAACCATGCTCTTGATTTGGGGCACCAAGCCCTTGATGTATAACTCGATCCTCTTGTAGGGCGGATTGGAGTAATTTGGGCACATCGCCGCCAGTTCATGCGATCTAGTGGTATATTTCTCAATCTTCGATCCCACCATCCTCAGATTGAGATACTTAGTCTCTAATTTTTTAATCTCATCTCGAGGACAGTACTCCTCCTTCATCAGTTCCTTGAAATCCGCCCAAGGTGTTGCGTTAGCCACATCCACACCTAGCATCTGTACTTGAGAGTTCCACCGGGATAATGCCAAATTTTCAAGAGTAGAAGTGGCATATTTCACCCTGTCAGCTGGTGGACAGTTACACATGGCGAAGCAAGATTCCAGTTTTTTGAACCACCTCAGTAGCCCGACAGCCCCTTCAGATCCTCCAAAGTTCTGCGGCTTGTAGTCCATGAAGGACTTGTAGGTGCAGATTGGAGGGTGATGCCCAGGTTGACCTGAGTTACAAAAAGAGAAGAAACCATGAATGAATAAAAGAGCATAACGTTGGAGTCTAGAGGAAAGTTTAGAGCTAGATAGAGTTACCAGCTTGAAAAGCTGCGAGGGCTTCCACCACCCTGTTGTTGATAAGTGCATTTAACTCCGGTTGAGTCATGTTGATCTTGCCTCTCCCGTGTCCTCTTCCCGCCATAGTAATTCTACATTTACCTTATACTCATGAGAAAACAATAATATGTCCCACATACAATCGTTCACATAGTACAAGTACACTAGAATATAAATAACATGCGCGAGAATATACAATCGTTCACATAGTACAAGTAAACTAGAATATAAATAACATGCGCGAGAATAGAATAAAGAAATCAATTAATAGTAGTAAATAAGAATCCAATCATAAGATAAACGATCCTCAAGTCTCACAACGATAAAAACAGAAGTCGTAATAAGAATGTATATGGAATACTAAGATAACAAGAAGATAAAAGTAATCAATCATCCCCACGATCCATGGAGATACATGAGCCCTCATCCTCGCTCTCATCCTCGATCTCTATCTCCAGTGGCTCCTCCTCCTCAGGCTCAAGCTCTTCGTTGAGCGCCGCATCCATCGCTGCCCCGAAAGCATCAAATCCTCCTACTGCAGGCTCTTCCTCGGGATCCTCTTCTGGATCCTCCTCTGGGTCCTCACCATTTTGAGCTAGAGCTTCCTCAAGCTTGTTACGGACCTAGGTCAACTCCTCCCTTAAAAGTGTTGTCTCCTGAATAGCAATCGACCTCTCGTGTCTATCCTCTGCAGCTTCCTTGTTAACCCTTTCCAATTCACCAAACAGGTGGTCGATTTCTCTTTCCATGCGCTTAATAGCTCCATCGGCATTCTGCCTCCAAGACTGAAATTGCCTTACAGCATTATAGGCATTTTCTAGCTCTGTATGCACGTGCCTAACCATCCCTGCCAAAGACCTCTCCAATGAGTCAATAATGGGAGGGACCTGAGCTGGGACTCCATACCCTACAACCCACGAGTGTAGCACGTCTATGAACCACACCCAACGATTTGTATTCTCCTCTGGATTCCCTGCCTGAGCTGGCTGTTCATACGGGTTCAAAGATGTGTTTTGCGAACTCCCAAGAGGACGATAAGAAGAGTAGTTACGATGAGCAGGGTTAGTCATGTTTTCCTGCAATGCGTTAGATCAGTATACGTATCCAAGAAGTAACAAGTAGTGTGCTTAGGATAGTGAGTGTACTAATACTTATGCTATGATGATTATAGACTAGATGCAAATCCTAGTTCACTATAACCAATGGCTTTGATACCAATCTGTCACACCCTCAAATTTCCACTGTGGGGTTTATACCGCGAGGCGCATGACAAACCAGGATCTCATAGCCATAAGTCACATGAACGACTCTAAATGCCCAAACCATTTAGTTCGTTATTGTAAAACCATGTTGAAAAGTTTTAACCAGACAAATTTTAGTATAGCGGAAGCGAATAAACAAAACAGTTAAATAAAGTCTGCGCAAAACACCGCCCCCAAAAACCAGAAGTAATTAATTGAATGTTAAAAACAGTTGAAATGTTTATAGTCCCATTACATAACATGATGCATGTCCTAGTCCTGCTCCATACCTAGTTACCTGCAAAAGCATGCTAACGTGTATCAACATAAAGTCGGTGAGTTCACAAAGTAAAGCAAATGAGTATGTAAATGCGCTGGTTTCCAAAACCACGTAACCAATTAAACGTGTAGGTCATCCAGACCAAAATGTTCAAGAGTTATCAGTTTAAGCGTGTCAGGGGTATCTAACCCACTCATTGCAACTAAACAGAATTATTGGGACACCTTCAGTAACATAATAATTTGCCTCAATAACTGGTGTCTATCAACACAAGTTCTCAAATGTGGTCAGAAGTTCATGCCCGTGCCTCAAGCACCTCAGGCATGAGGTTGCTGCACAACCTAATAGCGCTATCAACTAATACCCCGTTCGCCTCCAGCGATTAACCCAATAATATGCAAGGACTTTCCAAATGATAGAGTGTTTAGTTCACAAAGGACCAATAAGTTTTAAACTAATCAAAAACCCGATTCACACAAGGAATCGTAAACCCGACCCACACAAGGAGTCAATACCCGAGTAGTCCCAAACTGGACTAGAAAACGTTTACCAAAGTTGTGTCCACCCGAGACGCATGCTTTTGAGAAAAAGTAGTGAAACTCACCTTAGTATGCAAGCACTAAATTCCAAACTTCAACGTAGGGTGCACTACTGACTCCCTAGTACAAGTGTCACCAAGTAAGTATATGTGTAATACCATTACACCATATAACCCGTTTGTCCAAGACGATTAAATGTTCAAGAGTGTGTAAGTGACACCTATTGATTCTACATGAATAAGTAAACCCTACGGACCCGTTGGTGAATATGTTGGTTACATTTAGTTTTACACTCCATATGCGTCAAATACAAGTGCCCATTCAATTGCATATCAAATACATACCACCTAGGACTTCAATTAGTCACGTAAACACATAATACACGATCTGCGTTTTTAGGACAGATTGTGCGTCACCAAAACTAATTTATTTAAAATACTAAATCAGTGAGTTAAACTCCCAAATTTTTACTGAATATTCGTTGGGATTCATTTAAAAACCTATATTTTTTTATCTCAAAACCAAACACAAAAATTATTAAAATTCTTCTAACACAACTATATTCAAAAAAAACTTTCACAACAGGTCAGTTTAGTAGAAAAATTCCCTAAAATTTTGTATTCATCCAAACGGGATGAATCCACTTGGAAAACCCAAATTATTCCAATGTAAATTTTCTGTAAAAATTTCATAACTTAATTCTTTATAAAACTAGAGTTATGACGGTTTAAAGTCGACTCAGTTTGTTAACCGAAATTCTGATATGACCTATTTTCAAAGAAAATTCCAAAAACGACTCAAAGGACGTCCAAATCACTCGATTTTACCCATTAGGAAAAGCTAAGATCTAGTGTGATTTAACCATGCAAAGAAAACATCAAAACCATCATGTTAAAGCCACGTAACAGACCCTACAAGTTAACCTAAACATTCTGTCCATATTTTAATCATGCATAAACCTTTATTTAAACGACTCATGTGTGCGTATAATTGATCAACAATCGTCAACAATCATTACAAAACATTTCCTAAGACCTATTAAGATCAGAATCTTTCATAATACATGCAAAAATCATAACCCTAACGATCAACACATCAACAACTTGCGCAACAAGTAATCTATTATATCACTAATCGCCTATCATCATGTTTAACTCGTTAAATCTTCAAAAACTTCAAGTTTTAATATTTATAAAAAGGTCTCAGACCTGGAAAAACTTAGTTATAGGGTTTTTATAACATAATAATAAGATTAAAGCATAGTAGGTTAAGGATTATACCACCAGCTCTTCGAAACAACCAACCGAATGCTCTTAAAGCTTCCCGATCGATGTTCTTGCGCCTTAGCAGGTGGTTTGGGGTTAATATTTCGTAGGTAGGGCAGTAGGGGCGATTAGGGTTTGAGTTTAGGTGATACAAGAGGCTTAGGGTTGCTTAAATAGGTGATTAAGTCGGTTTAGTGGCGTCAGACACCCGCGCGCGGCCGCTCGGTCCCTGTGAGCGGCCGCTCACAGGGCCTTGGCCCGCGTGGGTGGCCCGTTTCGTCACCCGACGTGTTTTTCTTTGACGTTTTCGCTATTTCAGTCCGTAATAAGTGTAACCCCATGTGTTAAGACCCCAATCATCCTAATGGTCCACCTTTAACGATTTTTATTAACGTATTCGGTTTAAGTTCACATAATCACATAGGGTTTGCACATAGTTTCACCGAATATCACACAGGCACATAACCGCAATCAATCTAAATCAGTTAACTCACTATTATTATACTTCATTATTCACCAACGTCCTAGGTTCACTAATCATGTATACAGTCTGGTAATTCCTTGAATTACCACCTTATGCAGTTATTAACTTACAACTATGTAACGTGTGTCCTATCTAGCTAACCCTAGTTAAGTATAATGCAAGGAACGTAACTAGAGTTTAGTTAAAGTGAGAACCTAAAATTGCGGGGTATCACAGTATGTTTCCTTTAAATATTTATTTTTCAAAGGTTCGATTTTTACCCATATTAATCCCTATTCCCAAGGTTAGCCAATTAATAAACATAAGGCAAGTTACTAAATGTTTTGGGGTGTTACACTAGATTTGTAGTCACTAGTTTATAGGGTCCATACAAGACAGACTTCCAACAACCAGTGTTTTGTTGTGACAAAGTATGTGCCATCCTTCTTTTCCAGATATTATATTCATTTCTGACTAGCATGGGGTCTTATTTGCAGATCCAATATTATGAGGATCCATTCTTTAGAAGATTGATTGATTAACAATTTTTCAAAATGATGGATTGAATAATAAAATGAACTATTATCCTTGATTGAATATAAATAAGAGTCTGTGTCTAATTCTCAATTTGTTAGATTGATATATTATCAGATAAACAAGAACTCTATTACCAATTGTTGGATCAGTTGTTTCACATCTTGTTCTTGAACAATAAATGTTTCAAAGTAAATGCAGCAGAATAATAATAATTGTTCTAAGTTAACAATTCACTTTATAGATAAGTAAATGCTCCCCCTCAAATGATTAACTAAATGATATATTAGAATATTGGAAATATGCAATTAAGTGTGTGTGTGTGTGTAATACTCAAATGGTTCTCATATATTAGAATATTGGAAATATGCAATTAAGTGTATGTGTGTGTGTAATAGATGGTATGAATCCATCTATTTATACACATGCAAACGTACATAAGAAGCATAAGTTTAATAGTATAATAGTACAACATGCTGTAGTATTGGTCCTTGTACAAAATATCTATAAAAACTAATATAATACTACACTACTTAAGTTCAAAGGCAGTGGGCAGCTTCTATTAGAACAGCTGAAGACCAAACAACTTCTGATGAGTAAATCATCAAAGTTGTTCTTCAGGTGTTTGTATGGTTCACCTTCAGGACTTTACTCTTCAACACTTTGTTTCAGCTTCAATCTTTATCAGTACTTCCCTTTACTTCTTTAGCACTTTCTATACTTAAACAAAATTTTTAGAGAGGAAATTAGACTTAGGTTAACAGGCTTGTCAATCCTCTTTGACCCAATGTTGGTGGTGAAAATCCTTAGGATGATTTTACCCTACTTCCCTAATGTACCATCCTCAGGATGCTGAAGGAGTCAACTGACTTCAGGATGTAACAATACTTCGGCATGTGCACATCCTGATAATGAACTAACGAATTATCTTGTACTTATGTTATTGCAGGTATAAATAATGCATGAGTAAGACTTGTAACTCCCCTTCAACGGCTACAAAGTCTTGCTAAATCAGAGATATCAAGGATGCATGAGCTGTACGCATATAAATTTGAAGAATGAGTCAAAGTGTAACCGCCAAAATGATGAATACTAGGCAAAAAAGGTGGAAACTGTTATCCAACGTCCATATCAGCTGAAACACCCACAACGGTCACCTAAAACAGTCCACAAGACTTCAAAGACCTTAACTACTTAGCGGATATTGTGGGATTCTTTGTTTACTTCATGTACTATATAAAGGGGGTATTGGACGAGTATATGACACATTGCTTACACTATAGCTACACACATACACTTAGCTGATTAGAAACACTCACACAATCTTTGTAATCATAGTACACTCATCGATTTGCTCATCCAAAGTTGCATCTTTTTACCAAATTAATATTAACAAACAAGGCAGGGGCCTAGTCTCCTCCCGAGTCTTTATGACGGCGATCTACAACTGATCAAGAGCTTTCCTCGTAGATCGAGTGTTGTTCTTTGTGTTTTATTACTTTATTTGTTCAATATAAACAGTTCCATCCCGAGGATATAACTGTTTTATTACAAAGTTATTTTTACTAGATAATTTTTGACCAAAACAATTTGGCGCCCACTGATGAGCCGGTAGTTACGGGTCATGCAAAACCTAATTAACCTAGGTAGATAGGGTAAATAGGGTATCAATCCAAGGAGCGTGTGGTTAGTGAATATTATTTAGTTGATTAAACAGCGGTGCTTATGAAGATGCTAAATTAATTATGAAGATTGCATTTTGTTCATTTAAGATTTTTGATTTTAAGTTGTTGTTTATGATACTAAGAATTAATTGAAATTATAAATAAAAATGATGTTGTAAACAATCGGATTAAAAAGATTACACTAAGGATTCGGCAATTGAATACTAGGGCTTTAACAATTGGGTAAACAATAATAATGTAATTGGCACTAACGGAGTGATTGTTCAATAGGCTTAGGTATCAAGTTTTATCAATATCCAAGATAGATTAAACTATACTTCATTACCTAGAACATACAATCCTATGTTTGTGTTAACGTAAGGAATCATGCTTATCTCACGAGAAATTGGCACAAGATCAATTAACTACAATGAGTTTAGCATAAGATTAATCACCAATTAACACGGTTAATTCAAGCACACAATAACATAAACAAAAGTTTAAGAACAATACCCAATGTGTTCAAACCCTAAATATCAAAGGCCTACATCCCCAGTGTAATACAAAGGGATTAGCCACTCATGGCCATAGAGCTTGCTTCTTCTAAAAAATAATGGATCTTGAATCCCCTTGTCCTTTTTTTTCTCTTCTGCGTGACCTCCTTTTCTTCAAAAATATTGTTCCTTCTTAATAAAATATGTTGCACACCACCCTTCAATTATAATTGCAATTCCCCTTGTCCAAGAAAATAATTCTCTCCACTCCTCCAAAAATTCTGTGCGTGACCTCTCTCCAAAGCAATAATAATATATGACTCCTTTTTTTTTGTTCCAGAATATGCGCCGTCACAAAAGAATTACCATAAAATAATTATCAAACCCTACAAGTCTCCTTGTATTTTTTTGCTTGGGCTCCTTGGGGTCACGAGCTTGTTTCACCCATTTTCCATTCTTTTAGTTTTTAGTTATTATTATTATTATTATTATTATTATTATTATTATTATTATTATTATTATTATTATTATTATTATTATTATAAATGGTATTATGACCCCGTGCTTTCGACTCGGGTGTTCGGGTCTCGAATATAATTTGTATTGTTTTAGCCCCGCTCCATGCGATCACCTACCAAAAATATAAAATAAATAATTTAATATTAAAAACAACCAAAAAGTAATAAAATATATACAATACTAAAATAATAGAGTACAAGACTAAAACTAATAAAAATACTATTTAAACGACTCAAAAATATACAAAACTGGCAAATAAACATGATGCCTGCAACCGCGCATCACACCCCCACACTTATCTTTTTTCGTCTCGAAAAAATTATATACACTCTGCTCAAGACATTATCACAGACTAGCACCCAGTCGCCCCATCATACCTTAGCTAAGGTCCAAAGTCATACCCCATTTACAGATCAGCATTAGATGTGTTAATTCAGCAAGTCAAATTGATTTCCATTTAAAAACAGAATTTACCCGACTAAAGCTAACATGCTTCCGGATTTTATTTTCATGCAACACACCCCTCACAATTTTCACTCCACTCGGTTTAATATCTGGACTAGCATGTAATGCGCTAGTATTAATCACTCAAAAACCAAGTATGCAACTCTGTTATCATAGGCTTGTATGACAATCACACCTCAACTGTAGACAATGCACATATCTAAAGGACTTACGGGTTTTGGGCTTAGGGTAAAGGTCGAATAGATTTGGCTAGAAGTGGCTAAAATAAAATGGTGACACCAACATGATTGACAATCCTTATTCACAATACACATAAATAAACATAACTTTGGGCATATTTGACCCATAACACATACTTCTATTTTTGTATTATTTTTTCTCCCTTTTTTTTTTCTTTTTTTTTTTTTTGTTTTTTTTCACACATATATTTTTTTTAACATAAATACAGTCACTTAACACTTTGGATGTCATCACACTTGGTAAAGGTACTGGTTTATTTTGGTGATTATGTGGTTTAGCAAACGAAAGGGTATAAGGCTCAAAGTTGGCTACTAATGGTAATATTCTTGGGTAAACCAGTTAACACAAAACAAATAAAAGGGTATCAAACGAAAAAGGTAATCCTAAATTGCCTTTATCATCTATGTGCAAATCTAGTCTACAACCTCGACATGTATCAAATCACACAAGTTCTGCAACAGAGAAGCATCTGGCCTACTCTCACAAATGAAAATATATAATTCAATCTATCAACTAGTAGGCTCAAGATCTCACAAAAGTGGGGAAATGGGTTACCGATGTGTGCATGCATTTATTACCAATAGCTTGTTAAATCTAGTCAGACAATTCTAAACTTTTTTTTTTAAAAACACCTGCTGAAAACGGTTCATACTACTTTTCCACAAATTAGACCATGACTAAGGATCTACTGCCAAAACAATCAAGAAACGGCTGGTAGGTACCGAAAAAGCTGCTTTTATGTCTGATTAGAATGTTTTTTTTTTTTTAGGAACAGTTTTCAAGACATTTTCAATATTTTTCATTTTTTTTTTCAGACACAAATTTTTTTTAAGACACAAAAAATAAATAAAAACGAAGTTTCCCCACCCCCACACTTGAACGACACATTGTCCTCAATGTGAGCTAGGAATAAAATAAAGCAGAAATAAAAATAAAATACAACAGTAAAAGGAACAGACTCCCCTGGATATAGGCAGTGCGCGTATGAGCCTCTGGAATTCCTCCAAATCGAACCGTATAGCATTTCATTCGCGGCCGAAAGACAAACCTGTAACTAAGACTCAAAAGAAAAATAAAAACGTAAAATTCTGGGATGCCTGATACACCGATGGTCTACAGATTTACCCCGCCTGAATGGAGATTGAGTACAGGCAAGTTATCTGATTGCAAGTTAAACTCCAAGCATTCCCAAAAATCAAAAGAGACTCAAAATACTAAATAAAAATAAAAGAAAAATAAATAAATATACAAACTATACAAGAATCATACCTGATTTTTTTTTTTTTTTTTTTTTTTAGAGTTAAGGTTTACCTATATAAAAATTGTACACTTTTACAACTACGCTTCCCACCCCCCCGAAAAAAAATTAGTATTGTCCCCAATACTACAATTAGAATACGTACCTGGGATGGGAGCTAGCACCTGCATTTTTAATTGATTTCATAGGTTGGTAAGCCCTCTAAGAAGCTTACCAACTCGACAATATTACCGTGCTCCGTGAGATGTTCCACGTAAGGCTTTAGACGATGCCCATTCACGGTTTGCTTCGACCCATCTTTTGGGTCCTCAATGTCCACCTCGCCAAGCTTTCCAACCCGCGTTATTATGTACGGGCCATTCCACTTACTCTTGAGCTTCCCAGGGAAGAGCTTCAACTTGGAGTTATAGAGCCAAACTTTTTGACCCACTTCGAATTCCTTCTTACGAATCTTCGCGTCATGAGCTCTTTTCATTTGATCCTTGTATTTTGACGCAATCTCGTAAGCTTCATCCCTTAACTCTTCCAACTCACACAGCTTGAGTTTCCTCTCTCGACCTGCATCATCATAACTCAAATTAACCTTTTTAATAGCCCAATATGCCCGGTGAACTAATTCAACCGGGAGATGACAATCTCTACCATATACTAATCGATAAGGAGTTGTTCCAATAGGTGTTTTGTAGGCTGTGCGGTAGGCCCATAAAGCATCATCTAGCTTTGTTGACCAATCCTTTCGGTCCGCACGAACCGTCTTTTGTAAAATTTCTTTAATTTGCCTATTGGAAACCTCGACTTGTCCACTAGTTTGTGGATGATATGGGGTGGCAATCCTATGGTCAACACCATATCGCTTAAGCAATTTTCCAAATTTCTGGTTTTTGAAATGAGATCCCCCATCACTTATAATTGTGCGAGGTAACCCAAACCTTGAAAATATATGTGTTTGAATAAAATTGCTAACAACGATATGGTCATTGGTTTTGGTGGCAATAGCTTCAACCCATTTAGAAACATAATCTACTGCCACCAAAATGTATAGATTACCAAAAGAATTAGGGAATGGTCCCATGAAATCAATCCCCCATACATCAAACACATCAACAACCATAATGGGTTGCATTGGCATTTCATCACGTCTTGAGATGCTTCCTAATTGTTGACAATGTAGGCAATTTCTAGCATACTCAAACGAATCCTTAAAGATTGTTGGCCAATACAACCCACTAGACAAAACCTTGTGACCCGTCTTTTGGCCACTGAAATGTCCTCCACATGCGTAAGAGTGCACGTGCTTCAACACACTCATGATCTCCTCATCCGGGATGCATCTTCGAATGATTTGATCCGCTCCTACTCTAAACAGGTCAGGATCATCCCAAATGTAATGTTTCACTTGGGACAAAAAGTGGAGCCTCTTCTTCCTTACCCAATGTTCCGGCATTGTACCTGTCACTAGAAAATTAACAATATTAGCAAACCAAGGTAATGTCGAAACAGCTAACAAGTGCTCATCTGGGAATGACTCATTAATTTCATTCGCTGAGTCTTCCTCCTCAATCATCAGTCTAGACAAATGGTCGGCAACCACGTTCTCCGTGCCTTTCTTATCACGGATCTCCAAATCAAACTCTTGCAATAAGAGTATCCATCTTATCAACCGGGGCTTAGCATCCTTCTTATCCATTAAGTACCTGACAGCACTATGATCAGTATAAATAATAATTTTGCTACCCCACACATAAGACCGAAATTTGTCTAGAGCATATACCACCGCAAGTAGCTCTTTTTCGGTAGTAGTATAATTTAATTGTGCTTCCGAAAGAGTCTTACTTGCGTAGTATATAGCAATGGGTTTCTTATCTACCCGTTGACCCAACACGGCCCCAACCGCGTACCCACTTGCATCACACATAATTTCAAAAGGTAAAGACCAATTAGGTGATTGCAAAATTGGGGCCTCAATCAATTTCTTTTTCAACATATCAAAAGCCTCGACACATTTTTCATTAAACTCAAATGGAGCATCTTTTAGTAACAATGCACATAAGGGTTTTGTAATATCGCTAAAACCTTTAATGAACCTCCTATAAAACCCCGCATGCCCCAAAAATGATCGAATCCCTTTAATATTTGTGGGATGAGGTAATGTTGATATAACTTGAATTTTAGCATGATCAACCTCAATCCCACGGCTTGACACAACATGACCCAATACTATCCATTCTTGGACCATAAAGTGGCTTTTCTCCCAACTCAAGACCAAATTCGTTTCCACACATCTTTGCAAAACTTTTTCTAATTGACTTAGGCAAGACTCAAATGATGACCCAAAAATAGAAAAATCATCCATAAAGATTTCCAATGACTCCCCCACCATATCTGAAAAGATACTCATCATACACCTTTGAAAGGTGGCGGGGGCATTACAAAGACCAAATGGCATTCGCCTAAATGCGAATGTGCCATATGGGCAAGTAAATGTAGTCTTTTGTTGATCCTCAGGGTGAATAGCAATTTGATTGTATCCCGAATACCCATCCAGAAAACAATAAAATTTTTGTCCGGCCAATTTCTCAACAATTTGGTCAATAAAAGGTAAAGGAAAATGGTCTTTGGAAGTTGCAGCATTTAACTTCCTATAATCAATACAAATGCGCCACCCGGTTACCGGCCGGGTGGCTACCTCCTCACCTGAGTCGTTTTTCACGACTTGAATACCTGCCTTCTTTGGAACGGTTTGAGTTGGACTAACCCACTGGCTATCTGAAATTGGGTAAACGATACCCGCGTCTAACCACTTAAGCACTTCTTTCTTCACAACCTCCCGCATGTTAGGATTTAACCTCCTTTGAGCATCTCTTGCAGGAATCACTTTCTCATCTGTGATGATTTTGTGCATCACAATTGACGGACTAATGCCTTTCAAATCCGCCACAGTCCACCCAATAGCAGCTCTATGGGTCACCAGTACTGTCATCAATTTCTCTTCTTGCTCCTTGGTTAAGTTTGATGCAATAATCACCGGGAGCGTGTTGCCTTCACCAACATAAGCATATTTTAAATGCTTAGGCAACTCCTTCAGTTCCACTTGTGGTGGCTCAACTAAAGATGGCTTCAATTTTGTATCAATGTGATCTGGAAGACTCTCCACTTGATGAGTCCATGGTGGTCTTCCTTCCTGTACCGCCATCGCTTCTTGAGTCTTTTCCTCCTCTTCCATGCTCTTCAATATCTCCACCTGTAACCTGTTAAACATAAAACACTCCTCTATTGTGCTTTCCTCGTCTACAACGGTGTCGTATAGAGGTATGCACTCGTCAACAATGTCCGCCATATAGCATTCATCATTGACTAGAGGGTTAGTCCCATTTGAAAAAACATTTAACCGAAACCTACGGTTACCAAAGGTCATGTCAAGCGTGCCCGTTTTGCAGTTAATTTGAGCATTGGCTGTGGCCAAAAATGGTTGACCTAGTATAACTGTTGGTTGTTTGGTTAGGTCCATGGAAACATAATCAAGTACTAAAAAGTCCACCGGATAATAAAAATCTTCAACTTTTACTATCACATCAGTAACCATCCCACGGGGTAGTTTAGGAGTCAAGTCAGCTAACACCACGGTGGTGTTAGACTCCTGAAGTGGACCAAATTCGTATGGGTCATAAAGACTACCCGGTAAGATAGTTACACTAGCTCCAAGGTCCAAGAGTGCCCGTGTCATTTTAAATTCTCCAACTTGAATGGATATGATGGGCGCCCCCGGATCTTGCAACTTTGGTGGGAGTGAACCCGAAAGAATAGAACTCACATTTTCGGTTAAATCAATTTTCTTTGGAATTTTGTGAATTCTCTTTTGGGTACACAAATCTTTCAAATACTTTGCATAAGAAGGAACTTGTTTGATTGCATCTAAAAGTGGTAAATTAATTTTTACTTGTTTAAAAATTTCCCATAACTCTTCCTGTTGTGGGCCTCTTCTTTTAACCACTTTTTTAGATGGCTCCAACAATGCATCGGGATAAGGGATGGTATTACCCTCCATACCCTTTTCCTTAGCGTTGGGAACTTGTTCATTTTCAACGGGTTTTAGTTTATCAAAAAACTTTTTACTTTTATTTTTACCCGTTTCCTCCTCACTTTCACTTTCATCACTCACATCTTCCACCACCCCTTCGACAAATTGGGGTGGTGGTGGCTCACTTTTATCATCAATTTTATTATTAACAATTTTACCACTACGAAGAACAGTTACCTTATTAATTGGAGCATTGTGATTGTTCTTCGAGCTCGAACCTTGATGTTGCGGGTTGATAGTGGTATCGCTAGGAAGCTTCCTCGTGCTTCCTCTCAATTGAGCCATTTCTTCCGCTAGTTGCCCCACTTGTTTAGCTAAGGCCTCGTGAGACTTATCTCTCACCTCATTCACCTTCTTCATTTCCTTGATATCATTGTTGGAGTCCTTCATCATATTCATTAGTGCATCCAACTTTGAACTCAAGGACTCATCACCTCCACCTTGATTGCTTGACGAACCACCTTGATTAAACCCTCTTTGATAATTACCACCTTGATTATAGTTTCTTTGATAACCACCACCTTGATTATAGTTACCTTGGCGGTTCTGATATGATCCACCTTGGTTACCCCCTTGAGTGTTTGATTGAAAATTCGGATTCATCTGATTTGAAGCATTACCATACCTGAAATTAGGATGGTTCCTTAAACCTGGATGATAAGTGTTGGAGTTCATGTCATATTTCTTTTCCCCTCCATACACTTGATTTACGTCAGCAGTTTCTTGAACCGAATTTTCCGGGCACTCATCAGTTTTATGACCCATTTCGTTACATACTCCACACACCGCATATGGCCCCGATGATACTTCCCTTTTCTTCATACGAGCCAATTCTCTTTCCAAAGTAGCAATTCGGTCTTTTGCATTGGTATCCACATCTGAAAGAGACTTTGAAATGGGGTGTTTGGTTCTTCTGTCTGCGGATTCTTCAGCTTTGGAGTTCTTACTCATTCTCTCCAAAAAATCCCAATCTTCTTGCTCCGGGTTAGATAATAAAGTCCCATTGCTAGTGGACTTTAGGTATTTCCTTTCCTCTTTGCTCAACCCGTTCACAAAACTATTAACCAATTCCCATAATTCGATGTTGTGATGTGGGCATTTCCGAATCAATTCTTTAAAACGAGTGAAGGCTTCATGAAGTGGTTCCCCTTGTAATTGTTGAAAGGAACGAATCTCTAATCGAGCCCCATCCGTCTTGAAACTAGGGTAATACACATCCAAGAATATCTGTTGCATATCTCCCCAAGTATAGATGCTGTGTGCAGGCAAAGTGAGAAACCAAGTCTTTGCCTTATCCTTGAGGGAGAACCGAAACAACCTTAACTGAACTTCATCTAAGGAGAAATTGTGACCTCCCATAGTACCGCACATTGCTTTGAATTCAGAAAGATGATCGTATGGGTCTTCAGGAGCCATCCCATGAAAATGAGGAAGAATGTTGATATAGTTTGGTTTGCAGTCAAAAGTTCTTCTTCCTGGAGGTGGTGGTACAATGGGTGATTCATTCTCGGAGGCAAGTGGTCTAAACTGACTATTAACCCCTTGCATTGGAACATGAGGCCTTCTTCGCGGTGCATCAACCTCTTCTTCTCTCTGTTGCCTTCTCATAGGGGGTCTTCTATTTGCTTGACCAACATAATGTGCATCCCGATAATAATTACCCTGATGATTTCGGTGCCCTCTTGGGTTTTGCCTCGGTCGATTGACAAAGTCATGATTATAGTACCCTGCATTTCCCACATTCTGGTGTGCACCCACATTGGAGTGATGATCACTTTGGTAGTCTTCTTCATCTTCATGCCTACCATTACCATTGCCATATCCCCAACCATCTTCTTCTTCAGTAAACTCCATTTCCGACTGTTCATCTTCCCCCGAATGGTATGTGTGAACGCTGACTCGCTCTGATGACTGATAACTTGGAACACTAAATGGTTCATCATCGTTGATATTTCCTCTCAGTTCTTCAATATTATCCTCAAGGTCATCATATCTTGCTTCATTAAATCTGTTCACAGGGTCGAATGTGGGATTGCCACGGTTTGATACAGAGGGGCCTTGATTGACATTTCGGGTGTTGGGAATTTGGTTATAGTTTGATTGAGGAGGTGGGTGTTGTTGTGGGTGTTGGGTTCGGTTTGGATGTGGTGGAGTGGGTGGTATACGGTTTTCACCCGAACGGCGGTTTTGATTTGAAGTGGCCATTTGGACGGTTCCAAAAGACAAGGTTTGGTGTGTAAGTGGTGATTGAGGGTTAGAAGGAATCGACTCCTCTAACCGGTGTTGTCGGTTTCTTCTTGCTACTCTTTCGATTTCTGGTTCAAACACTAAAGGAGATGTCCTCCCCGAATGTCTTGTACGTATGCACTACCTGTAAACTACACAAGTAACACACCCGCGTAATAAAGAAAAAAAATAGAGAATAAACCAAACAAACACTTAAACAAATTATCACAAAATCAACTAATCTCTAAACACTAAGCGCACTAGCTCCCCGGCAACGGCGCCATTTGATGAGCCGGTCGTTACGGGTCATGCAAAACCTAATTAACCTAGGTAGATAGGGTAAATAGGGTATCAATCCAAGGAGCGTGTGGTTAGTGAATATTATTTAGTTGATTAAACAGCGGTGCTTATGAAGATGCTAAATTAATTATGAAGATTGCATTTTGTTCATTTAAGATTTTTGATTTTAAGTTGTTGTTTATGATACTAAGAATTAATTGAAATTATAAATAAAAATGATGTTGTAAACAATCGGATTAAAAAGATTACACTAAGGATTCGGCAATTGAATACTAGGGCTTTAACAATTGGGTAAACAATAATAATGTAATTGGCACTAACGGAGTGATTGTTCAATAGGCTTAGGTATCAAGTTTTATCAATATCCAAGATAGATTAAACTATACTTCATTACCTAGAACATACAATCCTATGTTTGTGTTAACGTAAGGAATCATGCTTATCTCACGAGAAATTGGCACAAGATCAATTAACTACAATGAGTTTAGCATAAGATTAATCACCAATTAACACGGTTAATTCAAGCACACAATAACATAAACAAAAGTTTAAGAACAATACCCAATGTGTTCAAACACTAAATATCAAAGGCCTACATCCCCAGTGTAATACAAAGGGATTAGCCACTCATGGCCATAGAGCTTGCTTCTTCTAAAAAATAATGGATCTTGAATCCCCTTGTCCTTTTTTTTCTCTTCTGCGTGACCTCCTTTTCTTCAAAAATATTGTTCCTTCTTAATAAAATATGTCGCACACCACCCTTCAATTATAATTGCAATTCCCCTTGTCCAAGAAAATAATTCTCTCCACTCCTCCAAAAATTCTGTGCGTGACCTCTCTCCAAAGCAATAATAATATATGACTCCTTTTTTTTTTGTTCCAGAATATGCGCCGTCACAAAAGAATTACCATAAAATAATTATCAAACCCTACAAGTCTCCTTGTATTTTTTTGCTTGGGCTCCTTGGGGTCACGAGCTTGTTTCACCCATTTTCCATTCTTTTAGTTTTTAGTTATTATTATTATTATTATTATTATTATTATTATTATTATTATTATTATTATTATTATAAATGGTATTATGACCCCGTGCTTTCGACTCGGGTGTTCGGGTCTCGAATATAATTTGTATTGTTTTAGCCCCGCTCCATGCGATCACCTACCAAAAATATAAAATAAATAAATTAATATTAAAAACAACCAAAAAGTAATAAAATATATACAATACTAAAATAATAGAGTACAAGACTAAAACTAATAAAAATACTATCTAAACGACTCAAAAATATACAAAACTGGCAAATAAACATGATGCCTGCAACCGCGCATCACCCACCATGGGGCAAGTGGTGCTTTGACATCCATGTTGTCGATATCATCCAGATCGAAGGAAGCAGGTTTCTTGGCTGAGGCTGAAATAAAAACATAATTAGTGAATAAAAAAATAAACACCCTCGGGATGCAACATGACATGCTCACCAGACATCTTGGAAGCTTGACTGGTGGTATGACTACTTTCCACTCCGAAAGTTCTTTCTGATTCAGGTAACTTAACCTCGCACCGGAGAATAGCGTCGTTCACAGGAGTAGCAATCTTGGCAAGGGACGCACCTGTTAAACAAAGAATTATCAGGATATTAACATCTTCGGGATATAACCAAAAAGTTTTTCATAAAAATGCTAAGAATAATTTTACCACTCTTTAACCAATAAAGAGGGATCTCATCCCCTTGGGGAATAGAACTCCTCTTAACAAAGAAAAACTTAGTTTTCCAGTTTTTCTCTGATTTTATCACATTAAAGAGAAAAAGTGGATCCTTCTCTATAACTTGAAGGATATAACGGTGGGAACCGTGTGTCCTCAACCTATAGATATGAGCCAGGTCTCCCACTTCCAGATGGACACCATGATCCTCAACAAGCTTGCTGCACACCATCAGAATCTTCCACAGTTCAGGCATGGCTTGAGAATAAGCCATCCCAGTCATATCAAAGAAATCTTTGATAAACTTGGGAAAGGGATACCTCAACCCTAGAAGAAATGGTAACTACAGGAAGCAGACCCAAATAGAAGATGAATAGTCTGATCTTGCATGAGGATCGTAAGGACAAAACTCTGCAGAACATGTGAAGATTTTCCAGTCTTTTACGGCTCGAATCTCTTTGTCATCAAAAGATCAGATCTCCCGTTCGGGATGACTCAAGTGGTTTTGGGGAATGAACTCATTGGAAGTTCCCACATTCCCAGAAGTTCTTAGGGATCTTTTTGTCATCTTCAAAATATTGCTAATTTTTTGCAGATATGAAGAGAAACGTAGAAGAAAGAAGAGAGAAATTACCTTCTTAAAAAATCAGATGTGAATATAAAGGAAGAGATAAGCTCTAGATATAGGGTGAAGAACATGATGCTTGTAACGGTCATCACGAAATTACCGCCGAAAAAATAGCTGTTGTCATCTTGACAAGACAGCCCATCAGTCATCAGAAGAAGATATTTAGATTAAAAAATATTTTTACCTCAAAAGATATTAACGGTAACATATTTTTGGGGACAATTGTTGTGGGTGAAAATCCTCGGGATGATTTTACCTCGCATCCCTAATATGCCATCCCCAGGATGCTGAAGGACTTGACTAACGTCAGGATGTGGCAGTATGTGCATATCCTGAAAATGAACTATCTTATTGTTATATGGATGCAGGGTGATTTTTCCTCATACTCTCTGAATAACATCCTCAGGATGGTGACGGACTAAGCAGGGTTCAGGATGTAACAGTGTTCTGACATCTGTGCATCCTGAGGATGGGCTAACGAATTATCTTGTACTTATGTTATTGCAGGTGTGATTAATAAGTGAATAAGACTTGTAACCCCCTTTTAACGGCTACAAAGTCTTACTAATTCAGAGATATCAAGGATGCATGAGTTGTACGCGTGTAGACTTGGAGAATGAGTCAAAGTGTAACCGCCAAAGTGATAAATGCAAGGCGAGAAAGGTGGAAACTGTTATCCAACGTCCACTACAGCTGAAACACCCACAACGGTCACCTGAAACAGTCCACAAGCTTTCAAGGACCTTAACTACTAAGCATATTTCGTGGATTTGTTTTGTTAACTTCGTGTAGTATATAAATGGGAGTATTGGACGAGTATAGGACACCTACTTGCACACTACTTACACTATACACTACTCAGATACACTTAGCTAATCACAAACACTTGCACAATCACTGTAGTCATAGCATACTCGTCCACATACTCATCCAAAGTTGTATCTTTTTACCATATTAATATTAACAAACAAGGCAGGGGCCTAGACTCCTCCCAAGGTTTTATGCCAGCGATCAACAGTTGATCAAGGGCTTTCCTCGTAGATCGTGTGTTGTTCTTCTTGTTTATTGCTTTATTTGTTCATTTCTAGCAGTTCCATCCCGAGGATATAACTGTCCATCCTGAGGATACAACTGCCCATCCTGGAACTAACCTAAGCCATCCCGGTCATAGTTGCCATATTTTTACTTGTTAAACATCCTGATACACCATCTCAAGAATATTATTGATTTACAAACTTATTTCCACACATTTAGCACTCTACCTCACATTAACTAATTTGGAATACAAAGTTATTTTTATTGGATAATTTTTGACCAAAACACCTGCCAATCTAAAAGAAGCATGTTTATGCAAGGGATTTGGTTCAACTCTCACTGGTCCAGCCCTAATATGGCTCCTAAGTGTTCCACCCTATTCTATTACTGCTTTTTTACATTTAATTAAAATGTTTAATAATCAGTTTTCTTGTAGTCGAACGTTCGAACGTTTGCCAAGTGATCTATAAAAAAGGACTCAACCACAGGGGGAATCACTAAGAGAATTCATTACTAGGTTTGGAAAGGAAGCACTTGACATCCCGAACCTGGATGTCACAATGGCAGTACAGGCATTCAAGATGGGGCTGCAAAGAGATTCACCATTCTATCAAGAATTGGTGATGAATCCATGTAGGAACTTGGATGAAGTCAGGAACAAAGCTCTAAGATTCATCCGACTTGAGGATGATAAGAAAATTCAAGAGAGGATAGAATCATCTTCAAAATATAACCATCCCTATCGAAATTCCACTCCCACATACGAACCATATAAGCATAAGCCATATGCTAGGCCTGATAATAAGAAGGTCAATGTGGTAGAGGACAACGATGAGGATGACTGCCCTAAATTATCAGATTACTGTTTTTCTGTGGATGTAACAGGACTGATGTATGCCATGAAGGATCTAGGGGACAAAGCAAGATGGCCAAGGAAAGAGAATAAGGCAGGATGGAAGGACATATCACCGAAGATTGTATCGCCTTAAGAAAGGAGATAGCCTATCTCTTGTGTAAAGGTCACCTTAAAGAACTCCTGGGTAAAAAGAAATCAAGACCTCAAGATGGCACTAACATCCCAGAAAGAGCAGCATCCCCACCTAAGGATGCTGGTATTATCAACTTCATTTCAGGAGGGTCAGACATTTGTAGAACCTCATACTCAGCTGCCAAAAGACATGCGAGGGAAACAAAGTCTGAAAAAGGAGAAAGACCAACAAAGACGACCATCCTGACGACCTCTAAAGTGATCATCTTCGAGGAGGAGGACCGAGAAAACATTCTTGATCCCCATCATGACAGTTTGGTTATTACTTTGTATATTGCTAACCACTTTGTTCGCAGGATTCTCGTAGATGAAGGAAGTTCAGTGAACATCATCCAGCTTGAAGCTCTCAAAAGAATGAACATCCCAAAATCTGAAATAGTTTCCAGATCATCAGTCTTAGTGGGCTTCAATGGGGAAACTAAGAGCACAGTGGGTGACATAAAGCTACCAGTGTTTGTGGAAGGAGTGAACTCTATCTAGAGATTCTGTATGATAGATTCCCTATCCTGCTACAATGTCATCCTGGGGAGACCCTAGATACATGACATGAAGGCAGTCCCTTCAACATATCACCAGTGCATAAAGTTACCCACACCTTGGGGAGTCGTCAAAGTCAATAGTGATCAACAAGAAGCCAAGGACTGCTATACGACATCTATGAAGGCTTCATCACGTCAAGCATAGCAATTATAGAAGGATGCACAGTGCCATCCTCAAGATGTCAAGGCACATCCTGAGCAGGATGTAAAGGCTGTTTGCCTTGATAGCAATAACAAGGATATCACTGTGCTAATTGGTAAGAATATCCCTCATGACATTGAACAATCACTAATCTCGTTTCTTAAATGCAGGATGTCTACTTTTGCGTGGAAGCATGAAGATATGACTGGCATCTCTAAGGATGTAATTACTCACAAACTTGGGATTGATAAGAATTTCAAACCCATTCAGCAGAAAAGAAGGAAGTTTGCTCCGGAACGAAATGTCATCATACAAGAAGAAGTGGATAGACTCCTTAAATCCAAGATGATAAGGGAAGTAAAATTTCCAAGATGGCTTGCCAACGTGGTGGTGGTTCAAAAGAAGAATGGGAAGTGGAGAGTGTGTGTAGACTATACAGACCTCAATAAAGCCTGTCCTAAGGACCCATTCCCATTACCACATATAGATTCAATGGTGGATGCTACAACAGGCCACGAAATGCTGACATTCATGGATGCATCCTCAGGATTCCAAAAAATTCAAATGGAACCAAATGATCAAGAGGACACAGCATTTATGACCCCATCAGGTATATATTGTTATATAGCTATGCCATTTGGATTTAAAAAAATGCAGGTGCAACCTACCAAAGGCTAGTGAATATGATGTTTAAAGAAAAGATTGGGGACACAATGGAGGTGTACATTGATGACACGGTAGTCAAGTCCAAAAAGGCAGAGAATCATCTTCAAGATCTTAAGGAGGCATTTGACATCCTGGACGTCTATAATATGAAGTTGAACCCATCTAAGTGTCATTTTGGAGTCGGTGCTGGAAAATTTTTGGGATATCTAGTTACCAAAAGAGGGATAGAAGCCAGCCTTGAACAAATAAAGGCCATCCTTGATCTCAAATCCCCAAAAAATATCAAGGATGTACAAAGGCTGACAGGCAGGATAGCAGCCTTAAACAGATTCATTTCGAAATCCTCGGATAAGTGCAAAGAATTCTATGATATCCCGAGGAAGAATAGTAAATTCGACTGGGGACCGAAACACGAGGAAGCATTAAAGAAACTGAAAGAGTATCTAGCAGCAGCTCCACTCCTGATGAAGCCTGAGGATGGAGAACCACTGAAGTTATATCTTGCAGTTTCTGGGAATGCTATAAGTGCAGTATTGGTAAGAGACTTCGAGGGGGAACAACATCTTGTCTACTATGTAAGTAAAACTCTACTAGATGCTGAGACCAGGTATTCTCATCTCGAAAAACTTTTTTTTAGCTTTGGTAATGGCATCTACTAAGTTAAGGCATTACTTTGAAACACATAGGATACACGTACAAACTAACTATCCCATTAAAAATGTACTTAGAAAACCAGAAATGTCAGGAAGAATGGCTAAGTGGTCGGTAAAATTAAGTGCCTTTGACTTAGTATACGAGCCTAGAAATGCAATCAAATCTCAGGCTCTAGCAGATTTTGTGGCTGATTTTAGTAGTGACATCCTGAGTGAAGTAGAATCTGAAGTACAACAGTTAAATGAAAACTTAGGAAAATGGATTTTATATACAGATGGTGCTTAAATGCAAAAGGAACAGGTTTAGGAATACTACTAAAATCGCCACAAGGGGACAAAATACCACATGCTATTAGATGTGCATTTCAGACAACCAATAATGAGGCAGAATATGAAGCTCTCATTGTTGGTTTGCAACTTGCTAAAGACATGCATATTACTAATATAGAAGTATTTGTTGATTCTTTGTTGATTGCTAATCATTTTAATGGATCTTATGCAGTAAAGGGTCAAAAGTTAGCTCTTTATCTTGAAAAAGTTAAAAATTTATCAACTTCTTTTATTGAATTTTCACTAACACGGGTACCTAGGGAAGAAAATGTTGAAGCTGATGCCTTAGCAAACCTGGGATCCTACCTTAATCTACCAGAAGGGTCCAAGGTTCCCATCATCCACATTTTGAAATCAGCAATTGAAGAGTGGCATCCTGAGGATAGCCGGGTACATCCTGAGGATAACCTGGAACATCCTGAGGATTAAACAGTTCATCCCAAGGATATCACTGTTTTAGCCACTCAGGCACAAGACGATTCATCATGGATGACTCCGATAATAAAATATTTACAAGAGGATGTCATTCCTGATGGAGAAAACCCAAAGGCTTTCAGGATAAAGGTATCTAAATTTACAATTATAGACAATATTTTGTATAGAAAATATCTTGCAGGTCCATATCTAAGATGTCTCAACAAGGATGAAGCAAATGAAGTGCTCAAGGATATCCACGAAGGAGATTGTGGAAATCATACAGGAGGAAGATATCTAAACTCAAAGACTTTGAGGACGGGATACTATTGGCCTACTATGAAGAAGGATGCCATACTATATTCCCAAAAGTGTGATCCATGCCAAAGACATAGCAACATCCTGCACCAGCCTGCTGAACCACTACATCCTATTATTTCACCATGGCCCTTCATGAAATGGGGGATGGACATAGTAGGAAAGTTCCCCAAAGCTCCTGGAGGAAAGGTATTCATGCTGGTAATGACATACTACTTCTCAAAATGGATTGAACCTGAAGCATTTGTGCAAGTCAGAGATAAAGAAGTGGTCTCATTCATCAAAAGAAATATCCTAACAAGATTTGGAGTGCCATCTGAGATTATTTGTGACAATGGTTCTCAATTCATTAGCAAAAGAACAACTGACTTTTGTGAGAGTTGGGGAATCAAGATGGTGACTTCAACACCAGTCCATCCTCAAGCTAATGGACAAGCAGAATCTTCAAACAAAATAATTGTCAACAACTTAAAAAAGAAGCTTGGGGAAAAGAAAAGGAAATGGGCAGAAGAACTTCCATTTGTAGTATGGGCTGATAGGACTACTTCCAAGAATGCTACTGGTAAGACACCTTTTTCCTTGGTCTTTGGAACAGAAGCAATGCTACCAACAGAGATGGTCATGCCTACAGCAAGGAAACATCTTCAGGATGCAACTACCAATTCCGAAGCATTACTACAGGATTTGGAAACTGTGGATGAACTCAGGGATACTGCTAAAATAAGAATGGCAGCATATCAGCAAAGGATTGCTAAAGCTTACAACAAGAATAGCAGGATAAGAAGATTTCAAGAAGGAGACTTGGTATTAAGAAAAGCCTTCCAAAACATAACAAAACCAAGCGATGCTAAGCTAGCTCCCAAGTGGGAAAGTCCATACTTGATCGACTCCGAAGCTGGTAAAGGAGCATATTGGTTATCAACAATGGAAGGGGAGATTCTACCAAGGGCTTGGAATGCAATTCACTTAAAATACTACCATGCCTAGAGATGCATATGACTGATCTCTCTGGAAGAGAAACCATGATCCGAATCACAGGTGGGATGAAGGTGAAGGTTGATAGAGATGAATCATCTCCATATGTAAGTACTTATCCTTTATCTATTTTGATCGATTATATTTTTACTAAACATGGTCTAGAGATAGTCCATCTTGAGAATTTTGCAGCACTATCCTGAAGATGGAATGCTTAGAAAACTAGAGGGTTGGCCACCCTCTCCTCCGTTAAGGTGTCTGACATCTTCCTAAGGTTTAAAGGTTTTCACTTTTCACATATAAGCTTGTTGGCCATGATCGACTAAATTCTTTGTAGGTTGGATTAAATAAAGAAGAAGAGAAGAAAACGAATCTTGATGGAGATTAAGTTGAGGGTTTAAGTCATTATTAACCCACAATATATAAAGGATGAACCATCAGCACTTGAGTGGAGTATTTGAAAATTATACCATTATCTCTACGATGTCAACGTTATAATTTTGGGGACAATTGTTGGTGCTAAATATTTTAAGGATATATTGTGCTAAAATATCTGAAGATACATCCTGAGGATATTTATTATGTTATCATGTTAAGGATAAAACAGTATGATATATTGCGAATATCCTGAATGATAATAATTGTTTTTGTCGAATGAAACAACATATTCAGGCTTAATTCAACTAACTAGCTGAAGACTCGGTCAAGCACATATTTCAGAAGTTAGTTGATAGCAAACGTGTGAAGACTTCCAACGGCCATATGGACCTAGTCTGTGCCATCCTGAGAATATCAGAGTTACAGTTAATGATAACACCTAAATAAATGCAATAACGGTTGGTCAAGCATAAGACTTGGGATTTTAGTCAAAGATGACCGTTAGGAGCTAGTTGAACAAGTTTATAACGTTCTCAAGAGAATATTCGCAATATCCCAGGGATTTCGGGATATTCCAGGGATTTCAGGATATTCAGTTATGTTATATGTACTACAAATAGAGGCTATCTGATTGCTTAAGAAAACACAACACCCACACTTCGATTACAAGCTCACACTTTCCATTTGCAGGTCACTTTCACTACAGAAACACAATCACTAACACTCATAATCATCATTATAACACATAGTAGTAATCGGAATAGTTCTCAACTTGTATTCTTTAATCTTTTTCAATAAAACAAACAAGGCATGGGCGATTGTCTCCTCTCGAGGTTTTGTGCTAGCGATTTAGATTGATAAAAGGCTTTCCTCGTATATCACATGTTCATTTTTTTTCCCGTTTTACACATGGATATCTCGGCCATATCCCGAGCATGTCTAGTACTTTATTTTTACATTATGTTCATATATTTGCATATCTTAACATTGTTCTCAGTTACATCATTAGCATATTTCTCACTTGTTCATAATCGATTTCATTATTATTCTCTGTGTAATCCCGAGGCTTTCACCATCTTGATTCTTTTCATCTTACTGACATCTTGGGCATAGTTGTACATTTTTGTTAAATACTTTCATCCTGATCATAAACCTAACACTTAACATACGATTTTCATAAAAAATTTTACTTAACCCTTTAGAAATCATCATAGCACTCTACCTCACAAAACTAATTTAGAAGACAAAATTCACTTGTTAATTTTTTTATCCAAACACCTGTGAACTCATCAGCATTGTTATGTTGACACATTTTAGCATGTTTTCTCAGGTCGCTAAGGTAGCAACATTGGTCTAGGATGCACGGGAGTCCACGACAACCATCATTATCATTACTACTACTTTTGAACATTAAATTGTTTTGAACTACTACTATTCTTTATTTAGGTCTGTAAACATTATTATGTTTCCATTGTATTATTGAACTGGGTGGCGACAGAGTACATGGAAAGGTGTATCAAGTTTTGGCAAAGGTGGCAAGCTTAACCCATGCTACATATGCCGATTTGAAATCCTTTCCATGATTGGTCCCGTGGCCTACAAGCTCAAATTTCTAGAGGAGCTCAGTGGTGTTCATGACACTTTTCATGTATCCAATCTCAAGAAGTGTCTAACTGATGAGTCGTTAATCATTCCTCCCTAGGAAATTCACATTGATGAACAACTCCACTTCATTGAGGAGCCAATCAAGGTAACAAAATGGAAAGTCCAGAAGTTGAGACAGAGCCTAATCAAACGTGTTAAAGTCAGATGGAATTCAAAGCGCATACCCGAATTCACTTTGGAACGGGAAGACCAGATGAAACGCAAGTATTCAGCTCTTTTCCCGAAAGCATCTAAATCCAAGGACTCGACTCAATTTCGCGTACGAAATTCCAAAAACAAGGGGAGAATGTGACACCCGTCGCATTCCCAAGTCAAGATCCATACACACTCACATAATTTTGTCATTTTCAATTATGCATTAGACATTTTTATAGTAAATGTGTCACCCCGAGTCTAGCAAAGCCCAAGATAGTTCAGGAATTCATTATGTTTTTCCGTTTACACATGCAACACCAAAATAAACCTAAAACAATTGACAATAGCAATCAAGCCAATCATACGCTCAACAAGCAACCGAATGCTCAATTATTGCGTACAAACAAAACATGAGTACACGTATCCATACACTGAGTTTAATCTAATCAATCCAAATCCAGAACATATGTAATGTGTGTTATTACACAATCCCAACATACGTCTAAACATGATTTACACATGACATCTATGGAATCAAACCCTATTATCTTCAAACATGTGTAATCAACATCCAAACCACATGAACATCCAAATAAACGCATATCAAATCGATTTTCACATATGTATAGACTCATTGAAAATCAAAATGCATATTATATATGTATGCATGTATGTATAATCTTCCTAAAGATACGTATATATGTAATAAATCAAGACAAAACTCTAGGGTATACATTTATATATACATACTCACTCGAACATATGTGTGCGTTTGTTGATGGGATTTTTCATTCCACATACAATATACACATACACATGGTTAGATATATACATGTGAGAACTAATCAAACTACAATGCATATTATCCCCACACACACATACATACGATCCATATATACACAAACATACATAACCATCCAAAACCCTAATATCTATGTCATGCACTAACATAGAACCTAATCACCTCACACCTTCTTTCCATGCATATTAACCTTCCTAATCTTCCTATGTTCCTTCCCCATAATCAGCCCATGTGTTTCCAAGGCAAAAACATGTTTAGGCTAGTAACTAGGTCAACTCCTTAAACCAAAATAGAAACCAATTTTTGCACAACAAGATCCCATGTTGTTTGACCATCCAAAGCAAGACATTGCCTTCCATTCCCACCCTCTCCCTCTCGGTTATATATTCAGGCCAAAAGACGTTTTTTGTTGCCATTCACAAACCTCACAAACACATAAACCATCAACACATTACACCTTTCCTTTCCCTTTTGCTTCGGCTCAAACAAACAGCCCCCACCTGAACTCATGCAGCCTTTAAACATCACCAAGCAGCCTCTTCGATCATCATTCAGGGACTAGAAGCTACATTAAGGGAAGAATCGGCTTAAGGAACTCATTACTAGCTTGTTTATTCAACTTGTGTTGAGGTATGGCAAAACAAACTCAAACTTTATAATAATCATATAACACGATCGACCTATGGTTCACCCGACCCTATACCACACTCGCACACCACACATGCACGATTACAACATGATATAGATGACCAACCTTGCAAAATTTGACATTAAACTACATTATATACACAGGCACGTATATATACATATATAAACCCTTACATACTCCCCATACCACACTGAGGGTTTACGAATATATATAAAGATGGATAAGATCCATAAAAGTCGTTTTTTAACTCAAAATATAACATACAAACAATGGCAATTTTAAGGAACATATGTTAAAAGCTGTAAAACATATGTTAAACAGGCTTTAAACACAAGAATTGAAACGCATATGTTAATGACTGTAAAACATGTGTAAATAGCTGTCAAACGTATGTTAATGGCATTTTTACACAAAAGTTCTAAAAACATATGTTAACTTACTATGTTATGTACAAACTTTAACATATGTACCATGTGGTAACATGTGGTAAACCAAGACACCGGTTTTGACACGATTGGTTATTCTATGGTCATAAACAACAAAAGTTTTTCACGATACACAAGTTACAACTGTATATCTTTTCAAAGTACACATAATAATAAGTAATAATTGTCACGTGTATGGATAACCCAATAGTACATAAGTCCAAAGACATACGAATCGGGTGAACAACTTGCATGGTAAATAATCCAGTACACAGACCTAAGTTGTCCTTATTAATATAGGGAACCTTCGTAGGATATTAGCACACCAGATTCAGTCCCATATTTGCAGTCAAACATCAGGTGAGTTCTCACGACCCCTTTTATTGTTTTCATGCTTTTGGGGGAAAAACATGTGTACAAGTTCAGTTACATTTTGACTATTATGTGAACATGAGACAATAAGGTTCAGAGTACTCATAAGCCCTCGTGTCATACATTTCAATGTTACTATTAGCTTTGGACTTAGCCATAAAACACCAGAATAGATCTATTGGGTTAACACCCCCACTCTTGGTTAGTCGCTCTAACCGGATTACAGTCATCAAGAGAGTGCTTGTATTCCACATTTATTCAATGTCTTTAGTGTACAATGGGTGAGGCACAACACGTCAAGGTTTGGTTTCGGGCTCATGTTAGTCACATAACAATCATTGTCTTAGTTAGGCAATGGTTCAGTATACCATGGTTTACATATACATACATCAAAACCCGTGAACTCACCAACTTTATTGTCGACACATTTTATTTGCATATTTTTCAGGCAATTAAACATAGAGCATGGAACTTGGGGGAGTTGCGCAAAGGCATTTGAGGATATTTGAAATAGTCTTTTGTTTGACTTATTTTAGAACAATATCGTTTGAAGTTATAGTTTTAAGACAATATTTTCTTTGAATGTTAAACAATGCCGTCTTTATAATATCTTTGAATTTCATGAATTTGATGCTTGCGTGACTCTTATGCTTGAAAACCTTTCGAAGTTGCATCTAGTGTTTCCGCCTAGGCGGGGTAGAACATCGTTTTACGATCTCGTATAGGGCTGAGATTATCATTGCCAGTCCTAATAAATTCAAGAACACCAGTTCTTGTAGATTTTACCTGCTTTTGAAAAATTTAACTTCGAGTCTAAACCCACCACCAGTATTAGTCTTGTTGGTTGTTAAAGTGGGATACACATTTTGCCCATTTCGAGCACACTTAATTTCAAAACCATACTGATAGAGAGATATATTTCATGTGAAAAAGAAAGTGGCTTTAGGACAGAAGAAAACCTAGAGTAGTTATAGATAAAAAATGAAAATAATTGACCCATTTATAGTTTTTTTTATCTATTTATAAGTTTGAAAAATATTAATGATCAGTTATCATTGTAGTGGAATCTGTCATTGATCCAATAGTAATGACCAAGGGACACACATGTGATACTCACTTTTCTAATAGGGACATATCTCATTCATCTTAGTTCTATTTTCTTAGGTATCGTTTCTACTTTCTAATTCTGGTTTCGTGTAAAGAATGTTTCATGAAGTTTCTTCACATGGTACGGATTCTAATACCTTGTTCATCGCGAGCCTAGAATTCCATACAAGGTCAGTCAGGCCATAGTTTTTACTTTATTCATGTTGGATTTCGAGGCACTTGCTCATATTATCGTGTGCATGATGAGGTCCTTAAATCTACAACATAAGTAGATGCTATTTAAATAAATGTTAAATTTTATAATGTTAAATAATAGACTAAAAATAATATATTTTATCACACTGATTTTATAAGCAAGTTGTTCAATAATAATGTAAAAATATCAATCAATAATACGGCGACATCTCACTTGTAATGTTTATAAACTTCATATGTAGAAACATCAAGTGAAAGCAACTACAATATGCATTATGGCCTTGTGGGGTTTCTTTTAGAAGAATTCCAAACATTTTTAATCTCCTATTTGTTTTTTCCTTCTTACCCTTGTTCTTCTTAAAGGCCTCTCTTGAAAAATACTACATTAATTTTAAAATTAGATTAAACTACAGTTTTTGCGCTTTAGTATATCCTAAATTATGGATTGAATCCTTTAGAGTTATGACTTTCACGCATTTATTTGATAACTTGTCATGCTTTTATCCTTTGCATAATCTCCATCCATTTTCTTAGTTATTTTACCTCATGTGGATGGCACATGAGAGTACTCATGCAATTTCCCTTCCTTATTTATTACAACAAATCATAAAACCCTTATGTATTACCGGATTTAAACCATGGTCAACTCCAAAATTTTATTTTCAAACATTCGTCCGACCACGAATCTGTACTAAAAGTATTATATAAGCGAAATTGCATGTATATTATGATATGAAAACTCAAGAAAAATTCATTTCAAATATGGCTTTTAAAACTTTACAAGAGCCCTCACATTCATAAAATCTATATCTATATCTATACTTCTATATAGTGAGTTTTGAACGGGCAAGAAAGTCATTTTATAATCACCTAGATGGGTAAAATTGTAATTTTATTATATTATCAAAGACAATTTTAATGCAACCATTAAATAACTTTGTAGTAATTAAAAACAATAATTAACTTATGCCTTTTATTTTAATTTAATTTAATTTTATTATAACTTATATAAATACATCTCACTTGTGGTTAAAATAGTAACTTGATAACAAAACAAGTTTTAAACCTGTATGTACAATTAGGGCTGCAAACGAACTGAACTTTCAGCGAAGAGTTCATGAACCGTTCGGCGGGAAGTTGGTTTGTGTTTGTTCGTTTAATAAATGAACGAAAACGAACAAAAAATTCCGTTCGCTTAGTTAAACGAACGATCATGAACAGAGGTCGCGTTCGTTCGTTTATGTTCGTGAACGTTCGATAACGTGTTCGTTTATGTTCGATTGTGTTCTATAGTTTAGTAAGGTTTTTAATTTTTATACTTTTTTATATTCTTTTATTTTTATTTATCTTAATGTATGTGACTTCGATATTATTCAAATGTTAATATATGTCCGTTTGTGTTTGGTTCTGTTCATGAACACTTGTTTGTGTTCATTAATGTCTGTTTATGTTCGTGTGCGTTCATGAACAAATTAACAAACGAACACGAACATAAGTGTTTTCTTTACAAACGAACACAAACAGAAAATCTCGTTCGGTAAGTGTTCATGAACTGTTTGTGAACACATAATTTTCTTAACAAACGAACACGAACAAGGCCTCGTTCGTGTTCGTTCGGTTCATTTGCAGCCCTATGTACAACCACTTCAAGCATCCCATGAGTAAGACGCGTCTCTTGGATTCTATCAAGACGCCAATTCTAGTCACCCGCATATTTGTCTTTTCAATTTCCCTCACTCTCAAGACCAATTGAATGGGATTCAAAGCAAAATTCAAAGTGAGGCGAATCTTAATCGATCGTGAATTGAAGGAGTAAGTACCCTCACAATAAAGACATGAATTTAATCGGCCCATTCGATTTAATCGTTCGTTGTTCTTATTTTTCCGAGACCTGCACACTTTGATTTGATCGTCTTTCTTCCTATTCTTCTTCCAAACTTACGAACTTCAATTCAATCGTTATTCATGTGTAATCATTCAGAAAGTATTGAAGGAGGCCATGGGAGGATCGATTGGTACACAACAAGCTTGAATCAAGTTACAGGTTACTTACTTCTGTTGTTTTTTAATCAGGTTTTTATTTTAAGTTATTGGTAGGATTTTCACCTTGATCAATGTACTCTGTACTGTATGTCGAAATATTGCTTTATTGCTTATATTCAGTAGACATTGGTTGGTGGCTAAACATATACAATGTGTGAATGGGTGGCTGCATCATAAAAAAGAAAGAAGGTATTACATGTTGTCTATCTGCACGTATTATGAACTATATGGAGTTTGAAAAACAAAACAATTTTCAATGGCAATAACGTCTCCATATACAAGGCGGTTGAAGAGATAAAGGTAACGACATATGAATGGATATTGATCTGGCCAAGAATCACAAGCCCAATTTGGGAGGAATGGCGACATTTTGATTTAGTTTAGTCATACTTTATGTATTGTAATTTGTCTCAAACTTTGTTTCATATGTGTGTTTCATTATAGCAACTTGCCATGTTGAACTGGATGTTTTGATGGAATTAGTTGTCGTTGCCATTCTAAAAAGATATTTTATTGAATTTCTAATGCTTATTGTGCAACTTCTTAATTTTCTTACTATTGCACTTTTGTTTTCCTTTTTTTTTTTTTGGTCTTGGGCGTGAGCCTTTTTTCCGCCTTGTGCTTAGGAAACATAGATCCCTTATAGTCTTATGACTACTATCATAACACTAGAGGGCAGTGGCGAAGCTTGACCCGAATGTTCGGGGGGTCGGAAGTCACCGGGGGTCGGAAGTCACTAGTTTCGGGGGGTCGAAAACCAGTTTCGGGGGGTCGAAACCCTATATTTTCAAAATTTTCTATACGAATACTATATAATCGGAACTTCTGCGCGAAAATCCGGGGGGGTCGGCCGCCCCTCCCCGCCCTTACTATGCTGCGCCACTGCTAGAGGGTAGAGTTAAGTGATGTCAATTAGTCGATGTGTGCTTAAGTTAGATGAGGAAAGATGGCATATAGTTAAAAAAAACATACATTTGAATGTTATTGCTGCTTATGCGTATTATTAACATGATCATATGCGTGCTTTAATAGTTCATTGGAAGTCATGAATTCAGAAATAAAGTTTTTGTCAAGAGGAGTCTAGAAACGAGCAACAATGAGTTCAACTACAAATTATGTCATGTCTAGAAACGACCTATAACATCTACAAATTATGTTACAACCACTATTCTTATGCCATGTATAATCGTTATAACATCTGTTACACCCTAAAACAAAATATTATGCATCCTAGATCTAACAACCAAATCAAAACACCCGCAAACCTAGCTAACCCCGCCGCATCGCGCGGGTTCCTGCTATTAAGTAATAGTACATGTTGAAATTAACAAAACTTGATACGAGTTCAAGCCTAGCTGGCGAAAGCTTGATCTTGGATTGTTCCAAATCTAACTAGTTGTTAAACCTGTGGGTTGATTTTAGCACATAAGCTTGACCAATTATTGATAAAATTAAATTCGTTATAAGGATCTATAATTCATAAAATATGATGAATTGAGGTTTTGTCATATAAATTGTGAAACAAAATGCACACTGTTTTTCCTATTCAACATGTTATCTATAAAACCAATATAAGTACCAGAATAATCAATCTTCAACAGAATAAGAAGCAAAACCTATTTGTTAATTAGGTTATTAAGAACCAATGAGGTTTTCTTCGTATATTGTGTAATCTTCTTCAACGTCTTCGGATCTATAATTCATAAAATATGAAGAATTGAGGATTTTTTATATGAATGTTGAAACAGAATTGACGCTAAAATTGTAATTATGTTTTTCCTATTCAAAATGTTATCCATACAACCTATACAACTACTAGAGTAATTAAACATAAACAGAACAAGAAGTAAAACCTATTTATTAATTAGGTTATCAAGAATAACTTTTAGGAGTTTATTCTTCTTAGATTGCGCAATCTTCTTCAACGTCTTTGGATTTATCCAGCATGCAAAACACCGGAGATGTGCCAAGTAAACGAATCAGTTGAAGAAATTGGTTCATTTTCTAGGTCCCATTAGTCTCGATTGGTGTGTTTTTTGGCTCCATTTATTGTCCATTTGATCGATTTTTAAGTGGGTGAAAACAACACATGCAAGAATAAGCTCACTAGAACATGCCAGAATCATTTTAGTGTTAGGTGGGCTACCATAGGGGAAGAAAGGGTGGCCGACGATATTGGTAGGGGTTCCCTTTGGTCGGCCGAAGATAGTGATAGCGAGACACACATATATACATACAATGTGATAAGAACCAATTACCAACTCTATATGAGCTCTCCTAGGTTTGGAGACTCAACAACTTAGACACTCATTCCGGAACGCTAAGTTCTCTCTCATACTAACTTAATTGCTCTGCCCAAAAAATACATAAACATACAAATACAAAGGTAGTGAACCAAACTCGCCAAGAGTCCTAACCTCGCCCCTACTTAGCGTGGTTATGGATAGACTCGCAAAGGACCAACCGCGCTAGACCAATCTGGCGATATTGCTCCCAGCCTCACCAATACTTGTATCAAACATATTGGATTGCATAACAACAACTACAAGCGTTGGTACTGCACCAACAGACTCCCTATTCACTGTTGCTTTCAATTCTGAACAACATTGACCATAATATGTGGCATTTCTACACTAACAGACGAGCATCGTAGCTCTGATACCACCTGAAAGTCCCTATGACCCCCTTTAGGATCGATAAACATCATAGATTATCTTCATACATACACAAAACGTTTATTAACAGATTGTCAACCCTAGGTGAGCTCCGCTAAGGTTGGAAACTCACATCTGTCCCTCTCTCTCTCTCTCTCCCTCTCTCCCCCTCTCTCCCCCTCTCTCCCTCTCCCCCTCTCTCCCTCTATCCCTCTCCCTCTCTCTCCCCCTCTCTCTCTCTCCCTCTCTCTCCCTCTCTCCCTCTCCCACTCCCTCTCTCTCCCTCTCTCTCTCTCCCTCTCCCTCTCCCTCTCCCTCTCTCTCCCTCTCCCTCCCTCTCTCCCCCTCTCTCCCTCTCTCTCCCTCTCCCTCTCTCTCCCTCTCCCTCTCTTTTGCTGTGACATCCGTCACCCTTGTCTTTCCTCTAATTAACAACAATAGTCCTCCAAATATTTCCATTATAATCCCTGTAAGATTCGTCGTTTTCAAATTTAATTTTAGAGCGAATAAAAATTTATCATTTATATTTATTATGAATCGGGCATAAGTTTTAATCAAACGCGTATGCTAAAACATATTCGTAAAAAGAATTTTATAAAAATTTCAATCTTTATAAAGTTTTAGAAACTCTTTGGTTAAATTAACTTAACTTGGTTAAGTTGTATATAGAAAAAACAAATATATAAACCAAGATATAATTAAACTAACCAAGTTAAAGCTTGAGGGACCTATTTTGCCAAACACCACTTTCTTTTGATTAGTCGCAACAAACACATTCCCGTCATCTTATTAAGGTTAGTGAATCGAACCATCTCCCGTTTTAAAAATTATTACTTGAAGACTGACTCATTTTTTTTGGCGAATACCGATTTACTATTGTAATGGTTTGTTAGTATTGTTTTAAGTCTAGTATTTTTCTTATTTAGTTTGACTTATGTGTAACACTTAATAATTTAAACCTCAAAGACTTTGTTTAAATCATACCGTCGAAACAAATTTTTTTTTTTCTTTTCTCACGATGATTTCTACATTGAACAAAATGAGCCATGAAGTTGGTGTATATATGTTTTCATTTATTTCCAACCAGTTATGTACAACATTATTATATAGTTTTGAGATTAATACAAATACCATATAATTATATAATTGGCTTTGAAATGATAATAGTTAATAACAACTGACTTGGCATAAACTGATTTTCAAGTGTATGTGGTGTGTGACGTTTTCATTGGCTTATACAACATTATGAACTAATTTATAATATTTGAATTGAATGCTTACTTAAATTATTTTCGTGCACCTATTTAATTTAAAATGAATATGTAATTTACAAAACGGTTGTACTCATTATGATAATTTATACAAATTATAAAACGGTTTTTTGCTCATTATGATAATTTATTTAAAATGAATATGTAATGGTCTTGAAACTCATACAAGAACAAACTATATAACTAAATTGATGTTTTCAAAACTTAATTGTACAACAATGAAAAGGTTGGTTCAAGAGTAAATTATAGATTTCCGTCTCTCTCACCATTTCCATTTCAAGTTTATGTTCACAAGTTCAAGCACAAAGCCCTCAAGTATCAAGTCTTAAACCCTTGTTCCTATTAGTTTTTGGTATAGTTTCATCTACACTTTTTGTTTATATTTTATATACATTTTTCTAGAACGAATCTTTGTCACCCAACACATTTATATAGTAAATGTTTTGTTATAACAATATATAAAGGCTAATCTTTCATTCATGATTTTTTTTCAAACATATATGTACACACAATAATAATTACTTTTGATGTCAAAATATATATACATACTCACAATGTTAATTTTTCACATGAACTAAATATTGGTTCAATAAACATTATACATGATTTTAGACAAACTACAAAAGTCTTGGCATATGGATAAACTGTTTCATTTATTCATGCAAGGTCAAATTTATAAAAAAATAACTTCTTCGTTTTTTATAAACTTTTATATGTAAATCATGATTTTAAAAGTTTAAGAAAATGAAGAAACCTTGATGTCTTTTATGCGAGTTATGACTCGGAATAAAATAAATATTATTACTTGTTAAATAAATAAATAAACCCCAAACATGATTCACATATAAGAGTACAAGTTTGTGTTATGACATTTTACCATATAATTGTGTATATATATATATATTCCATATAAATATATATATTTTCAAGAAGTTATACACTATGTTTCAACAGTCGTTGAGTTAAAACATTTGGAAACATAATTGGTAAATCATGATCAGTTTAGTTGGGTGAATAGGGTACGTAACCAACATGCACGTTAGAAACACTCGTATAGATCTTAAAGTGATAATGTATACTTTAGGGCATGGGTAGCGTGATGCACATATACATCTTCAGACTTTGCTACATGATTTCTATATGCTTGCGTTTGCTTTTCGCTTATATGTGAGTATATCTTTCCCCTTTTTACTGTTTTACTACTTTGGGGTGACTCATGTACCTATATATTAATCAAGTTTCAATTTCTTATACTTAATGCAATTCTCATGTGTGTTTGCTTTATGTTAATTGGTGTGTCTATGACTTGTCAAAATCATTAACCGCTGGGCGGCCTAGCTTTTCAATGAATAGTACTATGGTATACCCCCTTGAGACTCTGTTGAGAGAATCTTGGTCATTGTCTTGTTAATTCATTATTCAGTTGGTTAGTCATGTGTTAGTCATTATTCTCAGGTTTGGTTTTGAACGGATATTACTTATTACATAATTGCAAATGGTACCGCACATGAATTGCTAAACACTTTTCCTACTATATTTATTCAAACAGGGTATGCTCACCAATACATTTTTGTATTGACATATACTATTTTCGTACATGTTTCAGGTTATTTTGAGAAGCTTCTTTTAAACTTTTGGATTTATAATTAAGCTTTGACTATATTGTATTTTAGTTAGACTTGATGCTTTAGAATCATTGTATCGTTGTATTTCATTTAATGTAATAAACTATTTAATCAATGTATTAATATTTACACTTTTAGTCCATGAGCTATTGAACAATCGTCACTACGTGACACCTCGATATTTCCGCCATCGGTTGGGGTGTTACATTTGCTCTCTCTCACTCTCTCTCTCGCTCTCTCTCTCTCCCTCCCTCCCTCTCCCCCCTCTCCCCCTCCCTTTCCCCCTCTCCCTCTCCCCCTCCCTTTCCCCCTCTCCCTCTCCCTCTCTCCCCCTCTCTCCCTCTCTCTCTCCCCCGCTCCCCTGTTCCCTCTCCGTCCCCCTCCCCCTCCCCCTCCCCCTCTCCCTCTCCCTCTCGATCTCTCGAATGCTCACTAAGAGCTCCGACCAAAAACATAACCAAACATATAAATATATAGGCAGTGCAACAAACTCTCCAGGAGTGCTAACCTCGCCACTACTTAACTAGGTAATGGACAAACTCGCGAGACCAACCTGGTGATATTGCTCCTAACCTGGCTAATAGGGATGAGCTCGGGACGGTATCGGTACCGAACCGATACCGATCCCGACAATACCGATACCGAAAAGTCCAAAAAACCAATACCAATACCGATACCGAAGACCCTCGGTTCGGTATCGGTGGTATTTTTTCGGTTCGGGATCTGTTTTCGGAACCGTATGCACATCCCTACTGGCTAATACCTGTATCAAACATTCTGAATTGCATAGCAACAGTTAAAATCGTCGGTACTGCACCAACATTATTTTATATTTAAATGCCTTTACGTTACATGACTAATGGGAAAATTACTTAAATTCCCTCAAATAAAATGCACGTGCCATCACTAAGTGAGAAATTGGATGGGTTTAATTGCAAAGGATAGATAACACGGCAAGTTTTAAAAATCAATGACTTTGCGTGATAAAGAATCTGATCAATAATGTGGGTTTTCATAAAGGACCAAAGTTATAACTTAGTCTTAAAATTAACAAAATATATATATAGAATTAAAAAATGGATATTAGATAGGTAAAAATTAGCATAATCCATGTCCAAATAAGCAAAATTCAAAATGGTACATGTTTAAAGATCAAACTTCTTCGAGTACAAGGCCGAGTAGGCTGAGTAGGCTGATGTTGACCGATTTTGATCGCTGACTACAAGGCCGAGTAAGTTGATGTTGACCGAGTTGAACCACCAGCGACTAGGCAAGTTCGACTAGGGTAAACGTGCCTCGGAGGTGGTCCGAGGACCGAGTTCTCACATAGTACAAGGCTCGGTAGGCCGACTTTTACAACACTGTCTCAAACTGGATGCAACGGACTCTAAATCGCGATGCATCTAGATTTTACAAATGGTTCAAAGTTGGTCGAAATATCCAATTCCACACAAAGTTTCTTTACAGTAAAATTTTGAAACCAAAACATTAAACATATTGTCTAAAACAGTTACATTATTGTTATATTAATTCCATTTAACCAACAGTTTGATTTCTTAGACACCGTTCCCAAATTTTCTCATGTGAATAAATGCTCTAATTGGAAGAAAGTGATTGAGGTGTTTGAGTCAAGGTTGGCCCTTTGGAAAGCAAAACTTTTATCTATAGGTGGTCGAGTAACGCTTATTAAAGCGGTCCTTGAAAGTTTACCTATATATTATTTTTCCTTATATAAAGCGCTCCGTAAGGAGATAGAAACCATGAAAGAATTATGAAAAAGTTCTTATGGTCGGGTTCGAACGTTGGAAACAAGATCAATTGGGTGAGTTGGTCACGTATCACTACCCCGAAGCAATATGGAGTATTGGGCGTTAAAAGATTAGAGGACGTTAATGAAGTGCTTATTTTTAAATGGGTGTGGAGATTTCGATCTAATCAAGGGGCTTTATGGAAAAAGATTGTTGAGATTTGTCATAAGAATAATAATTTGTGGGAGACCCTTCCGGTTAATAAGTATGCGTCGGGTAATTGGAAGTCAATTGTTAAAGTTGCATCCGGGTTAAAAGTCAATAATGTGATGATGGTTACGTATATAAGAGCTAAAGTTGGTCGCGGCACTACTGTAAGATTTTGGTTGGATGTCTGGCTTGGCGAATGTGCTCTCAAACATAAGTTTCCATTACTATACAGGTTAGAGGATAATAAGCAATGTTGGGTTTGTGAACGGACTAGTATTATTGACAACAATAGAGTGATAAAGGCTGATTGGATCGATACGATGACTACGGCAGATGAGATGGTTCAATGGGTCAATCTATGTGACTTGATAACAGGTGTGAAGGCTGAGATGGGGAACGACGAGTGGTACTGGGCTGCTCAAAATGATTCGGGTTTCTCGACAAATGCTACGACAAAGATGTTGAAGCAAAGATCGGACTATGGTATTAATTTTATTTTTAAATGGGTTTCTTGGATTCCTTTGAAATGTTCCATTATGGCTTGGCGAGCGGAAATGAATAGATTACCAACAAAGATGGCACTCATACGGAGAAACGTTAGTATTTCGGTTGTTACTTGTTCTTGGTGCTATTATAATGATGAAACAGTGATGCACGTCCTATCGGATTGTATCATTGCTTCAAATGTTTGGGAGTGGATTGGTAGATGGTGCCGGTTAGATCCGATATATGCTTTTGAGATTAAAGATCTTTTGGAAGTATACAAATCGGTGAAGGGATGCAAGAAAATGAAGAATGTAGTTCACGGGATTATTATAGTTACAATGTGGTCGTTATGGAAAGCTAGAAACGACATGGTGTTCAATGGTAAGCGACCTAATATGGAGAAGATCGTGGCTAGTGTGAAGTCTCTTACGTTTCTTTGGGTCAAAAGTAGATACAAATGTAATACGATTGTGTGGAAAGATTGGTGTTGTTTTCCCTTGTATAAGTTTATAGTGGTTTGAGTCTCCGGTCCCCGTTTTGAGGGCCGTTTTAGCGTTGTTTTAATGAAAGCATTTTTTCAAAAAAATAATAATAATAATAATCTCATGTGAGATTGTTCTTGATCTATTTCTATTAAAATTTAAATCACCCACATGCATTGTTCCGTTTCTTGTTAGTATACCTAATTAAACAAATGACAATCAAACAGTTATGAATGCGATTTGTTACATCTTTAGGCTATTAAAAAACATGAGGAAAGATCCAGTACAAACTGTTTTTTGGTAAGAACTGTGAGAATTAAAGGAGGGTATTTTTTTTTTCAAAATTTTTTTTCCCATATTGTTAAACATGTATTATAGTATTGAAAACTAAAAAAAAATTGGTGTAGAGTAAATACGTGTAGAGTAATTATATAATTACTCTAGTGTAAACTAGTGTATTTACTTTAATGAGGTAATTACACTAAAAAAAATTAATTTTTTTTTGTATTATTCATCTAGAAAGTATGTTTGAGCATATGGGAAAAAAAATTTAAAAATAAATTTTTTTACCCCCTTTGATTCTCACAGTTATTAACGAAAAACACTTTGTATTTGATCTTTACTCGATACTTATAGTATTTATAATTTATATAAATAAATTTCACTTTATTCGTGTTGAAACCATAAAAATATTGATTACGATGATACTTTTCAACCATTTAATCACACCTTTACTTGATGTTCACTCCACATAGCTTAATTCTACAGGAAATAAAGTTCCTATTAATTATTTTATTGTTCGAAAGTATGCAAGGAACAAGAGTTTATGTTATTTCTTTCCAAAATCCAAACACGCTCCGTTATAAACATTGCATGAAATTAAGTTTTAACAAAGGATTATTGGGTCCTTATTTGAACTTGATACTCGTACATTTCTACACAGAAATCCAAAATTTATAATCTTACGGAAATTACTAAAAAAATACAATTTAATGAAAATTCACACCAACATAACATAAATATATAAATGTAAATTTTCTCAATAATTCAAATTTTATAATGCTCCGGTATAACATTTATATACATTACATTAAATTTTTAGTTGTGACAATAGTGGTCATTGAATTCAGGTTAATTTTGTTCGTTGGAGATGTATTTAGAATTTCTTAAAAATTAGTTGTAAAATTAATGCTTCTTAAGTTGTTTATTTTTTTAGTTGTTTATATAAATCGAAACAAAAATTTCAGAAAAAATAGTATAGATCAGGGAGGTTCTGCCATCTACTACGTTCCAAAACCTATTTTCATTTTCTGCCAACCAAATGGGTGACAATAATTTAAATTTACAAACCATGTTCTCTATATTCAGAACTCCTTAAGAAATAAATAAGTTAAAGGAGTGATAATATGACACCATGTTTTATTTTGATCTTGGTGTATATCCATTCGAAAGCAATTTTATGATTTAATAATCCACTTGTATACATGACTGAAAATAATCAATCAAGAACATTCTCCCATTTATAACTTTTCGGTCCTTTTAATTTTTATAAGTGATATTTTTTTACCGTGTCAGGTTATTGGACGTTTTTTTGTTTTACGCCTTTTGGTGTAATATAAGTTTTATTGTGTGATTCAGCCAAAATTGCAAATTTGAAGGTGATTTCAGTTGTAACTTTTTTTATTGGCCACTATTTTACATAATCATTTGCTAGTCTAGCTGGTTGTATCTCATGTCACTAAACCACATGTCGAGTGTACAATAAATGAGTCATTTAAATGAAGGGTGACGAGTTTACCAATCAAGGTCAATCAAATGACTTCTAATATTCCATCACATAATTTATTTACATCGAACATCAATTGAAAATCAACAAGGTTATTCAACTTCTAATTTAAACATCTATATCTATATCTATATCTTCTAATAAAGGAGTAACTATTGCTGAGGTGTCCCCACTAGATGACATCCATTCTAACCATTTAACTTCGGTATGAGTATTCTAACCCGACCCATAACCCAACTTTTGCAACCAAATACCCAGATATAAATACTGTGTTTCCATCGTATTATTAACCAACCACACTTCCTCATTCTCATTCAATAAAACCTAAAATCCTGTACTATCATCTTCAATCGATTCTTCAAACCATCTTAATAATCTCCTATATAATCAATCAATCAGGTAAGTTCTTTCTATTTCAAATCATCTGTATCATGAACCTTCTTTTTTAATCTATCATATTTAGGTATTCAATACCCTAAATCATGTTACATATCGATATATGTTTTTCCTGATTAGATTTGTGTCTTATAATTGTTTAGATCGGATTGGTTTTTTATGTGTATTTGTCTCTTCCATTGATTTTTAGGGTTTCTTTTTCTTTCCATTAATCACGATGTCACATTGAATGGCTTCTCCAGATCTGAAATATATAGTGTTGAAATTGAATTAGGGTTTATTTTCATCTCTCTACTTTCTCTTCGCTTATTCAATCAGGCCTCCATCAAAAAGGTATGATTTATTCTTTTCGCTCTTCAATCGATATATTATGATTTATGATATTATGCTTCCATTAGTCGGATTTATTTTATGTTTGTATTGTAGTATGTGTTTTTCGGGTTTAGGTTTTTGTGATTCGCGAGGCTTTTTTTTAATTTTCCGATCATCGTTTACTTTATAGATCTGTTTCTGTTGTTGTTTATATGTCTAGATTCTTTTCATCTTTCTGATTTAGGTTATATGCATAGATTCGTTACTGTATAGATCTGATTCTGCTTCTGATTATTTAAAAGTTTCTGGCTTTTTTAACTGTATACGTGTGTGTGTATATTATCGGTTTCCATTTTGGTTGATGTTATACATATATAATACTATAGTTCATATACGTTTATCTTATTAATGTTTCAAAACTTGTATCGTTTCCTACATATCAATTCATGTTTGATGTTCTATGTCATATGTTCATATTATTATGTTTTTCAGTTTTTTTCTTCGTTATTTCGCTAATCATGTCTAAGATTTTGTGCAATAATCATACAAATAAAATATTTCAAAATGTTTTCAGTTTATTTCTTCGTTTTTTTAAATCCAGTATTGAAAACCATATATATTAATCTAGGGGTTTGGAGATCACTGAAGCATTACGACTTCAAATGGAAGTTTAGAAGAGGTTGCATGAAAAACTTGAGGTATGGTGTACTCTTATGTGACCTGCTTATTTAGAAAAAATCCAACATATATTACTGGTCGTTTTGAATGAAAGTAGTTTTGTATTATTAGTTGTTATATAGTATTATTAACAGTCAACTGTTTGAGCTGCTGTCATTGTGTGGAATGTTGATGGATTACAATTGGACTGAAATCTTGAAAAGGAAGAATCTTTTCAGGTAACAAAAACTTCATATGTTTAGTTTGTCTTTTGAACCAGTAAGGTTTTGAAACATTTTTTTGTTCATTAATGTAAGGAAGCTTTCGCTGGATTTGAACCAGATATTGTTGCTAAGATGGGAGATGGCGAGATCATGGAAATAGCCTCTAACAAGGACATAATGTTAGCCGAAAGTCGAGTCAGATGCATAGTTGAAAACGCAAGATGCATACTCAAACTCTCAAAGTAAGTTTACAACTCAAGGATCGCCGTAAATATTTAAATGTTTTTATGAAAGGATTATAATGTTTTAACAATTACTGATGCAGATTGCTAAAGCATATGGATCATTCAGTGGCTATATGTGGGGATCAGTAAATTATAGATTCACCATTAACAGATGTAGACATTCAAGAAATGTTCCTTTAAGAACACCAAAAGCAGAAGCCATTAACAAAGATTTATTGAAGCACGGGATCATTGATGGTGTCTAGCTTATTGAGCGCAAGTTTACCAGGATATAGGAGTAAGGATGTGATGGGTCTATATGTTGTTGCATCTAGAGAATCTAAAATGGCCATGCTCATATAATAATAAACTGAAGTTGAATATGGTGTCATTTATTAATAAAGAGGGAAATGATTATCTTTTTGTCATTTGATAGGAAAATAGATGATCTTTGTGTCATTAGAAGGGGTAAAACACAACATTTGATGATGAGTGTGTTTGCACTTGCAGAATTTTCTTGCTACAATGCGAGCTATATAAGGCGCACTAATTGAAGCATCAAGTGTGCATATTATTTTGTGGTACAGTCAACTATGGGCTATATGTTCAAGGTGAATAATTACATTCCATTAAGCCATAATGTTTCAGTTGTGGTTATGCTTGTGCAATCAAGTTCTTATTGATTATTTTTTATTTTTTATTGTTTCGGATTCTTTAGTCCTGTTGGTATTGTTTTGCTAATCGCATTAGTTGGCTTTGGCGTCTTTAACAGGTGATTTCCAGTGGTAATAGGAGTACCCTTTGCTTAGTTTGACTTTGAAAGTTAAACTGATTCATTTTGAACTTTAATTGGTGAGGTAAGTTACTAGTCTATTGTAAAATAAAAACAAAAAACTAAATTTAGACTTTTCTATTTTGCATTCCATTACAAAAAAAATATGTTATTATTAATTTCGTTATTTATTTTTAAATCTACCGAGCGTCTGTTTTGGGTGTTCAGTATATTTTTAAAAGGCTCGTGGACTTCATTTTTACTGTTGTTGATCAATGGAAACAAATATGGACAGTAAAGCGCTAAAAAATGGGAAGCACAACAACTGTGCAGAAACCTGCAAAAGCTGAAAATTTGAGTAATTGTTTTAATGATAATTTTGATAACAAATTGAGTTAAAAATGAGTATATTGGAGTAATTTGACATAAAAATTTAGATAATATAGAGAAAAACATAAAAAATTATGCATATTTCTTTTCAACTGGATCAACATGTTAAAGAGATGGTAAGTGAGGAATTAATCCCAGATTGTTGCTGAATATATCAACCTTTATAACCAAACTTACAATTCTAAATAAATGAACGCAAAGCTAACATCTTCTTTGTCAACAGATGATGTCAGGAGCCATACATGATAATGAAGTTCGAGATGAAACTGATAAGCTAACAAACCTGGTAACCTTCACAAAAATAGGTTTTTTTAGGGTTGTAAAATATTGGGGAGATGTACTTGAATTAAAATAGAAATTGTTAGAGATGCAACAGGTTAGATATCCATTTCTTTTTTGAGTTAAAAGAGACTTTGTTTTGTATTGATGCAACAAATTAAATATTTGAAAAAAAGGATTCTGAGCTTTCTTGCTGAATATTGTGGTGTTGTGAGATTCTTACGTTTTATGTTTTTCTGTATTTCAATTAACAACAAATCATTTATTTTTTTGCAGATCGAGAGTAATGCTAAATATGTTCATTCTTGACTACCATATCTCATCCTTCCTCATCCTCCTCTTTGGGAAGTTAACAGTCAAAAAGTAAGCTCTTATTTTATCTTATGTACTTAAACTGTCTAATAGCGTTTATCACTTTATCCTTTATAATTATCACTTTTCATTTGTTTTTTTTTTTTACTTTACAAGTTTCATGGAGTCAACTGTAGAAGGTTTTGAATTACCACTCGAGGCTTCTAAATTTTTATGTAGAAGCATTTAGGTTAAATTTGTATGCCATATGCACTCAAAACATTCAGTAGGGTAAGATATCTTATTTTTGTTTCATTTCAGTTAGGTTTGCTACCAAGAAAGATCTTCAATATCTAAAGCAATTCTTAAGTGGTACACATCATGACAGTTCATAAGAAACTATACAAAGCTATTGACGTGGTTTTAACTGAATTGGCTTAGTAGGGTAACACATCCTCTTTTTGTTTCATTTCAGTATTATGTAATTATGGTTCTGAAGATGAGCTGAGTTGGAATTAGCAACTTTACTTATGTTCAAACCTCTTGGCTAATACAACTATTTCCTCATTGCCTTTCCTATCAACAAAAAACTGGTTTAGGACCTTTTGAACTCTGTAATCATTTGTGCTTAGACAGTTAAGTCTTGTAAGTTTTCTTCCCTTTATTCATATATTATATTTAAGTTTTCTTCCCTATATATATATATATATATATATATATATATATATATATATATAATAAAGAGTAACTAGGGTTGAGGTGGCACCTCTCAATGTTTTCCATTCCAACCTATTTAACTTGGGTTTGGATTATCTTACCCGACCCAAGAACCTATTTTCTTACCCAATAACCCGGCCATAAAACTCTAGATGTGTATTCTTTCTCATAACAAACCCTACTGACCCATCTATCTGTTCATCCTCTCCTCAAACCTAACCTTCTCCTTCAACCCTAATCCTTTTCAAATCATCGCCGCAACCTTCGATTCTTCTTTTTCAAAGTATACTTTCCATCTAACCCTATATCTTCTTCTTCTTATCTTCAATTCTTCTTTTTAAAAGGTAAAATTCTTATGTTCATACACAATCCATGTGTCTAACTTAAGGAAGTGTTTGGCTAATGGATCTCTCATTGTACCACCGGAAGAGATCAAGGTTGATGATTCTCGACTACAAGATTCGTAGCCTTCGTCGGAGTAAAATCCGCATCGTCAAAGTTCGTTGGAACTCGAATCGTGGACCGGAGTTCAAATGGGAACGGGAGGATCAGATGAAAGCTAAACATCCTCATCTTTTTCCGAAACGTGCATTCGAATCTAGGCATGTTACTGCTGAAGCTGAATGAATCTCAGGTCGAGATTCCTTTCAACGTGGGGATGATGTGACACCCGGTAAATTTTCTTTTCGTTTCCTTCTTTCCGTCTCTTTCATTTTTGGGCTTTGTGCAATTTTTAGGACGAAAATTCTTTCAACGTGGGGATGATGTGACACCCGGCATGTTTGGCTCAAACATTCTAGTAACACCTAAGTCTACCTTAGCGAGAAACATTTATAAACGGACTTAACCAAGTTAGTTTAGTCGGGTCAGGATAGGATTGTCCAGGGTTCAATGATCTGGAGGATCATTGGGAGTCGTTTTGGGAATACACTAGTACCGGGTCCCGTTGTTGGTGAAATTACATAAACTAAATTAAGTGTTATGTGTAGAATAATTCTTATATGGTGGATTATATGCAAAGACGTGTTTAAATGATGTGTAGGTAATCATCCATGCTTAAATATGTTAAACATAGATTAAGGTTGCATGTTTATGTGTTAGGATGTGTTAAAATGCGTTAAACACGACAAACTGGAAAACTAGAAAAAACATAGGTCCAGGTTCGACCACAGCGTGGGGGCGAACCTAGAAAATAATCTTGGTTCGACCCTTAATGAAGGGGCGAACCTGGAATGTGAAAATAATAGAATTCCATTCGACCAAATAAGGTACATTCGACCCTGTGAAAGGGGCGAATGTGGGTACATTCGCCCAGGTGAAAGGGGCGAATGTGGACTAGTATAAATACCAAACCTTGTCATTTTTCACCATTTCACTAACCCTAACCGTCTCTAAACACTCTCAAACGATTTTAATCACTAAGGAAGGAGTTTTTGCTCTTATTTTTCATCATCTAACCTACCAACAACATCTAATCAAGAATCCAAGGTGTATTCTTAATTCTAAACCTTTATCAAGCATTTTAATTCGTTTTCATCTAACCCTAAATGTCCAGATCTGTTCTAAGGATGTTTTTATCAATAAAAACCTTTTAAACATCTTTCTAAACCAAAACCCTATCATTAAACATAGGTTTTCATATTAACAAACATATGTTAATTATGTGTTATGTGATATTATGTGTTGTTTGATGATTTGCTGCTGTACTAATGCTAGAAGCATGATTTAGGGCTGATATTGATGTTAATATAGGATTGTTTATGGTCACAATTAGATGATTAATAATATCATGTCTAAATTGGGGGTTTTAATAAAGCTAGGGCTTGATGCATGCGTGTATGATTAATAGAATTTTTTGAGATGTTTAAACACATGACAAACTGGACACTATTAAGATGATTATGGATTGATTTCAAAAAGTTTCCAAATTGGGTAAAGAATTCATGCATGATGTGATGTTTTCATAATTTTTGCCATTTTGGGAAAGGTCTAAAATGAACATGTTTTGGGGAAAAATTGGTGGGGTTTTGTGGGGATATGTTAATCATAATCAACTGCTATGTTTGGTAAGGTTTCGCAATGTTTCGGATGTTTTTGAAGCGTTTTTAGGAAAAGTATTCTTCCAAGGTCGAACGTGGAATCCTAGGGTCGAACTTGGACAGTTTGGTCGAATCAGTTCAAAGAGGTCGAAGGTGGTTTCCAAACGGTCAAATGCACATTAAAAAGGGGCGAAGGTGGATTAAAAATTCCTGGTTCGACCTTATTGATTCAAAAATGAGATTTTTGATACAAACTAAGTGTTTTATGCTTGAACCTTGTGTGTAATCTATGTGTACTTGATTAGTTAGGGTAATGAGTCACCAACGGGATGTCGGGTCGGTCTAGTGTGTCGGTTGAACACTTAAACATATTTTAAAACTTACTTTGTCACGATCTGGACAATTGGGGACTAGATAACCTTATGGTTATTTGTCGGAACACTTATGTGAACATTTTGATAGATCTCCGTAGTGGGATTATCAAGGGCTAGGCTTTCTATTATTACTGAAGAACGCAACCTAAGGTGAGTTCACGGCCCCACTTTTACTGCTTAAACTTTTGGGGAGAAAACATGCGTTAAACTATTTTGGTAACATATGTCATACTATGGTTTTAACTTTGTATTGCTATACGATCTTTGAAAGTCCCAGGGAAAACCATAAATGTGCGGGGATGCACAGCAGGGGAAATGTGGATAGATCTATTGGGTTTGACAGACCCCACTCGACGGCTTGGAGGGCCGGGCGGGTGCATGTTGTCTTAAACTAGTAACATTGGCAACAATCCTGAACACACGCGGGCCGAACATTGGTAACAGTCTAGTAATGGTTTTCCAATCGTAGTAGTAATAAAACATACGCCTAGCTAGCGTACTTGGTAACATTGATATAGTATGGACATGGTAACATTTTCGCAACACTGGTAACATTTTGTACAAACCTGTGAACTCACCAGCATTATATATGTTGACGTCTTTTTGGCATGTTTTTCTCAGGTCACTAAGATAGCATCGGTTGGAATAGGCGCACGGGTCTGCATTGGCGTCTAGGCTTAGTCGCATATTTTAAATAAGTGTCTTGGATATTTTGGAACACAGCTTTGTAGATGATTAAATCTTTAAATGCTTCCGCTATAGTTTAATGGTTTGATAACTAAGTTTTGAGTTTACGTAGTTCATATAGTGTTGTTTATTGTGACCGTTGACTTGGATCCTGGTTTGTCATGCGCCTCGCGGTAAAACTCCGCAAGTGGAAATTTGAGGGTGTGACAGATTGGTATCAGAGTCAATGGTTATAGTGAACTAGGACTGTATGTAGAGTCTGGTCTATAGCCGAGTCACACACACTAGACGGTCACATACTTTGAATCTCTTAGTGGGATACGTACTAACCTTGTCGGGGTGTCCTTACGTCATCATCATACTTTTGTGTTACATCATCCGCTTTTACTTGGGTTCTTACCTACTCTTGTCTTCTTCTTTGAGATTGAGGAGGAAGAAGCTGACTTGTTGACTCTAGCACACACATGCTTTCTTACACTTGCACCTATTGTAACACGTTACTAGGCGACGATATTCGGTGGCCGGAGTCTGAACTAGGGGTACATTTGGAGGACCATGTAGAGCAGTTTATCCTTTCGGGTGCACACGAAATAATAAACTGAAATGCATGAAAATCCCGGTGGACTTTGAGTTCAGATGTACAGTCCTGAATTCGTCCCTAAGTTAACTCTTGTAAATTTCTAGTGGTTGACACTGGAAGTGAATTTGAATCCCTTGATTTCTTGATTTGTTAGATCATGTCTGGTGCTCGTGGTGGTGGACGTCGTGGTGGCGGCGGCGGTGGCCGTGCTGGCGGCGGTGGTCGTGGTAACATCAACATGACTCAAGCTGAACTGAATGACTTGTTACAGCAGCAAGTGAATATGGCTATGGCTACTTTCCAGGCTGGGATTAATGCCATGGGTGGTGAGTTGATTCTATCGACTTTGCCTCATTCTTGGGTGTCATGTTCTTTCTTTTGTATTTTATTCATGTACCGTGTTTCAGGTATCGCTGTCAATCCACCTCCACCTCAGTGCTCTTATAAGAAGTTTCGGGACTGTCAGCCCCATAACTTCACTGGAACTGAGAGAGCGGTGGGACTGCTCTGATGGCTGGAAAAGGTGGAATCTGTGTTCGTTATGTGTAACTGTCCCGCTGGAGACCGGGTTAAGTATGCTACTACGACATTCGAGGGGCCTGCATTGTCGTGGTGGAATGCTACTGCCCAGAACATGGGATTGGGGGAGGCTATTGCTATGCCTTGGGCGGATTTTGTGCATCTTTTGAGGAGTGAGTACTGTCCAAGGGAGGAGGTACAGAAATTGGAGCATGAGGTCTGGAGTTACAAGATGGTTGGGTCTAAGATTGAGGAGTACACTGTGAGGAGGAACGAGCTAGCGGTGTTGTGCCCTGATTTGCAAACACCCGAGTATAGGAGGATTGAGCACTACGTTTCTGGGTTAGTGCCGGAGATTGCGGGGTTAGTGGTTGCTGGGAATCTTCCCACTCTTGCTGAAGTTGTTCGATCGGCTCATCGGATGACTAATCTGATGGTGGCAGAAGGTGTTTTGCCTCCTAAGGGTACTACTATGAAGGGTCCGGAAGGGAACAAGAGGAAGTGGGATAATGTGGGGAAGAGTGCTGTGCCAGGACCATCTCAGCCGGTGAAGAAGTTTGATTCGTCTGGGTCTTCTTCGGGGCAGAAGTCGGGAGGGTATATTGGGAAGCATCCCAAGTGCAACAAGTGTGGTTATCACCACACTGGGAATTGTGATCGAGCTCGCTGTCATCGGTTCCATCAGTTTGGGCACCTTGCTAAGAATTGAAGGGCATCACGTGCCTCGACCCAAATTCCTGCTGCTACTCCTGCTCCTGCTGCTCAAGGGACCCCATGGAAGCAGGGGTGCTATAACTGTGGTTACACGGGACACTTCAAGCGTGAATGTCCTAAGCTGAAGCAGGGCGATAATGGGAGGGGCGGGAATGATAACGGGAACAACGGAGGCAGAGGCAGGACTGCGCGTGCTTTCGTCATTGGATCTGCGGAGGCTAGGCAGGATCCAGACACAGTTACCGGTACGTTCCTTCTTAATGATCGCTATGTTTCTGTCTTATTTGATTCTGGTGCCGATAGGAGTTTCGTATCTGTGGATATAGTACCCACACCTTTAGAGGCTAAGTACTTAATAGAATTGGCTGATGGTAAGAAAATCAAAGTGACACACACTCTTAGGGAATGTCGCTTGGAACTGTCGGGTTTGTCTTTCCCCATTGACCTTATGCCGGTACCCCTGGGTAGTTTTGACGTCGTTGTCGGCATGGATTGGTTATCGTTGTATCGAGCGGAGATCGTTTGTTTCGATAATATTATTCGGATCTCTCTCCAAGATGGAGAGACTCTTTCGGTTATTGGAGAGAAGGGAAGTGCTCCGCTGAGTATCATTTCAAGCATGAAAGCCCGTAAGTATCTTCGGAAGGGTTGTTCGGCCATTCTAGCACTTGTTAATGTTTCGACTGACGATGAGAAGAAGATCGAGGATATTCCGGTGGTTTGTGACTTTCCCGATGTGTTTCCTGATGAATTACCTGGTCTCCCTCCCCATCGTCAGGTTGAGTTTGGCATTGATCTTACTCCGGGCGCAGCTACTATTGCCCGGGCTCCGTATCGTCTTGCACCTCCCGAGATGCAAGAGTTGTCCAGCCAGTTACAGGAACTCTTGGAAAAGGGTTTCATCCGACCGAGTTCTTCCCTGTGGGGAGCTCCTATCTTGTTTGTGAAGAAGAAGGACGGAAGTCTTCGTATGTGTATTGATTATCGTGAGCTGAACAAAGTGACCATCAAGAATCGTTACCCTCTCCCTCGCATTGATGATCTCTTTGACTAGCTCCAGGGCTCTAGTTACTATTCGAATATTGATTTGCGGTCCGGTTATCACCAGTTGTGCGTCTAGGAAGCCGACATCCAAAAGACTGCTTTTCGCACTCATTATGGCCATTTTGAGTTCTTGGTCATGCCTTTTGGTCTCACTAACGCACCGGCGGTGTTCATGGACTTGATGAACCGCGTTTGCAAGCCTTACCTTGATAAATTCATCATCGTGTTTATTGACGATATTCTGGTTTATTCTAAGAACAAGACGGATCATGAGGAACACTTACGGTTGGTCTTGGAACTTTTGAGACGGGGGCAGTTGTATGCTAAGTTCTCAAAGTGTGATTTCTGGTAACGTGAAGTTCAATTCCTAGGGCATGTGGTTAATGAACTGGGAATTCATGTCGATCCGGCTAAGATCGAAGCTATTAAAGACTGGGAAGCACCAAAGACGCCATCTGAGGTGCGGCAATTCCTAGGTCTTGCGGGTTACTATCATCGTTTCATTGAGGGATTCTCGAAGATCGCTCAACCCCTCACCACTCTTACCCAGAAAGACCGACAGTTTGACTGGGGTGAACCACAGGAATCAACATTCCAGATGCTGAAGCTTAAACTTTGTTCTGCACCTATTCTGTCTTTACCTGAGGGTACGGATGATTTCGTTGTGTACTGTGACGCTTCTATTCGGGGTCTCGGTTGTGTGTTAATGCAACGCGAGAAGGTTATTGCCTATGCTTCTCGTCAACTCAAAGTTCATGAGAAAAACTACACTACTCATGACTTGGAATTGGGTGCGGTGGTTTTTGCGTTGAAAATCTGGAGACATTACTTGTACGGTACTAAATGCGAAGTATACACCGATCGCAAGAGTCTTCGGCATATTTTCGACCAGAAGGAGTTAAACATGCGGCAGTGTCGGTAGGTTGAACTCCTGAACGATTATGACTGTGCTATCAAGTACCATCCTGGCAAGGCGAACGTTGTGGCGGACCTTGAGCAGGAAGGAGTTTGTGAAACCTCGTCGTGTTCGAGCCTTACAGCTCACCATTCATTCCTCATTGCCTGATCGAATCCGTTCTGCACAATTGGAAGCTTTGAAGGAGGAAAACCTTAAAGCTGAAACTATGCACAGTGCTGACAAGCACCTTGAACTTAGGACCGATGGCTTACACTATTTCGCAGGACGTGTTTGGGTTCCCTTGTTCGGGGGATTACGCGAGCTTGTCTTGGATGAAGCTCACAAATCCCGGTATTCTATTCACCCTGGCTCCGATAAGATGTATCAGGATTTGAAGATACTTTATTGGTGGCCAAACATGAAGGCTTATATAGCTTCATACGTGAGCAAATGCTTGACTTGTGCTAAAGTCAAGATGGAGTATCAGAAACCGTCTGGTCTCCTGCAACAACCAGAGGTTCTAGAATGGAAGTGGGAGCGAATCACGATGGATTTTGTCACCAAACTACCAAAGTCACCAAGTGGTTATGATATGATCTGGGTGATTGTTGACAGGTTGACAAAATCGGCACGTTTCATACCTATTAAGGAAACCGATGGACTCGAGCGGTTAGCTCGACTTTACCTTAAGGAGGTGGTTGCTCGGCACGGGTTTCCTGTTTCTATTATCTCTGATCGTGATTCTCGTTTTGCTTCGCGTTTCTGGAAGGCTCTGCACAAAGCTTTGGGTACTCAGTTGGATATGAGTACGGCTTATCATCTGCAAACTGATGGACAGAGTGAGCGGACGATTCAATCCTTGGAAGACATGCTCCGGGAATGTGTTATCGATTTTGGCAAAAGTTGGGAGATTCACCTATCGTTGGTGGAGTTCTCCTACAGCAACAGCTATCACTCTAGCATCAAGGCAGCTCCGTTCGAAGCTCTCTACGGACGGAAATGTCGATCACCTCTTTGTTGGGCCGAGGTGGGCGAGAGCCAGCTCACTGGTCCGGAACTGGTGTAAGAAACTTCGGAGAAAATCGTACTAATTCGTAACCGTTTGGCAGCTGCGCGGGATCGTTAGAAGAGCTATGCCGATCGTCGTCGCAAACCTTTGGAGTCCCAGGTTGGGGACATGGTACTTCTGAAAGTTTCGCCATGGAAGGGCGTCATACGCTTTGGAAAGCGTGGCAAGCTTAACCCTCGTTATGTCGGGTTGTTCGCAATCTTGGAACGGATTGGACCGGTGGCATACAAACTTGACTTACCGGCGGAGCTCGGTAGTGTTCACAACGTCTTCCATGTGTCTAACTTAAGGAAGTGTTTGGCTAATGAATCTCTCATTGTACCACTGGAAGAGATCAAGGTTGATGATCGTCTTCGCATTGCGGAGGAACCTATCGAGATTCTCGACTACAAGATTCGTAGCCTTCGTCGGAGTAAAATCCGCATCGTCAAAGTTCGTTGGAACTCGAATCGTGGACCGGAGTTCAAATGGGAACGGGAGGATCAGATGAAAGCTAAACATCCTCATCTTTTTCCAAAACGTGCATTCAAATCTAGGCATGTTACTACTGAAGCTGAATGAATCTCAGGTCGAGATTCCTTTCAACGTGGGGATGATGTGACACCCGGTAAATTTTCTTTTCGTTTCCTTCTTTCCGTCTCTTTCATTTTTGGGCTTTGTGCAATTTTCGGGACAAAAATTCTTTTAACGTGGGGATGATGTGACACCCGGCATGTTTGGCTTAAACATTCTAGTAACACCTAAGTCTACCTTAGCGAGAAACATTTATAAACGGACTTAACCACGTTAGTTGATTCGGGTCAGGATAGGATTGTCCAGGGTTCAATGATCTGGAGGATCATTGGGAGTCGTTTTGGGAATACACTAGTACCGGGTCCCGTTGTTGGTGAAATTACATAAACTAAATTAAGTGTTATGTGTAGAATAATTCTTATATGGTGGATTATATGCAAAGACGCGTTTAAACGATGTGTAGGTAATCATCCATGCTTAAATATGTTAAACATAGATTAAGGTTGCATGTTTATGTGTTAGGATGTGTTAAAATGCGTTAAACACGACAAACTGGAAAACTAGAAAAACATAGGTCCATGTTCGACCACAGCGTGGGGGCGAACCTGGAAAATAATCTTGGTTCGACCCTTAATGAAGGGGCGAACCTGGAATGTGATAATAGTAGAATTCCATTCGACCAAATAAGGTACATTCGACCCTGTGAAAGGGGCGAATGTGGGTACATTCGCCCAGGTGAAAGGGGCGAATGTGGACTAGTATAAATACCAAACCTTGTCATTTTTCACCATTTCACAAACCCTAACCGTCTCTAAACACTCTCAAACGATTTTAATCACTAAGGAAGGAGTTTTTGCTCTTAATTTTCATCATCTAACCTACCAACAACATCTAATCAAGAATCCAAGGTGTATTCTTAATTCTAAACCTTTATTAAGCATTTTAATTCGTTTTCATCTAACCCTAAATGTCCAGATCTGTTCTAAGGATGTTTTTATCAATAAAAACCTTTTAAACATCTTTCTAAACCAAAACCCTATCATTAAACATAGGTTTTCATATCAATAAACATATGTTAATTATGTGTTATGTGATATTATGTGTTGTTTGATGATTTGCTGCTGTACTAATGCTAGAAGCATGATTTAGGGCTGATATTGATGTTAATATAGGATTGTTTATGGTCACAATTAGATGATTAATAATATCATGTCTAAATTGGGGGTTTTAATAAAGCTAGGGCTTGATGCATGCTTGTATGATCAATAGAACTTTTTGAGATGTTTAAACACATGACAAACTGAACACTATTAAGATGATTATGGATTGATTTCAAAAAGTTTCCAATTTGGGTAAAGAATTCATGCATGATGTGATGTTTTCATAATTTTTGACATTTTGGGAAAGGTCTAAAATGAACATGTTTTGGGGTAAAATTGGTGGGGTTTTGTGGGGATATGTTAATCATAATCAACTGCTGTGTTTGGTGAGTTTTCGCAATGATTCGGATGTTTTTGAAGCGTTTTTAGGAAAAGTATTCTGCCAAGGTCGAACCTGGGCACATTCGACCGATCGGGTGGTCGAACGTGGAATCCTAGGGTCGAACCTGGACAGTTTGGTCGAATCAGTTCAAAGAGGTCGAAGGTGGTTTCCAAAGAGTCGAATGCACATTAAAAGGGGCGAAGGTGGATTAAAAATTCCTGGTTCGACCTTATTGATTCAAAAATGAGATTTTTGATACAAACTAAGTGTTTTATGCTTGAACATTTTGATAGATCTCCGGTAGTGTGATTATCAAGGGCTAGGCTTTCTATTATTACTGAAGAACGCAACCTAAGGTGAGTTCACGGCCCCAGTTTTACTGCTTAAACTTTTGGGGGAGAAAACATGCGTTAAACTATTTTGGTAACATATGTCATACTATGGTTTTAACTTTGCATTGCTATACGATCTTTGAAAGTCCCGGGGAAAACCATGAATGTGCGGGGATGCACAGCGGGGGAAATGTGGATAGATCTATTGGGTTTGACAGACCCCACTCGACGGCTTGGAGGGCCGGGCGGGTGCATGTTGTCTCAAACTAGTAACATTGGTAGCAATCCTGAACACACGCGGGCCGAACATTGGTAACAGTCTAGTAATGGTTTTCCAATCGTAGTAGTAATAAAACATACGCCTAGCTAGCGTACTTGGTAACATTGATATAGAATGGACATGGTAACATTTTGGCAACACTGGTAACATTTTGTACAAACCTGTGAACTCACCAGCATTATATATGTTGACGTCTTTTTGGCATGTTTTTCTCAGGTCGCTAAGATAGCATCGGTTGGAATAGGCGCACGGGTCTGCATTGGCGTCTAGGCTTAGTCGCATATTTTAAATAAGTGTCTTGAATATTTTGGAACACAACTTTGTAGATGATTAAATCTTTAAATGCTTCCGCTATGGTTTAATGGTTTGATAACTAAGTTTTGAGTTTACGTATTTCATATAGTGTTGTTTATTGTGACCGTTGACTTGGATCCTGGTTTGTCATGCGCCTCGCGGTAAAACTCCGTAAGTGGAAATTTGAGGGTGTGACATTTTAGTATATTTTAAAAATTTCTCGTATCATTTTGAGCTAATATAATCACAATATATATATATATATATAGTATTTATAAAAGAAATGCAAAAAAAAAAAGGTTTGTGTGGACCGAGACTCAAACCCGCATCCAACCAACCTATCAACAATACACAAACCACTGAGCCACACAGCTCTTTTGTGATAATATCCCAATACAAATAAACATAAGCCTTCCTTAAATAGCCCAGTCAACAACGAAAGTCAACCTTCAATCGGCCCTTTGCAATTGATTTGAATCCCACGTTTTTGTGTTAGATTAAGTATGGAATGTCTTGGACAGGTCTCTCAGTGTTTTCCCCACGCAAAAATTCCATCAAAACATACCAATTATAAGGTGTTTACGCATTTTATTTTAGGGTTAGTAAAACTTTCTTAATCTACGAATCAAGGTGTTATGGTATAAATTGAACCCTCCTCTGGAGCCTATACTTTCCGATAATCCAACTCTCAGTCTCAATTTCTTATATAAACCCATAATAATCTGTGAAATTCATCGCGTTTGACTATTCCTGTTGACCAATCGTTCACCATCAATCCCTTTCTGTAAGTATCAATTAATCCTTTGGTGCGTTATCGTCCAATCAATAACCCCATTAACCTTGTGGTTATTGACTGTTAATTGCTTCGATTAGAAAAACTAGGGTTCGAAGCTTATTTGGGGAAGATGACACTCGCCTGTCATCATTTATATTTAATACAAATCAAACATAATCACCAACTGATCCACAGATCAGTTGGTAATACCTTCCTTGTTTAAAACGTTGAACCGGCTTTGGTCTGATGTTCGATCCCAGGCATCAACCTTTTTAATTTGGTAATTTATGATAAACCCTAATCAGCCTTTATAACTATTCGAAATCAATTATAAACGTTCTCAGGGTCTAGACCAGATGGTCTAGGCTTGTGATTCAAACCTCAGATCCGGCCAAGGACCCGGGTTCGATCCTTGGCAACTACAAACCTTTTTTTTTAAAACCCTTATTCTTTATATTTAATCTAATAAACTTTTAAAATAGTTTTTAAATACTAAAAGTAGTCTATAAATCCTATAAAATTTATTTTGTGTTATTCAAATAGTAAAGTCTATCATACAATTTTTAGTTTTTCAAAAATAATTTATTTAATATATATAAAATATATTACAAATCTATTTAATTATAAATTCCATAAAAATATCTAAACAGTTTTATAAAATTTCACAAAAATTATTTTGAACTTATAAATCAGTAACCTTATCAGAATTAAATTTTTATTCCAGAAAAACATTTATTTAGTATTGTTAATTAATTTTTGCTATGTTAATCATAAATAATTCATAATAAATTCATTTTTCAGTACTTTTACATCAAAATTACACATAAAATATTTTTATTCATTTAGATCAGGAATAAAATTTTATGATTTAAAATTTATGAATTTTAATATTATTAGATATTAATACTATATTCTAACAAATAAATATTATTATATTATATACTCATAAATTGAGAAAATAATTTTATAAAAATTATTTTCATTTACAACATTTTAATACAACTACCTCTAATCATGATTTGTCAAAAATCCTTTTAATTTCATTGTTTGTTTATTTATTATGTCATTAACCATTATTCTAAATTAATCATTTATCAATTGACAATCCCCAAACTAGGAACCATAGAATACTCTTAGACTAGAAAACTTAGACTTTTAAGTTTTCCCATTACTTAATTATTGCTTTACAATAGGGTGATACTTGGACACGCACGAGTTACAGTTGTTCTATATCAAGGGATTCAATTCTAGCACTAAGGTGAGTTTACATAGCCCCATTTGTACCTTTTCACTATTTTTTGGGTGAAACATGTTACCTTTTCAATTTATAATTCAACTTAAGTGTCTATGTGTTATTCTATGTTGCGTTATGTCTTAAACATTACTAGGGTAAGCACAATTAGACTAGCATAATCATTAACTCCGTACAAGCCAACGATATACAATGATAGATCTATTGGATTGAAAACCCCACCCGGATACGTGTACCTCCAGTATGGGTAGCGTGGGTGATTGTTATCGATCATATAACAAAAACGAGTGAATCATATGCGTATGGGATGGACCACAATATTCTAGTCACAAGGTTTGATTATGCACACGATTTACCTAGTAGTTTTGTTTTCACATATGGACTAGACTTGCCATGACACTCGAATTGTACAAGTTTTTATTCAATATTCAAACCTATGTAATTCCCGCCAACTTTTGTTGACCCAAAAATATTTTCAAAATTAACATGTTTCAGGGAACAATGAAGCTGAAGCTTAGAGTATGATTGAAGGAATTGTTTGAAGTTATTTGAAGCTATTTGCTTTATTCTATGTTATGTACTAGTATTTGGATTTTTAGACAATGTTTCATTTTGGATATTTTATGCTATCAATAACGTACTTAAAACTTCATTATATACGATGTGCTACTGAACAATCATCAATACGTGACATCAATGGTTGGGGTGTTACAAATGATGTGTGGTTTGACCAGATGAAGGCATCAATGGTTTCTGGCATTAGAGATGAAAAATGTTGGCTTGATGCAAAAGCATCAACGTACTTATGCAAAAAAAATCATATTTGATATAGTAAGTTATTGCTATTTTTTATCTTTCTTTTTTGTTGATATTGATTTAATAATGTTTGTTGTAATATATGCTTTAGTTACTTAGTTTATGGACTGGTTTGAGGTCGCTGGTATAAGAAAGGGCATTTTAAGGTATTCTTTGCTATTCATATTCTCTAGATTTTATTTTACTCTTCTTTACGCGTCTGAAATTCACTATTGTAATGCTCACGTATTTGGTGCATTTGTGATAGAAGTGGCAGTTCGACTTATGCTTTACTTATATAACTAGTCTATTGCCCACGTGGACACGCAGTTCATAAACTTAGATTTATTTGGACGGTAAAACTTATAAAAAATACAGTAGAAATATTTTATAAAAATTTAAAAGCAACGAATACACATTTTATTCAAATATCACTAAATATTTCCTTATACACCACATTTTTTGTTTTAGTTTTGATCAAAGTAACAAAAAAAAACATAAAGTGCAAACACACCATTTATTTAGATCAAATTAGTCTCAAAAACCAAACAAACCATAAGTGAAAAAAATTGTCACCAAACATTAAATAAAAATCCTGACAATAAAGAAATACGTAAACAAACAGATCATTGTTCCTGGTTTTCAACCTTACGAATCAAAACGGGGGTCTCAGTTAATTTCTTAAAGTAGCTTTTCTTATCAGTCTTAAGAACTTTAGTTGTAGATTTAGTTGCATCATCGTCAAGCTCGTACACTTTGTCCAGACTACGCTTCACTTCCTGTTCATCATGTATAAAACTAACTCTACAAGATGAATCTGGAGTATTGTTATCTCCAACAGAATCATACAAAAGTAAATCAAATGTACAAACTTTGAGAATAAATGACATTCAAAATTTAATTGCATAAATGATTTAAGAAGTCAAAGAAAAACCTTAAGAGAGACTGCATTCTGTGTTGAGGATTCACCTATATTGATGTTTTCAAACCAATGTTGATCCATCTAAAAAACATTAAACTTGTAATTTTTCAAATATTAACTTGAAGTGTTTATACGATAAACAAATAACAATAATAATGATTCAAAACAATAATAATAAAGGAATGTTGATATAATGATAACCTGAATGTCAGAGAACCTTTCTTCAAGTGAAGCAACGTTGATGAATCATTTTTAAGTTTACGTACACCATATCCATCAAGATGGTTATCAATGTTGAATTGTCCAACTTTAATCTTAAAAGCAAACTTTTTCTCTTCAAATGCATCAAACACAGCAGGAGTTTTTTTGTCTTCAACAGAAACCTTGAAAACAATAATATAAGTAATATGAACTAGAATCATTAGATTGTTTATGGATGAATAGAAATAAGTTACCTATTTGGAGATTTCTAGCAGCTGCATTGCTGACATTCCCGACAATTTTTTGGCTTCACGATCGAACAATGTAAGCGATGTTATGCCAGTACAATCCTGCACCCTTATTGGAATTCTAAACCTACAGTTTCGAATTACAAATCATTATTAAGTAAATAATATTGTACAAATTTAACTTATGTATATGCAACATAATTCTTACACTGGATCAGTAGATACGATGTGTTTGGGACAATCTTTATTGGTGCAAACCAAGACCTGTTTAAATGAAGTAACATCTTTTGCGTCTTCATCATCAAGTAAAATTAAAGTAGGCTCAATCTTGTGGTTACAGTTCTCGCAACCAAGGTAATACCACTCGTCCTTATCATCCACACCTTTAACAATTCCAACAACAATGACTTGTTTGTTAACCTGCAAAACAAACATTAATCAGGTCAACATTTAATACAAAATATTGGGAAAAAAACTGATTAGTAGTTAATACATTTGAATACTTTCGTATAACTTTTATAAGGGCATATCAACATGTATACAAAGTTATTATAACTCGATTCAGCTTTACCTCTGTTATCAAAGGAAGATCACGAATAGTGCTGAAAGATGTTTTTTTCAAGAATTCATCAGCAATATTCATGCTACCGGACGATCCAAGCGATCGTTGAACAGAAGATGATTCTTTAGATATAAACTTTTCAATATAACTGTAAGTAAAAAGCAGTTTATCATTTATGTATATAATAAAAATAAAAATATATATATAAAAAATAGAAGCACATAAGTATAATACCTTTTCTTAAAATCACAAATATCCTCAATGTCTTCATTGATAAAGAGCCGAGTGATATTGAATCCATTTTGCACGGTTACATTTCCTTTAAAGAAAAAAAAAACTTCAAATGTAACAATAATACACATGTAAAAATATTTAAACTTTAATAAAAAACGTAATAAAGACAAACCTTTATAATTGTTAAAGCTACCAAATTGAACAATGAGAACGACATGGACTTCGGCTTCATTCTGCTTGATGTATTCGAACATTTGCTCAATATACTCATCCCACAAAGAACACGTAATTTTGATCCCACTACATATAAATACAATCTTGCTTAAAAAGGAACATAATCAAATATGTCTTCGTAGCTATTGATCGTCTACAACTAAATTAACATAGCCGTAGCAATGATGAAATAATAAATTATGATTTGTAAAGATGAAAAACATACTCTAGATCAATTAAGATAAGGTTCATCTTGTTTTTCAACCCAGCTTTGGTTTCTGTTGGTTCTGGTGGACTCCATTCTTCAACATACCCAATGAAATCTATAAGAAAAAAAAAAGTTTTTTATATAAATACAAAATTAGAAAAATTTAAGAATAGATATATTAAATTTTTAGAGTAAGTAAACAAACCAATTCTCGGTTCTTGAGACAGGTTACCAGCTTTATTGTTCGCCTCCAAAGTCTAAGTACCTTAACTTTGATTGTGTACTGTCTAATCCGCCAAGTGATGTCATTCAAAAAGGTTACATTGTTTGGATCCATAATCCTGCAAGTTTATAGTATGTAAGAAAAAATTAGATTGGATGCTACAATCTTCCTATTGAAGTGATATATAATTAACGAATCTATAAATAATACAGATAACTGGTCAACTCTGGAAGAAAAAATTGAGGGAAAAGTTATTATTTTGCATCTGTATTTTTAATCTATACATATAATATTTGAAAGCCATTTTGTACACATGGCATTCTCTCATCCCACTAGCAATCCTCTCTCCTCCCCTTATTAAGCCACATGGCATGATGTGGGTTTCTATAAAATTTTCTTTTTTTTAATCAAAAATCAGAAAAATATAAAAGCAAAAAAAAAAACACAAGGTTTATAACATAACCCCCAAATCTCCATCTTGCTCCCATCGAAACCTCTAACCCTAGCAGGCGATTTGAATGCGACTGAACCCAATCAAGCATTGTTTTAATCTCTTCTCCAAGGTTTAATCTCTCCCATTCTATATTAATCAATCGTTCTTCATTTGTATGTTTTTTTTTTATTTTTTTCGTTTTTTTCCTCATTTGCTTGTCGATTGATGTCTGTTCTATCTCTTTTGACTTATTTTGATTATTTGTCTTTTAATACTTGTGTTTGCGTGTATTATTGTTCAGTTTTACTAATTCTTTTGATTTTTGATTGATGTTTTAGGGTTTGTGTTTTAGGGGTCGATTAATGTTTTAGGGTTTGATTGTTGATGTATTGTGTGTTGGAGATTATTTGATGTTTTATGGTTTGATTGTTCAAGTGTTTATGTTTTAGGGTTCAATGTTTTCAATCTGTTTTTGACTGATTTTGAAAGTTGGAAATTTCGTTTATATTGTACAATTGTTGTTAAACTGGTATTGGTTGTCTTTGAATCTGTGTTGGAAGTTGGGATTGTTTTTTATTTAGGGTTAATCTGTTTTTGAATATGTTTTTAATTGATTTGAATCCTTTATGTTTTTTAATCTGTTTTTATGTTGGTTAATCTTAACTGGTTATATTTGTTCATGATATTATGTTGGCTCGATGATGTTTGTCTTCGGGTGAGGTTGAATGTTCATATGTTCTTCGAGGTGTTCTTGAGGATCATAATATTAGATGAAAGGTAAAAGAATGTTGGATATTTTTTAGTGATTAATCCACTTAGGAAAGCTATTCGGGTCTGGGTCCTGTTTGTTGATTCGGGTCTCATTTATTAGCATTTTATTTGTTTCCTAAGTTGGTGGCTTAAAGTTTGGAAGGATAATTATAAGAATTAATTGTTATAAATGGTGGTTTGAAAAGTCTTGGCTGTTAAAAAGGAAGGGTCGAGTTTTTTGGTAAGAGATTGATTGATTGTATTATAGGAAAGTGGAATTGGTTTGGAAAGTTGTTGAATGGAATTGATGGTGGAATTGGTTTGTAAAGTTATTGCACTAATTTTAATACATTTTTAAAATTTTGATTTGTTTTTTAATACTTTTTTATGGCGGTTGCAGGTGTAAAACGATTGTGTTGCACCAGTGAGCAACAGTGGAGGCTGTCTGGTGGTGATCGATCATGGTCGTACTCACGACAACTGGGTAGTTTATTACAACTTGGAGCAGCTATGGACCTCAAAAGAGTCAACTAATGAACAGAGTCAAATTCAAACTCAGGTAAATATAAGTGTGATAATAATTAGCTTTTATGATATGGTTACATTTTTCTTTAATCATTAACACTAACGAATTTATATGTTCATCAGGACTTAGGTAAAGCTTTCATGAAGGTATGCCGCAATGAATTTTCCTGATCTTAGCAATATAGAGTTGCTTTCATGAAGGTATGCCGCAATGAATTTTCCTGATCTTAGCAATATAGAGTTTGTATGATTCTCAGGTTTCACTTTATATAATTTTTGCTTTACATTTGAGTGACTTTTAGCTTAAGTGAGAATTTTATTTTGAACAGATAAATATTACCCCAAGTGCTGGTAGGGAATTGGGTTATGTGAGGATGAAAATGGACCAGATCAAATTTAAGGAAGGGTTCCTGAGGTGCAGAATCTTTTTTTCTTTTTTTTTTCTAAATTTTTTGTACATTATATTTGTTTAATATCACTTACATTCCTTTCCTATGATTTCATACAGTCGACAATCGATTTTAGATCATGAATAAAATATTATTCCTTTCCTATCTAAAGGTATGAGGAACCATTACAAATCAGATAAGGCGGCTTGGTGCTTCTTGTGATTGGACCAGAGAGCATTTGACACTTGATGAGCAGCTAAGTGGTAAGATAGTTTTTGAATCATATAGTCACTTCTAATAATTTGATAACTATTTTCAAATGTATAATGATAAATAAATGTTTACATTTTATTCTCTTTCTTACATCTTGCAATAATGTAGACTCTGTTCATCTGTTGTTAATAGTGCTATTGTTAAACGACTTATTGAACTCTACGTGTTTGCAGAGCAACATTACTTCAATCATCTGACATTTCATAACTTATGTATTTTTTTTGTTTGTTGCTGAAGCTATTATCGAGGCATTTCAACTGTTAAGATACTGATCCAATTTACATTGTAAGTCAACTTAAGATCATTCATCGGGATATCAAGTCTGCAAATATACTTTGGTGTCGTGAGAAAACGTTGCAAGTCATTTGCAGGTTTGTTTCGACTCAAAACTGATAAGAACAATTGGAAAACTTTTAAGGTATTTTGAATATAACAAGTGCGACTTTTGAATATGTAGAAATTCAGATTATACTTGAAGCGATTAAGCGGTATGTGACAGTCAGCAGGTACGAAAACAATGAATTAGTTGTATAATTGTATATTGAAGCCAAAATCAAGTGAGCGTGTGTGTGTTTGCTGTGGGAGCCCATGAACAGAGGGAGCAATCTGGTAATGTGTTGAAGCGAAAAAAATCCCTAAAGCAAGGAGTATCTGTTGGTAAGTAATTCTAGACATTCAAATTAAAGAAATTATTGTAAAAGTGGGTATTTGTTGGATGATGTTGCAATCCATAATTCCTTCTTAAATATAAAAACTTGAAGATGCACTGTAAAACTTTCAGACATGCTTTAGTTCATCAAATAAGTAAAATGGTGTTTAAACTGTTTAGTTTTTTTATTTAAAAGTCACAATCATTATTTTTATTAGGTACTGGACTCTTAATCAACAACTTGCGTCCTTTGGTTTCTAATCTATAATTAGTCTTTTAATTTGTTTCTAATAAGTATATTGTGGATCAGATGATCTACAAGTGATATCACTAAATTTTAACAATATCATAGAATTTCATATCTTTTTTGGTTATTGTAGGTGTTATGGTCTTCTTCGGCAATAGATAAAGGAGTGTTTGCTTATTGTCGATTTATAGGTAAACTGAAAGAGATGAATGTCAAAAAGGAGAAAGCGCAAGTGAAACCACTTGGCGAAAGAGATGTTGCGAACGGCTGAAAATGATCGCCAAACCTCATGATCCTCGTGTTTTCTTTATGTTTCTATTTTTAAGATTAACCGGAATAGACTTTGGTTGAATGTTTTGGATTTGAAAGTGTACGAGTTGATTATTTAGAAAGTTCATATTAGATTTTTCAACCCCCGGACGCTCTCGGGGTAGGTGGCGTATGATATTTGAATAACATGTATATTCCTTACTTTTAAATATGAATAAAATATTTCTACTGTACTTTTTTTACATCTTACCGCTCAAAATAATTGTAACTTGGTGAACCGCGTGTCAACGTTGGCAAAAGTCTAGTATACTAATAGAAAATTAATAAGCTGAATTTTTTTATTTATAATATAGATAAGTGAAATGGCAACCGAAATATGAAATGGAAATTAAAATTATGCTAAAAAAACGCTAATATGAATTTGCTAACAATGATTTATGAAAAAATAAAGTTGTTACAAATGTACTAATTCATCTTGTTGACCTTTTATACATTTTAAATCATAAATTTAAAACATAAATAATCACCAAGGATAAAACACAAATTAAAAAATTTTACATTAAAAAGTCAACTACTGCTATACTTTGACATAAAAAGTCAAAGATTTGTGACTCATGCTTGGAAATTTTATAAAAAAAAATCTATGTTCTTAGTAGATGCTATACGATAAAAATAGAAAGTAATAAATCAAATATTCTAACATTTATTAAGTGTTTATTATGTTTTTAAATGTGTTTGGTTTTTTTTTTTTTTTTTTTGAACGTTAACTTTCATAAAAAGGCCGTCACTCAAAACGTGAGAGCCGCCAACATTACACAATCATATACAATGGATACTTCTTCCAATCCTTCCAATCTATACATTTAAATTTTGATCTATATTTCAACCACAAAAACGCCTTCGACTTCATTTCAGCAATCACCTCCATCACCTTGACTTCTTTGCCTTGAAACACTTTCTCATTGCGAGCCTTCCAAATCATTGCCGAGCCAATCATGACAATGCCTCTAATGATTTTCTTTCGCCATTTTCCACCATGAACATTTTTGTATAACATCAACAAGTCATCATAGTCATAAGCAAAAAAGGGGTCTAACCTGCACCATTTCCAAATCCCCGTCCAAACCCCAAAAGCATAGCCGCATCCTATCATCAAATGTTGCACGTTCTCTGCTGTTGAATGGCACATCGGACACGAATCATCATCAAGGACCATTCTGCGCTTGACCAAAGCATCCCTCGTAGGAAGTCTATCCAAGTTAGCACGCCAGGCATGTAGATTAACCTTCAACGGCACCCACGATTCCCATTTAAACTTTGGGGCATTCGTCCCAACTCTATCTTCTAACATCAACCGTTTGCAACCTACTACTGAGAACGTCTATGACACCCGGCAAACTCAGGTTAGTAACGTTGACTAAACTAGTAAGTCTACCTTAGCGAGTCATGCATATTACGTACTTAACAGGGTCAGTCGAGTCGGTATGATGATTCTGGGAATCATCGGGAGTCGTTACGATGATCCGCGGGGTCATCGGGAGTCGGTCCATAACCATGTGTACAAGGATTGGTGATTCGTGGAATCGCCGGGTTTAATGCACACACGAGTCTCGAGTCCCGGGAATTGGTGAACGGATGTAAACGTGTTAGTTATCATGCATTATATGTTTGGAATCATTATGTGACTTATCGGTATGTGAATACGTGTTTATATGTGTTAAAATAGCGTTTAACGCGCCGAAAACCCATCTTGGAGGGTTTCAGGCGATTAGGATCTGGAAAAAGGGCCTAATCGCCTATATATAGGCGAGTAGGAGGTTGATAGCAGGCGATTGGGACCTAATCGCCTGATGTAGCATGCGATTAGGCCCCCAATCGCATGAAATGGGCTGCTAATCGCCTATACTGCAGAGTCCGGGTCAAAACACCTATAAATAGAACCCTTAACTCCCCAAACACCTATAGAACAACCCTAGCTGATCCCAAGCCACCCACACACCTTGAAACACCTCTGGAACTCATTTTGCTACAAAAATCACCATCTCCAAGCCCACACACCTTTCTTTAACAAAATCCAAGGTGTGTTCTTCATCTCTAACCTTTGTAAAGTTGTTATTTTGGTTCCCCAAAGGTCCAGACCTTGTTTTACTAAGTTTGTGTCTTTAAAAACCTTTCAAAGGAGTTCTAAACCAAGTCTACACCTTAATGCTTGTTATATGTGAAGTTTACATGCATATGTTGGTCTTCTTGGTGATTATAACATGATTGTTTCCATGATATGATTGTACTTCTGTTATGGAGAGATTATTAGGATGGTTATCTTAGAGTTTGAGCCATTGTTATTGTGTTTTGATGAAAATGTGTATTTTGACCCATTTGGATGTTCTTGAAGATTTAGGATGATTATGGTATAATTGTTGATGCAATGTTGTTAGAATTCATACTAGGGAGATGTTAGATCAGAGGTTTGATGATTTGCAAGTTTGTAGAGATTGAAATCTGATTGTTTCCATTTAAGGAAAGATAAGGTTGGTTGGTGAAATCTAGTACTTTGCCATTTTAGGAAATAATTGCTTAGAACATGTTAGATCAGTGATATGTCGGGGGGTTTTGCTTGGAATGGGTTGGTAAATGACTTAGGTTTGATATTGGGTGTTGTTGCATGTTTCGAATCTGATTTGGAGGGTTAAACGCGCGAAAATCCGTCACACAGCAGCAGCAGGCGATTAGGAATCCTAATCGCCTGATGCTGAAGGCGATTATGCATATGTGAAGGCGATTAGGACCCTAATCGCCTGATACATCAGGCAATTGGGCCCCTAATCGCCAATAGGCTGAAGCTACTCGCGTATTGACTTTCCTAATCGCGTGTACTGCTGTCGTAAACGCGTTTTGACATCCCGGAACATGATTTGACACCTAGGAACATGATAGGAACCCCGGGATGCACCCAATGACTTAGTAAGATGCGTTCGGACCTGATTATGCGTTAATCGGACATTATGCTAGACTAGGTGAACTATTGCGCGTATTAAGTTTTTAATTGCATATGTTGCATGATGTCTTGTATTTACCTAACACGTGGGACGTCGGGTCACCAATGGGACGTCAGGTCTTGTCTGGCACGGTCGGTTTAACAGTTAAAGATGTTTTCAAACGTTATGGTCACGGTCTGGACATTCGGGGACTAGTTAACCTGCGGGTTATTAGTCCGGATACTTATACACATCTTATGATAGGTCGCCGCTATTTGGGGCTATCATAGCTTAATTTCTTAACTATTTTCAAGTAACGCGAACCGAGGTGAGTGTCACAGCCCCACTTTTACCGTTTTGCTTTCGGGGGGAGAAACATGCTACTTATTTTGATTACTCATCTTAGATCATGTTATACTATGGTTATTTCACGTACTATGCGGCTTTTACAGAAAGTCCCAAGGGGAATCATGAATGTGCGGGAACGCACAACGAGGGAAATGTGGATAGATCTATTGGGCCTTACAAACCCCACCCGACGGCTGGGAGCCGGGCGGGTGCATATTGTCTCTAACACTTTGGGGGTTACCGAGGCATTGGTAATCCCGTCCGTCTGGGCTGGCTTCAACACTTATACCGGTTTAGTAATGGATTCCCAACCGCAGTAGTAGCAACACTTAACGTCTAGCTAACGTTTTCAATACATAGTAGTAACGGAAATGATCTTACCGAACTTATAACAACACTTTATAAAAGAAAACCTGTGAACTCACCAGCATTATATGTTGACATTTTTTGCATGTTTTCTCAGGTCGCTAAGGTAGCAGTCAATGGGCTAGGCGCACGGAGTCATGCACAGCGTCTAATATTTTGAAGCATATTAAACAATGTTTTGTAAACAATGATATGTCTTTTGGTTGTAAACAAGAATGCTTCCGCTGCTGGTTTACGGCTCAAAGCATGATATTTTGGTTTTAAATATATTTATGAATGCATGTTTGTTGTATGTTTATTGTGATCGTTGACTGAGATCCTGGTGTGTCACGCGCCTCGCGGTAAAACCCCGCACGTGGAATTTGAGGGTGTGACAACGTCTCTTCAGCTCCTACACCCCAAACCCACTTGTCCCTATGAACTGATAACTTGACAGCCAAAAGCATTCGATCCAGGTCCTGGAATTCTGATAATTCTTCAACCGTATTGGTTATTAATTTACGGAATTCTTTGAAAGGTTTGTTGTCAAATGTTTAAAAAATGAATTAATCCAAAGTCAAAATATTAAACTCTAAAATATAGTTGAAATTTGACTACTTGTATGTTATTTATTAACATTGTTTGAAATACTACACAAAAAAAAACGTTACTTTGACTGTTCTATTAATGATTTGTAAAACAATAAAGTACTTCCAATGTAATATGACCTTGCTATTAATGATTTGAAAAAAAAAATAATAACCATTGATGAATGATAAGTTAGAAATTATAAATTTTGACATCAAAATTGAAACAGTACTAAAAAAGTCAAAGGTTGATATAAAAACTTTGGCAAATTGTAATTCTTTTAAGACTACTAAAAAACTTTAACTGTAAAATAAACACTTTAGCAAACCTTGTAATCCATTGTCACACGACCGAAATGCACCTGTATTTGTAAAAAAAACACACAAATAGAAAAGGATTGATATTAATAATATTGGATGAGCAAGTGAATGGTATAAAAAAAATCAGTTTAAAAAAACAAAGAAAACCATGATCACTAAATCAGAAAATATATAAAATTCATATTTCAACCTAATCAATGAATCCACAAATCATCAAAATTGAATCTAAACATGTAAATCAGTTTAAAATACATGATCCCTAAATCTGAAAAATGTATAAATAATGATTTCAATCAGAACTGATTAAAATCAGTTTAAAACAAAGAAAGTGAATCATTCATAGCACTAATCAATGAATCAACTATAGGTAAAGATTGAAACATGAATCAACAATATAAAATACATCAACATTGAAACCTAATCAATAAATCCACAAAAAAATAAAAAACAGATTACAAAGTAATCAATGAATAAACAATACATAAAACAATCATCGACCTAAATCAGAAATTTTTTATCAGAAACCAGTGAACCCTAAATCGAAAACAATCAACACACAATATATCAACATTGAAACCTTAAATAAAATCAGTATGAAAAAACATGAAAACCATGAACCCTAGTCGACCACGAAAGATTAACTAATAATCATATAAAAAAACGAACACAAAAAACAGAGATGCAACATCGACGTCTGGGTTAAAGAAGAATGGAGGAGAGCTACCTTGAAGGAGACGATAAGAAGGATATGGATGATCGATTATGGAGTCCTGAGTTGTTGATGATCGGTTATTGTAATGAGAGCTTTTGATTTAGGGTTAAAAATAATATGAATGATTGAGATGGGTTTAGGAGATTAGGAAAGTTATTATTTAGGAAAGTTATTAATTGACAGCTTTTAATGTCTTAATTCAATTTTTATTTTTTTTAAAAAAAGAAATTTTTAAAAAATCTCACAAATTGCCATGTGGCACAATGTGGGTGTAGAAGAGATTGAGGTGCAATGTGGGAGTGCCATGTGTCCCACATTGCTTTCTTTTATTATATGTACTAGATTTTAGCCCGCGTGTACACGCGGTTCACCAACGTACATCTATTTAGGGAATTATAACGTATAAGAAAAATACAGTAGAAATATTGTATTAAAGTATAACACAACGAATACAAATTTTATTCAAATATCACTAAATATTTCTTTATACACCACATTTCTGGTTTTAGTTTTCACATTCACATCACCATCAAGTATAAGTAATTTCACTCATGTCCTGCTTTTAACTCTTGAAAATGCGACATAAAGTTGGCCATGTGAGAAAACAGGTTCTCTTAAATACAATCCAACCTTAGATAAAGACTGTCCTTGCCTTTTATTGACGGTCATTGCGAAACATACACTTATTGGAAATTGACGCCTTTGGAAATTTACTGGAATCTTGATATCAGATGGTATCATATTTATTCTAGTAATAGGAGTTTTGATACCAATGTTTCCACCTGATATGAAATCTAAAAGATACGGGAGAGTCCCGAGGCTGAAATCTAATAATATTTAGTGTAAGAAATGTGGAATGTGTCTCAAAGAATACGAAGCTGAATATATGATGGAAACATTAGAATGCATACATAGGTAAACATATTGGTGAGGTTATTATTTAGATGTATAAGTATAAAACAAATTAACAAATTATAAATGTATTATGAAATATATGAATGAGGAATATATTATCATAGATTAGATTTGAAGAGATGATTTGGCAAAAGTAATTAAGTGTTAAAAGAATTTGATTACTATGCCGAAGAAGGAAACGAATTACAAAATTAAGTCATAGATTTAAGAAAATATTTTTTTACACAACATTTGTTGTCTTTGTTTGTGGTTTACCCTCTTTATTAAGTATTAACAATTTAACTCCATCGCATATAAGGTTGTACACTTGTACCATCTAACACAATATATAGGTAACAGAGCTGACTTTTAGGGAGTGCGTGAAGAACAGAAGTAACAGATCTTGAGGGCACATATGGATCCACATTTGGGTATAGGCCAGCAGCTGAAAAAATCGGTACATCAGAAGTTATAATGATGCTTGGAGGAGCGTCAGTAACAGATGTTTCAAGAGGAACATCTTCCTTAGGGGGAAACTTGTACATAATCGTCGAGACTACAAATAGTGCTTTGTTCACCGCATCCGGATCACCAGTTATCTAAATAAATTCAACAAAGTGTCAAAAAACAAATAATCAATACAACACAATTATGATTTACTAAAGCCCAACCTGAACAAAGTTGTCGAATTCCATAGGACATGAATGATCAGGATCACTAAACTACCATATTACCCCTGGATAATTCAGTGTCAACCGACTCTGCAATGCAAACAAAATATGCTTCTTAATTACTCTATATATGAATCATGCTAAACTGAATTATGGAAAACTATACTTACCTCTGGCTGGAACCTAAGCATGGGAAAAAACGCTTTTTTTCGTTAGAGTTCATTCTCCTTGTAGACGAAGAGGTCAGCATAGAGATGTCGAGCAAGATGAACTTCAGCACACCAATACAAAATGTCTGTCATCGTATTACAGTGTCTTTGTCGCTCGACTCGCCATTATGGTACCAAACTTCATCCTGTTTTAATAACAAAATAAATAGAAGTTACTTAATAAATAAAAATCTATTTGTGCAAGTAACCCACAAACAACCATTCCATAGACACATCAAATCAACATTATTATATTTATGCTACCAAACATATATTGAGTCATATATGATATACCTTACTCAAAATAATTGTAACTAACTGGTGAAGCATCATTCTCACCAAAAAAATTACATATCTAAATCTTATCAATCATTAAAAATAATTGTAACTTGCAAGTGTTAGCTTTGCTATTCAAACATAACTCGCAGCCACATACACGCATGAACCAACATTATATTGTTTTGGCTGCAATTTTGCAGGTGATCTCCCCAGTGTTCCAACCTCATGCATTAGTATCTACAATTCATGCAAAACCCCTTCTTTTGCTGCTATCAACACTCTCTAATGCTTGATATTCTACTTCCTACTAATTAATGGCTCACTTTAAATCTACTTAAAGCACTTAATGCATATAATCAGAAATTCGGAAACATATAAATGCATCAAATAGTAAACTTAAAATGCTTCTATTTTTTTCCAGAAATTCAGAAACGTATAAACTACAACGCCAAGTAACAATACAACAACCTTGATAACCTTAAGCCAAGTAACAATACAACAAAAATTAACTGTGATTCAAAATGCATTAGTAACTGTGTAGCAAACATGATGAAACTTACCTTAAGCGAAAATGATTCCAGTAGCTTTATATAGCCAGCAGGAGAACACCAAGCAGGAAGATAAAATCATATCACAAATCTTGTTCATGTGGCACCATGCAACTACAATAATTGTGGTCCCACGAGGCAGTCACTCGAGCTAGCTTTGTACCTGATGCTTGCCACATTGTTTACAAGTAGAGCAAGGAACCGTACTCCCTGTGTCAACAATAAGTGCAAACTTCTGCGGTGGAGACCCAATCCACAGCCTCGTCGTATAATACCTAACATTCATAATCCAATTCAATCAAAACACACTCCACACAACAGATGCATTTTATGTAATTTGTACGAAAAATGCGTGTAAAGTTTTGTATCTATAAGAATGATAGATACAAAACATACCTGTGTACAGGATCCGAGTAGGCAAACACCATCCCAGAGGGGGGAGATATACCACCAAGAACCATGGCACCACCACAACATCCATTCCGCCATAACACAAAGAAAACGAATCACTTATTACGCCTCCGTCCACAAGTTGGTCAACCAATTATTGGTCAAAATAGGAGATGAAGCATAATCCAATGCAAGCCTTTTAGTTCCAATTGTTTTACATGCATCTCCAACCAGTTGTCCCTCAACTGGAATTAAATGTTGAGAATGCGCCTTACGCGTGAAGCTACTATTATCATTCTGCACGTAATCAAACTTTATAATAATAATGATAATAATAATAATATGACTTAATAAAAATACAATAATAATGTCTAGAATCACAAAATATGCAGCAATGAAACTTTTATGTTGATAAAGCATCCATTTGTTCATAGCAGACACACATATATTGAACATCCCTATAAAATACATATATTGAAAAAATTAGTGATTGCTTTAAGTAATTAGGGATGTTCAATACATATACATCTTAATTTTATAAATAACAAATCTATGGAAAAAATATATGTAACAATTAACTTCAAACAAATAAACAAAAAACATATAAATCATAAATGATAAAAAGTGCAATGGTTGAGGCCTCCATTGCACGCCACGTCAGCTGATTACCCCGGGAGTGTCCCGGGGTTGAAAATTCTAATATGATTTAATAAAAATGATAAAAAGTAGAAAACATATCAATCGTAAAGACGGATCATTAATTCTCATTTGCATTCACTGACTTGAACATTGAAGAAAATGTGGCGATTCATAGCTCACTTAAGCAGTAACTTCAGGGTGGTGGCTCCCCGGATTAAAATCTAATATGACGTAATAAAATCTTCAATATATGATTTACGCAAAGTCAGCCAAATACTATTTCGATTGTGTCACACCATGCCTATGGCGGAAACACGTGGCGCGACGGTTCAAAAGTATTAAGCCAAGATTAATGCAAACCACAATAGTAATTAAACAAACGGGCATTTATTCAATGCTAATAATCATGTCAAATTATCCGTACATAATTATAAATTGTTTTTGAAATTAATAAGTGTTGATGCACTTTCTGTGGACGTCACTGTCGAATAGACTAGGGTTGAGTCTTAGTAGTGTGTTACATGAGATTGTGGTGATCCATAAGGGCATTTTATGGATCTGATGCATTTGTAATATATAAGACAAAACACTGAGCCAGGTTCGACCTAAACATACTGGGCGAATGTGGAAGTTTTCCACATTCGACCATATCAACTGAGCGAATGTGGAAATACTCCACATTCGACCATCACAAATGGGCGAATGTGGAAATACTCCACATTCGACCATCATAAAGGGGCGAACGTGGAACTGGTGTATTGGTCTATAAATAGCAATCTCATGTGTTATTGTTCATTTGGTGATTTGAGTTTGTACTTTGAATGCTCTCAAGGGGGAGGTCATGCCCGACCTCCCCTGGCCCCGAGATAGATGTTTATCCTACTGATGACAGTGTCTGTAACCGTTTCTGTATTAATACGAATCTGTGATGACGTTGTTATCGTGTATTTCTGTCTCGTCTTGAATCTCCCGTCTGAAACCGAGTTGTTTTTGCTTAATCGATCCATGAATTCGGTTTTTAACTGGATTCTCAACTGGTATCAGAGCAGTGGTACCGATTTGAACGATCTAACAGTCGTTTGAATCAATCACAGCTCGTTTTTACTGTTTTCAGACGTTAAATTCAGATTAAAATTGAAAGGTTGAAACCCTAGAAACCCTAGATTCTTAATTGAACCCGAAATCATGTGATTTCTCCATGTTTTTGTGAATTCGAGGGTTAGGTTTTCATTTCCGCACCTTTCTGAACAAGTTTCATCATCAAATTCAAAGGATTAGAGTGATTGTGGACTGATTTGAAGAAAATATTGATCAAGAACACGTTCAGTCTGCACATTCGCCCCTTTTAGAAAGTCGGGTGGGCGAATGTGGAATGTTACTGGGCGAAGGTAGCATTTTTAGGACGAACGTGGAGAGATTTTGGGCGAACCTGGAATTTTGTTATGTCAATTTTCACATTCGGATGACAGATTCCACATTCGGTTCATCGGGCGGGCGAATGTGGAAATGAAGTGGACGAAAGTGAAGGTTGTGGACGAAAGTGGAACTTGTGTAATGATATTCTACATTCGGGTCTCTAGTTTGGGCGAAAGTGGAGTTCCCAGGGGCGAATGTAGAATTTAAGGCCTAAAAAATTTCGAAAGGCAATTTTTGAAGATTTTTGGGAGAATGGTGATGAGGTTTACCCAAACTTGTTGAAGAATTGATGATGATGAAACAGTTTTATTGTGGGGTAGTCATGAGAATCAACAGTATGATAATCAGATTCAAATGACTATTATGGGCCAAAAACAGAACAGATTTTATTCCGCATGAAGAGAACAGTCAACCCAGTTCCTGTATGTTTGAAGGAACTTGTTCTGAAGAATTGTTATGAAGAAGGAAATCAAGTTTGAGATTTCAATGTTCTGAAAGTAATGAGGTATCCTAGTAGGAGTCATGTGGCACGTAGGTACAACGAAAGTTTCAAGATCACAGTCCTGAAAGTTTCAAGAGCTATTGGTAGATATTGTTGGCCCCGCCGAAAACTTCAGTTTCTGAAGCATTTCAAGTCCTTCAATTAGTACTGGTAGTTCCTAATGAAAGCTTCTGATTGCTTGTTCCACTCGTCTACGGCTTGTATTCTGTCGAACAGATGAAGTTACTCAAGAACATGATTGATTTATCATACGGGATCTCAGAGAAACTTGGTGAAGCATCAGTCAAGGGGGAGATTGTTGATGTAACAATGTGTCTGATACTTCAACAATTATTGACTAAAGATGTTAGGAATTTTCAAAGAGGAGAATGTGTTGATGTGCAAGAGTTTTGTAGATTCGCCAGCAACGTCCAAGGGGGAGATTGTTGATGCACTTTCTGTGGACGTCACTGTCGAATAGACTAGGGTTGAGTCTTAGTAGTGTGTTACATGAGATTGTGGTGATCCATAAGGGCATTTTATGGATCTGATGCATTTGTAATATATAAGACAAAACACTGAGCCAGGTTCGACCTAAACATACTGGGCGAATGTGGAAGTTTTCCACATTCGACCATCACAAATGGGCGAATGTGGAAATACTCCACATTCGACCATCATAAAGGGGCGAACGTGGAACTGGTGTATTGGTCTATAAATAGCAATCTCATGTGTTATTGTTCATTTGGTGATTTGAGTTTGTACTTTGAATGCTCTCAAGGGGGAGGTCATGCCCGACCTCCCCCGGCCCCGAGATAGATGTTTATCCTACTGATGACAGTGTCTGTAACCGTTTCTGTATTAATATGAATCTGTGATGACGTTGTTATCGTGTATTTCTGTCTCGTCTTGAATCTCCCGTCTGAAACCGAGTTGTTTTTGCTTAATCGATCCATGAATTCGGTTTTTAACTGGATTCTCAATAAGGAGGCTCCTCCCTTTATCTCTAAGCCCATGAAATAAAGAGATGAGACCCTTTTACGACATTCCCAACGCCCAACTTGGAGATACCCCCGACCCTGCTTGCCATGCTAACCTCCATCATTCAATTACCTGAAAGATATGTTTGAAAATCGTCAATATATAAATATTGGTGAGTTCACAGGTTTTGATTTAATAAAACTTTATTAAGTGGGAATATCCTTGTTATGACATTTATAGGAGTTGCAAAGTCCTACAATTTACTTAAGCCTATAACCAAACCAAGACAATTAATAATGCCCCCCGCCCTAAGTCGTTACTCGGTATTCCTACGACTTGATTTCAGAATACGTGCACCCCAGGCATACGCCGATGCATAATCAACGCTATCGATTAGGGGTGGGCCTTGTCAGGCACCAATAGTACTATCCAAATATTCCTTTGGTTTCTCTTTCCTGAATTAATGATTATAGTGGGGAGGTCTCAACCCCGAGTGGCGATCTTTACTCAAGTATCCAACCCGTCATACAATCCCAACATATCTTTCCCCCGTAAAAACGTTAAATAGTTTAGAAATGGGGCCGTGAGACTCACCTGTAACTGTGCTCGGCTCAAAGAAGAAAATAGTAAAGTTTGTGATCCCGCACCTACAAAGGTTCTAGGCGTATAAGTCACTACACCTATGGTGTATGTGCCTTGGCAAGTTGTACACCCAACTTCCCGACCACGTCTTTATCCCAATTCCCGTTTAATAGTTTCGTATCCTAGGTTCAATGGCGATGGATTACCCTTTCCTTACAAGTCATATATTATTCTCATTAATATTCTTTATGACTTGTACAATATTATACTCGACACGACTCTACCCAACGTATAATTATTTTCCCATTTAAATAATTATACTTAGGATCGTTTCGCTCGATATAATGTGATTTCTTATTATCCGACCCGACTCACTTTGCCACATATTTATTTTCCCATTTAAATAAATATGCTAAGTTCTTGTCGTTTGGTAACATATTCTTAACGCCCGACTAGACTCTCCACACCATACATTTATTTTCCCATTAAAATAAATGTACTAGGATCTTGTCGGTATTCACACGTTCGTAGATATATTTCACCTACTCGTCTCGGTTTTCCTTCTCGCATATCTATTTTCCCATTCAAATAGATATACTAGAATTTCGTCGAAAACGAGCATATGTACATATACCATCGCGTGGATACTACTTGTTAAGTTCATGTGTCGTTTAGCGTTTTTAATTTGTTACGTTGTGTTTTTCCTTTCCCACGAATATTCTTTCTACACTTAGGAAAGTGTTTCGCACGTTTCACCCTTGTTATATATATTTTATTTCCTTAAAATATATATGTATATTTTTATCTTGTCGTAATGGCATTTTTCTTATATGACCGTTTACGTTGGTTCGTGTGACTAAGTTCGTTAGTTAGCGTTTTTCATATTTATTTCCATTGCGCGTCCTCATGGAAATATTGTTCCTACTTCCGATTCCGAACGTTTATTTCTTGGAAAAATATACTTTGTACGTTTTAGCCCAACTTGTCCAACTTGTTACCCAAAAATGTTTCCGATACTTTTATATTCCCATTTATATAAAAGTATCCTATTTTTGTACAAGTCTTCCCAAGTCTTTATTTTATAAAATCTTATTTTATGAAATACTTGCGTTACTCCTTTTATTTTTATAAAACTTCCATTTTATAAAAATATACCTTTTACATAAAATGCCCAAGTATGCTACTAGTGTTTACCAAATCAACCTTGTAAAATTATTACTTACACTTTTGACACCAATCTTTCCATTATTGTGTTTTTGGACTAATAGTTTCCAAAATATTTATTTTAGTCCCTCAACTTCCAAAGTTGCCATATTAGTCCTTTAACTTATACTTGTTGCATTTTTCACCCTAACTTTCAAAGTTAATATTTTTCTTCCACTTTAGTGGACTTTGAAGAACCATTTTCTTAATGCTTAGTTGTTTTTACTTCTTTTTACTTTTAATGATCTTCTAATCCATCCTAGATGTCATTAACATGTTTATTCCATATTTTGATCCAAAATACTCATTTTTCACTCATCCAAGTGAGTGGACTTTGAAGATGGAACTTTTTCACCTATGACTTTCTAACTCATTTTAATATCTTTTTGACATTAATATATCATTCTATGATGATTAAAATCATCTTCATCTCATTCAAGTCCTTCTCATTAATTATACCCAAATCATCATTTTTCTCAAGTGTATGTGCATTTCATCATCATTTCTTCAAACATTACATTTATTAATATAAATCCAAGATTCATCAATGTTATTATTATTCTTCCATTTTTATTCTAACAAAACCCATTATCTTTATAAAATCCATTTTATTACCCAATAATGTACAACTTGCTTTCATAGCACAAAACATGAACATTCAAGTAATAAAACAATGTAAGACTTACTACTAGCTCAAGGCTAGGGAAGACAAAGATCTTGGATTTGGGTGAGGTTTAATGTGTTCTTCCAAGTGGGTTATGCTCCAAACTCTTGAACACACAAAAGGGGTTTTGAATAATGATGATTTAGAGGTATGAAAATTGAAAGAGAGATGTTGGTGGGGAGGTGCAAACTCACGGCCAACAAGGGGAAGAAGAGGAAGAGTTTTTGTGATTTCTTCAAGTGTTCTTCAAGTGATTATATTATCTTTCTCAATCTTCCAAAGATCATATGTATCTTGCTAGGATTGGGTAGAGATCTTAGTGTAAGATTTTAGAAGATTATGGAAGATTATAAAAAAAAATCTTGGGGATATTATTAGAGGGTGCTTGGGCCGAGTTTTAGAGAGAGAGGGAGAGGTGTGTTGGTTAATCTTCTACCCAATAACTTTACATGCATTCTAATCATTAGCAATAATATTATGGATTTTTACAAGAAAAACTCAAGTAATCTTTACTTGTGTGGGCCCTTGGCCGGCCCCTATAGGGTGGTTGGTGGGGTCCACTTTGCTAAATATTACTCCATAATATGTTTAAGTTAATTTCTTTCGGGTACCGCCCGGGTATTTCTTGAGTTTTAACCGTGGGTTACCTAAATATTAAAATACCGTTAATATTCATTAAATTTTGCCCAGTTAAATTACTGATAATTTATTTCGGCTTTTGCCGGGTGGAATTTCGTGCTACGCGCGTATCGGGTGCGGTACGCGCACTTTATTCGTTACCGGGAGATTTGTACAATAAGCTTTCACGTATGGCTTTGGGTTTCCAAAACTCATTATATTTTGTGAAAATATTATTTATTTTATATTCCGGGTGTCCGGAGTTCGTTTCGCTTATTTAAGTTTTACCGGGTAATCGCCAGTGTCCATACCGGATAGTTTTGCCTGCGCATGATCCTATCATGCTTTGCTATTAAACTTATGCATTCCTATGCATTATTTGGGAACTTCTATCTTTCTAAGGCCTCAATTAAATAATCAGCACATAATTACGGTTAATTACGTTAATTGCGTTTAATTAATTAGTACGGGATTACCTTAATTTTGCCGGTTGTTACATTCTCCCCCCGTTAAGAGAATTCCGTCCCGGAATACACTTCGAGCTCTCCGGTATAGGGGTCTTCTCGAATAGGGCGGGATACTTTTGCTTCATCCGGTCCAGCCTTTCCCACGTGAACTCCGGTCCACGCTTGGCATTCCAACGCACTTTGACCAACCTGATCTTACTGCGTCTTAGCTTTTGGACCTTCCAATCGGTTACTTCGATTGGCTCTTCGACGAAGTGTAACTTGTCGTCAATGTGGATTTCGTCTGCGGGGATGATGAGGGTTTCGTCGGATAAGCACTTTTTCAAGTTCGACACGTGGAACGTGTCATGTACACCGTTAAGTTCTTGTGGTAACTTGAGCTTGTATGCTACGGGGCCTACTCTGGACAGGATTTCAAATGGTCCAACATATCGTGGGTTTAGTTTTCCGCGCTTCCCAAAGCGCGCAACACCTTTCCAAGGTGACACCTTTAGTAGGACCCTGTCTCCGACTTGAAATTCCAAAGGCTTCCTCCTCATGTCTGCGTAGCTTTTCTGTCGGTCACGTGCCGCTTTGAGACGTTCTCTTATCAGAAAGACCTTATCCGTCGTTTCTTGAACAATTTCGGGCCCGGTAAGTTGCTTTTCGCCAACTTCGGCCCAACATAGAGGCGATCTACACTTGCGTCCGTATAGAGCTTCAAAAGGTGCAGCTTGAATGCTTGTGTGGTAACTGTTGTTATACGAAAACTCTACCAGTGGCAAGTGTGTATCCCAATTTCCGCTGAAATCGATTGCGCATGCCCGTAGCATATCTTCCAAGGTCTGGATGGTCCGTTCACTCTGACCATCGGTTTGTGGATGATATGCGGTACTCATGTCAAGGCGAGTGCCGAGGGCTTCATTTAAACTCTCCCAAAATCTTGAGGTGAAACGACTATCTCGATCGGTGATGATGGAAATAAGTACACCGTGCTTCGACACAACTTCCTTAATATACAAACGGGTCAGTTTCTCCAACTTATCCGTTTCGCGAATGGGGAGGAAGTGTGCAGATTTTGTCAATCGATCAACGATTACCCAGATCATGTCATGGCCGCTTGTTGTCCTGGGCAACTTGGTAATGAAATCCATAGTAATCCTTTCCCATTTCCATTCTGGTATTTCCGGTTGCTGGAGCAAGCCGGATGGTCTCTGATGCTCGGCCTTGACCTTTGCGCAAGTCAAACATCGCGCAACATACGCCGCTATATCCCTCTTGAAATTTGGCCACCAGTAAAATTCCTTTAGATCATTGAACATCTTGTCTGCTCCAGGGTGAACCGAATATCGCGAACTGTGGGCTTCGGCTAAGACCAGTTCACGCAATCCACCGTACACTGGTACCCAAATTCTATTCATGAAATACAGAGCTTGATCCGCTTTTGACTCCAGTGATTCAACCATCTTCCGCAATCTTTCACCTTTGACATTCTCGGGTTTAAGAGCGTTAGTTTGAGCTTCACGAATCCGGTCGGTCAGGTTCGTGTGGATGGTTAGACCCAAAGCTCGGACACGCAATGGCTTAACCCGTTCCTTGCGACTCAAGGCGTCGGCTACAACGTTTGCCTTCCCGGGATGGTACTTTATCTCACAATCGTAATCGTTCAATAATTCGACCCATCGCCGTTGTCGCATGTTCAATTCCTTTTGGTCAAAGATGTGCTGCAAACTTTTATGATCAGTGAAGATTGTACACTTGGTTCCGTACAGATAATGTCTCCATATCTTGAGCGCGAATACCACGGCTCCTAATTCCAGATCATGTGTGGTGTAATTCTTCTCGTGAAGTTTTAGCTGTCTGGAAGCATAGGCTATGACCTTCTCTCGCTGCATCAATACACAACCCAATCCCTGGTGAGAGGCGTCACAGTAAACTACAAAGTCTTCCGTACCATCGGGGAGTGATAGTATCGGGGCGCCACATAACTTATCTTTCAGCAACTGAAACGCTGCTTCCTGCTTTTCCGTCCATTCAAACTTCTTATCCTTTTGGGTTAGCATGGTTAAAGACTGTGCTATCTTAGAAAAGTTCTCGATGAACCTTCTGTAGTAACCCGCAAGGCCAAGAAATTGTCGTACTTCAGTAGGAGTTCTAGGGGCGTCCCAATTCTTGATTGCTTCGATCTTGGCGGGATCGACATGTATACCCCTTCATTCACTACGTGGCCTAAGAAGTGAACCTCTCGAATCCAAAAGTCACATTTCGAGAACTTGGCATAGAGCTTCTCTTTGCGTAGTACCTCGAGGATTAACCGAAGATGATCCTCGTGTTCTTCCTTAGTGCGTGAGTAGATCAAGATATCATCAATGAAGACAATGACGAATTTGTCCAAGTATGGCTTACACACTCGGTTCATCAAGTCCATGAAAACGGCTGGTGCGTTGGTTAACCCGAATGGCATAACCAGGAACTCATAGTGCCCATAACGAGTCCTGAATGCTGTTTTTGGCACGTCTTCTTCTTGGATACGCAACTGATGATAGCCGGACCTTAGATCAATCTTGGAGTAGAAACTGGATCCTTGAAGTTGATCAAACAAATCGTCGATTCTGGGAAGAGGATAGCGATTTTTAATAGTTAGTTTGTTCAGCTCTCGATAGTCGATGCACATTCGAAAAGTGCCATCCTTCTTCTTCACAAATAAGACGGGAGCTCCCCAGGGTGAGAAGCTTGGCCTTATGAAACCTTTGTCCAACAACTCTTGCAGTTGACCAGACAGTTCCTGCATCTCAGAAGGAGCTAGGCGATATGGCGATCGCGCTACAGGTGCTGCTCCTGGAACAAGGTCGATGCGAAACTCGACTTGTCGGGGTGGTGGCAATCCCGGCAAATCTTCTGGGAACACATCTGGAAATTCTCTGGCTATTGGAATGTCTTCTAGCTTTCGCTCGTCGGCCTTCTTATCTACTACGTGTGCCAAGAATGCGACGAGACCTTTCCTTAGGCACTTCCTGGCTTTCATGCTGGTAATAATTCTCAATGGTGTTCCACGCCTTTCCCCTTGGATCGATAGGGTTTCACCGCTTGCGAGGGGAACTTGAATTACTTTGTCATTGCACACGACGATGGCGCGGTGTGCGGATAGCCAATCCATGCCAACGACTATGTCAAAGCTACCCAGTACGACTGGCAATAGATCAATGCCAAACTCGTGACCACAGAGATCCAACTTACAATCCTTCGCTACCTCTCGAGTTTCTATAGTCTTACCGTTAGCTAGTTCGATAGAGTATGGTGTGTCTAGCTTACTTGTCTTTAAACCAAGTAATCTTTTAAATTCGACAGATACGAAGCTAAAATCAGCGCCAGTATCAAACAATACTGAAGCATAATGACCATTTAGAGGGAACGTACCAGTGACCACATTAGGGTCTTGTCGCGCATCACCGGCACCAATCACGAATGCCCGCCCACGGGCTTGGTTGTTAAGTTTGGGGCAGTCCCTCTTCCAATGATCGAGCGATCCACATGAGAAGCAGGGCCTCGCTCCTCCGTTCTTTGGCGCTCCCGATCTGCAGTCTTCTGTCTTGTGCCCCGAACGACGGCACTTACCGCAGATCACTTCGTTCCTGCCCTGGTAACCTTGCTTTCCATTATTTCCACGCCCAGTGGCCACATACCCTTTTCCTTTCTTCCCTGAACCTCCTGATGATCCATCCTTTTTCCTTTCATCGCGCTTACGCTTCCCAAACCTTGGCCTATTTCCCTGTTCGCTTGACCCAATGACTGAACTCGTACCCAGATTCTTACCCTCAACACTGCTGGACTCAGTAAGCTTCAATCCTGATACTTTCCGGATTAGAGTGCCCATTCGGATGGCGTCTTCAGTGAGGCTTAAGGCGAGGTCGATAGCTTCGCGCATGGTTGTAGGTTTGGAAGCAGTGACCATGCCGCGTATCTGTGGTGCCAGTCCGAAGAGGTATCTTTCCACCTTCTTGCTTTCCGGGGTGACCAGGCGAGGCACTAACCGGGAGAGATCATGAAATCTGGACGTGTGCCCAGCTACGTCCGATCCAACCATGGCGAGGTTCCAGAACTCAGTCTCTAGCTTCTGCACTTCACTTGCCGGGCAGTACTCGGCGATCATTAGTTCCTTCAACTCCAACCATGACAAGGAGTAAGCAGCATCATCTCCCAGTGTTTGCACTTGGTTGTTCCACCAGGTTAGAACTTGGTCCAGAAACAGGTTAGTGGCGTACATGACAGCCTGTCGCGGGGTACAGCTTCTAATACGAAACACGGCTTCGGTCTTCTCGAACCACTTGACTAGTCCGACAGAACCTTCAGTGTCGCTGAAGTTGAGTGGTTTGCAGTCCAGGAAAGCTTTAAACGTGCAGCCACGTTCTCGGGAGGCCGTTTCTGCAATAATAAAGCAACATGTTATATGAGGTAGGAGTTTTACGAAGACTCCTGTTGTATATACCCGAAGTCTTCTTACCGGTAGGGGAGGTTTCGCGTCTGTCGCTCCCGGTTCAATCTCGCGACCTTTCGGTGCGCGTGGCATTGTGTTCTGCGAGAGCTTGGGCGATACGTCCCGAAACTAGGGTTTCAAGCTCCTCGGGTGTCGTGGGCAGTCTTTCATTTCCAGTGTTGCTTCGGGTGGCTGGTGCCATTTTTCTTCAATAATCAATATCAAAGGTTAATTTTGGCGATCATTCATACAATATCGTCACACATAAAGTATAAATAACAACACAACATACGAACACAATAATCACCATAACAACATCACACAATCACAATATAAACAGAACAAGTAATAATAATCGTAGACAACCACAACACATGTTTTACCATAACAAAATTTTCATTAATTTCAATACCATGAGTACAATGATTTGTTCATAATAACAAAAACCGAGGATACTTTCCTCATACATTGCTCCTTTGAAATATACTAGAAACATAATGTCATATACCGGCACAATCCCGCTCGGCTAGGCAAAAATGCAGATAGGTGCTATAATCCATACTGTGCTATCATACTACTACTACTACTATGTCCGTAAGTGATCTCCCAAGCGTCCCTGCTGTATCGCTACTGTGGTGGCGGCGGCTGCGGGTACTGATACTGGGGTGCGCACATGCTAATGGTCATACTGATCGCCATAATGCGATCGTACAAGAATTGGCGATGTGCAAAGTGTGCGTCGCCCGTAATACCACAATGAGCGTCCATGCTCAGCAACTCCTCAGCATAATGTGCCAGTGCATCCCTGGCATCAATGATACTGGCCCACATGAGCTGGGCCTGCTGCTCCATCTGACTCACGGTGCGCTGCACCGTGTCGGTGAGGGTCTGGAAATCTCTCTCCAGTGAGATCACCGTGGACCATGCTGGTCCTGACAGTGGGGCCATCCCATGGGGCTGCGACGGCCCGGGGATGTCAGTATACGTCGGCTGGGACGGGCCGACGATATCAGGTATAGGTAAGGGTGTGAAGGGTGGGGCAAAGCCCGGTAGTCCGGTGAGGTAGTAGGGTGGTACCTGGTACGGGTCTCCCGCACCTAGAGCATATGGTGCAAATGGGGGTATCAGAAATGGGGCTCCTGCATCCATAGTGAATGGTGCAGGTGGTGGTGTAGGGAGCATCTCGGGTAGGGGTGGTAGTGTGGGAAAAGTGGTGATGGGTAGTGTCATGGATACGGATGAGGGGACTATAAGCTCGGCGAGTGGGACCATGAGAGGCTGGGTGACAGTGACCCACTCTGGAGCGGATATCACAGTGGTAGGGGTGGGAGTGCTAGCAGTGGCGTGAGCTGCCAAACCTGCTCGGTGCAGCTCAGAACTGCGGGCTGAGCTGCCCTCAAGGATGTGCCCAGTAGAAGCTGGCCCATCCTGTGGTACGGGCTCGGGCATGGCGGGTAGGGTGGCTGGGGTAGTGGTGGCATGCCCTATCATCAGAGCGACGTGCTCCTCCTGGTCTGCTGGTGGGATCGGCACAGCAATGTGCTCTACCGATGCAGTCGACTCATCATCGGAGTCATCTGAAATCCACCCGTTGTGTCCTCGGCAGACAGGCACGAGTCTCATGCCTGAGGGAACGGGGATAGGTGGGGTGGGTAAGGGCTCACGATCGACAGGTGCGCGTCGGTCGTATGGAGACTCAACAGTCTCCGACTGTGTAGGGATAGGCCTCGAAGGACCTGCACAGCCTACAGGGAAGTCCCTGACGGCTCGGATGGGAAGTGCTGGCAGTGGTGCTGCCTGGAATGGCACTAGAGGCAAGTCAGCCTCGGCCATCGGTAGCTCGGCCACGGCGGCCATGTCGCCTCCAGCGGGGGCCCACGCTGGGTCCTCGCTCGGGTCTGTCTCGTCGGAGCTATCTCCGTCGGCGCCCTCCATGGCGGCATCAACCTCCATCTCGTCATCCTCGGGATCGAGTATCACCACCTCGATCGGCTCTGCTGGCGGTGCTGGGATGATCTGAAGGCTACTGTCGTAGCTCGGTGCTACGCTTCCTGCGTCTGACATCCTGGCAAAAGAACCGTACTAATATTTAAGTATTATTCGTTAGATAGTTAAGGCACATATCTACGGTACTCTTCCTAACCTTCTAACACAAAAATAATACGTATACTTACCATGGCTAGCTTGGTCGGAATCTCCATATACCCAAATGGTCGTTGGAAAAATTTATTGCGTTTCGCATTTATTTTGAAAGCTTTTGAACCAAATCCGGTTATAGTTTAGGTTTTAAAAATTGCTAATTCGCTATAACCTTGGCTCTGATACCACTTTCTGTCACACCACGCCTATGGCGGAAACACGTGGCGCGACGGTTCAAAAGTATTAAGCCAAAATTAATGCAAACCACAATAGTAATTAAACAAACGGGCATTTATTCAATGCTAATAATCATGTCAAATTATCCGTACATAATTATAAATTGTTTTTGAAATTAATAAGGAGGCTCCTCCCTTTATCCCTAAGCCCATGAAATAAAGAGATGAGACCCTTTTACGACATTCCCAACGCCCAACTTGGAGATACCCCCGACCCTGCTTGCCATGCTAACCTCCATCATTCAATTACCTGAAAGATATGTTTGAAAATCGTCAATATATAAATATTGGTGAGTTCACAGGTTTTGATTTAATAAAACTTTATTAAGTGGGAATATCCTTGTTATGACATTTATAGGAGTTGCAAAGTCCTACAATTTACTTGAGCCTATAACCAAACCAAGACAATTAATAATGCCCCCCGCCCCAAGTCGTTACTCGGTATTCCTACGACTTGATTTCAGAATACGTGCACCCCAGGCATACGCCGATGCATAATCGACGCTATCGATTAGGGGTGGGCCTTGTCAGGCACCAATAGTACTATCCAAATATTCCTTTGGTTTCTCTTTCCTGAATTAATGATTATAGTGGGGAGGTCTCAACCCCGAGTGGCGATCTTTACTCAAGTATCCAACCCGTCATACAATCCCAACATATCTTTCCCCCGTAAAAACGTTAAATAGTTTAGAAATGGGGCCGTGAGACTCACCTGTAACTGTGCTCGGCTCAAAGAAGAAAATAGTAAAGTTTGTGATCCCGCACCTACAAAGGTTCTAGGCGTATAAGTCACTACACCTATGGTGTATGTGCCTTGGCAAGTTGTACACCCAACTTCCCGACCACGTCTTTATCCCAATTCCCGTTTAATAGTTTCGTATCCTAGGTTCAATGGCGATGGATTACCCTTTCCTTACAAGTCATATATTATTCTCATTAATATTCTTTATGACTTGTACAATATTATACTCGACACGACTCTACCCAACGTATAATTATTTTCCCATTTAAATAATTATACTTAGGATCGTTTCGCTCGATATAATGTGATTTCTTATTATCCGACCCGACTCACTTTGCCACATATTTATTTTCCCATTTAAATAAATATGCTAAGTTCTTGTCGTTTGGTAACATATTCTTAACGCCCGACTAGACTCTCCACACCATACATTTATTTTCCCATTAAAATAAATGTACTAGGATCTTGTCGGTATTCACACGTTCGTAGATATATTTCACCTACTCGTCTCGGTTTTCCTTCTCGCATATCTATTTTCCCATTCAAATAGATATACTAGAATTTCGTCGAAAACGAGCATATGTACATATACCATCGCGTGGATACTACTTGTTAAGTTCATGTGTCGTTTAGCGTTTTTAATTTGTTACGTTGTGTTTTTCCTTTCCCACGAATATTCTTTCTACACTTAGGAAAGTGTTTCGCACGTTTCACCCTTGTTATATATATTTTATTTCCTTAAAATATATATGTATATTTTTATCTTGTCGTAATGGCATTTTTCTTATATGACCGTTTACGTTGGTTCGTGTGACTAAGTTCGTTAGTTAGCGTTTTTCATATTTATTTCCATTGCGCGTCCTCATGGAAATATTGTTCCTACTTCCGATTCCGAACGTTTATTTCTTGGAAAAATATACTTTGTACGTTTTAGCCCAACTTGTCCAACTTGTTACCCAAAAATGTTTCCGATACTTTTATATTCCCATTTATATAAAAGTATCCTATTTTTGTACAAGTCTTCCCAAGTCTTTATTTTATAAAATCTTATTTTATGAAATACTTGCGTTACTCCTTTTATTTTTATAAAACTTCCATTTTATAAAAATATACCTTTTACATAAAATGCCCAAGTATGCTACTAGTGTTTACCAAATCAACCTTGTAAAATTATTACTTACACTTTTGACACCAATCTTTCCATTATTGTGTTTTTGGACTAATAGTTTCCAAAATATTTATTTTAGTCCCTCAACTTCCAAAGTTGCCATATTAGTCCTTTAACTTATACTTGTTGCATTTTTCACCCTAACTTTCAAAGTTAATATTTTTCTTCCACTTTAGTGGACTTTGAAGAACCATTTTCTTAATGCTTAGTTGTTTTTACTTCTTTTTACTTTTAATGATCTTCTAATCCATCCTAGATGTCATTAACATGTTTATTCCATATTTTGATCCAAAATACTCATTTTTCACTCATCCAAGTGAGTGGACTTTGAAGATGGAACTTTTTCACCTATGACTTTCTAACTCATTTTAATATCTTTTTGACATTAATATATCATTCTATGATGATTAAAATCATCTTCATCTCATTCAAGTCCTTCTCATTAATTATACCCAAATCATCATTTTTCTCAAGTGTATGTGCATTTCATCATCATTTCTTCAAACATTACATTTATTAATATAAATCCAAGATTCATCAATGTTATTATTATTCTTCCATTTTTATTCTAACAAAACCCATTATCTTTATAAAATCCATTTTATTACCCAATAATGTACAACTTGCTTTCATAGCACAAAACATGAACATTCAAGTAATAAAACAATGTAAGACTTACTACTAGCTCAAGGCTAGGGAAGACAAAGATCTTGGATTTGGGTGAGGTTTAATGTGTTCTTCCAAGTGGGTTATGCTCCAAACTCTTGAACACACAAAAGGGGTTTTGAATAATGATGATTTAGAGATGATTTAGAGGTATGAAAATTGAAAGAGAGATGTTGGTGGGGAGGTGCAAACTCACGGCCAACAAGGGGAAGAAGAGGAAGAGTTTTTGTGATTTCTTCAAGTGTTCTTCAAGTGATTATATTATCTTTCTCAATCTTCCAAAGATCATATGTATCTTGCTAGGATTGGGTAGAGATCTTAGTGTAAGATTTTAGAAGATTATGGAAGATTATAAAAAAAAATCTTGGGGATATTATTAGAGGGTGCTTGGGCCGAGTTTTAGAGAGAGAGGGAGAGGTGTGTTGGTTAATCTTCTACCCAATAACTTTACATGCATTCTAATCATTAGCAATAATATTATGGATTTTTACAAGAAAAACTCAAGTAATCTTTACTTGTGTGGGCCCTTGGCCGGCCCCTATAGGGTGGTTGGTGGGGTCCACTTTGCTAAATATTACTCCATAATATGTTTAAGTTAATTTCTTGCGGGTACCGCCCGGGTATTTCTTGAGTTTTAACCGTGGGTTACCTAAATATTAAAATACCGTTAATATTCATTAAATTTTGCCCAGTTAAATTACTGATAATTTATTTCGGCTTTTGCCGGGTGGAATTTCGTGCTACGCGCGTATCGGGTGCGGTACGCGCACTTTATTCGTTACCGGGAGATTTGTACAATAAGCTTTCACGTATGGCTTTGGGTTTCCAAAACTCATTATATTTTGTGAAAATATTATTTATTTTATATTCCGGGTGTCCAGAGTTCGTTTCGCTTATTTAAGTTTTACCGGGTAATCGCCAGTGTCCATACCGGATAGTTTTGCCTGCGCATGATCCTATCATGCTTTGCTATTAAACTTATGCATTCCTATGCATTATTTGGGAACTTCTATCTTTCTAAGGCCTCAATTAAATAATCATCACATAATTACGGTTAATTACGTTAATTGCGTTTAATTAATTAGTACGGGATTACCTTAATTTTGCCGGTTGTTACAGATTGTTACCGTATGTCGTAGATAGTTTTAGCTTTTTCATCCTATGCTCCCATTTGTATCAGTTTCATGTTTTGTATATGTTTTAGTTATTGATTTATCTGGGTATTATCAGCCACTTTCTTCATGTATTTTTTCAAAAGGAATATATTAGATAAGGGACATGATTTGATGGTATTGTGTTTGTTTGAGCAAAACAATGTTAACTTGAAAACATTGAATTATTTGGTAAATCCATACAATCCATGACATCTATTACAAACTACAAAGTGCCGCATGTATTTGCGTGGGATTTGTCACATTTTCTCTGACTTGAAGCAAAACCTGAAACATTTAAACTAATAAAAAATGAGATTAAAGTTAGAACATGAAACAAAAAGCCCAAAACAAACATGTGATTAAAGGCCTAATACATATTATAAAACATTAACACATTAAACATTATAATACATTGAAACATTAATTGAATGTGACATATATGTCCATTTTTCTTTTCTTAAGGCCAATGTGGAGCAAAATTGTATAGTTTTAGTTTTGGTTCTTTACCCTATCAAGAAGTGTACATTGTTATGAAAAGTCACAGTTGAACTACCTATGCACATATTTAACAAACTGTGCCCGTTACCAGTTTCATCATCCAAATAAAGATTAGAGGGGCAAAACTAATTATACTAAAGAAAAATGTCTCATACTCTAATGCGTCAAACAGGTAAAGGTAATGCACCAGACCTCTTGCATTATTTAATTAAAATCAAGTACATCACTAATGAATAAACATGGTTTTTTCTAACCATATTTGACACACTCAATGTTCTCTTTCAAAGACCACTGCATAAGAACACATAAACAAAGAGAAAGAGATTATAAGATTAAAGCACTTACACTTTAGATGGGCATGATAATCTTTTATATTCCAACCATTCAGAATATATCCATCCAAGCAACAAAAACATGGATGACTTAAGCAAAAAGGACACCTGCAACATAATGTTAATATATTATAATACAGCCTCATTAGTTATCAAGCGGAAGCCTCACATTATCAAAGATAAAAATCAAAAGCATAAAACTGTATACGAACAAAGGCAAATACAAAACATGGAATATGTTATTCGATTGATATGGAAACAAAATATATCTTCTACCACATATATCAACTAATGTTACTTACATTCGAATTATGCATCTACAGCTAACTACATTTACATGAACTCGCTACTCAAGAACTAAAACTTAAGTTTAACATTTGGTCCATGCAAGCCATTAACAGCAGCACATAGTATAAGCAATAAATCCAGCAAATAATTTTTATAGCTATCAATGAATACAGAAAGTAATATAATTATAGCCATCAATGACTCATTTATAAGTTCATGTAATTACCTCAAGGTTTCACTTTTCAATAGTTGAACACATCAATGTTCGCTCCGCTGTCACATGCTCAAATGTGACCTCAATTGATGGCAACTCAAGCCGAACTCTATAATCATTTCAATCCCATCCCAATTCTATAAAAATTCCAAAGCAATCCACATAACTAACAATAATCCAACTTAAAAAAGCAAAGGATGAACTTAAAAATTATTAACTTTGGTACCTAAAGCATGCGCCTTTAATATTGTTTGTTGGTCGTAGTTCAGGCTCAGATTTCAACCTCATCGCCAACGTGGTTACTGGTGTTGGTCGACGCCATGTTAACCGCTCTCTCATTGTCTCTAGACATCATCTCTTTCTTCCACATTAATAAATAGTGTGGTTACTCTATAAAGACATAAAGCAAATGTTGAATGTTTCAGTAACCATTCAAAAGCAAATCAATGTATTTAAAACTAAATGGGTCAACATAACTAACTATACTCAAACCTCACATAGCATAATTATATATAGTCCAATTAACACCAATGGGCCCCTGCTATTAAAATAATTAAACTGGTCAAATTGAAATCATTACCCAAGTTTTGTATTTCAGTTGTCCGAGACCCAAATATCTCTTCAGCTTTCACCGTTGCAAATCCAAGCAAATGCGTGAGTCTGCATTTCAACAACTAACTTCAATTCAATAAACAAAAATATTTTAATATAATCCACATTACTCTTTAAACCACCATACACTGTTCCATATAGAATGAAAGCAACAGAAAAACACAATCATATTTATAGCAACCAATAAACAATGAAACCAAACAAATACTGAATAACAAAAAAGATGCAATTCAACAAACACAAGGGGCAGGGTACTGAAACCCACAGGTAATCCATGAACAACGTTTTACCTTACGACGTTAAATCAATCATCTGTCATCTGTATCCAGATCTACAGTAACCAACTTAAGCCCTAATTTGCCAATCATTAGTATCATTGTTCCACAGATTTAGTTTAGTAAAAGCTATATATGCTATAATCAAACTTGACAGGTCACCAAGTTAATATATCTATCTTATCTATAACAATTCATCACCAAAGCAAAGTATAAAATAAAAATAAATAAAATAAACCTCTGATCTTCGATTGAATCTAATAAGCTTCTAAACATATTCAATAACATAAAACACATCAACCCTAAATCATCCTTTGATTCTATAGAATAACCTGCAGCTGACCCATTTGAGCAAGTTCCTCGACTGTTGCTGGTGTTTTATGTCAATCCCAGCTCCACCTTACTTCTTCAACGCTCGCCTTGTTCAAGAACTCAGCTTTAAGTTTCTCTCTCTGAGTTAACGCCTAACAGAAACACACAACACAATTTGATCTGTCATGAATTACTTATAACATTTATTTGTAATCAGATTAATCTATATTAATTCATGGACATAAGGAACTCTTTACCTTTTTAGCCCATTCTCCAGGTCCTGTTGTAGAGCTTTGCACCGATATCATCCCAAATTTCAACAGTAGAACAAAAGTCTAGACTTCAAATCACAAAATCAACCCTAACAAATTTATGATCAATATAGTTTACTTAACAGTTACCTTGGTTTCATATTCAACTCTCGCCTTGCTCAAGAACTCAGCTTCAAGTCTATCTGAGTTAATGCGTTCATGATTTCCACCTCCTGCAATAGCCTCCCTAAGAGCCACCCTTACTTGCCTCCACTTCTGCTACCTGTGATAAAACATGATTTACAGTATAACACATGGTAGCCATAAAATGCATAACTCAAGCCATTATATGATTTCAAAAAAAAAATTACATAATATTGACACACAACTACATTAAACCATCTTAACATCAAATAATCCAACACATAGCAATTAAATAAATAAATAAATAAAAACATACCATCCATGAAGACGCTTGTGAAGATTAATGGTGTACTCTCGGGTCACCACTAAAAAATCGATTCAAAAAACATCTGAATCCTAAAACATAAACATTCCATCAATCAAACAATACAAAATCAGAAAATCTTCCACACACAATAGATCAGTAATGAAAACTTTGCACATCAATCGAAATAAATCAAAACTTAAAACATCAATTGAACACTAAAAACCCCTAAATTGAAACCTAAAACATTAACCCTAAAACATCAATAATAAATCAAAAAAATTAATTACATTGAACAATAATAAACGGAAAACACAGAAGAATCAGTCAATCATTAAAACAGTTGTTGAACCCTAAAAACCCCTAACTTTAAACATAAAACGTCAACCCTAAATCATCTCTCAAATACAAAACGATTAATACGAATGAACAATAATAATCAAAAACTAAAGAACAATAACTAAAACAGAAAACAGAGCAAAAGAGGGATTAACATTAATCGAATGTTTAAAAACATATATGGAAAATCAGTCAAACAAAAGAAAGAATAAAAGATATATGAACATCGATTTATTGAAATAACAATCTGTAAGAGAAAGATTTTGACTAAAACAGGATAATATGATCATACAAGTCACAAAACCAGGTGCGGAAACCCTAGTTCTGAACAAATTGATGAAACTCTAATCAAAACACAATCAAGATCATTTTCAACATCTTTTCATAGATTAACTTTTGTCAAATAAGCTTTTACAACAACTTACACGTTAATCTAGATCAAACATACACTTTCACAAAATGACCTGGAACCTGACCTGAACACATACACAACTGACAACTCTCTTACATTCACAAAAACACAAATACTATATATAGATGCTGCACATTCGCCCATTAACACTGGTCGAATGTGGAACTTTTCCACATTCGCCCACTACTATGGTACGAATGTGTCTTCTGATCAGCTCCAGTCTACCTTCGTCCACTATAAATCTACCTTCGCCCCTTTTATCTACCTTCGCCCATATTAACAAATCTTAACATATGTTAGTTATCCAATCATTAGTCGCAAAACGCATCAACAAACTCCCCCTCGACTATTGATTGGATTGTCTTCTCTGTTGGTCCATTGTTTTGTTCATCAACTTGATTCTGAGCTGTTTCTTCTGCTCAGTAGTCATTGGAGGCTCAAATGTTCTCTTCACTGGTTTAGACACATTCGCTATCTTCACCTTCTTACCAAGCTTATTCTCCAAATTGCTTCCTGCATTAATGTCATAAGCAAAACAAACTCCAACCACTTGAGTATATTTTCTTGCTTGAGCAGCGTCTTTTGGTTCAAAATAAATCGGATTGTAGAAAAGCATGATGATTTCTTCAAACGTGCAATTAATCAACCACATAGGATCAAATACATGAACATGCTTGTATTTATCCTTCCCATCTCTCAGCACAATCACCGCTTCAGCCTTTCTCCAATCATAATACCAGAAAATAAAATCAGCACTGAAGTGTTGTGGCATAGGCATCAAAGGTATTTTTCTCATCACTTCAGGTGCTTTGTATATCAACGTAACCCGTTTCATATTGGTTTGAGGATCAATATCCCTATGAACTTTTCTTCGAGGATGTTGAGGCTGGAATCTTTTCCATCTTGTTCGACTTTCCCAAACCAATTTATCTGCGCACCAACCAACATGCGAACCATTCACTTCTGCACCTGACATTGGGAATCTACATAAATCTCTGACCGCCCAGTACGGTAGAGTAAGCAAATCACAGAATCTATTGAAGTACAAGATTCCTGTTTCCCATTTAGCAGCTATGCACTTCAGCCTGCCTAAGTATGTCCACCCGAGAGCTCTGCCTTTGAACTTGGCATTGTGAAATCTATAAAAGTTACCTTGAGCTTCAGGCTTTGGTCGGTTCTCATCCATTTCCCTCAATTTTCTCAAATAACTCTTCAATTCATCAGACTGATTTGAAGGTCCTTGCTTATCAGCACCAAAAACCTTCTCCACAAACTCTGCACTCCTTTGCTGAGCTTTCTGCTTCGCTGAATTGTTTGGTACCTCAGTGAAATCAGGAAATACCTCTTCTTCATCAGTTTGTCTGAAGTACTGAGGAAACTCTTCATGAGTTATATCTTCCATCTCCACTTCATCATTTTCAGGAGTCTGCTTATCATCTGAGTGACTTCCAATATCCTTTTCAGGAATATCTGGAATCGACTCGTCCACTAAAAACTCCTCAAAAGTCTTCCCTACCCTCTGTGCAAGACCATCTAGAATTTCCTTTGCCACAGATGCAGGTAATTCTCCTTCCTCAAGATCAGGATCTTCATATTCCAATTCATATCGCATATCATCAGTTTGGAATATTTCAGTAAAGCATCCTGTGAACTCAATGGTCCATTCTCTTTTCTCCAACATATCTTTGTACAATTGTTTAGCATCATCAGATAAAGACCTCACCTTCTCATTCCAGAAGATACTTTCATCTGAATCAACGTTCTCACCTTTCTTCTTCTTAGAACTTGATTCTCCAGTACTCTTCTTTTTGGATGTCCTTTCTTCAAATGTAAACTTTGAAGTATCATCACCTCCATCATCATCATCATTACTCTCACTATCATCCTCTCTCTGTCTCCCAGATCCTTCAGCATCATCATCATCATCATTATCATCCTCATCATCATTTTTATCTGACTCATCATCATCTTCATCATCATCTTTTTCTTCATCCGATTCAGAATCTTCATAATCAACTTTCTCTTCTTCTTCTTCTTTATCTTCTTCACCCTCCTTCAACTTAGGTGCAGTGTTATACAAATCATCAATCAAATCACTAAGGCGTTTGTTCTCAGCCCTTAGTTCTTTGTTGTCTGATTTAATCAACTTAATTCTGCTCTTGTTTCTTGCACACTTACCTTCAAGCTTTTCATTCTTTGCTTCAAGCATTTTAACCTTCTCATTGATCTCATCCTGATTAGATTTAGAAGCAACTACAATCTGAAGCATTTTCTCTTCATTCTGCTTAAACTTGGCTATCTCAGCTTGTTGAGCTACAATCATTTTCATCATGTCATCCATTTTCCTGTTCACCTGCTTCATCACATCATCATCCACAGTAACTTTCTTGGATTTAGATTTGGATGGCTCAACTTCTTTTTCTTTCTGAGGCTTTCTGAACATGTCAAGTACATTGTCCAGTGCAACATTAAGTTGATCAGCTGATATTGGTTCTGCCTCTTTGGATTTCTTTTATTTCTTGGTGACAGGTGAAGATAGCTTAGATGATGTACCAGCATCGGGCACTCTTTTCCCTTTCAATAATTGTGCTAACTCTTTCTCTCTCAACTGTTTAGTGCTGGTTTTCTTAGACATAGTCTTGTGCTTGGCTTTGGGCAGGTTTACAACCACAGTCTCTCCAACACTCAACTCTGCCAAGTCAACACCTAGACTTTCATCTTCAACAGACTTCTTTCTTCTCTCAGCTTCTTCAATCGACTTGTTCAAAGATTCAGACTCACCAACCATAGTGGCCTTACGTTTGGTGGCCCTAACGTTTTCAGCATCAGAATCCCACTGCTCGTCTACCTCAGTCTCCTCTGAATCAACTGACACTTCATCCACCAAACCTGAACCTTTCTTTGCCGTTGATTTTTGTCTAACCGCCTGTTGCTTTGAACTTCCCTGATCAACCTTTCCTTTGCCCTTCCCTTTGGCTCCAGGATTGACTACTTGTCTCTTCCTTTTAGTGCTTGCATCAACATACACTAAAGGATCGTCATTATCCGAATCACTATCATCATGTCTTGCTCTGTTCTTGCCAGGATCAGTGTAATCCTGACTAGCCAAGGCTCCAAATAATCTCCTGTGAGGTGGCTTTTCATTGTCTGGCACACCTTTGTATCCTTTCATTCTCACCAAAGTACGAATATTCATGTGATCTTGACCTAGGATCATAGTTGGATCCTTCTTCAACTCTGGATACTTGTGGTCAAAGATCATCATCAGAAATCTCGGATATAGCATGAACTTCTTGTTCTTCATACCTTTCAGCATCTCCAGCATATGGTCTAGAATCATACCAGATACGTTAAATGGTTTGTTGAGAGTCAACGCAACCATTAACGAACTCAAACTTCTTCTCATAACGTCATATCCACCGCTCACACATCCGAATACGTGGATAATAACATGTGCAAAGTACTTGAACTGCACGCTCAGCTTCCCTTTATACATAGATCCATCAGTAATCGGACCTTTGTACTTCATCCGTAAGAAACAAGCTTTCTGCTCAGTCCATGATAACTCTCTGGGATCTTCACTAACTTCAAACTTGATCTGCAGTGCTTCCCGTATATCAGACTCTGTCAAAAACATCTCCATATCTTGAATCTTGCTCTTAATAATCGTCTGATTATCCCAGAAGTCATACTTCGCATTTCGGTAGAAATCTTCAATAATGTCTCTGTATATAATCGTCGGTGTGGCTAATGCATGTACAATTCTGCTCCTCTTCAAGAACTCTATGATCCTGGTGAACTCTGTATTCTTCTCCACGTCACCAAGATACGCGCAGCAGTTGTGAGATCGCTCAAAAGGCCAACTGCTCGGAACAGATGCTTCAGCCCCTTGCACCGGAACTGTAACAACATTCTCTGCTGGAACTTCAACATTTTCCACTGGTGCCTCAACGTTTTCGGATTGATCAGCCATCTGCACATCAAAGACAAGAACAAACGTCAAAATACAAAAACGACAAAAATATTAAAATTTTAAGGCTCAAAACTCTGCACATTCGCCCATTTTTCACTGGTCGAATGTGTGAATTTGTGGTCGAATGTGTACTCTGCTGGTCGAATGTGTAATGATTTTGAATAAAAATCACATTCGCCCGTTTTATACTTACATTCGCCCATCCATTTCCACTTTCGCCCGTTTTAGGAACCGAAGGTGAAAACAGATTCACCCCAAAATTTAAAAATTTGCCAAAGTTGTTTTTAACATATCATTTTGATCCAAATGTGTCCTATAATGACCGATCAACACTCGTGTACCATCAATTTTAATAATTATTCAATTTTCATTAGTTTTAAAGTGGAATTAGGGTTTAACAGCTTCAATCGATCAATCAATCATCTAAACATTGTTATTATCCTAATTCCTCATATTATCTCCCCCTAAAACTGATGAAGATTGAATGTAAATCAAAATCAAACATGAAAACAAACTCTAAAACCCTTAATTTTGAAACCCTAAGTCCGAAGACAAAAACAACGATTCTGCACTGGATAAGGCTCCAATACCTGTGAAATTAGTGTCAAAAGAATCAGTAAATAGCAGGGAACAGATCGCACAATCAAAAGAAATCAAAGCAACAAGGTCTGGTATCTTAGAAATTTTGAAAAATTTTTGTGAATGAAGGCTCGAACCTGGACTACACTTTGAAAAACGGTTATTTTGATCTCAGATTTTCAAAGGTTTATGGATTTGAATGATCTTAATCAGGTTATGCTTCGGAATTGATTTGGAGCAACTTTAATTCTTGGAAAACTTGATTTTAACCACTAATTCAACTCTAAATCAATCAAAAACACTCATAAACCATGTTTATGCAAAAACAGATGTATTTTGATCAAAAACATGTCCAAATCAGCTCTGAGTTTATCAAATTTGTTGTTGTATGATCCGTATGGCTCTGATACCACTTTGTAAGAGAAAGATTTTGACTAAAACAGGATAATATGATCATACAAGTCACAAAACCAGATGCGGAAACCCTAGTTCTGAACAAATTGATGAAATTCTAATCAAAACACAATCAAGATCATTTTCAACATCTTTTCATAGATTAACTTTTGTCAAATAAGCTTTTACAACGACTTACACGTTAATCTAGATCAAACATACACTTTCACAAAATGACCTGGAACCTGACCTGAACACATACACAACTGACAACTCTCTTACATTCACAAAAACACAAATACTATATATAGATGCTGCACATTCGCCCATTAACACTGGTCGAATGTGGAACTTTTCCACATTCGCCCACTACTATGGTACGAATGTGTCTTCTGATCAGCTCCAGTCTACCTTCGTCCACTATAAATCTACCTTCGCCCCTTTTATCTACCTTCGCCCATATTAACAAATCTTAACATATGTTAGTTATCCAATCATTAGTCGCAAAACGCATCAACACAATCAAATAGAGATTACCTTGGATTGGAGATGAGGGATTAGCTTGAATCGCCCTTGAATCGCCAGATTAGGGTTTAGGTTTGAAGGAGGCACTGATTATGTTCTGATCTATGTTATGTCCGTGTTTTTTTTAGGGTATATGTATTTTATGGATTTTTGATTTAAAAAAAAAAGAAAATTTTATAAATTCTCACACTTGGACACTTGGCATAAGTTGATTGGCTATGTAATTGGAGGCTCAATGTGGGATTGACAAGTGTCCACATTGAGTTTCATATATTAGTTGTATAGATATAGAAGATATAGATGGGTCAAATTTAAAAATATTAGCTATAATGAAAATATGTCAAATGAGTCGAAATCGTCCCCATTCGAAATGTATAAAAAACTTTTAGGTTGTTTTATGTAGGTGTTGGATTGTTATAGTAAAAATATACCTTTTGTTATCTTAACACAATAACCATTTGTAATTTTTAAAGAGATCAAATTTTGGTTGAAGATTATGTTGCTTGTCTTTAACTAACCTCGGAAGGGAGTCGAGTTATAGAAACCAGCTCTAACGATCGGGGTGTGCTTATAATGGAAGTTAGTATCTTTGCTCCATTTTTACTTCCCATAGACAACATGATTCAGATTTAAATTCTTATATTTTTTTATTTCTACACATTCAGCTTCTCATTGCTAACATTAGTCGCCCAGCTCGCAACATAAAAAACTTCCTTTTGAGGCTTGATCTTGATTCACCTGTAGAGAGGACAGTGATGCAACCAAAATTTAAATATAGATAACTTCTCATCTCCCAACATATCTTTATGATAAATGAATATTTAGTTGAATAATTTATATTTTCAGTTTTTACATATTGTTTTATGTGAAATTTTTTATCATTTTTTTTTGTTTTCATCATTACAGTTATTTAAAGGTTATTCATGATATCCCGGAAACATGATTATTAGTTAATAATGTTTCCATTTCAAATTCAATATTGATATCAAACTGGTGGACTAAAAAGAGATGCTAATATATATGCAGAATTGTTGGGTGGCCGCCTTAGTTCTGATGATTATCATTATCATATGACTATGTCATCCTAAAGGTATATCAACCAACCCTCTTATTTATGATGTATGAGTGTGTGTAATTGACCATCGGTCTGTTTTGATAGGTATATATGTATTGTAATTAGGTAGTGGTATCATATTATGAACCGAGAAGATGCTATCTTAGTCGAGTGTGGCGAGGGAATATGTGAACTATGTTAATGCACATGCTACATCAACATAAGCATGAAGCTATTGTTCATTGATTTGGCCGGAATCAAGAGGTGACTAAGTCATTATGTTACCTATTGATGTTACTTATTTTTGTTGTGAATTCCCAATTTTTTAAAATCTTTTTATGTTAAGATTGAGTTGCTACCTTTTTTTTCTTTCAAAGGAATGCCATTATGTGGTGGTAATGCCATTGTGTAGATAAGGCACGTTAGAAAAGAACATGTATATATATATATATATATATGTGTGTGTGTGTGTGTGTGTGTTGTTATAAAGTATATTATGAAATGCTAGCATTTTCAGGTCATTTCCTTTTGTAAATTCTATTAATTTTTTGTGCAGTGAGAGATGGTGCCTTTTGGGAAAAATTGAAAGTCGGACAAGTTAAAGAATGGAAAGAGTATGCATCATTTTTCTTCAAATATAGGTGAACTTAGTCAACATTTAAATAACTACATAATGATGTGTTATACCTTTCAAAAAAACATAATGATGTGTTATGCTGTAGATATTATATCGATTACAAGCTCATGAAGCAAAAATGTAAAGCAATATGTTTGCGGGTTGCGAGATTGATGCTGGAGGACTTGCGTGTAGATATGATCTCAAAGATTTCTTTAGAATGCTAGATAAACAGGTAAAAACCAAAATATAACCTTTATATTTTAAAAACAATTGTTCGTTTTTATTTTTTTATCGGTCGATGCATGTTTTTGTTCATTTTAATAGCTTAAAGCAAATAGGTTGTGTGTTAATGGCTAATCTTTTCATATTTGGGCTCTTAATTAGTTTTTAGGCGCTTAAGTCATATTCAAGAAAGAAATTAATGCAAACCTCAACTTCCTTTATTTATAGAATATTGCTTCCATTCTTGATGAGTGTTGCTGAAGATTGTTCATGTAAATTTTATTTCTCTGATCTAAAAATATGTGGTACTCCAGAACTTAGATCTGTAAAAAAATGAAACAGGTGTAGAACATTGGATATGTAACGTATGATGGAAAAATTAATATGTAGTATTCTAAATTCATGTTGAAATCATGTTTTGATACTTAGTAATAAATTTATGTTGTCTTTGAGTAGTCTACATGAACGCCTTATCTATGTCTTGTCTTCTAATTCTTGCAATGGATCTTGCATGTCATCTGCAAAATAGATGTTCAAGAAAGCTTTCCAAGATGGATTATAGAGGCAGCTCGGCACAATCCGATTGGTTTTTCTCTCACACACTTATATAAACAGGGGAAATATTAATACCTAACTAACTGCTTTCGATCTTCATCAGATTCACACATATATAACTCTTCAACTTGCAATATTAATTTAATGTTTATATTGAATTATCGTTCTCTGGCTAATAATGTATCTGACAAACATGATTCACATGATGCACTAGAAGTCGTAAACTCATCTCCAGTGGATCATAGCCTGGTGGACATCAACCAAACTTTAAGTTTTGTATCGTTCTTCGTAAAAGGTTCTATCTAAGTGGAAATAGCATATTTGGCTTACTTTGATCAAGTAGTGGTGGTAGGTCTTTTGTGGAGATGAGTTTTATGATGATCTTCATAGGCAACAACTGCAAACCAATAAGGTATTCTTTTTCTTTCGTTATCTTTTTCCTTTATAAATATATTTGAATCTTTTATTGTGTAGTATGACTCAGACATGGAGGCTAAGACACACCGTTGTCCAAGTCACATCTACTTCGAGTCTACGGTTCCGGTGATAAAACTGGGATTACCCATTCTTTTTTTCCTTTTACTTCGAATTTGAGTCTTAGTTGAATAGTTTGTTTTAAAATGTGTTCTTGATATTGATAAAACCGTAATTGTAACTCTTTTTTATTTGATTCAAGTGAAACTTATAAAAAATGAGATTAACCATATGCCAAGCATTCTGTTTTTGATTGATGATTTGATGTCTCTTTTGAGAAGAATAATGAATTCCAGCTTCATGTGTCATAAAAATAAAAACTTTTGGATTGTCTAGCTATTCTTGATATCTATTTTTTTTTTTTTTTTTTGTGAAATTTAGTTTAAGATGTCTATTATGTGTATAACTTGACTCATTTATGATGAGAAGGATAATATATTTTCTTTAAAATTGGTATGGTTGACATAACACGAGTTGACTCTAGGAAGTCAACGGGTCGACAAGAGAAGATCAAGAATTCAATCTATTTTATGGGGCATGTAAGTAGATCTTAGTTAAAAAGAGTTGATTATGGAAAAGTTATTATTACTTGAAGCCTATGGATATAATTTTGTGTTCTAAAGAATTAAAATATGAGAAGTTAACAGTTAAGTTTTATTTGTTGTAGTATAAAGTGGTGTTAGGTAATTTTTTCAAGGATGTATTATTATTAAGTGTAAATTTGAAAAATAGATGGAATCATGTTTGAGATTTTGCTTTTTGTTGTAATGCTGCTTTATATAATGAGAAGTTATAAGTTACGTGTTATTTGTTGTTGTATAAAGTGGGGTTAGTAATTGTTTCAATGATGTACAAAAATGTTAAAAACAATTGGAATCATGTTTGATATTTTGCCTTTCGGTGAATAATTCCTTTGCTTTTTTGTATATTCAACTTACCTATTAAATGTTTAACGTGTCTAAAACGAAGTGTCTTTGCCTGTGTGCTTGCGAATTGTTTGATGTTTTACACCTTATAATGTTTGCTATTAGTTTTGGAGAAGTATGAAAGTTTGTGGTGTGTGATATCTTTTGATGCAAACTGTAATACATATGATGCATATTGACGTAAAACCGTTTGTGATATCTTTAGCAGCGTACTCATGGGGATGGCGCATTTGCAACGGTGTTGTTACGCCTCGCATTACCTCATTGTAAATTATCTTCACTTTTATAGTTTTGTAGGAAAATATACTGGTGATAGGTGGATTAAATTACTTATATTGAAATTATAAATTTGTAGGTGTATATTTGTAACACCCCAACCGATGGTGGAAACATCGAGGTGTCACGTAGTGACGATTGTTCAATAGCTCATGGACTAAAAGTGTAAATTCTGATATATTGATTAAGTAGTTTATTACATTGAAAGAAAAATACAAGATACAATAATTCTAAAGTGACAACTAAAACTGAAATACAATGAATCCAAAATCTAAGTAACAATTCCAAAAGCTTAAAAGTCATCTCATAAATAACCTGAAACATGTATGAAAATAGTATATGTCAATACAAAAATGTATTGGTGAGCATACCCTGTTTGAATAAATATAGTAGGAAAAGTGTTTAGCAATTCATGTGCGGTACCATTTGCAATTATGTAATAAGCAATATCCGTTCAAAATCAACCCTATGTAAAGAAAAGCATATATATATATAGTATGCGCTAGTAGTAATGAAATACATAGCAATGACAAGGACTCTCAACAGAGTCACAAGGGTATATACCATAGTACTATTCATTGAAATGTCAGGCCCTCAAAGGTTAATGATTTTGACAAGTCATAGACACACAAATTAACATAAAGCAAACACACATGAGAATTGCATTTAGTGAAAGAATAACATTTCGTAATAGTGTACATGAATAGCCCCAAAAGTAAAATGAAAAAGGGGAAAGATATACTCATAGTTTGCGAAAGCGATCAAAATCCAACTTAAGCGGTCGTGAGCTAAGTAATGGGAATTCCAAAGAATTCAACCTATAAATTTTAAGAATACTAATAAGGGAAAAGTCTAAAAGTCTAAGGTATCTAGAGTTCTAAGGCATTAGGGTTTGCTAAGTCGATTTGGGGAACTAGAGTTTTTATGATAAATCACATTAATGTAAAAGTTGTATGTCAAAAATAATATATCGACGTTTGTAAATGTGGTTTAGGTAATATAATTATTACCCATTGAATATTTAGATAAAAATATGTTTGAATAGTTAAGACAAAGTAATTTAATTTATTACTTTCACTAAGTTATTGTAAATAAATAAAATAATCATAAATATTGAATTAAATATTTATGAGTTACACCATGATCCAACAATGATAATAAAGACTTTCAAACAAAATAATTTTTCTTTTTTATAAGCAATGTATTTATAAAATAGATATTAAGTAGTATAAATAAATATATAATTAATTATGTCTAATTAAACATAACTAAGTCTAAAAATACAAGACATGATCCAAAAATGCTATTTTTATAGAAAATTGATATTTTCTGATGTAAATTAATGAAAGTAATTTTCCCATAATTTTTATAAACTTATTTATATTTAAAATTGATTTTATGAGATTAAATCATGTTTAAATGATTAAAAATAGGAAAATTAATAAAAATAAGTGTTTTCTAAACCAATAATTTTTATTTCAGTTCATGATGATGAGAAATAATTACTCAAAAAGTTTGAGATCAAAATCATTAAAAATGGATTTTTAATCAATTAAATATGATTAAAACATATTAAATAATAAAAATTCCGAAAATAAAATATTTTCCAGAAATAAAAAATATGATAATTTTCTATGAGGGGTCAAGAAGCTACTCCTAAATTTTCATAATTTTTGGGTAAAAATTGGATTTATTATGAATATTTCAAATTCTATATATTATATATAATAATAATAATAAAAAAATTAATTCTAAAAAGAAACGGCAAAAAATAAAAAAACACAGAATTCGCGCCCAGGAGGACTCGAACCTGAGTAGTTTCTAGGCAACCATCACACCCAAACCTGTGACACCCGGCAAACTCAGGTTAGTAACGTTGACTAAACTAGTAAGTCTACCTTAGCGAGTCATGCATATTACGTACTTAACGGGGTCAGTTGAGTCGGTATGATGATTCTGGGAATCATCGGGAGTCGTTACGATGATCCGCGGGGTCATCGGGAGTCGGTCCATAACCATGGGTACAAGGATTAGTGATTCGTGGAATCGCCGGGTTTAACGCACACACGAGTCTCGAGTCCCGGGAATTGGTGAACGGATGTAAACGTGTTAACTATCATGCATTATATGTTTGGAATCATTATGTGACTTATCGGTATGTGAATACGTGTTTATATATGTTAAAATAGTGTTTAACGCGCCAAAAACCCTTTCCAGCACCTTATAGGCGATTAGGAGTCTGGGGGGACTCCTAATCGCATGAACATAGGCGATTACAAGGGACTTGGGGCGAGTAGGAGGCCTACTCGCATGAACATAGGCGAGTAGGGTCCCTACTCGCCTGATCTGGAATGCTACTCGCCTATAATGCTGAACTCGGGTCAAAACACCTATAAATAGAACCCTTAACCCCCCAAACACCCTTAGAACAACCCTAACTGATCCCAAGCCACCCACACACCTTGAAACATCTCTGGAACTCATTTTGCTACAAAAATCACCATCTCCAAGCCTACACACCTTTCTTTAACAAAATCCAAGGTGTGTTCTTTATCCTACACCTTTGTAAAGTTGTTGTTTTGATTCCCCAAAAGTCCAGACCTTGTTTTGTTAAGTTTGTGTCTTTAAAACCCTTTGAAAAGAGTTCTAAAACAAGTCTACACCATAATACTTGCTATATGTGAAGTATTTGTGCATATGATAATTGTTGGTGATTATAACATGAATGTTTCCATGAATTGGTTGTACTTCTGATATGTAAGTGTTGTTAGGATGATTATCTATGAGTTTAAGCCCTTGATATGATGTTTAGGTGCAAGTATGCATTTTGACCCATTTGGGTAATTCTTGAAGAATAGGATGTATGATGTGATTCATTGCTTGTTTGTGGTTAGAAATCATGTTAGGACGATGATATAACATAGAGATGATGAATTGCAACTTGTAGGAGATGAAATCTGATTGTTTCCATTTAAGGAAAGATAAGGTTGGTTGGTGAAACCTAGTACTTTGCCATTTTTGGAAATAATCGCACCGAGTCCATTAGAGCAGAGGTAAATTGGGGGTTTTTGCTTGAAAAGGGTTGGGTAATAGTTTAGTTTTGATATTGGGTGTTTTTACATGTTTCGGATCTGATTTGGAGGGTTTAACGCGCGAAAACGCGCAACAGCAGGGCATCAGGCGAATAGGGCCCTACTCGCCTGAAGCTTCATGCGAGTAGGAGCCTACTCGCCTATAGCTTCATGCGAATAGGCCCTACTCGCCTATACACTCTCTCCTACTCACTAGTTGACTTTTCCTAATCGCATGAAGGTTTCCTAATCGCGTGTACTGCTGTCGTAAACGCGTTTTGACATCCCGGAACATGATTTGACGCCTAGGAACATGATAGGAACCCCGGGATACACCCAATGACTTAGTAACACGTGTTCGGACCTGTTTACGCATTAATCGGACATTATGCTAGGCTAGGTGAACTATTGCGCGTATTAAGTGTTTAATTGCATATGTTGCATGATGTCTTGTATTTACCTAACACGTGGGATGTCGGGTCACCAATGGGATGTCGGGTCTTGGCTGGCACGGTCAGTTTAACAGTTAAAGATGTTTTCAAACGTTTATGGTCACGGTCTGGACATTCGGGGACTAGTTAACCCACGGGTTATTAGTCCGGATACTTATACACATTTTATGATAGGTCGCCACTAATTGGGGCTATCATAGCATAATTACTTAATGTTTTCAAGTAACGCAATCCAAGGTGAGTGTCACAGCCCCACTTTTACCGTTTTGCTTTCGGGGGAGAAACATGCTACTTATTTTGATTACTCATCATAGATCATGTTATACTATGGTTATTTCACGTACTATGCGGCTTTTACAGAAAGTCCCCGGGGGGAACCATGAATGTGCGGGGATGCACAACGGGGGAAATGTGGATAGATCTATTGGGCCTTACAAACCCCACCCGACGGCTGGGAGCCGGGCGGGTGCATATTGTCTCTAACACCTTGGGGGTTACCGAGGCATCGGAAATCCCGTCCGTCTGGGCTGGCTTCAACACTTATACCGGTTTAGTAATGGATTCCCGACCGCAGTAGTAGCAACACTTAACGTCTAGCTAACGTTTTCATAACATAGTAGTAACGGAAATGATCTTACCGAACTTATAACAACACTTATAAAAGAAAACCTGTGAACTCACCAGCATTATATGTTGACATTTTTGGCATGTTTTCTCAGGTCGCTAAGGTAGCAGTCAATGGGCTAGGCGCACGGAGTCATGCACAGCGTCTAATATTTTGAAGCATATTAAACAATGTTTTGTAAACAATGATATGTCTTTTGGTTGTAAACAAGAATGCTTCCGCTGCTGGTTTACGGCTCAAAGCATGATATTTTGGTTTTAAATATATTTATGAATGCATGTTTGTTGTATGTTTATTGTGATCATTGACTGAGATCCTGGTGTGTCACGCGTCTCGCGGTAAAACCCCGCACGTGGAATTTGAGGGTGTGACAAAACCACTCCACCAACTAACACTTAGTTGATTTATTTTAGACCATAATGCTTTTAAATAATAACACCTACTCATCTTCTTCCCCAAATTACACAAGAACCCTAACCCTAAGTTGAAATTCAATAACCCAATTAAGACACGATTAACAATCTGTAATAAGGGGCTTTTGATTAGAAACTACTAATGAACAAAACGGCATAAGAAGAAGAGGCTTACAACAATGACTTGATGCTCGAAAACGAGGGTCCAGGTCTGAACCTATAATAGCCGATTAGAACTAATAAAACTCGGTTTTTGCTGTTTATTTGGTGGGTTTATGTTGTGTGAATGTGCAGAAGTGATTTGGAAAGGTCAATTTATAGTATTGTTAGGAAAATCCGAACGTTTAAGCTAGTTATGAAGAAACGACGGTTACCTCACCGTTCGTGATTAAAACATGATTAAAAACACGTTTAAACACATGAGTAATGCTTGAAACGGATGTAATATGATGAATATACGTTATGGAACGATTAAGACACCTTAAAAGTGCATTAAAAATCAACAATTACTTCGCCGGAAAATGTCGTTGGCGGCGACATGAGGCTGCCGGAAAAAAAAAAACGTGAAAGACAGAAGGGAGAAGGAGTATTTTTTTAAAAAAAAAACTTTCACTAGTTGGCAAGAATGGTCCCTCAGAAGTTAACTTGGTTATTTATAAGGTTTTTAGTTAGTAAAAGTCTTTGTAAAACTTTAACTAAGTTAACTATTGTTAACCAAAATGTTTTCAAACTTTATAAATCTTAAACTTTTTATCTTAGCTTATCAAATAACTAATTAAGTTTGTATTTCGTGAGTTTCGACAAGAAAATTCACACATTCAGTAAGCGTTTAAACTTTCGATTTAAAAGTAACTCACGTTTTAATAAATTTGAAAACGTTAAAAAAATATAGGGACTAAATTTGACAATTGATTAAAGATGAAGGTGACGGGTGTCACAATATTATGTGTCAAATTTTAGATAAAAATGGCAAGACTTCATACTGCAACTGAAAAACTACCGCCATTTTCATGGCAGACCCACTTGGACACCCCGCCACTTTATGTCAATCAAATCACTCATTAGCTTCAAGAACCCAACAGCTGACCATGAGTATTATGTTATAAAATTGTATATTTTGTCCTCCTTATATATGTTATAAAATAGTGCGTGTGTATATATAATACATGTGTGTATACCTTTGTGAGATATTTGTTAAATTTGACACCTGTTTGGTAACATAGGTACAAGCAAGAATCCTATTGCCAAATAGGTACAACATAAAATGATGGAAAATCTCAACAAGCAAGAGTCATTTGAGAACTATTGTTTAAACAAGCATCAGTCATTTGATTTCAAAGTTCTTATGAATTGGGAGGCATTGTAATGAGCATCACTGCTTGGCACTTCTATTAATCAATATGTAATTAACCGATTTCATTTTTGCATAAAGTGTTAGTTGGGTTCTAATTTATTGAATTTGAGGTTTGGATTAAAGATGGAAGCTCATTTAGGGACTTCTTTTCGATCACCGTCGATGAGGATTGGATTAAAATACTAAAGCCTATTGAGGTTTGAACCAAGTGTCAGAATTGATGGAATTCTGGGGATAATATAATATGAACTTGTAGTTACATAATGTCTACTATGGTACATTATACATTTATACAAGTTACTCATGTGAAATATTCTGGCACTCTATTAATTTATAAAGATTTGAAGGTTGAACCTACTAAATTCATTTAATATTTGAAATATATGATCTATTCACTTTATTGGATGCATCTAGACGTTTATGCTTTGAATAATAGAATTTCTGTAACAACACATTTCTCATGGTTATTATTATTACAGTATTATTTTTTTCCATAACAAATTTAATGTATTGATGTGAATTCTAAGATCAGAAATCATCTGTTTGACATCTAAAGTCAAAGTAGGACAACAAATGCACTATGAGAAGTAGTTTTAGGGTCCTGAGATTCTCCTACTACGTCAGGGTGGAAAGTAACTTAAGATATGTGGTATATCACTGGCACTGATTCTTTTTCTTTTTCTAATTTAGTTTCCCATGTTCTTCGGTGCGTTATTATCAATATTAGTTCTCAATGCTCTTTTTGGTACACCTGATGATAGCATTGTAAGTTTCTTCAATTTGGTTCCAATGCAACAATGAATTCTAACATATTTATGAAAACTTAAATTTGGGAAAAAGTGTTTTGACTAACCTAAAATTAGGAAAACTTATAACTGTTCTTAGATTGAATGTAACCCTCCAATATTTTTCCCTGAAGGACCTCTGAACTTATAATGATGTTAATTTTTTCATATATTTGGGATCGTTGTAAAAAAAGCGTTGGGATTGAGATATATAATTGTTTAGATTTGCTTTTTAGAAGTTGAATATGAGTTTTTGGAGTTTTAATTTGTTACTGAAATTTGTTGTTCTAAGGAATGTGACCAGGTGTACATGATGTTAGAATATGTAGGTTGATTTGGATTAGTTGCATTATTGTGTAGGAAATTGCTTGAAGAGATTCAAATTAAAACTGCAACAAAGGATTATTTACGAATAGCAGTGCAAAATGTTCACCATGTTGTATTTTAGACACACACTGATAGTCAAAAGCTTTCAACATCTCCTGGAGGTGGCTATGATAACATATTATTGCGTTACAATAAATATGTTATTATTCATTTCATTATTTGTTTATAAATCACGTCAAATCAATATTTGTTGATTCATATATCCATTATTGGATAACATTAAACCGTTTTATCATATTTTGCATGCAACCAAACTCCATACGAATTGTATTACGTAATTTTCAATAAATTAAACTTATATTACAATCTTTATAGAATTTTGTCATTTTACTGGGGATATACCGTGTGTTAACACGGGTCTCTAACCTATTTACTTATAAAGTGGGTGGATTCGGGTTAGCTATTATTACTCTAATGGGCCAAATTGGTAACATAAAAAGATCAACTAAAGTGGAATGTGTAAAACATTGGAATGCGAACCTTTATCCCAATAATTAGTCTGTCCCCATCTGATAAGAAGATTCCTTTCAAATTTAACAAAAGACAATTCCCTCGCTTTGTGTTTTGCAATGACAATAAACAAGACCCAAGGACAGACACTATCAAGAGTAGGTATGTATTTAAAGGATCTTGTTTTTACACATGAGCAGTTATGAGTCGCGCTGTCAAGAGTAGAGATGGACTGAAGATACTAATATTGGATAAAGAATGTAGAGTTGAGAATCAAGCTAGAAATGTTGTCTGCAAAGAAATATTTGGAAGTTTGTGAATAAGTATTCAATCATATTTTTCTATAAACAGTTTAATTACATTTTTTGTTGCATTTTTTGTTAAATTATATTTATGTACTTAGAATTTCATCTTCATTTTCATTTGTATGCCGTATAAATAAATATGATTGCATCTTCATTTCAATATTTGTTTTTTAATGACGTCAAATCAAACATAATTCGTATATCATTTATTGGGTAACAAGAAACTTTTTATAACATTTTCCAAGTAATCCAAATTCACAGGAATTTGTAAAATGTAATTAAAACTTGTATATTTAAGATAAAACTTGACTCCATCATCAAAGACCTTAAGGATAAAGAATTATTTAGAGTTGTTCAAACAGGTATTACGTTAAGTTAAGTTATTTATTTAAATTTTAATTAGAATTCTATATGTTAAATATTTTTTTCATTTGAAGCTATACTTGATAAGATCAATACTCCGGATTAATTTCAAGAGAGAACAATATTGGCTCCAAAGAATGAAGTTGTCCAAGAAATAAATGATCGATTGCTTTAATTGTTTCCCGGCCAGGATATGGAATATCTAAGTTCAGATAGTGTTTGTCAATCTGAAAATGTTCAAGAGATGTTTGATGAAAGATTGATCACACCTGATGTTTTGAATGGTCTAAAGTTATCAGGTATACCAAACCACCGATTGGTCTTGAAAGTTGGTGTTCCCGTAATGTTACTCAGAAACATTGATCAGAAAAGGTGTTTGTGTAACAAGACAAGGTTGCAAGTTGTGAAAATGGGGAAACGAGTTATAGAAGCTAAAATAATTTCAGGTACTAATATTGGTATGCGAACATTTATCCCAAGAATAAGTCTGTCACCATCTGATTAGAAGATTCCTTTTAAATTTAACAGGAGACAATTTCCTATTTCTTTGTGTTTTACAATGACAATAAATAAGAGCCAATGACAGTCCCTATCTAAAGTGGGTTTGTATTTGAAAGATCCCATTTTTACACATGGAGAGTTGTACGTTGCACTGTCAAGGGTAAATATTAGAGCTGGACTCAAGATACTAATACTTGATAAAGAAGGTAGCGTTAAGAATGAAACTTCAAATGTTGTATACGAAGAAATATTTGTAAATTTATGAATAAGTGTTTTGCATTCAAACAGTATAATTTTTTTTAGTGTAATGTATTTGGTAAAGCATGATTACATTTATTACAATTATCATATTCATTTACTTTCAGCTTAATTACATATGCATGCATATTCGTTAATTATATGTTTTTTAACTTAGCTATATTCACAATTTGGATAATTTATAATTTTACTACTTATGCACGATTACTGGTAATGTAGTATTTCGTGGTTTTTTGTTTTGCTATGGTTATAAACAATATGATTTTGGCTTATCTTAGTAATGTAAATAAGTTTATTTAGTTTTATTAATGAAATGTAAAAAGTTTACTATTGTATTATTTTAAATGCTTCATCAAGTTATGTTACTGAACAGATTTGTAGAAAGTAGATCAATGTTTGACCTTTTATGTCAACATCCGAAGAATTATTTCTGAAATGTTTCTGCACAGAAATATTTTATCTCTTGGTCATATTATATAGAAACTGCATGTTGCACAATCAAATGATTAGTTGAAGGATTTTGTTGTAATGTTTGTGATCGTGAGTCTATTAACTTTTAGTTGGATAGATAAGTCATAACTAGCATAGATTCCCTAATATTGTTTGGATTGGCGGCTGAGAGGTGTAGTTTTATTACTTCTATAAGGCCAAACATTACCATAACTTACAAACTATGTTTGACATATACAAAGTCAAACAGTACAGAACTTGCTTACAATACATAACAATATTAACTTGCAAAGAAATTAAATAACAAAAACATATAACATACACAAATTTAGAGATTATTAGACGGGCATCCAAATTTCGAACAACAGTAGAATGATTGTTTTACAACTCTGTTAATTTAAAGTAATACATCCAGCCCTTATCTTTCAAATGTATCATTTGTAAGTTACCGCATTCTTGAAATTCATTAGTCTTTTAATCATTTGGTTGCAACCGATTACACAATGGGTTCATATCTGATTCTACAAATATATAGTTGTTCATATACATATTTTACAAGTTACAAAAAAGAATCTTATATTGTTCGTTGTCATATAACATATTAAGTACTACTATTGAACATATAGTTGTATGTATGTTATAAACTGGCATGTAACGACATGTTATATGGTTTTTCATTTGACTTGAGAATCTACCGTGTGTTAACACGGGTCTCTAACCTAGTTACATATAAAACAACTTCTGGGCCGCCTGATCTCAACACCCATCTACCGAGTTTGCACCAACCATGGAATAATCAAGATCATTCTAGCATCTAATGTCAGAACCTCACTATAAAGTTAATGTGACATAAATCACAACATGCTTGCATGCCCAGATGATCTTTTAAATCATAATTCAACCTCAAATAATGGTATTGAGTGCCGCTTGGTGATTACACGGGTAGTCCCTTTGGTATATATAGTGTATTTCTGTTGTAATCACTAATCAAACATCTGTTAGTCAAAATAAGTTCAAACAAATTGCAAGAAAATAATGACACAAATGAGGTGAAAGATGTGATTAGTGAGAGCCTCTCTCTCTCTCTCTCTCTCTCTCTCTCTCTCTCTGTCTCTCTCTCTCGCGCGTTCTCTCTCTCGCTCTCTTAATGGGGAGTGATGAGTTTGTACTGTAATTGGTAGGTTACAGTGCATATAAATACTAGACAGCCGTATAAGAGAGAGGGGGAGGGAGGGAGAGATGGTTACGATTCGTAAGTTGGGTTTAATCAGTCTAACCCATGGACCAATAAGGCGGCCGGTTAAACACCCGATTTAGTTATAAAAATATTGAATTTGATCCTCTGAATTTTAGTTTGCTATTTACGTAACTTCAGTTTTGACATTCATTTGTTATAGCTTCTTTCTTCGATAACAGTTTTGTTAGTTTTATTGGAATGTTAGTAAATTCACTTGATTCATATTGATATTATGAATGAATTCTAATTAACAATAGAATATCCCAATTTTACAACAGGTTAGTATTTTGTGCACCACAAAAGTACATATTAGTAAATTATTTTGTAAAAGGGCCTCAGCTTTTTTTTTTTGCTTGGGGCCTCTAAAAATGTTGTACCGGCTATGCTCATGACAAATTGAAACTATACATTAGTACAAAAAGGTTCAAAAAAGACGGTTCCCAAAATGCTTTTAGGACGGTTTGTATAAAAACCGTAGTATTATCATATTTTAATTTTATATATTATATTAAACCGTCTTTTTTTTTTTAAGTCAACCGTCTTTTTTTCTAAACCGTCTCAATTGACAAAAGTCATTTTTGTAAAATTGTTACAACCGTCTTTTATCATATTTAAATTTTATATATTATATCCAACTATCTTTTTGTAATTTATAAACATATTACAACCGTCTTTTATATATATAATATAATATCGCTTATTTCTTTTTAAAATTTTAAAATACACCTATCATGTTATCAAAAAAGTATACGGATTATGTATTTCAAATTGATCAATATTAATCACAACACTATTAACTTCTTTCACATCATCATCATTTATTTCGACTACAATAAGAATTCTTTATTATCATTCAACTCAGATAATACATTCATCAAACTAGAAAAGTTCTTTATTCTATATTACTTGGATCTTCAACAAGGTAACCGTATAATAACTATATGTTCCTTTTATTTAATTAAATTATTCTTAGATTGCATACACTCATTTAGATATAGATATAGTTTATACCCGTCTAAAATTAATCTACTAGATGTTAATTTTAGATTGTATCTTTCATGACTGTTTTTTAATTGTTCTATCTCATTAGGATGTACATACATTTAACGGGTTGATTGTTTAAAAAAACATCGTCAATCATCTCTTATACTCCATTAAGTTTGTTGTTTAAGTAAACATGAGGAGTTAAAAGGGAATATTGTTGTCCTTTTAAACTATCAACCCGTTAGAATGTGTATACATCGATCTTTTGAGCCGAGCTCAAGTTCTTAAACATACAATCTAGCCGAGCTCAAGCCCAAAATACAAGGCTCTAATCAAACTCGAGCTTCTGAAAATGTTCACGAGCCGAGCTTTATAATGCAAGGCTCGGGTTCGACTCGGCTCGACTCGTTTGTACCCCTAGCTACCATAATGTACAGAAAGTGTTGCTAAGATCTTAATTAGCATTTGATATGCATCTATATGATTATTTCAAACATTATTTCGAACAAAAATCATTACATATAATGGATTTCAATTCTAAGTCATTCTCGTTTGAAAAAAATAAAATTAAGAAGCCATACCATAGGAGCTAATCGAAGACCGGTTTGAACGATTTCACGGTTTGAAACCGAACCGTGAACACCCCTACCTCTATATATACAGACATACTATTTTAAGAGAGAATCGCATGGTTGGTCCCTATGCTTTTCCAGATATTGCATTCTTGGTCCTAGTGGTTCACTAATTACACCATTGGTCCCGAGGGTTGTAAACTTATTACTGACATGATCCAAATGTATTAATTTCGTTACTCTATTGGTCCTTGCCCCTAACGGGGGTTAAAATTCTCTGTTAAATAAATACGAAATGTCTAGTTTGCCCTTATAAAAAACAAACAAACCAAATATATAACTATAAAATACAAATATATTTATTAATAAATGTGGGCCCCATCCCTCCTCAACCCTTCTTCTTCCTTATCCCACCAAACCCTTTTTCAGATTTCAACCCAACCATAACCACCTCTGCCACAGCCACCATCGGCCAAACCTGTCACCACAACCACCATCGGCCACCATAACCCCCAAACCCGTCACCACAGCCACCATAACCCCTAAACCCGTCACCACAGCCACTATTAGCCACCATAACCCCCAAACCCGTCACCACAGCCACCATTAACAACCATCGGCCACCATAACCCCCAAACCTGTCACCACAGCCACCATCGGCCACCATAACCCCTAAACCCGTCACCACAACCACCATAACCCAACCAACATGACCATCACCAGTCCTCCATTCATGAATCGACCACCATCGGCCACCTAATCCCCGACTGAAACAACCACAGCCAACATCCACCCTCCACCGACCACTGTAACCACCCAAATCGGCTCCCATCAGCAAGTCAGTAGCATTTGATTGAAATTTAGTTAGGGTTAGGGTTCATAGTAGAATTTGGGGAAGAAGATGAATTATGATTGTGACTTTGGTAGTGGTTTGTGCAGGTGGAGGTGAAGATGAATTGTGATTGTGACTTTGGTAGTGGTTTGTGCAGGTGGGTGATGGAAGAAGAAGAAAGGGTATTTATTTATTATAAATAAAAAAGGATTTAGGGTGATGGGGTAACATGAAAGACCATAATACCCCATGTGGGAAGCTTGTGGTTGGACTTAACCAGAAAAGATAACAGTCGTTAGTCATGGGGATCACACGAGTGCACTTTTGACAACTCTCGGGACCAATGGTGTAATTAGTGAACCACTAGGACCAAGAATGCAATATCTGGAGAGCACAGGGACCAACCATGCGATTCTCTCCTATTTTAATTCATATTTGTTTTTGTCTGTTTATTCATTTCAGATGGATCGTAACAATTGGATGTACCAAACTAGACGTACTAACCCAGAATTTATGATTGGCCTGAAAAGTTTTCTTAAGACTGCTCAACAGGATCGTGTGAAAAAAGGAAATGAAACCATTTCGTGTCCTTGTATGGAATGTAAGAATTTTACCAAATTTAAGGAAATAAATGATGTCGAGTATCATTTGCTTATAAATGGATTTATGTTTAATTATACTTGTTGGTCCAAACACGGTGAGTCGCTTGTTAATCGTAGCACAAAGTCCACTAATCTGGAAGCTAATTATATTGAGGAGAATTATGGTCCACACATTAGTGATGACAATGATAATTGTTTTGAGGGCGTGGATAATTTAAATGACATGTATAATGATTTGGAGGCTACTACTTGCGATGATGATCAAGAAAAACTACAACAGTTATTTGTCAATGATAACAAACCGCTATATGATGGTTGTGAAAAATATTCTAAGCTTAGCGTCGTGCTAAAACTTTTTAACTTAAAGACAAACTACAGTTGGAGTGATAAGAGTTTTACTTGTCTATTAGAGTTATTGCATGACATGCTTCCTAAAGACAACGAGTTACATGTATCCATATACCAAGCTAAAAATTTGATGTGTCCAATGAAATTAGAGGTTGAAAGAATACATGCATGTCTAAATGATTGTATCTTGTATAGAAACCAATTTGAAAAAAGTCATAAGTGTAGATGTAGTGAATCGAGGTACAAGCATAAAAATGAAACTGATGAATATCATGACGATGTGACGAAAAACGGACCACCAGCTAAATTATTGTGGTATTTCCCCATTATACCGAGATTAAAACGTTTATTTGCAAATCCAAAAGAATCAAAGTTGTTGCTTTGGCATTCTGATGATCGTAAGGACGATGGAAAGCTAAGACATGTGGCAGATTCACCTCAGTGGAGAAATTTTGATTACCATTATCCCGATTTTGGCAATGAGGTTAGAAATTTACGGTTTGGTCTTAGTACAGACGGTATGAATCCTTTTAGAAACATGAGTAGTCAACATAGTACTTGGCCGGTTGTTCTATGCATCTACAACCTTCCCCCGTGGCTATGCATGAAAAAAAATACATAATGATGTCGCTATTAACTCAGGGTCCAAAACAACCCGGGAATGACATTGATGTTTATTTGTCTCCTTTGATTGATGAACTTAGAACCCTATGGAGCCCAGGTGTATACATATACGATGCTTACTTAAAGGAGAACTTTATGTTGCGAGCTATGATTTATTGTAATATAAGTGATTTCCCAGCATATGCCAATTTGTCAGGATATAGTACAAAAGGTTATCAAGCTTGTCCTGTATATGAAGATGAAACAAACTCTATAAGATTAAAACATTGCAAAAAAAATGTGTATATGGGCCGTCGACGATTTCTTCCGTGAGATCACCGTTATCGAAGATTTACAGACAAGTTTGACGGACCGTCTTATTTGCTTTCTAATTTAGAAGCTTTTATGACGGTTTTTGTGACCGTCTTTTTTAGTTTTAATACAATTTAGGACGGTCAAGTATCAAAAACGACGGTATTTTTTAAGACGGTTTCAAAAGCGTCTTATTTACTATAAAACCGTCTTATTATATGCCTTTTTTTGTACTAGCGATAAACCCTAAATACGTAATTAAAATAAGTGAGTGCTTAAATATGTTAGTTTGCACAAACCATATGAACTATCTATGTAATTAAAAAAAAAAAAACATATAAAGTACTGGAAAATTATAGTCACAGATAAATTAATGTATTTCACTCGTCTTAAAGAAATATAAATAAGGTGTTAACCGGCCAGTTGGCTCCGTTATATTTTTCTTTCTAACAAAATCGTGATTTCAGGTTTGAGGCCAATCAACTAATTTTGTATACCAATCTACGTGTACATACCATGTAAACAAACCAACAATTTCAAAAGTTTAAAACTTCTCTTTGACAAAATAAAATACCAAAATAGTAATTATTATAAAAAAGTTTATAAGGTAACATAACATAAATAAATTTATAGTTTATCTATTATTACTATTTATTATTATTATTATTATTATTATTATTATTATTATTATTATTATATTATATATTATATATTATATATTATATAATAAATTAATATAAATTTAGACACGTGTCAACCACCTGTTTTTTTCCGTCTCTCTCTCATATTTAACTACAGATACTTGCCAATGAGGTAGTGCTGGAGTGGTTGGAGAAAGACGATGTTCCTTGTGAACTAGGTTCAATTCGCACTCTCCCCATTATTTTTTGCGGATCCAGGTGAAGAGTGAATACGGGTGGGGCTTGTTCGACTCAGATGGGATATGAAGTTTTACTGATTATTCAATGTCGTGCTTTCGAGCGGGTGGAGGTCGGGTTTTTACGCATCTGGAAGAGCCAAGGGCTGGCGGCGATCGAGTAATAAACCTTGATCACAGCGTCTGATGTCATGGTGGTTGGCACATCATTCATTTCCGTTCAAAAATAAAATACGAATTATTTTTTAATTAAAGATTTTATTTTTCTTACTTAATTCCCATTATTTCTCAACAATCTATCTTCTATCTATATATATAAAAGAAAACGTATATGCTGACGTGGCGTGTAATAGAGGCCTCAACCTTCACTTGAGAGTGCCACGTGGCATCATAATTGAAAAATTTTTGTATTTTTGAACTATTTCCTTTTTTAATTAAAAAAAAAAAAGATAAACATAAAACCTTAAATTAAATTGAGTTATTTTAGGAAAAAAAGAATTTAAAAATAAATTTAAAATTTTCTCTCTCATGTTTCCTCCCATAATTTTTAAACGTTTATATATTTTATATACGGGATTTTTTAAAGAAAAAAATTACACCAAATTAACGAGTGTTTTATTATCTTTCCAACGAGTACCATAGTCCTATATAAAAAACGGAGAAAAATCGACTATTTTTTGTGGGGTTTCGTTCATACAGGAAAAAAACACACAAAGTGTTCATGTTATTCATTAATCATGTTTTTTTCTTTTAAACCAGGTTTTTATCTACGATGTTGAAAATCAGCCTAATCGCCATGTTATCATTGGAATTTTACTAGGTATACTTCATCAAGAGAAATTAGGAGAAAGAATCGCACAACAGTGCAACACATGGTGTCACCTTATAGCAAAGTTATTTTTTTATTTATTTAATTACAAGAGTAATAATTGTTACTATTAGTATTAGTATTATTAGAATGGTTATATTTTTCAACCCCGGGACGCTCCCGGAAAGAATTGATAGTTGCTGACGTGGCGTTCAATGGTGGCCTCAACCATCTCTTGATTATGCCACGTGGCATAATGAGATGCAATGATTACAACTTCCAACTTAAGTGTTTGTTTAGTTGATTAGGTTAGGAATTATAAGAACCATTAGAATGTGAGAAATTAGAGAGATGTGATGAGTTTTTTAATAGTTGCAGTTTACTTAAGTGATTCTTTAGATAATTACTGATTAGGTTTTAGATTAGGGAATATGAGTTATTACTGATTAGAATACTATGAACATGCAATGATTAAGAGATTTTGTAGTTAGTTAACTTGAGCCATTTGCAATAGGTTATTACATAAAATAGGATTTTTTAACTCCGGGACCCTCCCGGGATAATCAGCTAGTGGTAACATATTAAATAAGGGTAGTTATATTTAAACCCCCCACCTTCTATTTTAACCCCCTCCAAGCGCCTCGCTTAGGCCTAAGCGAGGCGCTTGGAGGGGGTAATTTATTTTGGTAGTTTTTTGATGTTTTGAGTTGTTTTTTTTTAATTTAATAATTATAAAAAGTTAAAAAAATTTAAAAAACAAAGTAATAACCCTCAACATTGTCAATGACTTAAACTTGACATCATCAACCACGTAAAGTCAATGAATGCGGTATGCGCGTTAAATTTCATTAAATGCGGCAACACAGGCAAGTCCTTGTCTGATAACAACTGAAAAGTTGTTTTACTAATTTCATAGTCTTGATACTTTTAACACTTATGCGTAGATCAAGGAGATTGATGAAGATATCATCAAGATGAGCAGGAATTGTTAACCTTCCCATTGATTTCAAGTATGTTGCCTTGATCGTTGACAGCTATCTCTCCGATAACAACTGACTTTTACTTTGTACGAAAATCGAGATCATCTCATTCCATGTTCTCCATATCCATGCCTTGTTTCAACACACCAGCTTTGTCATCACAGTTTCCAACCACTAGGAGTGCCGTGGAGGAAGATCGTCGGTTTGCTGTAGTCGATGATGGCGCAGAGGTTAGCGGTAACTTTAAATTTTGAATGATTGTCGGTTTGCTCTCAATATACCAATCAATAGTCGATCCGACTGTTCATTTCTCTCTATAACCGGTACAACTTTTCAGGCAAGAAAGTAAAATTCAGTTGTTATCGAAGAGTTATCGGTCAACGATGAAGGCAACCTGAAACGACATGAATCTCTCTGATCCATGGTATCCACTAACCGTAGCAATCATTATAGTTATTTGGAATGTTTCTGATCATTGTCAGAGGGTCACTATTCATACATAAAGAGCATAATCAAACAAGGGTTGTTATCGGAGAGATATCGGTCAACGATGAAGGCAACCTGAAACGACATGAACATTTATAACCTTTCTGTACCTGTGGCCAAAAGAACCTGATAAAGGCTGTAAACGAGTTATTTGGACTGTTGCTAAAATAGTTAAACAAAAGCTGAAATTATACAGTTATTTGGAATATTCTTGATCATTACAGTGAGATTGACTGTTATCGGAGAGATATCGGTCAACGATGAAGGCAACCTGAAACGACATGAACATTTATAACCTTTCTGTACCTGTGGCCAAAAGAACCTGATAAAGGCTGTACATGAGTTGTTGCCCAGTGAGATATCGGTCAACGATGAAGGCAACCTGATCATTACTTTTCATGCAAGCAAGTAAAATTCAGTTGTTGGCCAGTGAGATTGATAACTGGACAGTAAAATTCAACGATGAAGGCTAGCTCATATGTTATTATCTCTTCTCTTATTCTCTCTTTCTCAAGTTCTCGATGGATTATTGCTCTCATATCATGGATCAGAGAGATTTAAGCTAATTAAACCCCGAATTCAAGCCGGTGCAAGTTATGTTGTAGCAGTCAAGATTCCAATGCAAGCAAGTCAAATTCAGTTGTTAGACCAACTTGAGATATGAGTTTGATTAGCTTGAATCTCTTTGATCCATGTTATCCAGTCTTCAAGGTGGACTTAAGCACCTGAACGGGAAGTTGAAATTTTGAATGATGTTCGTCGACTGCACCGAACACACTACAATTATTCACTATTTTATACATACAACACAACCCCGGAGTTTGACCGTACTGTTATTTGGAATATTCTTGATCATTACAGTGAGATTGATAACTTCTCTATGGAAGTAACAAATTCAAAACAGAGGTAGGTTTGCCAGAGGGTCACTATTCATACATAAAGAGTATAATCGTGATGTGATGGATTTTATATTTGCAACGTAGTTCCTTTTTACCTGGTTGCAAAGGAACTTCAGGTCAGCCAGACGTTTGTCAAAAGCAAGTGTGAAGATCAAGATCAAGAAGAACAGTAATGATCAGAAACATTCCAAATAACTGTTCAATTTCTTCAAGTTCATTTCACCAAAAAAGGCATAACTGTAATGATCAGAAACATTCCAAATAACTGTTCAATTTCAGCTTTTGTTTAACTATTGTAGCAACTTCCATAGAGAAGTTATCAATCTCACTGTCCAGTTATATCCACTTTCAACTAAATCTTTCTCTGATATACTCTATATCAACCGAAATTGAGTATGAGTTTAATTAGCTTGAATCTCTCTGATCCATGGTATCCACTTTAGTCACTATTCATACATAAAGAAACATTAATCGGTTCCGTTATCTCTCGAATCTGAAGAGAAGCTATCATCTCAGAGAGATATCTGTCAACGATGGAAGGGAACCCGAAACAATATAAAGTAATTACAAGAAGATGATCAAAGATGCTACAACATAACTTGCACCGGCTTGAGATATGAGTTTAATTAGCTTGAATCTCTCTGATCCATGGTATCCACTTTAGTCACTATTCATACATAAAGAATTGTTATTATTATTATTATTATTATTATTATTATTTTGATAATTATCGTATTTGCAACTTAGTTCCTTTGTCTCGTAAAATAAAAACGAAGGTTTGCGCGTTAGCGCCGATCCGATTGTTAAAAGTATCAAGACTATGAAATTAGTAAAACAACTGACTTTTACTTGCTTGCATGAAAAGTTATTTTTAAATGTTTGGACTACACTCATACAAACCACTTTGCGATTAATGCTCTAGTTTTTGTTGTTTTTGATGTGGAAACGGTTTTTCTTTATCCATGGTATGTGCATCATCAAGGTACTTTAAAGGATCCATGTTTGAGGGAAAATGAAGAGTGGGATGTTAATGTGATTGGTTTATAGTGTATATATATGATTATTTAAAGGGTGGGAAATGTGCCTAGGGAGTTACGTGCATTATCTAGTATTGAAACTTGCGATTAAATAATATATTAATACATCAATGGACTACACTCACGGTATGTGCATCACGTATTTTCATTCTTTCCTTGATCTGCAATATTTGAAAACTATCATTTCTTGACATGCTTGGTAACACCTTGATCTGCAATATTTGAAAATTATCATTTTTTGACCTGCTTGGTAACACCTTGATCTGTAATATCTGAAAATTATCATTTCTCGAAAAGTAATTAAAAACACTTAAAAATGAATTAAAAACAATTGTTGCGAGTTAGGTTTAGTCGGAGGACCACGTACAATGATTCATCAAAGTTGTACAAAGCTGGATGTTTGTACTGGAAAACCAAAACGAGCAATAAACGAAGCGAAACGGGGAGATATAATTTTCTTGGCTTGGAAACAACTTAAAAGAACCAAAAATGAATTAAAATTATTTTTTGGTGATTAACAGATAATTTTAAAGAATTAAAAGAAATTAAATTTTTTTTAGAAAAATGCCAAAACGCCTCGCTTTGGCCAAAGCTAGGCTGTTTGTGCCTAGCTTTGGCCAAAGCGAGGCAAGCAAACGCCTCGCTTTGACCAAAGCGAGGCGTTTTGTCATTTTTTTTAAAAAAAAATTGAATTTCTTTTAATTCTTTAAAATTATCTGTTAATCACCAAAAAATAATTTTAATTCATTTTTGGTTCTTTTATGTTGTTTCCAAGCCAAGAAAATTATATCTCCCCGTTTCGCTTCGTTTATTGCTCGTTTTGGTTTTCCAGTACAAACATCCAACTTTGTACAACAATGACGAATCAAAGGAACTAAGTTGCAAATATGATAATTATCAAAATAACAAAGATGAAACCGATTAAATTAATGTTCTTTATATATGAATAGTGACCCTCTGGCAAACCTGCGTAAAGGACTACAAAGAAGATGATCAAAGATGCTACAACATAACTTGCACCGGCTTGAGATATGAGTTTAATTAGCTTGAATCTCTCTGATCCATGGTATCCACTTTCAGGTTGTCTTCATCGTTGACCACTATCTCTCGGATAACAACTGAAAAGTTGTCTCATTAATTCCAATTCCACCGGTGCAATCAGAATCTGAAGAGAAGCTATCATCTCCGAGAGATATCTGTCAACGATGGAAGGGAACCCGAAACAATAGAAAGTAATTACAAGAAGATGATCAAGGATGCTACAACATAACTTACACCGGCTTGAGATATGAGTTTAATTAGCTTGAATCTCTCTGATCCATGGTATCCACTTTCAGGTTGTCTTCATCGTTGACCGCTATCTCTCGGATAACAACTGAAAAGTTGTCTCATTAATTCCAAAACCTAAAGAGAAGATATCATCTCAGAGAGATATCTGTCAACGATGGAAGGGAACCCGAAACCATAGAAGTCTTGAAGACTAAAATGTCTTTTTCAAAAAGGTAGACTACACCACTAGAGCAAAAAAGTTGTGTGTAAGTTTTATTTTGCATAAAGACATCATTGTACATATACCTCCTTATCTAAAAGAAACCACATCATTGTACATATACCTCCTTAGCTGAAATTGGACGGTTATTTGGAATGTTCCTGATCATTACTTTTCATGCAAGCAAGTAAAATTCAGTTGTTGGACAGTGAGATTGATAACTGGACAGTAAAATTCATCGATGAAGGCTAGCTCATATGTTATTATCTCTTCTTTTATTCTCTCTTTCTCAAGTTCTCGATGGATTATTGCTCTCATATCATGGATCAGAGAGATTTAAGCTAATTAAACTCATATCTCAAGCCGGTGCAAGTTATGTTGTAGCAGTCAAGATTCCAATGCAAGCAAGTCAAATTCACCGAACACACTACAATTATTCACTATTTTATACATACAACACAACCCCCGGAGTTTGACCGTACTGTTCTTCTTGATCTTGATCTTCACACTTACTTTTCATGCAAGCAAGTAAAATTCAGTTGTTGGCCAGTGAGATTGATAACTGGACAGGTTAGCCAGACGTTTGTCAAAAAAACATTTTTTATAATAATTATATTAAAAGAAAACAAAAAACTAACTCAAAAGACCAAAAAAAAAAAAAATTGATCCGAAGCGCCTCGCTTAGGCCTAAGCGAGGCGCTTAGGCCTAAAAATCAGTTTTTTCTGCCCCTCGTACTGACCTCCTCGAATTCAGCTCCAAAGCGTCTCGCTTAGGCCTAAACGAGGCGCTTGGAGGGAGTTAAAATAGAAGGTGGGGAGTGCCAATAGACCGGGCCTTAAATAATAATACTAATAATAATAATGATACGGAAAATAAAAGATAAAAACAGTCGGACAAAAATTTGAGGTAAATCCAGACAGGGGAAAAAAAAAAAAGAGCAGAATCTTTATGAAGGGGACAATTAGTCTATTATTATTATTATGTAGTTTGTGCCACTGTGGAGAACAGAAGTTCATCTTTTCTTCAATTTCAATGAACAAATCTCCCTTTTCCCTCCCAAACTAAACCCGCTTTTCCTCCAAACCCTAATCCTACGTTCCTGCTTTATGTCAGATCTGTACCTTTCTCATTCACTGATTATTATTATTATTATTTAAAATGTCTGCTACCAATAATAATAATAATCGAAGCAGCAGTTACAGTGGTGATCCCAGCAATCTGCATCTGAAGAAAGAGTTGACTCAGATTAGGAAAGCTGCTCGTGTGCTTAGAGATCCTGGTACCACCTCTTCATGGAGGTCTCCCCTTGCTTCCTCTAGATCCATTACCACCAGTCATTATAAACATCATTATAGGAATAGTTCTGGTTATAGTGTTGTTGAAGATATTATTGGGAGTAGTAATAATGTTGATGTTAGTGGGAGTGGTGGAGGTAGTAATAATAATAGGAGGAATGATTATGAGAAGAAGGTGTTTTTGTATAATTGGAAAACGCAGAGATCGGAGAGTGAGAGGAGCGTGTCGAGGCACAGGGAGAGAAGTAATGGGGAGGAGAGTGTTGATGATGATAGCTTGAGTGATGCGACGACTAGGAGGCCGAAGAAAGTGGAAAATTCAGCTGCGGCTTTGAGGGATCAGTATGATTCGGATGATAAAGGGACAATGACGACATCTCCTTTGTTGGCTAGGTTAAAGTCTGGAAAGTTGTTGAAAGGAGCGACTAGTCGGAAAGACGATTCCTCCTACTGTTATAGTACCCCTGCTTTGTCCACTAGTTCGATTAATAAACGTTGGGTCAGGAATCCTAGTACAGTTGGATCCTGGGATGCAACCACGGGGTCTTTGATTGATGATGGAGATGACGAAATGGATCACTTGGGTTTACCAGGTCGTCAGGGATGTGGGATTTCTTCTTACTTTTCATCGTCTAAGAGAAGTACACCAAAGCCTGGCGTTTGTGGTACTTGTTATTCTCCCTCGTTTTCTGATACCTTAAGAAGAAAAGGAAGCCGTATCTTGTGTGGGACCCGAACTAGGCGGCAACATAGATCCTCTAGAAGTGGTTACAACAAGAAAAGGCTTAATTACAAAACGTCTCATGTCCCGTTGCTAACAAATGGGGTTGAAAGCGGAGATCGTTCATCCACCGGGACAGATGATGACCTTTCGACTAACTATGGTGAGCTTGATTTGGAAGCTTTGAGTAGATTAGACGGAAGGAGATGGTCAACAAGCCACAAGAGTCAACAAGGGCTGGCGCTTGTTGCTGTAAACGGGGAAATACAAGTAGATTCGCCTTCGTCTCTTGATAATGTTAACTGCTTTAGTTTTAAGTATAAACCGATGTTCTTTGAAGATATAGTTGGCCAGAATGTTGTGGTCCAGTCTCTTGTGAATTCTGTAATTAAGGGGCGGATCGCTCCGATTTATCTATTTCAAGGTCCGCGCGGGACAGGGAAAACATCGACGGCTAGGATCTTTGCTGCAGCCATGAATTGTCTTGCTACTGGAGACACAAGACCTTGCGGGGTTTGCAGGGAATGCGCTGAGTTTATTTCAGGCAAAAGTTGGGTCATTACTGAAATGGATGGATCCAGCAAGAAGGGGATCGATAAAGTTAAATTTTTGTTAAAGAAACTGCAGACGGGTTCGTCTACATCAGCCTTTATAAGGCATGAGGTTTATGTTATCGATGAGTGTCACCTATTACCGTCTAAGTTATGGTTGGCATTCCAAAAGTTTCTTGAAGAGCCACCTCGAAATGTTGTGTTCATCTTTATAACTACTGATCTTGATAATGTACCGCGTGCTGTTTTGTCACGGTGCCAAAAGTATAGTTTTAACAAAATTAAAGATAGTGATACAGTTAACAGGTTGAGGAAAATCATACAAGAGGAGAATTTGGATGTTGAATCGGATGCTTTAGATTTGATTGCTCTGAATGTAGACGGTTCACTTCGGGATGCGGAAACCATGTTGGATCAGCTAAGTCTGTTAGGGAAAAGAATCACTACTGATTTGGTGAATGAACTTGTAAGTTTCCTGAACTTATCAAATATGGTACTTCTGCTAATCTTTTATTCCCAGTAAAGGATAAGAAATGGCAAAATGGATATGTTATTTGTATTCTAAAAGTCTGAGTTGGGTGAAACCGAAACACATTTTTTCCTGGATATGTTATTTTTTTTATAAATAACTATTACTAGTTTTTTTTCTATAAAATTAATTAAGAGGTTTACGCATTAAGAATACATTTTTGCATATTTTTTGTCTGTTTGTCCCGTTGGAGATCATAACCATTTATTAACAAATGGTGGAAATTGCTACTGTAGGTGGGGGTTGTTTCTGATGAGAAGTTATTGGAACTTCTAGAGTTAGCAATGTCGTCAAACACAGCAGAAACAGTGAAAAGAGCCAGAGAATTAATGGACTTGGGAGTTGACCCTATGGTTTTGATGTCTCAAATGGCTACTCTTATTATGGATATCATTGCCGGAACATACCAAGTGGTTGAAGCCAGATATGGTGACTCGTTATTTGGTGGTAGAAATTGTACGTTATTCTCAACCTTTTTGTATGATGAATATTACTAGTAAGAAGTTTTAGTTTTTAATTTTGTGCCACAAAGGCCTTGGTAGCTTTGTGTATATTTACTTTGAACTCCAGTGGTTTTAGGTGACATTGACACGTATGTAATGCCCAAAAGGGTGGGTAGGCTGCGTTGATCTGCCCTCTTTATATCACTAAAGTAGTATATTGTTTGAATGTAATGATTTATGTAGTTGAAATGATGACTCAGTTCTACCATTTTCATCACAATGAGCTGTAGTTTCCATTTAATCAAATTATTCATCAGTTACACCTTTTGAAGTCAGGGTCATGATTTATTTAATCGGGATTTTGTTTCTTAATAGGTGGCAAAACGGGCTTGTTGGGTAATGGGTCAAAATTCAATCCAAATTTAGTATTGAATAGGACAATTTGGAAGGTTATAAACAGCTAATTATGTCATGGGCTACCTCTCAACCTGTTAAGTTACTATTTTTAACCTCTCTGGCCGGTTAGCATTTAAATAAAGCGCAACTCAAGTTTTTCCACATAAATGGGTTGGAGTTGCCAGCCTGATTATATATATGCTAACCACTTCTTGGTTTGATGACAATATATGCTCTCAGATTATATTTTCTTAAAAAGGACAACTGATACTAATAATGGTAGTTAACCATTGTGCAGTGACAGAAGGTGAAGTGGAGAGATTAAAGCAGGCTTTGAAACTTCTATCTGATGCAGAGAAACAATTAAGAGTTTCTAGTGAACGTTCAACATGGTTCACAGCAACCCTTTTACAGCTTGGCTCTGTCCAATCAGCAGATCCTACTCCTTCTGGAAGCAGTAGAAGACAAAGCTCAAGAACAACTGACGATGACCCTTCTGCCACTTTTAAAGATATTTATTTCCAGAAACAAAAGTCTACTCCCGTGAAACCCCTTCACAGTAGAAATTCAACTCCACACGATGCACTCCAATCAATGAGGCAACTCATCAATGATGATGCCCCGTCTGTTTCACGTCATGATGATGTCATGCGTGGAAACACTAGCTCAAACATACTGGATGAAATCTGGGCCCGTTGCATTGATAAGTGTCATTCTAAAACTCTGCGGCAGCTGCTACATACTTACGGGAATCTTGTGTCTATTTCCGAAGATAAAGGTAATGCTAAGTTTTCATGTGCTTTTTACTTCATATATACACTTTTATTTTCATCCTTCATTTATATCATTCATTACGTGGTATTACTAAGCTACTAGTTTACGTCAGCATCAGAGGTGGCTAAATGGAGGTGGTACGGGTAATATTTTGGTATGGGTCGGGTTGTGTTCATGCAAAACACTTTTTGTTGGAAAAATAACTCACAAACCGCAATACAATAACGTTCTAACTCTCATACATAACCCTAAACTGCAATACAATGACGTCCCCCAAGCTAACAGACTTGTAACTTATCATTATCCACCACCTTGTGTTCATACAGTCCAACCAACCCTTTAGAGTCAGGAATCTTACCCAACATAAAAGGGCTCTTGTGAAATTTAGTATTTTTACATCATATATACGTGTGTGCATCATATGTTAAATCTGAGCAGAAATATTGTAATTTGGAAAGTACTTCATGTAGTTATGGTTTCGGGTAACAGAAAATGAATGGCAACATTATCATCACTAATGTGCAATGTTGCAGAAGGCGGCCTAGGCGGCGCCTAGGCGCTAGGCTTAAGAGAAAATCGGAATTAGGGCCTGGGCGATGATCTGGGCGTTTTGGCCATTAGGCGGTGGAATTTTTATTTTTTTTTAAATTTCTAAGTATTTCTTGGTATTATGTGTATAATATCTAAGTATTTCTAAGTATTTCTAAGTATTATGTGTATATATCTTAACATATTTTAAAAAAACACCTAAATTTGTGTATATATATATGAAATACATATAAAATACCAAAACGCCTAATTCCGCCTAATTTTCGCCTAGTCCCGACTAGTCCCTAGGCTGGACCTCACCGCCTGCCTAGCGCCTAGCGCCTTTTGCAACCTTGCTAATGTGTCTCTATTTCCTAATATTATTACTACAAAACTATCAACTAGGTTTCAGTAAATTATGAGTTGAAAGCTATAAAAACTGGATCATGTAGGCTACTAGGGTCTGATTCATATATTTTCATCTTGCAGATACTGTGGTTGCTTATATTGTATTTCGGGATAAAGATATTAAAAGCAGAGTTGAAAGATTTCTTAGCAGTATCACAAACTCGTTTGAGATTGTTTTGCGTCGCAATGTAGAAGTTAAAATAATATTACTATCAGAGGATGGACCCACAGCGAACAAGGGAGAACCAGTTGTACCCACAAATGGGTCGACTCCGATAGATAACTTTTCCGACCCCGGTTCACTTAAAGAAGGGAGAAAGGGTGGGAATCCAATTCAAAGAATAGAATCAATCATACACGAGCAGAGGTTAGAAACTGCATGGTTACAAACAGCAGAAAAAGGGACTCCTGGTTCATTGAATCGGCTAAAGCCCGAAAGGAATCAAGTCTTGCCACAAGATGGGGGCAGTAGTGATCAAATGGAGACTTCACAGCAGCAATGGGAGGATGAGTTGACCCGTGAACTCAACCTTTTGAAGATCAATGATGGGAAGCCCTTTGCAAAGGAAAATACTACTATATCACCAAGCTTGTTGCATGATGCCAATTTAGTTGGCAAGTACTCCAAAGATAGCATGTGAGTGGACAATAATCTTCCTTTTTTTTTGACGAAAAAATGCATATCCAAGTTGACACAACTTTTAGCTTGTCTGTGTGCAATTTACCTTTGTTTTCTTTTGCATCATCAATCTGATTTGAATATCCCTGCAATACAACTAAGCACATGACATGCAATCTTATGCCAAAATTGCTAAACAATTTTGGGGTTTCTTTCTATAGGGGATACGAGTCCGGATCAGGAGCAGGTGGTTGTTTCTGTTTTAACAAAACTAGGCGTAACCGCAGAGGAAAGGTAAAGTATTATAGTAATAAGTGAACTAAAAATTTACTGATTTTGGAGGTATTTATGCATTTAGTTAAAGTACTCTCTACGCGACTTTTGACCGATTATTATTTATTTTTTTGGACAGATGAAACCTGGGACCCCAGTCAGGCCACGCAGAGGTGCAAGATTCTTATTATTTGGGGAGTGTGGGAAGACAGGAAGGACAGAGCATAGATCTAGAAGATGATACTGAAAAGCAAAATTTCAAGCTCAGTTATATTCAGAATATTTCTTAACTATACAATTGAGTTTTTCTGCATTTGTCCATTTTTTTTTAATTTTAATACTTTGTTTTTTTTTTTTTTTTTTTCGGTGAGAACAATAAAGGTGAAGAGGGACTATTCTTTCTTCCCTTTCATTTCAACTTACACAATTTCTGGTATTTAATGATAATTTTTTGGTGAGTTACTTTTCTGTCACAAGGTAAGGGAATATAGCAAATAAATAAATCTTCTGCTCATAAAAACACGATGTTGTTACAGAATAATTCATTTAGTAATAGTTTGAGGGTAATAATTGTAATAATAGATAATAAAGGGACTGTAATTGTAATAAGTGAGTGTTGGTAGTTAATTACAGTTATAAAGATAACAACCCCAAGCTAACTACCTAGAGGGTGTGTGAGATTGTGTTTTGAATCCGATTTTTAGATTATTGCGTTTTAAAAACGAAGACAATCAGTTTTTAGTGTTTGGGATTGTGTTTTAAAAACGCAGATAATCAGTTTTTTAGGCTACCAAAACGCAATAATCTATAAGTAGCTCTACCCCTGCTTTTCCAAAACGCATAATCTATTTTAAATAATCAATCCCGAACACCCTCTTAAGCTTGATTTGGGTCTTTCCCTTATCTCTATGTTTCTCTAAATTCAGGCTAACAATTGGTATCAGGGTCAATCGATTCTCATCGGAGCTCAGTGATTCCGGCCACTACCACCCTTCTGATCATCTTCTCCGACCATTCATTCATTGTTTCTATTCAATTCCTTTATCCACTCTTCGATTTGTTCTGTTTTCAACTCTGTGGACTGATCAATTTGTGATCAGTCCATTCCATTCAAACAACAATTCCTTTTGATTTCCATTCGTTTCGTTCAAATTCTGTTCATTTCCATTTGATCCGATCGTTGGGCTGATCAATTATTGATCATTCTACTCCGTATCATCAATCAGTTGCTTGATTCTTGATTCTCTGTTCTTTGTTTCTTTAATTCTTCAAATTCTTATGTAATTCCTATTCATAATTCAATTCACTAAGGGGGGACGGGGTGCTACCAGATTTGGTCACAGGTACCCCACTACTAGTACGGTAACACCGCCGCCACCAATGCTGGTAGGGGTCCCGTGAACCAAATTCTGGTTCTAGTTACCGTGCTGGTAACTGTGATTTCTCTCTCTCTCTCTCTCTCTCTCTCTCTCTCTCTCTCTGTCTTTGTCTCTCTCTCTCTTTTTCATATTTTCTCTTCATCCTCAATAATAATATATATCAACTATATATTATCAAACCTTTCTTTTCATCCTTGTTAGATGGTTGGATTAGAAAAAAGAAGGAAAGAAAAAAAGATCAGGGAAGATAAAAGAATGGAATGAATGAAAAGAACAGAGAGTAAGGGAGTGTAGAAGAAGAAGAAGAAAGAAAACATTAAAAATTAATATTTATTATTTAATGTCTTGTTCACCCACCTACCACCACGTAATATTTTTATTAGTTTCATGTTTTTATTAATTATTCTATTTTTATTTAATAACAATTATTATTATATTATTGTTGGGTAAAGAATCAATGGAGTACTGCCTTCTAAAAACGGTTTCAGTGAAGAGAATCAGTGAAGTGATGTGGCAGTACAAGATTGGTAAAAATCAGTGAAGTTGAAAATGTTTAGGGGTAGTGCCCCCCCCCCCTCTAAGAAAAATGACTACTAGAACCCAGGAAGTCGATCGTATAGCCAAAGATGTTAGTCGGTTAGATGAGTTTACAACATAAACTCAAGAAGGTCTTATGAATCTTAAGGCAACTTTTGATCAGTTGCAAGCAACATTTTCGAAATTGGAAAAATAGGGGACATTGGTGCCAAGAAATGAAAGTGACAAAATCTGTAATAATCGTCTAACTAAGGTGGAATTTCCAAAATTTAATGGTGATGACTTAGAAGGATGACTGTATAAGTGTGAATGCTTCTTTTCAATTGATGAAACACCAGAAAGATATAAGGTGAGGTATGTTGCAGTTCACTTAGAAGGGAGAGCCTTGCAATGGCATCAAGGGTTCATGAAGTCCACTGGGAAGCATATTTGTGATGTGACTTGGGATGAATACATAAGACTTGCAACCACTAGATTTGCTGCAACACTGATTGAAGATGCTATGGGAGCACTCAAAACACTAACTCAAACAGGCAAGTTAGAAGATTATTGTGATGAGTTTGACCTATTGTTGGCACTATTGGTACTAAATACTTGTATATTTTGTTGGATAGTGGATCAACCCATAACTTCATGAGCAAAGCCTTGGCTTAGAAGTTAAAATGTGTTGTCAAACAAATACAGAATGTGCAAGTAACTGTGGTTGATGGAAAAAAAATGGAATGTGTGAATGTGTGTAAGGATTTTCAGTGGGTCATGCAGGGAAATTGGTTCACAGCAGACATGTTAGTTATTGATTTAAGTAACTATGATTTAGTGTTGGGTATTCAGTGGTTGGAGACCCTGAATGACATTATTTGGAACTTTAAAAATTTGACCATGAAGTTTACCATTGCTGGTCAAGATTTTGAGGTGAAAGGAACCAAGAAAAAAGGTGTGAGTTTATGTTCCATGGAAAAGATAACTAGCATGATTCGAACCCAAGACAAGTTGACCCAGGCACAGTTGTTTACTATTCAAGATTCAGGGGCTGAACAATATATGTATCAATCAGTCATTGGTGATACTAAAGATCAGGATGGCCTAGACACTTTGTTACAAGAATACGAAGACATTTTTTATGTACCCAAGGGTTTGTCCCCTTCAAGGCCTTTTGACCACAAAATTGTATTAAAAGATGATAAGGTGAATTTAAACCTCAAACCCCATAGATATCCTGGTGCCCAGAAGGATATTATTGAACAAATGATCCAAGAATTAGTGGATTTAGGGGTTATTGATAATCAAGGGCCGAAAATTATTAGAAACAATGAATTGAAATCATACCCACTGTAATGCTTCCCAATTGCGAGTCAGCAAGCCTTGAATTCGTCGATTTAGAGAGTTAGAGAGAAAGAGAGAGAAAGAGGGGGAGAGAGAGAGAGCGAGAGAGAGGGAGAGAGAGATTAGATAGAGGGTTTTCATATTTCAAATTTTTCTGATCATCTAGGTGGGTTCAATTTATACTATTAAGTCCTTGATCGTATAATTGTAATTTGACCCTATATATGATAATTCGTATAATAGCTTATCAAATCGAAAGATTTGGTGGTTTTTTATAATCTATTATGGCCGATCATATTGAGTCGGTTGTTTCTGGATCACAATCCATTCCAAAACAAGATTTAAACGTGCTAATTGGAACGATTTGATTCGGTTTGACAACTTGTTGACCAAGGTTTGAATCAGCCGTGATAGCATTAGATTATATGGGTTCAATTATCGAACGATGATAGGTCGTATCCCAGTAGGGATGTGTGTATGTTTAAAGATGGTGATTCAGCTTAGAATGCAGGTTCGTGTCCTGCAGTCGTTTTTTAAACCTTTATTTTTTTGCTATTATTTTGATAATAGGTTACATATAATTTTGACAAATCATTAATAAACACAACTTTTGAATGTTGTTGTTGTTGTTATTATTATTATTATATTATGGCACGAGATAAATAAAAGTTGAATAAACTTGGGGCTTCTTTTATTAATTCAATATTCGAGAAAAAATATTCAAAACGTTACATATTACACCATTATTTCCCCAAACGTATGTTTAATTCCATGGATTTCTCTAAAATAGTTAACTTTAACAGTGATTAGTAGGCTAATGACCATTCCATTTTCCTTAAAATTTGTTAACTTTAATGGTGATTATAATCAAGTTCATCATGTTTTGCCCCGTTCCCCTCTCCATTTTAGGCCAAAACCACCCCTAGGCCCCCTTTTTTTATGTTGCCTGTACACCTTCCCATAATCACATCCATTAGTTGATTTTATCTTGTGAAGATTTGGCCCTATTTAGACTTAGTTCATGGAAGAATACCTCATTCGCTAACACGACAACACAAACTCTCTCCCTTTTCTCTCAATCTTAGAGCCTAACATCCCCACCCCAACCCTTCTGTAACACCCCAACCGATGGCGGAAACATCGAGGTGTCACGTAGTGACGATTGTTCAATAGCTCATGAACAAAAAGTGTAAATATTGATACATTGATTAAATAGTTTATTACATTGAAATGAGATACAAAAATACAACGATTAAAACCAACAATCCAAACCGAAATAAATAAATCCAAAATCTAAGTATAAATTCCAAAAGCTTAGAAATGATCTCATAAGAACCTGAAACATGTACGAAAATAATTTTGTCAATACAAAAATGTATTGGTGAGCATACCCTGTTTGAGTACATATAGTAGAAAAGTGTTTAGCAATTCATGTGCGGTACCATTTGCAATTATGTAATAAGTAATATCCGTTCAAAATCAACCCCATGAAAAGAAAGGAAATATATATAGTATGCGCTAGTAGTAATGCAATACATAGTAATGACAAGGACTCTCAACAGAGTCACAAGGGTATATACCATAGTACTATTCATTGAAATGCCAGGTCCTCAAAGGTTAATGATTTTGACAAGTCATAGACATACAAATTAACACAAGTAAACACACATGAGAATTGCTACTTTAGTAAAAGGAAATAGAAACTTGATGGTAGGTACATGAGTCACCCCAAAATAGTAAAACAGTAAAAAAGGGGAAAGATATACTCACTGTTTGCGAAAGCGATCGAAATCCAACTTAAGCGGTCGTGAGCTAAGTAATGGGAATTCCTAGGAATTCAACCTATAATGTGTAAGAATACTAATAAGGAAGTGTCTAAAAAGTCTAAGGTAACTAGGGTCTAAGGCATTAGGGTTTGTTAAGTCGATTTGGGGGAATTGGAGTTTTTATGATAAATCGAATTAATATATAAAAGTTGTATATAAAAAATAATACGTCAAAGTTTGTAAATGTGGTTTAGGTAATATAATTATTACCAATTTAATATAAAAATATGTTTTGAATAATTAAGGCAAAATAATTTAGTTAATTACTTTAACTAATTATTGTAAATAAATACAATAATCATAAATATTGAAATAAATAATTATGAGTTACACAATGATCCAACAATGATAATAAAGACTTTCAATCATAAGAATATTTCTATTTTATAAGTAATGTATTTATAAAATAGATATTAAGTAGTATAAATAAATATATAATTAATTATGTCTAATTAAACATAATTAAGTCTAAGAATACAAGATATGATCCAAAAATGCTATTTTTATAGAAAATGGATACTTTCTGATGTAAAGTAATGAAATAATTTTACCATAATTTTTATAAACTTATTTATATTTAAAACTAATTTAATGAGATTAAATCATGTTTAAATGATTAAAAATAGGAAAATCAATAAAAATAGATGTTTTCTGAACCAATAATTTTTATTTAAGTCCATAATGATTAGAAATAATTTCCCAAAAAGTTTGAGATTAAAATCATTAAAAATGAATTTTTAATCAATTAAATATGGTTAAAAAATTAAATCAATAAAAATATAAAAATAAGACATTTTCCAGAAAATAAAAGTGTGGTAATTTTCTTTATGGTGTAAAAATATTACACCTAAATTTTCATAATTTTTGGATAAAAAATGAATTAGTTATGAATATTTCAAGATTTAAGTGTATTTATATATAAATAAATAAAGGGAAAAAAATATAATCTGAAAACAAAAAAATGATGCCCAGATTCGTAAGCTACAGGTTTCGAACCTGGGGCCATCCACACACAAAGCAACCATTTAACCACTACACCACAAGTGCTTTTTGTTGATTTTACTCAAAACATTTCATACTTATATTATTATAACTATCCATCATCTTCCCCAAATAGACTTCAAGAACCCTAACCCTAAGCCCATATTAATAAACCCAAACTAGGCAAGGATAACGTCAAAAACCATAGGGCTTTCAAAGATTAACGTATTGATAACAAAACGGCATCAAAGAAGTGAACTTACGAAGTTTGGAAGTGGTCGAACCCAAGTGCACAGTGTAGATGCATTTATGCGACTAATGCTTTGGATTTACAATAAACATATGTTAATGTTTTGAGTCGAATGGGCGAAGGAGTATTATTGTGGGCGAAGGAAGAAAATGATAGGTGCGAAGGAGAAAGATCATACGAAGGAGAGACAGGAGGCGAAGGTAGAATTAGAATGTTATGTATTGCTTGGTTCGACCGGTTAGATTGGTCGAATGTGCACATTCGCACCTACGTGATGGGCGAATGTGCAGCCTATAAATAGGTCAAGCTCATTTTTTGAATGTAAGTTCAGTCATTATTGTTCCCTCCAATTTTCAGTGTCTCTCTAGAGTGTTTTGTTAAGCTTAATTCACGTTGTGTCTTTAATGTTTTGATCATATTAACGTGTAATTGAGTTGTTTATTAATGAGAAAAGCTTTGAATGATGATTTGTTTGTTTTGATCTGATTGATTATCATTTTGTGATTGGTTTAGGGTTTCCGCACCTAAATCAAACTTGTTTGATCATTTCTTTGTAGATTTATCGATCCTTTAGCACATACAAAGTGGTATCAGAGCCATTCTGGATCAAACAACCACAAATTGATAGTTTCTCAGTTGATTTGGACCCAATTTTGGTCAAAAAGTTTCTGTTTTCATAGAACAAACTGATTTGATGAGTTTTTGATTGATTAGAACTTGTTTTCATGGTTAAAATGGATAATTCTCTTTGATAAACTTGTTCCAAATCAATTCCGGATCAAAACCTGATTAGAATCATCAAAATCTATCAACATTTGATAAACATGATCAAAATTAACTAATTTTCAAAGAATAACCGTTTTTGAAAGAGCAGGGTCGAACCTAGAGAGAACGGTCGAATGTGTGAGTGATTTTGGTCGAACGAGTGAATTTTTGGTCGAAGGTGTTGATTTTGTGGTCGAACGTAGAGTTTCATAGCTTATTGTTGTACATTCGACCATCAGAGTTTCATTCGACCAATCGAACGGTAGAAGGAGGGAACAAACGGTCGAAAGAGAGTTCAAAGGGTCGAAAGAGTTTGTGTGTTGTTATAGTCCACATTCGTACCTTTACAAACGGTCGAAGGAGAAAAATTTTCCTCATTCGACCATTCGACTCATACGAAGGATTAAACTATTTTAAACTTTTCTAATCTTTTCGTGTTTAAACATTTTCAGGTTAAGATGTGGAACTTTCCAACGACGCCAAGACCTAATCCAGCACCACAGCAGCAAACAACCAGAGATCCATGGACAGTTGCGGCTCAGAAGTCTAGTCCACCATCTCAGCCAATCAACTACATGGCCATGACTAGTTCTACTCCTCAGCAAGTTGTGCAACCACTACAGCAACCAATTGGCGACTATTGGGGAGTAGCAGCAGCTGCCGTTCACTCACAGACGACCAATGCCATATCTACACTCATTCATGATCTATCATCAGGCAGTGGAGATCGTCCACCAAAGCTCATGGATATGATTGACTATAACACTTGGAAGACCAAGTTCAAGATACATGTGGAGGGACAAGGCTTAGAAGGAGCCGAGGCATGGCAGATGATAGTGAAAGGTTATGTTGCTCCTATTCTGGAGAACACTGGTGAACCTATACCATTGGAGAACTTAAGTGATGATGAGAAGAAGAAGTTCGCGATCAAGAAAAAGGCGTTTTCTCAATTATCTCAGGCAATCAACACTGACTTGTTGCATCAGTTCGGATCATGTACTACTTCAAAACAATTGTGGGATATGCTGAGAAACAGACATGATCGTAACGAGAAGACTAGGAAGCTGAGAATGGAAGAGCTTCGCAAAGAGTTCGAAAATTTTAGTTACATGGGTAACGAGACTTTAAAAGAATTGGTTCCAAGGTATTGCCACTTGCTCACAGAGCTCTCGAGTTATGAGATTTGCATACCTATGTCTGAACTGGTGGATAAATTTGCCGATGCTTTACCACCATATTGGAACCAACACATTGAAGTGTTGAAAGAAAAAGATGCATACCAGTATTGGACTATCAATGAGTTCATACAAAAACTGGAGAACAAAGAGATGGAGGAGAAGAGGAAAGCAAAGAGAGCACAGATTCCACAGAACCCAAAGTTGTATGTTAGTGGTACATCTACTTCTCTTTCTACTTCCAGTTCTACTTCAAACGTTGCACCTCATATTGCTTGTGTATCTAATGTTGTTGAACCCACCAAAACACCAATCAACTATCTTGCCCAAACTTCATCATATACACCACAATCTTATCAAACACCTAATTTCATCCCACCTTTTTCACCTATGCAACAAGCTGCCTGTTACACTGCCAGCCAACCTCAACAACAATCATATAATCCTCACATGAACCAAATGCAGATCACTCAAACACAATCAAATCAAAGTCCGATTGTGTTAGAGACTTCTAACCTTAACAATGTTACTGTTGAGATTGCTCAACAGCATGTAGCATTAGTATCTGCAATGGTTGCATCATACAACGGTTTAGTTGCTAGTCAGATTGGGAACAACAATCTAACCAATGAGGACTATGCACAAATCGACAAAGAGGAAATGGAGCTTATGGATATACAGTGGGCGTTTGCTAGCATCATGAGAAGAGCCACTGATTTTATCCAGAAAATAGGGAGAACTGACCTTTCTACTTCTCCAAACACCACTTATGGCTTTAACAAAGCCAAGGTCACATGTTTTAATTGTGGTGAGAAGGGTCATTTCAAGAGAGAGTGTACACAGCCGGCTCAACAAGGTAATCGAAACCCGTTCAACTCAAGCTACCAAAACAGACAAAACCAAAATTAAAATCAGGTATCATACAATAGTCCCAACATTTCTAGCTTTCAACCTCAAAACAACTACCAGAACCGTCAAAACACACAACAAAATTCCAATATTAGACGATCCACATCTCAAAACCAAACACAACAGAATTCAAACCGAACCATTATTCCCATCACCACACCTAACACTCAAACCCAAACCCAAACCGAAAATCAAAACCAAGCACTAGTGATCCAAAAAGATGAAGGTTTTGATTGGACGGGTATGCAACTAGGAGTGGAAGAGATTACTACAGGAAATGTGGCTTGTGTGGCACAAAAGATGAGTTTGGATGAACATGTGGAGATTGAAGAAGATTTTGTGACAGAAAAGTTGACGGAGTTGAAAATAGAAGAGTTGAATGAGGATGTGAATGATGAGTGTGAAGACAAGAAATCTGGAATGATTCTTGATTCTGTCACAGATGTTGGAGAGCAATATGATTCGGCTTACTTGGACATGGAAAGTGATTCTGACTCAGAAGCTAGTGTGAACTCACTAGATGATGACATCGATCAGTTGCTAGCTGAAGCAGATTTCCTAATGACCCGCAAGTCGTGCATGGTGGATGATGCCTGCACAAAGATTGATTACTCAAAATTCTTTGCAGGGAAGGAAGCTCATTTCGCACTGATGGCAATGACAGAACCACCTAAACCGGTAAGTACTGAATCTCAATCTAAATCTCAAGTTTGTGATAAATGTTCTGATTTTGATAGATTGATAGAAGAAAATAAGCAACTCAAGGTACAACTTGAGAGTGCTAAAATAAACTGTCAAACTTATCAAAAGGAAGCAAAAGAATTCAACAAAGTACTTGATGGTTACAAAAAGGATGTTTCTGAATTGAAAAAGACTTTGTCTTTAAAGCAACTTGCCATTAACAACTATATAAATGAAATGAAAAATACAAAGTTAGAAATGGCAACCATCAAGTGCTTCGCTAAAAAAGTGAACAAAAAGTTAGAGAGCTATAAGCACATTGCTTATGTAGTTGACCACATCATAGAAGAACCTTCACAGTCGAGTAGTGCAAACTACAAAGTTGTCCCATCTCCGGTGTCGTTCGAAAACCATAATTTGCATGCGATAGCACCGGAGAGCTTAGGCAAATCTGAGTCTACATCAGATAACGAGTCCAACACATCCAGTGTCGGAGACCCGTATTCTGATGTTAGACCTGTTTTGGGGAACAATGAAGGTGTGGTAGCTGCTGATGATTCTGATGAAGAAGATGAACAGACGGTTGTTGAGAAAGTAAGTGATATTCCTGATGAAAATCACATAATCACTACTGAACCAGTCTCACCATCTCAGATTGTCCATCCCATGGCTAATGCACACAGAAAGAATCAACCAGCAAAGAATGTTGCTAAGAAAGCTGAGAAGTCTGTTGATAAGAATGTTGAAAAGAATGTGGTTAAGAAAGTTGAAAAGAATGTTGCTAAAAATGTTGAAAGGAAAATTGAAACTAAAACTGAGAAATCAAATGAAGTGAACAACGAATCGTGTGATAAACCTGTGAAAGTTTTCTATCGGATGCAAGGCTCCGATAAGATTATGTCTGATGACGAATATCCGATTCAATTTGTAAACTATTCTAAAATTGAAAAGATCTGGCAGGAGAGTACAATTTGGTTTCCAAAACATGAACGAACCAATGATATTCCTCCAGCCATTTTAAAGAAAATTCATTCGGATAATTCTAAAGACGCAAACGTCAATGTCACACAATTCGTTAAACCAACAGACAAGTCAAATAGTTTTATTGAACCGACTTACTCAAAGGACCCAGCTCCTGAGAGTTTAAGAAGACAGTGCATGGTTGATCAATATCCCATTGCCAGTTATTCTAAGTCGAACATCAAGGAAAACTATGAAGAGTACCGTGCATGTTTTAAGTGCGGGGAAAGGGGACATTTACTTGTCACCTGCCCGTATGTAAGACACAAGAGGCACGAGGTGGAGATGAAGCAAAGATATGAATATCCGGTTGAAAATTACAGTTATCCACAAAGACGGTTTTTCCCTCAGCCAGCACCTTATTATAAACAAAACAACTTTTTCAAAAGAAGGGAAAATCGTCCGATGACTTATGATAAACACAACCGAATAGCCTCTGAGAAACCATTGAAGAAACCATTGATGAACACAACTGCTGAAAACAAAAAGGTTTCTGCTAAACCTAATGTTAAACCAGCAGTTGGACCTGTCTCTGTTAAATCAGAGAAGGTAACCAAGAAGGTAACATTCAAGGACGAAGTAAAGAAACCGGCTGAGACCTCAAAATCTCAGATCCGGATCTTGAAAAGATCTGAACAGTCTTGGTCATCAAAGGGTTCTGAGGGTGCTTCAACTTCACAGAATGTGAAATTTGAAAAAGAAAAAGTTGAGTGTGAAAAGAAAAGGGTTGATAAAACCCAAGATGTTTGTGATAAATATGATTCTTTGAAACAAGTTGTTCAAAGACCCAAGACCAAACAGGCTTGGGTCCACCGAAAGATCTAATTGTTTTACTTGATATGTGCAGGGAGCTCCAGCTGGCCCTGTTAGCAGCCTCTGGATTGTTGACAGTGGAGCTTCTGGACACATGACAGGGGATCTCACGCTACTTTTTGATATTAAGAATATAAATGGAGGTTTCGTAGCGTTTGCGGGGAATAAAGGAGGCTACATTACGATGGAGGGTAGTGTTAGCAATGGGGTAGTGACATTTGAGCGGATATCTTATGTGAAGCAGATAGATTACAATCTACTCAGTGTTAGCCAAATCTGTGATAAACAATTTTCTGTTTATTTTGACGACAAATCTTGCTACATCCTGAAACCGGGTTTTGAACTTCCAAAAGAGTGGGTGATGCTAAAGGCACCGAGAGTAAACAATTTGTATATTCTCGATATGTCCAAAGCTATGACCACCCATGGCCACCCATGGCCAAGTCACGTGTTTCCTCTCTAAGGCTACAGAAAAAGAATCAATAATGTGGCATAGCTGAATGGGACACATTCATTTGAGAAAGATGAACCAGTTGGTGAAAAATGAACTTGTCACAGGAGTTAATGTGAAACATTTTCATTTGAATGACAAGTGTATTAGTTGTAAAAAGGGTAAGCAGCACAAACAAACCCATAGACCTAAGAAAGTCAATTCCGTTGAACTACCGCTTGAGCGTTTACACATGGATTTATTTGGTCCAGTCAAGCGTAAAAGTCATGCTGGGGAATTGTACTGTCTTGTGGTGAATGATGATTACTCAAGATTCTCATGGGTTATGTGCTTACATCAGAAAAGCAACACGTTTGACAACCTGAAAGTTCTGTTCACTCGTCTGGAGAATATCTATGGTCTAAAGATCAAAAGAATCAGGAGTGATAATGGGACGGAGTTCAAGAATGCTCAGATGGATGATCTTTGTGAAAACAAGGGAATTCATCACGAATACAGCGCTCCGTACACACCCCAACAGAACGGTGTCGCAGAACATAAAAACAGGACTCTAATCGAAACGGCGAGAACAATGCTTGCGGACTCAAATCTTCTAGTAATGTTCTGGAACGAAGCAATTTACGCAGCATGTTATACTCTAAATCGTCTTTTAACAGTGAAGAAGTTTGGCAAAACTTCTTATGAGCTGTTGAACCGACGAAAGCCGAATCTAGAGTATCTAGAACCGTTTGGAGCTCCATGTACAATGCTTAATCCTTCTGAGAAGTTCGCACCAAAGGTTGAAGAAGGCTATTTTGTTGGATATGCAACCCCGCTCAAACGGGTTTTCAACAAAAGAACTAGAAAAGTCGAGGAGTGGGCTAACGTCGAAGTACAAAGATACACTCAGAATGTATAGGGAGGCGGTCCAGACTGGATGTTTGATTACAAAGATTTCTTTGAATCATTCAACCTAGATAGCATGGTTGAAGAAGCTGTACTCCGTTTATATTACGAGGTCGAAAACGCAGTGACTTCACCATTAGTGCGTCCGATCACCGTGAATCCTCAAGAGGCTTCTAATGATACCACTGCTCCTGTGATGGAAGAAGAAGTGTTCCAAGAAGCTTCAACAACGCTTAATTCATCAGAATCAGAAGATGACGACGATGATGCTACAAGTGAAGCTATTCTGGACAATGCTACAGTGACACCACCAGTGAACCCAAATCTAAATGGTGCTTCATCATCAAATGTGGGTAATGATCTGGTTTCTACAGAGAATTTGACTACTCAAACGGGAGTGCAAGTACCTGATTATCCGGAATCTCGGATACATCGGATTCACCCGCTTGAACAGGTTATTGGTGATCCTGGTAGCAGTGTGATGACAAGAGGGCAATTGAGGAATGTTCATGCACCAGAGAATATTGGCAATCTTGCTTTATATGCCAAAATACAAAAATCTGGTTTTCAAAATGACTGGTCTTTCGCTTGTTATGTTTCGCAGGTCGAGCCGCGGACGTACAAGGAAGCTCTTTTGGATGATGCTTGGGTGGAAGCGATGCAAGAAGAGTTGTTGCAATTTCAGAAACTTGGAGTTTGGACGCTAACAGATTTGCCCCCGGGAAGAAAGAAGATAGGAACCAAATGGGTTTTTAAGTGTAAGAAGGATGATAGAGGAGTTATAGTGAGAAACAAAGCTCGTTTGGTTGTACAAGGTTTTCATCAAGTTAAGGGAATCGACTACAATGAAATCTATGCACCTGTTGCACGCTTGGAAGTTATACGAATGTTTCTGGCGTTTGCATCCTGGAAGAAATTCAAGGTGTATCAGATGGACGTAAAGAGCGCATTTCTTTACGGTGTGGTCAAAGAGGAAGTTTACGTAGGTCAACCACCAGGCTTTAAGGATCCTATTCACTGGGATAAGGTCTATGTCTTAAACAAAGCTCTCTACGGGTTGCACCAAGCTCCGAGACAATGGTATGAGGAGCTGAGCACGTATCTTCTCTCGAAAGGATTCAAATGCGGATTGGTAGACTGCACACTGTTCACGAAACGAGCAGGAGATGATTTGCTTCTTGTGCAAATTTATGTTGATGATATTATATTCGGGTCTACTAACGAACTTCTGTGCAGGGAATTTGAAAACGTTATGCAGGAAAAGTTCGAGATGAGTGCAATGGGAGAAATGCAGTTTTTCCTAGGCTTGCAGGTGGAGCAAAGACCAACGGGGATCTTTATTCACCAGACTAAATACGTTTCTGAAGTCTTGAGCCGATTCCAGATGGAAGATTCGAAGCCGATGGATACCCCAATACAACCTAATCACGGGATTGGAGTTGACGCTAAGGGGGAGCTAACTGATCCTTTTACATACAGAGCAATCGTCGGATCTCTGATGTATCTCACTGCCTCTAGACCGGATATAATGTTTGCAACATGTCTTTGTGCACGATATCAATCGAAGCCGAAACAAAGTCATCTTGCAGCTGTCAAGCGTATCCTTAGATATCTGAAGGGTTGTCCATCGAAAGGACTTTGGTACCCTCATGATGATAATTTTGACCTAATCGCTTTTAGTGATGCAGATTGGGGTGGCTGTGACAAAGACAACAAATCCACAACGGCTGGATGCCAGTTTATGGGGAGCAGGCTCGTGACCTGGCAATGCAAGAAACAGACCGCAGTTGCACTATCCACATGTGAAGCAGAATACGTTTCAGCACCGAGCTGCTGCTCACAGGTTCTTTGGATCCAACAACAGATGGTGGACTACGGTTTGCAATTTCTTAAAACCCCTATTTACTGTGATAATGAAGCCGCAATCGCATTAACAAAAGACTTAGTAAATCACTCAAAGGCTAAACATATCTGGATTAAATACCATTTTATCCGTGATTGTTATGCTAAAGAGTTGATCGATATGGTCAAAATCCACACTAATTACCAACGCGCAGATCTTTTTACCAAAGCTTTTGACAAATCCAGATTTGATTATCTTTTAAAAGCTAATGGTATTAAAGAAAAACAAGACTGATCGCCACCTCAGTTTATCGCTTTTTACCTTAATTTTTACTGTTTTTCAAAAATATTCGAAAATCCAAAAACATTGAAAAATTTCAAAATCCATAAAAATTAGAAAATTTCTTTGCTGACTGCTATATCTTCTTCCCTTAGATTAATGCCGTTAGATTTCTGTGAACAAACGATATCTGGGCAGTCACATATTTGAAATGCTCCAGCTTATCCTTGGGAACAGTAAATTCAAAAATTTATAAAAATCAGAAAAACCAAAAATGATTTCCTGAAGAAAAAGGGGAAATTATAGTACATCAGTAGGGATCTGACACATTCTAAGTAATATAATGCTATATAGGGCGTGTGTCTGAGTCTATGCGATGTGCTGATAGGCTTCGTAGACCTATTACTGCGTGCCTGATACATACATATCAAACGAATTGTTGTGTGGATGAACTCCTCATTGGCATATGGTCTTAGTACCGTAATTTCGTTTGATAGGGTATTTGTACAAAACTCAGAGGTTTAAGGTCGTTATGTTATTAGTTGTCTGGGGATAGCCTCTCTGATCTTCTGCTGTAAGTCATTACAGACCTAGATCAGATAGGGTGTCTTTATAAAAGAGCTTTATGCCAAATCCTAAAGTTACCGAATTGAGGAACTTTCCATGTTTTATGATGATCAAAGATTATCTATTACATCGTATTAATCACTGATGCAAATCATGATTAATATCAGTCCTCAACCTAGTAAAGTGCACATGTTACTTTGTTGCATTAATTTGCTGACCTGTATACCTCTGTGCATTATACTTTGTAAATTACAGACGACGAAAGCATAATCACGCTTTACAATGAGTCTTTATGCATTTACGTCTTGATACGGGAGTATGTCGTGTGTGTGGGAACCACAGACAATTTTGTTTATACTATACATAATAGTATCAGTCTAAAGCACTGCATAACAGTCTGCATGTGAGTTTATGTGGATCACAATATCAGTAGTTGCCAGTTCACACATTGTCTTTAATGATAATAAATCAAAAGATCAACGGTGTGATCAGATTTCTCAATAACTGATATGATCCCTTTACCGGAAATCTCAAAACATTTACTGTTTTATCTTTACATTTCTGCATTTTATTTTCTCGTCAAAAATTACAAAACTCAAAAAAAAAAAAAAATTTAGGTGTGTTTTAGCATAAACTTTAGAAAATCCAAAAAGATTTTACATTTCTATCTTATTTTTGATAGCTGATGGTGGTGATGCCGATTTTCTAAACCTTGATGAACCATTTGAGCTTTGTAATATTTTAAATGTGAAAATATGAATGTTGGATGCTTAAAAGTTGAAAAATAATTGGAACGGGACTCGTTTTTGAGATTTGGAAAATTTGTCAAAATTCCAATTTTCGTTCGCCCATTCGTTTGGTCGAACGTGGAATTTTTGTTGCTCTTTCGTATAATTACTTTGGGCGAATGAGAGTGTTCTTGACTAATTTTCACATTCGAACCCTTTTGCCTCATTCGAACCTTTAAATAGGGTCGAAGGAGCCAAAAGCTTCTCATTCGACCGGTGTATTTGGGCGAAGGAGCATGTCTATATATACCATATCTGTCTCATTCGAACCCTTACAAAATTTTTTCAAAAATTCTGAACTAAAGTCCACTTGTTGCCCTGTTGTTTTGCTCCATATCATTGTGTTCGTCTTGTTTTGCTGATCATTTGCACTAGTTTTTATAGGTTAACATCAAGGATTGATCTCTTAATCATTGAGAAAATCCAAAAACTAAGGATTCTAATCCATCAGTTTGATCATTTGATCATCATTTTCATTCGAACCCTACTTTTAAGTAGAAAACACTGATATAATGCTTAATTGATAAAATTGTTGGTTTGGAAACCTTAATCGGTGTCATTACTTGCTTAATGAATCTAAATAACAAGTTAAAAACAACTGATGTTCAGAATTGAAAATTTAAAATGAAGAACAGTTTCCTTCGCACGTTTCGAACGGGGCGAACGTACAAAAACGGGCGAAGGAGTAGATTTTAACTGGGCGAATGTACATTTTTGGGCGAATGAAATGTGTTTGTCAAAAACTTTTCATTCGTACCTTTATAAACTCACATTCGTACCTATAATCTCTCATTCGCACCTCCGTATGGGCGAATGAGAAGTTAAAATACCAAATTTTCAAACTTTGAATATTTTGTCGATTTTTAACATGTTTACTTGTTTTGTTTTGCAGATTGAACCATGTCTGAACAGGAGAAGCCTACTGAACAAGCCGGATCATCTTCACAGGCTGCCAAGAAAGTGACTAAAGAGCTTTTACCGTTCGAGAATGCGCACAACTGTTGTGCATATCTTGGAGACGTTAAGAAGCATACAGAGTTCATAGAGATCATAGAGTTTCTGAAGAGAAGTCGGGTGATAGACGCTATTGCTACACCTGCAATTATCTACCAAGATATGATACAAGAGTTCTGGAATGAAGCGAAGATGGATTTTTGGGAATGTGAATCGTCTTTGGTGAGCAAGATACAAGGACAATTGGTCATTGTATCAGAGAAGGATATCAGAGAAGCCTTGAATCTTCAAGATGAAAAGACTGATCCCAGAGAGCTTAGCTTTATGGAACAAAGAAAGTGCTTTCTAAGGATGAAATACAATGGGCCGATTACTGATGGCTCGTTGCACAAGGGAAAGCTGTGTCCACAATTCAAATACTTGGCACATGTGTTGATTCACGTCTTTGGTTCAGCTGCTGGAGGCTATGATTTGATGAGAAAGAGTATTGTGACATCCGTCACTCTCGTCTTTCAGCTAATTGACAATAATAGTCCTTCAAATATTTCCATTATAGTCCCTATAAGTTTCATCGTTTTCAAATTTATTTTAGAGTGAACTAAAATTTATCGTTAATAGTTATTATGGATCGGGTATTCGTTTTATCAAATGCGTAGGTTGGAACGTAGTCATGTAACTGAAACCGATCGGCCGGATCTTTAAAACAGGCTAATGACTTGTTTTAATCAAACAAACCTATAAATCGAACCCTTGAATCTGTTTCTACATCTATAAACCTCATAAACACATCAGCAAACTTCGAAATATATCCAGAAATCATCTCCAAGTTTCAGTTTTTTTTTTTCGATTAAGAAAGCTTCAATATCGGGTCTTTTCGTTTTCGTAAGTCGTTTATTATTATGCCATATTGTTTATTATTCCTTTCAGATAAAAAGCCCTTTGATTTCGGACCCTAATTGTATCTGAATCGGGCTATTGTTTGATCTAGGGTTAGGGTTCTTAGTCTTGTATTTGGGGAAGAAGATGAGTTGGAAACTAATAGATTTATATTTATTTTTCTGGTTAAAGTCACTAATATAGTTAGTGGTGTAGTGGTTAAGGTTGTGGTGTTGGAGAGGGCAGACCCGGGTTCGAGCCCATGCGTCCCCCACCCTTTTCTCATATTTTTTTTTATTTTTATTTTAAGCATATAATAATCATTTTTAATACATATAAACTTATAATATTCATAATAAATCCATTTTTGCTTCAAAAATTATAAAAATTTAGGAGTAGCTTCTTGATAACTTATAGAAAATTATCATATTTTTTATTTCTGGAAAATATTTTATTTTCGTAATTTTATTATTTAATTTGTTTTAATCATATTTAATTGATAAAAAATTCATTTTTAATGATTTTAATCTCAAACTTTTTGAGAAATTATTTCTAATTATTATGAACTAAAATAAAAATATTTGGTTCAGAAAACATTTATTTTTATTGATTTTCCTATTTTTAGTCATTTAAACATGATTTAATCTCATTAAATCAGTTTTAAATATAAATAAGTTTATATAAATTATGGGAAAATTATTTTAATTTGTTTACATCAGAAGGTATTTAATTTCTATAAAAATAATATTTTTGGTTCATGTCTTGTATTTTTAATCTTATTTATGTTTAATTAGACATAATTAATCATTTATTTATTAATATTATTTAGAAACTATTTTATAAAATACTTTTCTTATAAAATAGAGATAGTCCTATGTTGAAGGTCTTAGTTATTATTTGTTGGATCATGGTGTAACTCATAATTATTTATTTATACATTAATGATTACTATATATTTATTTAATTTAGTTAAAGTAATTACTTAAGTTACTCTGTCTTAATTATTCAAAAAATATTTTTATCTAAATATTCAATTGGTAATAATTATATTACCTAAACCATATTTACAAACTTTGGTATATTATTATTTTATACAACTTTATATTAATTCGACTTATCATAAAAACTCTAATTCCCCAAATCAACTTAGCAAACCCTAATGCCTTAGACCCTAGATACTTTAGACTTTAGACATTTCCTTATTAGTATTCTATTACGTTATAGGTTGAATTCCTCGGAATTCCCATTACTTAGCTCACGACCGCTTAAGTTGGATCGCTTTCGCAAACTGTGAGTATATCTTTCCCCTTTTTCATGTTTTACACTTTTGGGGTGATTCATGTACGCATATTACTTCACTCACTTAATCATGGTTTATTCTATATTCACAATCGCAATTCTTGTATGTGTTTTACTTGTTGATTCGTTGATAGTGTGTACTTATGACCTTAATCATTAACCGCTGGGCGGCCTAGCATAACAATAAATAGTACTTAATTATTGTTATGTGTGAACGATTATTCATCGCCTACTATGAGCGAATACTATATATATGTGACTCTTGATTCATTAAACAAAGGTTTGATTTTGGGTAGCATTTGTACATGGCTTGAACACTAAATTGTAGACAGTATAACACGTGAATTGCGAAACTCTTTTTTTCTACTATATGTATTCAAACAGGGTATGCTCACCAATACAATTTTTGTATTGACCAAAATATTTTCGTACATGTTTCAGGTTATTTTGAGACGCTCCTTTTAAGCTTTCGGATTTATATTTAGATTTTGATTTATTGTATTTCAGTTTAGTTGCCATTTAGAAACGTTGTATTTCATTTCAATGTAATAAATTATTTAATCAATGTATTCAAATTTACACTTTAGTACCATGAGCTATTGAGCAATCGTCACTACGTGACACCTCGATGTTTCCGCCATCGGTTGGGGTGTTACAGATTGGTATCAGAGCCATGGTTATAGGGAATTAGGTTATTAGAATGCCTTTTAGCCTAGTCTATAACTAAGTTTACATTCACGAATCCTCTCGTGTATATTTCTCTTTATTCTTATATTTTGTTTTATGATATTTTCTATAAGATTCTTTCTCGTTATTCTTGCGGTGTTTTGTTTAAAGAAGAACACACTCGTATTTCACAAACTAAACGATATCACCAAGTTAGGAGTGACATCCATACCTTGGTGATTAGTTTCACTTCTCTATATGCTATATATCTTTGGAATATATCTTTGGGATAGGAGTGATATCCACACCTCGAAGAGTATTTCCTCCAAAAAGAAACTTAATCACTAAGCTGGGAGTGATATCCTTAACTTAGTGACTGGTTTCCCTCCACCATAGTTTTCAATTTTTAAATACATCTTTGAGTTAGGAGTGAAATCCACATCTCAAGGATCTATTTCTGTATCTCGTTTTAAATCTCTATGGAAACAATCTCAATGTTTTATGATATTGATATTTATGTTTTGTTGAATTTTCTTAAATATTGGTATTACATACGTTGATTTTGCCATTCACGTCATTTTAAATCTTGGTCTTTTAAAACACATTAGATCTATACATACTTCATGAAATGGTTTCATCTTGCATTCTATAAACTTGTATTGCATATTTTATAAGTCAAATGTAAACCTTTTGTTTTCATATGACATATCCAATATATGTTTTCAGGAGAAACTTACAACTAATAATATGCCTTATAACAATTTTCAAACTCGACATCTCGCAAACACATTAAAATGTGTACCTACGAAATATTTTCAAGTGAACCTGTTTTGAATCTAAAACACTCTTCGATTTCTAAAAAAAATTATTCTCATGCATCACTACTATTCTTTCAACAATATCACAAAGTCGAGTAAACTGCGAAAATTTACCTTTTACACTTATACTCTTTCAGTTGCAAAACTTTTGGTTTAACAAAACAATGGACATATCTTTTTATCAGAATGTTGCTAAATGTCTTTTATAGTATAACGCATATATGTAAAATTACTAAATTTTAACTCGCATCAGTAGGCTATACACCTGTACCGTGCACTTTTGTTTACAGTAAATTTCATTATTTTCTTCTTACACCATTTTATTTATAGCCATGTTCGCGTGCTATCCTATTTATGATTATTCTAGCATATTTCTTTTATCGGGGGTTTTTCTTACACACTATTTGCAGTTACTCTTGCACTATTTATTAGTTGTTATTCTTACACCACTGATTTTGAACTTTGGTTCAACTCGATTACTTTCATTTTGTGCAATTGCGCGATTTACTCGATTTATATTATACTATTCTTTCAATCGAAATTTTATGCTATACTTATATACTTATATGAACGCATATATGGTATGCATATTTTTTTTTCCTGTTTTGAGCAAAACCCTGTTATACATACATTATTTTTGTTCATCATCATGGCCAACGAAAATACTAATTGATAACTCGTATGAGATCTAAGCCAGTGCCCATGTACGACTCGAATTAGAGTATTTCTTTAATCCGAGGGGATCGGTGTAAACCTCAGAGTTTATCAATATGAGTGTTTAGAGCCAACGATATGAACAAAAGTTACCGGTTAAGGGAAAACCCGAAAAGGGAAGAACCTCTAACCATGTCTTATACTTACATGTTATTCTCATTACGGTTAAAGGGAAAACCCGAAAGGGAAGGACCTCTAACCATGTCATGATTAAACATTATTTCATTACAGTGGCTATTACATATTGGTTGCACACATTTATTTCTTGTTAAGGTTATGGAAAAGCATAACACCTTAGTGTAAGGTAAATCGGTGATTACGGTCCGGAACGCAATCATGGGTTTACAGGTACATGAGGGTGGTGTGTAATTCTATTTAGGCTATTGGTAGACAATCAGTACGAGTCCAAAGTATCGGGAGTGTGGTGGGTTAGCTGCGGTACACCCTATATATAAGCATAAACGATACTGCGGGAACGGACTAGGAGTTTGACCAAGAACCTACCCATTACTACATCTTCATTAGATCATTGACTAATAGCTAGCATTTTCGATAGGAACATTTTTTTTACCTCTACTGAAAAACGTAAACTTTGTATACTCTTACACTCTCTGCTAGTCGAAATCCTGGTGCATGTTCTTAATAAAGTTCGGACAGAAACTTTTCTAAAGTAGGGGAGACTACCTTCATTAGTACCTCTGCCCCTCACCCGTTACACATTCCCAAAACTTTTCTCATTTAAATTCTCAACTTTCTAACTTTGAGTTAACTGTCAAATATTTGGACGCTTTTACTTTGGGTATTAGACAACTATTTTAAACTTTGTCGGATCATAAATGATGGAATTTTCTTTTAAAAGCATAGTTGACTTTTACAACGCCTTTTGTTTCATAGTAGCCTCCACTTGAAAAGAATTTCGAGACGAAATTTTCTAAAGTAGGGGAGACTGTGACATCCGTCACCCTCGTCTTTCAGCTAATTGACAATAATAGTCCTTCAAATATTTCCATTATAGTCCCTATAAGTTTCGTCGTTTTCAAATTTATTTTAGAGTGAACTAAAATTTATCGTTAATAGTTATTATGGATCGGGTATGCGTTTTATCAAATGCGTATGTTGGAATGTAGTCGTAAAAGATTCTATAGAAATACATAACTTAGTTTAAAAAAAAAATAAGTTTTAAAGTTAGTTAACTTAACTTGGTTAAGTTTTTGTAAAGGAAAAACTAACTAAGTTTACAATAAAAAGTAACTAGGTTAAGTGATGAGGGGCTAATGTTGTCAAAAAGGAAAATTGCATTTGAAAAAAAAAACACCAGCCATCATCCACGTTCTTTTTCCGGCGGATTAAAATTCCGGCCGGCGATTCTTTTCCGGCGAGCCTCAACTCGCGCGTTTAATGGTCTGTTTCAACTTCTACTTATCCCAAACGTTTTCTCCATCATTGTACATTGAATTCCTATCATTATGACGAGCATTAACGTGGTTTTAAGGGTCTTTTTAAGTCATGTAACTGAAACCGATCGGCCGGATCTTTAAAACAGGCTAATGACTTGTTTTAATCAAACAAACCTATAAATCGAACCCTTGAATCTGTTTCTACATCTATAAACCTCATAAACACATCAGCAAACTTCGAAATATATCCAGAAATCATCTCCAAGTTTCAGTTTTTTTTCGATTAACAAAGCTTCAATATCGGATCTTTTCGTTTTCGTAAGTCGTTTATTATTATGCCACATTGTTTATTATTCCTTTCAGATAAGAAGCCCTTTGATTTTGGACCCTAATTGTATCTGAATCGGGCTATTGTTTGATCTAGGGTTAGGGTTCTTAGGCTTGTATTTGGGGAAGAAGATGAGTTGGAAACTAATAGATTTATATTTATTTTTCTGGTTAAAGTCACTAATATGGTTAGTGGTGTAGTGGTTAAGGTTGTGGTGTTGGAGAGGGCAGACCCGGGTTCGAGCCCAGGCGTCCCCCACCCTTTTCTCAGATTTTTTTTTATTTTTCTTTTAAGCATATAATAATCATTTTTAATACATATAAACTTATAATATTCATAATAAATCCATTTTTGCTCCAAAAATTATAAAAATTTAGGAGTAGCTTCTTGATAACTTATAGAAAATTATCATATTTTTTATTTCTGGAAAATATTTTATTTTCGTAATTTTTATTATTTAATTTGTTTTAATCATATTTAATTGATAAAAAAATTCATTATTAATGATTTTAATCTCAAACTTTTTGAGAAATTATTTCTAATTATTATGAACTAAAATAAAAATATTTGGTTCAGAAAACATTTATTTTTATTGATTTTCCTAGTTTTAGTCATTTAAACATGATTTAATCTCATTAAATCAGTTTTAAATATAAATAAGTTTATATAAATTATGGGAAAATTATTTTAATTTGTTTACATCAGAAGGTATTTAATTTCTATAAAAATAATATTTTTGGTTCATGTCTTGTATTTTTAATCTTATTTATGTTTAATTAGACATAATTAATCATTTATTTATTAATATTATTTAGAAACTATTTTATAAAATACTTTTCTTATAAAATAGAGATAGTCCTATGTTGAAGGTCTTAGTTATTATTTGTTGGATCATGGTGTAACTCATAATTATTTATTTATACATTGATGATTACTATATATTTATTTAATTTAGTTAAAGTAATTACTTAAGTTACTTTGTCTTAATTATTCAAAAAATATTTTTATCTAAATATTCAATTGGTAATAATTATATTACCTAAACCATATTTACAAACTTTGGTATATTATTATTTTATACAACTTTATATTAATTCGACTTATCATAAAAACTATAATTCCCCAAATCAACTTAGCAAACCCTAATGCCTTAGACCCTAGATACTTTAGACTTTAGACATTTCCATATTAGTATTCTATTACGTTATAGGTTGAATTCCTCGGAATTCCCATTACTTAGCTCACGACCGCTTAAGTTGGATCGCTTTCGCAAACTGTGAGTATATCTTCCCCTTTTTCATGTTTTACACTTTTAGGGTGATTCATGTACACATATTACTTCACTCACTTAATCATGGTTTATTCTATATTCACAATCGCAATTCTTGTATGTGTTTTACTTGTTGATTCGTTGATAGTGTGTACTTATGACCTTAATCATTAACCGCTGGGCGGCCTAGCATAACAATAAATAGTACTTAATTATTGTTATGTGTGAACGATTATTCATCGCCTAATATGAGCGAATACTATATATATGTGACTCTTGATTCATTAAACAAAGGTTTGATTTTGGGTAGCATTTGTACATGGCTTGAACACTAAATTGTAGACAGTATAACACGTGAATTGCGAAACTCTTTTTTTCTCTATATGTATTCAAACAGGGTATGCTCACCAATACAATTTTTGTATTGACCAAAATATTTTCGTACATGTTTCAGGTTATTTTGAGACGCTCCTTTTAAGCTTTCGGATTTATATTTAGATTTTGATTTATTGTATTTCAGTTTAGTTGCCATTTAGAAACGTTGTATTTCATTTCAGTGTAATAAATTATTTAATCAATGTATTCAAATTTACACTTTAGTACCATGAGCTATTGAGCAATCGTCACTACGTGACAACTCGATGTTTCCGCCATCGGTTGGGGTGTTACAAGTATCAGCTCAATGATGGTAGCATTGATATTGAACAAACCGTTCAATGTATCAGGGATGTTGATGGAACATCTGTTGGAACCTGTCAATGGCACGAGGAATCTGAAGTTTTTGCTGTATCCTCGATTCCTTCAGATGGTATTTGATCACAAATATAAAAAGTTGAAGAGGGATCCAAAACACATTGTAGTTCAAGAACATATGTCCATCAATACACTAGCAAGAATGAAAGCTTATAAAGGCTTGTCATTGGATGAACGTCCACCTGTTAGACGTTTATTTGGACATTTGGCGAGGATTGATTATGCAGATCCAGGTGAAGGTCTAGTGAGACATGCTAACAGTGATTCAGACGAAGACAATCCATTACATCATGTTGATCCAGATGCTAAGCGAAAGCGACAGGTTGTTAATGTGGGAGCAAAGAAGGGAAAAGAGAAAGAAATCAGGATTGAGGTTGTTCCTGAATCTGCTAAGAAGAAGAGTACACAGATAAGGAATAAGACAATGGCTAAGAAAGGATTGCACATTGTTGATGAGGCGTCGATTGATTCTGAAGAGACGCAGGAAGATGAACACTGGGATTCAGAGACTGAAACGTTGAAGACTACCACGCCTAAGGCCACTGTGGATGGTGAGTCTGCAAGTTTGAACAGAGCTGTAGAGGAGCAGAGAATGAATAGCCCTATTCGATTGGATGAAGAGGATGAGGGTTTAGGTCTGGGAGCAGGAGACTTTCCTGGTTCGCCAGTTCAGGGGGAGAAACCAAAGAAGCCCCAGTTCAAGAAGAAAGAGAAGGTTGTAAAGCCTGCAGTGAAGAGAGCTAGAGAGATTGAAACATTGATAGCAGGAAAGAAGTTGCCACCTGCTTCTAGCTCAAAATCTCCAGTTGCTGCTCAAGCCTCAAAGAAGCAGAAAACGACAGATACTTCAGGTACTGAATAGGGAGCTGATATACCTGTTGATGCCTTCAACGAAGCATTAGATAACGTACTGAAGAAGATGAGGAAGGGTAAACTGCCAGAGGTTGCTGAAGTTTCCACTAAAAAGGTTACAGTAGATAGTGATGTGATGGATACTGTTAACCGGAGACTTACTGAAATGATGAATCTTATAAACAAACAGCAGACTGAGATTGCCCAATTAAGACAAAACGACTCAAAGATGTTGGATGTAGTGGTTACATCACATGAGAATAATGAGGATTTGAAAAAGAAGATCAAAAAGTTGCAAAAGGATAATAAGAAGTTGTTGAAACATGAGCAGAGAAACACCAGACGGATTATAGCTTTGAAGGGAGAAAACAAGAAGCTGAAAGAGAGTAACAAAAACATGGATAATCTGATCAAAGATTTATACTCTCGGGCTCCTCAGCTGAAAGAAGGTGAAAAAGATAAAGAGCTTGAAGAGGAGCAGGTTGATTTTGAACTATCTGACGATGATGAGGAGGATGATGAAGATCTTGATGAAGATGCTGGTAAAGCTCCTAAAAAGAAGAAGGATGATGATGATGATGGTTCAAATGATGAATCTGGTGATGATAACAGCTCTGCATCTGATGATGATGATGATGACAATGATGATGACGATACAGACAGATATAAGTATGAGAAGAGAGAATCTGGAAAAGAAGGAGAATCTAGTTCGAAAGCCCCTGGAGGATCAATGGATGATGATACGATCTTCTGGAATGAAAAGCTGAAGTCTATGTCTGAAGCTGATAAGCAGATGTATCGCCAGATGCTTACTGATCGAGTCTGGACGATTGACATGACCAGCAGATTTTCTGAGATCATTGAATCTCATGACAGGGTGTTTGAATTGGAGTATGATGATCCAGATTTGGAAGATGGTGAAGTCTCGGCGGCGATGGCAAAAGAGATCTTTGAAGGTTTAGCGAAACAGGTTGGAAAAACAGTTGAAGAATTGTTAGCTGATAACCAGATTCCTGATCTACCCGAAAAGGAAGCTGGAGATCATTCTGATGATTGTGACATACCTGGTTTCGAGGACATAGAAGTTGAAGATGTGACAAGTGAAGAGTATCCAGAATATTTTAAAAGAGACAAGGATTCTGGATTTACTGCTTTTACTGATGAATTGTTAAAGGAAGCCGAGAGACGTGCAAAAGAGAAGAGTGATATGTTTGTTGATGAAATATTCAGAGGGCATGAGAAACCGTATATCAGACAATCCGATAGTTTGAAAGAGTTGATGAGGGAATTAAAAGAGAAAGAGGCGAATCGTCCTAAAGCTGAGATTCAGGGTAGCTTCTATAAATTCCACAACGATATGTTCAAAGGAAAAGCGTTGGGTTGGAAATTTATAAAGCAACTGAAGTGTGTAGCAGTGAAGTGGGAGAAGGGGATCCTATACTTTGATAGATTTCATGATTTGAAGACTCTCCCATACTGGGCCATTCGTGATATTTGTCGTCACAAGATGACTGGAACGACAAATGATCAGATTGCTTACTTTGCTGAGAAGATGGCTAGAGAGAGCAAGACGAAGTGGAATCTCTTTGAACCTCAATATCCTAAAAGGATTGTTCACAAGAAAACCATTGACGATATAACTGGTTTGCCCAAGGTAACTTTAAAGTACAAACCACCAAAAGTGTTGAGGCACATTCCATTGCTGCAGATTCCTCAACATTTTGCTAAAGACTTTATCTGGTGGTACTATGATTGGAAGATTGCAGAAGCTGTAATAGTTTTGAAGGATGGTGAAAAGAGTTTCAAGAAAATACACATTTTTGATCCCATGTGGTTGGTTAATTGTTCACATGAGGACATCATAATGTTGTATTACAATCCTATTTTTAGCGATGTTAAGGATGCTTAACAAGCTAGTAAATACCAGAGAGTGGTATTTCTGTGTTTTGCTCATGATATCAACGCCGGATGCGACTATGATAAAAAGCTCGGCAAGTTTGTTAAAGCTCAAGAGGTTCCTGAAGCGAAAAAGAAAAAGCCGAAGCAAGTGTTTGAGAAGGTGATGACGTTGGAAGAAAAGAAAATTTTGAGGATCAAGTTGATGAACAAAAGAATGGATGAGGAACGAAGACTTAAACAATCCAAGCAATAGTCGAGGGGGAGTTTGTAGATGCATTTATGCGACTAATTCTTTGGATTTACAATAAACATATGTTAATGTTTTGAGTCGAATGGGCGAAGGAGTATTATTGTGGGCGAAGGAAGAAAATGATAGGTGCGAAGGAGAAAGATCATACGAAGGAGAGACAGGAGGCGAAGGTAGAATTAGAATGTTATGTATTTCTTGGTTCGACCGGTTAGATTGGTCGAATGTGCACATTCGCACCTACGTGATGGGCGAATGTCCAGCCTATAAATAGGTCAAGCTCATTTTTTGAATGTAAGTTCAGTCATTATTGTTCCCTCCAATTTTCAGTGTCTCTCTAGAGTGCTTTGTTAAGCTTAATTCACGTTGTGTCTTTAATGTTTTGATCATATTAACGTGTAATTGAGTTGTTTATTAATGAGAAAAGCTTTGAATGATGATTTGTTTGTTTTGATCTGATTGATTATCATTTTGTGATTGGTTTAGGGTTTCCGCACCTAAATCAAACTTGTTTGATCATTTCTTTGTAGATTTATTGATCCTTTAGCACATACACACAGGTCCGAACCTGTCGTGCGAGGCTAGCAGACCCTCGGGTCATGTTTTGAGTGGTTTTTATGCAATTTTGATAATTAGTGCAGAAAACGGATGCTATAGTCATTTTATATAGTAATCGTTTAAAAGACGCGTTTAAAATCGATTTACGTTTCCGGCAGTTACACTTACTAATTCAAATTAAAACACATTAAAATGCTTGTTAGGAATCGTTTTTATGATGGAAATTCATTGAACTTTCATGGAGAAACGTACGGGGTTCGATTAATAGCACTAAAACGCGTTAATGAAGGATGTTAATTATCGTCGAAGCCTTAGCCGGAATCGGACGCCGCCGGCGAGGATTCCTGGCCAGAAAACAGTGGAAACAGGAGGGAGGAAAAGTTGATTTGAAATTTTCAATAATTGGCAAAAATGGTCCTTCACAATTAACTTAGTTAGTTTTATTATAACATGGTTAGTTTCCCCTTTATAAAAACTTAACTTGGTTAACTAATTTAACTTAAAAGTTCTTAACAACTTTTTAAAACTTGATTTTTTTTTATAGAATCCTTTACGAATACGTTTCAACATACGCGTTTGATTAACACTTATACCCGATCCATACCAACTATAAATGATAAATTTTTTTTGTTCGCTTTAAAATTAAATTTGAAAACGACGAACTTACAGGGACTATAATGGAAATATTTTGAGGACTATTATTATCAATGAGATGAAAGACGAGGGTGACGGATGTCACACCTTCACACCCATTTTAGGCTTAAAATATGTTTGTTTTGAGGTGTAATCAGAGTTCACGAAGTTTAACAAGGAGCTACACATTAAAACCCAAGTTAATCCACATCATTTGCACTTGGGAAATCTTCCCTAACTTGTCTAGTGGTAAAACCTAAATCTCTATTTGATTTTTCATGTACATATGCCTATGTTATGCAAGATGGTTCACCAAATGAGATGCTACTTAGGTTTTGTTAAAACAAGATATATAATTGTTAAAGTGGGTTTAAAATGAGGTAAACAAGTGTGTATATTTGGCCGTGGGGTGTTGGTAGTGTGTGTGCGCGTTTGTTTTGCAAGTTTAAGATGTGCATGAAGGCTCGAAAGTGTCTGCAAAAGGGTCACCTTGCGTTCTTGGCACATGTATTGGAGAAGAAGCCCACATAATGGAAGCTTGAAGATATCTCTTTCGTGAGGGAATTTCCAGAAGTCTTTTCCGAAGACTTGCTTGGATTGCCCCTACTACGACAAGTCGAGTTTCTTATCGACTTGGTCCCCGAAGAATTGTTAGACAAGGGATATATCCGATCGAGTTTATCGCCTTAAGAAGCCCCATTCTTGCTAGTGAAGATGAAAGATGGAATCTTTCGGATGTGTATAGACTACGAGAGTTGAACAAGCTTACTATTAAGAATCAACATCCATTATCGAGGATTGATGATTTGTTCGACCAGTTTCATGGTTCCAGCTTCTACTCAAAGACTGATTTGAGGTCTGGTTATCATCAGTTGCGGATTCAAGAAAAAGATATAAATCTAAGACGACGTTTAGAACTCGTTATGTCCGAGTAACCGCCTCCTGTACTTTTTTTCATTCCACTCCCTCTTTGACCCACCCTGACCACCGCCACTCACCATCAATTTTGTTCATTCGTCTTTTCTAGCTTACCAAACAACGGAAAATAATGATTCATTCAATTTCCATATATGGTAATTAAGCGGTATACGTAATAATAATGATTCATTTCATTCATTTCTTAATTATAATACCTCGTCATTCCATTTTGTTATCCATTTCATTACCGCTTAAAAAAAAGGAGAAAAAAAAAAGAAGATGAAAGAAGAAGTAATTGTTGGGCTTTGTTTAGTTAATCCAGCCCAAGAGAAAAAAAAAGAGGAGGGTTGAGGGTTGAGGGTTGCAAAACAACTAAAGAAAGAGGAATAAAAAAGCAGAGCGACGACCAATTACTGGCATCCATACCAAACCACCCAGAGAGAGAGAGAGAGAGAAATGGGGAAAGCGTTAGGACCGACAGGGGAGTTTTTCCGGCGAAGGGATGAGTGGAGGAAGCATCCGATGCTCACCAACCAGTTCCGTCACGCCACCCCTGGCCTCGGAATAGCCCTCGTTGCCTTTGGTGTCTACGTCGTTGGTGAAATGGCCTACAACAAGATCTATGCTCCTTCCCCATCATCTTCTCACTCTCACTGACAGACAGGTCTATTTCCCCCTTGTTTTCATTTCTAGGGTTTTCTAATTGTTATTGTTAATATGATTAATTCATTCACTTGCTGGTTGGGATCTATGTTTGTAAAGCTGAATCTTGAGTAACTTATATTGTTGATTGATTTCAGTTAATTGGTGGATATTTATATCTGAATCAAATTTCTATGCAAAATAAAAACTTGATCATTACTTGCACTAAGAATCTTAAGACACCAACTTATAATAATAATAATAATACTCAAAATGACAAGGTTTGTTTAAGGTCCAGCATTCTTGTGAAACTTGATGCAGCAGCAGCATAATTGATAATTTTAATTACAAATACAGCCCTACAGACACTTAATGACAGAATATACTTTAATAATATTTTACATCCTATGATCAAGGCCTCAAGGCGAAATTACAAAATAATTAGTATATATATATATATATATCTTATAAAAAACTTAATACTAACTAATTTCATAATACTAAATGATCAAAAGTTCATATAAAAAAGTAATGGAATGCTTGAAATTGACACAAAACATCAAAAACAAACATAAAAAATCCCTTGAGGCTTACCAAAGGCACAGTTTTTGTTACCAACTCAGCCCTATGAGGTGCACATACAAAATAACACCCTGAGGCGACTCGTTTTCCTACCGAATCGCCTCCTCAACTGTTTTTTTAAACCATGCTTATGAATTTATCAGGTAAAGAAACATGACCATGGTTGAAAATGATCCAAAATTTGGAACAAACCATGTTGCTTGAAGGTTCATGCTTAGCAAAACTATCTTAGTTCATTTTCCCGTAGCATGAATCTCAAAAATGTATATTCGGATACGTGATGTGGTCTCATTAAGATAAACAACCAAGATAGTTTTGTTTTGCATGAAATCTCAGTTGCCAAGTTTTTTTTCAACATTTAGATCGTTTTGTCCTTACTAGGCTATTAATTAGTAGGCCAAGTTTTCTTATGGGACGGGTCACCCATGGAAGTTAACCAATTTAGAGTCATTTTTTGCTGTTGGTGTTTCGACTGCAGCAAGTACTGATGCAACCTATTTAGAATCTTTTACTGTTAGTTCTACTGCTTCAAGTTTCAACGATTGTTTCTTTCAACTTGGTGTAATTGCACTCATTCGAACTATTACGTGTTGATTTGTCATATTGCAGAGGAAGTTGATTTTGAATTCTGGGATGCTCAAATTTTTTTTTGACTATATGTTTAGTGAAGTGACATTTTTAGTTTAATAAAGGTGTGTTTTGAAATATTTTATGACTTGTATAGATTATGAATTATGAGCATGGATCTCTCTGGTGAGGGATTTTTTGTATTTTGACCCGATCTTCTTAGTGCAATTAAATTTTGGGACAAATTACAATTTTTCTAATTCATCTATGGGGATCATAATGTTGAGCTGAGTTGTTAGGTAGTTTATGTATGTTTTCATACCATTATGGACCATCATTACTCGTAGTCCAGGATTTTTAGTAATCAGATTCGCATATACTCTTCTTTTTCTGTTTTAGATCCAGTAACCTTATTATTCAATTGGGTCCGTCCGGATAGTGAAACAGAGCTTGGATAAAGTTGTCCAACTATCATGTTTGGTCTTGCATGTTCTGATTTCTGATATTTTGTTCATGTTTGATCTCAGATGCTGCTGTGAAGAATGATGATGACGATGCAGATTGTTTCTTGTTTACTGTTTATGCTCGTCTCTTGAATAAATTGACAAGGATTTTATGGAATTGTAACAAAACACTACAATTGTTGTTTGATGCTGCTGCATACCAGTGTTATGTTTGTTGTTGCCTTACGTAAAGCTGATTTTTTTTTTGTCAACCTCTACCAACCTAGTTTCCACCTCTGCCTCACCGGCTCACCCCCATACTATGGCTCCAGGGCATTTACATGAACATCCCATTCTCCATCTTCGTCTATCAAATTAAGCTAAAAGTCACATCTTGTAATATTTTTATACCTTTATCATTACATTTTTTCTCTCCTCCACTCATAACCACTTTCAAAAAAATATTAATAATTTTTGATGGGTGAACATTAGCTTTTTAAATATACAGATAAATACCAACATTTCTTCCTCTTCCACTTACAATCCCTTAAACCCATTTTTTAAATACGAATAATAAACTCACAAAATATAGTGAATGGGATGTGAGTGCTCTCACCTAGGGGTGAGCAAATGCAAGAAACCGGACTGACCTGTGTAAAACCCGACTTGACCCAAGAACCAAAACCATATGAAAAAGGGAACCGAAGACTGGACCTACGTACTCATCTCGGGTATCATATGAAACTTGGAATCAAAGTAGTTAAAGTAATACTATTAATATGTGACATACTAATATATATTAAATTAAATAATCTCCCATTGGAAATTGGAAGTAATTAAATAAAAAATAAAATGTTGAAAACCCTAATGAACTATCGAATACAAAAAAATGAGCATGTTACCGAATGTTCACGAACATAAATGAACGAACGTAACATCTGTTCATGTTTGTTTGTTTAACTAAATGAACAGAATTTCTTGTTTGTGTTGGTTCATTTATTAAACGAATAAAATAAAAACAAATGGCCAAACATACATTTAGGACGTTTAAGTTGTTTTAGACCCAAAATTGATTTTCCACTTCCAGGGGCGGCTAGTATTAATGGCGGCAAAGGCAACTAAAAACCGGTCAGATCCTAATGGAATGTTCTCTGGAATGTTGGTCTTCCTGGTGGATAAGGGCGTCCAGAGACGTCGTCTACAGGTAAGGTTTTCCTCTTCTCAGTCTGTTGATATTCCTCCAGGCAGGGCAGGGCAGGTGGTTTATTATATTATAAATAAATTTGTTTTTATGATGAAGAAGATATGGAAGCAAAAGCTAGTGCAGATGGGAGCAATCGTAGCTGAAGGTTTGTCTCGCAATGTGACCCACGTTTTCGCAGCTGATTCCGACTCACTTGCCCACAAATTTACCCCCAAACTATTACACCGCTTCAAAGGGGTACTTACTTCACCACTAATCTAATCTTTACAAGTAGATATAAAATAATCAAATCGCAACGTCCTTGTTTATAAAAGTAAAACAAAAATTTAGTGTATTGTATTGTATTGTATTGTAGAACCCCACCCCAATCAATAAACATTTCAAATGTATCTGTGATGTGTGAATGCATGTAGTCTGTCATAAAATCCTATTGATATTGACCTCTTCAATGGATCATTTATGATCAAGTCTGAAGAGGTGGTATAATTGAATTGTACAACTCAAAGGTTTCTGTTGGGTATCTACTCTACAAATTACCTCCCTCCTTGAGTAATTAAATAAGGGATTGCTTGATGATAATAATAATATTCCTGTTTTAAACATTGGGCCAATTCTTTTGCCTATTGCGGTTAGGAAACAGCCAATAACAGATGCTTATAATAATAATAATAATAATATTCAGGCCGTTCTTCTTAATCAGTGGTTGGAGGACAGCTTGAGGTTAGGAGAGAAACTTAACGAAGAATCCTATAAAATACAGTTGACTTCTTCAAACAACTCATCTACTGTTGAACCTGCTGATGGCTCAAAATCTAGTGATAATCAGTTACACCCTTTTAAAAAGCTAAAAACCTCTCCTGACAAGTCAGAAAGTTCTACCAAGGATAAATCGTCAAATGCTACAGGCAGCAGTGTTGCACACCCTTCTTCAAGTAATAGTCCGGTCGGTCAACAGAGTTCTGTAACTCAGATTAACGCACACGAGGAGGCTTCCTTGCCTTATCATCCTCCTGATTTGAATAAAAATATTACTCAAATATTTGGCAAGCTTATCAATATATATAGAGGTAAATTCGTTTGTCTTTAATTTAATTAACCACACCATTGTGCAGATTTCATGAGTGGTTTAGGTGTACTTTCTCATGTGACTAAAATTGTCAGCTTTGGGTGATGATCGGAGGTCCTTCAGTTATTACAAGGCAATTCCTGTTATTGAAAGATTGCCGTTTCAAATTGAAAGCGTAGATCAAGTGAAAGACTTACCTGCTATTGGGAAGTCAATGCAGGATCATGTAAGTAGATATTATTTATAAAACATTGCATTTTCTGTGACTTGCTATCTTCCATATGCATAGTTAAGGTGATAGAAGGTTTGCTATTCTTGTATTTCATTTGTTTTTTTTTCTTTTTAATCTAAATAGATAATGTTTATTTTGCAATGGTTTGAGTTTTCTGACCCTCAAAACACACACCATTAGCATGGAAGTTTGTATCCAAGCAATACACATTTCGATCACAAATGAAATTGTTTCTGATATTAGATGAGGAAAAAAATATTATATTTGTCACTATACCATTGTGTGTTTATGTGATAATTAAAACTGCATTTTTATGAAATAACCTAGTAATCTGTTTTCTGTCCATATCTCCTGGCCTATGTATTTTAAAATTGAGGAAAAACATTCTTAATCATGGTTACTGTGTATTATTATGTTCTGATGCGTGCTCCTGTATTTTAGATACATGAGATCGTGACGACTGGGAAATTGTCCAAGTTGGAACACTTTGAGAGTGACGAAAAGGTAGGTTTTGCAAAGTATATACTATATTATTTAACTTTACTAATAGTAATCCCAACATTTATTTTTCTGTTACCGTCATAAATTTAGGATCTGAAAGTAAATAACTAGCATTTTGTTTATGTGTTAACTATGTGAATTCACAAATGTTTCATTTTTTTGATTGGTTGTACTTGCTCCAGGTACGGACAATTAGCTTGTTTGGGGAAGTATGGGGTGTTGGTCCAGCTACTGCACTGAAACTATATGAAAGAGGACACAGGAGCCTGGACGATTTGAAAAATGATGCCACACTCACAAATTCACAACGGTTAGGGTTGAAATACTTTGAAGACATCAGAACAAGGATACCACGTGATGAGGTATGTATATCATGGTTTCTATTCCCATCATATCGGAAGAACATAGAGGTGGCGAAATTGCATGTTATCTTCATATTTGTTGACTTTTAAAACTAATTAATGTGTGAAATATGATCTAGGTGGTTTTATGCTTAAAAAAATACATTCGGGTGACTTTTGACACGCTTTTTATGTTACCCCTTAAAGAACATAACCCAACTCAACCTGTTCATTTGTAAACATCAAAAGTGCCACCTGTAGAAAAGTGGTTAATGATATGAACTCTAGTTGATATACGTAGGTGCAAGAGATGGAACACTTGCTACAGAGAGCTGCAGAAGATATCTTACCTGGAGTAAGTATTCTTTCTTTGATTATTATGGGACTCTAGCCTAAAATATGCCTTATATTTTAATATATGGCTTTTTAACATGTTACCAGATGTTAGCGATTATTTTTTTCTTTTTTGGAATTCAATATATTAATATATCTTGGCTTCCTGAGATAGCCAAACTTCTTGAGCATAAATTTTGTTCCACTTAGATGACCACTAAGTTTCGACTATTTAAAGAATAAAGAGAGAGCAACTTCAAATGAATAAACCATCACTAAAAATGGTGTGTTAAAGTTCATAAAGAAATAAACCGATCGCTATTTTGTCATTGCACGCTTTGCCATTTGTCAGATAGTTGTTTCAACTGGTATAAGCTATAATGTTCAATTTTTTGGATGAGGACTTTTACCTGGAAATTCTAATGTTCTTCATTTTGGATCTAGTCTATTGTAACACTAAAAATTGAATTATTTGTATTATTATCGATAGAGAATGTTAATATAATTGAATATGTAATTTAGTGAGGATAGCTATCAAAATTTAATGAGCATCCAAACTTAAACTCTTGTTATGCAGTTAAAGTCAACATTATTATGTTTTATAGTCTCATGATATACTTGGTCATTATAATTCTATTGTATATATTGCCATGGTAGAAAAGCCCTTTAGATAGATTCACAACCAAAATTTATATGTAACAGACTAACAGTCCTTGAAATGTTAGGACACACAGTGGGTGTATGCTACACGCAATGAATTCAGTTTCAGGTTTGGGTTGGGCCCAAACAGGTTCCAAGGTGGAACTGAACCAGATCACTAGGGAACCAGTTTAAATTGGTGCACTTCTCGGTTCCTTTTTTTTTTTTTTTTTTTTCGGTTTTGGTTTGGTCTGGTCTGGTCTGGGTCTGGGTCTGTCCTAACTCTTACTAGAGAATCCGTACTAGAAGTTGATAACCATTCAACCTTCTGTATCTACACGAGCGCAGATCATTCATAGCAATTTCCATGGACACAGCTGTGTCCTATTTTCGTAATATGCTGCAACTGAATAAGATTACGTAAGTTCATATATGTAAGCAAAAATAAGATAACAAAGTAATCACAGTTATCCTATAGTAATAAAAGAACCAAACAACAATCACCTAAGGTTATTATTAATCATTATCTTATCTGAAAACATTGTTTGAGTTACTAATGGATGTGTATTTATACTGCAGGTGAGTGTTGTGTGTGGAGGATCATTCAGACGCGGAAAGGCCACCTGTGGGGATATGGACATTATAATTACACATCCTGATGGAAAAAGGTGATATATCTAGACTAATATTGTTTACTTTATATAAAACTTGCATTGAGAATGCATTTGTTTTAGTGGATGCATTTAGAACTTTTTTTTTCTCTCTTTGGTTATAAGTTGACAGCCTTAAGTTAAACTAATCGTAAACCCAGGAAAAATTATAATAAAATAAAAATATTTCTGGTTTGTTCAGTTCTAAAATGGTATTGCCTTTGGCTTTGCAAGTTAGCTGCTAAAAAATAAATAAATTATGTATAGGTGACTGTGACTGGGTGACCTAGTGCTTCGGATTCTGTAGGGGTAGACATATTTTTATAGTAGGAAAGGAAACGATTTCTCAACATGGAAGATACGCTGAGCGATATTATTGTTCAAGCTAAATATTAAATATTAATCTATTTTTTGTTCTTTTTGTTCCAATTATTATTGTCCATGGTCTTAAAAACTGAATGAAATCGTTCTACAGCCATATAGGTTTTCTATCCAAGTATGTAAATCATTTGAAAGACATGAACTTTTTGAGAGAGGATTTGGTCTTCAGTATTCACAGCGAGCAGGTAATTCTTATTGCCGCATTAAATTGTATTATATGTGTGTGTGTGTGCGCGCGCGTGTTTTCTTCCCTAGATGGGGTTGTTATAGAAATTCGAATTACCAAAACATAAACTTACTATTTCGTGATTAAGAAAAGCAGAATCTGAAAAATTGTTTCTTTTCAATGATTTATGCTGGAAGATGGTTTTATTTTCTAACATTTATCGGTGCAGGGTACTGATTCTGGGGTTGATACATACTTTGGCCTTTGCACATATCCTGGTCGTGAGCTCCGGCATCGCATTGATTTAAAGGTATAATGCTCGTACTTTCTACTATGAAGTATCGATAATTAGTGGTTCATACACAATGTTGGTCCCTTCATAGAGACATGTTGTGTTACAAACGCTTTTATGTATTTCAAACATTTTGAAATACTGTTTCTTTTTCATCTTGTAGGTGTACCCAAAGGATATATATCCGTTTGGGCTAATACATTGGACGGGGAATGATGTGGTGAACAGAAGGTACATCGGTTTTATTTCCCATGATACATAATTATCTCGAAAACATTTGACTTTTTTGTGAATTATATTTCCACATTATAATAAGATAATATGAACCATGATCTGGATTGGGTTTGGTGACCTGAACACTTTTTTGTTCTTTAGTTTTTCAAATTGTAGCCCTTAAACATTATTACAAAACCAATACTTTTTAATAACAATTCCATCTTCCGGAGAGTGGGTTTCACAATATAGTATGCATTAAAATATGCTCATGGACCTTTCAATCCTTTTGACCCCTTTTTTTCTTACCTTATTTTTTTTTATTCAGACTTGACTCTGAGACAAAAAAATAACCCAATCAATTCATTCATATGTAAATGGGTCTTTTATTGCAGACTAAGAATACTTGCAGAAAACAAAGGGTTCCGACTAGACGATACAGGGCTCTTCCCTGCAACTCATGGATCTGGTGGAAAAAGGGTAATAATTAAGAAAGAAAAAAAAAAAAGTTGTTTTATTCCTTATGTCACTGCTCTGTTCATATGGTTGATTTGACAAACCTGACGTGGCACCTCCACACGGACGTGATGCAGGTCATTGCTAGCGCAAGTTTGAAGTTTAACTCAGAAAAGGAAGTGTTCGAGTTTCTTGGATTTCCGTGGCTTGAACCATGTGAGCGGAATATTTGACAGACGTGTGGGAATGTTATGTTAGTTAGCAGACAGGAAGGGGGACAGTTTGTATATAACACTTCTTTTGATTTTTTTTCTTTCAAAATAATCAAGTTTGTAGCCCAAGGTTTTTGTTTTTTGTTTTTTATGTTAACCGATAGCCGCTAACTACTGGGACCCATGAGCAGGAGAAGTCAGTAGAAGATGGATTCCTGATCCTCCGGTGCTATGTAGGATTACAAGATCTTTGGAGGGGAAAACGACTGCTAGATAGCATTAAAAGGTAAGTTTATATAGGTGGCGTGCGAGTTCACTGTTAGAATAGACAACTTGAATGAAGACTGTTTTGGTTTTATGAATCAAGACTGGTGGGATGAAACGTCTTCTTTTATTATGTATGTTTCATCTTTCGATGAGAATTTCGTGAGTGTGAGTAAAAAATGGAAAGAGGTTAGAACGTGTCATAATATTGAGGTAGCAGCAGGGTATGTAACAAGATTTAAAAGCCTTTATCCAACAGCTCTCACGAAAAATCCTGAATCTGTCTTATTAAGTGCTTAATTATTAAGAGGGTCAGAATGGTTTAACACCTCTTATTAGCTGAATGGTTAAGAGTTTAATAAACCATATTACAAAACTCACACCATTACACCACTATGGACCCATTTATTTCATGGAAATTAAAACTTGAGATACATACATGCTTTATGCTTAGCATGAAGGTGAAACACAATTAGATATTCAACTGCAAAAATATGATCAAATTTTATGTATTAAATAATCAAATTATTTCAATGTATCTATTGAATTTGTAGATGGATTGGAATCTGAATTACAATAACTTAACTTACTCGATTTCTACAAATCATTATTGCAGCTGAGATATCAATTTCGACATTCGAATTGCCTACCCGTGAGAAAGGGATGATGGACCATCGGCCAATCACAAAGAGACTTATCATTTTATCAATTGTGTTTAGAAAAGGAATTGAGGGCCGATCACAAAATGTAATTCGACTCTAACATGAGTGTTTTTTTTTTCTTTAAACAACTAATTTCCTCCTATTTTTTACACTTCTTCGTACACTCTTTTATTAGACCTTTTTTTTTTTTTTTTTGCCTCTTATGAGGCTTTAACTCACAAACCTCTCATTTGAAACCCTAACACCTATACCACCACACGACAAGGGGTGGAACAATTGACTGTTGTAGTTGTTTAGCGGACTATAGGTATGTTTGACAAAACTAGCTGGTGGCTGGTAGTTGTAAGCTGGTACCTGGAGGCTGGTAGTTGTAGCTGGAAGCTGGTAGCTGTAGCTTTTAATGTATTTTGGTGTTTGGTAGAGTAGCCGGAGCTTTTAATAAAATGTATAAAATGACCAAAATGGGCATTAACTAAAAGCTTGTATGCATGTTTTTAATTTTTTTTTTATGAAAGAATGGGTATTTGTGTCATTTACTCATTAAAAGCTTGTAGCTATTAGAAGTTTTTTCTTAAACGCTAGTAGTAGTAGCTTTTCAATATAGAGTTTTTTCTCTAACTTAAAAGCTTCAAGCTTCTTCAACCAAACAAAACTTTTTATTGAGTATGAGTTTTTTCTTAGAATCTTGAACCTTGAAGCTTGAAGCCAAACATACCCTATATGCTTAGTGCAACCGAGTAAATGAGCTCGCATGGTAACGATATAAAGTGGTTAAGTACCGAATTCGTGCAATTATGGTCGAAAACGAGTAATTTGGGAGTTTAATCGGGGATTTATATATGCATAGTTTAACGTATATCAAACCTCCCCACACTTGAACTTTGCTTCTCCTCAAGCAAACAACTAAACATAAATAAACGAAAAACTCGCCAAATGGCAACAAAGACAAAATAACCTGTACAGATAATAATAATCAAACCAACAAAGATATAAAAACAGGTGACAAGACAACTAAAAAGGCGACGATTCACTTCCGATCAACATAGCACGCAAACCCGTACACGACTCACAATGTTCACACACACTCGGTTTTATTTATAATACATATGTGTAATGTGTATGTGTAAATCGCTCTATTGCCAAGACAATGAATCGTGCAATATCATAAGCTTGTCAAAAGATCTAATCTTCACCAACTAACGTATGAAAAAGCACAAATCAAGAGGTCTTATAAGGGTTGTAATGTTAGGCAAAGGTAAGGGTGTGGAATGGATATTTACAGTGACAAATCGGCTAAAACTCGGCGGTTATGTCTAACTAATAGTAACAAATACAAATATACAAAACACACGTGAATATAGGCGATTTTTATTTAAATCGAGCTAAACATATAATTTCTAACTTTGTAGTCCTGAAAACTGCTTGAACACTGCTAATTCACCCTATTTTAGGGTATTCTATTTTTCTAGATTTTTTTAACATATAAATATAAAGGATATAACTGATAACTAAAACACGAATATAATCAACATACGGGCTCTAAATATGTAAACCCGAACTATTTACAACACATAAACGAGTTAAATAATAACCTAAACCGAGTTTTAACATAAAAGGTTTAAATGAAAAAGGCCAAATTTGGTTAAGTGGTGAAATGGTGTGGTAAATAAGAAAAAAACACGGGATTAGGCTCAACACGGTGAACCAGTGGATAACATTTGGGTGCGGGAAACAGATGGAACAAAAAGAAAGGCTACAGCAAAACGGTATCCTAAGTGCCTCAATCATTTTTATACAGTTTCACACGTATCTGATCTAAACAGGCATGCTAATGACAAGTTCTAAATTGCACAAAACATCCGGCTCACTCGATAAGCATGTCAAAGAATTGAAATCTATACTAAGGCTCAAATGCTCACGTAATCGGAAGGAAATGGGTGCAAGTGTACGAATTTAACACGCTCGTATCACGTCTGTTTGTCACGCGTCAAGTTATCTTTATCAAAAATTAGTTAGGCTTGATGTTTATATAAATATATATACATATATGTACTTTAAAAGGTTTTTTAAACATATATATATATATATATATACACACACACACACACACACACAAGGACAAACAAGATATAACCCCTCCCCACACTTGAAATTCACATTGTCCTCAATGTGACAATAGAAAGCGTTTATGAATTAGTTATCTAAAGTGTGAAAAAGGAGAATAATACTCCCCTGGTGTCGAAGAAATAGCTGAGTAAATAAACGACAAGAGCATCGACAACGGTGCTCGCCACTTTCCTGCATAATCAACATTCTTGACAACAACAAACATATTAAACCCATTCATCATCATCCACTAAATAACACAAACTAAATTAAAATTAAAATACTGAAGGGAAATAAATCAAATACAAGTACAAACCAAAATGTCTTGGGTGCAAGCACCTGAAATAAAGTAGTAATACAAAGTAAATAAAATAAAATAACTAACATGGAGCTGGCATGCGGTCGGAGCGGCTACTGGTCATCCTCGTCCCTGTGATGATAACCGGAGCTACCCGGCTGGTCGCCAGGTGGTGCTCCGAATGGGAACGTAGGGGGGTTACGAAAGTAACCTGGGTGAGCACACTCCAGACCGCCAAAAATGAACTCAAACCCTCGCTGCATCTCGTCTCGCATGTACCGCTGCTCCTGCTGAATAATCCCCTATTGCCTTCCGAGGTTCTGCACATTCAGCTCCATGGCCTGGAACTTAGTGTAGAACTCGGGGTATGAAGGGATATCTGGTGGGTAATGGAACTGCTGTTGTGGGTCATGGTGTGGGACATGGTGAGGTGGAGTATGGGGTGATGCATGGTGTATATGGGGTGGTGTACCTCCACCGCCTCCACCCCTTGGTCAGGCATCTCCTCGTCCTATGCAGCTGGCTCGGGATCCCAAATCTCTCTCTCTCACGCCCCCTAAGGCATGGTCCTTCTGGCGTGTCAGCAATGAGGCCCTGGGCCCTGAGCGATCGTAGATCGAGCGCTGCCCCGTGTGTAACCAGAGTCAAAGTGGACTTGACCTCGTCGGCCAGGATACCCATCTCGTCGGCGATCAGTGTAATGTACTCACCGCCATGAATCTCACTTCCCTCATTGGTCCCTCCTGCAGTACAAAAGAACTCGGCCATTCGTGCTTCCAAGTTCAGGGGTTACCTGTAAATAGATGATACAAAAATAACAGGTCAGGATTAGGACAGTTCCCCGAACTATCCTTTCGGCCACAAATGCCGTGACTGAAAATGAAGTGCATCATCCTTAGGAGAGGGTCCTGAATCTTCGAAGCCTTGGCCGACCTCGGATTGTAGGCCGGACCTACAACTATCGAATCCCAAAACTCTGCTCGTTCATCATTGTCCTCGAAGTTGTGCACCGAACAAAAGATATCAGAATCAATGTCCTCCTAGCTGTAGATTCCGAGCTTCTTCACCAGCTTTGCTACCGACCACTTATGCCATTTCCCCCGGAGCCTAAAAGCAACATTTTTTTGATGGAAGTTTCTAATTTCCCTCTCTCTTGGCTTCGGGTAGGAATAGGAACCAAGGAACTCTAAAGTGAGCTCAAGGTACACGAGTTGGTTGATGTTTAGCAAGTGGGCCATGAGCATTGAAACCATATCCAAAAACCTAGCGTGCTGGTTCAACGTGGCAAGTAAGTCCTAGCTCAACCTAATAGGAGTGCCTATGGTATGTCTTCGACCCCATAATTCGAAGAGTTTATTTATGCACGAGGCTTCTTTCCTCTTCCGGTTGTCGAATGTGAAATATGCGTGGTCCATCTGCATACAAAAACACATCCCAAGCTGTTAGTATATCAAAAATTGAGGTCCCGGTCGTCAAACATACAGCTGCGAACTTTCTGATGTGATTTTGGTGCTTTCGCACGGCCGTGCACAAATGTGCACGGTCGTGCAAGTCATGTCAGCCGACTAGTCTCTCGGCTGCACTGCCTGTTTTTCTCGGCATTCACGGTCGTGCAAGACCCTCGCACGGCCGTGCGGGTCAGTGCAGCTCAGTGATTCTAAGCTGCACTACCCGTGCCTGATCTGGTGCAAACTGACCCTGCACTACCATGCACAATTTCCAGATTTCAAATTTTTTCGACAACAAAAATACCCAAGTCTCATACATTTTGTTTAAACTCTATAATACAAGCGATTTTGGGTATGGTTATGCACAGATTCAACAAAAATAACTAAAATCTAACAAATTTTAAACTATAACAACAAGATTTGAGGATTTTGTTTGAAATTTATGAAGAATCCCCCAAATCTTTACCCAAGAGACTAAAAATGAATAGATCTAAGCTAAAAATGCAGAAAACATGTGAAATATTATGAAGGGATTCGTACCTTGTTGATTTAGGAATAGAAGAATCAAAGATCTCGAGCCAAAAAGGATGTTTTCGGTGATTTCTAGGTCAGAATGAGTGTGCAGCCGATTTTTCTAGGGTTATGGTGTTGTTATGAAGTTAAGGATGCTTATATAGGCCCATTTCTGGGCTGGGCTTTTTGGCCCGCACGGTCGTGCAAGATACCCGCATGGTGGTGCAAGATACCCGCATGGTCGTGCACCACACCATGTACTACTGTTCTGACCAGGGACCTGCTGATCATCTTGGTCCGCACGGTCGTGCAAGATACCTGCACGGCCGTGCGGGAGCTGCAGATTTGCAATTTTGCAATCTGCAGCTGCATTTTTCTGCACAACGCCCCTATTTTGTTCGAAAACATCATTTTAACCAAGTATAACCTTTTTGTAGACCCTTTGTGCTCCATTGCTCCTTCCGGCTCTGATCAAACCTGTACGAATCTGCACATAACTCGAAACTACGTTAAAAACTAAGAAATTGAAATAAACTAAGAAATAAACTAAACTAATTACATATTTACCCTTGGGCACGCCTAAACACGTCGTGCTAATTTTATTAACGAGTCGCTAGCTAGACTCACCTCCCCACGCTTGTTTAGGCGCGTGGAGCGTGGAGTTCAAGTACCTCCACCGCCGGGTCAACCGGTCCATCAATATAAGCTTTCAAGCGATGACCGTTGACTTTGAAAGTCAATCCCTCGGCATTTTCAATCGAGACAGTCCCGTAAGGACATACCTCTTTAATAGTGTACGGGCCTATCCATCGGGATTTTAACTTTCCCGGAAAGAGACGCAGGCGAGACTTGTATAGCAAGACCAAGTCGCCTACCTGAAAATCTTTTCGGTAATTCAGGCGACTATCGTGCAATCTCTTAGTGCGTTCTTTGTAAAGAATCGAGCTCTCATAGGCTTGTTGCCTCAACTCCTCCAGCTCGTGGATCTGCAAGAAACGGGTCTCACCGCCGGTCTTCAAATCCAGGTTTGCTGTGTTTAGAGCCCATAACGCCCTATGCTCATGCTCGACTGGGAGATGACACGCCTTCCCATAAACAAGCCTAAAGGGAGTCATCCCGTTAGGCGTCTTATATGCGGTCCGGAAGGCCCACAATGCATCCTCTAACTTGTCAGCCCAATCCTTGCGGTTTTGGTTTACCAACTGCTCGAGAATTCTTTTCAACCCCCGGTTCGTGATCTCCACCTACCCACTCGTCTGTGGATGATAAGGGGTGGATAACCTGTGGTGCACACCATAACGGGCTAACGATCTCTCAAGCTGCGCATTACAGAAATATGTACCACGATCACTAATTAGTGCCTTCGGGGCACCAAACAGGGAGAATAGGTTGCATACGAACCTCTCAACTACTCGGGCATCACTTGTGGGTAAGGCTTGCACCTCCGCCCACTATGACAGGTAGTCAACCGCCACAAGTATGTATCGATTGCCTCGTGAGGAGGGAAAAGGTCCCATGAAGTCAATGCCCCAGATGTCAAAGACTTCACAAACTTGGATTGGGTTTTGCGGCATTTGGTCGCGTGCCGATATGTTCGTCGCCCTCTTGCACGAATCACATGCACCAACCAAGACCTGAGCATCACGAAGCAGTGTGGGCCAATAAAACCCGGAGTCTAACACTTTTTTAGTTGTGTAGTTCGCTCCACGGTGACCTCCAGTAGGCCTTTCGTGACAGTCCCTCAGTATCTGAGCCGGCTCAACCCCAAATACACAACGACGAATCAGCTGATCCGCCTCGACCCAGAACAAGAATGGGTCGTCCCAAAAGTAATGCTTAAGGTCTACAAAGAACTTCCTCTTTTGCTGGTGCGACAATCCTTTGATAAGGATCCCACAGGCGAGGTAGTTCGCGAAATCCGCAAACTATGGTGACACATTTTCAACAGACTCAACGCTCATTAAGAACTCGTGTGCGAAGTTGTCATTGATTTTCTCCCACACCGAGTCCTCAGCATCTCCATGCTCAAGACTAGACAGATGATCAGCAGCAACATTCAGGGCACCTTTCTTATCCTGAATCTCAATGTCGAACTCCTGTAGTAATAGGATCCACCTGATCAGGCATGGTTTCGCGTCCTGCTTGCTGAACAGGTACATAATAGCTGCATGGTCCGTGAAAACAATGGTCTTAGACAATACTAAATACAATCTATACTATTCGAATGCAAAGACTACGGTCAGAAGTGTCACACCCCGCCAAGGCGGAAACGCGAGGTGCGACTTCGAAAGATTTCCAATCATAAAAGGTCACACGAGCATTAATTAAAACAAAGTAGGAACTTTCATTAAACAACCGAGTTTGTTCAACATAAGTTAATTGTTTAATTCTAAAACCATTGTATGTAAATGTCTACAATTATTATGACCACACAGCGGTCCAAAAGAAGGTATCCCACAAATGCTCGCACGCGACCCGTGCAAGTTCCATAGTTCATGCTAAGTTCCTGAAAAACATGCATGTAAAAATATATAGGTCAACATAAATTTGGTGAGTTCACGGGTTTTCCATATGGTGGACATGTAATCCAAAATCGACTAAATCATTGCCTAGCTTTGGCAATAATCGATTTGTGATCTGACATGAGCCCATAACCAAACCTTGACATGTGGTGCCTCGCCCATTGTACACTAAAGACAAAGAATAATGTGAAATACAAGCACTCTTTTGATATCTGTCATCCGGTCAGAGCGACTGACCAAGAGTGGGGGTGTCAACCCAATATATCTATCCCGGTGTTTCATGGCTAAGTCCATAGCTAATGGTTATGGTATGATGAATGACACGAGGGCTTAATGGATCCTGAACTGTACTGTCTCATGTTCACATAATAGTCATGTATTGTAATTGAAAACTGTACGCATGTTTTTCCCCCGGAAAAATGTAAAAACTGTAAAAATGGGCCGTGAATATTCACTTGATGCCTGGATGCTAACTGAACTGAATCTGGCACTTTGTGTCTGGTCTAGGAGCCCTAAATGCAGGTAAAAGCAACTTAGGTCTATGTTTGGCTCTAACTCCCATGCAACTGTCCACCCGACTGTAGCACCTATGGACTAGGGGCTTCTGTACCACTATCCACGGGTGTCACGCATTGTATTTGTTAATAATTGTTCGTTTTGTTACCCTGGTGGCTATGTTTTATTCTTGTTTTTGGCAAAACATATGTGGTGACTCACTAAATATTACTGAGTGCTACTTATTCCTCAATTAAGTAAGTTTAGGATGGCACATGGACACACATTGTGATAGTTTTGTATAAAAACAACACACCTGAGAGTCTTGTCTTTGCTTATTCATGCATAACTTTATGTTTTTGAGAAAATGCAGGTGTTAAGCTTGTTAACACATGTTTTATTATTCTTAACACATGTTCATTAGTTAAACCATGTTGTATATTGTCTAACTTAGGTAAAATATGTTGTTCTTGGGCCGGGTCTTGGCCTCTCACACACGCACGCATACATATATGTATGTGTGTGTGCTTGCAATGTCCATATCCATGTGTTCCAAGGTGTAATCATCAATGTGATGTAAGCGAAAGATTTTGACTAAAACAGGATTATTTGATCATACAAGTTACAAAACCAGGTGCGGAAACCCTAGCTTTGAACAAACTGATAGAAACTCAAATCAAAACACAATCAATATCATTTTCAAAGCTTTTCATAGATTAACTTTTGCATAAACTTGATTACAATCACAATTCAGTTAATCTAGATCAAATACAGACACTTTCAATCTAACCTGGAACCTGACCTCAAAACACACACAACTAATAACTCTCTTTATTCACAAAAACACAAAATCTATATATAGAGTCTGCACATTCGCCCAGTTGATGTGGTCGAATGTGGACTTCTTCCACATTCGCCCACTCTAGGGTACGAATGTGTATCTTGATCAGCTTCCATTCTTCCTTCGCCCAAAAGTCTTCTACCTTCGCCCAAATATGTCTACCTTCGCCCACTTATATTTACATTCTACCAATCAGCACTATTTAACACATGTTAATATCCAATCACTAGTCGCAAAACGCATCTACAAACTCCCCCTCGACTATTGATTGGATTGTCTTCTCTTTTCGTCCATGGCTTTGTTCATCAGCTTAATTCTGAGCTGTTTCTTCTGCTCATTAGTCATTGCAGGCTCAAACTTTCTCTTCATTGGTTTCGACACATTTGCCATCTTCACCGTCTTGCCAAGTTTATTCTCCAAATTACTCCCTGCATTAATATCATAAGCAAAGCAAACTCCAACCACTTGAGTATACTTCCTTGCTTGATCAGCGTCTTTCGGCTCAAAGTAAATCGGATTATAGAAAAGCATGATGATGTCTTCAAAAGTACAATTAATCAACCACATTGGATCAAATACATGAACATGCTTGTATTTATCCTTCCCGTCTCTTAACACTATCACTGCTTCAGCCTTCCTCCAATCATAATACCAGAAAATAAAATCAGCACTGAAATGTTGTGGCATGGGCATCAAAGGTATTTTTCTCATCACTTCAGGTGCCTTGTATATCAAAGTAACCCGCTTCAGCTTGGTTTGAGGATCAATATCCCTATGAACTTTCCTTCGGGGATATTGAGGCTTGAATCGATTCCATCTTGTTCTACTTTCCCAAACCAGCTTATCTGCACACCAACCGACATGAGTACCATTCACTGAAGCACCAGACATAGGGAATCTGCATAGATCTCTGACCGCCCAGTATGGTAGAGTTAGCAAATCAATGAATCTGTTAAAATACAAGATCCCTGTTTCCCATTTAGCAGCTATGCACTTCAGCCTGCCCAAATATGTCCACCCGAGAGCTCTGCCTTTGAACTTGGCATTGTGAAATCTATAGAAGTTTGCTTGAGCTTCAGGCTTCGGTCGGTTTTCATCCATTTCCCTTAATTTCTTCAAATAACTCTTCAATTCATCAGATTGATTTGAAGATTCTTGCTTATCAGCACCAAACACCTTCTCTACAAACTCTGCACTTCTTTGCTGTGCCTTCTTCTTCGCCGAATTGTTTGGTGTCTCAGTGAAATCAGGAAATATCTCATCTTTATCTGTTTCTCTGAAGTACTGAGGAAATTCTTCATGAGTTATATCTTCAACCTCCACTTCATCAAGCTCAGGAGTATTCTTATCATCTAAGTGACTTCCAATATCCTTTTCAGAAATATCTGGAATCGACTCATCTACTATAAACTCCTCAAATGTTTTCCCTACTCTCTGTGCAAGTCCATCCAAAATTTCCTTTGCCACAGAAGCAGGTACTTCACCTTCTTCAAGATCAGGATCTTCGTATTCCAATTCATATCTCAAGTCATCAGTTTGGAATATCTCAGCGAAACATCCTGTGAGCTCAATGGTCCATTCTCTTCTTTCCAACATATCTTTATACACTTGTTTAGCATCATCTGATAAAGACCTCACCTTCTCATTCCAGAAGATACTTTCATCTGAATCAACATTCTCACCTTTCTTCTTCTTTGAACTTGATTCTCCAGTACTCTTCTTTTTGGATGTTCTCTCTTCAAATGTAAACTTTGAAGTATCATCTCCTCCATCATCATCATCATCACTATCACTATCATCCTCTTTCTGTCTCTCAGACCCTTCTGCATCATCATTATCATCATTATCATCCTCATCATCACTCTTCTCTGACTCTTCATCATCCTCATCATCATCTTTTTCTTCATCCGATTCAGACTCTTCATAGTCAACTTTCTCTTCTTCTTCTTCTTCTTTATCTTCTTCACCCTCCTTCAACTTGGGTGCAACATTATACAAATCATCAATCAAATCACTAAGGCGTTTGTTCTCAGCCCTTAGTTCTTTGTTGTCTTCTTTGATCGACTTAATCCTGTTCTTGTTTCTTGAACACTTTCCCTCAAGCTTTTTATTCTTTGCTTCAAGCTTCTTAACCTTTTCATTAATCTCGTCTTGATTTGATTTAGAAGCAACCACAATCTGAAGCATTTTCTCTTCATTCTGCTTAAACTTGGCTATTTCAGCTTGTTGAGCCACAATCATCTTCATCATATCATCCATTTTCTTGTTCACCTGCTTCATCACATCATCATCCACAGTGACTTTCTTGGATTTGGATCTAGATGGCTCAACTTCCTTTTCTTTCTGAGGCTTTCTGAACATGTCAAGTACATTGTCCAGTGCAACATTTAATTGATCAGCTGATATTGTTTCTGCCTCTTTAGACTTCTTTTGCTTTTTGGTGACCGGTGAAGATAGCTTTGATGACGTACCAGCATCGGGTACTCTTTTTCCCTTCAACAGTTGTGCTAACTCTTTCTCTCTCAACTGTTTAGTGCTTGTCTTCTTAGACATGGTCTTGTGCTTTGGCTTAGGCAAGTTTACTACCACAGTCTCTCCAGTATTCAACTCATCAAAATCAATGCCTAATCCTTCATCTTCAACATTCAACGACTTCTTTCTTTTCTCAGCTTCCTCAATTGATTTGTTTAAAGATTCAGACTCACCAACCATAGTGGCCTTACGTTTGGTGATCCTAACATTCTCAGTATCAGAATCCCATCGTTCTTCTACCTCAGTTTCCTCTGAATCCACTGATTCTTCATCCACCAAACCAGTACCTTTCTTTGCAGTTGATTTCTTTCTCACCTCCTGTTTTCCTTGATCAGTCTTTCCCTTACCCTTCCCTTTGGCTCCGGGATTAACTACCTCTCTCTTCCTTTTAGTGCTTGCATCAACATACACCAAGGGATCATCATTATCAGAATCACTGTCATCATGTCTTGCTCTGTTCTTGCCAGGATCAGTGTAATCCTGACTAGCCAAAGCTCCAAAGAGTCTCCTGTGAGGTGGCTTTTCATTGTCTGGCACACCCTTATATCCTTTCATTCTCACCAAAGTACGAATGTTCATGTGATCTTGACCTAGGATCATAGTTGGATCCTTCTTCAATTCTGGATACTTGTGGTCAAAAATCATCATGAGAAATCTCGGATATAGCATGAATTGCTTCTTCTTCAATCCCTTTAACATCTCAAGCATGTGATCTAAAATCATACCAGATACGTTGAATGGTTTGTTGAGAGTCAACGCAACCATCAACGAGCTTAAACTTCTTCTCATAACATCATAACCACCGCTCACACATCCAAATACGTGGATAATGACATGTGCAAAGTACTTGAACTGCACACTCAGCTTCCCTTTATACATAGATCCATCAGTGATCGGACCGTTGTACTTCATTCTTAAGAAACAAGCCTTCTGTTCAGTCCACGACAATTCTCTGGGATCCTCACTGACCTCGAACTTTATCTGGAGTGCTTCTCTAATATCAGACTCTGTAATAAACATCTCCAAGTCTTGTATCTTGCTTCTAATGATTGTCTGATTATCCCAGAAGTCATACTTCGCATTCTTGTAGAAGTCTTCAATGATATCTTTGTAAATGATAGTCGGAGTAGCTAAAGCATAGACAACTCTGCTCCTCCTCAAGAATTCAATGATTCTAGTAAACTCTACATTCTTTTCCACATCGCCAAGATAAGCACAACAGTTATGTGTTTTCTCAAACAACCAACTGCTTGTACTTGACGATTCTCCTTCCTGAACGTTCTCTGGAACTGGTTCTGAAACGATATTCTCCACTGGAGTCTCAATGTTCTCGGTCTGATCAGTCATCTGCACATCAAAAACAGAAACAAACGTCAAAATACAAAAACGACAAAAATTCAAAATTTTAAGGTTTTAAAGTTCCACATTCGCCCATTTTGATCTGGACGAATGTGAGTTTTAGGGTGCGAATGTAAAATCTTCTGGACGAATGTGAAAAGACTTTGAGTTAAAAACACATTCGCCCGTTTTCATATACATTCGTCCAAAACTCTTCACCTTCGCCCGTTTTGTTGACCCGAAGGTGAACCTGTTCATCCCCAAAATTTAAAAATTTTGCCAATCATGTTTTTAACATGTAATTTTGATTAGGATGTGTCCTAATGTGGCCGATCAACACTCGTCCATCATCAATTGTTTGTTAATTTCAATTTACATCGGTTTTAAAGACGAATTAGGTTAAAACTGTTTCATTCGATCAATTTACCAATCAAACAATGTTATTATCCTAATTCTATGACTCTTCTCCCCCTAAAACTGATGTATATTGAAATGCAATCACAAAGAACAAACAAATAACATCCTAAGACCCCCAAATATGAAACCCTAAGTCCGGTTATAAAACCGATGATCCTGATCTCGTTAAGGCTCCATTACCTGTGATTTTAGTATAGAAATGATCAGTAAATGATAGGGAATCAAATGCACAAGAACAAGGAATCAAAGCAACAAGGTTTGGTATCGAAGAACCATTCTGAAAAATATATGAATGAGGGTTCGAATCTGGAACTTGTATATATAGACAAGCCACCTTCGCCCGTTTATAGTGGGCGAATGTGAATCTATTTCACCTTCGCCCCAACTTAATGACCCGAAGGTAAAACGAATACCCGAAGGTAAAATTTAGTTATAAAATACCCACATTCGTCCAAATTGTAACGGCCGAAGGTAAAGATTTTTCCACATTCGACCCAATTAAGGGGCGAATGTGAAATGGAAAAATCTGAAAATTTACCAAATCACGAATTCGAATCCCGTTCAACATTTTTCAAGCTGTTAAACTTCCAAAACTCAAATTTTCACTTTTTGAATGATACAAAGCCCAGATGGTGTTATCAAATCTCAGAAATTGACCATCAAGCATCCCCTGTTATCAAAAATAAAGCAGAAATGCAAAAAAATTTTGGTTTTTCTGAAATTTTATCAAAACACACCTAAAATCTTTTTGAATTTTGTATCTTTTTGACAATAAAAGTAAAATGCAGCAAAGTAAAATGCATCAAAGTAAATGAAAGCAGTAAACATTTTGTGATATCCGGTAAGAGGATCATATCAGTTTTCTGAGAAATCTGATCACAGCGTTGATCTGTTTGTTTAATATTATCATTAGAAACAATATGTGACACGGCAATTGCTGATATTGTGGTCCACGTAAGCTCACATGCAGACAATTACGCAATGCTTTAAAATGATACTAGTTAGATGTATTAGACTAACACCTTGTGGTTCCCACACACATGACATACTCCCGTATCAAGTAATTGCACAAAGCTTCGTCGTAACGCGTGATTATGCCAGAGTTGTCCGTAAAATTTACAAAGTATATAGCACAGAGGTGTACAGGTCAGCAAATGAATGCAGCAAAGTAACATGTGCGTATACACTAGGTTGAGGCTGATATTAACCACTGATTTGTATCAGAAAGTCAATACGATGTAATAATGATCTTTGATCAATAAAACATAAAGTTCCTCAATTCGGTAACTTTCGGTTTTGGCAATTAAGCTCTTTTTGCAAATATTCTGATAAAACTAGGTCCGTAAATCAATACGACAGAAGTTTAATCAGAATATCCCGGATAACCATAACATAACGACCCGAAACCTCAGATTTTGGCAATCCTATCAAACGAAATTACGGTACTAAGACCATATGCCCATGAGGTGTTCAGCCACGAACGCGTAGTTTGTTATGTTTGTATCACTAATGCATGCAATATTTAGTCTACGAAGCCTATCAGCATATCACACGTAATCAACATACGTCTCATTATACTATACAATTCTTTAGCCTGTGTCAAATCCCCACTGATGTACTATCATTTCCTCTTTTTATCCAGGAAATCATTTTGGTTTTTCTAATTTTTAGGTCTTTTGAAATTTTTCAATGTTTTTGGTTTTTCTGATAAAATGACTCCCCCTAAAATAAAGAACATATTTTTGGGTTTTTAATTTTTCTGAAAAACAAAACAAAAATTTGAAAGAAACAATCCACTTGAAAGCATCAACTTCTTTGAGGATTAAACAATCCCCTCGAAAGCATCAACTTCTTTGAGGATTATGATAGAAAAGAGAAATTCCCAATTAGCAAAGAGAAATTCCCAATTAGCAAAATATTAAAAACTAAAAACTAAACTAAAAAGCGATAAACCGAGGTGCCGATTAGTCCTGTTTTTCTTTTATATTGTTTACTTTTAAAAGATATTCAAAGCGGGATCTGTCAAAAGCTTTTGTAAACAAATCTGCACGTTGGTAGTCAGTATGGATTTTGACCATATCTATCAATTCCTTAGCGTAACAATCACGGATAAAATGATATTTGATCCGGATATGTTTCGCTTTAGAATGATTTTCAGTATTTTTAGTTAATGCAATTGCGGCTTCGTTGTCACAGTGTATAGGGGTTTTAAGAAACTGCAAACCGTAATCCACCATCTGCTGTTGGATTCAGAGTACTTGCGAACAGCAACTTGAGGCTGCAATGTACTCAGCTTCACAGGTAGACAGTGCCACGGAAGTCTGTTTCTTGCATTGCCAGGTAATTAACCTGCTCCCTAAAAACTGGCAACCAGCTGTAGTAGATTTGCTATCTTTGTCACAGCCGCCCCAATCTGCATCACTAAAAGCAATAAAATCAAAATCATCATCATTAGGGTACCAAAGTCCTTTTGAGGGACAACCCTTCATATATCGAAGGATACGCTTGACCGCCGTCAGATGACTTTGTTTCGGCTTCGATTGATAGCGAGCACAGAGACACGTTGCATACATAATATCTGGTCGAGACGCCGTTAAATACATCAGAGATCCGATGATAGCTCTGTATGTAAATGGGTCCGTCAGCTCCCCCTTAGCGTCCACTCCAATCCCGTGATTGGGTTGAATCGGGGTATCCATCGGCTTAGAATCCTCCATCTGGAATCGGCTCAAGATGTCGGATACGTATTTCGTCTGGTGAATGAAGATCCCGTCGGGTCTTTGGTCCACCTGCAAACCGAGGAAAAACTGCATCTCCCCCATTGCGCTCATTTCGAACTTTTCTTGCATGACAGTTTCGAATTCCCTGCATAAAAGTTCGTTAGTTGAACCAAATATTATATCATCAACGTAAATCTGTACTAGAAGCAAATCATCTCCCGTCTTCTTCGTGAAGAGGGTGCAATCGACGAGGCCGCGCTTGAATCCTTTGGAGATGAGGTATGTACTTAGCTCCTCGTACCACTGTCTCGGAGCCTGGTGCAAACCATATAGAGCTTTGTTCAGCACGTAGACCTTATCCCGGTGGATTGGGTCCTCAAAGCCTGGTGGCTGCCTGACATAAACTTCTTCCTTGACTTTCCCGTACAAAAATGCGCTCTTGACGTCCATTTGATAAACTTTGAATTTCTTGTATGAAGCAAACGCAAGGAACATCCGAATAGCTTCAATCCGTGCTACTGGTGCATAGATTTCGTTGTAATCAATCCCTTCGATTTGATGGAAACCCTGCACGACCAATCTGGTTTTGTTACGAACAATAACCCCACGATCATCCTTTTTGCACTTAAACACCCATTTAGTGCCTATTTTCTTCCTTCCCGGCGGCAAATCCGTGAGCGTCCAAACTCCCAATTTCTGGAATTGTAATAACTCCTCCTGCATTGCCTCAACCCAGGCATCTTCATTCAAAGCGTCCTTGTATGTCCTTGGCTCTACCTGCGACACATAACATGCAAACGACCAATCATTTTGACTACCAGATTTTTGAATTTTGGCATATAATGCTAAAGCACCAAAACTCTCTGGCGAGTTAACACTTCTCAGCTGCCCTCTGGTCATAACACCACTTCCAGGATCACCGATAACTTGCTCCAGCGGGTGAATACGATGAATCCGAGATTCCGGATAATCAGGTACAATAACTCCCGTCTGAGCAGTCAAGTTTTCTACAGCATCTAGATCATGACCCGTGTTTGATGATGAAGCAATATCTGGAGTTGGAGTTGGGTTCACTGGTATTGCCTCTGGTTCTTCTGCATGTTCAAGAATGACTTCTTCAAATTGATCAACTTCAGATTCTGAAGAGTCTAATGAAGTTGAAGCCTCTTGAAACACATCTTCCTCTTGTATAGGAGCATTAGTATCATTAGAAGCTGGTAGGGGGTTCACGGTGATTGGACGCACCAACGATGAAGTCGTTGCGTTTTCACACTCGTAAAGTAATCTGATAACAGCTTCTTCAACCAAGCTATCTAGATTGAATGATTCAAAGAAGTCCTTGTAATCAAACATCCAATCAGGACCCGTGCCTTGCAAATTTTGAGTATATCGTTGAACTTCCACGTTAGCCCAATCCTCCACTTGACGAGTTCTCTTGTTGAATACCCGTTTGAGCGGGGTTGCATATCCAACAAAATATCCCTCCTCAGCTTTAGGACTAAACTTCTCACCTGGATTCAACATTGTGCATGGCGCCCCAAAAGGTTCTAGATACTCTAAGTTGGGCTTTCGTCGGTTTAACAGTTCATAAGATGTTTTTACAAACTTCTTCACTGTTAGAACCCGATTTAGTGTATAATTTGCTGCATAAATCGCCTCGTTCCAGAACATTACCGGAAGATTTGAATCAGCAAGCATTGTCCTAGCCGTTTCAATTAGAGTCCTATTCTTTCGTTCAGCAACACCGTTCTGTTGTGGGGTGTACAGAGCCGAATATTCATGATGTATCCCTTTGCTTTCACAAAGTTCAACCATCTTAGCATTTTTGAACTCTGTCCCATTGTCACTCCGGATTCTCTTTATCTTCACATTGTAGAGATTCTCCAATCGAGTGAACAAAACTTTCAAGTTATTAAAGGTGTCACTTTTGTTTTGCAGACACATCACCCATGAAAATCTTGAGTAGTCATCAGTGACAACTAAACAATAAAGCTCTCCAAGATGACTTTTGCGCTTGACTGGTCCAAATAGGTCCATGTGCAATCGCTCAAGTGGTATCTCAACAGAGTTGACTTTCTTCACTTTGTGGGCCTGTTTGTGTTGCTTCCCCTTCTTACAGCTTACACACTTGTCATTCAGATGGAAATGTTTCACGTTTACTCCATCGACAAGTCCATTTTTCACAAGTTGATTCATTTTTCTCAGATGAATGTGCCCCATTCTTCGGTGCCACATTATTGATTCTTTCTCAGTCGCTTTGGATAGAAAACATGTTATTTGCCCCTGTGATGTCATCGCCTTGGACATATCAAGAATATAGAGATTGTTGACTCGAGGTGCCATCAACATTATCCACTCCTTTGGAATTTTGAAGCCCGGTTTGAGAATATAGCAGGATTTGTCATCAAAATGCACAGAAAATTGTTTATCACATATTTGACTGACACTCAGCAGATTATAATCTATTTGCTTCACATAAGATATCCGCTCAAAGCTCACTATCCCATTACTCACGCTCCCCTCCATTGTGATATATCCTCCTTTATTACCAGCGAATGCGACATACCCTCCATTGATGTTTTTCACGTCAAACAGCAATGCTAGATCCCCTGTCATGTGGCCTGAAGCTCCACTATCAACAATCCAAAGACTGCTAATATGGCCAGCTGAAGCTCCCTGCACACAAAAAGTAAATCATTTAGTTCTTTCGGGGGACCCAAGCCTGAGTCTTGGGCCTTTGAACATGAGCTTTCAAAGAAACATCCTCATTAACATTTTCAACAACTTTTTGTTTTGGATCAATCTTTTTCTGATTGTTCAAAACATTTTCCTTTTTCTCATTGACCTTAGAAGTAGAAGCTCCTGGAGTACCATTGGGTGACCAAGATTGTTCAGACCTTTTAAGAATACGAATCTGAGATTTTGGTTTCTCAGTCGGTTCCTGAACATTGTTAACAAACGTAACTTTCTTGGTTACCTTATCTGAGTTAACAGACTTAGGTCCAACATTTGATTTGACAATCGGTTTTTGTGGAACCTTTTGCCTATCAATTGTTGCGTTCACCACAGGCTTCCTCCATGATTGTTCCATAGCAATCCGATTTCTTTGATCATATTGAATTGGACGATTGTTCCTCATTTGATGAAAATTGTTTTGATTATAAAACTGTTGTTGAGGAACAACTCGCCTGTGTGGTGGAACATAATGATCAATCGGTTTTCTCATGGAATTTCTCACTTCAACCTCATGTCTTTTATGCCTTACATATGGACACTGAGCAAGTAAATGCCCACGTTCCCCACATTTAAAGCATTTTCGATACTCTTCAAAAACATATTGAGCATTTGGTTGAGCAAATGATCTAACAGGATATTGATCATTGTACTGTTGATTCCTCAAACTCTCAGGAAGTGGCCCTTTTGAGTAAGTGGGCTCTTGAAAACCATTAGCTCTGTTATTGGGTCGAATGAACTCTGTGACATGGACCTTTGGTTCTTGAGGAACATCCAAATACAATTTCTTTAAAATTGTTGGTGGAATCTCATTTGTTCTCTCATGTTTTGGGAACCAAATAGTGCTTTCTTGCCAAATCTTTTCTATTTTAGCATAGTTAGCATTTTTGATTGGAAATTCCTCATCAGAGATGATTTTATCGGATCCTTCCATCCGATAAAACACCTTGACAGGTTTGTCACATGGTTCATTCTCAAGGTCCTTTTTAAACACATTCTTTTCAGACTTTTTCTCACGATGAGCATTTGCCATCGGATGCACATGTTGAGATGGTGAAACTGGTTCAGTAGTAATGATGTGATTTTCTTTTGGAATTTCACATGCATTAACAGTTTGGTCATTACCAGTATCATCACTCTCTAAGTCTGAATCCACACTTTCAGCATAAACACCCTCATCATTCAAGCCTAAAATCGGTCTCACATCGGAATGAGGATCACCAATACTCGAGGTATTAGATTCAATTTCCGATGACGAGTCTGATTTTACCGAGCTCTCCGGTATAACTTGGTGATAATTATGATTTTCAAAAAGCACCGGAGATGGCACAGACTTGTAATTAGTGGTGTTATCATCTATGATGTGGTCTACCACATAAGCAATGTGCTTATAACTTTCCAACTTTTTGTTTACTTTCTCAGCAAAGCATTTTATGGCTGCCATTTCCAACTTGGTATTTTCAATTTCATTGATATAGTTGTTAATTGCCAATTGTTTTAATGATAAAGTGTTTTTCAAGTCGGAAATGTCCTTTTTGTAGCCATCTAATACCTTGTTGAAAGCATTCAACTCTTTGCGAGTAGATTGACTGTTTATGATAGCACTATCACGTTGAACTCGGAGTTGTTTATTCTCCTCAGTCAATCTTTCACATGTTCCACAATATTTATCACTTTTAATATCAGTGCTAGACTCAGAACTTACAGGTTTTGGTGGATCAGTCATGGCCATTAATGCGAAATGAGCTTCCTTTCCAGTAAAGAATTTGGAATAGTCAATCTTGGTGAAAGCATCATCAGCAATGCACGACTTCCTTGTCATCAGAAAATCCGCTTCTTCTAGCAACTGATCTATGTCATCATCTAGTGATGTAACACTTGCTTCCGTATCCGATTCACTGTCTGAATCAGAATAAACCGATTCACACTCCTCAGGAACATCAGAAACAGTATCAATCACCACTCCAGAATTAGTTTCTTCAACCTTAACCTCAATAGGTTCATTCACCACATCCATTTCAGCCTCAGACTCATCACTTTCACACTCAGTTTTTTTCTTTTCATCCACCGTCACTGACTCTTCAATATCAACCTTGCAAGCAACGCAAGCCACATTGCCACCAGTAGTAATTTCCTCCACTCCTATTTGTAATCCCGACCAATCAAACCTTTCATCTTGTTGAGTCATCAATGCTTGATTCTGACTCGTGTTCTGTTGTGTCTCATTCGGTGTAGTGATCGGTATAACTGTTCGGTTAGTGTTGTTAGGAGATTGGTTTTGGATCTGGTTTGATGTGTTAGGTTGTCTGTTTTGGTTGTTGTTAGAGTTATTTTGACGGTTTTGGTAATTGTTGTTGTTTTGGTAAGAAACTCGGTTTTGGTTTTGTTGTTGACGATTCTGGTAGCTTGCATTGAATGGGTTTCTATTACCTTGTTTTGGTGGCTGGGTGCATTCACGTTTAAAGTGACCTTTTTCTCCACAGTTAAAACAAGTAACTTTCTCTTTGTTGAACCCGTAGGTTGTATTAGGAGAAGTTCCCAAATCTGTTCTTCCTGTCTTTTCAATAAACTCCGTTGCTCTTCTCATGATGCTTGCAAAAGCCCATTGGATATCAATGAGTTCCATCTCTTCCTTGTCGATCTGTGCATAGTCCTCATTGGTTAAGTTGTTATTCCCAATTTGACTAGCAACAAGTCCATTGTAAGATGAAACCATTGCTGAGACTAGTGCAATATGTTGTTGAGCAATTTCCACTGTCACATTGCCCAAGTTAGAAGTCTCCAAAACCACTGGTTGTTGATTAGGTTGAGTAACTTGGTTCATTGGTTGTTGAGATTGGCTAGCAGTATAGAAAGATGCTTGTTGCATTGGGGAGAATGGTGAAATGTAGGAATTGTTGTATTGTTGTTGTGGTGGTGGTTGTGTGTATGATGGTTGTGAGTAGGATGAAGTTTGTGCCATGTAATTGATGGTAGGTTTTGGTGATTCCATAGCATTGGAAATGCAAGCAACATGTGGTGCAACTATCCCTCCTGAACTTGAGTTACTCACAGGAACTGAAGTGCCTCCAAAGTATAAGCTAGGATTCTGAGGAACCTGTGCTCTTCTAGCTTTCCTCTTCTCTTCCATTTCCTTGTTTTCCAGCTTCTGTATGAACTCTTGAATAGTCCAGTATTGATATGCATCCTTCTCCCTGAGAACTTCCACATGCTGATCCCAGTAAGGTGGTAGAGCATCTGCAAACTTATCCACCAAATTCTTCATAGGAATCTGTATACCATAACTTGACAATTCAGTTAGCAAATGACTATATCTAGGAGTTAATTCTTTTAAAGTTTCATTTCCAATATAAGAAAAATTCTCAAACTCCTTTCTCAATTCATCCATCCTCAAACTTCTAGTTTTCTCATTCCCATCATGCCTCCTCTTAAGCACATCCCACAATTGCTTAGACGTTGTACAAGTCCCAAATTGATGCAGTAGATCATTTGTGATTGCCTGAGTCAATTGGGAAAAGGCTTTCTTTTCCACCACATATTTCTTTTTCTCATCCTCAGTTAAGCTTTCCAACGGAATTGGTTCACCTGTGTTCTCCAAAATCGGTGCTGTGTAACCTTTAGCAATCATACTCCATGCCTCTGCTCCCTCCACTCCCATGCCTTCCAAGTGAATCTTGAACTTGTTCTGCCACTGATTGTATTCTTGTATCTCCATGAGCTTCGGTGGCCGATTCCCGCTACCTGAAGACAAATCGTTAATCAATGTAGAAATAGCATTTGTAGTTTGAGTGTTTACCACCGCTGCTGCTACTCCCTAGTAGTCAGGTTGTGGTGCTGGAGGTGCTACACTTTGAGGCATCGAGCTCGTCATCGCCATGTAGTTAATCGGTTGCGAAGATTGTGTGCTCGTCTTTTGTGCTGCCACCGTCCATGGGTCCATCACTTGCTGTTGTGGTTGTGTCGTTGCTGGTCTCGGAGTAGTCGGAAAATTCCACATGATCACGAACTTCGAAAAATTCAACACTTAGAAAATTTTCCAAAAACTAAGCCTAGGTTCGCCCAGTAAAACTTCACTTTCGTCCCTTCTGATGTAGGTTCGCCCAAACAGTGTCACCCGAATGTAAAAACTCACCAGAATGTAAAAACACACTAATACAAATCCACGTTCGCCCAGAAAGTTCTAGGTTAGATCATTAATTTTCCACGTTCGCCTGTTTTATCAACCGAAGGTGAAAAATTATACCCGAAAGTGAAAAAGTTCAAACAAAATTTTCAGATTCGCCCAAAATAACCTAGGTTCGACCAAACACAACTCACGTTCGCCCACTAGGTTCCAGGTTCGCCCATTTTCAGAAATTTTCAGATTTGAAAAACGGTTACACTTTGAAAAACGGTTATTTTGATCTCTGATTTTCAAAAGTTTGTGGATTTGAATGATCTTAATCAGGTTATGATTCGGAATTGATTTGGAACAACTTTAATACTTGGAATTTTAGATTTTAACCACAAAATCAACTTCAAATCAATCAAAAACACTCAAAAACCATTTTCATGCAAAAACAGATGTATTTTGATCAAAATTATGTCCAAATCAGCTCTGAGTTTATCAAATTTGTTGTTGTATGATCCGTATTGCTCTGATACCACTTTGTAAGCGAAAGATTTTGACTAAAACAGGATTATTTGATCATACAAGTTACAAAACCAGGTGCGGAAACCCTAGCTTTGAACAAACTGATAGAAACTCAAATCAAAACACAATCAATATCATTTTCAAAGCTTTTCATAGATTAACTTTTGCATAAACTTGATTACAATCACAATTCAGTTAATCTAGATCAAATACAGACACTTTCAATCTAACCTGGAACCTGACCTCAAAACACACACAACTAATAACTCTCTTTATTCACAAAAACACAAAATCTATATATAGAGTCTGCACATTCGCCCAGTTGATGTGGTCGAATGTGGACTTCTTCCACATTCGCCCACTCTAGGGTACGAATGTGTATCTTGATCAGCTTCCATTCTTCCTTCGCCCAAAAGTCTTCTACCTTCGCCCAAATATGTCTACCTTCGCCCACTTATATTTACATTCTACCAATCAGCACTATTTAACACATGTTAATATCCAATCACTAGTCGCAAAACGCATCTACATGTGAACATGTGTGTATACATAACTAGATCATTGAACCTTTATTATCAAAACTTGAGTTGTAAAGTTAGTTAGTTTCAAGAATAAATGTTTTGTGGAGGTGTGCGAGTATATGTAAGCTTCGGGTGACCAATGTGCATAAGTTAACTGTTTAATTCTAAAACCATTGTATATAAATGTCTACAATTATTATGACCACACAACGGTCCAAAAGAAGGTATCCCACAAATGCTCGCACGCGACCCCTACAAGTTCCATAGTCCATGATAAATTCCTGAAAAACATGCATGTAAAAATATATGGGTCAACATAAAGTTGGTGAGTTCACGGGTTTTCCATATGGTGGACATGTAATCCAAAACCTACTAAATCATTGCCTAGCTAGGGCAATAATCAATATGTGATCTGACATGAGCCCATAACCAAACCTTGACATGTGGTGCCTCACCCATTGTACACTAAAGACAATGAGTAATGTGAAATACAAGCACTCTTTTGATATCTGTCATCCGGTCAGAGCGACTGACCAGGAGTGGTGGTGTCAACCCAATAGATCTATCCCGGTGTTTCATGGCTAAGTCCATAGCTAATGGTTATGGTATGATGAATGACATGAGGGCTTAATGGATCCTGAACTATACTGTCTCATGTTCACATAATAGTCATGTATTGTAACTGAAAACTGTACGCATGTTTTTCCCCCGGAAAAATGTAAAAACTGTAAAAAGGGGTTGTGAATACTTACTTAATGTCTGGATGCTAACTGAACTGAATATGGCACTGTGTGTCTGGTCTAGGAGCCCTAAATGCAGTTAAAAGCAACTTAGGTCTATGTTTGGCTCTAACTACCATGCAACTGTTCACCCCGACTGTAGAACCTATGGACTAGGGGCCTCGTACCACTATCCACGGGTGTCACACACTGTATTTGTTAATAAGTGTTCGTTTTTTACCCAAGTGGCTATGTTTTATTCTTGTTTTTGGCAAAACATATGTGGTGACTCACTAAATATTACCGTGAGCTACTTATGTCTCAATTAAGTAAGTTTAGGATGGCACATGGACACACATTGTGATAGTTTTGTATAAAAACAGCACATCTAAGCGTCTTGTCTTTGCTTATTCATGCATAACTTTATGTTTTTGAGAAAATGCACGTGTTAAGCTTGTTAACACATGTTTTATTATTCTTAACACATGTTCATAAGTTAAACCATGTTGTATATTGTCTAACTTAGGTAAAATATGTTGTTCTTGGGCTGGGTCTTGGCCTCTCACACACGCACACATACATACATATATGTATGTGTGTGTGCTTGTAATGTCCATATCCATGTGTTCCAAGGTGTAGTAATCAATGTGAACATGTGTGTATACATAACTAGATCATTGAACCTTTATTACCAAAACTTGAGTTGTAAAGTTAGTTAGTTTCAAGAATAAGTGTTTTGTGGAGGTGTGCGAGTATATGTAAGCTTCGGGTGACCAATGTGCATAACTAAATTCTCATGCAAACAAGACTATAGTTTGGGTACCATACCTCACGTATATAGCTGAGTAAAACAAGAAAATAATAAGCTAACTTCCTTCCTTAAAGTTCCTAGATGTGAGATGATAACTTGGGACTCCTAAATGGTAGTGAAGCTTGCTTGAACAAAGCCCCTTGCGGGTCTTTGGGATTCGGCCGAATGTGTACAAAGGGAAAGGGAAGAGAGTTCAAGTGTTAGTGAGTTGGGAGGAGTTGTGGGGTGACTCTCATGTCTCTCTTGGGTCCTATATATAGTTGAATGGGTGAGGGGATGGGCTAGTTCCATTGATTCACAGATTGGGCAAGTCAACTCTTTGTTTTCCTAAGGTGCATTATTCTAGAGTCCTTGTAAGAGTAATAGGTTGACCTTGAGGTTTTTGTTTGGTTTATAGGGGTGGTGTAGCGGCCGACTTGCATAGGGAAGGAAAAAGATGTTTTGGCAAGGTTGACAAGGTGGGAATGATCAAGTGTTTCATGTCTTGCCTAATTAATATAAGGTGTTGACTGGTGCTTGTGTATACTCCTTCTTGGATCCTTTGGAAATCGAACATAATAGGATGATGGGTAGGTTTTTGGTAAGTTGACAATTTGTAGAAGTCCAAATAGTTTATGTTGTTGCCATGTTAGCGTAAAGTGGAAACCAAGGTGGCTTGTTGGTAGGGTTTTCGGCTGTAAAGGGTCTTGGGGATGGGGTATTGTATTTGTGGTAAGGTTGACATAACAATCCATCTCATGTGTTCTATGTTGTGCTATCTTGGATAAGGAGTTGACATTGGCTCAATAGTGGTTTGTCTTGGGAATGCACTAGCCGAAAATTAGGGCATGTTTGTGATATATTTGGATGGTCAAAACTCATGGGAAAGTAGAGGTGAATAGTTCATGCCTTGTTGGTGATAAGCATAGATGGGTGTGTAACTAAATAGACTTGTGACTAGGAAGGGAATAGACATGTGTGTGTGTATATGCGAGATGTATATGTGTGTGTATGGATAGTTTTGTCACTTCTCCACCCTATGTATGTGTGTGTATAGTGCCGTAGGTATGTATGTTAATGTATTTGTTTGATCCTCATGTTCATGTAAGTCTAGATGGATCAAGTTCAAGGTTACAAGTGGACGTATTGTTTATACACGTACTAGTTTCCTACATACATGTTGGTAACCTCTTTTGTTAATGAACATTGTTTGATTTTGTCCTTGTCAGGTAACAAGTTAAGAATTCTTGTTCAATTGCATGGATTTCCTATAGTCTGGTAAGGCATATTTAACTAACCGAGGCCTTGTGCTAACTAATGTCTACTGTTAGATTGCATGTCTCGGGATTGTCTTGTTGGAACCCTGTTTGATCCAATTATGACAGGATAGATGAAATGGAATGCTATGCACAATGTATTTACATGTAGTTAGATGTACGGATATGACCTGTGATTTCGACGGGTGTCACATTCTCCCCCTGTTAAAGGAATTTCGTCCACGAAATTTTCGGTGTTGGTCATCTGAACTAGTGATCTCCTGGAAGAGACGTGGGTACTTGCATTTCATTTGATCTTCGCGTTCCCACGTGTACTCTGGTCCGCACTTGGAATTACAATGTACTTTGACCAACTTGACTTGACTGCGACGAAGTTTCTGAACCTTCCAGTCGGTTATCTCAAGTGGTTCCTCAATGAAATGAAGTTGTTTGTCGATGAGGATTTCCTCTGGAGGGATAACCAATGACTCAGACACTTCTTGAGGTTCGAGACATGAAACGTGTAACATCGCCAAATTTTCAAATTATAAAACGTATATTATTTACATAATGTGCCTAAGTTTTTATTTCACGACCACACAACTTACATATATATATATGTATATATATATATAAAAGATAATAATAATAATAATAATAATTCAGTTATATAAAAATATATATATATATATATATATATATATATATATATATATATATATATAAATACTACAACATAGGACCAAATCTAATCCAAGCCCAAACCCCTTGTCCCTTTTGCATTTCTGAAGCCCACCCAGCCAAGCCCAAATACCCGGCCCAAGTCTGAGCCCAACAAACCCTCCTACCCCTTCTTTCCATATTATTCAAACAAAAAAAAAAGGTTGCTGCCCACAAGAATCGAACCCGAGTCACAACATTCACACACACACGCGTCTACCACCTGGGCCACACCCTTCATTTGATTCTAATCCAACTTTATTTATATATAACCCGACTTTAATTCTTTTTTTTCTTCTTCCTTGTTCGCGTATCAGCGACAGCAGCAGATATTGTTTTTTTTATTTTTTTCTTTTTTTGCTTCACCTTTGACCAATCAATTAGCAAGATTTACGCGTAATTAACCGTGGTTTGACTTGGAATCGTGATTATCGGCCTTAGACGCGTATTAACATTATCAATTCATACCAAAATTCTAACCATTTGCGCGTATACAATAAAAACGAGTCAACCTTACCATTCCATTGATCCAGAGCGTAATACTATAAATTGATCATTGTAGAACAATCCCAACTCGCCAATACATCTCTCTAAATCCCCAATTATTCTTAAAAATCCTCTGTTCGTTGGTTTTTGTTCGTATCTTTGACCAAGCCGTTGACTAATCGTGCAAGCTCAAAACGTGATTGTAAGTGTAATTTCTTTTGTGGGTTTTAATGATCGGCCAACACACAACGTTTACCCCATGATTAATTGGATTAACGTTGTGTGATTCAATCAATTGCAAATTCTAGGGCTCGATTGCATATAATTGGGGAAGAACATGTATTCTGTTAGGATATTTATTTTTTTATAAACTGAATCCAAACACAACCACTGGCTTGGACCAGTTGGTTGTGTCTGGTTCCAATCAACAGAACCACGCGGGTTCGAGCCCGGTCAGTGACTGTTTTTTTTTCTTTTTATTATTATTCTACAAAACAAACTAATATATATATATATATAATCATTAGTATTTTAAAATTAGTTTTTAAATACTAAAACTCTTTTATTAATTCCACAAAAATTATTTTAGGTAAATCTGATGTTAAAGTTTTATCTACAATTTTTATTTTTCTGAAATTCATTTATTTAATATTTATAATAATTAAATCAATTTTATACTATTATATTTATAAAAATCCATTAAAATATCAAAACAATTTTATTAATTTCTACAAAAATTATCCTATGTTTGTACAATGTTAAACTTTACTGAAATGATTTTTAATTCAGAAAAATCATTTATTTTATATTTTTAATCAATTTTTGTTAGTTTTAATCATAATTAAATCATAATAAATTCAATTTTTGTTATTTTTGCACCAAAATTTTATACAAATTATTTCTGATCATTTAGAACAGAAATATAATTTTTAAAATGATAAATCTTTAATTTTAGTATTTTTAAGATATTAAAGTTAAAGTTTGACAAATTGTAATAAATAGATTTAATAATCTATTTTAAAGAAAATAATTTTATAAAAATTATTTTTATACTTTAAACACATTCTTGTGACCATCCTAGATTTAACATTTATAAAAAGATTTTTAGTTATTTATTTACTAAATTTCTCTCAATCGGCGAATATTTTTAATATTAATCAAACGAGCAATTATCCCCAATTCGAAGCCCTAGAAACTTATACATTTGTAGACTTGATAGACTTAGACATATTTATTACCTCATTATAGGGTGATACTTGATACATTTGGTCAACACAATTATCCAAATTTCTCAACAGATATAACATTTTACCAATGTGAGTTTTACATAGCCCCTTTTTCTATTTATCACCATTTCTGGGGTGAAACATGTTACAACATCATTTTATGCCATTCAATCATCAATGTGTCTATGTGTTTTCTATGTTGCATTATGTCTTGAGCATGATTAGAGTAAGCACCATTCTAGCATAATCATTAACTCCGTACAAGCCGGCGGTAAACATTGATAGATCTATTGGACTGACAATCCCACCCGGATACGTGCCTCCTACAAAGGTAGCGTGGGTGTTTGTTATCGTATAACATATTCAAGTGGACCATGAGCGTATGGTATGTATCATATTATAACAGTCATCAGGGTTGATTATGCACTCGATTTATTTCTAGTATGTTCTCACATATGGACTAGATTGACATGACACATGAATTGCACAACATTTTTTTTTATAAAAAACCTATGTAATTCTCACCAACTTTTGTTGACCCAAAACCTTTTCAACTTAACATGTTTCAGGTTCTATTTGCTTGAAGATTTGAATTGATGCTTGAAGATATGTGTATAGTTTTATTCAATTTGATGTACAAATCCTAGAACAATTGTATGTAATTCATTTAAATCATTTAATGGAATTTATTATTCACTATGAGCTACTGAACAATCATCAATACGTGACATCCCGATGTTTCCACCATCGGTTGGGGTGTTACAAAACGTGTCGTGAACGCCATTGAGTTCTTGTGGTAACTTGAGTTTTTACGCAACTGGTCCAATTCGTGCAAGGATCTCGAATTGACCTATGTATCTGGGATTGAGCTTCCCATGTTTTCCGAACCTGGGAACTCCTTTCCATGGAGATACTTTGAGCAAAATTCTGTCACCCACCTGAAACTCTAAAGGCTTGCGCCTCTGATCCGCGTAACTCTTATGTCGGTCTCTGGCGGCTCTCAATCTGTCCCTGATCTGGAAGACCTTGTCGGTTGTCTCATGAATGAGTTCAGGACCTGTCAGGTGCTTGTCTCCTACCTCAGCCCAACACACGGGCGATCGACACTTGCGTCCATACACCGCCTCGAAAGGAGTAGCTTTGATACGAGTATGGTAACTGTTATTGTAGGAAAATTCGACCAATGGTAGGTGTGTATCCCAATTTTCCCCAAACTCAATTACACACACTCTAAGCATGTCCTCTAGTGTCTGGATGGTTCTCTCGCTTTGCCCATCGGTTTGTGGATGGTAAGCGGTGCTCAAATCTAACCTGGAACCAAGAGCTTCCTGCAACGTCTGCCAAAACCTTGAAGTGAAATGGCTATCTCGATCAGAGATTATGGAAGTAGGCACGCCATGTCTTGACACAACTCATTGATATATAGCCTGGATAATTTCTATTTTTTGTCTTTTTCCTTGATCGGTAGGAAATGCGCAGACTTTGTTAAATGGTCGACAATTACCCAAATCGTATCATGTCCACGAGATGTCTTTAACAACTTGGTGATGAAATCCATAGAGATTTTATCCCACTTCCAAACAGGAATCTCTGGCTTGTGAATCATTTCTGACGGCTTCTGGTACTCAGCCTTGACCTTTGAACACGTTAAGCAAGGTCTAACGTAGGTCGCAATACAACCCTTGATGTTAGGCCACCAATAGAATTGCTTGAGGTCTTTACACATCTTATCTACACCGTCTGCCAAAACCTTGAAGTGAAACGGCTATCTAGATCAGAGATTATGGAAGTAGGCACGCCATGTCTTGACACAACTCATTGATATATAGCCTGGATAATTTCTCTTTTTTGTCTGTTTCCTTGATCGGTAGGAAATGCGCAGACTTTGTTAAATGGTCGACAATTACCCAAATCGTATCATGTCCACGAGATGTCTTTGGCAACTTGGTGATGAAATCCATAGAGATTTTATCCCACTTCCAAACAGGAATCTCTGGCTTGTGAATCATTCCTGACGGCTTCTGGTACTCAGCCTTGACCTTTGAACACGTTAAGCAAGGTCTAACGTAGGTCGCAATACAACCCTTGATGTTAGGCCACCAATAGAATTGCTTGAGGTCTTTACACATCTTATCTGCACCGGGGTGTATCGAGTACCTGGACTTATGCGCTTCATCTAAAACCAGATCACACAATCCTCCATACAATGGAACCCATATTCTGTTCGAAAAATATTTTGTTCTATCAGGTTTTGTCTCTAACAGATGAACCTGATTGTATAGAGCTTCTTGTCCAATGTTACTATACTTAAGAGCTTCTTGTTGAGCTTGACGAATACGAGCAGTGAGATCGTTATGAATGGTCATGTCTAACGCACGAACACGCAACGTCTTGGCACGTTCCTTTCGGCTTAGTGCGTCTGCCACGACATTTGCCTTCCCTTGATGGTACTTAATCTCACAGTCGTAATCATTGAGTAGCTCAACCCATCGTCTTTGATGCATGTTCAGATCCTTCTGGTCAAAGATATGATGTAAGCTCTTATGGTCAGTAAAGACTGTGCACTTATTCCCAAAGAGGTAATGTCTCCAAATCTTAAGCGCGAACACTACTGCACCCAACTCTAAATCATGGGTTGTGTAGTTTCGTTCATGCACTTTTAGTTGGCGAGATGCATAGGCTATAACCTTGTTCCTCTACATTAAGACACAACCGAGACCTTGGTGAGATGCATCACAGTAAACTACAAAGTCCTCTATTCCCTCTAGCAGTGAGAGAATCGGTGTATTGCACAACTTGAGCTTCAAGAGCTGGAAAGCGGATTCTTGTCGATCTCCCCATTCTAATTTCTTGTCTTTTTGGGTCAAGACTGTCAGGGACTGGGCTATCTTTGAAAAATTCTCGATAAATCGCCGATAGTAGCCAGCTAACCCTAGAAATTGTCGAACTTCTGTTGGAGTACTGGGTCTAGGCCAGTCTTTGATCGACTCTACTTTGGCTGGATCAACATGTATACCCTTCTCGTTCATTACGTGACCGAGGAAATGAACTTCGTGAATCCAAAACTCGCATTTGGACAGATTGGCAAACAATTTTTCCTGCTTGAGTAGATTCAGAATCACTCTCAAATGTTGCTCATGTTCTTCTCGAGTTCGTGAGTAAATCAGAATGTCGTCAATGAACACGATCACGAAATTTTCGAGGTAAGGCTTGCACACCCTGTTCATTAGATCCATGAACACTGCTGGTGCGTTGGTCAAACCGAATGGCATAACCGGAAACTCGAAATGGCCATACCGCGTCCTGAAAGCAGTCTTTGGTATGTTCTCTTCATGAATTCGTAGCTGGTGATAGCCTGATCTCATATCAATCTTCGAGTAGAAACTTAGCCTTACAGCTGATCAAACAGATCATCTATGCAGGGAAGAGGGTGTCACACCCTCAATTTGCACTGAGGGGTTTATACCGCGAGGCGCGTGACATACCAGGATGCTCATAGCCATAAGTCACATGAACGATTCTAAATGCCCAACCCATTTAGTTCATTATTGTAAAACAAGTTTCATTGATAATCAAATATTTCAATAGTTGCGGAAGTGGAATTTAAAGATAATAGTTATTCGAATAGTCAGAGTAAAACAACGAGTTCGAACTCATAATAGATAATTAAACATTCGAAAGTAGATAGTTATTCATATTCCCATGATTCTATATGATGCATGCCCTACTCGTGCTTCGAACTAGTGTCCTGCAAAAAGGTATAATAATCGTGTGTCAACATAAAGTTGGTGAGTTCACAAAGTTTGGTAAATACGTAGGTCCTCCAGACCATGTTTTGACGAGTAAATGCTAATTCACATGCCAGGGGTAGCTAGCCCACTCATGATAACTAAAACCGGTAATACCGAACTGCTAAACAACGAGATCCCACAATAGTGAGCAAAGTGCCTTGCATCATTGTCTATCAACAATGATAATATGTTGAGTTATAGTTCACACCCATGCTCTCCAGCACAATGTGAGGTTTGTGAGACCTAATAGCGCTATCAACTAGTAACCCGCTTGCCCACCTGGCAATTCATTCGGTATTTAGAAGGACTTCAATGATAGAGTTGCTTTAGTTCATCAAGGACATAAAGCATGAATTAGTGAATGCAGATTCACCTAGTGAATCATAGCACCCCAAACCAGGGATGTGTATTAGTAGTCCCAAACCGGACTATGAAAAAGTTTGGAAAGTTGTCTCATCCGAGACGTATGCTTTTGAGAAAAAGAGTAGTGAAACACACCTGGTGTTTGTGCGAGAGATCTATCAAAGCAAAGAAAGTAACTATCGTTCAAACAAAGATATCCCTATGAACATTTAAGATATATTAAACTATGTTCTTGTTTATCTCACAAGCTCGGCCCCTACTTTTGTGAACCATATCAAATGGTGTAGATCATGTTTCATGTATAAGATGTTTGATCTAAAAATGTTTCATGAATCCATGTGTAATCAATTACTCTAACACTAGATAACATGATCGATTACATAGGTGCAATAATGTGCGCATAATAGAAGCTTGATTATTAATCACATAATAATCAACCTATCATGGCTAGTTGGGGTCGATCCTAGTGATCAAAGAGTCTAAGCTTGGGTTCACAATAAGGGCCGATGGAATTATAAGAAAAATAAGTGATTAGTACTCACCTTAATACTAGCTAGTAGGAAGGGGGAAACTTGTAGAATTGGAGCTCCTAGTGCTCTGTAATCCACGCAAAAGGTGGTCTTTAGCCGAGTGTTTTTAGAGAGAGAAAGTGGAAGGTGATTGTGAGAGATGTGGTGCAAGAAATGAAGGAGTTGTGGGTCTCTATTTATAGCCGAAGGGTGAGGACAAAGGGGTCAGATATTTGGCAAGTGTAGTAGTCTAGGATGGTGGCATGTTAAAGAGGTTAATCATACATTGGTGTAAGATAGATGTAAGCTAAAATCAAACAAGATAAAGGGGGGGGGGGGGGCTTGCATGCTTGTGCCGAATTAAATGCTTCTTACCAAAGAGGATGGGATTAGCTTGGGTTATCTAATTGTCATAGCTTTGTTATGAAGCTAAAGTGGTGAAATTGATTAACTCATGTCCCTTCTTGATAGATTACATCACTTGTTTCCTAGCCAAGGTGTCTTCCTAGATGTGAGGTTAGATAGTGACAATGCATGGCTTTCCAGCTTGTCTTACTATGTGTCTAGTGTTGTCACTATGGGCCGCAAATCCTAGTGTTGGGATAAGATGTTTTAGACAACTCATAGATGTAGGCACATGTGGATAGTAACTCTTCAATGCTCCAAGGATTGTCTCCACGTGTCCATGTGTTGTTTTAGGGGCCGTGAATTAGGAGTAGAATGTATAGGTTTGTTTGTTTCTAAGTAGAGTATTGTAGTTATCCTAGGAAGTTGAAGTGTGATTAGTGTTTTAACCAAATGGGTGAAACATTTGGATTTCTTGTAGCCTAAATAGGCTTTGGCCGATTGGTTATTCAAAAGGGAAAAGGCGGCTCCAAGTGATTTTAATCACATGCTTGTTTGCTTCTCATTTAGGTGCTAGCTAGAAGAACTAGGGTGGCTTCCTAGAAGTTAGGATGGATGGTGACAATACATGGTTACTAGGCTTGTCATAAGATGTTGGTGTGATGTTTAGAAGCATCTATCTCATGTCTTTTTCTAATATAGGTGCCGAAATTTAGGCTAGTTATAAGTAGGAGGTGGCTTGCTAGGGGACTTGTATGTCATGTTTGTTTGGTTTGCCTTTTGGTGTTAGTTTATAACTAATGTGTAGGCATGTGCATGCTTTAGTTAGTTAGGACAAAAGAAAACTTTCAAGTATCTAGGAGGGTATGTGTGCATGCATGTGTGTATATATACATGTATGTATGTGTGTATGTATATATACCAGCTCATTTAGAAGTATAAGAGATTCATGTGCACACATAGATTAATGTTTATATACTCTTATAAGTTTAATCGTTTGTTTGTCAATCCTTGACAACTTATAGATATATATATGGCTAGTGTGTGCACGTGTAACTTATCTAGTAATTCTAGTCAAGTAAAATGCAAGGAATCTAAGTGCAAGTACCTAGAGTTTAGGGAATTTAGAAACCTGAAATTGCGGGGTATCACATCATCCCCAAGTTGAAAAGAATTTCGTCTCGAAATTTGGCAAGTAAACAATAAAGCTAGCTAGAAAGATGTATGCTTGGTTCCCGGATGTCACATCATCCCCAAGTTGAAAGGAATTTCGTCTCGAAATTCACTTTGAGGTAGCTACTTTATGTTTAGCGTTTGATCTATGTACGTGTTCAGGTTCAGTAAAGAAATGTGGGTATTTAAGCCGTATTTGATCCCTGCGTTCCCACGTGTATTCCGGTCCTGCACAGGAAGTCCATCGTACCTTAACAATAGGTATGGTACTTTGCCTGAGTTTCTTGACGCCCTGCTCAAGAATCTCCACCGGTTCCTCCATGAACCGTAGCTGGTCGTCCACCTGAATCTCTTCCAGTGGCACTACCAGTGTCGTGTCAATAAGACACTTCTTTAGATTTGAGACGTGAATCACGTTGTGAACTCCACTGAGTTCCTCAGGCAGGTTTAACCTGTACGCTACTGGACCAATCCTTTCGACGATCTCGAATGGTCCAACGTACCACGGGTTCAACTTTCCTCGCTTCCCAAAGCGTATCACACCTTTCCAAGGTGACACCTTTAGCAGTACCTTGTCTCCAATCTGGAACTCCAAAGGTTTCCTACGCTTATCAGCGTAACTTTTCTGTCGATCACGTGCCGAAGCCATCCGGTTTCTGATTTGCACGATTTTCTCAGAAGTCGCGTGCACTAGTTCGGGACCTGTTAGTTGGCTATCCCCAACTTCAGTCCAGCAGATGGGAGACCTACACTTGCGTCCATATAGTGCCTCAAAAGGCGCACACTGAATAAAAGTGTGGTAACTATTGTTATATGAAAATTCGATTAGCGGCAAGTGCTTATCCCAACTGTTGCCAAAGTCTACTACGCACGCTCGTAGCAGATCTTCCAACGTTTGGATGGTACGCTCACTCTGTCCATCCGTTTGGGGGTGATAAGCTGTGCTTATATCTAGGTGAGTTCCCAAAGCATCTTGGAGAGTAGTCTAAAAATGAGAGGTAAATCGCGAGTCACGATCGGATATGATGGAAGTAGGCACTCCATGCCTAGAGATGATCTCTTTGAGATAGAGGTTGGCCAGTTTTTCCAGCATGTTAGTTTCCTTTATTGCCAGAAAGTGTGCCGATTTGGTTAAGCAATCGACGATAACCCAAATCATATTATGCCCACTTGGCGTTTTAGGAAGCTTCGTGATGAAGTCCATGGAAATTCCATCCCATTTCCACATAGGGATTTCTGGTTGCTGGAGTAAGCCTGAAGGTTTCTGATATTCGATCTTAACCTTCGCACAAGTCAAGCACTTACTAACGTAAGTGGCTATCTCGGCTTTCATGTTTGGCCACCGGTAAAGGGTTTGGAGATCTTGGTACATTTTATCCGAACCAGGATGTACCGAATAATGAGAGGTGTGAGCCTCGTCGAGCACAATTGTCTGAGATCTCCAAAACGTGGAATCCAGACTCGATTCATGAAGTACTGAAGACCATCTGTCCTCAGTTCCAGATGTATATCAGCACCATGCTATGTCTCAAGCCCGACATTCTCTTCTTTCAGAGCCTCGCCCTGGGCTTCACGTATCTTGTCAGGAAGATTGGAATGGATAGTGAGTTGTAAAGCTCACACTCGTTTCGGCTTCGTCTCCTTACGACTGAGGGCGTCTGCTACTACATTAGCTTTTCCTAGATGATATTTGATGGCATAGTCATAATCGTTCAGAAGCTTGACCCATCGACGCTGTCGCATGTTCAGCTCCTTCTGATCGAATATGTGTTGAAGGCTCTTATGATCAGTGAAGACCATATACTTCGTTCCATAGAGATAATGCCTCCAGATCTTCAGAGCAAAGACTACTTCTCCTAGTTCCAAGTCATGGGTGGTGTAGTTCTTCTCATGAACTATCAATTGACGTGAAGCATACGCGATCACCTTATCATGTTGCATCAGCACACACCCTAATCCTTGGATGGACGCATCACAGTACACCACAAAATCGTATGTACCCTCCGGTAACGATAGGACTGGTGCACTGCAAAGCTTTGCCTTTAATAATTGAAAAGCAGATTCTTGGGCATCTCCCCACTTGTAAGTAATACCCTTCTGCGTCAAAGCAGTGAGGGGTTGAGCGATCTTAGAGAATTCTCAATGAATCTACGATAGTATCCCGCGAGACCAAGAAATTGGCGTACTTCTGTAGAAGCCTTAGGAGCCTCCCACTGTTTAATAGCATCAATTTTGGTGGGATCGACATGTATTCCGGCCTCGTTGACCACATGTCTTAGAAATTGGACTTCTCGAATCCAAAAGTTACATTTGGAAAGTTTCGCATACAGTTGCTCATTTCTCAAGAGTTCTAATATCAACCGCAGGTGTTGTTCGTGCTCTTCCTTACTCTTGGAATAGATCAATATATCATCTATGAACACTATGACGAATTTTTCCAAGTAAGGCTTACACACGCGGTTCATAAGATCCATGAATACAGCTGGTGCATTAGTTAGCCCAAATGGCATCACCAAAAACTCATAATGTCCATAACGAGTTCGAAAGGCTGTCTTCGCCACATCCTCTTCTCGGACTCTCAGCTGATGATATCCTGTCCTCAGGTCAATCTTGGAATAGAAACTTGACCCTTGAAGTTGGTCGAACAAGTCATCGATACGACGTAAAGGGTAGCAGTTCTTTACCGTCACTCTGTTTAGCTCTCGATAATCAATGCACATACGGAAACTTCCATCCTTCTTCTTAACGAAAAGGACTGGGGCTCCCCCATGGTGAAGAACTAGGTCTAATAAAACCCTTATCCTATAGTTCTTGGAGTTGGGTAGATAGTTCTTGAAGTTCGCCTGGCGCTAGGCGATATGGTGCGCGTGCAACTGGGGCCGCTCCAGGTGCAAGATCTATCTGAAACTCCACTTGACAAATAGGTGGAAGTCCAGGTATTTCTTCGGGAAATACGTCTGGAAAGTCACGGACCGTTGGGATATCCTCAATCCTTGTCTCCTCTTCAGCTCGAGTATCAGAGATGTTAGCCAAAATGGCTGGATAGCCCTTCCGAATACACTTCTGGGCTTTTAGGAATGAGATGATGCCCACCATGGCACCACCACGATCACCCCGAATATTTAGCAATTCTCCGTTAGGAAGAGGGATACGAACAATCTTCTCCTGACAGAGAATTTCAGCGTGTTGCTTGGACAACCAGTCCATGCCAACCACGAGATCAAAACTTCCGAGGGTGATAGGCAGAAGATCGATGGCGAATGATTGTCCATCTAGCTCGAGCTTACAGTTACGATGGATATGGGTTACCTGGACAGGCTTCCCATCAGCTAATTCTATAGAATGTGGGGTATCAAGAAGAATAGGAACTATCCCTAGATGTTTGCTAAGCTTTGACGACACAAGACTAAAGTCCGCACCAGTATCGTATAAAACAGAAGCAAGGTTGTCGTTTAAGGAACACGTAACCATCACGACATTGTTTTCATTCCTAGCTTCTCCTGAACCAATCACGAAAGCTCTTCCGCGAGCCCCGTTGTTGTTGTTGTGGTTGTTGTTATTGTGGTTGGTGGTGTTATTGCTGTTCCCGTTCCTGTTACCACTACTGTTGTTATTTTTCCCACCGTTGTTGTTGTTACTGTTCTCGTTCAGTTGTGGCCAGTCCTTCTTGAAGTGACCCTCGTTCCCACACTGGTAACAACCTTTATTATTCCTCTGTTGTTGTCCTTGCTGAGGTGCTGGTTGAATTCCCAGAATATTGACTCTACAGTCCTTCTGCACATGACCCATCTTACCACAGTGATCACACTTGATCCTGTTATAGGGTCCTGAGTGGTGATATTTGCACTTATTGCACTTGGGACGGTGTCCCCGATAACCACTCTGTGATTGATTACGGTTACTACCGTTATCATGTTTCTTGTTCTGCTGCTGCTGATTGCCATTAGTCGAGAGTCTGCCAGATGCATTCTCCCACTCCCTCTTGTTATCATTGGTGTTAGAAGATGTAGCACCACGAGGGGGTAGCAGTCCCTCTTCCACCTTCTAATCCGTTAGCTGGTGAGCCAAGCGAATCACCTGCTGGAGGTTGTTGAAGTTAGCAACAGTGACCATTCCCTTAATCTGAGGTACTAGGCCCTGGATATACAACTCAATTCGTTTGTAGAGCGGAGTAGAGTAATTGGGGCACATGGTCGCCACTTCATGCGACCTGGTAGTATAGCTCTCAATATCTGACCCCACCATCTTCAGATTGAGGTACTCGGTCTCCAACTTCTGAATCTCATCTCGAGGACAGTACTCCTCCTTCATGAGTTCCTTGAAATCTGCCCACGAGGTAGCATTCGCCACATCAACTCCTAGCAGCTGCACTTGGGCATTCCACGACGATAATGCCGCATTATCAAATGTAGCGGTGGCACACTTAACCCTATCAGCTGGCGGGCAATTGCACATACCAAAGCATGATTCCACCTTCTCGAACCACATGAGTAGTCCGACTGCTCCTTCAGATCCTCCAAAGTTATGAGGCTTACAATCCATGAATGACTTGTAGGTACAAGTCGGTGGGTGATGAGCAGGTTGGCCAGCTTGAAAAGCCGCCAAAGCTGCTACAACCCGAACATTGATTAGTGCGCTCAGTTCCTCTTGCATCATGCTGATGCTGCCTCTACCATTTCCTCTACCCGTTATAGCAATTCTACATTTACATTATACTCATGAGAAAATAATAATATGTTCCGCATACCATCGTTCATGCAGTATAAGTAAACTAGAATGTAAAAAGGATTATGAACGCGAGAATAAGATAAAGTAGTAGATTGATGATAATAATAATAACATAGGATAAATGATTCTCAGATCTCACACGACAAAATAAAAGTTATTATGCGAATATATATGATACTTAAGATAGTAGAAATCAATCGTCCGCATGATCCACACACGAGCCCTCATCATCGCTTTCGTCTTGAATCTCAACCTCAAATAGATCGTTTTCCTCTTCTGGTTCAAGCTCCTCTTCAAATGCCGCCTCAATGGCTGCTCCAATAGCATCATCTTCTTCCTCCATGGGCTCCTCTTCGGGATCCTCCTCAAGATCCTCTACATCTATCCCTAAGGCTGCTATAAGCCTATTACGAACGGTATTCAATTCTTGCATAGTAGTTGCTAAACTCTGTCTAGTGGAAGCCAACTCCTGCCTAGTCTCAGCAGCTTCCCGCTTGACGACTGCCACCTCAGTGATCAAGTGGCCTATCTGACCTTCCATATGCTTGATTGTCTCATCTGCATTCCTCCTCCAGAACTTAAACTGTTGCACAACAGTGAAAGCATTGTCCAACTCCGTATGAACGTGCCTCACCATACCTGCAAAAGATCTTTCCCAAGAATCTATAACAGGAGGAACTCTAGCTGGCACTCCATAACCTACAACCCAAGAGTGCAACATATCGGTAAACCAATGCCAACGATTGGTATCCCAAAGTGGATCCTGAAATGATACTGGACGTAGGGTTAGTCATGATCTTTCCTGCAATATGCTAGATCAGTAGCACTGATGGAGCTTGTTGTCCCTCAATAGCACGAGAAGAATAGTTATGAGTAGGGTTAGTCATGATCTTTCCTGCAATATGCTAGATCAGTACACGTATTCCAGAAATTAACAAGTTGTGCACTTAAGGTAGTGAGTGTAACTAATACTTATGCTATGATGATTATAGACTAGAATGCAATCCTAGTTCACTATAACCAATGGCTTTGATACCAATCTGTCACACCCTCAATTTGCACTGCGGGGTTTATACCGCGAGACGCATGACATACCAGGATCCTCATAGCCATAAGTCACATGAATGACTCTAAATGCTCAACCCATTTAGTTCGTTATTGTAAAATAAGTTTCATTGATAATCAAATATTTCAATAGTTGCGAAAGCGGAATTTAAAGAAAATAGTTATTCGAATAGTCATAGTAAAACAACGAGTTCGAACTCATAATAGATAATTAAACATTCGAAAGTATATAATTATTCATATTCCCATGATGCTATATGATGCATGCCCTACTCGTGCTTCGAACTAGTGTCCTGCAAAAAGGTACAATAATCGTGTGTCAACATAAAGTTGGTGAGTTCACAAAGTTTGGTAAATACGTAGGTCCTCCAGACCATGTTTTGACGAGTAATTGCTAATTTACATGCCAGGGGTAGCTAGCCCACTCATGATAACTAAAACCGGTAATATTGAACTGCTAAGCAACGAGATCCGACAATAGTGAGCAAAGTGCCTTGCATCATTGTCTATCAACAATGATAATATGTTGAGTTATAGTTCACACCCATGCTCTCCAGCACGATGTGAGGTTTGTGAGACCTAATAGCGTTATCAACTAGTAACCCGCTTGCCCACCCGACAATTCATTCGGTATTTAGAAGGACTTCAATGATAGAGTTGGTTTAGTTCATCAAGGACAAAAAGCAAGAATTAGTGAAAGCAGATTCACCTAGTGAATCATAGCACCCCAAACCCGGGATGTGTATGAGTAGTCCCAAACCGGACTATGAAAAAGTTTAGAAAGTTGTCTCATCCGAGACGTATGCTTTTGAGAAAAAGAGTAGTGAAACTCACCTAGTGTTTGTGCAAGAGATCTATCAAAGCAAAGAAAGTAACTATCGTTCCAACAAAGATCTCCCTATGAACAATTAAGACATATTAAACTATGTTCTTGTTTATTTCACAAGCTCGACACCTACTTTTGTGAACCACATCAATTGGTGTAGATCATGTTTCATGTATAAGATGTTTGATCTAAAAATGTTTCATGAATCCATGTGTAATCAATTACTCTAACACTAGATAACATGATCGATTACATAGGTGCAACAATGTGCGCATAATAGAAGCTTGATTATTAATCACATAATAATCAACCTATCATGGCTAGTTGGGGTCGATACTAGTGATCAAAGAGTCTAAGCTTGGGTTCACAATAAGGGCCGATGGAATTATAAGAAAAATAAGTGATTAGTACTGACCTTAATACTAGCTAGTAGGAAGGGGAAAACTTGTAGAATTGGAGCTCCTAGTGCTCTGTAATCCACGCAAAAGGTGGTCTTCAGCCGAGTGTTTTTAGAGAGAGAAAGTGGAAGGTGATTGTGAGAGATGTGGTGCAAGAAATGAAGGAGTTGTGGGTCTCTATTTATAGCCGAAGGGTGAGGACAAAGGGGTCACAAATTTGGAAAGTGTAGTAGTCTAGGATGGTGGTATGTTAAAGAGGTTAATCATGCATTGGTGTAAGATATATGTAAGCTATAATAAAACAAGATAGGGGGGGGGGGGGGTTGCATGCTTGTGCCGAATTGCATGCTTCTTACCAAAGAGGATGGGATTAGCTTGGGTTATCTAATTGTCATAGCTTTGTCATGAAGCTAAAGTGGTGAAATTGATTAACTCATGTCCCTTCTAGATAGATTACATCACTTGTTTCCTAGCCAAGGTGTCTTCCTAGATGTGAGGTTAGATAGTGACAATGCATGGCTTTCCAACTTGTCTTACTATGTGTCTAGTGTTGTCACTATCGGCCGCAAATCCTAGTGTTGGGAAAAGATGTGTTAGACAACTCATAGATGTAGGCACATGTGGATAATGACTCTTCAATGCTCCAAGGATTGTCTCCATGTGTCCATGTGTTGTTTTAGGGGCCGTGAATTAGGAGTAGAATGTATAGGTTTGTTTATTTCTAAGTAGAGTAGTGTAGTTATCCTAGGAAGTTGAAGTGAGATTAGTGTTTTAACCAAATGGGTGAAACATTTGGATTTCTTGTAGCCTAAATAGGCATTGGCCGATTGGTTATTCAAAAGGGAAAAGGCGGCTCCAAGTGATTTTAATCACATGCTTGTTTGCTTCTCATTTAGGTGCTAGCTAGAAGAACTAGGGTGGCTTCCTAGAAGTTAGGATGGATGGTGACAACACATGGTTACTAGGCTTGTCATAAGATGTTGGTGTGATGTTTAGAAGCTTCTATCTCATGTCTTTTTCTAATATAGGGGCCGAAATTTAGGCTAGTTATAAGTAAGAGGTGGCTTGCTAGGGGACTTGTATGTCATGTTTGTTTGGTTTCCCTTTTGGTGTTAGTTTATAACTAATGTGTAGGCATGTGCATGCTTTAGTTAGTTAGGACAAAAGAAAACTTTCAAGTATCTAGGAGGGTATGTGTGCATGCATGTGTGTATATATACGTGTATGTATGTATGTGTGTATGTATATATACCAGCTCATTTAGAAGTATAAGAGATTCATGTGCACACATAGATTAATGTTTATATACTCTTATAAGTTTAATCGTTTGTTTGTCAATCCTTGACAACTTATAGATATATATATGGCTAGTGTGTGCACGTGTAACTTATCTAGTTATTCTAGTCAAGTAAAATGCAAGGAATCTAAAAGCAAGTACCTAGAGTTTAGTGAATTTAGAAACCTGAAATTGCGGGGTATCACATCATCCCCAAGTTGAAAAGAATTTCGTCTCGAAATTCGGCAAGTAAACAATAAAGCTAGGTAGAAAGATGTATGCTTGGTTCCCGGATGTCACATCATCCCCAAGTTGAAAGGAATTTCGTCTCGAAATTCACTTTGAGGTAACTGCTTTATGTTTAGCGTTTGATCTATGTACGTATTCAGGTTCAGTAAAGAGATGTGGGTATATAAGCCGCATTTGATCCCTGCGTTCCCATGTGTATTCCGGTCCTACACGGGAATTCCATTGTACCTTAAAAATAGGTATGGTACTTTGCCTGAGTTTCTTGACGCCCTGCTCAAGAATCTCCACCGGTTCCTCCATGAACCGTAGCTGGTCGTCCACCTGGATCTCTTCCAGTGGCACTACCAGTGTCGTGTCAACAAGACATGTAACACCCCAACCGATGGCGGAAACATCAGGATGTCACGTATTGATGATTGTTCAGTAGCTCAAGGTGAATAAATAAATTTCATTAAATGATTTAAATAAATTACATACAATTGTTCTACAAGAATTCGTACATCAAATTGAATAAAACTATGCACACATCTTCAAGCATTAATTCGAATCTTCAAACAATTAGAACCTGAAACATGTTAAGTTGAAAATTTTTTGGGCCAACAAAAGTTGGTGAGAATTACATAGGTAATCGAATAAAATTGTTGTGCAATTCATGTGTCATGGCAAATCTAGTCCATATGTGAAAACATACTAGAAGTAAATCGAGTGCATAATCAACCCTTGTGACTGTTGTATTGTGGTACATCCCATACGATCATGGTTCACTCGTTTATATTGCAGTAACAAACACCCACGCTACCTTTGTAGGAGGCACATATCTGGGTGGGATTGTCAGCCCAATAGATCTATCAATGTATACCGTCGGCTGATCCATGTTAATGATTATGCTAGAATTGTGCTTACCCTAGTCATGTTCAAAACATAATGCAACATAGAAAAACACATAGACACATTGATGATTGAATTGCATATATGATGTTGTAACATGTTTCACCCCAAAAATGGTGATAAATAGAAAAGGGGCTATGTAAAACTCACCTTGGTAAAATGTTATACTTCTTGAAAATTGAAAAGTGTGTTGCCCAAACAATGCCAAATATCACCCTATAATAAGGTAATAAATATGTCTAAGTCTATCTAGTCTACAAATGTATATGTTCTAGGGCTTTGAATTGGGGATAAATGCTCGTTTGATTAATAATAAAAAATTTTTGATAATTGAGAGAAATTTAGTAAATAAATAGACAAAAATCTTTTTATAAAATTTGAATGTAAGATGGTCACAATAATGAGTTTAAAGTATAAAAATAATTTTTATAAAATTATTTTCTTTAAAATAGAATATTAAATCTATTTATTACAAATTGTCAGAATTTAAATTTAATATTTAAAAATACTAAAATTAAAGAAATATTAGTTTAAAAATTATATTTCTGTTCCAAATAATCAGAAATAATTTGTATAAAATTTTGGTGCAAAAATATTAAAAATTGGATTTTATTATGATTTAATTATGATTAAAACTAACAAAAATTGATTAAAAATATTAAATAAATGATTTTTCTGAAATAAAAATCATTTCAGAAAAGTTTATTGTTATAAAAACTTAGAATAATTTTTGTGGAAATTTATAAAATTGTTTTGACATTTTAATAGAATTTTATAAATATAATAGATTAAACTTGATTTATTTATTAAATATATTAAATAAATAAATTTTTGAAAACTAAAAATTGTAAGTTAAACTTTTTCATTAGATTAACTTAAAATAATTTTTGTAGAATTAATAAAAGAGTTTTAATATTTTAAAACGAATTTATAAAATTATAAGTATTATATATAATTAATTTGTTTGTTTGATTAAAAACAAAATAAAGGAAAAAGAAGTGCCACAGCCGGGACTCGAACCCGCGTGGCTTAGGTAGGTGGCACCAGACACAACCACTTGGTCCAGACCAGTGGTTGTGTTAGTTTCTGTTTAAATAAAATAAGTATTATATGCAATTCGTGTTCTTCCCCAATATTATTCATACGAGCCCTAATTTTCCAATCGATCAATACACACAACAATAGTCCAATTAATCATGGGGCTAATGTTGTACACATGCCGATTAATGTAACCCACAAAAAAAAATTACACTTACAAAGCTGTATCGTGCACGATTGCTCAGTCAACTTTAAAAGTCAAAACGCGATTAAGATAACCAGAACAGAAGATTTTTGAGAGGAATTGGGGGTTGAGAAAGATGAATTGGCGAGTTGTGAAGGTCCAACAATGTTCAATTTCTAGTGAAATGGCTTAGGTGCTTGAATTGGTAATGTTGACTTAACATTGAATAGTTGACGCGTCGTTTGATCAATTAGGCAACAATTGAATGTTAATTGCCGTGTGTCTGAGTCATAATAGGCCGGTAATTGTGTCATGATGCCAATTACAAATCAATCACGAGTTATGGTGATGATTTTGGCAAGTTCGCGTCTCACAGTTGACTTTCCAAGTCAACTGTGAGGGTTTTTAAACTAATGTTATATTTATAATAATCCGGGTTTAAGACAAGAATGATGGCTAGATCAACTGGTTTGTGTGTGTGTGTATGATTGAACCGGCTGAGGACTCGGGTTCGAACCCCGGCCTCAGCATATTATTTTTAACAATTATTTTTATCATATACATAATATATATATATATATATATATATATATATATATAATGAATAATTATCATAGTATTAGGGTTCAAAATGCCACAAAAATAATTAAATGTAAACAATAATAATAAAACTTGTCGTTTTTATCCAAATTATACGTAACGCACAATTATTAAACGCGAAATGTTACAAGACACTTTTTTAGATTTGAGACGTGAATCATGTTGTGAACTCCACTGAGTTCCTCAGGCAGGTTTAACCTGTACGCTACTGGACCAATCCTTTCGACGATATCGAATGGTCCAACGTACCACGGGTTCAACTTTCCTCGCTTCCCAAAGCGTATCACACCTTTCCAAGGTGACACCTTTAGCAGTACCTTGTCTCCAATCTGGGACTCCAAAGGTTTCCTACGCTTATCAGCGTAACTTTTCTGTCGATCACGTGCCGCAGCCATCCGGTTTCTGATTTGCGCGATTTTTTCAAAAGTCTCGTGCACTAGTTCGGGACCTGTCAGTTGGCTATCCCCAACTTCAGTCCAGCAGAATGGGGTTTTCCTGCGCTCCCCCTGTATGGATAAGACCTCTCCATTGGGTGACGAGATTCGAACCACCTTTGCGAAACAGATGACTTCTGCATGGTTCTTCGACAACCAGTCCATGCCAATGACGATGTCGAAACTTCCCAATTCGACCGGTAGAAGATCGATACTAAACTCATGATCTCCTAACTTTAACGCACAATTCCTAACTACTTCCTCAGACCTAATTGTCTTACCATTGGCCAACTCTATGGAGAAATGTTCATGCAACTTATGTGACTGTAATCCGAGGGTCCGTTTAAAGCCAGTTGACACGAAACTTAGATCGGCACCGGTATCAAGTAGTATAGAAGCAGTATGGTTGTTTACGAGGAACGTACCCGTGACTATGTTAGGATCCTCGCGTACGTCATCAGTTCCCATGACAAATGCCCTGCCACAAGCTTGGCCTTTCAACTTGGGGCAGTCCTTCTTGAAATGGTCAGTAGATCCACACTTGAAGCATCCTGGCTTGCCGTCAGTGTTCGCAACTGCCTTGGCCCGACACTGCACTGTGGGATGTCCCATCCGCTTGCAGTTCTCGCACTTGATGCTATCGCATGTCCCCACATGGTGATACTTGCACTTTTTGCAGAGTGGGTGGGGCCCGCTGTAAGGCTTGCGAGTCTCAGTAGCGGTGGCAACAAAAGCTTTGACGGTTTTGGGCTTCTTACTGGGATTACCCTCTGCACCTCTTCCTTTCTTGAAGTGAGACCACTTACGCTTGTTTCCAGAGCCTTCACCCTTGTCGGATTCCTTTTGGGTCAGGGATCCCATGCGTACCACATCGTCGGTAAGACTATGAGCAAGGGTGACTGCATACTGGATGGAAGTTGGAGCAGCAGTGGTAACCATGCTACGGATCTTAAGAGAAAGTCCCCAGATGTACCTCTCTATCCGTTTATACTCAGGGGTAACCATGTGTGGAACTAGACGAGAAAGCTCATGGAATCGGGTGGTATACGCAGAGAAATCTGCACCACTCATGGTCAAATTCCAGAACTCGGTCTCCAACTTCTGCAGTTCGCTTCGTGGGCAATACTTGTCCATCAGCATCGACTTCAACTCAGTCCACGAGAGGTTGAAGGCAGCTTCGCGACCCAAGGTCTGCACTTGTAGGTTCCACTATGTCACCGTCTCGTCTTGGAAGGTACATGTGATGTACTTGATCTTCTAGTCCTCCGAACAGACACTAATGTCGAGCACAGACTACGTTTTCTCAATCCATCGGACAATACCAATTGCTCCTTTTGACCCACGAAAATTCCAAGGCTTTCATGCCATGAAAGTCTTGTAGGAACACCCACGTATGGGTTTCTCTGCTTTTGCAGCATCAGAAAGATTGGTTTGTCAATGAAAGGATTGGCATAGGGAAACGATCGAGAAAAGGGGAAAGAATAGACAAAAGCTTTACAATTCTCAGGGTCCCGGGTTCTACGTTGGCCTGGAGCGCCCGAACCGCCACTGGAATCGGCGCAGTTCGCTTCATGTTGCGCAATAGCCTCTACGATTACCCTGGCTAAATCCGCTGAGGTGGTCGGAAAAGCTTCCTCCTCGGAAGACGAACGAGTAGTCCTCTTAGGAGGCATGTTTCTTCTAATTTATACGATTAAAAGAAATGAGACACATATTACTGCATAATATTGTCGCATATGTACTAAGCAGCCAACTAACCAAACATCACAAGCAATAAGCACAATAATACGACATAACACAACAACCAGAATACCAAATTCTAATTAATAGTTAGCCGTAACAATTTAGTTTCATACATGATAAAATAACAATACAAGAGTACCAAAATAAGTTAACTACTACTACCAAGTCAACTACAACACATAAGGTCCTAAGGAGACGGGGGTGGGAAAGCAGTGGACAAAGCTGCAACGACGACTGTCATTCTGGGCTCGAGGTCATCAACTCTCGCCTCTAACTGGGCAACACGTTCCTCGGCCGCAACGCGTCCCTGATTCGCCTCGTGTATGTGGGTACCCAACTCTGCCAGTCGATAGAGGAGTGGATCCTGGGTATGACCTGTTAGATAGAGATCATCCTCAATCTCCTGAACTCTCCCTCGCAGCACCCCAATCTCAGTGTCGTGACGTCCAACCACGTCCCGCACAGAGTAGAGGGCGTGATGCACAGGAGCTGGCTCAAAGCCGGTGGGTAACAGAGTGTCAGAGGGAGGCTGAGATGGACCACCAGTCTCAAAAGTAGAGGGAGCCTGGTCATTAGTGTCCTCATTGGAGTAGGCCAAGAATCCATCCATGGTCGGCAGGTAAATCCTCTTCCGAGCCTGAGATCGCCAGAGAAGTTTCCTTCTGGGTGGCTCGGGGTCCTCTGGGGCTGGAGGCTGGGGATCGACGGGTGCCGGAGGCTCAGGGTCAACAGGGACAGGAGCCTCGGCTGGAGCTATAGGAGCCGGTGGAGGGAGTACCCGTTTCCTAGGGGTATACATCAAACAATTCCCGCCTGGACGTAGACGATAAGGTCGAAAAGACGGCTCTCGGGGCTCTGGCGGTGGTAAGGGTGCATCCTCCTCCTGTGCCTCGCCAGCATGCACATCCTGCTCGTCATAGGAGACGGCGTGATCGACCTCCATATGGTCATCCTTGGTGTCGGAATCACTAGAATCGGGCTCGTGGCCCTGCTGAAGGCATTCAGTTGGAGGGCTGCCTGGTACAATCTCCTCCTCGGAATCCGAGAGAATGATGGCAGTGTCTTGGTGTGCCATGATCCTGGAAATCAATGAACACACGTGCGTGTCAGTATAGTGTGGTGTACTTAGTGTAACTACTAACGTGCAAAGTACATAAATGGCATGGCAAAGCATATAACTAGCATGGCAAAGCATATAACTGGCATGGCAAAGTACATAACTAACATATCAAAGCACATAACTCGCATGGCAAAGTACATAACTGGAATGGCAAAGTACATAACTCACATAGCAAAGCACATAACTAGCATGGAACTTGCGTAGTGCGTAGGGATAGGCGTTGTGTTTCTTTCTTTGGAAAACATTTCGAAATCAATTTTTGTTTAGATTATAGTTTGACTCGAAAGAATCTTAGTTCGCTATAACCTCGTGCTCTGATACCAATCTGTCATACCCCGCCAAGGCGGAAACGCGAGGTGCAACTTCAAAAGATTTCCAAGCACAAAAAGTCACATGAACATTAATTAAAACAAAGTAGGAACTTTCATTAAACAACCGAGTTTGTTCAACATAAGTTAATTGTTTAATTCTAAAACCATTGTATGTAAATGTCTACAATTATTATGACCACACAGCGGTCCAAAAGAAGGTATCCCACAAATGCTCGCACGCGACCCGTGCAAGTTCCATAGTTCATGCTAAGTTCCTGAAAAACATGCATGTAAAAATATATAGGTCAACATAAATTTGGTGAGTTCACGGGTTTTCCATATGGTGGACATGTAATCCAAAATCGACTAAATCATTGCCTAGCTTTGGCAATAATCGATTTGTGATCTGACATGAGCCCATAACCAAACCTTGACATGTGGTGCCTCGCCCATTGTACACTAAAGACAAAGAATAATGTGAAATACAAGCACTCTTTTGATATCTGTCATCCGGTCAGAGCGACTGACCAAGAGTGGGGGTGTCAACCCAATATATCTATCCCGGTGTTTCATGGCTAAGTCCATAGCTAATGGTTATGGTATGATGAATGACACGAGGGCTTAATGGATCCTGAACTGTACTGTCTCATGTTCACATAATAGTCATGTATTGTAATTGAAAACTGTACGCATGTTTTTCCCCCGGAAAAATGTAAAAACTGTAAAAATGGGCCGTGAATATTCACTTGATGCCTGGATGCTAACTGAACTGAATCTGGCACTTTGTGTCTGGTCTAGGAGCCCTAAATGCAGGTAAAAGCAACTTAGGTCTATGTTTGGCTCTAACTCCCATGCAACTGTCCACCCGACTGTAGCACCTATGGACTAGGGGCTTCTGTACCACTATCCACGGGTGTCACGCATTGTATTTGTTAATAATTGTTCGTTTTGTTACCCTGGTGGCTATGTTTTATTCTTGTTTTTGGCAAAACATATGTGGTGACTCACTAAATATTACTGAGTGCTACTTATTCCTCAATTAAGTAAGTTTAGGATGGCACATGGACACACATTGTGATAGTTTTGTATAAAAACAACACATCTGAGAGTCTTATCTTTGCTTATTCATGCATAACTTTATGTTTTTGAGAAAATGCAAGTGTTAAGCTTGTTAACACATGTTTTATTATTCTTAACACATGTTCATTAGTTAAACCATGTTGTATATTGTCTAACTTAGGTAAAATATGTTGTTCTTGGGCCGGGTCTTGGCCTCTCACACACGCACGCATACATATATGTATGTGTGTGTGCTTGCAATGTCCATATCCATGTGTTCCAAGGTGTAGTCATCAATGTGAACATGTGTGTATACATAACTAGATCATTGAACCTTTATTATCAAAACTTGAGTTGTAAAGTTAGTTAGTTTCAAGAATAAATGTTTTGTGGAGGTGTGCGAGTATATGTAAGCTTCGGGTGACCAATGTGCATAACTAAATTCTCATGTAAACAAGACTATAGTTCAGGTACCATACCTCACGTATATAGCCGAGTAAAACAAGAAAATAATAAGCTAACTTCCTTCCTTAAAGTTCCTAGATGTGAGATGATAACTTGGGACTCCTAAATGGTAGTGAAGCTTGCTTGAACAAAGCCCCTTGTGGGTCTTTGGGCTTCAGTCGAATGGGTACAAAGGGAAAGGGAAGAGAGTTCAAGTGTTAGTGAGTTGGGAGGAGTTGTGGTGTGACTCTCATGTCTCTCTTGGGTCCTATATATAGCCGAATGGGTGAGGGGATGGACTAGTTCCATTGATTCACAACTTGGGCAAGTCAACTCTTTGTTTTCCTAAGGTGCATTATTCTAGAGTCCTTGTAAGAGTAATAGGTTGACCTTGAGGTTTTTGTTTGGTTTATAGGGGTGGTGTAGCGGCCGACTTGCATAGGGAAGGAACAAGATGTTTTGGCAAGGTTGACAAGGTGGGAATGATCAAGTGTTTCATGTCTTGCCTAATTAATATAAGGTGTTGACTAGTGTTTGTGTATACTCCTTCTTGGATCCTTTGGAAATCGAACATAATATGACAAAGGGTAGGTTTTTGGTAAGTTGACAATGGGTAGAAGTCCAAATAGTTTATGTTGTTTCCATGTTAGTGTAAAGTGGAAACCAATTGACTTTAGCACAAGTGAAACATTTGCTCATGTGGGAGGCTATATCAGCCTTCATGTTCGGCCACCAATAGAGTATCTTCAAATCCTGATACATCTTGTCGGAGCCAGGGTGAACAGAATACCGGGATTTGTGAGCTTCATCCAAGACAAGCTCCCGTAATCCCCCGAACAAAGGAACCCAAACGCGTTCTGCAAAGTAGTGTAGGCCATCGGACCTAAGTTCAAGATGCTTATCAGCACTGTGCATAGGTTCAGCCTTAAGGTTTTCATCCCTCAAAGCTTCCAACTATGCAGAACGAATTCAGTCAGATAGAGAAGAATGGATGGTGAGCTGTAAAGCTCGAACGCGGTGAGGTTTCGCGGATTCCTTCCTGCTCAAGGCATCTGCCACAACGTTCGCCTTGCCAGGATGATACTTAATAGCACAGTCATAATCATTCAGGAGTTCAACCCAGTGACGATGCTACATGTTTAGCTCCTTCTGGACGAAAATATGCTGAAGACTCTTGTGATCAGTGTAAATGGTGCATTTGGTACCGTACAAGTAATGTCTCCAGATTTTCAACGCAAAGACCACCGCACCCAATTCCAGGTCATGGGTAGTATAGTTCTTCTCGTGAATCTTAAGTTGACGAGAAGTATAAGCAATAACCTTCTCACATTACATCAACACACAACCGAGACCATGAATAGAAGCATCACAGTATACAACAAAATCATCCGTACCCTCAGGTAAAGATAGGATAGGTGTAGATGCAGTTGTGCGACTAGTGCTTCGGATTGTTCAATAAACTTGTTTTGTGAAATGTCGAAGGTGCGAAGGCAGAAATATGTTTGGTCGAAGGAGAATCAAAAGGTGCGAAGGAGTGGTTTTTGGACGAACGTAGAATAGAGTTTTATGTATGGCTTGGTTCGACCAGTTGATTTGGTCGAACCTGCACATTCGCACGAACTGTTTGGGCGAATGTGCAGTCTATAAATAGTCAAGCTGATTTTTTGAATGTAACTTTGAGTCATATTATTCCCTCCACTTTCTGATTCTCTCTCTAGGATATTATTTAGCTTAATTCACGTTCATACCCCGTTTGTTTCAATCTGTAAACGTGTAATTGAGTTTCTAATTAATGAAAAAGCTTTGAAATGATGATTTACGTGTTTTGATCTGTTTGACTATTATTTTGTGATTGTTTTAGGGATTCTGCACCTAAAGCAAACTTGTTTGATCATTCTTTGTTGATTATACGATCCATATAGCACATACAAAGTGGTATCAGAGCCATTCTGGATCAAACAACCACAACTTGATAGTTTCTCAGTTGATTTGGACCCAATTTTGGTCAAAAAGTTTCTGTTTTCATTGAACAAACTGATTTGATTAGATTTTGATTGATTACAACTTGTTTTCATGGTTAAATTGGATAATTCTCTTTGATAAACTTGTTCCAAATCAATTCCGATTCAAAACCTGATTTAGATCATCAAAATCCATCAACATTTGATAAACATGATCAAAATTAACAGATTTTCAAAGAATAACCGTTTTTGAATTACCAGGGGTCGAACGTAGAGAGAACGGTCGAAAGTGTTATTTCATCTGGTCGAAAGAGAGTATTTGTGGTCGAAGGTGTTGTTTTAGTGGTCGAAAGTAGACTTTCATTGCTTATTTGTGTTCATTCGCCCGTCTGTGTTACATTCGACTGATCGAACGGTCGAAGGAGAGGGAAAACGATCGAACGAGAGAAGCAAACGGTCGAAAGAGTTTGTGTGATATCAGTCCACATTCGTACCCATCAAAACGGTCGAAGGAGAAGGATTTTTCTCATTCGCCCGTCCGATACCGCTGGAAATGTGGCTTGTGTGGCACAAAAGATGAGTTTGGATGAGCATGTGGAGATTGAAGAGGAGGTTATGATAGAGAAAGTGTCGGAGTTGAAAATAGAGGAGTTGAATGAGGATGTGAATGCTGAGTGTGAAGACAAGAAATCTGGAATGATTCTTGATTCTGTCACAGATGTTGGAGAGCACTATGATTCAGCTTATTCGGATATGGAAAGTGATTCTGACTCGGAAGCTAGTGTGAATTCACTAGACGATGACATTGATCAGTTGCTAGCTGAAGCTGATTTCCTAATGACCCGCAAGTCGTGCATGGTGGATGATGCCTGCACCAAGATTGACTACTCAAAATTCTTTGCAGGGAAGGAAGCTCACTTCGCGCTGATGGCAATGACAGAACCTCCTAAACCGGTAAGTTCTGAATCTCAATCTAAAGTTTGTGCTAAATGTTCTGATTTTGATAAATTAACAGAAGAAAATAAGCTTCTCAAGGTACAACTTGATAGTGCGAAAATAAACTGTCAAATTTATCAAAAAGAATCAAAAGATTTCAACAAAGTACTTGATGGTTACAAAAAGGATATTTCTGAACTGAAAAAGACTTTGTCAATAAAACAACTTGCCATTAATAACTATATTAATGAAATGGAAAACACCAAGTTAGAAATGGCAACCATCAAGTGCTTCGCTGAAAAAGTGAATAAAAAGTTAGAGAGTTATAAGCACATTGCGTATGTAGTTGACCACATCATCGAAGAACCTTCACAGTCGAGTAGTGCAAACTACAAAGCTGTCCCATCTCCGGTGTTGTTTGAAAATCATAATTTACATGCAATAGCACCAGAGAGTATAGTCAAATCTGACTCCACATCAGATAACGAGTCCAACACTTCCAGTGTCGGAGACCCGTATTCTGATGTGAGACCTGTATTGGGAAACAATGAAGGTGTGGTCGCTGCAGATGATTCTGATGAAGAAGATGAACAATCTAAGACGGTTGTTGAGAATGAAAGTGATATCCCTGATGAAAATCATATAATCACTACTGAACCAGTATCACCATCTCAAATTGTTCATCCCATGGCAAATGCTCATAGAAAGAATGTTGTTAAGAAAGCTGGACAGTTTGTTGGTAAAAATGTTGAAAAGAAAGAGGTCAAGAGAGTTGAGAAAAATGTGGTTAAAACTGTTGAAAAGAAAACTGAAACTAAAACTGAGAAACCAAATGAAATGAGCAACGAATCATGTGACAAACCTGTAAAAGTTTTCTATCAGATACAAGGCTCCGATAAGATTTTGTCTGATGATGAATATCCGATTAAATTTGTGAATTATTCCAAAATTGAAAAGATCTGGCAGGAAAGTACAATTTGGTTCCCAAAACAGGAACGAACCAATGACATTCCTCCGGCCATTTTAGAGAAAATTTATTCGGATAATTCTAAAGACGCAAAGGTCAATGTCACACAATTTGTTCTGCCAGTTGATAAATCAAATAGTTTCATTGAACCGACTTACTCGAAGGAACCAGCTCCTGAGAGTTTGAGAAAACAATGCATGGTTAATCAATATCCCATTGCAAGTTTTTCCAAGTCGCACATCAAAGAGAACTATGAAGAATACCGTGCGTGTAATAAGTGCGGGGAAAGGGGACATTTAATTGCCACCTGCCCGTATGTACGACACAAGAGGCACGAGGTGGAGATGAGGCAACGACATGATTATCCGGTTAACAATTACAGTTATCCACAAAGACGATTTTTCCCTCAGCCATCACCTTATTATAACCAAAACAATTTTTACAACAAATGGGAAAACCGTCCGATGACTTATGACAAACGCAACCGGATAGCCACTGAGAAACCAGTAAAGAAACCTGTGATGAACACAACTGCTGAAAACAAAAAGGTCTCTCCTAAACCTAATGTAAAACCAGCAGTTGGACATGTCTCTGTTAAATCAGAGAAGGTAACCAAGAAGGTTGCATTCAAAGACGAAGTAAAGAAACCGGCTGAGAACTCAAAATCACAGATCTGGATCTTGAAAAGATCTGAACAATCTTGGTCATCAAAGGAGTCTGAGGGTGCCTCAACTTCACAGAATGTGAAAAATGAGAAAAAGAAAGTTGAGTGTGAGAAGAAAGGGGTTGAGAAAACCCAAGATGTTTGTGAATCTAAAGAATCTTTGAAACAACCAGTTCAAAGACCCAAGACCAAACAGGCTTGGGTCCCCCGAAAGATCTAATTGCTTTACTTAATATGTGCAGGGAGCTCCAGCTGGCCCTGTTAGCAGCCTATGGATTGTTGACAGTGGAGCTTTTGTTCACATGACAAGGGATCTCATGCTACTCTTTGATATCAAGAATATAAATGGAGGTTATGTAGCGTTTGCAGGAAATAAAGGAGGCTACATTATGATGGAGGGTAGTGTTAGCAATGGGGTAGTGACATTTGAGCGGATATCGTATGTGAAACAGATAGATTACAATCTGCTCAGTGTTAGCCAAATCTGTGATAAGCAATTTTCTGTTTATTTTGATGACAAATCTTGCTACATCCTGAAACCGGGGTTTGAACTTCCAAAAGAGTGGGTGATGCTAAAGGCACCGAGAGTAAACAATTTGTATATTCTCGATATGTCAAAAGCTATGACCACCCATGGCCAAGTCACGTGTTTCCTCTCTAAGGCTACAGAAAAAGAATCTATAATGTGGCACAGGAGAATGGGACACATTCATTTGAGAAAGATGAACCAGTTAGTGAATAATTGTAACACCCCAACCGATGGCGGAAACATCGGGATGTCACGTATTTGATGATTGTTCAGTAGCTCATGGTGAATAATAGATTCCATTAAATGATTTAAATGAATTACATACAATAGTTCTAGAATTTGTACATCAAATTGATTGAAACTATGCACATATCTTCAAGCATCAATACAAATCTTCAAGCAAATAGAACCTGAAACATGTTAAGTTGAAAATGTTTTGGGTCAACAAAAGTTGGTGAGAATTACATAGGTTTTTGATGATTGAATAAAATGTTGTGCAATTCATGTGTCATGTCAATCTAGTCCATATGTGAGAACATACTAGAAATAAATCGAGTGCATAATCAACCCTGATGACTGTTATAAAATGATACATACCATACGCTCATGGTCCAATATGTTATACGATAACAAACACCCACGTAACCTTTGTAGGAGGCACGTATCCGGGTGGGATTGTCAGTCCAATAGATCTATCAATGTATACCGCCGGCTGATCAATGTTAATGATTATGCTAGAATGGTGCTTACTCTAATCATGCTCAAGACATAATGCAACATAGAAAACACATAGACACATTGATGATTGAATTGCAATGATGATGTTATAAACATGTTTCACCCCAAAAATGGTGATAAATAGAAAAGGGGCTATGTAAAACTCACCTTGGTAAAATGTTATATCTGTTGAGAAATGTGTTGACCAAATGTATCAAGTATCACCCTAAAATGAGGTAATAAATATGTCTAAGTCTATCAAGTCTACAAATGTATAAGTTCTAGGGCTTCGAATTGGGGATAATTGTTCGTTTGATTAATATTAAAAATATTCGCCAATTGAGAGAAATTTAGTAAATAAATAACCAAAAATCTTTTTATGAAATTTAAACTTAAGATGGTTACAAGAGTGTGTTTAAAGTGTAAAAATAATTTTTGTAAAATTATTTTCTTCAAAATAGATTATTAAATCTATTTATTATAAATTGTCAAACTTTAACTTTAAAATTTAAAAATACTAAAATTAAAGAATTATAAGTTTAAAAATTATATTTCTGTTCTAAATGATCAGAAATAATTTGTATAAAATTTTGGTGCAAAAATATTAAAAATTGAATTTATTATGATTTAATTATGATTAAAACTAACAAAAATTGATTAAAAATATTAAATAATTGATTTTTCTGAAATAAAAATCTTTTCAGAAAAGTTTAATGTTATAAAAACTTAGGATAATTTTTGTGGAAATTAATAAGAGCGTTTTGATATTTTTATAGATTTTTATAAATAAAATAGAATAAAATTGATTTATTTATTATATATATTAAATAAATAAATTTTTGAAAACTAAAAATTGTAAGTTGAACTATTACATCAGATTAACACAAGATAATTTTTGTAGAATAAATAAAAGAGTTTTAATAATTAAAAATGAATTTACAAGATTAAATGTAAATATATAAATATATACATATATGGTTTGAACAAAATAAACAAAAATAAGAACAAAAAGGCTGCTGCTGGGACTCGAACCCGCAGCCCCTCGTTTGGATAACAGTGCGCGTGACCATCTGGTCTAGACCAGATTCTTGTTCAGATTTGCTTTCAAAAAATATTAATACACAACTCACATGAAACCCCAAATCATTATGAACCCTAGATTCTACAATCAAACAATCAGACAATATAAACCCGATTGAAGTTAGGGCTTTTGTTGTTTGATTGCCGACTAATAAAACCCACAAAAACAATTAGACTCACAGTGTTGAATCGTTGATGAATGTCCGGTCAAAGCAAAAAGTCAAACTACGAACAAGATGAATATAATCAGAGTGATTCAGAGATAATTGGAGGTTGAGAGAGAGAGTTGTGAGCGAGTTGTGAATGCTTAGAAGCGTTCAATTTATAGTGTAATGTCTGGATCGAAGGATTGGTAAGGGTTGACCACCATTTAATGTCAAACGCGTCAAAGTTAATTGATTGTCAATCAATTGATAATTAACGTATTGGTATGTCAATATAGGCCGATAATTACGAGTTATAAGTCAAACTATGATTAATTTATATGTTAATGGTGTCACTTGAATGGTCAAAAGAAAAGAAAAAAAAATAAAATAAAAAATGCCTGCTGCTACTGCTGTTCGACGAGAAGAGAAGGAAAAAAAAGAAACAGCAGTATTTGCCTTTAAATATTTAACGAGTTGGATTACAAACAAGATGGCTATGTGGAGCAGTGGTTGAGGCGCGCATGCTTTGTGTGAGAGTGGCCCGGGTTCGAGACCCGGCTGGAACAACTTTATATATTTTTTTTTTTTAAAGTGGAAGGGGAGGGTTTGGTGGGCCGGCTGGTTCAGTGGGCTCAGTGTCTTGGGCCGCCTTAACTGGGCTTCAGGAACAAGGGATATGGTTGGGTTGGGTTGGGTTTACTAGTTCTAAATAATAAAATCTGTTTTTTTTTTTAACACATAAAATCTGGAATTTATTATTACTATTATTATTATTATTATTATTATTATTATTATTATTATATATATATATATATATATATATATATATGTTGTGAATAAAGACTTAGGTACAAAAATGAGGGGTTTTATATTTAAAATTTGGGGAAATTTTGGCGATGTTACAGTCTCCCCTACTTTTGAAAACTTCGTCCCGAAGTTTATTGAAAACACAGGGTTGAAGGGGATTGGATAAAAATTAGGACAAGTGTGACCTGGAGAATTTTTGTGTTAAGGCGCGACATGAATGGAATAATCTGTCTCGAATAATGTGGATAAGTGGCGTGTTACATGTTAGTTGACTAAGTGAGCTACTAGATAACTAGGGTTTACATTTGGTTAACTACTGAAAATTTTGATAGAATTCCACACCACCTTAACGTACCTGTAAATTCACGATTACGTTCCGGACCGTAATCACTAATTTACCTTACATTAGGGTTTTGCGTCCTTCTATGACTCTCCGATTGTTGAGCAGGTCTGATAGTCTCCATCAGTCGTTGAGCAGGTGGTAGGGCCTCTCCCGACTGTTGGAAAGACATGATGACCTCTTACCAATCGTTAAGTAGGTGTTTGGTAGTCAACTAATTGTTGTACAAGTAAGCACGTATGTTTATAGATTTATTCACATTAAAACAAGCATGCACACAAATGTTATGATAATACTAGAATTTATTACTTGAATCAAATAGTGTCAATGCATAGAATAAAAGCAACCAATAGTCAAATGGTGAGACTTGCGGTTAGGTAACTGGAGGGTCTTGATCTCGGTTTAGTTTAGGGCATCGGTTACGGAAGTGATTTGGGTTTCCACATTCATAGCATTTACCAGGATGATTAGGATTAGTAACCTGAGCTGGGTTAGGGATAATTGCAGCCAGTCGGGCATCAACACCTTTGTTGTTTTTGTTGTTGTTGTGGTTGGTGTTGTGGTTGTTGTTACTTTCCTCTTGGTTTTCACCACTGTTATTGCGAGTGCTACGACGTGGAGACATGATCCGTAAGGGACACAATGAAGGTTCAGTGTGGCATGAAATGAATGAGGTGATATAAGGAATGTAATCATTTATTCATTAATTAAAACGAATAAACGAAAACGTTGACTTATCAAAGACTCCAGATTCTAATAACATATGAAGACATGCTTTAGCCTATAAGTGAACACTCATCCCGAGAATTCCCAGGTAGGCATCCGGGTCCCTCGTCTGATTGGGATATATGCGCAATGCCAGCCTAGACAGAAGACTCAGAATACAGGCGTTCACCCTTCCAGATTGCACGTGTTCGTTATTAAAATCTAGAATTTCGACGAGATCTCAAGGGGGTTCAGGTTAAAACCTGAGGAATTTGTCCTATTAGTCTAAGAGTAGATCCACTGATGGAGGGTAACCTTCTTGTAGGGATGAAAGCAGGGATAAGAAGTAGGAGGGAGATAGAGAATGGCAAGTAAAAGAAGCAAATACTGGTTATAATCCTATGGTTATAGACTAGATTATTTTTCTAATAACCTAATTCCCTATAACCATGGCTCTGATACCAATCTGTAACACCCCAACCGATGGCGGAAACATCGGGATGTCACGTATTTGATGATTGTTCAGTAGCTCATGGTGAATAATAGATTCCATTAAATGATTTAAATGAATTACATACAATAGTTCTAGAATTTGTACATCAAATTGATTGAAACTATGCACATATCTTCAAGCATCAATACAAATCTTCAAGCAAATAGAACCTGAAACATGTTAAGTTGAAAATGTTTTGGGTCAACAAAAGTTGGTGAGAATTACATAGGTTTTTGATGATTGAATAAAATGTTGTGCAATTCATGTGTCATGTCAATCTAGTCCATATGTGAGAACATACTAGAAATAAATCGAGTGCATAATCAACCCTGATGACTGTTATAAAATGATACATACCATACGCTCATGGTCCAATATGTTATACGATAACAAACACCCACGTAACCTTTGTAGGAGGCACGTATCCGGGTGGGATTGTCAGTCCAATAGATCTATCAATGTATACCGCCGGCTGATCAATGTTAATGATTATGCTAGAATGGTGCTTACTCTAATCATGCTCAAGACATAATGCAACATAGAAAACACATAGACACATTGATGATTGAATTGCAATGATGATGTTATAAACATGTTTCACCCCAAAAATGGTGATAAATAGAAAAGGGGCTATGTAAAACTCACCTTGGTAAAATGTTATATCTGTTGAGAAATGTGTTGACCAAATGTATCAAGTATCACCCTAAAATGAGGTAATAAATATGTCTAAGTCTATCAAGTCTACAAATGTATAAGTTCTAGGGCTTCGAATTGGGGATAATTGTTCGTTTGATTAATATTAAAAATATTCGCCAATTGAGAGAAATTTAGTAAATAAATAACCAAAAATCTTTTTATGAAATTTAAACTTAGGATGGTTACAAGAGTGTGTTTAAAGTGTAAAAATAATTTTTGTAAAATTATTTTCTTCAAAATAGATTATTAAATCTATTTATTATAAATTGTCAAACTTTAACTTTAAAATTTAAAAATACTAAAATTAAAGAATTATAAGTTTAAAAATTATATTTCTGTTCTAAATGATCAGAAATAATTTGTATAAAATTTTGGTGCAAAAATATTAAAAATTGAATTTATTATGATTTAATTATGATTAAAACTAACAAAAATTGATTAAAAATATTAAATAATTGATTTTTCTGAAATAAAAATCTTTTCAGAAAAGTTTAATGTTATAAAAACTTAGGATAATTTTTGTGGAAATTAATAAGAGCGTTTTGATATTTTTATAGATTTTTATAAATAAAATAGAATAAAATTGATTTATTTATTATATATATTAAATAAATAAATTTTTGAAAACTAAAAATTGTAAGTTGAACTATTACATCAGATTAACACAAGATAATTTTTGTAGAATAAATAAAAGAGTTTTAATAATTAAAAATGAATTTACAAGATTAAATGTAAATATATAAATATATACATATATGGTTTGAACAAAATAAACAAAAATAAGAACAAAAAGGCTGCTGCTGGGACTCGAACCCGCAGCCCCTCGTTTGGATAACAGTGCGCGTGACCATCTGGTCTAGACCAGATTCTTGTTCAGATTTGCTTTCAAAAAATATTAATACACAACTAACATGAAACCCCAAATCATTATGAACCCTAGATTCTACAATCAAACAATCAGACAATATAAACCCGATTGAAGTTAGGGCTTTTGTTGTTTGATTGCCGACTAATAAAACCCACAAAAACAATTAGACTCACAGTGTTGAATCGTTGATGAATGTCCGGTCAAAGCAAAAAGTCAAACTACGAACAAGATGAATATAATCAGAGTGATTCAGAGATAATTGGAGGTTGAGAGAGAGTTGTGAGCGAGTTGTGAATGCTTAGAAGCGTTCAATTTATAGTGTAATGTCTGGATCGAAGGATTGGTAAGGGTTGACCACCATTTAATGTCAAACGCGTCAAAGTTAATTGATTATCAATCAATTGATAATTAACGTATTGGTATGTCAATATAGGCCGATAATTACGAGTTATAAGTCAAACTATGATTAATTTATATGTTAATGGTGTCACTTGAATGGTCAAAAGAAAAGAAAAAAAAATAAAATAAAAAATGCCTGCTGCTACTGCTGTTCGACGAGAAGAGAAGGAAAAAAAAGAAACAGCAGTATTTGCCTTTAAATATTTAACGAGTTGGATTACAAACAAGATGGCTATGTGGAGCAGTGGTTGAGGCGCGCGTGCTTTGTGTGAGAGTGGCCCGGGTTCGAGACCCGGCTGGAACAACTTTATATATTTTTTTTTTAAAGTGGAAGGGGAGGGTTTGGTGGGCCGGCTGGTTCAGTGGGCTCAGTGTCTTGGGCCGCCTTAACTGGGCTTCAGGAACAAGGGATATGGTTGGGTTGGGTTGGGTTTACTAGTTCTAAATAATAAAATCTGTTTTTTTTTTTTAACACATAAAATCTGAAATTTATTATTACTATTATTATTATTATTATTATTATTATTATTATTATTATATATATATATATATATATATATATGTTGTGAATAAAGACTTAGGTACAAAAATGAGGGGTTTTATATTTAAAATTTGGGGAAATTTTTGCGATGTTACAATAATGAACTTGTCACGGGAGTTAATGTGAAACATTTCCATTTGAATGACAAGTGTGTTAGTTGTAAAAAGGGAAAGCAGCACAAACAGGCCCATAGACCAAAGAAAGTAAATTCCGTTGAACTACCGCTTGAGCGTTTGCACATGGATTTATTCGGTCCAGTCAAGCGTAAAAGTCATGCTGGGGAATTGTACTGTCTTGTGGTGACTGACGATTATTCAAGATTCTCATGGGTTATGTGTTTACACCAGAAAAGCGACACGTTTTCCAACCTGAAAGTTCTGTTTACACGTCTGGAGAATATCTATGGTCTAAAGATCAAACGAATCCGGAGTGATAATGGGACGGAGTTCAAAAACGCTTAGATGGAGGATCTTTGTGAAAACAAGGGAATTCATCACGAATACAGCGCTCCGTATACACCCCAGCAGGACGGTGTCGCAGAAAGAAAGAACAGGACGCTAATCGAAACGGCGAGAACAATGCTTGCGGACTCAAATCTTCCAGTCATGTTCTGGAATGAAGCAATTTACGCAGCATGTTACACTCTAAATCGTGCTTTAACAATGAAGAAGTTTGGCAAAACTTCTTACGAGCTGTTGAACCGACGAAAGCCGAATCTAGAGTATCTAGAACCATTTGGTGCCCCGTGTACAATGCTTAATCCTTCGGAGAAGTTCGCGCCAAAGGCTGAAGAAGGTTATTTTGTTGGATATGCAACCCCACTAAAAAGGGTATTCAACAAAAGAACTAGAAAAGTCGAGGAGTGGGCTAATGTCGAAGTACAAAGATACACTCAAAATGTACAGGGTGGAGGTCTAGATTGGATGTTTGATTACAAAGACTTCTTTGGATCATTCAATCTAGATAGCATGGTTGAAGAAGCTGTACTCTGATTATATTACGAGGTCGAAAACGCAGTGACTTCACCGTTAGTGCGTCCGATCACTGTAAATCCTCAAGTAGCTTCTAATGATACCACTGCTCCTGTGATGGAAGAAGAGGTGTTCCAAGAAGCTTCAACAACGCTTAATTCATCAGATTCAGAAGATGAAGACGATGATGCTACAAGTGAAGCTATTCTGGACAATGCTACAGTGACATCACCAGTGAACCCAACTACAACTGATGCTTCAACATCGAATGTGGGTAATGATCTGGTATCTCCAGAGAATTTGACGACTCAAACGGGAGTACAAGTACCTGATTATCCGGAATCTCGAATACATCGGATACGCTCGCTTGAACAGGTTATTGGTGACCCTGGTAGCAGCGTTATGACAAGAGGGCAATTGAGAAATGCTCAAGCACCAGAAAATATTGGCAACCTTGCTTTATATGCCAAAATACAAAAATCTGGTTTTCAAAATGACTGGTCTTTCGCTTGTTATGTTTCGCAGGTCGAGCCACGGACGTACAAGGAAGCTCTTTTGGATGATGCCTGGGTGGAAGCAATGCAAGAAGAGTTGTTACAATTTCAGAAACTCGGAGTATGGACGCTGACAGATTTGCCCCCGAGAAGAAACAAGATCGGAACCAAATGGGTCTTTAAGTGTAAAAAGGATGATAGAGGAGCTATAGTGAGAAACAAAGCTCATTTGGTTGTTCAAGGTTTTCATCAAGTTGAGGGAATCGACTACAATGAAATCTATGCACCTGTTGCATGCTTGGAAGCTATACGAATGTTCCTTGCGTTTGCATCCTGGAAGAAATTTAAGGTGTATCAGATGGATGTAAATAGCGCATTCCTTTACGGTGTGGTCAAAGAGGAAGTTTACGTAGGTCAACCACCAGGATTTGAGGACCCTATTCACCGGGATAAGGTCTATGTCTTAAACAAAGCTCTCTACGGGTTGCACCAAGCTCCGAGACAATGGTATGAGGAGCTGAGCACGTATCTTCTCTCGAAAGGATTTAAACGCGGATTGGTAGCTTGCACACTGTTCACGAAACGAGCAAGAGATGACTTGCTTCTTGTGCAAATTTATGTTGATGATATTATTTTCGGGTCTACTAACGAACTTCTGTGCAGGGAATTTGAAAAAGTTATGCAGGAAAAGTTCGAAATGAGCGCAATGGGAGAAATGCAGTTTTTCCTAGGCTTGCAGGTGGAGCAAAGACCAACGGGGATCTTTATTCACCAGACGAAATACGTTTATGAAGTCTTGAGCCGATTCCAGATGGATGATTCGAAGCCGATGGATACCCCGATACAACCTAATCACGGGATTGGAGTTGACGCTAAGGGGGAGCTGACTGATCCATTTATATACAGAGCAATCATCGGATCTCTGATGTATCTCACCGCGTCTAGACCGGATATAATGTTTGCAACATGTCTTTGTGCACGATATCAGTCAAAGCCGAAACAGAGTCATCTTGCAGCTGTCAAGCGTATCCTTAGATATCTGAAGGGTTGTCCATCGAAAGGACTTTGGTACCCTCATGATGATAATTTTGACCTAATCGTTTTTAGTGATGCAGATTGGGGCGGCTGGGACAAAGACAGCAAATCCACAACGGCTGGATGTCAGTTTATGGGGAGCAGGCTCGTGACCTGGCAATGCAAGAAACAAACCGCAGTTGCACTATCCACATGTGAAGCAGAATACGTTTCAGCATCGAGCTGCTGCTCACAGGTTCTTTGGATCCAACAACAGATGGTGGATTACGGTTTGCAATTTCTTAAAACCCCTATTTACTGTGATAATGAAGCCGCAATCGCATTAACAAAAGACTTAGTAAATCACTCAAAGGCTAAACATATCCGGATTAAATATCATTTTATCCGTGATTGTTATGCTAAAGAGTTGATCGATATGGTCAAAATCCACACTGATTACCAACGCGCAGATCTTTTTACCAAAGCTTTTGACAAATCCAGATTTGATTATCTTTTAAAAGCTAATGGTATTAAAGAAAAACAAGACTGATCACCACCTCAGTCTATCATTTTTTAGTTTAAATTTTTACTGCTTTTCAGAAAAATTTCGAAAATCCAAAAACATTGAAAAATTTCAAAATCCATAAAAATTAGAAAATTTCTTTGCTGACTGCTATATCTTCTTCCCTTAGATTAATGCCGTCAGATTTCTGTGAACAAACGATATCTGGGCAGTCACATGTTTGAAATGCTCCAGCTTATCATTGGGAATAGTAAATTCAAAAATTTATAAAAATCAGAAAAATCAAAAATGATTTCCTGGAGTATAAAGGGAAATGATAGTACATCAGTGGGGATCTGACACATTCTAAGTAATGTACTGCTATATAGGGCATGTGTCTGAGTCTGTGCGATGTGCTGATAGGCTTCGTAGACCTATTACTGCGTGCCTGATACATACATATCAAACGAATTGTTGTGTGGATGAACTCCTCATGGGCATATGGTCTTAGTACCGTAATTTCGTTTGATAGGGTATTTCTACAAAACTCAGAGGTTTAGGGTCGTTATGTTATTAGTTGTCTGGGGATAGCCTCTCTGATCTTCTGCTGTAAGTCATTACGGACCTAGATCAGACAGGGTGTCTTTATAAAAGAGCTTTATGCCAAATCCTAAAGTTACCGAATTGAGGAACTTTCCATGTTATATGATGATCAAAGATTATCTATTACATCGTATTAATCACTGATGCAAATCATGATTAATATCAGTCCTCAACCTGGTACAGTGCATATGTTACTTTGCTGCATTAATTTGCTGACCTGTATACCTCTGTGCATTATACCTTGTAAATTTACAGACGACGAAAGCATAATCACGCTTTACAATGAGTCTTTGTGCATTTACTTCTTGATACGGGAGTATGTCGTGTGCGTGGGAACCACAGGCAATTTTGTTTATACTATAAATATCAGTATCAGTTTAAAGCACTGCACAAAAGTCTGCATGTGAGTTTATGTGGATCACAATATCAGCAGTTGCCAGATCACACATTGTCTTTAATGATAATAATTCAAAAAGATCAACGGTGTGATCAGATTTCTCAATAACTGATATGATCCCTTTACCGGAAATCACAAAAACATTTACTGTTTTTCATTTACATTTCTGCATTTTATTTTCTCCTCAAAAATTACAAAACTCAAAAAGATTTTAGGTGTGTTTTAGCATAAACTTTAGAAAATCCAAAAAGATTTTTCATTTCCATCTTATTTTTGATAACTGATGGTGGTTGATGTCGATTTTCTAAACCTTGTTGCACCATTTGAGCTTTGTAACCTTTTAAATGTGAAAATATGAGTTTGGATGCTTAAAAGTTGAAAAATAATTGGAACGGGACTCGCTTTTGAGATTTGAAAAATTTATCAAAAATCCCAAGTCTCATTCGCCCATTCGGTTGGTCGAATGTGGGATTTTTCATGTTTCTTCGTATGTTTAAAACGGGTGAAGGAGAGTGTTCTTGAACATTTGTTTCATTCAAACCCTTTTGCCTCATTCGAACCTTTTACTAGGGTCGAAGGAGACAAAAGTTTCTCATTCGACCGGTCACAACGGGCGAAGGAATATGCCTATATATACCATATCAGTCTCATTCAAACCTTTACAAAAAATTTTCAAAATTTCTTCTGTAACCTCACCTTGTTGCCCTGTTGATTTGCACCATTCCATTGTGTTCGTCTCTCTTCACTGCTCATTTTACATTCAATCTTACAGGTTAACAATCAGAATTCAAGGACTAATCACTGATTCACTGTTTCGAGCCCTAATTCTTAAAATCTTATATTAACAAGTTCATTGTTACAATTGATATTAAGGATTCATTATATCTGTGTTTTAGGGGGAGAAAAACCATAAATCAAGGATTCAAAACCAACAGATTGATCAATTGATCATCAATTTTATTTCGAACCCTAGTTTTAGTTGAAAACACTGATATAATGATTATTTGATAAAACTGTTGTTTTAAAAAGATTAATCGGCATTGTTAGTTGCCAAACAAATCAAAAGAACATGATCAGAAATCATAAAATTCAGAATTGAAAATTCAAAAATATAAACAGACTCCTTCGACCCTTTCGAATGGGCGAAGGAGATGATTAAAGATGATAAACTGGTCGAATGAACAAAATGTGGGCGAATGAAATTTTTATCAAAATGCTTACATTCGTACCATCAATTTTTCTCATTCGCACTTAGTTTTTCACATTCGCACCCCCGTTTGGGCGAATGAGAATGATAATTACCAAATTTTCAAGGTTTGAATTTTTGTCGATTTTTAACATGTTTCTTTGCTTTGTTTTGCAGATTAAACCATGTCCTAGCAGGAGAAGACTACGGAGCAAGCTGGATCATCCTCACAACCTGCTAAGAAAGCTTCTAAAGAGCCTTTAACCTTCGAGAATGCGCATAATTGCTGTGCGTATCTCGGAGAAGTTAAAAAGCACACTGAGTTTGTCGAGATCATTGAATTCTTGAAGAGGAGTAGGGTGATAGACGCAATTGCTACACCGACTATTATCTATAGAGATATGATGCAAGAATTCTGGTCAGGAGCAAAGCTAGATTTCTGGAATTGCGAGTCATGCTTGATTAGCAAGATCCAAGGACAGAGGGTTATTGTATGTGAGCAGGATTTAAGAGAAGCATTGAATCTACAAGATGAGAAGACGGATCCTAAGGAGCTGAGTTTCATGGAACAAAGAAAGTGCTTCCTGAGAATGAAGTACAATGGACCGATCACTGATGGTTCATTGCACAAGGGAAAACTGTGTCCTCAATTCAAATATTTGGCACATGTTTTGATACACGTCTTCGGATCAGCCGCTGGAGGATATGACTTGATGCGCAAGAGTATTAGCTCTATGATGGTAGCCCTGGTATTGAACAAACCGTTCAATGTTTCAGGAATGCTGATGGAACACTTGTTAGAGCCTGTGAACGGCACGAGGAATCTGAAGTTTTTGCTATATCCTCGTTTCCTCCAGATGGTATTTGATAACAAGTACAAAGACTTGAAGAGGGATCCTAAGCACATTGTTGTTCAGGAACATATGTCGATCAATACACTTGCTAGGATGAAAGCTTACAAAGGATTGTCTGTCAATGAACGTCCACCAGTAAGGCGTTTATTTGGACATCTAGCAAGGATTGACTATACAGATCCAGGAAAAGGGCTTGTAAGACATGCGAACAGTGATTCAGATCCAGATGACCCATTACATCCTGTTGACCCAGAGGCGAAGCGCAAAAGACAGGTTATTAATGTCGGTGCTAAGAGTGGAAAGGGTAAAGAGAAAGAGATCAGACTAAATGTTGTACCTGAATCTGAAAAGAAGAAGAGTACACCAAGACGAAACAAGACGATGGCAAAGAAGGGTTTGCATATTGTGGATGAGGCGTCGATTGATTCAGAGGAGACGCAAGAAGATGAACATTGGGACTCGGAAATTGAAACGCTAAAGACCACCACGCCCAAAGGACACTGTGGCTGGTGAGTTTGTAAGTCAGTCTGTTGAAGATCAAGGAAATAAGAGTCCAATTCCTGTTGATGATGAAGTGATTTTGAATCTAGATGAAGATTTTCCTGGTTCACCTGTACAGGCTGCAAAGTCAAAGAAGAAGAAACAAGAGAAACCAAGTCAAAAGAGAAAGATAGAGATTGAATCGCTCATTGCTGGTAAGAAACTACCACCAGCTTCTAGTTCCAAGTCACCGGTTACTGCACCAGTATCAAAGAAACAAAAGACTGCAACTACTTCGAGCACACAACAGGGAGATGATATACCTGTTGATCAGTTCAATGAAGCATTAGATAATGTGCTCAAGAAGATGAGGAAAGGCAAACTACCTGAAGTTGCTGAAATGCCTGTTAATCAAAGGCTATCTGAGATGATGAGCATTATCAACAAACAGCAAATAGAGATCGAGCAATTGAAGTCAAATGATCGAAAGATGTTGGAAGTTGTAGACACATCCCATGATGATAGTGAAGAATTGAAGAAAACAATCAAGAAGTTAAAAAGAGAGAATAAGAAGTTACTGAAACACGAACAGAGAAACACCAGACGAATAATAGTCTTGAAAGAGGAGAACAAACAACTGAAGAAGAGTAACAAGCACATGGATAATTTGATAAAAGACTTGTACTCTCGAGCTCCTCTACTTCAAGCTGGTGAAGAAGATAAAGAACGAGAAGAAGAGCAGGTAGACTTTGAACCATCTGACGATGAAGAGGATGAAGATCTTGATGAAGATGCTGGTAATGATCCTCAAAAGAAGAAGAAGAAAGATGATGGAGATGATGGAGGTTCAGATGGTGGATCGAGTGATGGAAACAGCTCTGCTTTTGATAGTGATGATGATGATGATGATGACAACAACGCTGAGAAGTATACGTATGAAAAGCGTGATTCGAGTAAAGGTGGAGAGTCAAGCTCTAAGACTCCAGGTGAAAATGTTGATGACGATATTTTCTGGAATGAAAAACTGCAGTCGTTATCTGAAGAAGACAAGAACATGTATCGCCAGATGCTTACAGATCGAGTCTGGACGATTGACATGACAAGCAGGTTTCCAGAAATATTCGAGTCTAGCAATAAGCTGTTTGAGTTGGAGTTTGAAGATCCAGATCTTGAAGATGGAGAGGTTTCTGCGGCAGTTTCTAAAGAAATACTTGAAGGTTTAGCTAGACAGGTGGGAAAGACTTTGGAAGAGTTACTTGCTGATAATTAGATTCCAAAGATACCTGAAAAGGAAGCCGGGAATCATTCTGATGACCGTGACGTTCCTGCTTTTGAAGAAGTTGAAATGGAAGATATAACAAGTGAGGAATATCCACAATACTTCAAGAATAATCAAGATTGTGGATTTCCTGGATTTTCTGATGAAGAGCTAAACCAAGCTGAGAAACTGGCTAAGGAAAAGAGCAAAGTGTTTGAAGATGAGATATTCAAAGGGCATGATAAACCACGGTTCGAGCAATCTGACAGTTTGAAGGAGTTTTTGAGGAAATTGAAAGAGAAAGAGAATAACCGTCCGAAAGCTGAAATACAAGGTAGCTTTTACAAACTTCACAGTGGGATTTTCAAAGGTCGTGCATTGGCCTGGAAGTTTGTTAAGCAACTGAGATGCATAGCAGTGAAGTGGGAGAAGGGGATCTTATATTTTGATAAATTTCATCATTTGAAGACTCTTCCTTATTAGGCTATTCGTGATATTTGTCGTCACCGTTTAACGGGAGCGTCAAATAGTCAAATTACATACTTTGCTGAAAAGATGACAAGAGAAAGCCGAACCAAGTGGGATTTATTTGAACCACAATATCCGAAACGAATTGTTCATAAAAAGGATATTGATATGATTACTGGAATGCCCAAAGTGATATTGAAGTACAAGCCACCGCGAGTGTTGAAGAAGATTCCCTTGTTGCCGATTCCACAACACTTCGCTAAAGATTTCATTTGGTGGTATTATGATTGGAAGATAGCAGAGGCTGTGATCGTGCTGAAAGACGGAGAAAAGAACTTCAAGAGGATACACATTTTTGATCCCATGTGGTTGATCAACTGTTCACATGAGGATATAATAATGTTGTTTTATAATCCGATCTATTCTGAAGTGAAGGATGCTGAACAAGCAGGAAAATATCAACGTGTGGTATTTCTTTGTTTTGCGTATGATATTAACGCTGGTTGTGACTATGACAAGAAGCTTGGAAAGTTTGTAGAGAAACAGAAGGTGCATGAAGTGAAAAAGACGAAGCCGAAGCAATTTCAGGAATCGGTTTTGACTAGAGAACAGAAGATTCAGCGACATATCAAGTTGATGAACATCAGAATGGACGAACAACGTCGACAGCAATCTAAGCAATAGTCGAGGGGGAGTTTGTAGATGCAGTTGTGCGACTAGTGCTTCGGATTGTTCAATAAACTTGTTTTGTGAAATGTCGAAGGTGCGAAGGAAGAAATATGTTTGGTCGAAGGAGAATCAAAAGGTGCGAAGGATTGGTTTTTGGACGAACGTAGAATAGAGTTTTATGTATGGCTTGGTTCGACCAGTTGATTTGGTCGAACCTGCTCATTCGCACGAACTGTTTGGGCGAATGTGCTCATTCCCTCCACTTTCTGATTCTCTCTCTAGGATATTATTTAGCTTAATTCACGTTCATACCCTGTTTGTTTTAATCTGTAAACGTGTAATTGAGTTTCTAATTAATGAAAAAGCTTTGAAATGATGATTTACGTGTTTTGATTGTTTGACTATTATTTTGTGATTGTTTTAGGGATTCCGCACCTAAAGCAAACTTGTTTGATCATTCTTTGTTGATTATACGATCCATATAGCACATACAATAGGTGCGGAACAAAGTTTAAGCTTCAGCATCTGAAATGCCGACTTCTGCGGTTCACCCCAGTCAAACTTTCGGTCCTTCTGGTTAAGAAAGGTGAGGGGTTGAGCGATCTTCAAAAATCCCTCGATGAAACGACGATAGTAACCTACGAGACCTAGGAATTGCTGCACCTCAGATAGCGTCTTTGGTGCTTCCCAGTCTTTGATAACTTCGATCTTAGCCGGATCGACATGAATTCCCAGTTCATTAACCACATGCCCTAGGAATTGAACTTCACGCAACCAAAAGTCACACTTTGAGAACTTAGCATACAGCTGCTCTCGCATTAAGAGTTCCAAGACTAACCGTAATTGTTCCTCATGGTCCGTCTTGCTCTTAGAATAAACCAGAATGTCGTCAATAAACACGATGACGAATTTATCAAGGAAAGGCTTATAAACACAGTTCATCAAATCCATGAACACCGCAGTGCGTTAGTGAGGCCAAAAGGCATGGCCAGGAACTCAAAATGGCCATAACGAGTACGAAAACAGTCTTCGGAACATCGGCTTCCTGAACGCGTAAATGGTGATAACCGGATCTCAAATCAATCTTCGAGTAGTAACTAGAACCCTGGAGCTAGTCAAAGAGATCATCAATGCGAGGGAGAGGATAACGATTCTTGATGGTCACTTTGTTCAGCTCGCGATAATCGACAAACATGCAAAGACTTCCGTCCTTCTTCTTCACAAACAAGATAGGAGCTCCCTACGGGGAAGAACTCGGTCGAATGAAACCCTTTTCCAAGAGTTCCTATAACTGGCTAGACAACTCTTGCATCTTGGGAGGTGCAAGACGATACAGGGCTCGGGCAATAGGAGCTGCACCAGGTGTAAGGTCAATACCAAACTCAACCTGACGATGAGGAGGGAGACCAAGCAAGTCATCGGGAAACACATCAGGAAAGTCACGAACCACAGGAATATCCTCGATCTTCTTCTCATCATCAGACGAAATAGAAACAAGTGCCAGAATGGCCGAATAACCCTTCCGAATATACTTAAGGGCTTTCATGCTGGAAATGATACTCATCAGAGCACCGCTCTTCTCGCCATGAACAGAAAGAGTCTCTCCATCAGGGAGAGGGATCCGAATGATCTTAGGAAAACAGACGATCTCCGCACGATACAACGATAACCAATCCATGCGCACAACAACATCGAAACTACCCGGGGATACTGGCATAAAGTCAATAAGGAAGGACAAACCCGACAGTCCCAAGCGACATTCCCGAAGAAGATGTGTCGCTTCAGTTTTCTTACCATCAACCAATTCTATCAAGTACTTAGCCCCTAAAGGTGTGGGTACTGTATATAGCAATCGGCTAATTTCCACAAATATGAAACTCTTATCGGCACAAGAATCAAACAAGACAGAAACATAGCAATCACTAAGAAGAAACGTACCGGTAATTGTGTCAGGATCCTGCTTGGCTTCTGTAGAGACAATGACGAAAGCACGTGCATTCCTGCTGCCACCTCCGTTGTTCCCGTTACCGTTCCCGCCCTTCACATTCTTGTCCTGTTTCAACTTGGGACAGTCACGCTTGAAATACCCCGCATCACCACATATATAGCATCCCTGCTTTCCTGGAGTCCCCTGAGCACCAGGAGCAGGAACAGCAGTACGTGCCTATGTCGGCGGAAGAGTCGCTCTACAATCTTTGGCAAGATACCCTAACTTCTGGCACCGATGACAACGAGCTCGGTCACAATTCCCAGAGTGATGGAATCCACACTTGTTGCACTTAGGGTGCTTCCCAACATACCCACTCAGCCTCTGCCCCAAAGATGACCCAGATGCATCAAACTTCTTCACCTGCTGAGACGGCGCTGGCACAGAACTCTTCCCTGTCACACCCCGACAGCGCACAGTGGAAAGCAAGTCATGAGGTAACGAAAGTTGTTACCGAAAAGTCTAGCATCGCATGCGAGTAACGTATGGACATCTTGCAACCACCCTCTAGCTTAACATATTTACTTTTCCGGTCTTAAGAAAGTTTAATAAAAACATGTTAATACCAAGGTGAAGCGAGTTACATAGTTAATGTTTACAATTATTTAGAAATAATATAAAACATAGTTTATTATTTAAAATCATAAGTACATAAGCTCATGATTTATAGTTTATGGTCCAACATCATGTCCATCGTAATGCCTACTAAACCCACTCTCAAATTCCCTAAACATTGGTACCTGAAAAACATGCTTAAAAACATCAACAAAAATGTTGGCGAGTTCACAGGTTTTATAGCAAATAATCAAACATAAAGTTTTAAATTAACAGTTATGATAGAGTACAACTCGAAGTGAATCATGTAGACTAGCTAGTTCTACATGTATGATGTAACCTAAGGCGCTTAATCAAGCCACGACAATTAACCTCTCAAGCTACCACCTGAGGAAACAACTTTTAAAGGTTATGTTTTACCGTATCAATAAAATTCACCGGATGGTAAGGGTCGTCAACCCGATAGATCTACCAACATAAACTACGGCTCTAAGAGTTAATGATTAAGGCGTGCGGAGAATGTCAGCCCGTAGACGACCTACGGGTACTAATACAAAGATTACTACCTCGTACACTACCTAAGGCCATCAAGTATTCAACAATTCTAGGCCTACTGTATGTGCCAAAGGATCGACAAATCTACAAAGACATGATCAAACAAGTTTGATTTAGGTGCGGAAACCCTAAATCAATCACAAAATGATAATCAATCAGATCAAAGCAAACAAATCATCATTCAAAGCTTTTCTCATTAATAAACAACTCAATTACACGTTAATATGATCAAAACATGAAAGACACGATGTGAATTAAGCTTAACAAAACACTAGAGAGACACATTGAAAATGGAGGGAATAATAATGACTGAACTTCATTCAAAAATCAGCTTGACCTATTTATAGGCTGCACATTCGCCCACCGTGTAGGTGCGAATGTGCACATTCGACCAAACAGCCTGGTCGAATGAAGCAATACATAACAAACTAAATCTTCCTTCGCCTCCTGTCTCTCCTTCATATAACCTTTCTCCTTCGCACCTCTGAAAACCTTCCTTCGCCCATCATGAAGTTCCTTCGCCCATTCGACTCATATTATTAACATATGTTTATTGTACAATCCAAAGCTTTAGTCGCATAAATGCATCTACAAACTCCCCCTCGACTATTGCTTGGATTGTTTAATTCTTCGTTCCTCATCCATTCTTTTGTTCATCAGCTTGATCCTCAAAAGTTTCTTTTCTTCTAACGTCATCACCTTCTCAAACACTTGCTTCGGCTTTTTCTTTTTCGCTTCAGGAACCTCTTGAGCTTTAACAAACTTGCCGAGCTTCTTATCATAGTCGCATCCGGCGTTGATATCATGAGCAAAACACAAGAATACCACTCTCTGGTATTTACTAGCTTGTTCAGCATCCTTAACATCGCTGAAAATAGGATTGTAATACAACATTATGATGTCCTCATGTGAACAATTAACCAACCACATGGGATCAAAAATGTGTATTTTCTTGAAACTCTTATCACCATCCTTCAGAACAATCACAGCTTCTGCAATCTTCCAAACATAATACCACCAGATAAAGTCTTTAGCAAAATGTTGAGGAATCTGCAGCAATGGAATGTGCCTCAACACTTTTGGTGGTTTGTCCTTTAAAGTCACCTTGGGCAAACCAGTTATATCGTCAATAGTCTTCTTGTGAACAATCCTTTTTGGATATTGAGGTTCAAAGAGATTCCACTTCGTCCTGCTTTCTCTGGCCATCTTCTCAGCAAAGTAAGCAATCTGATCATTTGTCGTTCCAGTCATCTTGTGACGACAAATATCACGAATTGCCCAATATGGGAGAGTCTTCAAATCATGAAATCTATAAAAGTATAGAATCCCCTTCTCCCACTTCACTGCTACACACTTCAGTTGCTTTATAAACTTCCATCCCAACGCTTTTCCTTTGAACATGTCGTTGTGGAATTTATAAAAGCTACCTTGAATCTCAGCTTTAGGACGATTAGCCTCTTTCTCTTTTAACTCCCTCAATAACTCTTTCAAGCTATCGGATTGTCTGATATACGGTTTCTCATGCTCTCTGAATATTTCATCAACAAACATATCACTTTTCTCTTTTGCACGTCTCTCGGCTTCCTTTAACAATTCATCAGTGAAAGCAGTAAATCCAGAATCCTTGTCTCTTTTAAAATATTCTGGATACTCTTCACTTGTCACATCCTCAACTTCTATGTCCTCGAAACCAGGTATATCACGATCATCAGAATGATCTCCAGCTTCCTTTTCAGTTAGATCAGGAATCTGGTTATCAGCTAACAATTCTTCAACAGTTTTGCCAACCTGTTTCGCCAAAACTTCAAAGATCTCTTTTGCCATCGCCACCGAGACTTCACCATCTTCCAAATCTGGATCCTCGTATTCTAATTCAAACACCCTGTCACGAGATTCAAAGATCTCAGAAAATCTGCTGGTCATGTCAATCGTCCAGACTCGATCAGTGAGCATCTGGCGATACATCTGCTTATCAGCTTCAGACATAGACTTCAGCTTTTTGTTCCAGAAGATCGTATCATCATCCACTGATCCTCCAGGGGCTTTAGAACTAGCTTCTCCTTCTTTTCCAGACTCTCTCTTTTCTTACTTATATCTGTCTGTATAATCATCATCATTGTCATCATCATCAAATGCAGAGCTGTTATCATCACCAGATCCATCATTTGAACCATCATCATCATCATCTTTCTTCTTTTTAGGATTTTTACCAGCATCTTCATCAAGATCTGCATCATCCTCCTCATTCTCATCTGACAGTTCAAAATCAACTTGCTCCTCTTCAAGCTCTTTATCTTCTTCACCTTCTTTCAGCTGAGGAGCTCGAGAGTATAAATCTTTGATCAGATTATCCATGTTTTTGTTACTCTCTTTCAGCTTCTTGTTTTCTCCTTTCAAAGCTATAATATGTCTGGTGTTTCTCTGCTCATGTTTCAACAACTTTTTATTATCCTTCTGCAACTGTTTGATCTTCTGTTTCAACTCTTCATTATTCTCATGTGTTGTAACAACTACATCAAGCATCTTTGAGTCGTTTTGTCTCAATTGGGCAATCTCAGTCTGCTGCTTGTTTATCAAATTCATCATTTCAGTAAGTCTCCGGTTAACAGTATCCATCACATCACTATCCACTATAACCTTTTTCTTGGAGACTTCAGCAACCTCTGGCAGTTTACCCTTCTTTATCTTCTTCAGTACATTATCTAATGCTTCATTGAATGCATCAACAGGTATATCAGCTCCCTGTTATGTACCTGAAGTAGCTGTGATTTTCTGCTTCTTTGAGACTGGAGCAGCAACTGGAGATTTTGAGCTAGAAGCAGGTGGCAACTTCTTTCCTGCTATCAGTGTCTCTATTTCTCTAGCTCTCTTTTCTGCAGTTCTCACAACCTTTTCTTTCTTCTTGTATTCGGGCTTCTTCGGTTTCTCCCCCTGAACTGGCGAACCAGGAAAGTCTCCTGTTCCCAGACCTAAACTCTCATCCTCTTCGTCCAAACGAATAGGGCTCTTCATCCTCTGTTCTTCTACAGATATGTTCAAACTAACAAACTCACCAGCCACAGTGGCCTTGGGCGTGGTAGTCTTCAACGTTTCAGTCTCAGAATCCCAGTGTTCATCTTCTTGCGTCTCTTCAGAATCAATCGACGCCTCATCCACTAGATGTAACCCTTTCTTCGCCATGCTCTTATGCCTTCTTGGTGCACTTTTCTTCTTAGCAGGCTCAGGAACAACATCTATCCTGATCTCTTTCTCTTTTCCCTTTCCACTTTTTGCTCCCACATTAACAACCTGTCGCTTACGCTTTGCATATGGATCAACAGGATGTAATGGATTGTCTTGGTCTGAATCACTGTTAGCATGTCTCACTAGACCTTCACCTGGATCCTCATAGCCAATCCTCGCCAAATGTCCAAATAAACGTCTAACAGGTGGACGTTCATTCACTGACAAGCCTTTGTAAGCTTTCATTCTAGCAAGTGTATTGATTGACATATGTTCTTGAACTACAATGTGCTTAGGATCCCTCTTCAACTCTTTGTATTTATGATCAAAAACCATCTGGAGGAATCGAGGATACAGCAAAAACTTCAGATTCCTCCTGCCATTGACAGGTTCCAACAAATGTTCCATCAGCATCCCTGATACATTGAACGGTATGTTCAATACTAGTGCTACCATCATCGAGCTAATACTCTTTCGCATCAAATCATATCCTCCAGCAGCTAAACCAAAGATGTGAATCAACATATGTGCCTAGTATTTGAATTGTGGACACAGCTTTCCCTTGTGCAATGAGCCATCAGTAATCGGCCCATTGTATTTCATCCTTAGAAAGCACTTTCGTTGTTCCATAAAGCTAAGCTCTCTGGGATCAGTCTTTTCATCTTGAAGATTCAAGGCTTCTCTGATATCTTTCTCTGAAACGATAACCAACTTTCCTTGTATCTTGCTCACCAAAGACGATTCGCATTCCCAGAAATCCATCTTTGCTTCAGTCCAAAATTCTTGTATCATGTCTCGGTAGATAATGGCAGGTGTAGCAATTGCATCTATCACCCGACTTCTTTTCAGAAACTCTATGATCTCTATGAACTGTGTATGCTTCTTAACTTCTCCAAGATACGCACAACAGTTATGCGCATTCTCAAATGGTAAAAGCTCTTCAGTTACTTTCTTGGCAGGCTGTGAAGATGATCCAGCTTGTTCAGTAGGCTTCTCCTGTTCAGACATGGTTCAATCTGCAAAACAAAACAAAGAAACATGTTAAAAATCGACAAAATATTCAAAGTTTGAAAATTTGTATTTTAACTTCTCATTCGCCCATACGGAGGTGCAAATGAGAGATTATTGGTGCGGATGTGAAATTGTAAAGGTACGAATGTGAAAATTTATAAACAAAAGTTTCATTCGACCGTTTTAACTTCATTCGCCCAGACAAATATCTCCTTCGCCCAAATTATGCTCCTTCGACCATTCGAAATGGGCGAAAGAAACTGTCTGCAAATTTAAATTTTCAATTTTGAACATCTGATGATTTTAACTTGTTATTTTTATTCATTAAGCAAGTAATATCACTGATTAAGGTTTCCAAAACAACAATTTTATTAATCAATCATTATATCAGTGTTTTCTACTTAAAACTAGGGTTCGAATGAAAATGATGATCAAATGATCAAACTGTTGTATTAGAATCCTTAGTTTTTGGATTTTCTCCCCCTAAAACACTGATAGAATGAATCCGAATCAACAATTAAGTCAATGAACATGGTTTGTATCAGTTTTTGATTTCTAGTGCTCAAATCTGAAAAACAACGATTAATCCTTGAAAATGAGGTGTTAACCTGTAACAAGTAGTGCAAAATGATCAGTAAAGTGAGACGAACACAATGGTATATGGCAAAACAACAGGGCAACAAGTGGACTTTAATTCAAAAATTTTGAAAAAATTTTGTATGGGTTCGAAAGAGACAGAACTGGTATATACAGGCATGCTCCTTCGCCCAAATACACCGGTCGAATGAGAAGCTTTTGGTTCCTTCGACCCTATTTAAAGGTTCGAAGGAGACAAAAGGGTTCGAATGTGGAAATTATTCAAGAACACTCTCATTCGCCCAATTACACTGTACGAAGGAACAACAAAAATTCCACGTTCGACCAAACGAATGGGCGAACGAAAACTGGAATTTTGACAAATTTTCCAAATCACAAAAACGAGTCCCGTTCCAATTATTTTTCAACTTTTAAGCATCCATCATTCATATTTTCACATTTAAAAGATTACAAAGCTCAAATGGTTCATCAAGGTTTAGAAAATCGGCATCAACCACCATCAGCTATTAAAAATAAGATAGAAATGTAAAATCTTTTTGGATTTTCTATAGTTTATGTTAAAACACACCTAAAATCTTTTTGAGTTTTGTAATTTTTGACGAGAAAATAAAATGCAGAAATGTAAATGAAAACAGTAAATGTTTTGGGATTTCCGGTAAAGGGATCATATCAGTTATTGAGAAATCTGATCACACCGTTGATCCTTTTGAATTATTATCATTAAAGACAATGTGTGATCTGGCAACTGCTGATATTGTGATCCACATAAACTCACATGCAGACTTTTGTGCAATGCTTTAGACTGATACTATTATGTATAGTATGAACAAAATTGTCTGTGTTTCCCACACACACGACATACTCCCGTATCAAGAAGTAAATGCACAAAGACTCATTGTAAAGCGTGATTATGCTTTCGTCGTCTGTAATTTACAAAGTATAATGCACAGAGGTATACAGGTCAGCAAATTAATGCAGCAAAGTAACATGTGCACTTTAGTAGGTTGAGGATTGATATTAATCATGATTTGCATCAGTGATTAATACGATGTAATAGATAATCTTTGATCATCATAAAACATGAAAAGTTCCTCAATTCGGTAACTTTAGGATTTGGCATAAAGCTCTTTTATAAAGCCACCCTGTCTGATCTAGGTCCGTAATGACTTACAGCAGAAGATCAGAGAGGCTATCCCCAGACAACTAATAACATAACGACCCTAAACCTTCCAGTTTTGTAAAAATACCCTATCAAATGAAATTACGGTACTAAGACCATATGCCAATGAGGAGTTCATCCACACGACAATTCGTTTGATATGTATGTATCAGGCACACAGTAATAGGTCTACGAAGCCTATCAGCACATCGCACAGACTCAGACACACGCCCTATATAGCATTACATTTCTTAGAATGTGTCAGATCCCCACTGATGTACTATCATTTCCCCTTTTACTCCAGGAAATCAATTTTAGTTTTTCTGATTTTTTATAAATTTTTGAATTTACTGTTCCCAAGGATAAGCTGGAGCATTTCAAATATGTGACTGCCCAGATATCGTTTGTTCACAGAAATCTGACGGCATTAATCTAAGGGAAGAAGATATAGCAGTCAGCAAAGAAATTTTCTAATTTTTATGGATTTTGAAATTTTTTAATGTTTTTGGTTTTTCGAAATTTTTCTGAAAAACAGTAAAAATTAAACTAAAAAGTGATAGACTGAGGTGATGATCAGTCTTGTTTTTCTTTAATACCATTAGCTTTCAAAAGATATTCAAATCTCAATTTATCAAAAGCTTTGGTAAAAAGATCTGCGCGTTGGTAATCAGTGTGGATTTTGACCATATCGATCAACTCTTTAGCATAACAATCACGGATAAAATGATATTTAATCCGGATATGTTTAGCCTTTGAGTGATTTACTAAGTCTTTTGTTAATGCGATTGCGGCTTCATTATCACAGTAAATAGGGGTTTTAAGAAATTGTAAACCGTAGTCCACCATCTGTTGTTGGATCCAAAGAACCTGTGAGCAGCAACTCGATGCTGAAATGTATTCTGCTTCACATGTGGATAGTGCAACTGCGTTCTGTTTCTTGCATTGCCTGGTCACGAGCCTGCTCCCCATAAACTGGCATCCAGCCGTTGTGGATTTGCTGTCCTTGTCACAACCGCCCCAATCTACATCACTAAAAGCGATTAGGTCAAAATTATCATCATGAGGGTACCAAAGTCCTTTCGATGGACAACCCTTCAGATATCTAAGGATACGCTTGACAGCTGCAAGATGATTTTGTTTCGACTTCGACTGATATCGTGCACAAAGACATGTTGCAAACATTATATCCAGTCTAGAAGCAGTGAGATTCATCAGAGATCCGACGATTGCTCTGTATGTAAATGGATCAGTCAGCTCCCCCTTAGCGTCAACACCAATCCCGTGATTAGGTTGTATCGGGGTATCCATTGGCTTTGAATCTTCCATCTGGAATCGGCTCAAGACTTCAGAAACGTATTTGGTCTGGTGAATAAAGATCCCCGTTGGTCTTTGCTCCACCTGCAAGCCTAGGAAAAACTGCATTTCTCCCATTGCGCTCATCTCGAACTTTTCCTGCATAACTTTTTCAAATTCCCTGCACAGAAGTTCGTTAGTAGACCCGAATATAATATCATCAACATAAATTTGCACAAGAAGCAAGTCATCTCCTTCTCGTTTCGTGAACAGTGTGCAGTCTACCAATCCGCGTTTGAATCCTTTCGAGAGAAGATACGTGCTCAGCTCCTCATACCATTGTCTCGGAGCTTGGTGCAACCCGTAAAGAGCTTTGTTTAAGACATAGACCTTATCCCGGTGAATAGGGTCCTCAAAGCCTGGTGGTTGACCTACGTAAACTTCCTCTTTGACCACACCGTAAAGAAATGCGCTCTTTACATCCATCTGATACACCTTGAATTTCTTCCAGGATGCAAACGCCAGAAACATTCGTATAGCTTCCAAGCGTGCAACAGGTGCATAGATTTCATTGTAGTCAATTCCCTCAACTTGATGAAAACCTTGAACAACCAAACGAGCTTTGTTTCTCACTATAACTCCTCTATCATCCTTTTTACACTTAAAAACCCATTTGGTTCCTATCTTCTTTCTTCCCGGGGGAAAATCTGTCAGCGTCCAAACTCCAAGTTTCTGAAATTGTAACAACTCTTTTTGCATCGCTTCCACCCAAGCATCATCCAAAAGAGCTTCCTTGTACGTCCGCGGCTCGACCTGTGAAACATAACAAGCGAAAGACAAGTCATTTTGAAAACCAGATTTTTGTATTTTGGCATATAAAGCAAGATTGCCAATATTCTCCGGTGCTTGAGCATTCCTCAATTGCCCTCTTGTCATAACGCTGCTACCAGGATCACCAATGACCTGTTCAAGCGGGTGTATTCGATGTATCCGAGATTCCGGATAATCAGGTTCTTGCACTCCCGTTTGAGTCGCCAAATTCTCTGTAGAAACCAGATCATTACCCATATTTGATGATGAAGCACCATTTGGATTTGGGTTCACTGGTGGTGTCACTGTAGCATAGTCCAGAATAGCTTCACTTGTAGCATCATCGTCTTCATCTTCTGATTCTGATGAATTAAGCGTTGTTGAAGCTTCTTGGAACACTTCTTCTTCCATCACTACAGGAGCAGTGGTATCATTAGAAGCCGCTTGAGGATTTACGGTGATCGGACGCACTAACGGTGAAGTCACTGCGTTTTCGACCTCATAATATAAACGGAGTACAGCTTCTTCAACCATGCTATCTAGGTTGAATGATTCAAAGAAATCTTTGTAATCAAACATCCAGTCTGGACCGCTACCCTGTACATTCTGAGTGTATCTTTGTACTTCGACGTTAGCCCACTCCTCGACTTTTCTAGTTCTTTTGTTGAATACCCGTTTGAGTGGGGTTGCATATCCAACAAAATAGCCTTCTTCAGCCTTTGGTGCGAACTTTTCAGAAGGATTAAGCATTGTACACGGAGCTCTAAACGGTTCTAGATACTCTAGATTCTGCTTTCGTCAGTTCAACAGCTCATAAGAAGTTTTGCCAAACTTCTTCACTGCTAAAACACGATTTAGAGTATAACATGCTGCGTAAATTGCTTCATTCCAGAACATGACTGGAAGATTTGAGTCCGCAAACATTGTTCTCGCCGTTTCGATTAGAGTCCTGTTCTTCCGTTCTGCGACACCGTTCTGTTGGGGAGTGTACGGAGCGCTGTATTCGTGATGAATTCCCTTATTTTCACAAAGATCATCCATCTGAGCATTCTTGAACTCCGTCCCATTATCACTCCTGATTCTTTTGATCTTTAGACCATATATATTCTCCAGACGAGTGAACAGAACTTTCAGGTTGTCAAACGTGTCGCTTTTCTGGTGTAAGCACATAACCCATGAGAATCTTGAATAATCATCAGTCACCATAAGACAGTATAATTCCCCAGCATGACTTTTACGCTTGACTGGACCAAATAAATCCATGTGCAAACGCTCAAGTGGTAGTTCAACGGAATTGACTTTCTTTGGTCTATGGGTTTGTTTGTGCTGCTTACCCTTTTTACAACTAATACACTTGTCATTCAAATGAAAATGTTTCACATTAACTCCAGTGACAAGTTCGTTTTTCACCAACTGGTTCATCTTTCTCAAATGAATGTGTCCCATTCTCCTATGCCACATGATAGATTCTTTTTCTGTAGCCTTAGAGAGGAAACACGTGACTTGGCCATGGGTGGTCATAGCTTTGGACATATCGAGAATATACAAGTTGTTTACTCTCGGTGCCTTTAGCATCACCCACTCTTTTGGAAGTTCAAAACCCGGTTTCAGGATGTAGCAAGATTTGTCATCAAAATAAACAGAGAATTTTTTATCACAGATTTGGCTGACACTGAGTAGATTGTAATCTATCTGCTTCACATACGATATCCGCTAAAATGTCACTACCCCATTGCTAACACTACCCTCCATCGTAATGTAGCCTCCTTTATTCCCCGCAAACACTACGTAACCTCCATTTATGTTCTTGATATCAAAAAGTAGCGTGAGATCCCCTGTCATGTGACCAGAAGCTCCACTGTCAACAATCCAGAGGCTGCTAACGGGGCCAGCTGGAGCTCCCTGCACATATCAAGTAAAACAATTATATCTTTCGGGGGACCCAAGCCTGTTTGGTCTTGGGTCTTTGAACTGATTGATTCAAAGATTCATTTGTTTCACAAACATCTTGGGTTTTAACAACCTCTTTCTTTTCACACTCAACTTTTACTTTTTCAGATTTCACATTCTGTGAAGTTGAATCACCCTCAGACCCCTTTGATGACCAAGACTGTTCAGTCCGTTTCAAGATACGGATATGGAATTTTGAGGTCTCAGCCGGTTGCTTTACTCCGTCCTTGAATGTTACCTTCTTGGTTACCTTCTTTGATTTAACAGAGACAGGTCCAACTGCTGATTTGGCATTAGGTTTAGCAGGAACCTTTTTGTTTTCAGCAGTTGTGTTCACCAATGGTTTCTTCAATGATTTCTCAGTGGCTATCCGGTTGCGTTTGTCATAAGTCATCGGACGATTTTCCCTCTTTTTGAAAAAATTGTTTTGGTTATAATAAGGTGCTGGCTGAGGGAAAAACCGTCTTTGTGGATAACTGTAATTATCCACTGGATAATCATGTCTTTGCTTCATCTCCACCTCGTGCCTCTTGTGTCGTACATACGGGCAGGTGGCAAGTAAATGTCCCCTTTCCCCGCACTTAAAACACGCACGGTACTCTTCATAGTTTTCCTTAATGTTCGACTTAGAAAAACTCGCAATGGGATATTGATCAACCATGCACTGTTTTCTTAAACTCTCAGGAGCTGGGTCCTTTGAGTAAGTCGGCTCAATAAAACTATTTGACTTGTCTGTTGGTTTAACGAATTGTGTGACATTGACCTTTGCGTCTTTAGAATTATCCGAATGAATTTTCTTTAAAATGGCTGGAGGAATATCATTGGTTCGTTCATGTTTTGGAAACCAAATTGTACTTTCCTGCCAGATCTTTTCAATTTTAGAGTAGTTTACAAATTGAATCGGATATTCGTCATTAGACATAATCTTATCGGAGCCTTGCATCCGATAGAAAACTTTCACAGGTTTATCACACGATTCGTTGTTCTCTTCATTTGATTTTTCAGTTTTAGTTTCAATTTTCTTTTCAACAGATTTAACCACATTTTTCTCAACTTTCTTAACAACTTTCTTTTCAACATTTTTATCAACAGACTGCTCAACTTTCTTAGCAACATTCTTTGCTGGTTGATTCTTTCGGTGAGCATTAGCCATGGGATGGACAATCTGAGATGGTGAGACTGGTTCAGTAGTGATGATATGATTTTCATTAGGAATATCACTCACTTTCTCAATAACCGTCTCAGACTGTTCATCTTCTTCATCAGAATCATCTGCAGCTACCACACCTTCATTGTTCCCCAGAACAGGTCTCACATCAGAATACGGGTCTCCGACACTGGATGTGTTGGACTCGTTATCTGATGTGGAGTCAGATTTGACTAGGCTCTCCGGTGCTATCGCATGCAAATTATGATTTTCGAACAACACCGGAGATGGGACAGCTTTGTAGTTTGCACTACTCGACTGTGAAGGTTCTTCTATGATGTGGTCAACTACATAAGCAATGTGCTTATAGCTCTCTAACTTTTTGTTCACTTTTTCAGCGAAGCACTTGATGGTTGCCATTTCTAACTTTGTGTTTTCCAAATCATTTATATAGTTGTTAATGGCAAGTTGCTTTAAACCTAAAGTCTTTTTCAAATCTGAGACATCTTTTTGTAACCATCAAGTACTTTGTTGAATTCTTTTGATTCTTTTTGATAATTTTGACAGTTTATTTTAGCACTCTCAAGTTGTACCTTGAGTTGCTTATTTTCTTCAGTCAATCTATCAAAATCAGAACATTTATCACAAATTTTAGATTGAGATTCAGTACTTACCGGTTTAGGTGGTTCTGTCATTGCCATCAGTGCGAAATGAGCTTCCTTCCCTGCAAAGAATTTTGAGTAGTCAATCTTTGTGCAGGCATCATCCACCATACACGACTTGCGGGTCATTAGGAAATCTGCTTCAGCTAGCAACTGATCGATGTCATCGTCTAGTGAGTTCACACTAGCTTCCGATTCAGAATCAATTTCCATGTCCGAGTAAGCCGAATCATATTGCTCTCCAACATCTGTGACAGAATCAAGAATCATTCCAGACTTCTTGTCTTCACACTCATCATTCACATCCTCATTCAACTCTTCTATTTTCAACCCCGTCAATTTTTCTGTCACAACATCTTCTTCAATCTCCACATGTTCATCCAGACTCATCTTTTGTGCCACACAAGCCACATTTCCTGTAGTAATCTCTTCCACTCCTAATTGCATACCCGTCCAATCAAAACCTTCATCTTTTTGGATCACAAATGCTTGGTTTTGATTTTCAGTTTGAGTTTGGGTTTGAGTGTTAGGTGTAGAGATGGGAACAATGGTTCGGTTTGGATTCTGTTGTGGCTGGTTTGGAGATGTGGATTGTCTAGTATTGGTATTTTGTTGTGTGTTTTGACGGTTCTGGTAGTTGTTTTGAGGTTGAAAGCTAGAAATATTGGGACTATTGTATGATACCTGATTCTGGTTTTGGTTTTGTCGGTTTTAGTAGCTTGAGTTGAACGGGTTTCGATTACCTTGTTGAGCCGGCTGTGTACACTCTCTCTTGAAATGACCCTTCTCACCACAATTAAAACATGTGACCTTGGCTTTGTTAAAGCCATAAGTGGTGTTTGGAGAAGTCGAAAGGTCAGTTCTCCCTGTTTTCTGAATAAAATCAGTGGCTCTTCTCATGATGCTAGCAAACGCCCACTGTATATCCATAAGCTCCATTTCCTCTTTATCGATTTGTGGATAGTCCTCATTGGTTAGATTGTTGTTTCCAATCTGACTAGCAACTAAACCGTTGTATGATGTAACCATTGCAGATACTAATGCTACATGCTGTTGAGCAATCTCAACAGTAACATTGTTAAGGTGAGAAGTCTCTAACACAATCGGACTTTGATTTGATTGTGTTTGAGTGATCTGCATTTGGTTCATGTGAGGATTATATGGTTGTTGTTGAGGTTGGGGTTGGCTGGCAGTGTAACAGGCAGCTTGTTGCATAGGTGAAAAATGTGGGATGAAATTAGGTGTTTGATAAGATTGTGGTGTATATGATGAAGTTTGGGCAAGATAGTTGATTGGTGCTTTGGTGGGTTCAACAACATTAGATACACAAGCAATATGAGGTGCAACACTTGAAGTAGAGCTAGAAGTAGAAAGAGAAGTAGATGTACCACTCACATACAACTCTGGGTTCTGTGGAATCTGTGCTCTCTTTGCTTTCCTCTTCTCCTCCATTTCTTTGTTCTCCAGTTTTTGTATGAACTCATTGATAGTCCAATACTGGTATGCATCTTTTTCATTCAACACTTCAATGTGTTGGTTCCAATATGGTGGTAAAGCATCAGCAAATTTATCCACCAGTTCAGACATAGGTATGCTAATCTCGTAGCTCGAGAGCTCTGTAAGCAAGTGGCAATACCTTGGAACCAATTCTTTTAAAGTCTCGTTACCCATGTAACTAAAATTTTCGAACTCTTTGCGAAGCTCTTCCATTCTCAGCTTCCTAGTCTTCTCGTTACCATCATGTCTGTTTCTCAACATATCCCACAATTGTTTTGAAGTAGTACACGATCCAAACTGATGCAGTAAGTCAGTGTCGATCGCCTGAGATAATTGAGAAAATGCCTTTTTCTCAATCGCGAACTTCTTCTTCTCATCATCACCCAAGTTCTCCAATGGTATAGGTTCACTAGTGTTCTCCAAAATAGGAGCAACATAACCTTTCACTATCATCTGCCATGCCTCGACTCCCTCTAAGCCTTGTCCCTCCACATGTATCTTAAACTTTGTCTTCCATGTGTTATAGTCAATCATATCCATGAGCTTTGGTGGACGATTTCCATTGCCTGATGATAGATCATGAATGAGTGTAGATATGGCATTGGTCGTCTGTGAGTGAACGGCAGCTGCTGCTACTCCCCAATAGTCGCTAATTGGTTGCTGTAACGGTTGCGCAACTTGCTGAGGAATAGAACTAGTCATAGCCATGTAGTTGATTGGCTGAGATGGTGGACTAGACTTCTGGGCTGCAACTGTCCATGGATCTCTGGTTGTTTGCTGGTGTGGTGCTGGATTAGGTCTTGGCGTAGTTGGAAAGTTCCACATCTTAACCTGTAAATGTTCAAACATGAAAAGATTAGAAAAATTTTAAAACAGGTTTTACCTTCGCACTAACGGATGGTCGAATGAGGAAAATTCTTCTCCTTCGACCGTTTGGAAAGGTACAAATGTGGACTATGATAACACACAAACTCTTTCGACCGTTTGTTCTCTCTTTCGACCGTTTGTTCCCTCCTTCGACCGTTCGATTGGTTGAATGAACCTCTGATGGTCGAATGTACACCAATAAGCTATGAAACTCTACGTTCGACCACAAAATCAACACTTTCGACCAAAAAATCACTCGTTCGACCAAAATTACTCACACCTTCGACCGTTCTCTCTAGGTTCGACCCTGCTCTTTCAAAAACGGTTATTCTTTGAAAATCAGTTAATTTTGATCATCTTTATCAAATGTTGATAGATTTTGATGATTTTAATCAGGTTTTGATCCGGAATTGATTTGGAACAAGTTTATCAAAGAGAATTATCCATTTTAACCATGAAAACAAGTTCTAATCAATCAAAAACTCATCAAATCAGTTTGTTCTATGAAAACAGAAACTTTTTGACCAAAATTGGGTCCAAATCAATTGAGAAACTATCAATTTGTGGTTGTTTGATCCAGAATGGCTCTGATACCACTTTGTATGTGCTAAAGGATCGACAAATCTACAAAGACATGATCAAACAAGTTTGATTTAGGTGCGGAAACCCTAAATCAATCACAAAATGATAATCAATCAGATCAAAACAAACAAATCATCATTCAAATTTTTTCTCATTAATAAATAACTCAATTACACGTTAATATGATCAAAACATGAAAGACACGATGTGAATTAAGCTTAACAAAACACTAGAGAGACACACTGAAAATGGAGGGAATAATAATGACTGAACTTCATTTAAAAATCAGCTTGACCTATTTATAGGCTGCACATTCACCCACCGTGTAGGTGCGAATGTGCACATTCGACCAAACAGCCTGGTCGAATGAAGCAATACATAACAAACTAAATCTTCCTTCGCCTCCTGTCTCTCCTTCGTATAACCTTTCTCCTTCGCACCTCTGAAAACCTTCCTTCGCCCATCATGAAGTTCCTTCACCCATTCGACTCATATTATTAACATATGTTTATTGTACAATCCAAAGCTTTAGTCGCATAAATGCATCTACACCTACCCTTCATACAACATGTTAATCCCCCGATTTAGAAAACGTTCAAAAACATTTAAAGAAAAGGGGTCGTGAAACTCACCTTACTGCAGAAATTCACGAAATCAATCAATCAAAGTCCTTTACTTATTATAACCTATAATATGCAAGACTATTTTAGTAATTATCCTATGTCTAATCAAATATTTCACCAAATTTCATTGTTTTCATTATATCAAAGTAATAAAATTTCTGTTAATCCTTACCCTATCATCCCATTGGTGATCTTGGTAAATGGTTTAAAGTTAAATCTTTACATATACATATATAGCGTCAAATTACCCATTCCTTAAATCAATACTTACGCATTTGCATGTGAAACCATCTTATGTTAAAACTACGTGATCTATTCTAATAAATCCTTCAATGACATAATTGCTTACTCGTAGGTGACGTCTAGTCTAACCTCGTCAATACAAACTAAATCCATGTAAACACGCGGTCATTCTTATTTGAACATACTCCCTAAAAATAGATATGAATCGCTCATCAAATTACACTTTTACATCAGATCTGAATCCTTTTAGAAAACCTTATTGCATGTCCTTAAAATCAAAGGATCTAAGCTTCATCTATCATTTTACCAACTAAACAATTGATTTCACATTTATCCCCTTTGTATACGTATATGCGGCCCATATATATATGTATATATACACTCACGGCACACATATATACATATATATACATTTTTATTTTCATTACATCTCATTCCCATTGTTTGTTTAACAAAAATCCCTTTTGATGATCTTTTATTGTTTGGTGAAAGTTTTGATTAAAACAAAGTTTATAATGGGTTTCTATTCAAGAACTTACATTGGTAAAAGGCTCAAATCCTTGCTTCTCTATCTAGAATCTTTGATCTTTAGCTTCAAATCTCTAAGAACACTAACTTATCTAAGTTGTAGAGTCCATTTATGTGATTGCATGGACAAAACAAGAAGATTGTTGCGTTGATGGGGGTAATCGGCCAAGAAGAAGAAGAAAAAGAAGTTGGATGGTTTTTCTTGAAGTGTGTGTGTGTATGAAATGAGGTATGGGGGGGGTATTTATGGGGAATTGGTGAGTGTTTCACTAGTAATATAATAATATTAATAATAATAATAATCACAATGGTATTCTTTGGGGGAGGGTTCGACCGGTTTGGGAAGGGGGTTTGGGTATTATATTTTTTTTTTATAAATATTAAAACATAATACTCAATCTCCTATCCTATAAAATCCCCCTTCGTAACAATAAATTAAGGTTTCTACCTATTCGGTCCATAATAACATTCCCCTATACTAATATTTGTTCTTAGCTAATTTCGATCATATTAGTGGTTTTCCCATCGTTCTGGGTCTTGGATTTGCGCAAAATCTAAAACACGCAACTTTCCGGCCTTAACGGTTCAAAGCTACTAATTAAAATTTATACTAGCCTTAACAATATTTTTACTCTAAAATATTATTTCATACCTTACGGATCAATTCCATGCTCTAAATTATTAACCTGGTCGTCATCAATCAATACCGATAACCCGTTATCAAACAATCTGGAAGTTCCTAAAATTCCATTAAATTTCCAATTATTACTTGAAAGTTACTATTGAGCTTCTAAGAACTCTAATTTTTCCCCAATCAAGTATACTACATATAGCTCATCATTCTTACGGTGTCATTATCGTAAACGAATAATATCCGAATTTTGACAGTTGTCACAGTCTCCCCTCGTTTAAGAAATTTCGTCCTCGAAATTTTCATCAAATACTACTAATTTTGTAATAGAGCTCATCTCTTTGCGAGGATATCCTGCTATGACGTCCGTCTAAACTCGACCTTATCCTATGTTATCCTTCCTATTTTCCCGAATTGGCTTATGTCCATTCTTAACCAATCTTCCTAAGAACATCTGCCCAACTAATTAACGAATATAGAACTAGTCATTGAACTCAAAGTGTTCTCACAATATTCCTAGCTCGTATACAACTATATCCATAAACCATAACTCCATACAAATTTCTTTTCCAAGTTTTCTATCAATATCATCACCTTTTCCAAAGATGAAAAACCTAACATAATTTAGCTCCTTTCCGTGGTAGATTTCCAATTTAATCCGATCATTGATTGCCTATCTTGACTTAATAAAGTGGTGATAATTACTTTCCATGCCACAATGTTCCATACTATGTGGTTTCCTTCCAGTTATACTTCTCAATATTAATCACCTATTTCCTTATCGTATTTATTGCTTTTTTCCTTTAGCAACTTAGTCACATGACATTCGCTTTTCCTAGCGTTTTAAACAAACCTTGTATTTGTTTGTCATCCATCCAAAAGATGATATCAATACTTTTCCTTGCTTTGCGCCTACTAAAGTCAATGTCGCAGACCTTCTCCTTTATCCGAAATCTAATCTAAAAATTACCAAAATATTATCTCAAAACACGTTCTTCCTTCAAACCTCTAGGTAGTTCTTCCTTAATGAGATAAATTCTCAAAATCTCCTTATTATCCTAAAGAAAATCTAATCGCAGCCGAAATGATAAACCCTCTACATGATCCTCCAAGTATACTCCTAATTCAAACTCAAGTCACTGAATGCTATCACCTAGTAACGTGCTACTAAAAGCATAAGTGCAAGAGAACATGTGTAAGCGAGTGCATCTATTGGAGCATAGAGGGGAGATGTCTGAATCGTGGACAGATCTCAAGAGTATGCGAAAACCACTCCAATACACAACACTGCTGTGCAAGGTCCGACTAGTTAGTCCCTTTGTCTTCAAATCCCGAAGAGGAAGATAAGAGTAGGCAAAACCCAAGTAAGAGTAGATGATGTAACACAGAAGTAGGATGATGATATAAAGACACCCCGACAAAGTTAGTACGCATCCCACTAAAATGACTCATAATGTGTGACTATCTAGTGTGTGTGACTCGGTTATAGACCAGACTCTACATCCAGTCCTAGTTCACTATAACCATTGGCTCTAAAAATTACCAAAATATTATCTCAAAAAACGTTCTTCCTTCAAACCTCTAGGTAGGTCTTCCTTAATGAGATAAATTCTTAAAATCTCCTTATTATCCTAAAGAAAATCTAATCGCAACATACGTCTGGCGTATAAATCTTATTTTGTAATCATTCCTTAACTCACAATTTTTCCCGAATCATGAATATCATTTCTACATTCTCCATCCTTTCCTTAGGGCGGTAAACTCAATCATCCTACTATAATCATTACGCGTCTAATAAGGGTTTCAACCTTCCTTACTAATAACTATCTATATACACCCTTACTTACTAATAATGGATTGCTTAGTCTTTCCAAGTTACTCTAATAGTCTTCTTGGATACTATACATTCCTTCCATGCTACTTAATTCAAAGCCTCGAAGATTCACTTAATAGTAATTACAAGCTTAAAATGCAACTTAAACAAAATTTCTATCCATACTATACTCCAAAAGTTCCAAGGGCTTCTTAATTGTTTCGCCAATAAATTCCATTTACTAAACCTCAATTACCCATTACAAATGGCAATCTTATTGTCCGTCTTTCCTGAAAACTACCTGATTTATAAATTCCATAACTTCCATTTGATAGGAGCATCGCTATTCCCATCCTTCCATCAACCTTATCATAACTTTTTACGGAATATCCTTGACTTAAGATTCCATTTCCAATCGCATCCAATGATGTTTCATCATAACCACCAATAACCTAAATTCCTAACTTCCCGAACTATAACTACCAATAGTGACAATAAAGTAATAACTTATATACATAAAAGAATAAAACATACCGATCACTACAACAGACTCTTAGCGCTTAACGCTCTGGTAAAATCTTTCCATGCCTCGCTCCTTTGCGTCATCTCGTTGAAGCTCTAGGCAATCTCTCCTGATATGTCCTGTCCTCTTACAAAAGAAACAACCTTGCTCAATCTTTTCCTTACTTGCCTTCCTTGCAAGATCTACTCTACACTGTGAAGCCATGTGTCCCAAATATCCACACCTTTTGCAAACAATCCCTCTTCTAGCATTGTCATCAAGAAAATCAAATTGCTGACCTTTGGGAATCATTTCCTTATTCTTCTCAATTCTTAAAATCACCATTGACCTTTCCTTTCTTCCGCTTCTGGTCTTTGTTCTTACCACCTTTACATCGTTTTCCTGATTCACTAAGTCCCTTTCTCTTGACTCCTACCGACATTGCTGCTGATTTTGGATTCTCCTCATCTACTTCGATGGGATCCTTTCTATATGTTCAATTAATAATCCAGTTTTAATGGCTCCTTCCGTCAAAGAACTTGCCAAAAACATCGCACTCTGCATAGTAGTCGGATTCAACAATATCACCATATCTCTAATCTGTGGTGTCAATCCCCAAATATACTGTTCAACATAAGCTGCTTCAGAGGCAAATAAACGTGGTACTAACCTAACCAACTCACGAAACCTAGACGTATAAGCCTCTATTCCTATTCCTTGCATGGAAAGTGACCATAACTCAACTTCCGTCTTCTGCATCTCACTGGGAGGACAATATTCCTTCAACAACATCTCCTTCAACTCATTCCAAGAAAGATTATACGCGGAATCCTGATTAAATGGTCAAACTCGCGTATTCCACCAAGAAATAGCATTATTTCGAAAAAGACATATAGCGTATCTAAGTCTTTGAGTTTCTGAACAATTACTGGTCATCATAACCGACTCTACTTCCTTAATCCAATTAATAACCTCTGTCGGATTCTCAGTTCCTGAAAACGTTCGAGGGTAATTGGACATAAACGTCTCGTAATCACAACCTCGCTTTGGACTTCCTGCCAAACCCTCAGCATCAATTTGTCCTTCAATCATACCTTCATTCATACCTTCATTCATACCTTGCTCGTGTAATCCACCATCACCTAACATGCCAATACCTTTGTCGTTTCCAACTTTCGTCATAACCTCACGCTAATCAAGTACGTAGTTCACTTGTTGCGCTATCATCCTGGCTAACTGCTGCAGTGATAATGAAAGTGAAAAGTCTCCTGCCTTCACATTAGTTTTCGCTACGGGTGCCATAATTCCTTTGCTCTCTATATTTCGAGGGAGAATCTTATATAGGGAATAGCTAATGGTTGTGAAGTCTACTATATAGGACATCAAAACCATCCCTAATATAAAACATAGTTTATTATTTAAAATCATAAGTACATAAGTTCATGATTTATAGTTTATGGTAAGGGTCGTCAACCCGATAGATCTACCAACATAAACTACGGCTCTGAGTTAATGATTAAGGCGTGCGGAGAATGTCAGTCCGTAGACGACCTACGGGTACTAATACAAAGATTACTACCTCGTACACTACCTAAGGCCATCAAGTATTCAGCAATTCTAGTCCTACCCTTCATACAACATGTTAATCCCCCGATTTAGAAAACGTTCAAAAACATTTAAAGAAAAGGGGCCGTGAAACTCACCTTACTGCAGAAATTCACGAAATCAATCAATCAAAGTCCTTTACTTATTATAACCTATAATATGCAAGACTATTTTAGTAATTATCCTATGTCTAATCAAATATTTCATCAAACTTCATTGTTTTCATTAAATCAAAGTAATAAAATTTCCGTTAATCCTTACCCTATCATCCCATTGGTGATCTTGGTAAATGGTTTAAAGTTAAATCTTTACGTATACATATATAGCGTCAAATTACCCATTCCTTAAATCCATACTTATGTATTTGCATGTGAAACCATCTTATGTTAAAATTAGGTGATCTATTCTAATAAATCCTTCAATGACATAATTGCTTACTGATAGGTCACGTCTAGTCTAACCTCGTCAATACAAACTAAATCCATGTAAACACGCGGTCATTCTTATTTGAACATACTCCCTAAAAATAGATATGAATTCATCATAAACCATCTTAGCCTTACTAATATCTTCAAGTAATCATCTCATGTTCAATGTCATTACCCGATCTATCTCGTATTTCTAGTACTAGTTAATACGTCACTAAAACACATAATAAAGCTTATCTTAACAATTTCTATCTTGTATATATTGCCGATGTCACACATCAATTTAGTGTATAAATCTATACTTTAATAATACCAAATACATCATCTTAAATCATTTGCTTATTCTATCACTAAAACACCTCAAAATCCACATTCTTAGTGACTTCTAAGACATAGTTTTGTACTGTAAACATCCGTCAACATGGTAAACATGTCTTACATCCTAAATAAAGTCTTTTATACTCATTTTAATGAAAAATAGCTATTTTACATCAGATTTAAAAATAATCTTCCAGATGCGTCGTTTTTGTCGAAAATAAGCATTTTTGCGCATCTTTCACATGTTTATTCAAGTTTCGACAATCTTTTTTTATAAATATTTAATTATCCTTTATTTTACATAATTTTAAGTTATAAAAACTAGTTCTAAATAAATTTTAGAATATCTTTATTAAAACTCATATTTTGGGCATTTTAAGCCGTAAAACGTGGTTGGATCGTACATGCAAGGTATCCCAAGCATGTAGAACCTACCCACTCGTGTTTTACACCATTTTAAACTTATGAAAACCATATTTTTATTATTATGATCAGACCTGCACATAAGTCTAAACTACCTCAAAAACTTAACAAAAACAATGCCTAAACATAAACACCTTCTACAACTAAACTACATCTTACCAATCCTATCTTCATACCATTTTATTAGACCATCTAAATCATCAAATTATACTTTTACATCAGATCTGAATCCTTTTAGAAAACCTTATTGCATGTCCTTAAAATCAAAGGATCTAAGCTTCATCTATCATTTTACCAACTAAACAATTGATTTCACATTTATCCCCTTTCTATACGTATATGCGGCCCATATATATGTATATATATACTCACGGCACACATATATACATATGTATCCTTATTTATTTTCATTACATATCATTCCATTGTTTGTTTAACAAAAATCCATTTTGATTATCTTTGATTGTTTGGTGAAAGTTTTGATTAAAACAAAGATTATAATGGGTATCTATTCAAGAACTTACCTTGGTAAAAGGCTCCAATCCTTGCTTCTCTCTCTAGAATCTTTGATCTTTAGCTTTAAATCTCCAAGAACACTAACTTATCTAAGTTGTAGAGTCCATTTATGTGATTGCATGGACAAAATAAGAAGATTGTTGTGTTGATGGGGATAATCGGCCAAGAAGAAGAAGAAAAAGAAGTTGGATGGTTTTTATTGAAGTGTATGTGTGTATATGTGTGTAAGAAATGAGGTATGGGGGGGGGTATTTATGGGGAATTGGTGTGTGTTTCACTAGTAATATAATAATAATAATAATAATAATAATAATAATAATAATAATAATAATAATAATAATAATAATAATAATAATAATAATCACATTGGTATTATTTTGGGGAGGGGGTTTGAGTATTTTATTTTTTTTTTTATAAATCTTAAAACATAATACTCAATCTCCTATCCTATAAAATCCACTTTCGTAACAATAAATTAAGGTTTCTACCTATTCGGTCCATAATAACATTCCCCTATACTAATATTTGTTGTTAGCTAATTTCGATCATATTAGTGGTTTTCCCATCGTTCCGGGTCTCGGATTTATGCTAAAAATCTAAAACACGCAACTTTCCGGCCTTAACGGTTCAAAGCCACAAATTAAAATCTATACTAGCCTTAACAATATTTTTACTCTAAAATATTATTTAATACCTTACGGATCAATTCCAGGCTCTAAAATATTAACCGGTTCATCATCAATCAATACCGATAACCCGTGATCAAACAATCTGGAAGTTCCTAAAATTCCATCAAATTTCCAATTATTACTTGAAAGTTACTATTGAGCTTCTAACAACTCTAATTTTTTCCCAATCAAGTATACTACATATAGCTCATCATTCTTACGGTGTCTATTATCGCAAACGAATAATATCCGAATTTTGACAGTTGTCATAGTCTCCCCTCGTTTAAGAAATTTTGTCCTCGAAATTTTTGTCAAATACTACTAATTTTGTAATAGAGCTCATCTCTTTGCGAGGATATCCTGCTATGACGTCCGTCTAAACTCGACCTTATCCTATATTATCCTTCCTATTTTCCTGAATTGGCTTATGTCCATCCTTAACCAATCTTCCTAAGAACATCTGCCCAACTAATTAACGAATATAGAACTAGTCATGGAACTCAAAGTGTTCTCACAATATTCCTAGCTCGTATACAACTATATCCATAAACCATAACTCCATACAAATTGCTTTTCCAAGTTTGCTATCAATATCATCACCTATTCTAAAGATGAAAAACCTAGCATAATTTAGCTCCTTTCCGTGGTAGATTTCCAATTTAATCCGGTCATTGATTGCCTATCTTGACTTAATAAAGTGGTGATTATTACTTTCCACACCACAATGTTCCATACTATGTGGTTTCCTTCCAGTAATACTTCTCAATGTTAATCACCTATTTTCTTATCGGATTTATTGCTTTTTCCTTTAGCAACTTAGTCAGATGACATTCGCTTTTCCTAGCGTTTTAAACAAACCCTGTATTTGTTTGTCATCCATCCAAAAGATGATATCAATACTTTTCCTTGCTTTGCACCTACTGAAGTCAATCTCGCAGACCTTCTCCTTTATCCGAAATCTAATCTAAAAATTACCAAAATATTATCTCAAAACACGTTCTTCCTTCAAACCTCTAGGTAGTTCTTCCTTAATGAGATAAATTCTCAAAATCTCCTTATTATCCTAAAGAAAATCTAATCGCAGCCGAAATGATAAACCGCTCTACATGATCCTCCAAGTATACTCCTAATTCGAACACAAGTCACTGAATGCTATCACCTAGTAACGTGCTACTAAAAGCATAAGTGCAAGAGAACATGTGTAAGCAAGTGCGTCTATTGGATCATAGAGGGGAGATGTCTGAATCCTGGACAGATCTCAAGAGTATGCGAAAACCACTCCATTACACAACACTGTTGTGCAAGGTCCGACTAGTTAGTCCCTTCGTCTTCAAATCCCAAAGAGGAAGATAAGAGTAGGCAAAACCCAAGTAAGAGTAGATGATGTAACACAGAAGTAGGATGATGATATAAAGACACCCCGACAAAGTTAGTACGCATCCCACTAAAATGACTCATAATGTGTGACCGTCTAGTGTGTGTGACTCGGCTATAGACCAGACTCTACATCCAGTCCTAGTTCACTATAACCATTGGCTCTGATACCAATCTGTCACACCCACAAATTCCACCTACGTAGTTTTACCGCGAGACGCGTGACAAACCAGGATCCAAGTCAACGGTCACAATAAACAACATTATTTGAAAGATACGTGAACTCAAAACATAATTTCTAATATCTGAAAACTTAGCAGAAGCAACATCAAGTACAAAACCAAGTGGTGACATGTTCAAAAAAGATTATTTAAAAAACATGAACTAAACCCTAGACGCCATGCCGACTCGTGCGGCTAGTCCGTGTAATGCTACCTTAGCGACCTAAGAAAAACATGCCAAAAAGATGTCAACATATAATGCTGGTGAGTTCACAGGTTTTTATAAAATGTTACCAAGTGTTACCAAACATTACCAAATGTTACCAAGTCCAAAACCCGTCAATACTATGTCAAAGTGAAACCAAATTACGCCAGCTAGGCGTATGTTTTGTTTCTACTACAATTGGAAAACCATTATTGGACGTGTTTAACAAGTTTAGCATGTGTTTAAGCAGCCCGAATAGTGTTTAGCAGGTTGAGTATAGTTCGAGACAATATGCACCCAGCCGACCTCTAGTTGACGACTGGGGCAGGTCACGCCCAATAGATCTATCCGCATTTTCCTCGTTGTGCAACCCCGCACATTCATGGTTTCCCTCAGGACTTCCAAAGATCGTATAGAAACTCAAAAGTAGGCCATAGTATGACATATGTTCAAATTTAAGTTTAGCGCATGTTTTTCTCCCCCAAAAGCAAAACTAATAAAAGTGGGGCTATGAAACTCACCTCAGTTTGCATTCTTCAATTATAAAATAAAAGCTAAGTCCTTGATAATCCCAACTACCGGAGATCTATCATAAAAGTTCACATAAGTGTTTTGACTAATAACCATAAGGTTATCTAGTCCCCGATTGTCCAGATCGTGACCAAGTATATTTTGAAAACGTTTTTGACTCTTCAACCAACAGACTAGACTAACCCGACGTCCCGTTGGTGACCCATTACATAAACTAATCAAGTACATATAGATTACACATAAGGTTCAAGCATAAAACACTTAGCTTGCATAAAAAATTGTACATACTTTGTTGTAAGGTCGAATCAGTGTTTCTGGAAGCTCATTCGACCCCAAGAAACATTGGTTCGACCTCTAGAAGGTTCCTTCGACCCACATACAAGTTTATTCAACCAAACATATGTTCCTTCGGCCTTAACACATGTTCCTTCGACCTTAACATTTGTTAATTCGACCTAAATCATGTTCGTTCGACCAAAACAAGTTTAGTTCGACCTGCAGTAGCCTGGTTCGACCCCCAGGGAGTCTCCTTCGACCCCACGATGTGTCGAATGAGACCCTCCTACGACCTAGTCCGCAGCAACACCTCTAAAACGCATCAAATCACGTCAAAACAGTCCGAAAACATCACGAAACATCATGAAACATAGCAGTCAAGTATGAATAACATATCCCCACAAAACCCTACCAATCTTACTCCAAATTCAATCCATTTTAACACTAACCCAAAATGGTAATATTATGGAAACGTCACATCATGCATGAAAACTTTACCCAATTTGTAAATTTTCGAAATCCTTTTATAATCATCTCAAAATGCTCAGTTTGTTATGTTCATGAAAACCCTTAATCGTTTTATCAATAATAATAACATGCATCAAGCGCTAGATTTATCAAAATCCCCACAATAGACATAATATCATCATCCATCCAATTGTAACCTAAACAATCATAAACCAACACCAATAGCAGTCCTAGATCATATTTCTATCATTTGTACAACAGTAAATCATTAAAAAAATACATAATATCACATAAAACACATCTTAACACATGTTTATTGATATGAAAACTCATGTTTAATCATAGGGTTTTGTTTAGATAGATGTTTGAAAGCTTTTTAATCATAAAAACAGCCTTAGAATAGATCTGGACATTTGGGGTTAAATGAAAACGAATCAAAATGCTTTAAAAAGGGTTTTGGATCAAGAACACACCTTAGATTTTTGATTATATGATGTTTGTAGGTTTGATTATGAAAAACGAGAGCGAAAACTCCTTCCCTAGTGATTAAAATCGAAAGAGAGTCTTTAGAGGCAACTAGGGTTTGTGAAATGATGAAAAATGACAAAGTGTGATATTTATACCCAGGCCTCATTCGACCCCCTGCCATGGTCGAATGAGAACATACAAGGTCGAATAACCCTTTTGTCAGACTCTCATATCTGGTTCGACCCCCTTAAGGTCGAATACCCATGTTTTCTAGATTTTCCAGTTTTGTCGTTTTAACGCATTTTAACACATCCTAACACATGAACATGCAATTCTAACATATGTTAAGCATATAGAATCATGTATAATCATGTTTACACCCTTGAAACACGTATTTGCACATTGTATCGCATGTATGTACCAATCCACGTATAACACTTAATTCAACTTTATGTAATTTCACCAACAACGGGACTCGAGACTAGTGTGCACTCAAAATGACTCTCAATTGAACCCTTGGACAATCCTAACCTGACCCGACTCAACTGACCCAGTTAAGTTCGTTCATATATGTTTTTCGCTAAGGTAGACTTATGTTTTACCAAAATGTTTAAGCTAAACATGCCGAGTGTCACAGCTAGCCTTCCTGAGAGTTTCGGTTTGCGCAGGATGTCGTTGATGCGGATGTCGGTCAAGACATTGATGGGGGTGACCCTAAAAGTATCTGCGCAGCCTTCTAGAGGTGTGAATCAGTGCTAGGACAAGCTTTTCCATTGTTGAGTAACGAGTTTCTGCATCAAAGAGTGTATGAATGGCGTAGTAGATTAGGGTTTTTACCCCTTTCCTGACAACCATGATTACTGCGCCTACCGCTTTGTCCGTAATGGACAAGTATAGGGTAAGTGGTTCTTCTGGTAAAGGCGTAGTGAGCGTTGGCAAGTTGCTCAGACACTCCTTCATTTCTTGGAAGGCCCTTTTCCCTTCCGTGGTCCATTTAAAGTTGGATTTCTTCAGGCAGTTCTTCAATATGTCTACAAAAGGGAATGACTTGGATGCGCAGTTTGACAAGAAACGATTGAAAGCTACGAGGCATCCCATCAATGTTTGGAGCGCTTTCCCTGAAGATGGAGATGGCATGCGCTCAATTGCCTGAATCTTTTCTGAGTTTGCGCGGAAACCGTCTTTGGTGACTATGACTCCTAGAAACTTTCCTTCTTCCATCCCGAAGGAACACTTACTTGGGCTTAGCTTCTATCTAACGCTTCGGAGATGTTCGAAAGTCTTCTAGATATCCTTCTGCATTTGGTCTTCCTCTCTGCTTTTGATGACAAGGTCATCTACATAGACTTCCAAGTTAACTACAATCTGTTTCATGAATGTTGTATCCATTAAACGTTGGTATGTGGCCCCAGAGTTCTTGAGCCCAGATGGCATCTTTGTGTAACAGAAAGTTCCCATGTCAGTGCGGAACGCTGTTTTGTCTGCATCTTCTTTGGCCATTTGGATCTGGTGATACCCTTTGTAGGCATCAAGAAAGCATTTAAATCTGAATGGTGCCAATGAGTCGACTTTTAAATCGATCTTGGGCACTGGGTAGCAATCTTTAGGGCAGGCCTTGTTTAAATTTTTGTAATCCACACACATGCGCCAACTGCCGTTAGACTTTCCCACCATTACTGGGTTGGCCACCAAAGTTTGATATCTGCTTTTGCGAAGAATCCCCGCCATTAATAGTTCCATTACTTGTTCGTTCATGGCCTTTCTTTTCTTCGGCCCCATACTGCACTTCTTCTGAGCAACTGGTTCAACTGTCTTGTAAACATTAAGCTTGTGCTCCGCGATGTGAAACGGAACACCAACCATGTCTGCTGGTTTTGAAAGCAAAGATATCCATGTTCTTTGTGAGGAGTTGCTTTAGGTGCGTGCGGATGGAGTCGGAGATTTCATGGCCAATGAAAACTATCGGTTCTGATGGTTGGTTTCAATAATTTTGCGAGTTTCTGCGCATCAGTGGTATGGCAGTTCTTGTTCCCGCGTATGAAGGCTACGCCGGTCCGAGTAGGAAAACCTGCCATTTGGTGTGGTGTAGATGCATTGCAATTGAATTTTGCCAAGCCTTCCCGTCCTAGCAAGATGTCATGTGACGAATTGACGGGAAGCACTATAAAGTCACAGACTTCTGTGCGGGATTGCTTTCCTTCTGAAAGCGTGACTGGAAAAGTGAGCATTCCCAATGGAAATATCATCTCATGAATGAAGCCTGAGATGGGCTCTGTCACGGGAACTATTCTTGCTTTATCATCTTCGTCCAGCTGTTCAAGGCATTGCTGGTACATGATATCAGTGCTACTTCCATTGTCTAGAAACATATACCCTGTACGGTATTGTCCCACAACTCCCGTGATGATCAGCGGAGCTGTTGAAGAAGTTCCACCCTTTACTCTTGGCATTATAACATCTACCTCTTTCCACATGTCGTCATTGACGACGGCGAATGTTCGTTTGTGACTGGTTCCTCTATGAGTCATGCTGCAATTATGGCGCAAAATGTGATAAACGTGATGCGCGTTCAGATTGCGGATCTTTTTTTGGGAAGGCTCGCCCCCTTCTGCATGGTCTCGTTGTTTCTTCCGCATATTCTTCACAAGATACGCTAATTGGCCTGACTTTATTACATTTTCAATTTCCATCTTGAGGCTGTAACAATTGTTTGTTAAGTGCCTATAATCTTCGTGATACTCGCAATACTTGGAGTTGTCAACATTCTGTCTATCACGTCTAAGCTCTCATGGTTTTGGGAATTATATCTGCTCTGTCTTCAGGACCTCAGAAGGTGTTTTGGACAATGGGGTCCAGTCATAGTTTTTTCTGTGGTGTACCTTCTGATCACGCGGGCCCTTTGAGTTGAGATAATTGCGCGCATCTTGCGCAGAGGAATATTTTACTTCGTCTGCTGCGCCAGATATTCTAGACCAGACAGATTGTTTCCCTTTTCCTTTGTTGTTGGAGGTCGCGTGGTGGTTGCTGCTCTGATGCATGCTTTTGTTGATGAAAGGAACGCTCTGAAGACGCGTAAACTTTCGCAACTTCAATCACTTCATCCCAAGTAGTGGGTACACCGTCCTTTCCAGTAAGGCACTTCATTAAATCATCGTTTCTTACTCCGTGAATGAATATTGCACGGGTAAGTTCTTCTCCGCACCCTAGCGGAAGAGCTTCTTTATTGTACCGAACTATACAGTCTTCCAACGATTCATTCTCATTACGTGTGCACAACAGAATGTGCGCCTTGTCCTTCTTGTGCTTGTGTAGATGTGAAAAGTGATTCTTGAACTTTTTGATCAGATCATCAAAATCCACCAAGCTTCCAACGGGCAAACTTTCATATCTCTAGCTGCCCCTGTTAATGTTTGAACAAACAAGTGACACCAAGCTTGCACGGGCCAAAGTTTAGAGCTGCCCGCGCAGTCAAAAGCATGTAGGTGATCGTCTGGATCACGTAGACCATCATATTTCCCAGTCGTACTTGGGAGTTTGCATTCTTGAGGCATCGGGGCCAAAGCTATTCATGCACAAAACTTTGACCTTTCTGCGAAGGTCTTTGGCCTATAGGGCTTGTACAGGTCATCATCTTTTGGTGTTGGATTTCTTGCAACCGATTTCGAGCGTTGTTTGCGGTTGGAATCATGTTGTACCTCGTCTTCAGATTCATAGCCGTCGGGCTCCTCGTCGAGATTGATGGGGTCCTAACCGCGAGTATTTCTACCACGGTCTCCACCACGTACTGCCTGACGAGGTCCCGTTGTACGACGGCCATTATTGTTTTCCGGAGGTGAATCAGGATCATCCTCTAGAGTACCGAAACTCAAAGTCTTCGGAGCATTAAGCTTAGATTTTTCAAGAACCATCTTCTTGTATTCGGCTATCGTTTTGGAGTTTTGCCTGGCGAACCACTCATCCGGATCTACCGGAGATTGGTTATCTTGCTTCTTCTTTCTGCCTAATAATCCACACCTAACTGGGGCAAATTGGAATGACGAGGGTTGCTTCTGAGTTACATTCTTTGTGTTAGGACAAAGAGGATTGGTGAAACCACTTTTGTAAACCTTAGTCTAATTCACTTCTGTCATTTTGGCTAAGTATAGAAGCACTGAAGAGAAGACAAGAAACTGCTGATTAGAAGATATGAGAAGTGCTGAAGTTGCAGAAGTTCTAAAGTCCAAACCAGACAAGTTCACTTCAGAAGTACTGAAGACAAAACTACTCTTCAGTAGTTGTCCTTCATCAGCACTTAGCAATAGATATTTCCCACCGCCTTTTTGCATCAGTAGTTTGTTGTTTATTATTACTTTTAGCTGTATTTGTTTCTTTCAATGTTGCAACTTGTTTCTGTAGTTTCTGTACTTGCTTATTGGGCAAGATACATGCATGTAAACGTCTATAAATAGGAGGCTTCAACCTTCTATTTTAGACATTGATTTTAATAGAAAAATCCTTCAAACACTCTCATTGTTCTATTCCATTTCTGTATTTATTGTGAATCTCTCTAAGTATCTAATTCTCATTTACAACTTAGATTCATAATAAATACTTTGTCATTTATTAGTTTCAAACATCAAGGGGGAGTTATAACTCTGCCTTAGTGTAAAAAGTGTTGCTTTAACTTATAACATTCCGCTGTGCTTATAATCTGATTTACAAGGACTTGCTAAACACTTAAGTGTCAAGATAGCAAGTTCTTACTTAGCAAAAAGAGCAAACTGATCCAACAATTGGTATCAGAGCATTGGTTTATCTGATCACCTATCAATCTAACAAATTGAGAATCAGACACAAAGCTCTTATTGATATTCAATAAAAAGATCAAAAGTTCACTTTTTATCAATATCCATCACTTAAAAGAGTCATCTGACAAATCTATACTCTTTAAAAATGGATCCACATAATACTGGTTCTGCCACTAAACCTGCCATGCTTGTGAGAAATGAGTACAATATATGGCAAAAGAGAATGGCACATACCTTGTCACAAACCAACACAGGTTGTTGGAGATCTGTGATATATGGTCCTCACAAACCAGTAAATATAAATCTTGAAACTAAAGAAGGGATTCCAAAGGAACCCAAAGACTATACAGATGAGGATTTCCTAAAACTTGAGCTAGATGCAAAAGCATTCTCTATGTTGGCAATGGCTCTCCCAAATGAAATATACTCTGGCCTTTTACATTGTGAAAGTGCCAAAGAACTTTGGGACTGTCTTAAAGAACAATTTGGAGGAACTGAAGAGGTGATTGCCAACACCAGAGAAATTTTAGCTCAACAATATGAAACATTTGCTTATATTAATGGGGAAACTTTGACTCAACAATTTGAAAGATTCTCCTCATTAATCTCTGAGCTAAAGTTAAATGGTCAGACCTATACAACAGTATCTATGTTACATAGATTTTTAAGGTCTTTACCTGACAAATGGGAAACTTACTCCATTGTCTAAGATCCTCACCAGATTTTAGCTCCCTCACTCTTACAAAACTCCATGGGAGATTACTTACTTTTGAGAGAGAAATCGATCAAAAGAAGAAATTACAAACTTCTGGTAAAACTGCTGATGACTACCTACCAGGTAGTACAGCACTTTTGGGACAAGATTCACCAACTTGTTCCTATGGATCTTATGACAATATTGACATAACCACTGGGATCTCATCAGAAAGATCTTTCCCAGGTTATGACAATGATGACCAAAGTCAAACTGCTGATAATCTATGTTTTATCATGGATGATTTGAAAAATTTTAGCAGTGATGACTTAGAAGAAATGGACATATTACACCAACTGGCCATGCTAAGCATTAAAACTAACAAGTTTTATAAAAGGTCAGGAAGGAAATTTCCAGGATTGACCAGTAATACAAAAATTGGTTTTGACAAATCTAAACTGAGATGTCACAAGTGTCAGAAGTTGGGACACTTTGCAAGAGAGTGTAGAAGCTCTAGCTTTAACCAATCACAATCTAGAAATAACTATAACCCCAATTATAATAGGAACAATGGAACTCAAGGGAGTGCTCATTTTGTACAGGCACAAGCTCCTCAACAGCAATATATGCCTCAAGTACAATATGTTCAAGTGCCTGCTCAACAGATGCAGAGCCAACAATCAATCCCTCCCTTTCCAGCTGCTCAACTTCCTCCACAACCTCAACAACCCCCTCAACAAAGTCTCTTTACCTCAGGGTATGTTGACTGGAGCAGTCTCCCTTATGACACCACAGAGTGCAATCCTGATGCAGACAACAAAGTGTTTGACATCAACTGGGGAGAACCAGACAATGGCAGAAAGAACTTTGCCTTAATGGCATTTGAAGGCTGTACTTCAAAATCTGCATTGTCTCAGGTATCAAAAGAATCTTTAACAAAACTTTGCTCAAACTCTTGCAAAGAAACTTTTGCTCTCATAAGAGAGACAAACCTGCACCTACAAGGCAAAGCCAATGATTTAGAAAGAAAATACACACAGATAAAATGTGATTTAGAAAGAAAACTGTGTGCTAAAACAAAAGAAGTTTCTAAATTAACTGACTCTGCTATTGAAACCCAAGCACAAATCAAAATGATGCTAAATGACCTGGGAGATGTCAGACAAGAGCTTGCTGACACCAGGATCACTTGTGAAAAATGGGTGGAATCTTGTAGGGGATATCAATTATTGCTAAACAAACAAAGTGCTTCAAATGTTAAGTTTGGCATAGGATACCATCATGTTGAAACACCAACAGATTTTTCTCCCAAAACTACTGAAGATGGGAGAAGAATTGTTTCAAATGAAGCTTCTGAAGGGAAAGAATGCACATCTTTCCATGAAAACTTTCTAAACAGAAATCCTGGCATTTTTAAAGAAAGTACTTCAGAAGTATTTACAAAAACTGACAACAAGCCATCAGTAGTTTCATCTACATCAGGAGTTGAGACCCTGAAAACTACTGATGAGCAAAATCTTTTCACAAATGTCAGAAATTTGCCTTTAGATCAAAAACAAAAGGCAAAAGAATGTGAAATTTGTGGCCTGTTCAACCACAAAACTGAATTTTGTAGATACAGAAAAGGAATTCAGTTCAATAAAAAATTTAAACAACAGGTTGTGGGAAATCAAATCAGAAATGATTATGAAAGAGTCTTTAAACCCAAGAAACAACAACCTGAAAACACCTTTTCTCAGAAAAAGATAAAATCTCAACCAAAATCTTTTTCTCAAAATTCCTTGTCAGTAGTTAGACCAGAATCATCAGCAGTTTCACAAACTGCTGAGATTCAAAATCTAAAGAACATGGTAGAACTACTGATGACCAAGGTTGATGGTGGTCCTAAAAAGGATACCACCATGGTTCTTAATGAAAAATCCATTGCCAAAAAGACATGGATTTCTCAACCTGGTCAAGAACAAACTGTAACTGTTCTCAAGAGCAAACCCAAAGCCAAACAGGCTTGGGTTCCCAAATCTGACTAATTTGCTTTTATGTGCAGAGAGTTTCCAGGGGCTTAAACAGCATATGGTATGTTGATAGTGGAGGCTCTATGCACATGACTGGATGCAGATACCTGATAAACAACTTTATCAGCCAAAGAGAAGGATCTGTATCCTTTGGGAACAATGCTAAGGGATATGTGCTAGGACATGGCAATGTCTCCTCTGGAAAAATACAGTTTGACAAGGTCAATCTGGTGGAAAACCTTGAATACAACTTGCTGAGTGTGTCACAAATGTGTGATAAAGGATATTCTTCCTTTTTCACAAAGACAGCTTGCAAGATCATCTCACCAGAAGGCCAGAAGTTGATAGAGAAGATTATAGAAGATCATACTTTGTTGATTGCCAAAAGATGTGGCAATGTCTATGCAGTGGACATTGAGAAAGACAAAGTATTGAACAACACTGCCTGTTTCTTCTCAAGGGCATCAACTTCAGAAACAGATCTCTGGCACAGGAGACTTGGCCATGTGAACTTTAAAACCATAAATAAAGTCACAAAAATGGGCTTGGTCAGAGGTCTACCTTTGAAAGTATACCAGTGTCAAGAACACTGTGTATCCTGTTTAATGGGAAAACAGCATAAGTCCTCCTATAAGTCTATTGAAGAATCAAAAACAACTGCATGTCTTCAACTACTCCATATGGACTTATTTGGACCTGTCAAGATTATGAGCCTTGGTAAAAAGAAGTACTGCTTAGTCATCATTGATGACTACTCAAGATTCACATGGGTATTCTTCTTATTTTCCAAGGATGAGGCTGCTGAAATCATCAAGTTCTTCATTCTACAAGTAGAGAAACAATATTCTCTATCTGTCAAAGCCATTAGAAGTGACAATGGGACAGAGTTCAGGAACAAAACTCTGGATGAATTCTGTTTGTCTAAAGGGATTATTAGACAATACAGTGTTCCCAGAACTCCTGAACAAAATGGTGTAGTAGAAAGGAAGAACAGAACATTGATAGAAGGAGCAAGAACAATGTTAGCTGATTCTGGACTGCCATTGTACTTTTGGGCAGAAGCAGTTAACACATCATGTTATGTTCAGAATAGAGTTCTTGTGGTCAAGAGACATTCCAAGACTGCCTATGAAATTCTTCATGGCATGAAGCCCCTTATCTCCTTTTTCAGGGCTTTTGGGTGTCAATGTTTCATCTTGAACATCAAGGAATCTATTTCAAAGTTTGCTGCCAAAGTTGACTCAGGTTACTTTCTTGGTTACTCTTCAACTAGAAAAGCCTACAAGGTTTTTAATTCTCACACCAGGATAGTAGAAGAAACATTGAATGTCAAGTTCAATGAGTCAAAACACACTCTTATTCCAGCACATCCTGCTGAACTCTTTGACCTTGACAACTTTCACTTTGGACCTGAAAAGACTGTTACTTCTTCCAAACCTACTTATTATGGTGATCAAAGGTTTGAAGATGAGGATCCTACACCATGGACTCCTCAAACAGTCATTAAGTCAACTACAACACCATCAGAAGTTTTTCAAACTTCTGATCAAACAAATACTGAAGGCCAAACTCAAACATCTGCTTCAGCACCTGCAACTACTGAAGAAGCTGAAACTGCTGAACCAGATATTATAGACCTCAGTAGTTTGTTTGAAGAACAAGAGCCACCTACACCTATCAGTGGTTTACAACAACTGATTGAACACAGAGATCATCCACTTGATCAAATCATGGGTGATATAGCTTCAGGTGTTCTTACCAGAAACCAGCTCTCCAACTTTTGCCTATTCTCAGCCTTTATTTCACAGTTGGAACCAAAGAAGTACCAGGAAGCCCTCAAAGACAATAATTGGGTGCAAGCTATGCAAGATGAACTCCTTCAGTTCAACAAGCAACAGGTCTGGGAAATCTGTCCTTTACCTCAAAACAAGCAACCAATTGGTACAAGATGGGTTTTCAGGAACAAACAAGATGAAGCTGGTATGATAATCAAGAACAAGGCAAGACTGGTAGTTCAAGGGTACTCTCAAGAAGAGGGAATTGACTATGATGAAACCTTTGCTCCAGTTGCAAGGCTTGAGGCCATCAGGTTATTTCTGGCCTATGCCATTTCCAACAAAATTAAAGTTTATCAAATGCATGTGAAAAGTGCATTTTTGTATGGAAAAATCAAAGAGGAGGTGTATGTCTGTTAGCCACCTGGGTTTGAGGATCCTTCTCATCCTGAGTGGGTGTACAGATTGGACAAAGCTCTTTATGGGCTTAAACAGGCTCCAAGAGCCTGGTATGATACACTCTCCACCTTTTTACTCAAAAATAACTTTACAAGAGGTGCCATTGATAAAACACTTTTCATTAAACATGTTGGAAATCATGTCTTACTTGTTCAAATTTATGTTGATGATATCATTTTTGGTTCAACAAACACAAAACTGTGTGATGATTTTAAGAAACTCATGCAATCAAAATTTGAGATGAGTACCATGGGAGAACTGCAGTACTTTCTAGGACTGCAGATCAAACAACAAACAAATGGAACTTTTATACATCAATCAAAATATGTTAAAGAATTATTGAACAAATTTTCTTTAAATGACTGTAAATCATGTTCCACTCCCATGACACCAATCACACAAGTTGAACCTGATGATCAAGGAAAACAGGTTGATCAAACCATGTACAGATGTATGATAGGTTCCCTTTTATATTTAACTGCTTCTAGACCAGATATTATGTTTTCAACATGTGTCTGTGCTAGATATCAATCAGCACCAAGGGAATCACACCTTATAGCAGTCAAAAGAATTTTCAGATATCTGAAAGGAACTCCAACACTGGGAATTTGGTATCCTGCTTCAAGCAATACCAAGTTATCAGCTTTTTCAGATAGTGACTATGCAGGGTGTAAGATGACAAGAAAGTCAACATCTGGTGGTTGTCAATTCCTGGGTAACTGTCTAGTGTCATGGCAATCAAAGAAGCAAACATCTGTTGCAACTTCAACTGCTGATGCTGAATACATTGCAGCTGCAAGTTGTACATCACAGATACAATGGCTCCAATATCAACTTCTTGATTATGGAATCAAAGAGACCAAGACACCTTTGTTTGTAGACAGCAAATCTGCCATTAGCATCATTCAAAATCCGGTACAGTTCTCAAAAACCAAACATATTGAGATCAGGTACCATTTCATAAGAGATTGCTATGAAAAAGGCAAGATTGAGGTGAAGCATGTAGCAACAGCTAATCAAATAGCTGACATCTTCACTAAGCCCCTTGACACATCAACATTTCAGAAGTTAGTATCCATGCTTGGAATGCTAAATTTGTAAGTGTTTACTTTTTTTTTTTTTTTACTTGTATGCATATCAGTTAGAATCCAAGTTAACACTTGATTCTACCCAACTCTACATCAAACTTCTACATCAATCACTACTGATATGCCTAAAACATCAAAAAATTTTTTTCCCTTTTTCCATCCTTGATTCCAAGTTAACCTTTTCCTTCTTTTTTTTTTTTTCTGGTTTTCACTTACAAAAGACAAAAGTCTGAAACAAAACTTCTGAAAAACAAAACTACTGATTAAACAAAAATCAGTATGAGAGAAACTACTGATGAACAAAAATCATCAGTATGGGGGTAATTTTCTGAAAAAGTGTGTAACTTCTGATAAAATAACCTTCAGAAGTTATGAATAAAGTATTTATAAAAACATTTCTCATCAGATGTTAAAACTACTGAAGAGAAAATGGGAACTACTGATGAAGTAATCCTTCATCAGCAGTTTAAGTCAAAAGGGCAAATCTGACTTTTCCCATCATCAGAGGTTTGACCTAATCAGTTTAAAACCTCTGATAAAGAGATTTTTAACCAAAGGCGGTTTTAAAACTTCTAATAAAGAAGATTCAAGCGGTTAAAACTTCTAATAAATACCTTTTCTACACACTTATCCTTTCAAACTCAAAATATCCCTCCTTCTCTCTCAAAACTCTCTCAATAACCTATACCTGCAAATCCACTGTTCGATCAAAAACCCAAACCACATGGCTCTAGTTCTAAAACAGGGGCACAATCAAAGGGCCTTTCTTGAAAAACAAGAAGGCTGGTCCCAATACGATGAGATCATTGATCTTGTCGTCAAATCCCAATATTTTACTGCTCTCACAATAAACCCACCAATTCACACTGAAACTCTGAATGAGTTCTGGGCAAATGCTGAGACGGTTACAATGGGTGATGAGGTCATTTCCCTCAACTCAAGGATAAAAGGGAAACAACTGACCATCACACCGGCCACACTAGCAACAAGACTGGGTCTGGATGATGTAACTGCCCCTGACCATGTTGCTAACACTGATATTCATCTAACCATGACTGAGTGTGGTTATCAAGGTACTCTCTCCCATGCTACAATATTCAAAAAATATTTTGAACCAAAATACAAGCTTTTGTTTCATTATATTATTATGTGTTTGAGTCCAAAAACAGGGTCTTATGACCAGATGCCCTCCACTTTTCAACCAATATTTCATTCCATTGTGAATGAAACTAAATTCAGGGCATCAAAACTATTTTTCAATGAGTTGGTGTTACATCACAATAATACCAAGAAAAAGTTTTTGTTATACCCAAGGTTCATTATGCAATGCATAATAGGGGAACTGGGTAATGAGGTGCTTGTGGGAAAAATTTCAACTTTAAATCCTTTAACATCACAAGCATACTCAAGGCATAACAAACCGGCTGCCTGGCCAGAAGATGATCAGGGAGAACAACAACAAGTCCCCCTGAAGCCCACATCTTCCAAACTCACACCACCAAAAGCCAAAAAGCCCAAGCCAACAAAAACTGCACCCCACCAACCCAAAAGAAAAGCTGTTCAGGAGGTTGAGATGCCTGAACATGCTCATGAGCATTCTGCTCTTCAAATAGATGAGACTGAAACACCCTCTCAGTCTCATCCATCTCAAACCCCACCAAGAGCACCCATAACCGTTTTATTCAAAAGAAAAAGACTTAGAAAAACATATCAAACACACTCTTCTTTTGAAACTACTGAACAACAACTTTCACCACCTATTGCCCAAACTACTGAACCAACCCCACAAATTTCTGAACAAGAGGCAATAGAAATTGCCAAACTTCTCTCTGGGCTAAAAGAGAATGTCCCATCTGATCATGTCAGTCCCCAACAACCACTACAAACAAGGGACATAACTACTACATCAGACATGGATGTGGACATCTCTAGCCCTATCCCAAGAGATGAGGGTGGACCAGAGTCTTTAAGCCCAATTTTAGAGACTCTTGGGGCATCTGAGGCTGCTACTACTCAGTTACCACCCAGTGGTGGATCTGAGGATAGAAGTAACATAGCTAAGACCTCAGATGTGGCAACAACTGATGAAGGCTTAATGCCTGAAGTAGGAAATCCTCAGTACCAAGAAAAAGAGGTTCATGAGAAAACTGAGTTGGGCTCAGCTCTTGACTTAACTGAGACAGTCCTCATTGAGGGCAACATCAGGGATTCAGATGATTCCGTTAGTTTGGATGATGTTTCACACACTCAAACTACTGAATTGACGCCACTTTCTGAAGGTCCTGTTTCAGGGGTATCCAGAGGGTCCCCTGTACCAGCTATGCAGCCCAGAGGGTCCCCTGTACCACATGATGAATACACTCATCAGAAATCACTTCCAAACATATACAGCTGACTTGGAGCTGTCCATCAAGAACCAATTTGGAGTGATCAAGACCAAGATGAACGATCTGTCCAACAAAATAGACTTCAACAGCAAACAGATTGCTCATCTTCAAGGACAATTCTCCCAACCCTCTGCTTCAAGGGTTAAAATTGATGAATCCAAAAAGGGGGAGAAGATCAGGGAACCTAAGGAGTCATTCCAAGCCAGGATAAGGGCAAGAGTGGCACTCCTTGAAAGAGATCAAAAAGATCAGGCCAGGAAAGAAAAATTGGCCAAACAGTTTGGTGTCTCAATAGAAGAAATTGAAGCTGCAGAGAAAGAAGATGAGACCCAAACATCTGAAGAATCCCTAAGGCAAAATGAAGAAACTTCTGATGACAAAACTTCTGATGAAGAATCAGAAAGTACTGAAGACAATCCTTCAGTAGCTGACAAACCATCAGCAGTTGTCAGCACATCAGAAGTTAACACTTCCAAACCTCAAACAACTGAACCTTCCAGAACCACTGCTCCCATTCAACCAACATCTGATCCCATCAGGCCTACAACTGTTACTACAATGACTGTATTAAACCCTTCTCCTATCTCTCAATCAGCTGAACTACTAGAGAAGAGCTTAATTGCAGCCAACAAGAAGGCCAGAGAAGATCAGATTTGGAAATCTCTGGAAGAAAGGGATGATTTGGATTTAAGCCATGAAGAAAAACTTCAGGCTTATGCAGCTGAACTACAAAGGCAGGCTAGCCTTGATGAGATTGCTGAACAAGATAAAAGACAACAACTGGTGTCTTATATTACCAAGAACAGCAAGACTAAAGCCTTTACACTCAAAGGACTCTCTATGCAAGAGCTGACAAGAAGAGCACAACTGCTTGCAGACAAAGTGGCCACAAGCAAAGATGGAAAGGCCAAGAGAGCCTAGATAATAGAAGAGTTAGTAGCAGAAGGATATGGTTCAAAAGCCTCAGTATCCAGATGGAAAGAAGAAAGACTGATGGATACTTATAGAAAATACTTGGCTGCCAAGGCTGCAAATCCTGAGAAGTTTCAAACTGCTGATCCTTCAAGATCAGTAGTTAGAACTTCTGGTGCATCTAGAAGAACTGCTACTCAGAAGAAGAAGGCAGAGGACAATGTCAAAACTGACTTCAAAATGGTACTACTTGAAGGAAGTTCAATAGTCCATTCAGATTTTGACATTGAAGAGAAACCTCTGTTAACACAATTCAGGGATCCTTCCACTTTTGCTTATCAAATACAAAAGACCATCAAAGAAAAGCTGCATACCAGAGTAGTGACTGAACACCATCTCCCAACTGTTCAGATGCCTGATATGCAACAACAACAAGGAAGAGAATCCCACTTGAGGCTATCTGAAACTGAAGACATCCAGCACTCAGGACCATCAACCCAAGGGACAAGTCTGGTTCCCTATTCTTCTGACTTTAACAAGTCAAAGATCCCTATCATCAGATGGTCACTTACTGATAACAACTCAGTACTGTTGACAAGAAGAGACCTCTTAAGCAGGGCTTACAAGAAGATCAGTGATCTGAAGAAACTGCCAACACAAGACCTGCTCACAATTCAACATCTAGAACCACAGAGAGGATCTCTATCTGATGGTCAGTTAAACCAGCTCAAGAACACCATGTACAAAGAGATATGGAAGATTGTTCAAGACAGAAGAAACACATAAGGAATTAGTAAGGTTTTGGCTTCATCAATCCAGGGGGAGATTGTTAGGACAAAGAGGATTGGTGAAACCACTTTTGTAAACCTTAGTCTAATTCACTTCTGTCATTTTGGCTAAGTATAGAAGCACTGAAGAGAAGACAAGAAACTGCTGATTAGAAGATATGAGAAGTGCTGAAGTTGCAGAAGTTCTGAAGTCCAAACCAGACAAGTTCACTTCAGAAGTACTGAAGACAAAACTACTCTTCAGTAGTTGTCCTTCATCAGCACTTAGCAATAGATATTTCCCACCGCCTTTTTGCATCAGTAGTTTGTTGTTTATTATTACTTTTAGCTGTATTTGTTTCTTTCAATGTTGCAACTTGTTTCTGTAGTTTCTGTACTTGCTTATTGGGCAAGATACATGCATGTAAACGTCTATAAATAGGAGGCTTCAACCTTCTATTTTAGACATTGATTTTAATAGAAAAATCCTTCAAACACTCTCATTGTTCTATTCCATTTCTGTATTTATTGTGAATCTCTCTAAGTATCTAATTCTCATTTACAACTTAGATTCATAATAAATACTTTGTCATTTATTAGTTTCAAACATCAAGGGGGAGTTATAACTCTGCCTTAGTGTAAAAAGTATTGCTTTAACTTATAACATTCCGCTGTGCTTATAATCTGATTTACAAGGACTTGCTAAACACTTAAGTGTCAAGATAGCAAGTTCTTACTTAGCAAAAAGAGCAAACTGATCCAACACTTTGTTATGGTATTTGGTGCAACCATGTCGATCTGGTCATCTATCATTCCATCAACTTCAGCAGTGTTTTGATTTGCACCATTCGGAGAATCCATAGTTGCTAGTTTGAAAGATGAAAGAACTGATAGTGATGGCGCCTATGAAGAAATAAATAGTTTTACCTCATGGTAGGGATGATAAGATTATTGTATTCCACAAGGTTGATCCTTCACTAGTAGTCTTGGATGGAATGGCCTGCAAACACGAATGTGATGTGGGTAAGGAGACGACTACAAGAGATAGCAATTTATAACAAAAAACGGAGTGAATGGGGATACTATCAAGTGATAGATCTTTGGGTTAGAAAAAAGTGTCCTCCCTATTAGGGATGTGATCCCTTATATAGGGGTGGACGTATGCCACCATACCATAAACCCTAACCGTGATGGGCCAAGGCCCGGTTAGGGTTGTCTCGACTACCCTAGGCTATATTAGTAAGGTAGTTATGAAGAGCCAAATTTATGGAAATGGTGCAACGGTTTACCGCCTTTACCGTCGTGCACGCAAAGTTATCTCCTTTATTTTTTCATGGCTGTTGACCATGCATAATGTACTCCTTTGATTTACCGCGCAGGGGCTCCTTCCGCGCAGTTGTAAAACCGGGTTTGGGTATGGCCACTAGTCGGTTCAGTACCCAATCCCATCAATATATATATATATATATATATATAATCTTGTGGGAAAATTGATTTATATGAGAAGTGTAAGAAAAGTTTATAGCCTTAGGATTAAATAATGAGATTAAGGACATTTAAAACTTTTTAAATCTTTTTTCAATTAAATCAAATCCAATAAAAATAGCACCAAATCTTCAAAAATCAATTTAAAATCAACTTATGTTTCATATTTTCAATGTATTAATTTTGGTATATGTACTATTTTTGAAAATCTCTAATCAAATTCTAAAAAAATAGAACTCTATCATTAATTTTGGTATCTGCACTATTTATCAAATTTTGTATCTTCATAAATCAATTCAAAATCAATGTATGAGACTTACGTTTTTTTGTTATTTCAATAACTATGTTCAGAATTAACTGGTGTTCTAGTTTGGTGTGTTTTTTTAATTAGTGTAGTACGTATTTTTTTTATCATAATTTAACATCAGGAGTGTTTTATTACAGAAGTAGTATTCTATAACAATAGGAGGGTTTTATAACAGCAAGAGTGTTCTATAATAGCATATCTATACTAGAGGTGTTTTATTAAACAAACAGCTGGTGTTACAAGAGAGAAGGATGCGTGAATCAAGGAAGGAGGGAACTATTTCTCTAAACAAGACAGACACAATGACAATCTTGCCCTCTGATAAAACATTTGTTAGACATTTTTACCCTCACATATTATAAAACATTAATGTCAAGCTAAACAAACATATATATTTAATCTCATCCATCAATTTCTACATCCAATGGATTAGAGCACTTTCTACACTTCATACAAAAAAATATTTTCCTACATGATCCCTACCATATATATACATATATATATATATATATATATATATATATATATATATATATATATAAAATTGCTAATGCAAAAGTCCTATCATTACATAACCTATAAAATAAACTAGTACTCTGCGTGTTGTGGCGAGGATTCGGTCGATATCAGTTTAGTTCATTTTGTTATTGATATGATACCGAGACTTGGTACAACTGAAATAGATAACACAAAAAATCAAAATCATGATATGCCTAAAAGGTATCAGAACGCGATTTACATTGATCGAAAACCATAAAAATAAATATCAATATGAATTTCGATAGTAGCGATATCGGTACCAATGTTGTACAGTCATACTTGGTTCGGTTTGTCAAGGCACTTGCTATAGATTACGATTAAAAAACAATAAATTGATTGTTCAACCGGAATCGGTAATGCCAGACTGCCACGCTATGTGATGAGAACTTGGTCAGTTTTGATACACGACGTCAATTTAGAAAGAAAAAAAAACTAAATTTGAGATAAATTTGAGATAACTTTGATAATATCTATATATATATATATATATATATATATATATATATATATATATATATATATATATATATATATATATATATCTATACTTTCCATAATAGGAGAAGCGTGAGTGACGTCAGAAAGCTGATGTGTTAGCCGGAGAGACTGGCCACCAATGCGTGTATGATGCAAAAACTGACGTCAATAATCCCATTAAAAAATTCAAAAAAAGTGGTGGGCCACGTGAAACCACCGCTGTTGCCCCCAACAGCGGTTCTCAATCCTTACGTCTGCCAACCAACAACAGTCTTTTACTAATATATCCTCTCAGCTGTTATCTATAAGTAGTTTTTATGAACAGCTGTTTATTACATATTCAGCCCATAACATTTTGAAATTTTAAGAGGAAAATTTTGAATTAACTTCAGGAAGTGTGATTTTTGCAGCTATATAATCATCATTTTCGCAGATGCTTTCCTCATACACAACCATTTTCTCTCGCAAATTAATTTATAAAATCTCCTTTTGAATTTTTTGTTGAAATCTTTTTCAATAGATCTTCATAACAGAATTGATAGTTTTGTTTTGTGATCTCAACCCATCCAAAGATATCTGGTTTCTCAAGGTTCATATCATACGAAAGTGGTAAGAAAGTTTTAAGATAGAAATGATATTGATTGACGAGCAGGTAATGTAATTTTTTCTTGAGGTTATTTTTTAGAGGTTATTATTCATGTTATTAATATAAAATATTGTTAACGTCATGTTTTTCGTTTAATTTATCTTATGTTATTTTCTTTCGCTGATGTTTAGTGGAAAGAAAGTTTTAAGATCGAAATGGTATTGTTTGATGACCAGGTAATGTAATTTTTCTCTAATGTTATTTTATGTTGTTATTGATGATATAAATATAAATTTTGTTTGTCTCACGTTTTTGCTTTAACTTCTTTTGTTTAAGCTGTTGTTTTTTATGTTTATATTTTCTTTTATATTTATTTTAAGGGTGATAAGATTCAGGACATCATAAAGAGTTCTTTAATCCATCTTTTTGACCATCAACTTGAAGAGGATGATGTCGTTATTCTATCGAAGTTTGGTGTTGGTGAAAACAAGGATCCATTCAAAGTTGTAGCACATGATTATAAGCTCAACTTTTATCATTGTACTACTGTTAGGTGTATTGTTGGTTGCAAAGGTGTAGAGTATGGATTTAATTTAATTGCTTTTAAAGATATTCTTAAAGGCGAAGCCAAAGAAATTTTTCTGTTGGTTTGTTTCTTAATTTAAATTTAAAATTTAGTATATTAAAAGTTTTGGTTTCATATTTTGAATTATATTCAAGTTTTATAGATGTTACCGTTGGTCTCATCTGGCATGGAGGTCTGGATGTGTTTGGACGACCTCCAAAAGAAACTAAGAGGATAAATTTTGATATTCAAGACTTAGAGTAAGCGTTTCCCTTTTTATTGTTGTTTACTTTTACTAATTTATTTTTATATTTTTTTATAATATATTTATCTATGTTTGTGTATTGATTTTATGCAGTGATACGATATTGCGATGTACTATGTGGAATTTTTATGCATAATAGTTTAACAAGTTCATCTCTGAAGACGTTGGTAATAACCATATAATGGTTGTTATACAGCATGGCAAGGTTAAGGAGTCCAAAGGTAATTTATTGCTAACTGCTATTATTAATACTTTGTCACTGAATTTTGGTTTAATATATGTATATGTATATATTTAGATCAATTTACAGTTGAAAGTGACAACTTTGGAACTCGGATGTTTCTGAATGTAGATTTAACTGAGGTGAAGGAGTTAAGGAGGAGGTACAACGTCGTTTTTTTATTTATTTATAATTAAATTAAAATAAATTTGAATTCTTTTATTAACTCGAGCTATTTTTTTAGTCTTGTATTGAAGCATGGACAAGATGCTACTTCTACTTCTCAAAAATTACCTTCCGAACACTCTGTTTACCCGTTGCTTCAGGAATTCATTGTTGGTTGTGAGTATAAACATGTTGAAGAGCTAATGGAGATTGATATGGTTATATTATTTTTTAGTTATGATTAATATTTGTTCTTCTTATTACAACTTTTTTTTTCTTAAGTAATAACTTATATATTTTAATTTTTTTTTCAGCCAATGTCTTGTGTTGTAGTTGCGACAATAAAAATTGTGCAAGAAGGCTATGGTTGATTTTAAGATGCGTGTTGCAGATGCTTAGGTAATGTGATTAGTAAATCAGAATTGTTACAGCTTCATGAAAGTGTTACTGAAGAAACTCTCAACCTGCCTGCTTCTGCGTTGTTTTGTTCGAAGTGTGAATGTCTTTGTACGTCTACTGCTACAATGTAATTAGATCTAATTAATTACAGTTTTTTTTAACATAAGATAATTGCTTTTGATTATTAGTATGTATGTTTTAGATAACTTTTTCGTGTATCTGTTTTAGGTTCAAGGTGCATGTCAGGGTTCAGGATGAGACCGGTAGTGTATCCTTTGTGATGTTTGACCGATATGTTATGATAGTAGTCGGATCTTCTGCAAGTCATATAAGAGAAAGGTAGTTGAAACTTGGTAATAGGGAAAGTTTGCCTCAAGAATTGTTTCGCTTGCTTGATAAGATGTTGCTTTTTAAAATTGATGTTTCTAAATACAATCTTACAAACGACTCCCATGTTTACACAGTATTGAAAATATGTGATAATCCAGTCGTAATTTCTCAGTTAATTGCCGTTAATACTAATGCATATTGTAATGTGGATGAGGTATTAAGTTAAAACCATATTCAAGAATTGGTTATTGTCATTTAGCTTTGAATGCTGTCTCAGCAGTTAAATTTTCTATTTTTGTTTTCTATGTACAATCTTTAGGTCAGTCAAGCAGATTTGGAATTCAAGTCTTTTAACCGATCAGAATCTAAGTAGGGTGGTAGTCAACTGATGTTAAAGGTGAGGGTTTTTGTGTAACTTTATATTAAATTGTTTGTCAAGCTTTTGTTTCTATTTAACAGATAATTATATGTTTTTATCAATTGTTTGAAGGATGTTGTATATGTTACTGGTGACTCGTCTGCTGTCGATGCTGTAATGGATTGTACTATAACTCCCAATGGAAAAAGAGGTTTTGAAGATTTTGATAAACTAAACGTTGGTGGGCTATCTTCTACATGCAAAGGACCCCGGAAGAAGCGATGTAAACCTAAGAGCTGTCAACTGTTTGAGTAAATGTGTATTTTTGTAGACAAGAATTTATTTTTTATAATATTATTGTATTAAACTTTTTTGTATATCAGTTGGAAACCTTACTTTTCAGTATAGATAGTTTGTTAAGTAATATCTGTTTTGATGAATTTCCTATTAATCAAAGGCTGTTGTGCCATAATGTGAAATGATCAAATATATAAGTGATACTCAGTATCATCATAAATATAACATATTGTGTTTAAACAGATCTTATATTCATTGTCAGTCAATATTACCAGAAATATAACAGATGCTATTTAAACAGATGTTATCTAAATTGTCATTGTTTACCATATGTTGGCCTATCAACTGTTAGCTATTCAACAAACTGTTGGTCTTCATCATCATAATTTGGCTTTGGTGGCAGAGTTGGATCAACTTTCCTTCGTTCCTCAAGCTTTTTGTAAAACTCCATCACTGTTGATTCCTTCCAGTGACAAACTTGTGACTTCATTCCATAACCAGCATCCACCAACTCCTGTCTTTTTCTTTTTAAATTTAAAAGTCTTTTAGGGTCACTTTTTTTTCCCTTCTTCCAATTTGGTGTAGTTTGTTTCTGCTTTGGGTTCTTAGCCATCTCTTTGATTCTATTAAGTTCATTCTTCAATGAATTAGAATCCCAACCCGCAAATTGACTTTTAGTGGCTTTGTAAGTTTTGGTTTTCATTATTTCCTCAAGATATCCTTCTCTGAAAATCTTTTCCGCATCAGAATCAGGTTCCCTGTTAGACACTTTTTTCGACAGGTTGTTTGAGTATTCTTTTAACATTACTAATTTACTTTCTAAATCCTGCAATATTAGTTGGATTTCCCTGTCATCTTTTCCTTCACTTTTCTGCTTTAAAAGGATTTCAATCTGTTTGTCTTTCAACTCCATAAACTTCTTCAAATTCAATGGCTTTTCAAAACCTTCAAGAGATGGGAAAGAACGTGACAATGGATCACTTGTTGAGTAAAAATAGTCTATCTCAGGTTTGACCGATTCTAAGTCAAGTACACATTCTGAATGCCCTTCTGGTACCCTGAAGATAGATGCTTCATCTGTCGTCGGCACATTGCTTTGGACATTTTCAATTGGAACAGATGCTGTTTCGATTGTTGTTTGGGCTGGCAATTTTATTGTTTCTTGGTGATCAGTGTTTACATGGAATGTTAGGTTTTCTTTGGCATGTTTTCCATGTTCTTTTCTTCTTTTTGAGCAGCCTATATCATCCTCTTTCATTTGCAGCTCTTTTCTTTTTTTAATCAATGCGGCAGCTTTGGCTTCTCGCTCCTTTTTCGCTTTCAGCTTATTTAACAACTCTGTTTCTGCCTTTTGGTTTGCACTTTCATCAACTCTCTTCTCTAAAGCCACTGTTGTTCGATGGTCAGCAGTGCTTATGACTGGAACAGATCCTTGATTATCAGCTGTTTGCACATTAGCAGGGTTTGATGTCTTTGTTTGTGCTTTCTTGTCAGGTGGCAGGTTTATTAATTTCTACTGGCCTTTCTTCTTCTTTTCGGCATCATTGTTATTTTCTGGATCTTCTTCATAAATTGTTGTTGGGGCAGAGCCAATGGTCTGGAGAAGCTGGTTTTTGATGGCCTTGATGTCAACTTGAGTATCTTTGTATCTAGCATCCACCATATTTCTTATCAATGCCATGTGAGAATTATGATTATGGTCTGCCATTTCTCTATGAGTTTGGATCATTGGGACAACGAAATCCCATATCTTACTGGCAATAGATGTTGGTGTGCCACTGTAGAAGTCAATCATTTCTTGCATTAAATTAAAGATTCAAGTTTGTTGACTCTTTCCGTCAATTCTTGATCTTCGAAGTCATCAGATTCATTAATAGTAATATCAGAAATCCGAGCAGCTGTGTTTGTGGTATTTGTTTCAATGACCATAGTTGAGTCAGTATCGAAAGATGTGGATGTTCCTTTTTGTTGCTTCTTTGGACTTTCAATCGGTACAGAGTCGTCAGGTATAGGTTCAACAGTTGTTACCTTCTCAGTTTCACAAGGATTTGATCCCATGTGGTTGATTAATTGTTCACATGAGGATATAATAATGTTGTTCTACAATCCGATTTATTCTGAAGTTAAAGATGCTGAACAAGCAGGCAAATACCAACGTGTGGTATTTCTGTGCTTTGCATATGCTATAAACGCTGGATGTGACTATGACAAGAAGCTCGAGAGGTTTGTAGAGAAACAGAAGGTGCCTGAAGTGAAAAAGTCGAAGCCGAAGACATTTCATGAACCGGTATTGACTAAAGAACAGAAGATTCAGCGACATATCAAGTTAATGAACATCAGAATGGACGAAGAACGTCGACAGCAATCCAAGCAATAGTCGAGGGGGAGTTTGTAGATGCATTTATGCGACTACTGCTTCGGATTGTTCAATAAACTTGTTTTTGTTAAATGTCGAATGGGCGAAGGAGTTCTGGTAGGTGCGAAGGAAGCAGTTTGTTTGGTCGAAGGAGAATCAGAAGGTACGAAGGAGTGGTTTTGGACGAAGGTAGAATAGACTTTTTATGTATGGCTTCGTTCGACCAGTTGATGTGGTCGAACCTGCACATTCGCACGAACAAAGTGGGCGAATGTGCAGTCTATATATAGTCAGGCTGATTTTTTGAATGTAACTTTGAGTCATTTTGTTCCCTCCACTTTCTGATTCTCTCTCTAGGATATTATTTAGCTTAATTCACGTTCATACCCTGTTGCTTTCAATCTGTAAACGTGTAATTGAGTTCGTAATTAATGAAAAAGCTTTGAAATGATGATTTACGTGTTTTGATCTGTTTGATTATCATTTTGTGATTGTTTTAGGGTTTCCGCACCTAAAACAAACTTGTTTGATCATTCTTTGTTGATTTGTCGATCCTTAAAGCACATACAAAGTGGTATCAGAGCCATTCTGGATCAAACAACCACAAATTGATAGTTTCTCAGTTGATTTGGACCCAATTTTGGTCAAAAAGTTTCTGTTTTCTTAGAACAAACTGATTTGATGAGTTTTTGATTGATTACAACTTGTTTTCATGGTTAAAATGGATAATTCTCTTTGATAAACTTGTTCCAAATCAATTCCGATTCAAAACCTGATTAAGATCATCAAAATCTATCAACATTTGATAAACATGATCAAAATTAACTGATTTTCAAAGAGTAACCGTTTTTGAAATACCAGGGGTCGAACCTAGAGAGACGGTCGAAGGTGTGATTTTATTTGGTCGAAAGAGTGAATTTGTGGTCGAAGGTGTTGTTTTTGTGGTCGAACGTAGACTTTCATAGCTTATTTGTGTTCATTCGCCCGTCTGAGTTACATTCGACTGATCGAACGGTCGAAGGAGAGAGAAAACGGTCGAAAGAAAGAAGAGAATGGTCGAAAGAGTTTGTGTGTTATCACAGTCCACATTCATACCCTTCCAAATGGTCTAAGGAGAAGAAATTTTCTCATTCGCCCATACGATAGTGCGAAAGTAAAACCTGTTTTAAAATTTTTCTAATCTTTTCGTGTTTGAACATTTACAGGTTAAGATGTGGAACTTTCCAACAACGCCAAGACCTAATCAAGCACCACAGCAGCAGACGACAAGAGATCCATGGTCAGTTGCAGCTCAGAAGACTAGTCCACCATCCCAGCCAATCAATTACATGGCTATGACTAGTTCTACTCCTCAGCAAGTTGTGCAACCGTTACAGCAACCAATTGACAATTATTGGGGAGTAGCAGCAGCTGCCGTTCACTCACAGACGACCAATGCCATATCTACACTCATTCATGATCTATCATCAGGTAGTAGTAATCGTCCACCAAAGCTCATGGATATGATGGATTACAACACATGGAAGACAAAGTTCAAGATACATGTGGAGGGACAAGGCTTAGAGGGAGCTGAGGCATGGCAGATGATAGTGAAAGGTTATGTTGCTCCTATTTTGGAGAATACTGGTGAACCTATACCATTGGAGAATTTGGCTGATGATGAGAAAAAGAAGTTCGCGATCGAGAAAAAGGCGTTATCTCAGGCGATCAACACTGACTTGCTGCATCAGTTCAGATCGTGTACTACTTCAAAACAGTTGTGGGATACGCTGAGAAACAGACATGATGGTAATGAGAAGACTAGGAAGCTAAGGATTGAAGAGCTTCGAAAAGAGTTCGACAACTTTAGTTGTGGCACTGAGACTTTAAAAGAATTGGTTCCACGGTATTGCCACTTGCTCACAGAGCTTTCAAGCTACGAGATTAGTATACCGATGTCAGAACTGGTGGATAAATTTGCTGATGCTTTACCACCATATTGGAACCAACACATTGAAGTGTTGAAAGAAAAAGATGCATACCAGTATTGGACTATAAATGAGTTCATACAAAAGCTGGAGAACAAAGAAATGGAGGAGAAGAGGAAAGCAAAGAGAGCACAGATCCCACAGAACCCAGATTTGTATGTGAGTGGTACATCTACATCTCTTTCTACTTCTAGCTCTACTTCAAATGTTGCACCTCATATTGCGTGTGTATCTAATGTTGTTGAACCCACTAAAGCACCAATCAACTCTCTTGCCCAAACTTCATCATATACACCACAATCTTATCAAACACCAAATTTCATTCCACCTTTCTCACCTTTACAACAAGCTGCCTGTTACACTGCCAGTCAACCTCAACAACAACCATATATTCCTCACATGAACCAAATGCAGATCACTCAAACACAATCAAATCAATGTCCGATTGTGTTAGAGACTTCTAATCTTAACAATGTTACTGTTGAGATTGCTCAACAGCATGTTGCATTAGTATCTGCTATGGTTGCATCATACAACGGTTTAGTTGCTAGTCAGATTGGAAACAACAATCTAACCAATGAGGACTACGCACAAATCGATAAGGAGGAAATGGAGCTTATGGACATACAGTGGGCATTTGCTAGCATCATGAGAAGAGCCACTGATTTTATCCAGAAAACAGGGAGAACTGACCTTTCGACTTCTCCAAACACCACTTACGGCTTCAACAAAGCCAAGGTTACATGCTTTAATTGTGGTGAGAAGGGTCATTTCAAGAGAGAGTGTACACAGCCGGCTCAGCAAGGTAATCGAAACCCGTTCAACTCAACCTACCAAAACAGACAAAACCAAAACCAGAATCAGGTATCATACAACAGTCCCAACATCTCTAGCTTTCAACCTCAAAACAACTACCAGAACCGTCAAAACACACAACAAAACACCAATACTAGACAACCCACATCTCAAAACCAACCACAACAGAATCCAAACCGAACCATTGTTCCAATCTCTACACCTAACACTCAAACCCAAACTGAAAATCAAAACCAAGTACTTGTGATTCAAAAAGATGAAGGTTTTCATTAGGCGGGTATGCAATTAGGAGTGGAAGAGATTACTGCTGGAAATGTGGCTTGTGTGGCACAAAAGATGAGTTTGGATGAACATGTGGAGATTGAAGAGGATGTGGTGATAGAAAAAGTGTCGGAGTTGAAAATAGAAGAGTTGAATGAGGATGTGAATGTTGAGTGTGAAGACAAGAAGTCTGGAATGATTCTTGATTCTGTCACAGATGTTGGAGAGCAATATGATTCAGCTTATTCGGATATGGAAAGTGATTCTGACTCGGAAGCTAGTGTGAACTCACTAGACGATGACATTGATCAGTTGCTAGCTGAAGCAGATTTCCTAATGACCCGCAAGTCGTGCATGGTGGATGATGCCTAAACCGGTAAGTTCTGAATCTCAATCTAAAGTTTGTGTTAAATGTTCTGATTTTGATAAATTGACAGAAGAAAATAAGCTTCTCAAGGTACAACTTGAGAGTGCTAAAATAAATTTTCAAAATTATCAAAAAGAATCAAAAGATTTCAACAAAGTACTTGATGGTTATAAAAAGGATGTTTCTGAACTGAAAAAGACTTTGTCTATAAAGCAACTTGCCATTAACAACTATATAAATGAAATGGAAAACACAAAGTTAGAAATGGCAACCATCAAGTGCTTCGCTGAAAAAGTGAATATGAAATTAGAGAGCTATAAGCACATTGCTTATATAGTTGACCACATCATCGAAGAACCTTCACAGTCAAGTAGTGCAAACTACAAAGCTGTCCCATCTCCGGTGTTGTTCGAAAATCATAATTTACATGCGATAGCACCGGAGAATCTAGTCAATTCTGACTCCACATCAGATAACGAGTCCAACACATCCAGTGTCGGAGACCCGTATTCTGATGTGAGACCTGTATTGGGAAACAATGAGGGTGTGGTAGCTGCAGATGATTCTGATGAAGAAGATGAACAGTCCGAGATAGTTGTTGAGAATGAAAGTGATATCCCTGATGAAAATCATATAATCACTACTGAACCAGTCTCACCATCTCAGATTGTCCATCCCGTGGCTAATGCTCACAGAAAGAATATTGTTAAGAAAGTTGAGCAGTCTGCTGGTAAAAATGTGGAAAAGAAAGTGGTCAAGAAAGTTGAGAAAAATGTGGTTAAATCTGTTGAAAAGAAAACTAAAACTAAAATTGAGAAATCAAATGGAGAAAACAATGAATCGTGTGATAAACCTGTAAAAGTTTTCTATCGGATGCAAGGCTCCGATAAGATTATGTCTGATGATGAATATCCGATTCAGTTTGTGAACTATTCCAAAATTGAAAAGATCTGGCAGGAAAGTACAATTTGGTTCCCAAAACATGAACGAACCAATGATATTCCTCCTGCCATTTTAGAGAAAATTTATTCGGATAATTCTAAAGACGCAAAGGTCAATGTCGCACAATTCGTTAAGCCAGTTGACAAGTCAAATAGTTTCATTGAACCGACTTACTCGAAGGAACCAGCTCCTGAGAGTTTGAGAAAACAATGCATGGTTGATCAATATCCCATTGCAAGTTTTTCCAAGTCACACATCAAAGAGAACTATGAAGAATACTGTGCGTGTTTTAAGTGCGGGGAAAAGGGACATTTACTTGCCGCCTGCCCGTATGTACGACACAAAAGGCACGAGGTGGAGATGAAGCATCGACATGATTATCCGGTTGACAATTACAGTTATCCACAAAGACGGGTTTTCCCTCAGCCAGCACCTTATTATAATCAAAACAATTTTTACAACAAATGGGAAAATCGTCTGATGACTTATGAAAAACGCAACCGGGTAGCCACTGAGAAACCATTGAAGAAACCATTGATGAATAAAACTGCTGAAAACAAAAAGGTTCCTGCTAAACCTAATACCAAATCAGCAGTTGGACCTGTCTCTGTTAAATCAGAGAAGGTAACCAAGAAGGTTGCATTCAAAGACGAAGTAAAGAAACCGGCTGAGAACTCAAAATCTCAGATCCGGATCTTGAAAAGGTATGAACAGTCTTGGTCATTAAAGGAGTCTGAGGGTGCTTCAACTTCACAGAATGTGAAATCTGAGAAAAAGAAAGTTGAGAGTGAGAAGAAAGGGGTTGAAATAACCCAAGATGTTTGTGAATCTAATGAATCTTTGAAACAACCAGTTCAAAGACCCAAGACCAAACAGGCTTGGGTCCCCCAAAAGATCTAATTGCTTTACTTGATATGTGCAGGGAGCTCCAGCTGGCCCTATTAGCAGTCTCTGGATTGTTGATAGTGGAGCTTATGGCCACATGACAGGGGATCTCACGCTACTCTTTGATATCAAGAACATAAATGGAGGATACGTAGCGTTTGCAGGAAATAAAGGAGGCTACATTACGATGTAGGGTAGTGTTAGCAATGGGGTCGTGACATTTGAGCGGATATCGTATGTGAAGCAGATAGACTACAATCTACTCAGTGTCAGCCAAATCTGTGACAAGCAATTCTCTGTTTATTTTGACGACAAATCTTGCTACATCCTGAAACCGGGTTTTAAACTTCCAAAAGATTGGGTGATGCTAAAGGAACCGAGAGTAAACAATTTGTATATTCTCGATATGTCCAAAGCTATGACCACCCATGGCCAAGTCACGTGTTTCGTCTTTAAGGCTACAGAAAAAGAATCTATCATGTGGCACAGAAGAATGGGACACATACAGTTGAGAAAGATGAACCAGTTGGTAAAGAATGAACTTGTCACGGGAGTTAATGTGAAACACTTCCATTTGAATGACAAGTGTATTAGTTGTAAAAAGGGAAAACAACACAAACAGACCCATAGACCAAAGAAAGTCAATTCCGTTGAACTACCGCTTGAGCGTTTGCACATGGATTTATTTGGTCCAGTCAAGCGTAAAAGTCATGCCGGGGAATTGTACTGTCTTGTGGTGACTGACGATTATTCAAGATTCTCATGGGTTATGTGCTTACACCAGAAAAGCGACACGTTTGACAACCTGAAAGTTCTGTTTACACGTCTGGAAAATATCTATGGTCTAAAGATCAAACGAATCCGGAGTGATAATGGGACGGAGTTCAAAAACACTCAGATGGATGATCTTTGTGAAAACAAGGGAATTCATCACGAATACAGTGCTCCGTATACACCCCAGCAGAACGGTGTCGCAGAAAGAAAGAACAGGACTCTAATCGAAATGGCGAGAACAATGCTTGCGGACTCAAATCTTCCAGTCATGTTCTGGAACGAAGCTATTTACGCAGCATGTTACACTCTAAATCGTGTGTTAACAGTGAAGAAGTTTGGCAAAACTTCTTATGAGCTGTTGAACCGACGAAAGCCGAATCTGGAGTATCTAGAACCATTTGGAGCCCCGTGTACAATGCTTAATCCTTCGGAGAAGTTCGCACCAAAGGCTGAAGAAGGCTATTTTGTTGGATATGCAACCCCACTAAAAAGGGTATTCAACAAAAGAACTAGAAAAGTCGAGGAGTGGGCTAACGTCGAAGTACAAAGATACACTCAAAATGTACAGGGTGGCGGTCCAGAATGGATGTTTGATTACAAAGACTTCTTTGAAACATTCAATCTAGATAGCATGGTTGAAGAAGTTGTACTCCGTTTATATTACGAGGTCGAAAATGCAGTGACTTCACCGTTAGTGCGTCCGATCACCGTGAATCCTCAAGCAGCTTCTAATGATACCACTGCTCCTGTGATGGAAGAAGAAGTGTTCCAAGAAGCTTCAACAACGCTTAATTCATCAGACTCAGAAGATGGAGACGATGATGCTACAAGTGAAGCTATTCTGGACAATGCTACAGTGACACCACCAGTGAACCCAACTACAACTGATGCCTCAACATCGAATGTGGGTAATGATCTGGTTTCTACAGAGAATTTGACGACTCAAACGGGAGTGCAAGTACCTGATTATCCGGAATCTCGGATACATCGGTTACACCCACTTGAACAGGTTATTGGTGATCCTGGTAGCAGCGTTATGACAAGAGGGCAATTGAGAAATGCTCAAGCACCAGAGAATATTGGCAATCTTGCTTTATATGCCAAAATACAAAAATCTGGTTTTCAAAATGACTGGCCTTTCGCTTGTTATGTTTCGCAGGTAGAGCCGCGGACGTACAAGGAAGCTCTTTTGGATGATGCCTGGGTGGAAGCAATGCAAGAAGAGTTGTTACAATTTCAGAAACTTGGAGTATGGACGCTGACAGATTTGCCCCTGGGAAGAAAGAAGATCGGAACCAAATGGGTTTTTAAGTGTAAAAAGGATGATAAAGGAGTTATAGTGAGAAACAAAGCTCGTTTGGTCGTTCAAGGTTTTCATCAAGTTGAGGGAATCGACTATAATGAAATCTATGCACCTGTTGCACGCTTGGAAGCTATACGAATGTTTCTGGCGTTTGCATCCTGGAAGAAATTCAAGGTGTATCAGATGGATGTAAAGAGCGCATTTCTTTACGGTGTGGTCAAAGAGGAAGTTTACGTAGGTCAACCACCAGGCTTTGAGGACCCTATTCACCGGGATAAGGTTTATGTCTTAAACAAAGCTCTCTACGGGTTGCACCAAGCTCCGAGACAATGGTATGAGGAGCTGAGCACGTATCTTCTCTTGAAAGGATTTAAACGCGGATTGGTAGCTTGCACACTGTTCACGAAACGAGCAGGAGATGACTTGCTTCTTGTGCAAATTTATGTTGATGATATTATTTTCGGGTCTACTAACGAACTTCTGTGCAGGGAATTTGAAAAAGTTATGCAGGAAAAGTTCGAAATGAGCGCAATGGGAGAAATGCAGTTTTTCCTAGGCTTGCAGGTGGAGCAAAGACCAACGGGGATCTTTATTCACCAGACGAAATACGTTTATGAAGTCTTGAGCCGATTCCAGATGGATGATTCGAAGCCGATGGATACCCCGATACAACCTAATCACGGGATTGGAGTTGACGCTAAGGGGGAGCTGACTGATCCATTTATATACAGAGCAATCATCGGATCTCTGATGTATCTCACCGCGTCTAGACCGGATATAATGTTTGCAACATGTCTTTGTGCACGATATCAGTCAAAGCCGAAACAGAGTCATCTTGCAGCTGTCAAGCGTATCCTTAGATATCTGAAGGGTTGTCCATCGAAAGGACTTTGGTACCCTCATGATGATAATTTTGACCTAATCGTTTTTAGTGATGCAGATTGGGGCGGCTGGGACAAAGACAGCAAATCCACAACGGCTGGATGTCAGTTTATGGGGAGCAGGCTCGTGACCTGGCAATGCAAGAAACAAACCGCAGTTGCACTATCCACATGTGAAGCAGAATACGTTTCAGCATCGAGCTGCTGCTCACAGGTTCTTTGGATCCAACAACAGATGGTGGATTACGGTTTGCAATTTCTTAAAACCCCTATTTACTGTGATAATGAAGCCGCAATCGCATTAACAAAAGACTTAGTAAATCACTCAAAGGCTAAACATATCCGGATTAAATATCATTTTATCCGTGATTGTTATGCTAAAGAGTTGATCGATATGGTCAAAATCCACACTGATTACCAACGCGCAGATCTTTTTACCAAAGCTTTTGACAAATCCAGATTTGATTATCTTTTAAAGGCTAATGGTATTAAAGAAAAACAAGACTGATCACCACCTCAGTCTATCACTTTTTAGTTTAATTTTTACTTCTTTTCAAAAAAAAAAAAATCGAAAATCCAAAAACATTGAAAAATTTCAAAATCCATAAAAATTAGAAAATTTCTTTGCTGACTGCTATATCTTCTTCCCTTAGATTAATGTCGTCAGATTTCTGTGAACAAACGATATCTGGGCAGTCACATATTTGAAATGCTCCAGCTTATCCTTGGGAACAGTAAATTCAAAAATTTATAATAATCAGAAAAATCAAAAATGATTTCCTGGAGTAAAAGGGGAAATGATAGTACATCAGTGGGGATCTGACACATTCTAAGAAACGTACTGCTATATAGGGCGTGTGTCTGAGTCTATGCGATGTGCTGATAGGCTTCGTAGACCTATTACTGCGTGCCTGATACATACATATCAAAAGACTTGTTGTGTGGATGAACTCCTCATTGGCATATGGTCTTAGTACCGTAATTTCGTTTGATAGGGTATTTGTACAAAACTCGGAGGTTTAGGGTCGTTATGTTATTAGTTGTCTGGGGATAGCCTTTCTGATCTTCTATTGTAAGTCATTACGGACCTAGATCAGACAGGGTGTCTTTATAAAAGAGCTTTATGCCAAATCCTAAAGTTACCGAATTGAGGAACTTTCCATGTTTTATGATGATCAAAGATTATCTATTACATCGTATTAATCACTGATGCAAATCATGATTAATATCAGTCCTCAACCTAGTAAAGTGCACATGTTACTTTGCTGCATTAATTTGCTGACCTGTATACCTCTGTGCATTCTACTTTGTAAATGATAGACGACGAAAGCATAATCACGCTTTACAATGGGTCTTTGTGCATTTACTTCTTGATACGGGAGTATGTCGTGTGCGTGGGAACCACAGACAATTATGTTTATACTATAAATAACAGTACCAGTTTAAAGCACTGCACAAAAGTCTGCATGTGAGTTTATGTGGATCACAATATCAGCAGTTGCCAGATCACACATTGTCTTTAATGATAATAATTCAATAGATCAACGGTGTGATCAGATTTCTCAATAACTGATATGATCCCTTTACAGGAAATCACAAAAACATTTACTGTTTTTCATTTACATTTCTGCATTTTATTTTCTAGTCAAAAATTACAAAACTCAAAAAGATTTTAGGTGTGTTTTAGCATAAACTTTAGAAAATCCAAAAAGATTTTACGTTTCTATCTTCTTTTTGATAATTGATGGTGGTTGATGTCGATTTTCTAAAACTTGATGACTCATTTGAGCTTTGTAGTCTTTTAAATGTGAAAAAATGAATATTGGATGCTTAAAAGTTGAAAAATAATTGCAACGGGACTCGTTTTTGAGATTTGAAAAATTTATCAAAAATCCCAGTTCTCGTTCGCCCATTCGTTTGGTCGAACGTGGGATTTTCAATGCTCCTTCGTATGTTTAAAAATGGCGAATGAGAGTGTTCTTGAACATCTGTTTCATTCGAACCCTTTTGTCTCATTCGAACCTTTAACTAGGGGCGAATGAGACAAAAGTATATCATTCGACCGATAAGAACGGTCGAAGGAGCTTGCCTATATATACCCTTTCAGCCTCATTCGACCCATTACAATATTTTTTCAAAAATTCTTCTCTGAAGTCACCTTGTTGCCCTGATCTTTTGCACCATACCATTGTGATTGTCTAGTGTTACTGATCATTTGCCATTCATTTTTACAGGTTAACACTTCAACAACAAGGATTAATCATCGTTTTTCAGTTTCAAGCCCTAGTTTTCTAAAACCTACATAAACATGTTATTTGTTGCAATTGATGCTTAGGATTCATTCTATCAATGTTTTAGGGGGAGAAGAAACAACAATTAGTGATGATAATCCATCAGATTGATCAGTTGATCATGATGAATGGATAAACCCTAACTGTGAACTGAAAACATGGATAAAATGAATAATTGAAACAATTGTTGGTTTAAAAACATTAATCGGCATTGTTACTTGCCAAACAAATCAAAATTACATGTTTAGAAACAATAATATTCAGATTTGAAAATTTGAAATTGCAGACAGACTCCTTCGCACCTATCGAATGGGCGAAGGAGATGATTAACTGGTCGAATGAACAATCATGTGGGCGAATGAAACTTTTTATCAAAAATTATTACATTCGTACCTTTCAAATTTCTCATTCGCACCATGTTTCTCTCATTCGCACCCCCGTTTGGGCGAATGAGAAGATTAATTACCAAATTTTCAATGTTTGAATTTTTTGTCGATTTTTAACATGTTTCTTTGTTTTGTTTTGCAGATCAAACCATGTCTGAGCAGGAGAAGACTACTGAGCAAGCCGGATCATCCTCACAACCTACTAAGAAAGCTACTGAAGAGCTTTTAACCTTCGAGAATGCGCATAATTGTTGTGCGTATCTTGGAGAAGTTAAAAAGCATACTGAGTTTATCGAGATCATAGAATTCTTGAAGAGGAGTCAGGTGATAGACGTGATTGCTACACCTACCATTATTTACAGAGATATGATGCAAGAATTCTGGACAGAAGCGAAGTTAGATTTCTGGAATTGCGAGTCATCTGTGATTAGCAAGATCCAAGGGAAGATGATAATAGTATGTGAGCAGGATATTAGAGAAGCATTGAATCTGCAAGATGAGAAGACGGATCCCAAAGAGCTTAGTTTCATGGATCAACGAAAGTGCTTCCTGAGGATGAAGTACAATGGACCGATCACTGATGGTTCATTGCATAAGGGAAAGTTGTGTCCACAGTTCAAATACTTGGCACATGTTTTGATACACGTCTTTGGATCAGCCGCTGGAGGATATGACTTGATGCGTAAGAGTATTAGCTCAATGATGGTGGCACTGGTATTGAACAAACCGTTCAATGTATCAGGAATGCTAATGGAACACTTGTTGGAGCTAGTGAATGGTACGAGGAATCTGAAGTTCTTGCTATATCCTCGTTTCCTCCTGATGGTATTTGATAACAAATACAAAGACTTGAAGAGGGATCCTAAGCACATTGTTGTTCAAGAACATATGTCGATCAATACTCTTGCTAGGATGAAAGCTTATAAAGGATTGTCAGCAAATGAACATCCACCTGTAAGGCGTTTATTTGGACATCTAGCAAGGATTGACTATACGGATCCAGGTGAAGGGCTTGTAAGACATGCTAACAGTGATTCAGATCCAGATAACCCATTACATCCTGTTGATCCAGATGCAAAGCGCAAGAGACAGGTTGTTAATGTTGGTGCTAAGAGTGGAAAGGGTAAGGAGAAAGAGATAAGGTTAGAGGTTGTGCCTGAACCTGCAAAGAAGAAGAGCATACCAAGAAGAAACAAGACAATGGCAAAGAAAGGTTTGCATATTGTGGATGAGGCGTCAATTGATTCTGAGGAGACGCAAGTAGATGAACATTGGGACTCGGAAACTGAAACGCTAAAGACCACCATGCCCAAGGCCACTGTGGCTGGTGAGTCTGTTAGTCAGTCTGTTGAAGATCAAGGTAATAAGAGTCCAATTCCTGTTGATGAAGATGAAGAGACTCTGAATGTAGAAAAAGATTTTTCTGGTTCACCAGTACAGGCTGTGAAATCAAAGAAGAAGCCTCAGTACAAGAAACAAGAGAATGTATTGAAACCAAGTCAGAAGAGATTGAGGGAGATTGAGCCACTCATTGCTGGTAAGAAACTACCACCAGCTTCTAGTTCTAAGTCACCGGTTACTGCACCTGTAAAAAGACTGCAACTACTTCTAGCACACAACAGGAAGATGATTTACCTGTTGATGAGTTCAATGAAGCGTTAGACAATGTGCTCAAGAAGATGAGGAAAGGCAAACTGCCTGAAGTTGCTGAGGTGCCTGTTAAGAAGAAGGTCACAGTTGATAGTGACGTAATGACTGCTATGAACCAAAGGCAATCTGAAATGATGAGCATTATCAACAAACAGCAAACAGAGATTGAGCAATTGAAGTCGAATGATCGAAAGATGTTGGAAGTTGTAGTCACATCTCATGATAACAATGAAGAATTGAAGGAAACAATCAAGAAGTTAAAGAAAGAGAACAAGAATTTGCTGAAGCACGAGCAAAGAAACACCAGACGGATAATAGCTTTGAAAGGGGAGAACAAAAAGCTGAAGGAGAGTAACAAGAACATGGAAAATCTGATAAAAGACTTGTACTCTCGAGCTCCTCTACTTCAAGCTGGTGAAGAAGATAAAGAACAAGAAGAAGAGAAAGTTGATTATGAACCATCTGACGATGAAGAGGATGAAGATCTTGATGAAGATGCTGGTAACAATCCTCAAAAGAAAAAGAAGAAAGATGATGGAGATGATGGTGGTTCAGATGGTGGATCGAGTGATGGAAACAGCTCTGCTTTTGATAGTGATAATGATGATGATGACAACGCTGAGAAGTATACGTATGAGAAGCGTGATTCGAGCAAAGGTGGAGAGTCAAGCTCAAAGACTCCAGGTGAAAATGTAGATGATGACATTTTCTGGAATGAAAATCTGCAGTCTTTATCTGAAGAAGACAAACACATGTATCGCCAGATGCTTACAGATCGAGTCTGGACGATTGACATGACAAGCAGGTTTCCAGAAATATTCGAGTCTAGTAATAAGCCGTTTGAGTTGGAGTTTGATGACCCAGATCTAGAAGATGGAGAGGTTTCTGCGGCAGTTTCTAAGGAAATACTTGAAGGTTTAGCTAGACAGGTTGGAAAGACTTTGGAAGAGTTACTTGCTGATAATTACATTCCAAAGATACCTGAAAAGGAAGCCGGTAATCATTCAGATGACCGTGACGTTTCTGCTTTTGAAGAAGTTGAGATGGAAGATATAACGAGTGAGGAATATCCACAATACTTTAAGAATGATCAAGATTCTGGATTTCCTGGATTTTCTGATGAAGTGCTAAACCAGGCCGAGAAACTTGCTAAGGAGAAGAGCAAATTGTTTGAAGACGAGATATTCAAAGGGCATGATAAGCCACAGTTCGAGCAATCTGATAGTTTGAAAGAACTTTTGAGGAAGTTGAAAGAGAAGGAAAATAACCGTCCTAAAGCTGAGATACAAGGTAGCTTCTACAAACTTCACAGTGGAATTTTCAAAGGTCGTGCATTGGCCTGGAAGTTTGTTAAGCAACTAAAATGTGTAGCAGTAAAGTGGGAGAAGGGGATCTTATATTTTGATAAATTCCATCATTTGAAGACTCTTCCTTACTGGGCTATTCGTGATATTTGTCGTCACCGTTTAACGGGAGCGTCAAATATTCAAATTACTTACTTTGCTGAGAAAATGACGAGAGAGAGCCGAACTAAGTGGGATTTATTTGCACCTCAATATCCAAAGCGAATCGTTCATAAAAAGGATATTGATATGATTACTGGAATGCCCAAAGTGACGTTGAAGAACAAGCCACCGCGAGTGTTGAAGAAGATTCCTTTGATGCCGATTCCACAACACTTCGCCAAAGACTTTATTTGGTGGTATTATGATTGGAAGATAGCAGAGGCTGTGATTGTGCTGAAAGATGGTGAGAAGAACTTCAAGAAGATACACATTTTTGATCCCATGTGGTTGATTAATTGTTCACATGAGGATATAATAATGTTGTTCTACAATCCAATTTATTCTGAAGTTAAAGATGCTGAACAAGCAGGCAAATACCAACGTGTGGTATTTCTGTGCTTTGCGTATGATATAAACGCTGGATGTGACTATGACAAGAAGCTCGAGAGGTTTGTAGAGAAACAGAAGGCGCCTGAAGTGAAAAAGTCGAAGCCGAAGACATTTCATGAACCGGTATTGACTAAAGAACAGAAGATTCAGCGACATATCAAGTTAATGAACATCAGAATGGACGAAGAACGTCGACAGCAATCCAAGCAATAGTCGAGGGGGAGTTTGTAGATGCATTTATGCGACTAGTGCTTCGGATTGTTCAATAAATTTGTTTTTGTTAAATGTCGAATGGGCGAAGGAGTTCTGGTAGGTGCGAAGGAAGCAGTTTGTTTGGTCGAAGGAGAATCAGAAGGTACGAAGGAGTGGTTTTGGACGAAGGTAGAATAGACTTTTTATGTATGGCTTGGTTCGACCAGTTGATGTGGTCGAACCTGCACATTCGCACGAACAAAGTGGGCGAATGTGCAGTCTATATATAGTCAGGCTGATTTTTTGAATGTAACTTTGAGTCATTTTGTTCCCTCCACTTTCTTATTCTCTCTCTAGGATATTATTTAGCTTAATTCACGTTCATACCCTGTTGCTTTCAATCTGTAAACGTGTAATTGAGTTCGTAATTAATGAAAAAGCTTTGAAATGATGATTTACGTGTTTTGATCTATTTGATTATCATTTTGTGATTGTTTTAGGGTTTCCGCACCTAAAACAAACTTGTTTGATCATTCTTTGTTGATTTGTCGATCCTTAAAGCACATACAGTTGTTTCAGAAACAGGTGTTGCAACGACAGATGTTGAAAGTGCACTTTCTTTGCTTTTGAATTGTAACATTTTTGTGAATGTTTTTTGTGACAAGCTTTTAATTGTAGTAGGTTCACTTTTTTTAAAATTCTCTTCAGTCAAAAGGTTTTTCAAGTAGAAGCTTATCAGTCGTGGATACAGTAGGAATGACTTACTGTTAGTAGACTTCATGCCTTTCAAATTGCGAATTAAATCTGAGAATATAGCCTTCGATAAATTGTAATCATTTTTTTGTTAAAATTGCATACCCAAGATACTGTATGCTCAAAGGTATTTCATTAAAAGAAGTTGTCTTTGCGGATAAACAAATAAGAAGAGTATGGAAGAAAAACTTCATTGGTGGGGGAAAATCGGGTTTCCTTATTGTCGCCCCAGTCGCTGTTCCTGCATTCCCTCTTTTAGTAAACTCTGCATTGAGTTCATCTTTCAAGAAAGAGACTTTACCTTGCAAGTCGTTTATTGAAAACGCTGTTAAGATGGATTCTTTGGTGATTTGAATATCTGCATCTCAATTTTCGAAACAATCTGTTTATCATCATTTAACAGTTTTGCGTTCACCCAAAATTCTTTTAGAGTTTCCACATATATTGGTGCGTCAGCGTTGAGAATTGTTTGGTATTTCGAATCTGTCAAAATATCTATTATTGGATGAAATTGTGGGTTATCCTCTGTTTTAACCAAGTATGGTAGATTGTTATGAGGGCTTTTTAATTGAAGATCCATGCTAAAGATTGAACAAGATGATAAATCTATTTAGGTTGTGGAAGAGGGAAAACCATCTTTGTGTATTTAAAACTCCATAAGACAGTGTTACTTTTCTTTTTGAGGAAGAAAAGAATGAAAAAGGATTGCTGATATGGTAAAAAATCTGTTTTTGTGAAATGACGTGGCATATATCTGACGAAAAATTTTTAAAGTCAACATCTGTATCATATACTAACTCTGTTTTTTTATTGTCCTGTTGAACAGTCAACAGATCTTTTTGAAATAGTTTCATACAGTAAATAGATGATACGTTTCAACAGTGGTCGACTTTTGGTGAAGCAGGTGGTTATTTATATAAAAACGTATAATATTAAGTTTAGTTAGTAATATTAACTTATTTGTACAAGTTTGTTAAATTAATCGAACATTATACTGTTGAACAGTCAACATATGTTTTTGAAACAGTCTAATACAGTAAATAGAAGATATGAATCAACAATGGTTTACTTTTTTTAAAGTAAATGCTTATTTGTATAAAAACGTATAATATGAAGTTTAGTTAGTAATATTAAGTTATTTATAGAATTTGTAAAATTAATTGAAAAAAATATTTATCATATTATATTGCATTCTAAATATTTCTGTTGTTTTAATTATTAATTATAAACTCTAAGGTATTTTATCTTAGTGTTGAAGTTAGGTAATACTTATAAAAATATAAAAATTTATATAATAATATATCAAAATATCTTTTGCCTAAAAAATATGTAATTTACCCTTTTTTGTGTCAAAAATAAAAAATAATAATAATATTTCAAACAAGTGTTCAATATTTTCCCGCCCAAATTTAAATCTTTGAGGCAATGTTTAAAGTTAATATAGAAAATTGTTTTTCTTTAATTATTCTTTACGTGTAATCATAACTTATAGCTTCTCTTATAAGCTATATATCTAAAAGTAATTAAATATTATTTTATTATAGCCCTTTTAAAAAAAAAATAAGAAAAAGTTTACGCTATAGGTTTCCCTTTAAGCGTTCATTATAAGCTTCCTTTTATTTATTTATATTGAACTGTATAATGTACTATTTGTTTAATGAACATTTATAAGTAACTTCATTGGAGCTCCTACTTTTAATAGTTATCAAGGTTTATTTATTTCTTCAACAATACTATGTTTTGATTTATAATTTATAGTTTATAATTATGTAAATCTGTATTGAAAGTATGAGCTTCAGTGGTGTTTCTTATAAATTTGTATTGATAGTTAAAATTTTGGTCGTATTTTTTTTAATGGACATATATACTTATTTATCCATCCAAGAAAAACAAAATTAAATCAAAATATTTTCCAGACGGGCAACAAGCTGCGCCGGCACCCCTTTCTGAATAGCAAATCCTAATCTACTAAAAACGTAAGGTGGCCACCCAGAGTCGAGAACCTTCTAGAATATTAATTAAAATAAAATACCAAAGTTAATGTTTTCAAAAAAATAAATTTTAAAGTTAAGTACTTTAGTTATGAAGTCGAAATTATTTATGTAAATATAGCTTATAATGTTATTTTAATAACAATTAATTCTGTAATAAATGATTTTGTTAAATGTCAAATTTATATTTGAAAATTAAATTTACAAATAAATTGTTTATTCAATTTCACTCTATAAATGAAGTCAAGTATTAATATTTGTTTCTCATTCTTCTATGCCTTCAAGTTTTTTCAATTTCAAAGTCTGTATCACTTACTTATAATGATATTACGATCAAATTTCCTTCCATCAATATTCTAAAAGATTCTTACATTCAAAGGAAAAACCATTATTAACAGTCCATCTGCAGTGAACTTCCGATTGTTGTATTTTGAAGATTCTCACAGTCAAAGAAAAACATCAATTTGTTAGTACTTCATGCAAATCCTGTTTATGAAGGGCTTGTGGGTTTTTAATGTATGTGCAACAGAACTTAAAGACCGGCGTTGGTTTTGGTTGAGTGTTTGTTTTTAATTCCATTTCAAGAAGATCATTCTTTAGTGTTTTTTGTTAGAAGCGTTCTTTTATTTTTATGGGACTTTTTCTTTACTTTGGTAAGTTTGTTGTTGTAAATTATTAATTGAAATCAAAGTAGTTTTTAATAATATTTATATTAAGAAAACCGTTCGAGAGATTATATATCTGTCCATTTATGTTTCCATTGTTGTAACACCCTTAAGTATTAAATATTTGTTTAGTTTTATTAACTGATTTGGTGACACAAAAGATGTTACTAAAAAGTATTTTTTTTACATCTAAAAAGTGTCTGTAATATAAGTTTATAGTGATACTTTAATTATAAATTTAATCGTGTAATAAAATTATAGTGAACCTTTTGAAAATTTTCTTCATTTTACAGGTTATAGAATCTATTTGTAAATAGTGTTCAGTTTTGTTTGACAACATCTGTTGAAAACTCAACAGCTGTTATAAATAGTCAAGAAAGTAATGATTACGATTTTGAATTTAGTTTATTAACAATATTATTTTATTATTATTTTTCTGTTGCATTTGTTTTTCTTTTTATAATAAATAAATAAATAAATAATTATTAAATGAAAAGGCCCAAAATAATGATTACGTTTTTTAATTTACTTAGGAAGTTTAAGAATTCAATATTTTTCAGTTAAAGTCAAATTCATAATGCATATACATAAAGAATATAATTATATTTATTATTTTTAGTTCTATATATAAGAAAATAAAAACACGTTTTCTTGACGGTTTTTTTGTTTCTATAGATTTTTTTGTATCAACAATTGTTTTTACAGTCAACTGATTTTTTAAAACACACAAAATAATGATTACGATTTTGAAGTTTCTTTATTCACATAACTATTTTATTATATTATTTTTGTGATAAAATATAGTTTCGTTTTTTTAAGTTGTCACATATGTAAAGGAGTTCACATTATTTATAATCAAATGAGTATAAATAAAATACTTTTTGTTGTTTAATAAAAATAACAAAAAATAATGATAATATGTTAATTTGTGGTAATATTTTTTAGTTCTTTAACAATAGTAAAATAAAGTACATCTATCATTAGTGAGTGTCGTATTTTGCAAGTTTCTATCTATTTGCTTTATTTGAGTATAGATGTTCTGATAAAGTTATAAATTCTCAAGCTTTTGTTATTATGAATTTGAAAATACTAATATTGTTTAAAACATTATTTTATTATTTTGTTTTTTGTGATTGAAAAGACTAATAGTTTTTTTGCCTTCTTTTGTAAGAGTCGACAAATGCAGCAATATTCGTTTGAAACTGATGTTATAAAAAGTCTCTACGTCTGAACCCATTTTATTAAATACAAATTTGTTTGAAACAGATGTTATAAAAATTAGCAAAAAAGTAATTATTACGATTTTGAATTTTTCGTTTTAATAGTATTATATTATTATTATTATTATTATTATTATTATTATTATTATTATTATTATTATTATTATTATTATTATTATTATTATTATTGATGTTGTAATTGTCTTTCATTATATAAATATAATATAAAAAGTAAATAAAAAGTACCAAAGTAAGTTTCAATATTAAATTTAATTGAAATCCAACTGATAAAGTTGAAAAGCAACTTTACGAATATTTACTATATTCACCCTATAAATGTAGAGGAGTTCACAATATTCATTTACCATCTTTAAACATAGAACATTTCGCAATATTTGTTTAACTATTATCACATACATGTTTCCATCCCATATTCTTCAGATTTCTTTTCACAAATTTTCGAAAGATTCTTACAATCAAAGGAAAATAGATTACCTATCAAACTGAAACATAAATCCATTATTGTTATATATATTATTCTTTAGCAACATATCCCTATTTTCAATATTTAGGGCTTTAGAGTTGGATGACATTTAAATACGAGCTGTCTTCATCGACTGGTTTTCATTGTTTTATTTGTAGTTTTGTTTTGATTATGCTGGCAAGAAAGTTCATTTTCTACCATTTGGTTATTTGAAGACTTTTTTTATGTTTTCTTGTATTTTTATGTAGTTTGTAAACTCAAATTATCGAATTCTATTAAATATAGTTGAAATGTATAATAGCTGTTTGACATAAACATTGTTAAAGAGAAGAAAGAAATATTGAACAAACGGTTGAAAACCATAAATTAATTAATGAAATATATTTTGTATTATTATTTTCTCTAAATACAAATTTGAGTATAATTAAACTGAATACTTGTATCAATATACAGTGTTAAAATCAGTAAATGATTTATATTTAAACAAACATTAGAAATGTAAATTTATATTTTTAAGTCAACATCTGTTTGAACGCAACCGCTGGTAAATGCTTCAAAACTTTTGTGTGACAACAGCTGTTGAAAATGAAGCATCGGCTTCAATGATCTTATTAAAAGGATCTACATCTGTAATAAAAGTACTGTGACACCTGGCACGTTTAGGTTAACATTTTATAAAACACATAAGTCTACCTTAGCGAAAAACGTTTTCAAACATACTTAACTAGGTCAGTTGAGTCGTTATAATGGTTCCGGGAATCATTGGGAGTCGTTACAATGATCCACGGGATCATTGGGAGTCGGTCCATAACCATGTGGACACGGATTAGTGATTTGTAGAATCGCAGGGTTTAACGCACACTCGTAAATCTCGAGTCCCGGGAATTGGTGAACGGATGGCAACGTGTTAGTTATCATGCATTATGTGCTTACAATCATTATATGACGTGTCGGTATGTGAATACGTGTTTATATGTGTTAAAATAGTGATTACGCGTAATTGCATGACATTATAGGTGATTACGTGTAATTGCATGACATTATAGGTGATTACGCGTTATTGCATGACATTATAGGTGAGTACGCGTAATTGCATGACATTATAGGTGATTACGCGTAATTGCATGACATTATAGGTGATTACGCGTAATTGCATGACATTATAGGTGATTACCCGTAATTGCCAATAGGTATAGGCGATTAGAGCCTAATCGCTAGTAGGTATAGGAGATTAGAGCCTAATCGCTAGTAGGTATAGGCGATTACACATTCTAATCGCCTATACTGCACTGTAATCGCCTGACGCATACTAAACGACAACAAACGCCTATAAATACCCCCCTTATTTTTTAAAACATCATTTGTGAAACCCTAATACACCCCAAAGCCACCCCACACCTTATTCAACCTCTGCAACACGGTTTTGATCAAGAAATCACATTTCCAAGCTTTACACCTCATAATCTTACAATTTCAAGGTGTGTTCTTCATTCCAAACCATTGTAATGATATTGTTTTGATCCCTAAAGGTCCAGACCTGATTTCTAAACATTTGTGTCTTTGAAAACTCATTAAAATCAGTTTCTAAACAAACCCAAACCTCTATGCTTGTTATATGTGATGTATTCATGCAAGATAGGATTTTTATCATTTAAACATGGTTGTTATTGTATTACTGATATGTTTCTAATCTAAATGAGTTGGTATGATGTTAACCTAGGAGTTTGAAGGTCTATAGACCCAATCGCCTGCTGTAGGGGCGATTAGCCACTTAATCGCCTGCTGTATCAGGCGATTAGCCTTCTACTCACCTGTTGACTCCTTCTAATCACCAGTTGACTTTTCCTAATTGCATGTTTGATTCCTAATCGTGTGTACTGCTGTCATATGTGCATTTTAACATCCCGGAACACGGTTTGACACCTAGGAACATGTTAGGAACCCCGTGACATGTCTAATAACTTGGTAACACGTGTTTGGACTTGTTTATGCGTTAATTGGGCGTTATGCTAGATAGGGTGAATGTTTGCGCATGCTAAGTGTTTAATTGCATATATGCATGATATCTTGTATGTGGCTAACACGTGGGATGTCGGTTCACCAATGGGATGTCGGGTTTTGTCTGGTTTGGTCGGTTTAACGTTTAAACATGTTTTCAACATACACAGTCACGGTCTGGACAATTTGGGGACTGATTAGCCTTCAGGTTAGTAGTCATCACACTTATGTAAACTCATTGATAGGTCGCCACAAGTAGGGACTATCACACACGTATCAGATTTCTATATTACTGAGGACGCACTCTAAGGTGAGTTCACGGCCCCACTTTTTTACTGGTTTTGCTTTCGGGGGAGAAAACATGCTAGGTACTTATATTCATTAAACGTGTGTCAACTTACGTATTCGTATTCATAAAAGGTTTGTCAACTTACGTTTTCGAATTCATAAAAGGTGTGTCATCTTACGTATTCGTATTCATAAAACATGTGTCATATCAATTTTTGGTATTCATAAAACCTATGATTTGCTAAGTACTCGTATTGGTAAAGCTTACAAGGTAGTCGTTGGTTACTATCTGGTATTACGTACTGGTATTCTTTAATTCTTTATGTGTTGGGGTATTGTTATGGGTTGCTATACGATTTGTTAAAGTTCCGGGGAAAACCATGAATGTGCGGTGGTTGCACAACGGGGGAAATATGGATAGATCTATTTGGGCGTGACCGGCCCCACTCGTCGACTGGAGGTCGGACGGGTGCATGTTGTCTCTTGCGGTATTCTTGTATTCTTGTATTCGGGCAGGTGTATTCATGTATTCTTGTATTCATGTATTCGTGTCCAGTAATGGTTTTCCAATCGTAGTAGTGACAGGTATTCATCTGGTTGGTATACATGTGGCCTGGTTTGGCCAAGGGTATTCTTTGAAACTTTCGGAGTCGTTTTACTTAAAAACCTGTGAACTCACCGGCATTATTTGCTGACGTTTTTAGCATGTTTGTCTCAGGTCGTTGAGGTAGCAGCATTGTATAGGCGAACGAAGTCTCACGGCGTCTAGGATCCATTTGCATTTCATTTTGAGTATTATCAGACTTTCATGTTTTGCTTTTGAGTTGTAATAAAGTTTTACACTTCCGCAGCGATGGATTATTTATGAAAACTTAATGGTTTGCTTATGTCGTTTTTACGTATCATATAGTGTCGTTTATTGTGACCGTTGACTTAGATCTTGGTTTGTCACGCGCCTCGCGGTAAAACCCCGCACGTTGAATTTGAGGGTGTGACAGATTGGTATCAGAGCCAATGGTTATAGTGAACTAGGACGGCATGTAGAGTCTAGTCTATAGCCGAGTATCACACACATTAGACGGTCACACATAGTTACGAATCGTGTCATTTGGTAAACATACTAATCTTGTCGGGGGTGTCGGTGTCCTCATCACACAGTATCGTATTATCTATCTTTGGACTATTTCCACACTTTTTCTATCTTCTTCTTCGGGTTTGAAGATGAAGAGGCTTATCGCTTATACTTGGCAGTAGTGTACGTAGCATCGCCACATTCTTGAGATTTTTTCGGGATTTGGATATCTCCCCTCTATGCTCTAATGTACATACTTGCCTACACACACACTATCCTGCACTAGTACTTGTCATAGTACCCCCTGAGTGATTGTTCACTTTGGGGACCTTCGTGCGATAACGGTTTCTTTTAGGAATGTGGGTGTCGGGTGATTGGAACTTCTAGCTAGGAGCACGCCTAAAGGACCATGTAGAGCGATTTGTTATTTCGGGTGCACACGAAATCATAAATCGAAATGCATGAAAATCTTGGTGGACTTCGAGTTCGGACAGATGATCATGCTGGAACGCCGTTCTAAATTCGTTTGGTCACTAGTAGTTTGATCTAGTAGTGGTGCTGAGTATCTTGTTTCGTGTTTTGGCAGAACATGTCTGGTCGCGCTGGGGACATTGTGGTGGTCGTGTTGGTGGTCGGAATGGCGGTGGATGCAATGGGGGTCGAGGCAACATTAGTATGACCCAGGCTGAGCTGAACAGCCTGATTCAGGAGCATGTGGCAGCTGCTATTGCTGCACACCAGGCCGCCCAACAGGGCCATGGTGGTAATTTAATTACCCATACCCTCATTCCTTATCTTTTGTTAGGTGGTGTTCATTTTTGTGATCCATTTTGCTTGTTGTATCAGGGAATGCTTTTCATCCTCCACCTCCTCCAGTCCACTGTACTTACAAGATGTTCCAGGACTGCAAGCCCCATAACTTCAGTGGGACTGATGGAGCTGTGGGACTACTTCGTTGGTTGGAGAAGGTCGAGTCCGCTTTCTCCATGTGTAACTGGCCTGAGGAGTATCGTGTGAAGTATGCTTCAGGGACATTCGAGGGACGTGCCTTGACTTGGTGGAATTCGACTGTGCAGACTATTGGTTTACTTGAGGCCCATGCGTTGCCATGGACCGAGTTTGTGTTTTGTTTGAAGATGGAGTATTGTCCCAGGGATGAGATTAAGAGTTTGGAGCATGAGCTGTGGAATCATCAGATGGTGGGATCTGAGGTCGAGGAGTATACCACTCGTTACCACGAGTTGGTACTTTTGTGCCCGGATTCTGTGATTCCCGAGTATAAGGCTATTGAGTTCTACATTAGTGGGTTGGTGCCTGAGATTCGCGGGTTGGTGACCGCGAATGATGCTACTACACTTCGGGATACCATTCGGTTGGCTCATAGGCTAACCAAGCAGAAGGTTCAGGAGGGTGTCTTGCCTCCTAAGGGCACTGTTGTGAAGGCCCCTGAGAGCAATAAGAGGAAATGGGAGAGCACGGGGAAAGGTGCAGTTCAGCCTCAGCAGCAGCCGAAGAAATTTGAGGCTACAGGTTCATCATCTAAGCAGAGACAGGGCGGGTATACTGGGAAGCTGCCTAAGTGTACTCAGTGTGGGTTCCATCATACGGGAGACTGTGATAATTTTCGCTGCCATCGCTGTCAGCGGGTTGGACATCATGCTAAGGACTGCAGGGTCACTCTAACGCCACCACCAGCTCAGACTGTTGCTCCTGCTCCCGCTCGTCAGGGGAGGCAGGGTTGTTACAACTGTGGTAAGGTGGGACACTTTAAGCAGTACTGCCCGGAGCTAATTCAGGATGGGGCTGGGTGTGATACCCCGCAATTTCAGGTTCTCACTTTAACTAAACTCTAGTTACATTCCTTGCATTATACTTAACTAGGGTTAGCTAGATAGGACACACGTTACACGGTTATAACTTAATAACTGCATAAAGTGGTAATTCGAGGAATTACCAGACTGTATACATGATTACTGAACCTCGGACGTTGGTGAATAATGAAGTTTAATAATTATGAGATAATTGGTTTGGATTGATTGCAATTACGTGCTTCTGTGATACTCGGTGAAACTATGTGCAAACCATATGTGATTACCCTGATCTTGAAGATGGGGAAGTGTCTGCAGCTATTTCAAAAGAAATTTTGGAAGGTTTAGCAAAGCAAGTGGGCAAGACGTTAGAAGAATTACTTGCTGATAATTTTATTCCTCTGATTCCTGAGAAAGAAGCTGGAAATCACTCAGATGATCGTGATGTTCCTGCATTCGAGGAAGTCGAGATGGAAGATATTACGAGCGATGAATATCCACAATATTTCAGAACAAATCAAGAATGTGGATTTTCATTCTCAGACGAATTGCTAAATCATGCTGAGAAAATAGCCAAAGAAAAGAGTAAGATGTTTGAAGATCAAATCTTTGAAGGGCATGAGAAGCCTCGGTTCGAACAAACAGACAGTTTGAAGGAGTTGTTGAGGAAGCTAAAGGAGAAGGAGAATAACCGCCCTAAAGCTGATATTCAGGGAAGCTTCTACAAACTTCATAGCAGTATGTTCAAAGGCCGTGCCTTGGCCTGGAAGTTTGTCAAAGAGCTTAGGTGTTTTGCAGTGAAATGGGAGAAAGGTATTCTATACTTTGAGAAGTTTCATCATTTAAAGACTCTTCCTTACTGGGCAATCAGGGATATTTGTCGTCACCGTCTAACGGGAGCGCCAAATAGCCAGATTGATTATTTTGCTGAGAAGATGACCCGTGAAAGTCGAACCGAGTGGAATCTGTTTAGACCTCAGTATCCAAAGAGGATTGAACACAAGAAGGAGATTAACGAGATAACTGGGTTGCCCAAGGTTACTTTGAAGTATAAACCACCGCGAGTGCTGAAGAAAATTCCATTGTTGCATATTCCTCAGCATTTCGCTAAAGACTTTATCTGGTGGTACTATGATTGGAAGAGAGCAGAGGCCGTGATTGTGTTAAAGGATGGTGAGAAGGATTATAAGAAAGTGCTTATTTTTGATCCTATGTGGCTAATCAATTGCTCACATGAGGATATCATTATGTTATTCTATAATCCTATCTACTCAGACGCAAAAGATGCTGAACAAGCAGGAAAATACCAACGTGTGGTATTTCTATGCTTTGCGTATGACATCAACGCTGGATGTGATTATGAGCAGAAGTTGGGAAAGACTGTTGAGAAGGTTGTGCCTGTGAAGAAATCAAAGAAAAAGATAGTTCAGGAACCGGTACTGACTAGAGAACAAAAGATTATTCGACACATCAGAATAATGAACAAGATCATGGATGAAAAGAGAAGATTACAATCCAAGCAATAGTCGAGGGGGAGTTTGTAGGTGCATATGTGCGACTAATGCTTTGGATTGGATAAACCATATGTTTTTGTTTTCTGTCGAAGGTGCGAAGGAAGGTTTTGGATGGTGCGAAGGAGAGTTTTAGAAGGTGCGAAGGAAGAATTTTGGGCGAATGAAGACTGTTTATTATGTAGTTTGGTTCGACCGTTCACAATGGGCGAACCTGCACATTCGCACGAACAAAGTGGGCGAATGTGCAGTCTATAAATAGGCAAACTCAGTTTTTGTAGTTAACTTTGAGTCATTTATTTCCCGCCACTTTCTGAATTCTCTCTGTAACTTTTTATAAACTTGTTTTGCGTCTAATCCTTGATTGTAATCACTTTTCTACGTGTATTCAAGTTTGATTATTAATGAAAACGTTTGAAAATGATGATTTGTGTGTGTTTATCTGATTAGTTATCATTTTGTGCTGGTTTTGGGGATTCCGCACCCAAAACTAAATTGTTTGATTGTCTTTGTAGCTTATCGATCCTTTCACGCGCATACAAAGTGGTATCAGAGCCATTCTGAATCAAACAACCACAAATTGATAGTTTCTCAGTTGATTTTGACCCAAATTTGATCAAAAATTTTCTGTTTTAAGTGAACAAACTGAAATGATGTGTTTTTGATTGATTTCACCTTGATTTTGAGTTTGAATTGGATAATTCACTTTATTAAAGTTGTTTCAAAGTTCATCCGATTCAAAACCTGATTAAGATCATCAAATTCCATCAACTTTTGATAAACATGATCAAATATAACTGATTTTCAAAGAATAACCATTTTTGAAATCACAGGGGTCGAACGAGAGAATTCGGTCGAAAGTGGGAGTGTATTAGGTCGAACGAGTGTTTTTGTGGTCGAAAGAGTGATTTTAGTGGTCGAAAGTGAACTTTGATTGCTTATATTTTTCATTCGCACTATTGTGTCTCATTCGTATAATCGTTCGGTCGAAGGAGATTAGTAGAACGGTCGAAGGAAGATTTAAGCGGTCGAAGGAGATTTGATATTTGTTTTTCCACATTCGTATCAGATTTTTTGGTCGAAAGAGAAGATTTTTCTCATTCGCACCTCCGTTCATACGAAGGAGCTTTCTGTTTTTGGAAAAATTTTAATTGTTTCGTGTTTGTTTGTTTGATTGTTTGCAGGATACAATGTGGAACTTTCCAACAACCCCTAGACCTACTCAAGCACCACAACAACAACAAGTACAAGATCCATGGACAGTAGCGGCACAAAAGACTAGTCAACCATCACAGCCGATCAATTATATGGCTATGACTAGTTCGGCACCACAACAAGTTGTTCAATCAGTACCACAACCGATTGATAACTATTGGGGAGTCGCCGCAGCAGCAGTCCATTCCCAGACGACCAACGCTATTTCTACTCTTATTCATGATCTATCTTCTGGAAGCGGCAATCGTCAGAATGTTGTGTTCAATCGTCACATGATCTATCTATGCTCTGATACCATTTGTAGTATAATCGAAGTACAGCTTCTTCAACCAAGCTATCTAGATTGAATGATTCAAAGAAATCTTTGTAATCAAACATCCAATCTGGTCCTCCACCTTGTACATTTTGTGTATATCTTTGAACTTCGACATTAGCCCACTCCTCGACTTTTCTAGTTCTTTTATTGAATACCCGTTTTAATGGGGTTGCATATCCAACAAAATAACCTTCTTCAGCCTTTGGTGCAAACTTTTCCGAAGGATTCAACATTGTACATGGGGCACCAAATGGTTCTAGATACTCAAGATTCGGCTTGCGACGGTTCAACAGCTCATAAGAAGTCTTGCCAAACTTCTTCACTGTCAAAACACGGTTAAGAGTATAACATGCTGCGTAAATAGCTTCGTTCCAGAACATGACTGGAAGATTTGAATCCGCAAGCATAGTTCTCGCCGTCTCTATAAGAGTCCTGTTCTTTCTCTCTGCGACACCGTTCTGCTGGGGTGTGTACGGAGCACTATATTCATGATGAATTCCTTTGTTTGCACAAAGATCCTCCATCTGAGCATTTTTAAACTCCGTCCCATTGTCACTCCGGATTCTTTTGATCTTCAGACCATATAAATTCTCCAGACGTGTAAACAGAACCTTCAAGTTGTCAAAAGTGTCGCTTTTCTGATGCAAACACATTACCCATGAAAATCTAGAATAATCATCAGTCACCACAAGACAGTATAACTCTCCGGCATGACTTTTACGTCTGACTGGACCGAATAAATCCATATGCAAACGTTCTAGTGGCAGCTCAACAGAATTAACTTTCTTTGGTCTATGGGATTGTTTGTGTTGCTTGCCCTTCTTGCAACTGATACACTTGTCATTCAGATGGAAGTGTTTGACATTAACTCCCGTGACAAGTTCATTCTTCACAAGCTGATTCATCTTTCTCAAATGGATGTGTCCCATTCTCCTATGCCACATAATGGATTCTTTTTCTGTAGCTTTAGAGAGGAAACACGTGACTTGGCCATGGGTGGTCATTGCTTTAGACATGTCGAGAATATACAAGTTGTTAACTCTCGGTGCCTTCAGCATCACCCACTCTTTTGGTAACTCAAACCCAGGTTTCAAGATATAACAGGATTTGTCATCAAAATACACTGAAAATTGTTTATCACAAATCTGACTAACACTGAGCAAATTATAATCTATTTGTTTCACATAAGAAATCCGCTCAAATGTTACGACCCCATTGCTTACACTCCCCTCCATAGTGATGTAGCCTCCCTTATTTCCAGCAAAAGCCACATAACCTCCGTTAATATTTTTGATATCAAAGAGTAGCGCGAGGTCCCCTGTCATGTGACCAGAAGCTCCACTGTCAACAATCCATAGACTGCTAACAGGGCCAGCTGGAGCTCCCTGCACATATAAAATAGATCAATTAGTTCTTTCGGGGGACCCAAGCCTGGTTGGTCTTGGGTCTTTGAACAGGTTGTTTCAAAGAGTCTTTTGAATCACAAACAACTTGAGTTACTTCAACCCCTTTCTCCTTACTAACAACTTTCTCTTTCTCATTCTTCTTGCTTTGTGAAGTAGAAGCTCCTTCAGATTCCTTAGATGACCAAGATTGCTCAGATCTTTTCAAGATCCGAATCTGAGATTTTGAAGTCTCAGTCGGTTTCTTTACTTCTTCTTTTAAAGCAACCTTCTTGGTTACCTTCTCTGATTTAACAGAGACAGGTCCAACTGATTGTGTACCATTAAGTTTAGAATTAACCTTTTTGGTATCATCAGTTGAGTTCATCTGAGGTTTCTTACTAGATTTATCAGTGATCTTCCGGTTGTGCTTATCATACGTCATCGGTCGATTTTCCCCCTTGTTGTAAAAATTGTTTTGATTATAAAAATGTTGTTGGGAAAAATGCCGCCTCTGTTGATAGTCATAATTGTCAACCGGATACCCATGATATTGCCTCATTTCCACCTCGTGCCTTTTGTGTCGTACGTATGGGCAGGCGGCAAGTAAATGTCCCCGTTCCCCACACTTATAACACGCACGGTATTCCTCGTAGTTTTCCTTGATCGGCGACTTGGAAAAACTAGCAATGGGATATCGATCGACCATGCATTGTTTCCTTAAACTCTCAGGAGCTGGATCCTTCGAGTAAGTCGGTTCAATAAAACTATTTTCTTTGTGCACAGGCAAAACAAACTGTGTGACATTGACCTTTGCATCCTTTTCCGAATAAATTTTGTCTAAAATCTCTTGAGGAATGTCGTTGGTCCTTTCAGATTTTGGGAACCAAATCGTACTTTCCTGCCAGATCTTTTCGATTTTTGTGTAATTGACAAACTGAATCGGAAACTCATCATCAGATAAAATCTTATCGGAGCCTTGCATCCGATAGAAGATTTTGACAGGTTTATCACACACTTTATTGCTCACATTATTATTTTTCTCAGATTTTAACACATTTTTCTTCTCAACCGGTTTTACAATATTTTTCTCAGTTTTAATTTCAACTTTCTTTTCAATCTTCTTAACCTTTTCCTTTTCAAAACTTTTACCAACAAATTTATCATTTTTCTTACTCTCATGTTTGCGATGAGCATTTGCCATTGGATGGATTATCTGAGACGGTGAGACTGGCTCAGTAGTGATTATATGATTTTCATCAGGGATATCACTATCACTTTCAACCGTCTCAGATGATTCATCTTCTTCATCTGAATCATCTGTAGCGACCACACCCTCTGTATTTCCCAATACTGGTCTCACATCAGAATATGGATCCCCGACACTGGAAGTGTTAGGTTCATTTTCTGGTGTGGGATCAGGATGAATTAAAGTCTCCGGTGGTATTGCATGTAAAGTGTGATTCTCAAACAATACCGGAGATGGAACTGACTTATAGTTTGCACTATTTGTCTGGGAGGGTTCTTCAATGATATGATCAACTACGTATGCAATATGCTTGTAACTTTCTAGTTTCTTGTTAACTTTTTCCGCAAAGCACTTGATGGTTGCCATTTCTAATTTAGTGTTTTCCATTTCATTTATGTAATTATTAATGGCAAGTTGTTTAATAGATAATGTCTTTTTCAATTCTGACACATCCTTTTTATAACCATCAAGAACTTTGTTGAAATCTTTTAAGTCCTTTTGATAAATCTGACAGTTGATTTTTGCACTCTCAAGTTGAACCTTGAGAAGCTTATTTTCATCAGTCAGTTTTTCAAAATCAGCACACTTATCACATTTAACACAAGATTGAGTTTCAGAACTTACCGGTTTAGGAGGTTCTGTCATGGCCATTAGAGCAAAATGAGCTTCCTTTCCTGCAAAAAATTTGGAGTAGTCAATCTTGGTGCATGCATCATCCACCATACATGACTTGCGAGTCATCAAGAAGTCAGCTTCAGCTAGCAATTGGTCAATATCATCATCTAGTGAATTCACACTAGTCTCTGAGTCAGATTCGCTCTCCATATCCGAGTACGCTGAGTCATATTGATCTCCAACATCGGTGACAGAATCAAGAATCATTCCCGATCTCTTGTCATCACCTTCAACAATCACATCATCATTCACTTCTTCAATCTTCAACTCTGACACTTTTTCAATCACAACCTCTTCTTCAACTTCCTCATTCTCATCCAACTTCATCTGCTGTGCCACACATGCAACATTCCCAGCAGTGATTTCCTCTACCCCCAATTGCATACCAGTCCAGTCAAAACCTTCATCCTTTTGAATAACAAGTGCTTGGTTTTGAGTATCAGTTTGGTTTTGGTTTTGTGTGTTGGGTGTAGAAATAGGAACAATAGTTCGGTTTGGGTTTTGTTGAGGTTGATTTTGTGCTGTGGATTGTCTGGTGTTATTGTTTTGTTGACGGTTCTGGTAAGTGTTTTGATTTTGTGGTTGAAAGCTTGATATGTTAGGATTGTTGTAAGACACTTGATTCTGGTTTTGGTTTTGTCGGTTTTGGTATGAAGAATTGAAAGGATTTCGGTTACCTTGTTGTGCTGGTTGTGTGCACTCCCTTTTAAAATGTCCCTTTTCACCACAGTTAAAGCAAGTAACCTTTGCTTTGTTGAATCCATATGTGGTATTGGGAGAGGTTGAGAGATCAGTCCTGCCAGTCTTCTGAATGAAATCAGTGGCTCTCCTCATAATGCTTGCAAAAGCCCACTGAATGTCCATCAACTCCATTTCCTCTTTATCGATTTGAGCATAGTCTTCATTGGTGAGATTATTGTTACCAATCTGACTTGCTACCAAACCGTTGTAAGAAGCAACCATGGCAGATACTAGAGCAACATGCTGTTGAGCAATTTCAACAGTCACGTTGTTAAGGTTTGATGTCTCTAACACAATCGGATTTAGACTTGATTGTGCTTGAGTGATCTGCATCTGGTTCACTTGAGGAGGATATTGTTGTTGTTGCTGTTGACTTGATGTATAGCATGCGGCTTGTTGTAATGGTGAAAATGGTGGAATAAAGTTTTGTGTTTGATATGGTTGTTGTGGGTATGATGGTGTGTAAGATGAAGTTTGAGCAAGGTAGTTAATGGGTGCTTTTGTTGGTTCAACAATATTAGACACACATGCTATGTGAGGTGCAACAGTAGATGTAGTGCTTGAAGCAGAAAGAGAGTTAGATGTTCCACTCACATATAAATCAGGATTTTGTGGAATCTGAGCTCTCTTAGCTTTTCTCTTTTCCTCCATCTCTTTGTTTTCCAGCTTTTGGATGAACTCATTAATGGTCCAATACTGGTAAGCATCCTTCTCCTTCAACACTTCAATATGTTGATTCCAATAGGGTGGTAATGCATCAGCAAATTTATCAACTAATTCCGTCATTGGAATGCTGATTTCATAGCTCGACAATTCAGTGAGCAAATGGCAGTACCTTGGAACCAACTCTTTTAGGGTCTCATTACCCATATAACTGAAGTTTTCAAACTCCTTTCGAAGCTCCTCCATCCTAAGCTTCCTGGTCTTCTCATTTCCATCATGACGATTTCTCAGCACATCCCAAAGTTGTTTGGATGTAGTGCACGATCCAAACTGATGTAATAGATCAGTGTTGATCGCCTGAGATAGCTGAGAAAATGCTTTCTTTTCTATAGCAAACCTTTTCTTCTCGTCATCCGCCAAATTCTCCAAAGGGATTGGTTCTCCAGTATTCTCTATAATGGGAGCAACGTAACCCTTCACAATCATTTGCCATGCTTCTGCTCCTTCAAGTCCTTGTCCCTCAACGTGAATCTTAAACTTCGTCTTCCAAGTGTTATACTCCTTCATGTCCATTAACTTTGGTGGACGATTGCCGCTTCCAGAAGATAGATCATGAATAAGAGTAGAAATAGCGTTGGTCGTCTGGGAATGGACTGCTGCTGCGGCGACTCCCCAATAGTTATCAATCGGTTGTGGTACTGATTGAACAACTTGTTGTGGTGCCGAACTAGTCATAGCCATATAATTGATCGGCTGTGATGGTTGACTAGTCTTTTGTGCCGCTACTGTCCATGGATCTTGTACTTGTTGTTGTTGTGGTGCTTGAGTAGGTCTAGGGGTTGTTGGAAAGTTCCACATTGTATCCTGCAAACAATCAAACAAACAAACACGAAACAATTAAAATTTTTCCAAAAACAGAAAGCTCCTTCGTATGAACGGAGGTGCGAATGAGAAAAATCTTCTCTTTCGACCAAAAAATCTGATACGAATGTGGAAAAACAAATATCAAATCTCCTTCGACCGCTTAAATCTTCCTTCGACCGTTCTACTAATCTCCTTCGACCGAACGATTATACGAATGAGACACAATAGTGCGAATGAAAAATATAAGCAATCAAAGTTCACTTTCGACCACTAAAATCACTCTTTCGACCACAAAAACACTCGTTCGACCTAATACACTCCCACTTTCGACCGAATTCTCTCGTTCGACCCCTGTGATTTCAAAAACGGTTATTCTTTGAAAATCAGTTATATTTGATCATGTTTATCAAAAGTTGATGGAATTTGATGATCTTAATCAGGTTTTGAATCGGATGAACTTTGAAACAACTTTAATAAAGTGAATTATCCAATTCAAACTCAAAATCAAGGTGAAATCAATCAAAAACACATCATTTCAGTTTGTTCACTTAAAACAGAAAATTTTTGATCAAATTTGGGTCAAAATCAACTGAGAAACTATCAATTTGTGGTTGTTTGATTCAGAATGGCTCTGATACCACTTTGTATGCGCGTGAAAGGATCGATAAGCTACAAAGACAATCAAACAATTTAGTTTTGGGTGCGGAATCCCCAAAACCAGCACAAAATGATAACTAATCAGATAAACACACACAAATCATCATTTTCAAACGTTTTCATTAATAATCAAACTTGAATACACGTAGAAAAGTGATTACAATCAAGGATTAGACGCAAAACAAGTTTATAAAAAGTTACAGAGAGAATTCAGAAAGTGGCGGGAAATAAATGACTCAAAGTTAACTACAAAAACTGAGTTTGCCTATTTATAGACTGCACATTCGCCCACTTTGTTCGTGCGAATGTGCAGGTTCGCCCATTGTGAACGGTCGAACCAAACTACATAATAAACAGTCTTCATTCGCCCAAAATTCTTCCTTCGCACCTTCTAAAACTCTCCTTCGCACCATCCAAAACCTTCCTTCGCACCTTCGACAGAAAACAAAAACATATGGTTTATCCAATCCAAAGCATTAGTCGCACATATGCACCTACAAACTCCCCCTCGACTATTGCTTGGATTGTAATCTTCTCTTTTCATCCATGATCTTGTTCATTATTCTGATGTGTCGAATAATCTTTTGTTCTCTAGTCAGTACCGGTTCCTGAACTATCTTTTTCTTTGATTTCTTCACAGGCACAACCTTCTCAACAGTCTTTCCCAACTTCTGCTCATAATCACATCCAGCGTTGATGTCATACGCAAAGCATAGAAATACCACACGTTGGTATTTTCCTGCTTGTTCAGCATCTTTTGCGTCTGAGTAGATAGGATTATAGAATAACATAATGATATCCTCATGTGAGCAATTGATTAGCCACATAGGATCAAAAATAAGCACTTTCTTATAATCCTTCTCACCATCCTTTAACACAATCACGGCCTCTGCTCTCTTCCAATCATAGTACCACCAGATAAAGTCTTTAGCGAAATGCTGAGGAATATGCAACAATGGAATTTTCTTCAGCACTCGCGGTGGTTTATACTTCAAAGTAACCTTGGGCAACCCAGTTATCTCGTTAATCTCCTTCTTGTGTTCAATCCTCTTTGGATACTGAGGTCTAAACAGATTCCACTCGGTTCGACTTTCACGGGTCATCTTCTCAGCAAAATAATCAATCTGGCTATTTGGCGCTCCCGTTAGACGGTGACGACAAATATCCCTGATTGCCCAGTAAGGAAGAGTCTTTAAATGATGAAACTTCTCAAAGTATAGAATACCTTTCTCCCATTTCACTGCAAAACACCTAAGCTCTTTGACAAACTTCCAGGCCAAGGCACGGCCTTTGAACATACTGCTATGAAGTTTGTAGAAGCTTCCCTGAATATCAGCTTTAGGGCGGTTATTCTCCTTCTCCTTTAGCTTCCTCAACAACTCCTTCAAACTGTCTGTTTGTTCGAACCGAGGCTTCTCATGCCCTTCAAAGATTTGATCTTCAAACATCTTACTCTTTTCTTTGGCTATTTTCTCAGCATGATTTAGCAATTCGTCTGAGAATGAAAATCCACATTCTTGATTTGTTCTGAAATATTGTGGATATTCATCGCTCGTAATATCTTCCATCTCGACTTCCTCGAATGCAGGAACATCACGATCATCTGAGTGATTTCCAGCTTCTTTCTCAGGAATCAGAGGAATAAAATTATCAGCAAGTAATTCTTCTAACGTCTTGCCCACTTGCTTTGCTAAACCTTCCAAAATTTCTTTTGAAATAGCTGCAGACACTTCCCCATCTTCAAGATCAGGGTCATCATATTCCAATTCGAAGAGTTTATTATCAGATTCAAATATTTCAGGAAACCTGCTAGTCATGTCTATCGTCCAGACTCGATCGGTTAACATCTGTCGATACTTAGTTTTATCTTCTTCAGACAATGACTTTAATTTTTCGTTCCAGAAAATATCATCATTATCTACATTCTCTCCCGGAGCTTTCGAACTTGATTCTCCACCCTTATCTGTTTCACGCTTTTCATATGAAAACTGTTCAGCGTCATCATTATCATCATCACTATCATCAGAAGCAGAGCCGCTTTCACCTGAACCATCACTCGAATCATCATCACCATCATTATCGTCTTTCTTCTTCTTCTTAGTATCATTTCCAGCATCTTCATCTAATTCATCATCTTCCTCTTCATCTGATGGTTCATAATCAACCTGTTGTTCATCTAACTCTTTATCTTCCTCACCAGCTTGAAGTTGAGGAGCTCGACTGTACAAGTCTTGAATCATTCAATCTAGATAGCTTGGTTGAAGAAGCTGTACTTCGATTATACTACGAGGCCGAAAACGCCGTAACTTCACCGTTAGTGCGTCCGATCACGGTAAACCCCCAAGCAGCTTCTAATGACGTGTCGGTATGTGAATACGTGTTTATATGTGTTAGTTATCATGCATTATGTGCTTACAATCATTATATGACGTGTCGGTATGTGAATACGTGTTTATATGTGTTAAACTAGTGATTATGCGTAATTGCATGACATTATAGGTGATTACGTGTAATTGCATGACATTATAGGTGATTACGCGTAATTGCATGACATTATAGGTGATTACGCGTAATTGCCTGACATTATAGGTGATTACGCGTAATTGCATGACATTATAGGTGATTACGCGTAATTGCCAATAGGTATAGGCGATTAGAGCCTAATCGCTAGTAGGTATAGGAGATTAGAGCCTAATCGCTAGTAGGTATAGGCAATTAGAGCCTAATCGCTAGTAGGTATAGGCGATTACTGATGTGTGTAAATGTATATATAAAAATAACACAAGCTTTAATTAAAACGACTCACCTAAAAACTACACACGCACGGCAAGTGTACCGGTCGCAAAGCAGTAAACAGATAAGACCGAGTATCGAACCCAAAGACGCGAATGCAACTCTAGATCACAACCTATACCGAATACTAGCCTAAATAAATATATACTTAAATTGGGGGTTAAACTAATAATTATAAACTTAAAAGAAACTAAATATAAATAAAGTAACCTCAGCTGCTTATGGGAACTAGGAACTTGGAGAAATCGGATAGGAAGAAGGCTGGTTACTTAGGTAAAATCCCTAGACACTAGCAATAAATCATGAATCTGGTAATTAACTTGAGACCCTATTCTTATCTAATAAACCTCCTGTCAAGGATAGCTCACTAGACTCAAGGCGGGACAAGTGCAGAAATGCTAAGATGGATCCGGATCGCCCTAGCGTACCAAAATCCCATAGAAATCAAGTTACTATCTCTCCTGGACCGAAACCTTCTAACTATGAAGCAGACTTAAACTATACTGAAGAAAACCTAGGAAAACTCTAAACACGGACAAGTAGCGACTCCCGCCCTAGCGCTTGCCAACTACCGAACAATGCTTAGTTAGTTACCTAGCAATCTCGAGTTAGATTTCTCACCCTCAAGAATGGCCTACAAGTTTTAGTTAATTTATTATATTAGTTTGTTATACTTGTGTCGTACTCCAACTCCAAATACTAGCACGCTAACCTAAGTTGACGAACTAGATTGATTTCAAGACCTAGGGGGTATCTCTATATGCCTAGTTTCACAAAACCAATAAACAAACTTCAAATAAAATCAACACCAACACACATATATCAAATCCAACAATAAAAGTTAAAATCATGTAATTCTACACATCAAATTAAAATCCAAAAATAATTAAATACTGCATATTACGTCTAGTTCATAAAACTAAGCAACCATAAAATATTTAGTTCATAGTTATAATCAGAAACATAAATTCAAAGTTTATAAAAAAAACAATTTATCATGTCTCTAAATAAATAAAAACGATAAAACAAACCCCCGGGTCTTCAAATAATTAATCTTTAGTGCACCCCGGACCTTCTCCGTCTCCAAAAATCCTCCAAAGCTCCTCTGGTCCTTTAGTCGATCAACCCCTGTGTGCGATTGAATGATGCTGTTCTAATATGTTTGGTCGAATCGAATGATATCTTCCCTTATTATTCTGGCGTCCCAATTCCTCGTTTTACTATGTAGGGATTTTTTTTATTTATAATCTTAAAAATTGGGCCGGTAGTTTATAAAGGCCAAAGCCTTTTGAATTTTATTATTCTTTTCTTTTCTTCTTGAGACTTACGTCTCTTTTCACAAGAATCTTTTTTTATATTACTTTTTTTTGTTTATGATTATTATTATTTACTATTATTACTCCATGCTCTCGTATCAGGTGTTTACGACTTGACCAAAGTTTCTTGTTTACGCTCTGACGTCCATGAATACATGCTCTCAAGTGCTCGTTTCTCAATTAAAATTCTTTCTTTTTGAGCTCATTCTCCACGAACACTTTTAAAATAATAAAATAAATAAATAAGTACTAAAAACTAATAAAAACTATACAATGATAAAAATAGACAAACAAACGAATACACGCCTAAAACTAGTAAAAACTACGTACAAAACACTCTATTATAACTCAAAATACATAGGAGAATAGATGTGTTTTACGACACATCAAACATCCCCACACTTAACTCTTTTTCGTCACTGAAAAACAATTATGCTATGGAATCACAATCAAATAATCTGGCCTCAAAACATAGGTTAGTTTAATTTTAAAAATCTAATCACGTGCCAACTGCGATTGCAGGTATACTTGTCCTCTTAAACCCAACCGCCGGTTTCTAAGCCCCTTATCATGTTAGTTTTAATTTTTGGTTCATTTAGTCTACCTAGGGTCTCACACTAAAGAAGCCATAGTTTCACCTAATCCCGCCTCAACCTTATGAAACAAAAGGAACAACCAATTGACTATTCCTAACCGTTTTATGTAGAAAACCGAGAGAATTTAAAATCATTAGTTTTTTTTTCATCTCATCGTACTTACTCAGAGGGTGTGACCAATCCAAGTCGGTATCCCAGTGGCCAGGCACCTTAAGTTTCAGCATTTTCGCTTTGATTCTAATTAATTCATGAGCTTTTTTAGATATTTATTTTCAGACAATCCTAGAGGGACTCGAGTCCGGAGTCACTATCCTTAGAAACGACACCATTGGCCTTGCCCTTATTTTATATCCAGCTCTTTTTTTTCAACTTTTAATTAGAAATTCTAACGGTTTTAAACTTATAACGGTATTCCTTATACTATTATTGGCGGTTTCAGCTTCCCCAATTTTTCCTAGATGAGAACCCACAAGGTATCCTAATATATTTAGGTGTATTAGCTCAAAGGAAACTTTTCTACCGGCTAGGCTTACCCACACATCCCAAGTCAACACGCTTTCGATTATTTATTCTTCTAATACATATAATATTTGAAAACCAGACACTTGATTTTATCTATCATTTCCCATATTATATAATGCAAACTTCAAACTCAGGGACATTTTCTTTTCGATTATTTTTCAATTTTTTTTTTTAATTTTTTTTTTTTGGAGTCAAACCGACGCTATATACAGATTAAACGACAGTTTCCCATCCCCACCCTTAAACTCTACATTGCCCTCAATGTAGGAATAGAAAACAACACAAAAAAAAAATAAAAAAAAAAATTAATTCCGAATACAAAAATAAAGAGACGAGCGCAAATTGGATAGGACTTAGCTGGTTAATTTTTCTTCGTAAGCTCTAGTCCAATCCAGCTCGATCGTATAGCATTTTGGTCGCGATCGGCTCTGACACAATGGTAAACTCTCGGGTTGCTTCAATATAACTTACAGCTCCAGAATCGCCCGAATGGAGATTGAGTACGAGCGGTACAATCCAAACCTACACAAAATGAAACAAACAAAACCCGAGCATAATACTGAACTACACAAAAATAAAAAGACTCAAACTACTAACTTAGACTCATAAAATAACAACAAACAAGAAGATGTACCTGCTTGGCAAAATAGCGCTGAATGGTGGTAGAACCAAATGGGTAGAGAAAAAAAATTATGGTTCTCGCTCAACGTGAAGGACACTGGTGATCACAACACGCGTTGTAAGCGAAAAAAATAAAACTTTCCGGGGTAATTGCTGGTCGCATGAGGCGAACAGGTCAGCCCATACTCCTCTCATTACGTAAAAAGTCTTTTTTCACAGAAAGTTAATTAAAAAAAAAATTTAAAGAAAAATTATCTTTTATTAGCCAAACCTCTACCAAAACTCCCAGTCATAAAATATATATAGAGATAAATACATGGGATCCACTCATGGCGAAATTTCTTCCACCTAAGCAAACACGCAAACCTGTAAACAGACTCAAAGACACAAAAAACAAAGCTAAAAAAATATAAAAATAAAATAAAATAAAAATAAAAACCTATGAACTACTACTGAAGGACGGACTACAAATAAAAAAAACGAAAAGCTAGAAAAAAATAAATAAATTAATAAATAGGTATAAATATAAATTTACAAACTCTACAGAGCCTCCCCACACTTAAACTTAATCAGGGGGCTTTTCTTTTATCTGGACCCGATCCAACCCGTTTAATTCCACCCGGTCCATATTATTTAGAAGAATTACATTAGTGGAATTGAAAAATATTTTATCGACTTTAAATGGGTCGGGCCACCAATATTTAAATTTACCTGGACCAAACCTGATTCTTGGCATGTAATGAGGGGACTTGTTGTCTCTGCAACTCCTGACCCTCACCCTGTGTCGGTCCAGGTGCCTCTTCGCCTTCTCCCGTGGTGGTGGCCATGGTGGTGGCACTAGTAACAGTGTAATATACAATGCCTGCACGGGCCGGCTGTGGTGTTCTTCTTCTTCCACCACTTCTTCTTTCTCATTTTCCTTGTTTGGTGACACTTCGACAAAATCTTTGTCCACTTCTGGAGCTGACAAATCACCCAACTCGTTACCAAACTCTGCTTCCCCATCAACTGCTTCTTCAAGTAGGTCAGTGGTGTCTTCTTCTTCCACCACTTCTTCATCAAACAGCCAGCCTGTGGATTCTGAAAAATCCATATCTTCCTCAGCCTCCCTCCAGACATCTGCCCCCCAAGGATATGCTGCTGAACTAGAGATCTGGCAAGGCTGCTCATCCTGCTGAACCAAAGGTGGGACTAAGGCGTCCATTATGGTCTCTGGCTCAAACCCTGAATCCTGCAAAATATCATCCTCACAAGACAAGTATAAAGAATCATAAGTGTCAGTTAAATCATGCACAGAATCAGATGAGTAAGGACAAACAGTTTCAGCAACGGGCCTAATACAATCAGGTAATGTAAGTGTTACCATCTCGTCTGGATCATCATATGTGAAATAAACCTGCTGAACTGGAGGTGGGACTTCAACGTCCATTATGGTCTTCAGTTCATCCACCTGAGCCTGTAGCCTCTCAAGTGCCGCATCTTGTTCCCTCAAATAATCGGTGCGCATGGATAACAAAGAACGCATATCCTCGAGCATGAGCTGTTGATTAGCAAGGAAGGCGTCTTGCTTAGCAAGAAGGGCGGAAAAGTCGGGCCTAGTGTGAGACGAGACATCCCGATAATCGGGATATGGATACAAATGTTGGCTAGGTGGATACTCTGACGAGCTACCACCATGCCTTTCCTCAAACGTCTCAGCTTGTAGACAATCAGTCCGACTTTTTATTCTATCTAGTGACTCAGATGTCGCAGGGTTAAACCATCGGTTTGCCTGTGGGTATAAGGCTGGTATGACTGATATGGCTGCGGCTGCAAATATTCATTAAAATAATAATCCGTGGAATATCCCGATGAATATGAATGAGGGCATCTTATGGTAAAATGGGGTCCTCCGCAGATCTCGCACATGATAAAAAAATTAAATATTAAGAATAAAAAATAATAATAAGAAGAAAAAATAATACAAGCAAAAAATTATTCACAAAATAGTAGACCAGAAACGGATGAGATAATTCTCAAGAGTGCCAATTGCGTCCCCGGCAACGGCGCCAAAAACTTGATGCGTGCTGATATATATATATATAAAAATAACACAAGCTTTAATTAAAACGACTCACCTAAAAACTACACACGCACGGCAAGTGTACCGGTCGCAAAGCAGTAAACAGATAAGACCGAGTATCGAACCCAAAGACGCGAATGCAACTCTAGATCACAACCTATACCGAATACTAGCCTAAATAAATATATACTTAAATTGGGGGTTAAACTAATAATTATAAACTTAAAAGAAACTAAATATAAATAAAGTAACCTCAGCTGCTTATGGGAACTAGGAACTTGGAGAAATCGGATAGGAAGAAGGCTGGTTACTTAGGTAAAATCCCTAGACACTAGCAATAAATCATGAATCTGGTAATTAACTTGAGACCCTATTCTTATCTAATAAACCTCCCGCAAGGATAGCTCACTAGATTCAAGGCGGGACAAGTGCAGAAATGCTAAGATGGATCCGGATCGCCCTAGCGTACCAAAATCCCATAGAAATCAAGTTATAATCTCTCCTGGACCGAAACCTTCTAACTATGAAGCAGACTTAAACTATACTGAAGAAAACCTAGGAAAACTCTAAACACGGACAAGTAGCGACTCCCGCCCTAGAGCATGCCAACTACCGAACAATGCCTAGTTAGTTACCTAGCAATCTCGAGTTAGATTTCTCACCCTCAAGAATGGACTGCACGTTTTAGTTAATTTATTATATTAGTTTGTTATACTTGTGTCGTACTCCAACTCCAAATACTAGCACGCTAACCTAAGTTGACGAACTAGATTGATTTCAAGACCTAGGGGTATCTCTACATGCCTAGTTCCACAAAACCAATAAACAAACTTCAAATAAAATCAACACCAACACACATATATCAAATCCAACAATAAAAGTTAAAATCATGTAATTCTACACATCAAATTAAAATCCAAAAATAATTAAATACTGAATATTACGTCTAGTTCATAAACCTAAGCAACCATAAAATATTTAGTTCATAGTTATAATCAGAAACATAAATTCAAAGTTTATAAAAAAAAACAATTCATCATGTCTCTAAATAAATAAAAACGATAAAACAAACCCCCGGGTCTTCAAATAATTAATCTTTAGTGCATCCCGGACCTTCTCCGTCTCCAAAAATCCTCCAAAGCTCCTCTAGTACTTTAGTTGATCAACCCCTGTGTGCGATTGAATGATGCTGTTCTAATATGTTTGGTCGAATGATAACTTCCCTTATTATTCTGGCCTCCCAATTCCTCGTTTTACTATGTAGGGATTATTTTATTTATAATATTAAAAATTGGGCCGGTAGTTTATAAAGGCCAAAGCCTTTTGATTTTTATTATTCTTTTCTTTTCTTCTTGAGACTTACGTCTCTTTTCACAAGAATCTTTTTTTATATTACTTTTTTTTTTGTTTATGATTATTATTATTTACTATTATTACTCCATGCTCTCGTATCAGGTGTTTACGACTTGATCAAAGTTCCTTGTTTACGCTCTGACGTCCATGAACACATGCTCTCAAGTGCTCGTGTCTCAATTAAAATTCTTTCTTTTTGAGCTTATTCTCCACGAACACTTTTAAAATAATAAAATAAATAAATAAGTACTAAAAACTAATAAAAACTATACAATGATAAAAATAGACAAACAAACGAATACACGCCTAAAACTACTAAAAACTACGTACAAAAGACTCAATTATAACTCAAAATACATAGGAGAATAGATGTGTTTTACGACACATCAAACATCCCCACACTTAACTCTTTTTCGTCCATGAAAAAGAATTATGCTATGGAATCACAATCAAATAATCTGGCCTCAAAACATAGGTTAGTTTAATTTTAAAAATCTAATCACGTGCCAACTGCGATTGTAGGTATACTTGTCCTCTTAAACCCAACCGCCGGTTTCTAAACCCCTTATCATGTTAGTTTAATTTTTGGTTCATTTAGTCTACCTAGGGTCTCACACTAAAGAAGCCATAGTTTCACCTAATCCCGCCTCAAGCTTATGAAACAAAAGGAACAACCAATTGACTATTCCTAACCGTTTTATGTAGAAAACCGAGAGAATTTAAAATCATAAGTTTCTATTTTTCATCTCAGCGTACTTACTCAGTGGGTGTGACCAATCCAAGTCGCTATTCCAGTGGCCAGGCACCTTAAGCTTCAGCATTTTCGCTTTGATTCTAATTAATTCATGAGCCTTTTTAGATATCCATTTGCAGACAATCGTAGAGGGAGTCGAGTCCAGAGTCACTATCCCTAGAAACGACACCATTGGCCTTGCCCTTATTTTATATCCAGCTCTTTTTTTTCAACTTTTGATTAGAAATTCTAACGGTTTTAAACTTATAACGGTATTCCTTATACTATTATTGGCGGTTTCAGCTTCCCCATTTTTCCTAGATGAGAACCCACAAAGTATCCTAATATATTTAGGTGTATTAGCTCAAAGGAAACTTTTCTACCGGCTGGGCCTACACACACATCCCAAGTCAACACGCTTTCGATTATTTATTCTTCTAATACATATAATATTTGAAAACTAGACACTTGATTTTATCTATCATTTCCCATATTTTATAATGCAAACTTCAAACTCAGGGACATTTTCTTTTCGATTTTTTTCAATTTTTTTTTAATTTTTTTTTTTTGGACTCAAACCGACACTATATACAGATCAAACGACAGTTTCCCATCCCCACACTTAAACTCTACATTGCCTTCAATGTAGGAATAGAAAACAACACAAAAAAAAATTAAAAAAAAAATTAATTCCGATTACAAAAATAAAGAGACGAGGGCAAATTGGAAAGGACTTAGCTGGTTAATTTTTCTTCGTAAGCTCTAGTCCAATCCAGCTCGATCGTATAGCATTTTGGTTGCGATCGGCTCTGACACAATGGTAAACTCTCGGGTTGCTTCAATATAACTTACAGCTCCAGAATCGCCCGAATGGAGATTGAGTACGAGCGGTACAATCCAAACCTGCACAAAATGAAACAAACAAAACCCGAACATAATACCGAACTACACAAAAATAAAAAGACTCAAACTACTAACTTAGACTCATAAAATAACAACAAACAAGAAGATGTACCTGCTTGGCAAAATGGCGGTGAATGGTGGTAGAACCAAATGGGTAGAGAAAAAAAATTATGGTTCTCGCTCAACGTGAAGGACACTGGTGATCACAACACGCGTTGTAAGCGAAAAAAAAATATAACTTTCCTGGGTAATTGCTGGTCGCATGAGGCGAACAGGTCAGCCCAGACTCCTCTCATTACGTAAAAAGTCTTTTTTCACAGAAAGTTAATTAAAAAAAATTTTTTAAGAAAAATTATCTTTTATTACCCAAACCTCTACCAAAACTCCGAGTCATAAAATATATATAGAGATAAATACATGGGATCCGCTCATGGCGAAATTTCCTCCACCTAAGCAAACACGCAAACCTGTAAACAGACTCAAAGACACAAAAAACAAAGCTAAAAAAATATAAAAATAAAATAAAATAAAAATAAAAACCTATGAACTACTACTGAAGGACGGACTACAAATAAAAAAAACGAAAAGCTAGAAAAAATAAATAAATTAATAAATAGGTATAAATATAAATTTACAAACTCTACAGAGCCTCCCCACACTTAAACTTAATCAGGGGGCTTTTCTTTTATCTGGACCCGATCCAACCCGTTTAATTCCACCCGGTCCATATTATTTAGAAGAATTACATTAGTGGAATTGAAAAATATTTTATCGACTTTAAATGGGTCGGGCCACCAATATTTAAATTTACCTGGACCAAACCTGATTCTTGGCATGTAATGAGGGGACTTGTTGTCTCTGCAACTCCTGACCCTCACCCTGTGTCGGTCCAGGTTCCTCTTCGCCTTCTCCCGTGGTGGTGGCCATGGTGGTGGCACTAGTAACAGTGTAATATACAATGCCTGCACGGGCCGGCTATGGTGTTCTTCTTCTTCCACTACTTCTTCTTTCTCATCTTCCTTGTTTGGTGACACTTCGACAAAATCTTTGTCCACTTCTGGAGCTGACAAATCACCCAACTCGTTACCAAACTCTGCTTCCCCATCAGCTGCTTCTTCAAGCACGTCAGTGGTGTCTTCTTCTTCCACCACTTCTTCATCAAACAACCAGCCTGTGGATTCTGAAAAATCCATATCTTCCTCAGCCTCCCTCCAGACATCTGCCCCCCAAGGATATGCTGCTAAACTAGAGATCTAGCAAGGCTGCTCATCCTGCTGAACCAAAGGTGGGACTAAGGCGTCCATTATGGTCTCTGGCTCTAACCCTGAATCCTGCAAAATATCATCCTCACAAGACAAGTATAAAGAATCATAAGTGTCAGTTAAATCATGCACAGAATCAGATGAGTAAGGACAAACAGTTTCAGCAACGGTCCTAATACAATCAGGTAATGTAAGTGTTACCATCTCGTCTGGATCATCATATGTGAAATAAACCTGCTGAACTCGAGGTGGGACTTCAACGTCCATTATGGTCTTCAGTTCATCCATTTGAGCCTGTGGCCTCTCAAGTGCCACATCTTGTTCCCTCAAATAGTCGGTGCGCATGGATAACAAAGAACGCATATCCTCGAGCATGAGTTGTTGATTAGCAAGGAAGGCGTCTTGCTTAGCAAGAAGGGCGGCAAAGTCGGGCCTAGTGTGAGACGAGACATCCCGATAATCGGGATATGGATACAAATGTTGGCTTGGTGGATACTCTGACGAGCTACCACCATGCCTTTCCTCAAACGTCTCAGCTTGTAGACAATCAGTCCGACTTTTTATTCTATCTAGTGACTCAGATGTCGCAGGGTTAAACCATCGGTTTGCCTGTGGGTATAAGGCTGGTATGACTGATATGGCTGCGGCTGCAAATACTCATTAAAATAATAATCCGTGGAATATCCCGATGAATATGAATGAGGGCATCTTATGGTAAAATGGGGTCCTCCGCAGATCTCGCACATGATAAAAAAAATTATATATTAAGAATAAAAAATAATAAGAAGAAGAAAAAAAAATAGAAGCAAAAAATTATTCACTAAATAGTAGACCAGAAACGGATGAGATAATTCTCAAGAGTGCCAATTGCGTCCCCGGCAACGGCGCCAAAAACTTGATGCATGCTGATATATATATATAAAAATAACACAAGCTTTAATTAAAACTACTCACCTAAAAACTACACACGCACGGCAAGTGTACCGGTCGCAAAGCAGTAAACAGATAAGACCGAGTATCGAACCCAAAGACGCCAATGCAACTCTAGATCACAACCTATACCTAATACTAGCCTAAATAAATATATACTTAAATTGGGGGTTAAACTAATAATTATAAACTTAAAAGAAACTAAATATAAATAAAGTAACCTCAGCTGCTTATGGGAACTAGGAACTTGGAGAAATCGGATAGGAAGAAGGCTGGTTACTTAGGTAAAATCCCTAGACACTAGCAATAAATCATGAATCTGGTAATTAACTTTAGACCCTATTCTTATCTAATAAACCTCCTGTCAAGGATAGCTCACTAGACTCAAGGGGGGACAAGTGCAGAAATGCTAAGATGGATCCGGATCGCCCTAGCGTACCAAAATCCCATAGAAATCAAGTTACAATCTCTCCTGGACCGAAACCTTCTAACTATGAAGCAGACTTAAACTATACTGAAGAAAACCTAGGAAAACTCTAAACACGGAAAAGTAGCGACTCCCGCCCTAGCGCTTGCCAACTACCGAACAATGCCTAGTTAGTTACCTAGCAATCTCTAGTTAGGGGGTATCTCTACATGCCTAGTTTCACAAAACCAATAAACAAACTTCAAAATAAAATCAACACCAACACACATATATCAAATCCAACAATAAAAGTTAAAATCATGTAATTCTACACATCAAATTAATATCCAAAAATAATTAAATACTGCATATTACGTCTAGTTCATAAACCTAAGCAACCATAAAATATTTAGTTCATAGTTATAATCAGAAACATAAATTCAAAGTTTATAAAAAAAACAATTCATCATGTCTCTAAATAAATAAAAACGATAAAACAAACCCCCGGGTCTTCAAATAATTAATCTTTAGTGCACCCCGGACCTTCTCCGTCTCCAAAAATCCTCCAAAGCTCCTCTGGTCCTTTAGTCGATCAACCCCTGTGTGCGATTGAATGATGCTGTTCTAATATGTTTGGTCGAATGATATCTTCCCTTATTATTCTGGCGTCCCAATTCCTCGTTTTACTATGTAGGGATTTTTTTATTTATAATTTTAAAAATTGGGCCGGTAGTTTATAAAGGCCAAAGCCTTTTGATTTTTATTATTCTTTTCTTTTCTTCTTGAGACTTACGTCTCTTTTCACAATAATCTTTTTTTATATTACTTTTTTTTTTGTTTATGATTATTATTATTTACTATTATTACTCTATGCTCTCGTATCAGGTGTTTACGACTTCACCAAAGTTCCTTGTTTACGCTCTGACGTCCATGAACACATGCTCTCAAGTGCTCGTGTCTCAATTAAAATTCTTTCTTTTTGAGCTCATTCTCCATGAACACCTTTAAAATAATAAAATAAATAAATAAGTACTAAAAACTAATAAAAACTATACAATGATTAAAATAGACAAACAAACGAATACACGCCTAAAACTACTAAAAACTACGTACAAAAGACTCAATTATAACTCAAAATACATAGGAGAATAGATGTGTTTTACGACACATCAATTACACATTCTGATCGCCTATACTGCACTGTAATCGCCTGACGCGTACTAAACAACAAGAAACGCCTATATATAACCCCCTTATTTTTAAAACATCATTTGTGAAACCCTAATACACCCCAAAGCCACCCCACACCTTATTCAAGCTCTGCAACACGGTTTTGATCAAGAAATCACATTTCCAAGCTTTACACCTCATAATCTTACAATTTCAAGGTGTGTTCTTCATTCCAAACCTTTGTAATGATATTGTTTTGATCCCTAAAGGTCCAGACCTGATTTCTAAACATTTGTGTCTTTGAAAACTCATTAAAATCAGTTTCTAAACAAATCCAAACCTCTATGCTTGTTATATGTGATGTATTCATGCAAGATAGGATTTTTATCATTTAAACATGGTTGTTCTTGTATTACTGATATGTTTCTAATCTAAATGAGTTGATATTGTTGGGTCTGCTGACCTGGAGAAGAACAGATGATTGGAAAGCCAAAATATGCTAACAGTTGATCCTCTCAATAAACAGTCCTTACAACATACTTCTCCCAAAAGACTGCTGACTCTAACAACTGTTCTATCCAAACAACTGCTATGACAACTGTTGATACAAAGGACTGCTGAATAAACACTGATGAAGAACAACTGCTGACCAAAGGTCTGATAAAGAACAACTGCTGATCCAAGTACTGAAGACTAAAGCACTGCTGAAGCCAACAGCACTTAGGCTCCAGCAGAGGATACAAGACCATCAGAGTTTTCCTACAACAGTAGTTTATCTTCAGTGTTTTCAATGTAACAGTAGTTTGTAATAGGTAGATGTTTTATGTTTGTTATTCTGTTAGAGGTCACTGTCTTAGGTGACGTCAGCCTAGGTCATCAGTGGTTTAGGCTTGTCTATAAATAGAACAGTGCTTGTACTGTTCTATTGCATCACACACACAAACATTCTCTCAGACAAACAATCACTGTGTGATCAGGCTGAGGGGGAGTACTTGTATGATTGTAATCTTTTAGATAAATGAAAGCATTCGATCAGATAACAATTACTCTCATGTTTTGATTAATAGTTTATTATTCCGCTGCACTTTCCATCTATATTCATATCAATCTTATCATTCTTAGTTAAACATAATCAAAACAATCAAACTCAGATCCTAACAATTGGTATCAGAGCTTGGTCAATTAAATTCGATCTAACAAATCAATTTAATATAAACAGATCAGCTCACAATTATTGATATCATTTTTCTGTTGGATTGAAAACAGAGTAATAGTTTAATTTCGTTTCAACCGTTTTTAAATAGACTTTGTTTTTTGAAAAATCAGAGAATGGCTTGAATCAATCACGATCCACATAACACTGGCACGAACAACAAGCCACCGATGCTTGTCAGATCTGAATACAATATCTGGCAACGTCGGATGAGCCATGTTCTAGCTCAACAGAACACTGGGTGTTGGAAGTCGGTTATCTTTGGACCACATGTTCCGACGGTGCCGAGTACTGAAGATCCCAAGGTTCAAGAGCCAAAGAAACTTGAAAACTACTCTGACCAGTATTTTCAAAAAATTGAGTTAGATGCTAAGGCCTTCAGTATTGTGGCCATGGCTCTACCCAATGATATATATGCTGGGCTGTTACACTGTAACAGTTCAAAGGAGTTGTGGGATGCACTGAAAGAACAATTTGGTGGGACTGAGGAGGTTATTGAAAACAATCGTGAAATACTTAACCAACAATATGAAACATTCAGTCATGTCAAAGGAGAGTCATTAACTCAACAGTTTGAGAGGTTTAATTGTTTAATTAGTGAGTTAAAATTGGTTGGTCTTACTTACCCTCATTCAACCCTGAACCATAGGTTTTTAAGATCACTACCAGACAAATGGGACACTATTGCTATTGTGATGAGAAACTCAATTGGATTTAAAGACCTATCACTGACCCAGCTTCATGGTAAGCTCTTGACCTATGAGAAAGAGCTTAACCAGAAAAAGAAGCTCCAAGACTCTGGAAAAGTGTCTGATGATTATGTATTTGGGAATACAGCACTTTTGGGTCATGATGAGGTGCCTGGAAATACTAAGGATTAGAGTTATGATCATTTCATTGACATAACTTCAGCTTTTAACTCAGGTTTTAACTCTGATTCTTATTCACCAAACTATGCCTTCACAGCAAGTGGTGGTGATATCCAGGCATCTGACAATATATCCTTTGAGTATGATGACCTGAAATACTTTGACCCTGATGATTTGGAAGAAATGGACATTATGCACCAATTGGCCCTTCTCAGTGTAAGAACTAACAATTTTTACAAGAAAACTGGGAGAAGGTTTCCAGGGTTAACTGGCAGATCAAAGGTTGGGTTGGATAAATCAAAGATAAAGTGTTACAAATGTCATAGACTTGGTCATTTTGCTAGGGAATGTAGGAGTCAACATGGTACACCTATAATCACCTATCCAAATCAAAGACCACAGACCAACACTTATCAGAATTCCTATAATACCCCTGGACCAAATGTGCAAAACACTGCTCATTTTGCACAGTCCTCAAACACTGTTCCTGTCCAGTATGTCCAAACCACTGTTCCTCAGATCCACTATGTGCAAACACCTGTTACTCAAGCACCTGTGCAAACGACTGTTGCTTCATCCTCTGCTCCTGCAGAGACCAGTCAACAGAGCTTCTTTACACAAGGCTTTGTTGATTGGAGCAGTCTACCAGATGAGTTAACAGATGAAAATTTTGCATTAGTTGCCAAAGCTGAAAATGAACCAGAAAACTTTTGTTTCATGGCTATGGTTGATGAGGTTGAATCTGAGGAGGTGGTGACTGAATCTGATGTTGTGACTAATGATGCTGTTGATGAAGTTGTTACAGGTGAAAAACCTGAAGAAGAGGTTGTGAATCTCTCAGATCCCTGGGGTGCATCTGATGATTGTGAGTGCAAGTGTGATTGTGCATTGATGGCTGCTGCTAAGGTATCTCCTCAAATTCTTAAAGAGTTGTGTTCTGACAGATGTGTAATTGCATTTGCTAACATCAAAGAGGTGAATGAAAACCTTAGAAAGAAAATTTTAGATGATGAAGTTAAATTTGAGAAACTTTCAAAAGATTAAAAACAAGTTTAACTGAAAAGGAGTCTGAAATAAGCAGCTTAAAACATGAAGCAACCATAACCAAAGACCAGCTCCAAACTATGATAGCAAAATATCAAAGTTGTAAAAGTGAGCTTGAGTCCACCCAAGTTGAATGTGAGAAATGGGTGGAATCATGTAGAGGTTTTGAGATGCTACTCAACAAACAAACCAAAAGTCATGTGAAGTTTGGTTTTGGTTTTGAAACCACTGCTCCAGCTTTTGAAAACACTAACAAAAAGAGTCAAAAGTCTGTTGAGATAGTTCCAACAAACCTGCAGGGTCAAGAGATTAAAATCACTGAACCAAATGGTAAGAAAATTGTTCTTGAAAAACCAGAAGGTTCCTCATCATTCACTGAACTTGAAAAGTATGAATTTAAACCTACCTGGTCTGATGAGTGTGATACTTTTGAGAATTTTAAACCTGTTGACTTTAAGACACCTGAAGGAAAGACAGCTCCTCAGGCAAAAGTTATTCCCTTAAAAAACCTTCCAGCAGATGCTCAAACATCTGCTGAAAAGAAGGCTGAAAAAGGGAAGAAGAAAGAAAAGACTGTCCACCTGTTCTGTGATTTCTGTGAGAAGAAGAATGATGCAACTAAAAACTGTTTTCTTCTAAAAGCATATGACATTAACAAAGGAACAAGTGAATGTGATTCCAAAGCCACATGCTCAATATGTGGGAAAAAGAATCACAAGACCAAAGAGTGCTTGTATCTAAAAAATTTTGATGTAAAAATACAAGAATACAAAGCTAAAACTCTTGCAAATCCTGTGGTTAGTACTTCAAAAGGAAAGCCCAAACAGACTTTCACCCCTGTCCAAACATCTGTTACTAAAAGACTTGAAACATCTGCTTCTAGGGATGTCCAAGTAACAGATGCTCCACCCACAAGCAAATACCCAAGAGGTTATGGACAACCACCATGTCATAGTCTGCCACATGTTTATGAGGAGCCAAAAAGACCCTCTAAACCAAGAGTGAATAGAAATCCATATGGGTATTATCATCTGTCTGGAAGTGATCAAACAACTGTTGCCCCAAGTGTTGACATTCAAGCACTGGCAAATGGTCAGCAACAGTTGTTGAACTTAATTCAAAAATTAGTTCAAACCACTGATCACCTTCCAAAGCTTGAGTCTGAAAGGTCTGAGGACCCATCCAAAGCCAACTTGGCTTTGGACACTCATCAAAACTAATCCATTACTGATGTGCAGGGAGCTTCTGCTTGTTTAGATAGTCTTTGGTATGTAGATAGTGGAGGCTCCAGGCACATGACAGGATGTAGAGCCCTTCTTCTGGACTTCTTGGCTCATGGAGGGGGTGATATATCCTTTGGTAATGATTCAAAAGGTAAGGTGTTGGGGTCAGGGACTGTACAAGCTGGAAAACTCAAGTTTGAAAATGTCAATCTTATTGATAATCTCAAGTTTAATCTTCTGAGTGTTTCACAAATGAGTGACAAAGGTTATGGCTCATTCTTCACAAAGAAAACTTGCAAGATTATTGGGCCAGAAGTGGTGAAAAAGATTGATACCATCATTGCTGAGAGCAAAGCACAACTTGTTGCTCATAGAAGTGGCCATGTGTATGTTGTTGATATGTTAAAGGACGATCCTATGGCAAATGTCTGTTTGTTTTCTGCTGCCTCCACAAAGGAGACAGAATTGTGGCATAGGAGATTGGGTCACACCAACCTTAACACTATCAACACACTCTCCAAACAAAGCCTTGTCAGAGGTTTACCATCAAAAGAATTCAAATGTGATGAGCATTGTGTTTCTTGTTTAAAAGGGAAACAACATAAAAGCTCTTACAAATCCATTGATGAGTCCAAAACCAGTCAATGTCTACAATTGTTGCACATGGATTTGTTTGGCCCTGTTAAAATCATGAGTCTAAGAAGAAAAAGATTTTGTCTTGTCATAGTTGATGATTTTTCTAGGTTTACATGGACTTACTTTTTACATTCTAAGGATGAGACTGCAGGTATATTGAAGGACTTTGTCACCAAAGTTGAAAAACAATATGACTTGCCAGTAAAAGTCTTCAGGAGTGACAATGGAACAGAGTTTAAAAATAAGGAGTTGGATGATTTCTGTGTGTCAAAAGGGATTGTGAGGCAGTACAGCATCCCAAGAACACCAGAACAAAATGGGGTGGTTGAAAGGAAAAATAGAACTCTTATAGAAGCTGCAAGAACCATGCTAGCAGATTCTGGTTTGCCACTGTCCTTCTGGGCAGAAGCTGTAAACACTGCTTGCTATGTTCAAAACAGAGTTTTGATCAACCCCAGACATCAAAAAACTGCTTATGAAATTTTGTTCAAAATCAAACCACTAATTTCATTTTTCAAAATCTTTGGCTGCCCATGTTTCATCTTAAACCTCAAAGATTCCATTTCAAAATTTGCAGCCAAAGTAGATTGTGGTTATTTTCTGGGATATTCTTCTACTGCCAAGGCTTATAAAGTGTTTAACACAAAGACCAAGACAATAGAAGAAACTCTAAATGTAAAGTTCAATGAACTTTCATCTCTAAAAATCCCTGCAAATCCTGCTGAACTATTTGATTTAGATAAATTCAAATTTGAAGATATCACTGTTAAAACTAACAATGCAGGTATTCCACAGTCTCCACAACAAGATTACAGAACAGATGTTGTGATCCCCTGTCACTACAAAATCTATTCTGCCTCAGAGGAAGCAGCTGTTCAAAACAATTGTCAAAACTCTGCCACAGCTGTGTCAACCACTGTTGGCCAGTCTTATCCTCAAACCACTGTCTCATCTCTCACAACCACTGAACAATCATCTGTTGACAAAAGTCAATCATCTGTTGACAAAAGTCAGTCCAGTTTCACACCACTTGGACCCATTCCTCCATTACCATTCCAAACATCTGATGGCACTACAGAAGTACCAACAGATGTTACACCAACAGAGTCACCAAACCTCTGTCCATCACCCCAAAATGCCATCATACCATATCAGGGAGATCTTATTTACTTAAGAGCTCATCCACCAGACCAGATCATTGGCAACATCAGAGAGGGTGTGCTCACAAGAAGCCAATCCTCCAATATCTGTCTTTTTGCAGGTTTCCTATCTCTCACACAACCTGTCAAGTACCAAGAGGCACTAAAAGACAATAGTTGGGTAGAAGCTATGCTAGAAGAACTCCTTCAATTTAAAAGACAACAAGTATGGGAGCTTGTACCACTACCTAAGGATGTTTGTCCTATAGGAACAAAGTGGGTCTTCAAAAACAAAACTGATGAAAGGGGTATTGTTGTCAAGAATAAAGCCAGGCTTGTGGTTCAAGGCTTCAGACAAGAAGAAGGAATAGATTATGATGAAACTTTTGCTCCTGTAGCAAGACTAGAAGCCATCAGACTATTTTTAGCCTTTGCTGTCAACCACAACATAAAGGTGTATCAGATGGACATCAAATGTGCTTTCCTTTATGGCAAAATTCAGGAGGAGGTCTATGTATGTCAGCCACCTGGTTTTGAAGACACATTCCATCCTGACTATGTCTACAAGCTCAACAAAGCTTTGTATGGCCTCAAACAAGCACCAAGGGCCTGGTATGAAACTCTTTCCACATTTCTCTTATCCATTGGTTTCACAAGAGGTAAAATAGACAAAACTTTATTTCTTAAATGGAAAGGGAAACACTTAATGATTGTTCAAATATATGTGGATGATATCATTTTTGGATCCACATGTAACCAAATGTGTGAAGAGTTCAGAAAACTCATGACAGCAGAGTTTGAGATGAGTGCCATGGGTGAGCTTCAGTGTTTCCTTGGTTTTCAAGTGAAACAATTGCAAAATGGCACATTCATTCACCAAAACAAATATGTAAAGAATTTATTAACCAGATTTGAGATGAATGATTGTAAGCCATGTAGTACACCCATGAGTATAGTCAAGCTGCTCACTATTGATGACAAGGATGAACTGGTTGATCAAACACATTATAGATGCATGATTGGGTCTTTACTGTACTTAGCTGCATCTAGGCCAGACATTATGTTTGCTACCTGTGTCTGTGCAAGATCCCAGGCTTCACCCAGAAAGTCAAACCTTATTGCTGTGAAAAGGATATTCAGATACCTCAAAGGTGCTCCCACACTTGGTATTTGGTATCCTGCTAATGGAAACATTGAACTTTCAGGTTATTCAGATAGTGACTTTGCTGGCTGTCACACCACAAGAAAGTGCACATCAGGAGGGTGCCAATTTCTAGGGAATGCCTTAGTTTCCTGGCAAAGCAAAAAGCAGGCAGCTGTTTCAACCTCAACAGCTGAAGCTGAATACATTGCTGCTGCAATCTGTACAGCCCAACTCATGTGGCTTCAAAATCAATTACTGGATTTTGGGATAACTGCACTACAGACTCCACTCATGTTGGACAGTCAAGCTGCTGAAAATATCATCAAGAATCCAGTCTCTCATTCCACCACCAAACACATTGACATCAGACATCATTTTGTCAGAGACAGCTATGAAAAAGGTTTGATTTCTCTGCACCATGTTCCAACAGAGGATCAGTTGGCAGATGTGTTAACAAAAGCTTTAGACACATCTACCTTTACAAATCTGATTTCCAGAATTGGTATGTTAAACATGGATTAAACAAATAAATTTTCTTTTAAAAAGGAATAATAATAAAATGTTTCAGAAAATCAAAATTTCTTCTAAATAGCTGTTGGTTGAAAAATCTGTTTCAAAACATCTGATCAGATAAAACAACCACTGTTTCATTCATATCCACTGTTGGTCAAAAAATCTGTTTCAAAACATCTGATCAGATAAAACAACTGTTTCGCTATATATCTATACTATATCTATAAAAAAAATCACAACAGTTGGTTCCATCAGCTGTTTGTATCAGTTGTTTGCCAAAACAGCTGTTCTCCACCAGATGTTTCATCCATCAGATGATTGCCACGTCTGCTCATACAAGCAGAGGTTTGGCCACATCAGCGGTTTCTTTTGAGCCTATAAAAACCCTGTTTTACCACAACAGATGTTACACTGTCTCATTGTATTCAAAATACTGAAACCGCCTTCTCCATTCTCAAACCCTCAATCTGATTTCATTCATCAACACTCTCGGAATCCATTAAAATGGATCTTCAAGCCAAAGCCACCCACAATTGTCTCCCATATCTGGTTAAAACAGATGACAACATCTCATTCCATTCCACCATCGACATTTTTCTAAACTCCAAATACCTACCCATCTTAACCGCTGACGCCCCCATCTATATTGATACTCTCCAAGAGTTCTGGTTGAATGCTGAGTTTCTATTGCAAGACAAAAAGACTACTTCCATTATTTCCAAAATTGGAGAAACAAGTATCGTCATTACCCCTGAAATCATATCCACAACCTTCTCACTGAATGACCTGGCAGGTAAGGACTCCTTCACAAAAACAGAGCTTCACACTGAGTTCCAAGAAAGAGGGTATGATGGTCAGATGACTGGATCAACTCTTTTCAAAAAGTTTTTTCCACCAGTCATGAAATTTTTCTTCCATACCCTTCTTCTGTGTGTCTCCGCTAAGTCCACATCCTTCAATGAAATCCCATTAAGGATGCAATATCTGGGTTATGCCATGTTGTCAAACTCTGACTTCAATCTTTCCTAGGGATTGTTCATGGACTTAGTGTCAAATGTGAAAGCAATTAAGTCTGGGTCTAACAATGCTTTTCTAATTTACCCAAGAATTCTTAGTGTAATCCTACAAAAGGTCTTACCAGAAAAGGTTTTCAAAAAGGGTGAGGCAATGCAAATGAAAAGCTTAACTGATGAAACTTTCACTAGAATGCTGGGTGGAAGCACCCAAGAAAAAGTGTCAAAAGTGTCCAAAGTTTCTAAAACACAAACAAAGAGGACAAAGACAACAACTGTTGTCAAAACCTCTGTTGTTGAGCCCACTGCTCCTGGTGATCATGGCACTACATCCAGTGCTGTGAAACCCACACCAGCCACTTCCAAAAAGAAACATCCATCCACAAAAACCACCACTCAACCACAAATGAGACTTCTGGATGATGAGGTACCAGGAGATAACTCTGTTGCACCACCAAAGCAACCTGAAACCATTGTTGTTACTTCCTCACAACAGTTGGACATACCTCCACCTGACCAAACTCCTCATGAATCCTCTCAAAAGGATCATGTTGTAAGCCAAAGGGAAACACATCATGATACATTTGAGTCACTTGGCCAAATGTTCACAAGCCCCTCTCCTAGGGCTAATTCTCTTGTTACTCCTCCACCCTCACTATCACATCATGTTCCACAAACCATGCAACCTCTGTTTGAGGCAATTGAGAAATCTCAGGAAGATCCCAGTTCCTCTCTTCCACCTATCACTGAGAGCATACCCCCACAAGTGACTGGTCCTGAGAACATTCAATCTGCTATCCAACAAACAGTAGAGGAGGTTACACCACCTGAGTTCAATGCAACTCTAGGTGAGTTTTCAAGTGGAGCAGTCACTACTGATGTAGAGACCACTGTCTCACACCAGGACAATGATTACATTGCTAAGACTCCCTTGAAGGCAACAACTGATGAGGCCACTATAGTGTCCCCAAAAACAGTTGGAAGTCCCCAGTACCAAGAAAAAGGGGCATCTGATTCACCTATTAGGACTGAATCAGGTAGAACTACCACTGGTAGGGACTCAGATGATCCTATTAACTTAGGAGATGGGTCAAAATACCAAGAATTGACGGACAGAGTTCATGCAATTGAAACCTCTGTAGCAGACATCAAATCTGATGTCAAGCTTATACTGAGTTCCATAGCAGACCTTTCCAAAAGTCAACCATCAACAGCTGATATAGCTAGTGAGCTATGGAAATCCGTTTCCCCCATCATCATAGCCCACAGAAAACTAGCTGATCAGACACATGAAACATATATGGCTGAGATCAGAAACATGGTGGATGCAAGGTACAAAGATACACATGCAGACATTAAAGCCATCAAAGATCACCTGCTGAAGACCACTGGCTCTGCCCCTACCACCATTCTCAGGGATGAAGATGATGATGTCTTCACGGCTGATGATGCCAAAAAGGGGGAGAGTGGCAGAGATAGGCTACCAAAGTTAGATCCCTTTGGTTGTCCTCCTTCTAAAAAGGGCAAAGCTAAGTCTGCCAACAAACCAGAGGCTAGTCAAACAGCACCACAACAACAACAAGCAACACAAACAGCACCACAACAAACCACTGACAAAAGCAAAGCAGTAGACAACTCTGCAAACATAGAAGCTGAAAAGGCTGCTCAAGCCAAACAAAAAAGGGCTGACACCTTGGAAGCTAAAGCAGAGTTGCTGGTGAACCTCAAGAGAGAACAACAGCAGGAGATTGAAGATGTGGGATCCTCAAAAAGGATGAAAAGGCCTGCTAGACATGTCAGAAAACCACCATCCAAGCTAAACACCTCTATTGACAAAACCACTGCTGCTGAAACCACTGCCACCCAAAACACTGAAACCACACAAAACACTGCTTCCCAAACCACTGTACCTAAACCTACAAGCACATCTGAACATACAACCACCAAACCTACACCCAAACCTACATCACCAACCAAATCCCAAACATCTGCCGGACCTACTAAAAGGCCAACAGATGTTAATCCAACCACTGCTACCAAATCACCATCCCCCAAAATCTTGTACACAAGGAAGAGAAAATCAACCTTTGTTGTACATGATGAAAACATACACACATCACCAAACACCACATCAACTGCACAATCCACTCCTATCACAGCTATTCCAATTTCATCATTCTCACCACACACATCCAAATTCAGTTCCCATAGACCACCACCAACCATTACACCATTGGTTGTTCAGTATCCCCTTGAACTTGATCTACTCAAGGGGGAATTACAATCCTTCTACAATACTGAACAACCATCTGACAGATCCTTCCCATCTCTCCCAAATTTCCCTGTTCCCCTAAACATTGATACATATCTTAAATACAAGGGTGAACAGGTAGATGCCATCATTAAGGAGAAATGCAAAGGGAAGGATGACAGGGCTGCTCAGGGCATCCATTCAGCAGAGCTTAGCAAACTCAGAAGGATTGAGGATTTTGCTAAGACCCTGAGCAACTCCATGTCCTCCATGCCTCTCAGTGTTGACTTGGAAAAGGAGGTTAGGGATTCTCTTCTGGAACAGATCTTGGCAACCAAGCCATATAAAGCAACCAAAAAGCAATTTAATGGTTGGACCACACATGCACTTAGAGAAGAACTTCTCAGAATAGAAGAATTGGCCAAAGACCCCAAGGCTAAAGTCTGTACTCCTAATTTTGGCAAAGGCAGAGACCCAGTCAGAGCCTTAAAGTTTAAAAGAATGAGATAAGAGATAGTAGCTGCTAACTATGGGGAAATGAGGTCTGTCTCTAGATGGTTTGAGCTGAGGCTGGTTGAGACATACAAGAGTCTTGAAGAAAACAGAAAGAAGGATCCCATCCTGCCTAGAAAACCTGTCTATACTGATGAGCCACTGATGAAGAGACCCCAGCAGACTTTTACCTTGGACAGCTTACTTGAAACTTCTGATCTATCAACTGCTGCAAGAAGACAGTTCAAGAAACAGAAGGAAATGTCAGAAGAAGATCAGAAGAAGTTTGCTGATACATTTATCAAGGAAGGGCTCTTCAATCAGATACACTTTTTCTCTGATCCTACAACAGAGAAACTTAGGGAACTCATTGGAAGACCTCCATCACCTAACTCATCCCAAATAAAAGTTCATCTCAGCAAATCCACTGACTCAAAAATTCTAAAATGGAAAGTCAACAAAGACAACCATGAATTGACTCTGCTCAGGTCAGATGGAAGAGTTCAGAAGATCAGCATGGGAGATGCATACAGCCTATGTGCAGATGATCTTCAAACATTGCTAAATCTAGAACTTGAAAGAGATGAAGAAGACTAATTTGCTCTGAACTTTGAACTACAATTCAAAGGTCAAATCAGAGAAAGTCTGATGAGGAATAAAGATCAGTAAATAAAGCTGAGTTTTGGCATCATCTGTTCTAGGGGGAGATTGTTGGGTCTGCTGACCTGGAGAAGAACAGATGATTGGAAAGCCAAAATATGCTAACAGTTGATCCTCTCAATAAACAGTCCTTACAACATACTTCTCCCAAAAGACTGCTGACTCTAACAACTGTTCTATCCAAACAACTGCTATGACAACTGCTGATACAAAGGACTGCTGAATAAACATTGATGAAGAACAACTACTGACCAAAGGTCTGATAAAGAACAACTGCTGATCCAAGTACTGAAGACTAAAGCACTGCTGAAGCCAACAGCACTTAGGCTCCAGCAGAGGATACAAGACCATCAGAGTTTTCCTACAACAGTAGTTTATCTTCAGTGTTTACAATGTAACCGTAGTTTGTAATAGGCAGATGTTTTATGTTTGTTATTTTGTTAGAGGTCACTGTCTTAGGTGACGTCAGCCTAGGTCAACAGTGGTTTAGGCTTGTCTATAAATAGAACAGTGCTTGTACTGTTCTATTGCATCACACACACAAACATTCTCTTAGACAAACAATCACTGTGTGATCAGGCTGAGGGGGAGTACTTGTATGATTGTAATCTTTTAGATAAATGAAAGCATTCGATCAGATAACAATTACTCTCATGTTTTGATTAATAGTTTATTATTCCGCTGCACTTTCCATCTATATTCATATCAATCTTATCATTCTTAGTTAAACATAATCAAAACAATCAAACTCAGATCCTAACAATGATGTTAACCTAGGAGTTTGAAGGTCCATAGATGTGTATTATTGATATTAGGCGTTTGACCCGATTGAATGATTATGAAGGATTAATGATGATATGTTGTGTTTTATTGATTGTTTGAGGTTAGGGTATACTCTAGGATGATGCTAGAACGGTAGGATATCGTCGGACAACGTCATTATGTGATGAAATCTGGGTATTTGCTATTTAGGGTAAGTTTTGCATGATGATGTGATGTTTACATGATGGTTATGCTATTTTGGGAAAACACTTGCATTCGGGACGGCTAGGATGATGATAAATTGGGGGTTTTTGCTTGAAATGGGTGGCTTAATAGTTTAGGTTTGATATTGGGTGATTTTACATGTTTCGGATATGATTTGGAGGGTTTAACGCGCGAAAACACGTCATGAACCTGCAACAGGCGATTGGGAGCTGCAATCGCCTGCTGCAGGGGCGATTAGCCACCTAATCGCCTGATGTATTAGGCGATTAGCCTTCTACTCACCTGTTGACTCCTTCTAATCACCAGTTGACTTTTCCTAATTGCATGTTTGATTCCTAATCGCGTGTACTGCTGTCATATGTGCATTTTAACATCCCGGAACACGGTTTGACACCTAGAAACATGTTAGGAACCCCGTGACATGTCTAATAACTTGGTAACACGTGTTCGGACTTGTTTATGCGTTAATTGGGCGTTATGCTAGATAGGGTGAATGTTTGCGCATGCTAAGTGTTTAATTGCATATGTGCATGATATCTTGTATGTGGCTAACACGTGGGATGTCGGGTCACCAATGGGATGTCGGGTTTTGTCTGGTTTGGTCGGTTTAACGTTTAAACATGTTTTCAACATACACAGTCACGGTCTGGACAATTTAGGGACTGATTAGCCTTCGGGTTAGCAGTCATCACACTTATGTAAACCCATTGATAGGTCACCACTAGTAGGGACTATCACACACGTATCGAATTTCTATATTACTGAGGACACACTCTAAGGTGAGTTCACGGCCCCACTTTTTTACTGGTTTTGCTTTTGGGGGAGAAAACATGCTGGGTACTTATATTCATTAAACGTGTGTAAACTTACGTATTCGTATTCATAAAAGGTGTGTCAACTTATGTTTTCGTATTCATAAAAGGTATGTCATCTTATGTATTCGTATTCATAAAACATGTGTCATATCACTTTTTGGTATTCATAAAACCTATGATTTGCTAAGTACTCGTATTGGTAAAGCTTACAAGGTAGTCGTTGGTTACTATATGGTATTACGTACTGGTATTCTTGAATTCTTTATGTGTTGGGGTATTCTTTTGGGTTGCTATACGATTTGTTAAAGTCCCGGGGAAAACCATGAATTTGTGGTGGTTGCACAACGGGGGAAATATGGATAGATCTATTTGGGCGTGACCGGCCCCACTCGTCGACTGGAGGTCGGACGGGTGCATGTTGTCTCTTGCGGTATTCTTGTATTCTTGTATTCGGGCAGGTGTATTCATGTATTCTTGTATTCATGTATTCGTGTCCAGTAATGGTTTTCCAATCGTAGTAGTGACAGGTATTCATCTGGTTGGTATACATGTGGCCTGGTTTGGCCAAGGGTATTCTTTGAAACTTTCGGAGTCGTTTTACTTAAAAACCTGTGAACTCACCGGCATTATTTGCTAACGTTTTTAGCATGTTTGTCTCAGGTCGTTGAGGTAGCAACATTGTATAGGCGTACGGAGTCTCACGGCGTCTAGGATCCCTTTGCATTTCATTTTGAGTATTATCAGACTTTCATGTTTTGCTTTTGAGTGGTAATAAAGTTTTACGCTTCCGCAGTGATGGATTATTTATGAAAACTTAATGGTTTGCTTATGTCGTTTTTACGTATCATATAGTGTCGTTTATTGTGACCGTTGACTTAGATCCTGGTTTGTCACGCGCCTCGCGGTAAAACCTCGCACGTGGAATTTGAGGGTGTGACAAGTACATTTAAAGTTATGATAGTTTTCTTCTACAAACAGGTTATAGTATCTGTTTGTAAATAGTGTTGGAGTTTTGTTTGACAACATCTGTGAAATTTCAATAAATGTTATAAACACCAATAAAAGTAATGATTTTATTTATTTTACTATTTATAATAAATATAATAAAAACTAATTAAAAAATAAAATGCCCAAAATAATGATTACGATTTTGAATTTACTTAATGAAGTGTAAGAATTAAACTTTTTTCAATAAAAGTAAAATTCAGAATGCATATACGTAAATAATTTAATTATTTTTATTATTCTTAGTCGTATATAAAAAAAACGTTTCATCTGAAATTTACATAAAAGAGAAGTTAATCACTAATGATAATATAAAAAATGAGATTAAAACGTCACATGTTATATTTGTACAAATGTTGGTAAATAGTATTAGTGTTTTTTTTAAGTTGTAAAACATCACACGTTTCGGTTTTTTAGGTTGTAACAGAAGTAAAAGAGTTCACATTATTTATAATCAAATGAGTATAAATAAAACACTTTTTGTTCTTTAATAAAAATAATAAAAAATAATGATAATATGTAAATTTGTTGTAATATTGTTTAGTTCTTTAACAATAGTAAAATAAAGTACATCTATCATTAATGAGTGTCATATTTTGCAAGTTTTTATCTATTTCCTTTATTTGAATATAGATATTCTGCTAAAGTTATAAATTAATGAGCTTTTGTAATTATGAATTTGAAAAGACTAATATTTTTAAAACATTATTTTATTATTTTATTTTTTGTAATTGAAAAGACTAATAGTTTATTTGCCTTCTTTTGTAAGAGTCGACAAATGCAGCAATATTCGTTTGAAACAGATGTTATAAAAAGTCTATACATCTGAAACCATTCTACTAAACACAAATTCGCTTGAAACAGATGTTATAAAAATTAGCAAAAAAGTAATTATTACGATTTTGAATTTTTTGTTTTAATATTATATTATTATTATTATTATTATTATTATTATTATTATTATTATTATTATTATTGATGTTGTAATTGTCTTTCGTTATATAAAAAATAAATAAAAACTCCAAAAGTAAGTTTCAACGTTAGATTTAATTAAAATCAAACTGACAAAGTTGAAAATCAACTTTACGCAATATTCATTTACCATCTTTAAAGATAGAAAAATCCGTAATATTCTTTTAACTATTCTCACATACATGTTTCCATCCCATATTCTGTTGCGTTTATTTTAGTTTCTATAATAAATATAATAAAAACTAATTAAAAAATAAAATGCCCCAAAATAATGATTACGATTCTGAATTTTCTTACTGAGGTGTAAGGATTAAACTTTTTTCAATAAATGTTAAATTGACAATTTTTATACTTAAATAATTTAATTATATTTATTATTCTTAGTCGTATATATAAAAAATACGTTTCATGTCAAATTTAAATAAAACAGAAGTTAAACACTAATTATAATATAAAAAATTAGATTAAAACATCACATGTTATGTTTGAACAAATGTTGGTAAATAGTATTAGTGGTTTGGCACTAAATTTAGATTGTTAAATAAAAAAAATATATGAAAAGTTGTTTCATTTTAAAATAGAATATGAAGAGTTGTTTTACAAATATTAAGATTTTATTTATCAATTTGAAAATATTTCTTTTTTTTAACTTTATAATGATACTTTAATAACAACTTTAATTGTGTCATAAAAGATGTTCTTACGTTGAGTTGTTTTACAGTTTTTCCCTTCTACAGTTTTTGATATAACGTTTTTTCCTTTTACAGATTTTAGTGACAACATATTTTATAAAAGACGTCAAAATATTAAATATGATTTTGAAGTTACTTTATTAACATTTTTATTTTATTATTATTGTTTTTTTTGTTATAAAATGTATTTTCATTTTTTTAATTTATGACATAAGTAAAAGAGTTCATATCATTTATAAATTCAAATGAGTATAAATTAAATACTTTTTGTTTTGTAATAAATAAAAATAATAAAAATAATGAAAACCAACTTTACGAATAGTTAGTCTACTCACCCTATAAAAAAGGATGAATTCCCAATATTCATTTTCAATCTCTAAACATTCGTTTAAGTATTCTCACATATATCTTTCCATCACATATGCATACTGATTTTACTTTCAAATATCTTTGCACAAAGTTTCTAAAGATTCTTACAATCAAAGGAAAATAGAATTAATGTTTTTCAATGATTCATAGAATTAAAGGAAAACATCAATTCCTCATTTATATTGTATCCTGCACCTCCAGTTCCTTATTTTCAATTTTTAGGTCTTTTAGAACTGGATGACATTTAAATACGAGCTGTTATCGTTTTCTGCTTTTCTAGAAAATGGTTTTTAACGTTTTAAAATGATGAAGACCTGTGGAATCTTGAAGTAATCAAAGTGGCTCAAAACTGCTTGAGCATCATATTTTGTAGACGATCTTGATATATAATCATGTTATTGCTACCAAAGTATCAACTTAACGATGGATGGCCTCATCAATTCCTTTGAAAGAGAAGAAGAAAAGATTGAATGAACTGTTGAAAATTTACAGATTAATTAGTGAAATGTATTTGATAATATTATTGCTCTAAATATATTGAAATTTTTTGGATATTTTTTCCTGTCATTATATGATGATGATATATATTTATTTTATAATAAATAGAAATTTGAATATAATACAACTGATTAGTTATATCAATATAGTCTACTGTTAAAATTAACAGATAATATACTTATTAATAAACTAAAAATATAAATGTTAATGATATTTCATGTCACACCCTCAAATTCCACGTGAGGGGTTTTACCGCGAAGCGCGTGACAAACCAAGATCCAAGTCAACGGTCACAGCAAACGACAACTATATGATACGAAAAACAACGTAAACTACCCATTGAGTTTTCAAAAATCTAACCATCGCTGCGGAAGCGTAAAACTTTATTACAAACCGGAAGTAAAACATAAAAGTCTGAAAGTACTAAATGACATGCTAGTGAATCCTAGACGTCGTGAGACTCCGTGCGCCTAGACTCGATGCTGCTGTCACACCCCAACCGATGGCGGAATACATCGGGGCGAGACTTCTAGTAGATTGTTCAAAGACTTCATGACACTAGAATTCGTGAAAATATAATTTAAGGATAAAATTTCATTCATAGCATAATCATTGTCTAAAAAGATAACATAATACAAATTGTTTCATGAAAAGAAAAATAGAACATCAAAATATAGAACTTAAACTAGCGTGAGTTTCTAGTCTAATCTTAAGTAGTTATTCTTGAAAATCCTGCATTAAACATTTCCTGCAACATGTATAAAATATCCGTCAACACATAAAGCATTGGTGAGCATACTAGTTTTGAGTCTAAGTACATAGTATAAGAAAGTCTACTCGAATCATCATGTTATAGGCATATGCACGTAGAACCATACAAATGGCAACAACACTCGATAACACAAAAGACTTATGCTTATCATGACCTATAAAGGGGCGGTGTGTCAACCTATAGCGCTATACATGTAAGGTGGGTTGTTGGCTAATCGTACATTTGTATGTAAGACTTAGAATTCTAGCATGGCATGACATATAAGCATTTAGATTGAGCATAATAGTTTTAAGAGTATGAAATCGTTTAAGTTTTGATAGTGATACATGTTGAGCCCCAAAGAATAAAGAATAAAAAGGGGGACAAGTATGAACTCACCTTTGGGTGCGTTTGATAGAGTTCCAAAAAGGTAAGTCTTGGTAGGTTTAGCTTTAGCCTTGGTTATCTAGAATTAAAGAATAAAGGGTCTTAGGTTCGGGTTTAGATTATAGATTCATGAGACTCATGCAAGCCTTTTAGGCAAACCAAGCACAAATTGCCTCTAGGGCAATCCGGATGGTCATGAGATTAAGTTAGACCAAGCACAAAACCATCATAGATGATTTGGATGGTATAAAGTTAGGAATGTGAATCCATTTGATAGGTTCATGTCATAACCACTTCGCTTATGGAATAAACGTGGGTTTTGGACACGGGATTTCCCCTTTCTAGTGTGGATAAATCCGTAGCACAAGAAGGGTCAAGAGAGTTGGTAAGGTAGGGTGTAACCACAAACCTTCCAAAGATTAATAATAAACTAGTAAGATAGAAACTTGAAAGTATATGTTTATATTATTATATAGTATAATTCAGAAAAAAACCACCTTTGGAACCTCTTTTAGGTGCTCTACCCTTATCACACTTTTGTGGATAATTATGGGGAAGATCCTAGAGGTTTCTCCAAGGAGTTTTGAGTAGAAAGAAGAAGAAAAACAGAAAATAAAGTGGAGGTTTAGGCTCAAGAACTTACTGTTATGAATCAGGAAGTTCTTTGAGAAAACCTTGAATATTTGAGAGTATTTGTGAGAGATGAGAGATGAACAAAGGATTAAGAAGTGGGGAGGAGGTGTATTTATAAGTGGGTTAAGGTGGTAGATTATTAAATAGAGTTATTAGGGTGGTTGGGAGGAGATTAATGGGGATTAAGTTTATTGTTATTATAGTTGATCCAAGCTGTTTGCTGCTGCTCTCGAGTATCAACAGAGATGGACAAAAAACAAAAGACAACTTTATGTTGTTATGTTTTGTGTAGTGGACATAGAAGTCACACTAAAGTGACGTTTTTTATTTATACATTTTTTTATGAAAGTCTTATTATTATAAACATATATTTTGTTTAAAAAAATATTTAAATAAATATATATTAGGATCTTAACTAAATGAGTTAATTGTTATAACGCCTAAATTGATTAGGATAAATTATAACGACGACTCGTCATGAATAGGTAGGAGTAACATAAAAGAAAACGAATAAAGGCGAGCTTGGAATTTGTTTAAGTATAGAATTAAGAATATATGCAAAACTAAAAATCACGCGATTTTACATAAAGTTTGCGTCATATAGAATTTATAGAATAATGAAATAGATTAAGATTAAATGCAAGTGACAAAATACCTTTCCATTGATCATAAGCTCAGGATTACAAAGGTGTAAAATGACAAGATACAAGAATACAAGGACTAGAATTGAAAATACGAAAAATACGAATGTTACAGTCTCCCCCACTTTAGGAAATTTCGTCTCGAAATTTATTCAAGTGGTTTGACTGAAAAGATGTGGGTACTTTTTCTTCATTGGTTCTTCATGTTCCCAAGTGAATTCGGGTCCATTCTTCGATTCCCAATGAACTTTAACTAGCGGAATACGTTTTCGTTTGAGTTGTTTGACTTCACGATCCGTTATTTCCACTAGTTTTTCGACGAAATGCATAGTCTCGTCAATTCGTACGTCATCAAGAGGAATGTGTATGTTCCCTTCGGCTAGGCACTTCTTCAAATTTGAAACATGAAAGGTGGGATGGACATTGTTGAGTTCTTGGGGTAACTCAAGCTTGTAAGCCACTTTCCCAATTCGCTCAATGATTTTGAATGGTCCAACATACCGTGGAGATAACTTTCCTTTCTTTCCAAATCTGACTACTCCCTTCCAAGGAGACACCTTGAGTAGTACTTGATCACCGATATTAAATTCATGGGGCTTTCACCGTTTATCAGCATAGCTTTTCTGTCGTCTTCGAGCAGCTAAAAGATTATCACGGATCTGGATGATTTTGTTGGTCGTTTCTTGGATGATTTCGGGACCAGTGATTTGTGCTTCACCAATCTCGTGCCAACATATAGGAGAACGACACTTTCGACCATAGAGAGCTTCGAATGGAGCCATTTGGATGCTGGTATGGTAACTGTTATTGTACGAGAACTCGACCAATGGTAGATGAGCATCCCAGTTTCCACCAAAGTCGATTACACAAGATCGAAGCATATCCTCAAGAGTCTGGATCGTACGTTCAGTTTGACCATCAGATTGAGGATGAAAAGCTGTACTAAGATTAAGTTGTGTTCCCATGGCAGCCTGAAATGTTTCCCAAAGACGGGAGGTGAATCGACCATCACGGTCTGAGATGATGTCAAGAGGAATACCATGAAGACAAATGATTTCCTTGGTGTAGATATGGGCTAACTTCTCAACTTTGTAATCTTCACGAATGGGAAGGAAGTGAGCTGACTTGGTTAAACGATCAATGATTACCCAAATACTATCATGACCAGATGATTTTCGAGGAAGCTTGGTAATGAAATCCATAGCAATGCTTTCCCATTTCCACATGGGGACTTCGGGCTGTTCAACCAAACCCGACGGTCGTTGGTGCTCGGCTTTTACTTTGGAGCAAGTGAGACATTTGGACACAAAGAGAGCAATGTCCTTTTTCATACCGGGCCACCAATAATTGCGACGGAGATCTTGATACATTTTATCTGCACCGGGATGAATAGAGTATCGGGATTTATGCGCTTCATTCATTATAAGAGTACGAAGGTCATTACGACTGGGAACCCAAATATGATCAAGATAATAAACAATCCCATCTGCCTTAGATTCCAAGTGTAACTCGGCACCACAAGACATTTCTTCATATAGAGTATTTTCATTGACCGATGTATGCTGAGCGTATCGAATACGATTGAAGAGATCATTTTGGAATTGGGAGCTACGAAGACGGTCGATTTCTCGGATGTCGCATAGAACTGCATGGCTTTTTCGACTAAGAGCATCGGCTACTACATTCGCTTTACCAGGATGATAGCGAATTTCGCAGTCGTAGTCGTTTAACAATTCGACCCATCGTCGTTGTCGCATGTTAAGATCTTTTTGATTAAAAATGTGTTGGAGGATTTTGTGGTCGGTAAAAACAACACATTTTGTACCATAGAGGTAATGTCTCCAAATTTTTAACGCAAAAACCACGGCACCAAGTTCGAGATCGTGAGTGGTGTAGTTCTTCTCGTGGATTTTGAGTTGCCTTGATGCATAGGCGATGAATTTGCCTCGTTGCATAAGAACACAACCAAGACCTTGATTCGATGCATCACAATAAACCACGAAATCATCATTCCCCTCGGGAAGAGCTAGAATAGGAGCATCACAAAGCATAGACTTGAGGGTTTCAAAGGCTTCTTCTTGCTTAGGACCCCAAATGAAAGGTTGGGATTTTTGAGTCAAAGCGGTGAGAGGTGTAGCAATTTTGGAAAAGTTGGAGATGAACCGACGGTAGTAACCCGCCAATCCTAGAAAGGAACGAACTTCGGTAGGAGATTTTGGTGCAATCCAATTTTTAACGGCTTCAATTTTGGCAGGATCAACATGAATACCCCTATCGTTCACAATATGCCCAAGGAATTGAACTTCTTTTAACCAAAATTCACATTTAGAGAACATGGCATAAAGTCGTTCGGCACGTAGGAGTTCTAGAATCAAACGGAGATGTCGTTTATGGTCGTCTTCGTATTTGGAATAGATCAAGATGTCATCAATGAAGACAATCACAAAAAGATCCAAATAAGGTTTACACATTCAATTCATTAGATCCATGAATACTGCGGGTGCATTGGTTAAACCGAAAGGCATCACCATGAACTCGTAGTGACCATATCTTGTGCGAAAGGCGGTTTTTGGAATATCTTCTTCGTGGATTTGAAGTTGATGGTATCCCGAACGAAGATCGATTTTTGAGAAACAAGTAGCTCCTTGGTGCTGGTCAAAGAGATCATCAATGCGTGGAAGAGGGTATCGGTTTTTGACAGTAAGCTTGTTAAGCTCACGATAATCGATGCACATACGGAAATATCGGTCTTTCTTTTTGACAAATAAAACAGGAGCACCCCATGGAGAAGTACTCGGGCGTATGAAGCCTTTTTCGAGCAGTTCTTGGAGTTGACTAGCAAGTTCTTGCATCTCGGAAGGTGCAAGACGATATGGAGCTTTTGCAATAGGTGTAGCACCAGGTATGAGGTCAATACGAAATTCAACAGAACGAGCGGGAGGAAGACCGGGTAGATCTTCGGGAAAGACCCCGGGAAAGTCACAAATGACAGGTATGTCTTTTATGCCTTTTTCCTTGTCTTTGGTTGTTACCACATGAGCCAAGAATGCAACATATTCCTTACGGAGATACTTTCGAGCTTTGGTACAAGACATGAGCTTGAGTCCTTTGGAGGCTTTTTCACCAAAGATTTGTAAAGTGTCACCGCTAGGAAGCGGTATACGGATAAATTTTTCAAAACAAACAACTTCGGCATGATGTTTTGCAAGCCAATCCATGCCTACTATGATGTCAAAACTTCCCAATTGCATAGGATTTAGATCTATGGAAAAATCATGGTCATTAAGATTTAAGGTGCAGTTTTTGATAATGAAATGAATAGAGATGGGTTCACCATTTGCGACTTCAACGGTGAATGGTTCCGATAATTTAGATCGTGCACAAGCAAGTAAGGGCTCAAATTCTAGAGACACAAAGCTCTTATCCGCACCAGTATCAAAGAGTATAGAAACATAAGATCCATTAACAAGGAACGTACCGTTCACAACATCATTCTCGTTTTGAGCTTGGGCCGCATTGAGGTTGAAAGCGCGACCCCTTGGTGGTTGATTTTGAGCCAGAGCTTGAGCTTGAGCTTGGTTGTTGCGGGTACATTGAGGAGCAAAATGATTAGGATCACCACACTTGAAACATGCACGCCCATTGTCGATGGCTAGAGGAGGTTGGTTAGCAGCTCGGGGTTGTTGACAACTTGAGGTTGGTTGTTTTGGGTTCTAGGGGCATCCTTGCAGTTTTGGACAAGGTGTCCATAGTGGTTACAATTGGTGCATAGACGACAAGCTGAATTAGTTGGGTGGTGAAAAGGGCATATGGCACATTTTGGGTGTACTCCGGTATTAGTTTCTTGGCAGGCACTTGGTTAAGAGGAGTTGGTGCTTGAGATTCGGTGGATGGAATGGTAACAACATAGTTTTGGTTTCGGGATTTGCGTTTGCGGTTATTGCTATGGGTTGATGGGGTTTTGGCTTCCTTTGGTTTGTCGGTGGGAATGGTGGTGGTTTGATTGACGGTTTTGGTGGTGTTTGGGATAGTTAAGGTTCCATCTTTCACTTGGTTATCCGAGATTTTGGAAGCTAAACGAATGGCTTTTTCTAGGGTGGTGGGTTCGGCTCCTTCAACGATATCACGAACACTCGTTGGCAGGCCTTTGAGATACTTAGCTATGATTCTCTTAGTGGTGTTGAATTGGTGAGGTACAAGGACAAGGAGTTTCTTGAAACGATTGGTATATGTTGGGTTATCACCACTGTTTTTCTTGAGTTTCCAAAACGCATCTTCGAGTCGCTCAATCTCTTGGGCAGGGCAGAACTCTTCAATCATGAGTTGCTTGAGTTCCTCCCACAGTAGAGCTAAAGCGACTTTGTTTCCACAGGTGACTCTCTCGCTTTTCCACCACTCGAGTTCCCTTGATTTGAAGACACTAGTGGCGTGACGAGTGCGGAGATCGTCAGGGCATTTGCTATTGAAGAAGATTAGCTCGATGTGGTCGAACCATTCGAGCATAGCGGTAGCACCATCGTTTCCCGTGAAAGAGTCGGGTTGATGTAGGTTAAATTGCTTAAAGGTGAAGGAGGTAGTTTTGGAGGATTCGGCTTTTGAGTCAACAGAACCATGTGGGCTTGCGGATGCTTGGATTTTGCTAACCACTTCGGGTATAACCTTGGCCATTTGCTTGGCCATGAAAGAGAGCATTTTCTTGTTGGTGCTTTGTTTTGAGCTTCTTCGGTTTGACATGGAAGACATCTAAAGGATAAACAAAAAGGGATTGTGAGCTTTGATCAATGGTTTATTAGTATAAATATTGCATTTTGTCTTTGTTTTTAGAAGTGAATTAAGCATACAAAGCACATAGTGTCAAATAGTTCAAGTAGCATATAGTTTCACATTGTGTATAAAGCATAACACATAAGTATAAGCAAGTATAGTGCATTGGACAATATAAAGGAGCTTGATTAATGTTGGTTTGCGATTATTAGTATTGTTTGGAGATTGCTAGAGTACTAGAGATGCGAGTCTTCAGAGCCTTTGCGAGTAGTAAAAAAATTAAATCGAATATATGTAGTGAAAACATAGCATGAAAACATCATTGAAAATAATATTAACATAAAATGAGGGGCTTGTTTTAAGCAAGCCATTGGAGTGTTCCGGAACGGAACTAAGACTAACCAAAGTGGTTCGAATTTACCTTTGAGTTTGAAAACATGCTTTGGCCTAATAGGTGGAAATACTCTCGCCGAACTTGCGGTTAACGGTATTCACCCTTCCAGTTATGTAAGACCCTAACCCGTAATCACGCAATCAACACCTAATCATACGGGTTTTGAACTTAATTAAAACCACTCCCGATTAAAACTTAGATATTTAAGAAAAACTTAAATTATTGTTATAAATACTTTTTTATTTCTACACTTTAACTATTACAACATATGATGATATTTCGCAATTTCACGGGAGACTCTTGAATTCTATTGCGGAAGCTTGATGAGTGTTCGGGCGTGTTCGGTTCTTCTCACGACTTGATCCTTGCTCTGGGATGTCCATCAAATGTTTACCTAGCACCACCACACAAAGAATGGTTAGTGGGTTGTCAATAATACATTTAAACTAATATGAGAGTCGTTACACGTTGAAACGGAACGAACAAGGCCAAACAGCCCTATCTTAGGAGTACAAACTGCTGCAACTTATGCGCAGCAGCTGTTCGGATCACCTTTACCCCTTCTAAAACCCAAAAGCCGACATCGACTTTCAAATAAGAATTGTTCTACGCTCCGAGAGCTTTCCAGGCATATAAAGAACACCTCCTAACGATTTTTCTACGATTTTATATGCAAATTTTAAACATCGTGTCATCATGTTGTTCTCTGTGAGCGGCCGCGCGATCTCTGTGAGTGGCCGCTCACAGCTTCTGATGTAATTTTGGTGGTTTTGAAGCATGGGAATCATGTCGCAACCGCATTTGATGATTCCCGAAGCATAAGTATTGACTTGCCGACTAAATAAACCTTTGTTTGACTGAAATTATAGTTCGGTTCATGATGTTATGACCCGGTTCAAAGTTTTAAGTGTTTATGGCGACTTTTACCCCATTTGACCCATTTAGACATTTAACTAAACCAAAACACCATTTGACCACGTGCAACACATCTAGTTTATATTGTCAGGTCATTAGACACTTGATCAACTAAAATGTGTGTCTGATTTGTTCATTATGATTCCGATTATTAGATTTATCCTTTAGTAAATCTTTATAAATTCCCAAAATGCCCCTCCTAGCCAAATCTTTCGATTTAGCCATTCGTGGCGACACTTCTTGGTTCAAACCCATTGCTTTTGACTCATTGACTTGTTTAAAAACCTCTAAGTCCTTCCGGATTTAGATTTTCACCCTTTCTAAGGTTTTCACTTGTTTAGTAAATTAGAAGCGCATTAGCGCGTATTATACATAGTTATGGAAATAACTTACTTGATTTGCACCCACACTTCATGTGGGTAGTTTTAGTACCCATTTTGCTTTGCACGAAGGCGTTTAATTAGCTACGGACTTACCGGGTGGCCTTGAACCATATCCGTACCTTGTTTCTATCCTCCATAATTTTTAGCATCAAGCCTGCATGCACAAGTACATTTACCTGCGTGCTTTCTAGATAGACACATTAATTTCTCGGAAGTCAAAGGATAATACTTTGCCATTTGATCCGCTTAAGCTCGTGAATCTTAATGCTTGGAATACAAGCATCAAGTGTTGGACTCAAATGATGAGGACTTCACCATTTGACCCGTTTAGACCCATAGTTCAAGTTACTATCTTACACAAGTTTTTTTTACCTATGGTTCAAGTGACACAACTTGACCCATTTAACATCATGCTTAATGATTTCATTCAATTGATTCCATTTGGATTAAAACATCATTTCTCACATACCTTCTTAATTGACCCGTTTGATGAATTTCACCATTCGGTCATAACTCATTGTCTCGATTAAGGTCGTAAACCACGTTTTGTTTTGAGTGCACATAAGGCAACTCATTTAATGCATTCCACCCCTTGGGATTTACCATTATCACGTATACTAGATTTGAGATGAATGTATACAACAATTAAGCTATGTTATAGTCTAGTGGTGTAAGTACAACTTACCTCATATCCATTCTTGCTTCCATACGCATTGCTTGCATCCGTTTAACCCGTTTGCATCCCTAGTTCTTGTACCTACTTAGGGATATGTCAAACTTGATTATTAGAATACATAACATGGAATTAATTCACTATCCATAAATCATGTATTCATTACCCATTTATAGCTAAATCCATAGCCATTTTCTTATATAGAAAATGCAATTAACTTGGCTTATTACAAACCAATATCACATATGATTGATAGCTCTTACATGATTCTAACTTCATAGTTTCACTAGTGTTCACCAATTTGGCATTTAATCAAACACTTGGTGTGCACCCACCAATTTGTTTAGTTTTAATGCTCAAGATTAGCCAAAATTAACCATTTGTCTAATCATCATCATAATACATTATTTAGACCATTTTGCCTAAATTCCTCATTACAACAACTCCTAAGAGTTAACTAAATCATTAAACATAGAGGGTTTCAACCTAGAGGTTAAACCCAAATTTTCACATACTCACATAGCCATATGACTAGAATCAAACATACATGTAGAATGTGATTCGTAAGCAATTTAGGTATGATTGAGGCTCCCTAAAGCTAGAGAAACCTCCAACAACTTATAATCTCACGTTTTTGACAAAACCCTAGATTTTCACCGTGATCAAAAACGAATTTAACATTAGTTTCTACCAAATAAAAGGTACCTTGATGTCTATTAAGCCTTATATGAGTCGTTTCTTGCTAAAGCATCTAAAAGCCCCTTGTTTTGGCTTGGATTTGACATTGTTCTTGAGTTTTAGGTCTTGGTTGGTGTAGGAGAATGATCTCCTGATCATTCATACGGCATACACACATAATGTGTGTGTTTTATTGTTTTTTTTTATATATAAAACCCACTTAGACATATTGGCAACTATGGCCCCTCAAGTTTAGTCTCGAGTTTGCTTCTAGATAATTACTCTAACTAGATTAGTCTCTGGTAAAAGGGTTTAGCCTCGTTTTATTCGGTGGTTAAAAAAACATCCACCATTAAACTCGCTTTGTTATTTTATCGATTACGCCTAATAGCGTATTTAGGCGAAACGAGAGTTTGGGGTGTTACAACTCTACCCCCTTAAAGAGGTTTCGTCCTCGAAACCTTTCTCTTGTATTTGCTTGGGTTACCCTAAAGTACTTTTTTCTCTAAACCGATTTGAGCACCGCCCGTTCCTTACCAATCTATTGTATAAGAAATTAGTACTATATACTTAAGGCGATTATCCCTTTGTTCGACTTCACACCTTTCGATTGTTATATGAAAGCCTTAGAATTCATAATATTACCTGAGTTATTCTATCATTTCGGTTAACTTGGGGCATATGTACATACATACCCATACTAGGCATTTTAGCTACTTATGTTTCTCATAGCCCTTCCTTAGAACCGTAGACTATTCCCCGTCTACTATTATCCCGAAGGATGTAATGGTTTAAGGGTCCATTCTATCATGCACCTTAGGGCATCTACTGTGATACTCAATTGTAGTATGCATATATATACATGTCTATGTATCTATTAACAACTAGTAATTTGTCTTGGTTTCCAAGACTAACCCGGCTTTTTAACATAGCCGTTTTCTAGCCCCTTGCATTCATCCCCGAATCCAACTCTCATTTCCTTTTGGTTTGCTAGAATGTTATAAACAAACCTTGCTTTACATTAACATTTTCCTTTCTTTGGGTAATCCTTATTTTAAGAATTTGGCATTTATTTGGTTTACCCAAGTTCCCGTTTTGCTAACTCGATTGGTGGTCACTGCCCCAACCGACCCGTTTAAAGACTTTTGAGTTTTAGATTTCAAATCGTTTATATATTTAGAACGCTTAGTTTCTAAAAGTCCTCTTTCTGATTACCGATCTCAATATAAATTGAGGTCGGTTTCCTTTTCATAAAACTTGGTGTTGATTCGTCATTACAACGTATTGTATCGATTAATCTCTTATTATCCTGATTTTCATTAGATTGTACCGATTATATAATCCAATGTTTTCACAGTTTACACGAGGTTGAATGATTTACTGGCCTATCACGGCCCCAACCCGTTGTTTTAGGTCATTAATCTGAAGATCCACAACTTACCCGAATGTGATTATCACTCAACCCTTGATTAAGGTTCAAGTCCCTCTTTACGAATTTAACCTTCTATAAAAGTCCGAGTTTAATTATGACTTAACCTTGATTAAGGTCCAAGTCTGTTTTCAAGCTAAATCTGTTTATGGCTCAACCTTGATTAAGGTTCAAGTCTATTTCCAAACTGAATCTCTTTATGACTAAACCTTGATTAAGGTTCAAGTCAATCTTTGTATCAACCCAGAATAACTTGTATCGTATATTGCCCGTTTTGCTAGCCCAGCGTATAAGCTGGTGCCTCGCTCAAGGTCTTGCATGGTTCGCATCCCTGCCATGTTAGACAGTGGACTACGTCCAAACGCTCCAGTTTGTTGTCCTCTTTGCTAGCCCAGCATATTCTAGCTGGTGCCTTGCTCAAGGTCTTGCATGGATCGCATCCCTGCCGTGTTAAATAGTGGACTACGTCCAAAATCCCCCCGGCACCTCACACTTACTAAGCCTTTGTTACATAGGTTGTATATGTATTAATCATAAGAAACCCATGGTATCATATGTTTAACACTTACCTGGCCAGGGTAAGTAATTCACATATGGTACACACAGACTTATTATAATTAAGAAACCCCTATTTTATTTGGTAAAACCCCATTTTTTATATATTTATTGGATATTTGGTTTTACCTTTACTCATTTTAAACCAACGATGTGTTTTCGTTCCATAAAACTTTATGTGATCATATTCATTGATGCGACCACTACACGACTCTGGTATTCCTTACGTTTTAAACATTAAATAGGATGATTATCCTCATTCCTGGTTTCCGTGTTTAGATTTGCCTTTGTGCATTGGTTCTTCACTATTGTGAATAATGCACATTTCCAACTTAGTTTCACTTGAGAATTTGTACTCTAAATGTGAATTCTTGTCTAGTTTTCCCAAGTCTTATGTTGCTGTATGCAACTATCATTCATCGAGTGAAAGTTGCACACTGCTAAGCATGACATGGTTTCGAGCGTGTACCTATTGATACTTGCTCCTGTGTTCCCTTTCGTTACCGATCCATTAGAGAGAGTAGTTACTTGACTTGGTCCTTAGCGAGCATGCTATCTGCCGTGCTCCCGAACCCTCCACCACTTCGTTGGGTGAATCATTCGATCCCATCTTGATCGAATTAAGATATTCTCATCCTCTGTTACATTTACAATTTCAATTGATTAGTAACATGTCATCTCAGTGTTAGTATGCATCATTGCAAAAGTAATATTAGAATTCTTGTTATACAAGAATTTCGTTACCCAATTAAATCTTTGGATAGGCTTCATGCCACCCAACAATTTCCTTACCAAGCTTTTGAGATAGCGTGAATCCGTACGATATCACTATTGATTACCTATAACAATTTCCGATCAAACCGGATGTTTATTATAGATATTACTTACAGGATTCCTTGATCAAGCCTCGAACCGAACACCCTTCAACACTTGAGCGCACGGTTTGAGTCCAAGTATCCTTCTCGACACTCGGATCCCTCAAACCAATGGCTCAGATACCACTTGTAAGACCCTAACCCGTAATCACGCAATCAACGCCTAATCATACGGATTTTGAACTTACTTAAAACCACTCCCGATTAAAACTTAGATATTTAAGAAAAACTTAAATTATCGTGACAAATACTTTTTTATTTCTACATTTTAACTATTACAACATATGATGATATTTCGCAATTTCACGGGAGATTCTTGAATTCTATTGCGGAAGCTTGATGAGTGTTCGGGCGTGTTTGGTTCTTCTCGCGACTTGATCCTTGCTCTGGGACGTCGATCAAATGTTTACCTAGCACCACCACACAAAGAATGGTTAGTGGGTTGTCAATAATACATTTAAACTAGTATGAGAGTCGTTACACGTTGAAACGGAACGTACCAGGCCAAACAGCCCTATCTTAGGAGTACAAACTGTTGCAACTTATGCGCAGCAGATGTTCGGATCGCGCTTACCCTTCTAAAACCCAAAATCCGACATCGACTTTTGATGTGCTCAAAGTGGTTTAGTAAAAACTAACTAAATTAACCTAAACTAGACACTCTAAGTTTTAAATTTATAACCTAAGACTCTCTAAACCTAAACCACACAACCGGCAAGTGTACCGGTCAGTGCAGTATAGCTAAAGTAAGTCCGAGTATCGAACCCACGAGACTCTACTAGAAAACGTAAACTAGACTCGATTACTTATCTACAAACTGACTTAACAATGTTTTATTACTTAAAGGGGGGTTTTCTAACAAACTAATTGCAAATAAATAAATAAAACTTAAATAATTAAAGACACTAACTGGGAACTAGAATTCGGATCAGGTGATGGGAAGGCACTACCTAGGCTAGAATCCTACACATGAATGATAAATTTCTAATGGCTATAGAACTGGTGTGGAACCGGGATCTTAAAATACTAAACATCAAGAATAAACTAGACACCCTCGACCCTTCTCAAGGGGAAACCCTAGAATATTGTTGTGCTGTTAAACCACCGGTTGAGAGGTTACCCTCACAGGCTTACCTACTCGAATCTTAAAGTACCCGCTAGACAATCTACCTCACAGCGCGAAAGTCACAATACACCCGAAAGTGCAAGGGGTAACTACAATATTTCTGATAAGACTTGGCCTACAAGGAATGCTAGGGAAACTAGGAAGATCTTCTCACAAAGCCTCTAGAACTAGCAATTTAACACCCTAGACAGACCAACAATCTCGCACCTCACAGCTATTGAGAATTGGTAGAATACTTAGAATCATCTAACTAACAATTACAACTCCTATGGATAACCTGCAGAAATTAACCATAAACTAGTTGCTAACACCCAGTCCGCAACCTAACCCGCATTCATACATGAAAGACATTCACAAAAACGCAAGTGGAGTTTATAAAAATTAATTAAACAAAACTAAATACGCATACACACCAAACCAGAAAATAAAAAGTTCTTTACTTTAAAATTCAACCCACAACCAAAAGTTCCAAAACCAAAAGAAAATAAATCATTCAAGTGCAATCATCTTTAACCTAGGTAGCACCAAGGTTTAGCCAATAAAAGTCATGAAAGAATCAAAACAATAGAAACAGATAATATTCATGGCGTTCACAACGGGTTTGAATAAATAAATAATGAATAAATAGATTAGAACCGACCCGTGCTGGCACATATGCCTCAACCCTTTGATCCCTTTCTCTTGATTCCTTTGAGGCTGCCCTCCTCCTCTCTGTGATATCCCTCCTTCAAACCAATTAGCGGCCCCCCAAGAATCCTAATGTGCGCCGCTTTCAGCCAATTCCCCTCAAATCCTATTCGCTACCTCCTATAGAATATTATTCTTTTCCTCCAATGCCTTAATAAAATACCCAACCAAAGTTGGGCTTGGGTCTTCCAAACGTGACTCCAAAGTCATGGAAGTTTACATTATTATTATTATTATTATTATTATTATTATTATTATTATTATTATTATTATTATTACTACTCGGCTCTTTAGACTCGGGTGTTCTTGACTTGATCAAAGTTGCTCATTTACGCTCCAACGTCCACACGAACACCTACCAAAATATAAAATAAATACATAAGTACCAAAAATTACGCAAAACTAATAAAAAACTATAAAATCCTATACTAAATAAAATAGACCGGTACAAGCCTAAAACTAGTAAAAACACTATCTAAACGACTCGAAAACTATACAAACTTTACACTGGAAATAGATGTATTTTACAATACATCAAATATCCCCACACTTATCTTTTTTTCGTCCCTGAAAAAGAATTATGCTATGGAATCACAGTTAGGTTTACATCCAGTTTCAAAACATAGGTTACTTAATTAATAATCTACTAACGTGTTGATTGCGATTGCAGGTATACTGATCCTCTTAAACCCACACCGGTTTCCAAGCCCCTTTTTATTTATGTTAAGTTCATGTTGATTAGTCTATCTAGGGTCTCACTCGAAGGAAGCCACAGTTCCTCCTAATCCCGCCTCAAGCTTATGAAGCTAAAGGAACGACCAATTGACCATTTCCCAACCGTCTTATGTAGAAAACCAAGAGAATTTAAAATCACTTTTTTTTTCTGCATACTTAACTCAGAGGGTGTGACCAATCCAAGTCGCTATCCCAGTGGCCAGGCACCTTAAGCTTCAGCATTTTTTTTTTTTTTAATCTCAGCATACTTAACTCAGAGGGTGTGACCAATCCAAGTCGCTATCCCAGTGGCCAGGCACCTTAAGCTTCAGCATTTTTGCTTTGATTTCTAATTTTTTTTTTTTACGCAATTAGAAATTCTAACGGTTTTCTACTTATAACGGTGCTTCTTATACTATTTTTGGCGGTTTCGGTCTCCCCGTTTCTCCTAGATGAGAACTCACAAAATAGGCTAACATAATTAATTTATTACTTTTCAAAGGAAACCTTTCTACCGGCCGAGCCTACCCACATATCCCAAATCAGACACGTTTTCAATCAATTTTAATCTCTTATTATACATACTATTTGAAAACCAGACACCTAACTTTACCTATCATTTTCCATATTTTATATAATGCAAACTTCAAAATCAGGGACTTTTTTTTTTTTTTTTTTGAACTAAAAACGACTCTATATACAGACTAGACGACAGTTTCCATCCCCACACTTAAACTCTACATTGCCCTCAATGTAGGAATCGAAAACGACTCAAAACAAAAAATAAATTCCGAATACAAAAATAAAAAGATAAGGGCAAATTGGAAAGGACTTAGCTGGTTAAATTTTTCTTCGTAAGCTCTAATGCTCTAGTCCAATCCAGCTCGATCGTATAGCATTTTGGTCGCGATCGGCTCTGACACAATGATAAACTCTCGGGTTTGCCTTGATAAATGATAACAGCTTCGGAATCACCCGAATGGAGATTGAGTACGGGTGGTGCAATCCAAACCTGCGCAAAACGAAACAAACAAAACCCGAGCATAATTCCGAACCACACAAAAATAAAAAGACTCAAACTACTAACTTAGACTCATAATATAACAACAAACAAGAAGACGTACCTGCTTGGCAAAATGGCGGTGAATGGTGGTAGAACCAAATGGGTAGAAAGAAAAAAATACGATTCTCGCTCAACGTGAGGGACACTGGTGATCACAACACGCGTTGCTAACGAGAAAAAAAATATATAACTTTCCGGGGTAATAGCTGGTCGCATGAGGCGAACAGGTCAGCCCAGACTCCTCGCGTTACGTGAAAAGTCTTTTTTCACAGAAAGTTAATTATTATTATTTTTTTTTTAGGAAAATTCTCTTATTACCCAAACCTTTACCAAACCTCCCACTCAAAAAAAAGTATATAAAGACAATACATGGGATCCGCTCATGGTGAAATTTCCTCTACCCAAGCAAACACGCAAACAGACTCAAAGACACAAAAACAAAGATAAAATAGAAAGATAAAAAACCTATGAACCACGACCGAAGGACGGACCACAAATAAAAAAAATGAAAAGCTAGAAAAAAAATAAGCATAAATATAAATTTACAAATCTACAGAACCTCCCCACACTTAAACTTAATCAGGGGGCATCTCTTTTATCTGGACCCTATCTAAACCGTTTAATTCCACCCGGTTATTATTAACAATTAAAAATTTATTTGTGGAATTGAAAAATAATTTAACCATGCTTAATGGGTCAAACCACCAAAATTTAAACTTACCTGGAATTAACCGGATGCGTGGCATGTAGCAAATAGACTGGTCATGCTTGACTTTCACTGACTTCTTCTTCTCCAACTCATACTAGTCTTTGGTCCTTTTCCGGTTCCGATCTCTTCTTTTTCTCTTCTTTGCCCTCTCCCGTGGTTCTGTTGATTTTGAAATTCCATCTATTGCCACGGGCCAGCTATGGTGCGCTTCTTCTACCACCATTTCCATGGGATGATCCCCACACTTAGTTCTCTCATCTGGTGCAGGTTCAGTCATGTCGATCGGTTCACCTTCAAGTAGGGCATCTAGGTATGCTATATCCCCATCGGGATCAGACTCCCCAAATTCTTCATAAGCAGGTAAACCATCTATATCCAAATCTAAAAATTCATCCTCCTCAGATAACGTCTCCTCACTATCCTCATTGTCTTCATCTGCACCAAACATCATACCTATGGAGTCCCCCAATTCCACTTCTTCTTCTATCACTTCTCTCTTCACTAACGACCTTTGATACGCTGCCCATTCTTCTTCGTCGTCCTCTTCATCAGAATCACTCCCAAAATCATATATAGTAACCTGTGGCACCGGAGGTGGGACTTCAATGTCCATTTTCGTCTCCGTGATTAGGATGATCTCTTCATCTGACTCATCTGCGTATTCCATGATTGGCTTTTTCCCCTCTTCTGGAAATGTTGGGAACAACTCCCCTCGAGCGTTCATGTACCCGAGGTAGTTGCCCTCCTCATCATATGTATAACCAACTTTAGGCAGCTGCTCTTGCTGAACTTTTTCTTCTTCTTCCTTTAATTTCCTAGCAATGTCTTCTACTGTTCGTTGAAGATCTAAAAGAGCAGCTTGTCGGTCTTTTATGAGGATGTCGTGGTTTTTTAGGAGGGTGTCCTGCTCTGCTAACATGTTCTGGGTATTGGCATCCTTAGCAACTAGTAATGTCAACAGACTTTCTATTTTACTCCAATCATTACCACTATTCTCACAAGAATTGCTTCCAGAAAATTGATCAGGATACTGATAAAAATGTGGCTGTTGATACGAGTCATCATAATAATATGTAGGACACCCCTGTGAATAGTATGGCTGCGGCTGCACAAAGGAATTAGCATAATAATGTGCAGAGGACCCCTCATATTGTGGGCATAAAATGGTAAAATGGGGTCCTCCACAAATTTCACACATATTTACAGACTCAAAAGAAATAAAAGACACATAAAATTAGACTCCTACGACTCATAAAACAAAAAGACAGACTCAAAACAAAAAACAAGTAGCACAGATATGGCAAATAAATGTAATCAAAACTAGTTAACGCAACCGCCAAGAGTCCCCGGCAACGGCGCCAAAAACTTGATGTGCTCAAAGTGGTTTAGTAAAAACTAACTAAATTAACCTAAACTAGACACTCTAAGTTTTAAATTTATAACCTAAGACTCTCTAAACCTAAACCACACAACCGGCAAGTGTACCGGTCAGTGCAGTATAGCTAAAGTAAGTCCGAGTATCGAACCCACGAGACTCTACTAGAAAACGTAAACTAGACTCGATTACTTATCTACAAACTGACTTAACAATGTTTTATTACTTAAAGGGGGGTTTTCTAACAAACTAATTGCAAATAAATAAATAAAACTTAAATAATTAAAGACACTAACTGGGAACTAGAATTCGGATCAGGTGATGGGAAGGCACTACCTAGGCTAGAATCCTACACATGAATGATAAATTTCTAATGGCTATAGAACTGGTGTGGAACCGGGATCTTAAAATACTAAACATCAAGAATAAACTAGACACCCTCGACCCTTCTCAAGGGGAAACCCTAGAATATTGTTGTGCTGTTAAACCACCGGTTGAGAGGTTACCCTCACAGGCTTACCTACTCGAATCTTAAAGTACCCGCTAGACAATCTACCTCACAGCGCGAAAGTCACAATACACCCGAAAGTGCAAGGGGTAACTACAATATTTCTGATAAGACTTGGCCTACAAGGAATGCTAGGGAAACTAGGAAGATCTTCTCACAAAGCCTCTAGAACTAGCAATTTAACACCCTAGACAGACCAACAATCTCGCACCTCACAGCTATTGAGAATTGGTAGAATACTTAGAATCATCTAACTAACAATTACAACTCCTATGGATAACCTGCAGAAATTAACCATAAACTAGTTGCTAACACCCAGTCCGCAACCTAACCCGCATTCATACATGAAAGACATTCACAAAAACGCAAGTGGAGTTTATAAAAATTAATTAAACAAAACTAAATACGCATACACACCAAACCAGAAAATAAAAAGTTCTTTACTTTAAAATTCAACCCACAACCAAAAGTTCCAAAACCAAAAGAAAATAAATCATTCAAGTGCAATCATCTTTAACCTAGGTAGCACCAAGGTTTAGCCAATAAAAGTCATGAAAGAATCAAAACAATAGAAACAGATAATATTCATGGCGTTCACAACGGGTTTGAATAAATAAATAATGAATAAATAGATTAGAACCGACCCGTGCTGGCACATATGCCTCAACCCTTTGATCCCTTTCTCTTGATTCCTTTGAGGCTGCCCTCCTCCTCTCTGTGATATCCCTCCTTCAAACCAATTAGCGGCCCCCCAAGAATCCTAATGTGCGCCGCTTTCAGCCAATTCCCCTCAAATCCTATTCGCTACCTCCTATAGAATATTATTCTTTTCCTCCAATGCCTTAATAAAATACCCAACCAAAGTTGGGCTTGGGTCTTCCAAACGTGACTCCAAAGTCATGGAAGTTTACATTATTATTATTATTATTATTTTTATTATTATTATTATTATTATTATTATTATTATTATTATTATTATTATTACTACTCGGCTCTTTAGACTCGGGTGTTCTTGACTTGATCAAAGTTGCTCATTTACGCTCCAACGTCCACACGAACACCTACCAAAATATAAAATAAATACATAAGTACCAAAAATTACGCAAAACTAATAAAAAACTATAAAATCCTATACTAAATAAAATAGACCGGTACAAGCCTAAAACTAGTAAAAACACTATCTAAACGACTCGAAAACTATACAAACTTTACACTGGAAATAGATGTATTTTACAATACATCAACTTTCAAATAAGAATTGTTCTACGCTCCGAGAGCTTTCCAGGCATATAAAGAACACCTCCTAACGATTTTTCTACGATTTTATATGCAATTTTAAAGATCGTGTCGTCATGTTGTTCTCTGTGAGCGGCCGCGCGATCTCTGTGAGTGGCCGCTCACAGCTTCTGATGGAATTTTGGTGGTTTCTAAGCATGGGAATCATGTCCCAACCGCATTTGATGATTCCCGAAGCATAAGTATTGACTTGCCGACTAAATAAACCTTTCTTTGACTGAAATTATAGTCCGGTTCATGATGTTATGACCCGGTTCAAAGTTTTAAGTGTTTATGGCGACTTTTACCCCATTTGACCCGTTTAGACATTTAAGTAAACCATAACACCATTTGACCACGCGCAACGCATCGAGTTTATGTTGTCAGGTCATTAGACACTTGATCAACTAAAATGTTTGTCTGATTTGTTCATTATGATTCCGATTATTAGATTTATCCTTTAGTAAATCTTTATAAATTCCCAAAATGCCCCTCCTAGCCAAATCTTTCGATTTAGCCATTCGTGGCGACACTTCTTGGTTCAAACCCATTGCTTTTGACTCATTGACTTGTTTAAAAACCTCTAAGTCCTTCCGGATTTAGATTTTCACCCTTTCTAATGTTTTCACTTGTTTAGTAAATTATAAGCGCATTAGCGCGTATTATACATAGTCATGGAAATAACTTACTTGATTTGCACCCACACTTCATGTGGGTAGTTTTAGTACCCAAGTTGCTTTGCACGAAGGCGTTTAATTAGCTACGGACTTACCGGGTGGCCTTGAACCATATCCGTACCTTGTTTCTATCCTCCATAATTTTTAGCATCAAGCGTGCATGCACAAGTACATTTACCTGCGTGCTTTCTAGATAGGCACATTAATTTCTCGGAAGTCCAAGGATAATACTTTGCCATTTGATCTGCTTAAGCTCGTGAATCTTAATGCTTGGAATACAAGCATCAAGTGTTGGACTAAAATGATGAGGACTTCACCATTTGACCCGTTAAGACCCATAGTTCAAGTTACTATCTTACACAAGTTTTTTTTACCTATGGTTCAACTGACACAACTTGACCAATTTAACATCATGCTTCATGATTTCATTCAATTGATTCCATTTGGATTAAAACATCATTTCTCACATACCTTCTTAATTGACCCGTTTGATGAATTTCACCATTCGGTCATAACTCATTGTCTCGATTAAGGTCGTAAACCACGTTTTGTTTTGAGTGCAAATAAGGCAACTCATTTAATGCATTCCACCCCTTGGGATTTACCATTATCACGTACACTAGATTCGAGATGAATGTATACAACAATTAAGCTATGTTATAGTCTAGTGGTGTAAGTACAACTTACCTCATATCCGTTCTTGCTTCCATACGCATTGCTTGCATCCGTTTGACCCGTTTGCATCCCTAGTTCTTGTACCTACTTAGGGATATGTCAAACTTGATTATTAGAAAACATAACATGGAATTAATTCACTATCCATAAATCAGGTATTCATTACCCATTTATAGCTAAATCCATAGCCATTTTCTTATATAGAATATGCAATTAACTTGGCTTCTTACAAACCAATATCACATACGATTGATAGCTCTTACATGATTCTACCTTCATAGTTTCACTAGTGTTCACCAATTTGGCATTTAATCAAACACTTGGTGTGCACCCACCAATTTGTTTAGTTTTAAAGCTCAAGATTAGCCAAAACTTAACCATTTGTCTAATCATCATCATAATACATTATTTAGACCATTTTGCCTAAATTCCTCATTACAACAACTCCTAAGAGTTAACTAAATCATTAAACATAGAGGGTTTCAACCTAGAGGTTAAACCCAAATTTTCACATACTCACATAGCCATATGACTAGAATCAAACATACATGTAGAATGTGATTCGTAAGCAATTTAGGTATGATTGAGGCTCCCTAAAGCTAGAGAAACCTCCAACAACTTATAATCTCACGTTTTTGACAAAACCCTAGATTTTCACCGTGATCAAAAACGAATTTAACATCAATTTCTACCAAATAAAAGGTACCTTGATGTCTATTAAGCCTTATATGAGTCGTTTCTTGCTAAAGCATCTAAAAGCCCCTTGATTTGGCTTGGATTTGACATTGTTCTTGAGTTTTAGGGCTTGGTTGGTGTACGAGAATGATCTCCTGATCATTCATACGTCATACACACATAATGTGTGTGTTTTATTGTTTTTTTTTTATAAAACCCACTTAGACATATTGGCAACTATGGCCCCTCAAGTTTAGTCTCGAGTTTGCTTCTAGATAATTACTCTAACTAGATTAGTCTCTGGTAAAAGGGTTTAGCCTCGTTTTTATTCGGTGGTTAAAAAAACATCCACCATTAAACTCGCTTTGTTATTTTATCGATTACGCCTAATAGCGTATTTAGGCGAAACGAGAGTTTGGGGTGTTACAAGTTACTACATGTTTCTTGTCATTAGTAAATTTGAGACTTTGGCGAGATTTTAAAAAAATATATCAAGGATTGAAACTAGTCGCTAAGTTGCGGATTTCACTCCTATCTTAGCGAGGTCGTTTCTTTGAGTGTGGTTTGTACACTTTGTCCAATGTGGTAAGAAAATTAATTCTAACCTTCGATTGGTAAGTGTCCACTAGAACGAGAATTGTGAAATTTCCACCAAGGTGAGGATATCACTCCTATCTTGATGTAGTTTCAAAAACACAAAGGATTTACGCGGATTGAAAGTTATCACCAAAGTGAGGGTTTCACGCCTATTTTGGTGATTTTCTTTCGTTTGTGGTATACGAGTGTCTTCGAGTGTAGAATAATCCACCAACTAGGAAGGTAAATTTTAAAGACCAAAAGAATAAAGTAGGAGCAAGATAGGGAGAACAAGTATATTAAGCATGACAAAAGAGATGGTCAAAAGGTTCTTAACTATAGTCTAGGTCAAACATGGCAATTTTTCCTAATTCCCTATAGTCATGGCTCTGATACCAATCTGTCACACCCCAACCGATGGCGGAATACATCGGGGCGAGACTTATGGTAGATTGTTCAAAGACTTCATGACACTAGAATTAGTAAAAATTTAATTTAAGGATAAAATTTCATTCATAGCATAATCATTGTCTAAAAAGATAACATAATACAAATTGTTTCATGAAAAGAAAAATAGAACATCAAAATATAGAACTTAAACTAGCGTGAGTTTCTAGTCCAATCTTAAGTAGTTTTTCTTGAAAATCCTGCATTAAACATTTCCTGCAACATGTATAAAATATCCGTCAACACATAAAGCATTGGTGAGTATACTAGTTTTAAGTCTAAGTACATAGTATAAGAAAGTCTACTCGAATCATCATGTTATAGGCATATGCACGTAGAACCATACAAACGGCAACAACACTCGATAACACAAAAGACTTATACTTATCATGACACATAAAGGGGGCGGCAGGTCAACCTATAGCGCTATACATGTAAGGTGGGTTGTTGGCTAATCGTACATTTGTATGTAAGACTTAGAATTCTAGCATGGCATAGCATATAAGCATTTAGATTGAGCATAATGGCTTTAAGAGTATGAAGTCGTTTAAGTTTTGATAGTGATACATGTTGAGCCCCAAAGAATAAAGAATAAAAAGGGGGACAAGTATGAACTCACCTTTGGGTGTGTTTGATAGAGTTCCAAAAAGGTAAGTCTTGGTAGGTTTAGCTTTAGCCTTGGTTATCTAGAATTAAAGAATAAAGGGTCTTAGGTTCGGGTTTAGATTATAGATTCTCGAGAGTCATGCAAGCCTTTTAGGGAAACCAAGCACAAATTGCCTTTAGGGCAATCCGGATGGTCATGAGATTAAGTTAGACCAAGCACAAAACCATCATAGATGATTCGGATGGTATAAAGTTAGGAATGTGAATCCATTTGATAGGTTCATGTCATAACCACTTCGTGTAACATCGCAAAATTTTTCCCAAATTCTAAACGTACTTTATATATATATATATATTTTTATTTTATCGTTCATTATATAACGTACCTAAGTTTTTCCTACCACACAACTTATATATATATATATATATGCATAGATAATAATAATAATAATAATAATCTGTTAGTTAAAAAAATATATAAGTGAAAGTTTTGGCTAAACAAATCACACACTTAATGTTTTCAGCCCAGCCCAGTTTAATCCCGGCCCATCAGTTAACCGGCCCAAGCCCCTCACCCTCCCCTTCCTTGCCCTGTTAAAAAAAAAAGAGAGAGACAAATGTTGGCCTCAGCCGGGTTTCGAACCGGAGGCAACCACGAATAACACACAAGCACCAACCAACTAGGCTATGCTGATCTTTTGGTTTATATCTAACTCGTAAATTATAAATAATCTTCTTAAAAATTCTGTCACTGTTCGCTGCTAACAGCAGGCGCGCAAACAGCCCCTTTCTTCTACACTTTTGACTTTAGATTGAACCAATTTAAGGAAACATTTGACTAATCTCTTCGTGACGTGTAAGTGACTGATATTACGCGTTAATTATGCTAGTAATCATCATTAAATCCTTTCAATTTTGACCAATTTCACTCGCAAACATTCAAGTCGAGTCAAAAATTTCTAATTCTATGATCCGGACATTTACACTATAAATTGAACCTACCCAACCCTTCACAACTCGCCAATATTCTCTTCTCAATCTCCAATTCCTCTTAACAATTCTCTGTTCGTGGTTTTTCTTGTGCGAGTTGACTTTGAAGTTGACTCGTCGTTCGTGTCTAATTCCGTTTTGTAAGTTCAATTACTGTTATGGGTTTCATTAATCGGAGCTTACACAACATTAACCCCATGATTAATTGGGTTAATGTTGTGTGGTTCAATCGATTGCAAAATCTAGGGCTTGTTCTTAGTAATTTGGGGAAAAACACGATTTTTATATGTTATATATATTAATTGAACTAAAACAAAACACAACCACTGGTCTGGACCAAGTGGTTGTGTCTGGTGCCTTGTAACCTGGACCACACAGGTTCAATTCCCACCATATGCATTTTTTTTTGGCTTTTAAATTTGAAGGTTTAAATTACACAATTATTTACTTTAAATATTTAAAATACTTATAAGCCTTCAAAAATTCCCAAAATTTTACATAATGATGTTCATGCCCTGAATATTATTATTCAAATTTTTATATCCAGAAATTTATTTATTTAATATTTATAATAATTAAATCAAGTTTATTCCATTATATTTATAAAAATCTATAAAAATATCAAAACGATCTTATTAATTTCCACAAAAATTATCCTGAGTTTTTATAACATTAATCTTTTCAGAAATGATTTTTATTTCAGAAAAATCATGTATTTAATATTTTTAATCAATTTTTGTTAGTTTTAATCATAATTAAATCATAATAAATCCAATTTTTAATATTTTTGCACCAAAATTTTATACAAATTATTTCTGATCATTTAGAACAGAAATATGAATTTTAAAATAAAAATTCTTTAATTTTAGTATTTTTGAATATTAAAGTTAAATTTTGGCAATTTGTAATAAATAGATTTAATAATCTATTTTAAAGGAAATAATTTTATAAAAAATTATTTTTATACTTTAAACATATTCTTGTGACCATCTTGGATTTAATATTCATAAAAAGATTTTTGGTTAATTATTTACTAAAATTCTCTCAATTATCAAACATTTTTTAAATAATAATCAAACGAGCGTTTATCCCCAATTCGAAGCCCTAGAAACTTATACATTTGTAGACTTGATAGACTTAGACATATTTATTACCTCATTTTAGGGTGATACTTGATACATTTGGTCAACACAATTATCCAAATTTCTCAACAGATATAACATTTTACCAAGGTGAGTTTTACATAGCCCCTTTTTCTATTTATCACTGTTTTTGGGGTGAAACATGTTACCACATCATTTATGCAATTCAATCATCAATGTGTCTATGTGTTTTCTATGTTGCATTATGTCTTGAGCATGATTAGAGTAAGCACCATTCTAGCATAATCATTAACTTCGTACAAGCCGGCGGTAAACATTGATAGATCTATTGGACTGACAATCCCACCCGGATACCTGCCTCCTACAAAGGTAGCGTGGGTGTTTGTTATCGTATAACATATTCAATTGGACCATGAGCGTATGGTATGTATCATATTATAACAGTCATCAGGGTTGATTATGCACTCGATTTATTTCTAGTATGTTCTCACATATGGGCTAGATTGACATGACACATGAATTGCACAACATTTTTATTCTATTATCAAAAACCTATGTAATTCTCACCAACTTTTGTTGACCCAAAACATTTTCAACTTAACATGTTTCAGGTTCTATTTGCTTGAAGATTGAATTGATGCTTGAAGATATGTGTATAGTTTTATTCAATTTGATGTACAAATTCTAGAACAATTATATGTAATTCATTTAAATTATTTAATGGAATTTATTATTCACCATGAGCTACTGAACAATCATCAATACGTGACATCCCGATGTTTCCGCCATCGGTTGGGGTGTTACACTTCGCTTATGGAATAAACGTGGGTTTTGACACGGGATTTCCCCTTTCTAGTGTGGATAAATCCGTAGCACAAGAAGGGTCAAAAGAGTTGGTAAGGTAGGGTGTAACCACAAACCTTCCAAAGATTAATAATAAACTAGTAAGATAGAAACTTGAAAGTATATGTTTATATTATTATATAGTATAATTCAGAAAACAACCACCTTTGGAACCTCTTTTAGGTGCTCTACCCTTATCACACTTTTGTGGATAATTATGGGGAAGATCCTAGAGGTTTCTCCAAGGAGTTTTGAGTAGAAAAGAAGAAGAAAAACAGAAAATAAAGTGGAGGTTTACGCTCAAGAACTTACTGTTATGAATCAGGAAGTTCTTTGAGAAAACCTTGAATATTTGAGAGTATTTGGGAGAGATGAAAGATAAACAAAGGATTAAGAAGTGGGGAGGAGGTGTATTTATAAGTGGGTTAAGGTGGTAGGGTATTAAATAGAGTTATTAGGGTGGTTGGGAGGAGATTAATGGAGATTAAGTTTATTGTTATTCATAGTTGATCCAAGCTGTTTGCTGCTGCTCTCGAGTATCAACAGAGATGGACAAAAAAAACACAAGACAACTTTATGCTGTTATGTTTTGTGTAGTGGACATAGAAGTCACACTAAAGTGACGTTTTTTATTTATACATTTTTTTTATGAAAGTCTTATTATTATAAACATATATTTTGTTTAAAAAAAATATTTAAATAAATATATATTAGGATCTTAACTAAATGAGTTAATTGTTTTAACGCCTAAATTGATTAGGATAAATTATAACGACGACTCGTCATGAATAGGTAGGAGTAACATAAAAGAAAACGAATAAAGGCGAGCTTGGAATTTGTTTAAGTATAGAATTAAGAATATATGCAAAACTAAAAATCACGCGATTTTACATAATGTTTGCGTCATATAGAATTTATAGAATAATGAAATAGATTAAGATTAAATGCAATTGACAAAATAACTTTCCATTGATCATAAGCTCGGGATTACAAAGGTGTAAAATGACAAGATACAAGAATACAAGGACTAGAATGGAAAATACGAATGTTACAGCTGCTACCCCAACGACCTTAGAAAATGCCAAAAAGATGTCAACATAAAATGCTAGTGAGTTCACAGGTTTTATAATAAGCGTTTCGTAATTCCTTTGAAAACCGTTACCATTACTACTATGCTGTGTGAACGCTATCTAGGTGTTAAGTTAATTACTACTACAGTTGAAACCATTGATGACTGTGTTTGTTACTATTTGGTACCCCTCGGACTACCGTCATCCCCGGTAGGCCATGTGTGTTTGAGACAATATGCACCCGCCCGGCCTCCAGCCGTCGAGTGGGGTTTGTCAGGCCCAATAGCGCTATCCACATTTCCCTGCTACATACCCGTATTAGTGGTTTCCTTGGGATTTAGATGAGCCGTATAGTATTATAATGATAGCCATAGTATAACTTGAAATCATGTGTTAAAAGTGTGTAAGCATGTTTCTCCCCCGAAAACAAAACTGATAAAAGTGGGGCCGTGAACTCACCTTAGGTTGCGTCTGATGTGTTAAGAAAGATCCAACACACGTGTGATAACCCCAACTAGTGGCGACCTATCAATGAGTTTACATAAGTGTGTTGACTACTAACCCGAAGGCTAATCAGTCCCCAATTGTCCAGACCGTGACCGTGTATGTTGAAAACATGTTTGAACGTTAAACCGACCAGACCAGACAAGGCCCGACGTCCCATTGGTGACCCGACATTCCACGTGTTAACCAAATACAAGATATCATGCAACATATGCAATTAAACACTTAGCATGCGCAAAAGTTTACTATGTCTAGCATAACGCCCAACTAACGAATAAACAAGTTCGAACACGTGTTACCAAGTTATTAGACATGTCACGGGGTTCCTAACATGTTACTAGGTGTCAAACCATGGTCCGGGATGTTAAAATACACATATAACAGCAGTACACACGATTAGGAATCAATATTGCAATTAGGAAAGTCAACTGGTGATTAGGATGGTTAAACTAGTGATTAGGATTGTAATCACGTGTATTGCATGCAATTAGGCTATCACACATGCATTTAGGAAAGTCAACTAGTGATTAGGATGGTCAAACTAGTGATTAGGATTGTAATCACATGTATTACATGCGATTAGGGTCCTAATCGCCCCTACTTACATGCGATTAGGACCAATGGCTAGTTCAACAGGCGATTGGGACTCCCCAATCGTCCCCTGCAGCGCTGTCCCGCTTTTTCGCGCGTTTAACCCTCCGAATCAGATCCGAAACATGTGGAAACACCCAATATCAAACCCAAAAAATCTATCAACCTATTTCAAGCAAAAACCCCTAATTTATCATCATCCTAACAGACCCGAATGCACACGTTTCCCAAAATAGCATGTTTAGCATGTAAACATCACATCAACATGCAAAACTTACCCTAAATAGCAAATATCTAGATTTCATCGCATGACAACGTTGTCCAACCTTACCCTACTGTTCTAGCATCATCCTAGAGTAAACCCTAACCTTAGACAATCAACGAAACACATCATATCATCATCAATTGTCACACCCTCAAATTCCACCACGGGGTTTATACCGCGAGGCGTGTGACGTTCCAGGATCTCCATATCCATAAGCACATGAACGACTCTAAATGCCCAAACCATTTAGTTCGTTATTGTAAAACAAGTTTTATTGATAATCAAATGTTTCAATAGTTGCAGAAGCGAATTTTAAAGATAATAGTTATTCAAATAGTCAGAGTAAACAACGTGTTCGAAATCATAGTAGATAATTAAACACTCAAAAATAAATAGTTATTCATATCCCCATGATGCCATATGATGCATGCCCTACTCGTGCTTCGAACTAGTGTCCTACAAAATGTCACACCCTCAAATTTCCACTTGCGGAGTTTTACCGCGAGGCACATGACAAACCAGGATCCAAGTCAACGGTCACAATAAACAACACTATATGAATACGTAAAACCCAAAACATAGATCTCATATTACGAAAATCGTAGCGGAAGCATTAGACAAAGTACAAAACCATGTACGACAATGTTCAAACAGTTTTATTCAAAAACATGAAGCTATGCCTAGACGCCATGCAGACTCGTGCGCCTAGTCCAATGTTGCTACCTTAGCGACCTGAGAAAAACATGCCAAAAAGACGTAAACATATAATGCTGGTGAGTTCACAGGTACGTTCAATAAGTTACCAAAGTTACCAAAACGTTACCATGTCCATACTATACCAATGTCACCAAGTACGCTAGCTAGGCGTATGTTTTATTACTACTACGATTGGAAACCATTACTGGACACGTTTAGCAATGTTTAGCATATGTTTAAGCAGCCCGAATAATGTTCAGCATGTTTAGCAAAGTTCGAGACAACATGCACCCGCCCGGCCCTCCAAGCCGTCGAGTGGGGCAGGTCACGCCCAATAGATCTATCCACATTTCCCCCGTTGTGCATCCCCGCACATTCATGGTTTCCCCCGGGACTTCCAAAGATCGTATAGCAATACAAAGTTAAAACCATAGTATGACATATGTTACCAAAATAGTTTAGCGCATGTTTTCTCCACCAAAAGTTAAAGCTGTAAAAGTGGGGCCGTGAACTCAACTTAGATAGCGTTCTTCGGTTACTAGTAAAATGCTAAGCCCTTGATAATCCCTCTACCGGAGATCTATCAAAATGTTCACATAAGTGTTCCGACTAATAACCATAAGGTTATCTAGTCCCCGATTGTCCAGATCGTAACCAAGTATGTTTAAAACGTGTTTAAATGTTCAACCGACACACTAGACCGACCTGACATCCCGTTGGTGACTCATTACCCTAACTAATCAAGTACACATAGATTACACACAAGGTTCAAGCATAAAACACTTAGTTTGTATCAAAAATCTCATTTCTGCATCAGAATGGTCGAACCAGTCAGTATAAATCTCCTTCGCCCGTTTTTAAGTTTCCTTCGCCCGTTTTGTGTTTCGTTCGACCGTTTGATATCTCATTCAACCGTTTTATCAGGTTCGCCCAAACACATCCCAGGTTCGACCCTGGAATCTCTCCTTCGACCATTCGTTTGGTCGAATGAGCCCAGGTTCGCCCCTGTTGTATAAATTTTCCTAAAAACGCTTCAAACACATTCGAAACATCTCGAAACATCATCAAACACCGCAGTCAGGTATGATTAACATATCCCTACAAAACCCCACCAATTTTGCCCCAAAACCGGCTTGTTTTAATACTTTCCCAAAATGGCAAAATTATGGAAATGTCACATCATGCATGAAATCTTTACCCAATTTGGAAACTTTTTAATACCAACCCATAATCATCTTCAAATGCTCAGTTTATCTTGTAATCGAAAACCCCCATTCATTTTATTAATAATACTTAACATGCACAAGCCCTAGATTCCATAAAATCCCCAAAATACCCATAATATCACCATCTATCTAATTGTAACCCTAAACAACAATAAACCAACATCAATAGCAACCTTAGACCATGTTTCTAGCATTAGAACAGCAGCAAATCATTAAACAACACATAACATCACATAACACATAATTAACATATGTTTATTGATACAAATCCTATGTTTAATGATAGGGTTTAGGTTTAGAAAGATGTTTAAAAGGTTTTTATTGATAAAATCTTCCTTAGAACAGATCTGGACATTTAGGGTTAGATAAAAACGGATTAAAATGCCTTAAAAAGATTTAGGATTAGGAACACACCTTGGATTCTTGTTTGGATGTTGTTGATAGGTTAGATTATGAAAAAGAAGAGCAAAAACTCCTTCCTTAGTGATTAAAATCGTTTGAGAGTGTTTTGAGACGGTTAGGGTTTGTGAAATGGTGAAAAATGACAAAGTTTGGTATTTATACTAATCCACCTTCGACCCCTGTCAATGGTCGAATGTGGCCTCCTTCGACCCTTTCACAGGGTCGAATGTACCCTGTTCTGGTCGAAGGGAATTCTTCCAATCCCATATCCCAGGTTCGCCCCTTTTCAAAGGGTCGAACCAAGACACAATTCCACATTCGACCACTCGAAGTGGTCGAACCAGAACCTATGTTTATCTAGTTTTCCAGTTTGTCGTGTTTAACGCATTTTAACGCACCTTAACATATGAGCATGCAACCTTAGTCTATGTTTAACATATTTAAGCATGGATAATCATCTACACATCATTTAAACACATCTATGTATATAATCCACCACACGACCCATAATCTACACATACACTTAATTAGTTTATGTAATGTCACCAACAACGGGACCCGGTACTAGTGTATTCCCAAAATGACTCCCAATGATCCTTCAGATCATTGAACCCTGGACAATCCTAACTTGACCCGACTCAACTAACCTAGTTAAGTCCGTTTATAAACGTTTCCCGCTAAGGTAGACTTAGATGTTACTAAAATGTTTAAGCCAAATATGTCGTGTGTCACACAAAAAGGTATAATAATCGTGTGTCAACGTAAAGTTGGTGAGTTCACAAAGTTTGGTAAATACGTAGGTCCTCCAGACCATGTTTTGACGTGTATATGCTAATTCACATGCCAGGGGTAGCTAGCCCACTCATGATAACTAAAACCGGTAATACCGAACTGCTAAACAACGAGATCCCACAATAGTGAGGAAAGTGCCTTGCATCATTGTCTATCAACAATGATAATATGTTGAGTTATAGTTCACACCCATGCTATCCAACACACGATGTGAGGTTTGTGAGACCTAATAGCGCTTTCAACTAGTAACCCGCTTCCCCAACCGGCAATTCATTCGGTATTTGGAAGGACTTCAATGATAGAGTTGGTTTAGTTCATCAAGGACATAAAGCATGAATTAGTGTAAGCAGATTCACCTAGTGAATCAAAGCACCCCAAACCCGGGATGTGTAAAGTAGTCCCGAACCGGACTATGAAAAAGTTTTGAAAGTTGTCTCATCCGAGACGTATGCTTTGAGAAAAAGGGTAGTGAAACTCACCTGGTATTTGGGCAAGAGATCTATCAAAGCAAGGAAAGTAACTATCGTTCCAACAAAGATTTCCCTATGAACATTTAAGGCATGTTAAACTATGTTCTTGTTTATCACACAAGTTCGGCACCTACTTTTGTGAACCACATCAAATCAGTGTAGATCATGTTTCATGCATAAGATGTTTGATCTAAAAATGTTTCATGAATCCGTGTGAAGTGTGAAACCAATTATTTCAACACTAGATAACATAATTGATTACATAGGTGAACAATGTGCGCAAAATAGAAGCTTGATTATTAAGCGCATAATAATCAACTTATTAAAGGCTAGAAGGGAGCCAATTCTTAAAATCAAAAGGCCTAATCTTAGGTTCACAAGGGCCGAAACGGTTCTAAACCAAGAAGGAATAGAATGGTTAGCTAACTTACCTAGTGGATCAATGTGGAGTTGGATTGTCTTGATGGTTCCCTTACTCGATCCTTGGCTTCTTGGGAGTGGCCTTTTGGGCCGTGAGCGATCAAGAGAGAGAGGGAGGGAGAAAGCAAGAGTGATTGTGTTGGTGTGAGGAATGATGAATGAGAAGTGACCTCTATTTATAAGGGATCGATGCATGTGGTGACAAAACAATTGTGGCAATCCTTCTCTTGATCGATGGAATGTATAAAGAGTCTTATCATCCTTTGATGCAAGAGTATATTATGTTTAGGCATGTCTATTTGGGAGCTAGGTGTCGATTGGATTAGACAATTCATTAAGAGGTAGTGTGGACATGAGTAAGAGGTGTGTTAAGGTTTTGGTTTATATCTATTTTGGTGAAAAAGGATGATTAGTCAATCATGCCTCTTGTTTTGCACATGCTCTAGCCGATTTTTAGAGTAGGTTATTACTAAAAGGTGGCTCACTAGGAAGGTTGCATGCTATGTTTGTCTTGTTTCCCTTTTTGTGTTAGTTTATAGGCCTTGTGTGTTTTTCTTGAATGTTTCGGCCGAAACATATAGTAGGGTAGTGATTGATTGTGACTTTTCCTTGGTATGCCTAGATCATAGCTTCCTTGTTGTCATGGATGGTGACTTGACATGTTCATAGGTCGACTACTAGAGACAAGAGGAAGCTTTCAAGATGTATGCTTATAGGTCGGCTACATGTATAGATGTATGTATGCGTGGGTTTATATATATATATATATGTGTGTGTGTGTGTGTGTGTGTGTGTGTGTGTGTGTTAGCTTCTAGAAGATAGTGATGTTTCATGGATATTGTGTGTTGACAATTCTTTGTCTTTAGTATAGTTGTCATTCTCTTGTCCCATGTGTTCTAGTATTTTTGGCCCATCACAAGAGAACAAGGACATTCTTATAGTCTAGGACAGTGACCCCTCCATAGTTAGGATTTTAAGAAAAACATGTGTTATGTGTGTGCTTCTACGTGTATGTATGTATGTATATAGGCCTCTAGAAGGTTTTTAACAAAGATAAGGTTTACTTGTCAAAGTCTAGTGTATGTATAAAGCCTATTGCATATGTGTATATATATATATATATATATATTCAAGCACATAAGAGATTCTTGTATACACATAGATTAATATTTATAAACTCTCATAAGTTTAATCATATATTTGTCAATCTATGATATCCCATAGATACATATATAGTTAGTGTGTGCACGTGTAACTTATCTAGTGAACTCTAGTCAAGTCAAGTAGAATGCAAGCAAGCAAGTAGAGTTTAGGTGAATTAGGAACCTGAAATTGCGGGGTATCACATCAATCCTTCATAATCATTCAAACGGGTCAAAATGCCTATTATCAATAATACACAACTATGAACTTTCAAACGCATCAATAATCATGCTAACAACCTATTTATCATAGAAACATATCAAATACACAAGTATCATCATGTTTTATCAATAAAAATCCTATCTTTGCATGATTACATTACATAGAACAAGTATGAAGGTTTGGGTTTGTTTAGAAACTGATTTTAATAAGTTTTCAAAGAAACAAACATTTAGAAATCAGGCTTGGACCTTTAGGGAACAAAACAATAACTTTACAAAGCTTTGAGATGAAGAACACACCTTGGATTTTGCCTAAGATTGATGTAAAGTCATGAAATGGTGATTTCTAGGTCAAAAACGTGTTACAGAGGTTGGATAAGGTGTGGGATAGCTTTGGGGTGTGTTAGGGTTTCACAAATGATGTTTTGAAACACAAGGGTGGTATTTATAGGTGTTTCTACTCGTCAAGATCAGGTCAGGCGATTACAGATAGCTACAGGCGATTAGAGCTCCTAATCGCCTATAACTACTAGTGATTGGGGCCAATTGCCTATAACAACTAGTGATTGGGGCCAATTGCCTTTAACAACTAGTGATTGCGGCCAATTGCCTATAACAACTAGTGATTGGGGCCAATTGCCTATAACAACTAGTGATTGGGGCCAATTGCCTATAACAACTAGTGATTGGGGTCAATTGCCTATAACGTCATGCAATTACACGTAATCACCTATAATGTCATGCAATTACACGTAATCACCTATAATGTCATGTGATTACATGTAATCACCCTCAGCATGTTTATTCGGGCTTTTGGCGCGTTAAACACTATTTTAACACATATAAACACGTATTCACATACCGACAAGTCACGTAATTGTTACAAACAAATAATGCATGATAACTAACACATTCACATCCGTTCACCAATTCCCGGGACTCGAGACTTGCGTGTGTGCGTTAAACCTGGCGATTCTACAAATCACCAATCCGTGTTCACACGGTTATGGACCGACTCCCAATGATCCCATGGATCACTGTAACGACTCCCGATGATTTCTGGAACCATCATAACGACTCAACTGACCTAGTTAAGTATGTTTGAAAACGTTTTTCGCTAAGGTAGACTTATGTGTTTTATAAAATGTTAACCTAAACATGCCGGGTGCCACATTTCATTGTTAGTTTTAACTGTTTAAGACAAACAATTGGTTGAATATACGTATAAAGTAACATCTGTTTTTATCAACAGTATTTTAAACACAGTTTTTTTAGAAAAATCTGCTAAATTGACGCACTACTTTTGTGAATGAAACAGACGTTACGATTTATCAATAGATAATTGATGTTTAGTAAACAAATATAAAACATGTAAATCTGTTATGGTTATTAGTAGGAACTGTTTAAGTCAACAACTCTTTGAACCACACACTTGAATTTACATCTGTTTAATGAACAGTCTTTAAAAATTATTGTATGTTGACAGGTTGCTTTAAAGACGTTAGTTTTAAATTGTAATCGATGACAGTTGTTTGACAACATCCGTTGACAAGTCATCAAATATTGTATAACTGGAACTTAGAATAGCTTTCTATAGCAAAGTTATTTTTAGGACATTGAACATAATTATAAAATTCATACTAATTATTTAAACAGATGCTTATAATAACTTAAGTGACTTTTATGTAAATATTCAGTTTACATATATTAAAATATTAGTTACGGTGAGTATATTTCATGTTATTTCTTAAAAATGTTTGTCATGGAAATATCATTAAATACTTTTTGTTTTTTAATAAAAATATTAAAAAATGTAAATTTTTAATTAGATTCCGTAATAGGTTCACTCATATAATATCTTGAATGAATGAGAACAAAAAGTGTTTTTAAGTTTTTAACAATAGTAAAGTAAATTATATCTATCATTAATTAATGTCCATCTACTTCCTTTGTGTGAATAGTTATTATGCTATTAAAGTCATAAATTCTCGATCCGTTGTAATTGAATTTGAAAAGACTAATATATTGTTTAAATTTAATGTATAATAGTAAATACTTTATAACATTATATTTTATTATTTTATTTTTTGTGCTTGAAAAAAACTAATATTTTTTACTCTAAAAAAGGCGAGTAATTCATCTTTTCAGTTTGTAAGTTTGTTTCTCTTTTTTTATAGTGTTTATGAACAATAGTTTTAATTTTTTAATTAATGTAAAATATTAATTTTTAAATTTATGGTATCTTTCCATTTAATCTTTTAGATCATTCATTTTGTACAGTGCTCGTCAATGACCTTTAGGGCTAGGTTGACTGTTTTGTAATTATGAATTTGAAAGGACTGTTGTAATTTAAATTTATAATTATTTTGTTAAATATTAATTACAAGTTTAAAAGTCGAGGCCATCATCAGTAACTTTTTTTTTTATATATATAGGGTACAACGGTGAATAAATCTACTTATGCAAAAGTTAAATTTCAAAAACTAATTTTCAAGGTTATATTTACTTGAAATCCAACTATTAAATTTGAAAAGATTAATTACATGTATGTCCCTATTTTCAACTATAATTACATATATACTCAACCCAAAATTAAAATTACATATATCCTCTTACAAAATTTCATAAATTACATATATACCCATTCTATTAAAAATACATTCGAAAATAACTATTGTACCTAAATTTTTTTTACTAAACTATATTCACGAGAAGTATTACAACACATTCCATGCATCCTACAACTTATATCCCATGCGATCTTTCCAACTTAGTAAGTTATGAACACTAAGAACATGTAACAAGCAAAATGTTTCCATGCATCACACTGCTTGATTTCACCAAAACGAGTGTTCAAACACTCTTAGATAATCATTATAAGCCCTCATATCATTAAATTCATCATAATATGTAATGATATGAGGTGCTTAATAATAGAATGGGTATGTTTGATATTTTTAGTTTTTGGCAATGGGAAATATGTAAAATAAAATTTTTACTTGAGTATATATATATGTAATTTATGAAGTTTGAGAAGTGGAAATAGGTAAATAAAATTTTTACTTGGGTATATATGTAATTTATGAAATTTGTAGGGGGATATATGTAATTGTCGCAAATAGTAGTTATATTTCATCCTATAAAAGGGGATAAGTTCTCAATATTCATCTTGAGTATTCTCACTTTACATCTCTCCATTCAATATGCATTATGATATTACTTTTAAATTTGTTTCCACGAATTTTCGAAAGATTCTTCTAATCAAAGGAAAGTGGATTACCAACTGTTTGTTGGTAAACATCTTCGAATTGTTGTTTTCCAGTGATTCTTCAAATCAAAGGAAAACATCAATTTATTATTACATATATACCTCCAGTTCCTATTTTCAATTTCTTAAGAAGAAAAGGGGAATTGATGATTTTCGATGATTCGTACAATCAAAGGAAAACATCAATCCATTATTATTTTATTATATATATGCTACACCGGTTCCTTGTCGTCAATCATCTTGGCTTTTAGATTTATTATCCTGGATCTTGGATTTTAAATCGCGAAATATCTTGATGAATATTTGCATGAATCTTCTTGATCTTCGGATAAGTGTTAGAGTCATATTTCCTTTTGGTGGTGACTAACAAAGAGATGATCCCTTTAGTCGTTAGGGCTTTTAGAACTGGATGACATTTCAATATATTCCGATGATGCTGGCAAGAAGTAACAATCTCTATGATTTTGTTGTTGGAAATATATTTTTTTTATGTTTTCCTTGGATCTTTATGTAGTTTGTAAAGTCATATATTGTAATTGTATTTTCATTAAAGTAGTTTTTAAATACATTTGTATTTCTTTTATTATAAGTCTTGCATTTTGTATTTATTTTTGTTAAATTAAATATTTAACTCAAATTATTGAATTATAATAATATGGTTGAATCGTATAACAGTTGTTTGGCAGAGACTTTGTTAAAGAGAAGAAAAAGATTTCATCAATTGTTAATCACATATTCATTATTGAAATGTGTATATTATTATTGCTCTAGATACAAATTGTGTATAATAAAACAATATGCGGTTAAAATGAACAGATGATTGAGTTTTATTAAACAAACATTATCAATTTAAATGCGTTATGGTTGTTAGTAGCAACTGTTTAAGCCAACAACTGTTTGAACCAAACACTTGAATTTACATCTGTTGTAACAAATAGTGTTTTAAATAGACTGTTTTAATAATTCTGCTATATAGACGGCGGGCTTTAAAAGAAGTTACCAAATAAGATTTTTCTTTTAATCAACAGTCTTTTAAACAAAGTTTAAAAAAATATTCTATACTGACGGCTTGCTTTGGTCTGTTGACGTGTTAATATAAACCGACGTTTTGAAACAGACGTTTGATCTGCCGACGCGTCAGTGGTTAGTGTACAAAAGATATATTGTCTCAGTACATGATTAACTGATGTTGTGAAATGAACAGACGTTACAAAATACAGTTTTTGTTTTAACGATAAATCGACTGTTTTATTAAACAATCCGCTGTTTAAAACGAAAAGACTTTTTTTTCAGCAAGGGTTGTAAACTCAACAGATTTTATAAAAAGGCCCAAAAATAATGATTACAGTTTTAAGGTTACTTTATTAATAATATTATTTTATTATTATTGTTTGTTGCAATTGTCTTTCTTTCTAAAGATATATATAAAAAGTACAGAAAAGTAACTAGCAACTTTATGTTTACTTTAAATCCAACTGATAAAGTTGAAAAGAAAATTTAACAATAGTTAGTGTATTCTTTAATTAACACACATCCTATAAAAAAGAAGTTTTTAATCAAATTAAGATTAATATATTTTTTATTGACAGTACTACGTATTTAAGAATGATTTATTTATAATATAAAAGACTTAAATATCTCATTTTCATATTTCTACAAATGTTGTTAAATAGTAGTACGGATTTGTTTTTATCTTGAAATATCTATTTAAAAAATAAAAAAAAGAATTTGAAAAGTTTTCTTAGTGGGAAAATAAACGAGTTAATACCATGTGTATCCAAGATTAATAAAACTTAATTGTAATTAATAAATTCATGATACTTAGAGGGTGTTTGGGACTGATTTTTCAAAACAGCTTCTGCGTTTTGGAAAAGCAGGGGTGGAGCTGCTTTTAGATTATTGCGTTTTGGTAGCCTAAAAAACTGATTATCTGCGTTTTCAAAACGCAATCCAAACACTAAAGACTGATTATTTGCATTTTCAAAACGCAATAATCTAAAAATCCATTTCAAAACGCAATCCCAAACACCCCCTTAATTCATTGCAGTTAATAGATTCATTATAGTTAATGTATATTTTTTACTATAAAACTGGATTTTCATTTCTTTGTATAGCACAATATTCAAACGTATTTTATACATCTGCAAAGGTTTATCAATCTTCTAAAAATACCAGCAACATGGATTCCAGCAGCAGCAGCCAGTGGTCTAAAATGTCAGATGTTTAAAAAATCATTTTAGATTGTTTTAAAGAAGATGAAGAATTTGAGATTCTTCAAGTTATTGAAGGTGCTACACGGCTGTTGGAACATCACATATGGAAGACCAATCTGAAATTGAATCAAGTCATTGCTACGGATGTATCAAGGGAAAGATGGAATGCCTCTTCATTTCTCTTGGAAAACATAAGGTCAAACGAAAAGTTCAGTGAGGACATACAAAAAATATGTGTGTCCTACAGAAACTTTGTTAAAAAGAAGAACAAGAGATTGAAGGAAGTGTTGAGTACCACAGAATAGTTATTTAAATGTATTATATATTTTTACGTCTATAATTATAATGAAAATTTTATTTTATATATTATGTCTTTTATATTTAATTTTTTATTCTTATATGATGAAAAATATCGATTAAAATATATCAATAGCCTACTGTTAAAGCAGAATACCAATTACAATATATCAATAGTCAATTGTTAAACTGAACAAATAATTGTTATTTAGCAAAAAAAACATTAAAAATGTATGTGAAGTCATTGTTAGTAAGATCTGTTTGATGCAACAACTGTTTTGAAAGAAACCGTTAAACTAACAGCTGTTTGAACAGACGTTCAATTACAAACAGTTGAATTACAAACGATCTATTTCCTCAGTGTTACTATTAACTAATGCTTTGGTCTGTTGATGTGTCAATATAAACCGACGTTTCGAAACAGAGGTTTGGTCTGCCGACGCGCCATTGGTTAAAGTGCAGGCAGTCTATTGATTGGGTTTAAAGCAGGTTTTGATCCTCCCGTGTGTTTCCACACGGGATCTCACCTAGTAATAAAAGAAAGCAATTTTAATGACATGACACTCAAGGAGACATTCTCCCCTTTGAGTGTGCCATGTGGCAAATTAAAAAAAAACAAATAATAATATAAAACTTAATCTACTAAAATTAAATTGAGTTATTTTAGGAAAAAAAGAATTTAAAAACAAATTTAAATTTTTCTCTCTTATGTTTCCTCCCATAATTTTTAAACGTTAATATCTTTTATATACAAGATTTTTTAAAGAAAAAAATTACACCAAATTAATGAGCGTTTTATTATCTTTCCAACGAGTACCATAATGCTATATAAAAAACAGAGAAAAAACGACTATTTTTAGTGGGGTTTCGTTCATACAGGAAAAAAAACACAAAGTAAAATTAATACAAAATTCTAACACCACTTTTCATTAATCCACACCTTTTAATATATAAAAAATAAAAATTACCTTGTGCAATCGTTCTTATACCAACTACCCTAAATTGAATAATGATGGATTTGTTACGGCAATTTCCCTATCAACCTCCAAATAAATTGATTTTTCCAAGTCTTGTAGACGAAATGTCATCCAAATTTGGTTATTTTTTAACTTCGACATATTGTATTAGTTGGCAGTTCTATTTCATATATATCCAAAATTGATTCATGAGGGCTAAACTTGTGTAACAATACTTTGTTATGGTTTTGATGAAAACGGTAATTTCTAGAAAGAAAATAACAATTAAGACGAAGGATTTAAAGGAGACATGTACTATTTTACACTCTAATTTGTCATTTTTTTTTAGTATATCAGTATAAATTAAAATTGTTTATTTATTTAACAGTTGAAAGATTACATTAATTGAACTTGAGCTAAAAGGATCGAACAAAACTACAGATATGTTACATTACAGCACGCATGATTCGCATTCAGAGATGACCTATTTAATTTTATTTATCCAAATAAACATTATTTTACATAAACGTTGTAATTCTGTAGAAAATCAGTTTAATTTTAGAATTAGTTTAACACGTATTAAAGAATATTCCAAATACCAACAAGGTAATAAAATTAAAATTATAAAAAAAATATATATAAAACAATTTTTTATACCTGTAAATGCATTTTATTTATGTCCATAGCTTAGTGTCTTAGTTTGTAAGTGGTTGTGGTTTTTGTGTAAGGGCAATTTGGTAATTTTTTATGACAAGCAGCAAATGAGACACTCCAAGCGAATAGTCTCTCATTCACATGAAGGTTATGGTCGAATGTGGCCTTCTATAAAGAGTCATCTCTCATTCACCCAAAGTAGTTCTATTGTTGATTATTGCATCGAAACTTTGTTCGATCGAGAAATGAATACATGAAACTTTTTGAGTATTATTTGTTTGTTGTTTGTCTTCATGTTTTCTTGATATGTCAAATGTGTGTGCCTTGTTTTCGCCGGCTTCTGTTAAAAACCGAGAATTATTTATTGTTTGATAAGAAAATCGATTCTACAATAACAACATATAATATAATATATAATATAGGAAAATCTTAGGAAGAAAAACAATAAATAATTCGTAAAAACAGGCAAATAAAAGAGACGTGAAAGACATAACATAAAAAATTATTAGCATAAAAATGTTTCTCCTTTTAATCTAATCCCATTCCTATCAAATTGTATTATGTATGGCCAACGTGCTACCATCAAACTTTCCTTCAAGAGGCATTTATTTATATACCAAAATTCAAACACACACAAAAATATAATATTAGCATGGCTTCAAAACCATTTTCTTCAAACCAAAAACCTTTCATCCTCGTCCTTGTCCTCCTTTGTGTAACCCTAACACTTCTAGTCCACACCACCACTTACAACCTCCGGTTCGAGGAGGAACCAACCACAACCGCAGCCACCCTCCGCCGTTACGCCACGACGGAGCCACCACGGTGGTATGACAAACTCCAAAACATGTTACCAAACCGTGTAGATAAGCTAAAGATAGGGCTTGTCAACCTTCATCTTGACCAAATCCAAGTCAATGGTTTAGCTGATGTCACCACAATAAATTTCAAAATTGTGGATGTAGACAAAAAATGGGAAGATTTTTTCCCGGAGTGGGTAGATGAGGACGGAAAATGGGGTCCTATGAAGTGTCCTGAGATGCCGATGCCTCGGTCACACGAGAGGGTGGACGTGGTGGTAGCGAGGGTTCCGGATGGTGTTAGGGACGTGTTTAGGTTGCAAGTGAACTTGGTAGTGGCTAATGTGTTGGTGAAAAGTGGGTGGGAAAAGGGTGGTGATCATAGCCATAGGGAGGTGTATGTTGTGTTTATTGGGAGGTCAAGGCCAATGTGGGAGATATTTAGGTGTGATGATATGATATGGGAAGAAAGTGATTACAAGATTTATAAACCAGATTTTAAGAGGCTGCAACACAAGGTGAATATGCCTGTTGGCTCTTGCATGATTCCATCATCATCTTTGCAATCAGCCGGTAAGTAATTCATCTTTTGGATTTTGTCTTCTTTATTATTATTATTATTAGTCTTCATTTACATTTAATTGCTTTGCGTGAACAAGTTTGTTTTCTTAGTAGTCACTTTATTTGAACTATATATATTATATGCCTATATAACATGTCGTTATAAACTTCCCACTTACGTTGGCAAATCTTTTATTTTCTTTGAGTTCAAATATTATTTATATAGATTTCTTAATTAGTTTGGTTATCAAATTTATAGAAGTTGTAATTATGAATATTTATATATAAGTTTTTTTCAAGTAAATTTCATTCAAAATTTATATATAAGTTATAAACAACAACTTATATTATTAATTTTTTTAAATAAATTTTATTTCATTTCAATAAAAGTGGTGTAGTGGTATAAATATACTAAAAAGTGTACATAAAGAGCCAACTTCAAGTATAATTTATGAATAGCGGATTAGATAAAAACACTAACTTGGAAATTTGTTATATAAGTAGGAATTTGTTATATACAAGTATATATATAACGCTAAAAATTTGAAATCACATACTACATATAACTTACCCATAAAGTATGAAAATTGAAAACCAAAAATGTATCTGAATGTCACCCACTCATGGTAGACCATGTGTAGTGGCAAATGAATTTCAATCGCTTTCTTTGAGCATTATCCGACATGTGACATCCTAATCCGTAAAGGTATTACGTGGTTTGAAGTTAAAAACTGGTGTAGTGGTATAATGTCCCTTGCAATAATTACCCAATTATTATTATTATTTTAAATTAAAACAAATAATATTACATAAGCATTGGATAATGTTCACAACCTCAAACAATCAAATTCCTGGCGTTATAATAAAAACGTCCATCCAATTTATAAAAAAGAACGCTGAAAAAAAAAACAACTCGACTCGGTCATTTAAGTCACATTTCACTTCGTTGGGTTCGACAGGTACTTCGGGGATAGTTTAATAGAATCTATAATAATGATAAGAATTTTAACTTAAAATATTCATACAAAATAAATTAATATCTCTATTTAATGTTTAGGAACGTTTTGAAAGTATTTTTTTTTTTAACGGCCAACCAAACCTTATTATTGCAAAGCTAGCAAGGAACAAGCGAAAATAAATACAGTGCCAAAGAACAAAAAAACAATACAATCCGAGACAACTACCCCATTCTATTCTCAAATCTACCCTAATCCTCTCACGACAAATCCGACATAAAAACAACAACAAAGTATTTTAAATTAAAAAAATAACAACAAATCAAAAAATTCAAAACCTCATAAATTCTGAAATTTTCAACTTTAGCCATTACCTAAACGAAGATATAAAATTAATTTTAAATGAGTTTGTTGAACGATAAAATTTTGAATTGTGTATTTTAATTAGTTGTTAAGATTCTTAATAATTTTCAAAATTTTATTTGAGTTTGATAGGTAACTTGTGTGCGTTCAAACTCGATTTGTTTAGTACTTTATTTTTATTTTTAATCGAGCAGCATGATTTATTTGATGGAGAAAAAAAATCACAGGATTGGATGTAAATAATTGATATGTAACGGGTAGTTTAGTTGGTGAATGGACTAGGAATCTCTCTTGGAGGTCATAGGTTCAATTCCCACGAAGGACATAATGAGAAATGATGGATGACTCATGGCCTATGGTCATGAGTTCGAGTCCTGATCTCGTCAGGTTTTACCGGTTCACTACTTTCGTGCCTTCGGGCGGGTATGTGGGTCAGGTTTTCCTTGAAAGCGGGCTGTCGGGCGAGCTAGGGGCTTCGTGCGTCCGGGGTGGGCCGGACTGTGCCCCTGACTTTGCCACTGGGGGGCTGCGTACGCAGTACCCGGCGTTGTTTAGTTGGCAGTTAAAAAAAAAAAAACAAAAGATGATTTATGTCTTTAACTTTCTTATCTAAGAACCCAAAAAAATGTTTTGTAGATTTTTAATGCAAAATCAATTTGTTTAAGAGATGGAGAAAAAAAAAAGTTGACGTTTCTTGGGAATATGTATATTATGTACACTTTACATCTTATTGAAGAAAATGCATTTATTTACGACATCAACAATCCCAATTACCTAAAGTGATACACTTTGAGTGATACCAAATCACCTTAAAAATCGTTGTGAACACTATTTTATGCTACTTGGAATGAAAACTCTTCTACTCGCTTTTAATTTTTTAAGATAAAAAAAAAAATTTATTTACCAAATCTGGCTTTTTTTAAGTTTCAATTTTTTTTTTTTTTTTTTTTTTTTTTTTGAACTGTTTTTTAAGATTCAAATAAACCACTAGTTTTGAATACTTCATTCTTTGACAAGGTATAGACTACTGAAATTGACCATCACCATAGGTGAAAATATTTTTCAACAAAGTAAGGCTCTAGTCATTAGTAAGAATGAAATTAAAGATAACAGATAAACGATTGGCGCGGATACTTTATAGCCGGAACCATAGGAAATTTAGTTCAGGTTTTAGATTAATTAAAGGTTTGGCATATCTTATTGCACATAAAATCACTTAGACTAGTGACACCACTACACATACGGCTATTTATGAGGAAGAAATATTGTCAAAAAGAAAAAAAAACACTTTTAACAAAGAGTACGGCTGTTGGCTCGATCAATTGTGTTGGTCTTTCCCTTAGGGGTTCCTATTATGGGGTATGTCACATGTTTAATCCATGCACATCACAAAAAAAAAAAAAAAAAAAAAAAAAAAAAAAAAAAATCGTGACGGTTTGAGCTTATGCAAGGAGGACACCGGTGTGTGGGTAGGGATTCGAACTTGGGACCGCTAGGTTAGGGTTGTACAAGCATTTTCACTGAACTAAACATTTCAAATATATATATATATATATATATATATATATATATATATATATAGGGTAGGGATCCATAGAAAACCCTTGTTATATGGTAAACTTTGGAAACTCTAACTTCCCGACTTTTTTTTTATATGAAAATTTTAGGGTATGTAATATACATGATTTTAATCATTTTTGGCCAAAAAAATGGAAAAAGCGCCGAGCCATTTTTAAAAAAAAAATAAAAAACCGTCTTCGGGTAACAAATGGTTAACACGTTTTAGTTTCGCTTAACATGTGTTAGTCAAAACTTTAATTTTTTTTTTTAAAAAAAACTACTCGGCGTTTTTTTTTGATTTTTTTGGCTCAAAATGCTTAAAATCATGTATATTACATGCCCTATTTTTTTCAAAATTAAAAAAAAAAATGGGAAGTCAGAGTTTCCAGAGTTTACCATATAACAATGGTTTCTACATTATCCTTTCCCTATATATATATATATATATATATATATATATATATATTCATCTTCTCATTGATTCCATCATAATATATACAAATCCCTAAACTTGAGGATAAAGAAATTACCAAAAATAATTACAAGATAACCTATCTAAATTATATTAGGAATATTCTAGAGCTATTCTATTACACCCTCGCAGTCGAAACAGGAGGAGGGCGTATGTTGAGATTGGATCTGAAATCATCGAATAATACTCTTGGCAAGCCTTTGGTAAAGATGTCTGCTATTTGGAACCTCGTAGGAGTGTGCAGGATGCGTACATGACCCCGTTGAACTTGTTCACGAAGAAAATGTATGTCCAGCTCAATGTGTTTTGTACGTTGATGTTGCACGAAATTACTAGACAGATAAATGGCACTAATGTTGTCACAATACCCAGAGTGACAGGGGTAAGAGGGTGATGAAGCTCTAGTAAGAGATTCTGAAGCCAACATATCTCTGCAACCACATTCGCAACTACTCTGTATTCGGCTTCTGCATTGAAACGAGAGACAGTTGATTGCTGTTTAGAGGACCATGAAAGAAGGTTAGATCCCATGTAAACACAATAGCCAGAGGTAGAACGACGAGTGTCTGGGCATCCTGCCCAATCCACATCAGTGTAGGCACGGAGAGATAAGGTAGTACACGATGTTAAAGTCAAGCCGTAGGTGGAAGTGCCCTGTAGATATCTGATGACACGCTTTAAGGCGTTCCAATAATCAACTGTCGGGGCATGCATGTGCATGAAGATCTATTGTACAACATAACTGATGTCTGGTCTGGTAAACGTGAGGTACTGAAGTGCACCTGCAAGACTACGATACAAGGTAGGATCTTCAAAAGCAGAACTAGAGGCGTGACTCAGTTTCGGCTTCGTGTCAACTGGTGTAGCAACAGGGTTGCAGGACTGTATACCTGCTCGAGCAATAATATCGGTTGCATAGGATTGTTGAGACAAGAACATTGTATTGCTGGTTCTGGTGACAGTAATACCTAAGAAGTAGCTTAGGCGACTAAGATCCTTCATGGCTAATTCGGCAGCTAAATGCGACATGAGTTTTTGGCGCAGTTTATCTAAAGACGCGGTCAAGATGATATCATCGACATAAATTAATAAATAAGTCATGTCACCCTCGTGATTGTAGGTGAAAAGCGAGTTATCTCACTTACTCTGCATAAATCCGATGGAGAGAACAAAATCAGTGAATCGTTGGTACCATGCTCAAGGTGCTTGTTTTAGACCATAAAGTGACATTTTGAGAAGACAAACATGATCCGGGTAATCTCTTTGACAAAAACCAATGGGTTGATATATATAAACGTCTCATTGAGGTTGCCATGAAGGAAAGCATTGGTGACATCCAGTTGATGGATTGATCATGATTTTGAGGTAGAGTAAGAACCGTCCGGATAGTAGCTCGTTTTACAACCGGGCTAAATGTCTCGCCACAATCAACGCCTACCTCTTGATTTCGACCATCACATACTAGTCGAGCCTTGTACCGTTACAAAGTGCGATCTGACCTGCATTTATGCCTGAACAACCACATACTATGGATAACATGCATGTGTGCCTGCCTCGGCACTAGTTCCCAAGTTTTATTTTTAAGTAAAGCATTAAATCTGTTTGTCATGGCAGAGTACCAATCCGGATTAGTAAGGGCGTCCTTTGGGTTTTTGGGAATGGGAGAGATGGTGTGGGTGTGAAGGTTGAATATTTGTTTAGGTTTGGTGATACTCGACATTGCGCGTGTACACATTGTGCGAGTTGGTGGTGGGGGCGTGTTTTGGGATAGGTTCCGATGGTAAAGGTGATGGTGAAGGGTGGTCCGGATGTGGTGGAGGGGTGGGGGCCTGGTTCGGGTAATCTTAGGATTGGGTTGGTGAGTGTGGGGCCGAGGCGAGTGGAGGACCGGATATTGGGCTGTGTGGGTTAGGGAGGTTTGTGTTGGGTGGTTGGGCCGAAGTGTTGGGTTGGGTAGGAATGGAAGTTGTAGAAGGTTGGGTATTGGTTTAGTGGTTAATGGGCTGGGCTGAAGGCTTTGCAGTTTGGTGGGTGAGGTATGGGCTTAGGGGTTCATCCAGAAAGTTGTAGGTTTGAAGCATTGATTGGGGTTTATTGGAATAGGGAAATATTGTTTCATAAAAAAGGACGTGGCGACTGATAGTAATTTTGTTGGTGGTTAGGTTGAGGCACTTGTATCCACGATGATTAGGTGGATAGCCAAGGAAAACACAGGGTGTGGATCGGTATTCAAGCTTGGTGTGAGGAATTAAGGGGTAACATAGGCAACCAAAGACCCTAAGGTGATCATAAGTGGGATTGGTGTGATAAAGGCGATAGGTGGGGGTTTATGTCACACCCTCAAATTCCACGTGCGGGGTTTTACCGCGAGGCGCGTGACACACCAGGATCTCAGTCAACGATCACAATAAACATACAACAAACATGCATTCATATATATTTTTAAAACCAAAATATCATGCTTTGAGCCGTAAACCAGCAGCGGAAGCATTTCTTGTTTACAACCAAAAGACATATCATTGTTTACAAAACATTGTTTAATATGCTTCAAAATATTAGATGTTGTGCATGAATTCGTGCACCTAGCCCATTGACTGCTACCTTAGCGACCTGAGAAAACATGCCAAAAATGTCAACATATAATGCTGGTGAGTTCACAGGTTTTCTTTTATAAAAGCGTTGTTATAAGTTCGATAAGATCATATCCGTAACTACTATGTTATGAGAACGTTAGCTAGACGTTAAGTGTTGCTACTACTGCGGTTGGGAATCCATTACTAAACCGGTATAAGTGTTGAAGCCAGCCCAGACGGACGGGATTACCGATGCCTCGGTAACCCCCAAAGTATTAGAGACAATATGCACCCGCCCGGCTCCCAGCCGTCGGGTGGGGTTTGTAAGGCCCAATAGATCTATCCACATTTCCCCCGTTGTGCATCCCTGCACATTCATGGTTTCCCCCTGGGACTTTCCATAAAAGCCGCATAGTACATCAAGTAATCATAGTATAACATGATCTTTAATGAGTAATTTAAGTAAGTAGCATGTTACTCCCCCGAAAGCAAAACGATAAAAGTGGGGCTGTGACACTCACCTCGGATTGCGTTACTTGAAAATAGTTAAGTAATTATGCTATGATAGCCCCAAATAGCGGTGACCTATCATAAGATGTGTATAAGTATCCGGACTAATAACCCGCAGGTTAACTAGTCCCCGAATGTCCGGACCATAAACATAAACGTTTGAAAACACCTTTGACTGTTATACCGACCGTACCAGACAAGACCCGACATCCCATTGGTGACCCGACATCCCACGTGTTAGGTAATTACAAGACATCATGCATCATATGCAATTAAACACTTAATACTTGCAATAGTTCACCTAGTCTAGCATAATGTCCAATTAACGCATAAACAGGTCCGAACACGTGTCACTAAGTCATTGGGTGTATCCCGGGGTTCCTATCATGTTCCTAGGTGTCAAATCATGTTCCGGGATGTCAAAATGCGTTTACGACAGCAGTACACGCGATTAGGAAACTTACATGCCATTAGGAAAAGTCAACTAGTGAATAGGGGGTTAAATACGCGAGTAGGCTGTACTCGCCTGATACATCAGGCGAGTAGAGCCCTATTCGCCCCAAGCATAGCTGTTGCGCGTTTTCGCGCGTTAAACCCTCCAAATCAGATCCGAAACATGTAAAAACACCCAATATCAAAACTAAACTATTAACCAACCCTTTCCAAGCAAAAAAACCCCCAATTTATCTCTGCTCTAACGGGCTCGGTGCGATTATTTCCAAAAATGGCAAAATACTAGGTTTCATTAACTATGAAATCTTTCCTTAAGTAGTAAGGATCAGATTACACCTCCTACAACTTGCAACCCATCATCCCCATGTTATAACATCATCCTAACATGATTTCTAACCATAAACAAGCAATGAATCATATCATAACATCCTAATTCTTCAAGAATCACCCAAATGGGTCAAAATGCATACTTTCATCTAAACATTATAACAAGAGCTTAAACTCATAGATAATCATCCTAACAACTCCTACACATCAGAAGTACATCAAATCCATGGAAACATTCATGTTATAATCACCAAAAATCATCATATGCATCAATACTTCACATATAGCTAGTATTATGGTGTAGACTTGTTTTAGAACCCATTTCTAAGGTTTTTAAAGACTCATTCTTATCAAAATAAGGTCTGGACTTTGGGGAGCCAAAACAATAACATTACAAAGGTTTAGGATGAAGAACACACCTTGGATTTTATCAAAGAAAGGTGTATAAGCTTGGAGATGGTGGGTTTTGAGGAAAAACAAGTTCCAGAGGTGTTTCAAGGTGTGTGGGAGGCTTAGGATCAGTTAGGGTTGCACAAATGGTGTTTGGGGAGTCAAGGGTTGTATTTATAGGTGTTTTGACTCGTGCACAACAGTACATGCGAGTAGGAGAGCAGTTCAGGCGAGTAGGGCTCCTACTCGCCTCTATACTGGCGAGTAGGGCCCTATTCGCCATCAGGCTTCCCCTACTCGCCTCAGAAGGTGGCGATTAGGAGCTCCCCAGACTCCTAATCGCCTGTAAGGTCCTGGAACGGGTTTTTGGCGCGTTAAACACTATTTTAACACATATAAACACGTATTCACATACCGACAAGTCACATAATGATTACAAACACATAATGCACGATAACTAACACGTTTACATCCGTTCACCAATTCCCGGGACTCGAGACTTGCGTGTGTGCGTTAAACCCGACGATTCCACGAATCACCAATCCTTGTACACATGGTTATGAACCGACTCCCGATGATCCCGCGGATCATCGTAACGACTCCCGATGATTCCCAGAATCATCGTACCGACTCGACTGACCCCGTTAAGTACGTAATATGCATGACTCACTAAGGTAGACTTACTAGTTTAGTCAATGTTACTAACCTGAGTTTGCCGGGTGTCACATCATCCCCCTGTTGGAAGAATTTTCGTCCCGAAAATTGCTCAAGGCCAAAAAGGAAGAGATGAAAGAGAAGAAAAATTTTCCGGTTGCCACATCATCCCCCTGTTAAAAGGAATCTCGACCCGAGATTCTTTCAGCTTCAGCAGAGACATGTCTTGATTCGAACGCGTGTTTAGGAAATAAATGGGGATACTTAGCCTTCATCTGATCTTCCCGTTCCCACGTGAACTCCGGTCCACGATTTGAGTTCCAACGAACTTTAACAATGCAGATGTTACTCCGACGAAGGCTACAAATCTTATAGTCAAGAATTTCAACCGGTTCTTCCACAATACGCAGACGATCATCCACCTTGATCTCTTCGAGAAGAACAACCAAAGATTCATCCGCCAGACACTTCTTGAGATTAGAGACATGGAAGACATTATGAACATTACTGAGTTCAGCTGGCAGATCAAGCCTGTATGCTACTGGTCCAATCCGTTCCAGAATTGCGAACGGTCCCACATACCGAGGATTCAATTTGCCCCGCTTCCCAAAATGTATAACGCCCTTCCACGGAGATACCTTCAATAAAACTCTTTCGTCAACCTCAAACTCTAGAGGCTTGCGACGACGATCGGCATAGATCTTTTGACGATCCCGAGCTGCTGCCATGCGGTTACGGATTTGTACGATCTTCTCGGAAGTCTCGTACACAAGTTCCGGGCCGATGAGTTGACTCTCACCCACCTCAGTCCAACAAAGAGGAGACCGGCATTTCCGCCCGTAAAGAGCCTCGAACGGAGCTGCCTTGATGCTAGAATGGTAACTATTGTTGTAGGAGAATTCCACCAACGGTAGATGACTCTCCCACCCCTTGCCAAAATCGATCACACATGCCCGGAGCATGTCTTCTAGTGTTTGGATCGTCCGCTCACTTTGACCGTCAGTTTGCGGATGATAAGCTGTGCTCATGTCTAACTGAGTACCCAGTGCCTTATGCAAAGACTTCCAGAAGTTAGAGGCGAACCGAGAATCACGGTCAGAAATAATAGAGACAGGCACCCCGTGCCGAGAAACCACTTCCTTAAGATATAGACGTGCCAAACGCTCGAGACCATCGGTTTCTTTGATAGCGAGGAAGTGCGCAGACTTTGTCAACCTATCCACAATCACCTAGATCATGTCACAACCACTGGGCGATTTCGGGAGTTTGGTCACAAAGTCCATCGTAATCCACTCCCACTTCCACTCGGGGATTTCAGGCTGTTGCAAAAGGCCGGACGGCTTTTGATTTTCAACCTTGACCTTGGCACATGTCAAGCACTTGCTCACGTACAAAGCCACGTCTGCCTTCATGTTCGGCCACCAATAAAGTATCTTTTAGTCTTGATACATCTTATCGGAGCCAGGGTTAATAGAGTACCGGGACTTGTGAGCTTCATCAAGGACGAGCTCCCGCAAGCCGCCAAATAAAGGGACCCAAATACGTTCAGCGAAATAATGCATGCCATCAGACCTGAGCTCAAGGTGGCTATCAGCATCATGCATGGTTTCAGCTTTAAGGTTTTCCTCCTTCAAAGCTTCTTGCTACGCCAAACGGATTCGGTCGGGTAAGCCGGAATGGATAGTGAGCTGAAGAGCTCGAACGCGACGAGGTTTAGCGGTTTCCTTCCTGCTCAAGGCGTCTGCGACCACGTTCGCCTTGCCAGGATGGTATTTAATAGCGCAATCATAATCATTTAGAAGCTCGACCCAGCGACACTGTCTTATATTCAACACCTTCTGATCAAATATGTGCTGGAGGCTCTTGTGATCGGTGTATATAGTGCACTTGGTACCGTACAAGTAATGCCTCCATATCTTTAAGGCAAAGACTACTGCACCCAATTCCAGATCATGGGTGGGGTAGTTTTTCTCATGAACCTTGAGCTGGCGAGAAGCATAGGCGATGACCTTCTCGCGCTGCATTAGCACACAACCGAGACCCCGGATAGAAGCGTCACAATAAACCACAAAATCGTTCGTGCCTTCAGGCAAGGACAAGATAGGAGCAGAACAGAGTTTAGCCTATAACATCTGGAAGGCCGACTCCTATGAATCACCCCAGTCGAACTTCTTGTCCTTCTGGGTAAGCGAGGTGAGGGGTTGAGCGATCTTCGAAAATCCCTCGATAAAACGACGATAATAACCTGCAAGACCCAGGAATTGCCGCACCTCAGATGGCGTCTTTGGTGCTTCCCAGTCTTTGATGGCTTCTATTTTAGCTGGGTCAACGTGAATTCCTTTCTCATTAACTACATAACCAAGGAACTGGACTTCACGCAACCAGAAGCTACGGTTAGAAAACTTGGCGTATAACTGTTCCCACCTCAGGAGTTCCAAAACAAGACGCAAGTGTTCCTGGTGGTCCACTTCGCTCTTGGAATAGACCAGAATATCATCAATGAAAACAATCACGAATTTATTAAGATATGGCTTACAGACACGGTTCATCAAATTCATAAAAATGGCAGGCGCATTGGTGAGACCAAAAGGCATGACCAAAAATTCGAAATGGCCATAGCGAGTTCGAAAGGCGGTCTTCGGAATGTCAGCTTCTTGGACCCTCAACTGATGGTACCCCAACCTCAAATCAATCTTCGAATAGAAACTAGAACCCTGAAGTTGGTCAAATAAGTCATCAATGCGAGGAAGAGGATAACGATTCTTGATAGTAACCTTGTTCAATTCACGGTAGTCGATACACATTCGCAGGCTTCCGTCCTTCTTCTTGACAAACAGAATAGGGGCTCCCCACGGGGACGAACTAGGTCGGATGAAACACTTCTCTAACAGATCCTGCAACTGGTTAGACAACTCCTGCATCTCGGGAGGTGCAAGACGATATGGGGCTCGGGCAATAGGGGCCGCACCTGGAGGAAGTTCAATACCGAATTCAACCTAACGATAAGGCGAAAGACCAGGTAAATCTTCAGGAAATACATTGGGAAAATCACGGACGACAGGAATATCCTCAATCTTCTTTTCTTCCTCTGACGAAACCGAAACAAGTGCCAGAATGGCAGAATACCCCTTCCGAAGATACTTATAGGCTTTCATACATGAAATGATACTCAAAGGGACCCCGCTCTTCTCACCGTGCACCAACAGAATTTCTCCATCAGGGAGAGGAAGTCGAATGACTTTTACAAAACAAACGATCTCAGCATGATACAAAGACAACCAATCCATACCCACGACAACATCGAAACTACCCAAGGACACCGGCATAAGGTCAATGGAAAAAGAATAACCCGACAACTCAAGGCGACACTCCCTAAGGACGTGCGTCGCTTCGACTTTCTTACCATCAGCCAATTCTATCAAGTACTTAACCTCTAAAGGTGTAGGTACCCTATCAAGCAATTGACTAAACCCAAGAGATATAAAACTCTTATCGGCACCGGAATCGAATAAAACCGTAGCATAGCGATTATCGAGAAGAAACGTTCCAGTAACAGTGTCAGGATCCTGTCGAGCCCCGCTCGAACCAACCACAAAGGCGCGAGCATTCCTGCCTCCGTCCCCATTGTTCCCATTACCCGATCCGTTCTTCCCAGCTTCACCCTGCTTTAACTTGGGGCAGTTACGTTTGTAGTGACCAAGCTCACCACAGTTATAGCACCCTTGTTTCCCCTGGTTTCCCTGGGGAGCAGCAACCTGAGGGACTGGGGCTGGCGTGACCGGCGGGTTTCGGTTCCCCAGAGGGTTGGACCTACAATCCTTGGCTTGATGCCCAATCTTATGGCACCGACGGCAACGGTCCTTATCATCGTAAGGACCGGTATGATGATAGTTACACCGATCACACTTCAGCAACTTCCCAGCATAAACCCCCGGTTGTCGCTCAGACTACGATCCCCCAACATCAGGCCTCTTCACCTGCTGAGGCTGAGCCGAACTCGAGCCTTTACCCACAACTTCCCATTTTCGCTTGTTACTCTCAGGAGCCTTCACAGTAGCGCCTCGAGGAGGCAAGACCCCTTCAGCTACCTTCATATTGGTCAGCCTGTGAGCCGACCGAACCACCTCAGAGTAGACAGTAAGATTACCCGCAGCTACCAACCCCACAATCTCCGGCACCAACCCAACAACATAGTGTTCAATCCTCCGGTATTCTGGTGTGTGCAAATCAGGGCACAACACCGCCAACTCATTGTGCCTAGTAGTGTAAGCTTCAATCTCAGACCCCACCATCTTATGATTCCAGACCTCGTGCTCAAGCGTCTGGATCTCATACCTCGGGCAGTACTCGTTTTTCAAAAGCTGAACGAACTCTGTCCAGGGCATAGCATGAGCTTCCCCAATTCCCATGGTCTGGGTGGTGGAGTTCCACCAAGTCAGAGCTTGACCCTCCAGGGTCGCAGAAGCATACTTCACCCGGTCGCCTTCCGGGAAACTGTACATTGAGAAAACTGATTCAATCTTCTCCAGCCAGCGGAGCAGTCCTACTGCCCCTTCAGTTCCACTAAAATTGTGGGGCTTGCAATCCATAAACTTCTTGTAAGGGCACTGGGGTGGAGGGGGATTGACAGCACCACCTGGAACAGACACACAGGTGAAAATCAAGAAAAAGGTACAGTACCCTAGAACAAGATAGGGTAGGTGAGAATTGACGTACCACCCATAGCATTATGAGCGGCTTGGAATGCAGCCAAAGCAATGTTCACGTGCTGCTGCATCAGGTTATCCAACTCCGCTTAGGTCATATTAATGTTCCCACGGCCACGGCCGCCAGCACGACCGCCAGCACGGCCGCCTCTGCGACCTCCACGAGCTCCCGACATCTTCTGTCACAACATGAAACAAAAGATTTACGCATTGCCCGTGGTACAACCCATTAAGAATTTTAAGGAACTAGACCGAGCCCAGTTCAGGCCCATCCGTTCAAACACAAAGTCCACTAGGGCTCCCATGCATCACAGTTTATAATCTCGTGTGCACCCGATATGATAAACTGTTCTACATGGTCCTCCAGGCGTGCTTTAAGTTCGAAGTTCAAGTCACCGAACACTAGCGCCCAATCATGATATCATCATAAGTATAAGTATAAGATAGTATGTATAAGAACGAGCGTGTCCATTAGGGCATAGAAGGGAGATGTCCGAATCCCTGGACAGATCTCAAGAGTACGCCGAAGCTACCCCAATGTACACCGCCGTCAAGAAGGTTCAGTCGTATATCGTTCGCCAGCAAATCATGGTAAGGATGGGTCAAGAGATAGAAGGACAAAGAGTAAACAGATGATGACACTGACACCCCCGACAAGTCATATTGTTACCCACATGTTAAGACTCGACTATCTGTGACTGTCTAGTGTGTGCGACTCAGTTATAGACTAGACTCTACATGTAGTCCTAGTTCACTATTACCGTTGGCTCTGATACCAATCTGTCACACCCTCAAATTCCACGTGCGGGGTATTACCGCGAGGCGCATGACACACCAGGATATCAGTCAACGATCATAATAAACATACAACAAACATGCATTCATATATATATTTTTAAAACCAAAATATCATGCTTTGAGCCGTAAACCAGCAGCGGAAGCATTTCTTGTTTACAACCAAAAGACATATCATTGTTTACAAAACATTGTTTAATATGCTTCAAAATATTAGACGCTGTGCATGACTTCGTGCGCCTAGCCCATTGAGTGCTACCTTAGCGACCTGAGAAAACAAGCCAAAAATGTCAACATATAATGCTGGTGAGTTCACAGGTTTTCTTTTATAAAAGCGTTGTTATAAGTTCGGTAAGATCATATCCGTTACTACTATGTTATGAGAACGTTAGCTAGACGTTAAGTGTTGCTACTCTTGCGGTTGGGAATCCATTACTAAACCGGTATAAGTGTTGAAGCCAGCCCAGACGGACAGGATTACCGATGCCTCGGTAACCCCCAAAGTATTAGAGACAATATGCACCCGCCCGGCTCCCAGCCGTCGGGTGGGGTTTGTAAGGCCCAATAGATCTATCCACATTTTTCCCGTTGTGCATCCCCGCACATTCATGGTTTCCCCCTGGGACTTTCCATAAAAGCCGCATAGTACATCAAGTAACCATAGTATAACATGATCTTTAATGAGTAATTTAAGTAAGTAGCATGTTTCTCCCCCGAAAGCAAAACGGTAAAAATGGGGCTGTGACACTCACCTCGGATTGCGTTACTTGACATTAGTTAAGTAATTATGCTATGATAGCCCCAAATAGCGGCGACCTATTATAAGATGTGTATAAGTATCCGGACTAATAACCCGCAGGTTAACTAGTCCCCGAATGTCCAGACCATAACCATAAACGTTTGAAAACACCTTTGACTGTTAAACCGACCATACCAGACAAGACCCGACATCCCATTGGTGACCCGACATCCCACGTGTTAGGTAATTACAAGACATCATGCATCATATGCAATTAAACACTTAATACGCGCAATAGTTCACCTAGTCTAGCATAATGTCCAATTAACGCATAAACAGGTCCGAACACATGTCACTAAGTCATTGGGTGTATCCCTGGGTTCCTATCATGTTCCTAGGTGTCAAATCATGTTCCGGGATGTCAAAATGCGTTTACGACAGCAGTACACGCGATTAGGAAACTTACATGCGATTAGGAAAAGTCAACTAGTGAATAGGGGGGTTAAATACGCGAGTAGGGGCCTATTCGCCTGATGTATCAGGCGAGTAGGCTGTACTCGCCTGATACATCAGGCGAGTAGAGCCCTATTCGCCCCAAGCATAGCTGTTGCGCGTTTTCGCGCGTTAAACCCACCAAATCAGATCCGAAACATGTAAAAACACCCAATATCAAAACTAAACTATTAACCAACCCTTTCCAAGCAAAAACCCCCAATTTATCTCTGCTCTAACGGGCTCGGTGCAATTATTTCCAAAAATGGCAAAATACTAGGTTTCATTAACTATGAAATCTTTCCTTAAGTAGTAAGGATCAGATTACACCTCCTACAACTTGCAATCCATCATCCCCATGTTATAACATCATCCTAACATGATTTCTAACCATAAACAAGCAATTAATCATATCATAACATCCTAATTCTTCAAGAATCACCCAAATGGGTCAAAATGCATACTTTCATCTAAACATTATAACAAGAGCTTAAACTCATAGATAATCATCCTAACAACTCCTACACATCAGAAGTACATCAAATCCATGGAAACATTCATGTTATAATCACCAAAAATCATCATATGCATCAATACTTCACATATAGCTAGTATTATGGTGTAGACTTGTTTTAGAACCCATTTCTAAGGTTTTTAAAGACTCATTCTTATCAAAATAAGGTCTGGACTTTGGGAGCCAAAACAATAACATTACAAAGGTTTAGGATGAATAACACACCTTGGATTTTATCAAAGAAAGGTGTATAAGCTTGGAGATGTTGGGTTTTGAGGAAAAACAAGTTCCAGATGTGTTTCAAGGTGTGTGGGAGGCTTAGGATCAGTTAGGGTTGCACAAATGGTGTTTGGGGAGTAAAGGGTTGTATTTATAGGTGTTTTGACTCGTGCACAACAGTACATGCGAGTAGGAGAGCAATTCAGGAGAGTAGGGCTCCTACTCGCCTCTATACTTGCGAGTAGGGCCCTATTCGCCATCAGGCTTCCCCTACTCGCCCCAGAAGGTGGCGATTAGGAGCTCCCCAGGCTCCTAATCGCCTGTAAGGTCCTGGAACGGGTTTTTGGCGCGTTAAACACTATTTTAACACATATAAACACGTATTCACATACCGACAAGTCACATAATGATTACAAACACATAATGCAGGATAACTAACACGTTTACATCCGTTCACCAATTCCCGGGACTCGAGACTTGCGTGTGTGCGTTAAACCCGGCGATTCCACGAATCACCAATCCTTGTACACATGGTTATGGACCGACTCCCGATGATCCCGCGGATCATCGTAACGACTCCCGATGATTCCCAGAATCATCGTACCAACTCGACCGACCCCGTTAAGTACGTAATATGCATGACTCGCTAAGGTAGACTTACTAGTTTAGTCAATGTTACTAACCTGAGTTTGCCGGGTGTCACAGTTTGAAATTTGTGGACTTTGGAGGGAATGATGTTTAGAAGGTATGTGGCAACTTTAAGGGCATGATGCCAATAAATGTTTGGCATTGAGGATTGGGCTAGGAGGTTTCTCATGATGTTGTTAATGAATCGGATTTTTTCGTTCGGCTTTGCCGTTTTGGGAGGACGTGTGGGGGCAAGAAAAAACGAAAATGCATTTCGTTTAATTTGCAAAAGGTTTGAAACTAGTGGTTGGCATATTCTTGTCCATTATCACATTGGAGTTGTTTTATTTTTCTGTTGAATTGTGTTTGGATAAATGTTGTGAAAATGGTGAACATTGAGAATACGTCAGATTTGTTTGTTATGGGGTAGGTCCACAAGAAATTGGTGTATAAGATCAAATGGCATTAAAGTATCCCCCATTACTGATAATGGGAGAAGTCCAGACATCACTGTGAATAAGATCAAATGGCATTAAAGTACTTGTAAAAGAAGTTGCAAAGGGAGACGAACATGTTTCCCAAAAACACAAGCAGGACAAACTTTATTATTTTTAGAACTACATTTTATTGAAGTAGAAGTTTTTAAAGTTTGTAAAATAGTTGGGCCTGGGTGACCGAGCCGTTGATGTCAGATGTCTTGGAAAATAGCAGTAAAAGTAGATCCAGTGGAAAGTTTGGTGATGTTGGATGGGCTGAGAGTGTAGAGATCTCCCGAGCTATTGCACCGTAGGATGGGTTTCTTGGTCCGAAGGTCTTTCACCATAAAACCATACAGGTCAATATCAACAGATAATTGGTTATCAGCAGTCAAACGACGGACAGAGATTAAGTTTTTTTACAAGGTTAGGGGCATAAAAGACATCTTTAAGTTTAAAAGGTAGGAAAGGTGGTGGTAGGGTAATGTCGCCCTGTCCTAAAACCGGAATGGTTTTGCCATCACGAACAATAATGTTGCGAATAATGCTTTTAAAAATATTTGAGAACATAGTATGCTGAGGAGACATAGTATCTTATGCTCCGGTGTCCATTGTACAAGATGGATCATTGTGATGCAGTACCGAATTGAATAGCGCCTGAGCGATGCCTGTAGAAGAGTACTCAATATTATAGGACTAGGCTGAGGCAACGCTGCAGTTGGACTGATTGGGCCTTGGGCCCAATATACATTGAGTCGTGTGGTTTCTAGATTGTGAATTAGGAGCTTGGGCCAATGGATAAGGACATGGTGAGACTTGAGTCCATGGAGACAAATTATTATTGGATGGTTGTGGCCATTCCAGTAGGGATAAGACCAAAAGTAAAATTAGAATTATTATTACTGTATCTTCCTCGATTAACGGCAGGATGAAGAGGGTGGGTCGACATGGTTGTTATGAAGAGAAGGATGGACTGTTTAGAGTGAAGGAGAAAATTGAATACGAAAGAAAGAAACGGGAAAAGAGAATGCCGAGAGGATTGGAAGGCAGAAGGTGGAGAAGAAAGCTAGGGTTACCTAGAATCGTGATACCATGTAAGATATGGATCAATTGCTTGTCTTCTTCTCATTGATCTCATCATAATATATATAAATCCCTAAACTTGGGGAGAAAGGAATTAACAAAAATAATTACAAGATAATCTACCTAAATTACATTACGAATATTCTAGAGCTATTCTATTAAGAAAAAATGGTTTATTAACGGGTTTAAATAACTTATAATTAAGTTGGAGGACTTAGGGACCAAAATTTATATTGATTAACTTTTCTAATTTTATTATAATTAATTATGGCAATGTTTTAGCTAATAAGATAGGGTTAGTATAAATAAACCAAGTTAGGGTTAACATTATGCAGAACAGAGAAACCGAGTTTTGATTTGAAAGGTTATAAGTGAGTTTCTGAGTTATATTTCTCAATTATATTATATTGGAGAGTTATCTAATTCATTTGTGTGTTTGTGTTCATGTTTATTGATTTTTGATTTGGTACGAGAGCGGGGCAAATTATTTCATCGTAAATTACTTTTACAACAAAATCCGAGATACAAATATGGTTGCAATGGAAACTAGTAACCATTCTTGCTATCACATTGTCCTATGGCAGACCGACTTGCCACAAGAACCACTTGTAACTGCTTGGAAAATGGCTATGCTGGAAAATTTAGTTGCTAATATTGTTACGGAAACTATTGGTCACCATTCGTTATTATATTAGTCACTAAATATAGATATCAGAAGATTATTGAGAAACCATATTTTTCGAGAAATTCAATAATGTCATATGGTTCGAGAAATCTAATCTCATTAGGGTCCGATAGGGTTTTTTCCCCATACTAGTGGCGACTAATAAAATATTTGCCAAATTAGTGTACCTTAAGAACTATTTGCCAAAATGGAGTTTTATTTATTTATTTTGCATTTCCTTTTATTTTTAAAAAAACACATTAACTTTCTTTTTTGTTTTCCTTATTCAACTAACTAATTATCTATTTCTTTATTCTTGTATTATTTTTTGTTATGTTTTTTTGTCAATCAATCGTGATTTTTTTATTTCATTAACGATGCAAGCTTTGATCCTTTGTTCTTCTTCACCATTTAAATACTTTAGGGTGAATCCAAATTTTTTTAATTTGTTATCGTAAGTTGATTTGAACCAACAAACGAGATTACGGCTAATAGCATAGTGTTGGTTTTTCGAATTTGGGTTTTTAAAAGGAACAAAACAATAGAAATATGCTTTTGTAGTCGTAGTGGATACTTGTTCTGACATTTTTTCTGAATTTTTATTTATGTCTGATTTTGTTGTTGACTTTATAAAAATGTATTAGAGATAGTAAATAGTCTCAATGAATTGATATTGATTATTTACAAATATTTACATTTTTGTGATGATATGTGAAAACAATATGAAAAGACTTTAGAAAATAAAGTTAACACCTCGATAATGAAATTAAAACAAGAGTAAAAAAGCAGTTGAGAAATAAAATTTGTGATGAAAGTGCGAAATGGCCATTTATTTCTGTAAGTCTGTTTAAATGAATGTAAATGAATAAAAAAAAAGCTAGCTAACATAAATGAACTAACAAATAATAAAAATTAAAATGGGTTGATTGGAGAAACCAAAGAATTAAAATTAAAATCGGATTGATTGAAAAACAAATAGATATTAAATAATTGAATAGAAATATATAGAAAATAATAATATGTTTGTTAAAAAACAAAAGGCAAATGAAAAGTAAACAAAAAAAATACCATTTAGGTAAATAGTTTTTAAGGAACACCGTTTTAGTAAATATTTTTTCTACCGACACTAGTATAGGAAAAAACTCGGGTTCGATAACTTAATAAGATGCATCCACAACTCAATTGCAACTTGACATTCATTGATAGGATGTTAATCAATAGAATTTCTAAATACATCGAGTTAATCGTATTGGATTTTTCAACTTTTGAAATTTTAAGAATATCATCGAATCAAATTCATATTTTGTCGACGATTCAACTTCAGAAGTTCGATATTAAGGGTCTTCACTTGTTCTCACCTCCCGCATCCTGATCAACTCATTAGACCATATGTAGTCGAGCGTGAAGATGGGTGCCGAAATCAAGTTCGCACCGGTAACACCAAAACACAGGGGCGCTATGTTATGAAGTGGGCTCCCAACGTTATGTTTATAACGCTCCAATGAAATGTTATCCAACCAATAACATTATGGCACATCACCCACCCAAAGCTTTTGTAGAGAGAGAGAGAGAGAGAGAGAAGAAGATCTGTAGAGAGAGAGGGCTTATGGTGATGGTCTTTGGTGGTGGGTATGGTGGACTGCGGTGGTGGGCCGGTGGTGATGGTCTTCAGTGGTGGGTACGGTGGTGTGTGTGTGTGTGTGAGAGAAGAAGAATGAAAGAAGAAGAAAGAAAGAGAAGAAGGAGGAGAGAGAGAGAGAGAGAGAGAGAGAGAGAGAGAGAGAGAGGTGGCTTATTTAAGGTTTTTTTTAAATAAAATTAGCGCCCCAATTTTCCCCTCTCCCACTATACCTCATTTTCACTTCAAGCCCCATGTTGACTCAGCTATCATGTGAACCAATCAAAATCAGAGGTCTTATGTTTTTCCTTCCCCACTACACATGTTCTTAGAGCAAAATAGAGTGATCAATTAGAGTTGAATCAAAGGAGATTAGAGTGATTCAACTTACCATGTTCTTTCTGGCTCTACCTCCCTAGTCAAATGCATGACTCATTTACTAACGTGCAATTGGGAAGCCCGATGTTTGTAACTTTGTATGTTAAAAATATTACAGATTTATTAAAAATTGGCTGCTAATTAAATATGAAAATTTGAAAACCGAATTCAAAACTTTGAACTCAAATGTAGCTTTATTTAAATATCAAGAGTATGAAATTTCGTTTCTTGTTAACTCCACAAACTAACATTCTAGTGGAGTTTCAAGGCGTTACATTTGTTGTCGCGAGATTTCTTCTTGTTGCGATTATGTAATATTTACTTAGAACTAATTTGTTGCACATCACTTGATCAAAGTTGTTTTAAAGTGGGTAACATCAATTAAGTTCCTCAGACCGAAAGTTGCCTTCATGAATTGTCTATATATGGAGTAAACAAATAAATCAGGCACGCTTTATAAGCATGATTTCACCTCCCATTGCCTTTTAACATTTTAGGTACGTTCCTTAGAGATGTTCTACAATCCAAACATAAAGTATCCGTGCTTCATTTTAAGGGTGGACGGGGTGGTCCGTGATGCCCGTGATCATCACGACCACCGCCCCTACCATTTGATCATGGCTGCGATAACACTAGAATGATGGAATTTCGTGACACCCATCACGACCTCATTCTCCATTCTAATTTTTTCCCCACCTCTCCTTCACCATTCTCCCTCCTATTTCTTCGTCATCATCATTGTTCTTCATCTTCATCATCACCTTTACCGCCGTAGCTCCTCCGTCACGGTGGCCGCAACCCATCTTGGTTCGATTTGGTGTATTGTATGGAAATATGAGGACCAAATTGTGGTGGTGGTGTGGTGTATACGTGGAGATTTTTTTTTTTTTTTTTTTTTTAGAAGAAACCAAGATGAAGAATAAAGTGGATTTGCAAGTAGATTTATTGTGGAGGAGAAGAATGCAGGATTTGATATATTTTTTATTTTTGGGATTGGGAAAATCATTTATCTATACAATTTTATTTTTATAATTAAAAATAATAGTAAAGTATATTTTCTATTAATGTTTTTATGTAATGTTTTATTTAAAAAAAAGTTTAGTGTGATTGTATCATTCCACTACTAGTAGTTTGTTATTTTTTTAATTTAATGTAATGTTTTTTATTTTATTTAATTTAATGTTTTTATTTTTAAAATGTAATGTTTTTATAGTTTACTTTTAAAAAAAAAGTTTTGTGATAAAATGTGATGAAATGTGAACACCGTCACATGTGTTTAGTGATAAAATGCCATGGAATGAGGTGACACAATTTGATTGGGTGTGATACTATGATGAGATGATGACCACCCCATCAACTTACACTCTGTTCCAGAGTTTCATTAAAGGATGGAAGAGAACGGATCTCCCTCCTCTTCCTTTTCCTCTGATTTCTTCCAAAATGAAAAGATTGAAAATCACCCTAAAATCATCTTTATTATCCCTCTCATTCCGTCCTATAAAAAACTATGGAACACATTTTTTCCACACTTCCTTCCCAATCATTTATCTTCCATCCTTTAATGAAACTCTGAAATAGAGTGTAAGAGAGAGGGTACTCCTAGACCCACCCGAGGGTTGTTGCCTAGTGCACCACTAAAAATGTCATTTAGGGTTGTATAATATTAAACCATTCGTCATGTGAATCTAAGAACTACCATATGATATATATATATATATATAGGATTTGGTTCAAATGAGAACTTTTTCCCAAATTGAGAACTAGAGAATCATTCTGGGCCACACATTTCTCTAAGGCAATTTTTTTTTTTTTTTTTTTTTTTTTTTTTTTTTTTGCAAAAATCGCTGCTTTATATGTAAGGAAAAAAATTTTTTTTATTTTTTTTGTATTTTTTTTTCAGTATACACATGTGTATAATTGCATTATACACATATGTATAATGCTATATACACATATGTATAGCTGAAATATACACATATGTATAGCTGAAATATACACATATGTATAATTGTCATATACACATATGTATAAATGAAAAAAAATTCAAAAAAAATAAAAAAAAAATTTTCTTTGCATAAAAATGTGCGATTAAAGCAAAAAAAAAAAAAAAAAAAATGTTTTTTTTTTTTGCCTTTATATGAAATGTGTGGCTCAGAATGGTTCTCTCAGTTCTCAAATAGGGGTTGGTTCTCTTAGGATCTCTACCCTATATATATATATATATATATATATATATATATATATATATATATATATATATATATATATATATATAGATAGATAAAGGTTCCAGTACAAAAGGTTGATAATTTACATGTACATTACACCTATGACCTATCTACACTTTTACAACCCCAACCCCTCTACATCATGATTACCTAAATTGTTCGTAACTTGCTTTAATAAACGAGTTACCTCTTGGGTTACATGACTTTAAGAGAGCTGACTTTAAGAGATACAGCTACCACTCTCCTTTTAATTTGTTGATATTACTTCTTGCACCTTAAATTTTGAAAGCAGCCTTATCACTAGTTAAATCACCTTTATTCCCATAGATCCTCACTTAAGGATTTTACAGCATATAAATTGAAACCTTTACTACCGTTTGGATAGCATAGTTTCATTGATATTCATAAAATATCATGTTCACATATTTTATAAGATAAATCATTACGTTATCTTTATATATTTCTTCTTCTTTTATTTCCATTTCTTCTTCTATTTTCATTTTATCAAGCTTATTTAGTTTGTTACTAAAAATGGATGACGGTATTACGCCTAAACAATAAATAGAGGTAAAGAATAATAAAATACCAACCATTATATTTATAGGGTTGGGTTATTCTATAAAGACTACAAAAAATAAGAAGGGTGAGAAGCCACTAGTAAATGACATGTGTCCAAAGGATTAACAAGTGGGATGGGTAATTTTGTCAAAAACATATGCACATGCAAGTCACATGTCATTTCCACCTTCATTTTTAAATGCCCATAACTTTTTTATACGTCATCCTTTTTAAAAAAAATTTATACCATAAAATTGAGCGTCTTTTTATCTTTAATATGAGTACCATATTGTTATACTTTTGAAAAAAAAAATCAAAACCCACTTGCGTAAGACACAATGGGGTGTAAAACATAATGAACACCAATTAAATATAGGGTATAAAACATAATCAAGAGTCTAGTAAAACACAATGGACGACATACTAAAGACACAATGAATAGAAGACTAAAACAAATGAATACTTTTGAAAAAAAAAAGTTGAAAACCCAGTTGCGTAAGACACAATGAATGACATACGAAAGACACAATGAACAGAAGACTAAAACACAATGAATACTTTTGAAAAAAAAAAGTTAAAAACCTAATTGTGTAAAACACAATGGACGACATAATAAAGACACAATGAACATAAGATTAAAACACAATGAATACTTTTGAAAAAAAAGTTGAAAACCCAGTTGCGTAAGACACAATGGAGATAACGTAAAACACAAAGAGTACCAATTAAATATGCAATGAACAATATGGTATAAAACACTATGAATAGTCTAATAAAACACAATGTACGACATATAAAAGACACAATGAACAGAAGACTAAAACACAATGAATAATAGACTTAAACACAATGAACAACATAATAAAACACAATGTACACCTAAATACAAAACTCATTTGCGTAAAACACAATGAAAGCATACTAAAAACACAATGGACAAAGTTAAATCATGTGTAGACTAAAAAAACATAAATAACATATTTATAAAGCACACATGCATACTATAACACTATGAACGAGCAGAAGACACAACGGAGAAAAAAACCCTTTTAGCACGAATTTTTTTTTTTCAATTTTAATGTAGCAATGTGGTACTCATATTAAAGATAAAAAAAACGCTCGTTAATATGGTGAAATTTTTTTGAAAAAAAAAATGTCGTATGAAAAAGTTATAGACGTTTTAAAATGATGGGGGGAATTGACATGTGCATTGCATGTGGAGAGAGAAAGTCAACAAATGTGGTTTTGCTTTTATGCCCTACCTCTAATTTATTATTTATTTTTTTCAAACAAACTAATCTTAACCCTTCAAATATATGATCAGTGGATCACAATCCTTCTCACCCTTCCTAGAAAAAGTGTCTTGTGTATTTGATTCTAACCCTATATTTATAATTGCGTTTTCAACCCTTTCAATTAATAATTATCTTTTCCGTTGTTTCAAGAACGTAAATGCTGTCATAAAGTAGTTATTTTCTCATTCTATATTATCGAATGAGAAAATGTACTCGTAACAAAGGTATGTAATCTGAAGTTTTTTTTTTAACGACTAATTTTATCCCACATTTTTTAAACCACTTCTTTACACCCTTTTATTACACCTCTTATTTTTTTTTTTTTTTTTTTTTTACCTCTTATGAGGTTTGAACTCCTAACTTATCTTTTGAAACCTTAACACTTTTACCGTCACACCACAACTGGGTGTGGCCCATGTAATCTGAAGTTAAAGTTTTATTGTGAAACGTTATTATAGAGAAATAAAATTTAACTGATAAATGAAATAATTTAAAAGAATTAAATGGGCGGCTAAACATGTATGTTGTTTATAATATAACTTACCAAGTTAAAGCTTAATTTAAAAACAGATAAACACATGACAAATTTGTGTTGGATGAGTTATTATTCATTCAAATATACTGTTTTTATCTATATCTTTACTACATTATAAAGAGGGAGCAATGAACAAAAATGTCCAACTTAACAAAGTTAAGATGACATTCCAAAAGTCTCAAGTGTAATCTCTAAATTTTTACCACATTTCTTTCTTTTATACCCTTGTGTACAACCTTTAATGCCAATAGTATAATTGTCTTATACACAATTTCTACCCCTTTAATTGTGTAACCCTCATTATATAAAATACAATTCAATACTACAAACCTCTTTCATTCCCTCCTTTTAATTCCCACTCCTATACCTTTATATATTTAAAAGGTTTAAAGAGTATGCAATTTCTTTTTACATTTTCCGGGGATACCTCATTTGGAAGCTGAAATTAAGGTAGGGGCGAAGAGTGAAAATGCAGTCATAGTCTTGAAGCCAAAACAATAAGTTATTACTAAATCGGCATCTCAAATCATTCATGATTGAATAGAAATTAACTGAGTTCAATATACCAACTTGATTAATTAGAATCATAAATAGATGGTTAAACTAACATTTGGTTAGACAATAATGAATAATCTTAACAATTAGTTTCAATAAAATATTGAATTTGATTGGTCATATTGACTTGTAGTGACTTCAAGTTGTAATATCAACTTAAAGAGCACATCCAAGCACCTATACATGTTGTATGTATCAAAAATGTTTTTTTTATTGTTTTAGTATAATTCCTTTTTTTATACAACTTTTACACATTTTGAAAGAGAATTTCTGCTTCCTCCATTCATTGTAAACTAAAGACCCGTCCACATTTTTTCTGTCAATATGTATATAGAACGTAACATGGTATCATGTAACAATCCTAATTAATGTTAGAAACTTCTCTGCTGTTAAGCGCGAGTGCTTTAATATATAAATATATACAACTTACATATGATTTTTTTTATCATTTTAAGGTTTGAATTATGTTACCGCCTTGTATTGTCGATCCCGCCGTAACGCGCGGGTTCCATACTAGTATATATTACAATTTTTATGATGAACTATATATAGGTTTGAGACATGACATTATGAACATATTATTTACTGCCCTGCCCCTGGTTGTTGATCTTCAGATGGATCCACGTCTCATGCATACAAATCACGAGAAGCATACGTAACCGTCCTCCACTCCTCGGAAACATACGTTTGTGGTGCAATAGCTTTAGCACAAAGCATTCTCCAAACCAACACAACAAAGGACCTAATCTTGCTTGCTGATGATTCCATATCTCCAAAATCCATTCGAGCACTCAAAGCTGCTGGATGGAAGATTAAGCTTATTGAACGCATACGAAGCCCCCACGCAAAAAAAGGGGCGTATAATGAGTACAACTATAGCAAACTCCGAATATGGCTGCTCACTCAGTATGCCAAAGTTATGTTCATAGACGCAGATCTTATAGTTTTAAAGAACTTAGACGAATTCTTCAGGTATCCCCAACTCTCCGCGGTTGGCAATCATAAATACATGTTCAATTCGGGGCTCCTTTTAGTGGAGCCATCACAATGCATGTTCAATATCTTAATGGAAAACATCTACACATTCGGATCATACAATGGTGGTGATCAAGGATTTCTTAACGAAGCTTTTACTTGGTGGCATCGGTTTCATTCACAGGTTAATCATCTTAAGGTTTTCCAAGACCCGAATAACCCTAAACGTGAGATCAAAGAAAACTTATACACCATTCATTATCTTGGGTTGAAGCCATGGGTATGTTACAAAGACTATGATTGTAACTGGGATATGTTGGATCGTCGACGTTATGCTAGTGATCCGGCTCACAAAAAATGGTGGGAGGTTTATGACGCATTGCCTGGTACACTGAAGCCGTTTTGTGGGTTGACAAAAAAAATGAATGCACGGATACACAAATGGAGAGGGATAGCCCAAAGGGCAGGTTTTAGAGATGAACATTGGAAGATTAAGGTGAAAGATAGGAGACGGACATTCCATATGATGTTATAACAACTTTTTAATTAGCTAAAAATGATTGGAAAAATGGAAAGCATACACATATTTGCCGTTTCTTTGTTCACGTATTTATAACTTTAATTTAATTACTTATATCGGTTATTATAGAGAAAAAAAACTCAATTTCTGAGTTGTATAAAAGCCAAATTCAGCAATGGGAGAGGCTAACGTAAAAAATGAGTTATTGTACAAAGTGTAAGAAGCAATATATAGTGTATGATTAAATTTGATAATTAGGGGCACGATGGTAATTTTTTAGCGCCATTAAAGTTCCACCCCCATTTTTAAAAATGCCATAAGTTTTTCATACGACATTATTTTTTTTTTTAAATTACACCATAAAAACAAGTTTTTCATCCTCTTTCATTTCCATACCATATTGTTATACTTTTAAAAAACAAAAAAAAAAATTTGATGGGTTGATAGTACTTGAATTTTATTGAGAGCATACTTGCGTTTTAGAAACGCAAGTTATACCTGATAAGACGACATGATCAAACGCAAGTTATAAATGATAAAACGCAAGTTATACATGCTAAAACACAAGTACCTAATATCAAGTTTTTACATTTAGACGCAAGCTATTATTGTTTAAACGCAAGTATGTAATATCAAGTTTTGAGAATATGGGATTCTTGGACTGAAGGAAAGATCTGCATAACACCAACACGTGGAGATGAAGGCACATCTCCAAAACATGAATACACACAATAGTGATGGGATTGGGTACTGAACCGACTAGTGTCCATACCCAAACCCGGTTTTACAATTGCGCGGAAGGAGCCCATGCGCGGCAAATCAAAGGAGTACATCATGCATGGTCAACAGCCATGCACAAATCAAGGAGATAACTCCGCGCGCACGGTGGTAAAGGCGGTAAATTGTTCCACCATTTCCCTAAATTTAGCTCTTCATAACTACCTTACTAATATAGCCTAGGGTAGTGGAGACAACCCTAACTGGGCCTTGGCCCATCACGGTTAGGGTCTTGGGTAATGGTGGCATACGTCCACCCCTCTATAAGGGATCACATCCCTAATAGGGAGGACACTTTTTGCTAACCCAAAGAGCTATCACTTGATAGTATCCCCATTCACCCCGTTTTTGTTATAAACTCCTACCTCGTGTAGTCTTCTCCCTACCCACATCACTTTCTTGTTTGCAGACCATTCCATCCAAGACTGCTGGTGAAGGATCAACCCTGTGGAATACAATAATCTTATCATCCCTACCAGGAGGTAAGACTATTTGTTTCTTCATTGGCGCCATCACTATCGGTTATTTCATCTTTCAAACTAGCAATCATGGTTTCTTTGAATGGTGCAAACCAAACCACTGCTGAAGTTGATGCAACGATTGACGACCAGATCAATGATGTTGCACCCAACACCATAACAAAGAATGTAACACAAAAAAAAAACCATCTTCAACATTCCAGTTCAACCCAATCAGGGGTGGACTATCAGGAGGAAAGAAGAAACAAGACAACCAATCTCCGGTAGATCCGGATGAGTGGTTAGCCAGGCAAAACTCCAAAACGATTGCCGAGTACCAGAAGATGGTTCTCGAAAAGGCCAAACTTAATGCTCAGAAGACTTTAAGTTTTGGTACCCTAGAGGATGATCCAGAGTCACCTCCTGAAAACAACAATGGTCGTCATCCAATGGGACCTCGTCACGCGGTACGTGGTGGAGACTGTGGTAGAAATACTCGCGGTCGAGACCCCGTCAACCTGGACGAGGAACCTGACGGCTATGAATCTGAAGACGAGGTCCAACATGATTCCAATTGCAAGCAACGCTCGAAATCGGTTGCAAGCAATCATGCACAAAAAGATGACAATCTCTACAAGACCTATAGGCCAAAGACCTTTGCAGAAAGGTCAAAGTTTTGTGCACAAATAGCTTTGGCCCCAATGCCTCAAGAATGCAAGCTCCCAAGTACGATTGGGAAATATGATGGCCTACGTGATCCAGATGATCACCTACATGCTTTTGACTGCGCGGGCAGCTCTAAACTTTGGCCCGTGCAAGCCTGGTGTCAGTTGTTTGTTCAAACATTAATAGGGGCAGCTAGAGTTTGGTACAAAAGTTTGCCCGTTGGAAGCATGGTGGATTTTGATGATCTTATCAAAAAGTTCAAGAATCACTTTTCACATTTACGCAAACACAAGAAGGGTAAGGCGCACATTCTGTTGTGCACACGTCATGAGAATGAATCGTTAAAAGACTATATAGTGTGGTACAACAAAGAAGCTCTCCAACTAGGATGCAGAGAAGAACTTACCCGTGCAGCATTTATTCACAATGTAAGAAACGATGATTTAATGAAGTGTCTCATTGGAAAGGACGGTGTACCCACTGCTTGGGATGAAGTGATCGAAGCTGCGAAAGTTTACACGTCTTCGGAGCGTTCCTTTCATCGTAACAAAAGCATGCATCAGAGCAGCAACCACCATACGGTCTCCAACAACAAAGGAAAAAGGAAACAGTCTGTCTGGTCCAGAATCTCTAGCACAGCAGGCGAAGGGAAATATGATAATTCGTTTTAGGATCGTGATCACGAACCGTGATCTCATGAATACCAACCGTAGGATGCGGAATCCCCTCCGGTTGTGCAAAATGATTCAGAAATAAACAGTAACAATCGTGATGAAAACAGATAACGAATAACCGAGCAATTTCCATAACTTTATTCGTATATTAGATCAAATCAAAGATATTACAGATGAATAACCTAGACCTAATATAGAGAATAACACACACACAAATTGGGGAAAAGCTCAAAATGATTAACTAACTCTCTAAATAACTAACTCTTCCCCTTATATAGGCATTTCATTCAACCCTTACATGCGGTCGAATGGGTTCATTCGACCCCTCGTGGGTTCGAATGAAGCCTTCTCTTCTACATTCGACCTAAGTATTTCCTCAACATTCAGTACCGGATCACTAGCTGGGGACATACATGAATAATGCACTTACAAAATATTCCTATGCGCAAGACGCGTGAAATTATCTCAACTCAAAGGACCCGCGTGATCAGAAGGGGCACCATAAAAAGAATTATGACTGGACTCCATTGTCTAAAACACCTTCTGAGGTCCTGAAGACGGAGCAGATACAGTTCCCAAAACCGCGAGAGCTTAGCCGTGATAGACGGAATGTCGAAAACTCCAAGTACTGTGAGTACCATGAAGATTATGGGCACTTAACAGACAATTTTTATAGCCTCAAGATGAAAATTGAAAATGCAATAAAGTTAGGCCAATTAGCGCATCTCGTGAAGAATATGCGAAAGAAACAACGAGACCATGTGGAAGGTGGCGAGCCTTCCCAAAAGAAGATCCGCAATCTGAACACGCATCACGTTTATCACACTCTGCGTCATAATTGCAGCATGACTCATAGAGGAACCAGTCACAAACGAGACTCTTGGAAATAGGCAGATTTCATAATGCCAAAAGTAAAAGGGGGAGCTTCTTTAACAGCTTCGCTGATCATCACAGGAGTTGTGGGACATTACCGTACAAGGTATATGTTTTTAGACAATGGATGTAGCACTGATATCATGTACCAGCAATGCTTTGAACAGCTGGACGAAGATGATAAAGCAAGAATAGTTCCCATGATAGAGCCCATCTCGGGCTTCATTCATGAGATGATATTCCCGTTGAGAATGCTCACTTTTAATATAAACACATGACAAATTTGTGTTGGATGAGTTATTAGTCATTCAAAGATACTATTTTTATATTTATATATATTACAATTTTTATGATGAACTATATATAGGTTTGAGACATGACATTATGATGAACATATTATTTACTGCCCCTTGTTGTTGATCTTCAGATGGATCTACGTCTCATGCATACAAATCACAAGAAGCATACGTAACCGTCCTCCACTCCTCGGAAACATACGTTTGTGGTGCAATAGCTCTAGCACAAAGCATCCTCCAAACCAACACAATAGCTTTTCCAGTCATGCTTTCGGATGGAAAGCACTCGCGCACAGAAGTCTGTGACTTTATAGTACTTCCCGTCAATTCGTCACATGACATCTTGTTGGGACGGGAGGGCTTGACAAAATTCAATTGCAACGCATCTACACCACATCAAATGGCAGGTTTTCCTACTCGGACTGGTGTAGCCTTTATACATGGGAAAAAGAACTGTCATACCACTGAGGCGCAGAAACCCGCAAAATTATTAAAACCAACTGTCAGAACCGAACCGGAAAAATGGGTTATCAACCCTAAATTCCCGGAACAGACAATTGTCATTGGCCATGCAATCTCCGACTCCATCCGCACTTACCTAAAACAACTCCTCACAAAGAACATGAATATCTTTGCTTTTCAACCAGCAGAACATGGAGCTGTTGAAAAGCAAAGATGGAGTCGGAACACGTGAATACATTGTGCATAGCATTCCATGTCATCTATTCTGTCATAATTAGATCATACAGGGTTCCAACAAGACAAATCCCGAGACATGTAGTCTAACAGTAGACACGTTAGTTAGTACAAGGCCTCAGTTAGTTAAATATGTCTAGCTGGACTATAGGAAATCCATGCAATTGAACAAAAATTCCCACTTGTTACCCCGACAAGGACAAAATCAAACAATGTCCATCTACATGAGCTATCCATATGCATTGTCCAACAAAGACAAATAAACTTAAATTAACTTGTGTACAAGGTTATTAAATCTAATACGAACACATATGTACACCCATAGACAAGCTAACATGTAACAAGAACCAAATTATATATATATATGTATGTATATTCACGGCCACACACAAACAAAACAAAACTGTAAGTGCATTATTCATGTATGTCCCCAGCTAGTGATCCGGTACATAATGTCGAAGGTTCAGATAATCAGAAAACGACCAAGATATTAGCTTAAATATACATTCGACCATTCGGAAGGTCGAATGTAGTTTGTCTTTGGTCGAATTAAGATTGAATGAAGAAGAAGGCTTCATTCGAACCCACGAGGGGTCGAATGAACACGTTCGACCTCATGAAAGGGGCGAATGTGGAAGGCTATATAAAGGGAAAAGTTTGTTATTTTAAGTAGAGAGTTATCATTTGGAGCTTTTCCCTAGTTTGTGTATGTGTGATATTCTCTGTATTAGGTATATGATTTCATCTGTAATATTCTTGATTTGATCTAATACAAAGAGTAAAGTTATGGAAATTGCTCGGTGATTCGTTATCTGTTTTCATCACGATCGTTTACGTTGATTTCTGTATCATTTTGCACAATCGGAGGGGATTCTGCACCCTACGGTTGGTATTCGTGAGATCACGGTTCGTGATTACGATCCTAAAACGAATTCTCAAAAACATCCAAGTTTCCATGCTTTACATTACAATTTCCCATGAAAATCCCAAAGTAGATTAAGGGACACACAATGGCTATTTCTTACACAAGTTGACTTTCTAAAACCATCTAAAACAACATGTGGAAACATGGGCATACATTGGGAATGAACAACTCTCTATGTACATACATACATGCATACATACGGCCTACACACACACACACATATATATATATATACACACACCACACGACACACATATACACTCACTACACACTCATCATCCTTATCTAAACATATCACATTCCTATGCTTTACACTAACATGGCAACAACAAGATTAACATGGACTTCAAGACCATAGTTGACTTACCCCAAAAACTCTCTTTGTCCTATTATTTTCAGCACCCAAGAGATCCAAGAGAGTGTGCACACAAAACACTAGTCAACCCTTTATACTAATGTAGCAAAACATAAAGCATTTGGCCCTTCCCACATTATCAAGCTTGCCCAAAACTCCTTGCTCTTTCCCCATAATTTTTGGCCCTTATACCACCCTACATGACAAGCCAAAAACCCAAGTCAAAGCTTTACTCTTACAAGGCCCCTAGGATAATGCACCTTAGGAAAAACAAAGAGTTGACTTACCTTAATGGTGAGCCAATGGAACAAGCTCTTCCCCTCACCATTTCGGCTATAAATAAAGGCACTAGAGCACAAGTCATTCACACCACATCCTCTCAAGAAGTCACTAACACTTGAAACCCCTCATTCCTTCCTTGTTACCCTTCGACCGAGACCCAAACACCCCCAACGGGCCGTGTTCGATCGGTCATCATCATCAAGCAAGGGATCCAAGTACACGTCTAGCATCTAGGAGTTTTCTTGTGAGGAGCTAGCTTATTATTTTCTTATTTCTCTCGGCTATACACATGAGGTATAACACTCGAACCCTTAGTCTTGTTTACACATTATTCAGCTACATGTGATGCTCACCCGAAACCATACACACTCACACACACTATAGAATCACAAGCCTTGAAATTAACTAACTTAACAACTTAAGTTTGTGTTAAAAAGCTCAATAATTAGCCATGAATACATATACACGTATAATGGAGGATACACCTTGAGATACACACGTATGGACATAAACAATGCACACACACATACACATACACATGAGGGTATGCATGCGTGTATGAGGCCAAGACCCGGTCCAAAAGTAGTCTATTTCGCCTTGTTTTGCATCAAATAACATGATTAGACTTATAAACATGTGTTATATAATATGAAAACATGTGTTAACAAGCTTAACACAATAGTTTTCTTAAAAACCTAATACATGCGAGCATACACCAAGGCAAAACACCTAAACAAGTTGTTTTCATACAAGATTATCCTGAAATATGTCCATATCTCACCCTAGGTTTGCATAAATGTGATATACATGACACTTGGTAACACTTAGAAAGACTAAGTACATGTTTTACTCAAAAATAGAGTAATCACAGTCACCTAATCAACAAAACGAACATTCCTGACACATACAGTGTGTGACACACGTGGATAGTGGTACAGAAAACCCCTAGTCCATAGGTGAGACAGTCGGGTGAACAATTGCATGATAGTTAGAGCCAAACATGGACTTAAGTTTCTTTTGAATTACATTTAGGGTTCCTAGACAGACACACAGTGCCAGATTCAGATCAGTTTAGCATCCAGACATCAAGTGAGTACTCACGGCCCCTTTTTACAGTTTTTACATTTTTCCAGGGGAAAACCATGCGTACAGTTTTCAGTTACAATACATGACTATTATGTGAACATGAGACATTACAGTTCAAGATCCATTAAGCCCTCGTGTCATACATCACACCGTAACCATTAGCTATGGACTTAGCCATGAAACACCGGGATAGATCTATTGGGTTGACACCCCCAGTCTTGGTCAGTCGCTCTGACCGAATGACAGATATCAAAAGAGTGCTTGTATTTCACATTACTTCATTGTCTTTAGTGTACAATGGGCGAGGCACAAGATGTCAAGGTTTGGTTATGGGCTCATGTCAGATCACATATTGATTATTGCCCTAGCTAGGCAATGATTTAGTCGGTTTTGGATTACATGTCCATCATATAGAAAACCCGTTAACTCACCAACTTTATGTTGACCCATATATTTTACATGCATATTTTTCAGGAATTTAGCATGGACAATGGAACTTTCAGGGGTCGCGTGCGAGCATTTTTGGGATACCTCATTTTGGATCGTTGTGTTGTCATAATAATTTTAGACATTCATATACAATGGTTTTAGTATTACACAATTAACTAATGTTGAACGAATTTGGTTGTTTAATGAAAGTTCCCATTTTGTTTTAATTAATGCTCGTGTGACCTTTTGTGCTTGTAAATCTTTCGAAGTCGCACCTCGCGTTTCCGCCTTGGCGGGGTGTGACAGATTGCTATCAGGGCACGAGGTTATGGCGAACTAAGATTCTTTCGAGTCAAACTATAATCTAAACAAAAATTGATTTTGAAACGTTTTCCAAAGAAAGAAACACAACGCCTATCCCTACGCGCTACGCAAGTTTCATGCCAGTTATGTACTTTGCAATGCCAGTTATGTACTTTGCACGTTAGTAGTTACATTAAGTACACCACACTATTACTGACACGCACGTGTGTTCATTGATTTCCAGGATCATGGCACACCAAGATGACCCTATCATTCTCTCGGATTCTGAGGAGGAGATTGTACCAGACAGCTATCCAGCCGACGGTCTTCAGTAGGGCTACGAGCCCGATTCTAGCGACTCCGACACCGAGGACGACCATATGCAGGTCGATCATGCCTTCTCCGACGACGAGGAGGATGTGCCTACTGGAGAGGCACAAGAGGAGGATGCACCCTTACCACAGCCAGAGCCCCGAGCGCCGTCAATTCGACCTTGTCGTCTACGTCCAGGCGAGACTCGTCTGATGTATACCCCTAGGAAGCGGGTACTTCCTCCACCAGCTCCTATCTCTCCAGCCGAGGCTCCTACCCCTGTTGACCCTAAGCCTCCGGCACCAGCCGATCCCCAGCCAATCCCCAGCCTCCAGCTCCAGAGGATACCAAGCCACCAAGAAGGAAACTTCTCCGGCGATCTCAGGCTCGGAAGAGGATTTACCTGCCGACCATGGATGGATACTTGGCCTACTCTGATGAGGACACTGATTACCAGGCTCCCTCTACTTTTGAGACTGGTGGTCCATCTCAGCCTCCCTCTGACACTCCGTTACCTACCGGATTTGAGCCAGCTCCTTTGCATCATGCCCTCTACTCTGTGCGGGACGTGGTTGGACGTCACGACACTGAGATTGGGGTGCTGCGAGGGAGAGTTCGGGAGATTGAGGATGATCTCTATCTGACGGGTCATACCCAGGATCCTCTCCTCTATTGACTGGCAGAGTTGGGTACTCGTGTATACGAGGCGGATCAGGACGCGCTGCAGCCGAGGAGCGTGTTGCCCAGTTAGAGGCGAGAGTTGATGACCTCGAGGCCAGGATGACAGCCACCGTTGCAGCTTTGTCCGCTACTTTCCCACCCCCGTCTCCTTGGGACATTATGTATTGTAGTTGACTTAGTAGTAGTTAACTTATTGTGGTACTCTTGTATTGTTATTTTGTTATGTATGAAACTAAATTGCAACGGTTAACTATTAATTAGAAATTTGGTATTTTGGTTTCCTACTCGGTTGTTGTGTTGTGCCGTATTTTTGTGCTTGTTGCTTGTGATGATTGGTTAGTTGGTTGCTTGGTACATATATGACAATATTATGTAGTGATATGTGTCTCATTTCTTTTAATCGTATGTATTAGAAGAAACTTGCCTCCTAAGAGGGCTACTCATTCAGCTTCCGAGGAAGAAGCTTTTCCAACCTCCTCAGCGGATTTAGCCAGGGTAATCGCAGAGGCTATTGTGCAACATGAGGCGAACCGCGCCGATTCCAGTGGCGGTTTGGGCGCTGCAGGCCGACGCAGAACCCAGGACCCTGAGAATGGTAAAGACTTTGCCTATTCTTTCCCCTTTTCTCGATCGTTTCCCTATGCCAATCCTTTCGTTGACAATCCAATCTTCCTGACACTGCAGAGGCAGAAAATCCCATACGAGGGTGTTCCTACAAGACTTTCATGGCATGCAAGCCTTGGATATTTCATGGGTCAGAAGGAGAAATTGGTATTGTCATCTATTGTGCATAGCATTCCATGTCATCTATTCTATCATAATTGGATCATACAGGGTTCCAACAAGACAAATCCCGAGACATGCAGTCTAACAGTAGACACATTAGTTAGTACAAGGCCTCAGTTAGTTAAATATGTCTAGCTGGACTATAGGAAATCCATGCAATTGAACAAGAATTCCCAGTTGTTACCCCGACAAGGACAAAATCAAACAGTGTCCATCTACATGAGCTATCCATATGCATTGTCCAACAAAGACAATTAAACTTAAATTAACTTGTGTACAAGGGTATTAATTCTAATACGAACACATGTGTACACCCATAGACAAGTTAACATGTAACAAGAACCAAAGTATATACATATGTATGTATATTCACGGCCACACACAAACAAAACATCCAAGTTTCCATGCTTTACATTACAATTTCCCATGGAAATCCCAAAGTAGATTAAGGGACACATAATGGCTATTTCTTACACAAGTTGACTTTCTAAAACCATCTAAAACAACATGTGGAAACATGGGGATACATTGGGAATGAACAACTCTCCATGTACATACATACATGCATACATACGGCCTGCACATACACACACCACACGACACACATATACACTCACTACACACTCATCATCCTTATCCTAAACATACCACATTCCTATGCTTTACACTAACATGGCAACAACAAGATTAACATGGACCTCAAGACCATAGTTGACTTACCCCAAAAACTCCCTTTATAAACATGTGTTATATACTATAAAAACATGTGTTAATAAGCTTAACACAATAGTTTTCTTGAAAACCTAAGACATGCGAGTATACACCAAGGCAAAACACCTAAACAAGTTGTTTTCATACAAGATTATCTCGAAATATGTCCATATGTCACCCTAGGCTTGCATAAATGTGATATACATGACACTTGGTAACAATTAGAAAGACTAAGTACATGTTTTACTCAAAAATAGAGTAATCACAGTCACCTAATCAACAAAACGAACATTCCTGACACATACAGTGTGTGACACATGTGGATAGTGGTACAGAAAACCCCTAGTCCATAGGTGAGACAGTCGGGTGAACAATTGCATGATAGTTAGAGCCAAACATGGACCTAAGTTGCTTTTGAATTACATTTAGGGTTCCTAGACTGACACACAGTGCCAGATTCAGATCAGTTTAGCATCCAGACATCAAGTGAGTATTCACGGCCCCTTTTACAGTTTTTACATTTTTCCGGGGGAAAAACATGCGTACAGTTTTCAGTTACAATACATGACTGTTATGTGAACATGAGACATTTCATTTCAGGATCTATTAAGCCCTCTTGTCATACATCACACCGTAACCATTAGCTATGGACTTAGCCATGTAACACCGGGATAGATCTATTGGGTTGACACCCCCACTCTTGGTCAGTCACTCTGACCGGATGACAGATATCAAAAGAGTGCTTGTATTTTACATTACTTCATTGTCTTTAGTGTACAATGGGCGAGGCACAACATGTCAAGGTTTAGTTATGGGCTCATGTTAGATCACATATTGATTATTGCCCTAGCTAGGCAATGATTTAGTTGGTTTTGGATTACATGTCCATCATATAGAAAATCCGTGAACTCACCAACTTTATGTTGACCCATATATTTGACATGCATGTTTTCCAGGAATTTAGCATGGAAAATGGAACTTGCAGGGGTCGCGTACGAGCGAGCATTTGTGGGATACCTCATTCTGGACAGTTGTGTTGTCATAATAATTTTAGACATTTATATACAATGGTTTTAGTATTAAACAATTAACTAATGTTGAATAGATTTGGTTGTTTAATGAAAGTTCCCACTTTGTTTTAATTAATGCTCGTGTGACCTTTTGTGCTTGCAAATCTTTCGAAGTCGCAGCTCGCGTTTCCGCCTTGGCGGGGTGTGACATCATAGTCACCAAAGTTGGATTCCGTGCAAACCTAGAAAAGACTCGGGCAATTGAGCGCATGCAATCCCCGTCTTCATTGAAAGAGGTCCAAACATTGATGGGACGTCTCATAGCTTTGAACCGCTTCTTGTCAAACTACGCGTCTAAGTCATTTCCTTTTGTAGACACATTGAAGAACTGCCTCAAGAAATCCAACTTTAAATGGACCGCGGAAGCAGAAAGGGTCTTCCAAGAAATGAAGGAGTGTCTGAGAAACTTGCCAACACTCCCTGTGCCTTTACCAAAAGAACCACTTACACTATTCTTGTGTGTTACGGAAAAAGCGGTAGGCGCAATACTCATGGTTGATAAGAAAGGGGTACAAACCCCAATCTACTACGTCAACTATACACTCCTTGATGCAGAAACTTGTTACTCAACATTGGAAAAGCTCGTCCTAGCACTGGTTCACGCCTCCACAAGGTTGCGCAGATACTTTCAAGGTCACCCCATCAATGTCTTGACCGACTTCTGCATCAATGACATCCTGCGCAAGCCAGAACTCTCGGGAAGGCTAGACAAGTGGGCCATCGAGTTGGGTGAGCATTCAATTACTTACAAAGCCAGACCTTCTTTCAAAGGGAAAAGCTTAGAAGACTTCGTCACAGAAGTCCCCCAGATAAGATCTAAGAGTGCCTAAACGAAACATCGTCAAGCTCGACTCCACTAGATGAATCACAAAAGTGGGAGCTATTCACTGATAGTGCATGCAACGATGAAGGTGCTGGTGCGGGGTTACGTTTAATAACTCCGGAGGGCAAAGAGTATACTTATGCTATAAGACTCGACTTCCCAACCATTAACAACGAGGCAGAATATGAAGCTCTCCTGGCAGGACTGCGCATAGCCAAAAAGATGGGGGCTCAACACATCGAAGCCTACGTCGACTCTATGTTAGTAGCAAATCACATAGATGGCTCGTACGAAGCCAGGGAACCATCCATGATGTTGTACTTGGAACACACAAAGGAGTTAATGTGCAACTTTAATCATTGCAAAGTGACCCATGTGCGGCGCAGCCAGAACAAGCCAGCAGACGCCTTAAGCAAGATGGCTTCAACGGTCTTCTACCACATGGCCAAGGATGTGCGGGTCGAGGTGTTAAATCACCCATCCGTACCACAACGACAAGTGAATGTAATTCAAATGGGCAATAGCTCTTGGATAGCCCCCATAATGGCTTATCTGACCAAGGGGATTCTCCCATCTAGCAGAGTAGAGGCCCGAAGGCTCCAAAACAAAGCCATGCTTTATGAAGTCAATGATGGTATTTTATACCGACGTTCTTATCTTGGGCCGCTATTACGATGCGTAGACTCCGCAGAAGCCACAAACCTGATAAAAGACATGCACGGGGGATCCTGCGGGCTAAATACAGGCCCAAGAATGGTAGTAGTCAAACTCATGAATGCGGGCTACTATTGGCCCGGAATGCACATAGATGTAGTAGCCAAATTGCGGAAATGTGATGCCTGTCAGCGGCACACACCGGGTACACTCAAGCCAAAAAAAACTTGGTACTAGTAACAGTTGCGTGGTCTTTCCAGAAATGAGCCATTGAGTTGGTGGGACCTTTTCCCACAGCGCCAGGCAACATCAAATACCTGGTGGTAGCAATTGATTACTTCACCAAGTGGGTGGAAGCCAAAACTTTGGCCTCAATAGATGGACGAAGCATCAAGAAATTTATATGGGAGTTCATCATTTGCAGATTCAGCTTACCACTAGAGATTGTGAGTGATAACGGTACGTAGTTCACGGATCAACATTTACAAGAATGACTCACTTCCATGAATGTTAAACAGATATTCACTTCGGTTGCCCACCCTTAAGGCAATGGCCAGTTGGAGCGTGCTAACCGAAGTATCGTCGAAGGCATCAAAGCCTGATTGGGAATGAAGTGCAGTGGCTGGGTCGATGAGCTCCCTCATGATTTATGGGCTCATCGTACATTATCCAAAACTAGCAATGGGGAAACACCGTTTAGCCTAACATATGGAACCGAGGCCGTGATAAACGCGGAGGTCAGGTGTCCGTCCCCAAGAGTGTTGTTCGCGCAAAACAATGACAATAATAAAGAGTTGTGGATGAACCTAGGTCTATTAGAAGAGCACAGGGGCATGGCCTCTATTCGCGAAGCCACCTACAAGCGACAGTTAGAGAAGTACTATAATGTGCGCGTCAAAGAGCATCTCTTCCGCGTAGGAGACTACGTATTCCGCAGTAATGAAGCGTCAAATGCCGAAAAACCTGGTAAGCTTGCTCCCAACTGGGAAGGACCTTATAAAATACAAGAGGTGCTGGGAAAGGGTGTGTATGATTTGGAACGTTTGGACAGTACGCCCATTCCACGCACCTGGAATGCAGCGCAACTGCGCATCTGCTATATTAGAGTTTCCTTTTTCTATTGCACTTGTAATAAAGGCCTATGGCCCAACTCGTTTATGTTGCAATAAAGCATGTTTTCACATATCATTTCATCATATCAAATGCATAAGAAGAAGAAGCAAACAATACACAGACATGCACACGATAGCATCATATATGATCATTCCATGATTCAATCATCAAACATACAAAAAAAGTGGTCCAGGCATACATCACGGATTACATCATCAGTATATCGTATGCAACATAGCTTGTCCTATACATGGATATATATTTATCTGCAACCTACCAAGACAGAACTAAGAGGCATGCTTCCATTGGCCTTCAACTTTTGCGAAGTTTAAGCTTCGGAGTTCTAGAAAAATCTCCAAGTTCTGAAAACTTCTTCATCTTCAAAGGCTGCACATCAGAGGTCACTTGATCATCTAAATCATCCGGCCTCATGTTTTCTTGGGACAACAGATAACCACAACATTCGGATAGTCGATCAAGGGCATCAGCAGGCATCCTGACACGAGCTAGGTGATGAAATAACTCCATCATCGCATCCACGGCTATCTTTTCAGAGTGATGAAGAGTACTAGGTGGAATATTGGTCGACATTATTTTTGGAAGAAGAAGAAGAGTTTTTCACATAAGTTATTATGAAGCAATGGTAACCATGCAATTGCTATATATAGAAAGGGGAGTACAAATATTTAATTACCATTAATGGAAAGTTCTTGATTAGGCTCGAGAAGTGTGACAGACGCCAAGTCTGAAACTGACATAAGCCGTCGAAACTGTCACTTCTGCATTTAATTGTGTCAGACACAGACTAACACAAGTCTCTGTCACGTCAGGTGACATCAGCTCATGATTGGATCGCGGACAACATGGAAAACAAGCAACACATTGTTGCTACATGACTACAGTAATTAAAAAGATAAGGATGTTTGCAAGCATTACAAATCAAAACAAAAATAAAACTGTTCAAGTACAATCAGTTCAATTAATCAACAACCAGATATTGTAACACATCATCCGCACGCGGAGCTTCTTCATGCGTACCACCAACTACACCGGTCGAGGACGAGGCACCAGCTCCGCCAGCCATAGCAACTTTCTTCAACTCCTCTTCCTTTCGAGCTTTCTCCTCAAGCTCCGCACCGAGCCGGTCGGATTCCTCAAAATATGTGCGAAGCTCCCTAACAGGATCATCCATCTTTGTACACTGATCCACCACATCAAACACATAGATGGAAAGGGCTTCAAATTCCTCCTGTGACTGCACCATCTCCGCTTCATATGGTTGATCATAATATGGGCCTTCTTCAATCTTCCTCTCATGAGCATGATGATAAAAGCCCTCGCTGAACCCCAGCTGAAGACTCTGTTTTAGGGCAAAACTGTCAATCTTTGCAATAACATCTCCTAACTTCGGCTCGTTCCACACATGTAACATTACGCATTTATACTTGTACGTTACACATCATTATTAATAAAAACGTCAAGTTCCAGTATTACTATTCGCATTTAATTATTTTTGTGGCATTTTGGGAACCCTAATACTATATTAATTATATATATATATATATATATATATACATTTATATGTTATGGAATAATGTTAAAAAAAATGTGCTTGGGCCGGGACTCGAACCCGCGCCCCAAGCCGGGTCAATTATACAACACACACAAACCAACTGCTCTAGCCATCATACTTGTTTCAATCCCGGATCATTATAAATATAACATTAGTTTAAAAACCCTCACAGTTGACTTGGAAAGTCAACTGTGAGACGCGACTTACCTTAATCACCACCATAACTCGTCATCGATCTGTAATTGGCATCATGACGCGATTACGGCCTGTTATGACTCATACACACGGCAATTAGCATTCAATTGTTACCAAAATCGATCCACGACGCGTCAACTATTCAATACAAGGTCAACTATACCAATTCGAGCACCCAAGATACTACCCTATAAATTGAACCTCTCTGGACGATCACAACTCGCCAATTCATCTTTCTCAACCCCCAGTTCTTAGGGGTGTTCATGGTTTGGTTCCAAACCGTGAAACCGCCCAAACCGGTCGTTGGTTTGGTTTCACGGTTGGTTTTTTTACCAAACTTTCGGTCGGTCGGTTTCAATATTTTCAAACCGTAGGGAACGGTTTGGTTTACGGTTTGTGTAAAAAACCAACCGTGCAAAACCGGACCGGACCGTAAAAGTTTATTAGATATACTGTTTATATTATATTATATTTATATATACTATATACTTTATTAGAACTAATTAGAATTGTTATAGTTTTAGTTTAAATAAAGTACATAACTGGGTCATGGCCAAATTTGCATTCTAAAGCATGAGTAAGTCAGGCCCCCATTTACAAAGAATCTAAGTTTTTCACTCTAAAAGCTAATTAATTATTCATACGTAGAAAATCATCTATTTAAAAAAAATAGCCGCTCTAAGTCATTGATCAGTTGATGACTCTCAAAGAACCCGATAACAAACTAAAACTATAAAATTTTGGGCAGATTTATTTATATATCTCATACCTTATTCTAGACATTTTATGTAAAGGCCCAAGGAGTTCAAACCGCGAAACCAAACCGGAACCAAACCGTTAATAACGGTTTGGTTTGGTTCGGTTTAAGAGTTAGACGGTTCGGTTTTGGTTTACAAAAATAAAAAACCGTTACAAATGGTTTGGTTCACGGTTTGACCCAAAAACCGCAAAAACCGGACCGTGAACACCCCTACCAGTTCTACTTAAAAATCTTCTGTGCTGGTTATTTGATCGCATTGTTGACTTCGAAGCTTGACCGTCCATTCGTATACGATACAGCTTTGTAAGTCTAATGTTTTTGATGGGTTTTAGTCTTCGGCATCCACACATCAATAGCCCTAAGGTTAATTGGGTTATTGATATGTGAATTGATCGATTGGAAAAATTAGGGCTCGTATGCTTAATATTGGGGAAGAACACGAATTGCATATAATATTTATTTTAATTAAACAGAAACCAACACAACCACTGGTCTGGACCAAGTGGTTGTGTCTGGTACCCACCAACTAAGCCACGCGGGTTCGAGTCCCGGCTGTGGCACATTTTTTTCTTTATTTTGTTTTTAATCAAACAAATCAAATTAATTATATATAATACTTATAATTTTATAAATTCGTTTTAAAATATTAAAACTCTTTTAATAATTCTACAAAAATTATTTTTAGTTAATCTGATGAAAAAGTTTAACTTACAATTTTTAGTTTTCAAAAATTTATTTATTTAATATATTTAATAAATAAATCAATTTTATTCTATTATATTTATAAAATTCTATTAAAATATCAAAACAATTTTATAAATTTCCACAAAAATTATTCTGAGTTTATTTAATGATAAATTTTCTGAAATGATTTTTAATTCTGAAAATTTATTTATTTAATATTTTTAATCAATTTTTGTTAGTTTTAATCATAATTAAATCATAATAAATTCAATTTTTATAATTTTTGCATCAAAATTTTATACAAATTATTTCTGATTATTTGGAACAGAAATATAATTTTTAAACTAATAATTCTTTAATTTTAGTATTTTTAAATATTAAAGTTAAAATCTGACAATTTGTAATAAATAGATTTAATATTCTTTTTTAAAGAAAATAATTTTATAAAAATTATTTTGATACTTTAAACTCATTATTGTGACCATCTTAAATTTTATAAAAAGATTTTTGTCTATTTATTTACTAAATTTCTCTCAATTATCAAACATTTTTATTATTAATCAAACGAACATTTATCCCCAATTCAAAGCCCTAAAACATATACATTTGTAGACTAGATAGACTTAGACATATTTATTACCTTATTATAGGGTGATATTTGGCATTGTTTGGGCAACACACTATGCAAGTTCCATGCTAGTTACATATCTCACACATTAGTAGATATACTAAGTACACCACATGATTACTGACACGCATGTGTGTTCATTGATTTCCAGGATCATGGCACACCAAGACGACCCTATCATTCTTTCGGATTCTGAGGAGGAGGTCGTTCCGGATAGCCCTCTAGCCGACGTTCTTCAGCAGGGTTATGAGCCTGATTCTAGTGACTCGGATGTCGAGGATGATTAGATGCAGATTGATCATGCTGTATTGGATGATGAGGATGTCGTGCTTGCATGTGAGGCATAGGAAGAGGAGGATGCACCCCAAGCAGCAGCCAGAGCCCCGGGTGCCGTCCTTTCAACCATATCGCCCATGTCCGGGCGGGGCGCGTATGATGTACGCCCCCGGAAGCGAGTACTCCCTCCACCGGCTCCTATCGCTCCAGCCGAGGCTCCTGTCCCGATTGACCCCGAGCCTTCGGCACCAGCTGATCCCCATCCACCAGCTCTAGAGGACCCAAAGCCGCTTAGAAGGAAGCTTCTCCGGAGATCCCAGGCTCGTAGGAGGACCTATTTGCCGACTGTCGATGGATTCCTAGCTTACTCTGAAGACATCCCTGTCATGAGGGATTTTCCAGAAGTCTTTCCCGAAGATCTGTCGGGATTTCCACCCGCAAGGAAAGTCGAGTTTTCTATTGATCTCATTCCGAGAGCTGCTCTCGTAGCCCATTCACCTTACCGCTTGGCTCCATCTGAGATGCAAGAGTTGTCCACCCAGTTGCAGGAGTTGCTTGACAAGGGGTTCATCTGACCAAGCTCGTTACCTTGGGGAGCTCCAGTTTTGTTCGTCAAGAAGAAGGATGGATCATTTCGCATGTGCATCGACTACAGAGAGTTGAACAAGCTTACGGTGAAAAACCGTTACCCTCATCCCCGAATAGATGATATGTTCGATCAGTTGCAAGGCTCTAGTTTCTACTCGAAGATTGATCTGAGGTCAGGATATCACCAGTTACGTATTCACGAAGAGGACATACCCAAGACTGTTTTCAGGACGCGGTATGGCCATTTCGAGTTTCTGGTTATGCCATTCGGGTTGACAAACGCACCAGCAGTGTTCATGGATCTGATGAACAGGGTGTGTAAACCTTACCTCGACAAGTTCGTGATAGTATTCATTGACGACATTCTGATTTACTCACAGACTCGAGAAGAGAATGAGCAACATTTGAAATGATTCTAAATCTACTCAAGGAGGAAAAACTGTATGCCAAGTTGTCCAAATGCGAATTTTGGATTCGTGAAGTTCATTTCCTCGGTCACGTGGTGAATGAGAAAGGCATACATGTGGATCCAGCCAAGGTAGAGTCGATCAAAGACTGGCCTAGACTGTAACACCCCAACCGATGGCGGAAACATCGAGGTGTCACGTAGTGACGATTGTTCAATAGCTCATGGACTAAAAGTGTAAATTTTGATATATTGATTAAGTAGTTTATTACATTGAAAGAAAAATACAAGATACAATGATTTTAAAGTGACAACTAAAACTGAAATACAATGAATCCAAAATCTAAGTAAAAATTCCAAAATCTTAAAAGTCATCTCATAAATAACCTGAAACATGTACGAAAATAGTATATGTCAATACAAAAATGTATTGGTGAGCATACCCTGTTTGAATACATATAGTAAAAAAAGAGTTTCGCAATTCACGTGTTATACTGTCTACAATTTAGTGTTCAAGCTATGTACAAATGCTACCCAAAATCAAACCTTTGTTCATAGAATCAAGAGTCACATATATATAGTATTCACTCATAGTAGGCGACGAGAATAATCATTCACACATAACAATAATCAAGTACTATTTATTGCTATGCTAGGCCGCCCAGCGGTTAATGATTAAGGTCATAAGTACACACTATCAGCGAATCAACAAGTAAAACACATACAAGAATTGCGATTGTGAATATATGATAAAACATGATTAAGTGAGTGAAGTAATAAGCGTACATGAGTCACCCCAAAAGTGTAAAACATGAAAAAGGGGAAAGATATACTCACCGTTTGCGAAAGCGATCAAAATCCAACTTAAGTGGTCGTGAGCTAAGTAATGGAAATTTCGAGGAATTCAATCTATAACGTAATAGAATACTAATAAGGGAAAAGTCTAAGAGTCTAAAGTATCTAGGGTCTAAGGCATTAGGGTTTGCTAAGTTGATTTGGGGAATTAGAGTTTTCATGATAAGTCGCGTTAATGTAAAGTTGTATATCACAAATAATATATTAAAGGTTTTAAATGTGGTTTAGGAATATAATTATTACCTATTGAATATTTAGATAAAAATATGTTTGAATAACTAAGACAAAATAATTTAGTTAATTACTTTAACTAAACTAAAATATATACAATAGTCATAAATGTATCAATAAATAATTATGTGTTACACAATGATTCAACAAATAATAACTACGATTTTCACACGTGAGAATATTTTTATTTTACTAGTAAAAACCCGCGCGTTGCGGCGGGGCTTCACCCGTAAACTTTTTTTACATATATAATAATTTTAAACTAAAAGTCATAAGGTATTTCTGGACGATTCATTATGGTTATACTAAGTATGTAGGAAGCAACAACCTAATATTTAGTTATAAATTATTTAGTATCCATGAGTTCTTGAGTACCTTGAATAAGTTTGTAAAACCACCGTTGGATACTTTATACAACTGTGTGATATTTCGACATTTATAAAACTATATTGTATATAAACAAAGCTTTATAACATAGATTTTTAAAATGTAATACAAAGTTAAAAATGATGCAGTCAAAAAATTCAACTCCTAGTAAGTTCTATAGTTTTTTTCATTGTATGTAGTTTATTCAACTCCTAGTAAGTTCTATAGTTTTTTTCAACAACCGAGGTAGGTCGGTATTTATAGTCGTCTTCAATGCACTTGCATTAATTACAGGCGATGATGAGGTCGGCTGGAACAGTAACCAGGTTACTGTTCCAGTAGATTTGGTTATGGTTTTTATGTTATTTTATTGTGTTCCGGAAATGTCCGATAGGTCCTAGCCGTCATTTGCTGTTATCCATTGGTTTGTCCGTATCCTTTTCTGTCCTTGCGGATATATCCATTATGTTAAAGCCGTCTAATATTAATCCTATGGTTATAGCTTTGTTTTATAGGTTTATCTTATTATCTCTTGTGTTTTCGTTTTACCTTTCGTCCTTCCGTTCCGGGTTCATCTTTTGTTCGGGTTCTGTAAGGTTTATTAATTTTTACAATTTATTACAAGTTGCTCCATACAGTCGGTGTCGTGCACTCGATTATGCCGGTGGGGGTCCTACGTCATCAACTACCAATATTAAACTGACCCGAGTCCATTTAGACTAAACCCTACCTAAAAATTTTGTGTTAGATTGATGGCGTGTTAATTCACCCCCTAGCTCCATGTCCTGAACATTTAGTTCTGATTAAAAGCAAAACAAAAAAAAAATGAGCCTATGTGCCAAATCCAATTGTTAAAAAGGTTTGCAAATGTAACGACTTATAGAAAGTTATTTGGAAAATACTATATAGTTATATTGAAGCCATACTCGGTGGATAGGAGGAATAAGATAATTAAATCAAATATCTAGTATCAATAAAAAAGATATAAAACCCCAAAAGCTACATGATAAGATTAGCGAGTCTTAGAGCAAAGATAACATTATATACAACAAGAATGTCCTGTATCAATTAAGTTGATGCGTCTGTTTCAAAACACATTCTCTTTAAATCTCTCATTGTTTTAATTTCCTACTTAGAAATTTTTACTTAACAATAATAGAAGACCGAAACTCGAGCAAAAAAAAAGAGCAGGCCATTAGATTGGATAAATAATTCCATACCATATTGTTCAACCATCTCTAGTCCCTGACTTGGCTATCTCCTTTGGGTCCTACAAAAGATCATCAACAAAGAAACTTCACGATAATTAATTTAAATCTCAAATATTTTACAATTTATCAAATGAAGTTATTGAGCCAATACAAAGTAAAAGCGTATGCCAAAGTTCAATAATTTATTGGGAAAAAATAATGCAATACATACTGTTTTAGGCTGATGACCCAGGCAAAAAGCTTTCATCTTTGTCTCCTTTTCACAAATCATAAATCGTTCCATTTCACGCTCGATATGCTTGCGTGCATCCATTAAAGCCTGCTAGTAAGAGGCACTAACCTATGTCCACATGCTTGGTCCTCCCTTTTCAAATATAAATTGGAAGAATATTCTATTTCTCTATGGTTAGAGATGAGAAGAATGGGAAGCATGTAATTTTTGAGACATGAGAAGGTGAGGATACATATACACTTCATGGACACTCAAAGGTCTTAATATTAAGCATTCAATTAAGATTTATTGTGTTTTATGAAGGTGAGTTATATCTTGAGATGGATATAAAGTATGTATTAGATACATATACAATTGACATTGAATGTTGTACAAGAGGGCATAAAAGGAAGAAATTGAACAAAAATTATAGATTTATACTAAGACTCTTGATATGCCATCTTAAAAAAAATGTAAATTTACCTTTTTAGCCATCAAGCACCCATTATATAGTAGTATAGATTTATGAAGGTGAGTTATATCTTGAGATGGATATAAAGTATGTATTAGATACATATACAATTGACATTGAATGTTGTACAAGAGGGCATAAAAGGAAGAAATTGAACAAAAATTATAGATTTATACTAAGACTCTTGATATGCCATCTTAAAAAAAATGTAAATTTACCTTTTTAGCCATCAAGCACCCATTATATAGTAGTATAGATAAGAAAGATATTTATAAAATAGATGTTTAAATAGTGTAAATAAATGTTTAATTATGTCTAATTAAACATAAATAAATGTTTAATTATGTCTAATTAAAATAAATGGATGCTTTTTGTTGTAAATTAATGAAAATAATTTTCCCATAATTTTTATAACCTTATTTATATTTAAAACTGATTTAATGAGATTAAATCATGTTTAAATGATTAAAAATAGGAAAATTAATAAAAAGAAATGTTTCTGAACCAAATATTTTTATTTCAGTTTATAATGATTAGAAATAATTTCTCAAAAAGTTTGAGATTAAAATCATTAAAAATGAATTTTTAATCAATTAAATACGATTAAAACAAATAAATTCAATAAAATATGAAAATAGGACATTTTCCAAAAAATAAAAGTGTGGAATTTTCTTTATGGTGTCAAGGAGCTACACCTAAATTTTCATAATTTTTGGATAAAAATTTGATTTACTATGAATATTCTAAGTATGATGCATTTATATAACTATTATAACCAACAAAATGAAAAGAAAACAAATAACAAAAAAAAATAAAAAATGAGGCAACATGAGCTGCTGAAGGGAATCAAACTTTGGTCCCCTCTGTGCAAACCCTTAGCACTAACCACTACACCACATCAATTTTGTTTAATAATATCAAATCAAAATAGTTTTAAGATTTATCCAAGACTATATCTTCTTCCCCAAATCTCTTAAGAACCCTAACCCTAACCCCTAAATCTAATCAAACGATTCAGCCACAGATAGTAACTAAAACCATAGGGCTTTCAAAGAACATGATTAAAGGATTAATATGGCACAAAAATTAGACGCTTACACTATATAATTTTGTCGCAAATTGGGCTGCAAGTAGCGATCTTCTACCGGAAATTTAGAAGCTTTCTATGCACTATTAGAGCTAATTTTATGTGGGTTTTGAAGGTGTATCGGTGCAGGAAGGAGATGGTAGGTTCTATTTATAGTGTTGTTAGGAAAAAATAAACGTTTTTTTTTTGTGCCATTAAAGGTCTGATCGGTTATAATACAAAACCCCAAATTAAACTTATTGAACCACTAGTAACCGTCCGAAACAGTTAGAAACATATGAGAAAACGTTATGGAATAATTAAGAGTGAACAAAACGCATTAAAATGGGTGTTTTATGGTTGGCCGGAGCAAATTCCGGCGGCCGGAAAGTGGCCCCGCCGGAAAAACGGGCTGGCACAAGGAGGGAGTGTATTTTTTTTAAAAACTTTTGCCTATTGTCAGTTTTGGTCCCTCATGTTTAACCATGTTAGTTTATTATATAACTAAGTTAATTTTTCTTTTATAAACCTTAACCAAGTTAACTAGATTTAACTTAAAACTTTTATAATTTTTTTTTTAAACTTGAATTTTTTTTATAGAAGCTTTTACGAACACGTTTCCACATACGCAGTCGATTAAAACTCACATCCGATTAAATTTGAAAACGACTAAACTTACAGGGACTATATTGGAAATATTTTAAGGGCTATTATTGTCAAGTAGATTAAAGACGAGGGTGACGGATGTCACATAGACCCAGTACCCCAACAAAAGTTCGACAATTTCTAGGGTTAGTTGGCTACTATCGGCGATTTATCGAGAATTTTTCAAAGATAGCCCAGTCCGTGACAGTCTTGACTCAGAAAGACAAGAAATTCAAATGGGGAGATCCACAAGAATCCGCTTTTCAGCTCTTGAAGCTCAAGTTATGCAGCGCACCTATTCTCTCACTGCCAGAGGGAACAGAAGATTTTGTGGTCTATTGCGATGCATCTCACCAAGGTCTCGGTTGTGTCTTAATGCAGAGGAACAAGGTTATAGCCTATGCCTCTCTTCAACTCAAGGTGCACGAACGAAACTACACAACCCACGATCTGGGGTTGGGTGCAGTAGTGTTCGCACTCAAGATATGGAAACACTACCTCTATGGGACTAAGTGTACTATCTTTACTGACCATATGAGCCTATAACATATCTTTGACCAGAAGGATTTGAACATGCGTCAAAGACGATGGGTTGAGCTACTCAATGACTATGACTGTGAGATTAAGTACCATCGAGGGAAGACAAATGTTGTAGGAGACGTATTAAGTCGAAAGGAACGTGCCAAAACGCTGCGTGTTCGTGCGTTAGGCATGACCATTCAAACCGATCTCACTGCTCGTATCCGCCAGGCTCAGCAAAATTTTTGTCTTCAATGGCAGCAAAACCACGGCTGCACATCACTTAATGTGTTGGAACTTCAAGTTCTGACATTAATTCAATAACCCACTTCAGATTATAGTTTTGTACTTTTTTATACATATAGATATATAAAAAGAAATATGTTACAATTGTTGTAAAAAGATTATCAATATTTTTATTTCATTAAAAAATGTCAATATGTCCTTAAGTTACAAACCATGTTATAAACTTATTGTTATGGGTTATACAATCACACACATGTATACGTGTATACACGTCTTGTAAAACCATCTAAGGCATAGTGTTAGTAGCTATAATATGGAGCATTGTATTGTCGTTGCGCAACAGGCGGCAAGATAATTTAAATTTAACCGGTTTAGCGTGCTGCAACGCGCGCACACGGTTAAAACCTAGTTAAAAATGATTTAGACTTCCCGTGTGTCCACACGGGTTACATCTAGTTAATATATTAAAATTAAACTATAAATAGGAGTCCGTACTAAGGGTATAAATGAGCCGAGCCGAGCCGAGCCTGACTGGACTCGAGCTTGGCTTGTCATGGTTTTATGAAGCTCAAGCTTGAGCTCGGCTCGGTTCGAGCCTACAATCTTGAGCTCCAGCTCGACTCGATAGCAAAATCAAAAGCTCGAGCTCGGCTCGGCTCGAGGTGATTTTAGAACAATCTCAAATGAGCTCAAAGCTCGACTCGAGATCGCAAAAGCTCGGCTTGCGAGTGTTATTAAATGGGCCTATGAAATAAGGACTTGGGCTTTTGAGATGTGGGCTATAAATTATAAGAGATATATAAATAACTTATAATTATGTTTGGGCTCGTTTATAGGGCTCGAGCTCGGGCTCGATAACTAAACGAGCCACATTTCAGGCTCGAGCTCGGGCTCGGACTCGTTCAAGCTTTTTACCGAACCGATCCCGGGTAGCTCTCGAGTTTCATTTACACCCCTTGTCCGTACGTATGTTGTTAAATTGGGAAAAGGTATTGCCCTCTCCGATCGAAATCCAAGAGTCCCGACATAAACCTACTCTACTCTACTCCTCCCCCTTGGCTGCCGCTCTCCGTCACCGCCTTCCTTATCTTCCATCTCACCCTTTGCACTTTTTCAGTATAAGCCTCATTCACCTTACTTCCAGTTCTAGCTATTATTAATTTATTTTCATGCTTACGCTACTGCTATTTGTAGGGTTTACATATATTTTACTACTTTAAATCCATCTGTGTACCTATACCTATATATATCTCTGAAATATTACTATCTAATAAGCAACTCTATTCTACTTTAGAATAATAATCATAATAGAGTTCAGGATTCTTGCTGTTTATGTTAACACTAAGCATTACGAGATCTGCTTCATACATACCATTCTATTGTCCTGCTGCAATTTGTTATTTATTATGTTCTGGAATTGATCTATCTTCATTTTCATTTTCATTTTCATTTTTTTTTACCTAGCAGTTATCCATTGCCTTTGTCGATGTTTTGCATCCCTATGTTTATAGCTGAGAATATTGTAGGGCTTGAGCGCTTTGCTTAGTTGTTTTTCCGTGTGAAAATACTAAGGTAAGGTAGCGTTCGTTTCATGGATTGCAATGGAATTTAGATTTGTTCGTTTCATAAATTAGAATGTCATCTTGATGGAATTGAAATGTGAATTCCATTCCGTATGTATGTATGTTGTAGTTCAATTACAATTCCTTCTTTTGTTGTCACAAACAACATAATAAGTCGAATATAAATTCCAATTCCATCCAAATTCTATTCAATTAACATAAACGAACGCTACCTAAAAGCTGTTCATTGCGTTATTATGAATAGTTTCCATCGTGTGTTTTGTATTTTGTTCTACTGAATACTGATGTAGTTTTATTATTATTATGCACTGAGCATGTTCATTGTGCAGTAATTGCATGTACTCTTCTGATCCTCTTTATTATATATATATATACATATACTTGCTCAGGTACGTACTTATAAAGTATTTTAGTCTAAGATCGTGAAAGACTTGTATAAAGATGGCAAATTCATCAATACCTGGTATCCTGGAGAAGGTAAGTAGACTACGAGAAGCCTTAGATTTGGATCAATTTTTTTTTACATATGTTAATAATAATGGCTCATTGCTTAACTGTGCAGATGACGGGGAAGGATAAAGATTACAGATATATGGCAACTTCTGACCTATTGAATGAATTGAACAAAGAGGGGTTTAAACTTGACAATGACCTTGAGTCCAGATTGTCCAATATAGTTCTACAGCAGCTTGATGATGCAGCTGGTGATGTTTCTGGATTGGCCATCAAATGGTTTGACATGTTTCCTTGTTTATTCCTTACCTAGCTTACGGCCTTAAAACAGACAGTTGAACTAAATGTACTGTTTTAATTTAGTGCTTTTCTTCTCTTCTCTTCTCTTCTTATAGACTTTAAAACTTGTTTTATAGTCTTGCTCCACTGGTGAAAAAAGTTCATGAGGCACAAGTATTGGAGATGACGGATAAGCTATGTAGTAAACTGCTTAATGGGAAAGATCAGCATCGTGACATTGCAAGCATAGCTCTCAAGACAATTTTTTCGGAAGTTCCTACCTCGTCTGTTGCACAATCAGTTCTTGTTGCAGTTTCTCCAAAGTTGATTGGAGGAATCACAGACCCTGTGAGTTACTATAAAATTACATCGTCACTTATACTTGAATCCTTACATGCAGTAGTTGGGTGATGTAGTTAGTAAGACATATGTGTGCATTATCTACCTTTCAATCTTTCATATCTATTCTGATGTTTCACCTTTTCACCCTTTGCTTGACTACATTTGCAACAGATGCTGTTGACTGTATTGCCATTTTATTGTTGAGTACATTGCATGTGTCTGTTTTCTGGGATTCAGTTGCCTGTTGTCCTTAAGTTGCAATTGTTAGTAATCGATTTATGTGTCTCGTTTAATAGATAAAAAAAACCTATTATCTGCAAACGGGCATATTAGGTTGAATACTTGACAATGAACAACATAAAATCTTCTTTAATATGATAAGTTTCTATCAATGGTTTCATATCTGCTTTGGTTTGGTTCTGTTGAGTTGATATCAGTTGGCTTGACTCTAATTTTCAAGTCAATAGGCTTCTTTTTTTTTTTTTTTGAAATGGTTACCTTTTTCATATTTATAAAAGTTTTTTTTGTCCTATGAAAAAAATTCCTTCATATAAATGTTAAAGGAAATAAAGTCATAAAACAAATTTCGAGCTGGCAATTTGAGAAACTGTCATAACTACCACTAACTTTTAGCATGTCAATCTTTATCTCCTGATATCTCTGTACATTGCTGTAAGAGGCTTTTGTATGCTCCCAAAATGCTGATATTTTATTTGAATTTTTTAATTGGCATTGATATGATCCTGTTGTTACTTAACGTTTTTTATTTAGTTTTCTTCTTGATAACAATTGCTCATAAAATGGCAAGTTTGCAATGATGTTGTACTAGTATTTATATTTATGGCTGAGATAATTCTCTTCTTTCTTTTAAATGAATGATGTACACAAATATTGCATTGATGGATGATGGATATATCAATCTGGTTTTATAACAAACTTGGTTTTAAAAAGCGCTTAAGCGCGAAGCGCATCTAGACGAGCATCGTACGAAAAGCGCAAAAAGCGCACTTTTTGGCCAAAAAAGCGCAATAAAAGCGTGCTTTTTGTACACGGTGTGTTTTTGTGCTTAAAATTGTTATACAAGTAGCTAAAAATGTTGTACATTTAAGTTAAATCATTAATCATATATAAACCTTATTTGTATCTATATTTTGGGTAAATGATGCTAAAAACTTATAACATATATAAAAAAATATATATTCGTCTTGCGCCTCGCGTACGAAAAGCCCACCGCTTTTGCGCTTTGTGCCTCGGTTTTAGACCTCGTCGCTTTTGTGCGCTTCGCGCTTTTTAAAACCAAGATAACAAACAGTGAAGCATCCTAACTTATTCTTTTGGTTTCTCAGGCAATGAAGACAGACATAAAATGTGAATGCCTTGATATCTTATGTGACATTCTGCATAAATTTGGTAATTTGATGACCTCAGATCATGAAGTGATGTTAGGTGCCCTATTGCCTCAGTTAAGTTCCAATCAAGCCAGTGTCAGAAAGAAGACAGTATCATGTATTGGTAAGTAAAGTTTTGCTTTATGCTAGAATTTTATTTTTACTTATTGCTGTAGAAGTATTTGTCCATAGGAGTGCTATAGTTAATAGATATTTAACTAAATCTCTTTGCGTTATAGCTTCCCTGGCATCAAGCCTGTCAGATGATTTGTTAGCAAAAGCCACAACTGAAGTTGTTCGACTTTTACGTTATAAGGGAGCAAAACCTGAAATGACCCGTACAAACATTCAGATGATTGGGGCTTTAAGGTTTGTTTGTGTGTACACCTTTCTTATTGATGTTTAAACAGAAAGGCTTCTTTTCTCGTTACACTCTTCTAGTATGTCTTTTCTGCTATTTGCTATCTTCAATTCTATCAATACTTTTTCTTTCCAAAAGTGTGAACAGCCATGCATCTAGAATGGATCTTCTAACCTAAATATAGCTTTGGCTATTAATTCATGAGTCCGTTATAATGAGCTTAGACCAGTGGCGGCAGTAATACGTCACATAGAGGACTGTAAGCATGCTAAAATATCTTGGAACTATGTTTTGGTTCAGTTGGGGTATTCCGGACCAAGAGGAGATACTCATATATGTTATGTTCACCCTCCTTTGCTTCTGGCTATTGGCAAACAATTAAGAAATCAGATATTTGATTAATACTTACAATTATATGTGTAACTGCCACATGTTGCTTGGTAAGTTTTAGCAGCCTTTTTCCTATACAGCCAACATAGATTCTTTTTGATAGCAGTTGGTTGATTGTGCCGAGCAAATTGAATTTGTACCATACATTCACCTTTTCTTCCATGTCTATATTCCTACTTTTGATGACCCCCTTTGTAGAGGCAAATTGTGTATGTTGAAAGAAAGAATTCAGTAAAGTTTGATATGTTCTTATAAGAAGTTTGTTCATATACTATTATCTATAGAGGATCCCTAAGCTACAATTATTAGCATTATGCGCTATACTGTTGACCAATTATGATGTTTTCATGTGCTAGTCGTGCTGTGGGTTATCGGTTTGGTCCACATCTGGGAGATACAGTTCCAATTCTAAACCAATATTGCATGAATGCATCAGAGAATGATGAGGAGCTTCGTGAGTATAGCTTGCAGGTATTGGATTTGACTATGCTCCTTTGTTTCTATTCTCTTTCTCTTTCTCTTGAACTTTAATTAGTTTTACTATATTTATTTGTAAACTCGAATATGGTTGTAAATTCTGTGGTGCAGGCTCTGGAAAGTTTTCTACTTAGATGCCCCAGGGACATATCTCCTTACTGTAATGAAATTTTACATTTGGCTTTGGACTATCTTAGTTATGATCCCAATTTCACTGATAACATGGAAGAGGACACTGATGATGAAGTCCATGATGATGAGGAGGATGAGTATGTTTTTCTTTTTCATCCAAGATGGTATCAATATTTTCTAGGCTCTAGTTGATAAATTTTAGTCTAATCTGTCATGCTCCATGATTTGCAGTGATAGTACTAATGAATATACAGATGACGAGGATGTTAGCTGGAAGGTTCGGAGAGCTGCTGCAAAATGCCTAGCAGCACTAATTGTTTCTCGTCCTGAGATGCTCTCAAATCTATATGATGAGGTAATACCGCTTCTATCTTTTAGAAGTGTATTTTAGTACTTGGCGGATGTTTGTGTGTGTTATTGCATATGAACTACTTGTTATGATAAACAAACACGAACGAAAGGAATAAACGACAATACGACATGAGGATTTGACGCGGTTCGGTCTAATCTGACCTACGTCTATGGGTTGCAACTAGGGTGAGGAGAATTATGTAGAGTCGTAGACTTGTTTATAATACCCCAATTAGGGTTTACAACATGATGATATAGAAACCACAACTTAGGAAAAACATATCAGGGCCTGATTCTGTGATTAACTAGGGTCAGCTGCCCTCCTTAGGCTGAAGCCTACATCACCCATGCCCAACACTACTGACACTATATGTAGTTTTATCTGACCCTCCACAGACTCTAATGTCATGGGTGATATTGGTGAGGCACGAAGTGTATGTTCTTTCTTTCTTTCTCAAGGATGTGGTGCCAAGAGTGTGAAGAATACTCTTTGATTATCATAGTACAGAGCATGTTTATATCTGGTCGTAAGATTGAGCAGCGAACTTTCAAGATTATTCTTGGTGGTTAAATGAAATAGATTGATGGTCTGTAGACCAAACGAATGTCTTCTGTGAACATGCAATTTGGGTTCATCAATAAATGTTATGGGTTAAAAATGCTTAACATCCTTGGACCCAACTTCAACACTTCTACCCTTCCATCACATTATTGTTGGCATATTGAGAAGCCTTTTTTGTGACATTTTCCTAAGGACAGTAACCTTGTAGCTATAGATGTTGACTTATAGACGCTATGCATATACCAATGGCTTATATCTTAAGTGGTGCGCGTTCATGTCATGCAGGCTTGTCCGAAGTTGGTTGATAGGTTCAAAGAGAGGGAAGAAAACGTTAAGGTACACAGCAAACTTACTTGCCTTATTTTCCATAAAGTGTTTGAATTACTGATTTTATATTCTGCAGATGGATGTTTTCAACACTTTCATTGAGTTGCTACGTCAAACTGGAAATGTCACAAATGGGCAGGTTGATGCTGACAAATTAAGGTGCACATGGTGCTTTTATATATAGCATTGGGTTTCTTGATTAAAGCTGAAGGTTATTGTAAAGATTTTTTTAATAGGATATTTGGAGGTGGCAATATTAAGTTAAATATCATATACATGCATCTGGATGCTTACTTATTGCTTCAGGCAGATTTACTTGTCAGCTGTTGTGGTTATAAGAATTAATTTTGGCTTGTATCTAAGTTATTTCTATATCCTGTAGCCCCAGGTGGTCATTGAAGCAAGAAGTACCAAAGGTTGTTAAATCTATTAATAGGCAGCTGCGCGAAAAGTCTATCAAGACAAAGGTACTTCGTTGAAAGTGCGATATCCAAAATTAACCACTGCATTTTTACTGTTGGTTTTGTAAGCAGTTGATTTTTTTTTCTCATTATGCTGTCATAATGCTTTTATCTTCAGATTGGTGCCTTTTCGGTCCTCAAAGAGCTTGTTGTTGTTCTGCCTGACTGCCTTGCTGACCACATTGGATCGCTCATACCTGGAATAGAGAAAGCACTTTGTGTAAGAGATATTTTGCAATTCTAATTCAATATGTATCATGTATGTCATGTTGGTATAAGAGTTCATCGCTGTTGTTTCAAAATATGTCCTTTCTTCAGGAAACATCCTCAACCTCAAACCTGAAGATCGAGGCTCTTGTATTTACAAGATTAGTTTTGGCTTCACATTCTCCAGCTGTTTTCCATCCATACATCAAGGTAATGCTGTAAAATTGTTTTGAATTTGATTTGAATTTTGTCACAGAATTAGTTGCTAGGACTGCAGTTGTACTTGTTTTCTTTGTTGAAATTTTGAAGGTTAGTGTTGCTGTAGCTTTAGATTGTAACACGTTTTCCCTTTTGATGATGAATATTTTGTTAATGATCAATGAAGCTACCTACCATAGTACATGATTCAAGAAAAGGTAGTTATGCTATTAAATTTTTCATTTTTTTCTTGCATGCGATGCATGTGAAATTTACTATGATCACGTAGGCATAAATTCTAGGATTTCCAGATTCTAAGTATGCTGTTCTGTTGCTACTTTTCTCCAGTTGGGCTCTTGGAAGTAGAATTGTATAAGGTTTACCAGAAAATGTTTGATTGTCACATATTTGATTAAATACGTACTTAAACTGTGGGTAACTGGGATATTTGGGAAATGATGTGATTCCACTTAAGATTAGGTGGCTTTGTGAATTTGAGAAAAAAATTGAAGTTCGTTATTGTACAATAACCGCATGAAAAGCTTTATGCCATTTGAGGCGCGCACCTAGGCTTCCGGCGAGGCGAGTCCTAGGTGCCTTGAATGGGCAAAAGGTGCTCTCCTGGTTTGAACTGGGCACTTATGGTTTTTTCTCTTTCTTCTCAGCGACTACTTTCTTGTTGTTCTAGCTGTTGATTCCTTTTTAATGTTTTAGCAGTTGATTCTTTCTTCCCAAAATCCCAGCTGATTCTTTTTGGGCTTTTCTGATTCTTTTTTAGTTTTGGACTTCTTTTGTTGTGGGCTTTCTTTCTCGTATTCGGTTGTAGGCTTTGTTCTTCTTTTTGGGTTTTCTGTATCTTATTTTGGACTTTCTTTTTTTATTTGGATATAATCTAAAGGTTTTTAATTATATTTAGGGAGTAATATTAGTTTTATATACTTATTATATACACATACATATATTAGTGTGCTCTATGTGTCGGACATGCACTTTTTTTTTTTTGGTATCTTGCGACTGGGCGACCCTTTGCGCCTTGCACCTATGACTACCTAGGAAGAGCTTTTTTTGTTGAATAAGCCTTATCATGAATTATTTTAGATGACTACAGCTGTTTAAATTATTGCTTCACATAAATGTTTGTTTGTGGTAGTTTATGCTGTGTGTAACATACATGTGTGATTATTTTTTTTTTTGTTTAGGCTATTTCTGCTCCTGTATTATCTGCTGTTGGTGAACGATATTACAAAGTTACAGCTGAGGCATTAAGAGTATGCGGGGAACTTGTTCGAGTTGTGCGCCCGGACATTAAGGTTTTTTCATCTTTTTCTTTAGCGTTTCTTCTATTTATTTAATTTTTTTTCTTTAACTTCAAACTTGTATGAGTTGTGCGCCTGGACATTAAGGTTTTGCCTGTTTCTTTTTTTTTTCTTTAATGTTTCTTCTATTTATTTAATTTTGTTCTTATATGTGGTTGTTCAGGTTTCTGATTTTGATTTTAAACCCTATGTCTATCCAATATATAATGCCATCATGTCACGTTTGACAAACCAAGATCAAGACCAGGAGGTTAAGGAATGTGCTATTTCTTGTATGGGTCTTGTTGTCTCCACTTTTGGTGATCACCTCACAGCAGAATTACCTGCATGCCTTCCTGTACTTGTGGATCGAATGGGAAATGAGATAACGCGGCTTACTGCTGTCAAGGTTTGTTTAAATGCCATTACTAAGGTTTTCTTGTTGAACTGCCTTCAAGTGCTGTCATCTTTGATTTAGGTTTTATTAATTGTCATTTTCCTGCAACAAGGTAAAACCGTAAAAGGTTTGTCGCTACTGTAAAGACAAACTAGTTGCATAGAAATAGCTCTACTGTTGTTACTGGGCAGGATAGATTATTGATTTTCATAGATTATCAAGTTAGACTTTCAGTGGTTATTGATTTTGGCATGTTGTATAAGGTATTACCTATATCTGATATTGCGAGGCAGTTGTTAAATGAAGTGGCGCTTTGCCAGAGGTGTGGCATATTACATATATCTGATATTTCGATCTGAGATGTGAGCTCCAATGGAGAGTTGTTGTGAGCTCCATAGCTAAGCTGTTGAGAGCTCCTTGTCTCTTTAGTTTTTCAATATTTTTTCAGAGTAGCGCTCTTTCTCTTGAATGAGAAACCCTGGTTTTTTTTTGAGTTTAACTAAAGGGACAGGAGGTGAGGCCCTGTTAATGTGTTACAGTTCCATTTTCTTTTATTTTATTTTATTATCAAGTAACAGGCTGATTTTTTTTTTGTTTTATACAAAGTTTAAAAGAACGGAAACGAGCCTCGAGGTGTTTTCCCTTCGCCTCATGAGGCATAAGCCTTGAGGCGCAGTCAAAAAATAAATATAAAAATTATGTATCTTATGAAAATAAAATAATTGACCTAGAAAAGTCTAAAACATCAAAAATAAAATAATTGACCCAAAAAGTAAAAAACACCCAAAAAGCACATCAAAAACAGCCTAAACCAACTGATGCGCAGTTAGGCGTATGTACAATCTGAAACCCATGAGGCACGCCTCAGATTCGTTTTCTTAGCGTTTCGCCTTGAGGCGCACGCCTCACCCTTTATTTAAACCATGGTTTTATATTTTCTCTCCATCAAGTAACAGCCCATTTTCTCACTAATATTTTTCTCTTTGTTTAATTGTTTCTTACTGATTTTTTTGAGCCTTTTTAGGCTGTACGTATAGCTTCTTCGACTGTAGCTTTCTAGGTCTTAAATAAAGTTTCTTAGATTTATGCATAAAGCCTCTTAGGTTGTACATAAAGCTTATTTTTATTGTATATATTTTCCTGAGCTACTTCAGTTCCACATAGAGCTTGTTTGATTGCAAGTAGAGTTTCTTTATAATATATTAAATCACATTTATATTTATTTATGATCTAGTTTTGGATGTTTAAAGAATAATAATGTAGTATATCATCTGTAACTTATTTATAAATATTATATGAGTACTTGGCGCCTTGTGTATCTGAAGCTATTGCCTCACGCCTAGGCTTTGGAGACTTGAATGCTTTAGAGCACCTCACTCTTTTTTAAAACCAAGGGTATTACTTTTGTGTTTCACTTGGCCTTTGTTCATCTCCTTGCTTTCGATTTTGTTTATATTCATGCTTTATGACTTTGTTTATAACCATGTTTTATGAGACTCAGTCAACGATGGCTTCTGATACCTGTCTAAGCTTTGATATGTGAAAATACAAATATATTAGATAATGATGTCACTAGAGTAGTAGAGTGCTCACTGCTCACTTAGGTAGAATATTGGTGTTGGCCCATACACATACATGTTTGTATGATTTAACGTATACCTTTAGTATTGTGTACTCGATTTACTTAGTAAACAAGTAAACAACAAAAAACAGTGAAGGGTTCAATGTAACTTAAGTAGACATACAGCTTCTTGTTCTTCAAATATGTTGAATCTATTTTTTCTTTAATAAACATACTCTTTTTCAAGTGTTTGACTGTGCCTCTCATCGTATAAATAGCTTGAGAGGTTTAATGTGTATTGTATGCCAAGTAGGCAAGTGCATAAATTTTTCTCTATCATCCTTTTGGTTTTCAGGCTTTTGCAGTCATAGCTGCATCTCCACTGCATTTAGACCTTTCATGTGTGCTTGAGCATGTGATTGTGGAGTTAACTGCATTTCTACGTAAGGTATAAGAAACACCAGGTTTTTAAGTATTGTACTTCCTTCAGTGTAAATTGGAGCAAACGTTTAATCGCGGTTATTCTACTTTTGGAAAACAGGCTAATCGAGCTCTAAGGCAGGCGACATTGGGTACTTTGAACACACTAATTGTTGCCTATGGTGATAAAATTGGTTCTGCTGCTTATGAAGTTATCATTGTGGAACTTTCAACTTTGATCAGGTTTTCCATTTGACTTTTCATAATTTTGTAATAATACATTTGTTATGTAAACTTAATGTATCTACAACTATGGACCTTGTAATTATCTCTATATATACACGTGTGTGTGGTTTCTTAAGAGAATAAAAAAATAATATATGTTTGATTACCAGTGATACAGACTTGCATATGACGGCTCTTGCCCTTGAACTGTGCTGTACCTTGATGTCAGATAGGAGGTCTGGTCCAACTGTTGGTTTGGCTGTCAGAAATAAAGTTCTTCCCCAGGCCTTGGCGTTAGTCAAAAGTTCATTGCTTCAAGGGCAGGCTCTTTTGGTACAATTTCACTCGTCTTATTATGGAATGTTTACTTTTTCGTGAGAGAAGTAATTTTCTTATTCCAGATCTGTTGTGTTTATAATTTGCAGGCTTTGCAGAACTTTTTTGCTGCTCTAGTTTACTCTGCAAACACGAGTTTTGATGCTCTTTTGGATTCTCTTCTTTCGACTGCTAAACCATCTCAATCAGGCGGTATTGCGAAACAAGCTTTGTTTTCTATAGCACAATGTGTTGCCGTCCTCTGCCTTGCTGCAGGTGACCACGAATGTTCATCTACAGTAAAGATGCTTACAGAGATCTTGAAAGATGATAGCACAATTAGTTCGGTATGTCTCTCACCTTGATGTAGCAGTCTGATTTCAGGCAGATGGTAAATGACATCAATCTAGCCTTGCAAGCTGATTTGATTAGACTGTTGTCTAAGATGACATGTATTCCTACCTAACTAACATCAAATTAGTTTCCATGTACACTCCTCAAGTATACAATATACAAAATATGCAGAAGAAAACACACAGAAAGTGTAATATCAAATTGTTTTACATTCCTCTACTTTAAATGAAGATATATATGTATTTTTTTTCATATTATTTTTAGCAAAGGCAATACACTTCTTTTTATATATATAAGAATCTATCAGATCTGACAATCTACAGTACAATGTGATCAGATTGGTGTGTTTGAAAACTTATATCTGTTGTGTTGAGTTTTCTTTCATCTTTCTTGTAGGTCAAACAACACCTTGCTTTGCTATGTTTGGGTGAAATTGGGAGAAGAAAAGATTTGAGCTCACATGCTCACATAGAAAACATAGTTATTGGATCCTTTCAATCTCCCTTTGAAGAGATAAAATCTGCAGCCTCTTATGCACTTGGCAACATTGCTGTCGGCAATCTGCCTAAGTACTTACCATTTATTCTTGATCAGATAGATAATCAGCAGAAGAAACAATATTTGTTGCTCCATTCTTTGAAGGAGGTAAATGCCAATCTTAGTTTGATTTTATTTCAATTATAAAACGCCTTGCACACTAGTGACCACTTTAATTAATATATCTACTTTGCAGGTGATAGTGAGACAATCTGTAGATAAAGCTGAATTTCAGGATTCTAGCGTTGAAAAGATACTTAACTTGCTATTTAACCATTGTGAAAGTGAGGAAGAGGGTGTTCGCAATGTGGTAGCTGAGTGTCTGGGAAAAATTGCTCTAATTAAGCCTTCAAAACTTGTTCCTGCCCTCAAGGTAATACTATCAGCTTTCTAATGGTCAAACAGGTCTTTATTAGCATTACTTGTAGTGGGCTGGCCGGGTTAGTACAGGATCATCTGCTATTCCGCACGCACTTTCTTGTCTTATTATGTGTTGAAGTTAATGTTGAAAGGTGTATATATATTTTTGCAGGAGCGAACAACTAGTCCTGCTGCATTTACCAGAGCAACAGTTGCTGTTGCTGTGAAGTATTCTATAGTTGAACGGCCAGAGAAGATTGATTCGGTCTTGTATCCAGAGATTTCCTCATTTCTTATGCTTATCAAGGATCAGGATCGGGTGAGTTTAACAAAGAAAATGATTCAAGGATTTGGGTTATATAAATTAAAAAAAAAAAGTAGCTGTATCTGTGGTCTAACTAACATTAACGAGTGATGATTATTTCGGCAGCATGTTAGGCGTGCAGCTGTTTTGGCTTTGAGCACAGCTGGCCACAACAAGCCAAATCTCATCAAGGGCCTTCTTCCTGAACTTTTACCACTTCTTTATGACCAGACAGTTATTAAGGTAATTCTTATATTATCTTTTGATATGTGATAGAAATCTCCCCGAAATATGTATGTACTGACCATTGAGTGGTGACTTTAAAATGTTTGTGCAGAAAGAACTGATTCGAACAGTGGACCTTGGTCCTTTTAAGCATACCGTTGATGATGGCCTTGAGTTGAGGAAAGCAGCATTTGAATGTGTAGATACATTGCTTGATAATTGCCTTGATCAGTTGAATCCTTCATCTTTCATTGTGCCTTACCTTAAATCTGGACTTGATGGTAAGCTCTTTGTCATGAATTAGGAACCCGTAACTGAGCCACCAATTTATCACAAGCTAGAGCTGATAATTTTAATCTGACTTATCAATGGGCATTATGTTTTTATCTCTAACGGGTCTTGGAAAAGTCACGGCTGCCCGAAGCATATCATTAATGTGCTAATTCTCCTAAATTGATTATTCAAAAACCTTTTTGATCTTATTTAACAAGCTAAATATTTGGACAAAAATTGTTTCGGGTCAACCTGAAACGACCCATTTACAGGATTACTGTCTGAATAACTTTGATTTACATCTTCATCACACAGATCATTATGATGTTAAGATGCCTTGCCATCTTATTCTCTCAAAACTTGCAGACAAGTGTCCTTCGGCTGTCTTAGCAGGTGAGTGGTTTTTATTTTAACTAGTTATTGTTTGGGCATGTGTTCATAGCTAATATCCGATGGTTGGATCAAACGTTTATAGTTTTAGATTCATTGGTGGAGCCTCTCCAAAAAACTGTCAACTTCAAACCTAAAAACGATGCTGTAAAGCAAGAAGTTGATCGCAATGAAGACATGATTCGAAGTGCACTTAGAGCTATTGCATCATTGAACCGTATCAGGTATTTATCTCTTTTTATTAGTTTCTTTTCAGTTCTGCAAAAGATAATGTGCTAAACCATTTTTTAACATGTTTTTTTTTTAGTTTAAAGAATATTGTAACCATTTATTTATTTATCTTTTTTGCAGTGGAGGAGATTGCAGCCATAAATTTAAGAATCTGATGGGTGAAATAGCTAAATCGCAAGCGATATGGGAGAAATATTGTTCAATCCGTAACGAGTGAGTGAAGATGATTTTAGATGTTAGATTTTACATTGGGGTTTGTGGTTTTATAATACAACTTTTTTGGTGATTATTATTAGTGGGTTTTAATGGAAGAATGATAGGAAATAGAAACCAAGAGACTATTTTGTGCTACATATCAGACTTTGTTTTGAGTTACCCCTTGAAAATGACCCAACTTTTTACAACCCAACTTTTATTATTATTTTTTTTTTTTGAAAACATGCGTTCATTAAAAACCGCCCAAACCGGCCCACAACATACAAAGGAAAACGACACCACTCTTTCCATGTAACCTTATTACCTTTAAATCTACTCTTAACCCACACAAAAGTAAACGACTTCATAGTAGCCACGATCTTTGCCACACTAGGACACTTAGCATTGAACACCATCTCATTTCTCGCCTTCCAAAGGGCCCACATGGTAGTCACAATAATCCCATGAATCAGATTTTTGGCCTTCTTACCTCCCTTCACTGACTTATAAATTTCCAAAAGATCACTAATAGAGAACGCATAGATTGGATCTAACCGGCACCACCTCCCTATCCCATCCCACACATTAGCTGAAATCATACAATCTGCAAGAATATGTAACACTGTCTCTTCATTATACTCACACCAATTACAAATTCCGTCCGGTATAGGAATATTTCTTCTGATAAGAGCCGACTTTGTTGGTATTCTATCCAATTCCGCTCTCCATGCCATAATCGAGCACTTCAAAGGAACCCAATAGACCCACTTAAAATTCTTTCCAAAATCTGTTCTATGCATCAACATATCAGCGACCACTTTAGTAGAAAAGCCCAACCCTTTTCCATCAGCCCAATACACATCTTGGCCCATAACTACCTCCTCACCATTTAACATTTCACAAAGATTGACCCACTTTACTAGTTCATCTGCTGTGGACATATTCTCAACCCATTCGGCCTCAATCACTCGCTTATTATAAACAACCTTGGTGCGATTAATAACCTAGCAGTTTTTCGTAGTCTCCAACCTGTACAAAAGCGGGAACTTGCTTTTTAGAGTACACTCGCCAATCCATATATCCAACCAGAACCTTACCGAATTGCCTATCCCAACTTTAGCTCTTATAAATGTATACAGCAATTTGTCGTTGACTTTTAAACCTGCTGTAACTTTGATGATCGCTTTCCAGTTTCCCAAAGCATACTTGTTAACTGGAAGCATATCCCACATATTGCGGCTTTTGTGACACACCTCGATAACCCTTCTCCATAGTGAACCATTAGTAGCCCGGAGCCTCCACACCCATTTAAAAAGAAGCGCTTCATTGACCTCCTCTAACCTCTTAATACCCAATCCACCATATTTCTTTGGGGTTGTAACACGAGACCATTTAACCCAATTTATATTGTTTCTATCATTTGATCCCGACCATAAGAACTTTTTCATAATTCGTTCGAGATTATCCAACACTTTTTTCGGCGCTTTATATAAAGAAAAATAATAAATAGGCAAACTTTCAAGGACCGCCTTGATGAGTGTAACCCGACCACCAATAGATAACAACTTCGCCTTCCAAAGGGATAATCTAGCTTCAAAAACCTCAACAACCTTCTTCCAACTAGAGCTTCTATTCATATTGGCATCTACTTTTATACCCAAATATTCGAAAGGCATTTCATCCCTCTTGCATCCCAAAGTCATCGCTAAATTATCCGCTTCCTCATTACACATACCAACACCATACAAGTGTGACTTGTTAATGTTTATCTTCAACCCCGAGCATATATGAAAGACTCTCAAAATTCTAGCCAATTTTTTTATATTCCAACCCGACCACTACCCCATGATTAAAGCATCGTCGGCATACAACATATGCGAAAGAACCAACCCATCTTTATCTAGTTTTATACCAATAAAATCTCCCACCAAAATAGCTTTATTCATCACACAAGAAAGCGCTTCCATGACTATCAAAAAGAGAAACGGCGACAGTGGATCCCCTTGTCTAAGACCTTTATGACAGGCGAACTCAAACGTAGGAGACCCATTCACCAACACCGCCGAACGTGTCGATTTAAGAATCCCCAACACCCACATACACCACCGAGGAGGAAAATGCATTTGTTGTAGAATAGACAATAAAAAAACCTCAATTAACATTGTCGTATGCCTTTTCAAAATCAATTTTTAATAAAAATGCCTTTTTCGATTTACGCTTCAACCAAGCAAGAACTTCATTTAAGACTAGAGGTCCATCCAAGATGTACCTATCTTTTAAAAATGCTGATTGGGACTCCGAGATAACTTCTCCCATAACCTTTTTAATTCTCAAAACCAAAACCTTTGAAATCACCTTATTTATTACCCCAACCAAATTAATAGGCCGGTACTCTTTCATGTTCGTTGGATTTTTACATTTAGGCACCAACGTAATAAAAGAAATACTACATTCCGGAGATATGAATCCAGTCTCAAAAAATTCCGAACATACCTTATAAAAATCTTCTTCCAGAGCGTCCCAAAAATCATGAACAAACTAGAAATTAAAACCGTTCGGTCCGGGCGCCTTATCCTTTCCACAATCAAAAACTGCAAATTTAATCTCCTCCTTCGAAAAAGGTTGAACCAGCTCTTCTCCCAAATGAATCGACACTTTCTTTAAAGAATCACAGATCAACTTCGGCCTATCAATACACGATTCTTTAAAATGATTGCGAAAATGCTTTAAAACTTCTCTTTTCACAATTGTTGGCTTTGTAATCCATTCCCCATTAACATCGATACCCGGTATAGCGTTTGACAGTTTCCTGTCATTAATGACCCGGTGGAAGTACCCCGTATTATCGTCCCCTAACACAGCCCATTTCACCCGCGCTCGCCTTATTCAAAACCTCGACTCTAGATTTACATTCTTCCAAAATCCAAGATTCTTCTTCAGAAAGGCTACGATCTTCCAATACTTTTTCTAACATATCAATCTCATTACTACAAGTCGCATACTCCACCTCTTCCTGTTTAGCAATATCGGACCACCATTTCCTTAACTCACAACCTAATATCTTCAATTTGCGCACAAGTTTCAGTTGAGCCGAACCTTCTTCACACTCTTTACCCAAAATATCCCGCACCAATTCCATACATCCTTCTTTATTATACCACGAATTGAACCACCTGAAGGGCTTTGGGCCAAAATTCCTGTTAACCATGCTGAGAATTAACAGGCAATGATCAGACTAGCCTCTTGGCAACGCTCTAAGCGACGCATTAGGCCATTTATTTAAAACACCTCCACAAACCAATGTTCTATCAATTTTACTCTGCTTATCTCCTTTACCCTTCCCTGCAAGAAACGTAAATTTTCTACCCAACATCGGATACTCCACCAAACCCGTATCATCAACAAATTCATTAAAATCCTTGGCCATAGCTTCATTAAACATCATGTTTCTTCTTTCTTCCGCACTTCTAACAGTATTGAAATCTCCCATTATAATCCAAAATCCCTCATTTGTTTCCATAAGATCTTTCAAGGACTGCCAAATCACCTGTTTTTGGGCTCTAGATTTAGGACCATACACGTTAACCATATTCAGTTTCACCCAACCCTCCTTCAACCGACCACCAATCATCAAGAAATTCCTGTTTTTAACAACTGAGTCTTTTACAAACCACCCTTTATCCCATAGTGAGACTAAACCACCCGAGAGACCCGTCGGGTCTACTATCTCAAATTCATAACTACCAATTCCCCAATAACGATCTAGAACACTTCTTTCCAAACCCTGGATTTTTGTTTCTTGCATAATTAAAAAACCAACATCATATTGCTTTCTAAGATTTTTCACCCACCCATCTTTACCGTCAACACCCATACCTCGTATATTAATACTTAAACAATTCATAGTCTAACCTCTTGTAACCCTTCCTTAGAGATTGACTCCTTAATAAGATCCTGAAAATTATGAAGCTCAGCCCCCAACTTTCGCCCCAATGTAACCGTAGCTGAAATTTCTTCATCCACAGGAAGGCGTTCAATAGGACTCCTAGCCAGTTTGTCAGCCGGTTTGTTTGATATCTTCTCCGTTCGCTCTTTGTCCGAGCTGTCAGACACTTCATTATTACCCTTACAGCTTTGATTCACATTCTCTTCTCCCTTACCAATAGTCAACGAAACATCATCTTCAGAATCCGGGTTCTCATTTAACGTAGTAAATTTATTAGAAGTAACAATTGGGCTTGAATCAACCGTTCGTCCCTGTACACTCTCCTCAGCCCATATAAATGGGTCTAAACCAAAGATGTCTTCTTCCATATATTTGGGCTCCTTAGTGGGCCGTATATTCCCACTAGATGACCCACCAGAGTTATTCAAATCCATAATGACAAAATTTTTGAACTTCTTTCTTTTTAATGTCTTAACATTAGAAACTTCTAACTCCATAATCTTCTCCATATTACACTCAGTGTTTTCGAAAATACCACCACTATTTTGAGACTGATTATCAGCATTAAAGCCTCCCATATTGGTAACTGTATTCTCATTAACCCCATGATTAATACTTTCCAATTTTTCGGACCGTTGACCTTCCTCCACCGGAGACATAGAACACTCCGGTACTGTGACACCCCACATTTTCATGTCAACTCTTTTACTGAACTCTAGTTAATTTCCATAATCATACGTGGTTAAACACTTAGCTAGGGTTAGTTAAACAGGTCCTTCAGGATGTTATGTAACAATAACACATGTTAGGCGACATTAACGTACGTTATAATTAGGAAAAATAATTGTCTTGACGCACACACGAATCCTGTATCCCGAACGTTGGTGATTTGTTAGGCATGCATGATTATATGAATGATTGGGTGTTGATGAATGTGGAATAACACGTGTATGTGAATTGCATGATTATGTGAACTACTGCGTGTTAGTTAACTTTTACGTAAACGTTATGAGATATGTGCACTTAGGGTAAACATAATATGAGTTGATAAAACAGTAATTTTATATGAGTCGGTAGGACTATTATTGTCGGGATTAATCTCGAGAGCTAGATAGGGCTAATGGGCTCGCTTATCAGATAAAAATCACTAGAGCCCGAAACCTTGGCCCATGATCTTAACCCTAGCATATTATTTATAAAAAAAAAATAAAACAAACCCTAGTCACACCCTTTGCGTCGTGGACTAGGAACACCCCCACAATCACCTTTCAATCTCAATCTTCATCAATTTTGCACTAGTTCAAGCAATTTCGGGTGCTATTTTGTGATTCTAGGGACTCTAGCAATTCAAGGTATGTGTTTTACATGTTGAATGATGTGATTTTAGGCTGGAAAAATTGTAAAAACTTTAGGAAATATACATGCTAGAATCGCAAATCAATGTATGTGAATGTTTATGATGTTTGTTGAAATTGTTGATGAATATTGTTGATAGAAATCATATCTAGAGTATATGGTACGTAAAAACCTGAGATTAAACGTGATAATATGAATGTTATTGTGTTAATATGAGGTTATTGCATGATTATAAGGTATTGAGAATGATTAGGGTTTATAAGAGTCATGTTGATAAAATTCTGATTTGCTGACAGATTCATTGTGACGAATTGTAGGGCTGTTATAGAGTGATTAAAAGGTGTAATCTGATTGTTTTCTAATGCTAAAACATAAATTATGGTGTTAGATTTTCAAAAAGTCCAAAATCATGTGTTTTGGACTTGTTTTGATATGTATTCATGATTTTATAAGTTTAAAGGTCATATCAGATTTTCGGAATTATAAATTGGGTCAACTTTAAACGGTCATAACTCGAGATTTACAAAGGGTTAAGTTATGAAATTTGGACAGTAGGTCAACATTGGAAAAACTTGGCTTTTCCAATTGGATTCACCTCGTTGGGTGAATACACAAGTTTTGGGAATTTTTCTACTAAACTGACTTGCTGTGGAAATTTTCTGGACATAGCTGTGTTGTACGAATTTTCATAATTTTTGTGTTTGGTTGTGAGACAAAAAAAAATATGGGTTATCAAATGAATCCCAATGAATATTCAGTAAAAATTTGGGAGTTTAATTCGTTCGTTAAGTATTTTAAATAATTCGTTTTTCACAGCGTACAATCTGCCCTGAAAACGCAGATTGTGTAAGGGATATTTACGTGACTATTTGGAGTCTTATATGGTATGTATTTGACATGAACTTGCATGAATACTTATATGAGATGTGTATGAGGTATAAAACTGATAATAATCAATATGATCACCAACGGGATACGTAGGACTTACTTGTGCATGTAGAGTTATTAGGTGTCACTACACGGTTTGAACTTTAAAAGTCTTGGACAAACGAGTTGTATGGTGTGTTGATTATGCACATATACTCACCTAGTGACATTTGTAATAGGGAGTCGGTAGCTCATTTCTGTTTGAGGAATTTGGATTATTCACGTGCAACCTAAGGTGAGTTTCACTACTCTTTTCTCAAAAGCATGCGTCTCAGGTTGAGACAACGTACTTAACTTTTTCCAGTCTGGGTTGGGACTACTATTTTCTAGTCCGGGTTGGGACTACTACTTTCTAGTCCGGTTTGGGACTACTTACACATCCTGGGTTGGGATGCTATGGATCCTTGTGTGGGTCGGTTTTTGCTAGTTCGCAAACTGTGTCCTTGATGAACTAAACCAACTCTATCATCTGTAAGTCCTTCACATACCGAATGAGTTGCCGGGTTATGGCAAGCGGGTTATTAGTTGATAGCGCTATTAGGTCTGAAAAACCTCACACCGGCTTGGGGAGTGCGGGAGTGAACTATAACTTAACAGATTTTATCATTGTTGATAGGCAATGATGTAAGGCATGCGGCTCACATTTATGGCTACACGTACATCAGCAGTTCGGTATATCGGTGTTAGTTATCATGAATGGGTTAGCTACCCTTGACATGCGATGAACTAGTGTTTACACGGTTCTTGGAACCAACTCAATTACTTGTTTACGTGGTTTTGGAAACCAACGCATTTACATACTCATTTACTTTACTTAGTGAACTCACCAACATTGTTTGTTGACCCACGATATACATGCTTTTGCAGGTAGTTAGCTTCCGGTGCCATGATTAGAAAGCACTGCACACTTCACTGCATTTGGGGTCTTGGGCATACACCTAAATTACATATTATGCTTTTACGTTTTCTTTCATATGGTTTTAAATTGGGCGCGTTGTTTTGCGCATGGTTTTAAAAGGTTTAAATTTGGTTTACGCTTCCGCAGCTTAACTAAACTTGATTTTTTAAAACGAACTAAATGGTTTGGGCATTTAGAGTTCGTTCATATGACTTATGGCTATGGGATCCTGGTATGTCATGCCCCTCGCGGTAAAACCCCGCAGTGGAAATTTGAGGGTGTGACAGGTACTCTTTCCAGTGACTTAACCTGTTCCAGCGTCTTTTCCGAAGCATAATCTCGGACCCCTGACTCCCCAGAGCATTCCGCATCCAAATTCAAACCTTGAATGAAATCTCCAATCCATTCTTTATCCACCTCCGACACCCATACCTTGAAAGATTTTCCTCTCCAACGTATGCATGCCTCTTCCTGAATTATTTTACCATGGTTAACAAGTACACCGATAAAGTGAAACGATGCGTCACACGCCTTATGTTCCACCCTTGCTTCCTTTACCACCAACCCGAACAGGCTTCCTATATCATTCAATACCTTATTATCCGTCACACACAATGGAACCCCACGTATCTTGAGCCAAGCCATCCTTTCAAATGAGAACGTTTGGCCTTCCCAAATCAAAGGAAAATCAAACAAATCATTCCTACCGATCATCTCTTCCTTAGCCATACTAGGATGTTCCTTTGAAGCAAATTCTATCAAAACTGAGAGACCTCCCAAGCATCTTACCCTTCCTTCCTCTAATTTCATCTCTTTTACGAGCTATATAAATATCGAAAATTGTCCCCATACCTCGAAGAGCCGCAGCGACATCAACTCCACTACATCGATCCGGAAGATTACTAACAAAATACTTTGTTATTCTTGCCTGAGTTTCGGCCGGAATAGGTTTCCGGCGAGACATGGTCAAATTTGAGAAAATGAAAACAAAAATAAATTAACGTTTTTTATTATTATTTTCTATCATCATTATTTTTTAATTAAAGTGATACTCATCAACCTAACTTCAAAGTATGTAATGAAACTGAAAGATCTAGTGAGCATGATCATTTTAAAGGACTTATTCTTCCCACTAATCAAGTCAGGAAAAAGATGGATGATATTGGTGCATTTTGTGTTTTGGACAAACTAGGGTTTTTGTTACGTATGTTTTGCAGAAGTGTTTAGTAGTATTATGGGCAATGCTTTTTTCGCATTCTTTCGCATGATTCGACGGTAATTTTGTTGGTATTAATTTGTTACAGTAAGGGACATGTTTTACAGACGTGTGTTGCCGCAACGCGTAATTACCATACCTGTACCGGTAACTGTACAGAAAATGATCGCTACAATACAATATTGGTTCGGGTTTTCACAATAAAGAAAAATATCATTATAAAAAGTACCTAACCGATACTTGCTAATATCATTATACAGTACCTAACCAATACTTGCTAATATAATTATATTTTCAGTGAATTTTATATTGTCATGTTGAGAAAACTACATAAATGAATACGGTATCGATACCGATGACATTATTGGTTATGTTCTCCACGATAAAGAAAAATATAACTATACCGATACCGAAAGTACCATTTCAGTATGAGTATCCGGTACTAAATTCTGACCCCTAGAAGAAAAAAAAAGTTGTGGTACTGAATAAAAGCGATTTTACAAAAAAAAATAAAAAAAATACTCGTTATGTTAGCAAATTAGGAGCGGTACACATTAGTAAAAAATATTACACGCCAGCAAGGTAGAAACAGTACATGTTAGCATAGTACACCAATACACGTTAAAAAAGAGATACCATTAAAGTATCTCTTCTTATTATTATATACATAATATAATACATTGTATAATAAAAAAATAAGTAAATTATTATGCTACTGTTCAAGTGTAGCACAATTATACTATATTAATACAACTCTATTTAAATAGTGATTTTATTATTATTTTATTCTTTTATTATGTTAAATACTTATATTTTCAAATACTTTGAACATGTTTACTATTGGTGTGGTGGTTGTGTTGGTTGGCTTAAATGGTGAATACTAGGGTTCAATTCTTGTAACCATCCCTCTTTTTGCCTTTTTTTGGCTTGCATTTTTTTTATAATATATAACAAAAGTAAAACATAGCCTAACACTTTTGTGTCTTCTAAGGTTTAAAATAATTAAGAACAACACAATAAAAGTTAAGAACTAGGATGTATAGTGTACATGTCATGTGTATTAAAAACACATTCTTCTAATTATTCCCATATTGTTTGAATTTTGAATTAACATATTTGTTACGGAATTGAATGATAACATGTTGGGCATTGAGTAAGTTTGTTTAAATATTGAGTTTGAAAAATCCGCATTTAACGCGTCATGTGAAAAACGCACAACGCTCGTATTAATACACCTAGTTAATATTATATATAATTGTGTCTGTGTTGGACATGTTGAAAGATTAGATAAATGTGTAACAAAACAAATAAACCCTATCATTGCCAATAAGGGTGAATTTGTTTTAGGGCAACTCGCACACACGCTATCTAAATGGTTTAACTTGATATCAAAGCCTAATTACTCTTAAACCTAGCAAAAGCAATCTTCCATACTAAAACCTATTCATAACATGCCTCCACACAAAGCATGATCCACACATAGCATGATCGTTGAAAAATCTGGTCGCCACTTACATTACCATCAGGCTAAAACTCAACAATGGCTCTCGATAATAAATATTCATTACTGTTTAGCTGATCAGCAATAAATGGTTGGTATTCTAACGAAATACCATGAAAAATATAACCAAGCTAGCGAACACGAGAAAATCAATCAAGAAAGAATATCAACGTAATCTCGAATCCATTTAGCAAATAAGTGGCAACGATAATGGATACATGAAAAGATCAAAAAACACATAGGTGACTAAAAACTTGCTAAAGAAACATAGCCGTATAATTTATAGGAAAGTTATGATGAAAAACACAAACCAACCACCTAAATTATGCAAGTAAAACCAAGTGATACAATTTCGATTAATTTCACATTAAGGATGAATAACCCAACAGCCATTTGGAAATACACGCAAGGTTGGTTAAACTAAGTAATATTCAAGCATTTTTCAACACATAATGTTTGTGTCAAGATCACATAAACTAGAAAGTTATGTGAAAAAAAAATCCTGATTTAACATAAAAACTAACATGACAAGATTAATTTTGTTTACTTGTTTTAAATCTATATTTATACAACTTAAAGAAACGAGTATGATTAAATGGTACTTACCTCACAAAAGGTATGTGGGGTGATAACTCATGTTGCTGCTGGATATAATCCTTTGCTCCACACCTTGGCTAGATCCAAGACTTGTAAATAATCTATCGGCCGTGTGAAAGGAGGCGACCGCCTAGAGTCTCAAAGACTTGTGATAGCAGACACAAAAATGGTGGTTGGCCCGATATATGTAAGTGTATGTTCGAGTAATAATGCTCGAGAGTCTGGGGTTCAAGATCATGTATAAAGGAGGTGTGAGCTCCTTTATATAGAAAATACACAGGCCGGTTACCATTGGCCCATAACCACAACGATGGGTTTGGGCCTCGGGTTATGGGCTTGTCTTCCTCTCGGCTAAATTGGTTGACTGAGGAAACTAAAAGATAACTAAACGTAATAAATGCAGAAGAGAGAGAAAGAGATACCCTGCCAATAATCCACATGGCGCGTTGCTAGTGGTTGCAGGTGGATCTTCTTCTGTTTGTATTAGGTTGTGTTAGGTGGTGTCAGGCGGCGCCAGTCTGTGTCAGTCTGCTCCTTCGGGAAGATTGTCTAAGATAACGCCTGGCACAAAGGGTAACAATGTAGCAAATGGGGACAATGGGAGCTGCACCTTCCCAGTTGGTGTTCAGACATGGCGGGCTCGCATTAACACGTGTCTGCTTGTGATTGTTCCGCTGGTGACCATCGCTGAGTTGGGCGATGGGTCTTGCGCCGGTGGATTGCATTCCACATGTGGCCTTGTAGGTCTTGGGCTTCGCGGAGGAGGCTCCGCTAAGGTCTGTTGTGTAACATCGCAAAATTTTCCCCAAAATTTTAATACATAAAAAGCCCTTATATATATATATATATATTTTATTACACCTTTATCATTAATATTATACAAATGTGCCTAAGTCTTTATTTATCCTAACTCACAACTTATATACATACATAAATGTATATAAATAATAATAATAATAATATGATTCTAAATTCTTTTTTTTTTCACATACAAGATTTTTTATTTTTTTAAATAAAGCCTTGAGTCAAATAGTCAAAGTCCTAGTCAAAGTCTTAGTCAAACAGTCAAAGTCTTAGACAAATAGTCAATTCATCATAAAACCTTACTTTATGGTGTTGACCAATTTTAATGGCTAATTGACTCCAAAACTAGTATAAAAACCCACCTATGACCCATTATACTTTGCACCTCTAAATCGATTGTTTCAATCCGATTAAACTTTCCCTCATACCTTTCTTCTATAGTCTATTACTTCTACAATTGAAGCTTTGATTATAAGCTCTTGTGATTGGCGAATTGGAAGCTTGATATTCTTTCTTTTTCGTTTTCTTCAATTTGGACTAGCTACGTTGTTGAGTCTTTGGGATTCGCCTCGCATACATTCACAACACATTATTCTATTTTTTTTACGAGACATAACATTTTGCTAAGGTGAGTTTTACATAGCCCCTTTTCTATTTATCAAAATTTTTGGGGTGAAACATGTTACAACATTTTTTATGCAATTTAATCATCATTGTGTCTATGTGTATTTCTATGTTGCATTATGTCTTGAACATGACTAGGGTAAGCACAATTCTAGCATAAACATTCATCAGCCAAACGGTATACATTGATAGATCTATTGGACTGACAATCCCACCCGGATACGTGCCTCCTACAAAGGTTACGTGGGTGTTTGTTACTGCAATATAAACGAGTGAACCATGAGCGTATGGGATGTACCACAATACAACAGTCACAAGGTTGATTATGCACTCGATTTACTTCTAGTATGTTTTCGCATATGGACTAGATTGCCATGACACATGAATTGCACAACAATTTTATTCGATTATCAAAACCTATGTAATTCTCACCAACTTTTGTTGACCCAAAATATTTTCAACTTAACATGTTTCAGGTTCTAATTGCTTGAAGATTTGAATTGATGCTTGAAGATGTTTGCATAGTTTTATTCAATTTGATGTACAAGTTCTTAGAACAATTGTATGTAACTTATTTAAATTATTTAATGAAATTTATTATTCACCATGAGCTACTGAACAATCATCAATACGTGACATCCCGATGTTTCCGCCATCGGTTGGGGTGTTACAGATTGGTATCAGAGCCATGGTTATAGGGAATTAGGTTATTAGAAAAATAATCTAGTCTATAACCATAGGATTTAACCAGTACTTGCTTCTTTTACTTGCTATTCTCTATCTCCCTCCTACTTCATATCCCCACTTTCATCCCTACAAGATGGTTGCTCTCCATCACTGGATCCACTCTTAGACTAATAAGGCAAAATCCTCAGGTTTAACCTGAACCACCTTGAGATCTCGTCGAAGTTCTAGATTTTAATAACGAACACGTGTAATCTGTAAGGGTGAACGCCTGTATTCTGAGTCTTCTGTCTAGGCTGGCATTGCGCATATATCCCAATCAGACGAGGGACCCGGATGCCTACCTGGGAATTCTCGGGATGAGTGTTCACTTATAGGCTAAAGCATGTCTTCATATGTTATTAGAATTTAGAATCTTTGATAAGTCAACGTTTTCGTTTATTCGTTTTAATTAAATGAATAAATGATTACATTCCTTATATTACCTCATTGTCCTTCATTCAACCCATATCTTATTGAACATTCATTACCCAAATCACTTCCGTAACCGATGCCCTAAACTAAACAGAGATCAAGATCCTCCAGCTATCTAACCGCAAGTCTCACCATTTGACTATTGGTTGCTTTTATTCTATGTATTGACGCTATTTGATTCAAGTAATAAAATATTTGTCTGAGAGTTGTTACATGGTGCATGATTGTTTGAATGTGAACTAATTATATAAATCTATACAACTACAACTCATATACTGTGCTTGTTATACTTGCTTGCATAAACATGTTATCAATTTGCAACCTATGTGTATAATAAATGATGCACTTAATAGAGGTCATCATGCCTTTTCAACAGTTGGGAGAGGCCCTACAACCTGCTCCACGACTGGTGGAGGCTATCGAACCTACTCAACGATTGGTAGAGGTCATTATGCCTTTTCAACAGTCGGGAGAGGCCCTACAACCTACTCCACGACTGGTGGAGGCTATCGGACCTGCTCAACAATCGGTGGAGATATAGAAGGACGCAAAACTTTAATGTAAGGTAAATTGGTGATTGCGGTCCGGAACGTAATCATGAATTTACAGGTACGTTAAGGTAGTGTGAAATTCTATCAAGGTTTTCAGTAAATAACCAATTATAAACCCTAGTTACCTGGTAGTTCATTTAGTCTTTCTATAGTCAATCAACTCATGCATTTCTTTTAGGAGTCCTAAAACTTAAGATTCTTATTCTCCTTGCTATTTCAGATGAACCTAATCCAACCATTAAAACTCACACATATCAAAACTCTTACCCAAATTATTCGAAACAGTTTATTCTGTTACCTATAAATTTATGTCATGCCTTAACTCGAAACTTCCCAAACCACCCTTGTCCTAATTTCTACCCAATCATCTTCAACCCTGTGTTTTCAATAAACTTCGGGACGAAGTTTCCAAAAGTAGGGGAGACTGTAACATCGCAAAATTTTCCCCAAAATTTTGATACATAAAAAGCCCTTATATATATATATATATATATTTTATTACACCTTTATCATTAATATTATACAAATGTGCCTAAGTCTTTATTTATCCTAACTCACAACTTATATACATACATAAATGTATATAAATAATAATAATAATAATATGATTCTAAATTCTTTTTTTTTTTTCACATACAAGATTTTTTTTTTTTTTAAATAAAGCCTTGAGTCAAATAGTCAAAGTCCTAGTCAAAGTCTTAGTCAAACAGTCAAAGTCTTAGTCAAATAGTCAATTCATCATAAAACCTTACTTTATGGTGTTGACCAATTTTAATGGCTAATTGACTCCAAAACTAGTATAAAAACCCACATATGACCCATTATACTTTGCACCTCTAAATCGATTGTTTCAATCCGATTAAACTTTCCCTCATACCTTTCTTCTATAGTCTATTACTTCTACAATTGAAGCTTTGATTATAAGCTCTTGTGATTGGCGAATTGGAAGCTTGATATTCTTTCTTTTTTGTTTTCTTCAATTTGGACTAGCTACGTTGTTGAGTCTTTGGGATTCGCCTCGCATACATTCACAACACATTATTCTATTTTTTTTACGAGACATAACATTTTGCTAAGGTGAGTTTTACATAGCCCCTTTTCTATTTATCAAAATTTTTGGGGTGAAACATGTTACAACATTTTTTATGCAATTTAATCATCATTGTGTCTATGTGTATTTCTATGTTGCATTATGTCTTGAACATGACTAGGGTAAGCACAATTCTAGCATAAACATTCATCAGCCAAACGGTATACATTGATAGATCTATTGGACTGACAATCCCACCCGGATACGTGCCTCCTACAAAGGTTACGTGGGTGTTTGTTACTGCAATATAAACGAGTGAACCATGAGCGTATGGGATGTACCACAATACAACAGTCACAAGGTTGATTATGCACTCGATTTACTTCTAGTATGTTTTCGCATATGGACTAGATTGCCATGACACATGAATTGCACAACAATTTTATTCGATTATCAAAACCTATGTAATTCTCACCAACTTTTGTTGACCCAAAATATTTTCAACTTAACATGTTTCAGGTTCTAATTGCTTGAAGATTTGAATTGATGCTTGAAGATGTTTGCATAGTTTTATTCAATTTGATGTACAAGTTCTTAGAACAATTGTATGTAACTTATTTAAATTATTTAATGAAATTTATTATTCACCATGAGCTACTGAACAATCATCAATACGTGACATCCCGATGTTTCCGCCATCGGTTGGGGTGTTACATGCTGTCTTCACATACTTGGCTTATTCAAATGACCTGTTATCCGCGGAGGTCTTGTGAGAACGCTGTTGTGGGGCAGGGTCCGTCTCCACGCTAGGAATTAGGACCCTACCCTTTCACAACTCAATAAAATCTGTAATTTTTTATGGTGTTTTAACTTGCTTTTGACCCGCCTTATACCCGGGTTAGATCCTCTACTATGCCATTATTTTTTTTTTAAATTTTTAATTGGTTTAAATCTTTATATAACTAGTCGGTTTCCGGCATCGCGCGTTGTGCGATTGTTTCAAACCGTGTTCCACAGATGTAAGCCATAGTTAACATGTTTACGATACTTTTCCGATACATGGAATAAAGTTGTAAAGGTTGGCAAACAACATAGTTAATACATCATGTGTTAGTAAACATTTTAAAGAGAGGAGAATTTAAACATTAAATAAGTAAACATTTGATTACAAACATAAACCATTAACAATATCTCAAGCAAATGCTATATATTCATTACAACTCATACAAATGCCAATGTATAAAAAGCCAAAAGTTATCGAATACCGGGGAGGCATGTCATATAACTTCAACAATTCCATATACAATATTAGTTATATCAACCCAGATTGCATACCTTGGCAACGACTGATCTAACAAAGGCAAGAACCACTTGAAGTTACTGCAATCAATGAAAAATTTACAGATCAGTACATAACAAATCATCGTGCACATGGCTAACAGAGATTACCCAGTGAAGAAGGTTTACGGCGAATTTACCTGAAGAGTTAATAGGCCTCTGGTACAATCGCAAACAGTGGCGAAGCTTCATGTAGGGGGGTCGCCCGACTGCCCGAAATTTTTGCTCAGAAGTTACGTTTATATAGTATCCGTATAATTTTTTTTTGTATATACGGTTTCGACCCCTCGTGACCCGGTAACTTCCGACCCCCGGTCGGAATTCTCAAGCTTCGCCACTGATCGCAAACACAATGTTCGTTGTAAGGCATGCACACACACAATAACAAAGATCATCAAAGAACAAAGGCATATATAAATACATGCTCATAACACAATTCTAAGTAAATGACTTTTTTATAAAACACTGTATCTAATAAGTAATAATCGAAAACCAAATTATGCCCAAAAGTTCAAATAAAAAATTCAGAGGTAATTGTTCATGTCTAAATGTAGCGAAGAACAAAATTTGTTCAAAAGATAGGAAAATAAAACATTCAGGGGTAACTATTCGTCCAGTTACGTGGATAAAACTAACAACGTAGAAACGACATAATTTAAAATTTAATAAAATATTGTATCCAAAATGTTACAAGCAAAAAAATTGCTCAAAAATATAAAATTCAGGGATAACTGCTCATATGACTTGCATCTTCTTATTAATGAAACTGTTAAAACCTTTTGTGGGTACTAAAATTCGTATTATTTCACTGGATGATGTAACGTCAAGATTGTATGTTTTTTAACTTAGCTAAATGATACCCCTAGTTATCCAACTGACCCATTATAGTAAAAATTCGAAATCACACATTTCTAAGTAAATGACTTCAAATGGCCAGAAAGGGAAGTTTCTATACTTTGGATTGAACCATGGTGCTATGGTACAAAGGTTTCATGAGACATACAGACAACAGTACCTGGAAATATTAAATGAAACAGAAACAGCCGTGTTGGCAGGAGCCCTGGGCCGCAACCTAGCAGTTCAATGGCTAGATGCTGAGACGATACGCAGAAAACAAAAGATCAAATACATTTTCATAAATCAAATTATTTAATATATACACTTCATAAGCACTTTCTGTCTATGCTTGTGCAAACACATCACCAAACGAAGCAGCACCTAAGACCCAAAAAAACGAAAGAAAGGACAGCAGCGCATACCTGCATAAACAGGAGAAGTCGTAACTGCAGCAATGTAATAAACTCCTACCACAAATATTGTGAAGACAATTAGAATTAAATTACTTTCTTCATCAACAATGGATGCATACTAAAAGGTATTTAATATTTAGATACCATATAAAGCACTAATGTGAAGAGTCAACAAATTTGCAAACAGAGTCAACTACCAAGAGCCTTTAAACCAGACATTGCAATCGCCTCTAAAAGCTTGTTTCTCCTTTGTCCAGCCACTGAAGAAGCAGCTGGAAAAAAAATTGTCATATCATGATATAAAACTTTTTTTTAATTTATATTTTAGCCAAATTAGGAGATCATATTAGTTAACCCTGCATTCTTTTATGTTGACAACAATCTATTCATATTTACTGCTTTTGGGCTGATCGTTATCATCATGTAAAGTATAAAAATATAGTAGTATGACGGTGTTATGTTCGTTAGAAGTCAAAATGTCAGCAAAGTTAAGCAAATGTACAGAAAAGTGAAGTAAGATTAATGTGTTTAAAAAGAACAATTTTTCATACCTTTCTTGACCCATTTGTATCACATGCTCTTCAAGTAGACGAATGCACAAACCTCCATTAGCATCTGAAAATTAGATTTCATTATGCATATAAACAGCACCTACACAGTAAAGTATGTTAGTCTAATATTAGAAGGGATTATAAGCAATTTATTTACAATAGGCAAAACGGAGTCATAAACCTTTAAATTTCCAAGAAAGCACCGTCATCGAAGTGTCTGGTGTCTTCAGTTTCGTTTCTACACTCGAAAAATTAAGCAAGAGAGGATATCGGGAAAATGAAGAGCAAAGAGAAGACAAAAGGCTGCCAAGCGACATAAACAAATAACTATGAACAACCCCTAGCTACATTCAAGGCGCACATGATCAAATGTCCAAACATCACATTATACAGCTACATTCAACCACACATATGAAACATCCATCTCAGTTGTTAGCAATTAGCATCCAGTACTTGTCGATCTAACTTGATTTGACATCAACCCTGGACCAGAAAGCTGCAAAAGTCTCGTAACAACAATGGGGCTTAAATATAATTGTTGCTGAAGCTCTCTTAATATTGCATTTGTTGATCATTGTATTTCAAATCTCCTTGTCAATTGTAGTATTATGAACCCCTGTATCTAAATTAGATTCCTATATATATATCCAATAATAATAATGCATAGGATTTATGGTGAAGGCGACGATAACATTGGTTGCCGAATTTTTACTCGTTAACCAACTGAAGCCCAAAATACCCGTGGTGTGTCGACCCCCTCATCAAATCTCTCTATGTTTTTCTATCTCAATGATAACACTTACCCACTACCTGAAACCTTTGAGAGTCGACCACAACTCCAGCAGTCACACACAGCAGCCCAACACGACCATCTAATCTGTATCTAAATCTAGGATTGGACGATGGCTAAAATTGTTAATACATTATTAGAACAGGGGTATGACTGTAATTATTTTTAACATTTGACAAATATTAACACCTCTAAAAAACTAATTGAACAATAAAGCCACACAATCTTCATAAAACTGGACAAACTAACAAACAACGAAAGCATCATACCTTTCATCATTCAAGGAAACTATTCAAGTTATACCTTTCATCATTCAAGGAAGCTACTCGAGTTCTCTTGGATTTATTTAAAATCTGGTGCAAGACAGCACCCGATAATGGCAATTCATTAGCGGCAAAATGAAAACAATTCATCAGAAATGTAAATGAAAAACAGTAAATGTTTTGGAATTTCCGGTAAAGGGATCATATCAGTTATTGAGAAATCTGATCACACCGTTAAAATTTTGATTTATTATCATTAAAGACAATGTGTGATCTGGCAACTGCTAATATTGTGATCCACATAAACTCACATGCAGACTTTTGTGCAGTGCTTTAGACTGATACTAGTATATATAGTATAAACAAAATTGTCTGTGGTTCCCACGCACACGACATACTCCCGTATCAAGAAGTAAATGCACAAAGACTCATTGTAAAGCGTGATTATGCTTTCGTCGTCTGTAATTTACAAAGTATAATGCACAGAGGTATACAGGTCAGCAAATTAATGCAGCAAAGTAACATGTGCACTTTACTAGGTTGAGGACTGATATTAATCATGATTTGCATCAGTGATTAATACGATGTAATAGATAATCTTTGATCATCATAAAACATAGAAAGTTCCTCAATTCGGTAACTTTAGGATTTGGCATAAAGCTCTTTTATAAAGACACCCTGTCTGATCTAGGTAGACTTACAGCAGAAGATCAGAGAGGCTATCCCCAGACAACTAATAACATAACGACCCTAAACCTCCGAGTTTTGTACAAATACCCTATCAAACGAAATTACGGTACTAAGACCATATGCCAATGAGGAGTTCATCCACACAACAATTCGTTTGATATGTATGTATCAGGCACGCAATAATAGGTCTACGAAGCCTATCAGCACATCACACAGACTCAGACACACGCCCTATATAGCATTACATTTCTTAGAATGTGTCAGATCCCCACTGATGTACTATCATTTCCCCTTTTACTCCAGGAAATCATTTTGGTTTTTCTGATTTTTATAAATTTTTGAATTTACTGTTCCCAAGGATAAGCTGGAGCATTTCAAATATGTGACTGCCCAGATATCGTTTGTTCACAGAAATCTGACGGCATTAATCTAAGGGAAGAAGATATAGCAGTCAGCAAAGAAATTTTCTAATTTTTATGGATTTTGAAATTTTTCAATGTTTTTGGATTTTCGAAATTTTTCTGAAAAACAGGAAAAATTTAACTAAAAAGTGATAGACTGAGGTGGTGATTAGTCTTGTTTTTCTTTAATACCATTAGCTTTTAAAAGATAATCAAATCTGGATTTGTCAAAAGCTTTGGTAAAAAGATCTGCGTGTTGGTAATCAGTGTGGATTTTGACCATATCGATCAACTCTTTAGCATAACAATCACGGATAAAATGATATTTAATCCAGATATGTTTAGCCTTTGAGTGATTTACTAAGTCTTTTGTTAATGCGATTGCGGCTTCATTATCACAGTAAATAGGGGTTTTAAGAAATTGCAAACCGTAGTCCACCATCTGTTATTGGATCCAGAGAACCTGTGAGCAGCCGCTCGATGCTGAAACGTATTCTGCTTCACATGTGGATAGTGCAACTGCGGTCTGTTTCTTGCATTGCCAGGTCACGAGCCTGCTCCCCATAAACTGGCATCCAGCCATTGTGGATTTGCTGTCTTTGTCACAGCCGCCCCAATCTGCATTACTAAAAGCGATTAGGTCAAAATTATCATCATGAGGGTACCAAAGTCCTTTCGATGGACAACCCTTCAGATATCTAAGGATACGCTTGACAGCTGCAAGATGACTTTGTTTCGGCTTCGACTGATATCGTGCACAAACACATGTTGTAAACATTATATCCGGTCTAGACGCGGTGAGATACATCAGAGATCCGACGATTGCTCTGTATGTAAATGGATCAGTCAGCTCCCCCTTAGCGTCAACTCCAATCCCGTGATTAGGTTGTATCGGGGTATCCATTGGCTTCGAATCTTCCATCTGGAATCGGCTCAAGACTTCAGAAACATATTTGGTTTGGTGAATAAAGATCCCCGTTGGTCTTTGCTCCACCTGCAAGCCTAGGAAAAACTGCATTTCACCCATTGCGCTCATCTCGAACTTTTCCTGCATAACTTTTTCAAATTCCCTGCACAGAAGTTCGTTAGTAGACCCGAATATAATATCATCAACATAAATTTGCACAAGAAGCAAGTCATCTCCTGCTCGTTTCGTGAACAGTGTGCATTCTACCAATCCGCGTTTGAATCCTTTTGAGAGAAGATACGTGCTCAGCTCCTCATACCATTGTCTCGGAGCTTGGTGCAACCCGTAGAGAGCTTTGTTTAAGACATAGACCTTATCCCGGTGAATAGGGTCCTCAAAGCCTGGTGGTTGACCTACGTAAACTTCCTCTTTGACCACACCGTAAAGAAATGCGCTCTTTACGTCCATCTGATACACCTTGAATTTCTTCCAGGATGCAAACGCCAGAAACATTCGTATAGCTTCCAAGCGTGCAACAGGTGCATAGATTTCATTGTAGTCGATTCCCTCAACTTGATGAAAACCTTGAACAACCAACGAGCTTTGTTTCTCACTATAACTCCTCTATCATCCTTTTTACACTTAAAAACCCATTTGGTTCCGATCTTCTTTCTTCCCGGGGGCAAATCTGTCAGCGTCCAAACTCTAAGTTTCTGAAATTGTAACAACTCTTCTTGCATCGCTTCCACCCAAGCATCATCCAAAAGAGCTTCCTTGTACGTTCGCGGCTTGACCTGCGAAACATAACAAGCAAAAGACCAGTCATTTTGAAAACCAGATTTTTGTATTTTGGCATATAAAGCAAGATTGCCAATATTCTCTGGTGCTTGAGCATTCCTTAATTGCCCTCTTGTCATAACGCTGCTACCAGGATCACCAATGACCTGTTCAAGCGGGTGTATTCGATGTATCCGAGATTCCGGATAATCAGGTACTTGCACTCCCGTTTGAGTCGTCAAGTTCTTTGTAGAAACCAGATCATTACCCACATTTGATGATGTCCAGAATAGCTTCACTTGTAGCATCATCGTCTTCATCTTCTGATTCTGATGAATTAAGCGTTGTTGAAGCTTCTTGGAATACTTCTTCTTCCATCACAGGAGCAGTGGTATCATTAGAAGCCGCTTGAGGATTTACGGTGATCGGACGCACTAACGGTGAAGTCACTGCGTTTTCGACCTCGTAATATAAACGGAGTACAACTTCTTCAACCATGCTATCTAGGTTGAATGATTCAAAGAAATCTTTGTAATCAAACATCCAGTCTGGACCGCCTCCCTGTACATTCTGAGTGTATCTTTGTACTTCGACATTAGCCCACTCCTCGACTTTTCTAGTTCTTTTGTTGAATACCCTTTTGAGTGGGGTTGCATATCCAACAAAATAGCCTTCTTCAGCCTTTGGTGCGAACTTCTCCGAAGGATTAAGCATTGTACACGGGGCACCAAACGGTTCTAGATACTCTAGATTCGGCTTTCGTCGGTTCAACAGCTCATAAGAAGTTTTGCCAAACTTCTTCATTGTTAAAACACGATTTAGAGTGTAACATGCTGCGTAAATTGCTTCGTTCCAGAACATTACTGGAAGATTAGAATCCACAAGTATTGTTCTCGCCGTTTTGATTAGAGTCCTGTTTTTACGTTCTGTGACACTGTTCTGTTGGGGTGTATACGGAGCGCTGTATTCGTGATGAATTCCCTTGTTTTCACAAAGATCATCCATCTGAGCATTTTTGAACTCCGTCCCATTATCACTCCTGATCCTTTTGATCTTTAGACCATAGATATTCTCCAGACGAGTGAACAGAACTTTCAAGTTGTCAAACGTGTCACTTTTCTGGTGTAAGCACATAACCCATGAGAATCTTGAGTAATCGCCAGTCACCACAACACAGTACAATTCCCCAGCATGACTTTTACGCTTGACTGGACCAAATAAATCCATGTGCAAACGCTCAAGCGGTAGTTCAACGGAATTGACTTTCTTTGGTCTATGGGTTTGTTTGTGCTGCTTACCCTTTTTACAACTAATACACTTGTCATTCAAATGAAAATGTTTCACATTAACTCTAGTGACAAGTTCATTTTTCACCAACTGGTTCATCTTTCTCAAATGAATGTGTCCCATTCTCCTATGCCACATGATAGATTCTTTTTCTGTAGCCTTAGAGAGGAAACACGTGACTTGGCCATGCGTAGTCATAGCTTTGGACATATCGAGAATTTACAAGTTGTTTACTCTCGGTGCCTTTAGCATCACCCACTCTTTTGGAAGTTCAAAACCCGGTTTCAGGATGTAGCAAGATTTGTCGTCAAAATAAACAGAGAATTGTTTATCACAGATTTGGCTGACACTGAGTAGATTGTAATCTATCTGCTTCACATACGATATCCGCTCAAATGTCACTACCCCATTGCTAACACTACCCTCCATTGTAATGTAGCCTCCTTTATTCCCTGCAAACGCTACGTAACCTCCATTTATGTTCTTGATGTCAAACAGTAGCGTGAGATCCCCTGTCATGTGACCAGAAGCTCCACTGTCAACAATCCAGAGGCTGCTAACAGGGCCAGCTGGAGCTCCCTGCACATATCAAGTAAAACAATTAGATCTTTCGGGGTACCCAAGCCTGTTTGGTCTTGGGTCTTTGAACTGATTGATTCAAAGATTCATTTGTTTCACAAACATCTTGGGTTTTAACAACCTCTTTCTTTTCACACTCAACTTTTGTTTTCTCAGATTTCACATTCTGTGAAGTTGAAGCACCCTCAGACCCATTTGATGACCAAGACTGTTCAGACCGTTTCAAGATCCGGATCTGAGATTTTGAGGTCTCAGCCGGTTGCTTTACTCCGTCCTTGAATGTTACCTTCTTCGTTACCTTCTCTGATTTAACAGAGACAGGTCCAACTGCTGATTTGGCATTAGGTTTAGCAGGAACCTTTTTGTTTTCAGCAGTTGTGTTCACCAATGGTTTCTTCAATGGTTTCTCAGTGGCTATCCGGTTGCGTTTGTCATAAGTCATCGGACGATTTTCCCGCTTTTTGAAAAAATTGTTTTGGTTATAATAAGGTGCTGGCTGAGGGAAAAACCGTCTTTATGGATAACTGTAATTATCAACCGGATAATCATGTCTTTGCTTCATCTCCACCTCGTGCCACTTGTGTCGTACATACGGGCAGGTGGCAAGTAAATGTCCCCTTTCCCCGCACTTAAAACACGCACGGTACTCTTCATAGTTTTCCTTGATGTTCGACTTAGAAAAACTCGCAATGGGATATTGATCAACCATGCACTGTTTTCTTAAACTCTCAGGAGCTGGGTCCTTTGAGTAAGTCGGCTCAATAAAACTATTTGACTTGTCTGTTGGCTTAACGAATTGTGTGACATTGACCTTTGCGTCTTTAGAATTATCCGAATGAATTTTCTTTAAAATGGCTGGAGGAATATCATTGGTTCGTTCATGTTTTGGAAACCAAATTGTACTTTCCTGCCAGATCTTTTCAATTTTGGAATAGTTTACAAATTGAATCGGATATTCGTCATTAGACATAATCTTATCGGAGCCTTGCATCCGATAGAAAACTTTCACAGGTTTATCACACGATTTGTTGTTCTCTACATTTGATTTCTCAGTTTTAGTTTCAATTTTCTTTTCAATAGATTTAATCACATTTTTCTCAACTTTCTTAACCACTTTCTTTTCAACATTTTTATCAACAGACTGCTCAACTCTCTTAGCAACATTCTTTGTGGGTTGATTCTTTTTGTGAGCATTATCCATGGGATGGACAATCTGAGATGGTGAGACTGGTTCAGTAGTGATTATATGATTTTCATCATGAATATCACTCTCTTTCTCAACAACCGTCTCAGACTGTTCATCTTCTTCATCAGAATCATCTGCAGCTACCACACCTTCATTGTTTCCCAAAACAGGTCTCACATCAGAATACGGGTCTCCGACACTGGATGTGTTGGACTCGTTATCTGATGTGGAGTCAGATTTGACTAGGTTCTCCGGTGCTATCGCATGCAAATTATGATTTTCGAACAACACCGGAGATGGGACAGCTTTGTAGTTTGCACTACTCGACAGTGAAGGTTCTTCGATGATGTGGTCAACTACATAAGCAATGTGCTTATAGCTCTCTAACTTTTTATTCACTTTTTCAGCGAAGCACTTGATAGTTGCCATTTCTAACTTTGTGTTTTCCATTTCATTTATATAGTTGTTAATGGCAAGTTGCTTTAAAGACAAAGTCTTTTTCAATTCAGAAACATCCTTTTTGTAACCATCAAGTACTTTGTTAAATTCTTTTGCTTCCTTTTGATAAGTTTGACAGTTTATTTTAGCACTCTCAAGTTGTACTTTGAGTTGCTTATTTTCTTCTGTCAAACTGTCAAAAATGGAACATTTATCACAAACATGAGATTTAGATTGAGATTCAGTACTTACCGGTTTAGGTGGTTCTGTCATTGCCATCAGTGCGAAATGAGCTTCCTTTCCGGCAAAGAATTTTGAGTAATCAATCTTTGTGCAGGCATTATCCACCATACACGACTTGCGGGTCATAAGGAAATCTGCTTCAGCTAGCAACTGATCGATGTCATCGTCTAGTGAGTTCACACTAGCTTCCGAGTCAGAATCACTTTCCATGTCCGAGTAAGCCGAATCATATTGCTCTCCAACATCGGTGACAGAATCAAGAATCATTCCAGACTTCTTGTCTTCACACTCATCAATCACATCCTCATTCAACTCTTCTATTTTCAACTCCGTCAATTTTTCTGTCACAACATCTTCTTCAATCTCCACATGTTCATCCAGACTCATCTTTTGTGCCACACAAGCCACATTTCCTGCAGTAATCTCTTTCACTCCTAATTGCATACCCGTCCAATCAAAACCTTCATCTTTTTGGATCACAAGTGCTTGGTTTTGGTTTTCAGTTTGGGTTTGGTTTTGAGTGTTAGGTGTAGAGATGGTGTCACACCCTCAAATTACCACTTGCGGGGTTTTACCGCGAGGCGCATGACAAACCAGGATCTAAGTCAACGATCACAATAAACAACTCTATATGAAAAACGTAAATAGACATAACCATTGATTTAATAAGCGGAAGCGTTTAAGTAGCATTTAATCTACTATGCTATCATCTCAAAAGTTGTTCAAAATACTTTTATTACAAAACGTGCAACTAAGTCTAGACGCCAATGCAGACCCGTGCGCCTAGTTCCGTTCATTGCTACCTTAGCGACCTGAGAAAAACATGCCAAAAAGATGTCAACATAAAATGCTGGTGAGTTCACAGGTTTATTCAAAATGTTACCAAAACGTTACCATGTCCATACTATATCAATGTTACCAAGTACGCTAGCTAGGCGTATGTTTCATTACTACTACGATTGGAAACCATTACTAGACACATTTAGCAATGTTCAGTATGTTTAAGCAGCCCGTATGTTCAGCACGATAATGTTCCTGTTCGAGACAATATGCACCCGCCCGGCCCTCCAAGCCGACGAGTGGGGCAGGTCACGCCCAATAGATCTATCCACATTTCCCCCGTTGTGCATCCCCGCACATTCATGGTTTCCCCCGGGACTTTCCAAAAGATCGTATAGCAATATAAAGTTAAAAACCATAGTATGACATATGTTACCAAAACCGTTTAGCGCATGTTTTCTCCCCCAAAAGTTAAAGCAGTAAAAGTGGGGCCGTGAACTCACCTTAGATAGCGTTCTTCAATTACAAGTAAAGATGTTTAGCCCTTGATAATCCCTCTACCGGAGATCTATCAAAATGTTCACATAAGTGTTCTGACTAATAACCATAAGGTTATCTAGTCCCCGATTGTCCAGATCGTAACCAAGTATGTTTTAAAACGTGTTTAAATGTTTAACCGACACACTGGACCGACCCGACATCCCGTTGGTGACCCATTACCCTAACTAATCAAGTACACATATATTACACACAAGGTTCAAGCATAAAACACTTAGTTTGTATCAAAAATCTCATTTCTGCATCAGAACGGTCGAACCAGTCAGTTTTAAGTCTCCTTCGCACCTTTTAGTCTCCTTCGCCCGTCTTACATCTCGTTCGACCGTTTGATGCTTCCTTCGCCCGTTTTATCACATTCGCCCAATAAAAACCCAGGTTCGACCCTGGATCCCTCCTTCGCACCTTCGATTGGTCGAAGGAGGCCAGGTTCGCCCCTGTTGTGTAATTTTTCCTAAAAACGCTTCAAACACATTCAAAACGACTCGAAACATTATCAAACACAGCAGTCAAGCATGGATAACTTATCCCTACAAAACCCCACCGATTTCCCCCGATAATACGTCCGTTTCAGCCCTTTCCCAAAATGGTAAAGATTATGGAAACATCACTTTCATGCATGAATAATTTACCCAATTTGGAAACTTTTGAAATCGATTCATGCTTAGCTTAAAATACTCAGTTTGTCGATTATCCGATCTTTCTTATCCATTCTATTGATCATAATTATTCATACATCAAGTTTTAATCCAATAAAACCTCCAAATATCATCATATCCAATCCTAACCCTAGACAACAATATTCCAACATTAATAACAATCCTATATCATGTTTCTATCATAGATATAGCAGCAAATCATTGAACAACACATAACACCACATAGTACACAATTTACATATGTTATTCATCATGAAAACCTATGTTAAATGATCATGTTTTGATTTAGAAAGATGTTTAAAAGGTTTTTAATCATAAAAACACCCTTAGAACAGATCCGGACAATTAGGGTTAGATGAAAACGAATTAAAATGCTTTTAAAAAGATTTAGGATTATGAACACACCTTGGATTCTTGTTTAGATGTTGTAGATAGGTTAGATTATGAAAAAGAAGAGCAAAAACTCCTTCCTTAGTGTTTAAGATCGTTTGAGAGCGTTTTGGGACGGTTAGGGTTTGTGAAATGATGAAAAATGACAAAGGTTGGTATTTATACTAATCCTCCTTCGCCCCAATTCATTGGTCGAAGGTGGTATCCTTCGACCCTTTCACAGGGTCGAATGAGCCCTGTCTGGTCGAAGGGAATTCCTCAAATTCCACTTCCCTGGTTCGCCCATTTACAAGGGTCGAACCAGACAATTACTTCTCCTTCGACCACTCGAAGTGGTCAAACCAAGACCCCTTTTTAACTAGTTTTCCAGTTTGTCGTGTTTAACGCATTCTAACACATCTTAACACATAAGCATGCATCCTTAGTCTATATTTAACACATTTAAGCACAGATAATCATTTGCACATCATTTAAACACATCTATGTATATAATCCACCACACGACCCATAATCTACACATATACTTAATTAGTTCATGTAATGTCACCAACAACGGAACCCGGTACTAGTGTATTACCAAAACGACTCCCAATGATCCTCCAGATCATTGTACCCTGGACAATCCTAACTTGACCCGACTCAACTAACCCAGTTAAGTTTGTTTATAAACGTTTCTCGCTAAGGTAGACTTAGATGTTACTAATATGTTTAAGCCGAACATGCCGGATGTCACAGATGGGAACAATGGTTCGGTTTGGATTCTGTTGTGGCTGGTTTTGAGATGTGGATTGTCTAGTATTGGTATTTTGTTGTGTGTTTTGACGGTTCTGGTAGTTGTTTTGAGGTTGAAAGCTAGAAATGTTAGGACTGTTGTATGATACCTGATTCTGGTTTTTGTTTTGTCGGTTTTGGTAGCTTGAATTGAACGGGTTTCGATTACCTTGTTGAGTCGGCTGTGTACACTCTCTCTTGAAATGACCCTTCTCACCACAATTAAAACATGTGACCTTGGCTTTATTAAAGCCATAAGTGGTGTTTGGAGAAGTCGAAAGGTCAGTTCTCCCTGTTTTCTGGATAAAATCAGTGGCTCTCCTCATGATGCTAGCAAACGCCCACTGTATATCCATAAGCTCCATTTCCTCTTTATCGATTTGTGCTTAGTCCTAATTGGTTAGATTGTTGTTCCCAATCTGACTAGCAACTAAACCGTTGTATGATGCAACCATTGCAGATACTAATGCTACATGCTGTTGAGCAATCTCAACAGTAACATTGTTAAGGTTAGAAGTCTCTAACACAATCGGACTTTGATTTGATTGTGTTTGAGTGATCTGCATTTGGTTCATGTGAGGATTATATGGTTGTTGTTGAGGTTGGCTGGCAGTGTAACAGGCAGCTTGTTGCATAGGTGAAAAAGGTGGGATGAAATTAGGTGTTTGATAAGATTGTGGTGTATATGATGAAGTTTGGGCAAGATAGTTGATTGGTGCTTTGGTGGGTTCAACAACATTAGATACACAAGCAATATGAGGTGCAACACTTGAAGTAGAGCTAGAAGTAGAAAGAGAAGTAGATGTACCACTCACATACAACTCTGGGTTCTGTGGAATCTGTGCTCTCTTTGCTTTCCTCTTCTCCTCCATCTCTTTGTTCTCCAGTTTTTGTATGAACTCATTGATAGTCCAATATTGGTATGCATCTTTTTCTTTCAACACTTCAATGTGTTGGTTCCAATATGGTGGTAAAGCATCAGGAAATTTATCCAGCAGTTCAGACATAGGTATGCTAATCTCGTAACTCGAGAGCTCTGTAAGCAAGTGGCAATACCTTGGAACCAATTCTTTTAAAGTCTCGTTACCCATGTAACTAAAGTTCTCAAACTCTTTACGAAACTCTTCCATTCTCAGCTTCCTAGTCTTCTCGTTACCATCATGTCTGTTTCTCAGCATATCCCACAACTGTTTTGAAGTAGTACACGATCCGAACTAATGCAGCAAGTCAGTGTTGATCGCCTGAGATAATTGAGAAAACGCCTTTTTCTCAATCGCGAACTTCTTCTTCTCATCATCACTCAAGTTCTCCAATGGTATAGGTTCACCAGTGTTCTCCAGAATAGGAGCAACATAACCTTTCACTATCATCTGCCATGCCTCGGCTCCCTCTAGGCCTTGTCCCTCCACATGTATCTTGAACTTTGTCTTCCATGTGTTATAGTCAATCATATCCATGAGCTTTGGTGGACGATTTCCACTGCCTGATGATAGATCATGAATGAGTGTAGATATGGCATTGGTTGTCTGTGAGTGAATGGTAGCTGCTGCTACTCCCCAATAGCCGCCAATTGGTTGCTGTAATGGTTGCACAACCTGCTGTGGAGTAGAACTAGTCATAGCCATGAAGTTGATTGGCTGTGATGGTGGACTAGTCTTCTGAGCTGCAACTGTCCATGGATCTCTGGTTGTTTGCTGCTGTGGTGTGGGATTAGGTCTTGCGTAGTTGGAAAGTTCCACATCTTAACCTGTAAATGTTCAAACACGAAAAGATTAGAAAAATTTTAAAACAGGTTTTACCTTCGCACTAACGTATGGTCGAATGAGGAAATTCTTCTCCTTCGACCGTTTTGAAAGGTACGAATGTGGACTATGACAACACACAAACTCTTTCGACCGTTTGTTCCCTCCTTCGACCGTTCGATTAGTCGAATGTAACTCTGATGGTCAAATGTACAACAATAAGCTATGAAACTCTACGTTCGACCACAAAATCAACACCTTCGACCAAAAAATCACTCGTTCGACCAAAATTACTCACACCTTCGACCGTTCTCTCTAGGTTCGACCCTGCTCTTTCAAAAACGGTTATTCTTTGAAAATCAGTTAATTTTGATCATGTTTATCAAATGTTGATAGATTTTGATGATTTTAATCAGGTTTTGATCCGGAATTGATTTGGAACAAGTTTATCAAAGAGAATTATCCATTTTAACCATGAAAACAAGTTGTAATCAATCAAAAACTCATCAAATCAGTTTGTTCTATGAAAACAGAAACTTTTTGACCAAAATTGGGTCCAAATCAACTGAGAAATTATCAATTTGTGGTTGTTTGATCCAGAATGGCTCTGATACCACTTTGTATGTGCTAAAAAGGATCGATAAATCAACAAAGAAATGATCAAACAAGTTTGATTTAGGTGCGAAAACCCTAAACCAATCACAAAATGATAATCAATCAGATCAAATCAAACAAATCATCATTCAAAGCTTTTCTCATTAATAAACAACTCAATTACACGTTAATATGATCAAAACATTAAAGACACAACGTGAATTAAGCTTAACAAAACTCTAGAGAGACACACTGAAAATGGAGGGAACAATAATGACTAAAACTACATTCAAAAATCAGCTTGACCTATTTATAGGCTGCACATTCGCCCACAGTGTTAGTGCGAATGTGCACATTCGACCAAACAACCTGGTCGAATGAAGCAATACATAACAAACAAAATCTTCCTTCGCCTCCTGTCTCTCCTTCGTATGAACTTCTTCCTTCGCACCCTTGAAAACCTTCCTTCGCCCACATAAAGACTCCTTCGCCCACTCGACAAAACTTATTAACATATGTTTATTGTAAATCCAAAGCATTAGTCGCATAAATGCATCTACACCAGACTTGCGGGATTCATCAAGAGTCCTACTAAGCTTTTGCGATAGTTTGAGCTTATTCCTCACGAGATCAATTTTGACCGATATCTCCGTGCCACTGGAGTATCTAGAGTTTGGTCCATTACAATTTCTATGCTTATCAGCATGCTCTCAGAGTATAACTCTCAGTGGAAACCTATTACCAGTTCAAAGTTCCTAAGGCCCACGCCTTGTTCGTACAACTTCTCAATAGGTTCACATCTCGTTCAAGCAGTCTCAAATCTGCAAGATTTATTGGCCATCTCCCGAGCAAGTCAAGCCAGATTATGTGTCTATCTCCGTCTGTCATTCAATGTGCCGGAGACGTATTCGTATGCCCTCCAAAAGGCTTTGAGCTGTACACCCCGGACACTGGGGTGATAATTCCTATCACATAGGAAATTCTGGCGATGACGCACACGAATTCGATGTGCCACAGACATCAATCGTGTCACACGGGACACTTCCATCGTGGGCATTCAATTCGTTCGTTCAAGAATGACAAGCCATACTCATATCAAATTGAGTATCCCTGACTTGCGTTCGAGATTCGACGAACCCTGAGGTAGGATGACCTCTACAAGCCGATATTGTAGAAGTTGGCATCTTGTGTCTAGCCACGACTCTCCACGAGTGTAGGTGGCTATCAATATGCCTCATATCGTACCTAAAAATGAGTAAGGGATGAGAGGGTTCCAAACGGCAATCAATCATTTCATGTGTCCCATCACAACCACATGACACCTTAGGCGACATGACCATTAGATTCACTCGTTCAAATCTCACTAACCGGGTGATCTTACCAGATCACAGAGCAGTCAACATTCTCGAGGACGCTCAAGGTTGTTTGTATTAGCGGATGGTATTCCCGTGTCCTCACATGAACTGAAATCCACTATGCACTAACTTACAACCCTTCGCATGAGCGATTGTGGTTAGTGGTACTAGGGCGCCTAGTATGGACGGATGGAGGTCGAAAGCTTTTGCGTCACTTTCACCCCTCAGTTCCCCAAACAGTAAAAAGTGTATATCCGACACACGGGCCGTACATTTCCACAATCTGCGAGAATTAAAAGCCGACTTAAACACAAATGACTAGTGGCTCACATCACCTCATCACATTGGTCAACACGGGAATGATGTATATGAATCATCATGATATGGTTGCCGCAACAAACAGGGGATAAGGTTTCGACAACATCTCGACACGCTGGTCTCCATCGAAACAGTATATAGAACATCGGTAGCTTCCCAAAACAAGGGTATCCAGTACTTGTCCAGTTATATGTGCCTCACAGGCATTGGTGTCCTATCGGCATTAGCAACCTAGTAAGTCAATTCTAAATAATATAGACCACTCGCCCTCAAATTAACTATAGATCTTATGCAGAGATCTGAGTGAAAGGAGTCCTGAAATCGGAACCCTCACTTGTCGAAGGTTCCATCTTTTCGGGATCTTTCGAGGTAAAAGGTGAAATCGAGTCATAGATGAATGCATTGGCATAGATTTCACGTTTGGGCTTGACGGCTTCATGCGCCAAAGTCGTTACTTAAAACATACAAATGACTGAGATCACACCACAAGCAATAGTATGGAGCCTTCCCATAAAACCTCCCATTCAACGACTCAGGTAGACTACACATATGGGTTCAATACGTAAGCTTTTGAGCTCATCTTGATTAGTGAGGTACTAAACGCACTGACCTGGCAGCTCACATTACTATGGTGTCTCCAACAGTCTCTGTCAAGGACATGGGATTTTACTATAGCGCGAGCAATGCTACCCAAGGATAACTTGGAACACCAGTATCGACTCAAGGTCGAAATGGTTCCACTATTCCAAGAACCTACGCTACAACACCAAGACAAGATAAACCTACCATCAGAGGAATAACAACAATAACCGAAGGGCTGAGTTTATCGACCATCTCATAACGGTAGGGTAGCACCCTTATAGAGTAGACAATGCTACATGCCCTTCTGGATTCAGTGTTTCATAAGACCTCCGAATCATGTACCAGGGACTCCACCAATGCACACGTCTTGGGTGTGTCTACACTGGCATTTCCATAGTCATCGGCAGGTATGATGTCAGACGAACCCAGTGGGACGAGCAACAAATGAGTTGAGTCTTTCAACTCTTGCGAGTCCCAAAGGTATGGGTTATAATATCGCTCACCATCACTTGATACCTTCGGGGTTCGAGACACATTCGAAATCCCTTATCACAAAGACGAGCCTCGCCTCGTCATGTGTGGATCATGGGATTTCTTTCCGACATGATTCGAGTGTGGTTAGTCGACCAAAATGTGCGTAAAAGGTTAAGGTTGGACATGGCGTCACTGATGCCTTAGATTTTGAAGAGGTAATGCTCGAAACGCGTGAGTATATAAAGAGGTCGACACATGATTCAGTCAATTACTCAAATGACCACGAGATTCGGACTTTAGGGGGATACACGTGCTAAGAGTAAGACTAGAGTGTCTTAGTATGACTCCCGGAAAGTCCGTTAGACACCCAAAATCCCATATAATCGATGTCGACGCTACACAACCAATCGGCATGACCATGACAGCAACGAGGGGTTTAGGGTGGTGTCTCCATCCCGAGGGAACCAAGAGTGAAATAGACGACAAGTCACCACATCATCAAGTCAATCCAACAGATGTAGTAATACGTCCATGGCGCATCACGACAGCAGGGACAACATGGCAATGATAGTAACACGGCCGCGAAACACATCATCAAGGGAACACCGCATCAAAAGTTGCCCAACGATAGACATGCATCATCGACAGTGCAACACAGCCACATGGATACGTAGTCTGCAAAACTGTGCAACTACAAGAATGCACAATCGCTAGGGGTAACACCACAACAAGAATTCACGACAGCCAGATGACACACAACCTAGCGAGTCCACTATACATAGCTATAAGAAGCTCCATTACGGTGAGCACGCATCCCGGTGCATTTCAGCTCACTTATGGTGACGAAATCCTTACTCGTATCCTCAGCCACAAACCTATACTCCATAGGCTCATTGGTAGGAACGATTAGGTCAGTAAGGGCATCCGTCATCGTAAAAGAAATGGGAACGATGTGTTCCACATAATTTAACAGACTTATCAAGCTGATATCGTTCTTAGGAGAACAACCATAGGCTCGATATAAGTCACTCGAATAATGGCAACTGCAGCATTGACTGACTCAACCCTAGCCTGAGAACCATCGCCAAAATCAGTTTTGGCAGGAGCCCAAGGAATGATAATGAGTGGTTCAACGAAAGCCTCAAAGAAAATGGAGCTAACAGCAACAAATTCCACCGTGACACAGACATGGTCATAGCATCTTGGCAAGGGTCATAGAGACGTCAACGTCAACGATCGTTACCTCAGCAGGAGCCTCCTTATCCACAGCAACATCAAACTCGACAAGAGCCGTAGAGACAACACACTCAGAAAGAGCTACACACTTAGCAATGACACAGGATTTAGCTTGAGCCATAGAACAATAACACTAGTAGCAACACCAGGCTCGGCGGGAGCCTTAAACTCGTCGTAGTTATTAGATGCGTGGTAAATAGTATCCATAGGACCTAGAAACCAACCAACATCTTTCCCAATATCAAAGATAGTGGTCACAACGAGAATAGCAACAAGTACAGGTAGAAGGATCATGATTTATCGATACATCATGATAAAATGGAGATGATATAGACTCTGATGAATCAGCTGATTCGTTCTTCTCGTTGGTATCCTCTTCCATGTTATTTTCGCACAAGCATCGAAAGTCATCTGATTAAGTGGCTTTCCGTCATCTAGGTGAGGCTGATGGACTTCCTTCCGCCACGCAGTGAGAGTATTAAAATACGACAAGAGATTAGACAGGTCACATTGTCCATAACGAATGGATCTCACAACCTTAGTTTATAAACCACCATGACGAGGGGACGCAACGTCTCAATATCTATGGGGATTGATGGAAAACACTTCGCATCAATTGTTGCCCAAACAGATAACTAGTCTCGTCGTCGTGACGAGGGTGAAGAACATTCAACAATGCGACAAGAGCAATGGAATTGTCGTCCCATGGGTAAGTTTAATTTAATAGGATAACATGACCGCTCCCAGCAGTCAGTCATTTGAGCTTCGAGGGGATCTCAATGTCAGCAAAAGGCATCTTGCTACATTTGACAACTACGAAACACATACTTTACGATTACGGCTCCCGAAATGTGGTTTCACTCCCCAAGTATTATGACGGATTCAGATTCAACACGCACGTAGAACATACTCGGGCGGTTCACCGACTAAAGCGAAACTACCAATAATCCCCGAAAAACAAAAAGATGGATGCAGGTAGAGGAGTCTCACGATTACCTTTGCACCTCAAGAAGGTAGTATGGCATAAGCATCACTGATAAGTCTACCCCGAATTATCTTCTGGAATACGATCCAGCGCTATTGCAAGGGGTGTTGTACCACACGTGAACACTCCATACATACAGTGGCTTCCCATGGGTTAATCGTATGCACTTCCGAGTGAGTCCAGAGCCAAACGCAGGCTGTGTCTTGCCTTCCCACTACACGCCGTCAACACAACACTGGAAAACGCTGCCACGGTCGTGATCATGTGCAGAAATTTTCGACAACATCGAAAATTAGCAAAACCCTATGACTTGCAGACGTGCAATACAGCTGGATGATTTCGCAATCAGTCCACAACTGCATAGGAACAACCACCATTGTCGATTCAGAAGAGGGCTATCGAGCCTTATAGATAAGAATGATCACGCCTCTTAACTCAGCAACGTCGATTACGTCCTCCAATTGTATAAGGAACACCCGATTCTTGAAGACAACTTGGGCATGAGTTAGATCGATAATGACTTACTCACTATAACAACACAGCAGCACACGGGCCACGAGTCTCAATACCGATCCACATAGGGTCCAGTACTTAAAACGCATTGGTTTTGCAGGGACACATCATAGGTCTTCACTGGGTTCCAGGTCATCCCACGCATCGTACCAGACATTCATCTCTTCGGTAGGCAGTGCATCCTTGTACGCTTGCTCCTTTGAAAGAACTTTGTGGCAGAGGCATTCAACTCCTATACAAGGAAGTTATTGTCTCCCGTCCCTATCCGATGCGAGGGGTTACGTCAGACTACTCATATGAATAGACGTTCGAGCTCTTCCGTGTTCGTAACTTAGGGGTAATGTAGCAGAAAGCTCATTGGGTTAGCTAGGATCGAAATCAAGGGACATCGACAAGACCTCCCTTTTAACCCGTTGGACAACCAAAAGCTAAGACCGAACCTAAAGAACAAGAACAAACAAGACAAGGAGTGATCACCAACCCCGGCCCTAGCGCCCACCAAGGTTACCCTGCACCACAAGTTATTATTACGTGTGCACCCGTAATGATAATCTGCGTTGACAGGTAAATTCGGTGCCCGCTAGTTTCGAGCTTCCTATTCCAAAAACAAAGAATTCATACAACAAAAGACCTAAACTAGCTTCTCTTTCACCACATTAACAACATGACAACGTTCATTAGCGCGATAGAGGTTAATCCTTCTAATCATCATGTCCGCATGTAAGCGGGTGAGTTCGTCGTAGACCACAACGTCCTTCCCACTTGTTGATGCTGGTAATCGATGCAAAAGTGCGGACTAAAGTGAAGCGTGACACGACATCCTTACATGCAAACATATGTACTACTTATATCCATTAACTAGCCCTAGTTAGAAAATCGGATCTCTACACAGCATAAACATTCCTATCCTTATTTTCTAACATTTTATATATTGACACACATGGCTAGTGTATGCGCGTGAAAGGATCGGTAAGCTACAAAGACAATCAAACAATTTAGTTTTGGGTGCGGAATCCCCAAAACCAGCACAAAATGATAACTAATCAGATAAACACACACAAATCATCATTTTCAAACGTTTTCATTAATAATCAAACTTGAATACACGTAGAAAAGTAATTACAATCAAGGACTCGACGCAAAACAAGTTTATAAAAAGTTAAGAGAGAATTCAGAAAGTGGCGGGAAATAAATGACTCAAAGTTAGCTGCAAAAACTGAGTTTGCCTATTTATAGACTGCACATTCGCCCACTTTGTTCGTGCGAATGTGCAGGTTCGCCCACTTTGAATGGTCGAACCAAACTCCATAATAAACATTCTTCATTCGCCCAAAAAGCTTCCTTCGCACCCTTGAAAACTCTCCTTCGCACCATCAAAATCTTTCCTTCGCACCAACGACAGGAAACAAAACATATGATTTATCCAATCCAAAGCATTAGTCGCACATATGCACCTACAAACTCCCCCTCGACTATTGCTTGGATTGTTGTCTTCTCTGTTCATCCATGTGCTTGTTCATTATTCTGATGTGTCGTATAATCTTTTGTTCTCTAGTCAGTTCCGGTTCCTGAAATGTCTTCTTCTTTGTTTTCTTCACAGGCACAGTCTTCTCAACAGTTTTACCCAACTTCTGTTCATAATCACATCCAGCGTTGATGTCATATGCAAAGCACAGAAATACCACACGTTGGTATTTTCCTGCTTGCTCAGCATCTTTTGCGTCTGAGTAGATCGGATTATAGACTAGCATGATGATATCCTCATGTGAGCAATTGATTAGCCACATAGGATCAAAAATAAGCACCTTCTTATAATCCTTCTCACCGTCTTTTAACACAATCACGGCCTCTGCTCTCTTCCAATCATAGTACCACCATATAAAGTCTTTAGCAAAATGCTGAGGAATATGCAACAACGGAATTTTCTTCAGCACCCGCGGTGGTTTATACTTCAAAGTAACCTTGGGCAACCCAGTTATCTCGTTAATTTCCTTCTTGTGTTCAATCCTCTTTGGATACTGGGGTCTAAACAGATTCCACTCGGTTCGACTTTCACGGGTCATCTTCTCAGCAAAATAATCAATCTGGCTATTTGGCGCTCCCGTTAGACGGTGACGACAAATATCCCTGATTGCCCAGTAAGGAAGAGTCTTTAAGTGATGAAACTTCTCAAAGTATAGAATACCTTTCTCCCATTTCACCGCAAAACACCTAAGCTCTTTGACAAACTTCCAGGCCAAGGCACGGCCTTTGAACATACTGCTATGAAGTTTGTAGAAGCTTCCCTGAATATCAGCTTTAGGGCGGTTATTCTCCTTCTCCTTTAGCTTCCTCAACAACTCCTTCAAACTGTCTGTTTGTTCGAACCGAGGCTTTTCATGCCCTTCAAAGATGTGTTCTTCAAATATCTTACTCTTCTCTTTGGCTATTTTCTCAGCATGGTTTAGCAATTCATCTGAGAAAGAAAATCCACATTCTTGATTTGTTCTGAAATATTGTGGATATTCATCGCTCGTAATATCTTCCATCTCGACTTCCTCGAATGCAGGAACATCACGATCATCCGAGTGATTTCCAGCTTCTTTCTCAGGAATCTTAGGAATAAAGTTATCAGCAAGTAATTCTTCTAACGTCTTACCCACTTGCTTTGCTAAACCTTCCAAAATTTCTTTTGAAATAGCTGCAGACACTTCCCCATCCTCAAGATCAGGGTCATCATATTCCAATTCGAAGAGTTTATTATCAGATTCAAATATTTCAGGAAACCTGCTAGTCATGTCTATCGTCCAGACTCGATCGGTTAACATCTGACGATACTTAGTCTTATCTTCTTCAGACAATGACTTTAATCTTTCGTTCCAGAAAATATCTTCATCATCAACATTCTCACCTGGAGCTTTCGAACTTGATTCTCCACCCTTACCTGTTTCACGCTTTTCATATGAAAATTGTTCAGCGTCATCATTATCATCATCACTATCATCAGAAGCAGAGCCGCTTTCACCTGAACCATCACTCGAACCATCATTACCATCATTATCGTCTTTCTTCTTTTTCTTAGTATCGTTACCAGCATCCTCATCTAACTCATCATCTTCATCCTCATCTGATGGTTCAAAATCAACCTGTTCTTCATCTAACTCTTTGTCTTCCTCACCGGCTTGAAGTTGAGGAGCTCGATTGTACAAGTCATGAATCAGATTATCCATTTTCTTGTTATTCTTCTTCAGTTCTTTGTTCTCCTCCTTCAAAGCCATTATCCTTCTATTATTTCGTTGCTCATGCTTTAGCAACTTTCTGTTTTCCCTCTTCAACCTCTTGATGGTTTTCTTCATCAATGCACTATCATCCGCTGATGTGACTACAACCTCTAACATCTTTTTGTCATTCGATTTTAACTGTTCAATCTCACTCTGCTGTTTGTTAATGATATTCATCATTTTAGTCAGTCTTTGATTAACAGCATCCATAACATCACTATCAACAGAAACCTTTTTCTTAGCAGGTTGTTCAACAACTTCTTGCATTTTGCCTTTTCTCATTTTCTTCAGCACATTATCCAATGCTTCATTCACATCATCCATTGGAATTCCTTCTGTTTGTGGTGTGCTTGAAGTTTTTGTGGTTTTCTGTTTCTTCTGTACCTGCTCAGCAACCGGTGACTTTGAACTAGTAGCTGGTGGTAAATTCTTGCCAGCCATTAACATTTCTAGCTGTTTCTTTCTCTTCAAACTTGGTTTCTCCTGTTTCTTCTTTTTCTTTGCTTGAACAGGAGAACCAGCTTCAATATCATCCATATTCAGAATAACTTCAATTACCTCGTCCTGAATTGGACTCTTATCTCCTTGAACTTCAGCATCAGCAGACGCACCAGCCTCAGTGGCCTTGGGCAAGGTGGTCTCAACGGTTTCAGCTTCAGAATTCCATCTCTCATCTTCTTGTGTCTCTTCGGAATCAATAGACACCTCATCAACCAAATGTATACCTTTCTGAGCTTTACTCTTCTGCCTCCTCGGTGCAGACTTCGGTTTCTCTTTTTCAGGTTCAACGACCTTCAATACCACCTCTTTCTTCTTCATTTTACCACCTTTTGCACCCACATTCACTATCTGTCTCTTTCGCTTTGCATCAGGATCAATATGATGTAAAGGATCATCAGGTTCAGAATTGCTATCATCATGTCTCACTAACCCTTTTCCTGGATCTTCATAATCAAGTCTTGCTAAGTGTCCAAATAAACGCCTAACAGGAGGACGTTCATCAGCTGATAAGCCTTTGGAAGCTTTCATTCTGGCAAGTGTGTTCAATGTCATGTGTTCTTGAACAACAATATGAGTGGGATCCTTTTTCAAGTCTTTATATTTATTGTCGAACACCATTTGTAGAAAACGAGGATATAGCAAAAACTTCAGTGTTCTTGTGCCATTAACCGGCTCAAGTAAATGATCCATAAGCATGCCAGAAACATTGAACGGTTTGTTCAATATTAATGCAACCATCATAGAGCTTATGCTTTTCCTCATCAAGTCATATCCACCCGCAGCCGATCCAAATACATGAATCAAAACATGTGCCAAATATTTAAATTGAGGGCACAGTTTTCCTTTATGTAGAGAACCATCGGTGATAGGTCCATTATATTTCATCCTCAAGAAACACTTACGCTGTTCCATGAATCCCAACTCTTTAGGGTCCGTCTTTTCATCATTCAAGTTCAACGCCTCTCGTAAATCTTGTTCACAAACAATTATTCTCTGTCCTTGAACCTTGCTTGTCAAACATGACACACAATTCCAAAAATCCAGCTTCGCGTTTGACCAAAACTCCTGCATAATATCTCGGTAAATGACGGTAGGTGTAGCAATCGCGTTAATTACTTTGCATCTCTTCAAAAACTCTATGATATCAGCAAATTCAGTGTGCTTCTTGACATCACCCAGATAAGCACAATAGTTGTGTGCGTTCTCGAAATCTAGCTGCTTCGGTGGTACAGTCTTAGCAGGTTGTGAAGACGATCCTGCTTGTTCGGTAGTCTTCTCTTGCTCAGACATGTTTAAAATCTGCAAAACAAAACAAAACACATGTTAAAAATTGTTAAAATATCAAAATTGAAAAAATTTGTAACACATATTCTCATTCGCCCAGTCGGAAGTGCGAATGAGAAAATAGCAAGGTACGAATGTAAAATCTAGTGGTTCGAATGTAGAAATTTTGATAAAATGTTTCATTCGACCAGTATAAATCTCCTTCGACCAATATTTATTTCCTTCGCCCATTCGATTGGGGGCGAAGGTAACTGATCAAAATTCAAAATTTCAATAATGAAATTAACATGATCTGAACATGTTTATTTGATTGCAACAAATCCTACACATGCCGATTAAGCTTTTAAACCAAACAAAATCATTCAAAGTTCATTATATGTGTGTTTTTATTTGAAAACTAGGGTTCGAACTGGTTATTGATCATAGACATCAATCTGATGTTTGTGAAGCCTAGATTTTCAGTTCTTCTCCCCCTAAAACACACATATTATGAATCTAAATCAACAATTGAAACAATAAAGATGTTTAAAGCAGATTTTAGAAATTTAGGGCTCGAATCGAAAAACAACGATTAATCCTTGTAAAATGGATGTTAACCTGAAACAAATATAGCAAAATGATCAGTAGATGAAGGCGAACACAATGGTATATTGCAAAACAATCAGGCAACAAAGTGACTTTATGAGAAAAATCTGAGAGAAAATAAGTGAGGGTCGAATGAGCTGGAAAGCCTTATATAGACAGTCTCCTTCGCCCGTTTTGTTCATGCGAAGGAGAAGCTTTTGGCTCCTTCGACCCTACTGAAAGGGTTCGAATGAGGCAAAAGGGTTCGAATGAACATCAGTTCAAGAACTCTCTCCTTCGCCCGTCCAATTCATTCGAAAGAGCTGGAAAAATTCCTCATTCGACCAAACGAATGGGCGAATGTAAAATGGAATTTTTGAAAATTTTCCAAATCTCAAAAACGAATCCCGGTTCAATTATTTCTCAACTTTTAAGCATCCAATCATCATATTGTCACATTTTAAAGATCACAAAACTCAATTGGTGTACCAGGTTTTAGAAAATCGACATCAACCACCATCAGTTATCAAAAATAAGATGAAAATGAAAAATCTTTTTGGATTTTCTAAAATTTATGTTAAAACACACCTAAAATCTTTTTGAGTTTTGTAATTTTTGACAGTAAAGTAAAATGCAAAAATGTAAATGAAAACTGTAAATGTTTTTGTGATTCCGGTAAAGGGATCATATCAGTTTATGAGAAATCTGATCACACCGTTGATCTTTTTGAAATTATTATCATTAAAGACAATGTGTGATCTAGCAATTGCTGATATTGTGATCCACATAAACTCACATGCAGACTTTTGTGCAGTGCTTTATACTGATACTGATATTTATAGGATAAACTCAATTGTCTGTGGTTCCCACGCACACGACATACTCCCGTATCAAGAAATAAATGCACAAAGACTCATTGTAAAGCGTGATTATGCTTTCGTTGTCTGTAATTGTACAAGATATAATGCATAGAGGTATACAGGTCAGCAAATTAATGCAGTAGAGTAACATATGCACTATACCAGGTTGAGGACTGATATTAATCATGATTTGCATCAATGATCAATACGATGTAATAGATAATCTTTGATTATCATATAACATGAAAAGTTCCTCAATTCGGTAACTTTAGGATTTGGCATATAGCTCTTTTATAAAGACACCCTGTCTGATCTAGGTCCGTAATGACTTACAGCAGAAGATCAGAGAGGCTATCCCCAGACAACTAATAACATAACGACCCTAAACCTCCGAGTTTTGTACAAATACCCTATCAAACGAAATTACGGTACTAAGACCATATGCCCATGAGGAGTTCATCCACACAACAAATCGTTTGATATGTATGTATCAGGCACGCAGTAATAGGTCTACGAAGCCTATCAGCACATCGCACAGACTCAGACACACGCCCTATATAGCATTACATTATTTAGAATGTGTCAGATCCCCACTGATATACTATCATTTCCCTTTATACTCCAGGAAATCATTTTAGAATTTTCTGATTTTTATAGATTTTCGAATTTAATGTTCCCAAGGATAAGCTGGAGCATTTCAAATATGTGACTGCCCAGATATCGTTTGTTCACAGAAATCTGACGGCATTAATCTAAGGGAAGAAGATATAGCAGTCAGCAAAGAAATTTTCTAAATTTTTATGAATTTTAAAATTTTTCAATGTTTTTGGTTTTTCGAAATTTTTCTGAAAAGCAGTAAAAATTTAAACTAAAAAAGTGATAGACTGAGGTGGTGATCAGTCCTGTTTTTCTTTAATACCATTAGCTTTTAAAAGGTAATCAAATCTGGATTTGTCAAAAGCTTTGGTAAAAAGATCTGCGCGTTGGTAATCAGTGTGGATTTTGACCATATCGATCAACTCTTTAGCATAACAATCACGGATAAAATGATATTTAATCCGGATATGTTTAGCCTTTGAGTGATTTACTAAGTCTTTTGTTAATGCGATAGCGGCCTCATTATCACAGTAAATAGGGGTTTTAAGAAATTGCAAACCGTAATCCACCATCTGTTGTTGGATCCAAAGAACCTGTGAGCAGCAGCTCGATGCTGAAACGTATTCTGCTTCACATGTGGATAGTGCAACTGCGGTTTGTTTCTTGCATTGCCAGGTCACGAGCCTGCTCCCCATAAACTGACATCCAGCCGTTGTGGATTTGCTGTCTTTGTCACAGCCGCCCCAATCTGCATCACTAAAAGCGATTAGGTCAAAATTATCATCATGAGGGTACCATAGTCCTTTTGATGGACAACCCTTCAGATATCTAAGGATATGCTTCACGGCTGCTAAATGACTTTGTTTCGGCTTCGATTGATAACGAGCACAAAGACATGTCGCGAACATTATATTAGGCCTAGACGCTGTTAGGTACATCAAAGATCCGATGATTGCTCTGAATGTAAATGGATCTGTCAGCTCCCCCTTAAGGTCAACTCCAATCCCGTGATTAGGTTGTATCGGGGTATCCATCGGCTTGGAATCGTCCATCTGGAACCGGCTCAAGACTTCAGATACGTATTTGGTTTGGTGAATAAAGATCCCCGTTGGTCTTTGCTCCACCTGCAAGCCTAGGAAAAACTGCATTTCCCCCATAGCGCTCATTTCGAACTTCTCCTGCATAACTTGTTCAAATTCCCTGCACAGAAGTTCGTTAGTAGACCCGAAAATAATGTCATCAACATAAATTTGTACTAGAAGCAAGTCATCTCCTGATCTTTTCGTAAACAGGGTGCAGTCAACCAATCCACGTTTGAATCCTTTCGAGAGAAGATACGTGCTCAGCTCCTCATACCATTGCCTCGGAGCTTGGTGCAAACCATACAGTGCTTTGTTTAAAACGTAAACCTTATCCCGGTGGATTGGGTCTTCAAAGCCCGGTGGTTGACCAACGTAAACTTCCTCTTTGACCACACCATAAAGAAAAGCGCTCTTTACATCCATCTGATACACCTTAAACTTTTTCCATGATGCAAACGCTAGAAACATGCGAATAGCCTCTAAGCGTGCAACCGGTGCATAGATTTCATTATAATCGATTCCTTCAACCTGATGGAAACCTTGAACCACCAAACGAGCTTTGTTTCGCACAGTGACTCCTCTATCATCTTTCTTGCACTTAAACACCCATTTAGTGCCTATCTTCTTCCTTCCAGGAGGTAAATCAGTCAGGGTCCATACACCAAGTTTCTGGAATTGTAATAACTCTTCCTGCATTGCTTCCACCCAGGCGTCATCCAAAAGAGCATCCTTGTATGTCCGCGGCTCGACCTGCGAAACATAACAAGCAAATGACCAGTCATTCTGAAAACCAGATTTCTGAATTTTGGCATATAAAGCAAGATTGCCAATGTTTTCTGGTGCTTGAGCATTCTTCAGTTGTCCTCTTGTCATCACACTGCTACCAGGATCACCAATAACTTGTTCAAGTGGGTGTATCCGATGTATCCGAGATTCCGGATAATCAGGTACTTGTACTCCCGTCTGAGTTGTCAAATTCTCTGTAGAATCCAGATCATTACCCACATTCGATGTTGAAGCATCAGTAGTAGATGGGTTCACTGGTGGTGTCACTGTAGCATTGTCCAGAATAGCTTCACTTGTTGCATCATCGTCTTCGTATTCTGATTCGGATGAATTAAGCGATGTAGAAGCTTCTTGGAACACCTCTTCTTCCAATACAGGAGCAGTGGCATCATTAGAAGCTGCTTGGGGGTTTACCGTGATCGGACGCACTAACGGTGAAGTTACAGCGTTTTCGACCTCGTAGTATAATCGAAGTACAGCTTCTTCAACCATGCTATCTAGATTGAATGATTCAAAGAAATCTTTGTAATCAAACATCCAATCTGGTCCTCCACCCTGTACATTTTGTGTATATCTTTGAACTTCGACATTAGCCCACTCCTCGACTTTTCTAGTTCTTTTGTTGAATACCCGTTTTAATGGGGTTGCATATCCAACAAAATAACCTTCTTCAGCCTTTGGTGCAAACTTTTCCGAAGGATTCAACATTGTACATGGGGCACCAAATGGTTCTAGATACTCAAGATTCGGCTTGCGACGGTTCAACAGCTCATAAGAAGTCTTGCCAAACTTCTTCACTGTCAAAACACGGTTAAGAGTATAGCATGCCGCGTAAATAGCTTCGTTCCAGAACATGACTGGAAGATTTGAATCCGCAAGCATAGTTCTCGCCGTCTCTATAAGAGTCCTGTTCTTTCTCTCTGCGACACCGTTCTGCTGGGGTGTGTACGGAGCACTATATTCATGATGAATTCCTTTGTTTGCACAAAGATCCTCCATCTGAGCATTTTTAAACTCCGTCCCATTGTCACTCCGGATTCTTTTGATCTTCAGACCATATAAATTCTCCAGACGTGTAAACAGAACCTTCAAGTTGTCAAAAGTGTCGCTTTTCTGATGCAAACACATTACCCATGAAAATCTAGAATAATCATCAGTCACCACAAGACAGTATAACTCTCCGGCATGACTTTTACGTCTGACTGGACCGAATAAATCCATATGCAAACGTTCAAGTGGCAGCTCAACAGAATTAACTTTCTTTGGTCTATGGGATTGTTTGTGCTGCTTGCCCTTCTTGCAACTGATACACTTGTCATTCAGATGGAAGTGTTTGACATTAACTCCCGTGACAAGTTCGTTCTTCACAAGCTGATTCATCTTTCTCAAATGGATGTGTCCCATTCTCCTATGCCACATAATGGATTCTTTTTCTGTAGCCTTGGAGAGGAAACACGTGACTTGGCCATGGGTGGTCATTGCTTTAGACATGTCGAGAATATACAAGTTGTTAACTCTCGGTGCCTTCAGCATCACCCACTCTTTTGGTAACTCAAACCCAGGTTTCAAGATATAACAGGATTTGTCATCAAAATACACTGAAAATTGTTTATCACAAATCTGACTAACACTGAGCAAATTATAGTCTATTTGTTTCACATAAGAAATCCGCTCAAATGTTACGACCCCATTGCTTACACTACCCTCCATAGTAATGTAGCCTCCCTTATTTCCAGCAAATGCCACATAACCTCCGTTAATGTTTTTGATGTCAAAGAGTAGCGCGAGGTCCCCTGTCATGTGACCAGAAGCTCCACTGTCAACAATCCATAGACTGCTAACAGGGCCAGCTGGAGCTCCCTGCACATTTAAAGTAGATCAATTAGGTCTTTCGGGGGACCCAAGCCTGTTTGGTCTTGGGTCTTTGAACAGGTTGTTTCAAAGAGTCTTTTGAATCACAAACAACTTGGGTTACTTCAACCCCTTTCTCCTTACTAACAACTTTCTCTTTCTCATTCTTCTTGCTCTGTGAAGTAGAGGCTCCTTCAGATTCCTTAGATGACCAAGATTGCTCAGATCTTTTCAAGATCCGAATCTGAGATTTTGAAGTCTTAGTCGGTTTCTTTACTTCTTCCTTAAAAGCAACCTTCTTGGTTACCTTCTCTGATTTAACAGAGACAGGTCCAACTGATTGTTTACCATTAGGTTTAGAAGTGACCTTTTTGGTATCAGCAGTTGAGTTCATCTGAGGTTTCTTACCAGATTTATCAGTGATCATCCGGTTGTGCTTATCATACGTCATCGGACGATTTTCCCCTTTGTTGTAAAAATTGTTTTGATTATAAAAATGTTGTTGGGGAAAATGCCGTCTCTGTTGATAGCCATAATTGTCAACCGGATACTCATGATATTGCCTCATTTCCACCTCGTGCCTTTTGTGTCATACATACGGGCAGGCGGCAAGTAAATGTCCCCGTTCCCCGCACTTATAACACGCACGGTATTCCTCGTAGTTTTCCTTGATCGGCGACTTGGAAAAACTAGCAATGGGATATCGATCGCCCATGCATTGTCTCCCTAAACTCTCAGGAGCTGGGTCCTTCGAGTAAGTCGGTTCAATAAAACTATTTTCTTTATGCACAGGCAAAACAAACTGTGTGACATTGACCTTTGCTTATTTTTCCGAATAAATTTTGTCTAAAATCTCTTGAGGAATGTCGTTGGTCCTTTCAAATTTTGGGAACCAAATCGTACTTTCCTGCCAGATCTTTTTGATTTTTGTGGAATTGACAAACTTAATCGGAAACTCATCATCAGATAAAATCTTATCGGAGCCTTGCATCCGATAGAAGATTTTGACAGGTTTATCACACACTTCATTGCTGACATCATTGTTTTTCTCAGATTTTAATTCATTTTTCTTCTCAACCGGTTTTACCACATTTTTCTCAGTTTTAATTTCAACTTTCTTTTCAACCGGTTTTCTCACGTTTTTCTCAACGTTTTTAACCTTTTCCTTTTCAAAACTTTTACCAACAAACTTATCATTTTTCTTACTCTCATGTTTGCGATGAGCATTTGCCATTGGATGAATTATCTGAGACGGTGAAACTGGCTCAGTAGTGATTATATGATTTTCCTCAGGGATATCACTATCACTTTCAACCGTCTCAGATGATTCATCTTCTTCATCTGAATCATCAGTAGCGACCACACCCTCACTATTTCCCAATACTGGTCTCACATCAGAATATGGATCCCCGACACTGGAAGTGTTAGGCTCATTTTCTGGTGTGGGATCAGGATGAATTAAAGTCTCCGGTGGTATTGCATGTAAAGTGTGATTCTCAAACAACACCGGAGATGGAACTGACTTATAGTTTGCACTATTCGTCTGGGAGGGTTCTTCAATGATATGATCAACTACGTATGCAATGTGCTTGTAACTTTCTAGTTTCTTGTTAACTTTTTCCGCAAAGCACTTGATGGTTGCCATTTCTAATTTAGTGTTTTCCATTTCATTGATGTAATTATTAATGGCAAGTTGTTTAATAGATAATGTCTTTTTCAATTCTGACACATCCTTTTTATAACCATCAAGAACTTTGTTGAAATCTTTTAAGTCCTTTTGATAAATATGACAGTTGAGTTTTGCACTCTCAAGTTGAACCTTGAGAAGCTTATTTTCATCAATTAGTTTTTCAAAATCAGCACACTTTTCACATTTAACACAAGATTGAGTTTCAGAACTTACCGACTTAGGAGGTTCTGTCATGGCCATTAGAGCAAAGTGAGCTTCCTTTCCTGCAAAAAATTTGGAGTAGTCAATCTTGGTGCATGCATCATCCACCATACATGACTTGCGAGTCATCAGGAAGTCAGCTTCAGCTAGCAGTTGGTCAATATCATCATCTAGTGAATTCACACTAGTCTCTGAATCAGATTCGCTCTCCATATCCGAGTAAGCTGAGTCATATTGATCTCCAACATCGGTGACAGAATCAAGAATCATCCCCGATCTCTTGTCTTCACCTTCAGCAATCACATCATCATTCACTTCTTCAATCTTCAACTCTGACACCTTTTCAATCACAACCTCTTCTTCTACTTCCTCATTCTCATCCAACTTCATCTGCTGTGCCACACACGCAACATTCCCAGCAGTGATTTCCTCTACCCCCAATTGCATACCAGTCCAGTCAAAACCTTCATCCTTTTGGATGACAAGTGCTTGGTTTTGAGTATCAGTTTGGTTTTGGTTTTGGTTTTGTGTGTTAGGTGTAGAAATAGGAACAATAGTTCGGTTTGGGTTTTGTTGAGGTTGGTTTTGTGTTGTGGATTGTCTGGTGTTGTTGTTTTGTTGACGGTTCTGGTAAGTGTTTTGATTTTGTGGTTGAAAGCTTGATATGTTTGGACTGTTGTAAGACACTTGATTCTGGTTTTGGTTTTGTCGGTTTTGGTATGAAGAATTGAAAGGATTTCGGTTACCTTGTTGTGCTGGTTGTGTGCACTCCCTTTTAAAATGTCCCTTTTCACCACAGTTAAAGCAAGTAACCTTTGCTTTGTTGAATCCGTATGTGGTATTGGGAGAAGTTGAGAGATCAGTCCTACCTGTCTTCTGAATGAAATCAGTGGCTCTCCTCATAATGCTTGCAAAAGCCCACTGAATGTCCATCAACTCCATTTCCTCTTTATCGATTTGAGCATAGTCCTCATTGGTAAGATTATTGTTACCAATTTGACTTGCTACCAAACCGTTGTAAGAAGCAACCATGGCAGATACTAGAGCAACATGCTGTTGAGCAATTTCAACAGTCACGTTGTTAAGGTTTGATGTCTCTAACACAATCGGGTTTTGACTTGATTGTGCTTGAGTAATCTGCATCTGGTTCACTTGAGGATATTGTTGTTGTTGTTGCTGTTGACTTGAAGTATAGCATGCAGCTTGTTGTAATGGTGAAAATGGTGGAATAAAGTTTTGTGTTTGATATGGTTGTTGTGTGTATGATGGTGTGTAGGATGAAGTTTGAGCAAGGTAGTTAATGGGTGCTTTTGTTGGTTCAACAATGTTAGACACACAAGCTATGTGAGGTGCAACATTAGATGTGGTGCTTGAAGCAGAAAGAGAGTTAGATGTTCCACTCACATATAAATCAGGATTCTGTGGAATCTGAGCTCTCTTAGCTTTTCTCTTTTCCTCCATCTCTTTATTTTCCAGCTTTTGGATGAACTCATTAATGGTCCAATACTGGTAAGCATCCTTCTCCTTTAACACTTCAATGTGTTGATTCCAATAGGGTGGTAATGCATCAGCAAATTTATCAACTAATTCCGTCATTGGAATGCTGATTTCATAGCTCGACAATTCAGTGAGCAAATGGCAGTACCTTGGAACCAATTCTTTTAGGGTCTCATTACCCATATAACTGAAGTTTTCAAACTCCTATCGAAGCTCCTCCATCCTAAGCTTCCTGGTCTTCTCATTTCCATCATGACGATTTCTCAGCACATCCCAAAGTTGTTTGGATGTAGTGCACGATCCAAACTGATGTAATAGATCAGTGTTGATCGCCTGAGATAGCTGAGAAAATGCTTTCTTCTCTATAGCAAACCTTTTCTTCTCGTCATCCGCCAAATTCTCCAAAGGGATTGGTTCTCCAGTATTCTCTAGAATAGGAGCAACGTAACCCTTCACAATCATTTGCCATGCTTCCGCTCCTTCAAGTCCTTGTCCCTCAACGTGAATCTTAAACTTCGTCTTCCAAGTGTTATACTCCTTCATGTCCATTAACTTCGGTGGACGATTGCCGCTTCCAGAAGATAGATCATGAATAAGAGTAGAAATAGCATTGGTCGTCTGGGAATGGACTGCTGCTGCTGCGACTCCCCAATAGTTATCAATCGGTTGTGGTACTGATTGAACAACTTGTTGTGGTGCCGAACTAGTCATAGCCATATAATTGATCGGCTGTGATGATTGACTAGTCTTTTGTGCCGCTACTGTCCACGGATCTTGAATCTGTTGTTGTTGTGGTGCTTGAGTTGGTCTAGGGGTTGTTGGAAAGTTCCACATTGTATCCTGCAAACAATCAAACAAACAAACACGAAACGATTAAAAATTTTTCAAAAACAGAATACTCCTTCGTATGAACGGAGGTGCGAATGAAAAAAAAATCTTCTCTTTCGACCGAATAATCTGATACGAATGTGGAAAACAAATATCAAATCTCCTTCGACCGCTTTAGTCTTCCTTCGACCGTTCTACTTTTCTCCTTCGACCGAACGATTATACGAATGAGACACAGTAGTACGAATGAAAAATATAAGCAATCAAAGTTCACTTTCGACCACTAAAATCACTCTTTCGACCACAAAAACACTCTTTCGACCTAATAGACTCCCACTTTCGACCGAATTCTCTCGTTCGACCCCTGTGATTTCAAAAACGGTTATTCTTTGAAAATCAGTTAGATTTGATCATGTTTATCAAAAGTTGATGGATTTTGATGATCTTTATCAGGTTTTGAATCGGATAAGATTTGGAACAACTTTAATAAAGTGAATTATCCAATTCAAACTCGAAATCAAGGTGAAATCAATCAAAAACACATTATTTCAGTTTGTTCACTTAAAACAGAAAATTTTTGATCAAATTTGGGTCAAAATCAACTGAGAAACTATCAATTTGTGGTTGTTTGATTCAGAATGGCTCTGATACCACTTTGTATGCGCGTGAAAGGATCGGTAAGCTACAAAGACAATCAAACAATTTAGTTTTGGGTGCGGAATCCCCAAAACCAGCACAAAATGATAACTAATCAGATAAACACACACAAATCATCATTTTCAAACATTTTCATTAATAATCAAACTTGAATACACGTAGAAAAGTAATTACAATCAAGGACTCGACGCAAAACAAGTTTATAAAAAGTTACAGAGAGAATTCAGAAAGTGGCGGGAAATAAATGACTCAAAGTTAGCTGCAAAAACTGAGTTTGCCTATTTATAGACTGCACATTCGCCCACTTTGTTCGTGCGAATGTGCAGGTTCGCCCACTTTGAATGGTCGAACCAAACTCCATAATAAACATTCTTCATTCGCCCAAAAAGCTTCCTTCGCACCCTTGAAAACTCTCCTTCGCACCATCAAAATCTTTCCTTCGCACCAACGACAGGAAACAAAACATATGATTTATCCAATCCAAAGCATTAGTCGCACATATGCACCTACAGCTAGTCGGTCGGAATTTCCCCTTGTACAACCCATATACAATTTTCTTTCTTTTCTAAAAATATTTCGTTGTGTTTTAGTTTTAAGAACTTTTGTTTTCGAGCCGAAACCGGTTATAGTATAGATTTTCAAAAATACTAGTTCGCTATAACCTTGGCTCTGATACCACTTCTGTCACACCACGCAAATGGCGGAAACACGTGGTGCAACGCTCAAAAGCATATCAAAGTCAAGATTAACACAAACTATATTTAATTAGAAAAGATCAATTCATTAGGATGTCAAAAAGAAGTACCTTGTTTCAAACATTACATAAAACAAGAAACATTAAGTTCCAACATGGGTGTTTCTGTTTATGTTCCAACCCGATGGTAACTATAGATGGAACCCCCAACCAGTGTCCGACATCCCAAATTCCACCGTACTAGCCGTATACCAACACTTAGTTACCTGAAAGATACGTTTAAAAAGACGTCAATATATAAAATATAACAACAACATTTTAACAACAAAAACATGTGCGGAACGAACACCAGCAGTGACCTTTGTAAAAGTCTCCTACAAACTATGACGAGCAATCCCTTGAGCCCATAACCAAACCAAGACTAATATTGCCCTGCGAGCTGTAGTTGTTTCTCAGTAAATAACAACTTAGTTCAGAATACGTGCACCCCAGGCATGCACAGTTGCATAATCGTCGATATCGATTAGGGGTGGGCCTTTTCAGGCACCAATAGCGCTATCCAAATACTCCTTCGGTTCTCGATTTCAACACACACACAACACACGAGTAAATGGTTACAATAGCGAGGACTCACCCCGAGTGGTGTATAAACAACAAAACCCAAGTACTCATCATGCCACTTATCACGTTTTAACTTTTGAAAACATTTTGTCATGTAAAACATTTGACATTTAAAAACATTTGACAAAACATATCTTTCCCCCAAACAAAAACAGTAAAAAGGGGCCGTGAAACTGAGAATACGTTTTAGGATTGTAATCTTGAACCGTGATCTCACGAATACCAACCGTAGGGTGCGGAATCCCCTCCGGTCATGCAAAATGATACATAAATAAATGTAATCGATCGTGATGAAAACAGATAGCGAATCACCGAGCAATTTCCATAACTTTACTCGTGCATTAGATCAAAATATCAACAATTACAGATCAAACCTAGACCTAATACAGAGAATATCAGACACACACACAAACCAGGGAAAAGCTCAAATGATAAACTCTATTTCAAAATAAATAACTTTTCCCTATTTATAAGCTTTCCACATTCGCCCCTTTCATGAGGTCGAACGTGTTCATTCGACCCCTCGTGGGTTCGAATGAAACCTTTTCTATCTTCCAATCTACATTCGATCTGTGTTGAGCTATATTCGACCCCCATGGGTTCGAATGTGTCTACTAATACTCAACATCTTCATAATCTTGGTCATTTTCTGATTTTCTGAACCTTCGACATAAAGTACCGGATCACTAGCTCGGGACATACATGAATAATGCACTTACAATCTCCCCTTGGACCTAGCTAGTGATGTACCAAATCAATAAGTTAACAATTCTTTAAGTCTTGATCTCATCATCTTGAACGACTTGAAAACTTTCCATCTACATGCACGTTTGTGTCGAAGTTCTTGTCTATCTCTGCAGTAAGCTTTGAAATCTCAGACAGACTCAAGAAATCTTGGATTTGTCTTTTCTTGGCCCAGAGATGAAGACAGAAATCTATCTTGGAATTCTTCGATCTTCAGTCATTTCTTTAACAACCTTTGACTAGTTTCTGTTGTTCTGGTGATCTTGATGTTCAGGTTTGGGTCTTGTTCAGTTACACACTTTGTCGATGAATCTTGAGGAGTGCACCTGTTGTGTTTGATTCTGCAGAAAAATTTACTAAAAAACTGCACAAACTACAACCAGTGTTAGACACGACAAAAATCTCGGAAGTACTCTTCACATTCCTTTTGACCCTCAATAGTTCTCCCCCTGAACTATTAAACATTTTTCATTTGCTCCAAAAACTTGAAACAAGTTAGTTGATCATACAAGTCTACTAATCTAGGTGCGGAATCCCTAGATCAGTTACAATATGATAGTTATCGAATCAAAACATGCAATTCACCTTTTCAATTTCCATTTCATTAATAAACATTTGATATAAACCTTACAATAGATGTTTACAATGAAATAACTAAGTTTCAGACTCTTCCTATTGACCTAGAGAGAATTCAGATGGAACTAGACAAACAAATGACAAAAGTTAATGTTAAAATGAAATTTCATCCTTATACAGACCTGCACATTTGCCCCCTGATAGGGTCGAATGTGCAGGTTTGACCTTAAAAGGCTCGAACAAACACATAAGCTACAATCTTCCACGTTCGTCTGAATTCCTCTACATTCGACCGTTAACTTCCACATTTGACCTTCCATATTTCCGCCTTCGCCCCTACAATTTCAACAAAACAACTTATAATGTACAATCCAATAGCATTAGTCGCAAAACGTGCATCAACAAACTCCCTCTCGACTATTGCTTGGATTGTTGTCGTTGGTAATCGAGCGTAATAAACTAGTAAGTCTACCTTAGCGAGTCATGCATATTACGTACTTAAATGGGTTAGTCGAGTCATTACGATGATTCTGGGAATCGGGATTCGTTACAATGATCCGCGTGATCATCGGGAGTCGGTCCATAACCATGTGTACAAGGATTGGTGATTTGTGGAATCACCGGGTTTAACACACACACACACAAGTCTCGAGTCTCGGGAATTGGCGAACGCACGTAAACGTGTTAGTTATCATGCATTATATGTTTGTAATCATTATGTGACTTGTCGGTATGCGAATACGTGGTTATATGTGTTAAAATAGTTTCTGAAACTGCAACAACTCTTCTTGCATCGCCTCAACCCAAGCATCATCCAATAGAGCGTCTTTGTATGTTCGCGGCTCCACTTGTGAAACATAACAAGCAAATGACCAATCATTCTGACAACCAGATTTTTGAACTTTTGCATATAAAGCTAAAGCGCTAAGATTTTCAGGTGAGTTTGCACTACGAAGTTGTCCTCTAGTCATAACAGTGCTTCTAGGATCACCAATAACTTGCTCGAGCAGTTGAATATGATGAATCCGAGATTCCGGATGATCAGGTACTTGAACTCCCGTTTGAGTAGTCAAATTTTCTGTCGAATCCAGATCATTACCTATGTTGGACGAAAAAGCAACATCTGGATTTGGGTTCACCGGTGGTGTCTCTGTAGCATGATCTAAAATAGCTTCACTGAAAATATCTTCATCATCTTCCGATTTTGAAGTATCAAGAGTATTCGAAGCTTCCTGTAAAACCTCTTCTTCAGCTGCAGGAACATTGGTATCATTAGAAGCTGCTGGAGGACTTACGGTGATCGGACGCACCAACGGTGAAGTCACTGCATTTTCACACTCGTAATAAAGTCTTAGAACAGCCTCTTCAACCAAGTTATCTGGAATGTATGATTCAAAGAAGTCTTTGTAATCAAACATCCAATCTGGACCGCTACCCTATACGTTTTGAGTATATCAGTGAACTTCAATGTTAGCCCACTCCTCTACCTGACGAGTTTGTTTGTTGAATACCCGTTTGAACGGGGTTGCATATCCAACAAAGAATCATTCTTTAGCTTTTAGTGCAAACTTCTCAGACGGATTTAGCATAGTACACGGTGCTCCAAATGGTTCTAGATACTCTAAATTCGGCTTTCGTCTGTTCAACAGTTCATAAGAAGTTTTGCAAAACTTCTTCACTGTTAACACACGATTCAATGTGTAACAAGCTGCGTAAATAGCTTCGTTCTAGAACATTACTGGAAGGTTAGAATCTGCAAGCATTGTTCTCGCCGTTTCAATTAGAGTCCTGTTTTTCCTTTCTGTGACACCGTTCTGTTGCGGGGTATACGGAGCACTGTATTCATGATGAATTCCTTTATTTTCACAATGAGCATCCATCTGTACATTTTTGAACTTCGTCCCTTTGTCACTCCGAATTCTTTTGATCTTCGATCCATAAACATTCTCCAACCGAGTGAACAGAACCTTCAAGTTGTTAAACGCGTCGCTTTTGTATTGCAAGCACATTACCCACGAGAATCCAGAGTAATTATCAGTAACCACAAGATAGTATAATTCTCCAGCATGACTTTTACGCTTGACAGGTCTAAAAAGGTCCATATGCAAACGCTCAAGTGGCATATCTACATAATTCACTTTCTCCGGTTTGTGGGACTGTTTGTGCTGCTTCCCCTTCTTGCAACTCACACACTTGTCATTGAGATGAAAATGTTTGACATTAACGCCTACAACAAGCTCATTTTTCACCAGATGATTCATTTTTCTGAGGTGAATGTGTCCCATCCTCCTATGCCACATAATAGATTCTTTCTCTGTAGCCTTTGATAGGAAACATGTAACTTGGCCCTGAGTTGTCATCTCTTTTGATATATCAAGAATGTACAGATTGTTCACTCTTGGTGCTTTCAGCATGATCCATTCCTTAGGAATAACAAAGCCGGGTTTGAGGATATAACAAGATTTGTCATTGAAGTGCACAGAAAACTGTTTGTCGCAGATTTGGCTGACACTCAACATATTATAGTCTATCTGTTTCACATATGAAATCTTTTTAAAACTAACAATCCCATTACTCACACTTCCCTCCAATGTGATATAACCTCCTTTATTTCCAGCAAACGCTACATATCCTCCATTGATGTTTCTGATATCGAATAGAAGCGTCAAATAACCTGTCATGTGACCAGAAGATCCGCTGTCGACAATCCAAAGGCTGCTAACAGGGCCAACTGAAGCTCCATGCACATATCAAGAAAATCATTAGTTCTTTCGGGGGACCCAAGCCTGTTTGGTCTTGGGTCTTTGAACATTTGATTTCGAAGATTCATTAACACAAACACTTGAATTTGAATCGACCTTTTTTTGATCAATCAAATTTTTCTCACTTTGAGATTTTTCATTGACTTTTGAGGTAGAAGCACCTGGAGAACCCACCGGTGACCAAGATTGTTCCGAACGTTTTAGATTCCCGATCTGAGATTTTGGAGTCTCAGTTGGTTTCTTTGTATCGTTCTTAAATGAAACCTTCTTAGTTACCTTCTTTGATTTAACAGAGACAGGTCCAACTGATGATTTAACATCAAGTTTTGGTTGTACCTTTTGTTTATCAACAGTTGTGTTCACCACTTGTTTCTTCAAAGATTTTTCCATAGTAATCCGGTTACGACGATCATAAGTAAATTGACGATTATCCCTCCTTTGAAAATAACGACTTTGATTGTAAAATGGTGCTGGTTGAGAGACAAAACGCCTTTGAGGATAACAATGATTGTCGACTGGACTTTTATATGTTTTCTTCATCTCAACTTCGTGCCTTTTATGCCTCACATATGGGCAGTGAGTAAGTAAATGCCCTCTCTCCCCGCACTTGAAACATTCACGGTATTCCTCAAAAACATTCTTAGCATTCGACTTAGCGTAGGTATTGATTGGATATTGGTCATTCACATATCTACGTCTCAAACTCTTAGGAGCTGGGTCCTTTGAGTAAGTCGGCTCAAGAAAACCATTAACCTTTTCTTTTGGTTTGATGAACTCAGTGACATGAACCTTAGGTTCTTTTGGAGCATCCAGATATATTTTCTTTAAAATTTCTGGAGGTACATCATTGGTCCCCTCATGTTTAGGAAACCAAATAGTACTCTCCTGCCAGATTTTCTCGATTTTTGAATAATTGGCAAATTTAATCGGATACTCCTCGTCAGAGATAATCTTATCGGATTCTTCCATCCGATAAAATACTTTGACGGGTTTGTCAACTGATTCATTTTTCTCAACCTTCTTTACATCACTAGTAACTAACTGATTCTTTCGATGCACATTAGCCTGAGGATGAGAATACTGAGAAGATGAAACTGGTTCATTTGTGATAATGTGATTTTCCACAGGAATATCACACTCTTTCTCAGGTTTCTCATCTTCAGTGTCTGAATCATCAGTCACTGCCGTCGCACCCTCATTACTCAATCCTAAAATTGGTCTCACATCGGAATGTGGATCTCCAACACTAGAAGTGTTAGATTCATTATCCGATGTAGAGTCAGATTTGATTGAACTCTCCAGTGTTATTGAGTGTAGATTGTGATTCTCAAATAACACTGGGGATGGAATAGCCTTGTAGTTTGCACTACTAGGTTGTGAGGGTTCTTCAATGATATGGTCAACCACATAAGCAATGTGTTTGTAACTTTCAAGCTTTTTGTTGACCTTTTCAGCAAAGCATTTGATGGTTGCCATTTCTAATTTTGTTTCTTCAAGTTCATTTATGTAACTGTTTATGGCAAGTTGTTTTAAAGAAAGAGTTTTCTTCAAATCAGAAATGTCCTTTTTATAACCATCAAGCACTTTATTGAACTCATGTGCTTCTTTGCGATAAGTTTGACAGTTGATTCTCGCACTCTCAAGTTGAACCTTGAGTTGCTTGTTTTCCTCTGTCAATCTATCACAAGTTCCACAATATTTATCACTATTCATATCTATAGTGGATTCAGAACTTACCTATTTCGGAGGGTCAGTTATAGCCATCAAAGCAAAATGCGCTTCCTTTCTAGTAAAGAACTTCGAGTAGTCAATCCGTGTGAAAGCGTCATCAACTATGCATGACTTCTGAGTCATTAGAAAATCAGCTTCAGCCAGGAGTTGATCAATATCACCGTCTAATGAATTGCCACTAGCTTCCGAATCTGTTTCACTCTCCGAATCAGAATATGTCGAATCACGCTCATCAGGAATATCAGTGACAGAATCAATGATCATTCCCGAAATCTGCTCATCTTGTGATTCTTCAACAAAAATATCAGCTTCATCTACCATTTCCTCAATCTTCACTTCAGAAACCTTCTCAATCTCCAAAACATCTTCAACTATCACCGACTCCTCTAAGTCAATCTTTTGAGCAACACAAGCTACATTCCCAGCAATAATCTCTTCAACACCCAGATGCATCCCACTCCAGTCAAAACCTTCATCCTTTTGTATCACCAAAGCCTGATTTTGGTTTTCGGTTTGTGTTTGGCTATTTGGTGTGGAAATAGGAATAATAGTTCTGGTTGGGTTATGTGGTGTTTGAGTTTGAGTCTAGTTTGGTGTAGTTGTTTGTCTAGAAGAGTTGTTTGGTGAGGTGTTCTGTTGGTTTTGGCAATTGTTTTGTGATTGATAGTTATGGTTATTTTGGTTTTGATAGGTTACTTGGTTCTGAGATTGACGGTTTTGGTAATTTGAGTTAAAAGGATTTCTATAACCTTGTTGAGATGGCTGAGTGCACTCCCTCTTGAAATGACCTTTACCACCACAATTAAAACAAGTAACTTTGGCTTTGTTGAAACCATATGTGGTGCTTGGTGATGTTGCCAAATCAGTCCTACCGGTCTTCTCAATAAACTCTGTCGCTCTTCTCATTACACTGGCGAACGCCCACTGAATATCAATAAGCTCCATCTCCTCCTTATCGATCTATGCATAATCGTCATTAGTCAGACAATTGTTTCCAATCTGACTCGCCACCAGTCCATTATAAGATGCAACCATTGCAGAAACCAACGCAATGTGTTGCTGAGCAACTTCAACTGTTACATTATCCATGTTGGAAGTTTCCAACACAATAGGACTTTGGCTAGAAGATGCTTGTGATGTGTTAGGAACATAAGATTGTTGTTGAGGGGTATTGGATGAATAACATGCGGTGGACATTTGAGGTTGTGGTTGTGGTGGAATGTAAGAATTTGTGGTGTAGTTTGGTGGATAAGTTGATGTTTGTGCAAGATAGTTAATGGGTTGTCTGGGTGGTTCAATAACACTTGACACACAAGCTATATGTGGCGCAACATTACCTGCCACACTTGAACTATTTACAGAAGTAGATGAAAAGGCATGATACAATTCCAGATTTTGTGGGAATTGTGATCTCCTAGCTTTCCTCTTCTCCTCCAACTCCTTGTTCTGTAACTTCTGAATCAACTCATTAGTAGTCCAATATTGATAAGCATCTTTCTCTTTCAGAACTTCAATGTGTTGATTCCAATACGGTGGTAGAGAATCAGCAAATTTATCCACCAACTCAGACATGGGAATCTTGATGTCATAATTTGACAATTCAGTCAAAAGATGGCAATATCTAGGAATCAATTCCTTCAAAGTCTCATTTCCCACATAGCTGAAGTTCTCAAATTCTTTTCTCAATTCCTCCATTCTCAACTTTCTGGTTTTCTCATTACTATCATGATGATTCTTCAACATATCCCAAAGCTGTTTGGAAGTTGTGCAAGATCCAAACTGATGTAGAAGATCTGTGTTAATAGCTTGAGATAGTTGGGAGAATGCCTTCTTCTCCACTGCAAACTTTTTCTTTTCATCCTCAGCTAAACTCTCCAGCGGAATTGGTTCACCTGTATTCTCCAAAACCGGTGTAACATAACCCTTAGCAATCACCTGCCATGCCTCGGCGCCTTCCAGTCCCATTCCTTCCAAGTGAATCTTGAACATTTTGTGCCATTGATTGTAATCCACCATCTCCATCAGCTTCGGTGGCCAGTTTCCACTACCTGAAGACAAATCATTTATTAGAGTAGAAATAGCATTAGAAGTTTGAGAGTGTACCGCTGCTGCGGCAACTCCCCAATAAGCATTCTTGGGTTGCTGTGGAGGTTGAGCAACATTCTGTGGAATCGAACTAGTCATCGCGAGGTAATTGATCGGCTGAGATGGTTGAGTATTCGTCTTTTGTGCAGCTACAGCCCAAGGATCCATGGTAACGTGTTGTTGCTGTGTAGTATTAGGCCTAGGTGTTGTTGGAAATCCCCACATATCGTTTATGAAGACCGAAATGCGAAACACTTAGAAAAATTATCAATCAGCTTCAACTTTTGACCCTTTTCAACAAATGGGGATTCGAATGTGGAAAATGTCCAAGTTCGACCCCTAAAACTGTCTTGAATGTAGAAAGTATAATCTCTGACTCACTTTCGACCGTATAAAACCCACTTTCAACCTCCCGTAAGGTCGAATGTACAAATACAACTCACATAGCTTCTAGGTTTGACCTAGAATAACCACTTTCGACCAGATAATCCTAGGTTCGACCTCAGAAAACTACACGTTCGACCATTCTCTCACATGTTCGACCCTGTTCATTTGAAAAACGGTTATTCTTTGAAAATCAGTTATTTTGATCCCAATTTTTCAAAAGTTGATGAAATTTGATGATGTTTTGCAGGTTTTGCTTCAGAATTGATTTGGAACAACTTTAATGAAGAGAATTCTTGATTTTATCCGTAAAATCTAGTCCGAATCAATCAATTATCACCAAAACTCATTGTTCATTCAAAATAGAAAAATTTTGATCAATTTTGGGTCCAAATCAGTTTAAAAACTATCAAATTGTAGTTGTATGATCCGTATAGGCTCTGATACCACTTTGTGGAGGATCGGTTTGACAAAAACAAGTTAGTTGATCATACAAGTCTACCAATCTAGGTGCGGAATCCCTAGATCAGTTACAATATGATAGTTACCAAATCAAAACACGCAATTCACCTTTTCAATTTCCATTTCATTAATAAACATTTGATATTAACCTTACAATAGATGTTTACAATGAAATAACTAAGTTTCAGACTCTTCCTATTGACCTAGAGAGAATTCAGATCGAGCTAGACAAACAAATGACAAAAAGTTAATGTTAAAATGAATTTTCATCCTTATATAGACCTGCACATTCGCCCCCCGATAGGGTCGAATGTGCAGGTTCGGCCCTTAAAAGGCTCGAACAAACACATAAGCTACAATCTTCCACGTTCGTCTGAATTCTTCTACATTCGACCATTAACTTCCACATTCGACCTTCCATATTTCCACCTTCGCCTCTACGATTTCAACAAAACAACTTATAATGTACAATCCAATAGCATTATTCGCAAAACGTGCATCAATAGAAACTCACCTTAATTTCCTTGCTTAGCTAGTAAACAAAGCCCGAAGCTTTGACCTACTTCCTCGTGCCCTAATTACCAACAAAGGACACCTTAAAAATCTATCATATATAGGCCTAGCTTATTCTCCGGTTATAAGATAGTTTATTCAACTATCTAGACTCGTGTGTACGAACCCGAGTCTTAAGTGTTTAACTCGACGAACCGATCGTGACTTATCATAATTCATGTGTTCACATACGACGTAGTACCCAAGTTGCGCACCTGTTACTACTCGTGTGTAACCAACCCATGTTGGACTAATACCACGAAACGTATAACCCATTCCGAGCCTTAGCTCGTCTCGTATTTCAGATAATTGTATTTGTCTTGTATAATAATATTTTGGAGAAACAGACTTTGAGAAAACATAAATATAGTTATTAAAATTGTTTGAGGATGTAGCAAGATTTATCATCAAAGAAAACCGTGAACTTCTTATCACAAATTTGGTTGACCCTCAACAGATTATAATCGATCTGTTTCACATAAGATATTCTTTCAAAACTCACAATCCAATTGCTAACACTCCCTTCCATTGTGATATAACCACCTTTGTTTCCTGCAAACGCCACATATCCACCATTGATATTCTTTATGTCAAATAGCAGCGTTAGATCTCCAGTCATGTGCCCAACAGCTCCACTGTCGACAATCCAAAAACTGCTAACAAGGCCAGCTGAAGCTCCCTGCACAAATTAAGAAAACAATTAGTCTTTCGGGGGACCCAAGCCTGTTTGGTCTTGGGTCTTTGAACGTTAGACTTCAAAGATTCATTTTCAGAAACATTTGGTTTTGAATCAATCTTTTTCTGATCATTCAAACTTTTCTCACTTTGAGTTTTGACATTAGCAGTTGATGTAGAAGCACCTGGAGAACCCACTGGTGACCAACACTGTTCTGAACGTTTAAGTATCCTACTCTGATATTTTTGTGTCTCAACAGGTTTCTTTGTATCGTTCGTAAATGAAACTTTATTGGTTACCTTTTCTGATTTAACAGAAATAGGTCCAAGTGATGACTTAACAGCAGGTTTTGGAAAAACCTTTTGTTTATCATTAGTTGAGTTCACCATTGGTTTATGCAGTTTCTTCTCCATAGCAATCCGGTTTCTATTATCATAGACAAATTGATGGTTTTCCCTCTTTTGAAAATAACGACTTTGATTATAAAATGGTGGTCTTTGAGGAACAAAATGTCTTTGTGGATATCTATGATTGTCAATTGGACTACTATAAGGCTGCTTTTTCTCAACTTCGTGCCTTTTGTGTCTCACATATGGGCAGTGAGCAAGTAAATTCCCTCTCTCCCCGCATTTGAAACATGTACGATATTCCTCAAACACATTTTTAGCATTCGGTTTCGCATATGAATTGATCGGGTATTGATCATCAACACATCTACGTCTTAAACTCATTGGAGCGGGTTCCATTGAGTAAGTCGGTTCAAAAAATGCGTTTGCCTTTTCTTTTGGCTTAATGAATTCAGTGACATGAACTTTTGGTTCCTTTGGAGTATCACAATATAGTTTCTTTAAAAGTTCAGGAGGAATATCATTGGCCCTTTCATGTTTAGGAAACCAATTGGTACTCTCCTGCCAAATTTTATCAATCTTTGAATAATTTGCAAATTTGATTGGATACTCCTCGTCAAATATTATCTTATCGGATCCTTCCATTTGATAGAAAACCTTGACGGGTTTTTCAACTGAATCATTTTTACCATTCTTGTTTACTGATTGATTCACTCTATGTGCATTTGCCCGAGGATGAGAAAACTGAGAAGGTAATATTGGTTCATTTGTAATTATGTGATTTTCCAAAGTAATATCACTACCTTCTTAGATTTCTTATCTTCAGTATCTGAATCATCAGTTACTGCAACTACCCCCTCATCATTCAATCCGAGTATCGGTCTTACATCAGAATGTGGATCTCCAACACTGGAAGTGTTAGATTCATTGTCTGATGAATAGTCCGATTTTACAGAACTCTCCGGTGTTACTGAGTTAAAATTGTGATTCTCAAATAACACTAGAGAAGGAACATATTTGTAGTTTGCACTACCGGATTGTGATGGTTCCTTAATTATGTGGTCAACAACATAAGCTATATGTTTATAGCTTTCCAACTTTTTATTGACCTTTTCAGCAAAACACTTGATAGTGGCCATTTCCAATTTTGTTTCTTCAAGTTCATTAATGTAATTGTTAATGGCAATTTTTTTTTAATGAAAGGGTTTTCTTTAGATCTGAAATGTCCTTTTTGTACCCTTCAAGTGTTTTATTGAATTCATGTGCATCCTTGCGATAAGATTGATTGTTGATTTTAGCACTCTCAAGATGAACCTTGAGTTGCTTGTTTTCCTCAGTCAATCTATCACAAGTACCACAGTATTTATCACTATTCATATCAATTGTAGAGTCAGAACTTACCGATTTGGGTGGATCTGTCATAGCCATCAGTGCAAAATGAGCCTCCTTCCTAGCAAAGAACTTCGAATAATCAATCTTTGTGAAGGCATCATCCACAATGCACGATTTCCTCGTCATCAGAAAGTCTGCTTCGGCTAATAATTGATCAATCTCATCATCCAATGAATTAATGCTTGCTTCTGAGTCAGCTTCACTTTCCAAATCAGAATAGACAGATTCAGGCTCATTAGGAACTTCAGCAACAAAATCAATGATAGTTCGAGAAACCTTCTCATCAGTTGTAGCTTCAACTTTCTCAGCAACAGAAACCTGAGAGTCATCAACTATCTCCTCAATCACCACCTCAGATACTTTCTCAGATTCCAAAACATCTTCAGCTATCACCGACTCCTCTAAATCCATCTCCTTCGCAAAACATGCTGCATTTCCACTCGTAATCTCCTCAACTCCCAATTGCATTGAGGTCCAATCATAACCCTTATCCTTCTGAATCACCAACACCTGATTCTGGTTCTCGTTTTGAGGTTGACTATTTGGTGTAGAAATAGGAATAATGGTTCTGGTTAGGTTAGTTGGAGTTTGAGTTTGAGTTTGAGTTTGAGTTTGAGTTTGGTTGGGTGTAGATGTTTGTCTAGTAGAGGTATTTTGAGAGGTGTTTTGTCAGTTTTGGAAATTGTTTTGTTGTGGATAGTTGTTGTTGTTTTGGCTTTGATAGGTAACCTGGTTTTGTGACAGACGGTTTTGATAGTTGGAATTAAAAGGGTTTCGGTTACCTTGCTGCATCGGTTGAGTACACTCTCTTTTGAAGTGACCTCGAGTACCACAACTAAAACATGTTACCTTGGCTTTGTTGAAGCCATAAGTGGTATTTGGTGAGGTAGCAAGATCAGCTCTGCCGGTTTTCTCAATAAATTATGTAGCCCTTCTCATCACGCTTGCAAATGCCCATTGAATATCTATCAATTCCATCTCTTCCTTATCAATTTGGGCATAATCTTCATTGGTCAGATTATTATTCCCAATCTGACTCGCCACAAGTCCATTATAGGAAGCAACCATTGCTGAAACTAAAGGAACATGTTGTTGGGCTACTTTGTAACATCCGGCCCCACTCACCACCAATATTGTCCGCTTTGCCCCAATGGGTTGCCCATCCAGAGCTCACGGATTTGTTTTTGGTCGCCCCGGTGGAGACTTCCCAGGAGGTCACCCATCCTGATACTACTCCTACCTGAGCACGCTTAACTGTGGAGTTCTCCTCTCATCCACTAACATTAAGCCCAAAACGCGTTGGTGATTTAAGAGGCTTTGGATTACTTATGAACCAAGGATCTCTCCTGGCCACGACCGATGTGGGATTTGCCTAGGGTGTCATACAAAGGTCCATGTTAATCTCCCAGAAATCAGTACTGTTACAATCACCCCCCTTAGGGACTCATCGTCCTCGATGAGGTTTGCCCCACCATCCCGAACGGCACAGGAGTGGCTCTGATACCATTTGTAACATCCGACCCCACTCACAGATGTGACACCCCGCATTTTCAGGTTCCTACTTTAACTAAACTCTAGTTAACTTGCATGTGCATACGTGACTAAACACTTGACTAGGGTTAGTTAGGAAGGTCTTCCTATATGTTATAGGGTAATAACATATGTTATGTGATAATAACATATGTTACATTATAATAAGTAAAGTTATCATCACAATGCACACACGAGTCCTGTATCCCAAACGTTGGTGATTTGTCTAGCATACATGATAATGTGTACAATTGAAATATGATGAACATGAAGTAACATGTTTATGTGAATTATGTGTTTATGTGAATTACTGCTTAACTGATAGTTAGTACGTAAACCATGCAAATTACGTGCACTCTATGATTAATATGTTATGAGATGATAAAAACAATGATTTTTAAGTAAGTTAGGGTGGTTAATATTATCGGGTCCGGTATTGGGCTAAAACATGATTAACGGGTCCGGTTAGTAGACTAAAAGGCCCTAATACCCAATTACTTGGGCAACAAGCCAAATCCCCTTATAATTATTGATGAAAAATAAAATAAAACCCTAACCCTAACCCACCCTTGCGCCGTGAATACCCCCCCCCCCCACACACACACTCAATTTTCAATAAACATCAATCTTAATCATCTCTTCAAGCTAGTTTGGGTGAAATCTCTAGGCTTGGAGGACTCTTGCATGGAAAGGTATAATTTTCACATGTTTTATAATGATTTATAATGCTTGAAAAGTTTAAAAATCATAGAGTATACATATATATAAAAATCGCATACATGTGTTAGTGGGAGTTCTTCAATGTTCATGGTGATTTGATGATGATGATTGTTGTTAGTAATCATAATTAGGGTTTTTGTATGATAATATATGTGCTTGATCATGATAATATGGATTATGCACGTGTTAGAGATTTTTATGCATAATTAGGGTTTATGAATAACTTGGGGTGCAAGTTTCAGTTTTCTAACAGATTTGTTAGGGTGTTTTGTAGGGTCTGTATTGTGATGTTAAATTGGTTGTTTTGATCGATTCATTGCATGAATGGATTGTACATGGTCTTAGCTTTTTAGAATGTGAAAAATCATCTGATTTGGATGTCGTTTGATATGTTTTTGGAATTTTATTTGATTAAAGGTCATATCAGAATTTCGGAGTTATAAATTGGGTCAACTTTAAACGGGTATAACTCAAGTTTTACAAACAATTAAGTTATGAAATTTGGACAGTAGGTCAATATTGGAAAAACTTGGCTTTTCCAAGTGGATTCACCTCGTTTGGGTGAACACACAATTTTTGGAAATTTTTCTACTAAACTGACTTGTTGTGGAAATGTTATGGACATGGCTGTGTTGTACGAATTTTAATAATTTTTGTGTTTGGTTTCGAGACAAAAAAAATATGGGTTATCATATGAATATTAATGAATATTCAGTAAAAAGTTTGGAATTTAATTAATTCGTTAAGTATTTTAAATAATTCATCTCTCACAGCGCACAATCTGCCTTAAAAATGCAGATTTTGTAAGGGATGTTTACGTGACTATTTGGAGTATTATATGGTATGTATTTGACATGAACTTGTATGAATACTTATATGAGATGTGTATGAGGTATAAAACTGATAATAATCAATATGATCACCAACGGGATACGTAGGACTTACTTGTGCATGTAGAGTCATTAGGTGTCACTATACGGTTTGAACTTCGAAAGTCTTGAACAAACGAGTTGTATGGTGTGTTGGTTATGCACATATACTCACCTAGTGACATTTGTAATAGGGAGTCGGTAGCTCATTACTGTTTGAGGAATTTGGATTATTCACGTGCGACCTAAGGTGAGTTTCACTACTCTTTTCTCAAAAGCATGCGTCTCGGGTTGAGACAACGTACTTAACTTTTTCTAGTCCGGGTTGGGACTACTATTTTCTAGTCCGGTTTGGGACTACTTACACATCCCAGGTTGGGATGCTATGGATCCTTGTGTGGGGTCGGTTTTTGCTAGTTCACAAACTGTGTCCTTGATAAATTAAACCAACTCTATCATCTGTAAGTCCTTCACATACCGAATGGGTTGCGGGTTATGGCAAGCAGGTTATTAGTTGATAGCGCTATTCGGTCTTACAAACCTCACACCGGCTCGGGGAGTGCGGGAGTGAACTATAACTTAACAGATTTTATCATTGTTGATAGGCAGTGATGTAAGGCATGTGGCTCACATTTGTGGCTACACGTACATCAGCAGTTCGGTATATCGGTGTTAGTTATCATGAATGGGTTAGCTACCCTTGACATACGATGAACTAGTGTTTACACGGTTCTTGGAACCAACTCAATTACTTGTTTACGTGGTTTTGGAAACCAGCGCAGTTACATACTCATTTACTTTACTTAGTGAACTCACCAACATTGTTTGTTGACCCACGATTTACATGCTTTTGCAGGTAGTTAGCTTCCGGTGCCAGGATTAGAAAGCACTGCACACTTCACTGCATTTGGGGTCTTGGGCATACACCTAAATTACATATTATGCTTTTACATTTTCTTTCATATGGTTTTAATTTGGGCGCGTTGTTTTACGCATGGTTTTTTTTAAAAGGTTTAAATTTGGTTTACGCTTCCGCAACTTAACTAAACTTGGTTTTTGAAAACGAACTAAATGGTTTGGGCATTTAGAGTTCGTTCATATGACTTATGGCTATGGGATCTTGGTATGTCATGCGCCTCGCGGTATAAACCCCGCAGTGGAAATTTGAGGGTGTGACATACTTCCACAGTCACAATATTCATGTTGGAAGTTTCCAACACGACTGGACTTTGGCTGGTTGAAGCTTGTGTCATTGGTGGAACATATGATTGTTGTTGAGGTATGTTCATGTTTGATGTGTAACATGCGGCAGACATTTGAGGTGGAGGTGGAATGTAAGAATTTGTGGTATAGTTTAGTGGATAGGTTGATGTTTGTGCAAGATAGTTGATTGGGTTTCTTGGTGGTTCAACAACATTAGACACACAAGCTATATGTGGTGCAACATTTCATCCCACACTTGAACTGGACATAGATGAGGATGAATTAGCGTGATACAATTCCTGATTTTGTGGGAACTATGATCGTTTTGTTTTTCTCTTCTCCTCTAGCTCCTTGTTTTCCAACATTTGAATGAGCTCATTGATTGTCCAATACTGCTATACATCTTTTTCTTTCAAGACTTCAATGTGTTGAATCCAATATGGTGGTAGTGAATCAGCAAACTTGTCTACCAACTCAGGCATTGGAATCTTGATATCATAGTTTGACAACTCGGTTAACAGATGACAATATCTCGGAATAAGCTCCTTTAGAGTTTCATTCCCGACATAGCTAAAGTTTTCAAACTCTTTCTTTAGCTCTTCCACCCTTAATCTTCTTGTTTTCTCGTTACCATCATGTCTGTTCTTCAACATATCCAATAGCTGTTTAGATGTAGTACACAATCCAAACTGATGTAGTAGATCTGTAGTCAAAGCTTGAGATAGTTATGAGAAAGCTTTCTTCTCTACTGCAAACTTTTTCTTCTCATCTTCAGATAAACCTTCAGGTGGAATAGGTTCTCCTGAATTCTCAAGACACGGAGCAGCATACCCATGCCCTCAAGATGAATCTTGAACTTCTTTTGCAATTGGTTGTATTATGCCATTTCCATCAACTTCGGAGGACGATTTCCACTACCTGAACATAAATCATTGATTAGTGTATGTGCTAAAGGATCGACAAATCTACAAAGACATGATCAAATAAGTTTGATTTAGGTGCGGAAACCCTAAACCAATCACAAAATGATAATCAATCAGATCAAAACAAACAAATCATCATTCAAAGATTTTCTCATTAATAAACAACTCAATTACACGTTAATTTGATCAAAACATTAAAGACACGACGTGAATTAAGCTTAACAAAACAACTCTAGGGAGACACTGAAAATGGAGGGAACAAAAATGACTGAATTACATTCAAAAAATGAGCTCGACCTATTTATGGGCCTGCACATTCGCCCATCACTAAGGTGCGAATGTGCAAGTTCGACCAAACCAACCGGACGAACCAAGCAATATATAACATTCTAAATCTACATTCACCTCCTGTCTCTCCTTCGTATATACTTTCTCCTTCGCACCTATCCATTTCTTCCTTCGCCCACAATTTCACTCCTTCCCCCAAACGACAATCATCATTTACATGTGTTTATTGTAAATCGAAAGCATTAGTCGCATAAATGCATCTACAAACTCCCCCTCGACTATTGCTTGGATTGTTTAAGCCTTCGTTCTTCATCCATCGTTTTGTTCATCAGCTTTATCCTCAAAAGTTTCTTTTCTTCCAACGTCATCACCTTCTCAAATACTTGCTTCGGCTTTTTCTTCTTCGCTTCAGGAACCTCTTGAGCTTTAACAAACTTGCCGAGCTTCTTATCATAGTTGCATCCGGCGTTGATATCATGAGCAAAACACAAAAATACCACACGCTGGTATTTACTAGCTTGTTCAGCATCCTTCACATCGCTGAAAATAGGATTGTAATACAACATTATGATGTCCTCATGTGAGCAATTCACCAACCACATGGGATCAAAAATGTGTATTTTCTTGAAACTCTTTTCACCATCCTTCAAAACTATCACAGCTTCTGCAATCTTCCAATTGTAGTACCACCAGATAAAGTCTTTAGCAAAATGTTGAGGAATCTGCAGCAGTGGAATATGCCTCAACACTTTTGGTGGTTTGTACTTTAAAGTCACCTTGGGCAAACCGGTAATATCATCAATGGTTTTCTTGTGAACAATCCTTTTTGGATACTGAGGTTCAAAAAGATTCCATTTCGTCCTGCTTTCTCTAGCCATCTTATCAGCAAAGTAGGCAATCTGATCATTTGTCGTTCCAGTCATCTTGTGACGACAAATATCACGAATGGCCCAGTATGGGAGAGTCTTCAAATCATGAAATCTATCAAAGTATAGTATCCCCTTTTCCCACTTCACTACAACACACTTCAATTGCTTTATAAATTTCCAACCCAACGCTTTTCCTTTGAACATATCGTTGTGGAATTTATAAAAGCTACCCTGAATCTCAGATTTAGGACGATTAGCCTCTTTCTCTTTTAATTCCCTCAGTAACTCTTTCAAGCTATCGGATTGTCTGATATGCGGTTTATCATGCCCTCTGAACACTTCATCAACAAACATATTGCTCTTCTCTTTTGCAAGTCTCTCGGCTTCCTTTAACAACTCATTAGTGAAAGGAGTAAATCCAGAATCCTTGTCTCTCTTAAAATATTCTGGATACTCTTCACTAGTCAATCTTCTGTGACACCCCGCATTTTCAGGTTAAATACTTTTACTGAACTCTAGTTAACTTACATGTTCATACATGGCTAGATACTTAACTAGGGTTCGTTAAGTAGGTTTAACATATGTTAGAAGATGTTAACATATGTTATAAGTAGGAAAATCCTTGTTAAACACACACATGAGTCCTGTATCCCAAACGTTGGTGAATTATGTGACATACATAGCAATAATATATACAATTGAATTATGGTGAACATGAAGTACGTGCTTATGTGAATTACATGTTTTCTTGAATGATCGCCTAACTGAAAGGTAATGCGTAGATTATGCAAATTACGTGCACAACATGAGTAATATGCTATGTAATAATAAAAACAATGGTTTTTATACAATTTAGAATGGTTAATAATATTGGGTCCGGTATTGGGCTAGAACATGGTTAACGGGTCAAGTTAATGGACTAGAAGGGCCCTAATACCAATTGCTTGGGAAACAAGCAAAGCCCTCTTATAATTAGGAGGCAAGGAAAAGATAAAACCCTACCCCTTTCCCTTCCCCTTGCGCCGTGCGAACCACCCCCACCCCCTCTCTCTTTGTTTTCAAGCAATCAAGTAATCCTTCACCTAATCAAGCTAGTTCGGGTTTGATTTCAAGGCTCTAGGGAGTTTAATCCTTCGCAAGGTATACGTTCTTATGATTTTTGATGAATTATAATGATTGAAAAACTTTAAAAACCCTAAAAATAATATATGTAGAATCGCATGTATGTATGTGTAGGAGTTCTTGGATGTTCTTGATGATTTGATGATGATTGTTATTAGTAGCCATGATTAGGGTTTTCACATGATAACATATGTGTTTTCCTATGATTAATATGGTGTTTAATCAGTACTATAGGTGTTATGCATGTATTAGGGATGTTCATGAAAAATTAGGGTTTGTAGATTACTTGGGATGCAAGTTTAAGATTCTGGCAGATTCGGTTGAACGTTTTGTAGGGGCTGTAATGGGTTGGTAAATTGATTGTTTTGATGATTTCTTTGCATGATTGTAATGTACAAGGTCTTAGATTCTCATAATGGGCAAAACCATCGAATTTGGACATCGTTTGAGTCATTTTTGGAATTTTAATTGATTAAGGGTCATATCAGATTTTCGGATTTGTAAATTGGGCTAACTTTAAATGGTCATAACTTGAGATTTACAAGGAGTTAGGTTATGAAATTTTCACAGTAGGTCAATACTGGAAAAATAGAGCTTTTCCAAGTGGATTCATCTCGTTTGGATGAATACACAATTTTTGAGAATTTCCCTACTAAACTGACCTGTTGAGGAAACTTTCTGGACATAGCTGTGTTGTACGAATTTTCATAATTTTTGTGTTTGGAATTAAGACAAACAAAAAATTTGTATTGTCGAGTGAATCCCAAATAAAATTCAGTAAAAATTTGGGACTCTAATTCATTCGTTAAGTATTTTAAATAAATTGTTTTTCACAGCGCACAATCTGTCCTAAAAACGCAGATTGTGTACGGGGTCTTTAAGTGACTATTTAGAGTTCTATGTGGTATGTAATTGACATGTACTTGTGTGGAAACTTGTATGAGATGTATTTGATGTATTAAACTGATAATAATTTCTATGATCACCAACAGGATACGTAGGACATACTTGAGCATGTAGAGTCATTAGGTGTCACTACACGGTTTTGAACTTTTAAAAGTCTCGGATAAACGAGTTACATGGTGTGTTGGTTACGCACGTATAATCACCTAGTGACATTTGTAATAGGGAGTCGGTAGCACGTTACTATTCGTGGAATTTGGATTTTCACTTGCGACCTAAGGTGAGTTTCACTACTCTTTTTCTCAAAAGCATGCGTCTCAGGTATGAGACACTTTACTTAACATTTTCTAGTCCGGTTTGGGACTACTCACACATCCCGGGTTGGGATGCCATGGATCCTTATGAGGGTCGGTTACTTTACTAGTTCGCAATTGTGTCCTTGATAAACTAAACCATTTCTATCAATTGTAAGTCCTCACGTACCGAATGAGTTGCCAGGGTTGGCAAGTGGGTTATTAGTTGATAGCGCTATTAGGTCTTACAAACCTCACACCGGCTCGGGGAGCGCGGGCGTGAACTATAACTTAACGAAACATTATCATTGTGGATAGACAATGATGTCAGGCATACGACACACTTATGTGGCTACACGTACATAGCAGTTCGGTATATTCGGTTAGTTATCATGAATGGGTTAGCTACCCTTGGCATGCGATGAATTAGTGGTTACACGGTGCGGGGCACCAACATAACTTACTTACTTACGTGGTTTTGAAAACCAGCGCTTTTACATATCAAATTACTTTACTTTGTGAACTCACCAACTTTATGTTGACACACGATAGCATGCTTTTGCAGGTCTCTAGGTTCGGAGCACAATAGGACATGCATCATTGTGTCATGGGATTTGAACATTATTTAACTTATACTTTACTTTGCATTCAACGGTTTTATTTTGGGCGCGTTGTTTTGCGCATGAACTTAAATGGTTATGTTTGAATTACGCTTCCGCAACTTAACTGAACTTTTTGGTAAACACTAAATGTGAATTTTCATTAACGAACTAAATGGTTTGGGCATTTAGAGTCGTTCTTATGACTTATGGCTATGGGATCCTGGTATGTCACGCGCCTCGCGGTATAAACCCCGCAGTGGAAATTTGAGGGTGTGATATCTTCAACTTCTATATCCTCGAAACCAGGTATGTCACGATCATCAAAATGATCTCCAGCTTCCTTTTCAGGTAGATCAGGAATCTGGTTATCAGCTAACAGTTCTTCTACCGTTTTTCCAACCTGTTTCGCTAAACCTTCAAAAATTTCTTTAGACATTGCCGCCGAGACTTCACCATCTTCCAAATCTGGATAATCATACTCTAATTCAAACACCCTGTCACGAGATTCAAAGATCTCAGAAAATCTGCTGGTCATGTCAATCGTCCAGACTCGATCAGTAAGCATCTGGCGATACATCTGTTTATCATCTTCAGACATAGACTTCAGCTTTTCATTCCAAAAGATCGTATCATCATCCACTGATCCTCCAGGGGCTTTTGAACTAGATTCTCCTTCTTTTCCAGATTCTCTCTTCTCATACTTATATTTGTCTGTATCGTCATCATCATCAAATGCAGAGCTGCTATCATCACCAGAACCATCATTCGAACCATCATCATCATCATCATCATCATCATCATCATCATCCTTCTTCTTTTTAGGAGCTTTACCAGCATCTTCATCAAGATCTTCATCATCCTCCTCATCATCATCAGATAGTTCAAAATCAACCTGCTCCTCTTCTAGCTCTTTATCTTCTTCACCTTCTTTTAGCTGAGGAGCTCGAGAGTATAAATCTTTAATTAGATTATCCATGTTTTTATTACTCTCTTTTAGCTTCTTATTTTCTCCCTTCAAAGCTATAATCCGTCTGGTGTTCCTTTGCTCATGTTTCAACAGCTTCTTATTATCCTTCTGCAACTTTTTGATCTTTTTTTTCAATTCCTCATTATTCTCATGTGATGTAACCACTACATCCAACATCTTTGAGTCGTTTTGTCTCAATTGGGCAATCTTAGTCTGCTGCTTGTTTATTAAGTTCATCATTTTAGCAAGTCTCCGGTTAACAGTGTTCATCACATCACTATCTACTGTAACCTTTTTGGTGGAAACTTCAGCAACCTCTGGCAGTTTACCCTTCTTCATCTTCTTCAGTACGTTATCTAATGCTTCGTTAAAGGCATCAACAGGTATATCAGCTCCCTGTTTAGTACTTGAAGTATATGTGGTTTTCTTCTTCTTTGAGGCTGGAGCAGCAACTGGTGATTTCGAACTAGAAGCAGGTGGCAACTTCTTTCCTGCTATCAATATTTCAATCTCTCTAGCTCTTTTCTCTGCGGGCTTTTCAACCTTTTCTTTCTTCTTGAATTGGGGTTTCTTTGGTTTCTCCCCCTAAACTGGCGAACCAGGAAAGTCTCCTGCTCCCAGACCTAAACCCTCATCCTCTTCATCCAATCGAATAGGGCTATTCATTCTCTGTTCCTCTACCGATCTATTCAGACTGGCAGACTCACCAGCCACAGTGGCCTTGGGCGTGGTAGTCTTTACCGTTTCAGTCTCAGAATCCCAGTGTTCATCTTCCTGTGTCTCATCAGAATCAACTGACGCTTCATCAACAATGTGTAATCCTTTCTTAGCCATGGTCTTATTCCTTCTTGACACTTTTTTCTTAGCAGGCTCAGGAACAACATCTATCCTTATCTCTTTCTCTTTCCCTTTTCCACTTTTTGCTCCCACATTAACAACCTGTCGCTTTCGCTTTGCATCTGGATCAACAGGATGTAATGGATTGTCTTCCTCTGAATCACTGTTAGCATGTCTCACTAGACCTTTACCCGGATCCTCATAGTCAATCCTCGCCAAATGTCCAAATAAACGTCTAACAGGTGGACGTTCATTCAATGACAAGCCTTTATAAGCTTTCATTCTTGCCAGTGTATTGATGGACATATGTTCTTGAACTACAATGTGTTTCGGATCTCTCTTCAACTCTTTATATTTGTGATCAAAAACCATCTGAAGGAATCGAGGATACAACAAAAACTTCAGATCCCTTGTGCCTCTGACAGGTTCCAACAGATGTTCCATCAGCATCCTTGATACATTGAACGGTTTGTTCAATACCAGTGCTACCATCATTGAGCTAATACTCTTTCTCAACAGATCATAACCTCCAGCAGCTGAACCAAAGACGTGAATCATCACATGCGCCAAGTACTTGAATTGTGGACACAGCTTTCCCTTGTGCAACGAGCCATCAGTAATCGGCCCGTTGTATTTCATCCTTAGAAAGCACTTTCTCTGTTCCATAAAGCTAAGCTATCTGGGATCAGTCTTTTCGTCTTGAAGATTCAAAGCTTCCCTGATATCCTTCTCTGAAACGATGACCAATTTTTCTTGTATCTTGCTCACCAAAGACGATTCACCCTCCCAGAAATCCATCTTAGCTTCCGTCCAAAACTCTTGTATCATGTCTCGATAGATAATAGCAGGTGTAGCAATTGCGTCTATCACCCGACTTCTCTTCAGAAAATTTATAATCTCTGTGAACTCTGTATGCTTCTTAACGTCCCCAAGATATGCACAACAGTTGTGCGCATTCTCGAACGGTTTCTCCTGTTCAGACATGGCTAATATAGCATTCTCTGTGATCTATTCTTTTCCTTTCTTGGCAGCTTGTGAAGATGATCCAGCTTGTTCAGTAGGTTTCTCCTGTTCAGACATGGCTAATACTACAAAAAGATAACAAGTAAACATGTTAAAAATCGACAAAATATTCAAAGTTTGAAAATTTGGTAATTAAATTGTTCATTCGCCCAAACAGAGGTGCGAATGAGAAATTAAGGGTACGAATGTGAAATTATAAAGGTACGAATGTAAAAGTTTTTGTCAAAAAGTTTCATTCGACCGTTTTAACTTCATTTGCCCAGACAAACATCTCCTTCGCCCAAACTATGCACATTCGACCATTCGAAATGGGCGAAAGAGTCTTGTCTGCAATTCAAATTTCAATTTGAAATGTATTGATTCTGAACATGTCTTTCTGATTTGATTTGCTAGTATAAGCACCGATTAAGGTTTTTAAACCAACAATTTTATCTATCATTCATTTTATCATTGTTTTCAGATTAAAATTAGAGTTTATACATTCATCATAATCGACTGAACAATCTGATGGATTAAAACCTCTAATTTTTGTTTCTTCTCCCCCTAAAACAATGATACAATGAATCCTAAGCACCAATTAAATCAATTAACATGGTTTATATCAGTTTTAAAGGTCTAGGGCTCGAAACAGAAAAGTAGCGAGTAATCCTTGAATATGAAGTGTTAACCTGTAACAAATAGCGCAAAATGATCAGTATTCAATGGCGAACACAATGATATGGGACAAAACAACAGGGCAACAAGTGGACTTTAGAGTGAAAATTTTGAAAAATTTTGATAAGGGGTCGAATGAGACAGATCAGGTATATATATACATGCTCCTTCGCCCAATTACACCGGTCGAATGAGAAGCTTTTGGCTCCTTCGACCCTATTTAAAGGTTCGAATGTGTAGGTTGTTCAAGAACACTCTCATTCGCCCAATGTAAACTATACAAAAGAGCAACAAAATTTCCACGTTCGACCAAACGAATGGGCGAACGAAAACTGGAACTTTTGACAAATTTTCCAAATCTCAAAATTGAGTCCCGTTCCAATTATTTTTCAACTTTTAAGCATCCAACATTCATATTTTCACATTTAAAAGATTACAAAGCTCAATTGGTGTATCAAGTTTCAGAAAATCGTAATCAACCACCATCAGTTATCAAAACTAAGATAGAAATGCAAAATCTTTTTGGATTTTCTAAAGTTTATGTTAAAACACACCTAAAATCTTTTTGAGTTTTGTAATATTTTGACGAGAAATGTAAAATGCGGAAAAGTAAAGATAAAATAGTAAAAATTTTGGGATTTCCGGTAAAGGGATCATATCAGTTATTGAGAAATCTGATCACACCGTTGATCTTTTGATTATTATCATTAAAGACAATATGTGATCTGGCAACTGCTGATATTGTGATCCACATAAACACACATGCAGACTTTTGTGCAGTGCTTTAGACTGATACGATTATGTATAGTATAAACATAATTGTCTGTGGTTCCCACGCACACGACATACTCCCGTATCAAGAAGTAAATATACAAAGACTCATTGTAAAGCGTGATTATGCTTTTGTCGTCTGTAATTTACAAGGTATAATGCACAGAGGTATACAGGTCAGCAAATTAATGCAGCAAAGTAACATGTGCACTTTACCAGGTTTAGGACAGTGATTAATACGATGTAATAGATAATCTTTGATCATCATAAAACATAGAAAGTTCCTCAATTCGGTAACTTTAGGTTTTGGCATAAAGCTCTTTTATAAAGACACCCTATCTGATCTAGGTTCGTAATGACTTACAGCAGAAGATCAGAGAGGCTATCCCCAGACAACTAATAACATAACGACCCTAAACCTCCGAGTTTTGTACAAATACCATATCAAACGAAATTACGGTACTAAGACCATATGCCAATGAGGAGTTCATCCACACAACAATTCGTTTGATATGTATGTATTAGTCACGCAGTAATAGGTCTACGAAGCCTATCAGCACATCGCACAGACTCAAACACATGCCCTATATAGCATTACATTTCTTAGAATGTGTCAGATCCCCACTGATGTACTATCATTTCCCCTTTTTCTCCAGGAAATCATTTTTGATTTTTCTGATTTTTATAAATTTTTGAATTTACTGATCCCAAGGATAAGCTGGAGCATTTCAAATATGTGACTGCCTAGATATCGTTTGTTCACAGAAATCTGACGGCATTAATCTAAGGGAAGAAGATATAGCAGTCAACAAAGAAATTTTCTAATTTTTATGATTTTTGAAATTTTTCAATGTTTTTGGATTTTTGTATTTTCAGGAAAACAATAAAAACTAAACTAAAAAGTGATAGACTGAGGTGGTGATCAGTCTTGTTTTTCTTTAATACCATTAGCTTTCAAAAGATATTCAAATCTTGATTTATCAAAAGCTTTGGTAAAAAGGTCTGCGCGTTGATAATCAGTGTGGATTTTGACCATATCGATCAACTCTTTAGCATAAAAATCACGGATAAAATGATATTTAATCCGGATATGTTTAGCCTTTGAGTGATTTACTAAGTCTTTAGTTAATGCGATTGCGGCTTCATTATCACAGTGAATAGGAGTTTTAAGAAATTGCAAACCGTAGTCCACCATCTGCTGTTGTATCCAAAGAACCTGTGAGCAGCAGCTCGATGCTGAAACGTATTCTGCTTCACATGTGGATAGTGCAACTGCGGTCTGTTTCTTGCATTGCCTGGTCACGAGCCTGCTCCCCATAAACTGGCATCCAGCCGTTGTGGATTTGCTGTCTTTGTCACAGCCGCCCCAATCTGCATCACTAAAAGCGATTAGGTCAAAATTATCATCATGAGGGTACCAAAGTCCTTTTGATGGACAACCCTTCAGATATCTAAGGATACGCTTGACAGCTGCAAGATGACTTTGTTTCGGCTTCGACTGATATCGTGCACAAAGACATGTTGCAAACATTATATCCGGTCTAGACGCAGTGAGATACATCAGAGATCCGACGATTGCTCTGTATGTAAATGGATCAGTCAGCTCCCCCTTGGCATCAACTCCAATCCCGTGATTAGGTTGTATCGGGGTATCCATTGGCTTCGAATCTTCCATCTGGAATGGGCTCAAGACTTCAGAAACGTATTTGGTCTGGTGAATAAAGATCCCCGTTGGTCTTTGCTCCACCTGCAAGCCTAGGAAAAACTGCATTTCTCCCATTGCGCTCATCTCGAACTTTTCATGCATAACTTTTTCAAATTCCCTACACAGAAGTTCGTTAGTAGACCCGAATATAATATCATCAACATAAATTTGCACAAGAAGCAAGTCATCTCCTGCTCGTTTCGTGAACAGTGTGCAGTCTACCAATCCGCGTTTGAATCCTTTCGAGAGAAGATACGTGCTCAGCTCCTCATACCATTGTCTCGGAGCTTGGTGCAACCCGTAAAGAGCTTTGTTTAAAACATAGACCTTATCCCGGTGAATAGGGTCCTCAAAGCCTGGTGGTTGACCTACGTAAACTTCCTCTTTGACCACACCGTAAAGAAATGCACTCTTTACGTCCATCTGATACACCTTGAATTTCTTCCAGGATGCAAATGCGAGAAACATTCGTACAGCTTCCAAGCGTGCAACAGGTGCATAGATTTCATTGTAGTCGATTCCCTCAACTTGATGAAAACCTTGTACAACCAAACGAGCTTTGTTTCTCACTATAACTCCTCTATCATCCTTTTTACACTTAAAAACCCATTTGGTTCCTATCTTTTTTCTACCCGGGGGCAAATCTGTCAGCGTCCAAACTCCAAGTTTCTGAAATTGCAACAACTCTTCTTGAATCGCTTCCACCCAAGCATCATCCAAAAGAGCTTCCTTGTACGTCCGCGGCTCGACCTGCGAAACATAACAAGCGAAAGACCAGTCATTTTGAAAACCAGATTTTTGTATTTTGGCATATAAAGCAAGATTGCCAATATTCTCTGGTGCATGAGCATTCCTCAATTGCCCTCTTGTCATAACACTGCTACCAGGATCACCAATAACCTGTTCAAGCGGGTGAATTCGATGTATCCGAGATTCCGGATAATCAGGTACTTGCACTCCCGTTTGAGTAGTCAATTTCTCTGTAGAAACCATATCATTACCCACATTTGATGATGAAGCACCATTTAGATTTGGGTTCACTGGTGGTGTCACTGTAGCATTGTCCAGAATAGCTTCACTTGTAGCATCATCGTCTTCATCTTCTGATTCCGATGAATTAAGCGTTGTTGAAGCTTCTTGGAACACTTCTTCTTCCATCACAGGAGCAGTGGCATCATTAGAAGCTGCTTGAGGATTCACGGTGATCGGACGCACTAACGGTGAAGTCACTGCGTTTTCGACCTCGTAATATAAACGGAGTACAGCTTCTTCAACCATGCTATCTAGGTTGAATGATTCAAGGAAATCTTTGTAATCAAACATCCAGTCTGGACCACTTCCCTGTACATTCTGAGTGTATCTTTGTACTTCGACGTTAGCCCACTCCTCGACTTTTCTAGTTCTTTTGTTGAATACCCGTTTGAGCAGGGTTGCATATCCAACAAAATAGCCTTCTTCCGCCTTTGGTGCGAACTTCTTAGAAGGATTAAGCATTGTACACGGAGCTCCAAACGGTTCTAGATACTCTAGATTCGGCTTTCGTCGGTTCAACAACTCATAAGAAGTTTTGCCAAACATCTTCACTGTTAAAACACGATTAAGAGTAAAACATGCTGCGTAAATTGCTTCGTTCCAGAACATTACTGGAAGATTTGTGTCCGCAAGCATTGTTCTCGCCGTTTCGATAAGAGTCCTGTTTTTACGTTCGGCGACACCGTTCTGTTGGGGTGTGTACGGAGCACTGTATTCGTGATGAATTCCTTTGTTTTCACAAAGATCATCCATCTAAGCATTCTTGAACTCCGTCCCATTATCACTCCTGATTCTTTTCATCTTTAGACCATAGATATTCTCTAGACGAGTGAACAGAACTTTCAGGTTGTCAAACGTGTCGCTTTTCTGGTGTAAGCACATAACCCATGAGAATCTTGAGTAATCATCAGTCACCACAAGACAGTACAATTCCCCAGCATGACTTTTACGCTTGACCGGACCAAATAAATCCATGTGCAAACGCTCAAGCGGTAGTTCAACGGAATTGACTTTCTTTGGTCTATGGGTTTGTTTTTGCTGCTTACCCTTTTTACAACTAATACACTTGTCATTCAAATGAAAATGTTTCACATTAACGCCTGTGACAAGTTCATTTTTCACCAACTGGTTCATCTTTCTCAAATGAATGTGTCCCATTCTCCTATGCCACATGATTGATTCTTTTTCTGTAGCCTTGGAGAGGAAACACGTGACTTGGCCATGGGTGGTCATAGCTTTGGACATATCGAGAATATACAAATTGTTTACTCTCGGTGCCTTTAGCATCACCCACTCTTTTGGAAGTTCAAAACCCGGTTTCAGGATGTAGCAAGATTTGTCGTCAAAATAAACAGAGAATTGTTTATCACAGATTTGGCTGACACTGAGTAGATTGTAATCTATCTGCTTCACATAAGATATCCGCTCAAATGTCAGTACTCCATTGCTAACACTACCCTCCATCGTAATGTAGCCTCCTTTATTTCCCGCAAATGCTACGTAACCTCCATTTATATTCTTGATATCAAAAAGTAGCGTGAGATCCCCTGTCATGTGTCTAGAAGCTCCACTGTCAACAATCCAGAGGCTGCTAACAGGGCCAGCTGGAGCTCCCTGCACATATCAAGTAGAAAAGTTAGATTTTTCGGGGGACCCAAGCCTGTTTGGTCTTGGGTCTTTGAACAGATTGTTTCAAAGAATCATTTTTCTCACAAACATCTTGGGTTTTATCAACCTTTTTCTTTTCACACTCATCTTTCCCTTTTTCAGATTTCACATTCTGTTAAGTTGAAGCACCCTCAGAACCCTTTGATGACCAAGACTGTTCAGATCTTTTCAAGATCCGGATCTGAGACTTTGAAATCTCAGCCGGTTTCTTTACTTCGTCCTTGAATGTTACCTTCTTGGTTACCTTCTCTGATTTAACAGAGACAGGTCCAACTGCTGGTTTGACATTAGGTTTAGCAAGAACCTTTTTATTTTTAGCAGTTGTGTTCACCAATGGTTTCTTCACTGGTTTCTCAGTGGCTATTCGGTTGCGTTTATCATAAGTCATCGGACGATTTTCCCTCCTTTTGAAATAGTTGTTTTGGTTATAAAAAGGTGCTTGTTGAGGGAAAAACCGTCTTTGTGGATAACTGTAATTATCAACCGGATAGTCATATCTTTGCTTCATCTCCACCTCGTGCCTCTTGTGTCGATCCAAACTGATGCAGCAAGTCAGTGTTGATTGCCTGAGATAATTGAGAAAACGCCTTTTTCTCGATCGCGAACTTCTTCTTCTCATCATCACTCAAGTTCTCCAATGGTATAGGTTCACCAGTGTTCTCCAAAATAGGAGCAACATAACCTTTCACTATCATCTGCCATGCCTCGACTCCCTCTAAGCCTTGTCCCTCCACATGTATCTTGAACTTGGTCTTCCACGTGTTATAGTCAATTATATCCATGAGCTTTGGTGGACGAGTTCCACTGCCTGATGATAGATCATGAATGAGTGTAGATATGGCACTGGTCGTCTATGAGTGAACGGCAGCTGCTGCTACTCCCCAATAGTCGCCAATTGGTTGCTGTAGTGGTTGCACAACTTGCTGAGGAATAGAACTAGTCATAGCCATGTAGTTGATTGGCTGAGATGGTTGACTAGACTTCTGGGCTGCAACTGTCCATGGATCTCTGGTTGTTTGCTGCTGTGGTGCTGGATTAGGTCTTGGTGTAGTTGGAAAGTTCCACATCTTAACCTTCTGCAAATGTTCAAACACGAAAAGATTAGAAAAATTTTAAAACAGATTCTACCTCCGCACTTGTAACACCCCAACCGATGGCGGAAACATCGGGGTGCCACGTATTGATGATTGTTTTCAGTAGCACATGGTATAATATAAATTTTAAATAATTTATTCAAACATAATATCCAAAATGTGAAATAATGTCTAAGAATTCAAATACATAACATCCAAATAATAACTTCAAAAACTTCAAATAAACTTCAAGATAAATCCTCATGCTATCTCAAGCCTCAGCTTCATTGTTACCTGAAACATGTTAATTTTGAAAGTATTTTTGGGTCAACATAAGTTGGTGAGAATTACATAGGTTTTTGATGATAAAATGAATAAAATGTTATGCAATCCATGTGTCATGTTAATCTAGCCCATATGTGAGAAACATATTAGAAATAAATCGAGTGCATAATCAACCCTGCTGACTGTTATAAAATAATACATACCATACACTTATGGTCCCAATGAATAATGTTATGCGATAACAAACACCCACGTAACCTTTGTAGGAGGCACGTATCCGGGTGGGATTGTCAGTCCAATAGATCTATCAATGTATACCGTCGGCTGATCAATGTTAATGATTATGCTAGAATGTGCTTACTCTAATCATGTTCAAGACAATATGCAACATAGAAAACACACAAACACATTGATGATTGAATTGCAATGAAAAGTGTTATAACATGTTTCACCCCAAAAGTGGTGATAAAAGGGGCTATGTAAACTCACCTTAGCAGATGTTAACTTGTTGAAAAAGATATGATAATTGTGTTGCCCAAAGTGATTCCAAATATTACCCTATAATGAGGTAAATAAGTCTAAGTCTATATAAACTAATATGTGCATTCTAGGGTTTCGATTTGGGGATAATCAATTGTTAAATTTAATTTAAAAATGTTAATTAAATAAAGAAAATTGGATAATAAATGAAAAATAGTCTTTTTATAAAGTTTGAATTTTGAATGAGTCCAATAAAGTGTTTGAAGCAATAAAATAATTTTTATAAAATTATTTCATTTAAAATAGATTTTTAAATCTATTTATTTATAAATAGTCAATTATTAACTTTAATATTCAAAAATACTAAAATTAAAGAAATTTTATTTTAAAAATCATAATTCTGTTCTAAATGATTAAAAATAATTTGTGTAAAATTTTGGTGCAAAAATGATGAAAATTGGATTTATTATGAATTAAATATGATTAAATCTTACAAAAATTGATTAAAAATAATAAATAAATGATTTTACTGAATTAAAAATTGTTTCAGTAAAGTTTAACTTTGTAAAAAGTTAGGATAATTTTTGTGGAATTTAATAAAACTGTTTTGATATAATAATGGATTTTTATAAATATAATAGTATAAAAATGATTTAATTATTATAATTATTAAATAAAAGAATTTCTGGAAAATAAAAATTGTAAATAAATCTTTTATATCAGATTAACTAATAATAATTTTTTTAGAATTTATAAAAGAGTTTTGGTATTTTAAAAAGAATTTATAAGATTAAAAGGATTTATATATATATATAATTATTTAATGGTTAAAAAAAGAAAAGAAAGGAAAAAGGTGCAAAACCCGGTCAGTGCCGGGACTCGAACCCGGGTGACCATTGTGGAAGCCAAGCGTCTCAACCACCTGGCCTAGGCCGGTGGTTGTGATGACTTCTGGCTTTAATTAATTAAATACAATATGCCAAATCAGTATTATCCCCAATTTGAATCGCGATGAACCCTAGCTTAACAATCAGACGATTCAGGCAACTATAGCCCAATTAATGTTAGGGCTATAGTTGCTTGGATGCCGATGAATGAAACCAAACAATAAAATTAGACTCACAGTGTGGTGATGATGATTATTATCGGGTCAAAGGGAAAAGTCAACCACGAGCAATTAACCCAATTACAGAGAGAATCAGAGAGGAATAGGGATTGAGAGAGAGGTATGAGCGAGTTGTCAAGGTCCAGGAAGCCTCAATTTATACTAATAGATTAGGGTTAGGGTTAATTGGATTGTTGACTTTCCTTATTGTATTACGCGGCCAAATTGAACATTAGGGCAACGATTGCCGTGTAATATGTGTGCAATTGTGTTGTAATGGGCCGGATATAGCACGATCTTACCAATTATACATCAATTACGCGTTATTACGACGGATTGCACAACAAGGAATCCCACAGTTGACTTTTATTGTCAACTGTGAGGATTTTAATTCGTGTATAAGTTTAATGTGAGCCCGGATTTATCACAAACAGAAGGCCAGCCCAGCTGGTTGGGCTCGTGTGTTTGTTTGGACCGGCCTTGGCGCGGGTTCGAATCCCGGCCAAGGCAAACATTTTTTTTGATTTACTTTCACATTCACACACATATATATAACAATATACATATCATTAGGGTTCCATATTAACGACAAAAAAAATAATAAATGCGACGAAAATAATAATTGCGAGGGTAAATATGAAACTTGACGTTTTATTAAATGTCGGTGCGTAACGTACAAGTATTAAATGCGTAATGTTACAGTCTCCCCTACTTTTAGGAACTTCGTCCCGAAGTTGGAGTTGGAGAGTCTGGCGGAAAAAGATGCGGATACTTCGACTTCATCTGGTCTTTACGCTCCCAAGTGAACTCTGGGCCTCGTTTAGATTCCCAACGAACCTTAACGATCGGAATACGACTGCGCTTGAGTTTCTTGACTCCAGTGTCAACAATCTCGACGGGTTTCTCGATAATGTGCATGCTTTCATCGATTTGCACATCCTCAAGAGGAACATGAAGGTTCTCATCTGCTAAGCATTTCTTGAGGTTCGAAACATGGAAGGTCGGATGAACATTGCTTAGCTCGGGTGGAAGCTCAAGTCTGTAAGCCACTTTCCCAACTCTGTCAAGAATTTTGAAGGGGCCTACGTATCGAGGAGCTAGTTTTCCCTTTCTACCGAAACGAATAACTCCTTTCCAAGGGGATACCTTAAGTAGCACAAGGTCCCCAACTTGAAATTCCAAGGGTTTACGACGTTTATCAGCATAACTCTTTTGGCGACTTCGAGCCTTGAGAAGATTATCCTGAATAAGCTGGATTTTGTCTGTTGTTTCCTGGATTAGTTCGGGTCCAGTAATGCGAGCTTCACCAACCTCGGTCCAACAGACAGGAGAACGACATTTCCGACCATAGAGTGCCTCAAAAGGAGCCATGTTAATGCTGGCGTGAAAACTGTTGTTGTATGAAAACTCAACCAAAGGAAGATGAGAATCCCATGCGCCACCAAAATCGATGACACACGCCCTGAGCATGTCCTCAAGTGTCTGGATGGTTCGTTCAGTCTGACCATCCGTTTGAGGGTGATAAGCAGTGCTCAGGTTCAACTTAGTACCCAAAGCTTTTTGTAGAGATTCCCAAAAGTGAGAGGTGAAACGACCGTCGCGATCAGAAATAATGTCCAAAGGTATACCGTGTCGACATACGATTTCACTTACGTACATCCTTGCCAACCTTTCCACAGAATACTTCTCACGAATAGGTAGGAAGTGAGCGGACTTGGTCAAACGATCGACGATTACCCAAATACTGTCAAAACCTTTGGGTGTGCGAGGGAGTTTGGTGATGAAATCCATAGCTATGCTCTCCCATTTCCAGACAGGAATCTCTGGTTGTTCAAGCATACCAGATGGTCGTTGATGTTCAGCCTTAACCTTGGAACAAGTGAGGCATTTTGCGACGAATAGAGCAATGTCTTTCTTCATACCAGGCCACCAATAAGAATAACGAAGATCTTGGTACATCTTGTCAGCTCCAGGATGAATAGAATAACGAGACTTATGAGCCTCGTTCATGAGAAAAGTACGAAGATCATCACGGTCGGGAATCCACAGTCGATTAAGAAAATAAAGGAGACCATCGGGTTTGGTTTCAAGTTGAGTCTCAGCACCACAAGACATTTCATCGTACATGTTACCTTGGGTGACTGAGGTGTGTTGAGCCTGGAGGATGCGATCTTGGAGATCGGTACGAACTCTCACACATTGGAGTTTGACACGCTCTTTACGACTAAGTGCGTCAGCCACAACATTCGCTTTGCCAGGATGGTAGCGAATTTCGCAATCATAGTCGTTAAGTAATTCAACCCAACGTCGTTGCCTCATGTTAAGATTCTTTTGGTCGAAGACATGTTGGAGACTTTTGTGGTCCGTGAACACCACACATTTGGTCCCATAGAGATAATGTCTCCAAATCTTGAGTGCAAGACAACAGCGCCCAATTCCAGATCATGGGTGGTATAATTTTTCTCGTGAATCTTGAGTTGTCGAGACGCATAAGCGATAACCTTTCCTCGTTGCATGAGAACACAACCGAGACCTTGGTTCGATGCATCACAGTAGACCACGAAATCATCATTACCATCAGGTAGAGATAAGACAGGAGCTTCACAAAGTTTCAGCTTAAGAGTTTCAAATGCTTCCTCTTGCTTAGGTCCCCACTCATAGGGTTTACCCTTGTGAGTTAAGGTAGTGAGAGGAACAGCGATCTTGGAGAAATTGGCGATGAATCGACGATAATAACCAGCCAACCCAAGAAAAGAACGGACTTCCGTTGGAGTGGTAGGAACACTCCAATCCTTTACAGCTTCAATCTTTGCAGGATCAACATGAATTCCGTTCATATCAATGACATGTCCCAAAAATTGAACTTCCTTAAGCCAAAATTCACATTTGGAGAACTTGGCGTACAGTTGTTCTTTCTTTAGGAGACTCAAGATAGAGTGAAGATGTTGCTCGTGATCGGATTTTGATTTAGAGTAAATCAAAATATCATCAATGAAAACGATCACGAATTTGTCGAGATAGGGTCTACAAACCCGATTCATCAGATCCATAAATACCGCGGGAGCATTGGTCAAACCGAAAGGCATAACCATGAATTCATAGTGACCGTAGCGAGTGCGAAAAGCTGTCTTGGGAATATCTTCATCGTGGACTCTAAGCTGATGATAACCAGAACGGAGATCAATCTTCGAGAAGTGGGTTGCTCCTTGAAGTTGATCGAAGAGATCGTCAATCCTAGGGAGTGGATAACGATTCTTGATGGTGAGTTTGTTGAGTTCACGGTAGTCAATACACATCCGAAGAGAACCATCTTTCTTTTTAACGAATAAGACAGGGGCTCCCCATGGAGAAGAACTAGGGCGAATGAACCCTTTATCAGAAAGTTCCTGTAATTGACTAGCAAGTTCTTGCATCTCAGAGGGTGCAAGACGATAAGGAGCTTTAGCAATAGGATTAGCACCAGGAACAAGATCAATACGAAACTCCACTTGTCGGGCAGGAGGCAAACCAGGTAAATCCTCTGGAAAGACTTCAGGATAGTCTCGAATAATAGGAATGTCTTGGACACTCTTGCCTTTGTCCTTCTTCTCTATCACGTTAGCTAAGAAGGCTGTATACCCCTTTCGTAAGTACTTTTGGGCAGTAGTACAAGACATAAGCTTAAGCTCACCACAGGGTTTCTCACCATAGATCTTCAAGATCTCACCAGATTCGAGAGGAATGCGTATGACTTTCTCGAAGCACAGAATTTCGGCACGATGAGTTGACAACCAGTCCATGCCTACTATAACATCAAAACTACCAAGATGCATAAGATCGATAGGGAAGGTATGATCATCGAGATTCAACAAGCAGTTACGAATAATAGAACCGATCGAAATAGACTTCCCGTTAGCTACCTCTACCACAAAAGGGTCTTCTAGATTAGTGTGGGGTAAGTTAAGTAAAGGTTCAAACTTCAGTGACACGAATGACTTATCAGCTCCTGAATCAAATAATATGGATGCATAGTGATTATTAATGAGAAACGTACCATTCACCACTTCATTGTTGTCACGAGCCTGGTTAGCGTTGAGATTGTAGGCGCGACCTCGAGCACCTTGGTTCTGATTGCGGTTCTGGTTTTGGTTTTGGTTCTGGTTCTGGTTTTGGTTACGGTTACGGTTAGGGCAGTTGTTGATGTAGTGATTAGGGTTACCACACTCGTAGCATTGACCACGAGTAGGCCTGTTGTTTTGTTGGTTTTGGTTGGGAGCTGGGTTGTTGTTGTCTTGGGCAGCAGGAGATCGACAGACGTTCACCAGGTGACCATATCGTTGACACTTAGTACAGAATCGACATGGCACCTGTGTGGGATGGTGATACTTGCAAGTGTTGCACAGAGGGTGAGGTCCGGTGTATGGTTTCTTGGCTGGGTTTTGGGCAGCAGGTGGAGTAGCAGCAATCATATAGTTTCTAGCCTTGCGCTTCTTGTTGCTTGAGGTCTCAGGCTTGACTTCAATTGCAGGCTGTGGAGTATCTTTGGCAACAGTCTTCTTAGAGCCCTTGCGAACCAGAGTACCATTCTTCACATGATTATCAGTAAGAGTGGCCGCTAGACGTTTGGCCTCTTCCAGAGTTGCAGGATTTCTACCCCAAACAGTGTCCTGGATTTGCATGGGCAGACCACCGATGTACTTCTCGATGGCTACCGGCAGAGGAGTAACCTTGTGTGGCAACAATAAGCTAAGCTCATGAAAACGGGTGTTGTAGGCAAGATTTTCCCCACTATCTTGAGCCAAGGTGTGAAACTCATCCTCAAGCTTTTTGACTTCATTGCGAGGACAGAACTCCTCCTTCATGATCTCTTTGACCTGGTCCCAAGTCATAGCAAGAGCAACTTCGGCCCCACGAGTACGCTTTTCTTCATTCCACCATGTGAGTGCTCGTTTATGGAGAACACTCATGGCGTAACGAACCTTGAAATTGTTGGGGCACTCACTGTTGATGAAGGTATTTTCAATACCCTCAAACCATTGGAGAAGTCCAGTAGCTCCTTCCTCACCGCTGAACTTTGGAGGGTTACAAGAGTTGAAGTGCTTGAGGGTGCAAGCTTGGGGTCCATTTCCATTACCATTGCCATTGCCATTCCCGTTCCCGTTGTTGTGACCATTCCCATTCAATTGGATGACCTGAGCAAGCAAGTTGGGAACCAGAGTTGCGATTTGCTGCGCCATTTGTTGAGAAATGATCGCAGCCAGTTGAGCATCGACCCCATTGTTGTTGTGGTTAGGAGCTTGGTCATGGTTGTGGTTATGGTTATCACTACCTTCTGCGGGGTTCTCACCATTGCTGTTGCGAGTGCTGCGACGAGGAGGCATGATCTGTAATAGACACAATGAAATGAATGAGAGTTCATATAAGGAATGTAATCATTTATTCATTAATTAAAACGAATAAACGAAAACGTTGACTTATCAAAGATTCTAAATTCTAATAACATATGAAGACATGCTTTAGCCTATAAGTGAACACTCATCCCGAGAATTCCCAGGTAGGCATCCGGGTCCCTCGTCTGATTGGGATATATGCGCAATGCCAGCCTAGACAGAAGACTCAGAATACAGGCGTTCACCCTTCCAGATTGCACGTGTTCGTTATTAAAATCTAGAACTTCGACGAGATCTCAAGGGGGTTCAGGTTAAACCTGAGGATTTTGTCCTATAAATCTAATGGTGGATCAGGATTGCAGCAGACAATTAAGAGTAGTCACATGTAGGTTTAAGGCATAGGATAAGGATAGGATTAGGGAAGCAATTAGGGTTACAAGTAGGAGAAGCAAGTACTGTTTTAGTCCCTAAGGTTATAGTCTAGATTATTTCTAATAACCTAATTCCCTATAACCAAGGCTCTGATACCAATCTGTAACACCCCAACCGATGGCGGAAACATCGGGGTGCCACGTATTGATGATTGTTTTCAGTAGCACATGGTATAATATAAATTTTAAATAATTTATTCAAACATAATATCCAAAATGTGAAATAATGTCTAAGAATTCAAATACATAACATCCAAATAATAACTTCAAAAACTTCAAATAAACTTCAAGATAAATCCTCATGCTATCTCAAGCCTCAGCTTCATTGTTACCTGAAACATGTTAATTTTGAAAGTATTTTTGGGTCAACATAAGTTGGTGAGAATTACATAGGTTTTTGATGATAAAATGAATAAAATGTTATGCAATTCATGTGTCATGTTAATCTAGCCCATATGTGAGAAACATATTAGAAATAAATCGAGTGCATAATCAACCCTGCTGACTGTTATAAAATAATACATACCATACACTTATGGTCCCAATGAATAATGTTATGCGATAACAAACACCCACGTAACCTTTGTAGGAGGCACGTATCCGGGTGGGATTGTCAGTCCAATAGATCTATCAATGTATACCGTCGGCTGATCAATGTTAATGATTATGCTAGAATGTGCTTACTCTAATCATGTTCAAGACAATATGCAACATAGAAAACACACAAACACATTGATGATTGAATTGCAATGAAAAGTGTTATAACATGTTTCACCCCAAAAGTGGTGATAAAAGGGGCTATGTAAACTCACCTTAGCAGATGTTAACTTGTTGAAAAAGATATGATAATTGTGTTGCCCAAAGTGATTCCAAATATTACCCTATAATGAGGTAAATAAGTCTAAGTCTATATAAACTAATATGTGCATTCTAGGGTTTCGATTTGGGGATAATCAATTGTTAAATTTAATTTAAAAATGTTAATTAAATAAAGAAAATTGGATAATAAATGAAAAATAGTCTTTTTATAAAGTTTGAATTTTGAATGAGTCCAATAAAGTGTTTGAAGCAATAAAATAATTTTTATAAAATTATTTCATTTAAAATAGATTTTTAAATCTATTTATTTATAAATAGTCAATTATTAACTTTAATATTCAAAAATACTAAAATTAAAGAAATTTTATTTTAAAAATCATAATTCTGTTCTAAATGATTAAAAATAATTTGTGTAAAATTTTGGTGCAAAAATGATGAAAATTGGATTTATTATGAATTAAATATGATTAAATCTTACAAAAATTGATTAAAAATAATAAATAAATGATTTTACTGAATTAAAAATTGTTTCAGTAAAGTTTAACTTTGTAAAAAGTTAGGATAATTTTTGTGGAATTTAATAAAACTGTTTTGATATAATAATGGATTTTTATAAATATAATAGTATAAAAATGATTTAATTATTATAATTATTAAATAAAAGAATTTCTGGAAAATAAAAATTGTAAATAAATCTTTTATATCAGATTAACTAATAATAATTTTTTTAGAATTTATAAAAGAGTTTTGGTATTTTAAAAAGAATTTATAAGATTAAAAGGATTTATATATATATATAATTATTTAATGGTTAAAAAAAGAAAAGAAAGGAAAAAGGTGCAAAACCCGGTCAGTGCCGGGACTCGAACCCGGGTGACCATTGTGGAAGCCAAGCGTCTCAACCACCTGGCCTAGGCCGGTGGTTGTGATGACTTCTGGCTTTAATTAATTAAATACAATATGCCAAATCAGTATTATCCCCAATTTGAATCGCGATGAACCCTAGCTTAACAATCAGACGATTCAGGCAACTATAGCCCAATTAATGTTAGGGCTATAGTTGCTTGGATGCCGATGAATGAAACCAAACAATAAAATTAGACTCACAGTGTGGTGATGATGATTATTATCGGGTCAAAGGGAAAAGTCAACCACGAGCAATTAACCCAATTACAGAGAGAATCAGAGAGGAATAGGGATTGAGAGAGAGGTATGAGCGAGTTGTCAAGGTCCAGGAAGCCTCAATTTATACTAATAGATTAGGGTTAGGGTTAATTGGATTGTTGACTTTCCTTATTGTATTACGCGGCCAAATTGAACATTAGGGCAACGATTGCCGTGTAATATGTGTGCAATTGTGTTGTAATGGGCCGGATATAGCACGATCTTACCAATTATACATCAATTACGCGTTATTACGACGGATTGCACAACAAGGAATCCCACAGTTGACTTTTATTGTCAACTGTGAGGATTTTAATTCGTGTATAAGTTTAATGTGAGCCCGGATTTATCACAAACAGAAGGCCAGCCCAGCTGGTTGGGCTCGTGTGTTTGTTTGGACCGGCCTTGGCGCGGGTTCGAATCCCGGCCAAGGCAAACATTTTTTTTGATTTACTTTCACATTCACACACATATATATAACAATATACATATCATTAGGGTTCCATATTAACGACAAAAAAAATAATAAATGCGACGAAAATAATAATTGCGAGGGTAAATATGAAACTTGACGTTTTATTAAATGTCGGTGCGTAACGTACAAGTATTAAATGCGTAATGTTACAGCACTAACGTTTGGTCAAATGAGTAAAATCCTTCTCCTTCGACCGTTTATACAAGTACGAATGTAGAAGACAACAATACTCTAATACTTTCGACCCTTTGAACTCTCTTTCGACCGTTTGTCCCCTCCTTCGACCTTACGACTGGTCGAATGAAACTCTAATGGTCGAATGTACAACAATAAGCTATGAAACTCTACGTTCGACCACTAAATCACCACCTTCGACCAAAAATCCACTCGTTCGACCAAAATAACACACACATTCGACCGTTCTCCCTAGGTTCGACCCTGCTCTTTCAAAAACGGTTATTCTTTTGAAAATCAGTTAATTTTGATCAAGTTTATCAAATGTTGATAGATTTTGATGATTTTAATCAGGTTTTGATCCGGAATTGATTTGGAACAAGTTTATCAAAGAGAATTATCCATTTTAACCATGAAAACAAGCTCTAATCAATCAAAAACTCATCAAATCAGTTTGTTCTTTGAAAACAGAAACTTTTTGACCAAAATTGGGTCCAAATCAGCTTAGAAACTGTCAATTTGTGGTTGTTTGATCCAGAATGGCTCTGATACCACTTTGTATGTGCTAAAGGATCGACAAATCTACAAAGACATGATCAAACAAGTTTGATTTAGGTGCGGAAACCCTAAACCAATCACAAAATGATAATCAATCAGATCAAAACAAACAAATCATCATTCAAAGCTTTTCTCATTAATAAACAACTCAATTACACGTTAATTTGATCAAAACATTAAAGACACGACGTGAATTAAGCTTAACAAAACAACTCTAGGGAGACACTGAAAATGGAGGGAACAAAAAATGACTGAATTACATTCAAAAAATGAGCTCGACCTATTTATGGGCCTGCACATTCACCCATCACTAAGGTGCGAATGTGCAGGTTCGACCAAACCAACCGGACAAACCAAGCAATATATAACATTCTAAATCTACATTCGCCTCCTTTCTCTCCTTCGTATATACTTTCTCCTTCGCACCTATCCATTTCTTCCTTCGCCCACAATTTCACTCCTTCGCCCAAACGACAATCATCATTAACATGTGTTTATTGTAAATCCAAAGCATTAGTCGCATAAATGCATCTACAATTAGTGTGGAAATAGCATTAGTAGTTTGAGAATGTACTGCTTCTACAACGCCCCTATAGTCATTCACTGATTGCTGTGGAGGTTGAGTAACATATTGTGGTATAGAAATAATCATGGCAAGATAGTTAATAGGTTGAGATGACTGAGTGTTCGTCTTCTGAGATGCTACAGCCCATGGATTCATCGGAACGTGTTGTTACTGTGTTGTTGTAGGCCTAGGTCTCATAGGAAATCCCCACATGTTGTCCATGATGTTTGAATTGTAAACACTTAGAAAAATTTCCCAAAAACAAACTTGGTTCGACCTCTGATCAACAAACATGGTTTTGAATGTAGAAACACCTTGGTTCGACCCCCTTAATCAAACTCGAATGTAGAAATGTAACACACAAGACCCTTTCGGCCACAATAAACTCTCCTTCGACCTCCCGGTAGGTCGAATGTATCACAAATGGTCGAATGAATAAACAACACACTTGAAAAGTTTTGGTTCGACCTAAACACACTCAGATTCGACCTGAAATAACCTGGTTCAACCCAAAAACTCACACGTTCGACCCTATTCTCTCTGGTTCGACCTGACCCATTTGAAAAAGGGTTATTCTTCAAAAATTAGTTGTTTTGATCCAAATTTTTCAAAAGTTTATGGATATTGATGATCTTCACCGGGTTTTGCTTCGGATTTGATGGAGATCAACTTTAATGAATGAAAATTTTGATTTTATCTGTCAAATATAGTCCAAATCAATCAATCACCATTAAAACTCATTGTTCACGCAAAACAGAAAATTTTTGGACAATTTTGGATAGATTTTGACCCAAAATATATCACTTTGTAGTTGTATGATCCAGATAGGCTCTGATACCACTTTGTAGACGGATCAGTTTTGATAAAAAACAGTTATATGATCATACAAGTCGAACAATCCAGGTGCGGAAACCCTAGATTGTATACAAAATGATATAGATCGAATCAGACGCAATCAATTACCTTTTCAATCATGATTTCATTAATAAACATGTTAAGTTTGCTTCACAAGTTGGTTTATAATGATATAAAACACTTCTAGACCCTTCCTGAACTCTAGAGAGAATAATCACAAAACACACTCGACCAAATGACAAAAGTTGCAAACAAAATAAAAACTTCAAGCTTATATACTACTACACATTCGACCTCTCGACTAGGTCAAATGTGTTCCTTCGACCATCTTCATAGCTCGAACCAAGAAACTGTCTTCATAATCTTCCTTCGACCAAAGATATCTTCAACCTATATAATAGCTTCCTTCGACCCCACGTAATCAAACAAAAAGACTTTTATTGACAATCCAAAGCATTAGTCGCATTTCGTGCATCTACAATGGTTAAACTTCTGTTGCACCTATCTACTATAATATATAAATAAAACTGATTGTGGGACACTTGGCATTTTCTTAGAGCATCTTATTTTGTTTTCCCGCCTTTTCTTCTTTTCCTTATTTCTCTCACAAAGCTTAACAAAAAAATTGATCCCTTCATTCTTATCATCAAGGCAACTTTATACTTTTTTTAATATTATGCATTTATTCTCTATCTGAATACTTTAATTATCATTGAGGTTTGATTTTGATTAGGGTTTTTTTATCTCCTTTATAACATGTGCTGTAAATAATTTGAATTAAGTCTTTTGATGTTACTGTTCTTGATAAAAAAACATATATCTAATATTATCTCCTAAACAAAATGTCATTTTATTTTTTTTCAACCCGTGTAATAAACGGGACTTTAACCTAGTTGTTAATATACAAACACTGGCAAATGGTCAACAAGAGTTGTTGAACTTAGTCCAAAAGCTTGTTCAAACCATTGATCATTCTCCTAAACTTGAGGCTGATAAATCCAAGAACCCATCCAAAGTTAATTTGGTTTTGGACACTCACCAAAACTAATTCATTACTGATGTGTATGGAGCTTCTGCATGCTTAGATAGCTTATGGTATGTAGATAGTGGAGGCTCCAGGCAAATGATAGGATGTAGAGCTCTTCTCTTAGACTTCTTAGCTCATGGAAGGGGTGATATATTTTTTTAGTAATGATTCAAAGGGTAAGGTGTTGGGTTCCGGGACTGTCAGGCTGGGAAACTCAAGTTTGAAAATGTCAACCTTATTGATAATCTTAAATTTAATCTTCTTAGTGTCTCACAAAGGAGTGACAAAGGTTATGTATCATTCTTCACTAAGAAAACTTGTAAGATTATTGGACCAGAGTTGGTGAAAAAGATTGAGACCATCATTGCTGAGAGCAAAGCACAACTTGTCGCTCATAGAAGTGAAAATGTGTATGTAATTGATATGTTGAAGGATAAGCCTATGGCAAATGTCTGTTTATTTTTTGCTGCCTCTTCAAAAGAGACAAAATTATGGCATAGGAGATTGGGACACACCAACCTTCAAATTATAAACACACTCTCCAAACAAAGCCTTGTAAGAGGTCTTCCACCAAAAGAATTGAAATGTGACGAGCACTGTTTTTCCTGCTTAAAAGGAAAACCACACAAAAGCTCTTACAAATCAATTGCTGAGTCCAAAACAAGTCAATGTCTTCAGATGTTACACATGGACTTGTTTGGCCTAGTTAAAATCATGAGCTTAAGGAGAAACAAATACTTACTTGTTATTGTTGATAATTTTTCTCGGTTTACATGTACTTACTTTTTGTCAGCAAAGTCGAAAAGCAATATGACTTGCTAGTAAAAGTCTTTAGAAGTAACAATGGAACAGAATTCAGAAACAAGGAGTTGGATGACTTCTGTGTGGGAAAAGGAATTGTGGGGAAGTAAAACATTCCTAGAACACCAGAATAAAATGGGGTGGTTGAAAGGAAAAACAGAACCTTAATTGAGGCTGCAAGAACAATGCTAGCAGATTATGGTTTACCTTTGTCCTTGTGGGCAGAAGCTGTAAACACTGCTTGTTATGTTCAAAATAGAGTTTTGATCATTCCCAGATATCACAAGACTGTTTTTCAATTTTTTTTTTCAAAATCAAACCATTGCTATCATTTTTCAAAATCTTTGGCTGCCCATATTTCAATTTAAATCTAAATGATTCCATTTCAAAATTTGCAGCCAAAGTAAATTGTGGATAATTTCTGGGATATTCTTCTACAAGCAAGGCCTATAAAGTGTTTAACACAAGGACCACGACTATAGAAGAAACCTTGAATGTTAAGTTCAATGAACTTTCATCAATAAAAGTCCCAGCAAATCCTACAAAGTTGTTTGATTTAGATAAATTCAAATTTAAAGATATAACTATTAAAACAAATACTGCAGGTACACCACGATCTCCATAGTAGGATTATAGACTTGATATTGAGATTCCATCTCATTTCAAAGTTTGCACTGCATCAGAGGGAACAAATGTTCAAAACAATAGCCAAAACACCGTTACTGTTGCATCAACAACTGTTGATTAGCCTTATCCTCAACCCACTACCTCACCCAGCTCACCCATCTTTGAAACCTCTATTGACCAAAGTCCACTTTCAATGGATAAAAGTCAGACTATCACTACTCCACTTGGTCCTATTCCCCCACATCCACTCGAAACATCTATTGATGTTACAGAAGTACAAACAGATGTTACACCAGATGTTTCAAATCTCTGTCCTTCACCTCAAAATGCCATCATTCCATACCAGGGGGATTTAATCTACCTTAGAGCTCATCCACCAGACTAGATTATTGGCAACATCAATGAAGGGGTACTCACAAGGAGCCAATCCCAAAACATTTGTCTTTTTGCTGGTTTTCTATCTCTCACACAACCTGTCAAATACCAAGAGACACTAAAAGATAATAGTTGGGTAGAAGCCATGCAAGAAGAGCTCCTTCATTTCAAAAGACAAAAAGTTTAGGAACTTGTAGCACTACCAAAGGAGGTTTGTCCAATTCGCACAAAGCAGGTCTTTAAGAACAAAACTGATGAAAGGGGCATTGTTGTCAAGAATAAAGTTAGGCTTGTGGTTCAAGGCTTCAGACAAGAATAAGGAATTGATTATGATGAAACCTTTGCTCCTGTAGTAAGGTTAGAAGTAATCAAACTTTTTTAGGCCTTTGCTATCTACTACAACATTAAGGTGTTTCAGATGGACATCAAAGGCGCCTTCCTATATGGTAACATTCAGGGGGAGGTATATGTATGCCAACTTCCTAGCTTTGAAGACACATTCGATCTTGACCATATTTACAAGATAAACAAATCATTGTATTGATTGAAACAAGCACCTAGGGCCTGGTATAAAACTGTTTCAACTTTTCTCTTATCCATAAATTTTGCAAGATGTAAAATTGACAACACACTGTTTCTAAAATGGAAAGGAAAAGATTTAATGATTGTACAAATATATGTGGATGAAATCATCTTTGGATCCACATGTAACAACATGAATGAAGAGTTTAGAAAACTCATGACAACAGAGTTTGAAATGAGTAACATGGGTGAACTCCAATGCTTCGTTGGTCTTCAAGTCAAGCAGTTGCAGAATGGTACATTCATTCATCAAAATACTTATGTAACAAATTTGTTGACAAATTTGATATGAATGATTGTAAACCTTGTAGTACACCCATGAGTACAACAAAAGTACTCAATGATAATGATAAAGATGTTCTGATTAATCAAACACATTATAGATGCATGATTGGGTCTTTACTGTACCAAACTGTATCTAGGCAAGACATTATGTTTGCTACTTGTGTTTGTGTAAAGATCACAAGCATCACGAAGAAAGTCAAATCTTATAGCTGTAAAAAGGATCTTCAGATACCTAAAAGGTGCTCCCACACTTGGTATCTTGTATCCTGCCAATGGAAACATTGAGCTTTCAGCGTACTTAATTAGTGATTTTGCTGGTTGTCACACCACAAGGAAGTCCACTTCAGGAGGTTGCTAATTCCTAGGAAATGCCTTGGTCTCTTGGCAAAGCAAAAAGCAATAAGAAGCTTCAACCTCTACAGCAGAGGCCGAATACATTGCTGCTGTAAGCTGCACAACCCAACTCATGTGGCCTCAAAACTAGTTACTGGATTTTGGTATCACGGCTTTAAAGACTCCACTCATGCTGGACAGTCAAGCAGATGAAAATATCTTCAAAAATCTAGTCTCACATTCCATAACAAAGTATATTGACATCAAACATCACTTTGTAAGGGACAGCTATGAAAAAGGTTTGATTTCCTTGCATCATGTTCCAATAGAGGATCAGCTAGCAGATGTGTTGACAAAGGCCTTAGACACATCTACTTTTGAAAGCTTGATCTCTTGAATTGGATGTTAAATATCGAATAAAAGCAAAAATTTGTTTTTCCATAAATAAAACATCAAAATGTTGACAGAAAATTCAAAATTCAAACTTGAAAATGGTACTTGGTTGAACATCTGTTCAGACACTTTTGAAAGTCTGTTTAGACCAAACAGCCACTGTCCCAGACAATCAACATCTATTTGTCCATAGTCTACCATTGTTAATATATAACCACTGTTTTTATCATTTGTTGATCGTTCTACAGAGGTTTCAAAAAACTGTCATCAATTAACTATACCTAAATAGTGTTTATCTAGTGGGACAGATATAGACCGTCAGATCCTTAAACAGATGTTTCCACGCCTGCTCTCAAAAGCAGTTCCTTGGCCACATCATCATCACTTTTTTAACACTCTATAAGAACCCCTGTTTAATCTAAACACAGTTTACACTGCCTATTCGAATGCAAAGTTCCATTTAGCAGTTTTCTCTCTCGTTTACAAACAACCCACAAATCTCTCGTTTGATCATGGATCTCCAGGTCAAAACCCACCACAATTACCTACCATACCTGGTAAAAATCGATAAGAATACACCTTTTCATTCCATCATCGATGTTCTTAGGAAGTCCAAGTATCTCACCATCCTTACTACTGATGCACCAATATACGTCGATACTTTGCAAGAATGTTGGTTAAATGCTGAAGTCATACTTACAGACAATAAGCCAACTGCAATCTCCTCCAAAATTAGTGAAACTACTATCCAAATCTCTGAACAATTGTAACACCCCAACCGATGGCGGAAACATCGAGGTGTCACGTAGTGACGATTGTTCAATAGCTCATGGACTAGAAATGTAAACTTGAATACATTGAATTGAATAATTTATTACATTAAAAGGAATTACAAGATACAAAATTCTAACGTGACAACTAAAACTGAAATTCAATAAATCTCAAATCGAAGTCTAATTTCCGAAAGCTTAGAAATGATGTCATAAAAACCTGAAACATGTACGAAAATAATTTGGTCAATACAAAAATGTATTGGTGAGCATACCCTGTTTGAATACATATAATAGAAAAGTGTTTCGCAATATATGTGCTATCATATTGTAATATGTAAAAGGGTCAAAATCAAGCCTCACATCGTTCAATAATCGTTCACACATCGTTCAAGAAAAACTATAACAATGACCAAGGACTTAACTCGTTCACGTAAGTCAAACAAGGGATATAATTCGTAGTACTACTCATTGTTAGGTGCGGCCCAAAGGTTAATGACTTTGACAAATCGTTCATACAATTCACACAAAACATATCAATGAGCACATTGCTTTATAAATAATATACATAAGTTTAGTAATAATTGTACATGAGTCATCCCAAAAGAGTAAACAGTAAAAAGGGGAAAGATATACTCACCTATTTATGATGCACTTGCTAGAATTTAATGGGAAATCAACCAATTATGCTCGCACCAAAATAAGACTCGGCGGTAGGGAACGATGGGTGTAGTGGTGTTGATGACTTTGGTAGTGAACGGAAAGACGTCGGAAAACAAAGAGGAGTTAAGTTTGGCTTCTTGTAATAAGTTGTGTTGAATCTTGATGCTTATTACACTGGTCGTTTTCTTGCTCGTCGGTTTGAAGTTGTTTAAAGAAGAAAAGGTAGTTACAAACTGAAAAGGCGGAGGACGGTTTCACACGAAAACAAAACGATGGACAATTAAACTCATTAATTATATGAGTATATTCTTTATGTGAGAAATAAATAATTAATTCACTTTAAACCTCATTGAAAAATTTCCATTCAAATTGTGTTCATTCTTTTGCAAATTATTGAATAATAATTAAATATTTCTTTTTTTTGAAACACTACGTATGCATTTTACTAAAATCATGACTTTTTTTTTCAATATATAATATTGATATTATTATTATTTATATTTTTTTTTACTAAGAACTAAAAATTGTTTAGTTTATACTTTAGAGAAAAAAAAATAGTAATACGAGTTCTTATATATTTAAACGACTAAAACGTATTTAATAAAAGGAGCGGTTGTCACAGTCTCTCCTACTTTAGAAAATTTCGTCTCGAAATTTCTTTCAAGTGGAGGTTTTCTATGAAACGAAAGACGTTGCAAAAGTTAAGTAGGTTTTTTATAAAGATTGCATCAGTCACGATTTGACAAAATTTGAAGTAGTTGGCTAATATCGAAAGTAAAAGTTTCAAAATTTTACACATTTGACCCAATGTTAGAAAGTTGAGGGTTTTCAATGAAAAAGGAGTGGGAAAGTATGTAACTGGTGGGGCAGAAGTACTAATGAAGCAATCTCCCCTACTTTAGAAAAGTTTCTGTCTAACTGTTTTTAGAATATACAACAAGAATCCAAATATCCAAGGATGTAAGAGTACACAAGGTTCTAGTTTTCTGTGTGGGTGGTCAAGAGATAGACTCTAGGAAGACGAATTGAAGCTCGTGCAAGAACGTTCTTATCGAAAATGCTAGCTAATAGTCAACGATCTAATGAGTAGGTAACTATAAAGTAATGGGTAGGTTCTGGGTCAAATTCCTAGTCCGTTCCCGCAGTATCATTTATGCTTATATATAGGGTGTACCGCAGCTAACCCACCACACTCCCGATACTTTGGACTCGTACTGATTGTCTACCAAAAGCCTAAATAGAATTACACACCACCCTCATGTACCTGTAAACCCATGATTGCGTTCCGGACCGTAATCATCGATTTACCTTACACTAGGGTGTTATGCTTTTCCATAACCCTATCCTAAGTAATACTAGAAACAGATGCGTGCAATAGTGATATGCTAAGTAATTGATACTGCAATGAAATAATGACCTGGTTAGAGGTCATTCCCTTTTGGGTTTACCCTTTAACCGTAATGAGAGTAACATGTAAGTAATAGACATGGTTAGAGGTTCTTCCCTTTCGGGTTCACCCTTAACCGGTAACTTCTGTTCACATCGTTGGCTCTAAACACTCATATTGATAGACTCTGAGGTTTACACTGTTCCCCTCGGATTGAAGAAATACTCTAGTCCGAGTCGTACGTGGGCACTGGCTTAGATCTCATACGAGTTATCAACTAGTATGTTCGTTGGCCATGATGATGAACAAAATAATGTAAAGTATAACAGGGTTTTGCTCAAAGTAGGAAAGAAAAAAAAATATGCATACCAAATATGCGTTCATGTAAGTATATAAGTATAGCATCAAATTTCGATTGAAAGAATAGTATAACGTAAATTGAGTAAATCGCAAAATTTGCACAAAATGAAAGTAAACGAGTTGAACTCTTGCAAATAAGCAGTGTGAAAATAATCACAAATAACGTGTTAGAAATAACTATGAATAAAATGGTGTAAGAATAAAATAATGAAATTTACGATAAGTGAGAGTACGCAGAACAGACGTATGGTCTACTGACATAAGGGTTTAAATTTAGTTAGTTTTACATATATGCACTATATGATAAAAGACAATTAGTAACATTCTGATAAGGGTATATCCAATATTTTGTTAGACCAAAAGTTTTGCGACTGAAAGAGTGCGAATGTAATAAGATAAATTTTCGTTTATCAAAAACATAGTTTGCTCAAACTTTGTGATATAGTTGAAAGGATAGTTTTAATGCATGAGGATAACTTTTTAGAAATCGAAGTGTGTTTTAGATTCAAAACAGGTTCATTTGAAAATTCTTCGTATTTTTATGTGTTTACGAGAAGTCGAGTTTGAAAAGTGTTATAAGGCATATTATTAATTGCAAATTTCTCCCGAAAATATATATTGGATACGTCATATGAAAACAAAAGGTTTACATTTGACCTTTAAAATATGTAATACAAGTTTGTAAAATGCAAAATGAAACCATTTCATGAAGTATGTGTAAATCTAATGTGTTTTAAAAGACCAAGATTTAAAATGATGTGAATGATAAGATTAACGTATGTAATAGATTACCAATATTTAATAAAATTCATAATTTATCATTTGAGTCTTCAAATGATGAACAAAACATAAATATCAATATCATAAAACATTGAGATTGTTTCCATAGGAAACTTTGACTAACTAAAGTAATTGAAATGTTATTAGTGACTTGGGGGGGGGGAGGCGTATTTTAGCCTATAAGTGAATGCTCATCCTGAGAGTTCCTAGCTTGGCATACGGGTCCCTCGTTTGATTGAGATTTATGCAAAATGCCAGGCCTAGACAAAAAACTCAGGATGCAGGCGCTCACCCTTCCAGATTGCACGTGCCCCTTCACTAGTAAATTCCAAAACTTTAGCGAGATTAAAAACGAGATGCAAAAATAGATCCTTGAGATGTGGATTTCACTCCTAACTCAAAGATATATTTCAAAATTGAAAACGATTGTGGAATGAAACCAATCACTAAGTTAAGGATATCACTCCCAGCTTAGTGGATAAGTTTCCTTTTTTGAAGGAAATGCTCTTTGAGGTGTGGATGTCACTCCTATCTCAAAGATATATTCCTAAGATAAATAAAATATAGAGGAGTGAAACTAATCATCAAGGTATGGATACCACTCCTAACTTGATGATATCGTTTCGTTTGGGAAATATGAGTGTCTTCTTCACCAAGCAAAATATCGAAAGAATAACAAGAAAGAACCATAGCGAAAATATCTTGAAAGAAAATATAAGAATAAAGAGAAATATACACGAGAGGACTCGTGAATGTAAACTTAGTTATAGACTAGGCTAAAAGACATTCTAATAACCTAATTCCCTACAACCACGGCTCTGATACCAATCTGTAACACCCCAACCGATGGCGGAAACATCGAGGTGTCACGTAGTGACGATTGTTTGATAGCTCATGGACTAGAAATGTAAATTTGAATACATTGAATTGAATAATTTATTACATTGAAAGGAATTACAAGATACAAAATTCTAACGTGACAACTAAAACTGAAATCCAATAAATCTCAAATCTAAGTCTAATTTCCGAAAGCTTAGAAATGATCTCATAAGAACCTGAAACATGTACGAAAATAATTTGGTCAATACAAAAATGTATTGGTGAGCATACCCTGTTTGAATACATATAATAGAAAAGTGTTCCGCAATATATGTGCTATCATATTGTAATATGTAAAAGGGTCAAAATCAAGCCTCACATCGTTCAATAATCGTTCACACATCGTTCAAGAAAAACTATAACAATGACCAAGGACTTAACTCGTTCACGTAAGTCAAACAAGGGATATAATTCGTAGTACTACTCATTGTTAGGTGCGGCCCAAAGGTTAATGACTTTGACAAATCGTTCATACAATTCACACAAAACATATCAATGAGCACATTATTTTATAAATAATATACATAAGTTTAGTAATAATTGTACATGAGTCATCCCAAAAGAGTAAACAGTAAAAAGGGGAAAGATATACTCACCTTTTTATGATGCACTTGCTAGAATTTAATGGGAAATCAACCAATTATGCTCGCACCTAATTAAGAGTGATGTTTTATAGCATATATAGCCATAACATTCGTGCATAGTATATTACTTTTGATTTTATCTACTGGATAAAATATCATAATTTATTCTTAATGTTATGTTAAATCACTAGAGAAATTATAAATTGGATATAATGGGAAATTTAAGTGTCAAGGTTTTTAATATAGTCAAAGATAGTACGTCAGAGATGAATTAATAATAAAATAATGAAATATCAAATATGAATACGTTATCTTCTTCATTTGAAATACAAAGATCACATAATGCCCTTTTTTGGTTACTAATTTATGGATTAGTTATAAGCATGAATAAAATATATGAGTTTGTGTATATACCTGAAACTTGAGACGGACAATAAGTTAAGATAACGAAAGGTTGACGGAAAACGTATATGTTGGTGATGAGTAGTGGTGATGGTAAAAGGTGACTGTCGACGGACACGAAATATGATTGAAACGTTGCAACCGCGATACCAAACGACGGCGAAGCAAAACGATAGTTAAAAGACTCGGCGGTAGGGAACGATGGGTGTAGTGGTGTTGATGACTTTGGTAGTGAACGGAAAGACGTCGGAAAACAGAGAGGAGTTAAGTTTGGTTTCTTGTAATAAGTTGTGTTGAATCTTGATGCTTATTACACTGGTCGTTTTCTTGCTCATCGGTTTGAAGGAGTTTAAAGAAGAAAAGGTAGTTACAAACTGAAAAGGCGGAGGACGGTTTCACACGAAAACAAAACGATGGACAATTAAACTCATTAATTACATGAGTATATTCTTTATGTGAGAAATAAATAATTAATTCACTTTTAACCTCATTGAAAATTTTCCATTCAAATTGTGTTCATTCTTTTGCAAATTATTGAATAATAATTAAATATTTCTTTTTTTTTTTGAAACACTACGTTTGCATTTTACTAAAATCATGACTTTTTTGTTCAATATATAATATTGATATTATTATTATTTATATTTTTTTACTAAAAACTAAAAAATGTTTAGTTAATACTTTAGAGAAAAAAAAATGGTAATACGAGTTCTTATATATTTAACCGACTAAAACGTATTTAATAAAAAGAGCGGTTGTCACAACAATCCATTTCCACCACCTTTTCACTTAATGACCTAGAAGGTAAAATTACTTCCTTAAGAAATGAACTTCACACAGAGTTCATAGAGAGAGGGTATGATGAATAGTTGAGTAGGGCAACCATTTACAAACCAAACTTTCACCCAAAATGAATTTTTTCTTTGATACTCTACTCAGTTGTCTCTCTCCCAAGACATCCTCATTTAATGAGATTCCCTTGAAATATCTGGGATATGCTATCTTAACAAACACTAATTATAACCTATCCCATGCATTGTTCATGGACTTGGTAGCAAATGTGAAGGGAATAAAATTAGGGTAAAACAATGCTTTCTTACTTTATGCTATAATCCCAAGTGTTTTCTTACAAAAAGTTTTACCAGAAAAGAATGTTGGGTCCTAAGACCTAAGAAAAAGTCTCAAAAGTAAAAGTTTTGAAAACACAAGCACAGAGTGTCATGACAACAACTGTTGTCTCAACCTCTGTGCACTGCTTCTGGTGACCATGGCACTACAACTAGTGCTATGGAGCCAACACCAGAATCATCTAAAAGAAAACGTCCATCCACCAAACCAACCAAAAAGGTTACTCTGGAAGATGAGATACCAGAGGATACCATTGTTGTAACACAAACACAACAGACAACCACTGTTGATACTTCCTCTCAACAGTTGGAAATATCTCCACCCAAACAAACTCCTCAGAAATCCTCCCAAAAGGAACCTATTGTAAGCCAAGGGCAACCACATCATGAAACATTTGGCTCAGTTGAGAATCTGTTCAAAAGTCCCTCTCTCGTGGCTAATTCTCTTTACACTCCACATCGCTCACCATCAAAAACTACCATTCCATTTGCCCTTGAAACATTGTTTGAAGCTATATACAAAACTCAGGCAACAACCAGTTCCTCTTAAACACTTTTCACAGAGAGCATGCCCCAACAAGTGACTGGGTCTGAGACTAGTCAACCAGCTATCCCACAAACAGAGGAGGCCACACCCCTTAAGTTACATGTAATCCTTGGTGGGTTTTCAAGTGAAGCAGCCACTACAGCTGTGGAGACCATTATCTCACAAATGGACAGTGGTTACATTCTTCAGACTTCCTTCAAGGCAACAACTATGGAGGCTACAAAAGTAACCTCTGATATAGTTGGAAGTCCCAAATACCAATAAAAGGGGCATCTGATTCTATTCATAAGGAATAACTTCCTAGAATTGAGCCAAATACAACTACCACTCCAGGTAGGAATTCAGGTGATCCTATTAGCTTAGGTGATGAATCAAAATACAAAGAATTGACAGAGAGAGTGAACAACATTGAGTCATCTGTCACTGAAATCAAGGCTGATATAAAGTCCATGATGCAAACTGTGGTTGATCTCACCAAAAGTCAATCTTCCACCCAAGATGTTGCTGTTGAGCTATGGAAATTGGTGAAACCAATCATCATAGCTCATAGAAGATTGCAGACATGACTTATGAAACCTACATGGGTGAGACCAGGAATATGGTGGATGCTAGGTACAAAGATACTCAGGTAGACATCAAGGCAATCAAAGATCATCTCTTGAAAACCACTGGTTCTGCCCCTACAACAATTCTCAGAGATAAAGATGATGATGAATTCACTGCTGATGATGCCAAAAAGGGGGAGAGTCGCAGAGATAAACTCAAAAAGCTACAGCCTTTTGGAGTTCTACTTTCAGAGACTGCTGCTGACAAGCCTGCTGATACACGAGTGTTTACTGCTCAAACCACTACCCAACAATCAAAAGCAGACACAGCTAAGAAGATTGATGAGTCTGTAAATGTCAATACTGAAAAGATTATAGAAACAAAGTAGAGAAGGGCTGAGTCCAGAAAATCCTAGGCAAAGAGCTTAGTTGAACAAAGAATGTCTTAACAGAGAAAAAAAAAAGATATAGGTTCCTCTAAAAGAGAGAAAATGCCTGCAAAACATGTTAGGCAACCTCCATCTGCTTTGAGAACCACTACCAACCAAACATCTGCTGCAATCACTGCTACCACCACAGCACCCAAAACCACAACAACCACCACCGCTACATCTCCCATATCATCATCTGCAAAATAACCATCCAAAATCATAACATCTGTTGGTACAACCCTTCTAACCACTTCACAACCATCACCAACACACACAAGACCGCCATCTCCTACTATCCTATACATCAGGAAAAGGAAATCCACTTTTGTGGTATAGGAAGATGATGATGAAACTGAAACCATACCTTCCCTACCTTCCACATCAAAACCATCATCGGATCCTATTCCTACCATTCCCTCATCTTCATTCTCACCTCAAACATCATCCTTCACATCAACACCACAACCATCCATATCTTTTGGCATGCCCAAACCTGCTAATGTTGAAGAATTTTAGAAATTGAAAGGTCAACAAGCAAAGAATATTGCTAAAGAGAAGTCAATAGGGAAAGATGACAGGACTGCTCAGGGCATCTTATCAGCAGAGCTTAGCAAACTCGGAAGGATTGAGGATTATGCTAAGGAACTGAGCAAGGTCATGTTAAACAAACCCACCAGTGGTGAATTGGAAAAGGAATTAAGGGAAGCCTGTCTTGATCACATTATGGCTCATAAACCATACAAGGCCATCAAGAAACAGTTTGTTGGCTGGACAACTCATGCCTTAAAAGAAGAAATCAAAAGGATTGAAGAGTTGACGAAAACCAAGACAAAGGTTAATCCTCCTAACTTCAAAAAGGGCAAAGATCCCATCAGAGCTCTAAAGCTCAAAAGAATGAGATAAGAGTTGGTAGCAGCTGACTATGGTGAAATGAAATCAGTTTCCAGATCGTCAGAGCTCAGATTGGTGGAGATTTACCAAGCTCTTGAAGAAATAAGAAAGGTGGATCCCACACTTCCAAGAAAACCAATTTACCCTAATGACAAAGTAATAAGACATCGTAGAAGCAGATGTCTGAGGAAGACAACAAGAAGTTTGAAGATTCCTTTGTAAAGGAAGGGATAAATTATCAAGTACAATTATTCACTGATCTTGTAAGTGATGAATATAGAAGAAAATTGGCAGGCCTACATCACCAAACTCATCACAAATAACCCTACAACCCCAAAACTCCTTAGATCCAAAAAATCTAAAGTGGAAGTCCAACAAAGACACCCACGAATTGACTCTGCTTAGATCTGATGGAGATGCTCAAAAGTTAAGCATGGAAGATGCTTATGGTTTGTTAGCAGATGATCTCCAAGATATGCTTAAATTAGAGCTACAAAGGGATGCTGAAGACATGGTCTCTTTGGACTTTGAACTTGCATTTAAAGGTCAAGTAAGTGAGAGCCTAATGTGAAATAAAGATCAGTAATAAAGTCTAAGTTTTGGCATCATCTGTTCTAGGGGGAGATTGTTGGGTCTGCTAGACCGAAGAAGAACAAATGAAGTGGAAAGAAAAAACATGCAAAAACATCCGATCTAATAAAATAGTACTTAGGATACAAGATTCTCCCAAAGGACTGCTGACTCTAAAGATGAAACAACTGCTCAGGAAACAGCTGCTGTAGAAACGTTTGATGAGAAGTTCTGTTGAAGCCAACAACACTTAGGCTTTAATAGATGATTCAAATAGAGCTATGACTTATGTAATAGTGCTTGTAATAGAACAGTTGTTTGTATCAATTATTAATCTACTTAGATGTCTCTCTCATAGGTAATCGTCAGCTTGGGTTATCAAAGTTTGTATTTTTCTATAAATAGAATAGTTCATGTACTATTCTATTTATCACTTTCACATTCATTCTCTATAAAAGTAAAACTATTAGTGATCGGGCTGAGGGGAAGAATTGTAATACTATGTGTAAACTGTTATGGTTTATAAAAGTACTTGTTAAAAAGCAATTCTTCTGATTTGTTATGATTTAAAGTTTACTTTCCACTGCACTTTCTACAATTGCTTTGTCATTCATTTACTGCATCATTTATTAAACATCATAACATGCCAACCTTAGATTCCAACAAAACTTTTGATGCCTATGAATCTTTCTTAAACTCACTAAGAATCCCTTCACCCATGTCAGTGAACAAGCCATTGGTTTGCTAGGACTTATACACATTGATGCATGTGGCCTTTTCAAAACCATGACTAGAAATCGTGAAAGATATTTCACTATGTTTATCGACGATTATAGTTGATATGATTATGACTATCTCATGAACAAGAAGTATGTTTACAAGTTCAAAGATTTTCAAAATGAAGTTGAAAACCAACTCAGTAGAATGATAAAGATACTTTTATCAGATCAAGGTGGTAAATACCTTAGCTTAGAGTTCCTTAATCATCTTAAAAAGCATGGAATAAATTCTTAGCCCACTCCACCTAGAACATCCTATATTAACGGCATGAGGGAGAGGATAAATTGAACCCTAATAAATATGGTTCGATCAATGATGTGTAGGACTAACTTACCTTACTCCTTTTGGAGTAATGGTCTTATGATCACCGCTCATCTCCTCAAGCTGGCTTTGACTAAGAAGGTAAACAAGACTTCATATGAGATATGGCATTAGCAGAAACCCAATTTGGAATACCTTAGAGTATTGGGATCTGATGCATACATCACCAGCGATCGGATGATACGCTCGATCCTCGAGGTGTAAAGGTTGATTTTTATCGGATACTATAAAAGAAGCGGATATTATATCTACCATCATGATGCAAATATTATTTCCACAAAAAGGAATGGGTACCTTCTCGAGGAAGAACTTCTTAATTAAGGAACTGAAAACAATATTGTGCATCTTGAAGAAATTTGAGAACCACAAACAATCGCTAGTGTAATCAGAGTGTCTAAACAACAAGAAATTGTTTCTGATGAATCAAACATAAATACAAGCGTTTGAAGAAGTAGCTTCACTTGTAAAGAAATTGACTTATACCTTTGGCATCTTAAGGGTGATAAAATCCTGGGAGTAGCTGCATCTAATGACACACCTACTAACTACAAATATGCTATTTTAGATCCTGAATCTACGAAAAGGTGGGAATCCATGAATGCTGAGTTGCAATCTATGTGTGACAATCAAGTTTGGGACTTGGTTAAGCTACCCCTTGAATCTCGTGCAAAACAGAACAAATGGGTTTTCAATAGAAAAACTGACATGCATGGAGAAATATAAGCCTATACAGACGACTAGTTAGAAAGGGTTTCACTCAAGCTCATGGTGTTGATAATGATGAAGCCTTCTTGCCCGTTCCCATGATCAATTGATCAGTTTATTGTTTTCTATAACTGCATACTATAAATATGAGATAATGCAAGTGAATGTTAAAACCACTTTTCTTAAATCTCTCTAAAGTTGTCTATATGGTGCCACCTGATAGTTTTGTTAATCCAAAAAATCATAATAGGGTGTGCAAACTGAATAAGTGCATTAATGGACTCAAACATGCATTTCATAGCTAGAATCTTCGTTAAGAGCCAAAGATTAAAGAATTTGGTTTTGTTAAGAATGAAGATGAGTCTTGTGTTTATAGAAAGTCTAGTGGGAGCACTATATCATTCCTTATCCTATATGTGGATGATATAATAATCATTGGAAACAACATCCATATTCTTAAAGAAGTTAAATACTATTTGGCAACTTGTTTCATGATGAAAGATATTGGAGAAACAGCTCACATTATAAGAATTATGATCTAGAGGGATAGATTTAAGCGGATTCCAGGGTAACTCAAAGTATATACATAGACAAAATGATGACACACTTTAAGATGGAAAACTCTAAAAAGGAGGTGTTCATATAAGTAACAGAACTTTCATGAACAAATTACAATCTCCTTCAAACATACATTGAAATTAAGCAAATGGAAGTCGTTCCATATGCTTCAATGATTGCTTCTATTATGTATGCTATATTATGCATTAGACATGACGTTTCATATGCTTTAGGCATAACTAGTCATTATCAACAAAGTCCTAACGTGACCATTAGACTGCATTTAAGAGCATCCTAAAGTACTTAAGAAAAACTAAAGATATGTTCTTTGTATTTGGGGCAGTGGAATAAGAGCTCACTATAAGATAGGAAACTAACACAATTTTCAAAGTAAGCGATATGACTCTTGCACATAATCAAGTTCTGTATTCACTCTAAATGGAGGATTTATCTCATGGAAAAGCTCAAAGAAAATCATGGTAACGGATTTAGTAGTTCAACCACTGAATCCTAGTATATAGCCGCATTAGATGCTGCTAAGGAAGTTGATTGGATGTATAAGTTCATTGCCGATCTCAATGTGGTTCCAAGCAATCAGAAACCCATTAAGATATTTTTGAGTAACACAGGTGCTACTGCTAAATCCAAAGAGCCCATATATCATCACAAGTCTTAACATTGTTAGAAAGTTCCACTCCATACTGGAAATTGTGGAATATGGAGATATCAAGATAAGAAAAATAAACGTAGATCAAAACCTAGAAGACCCAACACAATACTAGAATGATCAGTAGACGAGTGCTACCGTGATTAGATTAGCTAGCCATATATTTTGATTTAGTATTTGGATGTACGAACACTTAAACAGTTGTACTTTTGAATTCGTATTTGACTTATTAGTTAATTACAAGTCTGAATCTTATAACTGTGTTTTATTTCAATACGTTTAAACCATGAATCTTATATTCTAAAGTATTCGCAGTCGGTCGACTTGTGGAAATGACTCTGAATTAAGGCTATTCTGAATTTTAGCTCAAGTTGTTAACTTCCAAGTTCACAAACCTCATTGTGAATGATGCTAGATATAACTTGCTTCAAATCATCTTCATGGATCTTTGTAATAAGATGTTTTGATATTGGTATACTCATTTAGTATCCTCTGACCTAAGCTGCATAATAGAACTTCCGTTTGCCAAGGACTATTCTTTGATTAGTATCAAACGCTGCCACATAATTACTAGTCATAAAGGCATTAATTGGGAATAATCCTAAAGTTCACTTGGAGTTGCATGTAGTTGATAAGGTATTCTATACTCTTACATAATATGTAACAGTTAGACATCATGGCACCCTCATTGATTCAAATTGTGAAGTGTAAGGCCTTACCCAAACTAACTATGTGTTTGATTGGACCAATATGTATCTTGATCGAGAACGATAATAATTGAATGCCATATGAGAATGAATTTAATCCATGTCTCATTGATTCAGTTGATGTCTTTTTACAGAAAAATTGAATAACAACAAACGCCATAAGTATATTATTTTGTCTGAAACAAGGTTTTGGCTAATGACTTTAAAGTGTCATACCTTGTTGGGGCTAGGTGTGTGCAGCTAGACCACTCCTCACTGTCTACGTCGAGGATTTTGATCGAAGGGCATCCAAGTGGGAGATTGTTAATATGACAAGAAGTTTTTTTCTTTTATTTTTCTTTTTTTTAAAGAAATTAAATTCATATTACAATTGATTTATCATAAATAGCAAGTAACATTTGGATAGTGGGTAAACATGCAACAAGCTGCGCCGGTACCCCATTTTGAAGAGTAAAGTCTACCCTGCTAAATACAAACCCTTAGTTCTTAGGACTCTATGAGTCACTATATACCACCTTCTACACTGTGGTTCTTAGGACACGTTTTGTTTTAATTTTTTCACAGGATGGATATGATGAATGAGAGATAGGGGTATGCTTAGCTTTTGACCAAAAAAACACATTTTACCCTAAAAAAGTATGTCTATAGGTTTTCTTTCACAGTTTTGAATAGGTTTTCTTTCATATTTTGAATTTCCTTAATATATATAAGATGGAAAGGGGGTCGCAACCGTAAAGGACACAAGTATCCTGCTACCCCCACAACAGCACTGTTGTCGATGGTAGGGGTAGTGAGGCGGGTACCGTTTGCTGGTTCAAAGCAACGATTACTCACTTGTTGAAACTATAATCCCCCTTCCCTCTTCCACGCAACGGTAACTTCCTATTTGTTTTTACTGGTTTCACTCTACGGGTAAGCAATTACCATCTTTTTTAAAGCCACAACATCAAATTTAAACAAGTTCTTTTAACACTTCATTAAATTTCTTCACATTTTGTCTTATATGGGTGGTGGTGATTTGTTTACGCTTACATATTATCGTCGATCATCCTGTCGCCTTACGAATCATCCACCTACAAACAACCCACCGACTACAAACAACGAGCCAACTACAAACCCACCGCCTACAAACCCACAGACTTCAAACCCTATAAGGTTTGAAATATATAAGTCACAACATCCTGAAGATTTGACTGTGGAAGAGTTGAATTATGTTTATGATTACACAATGTCTCTACTACAACTAGGTGCAACATGGGTTGGAGACACTGTTACAGTGCCAATGCGTAACACTCCTACAGTTCAAAACACTCATATATTCACAAATATCATGTTGGGCTAAAGGTCACGAAACTGATCTCAGGGTTGAATGCGTAATGGATTCAGATAAGGAAATGGTTTGTCCGTCACCTAAAAACTATGGATATCGATACAAGAGGTTGGACGTGTGTGGTAGTGATCATGATTTATTGTCGCTCGATTCCCTCTTTGGTTATTTATTTATGTAATCTTGTGTTTAAATATCTAACTAGTTATGTCTTGATTTTAAATTTAGGTATGCATTAATTTTAACTAGTAATATTACCCCGCGCTTCGCTACGGGAACAAAGTTCTAATCAAACAGGGCGGAATGATTAAAACGAACGCAACTTTTGTAATTTAGAAGTTAGTAAATAATCGATCAATTGCATAATAGTTTCAAACAGAATTTACAATCAACCACAATAACATTGAAATGGTGATAAACCATAATCAATTACAATAGCTTTCAACTCTGTTACGTGACAGTATATTACGGTTTTTACATGGAGTTATCGAAAATAAAAACACTTAGTGACCATTTATTTGCAAATCATGTCCAAAATAAATGAATACAATCATACGAAGTTTAATTTTTTTTTTCAACGACAAAAAGCTACTCCTTGTGGGATTTGAACTCATGATCTCTCTTACTTAGGTGCTCTTAGAAGCTTTGCTTCTTCCATTGGCCACCAACATTTTTCAAAGTTAGTCTTCTAAGACTGACTGTAATGGGGCTCTATATATAACGCCATCATCCAACGTGGACCAAAATGGCGCCCCCCACACCGCTACGGGGGGGCTCCATTTTTCAAAAATGTGCAAGGGCTCTATAAATATAACGCCATCCCTCCTTTTGCCCCCTCCAATCAGAGCAAGCCACATCACCCTCTCTCTCTATTTTATTATTATTTTAATTTAAAAGATATAATAAAATATTAATAGGGGCTTTATATATAAAGCCCCTACCACTACACCCCTTTTTCAGTTTCTCTCTCCATGCTGACTCAGCTGCCACGTGGACCAATCAGAAAGGGGGGCTTTATATATAAAGCCCCCCACTACGCATGGTCTAAATGGAAATCATAATAAATCTTTTAGTATATCTTTTAATCAGAAAAATATGGAATTATAAACAAATATTTATTTTTCATGGCAAATTTTATTTGTTGATATTTTACTATAGAGAGAGGCTATTGTACAAAGTCTCCTTAAAATACAAAGTGTAAGAAGCAATCCTGACCATCGATATGTGTTTTAATCAAAATCATCATAAATTAATTACCCACGTTTGTTTTTAGGTTGTAAAAGTTTACAATCCCTCCTGATTCTCCTCCTCACAGCCATCCACCATTACCGGATCTTCATCATCAGCAGCGTTCAACTAACCTCCGACCACCATCAAAATCACGCGATCTGAATCTTATTACAACAATCGCAGGTGAAGGGAAGGAAATCTATAAGCGTGACCATCTAAAGGTAAATAAATAAGATGAAATGTATAAATCGCACCTGAATCTTATACATATGTTGAAAAAACACTCCAAAATAAAAAGAGTAACCATCTAAAGGTAAATAAATGTATAAACGTGTGTTATCATTGTAAAAAACTTTTATGAACGCAAGTTCTGTTTTCAAACGAAAAACAGAGCATGGTTAAATATAAACAGAGCTACAAAAAAAAAAACTAAAAATGCACCCATAAAACGCACTAATAAAAACAAAAACGCATCCATAAAATCATAAAACGCATCCATAAAAATCATAAAACGCACCCATAAAAATCATAAAACGCACCTTCATCTCTCAAAGGCAGAACAACAAAATAACCACTCAAAGACATGCACCCATAAAACGCACTCATAAAAACATAAAACGCACTCATAAAATCATAAAACGCACCCATAAAATCATAAAACGCACCCATAAAAAAAATCAAAAAACACATGCTACCTTGATCGTCATTTTTATGTAATCACCCATAAAATCATAAAACGCACCCATAAATCATAAAACGCACCTTCATCTTCATATTCTTATTGATCATCAAAAATCTTCTTCTTCTTTTTAAATTTGTTCACTACCTAAATGATCGTTCTTTTTCAGTAAACATGTAGACTTGATGTTGACACGATAGTTCTGATGAGTGACATTCTAGTCATTATTCAACTTCTCTAGTAAGTTTTAGGTGCCTACATTCTCGAATTCTTCATCTATCGCATCCGTGAATGGATTCAATTGTTGCAGAAGCCAAAAACGTTGTTGAAATCTGAATCGTTAGGGTTTTGATTCAACTGATCATGTTCCACTGTTAAGAATTTGGAATCCGTGAATGGATTCAATTGTTGCAGAAGAACGTGATTTACTTTGCCCTAGAATTTGACTACAATTGAGTTTAATTAGGTTAATCATGGTTTGGTTAAATTGACAAGTGGCAAATTATAGTGGCTTCCTACACTTCTCACGTTAAGGATACTTTGTATCCTATACTTTCTCAAACTAAGTTTATTAATCTAGAGAAAAAGGTTAGATAAACAATTTTCATAGTTTTCAAATTAAATTTATCATAAATATTGTAAAGATATTTTTGACGTCTAATTACACAAAAACAAAATGGAACTGCTATATAGCAGTATCTGTATGCATATTTATTTAATCAATATATATTTAAACTTAGATTTTATATATCGGACATATACCTCCTAAATAATTTTTATATTTCTTTTATATTGCTTTTTACCCTATAATAATTTTACCCTTGTTACTTTATTATGTGTCTTCGATTGATCATCCCTTCAGCTTTTTTACACGTGAACATTAATTTTTAAAATGAAAACCATCAAACTTTTAAATGTCTGCCTACTGAAAAGAAAACCACTTTGTTTATTTATCATCTTTTCCTCTTTTACCGTGAACTAAAAGAATATAAAACTATTTTTGTGATGCTAAAAAAACTCATTCCAACAATTTCCATACAACATCTTCGATCTCTGTCCTTCCCCCCTCCCCTCTCTCTCTCTTAAACCTACAAATCATCATCATATCTAGTCACTCTCTCCCTAAAACCCTACCACCACATGAAACAAAAGAAAGAAAGAAACTTAAAGACTCAGATCAACAATCATCATCGTCGCAAAATAAAGGCTCAGATGTCGCTACGGCTGCAACCGTAGTTGCCGTGCCAAGTAGCCACAATCACAAACCCAAGACGACAACCAAAAACCAAGCGCTTACCGGGAAAAGGTCGGAGAGAAGAGAGATAGAGTTTCAGAGAGAGAAACGGGTAGAGATAAGGGATAGAGGTCAGAGGAGATGACTGAGGTTTTGTTGTTTGGGAGAAGCATTGACTACTTGTACATATGAAAAGTTGATGCATACCACGTTTGTACCTATTGCAAATATTTTTGAAAAGCGTGCCATACTTGCAATAGTGCTACTATGTGAGTAGCACCGACATTGGTGAATATAGCATTTATAAATTTCAGCTATGTATTAATTTTAATATTAGTTATCTAGTATTTTATAATTATGTTTATAATGTCTTTTTTATTTAATATAATAAACAAAAGAATGTTTCTTGGTAGTAGTTTAGAGTAATGATGTCTTTAAAATTGTGTTTCAGTGTAGTAAATCACTAAAATGATGTAACCGTACAGAATTTGTGGAAATCAGGATACTTCATTGAAGTTATGGATTACGCCTTTTCCACCCTTAAAATATATCATATATGTGCTTACAAAATTATAAAAAGAATGGTGAGCTACAAAGAAATTATATTATAAAGCAAAGAAATACTACTATTATTATTACAGTACATTATTAAAAACTAGTTTACTAACCAATTAATCATTTATCATCTCTAAATTACTCTTATCAAAACACATGTAAATAGTAAAATTACACATATATTTTTTTATTAATTTTTGTAGACGTTAAAACTTAAAAGATTAAATTATTTTCTTTTTATTTTGCATTTTAATAATAATAGCAATAAGTCCAAAAAGATTAAATTTGAATTGTTTTTTATCGAGTAGTTTTCGTGGTACTCAAACACACACATATTACAAAAGAGAGTGTAAAAATGACGCGAGTAAAATATCTTAATTGAAATAGAAATCTCACCAACCTTAATATCATTGCATGCAAATGAACTCTTCTGCAAAAGGGAAATATAATTAGTCCACTACTTTTAAGACATCAACCATCAAAACAGTGGCGAAGCTTGCTTTCGGAATCGGCGGGGGCCGAACTCAATTTTTTTCGATCGGTAGTGGAAAATCGGCGGGGGCCGGACTAAATCCGGACTCAATTTACCTATGCAAATCGTAAATTTCCAGTACTGCGCCAAAAAACAGGGGGGGCCAGGGCCACCCCTGGCCCCAAGAATGCCTCGCCCCTGCATCAAAATATGTGATGCTTCCCTTTTCCTTAAACTAAGTTCACTACATAATCCCTATTTATAATTATATAAATTGACCCCAAAAGCATGATAATCCAAAAGAAGAAAGCCACAATAAAAAAAAAGAGAAAAGTGAATGACACTCAATTATTTATACTTTGTTTAGACATGAAATCCAAATATTATATGTCTGCAAATTACACCCAATTCAACAAGGTTAACAAACACAAATGATAATAGTGAAGCTTTAAGGATACGTAGTTTCCTAGCAACAACATTAACAAACTACCATTTAGCTGTTTGCATGTCTCAACTATAAATATTGGTTAAAAACTTAATATACTAAAGCAAAGAGGAAGATATATTAGTAGATGCAAACCATTAAAAGTTCATGATTTTGTATGATGCACTCTCTAAATAATTTGGTTTGGAGGATTAGTGGGCATAGAGTTGATGTTCTTTGCTAGGTTGTGCTTATTGTTGTGCATCCAGACCTTGAGGACTCTTCTTTTGATCCCTAGTTCTTGACAGAATTGTTGTACCACAGACTCCTCTTGCTTCTGTATCTTCCACCCAACTTTCTCTGCAAAACCTAGCATCTTATCCTTTTGTTCTTGAGTGAACTTAGTCCTGAACCTCTTCTTCACCATCTGATGTGCTTGTGGATATGGATGTCTGCTCATAAATCCATGACCATGACCATGACCACCACCATCTTCTTGCTCATCAGATTCTGATTGCAATGACCCAAGGCCCATATTGTAGGACACTATCATTGGTGCAGCTGGTGCTCTTGAAGGTACAAGGACCCCAGCATTATTATTATTATTATTATTATTGTGGTGGTTCCCAAAATAATCTGTTCCAAGACTACCCTTATGATGGTGACCTTGAGACATAACGTTTCTACCATTCCCAAGCCCAAATCTTGTAAGATGTGAAGGGGCAGAGTGGTAATTATGTTGGTAGTGGGCTTCAGTACCTTCAACCTCTTTTCTGTGGAAGTTTCTGTGGCAGTTGCATGCTGAACAAGTGAGAGCTTCAAGAGTACCCTCTTGACCTGATGGCATGAACTCACCACAGCCATCTGTTGCATTTCCTCCAATGGCAGCTGCATGGTTCTTGAGGCATTCTCTATACCTCACCATCATCCTGTTGTTGTAGGCTACTACAGCATGAGTTTCTTCCATGGATGAAGTGTGTGGTGGTACTGTCATGGTGGTCCCATTTGTGTATGGTAATAACTGTTGGTGGTGGTGGTGTACAGTCTCTGCTGCTGCTGAAGATGGGACAATGTTAATGTGATGTGAAGACTCATGATTAATCATGTCCCCATGCTCATGCTCAACACCATATGCACTGTTAATAGGGAGAGCCATCTCTCCTCCTCCTTCAACTTCCATTTCTACCCTTCAAATTTCCTTTTTAACAAAATGTTTATTATGATTAAAATGTTTGTGGTTTGGAGACCAAAAGACAAATAAAACCCTAGCAATATCTACTAAACTATGTGATTAACAGACGTCTTTATGCAACAACCTACAAAATTAGAGAGAATAATAATATTCTTTAGAAGGAAAGGAGGAGACTTGCAAATATATATCATTAGATTCAGACCAAAGTTGGAAAGTTTAAAAAGAGGATTAAATAAAAACCTAAAGATTAGTAGAAGCAGACAGTAAAGTGACTAGAACAATGATCGAACAAAGGTGGAATAAGACATGATTTAATAATATAACTCCTCCTTTAAGCTATGACTATAGACAAAAGTTAAAAACTTAAAATAGTTAAAGAGAGAGAGAGAATAAAAATTGCAGGATGGTTTGGCTAGGGAGCACTAAACATGAGCTTTAACATACCAAGAGAAAGAGAGAGAGAGAGAGATAAAGTTGATTGCTTTGCTTGCACTAGCAGGCATCAAGTTTACGCCATATAGGATGAGTTTCATCAAGCATTGTGTCAGAACAGATTGGAGATGATAACATGTGCGAGTAGTGGAATATTATTTTATGTTAAAGTCAGTCAATTTTATAATATACTTTATTCAGAAAAATATCCGAATTCTACTTCACATCAGATTTCATCACAACATGATAAGATTACGTATAAAATACAACTCAATATACAAAAATCGAAATACAAATGCTAACCCATAATTTAAATATTAATCCCGTGTATTACATGGTTCAATAAATGTAATAATATATAAGATTGGACTGGGTGGTCCGCGATGAGCTAGCCGTGAGCATCGCAAACACCACCCGGGTGACTCGTGATGCGTTTTTTCATCACAGCTCGTGATGAAAATTGGGAGCATGATATTGTCAAATATAGCCGTTGGCGCTGGTGGCAACGGTCTTATGACCGCTTACTAAAAAAAATACAGTTTTTATCACATTATATACATACCTTTTATTTCAACCAAATATTACCACATTACAAATCATAAACACCTACTTTGAAGCTATATAAAATTATCAAAGGGAAGACCCATTGTTTCCACTCGAATTGTTTAGTTCGTCCGACTCAGCGGGTTCTACTCTCGGAATTTTTGCAAAGGTTTGCGGAGCTACAAACTTTGAAGATACGGAAAGATCAATGAAAAAAATTGTGTACGTAGCGTGATTGGTAGTGGGCAAGTGACGTTTTAATGAATGATTATTTTGTTGAAAACGCAAACTAGAATGCCAAGATGTTTAAAAATCAATTCCGTATATTGAAAGATTTATTATTAAAGATTGCGGGAGACATCAAAGCTCAATTTGAATGGTTTATCAAAGGGTAAGATGCTAGGGGAAAACAGAGTTTTACAGTGATACAAAAGTGCAAATGCGTGATTCGTCAATTTGCAACCGGTAATGTTCCTGACGAATATGATAAATATTAAGCTACGTCTAGTAGAATTTCAGGGGGTCTCTTCACAATTTTTGCATTGTTATTAAGTTATACGGTAATAAGTATCTACGAAGAGCGACTAGACATGACATAACACGTTTGTACGCCACACATGAAGCTAGATGGCACCTTCCAGGGATGGTTAGCGGCATCGACTGTACGCAAATCGTCTGGAGAAGTTATTTGAAGAGTTTGCGAGACTAGTTTGTGAGAGGTGACCATAAAAAACCGACGAGCATGCTTGAAACTGTTGCATTGAACGATTTATGTTTTGTGCATGCGTACATTGGTCCTCTCGGCCCAAACAATAACATTAATGTTCTACATTCAGTCATCGCTATTCGATACCGAGTTACAAGGAACCGCTCCCGACGTGTCCGTTTAGGGTTAACGGGAGATAATATAGACGTCGGTTCTATCTTGTTGATCGCATCTACCCTAGTTGGTCTGTTTTTGTGAAATCTTATTCGTTTCCAACATTCGAAAAAGAAATAATGTTCAAGAAGATATAGGAATCTGTAAGAAAAGACGTTGAATGGGCATTTGATGTTTTGAAAACTAGATGGCACATAATTGATCGACCGCTACGTTTGACTGAGCAAACGACAATAAGTAGTGTTGTTTACGCGTGTGTCATATTGCTCAATACGAGCATAAAGGAAGAGATGCGCACAATATCTCCAAAGTACATTATGGTCCTTCCAACATAGGAAGGAACAAACCTACTATCAAATATGATTTGATCTAACAGAATATCTTGGTGGTTTAGATAACTTCAACGAGCCAAACTTACAGGTAACTTAATTTTATTATTTAATATTTCTTTTAACTTATATTTTTTTGTTAATTTTTATTATTTTATTTTATTTGTAATTTAATTTAAAAATGTTGGCATTTAATGTTTTAATTAGTCTTAATTTTTTTTAAAAGTTAGTTATTGTATGATGAACACACGTAGTAAAATGTGATTGAATGTGATAGATTATGATGAAATAATGTGGCATATTGGGATTAGTTAGTAATGGTGTAATGACCACCCCACCCACCCTAACTAAAGGGGGATGGGGTGATCATCACACCATCACTAAAACCATTTTATCATACCCAATCTTGCACCTTGTGCTACCTCAACTTTTCACATTATATCACATCCATAACTAAACGTATTGGATAGTCATCATACCATCACTAAATCATAGGCCCTTCCCCAAAAATTTTAAAATTTGTTATGGGGCCTGGAAATTTTTTTTGGGCTTTTTATAAAAAATTTAGACCTTTTATATAGGTTTATAAAAATTTTGCCCATTTTATATAATATATATATATATATATATATATATATATATAAAGTAAAAATTTTAGACTACATGCAGGTTGGGCCTGGAGCCGGCGACCTCTGGCCCACCCTCATGGCCGGTCATGCTAAATCATTCCCCACAAAACCAAAAAAAAAAAAAAACCCGATCACAACAATACACCACATCCCCAAACAAACCACCCACCCTACATGCCTGTTTTCACTATCACGGTGTACATCACGAATGTGATGATGTTTAACCATAACATGGCTGGCGGGACGGTGTATCACAACCACATGTCACGAACTGCCCCGTCCACCATAATAAAAAAAGTTATATTTAAGAAAAATACACATTTCACGGTTGAAAAAATCAGTGTATTATATTAATAAAATAAATATAATGTAATTTGTTAATACATAAAATATTCAAAATATGTATTTAATTAAATAAATATTGATGTGACAGTTAAAAATTTTGTTAACTTAATTTATAAAACACTTTTTTTTTTCGAATGGGAATTAAATTTGATTTTTTAATACCACCTAATTTTTTTTATTATTTAACGTATTGTATTTTTACTATTCTTTACCATCCAACAACAACAAGTATTTTAAAAATTTGTAGATGTCCCTTATAAAACCCATTATTTTCACTTTTATAAAACACATAAGTTTGAATTTGATACGTTTTTAAGTAAAAAAAAATATACGTTTATTTAAGTTATTACTAATTAATTTTATATTAAATTTATTTGGTTGATAATATAATAACTATATTTAATTGAAAATTAATTATTCGAAATTAAGTAAAATAGAAAGAATAATATCTTTAATTAAAAGATTAGTATACCTAATTAAGTAAAAGAAATGTAGGATCGGTTTTGGATCTAGAATTCACAAGATATTTGATACCACATGGGTATCCGAGCCGAAGGCGGAGTTAACGGATCGGTTAGTTGTTAGATGTGATGGATAAGGGTTAGGAAATGATCAATAAAGCACACACACAAATCACAAAACAATTGGGCAACACTTCGTCGTATGGTTCATAAAATGAGCAAAAGTTACACAACAAACACCAAGTGTCCCATTTATAGGACCCTGTCCTATGCCTGAAACCTTACAGGCGTAGGACCCCTGTGCCTAGGACCTTCCAGGCGTATGACACTCATACGCCTGAAACAACTTACACATGATAAATTGAGCGTTTAAGTTCAATCGTGCTTCCAGTTAGACATCATAAACTAAACATGGGATGGGATGACTAATATCTAGCATATGGATATGCCGAAGGGTGCACTAACAGACTCCCCTTGGGCCTAGCTAGATTTCTTAAAAAACTGCTTCAACATCAACAAAATCTTCAATCTTCAAACAACAAACAACTTCATGCTTCCAGAAAAGAGAAGTTTGACCAATCACACCCAGAGTGTGTATTCTTGGCATATCAAAATATGGTCACCTTTGAAATTGCATTGCTTGATCTTGATCTTGGTCTAGAAAGTGAATTGGATTCTAATGCAAAGTCAGCACATCCTCTTTAGAGCAATTCATGAGCCACATTGCATCATACACCATCAACTTTCGACAAATCTTAGGCTCATTTATGAGAACAATCACTGCTTCGGTTGTTGTGATGTTGTAATACCATAACATGAATTTATCATTGAAGTTCTGTTTATTAAACCAGAGATTACACATTTCTTGTATTCTATCCTTTCTTTGCTTCATAGCATTTGGTTCATCTTCCGGATTTCATTCCAATATCTTTTCAACTTGTTCAAAACCTTGATCTCTAAGATCTAAAATCTTAGCATTTTGATCCTTCACCACATACTTAGGGTATTCTTGATTAGTGATATCTTCTATTTCAATGTCAACTAACCTATTATTATCTTTAGAATACTTTTGAGATCCATCGTTTAGAGTTATCTCTTCATATGTATGACTGAAGACTTTGACAATGTCTTCACGTGACATCTCTGAAGGTATTTCAACTTCTTCCAGATCCATGTAAGGCATAGTCGTTGGGTTCCCATAATCATCAGTAAAGAATATATCATAGAATGACTGAGTCCATTCTATGGGAACCTCCCCGTGAGCAAAAACACCTTTAAAAGTTTGATAATTTTCTACAGTTAGGCCTTGTTGTTGTGAAGACAAGCCACCTTGTGGTGCTGAGCCTTCATCATGTGATTCTTTTGAACGTCTCTCTCCGAACATAGAGTCAACTCTCTTGGTTTGACGATAGCTAGCCCTACCATCACCACCCTTACCTTAATCATCACTACCACATTTATCTTTACCCGATTCATGATCATCATCATCTGAATCATCATGATCTTCATCATCTTCATCATCATCACTATCATCTACATCATCCCCATCACCAACAGTTAGTCTTTTATGTTTGTTCATGAAACGATCAACACATGTTCTCAAACATTTGTTTTCTGACTCTACAACAACATGAAGATTCTCAGTTTCACTACGAGATTCCGTTAACTAACGAATCTCTTGTTCATTGCTGGATAGCTTGAGCATCACCTCTTTAACTGTAGCTTCTAATCTTAGATTTGCAGCTCTAGTTTGATTGATAACCGTGAAGAACTAGCGATCTCTTTGTTCTGATTTAGCTATCCTCTGCTGATTTGCATGGTTTTGAGTAACCTGCATATGTAACATACTAACTAGATTATTTATTTGAGCTTCTAAGGATGGTCCAATAGATGTTGTTGGGACAAGAGAGATAGATATCATAAAAGGCACTTGTTCTTGAGGCTGGTATTGATGAATATTTGCAAGTCCAAGCTCAACAGTATGTCTTTGCAATTTTGCATCAACTGAAGCTTGACTACTATTGCTATTATTGTTGTGGATGTTTTGGTCATGCATGGAGTTGTTTTGGTAGCTGAGAGTTTGATGGTTACTCTGCTTCCAATTGATGACATTCTGTGTTTCTTTGGCAGCTGAGACATCTTGGGATCACTAGATGATGTACTCTTCTTTGTAGGTCTCTCTTCGTCTAGTAGTTCATCCAACTCATCTACATTAACAACAGGCTCCAGATCCTTCTATCTTCTCTTTCTTTTCTCAACATCTCGCATTCTTGTAGGGATGCGAATTTGCGTTTCTACCTGAATAATTCTTTAAAGATACTAGCTTTCAACACCCTTCTATTTATGGCTTCGTCATCCTCTGTTGATTCACTATCACTTTCTTCTTCATCTCTTGCTGGTTCAGTCACTTGTACATCTTCAATTATGACAAACACAGGCATAAATTGAACTTCCTTGCCTAGCTTGCGTCTTCGAGAACCTGATGATTTAGCTTCAATAGTTGTTGTTTCTAGAGCAGCAGTTGTTGGTTCATAACTTACCGGCATAGAGATTCCTGGCTCAGTAGTAGCAAACATTATAGTAGATTGTTCAACAAATGGTTGTTTACGAGTCAACGATTGGGAGATCACCCTGAGGACATCGACCGCCTTCATCATCATCATCTTCTCCTTCTTCACCCTGAGGCTGAATCACCTCATCATCAGAATAACTATTTTCATACCTCCAGTGATCATTTTCTGGTTCTTGATAGTTTGGATTTGCCATGTGACCAGTCATTCTCTTCATCGGGGGTTCATCTTTTAGCTTGTAAGCTTTCATCCTATGCATTGTTGTATCATTAATATGACTGAGCTTGATTTTGTTACCATTTACCTTTGGCAGATTCAGGATTTGTGCATCGAAAATCATTTGTAAGAATCTTTGAACTATCATAGATCTTTACTTCTTGAACTTGACAGTAAATTTTTCTTTCAAATGGTGGACTATCATGCCTAAGAAGTTGAATGGCTTGTTTAGAATGAGGGCTACCATAGCTGATGCTAAAGTCTCTCGAACTGCATCAAAACTGCTTATTCTAGGTCCAATGTAGTGAATCAGAACATGGATGAGGTATCTGTACTATCTGCATAGATTTGTTTTTAACAACATTAATTGAGTCACATCCCCATCATACTTGAGTTTAGTAAATATGCCACAAATGAGATGCACGGGTAACTCTATTGGATAATCTTCTCTGTCATCAAAACTAAGAGTCTCTCTAATATTCTCTTATGTCACTAGCTATCACCTCCCAATTATTCACCCTTCTGAAAATTTGCAATTGGATTACGATTGCAATCCAATGATGCTGTAGTCCAGAATTCTCTTTGATGGCTAAGATAGGGAACATATCTTGGCGAAATAGCATAAGGTTTCCTTGAACGGCATAAAAAGTTGATAATATCGACATAATCAGTAGCGTTTGCTGTCGTTGTGTCCAAATGAGCACATATGTTATGGCGATTCCCTGGTCTCAAGTCCATTATATGCAATTACTCCGCATACAAACTTAAGAAAGACAAAAATGACACAAATGATGAAATGACACAAATCGCCAAGTTTTCTAAGTTACAGGCGTATAACCCTTCATACGTGTGAAAAATTGCACACGTGTGACTCATACGCCTGAAACGTTTCAGGCGTATGAGGGTTATATATGATTGTAAAGGCTTAGGAATTAAAAAAATTACAAATGATTGATTTAGGGCTTGATTTTGGTAGATGTATGTATGAACGAACCATGATGAAACCCCAACCAAAAGATTTGATTAATATTGACATTAAGATGGTTGTTCGAGGGGTTTTATAACCGGTTTAATAAAAACCTATAAATCTACCATAACATGCATAATAATGGGTGAAAACGACTAATTTTGAATCAATGGAATCACCTTTCGATTCTGATTAAAAAAAAAATTACCAAAGACACAAACAAAATCACAATGTTCAAGTTTGATTATAGAAGGTTTTAAGGTCAAAATGGATACAGACGTATGATGGTTTTGGAGTTGTGAAGTCAACTGTTCCTTTTATACCCTAGAGTCATATGCCTGAACTGTTTACACGCGTATGACATCTTTCAGGCGTATGACAATAATGGTCCCTAAAAGTTCACACATATCACTATTTGATAGCAATAAATTAAATAATTAGTCTCGATTTGGTCCCGGGTTTTTTTAATCAAATTTGCCCATCTAGATCATTGGATGATCCGCACGTGTTATTCGTGAGTCGATCTATCTAAGACCCGCACCTTTGCATGACAACTTGATTTGTACAAATAAGACTTTTATGTACATTACATACACATGATTACTTTTAAGTTGCTAAATTTGTCCTACACATCGTGCATATACGAGTTCTTGTATTTATGTGCAAGGGCAATGAGGGTCTCGAGCGTGTTCAGCTTCGTGCTTGGTCCACCCGACATCCAAACCTTCCAACCTAGGGTTTAACAATGACCATTAACCCAATAAACGTTAGTATAAACAATAATGGTTTAAGATTTTCTTATGGCACAACAGGTTTCATATATTGATGATTGCATATAGAATAGCAAATTTACATATAACAATAATTTGCATATAACACAACAGATTTGCATATAGCACAGCATATTTGCATATAACACGTCAGATTTGCATATACCAAAGGTTTGCATATAGCACAGCAGATTTGCATATAGCACAATAAATTTTCATATAGAAAGATTTGCATATATACAAACTAATAACCAAGACCTTTCCACTTTATAATCGATCCGGTTTACTACTTATTAGTCACATATAACTTGTATCACCTAAGTGACCCATTTGCACGCATAGTCAATTAACACCTTCAACTAAGGTTAGTTTGTTGACATACCACACATATGATCCAAATAATCATGTGTGTGGCTTGCACAACCTTCAAATAAGGTTCACATAACGATTTAACTTACCACCCGCCAATGGTCCGGTTGACCATTTACGAGTCAATTTCAAACATCGTTATCATTGTGCTTATTTCAAGGTCACATGGCAAACCATCTAATCCAAACTAATAAAATGTAAAAGAGGGTTCTATGACCTTTCAATGGACACTAATTCTAACTATAGCATCATATATCAAACAATTTGACCCGTTTGGTTTTCTTGGTATACCTCAACCTCCAACTAAGATTGGGTTTCACCAATACTCTCTAATTAGTCCTTTGTCCTATTGTCTTACATCCACCTTCAATTAAGGGGAATGCGATCCAACTTAGACATAGTATGGACGTAACTAATCTAACCTACTACATTACAATTCAAGAATCAACTATCATTTAAAATTTACCAAACTCAAGTCATAGGATGACTTACCGATTTGACATCTACACTTCATGTGGATTGTTATTATCACGCATTTCTTGGCTCAAGGGATGCCTATTAATCTACGTACATACCAGGTAGTAGTAACCCATTACAATACCTTGTAATTCTACTTCAAGATCATTGGCATCAAGTGCCAATTTGGCAATATTCTTACATGTGGGAAAACTTAACTTACAGGCATTAATTTAGCGGGATTCAAATGGCGACACATCACCATTTGACCCGTTTACTCATAGTTCATTTTTTTCAATTTTAAGTGTTGGGCTCAAGTGATAACAATCTCACTCGACCCAATTAACCTGCTTATAACAATACTCAATTATTTCACTTGACCCAATTGACCCATTTGGTTTATACCCAAGAGTCTCATTATAAAATGTTCATTATTTTATCAAAGGATACTGTTCCCGCTCATGGTGTTCACAATGGGGTCTCTTAAAGTTAGTACAAATACATTTTCGTAGCATTTTTAGTGCCTTTTTGCTGCACTTTACAATAGAGTTTTCGTTGCATTTTTGTTGCATTCTAGCAGGTTTTTTTGCTGTATTTTCAACAATATTTTCATTGCATTATCAGCAGCGTTTTCACTGCACTTTCAGCAACGTTTTGCTGCATTTTTGCAGCATTTTTGTTACATTTTTAGCAATATTTTACACTTGTTTTTATAAACTAAGAGCGTAAGAAATACTTACCAACTAGATAACCACACAACATGTGGGTTATTTTCCCCGATTTTGTAACCTCTTCACATATCCATACAAGTATTGAGTAACTGCACTCTCGTTAGGTTATTAGCATATTATTATTATTATTATTATTATTATTATTATTATTATTATTATTACCGTTGGGCTAATCCGTAAGCAAGTTTGCAGTCAAGTTTGTAAGCTAGTTCATATACAAATTTGTAAGCAAATTGGTAAACAAGTTCGTACGCAAGCATGTTTTTCCCCCAAAGTATGAAAATAGTACAAATGGGCCGCGAAAACTCACCCTTTGTTGAAGGATTGGTATTCCTGAATCCGCAAGTTTATCTGCACGTATGTCCTACTCAGGTCTAAGTGTCGGTCTTGAAAACTAACGGTTATAATAGGCTTGTTGTTGTAGATTCTCTATACAAAAGATGATGCGTGTTCTTGGGTTGAGAAAGATCAAGAAAGAGGATATAACTAAAAACAAGAGACACTAATAGGAGTGTATGGTGTAGGTTGAATGGTGGTGTCAAGTGGTTTATTTATAGGGTTAAATGAGACAAGGGGTGAAGTGACAATGCTTAGAAAGTATGGATTTAATTAAATATTTAGGTGTTGTTCGTTTTTTGCCCAGAAGCACTTCTAACCTCTTTTGTCTGCACCACGCAGACGCGCGCAGACGTTTGAGGTCTGCAGATTGTTTGTTTTTTGGAAGATCTTTCAGTCAAAAAGGTCGTCCTGACCTCTTCTTGGTGCAGACTTGTTCCAAAGTCTTCTAAGATCTTCAAAGGTCTTCTCCACTTCTCTTCTCCTCACCTACCACCACCACCACCACCCACCACCCACCACCACCACCCACCACCGCCACCCACCACCCACCACCACCACCAACCACTAACACCGTCCACAACCACCACCCACCACCACCACCGTCCACCCCCACCACCGTCTACCACCAGACTGCTGTAAAAAACCAGTTTATTTAAATTTCAGTTTATTTTAGCAGCCTGCAGACATTAACAAACAAACAGTCTTCTTCTTGCAGACTTCAGACCTTTGGTCCACCTCTTCTCCTGCACATGTCTGCAGATGTGGTCCGCAGACTGCAGACCTTTTCCTGCAGAAAAAACAAACAGCACCTTAGTGGGGATTGGGGGTTTGACTGAATTGTCATGGGTGGGGCTTGGGATTATCTAAAATGGGTAGTCGAACGTTTATGGGTTTTGGTGTGTCTGCCACATTTTAGTTTAAGTTAGTCAAGTAATAAAGATATGTAGTCTTACACTAGAATGGTGATGCATGGAAAGTCATAATTAGGTTTGAACATTTACTATCCCTATAATGTCGTATACTTGTATATATTTAGAGAATGTTATAGAACATATATATTAAATGGGTAATGAATTTCAAATAAAATGCAAGTAATTGATACATATATACACATTTGTGGGTATGTTTGTTTTTCCAAAATAATATATATTCTTAAATTTACATGGACTTTAGAATTTGGGTAGTTGTCAAAAGTTTAGTGTTGTCACATAAGAAATATAAAGCGGATGTTATATTTTATAATTTGACCTACACGTGTTGGTAATGGTTGTCTTGCATGACATAATACTTGTTCACATAGAATGATGGTCCTAATGTATATATGTTTTTACGTGTCATGAACTTTTTGTATAAAACTAAGTCTATAATGCTTCGCAAATATGAATTCAAACTGTTTTCATGTACTGATTTTGACGTAAAAAAAGGCGGTTGTCACATTCTCCCTAGTTAAGATATTTCGTCTGCGAAATTTTGGTTATGATATTCTTTATAGTCCAGTAATGAATTAATGAACAATGAAAGTGTCAAAGCACATGATGCTACTAACGAGGTAAGGGCTTACTGCATTAAATGATTGTGAATATAATCGATGTTAATTTAACGCACAAGGGTCTACTTTATCGAGATGCTAGTGTACATTTGGAGCTTCTGCAAGAATTAGAAATGTGCAGTATATAAAGTTATTTGCCATTGAGAATGGAATATGAAACGAAGGGCTTCAACAAAATCGAACGAAATATGAATGTAAGCGCGAGTCATCATTTATCGAGTAATGTGAATAGCGAATAACCCATCTGATCATTTGAAATTTGCGATAGGATTGTACGAGAACTGTGATGCCTATATATTTTTTCAAATGAAAAATCATTGTACGAGAATAGAGACGACATACATTCTGGAATGTCATAGAAGATTGTGCAAAACATACCAAATAATAACCAGTTATCATTACACTGGAAATGTATAAAACTGGTAATAATGGACGTTATGAAAAAGATGTAATTGATCGAATAAGAGGCATATAAAGAGGGATAATCAATTTTATGAGTTGATAGAAAGTCGTAATATGGATAGGGTCGGATGAGTTCTTAATATTCATGATCAATTGAGGAGTTCATCGAAGGTGTCTAGAATATCAACAATTCTTGTAGAACTTTCTATAGAATCGGGTTAGAGGGTTTGGATGAATAATTTTAAAGAGTTGTAATGTGGTTTCCAAATGAATAAGAATTAGGAGATATGTCTACAGAAGGTTAACAAGATAATCATGGAAATTTATACATTCGATTATCATGGAAACTGGAACTTATGGATAAAAAGAATTATAAAATGCAACATGAAACTCATGGGGTATAATGTATAAAGCAGCTCATCATGAAAACAAGAGATCAACTATAAAACTTAAAACATTGGAGTGTTCTTGTCTAGTTACAAGACCCAACAAAAACTTTGACTGTTCAAAGGAGTTGGACTCAATTGGAGATTAATGAAGACGTGCTTTAGCCTATAAGTGGACAATCACTCAAGTAATCCTCAGGTAAGCATAAGTAGTCCGTTGATTGGTTCGTATTTATACGTTATGCTTGACTATGCCAGTAAACCCAGGTTACAAGCATCCCCCTTCCAGATTGCATGTGTTCTCTGACATAGAGTTCAACTCTTTGAAGGAATGAAAAATCAATGAAAAATGAGGGTAGGAAATTAAACCAAGAATATCCAGCATGCTCCAAAGTGTAGTTCTCTTCTCCAAGTGAATCACTCCTTAACACCCAAGATCAAGGAAGAAAGAAATAAAGAAACAGAGAAAGGTAGGGGAAAGAATGAGGGGTGATAAAGGAGAAACGTTAGTGGGGCAATTAACAAATAAACACATGTAAGGTCAAATATAGGTTCTTAGTTATAGTCTAGATCATTTTACTAATAGCCTAATTCCCCTATATGTTACACCTGTAAATATCCCGACTTGTGTTTTGCATTGTAGAGTTTGTACACTTGTCCTTTTTCTATTTTGACTTTGTTGAGGGGGCTCTTTGGCATTTGGGTGTAAGACATAGGGAATAAAAAATGGAGGGACCTTTATAAAATTTTGACAAAGTTGAAAACCCTAACTTCCTCCTCCCTTGCTCCCATTCACAGCGCACCCCAAGAGCAGCCCCAATCCTTTTTTTTGAACATTTCAAGTATCCTTAAGCCTTCCATAACATCTCCCATGGTTAATCTATCGATCCTTATGCAAAATCTTGATCATTTGTGTGTAAAAAAATCATTTATTGATTGATTAATTGTGATTTATGGTTTGAATTGGCTTGTAGCAATTAGACTCCAATTGAAGGGTAACTTTTGGTGATTCTACCTCTAAGTCATCCCACAATGTTAGTCTATCAAGTCTCTAATTGAATTCGTGAATAATTGTGATGTTAAAAATCGATTAATGGTTGATTTCATGATTAGGGTTTTGAAATTCGGCTACTATCAATTGAAGGCTGATTTGATTGAATCATTGGGGGGGGGGGGGGTTGCTTCCAAACCATCCTAAGGTATATAGTTAAGATCATATCCGAATATGGGAGCAATTGGTTAATGTTTGGTGGCTCAATTGAAAGAAATGCGATTTTAGGGTTCCTAGGGTTTTAAAATTGGGGATTTTGTGTTATTTGTGTTAATTAATCAATTAGGTGATCAATTCAGTCCTTAAACCCTATTTAGGACCTATTTTAATGTAATTTATGATCTAACGTGGTTGAAAAGTTCGTTGGTCAACAATGGTAAAATTGGGGTTTTCGGAATGTAAGAAAAGGGACGATTTGGGGCAATGTGTTGTTGTGCACACACCATCCAAATCTGATCCCAAATGTTGTTGATGCACGTTTTGCGACAAGTGCTATTGGATTGCATATTCTATTATGTTTTGGTGAATTCGTAGGGTCGAAGGTGGCTTTTAAGGGTTGAAGGTGACTTATGAAGGTCGAAGGTGGAGTATGCAGGTCGAATATGGAAGTCTGAATAGCTATGTGCTGATTCGCCCTTTTGAAGGGGCGAACCTGCACATTCGACCCTTACGGGGGGGGGGGGGGGGGCGCGAATGTGCAGGCCTATATAAACTGAAAATTTGATTTTAATGTTAACTTTTGTCATTTGCATTCCCCAATCGACCTGTATTTCTCTCTAGTGTTCTAAGTGTTTCTGAAAAGTGTTTGTTTCATTGTAAACATCGTTTTGTAAGATTAATTGATATTGTTTATTAATGAAATGGATCTTAAAAGGTGATTTGTGTGTGTTGTTCATATTATTATCATTTCGTAACATGAGAGGACTATGGTACCCTAATGATGATAATTTTGACCTAATTGCTTTTAGTGATGCAAATTGGGGGGGGGGGGGGTTGTGACAAAGACAGCAAATCCACAACGGCTGGATGTCAATTTTTGGGGAGCAGGCTCGTGACCTGGCAGTGTAACAAGCAGACGGCAGTCGCACTATCTACATGCGAAACAGAATATGTGTCAGCTTCAAGTTGCTGTTCACAAGTTCCGTGGATTCTGTAACCTCACGAATTTTCCGATTTATTTTGCATTAAAGTATTTCCCGATCCATGATATAAAGTCTAATTTATTTCTAAGTATTCTTATCTTTATCCGTGCACTCTATTTTTCTAAGTTTCTTTTATCATTGTACTAAAAAAAAAAAAAAAATCTTCAATCATGACATATGTCATATCCAAATTCTATTTATAAAATCGTCATTTTATAAGACGGTGTTTTTTATTTTCTAATTCAAACTAATGATTTTTTTTTTATTTCTTAAATAAAGCCTTGAGTCAAATAGTCAAAGTCATAGTCAAAGTCCTAGTCAAAGTCTTAGTCAAACAGTCAAAGTCCTAGTCAAATAGTCAATTCATCACAAAACCTGACTTTATGGTGTTGACCAATTTTAATGGCTAATGGAATCCAAAACTAGTATAAAAACCCACCTATGAACCATTACACTTGCCACCTCTAAATCGATTGTTTTAATCCGATTAAACTTTCCCACATACTTTTCTTCTATAGTCTATTACTTCTACAATTGAAGCTTTGATTATAAGCTCTTGTAATTGGCAACTTTGGGGCTACACATATTTTTTTTCTCGAGAATTAATACTTTGCTAAGGTGAGTTTACGTAACCATGTTTATGCAATTCTTCATACTTGCAACATTATACATAAGCAATTCTACATTCATGTCTAGTTGTAAACTTTAATGCCTCATGAATTAGACAACAACAGTTTCAACGAGTTTCAACATTACATAATCATTAGCTATGGCCAAGCCGGCGATACTCAATAATAGATCTATTGGATTGACAATCCCACCCGGATACGTGTACCTCCTACATAGGTAGCGTGGGTGATTGTTATCGTTCCAACATATTATTAAGGTGAACCGTGGATGACGGGATGGACCTAAACTAGTCGGAGGTTTGATTATGTCGATTCAACATATTATGCTTATTCATGTAGACTTAAACTTACGATAAACATATGAATTGCTAAACTTTTATACTTAAACTATTTGCTTGACATGGCTTATGTATTCTCACCAACTTCTAGTTGACCCCCCCATTTTTACAACTCAACAGGAAATAATGATGAATGAAGTCTAGAGAGTTAGCATGAGGAGACAATTTGAAGTTTATGCTTTATTTGGTTATTTGATGTATTAGAATTCCATTCAACACTTATTATGTATTTTCAATTTTGGATATTTGCACTTTAAATAAATTTCAATTAAAACTTGCTTACCATGTGCTACTATATACTCATTCTTACGTGACACCTCGATGTTTCCGCCATCGGTTGGGGTGTTACAGATTGGTATCAGAGCCATGGTTATAGGGAATTAGGTTATTAGAAAAATAATCTAGTCTATAACCATAGGATTATAACCAGTATTTGCTCCTTTTACTTGTTATTCTCTATCTCCCTCCTACTGCTCATCCCTACTTTCATCCTTACAAGAAGGTTGCTCTCCACCATTGGATCTACTCTTAGACTAATAGGACAAAATCCTCAGGTTTAGCCTAAACCACCTTGAGATCTCGTCGAAGTTCTAGATTTTAATAACGAACACGTGCAATCTGGAAGGGTGAACGCCTGTATTCTGAGTCTTCTGTCTAGGCTGGCATTGCGCATATATCCCAATCAGACGAGGGACCCGGATGCCTACCTGGGAATTCTCGGGATGAGTGTTCACCTATAGGCTAAAGCATGTCTTCACTATGTTATTAGAATCTAGAAGTTTTGATAAGTCGACGTTTTCGTTTATTCGTTTTAATTAATGAATAAATGATTACACTCGCTTTCCTTAAACTAAGCTCTAAAATCTCAAAATTTTACAGCTTAAATCAATCTCATTTCATAACCATCTATGGATTTCACAATCACACTTCACCTTACCATCTTAGCCACTTTTTAAATATTCAACACCCTACCCAAATCATATTATTTCATTTCTCCACATGTTACTTATTTTTTTAAATAACTATAACCTCATACCTTAGCACAAACTAAAGATTTCTAAATCCTGTTGTATTTTCATTACCTAGTAACTTTACAAAGTACATATTTTTTTGTCAAAAGATGTCCTCGAACTTAAATTCAATTGTTTATTTATTGACGTAACAAACAATTTTCTATATAATGCTTTAAACTATTAAAAATCACTTAATAGAACCTTGATCTTTAAAACCTAATGTCATGTTTGAAATCTCCAACTAACGGGAATATTTTAATCAAAGCCCACTTAGCTTGTACTATTTAACAACTTTTGCTTTATGTATAAAACCAATTTTGAAAATAAGATTTTTTTTATAGGAATAATATCTAGCCTCTAAATTCTCCATCGACACTCACTTACTTTCAACTTGTTCAAATTTTTACAATATTTGGCATATACCACAATCATGTTTTCTTATACACTTGATTATAACCTTTGATCCAAACCACATAATCTCCTTACTATAAAATAAACTCCTTATCAACCATCTTCACATTCACTATCTCTCGCAACCTTGATTCTGTTTCGAGACTTTTCATCATTTCCCCAAGAACTAAATTCATATCCTTCACCTTCTCAAACATGAGCTAGTTACCCATGATAACCAAACTATTGAAACTTGATTGTGTGTTGCATCAAACATAATCCTTAGTTATACATGAGGATTCGACTATCTACCATATTTGAACATTTGAAACTAGAATTCATGGAATATAAACTATTTACTATAGACACACCTAGAGTCATTAACCTTGTCTAGGACAACTCTATTACAACTCACATGCTATACTTGATACTTGATTGCTTACATGTACATATTATCAATTTGCAATTTATGTGTGTGTGTAAATTGGTACACTTAATCAAACAACTGATAGAGGATGAAGTACTTGCTCAACAGTTAGTAGAGTACCAAATAACCTACTCAACGATTGGTAGAGGTCATCATGCCTGCTCAACAGTCGGTAGAGGCCCTACAACCTGCTCAACGACTGGTAGAGGCTATCGTACCTGCTCAACAATCGGTAGAGGTTCTTACTCACTGACTGGTAGAAGTCTTTTTCCTGCTCAACAGTTGGACTTATTTTTGGATACATTGTATACAATTTAATCACATGGTTATTTTGCATTACTTACATGTGTGTTTAGAGTCATAGAAGGACACAAAACCCTAATGTAAGGTAAATTGGTGGTTGCGGTCCGGAACGTAATCATGAATTTACAGGTACGTTAAGGTGGTGTGAAATTCTATCAAGGTTTTCGGTAGAGAAACTAATTATAAACTCTAGTTACCTGGTAGTTCATTTAGCCTTTCTATAGTCCATCAACTCGTGCATTTCTTTTAGGATTTCTAAAACTTAAGATTCTTATTCACCTTGCGATTCCAAGACACACCTAATCCTACCCTTAAAACTCACAGATAAGAAACCTCTTATCCAAATTATTCGAAAGCAGATTATTCTATAAATTCATGTTGTGCCTTAACCCAAAATTTTCAAAACCACGGCTGCCTTAATTTCTACCCAACCATCCTCAAACCTGTGTTTTTATAACTTCGGGACGAAGTTTCTAAAAGTAGGGGAGACTATAACCTCACTAATTTTCCCATTTATTTTGCATTAAAGTATTTCCCGATCCATGATATAAAGTCTAATTTATTTCTAAGTATTCTTATCTTTATCCGTGCACTCTATTTTTCTAAGTTTCTTTTATCATTGTACTAAAAAAAAAAATCTTCAATCATGACATATGTCATATCCAAATTCTATTTATAAAATCGTCATTTTATAAGACGGTGTTTTTTATTTTCTAATTCAAACTAATGATTTTTTTTTATTTCTTAAATAAAGCCTTGAGTCAAATAGTCAAAGTCATAGTCAAAGTCCTAGTCAAATTCTTAGTCAAACAGTCAAAGTCCTATTCAAATAGTCAATTCATCATAAAACCTTACTTTATGGTGTTGACCAATTTTAATAGCTAATTGAATCCAAAACTAGTATAAAAACCCACCTATGAACCATTACACTTGCCACCTCTAAATCGATTGTTTCAATCCGATTAAACTTTCCCTCATACTTTTCTTCTATAGTCTATTACTTCTACAATTGAAGCTTTGATTATAAGCTCTTGTAATTGGCAACTTTGGGGCTACACATATTTTTTTTTCTCGAGACTTAATACTTTGCTAAGGTGAGTATACGTAACCATGTTTATGCAATTCTTCATACTTGCAACAATATACTTAAGCAATTCTACATGCATGTCTAGTTGTAAACTTTAATGCCTCATGAATTAGACAACAACAACAGTTTCAACGAGTTTCAACGAGTTTCAACATTACATAATCATTAGCTATGGCCAAGCCGGCGATACTCAATAATAGATCTATTGGATTGACAATCCCACCCGGATACATGTACCTCCTACATAGGTAGCGTGGGTGATTGTTATCGTTCCAACATATTATTAAGGTGAACCGTGGATGACGGGATGGACCTAAACTAGTCGGAGGTTTGATTATGTCGATTCAACATATTATGCTTATTCATGTAGACTTAAACTTACGATAAACATATGAATTGCTAAACTTTTATACTTAAACTATTTGCTTGACATGGCTTATGTATTCTCACCAACTTCTAGTTGACCCCCCCATTTTTACAACTCAACAGGAAATAATGATGAATGAAGTCTAGAGAGTTAGCATGAGGAGACAATTTGAAGTTTATGCTTTATTTGGTTATTTGATGTATTAGAATTCCATTCAACACTTATTATGTATTTTCAATTTTGGATATTTGCACTTTAAATAAATTTCAATTAAAACTTGCTTACCATGTGCTACTGTATACTCATTCTTACGTGACACCTCGATGTTTCCGCCATCGGTTGGGGTGTTACAGATTGGTATCAGAGCCATGGTTATAGGGAATTAGGTTATTAGAAAAATAATCTAGTCTATAACCATAGGATTATAACCAGTATTTGCTCCTTTTACTTGTTATTCTCTATCTCCCTCCTACTGCTCATCCCTACTTTCATCCTTACAAGAAGGTTGCTCTCCACCATTGGATCTACTCTTAGACTAATAGGACAAAATCCTCAGGTTTAGCCTAAACCACCTTGAGATCTCGTCGAAGTTCTAGATTTTAATAACGAACACGTGCAATCTGGAAGGGTGAACGCCTGTATTCTGAGTCTTCTGTCTAGGCTGGCATTGCGCATATATCCCAATCAGACGAGGGACCCGGATGCCTACCTGGGAATTCTCGGGATGAGTGTTCACCTATAGGCTAAAGCATGTCTTCACTATGTTATTAGAATCTAGAAGTTTTGATAAGTCGACGTTTTCGTTTATTCGTTTTAATTAATGAATAAATGATTACACTCGCTTTCCTTAAACTAAGCTCTAAAATCTCAAAATTTTACAGCTTAAATCAATCTCATTTCATAACCATCTATGGATTTCACAATCACACTTCACCTTACCATCTTAGCCACTTTTTAAATATTCAACACCCTACCCAAATCATATTATTTCATTTCTCCACATGTTACTTATTTTTTTAAATAACTATAACCTCATACCTTAGCACAAACTAAAGATTTCTAAATCCTGTTGTATTTTCATTACCTAGTAACTTTACAAAGTACATATTTTTTTGTCAAAAGATGTCCTCGAACTTAAATTCAATTGTTTATTTATTAACGTAACAAACAATTTTCTATATAATGCTTTAAACTATTAAAAATCACTTAATAGAACCTTGATCTTTAAAACCTAATGTCATGTTTGAAATCTCCAACTAACGGGAATATTTTAATCAAAGCCCACTTAGCTTGTACTATTTAACAACTTTTGCTTTATGTATAAAACCAATTTTGAAAATAAGATTTTTTTTATAGGAATAATATCTAGCCTCTAAATTCTCCATCGACACTCACTTACTTTCAACTTGTTCAAAGAGTTGATTGACATGGTCAAAATCCACACTGATTACCAACGTGCAGATCTTTTTACCAAAGCTTTTGATAGATCTTGATTCGAATTTTTATTAAAAGTTAACGGTATAAAAGAGAAACAAGACTGATCATCACCTCAGTTTATCACTTTTTAGTTTTACTGTTTTTCAAAAATTCAAAAACCCAAAAATATGTTTTACATTTTAGGGGGAGTTTTAGATTTTCAGAAAACCCAAAAACATTGAAAAAAAATCCAAAAAGCCATAAAAAATAGAAAAACCAAAATGATTTTCCTGGATTAAAAGAGGAAATGATAGTACATCAGTGGGGATCTGACACATGCTAAAGATTTGAAATGTTATATAAGCCGTGTGTTGAGTCTATGTGATGTGCTGGTAGGCTTCGTAGACCTATTACTGCGTGTTAGATACATACATATCAAACGAATTGTTATGTGGATGAACTCCTCATTGGCATATGGTCTTAGTACCATAATTTGGTTTGATAGGGTTTTTGTACAAAATTCGGAGGTTTCGGGTCGTTATGTTACTAGTTATCTGGGGATAGCCTTTCTGATCTTTTGTCGTAAGGATTTACGGACCTAGATCAGACAGGGTATCTTGCTGAAAGAGCTTTAATGCCAAAACCTAAAGTTACCGAATTGAGGAACTTTCTATGTATGACGATAATCAAAGATTATCTAATGCATCGTATCCAATCATTGATGAAAATCATGATTGATATTAGCCCTCAACCTGGTAGAGTTCATACGTTACTCTAGAGCATTGATTTGCTGACCTGTACACCTCTATACCTCAACACCTTGTAAAATTACAGATAATGAAAGCATAATCACACGTTACAATGAGTCTTTGTGCAATTATTCCTTGATACGGGAGTATGTCGTGTGCGTGAGAACCACAGACAATTTTGTTTATACTATAGATAATCGTATCAAACATTGCATAAAAGTCTACATGAGAGCTTATGTGGATAACAATATCAGCAATTGCTGGATCACACATTGACTTTGATGATAATAAACACTAAAGATCAACGGTGTGATCAGATTTCTCAAAAACTGATATGATCCTCTTACCGGAAATCACAAAACATTTATTGTTTTATGTTTACATTTCTGCATTTTACATTTGTTCAAAATTTACAAAAACTCTAAAAGATTTTAGGTGTGTTTTAGCATAAATTTCAGAAAAACCAAAAAGATTTTACATTTCTGTGTTATTTTTTATATCAAATGGTGATTGATGGTCGTTTTCTGAAACTTGATGAACCATTTGAGTTTTGTGACTTTGAAATGTGAAATGATGAATGTTTGATGCTTAAAAGATGTGAAAAAGATTGAACGGGATTCGATTTTGAGATTTGGTAAAATTTTGTCCGTTTTTAATGAATTTTCATGATTTGTTTTTGCAGCATACCAAATGGCAGAACCTCAAAACACAGATATTCCAGCTGGATCATCTGACAAAGCTGCTGGAAAGAAGCCGGAAGAAGAGTTGCCGTTTGAAGAAGCCCATAACTGCTGTGCATTTCTTGGCAATGTTAAGAAGCATACTGAATGCTAGTGATGCCCTTGAGAAGAAGGATGATGATGATGACGATAAAGATGGTTCTGGAGATGATTTTGGAGATAACAGTTCTTCAAATGATGATGATGATGATGACGATGATGATGATACTGATAAATATAAGTGTGAAAAGAGAGATGCTAGTAAAGATGTAGGAGAATCAAGTTCGAAAGCTCCTTGTGATAACACTAATGATGATAATATTTTCTGGAATGAAAAGATTAGATCTTTATCTGATGAAGACAAGAAGTTATATCGTCAGATGTTGACTAAGAAAGTCTGGACGATCGAGCTTACAGGAAAGTTTCCAGAAATATTTGAATCGGATGATATGAGATTTGAGCTTGAGTTTAACGATCCTGATCTTGAAGATGGTGAAGTTTCTGCAGCTATATCAAAAGAGATACTTGAAGGATTGGCTAGACAAGTCGGTAAATCTCTTAAAGAGTTGATGTAACACCCCAACCGATGGCGGAATCATCGAGGTGCCACGTAGTGACGATTGTTCAAAAGCTCATGGTACTAAAATGTAAATATATGATTATTGAATATTGTTTTACAACATGTGAAATTAAATACAAGAAAACAAAAAAAAGATAATTGATTGATTTATTCTAAGTCCAAAGTCCTATGTGAAGCGTCAAGCAGCTTATCCTGAAACATGCACGAAAATAATTTTGTCAACATATGATGTTGGTGAGTACTACTTAGTTTTGTACATATAGTATAAGTTTTTGAAAGGTAGTACAATTCATGTGTCTAGCATCACCAATGCATTATGTAAACACGCAAGTAACCAAACAAGACAAAGATCAAATGTAAAGTTTGTACAATGTAATTGATAATGAGCACCTCAACACGTGTGAGTCTAAAAGAGCACCATAACACAAAGTTATGTCTAAATGAGCACCGTAACATAAGTTACGTCTATGTGTAAAGAGCACCATAACATAAGTTATGTCTAGATGTATGATTTTGTTTGTAAGCTACGTTCATGTTCAAACATAAGCACCAAGATAAACAAGACACGTATATGAATTGTAAATGAATAAAAACGTGTAAATGAATATGAAAGTTTTGTATACTTGTGCATGAATCACCCCAAAAGTTGCAAAAGCGAAAAAGGGGATAAGTAATACTCACCTTAGCAAGGTGTTAAGTCTTGTGGAATTGAACAAGTGTATCCAATGTTGTCAAGTATCACCCTATGTATAAGGTAACAAAAAAGTCTAAGTCTATCTAGTCTAAAAATATTTTCTAGGGCTTCGAATTGGGGATAAGTATTCGTTTGATTAATAGTCAAATTGTTTATTAAATATAAGAATTTTAATAAATAAATGAATAAAAGTCTTTTTGTAAAATTTTAAGTTGAATATAGTCACAACATAAGGTTTTAAGTATGAAAATAATTTTTATAAAATTATTTTCTTGAAAATAGAATATTTAATCTAATTATTTCAAATTGTCAAAATATGACTTTAATATCTAAAAATACTAAAATCAAAGAATTTCTGAATTAAAACTTGTATTTCTATTCTAAATGGATAGAAATAATTTATGTAAAATTTTGGTGCAAAAATATTGTAAAATGAATTTATTATGAATTATTTATGATTAAAACTAACAAAAATTGATTAAAAATATTAAACAAACGGTTTTTCGGAAATAAAAATTATTTCTGAAATGTATATTGTTATACAAGTTTAGGATAATTTTTGTGGAATTTTATAAAATCGTTTAGATATTATTATTGAATTTTACATTTATAAATGAATAAACTTGTAATAATTATTATATATATTAAATAAATGATTTTTGAAAAACTAAAAATTGGACAGCAAAGTTTATCATGGGAATAACATAAAATAAATTTTGTAGGATTTATAAAATAGTTTTAGTATTTTAAAACGATTTTTAAAAAAGAATGAAAATAATATAGGTATAAAGGATAACAAAAAAAAATGTTTGTTTATGGTAGGAATCGAACCCGTGACCCGTGTACAGCAACAGCATGCCTAGACCAGCTGGTCTGGGTCTTTGTTTGCTGATTATTTTGAATTCGTATTTTATTTATATGATACCCTAAAGCACCCATCTTCCCCAAATCGTGCCTTATAAACCCTAGCCTTTCAATTACACGATTCACACAACAATAACCCAATTAATCATGGGGTTATTGTTGTGTGATTGCCGAAGGATAAAACCCACAAAGAAGGTGATACTTACAGTTACAAATTCGTGTTTCACGCTAGGTCAAACAGAAAGTCAACCACGAATAAAATCACTTCGAATGAGGAATTGATACAGAAATTGAGAATTGTGAAGGAGTTTTCGGCACCTATAGGGTCTCGCAGAGGGTTCAATTTATAGTGTTACATTTAGTTTCTATGATTTGGAAAGATTTGACCCATTCATGACATGAACGCGTTTTAGGTCTAAAATAGGTATGTTTTGACCATAATAATCATGTAATATGTGCGTAATTCCCTGCCCTTCCATAACGTGAATCAATTCAGTCCTTTGTTTCCATATATGGAGCCAATTCTAAGGTCAAACCCTCAAAAAAAAATGGTGGTTTCGGCTGAACACAGCAGCGATCAAAAAGGAAAGAGAGATAAGTGGTTTTGAGGGTTTAAATATAATCAGGATTGGGATTGAATAAATAACGAGCTGTAGCTCGGATGGTTACGTGTGGGTGTGGTTGTGCTTGGGTCGGCTACCTGCCCGGGTTCGAGTCCCGGCAGGAGCTCCCTTTTTTTTCTTTTTGCAGGTAAAGGGAAGGGGATGGGCCAGACTGCTGTTGGGCCGGACCTCGTTTCTGGGCTGAAGTATGGGCTGGCAGACTAGGGAAGAGAAGAGAGGTGGGTGTTTTGTGTGTGTTGGGCTTCAAAAGAAAAAAAGAAAAAGTGGGTTTATATGGTTTGGGTTTTAAGTGTGGTTAAAAAAAATGTATATATAATAAAATCTGATTTTATTATTATTATTATTATTATTATTATTATAAAAATAAAAATATAAAAAAAAGTGACGGACGTCACATCATCCCCTACTTTTAGAAACTTCGTCCCGAAGTTAATAGAAACATAGGGTTATGGATGTTAGGGTAAAAATTAAGATAACTGTGGTTTGGGAAAATTCAAATGATTTGAATAAGAAGTTTGATAGGTGTGAGTTATGGATTGGATTAGGTTTGTCTCGAATAATAAAAAGAATAACAATCTAGTAAAACACTAAGCTTCAAGTTTTTAGAAATCCTAAAACAAATGTATAAGTTGATTGATTATAGAAAGACTAATGAACTACCAAGTAACTAGAGTTTGTTCCTGGTCCGACTTCCAGTCTCACTTTCAATGCATCATTAGTGTTTGTATACAGGGTGTACCGCAGCTAACCCACCACACCTTTGATACCTTGAAAACGTACTGGATGTCTTCCCAAAAACTCTAATAGAATTTCACACTACCCTAACGTACCTGTAAATTCATGATTACGTTCCGGACCGGAATCATCAATTTACCTTACATTAGGGTTTTATGTCCTTCTATGATCCTAATCTAACACACATTAAAGCAAATAAGTTTCACAAGAAGATGACACAACAACACGTTTATTAATGAAATGAGGCTATGAAATAATGAGGTCAATTGCATGGGTTTGCGACGATTTGTAAGCATAACAGTATTTAAGTATGGGCTACCACTCGTTCGAGGAGTCCTTTAAGTGAAATGTTTATCTGTGTTGCGTGGATAATACACACATGCAAGCAAGTTTGTAAGTACTACAACCATTAAGTGTAAGTGTTATCTTAGTGGCCTATAGAAATAGTTTACGAGTATAATGAATAATTAACTGTTCAATGAATAGCCAATTTGAGGGAAAAATCAAGTTTCATTTAAAAACCAATGTTGCTTTTAGAAAAGCTCTGTAGGATCAAGTATCAAGTTTTTTAGTAGTTTGATTTTCATGGAAATTAAGTCCAAACGTTTCAAATAGATGTAAGGTAGAGTCTACGATTAAAATAAACATAACCAAATATGATAAATTTCCAATCTGTGTTCGTACACAATAGTATGCAAGGAAATTTCCAGATGTTATATGCTAATGAGTGCGACAAAATTGGGTACAAAATGATAATAGGATCAAGAAAATGAAAGCGCAAGTGTTGGATTCTTGAGTCTTAAGAAGATTCCATCCATGGCTTAGCCAGTGGGATTAACGTCATCCTGACCGTCTGCTTCGTTGATATTGATATTGAAAGCTCGTCCATGTGCCACCAGTTTTACATTATTCAATTTAGGGCATTGAGGTCGCATGTGGTTAGGGTCTCTACAATGATAACATGTCCGGCCGTTAGTAATCGCCAGTGGTTCCTGGGCAGCTGTTTGATGATTACTCTGTGTCCCAACCATTACTCGACAAGTGGTAACAAAGTGTCCAAACCTTCTACATCTAGTGCATTGACGACATGGAAGACTTGCAGGGTGATGATACTTGCAAGTGTTGCATTGAGGATGGATTCCCGTGTAAGCTTTCTTGATAGGGGGTTGAGTCACAGGATCCACAACAACATGGTTCTGATTATCGCCCATTCGTTTCTTAGAGTTCGAAGCAGTAGTGGCGGCCTTTGCTAAGACAGTCTTAGATTGTTCAACAGCACTGGTGGTTTTCTCAGTAGACGTCTTGGTGCCCTTCCTAACCAAGTTTCCTTTCCTTACGTGTTTGTCTGTTAAAGTGGCTGCAAGCTGGATGGCTTCTTCTACCGTAGTGGCTTTGCCTCCAGTGACAACGTCTTGAATTAGGTCTGGTAATCCCTCGATATATTTTTCAATTGCTCGAGAGACCGGGGTGACCATGTGTGGAACCAGTATGCTAAGTTCGTGATATCGAGTATTATACGCAAGATCTCACCACTGTCTTGTTTCAACCCATGGAATTCTTCCTCCAGTTTCCTGATTTCGTTCCTAGGGCAGAATTTGGCGATCATGAGTTCCTTAACTTCAGCCCAAGATAAAGATAAAGCAACATCAGCTCCTCGATTGCGTTTTTCGCCATTCCACCAGGTTAGCGCCCCCTTTTGAAGGACACTAGTAGCATAGCGAACGCGGAGTTCATCAGGACATTCACTGTTCACAAAGGTGCTCTCCATGCTTTCAAACCATTGGAGGAGGCCAGTAGCACCCTCCTCACCAGTGAATTTTGTGGGGTTGCAGGAGTTAAAGTGTTTGAAAGTGCACCGAAATTGAGTTGTACTCCCTGTGTTGGCACTGTTACTATTCTGGGTTATCTCACTGACAAGGTTTGGGATCACTGCAGCAATTTGCTCGGCGACTAAAGATGCGAGGCGACGATCAGAACGTCGTCCAGAAGCACGAACAGGGCGTTGGCTAGCATCACGGAGCATGCGGCGAGCAGACATCTATGAGGTAGTCAATGAATAATCATGAGATTAGAAAATGTAAGTGTATAATCGTACAGATGATTATGAAGATATGATCTTGTAAGCAATCATGATATGCAAAGTATTGTATATGAAACGAGAGGGTATTATTGAAAAACTTGTACAAAATGCTTGGAGTGCCCTTGTCTAGCTGTAAAGCTCAACAAGAACGTTGACTTTTTAAAGGAATTGAACCCAATAGTGATCAAAGAAGACATGCTTTAGCCTATAAGTGGATACTCACTCCAGGAATCCCCAGGTAAGCATAATAGGTCCGTTATTGGATTTATGCGCTATGCTTGCCTATGCCAGAAAACCCAGTGTACAGGCGTCCACCCTTCCAGATTGCACGTGTCCTTATCACACTCATTAAAGTTCAACAACTTTGATGCAGCAAAGATAAGAGTAGGCATTATGCCTAAGAGTGTCTTCATGAAAGGTACTGCTCCCGTTCCATGATTTATGTAAACTTTCCACCCCCTGTAGGACACCATCTCTATGCACCAGGATGAAAGATGAGGAGAAATGGAGAAGAAGAGAAAGATAGAGGAAGGAAAGTTGTCACACCACGCCAATGGCGGAAACACGTGGCGCGACGCTCGAAAGCATATCAAAGTCAAGATTAACACAAACTATATTTAATTAGAAAAGATCATTATATTAAGATGTTGGGAAGGAGTACCTGGTTTCAAACATTACTTAAAACCACAAACATTAAGTTTTAAAGTGGGGTGTTTCCGTTTATGTCCCAACCCGATGGTAACAATAGATGAAACCCCCAACCAGTGTCCGACATCCCAAATTCCACCGCACTAGCCGCATACCTGTTCAGCACTTAGTTACCTGAAAGATATGTTTAAAAAGACGTCAATATATAAAATATTGGTGAGTTCACAGGTTTTAGTTTCGTAATTACAACGTTTTTACATCCTGTGCAGATCCAGCACAATTTGTGGCCTTTGTATGGAGTAGCTAGCTCCTACAAACTATGATGATAAGCAATCCCCTGAGTCCCATAACCAAACCAAGACTAATAAATATGCCCCGCTCCAAGTCGTTTCTCGGAACCCAACGACTTAAGTTCAGAATATGTGCACCTCTTGTCTTTACCGGGTTGACGCTATCAACCAGAGGTGGGCCTCGTCAGGCACCAATAGTACTATCCAAATATTCCTTTGGTTTCATTTACCTGAATTAATGGTTACAGTAGCGAGGACCCAACCCCGAGTGGCGAACAAAAACTCAAGTACTCATCATGCCACTTATCACATTTTAACCTTTGAAAACATTTCAACATGTGATAACTTTTGACAAACATATCTTTCCCCCAGTTAAAACAGTAAAATGGGGCCGTGAAACTCACCTTAATTTCCATGCTTAGCTAGCAAATAAATCCCAATGCTTTGACCGACTTCCTCGTGCCCTATTTACCAATAAAGGACACCTTAAAGTCTATCATATATAAGCCTAGCTTATTTTCCGGTTAAAAGATAGTTTATTCAACTATCTTGACTCGTGTGTACTAACCCGAGTCTTTAAGTGTTTTAACTCGACGAACCGATCGTGACTTATCATAATTCATGAGTTCACATACGACATAGTACCCAAGTCGCGCACCTGTTACTATTCGTGTGTAAACCATGTTGGACTACTACCATGAAACGCACAACTCATCCCGAGTAATAGCTTGTCTCGTAAATCGGATAAGTGTAGTTGCCTTGTATTATTATTTTTGGGCAATATACTTTGAAGAAACATAAGTATAATTATTAAAATTTACTAATAACATTTGTTATTTCGCTTCCCAAAATCCGAGTGTTTTAAGTGTTTCGAAGCATTACTTTTAAATAATTTCTCCCAAATAAGTTAAGCGTCTACGTATTTCAAATCCGTATACTTAACAATGTTTAATGTTTTGATTACCAAAAATCATTGAAGTTGACACAATTGACGCTCGACAAAACTATATATGTGTTTTGCAAATATTGTTCGGGATCGACTATTATTGTTTCCAATAATCTTCGTCAAAACGTCGCGAATTTGTATAAATGCATTTATCAAAGCACTTGGAAAATGTATTTATGAAAACATACACAACAATTTTAACCTCGTTGCGCTTCGGATTTTATAACAAAATTTCGGCAGAGTTTCCTCTGTTTTTGGTACGAGCCAGACAACACAAGTTGTCTACAATTTTCCCAAAAATCATTCTAAACACAAGACAATTGATCCGTTAATACAATTTCCGATTTCAAACTAGACGTTTATACGTTTCGACGACTATATAATTTACATTTATACTTATATAACTACATAGTCCAACAACAACACAAAGTCACGACCAATATACGAATATTATCTTAGAATACTTTTCGTTAATATTTTCATCGGTTCGTTCTTGCAAGTTAAAACTTCTTGGTCGTATTGTTATATTTATAATTGTATCTATATAAATAATACCACAATAATAAATACGAGGTGTTTATACCGAAATTTACGAGCGTGCGACCCGGCCCACGCGTTGACGAGACCGGATTTGACCGTTGACCGTGCGTTGACCAGAGTTGACCAAACCGAATCTAACCCGTCTAACCACGGGTTCACCAGATCTGACCGGATCTGACCCGAACCAGGATGCACCAACCGAGCCCAAACGAACCCAACATTGACCCGAACATCAAAACACGAGGTTAACCCAAACCAAACCGAACCATCCCGAGCCAGCTAACCTATCGGGACAATGACTCGACCATAACCCGAACCGTCACCAGATCTGGAATGGATCTGATACTGAACCCCGCTAAGACAACAACCACCTGACCCGAACCACCTTCGAACCACCACACAGACCATCACAGTCGGACCACAACCCAGACCCAAACCCGTAACCACTGACACCATCCATCACCGCCATATCCCGCCGCCACCACAGCCAAAACCCCTGACCATCTGCATCTAAACGAGCTCCAATCGGCCTTGAATCTGCTCGTTTCTGGTCGTTTTGGACCTGAACATTCCCGTACTGCCACCACCTAGGATGGTGGTGGTCGGCCGATGCTAGAGGAAGGGGAGGAGAGACCGAGAGAGAGGGAGAGTGTAGAGAGAGAGAGATGAACGGATTTTAGAGAGAGAGTAGAGAGAGAGGGGGTTGCAGCTGCACATGTGAAGAAGGAGAAGATTATTGTGCCTTTTTATACTTAGGGTTAGGTTAGATGAGTTGTGCACCGCGTATCGAACCCGTTATAGCATCTCGTGTCTCGGTTTACAGTTAGGGTAGATGACGTATCAGGTAAACTAGTCGGTTTTGTTCGAAATTAAAAACATAAATAAACCGAGCAATTTAAATGTTATTTTCGTCATCCGACGCGTGAAAACAGAACACGCGTTAAAATCGCGTTAATCGATTCGGTCGTGCTACCCTTCATTTAGACGACTGGTTTACCTTCACAACTAAATAAATGAAATTATTTACACTAAATAATTATTCCAAAAGTTCGATAACGGTTAAAACCACACGTTTTGACGTTCGAATCCCACGTCAGTTCCTCTCCGCGTTCTCCAAAACGCTGCGTTTTTGGCCGTTTACCGCGCCGATTTCACATTCGATCGCATCAATAGTAAATACGTGTCGTATTTACATTTATTAGCCTTATGTTAGTCCACTTTGACAAATTTTCACTGATGTCAGTTCGTTACGTTAATTATGCGAAGTCTTTCTTTGAAGGCATCGAGACTTCAACGAACTTTCAAAGGACATCGTAGGACTCATATCAGCTCAACTAACCATAATTAACCTTAAACCATGTTAATTACTTCTAAAACATGATTAGAATCACGTTAATCGTTGTACGAAATTTGCCGGTTGTCACATTCTCCCCCCGTTAAGAGAATTCCGTCCCGGAATTCAGTTCAAGTCATCCGATACGTTAGTATCCTTGAACAGGGCGGGATGTTTGCGACTCACACGATTACCTCTTTTCTACGTGAACCCAAGTTCACGCTTAGCGTTCTAACGAACACAATGTCATGAGCCGGCCACGACCGAGCTCTTGGATATCGCAATCCGGCACAAATATCGGTTTTCCCGAAATAGTAGAGCTTTGCGTCAACCTGAATTCTGTCGGTCGAGGAATTGACAATGCTGCCTCAGGCCAGACTTGCGAGATTCATCAAGAGTCCCACTAAGCTCTTGCGATAGTTCGAGCTTGTTCGTTGCAAGGCCAATTTTTAACCGATATCTCCGAGTCACTGGAGTACTAAGCGAAGTCACTCCATTACAGTTTTCGTGCTTAACAACACCCTTTCAGAGTATAACACTCAGCAAAGTCCTATACCGATTTGAAGTTCCTAAGGCTAACTCCTTGTTAGCACAACTTCCCGATCGGTTTGGCCACTTATTCAAGAAGATTTGAATCTACCAGATTCGTTGGTCATCTTTTGAACTCACGCCAGATCATGTGTATATCTCTATCTGTTATTCAATGTACTAGAGATGTACACGTATGCATTCCAGAGGACTTCGAGCAGTACACCCCGAACACTAGGGTGATAATTCCCATCACATAGGAAATTCTGGCGATGAAGTACACGAATTTGGTTTGCCACCGACACTGATCGTATCACACAGGACACTTCCGTCCAGGACAATAATTCATTCGTTTCGAGAATGGTAATCCATACTCATCTCAAATTGAGTGTCCCAGACTTGCGTTCAAGGTTCGGCGAACCCTGAGGTAGGATAACTACTAAAGTCCGATATTGTGAAAGTTGACACCTAGTGTCTAGCCACGACTCTCCAAGAGTATAGGTGGCTATCCGTATGCCTCATATTATAACTACAAACGAGTAGGGGATGAGAAGGTTCCAAACATCGATCGATCATTGCCTGTGTCTCAACACAGCCACAGGACACCTCAGGCGACCTGACCATTAGGTTCGCTCGTTTAAATCTCCTAACCGGGTGATCTTACCAGATCACAAAGTAGTCGACATTCTCGAGGACGCTCCAGGTTGTTTATAGTAGCGGATGGTATTCCTATGTCCTCACCTGGACTGAAATCCACTATGCACTAACTTACAACCTTTCCGCATGAGCGATTGTGGTTAGTGGTACTGGGGCGCCTAATATGGACTGACGGAGGTCGAAAGTTTTTGCGTCACTTTCAACCCTCAGTTCCCCAGACAGTAGACAGTGTATATTCAACATACGGCCGTACCATTCCACAATGCACAAGAATTTAAGCCGACTTAACACAAATGTCTAGAGGCTCACATCACCTCATCACATTGGTCAACATAGGAATGATGTATATGAATCATCATGATATGGTTGCCGTAACAAACCTAGGATAGGGTCTCGACAACAACTCGACACGCTGGTGTCCACCGAAACGGTAACCAGAGCACCTGTAGCAACCCAAAACAAGGGTATCCAGTACGTGTCGTGTTATATGTGCCTCATGGGCAATGGTGTCCTATCATTATTAGCAACCTAGTAAGTCAATTCTGAATAATACAGGACACTCTCCCTCGAATCGACTATCCGATCCTATGCAGTGATCTGAGTGAAAGGAGTCCTGAAACTAGAATCCCTCACTCGCCAAAGGTTCCATCTTTTCGGGATCTTTCGATGTAAGAGGTGAAATTGAGTCATAGATGAACGCATTTGGCACATATTCCATGTGTGGGGCTTGGCGACCTCACGCCAAAGTCGTCACTTAAAACAAACAACGTCCGAGATCGCCTTACAAGAAGTAGTCTTGAGCCTTCCAATAAGGCATCCCATTCAACAACTCAAGTAGTCACACACATGGGTGCAATACGTAAGCTTTCGACCTCATCTCGATTAGTCAGGTACTAACGCACTGCCCTGGCAGCTCATATTACTATGGTGTCTCTAACAGTGTCTGTCAAGGACAGGGGATTTTTCTCTAGCGCGAGCAATGCTCCTGACAGATGACTGGGAACACCAGTATCGACCCAAGGTCAATAAGGTTCAACTATCCCAAGAATCTACACAACGACACCAAGACAAGATAAACCTACCATTAGGGGAATAACAACATTACTCGAACGGTTGAATCGATCACCCATCTCAACACGGTAGGGTAGTACCCTTGTATAATGGACAAGGTTATACGTCCTTCAGGATTCAGAGTTTCATAAAACCCCAGAATCCTGTACCAGGAGCTCCACCAATGCATACGCCATGGGTGAGTCCACAATGGTATTTCCATAATCGTCAGCACGACACGTCGGCAGGTATGGCGTCAAACAAATCCACTGGGATGAGCAATAATGAATTGAGTCTTTCAACTCTTACTAGTCCCAAAGGTATGGGCCATAAAATTGCTCACAATCACTCGATACGTTCGAGATGTGTTCGAAATCCCTTATCACGAACCTCGCCTCGTCATGTGCGAATCATGGGATTTCCTTCCGACATGATTCGAGAGTGGTTAGTCGACTGAAATGCACGTAAAAGGTTAAGGCTGGACATGGCGTCACTGATGCCTTAGATTTTGAAGAGGTAATGCTCACGAGACGCGCGAGCATATAAAGAGGTCGACACATGATTCGGTCAATTACTCAAACTACGAGATTCGAACTTTAGAGAGATACATGTGCTAACACTAGGACTAGAGTGTCTTATTATGGCTACTGGAAAGTCCGTTAGACACCCGAATTCCCACATTATCGATGGCGACACTACACAACCACTCAGCAACATAACAACAGCTACGTGGGTTTGGGGTAATGTCTTTATCCCAAGGGAACCAAGAGTGAAACAAACGACAAGTTATCACATCATCAAATCAATCCAACAATTGTAGCAATACGTTCACGGCGCATTACGACAGTAGGGACAACACGACAATGATCACAACACGTCCGCGAAACGCATCAACAGCGGAATACTGCATCAGGAGCAGCACAACCACGGAGATGCATCATCAACAGCGCAACGCAACCACATGGATACACAGTCGGCAAAACCGTGCAACTACAAGAATGCACAATCACTAGGGGTAACACCACAACATGAATTCACGACAGCAGGATGACACACAACCTAGCGAGTCCACTATACCTAACTACAAAAAGCTCCATCACGGTGAGCACGCACCCCGGTGCGTTTCAGCTCACTTATGGTGACGGAATCCTTGTTCGTATCCTCAGCAGCAACCTATACTCCATAGGCTCATTGGTGGGAACAATTGGGTTAATAAGGGCATCCGTCATCATAAAGGAAATGGGAACGATGGGTTCCACATAATTTAGCAGACTTATCAAGCCGATATCGTTCTTAGGGAGAATGACTGTATGCTCGATATAAGTCACTCGAATAATGGCAACTGCAGCATTGACAAGCTCAACCATACCTGAGAACCATCGACAACATTAGTCTTGGCAGGAGCCAGGGAATGATAACGAGCGGTTCAACGAAAGCCTCAAAGAAAATGGAGTTAACAGGAACGAACTCCATCGTGACACAAACATGATCATAGCGGCTTGGCAAGGGTCTTATAGATGTATATGTCAATGACAGTGATCTTAGTAGGAGCCTTCGAAACAACAACAACATCAAACTTGACAAAAGCCATAGAAACATCCTCAACACGCTCAGTATGTGCTACACTCTCAGCAACGACGACATGATTCGCTTGGGCCATAGAACAATTACAGTAGGAGCAACATTAGGCTCGGTGGGAGCCTTAGACTCATCGCAGTTATTAGATTGGTGGTAAATGGTATCCATAGGACCTAGAAACCAACCTACACCTTTTCCAATATCAAAATATTGGTCACAACGAGAATAGTAGAGGTAGAAGGATCATGATTTATCGAGACACCACGATAAAAACGATACAGACTCTGGCAATTCAGCCGACCCATCCTTCTCGTTAGGGTCCTCTTGCATGTTATTTTGGCCCTAGCACCGATAGTCATCAACTGAAATGCCTCTCCGCCACCTAAGCGAGGCCAGCGAACTTTCTTCCTGGTAGGCCACGCAGTGAGAGTATCGGAATACGACAAGAGATTAGACAAGTCACATTGTCCATAACGAATGGATCTCGCAACCTTAGTTTATAAAACACCGTGACATAGGGACGCAACGTCTCAATATCTATGGGGATTGATGGAAAACACTTCGCATCAATTGCCACCCCAAATAGACAACCAGTCTCGTCGTCCTGACGAGGGTAGCGGACGTTCAACATTGCAACATGAGCAATGGAATTGCCGTCCCATGGGTAAGTCTAGTTGACAGAATAACGTGACCACTTCCAGTAGTCCGTTATTTGATTTTTGAGGGGGATTTCGATGTCAGCCAGGGCGTTCTGTGACACTTTACAATTACGTCGTGATCTTATATTCAATATATATGTATGTCTCCATATATATTAACTGACTTGGATAAAATCATCTCCGACTCGACTCACTTTACCATATAATTACTTTCCCATTAAGTAGTTATACTAGGATCTTGTCAGTCGAGATTTCATTTTTCCCATAATCGACTCGACTCACCTTTCCATATATTTATTTTCCCATTAAATAAATATACTATGATCTTGTCGATTCGATATTACATTTTACGACCATCGACTCGACTCACTTTACCGTATAATTATTTTCCTATTAAATAATTATACTAGGATCTTGTCGATTCGACATTACATTTTGCAACCATCGACTCGACTCACTTTACCGTATAATTATTTTCCCATTAAATAATTATACTAGGATCTTGTCGATTCGACATTACATTTTACAACCATCGACTCGACTCACTTTACCGTATAATTATTTTCCCATTAAATAATTATATTAGGATCTTGTCGATTCGACATTACATTTTACAACCATCGACTCGACTCACTTTACCGTATAATTATTTTCCCATTAAATAATTATACTAGGATCTTGTCGATTCGACATTACATTTTACAACCATCGACTCGACTCACTTTACCGTATAATTATTTTCCCATTAAATAATTATACTAGGATCTTGTCGATTCGACATTACATCTTACAACCATCGACTCGACTCACTTTACCGTATAATTATTTTCCCATTAAATAATTATACTAGGATCTTGTCGATTCGACATTACGTTTTCAACACCCGACTCGGCTCAATTTACCATATATTTATTTTCCCATTAAATAAATATACTAGGATCTTGCCGATCGATATTTCGTTTTCAACACCCGACTCGGCTCACTTTACCATATATTTATTTTCCCATTAAATAAATATACTAGGATCTTGCCGATCGATATTTCGTTTTCAACACCCGACTCGGCTCACTTTACCATATATTTATTTTCCCATTAAATAAATATACTAGGATCTTGCCGATCGATATTTCGTTTTCAACACCCGACTCGGCTCACTTTACCATATATTTATTTTCCCATTAAATAAATATACTAGGATCTTGCCGATTCGACATTGTTGATTTAGACGGGGGCTATCATGCCTTCTAGATAAAGATGATCAAGCCTATTAACTCAGCAAGGACGATTCTGCCCTCCAATGGGGGAAGGAACGCTTGACCCTTGAAGACAACTTGGGCATGTGTTAGATCAAGAATGACTTGCTCACAGTATTAATACAGTAGCACACGGGCCACTAGTCTCAATACTGATCCACACAGGGTCCCGTGCTCAAAACGCACTGGTTTGCAGGGACGCACCCTAAGTCTTCACTGGGTTCCAAGTTTAGCATTCCACGCATCGTACCAGGCATTCATCTCTTCGGTAGGCAGTGCATCCTCGTACGTCCGCTCCATCGAAGAACTTTGTGCGGAGGCATTAAACTCCTATACAAGGAGGTTTTCGTCTCCTGTCCCTATCCGATGCGAGGGTTTTCGTCAGATTACTCATATGAATAGAAGTTCGAGCTCTTCCGTGTTCGTACCTTAGAGGTAATGCTGAAGAAAGCTCATTCAGTTTGCGAGGATCGAAATCAAGGGATATCAACAAGACCTCCCTTTTTAACTCATTGGCCAATCAAAAGCTAAGACTGAACCTACAGAGCAAGAATAGACAAGACAAGGAGTGATCACCAACCCCAGCCCTAGCGCCCACACAGGTTACCGTGCACCACAAGTTATTATTACGTGTGCACCCGTAATGATAGTCGGTGTTGCCAGGTAATTTTAGCGCCCGCTAGTTCCGAGCTTCCTGATCCAAAGACAGAGATTTCACACAATAAAAGACCTAGACTAGCTTCGCCTTCACAACATCAGCAACACGACAACGTCCACTAGCACGATAAAGGTTAGCCCTTCCGATCATCCCGTCCGCAGGTAAGCGGGTGAGTTCGTCGTAGACCACCGCTTCCGCCCCACTTGTTGATATCGGTAATCGATGCAAAAGTGCAGACTAAAGTGAAGTGTGACACGACATCCTTATAGGCAAGCTATCTGTACTACTTATATGCGTTAACTAGCACTAGTTAGAAAATTGGATCTTTACACAATATAAACATTCATATCCATATTTTCTAACATTTTATATATTGACACACATGGCTAGTCGGTCGGAATTTCCCCTTGTACAATCCATGTACAATTTTCTTTCTTTTCTAAAAATATTTCGTTGTGTTTTATTTTTGAAAACTTTGTTTTCGAGCCAAAACCGGCTATAGTCTAGATTTTTCAAAATCCTAGTTCGCTATAACCTTGGCTCTGATACCACTTCTGTCACACCACGCCAATGGCGGAAACACGTGGCGCGACGCTTGAAAGCATATCAAAGTCAAGATTAACACAAACTATATTTAATTAGAAAAGATCATTATATTAAGATGTCGGGAAGGAGTACCTGGTTTCAAACATTACTTAAAACCACAAACATTAAGTTTTAAAGTGGGGTGTTTCCGTTTATGTCCCAACCCGATGGTAACAATAGATGAAACCCCCAACCAGTGTCCGACATCCCAAATTCCACCGCACTAGCCGCATACCTGTTCAGCACTTAGTTACCTGAAAGATATGTTTAAAAGGACGTCAATATATAAAATATTGGTGAGTTCACAGGTTTTAGTTTCGTAATTACAACGTTTTTACATCCTGTGCAGATCCAGCACAATTTGTGGCCTTTGTATGGAGTAGCTAGCTCCTACAAACTATGATGATAAGCAATCCCCTGAGTCCCATAACCAAACCAAGACTAATAAATATGCCCCGCTCCAAGTCGTTTCTCGGAACCCAATGACTTAAGTTCAGAATATGTGCACCTCTTGTCTTTACCGGGTTGACGCTATCAACCAGAGGTGGGCCTCGTCAGGCACCAATAGTACTATCCAAATATTCCTTTGGTTTCATTTACCTGAATTAATGGTTACAGTAGCGAGGACCCAACCCCGAGTGGCGAACAAAAACTCAAGTACTCATCATGCCACTTATCACATTTTAACCTTTGAAAACATTTCAACATGTGATAACTTTTGACAAACATATCTTTCCCCCAGTTAAACCAGTAAAATGGGGCCGTGAAACTCACCTTAATTTCCATGCTTAGCTAGCAAATAAAGCCCAAAGCTTTGACCGACTTCCTCGTGCCCTATTTACCAATAAAGGACACCTTAAAGTCTATCATATATAAGCCTAGCTTATTTTCCGGTTAAAAGATAGTTTATTCAACTATCTTGACTCGTGTGTACTAACCCGAGTCTTTAAGTGTTTTAACTCGACGAACCGATCGTGACTTATCATAATTCATGAGTTCACATACGACATAGTACCCAAGTCGCGCACCTGTTACTATTCGTGTGTAAACCATGTTGGACTACTACCATGAAACGCACAACTCATCCCGAGTAATAGCTTGTCTCGTAAATCGGATAAGTGTAGTTGCCTTGTATTATTATTTTTGGGCAATATACTTTGAAGAAACATAAGTATAATTATTAAAATTTACTAATAACATTTGTTATTTCGCTTCCCAAAATCCGAGTGTTTTAAGTGTTTCGAAGCATTACTTTTAAATAATTTCTCCCAAATAAGTTAAGCGTCTACGTATTTCAAATCCGTATACTTAACAATGTTTAATGTTTTGATTACCAAAAATCATTGAAGTTGACACAATTGACGCTCGACAAAACTATATATGTGTTTTGCAAATATTGTTCGGGATCGACTATTATTGTTTCCAATAATCTTCGTCAAAACGTCGCGAATTTGTATAAATGCATTTATCAAAGCACTTGGAAAATGTATTTATGAAAACATACACAACAATTTTAACCTCGTTGCGCTTCGGATTTTATAACAAAATTTCGGCAGAGTTTCCTCTGTTTTTGGTACGAGCCAGACAACACAAGTTGTCTACATTTTTCCCAAAAATCATTCTAAACACAAGACACTTGATCCGTTAATACAATTTCCGATTTCAAACTAGACGTTTATACGTTTCGACGACTATATAATTTACATTTATACTTATATAACTACATAGTCCAACAACAACACAAAGTCACGACCAATATACGAATATTATCTTAGAATACTTTTCGTTAATATTTTCATCGGTTCGTTCTTGCAAGTTAAAACTTCTTGGTCGTATTGTTATATTTATAATTGTATCTATATAAATAATACCACAATAATAAATACGAGGTGTTTATACCGAAATTTACGCGCGTGCGACCCGGCCCACGCGTTGACGAGACCGGATCTGACCGTTGACCGTGCGTTGACCAGAGTTGACCAAACCGAATCTAACCCGTCTAACCACGGGTTCACCAGATCTGACCGGATCTGACCCGAACCAGGATGCACCAACCGAGCCCAAACGAACCCAACATTGACCCGAACATCAAAACACGAGGTTAAACCAAACCAAACCGAACCATCCCGAGCCAGCTAACCTATCGGGACAATGACTCGACCATAACCCGAACCGTCACCAGATCTGGAATGGATCTGAGACTGAACCCCGCTAAGACAACAACCACCTGACCCGAACCACCTTCGAACCACCACACAGACCATCACAGTTGGACCACAACCCAGACCCAAACCCGTAACCACTGACACCATCCATCACCGCCATATCCCGCCGCCACCACAGCCAAAACCCCTGACCATCTGCATCTAAACGAGCTCCAATCGGCCTTGAATCTGCTCGTTTCTGGTCATTTTGGACCTGAACATTCCCGTACCGCCACCACCTAGGATGGTGGTGGTCGGCCGATGCTAGAGGAGGGGGAGGAGAGACCGAGAGAGAGGGAGAGTGTAGAGAGAGAGAGATGAACGGATTTTAGAGAGAGAGTAGAGAGAGAGAGAGAGGGGGTTGCGGCTGCACATGTGAAGGAGAAGATTATTGTGCCTTTTTATACTTAGGGTTAGGTTAGATGAGTTGTGCACCGCGTATCGAACCCGTTATAGCATCTCGTGTCTCGGTTTACAGTTAGGGTAGATGATGTATCAGGTAAACTAGTCGGTTTTGTTCGAAATTAAAAACATAAATAAACCGAGCAATTTAAATGTTATTTTCGTCATCCAACGCGTGAAAACAGAACACGCGTTAAAATCGCGTTAATCGATTCGGTCGTGCTATCCTTCATTTAGACGACTGGTTTACCTTCGCAACTAAATAAATGAAATTATTTACACTAAATAATTATTCCAAAAGTTTGATAACGGTTAAAACCACACGTTTTGACGTTCGAATCCCACGTCAGTTCCTCTCCGCGTTCTCCAAAACGCTGCGTTTTTGGCCGTTTACCGCGCCAATTTCACATTCGATCGCATCAATAGTAAATACGTGTCGTATTTACATTTATTAGCCTTGTGTTAGTCCACTTTGACAAATTTTCACTGATGTCAGTTCGTTACGTTAATTACGCGAAGCCTTTCTTTAAAGGCATCGAGACTTCAACGAACTTTCAAAGGACCTCGTAGGACTCATATCAGCTCAACTAACCATAATTAACCTTAAACCATGTTAATTACTTCTAAAACATGATTAGAATCACGTTAATCGTTGTACGAAATTTGCCGGTTGTCACAAAAGTAGAGGGAAATGAGGGTAAGGTAATTTAGGAAATATTATGCATGAAAGTTCGGTTATAGTCTAGGCATTTTTATCTAATAACCTAGTTCCCTATAACCATGGCTCTGATACCAATCTGTAACACCCCAACCGATGGCGGAATCATCGAGGTGCCACGTAGTGACGATTGTTCAAAAGCTCATGGTACTAAAATGTAAATATATGATTATTGAATATTGTTTTACAACATGTGAAATTAAATACAAGACAACAAAATTAAGATAATTGATTGATTTATTCTAAGTCCAAAGTCCTATGTGAAGCGTCAAGCAGCTTATCCTGAAACATGCACGAAAATAATTTTGTCAACATATGATGTTGGTGAGTACTACTTAGTTTTGTACATATAGTATAAGTTTTTGAAAGGTAGTACAATTCATGTGTCTAGCATCACCAATGCATTATGTAAACATGCAAGTAACCAAACAAGACAAAGATCAAATGTAAAGTTTGTACAATGTAATTGATAATGAGCACCTCAACACGTGTGAGTCTAAAAGAGCACCATAACACAAAGTTATGTCTAAATGAGCACCGTAACATAAGTTACGTCTATGTGTAAAGAGCACCAAAACATAAGTTATGTCTAGATGTATGATTTTGTATGTAAGCTACGTTCATGTTCAAACATAAGCACCAAGATAAACAAGACACGTATATGAATTGTAAATGAATAAAAATGTACGTGTAAATGAATACGAAAGTTTTGTATACTTGTGCATGAATCACCCCAAAAGTTGTAAAAGCGAAAAAGGGGATAAGTAATACTCACCTTAGCAAGGTGTTAAGTCTTGTGGAATTGAACAAGTGTATCCATTGTTGTCAAGTATCACCCTATGTATAAGGTAACAAATAAGTCTAAGTCTATCTAGTCTAAAAATATTTTCTAGGGCTTCGAATTGGGGATAAGAATTCGTTTGATTAATAGTCAAATTGTTTATTAAATATAAGAATTTTAATAAATAAATGAATAAAAGTCTTTTTGTAAAATTTTAAGTTGAATATAGTCACAACATAAGGATTTAAGTATGAAAATAATTTTTATAAAATTATTTTCTTGAAAATAGAATATTTAATCTAATTATTTCAAATTGTCAAAATATGACTTTAATATCTAAAAATACTAAAATCAAAGAATTTCTGAATTAAAACTTGTATTTCTGTTCTAAATGGATAGAAATAATTTATGTAAAATTTTGGTAAAAAATATTGTAAAATGAATTTATTATGAATTATTTATGATTAAAACTAACAAAAATTGATTAAAAATATTAAACAAACGGTTTTTCGGAAATAAAAATTATTTCTGAAATGTATATTGTTATACAAGTTTAGGATAATTTTTGTGGAATTTTATAAAATCGTTTAGATATTATTATTGAATTTTACATTTATAAATGAATAAACTTGTAATAATTATTATATATATTAAATAAATGATTTTTGAAAAACTAAAAATTGGACAGCAAAGTTTATCATGGGAATAACATAAAATAAATTTTGTAGGATTTATAAAATAGTTTTAGTATTTTAAAACGATTTTTAAAAAAGAATGAAGATAATATAGGTATAAAGGATAACAAAAAAAAAATGTTTGTTTATGGTAGGAATCGAACCCGTGACCCGTGTACAGCAACAGCATGCCCAGACCAGCTGGTCTGGGTCTTTGTTTGCTGATTATTTTGAATTCGTATTTTATTTAAATGATACCCTAAAGCACTCATCTTCCCCAAATCGTGCCTTATAAACCCTAGCCTTTCAATTACACGATTCACACAACAATAACCCAATTAATCATGGGGTTATTGTTGTGTGATTGCCGAAGGATAAAACCCACAAAGAAGATGATACTTACAGTTACGAATTCGTGTTTCACGCTAGGTCAAACAGAAAGTCTACCACGAATAAAATCACTTCGAATGAGGAATTGATACAGAAATTGAGAATTGTGAAGGAGTTTTCAGCACCTATAGGGTCTCGCAGAGGGTTCAATTTATAGTGTTACATTTAGTTTCTATGATTTGGAAAGATTTGACCCATTCATGACATGAACGCGTTTTAGGTCTAAAATAGGTATGTTTTGACCATAATAATCGTGTAATATGTGCGTAATTCCCTGCCCTTCCATAACGTGAATCAATTCAGTCCTTTGTTTCCATATATGGAGCCAATTCTAAGGTCAAACCATCAAAAAAAAAAAAAAAATGGTGGTTTCGGCTGAACACAACAGCGATCAAAAAGGAAAGAGAGATAAGAGGTTTTGAGGGTTTAAATATAATCAGGATTGGGATTGAATAAATAACGAGCTGTAGCTCGGATGGTTACGTGTGGGTGTGGTTGTGCTTGGGTCGGCTACCTGCCCGGGTTCGAGTCCCGGCAGGAGCTCCCTTTTTTTTTCTTTTTGCAGGTAAAGGGAAGGGGATGGGCCAGACTGCTGTTGGGCCGGACCTCATTTCTGGGCTGAAGTCTGGGCTGGCAGACTAGGGAAAAGAAGAGAGGTGGGTGTTTTGTGTGTGTTTGGCTTCAAAAGAAAAAAGAAAAAGTGGGTTTATATGGTTTGGGTTTTAAGTGTGGTTAAAAAAAATGTATATATAATAAAATCTGAATTTATTATTATTATTTTTATTATTATTATTATTATTATTATTATTATTATTATAAAAATAAAAATATAAAAAAAAAGTGACGGATGTCACAGTTGATGAGTGAGAATCAGATTCCTAACATTCCTGATAAAGTAGGAGGAAATCACTCTGATGATAGAGATGCACTAGGTTTTGAAGATGTTGAGATTGAGGATATTACCAATGAGGAATATCCAGAGTATTTTAAAGATAAACAGGATTATGCATTTCCTGAATTTTCTGAAGAAATGTTAAATCAAGCTGAGAAAATTGCACGAGAAAAGAGTAAGACATTCGTTGATGAAGTCTTCAAGAATTCAGAAAATCAGAAACGGAATGTTGAACAATCTGATGATCTGAAAAGCTTGTTGAGGAAGCTGAAAGAAAAGGAAGCCAACCGACCTAAGACTAAAATTCAGGGAGGCTTTTACAAATTTCACGATGAATTATTCAAAGGAAGAGCTCTCGGTTGGAAATACCTAAGACAGCTAAGGTGTGTTGCAGTGAAATGGGAGAAGGGAATTCTGTATTTCAACAGATTTTATGACATCAAAACACTACCTTACTGGGCTGTACGCGACGTCTGCCGACATACTTTGTCACGTGCAACTGTAAACAATGATGCAGTTGGCTATTTTGCAGATCGCATGGCTAGTGAAAGAAGGATGAAATGGGACGTGTTCACTCTATAGTATCCTAAAAGGAGTGTTCATAAGAAGATCAAAGATCAGATTACTAGGATGAACAAGGTGACTTTGAAGTATAAACCACCGACCGTACTGAAACATATTTCTTTGATGCCGATTCCACAACATTTTTCTAAAGATTTTATGTGGTGGTACTACGATTGGAAGACCGCAGAAGTTGTTATTTTACTGAAGGATGGGAGAGATGAATTCAAAAAGATTCATATTTGTGATCCAATGTGGTTGATCAATTGCTCACACGAAGACATTATTATGCTGTATTACAACCTAATCTATTGTGAAGAGAAGGATAGCGAACAAGCTCTGAAATACCAACGTGTGGTATGCTTGTGTTTCGCTTGGGATGTTAATGCGGGATGTGACTATGACAAGAAACTGGGAAAGTTTGTGAAGATTACGAAAGAAAAGAAGAAACCTAAACAAACTTTTGAACCAGTCATGACCAAAGAGCAGAAGACGTTATTGCGCATCAAGCTGATGAATAAGCAGATGGACGAAGCGCGAAGGCAATCCAAGCAATAGTCGAATGGGAGTTTGTTGATGCACGTTTTGCGACTAGTGCTATTGGATTGCACATTCTATTATGTTTTGGTGAATTCGTAGGGTCGAAGGTGGAGTATGCAGGTCGAATATGGAAGTTTGAATAGCTATGTGCTAATTCCCCCTTTTGAAGGGGCGAACCTGCACATTCGACCCTTACGGGGGGGGGGGGGGGGGGATGTGTAGGCCTATATAAATTGAAAATTTGATTTTAATGTTAACTTTTGTCATTTGCATTCCCCATTCGACCTGTATTTCTCTCTAGTGTTCTCAGTGTTTCTGAAAAGTGTTTATTTCATTGTAAACACCATTTTGTAAGATCAATTGATATTGTTTATTAATGAAATGGATCTTAAAAGGTGATTTGTGTGTGTTGTTCATATTATTATCATTTCGTAACTGATTTAGGGATTCCGCACCTAAATTGGTAGACTTGTTTGATCAAACTACTTGTTTTTGACAAAACGATCCTCTACTAATGCTTCTAATGATAAAATATGATATAAAATATGATTTACGTGAATAAAAGGGCTGAATTGGGTTTGTTCGATCAAAGAAGAATAGATGAAGTGGAACGCCAAAACATGCTAAACATCTTATCAATAAAACAATACTTAAGATACAAGATTCTCCCAAAGGATTGCTGACTCTAAACTGCTGAAGATGATACAACTGATCTGGAACCAGCTGCTGAAGAAACATCTGCTGAGAAGAACTGTTGAAGCCAAATAGTACTTAGGCTTTAACAGATGATTCAAATAGAGCTTTGACTTATGTAACAATGCTTTTAATAGAATAGTTGTTTGTATCAATTATTAATCTAGTTAGATGTCATTGTCACAGGTAGTCGTCAGCTTGGATCACCAAAGTTTGTATTCGTGTATTAATAGAATAGTGCATGTACTTTTCTATTTATCATTTTCACACTCATTCTTTGTACAAGTAAAATTGTGAGTGATCGGTCTGAGGGGGAGAATTGTAATACTATGTGCTAAACTGTTATAGTTTATAAAAGCACTTGTTGAAAAGCAATTCTTCTTATTTGTTATGGTGTTAATTTTTCCCCTGCACTTTCATATTTTTTTTTATCATTCATTTACTGCTTCATTTATTAAACATCATAACAAATCAACCTCAGATCTCAACAATTGGTATAAGAGTTTGGTCGATTAAATTCAATCTAACAAATCAATTTAATATAAACAGATCAGCTCAAAATTTATTGATATCGTTTTGTTCGTTTTCTTGAAAACAGAGTAAAAGTTTAACTACACTAAAAGTATTTAAAACATACTATTGTTTTTCAAAAGTTCAGAGAATGTATTCAATCAATCACTATCCACACAACATTGGCACGAGCAACAAGCCACAGATGCTTGTCAGATCTGAATACAATATCTGGCAATGTTGGATGAGCCATGTTCTTGCTCAACAAAACATAATTTGTTGGAAATCGGTTACCTTCGGACCACATGTTCCGATGGTGCCGAGTACCGAAGATCCTAAAGTTCAAGAACCTAAAAAGGCTTGAAAACTACTCCAACATAGATTTCCAGAAAATTGAGTTAGATGCTAAAGCCTTCAGTATTGTGGTTATGGCACTACCAAATTATACCTATGCTAGATTGTTACACTGTAACAACGCAAAGGAGTTGTGGGATGCTTTGAAAGAAAAATTTGGAGGAACTGAGGAAGTTATTGAAAACAATCGTGAAATACTTAACCAACAATATGAAACATTTAGTCATGTTAAGGGTGAATCATTAACTCAAAAATTTGAAAGATTTAACTGTTTAATTAGTAAAATAAAACTGTTAGATCTCACTTATCCAAATTCAACTTTGAATCTCAGATTTTTTAGATCTTTACCAGAAAAGTGGGGCACTATTGCAATTGTTATGAGAAATTTAATTGGATTTGAGGATTTATCTTTGACCCAGCTTCATGGTAAGCTCTTGACTTATGAAAGAGAGCTTAACCAAAAAAAGAAGATTCAAGATTCTGGAAAAGTGTCAGATGATTATGTGTTTAATATTACTGCACTTTTGGGTCAGGATGAAGTGTCTGGTAATAGTAAGGATCAGGGTTATGATCATTTTATTGACATAACTTCTGGTTTTAACTCTGACTCATACTCACCCAACTATGCATTTGTAGCAAGTGGTGATATCCAGACCTCTGACAACATGTCCTTTGAGTATAATGATCGTCAATATTTTGACCCTATAGATTTAGAAGAAATGGACATTTCACATCAACTAGCTCACTCAGTGTTAGAACTAACAAGTTTTACAAGAAAACTGGTAGAAAATACCCTGGGTTGAATGGAGGATCTAAGGTAGGGTTGGATAATTCCAAGATTAAGTTTTATAATGTCATAGAATGGGTCATTTTTCTAGGGAGTGTAGGAGTCAAAATGGTTCACGTATGATAACCTATCCAAATCAAAGACCTCAGACCAACACTTATTAATATTCCCAAAATGCCTCAGGACCAAATGTGAAAAATACTGCTCATTTTTCACAATCTTCAACCACTAGCCTAGGTAAATATGTCCAAACCACCATACCTCAGATTCAGTATATCCAAACCCCTGTTTCCCCAGAAAAATGTAAAACAGTGAAAAGGGGCAGTGAAACTCACCTTGTGGTGTGTCTGGGAATGAACAAATGAGTCTGAGCTAGAGAGATCGACCTACGTGTCCTATGTAAAAGAGACATTTTAGGTATATGTCACTTGTACTGTTTACAAGTTGTTCTCTTATTATGCTTGTGCTTGTAACTTAACTCTTTAAGTTAAATATGTCTTTGATGTAAAGATTTACGTATTTAATGGCTTATTTGTCAAAAGATACAATGTTTATCTTTAAAGTGTTCAACATTAGGTTTTCAAATGCAACATTTTCCCAGAATATGAACCTCATGGCTTTGTGTTGTAAGATTCACCATCTTTATGTATACTAGTGACTTGGGTAAAAATATAGCGTTAGCTTTTATGAAAACACCGCTTTTACTTGTAAAAATATGTATTTTTATACATTTTGAATGGTGTAAGTGTTCATGTTTCATAGGTCTTAAACCTTGAACTTATTATTTCATAAGGTTAGCAACTTTTGTGAAAACAATAATGCATCATGTTAAACATTACTTTTCTTGAAAACATCTATACCTTGAATGCTTTGTTATGGATCTACCATATCACACATGATTTATAATTATCCACATTATGTCTTATGTTAATGAACTTTGGATAATATATAGTTTTCTTACAAAACTTTCTGCCATTATGGCCTATGTATATAAATACATGTTTCGGCTCATGGTGTGTGTAAATATATACATCTACCAACTAACATAATGTATTTTAGATCATGTGTTTGCTTATTTACATGGTTTAGTCACAAGAGTAAACATATAAATGAACAACTTGGTGTATGAAAGATTATGCAAAAATAAAAGCACAAGTTTAAGAAAATAAGTGTTATACCTCCTAGTGTCTAGGAAATGAGGGAGTTAGGGGCCTTGTACAACCTTGATTATGCTCCTTGTACCCCTAGTGATCCCTTGAAAGTTAATGGTTATTGTTAGTGACTTGTGTGTGGGTGGTGGTTTGTGGTGGTGGTGTGGCCTACTGGTGGTGGTGTTCGGCGGTGGTGCGGCGGCCGAGAGGAAGAGAGGGAGAGGTAGAGGGGTGGTGTTAGTTGTTTTGGTGCACTTATTCATCTAAACCTTGGCCCTATTTATAACAATTGTGAATGGTATGTCATCATGGTCTAGGAAAGGTGAAATAAAGCATCTTTCCCTATTTGGTTTAGGATCTTATAAAGGTGATTTTGGTTAGATTATGGGAGGATTATGGAAGTGATGGATGCATGCCTTCTTGGTTAATGGGGGCCGAAAAAATGAGGGTGTTGGGAGGTTATGGTTAAGTCAACTCTCTTGGATTTGATATGAGATAATCATGGTGTTTGCTAGATTAGAGAAGTCTTAGGATTGATTTGGTAGGATCTTGTATGAGATGTGTTGGATGTCAAATGTGGTAAGTCAACACTAGGCTTTCCTAAGTGTCATAAGATGCTTTCCTCTTTGGTGTAACATCTAGGAATGTGATGGCGGTGACTAAAGTTTGTTGGAAGAATTTTGGTGGAAGAATGTAGTGAAGGGACTTGTGCATGAGTGGAAGACACAAACACTACACACATGTGTGTATGTGTGTCGTGTATATATGTATGTAGGTGTAGGTTACATAGTTTTGGCAAGTCAACTACCATGGGGTAAATACAAAGTCAAATGTTTAGCTAATTGTGGTGGAATCTTATTGATTTGAGGTGATTCTTCATTGATGACTAGAGGTATAATCTTTGAAAGATACAATCATACACACATACATATGTATGTCGTCGCATACATATATACATATATTTTTTTGAACATTTTAAATCCATGTCTTGTACAAATGTATATTCTAATGTTATAATTAGATGTTAAGTGTGATCTTTGTAGAAGTTTTTGTGACACAAAATAATATATAATTGTGTGTTCATTATATATTTTTTAACTAGTTGTATTACTAGTCACATATGGACATTGTGTTTGGATAATTGCTTGTATATGGACATTGTTTGCTTTTGTTCTTGATTGGATCATAATTGTGATATTATGTTCAATTGTATGAATTCCCAAACTAGAGTTTTTGGCATGATCTCTCTATAGCTCATGATAACTATTCAACTAGTTATGAAATTGTATTCCCTAGCGTGCCTAATGCTAAACTGTAACCATTGAAATTGGCATGTTGAGACCTTGTGTGGCTCAATTGTAATAAAATATGTAAAATGAGATGTCATGAACAGTGTGTACGTGTAGCTGATGTATGGATATGACCTGTGATTTCGACAGGTGTCAGAATGAATGGTTTATCAGTCGATGGAATAGGCAAGAGCTTTACCAGTCTCGGGATCCTGGGTCTTGCGTCGGCCTGCTGCGCCTGAACCGCCACTGGAATCGGCGCGGTTCACTTCATGTTGTGCGATAGCCTGTGCAATTACCCTAGCTAGGTCCGCTGAGGTGTTTGGAAAAGCTTTGTAGATGCACTTTATGTGACTAATGCTTTGGATTACTATTAACATATGTTTTTGTATTCTGATGAATGGTCGAAGGAAAGATAAATGGGCGAATGAGAAGTTATAAAGGTGCGAAGGAGAGGAAAAGGTGCGAAGGAGAGTCAGGAGGTCGAAGGTAGAATAGATGTTAATGTATAGCTTGGTTCGACCATGATGAATGGGCGAACCTACACATTCGACCAATCAATATGGGCGAATGTGCAGGCCTATAAATAGGTTAAGCTCATTTTGAATGTAAGTTTTGGTCATTTTTGTTTCCCTCATGTTTGAGTCTCTCCCTAGGGTTTTGTGTAAACTTAATTCACGTCATAGTTTGATTGTAAACATTATTTTAACGCGTAATTGAGTATTTTTATGAATGAAATGAAACTTTTAAAGATGATTTCTGTGTTTTGTTGATATTATTATCATTTTGTGATTGATTCAGGGATTCCGCACCTGAATCAAACTTGTTTGATCACTATCTTTGTAGATTTGACGATCCTACGCGCATACAAAGTGGTATCAGAGCCATTATAGATCAAACAACCACAAATTGATAATTTTACAGCTGATTTGGACCCTATTTTGAGCAAAAACTTTCTGTTTTCATTGATAAAACTTAATTGATGATAATTTGATTGATTAGAGCTTGTTTTCATGGATAAAATGCATAATTCTCTTTGATAAACTTGTTCCAAATCAAATCCGAAGCAAAACCTGTTTAGAATCATCAAATTCTTTCAACTTTTGAAAAATTTGATCAAAATTAACTGATTTTCAAAGAATAACCGTTTTTGAAATTGCAGGGTCGAACCTAGGGAGAATGGGCGAACGTGTGTGTTAATTTGGTCGAACCAAAGGATTTTTGGTCAAAGGTGGTGATTTAACCGGTCGAACCTAGAGTTTGTTAGTGTATTGGTGTACATTCGACCATATTTGTCTCATTCGACCATTCGGACGGTCGAAGGTGAAATTCAAACGGTCGAAAGATAGTTTAAACGGTCGAAAGTGATTTGTGTTTGTCATATCTCTCATTCGTATCATTTCAAACGGTCGAAGGAGAACATTTTCTCTCATTCGACCACTCGACATATACGAAGGAGGAATCTGTTTTAAACTTTTCTAATCTTTTCGTGTTTAATCATTTTCAGATCAAGATGTGGAACTTTCCTATTACACCACGACCTAACACGACACCACAACAGCAGAAAACCATGGATCCTTGGTCGGTTGCTGCCCAAAAGTCTAGTCAACCATCACAACCTATCAATTACATGGCGATGACTAGTATTATTCCTCAACACGTTGCACAACCACAACCGCAACCGATTGGTGACTATTGGGGAGTAGCAGCAGCAGCGGTTCACTCACAGACGACTAATGCCATATCAACTCTTATTCAAGACTTGTCCTCGGGGAGTGGAAACCGTCCACCTAAGCTTATGGAGATGGTCGACTACAACACGTGGAAGACCAAATTCAAGATCCATTTGGAGGGTATGGGTTTAGAGGGAACTGAGGCGTGGCAGATGATTGCGAAAGGCTATGTTGCTCCGATCTTGGAGAACACGAGAGAGCCTATTCCATTGGAAAATCTAGCAGTCGATGAAAAGAAAAAGTTTGCTATTGAGAAGAAGGCGTTTTCTCAATTGTCTCAAGCTATCAACACTGATTTGCTGCATCAGTTTGGTTCTTGCACAACTTCTAAACAGCTGCGGACATGTTGAGGAACAGACATGATGGAAATGAGAAGACTAGGAAGCTAAGGATGGAAGAGCTTCGAAAAGAGTTTGAGAATTTTAGTTACATGGGTAACGAGACGTTGAAAGAGTTGGTCCCAAGGTATTGCCACTTACTCACAGAGCTTTCAAGCTATGAGATCAGCATACCTATGTCCGAATTGGTGGACAAGTTTGCCGATGCATTGCCACCATATTGGAACCAACATATTGAGGTATTAAAAAAAGAAGAATGCGTATCAGTATTGGACGATAAATGAATTCATTCAGAAACTGGAAAACAAGGAGATGGAGGAAAAGAGGAAAGCAAAAAGAGCTCAAATTCCTCAGAATGAGGAATTTTATCTTGGTGGTACATCTACTTCTCATTCTACTTCCAGTTCTACTTCTAATGTTGCTCCACACATCGCGTGCGTATCTAACATTATTGAACTAGCCAAACAACTAATCAATTATCTTGCTCAAACAGCTTCATATACCTCACCATCATATCCAACAACTACTACTTACATTCCACCATTTTCATCCATGCAACAAGCAGCATGTTACTCTGCTAGCCAACCTCAACAACAACAACCATATAATCCTCAAATGAACCAGATGCAATTTAATCAAAGTCAAACTAACGAAAGCCCGATTGTGTTGGAAACATCAAATCTAAACAATGTTACTGTTGAGATTGCCCAACAACATGTAGCATTAGTTTTAGCAATGGTAGCATCATACAATGGGTTGGTTGCTAGTCAAATTGGGAACAACAACTTGACCAATGAGGATTATGCACAGATTGACAAGGAAGAAATGGAATTGATAGACATTCAGTGGGCCTTTGCAAGTATTATGAGAAGAGCCACTGATTTTATTCAAAAGACCGGGAGAACTGATCTTTCGACTTCTCCTAACACCATTTATGGCTTCAACAAAAAGCCAAAGTCACTTGTTTCAACTGTGGTGAGAAAGGTCATTTCAAAAGAGAGTGCACACAGCCAGCACAACAAGGTAATAGAAATCCATTCAACTTTAACTACCAAAGCCGACAAAATCAAAACCAAGTATCATACCAAAGTCCCAACATTTCAAGCTTTCAACCTCAAAACAACTATCAAAACCGTCAAAATACCCAACAAAATAACAATGCCAGACAATCCACAACACAAAACCAAAACCAAACACAACAGAATTCAAACCGAACAATCATTCCCATTTCTACACCAAACACACAAACCCAAACTGAGAACCCAAATCAAGCTTTGGTGATACAAAACGATGAGGGTTTTGATTGGACCGGTATGCAGTTAGGAGTTGAAGAAATTACTACTGGTAATGTGGCTTGTGTGGCACAGCAAATGAACTTGGATGAACCGATAGAGGTTGAAGAAGAGATTGTGACTGAGAAGATGAGTGAGTTGAAGATTGAAGAGTTGAATGACGAGATGAATGTTGATGTTGAAGAGAAGAAGTCTGGAATGATTCTTGATTCAGTTGCTGATATTCCAGAGCAGTTTGATTCTACTTATTCTGATGAGGAGAGTGAGTCTGATTCTGAATCTAGTGTTAACTCACTGGATGATGACATTGACCAGTTGCTTGCTGAAGCTGACTTCTTGATGACCCGGAAATCATGCATAGTGGATGATGCTTGCACCAGAATTGATTATTCCAAGTTTTTAGCTGGGAAGGAAGCACACTTTGCACTGATGGCCATGACAAAACCTCCTAAACAGGTAAGTACTGAATCTACTGTTAATTCAAATTCAACTTGTGTTAAACATTGCAAAGCTTGTGATAAATTGACAGATGAGAATAAGCAACTCAAGGTTCAACTTGAGAGTGCAAAATCAACTGTCAATCATATCAGAAAGAATCTAAAGAGTTTAATAGAGTACTTGATGGATATAAGAAAGACGTTTCAGAATTGAAAAATACTTTATCTTTAAAACAAATGGCTATAAATAACTATATGAATGATTTAGAAAACACAAAATTGGAAATGGCCACCATCAAGTGCTTTGCAGAGAAAGTAAACAAAAATCTTGAGAGCTATAAGCACATCACTTATGTTGTTGACCACATTATAGAAGAGCCTTCACAGCCTAGTAGTGCAAACTACAAAGCTGTCCCAGCTCCGGTGTTGTTTGAAAACCATAATTTGCATTCAATAGCACCGAAGAGCTCAGTTTAATCTGACTCTACATCGGATAACAAGTCAAACATATCTAGTGTGGGAGACCCGTATTCTGATGTTAGACCTGTTCTGGGAAATAATGAGGGTGTGGTTGCTGCTGATGATTCTGATGAAGAGGATGAACTGTCTGAGACGGTTGTTGAAAAAGTGAGTGATATTCCTGATGAAAATCACATCATCACTACTGAACCTGTTTCACCATCTCAGATTGTCCATCCCATGGCTAACGCTCATAGGAAGAATCAATCAGTGAAGCCTGTTGAAAAGAAAGTTGAAAAGAAAGTTGAATAGAAAATTGAGAAGAAAATTGAAAAGAAAATTGAAAAATCAGATGAAAAAGAAAATGAATCATGTGATAAACCTGTCAAAGTTTTCTATCGGATGCAAGGTTCCGATAAGATCATTTCTGATGAAGAATATCCGATTCAATTTGCAAATTATTCAAAAATTGAAAAGATCTGGGAGGAAAGTACCATTTTGTTCCCGAAATATGAGCGAACAAATGATATTCCTCCAGCAATTTTAAAGAAAATTCATTTGGATATTCCTAAAGAGCCAAAGGTCAATGTCACACAATTTGTTAAACCAAAAGATAAGTCAAATGGTTTTCTTGAGCCGACTTACTCAAAGGACCCCGCTCCTGAGAGTTTAAGAAGAAGATGTATGGATGATCAATATCCTATCACTAGTTATTCTAAGTCGAATGTCAAGGAAAATTATGAAGAGTACCGTGCGTGTTTTAAGTGCGGGGAGAGGGGGCATTTACTTGCCGACTGCCCGTATGTAAGAGACAAGAGGCACGGGGTGGAGATGAAGCAAAAGTATGAATGTCCGGTCGATAATCACTGTTATCCATAGAGACGGTTTGGCTCTCAACCAACACCTTTTTATAACCAAAGCAATTATTTTAAAAGGAGGGAAAATCGTCCGATGACATATGATAGACGCAAACGGATAGCCATTAAGAAACCGTTGAAGAAACCAATGGTGAACGCAACTGTTGACAACAAAAAGGTTCCTGTTAAACCTAATGTCAAACTAACAGTTGGACCTGTCTCTGTTAACTCAGAGAAGGTAACCAAGAGGTATCGTTCAAGGATGAAGTAAAGAAACTGGCTGAGACCCCAAAATCTCAGATCCGGATCTTGAAAAGATCTGAACAATCTTGGTCACCAAAGGATTCTGAGGGTGCTTCAACTTCACAACAAAATGTGAAATCTGAGAATGAGAAAGATTTGTGTGATAAGAAAAAGATTGATAAAAATCAAGATGTTTGTGATAAATCTGAATCTTTGAAACAATCCATCCAAAGACCCAAGACCAAACAGGCTTGGGTCCCCCGAAAAATCTAACTTCTTTACTTGATATGTGCAGGGAGCTTCAGCTGGCCCTGTGAGCAGTCTTTGGATTGTTGACAGTGGAGCTTCTAGTCACATGACAGGGGATCTTTCGCTACTATTTGATATTAGAAACATCAATGGAGGTTACGTAGCGTTTGCAGGGAACAAGGGAGGATATATTACCATGGATGGTAGTGTGAGCAATGGAATTGTGAGTTTTGAAAGAATTTCTTATGTGAAGCAAACAGATTACAATCTGCTCAGTGTTAGTCAGATATGTGACAAACAATTTTCTGTGTACTTTGACGACAAATCTTGCTACATACTCAAGCCGAGTTTCAAGTTACCGAAAGAGTGGGTGATGTTAAAGTCGCCGAGAGTGAACAACTTATAAATTCTCGATATGTCGAAAGCTATGACCACCCAAGGCCAAGTCACGTGTTTCCTATCCAAGGCTACAGAAAAAGAATCCATTATGTGGCATAGGAGAATGAGACACATTCACCTAAGAAAGATGAATAAATTGGTGAAGAATGAACTTGTCACAGGTGTGAACGTCAAACATTTTCACTTAAATGACAAGTGTGTGAGTTGTAAAAAGGGTAAGCAGCACAAACAATCCCATAGGCCAAAGAAAGTTAATTCCGTTGAACTGCCACTTGAACGTTTGCACATGGATCTGTTCGGACCGGTCAAGCGTAAGAGTCATGCTGGGGAGTTATACTGTCTTGTGGTGACTGATGATTTTTCAAGATTCTCATGGGTTATGTGCTTACACCGAAAGAGCGACACATTTGATAATTTGAAAGTTATGTTCACTCGCCTGGAAAATATCTATGGTCTCAAGAACAAAAGGATTAGGAGTGATAATGGGACGGAGTTTAAAAATGCACAGATGGACGATCTTTGTGAAAACAAAGGTATTCATCATGAATACAGTGCTCCGTATATCCCACAACAGAACGCTGTCGCGGAACGTAAAAACAGGACTCTAATTGAAACGGCGAGAACAATGCTTGCAGACTCAAATCTTCCAGTAATGTTCTGGAATGAAGCAATTTACGCAGCTTGTTATACTCTTAATCGTGTTTTAACAGTGAAGAAGTTTGGCAAAACTTCTTATGAACTGTTGAATCGTCGAAAGCCGAATTTAGAGTATCTAGAACCGTTTGGAGCTCCTTGTACTATGCTTAATCCATCTGAGAAGTTCGCACCGAAGGCTGAGGAAGGATATTTTGTTGGATATGCAACCCCGCTCAAAAGGGTATTCAACAAAAGGACTCTTCAGGTCGAGGAGTGGGCTAACGTTGAAGTACAACGGTACACTCAGAATTTACAAGGAAGTGGTCCAGACTGGATGTTTGATTACAAAGATTTCTTTGAATCATTCAACCTAGATAGCTTGGTTGAAGAGGCTGTATTACGTTTATATTACGAGGTCGAAAACGCAGTGACATCACCGTTGGTGCGTCCGATCACCGTGAACCCCCAAGCAGCTTCTAATGATACCAATGTTCCTGTCGTTGAAGAAGAGGTATTCCAAGAAGCTTCCACAACGTTGAATTGATCAGAATCAGAAGATGACGACGATGATGTTACAAGTGAAGCTATCTTAGATCATGCTACAGTGACACCACCAGTGAACCCAACTACAAATGGTGCTTCATCATCGAATGTGGGTAATGATCTGGTTTCTGCAGAGAATTTAACTACTCAGACGGGAGTCCAAGTACCCGATTATCTGGAATCTCGGATACATCGAATTCACCCGATCGAGCAGGTTATTGGTGATCCTGGTAGCAGTGTGATGACGAGAGGTCAATTAAGGAATGCTAACTCACCGGAAAACCTTGGCAATCTTGCTTTATATGCCAAAATACAAAAATCTGGTTTTCAGAATGACACTGGTCTTTTGCTTGTTATGTTTCGCAGGTGGAGCCGCGAACTTACAAGGATGCTCTTTTGGACAATGCTTGGGTGGAAGCAATGCAAGAGGAGTTGTTGCAGTTTCAGAAACTTGGCGTTTGGACACTGACAGATTTGCCCCCAGGAAGAAAGAAGATTGGAACGAAGTGGGTTTTCAAATGCAAAAAGGATTATAGAGGAGTGATCGTAAGGAACAAAGCTCGTTTAGTTGTACAATGATTTCATCAAGTGGAGGGAATCGATTACAACGAGATCTATGCACCAGTTGCACACTTAGAGGCAATGCGAATGTTTCTGGCGTTTGCATCATACAAGAAATTTAAGGTGTATCAAATGGATGTCAAGAGCGCGTTTCTCTACGGTGTGGTCAAGGAGGAAGTATACGTAGGTCAACCACCAGGCTTTGAAGATCCTATTCACAGGGATAAGGTCTACGTTTTGAACAAAGCTCTCTACAGGTTGCACCAAGCTCCAAGGCAATGGTATGAGGAGCTGAGCACGTATCTTCTTTCAAAAGGAGTCAAGCGAGGTTTGGTAGATTGCACACTGTTCACTAAACGAACAGGGGATGACTTGCTTCTAGTCCAGATTTATGTTGATGATATTATATTTGGGTCTACTAACAAACTTCTATGTAGAGAATTTGAACGTGTTATGCAGGAAAAGTTCGAGATGAGCGCAATGGGAGAGATGCAGTTTTTCCTAGGCTTGTAGGTGGAACAAAGACCAACGGGGATCTTTATTCACCAGACGAAATACGTTTCTGAAGTCTTGAGTCGATTCCAGATGGATGATTCGAATCCGATGGATACTCCAATACAACCTAATCACGGGATTGGAGTTGACGCTAAGGGGGAGCTAACTGATCCTTTTACATACAGAGCAATCGTCGGATCTCTTATGTATCTCACCGCCTCAAGACCAGATATAATGTTTGCCACATGTCTCTGTGCACGTTATCAATCGAAGCCGAAACAGAGTCATCTTGTGTAACGCCCAGCGTTTCCCGAATAATATAATAATAATTGTATTCATTAAACGATTTTTAAATTCGTTAACACTAATATCTCGTTAGCAAAATAATACGTTCTTACATGACATTAAATTATAAAACATATATGTAATTGTCGTTATAATTATTAGAAACAATAACTGCTCATGATAAATAAAACGCGACTAAAAATATATTATAACAAATATATGGTCCAACTACTCGTTTTAAGTCGGGTTATATAAATAAATTTAACAAAATATGTATTTTAAACGATTAAATCAAGTTACGTAATTTAAACGAGACCGTGTCAGTAACTGGCTCGTATACGCAGTACCCAACCACTTAACCCACACAATAACCCTAACTAGTTAATCACCTCACCTTCTTCCACCTCCATCCATCTTCTTCATCACTAAAACCCTAGCTACCATCCCCTTTAAATTCCTCTTTCATCTTTCCTATACCCATCTTATACACACAACGCAAACACAAGATCTTTCCCTGCTCTGTCATCTCTCCCTACTCTCTCTCGCTCAAGACCTAGCGGCCGCCGCCGCCGCCGCTCGCTCAGCCACCAGCAACCACCCTTACCCTCTTCTCTTTCCTTCATCTCCTCCCTCTCTGGCTCTGCAGCAGCCGCTGCTAACCACCACTCCAGAAAGACCACCGCCAACAACCACCTTTAACCTCCCCTCTCTAGCCACAGCCACTGACCACCACCTGAACAACTAAGCCCCGCTACTTCTGCTGCACACCCTCCACACACACAGACACGTCACCGGCCGGCCACGCGCGTGGCTGAGGCATCAACACAAGGACGCAGATCTGGTGTTATTTTCGTGCTGCTTAGATGGAACTACGGTCAGGAATGGTAGCTGGAGTCGGGCTTCACGACGGTTATGTTCGATTGGTGTTGGAGCCGACGTGAATGGTGGTTGTGACTGGGAAGACGGTCCGACATCTTGGCGCTGGGTTCGGGTCAGATCTGTTATGGTGCGGCGACGAGTGATGATACTAGGTTCAGTTCCGTGGACATGTTCGGTTCAGGAGCAGAGTGATACGGGTCAACATTGCTCAAACAGATCTAGTCAAAGCTCGGTCAACGGGTCAGATTTCATAGCTGGTCAACAGCAGTCAACCATAGTCAAAGCTGTTCAATCTCGTCAACAGTCAAAATTGGTCAGCTCTAGTTCTAGGCGAATGCGTATCGATTCGAGAGTTGTTCGTAGGAAGGTATAACGCGCCATGACTTTCGTTTAACTATATTTATTCTATATTAGGTTGTATATATATATTAATTTATACATTGCGAAAACTTAAGCGAACCGAACGAATTATAACAAAGATTATTTTATTGTTAGTTTGGATGAATCGGATAACGACGAGCTATTGTTCATGCGAGTTAACAACTCGAACTACGCTTATATAAATGTATTAATTGTCAAAGCGTAAGATTTATAATAAGTTAACTTTTCGTCGTGTAAAATAGCTTTATTAAATAATGTTGTGAAATTGGGCAATTGATGTTTTGAGTTAAAATAGACGACTTGTGTTGTCTGGTTTCTTACAAAAAACAGAGGAACTCTGCCCAAATTTTTATAAAATATAAGAACCAAATCGGCCTTTCAAGTTTATGATTATGTATAGACGAGACTATGTTTTTTTACAAATAAATTTTAACTTTCAAATCTTACGCCGTCAAAAAAAATAGAAATATTTATGTTTATTAACGAGTACATATATTTACTACCCAAGATACGAGACGAATTAACATTTGAGTCAAGATACGTAAATATAATTTCGTTATACAAAATGTGTCTTTACCAATAACTTCAATAACTTATTTATTTCCAATAACTATACATACGCATATATTTTCAAGAAACCAAACGATGTTACTATCGGTTCGCTAAGTCATACAAACTTTAAGACGCGCATTCATTCAATGCGAGTCTAGGTAGTTGAATAAACTATCTTTACAACGAAGAAACGAAACAAGCTTATTTGTATTAGAATTTAAGGCATCATTTATTTGTATTAGGATACAAGGGTTCAATTAATCCAAGCTCAGACTTGTTACTACTTGCTAGTATTTACACGGTGAATTTCAGGTGAGTTTTAGATAGCCCCTTTTCTATTTATCACCGTTTTTGGGGTGAAACATGTTACAACATCATTTATGCAATTCAATCATCAATGTGTCTATGTGTTTTTCTATGTTGCATTATGTCTTGAACATGACTAGGGTAAGCACCATTCTAGCATAATCATTAATATTGATCAGCCGACGGTATACATTGATAGATCTATTGGACTGACAATCCCACCCGGATACGTGCCTCCTACAAAGGTAGCGTGGGTGTTTGTTATCGCATAACATATTCGAGTGAACCATGAGCGTATGGGATGTACCACATTATAACAGTCACAAGGGTTGATTATGCACTCGATTTACTTCTAGTATGTTTTCACATATGGACTAGATTGCCATGACACATGAATTGCACAACATTTTTATTCGATTATCAAAACCTATGTAATTCTCACCAACTTTTGTTGACCCAAAATATTTTCAAACTTAACATGTTTCAGGTTATAACATGCTCGAAGATTAGAGTTAATGCTTGAAGATTCGTAGCTAGTATTTTTCATTTTGATGTACAAATTCTTAGAACAATTGTATGTAATTTATTTAAATCATTTATTGAAACTTATTATTTACCATGAGCTACTGAACAATCATCAATACGTGACATCCCGATGTTTTCGCCATCGGTTGGGGTGTTACATCTTGTAGCTGTCAAACGTATCCTTAGATATCTGAAGGGTTGTCCGTCGAGAGCACTATGGTACCCTAATGATGATAATTTTAACCTAATCTCTTTTAGTGATGCAGATTGGGGCGGCTGTGACAAAGACAGCAAATCCACAATGCATGGATGCCAGTTTATGGGGAGCAGGCTCGTGACCTGGCTGTGCAAGAAACAGACCGCAGTTGCATTATCCACATGTGAAGCAGAATACGTTTCAGCATCGAGCTGCTGCTCACAGGTTCTTTGGATCCAACAACAGATGGTGGACTACGGTTTGCAATTTCTTAAAACCCCTATTTACTGTGATAATGAAGCCGCGATCGCATTAACAAAAGACTTACTAAATCACTCAAAGGCTAAACATATCCGGATTAAATACCATTTTATCCGTGATTGTTATGCTAAAGAGTTGATCGATATGGTCAAAATCCACATTGATTAGCAACGTGCAGACGTTTTTACCAAAGCTTTTGATAAATCGTGATTTGAATATATTTTGAAAGCTAATGGTATTAAAGAAAAACAAGACTGATCACCACCTCAGTTTATCGCGTTTTAGTTTAGTTTTTACTGTTTTTCAGAAAAATTCGAAAATTCAAAAACATTGAAAAATTTCAAAATCCATAACAATTAGAAAATTTCTTTGCTGACTGCTATATCTTCTTCCCTTAGATTAATGCCGTCAGATTTCTGTGAACAAACGATATCTGGGCAGTCCCATATTTGAAATGCTCCTGCTTATCCTTGGGAACAGTAAATTCAAAAATTTATAAAAATCAGAAAAACCAAAAATGATTTCCTGGAGAAAAAGGGGAAATGATAGTACATTAGTGGGGATCTGACACATTCTAAAGAAATGTAATGCTATATAGGGCGTGTGTCTGAGTCTGTGTGATGTGCTGATAGGCTTCGTAGACCTATTACTGCGTGCCTGATACATACAAATCAAACGAATTGATGTGTGGATGAACTCCTCATGGGCATATGGTCTTAGTACCGTAATTTCGTTTGATAGGGTATTTGTACAAAACTCGGAGGTTTTGGGTCGTTATGTTATTAGTTGTCTGGGGATCGCCTCTCTGATCTTCTGCTGTAAGTCATTACGGACCTAGATCAGATAGGGTGTCTTTAAAAAAGAGCTTTAAGCCAAATCCTAAAGTTACCGAATTGAGGACCTTTCCATGTTTTATGATAATCAAAGATTATCTATTACATCGTATTAATCACTGATGCAAATCATGATTGATATCAGTCCTCAACCTGGTAGAGTGCACATGTTACTTTGCTGCGTTAATTTGCTGACCTGTATACCTCTGTGCGTCATACCTTGTACATTACAGACGACGAAAGCATAATCACGCTTTACAATGAGTCTTTGTGGATTTACTTCTTGATACGGGAGTATGTCGTGTGCGTGGGAACCACAGACAATTATGTTTCTACTATACATAATCGTATCAGTTTAACGCACTGCACAAAGTCTGCATGTGAGTTTATGTGGATCACAATATCAGCAGTTGCTAGCTCACACATTGTCTTTAATGATAATAATAAAAAAGATCAACGGTGTGATCAGATTTCTCCATAACTAATATGATCCCTTTACCGGAAATCCCAAAACATTTACTGCTTTATCTTTACATTTATGCTTTTTATATTTCTCGTCAAAAATTGCAAAACTCAAAAAGATTTTAGGTGTGTTTTAGCATAAACTTTAGAAAATCCACAAAGATTTTATATTTCTATCTTATTTTTGATAGCTGATGGTGGTTGATCACGATTTTCTAAACCTTGATGAACCATTTGAGCTTTGTAATCTTTAAATGAGAAAATATGATTTTCGGATGCTTAAAAGTTGGAAAATATTTTGAACGGGACTCGATTTTGAGATTTGGTAAAATTTTCAAAAATTCCTGTTCACTTTCGCCCCTTCGTTGGGTCGAAGGAGGAATTTTTTGTTCATTCATACGTTTCAATTTGGGCGAATGTGAGAGTTCTTAAGACATTTTCTCTTTCGAACCCTTATGTTTCATTCGCACCTTTAATTAGGGGCGAAGGAGACAAAAGCTTCACATTCGACCACTATGAACAGGCGAATGAGCAGCCTATATAAAGCCTTATCTGCTCATTCGACCCATTCAAAAAAAATTTCAAAAATTCTGACCTTAAGACCACTTGTTGCTCGTTGCTTTTAAATCATACCATTGTGTTCGTCTGATTATCCTGATCATTTTGCACAACTTATTACAGGTTATCCTCATGTTTTGATCGATTAATCACTAATTTCCAGTTCATGCCCTAACTGCTATCAAACAGGGATTTAAACAGGATAATTGCACTTATTTTTTATAGGGATTCATTGAATGAGTGTTTTAGGGGGAGAATATGTAAAAACAATGGTTTAAACATGACCAGAATGCATAATCGATTGTTTAAAGTCATTCGAACCCTAGTTTTTGTTATAAAACACTAATTCAATAAATAAATGATAAAATTGATTGTTAGGAAAGCTTTATAGGAGGTTTTAGGTGTTAGATGAATCAAAATGACAAGTTAAAACTAACTGGATTGCAAAATTGAAATTTGAAATGAAGAACTGACACCTTCGCCCCTTTTTGAACGGCCGAACGTGCAAAAATGGGCGAAGGAGAAGGTTTGTCTGGGCGAATGAAGTCAAACGGGCGAATGAAACATTTTTCAAAAACTTTTCACATTTGAACCTTTAAAACTTCACATTCGCACCCTAGTTTTCTCATTCGATCCTTTAAACGGGCGAATGTAGAATTCAAAAACCAAATTTTCAATTTTTGATTATTTTGTTTGTTTTTAACGTGTTTATTTGATTTGTTTTGCAGTTTTAACCATGTCTGAACAGGAAGTTACGAATGTTCCTGCTGGATCATCCTCACAGGCTGCCGAGACAGCGAAGACTGATATACTACCGTTCGAGAATGCGCACAACTGCTGTGCATATCTTGGAGACGTGAAGAATCATACGGAGTTTACTGGGATTATTGAGTTTCTGAAGAGGAGCCGGGTGATCGATGCAATTGCTACGCCCGCTATCATTTACAGAGATTTATTACAGGAGTTCTGGACTAATGCTAAAATGGACTTCTGGGAGGGTCAATCTTCTCTGGTCAGCAAGATTCAAGGAGTGCTGATTATTGTGTCAGAGGATGATATCAGGGAAGCGTTGAAACTTGAAGACGTAAATACGGATCCCAGAGAACTTAGCTGGACTGAACAAAGGAAGTGCTTTCTCAGAGTGAAGTATAACGGACCGATTACTGATGGTTCGTTACACAAAGGAAAGCTCTGTCCTAAGTTCAAGTACTTAGCACATGTGATGATACATGTCTTCAGGTCAGCGGCTGGTGGTTATGATCTGATGAGGAAAAGCATAAGCTCGTTAATGGTAGCACTTATATTAAACAAACCGTTCAATGTATCAGGAATGCTTATGGAACATTTGTTAGAACCAGTGAGAGGTACAAGGACTAGGAAGTTTTTGTTATATCCTAGATTCCTTCAAATGAATTTCGATTTGAAGTATAAGAACTTGAAGAGAGATCCGAAGCAGATTATTGTTCAAGAACATATGAACATTAATACTCTTGCCAGAATGAAAGCATATAAAGATTTATCTGTAAATGAAAGACCACCAGTGAGACGTTTATTTGGTCACTTAGTCAAGATTGATTATGTGGATCCTGGTAAAGATAAGGTGAGGCATGCTGACAGTGCATCGGACGAAGACAATCCGTTACATCCTGTTGATCCTGAGGCAAAACGAAAGCGTCAGGTTGTCAATGTAAGAGCAAAGACTGGTAAAGGTAAAGAGAAAGAGATAAGGATTGAAGTTCAGGCTGAAGCTGAACCAGCAAAGAAGAAACGTGCGTCAAGAAGGCACAAAAGTATGGCAAAGAAAGGTTTACATCTTGTGGATGAAGCGTCAGTTGATTCTGAAGAGACACAAGAAGACGAGCGATGGGATTCTGATGAAGAGACTGTAAAGAGCACCACGCCCAAGGCCACTGTGGCTGGTGAGTCTGCTAGTCTGAATAGATCAGTGGAGGAACAGAGAACTAAGAGCCCTATTCACTTAGATGAAGATGATGAGGGATTAGGTTTGGGATCAGGAGATTTTCCTGGATCGCCAGTACAAGGGGAGAAACCAAAGAAGCCCCAATTCAAGAAGAAGGAGAAAGTGTTAAAGCCCATGGAGAAGCGAGCTAGAGAGATTGAATCATTAGTTGGTGGAAAGAAACTTCCATCAGCATCTAGCTCGAAATCACCGATTACAAGTCCAGTTGCTAAGAAACCGATTACAAGTCCAGTTGCTAAGAAACAGAAAATATCATCAGGAGCTGCCTGCTGATGCTGAAGCTTCTACTCCAAAGGTCATAGTTGATAGCGATGTGATAAACACTGTGAACCGGAAGCTAGTTGATATGATGAAGATAATTACTCAGCAGCAAGCAGAGATTGAGAAACTGAAGAACAATGATCAGAAGATGCTAGACGTTGTTGAGACATCACATGACAATCAGGAAGCACTTGAAGCTGAAATCAAACGACTTCGCAAAGAAAATAAGAAGTTTTTGAAACACGAATAAAGAAACACCAGACGATACATAGCTTTGAAAGAAGACAACAAGAAGCTAAAAGAGAGTAACAAGCACATGGACAATCTGATAAAAGATTTGTACTCTCGAGCTCCTCAACTAAAAGAAGGTGAAGAAGATAAAGAACAAGATGAGGAGCAGGTTGATTTTGAACCATCTGATAATGAGGAGGAGGATGATGAGGATCTTGATGAAGATGCTGGGAACGCTCCTCAAAAGAAGAAGAAGAAGGATGACGGAGATGATGATGGTTCGGATGGTGAATCTGGTGATGGAGGCAGCTCTGCATTTGATGATGATGATGATGATAATGATGATGACGATGTATACAAGACAAGTATAAGTATGAGAAACGTGGATCTGGAAAAGAAGGTGAATCTAGTTCTAAAGCTCCTGGAGGATCGGTTGATGATGATACGATCTTTTGGAATGAGAAGCTGAAGTCATTGTATGAAGATGATAAACAGATGTATCGCCAGATGCTCACTGATCGAGTCTGGACGATTGACATGACCGGTAGATTCTCTGAGATCTTTGAATCTAGTGACATGATGCTTGAATTGGATTATAGTGATCCAGATTTAGAAGATAGTGAAGTTTCTACGGCAATGTCAAAGGAGATTTTGGAAGGTTTGGCAAAGCAGGTTGGGAAAACATTGGAAGAACTATTGGCTTATAACCAGATTCCTAATCTACTTGAAAAGGAAGCTGGAAATCATTCTGACGATCGTGACGTACCTGCGTTTGAGGAGATTGAAATTGAAGATATAACCAGTGAAGAGTATCCAGAATATTTCAAGAAAGATAAAGATTCTGGATTTGCTGCTTTCACTGAAGAATTACTAAAAGATGCCGAGAAACTTGCTAGAGAAAAGAGTGATAAGTTTGTAGAAGAAGTGTTTAAGGGGCATGATAAACCGAATATCGAACAATCTAATAGCTTGAAAGAGTTACTGAGGCAATTGAAAGAGAAAGAAGCCAATCGTCCGAAAGCAGAGATCCAGGGAAGCTTTTATAAACTTCACAACGAGATGTTTAAAGGAAGAGCGTTGGGTTGGAAGTTTATAAAGCAGTTGAAGTGTGTTGCCGTTAAGTGGGAGAAGGGGATATTGTACGTTGACTGATTTCATGATCTGAAGACTCTCCCGTATTGGGCTATTCCTAATATTTGCCGACATAGGTTGACTGGATTCTCGAACGATCACATTGCTTATTTTGCTGATCGAATGGCGAGGGAAAGCAGGACGAAGTGGAATTTGTTTGCACCTCAGTATCCGAAGCGGATTATTCACAAGAAAGACATTGATACTATTACCGGTTTGCCCAAGGTGACTCTAAAGTACAAACCACCGAAAGTGTTGAAACATATTCCGCTATTGCAGATTCCACAACACTTTGCGAAAGATTTTATCTGGTGGTATTATGATTGGAAGATTGCAGAGGCTGTGATTGTATTGAAGGATGGTGATAAGAATTTCAAGAAAATACACATATTTGATCCTATGTGGTTGGTGAATTGTTCACATGAGGATATCATTATGTTGTATTACAATCCGATATTCAGTGATGTGAAGGATGCTGAACAAGCAAGTAAATACCAGCGTGTGGTATTTCTGTGCTTTGCTTATGATATAAACGCTGGATGCGATTTTGATAAGAAGCTTGGGAACTTCGTGAAGATTCAAGATGCTCCTGATGTCAAAAAGAAAAAGCCAAAACAAGTGTTTGAACTGGTGATGACTAAAGAACAAAAGACGTTACTGCACATAAAGCTTATGAACAAGAGGATGGACCAAGAGCGTAAACAATCCAAGCAATAGTCGAGGGGGAGTTTGTAGATGCACTTTATGCGACTAATGCTTTGGATTACTATTAACATATGTTTTTGTGTTCTGATGAATGGTCGAAGGAAAGATAAATGGGCGAATGAGAAGTTATAAAGGTGCAAAGGAGAGGAAAAGGTGCGAAGGAGAGATAGGAGGTCGAAGGTAGAATAGATGTTAATGTATAGCTTGGTTCGACCATGATGAATGGGCGAACCTGCACATTCGACCAATCAATATGGGCCAATGTGCAGGCCTATAAATAGGTTAAGCTCATTTTGAATGTAAGTTTTGGTCATTTTTGTTTCCCTCCTGTTTGAGTCTCTCCCTAGGGTTTTGTGTAAGCTTAATTCACGTCATAGTTTGATTATAAACCTTATTTTAACGTGTAATTGAGTGTTTTTATGAATGAAATGAAACTTTTAAAGATGATTTCTGTGTTTTGTTGATATTATTATCATTTTGTAATTGATTCAGGGATTCCGCACCTGAATCAAACTTGTTTGATCACTATCTTTGTAGATTTGACGATCTTACGCGCATACAAGCTTCTTCCTCCGAAGTTGTTCGGGTGGTCCTTTTGGGAGGCATGTTCTTCTAATGCATAAGATTAAAAGAATGAGACACATATCACTGTATAATATTGTCAACATATGCACCAATCAAAACAACTATATAATCAACACAAATGACAAACACGATCACAAATGCATGACACAACACAACAATAATATAGGAAACCAAAATATCGAACTTTCATAGAAAGTTTAACATACTTGATGGAATTTTGTTTCTGCATACAAAATAAGTGGCATACTACCTTACAAGTTTTAAACTACTACTAGTAGAACAATACATGATATCCTATGGGGATGGGGGTTGGAAAGCAGCAGACAAAGCTGCAACAGCTGCTGTTATCCTCGCCTCGAGATCATCGACTCTAGCCTCAAGCTCAGCGACACGCTCCTCTACTGTGGCGTGTCCCTGGTCCGCCTCAAACATACGCGTACCTAACTCAGCTAAGCAATAGAGAATGGGATCCCTGGTACTACCAGTCATATACAGGTCATCCTCGATCCCCTGGACTCTCTCACGCAACACCCCTACCTCTATGTTGTGACGCCCAATCATGTCCCGAACAGAGTAGTGGATGTGGCGCACATGAGCTGGCTTGAAACCAGTGGGTAGTGGGGTGTCAGAGGTTGGCTGGGATGACTCACCGACCTCGAAGGTAGAAGGAGCCTCGCCATCGGTGTCCTCATCAAAGTAGGCTAAGAAGCCATCAACAGTCGGCAAGTAAGTCCTCTTACAATCCTGAGATCTCTGACGTAGCTTCTTCTTGGGTAGCTCTGGTGCCTCTGGTGCTGGGGGCTGGGGGTCTGTTGGTGCTGGAGGCTTAGGGTCAACCTGGGTACGAGCCTCAGCTGGAGCGATAGGGGCCTATGGTGGGAGCACTTGTTTCTAAGGGGTGTACATCATGCGTACCCCACCCGGACACGGGTGATAAGGATGGAACGATGGCGCCCTAGGCTCTGGCTGCGGTATTGGTGCATCCTCCTGCTGTTCCTCTCCATCGGGCACAACATCCTTGTCATTCGAAACAACAGGATCAACCTGCATGTGGTCCTCCTCGACATCCAAATCATTGGAATCGGGCTCATAACCCTGCTGAACGTCCTCGGCTAAATGGCTGTCTAGTACATGCTCCTCCTCAGAATCCGAGATGGTGATAGGGAACCGCTGTGTGCCATGATCCTGGAAATCAATGAACACAGGTGTGTGTCAGAAATCATGTACTGTACTTAATATATCTACTAATGTGTGAAGTATGTAACTAGCATGGAACTTGTGTAGCGTGTAGGGATAATTATTGTGTTTCAATCCTTTGGAAAGCATTTCAAAATCAATTTTTGTTTAGATTATAGTTTGACTCAAATGAATCTTAGTTCACTATAACCTCGTGCTCTGATACCACTCTGTCACACCCGCCTAAGGCGGAAACACGGGGTGCAACTGAAATGATTTCCAAGCACAAAAGTCACACGAGCATTATTTAAATAAAACAGTAATTACATTTAAACATTCAAGTCTTACAAAAATATAACATTAATTGTTTGAGTTAGAAACCATTGTATAAAATGTTTAGGTCAAAACATCACAACAATAGTTTAAAAGATGTTATACCTTAAATGCCCGCACGCGACCTTCCCAAGTTCCACGCTTCATGTTAATTTCCTGAAAAAACATGTATGTAAAAATATAGGTCAACACAAAGTTGGTGAGTTCTTGGTTTTATGTAAATGGACATGTAATCTAAATCCGACTAAATTACTACCTAGCTATGGCAATAATTAATATGTGATCTGACATGAGCCCATAACCAAACCTTGACATGTTGTGCCTCACCCATTGTACACTCAAGACAATGAATAAATGTGAAATACTAGCACTCTTTTGATATCTCCCATCCGGTCAGAGTGACTGACCAAGAGTGGGGGTGTCAACCCAATAGATCTATTCCGGTGTTTCATGGCTAAACCCATAGCTAATGCTTATGGTGAAATGTGTGACACGAGGGCTTAATGGATCCTGAAAACTGTACACATGTTTTTCCCCCGGAAAAATGTAAAACAATGAAAAGGGGCAGTGAAACTCACCTTGTGGTGTGTCTGGGTATGAAAAGATGAGTCTGAGCTAGAGAGATCGACCTACGTGTCCTATGTAAAAGAGACATTTTAGGTATATGTCACTTGTACTGTTTACAAGTTGTTCTCTTATTATGCTTGTCCTTGTAACTAAACTCTTTAAGTTAAAAATGTCTTTGATGTAAAGATTTATGTATTTAATGGCTTATTTATCAAAAGATACAATGTTTATCTTTAAAGTGTTCAACGTTAGGTTTTCTAATGCAACATTTTCCCAGAATATGAACCTCATGGCTTTGTGTTGTAAGATTCACCATCTTTATGTATACTAGTGACTTGGGTAAAAATATAGCGTTAGCTTTTGTGAAAACACCGCTTTTACTTGTAAAAATATGTATTTTTATACATTTTGAATGGTGTAAGTTTTCATGTGTCATAGGTCTTACAACCTTGAACTTGACATGTCCATAGATCCATAATATTTAGGTATGTTTAACTTATTTCATAAGGTTAGCAACTTTTGTGAAAAGAATAATGCTTCATGTTAAACATTACTTTTCTTGAAAACATCTATACCTTGTATGCTTTGTTATGGATCTACCATATCACACATGATTTATAATTATCCACATTATGTCTTATGTTAATGAACTTTGGATAATATATAGTTTTCTTACAAAACTTTCGGCCATTATGGCCTATGTATATACATACATGTTTCAGCTCATGGTGTGTGTAAATACATACATCTACCAACTAACATAATGTATTTTATATCATGCGGTTGCTTATTTACTTGGCTTAGTCACAAGAGTAAACATATAAATGAATAACTTGGTGTATGAAAGATTATGCAAAAAAAAAAAGCACAAGTTTAAGAAAATAAGTGTTATACTTCCTAGTGTCTAGGAAATGAGGGAGTTAGGGGCCTTGTACAACCTTGATTATGCTCCTTGTACCCCTAGTGATCCCTTGAAAGTTAATGGTTATTGTTAGTGACTTGTGTGTGGGTGGTGGTTTGTGGTGGTGGTGTGGCCGACTGGTGGTGGTGTTCGGCGGTGGTGCGGCGGCCGAGAGGAAGAGAGGGAGAGGTAGAGGGTCGTGTTAGTTGTTTTGGTGCACTTGTTCATCTAAACCTTGGCCCTATTTATAACAATTGTGAATGGTAAGTCATCATGGTCTAGGAAAGGTGAAATAGAGCATCTTTCCCTATTTGGTTTAGGATCTTATAAAGGTGATTTTGGTTAGATTATGGGAGGATTATGGAAGTGATGGATGCATACCTTCTTGGTTAATGGAGGCCGAAAAAATGAGGGTGTTGGGAGGTTATGGTTAAGCCAACTCTCTTGGATTTGATATGAGATAATCATGGTGTTTGCTAGATTAGAGAAGTCTTAGGATTGATTTGGTAGGATCTTGTATGAGATGTGTTGGATATCAAATGCGGTAAGTCAACACTAGGCTTTCCTTAGTGTCATAAGATGCTTTCCTCTTTGGTGTAACATATAGGAATGTGATGGAGGTCACTAAAGTTTGTTGGAAGGATCTTGGTGGAAAAATGTAGTGAAGGGACTTGTGCATGAGTGGAAGACACAAACACTACACACATGTGTGTATGTATGTAGGTAGAGGTTACATAGTTTTGGCAAGTCAACTACCATGGGGTGAAAACAAAGTCAAATGTTTAGCTAATTGTGGTGGAATCTTAGTGATTTGAGGTGATGCTTCATTGATGACTAGAGGTATAATCTTTGAAAGATACAATCATACACACATACATATGTATGCCGTCGTATACATATATACATATATTTTTTTTGAACATTTTAAATCCATGTCTTGTACAAATGCATATTCTCATGTTATAATTAGATGTTAAGTGTGATCTTTGCACAAGTTTTTGTGACACAAAATAATATATAATTATGTGTTCGTTATATATTTTTAACTAGTTGTATTACTAGTCACATATGGACATTGTGTTTGGATAATTCCTTGTATATGGACATTGTTTGCCTTTGTTATTGATTGGATCATAATTGTGATATTATGTTCAATTTTATGAATTCCCAAACTAGGGTTTTTTGGCATGATCTCTCTATAGCTCATGATAACTATTCAACTAGTTATGAAATCTTATTCCCTAGCATGCCTAATGCTAAACTGTAAGCATTGAAATTGGCTTGTTGAGATCCTGTGTGGCTTAATTGTAATAAAACATGTAAAATGAGATGTCATGCACAGTGTGTACGTGTAGCTAATGTATGGATATGACCTGTGATTTTGACGGGTGTCACAAGAAAGGTCTCTTAAAATCAAATGCCTGTTCAAACAACACCTATTAAATAACAAATATTATTTAAAATATATGTCTAACAGATGTGGATCAAAATCTATGCCCTTTCAATTTATGTAACTTGTTATTCATTTTACAAAATATAAAATTAATAAGTTAAAGTTAAATTAAATAAGAAAAAATATAATCATAATATGTCAGAAAATTGAAAAGCCATGTCTTGAAAAACGCCCCTAAATAATAAGCAATTTAATATTTTAATATTAAAAATAATAATTAATTAATGACGATTTCTACCAATACTACTCAAGAATTATAGTTTAGTCCCTATACTAAACAATATTGAACGCTATTCTACAGCTTTTTCAATTATTCAATTGTTGAAATGTCTCTTAAAGTCCAATGTCTATCCACAAAACATTTGTTAAATAACAGATCTTATTTAAACTATTTGTCTAAGAGATATTGCTTAAAATATATTTCTTTTTAATTTATGTAACTTCTTCTATATTATAATGATAACATGTCATAATTTTTGAAAAGACATATATTTAAAAACCGCCCGAAATCGTTTGAATTAATTTAAACATATCTTCTAAAAACTGACAACGATTTGATTACCATCCACATCGCCTTAACTTCCAACCCACACCCCGACTCCCCTACAAAAATCTTATAAAACGAAGAATACCATAACATGTCTAGGGCACAAAACTTTTCTTTTTCCTAATTGTTTTTCCCAACTGATTTGTCCAACCCAAAATGAAAGAGAAAAAAATGTCAGAAAATAGAGAATTATCGATATGGTGGTGTGAGAAGAAGAAATTCATCGTAATGTTCACTAGCAGCAGAAAATGTAGTATTTACTATTCCCCGAAATGTATAATTGCTAACTGTAATAAACAAATTCTAAAAAAAAATTTAAAAATTGGTACCCATTCGAATTGGGAAACCGAGGAAGCACGAAGGCTAGAGAGAAAACTTAAGAAGATATTCAGAAATTGTGAACTTCGTGATGTGATTTCTTGGGAGTTTCTGTCAGATGTGTTTAAACTAAAGATTACTTTTGATGATGGTCACATAGCATACTTCAAACTCAAAACATCTTTTTCTCAGATGATGTAGATTTTCTGAAAAAATTATCCGAGAAACCACTGTTGAACCCAACTGCAGTAGACTTTGGTGTCAACCTAGTGAAGATGGTGAAGGCTCAAGTAGAACTGTGGGAAGGAAGGGACGCCTAAGCAAATGAAGATGAAGAAGCAGACTCATCTGAAGATGATGATGAGACGGAGGTTGCGGATATGACGGTTGAATCAGAGGATGAAACATACTTTGGGGTTTTATATTTTTTGGTAGGGCATTCTAAGTGGATTGAAAGTTTAAGCCAAAATTGGTTTCTGTGTTTTTTTTAATCTTGACTTGAATTAATAATGGTTGTAATTTAATCGTCTATACTTTAATGGATTGATAGGTCTCCATTGATTTTACAACTGCTAATAACTTCAACAGTCTGTATTTACAACAGACTGTTTTCAATATTGTCTGTTACTATAAATTCTGCTAAATCTATATTCAACAACAGATGTAAATAAAACCATGTTTGCAACAATAGTAGTTATTATATAGCGTCTATTTGAGGTTTGTAACTGTTATAACAGATGTTATAATATATATAACTCATTATAACAGACTCTTAAATTTTATAAATGTCTTACACTAAAGAATAATACACAAACCAAACGATTTGACGAAAAACAACATTTCTTTGATACAAACTTGTATATTATGAACGTCAAAATAACTATAAACAAAACATTAGGATGATACACAGAACATGAAAATTAATAAAATTAAATTAAAAAAAAAAGAATAATACACAAAACAAAATATTTTAGCAAAAGATAAGAGTTTTTTTGATAGAAAGTTGAATGATATCAAACTGAAAATAATGATAAACAAAACATTAGGGATCAAACATAGAACACGTATAAGTTTCTACCTTAAATAAATAATAATACACAAACCAAAAGATTTAAAGAAAAATGCAACACTTTTTTTTATAGAAACTTGGATCTTATGAGTTATGAAGCTGGAAATAAATATAAACAAAACATTAGGATGATACACAGAAAACGTAAATTAGTTAATTTAAATTTAAAAAAAAAAAGAATAATACACAACTGACAATATTTTACCTAAACTTTTTTAGAGAAACTTGATAGAGACTTGAATATTATGGAAATGTCTACATTGTTTTTATACATGTTAAACACTTCAAGCGTCTGTATTTACAACAGACTGTTTTCAATATAGTCTGTTACAATAAACTCTGCTAAATCTATATTCTACAACAGATGTTCCATAGTCGCAACACCTGAAAATAAAACCATGTTTACAACAACAGTTATTATATAGCATATGTTTTGTAACTTTATAACATATGTTAAAATATAAGTCATTACAACAGACTCTTAAATTTTATAAATGTCTTACACTAAAGAATAATACACAAACCAAAAGATTTGACAAAAAAAAAAAAAAAAAAAAAACAACACTCTTTTGATAGAAACTTGAATCATATCAACTTGAAAATAATGATAAACAAAACATTAGGGATCAAACACAGAACAAGTATAAGTTTCTAACTTAAATAAATAATAATACACAAACCAAAACATTTGACAAAAAAAAAAACAACACTTTCTTGATAGAAAGTTGAATCATATCAACCTGAAAATAATGATAAACAAAACATTGGGGATCAAACAAAGAACATGTATAAGTTTCTAACTTAAATAAAAAATAATACACAAACCAAAACATTTGAAGAAAAACACAACATTTTCTTAATAGAAACTTGAATCTTAACAACCTGAAAATAACCATAAACAAAACATGAGGATCAAACACAAAAGATGTACTTTTCAAATTAATTGAATTAAGTAAAAAAAAAAAAATACACAACCTAAAAGAGTTGAAGAAAAAGACAACAGTTTCATGATGGAATCTTGAATCATATCAACATGAACATAAGCATAAACAAAACACGAGAATCAAACGCATAATGCAAACCATCAAATGAATATACTCTACCTACTAATACATCAATAAAACTTCACTCTTTACCTGCATTCGATCGGTTGCATATCTGAAATTCAAATATTTGAATATTTGAATTTGAAAAGTGTTTTAGACATTTCAGAACTGCTATAAACAATAAGCAATGGCTGTATTTGTTATAGAGTTAAGCTTATATAGGAAGATACACGAATCTTAATTAATGAAACAAGATTCCCTATGTCAACTCAAAAGTTCCCTCTTAAAATTTCAAAATTTAGGGGTTTAAAATTTGAAAACATTTGATCACAACATCTGCTTATATTAAGTAAAGAGCTCAATTATTGCTCTAAACAGATGTTCGTCTATCGAGGCCAACCAACAAATGTTCTTAACCTGAACAGTGGTAAATACTGGCCCACGGTTTTACTTCAATATTTTAAAGTCATTGATGGCATCATAAAACGCGTCATACACGGAATCGTGGCAAACCTCTAAGCTTGCCACATCAGTTTTTTAAGGTCTCAATGTTTGCCAACTCCGCTTTGCTTATGTCACTCACGACTCTTCTATTATAGTGAGTATAGATAGATAAAGAAAGCACCCATATGATATGGCATTATGGAGACCATTCTTTCCCATTGATTGTGCCATGTTGCATATTGTGAGAATTTAAAAAAACTAATAATTTATCTCTCATTTGCATGACACGTGCAATTTACGCCACGATTTTTGAACATTAATAACATTTTTATATGGCTTTTTTTTTTTGAAAAAAAAAAAAAATACACCAAATTAATGAGCGTTTTATTGTCTTTCCAACAAGTAGCTAGTGCTATACAAAAAAAAAAAAAAGCAAATTCTAACTTTTTTATGTCGTGATTAATGAAATAAATTACTTAAATTATATATGAGTAAAGAAAATAGTTTGAACATATAAAAAGTTACTATCCTAAAATCTTTTAGTCGATAGCAGTTAGATAATGTTTATTATCTTTAAAATGAATTTTCACTGCTTACCTATTGGTTGTTTTATTAAGTAAAAATTGAACATGCATGTCAATCATTAACATATACTCACTTTAAACATCATTTATACTTTAGAATCACCTACCATCATCATTTATGACATATCCTTTGATACCAATTTTTTTTTCAGGTTCACGTCGCAACTTTAAATTGTATTGAAAATGTGACTGTTGTACACCGATGACTGTTGATCCTTTACAAAAAAAAAAAAATCCAAAAAACGGCCTATTCATTTTATAGTACCCGTATTTTATCACTTCATATTAGATTTGTCTATCCCGGGACGCTGCCGGGATTTAAACTAGTATATTAATATTTCAAAGCATGTAATACTACATGGCACTTAAAGATGTCATCCTCCCCCTTTGAGTGTGCCATATGACGTCTTCCTTATTTTTATCCAAAAGTCTCTTTCTCTCTCATCTTTCCTCACAATTTTAAAATGTTAATAACTTTTACATACATGATTTTTTTTTAAATATACCAAATTAACGAACGTTTTATTATCTTCACAACGAGTACCATAGTACTATATAAAAACGAAAAAAAAAAGGATTTTTTTGTGGGTTTTTTTTCATACAGGTAAAAAACACAATGTGTTCAAGTAATTCATTAAAAATGTCTAGGCAAGTCATTAATCATGTTCAAACTAGAAATAATATTTTCATCAAGATCAGAATATGTTAAAACCACTCCTTTGCAAACAAAAAAAAAGTCACATTTTCAAGACTACCGCCTCAATCACACTGTGCAATGGTAATTATTTCTAGCTATGCTTCTCATTCAAACATACATCTTATTTTTAATATACATTTTCATTCTTATTCACATAATTAAAATTGTTTCTTTTCATATTATAGTACATTAATTTCCATCTTAAATCATAACACATATTTTTTGACATCATATTAGATTTGTCTGTCTCGGAAAGCTTTCGAGATATAATTTAGTGAACTACATGTTATGAACATTCGACCATTAGCTTTTAAATTCGATAATGTCGTACGTTAAAGTTTCATTCATCGATAAAGAAGAGCATGTGATTTAGACATTGCTATACTCTTGCTTTTTGGTATTTTGGTCCCCATCCACTCCTTTTGATACGTTGCTTATACGTCCCTTTTAATTATTTCGGGAAATATAGTGTTATGGTATTTTTACCACCTCTTAATCAGAATTGTTATACCTAACCATTGAGCTTCATTTATTCATTATATGGAACAACTTGTAGTCTTGCTCATTGTATCAACTTTTATACCATAAGATAACAGCAAACCTTTAAAGTTATAAACATTTTTCATTATTATCATACTCAGTAAAATCACACAAATACAAAACAAAGATAGTATCTGATGAGGGTAAAATGTTATAGAAATTTGGAAGGTAAATGTTGATTTAATTTATTAAATTATTATTATTATTAAACTCTTTATATGAAACTCTTGAGTAGAGTTTTTAATAATATTTTATGAGTTTATTAGGGTCTTAATTAGAGTCATAAGTCTCTAATTAATTGGCTATTAACTATTCATCAACTCTTGTATAAATGGAATGCTATGTGTCTCATTTGAAGAATACGAGAAAAATACAAGTAGAAACATACAAGAGAAATGCACATGTGAAGAGTTCTCGGAGAAGAAAAGACCCATATGTTGGCAATATAGAGAGGAGTACTCTCTAGTCAATTCCACCACCTTTCCATTATTATTTGTTCCACAAGTTCAAACACTACAATTTTACTTGGTGTAACCATAGGCTCATGGCCCTCTCCAGCGGTACAGACTGCTTCAGCTATATACCTAGGGAGACAGACGCATTGTCTTTATTAGAGGCGTGAATCTGTTTTAAGGGAAGCATGTTGAACACATGCCTCAGCCACACCTGTCAACATTAGTATGTTCTTTCTTGCAGCCAAGAAGTGTACAAAAATGATCATGTTGAAGACTCGAGTTCTACAAAAAGCGGTTCGAGTTCTATCGAAGACAACGATTTGAATCAATTGTTTTTTTTCTTTTTATTTTCTGTATACCGTGCATCTACTACTATTTCCCAAAAATGTATAAATAGTGTCTCTTTGTTATTTTCGTTAATGTTATTTAAATAAAATCGTGATCCATGTCCTACAATCTTAAAACCATATTCATAAGGATTTTGGGTTCACGAAATGGTAAAAAACAAAATATTTTAGAGATTTTTGTATAATCTTTTAATTTTTTTAAATATCTATGTAGTAAAACTTGTTACGTTTGGATTTATAGAGATTGTGTTATAATACTAAATCCTACACCATGATACAAAAAAAAAAAAAAATTGTTTCTTGATTCAACCATTTGGTTTAAAACGATTTATAATCATTATTTTTTCTAACTTGTGTGTTAGACCGGGTTTATTGGTTGACCGTGTTCATTGGTTGAATGGGTTTATTGGTGTAAACCATACATTTTTTTAAACGTGACATTTTCTAACGTGTGCATTAGATTGGGTTTATTTTATAAACAAAACGTTTTTTTTTTTGTAAACGTTTCATTTCTTAACATGTGTGTTTGATATGATTATATTAGATCAAACACAATGTTTTAAAATGTTTGTCTAAACGTCTCGTTTCTTAAAATAGGTGTTTGAAATAGTTTATTTTATAAACTAATAAGCCGTATAATGAGTTTTGTAATCATTTATTTTTCTAACGAGTGTTTTAGAACCGATTTATTTTATACAAACTGATAAGTGTTACCACGAATTTTGTAATATATATTTTCTAAGGAGCGTGTTGGAAACGGTCTTTTATATAAAGCAATAATCATTATAACGATTTTTGTAATTATTTATTTCTAGCGATCATGTTAGAATTTGTATATTATATATAAATTGTTATGGTTTATAACGATTGATATAATAAATATATTATATTGCAAAACTAAGGAAATGTTTTAGAATGATTTTTAAAACAAAGTTTTGCGTAGTTTTGATAATTTAAACGGTTTCTTACTTTTGCTAGATGTAGCATATCCTGAACCAAAGTAGTGTTATCGGTGACATTTGATGAGTTTTTATTATAGTCTTAAGTCTTTAATTAATTGACTGTTAACTCTCCATCAACTCTTGTATACATAGAATTATATGTGTCTCATTTGAAGAATACTAAAAAAATACAAGTAGAAACATACAAGGGAAATGCACATGTGAATAATTATTTGAAAAAAAAAAGATCAATATGTTGGGTATTATAAAGAGGAGTACCCTCTGCTCGATTCCACCAGTTTTCCATATTTATTTGTTCAACAAGTTCTAACACTACATTTTTACTCGTTGTAACCTCGGGCGTGTGACCTTCTTCGGCAGTACAAACTGCTTCGGCTGTTGTACCCTAGGAGATAGAGATGTTGACTTTAGTAAAGACGCGAAATTAGTTTTAAGGGAATTGTGTTAAACACCTACCTCAGCCACAACCATCTTTTAGTTTGTTCATTCTTGTAGCTAAGAAATGTACAAAAAGGATCATATTAAAACTTTACGTTTTGAAGATCTTGCCAAGGATTATACAAGAAGACGTTGGTCAAGTTCTCTTTAAAGACAAAGAGGAACTTGTAGACGGATCAGTTTTGTCAAAAAAACGTTTAGGTGATCATACATGTCTAACAAATCCAGGTGCGGAAACCCTAGATTGTTTACAATATGATATGAATCGAATCAAACACACACAAATACCTTTTCAATCATCATTCTCATTAATAACTTCATAAAAACGTGTTTACAATTAGGTTTACAAGCTTATAAATCAATATCAGAAAGATCAAAACCTAGAGAGAGAATCTAGACCAGACACAAGACTCAAAATGGCAAAAATTATAAAGTAAACAAAATGTTGAGCTTATATAGAAAGCTACATTCGACCTCACGATGAGGTTGAATGAACTCCTTCGACCTTCAAGGCAGCTCGAACCAAGTATTTGTCCAGACTTCTCTTCCTTCAATCAAAACAATCTTCCTTCGACCTATGCAGAACCACCTTTCGACCTCTCGTAAGTCAACAAAACACATTATTTCACCAATCCAAATCACTAGTCGCAATTATGCATCTACAAACTCCCCCTCGACTATTTCTTGGATTGTTGACGTTGGTAATCAAATGTCTTGTTCATCAACTTGGTACGCAGATTCTTCTTCTGCTCTTTTGTAATCACCAGTTCAAATGTTGGTTTTGTTTTCTTTTTCACTTCATGAACTTTCACAAACTTTCCTAATTTCTTGTCATAATCACAACCTGCATTGACATCCCACACAAAACACAAGCATACCACATGATGGTATTTCAACGCTTGTTCACGATCCTTCTCTTTACAGTATATCGGATTGTAATACAGCATGATTATAACCTCATACGAACAATTTATCAACCACATGGGGTCAAAAATATGGATTTTCTTATATTCTCCCCTTTTATCCTTCAATAACATGACAGCTTTTGCGGTTCTTCAATCGTAATACCACATGACGAATTCTATGCTGAAGTGTTGTTGTATAGGCATCAAAGGAATATGCTTCAACACTGTCGGTGGTTTGTACTTTAACGTAACCTTGTTCAGCCCAGTGATTTGATCTATCTCTTTATGAACTATCCTTTTAGGATACTGCGGCCTGAACACATCCCATCTAGTTCTTCTTTCTCTAGCCATACGATCTGCAAAATAACCAACTGCATGATTGTTCACAGTTGCACAAGTCATAGTATGTCTGCAGATATCACGCATAGCCCAGTACGGTAGCGTCTTGATATCATGGAATCTGTTAAAGTACATAATTCCTTTTTCCCACTTCATCGCAATGCACCGCAACTGTCTAAGGTATTTCCAACCAAGAGCTCTGCCTTTAAACAACTCGTTGTGATACTTATAGAAATTACCCTGAACTTCAGTCTTAGGTCGGTTCGCTTCTTTTTCTTGAAGCCTTCTTAACAAACTTTTCAGATCATCAGATTGTTCAACATTTGGCTTCTGATTATCAGCATTCTTAAATACTTCATCAACGAATGTTTCGCTCTTTTTCTTTGCAAGTTTCTTAGCCTGTTCCAACACCTCTTCAGTAAATTCAGGAAATGCATCATCGTGTTTATCTTTAAAGTATTCAGGATATTCTTCACTAGTGATATCCTCAATCTCAATATCCTCAAACACAGGTGTATCTCTATCATCAGAATGAGTTCCAGCTTCTTTTTCAGGAATGTTTGGAATTTGATTATCATTCATCAACTCTTCAAGAGATTTACCAACCTGTTTCGCCAATCCTTCAAGAATTTCCTTGGCAACAGCTACAGAGACTTCACCGTCCACTAAATCAGGATCATTGTACTCTAACTCATACTTCATATCATCAGATTCAAATATCTCTGGAAATTTTTCAGTCAGCTCAATCGTCCAGACATTCTGAGTCAACATCTAACGATATAACTTCTTGTCATCATTTGATAAGGTTCGTATCTTGTCAGTCCGGAAATACTTTCATCATCTGTATTTCTACCAGGTGCTTTCTTCAAACTAGATTCACCTATATCTTGCTTACCAGATTCTCTCTTCTCATATCGATACTTATCCTTATCATCATCATCATCACCAGAACTATCATCATCAGAACCTTTACCAAAACCGTGATCATCACCATCTTTCTTTTTCTCAGTATCATCACCAGTATCATCATCAAGATCCTCATCATCATCTTCTTCATCTTTTTCAGATTCAGATGGTTCATAATCAACCTGTGCTTCTTCTAGTTCTTTATCCTCTTCTCCAGCTTTCAATTGTGGAGCTTTCTCATATAAATCATCAATAAGCTTCCTCATACTCTTATTGTTTGTTCTCATCTTTTTGTTCTCAATCCTTAAAGTTATTATTCTTCGTGTATTTCTTTGTTCATGCAATAATAACTTCTGATTCTCTTCTTGAAGTTGTTTAATCTTTGCTTCCAATACTTCTTGACTTTCTTGAGAAGATACAACAACTTTTAACATTTTCTTCTCATTTTCCTTCATCTTTTCTATCTCTTGATGTTGCTGGTTAAACAATTTCATCATATCTGCAATCTTTTGGTTCACTGCTTCCATCACGTCTCCAGAAACTGTAACCTGTGGTGTAGAAATTTCAGATGTAGGAGATTTCTTCTTTCTAAACTTATTCAATACACTTTCCAAAGTAGCTTCAAAATTTGCAGAAGGATTCACTGATGTATCTGCAGCAGATTTCTTCGTTTTCTAAGCTACTGGGATGTCACAGGTGTAGCAGCTTTCGAACTTCCAATCTCAGGAACTTTCTTTCCTGCAACCAATATCTCAATCTCCCTATCTCTCTTATGTTTAGGATTAGACTTCGTAGCCATTGACTTGAACTTCGGCTTAAGAATCTTTCCCACAGCAACAGGAGATCCAACAAAATCTAGATTTTCCAATCCAAGTTCACCTTCTTCAACAATGATTGGACTCTTCTGTTGTTGCTCTTCAATCGACTTATTCAAACTTTCAATCTCACCAGCCTCAGTGGCCATGGGCTTGGTGGTCTTGACTGTTTCAGCACCTGAATCCCATTCCTCATTGTCCCGAGTCTCTTCAGAATCAATAAACTCTTCATCAATCAATAAGGTTTTGCCTTTACCAGAATTCTTCTTTTTAGCCATGGTTTTATGTCGTTTTGGTGTGGCTTCTTCAACAACCTTAGCCTTTCCCTTTCCCGACTTTGCACTCTTGTTAATAACATGTCTCTTTCTCTTAGCTTCAGGATCAACTGGATTATCAGCATCAGACTCACAACCATAATTTCTAGCCTTGTTATCATCTGGATCCTTATAACCCGGATTAATTAGATGACCAAATAGATTCTTGTGAGGTGGTCTCTCATTCTCTTGAAACCCTTATACGCTTTCATTCTGCTTAGCGTACTCAAGTTCATGTGATGCTGAACCAATATCTCCTTAGGGTCTTTTCTCAATTCAGGATACTTCTTATCAAAGATCATTTGCAGAAACCTTGGGTACATCAGAAACTTGTCAACCTTCAGTGCTTTCAGCACTTCAACCATATGATCAAAAATCATCCCAGACACGCTGAATGGTTTGTTCAGTATTAAAGCAACCAACAACGAACTAATATTGCTCCTCATCACATCATACCCACCACAAACTGGTCGGAAAACATGTAGAATCACATGTGCAAGATACTTGAACTGTGGACACATCTTCGCCTTGTGCAGTAAACCATCAGTGATAGGACCATTGTACTTCATCCTAAGAAAGCATAATCTTTTATTAATCCATGAAAACTTCCTAGGATCAGTAGGAGAATCTCTCAAAATAAGTGCTTCCCGAATATCCTCTTTAGTAATCAGCACCAATTCTCCTTGAATCTTGCTTCTAATTGCAGTCTTGCTATCCCAGAAGTCTATGACAGCACTCTTCCAGAATTCAACTTGATGATCTCTGTAAATCAAAACTGGTGTAGCAATAGCATGTACACTCTGCAACGTCTTAAAAACTCAACAATCCCAGTAAAGGCTTCATGTTGTTTCACCTCGCCAATATAAGCACAACAGTTGTGATCTGCTTCAAATATCAACTCCTTTAGTTTCTCTTGTTCAGCAATTTGTTTTTCCGGATTCTGTTGTTCAGCCATTTGAAAATCTTCAAAACAAAAACATGAAAATTCGTCAAAATCGGACAAAATTTGAAATTTTGGTCACAAGATCTTCCTTCAACCCCATCGTGGGCTCGAATGAAGAAATCATGAGGTTCGAATGAAGAATTTGGTTCGAATGTGGAAAATTTTTGAAAAGCTGTTCATTCGACCAAATAACTTCCTTCGACCTTTTTTAGTCTACATTCGACCCTCTGAAACTGGTCGAATGTGACTGTTCTTCATCAAAAATTACCAAAATCAAATTTAATCCATTTAAACTTCAGATTTTTTTTATGTTCAATCTATTATGTCCGATCATCATAACCTAATAATCAATTTTATTGATTAACCTGTTTTAGATAGTTTTCTATCAAAATCTATGGTTCGAAGGGCTTAAACAATTAATCCTGTCAAAAACTATGTTATAAACCCGGATTTTGGATTATTCCCCCCCTAAAACTACCGAAAACATCATCCCAATCATCAATTTGTTCAAAACAAGTTATTTCAATGTCCAATTTTGTGTTTAAGGGTCCAGAATGAATTTCAATGATTCTGATCTGAATATCCATCCATTACCTGTAAATTTTATAGCAAAATGTTCAGGAACAAGTCAGGAACACAGTGAAATGGTCTAAAAATTAAAATCAAAATCTCCTCCCCAAATCAGAAATTTGAAACTTTTTCGAATGGGGGTTCGAATGAAGAACCTGGTATATATAGATGTCTACATTCGACCTATGTTGGGGTTCGAATGAGAAACTTCAGCTTCCTTCGACCCTAATGAAAGGTTCGAAAGTAAAATGAAGGGTTCGAATGAAGAATTTTCATTTCAACACTCTCATTCGACCTTAATAAGAGGTTCGAATGTACCCTCAATTGCACCTTCGACCCACCGAAGGGGCGAATGAGCAAATGGAAACTGAAGTTTTTACCAAATCTTAAAATCGAATCCCATTTAAACATTTTCAAACTTTCTAACTCTCAAACATTCATCATTTTGCATTTAAATGTCACAAAACTCAAATGATCTGTCAAACTTCAAGAAATCACCATCAATCACCATTGGTTATCAAAAACAAATCAGAAATGTAAAATCTTTTGGATTTTCTGAAATTTTTGTTAAAACACACCTAAAATCTTTTTGAGTTTCTAATATTTTGACAATGAAATGTAAGATGCAGAAATATAAACACAAAGCAGTAAATGATTTGTGATTACCGGTAAGAGGATCATATTAGTTTTTGAGAAATCTGATCACACCGTTGATCTTTAGTGTTTATTATCATTATAGACAATGTGTGATCTGGCAATTGATGATATTGTTATCCACATAAGCTCACATGCAGACTGTTATGCAGTGCTTTAGACTAATACGATTATGTATATTATAAACTAAGTTGTCTGTGGTTTCCACGCACACGACATACTCCCGTATCAAGGAATTTTGCACAAAGACTCGTTGTAACGCGTGATTATGCTTTCGTTATCTGTAATTTACAAGGTATTGAGGCACAGAGGTGTATAGGTCAGCAACTCAATGCTACAAAGTAACTTGTGCACACTACCAGGTTGAGGGCTTATATTAATCACGATTTGCATCAATGATTAGATACAATGCATTAGATAATCTTTGATTATCATCCTACATTGAAAGTTCCTCAATTCGGTAACTTTAGGTTTTGGCATTAAAGCTCTTTTATAAAGATACCCTGTCTGATCTAGGTCTGTAAAGCCTTACGACAGAAGATCAGATAGGCTATCCCCAAATAACTAATAACATAACGACCCGAAACCTCCGAATTTTGTACAAACCCTATCAAACGAAATTACGGTACTAAGACCATATGCCCATGAGGTGTTCATCCACATAACAAATTTTTTGATATGTATGTATCAGGCACTCAGTAATAGGTCTACGAAGCCTACCAGCACATCACACAGATTCAATACACGCCTTATAAAACATTTCAAATCTTTAGCATGTGTCAGATCCCCACTGATGTACTATCATTTCCTCTTTTAATCCTAGAAAATCATTTTGGGTTTTTCTGATTTTTAGGACTTTTTGGATTTTTCAATGTTTTTGGTTTCTTTGAAAATCTAAAGACTCCCCCTAAAATGTAAAACATATTTTTGGATTTTTTATTTTTGTGAAAAGCAGTAAAAACTAAAAATAAAGTGATAAACCGAGGTGATGATCAGTCTTGCATCTCTTTTACACCATTAGCTTTTAATAAAAATTCGAACCTCGATCTATCAAAAGCTTTGGTAAAAAGATCAGCGCCTTGGTAATCAGTGTGGATTTTGACCATGTCAATCAACCCTTTAGCATAACAATCACGGATAAAGTGATACTTAATCCGGATATGCTTAGCCTTAGAGTGATTGTTCATATCTTTCGTGAGTGCGATGGCAGCTTCATTATCACAATAAATTGGGGTTTTATGATATTGCAAACCGTAATCTCTCATCTGCTGTTGAATCCACAGAACCTGTGAACTACTAGAGGCTGCTACATATTCTGCTTCACAAGTAGATAGAGCGACTGCTATCTGCTTCTTACTCTGCTAGGTCACGAGCCTGCTCCCAAAGAATTGACATCCAGCCGTTGTGGATTTACTGTCTTTGTCACGGGCACCAAATTCTGCATCACTGAAAGCAACAAAGTCAAAATTATCATCATTAGGGTACCATAGTCCTCTCGTCGAACAACCCTTCAGATATCTAAGGATTCGTTTAACAGCTGTTAGATGACTCTGTTTTTGCTTCGATTGGAATCATGCATAGGTACATCAACGATCCGACTATGGCTCGATAAGTGAGTGGATCAATCAGCTCCCCTTAGCATCAACTCCAATCCCGTGATTAGGTTGTATTGGGGTATCCATAGGCTTAGAATCTTCCATCTAGAACTGGCTCAAGACTTCAGATACGTATTTCGTCTGGTGAATGAAAATGCCCGTTGGCAATTGATCCACCTGCAAGCCTAGGAAAAACTGCATTTCTTCCATTGCACTCATTTCGAACTTTTCCTGCATTACTCTTTCAAATTCTCTGCACAAAAGTTCGTTAGTTGAACCAAAAATAATATCGTCAACATATATCTGAACGAGAAGCAAATCATCCTCTGTTCTTTTCGTGAACAGGGTACAGTCTACCAAACCTTGTTTGAATCCTTTAGAAAGTAGGTACGTGCTCAGCTCCACATACCATTGGCGTGGAGCTTGGTGCAACCCATAAAGTGCTTTGTTGATAACGTAAACCTTATCCCGATGGATAGGATCTTCAAAGCCTGGTGGTTGACCAACGTAAACCTCTTCCTTGACCACACCGTACAGAAACGCGCTCTTCACATCCATTTGATACACCTTAAATTTCTTGTAGGAAGTAAACGCTAGAAACATTTTGATAGCTTCTATACGTGCTACAGGTGCATAAACTTCATTGTAGTCGATTCCTTCAGTTTGACTAAATCCCTGAACGACCAATCGAGCTTTGTTTCGTACGATTACCCCTCTATCATCTTTCTTACACTTAAAAACCCATTTAGTACTGTTGGATCAGTATGCTCTTTGTTTAAGTAAGAACTTGCTATCTTTGACACTTAAGTGTTTAGCAAGCTCTTGTATATCAGATTGTAAGCACAGCGGAATGTATAAGTTAAAGCAACACTTTTTATACTTAAGAGGAGTTATTACTCCCTCTTGATGATTGAAACTAATAATGACAAGTATTTATTATGAATCTAAGCAGTAAATGAGAATTAGATACTTAGGCAGATTCACAATAAATACTGAAATGGAATAGAACAGTGAAAGTGTTTGAAGGATTTTTCTATTAAAATCAATGTCTAAAATAGAAGGTTGAAGCCTCCTATTTATAGACGTTTACATACATGTATCTTGCCAATAAAGCAGGTATACAAATATCAGAAACAAGTTGCACAAGTTGCAACATTGAAACAAACAATTACAGCTAAAAGTAATAATAAACAATAAACTACTGATACAAAAGGCGGTGGAAAATATCTGATGCTAAGTGCCGATGAATGACAAACTACTGATGAGTAGTTTGTCTTCAGTACTTCTGAAGTGAACTTGTCTGGTTTGGACTTCAGAACTTCTGATGAAGTTTCTTCTTCAGCACTTCTCATATCTTCTCTTCAGCAGTTTCTTGTCTTCTCTTCAGTTCTTCTATACTTAGCCAAAATTGACAGAAGTGAATTAGACTAAGGTTTCCAAAAGTGGTTTCACCAATCCTCTTTGTCCTAACAATCCCCCCTGGATTGATGAACCCAAAACCTTACTAATTCCTTATGATCTTCTTCTGTCTTGAACAATCTTCCATATTTCTTTATACATGGTGTTCTTTAGCTGGTTTAACTGTCCATCAGATAGAGATCCTTTCTGTGGTTCCAGATGTTGAATTGTGAGCAGGTTTTGTGTTGACAGTTTCTTTAGATCACTGATCTTCTTGTAAGCCCTGCTTGAAAGGTCTCTTCTTGTCAATAATACTGAGTTGTTATCAGTAAGTGACCATCTGATGATAGGTACCTTTGACTTGTCAAAGTCAGAGGTATAGGGAACCAGACTTGTCCCTTGGGTTGATGATCCTGAGTGTTGGATGCTTTCTATTTCAGTAAGTCTCAGGTGGGAGTCTCTTCCTTGTTGTTGGTGTTGTTGTTGCATATCAGGCATCTGAATAGTTGGGAGATGGTGTTCAGTCACTACCTTGGTATGCATCTTTTCTTTGATAGTCTTTTGAATTTGGTAGGCAAAGGTGGAAGGATCCCTGAATTGTGTTATCAGAGGTTTCTCCTCAATGTCAAAATCTGAGTGAACTACTGAACTTCCTTCAAGTAGTACCATTTTGAAATCAGTTTTGACATTGTCCTCTGATTTCTTCCTTTGAGTAGCAGGTCTTCTTGTTAAAACACCAGAAGTTCTAACTACTAATCTTGAAGGATCAGCAGTTTGAAACTTCTCTGGATTTGCAGCCTTGGCAGCCTTATATTTTCGATAATTATCTATCAGTCTTTCTTCTTTCCATCTGGATACTGAGGCTTTTGAACCATAGCCATCTGCTACTAATTCATTTATCATATGGGCTCTCTTGGCCTTTCCTTCTTTACTTGTGGCCAGTTTGTCTGCAATTAGTTGTGCCCTTCTTGTCAGCTCTTGCATAGAGAGTCCCTTGAGTGTGTAGGCTTTAGTCTTGCTGTTCTTTGTGATGTAAGACACCATTTGTTGTCTTTTGTCTTCTTCAGCAACATGATCAATTTCAGCCTGTCTTTCCAGTTCAGCTTGATAAGCCTGGAGCTTCTCTTCAAACTCTAAGTCATCCCTTTGTTCCAGATTTTTCCAAATCTGGTCTTCCTTGGCTTTTTGTTGAACTGCCTTTAACCTCTGCTCAAGAAGTTCAGTAGATTGAGAGATTGGAGCAGGGGTTAGGACAGTCATAGTAGTGGTTGTTGTAGGCCTTGGAGGAGCAGAAGTTGGTTTGATTTGTTCAGTGGATCTGGAAGGTTTAGTTTATTGAGGTTTGGAAGTGTTAACCTCTGCTGGGTTGACAACTGCTGATGGTTTGTCAACTACTGAAGGATTGTCTTCAGTATCTTCTGAGTCATCAGTACGTTGACCATCAGAGGTTTCTTTATTATGCCTTAGGGATTTTTCAGAGGTTTGGGTCTCATCTTCCTTTTCTGTGTCTTCAATATCTTCCACTGAGACACCAAACTGTTTGGCCAATGCTTCTTTTCTGGCCTGGTTTTTCTGATCTCTCTCTAGGATAGCAAGTCTTTCCTTTCTTCTGGCTTCAACTGTATCCATTGGTTCCTTCATCTTCTCCCTCTTTTTGGATTCATCAATAAGCTTCAGAGGTTTGATCTGATCTGTCAGATTGGCAATTTGTTTGCTGTTGAAGTCAATCTTGGTCTGCAGATCATTCATTTTCGTCTGAATCACCCCAAATTGGTTCTTGATGGACAGCTCCAAGTTAGCTGTATAGGTTTGGAGGTGATTCTTGATGAGGGCATTCATCATATGATAAAGGTCACCACCTGGGCTGCATAGTTGGTTCATGTCTATGCTTGAAGGCCTAGGGAATTGGGTAGGCATTTGATTTGAAGGGTGTGTTTTTGGGAGATCCTCATGTTGTACAGAGGATGCCACTCTAGGGGTTTTAGGGATTGAGTGGACTTTAACCTGTTCAGGGGTGACTAGCTTCTTGAGCTTGGATACCCCTGAAACAGGACCTTCATAAAGTGTCATCAATTCAGTAGTTTTGGTTATTGAATCATCATCCAAATTAATGGAATCATCTAAATCCCTGATGTTGTCCTCAATGAGGACTGTCTCAGTTAAATCATGAGCTGAGCCCAACTCAGTTCTCTCATGAACCTCTTGTTCTTGGTTCTGAGGATTTCCTACCTCAGGCATTAAGCCTTCATCAGTAGTTGCCACATCTGAGGTCTTAGCTGTTTTACTTCTATCCTCAGATCCACCACTGGGTGGTAATTGAGTAGTAGCAGCCTCAGATGTCCCAAGAGTCTCTAAGATTGGGCTTAAAGACTCTGGTCCACCCTCATCTCTTGGGTTAGGGCTAGTGATGTCCACATCCATGTCTGATTCTGTGGTTATGTCCCCTGTTTGTTGTGGTTGTAGGGGACTGACATTATCAGGTGGGACTATCTCTTTTAGCCCAGAGAGAAGTTTGGCAATCTCTATTGCCTCTAGTTCAGAAATTTGAGGGGTTGGTTCAGAAGTTTGGGCAATAGGTTCAATAGGTTGGTCAGCAGTTTCAGAAGAAGTGTCAGTTACAACAGTTTTTCTAGGTCTTTTTCTTTTGAATAAGATTGTTATGGGTGGGTGCTCTTGGTGGGGTTTGAGATGGATGAGACTGAGAGGGTGTTTCAGTCTCACCTATTTGAGGAGCAGATTGCTCATGAGCAAGTTCAGGCATCTCAACCTCCTGAACAAATTTTCTTTTGGGTTGGTGGGTTTCTGTCTTTGTTGGCTTGGGCTTTTTGGCTTTTGATGGTGTGAGTTTGGAAGATGTGGGTTTTAGGGGGACTTTTTGTTGTTCTCCCTGATCATCTTCTGGACAGGTAGCCGGTTTGTTATGCCTAGTGTATGCTTGTGTGGTTAATGGATTTAAAGTTGAAACTTTTCCCACAAGCACCTCATTACCCAGTTCCCCTATTATGCATTGCATAATGAACCTTGGGTATAACAAAAACTTTTTCTTGGTATTATTATGATGTAACACCAACTCATTGAAAAATAATTTTGATGCCCTGAATTTGGTTTCATTCACTATGGAATGAAATATTGGTTGAAAAGTAGAGGGCATCTGGTCATAAGACCCTGTCTTTGGACTCAAACACATAATAATATAATGAAACAAAAGCTTGTATTTTGGTTCAAAATATTTTTTGAAGATAGTAGCATGGGAGAGAGTACCTTGATAACCACACTCTGTAATGGTTAAGTGAATGTCAGAGTTAGCAACATGATCAGGGGCAGCTACATCATTCAGGCCCAGTCTTGTTGCCAGTGTGGCCGGTGTGATGGTCAGTGGTTTCCCTTTTATTCTTGAGTTGAGGGAGATAATTTCACCATCAACCGTCACCGTCTCAGCATTAGCCCAGAACTCATTTAGAGTTTCAGTATGAATTGGTGGGTCGATTGTGAGAGCAGTAAAATATTGGGATTTTACGACAAGATCAATAATCTCATCGTATTGGGTCTAGCCTTCTTGTTTTTCAAGAAAGGCCCTTTGATTGTGACCCTGTTTTAGAACGAGAGCCATGTGGTTTGGGTTTTTGTTGATCGAACAGTTGATTTGCAGGTTTAGGTTTATTAAGAAAGTTTTTGAGAGAGAAGGAGGGAATTTTTGAGTTTGAAAGGATAAGTGTTGAAAAAAGATATTTATCAGAAGTTTTTAACCGCTTGGATCTTCTTTATTAGAAGTTTTTAAACCGCCTAGGTTAAAAATCTCTTTATCAGAAGTTTTAAACCGACTAGGTCAAAACTTCTTATGATGGGAAAAGTCAGATTTGCCCTTTTTTGACTAAACTGCTGATGAAGGATTATCTTCATCAGTAGTTCCCATTTCCTCTTCAGTAGTTTTAACAGCTGATGAGAAATGTTTTATAAATACTTTTATTCATAACTTCTGAAGGTTATTTTATTAGAAGTTATTCACTTTTCAGAAATTATCCCCATACTGATGTTTTGTTCATCAGTAGTTTCTCTCTTTTCAGAAGTTTTGTTTCAGACTTTTTGTCTTTTTGTAAGTGGAAAATGAAAAATATGTGCAGAACAATAAAATAAACACTTACAAATTTAGCATCCCAAGCATGGATACTAACTTCTGAAATGTTGATGTGTCAAGGGGTTTTGTGAAGATGTCAGCTATTTGATTTGCTGTTGCTACATGCTTCACCTCAATCTTGCCTTTTTCATAGCAATCTCTTATGAAATGGTACCTGATCTCAATATGTTTAGTTTTTGAGAACTGTACCGGATTTTGAATGATGCTAATGGCAGATTTGCTGTCTACAAACAAAGGTGTCTTGGTTTCTTTGATTCCATAATCAAGAAGTTGATATTGGAGCCATTGTATCTGTGATGTACAACTTGCAGCTGCAATGTATTCAGCTTCAACAGTTGAAGTTGCAACAGATGTTTGCTTCTTTGATTGCCATGACACTAGACAGTTACCCAAGAATTGACAACCACCAGATGTTGACTTTCTTGTCATCTTACACCCTGCATAGTCACTATCTGAAAAAGCTGATAACTTGGTATTGCTTGAAGCAGGATACCAAATTCCAAGTGTTGGAGTTCCTTTCAGATATCTGAAAATTCTTTTGACTGCTATAAGGTGTGATTCCCTTGGTGCTGATTGATATCTAGCACAGACACATGTTGAAAACATAATATCTGGTCTAGAAGCAGTTAGATATAAAAGGGAACCTATCATGCATCTGTACATGGTTTGATCAACCTGTTTTCCTTGATCATCAGGTTCAACTTGTGTGATTGGTGTCATGGGAGTGGAACATGATTTACAGTCTTGTAAAGAAAATTTGTTTAATAATTCTTTAACATATTTTGATTGATGTATAAAAGTTCCATTTGTTTGTTGCTTGATCTGCAGTCCCAGAAAGTACTGCAGTTCTCCGATGGTACTCATCTCAAATTTTGATTGCATGAGTTTCTTAAAATCATCACACAGTTTTGTGTTTGTTGAACCAAAAATGATATCATCAACATAAATTTGAACAAGTAGGACATGATTTCCAACATGTTTAATGAAAAGAGTTTTATCAATGGCACCTCTTGTAAAGTTATTTTTGAGTAAAAAGGTGGAGAGTGTATCATACCAGGCTCTTGGAGCCTGTTTGAGCCCATAAAGAGCTTTGTCCAGTCTGTACACCCACTCAGGATGAGAAGGATTCTCAAACCCAGGTGGCTGACAGACATACACCTCCTCTTTTATTTTTCCATACAAAAATGCACTCTTTACATCCATTTGATAAACTTTAATTTTGTTGGAAATGGCATAGGCCAGAAATAACCTGATGGCCTCAAGCCTTGCAACTGGAGCAAAGGTTTCATCATAGTCAATTCCCTCTTCTTGAGAGTACCCTTGAACTACCAGTCGTGCCTTGTTCTTGATTATCATGCCAGCTTCATCTTGTTTGTTCCTGAAAACCCATCTTGTGCCAATTAGTTGCTTGTTTGGAGGTAACGGACAAATTTCCCAGACCTGTTGCTTGTTGAACTGAAGCAGTTCATCTTGCATAGCTTGCACCCAATTATTGTCTTTGAGGGCTTCCTGGTACTTCTTTGGTTCCAACTGTGAGATAAAGGCTGAAAATAGGCAAAAGTTGGAGAGCTGGTTTCTGGTAAGAACACCTGAAGCTATATCACCCATGATTTGATCAAGTGGATGATCTCTGTGTTCAATCAGTTGTTGTAAACCACTGACAGGAGTAGGTGGCTCATGTTCTTCAAACAAACTACTGAGGTCTATAATATCTGGTTCAGATGTTCCTTGATCTTCAGTAGTTGGATCTACTGAACCAGAAGTTTGAGTTTGTTCCTCAGTACTTGTTTGATCAGAAGTTTGTGGAACTTCTAATGGTTTTGAAGTTGACTTGATAACTATTTGAGGAGTCCATGGTGTGGGATCCTCATCATCAAACCTTTTGTCACCATAATAAGTAGGTTTTGATGAAGTAACAGCCTTCTCAGGTCCAAAATGGAAGTTGTCAACGTCAAAAAGTTCAGCAGGATGTGCTGGAATAAGAGTGTGTTTTGACTCATTGAACTTGACATTCAGTGTTTCTTCTACTATCCTGGTCTTTGAGTTAAAAACCTTGTAGGCTTTTCTAGTTGTAGAGTAACCAAGAAAGTAACCTGAGTCAACTTTGGCAGCAAACTTTGAAATAGATTCCTTGATGTTCAAGATGAAACATTGACACCCAAAAGCCCTGAAAAAGGAGATAAGGGGCTTTATGCCATGAATAACTTCATAGGCAGTTTTGGAATGTCTCTTGACCACAAGAACTCTATTCTGAACATAACATGATGTGTTAACTGCTTCTGCCCAAAAGTACAAGGGTAGCCCAGAATCAGCTAACATTGTTCTTGCTCCCTCTATTAAGGTTCTGTTCTTCCTTTCTACTACACCATTTTGTTCAGGAGTTCTGGGAACACTGTATTGTCTAATAATCCCTTTAGACAAACAGAATTCATCCAGAGTTTTGTTCCTGAACTCTGTCCCATTATCACTTCTAATGGTTTTGACAGGTAGAGAATATTGTTTCTCCACTTATAGAATGAAGAACTTGATGATTTTAGCAGCCTCATCCTTGGAGAATAAGAAGAATACCCATGTGAATCTTGAGTAGTCATCAATGATGACTAAGCAGTACTTCTTCTTACCAAGGCTCATAATCTTGACAGGTCCAAATAAGTCCATATGGAGTAGTTGAAGACATGCAGTTGTTTTTGATTCTTCAATAGACTTATAGGAGGACTTATGCTGTTTTCCCTTTAAACAGGATACACAGTGTTCTTGACACTGGTATACTTTCAAAGGTAGACCTCTGACCAAGCCCATTTTTGTGACTTTATTTATGGTTTTAAAGTTCACATGGCCAAGTCTTTTGTGCCAGAGATCAGTTTCTGAAGTTGATGCCCTTGAGAAGAAACAGGCAGTGTTGTTCAATACCTTGTCTTTCTCAATGTCCGCTGCATAGACATTGCCACATCTTTTGGCAATCAGCAAGGTATGATCTTCAATGATCTTCTCTATCAACTTCTGGCCTTCTGGTGAGATAATCTTGCATGCTGTCTTTGTGAAAAAGGAAGAATATCCTTTATCACACATTTGTGACACACTTTGCAAGTTGTATTCAAGGTTTTCAACTAGATTGACCTTGTCAAACTGTATTTTGCCAGAGGAGACATTGCCATGTCCTAGCACATATCCCTTAGCATTGTTCCCAAAGGATACATATCCTTCTCTTTGGCTGATAAAATTGTTTATCAGGTATCTGCATCCAGTCATGTGCATAGAGCCTCCACTATCAACGTACCATATGCTGTTTAAGCCCCTGGAAACTCTCTGCACACAATAGCAAATTAGTTAGATTTAGGAACCCAAGCCTGTTTGGCTTTGGGTTTGCTCTTGAGAACAGTTACAGTTTGTTTTTGACCAGGTTGAGAAATCCATGTCTTTTTGGCAATGGATTTTTCATTAAGAGCCATGGTGGTATCCTTTTTAGGACCACCATCAACCTTGGTCATCAGTAGTTGTACCAAGTTCATTAGATTTTGAATCTCAGCAGTTTGTGAAACTGCTGATGATTCAGGTCTAACTACTGACAAAGAATTTTGAGAAAAAGATTTTAGTTGAGATTTTATCTTTTTCTGAGAAAAGGTGTGTTCATGTTGTTGTTTCTTGGGATTAAAGATTCTTTCATAATCATTTCTGATTTGATTTCCCACAACCCGTTGTTTAATTTTTTGATTGAACTGAATTCCTTTTCTGTATCTACAAAACTCTGTTTTGTGGTTGAACAGACCACAAATTTCACACTCTTTTGCCTTTTGTTTTTGATCTAAAGGCAAATTTCTGACATTAGTGTAAAGATTTTGCTCATCAGTAGTTTTCAGGGTCTCAACTCCTGATGTAGATGAAACTACTGATGGCTTGTTGTCAGATTTTGTTAATACTTCTGAAGTACTTTCTTTGAAAATACCAGGATTTCTGTTTAGAAGGTTTTCATGGAAAGATGTGCAGTCTTTCCCTTCAGAAGTTTCATTTGAAACAATTTTTCTCCCATCTTCAGTAGTTTTGGGAGAGAAATCTGTTGGTGTTTCAACATGATGGTACCCTATGCCAAACTTAACATTTGAAGCACTCTGTTTGTTTAGCAATAGCTGGTACCCTTTACAAGAATCCACCCATTTTTCACAACTGATCTTGGTGTCAGCAAGCTCTTTTCTGACATTCCCAAGATCTTCTATCATCATTTTAATTTGTGCTTGGGTTTCAATAGCTGAGTTAGTTAATTTAGAGACTTCTTTTGTTTTAGTAGTAAGTTTTCTCTCTAAATCACATTTCATCTGAGTGTATTTTCTTTCTAAATCATTGGCTTTTCCTTGTATGTGCACATTTGTCTCTCTTATGAGAGCAAAAGATTCTTTGCAAGAATTTGAGCAAAGTTTTGTCAAAGACTCTTTTGATACCTGTGACAATGCAGATTTTGAAGTACAGCCTTCAAATGCCATTAAGGCAAAGTTCTTTCTGCCATTGTCTGGTTCTCCCCAGTTGATGTCAAACAACTTGTTGTCTGCATCAGGATTGCACTCCGTGGTGTCAAAAGGAAGACTGCTCCAGTCAACATACCCTGAGGTGAAAAGACTTTGTTGAGAGGGTTGTTGAGGCTGTGGAGGTTGTTGAGCAGCTGGAAAGGGAGGGATTGATTGTTGGCTCTGCATCTGTTGAGCAGGCATTTGAACATATTGTACTTGTGGCATGTATTGCTGTTGAGGAGCTTGTGCCTGTACAAAAATGAGCACTCCCTTGAGTTCCATTATTCCTATTATAATTGGGGTTAAAGTTATTTCCAGATTGTGATTGGTTAAAGCTAGAGTTTCTACATTCTCTAGCAAAGTGTCCCAACTTCTGACACTTGTGACATCTCAGTTTAGATTTGTCAAAACCAATTTTTGTATTACTGGTCAATCCTGGAAATTTCCTTCCTGACCTTTATAAAACTTGTTAGTTTTAATGCTTAGCATGGCCAGTTGGTGTAAAATGTCCATTTCTTCTAAGTCATCACTGCTAAAGTTTTTCAAATCATCCATGATAAAACATAGATTATCAGCAGTTTGACTTTGGTCATCATTGTCATAACCTGGGAAAGATCTTTCTGATGAGATCCCAGTTGTTATGTCAATGTTGTCATAAGATCCATAGGAACAAGTTGGTGAGTCTTGTCCCAAAAGTGCTGTACTACCTGGTAGGTAGTCATCAGCAGTTTTACCAGATGATTGTAATTTCTTCTTTTGATCAATTTCTCTCTCAAAAGTAAGTAATCTCCCATGAAGTTTTGTAAGAGTGAGGGAGCTAAAATCTGGTGAAGATCTTAAGACTATTGAGTATGTTTCCCATTTGTCAGGTAAAGACCTTAAAAATCTATGAAGCATAGATACAGTTGTATAGGTCTGACCATTTAGTTTTAGCTCAGATATTAATGAGGAAAATCTTTCAAATTGCTGAGTTAAAGTTTCTCCATTAATGTGAGCAAAAGTTTCATACTGTTGAGCCAAGATTTCTCTAGTGTTGGCAATCACCTCTTCAGTTCCTCCAAACTGTTCTTTAAGACAATCCCAGAGTTCTTTGGCACTTTCATAATGTAAAAGGCCAGAGTATATCTCATTTGGGAGAGCCATTACCAACATAGAGAAAGCTTTTGCATCAAGCTCAAGCTTTAGGAAATCATCATCAGTATAGTCTTTTGGTTCTTTAGGGACCTCAACTTTAGTTTCAAGATTGATATTTACTGGTTTATGTGGTCCATATATCACAGATCTCCAACAACCTGTGTTGGTCTGTGACAAGGTATGTGCCATTCTCTTTTGCCATATGTTGTATTCATTTCTTACAAGCATGGCAGGTTTAGTGGCAGAACCAGTATTATGTGGATCCATTTTAAAGAGTATTGATTTGTCAGATGACTCTTTTAAGTGATGGATGTTGATAAAAAGTGAACTTTTGATCTTTTATTGAGTATCAATAAGAGCTTTGTGTCTGATTCTCAATTTGTTAGATTGATATGTGATCAGATAAACCAATGCTCTGATACCAATTGTTGGATTAGTATGCTCTTTGTTTAAGTAAGAACTTGCTATCTTTGACACTTAAATGTTTAGCAAGCTCTTGTATATCAGATTGTAAGCACAGCGGAATGTATAAGTTAAAGCAACACTTTTTATACTTAAGAGGAGTTATTACTCCCTCTTGATGATTGAAACTAATAATGACAAGTATTTATTATGAATCTAAGCAGTAAATGAGAATTAGATACTTAGGCAGATTCACAATAAATACTGAAATGGAATAGAACAGTGAAAGTGTTTGAAGGATTTTTCTATTAAAATCAATGTCTAAAATAGAAGGTTGAAGCCTCCTATTTATAGACGTTTACATACATGTATCTTGCCAATAAAGCAAGTATACAAATATCAGAAACAAGTTGCACAAGTTGCAACATTGAAACAAACAATTACAGCTAAAAGTAATAATAAACAATAAACTACTGATACAAAAGGCGGTGGAAAATATCTGATGCTAAGTGCCGATGAATGACAAACTACTTGTCTGGTTTGGACTTCAGAACTTCTGATGAAGTTTCTTCTTCAGCACTTCTCATATCTTCTCTTCAGCAGTTTCTTGTCTTCTCTTTAGTTCTTCTATACTTAGCCAAAATTGACAGAAGTGAATTAGACTAAGGTTTCCAAAAGTGGTTTCACCAATCCTCTTTGTCCTAACAAGTACCGATCTTCTTTCTTCCTGGAGGTAAATCTATAATTGTCCAGACTCCCAGCTTCTGAAACTGCAACAATTCTTCTTGTATCGCTTCAACCCAAGCATCATCCAATAAAGCATCTTTATATGTCCGTGGCTCAACCTACGAAACATAACAAGCAAAGGACCAATCATTTTGACAACCATATTTTTGAATTTTAGCATAAAGGGCTAGGGCTCCAATATTATCACGTGAAGTTGCTCGACAAAGTTGTCCTCTCGTCATAACACTGCTTCCGGGGTCACCAATAACTTGCTCAAGTGGATGAATCTGATGTATCCGAGATTCCGGATAAACATGAACTTGAGCTCCAGTTTGAGTAGTTAGATTCTTGTCGTATACAAATCATTAACCATATTTGATGATGAAGCAACATCTGGATATGGGTTCACTGGTGGTTCCTCCGTAATAGGATCTAGAATAGCTTCACTAGTGACTTCATCATCATCTTCCGATTCAGATGAGTTAAGAGTAGTCGAAGCTTCTTGGAACACTTCTTCTTCATTAGCAGGAACATTGGTCTTCACAAAGTGCATCCATTTGGGAATTCTTAAACTCCGTTCTGTTGTAACTACGAATTCTTTTTATCTTCAATCCGAAAACATTCTCAAAACGGGTGAACAGAACCTTCAAATTATTAAACGTGTCGCTTTTGTGTTGCAAACACATCACCCACGAAAATCTAGAGTAATCATCAGTAACCACAAGACAGTAAAGTTCTCCAGCATGACTTTTGTGTTTGACAGGTCCCAGAAGGTCTATATGCAAACGCTCAAGTGGCATATCTACATAATTTACTTTCTTCGGTTTGTAGGATTGTTTATGCTGTTTGCCCTTTTTGCAACTCACGCATTTATTGTTGAGATGAAAATGCTTCACATTAACTCCTTCTACAAGCCCGTTTTTCACCAAATGATTCATTTTTCTGAGGTGAATATGTCCCATCCTCCTGTGCCACATAATCGATTCTTTTTCTGTAGCCTTGGATAGAAAACATGTAACTTGGCCTTGGGTTGTCATCGCCTTGCTCATATCAAGAATATACAAGTTGTTTACTCTTGGTGCTCTCAACATAATCCACTCTTTTGGAATGACGAAGCCGGGTTTCAGAATATAGCAAAATATATCATCAAAGTGTAAAGAAAACTGTTTGTCACAATTTTGACTGACACTCAACAGATTATAATCAATCTGCTTCACGTAAGAAATTCTCTCAGAGCTTACAATCTCGTTGCTTACGCTTCCTTCCATCGTGATATAACCACCTTTATTTCCCACAAACGCTACATATCCTCCATTCACATTCTTGATATCAAATAATAGCGTTAAGTCTCCGGTCATGTGCCCAGAAGCTCCACTGTCGACAATCCAAAGACTGCTAACAGGGCCAACTGGAGCTCCCTGCACCAAACAAAGAAATGATTAGATTTTTCGGAGGACCTAAGCCTGCTTGGTCTTGGGTCTTTGAACATTAAGCTTCTAAGATTCTTTTTCAACAACTTTAGGTTTAGAACCGACCTTTTTATGATCATTCAAACCTTTTTCTTCTTTAACATTCACATTTGCATTGAGGTGGAAGCACCTGGAGAACCCACTGGTGACCAAGATTGTTCAGAACGTTTAAGAATCCTAATCTGAGATTTTTGAGTCTCAGCAGGTTTCTTAGTGTCGTTCGCAAAAGAAACTTTCTTCGTTACCTTCTCTGATTTAACAGATTTAGGTCCAACTTGTGACTGAACAACAGGTTTAGGAACAACCCTTTGATTGTCGTTAGTTGAGTTCACCATTGGTTTCTTTAGGTGTTTCTCCATAGCAATCTTCTTTCGATGATCATAGACAAACTGACGATTTTCCCTCTTTTGAAAATATCGACTTTGATTTTAAATGGTGATCTTTGAGGGATAGAGTGTCGTTGTAGATATCTATGATTATCGACTGGACTTTGATAAGGTTGCTTGTGCTCAACTTCGTGCCTTTTGTTTCGCACATACGGGCAGTGAGCAAGTAAAGGCCCTCTCTCCCCGCATTTGTAACACGCATGGTACTCTTCAAATACATTTTTAGTTCCCGGCTTAGCATATGAATGATTGGAAATTGATCATCAACACATCTTCGTCTTAAACTCATTGGAGCTGGATTCATTGAGTAAGCCGGCTCGAAAAATGCATTCGCCTTTTCTTTAGGCTTAATAAATTCATTGACATGAACTTTTGGTTCTTTGGGAGTATCACAATGCAATTTCTTCAAAAGTTCGGGAGGAAAGTCATTGGTCCTTTTGTGTTTAGGAAACCAGATGGTACTTTCCTGCCAGATTTTGTCAATCTTTAAATAATTTGGAAATTTTATCAGATACCCCTCGTCAGAGATGATCTTATCGGATTCTTCCATCCGATAGAAAACTATGACGGGTTTTTCAACTGAATCATTTTTCTCAATCTTTTTCACATTGTTAGTAACTGATTGATTCTTTCTGTGTGCATAGCCTGAGGGTGAGAAAACTGAGAAGGTGAAACTGGTTCATTAGTGATGATGTGATTTTCCAAAGGAATATCACTACCATCTTTTGGTTTCTTATCTTCAGTGTCTGAATCATCAGTCACTGGAACCACCCCCTCATCATTCAGTCTGAGTATCAGTCTCACATTAGAATGTGGATCTCCAATACTTGAAGTATTAGATTCATTATCTGATGTGGAGTCCAATTTAACTGAACTCTCCGGTGTTACTGTGTTGAAGTTATGATTCTCAAACAACACTGGAGAAGGAACAGATTCGTAGTTTACACTACCGGACTGTGATGGTTCTTCAATGATGTGGTCAACAACATAAACTATGTGTTTATAGCTCTCTAACTTCTTATTGACCTTCTCCGCAAAACACTTGACAGTTGCCATTTCCAATTTAGTGTTTTCAAGTTCATTTATGTAATTGTTAATGGCAAGTTGTTTTAAAGCCAGGGTTTTCTTTAATTCAGAAATGTCCTTTTTATACCCTTCAAGTGTTTTGTTGAATTCATATGAATCCTTACGATGAGATTGAATGTTGATTCTAGCACTCTCGAGGTTAACCCTGATTTTCTTGTTTTCCTCAGTCAATCTATCGCAAGTACCACAATACTTATCACTATTCATGTCAATAGTAGAGTCATAACATACCGGTTTTGGTGCATCAGTCATATCCATAAGCGCAAAATGAGCCACCTTCCCGGCAAAGAACTTCGAGTAGTCAATCTTTGTGAAGCCATCATCCACTAGGCATGATTTCCTGGTCATAAACAAAATCTGTTTCGGCTAATAGCTGATGAATATCATCATCCAAAGAATTAGCACTCGCTTCTGAATCAGCTTCACTCTCAGAGTCAGAATAAACAGATTCACGTTTATCAGGAACTTCAGTGACAAAATCAATAACAGTTCCTGAAACCTTATCATCAGTAAGCTCTTCAATCTTCTAAGCAACAGAAACCTGAGTATCATCGACTATCTCCTCAATCACCACCTTAGACACCTTTTCAGAATCCAAAACATCTTCGACTATCACCGGCTCCTCTTTATCCATCTCATTAGCAAAACTTGCTACATTCCCAGTTGTAATCTCCTCAACTCCTAATTGCATTCCCGTCCAGTCATAACCTTCATCCTTCTGTATCACCAAAGCCTGATTTTGGGTTTCGGTTTGAGTTGGGATGTTTGGTGTAGAAATAGGAATAATGGTTCTGGTTGGGTTATTTGGAGTTTGAGTTTGGTTGGGTGTAGTTGTTTGTCTAGTAGAGGTGATTTATGAGGTGTTTTGTCGGTTTTGGAAATTATTTTGTTGTGGATAGGTGTTGTTGTTTTGGCTCTGGTAGGTTACCTGATTTTGTCATTGGCGATTTTGATAGTTCGAGTTAAAAGGATTCCTGTTACCTTGCTGCATCGATTGTGTGCATTCTCTTTTAAAGTGACCTCGACCACCACAGTTGAAACATGTAACTTTGGCTTTGTTGAAGCCATATGTGGTATTTGGTGAGGTTGCCAAATCTGTTCTATCAGTTTTCTCAATAAACTATGTCGCCCTTCTCATCAACCTGACGAACGCCCATTGAATATCAATTAATTCCATCCCCCCCCCTTATAAATTTGGGCATAATCTTCATTAGTCAGATTATTATTCCTAATCTGACTTGCCACAAGTCCATTATAAGATGCAACCATTGCTGAAACCAAAGCAATGTGTTGTTGAGCAACTTCTACTGTGACATTGTTCATGTTGGAAGTTTCCAACATGACCGGACTTTGGCTTGAAGAAGCTTGTGATGTTGTAGGAACATATAGTTGTTGTTGAGGTGTGTTAGATGTGTGACATGCGGTAGACATTTGAGGTTGTGGTGGAATGTAAGAGTTTGTGGTGTAGTCTGGTGGATAAGTTGATGTTTGGGCAAGATAGTTAATTGGGTTTCTTAGAGGTTCAATGACACTTGAAACACAAGCAATATGTGGCGCAACATTACCTGCCACATTTAAACTGGACACAGAAGTGGATGAAGAAGCATGATACAATTTCGGATTTTGTGGGAATTGTGATCGTCTAGCTTTCCTCTTCTCCTCCAACTCCTTGTTTTCTAACTTCTGAATTAACTCATTGATTGTCCAGTATTGATAAGCATCCTTTTCTTTCAATACCTCAATGTGTTGATTCCAATAAAGTGGTAATGAATCAGCAAACTTATCAACCAACTCAGACATAGGAATCTTGATGTCATAATTCGACAACTCGGTCAACAGATGAAAATATCTCGTTATAAGTTCCTTCAGAGTCTCATTCCCAACATAACTAAAGTTTTTGAATTCTTTCTTTAGTTCTTCCACTTTCAATCTTCTCGTCTTATCATTCCCATCATGTCTGTTCTTCAACATATCCCAAAGCTGCTTAGATGTAGTACACTGTAACGCCCCGAAAACCCGCTTCATTTAAAGACGTTGATAGGAGGGATTAATAAAATGATATTGAGTCAAGAGATTGTAAGTTGGAGGGTGGAAATTGCCAAACACCCAAAGTCCATATTATTATTATTATATAAGGGGGCAAACACCAAAAACACACACTTGGTGTGTGTTTTGATCGATCATCAGGAAGAAGAAAAGGGCTCCAACCCTAGTCCAACTACCAAGCTTGAGTTAGCAAGAATTCAAAGGGGAAATCGATGCATTATCCAAAAATGAACCATTTTAGGTCGATTGAACCCAAAGGTACCTTCTATTTGGTAGATTTTGATGTTATGATTCATTTTGGGTTTGATGAAAATTTAGGGTGTATGTGAAAAACGTGAATCAAGGATGGATGAAGGTGTCTAGATGTTGATAGACACTAGGGGAACCATAATTCATGATACTACATAAGGCTATGCTTGATTCATGTGCTAATTAGATTGTTTTACACCTATGTTGGAAGTGGGTGTTGGTCTTGGTGTAATCCAAGACCATTCTTAATTAGTTATTTGATATTTTGAAAAGAAAGTGGTGAATTGCTATGTTTGATAACTATGGAATGAAGGATATGTGGTGTAGGTAAATAATATGATGATTGATGTTATGAGCTATGAAACTAAGCATGAAATAATTGTACATTGAGCTTAGAATGTTGTACGCACACCATGTGCTCGATGAAATGTTTAGATGAACTTGCGTGCAAGTAATTGATGAGAATGAATGGAATATGATGATTGTAGGAAATTAATATAAAGGATGTGTTTTGATGGAAACCATGTGTGAATTATAATGGATTTTATGTAGGTATGTATGTATGCACATAAGTGATCTTATGGTTGTATGTGTGTTCTATAATGTGTGAATTTGTATGCAAGACTCGACAAGTATGAAAGTAATGTGATAGTTGGTGCAAGTGATAGTAGGTTAATATGGGGATTTCGTCTTAGGGAGAGATCATGTGGGAATTAGTTGATTGTATGAACTAGTAAGAAGTATGCATTAGTAGTATGTACACTATGCTTAAATATTATGATGTACACGATGTGTTGATTAATTGGTGTGACGAATGATCTTGTATCTCAAATGAGATGTGAATATGATGTCTATGGTGAATCTTATATGGTCTAGTACATCAATATGGACATATGTTTTTAAGTAGGATGTTGGTATAATTGGAAGTTGACTTTCTGGAAAGTCAACAATGTAGAATAACATGGTTAGGCTCCCAAACTTGATTGTGTGATTAGAACACTATGCGACGCATAATATGTTAGAACTATGAGACATATATGATAGTAAGTGGTATTACATGATGTGAGAATAAATGTGATTGTGAATGTATGTTTTAGATATGATAGAAGTTGACTAATGAAAGTCAATGTGATATTTGGTTGAGGAGAGTTGTTAGTGTGATATGATCATGTATGCTAACAATGATGTGAACATGATGATATGAAAGGATAGGAAGGATGGACTCAACCATGGGAAGCTAATGGGTAAAGAGGAGACAAATAAACAAGCATGAACTTGTAGGACTTGAGGTAAGTGATTACCGAACTTAACTCGCATCTATGATATTGAATTATGTTCACATAGAATGGGAATCTTGAAGGAGTACATGGTTTTGGTTATGGGTCAAGGATTCACATGGTAGTTAACTTGGATATTGTCCTTTGTAAATGTAACTAGTGTAGACAAGGTTTGAGCGAATCAAGTATAGTAGGTACTTGAACTCAAACCGGAAGCTCGTAGGGGCGTGCATTCGATCCGAGATTTGATCAAGGTATGTGTGGAATAATGGGTGGGAGAGTTAGTCAATGAGCTACTAGAATGTCGGGAATTGTGGGTAAGAATGGCGTGAAAGGAATGGCTTGAAAAAGGGAAGCGTTGAGCAAAATCTGCTGTTGGCGTATCCTACGCCAGTTTTGGCGTAGGCTACGCCACACCCAGTTTGCCTACGCCATTTCCCTCTATCCTACGCCATCCTGTCCCTCCTTGCCTACGCAAGTGGCGTAGGCTACGCCACTTTTGGCGTACCCTACGCCAAATCCCCTTTCGGCCTCGGATGTTGATTTTTCAGCTCGGTTATGCTTCCGTACCTTGCCCAAGCAACTCCAAACCTCATTTATAGTACATATGTGTACTCATGCTCGGGATTGAGAGAGAGCTTCATGTATGTAAGGGTTGGTAGTTATATGTAGATTGAGTAGAGGATTTGAAACGTCACATTTGTCTTAGAGATTGGCAAAGAAAGAGTAACATGACGGGTAAAGTAGGTAATATGAGGGAATTGTATGCTTGTAAGTATTGTGGGGTTATACAAGGGAATTGTATGCTTGTATGTAAAGTAGGTTATATGAGGGAATTGTATGCTTGTAAGTATTGTGGGGTTATACGAGGGAATTGTATGCTTGTATGTAAAGTAAGTTATACGAGGGAATTGTATGCTTGTATGTAAAGTAGGTTATATGAGGGAATTGTATGCTTGTACGTATTGTGGGGTATTGAGGGAGTTGTATATTTGTATGAATTGTGGGGTTATCAACCTTGTTATGTGAATGGTAAGGAAGATGCAGGTATGTAAGTGTGAATGCATGAGACTTGTAGGATCAGCTCGGGGTTCCACACCCGAACTTCCAAAAAGGCGTTGGAACGAGATCATGGAGCATCTATGGATATTATCTCCGCATTTTGAGTAGTGTGTATTAAGTCACTAAGTGAACTAACGAAACGGTTATTTGGTGATCGCAGGTTGTCTTGTCTACCTAATAGAGTAAGGAAAGGATGGAGATCGAGCAAGGAGGCGGATTGTACGAGGACACGACCCTATAACGTTATATAGATGGGTCATGTTTAATGTGATAGAACATATTTAAAAGATGTAATACCTAAAATGTTTAGTAGACTTGGGTTATAAACATCCAAGGTTGTTTTTAAAAGAAATAAATTTTTGGTTGGTATTTCCGCTGCACGTTTTTCTGTAAATTGGTTTAGGGTGTTACATACACGATCCAAACTGATGAAGTAGATCGGTAGTCAATGTTTGAGATAATTGTGAGAAAGCCTTCTTCTCCACTGCAAATTTCTTCTTCCCATCTTTAGATAAACCATCAAGTGGAATCGGTTCACCTGAATTCTCCAAACACGGATTAGCATACCCTTTAGCTATCATCTGCCACACCTTAGTTCCTTCCAATCCTATACCTTCAAGATGTATCTTGAACTTCTTTTTCCACAGATTATACTCTGCCATGTCCATCAGCTTCTGAGGGCGATTTCCACTACCTGAAGACAAATAATTGATTAGTGTGGAAATAGCATTAGTAGTTTGAGAATGTACCGCTGCTGCTGCAACGCCCCAATAATCAGTCGTCGGTTGCTATGGAGGTTGAGTAACAGGTGGTGGTACCGAACTACTCATAGCAAGATAGTTAATCGGTTGAGATGACTGAGTGTTCGTCTTCTGAGAAGCTACAGCCCATGGATTCATCGGAATGTGTTGTTGCTGTGTTGTTGCTGGCCTTGGTGTCATAGGAAATCCCCACATGTTGTCCATAATGTGCAAAATGTAAACACTTAGAAAAATTTCCTAAAAACAGCTCTGTTCGACCTCTGCTGTGATAACGTGGGTTCGAAGGTAGGAAATCCTAGGTTCGACCTCCAAAATCAGACTTGAACGTAGATATGTAACACACAACACTCTCCTTCGACCAGAATAACTCTCCTTCGACCTCCCGGTAGGTTGAATGAACAAGTGGTCGAATGTACAAACAACACACCAGAAACGTTTTGGTTCGTCCTAAAATACCCAGATTCAACCTAAAGTGACCTTGGTTGGACCAAAAACTCACACGTTCGACCTAAGTCTCTCCGGGTCGACCTCACCCATTTGAAAAATGGTTATTCTTTGAAAATCAGTTAATTTGATCCAAATTTTTCAAAATTTTATAGATTTTGATGATCTTAATCAGGTTTTTCTAGGAATTGAATGTAGATCAACTTTAATAAGTGAAACTTTTGATTTTATCCGTCAAATCTTATCCAAATCAATCAATTTCCATTAAAACTCAATGTTCTATCAAAACAGAAAAATTTTGGACAATTTTGGATCAAATTCAGTTCAAAACATATCAAATTGTAGTTGTATGATCTCGTAGGCTCTGATACCACTTTGTAGACGGATCGGTTTTGTCAAAAACGTTTAGGTGATCATACAAGTCTAACAAATCCAGGTGCGGATACCTTAGATTGTTTACAATATGATATGAATCGAATCAAACACACACAAATACCTTTTCAATCATCATTCTCATTAATAACTCGATAAAACGTGTTTACAATTAGGTTTACAAGCTTATAAATCAATATCAGAAAGATCAAAACCTAGAGAGAAAATCTAGACCAGACACAAGACTCGAAATGGCAAAAGTTATAAAGTAAACAAAAAGTTGAGCTTATATCGAAAGCTACATTCGACCTCGAGGTCGAATGAACTCCTTCGACCTTCAAGGTAGCGCGAACCAAGTATTTGTCCAGAATTCTCTCCCTTCGATCAAAACAGTCTTCCTTCGACCTATGCAGAACCACCTTCGACCTCTCGTAAATCAACAAAACACATTATTTCACCAATCCAAAGCACTAGTCGCAATTACGCATCTACAGAACTTCTACAAGAAGAAGTAGTTCCAGTTCTTATCGAAGACAACGGTTTGAATCTGTGACACTCGGCAAACTCAGGTTAATACTTTTACAAACATATAAGCCTACCTAAGCAAACATTTTACATAACGTATTTAACTAGGTCAGTTGAGTCGGTTCGATGATTCGGGGAATCATCGGGAGTTGGTTCATACTTCCATAGTGTCTATAAATGTCAATAGTTCAATGATTCGGGGAATCATTGGGAAAACACACATGTACACATGAGTCTTGAGTCCCATTGTTGTTGAAAATTAACCTACCAAGTATTATATGTTCTACGATCAATTAACAACTTCCGAATGCATGAATATGTGATTTGATATATTAATGTGTGTTAAAAGGAAATTTTGGGCTCGAAGGTGCCAATTAGTAGTCGAGACTTCCCATTTGCATGGGAAGGAATGTGAATGAGAAGTTAGAAGCCTCAATCGCACGATGATCAACCCATTCGCATACATAACCGTGCGAATGGGAGCAGAATATAAATATATCACTTTTCCTCATTCTCATCATTTCACAACCCTAACTCGCCCCCAAGTGCTCTCTCTTAAAGCCCAACCTGCATAAACGAGTTTTTGCCCTTATTTCTTATATCCTAAAGCTAAAATAAGTTTTATATTAATATCAAGTGAAGATTCAAGGTGTGTTAATCATCTAAACCGTTTTTCAATACATTTTTATACATTTTTGACAAACCCTAAGTCTCCAGATCTGATTTCTAAGTGTTGTCTTAAATAAAACCCTTTCTAACATCTTTCTAAACTAGTAGACCTAAACAATGGATTTCTTCATAAAAACCTATGTTTAAATGATGTTGGTGACAATATCTTTGGGGTGTATTTGTTATGTGTGATTGAATGATGTTTGAATATTGTTGAGATGACTGTGGGTTGTTTAGTAGCATGGTTAGGGATTGTATGTGTGATTATTGATTGTTTTGTGAACTTTTACCTATTTTAAGGGTTTATGTTAGAAGTCTAGGGTTTGAAACATGAATATAATGATGACAATATGATTAGGGATTCATTTAAGAAGGTTAGTATGTGATTAATAATATGGAAATGATTGTTTGGATACTTTCCATTTTGGGTAATATGTGATTTCGTTTCTGAAATAGACATATTAATGACTGAATCAAGTGTAGAAACATGTGGTTTGGGTAGATAAGGGTGACTGCAGTTTTGGTTGCATTTTGTGAAGTTTTTTATTGGGTTTGAAGGGTTTATTGTATGTGAATGTATGGATCGTATAACAACAAAGAATGATCAAACAAGTTAGTTTTAGGTGCGGAATCCCTAAAACAATCACAAAATAATAGTCAAACAGATCAAAACAAGTAAATCATCATTTTCAAAAGCTTTTCATTAATTATAAACTCGATTACACGTTTAAAGATTGATACAAACAGGGTAAGAACGTGAAAAGAGCTAAATAAACTTCTAGAGAGAACATCAGAAAGTGGAGGGAATAATATGACAAAAAGTTACATTCAAAAATCAAAACTTGACTATTTATAGACTGCACATTCGCCCACTTTGTTCGTGCGAATGTGCAGGTTCGCCCAAACTGACTGGTCGAACCAAGCTATACAATAAACAATATTCACATTCGACCAAAACTTCCTCCTTCGCACCTTCTGATCTTCCTTCGCACCTTCTAAAAACATCCTTCGTACCAACGACATTCATCAAAACATGTTTATTGAACAATCCGAAGCACTAGTCGCACAATTGCATCTACAAACTCCCCCTCGACTATTGCTTGGATTGCTATCGACGTTGTTCGTCCATTCTGATGTTCATCAGTTTGATATGTCGCTGAATCTTTTGTTCTTTAGTCAAGACCGGTTCCTGAAATTGCTTTGGCTTCGTATTTTTCAATTCAGGCACCTTTTGCTTCTCAACAAACTTCCCGAGCTTCTCATCATAGTCACAACCAGCATTAATGTCATACGCAAAGCACAAAAATACCACACGTTGGTATTTTCCTGCTTGCTCAGCATCCTTTACTTCAAAATAGATCGGATTGTAAAACAACATTATTATATCCTCATGTGAACAATTGATTAACCACATGGGATCAAAAATGTGTATTTTCTTGTAGTTCTTCTCTCCGTCTTTCAGTACAATCACAGCCTCTGCTATCTTCCAATCGTAATACCACCAAATGAAATCTTTAGCGAAGTGTTGTGGAATCGGCAACAAAGGAATCTTTTTCAACACTCGCGGTGGTTTATACTTTAACGTCACCTTGGGCATACCGGTAATCTGATCAATATCCTTTTTATGAACAATTCGTTTCGGATATTGTGGTTCAAACAAATCCCACTTGGTTCAGCTTTCTCTCGTCATGTTTTCAGCAAAGTAGGTAATCTGACTATTTGACGCTCCCGTTAAACGGTGACGGCAAATATCACGAATTGCCCAATAAGGAAGAGTCTTCAAATGATGAAACTTATCGAAATATAAGATCCCCTTCTCCCACTTCACTGCTATGCATCTCAATTCTTTAACAAACTTCCAGGCCAATGCACGACCTTTGAAAATACCACTATGAAGTTTGTAAAAGCTTCCTTGTATTTCAGCTTTCGGACGGTTATTCTCTTTCTCTTTCAATTTCCTAAAGAATTCCTTCAAACTCTCCGATTGCTCGAACCGTGGTTTATCATGCCCTTTGAAAATTTCATCTTCAAATGCTTTACTCTTCTCTTTCGCCAGTTTCTCGGCTTGGTTTAGTACATCATCCGAGAATCCAGGAAATCCACAATCTTGATTATTCTTGAAATATTGTGGATACTCCTCACTCGTTATGTCTTCCATTTCAACATCCTCAAAACAGGAACATCACGGTCATTAGAATGATTTCCGGCTTCCTTCTCAGGTATCTTTGGAATGAAATTGTCAGCGAGCAACTCTTCCAAAGTCTTTCCCACCTGTTTGGCTAAACCCTCAAGTATCTCTTTAGAAATCGCCGCATAAACGACTGTAGTTTCTCATTCCAGAATATATCGTCATCCACATTTTCTCCTGGAGTCTTAGAGCTCGACCCTCCACCCTTACTTGAATCACGCTTTTCATATGTGTACTTTTCAGCGTTATCATCATCATCATCACTACTATCAAAAGCAGAGCTGGTTCCATCACTCAATCCACCATTTGAATCTCCATCATCTCCATCATCTTTCTTCTTCTTCTTCTTAGTATCATTTCCAGCATCTTCATCAAGTTCTTCATCCTCTTCTTCGTCAGATGGTTCAAAATCGACCTGTTCTTCATCTCTTTCCTTATCTTCTTCACCAGCTTGAAGTTGAGGAGCTCGAGAGTACAAGTCTTTGATCAAATCATCCATATGCTTGTTACTCTTCTTTAGCTGTTTGTTCTCCTCTTTCAAGACAATAATTCTTCTGGTGTTTTGTTGCTCGTGCTTCAACAACTTCTTGTTCTCTCTTTTCAACCTCTTGATAGTTTTCTTCAAAACTTCATTATCATCATGGGATGTGACTACAACTTCCAACATCTTTTGATCATTTGTCTTCAATTGTTCGATCTCAGTTTGTTGTTTGTTGATAATACTCATCATCTCAGACAATCTTTGATTCACAGCACTCATGATATCACTATCTACTGAAACCTTCTTCTTCACAGGTGTTTCAGCAGCTTCAGGCAGTTTGCCTTTCCTAATCTTCTTGAGCACATTATCTAATGCTTCGTTAAACTGATCAACAGGTAAATCTTCACTCTGTTGTGTGCTCGAAGTAGTTGCAGTCTTTTGTTTCTTTTGTGCTGGTGCAGTAACCGGTGACTTAGAACTAGAAACTGGTGGAAGTTTCTTACCAGCTATAAGCGATTCAATCTCCTTCTTTCTCTTTATACTTGGTTTCTCTGGTTTCTTCTTCTTTGACTTATCAGCTTGTACAGGTGAACCAGGTAAATCTTCATCTACATTCAGAATCACTTCATCTTCATCAACAGGGATTGGACTCTTATTCCCTTGATCTTCAACATTCTGACTAGCAGACACACCAGCCTCAGTGGCCTTGGGCGTGGTGGTCTTTAACGATTCAGTCTCTGAGTCCCAATGTTCTTCTTCTTGCGTCTCTTCTGAATCAATCGACGCTTCATCCACAATGTGTAAACCCTTCTTTGCCATCGTCTTGTTTCTTCTTGGTGTGCTTTTCTTCTTCTCAGGTTCAGTCGCAACCTCTAACCTTATCTCTTTCTTCTTAATCTTTCCACTCTTGGCACCGACATTCACAACCTGTCTTTTGCGCTTCGCATCAGGATCAACAGGATGTAATGGATTATCAGGATCAGAATCACTGTTTGCATGTCTTACAAGCCCTTCGCCTGGATCTGTATAATCTACTCTTGCTAGATGTCCAAATAAACGCCTTACTGGGGACGTTCATTAACCGACAATCCTTTATATGCCTTCATTCTAGCAAGTGTATTAAGCGATATATGTTCCTGAACAACTATGTGCTTAGGATCCCTTTTCAAGTCTTTATACTTGTTGTCAAACACCATCTGGAGGAAACGAGGATATAGTAGAAACTTCAGATTCCTCGTGCCGTTCACAAGCTCTAATAAGTGTTCCATCAGCATGCCTGAAACATTGAACGGTTTGTTCAATACCAGGGCAACCATCATAGAGCTGATACTTTTGCGCATTAAGTCATATCCTCCAGCTGCAGATCCGAAGACATGTATCAAAACGTGTGCCAAATAGTTGAATTGAGGGCACAGTTTTCCTTTGTGCAATGAACCGTCAGTGATTGGTCCATTGTATTTCATTCTCAGGAAACACTTTCGCTGATCCATGAAACTAAACTCCTTAGGACCTGTCTTCTCATCTTCTAAGTTCAACGATTCTCGTAAATCCTGCTCACACACAATAACTCTTTGACCTTGGATCTTGCTAGTCAAGCACGACTCGCAATTCCAGAAATCAAGCTTCGCTCCAGACCAGAATTCTTGCATCATATCTCTGTAGATAATCGTCGGTGTAGCAATTGCATCTATCACCCTGCATCTCTTCAAGAATTCAATGATTCCGACAAATTATGTGTGCTTCTTAACTTTTCCAAGGTATGAACAACAATTATGTGCATTCTCGAAGGCTAAAAGCTCTTCAGGAACTGTCTTGGCAGGTTGTGAGGATGATCCAGCTTGCTCAGTCGTCTTCTCCTGCTCAGACATGATTAATTCTGCAAAACAAAACAAAGACACATGTTAAAAATCGACAAAAATTCAAACATTGAAAATTTTGGTAATTAACATTCTCATTCGCCCAAACGGGGGTACGAATGAGAAATCCATGGTACGAATTAGAAACATGAATGGTACGAAAGTATGCATTTTTGATAAAAAGTTTCATTCGCCCAACATTTCTTCATTCGACCAGTTGGTTATCTCCTTCGCCCATTCGAAAGGGTCGAAGGAGTTTGTTCTTATTTTGAATTTTCAATTTTGAAATATATGAATTCTGATCATGTTCTTTTGATTTGTATTGCACCTAACAATGCCGATTAACCATTCTATACTAACAGATTCATCAATTATTCATTATATTTGTGTTTTCAATTAAAACTAGGGTTCTAAACACAACTGATGATCAATTGATCACACTGTTGGTTTTTGAATCCATGGTTTATGGTTTTTCTCCCCCTAAAACACACATATAATGAATCCCAATCAGCAATTGTAACAATGAAGTTGATTATTATCAGTTTTAATATTTAGGGCTCGAAACAGAAAAACAGGGATAAATCCATTAATCCTTTATTGTAACCTGTAAACGATAGTGGAAAATGATCAGTGTAAGTAGACGAGCACAATGATAGGATTCAAAATAGCAAAGCAACAAGGTGAGGTTAGAGTGAAATTTCTAAAAAAAAAATTTGAATAGGTTCGAATGAGACTGAAAGGGTTTATATAGGCACACTCCTTCGCCCATTCTAATCGTACGAAAGAGAAACTTTTGTCTCCTTCGACCCTAGTTAAAGGTTCGAATGAGCCAAAAGGGTTCGAATGAAACATATGATCAAGAACACTCTCCTTTGCCCGTTTAAAACATACGAAGGAACATGAAAAATCCCACATTCGACCAACCGAATGGGCGAATGAGAAATGGGATTTTTGATAAATTTTCCAAATCTCAAAAACGAGTCCCGGCCCAATTATTTTCCAACTTTTAAGCATCCAACAATCATATTTTCACATTTAAAAAGTTACAAAGCTCAAATGGTGTAACAAGGTTTAGAAAATCGACATCAACCACCATCAGTTATCAAAAATAAGATAGAAAAGAAAAATCTTTTTGGATTTTCTAAAGTTTATGCTAAAACACACCTAAAATCTTTTTGAGTTTTGTAATTTTTGACGAGAAAATAAAATGCAGAAATGTAAATGAAAAACTGTAAATGTTTTTGAGATATCCGGTAAAGGGATCATATCAGTTATTGAGAAATCTGATCACACCATTAATCTTTTGAATTATTATCATTAAAGACAATGTGTGAGCTGGCAACTGCTGATATTGTGATCCACATAAACTCACATGCAGACTTTTGTGCAGTGCTTTAAACTGATACTGATATTTATAGTATAAACGTAATTGTCTGTGGTTCCAACGCACACGACATACTCCCGTATCAAGAAGTAAAGGCACAAAGACTCATTGTAAAGCGTGATTATGCTTTCGTCGTCTGTAATTGTACAAGATATAATGCATAGAGGTATACAGGTCAGCAAATTAATGCAGCAAAGTAACATATGCACTATACCAGGTTGAGGACTGATATTAATCATGATTTGCATCAGTGATCATCATATAACATGGGAAGTTCCTCAATTCGGTAACTTTAGGATTTGGCATAAAGCTCTTTTATAAAGACACCCTATCTGATCTAGGTCCGTAATGACTTATAGCAGAAGATCAGAGAGGCTATCCCCAGACAACTAATAACATAACGACCCTAAACTTCCGAGTTTTGTACAAATACCCCATCAAACGAAATTACGGTACTAAGACCATATGCCCATGAGGAGTTCATCCACACAACAATTCATTTGATATGTATGTATCAGGCACGCAGTAATAGGTCTACGAAGCCTATCAGCATATCGCACAGACTCAGACACACGCCCTATATAGCAGTACATTACTTAGAATGTGTCAGATCCCCACTGATGTACTATCGTTTCCCTTTATACTCCAGGAAATCATTTTTGATTTTTCTGATTTTTATATGTTTTCAAATTTACTGTTCCCAAGGATAAGCTGGAGCATTTCAAATATGTGACTGCCCAGATATCGTTTGTTCACAGAAATCTGACGGCATTAATCTAAGGGAAGAAGATATAGCAGTCAGCAAAGAAATTTTCTAATTTTTATGGATTTTAAAATTTTTCAATGTTTCTGGATTTTCGAAATTTTTCTGAAAAACAGTAAAAATTTAAAACTAAAAAGTGATAGACTGAGGTGGTGATCAGTCCTGTTTTTCTTTAATACCATTAGCTTTTAAAAGATAATCAAATCTGGATTTGTCAAAAGCTTTGGTAAAAAGATCTGCGCGTTGGTAATCACTGTGGATTTTGACCATATCGATCAACTCTTTAGCATAACAATCACGAATAAAATGATATTTAATCCGGATATGTTTAGCCTTTGAGTGATTTACTAAGTCTTTTGTTAATGCAATTGCGGCCTCATTATCACAGTAAATAGGGGTTTTAAGAAATTGCAAACCGTAATCCACTATCTGTTGTTGGATCCAAAGAACCTGTGAGCAGCAGCTCGATGCTGAAACGTATTCTGCTTCACATGTGGATAGTGCAATTGCGGTTTGTTTCTTGCATTGCCAGGTCACGAGCCTGCTCCCCATAAACTGACATCCAACCGTTGTGGATTTGCTGTCTTTGTCACAGCCGCCCCAATCTGCATCACCAAAAGCGATTAGGTCAAAATTATCATCATGAGGGTACCAAAGTCCTTTCGATGGACAACCCTTCAGATATCTAAGGATACGCTTGACAGCTGCAAGATGACTCTGTTTCGGCTTCGATTGATATCGCGCACAAAGACATGTCGCAAACATTATATCCGGTCTAGACGCGGTGAGATACATCAGAGATCCGACGATTGCTCTGTATGTAAATGGATCAGTCAGCTCCCCCTTAACGTCAACTCCAATCCCGTGATTAGGTTGTATCGGGGTATCCATCGGCTTCGAATCATCCATCTGGAATCGGCTCAAGACTTAAACGTATTTCATCTGGTGAATAAAGATCCCCGTTGGTCTTTGTTCCACCTGCAAGCCTAGGAAAAACTGCATTTCTCCCATTGCGCTCATTTCGAACTTTTCCTGCATAACCTTTTCAAATTCCCTACACGGAAGTTCGTTAGTTGACCCGAAAATAATATTATCAACATAAATTTGTACAAGAAGCAAGTCATCTCCTGCTCGTTTCGTGAACAGTGTGCAGTCTACCAATCCGCGTTTGAATCCTTTCGAGAGAAGATACGTGCTCAGCTCCTCATACCATTGTCTCGGAGCTTGGTGCAACCCGTAGAGAGCTTTGTTTAAAACATAAACCTTATCCCGGTGAATACGGTCCTCAAAGCCTGGCGGTTGACCTACGTAAACTTCCTCTTTGACCACACCGTAAAGAAATGCGCTTTTTACATCCATCTGATACACCTTGAATTTCTTCCATGATGCAAACGCTAGAAACATTCGGATAGCTTCCAAACGTGCAACCGGTGCATAGATTTCATTGTAGTCGATTCCTTCAACCTGATGAAAACCTTGAACAACCAAACGAGCTTTGTTTCTCACTATGACTCCTCTATCATCCTTCTTACACTTAAACACCCATTTGGTTCCAATTTTCTTTCTTCCCGGGGGCAAATCTGTCAACGTCAATACACCAAGTTTCTGAAATTGTAACAACTCTTCCTGCATTGCTTCCACCCAGGCATCATCCAAAAGAGCTTCCTTGTACGTCCGCGGTTCGACCTGCGAAACATAACAAGCGAAAGACAAGTCATTTTGAAAACCAGATTTCTGTATTTCGGCATATAAAGCAAGATTGCCAATATTTTCTGGTGCTTGAGCATTTCTTAACTACCCTCTTGTCATCACGCTGCTACCTGGATCACCAATAACCTGTTCAAGCGGGTGTATCTGATGTATCCGAGATTCCGGATAATTAGGTACTTGTACTTCCTTTTGAGTTGTCAAATTCTCTGTAGAAACCAGATCATTACCCACATTCGATGTTGAAGCATCAGTTGTAGTTGGGTTCACTGGTGGTGTCACTGTAGCATTATCCAAAATAGCTTCACTTGTAGCATCATCGACTTCATCTTCTGAATCTGATGAATTAAGCGTTGTAGAAGCTTCTTGGAACACCTCTTCTTCCATCACAGGAGCAATGGTATCATTAGACGCTGCTTGGGGGTTTACAGTGATCGGACGCACTAACGGTGAAGTTATGGCGTTTTCGACCTCATAATATAATCGAAGTACAACTTCTTCAACCATGCTATCTAGATTGAATGATTCAAAGAAGTCTTTGTAATCAAACATCCAATCTGGTCCTCCACCCTGTACATTTTGTGTGTATCTTTGTACTTCGACATTAGCCCACTCCTCGACTTTTCTAGTTCTTTTGTTGAATACCCGTTTTAGTGGGGTTGCATATCCAACAAAATAACCTTCTTCAGCCTTTGGTGCGAACTTCTCCGAAGGATTCAGCATTGTACACGGGGCACCAAATGGTTCTAGATACTCCAGATTCGGCTTGCGTCGGTTCAACAGCTCATAAGAAGTTTTGCCAAACTTCTTCACTGTTAAAACACGTTTTAAAGTGTAACATGCTGCGTAAATAGCTTCGTTCCAGAACATGACTGGAAGATTTGAATCCGCAAGCATAGTTCTCGTCGTCTCGATTAGAGTCCTGTTCTTTCTTTCTGCGACACCGTTCTGCTGGGGTGTATACAGAGCACTATATTCATGATGAATTCCCTTGTTTGCACAAAGATCCTCCATCTGAGCGTTTTTGAACTCCGTCCCATTATCACTCCGGATTCGTTTGATCTTCAGACCATAGATATTCTCCAGACGTGTAAACAGAACCTTCAGATTGTCAAAAGTGTCGCTTTTCTGATGCAAGCACATGACCCATGAAAATATAGAATAATCGTCAGTCACCACAAGACAGTACAATTCCCCGGCATGACTTTTACGTCTGACTGGACCGAATAAGTCCATGTGCAAACGCTCAAGCGGTAGTTCAACAGAATTGACTTTCTTTGGTCTATGGGCCTATTTGTGTTGCTTTCCCTTTTTGCAACTGTAACATTTCGCATTAAATAAATTGTACGTTACGAATTACTACGACAAGCCTTATTATTATTTTCTTTTTTTTTTGGGGATATTTCGAACCCCTATAATTATTCATACATACACATATATATATATATATATATATATATATATATATATATATATATATATATTTTATATATAAAAGTTAACAATAATAATAATAAGTTGTACAAAACAAACACAATTGTGATCCAGCCTATCGTCCCTGTTGTCCCAAACTCCTTAGACCAGCCCAACAGAGCCCACACAAGGTCCAAACCCAAGCCCAACCCAACCAGAGGCCCAAACCCTTCCTTTGTCTGACCTTAAATAAAAAAGATATATTCTTGTCTAAGACGGGAATCGAACCCGGACCACGCTCATACACACACACGGACACAACCAACCGGGCTGGCCATCTGTTTGGTGATAAACCCAGTTGCACCTTATACTTATACACGCTTCAAAATCCTCACAGTTGACAAGAAAAGTCAACTGTGGGATTCCTTGGTGAGCAATCCGTCTAATTAACGCGTAATCATGTTATCTTTGGTAAATTCGTGTATAATCCGGCCCAATCCAACACAATTGCACATCAATTACACGGCATCGTTGACCCATTTGAATTATTGACGCGTAAACATTATATGGAAAGTCAAACTATCTAATTAACCCTAACCCTAATCCTCTAGTATATATAGATGGTCTGCGAGCCTTGTAAAATCGCTCACAACTCTCTCTCAATCCCTATTTCTCTTTAATTCACTCTGTATTTGAGTAATTTGTTCGTGGTTTGACTTTTCCTTTGACCCGACCATCAACATCAAACACACACTGTGAGTCCTCTTTTATTTGTGGGGTTTAATCATCGGCGTACAGGCAACAATAGCCCTAACATTAATCGGGCTATAGTTGCCTGAATCATCCTATTGAAAAATCTAGGGTTCGTCGTTATTCAATTGGGGATAAAACTGATTTTCGTTATTGTATTTATTTAAATTAAAACCAGAATCATCACAACCACCGGCCTAGGCCAGGTGGTTGAGACGCTGACCCTCCACAATGGTCACCCGGGTTCGAGTCCCGGCTCTGACCGGGTTTTTGCATTCTTTTCCTTTCTTTTCTTTTTAACAATATAATTAATTATATATATATTAATCCTTTAAATCTTTTAAATTCTTTTTAAAATACCTAAACTATTTTATAAACTCTAAAAAAATTATAATTACTTAATCTGATATAAAAGTGTTATTTACAATTTTTATTTTTCAGAAATTCTTTTATTTAATATTTATAATAATTAAATCATTTTTATACTATTATAATTATAAAAATCCATTATTATATCAAAACAGTTTTATTAAATTCCCCAAAAATTATCCTAACTTTTTATAAAGTTAAACTTTACTGAAATAATTTTTAATTCAGTAAAACCATTTATTTATTATTTTTAATCAATTTTTGTAAGATTTAATCATATTTAATTCATAATAAATCCAATTTTCATCATTTTTGCACCAAAATTTTATACAAATTATTTTTAATCATTTAGAACAGAAATATGATTTTTAAAATAAGATTTCTTTAATTTTAGTATTTTTGAATATTAAAGTTAATAATTGACTATTTATAAATAAATAGATTTAAAAATCTATTTTAAATGAAATAATTTTATAAAAATTATTTTATTGCTTCAAACACTTTAATGTGCTCATTCAAAATTCAAATTTTATAAAAAGACTATTTTTCATTAATTATCCAATTTTCTTTATTTAATTAACATTTTTAAATTAAATTTAACAATTGATTATCCCCAAATCGAAACCCTAGGATACACATATTAGTTGCATAGACTTAGACTTATTATATATTACCTCATTATAGGGTAATATTTGGAATCACTTTGGGCAACACAATTATCATATCTTTTCAACAAGTTAACCTTTGCTAAGGTGAGTTTACATAGCCCCTTTACTCTATTTTCACTATTTTTGGGGTGAAACATGTTTAAACATTTTATACTATCATTTACTCATATTTACTTGTGATTCAATTACAACATCATTCTATCATTTGACTGTAACAAAAAGACACAGTACAATCATTAACAATGATCAAGCCGCCTGTTTAGATTATAGCGCTATAGGTCTGACAAACCCATCCCACCCGCATAGACTCAGGGATGATCGATAACAGTAATAACATTTAACTAACTTGCGAGTTAGTCATCAGTCGACACAAGGTTTGGTTGTACAAAGACGCATTGCTACATGTCGGTATCATACTCTATCATCATACAACTTTGAATGTTGTACAAACTATCGTTACCATTTATTTTCACAAACCTATGTATTCTCACCAACAATTGTTGACCCAAAATATTTTCAACTTAACATGTTTCAGGTTCTACTTGTTTGGAAGATTTGCTTGAAGATACGTGCATAGTTTCATTCAATTTGATGTATGAAGTCTTGTAGAATCATTGTATGTAAATAAATTAAATCATTTAATGAAATCTGATATTCATCATGAGCTACTGAACAATCATCAATACGTGGCACCCCGATGTTTCCGCCATCGGTTGGGGTGTTACAGATTGGTATCAGAGCCATGGTTATAGGGAATTAGGTTATTAGAGAAATAATCTAGTCTATAACCATAGGATTTAACCAGTACTTGCTTCTTTTGTTTGCTATTCTCTATCCCTCTCCTACTTCATATCCTCCCTACAAGAAGGTTGCTCTCCATCAGTGGATCTACTCATAGACTAATAGGACAAAATCCCCAGGTTTAACCTGAACCACCTTGAGATCTCGTCGAAGTTCTAGATTTTAATAACGAACACGTGCAATCTGGAAGGGTGAACGCCTGTATTCTGAGTCTTCTGTCTAGGCTGGCATTGCGCATATATCCCAATCAGACGAGGGACCCGGATGCCTACCTGGGAATTCTCGGGATGAGTGTTCACTTATAGGCTAAAGCACGTCTTTATATGTTATTAGAATTGAGAATCTTTGATAAGTCAACGTTTTCGTTTATTCGTTTTAATTAATGAATAAATGATTACACTCCTTATATAATCTCATTCATTTCATTGTGTCTATTACAGATCATGCCTCCTCGTCGCAGCACTCGCAACAGCAATGGTGAGAACCACAAAGAAGGTGGTGATAACCATAACCACAACCATGACCAAGTTCCTAACCACAACAACAATGGGGTTGATGCTCAACTGGCTGCGATCATTTCTCAACAAATGGCGCAGCAAATCGCAACTCTGGTTCCCAATTTACTCGCTCAGGTCATCCAATTGAACGGCAACGGGAATGGTCACAACAACGGGAACGGGAACGGCAATGGCAATGGAAATGGACCCCAAGCCTGTACCCTTAAGCATTTCAACTCTTGTAACCCTCCAAAGTTTAGTGGTGAAGAAGGAGCTACTGGACTCCTCCAATGGTTTGAGGGTATTGAGAATGCCTTCATCAACAGTGAATGCCCCAACAACTTCAAGGTTCGTTACGCCATGAGTGTTCTCCATAAACGAGCACTCACATGGTGGAATGAAGAAAAGCGTACTCGTGGGGCCGAGGTTGCTCTTACTATGACATGGGACCAAGTCAAAGAGATCATGAAGGAAGAGTTTTGTCCTCGCAATGAAGTTAAGAAGCTTGAGGATGAGTTCCACACCTTAGCTCAAGATAGTGGGGAAAACCTTGCCTACAACACCCGCTTTCATGAGCTTAGCTTATTGCTGCCCCACAAAGTCACTCCCCTGTCGGTAGCCATCGAGAAGTACATCGGTGGTCTGCCCATGCAAATCCAGGATACGGTGTGGGGAAGGAATCCTGCCACCTTGGAGGAAGCCAAACGTTTAGCAGCTACCTTAACTGATAATCACGTAAAGAACGGGACCTTAGTTCGGAAAGGCAATAAAACAAGTATTGTAGCCGCGGTAACCACTGAGAACCAGAAACGTAAAACCAGGGATCCTGATGCAAACCTCACTCCACAAGCTTCTAACAAGAAACCTTATACAGGAAACCATCCATTGTGCAACACATGCAACCGACATCATCCCACTGCTTCAGCATGTCGCTTGTGCACCAATTGTGGTAGGTATGGCCATCTAGTTAATACATGTCGCGAGACCCCAAATCCTAATGCCAACCAACCCATCAACCCTGCTCAGGCTGCTAATCCTAATCGATACAACTATGGTCAATGCTATGAATGTGGAGACCCAAATCACTTCCGTAACCGATGCCCTAAACTGAACAGAGATCAAGACCCTCCAGCTACCTGACCAAGACTCACCATTTGACTATTGGTTACTTTTATTCTATGTATTGACGTTATTCGATTCAAGTAATAAAATTCAAGTATTATCATAACATCTGTGTGCATGTTTGTCTGAATGTGAACTAATTGCTATATCTGTAATCATACTTGCTTGTACAACAATTAGTTAACTATCAAACGACCAGCTTAACGATTGGTAGAGGTCATCATGTCATTCCAACAGTCGGGAGAGGCCCTACCACCTGAACGACTGGCGGAGACTATCAGACCTGCTTAACAATCGGTAAAGTCATAAAAGGACGCAAAACCCTAATGTAAGGTAAATTTGTAATTACGGTCCGGAACGTAATCATGAATTTACAGGTACGTTAAGGTAGTGTGAAATTTTATCAAGGTTTTCAGTAGTTGACCAATTGTAACCCTGGTTTTCTCTTAACTTCGGGACGAAGTTCCTAAAAGTAGGGGAGACTGTAACATTTCGCATTAAATAAATTGTACGTTACGAATTACTACGACAAGCCTTATTATTATTTTCTTTTTTTTTGGGGATATTTCGAACCCCTATAATTATTCATACATACACATATATATATATATATATATTTTATATATAAAAGTTAACAATAATAATAATAAGTTGTACAAAACAAACACAATTGTGATCCAGCCTATCGTCCCTGTTGTCCCAAACTCCTTAGACCAGCCCAACAGAGCCCACACAAGGTCCAAACCCAAGCCCAACCCAACCAGAGGCCCAAACCCTTCCTTTGTCTGACCTTAAATAAAAAAGATATATTCTTGTCTAAGACGGGAATCGAACCCGGACCACGCTCATACACACACACGGACACAACCAACCGGGCTGGCCATCTGTTTGGTGATAAACCCAGTTGCACCTTATACTTATACACGCTTCAAAATCCTCACAGTTGACAAGAAAAGTCAACTGTGGGATTCCTTGGTGAGCAATCCGTCTAATTAACGCGTAATCATGTTATCTTTGGTAAATTCGTGTATAATCCGGCCCAATCCAACACAATTGCACATCAATTACACGGCATCGTTGACCCATTTGAATTATTGACGCGTAAACATTATATGGAAAGTCAAACTATCTAATTAACCCTAACCCTAATCCTCTAGTATATATAGATGGTCTGCGAGCCTTGTAAAATCGCTCACAACTCTCTCTCAATCCCTATTTCTCTTTAATTCACTCTGTATTTGAGTAATTTGTTCGTGGTTTGACTTTTCCTTTGACCCGACCATCAACATCAAACACACACTGTGAGTCCTCTTTTATTTGTGGGGTTTAATCATCGGCGTACAGGCAACAATAGCCCTAACATTAATCGGGCTATAGTTGCCTGAATCATCCTATTGAAAAATCTAGGGTTCGTCGTTATTCAATTGGGGATAAAACTGATTTTCGTTATTGTATTTATTTAAATTAAAACCAGAATCATCACAACCACCGGCCTAGGCCAGGTGGTTGAGACGCTGACCCTCCACAATGGTCACCCGGGTTCGAGTCCCGGCTCTGACCGGGTTTTTGCATTCTTTTCCTTTCTTTTCTTTTTAACAATATAATTAATTATATATATATTAATCCTTTAAATCTTTTAAATTCTTTTTAAAATACCTAAACTATTTTATAAACTCTAAAAAAATTATAATTACTTAATCTGATATAAAAGTGTTATTTACAATTTTTATTTTTCAGAAATTCTTTTATTTAATATTTATAATAATTAAATCATTTTTATACTATTATAATTATAAAAATCCATTATTATATCAAAACAGTTTTATTAAATTCCCCAAAAATTATCCTAACTTTTTATAAAGTTAAACTTTACTGAAATAATTTTTAATTCAGTAAAACCATTTATTTATTATTTTTAATCAATTTTTGTAAGATTTAATCATATTTAATTCATAATAAATCCAATTTTCATCATTTTTGCACCAAAATTTTATACAAATTATTTTTAATCATTTAGAACAGAAATATGATTTTTAAAATAAGATTTCTTTAATTTTAGTATTTTTGAATATTAAAGTTAATAATTGACTATTTATAAATAAATAGATTTAAAAATCTATTTTAAATGAAATAATTTTATAAAAATTATTTTATTGCTTCAAACACTTTAATGTGCTCATTCAAAATTCAAATTTTATAAAAAGACTATTTTTCATTAATTATCCAATTTTCTTTATTTAATTAACATTTTTAAATTAAATTTAACAATTGATTATCCCCAAATCGAAACCCTAGGATACACATATTAGTTGCATAGACTTAGACTTATTATATATTACCTCATTATAGGGTAATATTTGGAATCACTTTGGGCAACACAATTATCATATCTTTTCAACAAGTTAACCTTTGCTAAGGTGAGTTTACATAGCCCCTTTACTCTATTTTCATTATTTTTGGGGTGAAACATGTTTAAACATTTTATACTATCATTTACTCATATTTACTTGTGATTCAATTACAACATCATTCTATCATTTGACTGTAACAAAAAGACACAGTACAATCATTAACAATGATCAAGCCGCCTGTTTAGATTATAGCGCTATAGGTCTGACAAACCCATCCCACCCGCATAGACTCAGGGATGATCGATAACAGTAATAACATTTAACTAACTTGCGAGTTAGTCATCAGTCGACACAAGGTTTGGTTGTACAAAGACGCATTGCTACATGTCGGTATCATACTCTATCATCATACAACTTTGAATGTTGTACAAACTATCGTTACCATTTATTTTCACAAACCTATGTATTCTCACCAACAATTTTTGACCCAAAATATTTTCAACTTAACATGTTTCAGGTTCTACTTGTTTGGAAGATTTCCTTGAAGATACGTGCATAGTTTCATTCAATTTGATGTATGAAGTCTTGTAGAATCATTGTATGTAAATAAATTAAATCATTTAATGAAATCTGATATTCATCATGAGCTACTGAACAATCATCAATACGTGGCACCCCGATGTTTCCGCCATCGGTTGGGGTGTTACAGCAACTAACACACTTGTCATTCAAATGGAAATGTTTCACATTAACTCCCGTGACAAGTTCATTCTTCACTAACTGGTTCATCTTTCTCAAATGAATGTGTCCCATTCTCCTGTGCCACATTATAGATTCTTTTTCTGTAGCCTTTGAGAGGAAACACGTGACTTGGCCATGGGTGGTCATAGCTTTGGACATATCGAGAATATACAAATTGTTTACTCTCGGTGCCTTTAGCATCACCCACTCTTTCGGAAGTTCAAACCCCGGTTTCAAGATGTAGCAAGATTTGTCGTCAAAATACACAGAAAATTGCTTATCACAGATTTGACTAACACTGAGCAGATTGTAATCTATCTGTTTCACGTACGATATCCGCTCAAATGTCACGACCCATTGCTTACACTACCCTCCATCGTAATGTAGCCTCCTTTATTTCCTGCAAACGCTACATAACCTCCGTTTATGTTCTTGATATCAAAGAGTAGCGTGAGGTCCCCTGTCATGTGACCAGAAGCTCCACTGTCAACAATCCATAGGCTACTAACAGGGCCAGCTGGAGTTCCCTGCACATATCAAGTAAAGCAGTTAGATCTTTCGGGGGACCCAAGCCTGTTTGGTCTTGGGTCTTTGAACAGGTTGTTTCAAAGATTCTTTCGATTCACAAACATCTTGGGTTTTCTCAACCCCTTTCTTCTCACTCTCAACTTTCTTTTTCTCAATTTTCACATTTTGTGAAGTTGAGGCTCCTTCAGATTCCTTTGATGACCAAGATTGCTCAGATCATTTCAAGATCCGGATCTGAGATTTTGAGGTCTCAGCCGGTTTCTTTACATCATCTTTACATGCAACCTTCTTGGTTACCTTCTCTGATTTAACAGAGACAGGTCCAACTGCTTGTTTTCCATTAGGTTTAGGAGCAACCTTTTTGTTATCAGCAGTTGAGTTCATCACAGGTTTCTTTACCGGTTTCTCAGTGGCTATCCGGTTGCGCTTATCATAAGTCATCGGACGGTTTTCCCTCTTGTTGTAAAAATTGTTTTGATTATAGTAAGGTGCTTGCTGAGGGAAATACCGTCTTTGTGGATAACCGTAGTTGTCAACCGGATAATCATGATGTTGCCTCATCTCCACCTCGTGCCTCTTGTGTCGTACGTACGGGTAGGCGGCAAGTAAATGTCCCCTTTCCCCGCACTTATAACACGCACGGTATTCTTCATAGTTTTCTTTGATCGGCAACTTGGAAAAACTAGCAATGGGATATCGATCAACCATGCATTGTTTCCTTAAACTCTCAGGAGCTGGTTCCTTCGAGTAAGTCGGTTCAATGAAACTATTTGCTTTATCAACTGGCAGAACAAATTGTGTGACATTGACATTGGCATCTTTATCCAAATAAATTTTCTCTAAAATTTCTGGAGGAATGTCATTGGTTCGTTCAAATTTTGGAAACCAAATTGTACTTTCCTGCCAGATCTTTTCAATTTTGGAATAATTGACAAATTTAATCGGATATTCGTCATCAGACAAAATCTTATCAGAGCCTTGCATCCGATAGAAAATTTTCACAGGTTTGTCACACGATTCGTTGCTCATTTCATTAGGTTTCTCAGATTTAATCTCAGTTTTCTTTTCAACCGGTTTAACCACATTTTTCTCAATTTTCTTTACCTCTTTCTTTTCAACACTTTTACCAACAGATTTTTCAGTTTTCTTAACAACATTCTTACGATGAGCATTTGCCATGGGATGAACGATCTGAGATGGTGAGACTGGCTCAGTAGTGATTATATGATTTTCATCAGGGATATCACTATCATTTTCAACCGTCTCAGATTGTTCATCTTCTTCATCAGAATCATCTGCAGCGACCACACCCTCATTGTTTCCCAATACAGGTCTCACATCAGAATACGGGTCTCCGACACTGGAAGTCTTGGGCTCGTTATCTGATGTGGAGTCAGAATTGACTAAAGTCTCCGGTGGTATTGCATGTAGATTATGGTTTTTGAACAACACCGGAGATGGGACCGCCTTATAGTTTGCACTATTTGACTGGGAGGGTTTTTCTATGATATGGTCAACTACATATGCAATGTGCTTATAACTCTCTAAATTCTTATTCACTTTTTCAGCGAAGCACTTGATGGTTGCCATTTCTAACTTGGTGTTTTCGATTTCATTAATATAGTTATTAATGGCAAGTTGTTTTATTGACAAAGTCTTTTTGAGTTCAGACACATCCTTTTTATAACCATCAAGAACATTGTTGAAATCTTTTAAATCTTTTTGATAAATCTGACAGTTTATTTTGGCACTCTCAAGTTATACCTTGAGAAGCTTATTTTCGTCTGTCAGTTTTTCAAAATCAGCACATTTAACACAAACTTTAGAATGAGATTCAGAACTTACCGGTTTAGGAGGTTCTGTCAATGCCATCAACGCGAAGTGAGCTTCCTTCCTTGCAAAGAATTTGGAGTAGTCAATCTTGGTGCACGCCTCATCCACCATACACGATTTGCGGGTCATAAGGAAATCAGCTTCAGCTAGCAATTGATCAATGTCATCATCTAGTGAATTCACACTAGCTTCCGAATCAGAATCACTCTCCATATCTGAATAAGCTGAATCGTAGTGCTCTCCAACATCCGTGACAGAATCAAGAATCATTCCAGATTTCTTGTCTTCACCCTCAGCAATCACATCCTCATTCACTTCCTCTATTTTCAACTCCGACACTTTCTCAATCACAACCTCCTCTTCAATCTCCTCATTCTCATCCAGACTTATCTTCTGTGCCACACAAGCCACGTTTCCAGCAGTAATCTCCTCCACTCCCAATTGCATACCCGTCCAATCAAAACCTTCATCTTTCTGAATCATAAGTGCTTGGTTTTGATTGTCAGTTTGGTTTTGGTTTTGAGTGTTAGGTGTAGAGATAGGAACAATGGTTCGGTTTGGATTCTGTTGAGGTTGGTTTTGAGTTGTGGGTTGTCTAGTGTTGGTATTTTGTTGTGAATGTTGACGGTTTTGGTAATTGTTTTGGGGTTGAAAGCTTGAGATGTTGGGACTGTTATATGAAACCTGATTTTGGTTTTGGTTTTGTCTGTTTTGGTAGGTTGAATTGAACGGGTTTCGATTACCTTGCTGTGTAGGCTGTGTACACTCTCTCTTAAAATGACCCTTCTCACCACAATTGAAGCATGTAACCTTGGCTTTGTTGAAGCCGTATGTGGTGTTGGGAGAAGTTGAAAGGTCAGTTCTTCCAGTCTTCTGGATAAAATCAGTGGCTCTCCTCATTATGCTCGCAAATGCCCACTGTATGTCCATAAGCTCCATCTCCTCTTTATCGATTTGTGCGTAGTCCTCATTGGTGAGATTGTTGTTTCCAATCTGACTCGCAACCAAACCGTTGTATGATGCAACCATAGCAGATACTAAAGCAACATGCTGTTGAGCAATTTCAACAGTCACATTGTTAAGATTCGAGGTCTCTAACACAATCGGACTTTGATTTGATTGTGCTTGAGTAATCTGCATCTGATTCATGTGAGGAGTATATTGTTGTTGTTGTTGAGGTTGACTTGCTGTGTAGCAGGCAGCTTGTTGTAATGGTGAAAAAGGTGGACTAAAGTTTGGTGTTTGATAAGATTGTGGTGTGTATAATGGTGTGTATGATGAAGGTTGACTTGCTGTGTAGCAGGCAGCTTTTGTGGGTTCAACAACATTGGATACACATGCAATGTGAGGAGCAACATTTGAAGTAGTGCTTGAAGCAGAAAGAGAGTTAGATGTACCACTCACATACAGATCTGGATTATGTGGAATCTGCGCTCTCTTGGCTTTCCTCTTCTCCTCCATTTCTTTGTTTTCCAGCTTTTGAATGAACTCGTTGATAGTCCAATACTGATATGCATCCTTTTCCTTCAACACTTCAATGTGTTAGTTCCAGTATGGTGGTAAAGCATCAGCAAATTTATCCACCAGTTCTGACATCGGTATGCTGATCTCATAGCTCGAAAGTTCTGTGAGCAAATGGCAATACCGTGGAACCAATTCTTTTAGAGTCTCATTGCCCATGTAACTAAAGTTCTCAAATTCCTTCCGAAGTTCTTCCATTCTCAGCTTCCTTGTCTTCTCATTACCATCATGTCAGTTTCTCAGCATATCCCGTAATTGTTTGGATGTTGTACACGATCCAAACTGATGCAGCAAATCAGTGTTGATCGCCTGGGATAACTGAGAAAATGCCTTCTTCTCGATAGCAAACCTCTTTTTCTCATCATCAGCCAAATTCTCCAACGGTATCGGTTCTCCAGTATTCTCAAGAATAGGAGCAACATAACCCTTTACTATCATCTGCCATGCCTCGGCTCCCTCAAGTCCTTGTCCCTCCACATGAATCTTGAAGTTTGTCTTCCATGTGTTGTACTCCTTCATGTCCATGAGCTTTGGTGGACGATTGCTGCTTCCTGATGATAGATCATGAATAAGTGTGGATATGGCATTGGTCGTCTGCGAATGAACGGCAGCTGCTGCTACTCCCCAATACTTGTCAATTGGTTGTTGTAATGGTTGCACAACTTGTTGAGGAGCCGAACTAGTCATAGCCATGTAATTGATTGGCTGAGATGGTGGACTAGTCTTCTGGGCTGCAACTGACCATGGATCTTGTGTTGTCTGCTGTTGTGGTGCTTGAGTAGGTCTTGGCGTTGTTAGGAAGTTCCACATCTTAACCTGTAAACGTTTAAACACGAAAAGATTAGAAATGTTTTAAAACAGTACACTCTTTCATACTATCGAACGTGCGAATGAGAAATGATCTTCTCCTTCGACCGTTTTGATTGATACGAATGTGGACTGAAATCACAAAATCTCTTTCGACCGCTTTCTTCTCTCGTTCGACCGTTTTCCTTCTCCTTCGACCGTTCGATCAGTCGAATGTAACACCAACGGGCGAATGAACAAAATAAGCAATGAAAGTCTACGTTCGACCACTAAAACACCTCCTTCGACCACAAAATCTCTCTTTCGACCAAAAGAAATCCCACTTTCGACCACTCTCTCTACGTTCGACCCCTGGTCATTCATAAACGGTTATTCTTTGAAAATCTGTTAATTTTGATCATGTTTATCAAATGTTGATGGATTTTGATGATCTAAATCAGGTTTTGAATCGGAATTGATTTGGAACAACTTTAATGAAGAGAATTATCCAATTCAACCTTGAAATCAAGTTATAATCAATCAAAATCTTATCAAATTAGTTTGTTCAATGAAAACAGAAACTTTTTGAACAAAATAGGGTCAAAATCAACTGAGAAACTATTAATTTGTGGTTGTTTGATCCAGAATGGCTCTGATACCACTTTGTATGTGAATGTATGGATCGTATAACAACAAAGAATGATCAAACAAGTTAGTTTTAGGTGCGGAATCCCTAAAACAATCACAAAATAATAGTCAAACAGATCAAAACAAGTAAATCATCATTTTCAAAAGCTTTTCATTAATTATAAACTCGATTACACGTTTAAAGATTGATACAAACAGGGTAAGAACGTGAAAAGAGCTAAATAAACTTCTAGAGAGAATATCAGAAAGTGGAGGGAATAATATGACAAAAAGTTACATTCAAAAATCAAACTTGACTATTTATAGACTGCACATTCGCCCACTTTGTTCGTGCGAATGTGCAGGTTCGCCCAAACTGACTGGTCGAACCAAGCTATACAATAAACAATATTCACATTCGACCAAAACTTCCTCCTTCGCACCTTCTGATCTTCCTTCGCACCTTCTAAAAACTTCCTTCGTACCAACGACATTCATCAAAACATGTTTATTGAACAATTCGAAGCACTAGTCGCACAATTGCATCTACATTTATGTTCGTCAAAATAGCTTAACAATTGTGTAGGTATGAATGAGTACCCATTCGCATAGTCGACCGTGCGAATAAAGGAAACCAGAACCCATTTGCATCACACTAACCCATTCTTAACAAAGGTCCATTCTGTTGATGAGAATGACTAAACTAAAAACCCATTTACATAGATAAAGTGTGCCAATGAGATTGCAAAAGCCCCATTCGCACCAACGTAGAAAATTGTAAATCTTTGATATAAGCTAAGTGTTTTACGTGCCTTACTTGTCTGTACACTATGAATACTTACTTAACTGATATAATGGATCACCAACGAGATGTCGAGTCTTGTGTGGTCATGTCAAATATTCAAACACGTTTTCAAACATACACAGTCATGGTCTAGAAAATCGGGGACTAGTTAACCTATGGGTTATTAGTCAAGACACTTATAGACATTTTATGATAGTTCGCCCATATTAGGGACCATTATCACACGTGGTTAACCTATTTTTGAAGAAATGCAACCTTAGGTGAGTTTTCACAAGCCCACTTTTACATATTTTCTTATCGGGAAGAAACATGCTACACATTTTGGTTACGTAAAGGTCATGTTTTACTATTATTATCATTTTTTTACTACGCAGCTTATCTAAATCCCAAGGAAACCACTAATACGGGTATGTAGTGGAAAATGTGGACAGATCTATTGGGCTTGAAACACCCCACCCGGGTCGACTAGAGCTTGGACGGGTGCATATTGTCTCGAACACACGAGGCCTACCAGGGATGACGGCAGTCCAAGGTACACATTATGGAAAAACACAGTCAATAATGGTTTCAACCGCAGTAGTAACATACTTAACATCTAGCTAACGTTCATATAACATTATAATAACGGATATGATCTTTCATACTTACGGAAACGTTTTATTAAAACCTGTGAACTCGCCAGCATATTATGTTGAAACTTTTAGTATGTTTTCTCAAGTCGCTAAGGTAGCAGGCACGAAGTAGGCGCACAGAGTCTCATGGCATCTAGGTTTCATGTGCATGACTTTTGAACCTCTTTTAAACTAATATTTTTACTATTTTGGGGATTGTAAACTTATTATGCTTCCGCTGTATTTGGTTATCACTTTTAAGTTGCATGGTTTGTTACCTATCTTTTACGTATAGTTGTGACCGTTGACTTGAATCCTGGTGGGTCACGCCCCTCGCGGTAAAACCCGCAAGGGGAATTTGAGGGTGTGACAAATTGGTATCAGAGCCAATAGTTATAGCAAATTAGGACTGCATGTAGAGTCTAGTCTATAGCCGAGTCTCACACACTAGACGGTCACACACTTTTGAGTCGTAATAAGTGTGAAATTAACTAACATTGCAGGGATGTCGGTATCATCATTTACATGTTGCATCATCCATTCCATCTATTATCTGTTTCTATTTCTATTTATATCTATTCTTCATCTTCGAGATATTGAAGACGAAGAAGCTTACTTGTTGACCTTGCATGGCAGTGGCGTACATTAGGGTGGCTTTTGGCTTATTTTAGGGGTCTGTTCAAGATTCGAACATCTCCTTTCTATGCTCCAATGGACACACTTGCCTATACACACACTATCTTGCACTTGTACTCGGTGCAGTACGTCTCTAAGTGACTATTCACTAAGAGGTTCTTATTCTATACCGCATTCTAAGCTAGATGAGCTATAGTGCTTACCTATCCCATAAGTTTGGGTATCTTGATTGGATGATCTGTAGTTGATACAGATTAGTTTGATCGGAATGACTCTATATCATGACTACTGGTATTATCATACTAGTGATGATTCTGAATATCTCATTCTTTGTGAATGATAAAAGGATGTCTGGAGCTCACGGTGGTCGACGTGGTGGACGCGGCGGCGGTGGTAGTCGTCGCAGGGGTCGTGATAACATCAAAATGACCCAAGCGGAGCTGGACAATCTGATCCAAGAGCAAGTGACCATTGCGCTTGCTACTTTCCAGGCCTCTCAGCAAGGCCTCGGTAGTAATTTGATTACTACTACTCTTGCCTATTCTCCCGGTGTTCTATTCGTTTGGTTAAACAGTGTTGCTTGTTTTATAGGAAATGCTAGCAACCAGCTTCCACCTCCACCACTTGTGTGTACTTTTAAAGCTTTTATAGGCTGTAAGCCTCATAACTTCAGTGGGACTGCTCAGGTGGGTGGAAAAGATTGAATCTGTGTTTGCTATGTGTAGTTGCCCGGTGGAGAATTAGGTGAAGTATGCTTCTGGTACTCTCGAAAGTCCAACTCTGACATGGTGGAATTCTACCACTCAAACTCTTGGCTTGGGTGAAGCCAATGCTATAACATTGGATGATTTTGTTCATCGGTTGAGGAGTGGGTATGCCCTAGGGATGAGGTGCAGAAACTTGAACATCAGCCATGGAATCACAAGATGGTGGGTTCGAAGATCGAGGAGTACACTACAAACATCACGAGTTGGCAGTCATGTGTCCTGGATTAGTTACTCCTATGTTCAGGTGTATTGAGTACTATATTGCGGGATTGGTGCCGGATGTTTGGGGTTTAGCAACTGCTTCAGACTCCACTACTCTTTAGGGAACTATCAGGTTAGCTGATAAGCTGACTAATCAGAATGTGGAGGAGGGTGTCTTACCTACAAGAGGTGCAGCTCTGAAAGCCCCTGACAGCAACAAGGGGAAGTAGGAGAATGTTAGCAAGAATTCGATTTATGTTCATGTGACACCAGTCAACGAATCAGGTCAAGATCCATACACATTTTTTACTTAACCATGTCATTTCATGTGCATATTAGACACTTTTAGCACTTACTATACCCCCAAGTCTAGTAAAGCCCGAACTATTGCAGAAATTCAATGGATTATCCGTTTACGCATGCGACACCCGAAATATCCTAAACAATTGGCATTGAACAATCAAGGCAATCCCACGTCCAACAGAGAGCAACAGGATATCCAACTACTATGTACGGACAAAACAACAATACACGTGACATTACCAAAGCGTGAAATTACATAATTCTACTCAAATCCGAACAATTCACAATGTGATTAAGACAATTAAAACATACAAAGTCATTAAACACTACCAAGGAACAAGCATGTATTAGCATAAGATAATAATACACACAATAACACATGTTTGTCCACAAATAACATATGTATCCATGACATAATCAATCATATTATTGTTACAGCCACACTTGTTATTAACACCTTGGTTTGTTCACACACATATGTTATGATCCAATGATCCAAATCCAAGGAGGTTAGGCATTTACAACACTCTATATAATCACCCATATCCATGAGCAATCGGCCCTATTTATACACATATATGCGCACACAACATATTAATCTAATTAATCAACCATTGAAATCCATGTGTTGGTATATATGTAATCGGCCACCATATCCACCCATGTATACAATTTCATAACCCTCTCCCACATCAATAATAAGTTAGACAATCCACAACCAAGCACATCTATATATATACACATACATATGGATATGGATATAGATATTGAGGATATTTTGTCTCTTGATTTGTAACACCCTAAACCAATTTACAGAAAAACGTGCAGCAGAAATACCAACCGAAAAATTTATTTCTTTTAAAAACAACCTTGGATGTTTATAACCCAAATCTACTAAACATTTTAGGTATTACATCTTTTAAATATGTTCTATCACATTAAACATGACCCATCTATATCACGTTATAGGGCCGTGTCCTCGTACAATCCGCCTCCTTGCTCGATCTCCATCCTTTCCTTACTCTATTAGGTAGACAAGACAACATGCGATCACCAAATAACCGTTTCGTTAGTTCACTTAGTGACTTAATACACACTACTCAAAATGCGGAGATAATATCCATAGATACTCCATGATCTCGTTCCAACGCCTTTTTGGAAGTTCGGGTGTGGTACCCCGAGCTGATCCTACAAGTCTCATGCATTCACACTTACATACCTGCATCTTCCTTACCATTCACATAACAAAGTTAATAACCCCATAATTCATACAAATATACAATTTCCTCAATACCCCACAATACATACAAGCATACAATTCCCTCGTATAACCTTACTTTACATACAAGCATACAATTCCCTCATATAACTTACTTTACATACTAGCATACAATTCCCTCATGTAACTTACTTTACATACATGGTACAATTCCCTCATAAAACCTACTTTACATACAAGCATACAATTCCCTCATAAAACCTACTTTTACATACAAGCATACAATTCCCTCATAAAACCTACTTTTACATACAAGCATACAATTCCCCCATATAACCTACTTTACCCGTCATGTTACTCTTTCTTCGCCAATTTCTAAGACAAATGTGACGTTTCCAATCCTCTACTCAATCTACATATAACTACCAACCCTTACATACATGAAGCTCTCTCTCAAACCCGAGCATGAGTACACATATGTACTATAAATGAGGTTTGGAGTTGCTCGGGCAAGGGACGGAAGCATAAACAAGCTGAAAAATCAACATCCGAGGCTGAAGGGGGGTTTGGCGTAGGGTACGCCAAAAGTGGCGTAGCCTACGCCACTTGCGTAGGCAAGGGGTGACAGAATGGCGTAGGGCAGGAGAGATTGGCGTAGGCAAACCAGACTTGGCGTATCCTACGCCAAAACTGGCGTAGGGTACGCCAACAGCAATTCTCGCGCAATCTTTTCCTTTTTCAACGCAATATCTTACATGCCATTCATACCCACAATTCCCGACATTCTAGCAACCCATTTACCAACTCTCCCACCCCTCATTCCACACATACCTTGATCGAATACGCGCCCCTACGAGCTTCCGGTTTGAGTTCAAGTGCCTAATATACTTGATTCGCTCAAACCTCGTCTACACTAGTTACATTTACCAAAAGACAATGTCCAAGTTACTACCATGTGGATCCTTGACCCATAACCAAAACCATGTAATCCTTCAAGATTCCCATTCTATGTGAACATAATTCAATATCATAGATGCGATTTAAGTTCGGGAATCACTTACCTCAAGTCCTCCAAGTTCATGCTTGTTTATTTGCCTCCTCTTGACCCATTAGCTTCCCATGGTTGAGTCCATCCTTCCTATCCTTTCATATCATCATGTTCACATCATTGTTAGCATATATGATCATAACACACTAACAACCATTCTCAACCAAATATCACATTGACTTTCATTAGTCAACTTCTATCATATCTAAAACATACATTCACAACCACATTCATCCTCACATAGTGATACCACTTATTATCATATATGTCTCATAGTTTTAACATGTTATGTGTCACATAGTGTTTCTAATCACACAGTCAAGTTTGGGAAGCATAACCATGTTATTTTAACATTGTTGACTTTCCAGAAAGTCAACTTCCAACTATACCAACATCCTACTTAGAAACATATGTCCATATTGATGTACTAGATCATACAAGATTCACCATAAACATCATATTCACATCTCATTAAGATACAAGATCATTCATCACACCAATTAACCAACACATCGTGTACATCATAATATTTAAGCATAGTGTACACCCTACTAATGCATACTTCTTACCAAATCATACAATCAACCAATCCCCACATGATTACTCTCTAAGACGCAATCCTCATGTTAACCTACTATCAATTGTATCCATTATCATACTACTTTCATACTTGTCCAATCTTGCCTGCAATTTCACAAGTTAAACTAATCTAGACATTTCATCAAACACTTGGTGTGCATACAACATCTAAAGCACAATGTACAAGCATTTCATGCATACTTTCATAGCTCATAACATAAATCATCCTATTTCTTCCCTACATTACATACCATTCATTCAATAGTTATCAACATAGCAAATCATCACTTTCTTTCAATTTGTATATCAACTTAACCAAGAATGCTCATGGGTTAAACCCAAATTTCAACACCCACTTCCAACTTCATGAACCTCTTCAATTTACTAAATTTCCACAAAATTAACATACATACAAGTTTTAATCATAGCTTTCATCTAGTCTCCACATGAACTCACACATTAATTATGTATGAATCCTAGTATTTCATCATCAATTAGATTCTATCACTTACCTCATGTTTGTTAACACTAGATGACTAAGAATCTTCAAACATGCAGGTGTTTAGCTTCAATCTAGCCATGGAATTCTATAATTTCAGCTTGTTCTTGGTCCTCCTTTCCTTTCCTTCAAAAATGGCGACCCTTACAAGAGAAACCTGGAAGTTTCTCTTCCACCATCAACTTTTAATAACTTTAATCAAAAGTTACAATTTCAGTCCCTCAACTTTGATGGTTGATCCTTTGTCAATTACTTACTTTATTTTTTTTACTTAACAAGACACCTTAACTAGATAAACTAGCCTACTTAAATATTTCATGCCATAATGTATTAAAATCGCATTTTGGGGCGTTACATGATTACACCAAATTAGGACCTTTCATTAATCCAACATCTATCCCATGAGAAGAGGTTTGCTACTTTATTATTACTAACAACAACTAACCACGCTCTTCTTTCATATACATCGGCCAACATATACCTCCCACATATAAACTTTTACAACTATCTTATACTAAAAAGGAAACCTAGAAATAATGACCCTACATATAACAGAGATCCTACCTAAACCTTGATTTATTTTCCTTTATGTCTCTACCCACGGCCGAACACCAAGGAAGGCACAAGCCCAAGTCCCTTTCATATCTTTCATGTTTATGGCAAGGCAATCATCATGCATCATATACCATGACTTCCTACAATTCTCTTTTGTTAGAAAACAAACACACCTCTTCCTTCCTTTCTCTTGTTTAAGGCTGATGACACCTCACCACAACACCCCATTGATCACTAAAGAAGCTTGTCACCATTAGCCATGTATGACAATAAAAGGCAAATTTTCCTATCTTACACTCCTTTGTGATCTTACCATCCAACTTAACCCATTCTTAGACTTGATCCACTCCTAAAATAGAAGGTTTCTTTGTCCCATCCATTCCGCGTATCCCAAGAAACAACCCACCTCATTATCTTGTCAAACATTATCACTAGGAGGGAATGGTACTATCAAGAACTACAAGGATTCATGGGAAGACCTTTACAAACTTTCGGCTATATAAAGGGATCAACTACACACCTCAATTCACACAACAAAGACTCACAAACTCTCCTCTCTTTTCTCTTGCAATCGGCACTCACCCAAACCAACCGACCCATCCCTTTTCCTTCAGCCAAACACACCAAATATCTCATCATCGAGCTAATACAAGATCAATGAAACTCTAGGTATGTTAAATAACCTTCTTACTTACATAAAACTCCTTTTAATAGTCGGCCTCGATGAAAAACCGACCCATGGCCCTTAAATCTTGTGTAATCGGTTTAACTTAACACAATGTATTATGTTAATAATCAGAAACCTTCAATGCATAGATCTTTATCTACAAAACTCATCATATGTTAGTATATACACTCAACCCTAAACATGTTTGGCTCACTAAGCCGAACCTGTATGTGTATATGGACATAATAATCGGCAAGTAAATCCGGATTTTGAAACAAAACAAATGAGTAAACACACTTTACATAACTCGGTTTTCAAACCATAAACCTACGCAATAATCAATGGTATGAAAGACCTACACGTTCATGAGTCCATACAACACCACATACGGGCTCAAAAGGAACGAACATGGTCCACACAAATTGGATTTGAACCATATAATGTACAAAAGTTTTGGCTATAGATATTACATATGTTAAAATGACCTTAACATGTGTTAATTACAACCTTAACACTATAATATTAGAACCTATGTTAAAACTTTTGTTTTTGCAAGAAAACACCACACATGTTAGATTGGGAAAATTCCATAACCATGATGACGTGTGGGGCCCTTTTTGTTAACAAAGACACGTTTTACACTAAAATGTGCGGAATTCACGTACACTTTACAATGTACAAATCGAATGCGTAAAAATTTTCATGTACATAAGTAATGACCCACATGTACAAGACACACGGGTCTACAAGTCCGATGAACAACTTGTCTGGTAAACGACATGAACGTACAACTTACCATGTCCTTGTTAATCATTGGATACCGGTTGTCAGGACAATAGCTATTCCATTTTTCTACTTCGCTAGGCTTTCTCTACAGTCATTAGGTGAGTTTCACAGCCTTGTTTTACTATTATACATTTTTTGGGGATAAACATGCTACATTTCTACTTACGATACATTTGGGTGATATTCTATCATGACTACCATGTGAAACATAAGATATTCGGTTCATGAGTTCAATAGTCCTCGTACTTACATTTACACTATAACCATTAGCTAACATCAGCTATGGAACACTTAAATAGATCTATTGGGTTGACACCCTGATTCTTGGTTAGTCGCTCTAACCGGTTGCATACAAGAGAGTGTTAGTATTCTACTATATATACGTTTTCTTTATTATACAATGTGCGACGCACAACCGTCAAGAGGTTTAGTTATGGGACTCATGGTTGGCACAGTAATCATTATCTTAGCTAGCTTTGGTTGGTCATACACGAATTTCAGAAGCACATTACATAGTACATTAAAACCTGTGAACTCACCGACATTATGTTGACAAATATTTTATACATGTTTTTCAGGTAATTGAGCATGAAGAATGGAAACTAAGAGAGGGGTTCGAGTGCACATCTTGTGGTATCATCACCATTTCCAACCAAGATTTAATAACGTTGGTCATGTTATGTTCTTGACATTTGGTCCAGTGATTTCTGACAATATTACATTTATCTTAATTATGTAAAATTAATTTTTCATTTAATGGTATCTACTTAATTTACATCTTATGTGTTGCTCAAACCCTTGTGCTTGAAAACCTTTCAAATCACATCCCAGTGGTTCCGCCATGGCGGGGTGTGACAGATTGACAACAGAGCAAAAGCTTATAGCAAACTAAGATTCTTTTATGACTGAATTACAAGTTTTGTCCTTTAGGTTTATACCATATTTCAAAGACTGTCCTTTAACTTTAAAATTGATTGGTTTTATCCTTTATCTTTTAAAATGTTGCACGTTATGTCCTTTATTGCTAACTCAGTTAGTTTTCATCGTTAAATTATATCATGTGACCTGCACACAAGGGTAATTCAGTAATTTCCTTTAGACTAATGAAAAAAATAAAAAAACAAAAACAAATTAAAAAAGTTAACACCTGCAAAGTGTTGACCCATTTCTCTCAGACACACATAAACACCACCACCTACACCAGTTATCACCGCCACCACCATCCTACCACCACCACCACCTACCCACCATATAGAAAGTTTCAAACGACGAGAAAATATTCCTCCTCCCATTCACCGTCACCACCACAACGATCAACCCCAACCCATCACCGGTTAACCCCCCTCCCACCACCTCTCCCCAACCTATTATCAACCCCAACCCATCACTGGTCAACCCCTCCTCCCATTAAAAGATAAAGGACAAAACCAATCAATTTTAAAGTTAAAGGACAGTCTTTGAAATATGGTATAAACCTAAAGGACAAAACTTGTAATTCAGTCTTCTTTTATTAAGTCAACTATAACTATACAAAGCATTTTCAAAATGTTTTCACAAAGTACCACCTTACCTCACCTTGCACCTCTCAAGTTCCCAAGATGCTCCACGACTACACATTGGTATAGTATTTCATTTATTGACATTCATATCAATTCATATAGATATGCATTTAACACGATCATGGCCATTACTGTTGATCTCACCTTGCTTTCCAATTCTGAGGAGGTTTACCTCATGGATGCTACCCCTGGGGAGGACCCGCATCCTGATCCTGTTCCCTATGAGGCGCCAGATTACCCGCATAATAGTGTGGGATTTATCATGGATGATTCCGATGAGGACGTGGAACCCCAGCCTACTGACCACCATGTCTCGGACAATGATGTGGAGGATGACGCCCCACCTGCCCTTAACGACCTAGTCGTTCATCCAGAGGCAATCCCAACCGAGGACCTAGCTCCTGCTGAGGCTCCTCATATGGCACAGCCTGCTCCCAACCAGGCGCCATCCTTTTGCACATTTCTCAACTTTTCGGGTGGTAGACGCTATGCGTGCACTCCCCAAAAGCACGTGCGCCAGCAGGTTGTTCTTGCGATTCTTGCTCCTATCCCTGCCCTCGTCGAGCCCGCCGACCCTACAGTCCATGGCGAGCCTAACCTTCCTGTAACACCCCAACCGATGGCGAAAACATCGGGATGTCACGTATTGATGATTGTTCAGTAGCTCATGGTGAATAATAAATTCCATTAAATAATTTAAATGAATTACATACAATAGTTCTAGAATTTGTACATCAAATTGAATAAAACTATACACATATCTTCAAGCATCAATTCAAATCTTCAAGCAAATAGAACCTGAAACATGTTAAGTTGAAAATGTTTTGGGTCAACAAAAGTTGGTGAGAATTACATAGGTTTTGATAATCGAATAAAAATGTTGTGCAATTCATGTGTCATGGCAAGTCTAGTCCATATGTGAAAACATACTAGAAGTAAATCGAGTGCATAATCAACCCTTGTGACTGTTATAATGTGGTACATCCCATACGCTCATGGTTCACTCGAATATGTTATGCGATAACAAACACCCACGCTACCTTTGTAGGAGGCACGTATCCGGGTGGGATTGTCAGTCCAATAGATCTATCAATGTATACCGTCGGCTGATCAATGTTAATGATTATGCTAGAATTGTGCTTACCCTAGTCATGTTCAAGACATAGTGCAACATAGAAAAACACATAGACACATTGATGATTGAATTGCATATATGATGTTGTAACATGTTTCACCCCAAAAACGGTGATAAATAGAAAAGGGGCTATGTAAAACTCACCTTGGTAAAATGTTATATCTGTTGAAAATAGTGTGTTGCCCAAATGTATCAAGTATCACCCTATAATGATGTAATAAATATGTCTAAGTCTATCAAATCTACAAATGTATAAGTTTCTAGGGCTTCGAATTGGGGATAAATGCTTGTTTGATTATTATTAAAAATATTCGACAATTGAGAGAAATTTAGTAAATAATTAACCAAAAATCTTTTTATGAAAGTTTAAATTTAGGATGGTCACAATAATGTGTTTAAAGTATAAAAAAAATTTTAAAAAAATTATTTTATTTAAAATAAATTATTAAATCTATTTATTACAAATTGTCAAAACTTAACTTTAATATTCAAAAATACTAAAATTAAAGAATTATTATTTTAAAAATCATATTTCTGTTCTAAATATTTAAAAATAAATTGTATAAAATTTTGGTGCAAAAATAATAAAAATTGAATTTATTATGATTTAATTATGATTAAATCTAACAAAAATTGATTAAAAATATAAAATAAATGATTTTTCTGAATTAAAAATCATTTCAGTAAAGTTTAACATTGTACAAACATAGGATAATTTTTGTAGCAATTAATAAAATTGTTTTGATATTTTAATGGATTTTTATAAATATAATAGTATAAAATTGATTTAATTATTATAAATGTTAAATAAATGAATTTCAGAAAAATAAAAATTGTAAATAAAACTTTTATCTCAGATTTAATAAATATAATTTTTTTTAGAATTTATAAAAAGGTTTTAATATTTAAAAATGAATTTACAAGATTTAAATGTATAATAAATAATTATAAATGGTTTGTCTTTGAAAATGAAAAAAAAAATGTGGGAAAAAGGGTGTTCAAGCCGGGACTCGAACCCGGGTAGTCTCAGTCACAATTCTCGAGCACAACCACTTGGCCTAGGCCTGTGGTTGTGTTTTAACTCTATTTAAATTCTATAAATACATATGTCGAATTGATTTATCCCCAAATCAAGTTTTGCGAGCCCTAGCTCCAGCAATAATCTGATTCACTCATCAATAGCCCAATTAATCATGGGGCTATTGATGAGTGATGGCCAATGTACAAAACCCACAGACAAGATTAGACTTACAGGTACGATTCGTATACGAATGGTTGGTCAACTCTAAAAGTCAAGATGCGATCAAATAAACAATTCAGAGTAAAATTGTGAAGAAATGGAGGTTGAGGGAGATGTATTGGCGAGTGTAGGAGGTCCACTGATGTCCAATTTATACTATAATGGTCTGGTGTTTAAATGGAAATGATTGATTAAGGTTTGACCCGTTAGTTAATGTGTACGCGTGAATGATTAAAATTGGTATGAATTGATGACAATAATCGTGTATAAGACGCGTGACTGGCCGATAATCACGATTCCTAAGTCAAACTGTGATAAATTTTGTGTTAAAAGGTAATTTGATTGATAAATCTTGCCATATCTGCTGCTGCAGTTCGCGAAGGAGGAAAAGGGAATCAGGAAAGAAGTGTATTTATTTAAAGCGAGTGGGAAATAAAACAAGAAATGTGTGTGGATCGGGTGGTTAGTGTGCGTGTGTGTGAACGAGGGGTCCCCGGTTCGAAACCCGGCTGGAACAAAACCTCTCCCCCTTTTTATTTTTAACTCAGACAGATTTGGGTGGGCTTAGTGGGCCGTCCATTTCCTTGGGTTGGGCTCCGGGTTTTAAAGGAGATAATGGGGTCTTCTTGTTGGGTTAAGGGGGTTTATTCAAACATTATAGTTATTATTATTATTATTATTATTATTATTATTATTATATATATATACATATATATATATATAAGTTGTGTGGTCGGAAAAATGAAACTTAGGTACCTTTTGAATAATGAAAAATAAAATAAAATAATAATATACGTATTAAAATCTGAAAATTTTGCGATGTTACACTTCCCGTTGACCCGATACCTGAGCAGCCGGCTGAAGAGGCACCTGTGCCTGAGCATGAGCCACCTCGCAAGTTAAGGAGGAGATCCCAGGCCTGTAAGCGTCCATACCTCCCCACACTTGTAGGTGAATTAGCTCATAGAGATGAGGAGGACGATGTTGATGCTATGACTCTGGGAGGATAATTCGGCCGACCGCTATACACGGAGAGGGGTGTTCTCTTATCTCATGACGCACAGTTGGTTAGCATGGGATCGCGGATCCGATAGCTGAAGGAGCGCGCTGTGGAGGCGGAGCATGGGAGACTTGCTACTGTGATGGGACGAGTAGAGGTAGAGAGACGTGTGGATGTCTTAGAGCAGAGGGTTGCGAAGCTTGACCAGCGTATGACATCTGCTGTCGCCGCTCTTGCTGATGGTTTTCTGTCTACTTCCCATTAGGATATTTCATGATTGTATCTTATATTATGTTGTTTTGTGGTTTAAAATATATACGGCTTGGCCGCCAATCTTTTGTTATGTACAATGGATGTATCGAACTACAATCATGAATTGAATGTGATGGTATTTTGGATTCATGATGTATCTTATTTATTCTTGCATCTAGTGGTTGTGATGGACTTATTATTCATGGTTATATTTGGTTGTTATATTTGTGTGCATGACAATATTTGTTAAATATGTATCTTATACTATTAATATGATGTATAAGAAGGGAAACATGTAGAAACCACTTAAGGTGAGAAACTCCTGACCATTCCTTCTGAGTTGGCCAGGGTGATTGCTGAGGCAATTGCTCGACATGACGCAACTCGAGCCGATTCCAGCGGCGGTTCTGGAGGTGCCGGTCGCCAAAGAGGAAGCGATATGGATAACAGTAGAAATTGTGCTCTAAATTCTCTACTTAATAGTCCTAAGGAAATTTTTGTGCTGTTAATAGTTACTATTGTGTACATAGAAGTTGAAAACCCAATTCGGGGATGCTCTTACAAAACTTTCATGACCTGCAAACCATGGAGTTTTCGTGGTATCGAAGGCGCTGTCGAAATCGTCCGATGGGTTGAGAAAATGGAGTCAGTTCTTGACATCAGTGGTTGCTCTGAGGATCAGAAAGTGTTATACCTTACTTGCACTTTCCAAGATGAAGCCCTCACGTGGTGGAATCTTTAAGAACAGACTTTGGGTAGAGATGCGGCCCACAATCTCACTTAGGCCGAACTAAAAACCTTACTCTTGAAAAAGTACTATCCAAGGTGTGAACTACAGAAGCTCGAAGCGGAATTCTGGAATTTGTCTATGGTTGATGCTAACATCACTGCTTACACCACCCGTTTTCATGAACTCTCTCGACTTGTACCTCACATGGTCACAGCATAATACAAGAGTGTTGAATGGTATATTTGGGGTCTGTCTCCAAAGATTCGAAGCGTGATTACTGCATTTGCACCCACTACCATCCAGAGTGTTGTTTCACTGTGTGACACCCGCTAGATTTCCAGATCAAGAGCCATACACAGTCTCACCATTTTTTTATTTCCATTCTTGCATTAAAAATTTTGCAGTAAACATGCCACCTCGAGTCTAGTGAGACCCCAGGATAGTTCAGGATCCATTACATTTACCCGTTACTCATGCAACACCCGACTCATGCATAAAACAACTGACAAGGATAGTCAAGGCAAATCACATGCCCAACAGGGAGAGCAGTCAAGTGTCCAATTACAACACACTAGTAAAACCCAAATGCCTGAAATTATACCTAATTTGGGAAATTATTGCATTCTATAGCCAACATGAACAAATCCTAAGGCATTTATGGATGTTTGTGCATAGGTTTGAATTAACATCTAAATTGATCAAAATTACCATGTATCTTTTTCACATATATGTATATATGACCACGACATACACACACATGTTTAGTGATTTGAACAATCCAAAACATACATAAACACACACACACACACGACATATGCATACATAAACATCACATACACACATCCACATCACACCAATACATACCATACACTAACATGGAGCTATGGCCTCCCTACCAAGCCAATCTTACACATGTTTATTATCCAAAAACTTCCCTAACCCTCCCCATGCCAAGGGCCGACCTACACAAACAAACATATAAAACCTTCCACATGATCACAAGTTCCCATGATATTCACCAACATTGCATCCGACACTCTTGTACCACCAACCCAAGTGTATTTGATTTCCCAAATTGTTGTCCAAGACCCCTAGAAATCAGCTAGCTATTTCCCAAGATAAACTACACAAAGATCCAAGGTCAACTCCTTATATGAATTTGGATAACACCTTTTCTACACCAAAGAAACAATCAGGTTGACTTACCTATTATACTAACCAATCCCTCACCTCTATTTCCCTCTCTTGTATATATATAAAAGTCGGACCCATCACCACAACACTTCATTTCACCACTACAAACCTTCCTTCCCTTTTGTTTACCTTCGGTCGAGCCATAATCGAGCCCAAGAGGGTTGTTTCGATCGGGCAACAACACCATCCACTAGCCACAAGCATTGATCAAGTGTTTGGGAAGCCACATTATGAATGGAACCATCGCATCATTCTTTTTTTCCTTTGGTTATAGACTAAGGTTAGTTATATCGAACCAAACTCTCTTTTCCTTGATATTTCAACCGTATACAAAAACCACCCGAACCATTACCATCGAACACACTTGCACACGCGAGTAGAAAACATAATTATGGGCTAAACACTCGAGTTTTACTTTAACATTTCGGATATATACATACACACATACATTCATACATCCAAAAAATATACATACACTAGGAGGCACATTCGAACGTGTACATACACACATACGAGTGTGTACGTGTATGTATAGGGCCCTAAACAAGTGACTAGACCACGATTTTTAACGTAAACCATAACTTGTTTGTTAAAGATAATCTTGGAAACATGTGTTAGTTTAACTGAAAACATGTGTTAATTAGCCTTAACACTAGAATTTTTCTTAAAACACATGTTAATTTTCGAATTTCATGTGTTAACAAAGGAAAATGCTTAAATATGTTATTTTGGATACAAATAATCAACACACCTATAACACATGGTAACTCATGGGAATCCAAGACAACTATTTTGCCATTTTAGGCTAACCATGATTACAATAATAACAAAAACGAGTTTTTTCTTACACATACATTATGTGACCTATGTGAATCACAGTACAGAAACACACACTCCCTAGTTATACAAGTCGGGTGGACAAATGCATGATAACTAGTACAACACTCCCTAGTCTTAAGTTGTCCTTATTTGGTGTAAGTCCTCATAAACTTAGACTTTGTGTTTATCATTTAGGTGATTTCTTTGGGAATATCACTATTAGCAACTCATCATGACTTGGGTGATTACTTGCGTAGCTGAAGGTGAGTTTACATAGCCCCTTTTACTGTTTTACATTTTTGGGTGAAACATGTTTAAACATTTTTGATACAACAGCAATTACTCATTCTCATTATGTTGAAACTTGTTGATTCATTTTGACTTGTAACAAAAAGACACAGTACAATCATTAACATTAATCAAGCCGTCTGTTTAGATTATAGCGCTATAGGTCTGACAAACCCATACCCCCGCATAAATTCTAGGACGATCAAAAACAGTTACACTTTTAATAACTTGCGAGTTAGGTCTCAGACGACACAAGGTTTGATTGTACAAAAGACGCATTGTTACATGTCGGACTCATATTGTTACATTACTCATTGTCATATCTCAACTGTGATTGCTTTACAAAACACTATTTTCAATTACATGTAAAAACCTATGTATTCTTACCAACTATATATAGTTGACCCCTCCATGTTTCCAACTTAACATGTTTCAGGTTTTACTTGCCATCGGATGTTGTACAAGTCTTGGAACAAATAGGAGCTTTGGACCTAGTTTATATGAATCGAGTTTATGTAAACATTAATTGTATAACAAATTGTAAATCTTCTAATAATATTAATTTTTCATTTAGTACCATGAGCTATTGAACAATCATCACTACGTGGCACCTGGATGTTTCCGCCATCGGTTGGGGTGTTACACCAAGTCTGCACCCTTCTTGCCAATCAGGGAAACTGACAAATTGGAAAAGTTAGCAAGGATATAAATCAAGGAGAGTGAACGGATGATTCAGACGCTTGAGGACATGCTCCGTGCCTGTGTTATTGATTTTCGTGGAAACTGGGATACACATTTGTCATTGGTAGAGTTCTCCTAGAATAACAGCTACCACACTAGCATCAAGGCCACCCCCCACAAGTGCAGATCTCCGCTATGTTGGGCAAAAGTTGGAGACAAACACCTGACTGGACCCAAGCTGATTTAGGAGACGACGGACAAGATCTTCCAGATTCGAGATCTTTTGAAAGCCGCTCGTGACCGACAGAAGAGCTATGCAAATCAGAGGCGCAAGCCACTTGAGTTTCGGGTTGGTGACAAGGTTTTATTGAAATTCGCACCTTGGAAATGTGTACCATGTTTGGGTAAACGTGGCAAGCTCAACCCTCGCTATATAGGCCCCTTTGAGATCCTCGCCAGGATTGGTTCCGTGGCCTACAAGCTTAAGTTACAAGAGGAACTCAGCGGTGTTCACGACACTTTCCATGTATCAAACCTTAAGAAGTGTCTATCCGATGAGTCATTGATCATTCCTCCCGAGGAAATTAACATTGATGAACAACTCCACTTCATTGAGGAGCCAATCGAGGTGACAGATTAGAAAGTCCAGAAGTTGAGACGAAGCCGTATCAAACTTGTGAAAGTCAGATGGAATTCAAATCACGGACCCGAATTCACTTGGGAACGTGAAGACCAGGTGAGGCACAAATACCCAACTCTTTTCACCGAAGAACCTACAGCCAAGGACTCGGCTCAATTTCGAGGGTTCAATGCGACGCACAACCGTCAAGAGGTTTAGTTATGGGACTCATGGTTGGCACAGTAATCATTAGCTTAGCTAGCTTTGGTTGGGCATACACAAATTTCAGAAGCACATTACATAGTACATTAAAACCTGTGAACTTACCGACATTATGTTGACAAATCTTTTATGCATGTTTTTCAGGTAATTGAGCATGAAGAATGGAAACTAAGAGAGGGGTTCGAGTGCACATCTTGTGGTATCATCACCTTTACCAACCAAGATTTAATAACATTTGTCATGTTATGTTTTTGACATTTGGTCCGGTGATTTCCGACAATATTACATTTATCTTAATTATGTAAAATTAATTTTTCATTTAATGGTATCTACTTAATTTACATCTTATGTGTTGCTCAAACCCTTGTGCTTGAAAACCTTTCAAATCACATCCCAGTGGTTCCGCCTTGGCGGGGTGTGACAGATTGACAACAGAGCAAAAGCTTATAGCAAACTAAGATTCTTTTATTAAGTCAACTATAACTAAACAAAGCATTTTCAACATGTTTTCACAAAGTACCACCTTACCTCGCCTTGCACCTCTCAAGTTCCCAAGATGCTCCACGACTACATATTGGTATAGTATTTCGTTTATTGACATTCATATGAATTCATATAGATATGCATTTAACAGGATCATGGCCATTATTGTTGATCTCACCTTGCTTTCCAATTCTGAGGAGGTTTACTTCATGAATGCTACCCCCGGGGAGGACCCCCATCCTGATCCTGTTCCCTACGAGGCGCCAGATTACCCGCATAATAGTGTGGGATTTATCATGGATGATTCCGATGAGGACCTGGAACCCCAGCCTACTGACCACCATGTCTCTAATAACGATGTGGAGGATGACGCCCCACCTGCCCTTGACGACCTAGGCGTTCATCCAGAGGTTATCCCAACCGAGGACCCAGCTCCTGCTGAGGCTCCTCATATGGCACAGCCTTCTCCCGACCAGGCGCCGTCCTTTTGCACATTCCGCTACTTTTCGGGTGGTAGACGCTATGCGTACACTCCCCAAAAGCATGTGCGCCAGCCGGTTGTTCTTGCGATTCTTGCTCCTATCCCTGACCTCGTCGAGCCCGCCGACCCTATGGTCCATGGCGAGCCTAACCTTACTGTTGACCCAATACCTGAGCAGCCGGCTGAGGAGGCACATGTGCCTGAGCATGAGCCACCTCGCAAGTTAAGGAGGAGATCCCAGGCCTGTAAGCGTCCATACCTCCCCACACTTGTAGGTGAATTAGCTCCTAGAGATAAGGAGGACGATGTTGAGGCTATAACTCTGGGAGGATAATCCGGCCGACCGCTACACATGGAGAGGGGTGTTCTCTTATCTCACGACGCACAGCTGGTTAGCATGGGATCGCGGATCTGATAGCTGAAGGAGCGCACTGTGGAGGCGGAGCATGGGAGACTTGCTACTGTGATGGGATGAGTAGAGGTCGAGAGACGTGTGGATGTGTTAGAGCAGAGGGTCACGAAGCTTGACCAGCGTATGACATCTGTTTTCGCCGCTCTTGCTGAGGGTTTTTTGTCTTCTTCCCATTAGGATATTTCATGATTGTATCTTATGTTATGTTGTTTTGTGGTTTAAAATATATGCGGCTTGGCTGCCAATCTTTTGTTATGTACAATGGATGTATCGAACTACAATCATGAATTGAATGTGATGGTATTTTAAATTCATGATGTATCTTATTTATTCTTGCATCTTGTGGTTGTGATGGACTTATTATTCATGGTTATATTTGGTTGTTATATTTGTGTGCATGACAATATTTGTTAAATATGTATCTTATACTTTTGATATGATGTATTAGAAGGGAAACATGTAGAAACCACTTAAGGTGAGAAGCTCCTGACCATTCCTACTGAGTTGGCCAGGGTGATTGCTGAGGCAATTGCTCAACATGACGCAACTCGAGCCGATTCCAGCGGCGGTTCTGGAGGTGCCAGTCGCCGAAGAGGAAGCGATTTGGATAGCAGTAGAAATTGTGCTCTAAATTCTCTACTTAATAGTCCTACGGAAATTTTTGTGCTGTTAATAGTTACTATTGTGTACATAGAAGTTGAAAACCCAATTCGGGGATGCTCTTACAAAACTTTCATGACCTGCAAACCATGGACTTTTCGTGGTATTGAAGGCGCTGTCGAAATCGTCCGATGGGTTGAGAAAATGGAGTCAGTTCTGGACATCAGTGGTTGCTCTGAGGACTAGAAAGTGTTATACCTTACTTGCACTTTCCAAGATGAAGCCCTCACATGGTGGAATCTTTAAGTACAGACTTTGGGTAGAGTTGTGGCCTACAATCTCACTTAGGCCGAACTAAAAACCTTACTCATGAAAAAGTACTAACCAAGGTGTGAACTACAGAAGCTGGAAGCGGAATTCTGGAATTTGTCTATGGTTGATGCTAACATCACTGCTTACACCGCCCGTTTTCACGAACTCTCTCGACTTGTACCTCACATGGTCACAACATAATACAAGAGGGTTGAATGGTATATTTGGGGTCTGTCTCCAAAGATTCGAAGCGTGATTACTGCATTTGCACCAACTACCATCCAGAGTGTTGCTTCACTATGTGACACCCGCTAGATTTCCAGATCAAGAGCCATACACAGTCTCACCATTTTTTTATTTCCATTCTTGCATTAAAAATTTTGCAGTAAACATGCCACCTCGAGTCTAGTGAGACCCCAGGATAGTTCAGGATCCATTACATTTACCCGTTACTCATGCAACACCCGACTCATGCATAAAACAACTGACAACAATAGTCAGGGCAAATCACATGCCCAACAGGGAGAGCAGTCAAGTGTCCAATTACAACACACTAGTAAAACCAAAATGCCTGAAATTATACCTAATTTGGGAAATTATTGCATTCTATTGCCAACATGAACATATCCTAAGGCATTTATGGATGTTTGTGCATAGGTTTGAATTAACATCTAAATTGATCAACATTACCATGTATCTCTTACACATATATGTATATATGTCAACGGCATACACACATATGTTTAGTGATTAGAACAATCCAAAACATACATAAACACACACACACACACACGACATATGCTTACATAAACATCACATACACACATCCACATCACACCAATACATACCATACACTAACATGGACCTATGGCCATCCTACCAAGCCAATCTTACACATGTTTATTATCCAAAAACTTCCCTAACCCTCCCCATGATATTCACCAACATTGCATCCGACACTCTTGTACCACCAACCCAAGTGTATTTGATTTCCCAAATTGTTGTCCAAGACCCCTAGAAATCAGCTAGCTATTTCCCAAGATAAACTACACAAAGATCCAAGGTGAACTCCTTATATGAATTTGGATAACACCTTTTCTACACCAAAGAAACAATCAGGTTGACTTACCTATTATACTAACCAATCCCTCACCTCTATTTCCGGAGGTTGTACAAGTCTTGAAACACATAGGAGCTTTGGACCTAGTTTATATGAATCGAGTTTATGAAAACATTAATTGTATAACAAATTGTAAATCTTCTAATAATATTAAATTTTCATTTAGTACCATGAGCTATTGAACAATCAGCACTACGTGGCACCTCGATGCTTCCGCCATCGGTTTGGGTGTTACACCAAGTCTGCACCCTTCTTGCCAATCAGGGAAACTGACAAATTGGAGAAGTTAGCAAGGATGTACATTAAGGAGAGTGAACGGATGATTCAGACGCTTGAGGACATGCTCCGTGCCTGCGTTATTGATTTTGGTGGAAACTGGGATATACATTTGTCATTAGTAGAGTTCTCCTACAATAACAGCTACCACACTAGCATCAAGGCCACCCCGTTTGAGGCCTTATACCGACGCAAGTTGGAGACAAACACCTGACTGTACCCAAGCTGATTCAGGAGATGACAGACAAGATCTTGCAGATTCGAGATCGTTTGAAAGCCACTCGTGACCGACAGAAGAGCTATGCAAATCAGAGGCGCAAGCCGCTTGAGTTTCGGGTTGGTGACAAGATTTTATTGAAATTCGCACCTTGGGAATGTGTACCATGTTTTGGTAAACGTGGCAAGCTCAACCCTCGCTATATAGGCCCCTTTGAGATCCTCGCCAGGATTGGTCCCGTGGCCTACGAGCTTAAGTTACAAGAGGAACTCAGCAGTGTTCACGACACTTTCCATGTATCAAACCTTAAGAAGTGTCTATCCGATGAGTCATTGATCATTCCTCCCGAGGAAATTAACATTGATGAACGACTCCACTTCATTGAGGAGCCAATTGAGGTGACAGATTAAAAAGTCCAGAAGTTGAGACGAAGCCGTATCAAACTTGTGAAAGTCAGATGGAATTCAAATCGCGGACCCAAATTCACTTGGGAACGTGAAGACCAGGTGAGGCACAAATACCCAACTCTTTTTACCGAAGAACCTACAGCCAAGGACTCGGCTCAATTTCGCAGACGAAATTCCAAAAACAAGGGGAGAATGTGACACCCGCCAAATTCCTAGGTTAAGATCCGTACACACTCTCACCATTTTATTATTTCCAGTCATGCATTAAAAATATAACAGTAAACATGCCACCCCGAGTCCAGTGAGACCCAGGATAGTTCAGGATCCATTACATTTACTCGTTACTCATGCAGCACCTGACTCACACACAAAACAACTGACAATGACAGGCAGGGCAAATCACAGGCCCAACAGGGGGAGCATTCAAGTGTCCAATTACAACGCACCAGTAAAACCAAAATGCCCGAAATTATACCTAATTTGGGAAATTATTCCATTCTATAGTCAACGTGAACAAATCCTAAGGCATTTGTTGATGTTTGGCATAAAATCAATGGAACCATCTCGCATTATATAAACATAAGTGGAAAACTCTCCAACAAAACATGTTTATAGATAAACTAACATATGGTATTGGTGACATGTTAATATTATAGAGTTAGACTATAGATATCTATGTGAACACACACAAATCGACCTCAATGCAAGATCACTAGATGTTTTTCATAAACATATCATGTACACATAATCATGAACACAAATTGGCCCATATTCACACACAAACATAACCAAGACCAAATATACCATATATGTTGTGTGTAGGTTTGATTAACATATAAATTGAGCAAAATTACTATATATCTCTTACACATATATGTATATATGTCCATGACATACACACACACATGTTAGTGATTAGAACAATCCAAAGCATACATAAACACACACATACACACAAACACGACATATGCATACATAATCATCACATACACACATCCACATCACATCACACCAATTCATACCATACACTAACATGGACCTATGGCCACCCTACCAAGCTAATCTTACACATGTTTATTATCAAAAAACTTCCCTAACCCTCCCCATGTTTTGTCCAAGGGCCGACCTACACAAAAAAACATAAAAAATCTTGCACATGATCACAAGTTCCCATGATATTCACCAACATTTCATTCAACACTCTTGTATCACCAACCCAAGTGTATTTAACTTCCTAATTGTTATCCAAGACCCCTAGAAATCGGCTAGCTACTTCCCAAGACAAACTACACAAGGATCTAAGGTCAACTCCTTATTTCAATTTGGATAAGACCTTTTCCACATCAAAGAAACAAGCATGTTGACTTACCTATTATACTAACCAATCCTTCACTTCTCTTTCCCTCTCTCGTGTGTATATAAGTCAGCCCCAACAGCTATAACCATCACCACAACACTACCTTTAACCACTACAAACCTTCCTTCCCTTTTGTTTACCTTCGGCCAAGCCATAATCGAGCCCAAGAGGGTTGTTTCGATCGAGCAACACCACCATCCACTAGCCACAAGCATTGATCAAGTTTTTGGGAAGCGACATTGTGAAGGGAACCATCGCATCTTTTGCTTGATATTTCGACCATACATGAAGACCACCCAAACATATACCATCGAATACACTTGCACACACGAGTAGAACACATAAATATGGGTTAAACACTCGAGTTTTACTTTAACGTTTCGGATATATACATACACACATACATTCATACACACAAAACATATACATACCATAGGAGGCACATTCGAACGTGTACATACCCACACACACATACGAGTGTGTGCGTGTATGTATAAGGCCGAGAACAAGTGACTATACCACGATTTATAACATAAACCATAACTTGTTTGTTAAAGACAACCTTGGAAACATGCGTTAATGTGACCAGAAACATGTCTTAATTAGCCTTAACACTGGAATTTTTCTTAGAACACATGTTAATTGTCGAATTTCATGTGTTAGCAAAGGTAAATGCTTATATGTGTTATTTTGGATACAAATAATCAACACACCTATAACACATGGTAACTCATGGGAATCCAAGACAACTATTTTGCCACTCTAGGCTAACCATGATTATAATAATAACAAAAACGAGCTTTTTCTAACACATAGAGTATGTGACCTATGTGAATCACAGTACAGAAATACACAGTCCCTAGTTATACAAGTTGGGTGGACAAATGCATGATAACTAGTACAACACATAGATTTAAGTTGCCCTTATTTGAATCTAGGGCACTTTTGTTCTGACATTCCCGCATCAGACTCTTTCAGTTGTAGCATTCAGACATCAGGTGAGTTCCCACGGCCCCGTTGTACTGTTCTCATACTTTTTTTGGAGAAAAACATGAGTACAAGTTCAATTACATTTTTGACTATTATGTGAGCATGAGATATAAAGGTTCAAAGTACTCATAAGCCCTCGTGTTATACATTTTACTATAATCATTAGCTATGGACTTAGCCATGAACACCGGAATGGATCTATTGGGTTGACACGCCACTCTTGGTTAGTCGCTCTCACCGGATGACAGATATCAAAAGAGTGATTGTATTTCACTTTACATTCATAGTCTTTATAGTACAAAGGGAGAGGCACAACATTCGTCAAGGTTTTGTTACAGGCTCATGACAGTCACATAATGATTATTGTCATAGCTAGGTAATGATCTAGTCACCCATGGTATACATAGAACTAAAAAACCCGTGACCTCACCAACTTTATTGTTGACATATTTCAATTGCATGTTTTTCAGGCAATTAGTTGAGCTACATGGAACTTGGAGTCAAGCACGAGCATCTTGGGGATATCGTGAACCTTATTTTCAATAAATGATCTTAGACAATGATATTTAATTATGCTTCTTAAGACAATGTTATGATGGTTTTTGCTAAACTATGACGTCTTTTAATATATCTCTTATTTTATGAAATTTATGCTTCCGTGACTTGTGTTCTTGAAAACCTTTCAAAGTTACATCTTGTGTTTCCGCCTTGGCGGGGTGTGACACACTGGATCATAGTCTTACCGATGATGTTGTTCATATGGGTTCTTTGAATCGTAAGGTTGAAGTTGCTGGTGAAAGTTCTGGGGACAAGCGTAAGCGATCTGGTTCCAAGAAGGGTAAGAACTTCTCTCGTAAGCGCCAAGATTTTGTGAAGGTTTTTGTTGCCACCACTGTTGCGGAGCCCAAAAAGAAATACAATGGGCCCTACCCTTATTGCTGAAAATGTATACCATCATGATGGTACCTGCGAGAGTATTTTGTGTCAGAACTGCAACCGTAATGGTCACCAAACTGATAACTGCAAAGACAAAGCTACCAACACTCCCCATGCCAAGAATGAATGTTTTGAATGTGGTGCTACCGGTCCTTTCCACAAAGACTGCCCGGAGGCTAAGGATCAAGCTCGTGGTCAAGCATTTGTGCTTGGAGCCAATGAAGCACGCGATAATACCAATGTGGTTAATAGTATGTTTCTCCTTAATAACCATTATGCTTCAGTACTTTTTTATTCAGGCGCTGATTTTAGCTTCGTGTCAACCGACTTTAAGAAATCCCTTGGATTAGAATCAAGTAAGTTGGATATACACTACACCATAGAACTGCCCAATGGTAAGTTACTTTTGTATGAAGAAGTTGTTAAGGATTGTGTTTCGGGTCTCGGTGATCGTACGTTTAGCATTGATCTACTGCCTATGCAGTTGGGTAGTTTCGATATTGTCATTCGCATGGATTGGTTATCCAAGAATCATGCGGATATTTTCTGTCACAAGAAGTTGGTTCATAACCCCTTGTCCAATGTGAAACCCTCTCAGTTCGAGGTAATCGTGGTGGATCTACTCTTCGAGTCATATCTTGCATCAAGGCTTAGAAATGTTTAAGGGTTGCGTCGCGTTCCTGACACACATCGTTGAACAAAAGGCTAAAGATTGGAAACTCGAGGATTTTCCGGTAGTGCGATACTATCCTGAAGTTTTCCCCGAAGACTTGCCTGGGCTGCCACCGCCACGACAAGTCGAGTTTCGCATTGACCTAGTCCCAGGAGTTGCCCTAGTAGCTCATACTCCGTATTGTTTGGCACCATCTGAGATGCAAGAGTTATCTAACCGGCTTCAGGAATTGTTAGACAAAGGTTTCATTCGTCTGAGTTTTCCTCCGTAGGGAGCACCAGTTTTGTTTGGGAAGAAGAAGGACGGTAGTTTTCGCATGTACATCGATTATCGAGAGTTAAACAAGTTGACTATCAAGAACAAGTACCCACTACCAAGGATTGACGACTTGTTTGATCAATTGCAAGGTTCCAGCTACTATTCAAAGATCGATATGCGTTCGGGGTATCATCAGTTACGAACCCAAGAGGACGACATACCAAAGATTGCTTTCAGGACTCAATATGGACATTATGAATTTCTGGTTATGCCTTTCGGTTTGACGAACGCACTAGCTATTTTCATGGATCTTATGAATCACGTCTACAAGCCCTACTTGGACAACTTTGTTATTGTTTTCATTAATGACACCTTGATATACTCGCGAACAAATGACGAGCACAAACATCATCTTAACTTGATACTAGAATTGCTCAAGAATGAGAAATTATTTTCCAAGTTCTCAAAATGTGATTTTGGATTCGATAAGTTCATTTCCATGGTCATGTTATGAACGGGAAGGGCATTCAGGTCGACCCTACCAAGATTGAAGTGATCAAATATTGGGATGTACCCAAAACCCTAAACGAACTTCGACAATTTTTAGGTCTAGCTGGATATTACCGTCGGTTCATCGAGAATTTCCATAATATTGTCCAATCGCTTACAGTCTTGACACAAAAAGATAAAAAGTTTGATTGGGGAGTCAAGCAAGAAGACACGTTCTAGGTTTTGAGGAACCGATTTTATAGTGCTCCGATTATCTCTCTTCCTGAAGGTACTGATGATTTTGTGGTTTACTGCGATGCATTACATCAAGGTCTTGGATGTGTACTCATGCAGAGGAACAAGGTTATCGCCTACGGTTCTTGTCAACTCAAGGTCCACGAGAAGAACTACACCACACATGACTTGGAGTTAGATGTGGTAATATTTGCCCTCAAGATCTGTAGGCACTATCTCTATGGTACCAGGTGCACCATCATCACCGATCACAAGAGCATGCAACACATCTTCAACCAGAAGGATCTGAACATGAGGCAACGTAGATGGTTTGAGTTGCTAAACTTCTATGATTGTGAGATTAAATACCATCCGGGAACGGCCAACGTTGTAGTGGACGCCCTGAGCGGGAAGGAACGAGTCAAAACTAGGCGTGTACGCGCGCTATGTTTAATCATTCACACAACTCTCACTACTCATATTCGCGAAGCTCAACAGGAAGCTCTTAAGGGCGAGAAGCTGAAGGATGAGTCTTTATTCAAGATGGTTGATCTTTTAGAACTAAGATCTGACGGTATGGTGTATTTTTGCGAATCTGATCTGGGTACCACGTTTTGGAGGATTACGCGATTTAGTTCTTGAGGAGGCTCACAAGTCTAAGTACTCGGTTCATTCTTGAGCCAACAAGATGTACAAGGACGTGAAGCAATTCTACTGGTGGCCTAACCTTAAGGGAGAAATAATAACATATGTCAATCGATGCCTTACCTATTCGAAGGTTAAAGCCGAGTACTAGAAGCCACCCAGTCTACTTCAGCAACCCGAAATGCCCGTTTGGAAATGGGAACAGATCTCTATGGATTTCATCACCAAGCTACCTAAGACGTCCAGTGGTCATGAAACGATTTGGGTAATTGTTGACTGATTGATCAAGTCCGCACATTTCCTACCGATCAAGGAAACTGACAAGTTGGAGAAACTTGCCAAGCTGTATATCAAGGAGATTGTGACTAGGCATGGTGTGCCTGTCTCAATCATTTCCATCCGTTACAGCCAATTCACTTCCCCATTCGCACGATGATCAACCCATTCGTACACTTAACTGTGTGAATGGTTCCAGAGTACAAATATATCTCTTTGCCTCATTCTCTTAATTTCACAACCCAGTTTGTCACCAAGTGCTCTCTCTAAAAGCCCACCTGTAGAAACAAGTTTTTGCCCTTATTTCTTAGATCCTAAAGCTAAAACAAGTTTTATATCAATATCAAGTGAAGATTCAAGGTGTGTTAATAATCATCTAAACCCTTTTCAATACATTTTTATACATTTTTGACAACCCCTAGTTGTCCAGATCTGATTTCAAAGTTTTTTTTTTCTTAAATAAAACCCTTTCTAACAGCTTTGTAAACTAGATATAGACCTAAACATTGGATTTCTTCATAAAAAAAAACCTATGTTTAAATGATGTTGGTGACCATATCTTTGGGGTTTATGTTTTATGTGTGATTAAATGATGTTTGAATGTTGTTGAGATGATTGTGGGTTGTTTAGGAGCATGGTTAGGGATTGTATGTGTGATTATTGAATGTTTTATGAACTTTTACCTATTTTGGGGGTTTATGTTAGAAGTCTAGGGTTTGAAACATGAATATGACGATGACAATATGATTAGGGATTCATTTAGGAAGCTTAATATGTGATTAATAATCTAGAAATGATGTTGTTTGGATACTTTTCATTTTGGGTAAATTCCTCATGCAATTGATGTGACATCTCCATAATTTGCTATTTTGGGTAATATGTGATTTGATGTGTGAAACGGACATGTTAATGACTGAATCAAGTGTAGAAATATGTGGTTAGGGTAGATAAGGGTGACTGCACTGTTTGGTTGCATTTCATGAAGTTTTCGATTAGGTTTGAAGGGTTTATATTCATCAAAATTGCTTAACAATTGTGCAGGTACAAATGAATACCCATTCGCATAGTCGACCATGCGAATGGGTGGAAAACCTTCCCATTCGAATGATAAACCGTCCGAATGAAGGAAACCAGAACCCATTCGTACCACACTAACCCATTCTAAACAAAGGTCCATTATGTTGATGAGAATGACTAAATTAAAAACCCATTCACATAGATAAAGTCTGCGTATGAGATCGAAAAAGTCTCATTCGCACGAACATAGAAAATTGTGAATCTTTGATATAAGCTAAGTGTTTTACATGCTTACTTATGTGTAAACTGTATATACTTGCTGACCTGATATAACGGGTCACTAACGGGATGTCGAGTCTTGTGTGATCGTGTAAAACATTCAAAAATGTTTTCAAAGATACATAGTCATGGTCTGGACAATCGGGGACTAGTCAACCTACGGGTTATTAGTCAACACGCTTATAGACATTTTATGATAGGTCACCGGTATTAGGGACCATCATCACACGTGGTTAACCTATTTTTGAAGAAACGCAACCTAAGGTATGTTTTCACATCCCCACTTTTACATATTTTCTCATGGGGGAGAAACATGCTACACATTTTGGTTACTTAAAGGTCATGTTTTACTATTGTTATCATTTGTTTACTATGCAGCTCATCTAAATCCCAAGGAAATTACTAATACGGGTAAGTAGTGGGGAAATGTGGATAGATTTATTGGCCTTGAAAAACCCCACCTGGGTCGACTGGAGGTCAGACGGGTGCATATTGTCTCGAACACACGAGGCCTACCGAGGATGACGATAGTCCAAGGGTACACATTATGGAACAACACAGTCAGCAATGGTTTCAACCGCAGTATTAACATACTTAACGTCTAGCTAACGTTCATATAACATAGTAATAACGGATATGATCTTTCATACTTATGGAAACGTTTTATAAAAACCTGTGAACTCACCAGCATATTATGTTGACACTTTTAGCATGTTTTCTCAAGTCGCTAAGGTAGCAGGCACAGAGTAGGCGCACGAAGTCTCATGGCGTTTAGGATTTATGTGCATGACATTTTAACATCTTTTAAACTAATATTTTTACTATTTTGGGGATTGTAAACTTATTATGCTTCCGTTGTATTTGGTTATTACTTTTAAACTGCATGGTTTGTTACGTATCTTTTACATACAGTTGTCGTTTGTTGTGACTGTGACTTAGATCCTAGTATGTCACGTGCCTCGCGGTAAAACCCCGCAAGTGAAATTCGAGGGTGTGACAAAATCATCCTTGTTTTTTCTTTTTAACTTTCGTACACGGTGCGTGTACTACTATTTCCCAAAAATGTAGAAATAGTGTAGCGTTATTATTTTATTTATTTTCGTATGAGGCCAAAGTGATATGAGTTTTTGTTTGTGGTGGATGCTGTCACACCCTCAAAATCCACTTGCGGAGTTTTACCGCGAGGCGCATGACAAACCAGGATCCAAACCAACGATCACAATAAACAAGTCTAAATGTAATTAATGCAATACCAAAACATAGTTTTAAAATCCCGTTTACAGCGGAAGCTTATTCAAAATAAAGTTCAACATAAATAACCAAAGTTCAGTGTTTATGAAATCATGCAACTCTATCTAGACGCCGTGCAGACGCGTGCGCCCTAGTTCCATTGTGCTACCTTAGCGACCTGAGAAAACATGTAAAAGTTTACGTCAGCACAAAAATGCTGGTGAGTTTACAGGTTTTGTATCCAAGTACCAAGTCCACCTGTCCATACTATAACAAATAGAAAACCAGTATACGCTAGCTAGGCGTACGTTTTGTTACTACCACGATTGGAAAACCATTACTAACTCGAATACCAAAAGTATGCCCGATGTATGTTCCTGCTGTTCCTGTTGTTCCTGTTTGAGACAATATGCACCCGCCGACCCTCCAAGTCGACGAGCGGGGTTGGTCACTCCCAATAGCGCTATTCACATTTCCCCGTTGTGCAAACCCGCACATTCATGGTTCCCCCCGGGACTTCCAAAGATCGTGTAGTATACGTTAGAACCCATAGTATGACAGTGGTTACCAAATAGTTGTTTTAACACATGTTTTCTCCCCCGAAAACGTAAAACCAGTTAAAAGAGGGGCCGTAAACTCACCTTAAGTTGCTTTACTCCTAATCCCGAGTAAACTCAGCTGCTATGTTAGTCCCGTACAGTGGCGACCTAACATACGACAGTTACAAGTACTTAGACTAATAACCCGCAGGTTAATTAGTCCCTAGATGTCCAGACCATAACCAAGTTTGTTTGAAAACACCGTGACTGTTTAACCGACCCAAAGTACAAGACTCGACATCCCATTGGTGACCCGAGACTCCCCGTGTTATGTTTACGCTCCAAAACATACAATAACGCAAGTATACTTAACATACGTTAACACACAACAAGTTATAGCACATAGTTCACGTATCACCGAAATACATCCAAATATATGTTACCAAGTTATTAGACATGTTACGGGGTTCCTAGCATGTTACTACATGTTAAATCGGGTCTCGGAATGCTAATTTACACTTACAGCAGCAGTACACGCGATTAGGAAAAGTCAACTAGTGATTAGGAAAGTCAACTAGTGATTAGACATCCTATTCGCCCCTGTTATAGGCGAATAGGGGCTATTCCCCTTTACTTCATGCGATTAGGGGCTATTCCCCTGAACTTACTAGTGATTAGGGCTATTCGCATGAACTTACTAGTGATTAGGGCCACTCGCATGAACTTACTAGTGATTAGGCTTCTACTCGCCTATTTATTGGCGAATAGCCTTGTAATCGCATGAGTTATAGGCGATTAGCATTGCTACTCGCCTGTAACCATGCTGTTCTGGTTTTTCGCGCGTTAAACGCTCCAAATCAGTTCCAGAACGTGTGTAACTACCCAATATCATCCCAAACACTATCCTAAACATGTTTAACCCAAAACCCTTCGTTCAACCTCGTATAATCAGTCCTGCATGCAACCCAAAACAATCCAAACACTATTCACATAGCATGTAACATCAATTAACGCATGTAATCATAACCCTATTATCCGATTACTGAGTTTTCTATCATCATACTAACAATATTAATTCTGACCTAGCATGATAATACATCAAAACATCATCAAGATCCATAAAAATCCTATCTTTCTAATCATACATACCCATAACGCATGTTAATTAGTTATAATCCGTTTAACAACCCTTATTGACGATTTTCAGAAAGCTTTTTCGTTTATGAACAGGTCTGGACCATTAGGGATTTATTAAAAACGTTTACAAAGTGTTATGGATGAGAATCAAACCTTGGAATTGTAAAAGAATGATGGTTAGACCTTGAAACCTTGTGTTTTTGATCAAAATCGCCTTCCAGAGGTTGTTTAGGTGTTTGGGGCGGTTATGGGACGACTAGGGTTGATATTAGGGAGTTTAGGAGGTTAAGTATTGTATTTATAGGCGTTCCTAGTCGTTCCAGCACGTTACATGCGATTGTGCAGCAGTTCAGGCGATTAGGGCTTGTAATCGCCTGAAAGTTCTAGTGATTAGGGGCCTACTCGCCCTTAACTCACACGAGTAGGGCCTAATCGCCCTTATGGGCTCCCTACTCGCCTCCCCTATAGGGGAGTAGACCTCCTACTCGCCTATAGGGTTTGGCCTTGTGTGTTTTGCGCGTTAAACCCCGTTTTAACATATGTTAATGCATATTCATGTACCGACAAGTCACATAATGATTGTAAACACATAACACAAGTAAATACACATATTTACACTCGTTCACCAATTCCCGGGACTCGAGACTCGTACGTTCCGTATGCCCTGACGATCCTACAAATCGTCACCGTTTGTACACTTGGCTAAGGACCGACATCTACCGAACCTCTAGACCAACATCCAATGATCTTCTAGACTAACCAATAGTTCCCGAACCATATCCCGACTTAACTAACCCAGTTAAGTACAATATACGCGTGACTCGCTAAGGTAGACTTTCATCTAGACAACGTTGTTAACCAGAATTTGCCAGGTGTCACATCATCCCCTCGTTAAAAGAATTTTCGTCCCGAAAATTTGTACAAGTACAGAAAGAACAAAAGAAATAACGAAGGAAACAAGCAAAAGGTAGAAACCAAAAGAGAGAGATTTACCCGAGTTGTCACATCATCCCCACGTTAAAAGGAATCTCGACCCGAGATTCATTCAGCTGCCGAAGAGACATGCCTCGACTCGAACGCTTCCTTAGGAAAGAGATGAGGATACTTAGACTTCATCTGATCCTCCCGTTCCCATGTATATTCCGGTCCCCGGTTCGAGTTCCACCGAACCTTAACGATACGAATCTTGCTGTGACGTAGGCTACGAATCTTGTAATCGAGGATCTCCACAGGTTCTTCCACAATCCGAAGACGATCATCAACCTTGATCTCTTCTAGTGGAACGATGAGAGACTCGTCAGCCAGACACTTCTTCAAGTTTGACACGTGAAAGACGTTGTGTACGTTACCGAGCTCCGTCGGTAGATCAAGTTGATATGCCACCGGCCCAATCCGTTCCAGGATCGTAAATGGGCCGACATATCGTGGATTGAGTTTGCCACGCTTCCCAAAGCGTATGACGCCCTTCCACGGTGAGACCTTTAGAAGTACCTTGTCATTGACTTGGAACTCCAGTGGTTTGCGACGCTGATCAGCATAACTCTTTTGCCGGTCCCGTGCCGCCGCCAACCGATTACGAATCTGTACGATCTTTTCCGAAGTTTCGTACACTAGCTCAGGCCCAGTGAGTTGACTCTCACCCACTTCAGCCCAACAAAGAGGAGAACGGCATTTCCGTCCGTACAGTGCTTCGAACGGAGCAGCCTTGATGCTCGTGTGATAACTGTTATTGTACGAGAATTCTACTAACGGTAGATGAGCTTCCCAACCCTTGCCAAAATCGATCACACATGCCCGCAGCATGTCTTCTAATGTTTGAATCGTACGCTCACTCTGACCGTCAGTCTGTGGATGGTAAGCCGTACTCATGTCTAGTTTGGTACCCAAAGCCTTGTGCAAAGACTTCCAGAAGTGAGAAGTAAAATGGGAGTCACGATCCGAGATAATAGAAACAGGTACCCCGTGCTTAGAAACAACTTCTTTCAAGTAGAGACGAGCCAAACGATCCATGGTGTCGGTCTCCTTAATAGCAAGAAAATGGGCTGATTTCGTCAATCGATCGACAATCACCCATATCTTGTCGTTCCCGCTTGGTGACTTAGGAAGTTGTGTGACAAAATCCATAGTAATCCGTTCCCATTTCCATTCCGGAATTTCAGGTTGTTGCAGGAGACCCGACGGTTTCTGGTATTCCACCTTGACCTTAGCACAAGTCAAGCATTTGCTCACGTATGAGGCTATGTCCGACCTCATGTTTGGCCACCAGTAAAGCACCTTCAGATCCTGGTACATCTTATCCGAACCAGGATGAATAGAATACCGGGACTTATGAGCCTCATCAAGAACAAGCTCCCGTAGTCCCCCGAATAAAGGAACCCATATGCGTTCTGCGAAATAGTGCAGGCCATCAGGCCTTCGCTCTAGGTGCTTGTCGGCACCGTGCATGGTTTCAGCTTTAAGGTTTTCCTCCTTCAAAGCTTCCAATTGGGCAGAACGGAGTTGATCAGGTAACGACGAATGGATAGTGAGCTGCAACGCCCGAACGCGACGAGGTTTAGAAGATTCCTTCCTGCTCAAGGCGTCTGCTACAACATTCGCCTTGCCAGGATGGTACTTAATAGCACAATCATAATCGTTCAAAAGTTCAATCCAGCGACGCTGTCGTATGTTCAAGTGTTGTTGGTCGAAAATGTGTTGGAGACTCTTGTGATCGGTGTAGATGGTGCATTTGGTACCGTACAAGTAATGTCTCCAAATTTTCAACGCGAATACCACAGCACCCAACTCCAAGTCATGAGTTGTGTAGTTCTTCTCGTGCACCTTAAGTTGACGAGAAGCATACGCAATCACTTTCTCGCGTTGCATCAACACACAACCGAGTCCATGAATGGAAGCATCACAGTAAACAACAAAATCGTCAGGACCCTCAGGTAAAGACAAAATAGGAGCAGAACACAGTTTAGACTTTAGTTCCTCAAACGCGGACTCTTGTGATTCACCCCAGTCGAACTTCCTATCCTTCTGAGTGAGAGTGGTGAGGGGTTGAGCAATCTTCGAGAACCCCTGAATGAAACGACGATAATAGCCCGCAAGGCCTAGGAATTGCCGCACCTCAGTTGGCGTCTTTGGTGCTCCCCAGTCCTTGATCGCTTCGATTTTTGCTGGATCGACATGAATTCCTAGTTCATTAACCACATGTCCTAGGAATTGAACTTCGCGTAACCAAAAGTCACACTTTGAGAACTTGGCGTAAAGTTGTTCTCGTCGCAAGAGTTCCAAAACTAACCGCAGATGTTCCCCGTGTTCGGTCTCGTTCTTGGAGTAGATCAGAATGTCATCAATAAACACAATGACAAACTTGTCCAGATACGGTTTACAGACGCGGTTCATCAAGTCCATGAAAACCGCCGGTGCGTTCGTGAGACCGAAAGGCATGACCAAGAATTCGAAATGGCCATAACGTGTTCGAAAAGCAGTCTTTGCAACGTCAGCCTCCCTGACGCGCAGCTGGTGATAACCGGACCTCAAGTCGATCTTGGAATAATAACTAGAACCCTGGAGCTGGTCGAATAGATCATCGATACGTGGAAGAGGATAACGGTTCTTGACGGTCAATTTGTTCAGTTCTCTGTAGTCTACGCATAATCGGAAACTCCCATCCTTCTTCTTAACAAATAAAATCGGGGCTCCCCAAGGGGAAGAACTTGGCCGGATGAAACCCTTATCCAAGAGTTCCTGTAACTGGCTAGACAATTCCTGCATCTCGGGAGGTGCAAGACGGTAGGGGGCCCGAGCAATAGGAGCAGCCCCTGGTACGAGATCAATACCGAACTCGACTTGACGATGAGGAGGAAGACCAGATAAATCATCGGGAAAAACATCAAGAAATTCGCGTACCACCGGAATGTCGTCAATCTTCTTCTCATCACTGGAGGAAACAGATAAAAGCGCCAATACGGCTGGATAACCCTTTCGAAGACACTTAAGGGCTTTCATGCTAGAGATGATGTTTAGCGAAACACCACCCTTGATACCGTACACAGAAAGAAATTCCCCATCAGGGAGAGGAATCCGAATAACCTTATCGTAACAGACGATCTCCGCGCGATACAAAGATAACCAATCCATTCCTACCACAACGTCAAAACTACCCAATGGTACCGGCATAAGGTCGATGGGAAACGTTATACCCGACAATTCTAATTGACACTCCCGAAGAACACTAGTAGCTTCAATCGTTTTACCGTCAGCCAATTCAATAATATACTTGGTTTCTAATGGTACGGGTGCTACATCTAGCAGTCGACTAACATCTTTGGATACAAAACTCTTGTCGGCACCAGAATCAAATAACACGCTAACAGAATGATTATTGAGAAGAAACGTACCGGTGACTGTATCAGGGTCCTGCCTAGCCTCAGCAGCTCCAATGACGAAGGCACGTGCATTTCTGCCACCGCCCCCGTTGTTACCATTCCCGTTGTTCCCACCCTGTTTCAGTTTTGGGCAATCCTTCTTGTAATGCCCAGTGTCACCACAGTTGTAGCATCCCTGTTTCCCTGTAGTCCCCTGAGTAGTCGGAGCTGAACTGTTAGTCGGAGTCTGAGTCGATGGAAGTGTAACCCGACAATCTTTAGCATAGTGGCCTGTTCGCTGGCAGCGGTGACAACGGTTACTGTCGCAGTTCCCTTGGTGATGGCGTCCACACTTGTTGCATTTGGGCAGTTTCCCCGCATAACCACCCTGCTTGTTACCCGACGACGATGAACCCCCACTATCAAACTTTTTACCCTGCTGTGCAGACCCAGACCCTTTCCCGTCATTTTCCCACTTGCGCTTATTGTTCTCTGGAGCCTTAGCAGTCGAACCTTTCGCCGGCAAAATTCCCTCATTCACCTTTAAGTTAGTCATCCTATGTGCCGATCGAACTACCTCCGCATAAGTAGGATGATTTCCAGCAGCCACTAACCCTGCAATTTCCGGTACCAACCCTGAGACATAATGTTCAATCTTACGATACTCTGGCACGTGCAAATCGGGACATAGCACTGCCAACTCATTCCTCCTAACCGTATACTTCTCGATTTCCGACCCAGTCATCTTGAGGTTCCACACCTCATGCTCCAGCTTCTGTACCTCTTCTCTCGGGCAATACTCCCGCTTCAGCAACTGCACAAAGTTCTCCCATGGCATAGCATATGCCTCCCCAATACCCATGTTCTGGGTAATACCATTCCACCAAGTCAATGCCACGTCCTGAAATAACGCAGCCGAATACTTCACCCGATCTTCTGGAAGACAGTTACACATCAGGAATACCGACTCCACTTTCTCCAACCACCTAAGCAAACTGACCGCACCCTCGGTGCCAGAGAATTCCTGGGGCTTGCAGTCCCGGAACATCTTATAGGTGCACATGGGTGGGGGTGGGTCAACAGGACCACCTGAAATGAAACGTATGAGAAACCACGAAATACGTAAACAAGGCTCACCAATGAGGCAAAGAAAATGGATAAAACAACTTACCACCACCGTTGTGCCCTAACTGAAAGGCAGCCTGGAGCAAGTTGTTCAGATCAGCCTGTGACAGGTTAATACCTCCACCACGACCACCAGCACCACCACGACCACCACCACGTCCACCATTGCGACCACCTCCTCGTCCTCCACGCACTCCAGACATGATTCTGGCAGAAAGAACGAGAAAATTTAGTTTCGCAGTTAAAGATAACTACTAATGTTCACAAGATTAAAGCCAGATCCAATCCAGGACTATCCCCTCAAACCCAGAGCTCACTAGGGCTTCCATGCATTTCGTTTTATAACTTTGTGTGCACCCAAAATGATAAAACGCTCTACATGGTCCTCCAAGTGTTCTCCTAGTTCAAAGATCAAATCACCGAACATAGACTCTTAGCTACACACCGTAATACTACGGTAGTTCATGACAAGTGTTTCTATTGGAGTGCGAAAGGGAGATGTCCGAGCCTTGGACAAATCTCAAGAACACACGAGTTACTCCAACAGACCACACTGCCTAGAAAACAGGTAACCCAACCTATGATAGAACGGATGATGTAACGTAGAAAGACCAACGATTTAGAGACACCCTAACAAGACCATACGTAAACCACTATAACGTTTAGTACCATGTGATCGTCTAGTGTGTGCGACTCGGCTATAGACTAGACTCTACATGCAGTCCTAGTTCACTATAACCATTGGCTCTGATACCAATCTGTCACACCCTCAAAATCCACTTGCGGAGTTTTACCGCGAGGCGCATGACAAACCAGGATCCAAACCAACGATCACAATAAACAAGTCTAAATGTAATTAATGCAATACCAAAACATAGTTTTAAAATCCCGTTTACAGCGGAAGCTTATTCAAAATAAAGTTCAACATAAATAACCAAAGTTCAGTGTTTATGAAATCATGCAACTCTATCTAGACGCCGTGCAGACGCGTGCGCCCTAGTTCCATTGTGCTACCTTAGCGACCTGAGAAAACATGTAAAAGTTTACGTCAGCACAAAAATGCTGGTGAGTTTACAGGTTTTGTATCCAAGTACCAAGTCCACCTGTCCATACTATAACAAATAGAAAACCAGTATACGCTAGCTAGGCGTACGTTTTGTTACTACCACGATTGGAAAACCATTACTAACTCGAATACCAAAAGTATGCCCGATGTATGTTCCTGCTGTTCCTGTTGTTCCTGTTTGAGACAATATGCACCCGCCGACCCTCCAAGTCGACGAGCGGGGTTGGTCACTCCCAATAGCGCTATTCACATTTCCCCGTTGTGCAAACCCGCACATTCATGGTTCCCCCCGGGACTTCCAAAGATCGTGTAGTATACGTTAGAACCCATAGTATGACAGTGGTTACCAAATAGTTGTTTTAACACATGTTTTCTCCCCCGAAAACGTAAAACCAGTTAAAAGAGGGGCCGTAAACTCACCTTAAGTTGCTTTACTCCTAATCCCGAGTAAACTCAGCTGCTATGTTAGTCCCGTACAGTGGCGACCTAACATACGACAGTTACAAGTACTTAGACTAATAACCCGCAGGTTAATTAGTCCCTAGATGTCCAGACCATAACCAAGTTTGTTTGAAAACACCGTGACTGTTTAACCGACCCAAAGTACAAGACTCGACATCCCATTGGTGACCCGAGACTCCCCGTGTTATGTTTACGCTCCAAAACATACAATAACGCAAGTATACTTAACATACGTTAACACACAACAAGTTATAGCACATAGTTCACGTATCACCGAAATACATCCAAATATATGTTACCAAGTTATTAGACATGTTACGGGGTTCCTAGCATGTTACTACATGTTAAATCGGGTCTCGGAATGCTAATTTACACTTACAGCAGCAGTACACGCGATTAGGAAAAGTCAACTAGTGATTAGGAAAGTCAACTAGTGATTAGACATCCTATTCGCCCCTGTTATAGGCGAATAGGGGCTATTCCCCTTTACTTCATGCGATTAGGGGCTATTCCCCTGAACTTACTAGTGATTAGGGCTATTCGCATGAACTTACTAGTGATTAGGGCCACTCGCATGAACTTACTAGTGATTAGGCTTCTACTCGCCTATTTATTGGCGAATAGCCTTGTAATCGCATGAGTTATAGGCGATTAGCATTGCTACTCGCCTGTAACCATGCTGTTCCGGTTTTTCGCGCGTTAAACGCTCCAAATCAGTTCCAGAACGTGTGTAACTACCCAATATCATCCCAAACACTATCCTAAACATGTTTAACCCAAAACCCTTCGTTCAACCTCGTATAATCAGTCCTGCATGCAACCCAAAACAATCCAAACACTATTCACATAGCATGTAACATCAATTAACGCATGTAATCATAACCCTATTATCCGATTACTGAGTTTTCTATCATCATACTAACAATATTAATTCTGACCTAGCATGATAATACATCAAAACATCATCAAGATCCATAAAAATCCTATCTTTCTAATCATACATACCCATAACGCATGTTAATTAGTTATAATCCGTTTAACAACCCTTATTGACGATTTTCAGAAAGCTTTTTCGTTTATGAACAGGTCTGGACCATTAGGGATTTATTAAAAACGTTTACAAAGTGTTATGGATGAGAATCAAACCTTGGAATTGTAAAAGAATGATGGTTAGACCTTGAAACCTTGTGTTTTTGATCAAAATCGCCTTCCAGAGGTTGTTTAGGTGTTTGGGGCGGTTATGGGACGACTAGGGTTGATATTAGGGAGTTTAGGAGGTTAAGTATTGTATTTATAGGCGTTCCTAGTCGTTCCAGCACGTTACATGCGATTGTGCAGCAGTTCAGGCGATTAGGGCTTGTAATCGCCTGAAAGTTCTAGTGATTAGGGGCCTACTCGCCCTTAACTCACACGAGTAGGGCCTAATCGCCCTTATGGGCTCCCTACTCGCCTCCCCTATAGGGGAGTAGACCTCCTACTCGCCTATAGGGTTTGGCCTTGTGTGTTTTGCGCGTTAAACCCCGTTTTAACATATGTTAATGCATATTCATGTACCGACAAGTCACATAATGATTGTAAACACATAACACAAGTAAATACACATATTTACACTCGTTCACCAATTCCCGGGACTCGAGACTCGTACGTTCCGTATGCCCTGACGATCCTACAAATCGTCACCGTTTGTACACTTGGCTAAGGACCGACATCTACCGAACCTCTAGACCAACATCCAATGATCTTCTAGACTAACCAATAGTTCCCGAACCATATCCCGACTTAACTAACCCAGTTAAGTACAATATACGCGTGACTCGCTAAGGTAGACTTTCATCTAGACAACGTTGTTAACCAGAATTTGCCAGGTGTCACAGATGCCACGTGACATACACTATCCTGTTTTATGATTTGTTTATAGGTGAATTTATAATAAATAGTTATCGTGAAAAGTTTCTTGGCCTACAAGTCACTGCACGTGATAGCGAATCTTCGGTTTTCTGGTTCGCCCATCATTTTTTGGGCAAAATGATAAATTTGCTGGCCATTGGGATGGAACCAAGTTTTGTTTGTTTTAAACCGTATGTGCTAACGAAACGATTACGACTATTCGTTTTTATAATTGTTGATCGATTTAAAAGGTTAAAATACTGTCAGTTGAGTCAACACACCTTTGTATGACTGTTGGTTTTAAATTTGAGATCCAAGTTTTAAATTGGAGCTCCAAATTCAAATTCAAATTTCAAATTTGATACCCCATTACACAACTATATAAAGGTATCGTGTGCATCTCTTTCTCCCAAATAATTTATAAATCTCTCAAATAATTTTTAAATCGTAACAGATGGTTCTCTCATATTTACGTTTAGGTCGAAGCACTCGAGCATCAGGTAAAATAATTCTAATATATGTTATCAATAAGACTAAAGTTTATCCATTTTGTTCTTCAATAACGTCAATGTTCTCCAATAACCTCAATATTTTGTCTGCTCCATTAGCAACCAGAGTGTTTACGTCGAAAAAGTTTTTGACTTTTGAAGATTCTTACAATCAAAGGAAAATATCAGTCTTGCCATTACGAACGGTTGTAGATTGGTAGGCTCAAACTCAAGAGGGTATGTCTTTCCGTTTTTAAGTTTATCTATTCGAGTGTTTAATACCTGTTCATTTTGTTTTCTGATCAACCATTTGTGTTTCTCCGTTAACAGATAGAGGCATTAGCTTAAGCAATGAAGTGTTTTTCCAGATGGCATTAGGAAAGACATTGATTGCGATTATGCTTTTACGCCACTATGCTTATCTTTTGAGGAAGTCGTCTACGTCTACTTCCGTTTTTGTGGTTCCCGCTGTTGTGCTTGTCAACAGGTATGTTTGTTAAATATGTTATATCTTTAATTTGTTATGAAGGCCTGTAGTCGAAGTCTAACTTTGAATCTTTTTTTTCTGTTCTGGTAGCAAGCAGAGTATGTAAGGAAGCACCTTAAGCATGTTGAGTATTCAAGGTTAATCTTTTGGATATTAATAATGCTTCTATACATACAACACACACCTTCAACCATTCCTGCCATGAAACAAACATATGTGTTGAAGACTCATGGGTGTATAAAGACATGTTATAATCAAAGTTGATTTTTATGTATTAGTAACATTAGTTTGTGGTTCCTGAAGAGTATTAAAAGATATATTAGATTTTTTTAGTGGTTATTTGTAATATGTGTTTACGGTCAAGACATGTTTGTAAATACCCTATTGTATAAATTCAAGTTGTATTCGATGACAGATGTTTTGTGAACTGTTGTTTAAGTTTTCAGAACATTGGATTACACTTATTGTCAAAGCATGTTTGTAAATCATCTATCGTATAAATTGAAGTTATATGTTAGTTTACAAAATGTCATCAATAGTGTTTGTAGCATTATTATTAATTAATTAATTAATTAAGTAATTGATTTATATAAGATATAACATTGTAAGCTTTAAGTGAAATTCTATTTGATGACAGCCGTTTTAACAACATTTCTTTACAAGTTTACAGTTGTTGTAAAACAGATCTTCCAATTATAATAATAAATAATGCATTTAAGCCCAAGTTTTGAATATTGAAGAGGGAACTTTAAGTCCTAAGTTTTGAATCTTTAGGAGGGAAAGTTTTAAACCATATAGGGAAGTGTGTTCAGAAATTTTAACATTAACAGGGTCGAGTTGCAAATAATAAGAGTTGTTGTAATAAGAGTTGTTGTATAAGATATAACATTACAAGTGAAATTCTATTTGAAGGCAGCTGTTTTAAAAACATATGTTGTTATTATTAACAATTGTTGTAAAACAGATCTTGTAATTGTAATAATAAATATTACATTTAAGCCTAAGTTTGAATATTCAAGAAGAACTTTTTAAATTACGATAGAGAAGTGTATTTACGATTCTAAACATTAGCTGTGTTGAGTGCCAAATAATAAGTTTTTTGAGACCAAATATTTTTATTATTATATTTTATTAATTAAATAATTAATTGATTTATATAAGAGAAAACATTGTATCATTATGTATATAGTTTGTTGTATTGTTCAATAATATTCAAGTTGATAGTTATATTTTATAAAAAAAACATTTTTCAAACCGGCTGGTTATTTTCTAAAAATTTTGTATTAGCGTCATTTCATTTTGATAATTAAATAATTTTAAAAATTATTTTAAAACTATCTTTAATAAGTAAGCCTTAAGTTTTGAATATTTAGGAGTGAAAGTTTTAAATCACATAGGGAAGCGTGTTTAGGAATTTTAACATTAACAGGGTGAAATTGCAAATAATAAGAGTTGTTTGAGCAAATATTGATATTGTTATTATTATTAATTAATTAATTAATTCATGTACCTGATATATTGCAAATTGTAATTGAAAATCTATTTTGATGAAAGTTGTTTTAACAACATTTGTTGGCAAATAAGGACAGTTTTGAAACCCTATTTTTATTGTTTACCTCTATGTTAGTTTACAAACTCTCATCAATAGTGTTTGTAGCATTATTAATTAATTAATTAATTGATTTATATAAGATATAACATTGTAAGCTTTAAGTGAAATTCTATTTGATAACAGCTGTTTTAACAACATCTATTGTTATTATTAATAGTTATTGTAAAACAGATCTTCCAATTATAATAATAAATAATATATTTAAGCCCAAGTTTTGAATATTGAACAAAGAACTTTTAAGTCCTAAGATTTGAATTTTTTGGAGGGAAAGTTTTAAATCACATAGGGAAGTGTGTTTAGCAATTTTAACATTAACAGGGTCGAGTTGCAAATAATAAGGGTTGTTGTAATAAGAGTTTTTGTATAAGATATAATATTGCAAGTGAAATTCTATTTGAAGGCAGCTGTTTTAACAACATCTGTTGTTATTATTAACAGTTGTTGTAAAACAGATCTTGCAATTGTAATAATAAATATTACATTTAAGCCCAAGTTTAAATATTCAAGAAGAACTTTTTAAATTACGATAGGGAAGTGTATTTACGATTCTGAACATTAGCTGTGTTTAGTGCCAAATAATAAGTTTTTTGAGACCAAATATTTTTATTATTATATTTTATTAATTAAATAATTAATTGATTTATATAAGAGGAAATATTGTATCATTATGTATATAGTTTTTTGTATTGTTCAATAATATTCAAGTTGATAGTTATATTTTATAAAAAAACATTTTTCAAACCGGCTGGTTATTTTCTAAAAATTTTGTATTACCGTCATTTCATTTTGATAATTAAATAATTATAAAAATTATTTTAAAACTATCTTTAATAAGTAAGCCGTAAGTTTTGAATTTTTAGACGGGAAAGTTTTAAATCACATAGGGAAGCGTGTTTAGGAATTTTGACAATAACAGGGTGAAATTGCAAATAATAAGAGTTGTTTGAGCAAATATTGATATTGTTATTATTATTAATTAATTAATTAATTCATGTACGTGACATATTGCAAATTGTAATTAAAAATCTATTTTGATGAAAGTTGTTTTAACAACATTTGTTGGAAAATAAGGACAGTTTTGAAACTCCATTTTTATTGTTTACGTCTATGTTAGTTTACAAACTCTCATCAATAGTGTTTGTAGCATTATTGTTAATTAATTAATTAATTGATTTATTTATATAAGATATAACATTGTGCTTTAAGTGAAATTTTATTTGATGACAGCTGTTTTAACATCTGTTAACAAGTTTACAGTTGTTGTAAAACAGATCTTCCAGTTATAATAATAAATAATATATTTTAGCCCAAGTTTTGAATATTGAAGAGAGAACTTTTAAGTCCTAAGTTTTGAATTTTTGGGTGGGAAACTTTTAAATCACATATGGAAGCGTGTTTAGGAATTTTAACATTAGCAGGGTCGAGTTGCAAATAACAAGAGTTGTTGTAATAAGAGTTGTTGTATAAGATCTTACATTGCAAGTGATATTATATTTGAGGGCAGCTGTTTTAACAACATCTGTTGTTATTATTAATAGTTGTTGTAAATCAGATCTTGCAATTACAATAATAAATATTACATTTAAGCCCAATTTTTGAATATTCAAGAAGAACTTTTTAAATTACGATAGGGAAGTGTATTTACGATTCTGAATATTAGCTGTGTTGAATGCCAAATAATAAGTTTTTTGAGACGAGATATTTTTATTATTATATTTTATTTATTATATAATTAATTGATTTATATAAGATAAAACATTGTATCATTATGTATATAGTTCGTTGTATTGTTCAATAATATTCAAGTTGATAGGTTATATTTTATAAAAAAAACATTTTTCTAAACGGCTGGTTATTTTTTAAAAATTTTGTATTAGCGCCATTTCATTTTGATAATTAAAAAATTATAAAAATTATTTTAAAACTATCTTTAATAAGTAAGCCCTAAGTTTTGAATTTTTAGGAGGGAAAGTTTTAAATCACATAGAGAAACGTGTTTACGAATTTTAACATTAACAGGGTGAAATTGCAAATAATAAGAGTTGGGTGAGCAAATATTGATATTGTTATTATTAGTAATTAATTAATTAATTCATGTACGTGACATATTGCAAATTGAAATTGAAAATCTATTTTGATGAAAGTTGTTTCAACAACATTTGTTGGCGAATAAGGATAGTTTTGAAACTGTATTTTTATTGTTTACCTCTATGTTAGTTTAAAACTCTTATCAATAGTGTTTGTAGTACTATTATTAATTAATTAATTAATTAATTGATTTATATAAGATATAACATTTAAAATTTAAGTGAAATTCTATTTGATGACAGCTGTTTTAACAACATCTGTTGACAAGTTTACAGTTGTTGTAAAAGAGATCTTTCGATTATAATAGTAAATAATATATTTAAGCCCAAGTTTTGAATATTGAACTTGAAGAAGGAACTTTTAAGTCCTAAGTTTTGAATTTTTAGGAGGGAAAGTTTTAAATCACATATGGAAGCGTGTTTAGGAATTTTAACTTTAGTAGGGTCGAGTTGCAAATAATAAGAGTTGTTGTAATAAGAGTTGTTGTATAAGATATAACATTGCAAGTGAAATTATATTTGAAGGCAGCTGTTTTAACAACATCTGTTGTTATTATTAACAGTTGTTGTAAAACAGATCTTACAATTATAATAATAAATATTACATTTAAGCCTAATTTTTGAATATTCAAGAAGAACTTTTTAAATTACGATAGGGAAGTGTATTTACGATTCTGAATATTAGCTGTGTTGAGATCCAAATTATAAGTTTTTTGAGACTAGATATTTTTATTATTATATTTTACTAATTATATTGTTAATTGATTTATATAAAATAAAACATTGTATCATTATGTATATAGTTCGTTGTATTGTTCAATAATATTCAAGTTGATAGGTTAAATTTTATAAAAAACATTTTTCTAACCGGCTGGTTATTTCCTAAAAATTTTGTATTAGCGTAATTTCATTTTGATAATTAAATTATTATAAAAATTATTTTAAAACTATCTTTAATAAGTAAGCCCTAAGTTTTGAATTTTTAGGATGGAAATTTTTAAATCACAAAGGGAAGCGTGTTTAGGAATTTTAAAATTAACAGGGTGAAATTTGAAAAAGTAAGAGTTGTGTTAGCAAATATTGATATTGTTATTATTATTAATTAATTAATTCATGTACGTGACATATTGCAAATTGTAATTGAAAATCTATTTTGATGAAAGTTGTTTTAACAATATTTGTTGGCAAATAAGGATAGTTTGGCAAATATGACAACTTTTTTTAGAAGATCTGTTGACAACTAAGCAGTTGTTGAAAAACAGATCTTCGTATTATAGAAATTAATAAATAATAAATATAAGGCCCAATTGTTCGTACTATCAGATTTTGTATCTGCTTAAATACAATACAATATATAACTATAGACTTTATCGGTAGTCTTATTTTGTGCACATATAGAATAAATAATAATAATAAAAATTTGTTATTATTACTTAAATTTTCAACTTTTAAGCGGGAATTTTTAAATTAAGGTTGGCAGTGTAGTTCTTACTTATATTGCAATGGTAAAAATAGCAATAAGTTTCCTTTTTAAATATATCCTATTAGCACATGATGGGATTGGGTACCGAATACACTATTCCGCATACCCAAACCCGGAAAAACATTGCTACGCGGAGAAAGTATACGTGCAAGGAGTAGTCAAAGCACAATAATGACCGGTCAAAGGTCAAGTCTTGGTCAAAGGAGGATTTTATGCATGGTCAATTGCCATGCATAAAACACGTAGGCTCAATAATAAAGGCGGTATAATGTTCCACTATTCTCATTAATTTAGCTTTCCTTATATCACCATACTAACACAATTAAGGGTGATGGAGACAACCTAACCACGGGTAGGACTTAGGTAATGGTGGCATACGAACTCTCCTATAAAAGGGATCACATCCCTAGTAGGAGAGGACACTTTTTGCTAACCCGGAGAGCTATCAATAACAAGATAGTATCCCCATTCACCCCGTTTTTGTCATAAACTACTACTTCGTGTAGTCGTCTCCACACCCACAAACAACTCTTACTTGCAGGTTCATCAATCCATAGCTGCTAGTGAAGAATTAACCATGTAGACACAATAATCTTATTATCCCTAACCGGTGGTAAGACTATTTGTTTCTTCATTGGCGCCATCCCTTACGGTTAACATATCTTTCAAACTAGCAACCATGGCTCTCTCAAAGGATGCAAACAACAACACTGCTGAAGTAGATGCAACAATTAACGATGAAATCCAAGACGTCACACCAAACACCGTCACCAAGAACATGGTTTCAAAACAACCAGCTTCAACATTTCAGTTCAACCCAATCAGGGGGGGACTCGTCAGAGGAAAGAAGAAACAAGATAACCAATCTCCGGTAGATCAGGACGAGTGGTTGGCTCGGCAAAATTCAAAAACAATTGCCGAGTATCAGAAGATGGTGATGGAGAAAGCTAAACTCAATGTCCAAAAGACATTAAGTTTCGACACAAGGGAGGATAATTCAGAATCACCTCGGGAAAACAACAATGGCCGTCGTACTAAGGGACCTCGTCAGGCGGTACGTGGTGGAGACCGTGGTAGTAATACTCACGGTCAGGACCCCGTCAACCTGAATGAGGAATCAGACGGCTACGAATCAGAAAATGAGGTGCATCACGATTCTAATCGAAAACAACATTCTAAATCTGTTGCCAGTAGCCTGGCACCAAAAGATGACGATCTCTAAAAGCCACACAGGCCAAAGACTTTCGCTGAGAGATCAAAATTCTGTGCGCATATCGCGCTAGCACCAATGCGCCAAGAGTGCAAACTCCCAAGCACAATTGGGAAATACGATGGTTTACGTGATCCAGACAATCACTTACATGCTTTTAACTGCGCAGGCAGTTCTAAGATGTGGCCTGTACAAGCCTGGTGCCATCTGTTCGTGCAAACGTTAACAGGGGCAGCCAGGGTCTGGTACAAAAGTTTGCCTGTTGGAAGTCTGATAGACTTCGATGTCCTCATAAGAAAATTCAAGAATCACTTTTCACACTTGCGCAAACATAAGAAGGATAAGGTGCACATTCTCCTGTGCACACGCCATGAGAATGAATCCCTGGAAGACTACATCGTCAGATACAACAAAGAAGCTCTTCAGCTAGGGTGCGGAGAAGAACTTACCCGTGCAGCATTCACACACGGGGTAAGAAATGATGATTTAATGAAGTGTCTGACAGGAAAAGATGGCGTGTCGCACGCCTGGGATGAAGTGATTGAAGCTGCAAAGGTATACGCGTCCTCCGAGCGATCTTTTCATCGAAATAAAAACACGCATCAAAGTAGCAACCATCATCCACCCTCCAACAACAGAGGGAAAGGAAAACAATCTGTTTGGTTGAGAATTTCCGGCATGGCAGAAGAGGGAAAATACTCTTCCGCGCAAGACGTGCGGAACATGCTCAGCTCGAGGGGGCCTCGCGATCACAAAGGGCATTCAAAGAAAAATTACGAGTGGACCCCGCTATCCAAAACACCATTTGAAGTGTTGAAAACTAAACAGATCCAATTTCCAAAACCACAAGAGCTCCGAGGAGACAGACGGAACGTGGACAAGTCCAAATACTGCGAAATAGAGCCACTTTGAGGTTCCCTATGAAATGAGGCATGGAGGGGAGCCACTACGAAGAAGTTCCTGGAGTTACGAAGGAAGCTTCGAGCTCATATTGGTCATGGGGCCATCTAACAGACAACTGCTATAGTTTAAAGATGGAAATAGAAAATGCAATAAAATCTGGGCAGTTAACACACCTCGTGAAGAACATGCGGAGAAAGCAAAGAGATACCGAAGGGAACGAGCCCCCGCAGAAGAGGATACGTAACCTCAATGCGCATCATGTGTACAACACATCACGTGATAACTGCAACATGATCCACAGAACCACAAGTTACAAACGCACGTTTGCGGACACAAACGATGATTCATGGAAAGAAGAACAAGTGATCATGCCAAGAGTGAAGGGAGGGGCTTCGTCAACAGCTCCATTGATCATCACAGGCGTTATCGGACATTCCCGGACAAGGTATATGTTTTTAGATAATGGCAGCAGTACAGACATCATGTATCAGCAATGTTTTGACCAGCTGGACGATGATGATAAAGCAATAATAATACCAGTCACAGAGCCAATTTTCGGCTTTATCCATGAAACGATCTATCCAATGGGAATGCTCACGTTTCCAGTAACATTCTTAGACGGAAAGCACTCGCGCAGTGAAACGTGTGATTTCATTGTCCTTCCCGTTAATTCCTCGCATGACATCCTGCTAGGATGGGAAGGATTGGCAAAATTCAATTGCAACACATCTACACCACATAGATGGCAGGATTTCCCACGCGAACAGGAGTCGCATTCATACGCAAGAAAAAAACATGCCACACAACAGATGCACCGAAACCCGCAAAGCAAACAAAACCAACTGTCAGAACGAAGCCAGAAAAATGGGTTATTAACCCTGCATTCCCGGAACAGACAGTTGTCATCGGCCATGTAATCTCCGACTCCATTCGCACACATTTGAAGCAACTGTTAACAAAGAACATGGATATTTTTTTCCTTCAAACCAGCAGACATGGTCGGCGTTCCGCGCCACATTGCGGAACACAAACTCAACGTATACAAGAATGCAGAACCGGTTGCTAAAAAGAAACGCAGCATGGGGCCGGAGAAAACAAAGGCGATGAATGAACAAGTGATGGAACTTTTAAAGGCGGGTATTCTTCGCAAAAGCAAGTATCAAACTTGGGTGGCAAACCCAGTCATGGTTGGTAAATCCAATGGCACTTGGCGCATGTGCATCGATTACAAGGATCTGAATAAAGCTTGCCCAAAAGATTGTTACCCGCTGCCCGAGATTGATTTAAAACTTGACTCGTTAGCACCTTACAGATTTAAATGTTTTCTGGACGCCTACAAGGGTTATCATCAAATCCAGATGGCCAAAGAAGACGAAGACAAAACAGCGTTCCGCACAGATATGGGAACTTTTTGTTATACCAAAATGCCATTTGGGCTTAAAAACCCTGGGGCAACATATTAGCGTTTAATGGACACCGCGTTTGTAAAACAAATCGGTGTAAACTTGGAGGTATATGTCGACGATTTGGTAATCAAAAGTAGAGAAGAAGATCAGATGCTAAACGACATCCAAAAAACCTTTGATCAACTGCGCAGCGTGCGGATGAAATTAAACCCGGGAAAATGTTCTTTCGGAATGGAGGTTGGAAAATTCCTAGGGTTCATTGTAACAAAAGATGGATTCCGTCCCAATCCAGACAAAGTACAAGCAATCAAACGCATGCCATCTCCGTCTTCCGTCAAAGAAGTTCAAACACTAATGGGAAGCCTCGTAGCTTTGAACAGATTATTGTCAAACTACGTGTCCAAATCTTTCCCCTTCGTGGACACACTGAAGAACTATTTGAAGAAATCCAACTTTCATTGGACCACAGAAGCAGAAATGGCTTTTCAGGAAATGAAGAAGTGTCTGAGCAATTTGCCAACACTTACCGCACTGTTACCAAAAGAACCGCTGACTATGTACCTATCCGTCACTGATAAAGCGATTGGCGCGGTACTTATGGTTGAAAGGAAAGGGGCACAAACCCCAATCTATTACGTCAGCCGCACATTACTGGACGCTGAAACCCGCTACTCCACAATGGAGAAACTGGTTCTTGTGTTAGTACACACATCCAGAATATTGCGCAGATACTTCCAAGGACATCCAATCAACGTCCTCACAGACTTCCGCATCAATGACATTTTGCGCAAGCCAGAACTTTCTGGACGATTGGCCAAATGGGCCATCGAATTGGGAGAACACTCAATCACATACAAAACAAGACCTTCTTTTAAAGGACAAATCCTGGCAGATTTTATTGCGGAAGTCCTAGTAGACAAAGTTGAAGAATGCGCAAACGAAGTGTCATCAAAATCAACTCCGCTTGATGAAACACAAATGTGGAAATTGTTCACTGATGGTGCCTGTAATGATGAAGGAACTGGTGCGGGGTTACGTCTGATAACACCAGAAGGGAAAGAATATACTTACGCAATCAGGCTCGATTTTCAAACAACTAACAATGAGGCAGAGTATGAAGCACTGATAGCAGGCTTACGCATTGCCAAAAAGATGGGAACCCAATACATCGAGGCCCATGTCGATTCAATGTTAGTTGCCAACCACATAGATGGCTCATATGAAGCAAGAGAGCCATCTATGATCTTATACTTACAGCACACCAAAGAACTAATGAACAGCTTCCTCCACTGCAAAGTCACCCACGTACGTAGAAGCCAAAACAAGCCAGCAGATGCCTTAAGCAAAATGGCATCAACTGCATTTGATCACATGGAAAAAGACGTGCGAGTTGAGGTGCTGACCAAGCCATCTGTACAACAAAAGCAAGTAAATGTGGTCCAAACAGGAAAAGAATCTTGGATAACCCCCATAATGACCTTTCCTGACCAAAGGGATCCTCCCATCAAACAAAGCGGAAGCAAGGAAGCTACAACACAAGGCCCTGCATTACGAGGTCATCGACGGTATCTTATACCGACGATCTTATCTCGGACCATTGCTACGATGTGTAGATTCTGCGGAAGCCACATACTTGATAAGGGACATCCACGAAGGTACCTGCGGATTGCACGCGGGACCTAGGATGGTCATAGAAAAACTCATGAACGCGGGATATTATTGGCCTGGAATGCACCTCGATGCATTAAAAGAATTGCGCAAATGCGACGCTTGCCAACGGCACGCACCTGGAACACTCAGGCCAAAACACAACTTGGTCCCAGTCACTGCAACATGGCCATTCCAAAAATGGGCCATTGATCTAGTTGGACCCTTCCCTACAGTGCCGGGTAACATTAAATACCTAGTGGTTGCCATCAATTACTTCACCAAATGGGTAGAAGCTAAAACATTGGCCACAATCGACGGGCGCAACATCAAAAAATTCATATGGGAATTCATTATTTGCAGATTTGGTCTGCCACTGGAAATTGTAAGTGACAACGGCACGCAGTTTGTGGATCAACGTTTACAAGAATGGCTCTCATCCATGAAAATCAGACAAATATTCACTTCAGTTGCGCACCCTCAAGGCAATGGCCAAGTAGAATGCGCGAACCGAAGTATTGTTGAAGGCATCAAAACCCGTGTGGGGACAAAACGAAGCGGGTGGGTCGACGAGTTACCTCATGTTCTGTAGGCTTACCGCACCCTTTCAAAAACAAGCAACGGAGAAACACCATTCAGTTTGACATACGGAACTGAAGCGGTAATTCCCACAGAAGTAACATGCCCATCCCCAAGGGTCTTGTTCGCGCAGCAAACTGATAATGACAAAGAACTGAGAATGAATTTAGATTTGCTAGACGAGCGTCGTGATTCAGCTTATGTCCGCGAAGCTTCATATAAACAACAGTTGGAGAAATACTATAACACGCGAGTCAAAGAACGCTTTTTCCGCATTGGGGATTTCGTTTTCCGTAGCAATGAGGCATCAAACGCCGAAAAACCGGGTAAGCTTGCTCCAAACTGGGAAGGGCCTTATAAAATCCAAGAAGTATTGGGAAAAGGCGCATATGCTTTAGGGCGCCTAGATGGTTCACCAGTGCCACGTACTTGGAATGCAGCGCAACTGCGCATATGCTACATTTAATCTATTGTTTTAGATTTTGTAATAAGGACTTTAAGTCCAATTCATTTATATTACATGAAAGCATTTTTCATACAAATGATTGTTTAATACTTCAAAATCCAAACAAAAGACATAAGCTGTTGATACATTGATATACACAAAATAAGGGGATCATCACAAAAACAAACATACCCCACAAACAGATATTCAATAGCAACTTCAAAAGTTTCTACTTATGATCTACCTATAAAGACTTAAAGACATAAGAAGCATGCTTCCATTAACCCCCTAACCTTCCTGTGTTTACGAGGGGAAGTCTTGGGTAAATCTCCTAACTCTGAAAGCTTCTTCATCTTCAACGGTTGACCATCAGAGGTCCCTTGATCATCAAGATTATCAGGTCTCATATCTTCTTGTGACAACAAATGCTCACAGTACTCAGCAAGTCGATTGAGAGCATCTGTCGAAGACTGATTATGGATAGGATGCTGAGACAGCTCCATCATCCCTTGTACAACTAATTTTTCTGTGGCTCAAAGCCTACCGATAGAAGTGTTAGTCGACATTCACTCAGAAGATATGCAAGAATTTTTTCAAGGAAATTTATATAAAAGATAAAAGAATGCACTTACTATATATAGAGGAGAGAGATTATGGAAAGTAATTACCATTAATGGTAACCACTTGATTACCCTAGAGTAGTGTGATAGTCGCCCTAACAACAGCCGTCATAACTGTCACATCAATAATTGATAGTCTGACAAAACACTTGTGTCAGAAAAAGGGATGACATCACCTCATGATTGGCGAAGGTACGCAAGCTAAAGAAACATACTACCAGTTTGACAATAAGAAAAACGTGACAAATTGTTCATCGTTGTTACATAACCACAAAAAACATAAGGAAGGAAAGAGGGACATTCATCCAAGATTCAAATATTGAGGAACATCGTCAGTACTCAGAATCTCCTCACGCGTATCACCGGCTGCGGACGACATACCCGCTCCGCCAGTAGAGGCTGCCTTCTTGGTTTCATCTTCTTTGCGCGCCTTCTCAGCTAATTCATCCCAAGACGATCTGACTCCCTGAAGTAATTGCGCAACTCACCAATGGGGTCATCAGTCTTCATGCACGCCTCCAACAGGTCAAACACCTCGAACTTCAAATGCTCATAATCATCATAGGCTTGTATCAGCTCATCATCATAAGATTCGTTATTATACGGCCCTTCCTCTTTCTTCTTAGCGTCCTCATGGTGACAAAAGCCTTCACAAAATCCAAGCTTCAAGCCTTGCTTCACGGAAGTACTAGAGATGCGGGCAATCACTTCTGTCAGCTTGGGGTCATTCCAAACACGCTTGAATATCTACAAAGACAAAACGTTATGCATTCATAGAACAAGACAAAATACTTCACAAAAGGGGAGAGGCTAATTTACCCCCGCGGCACCATCACTCATCAACCATACAATCCTCTCATTAGCAGCAACAGCTATGTCCGTGGCCTCTCCAAACGCACCTCGCACTTCATCCAACTCTAATTTTTCTTGTGAATAGGAAGATTCTGCCAAAACCTTTTCCTCCTGTAGTTTGGCTTTCTCCACACCAAGCTGTTTTATCTTTGCCTCCACATCCGACAATGAGGTGGTAGCTTTGATAAGCTCATCATGTTGGCTATTATATTTACAAATGGTATCAGCCAGCTCCACTTGCTTCTCATCACAAGTTTTTCGGCTTTGCTCCGCTTCTTTAACAAGTCGGGAATTTTCATTCTTCAAATTTTCAATAGTGGAACGCAGCAGCTCAGTTTCTTGATTGGTCCTTTGACAAGCGATGGACCATGCCTTAGAAGCTTCAGTCTTCTCTTTCTTCAACCTGTTTACCTCCTCCGCAACATCATGAGCCATCTTCTTATGGTGATCAATCCCCAACCGGATGTCATGGCGAGCATGCTGGAATTCTTCTTCACGCTTCAACAAGCTGGCCTCTGACTCCTTTAAGTTCTGATAATCACGCATGAACTCGTTTTCACGTCGGATAAGAGAACCAAGGCTACTAACACCCAATGCAAGATTCATAGCCATGTCGATAAAAAGGGATCGACGATCCACACTATCCTGATAATCACGCTCAGCTAGTGGAATAGACAACAACACAAATTCTTAAGCGTCGAGCGCATTTGTGAATCGAGTCGTATCCATGATATCCCAGCATGGCTGATATGGCCTCGGTTGGTCAGTTCCACGCAAGGAAAACTTTCCCGCCAATGACCAGATTGGCTAGACTTCCAACTACCATCTGAATGTGCCTTCTTATATATTTCTGTAGAATCTTCCACAATCCGCACAAAGGTAGAAGGGTTCTCCTTAACAACCTCATCCTCTTTTCCTTTCTCGAAATTAATAACTTTTGGTCCCTGCGGAGAACCTGGCTCTTGCACTCGTTCCAAAGAAACATCAGGGTTTTCAACACTTAAATTGGGAGTTGCGGACTCGTCCACTTTCTTCCCAGCTGCCTTCTCCAGAGCAATAGCGGAGTCATCTGCGATCGGCTCTACCTGGGGTGTTACATCTTCCTCAGAAACATTCAGATTAGCCACATTCTTCGTTGGATCTTCAACTGCACCAACGTTTTCAATAATCGGATTGTCCGAGGATGATACCTTCTCAAAAACAGATGAAGTTCGCTCAGAGCGAGACTCCGCAAACGGGTGTTGTCCTACATAAAAAGCTATTATACAAGTTATATGAAATAAGGTCCAAAGTATTCAAAAAAGAAAGGCTAAGTTCGCCATACCTGATAAATGCCTCAGAGTCTTCATAGGAAGATTCTGGCGCACAGGTGGGGGCTTCACAACCACTCCAAGTTTACTACCCTTTGATCCAGCTAAGGGCTTAAAAACATCAACGGGAACCGCTGCAATAGGTTCCGGATGTAGCAGCTCGATTGCTTCTTCAAATGATTGCGGGATCTGAACTTGCTTCTGCTTCAACTCATCCATCCTCTGTTGAAATAATTCCGCAGATACGCCCTCCGACTGATGCACAGGTGACAGACGCCTAGTACGTTTATGCTCCAACTCCGTGTCAGACTCCGTGAGTTCTTCATCCACTTCTTCTACAATAATAGGAGCAGTTGGTGGCTTGGTCTTCTTACTCGCCATGGCACGCTTCTTGGATGTACTCGTGCCTAGTGCGGAAATCACATCTGTATACATCAACCTATAAGTGAGAAAAGACAAAAGCACTGCAATAACTAACCAACGGGTTCCCGACGCTCAGAAGTCACTTCTTCAAATTCGATGGAAACCTTCCTGCGGAGTTGAATACCCACAACTGTCACGAAGAACGCACAAAATCAGCACATGGACTGCGTACCTACCTGGGCATCCTTCGCGCACGCATGATACTTAGCAAAATAAAAGTCACAGGCGCAGTTTCTAACCTGTTCTAGCATATTGCCTAGGGGGATCAATGAGGTTCGGAAACAAAAAATTGGAGCCTATCCTCTCCACCAATCCCTGCGCACCATCAGCAATTGGAGTATATAACACCTTTGCTCACCCCTCTTTGCATACATGTCAAACAGAGATACACCTGGGCATAATTACAAAACATAGTCTTAGCAAAACTGCATAAACAAAAACAAAACTCATGGATAATAATATCACCTTCAGGAGGATTAGGATCATCTCCTTCTGGACAGATAAGGCTGAGCCCTAGCAAAGCCAACACACTCTCTGGACAATAATCCATCATCAACGGAGTGGCATTATCACAAAGTAACTTGTACCAGTCTTGCTCTCTGTACCCCTCCATCGGGGGTAACTCCGCAATCTACTCTTTCAAACCAACCACCATCCACTAGAAAGCAGCAGGTATAACACCACGGTGGACATAGAAGAATTTATCCTTCCATTCATACATGGATTTCAAATTTTCAAACACCGGCTGCTTCACCTTCCTGCGGGCACCCAAGCTATACCAACCACTGCCACCACGAGCAGCCTCCAGAACGTAAAAAACATTCAATCTCTCGAATGTAGGTTTAATATTCAATGCCCTACAACTAGCTTCGAAGCGAATTAATCGACACCACCCAAATAGGCTAAATTGTGTCGGGTGAATACCATACGTCAGAAGGGCGTTCACTACAAACTTTGTAGCCGGCAAATGGAAACAACACTTAGCAAAAGTAGCTGCATATAGAGCTATTTTGCCGGGAGTTGCTTTTAAAGCAGTTTTGCCCTCCGCTGGAAGCTCTGGTTCACATTCCTGCAAAATGCCATACTGATCAAGAAAATCTGAGAAGGAGGCCTCATCCCACTTAATAGTTGTGGCTTCAATACTTTTGGATGATTCTTTCCCAGAATCTTTTACAGAATCAGACGTCTTGCTTGACTCCGGGATGTTTTGTGTATCTTGAGACATGGCTAAAGATGCAAGGAAGGCCAAAGAAAGAGACGTTAAAATGAATCTTCTGATTTTGAAATGAGTAGAAATGGGAAAGGGCAATTTCCAATTTAATATATAGGCTTGGTAATTAATGCAGCTGACGTCATAATTAGTGGGCCATCCATACCTTTTTGTACATGAGCCCAGTAGGGGAAGCGACACGTGTACATTTGGAGACAAACAGACGCCACACGTCCCTCACGCGCCCACTCGCCTGAAAAACCACCGATCAACGTGACTGCACACGTCTCAACTGTCACTAGTCACATCAACCCCACTCGCCAGGATGACCACACATTTTCAAGTTCATGGGGAATTGACAACAGTCCATAACCAAATGCTGACATGTCTTACACCTGCGGAGCTTTTACATAAATCTACAATATCCATTCTCCGCAAAACATTACCGCAATACAAGAATCACTCACCACACCTGCGGAACTTAGACCCTTAAATACAAGCCTTCATCAAGGACACATATCTTACAAGTCCAGCATCCCCCCATCTCATCATAACTTCTTAGATAAGAGACACACTAGACTGCGGGGACTTGATGGGATTTGGTACCGAATTCACTATTATGCATACCCAAATGTGACACCCGACACTTTTAGGTTAACATTTTATAAAACACATAAGTCTACCTTAGCGAAAAACATTTTCAAACATACTTAACTAGGTCGGTTGAGTCGTTATGATGGTTCCGGGAATCATCGGGAGTCGTTACAATGATCCACGGGATCATTGGGAGTCGGTCCATAACCATGTGAACACGGATGGGTGATTTGTAGAATCGTCGGGCTTAACGCACACACGTAAATCTCGAGTCCCGGGAATTGGTGAACGGACGCAAACGTGTTAGTTATCGTGGATTATATGTTTGTAATCATTATGTGACTTGCCGGTATGTGAATACGTGTTTATATGTGTTAAAATAGTGATTTCACATAATTGCATGACATTATAGGTGATTACGCGTAATCACCCATAGTATAGGCAATTAGGATCCTAATCACGTGTAGCAACATGTCTTATAGCATCCCAATCACGTGTAGCAACATGTCTTATAGCATCCTAATCACGTGTAGCAACATGTCTTATAGCATCCTAATCACGTGTACTGTTCATGCAATTAGGGCATAATCGCCAATAGGTAGAGGCGATTAGAGCTCCAATCGCTAGTAATACATGCGATTAGAGCTCCAATCGCTAGTAGTACATGCGATTAGGAATTCTAATCGCCTGTACTGCTGCGTAATCGCCTGACGCGTACTAAACGACTAGAAACACCTATAAATACCCCCCCCCCCCCCCCCTTATGTTTTAAAACATCATTTGAGAAACCCTAATACACCCCAAAGCCACCCCACACCTTATTCAACCTCTGAACCACGTTTTTGATCAAGAAATCACATTTCCAAGCTTTACATCTCATAATCTTACAATTTCAAGGTGTGTTCTTCATCCCAAACCTTTATAAGGATATTGTTTTGATCCCTAAAGGTCCAGACCTGATTTATAAACATTTGTGTCTTTGAAAACTCATTAAAATCAGTTTCTAAACAAACCCAAACCTCTATACTTGTTATATGTGATGTATTCATGCAAGATAGGATTTTTATCATTTAAACATGGTTGTTCTTGTATTATTATTGGGTTTCTGATCTAAATGAGGTAATATGATGATAACCTAGGAGTTTGAAGGTTCATAGATGTGTAATATTGATATTAGGCGTTTTGACCCGTTTGAATTATTATAGTGGATTGATGATGATATGTTGTGTTTTGTTGATTGTTTGAGGATAGGGCTTACTCTAGGATGATGCTAGAACAGTAGGATAATGTCAGACAACGTCGTTATGTGATGAAATCTAGATATTTGCTATTTAGGGTAAGTTTTGCATGTTGATGTGATGCTTACATGCTAGTTATGCTATTTTGGGAAACCGCATGCATTCGGGACGGCTAGGGTGATGATAAATTAGGGGTTTTGCTTGAAATAGTTGGGTTAATGTTTTGGGTTGGATATTGGGTATTTACACATGTTTCGGATCTGATTTGGAGGGTTAAACGTGCAAAAAGGCGGAACAGAGCAGTAATGGCAAATAGGAATTCCTAATCGCCTCTATTATAGGCGATTGGCCCCCAATCGCCTGAACTATAGGCGATTAGGAGCCCAATCGCCATTATTACTAGTGATTACAATTCTATTCACTAGTTTGACTCTCCTAATCACCAGTTGACTTTTCCTAATCACATGTTTGATTCCTAATCGCGTGTATTGCTGTCATGTGTGCATTTTAACATCCCGAAACACGGATTGACACCTAGAAACATGTTAGGAACCTCGTAACATGTCTAATAACTTAGTAACACGTGTTCAGACTTGTTTATGCGTTAATTCGGCGCTGTGCTAGGTATGGTGCGTGTTTGCGCATGCTAAGTGTTTAATTGCATAAGTTGCATGATATCTTGTATGTGGCTAACACGTGGGATGTCGGGTCACCAATGGGATGTCGGGATTTGTTTGGTTGGTCAATTTAACGTTTAAACATGTTTTCAACATACACGGTCTTGGTCTGGACAACTTGGGGACTGATTAGCCTTCGAGTTAGTAGTCGTCACACTTATGTAAACTCATTGATAGGTCGCCGCTATTGGGGACTATTACACACATATCGGATTTCTAAATTACTAAGGACACACTCTAAGGTGAGTTTCACGGCCCCACTCTTTTACTGGTTTTACATTTTCGGGGTAGAAAACATGCTGTATTCTTTAAACGTGTGTCATTTTTGTTCGCAAGTTCATTTCTTTTGGGAGTGGTCATTTGGGTTCAAGCTATTCATCTATGTTCAGTATTATATGGCCTATGTTGTGGCAGTTCGTTAGCCGCGTTGCGGTAGTTCCTTAGCCCCTATGTGGTAGTCCGTTAGCTATGATATGGTAGTTCGTTGACCATGGGATGGTAGTCCGTTAGCTATGATATAGTAGTTCGTTGACCATGGGATGGTAGTTCGTTAACCGCGGTGGGCGATAGTTTGTTTGGGAGGTTTGTTTTGGAGTTCAGACGTTTAACGAGTGTTTTCATCAGTCGGTAGTATCATGATAGTCTTTCAAAAGTTCGTGAAACGTTTTACTTAAAAACCTGTGAACTTACCAGCATTATTTGCTGACGTCTTTTAGCATGTTTGTCTCAGGTCGCTAAGGTAGCAGCTATCGATAGGCGCACGGAGTCTCACGGTGTCTAGGACCATTTGCATTTCATTTTGAGTATTTCAGACTTGAGTTTTACTTTTGAGTTGTAATAATACATTTTGCTTCCGCTGTGTTAGAACGGTTTTGAAAACTTAATGGGCAATTTACGTTGTTTTCATATCATTTAGTTGTCGTTTATTGTGACCGTTGACTTGGATTCTGGTGTGTCACGCGTCTCGCGGTAAAACACCGCATGTGGAATTTGAGGGTGTGACAGATTGGTAATAGAGCCAATGGTTATAGTGAACTAGGACTGCATGTAGAGTCTAGTCTATAGCCGAGTATCACACACATTAGACGGTCACACATATTTACGAGTCGTGTCATTTGATAAACGTACTAACCTTCTTCGGGTTTGAAGGGCTTATCGCTTATACTTGGTAGTAGTGTACATTGGAGTGGCTTCAGCGCATTTTTGAGATTTTTCCGGGATTTGGATATCTCCCCTCTATGCTCTAATGTACATACTTGCCTACACACACACTATCATGCACTAGTACCTGTCATAGTACACCCTTGAGTGATTGTTCACTTTGGGGATCCTCATGCGATAACAGTTTCTTTTAGGAATGTGGGTATCGGGTGATTGGAAGTTCCAGCTAGGAGCACGCCTAGAGGACCATGTAGAGCGATTTGTTGTTTCGGGTGCACACGAAATCATAAATCGAAATGCATGAAAATCTTGGTGGGCTTCGAGTTCAGACAGATGATCATGCTGGAACCCCGTTTTGAATTCGTTTGGTCACTAGTAGTTTGACCTAGTAATGATGCTGAGTATCTTGCTTGTGTTTTGGCAGAACATGTCTGGTCGTACTGGTGGATGTACTGGGGGACGCCGTGGTGGCGGCGGGGGTCGCAATGGCGGTGGACGAGGTGGTGGGAACATCACCATGACTCAGGCGGAGTTGGAGAACATGTTACAGCAGCAGTTGAACGTTGCGTTGGCTGCTTTCCAGGATGCTCAGCAGACCCTAGGAAATACTAATCAGGTGCAGTCTGGGTGCACCTATAAGAAGTTCATGGACTGTAAGCCCCATTACTTCAATGGGACTGAAGGGGCAGTGGGATTACTTCGGTAGTTGGAGAAGATTGAATCGGTGTTTGCTATGTGTAACTGTCCCAATGCTGATCGCGTCAAGTATGCTTCTACTAATCTTGAGGGACACGCTTTGACTTGGTGGAACTCCACCACTGCGAATCTTGGTCTGGGTGAGGCCAATGCTATGCCGTGGTCCGAGTTTGTTCAGATGTTGAGGGCGGAGTATTGCCCAAGGGACGAGATTATGAAGTAGGAACACGAGTTTTAGAATCTGATGATGGTTGGGTCCGAGATCGAGGAGTTCACTACTAGGCACAATGAGTTGGCTGTTATGTGCCCCGGTTTGGCTACACCGGAGTACCGTAGAGTTGAGCACTACGTTGCTGGGTTAGTGCCGGAGATTGCTGGGCTTGTTGTCGCTGTTGATCACACTACTATGTTGGCCACCGTTCGGGCAGCTCACAAACTGACTAACATGAAGGTGGCTGAGGGTGTCTTACCTCCCAGGGGTGCTGCCGTGAAAGCCCCTGTGGATAACAAGCGGAAGTGGGATGGTACTGGGAAGAGTGCGAGTTCGGGTCAACTGCAGCAGCAGGTGAGGAAGACTGAGGCTTTGGGATCGTCTTCGGGTCAGAGGAAAGACGGGTACACGGGGAAATTGCCGGAGTGCAATCAATGTGGGTTCCATCATTATGGCAGCTGTGAGAAGTTTTGTTGCAACCGTTGTAAGCGTGTGGGGCATGTTGCTAGAAACTGTAGAGTCAATCTCTAGACAGTTCCAGGTCAAGCGATTGTCCTTGCTCCTGTTCCTCAGGGAAACCAAGGGTGTTATAACTGTGGGGAGTTGGGGCATCTCAAGCGTAACTGCTCGAAATTGAATCAGGTCGAGGCAAGAGCTGCAGGCGGTGGTAGAAACAACGAGGGTGGCGGTCGAGTTACTCGTGCTCATGCTTACGTCATTGGTTCTAGGGAAAACGTGGAGGATCCTGATACTGTTACTGGTGAGTTCTCTTTTCTTGCTATTTGTCGTGCTCTGGTTGCTTTCGTACATGTTGTTTGGCGTTTCGCATTCATCGAGTGTCTTCAGTATTAAGTTTGGTTATCGTTTTGTATTCATGGGTTTGATGTGGGTCCTTTGGAGATGCTAATTGGACGGTACCGGTGTGTCATATATACCGATCACAGTAGTCTCCAGTAGGCCTTCGATCAGGAGGATTCGTTGTTTTGCATTCAACTTGGGGAGGGCGGTTCCCCGGCCTGGAGTATCTTTTGATATGATCTTTCGTTCGTGATTATCATTTCGTTTGCGTTCTGGGAAACGTTACTTGGGTTAGGTCGTCACTCATCACTGTCGAAGAGTGAATCTCGGGGCGAGATTCCTTTCAACAGGGGGATGATGTGACGACCGGGAAAATTTTTCTTTTTATCGCTTCATTCTCTTTTACTTCGGGAAATTTTCGATACGAAAATTCTTTCAACAGGGGTATGATGTGACACCCGGCACGTTTAGGTTAACATTTTATAAAACACATAAGTCTACCTTAGCGAAAAACGTTTTCAAACATACTTAACTAGGTCGGTTGAGTCGTTATGATGGTTCCGGGAATCATCGGGAGTCGTTACAATGATCCACGGGATCATTGGGAGTCGATCCATAACCATGTGAACACGGATGGGTGATTTGTAGAATCGTCGAGTTTAACGTACACACGTAAATCTTGAGTCCCGGGAATTGGTGAACGGACGCAAACGTGTTAGTTATCGTGCATTATATGTTTGTAATCATTATGTGACTTGCCGGTATGTAAATACGTGTTTATATGTGTTAAAATAGTGATTTCGTGTAATTGCATGACATTATAGGTGATTACGCGTAATCACCAATAGCACAGGCAATTAGGATCCTAATCACGTGTAGCAACATGTCTTATAGCATCCTAATCACGTGTAGCAACATGTCTTATAGCATCCTAATCACGTGTAGCAACATGTCTTATAGCATCCTAATCACGTCAACTGTTCATGCGATTAGGGCCTAATCGCCAATAGGTATAGGCGATTAGAGCTCCAATCGCTAGTAGTACATGCGATTAGAGCTCCAATCGCTAGTAGTACATGCGATTAGGAATTCCAATCGCCTGTACTGCTGCGTAATCGCCTGACGCGTACTAAACGACTAGAAACGCCTATAAATACCCCCCTTATGTTTTAAAACATCATTTGAGAAACCCTAATACACCCCAAAGCCACCCCACACCTTATTCAACCTCTGAACCACGTTTTTGATCAAGAAATCACATTTCCAAGCTTTACATCTCATAATCTTACAATTTCAAGGTGTGTTCTTCATCCCAAACCTTTATAATGATATTGTTTTGATTCCTAAAGGTCCAGACCTGATTTATAAACATTTGTGTCTTTGAAAACTCTTTAAAATCAGTTTCTAAACAAACCCAAACCTCTATACTTGTTATATGTGATGTATTCATGCAAGATAGGATTTTTATCATTTAAACATGGTTGTTCTTGTATTATTATTGGGTTTCTGATCTAAATGAGGTAATATGATGATAACCTAGGAGTTTGAAGGTTCATAGATGTGTAATATTGAAATTAGGCGTTTTAACCCGTTTGAATGATTATAGTGGATTGATGATGATATGTTGTGTTTTGTTGATTGTTTGAGGTTAGGGTTTACTCTAGGATGATGCTAGAACTGTAGGATAATGTCGGACAACGTCGTTATGTGATGAAATCTGGATATTTGCTATTTAGGGTAAGTTTTGCATGTTGATGTGATGCTTACATGCTAGTTATGCTATTTTGGGAAACCGCATGCATTCGGGACGGCTAGGGTGATGATAAATTAGGGGTTTTTGCTTGAAATAGTTGGGTTAATGTTTTGGGTTGGATATTGGGTGTTTACACATGTTTCGGATCTGATTTGGAGGGTTAAACGTGCAAAAAGGCGGAACAGAGTAGTAATGGCGAATAGGAATTCCTAATCGCCTCTATTATAGGCGATTGGCCCCCAATCGCCTGAACTATAGGCGATTAGGAGCCCAATCGCCATTATTACTAGTGATTACAATTCTATTCACTAGTTTGACTCTCCTAATCACCAGTTGACTTTTCCTAATCACATTTTGATTCCTAATCGCGTGTATTGCTGTCATATGTGCATTTTAACATCCCGAAACACGGATTGACACCTAGGAACATGTTAGGAACCTCGTAACATGTCTAATAACTTAGTAACACGTGTTCAGACTTGTTTATGCGTTAATTCGGCGCTGTGCTAGGTAGGGTGCGTGTTTGCGCATGCTAAGTGTTTAATTGCATAAGTTGCATGATATCTTGTATGTGGCTAACACGTGGGATGTCGGGTCACCAATGGGATGTCGGGATTTGTCTGGTTGGTCAATTTAACGTTTAAACATGTTTTCAACATACACGGTCATGGTCTGGACAACTTGGGGACTGATTAGCCTTCGGGTTAGTAGTCGTCACACTTATGTAAACTCATTGATAGGTCGCCGCTATTAGGGAATATTACACACATATCGGATTTCTAATTTACTAAGGACACACTCTAAGGTGAGTTTCACGGCCCCACTCTTTTACTGGTTTTACATTTGCGGGGTAGAAAACATGCTGTATTCTTTAAACGTGTGTCATTTTTGTTCGCAAGTTCATTTCGTTTGGGAGTGGTCATTTGGGTTCAAGCTATTCATCTATGTTCAGTATTATATGGCCTATGTTGTGGCAGTTCGTTAGCCGCGATGCGGTAGTTCCTTAGCCCCTATGTGGTAGTCCGTTAGCTATGATATGGTAGTTCGTTGACCATGGGATGGTAGTCCGTTAGCTATGATATAGTAGTTCGTTGACCATGGGATGGTAGTTCGTTAACCGCGGTGGGCGATAGTTTGTTTGGGAGGTTCGTTTTGGAGTTCAGACGTTTAACGAGTGTTTTCATCAGTCGGTAGTATCATGATAGTCTTTCAAAAGTTCGTGAAACGTTTTACTTAAAAACCTATGAACTTACCAGCATTATTTGCTGACGTCTTTTAGCATGTTTGTCTCAGGTCGCTAAGGTAGCAGCTATCGATAGGCGCACGGAGTCTCACGGTGTCTAGGACCATTTGCATTTCATTTTGAGTATTTCAGACTTGAGTTTTACTTTTGAGTTGTAATAATACATTTTGCTTCCGCTGTGTTAGAACGGTTTTGAAAACTTAATGGGCAATTTACGTTGTTTTCATATCATTTAGTTGTCGTTTATTGTAACCGTTGACTTGGATTCTGGTGTGTCACGCGTCTCGCGGTAAAACCCCGCATGTGGAATTTGAGGGTGTGACAGATTGGTAATAGAGCCAATGGTTATAGTGAACTAGGACTGCATGTAGAGTCTAGTCTATAGCCGAGTATCCCACACATTAGACGGTCACACATATTTACGAGTCGTGTCATTTGATAAACGTACTAACCTTCTTCGGGTTTGAAGGGCTTATCGCTTATACTTGGTAGTAGTGTACATTGGAGTGGCTTCGGCGCATTTTTGAGATTTTTCCGGGATTTGGATATCTCCCCTCTATGCTCTAATGTACATACTTGCCTACACACACACTATCATGCACTAGTACCTGTCATAGTACACCCTTGAGTGATTGTTCACTTTGGGGATCCTCATGCGATAACAGTTTCTTTTAGGAATGTGGGTATCGGGTGATTGGAAGTTCTAGCTAGGAGCACGCCTAGAGGACCATGTAGAGCGATTTGTTGTTTCGGGTGCACACGAAATCATAAATCGAAATGCATGAAAATCTTGGTGGGCTTCGAGTTCGGACAGATGATCATGCTGGAACCCCGTTTTGAATTCGTTTGGTCACTAGTAGTTTGACCTAGTAATGATGCTGAGTATCTTGCTTGTGTTTTGGCAGAACATGTCTGGTCGTACTGGTAGATGTACTGGGGGACGCCGTGGTGGCGGCGGGGGTCGCAATGGCGGTGGACGAGGTGGTGGGAACATCACCATGACTCAGGCGGAGTTGGAGAACATGTTGCAGCAGCAGTTGAACGTTGCGTTGGCTGCTTTCCAGGATGCTCAGCAGACCCTAGGAAATACTAATCAGGTGCAGTCTGGGTGCACCTATAAGAAGTTCATGGACTGTAAGCCCCATTACTTCAATGGGACTGAAGGGGCAGTGGGATTACTTCGGTAGTTGGAGAAGATTGAATCGATGTTCGCTATGTGTAACTGTCCCAATGCTGATCGCGTCAAGTATGCTTCTGCTAATCTTGAGGGACACGCTTTGACTTGGTGGAACTCCACCACTGCGAATCTTGGTCTGGGTGAGGCCAATGCTATGCCGTGGTCCGAGTTTGTTCAGATGTTGAGGGCGGAGTATTGCCCAAGGGACGAGATTATGAAGTAGGAACACGAGTTTTAGAATCTGATGATGGTTGGGTCCGAGATCGAGGAGTTCACTACTAGGCACAATGAGTTGGCTGTTATGTGCCCCGGTTTGGCTACACCGGAGTACCGTAGAGTTGAGCACTACGTTGCTGGGTTAGTGCCGGAGATTGCTGGGCTTGTTGTCGCTGTTGATCACACTACTACGTTGGCCACCGTTCGGGCAGCTCACAAACTGACTAACATGAAGGTGGCTGAGGGTGTCTTACCTCCCAGGGGTGCTGCCGTGAAAGCCCCTGTGGATAACAAGCGGAAGTGGGATGGTACTGGGAAGAGTGCGAGTTCGGTTCAACCGCAGCAGCAGGTGAGGAAGACTGAGGCTTTGGGATCGTCTTCGGGTCAGAGGAAAGACGGGTACACGGGGAAATTGCCGGAGTGCAATCAATGTGGGTTCCATCATTATGGCAGCTGTGAGAAGTTTTGTTGCAACCGTTGTAAGCGTGTGGGGCATGTTGCTAGAAACTGTAGAGTCAATCTCCAGACAGTTCCAGGTCAAGCGATTGTCCCTGCTCCTGTTCCTCAGGGAAACCAAGGGTGTTATAACTGTGGGGAGTTGGGGCATCTCAAGCGTAACTGCTCGAAATTGAATCAGGTCGAGGCAAGAGCTGCAGGCGGTGGTAGAAACAACGAGGGTGGCGGTCGAGCTACTCGTGCTCATGCTTACGTCATTGGTGCTAGGGAAAACGTGGAGGATCCTGATACTGTTACTGGTGAGTTCTCTTTTCTTGCTATTTGTCGTGCTCTGGTTGCTTTCGTACGTGTTGTTTGGCGTTTCGCATTCATCGAGTGTCTTCAGTATTAAGTTTGGTTATCGTTTTGTATTCATGGGTATGATGTGGGTCCTTTGGAGATGCTAATTGGACGGTACCGGTGTGTCATATATACCGATCACAGTAGTCTCCAGTAGGCCTTCGATCAGGAGGATTCGTTGTTTTGCATTCAACTTGGGGAGGGCAGTTCCCCGGCCTGGAGTATCTTTTGATATGATCTTTCGTTCGTGATTATTATTTCGTTTGCGTTCTGGGAAACGTTACTTGGGTTAGGTCGTCACTCATCACTGTCGAAGAGTGAATCGCGGGGCGAGATTCCTTTCAACAGGGGGATGATGTGACGACCGAGAAAATTTTTCTTTTTATCGCTTCATTCTCTTTTACTTCGGGAAATTTTCGATACGAAAATTCTTTCAACAGGGGGATGATGTGACACCCGGCACGTTTAGGTTAACATTTTATAAAACACATAAGTCTACCTTAGCGAAAAACGTATTCAAACATACTTAACTAGGTCGGTTGAGTCGTTATGATGGTCCCGGGAATCATCGGGAGTCGTTACAATGATCCATGGGATCATTGGGAGTCGGTCCATAACCATGTGAACACGGATGGGTGATTTGTAGAATCGTCGAGTTTAACGTACACACGTAAATCTTGAGTCCAGGGAATTGGTGAACGGACGCAAACGTGTTAGTTATCGTGCATTATATGTTTGTAATCATTATGTGACTTGCCGGTATGTGAATACGTGTTTATATGTGTTAAAATAGTGATTTCGTGTAATTGCATGACATTATAGGTGATTACGCGTAATCACCAATAGCACAGGCAATTAGGATCCTAATCACGTGTAGCAACATGTCTTATAGCATCCTAATCACGTGTAGCAACATGTCTTATAGCATCCTAATCACGTGTAGCAACATGTCTTATAGCATCCTAATCACGTGTAGCAACATGTCTTATAGCATCCTAATCACGTGTAGCAACATGTCTTATAGCATCCTAATCACGTGTAGCAACATGTCTTATAGCATCCTAATCACGTCAACTGTTCATGCGATTAGGGCCTAATCGCCAATAGGTATAGGCGATTAGAGCTCCAATCGCTAGTAGTACATGCGATTAGAGCTCCAATCGCTAGTAGTACATGCGATTAGGAATTCCAATCGCCTGTACTGCTGCGTAATCGCCTGACGCGTACTAAACGACTAGAAACGCCTATAAATACCCCCCTTATGTTTTAAAACATCATTTGAGAAACCCTAATACACCCCAAAGCCACCCCACACCTTATCCAACCTCTGAACCACGTTTTTGATCAAGAAATCACATTTCCAAGCTTTACATCTCATAATCTTACAATTTCAAGGTGTGTTCTTCATCCCAAACCTTTATAATGATATTGTTTTGATTCCTAAAGGTCCAGACCTGATTTATAAACATTTGTGTCTTTGAAAACTCTTTAAAATCAGTTTCTAAACAAACCCAAACCTCTATACTTGTTATATGTGATGTATTCATGCAAGATAGGATTTTTATCATTTAAACATGGTTGTTCTTGTATTATTATTGGGTTTCTGATCTAAATGAGGTAATATGATGATAACCTAGGAGTTTGAAGGTTCATTGATGTGTAATATTGATATTAGGCGTTTTAACCCGTTTGAATGATTATAGTGGATTGATGATGATATGTTGTGTTTTGTTGATTGTTTGAGGTTAGGGTTTACTCTAGGATGATGCTAGAACAGTAGGATAATGTCGGACAACGTCGTTATGTGATGAAATCTGGATATTTGCTATTTAGGGTAAGTTTTGCATGTTGATGTGATGCTTACATGCTAGTTATGCTATTTTGGGAAACCGCATGCATTCGGGACGGCTAGGGTGATGATAAATTAGGGGTTTTTGCTTGAAATAGGTGGGTTAATGTTTTGGGTTGGATATTGGGTGTTTACACATGTTTCGGATCTGATTTGGAGGGTTAAACGCGCAAAAAGGTGGAACAGAGCAGAAATGGCGAATAGGAATTCCTAATCGCCTCTATTATAGGCGATTGGCCCCCAATCGCCTGAACTATAGGCGATTAGGAGCCCAATCGCCATTATTACTAGTGATTACAATTCTATTCACTAGTTTGACTCTCCTAATCACCAGTTGACTTTTCCTAATCACATGTTTGATTCCTAATCGCGTGTATTGCTGTCATATGTGCATTTTAACATCCCGAAACACGGATTGACACCTAGGAACATGTTAGGAACCTCGTAACATGTCTAATAACTTAGTAACACGTGTTCAGACTTGTTTATGCGTTAATTCGGCGCTGTGCTAGGTAGGGTGCGTGTTTGCGCATGCTAAGTGTTTAATTGCATAAGTTGCATGATATCTTGTATGTGGCTAACACGTGGGATGTCGGGTCACCAATGGGATGTCGGGAATTGTTTGGTTGGTCAATTTAACGTTTAAACATGTTTTCAACATACACGGTCATGGTCTGGACAACTTGGGGACTGATTAGCCTTCGGGTTAGTAGTCGTCACACTTATGTAAACTCATTGATAGGTCGCCGCTATTGGGGACTATTACACACATATCGGATTTCTAATTTACTAAGGACGCACTCTAAGGTGAGTTTCACGGCCCCACTCTTTTACTGGTTTTACATTTTCAGGGTAGAAAACATGCTGTGTTCTTTAAACGTGTGTCATTTTTGTTCGCAAGTTCATTTCGTTTGGGAGTGGTCATTTGGGTTCAAGCTATTCATCTATGTTCAGTATTATATGGCCTATGTTGTGGCAGTTCGTTAGCCGCGATGCGGTAGTTCCTTAGCCCCTATGTGGTAGTCCGTTAGCTATGATATGGTAGTTCGTTGACCATGGGATGGTAGTCCGTTAGCTATGATATAGTAGTTCATTGACCATGGGATGGTAGTTCGTTAACCGCGGTGGGCGATAGTTTGTTTGGGAGGTTCGTTTTGGAGTTCAGATGTTTAACGAGTGTTTTCATCAGTCGGTAGTATCATGATAGTCTTTCAAAAGTTCATGAAACGTTTTACTTAAAAACCTGTGAACTTACCAGCATTATTTGCTGACGTCTTTTAGCATGTTTGTCTCAGGTCGCTAAGGTAGCAGCTATCGATAGGCGCACGGAGTCTCACGGTGTCTAGGACCATTTGCATTTCATTTTGAGTATTTCAGACTTGAGTTTTACTTTTGAGTTGTAATAATACATTTTGCTTCCGCTGTGTTAGAACGGTTTTGAAAACTTAATGGGCAATTTACGTTGTTTTCATATCATTTAGTTGTCGTTTATTGTGACCGTTGACTTGGATTCTGGTGTGTCACGCGTCTCGCGGTAAAACCCCGCATGTGGAATTTGAGGGTGTGACAGATTGGTAATAGAGCCAATGGTTATAGTGAACTAGGACTGCATGTAGAGTCTAGTCTATAGCCGAGTATCACACACATTAGACGGTCACACATATTTACGAGTCGTGTCATTTGATAAACGTACTAATCTTCTTCGGGTTTGAAGGGCTTATCGCTTATACTTGGTAGTAGTGTACATTGGAGTGGCTTCGGTGCATTTTTGAGATTTTTCCGGGATTTGGATATCTCCCCTCTATGCTCTAATGTACATACTTGCCTACACACACACACTATCATGCACTAGTACCTGTCATAGTACACCCTTGAGTGATTGTTCACTTTGGGGATCCTCATGCAATAACAGTTTCTTTTAGGAATGTGGGTATCGGGTGATTGGAAGTTCTAGCTAGGAGCACGCCTAGAGGACCATGTAGAGCGATTTGTTGTTTCGGGTGCACACGAAATCATAAATCGAAATGCATGAAAATCTTGGTGGGCTTCGAGTTCGGACAGATGATCATGCTGGAACCCCGTTTTGAATTCGTTTGGTCACTAGTAGTTTGACCTAGTAATGATGCTGAGTATCTTGCTTGTGTTTTGGCAGAACATGTCTGGTCGTACTGGTGGATGTACTGGGGGACGCCGTGGTGGCGGCGGGGGTCGCAATGGCGGTGGACGAGGTGGTGGGAACATCACCATGACTCAGGCGGAGTTGGAGAACATGTTGCAGCAGCAGTTGAACGTTGCGTTGGCTGCTTTCCAGGATGCTCAGCAGACCCTGGGAAATACTAATCAGGTGCAGTCTGGGTGCACCTATAAGAAGTTCATGGACTGTAAGCCCCATTACTTCAATGGGACTGAAGGGGCAGTGGGATTACTTCGGTAGTTGGAGAAGATTGAATCGGTGTTCGCTATGTGTAACTGTCCCAATGCTGATCGCGTCAAGTATGCTTCTGCTAATCTTGAGGGACACGCTTTGACTTGGTGGAACTCCACCACTGCGAATCTTGGTCTGGGTGAGGCCAATGCTATGCCGTGGTCCGAGTTTGTTCAGATGTTGAGGGCGGAGTATTGCCCAAGGGACGAGATTATGAAGTAGGAACACGAGTTTTAGAATCTGATGATGATTGGGTCCGAGATCGAGGAGTTCACTACTAGGCACAATGAGTTGGCTGTTATGTGCCCCGGTTTGGCTACACCGGAGTACCGTAGAGTTGAGCACTACGTTGCTGGGTTAGTGCCGGAGATTGCTGGGCTTGTTTTCGCTGTTGATCACACTACTATGTTGGCCACCGTTCGGGCAGCTCACAAACTGACTAACATGAAGGTGGCTGAGGGTGTCTTACCTCCCAGGGTGCTGCCGTGAAAGCCCCTGTGGATAACAAGCGGAAGTGGGATGGTACTGGGAAGAGTGCGAGTTCGGTTCAACCGCAGCAGCAGGTGAGGAAGACTGAGGCTTTGGGATCGTCTTCGGGTCAGAGGAAAGACGGGTACACGGGGAAATTGCCGGAGTGCAATCAATGTGGGTTCCATCATTATGGCAGCTGTGAGAAGTTTTGTTGCAACCGTTGTAAGCGTGTGGGGCATGTTGCTAGAAACTGTAGAGTCAATCTCCAGACAGTTCCAGGTCAAGCGATTGTCCCTGCTCCTGTTCCTCAGGGAAACCAAGGGTGTTATAACTGTGGGGAGTTGGGGCATCTCAAGCGTAACTGCTCGAAATTGAATCAGGTCGAGGCAAGAGCTGCAGGCGGTGGTAGAAACAACGAGGGTGGCGGTCGAGCTACTCGTGCTCATGCTTACGTCATTGGTGCTAGGGAAAACGTGGAGGATCCTGATACTGTTACTGGTGAGTTCTCTTTTCTTGCTATTTGTCGTGCTCTGGTTGCTTTCGTACGTGTTGTTTGGCGTTTCGCATTCATCGAGTGTCTTCAGTATTAAGTTTGGTTATCGTTTTGTATTCATGGGTATGATGTGGGTCCTTTGGAGATGCTAATTGGACGGTACCGGTGTGTCATATATACCGATCACAGTAGTCTCCAGTAGGCCTTCGATCAGGAGGATTCGTTGTTTTGCATTCAACTTGGGGAGGGCGGTTCCCCGGCCTGGAGTATCTTTTGATATGATCATTCGTTCGTGATTATCATTTCGTTTGCGTTCTGGGAAACGTTACTTGGGTTAGGTCGTCACTCATCACTGTCAAAGAGTGAATCTCGGGGCGAGATTCCTTTCAACAGGGGGATGATGTGACGACCGGGAAAATTTTTCTTTTTATCGCTTCATTCTCTTTTACTTCGGGAAATTTTCGATACGAAAATTCTTTCAACAGGGGGATGATGTGACACCCGGCACGTTTAGGTTAACATTTTATAAAACACATAAGTCTACCTTAGCGAAAAACGTTTTCAAACATACTTAACTAGGTCGGTTGAGTCGTTATGATGGTTCCGGGAATCATCGGGAGTCGTTACAATGATCCACGGGATCATTGGGAGTCGGTCCATAACCATGTGAACACGGATGGGTGATTTGTAGAATCGTCGAGTTTAACGTACACACGTAAATCTTGAGTCCCGGGAATTGGTGAACGGACGCAAACGTGTTAGTTATCGTGCATTATATGTTTGTAATCATTATGTGACTTGCCAGTATGTGAATACGTGTTTATATGTGTTAAAATAGTGATTTCGTGTAATTGCATGACATTATAGGTGATTACGCGTAATCACCAATAGTACAGGCAATTAGGATCCTAATCACGTGTAGCAACATGTCTTATAGCATCCTAATCACGTGTAGCAACATGTCTTATAGCATCCTAATCACGTGTAGCAACATGTCTTATAGCATCCTAATCACGTCTACTGTTCATGCGATTAGGGCCTAATCGCCAATAGGTATAGGCGATTAGAGCTCCAATCGCTAGTAGTACATACGATTAGAGCTCCAATCGCTAGTAGTACATGCGATTAGGAATTCTAATCGCCTGTACTGCTGCGTAATCGCCTGACGCGTACTAAACGACTAGAAACGCCTATAAATACCCCCCTTATGTTTTAAAACATCATTTGAGAAACCCTAATACACCCCAAAGCCACCCCACACCTTATTCAACCTCTGAACCACGTTTTTGATCAAGAAATCATATTTCCAAGCTTTACATCTCATAATCTTACAATTTCAAGGTGTGTTCTTCATCCCAAACCTTTATAATGATATTGTTTTGATCCCTAAAGGTCCAGTCCTAATTTATAAACATTTGTGTCTTTGAAAACTCATTAAAATCAGTTTCTAAACAAACCCAAACCTCTCTACTTGTTATATGTGATGTATTCATGCAAGATAGGATTTTTATCATTTAAACATGGTTGTTCTTGTATTATTATTGGGGTTCTGATCTAAATGCGGTAATATGATGATAACCTAGGAGTTTGAAGGTTCATAGATGTGTAATATTGATATTAGGCGTTTTAACCCGTTTGAATGATTATAGTGGATTGATGATGATATGTTGTGTTTTGTTGATTGTTTGAGGTTAGGGTTTACTCTAGGATGATGCTAGAACAGTAGGATAATGTCGGACAACGTCGTTATGTGATGAAATCTGGATATTTGCTATTTAGGGTAAGTTTTGCATGTTGATGTGATGCTTACATGCTAGTTATGCTATTTTGGGAAACCGCATGCATTCGGGACGGCTAGGGTGATGATAAATTAGGGATTTTTGCTTGAAATAGTTGGGTTAATGTTTTGGGTTGGATATTGGGTGTTTACACATGTTTCGGATCTGATTTGGATGGTTAAACGCGCAAAAAGGCGGAACAGAGCAGTAATGGCGAATAGGAATTCCTAATCGCCTCTATTATGGGCGATTGGCCCCCAATCGCCTGAACTATAGGCGATTAGGAGCCCAATCGCCATTATTATTAGTAATTACAATTCTATTCACTAGTTTGACTCTCCTAATCACCAGTTGACTTTTCCTAATCACATGTTTGATTCCTAATCGCGTGTATTGCTGTCATATGTGCATTTTAACATCCCGAAATACGGATTGACACCTAGGAACATGTTAGGAACCCCGTAACATGTCTAATAACTTAGTAACACGTGTTCGGACTTGTTTATGCGTTAATTCGGCGCTGTGCTAGGTAGGGTGCATGTTTGCGCATGCTAAGTGTTTAATTGCATAAGTTGCATGATATCTTGTATGTGGCTAACACGTGGGATGTCGGGTCACCAATGGGATGTCGGGATTTGTCTGGTTGGTCAATTTAACATTTAAACATGTTTTCAACATACACGGTCACGGTCTGGACAACTTGGGGACTGATTAGCCTTCGGGTTAGTAGTCGTCACACTTATGTAAACTCATTGATAGGTCGCCGCTATTGGGGACTTTTACACACATATCGGATTTCTAATTTACTAAGGACGCACTCTAAGGTGAGTTTCACGGCCCCACTCTTTTACTGGTTTTACATTTTCGGGGGAGAAAACATGTTGTGTTCTTTAAACGTGTGTCATTTGTGTTCGCAAGTTCATTTCGTTTGGGAGTGTTCATTTGGGTTCAAGCTATTCATCTATGTTTAGTATTATATGGCCTATGTTGTGGCAGTTCGTTAGCCGCGATGCGGTAGTTCGTTAGACCCTATGTGGTAGTCCGTTAGCTATGATATGGTAGTTCGTTGACCATGGGATGGTAGTCCGTTAGCTATGATATAGTAGTTCGTTGACCATGGGATGGTAGTTCGTTAACCGCGGTGGGCGATAGTTTGTTTGGGAGGTTCGTTATGCAGTTCAGACATTTAACGAGTGTTTTCATCAGTCGGTAGTATCATGATAGTCTTTCAAAAGTTCGTGAAATGTTTTACTTAAAAACCTGTGAACTCCCCAGCATTATTTGCTGACGTCTTTTAGCATGTTTGTCTCAGGTCGCTAAGGTAGCAGCTATCGATAGGTGCACGGAGTCTCACGGCGTCTAGGACTCATTTGCATTTCATTTTGAGTATTTCAGACTTGAATTTTACTTTTGAGTTGTAATAATACATTTTGCTTTCGCTGTGTTAGAACGGTTTTGAAAACTTAATGGGCAAGTTACGTTGTTTTCATATCATTTAGTTGTCGTTTATTGTGACCGTTGACTTGGATCCTAGTGTGTCACGCGCCTCGCGGTAAAACCCTGCATGTGGAATTTGAGGGTGTGACACCAAACCCGGAAGAACATTGCTACGCGGAGAAAGTATACGCGCAAGGAGTAGTCAAAGCACAATAATGACCGGTCAAAGGTCAAGTCTTGGTCAAAGGCGGATTTTATGCATGGTCAATTGCCATGCATAAATCACGTAGGCTCAATAATAAAGGCGGTATAATGTTCCACTATTCCCATTAATTTAGCTTTCCTTATATCACCATACTAACACAATTAAGGGTGATGGAGACAACCTAACCACGGTTAGGACTTGGGTAATGGTGGCATACGAACTCTCCTATAAAAGGGATCACATCCCTAGTAGGAGAGGACACTTTCTGCTAACCCGGAGAGCTATCAATAACAAGATAGTATCCCCATTCACCCCGTTTTTGTCATAAACTACTACTTCGTGTAGCTGTCTCCACACCCACAAACAACTCTTACTTGCAGGTTCATCAATCCATAGCTGCTAGTGAAGGATCAACCCAGTAGACACAATAATCTTATTATCCCTAACCGGTGGTAAGACTATTTGTTTCTTAAGCATATAACAATACCAACCTTCTAAATTTATTCAAAGTGTTTTCTGGCCTTTGTGGACTTGTCTCGTCTTTGTATAAATAAATCAATATATTGAATCTCTATTAATGGAAGTTGTGAACAATAGTCTCAGTTTTATTTATGATCTAAATCCAGGGAAGATATGTGGAGTATGAAGGGACGTGTTATACGAAAATGGAAACACAATTATAAGATGGAACTCATATTGATCGATGAGAAGGTATGGCCATGGAAATGATTTTTTATGTTTTTTTTTATATTGTTTTAGGTTAATATTTCTATCTTAAGTTCATGTTATATACTGATATCTGTATTTTGAAAAAGTTGTTATGTTTGATGTTTATCTTTTGTTTATTATTAATTATTATAGGGTGATAAGATTCAGGCTTTTATTAAAGGTCATTTGGTGCAACATTTTGACACTAAAGTTCATGAGGATGATATTGTTGTTCTCTCCAAATTCGGTGTTGGTGAAAATAAGGACCCATATACTGTTGTTGCCCATGCTTTTAAAATCGTTTTTTATCGTTGTACTACTGTGAATCATAACAGCAGATGGGAAGGTGTTGAGTATGCGTTTAGGTTCATTCCATTTAAAGACATTTTGAGTGGGGAAGCAAATACGCTATTGACTGTTGGTTGGTCTATTCGCATATTTTATGTTACTCAAGTTTTGGATGAGTTCATTTGTATAGATTTTTTATATACTTGTATTTTATACTTTTGTTGCAGATGTTGCTGGTAGTCTTATTTGGAATGGTGATTTGAATGAGTTTGGTAAAGGTCCAAAAATAACCAAACGGGTGAATTTTGATCTTCAAGTTTTGGAGTAAGCATTGAGTTTTATTTTTATAAAATTTGTTTGTTCTTATGTTTGCGAAACATAATATATACAATCATTTATGTAATAAATGTTAAGAATTAATAAAGTTTTGTAGTAAATTTATTGAAGAATATTCTATTAAGGTAGACAACTTGTATGTTATTTTGTGAAGTAATAAATGTGGTATTTGAAATGTTGAGTTCCCGTTTTTTATATGTATTTATAATCTTAAAATTATTGTTTATATGTAGAGGTACGATTTTAAGATGTACAATGTGGAATGATTATGCAGTACTGTTTAACAATCTCATTGCTAATATTCCTGCTAATGAGCATGTGATGGTTGTTATACAACATGGTAAAGTTAAGGACTGGAAAGTTAAGTTTGTTTTACCTTTGTGTTTTTTAAAATAATTGTTAACATGAAATAAAGTCACTAAGTATATGTAAATTGTTATATATAGAACAAATTTTCGTACAAAGCGACAAGTATGGAAGTCGACTGTTTTTTAACGTAGAAATTGATGAAGTTAACTAATTAAGGAGGAGGTACAATATTTAGAACAATTTTTAACAAAAAGGAGTAATTTTTTTAAAATTTTTTGGTTCATACTTTTGAGGTCATTTTTTTTTTCATTGTTTTTTCCATTTTTCAGTCTTCTTAAGAGGCAAGCTCAAGAATCTGGTTGTACTTCCCTATCACTACGTTCCTCTGATTCTGCTTACTCATTGCATCAAGAATTCGTTGTTTCAACTCCAAAGAAAGATGTATACGAGCTTAGCGACATAGAAACGGTGTCAATATTTTTTTAATAAATTCCATATTTGTTTATTTCTTTGTTATATTTAATTTGTTTTTTATATTCTGGTTCAAAACGATAATTAATATATTGTTGGATTGCAAGTAATGTGTTGTGTTGTGTTGTGGTTGGAACTATAAAAGTTGTGCAACAAAGTTTTGGTTGGTTCTATGTTGCTTGTAAGAAATGTTTCAGGAAGGTGCAAACTAAATCAGAGTACTTACAAACTGCTGCAAAAGTTTCTGAAGAAATTCTCGATTTGCCTGTTGCAGCTTTTGTTTGTCCTAAATGCGATTGTGAATGTAAATCTATCTCAACAAAGTAAGATAAAATGTTTATTTACATTTTTTCAACATTACTGTCAACTTATTGGAAGGTATTTATTTCAGGTTTAAGGTTCAAGTGAGAGTTCAAGATAAGACTGGCAATGTGTCCTTTACGTTGTTTGATAGAGATGTGTCCAGTATTGTTGGTTCATCTGCGAGTGATTTAAAGGAAAAACAGTTGAAGCTTGAGGATAGTGAAGGCTTTCCCCATGAGTTATTTCGACTGTTAGATAAGTTTTTGGCTTTTAAAATTGAAGTTTCAGAATACAATCTTAAATATAAATACCGTGTGTACACTATTCAGAAGATATGTGATGATCCTACAGTAATTGCTGGCCTGGTTATGGGCAGTGATTATGAATATGATAATGCTGGAGAGGTATTTATTACTTTTCTCTTGTGTTCTTAAATTTGAAATTTTAAAAAGATTTTGAAGTTCATTGTTATTGTTTTCTCTATATTTTTTTTTGTTTGGTTACTTATTAGGTTAGTCAGGATGATGGTGAATAAGGGTGTGTTAATCTTAATAAAACTTCTGATGGTGCTTTCCAAATGTTGTCAAAGGTGAGTATACGAGTGTGTTAATCCATCGAGTTTGTTTTCTTCATTTTAATAGTTCAGTAGTTTTTTTGTTATTTTTTTAAGGATGTTTTTGTATTGCTACCGACTCTTCCGTCGATGAAGCTTTAAAGGATTGTGCTACAAGCCCCAATGGAAAAAGGAGTATTGAAGATACTGATATTTCAAATGTTGATGACCTATCGTCTACTGCCAAAAGAACCCGGAGAAGATTATCTAGGATGAAATATTATGTAGTTATGGAGTAACAAGTTGTATGAAACTTTAGTAAGTTTCATTTTTGGGCATGTTTAAACTTTAAGCATGTGTATGCGGTTTTACCAGAAGATATTGATATTTTAAAACTTGCCAATTAATTTGAAGTCACCCTTTCTTTTACTTGAAGTTTGTAATATCAATATTATTATCATTAGTTTTTGTCTAAACCCTTTAGTGTTTTGTTTGTAAAGTTTGTTTATAGAAGTAAATATTTGCCATTTAATTAGGATTCAGATGTTTATAATATTGATCTCTTATCAAGTACATTACAAGTATTTCAAATTCTCAAAGTACTCTCGAGAAACAACTCGTAGCAAAACATTTTTTTATTCAAAAAGGTTGAAAGTGAATGTTTGTATCATGCTCAAAGCTCTCCCGTTTCATTTAATATCAAAACGTTTTAATCAAAGTTTCTAACTTTGACATATTATCAGGAAAATATAACGTCTGTTCTTATAAAAAAACGTTCTACTACAAACAAACAGAATTTTAAGAAATAAATTATTTAATCCCTTACAAATATTTATTCTCAACTCTCAACTGTTAATTAAACTTCAGTATTCACTTTTTTGTTCCCTTTGATGGTCTGTCTTGTAAGATTGGTTGCTGAGGACCTACGTTTGTGCTGAATCCTCTGCTCAGTAGCTTGGTCCTCATCAGGATAAATTGGTTTTTTTGGCAGAGTTGGATCCTTTTGTCTGTTTATCTCCAGGAGGTTGTAGGTTTCTACCAAAACTAACTCAGACCATCTGGCAACATATTTCATTTCACCGTATTTTTCCGCAACTAACTCTTGTCTCATTCTCTTGAATTTTAAAGCTCTTTTAGATTCACTTTCTTTGTCTTTCTTTGAGTCAGCTGGATTTTTTTTCTGATTCTTACCGTCTTTAAGCAAGTCTTCAATTTTTTATATTTGAGCCCTGATTTCTTCAGAAGACCAACCAGCAAATTGTCTTTCCGTGACGTTGTAAAACTTGAGATTTAAAAGATGATCTAGAAATTCTTTTCTTAAATTTCTCTCTATTTTTGAAGTTGTCATTCCTTCATGCAATTCCCTTGCAAATTCTTGTATTTTTATAAGCTTTTGAAGTTCTGTTTGCTGGATTCCATGAGCAGTCATATTATCTTTGTCTTTGCATTGTTCTCTGATACTGTTTTCAGTCTGTTGCCGTTTTATATCCAAATACTGATCGACAGTCATAGGTTTCTCGAAACCTTCAATAGATGAGAAGCTTAATGATGAAGGATCCTCTGTTAAGTAGAAAGATTCTATCTCATGTTTGATTATTAATATCTCAAGAGGATATTTAGCAGCCAATGATTCTAAATGATGTGGTGTAACATTTGTTTGTCGTTGATAGGGTATAATGGCAGTTATTATTGGAACATTCAATTCTGTGTGCAAAGAACCAGCAAATGTTCTTTGGGTTGGTGATTGATTTGGCAATGTTGTGGTTTCTTTAAAGGGATTTGTAGTGGTGATGACTGATGTTGTTGAATATTCGATGGGCAGTTTACAAACTTCTGCAGTTTGTTTTCTGACAGTCGTGCCAACAGATTTTGTGGTTTCAATGGTTTTGGTAGAAGAAATAGGAGAGGGTTGTTTTGCTTCAGCCTCAACAGTGGTTGAAACTGTAGTAGAAACTGGTTTATCAGATGATTGCATATCAGTTGTTTGTTCTTTGGTACCCTTTTTGGTTGTATCAACATCAACCTCTGTTTCAAAAACAAATCTTGGAGCGGACCCAGTTGTGCTTAACAGATGATCTTTAATTGCTTTCATATCAGTTTTAGTATCGTTGTACAAAGCATCCACTTTCATGTTTAACGATTCCATCTCAGAATTGTGTTTGATCTCTGCTAATTTTTGTTGACCCTGTGTTATTTGGTCAAGAGACTTCCAGAGTTCATTGGTAGTCTCACTGATTTTCTCTATGAACTTTTCTTTCATTTCTTCATAAGGCTTCAAGTGTAGTTACCCTTTTCCGCCAAATTTTGATTTTTTTGAAGCATTCTTTCAATTGACAGGATCAATTTCCTTTTCAACAGTTATTGTATTTTTTTTTCAATGTTTTTAGCAACTGGAAGTTTTTGGGAGTTGTTATCAATTTCAACTGTAGCATAAGTTACAATTGTAAGATCAGGTGTTTTTTGCTCCAAGGGTGTCTTATTTGTCTTATCACTTTGCAACTCAGAAACAGTTGTCTCAGCTTTTGTAGTTGCAGTCTCATTTGAAGTACCAACGGGATTGACTTCAAAGTTGGAGATTGTGGTCTTCTCTGCCTGTGGGCTAGATGATTGATTTTTTTCATGAACGCTCTGTTCTTGCTGTGTATTCTCAGTTATGGGTGATTTAGAGGCACTGTTTTCAGTTTGAGTTTTATCAATTGCTTCAAACAATGGATTAAAGGTAGGTGGAATTTTTATTGATACTTGTGATGGGGACTGTGGTGGAGTTAAAAGAGATCCAGCTCCAGGAGAAGGACTTTTAAACAAATATACAACTGAATCGTCTAGGTGATGTTGCATGTGTTCTTCATTTACAGGATCATCCGGCTGAGAGGATACATTGACAATTTCTTTCATTGTTGATATTTCCACTAGATCAGAGGAAGCATCAACAGTTGTTGTTTGGTGCTCTTGTGTGGTTGTAGTAGTTTCCTTTGGCTTCTGAACATCCAGAGGTACAGTCTTTCTCCTCTTTTTCATTTTCTTTTGTGTTGGTGGTTTCTTTGTTGAAATCAGTGGCATGATTTCCACATAAGTGTTTGTTGTTTCATTTTCAGCAGAAGCAGTTGTCTCCGAAGCAGACGTTAGAACAACAGATGTTGAAACATCAATGTTTTTTTGTTTTTTAGTACTTTTGCCTTTAATTACTTTTTCTGTACTTTTAACGTCCAGCATTCTTTTAAAAGTTTCATTCGATAAGCTATTAATTTTAATAGCTAATCCTTTCTTAAAATCCTTATCAGGCAACAGTTTTTGTAAGCAGACAGTCAACAATCTTGGATATAGTAAAAAACCATTACGAGATCCAGATTTTATAGCCTTTACATTAGATACTAAATCAGTAAATACTGTCTGAGATAAGTTGAAATCACTCTCAGTTAAAATTGCATAAGCAAGATACTTTGTTTTCAATGGTATCTCATTAAGTGATGTTGTTTATGCAAACAGACATATGAGAAGGGTATGAAAAAAAAACTTCATTGGTGGGGGAAAATTTGGTTTAAACGTTGTTGATGTTGTCAATTGACCTTCATACCCTCTCTCAATTAACTCTATATGAACTTCATTTTTTTCAAAAGAATTATTACCTTGTAAATCGTTTAATGAGAACGTGTTGCAGATCAATTCCGGTGTTATCTCGATATCTGTATTTCCAATCTTCGAGACAACCGCATAAGGCTTTTTATTCTTCTCCCGACACTCGGCTTTGTTCCAGAACTCTTTCAGAGTATCCTCATATATTGGTGCATCAGCGGTTAGGATTGGTAGGTATTTCGATTTATGGAGCAAATCGATTATAGAGTGAAATTGATGGTTATTTTCGGTTTTAACAAGACATGGTAGATAGTTATGATGGAGTTTTAATTGGAGATCCATTCTAATGATTCAAACAAACCAATTGAATTGAAATTAGGGATCTAATAAGACCGAAAATTTAAAATTTCCTACTAGAATGTATTTAGGTCGTAATTGATACTGAAGCGCTTTTCTGCTTTTTGAATACGATAAGAGTGGAATATCTGATTTGATGTAAGAGGGTTTTTGGGTATGAAAAATTGTCGGTGACGTATTAAAAGAGATGCTGACATGTCCAAAAAGTTGTTGTGAACATATATTCATAAGTCAACAGCTGTTTTAAATATCTGTTTCATATGGTCAAATATTGTTTGAAATTTCTTAACTCGTGGCAGTTATTTTAGAACAATTGTTTAGGATTTAACAAATCTTATAAAACAGTATATAAATTCGTCTGAGATTACAAAATAGCCCTTACACACTTTTTGTGAAAACAACTGTTTTTAGAAATCTTATTTTATTATTTTTGTGTTCCTATTTTGTTTCACTCTATATAAAATTATGAAATCTTAAAGTTGTTGTAGAATCTTTATTTAAGATGAGGAAATTTGAAAAAAAAAATGTTTTTAACTTTATTTTCGTTGAAACATTGTCAGTTTAAGTTGTTGTAAAAGATTGTTGTAAAGATGTTGGTTTTGGTATTTTCCTTAAATTTTTACAAGCAATGTTGGTACATCCATGTGTTTGTTATAGAGATAGAAGACATATATATAGCAAAACCATATGTTTCGATCTATATATAATTCAAACGTGATAGATGTTGAATTCTCTAATTTTTGTTTGTTTTGTGTTTTGTTAGAAAACGTTTTTTAATATGAGCTATTATATTCGAATATTGTTAATTTCCTATTTGATATTAATGCAGTTTTTTTTAGTTATTTAGATTTGTTGTTTTAAAATATTTCTATTCTCTATTTAGTTTTTAAGTTAATATTTTAATGAAATTATATTATTGCAATAATAAGTTCGAATGATATAAAACTCTTTCACAAATTTGTTAATAAGTAAAGACACGTGGTAAACAGTATTTAGAATAAATTAAACATAGTCTCAAGAATTTGAATATATAAACCAGAGACAATTTGAAGAGATTTATAACTATATGAGTATTATAGATGAGTCAAAGTTATTATTATTTGGCTTCTTTTATGTTAAAGCCCACGTTAACTACTGTTAACCGAGACAATTTGAATAAAATAAAACTATGAGTACTATAGTTGACAATTTCCCTTGAAGCTTTCATTATAAGCTTCCTTTTTTTATATATATATTTTGTATTTAAATAATGTATGATATCAGTAGTAATCTTGAATTCAAATAATAGTCCAAATGGATTTACATTTGTATTCAAAGAAGTATAAAGCTTTCAAGAACAATGAATTTCGTTATTCAGATGAAATATTTTTAATGGAAATTTTGAGTCAAACTGTCGGTGATGAAAATTTTTTAAGTCACTTCATGTTGTAAGTTGGTTTTACTCTCATGAATTTGATATAGTTATAGTTAACTTTGAGCATGGTTTTGAAAAATTATTTCTTCGAGGGAGATCGAGTATTCCAATAATTTGCGTTTTCTTGAAGAGCTTGCCCAGAAAACAATGAGCAACATTAATCAGAATACATTTCATCTAAATCTGGAACAAATGATCAGAGCAAGGATAGTGTATTTGAAGGAGAAGGTGGAACAAGTTATCGAAGAATCAATCTCTTATTGTAGCTCAACTGTTGAAGATGATCAAGTTTAAATTTTTTTATATGTTTGCAATTTCAAGTATGAATATATTATTGTAATTTACTTAGTTTAATTATTATATTTATGATGTCTCATAGTGAGCAGTATATTAATATTAAACTTGATATTTATTATCTATTAAACTTTTAAGGACTAATTAACAATGCATTTCCTGTTTTGTTTCATCATATATTACACATAATAATCAAGATTTAATTTATCGACTTGAAAATATTTCTGAAATTTAACTTTATAGTGATACTTTAATGACAAGGGTTGTAAACTCAACAGATTTTATAAAAAGCCCCAAAAATAATGATTACGCTTTTGAAGTTACTTTATTAATAATATTATTTTATTATTATTGTTTGTTGCAATTGTCTTCTTTTCAATTAAAAATATATAAAAAGTACAGAAAGTAACTTGCAACTTTATATTTCCTTTAAATCTAACTGATAAAGTTGAAAACCAAATTTTGGAATAGTTAGTGTATTCTTTCATTCACATACGCACATCCTATAAAAGGGGAGAAGTTTTTAATCAAATTAAGATTAATATATTTTGTATTGACAGTACTACGTATTTAACCATGATTTATAGTATAAAGGACCTAAATATCTCATTTTCATATTTCTACATATATTGTTAAATAGTTCTACGTATTTGTTTTTATTTTGAAATTTCTATTTAAAAAATAAAAAAAAGAATTTGAAAAGTTTGCTTAGTGGGAAAATAAACGAGTTAATACTGTGTGTAACCAAGATTAATAAAAGTTTATTGTAATTAATAAATTCATTATAGTTAATTCACTGCAGTTAATAGATTCGTTATAGTTAATGTATATTTTTTACTATAAAACTCGGTTTGCATTTGTTTGTATAGCACACTATTCAAACATATTTTCTGCATCTGTATAGGTTTATCAATCTACTAAAAATACTAGCAACATGGATTCCACCAGCAGCAACCAGTGGTCTAAAATGTCAGATGTTCAAAAAATCGTTTTAGATTGCTTTAAATAAGATGAAGAATTTGAGATTCTTCAAGTTATTGAAGATGCTACACTGCTGTTGGAACATCACATATGGAAGACCAATCTGAAATTGAATCAAGTCATTAGTACCGATGTATCAAGGGAAAGATGGAATGGCTCTTTATTTCTATTGGAAAACATAAAGTCAAACGAAAAGTTCAGTGAGGACATACAAAAAATATGTATGTCCTACAGAAACTTTGTTAATGAGAAAAACAAGAGGTTAAAGGAATTGTTGAGTACAACAGGATAATTATTTAAATGTATTTTATATTTTTATGGTTATAATTGTAATGAAAATTTTATTTTATATATTATGTGTTTTAAATTTAATTTTTTATTCTTATATGATGAAAAATATCGATTAGTAGATATCAATAGCGATTAGAATAGTATTTATAGTCTACTGTTAAAGTAGATTAGCTATTAGAATATAGCAATAATCAATTGTTAAACTGAACAAATAATTGGTATTTAGTAAAAAAATCATTAAAAGTATAAGCTATGTCATTGTTGGTAAGATCTATTTGATGCAACAACTGTTTTTAAAGAAACGGTTAAATTAGCAAATGTTTGAATCAGACATTTGATTACAAACAGTTGAATTACAAACGATCTATTGGTTCAGTATTATTAAGTAATAATGCTTTGGTCTGTTGACGTGTGAATATAAACAGACGTTTAGTATTTCGACTTGTCAGTGGTTAGCGTACAGTGTATAAGGTTTGGGCGACTCCTCCCGTGTGTTTCCACACGGGATCTCACCTAGTTATAGTTTAAAGTGTGCATCGATAAAAACGGAAACAAAAACAAATCATTATACGTTTTCAAACTTAATCTTGCACAAACCGAGAAAGAGATATATGGCATAAATTAAAAAATTAAGAGAAAGATGGAACTAACTTTGCAAAGAATCAATGGAAACTCTAATGAAGGTGAACTAACCATAGGCGATTAGATAGATGCTACTTTGGATTGCGATACCAATTTTGAATTGCAGTCTTAGAAAAATTCCGAAACTGAAGAGAATTTTGTTCTACTTTTTTTAACGGCTAATATTGCCCTCTGTATATTACAACAAATACAAATTTGACTAGATTTAAACTTAGGACATATTCTTTAAGAGACATAAATCTCTACCAAGTGGGCTACCCGCACTACGGAATTATGTTATACTTATTTGTTGATTAGGAAGTGCGATCGTTTAGGAAGAATTGAAGTGATGAAAAAAACGGATGTTGGGGAGGGGAAATGTAACGAGGATTACCGTGATTCCATGTGTCCAAAAATTTGTCCATTTATTTGGGGGTACAAGTAGATTATGAAAAAATAAGATAAAAAATAAAGGTATTCAAATATTTAGAAATATAACTTAAAAATAAGTGTTACAACACCTTAATCGATATATTGATCACAACAATTTTCGTAGAAACCTAACTGAACTTTTTACCTTTTTGTAACCTAGAATGCTCTGTTACTAGTAAAAGAAAATCAATTGTTATGAAGTTCGGACCGTTAGTGTTTTAAATGTTGGATGAATGTTATACTTCAAAATTATTTATCGATAAAGAATTGATGAAAAAAAAAAAGAAAAGAAAAAAAAAAAGAGAAAAGAATCACATATGATATAGACGTTGCATACACTTTTCTTTTATGTGTTCACCTTCTATGATGTTAAAAAGAACACTAGAAAGAAAAAGCAAACGATGCATCCCGAGAGGAACATTCCCAAACTTTATTAATTTGTCTGGAGTGAACTCAAAAGGATTCAAAGGAACTACACAAATTGAAAAAAAAAAAAATATATATTCTTCACAAGAGAGCAAAGCACCTCAAATATTACCTTATAAACAATCAGTTTGTAACCACATGATATACCTTACTAGTTATTCTATTCTTGATAAATAAATAACCGGTTGCATTAGGGTAAGGATAATGTGGAAACCCATCATTAGACGGTAATATACATGATTTTAAACATTTTGAGCTAAAAAATCAGGGCAAGTAATATACATGATTTTAAACTCTGGAAACTCCGACTTCCCAATTTTTTTTTTTTTTTTTTTTTGAAAAAAACAGGGCAAGTAATATACATGATTTTAAGCATTTTAAGCCAAAAAATCAAAAAAGCGCCGAGTACTTTTTTTTTTAAATAAACTTTCGACTAACACATGTTAAGCGAAACTAACACGTGTTAACCATTTGTTACCCGAAGACGGTTTTTTATTTTTTTTTAAAAAAATCGGCTCGACGCTTTTTTTTTTTTTGCCCAAAATGCTTAAAATCATGTATATTACATACCCTAAAATTTTCATATAAAAAAAGTCGGGAAGTTTATATAACAAGGGTTTCCAATATAACCTTACTAGTTTTTATCCCGGGAGCGTCCCGGGTTGAAATATCTAATATGACATAATAAAATATATTATTATTATAATTATTATTTTAAACAAATCTCTGCATAAGTTATCATATTCAAATATAAAAAAAACGAATCTCTCCGCCGGGGTATAAATCTAGTGCCATTACAAATGAATTCGGAAGTTTGTAATTGATCATTTAAAAAGAACTAACATGAAATAAGAAAAAAAAAGTTAACTATTGAAATATCGAACGCATCAGTCTAAGGGTTATGTGATGTGTTGTTTCGGTTATATAATTCGGGTATTTGGGTATGTTGTTTCGGGTAATCGGGTCGGCTATCACCTAATCCCAGACCCGACCCAAACCCACATTTTTTTTTAAACTAATCCCAAACCCGACACAATATCTGTCGGGTTACAAAAAATAGTCATTTTTTTCTTCGTTTTTTATATAGCAATATGGTACTCGTTGGAAAGATAATAAAACGCTCGTTAATTTTGTGTAATTTTTTTCTTCAAAAAATCTCGTATATAAAAGATATTAACGTTTAAAAGTTATGGGAGGAAACATGAGAGAAAAAATAATAAAGTTTTAATATTTAGATTTAGTAGATTAGGTATTTAATAGATTAGGTTAAAAATTATAATAACCTAGGTTAAATCATATTTATTCTTTTTTTTTTAATTGGTTTACATTTGTCACATCACATTATGTAACATCTCTTAAAAAATAGATTGCATAAGAGTATGACATGTAGAATTAATCCATTTACGATATATATAGATACGGTTGCATTATGTGTCATATTTCTATGAGTCTATTTCCTTTTCGTTTCTTTTATTTCATCTATTTGTAATTTATCTCTAGATTTTTTAATATATCTTGGCTTTAAATATTGTTTTAGAAACTCTTGTATTTTACAAGTTGAATACAAGAAATAATTTACAGTTAGTAACGAAAATTTATGAATTACAAAACCTAATTTTGAGATGTGGTTCATTATTGTTGCTTTTCCGAATGAACTTATTAAAATTTTTTGAGTGTCTATATTTTTAAATTAAGAAATAGATTACAGATGGATGTTATAAGATCTGAATGTTATAAGAGAAGTAGGGAAAATGATCTTAAGTTTACAGATATGTCACACATAGCGCATCCATTTACTAGTTTATACCCTGGGAACATCTCGCGATAAACAAATCTAATATGAAGTGACAAAATGCGTGTACTACTCATAGTATCCTTCAATGGCAACACTACATTAGTACCAAATCTTCATCGCTAATAAATTTGTATCAGCAACAAACTTTCATGATTGACAAGTCTTCATTAGTTGCTAGATAAGTCTGTATCAGCAACAAATTTTTATGAGTGACAAGTCTTGACAACCCAATTCACGTTTTAATATATATGGTAAGGTTCCTGTAGGAAAATTGATTTGTGTACGTAGAAAGTGTTTTCAACTCACTAGTACACAAATAGTTTTTTGGGGCGGTTAAAATCATCTTTTGGCACGTTTTATGGACCGCCCCAACAAATAGGGAGTCAAAAAATATACTATCTTTTAGCACGGTTAAGAAAGTGTGTCATTAAATAGATACAACAGCGTCAAAAGCCACTACAAAGGTAGAGTCAAAAAATGAGGCTATCTTTTAGCACGGTTAAGAAACATCATTAAAAAGGAACAACCGCGTCATTAAATAAAAATAACAAATAATAATAAACCGAGTCAAACGTGCTTATTAATAATAATAATAATAATAATAATAATAATAATAATAATAATAATAATAATAATAATGCAGGTAACAATTCATATTTCCATAAAAAAAGTCACTAGATTCAAAACATAGATTCGAAACAAACATAGAACAACACAACACTTTGGTACGAAATGACACCAAATGACAATAGTTAACACAGAACACTTTTCTACGAAATGACACCAAATGACAATAGTTAAACTCACTTTAACACAAAACAAATAAATAAAAAACTTCAACTCCTATAGATACGAATTTGCCAACAGTGGAACTTCAACTTTGACTTTGTTGTGCATCGATCTATTCTTGATTTCCATTACCACCATTGATTAACTAAATTAAAAGTCAAAATCAAACAAGATCAGATGATAAAACATAGAGGTAGAGAATTAATAGGTATCTCTGTACATTATTGTTTAAAACAAAACAAAAAAGTATTAACAGTTTGAGCATTTTTAGTATGTTCCCCAAGATGTCCAAAAACTTCCTGACATTGTATAACACGCAGGTGGCAGATACATGCGGTTGGTACTCTCAATAGGGGCAAGCTCTTTACGTATTCCCATAGCTACCATGTCTTTACGAACATTAATCCCATCTTTAGTTTTACCAGGAATATTTAACAACAAGCCTAGCAAGCTATCACATACGTTTTTTTCGATGTGCATAACATCTAGGCAATGCCTAACATCTAAATGCTTCCAGTAAGGTAACTCCCAAAAGATTGACCTCTTTTTCCAAATACCACCTTTGTCACCACGAGTTCTTTTTCCCAACACGGTGTGTATATTTTCAACTCGTGAAAATGCATCAAATCGTTTCCTTATTGTTCGGAGCTCGGTACTTCCATCAAACTCAACCTTTTTCTTTCGAAAAATGTGACCATCTGGAAGGAATCTTCGATGTCCCATGTATACAGTTTTTTTTGCAATTTTTTAACCATATTGAACTTGTTTCATCTTCACAAACAGGACATGCTTTCTTACCTTTTGTATTGTACCCTGACAAGTTACCGTACGCAGGAAAATCACTTATGGTGCAAAAAATCATAGCCCGCAATTCAAAGTGTTCTTTCTTATACGCATCATACACACGCACACCTGAACTCCAAAGAGTTTTTAAGTCATCAATCAAAGGAGACAGATAAACATCAATGTCATTACCTGGTTGTTTCGGACCTTGAATCAACAAAGACATCATAATGTATTTTCGTTTCATGCATAACCAGGGTGGAAGATTGTAGATGCATAAAAAGCACCGGCCATGTACTGTGGCGGCTACTCATGTTTCCGAAAGGATTAAATCCGTTTGAACTAAGTCCAAACCGTATATTTCTAATCCCTTCTCCAAACTCTGGGTAAATGTTATCAATGTTTCTCCACTGAGGTGAATCCGCCACATGTCTTAATTTTCCATCATTTACACGCTCATCAGAATGCCAGCGCAATAATTTTGCCTCTTTTTCATTCGAAAATAGACGTTTCAGTCTCGGTATAATGGGAAAATACCACAACATTTTAGCCGGCGGTCCATTTTTTGTCACATCATCGTCAACTTCATCCAATTCTACTTTTCGTTTATACCTTGACATACCACATGTAACACATTTATGTTCTTTCTCAAACTCCTTTATATACAACATACAATCATTTGGACATGCATGTATTCTTTCAACTTCTAATCCCATAGGACATATCATTTTTTTGGCTCGGTATGTCGAAATTGGTAGCTCATTACCTTCCGGAAGCATATCATGCAAAAGCAACAACAAATTTGTGAAACTTTTATCACTCCATCCGTATTTTGACTTTAAGTTAAACAACTTCAACACAACATTAAGTTTCGAAAATTTTATACAACCAGGATATAACGGGATGTTTTCATCTTCAAGCATCTGTTGTAATTTTTCTTGCTCATCAACACCAATATTTCTCTCTAAGTCATGAAACATTTCATTTAAGTTGTCATTGGGGTCATTTAAATGGCCATCATCATTATCATATTTGAATCATTGTTCTCCGTATTATCATTGTCTAAATTTAATGACATGCTACACTCAGTAAGTGATTCCCCATGCATTGACCAACATGTGTATCTAGGCATAAAACCACGTGTAGTCAAATGAAACTCTATATCTTTAATATCATTAAATCTTTTGAAATTTTTACAAATTGTGCAAGGGCAAGAAATCAATCCACTTCCACTATTTGCCCGATTTGCTTCAGCAACCCTAAGAAAATCTTGAACGCCATTCGTATATATCGAGCTAGTACGTGCAGTATGATACATCCAGTAATTACGTTCCATCTGAAAATTAAAATAAACAAATAAATCATATAATTGCATGTGTATATATATATATATATATATATGATGTAATTGGTGCTCTAAGGCGGTGGATCCTAACCCACTTTTTGAGTATTCTATCTCATATGTATACATTTTACGAGTTGACTATTTAAAAAAAATCGACAGCATTTCCCCTTAACTCCCCAAGTATGCGTATAAACCACAAACCCGAAGGAGTCAAGGGGAAATGCTCCCGATTTTTTTTTAAATACTTAACTCGCAAAACATATACACATCCTAATGAGATAGAATAGTCAAAAAGCAGTCCCAAAAGGGACAATCCAAAATTTATCTCTATTAGATAAATTTCGGACGGGTGTATTCTAAAGATTATCTAGATGTATAGGCATGCAATACACACACATTACATACATATAGACACACTTGTCATACATACGTATTATTATACGATATATACATAATCAATTGATATGTAAACATAAACAAATAATAAAATTTATCAACAGATGAAATAAAAGTAAAAGTTTTGTACCTTTAATTTGATGATAGAACGGAAAATTAAAGAAGCTACAGTTCTTCGAGTTTAACTTCAAATAACAACATATAATTAATTAATACATAAAAGAAATTAACTAAAACTTAAAATAAATCAACAATAAATGAAAAAAAATCGTACCTTATATGAACGAGTTTAAAGTTGAAGATTTGAGAATGATTGATGATTTATAAAACTAATAGAGAATTTGTGTACTTTAGAATTGACAAGTATATGAAGCTTTGGGTTTAAGAATTCTTATCATATACTTTCAACAATAACCTCGACTATTAAGGTTACAGATAAGGTTAGTTAATTATTAAAGTTTTTGTTTTTTATAAATTAAAATTAAAAAAGGTGACCTCTCCAAAACTTAAACCGCCCCAGGAGGTTGGCCCTCCCCCAACCAACACGTACATTTTTTTAATTAATACACCTTGTTTTTTAACCGGCCCAAATGAATTTTAATGACCCGCTTTTTTATATAATGAAATTTCGTCACGATTTTTGACACGGTTTTTTTTAACCGCCTCAAAATCATTAATTGAACCGTCCCATAAAACACTTTGTGTACTAGTGACTATTAGATTTAGAAATCGATGGTTAAGATTAACATTTTGGGTTTGTTAAGATTCTACTAATTATATTTTAATAATTAAAGGTAGAATGATCCAATAGGTGTTTTAAATAGGGTAGTAATGTCATTTTCTTGTATTTTGATATAGAAACCATTTGACTCTCACCCTTAAATCATGCACCTCTCTCTCTCTCTCTCTCTCTCTCTCTCTCTCTCTCTCTCTCTCTCTCTCATCTTAATTTTAATCTTAATATTATTAGTGATTATAATCTCTCATACATTCATACTTGTTCATATTCCAAAAAGAAAAAAACAAATAGAACCACAAAACCTTCTTTGCACCGGTTATTCTTAATCTTCTATAATAGTGGGTTTAAAGTAATAAGGTTTTTTTTTTTTTTTTTCTTTTTTGCTGATCTAACCGAATAATAGTGATTTATTACTAAACATGACTCGTATCTGTTAAAAAACACTCATGATTCATTTTTAAAACACTACTGATTCGTTTAGTAAAAAAAACAGTTTATAAAACACTACTGATTCCTATCTGTTAAAAAACAATCATGATTCGCATATGTTAAAAATACTCTTGATGTGAAATGTTTGGTATCTTCATATGACCTTCAAAATTCAATTCATAATAATGCTTGGTATCGTTATATGTATGGACAACACCCATAAAAAAGGATATGGGGATCGTATCGATGAAGAACCGAAAAAAGGCTATGGGGATCGTGGGTTTGGGAAGTGGGTGAAAATTTGATTTATAAATTGGTAATGATAGAATATAGTTTTTTAAGGTGATGATATGATAATAGTTGATATTGAATGAGTAAATAACTTTATAATTGATTTGTATTGAATATGCTAAATTAGTAGGATCTGGAAAATTAAAAATTGATGAAAAAGTCGTAAATGCCCTTTATCTCAAAAGTTGATTCTATAGCCATAAGCCCATAAATCATTCCTACATTTCCTACACAAATCAATTTTCCTACAGGATCCTCTACATATATATATATATATATATATATATATATATATATAGGTTTAGGTTCCTATACAAAGAGGTTTTTTTATGAGAAGGGTAATAAGTGTTTATAGCCCTTAGATCTAGAGATGGATGGTTGAGATTGATTGATAGCAAAAATTTAATAATGGTTATAAAGTTAATTGATTAATTAGTCTTAATGGGGGTATTATAGTACTTTTGTATGTTTTTTATAGTTATTGTGTATGTTTAAAATATGGGAACAATGCCATCTTCTCCTAAAATGTCGTTTATATATGTCTCTCTCTCTCTTTCAAAACTATATGTGTATGCTTATTTTTTTTATTGTCATTCTTTCATCTTCTGTCAACAAAAGCTGCTACAAATGTAGGGATTCATTTTTGTTTGTTATTACGTCTTTCTAATTTGTCTTTATCCTGAGCCATGGATCTTAATCATTTATTAAAAACCTAGACCAAACAGAAAGGCAAATCATGATAGTCTTTTTGTCATTAATTGAAACGCTATCCATTATTGAATCTGGTTAGAAAACGACGGTGGCATGACAAATTGGCAACCCGATGATGGTGAAAGTTGACTGAATGTCATAACTAGAGAAATAAAAATAGAACTGTCGTCATAAACTTGTTTGAACCGGTCTACTACTTCCACTTGGATGATATCCGGAAGGGAGCGTGGTTTAATAAAAGGTTCTTTTGGAACGAGAACGTGATGCAACCCTCAATATGATCATCATGTTGTGTTTTATTGTCACACCCTCAAATTTCCACTTGCGGAGTTTTACCGCGAGGCGCATGACAAACCAGGATCCAAGTCAACGGTCACAATAAACAACACTATATGAAATACGTAAACTCAAAACATAGTTCTCATTTTATAAAACCATAGCCGAAGCATTTAACCGGTTACAAAACCATGTACGACAATGTTCAAATTGTTTGATTCAAAAACATGAAACTAAGCCTAGACGCCGTGCAGACTCGTGCGCCTAGTCCTTTGTTGCTACCTTAGCGACCTGAGAAAAACATGTCAAAAAGACGTCAACTTATAATGCTGGTGAGTTCACAGGTTTGTTCAATAAGTTACCAAAAGTTAACAAAACGCTACCATGTCCATACTATACCAACGTCACCAAGTACGCTAGCTAGGCGTATGTTTTATTACTACTACGATTGGAAAACCATTACTAGACACGTTTAGCAATGTCTAGCAATGTTCAGCCCGAATGTTCAGCATGATACCAATGTTACCAGTTCGAGACAATATACACCCGCCCGGCCCTCCAAGCCAACGAGTGGGGCAAGTCACGCCCAATAGATCTATCCACACTTCCCCCGTTGTGCATCCCCGCACATTCATGGTTTTCCCCGGGACTTTAAAAGATCGTATAGCAATACAAAGTTAAAACCATAGTATGACATATGTTACCAAAATAGTTTAGCGCATGTTTTCTCCCCCCAAAAGTTAAAGCTGTAAAAGTGGGGCCGTGAACTCACCTTAGATTGTGTTCCTTGATAAATAGTAAAATGCTAAGCCCTTGATAACCCCTCTACCGGAGATCTATCAAAATGTTCACATAAGTGTTCCGAGTAATAACCATAAGGTTATCTAGTCCCCGATTGTCCAGATCGTAACCAAGTATGTTTTAAAACGTGTTTAAATGTTCGACCGACACACTAGACCGACCCGACATCCCGTTGGTGACTCATTACCCTAACTAATCAAGTACACATAGATTACACACAAGGTTCAAGCATAAAACACTTAGTTTGTATCAAAAATCTCATTTTTTCATCAGAAGGGTCGAACCAGGCAGATAAATCCACCTTCGCCCCTTTTTAAGCCACGTTCGCCCGTTTAATGTCACGTTCGGCCGTTTGATGCCACGTTCGACCGTTTGATCGGATTCAACCGTTTGATCTGATTCGACCAGAATTTTCCCAGGTTCGAACCTGGAATCTCACATTCGACCACTCGTTTGGTCGAATGAGCCCAGGTTCGCCACTGTCAGATAAGTTTCCCTAAAAACGCTTCAAACACATTCAAAACATCGCGAAACATCATCAAACACAGCAGTCAAGCGTGAATAACTTATCCCTACAAAACCCCACCAATTTTGCCCCAAAACCAGTTCGTTTTGACACTTTCCCAAAATGGCAAAATTATGGAAATGTCACATCATGCATGAAATTCTTACCCAATTTATAAACTTTTTGAAATCCTTTCATGATCATCTCAATATGCTCTGTTTAATGTGTTTATGAAAACCCCTAATAGTTCTATTAATAATAATAACATGTAATAATCCTTAGATTTATAAAAAAATCCCCAAAATACCCATAATATCATCATCTATCTAATTGTAACCCTAAACAACAATAAACCAACATCAATAACAACCCTAGATCATCTTTCTATCATTTGAACAGCAGCAAATCATTAAACAACACATAACATCACATAACACATAATTAACATATGTTTATTGATACAAAAACCTATGTTTAATGATAGGGTTTAGATTTAGAAAGGTGTTTAAAAGGTTTTTATTGATAAAAACATCCTTAGAACAGATCTGGACATTTAGGGTTAGATGAAAACGAATTAAAATGCCTTAAGAAGGTTTAGGATTAAGAACAAACCTTGGATTCTTGCTTAGATGTTGTTGATAGGTTAGATTATGAAAAAGAAGAGCAAAAACTCATTCCTTAGTGATTAAAATCGCTTGAGAGCGTTTTGAGACGGTTAGGGTTTGTGAAATGGTGAAAAATGACAAAGTTTGGTATTTATACTAGTCCACCTTTGACCCTTGTTTCTGGTCGAATGTAGCCTCCTTCGACCCTTTCACAGGGTCGAATGTACCCTGACTTGGTCGAATGGAATTCTTTCAATTCCATATCCCAGGTTCGCCCCTTTGCTAAGGGTCGAACCAAGACATATTTCCAAGTTCGCCCACTCGAAGTGGTCGAACCAGGACTTATGTTTTCTAGTTTTCCAGTTTGTCGTGTTTAACGCATTTTAACGCACCTTAACATATGAGCATGCAACCTTAGTCTATGTTTAACATTTTTAAGCATGGATGATTATCTACACATCGTTTAAATACATCTATGCACATAATCCACCACACGACAATTAATCTACACGTACACTTAATTAGTTTATGTAATTTCACCAACAACGGGACCCGGTACTAGTGTATTCCCAAAACGACTCCCAATGATCCTCCAGATCATTGAACCTTGGACAATCCTAACTTGACCCGACTCAACTAACCTAGCTAAGTCCATTTATAAACGTTTCCCGCTAAGGTAGACTTAGATGTTACTAAAATGATTAAGCCAAATATGCCGGGTGTCACATCATCCCCACGTTGAAAGAATTTACGTCCCGAAAATTGCACAAAGCCCAAAAATGAAAGAGACAGAACGAACGAAACGAAAAGAAAATTTACCGGATGTCACATCATCCCCACGTTGAAAGGAATCTCGACCCGAGATTCATTCCGCTTCAGCAGTAACGTGCCTTGATTCGAATGCGCGCTTCGGAAAGATATGAGGATACTTAGCTTTCATCTGATCCTCCCGTTCCCACGTGAACTCTGGTCCACGGTTTGAGTTCCAACGAACCTTGACGATGCGGATTTTACTCCGACGAAGGCTACGAATCTTGTAGTCGAGAATCTCGACAGGTTCCTCCACGATGCGAAGACGATCATCAACCTTGATCTCTTCCAGTGGAACAATGAGAGATTCATCAGCCAAACACTTCTTCAAGTTAGACACATGGAAGACGTTGTGAACACTACTGAGCTCCGCCGGTAGGTCCAGTCTGTATGCCACCGGTCCAATCCGATCCAGGGCTGAGAATGGTCCGACATAACGAGGGTTAAGCTTGCCACGCTTTCCAAAGCGTATGACGTCCTTCCATGGTGAAACTTTCAGAAGTACCCTGTCCCCAACCTGGAACTCCAAAGGTTTTCGACGGCGATCGGCATAACTCTTCTGACGATCCCGCGCAGCAGCCAAACGGTTACGAATTTGTACGATTTTCTCCGAAGTTTCGTACACAAGTTCCGGACCAGTGAGCTGGCTCTCGCCCACCTCGGCCCAACAAAGAGGTGATCGGCATTTCCGTCCGTAGAGAGCCTTGAACGGAGCTGCCTTGATACTAGAGTGATAGCTGTTGTTGTAGGAGAATTCCACCAACGGTAGGTGAATCTCCCAACTTTTACCAAAATCGATAACACATGCCCGAAGCATGTCTTCCAAGGTTTGAATCGTCCACTCACTCTGTCCATCAGTTTGCGGATGATAGGCTGTACTCATATCCAACTGAGTACCCAAAGCTTTGTGCAGACCCTGCCAGAAACGCGAAGCAAAACGAGAATCACGATCAGAGATAATAGAAACAGGCACCCCATGCTGAGCAACCACCTCCTTAAGGTAAAGTCGAGCCAACCGCTCGAGTCCATCGGTTTCCTTAATAGGTATGAAACGTGCCGATTTTGTCAACCTGTCAACAATCACCCAGATCATATCATAACCACTAGGTGACCTTGGCAGCTTGGTGACAAAATCCATCGTGATTCGCTCCCACTTCCATTCTGGAACCTCTGGTTGTTGCAGGAGACCAGACGGCCTCTGATACTCCACCTTGACTTTAGCACAAGTCAAGCATTTGCTGACATAAGAAGCTATATCAGCCTTCATGTTTGGCCACCAATAAAGTATCTTCAAATCCTGATACATCTTATCGGAGCCAGGGTGAATAGAATACCGGGATTTGTGAGCTTCATCCAAAACAAGCTCGCGTAATCCCCCGAACAAGGGAACCCAAACACGTCCCGCAAAATAGTGCAAGCCATCGGTCCTGAGTTCAAGATGCTTGTCAGCACTGTGCATAGTTTCAGCCTTAAGGTTCTCCTCTCTTAAAGCTTCCAACTGTGCAGAACAGATTCGGTCAGGCAACGAGGAATGAATGGTGAGTTGTATGGCTCGTACACGACGAGGGTTCGCAGACTCCTTCCAGCTCAAGGCGTCCGCCACAACGTTCGCCTTGCCAGGATGGTATTTGATAGCACAGTCATAATCGTTCAGGAGTTAAACCCAGTGACGCTGCCGCATGTTTAACACCTTCTGGTCAAAAATATGCTGAAGACTTTTGTGATCGGTGTATACTTCACACTTGGTACCGTACAAGTAATGTGTCCAGATTTTCAACGCAAAGACCACCGCGCCCAGTTCCAAATCATGAGTAGTGTAGTTCTTCTCATGAACCTTGAGTTGACGAGAAGCATAAGCAATAACCTTCCCGCGTTGCATCAACACACAACCAAGACCACGAATAGAAGCATCACGGTACACAACGAAGTCATCCGTACCCTCAGGTAAAGATAAGATAGGTGCAGAACAAAGTTTATGCTTCAGCATCTGAAATGCTGATTCCTGTGGTTCACCCCAGTCGAACTTTCGGTCTTTCTGGGTAAGAGTTGTGAGGGGTTGAGCGATCTTTGAAAATCCCTCAATGAAGCGACGATAGTAACCCGCAAGACCTAGGAATTGCCGCACCTCAGATGGCGTCTTTGGTGCTTCCCAGTCTTTAATAGCTTCGATCTTAGCCGGATCGACATGAATACCAAGTTCATTAACCACATGCCCTAGGAATTGAACTTCACGTAACCAAATATCACACTTCGAGAACTTAGCATACAACTGCTCCTGTCTCAAAAGTTCCAAGACCAACCGTAGGTGTTCCTCATGATCCGTCTTGTTCTTAGAATAAATCAGAATATCGTCAATAAACACGATGACGAACTTATCAAGGTAAGGTTTGCAAACCCGATTCATCAAGTCCATGAAGACTTCCGGTGCGTTAGTGAGACCAAAAGGCATGACCAAGAACTCAAAGTGGCCATATCAGGTGCGAAAAGCGGTGTTCTGAATGTCAGCTTCCCGGACGCGTAACTGGTGATAACCGGACCGCAAATCAATCTTCGAATAGTAACTAGAGCCCTGAAGCTGGTCAAAGAGATCATCATTGCGAGGGAGAGGATAACGATTCTTGATGGTCACTTTGTTCAGCTCACGATAATCAATACACATGCGAAGACTTCCGTCCTTCTTCTTCACAAACAAAATAGGAGCTCCCCACGGGGAAGAACGCGGTCGGATGAAATCCTTTTCCAAGAGTTCCTGCAACTGGCTGGACAACTCTTGCATCTCGGGAGGTGCAAGACGATACGGAGCCCGGGCAATAGGAGCTGCACCCGGAGCAAGATCAATACCAAACTCGACCTGACGATGCGGAGGAAGACCAGGTAAATCATCAGGAAACACATCGGAAAAATCACGAACCACCTGTAGCATCGCAAAATTTTCCCCAAAATTTTAATACATAAAAAGCCCTTATATATATATATATATTTTTTTTTTTTATTACACCTTTATCATTAATATTATACAAATGTGCCTAAGTCTTTATTTATCCTAACTCACAACTTATATACATACATAAATGTATATAAATAATAATAATAATAATAATAATAATAATATGATTCTAAATTCTTTTTTTTTTTTCACATACAAGATTTTTTTTTTAAATAAAGCCTTTAGTCAAATAGTCAAAGTCCTAGTCAAAGTCTTAGTCAAACAGTCAAAGTCTTAGTCAAATAGTCAATTCATCATAAAACCTTACTTTATGGTGTTGACCAATTTTAATGACTAATTGAATCCAAAACTAGTATAAAAACCCACCTATGAACCATTATACTTTGCACCTCTAATTGTTTCAATCCGATTAAACTTTCCCTCATACCTTTCTTCTATAGTCTATTACTTCTACAATTGAAGCTTTGATTATAAGCTCTTGTAATTGGCGAATTGGAAGCTTGATATTCTTTCTTTTTCGTTTTCTTCAATTTGGACTAGCTACGTTGTTGAGTCTTTGGGATTCGCCTCGCATACATTCACAACACATTATTCTATTTTTTTTTCACGAGACATAACATTTTGCTAAGGTGAGTTTTACATAGCCCCTTTTTCTATTTATCACCATTTTTGGGGTGAAACATGTTACAACAATATTTATGCAATTCAATCATCAATGTGTCTATGTGTATTTCTATGTTGCATTATGTCTTGAGCATGACTAGGGTAAGCACAATTCTAGCATAAACATTCATCAGCCAAACGATATACATTGATAGATCTATTGGACTGACAATCCCACCCGGATACGTGCCTCCTACAAAGGTTACGTGGGTGTTTGTTACTGCAATATAAACGAGTGAACCATGAGCGTATGGGATGTACCACAATACAACAGTCACAAGGTTGATTATGCACTCGATTTACTTCTAGTATGTTTTCGCATATGGACTAGATTGCCATGACACATGCATTGCACAACAATTTTATTCGATTATCAAAACCTATGTAATTCTCACCAACTTTTGTTGACCCAAAATATTTTCAACTTAACATGTTTTAGGTTCTACTTGCTTGAAGATTTGAATTAATGCTTGAAGATGTGTGCATAGTTTTATTCAATTTGATGTACGAATTCTTGTAGAACAATTGTATGTAATTTATTTAAATCATATAATGAAATCTATTATTTACCATGAGCTATTGAACAATCATCAATACGTGACATCCCGATGTTTCCGCCATCGGTTAGGGTGTTACAGATTGGTATCAGAGCCATGGTTATAGGGAATTAGGTTATTAGAAAAATAATCTAGTCTATAACCATAGGATTATAACCAATATTTGCTTCTTTTACTTGCCATTCTCTATCTCCCTCCTACTTCTTATCCCTACTTTCATCCTTACAAGAAGGTTGCTCTCCACCATTGGATCTACTCTTAGACTAATAGGACAAAATCCTCAGGTTTAGCCTGAACCACCTTGAGATCCCGTCGAAGTTCTAGATTTTAATAACGAACACGTGCAATCTGGAAGGGTGAACGCCTGTATTCTGAGTCTTCTGTCTAGGCTGGCATTGCGCATATATCCCAATCAGACGAGGGACCCGGATGCCTACCTGGGAATTCTCGGGATGAGTGTTCACTTATAGGCTAAACATGTCTTCATATGTTATTAGAATTTAAAATCTTTGATAAGTCAACGTTTTCGTTTATTCGTTTTAATTAAATGAATAAATGATTACATTCCTTATATTACCTCATTGTCCTTCATTCAACCCATATCTTATTGAACATTCATTACCTAAATCACTTCCGTAACTGATGCCCTAAACTAAACAGAGATCAAGATCCTCCAGCTACCTAACCGCAAGTCTCACCATTTGACTATTGGTTGCTTTTATTCTATGTATTGACACTATTTGATTCAAGTAATAAAATTTTTGTCTGAGAGTTGTTACATGGTGCATGATTGTTTGAATGTGAACTAATTATATAAATCTATACAACTACAACTCATATACTGTGCTTGTTATACTTGCTTGCATAAACATGTTATCAATTTGCAACCTATGTGTATAATAAATGCTGCACTTAATAGAGGTCATCATGCCTTTTCAACAGTCGGGAGAGGCCCTACAACCTGCTCCACGACTGGTGGAGGCTATCGAACCTACTCAACGATTGGTAGAGGTCATTATACCTTTTCAACAGTCGGGAGAGGCCCTACAACCAACTCCACGACTGGTGGAGGCTATCGGACCTGCTCAACAATCGGTGGAGATATAGAAGGACGCAAAACTTTAATGTAAGGTAAATTGGTGATTGCGGTCCGGAACGTAATCATGAATTTACAGGTACGTTAAGGTAGTGTGAAATTCTATCAAGGTTTTCAGTAAATAACCAATTATAAACTCTAGTTACCTGGTAGTTCATTTAGTCTTTCTATAGTCAATCAACTCATGCATTTCTTTTAGGAGTCCTAAAACTTAAGATTCTTATTCTCCTTGCTATTTCAGATGAACCTAATCCAACCCTTAAAACTCACACATATCAAAACTCTTACCCAAATTATTCGAAACAATTTATTCTGTTACCTATAAATTTATGTCATGCCTTAACTCGAAACTTCCCAAACCACCCTTGTCCTAATTTCTACCCAATCACCTTCAACCCTGTGTTTTCAATAAACTTCGGGACGAAGTTTCCAAAAGTAAGGGAGACTGTAACATCGCAAAATTTTCCCCAAAATTTTAATACATAAAAAGCCCTTATATATATATATATATATATATATATATATATATTATTACACCTTTATCATTAATATTATACAAATGTGCCTAAGTCTTTATTTATCCTAACTCACAACTTATATACATACATAAATGTATATAAATAATAATAATAATAATAAAAATATGATTCTAAATTCTTTTTTTTTTTCACATACAAGATTTTTTTGTTAAATAAAGCCTTGAGTCAAATAGTCAAAGTCCTAGTCAAAGTCTTAGTCAAACAGTCAAAGTCTTAGTCAAATAGTCAATTCATCATAAAACCTTACTTTATGGTGTTGACCAATTTTAATGGCTAATTGAATCCAAAACTAGTATAAAAACCCACCTATGAACCATTATACTTTGCACCTCTAATTGTTTCAATCCGATTAAACTTTCCCTCATACCTTTCTTCTATAGTCTATTACTTCTACAATTGAAGCTTTGATTATAAGCTCTTGTAATTGGCGAATTGGAAGCTTGATATTCTTTCTTTTTCGTTTTCTTCAATTTGGACTAGCTACGTTGTTGAGTCTTTGGGATTCGCCTCGCATACATTCACAACACATTATTCTATTTTTTTTTCACGAGACATAACATTTTGCTAAGTGAGTTTTACATAGCCCCTTTTTCTATTTATCACCATTTTTGGGGTGAAACATGTTACAACAATATTTATGCAATTCAATCATCAATGTGTCTATGTGTATTTCTATGTTGCATTATGTCTTGAGCATGACTAGGGTAAGCACAATTCTAGTATAAACATTCATCAGCCAAACGGTATACATTGATAGATCTATTGGACTGACAATCCCACCCGGATACGTGCCTCCTACAAAGGTTACGTGGGCGTTTGTTACTGCAATATAAACGAGTGAACCATGAGCGTATGGGATGTACCACAATACAACAGTCACAAGGTTGATTATGCACTCGATTTACTTCTAGTATGTTTTCGCATATGGACTAGATTGCCATGACACATGAATTGCACAACAATTTTATTCGATTATCAAAACCTGTGTAATTCTCACCAACTTTTGTTGACCCAAAATATTTTCAACTTAACATGTTTTAGGTTCTACTTGCTTGAAGATTTGAATTAATGCTTGAAGATGTGTGCATAGTTTTATTCAATTTGATTTACGAATTCTTGTAGAACAATTGTATGTAATTTATTTAAATCATATAATGAAATCTATTATTTACGATGAGCTATTGAACAATCATCAATACGTGACATCCCGATGTTTCCGCCATCGGTTAGGGTGTTACACCACCGGAATATCCTCGATCTTCTTCTCCTCGTCAGTAGAAACGTTAACAAGTGCCAGAATGGCCGAACAACCTTTCCGAAGGTACTTACGGGCTTTCATGCTAGAAATGATACTCAGCGGGGTACCGCTTTTCTTGCCATGGACCGAAAGAGTCTCTCCATCAGGGAAAGGAATCCGAATAATCTTATCGAAACAAACGATCTCCGCATGATACAACGATAACCAATCCATGCCGACAACGACATCAAAACTACCCAGGGGTAGCAACATAAGGTCAATAGGGAAAGACAAACCCGAAAGTTCCAAGCGACATTCCCTAAGGGTGTGCGTCGCTTCGATTTTCTTACCATCAGCCAATTCTATTAAGTACTTAGCCTCTAAAGGTGTGGGTACTATATCTAGCAATCGACTAATGTTCATAGATACGAAACTCTTATCGGCACCAGAATCAAACAAGACAGAAACCTAGCGATCATTAAGAAGGAACATACCGGTAACTGTGTCTGGATCCTGCCTAGCCTCTGCAGATCCAATGACAAAAGCACGTGCAGTCCTGCCTCCGCCCCCGTTGTTCCCGTTACCGTTCCCGCCCCTCCCATTATCGCCCTGCTTCAGCTTAGGACATTCACGCTTGAAGTGTTCCGTGTCACCACAGTTATAGCTCCCCTGCTTTCCTGGAGTCCCCTGAGCAGCAGGAGTAGGAGTAGTAGCAGGAGTCTGAGTGGAGGTAAGTGTCACCATGCAATCCTTAGCATGATGCCCCAACTAATGGCACCGATGACAGCGTGCCCGATCACAATTCCCAGAGTGGTGAAAACCACACTTATTGCACTTGGGATGCTTCCCAACATACCCTCCCGACTTCTGCCATGAAGAAGACCCAGATGAATCAAACCTCTTCGCCGGCTGAGATGGTGCTGGCACAACACTCTTCCCCACACTATCCCACTTCCTCTTGTTCCCTTCAGTAACCTTCACAGCAGCACCCTTAGGAGGCAAAACACCTTCTGCCACCTTCAGGTGAGTCATCCGATGGGCAGATCGGACAACTTCAGCAAGAGTGGGAAGATTCCCAGCAGCCACCAATCCAGCAATCTCCGGCACTAACCCAGATACATTGTGCTCGATCCTCCTATACTCGGGTGTGTGCAAATCAGGGCACAACACCACCAGCTCGTTCCTCCTCACAGTGTACTCCTCTATCTCGGACCAAACCATCTTGTAGCTTCAGACTTCATGTTCCAACTTCTGTATCTCCTCCCTTGGACAGTACTCACTCCTCAACAGATGCACAAAATCAGCCCAAGGCATAGCAATAGCCTCCCCCAATCCCATGTTCTGGGCAGTAGCATTCCACCACGACATTGCAGGCCCATCGAATGTCGCAGTAGCATACTTAACCCGGTCCCCCGCGGGACAGTTACACATGACGAACACAGATTCAACCTTCTCAAGCCATCGGAGCAGTCCCACCGCTCCCTCAGTCCCAACGAAGATATGGGGCTGACAATCCTGAAACTTCTTATAAGAGCACTGAGGTGGAGGTGGATTGGCAGCGATACCTGAAACACGATACACGAGTAAAACACAAACGAAAGAACATGACACCCAAGAATGAGGCAAAGTCGACAGAAATCAACTCACCACCCATGGCATTAATCCCAGCCTGGAAATTAGCCATAGCCATGTTCACTTGCTGCTGTAGCAAGTTATTCAGCTCAGCTTGGGTCATGTTGATGTTGCCACGACCACTGCCTCCAGCACGGCCACCGCCGCCAGCATGACCACCGCCACCACCACGATGTCCACCACCGCGAGCACCAGACATGATCTAACAAATCAAGGAATCGAGGGATTCAGATTCACCTCTAGTGTCAACCACTAGAAATTTACAAGAGTTAACTTAGGGATAAATTCAGTACTGTACACCTAAACTCAAAGTCCACCGGGATATTCATGCATTTCAGTTTATTATTTCGTGTGCACCCGAAATGATAAACTGCTCTACATGGTCCTCCAAATGTACTCTTAGTCCAGACTCCGGTCACCGAATATCGCCTCCTAATAACGTGTTACGATAGGTGCAAGTGTAAGAAAACATGTGTGTGCTAGAGTCGACAAATCGGCCTCTTCCTCTTCAACCCCGAAGAAGAAGACAAGAATAGGTAATAACTCAAATAAAAGCGGATGATGTAACAAGAAGTATGCTGATGATGTAAGGACACCCCGACAACGTTAGTACGTATCCCACTAATAGACTCAAAGTATGTGACCGTCTAGTGTGTGCGACTCGGCTATAGACCAGACTCTACATGCAGTCCTAGTTCACTATAACCATTGGCTCTGATACCAATCTGTCACACCCTCAAATTTCCACTTGCGGAGTTTTACCGCGAGGCGCATGACAAACCAGGATCCAAGTCAACGGTCACAATAAACAACACTATATGAAATACGTAAACTCAAAACATAGTTATCATTTTATAAAACCATAGCGGAAGCATTTAACCAGTTACAAAACCATGTACGACAATGTTCAAATTGTTTGATTAAAAAACATGAAACTAAGCCTAGACGCCGTGCAGACTCGTGCGCCTAGTCCTCTGTTGCTACCTTAGCGACCTGAGAAAAACATGCCAAAAAGAAGTCAACATATAATGCTGGTGAGGTCACAGGTTTGTTCAATAAGTTACCAAATGTTAACAAAACGCTACCATGTCCATACTATACCAATGTCACCAAGTACGCTAGCTAGGCGTATGTTTTATTACTACTACGATTGGAAAACCATTACTAGATACGTTTAGCAATGTTTAGCAATGTTCAGCCTGAATGTTTAGCATGACACCAATGTTACCAGTTCGAGACAATATGCACCCGCCCGGCCCTCCAAGCCGACGAGTGGGGCAGGTCACGCCCAATAGATCTATCCACACTTCCCCCGTTGTGCATCCCCGCACATTCATGGTTTTCCCCGGGACTTTAAAAGATCGTATTGCAATACAAAGTTAAAACCATAGTATGACATATGTTACCAAAATAGTTTAGCGCATGTTTTCTCCCCCCAAAAGTTAAAGCTTTAAAAGTGGGGCCGTGAACTCACCTTAGATTGCGTTCCTTGGTAAATAGTAAAATGCTAAGCCCTTGATAACCCCTCTACCGGAGATCTATCAAAATGTTCACATAAGTGTTCCGACTAATAACCATAAGGTTATCTACTCCCTGATTGTCCAGATCGTAACCAAGTATGTTTTAAAACGTGTTTAAATGTTCGACCGACACACTAGACCGACCCGACATCCCGTTGGTGACTCATTACCCTAACTAATCAAGTACACATAGATTACACACAAGGTTCAAGCATAAAACACTTAGTTTGTATCAAAAATCTCATTTTTTCATCAGAAGGGTCGAACCAGGCAGATAAATCCACCTTCGTCCCTTTTTAAGCCTCGTTCGCCCGTTTAATGTCATGTTCGACCGTTTGATGCCACGTTCGACCGTTTGATCTGATTCGACCGTTTGATCTGATTCGACCAGACCTTTCCCAGGTTCGAACCTGGAATCTCACATTCGACCACTCGTTTGGTCGAATGAGCCCAGGTTCGCCCCTGTCAGATAAGTTTCCCTAAAAACGCTTCAAACACATTCAAAACATCGCGAAACATCATCAAACACAACAGTCAAGCATGAATAACTTATCCCTACAAAACCCCACCAATTTTGCCACAAAACCAGTTCGTTTTGACACTTTCCCAAAATGGCAAAGTTATGGAAATGTCACATCATGCATGAAATTCTTACCCAATTTAGAAACTTTTTGAAATCCTTTCATGATCATCTCAATATGCTCTGTTTAATGTGTTTATGAAAACCCCTAATAGTTCTATTAATAATAATAACATGTAATAATCCTTAGATTTATCAAAAATCCCCAAAATACCCATAATATCATCATCTATCTAATTGTAACCCTAAACAACAATAAACCAACATCAATAACAACCCTAGATCATCTTTCTATCATTTGAACAGCAGCAAATCATTAAACAACACATAACATCAAATAACACATAATTAACATATGTTTATTGATACAAAAACCTATGTTTAATGATAGGGTTTAGATTTAGAAAGGTGTTTAAAAGGTTTTTATTGATAAAAACATCCCTAGAACAGATCTGGACATTTAGGGTTAGATGAAAACGAATTAAAATGCCTTAAGAAGGTTTAGGATTAAGAACAAACCTTGGATTCTTGCTTAGATGTTGTTGATAGGTTAGATTATGAAAAAGAAGAGCAAAAACTCCTTCCTTAGTGATTAAAATCGTTTGAGAGCGTTTTGAGACGGTTAGGGTTTGTGAAATGGTGAAAAATGACAAAGTTTGGTATTTATACTAGTCCACCTTCGACCCTTGTTTCTGGTCGAATGTAGCCTCCTTCGACCCTTTCACAGGGTCGAATGTACCCTGACTTGGTCGAATGGAATTCTTTCAATTCCATATCCCAGGTTCGCCCACTCGAAGTGGTCGAACCAGGACTTATGTTTTCTAGTTTTCCAGTTTGTCGTGTTTAACGCATTTTAACGCACCTTAACATATGAGCATGAAACCTTAGTCTATGTTTAACATTTTTAAGCATGGATGATTATCTACACATCGTTTAAACACATCTATGCACATAATCCACCACACGACAATTAATCTACACGTACACTTAATTAGTTTATGTAATTTCACCAACAACGGGACCCGGTACTAGTGTATTCCCAAAACGACTCCCAATGATCCTCCAGATCATTGAACCCTGGACAATCCTAACTTGACCCGACTCAACTAACCTAGCTAAGTCCATTTATAAACGTTTCCCACTAAGATAGACTTAGATGTTACTAAAATGTTTAAGCCAAATATGCCGGGTGTCACATCATCCCCACGTTGAAAGAATTTTCGTCCCGAAAATTGCACAAAGCCCAAAAATGAAAGAGACGGAATGAACGAAACGAAAAGAAAATTTACCGGATGTCACATCATCCCCACGTTGAAAGGAATCTCGACCCGAGATTCATTCCGCTTCAGCAGTAACATGCCTTGGTTCGAATGCACGCTTCGGAAAGAGATGAGGATACTTAGCTTTCATCTGATCCTCCCGTTCCCACGTGAACTTTGGTCCACGGTTCGAGTTCCAACGAACCTTGACGATGCGGATTTTACTCCGACGAAGGCTACGAATCTTGTAGTCGAGAATCTCGACAGGTTCCTCCACGATGCGAAGACGATCATCAACCTTGATCTCTTCCAGTGGTACAATGAGAGATTCATCAGCCAAACACTTCTTCAAGTTAGACACATGGAAGACGTTGTGAACACTACTGAGCTCCGCCGGTATGTCCAGTCTGTATGCCAGCGGTCCAATCCGATCCAGGATTGAGAATGGTCCGACATAACGAGGGTTAAGCTTGCCAAGCTTTCCAAAGCGTATGACGCCCTTCCATGGTGAAACTTTCAGAAGTACCCTGTCCCCAACCTGGAACTCCAAAGGTTTGCGACGGCGATCGGCATAACTCTTCTGACGATCCCGCGCAGCAGCCAAACGGTTACGAATTTGTACGATTTTCTCCAAAGTTTCGTACACAAGTTCCGGACCAGTGAGCTGGCTCTCGCCCACCTCGGCCCAACAAAGAGGTGATCGACATTTCCGTCCGTAGAGAGCCTCGAACGGAGCTGCCTTGATACTAGAGTGATAGCTGTTGTTGTAGGAGAATTCCACCAACGGTAGGTGAATCTCCCAACTTTTACCAAAATCGATAACACATGCCCGAAGCATGTCTTCCAAGGTTTGAATCGTCCGCTCACTCTGTCCATCAGTTTGCGGATGATAGGCTGTACTCATATCCAACTGAGTACCCAAAGCGCTTTGTGCAGAGCCTTCCAGAAACGCGAAGCAAAACGAGAATCACGATCAGAGATAATAGAAACAGGCACCCCGTGCCGAGCAACCACCTTCTTAAGGTAAAGTCGAGCCAACCGCTCGAGTCCATCGGTTTCCTTAATAGGTATGAAACGTGCCGATTTTGTCAACCTGTCAACAATCACCTAGATCATATCATAACCACTAGGTGACCTTGGCAGCTTGGTGAAAAATCCATCGTGATTCGCTCCCACTTCCATTCTGGAACCTCTGGTTGTTGCAGGAGACCGGACGGCCTCTGATACTCCACCTTGACTTTAGCACAAGTCAAGCATTTGCTGACATAAGAAGCTATATCAGCCTTCATGTTTGGCCACCAATAAAGTATCTTCAAATCCTGATACATCTTATCGGAGCCACCAATATAGAATACCGGGATTTGTGAGCTTCATCCAAAACAAGCTCGCGTAATCCCCCGAACAAGGGAACCCAAACACGTCCCGCAAAATAGTGCAAGCCATCGGTCCTGAGTTCAAGATGCTTGTCAGCACTGTGCATAGTTTCAGCCTTAAGGTTCTCCTCTCTTAAAGCTTCCAACTGTGCAGAACGGATTCGGTCAGGCAACGAGGAATGAATGGTGAGCTGTAAGGCTCGAACACGACGAGGGTTCGCAGACTCCTTCCAGCTCAAGGTGTCCGCCACAACGTTCGCCTTGCCAGGATGGTATTTGATAGCACAGTCATAATCGTTCAGGAGTTAAAGCCAGCGACGCTGCCGCATGTTTAACACCTTCTGGTCGAAAATATGCTGAAGACTCTTGTGATCGGTGTATACTTCACACTTGGTACCGTACAAGTAATGTGTCCAGATTTTCAACGCAAAGACCACCGCGCCCAATTCCAAATCATGAGTAGTGTAGTTCTTCTCATGAACCTTGAGTTGACGAGAAGCATATGCAATAACCTTCCCGCGTTGCATCAACACACAACCGAGACCACGAATAGAAGCATCACAGTACACAACGAAGTCATCCGTACCCTCAGGTAAAGATAAGATAGGTGCAGAACAATGTTTAAGCTTCAGCATCTGAAATGCTGATTCTTGTGGTTCACCCCAGTCGAACTTTCGGTCTTTCTGGGTAAGAGTGGTGAAGGGTTGAGCGATCTTTGAAAATCCCTCAATGAAGCGACGATAGTAACCCGCAAGACCTAGGAATTGCCGCACCTCAGATGGCGTCTTTGGTGCTTCCCAGTCTTTAATAGCTTCGACCTTAGCCGGATCGACATGAATTCCCAATTCATTAACCACATGCCCTAGGAATTGAACTTCACGTAACCAAATATCACACTTCGAGAACTTAGCATACAACTGCTCCTGTCTCAAAAGTTCCAAGACCAACCGTAGGTGTTCCTCATGATCCGTCTTGTTCTTAGAATAAATCAGAATATCGTCAATAAACACGATGACGAACTTATCAAGGTAAGGTTTGCAAACCCGATTCATCAAGTCCATGAACACTTCCGGTGCGTTAGTGAGACCAAAAGGCATGACCAAGAACTCAAAGTGGCCATATCGGGTGCGAAAAGCGGTGTTCTGATTGTCAGCTTCCCGGACGCGTAACTGGTGATAACCGGACCGCAAATCAATCTTCGAATAGTAACTAGAGCCCTGAAGCTGGTCAAAGAGATCATCATTGCGAGGGAGAGGATAACGATTCTTGATGGTCACTTTGTTCAGCTCACGATAATCAATACACATGCGAAGACTTCCGTCCTTCTTCTTCACAAACAAAATAGGAGCTCCCCACGGGGAAGAACTCGGTCGGATGAAACCCTTTTCCAAGAGTTCTTGCAACTGGCTGGACAACTCTTGCATCTCGGGAGGTGCAAGACGATATGGAGCCCGGGCAATAGGAGCTGCACCCGGAGCAAGATCAATACCAAACTCGACCTGACGATGCGGAGGAAGACCAGGTAAATCATCAGGAAACACATCGGAAAAATCACGAACCACCGGAATATCCTCGATCTTCTTCTCCTCGTCAGTAGAAACGTTAACAAGTGCCAGAATGGCCGAACATCCTTTCCGAAGGTACTTACGAGCTTTCATGCTAGAAATGATACTCAGCGGGGTACCGCTTTTCTCGCCATGGACCGAAAGAGTCTCTCCATCAGGGAGAGGAATCCGAATAATATTATAAAACAAACGATCTCCGCACGATACAACGATAACCAATCCATGCCGACAACGACATCAAAACTACCTAGGGGTAGCAACATAAGGTCAATGGGGAAAGACAAACCCGACAGTTCCAAGCGACATTCCCTAAGGGTGTGCGCCGCTTCGATTTTCTTACCATCAGCCAATTCTATTAAATACTTAGCCTCTAAAGGTGTGGGTACTATATCTAGCAATCGACTAATGTTCATAGATACGAAACTCTTATCGGCACCAAAATCAAACAAGACAGAAACATAGAGATCGTTAAGAAGGAATGTACTGGTAACTGTGTCTGGATCCTGTCTAGCCTCTATAGATCCAATGACGAAAGCACGTGCAGTCCTGCCTCCGCCCCCGTTGTTCCCGTTACCGTTCCCGCCCCTCCCATTATCGCCCTGCTTCAGCTTAGGACATTCAAGCTTGAAGTGTCCCGTGTCACCACAGTTATAGCACCCCTGCTTTCCTGGAGTCCCCTGAGCAGCAAGAGTCTGAGTGGAGGTAAGTGTCACCCTGGAATCCTTAGCATGATGCCCCAACTGATGGCACCGATGACAGCGTGCCCGATCACAATTCCCAGAGTAGTGAAAACCACACTTGTTGCACTTGGGATGCTTCCCAACATACCCTCCCGACTTCTGCCCTGAAGAAGACCCAGATGAATCAAATCTCTTCGCCGGATGAGATGGTGCTGGCACAGCACTCTTCTCCACACTATCCCACTTCCTCTTGTTCCCTTTAGCAACCTTCACAGCAGCTCCCTTAGGAGGCAAAACACCTTCTGCCACTTTCAGGTTAGTCATCCGATGGGCAGATCGGACAACTTCAGCAAGAGTGGGAAGATTCCCAGCAGCCACCAATCCAGCAATCTCTGGCACTAACCCAGATACATAGTGCTCGATCCTCCTATACTCGGGTGTGTGCAAATCAAGGCACAACACCGCCAGCTCGTTCCTCCTCACAGTGTACTCCTCTATCTTGGACCAAACCATCTTGTAGCTCCAGACTTCATGTTCCAACTTCTGTATCTCCTCCCTTGGACAGTACTCACTCCTCAACAGATGCACAAATTCAGCCCAAGGCATAGCAATAGCCTCCCCCAATCCCATGTTCTGGGCAGTAGCATTCCACCACGACATTGCAGGCCCCTCGAATGTTGCCGTAGCATACTTAACCCGGTCCCCAGCGGGACAGTTACACATGACGAACACAGATTCAACCTTCTCAAGCCATCGGAGCAGTCCCACCGCTCCCTCAGTCCCAGCGAAGTTATGGGGCTGACAATCCCAAAACTTCTTATAAGAGCACTAAGGTGGAGGTGGATTGGCAGCGATACCTGAAACACGATACACGTGTAAAACACAAACGAAAGAATATGACACCCAAGAATGAGGCAAAGTCGACAGAAATCAACTCACCACCCATGGCATTAATCCCAGCCTGGAAATTAGCCATAGCCATGTTCACTTGCTACTGTTGCAAGTTATACAGCTTAGCTTGGGTCATGTTGATGTTGCCACGACCACCGCCTCCAGCACGGCCACCGCCGCCAGCACGACCACCGCCGCCACCACGACGTCCACCACCGCGAGCACCAGACATGATCTAACAAATCAAGGAATCGAGAGATTCAGATTCACCTCTAGTGTCAACCACTAGAAATTTACAAAAGTTAACTTAGGGACAAATTCAGGACTGTACACCTAAACTCAAAGTCCACCGGGATATTCATGCATTTTAGTTTATTATTTCGTGTGCACCCGAAATGATAAACTGCTTTACATGGTCCTCCAAATGTACTCTTAGTCCAGACTCCGGTCACCGAATATCGCCTCCTAATAACGTGTTACGATAGGTGCAAGTGTAAGAAAACATGTGTGTGCTAGAGTCAACAAATCGGCCTCTTCCTCTTCAACCCTGAAGAAGAAGACAAGAGTAGGTAATAACTCAAATAAAAGCGGATGATGTAACAAGAAGTATGATGATGATGTAAGGACACCCCGACAACGTTAGTACGTATCCCACTAATAGACTCAAAGTATGTGACCGTCTAGTGTGTGCGACTCGGCTATAGACCAGACTCTACATGCAGTCCTAGTTCACTATAACCATTGGCTCTGATACCAATCTGTCACACCCTCAAATTTCCACTTGCGGAGTTTTACCGCGAGGCGCATGACAAACCAGGATCCAAGTCAACGGTCACAATAAACAACACTATATGAAATACGTAAACTTAAAACATAGTTCTCATTTTATAAAACCATAGCGGAAGCATTTAACCAGTTACAAAACCATGTACGACAATGTTCAAATTGTTTGATTCAAAAACATGAAACTAAGCCTAGACGCCGTGCAGACTCGTGCGCCTAGTCCTCTGTTGATACCTTAGCCACCTGAGCAAAACATGCCAAAAAGACGTCAACATATAATGCTGGTGAGTTCACAGGTTTGTTCAATAAGTTACCAAAAGTTAACAAAACGTTACCATGTCCATACTATACCAATGTCACGAAGTACGCTGGCTAGGTGTATGTTTTATTACTACTACGATTGGAAAACCATTACTAGACACGCTTAGCATTGTTTAGCAATATTCAGCCTGAATGTTCAGCCTGATACCAATGTTACCAGTTCGAGACAATATGCACCCGCCCGGCCCTCCAAGCCGACGAGTGGGGCAGGTCATGCCCAATAGATCTATCCACACTTCCCCCGTTGTGCATCCCCGCACATTCATGGTTTTCCCCGGGACTTTAAAAGATTGTATAGCCATACAAAGTTAAAACCATAGTATGACATATGTTACCAAAATAGTTTAGCGCATGTTTTCTCCCCCCAAAAGTTAAAGCTGTAAAAGTGGGGCCGTGAACTCACCTTAGATTGCGTTCCTCGGTAAATAGTAAAATGCTAAGCCCTTGATAACCCCTCTACCGGAGACTATCAAAATGTTCACATAAGTGTTCCGACTAATAACCATAAGGTTATCTAGTCCCCGATTGTCCAGATTGTAACCAAGTATGTTTTAAAACGTGTTTAAATGTTCGACCGACACACTAGACCGACCCGACATCCCATTGGTGACTCATTACCCTAACTAATCAAGTACACATAGATTACACACAAGGTTCAAGCATAAAACACTTAGTTTGTATCAAACATCTCATTTTTTCATCAGAAGGGTCGAACCAGGTGTATGTGCGAGAATGGATCGTATACAAACAAAGAATGATCAAACAAGTTAGTTTTAGGTGCGGAATCCCTAAAATAATCACAAAATAATAGTCAAACAAATCAAAACAAGTAAATCTTCATTTTCAAAAGTTTTTCATTAATTATAAACTCGATTACACGTTTAAAGATTGATACAAACAGGGTAAGAACGTGAAAAGAGCTAAATAAACTTCTAGAGAGAATATCAGAAAGTGGAGGGAATAATATGACAAAAAGTTACATTCAAAAATCATGCTTGTCTATTTATAGACTGCACATTTGCCCACTTTGTTCATGCGAATGTGCAGGTTCGCCCAAACTAACTGGTCGAACCAAGCTATACAATAAACACTATTCTCATTCGACCAAAACCTCCTCCTTCGCACCTTCTGATCTTCCTTCGACCGAACATCATGCTTCCTTCGTACCTACAAAACCTCCTTCGCACCTTCGACATTCATCAAAATATGTTTATTGAACAATCCGAAGCACTAGTCGCACAATTGCATCTACAAACTCCCCCTCGACTATTGCTTGGATTGCTGTCGACGTTGTTCATCCATTCTGATGTTCATCAGTTTGATATGTCGTTGAATCTTCTGTTCTTTAGTCAAAACCGGTTCCTGAAATTGCTTTGGCTTCGTCTTTTTCAATTCAGGCACCTTTTTCTTCTCAACAAACTTTCCGAGCTTCTCATCATAGTCACAACCAGCATTAATGTCATATGCAAAGCAAAGAAATACCACACATTGGTATTTTCCTGCTTGCTCAGCATCCTTCACTTCAGAATAGATCGGATTGTAAAACAACATTATTATATCCTCATGTGAACAATTGATTAACCACATGGGATAAAAAATGTGTATCTTCTTGTAGTTCTTCTCTCCGTCTTTCAATACAATCACAACCTCTGCTATCTTCCAATCGTAATACAACCAGATGAAATCTTTGGCGAAGTGTTGTGGGATTGGCAACAAAGGAATCTTTTTCAACACTCGCGGTGGTTTATACTTTAACGTCACCTTGGGCATACCTGTAATCTGATCAATATCCTTTTTATGAACAATACGTTTCGGATATTGTGGTTCAAACAAATCCCACTTGGTTCGGCTTTCTCTCGTCATCTTTTCAGCAAAGTAGGTAATCTGACTATTTGACGCTCCCGTTAAACGGTGACGGCAAATATCACAAATTGCCCAATAGGGAAGAGTCTTCAAATGATGAAACTTATCGAAATATAAGATCCCCTTCTCCCACTTCACTGCTATGCATCTCAATTCTTTAACAAACTTCCAGGCCAATGCACGACCTTTGAAAATACCACTATGAAGTTTGTAAAAGCTTCCTTGTATTTCAGCTTTCGGACGGTTATTCTCTTTTTCTTTCAATTTCCTCAAGAATTCCTTCAAACTCTCTGATTGCTCGAACCGTGGTTTATCATGCCCTTTGAAAATTTCATCTTCAAATGCTTTACTCTTTTCTTTCGCCAGTTTCTCGGCTTGGTTTAGCACTTCATCTGAGAATCCAGGAAATCCACAATCTTGATTATTCTTGAAATATTGTGGATACTCCTCACTCGTTATGTCTTCCATTTCAACATCCTCAAAAGCAGGAACATCACGGTCATCAGAATGATTCCCGGCTTCCTTCTCAAGTATCTTTGGAATGATATTGTCAGCAAGCAATTCTTCCAAAGTATTTCCCACCTGTTTAGCTAAACCCTCAAGTATCTCTTTAGAAATCGCCGCAGAAACCTCTCCATCTTCAAGATCATGGTCATCAAACTCCAACTCAAACAGTTTATTGCTCGATTCGAATATCTCTGGAAATCTGCTAGTCATATCAATCGTCCAAACTCGATCTGTGAGCATCTGGCGATACATGTTCTTGTCTTCTTCAGATAACGACTGCAGTTTCTCATTCCAGAAGATATCATCATCCACATTTTCTCCTGGAGTCTTAGAGCTCGACTCTCTACCCTTACTTGAATCACGCTTTTCATATGTGTACTTTTCAGCGTTATCATCATCATCATCATCACTACTATCGAAAGCAGAGCTGTTTCCATCACTCGAACCACCATCTGAACCTCCATCATCTCCATCATCTTTCTTCTTCTTCTTCTTAGTATCATTTCCAGCATCTTCATCAAGTTCTTCATCCTCTTCTTCGTCAGATGGTTCAAAATCGACTTGCTCTTCATCTCTTTCCTTATCTTCTTCACCAGCTTGAAGTTGAGGAGCTCGAGAGTACAAGTCTTTGATCAAATCATCCATATGCTTGTTACTCTTCTTCAACTGTTTGTTCTCCTCTTTCAAGACAATAATTCTTCTGGTGTTTCGTTGCTCGTGCTTCAGCAACTTCTTGTTCTCTCTTTTCAAACTCTTGATAGTTTTCTTCAAAACTTCATTATCATCATGAGATGTGACTACGACTTCCAACATCTTTTGATCATTTGTCTTCAATTGCTCGATCTCAGTTTGCTGTTTGTTGATTATACTCATCATCTCAGACAATCTTTGATTCACAGCACTCATGATATCAGTGTCCACTGAAACCTTCTTCTTCATAGGTGGTTTAACAACATCAGGCAGTTTGCCTTTCCTAATTTTCTTGAACACATTATCCAATGCTTCGTTAAACTGCTCAACAGGTAGATCTTCACTCTGTTGTGTGCTCGATGTAGTCGCAGTCTTTTGTTTCTTTTGTGCTGGTGCTGTAACCGGTGACTTAGAACTAGAAGCTGGTGGTAGTTTCTTACCAGCTATAAGCGATTCAATCTCCTTCTTTCTCTTTATACTTGGTTTCTCCGATTTCTTCTTCTTTCACTTATCAGCTTGTACAGGAGAACCAGGAAGATCTTCATCTAAGTTCAAAATCACTTCATCTTCATCAACTGGGATTGGACTCTTATTCCCTTGACCTTCAACATTCTGACTAGCAGACACACCAGCCTTAGTGGCCTTGGCGTGGTGGTCTTTAACGATTCAGTCTCCGAGTCCCAATGTTCGTCTTCTTGCGTCTCCTCTGAGTCAATCAACGCTTCGTCCACAATGTGTAAACCCTTCTTTTCAATTGTCTTGTTTCGTCTTGGTGTGCTTTTCTTCTTTTCAGGTTCAGTAGCAACCTCTAGTCTTATCTCTTTCTTCTTAATCTTTCCACTCTTGGCACCAACATTCACAACCTGTCTTTTGCGTTTCGCATCAGGATCAACAGGATGCAATGGGTTATCAGGATCAGAATCACTGTTTGCATGTCTCACAAGCCCTTCACCTGGATCTGTATAATCTACTCTTGCTAGATGTCCAAATAAACGCCTTACTGGTGGACGTTCATTAACCGACAATCCTTTATACGCCTTCATCCTAGCAAGTGTATTAAGCGACATATGTTCCTGAACAACTATGTGCTTAGGATCTCTTTTCAAGTCTTTATACTTGTTGTCAAACACCATCTGGAGGAAACGAGGATACAGTAGAAACTTCAGATTCCTCGTGCCATTTACAGGCTCTAGCAAATGTTCCATCAGCATGCTTGAAACATTGAACGGTTTGTTCAACACCAAGGCAACCATCATAGAACTGATACTTTTGTGCATTAAGTCATATCCTCCAGCTGCAGATCCGAAGACATGTATCAAAACGTGTGCCAGATATTTGAATTGAGGGCACAGTTTTCCCTTGTGCAATGAACCGTCAGTGATTGGTCCATTGTATTTCATTCTTAGAAAGCACTTTCCCTGATCCATAAAGCTAAACTCCTTAGGATCTGTCTTCTCATCATCTAAGTTCAACGCTTCTCATAAATCCTGTTCACAAATAATAACTCTCTGCCCTTGGATCTTGCTAGTCAAGCACGACTCGCAATTCCAGAAATCAAGCTTCGCTCCATACCAGAATTCTTGCATCATATCTCTGTAGATAATCGTCGGTGTAGCAATCGCATCTATCACCCTGCATCTCTTCAAGAACTCTATGATTCCGATAAACTCCGTGTGCTTTTTAACCTCTCCGAGATATGCACAACAATTATGCGCATTCTCGAAGGCTAAAAGCTCTTCAGGAACTGTCTTGGCAGGTTGTGAGGATGATCCAGCTTGTTCAGTCGTCTTCTCCTGCTCGGACATGATTAATTCTGCAAAACAAAACAAAAACACATGTTAAAAATCGACAAAAATTCAAATTTTGAAAATCTTGGTAATTAACATTCTCATTCGCCCAAACGGGGGTACGAATGAGAAATCCATGGTACGAATGAGAAAAATAAATGGTACGAAAGTATCAATTTTGGTAAAAAGTTTCATTCGCCCAACATTACTTCATTCGACCAGTTGATTATCTCCTTCGCCCATTCGAAAGGGTCGAAGGAGTCTGTTCTTATTTTGAATTTTCAATTTTGAAATTAAAGGTTTCTGATCATGTTCTTTTGATTTGTATTGCACCTAACAATGCCGAGTAACCATTCTATACTAACAGATTTATCAATTATTCATTATATTTGTGTTTTCAATTAAAACTAGGGTTCGAAACACAACTATTGATCAATTGATCAAACTGTTGGTTTTGAATCCATGGTTTATGGTTTTTCTCCCCCTAAAACACACATATAATGAATCTCAATCAGCAATTAGAACAATGAAGGTGATTTTTATCAGTTTTAAGACTTAGGGCTCGAAACAATAAAACAGGGATTAAGCCATGAATCCTTGATTGTAACCTGTATAAGATAGTGGAAAGTGATCAGTGTTTGTAGACGAAGACAATGATAAAGTTCAAAATAGCAAAGCAACAAGGTGAGGTTAGAGTGAAATTTCTGAAAAAAATTTGAATAGGTTCGAATGAGACAGGAATGGTATATATAAGCATCCTCCTTCGCCCGTTTTGTTCGTACGAAAGAGAAACTTTTGTCTCCTTCGACCCTAGTGAAAGATTCGAATGAGCCAAAAGGGTTCGAATGAAACATATATTCAAGAACACTCTCCTTCGCCCGTTTAAAACATACGAAGGAACATGAAAAATCCCACATTCGACCAACCGAATGGGCGAATGAGAATTGGGATTTTTGATAAATTTTCCAAATCTCAAAAACGAGTCCCGGTCCAATTATTTTCCCACTTTTAAGCATCCAACATTCATATTTTCAAATTTAAAAAGTTACAAAGCTCAAATGGTGTAACAGGGTTTAGAAAATCGACATCAACCACCATCAGTTATCAAAAATAAGATGGAAATGAAAAATCTTTTTGGATTTTCTAAAGTTTATGCTAAAACACACCTAAAATCTTTTTGAGTTTTGTAATTTTTGACAAGAAAATATAATGCAGCAATGTAAATGAAAAACTGTAAATGTTTTTGTGATTTCCGGTAAAGGGATCATATCAGTTTTTGAGAAATCTGATCACACCATTGATCTTTTGAATTATTATCATTAAAGACAATGTGTGATCTGGCAACTGCTGATATTGTGATCCACATAAACTCACATGCAGACTTTTGTGCAGTGCTTTAAACTGATACTGATATTTATAGTAAAAACGTAATTATCTATGGTTCCCACGCACACGACATACTCCCGTATCAAGAAGTAAATGCACAAAGACTCATTGTAAAGCGTGATTATGCTTTCGTCATCTGTAATTGTACAAGATATAATGCATAGAGGTATACAGGTCAGCAAATTAATGCAGCAAAGTAACATATGCACTATACCAGGTTGAGGACTGATATTAATCATGATTTGCATCAGTGATTAATACGATGTAATAGATAATCTTTGATCATCATATAACATGGAAAGTTCCTCAATTCGGTAACTTTAGGATTTGGCATAAAGCTCTTTTATAAAGACACCCTGTCTGATCTAGGTCCGTAATGACTTACAGCAGAAGATCAGAGAGGCTATCCCCAGACAACTAATAACATAACGACCCTAAACCTCCGAGTTTTGTACAAATACCCTATCAAACGAAATTACGGTACTAAGACCATATGCCCATGAGGAGTTCACCCACACAACAATTCGTTTGATATGTATGTATCAGGCACGCAGTAATAGGTCTACGAAGCCTATCAGCACATCGCACAGACTCAGACACACGCTCTATATAGTAGTACATTACTTAGAATGTGTCAGATCCCCACTGATGTACTATCATTTCCCTCTATACTCCAGGAAATCATTTTTGATTTTCTGATTTTTATAAATTGTCGAATTTACTGTTCCCAAGGATAAGCTGGAGCATTTCAAATTTGTGACTGTCCAGATATCGTTTGTTCACAGAAATCTGACGGCATTAATCTAAGGGAAGAAGATATAGCAGTCAGCCAAGAAATTTTCTAATTTTTATGGATTTTGAAATTTTTCAATGTTTTTGGATTTTCGAAATTTTTCTGAAAAACAGTAAAAAATTTATACTAAAAAGTGATAGACTGAGGTGGTGATCAGTCCTGTTTTTCTTTAATACCATTAGCTTTTAAAAGATAATCAAATCTGGATTTGTCAAAAGCTTTGGTAAAAAGATTTGCGCGTTGGTAATCAGTGTGGATTTTGACCATATCGATCAACTCTTTAGCATAACAATCACGGATAAAATGATATTTAATCCGGATATGTTTAGCCGTTGAGTGATTTACTAAGTCTTTTGTTAATGCGATTGCGGCCTCATTATCACAGTAAATAGGGGTTTTAAGAAATTGCAAACCGTAATCCACCATCTGTTGTTGGATCCAAAGAACCTGTGAGCAGCAGCTCGATGATGAAACGTATTGTGGATAGTGCAACTGCGGTTTGTTTCTTGCATTGCCAGGTCACGAGCCTGCTCCCCATAAACTGACATCCAGCCGTTGTGGATTTGTTGTCTTTGTCACAGCCGCCCCAATCTGCATCACTAAAAGTGATTAGGTCAAAATTATCATCATGAGGGTACCAAAGTCCTTTCGATGGGCAACCCTTCAGATATCTAAGGATACGCTTGACAGCTGCAAGATGACTCTGTTTCGGCTTCAATTGATATCGTGCACAAAGACATGTCGCAAACATTATATCCGGTCTAGACGCGGTGAGATACATCAGAGATCCGACGATTGCTCTGTATGTAAATGGATCAGTCAGCTCCCCCTTAAGGTCAACTCCAATCCCATGATTAGGTTGTATCGGGGTATCCATCGGCTTCGAATCATCCATCTGGAATCGGCTCAAGACTTCAGAAACGTATTTCGTCTGGTGAATAAAGATCCCCGTTGGTCTTTGCTCCACCTGCAAGCCTAGGAAAAACTGCATTTCTCCCATTGCGCTCATTTCGAACTTTTCCTGCATAACTTTTTCAAATTCCCTGCACAAAAGTTCGTTAGTAAACCTGAAAATAATATCATCAACATAAATTTGTACAAGAAGCAAGTCATCTCCTGCTCGTTTCGTGAACAGTGTGCAGTCTACCAGTCCGCGTTTGAATCCTTTCGAGAGAAGATACGTGCTCAGCTCCTCATACCATTGTCTCGGAGCCTGGTGCAACCCGTAGAGAGCTTTGTTTAACACATAAACCTTATCCCGGTGAATAGGGTCCTCAAAGCCTGGCGGTTGACCTACGTAAACTTCCTCTTTGACCACACCGTAAAGAAATGTGCTCTTTACATCCATCGGATACACCTTGAATTTCTTCCATGATGCAAACGCTAGGAACATTCGGATAGCTTCCAAGCGTGCAACCGGTGCATAGATTTCATTGTAGTCGATTCCCTCAACCTGATGAAAACCTTGAACGACCAAACGAGCTTTGTTTCGCACTATGACTCCTCTATCATCCTTCTTACACTTAAACACCCATTTGGTTCCAATTTTCTTTCTTCCCGGGGGCAAATCTGTCAGCGTCCATACACCGAGTTTCTGAAATTGTAACAACTCTTCTTGCATTGCTTCCACCCAGGCATCATCCAAAAGAGCTTCCTTGTACGTCCGCGGTTCGACCTGCGAAACATAACAAGCGAAAGACCAGTCATTTTGAAAACCAGATTTTTGTATTTTGGCATATAAAGCAAGATTGCCAATATTTTCTGGTGCTTGAGCATTTGTCAACTGCCCTCTTGTCATCACACTACCAGGATCACCAATAACCTGTTCAAGCGGGTGTATCCGATGTATCCGAGATTCCGGATAATCAGGTACTTGTACTCCCGTTTGAGTCGTCAAATTCTCTGTAGAATCCAGATCATTACCCACGTTCGATGTTGAAGCATCAGTATTAGTTGGGTTCACTGGTGGTGTCACTGTAGCATTGTCCAGAATAGCTTCACTTGTAGCATCATCGTCTTCATCTTCTGAATCTGATGAATTAAGCGTTGTAGAAGCTTCTTGGAACACCTCTTCTTCCATCACAGGAGCAGTGGTATCATTAGAAGCTGCTTGGGGGTTTACAGTGATCGGACACACTAACGGTGAAGTTACGGCGTTTTCGACCTCGTAATATAAGCGAAGTACAGCTTCTTCAACCATGCTATCTAGATTGAATGATTCAAAGAAGTCTTTGTAATCAAACATCCAATCTGGACCTCCACCCTGTACATTTTGTGTGTATCTTTGTACTTCGACGTTAGCCCACTCCTCGACTTTTCTAGTTCTTTTGTTGAATACCCATTTTAATGGGGTTGCATATCCAACAAAATAACCTTCTTCACCCTTTGGTGCGAACTTCTCTGAAGGATTCAACATTGTACACGGGGCACCAAATGGTTCTAGATACTCCAGATTCGGCTTGCGTCGGTTGAACAGCTCATAAGAAGTTTTGCCAAACTTCTTCACTGTTAAAACACGGTTTAGAGTATAACATGCTGCGTAGATAGCTTCGTTCCAGAACATGACTGGAAGATTTAATTCCGCAAGCATAGTTCTCGCCGTCTCGATTAGAGTCCTGTTCTTTCTTTCTGCGACACCGTTCTGCTGGGGTGTATACGGAGCGCTATATTCATGATGAATTCCCTTGTTTGCACAAAGATCCTCCATCTGAGCGTTTTTGAACTCCGTCCCATTGTCACTCTGGATTCGTTTGATCTTCAGACCATAGATATTCTCCAGACGTGTAAACAGAACTTTCAGGTTGTCAAAAGTGTCGCTTTTCTAATGCAAGCACATAACCCATGAAAATCTTGAATAATCGTCAGTCACCACAAGACAGTACAATTCCCCAGCATGACTTTTACGTCTGACTGGACCGAATAAGTCCATGTGCAAACGCTCAAGCGGTAGTTCAACGGAATTGACTTTCTTTGGTCTATGGGCCTGTTTGTGTTGCTTTCCCTTTTTGCAACTAACACACTTGTCATTCAAATGGAAATGTTTCACATTAACTCCCGTGACAAGTTCATTCTTCACTAACTGGTTCATCTTTCTCAAATGAATGTGTCCCATTCTCCTGTGCCACATTATAGATTCTTTTTCTGTAGCCTTAGAGAGGAAACACGTGACTTGGCCATGGGTGGTCATTGCTTTGGACATATCGAGAATATACAAATTGTTTACTCTCGGTGCCTTTAGCATCACCCACTCTTTCGGAAGTTCAAACCCCGGTTTCAAGATATAGCAAGATTTGTCGTCAAAATACACAGAAAATTGGTTATCACAAATTTGACTAACACTGAGCAAATTGTAATCTATCTGTTTCACGTACGATATCCGCTCAAATGTCACGACCCCATTGCTTACACTACCCTCCATCGTAATGTAGCCTCCTTTATTTCCTGCAAACGCTACATAACCTCCGTTTATGTTCTTGATATCAAAGAGTAGCGTGAGGTCCCCTGTCATGTGACCAGAAGCTCCACTGTCAACAATCCATAGGCTGCTAACAGGGCCAGCTGGAGCTCCCTGCACATATCAAGTAAAGCAGTTAGATCTTTCGGGGGACCCAAGCCTGTTTGGTCTTGGGTCTTTGAACGGGTTGTTTCAAAGATTCTTTCAATTCACAAACATCTTGAGTTTTCTCAACCCCTTTCTTCTCACTCTCAACTTTCTTTTTCTCAATTTTCACATTCTGTGAAGTTGAGGCACCCTCAGACTCCTTAGATGACCAAGATTGCTCAGACCTTTTCAAGATCCGGATCTGAGATTTTGAGATCTCAGCCGATTTCTTTACTTCGTCTTTAAATGCAACCTTCTTGGTTACCTTCTCTGATTTAACAGAGACAGGTCCAACTGCTGGTTTTACATTTGGTTTAGGAGCAACCTTTTTGTTATCAGCAGTTGAGTTCATCACAGGTTTCTTTACCGGTTTCTCAGTGACTATCCGGTTGCACTTATCATAAGTTATCGGACGGTTTTCCCTCTTGTTGTAAAAATTGTTTTAATTATAATAAGGTGCTTGCTGAGGGAAATACCTTCTTTGTGAATAACTGTAGTTGTCAACCGGATAATCATGATGTTGCCTCATCTCCACCTCGTGCCTCTTGTGTCGTACGTACGGGCAGGCGCAAGTAAATGTTCCCTTTCCCCGCACTTATAACACGCACAGTATTCTTCATAGTTTTCTTTTATCGACGACTTGGAAAAACTAGCAATGGGATATCGATCAACCATGCATTGTTTCCTTAAACTCTCAGGAGCTGGTTCCTTCGAGTAAGTCGGTTCAATGAAACTATTTGCTTTATCAACTGGCAGAACAAATTGTGTGACATTGACCTTGGCATCTTTATCCGAATAAATTTTCTCTAAAATTTCTGGAGGAATGTCATTGGTTCGTTCAAATTCTGGAAACCAAATAGTACTTTCCTGCCAGATCTTTTCAATTTTGGAATAATTGACAAATTTAATCGGATATTCATCATCAGACAAAATCTTATCGGAGCCTTGCATCCGATAGAAAATTTTCACAGGTTTGTCACACGATTCGTTGCTCATTTCATTAGGTTTCTCAGATTTAATCTCATTTTTCTTTTCAACCGGTTTAACCACATTTTTCTCAGATTTAGTTTCAGTTTTCTTTTCAACCGGTTTAACCACATTTTTCTCAATTTTCTTTACCTCTTTCTTTTCAACACTCTTACCAACAGACTTTTCAGTTTTCTTAACAACATTCTTTCGATGAGCATTTGCCATGGGATGAATGATCTGAGATGGTGAGACTGGGTCAGTAGTGATTATATGATTTTCATCAGGGATATCACTATCATTTTCAACCGTCTCAGATTGTTCATCTTCTTCATCAGAATCGTCTACAGCGACCACACCCTCATTGTTTCCCAATACAGGTCTCACATCAGAATACGGGTCTCCGACACTAGAAGTGTTGGGCTCGTTTTCTGATGTGGAGTCAGAATTGACTAACGTCTCCGGTGGTATTGTATGTAAATTATGGTTTTCAAACAACACCGGAGATGGAACCGCCTTATAGTTTGCACTATTCGACTGGGAGGGTTCTTCTATGATATGGTCAACTACATATGCAATGTGCTTATAGCTTTCTAACTTCTTGTTCACTTTTTCAGCGAAGCACTTGATGGTTGCCATTTCTAACTTGGTGTTTTCCATTTCATTAATATAGTTATTAATGGCAAGTTGTTTTATTGACAAAGTCTTTTTGAGTTCAGACACATCCTTTTTATAACCATCAAGAACTTTGTTGAAATCTTTTAAGTATTTTTGATAAATCTGACAGTTTATTTTGGCACTCTCAAGTTGTACCTTGAGAAGCTTATTTTCGTCTGTCAGTTTTTCAAAATCAGCACATTTAACACATTTAACACACACTTTAGATTGAGATTCAGAACTTACCGGTTTAGGAGGTTCTGTCATTGCCATTAATGCGAAGTGAGCTTCCTTCCCTGCAAAGAATTTGGAGTAGTCAATCTTGGTGCAAGCATCATCCACCATGCAAGACTTGCGGGTCATAAGAAAATCAGCTTCAGCTAGCAGTTGATCAATATCATCATCTAGTGAATTCACACTAGCTTCCGAATCAGAATCACTCTCCATATCCGAATAAGCTAAATCATAGTGCTCTCCAACATTCGTGACAGAATCAAGAATCATACCAGATTTCTTGTCTTCACTTTCAGCAATCACATCCTCATTCCCTTCCTCTATTTTCAACTCCGACATTTTCTCAATCACAACCTCCTCTTCAATCTCCTCATTCTCATCCAAACTCATCTTCTGTGCCACACAAGCCACGTTTCCAGCAGTAATCTCCCCCACCCCCAATTGCATACCCGTCCAATCAAAACCTTCATCCTTTTGAATTACTAATGCTTGGTTTTGATTGTCAGTTTGGTTTTGGTTTTGAGTATTAGGTGTAGAGATAGGAACAATAGTTCGGTTTGGATTTTGTTGAGGTTGGTTTTGAGTTATGGGTTGTCTAGTGTTAGTATTTTGTTGTGTGTGTTGACGGTTCTGGTAGTTGTTTTGGGGTTGAAAGCTTGAGATGTTGGGACTGTTGTATGAAACTTGATTTTGGTTTTGATTTTGTCTGTTTTGGTAGGTTGAATTGAACGGGTTTCGATTACCTTGCTGTGCAGGCTGTGTACACTCTCTTTTAAAATGACCCTTCTCACCACAATTGAAGCATGTAACTTTGGCTTTGTTGAAGCCGTTTGTGGTGTTAGGAGAAGTTGAAAGGTCAGTTCTTCCAGTCTTCTGGATAAAGTCAGTGGCTCTCCTCATTATGCTCGCAAAAGCCCACTGTATGTCCATAAGCTCCATCTCCTCTTTATCGATTTGTGCGTAGTCCTCATTGGTGAGATTGTTGTTTCCAATCTGACTCGCAACCAAACCGTTGTATGATGCAACCATAGCAGATACTAAAGCAACATGCTGTTGAGCAATCTCAACAGTCACATTGTTAAGATTAGAAGTCTCTAACACAATCGGACTTTGATTTGATTGTGCTTGAGTAATCTGCATCTGATTCATGTGAGGAGGATATTGTTGTTGTTGTTGAGGTTGACTTGCTGTGTAACAGGCAGCTTGTTGTAATGGTGAAAAGGTGGAATAAAGTTTGGTGTTTGATAAGATTGTGGTGTGTATGATGGTGTGTATGATGAAGTTTGGGCAAGATAGTTGATTGGTGCTTTTGTGGGTTCAACAACATTGGATACACATACAATGTGAGGAGAAACATTTGAAGTAGTGCTTGAAGCAGAAAGAGAGTTAGATGTACCACTCACATACAGATCTGGATTCTGTGGAATCTGAGCTCTCTTGGCTTTCCTCTTCTCCTCCATTTCTTTGTTTTCCAGCTTTTGAATGAACTCGTTGATAGTCCAATACTGGTATGCATCCTTTTCCTTCAACACTTCAATGTGTTGGTTCCAGTATGGTGGTAAATCATCAGCAAATTTATCCACCAGTTCTGACATCGGTATGCTGATCTCATAACTCGAAAGTTCTGTGAGCAAGTGGCAATACCGTGGAACCAACTCTTTTAGAGTCTCATTGCCCATGTAACTAAAGTTCTCAAATTCCTTCCGAAGCTCTTCCATTCTCAGCTTCCTTGTCTTCTCATTACCATCATGTCGGTTTCTCAGCATATCCCACAATTGTTTGGATGTTGTACACGATCCAAACTGATGTAGCAAATCAGTGTTGATTGCCTGGGATAACTGAGAAAACGCCTTCTTCTCAATCGCAAACCTCTTTTTCTCATCATCAGCCAAATTCTCCAACGGTATCGGTTCTCCAGTATTCTCCTGAATAGGAGCAACATAACCCTTGACTATCATCTGCCATGCCTCGGCTCCCTTAAGTCCTTGTCCTTCCACATGAATCTTGAACTTTGTCTTCCATGTGTTGTACTCCTTCATGTCCATGAGCTTTGGTGGATGATTGCCGCTTCCTGATGATAGATCATGAATAAGTGTGGATATGGCATTAGTCGTCTGCGAATGAACGGAAGCTGCTGCTACTCCCCAATAGTTGTCAATTGGTTGTTGTAATGGTTGCATAACTTGTTGAGGAGCCGAACTAGTCATAGCCATGTAATTGATTGGCTGAGATGGTGGACTAGTCTTCTGGGCTGCAACTGACCATGGATCTTGTGTTGTCTGCTGTTTTGGTGCTTGAGTAGGTCTTGGCGTTGTTGGGAAGTTTCACATCTTAATCTGTAAACGTTTAAACACGAAAAGATTAGAAATGTTTTAAAAACAGGACACTCTTTCGTACTATCGGACGTGCGAATGAGAAATAATCTTCTCCTTCGACCGTTTTGATTGATACGAATGTGAACTGATATCACAAAATCTCTTTCGACCGCTTTCTTCTCTCGTTTGACCGTTTTCCTTCTCCTTCGACCGTTCGATCAATCGAAGGTAACACCAATGGGCGAATGAACAAAATAAGCAATGAAAGTCTACGTTCGACCACTAAAACACCTCCTTCGACCACAAAATCCCTCTTTCAACCAAATGAAATCCCACTTTCGACCACTCTCTCTACGTTCGACCCTTGATAATTCAGAAACGGTTATTCTTTGAAAATCCGTTAATTTTGATGTAAGCGAAAGATTTTAACTAAAACAGGATAATATGATCATACAAGTCACAAAACCAGGTGCGGAAACCCTAGTTCTGAACAAATTGATAAAACTCTAATCAAAACAAATTCAAGATCATTTTCAACATCTTTTCATAGATTAACTTTTGTCAAATAAGCTTTTACAACGACTTACACGTTAATCTAGATCAAACACACACTATTACAAAATGACCTCGAACCTGACCTGAACACATACACAACTGACAACTCTCTTACATTCACAAAAACACAAATACTATATATAGATGCTGCACATTCGCCCATTAGCACTGGTCGAATGTGGAAGTTTTCCACATTCGCCCACTACTAAGGTACGAACGTATCTTCTGATCAGCTCCAGTCTACCTTCGTCCATCAGCAATTTACCTTCGCCCATTTCTATCTACCTTCGCCCACTTTAACAAATCTTTAACATATGTTAGTTATCCAATCATTAGTCGCAAAACGCATCTACAAACTCCCCCTCGACTATTGATTGGATTGTTTTCTCTGTTGGTCCATTGTTTTGTTCATCAACTTGATTCTGAGCTGTTTCTTCTGCTCAGTAGTCATTGGAGGCTTAAATGTTCTCTTCACTGGTTTAGACACATTCGCTATCTTCACCTTATTACCAAGCTTATTCTCCAAATTGCTTCCCGCATTGATGTCATAAGCAAAACACACTCCAACCACTTGAGTATATTTTCTTGCTTGAGCAAAGTCTTTTGGTTCAAAGTAAATCGGATTGTAGAAAAGCATGATGATGTCTTCAAACGTGCAATTAATCAACCACATAGGATCAAATACATGAACATGCTTGTATTTATCCTTCCCGTCTCTCAACACAATCACCGCTTCAGCCTTTCTCTAATCATAATACCAGAAAATAAAATCAGCACTGAAATGTTGTGGCATAGGCATCAAAGGTATCTTTCTCATCACTTCAGGTGCTTTGTAGATCAAAGTAACTCGTTTCATATTGGTTTGAGGATCAATATCCCTATGAACTTTCCTTCCGGGATATTGAGGCTTGAACCTATTCCATCTTGTTCGACTTTCCCAAACCAACTTATCTGCGCACCAACCAACATGCGAACCATTCACTTCTGCACCTGACATTGGGAATCTACATAAATCTCTGACCGCCCAGTACGGTAGAGTAAGCAAATCACAGAATCTATTGAAGTACATGATTCATGTTTCCCATTTAGCAGCTATGCACTTCAGCCTGCCTAAGTATGTCCACCCGAGAGCTCTGCCTTTGAACTTGGCATTGTGGAATCTATAAAAATTACCTTGAGCTTCAGGCTTCGGTCGGTTCTCATCCATTTCCCTCAATTTTCTCAAATAACTCTTCAACTCATCAGATTGGTTTGAAGGTCCTTGTTTATCAACACCAAATACCTTCTCCACAAACTCTGCACTCCTTTGCTGAGCTTTCTGCTTTGCTGAATTGTTTGGTACCTCAGTAAAATCAGGAAATACCTCTTCTTCATCAGTTTGTCTGAAGTACTGAGGAAACTCTTCATGAGTTATATCTTCCATCTCCACTTCATCGTTCTCAGGAGTATTTATATCATCTGAATGACTTCCAATATCTTTTTCAGGAATATCTGGAATCGATTCGTCCACTAAAAACTCCTCAAAAGTCTTCCCTACCCTCTGTGCAAGACCATCTAGAATTTCCTTTGCCACAGATGCAGGTAATTCTCCTTCCTCAAGATCAGGATCTTCATATTCCAATTCATATCGCATATCATCAGTTTGGAATATTTCAGTAAAGCATCCTGTGAACTCAATGGTCCATTCTCTTTTCTCTAACATATCTTTGTACAATTGTTTAGCATCATCAGATAAAGACCTCACCTTCTCATTCCAGAAGATACTTTCATCTGAATCAACGTTCTCACCCTTCTTCTTCTTAGAACTTGATTCTCCAGTACTCTTCTTCTTGGATGTCCTTTCTTCAAATGTAAACTTTGAAGTATCATCACCTCCATCATCATCATCATCACTCTCACTATCATCCTCTCTCTGTTTCCCAGACCCTTCAGCATCATCATCATCATCATTATCATCCTCATCATCATTTTTATCTGACTCATCATCATCATCATCATCTTTCTCTTCATCCGATTCAGAATCCTCATAATCAACTTTCTCTTCTTCATCTTCTTTATCTTCTTCACCCTCCTTCAACTTGGGTGCAGTATTATACAAATCATCAATCAAATCACTAAGGCGTTTGTTCTCCGCCCTTAGTTCTTTGTTGTCTGCTTTAATCAACTTAATTCTGCTCTTGTTTCTTGCACACTTACCTTCAAGTTTTTCATTCTTAGCTTCAAGCATCTTGACCTTCTCATTGATCTCATCTTGATTAGATTTAGAAGCAACCACAATCTGAAGCATTTTCTCTTCATTTTGCTTAAACTTGGCTATCTCAGCTTGTTGAGCTACAATCATTTTCATCATATCATCCATTTTCCTGTTCACCTGCTTCATCACATCATCATCTACAATAACTTTCTTGGATTTGGATTTGGATGGCTCAACTTCCTTTTCTTTTTGAGGCTTTCTGAACATGTCAAGTACATTGTCCAGTGCAACATTAAGTTGATCAGCTGATATAGGTTCTGCCTCTTTGGATTTCTTTTGTTTCTTGGCGACAGGTGAAGATAGCTTAGATGATGTACCAGCATCGCGCACTCTTTTCCCTTTCAACAATTGAGCTAACTCTTTCTCCCTCAACTGTTTAGTACTTGTCTTCTTTGACATAGTCTTATGCTTGGCTTTGGGCAGGTTTACAACCACAGTCTCTCCAACACTCAACTCTGCCAAGTCAACACCTAGACTTTCATCTTCAACAGACTTCTTTCTTTTCTCAGCTTCTTCAATCGACTTGTTCAAAGATTCAGACTCACCAACCATAGTGGCCTTACGTTTGGTGGCCCTAACGTTTTCAGCATCAGAATCCCACTGCTCGTCTTCCTCAGTCTCCTCTGAATCAACTGACACTTCATCCACCAAACCTGAACCTTTCTTTGCTGTTGATTTTTGTCTAACCGCCTGTTGCTTTGAGCTTCCCTGATCAATCTTTCCCTTGCCCTTCCCTTTGGCTCCAGGATTGACTACTTGTCTCTTCCTCTTCGTGCTTGCATCAACATACACTAAAGGATCATCATTATCCGAATCACTATCATCATGTCTTGCTCTGTTCTTGCCAGGATCAGTGTAATCCTGACTAGCCAAAGCTCCAAATAATCTCCTGTGAGGTGGCTTTTCATTGTCTGGCACACCTTTGTATCCTTTCATTCTCACCAAAGTACGTATATTCATGTGATCTTGACCTAGGATCATAGTTGGATCCTTCTTCAACTCTGGATACTTGTGGTCAAAGATCATCATCAGAAATCTTGGATATAGCATGAACTTCTTGTTCTTCATACCTTTCAGCATCTCCAGCATATGGTCTAGAATCATACCAGCTACGTTAAATGGTTTGTTGAGAGTCAACGCAACCATTAACGAACTCAAACTTCTTCTCATAACGTCATATCCACCGCTCACACATCCAAATACATGAATAATAACATGTGCAAAGTACTTGAACTGCACACTCAGCTTCCCTTTATACATAGATCCATCAGTGATAGGACCTTTGTACTTCATCCGTAAGAAACAAGCTTTCTGCTCAATCCATGATAACTCTCTGGGATCTTCACTGACTTCAAACTTGATCTGCAGTGCTTCCCGTATATCAGACTCTGTCAAAAACATCTCCATATCTTGAATCTTGCTCTTGATAATCGTCTGATTATCCCAGAAGTCATACTTCGCATTTTGGTAGAAATCTTCAATAATGTCTCTGTATATAATCGTCGGTGTGGCTAATGCATGTACAATTCTGCTCCTTCTCAAGAACTCTATGATCCTGGTGAATTCTGTATTCTTCTCCACGTCACCAAGATACGCGCAGCAGTTGTGAGATCGCTCGAATGGCCAACTGCTCGGAACAGATGCTTCAGCCTCTTGCACTGGAACTGGAACAACATTCTCTGCTGGACCTTCAACATTTTCAACTGGTCCTTCAACATTTTCAGATTGATCAGCCATCTGCACATCAAAAACAGAAAAACACGTCAAAATGCAAAAACGACAAAAAGTTAAAAATTTTAAGGTTTTAAAGGTTCTACATTCGCCCCTTTTTGAACTGGACGAATGTGGGAATTTATGGTCGAATGTGTATTCTTCAGGTCGAATGTGTAATGATTTCAAGTAACAATCACATTCGCCCGTTTTATACTTACATTCGCCCATCTATTTCCACTTTCGCCCGTTTTTGGAACCGAAGGTGAAAACAGATAACCCCAAAATTTAAAAATTTGCCAAAGTTGTTTTTAACATATCATTTTGATTCAAATTTGTCCTACAATGTCCGATCAACACTCGTGTACCATCAATTGTAATAATTATTCAATTTTCATTAGTTTTAAAGTGGAATTAGGGTTTATAAGCTTCAATCGATCAATCAATCATCTAAACATTGTTATAATCCTAATTCCTCATATTATCTCCCCCTAAAACTGATGAAGATTGAATGTGAATCAAAATCAAGCATGAAAACAGACGCTAAGACCCTAAAAAGTAAACCCTAGGTCCGAATAGAAACACGACGATTCTGCACTGGATAAGGCTTCAATACCTGTGAAATTAGTGTCAAAAGAATCAGCAAATAGCAGGGAACAGATCGCACAGTCAAAAGAAATCAAAGCAACAAGGTCTGGTATCTTAGAATTTTTGAAAAATTTTTGTGAATGAAGGCTCGAACCTGGACTGGTATTTATAAGGAAGCCACCTTCGCCCGTTTATCATGGGCGAATGTAGGTGTATTCCACCTTCGCCCCAATTGAATGACCCGAAGGTGAAATATTCACCCGAAGGTGGATGTTTGATGTATAAAATTCCACATTCGTCCAAAATGTAACGGCCGAAGGTAAGATTTTTCCACATTCGACCCAATTAAGGGGCGAATGTGAAATGGAAAAATCTGAAAATTTCGCCAAATCACGAATTCGAATCCCGTTCAACATTTTTCAATCTGTTAAACTTCCAAAAATCAAATTTTCACATTTTTAATGATACAAAGCCCAGATGGTGTTATCAAATCTCAGAAATTGACCATCAAGCATCCCCGGTTATCAAAAATAAAACAGAAATGCAAATATTTTTGGTTTTTCTGAAATTTTATCAAAACACACCTAAAATCTTTTTGGATTTTGTATCTTTTTGACAATAAAAATAAAATGCAACAAAGTAAAATGCATCAAAGTAAATGAAAACAGTAAACATTTTGTGATATCCGGTAAGAGGATCATATCAGTTTACTGAGAAATCTGAGCACAGCGTTGATCTGTTTTAATATTATCATTAAAAACAATATGTGACACGGCAATTGCTGATATTGTTGTCAACATAAGCTCACATGCAGACAATTACGCAATGCTTTAAAATGATACGAGTTAGGTGTTTTAGACTAACACATTGTGGTTCCCACACACACGACATACTCCCGTATCAAGTAATTGCACAAAGCTTCATCGTAACGCGTGATTATGCCAGAGTTATCCGTAAAATTTACAAAGTATATAGCACAGAGGTGTACAGGTCAGCAAATAAATGCAGCAAAGTAACATGTGCATATACACTAGGTTGAGGCTGATATTAACCACTGATTTACATCAGAAAGTCAATACGATGTAATAATGATCTTTGATCAATAAAACATAAAGTTCCTCAATTCGGTAACTTTCGGTTTTGGCAAAATGCTCTTTTTGCAAATATTCTGATGAAACTAGGTCCGTAAATCAATACGACAGAAGTTTAATCAGAATATCCCGGATAACAAAAACATAACGACCCGAAACCTCAGATTTTGGCAATCCTATCAAACGAAATTACGGTACTAAGACCATATGCCCATGAGGTGTTCAGCCACAAACGCGTAGTTTGTTATGTTTGTATCACTAATGCACGCAATATTTACTCTACGAAGCCTATCAGCATATCACACGTAATCAACATACGTCTCATTATACTATACAATTCTTTAGCCTGTGTCAGATCCCCACTGATGTACTATCATTTCCTCTTTTTATCCAGGAAATCATTTTGGTTTTTCTAATTTTTAGGTCTTTTGAAAATTTTTCAATGTTTTTGGTTTTTCTGATAAAATGACTCCCCCTAAAATAAAGAACATATTTTTGGGTTTTTAATTTTTCTGATAAACAAAACAAAAAAAATTTGAAAGAAACAATCCACTTGAAAGCATCAACTTCTTTGAGGATTATGATAGTAAAGAGAAATTCCCAATTAGCAAAGAGAAATTCCCAATTAGCAAAAATTAAAAAAAAAAAAAAAAAAAAAAAAAAAAAAAAAAAACCTAAAAAGTGATAAACCGAGGTGCCGATTAGTCCTGTTTTTCCTTTATATTGTTTACTTTTAAAAGATATTCAAAGCGAGATCTGTCAAAAGCTTTTGTAAACAAATCTGCACGTTGGTAGTCAGTATGGATTTTGACCATATCTATCAATTCCTTAGCGTAACAATCACGGATAAAATGATATTTAATCCGGTTCGCTTTAGAATGATTTTCAGTGTTTTTAGTTAATGCAATTGCGGCTTCGTTATCACAGTGTATAGGGGTTTTAAGAAACTGCAAACCGTAATCCACCATCTGTTGTTGGATCCAGAGTACTTGTGAACAGCAACTTGAGGCTGCAATGTACTCAGCTTCACAGGTAGACAGCGCCACGGAAGTCTGTTTCTTGCATTGCCAGGTAATTAACCTGCTCCCTAAAAACTGGCAACCAGCTGTAGTTGATTTGCTATCTTTGTCACAGCCGCCCCAATCTGCATCACTAAAAGCAATAAAATCAAAATCATCATCATTAGGGTACCAAAGTCCTTTTGATGGACAACCCTTCAGATATCGAAGGATACGCTTGACCGCCGTCAGATGACTTTGTTTCGGCTTCGATTGATAGCGAGCACAGAGACACGTTGCATACATAATATCTGGTCGAGACGCTGTCAAATACATCAGAGATCCGATGATTGCTCTGTATGTAAATGGGTCTGTCAGCTCCCCCTTAGCGTCCACTCCAATCCCGTGATTGGGTTGAATCGGGGTATCCATCGGCTTAGAATCCTCCATCTGGAATCGGCTCAAGATGTCGGATACGTATTTCGTCTGGTGAATGAAGATCCCGTCGGGTCGTTGGTCCACCTGTAAGCCGAGGAAAAACTGCATCTCCCCCATTGCGCTCATTTCAAACTTTTCTTGCATGACAGTTTCGAATTCCCTGCATAAAAGTTCGTTAGTTGAACCAAATATAATATCATCAACGTAAATCTGTACAAGAAGCAAATCATCTCCCGTCTTCTTCGTGAAGAGGGTGCAATCGACGAGGCCGCGCTTGAATCCTTTGGAGATGAGGTATGTACTTAGCTCCTCGTACCATTGTCTTGGAGCCTGGTGCAAACCATATAAAGCTTTGTTCAGCACGTAGACCTTATCCCGGTGGATTGGGTCCTCAAAGCCTGGTGGCTGCCCGACATAAACCTCCTCCTTGACTTTCCCGTACAAAAATGCGCTCTTGACGTCCATTTGATAGACTTTGAATTTCTTGTATGAAGCAAACGTGAGGAACATTCGAATAGCTTCAATCCGTGCTACTGGTGCATAGATTTCGTTGTAATCAATTCCTTCGATTTGATGGAAACCCTGCACGACCAATCTGGCTTTGTTGCGAACAATAACCCCACGATCATCCTTTTTGCACTTAAACACCCATTTAGTGCCTATTTTCTTCCTTCCCGGCGGCAAATCTGTGAGCGTCCAAACTCCCAATTTCTGGAATTGCAATAACTCCTCCTGCATTGCCTCAACCCAAGCATCTTCATTCAAAGCGTCCTTGTATGTCCTTGGCTCTACCTGCGACACATAACATGCAAACGACCAATCATTTTGACTACCAGATTTTTGAATTTTGGCATATAATGCTAAAGCACCAAAACTCTCTGGCGAGTTAACGCTTTTCAGCTGCCCTCTGGTCATAACACCACTTCCAGGATCACCGATAACTTCCTCCAGCGGGTGAATACAATGAATCCGAGATTCCGGATAAACAGGTACAATCACTCCCGTCTGAGCAGTCAAGTTTTCTATAACATCCAGATCATGACCCATGTTTGATGATGAAACAACATCTGGATTAGGAGTTGGGTTCACTGGTTGCGCCTCTAATTCTTCTGCATGTTCAAGAACGGCTTCTTCAAATCGTTCATCTTCAGATTCTGAAGTGTCTAATGAAGTTGAAGCCTCTTGAAACACCTCTTCCTCTTGTATAGGAGCACTGGTATCATTAGAAGCTGGTAGGGGGTTCACGGTGATTGGACGCACCAACGGTGAAGTCGCCGCGTTTTCACACTCGTAAAGTAATCTGATAACAGCTTCTTCAACCAAGCTATCTAGGTTGAATGATTCAAAGAAATCTTTGTAATCAAACATCCAATCAGGACCCGTGCCTTGCAAATTTTGAGTATATCGTTGAACTTCCACGTTAGCCCAATCCTCCACTTGACGAGTTCGCTTGTTGAATACCCGTTTGAGCGGGGTTGCATATCCAACAAAATATCCCTCCTCAGCTTTAGGACTAAACTTCTCACCTGGATTCAACATCGTGCATGGCGCCCCGAAAGGTTCTAGATACTCTAAGTTGGGCTTTCGTCGGTGTAACAGTTCATAAGATGTTTTTCCAAACTTCTTCACTGTTAGAACCCGATTTAGTGTATAATTTGCTGCATAAATCGCCTCGTTCCAAAACATTACCGGAAGATTTGAATCAGCGAGCATTGTTCTAGCCGCTTCAATTAGAGTCCTATTCTTTCGTTCAGCAACACCATTCTGCTGTGGGGTATACGGAGCCGAATATTCATGATGTATCCCTTTGCTTTCACAAAGTTCATCCATCTTGGCGTTTTTGAACTCCGTCCCGTTGTCACTCCTGATTCTTTTTATCTTCAAATTGTAGATATTCTCCAATCGAGTGAACAGAACTTGTAGGTTAGTAAAGGTGTCACTTTTGTTCTTCAAACACATCACCCATGAAAATCTTGAATAGTCATCAGTGACAACTAAACAATAAAGCTCTCCAAGATGACTTTTGCGCTTGACTGGTCCGAATAGGTCCATGTGCAATCGCTCAAGCGGCATCTCTACAGAGTTAATTTTCTTCACTTTATGGGACTGTTTGTGTTGCTTCCCCTTCATACAACTTACACACTTGTCGTTCAGATGGAAATGTTTCACGTTTACTCCATCGACAAGCCCATTTCTCACAAGTTGATTCATTTTTCTCAGATGAATGTGCCCCATTCTTCGGTGCCACATTATCGATTCTTTCTCAGTCGCTTTGGATAGAAAACATGTTATTTGCCCCTGTGATGTCATCGCCTTGGACATGTCAAGAATATAGAGATTGTAGACGCGAGGTGCCATCAACATTATCCACTCCTTTGGAATTTTGAAGCCCGGTTTGAGAATATAGCAGGATTTGTCATCAAAATGCACAGAAAATTGTTTATCACATATTTGACTGACACTCAGCAGTTTATAGTCTATTTGCTTCACATAAGATATCCGCTCGAAAGTCACTATCCCATTACTCACGCTTCCCTCCATTGTGATATAACCACCTTTATTACCCGCGAAAGCGACATACCCTCCATTGATGTTTTTCACGTCGAACAACAATGCGAGATCCCCTGTCATGTGGCCTGAAGCTCCACTATCAACAATCCAGAGACTGCTAATAGGGCCAGCTGAAGCTCCCTGCACACAAAAAGTAAATCATTTAGTTCTTTCGGGGGACCCAAGCCTGAGTCTTGGGCCTTTGAACATCAGATTTCAAAGAAACATCCTCATTAACTTTTTCAACAACTTTTTGTTTTGGATCAATCTTTTTCTGATTGTTCAAAACATTTTCCTTTTTCTCACTTACCTTTGAAGTAGAAGCTCCTGGAGTACTATTGGGTGACCAAGATTGTTCAGATCTTTTAAGAATGCGAATTTGAGATTTTGGTTTTTCAATTGGTTTCTGAACATTGTTAACAAAAGTAACTTTCTTGGCTACCTTATCTGAGTTAACAGACTTAGGTCCAACATTTGATTTGACAATCGATTTTTGTGGAACCTTTTGCCTATCAAATGTTGCGTTCACCACAGGCTTTCTCCATGATTGTTCCATAGCAATCCGATTTCTTTGATCATATTGAATTGGACGATTGTTCCTCATTTGATGAAAATTGTTTTGATTATAAAACTGTTGTTGTTGAGGAACAACTCGTCTATGTGGTGGAACATAATGATCAATCGGTTTTCTCATGGAATTTCTAACTTCAACCTCATGTCTTTTATGCCTTACATATGGACACTGAGCAAGTAAATGCCCACGTTCCCCACATTTAAAGCATTTGCGATACTCTTCAAAAACATAATGAACATTTGGTGGAGCAAATGATCTAACATGATATTGATCATTATACTGTTGATTCCTCAAACTCTCAGGAAGTGGTCCTTTTGAGTAAGTGGGCTCATGAAAACCATTTGCTTTGTCATTTGGTCGAATGAACTCTGTGACATGGACCTTTGGTTCTTGAGGAACATCCAAAAACAATTTCTTTAAAATTTCTGGTGGAATTTCGTTTGTTCTCTCATGTTTTGGGAACCAAATAGTGCTTTCTTGCCAAATCTTTTCAATTTTAGCATAGTTAGCATTTTTGATTGGAAATTCCTCATCAGAGATGATTTTATCAGATCCTTCCATCCGATAAAACACCTTGACAGGTTTGTCACTTGGTTCATTCTCAAGGTCCTTTCTAATCTCATTCTTTTCAGACTTTTTCTCACGATGAACATTTGCCATCGGATGCACATGTTGGGATGGTGACACTGGTTCAGTAGTAATGATGTGATTTTCTTTTGGAATCTCACATACATTAACAGTTTGGTCATTACCAGTATCATCATTCTCTGAGTCTGAATCCACACTTTCAGCATAAACACCCTCATCATTCAAGCCTAAAATCGGTCTCACATCAGAATGAGGATCACCAATACTCGAGGTATTAGATTCCATTTCCGATGATGAGTCTGATTTTACCGAGCTCTCCGGTATAACTTGGTGATAGTTATGATTTTCAAAAAGAACCGGAGATGGTACAGACTTGTAATTAGTGGTGTTATCATCAATGATATGGTCTACCACATAAGCAATATGCTTATAACTTTCCAACTTTTTGTTTACTTTCTCAGCAAAGCATTTTATGGCTGCCATTTCCAACTTGGTATTTTCAATTTCATTGATATAGTTGTTAATTGCCAATTGTTTCAATGATAAAGTATTTTTCAAGTCGGAAATGTCCTTTTTATAGCCATCTAATACTTTGTTGAAAGCATTCAACTCTTTGCGAGTAGATTGACTGTTTATGATAGCACTATCACGTTGAATTCGGAGTTGTTTATTCTCCTCAGTCAATCTATCACATGTTCCACAATATTTATCACTCCTAACATCAGTGCTAGATTCAGAACTTACAGGTCTTGGCGGTTCAGTCATGGCCATCAACGCGAAATGAGCTTCCTTTCCAGTGAAAAACTTGGAATAATCAATCTTGGTGAAAGCATCATCAGCAATGCACGACTTCCTCGTCATCAGAAAATCAGCTTCTGCTAACAACTGATCAATGTCATCATCTAAAGAATCAACACTTGCCTCTGTGTCTGATTCACTGTCTGAATCTGAATAAACTGATCTACATTCCTCAGGAACATCAGAAACTGTATCAATCACCATTCCAGAATGAGTTTCTTCAACCTTAACCTCAACAGGTTCATTCTCCACATTCATCTCAGTCTCAGAATGATCACTATCACACTCCTCAGTTTCTTTCTTTTCTTCCTCCATCACCGACTCTTCAATATCAACCTTGCAAGCAACGCAAGCCACATTTCCACCAGTAGTGATTTCCTCCACTCCTATTTGCAATCCCGACCAATCAAACCTTTCGTCTTGTTGAGTCATCAGTGCTTGATTCTGACTCGTGTTCTGTTGTGTCTCATTTGGTGTAGTGATCGGTATAACTGTTCGGTTAGTGTTGTTAGGAGATTGGTTTTGGATCTGATTTGATGTGTTAGGTTGTCTGTTTTGGTTGTTGTTAGAGTTGTTTTGACGGTTTTGGTAGTTGTTGTTGTTTTGGTAAGAAACTCGGTTTTGGTTTTGTTGTTGACGATTCTGATAGGTTGCATTGAATGGGTTTCTATTACCTTGTTTTGGTGGTTGGGTGCATTCACGTTTAAAGTGACCTCTTTCTCCACAATTAAAACAAGTAACTTTCTCCTTGTTGAACCCGTAGGTTGTGTTAGGAGAAGTTCCCAAATCTGTTCGACCTGTCTTTTCAATAAAGTCTGTTGCTCTTCTCATGATGCTTGCAAAAGCCCATTGTATATCAATTAGTTCCATCTCTTCCTTGTCGATCTGTGCATAGTCCTCATTGGTTAAGTTGTTATTCCCAATTTGACTAGCAACAAGTCCATTGTAGGATGAAACCATTGCTGAGACTAGTGCAATATGTTGTTGAGCAATTTCTACTGTCACATTACCCAAGTTAGAAGTCTCCAAAACCACTTGTTGTTGATTAGGTTGAGTAACTTGGTTCATTGGTTGTTGAGATTGACTAGCAGTATAGAAACCTGCTTGTTGCATTGGGGAGAATGGTGAAATGTAGGAATTGTTGTATTGTTGTTGTGGTGGTGGTTGTGTGTATGATGGTTGTGAGTAAGATGAAGTTTGTGCCATGTAATTGATGGTAGGTTTTGGTGATTCCATAACATTGGAAATGCATGCAACATGTGGTGCAACTATCCCTCCTGAACTTGAATTACTCACAGGAACTGAAGTACCTCCAAAGTATAAGCTAGGATTCTGAGGAACCTGTGCTCTTCTAGCTTTCCTCTTCTCTTCCATTTCCTTGTTTTCCAGCTTCTGGATAAACTCTTGAATAGTCCAGTATTGATATGCATCCTTCTCTCTGAGAACTTCCACATGCTGATCCCAATAAGGTGGTAGAGCATCTGCAAACTTATCCACCAAATTCTTCATAGGAATCTGTATACCATAACTAGACAATTCGGTTAGCAAATGACTATATCTAGGAGTTAATTCTTTTAAAGTTTCATTCCCAATATAAGAAAAATTCTCAAACTCCTTTCTCAGTTCATCCATCCTCAAACTTCTCGTTTTCTCGTTCCCATCATGCCTCCTCTTAAGCACATCCCACAATTGCTTAGAGGTTGTACAAGTTCCAAATTGATGCAGCAGATCATTTGTGATTGCCTGAGTCAATTGGGAAAAGGCTTTCTTTTCCACCACATATTTCTTCTTCTCATCCTCAGTTAAGCTTTCCAAAGGAATCATTTCACCTGTATTCTCCAAAATCGGTGCTGTGTAACCTTTAGCAATCATACTCCATGCCTCTGCTCCTTCCACTCCCATGCCTTCTAAATGAATCTTGAACTTGTTCTGCCACTGATTGTATTCTGATATGTCCATGAGCTTCGGTGGCCTATTCCCGCTACCTGAAGACAAATCGTTAATCAAAGTAGAGATAGCATTAGTAGTTTGAGTGTTTACCACCGCCGCTGCTACTCCCCAGTAGTCATGTTGTGGTGCTGGAGGTGCTACACTTTGAGGCATCGAGCTCGTCATCGCCATGTAGTTTATCGGTTGAGAAGACTGTGTGCTCGTCTTTTGTGCTGCCACTGTCCATGGGTCCATCACTTGCTGTTGTGGTTGTGTCGTTGCTGGTCTCGGTGTAGTCGGAAAATTCCACATGATCACAAACTTAGAAAACTTCAACACTTAGAAAATTTTCCAAAGTAAATCCTAGGTTCGCCCAAAATGATCCTACTTTCGTCCGAAATCTAACACTTTCGTCCCTTCTGATTCTACGTTCGCCCAAACAGTAACACCCGAATGTAGATAGTCACCAGAAAGTACAACAAACTAACACAATTTCACTTTCGCCCAAATTGAACCAGTCGAATGTGGAAAAATTTACCCGGAAGTGAAAATTTCAACAAGAAATTTCAGGTTCGCCCAAATACACTCAAGTTCGACCACTCAGGTTCCAGGTTCGCCCATTTTGCCCAGATTACACTTTGAAAAACGGTTACACTTTCAAAAACGGTTATTTTGATCTCAGATTTTCAAAAGTTTGTGGATTTGAATGATCTTAATCAGGTTATGCTTCGGAATTGATTTGGAGCAACTTTAATTCTTGGAAAACTTGATTTTAACCACAAATTCAACTCTAAATCAATCAAAAACACTCATAAACCATGTTTATGCAAAAACAGATGTATTTTGATCAAAAACATGTCCAAATCAGCTCTGAGTTTATCAAATTTGTTGTTGTATGATCCGTATGGCTCTGATACCACTTTGTAAGCGAAAGATTTTAACTAAAACAGGATAATATGATCATACAAGTCACAAAACCAGGTGCGGAAACCCTAGTTCTGAACAAATTGATAAAACTCTAATCAAAACACAATCAAGATCATTTTCAACATCTTTTCATAGATTAACTTTTGTCAAATAAGCTTTTACAACGACTTACACGTTAATCTAGATCAAACACACACTATTACAAAATGACCTCGAACCTGACCTGAACACATACACAACTGACAACTCTCTTACATTCACAAAAACACAAATACTATATATAGATGCTGCACATTCGCCCATTAGCACTGGTCGAATGTGGAAGTTTTCCACATTCGCCCACTACTAAGGTACGAACGTATCTTCTGATCAGCTCCAGTCTACCTTCGTCCATCAGCAATTTACCTTCGCCCATTTCTATCTACCTTCGCCCACTTTAACAAATCTTTAACATATGTTAGTTATCCAATCATTAGTCGCAAAACGCATCTACATTTGATCATGTTTATCAAATGTTGATGGATTTTGATGATCTAAATCAGGTTTTGAATCGGAATTGATTTGGAACAACTTTAATGAAGAGAATTATCCAATTTAACCTTGAAATCAAGTTGTAATCAATCAAAATCTTATCAAATCAGTTTGTTCAATGAAAACATAAACTTTTTGACCAAAATTGGGTCCAAATCAACTGAGAAACTATTAATTTGTGGTTGTTTGATCCAGAATGGCTCTGATACCACTTTGTAAGTGCGAGAATGGATCGTATAACAACAAAGAATGATCAAACAAGTTAGTTTTAGGTGCGGAATCCCTAAAACAATCACAAAATAATAGTCAAACAGATCAAAACAAGTAAATAATCATTTTCAAAAGTTTTTCATTAATTATAAACTCGATTACACGTTTAAAGATTGATACAAACAGGGTAAGAACGTGAAAAGAGCTAAATAAACTTCTAGAGAGAATATCAGAAAGTGGAGGGAATAATATGACAAAAAGTTACAGACTGATCTTCCTTCGACCGAACATCAAAAATCAAGCATGTCTATTTATAGACTGCACATTCGCCCACTTTGTTCATGCGAATGTGCAGGTTCGCCCAAACTAACTGGTCGAACCAAGCTATACAATAAACACTATTCTCATTCGACCAAAACTTCCTCCTTCGCACCGTCTGATCTTCCTTCGACCGAACATCATGCTTCCTTCGTACCTACAAAACCTCCTTCGCACCTTGGACATTCATAAAAATATGTTTATTGAACAATCCGAAGCACTAGTCGCACAATTGCATCTACACCAGGCAAATAAATCCACCTTCGTCCCTTTTTAAGCCACGTTCGCCCGTTTAATGTCACGTTCGACCGTTTGATGCCACGTTCGACCGTTTGATCTGATTCGACCATTCGATCTGATTCGACCAGACCTTTCCCAGGTTCGAACCTGGAATCTCACATTCGACCACTCGTTTGGTCGAATGAGCCCAGGTTCGCCCCTGTCAGATAAGTTTCCCTAAAAACGCTTCAAACACATTCAAAACATCGCGAAACATCATCAAACACAGCAGTCAAGCATGAATAACTTATCCCTACAAAACCCCACCAATTTTGCCACAAAACCAGTTCGTTTTGACACTTTCCCAAAATGGCAAAATTATGGAAATGTCACATCATGCATGAAATTCTTACCCAATTTAGAAACTTTTTGAAATCCTTTCATGATCATCTCAATATGCTCTGTTTAATGTGTTTATGAAAACCCCTAATAGTTCTATTAATAATAATAACATGTAATAATCCTTAGATTTATCAGAAATCCCCAAAATACCCATAATATCATCATCTATCTAATTGTAAACCTAAACAACAATAAACCAACATCAATAACAACCCTAGATCATGTTTCTATCATTAGAACAGCAGCAAATCATTAAAAAACACATAACATCACATAACACATAATTAACATATGTTTATTGATACAAAAACCTATGTTTAATGATAGGGTTTAGATTTAGAAAGGTGTTTAAAAGGTTTTTATTGATAAAAACATCCTTAGAACAGATCTGGACATTTAGGGTTAGATGAAAACGAATTAAAATGCCTTAAGAAGGTTTAGGATTAAGAACAAACCTTGGATTCTTGTTTAGATGTTGTTGATAGGTTAGATTATAAAAAAAAAAAAAAAAAGCAAAAACTCCTTCTTTAGTGATTAAAATCGTTTGAGAGCATTTTGAGATGGTTAGGGTTTGTGAAATGGTGAAAAATGACAAAGTTTGGTATTTATACTAGTCCACCTTCGACCCTTGTTTCTGATCGAATGTAGCCTCCTTCGACCCTTTCACAGGGTCGAATGTACCCTGACTTGGTCGAATGGAATTCTTTCAATTCCATATCCCAGGTTCGCCCCTTTGCTAAGGGTCGAACCAAGACATATTTCCAGGTTCGCCCACTCGAAGTGGTCGAACCAGGACTTATGTTTTCTAGTTTTCCAGTTTGTCGTGTTTAACGCATTTTAACGCACCTTAACGTATGAGCATGCAACCTTAGTCTATGTTTAACATTTTTAAGCATGGATGATTATCTACACATCGTTTAAACACATCTATGCACATAATCCACCGCACAACAATTAATCTACACGTACACTTTATTAGTTTATGTAATTTCACCAACAACGGGACCCAGTACTAGTGTATTCCCAAAACGACTCCCAATGATCCTCCAGATCATTGAACCCTGGACAATCCTAACTTGACCCGACTCAACTAACCTAGCTAAGTCCGTTTATAAACGTTTCCCGCTAAGGTAGAATTAGATGTTACTAAAATGTTTAAGCCAAATATGCCGGGTGTCACATTTATACACATAGGTTGTATGCTAGTGTGTTTTACATTTTTTGGTGTTTTAAGAATAACGAACATGATTTCACAAATATGACACAATATATTGAATAGGAGAGATGATCTTCCATAAATAATGGAAATGTAATTAAATGCATATCAATTTCTGAAAATAACTAAATGAATAAATTATAATTAGAGGCTAAATGGACTAATCTACCCTTGTTGCAAGATAATTAATATTGCCACTTTTCAAGTTTCCATTGCTTCTTACACTTCTCACAAAAAAACACTATTTGTACAGGATCTTGACCCTATATATATTTTAGAAAATAAAATAAACTTTATTAGAAAAAAACAAAAAAGAATTATATATTATTAAAAAATCAAATATATAATAATTTGTAGATTAGTCCACTGATATTTTAATTTCAACCAGTGTATTACACGGTCGCGCGTTGCGCGACATTTTATTCTAGTTTAGGTTGCAGAACCAGGTATTTATCATAAGGAGATTGTTCCATGTTGTTCCAAGCTGTTTGCTCCATGTTGTTCCAGGTTGTTTGCTCTTCATCATGGTGTTAGCCTTCTTCTTTGTAAGAGGTTATTCACATCCTGTGTAAAATAGGTAAATGTTAATTGTTCTAATGTTTGAGGTTAACAAATAGATACCTTCTCCTGGGAAGAGTACACTTTTACCTATGGTTTCTTTGTTTTTCGGGGCATGGTTGGTTTGTACAGGTGTCGATGGATATGGTGTGCTAGCGGTTGTTGCGCTGCTGTATGACTGTTCTTGCACGTTGTTAGATACTCGTGCTAGCTTAGAATTAATCCTTCGCTCACCACTATAGTTAGAACGTAACCCAAAAGTATAACGAACAAACGTGATATAGGTGTGTATGTGTGTTGTAAGTGAGAACAAGAGCATATAAGTGGTTTGGCTCATAATAGCCTACGCCACTGTAAAGGCTGAATGATATTGATGATAGGATTACAATAAGTATAATACAAATAACTCTACTCTAGCTCTTGGTGTGCATCTTTCGGATCCCCTGCATGGAAGGTGAAGTCTTCTATTTATAGGAGGAATTATAGGCCATGGGAGACGGCCCATAAAGTCTTGTGCTCGGTTTGGGCTTTCGTCAAAGCCCAAATATTCTTCACCTATAAAAATGGCGAGAATAAGGTGCCATTAATGTTGATGTGAGAGAGTGTAGATAATATCTCATAAAATCTCCACGTGGCGAATGGTGGCTGGATACAGTTGGCGCTTCCCCTGACGACGTAACTGTTGGGCAGCCGGTGGCGTCTGAAGTGACGTCTGTGACAGGTGGTCATGCCTGCACAGTAGTCTGATGTGTACAGTGCAGCTGGCATGGTTGGTGCGTGGAAGCTGTCACATTGCTGTCCTTATGTCAGGGGTTGTTGGACCACCCCTAACACGTGTTTTTATGCGATTGGCGCAGACCGCGTACAGGTTCTGATTTGATCCTTTTCATTCCTCATTCCGTACATCCTTGTATTATAAAGCCTTGATGGAATATTTGCACGTGCTATACCACGCGCTTGTGGGTATTTATGTTGGTGACGTGATCCATGTGAAGGAATGTCTGCCATGATGTAGTCTGCGGAACCATCATCTCCGCGGATAGTTCCCGCTGAGTTAGCTCTTTTTCCTTGAAGTTATGCTTCCGCAGACTTTCTTCGGATGGAGTCGTACCCTCTTCGCCAGATTGGGTACCCTATCCCTTCAAGTCCCCCAAGTCTAGTGCTTCTCCTGTTCTTACGGAAAGAACTGGTGGAGTGCTAGATTATATGAGCATTTGACTTCTTTATTTTTCAGAAGGAATTGTTGTGGAGAACGTGAATTGAACTGTACGTGAGGTCATCGCAGGGTGATGACATGTCTGGCACATTTTCGAGAAGAAAATGAGCGGAGAATGTAAAGTGTGGTTTACGTCAAGCCATCGTAGAGTGATGACGTGTCTGGCACATTTAAGAGAAGAAAATGTGCGGAGAACGTAAATTGTGGTTTACGTCAAGCCATCACGGAGTGACGACATGTCTGGCACATTTAAGAGAGGAAAATGTGCGGAGAACGTAAAGTGTCGTTTACGTCAAGCCATCGCGGAGTGACGACGTGTCGTGCACATTTAAGAGAAGAAAATGTGTGGAGAATGTAAAGTGTGGTTTACGTCGAGCCATCGCGGAGTGATGACGTGTATTTTATTATTATTATAATCGATCGTATGCATTAACTCTTGTTAATAATTAAAATTGAATATGGCTTGAATTTGAAAAGTTTTGGTGATTTCGAGGGGTCATGTGGCAGGTATGTCATGCGTCAGGGGATGTCTGCCATAATGACAGATGACGTGTGCGACTGTTGAAGAAATTTCGCCTTTTTCAGGCGCATGAGGCCCACGTGCGCAAGTGGGCTATCATCTGCAGTGAGTGGGACACGTGTTGCCAAAGCTCACGTTTTGGCACTAAACTGTCAGCCACGTTTTCTCCACCTTTTTCACTGCATTAATTGGTGTAGCTACATATATCCTCCCTCTCTCACTTGTTTGTTACATATCTTCAGAATTTTCCACTTTTCTCTCAAATTCTCAAAAACTTTTCTGGTTAACTTCCCATCTTCTCCGGTGAAGTTTTTCCAGAATCTGTTCAGAAAATCTTTGTTTGTTTTTAGATCTATGTCAGAAAGCTCCTCACGTCCTGTAGATATGACCGATAAGATGAAATCGTCGAAGTTGTTGATTAACACCACCATCCGGTGGGCGAAGAAGAGTTTTGAAGAGTTTTGTAAGAACATGGAGCTGGATCCTTCTTGGGGTGTTGAGCTTCCTGCTCCTGGTGGTACTGCCATGAGTCACCCCTCTAGTAAAATTACGATGTATGGTGCCCACTTTTTACTTTGTGGTTTCCGGTTGCCTGCTACCAAATTTCAGGTGGATACCCTGGTTGAGTATGGTATCCACCTTACCCAACTTAGTGCTTTTGGCATGTTAAGATTGGTTCATTTTGAAGCTTGTTGTAGAGCTATGGATATTGAACCCACCTTCGAGTGGTTCAATTTCTTCTATGTGCTGGTCCAGTCTCAGTCCTGGTTCAGTTTTGATTTGAGAGCTCAGGTACCTCCGATTGGCACAGATGCTCTAAAGTCGATGCACGACTGGAAGGAAAAAAATTTACATCAACCGTGGGGTTCTTCCTGTGGCCATGCCTTGGAAAGTCCTTAGAGACCGCCAGAAGCCAGCTGATCATGATGTGATGGATGTCTATGTTGAGCAGGACTGGTTTGTGAAGTTGAATGCTAACCCTTCTCCGTATGAGGTTCATACGTGTCCGGAGGCCATATTGGTGCACTTGGGTTTGAGTCGTTTACGTCTTGTTGCTGGAATGGAGACTTCCGTACGTCCTAAAGGTACGAGTTTTATACCTTATTTAAGTGTGACTTGCCTGAGATAGGCTCTTATTTTTGTTGAATGTTGCGCAGGAATTTGTAAGCTGGATGCTTTCTTGCAATGCGGAAGTGCGCGTATCAAGTGGAGAGCTCCTCCTTCTAACCGTTCCTCCCGCATAACTGATATGATTGAGAGGTTTTACTTGCCAAACTTGGTGGATCCTTCGGAGCATTTCCGACCTACTTGTGAGTTTCCTAACCTTGATCCCATATCATGCGTACCCGTGACTGTTGTTAGTCTCTCTGATGATGCGGAATCGACCGGGTCGTCTGATGACCTGGTTCACCCTTCTCGGCCATGTGGGGCTGTTGTGTCCCGTGGGGGTTGGAAGACAACGCCTGTAGGGTCTAAGGTGAGGCTACCGCATGGTAGGGTTGATTATGTCGAAGTTTCTGGCCGGGCTCCTTTGGATACAGTGGGTGAAGGGCCATTGTTCGGTCAAAAGGACAAGCGTAAAGATAGCCCGTCTTCTGTTTCCAATGTTGCGGAGACCTCGGAAGAGCCTCAGAAGAAGAAGCGCAATTTAAAGAAGGTTATTGAGCCTTCTCATGGGTTGACTGAAGGTGATGGTCGTGGTAGTGGTTCTGGGTCTGGGCCTAATGTGGAGAAGGTGGCAGAGGAGCCACGCGTGGCGTATGCCTTTAATATCTCTCTACCACCAGGTGTTGAGGGTATAACACCTGGTGGTACATCAAGGAGTAACCCGGCGGGGGCAGTGGCTCTAGTTACTCCGGGGATGATGCAATTTTTAACCCCCGCTGGAGTATACAGGAGAACTCCCATTTTGCTAATCCGTTGACTGCGGAGGAGTTTGTGTATCATTGCATCCCGCCTCATGAGAGGAGATATCAAGATGAGTTGGAGAGATCACAAGTTATATCTGACTTGTGTGTTTGTTCGGCACTCTGGATGGCCGCAATAGACTCTATCAGGCGTCATGATATTCAACTTCAATACGACACTAATGAGATTGAGCGGGCCATCCGATTGGGCGAATGTGCAGGTTCGACCATTCTAACTGGGCGAATCAACACATATATATACAAAATCTTCATTCGACCTTTGAGCTCTCCCTTCGACCAAACTTCTTCCACTGTGACACCCGGCAAATTCCGGTTAACAACGTTGTCTAGATTAAAGTCTACCTTAGCGAGTCACGCGTATATTATACTTAACTGGGTTAGTTGAGTCGTGTTACGGTTCAGGAACTATTAGTTTAGTATAGAGGATCATTAGATGTTAGTCTAGAGGCTCATTAGATGTCAGTCCTTAACCAAGTGTACAAAGGGTGACGATTCGTAGAATCGTCAGAGCATAGGGAACATACAAGTCTCGAGTCCCGGGAATTGGTGATCGAGTGTGAATGTGTTTGTTTGCAAGTATTATGTGTTTACAATCATTATATGACTTGTCGGTATGCGAAAGCGTGTTAACATATGTTAAAACGGGGTTTAACGCGCAAAATACGCAGAACCAACCCCTATAGGCGATTAGGGAGGGCTAATCGCCTATAGGGGGCGAATAGGACATACATTGGGGCGAATAGAAGGCTAATCGCCTATAGGGAGGGCGATTAGCAACCCTATTCGCCTGATGCTGCTGCGTAATCGCCTATAACGTGCTGGACGACTAAAAATGCCTATAAATACAATACTTGACCTCCTAAACTTCATTATAACAACCCTAGTCGTCCCACAACTCGTCCCAACACACACACAACCTCTGGAACACGATTTTGGATCAAAACACAAGATTTCAAGCCTATTACATCAATCTATCATAAATCTAAGGTGTGGTTTTCATTCATGCAATCTTTAATAATGTTTTATTGAATCCCTAATGGTCCAGACCTGTTTATAAACGTATGTGTCTTCTGAAATTCGCTAATAATCGTTGTTAATTGGATTCTAACTATTATGCATGTTGTATGTGTGTTTATGATTAAAAGATAGGGTTTTTGTGATTCAAGAAGGATTGTTAGCATGATGTTAAGGTAGTTACAGATTGATGATGATAGCATGTTGATGAAATCTGAGTAATTGTTCATTAGGGTTACTGTTATGCATGTTAATGTGATGTTTCATCCTATGTGTATTGTTTTTGGGATACATGGTTGCATGCAGGGCTGATAGAACGAGGTTAAACGAAGGATTTTGATTGAAATATGTTTGATATGGTTGTTTGATTGATATTTGATGTTTACACACGTGCTGGATCTGATTTGGAGTGTTAAACGCGCGAAAAACTGGAACAGCTGGGCTAAAGGCGAATAGGGATCCTATTCGCCTATGCTATAGGAGAATAGGAGGTTATTCGCCTGATATGGGTTCCTATTCGCCTATAGTATAGGGGAATAGGGGCCTAATTGCCTTTACTTCATGCATTTACGATCCTAAATGCTAGTTAAGCCCTGAATTGCATGCTTTACGACGTAATCGCCAATAAACTCATGAATTGCATACCGCATGACCCTAATCGCCTATAGTATAGGCTATTAGCCTTCCTAAATGCCTGTTGACCCACGTAATCACTAGTTGACTTTTCCTAATAGCCTGTATTGCTGCTGTAAGTGTAATTTAGCATTTCGGGACCCGATTTGACACCTAGGAACATGCTAGGAACCCCGTAACATACCTAGTAACTTGGTAATATGTGCTCGGACTTGTGATACTTGAACTACGTGCTACAACTTGTTGGACTTTAACGTATGTTAAGTGTGATTACATGATTGTATGTTTGAGAGTGCAAGTATAACACGGGGAGTCTCGGGTCACCAATGGGATGTCGAGTCTTGTACATTGGGTTAGTTTAACAGTCACAGTGTTTTCAAACGAACTTGGTTATGTTGATGCATTTTGCGACTAAGGATTGGATATAATTGATTAACACATGTTAGTAGATAGCCGAAGGTGTATGGATATGGGCGAAGGTGAAGATAAACGGGCGAAGGTAGATGCTGACTGGACGAAGGTAGATTGGGCATGGACAGAAGACCACATTCGACCACTCTTAGTGGGCGAATGTGGAAAATCTCACATTCGACCTATAGAAAGGGGCGAATGTGCAGATGCTATATATATGTTTTGAGTTTTTGATTATGTAAGAGTGTTATCATTTGTGTCCAGGTTCAGTGCAGGTTCAGTAGTGTTTTTGTGAAAGTGTCTTTGTGATTCTAGATTAACATAAACGTTGTAAATGCTTATTGATTGAAAGTTAATCTATGAAAATGATATTGAAAATGATCTTGATTGTGTCGTGATTAGCATCTTATCATTTTGTTCAGATCTAGGGTTTCCGCACCTAGATTTGTGACTTGTATGATCAAATAATCCTGTTTTAGATAAAATCCAACGCTCACAGGTTATGGTCTGGACATCTAGGGACTAACTAACCTACGGGTTATTAGTCTAATTACTTGTAACTGTCACATGTTAGGTCGCCGTCTTACGGGACTAGCATAGCTTGCTGATTTTATTCGTATTACGAAGTAACGCAACCTAAGGTGAGTTTACGGCCCCTCTTTTAACTGGTTTCACTTTTTGGGGGAGAAAACATGTGTTAAACTTATGTTTTGGTAACAACTGTCATACTATGGGTTTCTATGGTTTACTATACGATCTTTGGAAGTCCCGGGGGAAACCATGAATGTGCGGGTTAGCACAACGGGGAAATGTGAATAGATCTATTGGGAATGACCAACCCCGCTCGTCGGCTTGGAGGGCCGGGCGAGTGCATATTGTCTCAAACAGGAACAGGTTTACTATTCGGGCACAACATCTGGTTTGCGAGTTAGTAATGGTTTTCCAGTCGTTGTAGTAACAAAACATACGCCTAGCTAGCGTACTTGGTTTACAAATTGATATAGTATGGACAGGTTGAATATGATACTTGGATTACAAAACCTGTGAACTCACCAGCATTTTTGTGCTGACGTAACTCTTACATGTTTTCTCAGGTCGCTAAGGTAGCACTACGGAACTAGGGCGCACACGTCTGCACGGCGTCTAGTTAGGATTGCATGGCTTTCAAACATTGAATAATTTGGTTTACTTTTGGATTATGTTTTAAGAATAAGCTTCCGCTGTAATTGTGGATTTAAACTATGTTTTTGAAATTGCATATGTTCATTTAGACTTGTTTATTGTGATCGTTGACTTGGATCCTGGTTTGTCATGCGCCTCGCGGTAAAACTCCGCAAGTGGATTTTGAGGGTGTGACAGATTGGTATCAGAGCCAATGGTTATAGTGAACTAGGACTGCATGTAAAGTCTAGTCTATAGCCGGGTCGCACACACTAGACGATCACATAGTACTAAACATTATGGTGGATTACGTATGGCCTTGTCGGGGTGTCTCTAAATCATCTGACCTTCCTATGTTACATCATCCGTTCTATCTTATGTCGGGTTACTTGCTTTCTAGGCAGTATGGTATATTGGGGTAAATCGTGTACTCTTGAGATTTGTCCAAGGTTCGGACATCTCCCTTTCATACTCCAATAGAAACACTTGCCATAAACTACCGTAGCATTATGGTGTATAGCTAAGAGTCTATGTTCGGTGATTTGAACTTTGAACTAGGAGAACACTTGGAGGACCATGTAGAGCGGTTTATCATTTTGGGTGCACACAAAATCATAAACCGAAATGCATGAAAGCCCTAGTGAGCTCTGGGTTTGAATGGATAGTCCTGAGTTGGATCTAGCTTGGATCTTGTAAATGCTAGTGGTTACCATTAGCTGCAAAACTAAATTTTCTCGTCCTTTCTGTCAGAATCATGTCTGGAGTACGAGGAGGACGTGGAGCTGGCCGCGCTGGTGGGCGTGGTGGTGGCCGTGGTGGTCGTGGAGGTGTAAACCTATCACAGGAAGATCTGAACAACTTACTGCAAGCTGCCTTTCAGTTAGGGCACAATGGTGGTGGTGGTCCTGTTAACCCACCCCCACCCATGTGTACCTACAAGATGTTTCGGGACTGTAAGCCCCAGGAATTCTCTGGCACTGAGGGTGCGGTGAGCTTGCTCAGGTGGCTGGAAAAGGTGGAGTCAGTGTTTCTGATGTGCAACTGTCTCCCAGAGGATCGAGTCAAGTATGCTGCTGCGTTATTCCAGGATGTTGCTTTGACCTGGTGGAACAATATCACCCAGAATATGGGTATAGGGGAGGCTTATGCTATGCCTTGGGAAAATTTTGTTCAACTACTGAAGCGAGAGTACTGTCCAAGGGAAGAAGTTCAGAAGCTAGAGCATGAGGTGTGGATCCTCAAGATGACCGGGTCGGAGATTGAAAAGTATACGGTAAGGCGTAATGAGTTGGCAGTGCTGTGTCCTAATCTGCATGTGCCAGAATACAGGAGGATTGAACACTATATCTCGGGGCTAGTACCAGAGATCGCAGGATTGGTGGCTGCGGGGAATCTCCCTACATACTCAGAGGTGGTCCGATCGGCTTACAGGATGACAAACTTGAAGGTGAATGAGGGTGTTTTGCCGGCTAAGGGTTCGACTGTTAAGGCCCCGGAGAATAAAAAGCGTAAGTGGGATAATGAGGGGAAAGGATCTGTGCCAGCATCAGCACAACAGTGTAAGAGGTTCGATAGCGGGGGTTTTTCTTCTTCTAGTACCAAACAGGGTGGTTATGCGGGGAAATTACCTAAATGCAACAAATGTGGGCGTCATCATCAGGGGGACTACGACCGTAATCGTTGCCATCGCTGTCAGCGACTTGGGCATTTTGCTAAAGACTGTCGGGTGACACTTCCATCGACCCAGGCCCCAATTACTAACTCGGCTCCTACTGCTCAAGGAACTACGAGGAGGCAGGGTTGTTACAACTGTGGGGAGACTGGGCATTACAAGAAGGAGTGCCCGAAGCTGAAGCAGGGCGGGGATGTGAGAAACGGTAACGGGAACAACGGGGGCGGTGGCAGGAATGCACGTGCCTTCGTCATTGGAGCCGCAGAGGCTAGGCAGGATCCTGACACAGTTACCGGTACGTTCCTTCTCAATAATCGCTCTGTTAGTGTTTTATTTGATTCCGGTGCCGATAAAAGTTTTATATCTATGGAAGTTAGTCGACTGCTAGATGTAGTACCCGTACCATTAGAGGCTAGATATGTAATTGAGTTGGCTGACGGTAAAAAGATTGAAGCTACTTGTATCCTTCGGGAGTGTCAACTAGAGTTGTCGGGTTTGTCATTCCCCATCGACCTTATGCCGGTACCTTTGGGTAGTTTTGACGTTGTTGTAGGCATGGATTGGTTGTCTTTGTATCGCGCTGAGATCGGTTGTTACGACAAGATTATTCGGATTCCCCTCCTTGATGGAGAATTCCTTTCTGTGTACGGTATCAAGGGCGGTGCTCCGCTAAATCTCATCTCCAGCATGCAAGCCCTTAAGTATCTTAGAAAGGGTTATTCGGTCGTTTTGGCACTGTTATCTGTTTCCTTTACCGATGAGAAGAAGATCGACGATATTCCTGTTGTACGCGAGTTTCCTGATGTATTTCCCGATGATTTATCTGGTCTTCCTCCCCATCGTCAGGTTGAGTTCAGTATTGATCTTGTACCGGGGGCTGCTCCTATTGCTCGGGCCCCCTACCGTCTTGCACCTCCCGAGATGCAGGAATTGTCCAGTCAATTACAGGAACTCTTGGACAAGGGTTTCATCAGACCAAGTTCTTCCCCTTGGGGAGCCCCGATTCTGTTCGTTAAGAAGAAGGATGGAAGTTTTCGATTGTGTGTGGATTACAGAGAATTGAACAAAGTGACCATCAAGAACCTTTATCCTCTTCCACGTATTGATGATCTATTCGACCAACTCCAGGGTTCTAGCTACTACTCTATGATTGATTTGAGGTCCGGTTATCACCAGTTGCGCGTAAGGGAAGCTGACGTTGCAAAGACTGCCTTTCGTACACGTTATGGCCATTTCGAATTCTTGGTCATGCCTTTCGGTCTCACAAACGCACCGGCAGTTTTCATGGATTTGATGAACCGCGTTTGCAAACCATATCTTGACAAGTTCGTCATTGTGTTTATTGATGACATCCTGATTTACTCCAAGAACAAGACCGAACACGAGGAACACCTGCGCTTAGTTTTGGAACTTTTGCGACGGGAACAACTTTACGCTAAGTTCTCAAAGTGTGACTTTTGGTTACGAGAAGTTCAGTTCCTAGGACATGTGGTTAATGAACTAGGAATTCATGTCGATCCAGCTAAGATCGAAGCGATCAAGGACTGGGGAGCACCAAAGACGCCAACCGAGGTGCGGCAATTTCTAGGTCTTGCGGGCTATTATCGTCGTTTCATTAAGGGGTTCTCGAAGATCGCTCAACCCCTCACCACTCTTACTCAGAAGGATAGAAAATTCGACTGGGGTGAACCACAAGAGTCGGCATTTCAAGAACTGAAGTCTAAACTTTGTTCTGCTCCTATTTTGTCCTTGCCTGAAGGCCCTGATGATTTCGTTGTTTACTGTGATGCTTCTATTCATGGTCTCGGTTGCGTGTTGATGCAACGCGAGAAAGTGATTGCGTATGCTTCTAGGCAACTCAAGGTGCACGAGAGGAACTACACCACCCATGACTTGGAATTGGGTGCAGTGGTTTTCGCGTTGAAAATTTGGAGACATTACTTGTACGGTACCAAATGCACCATCTACACCGATCACAAGAGTCTTCAACATATTTTCGACCAACAACATTTGAACATACGACAACGTCGTTGGATTGAACTCCTGAACGACTATGATTGCGCCATTAAGTACCATCTTGGCAAGGCGAATATTGTAGCAGACGCCTTGAGCAGGAAGGAATCAATTAATCCTCGTCGCGTTCGGGCGTTGCAACTCACCATTCATTCCTCTCTACCTGACCAACTCCGTTCGGCTCAGTTAGAAGCTTTAAAGGAGGAAAACCTTAAAGCTGAGACTATGCACGGTGCCGACAAGCACCTCGAGCGAAGGCCTGATGGCCTGCACTACTTCGCAGAACGCATATGGGTTCCTTTATTTGGGGGACTTCGGGAGCTTGTTTTAGATGAGGCTCACAAGTCCCGGTATTCTATCCATCCTGGTTCGGATAAGATGTACCAAGATCTGAAGGTGCTTTACTGGTGGCCAAACATGAGGTCGGATATAGCCTCATACGTGAGCAAATGCTTGACCTGTGCTAAAGTCAAGGTGGAATACCAGAAACTGTTGGGTCTCTTGCAACAACCTGAAATTCCGGAGTGGAAATGGGAACGGATTACAATGGATTTTGTCACGCAACTACCTAAGTCACCGAGCGGGAATGATAAGATATGGGTGATTGTTGATCGGTTGACGAAATCAGCCCATTTTCTCGCTATTAAGGAGACCGACACCATGGATCGTTTGGCTCGTCTTTATCTGAAGGAAGTTGTTTCTAAGCACGGGGTGCCAGTTTCTATTATTTCGGATCGTGACTCCCACTTTACTTCTCACTTCTGGAAGTCTTTGCACAAAGCTTTGGGTACCCAGCTTGACATGAGTACAGCTTATCACCCACAGACTGACGGTCAGAGTGAACGCACGATTCAAACCTTAGAAGACATGCTGCGGGCATGTGTGATCGATTTTGGCAAAGGTTGGGAAGCTCACCTACCGTTAGTAGAATTCTCTTACAACAACAGTTACCACACGAGCATCAAGGCAGCTCCGTTCGAGGCACTGTACGGGCGGAAATGCCGGTCTCCTCTTTGTTGGGATGAGGTGGGTGAGAGTCAACTCACTGGGCCTGAGCTAGTGTACGAAACTTCGGAAAAGATCGTACAGATTCGTAACCGGTTGGCAGCGGCACGGGATCGGCAAAAGAGTTATGCCGATCAGCGTCGCAAGCCATTGGAATTCCAAGTTGATGAAAAGGTACTTCTGAAGGTTTCACCGTGGAAGGGCGTCATACGCTTTGGGAAGCGTGGCAAACTCAACCCTCGGTATGTCGGCCCATTTACAATTCTGGAACGGATTGGACCGGTGGCATATCGTCTTGATTTACCGACGGAGCTCGGCAACGTACATAACGTCTTCCATGTGTCCAACTTAAAGAAGTTTCTGGCTGATGAGTCTCTTATTGTTCCACTGGAAGAGATCAAGGTTGATGATCGTCTTCGAATTGTGGAGGAACCTGTTGAGATTCTTGATTACAAGATTCGTAGCCTACGTCATAGCAAGATTCGCATTGTTAAGGTTCGCTGGAACTCGGACCGGGGACCAGAGTACACTTGGGAACGGGAGGATCAGATGAAGTCTAAGTATCCTCATCTCTTTCTTAAGGAAGCGTTCGAATCGAGATATGTTTCCACTGCAGCTGAATGAATCTCGGGGCGAGATTCCTTTTTAACGTGGGGATGATGTGACAACTCGGGTAAATCTCATTCTTGGTTTCTATCTTTTGTCTGTTTCTTTTGTTATTCCTTTTGGTACTTGTGCAATTTTCGGGACGAAAATTCTTTTAACGTGGGGATGATGTGACACCCGGCAAATTCCGGTTAACAACGCTGTCTAGATTAAAGTCTACCTTAGCGAGTCACGCGTATATTATACTTAACTGGGTTAGTTGAGTCGTGTTACGGTTCGGGAACTGTTAGTTTAGTATAGAGGATCATTAGATGTTAGTCTAGAGGCTCATTAGATGTCAGTCCTTAACCAAGTGTACAAAGGGTGACGATTCGTAGAATCGTCAGAGCATAGGGAACATACAAGTCTCGAGTCCCGGGAATTGGTGATCGAGTGTGAATGTGTTTGTTTGCAAGTATTATGTGTTTACAATCATTATGTGAGTTGTCGGTATGCGAAAGCGTGTTAACATATGTTAAAACGGGGTTTAACGCGCAAAATACGCAGAACCAACCCCTATAGGCGATTAGGGAGGGCTAATCGCCTATAGGGGGCGAATAGGACACACATTGGGGCGAATAGAAGGCTAATCGCCTATAGGAAGGGCGATTAGCAACCCTATTCGCCTGATGCTGCTGTGTAATCGCCTATAACGTGCTGGACGACTAAAAACGCCTATAAATACAATACTTGACGTCCTAAGCTTCATTATAACAACCCTAGTCGTCCCACAACTCGTCCCAACACACACACAACCTCTGGAACACGATTTTGGATCAAAACACAAGATTTCAAGCCTATTACATCAATCTATCATAAATCTAAGGTGTGGTTTTCATTCATGCAATCTTTAATAATGTTTTATTGAATCCCTAATGGTCCAGACCTGTTTATAAACGTATGTGTCTTCTGAAATTCGCTAATAATCGTTGTTAATTGGATTCTAACTATTATGCATGTTGTATGTGTGTTTATGATTAAAAGATAGGGTTTTTGTGATTCAAGAAGGATTGTTAGCATGATGTTAAGGTAGTTACTGTGACACCCCAGAAAAATCCCACATCGGCCGTGGCCAGGAGAGATCCTTGGTTCATAAGTAATGTCTTGCCTCTTAAATCACCAACGCGTTTTGGGGCTTAATGTTAGTGGATGAGAGGAGAACTCCACAGTTAAGCGTGCTCAGGTGGGAGAAATTTCAGGATGGGTGACCTCCTGGGAAGTCTCCACTGGGCAACCAAAAACAAATCCGTGAGCTCTGATCTTCAACCAATCGGGGCAAAGCGGACAATATTGGTGGTGAGAGAGGCAGGGTGTTACAGATGGTATCAGAGCCACTCCTGTGCCGTTCGGGATAGTGGGTGCACACCTCATCAGGGACGATGAGACTCTAACAAGGGGTGAATGTGAGACCCCCAGGAACACACCTCATCAGGGACGATGAGACTCTAACAGGGGGTGAATGTGACACCCCAGAAAAATCCCACATCGGCCGTGGCCAGGAGAGATCCTTGGTTCATAAGTAATGTCTTGCCTCTTAAATCACCAACGCGTTTTGGGGCTTAATGTTAGTGGATGAGAGGAGAACTCCACAGTTAAGCGTGCTCAGGTGGGAGAAATATCAGGATGGGTGACCTCCTAGGAAGTCTCCACTGGGCAACCAAAAACAAATCCGTGAGCTCTGATCTTCAACCAATCGGGGCAAAGCGGACAATATTGGTGGTGAGAGAGGCAGGGTGTTACAGTTACAGATTGATGATGATAGCATGTTGATGAAATCTGAGTAATTGTTCATTAGGGTTACGGTTATGCATGTTAATGTGATGTTTCATGCTATGTGTATTGTTTTTGGGATACATGGTTGCATGCAGGGCTGATAGAACGAGGTTAAACGAAGGATTTTGATTGAAATATGTTTGATATGGTTGTTTGATTGATATTTGATGTTAACACACGTTCTGGATCTGATTTGAAGTGTTAAACGCGCGAAAAACTGGAACAGCTGGGCTAAAGGCGAATAGGGATCCTATTCGCCAATGCTATAGGCGAATAGGAGGCTATTCGCCTGATATGGGTTCCTATTCGCCTATAGTATAGGGGAATAGGGGCCTAATTGCCTTTACTTCATGCATTTACGATCCTAAATGCTAGTTAAGCCCTGAATTGCATGCTTTACGACGTAATCGCCTATAAACTCATGAATTGCATACCGCATGACCCTAATCGCCTATAGTATAGGCGATTAGCCTTCCTAAATGCCTGTTGACCCACGTAATCACTAGTTGACTTTTCCTAATCGCCTGTACTGCTGCTGTAAGTGTAATTTAGCATTTCGGGACCCGATTTGACACATAGGAACATGCTAGGAACCCCGTAACATACCTAGTAACTTGGTAATATGTGCTCGGACTTGTGATACTTGAACTACGTGCTACAACTTGTTGGACTTTAACGTATGTTAAGTGTGATTACATGATTGTATGTTTGAGAGTGCAAGTATAACACGGGGAGTCTCGGGTCACCAATGGGATGTTGAGTCTTGTACATTGGGTTAGTTTAACAGTCACAGTGTTTTCAAACGAACTTGGTTATGGTCTGGACATCTAGGGACTAACTAACCTACGGGTTATTAGTCTAATTACTTGTAACTGTCACATGTTAGGTCGCCGTCTTACGGGACTAGCATAGCTTGCTGATTTTATTCGTATTACGAAGTAACGCAACCTAAGGTGAGTTTACGGCCCCTCTTTTAACTGGTTTCACTTTTTGGGGGAGAAAACATGTGTTAAACTTATGTTTTGGTAACAACTGTCATACTATGGGTTTCTATGGTTTACTATACGATCTTTGGAAGTCCCGAGGGAAACCATGAATGTGCGGGTTAGCACAACGGGGAAATGTGAATAGATCTATTGGGAATGACCAACCCCGCTCGTCGGCTTGGAGGGCCGAGCGAGTGCATATTGTCTCAAACAGGAACAGGTTTACTATTCGGGCACAACATCTGGTTTGCGAGTTAGTAATGGTTTTCCAGTCGTTGTAGTAACAAAACATACGCCTAGCTAGCGTACTTGGTTTACAAATTGATATAGTATGGACAGGTTGAATATGATACTTGGATTACAAAACCTGTGAACTCACCAGCATTTTTGTGCTGACGTAACTCTTACATGTTTTCTCAGGTCGCTAAGGTAGCACTACGGAACTTGGGCGCACGCGTCTGCACGGCATCTAGTTAGGATTGCATGGCTTTCAAACATTGAATAATTTGGTTTACTTTTGGATTATGTTTTAAGAATAAGCTTCCACTGTAATTGTGGATTTAAACTATGTTTTTGAAATTGCATATGTTCATTTAGACTTGTTTATTGTGATCGTTGACTTGGATCCTGGTTTGTCATGCGCCTCGCGGTAAAACTCCGCAAGTGGATTTTGAGGGTGTGACATCCACCTTCGACCGTCCGATATAAACAAAACAAAATAGTATTCACAATTCAATAGCATTAGTCGCACTTCGTGTATCTACAAACTCCCCCTCGACTATTGCTTGAATTACTTTAGCCTTCGTTCTTCATCCAATCTCTTGTTCATCAGCTTGATGTGCAGTAACTTCTTCTATTCTTTTGTCATGACTAGTTCATGAGTTTGCTTTGGTTTCTTTTTTTCAGTTTTCTGAATTTGAACAAACTTCTCCAGCTTCTTATCAAAATCACAACCCGCATTGACATCCCATGCATAACATAAAAATACCACACGTTGGTATTTAGCAGCTTGCTCACTATCTTTTTCTTCACAATAAATCGGATTGTAATATAGCATGATGATATCCTCATGAGAGCAATTTATCAACCACATCGGGTCAAAGATAGGTATCTTCTTGAAGTCATTCTTCCCGTCCTTCAATACGATAATAGCCTCTGCCGTCTTCCAGTCATAGTACCACCACATAAAGTCTTTTGAGAAATGTTGTGGAATAGGCATCAAAGGTATATGTTTCAGAACAGTCGGTGGTTTATATTTCAAAGTCACCTTGTTCAACCCCGTTATCTGATCTTTCTCTTTTTTGTGAAATATCCTTTTAGGATACTACGGGGTGAACACTTCCCATTATGTTCTACTCTCTCTCAACATGCGATCTGAAAAGTAACCAACAAGATTGTTGTTTACTAAAGCTCCTGACATTGTATGTCTGCAGATATCACGAACAGCCCAATAAAGTAGTGTCTTTATATCATGGAATCTGTTGAAGTAAAGAATTCCTTTCTCCCACTTCACAGTGACACACCTCAGCTGTCTCAAATATTTCCATCCGAGAGCTTTACCTTTGAACAATTCATTATGAAATTTGTAGAAACTACCCTGAGCTTCAGTCTTAGGGCGGTTAGCTTCTTTTTCTTTAAGCTTCCTTAGCAAGTCTGTTAGATCGTTAGATTGTTCAACAGTCGGCTTCTGACAATCTGAGTTTTTGAACACTTCATCAACAAACTTCTTGCTTTTCTCACGAGAAAGTTTCTCAGCTTGGCTCAACAGCTCTTCAGAGAATTCAGGAAATCTAGAATCTTTATCATTTTTGAAGTATTCTGGATATTCCTCACTAGTGATATCCTCCATTTCAACTTCTTCAAATACTGGAACATCTCTATCATCAGTGTGATTTCCTGCTTCTTTCTCAGGAATGTTCGGTATTTGGTTCTCACTCATCAGCTCTCCAAGAGATTTACCAACCTGTTTAGCCAGACCTTCTAGTATCTCTTTAGATACAGCTGCAGAAACTTCTCCATCTTCCAAATCAGGATCATTATACTCCAGTTCAAAACGCATATCATCTGAGTCAAATATCTCTAGAAATCTACCTGTCATCTCAATTGTCCAGACTCTGTCAGTCAACATCTGGCGATATAACTTCTTGTCTTCCTTAGATAAAGATCTGATTTTCTCGTTCCAGAATATATCATCATCGTCAGTATTACCACCAGGAGCTTTCGAACTAGATTCTCCTGCATCTTTTCCTGTTTCTCTCTTCTCATACTTATACCGATCTGTGTCATCATCATCGTCATCATCATCATCATCATCATCATCATCATTAGCAGAGCTATTACCATCACCAGAATCATCACCTGAATCGTCTTTATCATCATCATCCTTTTTCTTAGGAGCATCACTGGCATCCTGATCAAGTTCTTCATCATCTTCTTCTTCAAACTCAGACGGTTCGAAATCAACAAGCTCTTCATCTCTTTCTTTATCCTCTTCTCCTTCTTTCAATTGAGGAGTTCTCGCATACAAATCATCAATCAACTTTCTAAGCCCTTTGTTATCTTTCTTTACCTGCTTGTTTTCAAGTCTTAAAGCCATGTACCTTCTTGTATTTCTCTGTTCATGCTTTAATAACTTTTGATTCTCTTTCTGGAGTAACTTGATTTTAGCTGCTAATTCTTCATGGCTCTCCTGTGAAGATTCAACTGCATCCAACATTTTTCTATCATTCTTTCTTAGCTATTCAATCTCAATTTGTTGCTGGTTAATGATTTTCATCATTTCAGTCAGCTTCTGGTTCACTGCATCCATCACATCTCCTGATACAGTAACCTTTGGAGTTGAAGCCTCAGCAACTGGAGTCTTTTTCTTGAACTTATTCAAGACCCTATCCAACGCAACATTAAAATCGTCTGTTGGAATATTTTGCTCAGCAGCAGATTTTTTCTGTTTCTTAGCTGCTGGGGATGTCACGGGAGATTTAGAACTAGACGTTACAGGAACTTTCTTTCCTGCAATATTTAAGCTTTCAATGTCCTTAGCTCTCTTTTTCATTGGCTTTTCAATTTCAACTGCCTTTGCTTTCTTTTTATATGTTGGGTTCTTCTGTTTAGTACCAGCCTATGATGATACACCAAAATCATCAGATCCCAAACCAAGACTTTCGTCAACATCGTCCATGACAATCAGACTCTTCATTCTTTGTTCTTCCAATGATTTGTTCAGACTTTCAGACTCACCAGCCACATTATCAGAATTCCATCTCTCTTCTACTTGAGTCTCTTCAGAATCTATCGACTCTTCATCAACCAAGTGTATACCTTTCTTAGCAACACTTTTCTTTCTCCGAGATGTCTTCTTAGGTGGTTCAGCATCAACCTCTTTTTCCTTTCCTTTCCCTTTACCACTCTTCGCACCAACATTCACAACTTGCCTTTTCCTCTTAGCTTTAGGATCAACAGGACATAATGGATTATCTTCATCAGAATCACTGTTGGCATTCCTGGCTTTATCAACACCTGGATCTTCATAACCTGGATTGATCAGGTGACCAAACAAGTTCTTCAACGGTGGTCTTTCATTCATCGGCACACCTTTATATCCCTTCATCCTTACCAATGTGTTCAAGCTCATATTGTAACACCCCAACCGATGGAGGAAACATCGAGATGTCACGTAGTGACGATTGTTCAATAGCTATTTTGATACATTGAATTTAATAATTTATTAGATTGAAAGAAATACAACTAGCAATCTAATATTAAAATATAGTAAATCTCATTCTAAGTCTAAGTTCCAAACGCTTAGAAGTGATCTCATAAGAACCTGAAACATGTACGAAAATAATTTGGTCAATACAAAAATGTATTGGTGAGCATACCCGTTTGATATATAGAGTAAGGAAAATTTAGCAATTCATGTGTTATTTTGCAAAATGTAATAAATGGTATCCGGGTCAAATCAACCCTATGAAAGGAAAGCAGATATATATATAGTATGCGCTAGTAGTAATGTAATACATAGCAATGACGGGGACTCTCAACAGAGTCACAAGGGTATATACCATAGTACTATTCATTGAAATGCCAGGCCGTAACGGTTAATGATTTGACAGGTCATAGATACACGAAATGACACAAGCAAACACGCATAAGAATTGCTATTTTAGTAAGATGAAATAGAAAATTGATAGTAAGTACACGAGTCACCCCAAAATAGTAAAATAGTAAAAAGGGGAAAGATATACTCAAAGTTTGCAAAAGTAATGGAAATTCCGAGGAATTCAACCTATAGAGTTTAAGAATACTAATAAGGGAAAAGTCTAAAAGTATAAGGTATCTAGGGTTCTAAGGCATTAGGGTTTGCTAAGTCGATTTAGGGAATTAGAGTTTTTATGATAAGGCAAATTAATATAAAAGTTACAAATAATATTCCAAAGTTTGTAAATGTGATTTAAGTAATCTAATTATTACCAATTGAATATTTAGATAAAAATATGTTTGAATAATTAAGACAAAATAATTTAATTAATTACTTTAACTAATTATTCTAAACAATGATCCCACCAATGACAATTTAGGCTTTTCAACATAAGAATATTTCTATTTTATAAGAAAAGTATTTATAAAATAGATGTTTAAGTAGTATGAATAAATAAATGTTTAATTATGTCTAATTAAACATAAATAAAACTAATAATACAAGACAAGATCCAAAAATGCTATTTTTGTGAGAAATAAATAAAGTCTGATGAAAATGATTAAAATAAATTGTTCATAATTTTTATCAATTCATTTGTATTTAAAACTGATTTAATTAATTTAAATCATGTTTAAATGATTAAAAATATGAAAATCAATAAAAATAAATGTTTTCTGAACCAATAATTTTATTTCATATTAGAATGCTTAGAAATAACTATGCTAAAATTTCGAGATCAAAATCAATAAAAATATAAAAATGAGACATTTTCCAGAAAATAAAAGTGTGGTAATTTTCTTTAGGCTGTCAAGATACTACACCTAAAATTTTTTGGACAAAAAATGAATTTATTATGAATATTATAAGTTTTGTATAATATATTACTTTAAACAAAGTATAGAAATTTACTAAAAAAATAAAAGAAGTGGACCCGTGGACAAAAGGATTCGAACCCGGGTCCTCTCCAAACAACAAAAATCACCAAACCACTAGACCACAAGCATGTCATGTTAAATAAATCGAATTTATATTCTATTTAAACTATAAGTAAAACTCATCTTCTTCCCCATTTGTTCTTCAAATCCTAACCCTAACCCCAAATATCAATCAATCCGATACGATAAAGACAGGTCCAGAAACCATGGGGCTTTCACTCTATATCAGATTACAAGTGAAATGGCACAAAAAAATGGACTTACAAGGTGGTTCTCGAGTCGCAACAGGAGGTGTACGTTTCCTTTATAAAACCAAAAATTTGGATTGAATTCTAGAGGTTTTGTGATAGTTTAGAAGTGGTTTTAGAAAGCTAAAAGGTGCAGAAATGATAGGGACAGTTGTTTATATATAATTAATAAGCAAAACGAAGTTTTAATGTTTGAATTTAAATCCGGCCAGTTACACTTCATAAAGCCCGATTAAATCCCGAATAAAACGCGTTAATTGCTCAATTAATTTGCTGAAACAGTAAAGGTTTAAAGGAGAAATAGATAGCAGTCATTAAAACAAACAAAAACGTACTCTAGCCCGACATTCACACTCGCCGGAAACGACTCTGGCCGGAGGAATCTGGACGGAAACAGGCAAGGGGGCGGGTTGGTTTAATTCAAAAAGAAACTACTTATATGCAATGGCAAGAGTGGCCCCTCAAGCTTTTAACTAGGTTAACTTTATTAGCAAACTAGGTTAGTTATTCCTTTAAAAACCTTAACAAAATAACAAGGTTTCTAACTTGATTATTATTATTATTATTTTAAATCTTTTGTAACTTATAAATGTTTATAATACATGATTATACAATTAAAACATGACCCATACGAATGTCAAAAGTATATACGCAAGAATTTAAAAAAACGAAAATCAAAGGAAGGATTGATGAGGATTAAAAAATGAAACTTCAACCTAGGCGAAAGGATAAAATTGACAATTAGTTGAAAGACGAGGGTGACAGATGTCACACATATGATCCTGTACTAAAATCTGTGTAGGATCTTTTCTCAAATTCTTGTACTTCTGATCAAAAATCATTTGCAGAAATCTTGGATATAACAAAAACTTTTTACTCTTTAAGCCTCTCAAAGGTTCAAGCATGTGTTCAAGTATCATTCCAGATACATTGAATGGTTTGTTCAGAATCAAAGCAACCATTAAAGAGCTAATACTCTTCCTCATCACGTCGTATCCTCCACTCACAGATCCGAAAACATGTAACATGACGTGAGCAAGGTATTTGAATTGTGGGCACAGTTTACCTTTATGTAATGAACCATCAGTAATCGGTCCATTGTACTTCATTCTCAAGAAACACTTCCTCTGTTCAATCCAAGATAGAACTCTAGGATCAGTCTTCTTATCAGTCAGCTTCAATGCTTGTCTAATATCATCTTCAGATATTATCACTAGCTCCCCCTGAATCTTACTCACAATAGCAGACTCATTGTCCCAAAAGTCCATTCTTGCATTTGTCCAGAACTCGTTTTGATGATCTCTGTAGATAATAGCAGGAGTAGCAATAGCATCAACAACTCGACTTCTCTTCAGAAAATCAACAATACTGGTGAATTTGGTATGTTTCTTCAAATCGCCTAGATAAGCACAACAGTTATGTGCCTCTTCGTACGGTAAATCTTCTTCAGGTTTCTTTCCAGCAGCTTTCTCTGATGATCCTGCGGGAATATCAGAACTTTGTGGTTCAGACATGATTGATCTACAAAACAAAAAAAAGAAAACATGTTAAAAACGGACAAAATATTCAAAATTTGAAAATTTTTTATTTTGAAATTCCTCTTTCGATAGAAAATTTTTGAATTTTTTTTTACCCCTTAAAATACCAATTTTTCATTCTATATGTCGAGGGTTCGAATGTGGAAATAAAGCTACATTCGACCCCTATGTAAGGTTGAATGTACCATGGTTGGGTCGAATGAAGTTCATTTAATCATGACTAAAACTGAAATTCCACGTTCAACCTGTCGTGAGATCGAATGTAGAACACAACCAGGTTTGACTTCTGTTATGAACACAAATTAGCATATTCGGCCTCCAAAACCTACGTTTGACCTCCCGAACGGTCGAATCTACTGCACATTCGACCATTTGCAGAAAAACGTGTTCTTTAATATTTTCTGCAAATCGGTCCATAAACACTCTAAAACTTCGAATTTGATGATGAAACTTGTATAGAAAGGTGCGGAAATGAAAACCTAACCCTCGAATTAACAAAAACATAGAGAAATCACATGATTTTGGGTTCAATTAAGAATCTAGGGTTTCTAGGGTTTCAACCTTTCAATCAAAAACTGATTTTTAACGTCTGAAATCATGAAATTGAGTTGTGATTGATTCAAACGACTGTTAGATCGTTCAAATCAGTACCACGCCTCTGATACCAGTTGAGAATCCGGTTAAAAACCGAATCCACACATCGATTAAGCGAAAACAACTCGGTTTCAGACGGAAGATATGAGACGAGACAGAAATCGACGAAAACAATGTCATCACAGATTCGTAGTACATCAGAAACGGTTACAGACACTGTCATCAGTAGGATATACATCTATCTCGGGGCCGGGGGAAGTCGGGCATGACCTCCCCCTTGAGAGCATTCAAAGCACAAACTCCAAATCTTGAACTGAAAACCAACACATGAGATTGCTATTTATAGTCCAACAACATAAGTCACATTCGCCCCTATGAGGAGGTCGAACCTGCAGGTTCGCCCCTTGAAGGAGGTCGAACCAAGACTTTATGTTTTGGTCTATATTAACAAATGCATCAGATCCATAAAATGCCCTTATGGATCACTACAATCTCATGTAATACAATACAAGACTCAACCCTAGTCTACTCGACAGTGACGTCCACCGAAAGTGCATCAACAGCAGGTTTGGGTACTTTAGGTACCACTCATGATGAGGAGGAGCAGAAGGTTGACTATGATGGCTCCAATTGAATTTTGTGTTGTTTTAACTTATGAACGTTTTGTAATCGTACGAGCCGGGTTTTTCAGTCCCGTGCTTTGAATAAAGTATGTTTGTTATATCTGTTTGTTATTGCATGCTTTCTTGTTTTCTTATTTAACCAAGTCGTCACCCGGTGTATAAGTAGAAAGTCATGCGCACGTTTTACTTCATGGTCGAGCCGTAAGTTATAGTACTTGTTGCTTCGAAGACCTTGGTGTAACGTGTGTTATATTTATAAGTCTGACTTAGGCGTTAAGTGTTCGCGTCCTGAAGACTATATCTAAGTGCATGTTGCTATGCGCTTTGTGATAGTCTGACACGTACCTTGTCTTGAAGACTGTCACCTCGCGTGTTTGTACGCGGGTCGATAGTCCGGCGTTGGTATTAACACAGTCTTGAAGACTATTAAATAACAAGTGAAAACATATATTGGAAACATGATGCCATCATTAATTGAGTACTATGGCGTAGGTAGCCAAAATTACAAGGAAATCATAAGAAACATGTGCGCAACTGTGCGTCATTCCAAGATCGTGGAATTGGGGTGTCGTCCAGTTTTTCGAGGGCATATGCTCCCTTTCCCAGGATTTCCTAGATTTTGTATGGACCTTCCCAAGTTGGAGCCAGTTTTCTAGGTTTTTCCGCGTTGGAAGCTTCATTGTGGCGGAAAACATAATCTCCGATCTTGAACTTGCATTCTTTGACCTGCTGATTGTAGTAGCGTTCAAGTTGAGTCTTGTATTTTGCTTCTTTGATGGCCGCGCAGTCGAGGCGTTCCTCTAGCAAATCCAAGTTTAACCGAAGCTCTTGGTATCTGTGCTGCTTCCGGAAAAATGGGTTTGTCTTCGTCGTCTAACTGCTGGAAACACTGGTCGTAAATGATATCTGTGCTGCTTCCGCCATCCATGAACATGTATCGAGTGCGATAATGTCTGAAGACGGCGGTTATGACCAGTGGTGCGGTTGACGATGCGCCGCCGTGGACTTTGGGTAGGGTGACTTCGGCCTCCTTCCAAGAATCGTCGGTTGGTTGTATACGCGTGCGCTTGCCTTGGTTGGAAGATTTTTTTCCGCCCTTGGCCATATTGCATTGATGATGTGGAACCCTTGTGATCATGTGAGTGTTGGCCAGATTTTAGCGCAGTTTCAATCTCTATTTTAAATTGTAGCAGTTATCGGTGAGGTGGCTAAAATTGTTGTGGTAGTCACAGAACTTGCTCATATCCACATTCTTTCGTTTCCCAAAAGGCTTGGGGTCTTTGACCGTTACTCTATTTTTAGGACCTGAGACGGGGTTTTCGTCAGCGGGGTCCAATCATGATTCTTCTTGGATTGACCGCACTGGTCTCTCGTTTGCTTGTTGGAGATGAGCTGGCGGCCATCGTTGGAGGCTGAGTACTTCCCTTCCTCCGTAGATCCCGAAATTCTCGACCAAACAGATTTCCCTTTGTTCTTGTTGTTGTGGTGGTGTTGCTGACTCCGATTTTGTCGGAAAGACGTTTCTGAAGAAGGGTAGATCTTTGCGGAGTGAATTAATTCGTCACAAGATTCTGGGATCCCTGTCTTCCCTGTTAAGCATTTGATTAAGTCGTCGCAGTGTACGCTGTGAATGAACGCTGCGCGTTTAAGTTCTTCTCCGCACCCTATTCGAAGAGCCTCTTTGTTGAAACGGACAATGTAGTCCTCGATGGACTCATTATCGTGACGCACACATAGGAGAATGTGTGCCTTGTCTTTCTTGTGTTTCCTCAGGTGAGAAAAATGGTTACCAAACTTGTTGGTGAGGTCATCAAAATCGGTGATGCTCCCTGCGGGGAGGTTATCGAACCAGACCCGTGCTGTGCCAGTACATGTTTGAGCAAACATGTGGCACCAATCCTGTACTGGCCACAGCACGGAACCTCCCACGCATTCGAATTCATGAATGTGATCATCCGGGTCTCGCAGGCCATCGTACTTGCCGATGCTGCTGGGTAACTTTGCTTTTTTCGGGATTTTCGCCAACTTGATTTGTGCCACGAATTTTGATTTTTTTGCGAACGACTTTGGTCGGTACGGTTGGATCAAGTCGTCGTCCATACGCTTGTTTCCTCAGGAGTTTGCACGATGAGTGTGGTTTTTACTGTCGTCCTCACTGCTGGAGGACTCATAACCATCTGACTCGTTTTGCGACTTTGCGTGGCCCCGAGCCCCAGTGTTTCCGCCGAGCTCCCCGCCACGACTATCACGGCGTCCTTTAGCTGTTTTCTTCTTATGGCTCTTAGGTGAAGAGTCATAAGTTAAGGTTTTACCCTTTTTTTTTGTCTGCTTCTAGACCATACGTTGCTATTTGAGTGTGTTTTTGGCGTTCTGGCGGAGGAGCCACTCGTTGGAATCCTCCTCTGAACTATCATCACTGTTTTCATCACTGTCCACCTCTCGCACTTTGAAGGCTGGATTCTGAGTGCGTGAGGCGGGTTGTTTGATGACGATAGCCGGTGTTCCGGTGTTTTCGAGGGGCTGAACGTCAGCATCCTCAGTTTGGTTTGTTACAGAAGTGTTTGGGTAGGGTTCAGCCATGGGTGGGCTAAAAGATGGAAAAGTGAGTGTGTTCAAGCCGATACGGATGGTGCCAATGAAGAAACAACGAGTATAACGACTGTTAACAAATAAGGTCGGTGGTTAGATGTAACACCCCAACCGATGGCGGAAACATCGGGATGTCACGTATTGATGATTGTTTCAATAGCACATGGTATAAATTGAATTTTAAATAATTTATTCAAAACATAAATATCCAAAATAAAGTGATGTCTAGGAATTCAAATACATGATATCAAATAAGCAACAACTTCAAATAACTTCAAATAATGACTTCATGATAAATCCTCATGCAACTCAAGTCTCAGCTTCATTGTTACCTGAAACATGTTAATTTTGAAAATATTTTTGGGTCAACAAAACTTGGTGAGAATTACATAGGTTTTGATAATCGAATAAAAATGTTGTACAATTCAAGTGTCATGGCAAGTCTAGTCCATATGTGAAAACATACTAGAAGTAAATCGAGTGCATAATCAACCCTTGTGACTGTTATAATGTGGTACATCCCATACGCTCATGGTTCACTCGAATATGTTATGCGATAACAAACACCCACGCTACCTTTGTAGGAGGCACGTATCCGGGTGGGATTGTCAGTCCAATAGATCTATCAATGTATACCGTCGGCTGATCAATGTTAATGATTATGCTAGAATTGTGCTTACCCTATCACGTTCAAGACATAATGCAACATAGAAAAACACATAGACACTTTGATGATTGAATTGCATATAGAATGTTGTAACATGTTTCACCCCAAAAATGGTGATAAATAGAAAAGGGGCTATGTAAAACTCACCTTAGCAAAATGTTATTTCTCTTGAAAAATAGAATAGTGTGTTGCCCAAACAATGCCAAGTATTACCCTATAATCAAGGTAATAAATATGTCTAAGTCTATCTAGTCTACAAATATATATTCTAGGGCTTCGAATTGGGGATAAGTGCTCGTTTGATTAATAATTAAAATGTTTGATAATTGAGAGATATTTAATAAATAAATAAACAAAATCTTTTTATAAAATTTGAATCAAAGATGTTCACAATAATGAGTTTAAAGTATAAAAATAATTTTTATAAAATTATTTTCTTAAAAAAAGAATATTAAATCTATTTATTTCAAATTGTCAAAATTTAACTTTAATATTTAAAAATACTAAAATTAAAGAATTATTAGATTAAAAATTATATTTCTGTTCCAAATAATCAGAAATAATTTATATAAAATTTTGGTGCAAAAATATTGAAAAATGAATTTATTATGATTTATTTATGATTAAAACTAACAAAAATTGATTACAAATATTAAATAAATGATTTTTCAGAAATAAAAATCATTTCAGAAAATTTTATTGTTATAAAAACTCAGAATAATTTTTGTGGAAATTTATAAGATCGTTTTGATATTTTTATAGAATTTTATAAATAAAATAGAATAAAATTGATTTATTTATTATAAATATTAAATAAATAAATTTTTGAAAACTAAAAATTGTATGTTAAACTTTTTCACTAGATTAACACAAAATAATTTTTGTAGAATTTTTAAAAGAGTTTTAGTATTTTAAAATGAATTTTTAAAATACAAGTAATATATAATTAAAGCTTGATTGTTTTAAACAAAACAAAACAAAAAGAAAATAAACGTTGCTGCTGTGAATCGAACCCGCGTGGGCCGGTTCAAGAGCACCAGGCACAACCACTTGGTCTAGACCAGTGGTTGTGTTTGGTTTATGTTCGTTTAAAATTTATAACTATATTCAAAATCATGTTCTTCCCCAATTCAATCGTTCGAGCCCTAGTTTTATCAATCACAAGAATTACACAACAATAACCCGATTAATCATGGGGTTATTGTTGTGTGATTGCCGAAGGATAAAACCCATTAAAAATATCAGACTTACAAACACGATTTGGATGAGATTTGGTCAGTCAATGCTCGAAGTCATAACACGATCAAAGATTAAGTACAGTGGGATGATTAAGAAATTGGGGGTTGAGAAAGAATGTTTGGCGAGTTGTGAATGTCCAGGGATGTCCAATTTATAGTGTTGGAGCCTGGATCGTTGAATTGGAAAGGTTTGACTACGAATTGAATGGGTGACGCGTATACGAGCATAATTGGTATGATTTGAATGATAATTGAATGTGTGTTGACTCGTAATGGACCGGTAATCACGAATTCATTCCAATTCTGGATCAATTACGTGTTCATGATGCTTAATTATAGAAGTTGTTGTCACAGTTGACTTCTCTAGTCAACTGTGAAGAAGCCAATGTCGTGTTAAATAAATTACAAGCTGGAATTGAAACAAGATGTTCGTGTGGATCAGATGGTTATGTGTGTGTGTACATGGTCCGGCTTGGGGCGCGGGTTCGAGTCCCGGCCCAAGCAATATATTTTTTGTCATTTAATCTATATATATATATATATATATATATATATATATATATATATATATATATTATGTATAATTATTATAGTATAAGGGATAATAATTAAATGCGAACAATAATCATGAAACTTGACGTTTTTATTTATGATAAAATGAAACGTACAAGTATAAATGCGTAATGTTACAGTCTCCCTTACTTTTAGGAACTTCGTCCCGAAGTTAAAAGAAAAACACAAGGTTGAGGGTGATTGGGTAGAATTTGGGGCAACTGTGATTTGGAAGTTCTTTTATTGGTAATAGGATAGTGGTTTCGGGGCGGGTGTGAGCCTTAAGAGTTGAATTAGGTTCGTCTGACATCGCAAGGAGAGTAAGGATCTAGTAAAGCATTAAGTTTTAGGAGTCCTAAAAGAAATGAGTTGATGGACTATAGAAGGACTAAATGAACTACCAGGTAACTAGAGTTTTACAATTGGTCAACTACCGACAACCTTGATAAAATTTCCCACTACCTTAACGTACCTGTAAATTCATGATTACGTTCCGGACCGCAATCACCAATTTACCTTACATTAGGGTTTTGGGTCCTTCTATGACTCTACCGATTGTTGAGCAGGTTCGATAGTCTCCACCAGTCGTTGAGTAGGTTGTAGGGCCTCTCCCGACTGTTGGAAAGACATGATGACGTCTACCAATCGTTGAGTAGGTCGTTTGGTAGTCAACTAACTGTTGTACAAGTAAGCAAGTATAATGAGTATGATTTAAATATAGATATAGCAATTAGTTCACATTCAAACAAGCATGCATCCAGGTGTTATGATAATACTAAAATTTATTACTTGAATCAATACATAGAATTAAAAGTAGACATCATTCAAATGGTGGGGCTTGTTGTTAAGTAGCTGGAGGGTCTTGATCTTGGTTTAGTTTAGGGCATCGGTTACGGAAGTGATTTGGGTTTCCACATTCATAGCATTGACCATAGTTGTATTTACCAGGACGACTAGGATTAGCAACCTGAGCAGGGTTGGTTGATTGGTCGGTATTAAGGTTTGGGGTCTCGCGACATGTGTTGACCAGATGGCCATACCTACCACAATTGGTGCACAGGCGACACGCTGAATCGGTGGGATGATGTCGATTGCATGTGTTACACAATGGAAAGTTTCTTGTATAGGGTTTCTTGTTAGAAGCTTGTGTAGTGAGGTTTACATTAGGATCCCTGGTCTTACGCTTCTGGTTCTCGGTAGTTACCGCGGCCACAATACTTGTTTTCTCGCCTTTTCGAACTAAGGTCCCGTTCTTTATGTGATTTCCATCGCCGTTTCCATTTCCATTGCCGTTCCCATTCATTGGGATGACTTGAGCCAACAAGTTAGAAACCAGAGTTGTGATTTGTTGCGCCATTTGTTGGGAAATAATCGCAGCCAGTTGGGCATCAACACCTTTGTTGTTATTGTTGTTGTTGTGGTTGGTGTTACTTTCCTCTTGGTTTTCACCACTGTTATTGCGAATGCTGCGACGTGGAGACATGATCTGTAAGGGACACAATGAAGGTTCAATGAGGCATGAAATGAATGAGGTGATATAAGGAATGTAATCATTTATTCATTAATTAAAACGAATAAACGAAAACGTTGACTTATCAAAGATTCCATATTCTAATAACATAGTGAAGACATGCTTTAGCCTATAAGTGAACACTCATCCCGAGAATTCCCAGGTAGGCATCCGGGTCCCTCGTCTGATTGGGATATATGCGCAATGCCAGCCTAGACAGAAGACTCTGTATACAGGCGTTCACCCTTCCAGATTGCACGTGTTCGTTATTAAAATCTAGAACTTCGACGAGATCTCAAGGTAGTTCAGGCTAAACCTGAGGTTTTTGTCCTATTAGTCTAAGAGTAGTTCCAGTGATGGAGAGCAATCTTCTTGTAGGTGTTAAAGTAGGGATAAGAAGTAGGAGGGAGATAGAGAATAGCGGGTAAAGGAGCAAATACTGGTTATATTCCTATGGTTATAGACTAGATTATTTTTCTAATAACCTAATTCCCTATAACCAAGGCTCTGATACCAATCTGTAACACCCCAACCGATGGCGGAAACATCGGGATATCACGTATTGATGATTGTTTCTGTAGCACATGGTATAAATTGAATTTTAAATAATTTATTCAAAACATAAATATCCAAAATAAAGTGATGTCTAGGAATTCAAATACATGATATCAAATAAGCAACAACTTCAAATAACTTCAAATAATGACTTCATGATAAATCCTCATGCAACTCAAGTCTCAGCTCCATTGTTACCTGAAACATGTTAATTTTGAAAATATTTTTGGGTCAACAAAACTTGGTGAGAATTACATAGGTTTTGATAATCGAATAAAAATGTTGTACAATTCAAGTGTCATGGCAAGTCTAGTCCATATGTGAAAACATACTAGAAGTAAATCGAGTGCATAATCAACCCTTGTGACTGTTATAATGTGGTACATCCCATACGCTCATGGTTCACTCGAATATGTTATGCGATAACAAACACCCACGCTACCTTTGTAGGAGGCACGTATCCGGGTGGGATTGTCAGTCCAATAGATCTATCAATGTATACCGTCGGCTGATCAATGTTAATGATTATGCTAGAATTGTGCTTACCCTAGTCATGTTCAAGACATAATGCAACATAGAAAAACACATAGACACTTTGATGATTGAATTGCATATAGAATGTTGTAACATGTTTCACCCCAAAAACGGTGATAAATAGAAAAGGGGCTATGTAAAACTCACCTTAGCAAAATGTTATTTCTCTTGAAAAATAGAATAGTGTGTTGCCCAAACAATGCCAAGTATTACCCTATAATCAAGGTAATAAATATGTCTAAGTCTATCTAGTCTACAAATATATATTCTAGAGCTTCGAATTGGGGATAAGTGCTCGTTTGATTAATAATTAAAATGTTTGATAATTGAGATATTTAATAAATAAATAAATAAAATCTTTTTATAAAATTTGATTCAAAAATGGTCACAATAATGAGTTTAAAGTATAAAAATAATTTTTATAAAATTATTTTCTTAAAAAAAGAATATTAAATCTATTTATTTTAAATTGTCAAAATTTAACTTTAATATTTAAAAATACTAAAATTAAAGAATTATTGGATTAAAATTATATTTCTGTTCCAAATAATCAGAAATAATTTATATAAAATTTTGGTGCAAAAATATTAAAAAAATGAATTTATTATGATTTATTTATGATTAAAACTAACAAAAATTGATTAAAAATATTAAATAAATGATTTTTCAGAAATAAAAATCATTTCAGAAAAGTTTATTGTTATAAAAACTCAGAATAATTTTTGTGGAAATTTATAAGATCGTTTTGATATTTTTATAGAATTTTATAAATAAAATAGAATAAACTTGATTTATTTATTATATATATTAAATAAATAAATTTTTGAAAACTAAAAATTGTATGTTAAACTTTTTCACTAGATTAACACAAAATAATTTTTGTAGAATTTTTAAAAGAGTTTTAGTATTTTAAAATGAATTTTTAAAATACAAGTAATATATAATTAAAGCTTGATTGTTTTAAACAAAACAAAACAAAAAGAAAATAAACGTTGCTGCTGTGGATCGAACCCGCGTGGGCCGGTTCAAGAGCACCAGGCACAACCACTTGGTCTAGACCAGTGGTTGTGTTTGGTTTCTGTTCGTTTAAAATTTTTAACTATATTCAAAATCATGTTCTTCCCCAATTCAATCGTTCGAGCCCTAGTTTTATCAATCACAAGAATTACACAACAATAACCCGATTAATCATGGGGTTATTGTTGTGTGATTGCCGAAAGATAAAACCCATCAAAAATATCAGACTTACAAACACGTTGCTGCTGTGGATCGAACCCGCGTGGGCCGGTTCAAGAGCACCATGCACAACCACTTGGTCTAGACCAGTGGTTGTGTTTGGTTTCTGTTCGTTTAAAATTTTTAACTATATTCAAAATCATGTTCTTCCCCAATTCAATCGTTCGAGCCCTAGTTTTATCAATCACAAGAATTACACAACAATAACCCGATTAATCATGGGGTTATTGTTGTGTGATTGCCGAAAGATAAAACCCATCAAAAATATCAGACTTACAAACACGATTTGGATGAGATTTGGTCAGTCAATGCTCGAAGTCAAAACACGATCAAAGATTAAGAACAGTGGGATGATTAAGAAATTGGGGGTTGAGAAAGAATGTTTGGCGAGTTGTGAATGTCCAGGGATGTCCAATTTATAGTGTTGGAGCCTGGATCGTTGAATTGGAAAGGTTTGACTACGAATTGAATGGGTGACGCGTATACGAGCATAATTGGTATGATTTGAATGATAATTGAACGTGTGTTGACTCGTAATGGATCGTTAATCACGAATTCATTCCAATTATGGATCAATTACGCGTTCATGATGCTTAATTATAGAAGTTGTTGTCACAGTTGACTTCTCTAGTCAACTGTGAAGAAGCCAATGTCGTGTTAAATAAATTACAAGCTGGAATTGAAACAAGATGTTCGTGTGGATCAGATGGTTATGTGTGTGTGTACATGGTCCGACTTGGGGCGCGGGTTCGAGTCCCGGCCCAAGCAATATATTTTTTGTCATTTAATCTATATATATATATATATATATATATATTATTAATTATTATAGTATAAGGGTTCCAAAAATGCCACAATAATAATTAAATGCGAACAATAATCATGAAACTTGACATTTTTATTTATGATAAAATGTAACGTACAAGTATAAATGCGTAATGTTACATTAGATACTCGTGCTAGCTCAGAATTAATCCTTCGCTCACCACTATAGTTAGAGCGTAACCCAAAAGTATAACGAACAAACATGATATAGGTGTGTATGTGTGTTGTAAGTGAGAACAAGAGCATATAAGTGGTTCGGCTCGTAATAGCCTACGTCCACTGTAAAGGCTGAATGATATTGATGATAGGATTACAATAAGTATAATACAAATAGCTCTATTCTAGCTCTTGTGTGTGCATCTTTCGGATCCCCTGCATAGAAGGTGAAGTCTTCAATTTATAGGAGGAATTATGGGCCATGGGAGACGGCCCATAAAGTCTTGTGCTCGGTTTGGGCTTTGGTCAAAGCCCAAATATTCTTCACCTATAAAAATGGCAGGAATCAGGTGCCATTAATGTTGATGTGAGAGAGTGTGGATAATATCTCATAAAATCTCCACGTGGCGAATGGTGGCCGGATACAATTGGCGCTTCCCCTGACGACGTTACTGTTGGGCCGCCTGTGGCGTCTGAAGTGACGTATGTGGCAGGTGGCCATGCCTACACAGTAGTCTGATGTGTACAGTGCAGCCGGCATGGTTGGTGCGTGGAAGTTGTCACATTGTTGTCCTTGTGTTAGGGTTTGTTGGACCACCCCTGACACGTGTTGTTATGCGATTGGCGCAGACCGCATACAGGGTGTGATTTGATCCTTTTCATTCCTCATTCCGTACATCCTTGTATTATAAAGGCTTGATGGAATATTCGCACGCGCTATACCACCTGCTTGTGGGTATTTATGTTGGTGACGTCATCCATGTGAAGGAATGTCTGCCATGATGTAGTCTGCAGAACCATCATCTCCGCAGAGAGTTCCCGCGGAATTGGCTCATTTGCTGTGAAGTTATGCTTCTGCAGACTTTCTTGGGATGGGGTCATACCCTCTTCGCAGGATTGGATACCATATCCCATCAGAAAAAAAAAAAAAAAAAAAAAAAAAAAAAAATATCATGTTCATCAAATGTTTCAAACAACCTAAGTTTATCAGATCTCTTTGGTACGTTGAAACATTAAACTATGGGATTTTAAACAAAAGTATCGGCATTCAATATTCATCCGCATAGCAATATGACTTATTGTCTATAGAAAAGGAGTTACCTTTAAATTTAACAAAAGCATGAAGATGAATAGGGAAACAAAAACTGCCCATCAAAATCACTTGTAAAACCCTCGAGATCACATGTGACTTGTAAACTTCATCATGAATATCATCCATCTTTTATAAGATATTATACTTTCCTAGCAATGTTTGATTTTTAAAGTAGTACTAATGAAATAAAAAATGCCAAATTAAATAAGTTTCTACTCAATTAAATTATTTTAAATAGCAAGTAGCCATTTGACACCAACATAATTTCATCAACTGAACACAGAATGCGGATTGAATATTTCAACACTAAACAATTATGAAAAGCATAAATATTCATTGCTACAAACCAAGATAATAACATACTACAAAAAAGAAAAACAAAAACCACAGCTACACGGTTAAATTAAATATGATTGTTTATATTAAAAAATAAAGTGTGAATTACTTTTATTATGATTAGTATATTATATAAACATCTCTATCTTTTTTACTTCTATTTTTACAAAAAATAAAAAGTAATAATATCATACAAAGCATATATAGCAATCAATATATAAGGTTATGTGCGCAACAATATTTCTTATTTTTTGAATATGTGGAATAATAAGAACAAAAATAATTAGGTGAAGCATAAGATGATGGAATACCCACGTAGGAAAGCAAACTTAGGTGAAGGCCCCCGTCATCACAACACCTCTATGCTCTGCCAAAGAAAAATCCCATGTATTCCCACAAACAAACAAAAACATAATTAATCAAGATAAGGTGCTCAGAGATGGGGAAAGACATGTTATATATAATAAAAAAAACATTTATCTTTCGACGTTGGTGGTGGCGGCTTGTATATACCATATTGGAGCAGACAAAATGATGGTTTAGCTGCGGTGGCTGAATACGAAGGCGACAGTGGCTGAATACTGGTGACTCAGTGAGTATGGTGGTTGATACAAGTCAACGTAAAAAAAAGAAACAAAAACAAACCGTCGGCTAAGATCTCTCTCTCTCTCTCTCTCTGCGTAAGACGTGGAGAACAAAAAATGAATGTGTGCGTAGACAGAGAAAGAAAAAAAGACGGGTGTGTACGGGAGAAGGCCACACGTGGATAGGACCTCCCACACGAACCAATTAAAGGTAGCCACCAACACCTTTTAAAGAATCAGACGATCGCCAGGGAGGGAACGTATCATAAAAACCAAAGCGCAATATGCCTTGCTGTCCTGTTAACTCAAAACTCAAAGTGGCCAACCTAACCTCTTCAATATTTCTAGCCACACAAATTTACCATGATGCCCTTTTACTATTCATGGAGCTTCAATAACTAATATATAGGAAACTTTATACGTTTAAAAAAGTATTTAAATATCATTTATTTATGTTGAAAATTTAAAGAAGCATAATCATATCATGATCAAATCAAGTTTGAAATTTAAACGATTAATTTGATCGACTATAAAAGGAGATAAGTAATCTTTATTATATAGTGTGATTTAGAATCAAAATTTTCTACATCCTGATGACTTGTACATGTTGGTAGGGTATGGCAAGCATCATCAGTCCATTCGTATTATTAACAGAGAAAAAAGATAACAGGCTCTGTTGAGTATGTCGGAGCACCGAGAAGAGGGCCTACTGGTAAGTCTATTTGACGGGACAGACATGTATGGAAGGAAGGCAATGGTGTTGGAATTAATCTTGACTTATATTTTTTATTAGTTGGTTTTAATAAATTAGTATGTTAGTTTGTTTAGAATAAATAATTAGTTTATTAAGTATTAGTCCAAGTCAAAGGTTTGACCGAAGTTGGTGGAATGTTGAATGTTAATGTGACTGTTGATGTGTGAAGAGTGGGTCATTAGTAGCTTTATTAGGAGAAAACGTAGGTTGAATTGGTCTTTAGTACGTTGGATCATGTAGGCTATTTAAAGGCCACATAGTTTATTGAATAAAGTACCCCTTTTTGTTTAACAAAATTATTTAGCAGCTTTACATTTCTTTTCTTCATATTCGTGAGTTTAGTGTGTGTATTGTGTATGTTTTGGGCCTGAACCAACATTTGGTATCAGAGCAAGGTCAGGAAGAGGGCTGTTTTGAGAGTCGTCTTTTGAGTAACTTAGCAGCCCTTGGCTACGGAGTTGAAGATGAAGCAGTAGTAGTAGCGGTTCACCACGAGAAAGTAGAAGCAAGGGGCTGGTATATTTTGTGAAATGCATGAAGAAATGGGAACACCATTAGCTAGGCCATGATAGAAAGAAAGTAGCAGGTCATAGTGGTTATTAAGGGCATCAAAAAAAAGGAAGAAAAGAAAAATGTTGTTGCTGGTTGAAATTGATCGAGAGAAAGAAAAAAAATCAACAAGGGATGGAAGTGCAAGAAAGTAAGCATCAAAGAAGGAGAAGCAAGATTGTAGTAGGTAAAGGTGATTGTTGTGTAGATGTATGGAGGTAAGATCAGCCAAGCGTTCGGGTGTTCACGAAATATGATCGCATGAACCGGGTAAATTTGTGCATGTAGCAAAGTTGGATTTGCAACTAATAGCAAGAAGAAGCAATGAAGAAAGTCGGGTTCAAGATTTTGAATCATTAAGAAAGAAAGAAGAGGCGCCAAAGAAAGAATGAAAGAGGCCGACGTCACTTAGTAAGAAAGAAAAAAAAGGCCTCGCAAGAAAGAATGAAATTGATGCGGTAAGAAAGAAAGAGCCAGCATCGATAAGAAAGAAATAAAGAGACCGGTGGTGTTGCAAGAAAGTAGGAAAGTAGCAACCCACAAGAAAGGAAGAACGGGTGTCGATGAGAAAGAAGAAAGAAAATTCGACAACCGAAAGAAAGGAGCGGACACATGTTGTTCATAAAGAACGAGAAAAGACCGAAGAACTCGCCAAGAAGACCGTAAGCGTGAGACCGTGGGTGTGACAAGACCGAAGGCTCACACCAAGATACATCGAAAGAAGATTTTACTGAAGAAAGTTTAGACCAAAATACTGTGATTGTGAATAAAGACCAAGAGTTCACATTAGACCGAGCCATGAGCCGAAGACCGAAAGGTCTCACATTAGATAGAAAAAGAGGAAGATCGAACCTGTGTGGTTGTTGTGTCAAGACCGAGATAGTCAAGATTAAGGGGGTGATTGTTGGAATTAATCTTGGCTTATAGTTTTTATTAGTTGTTTTTAATAAATTAGTAAGTTAGTTTGTTTCGAATAAATAATTAGTTTATTAAGTATTAGTCCAAGTCAAAGGTTTGACCGAAGTTGGTGGAATGTTGAATGTTAATGTGACTGTTGAAGTGTGAAAAGTGGGTCATTAGTAGCTTTATTAGGAGAAAAAGTAGGTTTAATTGGTCTTTAGTACGTTGGATCATGTAGGTTATTTAAAGGCCACATAGTTTATTGAAGAAAGTACCCCTTTTTGTTTAACAAAATTACAATGCAGCTTTACATTTGATTTCTTCATATTCGTGAGCTTAGTGTGTATTGTGTGTGTTTTGGGCCTGAACCAACAAATGGGAGAATGAGATGACCTGCAGCTTTACATTTGATTTCTTCATATAACGGTAACCAAGTTTGAAAATTGTTCCAGTTATGACACCCGTATTATTTTCCCCAATTTGATCACTTAACATTCAAATCAAACTTTGGGTCAACAAGTTTTAAGATGTAATTATAATAAAAAAGAAAAAATATGTTATTTATTTATATTAAAAAATAAAAAAGTAGATGTTCAAATCCACATCATCACTTAACGTCAACGTTAATAAATAGGAAAAAAAAACCGCATCATCATAGTTACCTATCCAATAATCGAAAAACCTAAAATTATTAGGGGAAATGGATCTAAATACTCCCAAATTTAACTTATTGGCGGATAATACTCTCAATTTTCACTTTGGCTATTACCACTCCCAACTTGCAACTTATTTTGTTTCATCACCCCAAACTAACGAAGGTCTAACATGATTAGTCTTCGTGGAAAAGCGTAAAAACCTAAACTTAAGGGACAGTCTACGTGGCAAAATGTAAAAACCTAAACTTAAGGTGACAGACCCCCCCTCTTCTCTCTATGTCTATTTCTCTCTCTAAAACACCACCACCATCTACCACTGTGACAACTGGCAAATTCCGTACAACAATTAACGTGATTCTAATCATGTTTTCAAATTAATTAACATGGTTTACTATTAATTTGGATTAATTGAGCCGTTATGAGTCCTACGATGCCTTCTTGAAGTTCGTAAAAGCCTTGATGCATTTAAAGAAACACTTCGCGTATTTAATGTTAACGAACTGACACCAGTAAAAATCCATCATACTGGACTAAAATTAGGTTATTCTATGTAAATACGACACGTATTTGCTATTGACGTGATCAGATGTGAAATCAGCGCGAAAAATTGTCAAAAGCGCAGCGTTTTGGAAACGCGGAAAGTAACCGACGCGGGAATCGGACGTCGAAATGCGTGGTTTTAACCATTACCGAACTTTTGGAATAATTATTTATTTTAAATAATGTTATTTATTAAGTTTCGAAAGTATACGGGTCATTTAAATGAAGGATAACACGGCCGAATCGATTAACGCGATTTAATCATGGTTTCGAAAGCACGCATCGGGCGACGAAAATAATTACGTTTTCGCTCGGTTTAGTGTTATTTTTAAAAGCGATCATAATCGACTATCTTTCGTAGATTAGTTTTGAACCAAAATAAAACCAAATCGTTTTACGTTTAAGGCGAGTTCGATAAGCGGTATCTACCTAACCAAACCCTAACTATAAAAGGCCATATCTTCTCCCTCCCCTCTCATTCTCTGCTGCCGCACAACCCCCCCCCCCCCCCCCAAACCAGAAAACTCTAATCTATGTCTCTACACTCCCTCTCTCTAAACCCGTATCTCTCTCCTCGAATCCTCATTCCCTTCTCAGTAACACGAAGGCGGCGACCATCATAGCAGTGCTCCCAGGTGTAGATCGTCTTTGTGGTGGTAGTTTTGGTGCAGAGGTCCGAGAAGGTGGTCGTGGGAGCCGTGGGTGACGACCGGTGGTGCTTGAGGTGGTGATTTTCGGGTGGTGGCTCGGTAGACGATAGGGATTAGCGTTGTGGTTGATGGTGAAGAGGATGTGTGACACCCGTCGAAATCACAGGTCATATCCGTACACTTAACTACACGTACACACTGTGCATGACATTTCATTTTTCATGGTTCATTACAATTGAGCCATACAGGGTCTCAACAAGTCAATTTCGATGCTTACAGTTTAGCATTAGGCACGCTAGGGAATACAATTTCAGAACTAGTATAATAGTTATCATGAGCTATATAGAGATCATACCAAAACCCTAGTTTGGGAAACTCATACCATTGAACATAAGATTTCAATTGTGATCCAATCAAGGACAAAATCAAACAATGTCCATATACAAGAATCACCCAAACACAACATCCACATGTGACTAGTAATACAACTAGTTACAACGTATATAATGTGCACATATATATATATATATATATATATATATATATATATATATATTAATACACATCTTGTATAAATACTTGGTCCCTTATTATATACACACACACATACATACATGTGCGACGGCACATATATATGTATATGTGTGTGATTTTGATTCCCAAAGATTATACCCTTACACCTTATGAAAGATCATTTCAATACATAAGATTCCACCCCAATTAGCCAAACACTTTACTACTTATTCCTTCCATAACCATTGACTTACCAAAAATAACTAACCCATGCATGACACACATACATATGTGTGTAAGTTCTTTGGATCTTGCACTCAACACTCATGCATATGTCTTATCCCCACATTCCTAAGACCTTACATCAAAATGGTAATTAGCTTTACAACCACCTTGATCTAGAGACATTGACTTACCATCTTTGTTAGTTACACTTTCCATGCACCAAAGATTCTTGATCTTACCCCATCAATCTTATAATGTACCAAATCTAGCTAGAACCATGATCATCATATGCCAATTCCAAGTGAAATGACTAAGCCTAAACCTCCAAAACACCCTCTAATATTCCCCCCCCCCCCCCCCCCATTCCCAAGGAAACATGCATCCATCAACTCCATAACATGCCCACAATCTAAGCCAAAATCCACTTTCACTTGATCTTACACTAAAAAGGAAAGATAGTTCCTTTCACCTTTCCTAAGCCAAGATGCTTTGCCAAAACATCTAGTATATATAGAGGTCAAGGTTTGATACTTGGGTGCACCACAAAAAACAACTAACACACCCTCTATCTCTCCCACCTCTCCCTCTCGGCACCACCACAACCGCCGGACACCACCGCCACCCCACAGCATCACCACCACCGGACAACCACACCACCACCGAACCCTCCCCCCCCCCCCCTCTCGGCCATAAATACCCAACCAAAAACCACCATTTTCCAAGGGATCTTAGGGGTAACAAGGAGCTTAACAAGGCCCTTAAATCCCTCACATTTGGTTCACTTAGAGTCATAAACACTAACTCTAAATTATGTTACATTAATATGTTTTTATTTACATAAAAAGGTTGTTCATTGATGTGTCAAAAGCTTGTAACTATAACCTAATAAAACAAGTGGGTTTATGACTCTAAAAATACATTATGTTAGTTGGTAAATATATATGTTCACAACACACTAAGGCCGAAACATGTATGTATGTATTAAGGTGTTGTTTGTTTTTTGCTCAGAAGCACTTATGACCTCTTTTGTCTGCGCCATGTAGACGCGCGCAGACGTTTGGGGTCTGCAGATTGTTTGTTTTTTTGGAAGACCTTTCACTCAAAAAGGTCTTCCTGACCCCTTCTTGGTGCAGACTTGTTTCAAAGTCTTCTAAGATCTTCAAAGATCTTCTCCACTTCTCTTCTCCTCACCCACCACCACCGTCCACCACCACCACCACGATCCACCACCTACCACCACCACCGTCCATCACCATCACCACCACCGTCCACCACCACCGTCCACCACCACCATCCATCACCACCATGGTCCACTACTACCACCGTCCACCACCACCACGGTCCACCATCCACCACCCACCACCACCACCGCCACCCACCACCACAACTGTCCACCACCACCATCTACCACCATCCACCACCACCACCGTCCACCACGTACTACCATCCACCACCACCGTCGACCACCACCACGGTCCACCACGGTCCACCCACCACCATAACCACCGTCTACCACCAGACTACTATAAAAATCAGTTTATTTTAGCAGCCTGCATACATTAACAAACAAACAGTCTTCTTCTTGAAGACTGCAGACATTTGGTCCACCTCTTCTCCTGCAGATGCTTGCAGATGTGGTCCACAGACTGCAGACCTTTTCATACAGAAAAAACAAACAGCACCTAAAGGATGTTGGCCAAAAGTTTTAAAAGAAAAACTATATATTTTCCCAAGCTCATTTACATAAGACATAATGTGAATAGTTAAAGCTCATGTGTAACATGTTAGATCCATAACAAAGCATACAAGGTATATATGTTTTCAAGAAAAGGTGATGTTTAACATAAAGTATTATTATTTTCACAAAGGTTATTAGACTTATGAAATAATACCTCAATATTATGGATCTATAGACATGTCAAGTTCAAGGTTGCAGAACCTACAACACATGGATACCTACACCACATAAAGTGTATTGAACATATGTTTCACAAGTAAAAAGTGGTGTTTTCTCAAGAAATGATGCTATCTCCTTGTCAAAATCACTAGTTTACATAAAGATTATGAATCTTGCAACACAAAACCAGGAGGTTCATATTTTGGAAAATATTACATTAGGAACCCTAATGTGGAACATTTAAAAGATAAACAATGTATCTTTTAACAATTAAGTCATCATATACGTAAATCTTTACGCCAAAGACATATTTAACTTACAGAGTTAAGTTACAAGAACAAGCATAATAAGAGAACAACTTGTAAGCAGTACAAGTAACATAGACCTAAAATGTCTCTTTTACATAGGACACATAGGTCGATCTCTCTAGCTCAGACTCATTTGTTCATTCCCAGACACACCACAAGGTGAGTTTCACTGCCCCTTTTCACTGTTTTACATCTTTTCGGGGGAAAAACATGCGAACATTATTCAGTTTTCAGTTACATACATGACTATTATGTGAACATGAGACATCAAGGTTTAGGATCCATTAAGCCCTCTTGTCATACATCATACCATAACCATTAGCTATGGACTTAGCCATAAACACCAGAATAGATCTATTGGGTTGACACCCCACTCTTGGTCAGTCGTTCTGACCGGATGACAGATATCAAAAGAGTGCTAGTATTTCACATTTATTCTTGTCTTGAGTGTACAATGGGTGAGACACAACATGTCAAGGTTTGGTTATGGACTCATGTTAGATCACATATTAATTAGTGCCCTAGCTAGGCAGTAATTTAGTCGGTTTTGGGATCACAGGTCCAACATACAAAAACCCGTGAACTCGGAAACTTTATGTTGACCAATATATTTTTCATGCATGTTTTTCAGGAAATTAGCATGGAGCATGGAACTTGGGAAGGTAGCGTGCGAGCATTTATGGGATACCATCTTTTGAACTATTGTTGTGGTGTTTTGATCTAAACACTTTTAACAATGGTTTGTATTTCAAATAATTAATGTTATATTTTGTAAGCATTGGATGTTTTAAATGGTAATTCATATTTTATTAAATGATGCCCGTGTGACTTTTGTGCTTGGAAATCATTTCAGTTGCACCCCGTGTTTGCGCCTTAGGCGGGGTGTGACAGAGTGGTATTAGAGCACAAGGTTATAGTGAACTAAGATTCTTTTGAGTCAACTATAATCTAAACAAAAATTTATTTTTGAAATGTTTTTCCAAAGAAATTAAACACAACAATTTTCCCTACGCGCTACGCAAGTTCCATGCCAGTTACATACTTCACACATTAGTAGATATATTAAGTACACTACATACTTTCTGACACACACGTGTGTTCATTTATTTCCAGGATCATGACACACAGCGGTTCCCCTATCACTATCACAAATTCTAAGGACAAGCATGCACCAGACAGCCCTCTAGCCGAGGATGTTCAGCAGGGCTATGAGCCCGATTCCAGTGATTCAGACGTCGAGGAGGACCACATGCAGGTGGACCACATTGTCTCAGACGATGAGGATGTTGTGCCCGCTGAAGAGGCATAGTAGGAGGATGCACCACTACCTCATCCCGAGCCTAGGATGCCATTGTTCCGTTCTTATCGCCCGTATCCGGGTGGTGTACGTCTGATGTACACACCTCAGAAACGAGTACTTCTTCCACCGGCTCCTATCACTCCAGTTCAGGCTCCTGTCCAGGTTGACCCTGAGCCTCCAGCACCTGTAGACCCCCAGCCACCAGCACCAGAGGCACCTGAGCTACCCAAGAAGAAGCTACTTAAGAGATCACATGCTCGTAAGAGGACTTACTTGCCGACTGTTGACGGTTTTCTAGCCTATTCCGATGAGGACACCGACAGTGAAGTCCCTTCTACCTTCGAGGTCGGTGAGTCATCTCAGCCTCCCTCTGACACTCCGTTACCCACTGGTTTCAAGCCAGCTCCTGTGCATCATGCCCACTACTTTGTGCGGGGCGTGGTTGAACGTCACGACACTGAGATTGGGGTGCTGCGAGGGAGAGTTAGGGACATTGAGGATGATCTCTATCTGACGGGTCATACCCGGGATCCTCTCCTCTATCGTTTAGCGGAGTTAGGTACGCGTGTGTATGAGGCGGATCAGGGACGCGACACAGCTGAGGAGCGTGTCGCCGAGCTTGAGGCTAGAGTCGACGATCTCGAGGCGAGGATGACTGCAGCTGTCGCAGCCTTGTCTGCTGCTTTCCCACCCCCATCCCCGTAGGTAATCATGTATTGTGCTAGTAGTAGTAGTTTAAAAACTTGTAAGGAAGTATGCCATTTTATTTTGTATGCAGAAACAAGATTGTATCAAATATGTTAAACTTTCTATGAAAAGTGTGATATTTTGGTTCCTATATTGTATTGATTGTATAGTTGTTTTGATTGGTGCATATGTTGACAATATTATACAGTGATATGTGTCTCATTCTTTTAATATTGTGTATTAGAAGAATATGCCTCCCAAAAGGACCACCCGAACAACTTCTGAGGAAGAAGCTTTTCCAACCACCTCAACGGACCTAGCCAGGGTAATTGCACAGGCTATCGCGCAACATAAAGCGAACCGCGCTGATTCCAGTGGCGGTTCGGGCGCAGCAGGCCGACGCAGAACCCAGGATCCCGAGACTGGTAAAGCTTTTGCCTATCCCTCCTTAGGCTTGATCTTATCTTATGCCGACTCCATCGACTGATAAACCATTCATTTTGACTCCACGGAAGTAGAGAATACCGTGCGTGGGTGTTCCTACAAGACTTTCATGGCATGCAAGCCTTGGAACTTTCGTGGGTCAGAAGGAGCAATTGATATTGTCCGTTGGATCGAGAAAACCGAGTCAGTACTTGATATCAGTGGTTGTTCAGAGGACCAAAAGATCAAGTATGTCACTTGCATCTTCCAAGATGAAGCACTGACATGGTGGAACCTACAAGTGTAGACCTTAGGTCGTGAAGATGCCTACAATCTCTCGTGGAACAAGCTGAAAACCATGCTGTTGGATAAGTATTGACCGCGAAGTGAGCTACAGAAGTTGGAAACTGAGTTCTGGAACTTATCCATGAGCGGGGCGGACGTCACAGCCTATACCACCTGATTTCATGAGCTTGCTCGCTTGGTTCCACACATGGTTACCCCTGAGTACAAGCGAGTAGAGAGATACATCTGGGGACTTTCTCCTAAGATTCGTAGCATGGTTACCACTGCTGCTCCAGCTTCCATTCAGCACGCTGTCACTCTTGCGCACAGTCTCACTGATGACGTAGTTCGCATGGGTTCCTTGACCCATATGGAATCCGACAAGGGTGAAAGTTCTAGAAATAAGCGCAAGTGGTCCCATTTCAAGAAGGGGAAAAGTTTGGAAGGCAACTCCAAGAAGAAGCCCGAAACCATCAAAGTTTTTACTGCCACCGTTACTGAAACTCGCAAGCCATACTACGGGCCCCACCCATTTTGCAGCAAATGCAAGTACCATCACGTGGGGACGTGTGACAGCATCAAATGAGAGAAGTGAAATCGGATGGGACATCCCACCGTGCATTGCCGGTCTAAGGCGGTTGTGAACAATGATGGTAGACCGGGATGTTTCAAATGTGGAGCCACTGACCATTTCAAGAAAGACTGCCCCAAGCTGAAGGGCCAGGCTCGTGGCAGGGCTTTTGTCATGGGCACAGAAGACGCGCGCAAGGATCCTAACGTTGTCACTGGTACGTTTCTCGTAAACAATCACGGTGCTTCTGTACTTTTTGATACTGGTGCTGATTTGAGCTTTGTGTCAACCGACTTTAAACAAGCCCTTGAGTTAGAGTCAAATAGGTTGCACACCCATTACTCAATAGAATTGGCCAATGGTAAGACAATTAAGTCCGAAGAAGTAGTAAGGAACTGTACGTTGGAACTAGGAGGTCACGAGTTCTATATCGATCTTCTACCTGTCAAGTTAGGAAGTTTCGGTGTCGTTATTGGAATGGATTAGTTGTCGAAGCATCGAGCCGAAGTCATCTGTTTTGCGAGGATAGTTCGAATTTCGATGTCGATTCAAAGGGAGTGCCGGAAGACTTCGTTGCGACTCATATCTTGCATGAAAGCCCAGAAGTGTTTGCGAAAAGGCCATTTTGCATTCTTGGCGCACGTGATAGAGATGAAACCTGAGGAGAGAAGAATCGAAGACATCCCTATCATGAGGGAATTTCCTGAAGTCTTTCCCGGAGATCTGCCAGGATTGCCACCCACGAGGCAAGTAGAGTTCCGTATTGACCTCATTCCCAGAGCTGATCCTGTAGCCCGTTCGCCGTATCGTTTAGCTCCCTCTGAGATGCAAGAATTATCCAGCCAGTTGCAAGAACTACTTGACAAAGGATTCATCCGACCTAGCTCGTCACCCTGGGGAGCTCCAGTCTTATTTGTCAAGAAGAAGGATGGATCGTTTCGCATGTGCATCGATTACAGGGTGTTAAACAAGCTCACGGTGAAGAACCGTTATCCTCTTCCTAGGATCATTGATTTGTTTGATCAATTGCAAGGTTCGAGTTTCTACTCGAAGATTGACTTGAGATCAGGATATCATCAGTTACGTATCCATGAGGAAGATATTCCCAAGACTGCTTTCAGGACGCGGTATGGTCATTATGAGTTCCTAGTAATGTCGTTCGGTTTGACAAACGCACCAGCAGTGTTCATGGATTTGATGAACAGAGTGTGTAAGCCTTACCTCGACAAGTTCGTGATTGTATTCATCGACGACATTCTGATCTACTCACGAACCCAAGAGGAGCACGAACAACATTTGAGGGAAATTCTCAATCTGCTTAAGAGTGAGAAACTGTATGCCAAACTATCCAAATGCGAATTCTGGATTCGTGAAGTTCACTTCCTTGGTCATGTTGTGAACAACAAGGGTATACATGTCGATCTAGTCAAGATTGAAGCGATCAAAAATTGGGCTAGACCCGATACCCCAACCGAAGTTCGACAATTTCTAGGGTTAGCTGGCTATTATCGTCGATTCATCGAGAACTTTTCAAAAATAGCCCAATCCCTAACAGTCTTGACCCAAAAAGACAAGAAATTTGAAAGTGGAGATTTGCAAGAATTAGCTTTCCAGCTTTTGAAGCACAAGTTATGCAGCGCACCGATCCTCTCATTGCTAGAAAGAACGGAAGATTTTGTGGTCTATTGCGATGCATCTCACCAAGGTCTCGGTTGTGTCCTAATGAAGAGGAATAAGGTTATTGCCTATGCCTCACGCCAACTCAAGGTGCACGAACGGAACTGCACAACCCATGACTTGGAATTGGGTGCAGTAGTGTTCGCACTCAAGATTTGGAGACACTACCTCTATGGGACTAAATGTTCTATCTTTACCGATCATAAGAGCTTGCAACATATCTTTGACCAGAAAAACCTGAACATGCGTCAAAGACGATGGGTTGAGCTACTCAATGACTACGACTGTAAGATTAAGTACTATCCATGGAAGGCAAACGTTGTAGCAGACGCATTAAGCCGAAAGGAGCGTGCCAAGACATTGCGTGTCCGTGCGTTGGGCAAGACCATTCATACCGATCTCACAGCCCATATTCGTCAAGCTCAGCAAGAAGCTCTCAAGGATAGTAATATCGGGCATGAAGCTCTATACAATCAGGTCGATTAGTTAGAAACAAGACCTGATGGGACAAAACATTTCTTGAATAGAATATGGGTTCCATTGTATGGAGGGTTGCGTGATATAGTTCCGGATGAAGCACACAAGTCCAAGTACTCGATACACCCCGGTGCGGATAAAATGTACAAGGACCTCAAGGAGTTCTATTGGTGGCCTAACCTCAAGAGTTGCATTGCGACCTATGTCAAACATTGTTTAACATGTTCAAAGGTCAAGGCCGAATACCAGAAGCCTTCGGGTATGCTTCACCAACCAGAGATTCCTGTTTGGAAATGGGAGTAAATTTCCATGGACTTCGTCACCAAATTGCCAAAGACACCTCGTGGTCATGATGCAATCTGGGTAATTGTCGATCGCCTAACAAAGTCTGCGCATTTCTTGCCCATCAAGGAAATAGACAAGATGGACAAATTATCCAGAATATACATCAATGAAATCATGTCCAGACACGGTGTGCCCATCTCCATAATCTCTGATCGAGATAGCCGTTTTACTTCAAGGTTTTGGCAATCATTGCAAGAAGCCCTTGGTTCCCGATTGGATTTGAGCACCGCTTACCATCCTTAGACCGATGGACAAAGCGAAAAGACCATTAAGACATTGGAAGATATGCTTCCTGCATGTGTGATCAATTTTGGAGGAAATTGGGATACGCATTTGCCGTTGATTGAATTTTCTTACAATAACAGTTATCACACTAGTATCAAAGTAGCACCTTTCGAAGCGTTGTATGTACACAAGTGTCGATCCCCAGTGTGTTGGGAAGAAGCAAGGGACAAGCTAATGACAGATCCCGAACTCATTCAGGAGATGACTGACAAGATTTTCCAGATCCGATACAGATTGAAAGCTGCCAGGGACAGGCAGAAAAGTTATGCAGAACAAAGGCGTAAACCCTTAGAGTTTCAAGTTGGTGACAGAGTTTCGCTCAAAGTAACTCCATGGAAAGGAGTACCCAGGTTTGGAAAACGTGGGAAGCTCAATCCCAGATACATAGGTCCATTTGAGATTCTTGCATGAATCGAACCAGTTGCATACGAGCTCAAACTGCCCAAAGAACTCAGTGGAGTGCATGACATATTTCACGTTTTGAATCTCAAAAAGTCTCTTGCTGATGAGTCAATGATCATCCCTCCAGAGGAGATCCACATTGACAAGCAATTCCATTTCATAGAAGAGCCACTAGAGATAACAGACTGGAAGGTTCAGGAACTTTGCCGCAGTCAAGTCAAACCAGTCAAGGTGCATTGGAATTCCAAACGCGGGCCCGAGTACACTTGGGAGCGTGAGGTCCAAATGAAACTCAAGTACCCACATCTCTTCCAAGAGACCAACAGTTCAGATGACCAACACTAAAAATTTTGCGGACGAAATTCCTCTAGCAGAGGGAGAATGTGACACCCGTCGAAATCACATGTCATATCCGTACACTTAACTACACGTACACACTGTGCATGACATTTTATTTTTCATGTTTCATTACAATTGAGCCATACAGGGTCTCGACAAGTCAATTTCGATGCCTACAGTCTAGCATTAGGCACGCTAGGGAATACAATTTCAGAACTAGTAGAATAGTTATCATGAGCTATAGAGAGATCATTGTAACACCCCAACCGATGGCGGAAACATCGAGGTGTCATGTATGAATGATTGTTCAGTAGCTCATGGTAATACATATGTTTAAATAATCCTTTATTTCATTACAATATTGAATTACATTAAAGTCTTGAATGGAATCTAATACATCAAACAAACAAACGAAACTTATAACTTCAAATAACTCCCCATGCTAGCTTTAGACTTCCAGCATCAATATTTCCTGTTGAGTTTGGAAAAGATAGGGGGGTCAACTAGAAGTTGGTGAGAATACATAAGCCAAGTCAAGCAATAAGTTTTAAAAGAATAAAAGTTTAGCAATTCATATGTCTAATGTAAGTTTAAGTCTACATGAAGAAACAAGAAGTATAGTATGCACATAATCAATCCTCCGACAAAGTTTAGGTCCATCCCGCATCCACAGTTCACCTTAATATAACGTTGGAACGATAACAATCACCCGCGCTCCCCATAAAAGATGGTCAATGAATCTAGGTGGGGTTGTTAATCCAATAGATCTATCATTGTATACCGCCGGCTTGATCAGGTTTAATGATTATGCAAGTTGAAGTTTAAGTATAATAGTCTTTGTCTAAGTCATGAAGCATTAAAGTTTACAACTAGACATGTATGTAGAATTGCTTAAGTACAAAGTTTCAAGTATAAATAATTGCATAAACAAGGTTACGTAAACTCACCTAAAATTCGTTGTGTAAGTGCTATCAAGTAGCAACAAGTCTGAACTTGGATTAATTGAACTCTTGTATCCTATTACAAATAAATGATGCCTTAAATTCTAATGCAAATATGCTTGCTTCGTTTCTTAGTTGTAAAGATAGCTGATCCAACTACCTAGACTCGTATTGTAAACAGTACGTGTCTTGATAAGTGTAGGATTTATCGAACCGAAAAGAACTTGCTTTTGTTTATTAAAAATATGCGTACGTGTAAAGTTATTTAAAATATATACTTTAATATATTATTTTCAGGGTCGCGCCTTGAAGTAATTGTTTAGGACACAATTTGTATTAAGAAAATAATATTGGTATAACTTGACTCGAATGTTAACTTGCTTCGTAGGTTGGATAGTGTACATATATTAAGTTTATATATATATATATATATATATATATATATATATATATATTTCTAGTATGATAAAGTAAGTTTTGCTAATAAAATTTACTTGTAATACGTAACTTTAATTTTACAAAATAATAGATTTGACCATCCGACATGTTTCTTATATTTTATAAAAATTTTGGGCAGAGTCTCCTCTGTTTTTGAAAGAAACCAGACAACGCAAGTCGTCTATTTTATCTCAACACATCAATTGTCCAATAACACAAAACACAATACAATCTACTAAGTCTTTACGCGCGGCAATTGGTTCAAGTTTTTTTGAAATATTATGAACGAAAGTTATATATTTTAATAAGTAATATTTTTGTATACATATGGTTTGACATTTTGATAATTCTAAAAACAATATTCATAACATAAGTTAGTCGCCATGTGGTTCGTCTAAGCTAACAATAAAAATAGTTTTGTTACAACTCGGTTCGGTTCGGTTCGCTTTCACTTTTAGAATAAGTATTTGTATACAATATACACGAAAAGAATAAATTAAGGTTGTGGCACGCGTTATACCTTTCTGTGAATAACCTTGCGATCCGACGCATTTTACACATCAACGAATCTGACCTTGTTACCAGTTCTAAGTACAGTTGACCAGGTCTCTAAACCCGATCTACTCGAACAACCCGACTCAGATGGAGAGGAAAACAAACATGAACTGAGATCCAACCCAAAACTCCCCAGCCACTGATGCCGGCATGACCGTCTCCGGTCATCGGACCCGAACCGGACACAACTATCCGAACCACTAGACTCGAGAAGAAGAGGCCTAGAACGTGGTCACTGCCTTTGTCCCATAACCGAGGTTAAACCGAAACATGATCTGCCAAACTTGACCTGTAACCAACCCAACCGGTACAAAACAGTAGAACAAGGACCCTTCAAGTACCTGCCACTGATTATCCAGATCTGACCAAATTAAACCCAGCTCCGTCTCGTGTACTCGCCTCTGTAGTCGACCCAGGACCAAGAAAACTCGAGTTTATCTTGTCTACGAATCGTGGTTGGTGGTGTATAGGCGGCCGCCGCCGCCGCTGCTGTAGTGTGAGAGGGTGTACGGGAGAGTTCAGGTATGGTGTTTCAACTGGTGGTTTGGTTGAGTGATGCCGCCACTGATTTAAAGGGGAAGAAAGAGTGTGATGCGTAGAGGAGGAGGGCAGGAGGGATGATGGGTGTGAGTGTGGGCTCGGGTGGTGGTTGTTGTTGGCGGCTCAGATGGTGGTCAGCGGTGGTGCCGTCTAGAGTGAGAGAGGAGAGGGGATGGAAAAAGTGTATGTGTTGGTGTCTTTGTTATAAAGAAAGAGATCAAGGAAGAAAGGAGGGTAAGGGGCTAGGGTTTGAGATTGAAGATGAGGTGAGGAGGAGATAAAGATATTATATACCTAGGGTTTGGTGTGGGTCAAGTGGTTGGGTACCGCGTATACGAGCCAGTTACTGGCTCGGTCTCGTTTAAATTACATAACTTGTTTAACCGCTATAATAAATATTTCCCGTTATTTATATAAACCGACATCAAACGATTGGCTGGACTATATATTTGTCATAATATATTTTTGTACGTTGGGTCTAAAGACGTTGACTAAATGTCCGCTATCTAGCGTATTTTATTTATAAACCTTTTATTATTTATTATTATTATTAACTCTAAGAACTGCAATAACAAAATGAATAATTTAAGCAATTTAACGATTAAGAATGTATTTCTCGTTAACGCTACATATATTGACGTCAACGAGTTAACATTGTTATACAAGATATAATGTTCTAATATTATTTATTTATTTATTTTTATAAAATAGCCGTGCGTTACAATCATACCAAAACCCTAGTTTGGGAAACTCATACAATTGAACAGAACATTTCAATTGTGATCCAATCAAGGACAAAATAAAACAATGTCCATATACAAGAATCACCCAAACACAACGTCCACATGTGACTAGAAATACAACTAGTTACAAAGTATATAATGTGCACACAATTATATAGTATCTTGTATTACATAGACTTGTACAAAGACCCTTCTTAACATCTAACTATAATAAGGGACCAAGTATTTATACAAGATGTGTATTAAATATATATATACACACGCATCCATACATGTGCGACGGCACATATATATGTATATGTGTGTGATTTTGATTCCCAAAGATTATACCCTTACACCTTATGAACCATCATTTCAATAAATAAGATTCCACCCCAATTAGCCAAACACTTTACTACTTATTCCTTCCATAACCATTGAGTTACCAAAAATAACTAACCCATGCATACATACATATATATATATACGACACACATACATATGTGTGTAAGATCTTTGGATCTTGCACTCAACACTCATGCATATGTCTTATCCCCACATTCTTAAGACATCATCATCATCATCATCATCATCATCATCATACTCAGTTAATCCCACCTATAGCAAAGCTAAGGTAGGGTCTGAGGAGGGTAAGATGTAGACAACCTTACCTCTACCCCTAAGAATAGAGAGGTTGCTTCCGGTGAGACCCACATTCTTAAGACCTTACATCAAAATACTTATTAGCTTTATAACCACCTTGATCTAGAGACATTGACTTACCATCTTTGTTAGTTACACTTTCCATGCACCAAAGATTCTTGATCTTACCCCCATCAATCTTATAATTTCCCAAATCTAGCTAGAACCATGATCATCGTATGTCAATTCCAAGTGAAATGACTAAGACTAAACCTCCCAAACACCCTCTAATTTTCGGCCCCCCATTCCCAAGGAAACATGCATCCATCAACTCCATAACATGCCTACAATCTAAGCCAAAATCCACTTTCACGTGATCTTACACTAAAAAGGATAGATACTTTCTTTCACCTTTCCTAAGACAAGATGTTTTGCCAAAACATCTAGTATATATAGAGGTCAAGGATTGATACTTGGGTGCACCACAAAAACAACTAACACACCCTCTATCTCTGTAACACTCCAACCGATGGCAGAAACATCGAGGTGTCACGTAAGAATGATTGTTCAGTAATACATGGTATTCAAGTTTTAATTGAAATTTATTTAAAGTAAAATATCCAAAATTTGAAAGTACATATCAAAGTCTTGAATAAAATCTAGTACAACAAATAACCAAACAAAGCATAAACTTCAATTATCTCCTCATGCTAGCTCTAGACTTCAAGCTTCATTATTTCCTATTGAGTTTGGAAAAATGGGGGGGGGGGGTCAACTAGAAGTTGGTGACAATACATAAGCCATGTCAAGCAATTAAGTTTTAAAAGAATAAAAGTTTAGCAATTCATATGTCTAATGTAAGTTTAAGTCTACATGAATAAACAACAAGTATAGTATGCACATAATCAAACCTTCAACAAGTTTAGGTCCATCTCGCATCCACGGTTCACCTTAATATCACGTTGGAACGATAACAATCACCCGCGCTCCCCATAAAAGATGGTCAACGAATCTAGGTGGGATTGTCAATCCAATAGATCTATCACTGTATATCGCCGGCTTGGCCACAGCTAATGATTATGTAAGTTTAAGTTTAAGTCTAATAGTCTTTGTCTAAGTCATGAGGCATTAAAGTTTACAACTAGACATGTATGTAGAATTGCTTAAGTATAAAGTTTCAAGTATAAAGAATTGCATAAATAAGGTTATGTAAACTCACCTTAGCAAAGTGTTAAGTCTCGTGAAATAGAATAAGTGTAGCCCAACGTTGCCAAGTATTACCCTATTTTTAAGGTAATAAATAAGTCTAAGTCTTTCTAGTCTACAAGTATTTTCTAGGGTTCCTAATTTGGGGATAAGGATTCGTTTAATTATTAAATAAATTGTTTAATAAATAAAAGAAATTCGAAAAATAAATAAACAAAAGTCTTTTTGTAGGATTTTGATTAAGGATGATCACATTATAAGGTTTTAAGTATGAAAATAATTTTTATAAAATTATTTTCTTAAAAAAATAAATATTTAGTTTATTTATTCCTATTTGTCAAAATATAGACTTAATATTTAAAAATATTAAAATTTATAAATTTCAAATCAAAAATTTATATTTCTGATCTAAATGATTAATAATAATTATGTGAAATTTTGATGCAAAAGTAATGAAAAATGAATTTATTACGATTTATTTATGATTAAAATAACAAAAATCGATTAAAAATATTAAATAAATGATTTATCAGAAAAACAATTTATTTCAGAAATGTTTATTGATTTATAAACTTAGAATAATTTTTGTGGAATTTTATAAAGTCGTTTTGATATTTTTATAGAATATTAAAATTATTAAGGAATAAACTTGTAATATTTATAATATATAATAAATAAATGATTTTTGGAAAACTAAGAATTGTATGATAAACTTTATTATCAGAATATCATAAGATAATTTTTATAGAATTTATAAAGTAGATTTAGTATTTTAAAACCAATTTTAAAGTTAATAACAAAAATATAAAAGGAAAGAGGTTTTTTTTTAAAAAAAAAATAGTTGTTGTTGGTGAGATTCGAACCCGGGCCTCTGGCCGGTTCGAGTCTAGTCACAAGCCTAGCCACCAACTAGGCTAGACCCTGAGAACATTTATATTCGTTTTCAATAATATACATATGCTTCTTAGACGTTGGTTTGTTTATCAAAATTAAAGAAAAGGTGGTGCTGGGGATCGAACCCACAGCTGCTGGTTAATAAAATAACAACACAACCATCTGATCTAGATTAGATGGTTGTTCGAAAGCGTGTCTGAATTGTTTTTAAATGTGTCGGAAATGTTATCATCTTCCCCAAATACAAAGAACGAACCCTAGATTTTCTAATCAAATCAATTCGGTTATAATAGTCGAACTGATTATGGGGGTTTCGAAGGGCAAGGGCCGATTAATATACAGAAGAAATGAATTGTATCATACCAGTTTGCAAGGTATCGAACTCGCAGGTCAACAGAAAAGTCAAACGCGAACAAGAAAGCAGATTATAACGAAGTTTTTAGAAGGAATTGAGAGTAGGGGTTTGTTATTCGACGAGTTTAGCTTGTCAAGAGGGGCTCAATTTATACTAACACCAATGGATTGGATTATTTAGAAAGTTTGACCAATGCTTTTAATATAAACGCGTAATTAGGCTATATTAGGATTGTTTTAACTGTTGAAATGCGTGGGAAAGACGCAAGGAGTGTCGGTCTAATCATACCATAGATAAATTGCCATAAAAACGTGGATTGATTGTTGATTATGGTATGATTGGCTCACAGTTGACTTTTCAAGTCAACTGAGATGAAGTGAGGAAGGTTTAAACTTTAAATGGGTTAGGATATGTTCAACAAGAATGGGTAGCTCAGCTGGTTGAGCTATGGTGTGGTGTGAGCCGGCCATACGCACGGGTTCGATTCCCGGCCCAGGCACTTATTTTTTGACAATTATTTCACCATTATATTGTTAATATATGATTATAGTATGGTTCTAGGAGTCCAAACGTGTCACGAAATATTATTTTTTTTAAACGTACAGTAATGATAAAAATGCAACGTTTTATTAATTAATGTCTCAAACGTACATGGAATTAATACGAAATGTTACAGTCTCCCCTACTTTTAGGAACTTCGTCCCGAAGTTGGAGTTGGAGAGTCTGCTGGGAAAAGATGTGGGTATTTAGACTTCATCTGGTCCCTGCGTTCCCAAGTGAACTCTGGACCTCGTTTAGATTCCCAACGAACCTTAATGATCGGAATGCGACTGCGCTTGAGTTTCTTGACTCCAGTGTCCACGATCTCAACAGGTTTCTCGACAATGTGCATAGTTTCATCGATCTGCACATCTTCAAGAGGGACATGGAGGTTCTCATCTGCTAAACGTTTCTTGAGATTCGAAATGTGAAAAGTTGGATAAACATTGCTCAATTCAGGTGGAAGATCAAGTTTGTAAGCCACTTTTCCAATCATGTCAAGCACTTTGAATGGGCCTACGTATCGAGGAGCTAGTTTTCCCTTTCTACCGAAGCGAATCACTCCCTTCCAAGGAGATACCTTAAGAAGTACAAGGTCCCCGACTTGAAATTCCAAGGGCTTTCGACGTTTATCAGCATAGCTCTTCTGTCGACTTCTAGCCTTGAGAAGATTATCCTGGATGAGTTGGATTTTATCTGTGGTTTCCTGGATCAGTTCAGGTCCAGTGATCTGGGCTTCACCAACCTCAGTCCAACAGACAGGTGAACGACACTTACGACCATAGAGTGCCTCGAAAGGAGCCATGTTAATGCTGGCATGGTAACTTTTGTTATATGAAAACTCAACCAAGGGAAGATGAGAATCCCATGCACCACCAAAATCAATGACACATGCCCTGAGCATATCCTCAAGTGTCTGGATGGTCCGTTCGGTCTGACCATCTGTTTGAGGGTGATAAGTAGTACTCAGGTTTAGCTTGGTACCCAAAGCGTCTTGTAAAGAATCCCAAAAGTGAGAGGTGAAACGACCATCACGATCAGAGATAATGTCCAAAGGTATACCATGGCGACATACGATTTCACTCACATACATCCTCGCCAACCGTTCCACAGAATATTTCTCGCGAATTGGTAAGAAATGGGCTGACTTGGTTAAACGGTCAATGATTACCCAAATGTTGTCATAACCTTTGGGTGTACGAGGGAGTTTAGTGATGAAGTCCATTGCTATGCTCTCCCATTTCCATACAGGAATTTCTGGTTGTTCAAGCATACCAGATGGTTGTTGATGTTCAGCCTTGACCTTTGAACAAGTAAGTCATTTTGCAACGAAAAGAGCGATATCTTTCTTCATACCAGGCCACCAATACGAATAACGAAGATCTTGGTACATTTTGTCAGCTCCAGGATGAATAGAATAACGGGACTTATGAGCCTCGTTCATAAGGAAAGTACGAAGATCATCATGGTCAGGAATCCAAAGTCGATTGAGAAAATAAAGTAGGCCATCAGGTTTGGTTTCAAGTTGAGTTTCAGCACCACAAGACATTTCCTCGTACATGTTACCTTGGGTGACTGAACTATGTTGAGCCTGGAGAATACGATCCTGAAGATCAGTACGAACTCTTGCACAATGAAGTTTGATGCGCTCTTTACGACTGAGTGCGTCTGCCACAACATTTGCTTTGCCAGGATGGTAGCGAATCTCGCAATCATAGTCGTTAAGTAACTCAACCCAACGTCGTTGCCTCATGTTAAGATTTTTCTGGTCGAAGACATGTTGGAGACTTTTGTGGTCTGTGAAAACCACACATTTGGTTCCATAAAGATAGTGTCTCCAAATCTTAAGAGCAAAGACGACTGCGCCCAATTCAAGATCGTGGGTGGTATAATTCTTTTCGTGGATCTTGAGTTGTCTAGACGCATAAGCAATAACCTTGCCTCGTTGCATGAGAACACAACCAAGACCTTGGTTTGATGCATCACAATAGACCACGAAATCATCATTACCATCAGGTAGAGACAGAATAGGAGCTTCACAAAGTTTCTGCTTAAGAGTCTCAAATGCTTCCTCTTGTTTTGATCCCCACTCATAAGGTTTACCCTTGTGAGTTAAGGCAGTGAGAGGAACAGCGATCTTGGAGAAGTTGGCAATGAATCGACGATAATAACCAGCCAAACCAAGGAAATAACGGACTTTTGTTGGAGTTTTAGGAACACTCCAATTTTTAACAGCTTCGATCTTCGCATGATCAACATGAATTCCATCCTCATTGATGACGTGTCCTAAAAATTGAACTTCCTTAAGCCAAAATTCACATTTTGAGAACTTGGCATACAGTTGTTCTTTCTTTAGGAGGCCCAAGATTGAGTGAAGATGTTGTTCGTGATCGGATTTTGATTTAGAATAAATCAAAATGTCGTCAATGAACATGATCACGAATTTGTCGAGATAGGGTCTACAAACCCGATTCATTAGATCCATAAACACTGCAGGAGCGTTGGTCAACCCGAATGGCATGACCATGAATTCGTAATGACCATAACGCGTACGAAAGGCCATCTTGGGAATGTCTTCCTCATGGACTCTAAGTTGATGATAACCAAAACGGAGATCAATCTTCGAGAAGTGGGTTGCTCCTTGAAGTTGATCGAAAAGATCGTCAATCCTAGGCAAGGGATAACGATTCTTGATGGTGAGTTTATTAAGCTCACGATAATCGATACACATCCTGAGGGATCCATCTTTCTTCTTGACGAACAACACAGGGGCTCCCCATGGAGAAGAACTGGGGCGAATGAAACCTTTATCAGAGAGTTCCTGCAGTTGACTGGCAAGTTCTTGCATCTTAGAGGGTGCAAGACGATAAGGAGCTTTGGAAACTGGATTTGCACCAGGAACAAAATCGATTCTAAATTCAACTTGACGAGCAGGAGGCAAACCAGGTAAATCCTCTGGAAAGACTTCAGGGTAGTCCCGTATGATTGGAATATCTTGAATACTCTTGCCCTTGTCTTTCTTTTCTATCACGTTAGCCAAGAAAGCCATATACCCCTTTCGTAAGTATTTTTGAGCAGTCGTAGAAGACATGATTTTAAGCTCACCACAAGGCTTCTCACCATAGATCTTCAAAATGTCACCAGATTTAAGAGGAATGCGAATAACTTTCTCAAAACATAAGATTTCAGCACGATGGGCTGACAACCAATCCATGCCTACTATGACATCAAAGCTTCCAAGATGCATAGGAATGAGGTCGATAGGGAAAGTGTGGTCGTCAAGATTTAGCACGCAGTTACGTATAATAGAATCGATTGAGATAGACTTCCCATTAGCTACTTCTACTACTACGGGTTCCTCTAGATCAGTTTGGGGCATGTTAAGTAAGGGTTCAAACTTATGTGACACAAACGACTTATCAGCACCCGAATCAAATAGTATAGAAGCATAGTGGTTATTAATAAGAAACGTACCATTAACCACTTCGTTGTTGTTGCGGGCCTGATTAGCATTGAGGTTGTACGCACGTCCACGAGCACCTTGGTTAAGATTCTGGTTACGGTTTTGGTTCTGGTTCTGGTTTCCAAGCTTAGGGCAAGCATCCCTATAATGTTCCGTACTACCACACTCAAAGCACTGGCCACGAACAGGCCTACCATTTTGAGCATTGGGAGCTGCATTATTTCTGGCAGGGTTGTTTTGAGTGGCAGGGGCTTGGCAAGTATTAGCAAAGTGTCCATACCGCTTGCAGTTATTACATTGGCGACATGGTCTGTTAGCAGCATGGTGGTATTGGCAAGTGTTACAAAGAGGGTGGTTCCCAACATACGGTTTCTTGGCTGGGGTTTGCACTGCGGGTGGGGTGGTAGCAACCATGTAGTTCTTAGCCCTGCGCTTCCTGTTGGTTGAGGTCTCAGGCTTAACCTCGATAGCAGGCTGAGGAGTGTCCTTTGCAGCAGCCTTCTTGGTGTTCTTGTGAAAAAGGGTACCGTTTTTCACATGATTGTCGGTTAGAGTAGCCACAAGGCGTTTGGCTTCTTCCAAGGTGGCAGGATTCCTTCCCCATACCGTGTCCTGAATTTGCATAGGTAACCCACCGATATACTTCTCGATGGCTACAGGTAGGGGAGTGACCTTATGGGGCAACAACAGACTGAGCTCATGGAAGCGGGTATTATAAGCAAGGTTTTCCCCACTATCCTGAGCAAGGGTGTGGAACTCATCTTCCAATTTCTTGACCTCGTTACGTGGGCAAAACTCATCTTTCATTATCTCCTTGACTTGATCCCAAGTCATACCAAGTGCAACTTCAGCTCCACGGGTGCGCTTTTCCTCATTCCACCAAGTGAGTGCTCATTTGTGAAGAACACTCATAGCATAACGGACCTTAAGGTTATCGGGACACTCACTATTTATGAACGTATTGTCGATACCCTCGAACCATTGAAGGAGACCAGTAGCTCCTTCGTCCCCGCTAAACTTAGGAGGATTGCAAGTATTAAAGTGTTTGAGGGTGCAGACTGGGTGACCATTCCCGTTTCCATTCCCGTTCCCATTGTGATTTCCATTGCCATTTCCATTTCCATTGCCGTTCCCATTCATTTGGATGACTTGAGCCAACAAGTTAGGAACCAGAGTTGCTATTTGTTGCGCCATTTGCTGGGTAATGATCGCAGCCAGTTGGGCATCACTTCCATTGTTGTTGTTAGTGTTGTGGTTGTGGTTGTGGTTGCTGCTCCCTTCATCATGATTGTCACCACTGATAAGGCGAGTGCTGCGACGTGGAGGCATGATCTGTAAGAGACGCAATGAAGGTTCAATGAAATGAATGAGGTAATATAAGGAATGTAATCATTTATCCATTAATTAAAACGAATAAACGAAAACATTGACTTATCAAAGATTCTAGATTCTAATAACATAGTGAAAACATGCTTTAGCCTATAAGTGAACACTCATCCCGAGAATTCCCAGGTAGGCATCCGGGTCCCTCGTCTGATTGGGATATATGCGCAATGCCAGTCCTAGAAAGAAAACTCAAAATACAGGCGTTCACCCTTCCAGATTGCACGTGTTTGTTATTAAAATCTAGAACTTCGACGAGATCTCAAGGTGGTTCATGCTAAACCTGAGGATTTTGTCCTATTAATCTAAAGGTGGATCAGGATTGCAGCAGACGAATAAGAGCAGTCAACTTGTAAAGGCTTAGGGTTGTATAGGGTGTAGGATAGGGGTAAGATTAAAGAAGCAATTAGGGTTACAAGTAAAGGAGGCAAGTACTGTTTTAAATCCCTAAGGTTATAGTCTAGATTATTTTTCTAATAACCTAATTCCCTATAACCAAGGCTCTGATACCAATCTGTAACACCCCAACCGATGGCGGAAACATCGAGGTGTCACGTAAGAATGATTGTTCAGTAGCACATGGTATTCAAGTTTTAATTGAAATTTATTTAAAGTAAAATATCCAAAATTTGAAAATACATATCAAAGTCTTGAATAAAATCAAGTACATCAAATAACCAAACAAAGCATAAACTTCAATTATCTCCTCATGCTAGCTCTAGACTTCAAGCTTCATTATTTCCTATTGAGTTTGGAAAAATGGGGGGGGGGGGGTCAACTAGAAGTTGGTGAGAATACATAAGCCATGTCAGGCAATTAAGTTTTAAAAGAATAAAAGTTTAGCAATTCATATGTCTAATGTAAGTTTAAGTCTACATGAATAAACAACAAGTATAGTATGCACATAATCAAACCTCCGACAAGTTTAGGTCCATCCCGCATCCACGGTTCACCTTAATATCACGTTGGAACGATAATAATCACCCGCGCTCCCCATAAAAGATGGTCAACGAATCTAGGTGGGATTGTCAATCCAATAGATCTATCACTGTATATCGTTGGCTTAACCACAGCTAATGATTATGTAAGTTTAAGTTTAAGTCTAATAGTCTTTGTCTAAGTCATGAGGCATTAAAGTTTACAACTAGACATGTATGTAGAATTGCTTAAGTATAAAGTTTCAAGTATAAAGAATTGCATAAACAAGGTTATGTAAACTCACCTTAGCAAAGTGTTAAGTCTCGTGAAATAGAATAAGTGTAGCCCAACGTTGCCAAGTATTACCCTATATTTAAGGTAATAAATAAGTCTAAGTCTTTCTAGTCTACAAGTATTTTCTAGGGTTCCTAATTTGGGGATAAGGATTCGTTTAATTATTAAATAAATTGTTTAATAAATAAAAGAAATTCGAAAAATAAATAAACAAAAGTCTTTTTGTAGGTTTTTGATTAAGGATGATCACATTATAAGGTTTTAAGTATGAAAATATTTTTTATAAAATTATTTTCTTAAAAAATTGAATATTTAGTCTATTTATTCCTATTTGTCAAAATATAGACTTAATATTTAAAAATATTAAAATTTATAAATTTCAAATCAAAAATTTATATTTCTGATCTAAATGATTAATAATAATTTATATGAAATTTTGATGCAAAAATAATGAAAAATGAATTTATTACGATTTATTTATTATTAATATAACAAAAATTGAATAAAAATATTAAATAAATGAATTTTCTGAAATAAAATTTATTTCAGAAATGTTTATTGATTTATAAACTTAAAATATTTTTTGTGGAATTTTATAAAGTCGTTTTGATATTTTTATAGAATATTAAAATTATTAAGGAATAAACTTGTAATATTTATAATATATAATAAATAAATGATTTTTGAAAAACTAAGAATTGTATGATAAACTTTATTATCAGAATATCTTAAGATAATTTTTATAGAATTTATAAAGTAGATTTAGTATTTTAAAACCATTTTTAATGTTAATAACAAAAATATAAAAGGAAAGAGGTTTTTTTTTTAAAAAAAAATAGTTGTTGGTGGTGGGATTCGAACCCGGGCCTCTGGCCGGTTCGAGTCTAATCACAAGCCTAGCCACCAACTGGGCTAGACCCTGAGAACGTTTATATTCGTTTTCAATAATGTACATATGCTTCTTAGACGTTGGTTTGTTTATCAAAAATAAAGAAAGGGTGGTGCTGGGGATCGAACCCACAGCTGCTGGTTAATAAAATAACAAACACAACCATCTGATCTAGATCAGATGGTTGTTCAAAAGCGTGTCTGAATTGTTTTTAAATGTGTCTGAAATGTTATCATCTTCCCCAAATACAAAGAACGAACCCTAGATTTTCTAATCAAATCAATTCGGTTATAATAGTCGAATTGATTATGGGGGTTTCGAAGGGCAAGGGCCGATTAATATACAGAAGAAATGAATTGTATCATACCAGTTTGCAAGGTATCGAACTCACAGGTCAACAGAAAATTCAAACGCAAACAAGAAAGCAGATTATAACGAAGTTTTTAGAAGGAATTGAGAGTAGGGGTTTGTTATTCGGCGAGTTTAACTTGTCAAGAGGGGCTCAATTTATACTAACACCAATGGATTGGATTATTTAGAAAGTTTGACCAATGCTTTTAATATAAACGCGTAATTAGGCTATATTTGGATTGTTTTAACTGTTGAAATGCGTGGGAAAGACGCAGGGAGTGTCGCTCTAATCATACCATAGATAAATTGCCATAAAAACGTGGATTGATTGTTGATTATGGTATGATTGGCTCACAGTTGACTTTTCAAGTCAACTGAGATGAAGTGAGGAAGGTTTAAACTTTAAATGGGTTAGGATATGTTCAACAAGAATGGGTAGCTCAGCTGGTTGAGCTATGGTGTGGTGTGAGCCGGCCATAGGCACGGGTTCGATTCCCGGCCCAGGCACTTATTTTTTGACAATTATTTCACCATTATATTGTTAATATATGATTATAGTATGGTTCTAGGAGTCCAAACGTGTCACGAAATATTTTTTTTAAAGGTACAGTAATGATAAAAATGCAACGTTTTATTAATTAATGTCTCAAACGTACATGGAATTAATACGAAATGTTACAATCTCTCCCTCCTCTCCCTCTCGGCACCACCACAACCGCCGGACACCACCACCACCCCACAGCATCACCACCACTGGACCACCACACCATCACCAAACCCCCCCCCCCCCCCTCGGCCATAAATACCCAACCAAAAACCACCATTTTCCAAGGGATCTTAGGGGTAACAAGGAGCTTAAATAGGAGTTTCAAGGCCTCTAAATCTCTCACATTTGGTTCACTTAGAGGTATAAACGCTAACTCTAAATTATGTTACATTAATATGTTTTTATTTACATAAAAAGGTTATTAATTGATGTGTCAAAAGCTTGTAACTATAACCTAATAAAATAAGTGGGTTTATGACTCTAAAAATACATTATGTTAGTTGGTAAATATATATGTTCACAACACACTAAGGCTGAAACATGTATGTATGTATGTATGTATGTATGTATGTATGTATGTATGTATGTATGTATGTATGTATTAAAGGATGTTGGCCGAAAGTTTTAAAAGAAAAACTATATATTTTCCCAAGCTCATTTACATAAGACATAATGTGAATAGTTAAAGCTCATGTATAACATGTTAGATCCATAACAAAGCATACAAGGTATATATGTTTTCAAGAAAAACTGATGTTTAACATAAAGTATTATTATTTTCACAAAGGTTATTAGACTTATGAAATAATACCTCAATATTATGTATCTATAGACATGTCAAGTTCAAGGTTGTAAAACCTACAACACATGGATACCTACACCACCTAAAGTGTATAGAACATATGTTTTCACAAGTAAAAAGTGGTATTTTCTCAAGAAATGATGTTATCTCCTTGTCAAAATCACTAGTTTACATAAAGATTATGAATCTTGCAACACAAAACCATGAGATTCATATTTTGGAAAATATTACATTAGGAAACATAATGTAGAGCATTTAAAAGATAAACATTGTATCTTTTAACAATTAAGTCATCATATATGTATGTCTTTAAGCCAAAGACACATTTAACTTAAAGAGTTAAGTTACAAGAACAAGCATAATAAGAGAACAACTTGTAAGCAGTACAGGTAACATAGACCTAAAATGTCTCTTTTACATAGGACACGTAGGTCGATCTCTCTAGCTCAGACTCATTTGTTCATTCCCAGACACACCACAAGGTGAGTTTCACTGCCCCTTTTCACTATTTTACATTTTTCCGGGGGAAAAACATGCATACAATATTCAGGTTTCAGTTTTTAGTTACATACATGACTATTATGTGAACATGAGACACCAAGGTTCAGGATCCATTAAGCCCTCGTGTCATACATCATACCATAACCATTAGCTATGGACTTAGCCATGAAACACAAGAATAGATCTATTGGGTTGACACCCCCACTCTTGGTCAGTCGCTCTGACCGGATGACAGATATCAAAAGAGTGCTAGTATTTAACATTTATTCATTGTCTTGAGTGTACAATGGGTGAGGCACAACATGTCAAGGTTTGGTTATGGGCTCATGTCAGATCACATATTAATTATTGCCCTAGCTAGCTAGTAATTTAGTCGGATTTGGGATTACAGGTCCACCATACAAAAACCCGTGAACTCACCAACTATTGTTGTGATGTTTTGATCTAAACACTTTTAACAATGGTTTCTAATTCAAACAATTAATGTTATGTTTTGTAAGACTTGAATGTTTTAAATGGTAATTCATGTTTTATTAAATGATGCCCGTGTGACTTTTGTGCTTGGAAATCATTTCAGTTGCACCCCGTGTTTCCGCCTTAGGCGGGGTGTGACAGGATGAAGATGGTGGATTAGCACTGTGGGGTTTGGGTCAGATTGTTATGTTAATGGCAGTGGTGGTTGTATGGTAGTTGAAGAAGGTCGATTGTGGGTGGTTATGGTGGTGGTTTAATCGGCAGAATGTGGTTGTTTTGCTGGTAACGACAGTGGGTGTTAAAATAGTGGTACCGACGGCCGGTAGGGGCTCGGTGGTGGCTAAGCTGATGATGATGGTTTCAGTGGTCTTGTGTCGGGTTTTGCTTGGTTTTGGTCCGATGGTGGTGGTGTGGTCATGAGTCAGTGTCGAGTGGTGGTTGGGTTCGGGGTGGTCGGCCGGTGGTTGGGGGGTTAGCGACGATGGATGGTGGCTGTGAAGGTCGAAGGTGGTGATTTTGGTGGTGGCCCGGTGGTGTTTTGGGTGGTCGGGTCTGGTCTAGTTTCGATCCAAGTTGTGGACTCGGTCAAGATAATTCTGCTTTACTTGGGTTCCACCTGGATCTAGAGTTTTTGGTGGTGTTTGTGTCGGGTCAAGCTACGTTTGAGTTCAGTTCAGATCTGGGGCTTGAGTCAGATCTGTAGTGGATTCATTTTTGGGTCTCGGGACTCGGGTTAGATCTGGTGCGGTTGAACCGATGCAACTCAATAGATCCGGTCAAGCTGAGTCAACATGGTCAGATCTTGTCAACCCGTTCAGATCTGGCCAAACCGAGCCAACTCAGTCAGATCCGATGCGGTCAACGAGTTACCTCGGCCAACTATTGGTCAACTTGGTAATACGCGTACGGACATGGGATACACTATTTCGTATTTATTTTGTTGTCATATTTATAAATATATTTTTATAAATTACAAATACGAATAACGGTTGGTGTAAACTCGCGAACGAACCGAGCTTAATAAACGAAAAATACTATACGATAACTATTTGTATTATAAAGTGTGACATGGTTGTTGATTATCGGACTTGAATTGTTGGAGTATATGTATATACACATATATTTATATAAATATTATAATTTATATAATTGTCGAAACGGATAAAGTTCCGTGGATTAGAAATGCGGATAAATATAATGCCATCTTGCGTTTGTAATCGATTTTGGGAAAAATTGTAGACGACTTGTGTCGTCTGGTTTGTACGAAAACAGAGGAAACTTTGCCGAAATTTTTATAAAATCTAATATTGATTTGCGTTTTTATACGACATCTTCCAAGTGTTTGACAAATGTATTTTATGCTAAACCGAAATGTTTTCAATAAATAATTATTTGTGGCGATAAAGATAAACGTCGAACAATATTTCCAAAACAAATATATAATATTTACCGAGCGTCAATTGTGTCTACCTTCAATGGTTTTTGGTAACTAAAACATTGTTAAGTATACGGATTTGAAATACATAAACGCTCGGCTTATTTGGGAAAGAATATATCAGAAATTATGTTTCGAAACCCTTAAAACACTCAGATTTTGGGAAAAGAAATAACAAATGTTATTAAACAGATTTAATAACAAAAATCGTATTTCCTCAAGGTATGTTTCCTAAAAATAATTACACGAGACAATTACATTTATCCGATTCATGAGACGAGCTATGACTCGGGATGAGTTATACGTTTCGTAGTAGTAGTAGTCCAACATAGTTTACACACGAATAGTAATAGGTGCATAACTTGGGTGCTATGTCATGTGTAAAACAAAATCAATATAAGTCACGATCGGTTCGGCGAGTTAAACGCTTAAGACTCGGGTTCGTACACACGAGTCTAGATAGATGAATGAACTATCTTTTAACCGGAAAATAAGCTAGGCTTATATATTCTAGACTATTAAGGTGTCATTTGTTGGTAATTAGGGCACGAGGAAGTCTGTCAAAGCTTCGAGTTTTGTTTGCTAGCTAAGCATGTAAATCAAGGTGAGTTTCACGGCCCTTTTCTACTATTTTTGTTTTGGGGGAAAGATATGTTTTATCAAATGTTATTACATGTCAACATGTTTTTAAACGTTCAAACATGATAAGTGGCATGATGAGTACTTAGGTTTGTTGTTTTACACCACTCGAGGTGAGTCTTCGCTACTGTAACCATTTACTCGTGTGTTGTGTGTGTGTTGAAATCGAGAACCGAAGGAATATTTGGATAGTACTATTGGTGCTTGACAAGGCCCGCCCCTAATCGATAGCGTCGATTATGCAACTGTGTATGCCAGGGGTGCACATATTCTGAACTAAGTTGTTATTTTCCGAGAAACAACTACTGCTCGCAGGGCATTATTAGTTTGTAGGAGTTAGCTACTCTTTACAAAGGTCACTACTTGTGTTTGTTTCGTACATATTGTTGTTAAAATGTTTTGTTGTTTTGGAACTAAAACCTGTGAGCTCACCAATATTTTATATATTGACGTCTTTTTAAACATATCTTTCAGGTGACTAAGTGCTGAATAGATATGCAGCTAGTACGGTGGAATATGGGATGTCGGACACTTGTCGGGGGTTTCATCTATATTTACCAATGGGTTGGGAGATAGACAAAACACCTCATGTTGAACTTCATGTATGTTGTTTTGTGTAATGTTTATGACAAGGTACCCTTTCTTCGACATCTTAATGAAATGATATTTCCTAATTAAATATAGTTTGTGTTAATCTTGACTCTGATATGCTTTCGAGCGTTGCGTCGCGTGTTTCCACCATTAGCGTAGTGTGACAGCCACCAACCCACTCCACCCCGCCACCATCTGCCACCAACACCACTAGCAAATGAAACACCCCGAACCACCCTATCCGCCCGACCACCACCTGTCACCCACCAAGTTCCACCATCTATAAAACCCCTCAACAACCATCGGTTACCACTATTACCGTCGTCCATCAGTAACATCCAAACACCAACACCGTCACCCGTCACAACCGATTGTCACCCATTCCCCTGTAATCCCACAACTCGGCACCGCCTATAATCTCGACATCAACAACCGTCGGTGCACCATTCATCACCACATCAAGTATATCCAAAGGAAGAGGAGTTAATTTGGGAGTTTTTACCATGTTGTCCGATGATAAGATGCCGCCACTACCGGATCCGACGTGTCTCTGCTACATTTTCCTCTCCGACTACTCTTTCTCTCTTCCTCTCCGTTGATCTCTTTCTCTCTCCTCTACTTCTCTCTCTTCGATTCCCATTTATCTTCCCCTGCTCTCCTTCTCCCCGTCTTTCTCTCTCTAGCTTGTCTCTTCTTTCTGTATACGCGGGTGAGTGAGTATGTGTGAGATGAGAGAGATGGTGGGTGTGGTTGTGTAGGTGCAGGGAAAAGAGGGGAGGCGTTGTAGGTGGTTATTGTGGATGGCGGTTTCGGATTAGTGGCTGGTGGTGGAGTTGTTGTCAGAGGAAGGGTGGGTGGTAGTAGGAGTGGCTGGTGGTGGAGTTGTTAGAGGAGGAAGGGTTGTAAACAGGTTTGAGGGATGGAAGAGGGTTGTTAATAATAGTAGTAATAATAATAATAATAATAATAATAATAATAATAATAATAATAATAATAATAATAATAAAGTTTCAAAAAGGTCCCTTAAGTTTAGGTTTATACATTTTTGCCACGAAGACTAATCCGGTTAGACCTCCGTTAGTTTGGGGGTGATAGAACAAAATGAGTTGCAAGTTGGGAGTGCTAATGGTCAAAGTGAAAGTTTAGAGTATTATCCGCCAATAGGTAAAAGTTGGGAGTATTTAAATCCATTTCCCCTAATTATTATAAAACATGAACCGTAAGTGACTTAATTGAAACAAAAATAATATGTTGAGAGACCTAATTATCGCGTTTGAAAATTGGATACCCGATAGTAAATGTGTAAATAATAAAAGTGTAATTAAGATTAGAAGATTAATATGTAATTAATGTTTGAAAAACTAAGGTGGTGTTTGTTTTTCTAAAATTTCTAAAATAGATCCGCACATGCTCTTCTGTCTACACCGCCCAGACTACGCGCAGACATTGCCATATACAGACTATTTGTTTTTTCAAAGACATTTCATTAAAAAAGGTCTGCACGGGCTCTTTTTGGTACAAACTCGACCCATCCATTTGTAAGATCTTCTAAGGTTTGTAGAGGGTTAAACACCACCACCCACTCTCCACCACCACACACCATCACCACCACACACCGTCCACCACCACCAGTTTATTTTAGTAGTCTACAGGCGTTAAAAAACAATATTCTTCTTGCAGACCGCGGAGATTTGGTCCACCTCTTCTTCTACATATTCGATTTGCAGACTAGAAAGATTTTACCTCTTTAAAAACGAATATCACCAAGAAAAGGTTGTTTTAACTTTTGGATATCTTAAAATGTTTTTACTCAAATACATTATATTATATATAGATAAGTTACAAGCAACTAAAATGTGGTTTACATGCTATGTTCTCATAACTAAACATTCTGGGTGTCAAACATTACATGCGATACAAAGGATATATGATTTGCGTTTGGCAAGTTCAGTTTTACATAACTAACCCATGTGACCATGGAAAATCACAGAGTGGAAATAATAAACATGCTCCACAACAGAAATGAACATACTCAAGCAAACGATACGTCCATTCATTTATTTACACCAACCTTCACTTTGAAGCTAAATTACGCGGATTTAGCAAACCCCAACTGCAGGTTCCCGTAGTCAAACACAGTGTGGTAGACCCCCATGAACACATCTCCCAGAATCCTGCACCCCACACAACATCACACATTTGCCAAATTGTAATCTTTATAAGCGTAAATGTAACGTACCATAGAGGGCCTGCAGGAGGTGGCACGTCCAAAGCCATGAAACCGCTGATGCAGACCGCAGCAATCCCTTCTCCGGTTTTCAGAATGTACTAATAATAATCAAAGCAGACAATGATTATTTATATGACCGTGTTTGACACAAAATGATTGAAATTGTCGGAGCATACCTGTTCTGGGGTTAGGGTATATAGTTTTTCCCCAATGGTGAATGTAACATTAGGCATCTTAGAGAGGCTGTTGCAATCTATCACTGATTCTCCAGCTGGGCTCGGTATGCTCTCACAAAGCTATCAAAAACGATTACTTGTGAATAATATGTAGGGGCTCTTTCACGGCCCTCTATATATATATATATATATATGAAGGTAGCTAAATAATAATAATAATAATAATCAAGAATCACCTTATTCACATAGCTTAGCACTGCTTCCTTAGTCTCAGATTGTCGCAGCTGGTTTTGCATCCAAACAACAGCCATTTGACACGCTTCACATAATACTGTATCCCCAACTCCATTCTCATTTTCAACCACTGATTCAAGATTTGAACTGTAATAGGAGCAGAATTTTACTATCAAATACATAACAAATTTAAAACCAGATGGTGAATATAGTATAGATTCATAATTACCTCACAGCCTGAGCTCCTCCATTGGAGAAACATAAACCAGCCTGTGAACAAACTTTTCCCGGCGTCACCTGAAAGTCGTATTATAGGCATAAAAGATTACTATTCGTCGACCAAAGACCAACTCCTCAAAATAAGTAGGGTAAGAATACAAACCCCAGATACTAGGAGATCCCAAATAATATCTCCATATTCATTAACAAGTGTTTTGCACTCACTACTGAGTACTCCTTCAGCCCCAATTGCATAGTTGATCTCAGCCACAATAGTCTGGAATTAACAAAGTAATTTAGTATGTATTGACGTTGAAATACAAGATCCATGTGAAACACGTACTGTTGGACCCGCGAGCAAGGATGTTCCAGAATCCACAATAGCTGCACAACCACCCTCACAGAATCCTGCATAAAATGAAGCCATTATAAGATAAGGACTGCTGTGAATTATTATTATTATTATTATTATTATTATTATTATTATTATTATTATTATTATTATTATTATTATTATTATTATTATTAGCTACAGGTGGAAAATGGGTGGCCAGCCATGTAAAACCGCCGGGTAAAAAATCAAAATACATTACAGTTAAAAAGGTAAATTTTTGGAACAGAGATTGATTTGAAACACTGCTTGCCCAGAAAAAAAAAAAAGATTTTGTAAGGGATAATTTCATGTATCCCCTTAAAACTTGTATAATATCATATTACCACTTTGTTCTCCACCTCCGCGAATAAACTGTCATTGAATCCCTATCTTTAAATTCCAACAGGTTACTGGATACGGCTTACTACTCACGGGTTTAAGGGTTTAGGTTATGAGAGCTTCAAGTGCGAGGGGAGGGAGAGGGGTATAATAATGGTCATTACCAAACTGTATATGATGAATGTGTATTTATGAAATTTGAAGTGTTTTGGATGGATATATTATAAATAATCAGTGTCACATATGCCTACAAAAGTTATATTGTTTCAAAACATTTTCCAAAATTTTGGATAAGATGATTTAGGATGGCTTTATGCCTTAGAATTAGAGTTTGTCCGACCTTTTATAAACAGATGCCCCTTTCTTGTTTAGCTAATTGTATCGAGTAAAAATAACCCAAACAGATCCTTTAATAGCAATAGATGAGCCAAAAATTTCCACCTCTAGAACTATTTAATAGCAAAGTATAGTTGAATGGTTAAAGTTACCTGTAGATTGGTTTCCAATAAAGAAATCTCCCATATCAAACTGCATTAACATTTTCAAAACAAAAATGCAGATCAATCAATCAATCAAAGGTTTGTTTAATATATATATTTTTTTGGTGGATTAAGGGTCACACACCTGCCAGTAACCCTTTTTAGTGACAGGAACGTATGAGTGCTCTCCTATGAAGTGTTCTGGATCAACGCCACCAAACACAAGCTCACCCCCTTCTTCATCAGCTTCATTCCGGTTAAGCCAAAAAGAGAATACCTGCTCTTTAACAAGCCTTTGTTCTATCATATTGTACCTGTTTATTACCAGAAAAGGGGATGAGTTAATGAACCAGACCAATTTCAAAAGACGTTTCATTTAATCATAACAAGTACAATTCATACCAGACTGGCTGCAAGCCACCAACAGAAATTTCCTTAAACCCGAGTCCAAAAATTCCATCAAATTTTCCAATTACAAATGACAGACTCCCTTCTTTAGTAACTTCAATGAAATCCTGAAACATATAAGAAGTGGCTTGGAAAACACCGTTTGGATTTTTTATCATTTCATTTGAAAGGCAACTAACTAACTAAGGTGCTTCTGTTGTGTATAATGTAAATGCAGTAGCAGATGCAGATCAATTCCTTTCCATTATTTATCAACAATAACTTATCAGTATGATGTTGCTTACACAAGAAGACTTACTTGATCTACGACACAGAGATCACCAACTTGAACAGTATCTTTACTAGAAAATCCAGAAATCGAACCAGATCCATAGTTTATTTGTAATTCGTCCCCTAATCATTACAAAGCAAGAGGATACAAGCCAAACCATTACCAACAAGTCTTGGTTTCTGATAACAGCTTTTGACTACAGACATATTAATCATCAATTGGGAATGGTTGAGCATTTCCTTACCGATTTTTGTGTACGTAGTTGATTTTGTTCCCTTAAACCTGTTATGGAAGTAGCAAGCAATCTGCAGACAATTACACATATTTAGTAATGAACGTTTGCAAATCGTAAAAAAAGGTGCAACTTACAGAAAATATGCACTTGGACGATGGAACCCAAAGATTTGAGCTGCCTGTATCAAATATGACGGTGAATGTCTGAGGAGGGGTACCAATACTAATCTCTCCGTAGTATTGGGCATCCAAATAGTTGGTTAGTGGGACTATATCTGCATCAGAGTCACCCAAACCAATTAGTCTGTTCTCAAGAAGTTTTGCATATTTGTCTCCTTTTCTTGCAGCTTTAATGTTATTAATATCCAAAGCCCGCTTCTTGACATTAATTCTCAGTAACCCATCAGAGGAAGCATCAAGCATGGAGGGTATGAAAGCACAAAAACACAAAGCAAGCCAAAGATAACGGTTCCCCATGATGAACAATTTCCTGAACAAGTTCCACATTTCGTAAGCAAAAAAAATGTCAGCTAAGTTGCACTTTCATAAAAGGTCTTAAAATGGTATGCCCTACTTTTAAAAGATACACATGAGTATTGCTATGCTTTAAAAAAGTGGGAGGCACTTTGAGGCGATGGGCGCCAAGGTGAGAGGCAAGAGTTTCAAATTGCTTTATAGTTATTCACTTATTTGTATATCATAGTTTCTAAACAAGGTCTCGGAGGCCTAGTACTCTCCGAGTAGTCGCTACAAGGCAGGCTGTCGAGGCGCCTTTTTCAACTCCGCCTAGTTACTCGGAATCGATCAAACGGGGCCAATCTCTGTCTGAATAGGATTTATTGGGTTACCTCGGGCCGATTTTAACTTTAAAACTAAATAAAACGTAATTCATATATCATCATATTGAAGAATGAGTATCAATTTTCAAATACTTTATTATTTGAACATGTATTTTTTTTTTATTTATATCAATATTCAAGTATTTTGTTATTAATATTATTAACCTTATAATATTCGACATGTATATAATTTTCTGAAAATTAATTTCCTTATATCTACCATGTCCGAGTACTCCTCGAGTACTCTCCGTCTAGGACGAGTACACGCAACTTCCCAGTCGACCGACCTGGGAGCACCTAGCAACTTCTGCAACCATGGTTTTTGTTTTACTACGTGACGCTTTCACCATTTCTTTTTTTTTTTTTTTTGTAGCTCTATATTACTTTATTGTTAGTGTTGTTTGCTCATCAATGGTGTGTATTGGCCTATTGGGGCTGGGGGGTCTCTCTTTGAAAGCCACCTCTCTATCCGCAAGGATAGAGGTAAGGTTTGCCTATATCCCACCCTCCTCAAACACCCTATTTTTAACTATGCTATTTGTGGGAGTTACTGGGTACGATTGTTGTTGTTTGTTGAAAGTTTGTTATTATCAAGGTTTAAAAGAACGGAATCGAGCCTCGAGGCGTTTTCCCTCCGCCTCACGAGGCGTAAGCCTCGAGGCGAACCGAGGCGTAAGCCCGAGGCGAAATTAATAAATAAATTCAAAAATTATATATCTTATGAAATAAAAGAAATTTAATACTACTAATGAATAGAAGACAAGGGAAATAGAGAAAAAAATATGTAAAAGGTAAATTAATAAAGTAAAATAAAGAAAAAACAACCTTTAAACGGTGAGCCGTTCAAAAAAAAAAAAAAACCTTTAAAGGGTGAAAGTTATTAAATATTAAAATATTATTAAGTGTACCCTTTCCCAATTACCCACAACCCTAAAAGACTGAAAAGTTAAACTTAAATATTAAAATATCATTAAGTATACCATTTCCCAATACACACTTTCTCACTTACCCACAACCCTAAAATCAAAACCACCGCCCAAACACCCTTCTTCTTCTTTCTTCAGTAGCTCTGGTTCTTCACCCATTCTGCTCTTCAACAGGTTAGATTCACGTCTGTTTTTCGCTTCTGAAATGCCAATTTCATCATTTAAAACGCGATTCTGAGCGAACCGCCTCACTTAGATTCGACCGCCTCAGCGATTAGGGGCGTACGTACCAAAACAGCCCTTTGAGGCGCCGCCTCATACTCAATTTATCACCGTCTCGCCTCAAGGCGTACGTTTCTGACGTTTTTTTAAACCATGGTTATTATCAAATTAAATGTGTAAGTATATAATTTTTGTACATCATACCAATATACAAAACATACTATATATATATATATATATATATATATATATATATATATAATAATTAAGATTTAAGTACAAATATTAATTAATAAAAATATATTTATTATGGCAATTGAAAAGTCATGAAGTAGTTGAGTGTCCAATTTTCAGTTTTTTTACCCTAAATAATATATATATTTAATGAAATTTACTTCTTAAGTACCTAACTAACTCCAGAAAAATTATTATTCTTATTGATATGCCTATCATTTCCTAGACCCTAGACTTTTTACTTTACGGTAATAAGTAAAGCAAAGAAATGGGAGAACCCTAAGGCGCAAAGGGCAGCGCCTCAGGTGACATAAGGGCAGGGTGTACATTAAGCACAGGTTGGGGGGGCCCTCATGTACACAGATTACTTTAGTGCAGTAGAATGTTGTAGCTCAGGTTTTTGTGGTAGTACCTATATAATCATTTTGCGCTTTAAGCCTCGGTGCACTTGTCGCTTTTTAAAACCAAGTCGGAGGTTGTAGTTTGTTAAAGACTTGAAGAAGTAGTGAGTTAACAAGTCAAAAACTTAGAGATCAGAGTATTTAAAGAATCCTAACGAAACCCCTAGATAGAAAAGTCAACGTACTTGATCCAAACAAAAACACTTGATTTTCAGCTTAAAATTAATTAGTAATTCATACTCTGTTTCAAACAAGGAATTTGAAGTAGTAGGACAATAATAACAACTTAAGATCAAAACAAGTGCCGATTCTTACTAAAACATCAACACATAATTATTATTATTCCATCATAAACACTGGTAAAATCAAACAAACTGGAAATCAAAGAAGCAGCTCATATGGCATAAAAGCAAGACGATTAACAAATTATTATTTTATTAATATTAAAAAGAAGAAATTTAAAAGCGGTTAATGAGATGATGAGGGTACCTGCCTGCCTGCCTGCCTGCCTGCCTGCTTATCAGAAGAAAAAGGATAGACAAGTGTGGATGGAGAAGGGTACTGGTTAATAACAAAGCACGTCCAATAAATAAGGACTCACCACATGTTATGCACGTGACTATACATACTATAGAATAGATAAAGCTAAATATCTACTTTCATCAATTCATGGTGGTAGGTACCAATCCTCTTTCAAGTTTTTTGAAATCCATAGGAAGCGAGGTAAATTATCAATATTAGGTAGTGTTTGGTACGATGGAATGGAATGGATCATTACGAGGTAATGAAAAATAGTGTGTTTGGTTGGTTAAAAGAATGGAATCACTCATTCTATAAGGCATTACATTCCCTCAAAACCATTCCATCCACCCCCATGTTTTTTTTCCATTCCATCCCTCATTCACCCTTTACTAACAACACCCACCACCGCCACCACCGCCGTCGCCACCACCACCGTCGCCACCACCACCGTCGCCCTCCACCGCTGTCGCCACCACCCACCACCGCCGTCACCACCCACCACCGTCGCCCTCCACCCCTGCCGCTGTCGCCACCAACCACCGCCACCACCCGCTACCACCCATCACCGCCGCCACCCAACGCCGGCCACTGCCGCCTCCACCACCTACCACCGTCACTCACCATAATTTCCTTTACCTACCACTACCGCTGCCACCCACCACCATCCATCACCGCCACTACTCACTATCGTCACCCACCCACCATCACCTCGATCCACCTCCACCCATCACCATTGTAACATTTCGCATTGAAATCTTATGTACGTTACGATTATTAATAAAACATCGAATTTTTTATCATTATCGTGCCCTTTAAAAATGTTTCGTGACACATTTGGACCCCTAGTACCATACTATAAGTTTATATTATTATTATATTAGATAAATAATTGTTAAAAAAATATTTGCCTGGGCCGGGATTCGAACCCGTGCCCTAGGCCGGGTCAACCATACACAAACAGCCTACCATCTGATCTACACCACATAACTGGTTATTCTTCCACGCGTTTTAAATATATGATGTACTTAGGATCTTAACAGTTGACTTGGAAAGTCAACTGTGAAGACAATTAACCATAATTAACATCCAATCGCGTTTTAATTCAAATATGGTAAACTAGGAATGACGCGTCTGACTCATTCGCGTATTACACAAGCATAATTATCATTATAACATTCCAATTTTGTACAAATTTACACGTCAAAGCTTTAAAGCGAGTCAACTATTACCATTTCGAACACCCGAACCCCATACTATAAATTGAGGCCTTCACTACAATCTACACTCGCCAATTACTCTTTCCCCTCTCAAAATTTCTGTTAAAAACATCTTTACAAGCATCAATTGTTCGCATTTGACTTTCTGGTTGACCGCTCATAATCACGCGATTTCTGTTTGTAAGTCTTCAATTTGTTTGTTGGTTTTGTTCATCGGCCCCCTAACAACAATAACCCTATGTTTAATCGGGTTATTGTTCGTCAAATCTGTTTATTGTAAAACTAGGGCTCGACATCTTGATTTTGGGGATAATCACGTTCTGCAGACCACTGTATATATTTAATTCTGAACTAAAATCATCACCAACTGATCAACAGATCAGTTGGTGTGGCCCCTTCTGTCTAGAACACGAACCGGCCACAGGCTAAGGTTCGAGTCCCATAACACGCGGCTTTTTATCTTTTCTTTAAAATGATATTAAAACTGTTTCTAGTATAACTATATAATTATTTCTAACCAAGAATATTCGTTCTCAGGGTCCAGCCCAGTTGGTGGCTGGGCTTGTGATAAAACTCCACCCGGTCTCAGACCCGGGTTCGAGCCATAGCATACACAAACTCTTTTGTTTAAAACCTTTATTACTTATATATTCTCTATTATTTTTAAAAATGATTTTTAAATACTAAAATTCCTTTATAAATTCTACAAAAATTATTTTATGATATTCTAATAGAAAAGTTTAACATACAATTTTTAGTTTTCCAAAAATAATTTATTTATTATATATAATAAATATTTCAAGTTTATTCCATTATAATTATAAAATTCTATAAAAATATCAAAACGAATATATAAATTTCCAAAAAAATTATTGAAAAAATTACGCCGTTGGTCCCTGTGGTTTCCCTCCAGTTGCAATGTAAGGTATTAAGGTTTTATTGTTTCACTTTGGGGTATTAGATTTTTAATTTGTTTCAATGTAGGGTATTAGGCTTTTAATTTGTTTCAATGTAGGGTATTAGGGACTAACCTAGTTAAAACTTAACTAAGTTTGAGGGGTATTATGGTCCATTCACCTATTTATAAAGAAAAACAAAATAAAAGCCAAAACCCACTTGTACAAGACTCGAACCTAGGACCTTGGCTTATTAAAAGAACAGGCAAACCAACTGATCTAAGCTATCAGATGGTTATTATTCCGATCAGATTCTTTATAAATGAAATTGATGCAGGTCATCTTCCCCAATTCAACCCTAACCCTCAAACCTTGATCAATAAAAACCATTACTAGTGTCTACTGTATATACGTTTTTGAAACTTATTATTATCTGGGCCTAGTTCATCAATCTGATACTCGTCTGCGTATTTAAAAAACTTAACTTCTTTTTGACATGTTTGTCTCAATCTTTTTGCCCCTGGCAGCCACTATTTTTGTTACCTTAATTAATAACCTTCTGCCAAAATATAAATTCTTTAAAAAAAAAATAAGCTGTATCCTCATCACTAAATACTCCACCTGATATTCTCTTGCTGCACTTATTATACATAGGACTTAATCCACGTGAGGAAGATGGAGGAGCGGGTAATAGATTATCAACGTGAGGAAGATGGAGCGGGTGTTTATTGTATTTCGGAGGAAAAATGTGCAGCAGCGATGGTCACCGGATCAGAAGAGAAGGAGGAGGAGGGCTCGATGGTTACGTTTAAGAAGAAGGGAGGAGGTAGTCGCCAGAGAGGAAAGCACCGGCACCGAACTCCGGTCATGATCACCGGAGGAGAAGACCTCTTGAGGGTTGTTGTTGACACACAGTAAGTGTGTGTGTTTGTTTGTGTCTGCACAAACAAGAAGGGGGAGGGGGAGGTTTATATAGGTGGGACTAAATGAGGGGTGTTTGGCAACATGTGCAAGAATAGGTAAAGGGGGTGTTTGGCCCCTATACATAAAACTTTGAAAACTTGACACGTTTAGTCCCTCAAAATCTATAATATATGTATTAATTGGTTAAAAGAAATAAACAGGTGAATGGACCATAATACCCCTCAAACTTAGTTAAGTTTTAACTAGGTTAGTCCCTAATACCCTACATTGAAACAAATTAAAAGCCTAATACCCTACATTGAAACAAATTAAAAGTCTAATACCCCAAAGTGAAACAATAAAACCTTAATACCTTACATTGCAACTGGAGGGAAACCACAGGGACTAACGGCGTAATTTTTTCAAAATTATTCTGAGTTTATAAAACAATAAATATTCCAGAAATGATTTTTATTTTCTGAAAATCATTTATTTAATATTTTTAATCAATTTTTGTTATTTTTAATCATAAATAAATCATAATAAATTCATTTTTCACTATTTTTGCACCAAAATTTTATGTAAATTATTTTTCTGTCCATTTCAAATAGAAATACGATTTTTAATTTAAAAATTCTTTAATTTTAATATTTTTAGATATTAAAGTTATATTTTGGCAAAGTAGAAATAAATAGACTAAATATTCTATTTTTAAGAAAATAATTTTATAAAAATTATTTTTATACTTAAAACCTTATAATGTGACTACCTCTAATCTAAAAGTCTACAAAAAGACTTTTGTTTATTTATCTATCGAATTTCTTTTATTTAATAAACAATTTAATTATTAATCAAACGAATACCTATCCCCAAATTCGAAACCCTAGAAAATATTTGTAGACTAGAAAGACTTAGACATATTTATTACCTTAATTATAGGGTAATACTTGGCATCGTTGGGCTACACTTATTCTATTTTCACGAGACATAACATTTTGCTAAGGTCAGTTTTACATAGCCCCTTTTCTATTTCACTATTTTTGGGGTGAAACATGTTACAACATTCTATATGCAATTCAATCATAAAGTGTCTATGTGTTATTCTATGTTGCATTATGTCTTAAACATGACTAGGGTAAGCACAATATTCTAGCATAATCATTAATATTGATCAGCCGACGGTATACAATGATAGATCTATTGGACTGACATTCCCACCCGGATACGTACCTCCTACATAGGTAGCGTGGGCGATTGTTATAGCATAACATAATCGAGTGAACCATGAGCGTATGGGATGGACCACAATATTCTAGTCACAAGGGTTGATTATGCACTCGATTTACCTGATAGTATGTTTTCACATATGGACTAGACTTGCCATGACACTTGAATTGTACAAGCTTTATTCGATTATCAAAACCTATGTAATTCTCACCAACTTTTGTTGACCCAAAAATATTTTCAAAATTAACATGTTTCAGGTAACAATGAAGCTGAGGCTTAAAGTATGCATGAGGAAATGCTATGAAGTTATTTGAAGTTATTTGCTTTAATTGACATTTTGTATTTGGGATTTTTAGACATCATTTCATTTGGATATTTATGTTATGAATAAATTATTTAAAATTTCAATATATACCATGTGCTACTGAAACAATCATCAATACGTGACATCCCGATGTTTCCGCCATCGGTTGGGGTGTTACAGATTGGTATCAGAGCCTTGGTTATAGGGAATTAGGTTATTAGAAAAATAATCTAGACTATAACCTTAGGGATTTAAAACAGTACTTGCTTCTCTTACTTGTAACCCTAATTGCTTCCTTAATCTTATCCCTATCCTATACCTTATACAACCCTAAGCCTTTACAAGTTGACTGCTCTTATTCGTCTGCTGCAATCCTGATCCACCATTAGATTAATAGGACAAAATCCTCAGGTTTAGCCTGAACCACCTTGAGATCTCGTCGAAGTTCTAGATTTTAATAACGAACACGTGCAATCTGGAAGGGTGAACGCCTGTATTCTGAGTCTTCTGTCTAGGCTGGCATTGCGCATATATCCCAATCAGACGAGGGACCCGGATGCCTACCTGGGAATTCTCGGGATGAGTGTTCACTTATAGGCTAAAGCATGTCTTCACTATGTTATTAGAATCTAGAATCTTTGATAAGTCAACGTTTTCGTTTATTCGTTTTAATTAATGAATAAATGATTACATTCCTTATATTACCTCATTCATTTCATTGTGTCTCATACAGATCATGCCTCCACGTCGCAGCACTCGCAATAACAGTGGTGGAAATCATGAGGAAGGAATCAACAACCACAACCATAACCACGACACTAACTACAACAATGGAGGCGATGCCCAACTGGCTGCGATCATTTCTCAACAAATGGCGCAACAAATCGCAAATCTGGTTCCTAACTTACTGGCCCAAGTCATCCAAATGAATGGAAACGGCAATGGAAACGGAAACGGCAATGGAAACCACAATGGGAACGGGAATGGAAACGGGAATGGTCTCCCAACCTGCACTCTCAAACACTTTAATACCTGTAATCCCCCTAAGTTCAGTGGAGATGAAGGAGCTACTGGTCTCCTACAATGGTTCGAGGGTATTGAGAATACCTTTATTAACAGTGAGTGCCCTGATAACTTTAAGGTCCGTTATGCTATGAGTGTTCTTCACAAACGAGCGCTCACTTGGTGGAATGAGGAAAAGCGCACCCGCGGAGCTGAAGTTGCACTTGCTATGACCTGGGATCAAGTCAAGGAGATAATGAAAGCTGAGTTTTGTCCCCGTAACGAGGTTAAGAAACTGGAGGATGAGTTCCACACCCTTGCTCAGGATAATGGGGAAAACCTTGCTTATAATACCCGCTTTCACGAGCTCAGTTTGTTGTTGCCCCATAAGGTCACTCCCCTGCCTGTATCCATCGAGAAGTATATCGGTGGTCTACCTATGCAAATTCAGGACACGGTATGGGGAAGGAATCCTGCTACCTTGGAAGAAGCCAAACGTTTAGCGGCTACACTGACTGATAATCACGTGAAGAATGGTACTCTGTTTCGCAAAGGTGCTAAGAAGGATGTGAAAAAAGCTACACCAGAGCCGACTAAGGAGATTAAGACTGAGCACTCTGTTAACAAGAAACGTAAGGCCCGAAACTTTACAGTGGTTGCCACCCATGCACCCAATAAGAAGCCATACACCGGACCTCACCCCTTGTGCAACACTTGCAAATACCATCATCCAGCTCAGGTGCCATGTCGTTTTTGCACTAATTGTCAAAGGTATGGTCACCTTGTGAACATCTGTCGAGCTCCTCCTGCTAATGGCCCTGCTGCCCAAAATAACCTAGCCAGAAATGCCCCAGCTCCCAACCAACAAAACAACAGGCCTGCTCGTGGTCAGTGCTACGAGTGTGGCAGCCCAGACCACTATATCAATGCCTGCCACAATTGTAACCAAAATCGGAACCAGAACCAAAACCGCAATCAAAACCAGAACCGCAACCAGAACCAAGGTGCTCGAGGTCGCGTATACAACCTCAATGCTAATCAGGCCCGCGACAACAACGAGGTGGTTAATGGTACGTTTATCATTAATAACCACTATGCTTCCATATTATTTGATTCGGGTGCTGATAAGTCATTTGTATCACTAAAGTTTGAACCCTTACTTAACTTACCCCAAACTAACCTAGAGGAGCCCTTAGTGGTAGAGGTAGCTAATGGGAAGTCTATCTCGATCGATACTGTTATTCTTAACTGTGTGTTGAACCTCGATGAACATACTTTCTCTATCGATCTCATTCCTATGCATCTTGGAAGCTTTGATGTCATAGTAGGCATGGATTGGTTGTCAACCCATCGCGCTGAAATCCTATGCTTTGAGAAAGTTATTCGCATTCCTCTCGAATCGGGTGATATTTTGAAGATCTATGGTGAGAAGCCTTGTGGTGAGCTTAAACTCATGTCTTGTACTACTGATCAAAAATACTTACGAAAGGGGTATATGGCTTTCTTGACTAACGTGATAGAAAAGAAAGACAAGGGCAAAAGTATCCAAGACATCCCAATCATTCGGGACTATCCTGAAGTCTTTCTAGAGGATTTACCTGGTTTGCCTCCTGCTCGACAAGTTGAATTTAGGATTGACCTTGTTCTTGGTGCAAATCCCGTTGCCAAAGCTCCTTATCGTCTTGCACCCTCTGAGATGCAAGAACTTGCCAGTCAATTGCAGGAACTTTCTGATAAAGGTTTCATTCGCCCCAGTTCTTCTCCATGGGGAGCCCCTGTTTTGTTCGTTAAGAAGAAAGATGGATCTCTCAGGATGTGTATCGACTATCGTGAACTCAACAAACTCACCATCAAAAACCGTTATCCCTTGCCAAGGATTGACGATCTTTTCGATCAACTTCAAGGAGCAACCCACTTCTCAAAGATTGATCTTCGTTCTGGTTATCATCAGCTTAGAGTTCACGAAGAAGACATTCCCAAGACAGCCTTTCGTACACGTTATGGTCATTACGAAATCATGGTCATGCCGTTCGGATTGACCAACGCTCCCGCAGTGTTTATGGATCTAATGAATCGGGTTTGTAGACCCTACCTTGACAAATTCGTGATCGTCTTCATTGACGACATCTTGATTTACTCAAAATCACAATCCGATCACGAACAACATCTTCATTCAATCTTGGGTCTCCTAAAGAAAGAACAACTGTATGCCAAGTTCTCGAAATGTGAATTTTGGCTTAAGGAAGTTCAATTTTTAGGACACGTCATTGATGAGAACGGAATTCATGTTGATCCCGCGAAGATCAAAGTTGTCAAAGATTGGAGTGTTCCTAAAACTCCAACTGAAGTCCGTTCCTTCCTTGGTTTGGCTGGTTATTATCGTCGATTCATTGCCAACTTCTCCAAGATCGCTGTTCCTCTCACTGCCTTAACTCACAAGGATAAACCTTATGAGTGGGGACCAAAACAAGAGGAAGCATTTGAGATTCTTAAGCTGAAACTCTGTGAAGCCCCTATCCTGTTTCTACCTGATGGTAATTGTTAGTGCATGTTTGTGTGACAAATGCTTCTCTAGATTAGTATCGTTTTTTATGTTGGTTGATAGTTTAATTGTAACATGCTTGACGGAGTTATAAGTCAAGTATGATAGTCTTTTGTTTAAATCCTAGCTAACATTGTTGATGAACGAATATGGCATAGGAAAAGATGCCTTTGAGCATCTTCTCCTGAAGGAGAAGTTAGAGCATCTTCTCCTGAAGGAGAAGTTAGTGCATCTTCTCCTGAAGGAGAAGTTAGTGCATCTTCTCCTAAAGGAGAAGTTAGAGAAGGAATCTTTTCATGGGCTTCTTCGTTCAGCCCATGCACTATATATAGGTGCATGGGGTGTAGGCTAAGGGTTAGAGTTTTTGGTTAGCAAGCTTGTAATTGATATTTGTTCCCACTGAAATAATATCAATAGACAAGCCGGTTTTATATTATTCATCGTGTTCTTCGTTCGTGTTGATTCTTAGTTTGCATAAACATCTATCAAGGGATTCCGCACCTTGATAGATCTGATCTAGCTTGTAATCGATCCATTCAAAGGACCTAAGGACCTACAATTGGTATCCTGTTTCTACCTGATGGTAATGATGATTTCGTGGTCTATTGTGATGCATCAAACCAAGGACTTGGTTGTGTTCTCATGCAACGAGGCAAGGTTATTGCTTATGCGTCTAGACAGCTCAAGACCCACGAAAAGAATTATACCACCCATGATCTTGAATTGGGCACCGTCATCTTTGCTCTTAAGATTTGGAGACACTATCTTTATGGAACCAAATGTGTGGTTTTCACGGACCACAAAAGTCTCCAACATGTCTTTAACCAGAAAAATCTTAACATGAGACAACGACGTTGGGTTGAGTTACTTAACGACTATGATTGCGAGATTCGCTACCATCCTGGCAAAGCGAATGTTGTGGCTGACGCACTCAGTTGTAAAGAGCTCATCAAACTTCATTGTGCGAGAATTCGTACTGATCTTCAAGATCGTATCCTCCAGGCTCAACATACTTCAATCACCCAAGGTAACATGTACGAGGAAATGTCTTGTGGTGCTGAGACTCAACTTGAAACCAAACCTGATGGTCTACTTTATTTTCTCAATCGACTCTAGATTCCTGACCGTGATGATCTTCGTACCTTCCTTATGAACGAGACTCATAAGTCTCATTATTCTATTCATCCTGGAGCTGACAAGATGTACCAAGATCTTCGTTATTCGTATTGGTGGCCTGGTATGAAGAAAGATATCGCTCTTTTCGTTGCAAAATGCCTTACTTGTTCAAAGGTCAAAGCTGAACATCAACGACCATCTGGTATGCTTGAACAACCAGAAATTCCTGTATGGAAATGGGAGAGCATAGAAATGGACTTCATCACTAAACTCCCTCGTACACCCAAAGGTTTTGACAGCATTTGGGTAATCATTGACCGTTTGACCAAGTCAGCCCATTTCTTACCAATTCGTGAGAAATATTCTGTGGAAAGGTTGGCAAAGATGTACGTAAGTGAAATCGTATGTCGCCATGGTATACCTTTGGACATTATCTCTGATCGTGATGGTCGTTTCACCTCTCACTTTTGGGATTCTTTACAAGACGCTTTGGGTACCAAGTTAAACCTGAGTACTGCTTATCACCCTCAAACAGATGGTCAGACCGAACGGACCATCCAGACACTTGAGGATATGCTCAGGGCATGTGTCATTGATTTCGGTGGCGCATGGGATTCTCATATTCCCTTGGTTGAGTTTTCATACAACAACAGTTACCATGCCAGCATTAACATGGCTCCTTTCGAGGCACTCTATGGTCGTAAGTGTCATTCACCTGTCTGTTGGACTGAGGTTGGTGAAGCCCAGATCACTGGACCTGAACTGATCCAGGAAACCACAGATAAAATCCAACTCATTCAGGATAATCTTCTCAAGGCTAGAAGTCGACAGAAGAGCTATGCTGATAAATGTCGTAAGCCCTTGGAATTTCAAGTCGAGGACCTTGTACTTCTTAAGGTATCTCCTTGGAAGGGAGTAATTCGCTTTGGTAGAAAGGGAAAACTAGTTCCTCGATACGTAGGCCCATTCAAAGTGCTTGACAAGATCGGAAAGGTGGCTTACAAACTTGATCTTCCACCTGAGTTAAGCAATGTTCATCCAACTTTTCACGTTTCGAATCTCAAAAAATGCTTAGCAGATGAGAACCTCCATGTCCCTCTTGAAGATGTGCAGATCGATGAAACTATGCACATTGTCGAGAAACCTGTTGAGATCGCGGATACTGGAGTCAAGAAACTCAAGCGCAGTCGCATTTCGATCGTTAAGGTTCGTTGGGAATCTAAACGAGGTCCAGAGTTCACTTGGGAACGCAAGGACCAGATGAAGTCTAAGTACCCACACCTTTTCCCACTAGACTCTCTAATTTCAACTTCGGGACGAAGTTCCTAAAAGTAGGGGAGACTGTAACATTTCGCATTGAAATCTTATGTACGTTACGATTATTAATAAAACATCGAATTTTTTTATCATTATCGTGCCCTTTAAAAATGTTTCGTGACACATTTGGACCCCTAGTACCATACTATAAGTTTATATTATTATTATATTAGATAAATAATTGTTAAAAAAAATATTTGCCTGGGCCGGGATTCGAACCCGTGCCCTAGGCCGGGTCAACCATACACAAACAGCCTACCATCTGATCTACACCACATAACTGGTTATTTTTCCACGCGTTTTAAATATATGATGTACTTAGGATCTTAACAGTTGACTTGGAAAGTCAACTGTGAAGACAATTAACCATAATTAACATCCAATCGCATTTTAATTCAAATATGGTAAACCAGGAATGACGCGTCTGACTCATTCGCGTATTACACAAGCATAATCTATACATCTAATAAAACAAAGTCCATGAGGACACTTGTCAATCCCACATTGTGCCTCCAATTACATAGCCAATCAATTTGTGCCAAGTGTCCCATTGTGAGAATTTATAAAATTTTCGTTTTTTCTAAAAATCAAAATTCATTAATTATATTAAATTAGGTAATTATATTAAATTAGGTAATTCATTATGATTTGGTCAAAGCTTCTCATTGAATTAATTAACTTCCCTAAAACAATTTAAACTCAAAATTCATAGAGAACATAATACAGAGAGAGAGACACGCAGAGATCTAGAGAGAGAAAGTGATGAACGAACCGATATTGGAAGAAGCTTATCATGTAAGTTCATTGTTCTCTGTGTCAGTGTTTTCCAGAACCGTCTAAAGTGCACGCCATGTCTTTGCAGAATTCTGGTAAGGTGATATTAATATTTAGTGTCAATATGAGTGGCTACTTCCAAGGGTATGCCCAAATGATGTCCTCGGTTGGTTGGAGAAGAGACAATGTTTGGAGCAATGGGTATGGTGGAAGCAAACCGTGGGGTCGCACGTCCATGTAATACCGAATTAGGTATTTGTTTTAAAGATTAATTTATAGATTAATCCAAATTATTTGTCTACACTATAACACGTTATAGCCTCATCTCAGTGTCCATTAATTTTTAATGGAAAACATCTGACTTGCCTTTTCAGAAAACTTTTCACTTGAAAAACCCATTGAATGACTACAAACCGGTTAAAATCAGCAGAGATTGCCAGGTATGTTTAATGTCGCACGTACATAATTACATACATAATTCATGCATATATGATATACACGCACTAACACATATATTATTTGTTCGAATGCGTATGTTTCAGGAGTTGCCTCAAGATATTGGAGAAGCTCTATGTGAATTGGAGAAGCTCGAATGTGTATGTATAATTTACAGTATGCTCATTGAGTTCGAGTGTGTATCATTTCGTAATTTAATTTGATTTTCAGGTTAATGTTCTATGGCATGGATAGGTGGCTCGATATTGATAACATATCATACGAGGTAGCAATACAAAAATTATCTCATTTTAATCAAAATTATTTTTATATCACATTAATAACTTTCTTCTTTCATAATATTAGTCAATCTTCGACAAGTATTTAGGCATCCCCTTTCATTCGCAAACTTTAGTTGATAATTTTAATTTTTTTTCTGATTTGTTTTTGTTTTTTTATCAACAAATTTGTTTTTTTATCAACATATTTTTTGGTTGTTTAGACTGCTCGGGTTTGCATTTGGGATCATTCGGTGTTTGATTAGGCGGCTTTTAATACACGAGTTTTTTTATCTCGATATACAGGACGGGCAATTATTAGCTTCAATCCCAGAGACGGTTCACCTCACGGTAAGAGTTTCTAATCTTCTTTATTTAGTTGTTCATCAATATTTCCCATGCTCATGTTATGAATTACATTCAATTTACCTCTAAAACGATTATTAGGTTCAGTTATAGATAATAATAATGTATTGTTTTTGGATTTATGCGTAAATTTATAAAGAAAAAAATGGTTTGGAAAACAAAGTCTTCAATTTGGGTCGTTTTTAAAAGGTGTTGTTAAAACGGCGTTAGTGGCAATTTGTTAAATGTGTCATATTCCAAGGCTGTTTTTTATGTTCATGCTTTGTATGATAGAGATATTGATAAATTGAAGATATGTCACGTTTTCACGTTTTAGTCTTTTTACTTCTTTTTTTTTTTAAAGAAAAGCAAAAAAATGAGAATGAGAAAGGAAACTGACGTAAATTAGGAACTCATTAAATTTCCTTATTACATTCAAATTACTCACTTCCTAAATTTAGTGTAATTTATATTGGTAATAAATTACATTTTGAATTTTGAATTTCAAAATTCAAATTAAAATTAAAAATATTTAAATTCGAATTATACAAAATTTCAAATTTTGAGTTTTGGTTAATAATGGTAAAAATTACACATACTATTATCCTTTTAATTACACATTTAATAAGATTCAAAGTTTCTACATAAGTAGTGTCAACTCTCCAATTAATACATTAATTGATCCTATTAATTGTGTTATATTATTCTAATATTAATTTAGCTTATATTGGTAATTAGTTAAATATCGAATTTTGAATTTCAAATTTCAATTTTCAAATTCCAAATTAAAGTTTGAAATATTTAATTTCGAATTTGACAAAATTTAAAATTTTGAATTTTGGTTAATAATTGTAAGAAATTACACATATTAATTATCATTTTATTTACACAGTTAATATGATTCAAAGTCCCTACATAAGTTGTGTCAACTCTTATTAATACATTAATTGATCCTATTAATTTCCTTATATGATCCTAATATTAGTTTAGTTTATGTTGGTAATCAATTAAATAATGAATTATTAATTTCAAATTCGATATACATAAAATTTCGAAACATTTAAATTTGATATAGACAAAATTAATGTATTTCAAATTTTGTTTAATAATGGTAAGAAATTACACATACTAATTATCCTTTTAATTACACATTTTGAATGACTTTATCTTTTAAAAAAATATTAAAATTTTGAAATTAAAGTTAATAATGGTAACCATTACACCTATTTATTATCTTTAAATTATGATTTCATAATATATTTAAAATATAACAATTAATAATTTTGGTTGTAACTTTCTCAAATTAATAATTGTAACAAACAATCCTACTATTACCTTTAAAATAAAGATATACTAATTAGATATTCCCTAATATATTTAAAATTTAACACATAATAGTTTTAGTTATAAATTTCTCAAATTAGTTACAAGTTAAAGTTCAAATCTATACATCTAATAAAACAAAGTCCATGAGGACACTTGACCGAAATTTATAACTAAAACTATAATGAATGATTTTCGATTTTTAAAAAATTATTTTTTTTATAAAAACATTAATGACTATTTTTTGAATTTTAAAAATAGAATAGTCATTAAATGTTTTTTATTTTAAAAAAATTAAAAATCTGGATTATAGTGTTTAGGAAAGTTATTAAACACTTTGACCGAAACATTAATGAATGATTTTCGATTTTAAAAAATATTTATTTTTATAAAAACATTAATGACTCTTTTTTTACTTTTAAAAATAGAATAGTCATTAAATGTTTTTTATTTTAAAAAAAGTAAAAATTTGGATTATAGTGTTTAGGAAAGTTATTAAACACGTTGACCGAAACATTAATGAATGATTTTCGATTTTTAAAAAATAAATTCTTTTATAAAAACATGACTCTTTTTTGAATTTTAAAAATAGAATAGTCATTAAATGTTTTTTATTTAAAAAAAAAATAAAAATCTGGATTATAGTGTTTAGGAAAGTTATTAAACACTTTGACCGAAACATTAATGAATAATTTTCGATTATTAAAAAATAAAAAATTTTATAAAAACATTAATGACTCTTTTTTGAATTTTAAAAATAGAATAGTCATTAAATGTTTTTTATTTTAAGAAAATTAAAAATATGGATTACAGTGTTTAGGAAAGTTATTAAACACGTTGACCCAAACATTAATGAATGATTTCGATTTTTAAAAAATAAATTTTTTTATAAAAACATTAATAACTCTTTTTTGAATTTTAAAAATAGAATAGTTATTAAATGTTTTTTATTTTAAAAAAACAAAAAATGTGGATTATATTGTTTAGGAAAGTTATTAAACACGTTGACCTTAACATTAATGAATGATTTTCGATTTTTAAAAAATAAATTCTTTTATAAAAACATGACTCTTTTTTGAATTTTAAAAATAGAATAGTCATTAAATGTTTTTTATTTAAAAAAAAATAAAAATCTGGATTATAGTGTTTAGGAAAGTTATTAAACACTTTGACCGAAACATTAATGAATAATTTTCGTTGATGTAAAATAAAAAATTTTATAAAAACATTAATGACTCTTTGTTGACTTTTAAAAATAGAATAGTCATTAAATGTTTTTTATTTTAAGAAAATTAAAAATATGGATTACAGTGTTTAGGAAAGTTATTAAACACGTTGACCCAAACATTAATGAATGATTTCGATTTTTAAAAAATAAATTTTTTTATAAAAACATTAATAACTCTTTTTTGAATTTTAAAAATAGAATAGTTATTAAATGTTTTTTATTTTAAAAAAACAAAAAATGCGGATTATATTGTTTAGGAAAGTTATTAAACACGTTGACCGAAACATTAATGAATGATTTTCGATTTTTAAAAAATAAATTCTTTTATAAAAACATGACTCTTTTTTGAATTTTAAAAATAGAATAGTCATTAAATGTTTTTTATTTAAAAAAAAATTAAAAATCTGGATTATAGTGTTTAGGAAAGTTATTAAACACTTTGACCGAAACATTAATGAATAATTTTCGTTGATGTAAAATAAAAATTTTTATAAAAACATTAATGACTCTTTTTTGAATTTTAAAAATAGAATAGTCATTAAATTTTTTTTATTTTAAGAAAATTAAAAATCTAGATTACAGTGTTTAGGAAAGTTATTAAACACGTTGACCCAAACATTAATGAATGATTTCGATTTTTAAAAAATAAAAAACATTTATAAAAACATTAATGACTTTTTTTTGAATTTTAAAAATAGAATAGTTATTAAATGTTTTTATTTTAAAAAAATTAAAAATTATGGATTATAGTGTTTAGGAAAGTTATTAAACACCCGGCTGTGGAGTAGTCCGGGAAGCAAAAGGTGGAAGAAGATTTACACAATGTGGGGTTAGCAACGATTTCGCAAATATGGAGCGCGAGAAATTTAAAGACTTTTGAGGACAGGTTTGTCTCTGATAATACTATTTGCGGGCGTCATCCTATCGGTGTTTTTCTACATGTAAGTAATGTTATATACGTAATTACCTCTCGCTGAAGTTCATTGATTATTTATTTGAAAACTGAATGTCCATTTGGTATTTGACTTTTGACTTATATGTGGATTTTTGAGGTATCACAGCTAATTCTATGATTTTGATCGCTTAAAGCTCATATAATCGCTTTTAAAACGCACATCCAAACACACTGTTTTTTGTATTGTTAGTTTACTTGATCTTAGTACTTAAATATTTGTAGGCAACACTCTGAAATGAGTAAGCATATCGATGTTGATGCAAAGTTAAGGAAGTTCTAAGTTGCTTACTCAGAGACCTTGAACGGTAGCTTTTTTATCAAATGCAAGCATATGGGTTATGTGAATTAGTTGATTAGTTAAAAGAGGGTTATAAAATGTTGTTTTAGTGGTGTAGGTTCATGTTTGTTTACTTACTAGTAGGAAACCCGCGCGATGCGGCGGGAGTGACACTTTTTATTTCGGTACTTATTTCAAATTCGTATAGTATTTGTTGTAGCATCATTGCAGTGGATATACGTCATAAGCGTTACACATGTCTAGTAACTAAAAAGATTTAACGTTTAAATTGTAAAGTACTTTTAAGAAACATTTGATAAAATAAAGTAACATACGAAAGGAAAAATAAGTATTAATAAACATAAAAGTTGAGAAAAATAAAAGCTAGTGAACTACTTGAATCATGAGATCAATTTAGTCATACACGTTCCAAGTCTGCATGATCTCATCTATATTGTCTGCCCACCATTTGTCATCAAGAACGATCACTGAAATTTCTTGTATATCTTCATATTTGATTATTACATCTTTTGGCAAGGATGAGTTTCCCTCATTTTCTCCTATCTAAAGTGTCATCAAATATGTCTTCTTTGTCATTTTCATCAGAACTGTCTAGATCAATAACTTGACTCCATTTCCATTAAGAGAGCCTCTTGGATCTCTTCCTATTAATTTCATGCATCTGATCCTTAAAATAAATTAAAAATATTTAATGCACAAGTTAATAGAAGATGAAATAAATGTTGATATTACCTATTCACTAAATTCATGTTGAATATCAGATTTGTAGGGACTAAACATTGCACCATAGCAAATAATCTCAACACTATTATCACCATTATCCTACAATAAAACACATACAATATACCACATAAAATAACAGCCATGTTAATATTAAAAAATTAAACATTAATAAATACAACCTTAGACGCTACTTTAGACGCTTGTATGGCTATTGGTTTGTTCATCTCCGTATGTTTTTCATCTAAATGAATCTGCAAACCAAGAAGTTAACACTTAAATGATTAAGATATGTATAAAAAGGTATAATTAGTAAAATGAGACGAATGAAAACCATAAACTAACAAATAACCAACATTAGAAGCTTCAACTTTTGAATTCAGTATCCATGCATACGTATTTTAGCAAGTGAAATAGGTGTGCTTAGTAGGTTAGCACATGGTTTAATTTTCAAATTCATGATTTTCCCATCCCTTTTGTGACACCCGGCATGTTTGAGTCAACACTTTATGAACACATAAGTCTACCTTAGCGAGAAACGTTTATAAACAAACTTAACTGGGTTAGTTGAGTCGGGTCAGATTAGGATTGTCCAGGGTTCAATGATCTGGAGGATCATTGGGAGTCATTTTGGGGAATACACTAGTACCGGGTTCCGTTGTTGGTGACATTACATGAACTAATTAAGTATATGTGTAGATTATGGGTCGTGTGGTGGATTGTATACTTATACTTGCTTAAACGATGTACAAATGATTATACGTGCCTAAACATGCTAAGTATAGACTATGGATGCATGCTTACGTGTTAAGATGTGTTAGAATGCGTTAAACACGACAAACTGGAAAAAGGTTAACATGTGTTAAAGAGTGCTGTTAACATGTGTTAAAAAGTGCTGATGACCTGAATGTGGAAATAGTGGGCGAATGTGGAAATAGAACTTGAGAAAGTGGGCGAATGTAGAAACAAAGTGGGCGAATGTGGAAAGATTCCACATTCGACCATTACAAAGTGGGCGAATGTGGAAAGATTCCACATTCGACCATTACAAAGGGGCGAATGTGGAAAAGTTCCACATTCGACCACATAAAATGGGCGAACCTGGACCTGGTATAAATACCATCCTTAGCCATTTTTCACCATTTCACAAACCCTAAACGCCTCCAAACACTCTCTATCAGCTATTATCATTGGGGAAGGAGTTTTTGAGCTTGTTTTTCATAACCTAACTCTCTAAATCATTACAAGTGAAAATCTAAGGTGTGTTCTTCATTCCAAATCCTTTTTAAACAATTTTAACTTGTTTTCATCTAAACCCCAAGGGTCCAGATCTGATATCAACATGTTTTATGGGTAAAAACCTTCCTAATATCTTTCTAAATAAAACCTATTCATAAACAATGAGTTTTTATGCAAACTAAACATGTGTTAATATGATATTATGCATTGTTTGATGATTACTTGTTGTATAGATGATATGATAACAACCTAGGGCTGTTATTAATGATGGGTTATGATTGAAACATGTTACCTTTGATTGTTGATGGTGTTTTGACGATTAAAGGGGTTTTAGTTAGATTTAGGGCTTGTTTTTGGATGGTTATGATAAGGTTATGATAGGGGTTTCTTGTTCATGATGATTTAAGTATGATGAGCTGATGATTGATTAAATTTAGAAAGTTTCCTAATTGGGTAATGATTTCATGCATGATGATGTGACATCTCCATAATTTACTATTTTAGGAAACTTGTAAAAACGGATAGATTTTGGGGTAAAATCGGTAGGGTTTCGTAGGAATATGTTAATGATGCTTGACTGCTGTAACTCATGATGTTTCGTGATGTTTTCGGATGTTTTCGACGCGTTTTTGGGAAAATCTAACAGCAGGGGCGAACCTGGAATACCTTCGACCAGCCGAACGGTCGAAGGTGGACTCCCAGGGGTCGAACCTGGAAACCAAGGGGCGAATGAACCATAAAAAGGGGCGAAGGTGGAAAAAGGGGGCGAAGGTGGAAGTTTAAAGCCACCTTCGACCACTCAAAGCCACGTTCGGCCCTACGATAACAAAAATGAGATTTTTGATACAAACTAAGTGTTTTATGCTTGAACTTTGTGTATAATCTATGTGTACTTGATTAGTTAGGGTAATGGGTCACCAACGGGATGTCGGGACGGTCTGGAATGTCCGGTTAACGTTTAAACACACTTTTTAACATACGTAGTCAAGATCTGGACAATCGGGGACTAGTTAGCCTTCGGGTTAATAGTCATCACACTTATGTAAACTCATTGATAGGTTGTCATTAGTTGGGATTATCATACACGTGTTGGAATTCTAGTTACCAGAAGACGCACTCTAAGGTGAGTTTCACGGCCCCACTCTTTTACTGGTTTTACAATTTCGGGGGAGAAAACATGCTGTGTTCTTTAAACGTGTGTCAAATGTGTTTTTCCTAAAAGGCGTGACAACTATGTTTTTGGGTACTCATGTATTCACTACGTTTTGGGAATGTTCATTTGGGTTCAAGGTATTCATTTATGTTCCGTATTATATGGCCTATGTTGTGGCAGTTCGTTAGCCGTGGTGCGGTAGTTCGTTAGCCTCTATGTGGTAGTTCGTTAGCTATGTTATAGTAGTTCGTTGGCCATGGGATGGTAGTTCGTTAGCTATGGTAAAGCAGTTCGTTGACCATGGGATGGTAGTTCGTTATCTTCGGTGGGCGATAGTTCGTTTGGGAGGTTCGTTATGAAGTTCAAACATTTAACGAGTGTTTTCATCGGTCGGTAGTATCATGATGGTCTTTCAAAAGTTCGTGAAACGTTTTACTTAAAAACCTGTGAACTCACCGGCATTATTTGCTGACGTTTTTAGCATGTTTGTCTCAGGTCGCTAAGGTAGCAGCTGACGATAGGCGCACGGAGTCTCACGGCGTCTAGGATTCATGTGCATCTCATTTAGTATTTTCAGATTTTCGTACTTTTGATTTCACGTTGTAATAAAGTTTTACGCTTCCGCAGCGTTGAATCATTTATGAAAACTTAATGGTTTGATTATGTCATTTTTACGTATCATATAGTGTTGTTTATTGTGACCGTTGACTTGGATCCTGGTGTGTCACGCGCCTCGCGGTAAAACCCCGCACGTGGAAATTTGAGGGTGTGACAGATTGGTATCAGAGCCAATGGTTATAGTGAACTAGGACTGCATGTAGAGTCTAGTCTATAGCCGAGTATCACACACGTTAGACGGTCACACATAATTACGAGTCGTGTCGTTTGGTAAACATACTAGCCTTGTCGGGGTGTCGGTGTCCTCATCACACAGTATCGCGTTATTTTAGGAATGTGTGTGTCGGGTGATTTGAAGTTCTAGCTAGGAGCACGCCTAGAGGACCATGTAGAGCGATTTGTTATTTCGGGTGCACACGAAATCATAAATCGAAATGCATGAAAATCTTGGTGGACTTCGTGTTCGGACTAATGGTCATGCTGGAACCATGTTCTAAATTCGTTTGGGTCACTTGTAGCTCGATCTGTTGGTGGTTTTGAGTGTCTTGTCTCATGTTTGGCAGAACATGTCTGGTCGCGCTGGTGGACGTGCTGGTGGACGCCGTGGTGGCGGTGGGGGTCGCAATGGCGGTGGACGAGGTGGTGGGAACATCACCATGACTCAGGCAGAGTTGGAGCACATGTTACAGCAACAGTTGAACGTTGCGTTGGCCGCTTTCCAGGCTGCTCAGCAGACCCTGGGAAACACTAATCAGGGACAGTCTGGGTGCACCTACAAGAAGTTTATGGACTGTAAGCCCCATTTCTTCAATGGGACTGAAGGAGCGGTGGGACTACTTAGGTGGTTGGAGAAGATTGAGTCGGTGTTTGCTATGTGTAACTGTCCCGACGCTGATCGCGTCAAGTATGCGTCTGCTACACTGGAGGGACATGCGTTGACCTGGTGGAACTCCACCACTGCGAACCTTGGCCTGGGTGAGGCCAATGCTATGCCGTGGACCGAGTTTGTTCAGATGTTGAGGGCAGAGTATTGCCCAAGAGACGAGATTATGAAGTTGGAGCATGAGTTTTGGAATCTGAAGATGGTTGGGTCGGAGATCGAGGAGTTTACTGCTAGGCACAACGAGTTGGCTGTGATGTGCCCCGGTTTGGCTACACCGGAGTACCGGAGGATTGAGCACTACGTTGCTGGATTAGTGCCGGAGGTTGCTGGACTTGTTGCCGCTGCTGATCACACTACTATGTTGGCCACTGTTCGGGCAGCTCACAAGCTGACCAACATGAAGGTTGCTGAGGGCGTTCTACCTCCAAGGGGTGCTGCTGTGAAAGCCCCTGCGGACAACAAGCGAAAGTGGGATGGTGCTGGGAAGAGTGCAAGTTCGGGTCAACCGCAGCAACAGGTAAGGAAGACTGAGGCTTTGGGATCGTCTTCGGGTCAGAGGCAAGACGGGTACACGGGGAAACTGCCGGAGTGCAATCAATGTGGGTTCCATCATTATGGCAGCTGTGAGAAGTTTCGTTGCAACCGCTGTAAGCGTGTGGGCCATGTTGCTAAAAACTGTAGAGTCAATCTACAGACAGTTCCAGGCCAAGCGGTTGTCCCTGCCCCTGTCCCTCAGGGGAACCAAGGGTGTTATAACTGTGGGGAGACTGGGCACTTCAAACGTGATTGTCCTAAGCTGAATCAAGGGACTGCAGGTGGTGCAGGGAACGAAGGTGGCGGCCGAACTACTCGTGGTCATGTTTACGCCATTGGCGCTAGGGAGAACCAGGAGGATCCTGACACTGTTACTGGTGAGTATTCTTTTCTTGATTCTCGTTATGCTCGTATTCATTCTCGTTCACATTGTTTGGCGATTCGTATTCATTGTGTGCATTCGGTTTGGTATTTGGTCATCATTTTTGCATTCATGAGTCTGATGTGGGTCCTTTGGAGATGTTACTTGGACGGTACCGGTGTATCATTTATACCGATCATAGTAAGTCTCTAGTAGGCCTTCGATCAGGGGGATTCATTGTTTTCTATTCACTTTGGGGAGGGCGGTTCCCCGGCATAGAGTATTCGTTGATATCATCTTTCGTTCGCGGTTATCATTTCGTTTGTGTTCTAGGAAACGTTACTTGGGTTAGGTCGACACTCATTACTGTCGAAGAGTGAATCTCGGGGCGAGATTCCTTTCAACAGGGGGATGATGTGACGACCGGGAAAATTTTTCTCTTATCGCTTCGTTCTCTTTGACTTCGGGAAATTTTCGGGACGAAAATCCTTTCAACTGGGGGATGATGTGACACCCGGCATGTTTGAGTCAACACTTTATGAACACATAAGTCTACCTTAGCGAGAAACGTTTATAAACAAACTTAACTGGGTTAGTTGAGTCGGGTCAGATTAGGATTGTCCAGGGTTCAATGATCTGGAGGATCATTGGGAGTCATTTTGGGGAATACACTAGTACCGGGTTCCGTTGTTGGTGACATTACATGAACTAATTAAGTATATGTGTAGATTATGGGTCGTGTGGTGGATTGTATACTTATACTTGCTTAAACGATGTACAAATGATTATACGTGCCTAAACATGCTAAGTATAGACTATGGATGCATGCTTACGTGTTAAGATGTGTTAGAATGCGTTAAACACGACAAACTGGAAAAAGGTTAACATGTGTTAAAGAGTGCTGTTAACATGTGTTAAAAAGTGCTGATGACCTGAATGTGGAAATAGTGGGCGAATGTGGAAATAGAACTTGAGAAAGTGGGCGAATGTAGAAACAAAGTGGGCGAATGTGGAAAGATTCCACATTCGACCATTACAAAGTGGGCGAATGTGGAAAGATTCCACATTCGACCATTACAAAGGGGCGAATGTGGAAAAGTTCCACATTCGACCACATAAAATGGGCGAACCTGGACCTGGTATAAATACCATCCTTAGCCATTTTTCACCATTTCACAAACCCTAAACGCCTCCAAACACTCTCTATCAGCTATTATCATTGGGGAAGGAGTTTTTGAGCTTGTTTTTCATAACCTAACTCTCTAAATCATTACAAGTGAAAATCTAAGGTGTGTTCTTCATTCCAAATCCTTTTTAAACAATTTTAACTTGTTTTCATCTAAACCCCAAGGGTCCAGATCTGATATCAACATGTTTTATGGGTAAAAACCTTCCTAATATCTTTCTAAATAAAACCTATTCATAAACAATGAGTTTTTATGCAAACTAAACATGTGTTAATATGATATTATGCATTGTTTGATGATTACTTGTTGTATAGATGATATGATAACAACCTAGGGCTGTTATTAATGATGGGTTATGATTGAAACATGTTACCTTTGATTGTTGATGGTGTTTTGACGATTAAAGGGGTTTTAGTTAGATTTAGGGCTTGTTTTTGGATGGTTATGATAAGGTTATGATAGGGGTTTCTTGTTCATGATGATTTAAGTATGATGAGCTGATGATTGATTAAATTTAGAAAGTTTCCTAATTGGGTAATGATTTCATGCATGATGATGTGACATCTCCATAATTTACTATTTTAGGAAACTTGTAAAAACGGATAGATTTTGGGGTAAAATCGGTAGGGTTTCGTAGGAATATGTTAATGATGCTTGACTGCTGTAACTCATGATGTTTCGTGATGTTTTCGGATGTTTTCGACGCGTTTTTGGGAAAATCTAACAGCAGGGGCGAACCTGGAATACCTTCGACCAGCCGAACGGTCGAAGGTGGACTCCCAGGGGTCGAACCTGGAAACCAAGGGGCGAATGAACCATAAAAAGGGGCGAAGGTGGAAAAAGGGGGCGAAGGTGGAAGTTTAAAGCCACCTTCGACCACTCAAAGCCACGTTCGGCCCTACGATAACAAAAATGAGATTTTTGATACAAACTAAGTGTTTTATGCTTGAACTTTGTGTATAATCTATGTGTACTTGATTAGTTAGGGTAATGGGTCACCAACGGGATGTCGGGACGGTCTGGAATGTCCGGTTAACGTTTAAACACACTTTTTAACATACGTAGTCAAGATCTGGACAATCGGGGACTAGTTAGCCTTCGGGTTAATAGTCATCACACTTATGTAAACTCATTGATAGGTTGTCATTAGTTGGGATTATCATACACGTGTTGGAATTCTAGTTACCAGAAGACGCACTCTAAGGTGAGTTTCACGGCCCCACTCTTTTACTGGTTTTACAATTTCGGGGGAGAAAACATGCTGTGTTCTTTAAACGTGTGTCAAATGTGTTTTTCCTAAAAGGCGTGACAACTATGTTTTTGGGTACTCATGTATTCACTACGTTTTGGGAATGTTCATTTGGGTTCAAGGTATTCATTTATGTTCCGTATTATATGGCCTATGTTGTGGCAGTTCGTTAGCCGTGGTGCGGTAGTTCGTTAGCCTCTATGTGGTAGTTCGTTAGCTATGTTATAGTAGTTCGTTGGCCATGGGATGGTAGTTCGTTAGCTATGGTAAAGCAGTTCGTTGACCATGGGATGGTAGTTCGTTATCTTCGGTGGGCGATAGTTCGTTTGGGAGGTTCGTTATGAAGTTCAAACATTTAACGAGTGTTTTCATCGGTCGGTAGTATCATGATGGTCTTTCAAAAGTTCGTGAAACGTTTTACTTAAAAACCTGTGAACTCACCGGCATTATTTGCTGACGTTTTTAGCATGTTTGTCTCAGGTCGCTAAGGTAGCAGCTGACGATAGGCGCACGGAGTCTCACGGCGTCTAGGATTCATGTGCATCTCATTTAGTATTTTCAGATTTTCGTACTTTTGATTTCACGTTGTAATAAAGTTTTACGCTTCTGCAGCGTTGAATCATTTATGAAAACTTAATGGTTTGATTATGTCATTTTTACGTATCATATAGTGTTGTTTATTGTGACCGTTGACTTGGATCCTGGTGTGTCACGCGCCTCGCGGTAAAACCCCGCACGTGGAAATTTGAGGGTGTGACACCTTTAAATTATGAAATTTTGTTAAACTTTAGTAGGTTAGCACATGGTTTAAAATTTGAAATTGATGATTTTCCCACCCCTTTAAATTAGGAAATTTTGTTTATCTTTGACTAAAATGTAAAAAATTATTGTGTTTTATATGAATACAGAATTCAGTGCATTTATCTTTTTTTTTAACTTTGTTAAAAAGAACCCCTTCAAATTAGGGAGTTTTGTTGTTATTAACATAGATGTTCATATCACATGGATATATAATATGCATCATGTGTTTTCTACCAAATTGATGCAGCTAAGGTTTTTAAAAGAAATTTACCTACAATTAATATCTACAATGCATTTTTATATTTTTTATAAACTTAATTATTTTAAAGTTTTATACATTTAGCTAGTTATGTATATTTAAAAGTTTAATGAGATTTCTTTTAGTTAATTATATTTATGTGTATATCTATTAATATATGCATGCATACCCATATACATATGCACATATTGCTAATGTTGATTATTTAAATAGGGTACTACAATTGAAGCTATCAGTAACAAACGTGATAAAGCATTCTTAGAGCCTAGTCTTGTGTTGCAGTTTTGTTACCGTGTGACAAATTAATTGTCTGTCAAAGCAAGGATGAACCATAATGTTTAACAACATTATCATATTTTAAGAATCACCAAAGCTGATATGTGGATTTTGAGTGCCCTGTTTGGTTTTTTAAATCGTTGCATTTGATTTATGTGAATTTTTCATTATTGGGCGGAACAGTATTTAACACCAAATTCAATTTTACAATTTTGAGTTTTACTTGATCATGAAATGGTGTTATGATTCAACATCCATAGTAACAATAAATCCATATTATATTCCATCTAGTTAGTATTTAAAACATAAAATGCAATAATCACTTATACATAAGACATTTTTTCTTGTACATTTCAATCCACACATCGGTATTGACTACGACAAACACCGACACGTCGACAAAAATTAGCCGGTCGTCATGGTATATTCGAATGTTTTTAAAATATAATAGTTTTAAAGTTATGATAGAATTTAATAAAAGAAATTATAATTTTGTAGGGGAGGGGATGAAAATGTAATTATTAACTAAAAATTAGGGAATTAAAGTGTAAATAAGATAGGGTATTAAAGTGTAAATAATGTATGAATGACTATTTTACCCTCATTTTAGGGTTGTTAATGAAAATTAGTTCTTAACTTTTGGGTATCTTAAAATACCCATCCCTCATGCATTATAACATAGTATAGATATAGATAGTATAGATTGGTTATTACTTAACCCCAACATATTATTTATAAATAAAAAAACTATAGCAATACTATACTCAAATTAAAAAGAAAAAAAATGCTCGTTTATACAGTGTAATAATATTAAGAAAATATTAACATGCGAAAAAGTTATGGACATTTAAAAACCGTGGGGTAGTTGGTTAAAATAAGGGTGAAAAGTGTAATTATTATTTAAATAAAAGGAATTGAGTATAGTTGAGGGAACAAATGTGTAATTAATATGTAAGTAGTTAACATGTGCATTGTGTGTTGTACTCTAAGCAATTATACATGTATAACTTGAATTTTAAGACATCAATGAGAAATGTATTAATAAAGTTTAGATGATTTCAGTTCATTTTCGTTTTTTTCTTTTGTTTTTGTTTCGGTTATTGCTTAACCATAACATATTTTTTTTAAAAAAATAAAAAACTATAGCAATACTATACTTAAAGTAAAGAGAATAAAATGCTCTTTTATACGGTGTAATAATATTAGGAAAATATTATCGTCTGAAAAAGTTATGAATGTTTAAAAATCGTGGGGGTAGTCGGTTAAAATAAATATGCAAAAGTGTAATTAGTATTTAAATAAACAGAAATTGAGTAAAGTTGATGGGGCAAATATGTAAGTATTGTATAAAATTGTAATATAGTATAGATAGATAAGGGATGAAAACTGTAACTAATAAGGAGTATATGTGCAAGTTATGTTTGAAAAGACATAAATGCCCTTAAAAAGTAGTTACTACATGCATTATGTGTTGTACTTTAAGCATTTATAATTGTATTACTTAAAAATTAAGAGGTCCTTGTGAAATGCTTTATAAGATAGTATAGATATAGATAGTATAGATTGGTTATTACTTAAACCCAACATATCATTTTTTAAATTAAAAAAAAAAAACTATAGCAATACTATACACAAATTAAAAAGAAAAAAATGATCGTTTATACGGTGTAATAATATTAAGAAAATATTAACGTGTGAAAAAGTTATGGACATTTAAAAATCGTGGGGTAGTTGATTAAAATAAGGGTGAAAAGTGTAATTATTAGTTAAATAAAAAGGAATTGAGTATAGTTGAGGAGACAAATGTGTAAGTATCGTTTAATTAGTTAACATGTGTATTGTGTGTTGTACTCTAAGCAATTATACATGTACAACTTGAATTTTAAGACATCAATGGGAAATGTATTATAATAAAGTTTAGATGATTTAAGTTCATTTTTGTTTTTTTCTTTTGTTTTTGTTTCGGTTATTGCTTAACCCTAAAACATATTTTTTTTTAAAATTAAAAAACTATAGCAATACTATACTCAAATTAAAGAGAATAGAATGCTCTTTTATACGGTGTAATAATATTAAGAAAATATTATCGTCAGAAAAAGTTATGAACGTTTGAAAATCGTGGGGGTAGTTGGTTAATATAAAAATGCAAAAGTGTAATTAGTATTTAAATAAACAGAAATTAAGTAAAGTTGATGGGGCAAATATGTAAGTATTGTATAAAATTTTTATATTGTATAGATAGATAAAGGGGGCAAACTGTAACTAATAAGGGGTATATGTGCAACTTAGGTTTGAAAAGAGATAAATATCCTTAAAAAGTAGTTACTACATGCATTATGTGTTGTACTTTAAGCATTTATAATTGTATTACTTAAAAATTAAGAGGTCCTTGTGAAATGCTTTATAAGATAGTATAGATAAATCGGTCGATTTGGGTAATGTTAAACTTTTCCAATGGGTCAAATAGGGTAAAAGTCGCCAACAGTGTGTTTATGGTGTTTTGATTAGATTGATGTTCCTTTATCTAATACATAGGCCATAGGTGAATTGGGGCAATCTTCCCTTTTCTTAACGGGTCGATTTGGGTAATGTTTGCCTTTTCAAAGGTGTCAAATAGAATAAAATATGCTCGAAGCTTTTTTAGCGGGTCGATATGGGTAATGCTCATCTTCTCAGACGTGTCAAATTAAATTGTGAAATTTAGGTGGTAGTTAGTTTCTTATTTTCATTTTTATTACTTTCTTATTGTTGAATATGCCATAAGTCTATTTTTAACACATACCATTTAAGTCGCCTTATTCAGGTTGGATTGTATTTAAGAAACCCTGTATTCTCACATGGCCAGCTTTATGTCGCATTGTCAAGAGTTAAAAGCAGGGCAGGCGTGAAGTTACTTATACTTGATGCTGGTGGGAAAGTGATGACTAAAACAAAAAATGTGGTTTATAAGGAAATTTTCAGCGATATTTGAATAAATGTGTATTCGTTGCTTTTAAATTTTAATAAAATGTTTCTACTTTATTTTTCTTATACGTTATACTACTCCAAATAATCGTACGTTGTTGAACTGCGTGTCAACACGGGCAAATATCTAGTTATCATTATAACATTCCAATTTTGTACCAATTTACACGTCAATGCTTTAAAGCGAGTCAACTATTACCATTTCGAACACCCGAACCCCATACTATAAATTGAGGCCTTCACTACAATCTACACTCGTCAATTACTCTTTCCCCTCTCAAAATTTCTGTTAAAAACATCTTTACAAGCATCAATTGTTCGCGTTTGACTTTCTGGTTGACCGCTCATAATCACGCGATTTCTGTTTGTAAGTCTTCAATTTGTTTGTTGGTTTTGTTCATCGGCCCCCTAACAACAATAACCCTATGTTTAATCGGGTTATTGTTCGTCAAATCTGTTTATTGTAAAACTAGGGCTCGACATCTTAAATTTGGGGATAATCACGTTCTGCAGACCACTGTATATATTTAATTCTGAACTAAAATCATCACCAACTGATCAACAGATCAGTTGGTGTGGCCCCTTCTGTCTAGAACACGAACCGGCCACAGGCCAAGGTTCGAGTCCCATAACACGCGGCTTTTTATCTTTTCTTTAAAATGATATTAAAACTGTTTCTAGTATAACTATATAATTATTTCTAACCAAGAATATTCGTTCTCAGGGTCCAGCCCAGTTGGTGGCTGGGCTTGTGATAAAACTCTACCCGGTCTCAGACCCGGGTTCAAGCCATAGCATACACAAACTCTTTTTTTTTAAACCTTTATTACTTATATATTCTCTATTATTTTTAAAAATGTTTTTAAATACTAAAACTCCTTTATAAATTCTACAAAAATTATTTTATGATATTCTAATAGAAAAGTTTAACATACAATTTTTAGTTTTCTAAAAATTATTTATTTATTATATATAATAAATATTTCAAGTTTATTCCATTATAATTATAAAATTCTATAAAAATATCAAAACGAATATATAAATTTCCACAAAAATTAATCTGAGTTTATAAAACAATAAATATTCCAGAAATGATTTTTATTTTCTGAAAATCATTTATTTAATATTTTTAATCAATTTTTGTTATTTTTAATCATAAATAAATCATAATAAATTCATTTTTCACTATTTTTGCACCAAAATTTTATGTAAATTATTTCTATCCATTTCAAACAGAAATACGATTTTTAATTTAAAAATTCTTTAATTTTAATATTTTTAGATATTAAAGTTATATTTTGGCAAAATGGAAATAAATAGACTAAATATTCTATTTTTAAGAAAATAATTTTATAAAAATTATTTTTATACTTAAAACCTTATAATGTGACCACCTCTAATCTAAAAGTCTACAAAACGACTTTTGTTTATTTATTTATCGAATTTCTTTTATTTAATAAACAATTTAATTATTAATCAAACGAATACCTATCCCCAAATTCGAAACCCTAGAAAATATTTGTAGACTAGAAAGACTTAGACATATTTATTACCTTAATTATAGGGTAATACTTGGCATCGTTGGGCTACACTTATTCTATTTTCACGAGACATAACATTTTGCTAAGGTGAGTTTTACATAGCCCCTTTTCTATTTCACTATTTTTGGGGTGAAACATGTTACAACATTCTATATGCAATTCAACCGTAAAGTGTCTATGTGTTATTCTGTGTTGCATTATGTCTTAAACATGACTAGGGTAAGCACAATATTCTAGCATAATCATTAACATTGATCAGCCGACGATATACAATGATAGATCTATTGGACTGACAATCCTACCCGGATACGTACCTCCTACATAGGTAGCGTGGGTGATTGTTATAGCATAACATAATCGAGTGAACCATGAGCGTATGGGATGGACCACAATATTCTACTCACAAGGGTTGATTATGCACTCGATTTACCTGATAGTATGTTTTCACATATGGACTAGACTTGCCATGACACTTGAATTGTACAAGCTTTATTCGATTATCAAAACCTATGTAATTCTCACCAACTTTTGTTGACCCAAAAATATTTTCAAAATTAACATGTTTCAGGTAACAATGAAGCTGAGGCTTAAAGTATGCATGAGGAAATGTTATGAAATTATTTGAAGTTATTTGACGTTATTTGCTTTAATTGACATTTTGTATTTGGGATTTTTAGACATCATTTCATTTGGATATTTATGTTATGAATAAATTATTTAAAATTTCAATATATACCATGTGCTACTGAAACAATCATCAATACGTGACATCCCGATGTTTCCGCCATCGGTTGGGGTGTTACAACCATCGTCGTCACCACCTACCACCGTCGTTGCCATCACCCACCATCGCCGCCGCCACCCACTACCATGCTTCCGCCACACACCGCTACCAACCACCACCCACCATCCCTGCCATCCACCCACCTTCCACTGTCTCCAACACCACCGCTACTGCCACATATCACCACCCACCATCACCGCTATCGACCACCACCCACCACAACTACTCACCACCGATTTTATTCCTTCACCTTTTTATGTCTATCCAAGAACACAAAGTAATATTTTTTTTCATTCCCACATGGCAACCAAGCAAGACATGGAATGGTAATGATCCATTCCATTACCTTGTCCATTCCATTACCCCATCCAGACCCTTAGGGCCAAAGGCATTATAGCCCAGCGGCATATTAGTGGTGGGATAAGACTTAGGGACTAATAGGTCCTGGGTTCGAATCTCACAAGGGGGTTTTTCTCATAATTATGAGTTTCCTCCTGAATTGGTGACTTGGTGGTGGAATATGATCGCGTGGTAACACTGGTGGCATGATGATACTCCAGTGGTCCGTGAGTGATTCCAATTGGCCGTTCAAAAAAATTTTATCAATATTAGGGGGGACGTGGCACTACCCGTGAGTTTTTTCAACTTCACTGATTTCAACTAATCATATAGTGTCACATCATTTCACTCATTTGCTTCACTGAAATATTTTTTGGTGGCAACACTTTACTTATTATTTACCCATAATCAATGAGAGAGAGATAGAGAAAAAGAGAGAGAAATCACGGGTACCAGCCCGTTAACTAGAACCAGAATTTGGTTCACGGGACCACTACCAGCATGGGTGACGTCGGTGTTACCGTGCTGGTAGTGGGGCACCCGTGACCAATTCTGGTGGCGCCCCGCCCCCTTACAGTATAATAGTAGCCGGTTATTAATTACAAACTAGTGTTAACTATGATTTTTTTTTCAAAAAATAGTGCTATAGTGGGATTTTTTTCAAATGTATGTCATAATTCAAATTAGGAAAAGGGTGAAATCGTAATTTGAACTTGCTGGTTTGACTGACTTAGACAACGAACCTGCATAAAGTTTTGCTGACTAGGATTAACCTTTGGACGTGGCATGTATGATTGAAAAAACAACTTGAAGTTGCAGGGTTACACCAACTCTAACAAAGTACGAAGCATGCCTTCAATTGGATCATTTATCACCTCTGCCGTGTTCCTAGTACTCGCCGGCGTCAAGAATTCCGGCCACTTTCCGTCCTCCCTAATCAACAAAACCTGTAAGTTTTATACGTCTTTTGAGGACATTAAAAGCCCTACGAATAATTTCATTATCATGACCAGTATCAGTGTCAATTAAATCTAGGTTTTATTTAGGGTTTATTCATTTGGGGAAGAAGACATTGTAGGTCAATAAGCTTTAAAATAGTTTATTTTTCTAATAACAAACCATAACTGAGCTCAGATCAGATCGCTGGGGCATAATCCGCAATCTCATATTTCGTGTTTACAGTACACGAATCCAAGTTATCGTGTCACATGTTCCTATCTTCACAGTCAGCATGTTCCTTTTGTCCAAGTCCGCTAAAACCGCAACTTGAACTTGCGGTTTCATCATTTGCAAAAACTCATTTCTGACACATACCATTTGCACATATTTTCCCCACTGTAGCACTAGAAAATGAAAAGAATCGTTAACTACTAAGCCCCCACGTTGCTGGATAGGTAAAACCGTGTTACAAGCGTTTAAGGAAAGGGGGTTTAAAATAACCAAACCGATGATCAACTGGGAAATAAATGTAAAACAAAAACACTAACGTACATAAAATAGGCACCCGCCTCATTTATGAAAAAAGTATACATTTTAATGCAAACCAAAAAAAAATTACGTCGAAATGTAAATTTACTTGATTGTATACCATATGTATATGGAAATAAGCACGTAAAACTCAAGTGAATCAAAATATCATTTAATAAAGATTTTAAAAATGTAGAGCAATGGCTTAACCAACAACTAGAGATTAAACAATAATCTCTCTAGTTTATTTTGTCTATATATATTTTTTAACGGTAAACTTCAATAAAACGAGCGAGTCCTCAAATTAAGGACCACGAAAAAACCTTACAATATATACAACGAACACTTCACCCATTTTTTCCACTCAATGTTTTTTAATCTTGAGCGGTGTTTAAGCCAAGGTACGATATACACTTCACAATCGCTACAACCTCTAAAACTCTAGGCGGAGAATCATGAAAAACCTTCTTGTTAGGTTCCTTCCACAACGCCCAACAAGAGATCATAATAATACCCCGAATAATCTTCTTGCCCCACTTTGATGTCTGCACCACATCTTGAAGCTGCAACAAGTCTTCAATTGTCATCATGTCAATAAAATCAACTTTACAACATTTAAATATCGAGCTCCACATCCCAAAAGCGAACCCGCAGGCGACCATAAGATGTCTAATAGTCTCCTCATCAGCTTCACACATCGGACAAGATCTGTCTGGGATGTCTAATTGCCTCCTAACCAAAGCCAAACGGGTCGGAATACGATCTTTCTCAATCCTCCACATCAAGATATTAACTTTTATCAGAACCCACGACTCCCACCTCATGAGCTGCGTCAACTGAACATACATGTCCTTTCTTAGCCTATCTTTGACATCTGCCACTGAAAAATGTTCGCTAGTATTCATTCCTCACGTCCAGTGGTCCTTAGATCCTGAAAACCGAACCTGTGACAGTAAATACAAAAGGTCCTGCAGTTCCGAAAGAGTTTCAATAGTAGATGCGTTAATCTCCCAACTATCTTCCAACCCCATTGTATCACCTGTCACTTTCAATCTGTCCCACACGAAGCAATTTTTGTTATTTTCCAAAGCATATAATCTCGGCCACCTCTCCTCTAAAGGAACTATACCATACCAAGTGTCCTTCCAAAACCTTATAAACTCTCCATTCCCAAGATTACTTCTAATGAAATATTTGAGCCCTTGACCGTGAATCATTAGATTATCCAAGAACATAGCAATAGACTTCCAACACCCGGGGATCGCTTTCTTTATAGGGAGGAACACCCATCTCTTCCGCCCTCCATGTATACTTTCAACAACTCTCCAACACAACTTTTTAGGTCATTTTTAAATCTCCACGCCTATTTAAACAATAGAGCCATATTAACATCCAATACCTTAGAGATACCCAAACCACCATGATTTTTTGGTCTAGTGACCACATCCCATGAAACCAAATTCATACTTCTTCCGTCTCTACCCCCGACCAAAGGAACTCCCTCATCATTCTTTAAATGCATTCAATCACCGCAACCAGGGCCTTATACAATGACAAATAATACATCGGAATACTAGCAAGCACCGATTTAATTAGCATAAGCCTTCCACCTATTGAGAGCAACTTAGATTTCCAAGATTGGAGGCAGCTGCGAACCGTATCCAAAACTGACCCCCAATTTGTAATCCGTGTCATGTTTGGTCCCACTTTGATACCAAGGTATTCAAAAGGTAGAGCCCTAACTTTACATCCCACTAAGTCGGCCATTGCACCTACCGCCTCATTGTTAACATCCAACCCAAATAGAAGCAACTTATGTATATTAATCCTTAACCCCGAGCACATGTAAAACACCCAAAGCAAACGATCAGTTTTCTCAACATTATCTTTGCTCCAAACCCCCATAATCAACACATCATCAGCATATAACATATGTGAAACATTTGGGCCTTCATTAGACAATCTAATCCCTTCCAACTCACCCAACCTACATGCTTTCATAATCATACTCACCAAAGCCTCCATCACATTATGAATAGAAAAGGAGATAATGGGTCTCCTTGCCTGAGCCCCTTTTGACATTGAAACTCAAATGTGGGAAAGCCGTTAACTAACACCGCGGATTACGCCGACTGTAAAATACCCTTAACCCAAAGACACCACTTAGAAGGAAAATCCATTTGTCCTATTATGGACACCAGAAAAATCCCAACTCACATTGTCGTATGCCTTTTCAAAATCTATTGTCATGAGAAAAGCGTGTGTACCATTCTTCTTTATCCAACCAATAAGCTCGTTAAGAACTAGTGGTCCGTCCAAAATAAATCGCTCCTTAAGAAAAAGCAGTTTGGCACTCTGAAATCACATCCCAATTACCTTCTTGATTCCGCCAACAATCACTTTTGAGATGATTTTGCTAATAACCCCAACTAAGTGTATCAGTCTGTAGTCTCTCAATCCCACAGGCGTCTTAGTTTTAGCAATTAGAGTAATAAATGAAGTGCTACACTCCTTACTAATAGTTCCAAATGCATGGAAGTCTTCAAACATCTTCATATAGTCATCCTTCAAAAACCTCCAGAAATGTTTGATGAACCTAAAATTGAACCCATCTAGACCATGCGCCCTATCTGCACCACAATCAAAAGCAGCTTCCTTGATTTCTTCCTTAGAAAATGGGGCCACTAATTCTTCAATCCATTCACTCGGCACCTGTTTCAAGTTATCACAAAGTAAACCCGACCTACGAGAGTAAGCCTCATGGAAATGGTTTCTAAAGAAGCAAAAAACCTCATTTTTAACAAGGGACAGTTTAGAAACCCAAGACCCATCCACCAATAACCCCATAATCAAGTTTGCCGCCTTTCTCCCATTAATACAACGATGGAAGAAAGCGGAATTATCATCCCCCAAAGAATCCCATCTCACCAAGACTTTTGATGCGAATCTTTATTTTTAAAAAATAACAATTTTTCCACCTCTTTTTTACTCTCACCCCAAACCCACAACTCCTCCTCCTCCAATTCCCGCTCCTGCATCCTCCTCTCTAGACCCGCAATATCTTTTTCACGACCTCTTCACAACCCTCCCTTTTCAACCAGGAGTTAAACCATTTGAATGGTTTCGCTCCAAAATTAGAATCTGCCAAAGTCAACAGTAACAGACAATGATCAGACAAATCCCTCGGAAGAGCCCTTAAACATGCACCTGGCCATCTTCCAAAAAATTCCTGGTAAACCAGAATCCGGTCAATTTTACTCATCTTTATTGCCTTCCCAGTACCTGCCAAAAAAGTAAACCTATCCCCGCTCATCTTGTATTCCTGCAAGCTAACATCATTAATAAACATATTAAAATCCATGGCCGTCCCACTATTAAACTTTGAATTTTTTTCGCTCTGCCTTCCATCTGACCATATTAAAATCACCAAGCATAATCCACATTCCCACAACCCCCGACATCAAGCCCTTCAGACGGTCCCATGAGACTCTTTTTCTCGCACCTTGTGAGGCGCATAGACATTGACAACATTAATCACCGACCCATCCTCCACTAAATTCCGAGTAATAATAATGAAATTCCTATCTTCCACCGAAGACAACTTTCTGAACTTTTTCGGATTCCACAAATTAGCAATACCCCCTGATTTACCTATGAAACCGACTATATCTAACCCGAAATCCCCATTTCCCCAAATCTTAGATAAATCAAATGTCTTACTATCAGTTAACATCATTTCTTGTATCGCCAAAAAATTAACATCGTAATTCCCCACCATGCCCTTCACCCAAGGAACTTTGCCTACTGTCCCAATCCATTTAGTATTCAATGATACGAAGTTCATTTCAAACCTGATTGTAAACCTGTACCTTCCTCCGTTTCCTTGATCATTTGATCGAACCTGTCTAACTGAGCACCCATCTTGAACCCAAACTCCTAGTTTCGGACACCTCCATTTCAAAATTAATCACCTTGTCATCAATCAAACCTGCCTCAGATGAACCCTCCTCCTGTTCGATTACAAAATTCATGTCCTAGTCTTCGTATTTCTTTTGGCCATCGACCTCAGGGCCTCCCTCCTCCTAAAGGTCAGTCATCAAAACTTAGAACGAGTTAACTAAAGAAGTAGAATTTGGACCTCTGGTTTTTACCACATGATCATCCATGCCCATAATGAAAGGGTCCAACCCAAAAGGGTCATCTTCATCTTTCTTGGGCATTTTATGGGCCTCTCATTGCTGCTCAAATACTCAACGTTACTCGACTGGCCCACATCCTGGTTGATTTTGATTTTTTTCCTTTTATTTGATTTTTCCAAAAAAGACTCCATTTGACTGACATTATTCTCAGTAATAACAACATTCCTTGAATCATGCACATCATTACTACTACCTTCTCTGTCCTCCTTATTCACATTAGGCAATGGATCAACATTTATGGAAGTCATAAAAACTTTTCCATCTTTAACCTCACTACCCGATAATTCCTCCTATGCATTAATACCACCAACCAGACTAGACTCAAGGACCTTACCCGACTGATTCAGGCCACCGCCGCCACTTCCTTCGACGAACTCAGACAACCATTCTTTAGACTCGTCCATAACCAAAACCTTAAACTTCTTCCCCCTCCACCTAAGAAAGACCTCATTTTGAATGTGTTTACTGTTCCGGACCAAAACCTCGATGAAGTGGAAGGATGCATAAAACTCATTCCTCTCAACCTGAGGAGATTTGACCACCTTGCCAAAAAAGCTACCAACATCGTTCAAAACCCGATTGTCCAAGATACACAAAGGGACTCCATACACTCTTAACCATGCAATGCGTTCAAAAGCTATTGCCTGACCTTCCCATATCAACACTGATGCAAACTGTTTAGGTTTACCAAGAAGTTTGTCTTTGGTCATCACTACGTGTTCCATAGTCTTGAAGATGATCATAACCGTAACCCCTGTAACACCCCAACCGATGGCGGAAAAATCGGGATGTCACGTATTGACGATTGTTCAGTAGCTCATGGTAAATAATAAATTTCATTAATTGATTACATAAATTACATACAATTGTTCTAAAAGAATTTGTACATCAAAATGAAAAATACTAGATACACATCTTCAAGCATTAACTCTAATCTTCAAGCAAGCTATATCCTGAAACATGTTAAGTTTGAAAATATTTTGGGTCAACAAAAGTTGGTGAGAATTACATAGGTTTGAATGTTGAATAAAATTTGTACAATTCGAGTGTCATGGCAAGTCTAGTCCATATGTGAAAACAATACTACCCGGTAAATCGTGTGCATAATCAAACCTTGTGACTAGAATATTGTGGTCCATCCCATACGCATATGGTTCACTCGTTTATGTTGCGATAACAATCACCCACGCTACCTATGTAGGAGGTAACGTATCCGGGCGGGGTTGTCAGTCCAATAGATCTATCATTGTGTATCGTTGGCTTGTACGGAGTTAATGATTATGCTAGAATAATTGTGCTTACCATAGTAATGTTTAAGACATAATGCAACATAGAATAACACATAGACACTTATGATTGAATTGTAAATTGAATGTTGTAACATGTTTCACCCTAAAATAGTGAAATGGAAAAGGGGCTATGTAAAACTCACCTTAGGTGCTTAATGAGTTCGTGAGTTTTCTTGAGCGTGCAAACACTTAGTAATAATGCCTTGGAAAACTCGGAACTAGCTAGAGGAGATAATGATGGATGAAAACTTTAGTATGTGGGAGATGGGATAATAATGTTTTTTTTTATTGAATGTTATAAAGAGTTGAATGGTAGGCTATTGTATTTATAGTGTAGAAATTGGAGTTGTAATTAGGGACTACTTTGACTAGGCTAGAATTTAGGAACAACTTTGACTTGACTAGAAGACCATATTTACTAACACTTTGACTTGACTAGGAGACTACGTTTGACTTTTCAGATTTGACTAAGGGACCTTGAAAGGGTTTAAGTTTAATTGATTTTAATTAACATCACAAAACACCAAATGGTGTAGTGGTTTGTGTGGTGTGGTTAAGGTTTAGCCCGCCAGGGACTCGGGTTCGAATCCTGGCTCAGGCAAACATTTTTTTTTAACATTTTTAAATCAGAATTTTTAATAAAATCCAATTTAATATTGATTATAAGTCATTATTTAAACAAAAAAATTAATAAAATGGATGGGAAAGATAATGTAAACATGAATCGGATGAATAAACGAGGGAGTTCTATATATATATATATATATATATAAAATTGTGTGATGTTACAACCCCCCCCCCCCCTAAAAAAAATACTAGATCTTACCTTCTGACAATCCCATCTCCTTCAAAAAGTTTCTAATATTCTTCAAGACCAACAAGGATTTCACCCTGACAATAAGGACCCTACCATGCATCTCCTCAAACGCCATGATATTGTCATCAACGTTAATCAGTCTTCCATTGGAGGCACATGTTCCTTCGTGATATTAGTCGTATTACCCATCCCTGGTTGCTTTTTCTGTTGGAAACCTTTATGCTCCTTGAATGGCACTCGAGCAATAACCTCTCCATTCTCCAATACAAATCTAGCGACATTAAACTTCAACCGAAAATCCCCCATACGAATAGACGATAGCTTCTTCTCCATCTCTCCTCGGTCCTTAACATCCACGAAGGACACAAATCCAAACCTTTTACCTTCCCTATCCTGTATTTTTTTTTTGCAATGTAAATATCGAAGATCGTACCAAAACTCCGAATAAATGAAGCCAAATCCGAGCTGCTGCATAGATCAGGAAGATTGGACATGTAAACTTAGTAATTCTTGCCTGCATCTCCACCGGAATAGGTTTTCGGCGAGTTCCCATATTTCCTTAAATCTTATAAAGTGTGCAATACAGAAATAAAAAAGTACGATTTTTTTGTCCATTTGTAATACAGAAATTAAAAATTACGATTTATTCGTATCACACTTTATAGCTATAGTATAGCTATAAAATATGTTACTATATATATACACACGAAATCCATGTTCTCATAAAAAAATGTTTAAACTATCACCCCAATGCTTATATGATATTTATCATAAATTTATTTCTTATCCTTTTATGTATATATTTTTGCATAGTATAATATATTTGTCGATTAGTTTTGACTGTATATAATGGAAAACATAATAACAATGGTGTACCTAATAGATTGGTGAGACCTGAGACTGATGTTGTAAGCGTATTGGAAGACGACATCCTTGTCAGTGTGATCGGGTTCCCTTTAGTGTGTATACTAATGATGGCTATCTATCTCAAACGAGATCGTATGAGAGAGAGGTGAGACAGCAGTTTATTGGTGAGTTATGGTGTTATATCATTCCAACATAATACCTCTAGTGTTCTCTCTATTTATACACACAGGGGACACCCTAATTAGGTTTAGTAAGGGTAATTCCGTCCATCAAGGAAATACCTATTATAAACTTAGGGATATAAAGATAATTGACCAATATTAGATAAATGGTTATAATGGCTATAGATAAATATACCAACATAATGTATATTTATTCTAACATTCTCCCACTTAGCCGAGTATTCATTTATTATGAGTATTACGTAAGTCTCCGGAGAATAATACTCATTTTAGTTCTAAACCCAAACTGTAGCAGAGAAATACAGTCGTTAAGTCGATATTCAACTTAGGACCCCCATTAATCATACTACAATTCAAATTTAGAACTTAACGTTAGGGTCAATTTAAGTTAATGCCCTTAATTGTTGAATCGTTATATTATTGTCTTTATGTCATTATGTCAGCTTAATTATAGAGTCCTCGGTACATTTGTTTTCTGGATGTGGGTTTTCTTTTGGTGTTTGGTGCGCCATTGGGGCTTGGTGTAAAATCAATTCTATGTTCGCTTTTCAAGTGAGAGACTTTTTGGACATGGCTAAATATGCGACATAAGACAAAAGAGGAAGAAAACTTATTCAAAGCATCATCATTACCACTATGTGGGTCTTATGGGATGTCCAAAATAAAAAAAATTCAAGCATAAGGATCCGAAGGTTTATGAGGTGGTTGCCAATGTTAAGTCTATGTCGTATTTTTGGATTAAGAATGGAGTTCGTTTAAAGATATTGTATGGAAACATTGGGTTAACAATCCATTGTATATGCTGTAAGTGTTTGAGTGCCGGTCCTTGTTTTGAGGACCCGGTCGTTGTTAATGAAGTTCATAGTTCAAAAAAAAAAAAAATATGCCAGCTTAACATACTAATAAACAAACAAATAAAAATGACGAAAAATTAATCATTAGTTATTCATCGTACGATGTGCAGTTGTACATTGTCATTAGTAAAACATTTTTCTCTTATTTGGCCCTTAGTGAGACTTATGGGTAATATACCTTTAGTTATTGGATCCATAAGCATATAATGAATGCATTGATACAAAATTCTAATTTCCTCTACTTGTTCTTAAAATAAGCGAACAATAATTTCGTATCGAACTCTAATGTAGCTCCTCTCAAACTGTTACTGTTCGAAAATTAGGGCATCTGACTTTATCACAATAAGTCTTCAACATAGAATTTACATGGTGTTAATAAGCTATGAGTCAACTGATAAATTTACCAACAACATGTAATGACCATTCTGTTGCGATCAGCAACACATTATGTCATGATAACATAGGTTGTTGTTAACAGTTCCCTACGACTCCTCCATGAGATAGTTATGTCTGTTGACGTTATAATATACCCCGAAATTGACACTTGATTTCCTTTGAATATAACAAAGTTAGAATAAGACTGGTCAATTACTTTAAGCTTTCACTTCTTCTTTAGATTATAGTCTCTTGTTTTCTTAAAGATATTGTAATGTTCCGTTAGATGTTTTTCAATAATATAGACAAGTCTAGTGTTAAGCAATACGAACAATATCATAAACAAGCATAGACTTAAATTAACATAAGACTTCTAATTGATGAAGCATATGGTAATAATCTCAATTTATCCTATTATCCTCTAAAAGAGAGCAATGTTGTATGTTACATATGTAAGGACCCGCTTAGAGTAAAACTTATAGTATGAAACTAATATCCCGTTGGGTCTATCTTGGTATATTTTGATTCCTATCATGTAAGAGGAATCCTAGATATTCATCATGTCAAAATATGCATGAATAATGCTTTGACTTTAGGTAACATATACTTGTCAAAAGAAACGTCATCTATGTAAGGACAAGTTTTCATTAGTTGCTCCCACTCATCTTGAGGTAGGTTCTTTAATCTACTTAGTTCTTGATGAAGAGAATTTCATTATGATTCCAACACATTTTATGCTTGCATCAACCCATACATGGATCTTATTGACTTACAGACTAAATGTTCTGGACCTTCAGTTTAGAACTTTCAGGTTGTTTAATGAACATGTAGGTCATTGTTATGTAAAGTTGTATTAATGTCCATCTAATGTTGCTCCACATAATAAGTTTTAGCGATGCGTGTGTACGAGAACATTTCATATATTTTATACTTGATGTCCCTTATCGTCCAGATTTCATAAGAAATTTTAAGGACATACTTAGAAGGAATCTTATTAGGTGTATATGTGAATTGATTTATTTAATACTTTGGTCGGTAGAAAACAGATTAGATACAATCATATATTTATCTAAGCTCCACTAATGTCAATTAATTATGACTTTGATGGAAACTCATTTATTTCTTTCGCCATTAAATGTTTAGGGCGTTTAACACATGCTTTAAAGTCAATGAGAATGAGATTTGATAGCCAAGCATCCTTTAGTGACCTGGTCATTTCTCATGAAAGTTTGGTCTTAGTGGATGAATTGCATGGGTCTCATTTTTTCTTTGTTGAATTCTCATTTTCATGATAACAAAGTTGTGAAAAGGTTATTGGATCATCTAGTTTTATTTCGTAAGGTTTCTATCCAGATAGTGATAACAAACAATATGAGATTTTAACTTAATAGTGGCTTTGGTTTGGTGATTAAAATCTTGTAACTGTCAAAAAAAAAATTATAGCTTTTTGTATTGATACTAAATTCTGAGTAATCTCAAGAATATTGTAATATATCATAAAGCTTCAATACTAAGATCAGTTATTAATGGTTAATAGACCCTTAGTTTTGCCACTAACTATCATCTTAAGTATTTGTTGAATTCTGGTAAGCAAACATATAAAACTAGACTCAACCATCATATGTTAATTGAAATTCATTAGCATTTGTGGAGTTAAATATCCTTAATTAGGCACTACATATCTTAGCTATCTGTTCTCTTTACTTATGCATATTCTTAATGGCACAGTTTTGTTTAGTAAGACTTTCCCTTTGCAGAAACTTATAACTGAAAGTAGTACTTGTGTTTTGTTTCCAGACCTTAGAATTATCCTCTCTATGGTAATTATTATTCCTCTTTTAGGTTTAATGGTAGTAATGTGAATAACATCAACTTTTCTAGTTTAATGTGTTCCTTTTCTTGTACGTAATTCGCTATCAACACACTCATTTTACTTTGATATTTCCGAGTGTTATAGTTGATTCATAATGCATCTAATTATAATGCTGGAAAAGTTATAATGCACTAGAAATTTTATTGATTTCCATGTATAAGCCCTTAGATTTAGGGCTGGCATAACAGGTTACACGAACCTGTTAAGACACGAACCTGTTAAGACACGAACACGAAACATGTAAACACGAACACGACACGAAATCTAATCGTGTCATTTTTTTCAAACACGAACACGAACCTGTGTATAACAGGTTAACACCATAAGACACGACAAGACACGATAAGGAACACCTAGTAAAATAAGTTAACACGACAAGACACGACAAGACACGATAAGACACAATAAGACACGACAAGGCATGATAAGAAACACGATAAGACCTGTTAAGACATGTACACGATAAGACACGAACACGAAACATGTAAACACGAACACGACACGAAAATAAACAGGTCTTAACGTGTCGACCTGTTATAGACACGAAACCTGTTAAGGCCAAACACGAAACCTGTTAAGGCCAAACACAAAACCTTTTAAAATCGTGTAGGTTCGTGTCAGGTTATCGTGTCCGTGTCTAAGTTAGATTTATGGGTTATGTCATTCAATATTAAGTTGTATTCACAGATACTATTTAACCATAAAGTTAGATTTATTTATTTATTGCATGCTTCTTAGGAATTTCTTATATTCTATTATTTCCATAGATAATTCATTAGTCTTAAGAATTTTATAATGTATTATAGCTCACTTGTTAGGAATCAGTAAAAGAGTTCTTGATTACCATAAGAGACATTTTGTGTATGCCACTTTCTTATGCTCAATGTTATTCTGTAATACTTTATCGGATAGAGCGTAGGAATATCATGTCTTAAGAGGTAATTAATAAGAAAAAAGTTTAAGAAAACTCTTCTTAGTTTTGGTAATTAGAATGGATCACTCAGTTGAGATAAAAATTTATAAAAGAATGTGAGATTACTTTCGAGTTATGGGAATTGACGTAAGGCAGACTTAGATTATGATCATTATATTAATGAAGAATCATTAATTGTGAGGATCAATTTTGTAATGAGGATGTGATAATATAATAACACCAACATAAGCCACTTAAATAACATGCTCTAGCTTTGGCTATACGCTATTTATTTAAGTATTATTTTGCAAACAGTGAATGTAACACATCACCTTTTGCCAGAAGTGAGACTTTCAAAGTTTTAATGCAAGACACTTAGTTCACCAACATAATCTGTATCAATCACCTTTGGGCAGAAATGATACCTTATGAAAGTTATGTGAACCAAGCTACAATGCTTAACAAGACTTTAAATAACGTGCTAATGCGTGACACATCACCTTTGGGCAGAAATGACACATAAAATGTTATTTCGAGTTAAGCAAGGTTTTTGAAAAGTAATGTTTTGAATAAACTTGATACATCAGGTTTTATCAAAACTCCAAATTTATTAGAGTTCCTGGAAACTAATGGGTTCTCAATGAACAAATAGGTTCTCGATAATCTTATGAGTTCCCTGAAAATTAGTGACTTCTCGAAAAATTTATGAGTTCCCGGAAAAATATCGAGTTCTCGAATTAATCTTACGGGTTCTTGAAAAGTAATGAGTTCTCAAAAATAATGAGTTCTCGAATAATAATGAGTTCTTAAATACATAAGGAGTTCTCGAATAACATAAGGAGTTCTCGAATACATAATGGGTTCTCGAAGATATAGTGAGTTCTCGAATACATAATGGGTTCTTGAAAATATAGTGAGTTTTCGAATACATAATGAGTTCTCGAAGACATAATGAGTTATCGAATAAAAGAGTTAGTTATCGGTCCTATTATTGTTCTCACAATAATTGATGGGTTCTCAAATACAAAAGGAGTTCCTGGAACATTATGGTTTTTGAATGGTTTGAGGATTGTTTTCGAATCTGGCTTATGTTCTCGGATTCCTTAATGGATCTCAGATTAGGTAGTGAGTTTTCGGGGTTTTTTCCTCTCTCTTAATGGTTCTCAATTTTTATGTTGGTTTTCGGATAGATAAAGGTTCCCGGTAAAGTCATAATGGGTTCTCGAATAATATTATGGTTCTCGAATAAATGCCCATAACCGAGAACTCCTTTCCCGTGAACCTGATCGAAATCCTTAAAAAACCGAGAACCTAAGAAACCGAAAACTTCATCCGGAAACTAACTAATAAATCTGAGATCGTAAAATTCGTTAATATTATCCAAATAAACCAAAAACCTTATTTAATTTTCGAAAACTAGAACCGATAAGAATGATTCAAAAACTTTAGGGATTTATTATATCTATTTCCGATTTAAATGACTATCTCCACAAGATTTCCTAAGATTTCGAAATCTTCCATTAATCATAATTGATTTAAAAAAAATATTCATTGGAGATAAAGTTATGTCCTAAATTATCGGAAACAAAATTTTAATCCAATTTTGAACCAAAACATAATATATTTTCGGTTTTCTTTATGATATTCATGATGAACATCAACCGAAAATTTTCATGAACATTATAATATTAACCTTAATCTGGAATCGAAATATGATAACATTAAGATTTATTACAGATTTCAAAAATAATCATAAACCTATTACCACAATCTCAAAACTAATAGATTATGAACATGGTTTTTAATAAAACTTAAACCGTAAAACTGATAATCATAAGCCAAAAATTTTAGAATCGGTAAACACCATTAATCGGGTTTTAACATAATTGTTTTCGGATTTTAATTCTAGATCTAATGGAAAACAATCAAAACTGATTGAGCAACATTGCTCTGATACCACATGTTGATCAGTTTTGACTGTATGTAATAGAAAACATAATAATAATAATAATAATAATAATAATAATAATAATAATAATAATAATAATAATAATAATAATAATAATAATAATAGTGTACCTGATAGATTGGTGAGACCCAAGACTGATGCTATAAACATGTTGGAAGACGACATCCTTGTCAGTGTGATCGGGTTCCCTTTAGTGTGTATACTAATGATCGCTAACGATCTCAAACAAGATCGTATGAGAGAGAGGCGAGACGACGGTTTATTGGTGAGTTATGGTGTTATATCAGTCCAGCATAATACCTCTAGTAATCTCTTTATTTATACACACAGATGACACCCTAATTAGGTTTAGTAAGGGTAATCCGTCCATCAAGAAAATACTTATTATAAATTTAAGAATATAAAGATAATTGACCAATATTATATAAATGATAATAATGGCTATAGATAAATATACCAATATAATGTATATTTATTCCAAGAATATTTGTTTCTTGTAATTACATTTTAATACGTAAAACTAATCTAAAATTAAATTTGTTTAACCTACAATTTATTTTTATTGATAACTGGTTATATTAAGACATATGTTACGTTAATTCTTTTTTTTTTTTGAACGGGCATACGGTACGTTATTTTACTATCTAAATTTTCGTACAACCATGTTTATTTTTATATAGTGAAGTTACATTAAATTGATTTTGCTTTTGCTTTTATCATATATTAAAAGTTGATCGTCTTTAATCTTTATTACACAAATAAAATTATACATAATAATTGTCTTATTAAGTTAATTTTATTTATAAACTTATCCAACTATGCAAAGAAACGTTTTGTACACGGGATACTATGCACATGACGCCAACCATTGAAAAAACAATAAATAAAGTACTACGGCACTTTCCAAGCAATTTCCCAAACTATTGAAGCAAACAAAAAAACCTTTCGTTCAAACCTAACCTTCAAATATCAATGTCAATAAATAAGTGATTGAAATTAACATACAAAAATATGGTAGACTTATAGTTAAGAGAAAGTATAATATAGTGTAGGAAGCAATTAGAACTTGCCACTTGTCGATTTAACTTAACCATAGTTAAACCACGATTAAACCTATTTTCTTCTTCCCTGATCTAAACTTTCAGAACATAAACCTAATCCATTCTCCTTTGAATCAAACGTTTATTCTAACTTCATCGATCGAGATCTGACCATGTCACACCCTCAAATTCCACGTGCGGGGTTTTACCGCGAGGCGCGTGACACACCAGGATCTCAGTCAACGATCACAATAAACATACAACAAACATGCATTCATATATAGTTTTGAAACCAAAATATCATGCTTTGAGCCGTAAACCAGCAGCGGAAGCATTTCTTGTTTACAACCAAAAGACATATCATTGTTTACAAAACATTGTTTAATATGCTTCAAAATATTAGACGCTGTACATGACTCCGTGCGCCTAGCCCATTGACTGCTACCTTAGCGACTTGAGAAAACAAGCAAAAAATGTCAACATATAATGCTGGTGAGTTCACAGGTTTTCTTTTATATAGTGTTGTTATAAGTTCGGTAAGATCATATCCGTTACTACTATGTTATGAGAACGTTAGCTAGACGTTAAGTGTTGCTACTACTGCGGTTGGGAATCCATTACTAAACCGGTATAAGTGTTGAAGCCAGCCTAGACGGACGGGATTACCGATACCTCGGTAACCCCCAAAGTGTTAGAGACAATATGCACCCGCCCGGCTCCTAGCCGTCGGGTGGGGTTTGTAAGGCCCAATAGATCTATCCACATTTCCCCCGTTGTGCATCCCCGCACATTCATGGTTCCCCCCTGGGACTTTCCGTAAAAGCCGCATAGTACGTGAAGTAACCATAAGCAAAACGGTAAAAGTGGGGTTGTGACACTCACCTCGGTTTGCGTTACTTGAAAACAGTTAAGTAATTATGCTATGATAGCCCCAAATAGCGGCGGCCTATCATAAGATGTGTATAAGTATCTGGACTAATAACCCGTGGGTTAACTAGTCCCCGAATGTCCAGACCATGAGCATAAACGTTTGAAAACACCTTTGACTGTTAAACCGACCGTGCCAGACAAGACCTGTCATCCCATTGGTGACCCGACATCCCACGTGTTAGGTAAATACAAGACATCATGCATCACATGCAATTAAACATTCAATACGCGCAATAGTTCACCTAGTCTAGCATAATGTCCAATTGACGCATAAACAGGTCCGAACACGTGTTACTAAGTCATTGGGTGTATCCCGGGGTTCCTATCATGTTCCTAGGCGTCAAATCATGTTTCGGGATGCCAAAATGCGTTTATGACAGCAGTACACGCGATTAGGAAACTTTCATGCGATTAGGAAAAGTCAACTAGTGAGTAGGAGGAGGATTAGGCGAGTAGGGCTCCTATTCGCATGAAGTATCAGGCGAGTAGGCTGTACTCGCCTGATGCTTCAGGCGAGTAGGCTCCTATTCGCCCCAAGCCTGCTGGTGCGCGTTTTCGCGCGTTAAACCATCCAAATCAGATCCGAAACATGTAAAAACACCCAATATCATAACTAAAATATTAGCCAACCCTTTCCAAGCAAAAACCCCCCAATTTATCTCTGCTCTAACGGGCTCGGTGCGATTATTTCCAAAAATGGCAAAATACTAGGTTTAATTAACTATGAAATCTTTCCTTAAGTAGTAAAGATCAGATTACACCTCCTACAACTTGCAATCCATCATCTCTATGTTATAGCATCATCCTAGCATGATTTCTAACCATAAACAAGCAATGAATCATATCATAACATCCTATTTCTTCAAGAATCATCCAAATGGGTCAAAATGCATACTTGCATCTAAACACTATAACAAGAGCTTAAACTCATAGATAATCATCCTAACAACACCTACACATCAGAAGTACATCAAATTCATGGAAACATTCATGTTATAATCACCAAAAATCATCATATGCATCAATACTTCACATATAGCAAGTATTATGGTGTAGACTTGTTTTAGAACTCCTTTCCAAGGTTTTTAAAGACTCATTATTATCAAAACAAGGTCTGGACTTTTGGGGAACCAAGACAATAACATTATAAAGGTGTAGGATGAAGAACACACATTGGATTTTATCAAAGAAAGGTGTATAAGCTTGGAGATGGTGTGTTTTGAGGCAAAACAAGTTCCAGAGGTGTTTCAAGGTGTGTGGGAGGCTTAGGATCAGTTAGGGTTGCACAAATGGTGTTTGGGAAGTCAAGGGTTCTATTTATAGGTGTTTTGACTCGTGCACAGCAGTATATGCGAGTAGGAGAGTGGTTCAGGCGAGTAGGGCCCTATTCGCCATCAGGCTCTCCCTACTCGCATCAAAAAGTGGCGATTAGGAGCTCCCCAGGCTCCTAATCGCCTATAAGGTCCTGGAACTGATTTTTGGCGCGTTAAACACTATTTTAACACATATAAACACGTATTCACATACCGACAAGTCACATAATGATTACAAACACATAATGCACGATAACTAACACATTTACATCCGTTCACCAATTCCCGGGACTCGAGACTTGCGTGTGTGCGTTAAACCTGGCGATTCCACGAATCACCAATCCTTGTACACATGGTTATGGACCGACTCCCGATGATCCCGCAGATCATCGTACGACTCCCGATGATTCCCAGAATCATCGTACCGACTCGACTGACCCCGTTGAGTACGTAATATGCACGACTCGCTAAGGTAGACTTACTAGTTTAGTCACTGTTACTAACCTGAGTTTGCCGGGTGTCACAGACCACCACCACCACCACCACCACCACCACCACCACCACCATCTTCATCATCATCATCATCATCACCTACCGCCGATGGCAACACACTAAGAAATGGTCTCGCGGATTTTATAGATTATTATAATGCTGAAAATGATCCAGAAACCAAAGCTGCTATGAAGGATATCGGTAAGGACTTGGACAGATGGATTACCGAGAAAGAGATACAAGATGCTGCTGATGTTAGGGATAAGGTTCCTGAAAAAGGGAAGAAGTTCATTGCTGAAAAAATCAATAAGTTGAAGAGGGAAGTGGTTAGGGAATGTGCTTTTAAAATTTGTAAAAGGTGCGTTTAAAATTTTTTTAATGAGTGCGTCCAAATTTTCAATAAGTGCGTCCAAATTTTCAATGAGTACTTCCAAACTTTTTAATGAGTGCGTCCAAATTTTTAATGAGTGCTTCCAAATTTTCAATGAGTGCTTCCAAACTTTTTAATGAGTGCATCTAAAATTTCAGTGAGTGCTTCCAAACTTTTTAATGAGTGCTTCTAAATTTTCAATGAGTGCTTCCAAGCTTTTTAATGAGTGCTTCTAAATTTTCAATGAATGCTTCCAAACTTTTTAATCAGTGCGTCCAAATTTTCAATGAGTGCTTCCAAATTTTTAATGAGTGCTTCTAAATTTTCAATGCGTGACTCCAAACTTTTTAATGCGTGCTTCTAAATTTTTAATGAGTGCTTCCAAACATTTTAATGAGTGCTTCTAAATTTTCAAGGAGTGCTTCCAAACTTTTTAATGAGTGCTTCTAAATTTTCAATGAGTGATTCCAAACTTTTTAATGAGTGCGTTTAAATTTTGTATGTGTGTTTAAATTTTGTACAATGAGTGCTTTTAATTTTTGTTAGTGCGTTTACAAGGCTCCGTTTTCACCAACTTCATCTTCTTCGTCTGCAACTTTTTTTAACCTAATTTTTGTGTTTAATCATATTATTGAAACAAAATCGAAAGTATTTGACAACTATTATGAGCGTTTATTCATAATTATATGTTTTTTCGTATGATTAAATCGTCACAGTGTAAATCTCTGTTTTTCTAATTTTTTTGTTTTCGTTCATTTGTAATCAAATGTTTTTTTTGTTATTTTGATTGTGTAATCATTCAGATTGGTTTAATCGATTTCAATTGTTGAAAATTTTTGTTTTCGATTGATTTTGTTATTACGATTTGAAAAAAAAAATTAGACGGTTTTTCATAATTTACCCTTGATTAGTTTGACCCAAGTATAATTAGGGTTTTTAATCTGCATCCAGCCATCTTGTTAATGTAATGGCTGAGATTGCTTCTTACGCTTTTTATGTTAAGAAGCTTTGTACCTTATTAAATAGGATAACATTTTAATTTTTTTATTCTTAGAAGCTAAACCGAATATTTGCTTTCATTTAATGGAATATCTATCTATACTATTATATAATGCATCCTAGATGGACAAGAAGGTAATTTCACAAACATTTTAAGATGGCATATCAAGAGACTCTTCACAAAAGTATAATCTTTGGTCATTTTTTCCATTTATGCCCTTATGTACAATATGTAATGTGAGAATCCGGTAAAATACCGAATCCAAGGATCGATTAAGCGAAAACAACTCGGTTTCAGATGGGAGATTCGAGACGAGACTGAAACATACGATAACAAAGTCATCACAGATTCGTATTAATTCACAAACGGTTACAGACATTGTCATCAGTAGGATAAACATCTATCTCGAGGCCGGGGGAGGTCGAGCATGACCTCCCCCTTGAGAGCATTCAAATCATAAACTCAAATCTACAAATGAAAACCAACATATGAGATTGCTATTTATAGTCCAACACCAAATTCCACCTTCGCCCCTTTGTAAAGGTCGAATGTGGACCAAAGTTCACCTTCGCCCCATTGAATAAGTCGAATGTGGGATGTTTCCACATTCGCCCTTTACCTTGGGTCGAACCTGAACTTTGTGTATTGTCCTATATCTTTACAGATGCATCAGACCCATAAAATGCCCTTATGGATCACCACAATCTCATGTAATACAATACAAGACTCAACCCTAGTCTATTCGACAGTGACGTCCACAGAAAGTGCATCAACATAATGCCCATTGTATATGTGTACTACACACTTTTTATTCTCCCACATGTAACCCCTTTCATAAATTTCATTAAACCACAATTTAAAACCCACTAGCTTGTCCTTTTAAGGAACTTGACACAAATTTATATCAAAACATAATTAATCAATTTCTATTAATAACTTCAGTTATGTTTTAATGTATTAGTATATATGTTACAAGCTCTAATATTTTGTTTATTTATGTTTTAGTTTTCACAAAAAGAAACAAACATGTTATGTACGTGATACCATCAATGTGTGTTGTTTTAATTATTATATGATGTTAATAGATTATCGATATGACGAGTGTAAAATAATTTTGATGATGTTTAAATCACTTCCCATTAATACAAGTAAAAAGAGGTAAATTAATTACTTAAAATTAGTGAGTATTAGAATTTAACATTTTTAAGATAAACGTTTTCTTAAAACAAATGACAGTTGATAAGTTGGTAGCACCAACCTAAGTGCACAAGCACATGCTGCATCCTCCCTCCAACAGGCTTAAGATGCGTCTTTAGAGATTCTTTAAGACGCCCGTTTTTGGTTACAGCTCATAAAGCTTTAATTCCTGATTTAATGGGCAATTAAAGGTGATTAATTTAACAAAGCACTGTCGATTACGTTGATGGTTTCTTTTCTTTGAACAATATATTCTTTATATATAGACTCAACTCTCAAGAATTGAACAACCTCTGTGCTACAAATTGAACAGCTTCAAGAATCGATTGGATGAAGATATCAGGTCCCCTTTTCCTCCCTCTAATTTGGTATCCATTTTGTTTGATTTTTTATGATGTTATTTAATTTTAATTGCTCTGGAACTCCTTTGGATCTTCATGTTTAAATGCTATATGTTAGGGTGTTTTACAAGGTTTTGTGCATGGTGTTGCTGTATAAATATAATTTCTATGTTGTAGTGTTTAAAAGCTTAAGGTTTGATAAATGCACACCAGTTGCTTGATGGAATGCTTAAACCAAACTGAGAGATTTGGTGTCATGGAACTCGATGGTTGATGGGTATGTGAAGGTTGGTGATATGGGGTTGGCTCATGGGTTGTTTGATAAGATAAATGAAAGGAATGTGGTGTCGTGGAATGTGTTGATGAAGGGGTATTTGGATGGGAAGAGTCCGGGGAATGTGTTGAAGTTGTTTAGGAGGATGGGTGGTGAGTGGAATGATACGACGGTTGTTTGTGTGGTTACAGCTTGTGGGAGGTCGTGTAGGTTGAAAGAGGGGAGGTTTATTCATGGAGCGATGATTCGGATGTCGGTGAATGTGAGTTTGATTATTGGCACGGCTTTAATCCATATGTATTGTAAGTGTGGAAGACCGGATGTTGGTCAGGTTATTTTTGATAGAATGTCGGTTAGGAATTCAGTGTGTTGGAATGCGATGATTTCGGGGTAGTCGATACATGGGGACCCAAAACATGGGCTTAGGCTATTTGAAAACATTAATGTAATAATCAACATCTAAACTTTTGTAGTGTTTATGAATGTTTTGTAGGTGGACTATATTCTTGGAGACAACCCAATAGCAACAAGTTATATGGTTGGTTATGGGAAAAACTACCCGCGACAAGTACATCATAGAGGTTCATCGATTGTGTTGATTAAAGTTAATCACTTAATCCTTCATTTGTGCTACATGATATAGTTGAAAAGCAAGCGAACAAATCCTTCTAACCATGCTATTGTTGGTGGGCCGGATGCATACGACAATTTTGCTGATTAAAGAGACAACTATCAGCAGACTGAGCCTGCTACATATAACATTGCACCTCCTCTTGGAGTATTGGCTAGACTGCATGTTGGTCATAATGGTTATAACTAGCTTCTTCCTGGTACATTATTAGTTTAATATAATTTTGTTTTAATTGACATGTTTCTTAATGTTTTCAATCTTTTCTTAATCTTATAGTTATCTTGTTTTGCAGTTGAAATCCCTCGTGCTAATAGAGACCCGACCATTTGACTTTTTACCCAATATCCATTTCATTTACGTTAATAAAAAATGAAAATGGTGAAGAAATTGCGTAGGGTGTTTCTAATGACTTGAATCGTGTACAAAAATACTTATTTATAATCTCATCTATTACTTGCGTTGTGATCTTCCCTTTCCTTATTATCACATATGCCGAATACTACACACAACCACACTTCCACAACCAAATTTCGGTTAATGGTTAAGGTTTACTCACCCCTACAACATAGTATGTATCCTCGGTCTCTCTTTCTAACATAGCACAACCACAATCTGACAACCAAATCAAAACACCCGCAACTTAGATAACCCCGCTGCAACGCGTGGGTTCCGGCTAGTATGTATATAAACAGCCAAAGGTGGCTACAATAGTAATTTCTATGATTTTTAAGATGGCATATGAAGAGTTCTTTGCTTCATATCCAAGATGTCATGAAAATTCTTTCGATACTACCCCTATTTGCAAAAGCAACTTGTACATTTTTTGTGATATTGAATCCAATGGTTGAATAAACCCATTGAATTTGAATGACACTATGTTTGACATTATAAGGTTAAATATATTGTTTTCAACATCTAAACTAACGGTATTTCTTTTATCAATACCATAATGTGGACACTGGTTTCTGAAGTTAAAAGATTGGTATAATTTTCATGGTTCAAGTTTAAAAATCTTATATATGCTTGACTTAAAAATCAAAACATAAAGCAACTTTTGACAACTCCTATTTGCTATGAAAATGAAAACATTAAAAAATATAATTTACTAAACATATATATTCTTTACAAAGTGTTTGATAAAAAATGGAAATCATATATGTCAATAATTCGTAAAAAAATACCATGATGATATGTTTTTTAATTGTGTTTGATTCATCAAGTGGGTTGCTGGTCTATTCAAGGTTTGCAAGCTATATATAGAATGACTATGTGTTTGGTTTTTGATATGATCACCCGGGATGATACCGGTTAAAAGACGTTAGCTATAAAATTTGATGGTTGTTAGAAACAAGAACGGACATGATTATTTGCATGTGTCATGTTATAAATTGTCGTTGCCGCAACATTGTACGGGTTTTCTACGGAATGAAAACTTCTATGTCTATTTTTTAATGGAATAAATTGTTAAAAACATGGAATGGGTTGTGCTTCATAATAGGAATCATAATTGACTCTGCTGTAAGTTGAGACACCCGCCGCAACACGCGGGTATTTCCACCAGTAATTCATCAATGACTCAGAATTTAGATTGTTTATTATTGTTAGAAAAATATTAAAATTGGTAATCTAGAAGCTGCGCGCAACTTTATATATATAATGTTTAACTACATTTTGACACAAATAATTATCCCTAATTACTTTGTCAGCGTTCAGCTATGTTAGAGTTTCTTAGAGTGAATCAAACGTCTCCAAAAACAGAGCTAACATAAATAAGACATCAATTCTTAAATTTTTGTGTTTGAAAGTTTACTAGAGGGAAAATGAGAATAAGAAGAGGAATAGAAAGAAATTGTTCCATTTAAGACAGAGGTAAACCATAGAGTAGTATATAAATAAGAGTCTTATTAGGATAGGGGAAGGTTCAATTGAGAACTCATAGTTAGGGAGAGAACTCGAGAACTCCTACTTAAATTAAAAAAAAATCATAACTCAAAATTTAAGTCAAAAACCAAAAATCTGGTTCGGAGCTTCTCTTTCCCACGTCATCCCGGTTCAGAAAAAAAAATAAAAAAAATAAAAATAAATAAAAAAAATAAAAAATAGGCGACTTCTAATGCACCTGTGTAGTAAATGTCCGGTTAGCTTTAGGGTTTAGTTTTTTGGTTTAGTTTAGCTTTTAGGGTTAGTTTTTTTTTAGTTTAGTTTGTAAGGTTTAGGTTTTTGGGGGTGGGGTGGGGGTGGGTAGGGTGGGTTTAGGTTTTTGGGTAGGGGGTTAGGTTTTTTGGTAGGGGTTAGGTTTTTGGTTGTGACGGGTGGGGCTTAGGTTTTTGGTAGGCGGTGGGTGGGGTGGGTTTAGGTTTTTGGGTGGGGGGTGGATGGGTGGTTTAGGTTTTTGGGTAAGCGATTTAGGTTTTTTAGTGAGGGTGGGGGTGGGGGTGGGGGTGGGTGGGGTGGAATTAGGTTTTTGGGTGGGGGTAAGTTGGGGTAGGTGGTTTAGGCTTTTTGGTTATACTACACATGTGCAGTAGCGTTTTTTAGGTGTGTTTTTATTTATTTATTTTTTTTATTTTTTTTCCGAACGGGTATGACGTGGGAAAGAGAAGCTCCGAACTAGTTTTCTATTTTTTTATTATATTTTTTTGTATTTAATTAGGAGTTCTCGAGTTCTCTCAATAAAATGAGTTCTCTATTGAACCATCCCCTATTAGGATATTGTTAAACTATGGCACAACAAACAAGTGGGGATGCGACTAGGGATGAGGAAATGATACCAGCTACTACTGGTATTGAATCATTTTCGGTGCAAGTACTGATACCCCATTTTCTTGTTTTCGATACCGGTACTATCGTTACGGTACCGGTATATACTTATTTTTACATGGGAATATTGGCACCAGTACCTATTTTTAGGGAATTTTTCATTTTTAGGGATTTTCGATACCGGTTTAATACGGTATGGTATCTAACTAGCTATACCATGTTCATCTCTAGATGCAACCTCACCCACCCACGAGTATTGTGACTGGGCAAGTGATCTGGCATTTGGTAGTGCACCTTTGACAGCCCAATTGCTACTAATCACGTAGTAAGAAATTCCTATTACTGAATACGACAGAGAAGTTGCTACTACCAAGTTCCCACTGATGGCTTGTGTTACGACTCGTTTTGACACCACCAAGTCCACATGGTGTTGATTGGGATCATGTTGAGCGTTCGGTTACTCACGGTGCGGGGTAACAGGAACATGATAGGTAACATATCTTTATAGGCGTTAACTTGCATGGATAGTAACAAATACATAATATCCATCCATTTCAAATTTTACCTCAACAATCACAGTGTCTGATTAATATGTCTATTGCAGGCATAATAATCAACACTTTATCAAAAGAAAATATATATCTGCTAGTGGGAAATCCGCGCATTGCGACAGGACCGCTAAATCGAACCAAAAATAAGTGAAGAAACATTGACTCAAACACATGTATGGAGGCGAGTTAACTCGCCATATTAAAAATATGTTCAAAATTATGTTAGAAAAAACTAAATAAGTCAAAACTGTAACATAACTACATAAAAACAAAATAAAAAAAACTAAAAAAAAATTTTCATGACTTGTTCGTCTATGCTTAGATAAATTGTATAGAGTGAATTATCATTTGAGTCCCTTAGGGATGGCAACGGGTCGGGTATGGGTCGGGTTTGACTAATACCATACCCATATCCGGTTATAAAATCTCATACCATACCCGTCCCATTACCCGTCGGGTTTTTATCGGGTATTACCCGTCGGGTATAGAGCATACCCGCAGGTATCGGGTATACCCGTTGGTATTTGCATGCATATATATATTTTATTTTCTTTTATAGTCTTATGTTTTAAGAAATTTAGAGTATATAAAATTGTAGTAAGTAACATATATATTATCATCACCATAATAATATTTGAAACATTTAATATGTAAATATACATTATAGTATAAATTTTTAAAACTATTTATATATTTCATAGCATATAAATATAAATATAAATAATAATGTTATTAGAATATATATTTTAGATGAAAAGTTTATACTTCAAATAATGAATCTATTAGAATGATACATTACTAAAAAATAGTTAAGAAAAAATATATATAAAACTTAAAAGTATTCGGGTATATATTTCGGGTAGACGGGTATTTAGTTTCGGGTAATCGGGTCGGGTATCACCTAATACCATACCCGTCCCATACCCGCGAAATATTTTTTTTCCAATACCAAACCCGTCCCATACCCGTCGGGTATCGGGTATACCCGTCCCAAATGTTTCGGGTTTCGGGTATACCCGTCGGGCTCGGGTTTGTTTGCCATCCCTAGAGTCCCTGTGTTATAGTGGTTTTAACTACTTGAACCCAAAGTCCAAAACTCTAAAATTTGAGTCCCTATCTGGATATTAACTAACATACTGAGTCCAAATTGCTAACTCCGTTAACTAAGTTTGTTAAATCTGTACAAAATGACAAAAATACCCCTACTTATTAAAAAATAAATGATATATATACAAGGGCATTTTTGTCTTTTCACAAAAAAAACTAACAGACTTTATGGATGGAGTTAGTAATTTGGACTCAAATGGTTAGTTAATTTTCAGCTAGGGACTCAAGCAGTTAAAGTTTTGGATTTTGGATTCAAGTAATTAAAATCACTATAACACATGGACGTAAATAGTATCTCACACAATTGTATATTATTACACACAAGTATGTTTTAAACAAAACGTACATTCAAACGTAATATAAAAATAAAACCAATATCGCAACTTCTCGTTTCTCTTTCTTCTAAACTAAACATAAGATAATATTATCAACAAAAATAAGTTTGACCTGTTTCATATAAAAAAAAAAATTAAGGATAAGAGACAAGTTTTCCCCATAACATACATTTCCGTTTTCAATCCTCTATCCCTAGAGCATTAAGAATACACGATTTTATAATAAAATTTTTAGGTAACACAAAAAAGTCAAATCGTACTAATCAAGCAAACTCCGAAGTTTTTTTTTATTAAGAATCATTCAACCAAATTTACAATATATTAAAATCATCATAAAATTTGATATCGAGTTTTCGCATATTACAATATGTCAAATACCATTTGTAGAAGAAAACTCACTTCTATCTAATTTAATCATGATCAATTGACCATAATTACGTGAAACATTTGTTTAAATTAATTATAAACGAAAATTTTCTTATCCAGTCATAGAATCCAGTGACGTATAGTTTAGATAAGATTAGGCATGTTTAGGTGTATCAATATAACATAATAATTTCAAAATGCAAATCTTTACCTCACGATTAAAAACACAATTTTCATTATTGATTTCTCGATTTCTTATAGTATTATCAGGTTTATAAAACTTTTAACTTTTTATAAAGTATCGAATTTGTATTAAAAACTATTATAACAAAACATGCAGCATTATAAATGATCTTTTATATGTTTTCTATTTAATGTGTTCCAAGTAATTATAGAATTAAGTGTCATGAGTTCTCATAAACATCATTTAACTCTTGACTTCATTTTGATTAAATATGGTGTTTTAAAGACAAAATTGCCCCCAAAATATAGTTATTATATGTATTAGGTGTTGTATCATAAGCAATTAAACTTGTACCTTGTAGGTCTTTGGAATGGATTGATAACAAGTAAGATCAGATCTATCAAGGTGCGGAATCCCTTGATAGATGTTTATGCAAACGATGAATCAAACGAAACAACGCGAACACGAAAATACTTTAAAACCAGCTTGTCTATTGATAACTTTCCGTAGGAATAATATCAATTACAAGCACTTGTATGGGCCGATCCTGTCTTCCACGAAGATGCAAGCCCAAACAGTACTTCATATCATCATTAATGAATATATCCCTGAATCTGGTAGTGAATATGGTTGAGACGTATCCTTTCTTTAACATCTTCTTCAAACGTTCTTTGTCAGCATCAGTCATTTCACCTATACCTTTACCAGAACTAGAACCTGCTGACTTATCTTTCTTTTCTTTCTCTTTTGCTTCATAAGAATACTTATCAACATCATCATCGTTATCATCATCAGAATCTTTTGATCCTTCAGCATCCTTATCTTTATCATCATTTCCACCATCACCATCTGAATCATCATTATCAAAATCTTCATAATCCACCTTTTCCTCATCATCTTCTTCCTCATCATCTTCATCACCTGAATTATAAGCTGTTGGATCGGTAATGCTCTTGATGTGTTGCTTGCTAGTGAACACTTATGTGTTTAGCAAGTTCAATCAGATTTGCACAGCGGAATGATAAGTAAAGTTACACTATTAACAGGAGTTATTACTCCCCATGGATGTTTGAAAACTAAAGACAAGTATTTTATGAGAATCTAAGTATAGAATGAGAATGAATACTTAAACAGATTCTCAGTAAATGAAATAGAAAGAACAATAAGAACAATAATAAGCTTTGAAGGATTTCTGTATTAAAAATCAATGTCTAAAACAGAGGGGATGAACCCATCTATTTATAGACTTTACATATACATGAACCTTGCTAAAAGTAAGTCAGTAACAAGTTGCAACAAGTTGCATTCTTGTAACTTGTACAAAAAGATAAAGTAATACTAAACTAATAAACTACTGAAACATAAGTCGGTTAGAAAGATTCTTGAACAAGAGCTGATGAATGACAAACTACTGATGAGTAGTTTGTCTTCAGTAGTTCTTTAGTGAACTATCTGGTTAGACTTCAGAACTACTGATACTTCTTCTTCAGTACTTGTTGAATCCGTCTTCAGTACTTTAGTCTTCTTTCTTCAGTAGTTCTATACTTAGGATATTTTGCAGAAGTGAATTAGACTAAGGTTTACAAAAGTGGTTTCACCAATCCTTTTTGTCCTAACAATCTCCCCCTGGATTGATGAAGCCAAAACCTTTTCTAATTCTTTATTGTCTTCACAATCTTCCATATCTCCTTGAACATGGAATTCTTTAATTGATTAAGCTATTCATCAGTAAGAGATCCCTTTTGAGGTTCCAGATGTTGAATTGTAAGCAAGTCCTGAGTTGATAGTTCTTCAGTTCATTCATTGACTTGTAGGCCTTGCTTGTAAGATCTCTTCTTGTGACCAATACTGAGTTGTCATTAGTAAAGGACCATCTGATGATCAGCACTTTAGACTTGTCAAAGTCTGAAGTATAGGGAACCATGCTGGATCCCTGGGATGTTCCTGAGTGTTGGATATTTTCTATTTCAGTGACTCTCCGGTGGGATTCACTTCTATCTTCCTTTTGCATCACATCAGGTAGTTTGAAAGTGGGTAAATGATGTTTAGTAACTACCTTAGTGTGCAGTCTGTCTGTGATAGTCTTCTGAATTTGGTAAGCAAATGTTGAAGGATCTCTAAATTGAGTTATCAGAGGCTTTTCTTCAATATCAAAGACTCCTTGAACAACTGTGTTGCCTTCCAGCAACACCATCTTGAAGTCAGTCCTTGTATTGTCCTCTGGTTTCTTCTTGGTAGCTGGTCTTTTAACACCAGAAGTTCTAACTACTGAAGTTGATACTTCAAAAGTTGTGAACTTCTCTGGATTAGCAGCCTTGGCAGTCTTGTACTTCTTGTATGTGTCCACCAGTCTTTCTTCTTTCCATATTGACATAGAGGCTTTTGAACCATAGTGATTTGCTACCAGTTCTTCAATCATCTCAGCTCTCTTGGCTTTTCCATCTTTATTTGTTGCAAGTTTGTCAGCAACAAGTTGAGCTCTTTTAGTCAGCTCATCCATTGAGAGCCCTTTGAGTGAATAGGCTTTTGTTTTGCTGTTCTTTGTTATAAAAGACATCAGTTGTTGTCTTTTGTCTTCTTCAACAACTCTCTCTATTTCAGCTTGCCTATTCAACTCTGCTTCATAAGCTTGTAACTTTTCATTGAGGCTTAAGTCTTCCCTTGCTTCCAAAGCATTCCAGACCTCATCTTCCTTAGCCTTTCTTTGGGCTGCAATTAAACTCTTCTCAAGTAGTTCTTTGGACATTGATAGTGGAGAAGGGTTCAGCACAGTCATTGTTGTAGTTGTTGTAGGCCTTGGAATAGGAGTTGGTTGTTGTTGTTCAGTTGGTTTGGAAGGCTCTTCTGTTGGTTGTATGTTGGAAGTGTTAACTTCTGATGTGTTGACAGGAGTGTCAACTACTGAAGGATTGTCTTCAGTATTTTCTGAATCATCAGAAGTTTCTTCAATATGGCCTTGGGAAGTTTCAGCTTCAACTTCAGTTCCAAAGATAAGCCTTTGTTGATCTTCTCTTTGTTTTCTGGCTTTCTCTTGGAGTTCTCTTTCTTGTAGAGCCACTCTTGCCTTTATTCTGGCTTCCAGTGACTCCCTTGGTTCCTTAATCTTCTCCCCCTTTTTGGCTTCATCCACTTCTGGAAGCTTAGAAGGTTGAGAAGTTGTACCAGTGAGCTTGGCAATCTGTCTTGAGTTGTGGTCAATTTTGTTGGACAGATCATCCATCTTGGATTTGATCACCTCAAATTGGTTTTTGGTTGACAGCTCCAAAGCAGCTGTGAAAGTTTTGAGGTGATTGGCAATAAGGTTGTTCATCATCTGGTATAGGGGACCATCTGGGCTGTATAGTTGGTTCAGATCTATGCTTGTTGACCCAGGGAATTGTGTAGGCATGTTTAGTGAGGGGTGTGTTTTGGGGTGATCTTCATGTTGTACAGAAGATGCCACTTTAGGGGAATCATGGATCAAGTGGTCTTTAACCTGATCTAGTGTGACCAGCTCTTTGAGCTTAGAGACACCAGGTGCAGGACCTTCACTAGCAGCCATCAATTCAATTTTAGTGGAGTGTGAATCATCATCCAAGTCAATGGAATCATCTGAATCCCTGATTACATCCTCAATGAGGACAGTATCAATTACATCATGAGCTGAGCCCAACTCAGTTGTCTCATGTACCTCTTTTTCTTGGTTCAGAGGATTTCCTACCTCAGGCATTAAGCCTTCATCAGTAGTTGCCACAAGTGAAGTCTTAGCTATGTTACTCCTTTCCTCAAATCCACTACTGGGTGGTATATGAGTAGTAGCAGCCTCAAATGTACCTAGAGTTTCTAAGTTTGGGCTTAGAGACCCTGGTTCATCCTCATCTCTTGGGTTAGGGCTAGGGATATCCACATCCATGTCAAGTGCTGAAGGTATGTCCCCTGTTTGATGTGGTTGTTGGGGACTGACATGTTCTGATGGGATGTTTTCTTTCAGCCCAGAGAGAAGTTTGGCAATTTCAAGGGCTTCAGGTTCAGAAAGTTGTGGTGCTAGTTCAGTAGTTTGGTCTATGGGTTCAGCAGTTTCAAAAGAAGTGTCTATGGGGATTGTTTTCTTAAATTTCTTTCTTTTGAATAAAATGGTTATTGGTGCTCTTGTGGGGGTTTGAGATGGATGAGACTCAGAGGATGTTTCAGTCACATCTTTATCAAGTGCAGATTGCACATTGGCAAGTTCAGGCATCTCAACCTCTTGAATTGCCTTTCTTTTCAGGCTGGTGGGTTTTTGTTTTTGTTGTTTGGGTTTCTTGGCCTTTTTGGGTGAAGGTTTGGAAGATGAGGGTTCCTTGGGGACTGTTGTGTGTTCCCCTTGGTCATCTTCTGACCAGGTGGCCGGTTTATTGTGCCTAGAGTATGCTTGTGAGGTTAAAGGGTTTAAAACAGTTGTTTGACCCACAAGCACCTCTTCTCTAAGTTCCTTTATTATGCATTGCATAATAAATCTTGGATACAACAAAAACTTCTTTTTAGAATTGAGATGATGTAACACCAACTCATTGAAGAAAAGTACCGATGCCCTGAATTTTGTTTCATTCATAATGGAATGAAAAATTGGTTGAAAAGTAGAGGGCATCTGATCATATGATCCAGTTTTTGGACTCAAACACATAATTATATAGTGAAACAAAAGTTTGTACTTAGGTTCAAAATATTTCTTAAAAATAGTAGCATGTGAGAGAGTACCTTAGTAACCACACTCTGTCATGGTTAAATGAATTTCAGAGTTTGGAAATTGTTCTGGGGCACCCACATCATCCAGACCCAGTCTAATCCCCAAAGTTTCGGGTGTGATTGCCATTCTTCTCCCTTGGATGGTTGAATTGAGGGAGATCACCTTATCATTTACTGTCACCGTCTCCGTATTTGCCCAGAACTCATTAAGAGTCTCAGTGTGGATTGGAGGATCAATGGTGAGGGCAGTAAAGTATTGGGATTTAATGACTAAATCAATGATTTCGTCGTATTGGGACCAGGCTTCATGTTTTTCGAAGTAGCCTCTTTGATTGTGTCCCTGTTTCAGAGTTAGAGCCATGTGGTTTGTGTGTGTGTGAATCGAACAATGTTTTTGCAGGTTCAGGGTTTGAGAGCTTTTTGAGAGAGAAGGAGGGAATTTTTGCTTTTTGAATGGATAAGTGTTGGAAAAGGTGTTTATCAGAAGTTTATAACCGCCTTAGGTCAAACTTCTGAAGTGGGAAAAGTCTGATTTGCCCTTAATGACAAAACTGCTGATTAAGAACAATTGTCATCAGTAGTTCCCATTTTCTCTTCAGTAGTTTCTTAACAACTGATGAGAATGTTTAAAACACTTTATTCATAACTTCTGAAGATTATCTTATCAGAAGTTAATCATTTTTCAGAAAATATTCCCATACTGATGTTTTTGTTCATCAGTAGTTTCTCTCCTTTTGTTTTTTAGAAGTTTTTGGTTTAAAAACAGATGTAAGTGAAAAATAAAATATGTGCAGGAAAAGTAAAAGAACACTTACAAATTTAGCATCCCAAGCATAGATACTAACTTCTGAAATGTTGATGTGTCAAGGGGTTTTGTGAGTATGTCAGCTATCTGATTAGCTGTTGTAACATGCTTCACTTCAATCTTGCCTTTTTCATAGCAATCCCTGATGAAATGATACCTGATTTCAATATGTTTAGTTTTTGAGAACTGAACAGGATTTTGAATGATGCTAATGGCAGATTTACTGTCTACAAGCAATGGTGTCTTGGTTTCTTTGATTCCATAATCAAGAAGTTGATATTGGAGCCATTGTATCTGTGATGTACAACTTGCAGCTGCAATGTGTTCAGCTTCAGCAGTTGAAGTTGCAACAGATGTTTGCTTCTTTGATTGCCAGGACACTAGACAGTTTCCCAAGAATTGACAACCACCAGATGTTGATTTTCTTGACATTTTGCACCCTGCATAGTCACTATCTGAAAAAGCTGATAACTTGGTATTGCTGGAAGCTGGATACCAAATTCCAAGTGTAGGAGTTCCTTTCAGATATCTGAAGATTCTTTTGACTGCAATGAGGTGTGATTCCCTAGGAGCTGATTGATATCTAGCACAGACACATGTTGAAAACATAATATCTGGTCTAGAAGCAGTTAGATACAAAAGGGAACCTATCATACATCTATACATGGTTTGATCAACTTGTTTTCCTTGATCATCTGGTTCAACTTGTGTGTTGGGTGTCATGGGAGTGGAACATGATTTACAGTCTTGTAAAGAAAATTTGTTCAATAATTCTTTAACATATTTTGATTGATGTATAAAAGTTCCATTAGTTTGTTGTTTAATCTGCAGTCCTAAAAAGTACTGCAGTGTCTTAAATTCATCACACAATTTTGTGTTTGTTGAACCAAATATGATATCATCAACATAAATTTGAACAAGTAAGACATGATTTCCAACATTTTTAATGAAAAGACTTTTATCAATGGAGCCTCTTGTGAAGTTATTTTTGAGTAAAAAGTTGGAAAGTGTTTCATACCAGGCTCTTGGAGCCTGTTTGAGCCCATAAAGAGCTTTGTCAAGTTTGTACACCCACTCAGGATGAGAAGGATCCTCAAACCCAGGTGGCTGACAAACATACACTTCCTCTTTGATTTTTCCATACAAAAATGCACTTTTAACGTCCATTTGAAAAACTTTAATTTTGTTGGAAATGGCATAGGCCAGAAATAACCTAATGGCTTCAAGCCTTGCAACTGGAGCAAAGGTCTCATCATAATCAATTCCCTCTTCTTGAGAGTAACCTTGTACTACCAGTCTTGCCTTGTTCTTTATAATCATACCAGCTTCATCTTGTTTGTTCCTAAAAACCCATCTTGTGCCAATTGGTAGCTTGTTTGGTGGTAAGGGACAGATTTCCCAAACCTGTTGCTTCTTGAACTGAAGCAATTCATCTTGCATAGCTTCCACCCAATTGTTGTCTTTGATGGCTTCTTGGTACTTCTTAGGTTCCAATTGAGAAATGAATGCTGAGAAGAAGCAAAAGTTGGAAAGCTGGTTTCTTGTGAGAACACCTGATGCAATATCACCCATGATTTGTTCAAGTGGATGATCTTTGTGTTCAATCAGTTGTTGTAAACCACTGACAGGTGTAGGTGGCTCTTGTACTTCATCAAACAAACCACTGAGGTTAATAATATCTGGTTCAGCTGTTTGAACATCTTCAGTAGTTGTAGTTGCTGAAGCAGATGTTTGAGTTTGTACATCAGCAGTTGTTGAATAAGAAGTTTGTGAAACTTCTAAAGGTTTGAAAGTTGACTTAATAACTGTTTGAGGAGTCCATGATGCTGGATCCTCATCATCAAACCTTTGATCACCATAATAAGTAGGTTTAGATGAAGTGACAGTCTTTTCAGGTCCAAAGTGGAAGCTGTCAAGGTCAAAGAGTTCAGCAGGATGTGCTAGAATAAGAGTGTGTTTTGACTCATTGAACTTGACATTCAGTGTTTCTTCTACTATCTTGGTTTTTGAATTAAAAACCTTGTAGGCTTTTCTAGTGGAAGAATAACCAAGAAAGTAACCTGAATCAACTTTAGCAGCAAACTTTGAAATAGAGTCTTTAATGTTTAGAATGAAACATTGACATCCAAAAGCCCTGAAAAAGGAGATAAGGGGCTTTATGCCATGAAGAACTTCATAGGCAGTCTTGGAGTGTCTCTTGTTGACAAGGACTCTATTTTGAACATAACATGCAGTGTTAACTGCTTCAGCCTAGAAATACAATGGTAGGCCTGAATCAGCTAACATGGTTCTTGCTGCTTCAATCAGTGTTCTGTTCTTCCTTTCTACCACACCATTTTGTTCAGGAGTTCTAGGAACACTGAATTGTCTAATAATCCCTTTAGACAAACAGAATTCATCCAGAGTTTTGTTCCTGAACTCTATCCCATTATCACTTCTAATGTCTTTGACAGATAGAGAATATTGTTTCTCTACTTGTAGAATGAAGAACTTGATGATTTTAGCTTCCTCATCCTTGGAGAATAAGAAGAATACCCATGTGAATCTTGAATAGTCATCAATGATGACTAAGCAATACTTCTTCTTACCAAGGCTCATGATTTTTACAGGCCCAAATAAGTCCATATGGAGTAGTTGAAGACATGCAGTTGTTTTTGATTCTTCAATAGACTTATAGGAGGACTTATGTTGTTTTCCCTTTAAACAAGATACACAGTGTTCTTGACACTGGTATACTTTCAAAGGTAGACCTCTGACCAAGCCCATTTTTGTGACTTTATTTATGGTTTTAAAGTTCACATGGCCAAGTCTCCGGTGCTAGAGATCAGTCTCTGAAGTTGATGCCTTTGAGAAGAAACAGGTAGTGTTGTTCAGTACTTTGTCTTTTTCAATGTCCATTGCATAGACATTGCCACATCTTTTGGCTATCAACAAAGTATGATCTTCAATGATCTTCTCTATCAGCTTCTGGCCTTCTGGTGATATGATCTTGCATGCTGTCTTTGTGAAAAAGGAAGAATATTGAGAATCCGTTTAAAAAACCAAACTCATGGATCGAATACGCATAAACAACTCGGTTTCAGACGGGAGATTCGATACGAGACAGAAACATATGATAACAACGTCATCACAGATTCGTATTACTACAGAAAAGGTTACAGACACTGTCATCAGTAGGATAAACGTCTATCTCGTGGCCGGGGGAGGTCGGGCATGACCTCCCCCTTGAGAGCATTCAAAGTACAAACTCAAATCACCAAATGAACAATAACACATGAGATTGCTATTTATAGTTCAATACCCAAAAGCCACCTTCGCCCCTTTTGAATGGTCGAATGTGGAGCATTTCCACATTCGCCCATTTGTAATGGTCGAATGTGGAAAACTTCCACATTCGCCCAGTGTATATAGGTCGAATCTAGCTTTGGTATTGTCCTATATTTTACAAATGCATCAGATCCATAAAATGCCCTTATGGATCACCACAATCTCATGTAACAACATACAAAGACTCAACCCTAGTCTATTCGACAGTGACGTCCACAGAAAGTGCATCAACAAATATCCTTTATCACACATTTGAGACACACTTAGCAAGTTGTACTCAAGGTTTTCAACCAGATTGACCTTGTCAAACTGTATTTTGTCAGAGGAGACATTGCCATGTCCTAGCACATATCCCTTAGCATTGTTCCCAAAGGATACAGATCCTTCTCTTTGACTGATAAAATTGTTTCTCAGGTATCTGCATCCTGTCATGTGCATTGAGCCTCCACTGTCCACATACCAAATGCTATTTAAGCCTCTGGAGACCCTCTGCACAAATTAGCAAATTAGTTAGATTTAGGAACCCAAGCCAGTTTGGCTTTGGGTTTGCTCTTGAGAACATTAACAGTTTGTTCTTAACTAGGTTGAGGAATCCATGTCTTTTTGGCAATGGATTTTTCATTAAGAGCAATGGTGGTATCCTTTTGAGGACCACCATCAACCCTGGTCATCAGTAGTTGTACCATGTTCATGAGATCTTTTATCTCAGCAGTTTGTGAAACTGCTGATGATGTAGGTCTAACTACTGAAAGAGAATTTTGAGAAAAAGACTTTTGTTAAGATTTTATCTTTTTCTGAGAAAAGGTGTTTACTGGTTGTTGTTTCCTAGGAGAAAAAGTTTCTTTAAAATCATTTTTGAATTGTTTTCCCACAACCAGTTGTGAAATTTTCTTGTTGTACTGAATCCCTTTTCTATATCTACAAAATTCTGTCTTGTGGTTCAATAGACCACAGATTTCACATTCTTTTGCCTTTTCTTTTTCATTTAAAGGCAAGTTTCTGACTTTCTTGATTGGTTTTAGGTCATCAGTAGTTTTCAGGTTCTCAACTCCTGATGTAGATGAAACTACTGATGGCTTAAAGTCAGATTTTATTAGTACTTCAGAAGAACTTTCTTTGTGAGTTTTTAGAAAGTTTTCATGGAAAGATGTGCATTCTTTCTCTTTAGAAGTTTCACCTGAAACAATTTTTCTCCCATTTTCAGTAGTTTTGGGGGAAAATCTGTTGGTGTTTCAGTGTGATTGTACCCTATGCCAAACCTAACATTTGAAGCACTTTGTTTGTTTAGCAACAGTTCGTACCCCTAAAAAGATTCTACCCATTTTTCACAAGTGACCTTGGTGTCAGCAAGCTCTTTTCTGACAATTCCTAGGTCATCTATCATTATTTTAAGTTGTGCTTGGGTTTCAATAGCATTGTTAGTTAATTTAGAATTTTCTTTTGCTTTTGTAGCAAGTTTTCTTTCCAAATCACATTTCATCTGAGTGAATTTTCTCTCAGAGTCATTTGCTTTGCCTTGTAAGTACACATTGGTCTCTCTTATGAGAGCAAAAGATTCTTTACATGAAGTTGAACAAAGTTTTGTTAAAGATTCTTTTGATACCTGAGACAGGACAGATTTTGAGGTGCAGCCCTCAAATGCCATTAAGGCAAAATTCTTTCTGCCATTGTCAGGTTCTCCCCAGTTGATGTCAAACATTTTGTTGTCTACATCAGGATTACACTCTGTGGTGTCAAAAGGAAGACTGCTGCAGTCAACATACCCTGAGGTGAACAAGCTTTGTTGTGAGGGTTGCTGAGTCTGTGGAGGTTGTTGAGCAGCTGGAATGGGAGGGATTGATTGTTGGCTCTGCATCTGTTGAGCAGGCATCTGTACATATTGTACTTTTGGCACATATTGGATTTGTGGAGCTTGTGCTTGTACAAAATGTGCACTCCCCTGTGTTCCATTATTCCTATTATAACTAGGGTTATACAGATTTCCAGACTGAGATTGGTTGTAGCTAGAGCTTCTACACTCTGTAGCAAAGTGTCCCAACTTCTGACACTTATGACATCTAAGTTTAGATTTGTCAAAACCAATTTTTGTAGAACTGTTAAGTCTTGGAAATTTCCTTCCTGACGTTTTGTAAAATTTGTTTGTTTTGATACTTAACATGGCCAGTTGGTGTAAGATGTCCATTTCTTCCAAGTCATCATTGCTGAAATTTTTTAAATCATCCATGATGAAACACATGTTATCAGCATTTTGACTGTTTTCTTCATTGTCATAACCTGGGAATGATCTTTCAGATGAGATCCCAGCAGTTATGTCAATGTGGTCTAAAGAACCAAAACTATTTGAACAAGTTGGTGAATCTTGTCCCAATAGTGATGTACTACCTGGTAGATAGTCATCAGGATTTTACCAGAATCTTGTAATTTCATCTTTTGATCGATTTCTTTTTCAAAAGTTAATAATCTCCCATGTAATTTTGTAAGAGTGAGGGAGCTAAAGTCTGGTGAAGATCTTAAGACTATAGAATATGTTTCCCATTTTTCAGGTAAAGACCTTAAAAATCTATGAAGCATAGATACAGGTGTATAGGTCTGACCATTTTATTTTCAAAATTGATATTGTACTTTAAAGCAAAAGTCATTAAATAGTATAAACTAAGTGAGCTTTGATTAAAATATTCCAGTTAGTACGACATTAGGTTTTTGAAGATCAAGTATCTATTAAGTGATTTTTTTAATAGGTTAAAGCGTTATATAGAAAATCGTTTGTTACGCAAATAAATAAACAATTGAATTTAAGTTCGAGGACATCTTTTGACAAAACTACGTATTTTGTAAAATTTCTAGGAAATGAAAATCCAACAAAATTTAGAAATCTTTAGTTTTGTACTAAGGTATACTCAAGTTATGAGGTTGCAGTTTGAAAATATGTAACATGTTGAAAAAGGCAGTAATATGATTTGGGTAAGGGGTTGAAAATAATTAAACGTACGAGTAATATTATAAGTTTGTAAAATGAAGTGTGGTGGTGAAATCCATAAATGATTCATGAAATTTAGGCTAACAGGGGAAGTATATAAGGAAAAAAATAGATTTGAATTGCAAAAATTTTGGGATTCAAAACTTAGAATTTATACGGGAGTGAGGGGGTATAAATGAAAATGAAACACAGAGATTGTAAATATTTAACCACGAATAAACGAAAATGTTGGCTTATCAAAACAGACCAGACCTAAGTCTAAGGAATTTGCCCTAATAATTAGAAGTACGTTAGGATTGCAGCAAGTAAAAGAGGGTAGACAAGACCAAGCTATGGTAAGAATAAAGAGGATATGGATAGAGATAAGGATAAGATAGAGCTGCAAACAACTGAAGCAAGTACTGATTAAAGTCCTAAGGTTATAGACTAGATTATTTTTCTAATAACCTAATTCCCTATAACCAAGGCTCTGATACCAATATGTAATACCCCAACTGATGGCGGAAACATCGAGGTGTCACTTATGAATGATTGTTCAGTAGCTCATGGTAATACATATGTTTAAATAATCCTTTATTTCATTACAATATTGAATTACATTAAAGTCTTGAATGTAATCTAATACATCAATCAACAAACGAACTTAAAACTTCATATAACTCCTCATGCTAGCTTTAGACTTCAAGCATCAATATTTCCTGTTAAGTTTGGAAAGAATGGGGGGGGGTCAACTAGAAGTTGGTGAGAATACATAAGCCAAGTCAAGCAATTAAGTTTTAAAAGAATAAAAGTTTAGCAATTCATATGTCTAATGTAAGTTTAAGTCAACATGAATAAACAACAAGTATAGTATGCACATAATCAATCCTCCGACAAAGTTTAGGTCCATCCCGCATCCACGGTTCACCTTAATATAACTTTGGAACGATAACAATCACCCGCGCTCCCCATAAAAGATGGTCAATGAATCTAGGTGGGATTGTCAATCCAATAGATCTATTACTGTATATCGCCGGCATGGCCATAACTAATGATTATGTAAGTTGAAGTTTAAGTCTAATAGTCTTTGTCTAAGTCATGAGGCATTAAAGTTTACAACTAGACATGTATGTAGAATTGCTTAAGTATAAAGTTTCAAGTATAAAGAATTGTATAAACAAGGTTACGTAAACTCACCTTAGCAAAATATTAAGTCTCGTGAAATAGAATAAGTGTAGTCCAACGTTTCCAAGTATTACCCTATGTTTAAGGTAATAAATAAGTCTAAGTCTTTCTAGTCTACAAGTATTTTCTAGGGTTCCTAGTTTGGGGATAACTAATTGTTTAATTATTAATTAGGTAAATTGTAAATAAATAAAAGAAATTTGGTAAATAATTGAATAAAAGACTATTGTAGGGTTTGATTAATGATGGTCATATCATATGGTTTTAAGTATGAAAATAATTTTTATAAAATTATTTTCCCAAAAATTGAATATTTATATTTATTTCTATTTGTCAAAATATAATTTTAATATCTAAAAATATTAAAATAAATGAAATTTTAAATTAAAATTTATATTTCTATTCTAAATGAATAGAAATAGTTTATGTAAAATTTTGGTGTAAAAATATTGAAAAATGAATTTATTATGATATATTTACGATTAAAAATAACAAAAATTAATTAAAAATATTAAATAAACGGTTTTTCTAGAATAAAATTTATTGCTAAAATACTTATTGATCCACAAGTTTAAAATAATTTTTGTAGGATTTTATAAATTCGTTTAGATATTTTTATAGAATTTTAAAATTATAATTGAATAAACTTGTAATATTTATAATATATATTAAATAAATGATTTTTGAAAAACTAAAAATTGTATAATAAACTTTGTCATTAGATTAACATAAAATAATTTTTATAGAATTTATAAGGCACTTTTAGTATTTAAAAACTATTTTTAAAATAATCTAGAAAGTATAAGTATAAAAGGAAACTACAAAAAAGTTTGCTTGTGCCAAGACTCGAACCCGAGTCAGTGGCTGGTTCAGTGTTTTTATCACAAGCCTAGACCATCTGGTCTAGACCCTGAGAACAGAAACATTTGGTTTTAGAAAATTATATGGTGTGTTTGAGGTTTATCATAAATTCCTTTTAATCAAAACAAATAAAACGTGGAACCCTGGAATCGAACTCATGTTCGTGAGTTTTACAACAGTACGCGTACCCATCTGATCTAGATTAGATATGTGTTTTAATTTGTTTCAGATATGTTTTTAAACTGATACTAACAGGTATCATCTTCCCCAAATCAAATAAGAACCCTAACTTTTCTAATCAAACAAATCAACGATCAATAACCCCTGAAGTCATAGGGTTATTGATCGGACTAGAACAAGGATTAAAAAAAATGTATGAATCGTAACTTACAGATCAGTCACGAAGATTGTTGACCGGTCAAACGCAAAGTCAACTGACGCCTAAATTCTTGATTAAAACGAGCGATTAGCAGAAATTGGAGGTGAGGGTTTGGTTTTCGGCTGTTTTAGTTTGTCTAGGAGGGCTTAATTTATAAAAAAAAAACGCTGCAGATTTGGAAGGTTTAATTCTTGATTAATGGTTGGTCAAAACCCGGTAAAATAGGATTGAATATATGGTATTTTGAGCTGGAAACGCGGTAAACGTCTATACGGTCTGACGTGGAAGCACCTAATGGTCATTAATCATGATTCAATTACGAGATTCTTGCCATGTATGGAGCTTAATCCCGATTTTAAAGAAAAAAAATTGGTCAATGGGTTGAGGTCGGGTCTTACTGACCATCGTGTACAGCTGGGAAGGGGAAAGGGAGTTTTGGGATGGGTCTTTCTTGGGTTTGGGCTGGCTTGGGCCAAACTTTAGGTTTAGGTGGGTTTTGTTGGGTTTTGGTTGTGGGCTCCAAAGGCTAATGGGATATAAGGTTTGGTTTGGGCTTGGTAAATAATATTGACAATACACTTCTAAAGCATCATATTATTATTGTTATTATTATTATTATTATTATTATTATTATTATTATTATTATTATTTAAACCGTGTGAAATATATACATATATATATATATATATAAATTGTGAGTAAAAAAAAATATAAAGACTTAGGCATATTTGTATAAAAATAATGATATTAGGAATAAAGATCTTATAAAAATAAGGGCTTTTATTTATTAAGATTTGGGGAAAAATGCGAAATGTTACAGTTATGTTGAAGAGGATGACAATTTAATCATAGAAGGAGATGTTGATATTTTTGGTTCTCTGTTGGGTCTGCTGACCTGGAGAAGAACAGATGATTGGAAAGCCAAAATATGCTATCTATTTGATCCTTGAATAAACAGTCTTTACAACTTGCTTCTCCCAAAAGACTGCTGACCCTAACTACTGTTCTATCCAAACAACTGCTCAACAACTGCTGATATAAAGAACTGCTGAGGAAACAACTGATGAAGAACAACTGCTGACCAAAGGTCTGATAAAGAGCAACTGCTGATACAAGTACTGAAGACCAAAGCACTGCTGGAACCAACAGCACTTAGGCTCCAGCAGTGGATACAAGACCATCAGAGTTTATCTTTAACAGCTGTTTATTATCAGTGCTTTCAATGTAACAGTAGTTTGTATAGCAGATGTTTAAGTTTGTTATTCTGTTAGAGGTCACTGTCTTAGGTGACGTCAGCCTAGGTCATCAGTGGTTTGAGTCAGTCTATAAATAGAACAGTGCATGTACTGTTCTATTGTATCACACACAAAACATTCTCTCTGACAAACACTGTGTGATCAGGCTGAGGGGGAGTAACTTGTACGATTGTAATCTTTGAATTAATGAAAGCATTCGATCTAAAAACATTTACTCTCTTGTTTTGATTTACAGTTTATTATTCCGCTGCACTTTCATTCTATTTTCATTTCATTATTACCATCATTTAGTTAAACAATCAAAACAAACAAACTCAGATCCTAACATTCTCCGATTGCTGCAAAATCTACAAAGCGTGGACGCGTAAAGACCATGTCAAAGAAGGAGACTAAGAGAATGAAAAGACGGAAGGAAATGGATGTATTATTTAAAGGAAAAAAGGTTGCTACAACTTCAGCTGAACAAACAAACAACAAATCCCAAACAACCAAAGAACCCCAAATGAAAAAGAGAAAAGTTATAGAAGATGTGATTGTTACAAAGAAGAAAGCTATAGAATCAACCACACAACAGAATCCGGATGTAGTATCGACGTCCTTGAAGAGCATTTTACACAGCCTGAACAAACCAACATCATCTTCTAAACCACAAACTGAAACTAGTTCACAACCTAGTGTGTGACAATTTCTGAAGATGCTATGAACTTGATACAGCAGCAGGTTACCAAATTGATGAAATTCTTCTCAAAGCATGAAATTGAAATCAAACAGATAAAGGAAAATGAGAAAGATATGCTTGAGATCGTTGTCAAATCAAGGAAAGGCAAGACAAGTTAGAAGAAGAAGTTACTAGTTTTGCAGATTGAGAATTCTAAGTTACAGTTGTCTAGTGTGAAGAATGAAAAGAGGATTGTGGTTGTGGAAAAGGAGAATGAGAAATTAAAGAAGATTATAGAGGATTTGTATCAGAAAGCACCGCAAGTCAAAGGTGCTTATGTTAGGACAAAAAGGATTGGTGAAACCACTTTTGTAAACCTTAGTATAATTCACTTCTGCAAAATATCCTAAGTATAGAACTACTGAAGAAAGAAGACTAAAGTACTGAAGAAGAATTCAACAAGTACTGAAGAAGAAGTATCAGAAGTTCTGAAGTCTAACCAAACAATTCACTGAAGAACTACTGAAGACAAACTACTCATCAGTAGTTTGTCATTCATCAGCTCTTGTTCAAGAATCTTTCTAACCGACTTATGTTTCAGTAGTTTATTAGTTTAGTATTACTTTATCTTTTTGTACAAGTTCCAAGAATGCAACTTGTTGCAACTTGTTACTGACTTACTTTTAGCAAGGTTCATGTATATGTAAAGTCTATAAATAGATGGGTTCATCCCCTCTGTTTTAGACATTGATTTTTAATACAGAAATCCTTCAAAGCTTATTATTGTTCTTATTGTTCTTTCTATTTCATTTACTGAGAATCTGTTTAAGTATTCATTCTCATTCTATACTTAGATTCTCATTAAATACTTGTCTTTAGTTTTCAAACATCCAGGGGGAGTAATAACTCTTGTTGATAGTGTAACTTTACTTATCATTCCGCTGTGCAAATCTGATTGAACTTGCTAAACACATAAGTGTTCATTAGCAAGCAACACATCAAGAGCATTACTGATCCAACAATTGGTATCAGAGCACTGGTTTATCTGATCACATATCAATCTAACACATTGAGAATCAGACACAGGCTCTTATTGATATTCAATAAAGTATTAAAAGTTCACTTTTATCAACATCCATCACTTTAAGAGATATTTGACAAATCAATACTCTTTAAAATGGATCCTCATAATATTGGTTCTGCCAATAAACCTGCTATGCTAGTAAGAAATGAATACAATATTTGGCAAAGGAGAATGACACATACATTATCACAGACCAACACTGGTTGCTGGAAATCTGTGATATATGGTCCTCACAAACCAGTAAATATCAATCTTGAAACTAAAGAAGAAATAACAAAAGACCCAAAAGACTATACAGATGATGATTTCCAAAAACTTGAGCTTGATGCTAAAGCTTTCTCTATGTTGGCAATGGCACTCCCAAATGAAATCTACTCTGGCATATTACATTGTGATAGTGCCAAAGAGCTTTGGGACTGCCTCAAAGAACAGTTTGGAGGAACTGAAGAGGTGATTGCCAACACCAGAGAAAACCTGGCTCATTTATTTCCTTAAACATATGGTAATACTTGTAGACTAGAAAAAACTTAGACTTATTTATTTCCTTAAACATATGGTAATATTTGGCAACGTGTGGACCACACTTATTTTATTTCAAAGGACTTGATACTTTGCTAAGGTGAGTTAACGTAACCTTCTTTATGCAACTTTTATACTTGAAACATTTATACTTAAGCAATTCTTTATACATGTCTAGTTGTAATCTTTGATGCCACATGACTTAGACAAAAACTATTAGACTTAAACTTAAACATGCATAATCATTAACCCTGATCAAGCCGGCGGTATACAATGATAGATCTATTGGATTGACAACCCCACCCAGATTCGTTGACCATTTCTATGGGGAGCGCGGATGATTGTTATCGTTCCAAACTTTATATTAAGGAGAACCGTGGGTGCGGGATGGACCTAAACTTTGTCGGAGGATTGATTATGTGCATACTATACTTGTTGTTTACGCATGTAGACTTAGACTTACATTAGACATATGAATTGCTAAACTTTTATCCTGTTAAAACTTATTACTTAACTTGGCTTATGTATTCTCACCAACTTCTAGTTGACCTCCCCCCATCTTTTCCAAACTCAACAGGAAATACTGATGCTTGAAATCTAAAGCTAGCATGAGGAGTTATTTGAAGTTTTAAGTTTCTTTTGTTTGTTTGATGTACTAGATTTCATTCAAGATTTTGCTATGTATTTCAAATTTGGATATTTTATTTGGAACAAATACTTATTTAAAACTTGATTACCATGTGCTACTAAACAATCATCCATAGGTGACACCTCGATGTTTCCGCCATCGGTTGGGGTGTTACATTTTAAACCATAACAAAATTTAACCAAACCAAACCCACCCTAAATTCTTAAACCGAATAACCTTCCCAAGCCCAAAGCATGACTGGCCCAAACTACCCAGCCCAAAATTTCACTGTGAAGCCTTCCCTGTCCTCGTCTCCCTCTGAATTTCCGGCAAGAAAAACGGCCGGCACCGGTAAAGTTGGGAACACCCCTTAAACGCGTTTAAATTTGAATTAATCGTTTCAACGCATTCCTCATCTTTGACCAACACTTTCCTTATGTTTGGGTATAATTATAACGCAATAAAGCCCCGCCAATCTTGACCCTAAAATCTCGCCTGTGACCAGAATTATCAACAGGAGCGTTTAAATCGACCTTGAGTATAAATAAGACCCACCTCCCGAACTAGAACACTTGTGCATACATCCTGACACCCTCAATTTCTGTTATAAACGCACCCACCGTACCTCACCTGGATCACCGGCGTTCAAGCTTCGGTCAAGCAATAAAACCCCTCTAATTCATACTCCAAAACAGTAAGTTGTTATGTCTTTTCGCGCGCATTAGTCTGTATCATAAAAGCCCCATGATTATTTGGATTAATAGATCCTCAATCTGGTTAGATTATAGGCTAGGGTTTTCTAGAGTTTATGTTGGGGAAGAAGATTCAAAACTGGTATGGTATAAAGAATTTATTTTCTGTATAAAACTCATTCTGAGGGTCAGCCCAGGCGGTGGCTGGCTTGTGACTTAAACCACTGAACTGGCTTTGGCGCGGGTTCGATTCTCACTACCACCACTTTTTTAAACCCTATTTTTAACATATTTGAGCCTATGTTTTAGTTATAATTTTTTATTATACATTTAAAATACCAAAACTATTTTATAAATTCTACAACAATTATTTTATGTATTATAAATGATAAACTTTATTATACAATTTTTATTTTCACAAAAATCATTTATTTAATATATATATATATATAATATATTACAAGTTTATTCGAAAATAAATTAAAAATTCTAGAAATAAGACTAAACAGTTTTATAAAATTCCACAAAAATTATTTTAAACTTCTAAACTAATAAAATTTTCAAAACTAAATTTTATTTTTGGAAAAATATTTATTAAGTATTTTTAATTAATTTATTCTATTTTAATCATAATAAATTCATTTTTGACCATTTTTGCACCAAAGTTTCACGTAAATTACTTTTAATAAACTAAATCAGAAATATAATTTTATAATCTGAAATTTATGAATTTTAATATTTTTAGATATTATTAACATGTTTTGATTAATAAATTATAATGTATTATATATTCTTAAATTAAGAAATTAATTTTATAAAAATTATTTTCACACTATAATATTTTAGTACAACCATCCTTGAACATGATCTTATAAAAATTCTTTTTATTTATTTATTTTCTTAATTTCTTCTTTACTTATTTAATTAACAGTTATTTCAAATTAATTATTAAATGTTCGTCTTTCCCCAAATTAGAAACTCTAGAATACCTATAGACTAGAAAACTTAGACTTTTAAGTTTTCCCAACACTTATTTTATTGCCTTAAACATAGGGTGATACTTAGAAACGTTTAAGCCACATCTAGACTATCTCAAAGGATTCAATACTATTGTTAAGGTGAGTTTACATAGCACCCTTTTTTTTACTATTTTACAAATTTTGGGGTGAAACATGTTACATTTTCAATTGCAATTCAACATAAGTGTATATGTGTTATTCTATGTTGCATTATGTCTTAAACAATACTTTGGTAAGCACAATTAGACTAGCATAATCATTAACATTGATCCAGCCCCACCCGGATAGATCTATTGGATTAACAACCCCACCCGGATATGTGTACCTCCAGTATGGGTAGCGTGGGTGATTGTTATCGATCATATAACAAAAATGAGTGAACCATATGCGTATGGGATGGACCACAATAATCATGTCACAGGGTTTGATTATGCAAACGATTTACCAGGTAGTGTTGTTTTCACATATGGACTAGATTTGCCATGACACAAGAGATGTACAAGCTTTTATACTCATGTTACAATATTCAAACCTATGTAATTCTCACCAACTTTTGTTGACCCAAAATATTTTCAAACTTAACATGTTTCAGGTTATAGCTTTGCTTGAAGATTAGAGTTAATGCTTGAAGATATTTATTTAGTGTTTCTCATTTGATGTACAAATTCTTTTAGAACAATTATATGTAATTTATTTAATCGATTATTGAAAATTTATTATTTACCATGAGCTACTAAACAATCGTCAATACGTGACATCCTGATGTTTCCGCCATCGGTTGGGGTGTTACAGATTGGTATCAGAGCCTTGGTTATAGGGAATTAGGTTATTAGAAAAATAATCTAGTCTATAACCTTAGGATTTTAACCAGTACTTGCTCCTCTTACTTGCAACTCTACTTGTTTCTATTCTCTATTTTCATCTTACTTCTTATCCTTACCTAGCCCCTACAAGATGATTACTCTCCATCACTGGATTTACCCTTTAGACTAATAGGACAAAATCCTCAGGTCCTAACCTAAACTACCTTGATAATGTTGTCGAAGCTCTATATTCTAATAACGAACACGTGCTGTCACACCCTCAAGTTTCCACTGCGGGGTTTTACCGCGAGGCACGTGACATACCAGGATACAGTCAATGGTCGAATGAAAGACCTCTATATGTTTTCAAAATCATACGTAAACATACCATACAGTTCGAGTTTTAAAAGTTAAGCGGAAGCAAAATATAAAACCTCTCGTAGTATAGTCGCGAGTTAGCAAAACCAAAATAACCATTGAACGGTTTGAAAACCAATTGGTAGTGTTTGTATGCATGCAAGTGTGACTCCACGTGCATCCTAGCCGCTGCTATCTTAGATACCTGAGAAAACAAGCTAAAATGTGTCAACAATTAAGTTGGTGAGTTCACAGGTTTAATGTAAGAAAATCCGTTTGTCTTCATAGACTCACATCCGTTTACTAATTATATCCCAATGCTAGCTAGACATTAACAAGTTACTAAGCGTACATAAACCATTGTTGACTGTTGGTAGTTGGTTGCCTTCCGCCACCGCTCATTCAATGGTGACAACTGTTTAGGACAATATGCACCTGCTTAACCTCCAGTTGACACAGGTAGGGCTTGTCAGACCCAATATATCTATTCACATCTCCTCGCTATGTTACACATACTATGGTTTACAATGTAAGGACTTAAGAATGAGAGTTACGCTATAGTAAACAAGTGATATAATAGTACATGTGATTTACAATGTTCGTGTGTTTCTCCCCCAACAGGAGAATAGTAAAAGGGGCCGTGAAACTCACCTTTGCTTTGTGTGCTAATAACCCAGGTGTAATAAAATAAGTGTCCAACTACTGGAAACCTATAATATAACAACCTATAAACGTTTGTCCAACATTTATGTTTGTCCAATTAACCCATTGACTCCAAATCAATGACTTAGTTTGTGTTTATAAAATCTGTTTGACCAAGTTTGACCGAGTTTGACCCGACGACCCGTTGGTGATCTGTTAAGTGTTTTATGTTTGAACAAGTTGGAAAAGTCTAGAATTACAAGTTACACCCAAACATGCAATCCTAGTGTACTAACATGTTAGCTAAATACATAATATGATAGCTTTGTTAAAATTTCCAAGTTTGGGTTTTATGCATACAACTTATATCTAGCGTGCCATAACATTAATAAGTCATACAACACTCCACATACAATCCATAACTCACACAACATGCAAAACTTTCCATATTAGGTAACCTATGAACACGATGAACACATTGCACGTAAAAAGTTTCCCTTTGTAGTAAGTTATGACTCTAGCTTTGTTTTTAACAAAACGAATATTCTACTATGCTTAAATAATAATTCCTAAGCATATCCTAACATTACATGTTCTATAACGTGCTTAGATCTCAATTTCAAAATCTAAAAATCAATAAAGTTTCCTTATTGGGCAGGTTAAGAACAATAATCCAAATCATGTCAAAACGTCATCTAATACACGTTATCCATCTTAAATAAATATAACATCATCATAAAAATACATCATGCAAATTCCAACATCAAGGTTCTAAGATCTAGAGTTTACACAAATATTAAAGTTTTGGCTATGACATGCACCCTATGATTTTATATATAAAATTTCTTATCAAAACCTAATACAAACATAAAATAATCATCTTTTAATCATTTTTTGTTGATAAAAATAATTTTGACCAGATCTAAATATTTTTGGATTTGGACAAAACTTAAAAGTAATAATTAAAACAAGTATAAAAACCATCAAAGGTGGGTTACACACCTTAGTTCTTCACTCTTTTTGATCCTAAACCACCTTAAGCTCCTAGGATCTTTAGAATATGATTAGGGCAGAGGGTAGGGGTTTAATTTTCGTATAAGAGGCTGTAGATGTGAATTAGGGTTGAGTTTTTTTAGAAATAAAAATTGCTAAACTCGTTTATAATAAAACTGCAGTAGAATTCAGACATAAAGCCATGTTGGGCCGCGCAAGGCATGATCCCACGAAGCCTGCTAGTCCAGGTCCACGAGCCTAACAAGTTCAATCAATCAATCAATCAAGCCCAGTAAATCTCACAAATAGCAAAGCTATTAGTAGGGTCTGGGGAGGGTGGATGTAGGCAAGCCTTACCTCTACCCCTAGGGATAGAGAGACCGCTTCAAGAGAGACCCTCTGCTCAAATACACAACGAAAAAAAAAATAAAATAAAATAAAAAAGGTATACAGACACACAACTACTGATAACATCATAAACATTAAGAACAATGCATCGAAAGAATAGATACTATACCACCATAAAACAACCTATGCACATACATATAAAATCCATATAATGTGAAAACAAAAAGTAAGACCCTATGAAACACCTAAAAATACATTTTGTCCCATATCCTAATAGTCCTCAACCTTTATCCTTCGCCTCCATAAACCCCTATCATGGACCATGTCCTCAGAGAGGTGCAATTTTGGTCTACCTCTACTCCTCTTCCCTTCCACAGTGAGACCTTCTACCACTCTAACTGGCTCAGTTGTCTGTCTCCTCTTCACATGCCCAAACCATCTCAATATCCCCTCTTGTATCTTATCCGAGATAATAGCTACCCCCAATCTATCCCTTAAAACCTCATTTCTTATCCTGTCTAACCGTGTGTGTCCGCACATCCACCTCAACATCCTCATCTCAGCTACCTCCATCTTCTGTACTTGCATTTTCTTGGTTGACCAACAGTCAGAGCCATATAACATAGCCGGTCTAATAGCTACCCTATAAAACTTCCCATTTAAGTTCGTTGGAAATCTTCTATGGCACAAAACCCCAGTAGCTGCTCTCCACTTACACCATCCAACCTGGATGCGGTGGGCTACGTCACTATCTATCTCTCCATCCCTTTGTACAAATGATCCTAAATACTTAAACTTAGTCACCTGTGGCACCACCTGTCCCTCAATGGTAATCTGAGTGTCCTGGTCATTGCCCACGCCACTAAAGTCACAGTACAGGTACTCCGTCTTGGATCGACTAATCCTTAAACCTTTACTTTCTAGCGCTACACGCCACTCCTCTAGCCTCGCATTCAAACCTTGTTTACTCTCGGAGACTAACACAATATCATCTGCAAAAAGCAAGCACCACGGGACCGTCTTCTGGATCAACTTTGATAATTCATCTAGGACAACCGCAAACAAGAAAGGGCTCAAGATTGACCCTTGATGGAGTCCTATTTCTACAGGGAAAGATTCAATTTCTCCTACAGGCGACCGAACGCTAGTCTCCGTCCTAACATACATATCTCTAATTAGGTCTATATACTTCCCAGAAACCCATCTACTCTCTAAACTGTCCCAAATTAGTGTACGAGGCACGCTGTCATATGCCTTTTCAAGATCAATGAACACCATATGCAAATCTCTCTTCTTCTCCCTATATTTTTCCATCAATCTCCTAAGGATATGTATAGCTTTTGTAGTAGACCACCCTTGCATGAAACCAAATTGGTTAACCGTAACTTGAGTTTCTCTTCTAAGTCTAAACTCGATTACTCTCTCCCATAATTTCATAGTATGTCCTAGCAGTTTAATCCCTTTATAATTCCCACAACATTGGGCTTCTCCTTTTTTCTTATACAAAGGTACTACTACACTAGTCCTCCATTGATCTGGCATCCTTCCAGATTTGAAAATAAGGTTGAATAACATTGTTAGCAATTGAACTCCTACTTCTCCCATACACTTCCACGCCTCAATCGGAATGTTATCCGTCCCAACCGCCTTAGCCCTTCCAATCTTACTAAGTGCTGCTCTTACCTCTCCCTGTGTGATACGTCGACAATAACAATTATTCCTTTGGAGCCTTTGAGTAGACGAGTTGTCATTTTCTTGTTGGAAATCCCTCCCGTTGTTGAAGAGATTTTGGAAGTACGTTTGCCACCGCAACTTAATGTCATGTTCCTTGACTAAAACACGTCCATTCTATCCCTTTATAAACTTCACCACCCCTAAGTCCTGCCTCCTACGCTCCCTAGCTTTTGCGATCTTGAACATATCATGCGCCCCCTCTTTTGTTTCCAGGCGTTCATACATCCTTTTGTAAGCTGCATTCCTCGCTTCTGTCACTGCCTTCTTCGCCTCCCTTTTGTACTGTTTGTATCTCTCCCTCAAAATTACTCGCTCCTCCTCGTCTGTGCACCCCAAAAGATCTCTAAAACACCCTTGTTTATCCCTTATTTTAGTGTGAACCTCCTCACTCCACCACCATGACTCCGTATACCCACCCACTTTTCCTGTTGTCATCCCTAAAGTCTCCTTAGCCACATTTGTAATGGCATTTGCCAAGTCCTTCCACATTTCGTTTGCATCCCCCTCCGCTCGAGTTGATGTCATCGATATGACCTTATCTCTAAATAGATCAATCTTTTCGCCCTTCAAATTACCCCATCTAATTCTAGGTCGCAAAACGCTTTCCCCCTTGGCCCGCCTATCTCTCAAGATTAAATATGCCACTAATAAACGATGTTGAGCCACTGCTGCCTCCCCTGGTATGACCTTGCAGTCCCTCCACCATCTTCGGTCACCAAGTCTCATTAAAAGATAATCAATCTTTGTGTTACGACCACCACTTCTAAAAGTAATCAAATGCGACTCACGTTTCTTAAAGAAGGAGTTTAAAATACCTAGGTTATGGGCCACCGTGAACTCTAGTAGATCCCTACCCTGGTCGTTCCGATCACCAAAAGCAAAGCCCCAATGTACCGCCGAAAAACCATCGCTATCCTTTCCAATGTGGCCATTAAAATCACCTCCTATGAAATTTTTTTCCTCCTTGGGTATGGCCCTAACTGTAGTCCCGAAATACTAGATCTTGTTGAATGCAATAGATTGTTATCACTTAGAAACACCTATTAGTTAGGTGTTTCAAGTGATTAATCCAAGAAACAAATAAAACTAGATGAACATTGAAAGACCCGACACACACAATGAATAACATAATGATTCCATAGCAGATTTGAAGATGAATAACCTTGGAATATGATTAAGTACGCACGTATGCAAAGTGTGCTACAAAGATAAAACTCCAAAACCCCAACCCTAGAGCTGTGCACACACATTCTTTATATAGGACAGCACCTGGGCCTGCGCACTTAACACAAGTGCGCAGGGCCCGTCCAAATAAGTGCGCAGACTAGGGTTTGAGCACTAAACATTGTATTAATTACATACTAAGTCCTTCAACTATCAAACTATACAATAAACACTCAAAAGTCTCTATTTTGGTAACTGTGGTCTCAAAATAACCCAACAATACTCCCCCTAGACCACAGCTACCAGTCTTCAATCTTCAGTCAACCTCCACATCGCTTTCCTCCCCCTCAACCTGTGTAGGAGGGTCTTGTAAGTACAGTGTGACTGGATCTACCTCGGCTGCTGGAGAAGTTTGGATAGATTCTGTTGTAATTCCTTCAGGATTAGCTGCTGATGCAGGATCTTTTGGAAGTACCTCTGAAGCAGCAGTTTCTGTAGCAGCAACAGCTTCAGTTTCTTTAGCAGCATCAGCAGCAGCAGCAACAGCAGCTTGTGCAGCCTTCTCCATGTCTTCTTTTTCTTTATCAGCTGCGTTTATCCTGTCAACTAAATCCAGCAGCTCACTCTTCAATTTCAAAGCCCTATCTACTGCTCTTCTAAACAGCACGGCTTCTTCAAACAGTGTGTTTCCAGCACCAACGTTGATCTGATTCGCAAAAAGCATATTCAGATCTGATAAGTTTAGTGCGAACACATCAACCGGATCCAAGATTCTCAACACCTCTGAATCATTTTCCAGCTTGATCACTGCTTCACCAGTGTTGCTGTCATAAAACCATTTCTTGAAGTTTCTTAGCATCACTGGAAGCTCGGGTCTAATCGGAACTCGTGTGACGACCTGAGGAGGGTCTATCACATAAGTTATCATTCCTCTTCCCGTTGCTGGATCGATTCTGGTCTTTGATATTCTTCTTCTAGGCTTTTGCGGCTTGAATATCTGGAAGTCACTTTCACATTCTTTCTTGATAAAGTTCTCAACCATGCCAGCTTGTGAGTCAAGAGAGGGATTAATGAATGGGGCCCTGCTAAGTTCCCTGATGTCCCATCGGGGAAGAGATTTCAGCTCCTTCTGACCCTTGAAGTATTGGATTACCCCCCCTCTCCTTTTCACAGCAAACAGTCCCTTTTCAGCATCATACTTCCACGAGATAATCTTTTCTCGATGAGCTGACCTGGTATGATGAATGTTCTGATGTAAAGCAGGAATGGTAATTGGCTTTCTTGGGAACCATGCTGCTCTTTCAGGGTCTAGTTTGTGCCCATCAGATGTCTCATAGATGACTTCTTGATCGGTTCCCATCTCTACAAAACTGTCAGGCATCTCATCTTCACTGACCTCGTCCACTTCACTGGCCTCAGCCTCCTTTTCTTTCTCCTTTTCCGCCTCCAGAAACTTTCCAAAATCAAAGGTTTCGTCAAAAGTGGCTCTGGGAGCACCTGTTAACTGCTGCCTCAGATCCTGAAACATGTCAAACATCTGCACATGAACCTGATGTTGAAACTTAATCAGGTATCTTTGATCCTTGATCACTTTCTCCATTTTCTTGTTCTTGACCTTGAGCTTTTTCACCTTCTTTCTTAGCTCTTGGTTATTGTGCACATCACTTTTCATTGTGCAGAATTCCCTGGCCGCAACCTTACCTATCTCCTTCACAAGCTTCTCGTATAGCTCCTGATGCACCGGTTTTCGACGAGGTGCAGCAGGAGCCGATGAAGAAGGTTCAGCTGATCGGTGGGTAGGAGCTTTGGGGGCTGATGCAGTGGCAGTGGAAGTCCCTGGAGCAGAAGTTGCAGCAGTAGAAGGCCCTGGTTGGTTTGGTTGTTCTTCCCCAAAAATCCGTTCCATGTACACTTGCTCCTCAACATCATCCGGTGTTATCACTCGAGGGATCTCAGATTCAGGAAGCTGTTGTCTTCTTTTCTTTCTAGCTTCCCTTTCAAATTCAGCTACTGCTCGTAAATTTTCTGCAGCTTCAATCTGTTCGGGTGTCAAAGATTCTCTCGATTCTTGCAATAAGCCAGCTGGCCTTTTCTTTATGCTGGGCTTTGCTCGAGCCGGCTCAGATGCCACTCTTTTGCCTCTGGCCTTTTCTTGGGCGATCTCTTCAGCAGTGGGCTGAGCTGATGTAGTGGGTGCAGATGGTTCGGGTGTGGGAGCAGCTGTGGGTTGTTGTCGAGCCTGAGCAGTGTCTGCCTTTCTCTTATTGATCTTGTTGTAGATCTCTATGACAATCGGATATCGCTGAGCCGCATACATGTGCTCAAGCATTGGTTCCCAATCCGGTGTGTTGCATTCTGTGAAGAATCTAGCCCCTCTGGTGAAAATGTATTCAGCACCGAGAGGCAGATTCTCGTGCTGAGTGTTGATCATCATCTGAATGAACCTGGGGTACATCGCCCATTTCCCCGACCCAGCTTCTGCATTCTTTATCAAGTAGTCAAAAATCATCCCGGATAGGTTGAACTTTTCATCTTTGCAGATCTTTATCATAGCCGTCGACCATTCAGTACTGAGTGCATTGTAGCCTCCCTTTCTGTGACCTAGAGACATAATGAATACATGACTAATGAGTCTCCAGTCTCTCGTCAGTTGTGTCTTCTTAACATCGCCCCTCTTGTCAAATTCGCCTTTGCAACCGAACCTCCTGAACTGTTCATGAATGTCTGCTTTTGCCATAAATCTGACGGTTCCTGGTTCATCCCGTAGTTTCAGCACTGTTCGAACTGTATCTTCAGTAATGAATAGAGGCTTGTTTCGGACTGTTGCTTTGATACGCTTGACACTTGCAACTGTTTCAACTCGAGCAGAACGCCAGAAATCTTCAATGTGTGAAACGTACACTGGTTCGACGTTCTCTACAGCAAAACCGATTCGGCTGCGTCTAATCCAGGTCACAACGTCTTTGAACTGCACATCATCGGTATTCAGATTCATTGGCTGGTTGTGCATTCCTCTACGATCCCACTCAAGTTCCATCTGTTTAATCCAAGAGCACGAAACGCCAATTAGATCTCGGATAATTGATTTTAGACTTAAACTTACACGGACAACGAACTTAGACCTAGATCTTATTAATATTTTTAGATTTTGAATTTTAATGGTCATTGGATTAAGGATTGATGAATTGATGTTATTGGTGTCAATGGTACGTTTGAATTTTAGTTATTAGATTATTAAGGTCCGGTTTTGAGTTCGCAGTCCGTTAAAGTGTCTTAATAGTCAAAATGAAAGATGTGTGTGGTTTAGAGTCCAAGTGTTCAAGAGTGTCAAGTACTCAGTCCAGTTCAAGTACTCAGGCCCATTTTAGTTCGCAGGCCCATTTAGGTACGCAGGCCCAATTAAATACGCAGCCCCATTTAAATATGCAGGCCCATTTTAGGTACGCAGGCCCATTTAAAAGTCAAGTGCTCAGTCAAGTGCGCACATACTTTGACTGAGCACTTAGTTATCACTTAGACCAAACCAAGTACGCAGGTGAGTTCACCCGGGCATGGTAACCCCTTAGATCATAGAGTCAGGTCTGCGTACTAAGCAAGTACGCAGACACTTGAACCTTCGTTCAAGATTTCAAGTCACAGTTATGTACGCAGATGATTAGGGTTTCTGTGTACTTATATGACTATGAAACAAGTACGCAGTCTCTATGAGACAAGTGCGCACATGTTCATATGTCAAGTACGCAGATCTTCAAATCTTCAAGAACCCAATTAATACAAGAACAATCAGCATAAGAACCGTTTATAACCTGTAATCTCAACAAATAAATCATTAGAAACATAAGATCTACCTTGATAATCAGTAAATACGAGTTAATGAACACAGAAACAAGGTATGGTATGAGTGATTTGTGTGTGATTGTTGTGTGATTATGATATTGATGATGATGAACGGTGAAGATGATGATGAAAAGGTGATTTTGGGGTGATTAGGGTTAGTAAGAAAGCTGTTAAGGGTGATAAAAGCTTTTGACCAACATTGACCAGTATATATATACATGGGCTATTGGGCCTGCGCACTTGAGTTAAGTGCGCAGGGCCCCAACAAGTACGCAGATGCCCACAAATTTGGCCCAAAGATTGAAATTAAAGCCCAAATCCTTTAGATTAAGGGGGTTTTACCAAATCTTACCTTCTGCATTCAAGATCATACTAACCATACCTGCCGGAACCCGTTTCAACTTCCCGTTGGATAGCTGCAGCCTAAGAACAATTGTCGGTATGCTTGTCCACTTAAATCCATGCCCTTTCTCTTTCAACATGTGTTTGGTGATATTGTTTATCATGTTTTTCGGTAATATTGACGAAAATTTTATGGACCCCACAGTGTGCTAGGTATTGGCCTACCGATCCTCAAGGTTTATTGAAATATAATGATGAGAGCTTCAGGTCTATGTTACCATAAGCAGAGAAGATGATCATTATCTTGATCAGATGATGAGAGCTTCAGGTCTATGTTCCCATAAGCAGAGAAGATGATCATCTGATCGTTTGGTGAGCTATCTATGTATGTTTGCACGTCACTAACATTGCGTGTCTTTTCTGCTCAGTTTCAAAAATTTTGTTTTTCTTAGCCCCGCATTGGTAGCTTGCACTCTTAGGTGTCTTTTGATTTGCTTATGCACAAAATTTTCTGTGTCTTTTAATTTCTCAACCTATGTATGACCGGACTCAGCTTGTGCAGGCCTAAAGCACAGTGGGAATCCAACTTTCCGTGTAGATCTTCATTGTTAATCACCTAGTAGCAGTTTACTTGATTCCAGGCTGAATCTACCGACACATCGTTTGCTTGAGGCCACAACATCCTCTGGGTCCTATTCACATGCCGACGAGATATGATTAGTTCCTATCATTTCCTGAATTAAATTTGCAATAAGAATAGACCGGTTCACTTTCTCCCCCAAAAATCTTGTTTTAAAGGAAAATAAGATTTTTCTTTTTATAAAATATACAATTTTTTTTTTTTTTTTTTTTTTTTTTTTATTCAAAGTTGATCATCTCAAGCCATGAAACCAACTGATGAAACCGGGTTTTATCAAAAGCTTTTGTAAAGATATCTGCTTTTTGATCAGCAGTATCGATAGGCAACACCTGTATGTACCCTTTGTCGTGTGCATCGCGAATTGAGTGAATCCGAATTTCAATGTGTTTGGTTTTAGAGTGGTCAATTGGATTCTTCACGATGTCACGACATGCATCATTATCAATGAAAATAGGTGTATGCATGACATTCAAACCGTAGTCCAAAAGCTGATTTTGGATCCATAACACCTGACAACAACAACTGGAAGCAGCTGTGTATTCGGCCTGAGCAGTAGAGATTGACACGGTGGTCTGCTTCTTGCTTTGCCAAGACACTAGCCGGTTACCCAGAAATTGACAGCCACCAGAGACAGATTTTCTGTCTATCCTACAACCTGCATGATCACTATCAGAGTAAGCGATTAGATCAAAGTTATCGCTCTTAGGATACCATAAACCAAGTTTAGGTGTTCCTTTGAGGTAGCGGAAGACTCTTTTTACTGCAGTCTCATGCGATTGCTTAGGATTAGACTGAAAACGCGCACAGCATCCAACTGCCCACATTATATCTGGTCTGCTAGCTGTAAGATACATCAGAGAGCCAATCATTGATCGATATGTATGAGGATTCACTGAAGGCCCCTGAAGATCTGGTACAAGTGTTGTTTGGGCCGCAAAAGGAGTATTGGACGGCTTGCAGTCGGTCATGTTGAATTTTGCCAAGATGTCTCTTGTATACTTCGCTTGATGAATTAGAATTCCGTCTTCTTTTTGCTGTACTTCCAAGCCTAAGAAAAACGATAATTCTCCCATCATGCTCATTTCAAACTGAGACTTCATGATGCTTTCAAATTCCCTGCACAAATTTTCATCAGTGGAACCAAAGATAATATCATCAACATAAATCTGAACAAGGATTGAGTGTTTATTGACTTCTTTGGTGAATAAGGTCATGTCGATCTTCCCCCTAGTATACCCATTCTGCAGCAAGTATGACGATAAGGTCTCATACCAAGCTCGTGGAGCTTGATGAAGTCCATAGAGAGCCTTATCCAGTTTGTAATACTTATTGGGATGATGGGGATCTTCAAAACCTGGGGGTTGACACACATAGACTTCTTCTTTGATCTTCCCGTACAGAAATGCACTTTTCACATCCATCTGAAAGACTTTGAAGTTCTTGTATGAGGCGTAAGCCAGGAAGATACGAATAGCTTCAAGTCTAGCAACTGGAGCGAACACTTCCTCATAATCAATGCCCTCCTGTTGACGAAATCCCTGAACGACTAAACGAGCCTTGTTCTTAATTACCACGCCTCGTTCATCCATTTTGTTGCGAAAAACCCACCTTGTTCCAATAGGATACTTTCCTTCAGGTAAATCCACAAGCTCCCAAACCTTTAGCTTCCTAAACTGATACAGCTCATCCTGCATGGCTTCAACCCAACTTGCATCTCTGACAGCATCTTCAATACTGAAAGGTACCGTCTGAGATAAGAAGGCTGAAAGTGCAATATTCAGTTTGTCTGCCTGATTTCTAGTAAGAACACCCTCAGAGATTGGTCCAATGATGTTCTCCACAGGGTGATCCTTAAAAGATTTAAATCCCATGTTCGGTTCTTCTTGAATATGGGAAGGCAGATTGGAAAGATGATCTGTAGGAGTTGACGAACTGGATGGATCATTTGCAGACTGTTGTGCTGAAGATGTTCCTTCTGAAGCTGGAGTAACTTCAGGAGATGTAGTGGTATCAACAGTTGCATCACCATTTGTGGTTTGAAGGGGAACAATTGGATCAGCTACGAGTGGAGAGAAGCGGGTGGTGAAAGGTGCTGCATCGTCTTCTGAAGAGTAAAGAGTATCTACAAGAGGAGAAGGATCGGCTGCTTGATTTTCAGATGGTTGTTCATCTATGATGCTGAAATTGTTGAAAACAACATCTACATCAAAGAACCAGTCAGGTCCGGCTCCTGTATTGGTAGAGTTGGATTCCTGCCAATCAACATAAAAAGACTCGAGAACCATTTTGGTTCGTTTGTTGTATACTCTATAAGCTTTTTGACTAGAGGAGTATCCAACAAAGAAACACTCATCACCAACTGCATCGAACTTCATGATGTTCTCGAAATTGTTGAGCAGCGTGCATGAGCATCCAAAAGGCCTGAAGTAGTCAATCAAAGGTTTTCTCTTAAAAAGCAACTCATAACCTGTTTTCCCGCGCGTCTTTACGATTAAGACTCTGTTAAGAACATAACAGGCGGTATTTACAGCTTCAGCCCAGAATATGATCGGCAGTTTGGAGTCGATAAGCATGGTTCTGGCCGCCTCAATAAGTGTACGATTTTTCCTTTCAGCAACACCATTCTGTTGAGGAGTTCTCGTAGCACTGTACTGAAGATGAATTCCTCTATTGTTGCAGAAAGTCACGAGACTTTGATTCTTGAATTCGGTTCCGTGATCGCTTCGAATTGATCTAACTTTTGTCTTTATAATGTTTTCAATAAGAGGAACAAACAGCATCAGAATCTCAGCAACTTCACTTTTGTATTCCAGAAAGTACACCCATGTGAATCGGGAAAAATCATCTGTTATCACCAGACAATAAGACTTTTTAGCTAAACTTTTAACACTAATAGGACCAAACAGATCCATGTGTAATAAATGGAGAGGTGAGTCTATAGAATTCACAGCTTTGGACTTGTGCGACTTTTTGTGTTGTTTTCCTTTGGCACATGCTAAACATTTTTCAGAAAAGGGGAATTCCTTAGAAGGAAGACCTCTTACAAGGTTTAGTTTTGAAAGCTTATTAATGTTTTTGAAGTTAACATGTCCTAATCGCCTGTGCCAAAGCAGTGACTCTGACTCGGATGCTTTAGAAAGTAAGCATGTCATTTGACATTCAGACTTTGCATCCCTCATATTTATCACGTAAGTATTATTTTGTCTAGGAGCTTTAAGCATAATCATGTTGGTAGGAGGAGTGAATCCTGGCTTTAGAAAGATGCACTCCATGTCATTAAATAACACTGAGATTCCTTTGTCGCAGACTTGTGATACACTCAGCAGATTGTAACACAATTCTGGAACGTAGTTCACATCTTCTAAAGTCAATGCATCAGAAATCACGTCCCCTATCCCGACTATCTTTCCACCCTTCTCATTGCCGGCAAAAGCAACAAACTCTCCATCAATGAATCGATAGTTTTTAAGGAGTTCTTTCAGTCCCGTCATGTGCCTTGATGCCCCGCTATCAACGTGCCATAGATATCTCATCAGGGCAATCAACCACTTTTGTAGTTTATTCTGAAAAATACATAAGACAACAGAAATATACAGATAAATATATGATACACTATGTACAAACACGACTCAGACCACACGTTAAGTAACTTTTGGAATCCAGGTCTGTTTTAATTTTAATTTGTCGTGATTTTCCCCCGACACAAACTCTTGCCTTTTCCAATTTTTTGTGACCTTAACAAAACTTTTTATGGTTTCTTGAAGATCTTTAATTTGAACTGCAAAAGATTTTTGGTTATTGATATCAGTTTGTGGTTTGGGTTGCAAATGACACTTTTTAACCACATGTCCTTCATTTCCACATCTAAAACATTTAGAGTGTTTAGGTTTGATCTTTGAAGAAGATCTGGATGATGATGGTTGTGATGTTCTTCTTTTGTTGTTGCTTGAATTGAGGCTGTCTGTTGAACATGCTTCATCACTGTTGTTGTTGCTTGATTCTTCATTTGTGTTGCATTCTGGCTCGCTGATATCACTTTCTGTATCACTTTGTGATTCTTCAGAAATTGTGTTATCTCTTTCACTTTGTGACTCTTCAGAACATGACACATCTGTTGATGATGGTGTAAATTCTGGAATTTCTTCAGTAAGAAATTTTCCAAACCTGTTTCTTTTTAGTTCTGGAACAAATGGAGATGGTCTATATACATTTTCATTATCACAGAATGCATCATTAAGATCAACACAAACAGGCACAACATTTTCAACACAAACATCCGATCGTTTGATAGGATTCGTCCTATCATTTGGGTCCACAACACCCTTTAAATCAAGTTTAGAAGTTAAAGTAATACAGTCATCCGGCCTAGATAAACTATTACAGTTATCCATCCTAGATAAACTATTACAGTCATCCAAATTAGTTAAGTTATTACAGTCATCCGAATTTAAAGAAATGTTTGACTTATCATGGTTCCAGATGAACCAATTCACTGTGGAGTAATTGGCACCTGGGTGACCTAACCCCATTGTTTGACCACCACAACTGTCATCATCGTCCACCTGATCCTGTTGGGTCATATCTGCACTACTTTTACTCATATTAGAGTGTGACTCAGATGTGACACATTCTTTTTCAAAAAGATCATTTTTTGGATGTGGTTTTGGAATGGGTATATATTCACTTTTGCTCAAGGGTAAAAACAGAGATTTTACAATTCCCTTTTTATCCTTATACCCAATTCCATCTTTGACAAAAGATTTCCTTGAACAATCAAGGATATCAGTATGAGCATGCTTGCTTACGTTCCATTTGTCCACAACAATTTGGAGATGATTGGTTTCATTTCTAGATTTTTCTAGTTTTTCAGTTAAGTCATTTATTAAAAAATCTTTTCTGAGAACAAATTCTTTTAGAGTGTGCATTTCAGCAATTGTTGCATTTAACTTTCGCTGATAGGCTAACTCATTTTCTTTCATTTCAGTATTGATTTTTCGTATGTCGTCCATTTCTCTTAAAATTCTCCTATTGTGGGACAAACAGTAAGCAACGGCTGTAACACACCTTGGTGAGCACAGCTTTGATTTTATTTCGAGAGGAATACTTACCAGGTCTCTCTCTTCAGCTTTCTTCTTCATGCTCTGTGATTGCTGATCATCCTTGCTTGTGGAAGTCTTTTCAGCTACAAAGGCTTCCTCAGCAGCAGTCTCCTTCCCTTTCTCCACACTCAACACGCCTTTTAAACCAGCCTTCTCCATCTCTTCTCCTTTTGGCATTTCAGCAGAGGACCCCTCCAGAGAGCTCACACCAAGAGGTGACTTTGTGCAGATTTTTGCCATCAGTGCTTTATTAACTTCAGCTTTTGCCACAGCGACTTCCTCTCCCCAATCGAAATCCTGAACCACAAGCGCCTTCTGCTGGTTACCTTCTCCTCCTTCTGTAATTGCCACCACTCTCTTTGCTGGTTTGGCTTCAACTTGATTCAGAGTTGGACATTCATACTTGAAATGTCCGAGAATTTTGCAGTTATAACACCTGATCTTAGATTTGTCAAACCCAGCTTTCCCCATGCCGACTCTTCTACCGGTTCTATCTTGAAACCTCTTCACCCTCAAAGTGATCATGGCCATCTGCCATTTCAGATCCATTTCCTCCATATCGTCTGGATCAACTTGATACATGTCCTCAGGACTCATCATATCACTTTTTAGATCACCGGTCTTTAAAGCTTCAAAGCTCGTCATGAAAGCGTTGAAAAGTTCAACGTGTTCAGTTGCCAGCTTCGTCTGTTGAGGATTGAGAGTTGACGGCTGAGGGTTAGTGACACTGGGTTGAGAGTATGGGACAGCTTTTCCTGAACTTGAACTACCACCAATTGTTCCATCAGCATACACGTGAGATGAGCTTGAACCCATGTTCCCCACTGGAGTCATTAGCGCTAAGTTCTTCATTGCAGTGATAGGAACTGCCTTTGGATTGGTCTGATTCATCTCCCTTTTTGTAATGTCCATCTCAAAGGACTTCAATGTGTTGATGAGATCAGCCAATGTAGACTGGGCATCAAGATATTCTTTTCTGATTAGCATGCATTGGATGCTCCATTCTTTTGGTAATGAATCCAGCAGCTTCTTGATAGAATTTCTGTTGTTCACAGGAATTCCAGCCTTTTTCATTTTTGTTAACATACTCATAAACCTATCAATGTGCGAGCTCAGACTCTCCCCACGAATGCTACCGAACATATCATATTCTTTTTGCACCATGTCTTGCTTGTATTGGCGCATCTCTTCATTTCCTTCGTAGTATTCATTCAGTGCAAACCACAGATCATGTGCCGTTCCATACTCTTCAAACATGTTGTAAACATCATTAGATAGGGCCATGGTTAGAGCACCATAAGCCTTATGATCTCTTTGAAGTAATTGTTTGTCAACATCGGTATAGGTTGTTGGATCAGGGTTGAATTCTTCTCCAGTGGCGGTGGTTCTCATGGGAATGTGTGGGCCCAACTGGATGGAGTTCCATTGGGTAAAGTCAGTCACGTAAAAGAATGACCTCATTCGGTTTTTCCATGTCCCGTAATCTTCAGCACCTTTTAACTTAGGTACTCTTGTAGTAGTTCCGGTTTCAAGATCTTGTTGTGTGATAGGGTTAACAGTTGATTGATTATTGTTACCAGCCATGTTTTAGATGAATTTTAGAAACGTGGTTCAACAGATTTTAATTATCAGTCCAAAAGATTGTCCAAGTCCGTAAGTACACAGCAAGTTCGCAGTTAAGTGCGCAATTAAGTTCACACTTAAGTTCACAGCAGTCTGGATCAGTATGCAGCAACCTGTAAGAATATAAACAGCCTTGTCAAGTTGTAGTCTTAGTTAAGTATGCAGCTTGGAAGTATACGTGTGGCTATAAGTTCGCAGATCAGTCAACATTTGGGCATTATAAGTGCTCAGTGTTTACTGATCAGCCTGCGCACTAGATTAAGTGCGCAGACTCACTTAAACTCTCGTTTAAGATTTTAAGTTCGCAGAAACCCTAGCCAAGTACTCAACACTACACCTTCAGTAAGTGCGCACAAATCCAAGATTTCTGTTTAAGTATGCAGAAACCCTAGATAAGTACTCAAGACAATGAAATGCTATAAGTGCGCAGAGATTAACTTATGTAAACAAGTGCGCAGAGATTAACTTATGTAAACAAGTGCGCAGAGACCAAATTCAAAAACAGCAAGTGCGCAGGGATCAATTCAAAGGAATAAGTGCGCAGAAACCAAATTCAAAAGCAACAAGTGCGCAGAAACCCTAGATGCGTACAAAATGACAAGTACTCAAACTAAGAGATAAGTGCTCAGCTTATGAGATATGTGCGCAGTATATATGAAATAAGTGCGCAGATACGAGCTGTAGCAAACATGAAATTCAGCTGAATCCTTTCCAAACCATTTTCTGATCAAAATAATATACTCTAAACATTTAGAAACACGATTTTCACAAGATTTGAAACCAAAATATGAGAAAAACACCTAAATTTAAAGTTTACAAAAAAATAATCTTGATAATAAAAGCTTAACAAGATGAGGGTTTTGGTATCTTAAAGTAGATACAATCTAGAGCACAATGGCTCTGATACCAAATTGTAGTCCCGAAATACTAGATCTTGTTGAATGCAATAGATTGTTATCACTTAGAAACACCTATTAGTTAGGTGTTTCAAGTGATTAATCCAAGAAACAAATAAAACTAGATGAACATTGAAAGACCCGACACACACAATGAATAACATAATGATTCCATAGCAGATTTGAAGATGAATAACCTTGGAATATGATTAAGTACGCACGTATGCAAAGTGTGCTACAAAGATAAAACTCCAAAACCCCAACCCTAGAGCTGTGCACACACATTCTTTATATAGGACAGCACCTGGGCCTGCGCACTTAACACAAGTGCGCAGGGCCCGTCCAAATAAGTGCGCAGACTAGGGTTTGAGCACTAAACATTGTATTAATTACATACTAAGTCCTTCAACTATCAAACTATACAATAAACACTCAAAAGTCTCTATTTTGGTAACTGTGGTCTCAAAATAACCCAACACTAACGACCATATCTAGGCAATCCCATAAATCCCTCTTCTCCTGATCCCCTAGTCCAACTTGTGGGGCATAAGCGCAAATGACTACAAATACTTCATCACCTAGTACTAACCTCAACACCATAATCCGATCATTGTGTCGTATTACCTCTACTACATTATTGTACAATTCTCTAGCCACTAGAAATCCTACCCCATTCTTCGACCCATCGGACCCCGAATATAACAACTTATAACCATTGCGCTCATCCCCCTTTTGTCCTTTCCACCTAGTCTCTTGAAGGCATGCAATCTCTACCCTACGTTTTTTAAGTGTATCTATCACCTCCAACAATCTACTACTTAGTGTACCTACATTCCACGAGGCCACACGTAAACTATACCCCGAGATCTTACCCTTTCCCGCACCCCTCGTCCTTGGACACGATCTCACGGAAAAATCATGGTTTCTACTACCTATTATTGCTACCAATCACCCCTCGCTTGAATATTTTGAAAAATATTGGGTTTGTACATAATATGTTTATGTTAAGGAAAGAAAGCACATGGGCCGGAGATGATGTATGAAAAACCTGAGTAGCTGAAAACCTCGCCTGTCGTACTGTGTAAAGACGAGTCAAAGAAGAATATTTGCCACTGGTTCTTCACTAGTCAGAATATTTGCCTGAGTTACGTTCCAAAGTCGCCTCTTGAATATTTGTTCTTCGTGGTCTTTCCCTGTCTAACCAATAGGTCGCCTGTCCCTAGACTGAAACGTCGAAGAAGACGCACAGAAACCGCCAAAAAGAACGAAAAATTGAACCTATTTGGTTGGACAGATAGCCGGATCTGTTTCGTTTGGAGTAGATGAGTGACCTCGCCGGGTTTATGTCACACCCCAACCGATGGCGGAATACATCGAGGCGCGAATTGTGGTAGATTGTTCAAAGACTTCATGACACTAATTGTGACAATATGATTTAACGATAAAATTTCATTCATAGCATAATCATTGTCTAAAAGATACGGAATACAAATTGTTTCATGAAAAAGAGAAATACAACATCAAAACATAGAACTTAAACTAGCGTGAGTTTCTAGTCCAATCTTAAGTAGTTTTTCTTGAAAATCCTGCATTAAACATTTCCTGCAACATGTATAAAATATCCGTCAACACATAAAGCATTGGTGAGCATACTAGTTTTGAGTCTAAGTACATAGTATAAGAAAATCTACTCGAATCATCATGTTATAGGCATATGCACGTAGAACCATACAAACGGCAACAACACTCGATAACACAAAAGACTTCATCTTATCATGACCCATAAAGGGGGCGGCGTGTCAACCTATAGCGCTATACATGTAAGGTGGGTTGTTAACTAATCGTACATTTGTATGTAAGACTTTGATTTCTAGCATGGCATAGCATAATAGCATTTAGATTGAGTATAATAGTTTTAAGAGTATGAAATCGTTTAAGTTTTGATAGTGATACATGTTGAGCCCCAATGAATAAAGAATAAAAGGGGGACAAGTATGAACTCACCTTTGGGTGCGTTTTGATAGAGTTCCAAAAAGTAAGTCTTGGAAGATTAAGCTTTAGCTCCAATTAACTAGAATTAAAGAATTAGAGGGTCTTAGGTTCGAGTTTAGATTATAGGTTCAAGAGAATCATGCAAGCCTTTTAGGCAAACCAAGCACAAATTGCCTTTAGGGCAATTCGGATGGTCATGAGATTAAGTTAGACCAAGCAAAAAATCATCATAAATGACTCAGATGGTATAAGGTTAGGAATGTGAATCCGATTGATAAGTTCATGTCATAACCACTTCGCTTATGAGGTACACGTGGGGTTTGGACACGAGATTTCCCCTTTCTAGTGTGGATAAATCCGTAGCACAAGAAGGGTCAATAGAGTTGGTAAGGTAGGGTGTAACCACAAACCTTCCAAAGATTATTAGATTAGTAGAGTTTTGGAAGTATATATTTTAGTATTTACATAATATAACTAGAAGATGAACCACCTTTGAGGCCTCATTTTGGTGTCCTACTCATATTTATTTGCCATAGCAAATAAGAGTAAGGTCCTAGAGGTTTTCCCAAGGGGTTAGAAGAAGAGGGGTGGTGGAGAAAATGGAAGAAAAATGAAGATTAAGGCTTTGCAACTCACTAATTTTGAGTAGAAAATTTGCTTGATATACTTGAAGATTAGAGAGGTTTGGGAGTGATTTGGAGTGAGTAAAGGATTAAAGAGTGTAGGGAAGAGGTGTATTTATAAGTAGTTTAAGGTGGTTGTGTATTAAATGGAGTTAATAGGGTGGTTAGGAGGAGATTAGGTGGGGGTTGAGTTTGATTGTTATGGGGTGGTGATGGTTGTTGCATTATGTTGAAATTAAACGAAGTAGAAAAAAGAAACCATAATTAGAAACGACTTATGAAAAAGAACTAAAAGTATTATACGTTCATTATTTAAATAAAAATTAAACATAAAAATATTTGACTCAAAAGCAAAGTTGTAATATACTAATATCAAATTATGCATACTAGCATATAAAATAAAGTCTTAAACTAGTAATGAGATTAATAATTGTTTAAACATTTTTAATGATGGAAATCTAAAATGTGAAAAAAAAGACGAATCATCAACATTTAGTTGATGTATGTTATTGTTAAGGTGACCAAGAGTATTAAATCAGGATTTATCCTTTTTTTAACTAAGAGTATTATTATAAAATATATATATATATATATATATATGTTTTATTTAAAATAAAAATAGATTAAGATCTTAACTAAATGAGTTTCTTGTTAAAGTGCCTAAATTGAATAGGATAAGTTATAATTACGACTCGTCATGAATTGGTAAGAGTAACATAAAAGAAGCGAATAAAGCCGAACTCGTAATTTGTTAAGTATACAATTTAAAATACATGTACAAGTAAAAATAACGCGATGTTACAGTCTCCCCTACTTTAGGAAATTTCGTCTCAAAATTTAATTAAGAGTCAACCTTTTGAAAAATAGGTAACTGGTTCGATATTGGTTTAATAAGAACACAACTTGTTAGTTTATTATGTTTAAATCAAATACGGTATCTAGTCACATGTGCGATAATTATGCTCGTAAGAGAAGTACTTTTAAAATTTACCCAAGGTTGTACGTTGAAATTTGAGAACTTAACCGACATAAGCATTTTGTAAATAGTGCAATAAGGGGTACGCATAAATAGCTTTGTATATGGAGTTGATGCAGCAAGTTTTGGAAAAGTAAGTAAAGATACAGTGTGACATACATGAAATAGTAAAAAAAAAAAATCTTGTGAAGGTAGGTAAGTATATTTGTATAACATATATAAATTTTGGGAAAATAAGTAGTTATACGGTATATCATATATAAAGTAGTAGAATTTGTTGGCTTGAAAAAGAGGTGTCTTTGGGTAATTGGGGGGAATAGTAAAAATGTAAGCATAATGAGTGACTAGATGTGGGAATGGGTAGTATTTAGTAATAGATATTTGGTTTGCACAAGGTCAACAATTTGACCAAAATTTTGTTTTTAAGGCGACTAAAATAAACGAGAAATTGGACTATTTGAAAACAACTTTTTGGTGATATAAATAGTAGTTATTTATTTTTGAAATCCAGTATATAATTAGTCAAGAAAATATAAGAAAGTGAGAGGCAAATCTTGTTTTAAATATATAAACGCTTTTAGAGGTTAAGGACAGAGCTTACAGGACTTAGAACGAGATCTTTGATAATGATAGGATTGCTGATTAAGCAAGGAAAGGCAAGAGGAAGGAAGCGAAGTTGATGGAGATTACAAGTATAAATTATTCATAGCAAGGATGATGTTGCATAGTAGAGAGTGTGGTTCAAAACAAGGTTATAATATGCATAACAGATAAATAATGTAAGCGTACTTAGACTAACAAACTTTAACATAAACGGTATCGTAAGTGTTGGTCAAAATTTTTTAACTCGACACCCAAAACTTCTCATGGTACGAATAACTCTACTTTTGGTAGTATGACAGGACATTTATATATAGGATGTACCGGCGGCGTATCCACCATGTCGTTATCATACCTAATCCGTGTTGTTATTCAAGTCATGATAGGTTACACACACTTGGACTTGTTATGTTTTCCATACGCCCAATTTTTGTAATTACGTGTGCACCCGTAATTAGTCCAATTGTCGTATCGTCCACATAATTTGTCTTAGTTATGTGTGGGTCACTAGTGGACACAAAATAATTATACACAAAGGAAAAGACAATACGCTAAGGCATTAAACAGTTTTGATGTTGTAAACATAGCAAGCAACGTGACATGCAAACACATAATGTGAAAAGGCATTAAGCAAGTTTTTGATGTTGTTAACCGTACGTGTTTTTGGCATAGATGTATTGTTTCATGACATAACGGTGTAGACTTGTGCATATGTGGTTACGTTCAGATGTATAAAATCAAACAAAAGAATGGACAATTGGATTCCTAATGGAAACGTGTAAAATATTTTGACTGCGGGTAACATAAAATTTGAGTTCATTACAAATTGAGTTTATGGGTACGTGAGCAATTTTAGCTTTTCAAGATTAAGGGTCAAGTTTGATGGTAGAAGAATTTAGTTCGTTGGATGTTAAAGAAAAACATATTTAATTGAAGTGGGCAAATTCTAGTGTAAAAGTTTTATTGAAGATGGTCGTTTGATTTATAAAAAAAAATCCATTTTATTAAGCGAGAAAAAAAAATAGTTTATTGACAATTTTAGTTTGGCGTTGATGAATATTTTGACTCGTGATACGATTTTAAGAGAAAAGGTTTTGGGATTATAAAGAAGTAGGTTATTTGATTTAGCGTGTCTTTGCTCACAAGTCCTGTTTACAAAAGAAAATTTATTTTAAACACTTTTACCATTTATAATCTTGTTTGTCATATAGACTCCACGCACACATTTGTTAGTGGTAAAAAATTTGGAAAAAGATTGTGATGTTTGAATTTTGCCGAATAATTATGATTGTAAACTAAAATAACGACGGTATTTCATAATTCATAAAGAAAATTTCACAGCCGAACAATTTCTTGAAAACATTACATGAAGAAATTCCCATATTTAAAAGAAGGAAAAATCATTCTTCTTCGGTGTGGTGAGTGGGTCTTCCAGCATCGTAGATCACCATGGCAAGTCTTGGGCATTGGTTGCGTTCATGGGTTGGGTCGTTGTTTAGTGGTGTGACGACATGTTTTGGCTAAATGACCATATGCACCACAGTTGGCGCATATGCGGCATGGTGAGTGAGTGACATGGTGGAATTTACAACTGTTGCATAGCGGATAGGTTCCATGGTATCGCTTTTGTTAGGATTTGGAGTCTTAGGAGTTGTCGAAGTGTGGTTTCGTTTGAGGTTTTTGCGTTTTCGGTTATCCTTTTTCGTTTGTTTGGTAGTGGTATGGGTAGAAGATTTAGTATCTACATGGTTTGTGCTGTCCAGGATGGCATCACCGGGGTTTGGAATTGAGTTTGTTGGTGTCTCTAGGTTAGGGAGAATCTTGACTGATTCTTGGGCAATAAGACTCGCCAGTTGGTGGAGATCGATTTTGTTTAGACGGGAGGACATCTACGAGAATCATACATAAGAAAATTTTCATAAACGTTTTTTTTTTTTTTTAAGAAGGGGACTTTTGAATTTAGGCAAGGAGTTATTAGAATGTTGATTAACAATGAAAGCTTGTGAGTAAAATTTCACTAGGTCAGTAAAGTTGGTGCAAATTCGGATAAAAAAAATACATTTACATAAGTTTAAGTTGTTCTCATAGACTTAGTATGCAAGTTCTAGTTACACGTATAGGACGCAAGTTTCACATTGTTGAAATAGTATAACACGTATGCATAAGCAAGTATAGTGTACTTAGTTAACATAAAGGAGTTTTGATTTATGTTGGTTTGCGATTATTAGTATTGTTTGGAGATTGCGAGAGTAGATTGTAAATGCGAGTCTTGAGATTGTACGCGAGTGAAATAAATCGAATATATAATGAAAACATAGTATGAAAACAACATTGAAAGTAATATTAACATAAAATGAGAGGCTTGTTTTAAACAAACAATTGGAGTGTTCCAGGACGGAACTAAGACTAACCAAAGTGATTCAAATTTACCTTTGAGTTTGAAAACATGCTTTGGCCTAATAGGTGGAAATACTCTCACTGAAACTTTCGGTTAACGGTATTCACCCTTCCAGTTACTACATGTTTCTTGTCATTAGTAAATTTGAGACTTTGGCGAGATTGAAAAAAAACAGGGATTGAAACTAGTCGCTAAGTTGCGGATTTCACTCCTATCTTAGCGAAGTCGTTTCTTGAGTGTGGTTTGTACACTTTGTCCAACGTGGTAAGAAAGTTATTTCTAACCTTCAATTGGTAAGTGTCCACTAGAACGAGAATTGTGAAATTTCCACCAAAGTGAGGATATCACTCCTATCTTGGTGTAGTTTCAAAAACACAAAGATTTTACACGGATTGAAAGTTATCACCAAAGTGAGGGTTTCACGCCTATTTCGGTGATTTCCTTTCGTTTGTGGTATACGAACGCCTTTGAGTATAGAGTAATCCACAAATAGGAAGGTAAATTTTAAGAACCAAAAGAATTTAGTAGAAGCAAGATACGGAGAACAAGTATATTAAGCATGATAAAAGGAATGGTCAAAAAGGTTCTTAACTATAGTCTAGGTCAAACATGAAATTTTTTCCTAGATCCCTATAGTCATGGCTCTGATACCAATCTGTCACACCCCAACCGATGGCAGAATACATCGAGGCGCGACTTGTGGTAGATTGTTCAAAGACTTCATGACACTAATTGTGACAATATGATTTAAAGATAAAATTTCATTCATAGCATAATCATTGTCTAAAAGATACGGAATACAAATTGTTTCATGAAAAAGAGAAATACAACATCAAAACATAGAACTTAAACTAGCGTGAGTTTCTAGTCCAATCTTAAGTAGTTTTTCTTGAAAATCCTGCATTAAACATTTCCTGCAACATGTATAAAATATCCGTCAACACATAAAGCATTGGTGAGCATACTAGTTTTGAGTCTAAGTACATAGTATAAGAAAATCTACTCGAATCATCATGTTATAGGCATATGCACGTAGAACACTACAACAAAAATGGCTTTTAAGGACCTTTTGTGTGGGATACTTGTAAAATAAGGTCCTAAAAAACTATTTAATAGGACGAATGAACTTTTGGGGTCCTTTTATAATATACGCTACTAAATCGGTGTCCTAAAAAGCTCTTTAATAGGATGGATGATTCTTTGGGGTCCTATTATCATATAACTTAATAAGACACTAAAAATGTAGATCATAATAAGGTAATTTATAAGACATTTAGTTATTGGTGTCCCATTATCTGGTAATGTAATAGGACCCTTGATTACCATGGGTCCTATTGTAACATAACTTAATACGACACTTTTTAGTTAAGTCATAAATGTTCGATGTTATAGGACCCTTTTTAGTCGAAGTCACATTCAAACATAACTTAATAGGACACTTGACACATGGGTCTTATAACTTTAACCTTTATAGGACCCTTAATCATTGTGGTGTTATTATAATATACCGTAATAGGACACATGATATTTGAGTCATAAAATATCAGTTTTATAAGACGCTTATTGGCTAGAGTTTTATTATAACATAACTTAATGGGACACTTAACACTTAGGTTTTACAACTTTAACCTTTATAGGACGTTTAATGTAGGTGTTTTTGTTGCATTTTCATTCTATGTTTGAGCAACTTGGATTCAACTTCACTACTAGAAAAAAGGTCTTTCTTGACACACATTATATGTCATAAAAAGGAAAGATGACACGCAAAAGCATGTCAAAGATAGGTTTGTCATAAACGAATGATGACGCGTAAGTGTCATCTTTTTATGACACGCATTTATAACACACGATTATGACACGCGTTCATCTGTCATCTTTTAATGACACGCATTTACCACAATTAACTTATGACATTGATCGTGTCATGGTTTTATTATTTTTTTTTTCATTACTAGTTTTCCTATTAAATCATAATTAATGGCTAATAATAACAAAAATCATGCAACAAAATAATCAATTTCATACAATAGCAACTTAATGTCGATACAATACTTAATATTCCATACAATATTCAAATTAAACTAATGTTGATACAAATAATTAACAAAATACGAACTATGCCACGTAAGCCAACCAATCCCCACCACATTACAAATAAAAAGCCATTTAGTAACACACATTTTTAATGACATTTAAATTTTGTGCCACTAATTTAGGTTTTAATAGCACATTACATATTTATTAGCACTCACTTTTTAAGACATTAAACTTTTATGCCACTAAGGTTTTTAATAGCACTTTACATTTACATATATGTCACTTATTTTATGTTTTCCACATTCCCTCATAAACCGTATACTGAACTTCCCCTAAAATTTATTTTTTACGCCACTAATCTTATCCCATTACCCTAAGATTTTTCCTTCTAAACTCAAAAAGTTAAAATTTTCCAATTCCCACTAAATTCAAAATTATTTTGCACCAAAACCTATTCATCAATTTGTTATTCCCGCTCACCCTTCCCTTAACCCTTTAATCTTACCATTTATTTTGACTTGATTCTTCAATTAAAACATATATTATCATCAAACTCCATGAATTTAACACAGATCTGAACAGGAAGTGTTCAACCCCAGCCCCAACCCCAACCCATTAGGGTTTTCCCTAATTTATCAGCAATCCTTTCACAAAACTCCACCAGTCCCCCAATATATCCAGTTTACGATTTCTTTACAAGAATTTCAGGTAACACAAATTTTAGTTTGCGTATGAATTACTCTCCAAAAATCGCAGGAAATTTCTTGACTTACATTTATTATGTGTGAAAATTGTTATTTTTTTGCTGATTGAGGGATGAGAAGCTACAATTTAGAGCAATTGCATACAGAAATAACACAAAAGACCGATTCCTGGCACAATTCGTAAGGATATTCCTTTCTAGCACCTTGGATATGTTCGTACATCTTATCTGCATTTATTTGTTGTGTATAATGGATAAATTATTTTAAAAAATTACATATATTTGTTTTCTGGATTATAATAAACGTCATCATATTGATTAATTGACCTAGCTTTCTAGTTAATCAACTTGTTGCCTTTTGGAAATGAGATTGCCAAATATCTGTTTGTAGTTTTCATGCATTAAATTGGGTTCTGTGTCTCGCTTTCGCTTAGGGAGGACGGGGTCGTCCGTGATGGCCACCCCGTGGTTGTTGTGATACCGCGAAACACCGGCCCACCTAATTTATCGCTGACGTGACAATGAGAAACCGCGAGATACATCACGGTGGAAAAGAAGTGGTGGCCATCAAAACTCTCTCTCCCACTTTGTCTTATTATAAACCACTTCTCAAAAAGTTAAAAAAAAAACAGCCGATGGTCCCCATCAAAACCCTCTATCTTTTCGTTTTTTATTATTAAAAAATAGTAATGGGTGATGACCACCCTATTCACTCTAATACTTAAACTGAATAAGCTACTTCTACGGATTATAGTTGATATGCCATTTGAACAATCATTATGCTAGCATCTATTTTTTTAACAATAAAATTTGGCTAGCATATAATTAACTATGACAAAATAAAATTTATTGACAACATATTGGCTTAATGTTTGAGGTTTAGAACTATAGAAGTCATAGATAGCCAACAACTTTATTCGGGTTACATGCTAAAATATAACTAATTCCACCACCATATGTACCAGTGTTGTTCAACTGCTTCTCTTATGTTTTTTTAAAGCATAGCCCCTTATTTTTTAGCACCTCTACAATTCCCTTAATTTCTAAGACGATCCATAGTACTAGAAGATGCATTCAGATGTGTCAAGCAATGTGCAGCTTGAAGTTGTTAATTCTTTTTTAGTTTAATTATGCTCATGCAATATTGCTTCCGATTCATTATTCTGAATTTTAGTTTAAGGTAATACAAACTGACAGTGCAGGGGCAACGCTGTTCTCATTGGACACCAGATTATGAAATGAACATGATTCATGACCAACAGACCACAAGGCGTCACTAAGATCCTAAAATCAACGACGTATTATATTTGGGATACTTAAATTTATTTAGTATTGTTTTATTTTTCACTTTTGTTTTTTGTTTCTTGCATGTTAGTTTGATACTAGGTTGTAAATATGTTTATATTGCATGTTTATTTGAACAAACAGTATAAGTAGGCGGAATGGGCTACATATCACTTCTACCGACTTCAGTAAGGCTGTTGAAGACCATGATGAAGACCGTGACGCTTATGAAACTTAATGCAAATTTTCGAAATTCATTGATTTACTATTTGTTTTCTTCTCGGCATTTTATAATAACCTCGGCTTTTATAAATTCTCCATATGAGATAAAGTTATGGAACCTAGACTTGTTGCTCAAAATTTCCAATAATATTTTTTATCCGATCATGCAGGATATATTTTATACCTAATCATCTTATTTGCTAGTGTAGTTCCTAAGGTTTGGTACATACTACATACAAAATGATTAGGGAACAAATACATAGGTTTGTTATATGCTGCTGATATTAAGGGTGTCAATCATGTCTGGTTGGTGGGTTACGGGTTGAAAAACTGCAATCCGATCCTAACCTATATTTTTATTCATTTACACTTGGTTTAGTTTGCACCGTTGACCAAAAAATGGGTAGAAGCCTAGTGTAGAAAGTAAAAGATTACATAGTCCATTCCATTCATGAAACAAATTGATCAGGTACTTTAACTCTTACTCCTGAACAAAAGTATATGCATAGTTGGGTACTCAATTTATTATATTAATTAAGTTATTGTTATTCGAAAAGTGGTTATTTTTAACTATATATCGTCTTAAATCCATGTAGGAAACAACGTTCACTTGTGAGGTATAAAAATCCATGGACATAGATGGTACTATAACTTATGCCCAGAATGCTACAAGAAAATACACCCACGAGAACCAACATACATGTGCACTATCCATGGCGAGAAATAGCCAAAACACGTAGGTATTACCAACAATTGTTGTTAATATAGTTTCTTTTTACTCCTAGGAAAGAACATCAATTTATGGCTGGCATTTATAACAGATACTACGTTGTTGCAACTATTGCGGACTTCTATTGTCTCCATAATAAAGACTAGATTCAATCAACCAATGGCATTAATAACCGGTATGATAACATTTTTAAGATAATATTATCATTCAGCTCCTGGATTGCCATGGAACTTCATGTGAAATAGATCATGAACTTTTGTTTCACTTTGTTATCATTTTAATGTGTATGCTACTTGGCACTTAATTAGGCTTTAGAGAATTTACAGACACACAGTCGAACGTCGCACACCATGCGACAGTGCCTCCCACTAGTTGTGTGAAAAAACAAACATCTGAGGTCAAGAGATTTTCTGACAGAAAAGGTATATGATTTATGTTGGTCACCTTCCATTTGGTTTAATTGTATCTTTGTTGACACAATTAATAGCTATTAGTTAAGAAAATATTGAATATGATTTGCTAGGTTTTTATCCGTGGATATAGAATGTGTTAAGGTTGCTTGATATAAATCAATCTTAACTGTCGACAAATTCTTAAGCTTCATTTTATTAGTGTGGCATTATGTTTTGTTACGCAATTTTGTAGGGTTCCGGTTGCAATATGAATTGAAGATGTCGGTTCGGGTTACAAGTATGAAGATGTCGGTTTGGGGAGTACTTGTATATCACTTTCGTTTGTATTTGTGTTTAAAACTTTTGTAATTTTTATACTTAGATTGCACAATAACTAATAGGATTTTATATGTTGATGGTCTTTTTAATGTATAATAAAAACTATTATTTTGATGTCTATAACCATATTGTAAAATTGTGTGTGTGGATGTTTAAAAAAGCGTTGTATCATATGACTAGTTAGGACTTCGAAATTTTGTGCTATTAAACTTGTTAGGACATTGTAAAAGTGTCCGAATATGTTTTTTTAGGACGCTATATGGGTTGTTCATAGACATATTATGCGACCATAAAATTGGTTTTATAGTCTTATTTGGGATATTAGGACCCTTTTCTTGGTACTAAAGTACCTATAATGTTACATTATAAGGGTCTTATAAATTAATTTTTAAGGACGCTTGTATGTGTATTAAAAGATTAAAAGTAAGTAAGCACATGTTAGAACACTATAAAAGTGTCCTAATATGTTTTTATTAGGAGTTTTTTTGGGTTGTTCATAGAAATATTATGCAACCATAAAATTGGTTTCATAATCTTATTTGAGATATTAGGACGCTTTTTATGTTTCGGGACTTATAACGACCCCTTTACATGAAACGCTTTTACCGTTGGTGCTATTAAATAAAAGGTCCTATAAAATAGCATTTTATGACACTTTTGTGCGTACTAAAAACCCATTTTTGTTGTAGTGGAACCATACAAACGGCAACAACACTCGATAACACAAAAGACTTCATCTTATCATGACCCATAAAGGGGGCGGCGTGTCAACCTATAGCGCTATACATGTAAGGTGGGTTGTTAACTAATTGTACTTTGAATTCTAGCATGGCATAGCATAATAGCATTTAGATTGAGTATAATAGTTTTAAGAGTATGAAATCGTTTAAGTTTTGATAGTGATACATGTTGAGCCCCAAAGAATAAAGAATAAAAGGGGGACAAGTATGAACTCACCTTTGGGTGCGTTTTGATAGAGTTCCAAAAAGTAAGTCTTGGAAGATTAAGCTTTAGCTCCAATTAACTAGAATTAAAGAATTAGAGGGTCTTAGGTTCGAGTTTAGATTATAGGTTCAAGAGAATCATGCAAGCCTTTTAGGCAAACCAAGCACAAATTGCCTTTAGGGCAATTCGGATGGTCATGAGATTAAGTTAGACCAAGCAAAAAATCATCATAAATGACTCAGATGGTATAAGGTTAGGAATGTGAATCCGATTGATAAGTTCATGTCATAACCACTTCGCTTATGAGGTACACGTGGGGTTTGGACACGAGATTTCCCCTTTCTAGTGTGGATAAATCCGTAGCACAAGAAGGGTCAAGAGAGTTGGTAAGGTAGGGTGTAACCAAAAACCTTCCAAAGATTATTAGATTAGTAGAGTTTTGGAAGTATATATTTTAGTATTTACATAATATAACTAGAAGATGAACCACCTTTGAGGCCTCATTTTGGTGTCCTACTCATATTTATTTGCCATAGCAAATAAGAGTAAGGTCCTAGAGGTTTTTCCAAGGGGTTAGAAAAAGAGGGGAGGTGGAGAAAATGGAAGAAAAATGAAGATTAAGGCTTTGCAACTCACTAATTTTGAGCAGAAAATTTGCTTGATATACTTGAAGATTAGAGAGGTTTGGGAGTGATTTGGAGTGAGTAAAGGATTAAAGACTGTAGGGAAGAGGTGTATTTATAATTAGGTTAAGGTGGTTGTGTATTAAATGGAGTTAATAGGGTGGTTAGGAGGAGATTAGGTGGGGGTTGAGTTTGATTGTTATGGGGTGGTGATGGTTGTTGCATTCTGTTGAAATTAAACGAAGTAGAAAAAAGAAACCATAATTAGAAACGACTTATGAAAAAGAACTAAAAGTATTATACGTTCATTATTTAAATAAAAATTAAACATAAAAATATTTGACTCAAAAGCAAAGTTGTAATATACTAATATCAAATTATGCATACTAGCATATAAAATAAAGTCTTAAACTTGTAATGAGATTAATAATGGAAATCTAAAATGTGAAAAAAAAAAAGACGAATCATCAACATTTAGTTGATGTATGTTATTGTTAAGGTGACCAAAATCAAGATATCTTAAATCACGATTTATCCTTTTTTTTAACTAAGAGTATTATTATAATATATATCTATACTATATTAATAAGCATATAGGAAGGGCAGAAATGGTCATTTGTCAAATGTACAAGCCTTGAAAGCATGTTGTACAAGGATCAATGAATAAAAAACTCTTAAACTTTTAATGGGTGCAAGCTATGATGCATCATGTACAAGCCTCCAATGCATAAATTTATTATCAAAAAAAACCCGGATACATTTCATTCAACAAAAGCATCAATGAATCTAGGGTTTCAAACCCCTCATTCCATTCATCCGCCTCCATCGTCACACACACACACTCTCTCTCTCTCTCTCCACCAATAGATTCTAATTTAGGGTTTTGTATTTGAAGAACCATCTCTCCAATCGACATGTTAAACATAAGAAGCAACTCTCTAATGGTGGTTCTTTGTTCTGCCAATAAAACGTTGGGGAATATAGGATAACATGGAAGTGGTGATTTGGATGGGGTTTGTGGGTCTATAGGGGTTCATTCCTTGCAGATCTTCACCATCGTGTTGCAGATCTAGGGTTTCTTCACCATTACTTTTCTCACCGCCGGACAGCCTTGCAGATCTAGGGTTTGGAAGGGTAAGCTAATTATGTGTGACAACTCGGGTAAATCTCTCTTCTGGTTTCTATCTTTTGTCTGCTTCCTTTGTTATTCCTTTTGGTACTTGTGCAATTTTCGGGACGAAAATTCTTTTAACGTGGGGATGATGTGACACCCGGCAAATTCTGGTTAACAACGCTGTCTAGATGAAAGTCTACCTTAGCGAGTCACGCGTAGATTATACTTAACTGGGTTAGTCGAGTCGTATTACGGTTCGGGAACTGTTAGTTTGGTATAGAGGATCATTAGATGTTAGTCTAAAAGCTCATTAGATGTCAATCCTTAACCAAGTGTACAAGGGGTGACGATTCGTAGAATCGTCAGAACATAGGGAACATACAAGTCTCGAGTCCCGGGAATTGGTGATCGAGTGTGAATGTGTTTGTATGCAAGTATTATGTGTTTACAATCATTATGTGACTTGTCGGTATGTGAAAAGGTGTTAACATATGTTAAAACGGAGTTTAACGCGCCAAATGTGCTGAACCAGACCCTATAGGCGAATAGGATCTTTATTCGCCTATAGGGAGGGGCGAGTAGGGTTCCATAGGGGCGAATAGGCCCTAATCGCCCCTACTATAGGCGATTAGCATCCCTATTCGCCTGATGCTGCTGCGTAATCGCCTATAACGTGCTGGACGACTAAAAACGCCTATAAATACAATACTTGACCTCCTAAACTTCATTATAACAACCCTAGTCGTCCCACAACTCGTCCCAACACACACACAACCTCTGGAACACGATTTTGGATCAAAACACAAGATTTCAAGCCTATTACATCAATCTATCACAAATCTAAGGTGTGGTTTTCATTCATTCAATCTTTAATAATGTTTTTACTGAATCCCTAATGGAAGAAAAATGAAGATTAAGGCTTTGCAACTCACTAATTTTGAGCAGAAAATTTGCTTGATATACTTGAAGATTAGAGAGGTTTGGGAGTGATTTGGAGTGAGTAAAGGATTAAAGAGCGTAGGGAAGAGGTGTATTTATAATTAGGTTAAGGTGGTTGTGTATTAAATGGAGTTAATAGGGTGGTTAGGAGGAGATTAGGTGGGGGTTGAGTTTGATTGTTATGGGGTGGTGATGGTTGTTGCATTCTGTTGAAATTAAACGAAGTAGAAAAAAGAAACCATAATTAGAAACGACTTATGAAAAAGAACTAAAAGTATTATACGTTCATTATTTAAATAAAAATTAAACATAAAAATATTTGACTCAAAAGCAAAGTTGTAATATACTAATATCAAATTATGCATACTAGCATATAAAATAAAGTCTTAAACTAGTAATGAGATTAATAATGGAAATCTAAAATGTGAAAAAAAAAGACGAATCATCAACATTTAGTTGATGTATGTTATTGTTAAGGTGACCAAAATCAAGATATCTTAAATCACGATTTATCCTTTTTTTTTAACTAAGAGTATTATTATAATATATATCTATACTATATTAATAAGCATATAGGAAGGGCAGAAATGGTCATTTGTCAAATGTACAAGCCTTGAAAGCATGTTGTACAAGGATCAATGAATAAAAAACTCTTAAACTTTTAATGGGTGCAAGCTATGATGCATCATGTACAAGCCTCCAATGCATAAATTTATTATCAAAAAAAACCCGGATACATTTCATTCAACAAAAGCATCAATGAATCTAGGGTTTCAAATCCCTCATTCCATTCATCCGCCTCCATCGTCACACACACACACACTCTCTCTCTCTCTCTCCACCAATAGATTCTAATTTAGGGTTTTGTATTTGAAGAACCATCTCTCCAATCGACATGTTAAACATAAGAAGCAACTCTCTAATGGTGGTTCTTTGTTCTGCCAATAAAACGTTGGGGAATATAGGATAACATGGAAGTGGTGATTTGGATGGGGTTTGTGGGTCTATAGGGGTTCATTCCTTGCAGATCTTCACCATCGTGTTGCAGATCTAGGGTTTCTTCACCATTACTTTTCTCACCGCCGGACAGCCTTGCAGATCTAGGGTTTGGAAGGGTAAGCTAATTATGTGTGACAACTCGGGTAAATCTCTCTTCTGGTTTCTATCTTTTGTCTGCTTCCTTTGTTATTCCTTTTGGTACTTGTGCAATTTTCGGGACGAAAATTCTTTTAACGTGGGGATGATGTGACACCCGGCAAATTCTGGTTAACAACGCTGTCTAGATGAAAGTCTACCTTAGCGAGTCACGCGTAGATTATACTTAACTGGGTTAGTCGAGTCGTATTACGGTTCGGGAACTGTTAGTTTGGTATAGAGGATCATTAGATGTTAGTCTAAAAGCTCATTAGATGTCAATCCTTAACCAAGTGTACAAGGGGTGACGATTCGTAGAATCGTCAGAACATAGGGAACATACAAGTCTCGAGTCCCGGGAATTGGTGATCGAGTGTGAATGTGTTTGTATGCAAGTATTATGTGTTTACAATCATTATGTGACTTGTCGGTATGTGAAAAGGTGTTAACATATGTTAAAACGGAGTTTAACGCGCCAAATGTGCTGAACCAGACCCTATAGGCGAATAGGATCTGTATTCGCCTATAGGGAGGGGCGAGTAGGGTTCCATAGGGGCGAATAGGCCCTAATCGCCCCTACTATAGGCGATTAGCATCCCTATTCGCCTGATGCTGCTGCGTAATCGCCTATAACGTGCTGGACGACTAAAAACGCCTATAAATACAATACTTGACCTCCTAAACTTCATTATAACAACCCTAGTCGTCCCACAACTCGTCCCAACACACACACAACCTCTGGAACACGATTTTGGATCAAAACACAAGATTTCAAGCCTATTACATCAATCTATCACAAATCTAAGGTGTGGTTTTCATTCATGCAATCTTTAATAATGTTTTTACTGAATCCCTAATGGTCCAGACCTGTTTATAAACGAATGTGTCTTCTGAAATTCGTTAATAATCGTTGTTAATTGGATTCTAACTATTATGCATGTTGTATGTGTGTTTATGATTAAAAGATAGGGTTTTTATGATTCAAGATGGATTGATAACATAATATTAAGGTAGTTACAGATTGATGATGTTAGCATGTTGATGAAATCTGAGTAATTGTTCATTAGGGTTACGGTTATGCATGTTAATGTGATGTTTCATGCTATGTGTATTGTTTTTGGGATACATGGTTGCATGCAGGGCTGATAGAACGAGGTTAAACGAAGGATTTTGATTGAAATATGTTTGATATGGTTGTTTGATTGATATTTGATGTTTACACACGTTCTGGATTTGATTTGGAGTGTTAAACGCGCGAAAAACCGGAACAGCTGTGCTATAGGCGAATAGGAACCCTAATCCCCTATACTATAGTCTATTAGGAGGCTATTCGCCTGATGGGAAGCCCTAATCGCCTATAGTATAGGCGAATAGGAGCCTATTTGCCTTTACTTCATGCATTTACGATCCTAAATGCTAGTTAAGCCCTGAATTGCATGCTTTACGACGTAATCGCCTATTAACTCATGATTTGCATACCGCATGACCCTAATCGCCTATAGTATAGGCGATTAGCATTCCTAAATGCCTGTTGACCCACGTAATCACTAGTTGACTTTTCCTAATCGCCTGTACTACTGCTGTAAGTGTAATATAGCATTTCGGGACCCGATTTGACACCTAGGAACATGCTAGGAACCCCGTAACATATCTAATAATTTGGTAACATGTGCTCAGACTTATTTATGAGATACTTGAACTACGTGCTACAACTTGTTAGATTTTAACGTATGTTAAATGTGATTGCATGATTGCATGTTAGTGAGTGCAAGTATAACACGGGGAGTCTCGGGTCACCAATGGGATGTCGAGTCTTGTACATTGGGTTAATTTAACAGTCACGGTGTTTTCAAACGAACTTGGTTATGGTCTGGACATCTAGGGACTCAATAACCTACGGGTTATTAGTCTAAGTACTTGTAACTGTCATATGTTAGGTCGCCGCTTTACGGGGCTAGCATAGCTTGCTGATCTTATTCGTATATCGAAGTAACGCAACCTAAGGTGAGTTTACGGCCCCTCTTTTAACTGGTTTCACTTTTTGGGGGAGAAAACATGTGTTAAACTTATGTTTTGGTAACAACTGTCATACTATGGGTTTCTATGGTTTACTATACAATCTTTGGAAGTCCCGGGGGAAACCATGAATGTGCGGGTTAGCACAACGGGGAAATGTGAATAGATCTATTGGAAATGACCAACCCCGCTCGTCGGCTTGGAGGGCCGGGCGAGTGCATATTGTCTCAAACAGGAACAGGTTTACTATTCGGGCACGACATCTGGTTTACGAGTTAGTAATGGTTTTCCAATCGTAGATGTAACAAAACATACGCCTAGCTAGCGTACTTTGGTTTGCAAATTATTATAGTATGGACAGGTTGAACTTGGTACTTTGATTTCAAAACCTGTGAACTCACCAACATTTTTGTGCTGACGTAAACTCTTACATGTTTTCTCAGGTCGCTAAGATAGCACTACGGAACTAGGGCGCACGCGTCTGCACGGCGTCTAGTTAGGATTGCATGGTTTTCAAACATTGAATAATTTGGTTTACTTTTGGATTATATTTTGAGAATAAGCTTCCGCTGTAATTGGGGATTTAAACTATGTTTTTGAAATTTCAAATGTTCATTTAGACTTGTTTATTGTGATCGTTGACTTGGATCCTGGTTTGTCATGCGCCTCGCGGTAAAACTCCGCAAGTGGATTTTGAGGGTGTGACAGATTGGTATCAGAGCCAATGGTTATAGTGAACTAGGACTGCATGTAGAGTCTAGTCTATAGCCGAGTCGCACACACTAGACGATCACATAGTACTAAACATTATGGTGGATTACGTATGGGCTTGTCGGGGTGTCTCTAAATCATCTGACCTTCCTATGTTACATCATCCGTTCTATCTTATGTCGGGTTACTTGCCTTCTAGGCAGTGCGGTATATTGGGGTAAATCGTGTACTCTTGAGATTTGTCCAAGGCTCGAACATCTCCCTTTCATACTCCAATAGAAACACTTGCCATAAACTACCGTAGCATTACGGTGTATAGCTAAGAGTCTATGTTCGGTGATTTGAACTTTGAACTAGGAGAACACTTGGAGGACCATGTAGAGCGGTTTATCATTTTGGGTGCACACAAAATCATAAACCGAAATGCATGAAAGCCCTAGTGAGCTCTGGGTTTGAATGGATAGTCCTGAGTTGGATCTAGCTTTGATCTTGTGAACGCTAGTGGTTACCAATAGTTGTGAAACTGAAATTTTCTCGTTCTTTCTGTCAGAATCATGTCTGGAGTACGAGGAGGACGTGGAGGTGGCCGCAATGTTGGGCGTGGTGGTGGTCGCGGTGGTGGTGGTGGTCGTGGAGGTGTAAACCTATCACAGGAAGATCTGAACAACTTACTGCAAGCTGCCTTCCAGTTAGGGCACAATGGTGGTGGTAAGTTGATTTATCCACTTTTGTCTCATTAGTAAATCTTGTTTACATTCTTCGCGGTTTCTCATGCGTTTCATTTCAGGTGGTCCTGTTAACCCACCCCCACCTATGTGTACCTACAAGATGTTTCGGGACTGTAAGCCCCAGGAATTCTCTGGCACTAAGGGTGCGGTGAGCTTGCTCAGGTGGCTGGAAAAGGTGGAGTCAGTGTTTCTGATGTGCAACTGTCTCCCAGAGGATCGAGTCAAGTATGCTGCTGCGTCATTCCAGGATGTTGCTTTGACCTGGTGGAACAATATCACCCAGAATATGGGTATAGGGGAGGCTTATGCTATGTCCTGGGAAAATTTTGTTCAACTACTGAAGCGAGAGTACTGTCCAAGGGAAGAAGTTCAGAAGCTAGAGCATGAGGTGTGGAACCTCAAGATGACCGGGTCGGAGATTGAAAAGTATAAGGTAAGGCATAATGAGTTGGCAGTGTTGTGTCCTGATCTGCATGTGCCAGAATACAGGAGGATTGAACACTATATCTAAGGGTTAGTACCAGAGATCGCAGGGTTGGTGGCTGCGGGAAACCTTCCTACATACTCAGAGGTGGTTCGATCGGCTCACAGGATGACAAACTTGAAGGTGAATGAGGGTATTTTGCCTGCTAAGGGTTCGACTGTCAAGGCCCCGGAGAATAATAAGCGTAAATGGGATAATGAGGGGAAAGGATCTGTGCCAGCACAACAGGGTAAGAGATTCGACAGCGGGGGTTCTTCTTCTTCTGGTACCAAACAGGGTGGTTATGCGGGGAAATTACCTAAATGTAACAAGTGTGGGCGTCATCATCAGGGGGACTGCGACCGTAATCGTTGCCATCGCTGTCAGCGACTTGGGCATTTTGCTAAAGATTGTCGGGCAACACTTCCATCGACCCAGGCCCCAACTACTAACTCGGCTCCTACTACTCAAGGAACTACGGGAAGGCAGGGTTGTTACAACTGTGGGGAGACTGGGCATTACAAGAAAGAGTGCCCGAAACTGAAGCAGGGCGGGGATGTGAGAAACGGTAACGGGAACAACGGGGCGGTGGCAGGAATGCACGTGCCTTCGTCATTGGAGCCGCAGAGGCTAGGCAGGATCCTGATACAGTTACCGGTACGTTCCTTCTCAATAATCGCTCTGTTAGTGTTTTATTTGATTCCGGTGCCGATAAAAGTTTTATATCTATGGAAGTTAGTCGACTGCTAGATGTAATACCCGTACCATTAGAGGCTAAGTATATAACTGAGTTGGCTGACGGTAAAAAGATTGAAGCTACTTGTATCCTTCGGGAGTGTCAACTAGAGTTGTCGGGTTTGTCGTTCCCCATCGACCTTATGCCGGTACCTTTGGGTAGTTTTGACGTTGTTGTAGGCATGGATTGGTTGTCTTTGTATCGCGCTGAGATCGTTTGTTACGACAAGATTATTCGGATTCCTCTCCCTGATGGAGAATTCCTTTCTGTGTACGGTATCAAGGGCGGTGCTCCGCTAAATCTCATCTCCAGCATGAAAGCCCTTAAGTATCTTCGAAAGGGTTATTCGGCCGTTTTGGCACTTTTATCTGTTTCCTCTACCGATGAGAAGAAGATCGACGATATTCCTGTTGTACGCGAGTTTCCTGATGTATTTCCCGATGATTTATCTGGTCTTCCTCCCCATCGTCAGGTTGAGTTCGGTATTGATCTTGTACCGGGGGCTGCTCCTATTGCTCGGGCCCCCTACCGTCTTGCACCTCCCGAGATGCAGGAATTGTCCAGTCAGTTACAGGAACTCTTGGACAAGGGTTTCATCAGACCAAGTTCTTCCCCTTGGGGAGCCCCGATTCTGTTCGTTAAGAAGAAGGATGGAAGTTTCCGATTATGTGTGGATTACAGAGAATTGAACAAAGTGACCATCAAGAACCGTTATCCTCTTCCACGTATTGATGATCTATTCGACCAACTCCAGGGTTCTAGCTACTACTCTAAGATTGATTTGAGGTCCGGCTATCACCAGTTGCGCGTAAGGGAAGCTGACGTTGCAAAGACTGCCTTTCGTACCCGTTATGGCCATTTCGAATTCTTGGTCATGCCTTTCGGTCTCACAAACGCACCGGCGGTTTTCATGGATTTGATGAACCGCGTTTGCAAGCCATATCTTGACAAGTTCGTTATCGTGTTTATTGATGACATCCTGATTTACTCCAAGAACAAGACCGAACACGAGGAACACCTGCGCTTGGTTTTGGAACTTTTGCGACGGGAACAACCTTACGCTAAGTTCTCAAAGTTTGACTTTTGGTTACGCGAAGTTCAGTTCCTAGGACATGTGGTTAATGAACTAGGAATTCATGTCGATCCAGCTAAGATCGAAGCGATCATGGACTAGGGAGCACCAAAGACGCCAACTGAGGTGCAGCAATTCCTAGGCCTTGCGGGCTATTATCGTCGTTTCATTAAGGGGTTCTCGAAGATCGCTCAACCCCTCACCACTCTTACGCAGAAGGATAGAAAATTCGACTGGGGTGAACCACAAGAGTCGGCATTTCAAGAACTGAAGTCTAAACTTTGTTCTGCTCCTATTGTGTCCTTGCCTGAAGGCCCTGATGATTTCGTTGTTTACTGTGATGCTTCTATTCATGGTCTCGGTTGCATGTTGATGCAACGCGAGAAAGTGATTGCGTATGCTTCTCGTCAACTCAAGGTGCACGAGAGGAACTACACCACCCATGACTTGGAATTGGGTGCAGTGGTTTTCGCGTTGAAAATTTGGAGACATTACTTGTACGGTACCAAATGCACCATCTACACCGATCACAAGAGTCTTCAACATATTTTCGACCAACAACATTTGAACATACGACAGCGTCGTTGGATTGAACTCCTGAACGACTATGATTGCGCCATTAAGTACCATCCTGGCAAGGCGAATGTAGTAGCAGACGCCTTGAGCAGGAAGGAATCAATTAATCCTCGTCGCGTTCGGGCGTTGCAGCTCACCATTCATTCCTCTCTACCTGACCAACTCCGTTCTGCCCAGTTAGAAGCTTTGAAGGAGGAAAACCTTAAAGTTGAGACTATGCACGGTGCCGACAAGCACCTCGAGCGAAGGCCTGATGGCCTGCACTACTTCGCAGAACGCATATGGGTTCCTTTATTTGGGGGACTTCGGGAGCTTGTCTTAGATGAGGCTCACAAATCCCGGTATTCTATTCATCCTGGTTCGGATAAGATGTACCAAGATCTGAAGGTGCTTTACTGGTGGCCAAACATGAGGTCGGATATAGCCTCATACGTGAGCAAATGCTTGACCTGTGCTAAAGTCAAGGTAGAATACCAGAAACCGTCGGGTCTCTTGCAACAACCTGAAATTCCGGAGTGGAAGTGGGAACGGATTACAATGGATTTTGTTACGCAACTACCTAAGTCACCCAGCGGGAATGATAAAATATGGGTGATTGTTGATCGGTTGACGAAGTCAGCCCATTTTCTCGCTATTAAGGAGACCGACACCATGGATCGTTTGGCTCGTCTTTATCTGAAGGAAGTTGTTTCTAAGCACGGGGTGCCGGTTTCTATTATTTCAGATCGTGATTCCCACTTTACTTCTCACTTCTGGAAGTCTTTGCATAAGGCTTTGGGTACCCAGCTGGACATGAGTACGGCTTATCACCCACAGACTGACGGTCAGAGTGAACGCACGATTCAAACCTTAGAAGACATGCTGCGAGCATGTGTGATCGACTTTGGCAAAGGTTGGGAAGCTCACCTACCGTTAGTAGAATTCTCTTACAACAACATTTACCACACGAGCATCAAGGCAGCTCCGTTCGAGGCACTGTACGGGCGGAAATGCCGGTCTCCTCTTTGTTGGGCTGAGGTGGGTGAGAGTCAACTCACTAGGCCTGAGCTAGTGTACGAAACTTCGGAAAAGATCGTACAGATTCGTAACCGGTTGGCAGCGGCACGGGATCGGCAAAAGAGTTATGCCGATCAGCGTCGCAAGCCATTGGAATTCCAAGTTGATGACAAAGTACTTCTGAAAGTTTCACCGTGGAAGGGCGTCATACGCTTTGGGAAGCGTGGCAAACTCAACCCTCGGTATGTCGGCCCATTTACAATCCTGGAACGAATTGGACCGGTGGCATATCGTCTTGATTTACCGACGGAGCTCGGCAACGTACATAACGTCTTCCATGTGTCCAACCTGAAGAAGTGTCTGGCTGACGAGTCTCTTATTGTTCCACTGGAAGAGATCAAGGTTGATGATCGTCTTCGGATTGTGGAGGAACCTGTTGAGATTCTTGATTACAAGATTCGTAGCCTACGTCATAGCAAGATTCGCATTGTTAAGGTTCGCTGGAACTCGAACCGAGGAACAGAGTACACTTGGGAACGGGAGGATCAGATGAAGTCTAAGTATCCTCATCTCTTTCCTAAGGAAGCGTTCGAATCGAGATATGTTACCTCTGCAGCTGAATGAATCTCGGGGCGAGATTCCTTTTAACGTGGGGATGATGTGACAACTCGGGTAAATCTCTCTTCTGGTTTCTATCTTTTGTCTGCTTCCTTTGTTATTCCTTTTGGTACTTATGCAATTTTCGGGACGAAAATTCTTTTAACGTGGGGATGATGTGACACCCGACAAATTCTGGTTAACAACGCTGTCTAGATGAAAGTCTACCTTAGCGAGTCACGCGTAGATTATACTTAACTGGGTTAGTCGAGTCGTATTACGGTTCGGGAACTGTTAGTTTGGTATAGAGGATCATTAGATGTTAGTCTAAAAGCTCATTAGATGTCAATCCTTAACCAAGTGTACAAGGGGTGACGATTCGTAGAATCGTCAGAACATAGGGAACATACAAGTCTCGAGTCCCGGGAATTGGTGATCGAGTGTGAATGTGTTTTTTTTCAAGTATTATGTGTTTACAATCATTATGTGACTTGTCGGTATGTGAAAAGGTGTTAACATATGTTAAAACGGAGTTTAACGCGCCAAATGTGCTGAACCAGACCCTATAGGCGAATAGGATCTGTATTCGCCTATAGAGAGGGGCGAGTAGGGTTCCATAGGGGCGAATAGGCCCTAGTCGCCCCTACTATAGGCGATTAGCATCCCTATTCGCCTGATGCTGCTGCGTAATCGCCTATAACGTGCTGGACGACTAAAAACGCCTATAAATACAATACTTGACCTCCTAAACTTCATTATAACAACCCTAGTCGTCCCACAACTCGTCCCAACACACACACAACCTCTGGAACACGATTTTGGATCAAAACACAAGATTTCAAGCCTATTACATCAATCTATCACAAATCTAAGGTGTGGTTTTCATTCATGCAATCTTTAATAATGTTTTTACTGAATCCCTAATGGTCCAGACCTGTTTATAAACGAACGTGTCTTCTGAAATTCGTTAATAATCGTTGTTAATTGGATTCTAACTATTATGCATGTTGTATGTGTGTTTATGATTAAAAGATAGGGTTTTTATGATTCAAGATGGATTGATAACATAATATTAAGGTAGTTACAGATTGATGATGTTAGCATGTTGATGAAATCTGAGTAATTGTTCATTAGGGTTACGGTTATGCATGTTAATGTGATGTTTCATGCTATGTGTATTGTTTTTGGGATACATGGTTGCATGCAGGGCTGATAGAACGAGGTTAAACGAAGGATTTTGATTGAAATATGTTTGATATGGTTGTTTGATTGATATTTGATGTTTACACACGTTCTGGATTTGATTTGGAGTGTTAAACGCGCGAAAAATCGGAACAGCTGTGCTATAGGCGAATAGGAACCCTAATCCCCTACACTATAGGCGATTAGGAGGCTATTCGCCTGATGGGAAGCCCTAATCGCCTATAGTATAGGCGAATAGGAGCCTATTTGCCTTTACTTCATGCATTTACGATCCTAAATGCTAGTTAAGCCCTGAATTGCATGCTTTACGACGTAATCGCCTATTAACTCATGATTTTCATACCGCATGACCCTAATCGCCTATAGTATAGGCAATTAGCATTCCTAAATGCCTGTTGACCCACGTAATCACTAGTTGACTTTTCCTAATCGCCTGTACTGCTGCTGTAAGTGTAATATAGCATTTCGGGACCCGATTTGACACCTAGGAACATGCTAGGAACCCCGTAACATATCTAATAATTTGGTAACATGTGCTCGGACTTATTTATGAGATACTTGAACTACGTGCTACAACTTGTTAGATTTTAACGTATGTTAAATGTGATTGCATGATTGTATGTTAGTGAGTGCAAGTATAACACGGGGAGTCTCGGGTCACCAATGGGATGTCGAGTCTTGTACATTGGGTTAATTTAACAGTCACGGTGTTTTCAAACGAACTTGGTTATGGTCTGGACATCTAGGGACTCAATAACCTACGGGTTATTAGTCTAAGTACTTGTAACTGTCATATGTTAGGTCGCCACTTTACGGGGCTAGCATAGCTTGCTGATCTTATTCATATTTCGAAGTAACGCAACCTAAGGTGAGTTTACGGCCCCTCTTTTAACTGGTTTCACTTTTTGGGGGAGAAAACATGTGTTAAACTTATGTTTTGGTAACAACTGTCATACTATGAGTTTCTATGGTTTACTATACAATCTTTGGAAGTCCCGGGGGAAACCATGAATGTGCGGGTTAGCACAACGGGGAAATGTTAATAGATCTATTGGGAATGACCAACCCCGCTCGTCGGCTTGGAGGGCCGGGCGAGTGCATATTGTCTCAAACAGGAACAGGTTTACTATTCGGGCACGACATCTGGTTTACGAGTTAGTAATGGTTTTCCAATCGTAGATGTAACAAAACATACGCCTAGCTAGCGTACTTTGGTTTGGAAATTGTTATAGTATGGACAGGTTGAACTTGGTACTTTGATTTCAAAACCTGTGAACTCACCAGCATTTTTGTGCTGACGTAAACTCTTACATGTTTTCTCAGGTCGCTAAGATAGCACTACGGAACTAGGGCGCACGCGTCTGCATGGCGTCTAGTTAGGATTGCATGGTTTTCAAACATTGAATAATTCGGTTTACTTTTGGATTATATTTTGAGAATAAGCTTCCGCTGTAATTGGGGATTTAAACTATGTTTTTGAAATTTCAAATGTTCATTTAGACTTGTTTATTGTGATCGTTGACTTGGATCCTGGTTTGTCATGCGCCTCGCGGTAAAACTCCGCAAGTGGATTTTGAGGGTGTGACATTATGTTTGTTCTATATGATGCTACCGAACTTTTCTTGTATGTTGACCCTCTTTTCCTTATATGTTTGATTTAAGGTAGTTAGGTGAACGAGGGTGGTGGATACTGGTGGTGGAGGCTGGGGCTAAGGTGTAGCGGTTGACGGTACGGGTGGTCGGAGGTGGTTAGGCAGATTATGTGTTACATTTCTTGTGTGCTGATTTATATTTAGTATTTCCAATTTTAGTTTTACAGATTGTTATGGGGACATGGGGAAGTAGTGGGAATGACCATCTTAGAGGCCCCGTTTTTGACCTCAAGGTATAACTTCGATTTCTGAATAGCTACCACTTTATCTAACTATTCATACCTTTTGTGTATAGATGGGATGCATATAGGAAAGGCTGATGTGAAGATTATATTAGTAACAGGCCAATTATATTAGTAACAGGTCAAAATGTCAAATTAATGTGTGTCCTAATTTACAAGCCACTTTTTGAAAGTCGACCCATTTACATGTTTTTTCTAAACCTTATGTACGAGTGATTTGGGTCGGACCAGTTGCATTTATGTTCTTATGAGTATTTTTTTTATTTCATAAAAACTGTTAGATGCTCAGGTAAGGAGAAAAAATGTTGGTTCGGACCAGTTGCATTTCTGTAAACAGTTGATGTTTGAATAACCTTTGATCATGCTCCCTTCAGGGACATCAACAATTCCATTTCGCAAAATTTGAACGGAAGGTTGGAGACCGGTTGCTTTTCTGTAAGGTGATAAGGTCATGTATGTTGTGCAGTTTTTTATTTATTTATTTTTCAGATTCACTTACCATGCTTGGATGCTTTTCTAATTCCATAGTAGGTGGCGGTGTACGACCTCATGGCCTTTTTGGCGGAGCAACTGTACCTTCAGGAACACGCTCATTGGGTTTCGCTAGCTGACCGCGACATTTCCAGGTAGCTGCATTTGGAAAAAGCTTAATGTTTTTATTTTGCAGGCTTCACAAATCTTTGTTTGTATGCGTTTTGAAATCCTTATAGCTGATGGACTCGTAACTGGAGATGAAGAAGCTTACGTTGAATTGTTTATAGATCATTGCTTATATTGTTGCTTGGATAAATTAGAGAGAAACCAGTTATGTTTGAAGCCAATGTGTTATGCTTTGTTACGTATTTGTGAGTTTATTTATTAAAATTAGACTCTTATAATACTCAATTTATGCTCACACATACTTCTGCTGCCATTTGGACAGATGGAGCTTTTGCATTGGACCGATATTGTTAAGACCGCTAAATACAAGGTGTTTGCACCATATGGACCAAGATTGTCAAGACCGCTACATTCAAGGAGCTGCCATTTATTGTTTCAAATAAACAGTTACCTAGGTATATGTTCCTACTTAGATAGCCAAGCTATACTAAAATTTGATCTTTAAGACTTTCACGGATAAAATTAGCTGTACAACTTTCTTGGTGTAATTACAGGAAGCTACAGTAGCTCTCTCTGCAATGGGTCAATCACCATCAAAGGTGGTGTTGGAGCTGGTGCACAGGTTAGATTTAAACTGAAAGCTCAGTTCCTACTTTAAGCAATCAATTTGATCTATTTGAGATTTAATATGACTTTTTATAAATGAGATTCACGGATTACACAGTGCTCGTGAGTTTTTCTTTTGTATGAATGTGGTATTTTGTATGCACATATGCAGACATGTTTAGCATAGTGGCGACTTGTCTTTTTAAATGAATTTTATATGTTTATATTATACAATTTTGCATATCCAAACTTCATTTATTATTATTTTATTGATCATAGAATCTTGAAAGTTCTAAAAGTTCTATCAAATTTAGGGGTGTTCATCGAATCAAATAACGAATTTTTGAATTATTCGAATATTTTTTTTACTGACTTCGTATTCGATTAAAAGCTGACGAATTCGATTCGAATAAAAAAACTCAATTCGCGAATTCGAATTCATATTAGAAACTCAATTTCGCTTCGTTTAAGGTTAAGGCTTAAGTTATGGGCTTTAGTTAGCCTTGGGCTTGGTAATGGGCTAATTTATGACTTTGGTCAAATTTATGGATTAGCTCATGTTTTAAAGTTATAGGTGTGTGTGTGTGTGTGTGTGTGTAATATTATTATGTATTATTTTTATTCGAATTTCTAGGGGTGCAAACGGGCCGAGCCGAGCCCGAGCTTGACTAGGTTAGCTCGGGCTCGGCTCGTCATGCTCTTTTGAGGCTCAAGCTCGGCTCGGTTCGAGCCCACTATTCTGATCTCGAACTCGGCTCGAAAGTAAATCATAAAAGCTCGAGCTCGGCTCGGATCAGCTGGAGGTAATTAAAAAATAATTTTTAAACAACCTAAACGCTCGGCTCGAGCTCGCCTCAATAGCTTAAATGAGCAAAAGCTCGGCTCACTAACATTATTAATTAAAATTGAACATGTTTAAAGGACAAAATTACATGCATAAAAAATAATATAACTTTTGATTGGGCCCGTTTAGGCTCGCGAGCCTAAACAAGCTTTGTATATAAGGCTCGAGGTCAGGCTCGATAACTAAGCGAGTCATATTTCAGGCTCGAACTCGGGCTCGAGCTCGTTAAGTCTCGGCTCACTCGATCTTTTTATTGAGCCGATCCCGAGTAGCTCTCAAGCCACTGCGTGTCATTTACACCCCTACGAATTTCGAATCGAATCGAATTTAAAATCATAAATTCGTATTCGGTTTATTGAACTCTAATTGAATCGAATTCTTGATCATCGAATCAAATTCTTGATAATAGAATCGAAGTAAGTCGAATTTTGAATTTTTCGAATTCGAATCAAATTTTGAACACCCCTAATCAGATTTATGTTCCACAAATATGTAACTTATATAAAATTGATAGACGTTTATTTGTTTTAATTTAATCTTATAATAATAAATGTTTGAAATAAAATGATTTAGGAAATTATGTGTTTTTAATATGGGTGTCATTTTGGGTTAATGTTATGTTGGGAATGGTCACCCTTAATTTTAAATGTACTCTCATGATTTTTAACTTGTTCCCATTTTAGCTCATTTCTTAACATACATTTGACTTATTAGAGATGAAGGTAATAGTTATAATTTAAGCCAATGGCTATTTCTTGTCTTTGAGACCAGTTGATTCTTTTTCAAATGTAGAAAATGGTACAAGAGTGCACAGGGTACAAAACAGTGAAAGAATGCAGGCTATAGAAATAATCTATCCACATTGATTTCCCAAAATGGTGAAAAACTGCAACTAGGAGGTGGACTGCTCACGGTACCAAATGCAGTGTTTGTATGTGTGTTTATTGGTTTCCCAAAATGGTCATTTTTTTGTGTATATTTTACATTGTGTAAAACAGTGTGCAAAAGCAGCGCGTGTGGGTAAAACAGTGTGCACGCTTATGTGCAAAAGCAGTGTGTGTGTGTTAATTGGTTGTCTGTTTGTGTGTGTTATGTGTTCAAAGGAGTGTGTATTATATTTTTTGGATGTTTACAAGTTTTGATTTTCATATATTGCAAGTTTATAAAATGTGCTACTGTATGAATCTTCGTAGACTTATCAACAGTTTATGTGATGTGTTATATATCCATACTTGCTTACAAGTTATCCACCTCACTTTGTATCACATATATACCTTTTGTAAGACTGTGTAGTGGTGGGCGAGCAAGCAGCCGCGAGCGGCCTGACGAGCCACGTGGCTCGCGCACACCACAACACCTACACAGGAAAGGTTGGTGGTGCCGCAGCAGGAGGAGGGTGATATAACCAATGTTGTGGAGGAGGAGGAGGAGGAAGAGGAGGTTGTGGAGGAGGAGGAGAGGAGGTGAATGGTAGTCTCCGGGGCCGGCCCCGTCCCCGGACCCGGCGAGCGTACTACCGGACATTAGAAGGTTCGGCAGCTCCTGGTTGAAAACCTCCCATATTATTCATTGTGTTCAGGATGAGGAAAGGATGAAGAAGAGGGAAGAGGTGTGACTGAGATTTGGGAGGAGGGGGGGTATTTATAGGTGTGACTGAGATTTGGTTGGGGGGGGGGAGTTTGAAATTCAAACTTTGAAATTTAAACGTTTGGGAGAAAGTTTGAAATTCAAACGGTTTGGAACAGTAACCGTTTGAAATTCAAACGGTTTGGAACAGTAACCGTTTGAAATTCAAATTTTTTTTATTAAATATTATCTTTTTAATATTAAATATTTTTTTATTAAATATTATCTTTTAATATTAAATATTTTTTTATTATTATTTTTATATTTAATGAAATATTATTAACTATTTAATATTCTTATTTAAATAAAAAACAATAATTAACCAATCATTACCAATCATTTATAACCCCCTCATAACCCCCCTTCCCACTACACCCTCTTTTTCCATAACCCCCACATAACCCCCCTTCTATTACTTTTTAATATTTTAATACCATAACCCCCACATAACCCCCCACCACTACACACACCCTTAACAATTCATTACAAGATATCATAATCATGATATTTTAACCACCCAAATGTAGATTTAATTGTTCTTGTCTCTACGGTTATTGTTATTACTTTTTTGTATAATCTATGCTGTTAAACATGCTTTTGTGTAGTTATCCAACATTCTGACTTGCTATTTTTTTTTATATTTTAACCTCTCAGTTTGTAATCCCCAAGTATGATAATTTTACCTATTTAGGTTAGTATTTTTTCAGGAGCTAAAGACAATTTTATTGGTTTGCTGGCTTTATTTAAAACTTCCCCTTTTACTAAAATGTAAAATTTGTTATATTTTCATATTTTTCTATTTTTAAGTAGATTCTTTTGTTTTTTTTACAAACTTTTGTTTTTTTGCATTCCATGTTTCCTTTTTTATGTGCTGCTAATAAGTTTGTTTTAACTATATTTTGTTTGCTTTTTTAAAAAAAAAAAAAACTTTTTTTTTTTTCACAAACCTTTGACGTGTATGATGAAAAATGATGGCCAAACAATATAGATGGACAATTGAAATATGCAAGACTTATGATTAAAGATTTCAGATTTCATGGATAACCTGCTTTATCTATTGTAGCTTTAGGATTGATACGAATGTCATATGTAGCAAATAAGAACTGATAAGTTACCCTAATTGATTTGTAACATATTACACCAATAACTAAACTAACTTAAGTACTATATAATCTATCGCGAAACGATTGATAAACTAACAGAAAAAGAGTACCACGTTGAAAATTACTGCCGCCGCTACAATGCGCAGGTGTCCTACTAGTATATATATGTATATGTTTTATTTAAAATAAAAATATATTAAGATCTTAACTAAATGAGTTTCTTGTTACAGTGCCTAAATTGAATAGGATAAGTTATAATTACGACTCGTCATGAAATTGGTAAGAGTAACATAAAAGAAGCGAATAAAGCCGAACTCGGAATCTGTTAAGTATACAATTTAAAATACATGTACAACTAAAAATAACGCGATGTTACAGTTTATACCTGCAAAACAATGGAAAACAACCGACAAAACAAGGTGTTTGCCGGTGGAAAAGTACAAACGACCGGTGGACCTAATAAATTGCCGGTGGAAAAGTACAACCGGATGTTAATTACAGAATATGATTGTGTTCTTTAACAATAATCGATTTATCGTCAATGATCCGTATGTCTACACTAATCCTTATAATATTGTTAATACTTATTTGAAATTCAAAAGTAATTTTTTTCGAAAACCGAATTGAAATGCGAAAATCACAACTGGAATTGGAAAATCTGACAGTTGTAAATAACACTTACAATTAAAAAGAATCAACTCATGGCAATTTTTGAGTTTGCAACAAGATTTTTTTGTTTAACTTGCACACGGCAAATTGTCTGACATACATTATTAATTTTTTTCTAATAACATTATATAATAATATTAATAATCAATATAATATTTAACAATTAATATATATATCCGTATAAAATATTCAACCCAAATATTAATATTTTATAAATAGTTTACGATTACCGGTCCGACTAAAGTCGGTTACGGACCCGATCACGTATTGCGTGTAACAATTTATTTCGCTTAGTTCTAAATAAATTTGCGGAACAATTTATATTGACATAATAATAAATCTATAAAATATTTAACCCAAACATTTTACAATTCATGTACGATGCTCAGTTAGTCTAGTGCCTGTTACGGACCCAATCGCATATTCACCCAATAGCAATTAATTCAAACTAACTCCAATTAGTTTCACGTATACACATAATTGCAAATAACATCAAACGAATTATTTTATGATTATTTGTTTTGACATTCACCAACGTTCGGGGTCCAGTATTCGTTCATGTGACTCAATAATCTACCGGATTATCTTTTCGTGTTTGTTCGTGTTGTTTCTCATATATTTACAAATTTAATTCCACCGAATTAAAGTAATATATAATAGTTAACAAAGTTAAATGATAAATGTTTATAAAATGTTAACCTGAATTTGCCAGGTGTCACACGTGCAATCTGGAAGGGTGAATGCCTATATTCTGAATTTTCTGTCTAGGAATGGCATTGCGCATATATCCCAATCAGACGAGGGATCCGAATGCCTACCTGGGAATTCTTGGGATGAGTTCCTATCGGTTGTTACAGATTTATGTGCATCTATTTCGATGCTCCTCGTTGTTTTCCTTTCTTCATCTCATCTACCTTATTGAGTGGTAAAACCAAAATTATTGTAAGTCCCGAAATAACACGATATCAAGTTATTATAATCAAAGGCGGAATCAATGATTATAACGATTCAAGAATACAATGAACGATTAATTAACCACTTCAATAGCATACGATCTCTAAAGGAATCGTCTGATACTAGAGAGTGTTTTATTAGAAAATGTAAACCGCTAACCTAATTATGAATATAAAACATCTATTTATACTAGGCTTCTCACATTGGCCCACATGGCCTAGCCCAAGCCCAACTGAGAACTTATGAGTTCTCGGCCCAAACACCTAAAACTAATCGAGAACCTTAGTGTTACCGGTTCCAAATATCATAACCAAAACTTTGATCACCAATATGTATTTGATAGCGTCAGTCTCATTATTATAGACCCAACAATCTCCCCCTAGACTAATGCTATCAAATGGTCTTCATAACATGAATGCAACATTGTGATCTCCCCCTAGATTGTTGTTGGGGTGTTGGTGTTGTTTGGTTGAAAGTCTTCTTTTCTGTACTCTCAAACTCGGGCTTTTTCTTCTTCTCTGGGAGTAAAATCCACACTTGAATCATCATCAGCATTCGCTTAATCATTTGCTAAAAGAAGATGTGAGAGGAGGATTCTCATAGCTCTTTCTTTTTCAATCTTTGTCTTTCAAGCAGGATCACAGGTACTTCTTCATGTGTACTTTCTTTGTCAAAGGATTGCATCATATCAAGTTCTTCTGACTCGGGTACATCTTCTTATCACGGTGCTTCATGCTTGTCAGCAACTGGAAATCATTCTTCATCAACCCCTGTTTTCCTTTTCAAATCGAATTCTACACATTCTCAGAATTTTTTAAGCAAACGTTTAAATATAACAAAGGATCCAGTATAATGAACACCAAGTAAATCCAAGAACTTCCAATTAAAATTTTCAAAAGAAACTTGAATTTCTTTAAATCATTTGAATGACCGGTCAAAACTTCAAGAATGGTTGATTTTAGAAAAATTAAAACTAAAAAGAAAAATAAGCAAAAGCAAAACAATAAGAATCAAAATAAATGAAAAATAAATTGAAATAAAAATAACTAAATATTTTTTTTCGGGGGATTGAGTCACTGTGATTTAGACTCAGGGACACTTATCAACACGGATCTACTCCAGTTGGTCCAGGCAATTGCCAGTATATTTGTCCACTTAAACTTATTGCCTTAGACCTTCTTATTTGACTGTCCGTGATTAATTTATCATGTTTTTGGTGTATTAGTTATGGACACTCAAGCAAGTTACAATCAAATCCTAGAACCATATGCGGTACACTCTATCATGCAAGCAGTTTCCCTACCACATATTTTCACAGTGTCTGTTCTAGAATTCTGAAACCTTGACTGGGACTTGGTTGAGAAAAGAAAAGAATAGATCATTTAGAAAGACATGGTTTAATATACAGGTCAGATGATTTCTTAAATGATATAGGTTTTGGTGTTTTGGACTCTAGAGGGCCTCTTTTGTTGTACTCATTGGCATCTTTTAGGGCTTATTGGCCTCTTTTGGTGTTTTTAATCTACAACGCGACAATGTACAGCTAGGTCAGCATATATCTGGATGCAGCAGAAACTGACATTGCCTGGCATCCCCAGGTCTTTGCTTACACAAAACAAAGAAGATACATGAGTTTTTCAGAAAAAGGTTTCAGACCTAGAACACAGTGTGTATCGGGACGTCACACAAGCATTCAAATAAAAAATGTACCAATTCCAACTGATCTTTCCTACTGAGGACATATGTTATCTTTAAGTGTGTCACTAGATCGGCCAATTTTCCAGTCATAAGCATAAGCATACCAACACATCACCCTAGAGCCTAACCGTTTCAATACTGGTCTTACGTGTTAGCCTTTTTCACAAGAGATACAACAAAAACTCTTTTTGTAGTTTTCTCTTTTTCACATGTTTTTTCATTTTTCTCATTTTCTCTCCTATCTCCCCCTAAATTTTGTGCATAAATAAAGGGAAAAGACAAATTTATGTATAAAATTTACCTAAAAATAAGAAAATCTTTTTGTTCTTTTCTATAACCATTCTCAAATAACGACCAATCAATCTTTTTTCATAGTTTGTGCATCAAATTTAAATGTATCTGCCATGCTGACCTTACCTCCCTTATCTCCTTTGAAGGAAACATACTCTGTGTTAAAAGATGTAGAGGTATGTAACAGAGAGATGTCACCTAACATATGCTTGGAACAACCACTACCAACACACCAGTGGTTATTGATAATCCTCCTTGGCTGTCCCTGCATGAATAAGGAGATTAGTTAAACATTGGTACCCAGACCATCGCGGTCCTGGACACTCCTGAAGCATCTATGTAAGACACTTCTCTCAAGCACATGTCCTTATTCTCATTTGGATCAGTTGCTGCTGCCGCCTTTGCTTTCTAAACTTTCTTAGGCTTAAGAACCGGGTTTGCTACTTTCGGAGTAGCAGCTTTCGGTTTCTTAGATTGTTTAGACTTCTGTGGTTGAACAACCTTCCGTTTGCTCTTGCCAGCATTCCAGTCTCCATCAGACGGTTTGACTTTGGGATTCGCATTCTTCCTTGCCTTAGGTTTTTCAACTTTCATTGGCTTGGAGTAGAAGTTTTCCTTAGGCATAACCTTCTGATATTGTCTGTAATAGGGCACATAAGGACGATGTGCGCAGTTTCTTGCAATGTGACCGGGTCTTCCACAGTTATAGCATGTCTGCTTCTTTGCATAAGGAGCAAGTCCTGGTCTGTTAGATCCCACTAAAGAATGTGAGTGATGAGACCCGTTTGATGATTTGTTTGCAGGCTTCTTACTTTTTTTGCTCTGCTTAGAAGATCTTGAACACCCATGTGAACAAGATTGTCTTTGCGATGTTGACTGTCTTTGAGCTTTCTGTTTGACTTCAGGAATCTGTTCATGAGAGTTAGCACAGGTAGTTTTTCTATGTGGTGGCACGTATTTATCAGTCGTGCCATTAACAGATAGCTCAGAAACAGTCTTTTTCACATATGGTTCAGCATCTGCAGATAAATTAGATTGTTTCACACTAACATCTGCTTTATTAGTGCAAACAACATCATCCCCCTCAACCTTAACCTCTACCTTAACTTCATCTGCACATGAGGTAGAAGCATCAGTAACATTCACACATTTAAAATCAAGGACTGTTGGCTTTACCACACCTGTGCCAACAGTCTTTGAATCAACAACATTTTCTGAGTCAGTTTCATTTGAAGTTTCTGACTTACTAGAGGATCTTGAGCAACTGTTAGAATTGATAGAATTTGAAATACTTTTAAACAACGTCGATTCAATTGATCCCATTGAAAAATAAGATTTTATTAAAGATGTGTCATCATTGACATTGTCAGAGTTGTTATTTTCAGATTTAACATGGTTGCTCATTTCATTGCTTTCTGGTTTAACGAACTTAGCAATAGGAACGTCACTAAGTGGAGCCACATACTTAGATTGTTTCATGTGCCCTTCTGGTTCAGCAATCTTAATTGGCACAGACTTAACTGGCTCTACCACTAACCTCTTTGGTTCTGTTATCTTTATGGGAACACTCTTTGCGGGTTCAACCACCAGCCCCTTCCCATATTCCATATTTTTCTCATTTTCTATCTCTTCATCCGAAAGAGGCAATCCGGTGTAGTTGTGATTGTAGGGAGGTGCAATTTCTACAAAACCTATTCCAGCTCTTTGTTTTCCCTAAACTTGAGTTTTGAACTTATCATTTTCTCAACATGCTCACTAGAACAATCAAATTTTCTAAAATGGAAATCGGCACTTTCAAATTTTGATTTCAAAGAATCTAGCTCAGCACTAAGTTCATCAATAACTTTCTTCTGATGCGTTACAAGGCATGATTTATTGCTTAAATCGTGATTGTATTGAACAACATCCTTTTCTAAGGCTTCTACTCTAAGTTTGTAAGCGGAGGTTCGACTATTAAGACAAGAAATCTTTCCTTTTAGCTCATCGTTTTCTCTTACTAACTCAGAGTTATATCCTACGTAATATTTAGCCTTTTCAGCACAAGCATTAGAGCATAGATCAGAAAATACCCCATGTGAAGCATGTTTGATATATCGTACCATCACAGGAACCTGATACTCAACAGGTACTTGAACAGCAGGAGCGGGTGTTGAGACAGTAGCAGGTGTGCAACGTGGCTGAGCAGCAGCATTAAGATTTTGCACCTTTTGCTTGCCGTCCGAATCACAAGCTTTGATGATGGAGATGAGTCCTGACAGAGACAGATGTTGAAGATCCTTCGTCTCCTTGGTCATGGCAACATTCGTATCCTAGCTCTTTAGAAGAGCATTTAACATCTTCTTATTTACCTCAGAGTCGTTCAAAGTTATGCATGCGGTCTTCATGTCAATTACTAGAGATATGTATCTTGCAATTTGATTTTCAAGGGTTTCACCCAGATTGCAACTGAACATATTGAACTTATGCCACAACATGTCCCTTTGACTCTGCTTCATGTCATCATTGCCTTCATAAAATTCAATGAGAGAATCCCATAATGCTTTGGCAGATTTAGTCTCTTTGTGTTTTGAGAAGATCTTTGGTGCTAAACCCATAGTCAATGTGTTAAGAGCTTTTTCATGAAGCTTGACTTGGTCCCAATCTTCATCTGTATATTCAGATTCCGGTTTAAGTAATGTAGTACCCTTCTCTTCGTAAGTAATTGGGGTAGGACCTCTACAAATAGTTCTCCAAACTTTGGCATCATTTTCTTTAACATGTTGAATGAACCTAAATTTCCATTCAGCAAAAGACTCTCCCAACATCAACATGGGAACCCGTGTACTTGTTGCATGCATGACTGTAGTCTTGGAATCCATTTGCACTTTAAATCCGAGAACATGAACCGAGAACTAGAGAAACCAAGAGCTTTTGTTTTTTTTTTTGTCTTTGATCCCCCAAAAATCTCGACGTTCCCAGAAATTCCAAACCGAATACAGGACGTCCAACCATAGTCAACAAATCAAAACGAATTTAGTAAGGTCGAACCCTCCAAATTAAGCTTGTACACTCCAAATGATACACTATTATTATTATTATTATTATTATTATTATTATTATTAATAATATTATTATTATAATAATAACTCTTCACAACCAAATGATTTGTGTAAGATCCACATTCACCACACCCTTTTAAAATATTTCTTTTGACTCTCTCTTTATCTTCACAAATGCATACACCTACGATTGTACTGCCAGATCAACTCCACAAAACACAAAACAAAAGATAATATATGGTCTTCTCTCTTTCTTACAATGTCCCCTTTCGCTCTCTAACTCTTTTCATTACACTTGCTTTTCTTTCATAAAATTCAAACCAACTCCTTCAAAGACCCTTTAATCGATGATGATAACGAACACCAAAAGTCAAAATCAACAGATCAAAGACTCGAGGAACGTATAACCCGTAAACACCAAAAGTTCTTTAGAAAGAATGTTCGAGCTGTTGTGTCCGATGTGGTAGTTTGTGTCTGGTGTTCTCAAATGAAAGCTTTGTTCTTGAGTGCCAATGAGTTATCTAGTATAAGCCTGTTCTCGAGTGTAGGTGAGTTCTCGACTGACCGATGTGTTCTTGAGTCAGATGTTGTTCTCGAGTGAAGGACGAGATCTCGAGTTGACCATGATGGTTCTCGAGTGGCAGTTGATGGAGTTCTCGAGTCACTGCTGTTCTTGGATCGGAAAGGGAGTTCTCTAATTTGTAGCTTGTTCTCGAGGTGGCACCGGGTTCTCGAGTGGTATCAAGTTCTGGAGTGAAGGTTGTTGCCGGTTGTTTGCTTGTGTCGGACGGATGGCCAGTTTCCGATGAGATGACTTGTGGGTTCCGATGAAAGTTTCATCCAATGTTTATTTCCATATTTGAATATGATGGACCCACATTCTTAAAGTATATTAATTCTTTTTTAAATGAAATGTTGACTAAAAACAATCACCCCGAGATTTTTGCAAAAATAGAATCCTTGATATCTTCCAAAAATTCAAGTACCCCTAAAATCATGGAAACGATATTGAAAATAACCCAACTTAGATCAAACAACCTTTTCTTTTCCTGTTCTTCGTGTTCTTCAAGATTTTAACAAGAACAAATCTGCGAAAAATTCTAAAACAAAAAAAATGATTAGATAAATAAAATTTAAAAACATATGCGAATTAAACCTGTAGAACCGACAAAACGCAGCAACAAAAACTTGAATCCCTTGATATCAAACCAAACCACAAATGACTACAATGGCTCTGATACCAATTGTAAGTCCCAAAATAACACGATATCAAGTTATTATAATCAAAGGCAGAATCAATGATTATAATGATTCAAGAATACAATGAACGATTAATTAACCACTTCAATAGCATACGATCTCTAAAGGATTCGTCTGATACTAGAGAGTGTTTTATTAGAAAATGTAAACCGCTAACCTAATTATGAATATAAAACATCTATTTATACTAGGTTTCTCACATTGGCCCACATGGCCTAGCCTAAGCCCAACTGAGAACTTATGAGTTCTCGGCCCAAACACCTAAAACTAATCGAGAACCTTAGTGTTATCGGTTCCAAATATCATAACCCAAATATTGATCACCAATATGTATTTGATAGCATCAGTCTCATTATTATAGACCCAACAATTATTATGGTTGGTTAGTATAAAACCTTACTTTTATTTGGGTTATGAATTTTGTTTCTCTGGATCTATTAAAGGAAGAAAGATTGTAACAGTTGTTACATCATCCCCTTGTTGAAAGGAATTTCGCCCTGAAATTGAATTAGCTTTAACAGTGTTTGGCATTGCCGCCCAGATGGGTTGAGAGTGTTTTAGTTTCATCAGTTCCTATCTTTCTCATTTGAACTTGGTCCACGCTTGGAGTTCCAACGAATCTTAACAATGGAAGTCTTCCTATGTTTAAGTCTCTTGACTCCCTAGTCAGAGATCTCGACAGGTTTCTTGATAAAAACATCTGTTCATCGACTTGTATCTTTTCCAGAGCGACAAGTGTCTCATCGGACAGACACTTATTTAAGTTTGAAATATGAGAGACGTTATGAATGCGAGTAAGTTCGGTAGGTAAATCTAGTCAGTAAGCCATTAGGCTAGTCCTTCCTAAGATCTCGAAGGTTCAACATATTGGGGGTTTTAGCTTTACCCTGTTTGCTGAAATGAATGACACCTTTCCAAGGAGAGACTTATAAGAGAACGTTGCACCAACTTAGTAGTTCAAACCGTTGTTAAAACAAGTTACACAGGCTCGTAACATGTCTTTTAGAGTTTGGATTGCTCACTCGCTCTTGCCATCAGTTTGCGGGCAATATGTAGTACTCATATCCAACCGAGTTGTGATACCCTGCAATTTCAGGTTCTTAAATTAATCAAACTCTAGTTACTTACACTTACATTTCTTGCATTCTACTTGACTAGAGTTAACTAGATAAGTCACACGTGCACACACTAGGTGTATATGTATCTATGAGTTATCATCATTTGACAAATAAATGATTAAACTTATGAAGGTTTGCAAATATTAATCTATGTGTGTACATACAAATCAACCTCCTATATTTCCTATATGTGCTTGTATATATAGGTATATACACACACGCGAGGTATATATATATATATGCCTATCCTCATGAATGAATAAAATCATGAGATAATTAGATAAACTAACCTAGCTACACCTTGATACATCACTATCACTATGACAATCAAGAATCCTTCGAACTCTCAACCTCTAGTAAGAATGTCCTAGGATAAGTCTCCATCAAGTCCACACCTCCATTTTTGGACCTAGTGACAACTCATGAACACTATGATACAAATGCATGCCTATGACAAGTCGCTATCACCTTCCACATTCTTATGAGTAGCCGAAGGTTCCTCTAGGTGATCCCATGACTAAGCATCCACTCCAACACATGATGCAATCATAGGTGAGGTAAGCACTTACACAAAAATGAAAACAATGCAAGAGTAAAGTCATGAGTCACCCTACACCTCCTTATAATTGGCCAAACACCTACACAAGTTCATGAAACATCACCATTATCTAGAACTCACTCCTAGTCCCTTCCTTTTCTTGTATTGTGGCCGCATGGAAACATCACACTCATTGTTCACATGATAAGTTCCTATCACACATGGTTGTCATAAGGTTTCATGCTTTGGGTAAAAGACAATTAAGAGAAGCCCCACTCTTACACTTAAAACCTTCCTAAAATACACACTACCAATCGGATTAAAGGAAGACAAGGAGCTATCAATATCAAACATCTAGGGATAGTTCCTACTCTTCTTGATATCCCATATTCTATAGAATTAGCTGATGGGAAGCCGGTCGAGGTAACTCACATCTATCGTGACTGTAAGTTCGAACTAGATGGGCAGTTGTTTACCATCAATCTTCTACCTATCACCCTTGGAAGCTTTGATCTCGTGGTTGGCATGGACTGGTTGTCCAAGCAACACACTGAAATTCTTTGTCAGGAGAAGATTGTTCGTATCCCTCTCCCTGATGGAGAATTACTAACTATTCGGGGTGATCGTAGTGGTGCCATGGTGGGCATCATCTCATTCCTGAAGGCTATCCGGCCATTCTGGCTAACATTTCTGATACTCGAGCGGAAGTCGAAACGGGGATTGAGGATATCCGAATAGTCCGTGACTTTCCAGACGTATTTCCCGAAGAATTACCTGGACTTCCACCTATTCGTCAAGTGGAATTTCAAATAGATCTTGCACCTGGAGCGGCCCCAGTTGCACACGCACCATATCGCCTAGCGCCAGGCGAACTTCAAGAACTGTCTACCCAACTCCAAGAGCTGTTGGATAAGGGATTTATTAGACCTAGTTCTTCACCGTGGGGAGCCCCAGTTCTCTTCGTTAAGAAGAAGGATGGAAGTTTCCGTATGTGCATTGATTACCGAGAATTGAACAAGGTGACGGTAAAGAACCGCTACCTTTACCTCGTATCGATGACTTGTTGGATCAACTTCAAGGGTCAAGTTTCTATTCCAAGATTAACCTGAGGTCAGGATATCATCAGCTGAGAGTCTGAGAAGAGGATGTGGCGAAGACAGCCTTTCAAACTCGTTATGGACATTATGAGTTTTTGGTGATGCCATTTGGGCTGACAAATGCACCGGCTGTGTTCATGGATCTTATGAACCGCGTGTGTAAGCCTTATTTGGAAAAATTCGACATAGTGTTCATAGATGATATATTGATCAATTCCAAGAGCATGGAAGAGCATGAGCAACACCTGCGGTTGATATTAGAACTCTTGAGAAATGAGCAACTGTATGCGAAACTGTCCAAATGTAACTTCTGGATTAGAGAAGTCCAATTTCTAGGACATGTGGTAACGACGCCGGAATACATGTCGATCCCGCCAAGATTGATGCTATTAAACAGTGGGAGGCTCCTATGACTCCTACAGAGGTGCGTCAATTCCTTGGTCTTGCGGGATATTATCGCAGATTCATTGAGGGATTCTCTAAGATCGCTCAACCCCTCACTGCTTTGACGCAGAAGGGTATTACTTACAAGTGGGGAGATGCCCAGGAGTCTGCTTTTCAACTGTTAAAGGAAAAACTTTGCAGTGCGCCAATCTTATCATTCCCGGAGGGTACAGACGATTTTGTGATGTGGTGTACAGTGATGCGTCTATCCAAGGATTAGGGTGTGTACTGATGCAACGTGATAAGGTAATCGCGTATGCTTCACGTCAATTGAAAGTTCATGAGCAGAACTACACCACCCATGACTTGGAACTAGGAGCAGTAGTTTTTGCTCTGAAGATTTGGAGGCACTATCTCTATGGAACAAAGTGTACGATCTTCACTGATCATAAGAGCCTTCAACACATATTCGATCAGAAAGAGCTGAACATGCGACAGCGTCGATGGGTCGAGCTTCTGAACGATTATGATTGTGCCATCAAATATCATCCAGGGAAAGCTAATATAGTAGCAGATGCCCTCAGTCGTAAGGAGACGAAGCCGAAGCGAGTGCGAGCGTTACAACTCACTATCTATTCCAATCTTCCTGACAAGATACGTAAAGACCAGAGCGAGGCTTTGAAAGAAGAGAACGTCGGGCTTGAGACACTACATGGTGTTGATAAACATCTGGAACTGAGAACATATGGTCTTCAGTACTTCATGAATCGAGTCTAGATTCCACGTTTTGGAGATCTCAGACAACTAGTGCTCGACGAGGCTCACACCTCTCGTTATTCGATACATCCTGGTTCGGATAAAATGTACCAAGATCTCAAAACCCTTTACTCGTGGCCAAACATGAAAGCTGAGATAGCCACTTACATTAGTAAGTGCTTGACTTGTGCAAAGGTTAAGATTGAATATCAGAAACCTTCAGGCTTACTCCAGCAACCAGAAATCCCTATGTGGAAATGGGATGGAATTTCTTTGGACTTCATCATGAAGCTTCCTAAAATGCCAAGTGGGCATAATATGATTTGGGTTATCATCGATTGCTTAACCAAATCGGCACACTTTCTGGCAATAAAGGAAACTGACACGCTGGAGAGACTGGCCAACCTCTATCTCAAGGAGATCGTCTCTAGGCATGGGGTGCCTACTTCTATTATATCCGATCGCGATTCGCGATTTACCTCTCGTTTTTGGACCACTCTCCAAGATGCTTTGGGAATTCGCTTAGATATGAGCACAGCCTATCACCCCCAAACGGATGGACAGAGTGAGCGTACCATTTAAACGTTGGAAGATCTGCTACGAGCATGCGTGGTGGACTTTGGCAACAGTTGGGATAAGCACTTGTCGTTGATCGAATTCTCGTATAACAACAGTTACCACACTTCTATTCAGTGTGCGCCTTTTGAGGCACTATATGTACGCAAGTGTAGGTCTCCCATCTGCTGGACTGAAGTTGGGGATAGCCAGCTGACAGGTCCCGAACTCGTACACGAAACTTCTGAGAAAATCGTGCAAATCTGAAACCGGATGGCTGCTGCGTGTGATCGATAGAAAAGTTACGCTGATAGGCGTAGGAAACCTTTGGAATTCCAAATTGCAGACAAGGTACTGCTAAAGGTGTCACCTTGGAAAGGAGTGATACGCGTTGGAAAATGGGGAAAGTTGAACCCGCGGTACGTTGGACCATTCGAGATCGTCGAAAGGATTGGTCTAGTAGCGTACAGGTTAAACCTTCCTGAGGAACTCAGTGGAGTTCACAACGTGTTTCATGTCTCAAATCTAAAGAAGTGTCTTGCTGACACGGCACTGGTAGTGCCACTGGAAGAGATCCAGGTGGACGACTAGCTACGGTTCGTGGAAGAACCGGTGGAGATTCTTGAACAAGGCGTCAAGAAACTCAGACAAAGTAGCATACCTATTGTTTAGGTATAGTGGAATTCCCGTCTAGGACCGGAATACACGTGAGAACGCAGGGATCAAATGCGGCATAAATACCCACATCTCTTTACTGAACCTGAACCCGTACATAGATCAAACGCTAAACATAAAGCAGCTACCTCAAAGTGAATTTCGAGACAAATTCCTTTCAACTTGGTGATGATGTGACATCCGGGAACCAAGCATACATTTTTCTAGCTAGCTTTATTGTTTACTTGCCGAATTTCGAAACGAAATTCTTTTCAACTTGCGGATGATGTGATACCCCGCAATTTCATATTCTTAAATTAATCAAACTCTAGTTACTTGCACTTAGATTTCTTGCATTCTACTTGACTAGAGTTAACTAGATAAGTCACACGTGCACACACTAGGTGTATATGTATCTATGAGTTATCATCATTTGACAAATACATGATTATACTTATGAACGTTTGCAAATATTAATCTATGTGTGTACATACAAATCAACCTCCTATATTTCGTATATGTGCTTGTATATATAGGTATACACACACACACGAGGTATATATATATATGCCAATCCTCATGAATGATTAAAATCATGAGATAATTAGATAAACTAACCTAGCTACACCTTGATACATCACTATCACTATGACAATCTAGAATCCTTGGAACTATCAACATCTAGTAAGAATGTCCTAGGATAAGTCTCCATCAAGTCCACACCTCCATTTTCGGACCTAGTGACAACTCATGAACACTATGATACAAATGCAAGCCTATGACAAGTCGCTATCACCTTCCACATTCTTATGAGTAGCCGAAGGTTCCTCTAGGTGATCCCATGACTAAGCATCCACTCCAACACATGATGCAATCATAGGTGAGGTAAGCACTTACACAAAAATGAAAACAATGCAAGAGTAAAGTCATGAGTCACCCTACACCTCCTTATAATCGGCCAAACACCTACACAAGTTCATGAAACATCACCATCATCTAGAACTCACTCCTAGTCCCTTCCTTTTCTTGTATTGCGGCCGCATCGAAACATCACACACATTGTTCACATGATAAGTCCCTATCACACATGGTTGTCATAAGGTTTCATGCTTTGGGTAAAAGACAATTAAGAGAAGCCCCACTCTTACACTTAAAACCTTCCTAAAATACACACTACCAATCGGATTAAAGGAAGACAAGGAGCTATCACTATCACATAACAAGACAAAGCTACCTACTTGAAAGACTAGTCCTTTCCTTCAAACTTGCATCGGCCGAAACATTATCAAAGGCTAGAGCATGATGTAATCACCTAGCATGATGTTATTTACACCAAATAAGGATCATGACAATAAGTAGAGTAAACCAAGAGATGATAGCTTGCCTTTCCTAGCTAAATCCATCACTAATCGGCCAAGGAGGCTTCCTTTCATCAAGTAATGCTAAGAATGTCCATCATGAACCTTATCCAAGATGTTTCACTTTGCCAAGATTGTTCTTGTCATCACATGGATCAACCACTATAAATAGAGGCCACATCTCATTCTCAATTGCCACACCAACACATTCTTTCAGTTTCTAAACTTTCAGTTAACATTCCCTTGGAGCCGAAGCTTTACGAGCTCTTAGAGGAGTCTTGGAGACTATCCAACCTTCGATCACTTATAGGTAAGGTTTCCATACCCTTAAACTATGATCTAGTCAAGTCTACCCTACTTTAATCGACCCTAGTTGATTTAAACACATAAACATACACGCATTGTCTTAGATCTTGCTTAATCTTGCACTAGTGAATGCGTTGTCTTAACACTACATAAATCGGCCTTGTTACATCTTAAGGAGGTCGAAAAACTATGTTTTTATATCCTAAAGATCTCATAAATCACCATGTGTAGCAATTGGTATTTGTAATACCTAAGATCACGATCGGGTTAAGGATCTATACAAAGCTTTATAATTGGCCACCACTAACTAACATGTGTTATCAAAACTAGAACATGTGTTCACATTCAACTAAGGTAATATTTTGTTCTAAACTCATGTTAAGGTGTTTAAGTTTGTCACAAGAACAAAACCAAGGCTCACGTAACACAATAACCAAGTCCACATGTGTCGGGTAGACAAATTGTATGATAAAACTTGTGATTTACCATGCTTTAATAAATCATAGGGAAAGTACTGTCCGGACGATAATAGCTACGTAATTCAACTTCACTAGATCACAAGCATCTCTATCAGGTGAGTTTCACTACTCTTTTCTCAAAAGCATACGTCTCGGATGAGACAACTTTCTAAACTTTTTCATAGTCCGGTTTGGGACTACTTTTACACATCCCGGATTTGGGGTGCTATGATTCACTAGGTGAATCTGCTTTCACTAATTCATGCTTTATGTCCTTGATGAACTAAACCAACTCTATCATTGAAGTCCTTCTAAATACTGAATGAATTGCCGGGTGGGCAAGCAGGTTACTAGTTAATAGCGCTATTAGGTCTCACAAACCTCACATCGTGCTGGAGAGCATGGGTGTGAACTATAACTCAACATATTATCATTGTTGATAGACAATGATGCAAGGCACTTTGCTCACTATTGTGGGATCTCGTTGTTTAGCAGTTCGGTATTACCGATTTTAGTTATCATGAGTGGGCTAGCTACCCCTGGCATGTGAATTAGCATTTACTCGTCAAAACAGGGTCTAGAGGACCTACGTATTTACTTAACTATGTGAACTCACCAACTTTATGTTGACACACGATTATTATACCTTTTTGCAGGACATTAGTTCGAAGCACGAGTAGGGCATGCATCATATAGCATCATGGGATATGAATAATTATCTACCTTCGAATGTTTAATTATCTATTATGATTTCAAACTCGTTGTTTTACTCTGACTATTTGAATAACTATTATCTTTCGCTTCCGCAACTATTGAAATATTTAATTATCAATAAAACTTGTTTTACAATAATGAACTAAATGGTTTGGGCATTTAGAGTCGTTTATGTGACTTATGGCTATGTAGATCCTGGTGTGTCACACGCCTCGCGGTATAAACCCCGCAGTGGAAATTGAGGGTGTGACACGAGTACCCAAAGATTTCTGTAAAGTTTACCAAAAGCGAGCATTATAGTTTGAATTGATAGCGATTGGCACACCGTACCGAGAAAAACTTCCTTAAGGTAGGTGCGAGTTAGCTTTTCCATATAGTCAGTCCTCTTGATGGTTAGAAAAAAAGGCAGATTAAGTCAGGTGGTCTATGATAACCCAAATGGTATCGCAACCGTTAGGTGATCAGATGGCTTGAATTGATGTTTATTGAAATTTGTTTCCATTTCTACATTGGGATCTTAGATTGCTGGAGTATACTGGAAGGTTTCTCGTGTTCAACTTTGACCTTCGCACAGGTCATCATTCCTTGACATAGATATCTACTTCAGCTTTCCTGTCAAGCCACTAGAAGGGTACCCTGAGAACATGGTACATCTTGTTAGAATCAGGGTGAACAAAGTATCAAGACTTGTGTTTTGCCCATCACAAGCTCTATAAGATTGCCAAGAAATGGAACCCAAATTGTTCCATAAGGTAATGAATACCACCGGATTTAAATTCTAAACGCTTAACAACTCTATGCATGGTTTCATCTTTAACATTCTCCTCCCTTAAAGCTTCTTGTTGATTAGCATGAATTTGGCCAGCAGACCAGTAGGATTTAGCAAGTTGAAGAGATCGAATTCTTCAAGGTTTATAAGTTTCCTTCCTGGTTAAGGCACTAGTCACGTCAATTACCTTACTATGATTATGCTTGATCGCGCACTCAAAGACGTTAAAGAACATGACCCATCAATGTTGCCGCATGTCCATCTCTTTTAGATCGAAGGTATGCTGGAGACCCTTGTGATCGGTGTAGTTAGTGCATTTGGTACCGTACAAGTAATGTCTCCACATCTTGAGAGCAAACCAGTCCTCCCAATTCTAGGTCATAAGTGGTGTGGTTCCTTTAATGTATATTCGATAACAGAAAATGTAATCGATGAATCTCTCATGTTTCCTGGGGCGCAATCAAAACGTTTAATTGATGCATCGCATCAAATGATAAAATCATCTGAGTCCTCAGACAGGGACCGGATAGGCACAGTGCAAGGTTCTAGTTTCGACAACTGAAATGGCAATTCTTGGAATGTCTTCCACTTAGACTCTGAGTTGGTGATAATCAGACCCCAGACAAATCTTAGAGTAGAAACTTGGCCTTTGAAGTTGACCAGACAGATCAGTTATTCGAGGAAGTGGATAACAATTCTTAATTGTCACTTTGTTTAGTTCGTGGTAATCGTTGCACATGCCAAGTGTTGCGTCTTCCTCCTCAACAAGCAGGATAGGGGTTCCCCACGGGATAAGTTAAGTCGACTAAAACTTTTCTGCAAAAGTTCCTGTAGGTAGTTATAGAATTCTTTCATTTTTGGTGGTGCAAAATGGTAAGGAGTTCTAGCAATAGGGGTTGCACTAGGTGCAATGTTAATACGTAAATCCACTTGTTGCTGCGAGGGTAAGCAAGGTAAGTCATCAGGGAACATCTTAGAGAAGTCACGAATGATAGGAATACCTCCAGTCTTCTTTGGGTTAAGGTAACAGGTGTCATGATGGCGGTATAGTTTTCCCATAGAAACTTATAAATTTTCACGCAAAAGGTAGTTTTCGAAGGCATAACACATTTCTCGCCTTGGATGGATAAGACTTCTCCACAAGCCAGGGTAATACGGACAATTATCTATAACTATCACCATGATGTGAAGGGTTTCTGGAGCTTTGGGGTAGACTCTAAAAATCAGTTAACTAAAGAGGTAGCAATTTACCAGATTATGACAATGTTCAAGGGAATATACCGCTATCGTACTATTTCAGTTCCAGACAGTTCCTCTTGAAATGTCCTTCTTTACCACCGCTAAAACACTCCTTCCGCGTTTCATATTTTTGGTGTTGCTTGGGTTGGAGTTTGGCTCTGCAGTTTTTGTTAAGTGACCCAGTTTGTCACAACGCTGACAATAGGTCTTGTTGCAATGGCCACGTTAGTGAAAACCGCACATGTTTCACCTAGGCTTCTTACCGTCATTAGTATTTCGTTTCAGGTTGGCTTGCGTAGGTGAGGTATGGGTATTGGAAGTTCCAAACATCCATTGCTGAGGTTGTGGCTGTGATGAGTCATCACTGTTGTCCTCCCACTTTCTCTTGATGTTGGCGCCATTGGGTGTGATGGCTTGGGTAGGTAGGGTAGCTTGAGGTTCCACCAAAGTAGTGTGTCCAAAAGGTAATGGTTTGATTGTGAGACAGACAAGGGATTAGGAAACATGTCCATCCCTTGTGTTGGTGGTACTAAACCAGCAAAACACAGAGCAATAGGCTCGCATGTAAAGTTAACTATCGATGGACATATAACAGCCCATACATGGGGTCTCGCGGAATAGTCTGTGTGCATCTCAACAAAATAGGTCAACATCGCTTGAATCAAGCTCACGATGTTGATTAGCAGCAAGATGGAATGGGGAAACAAAAGAGTTCGAGTTAGAACGTGGAGGCAAATAATTTTTTTTTCTCCTTGGTTCTGAGTAGTTAGAAAAGCAGTAAGAGCCTTAGCTATTCTACTATCGATTAGAGAGCTAAGTTCAGTTGCAGTCATGCTAGAGTTACCGTTCTAGTTAGACAAGATTCTAATATATACGAATGAGTATATACACTGACTCACTATCATATAGAGCAAGAAACATGAAACTTCATGAATTCAAGGTGACAATTTGAGTATTCATCCTTGATAAAAATAAATTGTAATCCGCACAAAGTATTTGAAATAATTCATCAAAACATCCAAATTCGATAGTTGTATGAGCACAACATGCCTATTTAAGTTCATGGAAAAGACTTGAAACAAAAGAAATTCAATCAGAGTTGCGATTATAAGAGACACTAGATGCCACCTCCTCTTCACTTGGATGTTTGGCGAGGTTCACTATTGGGTTTCTCCCAGGGTTTGCCAATGCAGCTCGGGCTTCATTAGCAGTGTTCAATGTTATGGTGGCGACATTCAGGGCATCTAAAATTTTCCCCTCGTTCAGTCGTGCTCAAGACTCGAGCGCGTTCACTCGAAACTTTATTATATGGTAGGAATCAACGAGATAGTTGTGACACTTGTCCATCTCTGCAAAATCTTGGGTGAGTTTCTCCACAAGCTGAGTCGCATCATTGTTGCGTTGGAGTATGCCATCAATCTCATTATTAGTTGTCTGCAGATGATGGAACTGTGTGTCAAAGTGTGCCACTAAAGCAACAACAGTCTGCTCAAGCGAGCAAGGTAAGGATGGTATGGTTGGCGTGTCCTTGGCTGTATCAGGGAAAGGTAGAGGTGGGACGCATTCAGTGCGAATCCAATTCAAAATAGTGTCGGGATACCACTGCCAATCATGGGCATCGCCACGGTTACGAATCACAACATGTTCAAGATTCCTCCTGGAAGGGCTAGCAGGCTCAATACGATGCCTCTTTGAACCAGAAGTAGTAGGAATAACAGATGGTGCTGGGGCAGGAGCTAGAATAACAGGTTCCAGATAAGAGGGTAGGGATGATGGAGATGAAGATGTTGACATATTCCTTGCAATGTTAGTTTTGTATTTGAGCGTTTTGTCATTGAATAGTTTTGTTGAGATTGTTGTGTTGACATATAAATTCTCAAAATTTATACATGTTAGAGTATCATTGTTTGAGTTGTTGTTTGACAGTTATGTATGGATCAGCACTCGACTCCTGAGTACTACTAGTGTTCGATCTAGTGTGTGGGGCAGTTATAGACTAGAGTCATAATGCAGTCCTAATTCACTCTAACCATTGGCTCTGATACCAATCTGTCACACCCTCAAGTTTCCACTGCAGGGTTTTACCGCGAGGCACGTGACATACTAGGATACAGTCAATGGTTGAATGAACGACCTTTTTATGTTTTAAAAATCATACGTAAACAAACCATACAGTTCGAGATTTAAAAGTTTAGCGGAAGCAAAATATAAAACATCTCGCAGTACAGTCGCGAGTTACCAAAACCAAAATAACCATTGAAATGTTTGAAAACCAATTGATAGTGTTTGTATGCATGCAAGTGTGACTCCACGTGCATCCTAGCTGCTGCTATCTTAGATACCTGAGAAAACATGCTAAAATGTGTCAACAATTAAGTTGGTGAGTTCACAGGTTTAATGTAAGAAAATTCGTTTGTATGTTTGTCTGCATAGACTCACATCCGTTTACTAATTATATCCCAATGCTAGCTAGACATTAACAAGTTACTAAGCGTACATAAACCATTGCTGACTATTGGTAGTTGGTTGCCTTCCGCCACCGCTCATTCAACGGTGACAACTGTTTAGGACAATATGCACCTGCTCAACCTCCAGTTGACACAGGTGGGGCTTGTCAGACCCAATAGATCTATTCACATCTCCTCTCTATGTTACACATACTATGGTTTACAATGTAAGGACTTAAGAATGAGAGTTACGCTATAGTAAACAAGTGATATAATAGTACATGTGATCTACAATGTTCGTGTGTTTGTGTAGCATGTTTCTCCCCCAACAGGAGAACAGTAAAGGGGGCCGTGAAACTCACCTTTGCTATGCGTGCTAATAACCCAGGTGTAATAAAATAAGTGTCCATCTACTGGAAACCTATAATATAACAACCTATAAACGTTTGTCAAACATTTATGTTTGTCCAATTAACCCATTGACTCCAAATCAATGACTTAGTTTGTGTTTATAAAATATGTTTGACCAAGTTTGACTGAGTTTGACCCGGCGACCCGTTGGTGATCGTGAAGTGTTTTATGTTTGAACAAGTTGGAAAAGCCTAGAATTACAAGTTACACCCAAACATGCAATCCTAGTGTACTAACATGTTAGCTAAATACATAATATGATAGCTTTGTTAAAATTTCCAAGTTTGGGTTTTAGGCATACAACTTATATCTAGCATGCCATAACATTAATAAGTCATACAACACTCCACATACAATCCATAACTCACACAACATGCAAAACTTTCCAAATTAGGTACCCTATGAACAAGATGAACACATTGCACGTAAAAAGTTTCCCTTTTTAGTAAGTTATGACTCTAGCTTTGTTTTTAACAAAACGAATATTCTACTATGCTTAAATAATCATTCCTAAGCATATCCTAACATTACATGTTCTATAACATGCTTAGATCTCAATTTCAAAATCTAAAAATCAATAAAGTTTCCTTTTTGGGCAGGTTAAGAACAATAATCCAAATCATGTCAAAACGTCATCTAATACACGTTATCCATCATAAATAAATATAACATCATCATAAAAATACATCATGCAAATTCCAACATCAAGGTTCTAAAATCTGATGTTTACACAAATATTAAAGTTTTGGCTATGACATGCACCCTATGATTTTATATATAAAATTCCTTATCAAAACCAAATACAAACATAAAATAATCATCTTTTAATCATTTTTTTTATAAAAATAATTTTGACCAGATCTAAATATTTTTCGGTTTAGACAAAACTTAAAAGTAATAATTAAAACAAGTATAAAAACCATCAAAGGTTGGTTACACACCTTAGTTCTTCACTCTTTTTTATCCTAAACCACCTTAAGCTCCTAGGATCTTTAGAATATGATTAGGGCAGAGGGTAGGGGTGTAATTTTCGTATAAGAGGCTGTAGATGTGAATTAGGGTTGAGTTTTTTTATAAATAAAAATTGCTAAACTCGTTTATAATAAAACTACAGTAGAATTCGGACATAAAGACATGTTGGGCCGCGTAAGGCCTGATCCCATGAAGCCTGCTAGTCCAGGTCCACGAGCCTAACAAGTTATTTCCCTTTTTTTTCGCTGTTTCTCGTTTGTGGAAAAAGAATCAACTCATGGCAATTTTTGAGTTTGCAACAAGATTCTTTTGTTTAACATGCACATGCGGCAAATTGTGTGACATACATTATTATTTTTTTCTAATAACATTACATAATAATATTAATATTCAATATATAATATTTAACAATTAATATATATTTTAATAATACTAATTAGTGTAAAATATTCAACCCAAATATTTTATAACTAGTTTACAATTACTGGTCCGACTAAAGCCGGTTACGGACCCGATCACGTATAGCGTGTAACAATTTATTTCGCTTAGTTCTAAATAAATTTACGGAAAGATTTATATTGACATAATAATAAATCTATAAAATATTTAACCCAAACATTTTACAATTCATGTACGATGCTCAGTTCGTCTAGTGCCTGTTACGGACCCAATCGCATATTCACCCAATAGCAATTAATTCAAACTAACTCCAATTAGTTTCACGTATACACATAATTGCAAATAACATCAAACGCGTTATTTTATGATTATTTGGTTTTACATTCACCAACGTTCGGGGTCCAGTATTCGTTCGTGTGACTCAATAATCTACCGGATTATCTGTTCGTGTTTGTTCGTGTTGTTTTTCATATATTTAACCAATTTAATTCCACCGAATTAAACTAATATATAAAAGTTAACAAAGTTAAATGGTAAATGTTTATAAAATGTTATCCTGAATTTGCCGGGTGTCGCACGTGCAATCTGGAAGGGTGAACGCCTGTATTCTGAGTTTTCTGTCCAGGACTGGCATTGCGCATATATCCCAATCAGACGAGGGACCCGGATGCCTACCTGGGAATTCTTGGGATGAGTGCCTACCGGTTGTTACAGATTTGTGTGCATCTATTTCGATGCTCCTCGTTGTCTCCCTTTCTTCATCTCATCTACCTCATTGAGTGGTAAAATCGAAATTATTATGGCCGGTTAGTATAAAACCTTACTTCTATTTGGGTTATGAATTTTGTATCTGTGGATCTATTATAGGAAGAAAGATTGTAACAGTTGTTAAGATGATCATGGTCGCTGATTATGTTATATATGGTGCATAAAAATGTAATACGCTTCACTGTTTGTAGGGCTGCAAACGAACTGAACTTTCAATAAACAGTTCATGAACCGTTCGGCAGGAAGTTCGTTTGTGTTCGTTCATTTAATAAATAAATGAACGAACACGAACAAAAAAAATTGTTCGTTTAGTTAAACGAACGAACATGAATAGAGTCTGCGTTCGTTCGTTTATGTTCGTGAACGTTCGGTAATGTGTTTGTTTATGTTTGATAGTTTAATAGGATTTTTCATTTTTATATTTTCTTTTATTTTTATTTATTTTACCCATATAAATAAATAAATAATATATGTGAGGTAAATATATGACTATATGAGATCAATAAATCTACTTTTAGTATCCATGCACCTCCGACACCCTCCTCCATGCACCTCAGATGCGAACTTAGTTTTTTGAGACGCTACTTTATTATGTTTACTTAGTCACTCGATTCTTATCAAACTGACTGCATGTCCGTGAGGATCCCACCAGAACGCCTTCCACTTCTAATAGGCCACGAACAAGACCAGAATCATTCTCAACGAGTCCATAAGGAGTGATCCCATTTTTTTCATCGGGTTCGGGTAGAGACCAAAGATCTTGAGTGACCGATCCGGCAGAACAGCTCAAAAGATAAAGAAGTATCGTTAATTTCTTCATGCTCGTTCCAAGTTCGAAGTACCAATTGTACAAATAATAATCCACTTCGTTACATGATTTTTTTTTCATATAGATTGATATAGGATCTATGGGGCAATTACTTAAAAGTACATTTTGTGCACTATGAATACTAAGTATGTTTGGATAATTAGGTTATATTTTGGGTGGATCTAGCTAATGCCTTAATGTATGTGAATCGATCTTATTTGAAAGTTAATATATGTTTGTTTATGTTAATGAACACTTCTTTGTGTTCATTAAGGTTCGTTTGTTAACAAATAAATGTTTGTTAACATCAAATTGTAATATAGTATTAATCGAATTGTATAAATTAATTTGGTAATAATATTTAATTAGTTTTTCTTTGGGTGATTATGCTTACTGTATTCTTCTATGCAGTTGAATAATACATAACATAAAATCATGTTACTATTTGGTTTGCAGTATGAATAGTTTGGGTGGTCCGGTGGCAGAGGATGGTGAAGTTGTTTGGGAGGTCCGAGGAGAGGAAGGGGATGGAGGAGGAGGAAAAAGGGAGGGTTGTGGTTGTTGTGGACAAACCGAAGCAGTCTTTACATGGAGAAATGCAATAGTGCTCGACCCTTTTCCATTTTAACCAGTGTGTAGATACATTATGAATTTTTTCCATTTATTTAGTTGTTCTTTAAATATTTTGGTTGATTAATTGATTCTTAACAAGTTATTATATGGTAATTTGGAATGTTTTAGTTAACGGTTTTGTGTTGTTGTTCAGTAGATTTTCATTGTTTGTTTTTGTGTCATATTGAGATTATTTGTTCAGTTGATTTTGATTTTGATTGTTTATTTGCTAATGGGATTCTTGATTTCATCAGAATTAGTAATCATTCATGAGCTTTTACATGAATGCACAGAAGATCAGAGCGCACCCTTCTCTCAAAAGAGGAGGCTGCTATGAAGTCCATGATATTGAAGATCTTAGTAAAGTTGGAGAAATGGTAGAAGGTTTGGTCTTTTATTCTAATAACTTAATTTTTGACACAGGTGCCTAGCAAATAACCTTTTTTCGCTTGAATCAGGTTGCTCATATTTTGGAGCACAAGCCATGGCAGAAGTGGCAGATATGGTTTTTTTGTCCATACAGCTATATTGTCAATCCACAAATCCGAAAATCAATAGAATAAATGTTAAAGGAAATATTATCATTCTTGATGAAGCTTAGTAAATAATACAATCTTCCAAATATCAAACTACAATCATCGTATAAGTATTTGAATTTTTTTTTAAGATTTATGATATTTATGCTCATTTGGAAAACTTAATAATAATGTAATGTTAGTAATACCAAAAAAGTGAAACTTTGGGATTTATATTACCAGTTACATGGCATATTATAGCTAAGTTGTTTTGACTTCTTTTCAGTAATATAAAGGACAATGCTCGGGAGGTTGGGAAAGCATAGTTTTCAACATAAAACTTCATGGTCAGTTATATGACATATTGTTGAAGTTTTTTTCTTATTTATGTCTAGGTGTTTTGCTTGTGAGAACAACACGTTAGTCGTTATGAAGTATGAAGTGTTATGACCCGCCCACTTTATGGTACATAGCATGTATACGCCGAGAATAAACATGTTGTGCCGGGTTACTGGAATCCTCTGAGGTATAAGTTGATGTTTGCCCAAAACTACATGTAAATGTGTGTATGCATACATACATAGCTCTGTGTTTGTACATCTACATGTATATATAGGATAAGTTCAAATAGCAATGACTAAAATTTTAGGAACCATAGGAACAATGTTATTCACATGTGAAAAACATGGTTCGTATGGTTCCTATTTCGAAAATACTTTGGTCCTTATTGAACTCCCCTTTTATATCTATACGGATACGTAGATGTAGACATACATGTACATGTATGTGTATATGTATATGCGTACTTCGCATGTGTGTGTGTATGAATGGAGAGATATGTACATGCCTTGTTAATGAAAGCAATGGAGTTGGCGTTTCCAGCCTTGCCAAATGCTCCAAACATGGGCCTCATTATAACCTGTAACAAGTAGCAAGCTGAAATAAATAAATTTAGAAAACAAATGGGTAACACAATGAGGCCTCATCATCATCTATGGAACAGACCTTAGTAACAGCTGTTTGAAACAACAGCTGTTTCAGGCAGGTCTCTTTAATAGATTCACTGGTCTGGAACAGACCTTAGTTAACAGACTTTGCTTGCAACAGATGATTGACTTTCTTGATTTGGTGTTCAGTAAACAGACCTTAAAAATGATATAGATTCCCGTGTTTGCACATGGGATTTCACCTAGTATATATTAATACAAGAAAGCACTAAAGCTGACATTGCGCTCAATGTGGTCATCCTATCCTCTTGTGGTGCCACATGGCATCATCCCCTTATTTCCCTTCAAAAGTCTTTTTGTCTCTCATATCCCTCCCCCCCCCCCTAATTTTTAAATGTTAATAACTTTTATATACGAGATTTTTTTAAGAAAAAAATTACACCAAATTAATGAGCGTTTTATTGTCTTTCCAACGAGTACCATAGTGCTATATAAAAAAACGATTTTTTGTGGGTTTTGTTCATACATGGGAAAAAACACAATGTGTTTAGGTAATTCATTAATCATGTATATTTAAATCACTAATCATGTTCAAGCCAATAAATATGAATTCTGTTTTCATCTAGAGCCGAATAGGTTAAAACCACTCTTTTCAAAAAAAAAAAAGGTCACAACTTTAAGACCACCATCTCAATCACACCCTACAATGGTTGCTTTTGGCTCTGCTTCTTACCCAAACATATATCTTCTTTTTAATATACATTTTCCTTCTTATTCAAATGATTAAAATTGTTGTTTTCTTATATTGTAGTACATTAATTTCTATGTTACATTATAACACATATTTTAACACTTCATATTAGAATAGTTTATATTAGAAAGCTTCTGGCATATAATCTAGTACTATATATAAAAGTATGGGTAGGTTAACGTATAATATGTAAAAAGGAATTACACATGAATAAAATATCAACTGAAAATTACGCCTGAAGGAAATCTTAAATACGCATAAAATTTTCACTAGGAAGAAAATAACAAGCTAAATTTTCACACAGAGGCAAAGTTACACACATTATAAAAGAACTTTTCATATTTTATACCATAAACGTTTACTTTTACAATAAAAGTATCTATATCTATATCTATATATATGATCTGGTTCATTTGAGAAACCATTTGAGTTGCGAGAACTCAAAAACTCGTCTGGGCCAATCACCAAGTTACACACCTACATTTTTGTAATATTTGTATTATTTTAATGAGGGGTAAGAAAGTCATCGTTCACAATTATTTGTGGGGTTTATAGTAATTTTCAACATGTAATGATTACTCCCACTAAATAAATAATAATCTATACTTTCCATAATAGGAGAAGCGTGAGTGACATCAGAAAGCTGATGTGTCAGCCGGAGAGACTGGCCACCAATGCGTGTATGATGCAAAAACTGACGTCATTAATCGTATTAAAATATTTAAAAAAAACGGCGTGGGCCACGTGAAACCACCGCTGTTGCTCTCAACAGCGGTTCTCAATCCTTGGGTCTGCCAACCAACAGCAGACATTATGCACATATCCTCTCAGCTGTTATCTATAAGCAGTTTTTTTGAACAGCTGTTTAGTACATATTCAGCCCTTAATTTTTTGGAATTTTAAGAGGGAAATTTTGAATTAACATAGGGAAGTGTGATTTTTGCAGCTATATAATCATCATTTTCGAAGACGCTTTCCTCATATACAACCTTTTTCTCTCACAAATTAATTTATAAAATCTTCTTTCGAATTTTTTGTTGAAATCTTTCTCAATGGATCTTCATAAAAAAAATTGATAGTTTTGTTTGTGATCTCAACCCATCCAAAGATATCTGGTTTCTCAAGGTTCGTATCATACGAAAGTGGAAAGAAAGTTTTAAGATAGAAATGATATTGATTGATGAGCAGGTAATGTAATTTTTCTCTAAGGTTATTTTGTATGTTATTATTCATGTTATTAATATAAATATTGTTTCTGTCATGTTTTTCGTTTAATTTATGTTATGTTATGTTATTTAAGTTCTTTCGTTGATGTTTAGTGGAAAGAAAGTTTTAAGATCGAAATGGTATTGTTTGATGAGCAGGTAATGTAATTTTATGTTGTTATTGATGGTATACATATAAATTTTGTTTGTGTCATGTTTTTGCTTTACCTTATTTTGTTTAAGTTATTGTTTTTGATCTTTATATTTTCTTTTATATTTATTTTAAGGGTGATAAGATTCAGGCCTTCATAAAGAGTCATTTGATCCACCTTTTTTTACCATCAACTTGAAGAGGATGATGTCGTTATTCTATCTAAGTTTGGTGTTGGCGAAAACAAGGAGCCATTCAAAGTTGTAGCACATGATTATAAGATCAACTTCTATCGTTGTACTAGTGTTAGCCGTATTGTTGGTTCGCAAGGTGTTGAGTATGGATTTAATTTAATTGCTTTTAAAGATATTCTTAAAGGCGAAGCCAAAGAACTTTTTTCTGTTGGTTTGTTTCTTAATTTAAATTAATACTTAGTATATTAAAAGTTTTAGTTTTCATATTTTGAATTATATGCACGTTTTATAGATGTTGCCGGTGGTCTCATTTGGCATGGAGGTCTGGATGTGTTTGGACGACCTCCAAAAGAAACTAAGAGGATAAATTTTGATATTAAAGACTTGGAGTAAGCGTTTCCCTTTTTGTTGTTTGTAAATTATTTTTGTTACTTTCATTTTGGCCTTTAAATTATTGTTGTTTACTTTCATTATTTAATTTCTATATTTTTTTATAATATATTTATCTGTGTTTGTGTATTGATTTTATGTAGTGATACGATATTGCGATGTACTATGTGGAATTTTTATGCAGAACAGTTTAACAAATTCATCTCTGAAAACGCTGGTAATAACCATATAATGGTTGTTATACAGCATGGCAAGGTTAAGGAGTCCAAAGGTAATTTATTTTAAACTGCTGTTATTAATACTTTTTCACTTCATTGTGGTTTAATATATGTATATGTATATGTATATGTATATGTATATGTATATGTATATGTATATGTATATGTATATGTATATGCATATGTATATGCATATGCATATGTATATGTATATGTATATGTATATGTATATGTATATGTATATGTATATGTATATGTATATGTATATGTATATGTATATGTATATATTTAGATCAATTTATAGTTGAAAGTGACAACTTTGGAACTCGGATGTTTCTGAATGTAGATTTAACTGAGGTGAAGGAGTTAAGAAGGAGGTACAATGTCGTTTTTTATTTATTTATAATTAAATTAGAAAATTTTGAATTCTTTTATTAACTCGAGCTATTTTTTTAGTCTTATATTGAAGCATGGACAACATGCTGCTTCTACTTCTCAAACATTACCTTCCGAACACTCTGTTTACCCGTTGCTTTAGGAATTCATTGTTGGTTGTGAGTATAAACATGTTGACGAGCTTATGGAGATTGATATGGTTATATTATTTTTTAGTTATGATTAATATTTGTTCTTCATATTACAACTTTTTTTCTTAAGTAATAACTTATATATTTTAATTTTTTTTCAGCCAATGTCTTGTGTTGTAGTTGCGACAATAAAAATTGTGCAAGAAGGCTATGGGTGGTTTTATGATGCGTGTTGCAGATGTTTAGGTAATGTGATTAGTAAATCAGAATTGTTACAGCTTCATGAAAGTGTTACTGAAGAAACTCTCAAACTGCCTGTTTCTACGTTGTTTTGTTCAAAGTGTGAATGTCTTTGTACCTCCACTGCTACAATGTAATTAGATCTAATTAATTACAATTTTTTTTACATAAGATGATTGCTTTTCATTATTAGTATATATGTTTTTAGATAACTTTTTCATCTATCTGTTTTAGGTTCAAGGTGCATGTCAGGTTTCAGGATGAGACTGGTAGTGTATCCTTTGTGATGTTTTACCAAGATGTTATGAGAGTTGTCAGATCTTCTGCAAGTCATATAAGAGAAAGGCAGTTGAAACTTGGTGATAGTGAAAGTTTGCCTCAAGAATTGTTTCGCTTGCTTGATAAGATGTTGCTTTTTAAAATTGATGTTTCTGAATACAATCTTACAAACAACTCCCATGTTTACACAGTATTGAAAATGTGATAATCCAGTCGTAATTTCTGAGTTAATTGCCGTTAATAGTAATTCATATTGTAATGTGGATGAGGTATTAAGTTAAAACCATATTTAAGAATTGCTTATTATCTTTTAGCTTTGAATGTTGTCTCAGCAGTTAAATTTTGTATTTTTGTTTTGTATGTACAATCTTTAGGCCAATCAAGAAGATTTGGAATTCAAGTCTTTTAACCAATCAGAATCTAAGCGTGGTGGTAGTCAACTGATGTTAAAGGTAAGTATGTTTTTGTGTAAGTTTATTAAATTGTTTGTCATGCTTTTGTTTCTATTTAACATATAATTATTTGTTTTTGTCAATTGTTTGAAGGATGTTGTATCTCTTACCAGTGACTCGTCTGCTGTCGATGCTGTAATGGATTGTACTATAACTCACAATGGAAAAAGAGGTTTTGAAGATTTTAATAAACTAAACGTTGGTTAGCTATCCTCTACATGCAAAGGACCTTGGAAGAACCGATGTAAACCTAAGAGTTATCAACTTTTTGAGTAAATGTGTATTTAGTAGATAAGAATTTATTTTTTTATATTATTATTGTATTAAACTTTTTTGTATATCAGTTGGAATTGAACTATATTATGCTAATTTTACATACTTTTTAGAAACCTTACGTTTCAGTATAGATAGTCTGTTATGTAATATCTGTTTTGATGAATTTCCTATTATTCAAAGACTGTTGTACCATAATGCGAAATTATCAAATATAAGTGCTACTCAGTATCATCAGAAATATAACATATTGTTTTTAAACAGATCTTATATTCATTGTCAGGCAATATTACCAGAAATATAACATATGCTATTTAAACAGATGTTATCTAAATTGTCATTGTTTACCATCTGTTGGGCTATCAACTGTTAAGTATTCAACAAACTGGTTTTATCAGGCTCTTCTTTCTCTAATGTTGATTCTGATGGATTACTTTGCCCAATCATTTCCCCCAATATGTCTGTCATAAGATCATCTATTGAGAACAGAGTTTTTTTGTTTTTTGTTGTTTCGAGCTGGTTGGTCTTCATCATCATAATTTGGCTTTGGTGGCAGAGTTGGATCAACTTTCCTTCGTTCCTCAAGCTGTTTGTAATACTCCATAAGTGTTGATTCCTTCTAGTGGGAAACTTGTGACATCTCTCCATAACCAGCATCCACCAACTCCTGTCTTTTTCTTTTTAACTTTAAAAGTCTTTTAGGGTCACTTTGTTTTCCCTTCTTCCAATTTGGTGGAGTTTTTTTTCTGGTTAGGTTTTTTATCCATCTCTTTAATTCTATTAAGTTCATTCTTCAATGACTTAGAATCCCAACCTGTAAATTGAGTTTTCGTGGCTTTGTAAGTTTTGGCTTTCATTATTTCCTCAAGATATCATTCTCTCAAAATGTTTTCCACATTAGAATCAGGTTCCCTATTAGACACTTTCTTCGACAGCTTGCTTGAGTATTCTTCTAAAATTGCTAATTTTCTTAGTAAATCCTGCCATATTAGTTGTGTTTCCCTGTCATATTTTCCTACACTTTTCTACTTTAAAAGGATGTCAACCTGTTTGTCTTTCAACTCCATATACTTCTTAAAATTCAAAGGCTTTTCAAAACCTTCAAAAGACTTGAAAGACCGTGACAATGGATCATCTGTTGAGTAAAAAGAGTCTATCTCAGGTTTGACTGATTCTAAGTCAAGGACACGTTCTGAAAGGCCTTCTGGTACTCTGAAGATACATGCTTGATCTGTGGTTGGCACATTACTTTGCACATTTTCAATTGGAACAGATGTTTCGATTGGTGTTTGGGTTGGTAATTTTGTTGTTTCTTGGTTATCAGTGTTTACAGGGAATGTTAGGTTTTCTTTTGCATGTCTTCTATGTACTTTTCTTCTTTTTGAGCAGCCTATATCATCCTCTTTCATTTGCAGCTCTTTTCTTTGTTTAATCAATGCGGCAGCTTTGGCTTCTCACTCCTTTTTCGTTTTCAACTTATTTAACAGCTCTGTATCTGCCTTTTGGTTTGCACTTTCATCAACTCTCTTCTCTAAAGCCACTGTAGATTGATGCTCAACAGTGCTTATGACTGGAACAGATCCTTGATTATCAGTTGTTTGCACATTAGCAGGGTTTGATGTCTTTGTTTGTGCTCTCTTGTCAAGTGGCAGGTTTATTAATTTCTCCTGGCCTTTCTTCTTCTTTTCGGCATCATTGTTATTTTTTGAATCTTCTTCATAAATTGTTGTTGGGGTAGAGCCAGTGGTCTGGAGAAAATGATTTTTGATGGCCTTGATGTCAGCTTGAGTATCTTTGTATCTAGCATCCACCATATTTCTTATCAATGCCATGTGAGAATTATGATTAAGGTCTGCCATTTCTCTGTGAGTTTGGATAATTGGGACAACGAATTCCCATATCTTACTGGCAATAGATGCTGGTGTGCCATTGTAGAAGTCAATCATTGCTTGCATTGAAGATTCAAGTTTGTTGACTTTTTCCGTCAATTCTTGATCTTTGAACTCATTAGATTCATTAATAGGATTATCAGAAATCCTAGCAGATGTGTTTGTGGTATTTGTTTCAATGACGACAGTTGAATCATTGTCAAAAGATGTGGATGTTCCTTTTTGTTGCTTCTTCGGACTTCCAACCGTACAGAGTCGTCGAGTATAGTGGCAACAGTTGTTACCTTCTTAGTTTCAGTTTGATTTGATTGTGCCTTCTCAGTTGTAGGAGGTATAGAGGAAATGTTATCTGCCTGAGTTTGTGTTTTCATTCTTTTGGTCTTTTTGGATTTAGCATTATTTGTTGACTTCCCTCTTGTGTTTTCTACGGCAGTTTTTGTAGTATCTTGGACAACAGTAGTAGCAGTTGTTTAAGAAACAGGTGTTGCCACGACAGATGTTGAAAGTGCACTTTCTTTGCTTTTAAATTGTAACATTTTTGTTAATGTTTTTGGTGACAAGCTTTTAATTGTAGTAGGTTCACCTTTTTTAAAATTCTCTTCAGTCAACAGGTTTTTCAAGTAGAAGCTTATCAATCGTGGATACAGTAGGAATGACTTACTGTTAGTAGAGTTCATGCCTTTCAAATTGTGAATTAAATCTGAGAATACAGCCTTCGATAAATTGTAATCATTATTTGTTAAAATTGCATACCCGAGATACTGTATGCTCAAAGGTATTTCATTAAAAGAAGTTGTCTTTGTGGATAAACAAATAAGAAGAGTATGGAAGAAAAACTTCATTGCTAGGGGAAAATCAGGATTCATTATTGTCTCCCCAGTCGTTGTTCCTCCATACCCTCTTTTAGTAAACTCTGCATTGAGTTCATCTTTCAAGAAAGAGACTTTACCTTGCAAGTCGTTTATTGAAAATGTTGTTGAGATGGATTCTTCGGTGATCTGAATATCTGTATCTCCAATTTTCGAAACAATCTTTTTATCATCATTTAAAATTTTTGCGTTCACCCATAATTCTTTTAGAGTTTCGACATATATTGGAGCGTCGGCATTGAGAATGGTTAGGTATTTCGAATTTGCCAAAATATCTATTATTGAATGAAATTGTCGGTTATCCTTTGTTTTAACCAAGTGTGGTAGATTGTTATGAGGACTTTTTAATTGAAGATCCATGCTGAAGATTGAAGAAGATGATGTGAAATCTATTTAGGTTGTTGTGGAAGGGGGAAAACCGTCTTTGTGTATTTTAAAACTCAATAAGACAGTGTTACTTTTCTTTTTGAGGAAGAAAAGAATGAAAAAGGGTTGCTGATATGGCAAAAAATCTATTTTTGTGAAATGGCGTGGCATATATCTGACGAAAAATTTTGAAGGTCAACATCTGTATCATATACTAACTCTGTTTTTTTATTATACTGTTGAACAGTCAATAGATCTTTTTGAAACAGTTTCATACAGTAAATAGATGATACGTTTCAACAGTGGTTGACTTTTGGTCAAGCAGATGGTTATTTATATTAAAACGTATAATATGAAGTTTAATTAGTAATATTAACTTATTTATACAAGTTTGTAAAATTAATCGAACATTATATTGTTGAACAGTCAACAGATGTTTTTGAAACAGTGTAATACAGTAAATAGAAGATATGTTTCAACATTGGTTGACTTTTGTTAAAGTAGATGATTATTTGTATAAAAACGTATAATATGAAGTTTATTTAGTAATATTAAGTTATTTATAGAATTTGTAAAATTAATTGAACAAAATATTGATCATATTATATTGTATTCTAAATATTTCTATTGTTTTGATTATTAATTATAAAATCTAAGGTATTTGATCTTAGTGTTGAAGTTAGATAATACATATAAAAATATAAAAAGTTATATAATATCAAAATATCTTTTGCTGAAAAAATATGTAATTTACCCTTTTTTGTCAAAAATAATAATAATAATAATAATAATAATAATAATAGTAATAGTAATAATAATAATAATAATAATAATAATAATAATAATATTTCTAACAAGTGTTCAATATTTTCCCGCCCAAATTTAAATCTTTGAGCCAATGTTTAAAGTTAATATAGAAAATTGTTTTTCTTTAATTATTTTTTAGGTATAATGATAACATATAGCTTCTCTTATAAGCTATATCTAAAAGTAAATTAAATAAAATTATATACAATATCCTATATTTTTTTAAATAATAAAACAGTATAGTGTTTTCTAATTAAATTCAGCTTAGACGTGAGTGAGAAATAATAATGACGAATTTGAAAGTCGATTTATTATATTCAGTCTGTCGTTTATCTGTAATAAAATTATGTTCATGTGTCTGTGTACATCTTTAGGTGAATCGGTTTGATTTAAATGCCTCTTCAATTCAATAGTTTTTTTAATATAAAAATAGTATCGTACTTGCTTGGGAGTAATTTGGTTACAAGCAAGTGTGATGTTGCTAATAATTATGTACAGTTCTGATTCTAACAAAATCTCCATTAAAGATTTAGCCCCTCGATTGTGTAATTAATAATAATATTTACTTTTTTAAATTATTAAAAATATTATTTTATTATAGTCTTTTTTTTAAAGAAGAAGTTTGCGCTATAAGTTTCCCTTCAAGCGTTCATTATAAGCTTTCTTTTATTTATATTGGACTGTATAATCTATTTGTTTAATGAACGTTTGTAAGTAACTTCATTGGAGCTCCTACTTTCAATAGTTATCAAGGTTTATTTATTTCTTCTACAATAGTATTTTCTTATTTATAATTTATAATTATGTAAATTTTTATTGAAAGTATGAGCTTCAGTGATGCTTCTTATAAATTTGTATTGATACTTAATATTTTGGTCGTATTTTTTTAAATAAACATATATACTTTTTTTTCCTTCCAAGAAAAAGAAAATTACATCAAAATAGCGGCCAGACGGGCAACAAGCTGCGCTGCCACCCCTTTCTGAATAGCAAATCCTAATCTACTAAAAACGTAAACCTGCCCACCCGAAGCCGAGACCCTTCTAGAATATTAATTAAAATAAAATACGTAAGTTAATGTCTTCAAAAAAATAAAATACTTTAAAGTTAAGGACTTTAGTTATGAAGTTGGAATTATTTATGTAAATATAGCTTATAATGTTATTTTAATAACATTTAATTCTGTAATAAATGATTTTGTTACAGTTCGAATTTATATTTGAAAATTAAATTTACAAATAAATTGTTTATTTACTTTCACTCTATAAATGAAGTCAAATATCAATGTTCTTTTCTCAGTCTTATATGCCTTCCACTTTTTTCAATTTCAAACTCCGTATCACTTAGTTATAATGATATTACGATCAAATTTCCTTCCATCAATATTCTAAAAGATTCTTACAATCAAAGGAAAAACCATTATTAACAATCCATCTACAGTGAACTTCGGATTGTTGTATTTTGAAGATTCTTACAGTCAAAGAAAAACATCAATCTGTTAGTACTACATGCAAATCCTGTTTATGAAGTCCTGGTGGGTTCTTAATGTAGGTGCAACAGAACTTAAACACCAACGTTCGTTTTGTTTGAGTGTTTGTTTTGAATTCTATTTCAAGAAGATCATTCTTTAGTGTTTTTTCTTAGACGCATTCTTTTATGTTTATTGGGATTTTTTTCTTAGTTTGTTAACTTTGTTGTTGTAAATTTATTAATTGAAATCAAAGTAGTTTTTTAATAATATTTGTATTAAGAAAACCGTTCGTAGTAACAGTGGTTTTCTTTTTAACATCTGTTATCCTAATCGAGAGGTTATCTATCTGTCCATTTATGTTTCCATTGTTGTAACACCCTTAAGTATTAAATATCTGTTTAGTTTTGTTAACTGATTTCGTGACACAAAAGATGTTACTAAACAATTTTTTTACATCTAAAAAGTTTCTGTAATTTAAGTTTATAGTGATACTTTAATTACAAATTTAATCGTGTAATAAAATTATAGTGAAGGTTGTGAAAATTTTCTTCTTTTGACAGGTTATAGAATCTATTTGTAAATAGTGATCCAGTTTTGTTTGACAACATCTGTTGAAAACTCAACAGCTGTTATAAACAGCCAAGAAAGTAATGATTACGATTTTGAATTTAGTTTCTTAACAATATTATTTTATTATTATTGTTCTGTTGCATTTGTTTTTCTTTTTATAATAAATAAATAATTAATAAATAAAAAGGCCCAAAATAATGATTAAGTTTTTGAAGTTACTTAGGGAAGTTTAAGAATTCAATATTTTTCAATTAAAGTCAAATTCATAATGCATATACATAAATAATATAATTATATTTATTATTTTTAGTTATATATATAAGAAAATAAAAACAACTGTTTCATGTCGAATTAAGATAAAACAAAAGTTAAACATTTATTATTATAATATAAAATGTGAAACATCTCGTATTATCTTTGTACAAATCTTGCTAAATAGTAATTGTGGTTTGTTAGGAAATTTGAGTGTTAAATAAAAAAAATAGAATATGAAGAGTTGTTTCATTAGTAAAAATAAAATATGAAGATTTGTTTTACACATAATTAGATTTTATTTATCAATTTGATTTTTTTTTGTATTTTAAATTTATACTGATACTTTAATAACAACTTTAATTTTTTTTACAAAAGATGTTCTTACGCTGAGTTTCTTGACAGTTTATTGCTTCTACAGATTTTTTTAACAAGAATTGTTTTTACTATCAACTTATTTTATAAAAGACGCAAAATAATGATTACGATTTTGAAGTTTCTTTATTGACATAATTATTTTATTATTATTTTTTTGTTATAAAATATAGTTTTGTTTTTTTAAGTTATAACATAAGTAAAAGAGTTCACATTATTTATAATCAAATGAGTATAAATAAAATACTTTTTGTTGTTTAATAAAAATATTAAAAAATAATGATAATCTGTAAATTTGTGGTAATATTTTTTAGTTGTTTAACAATAGAAAAATAAAGTACATCTATCATTAATGAGTGTCGTATTTTGCAAGTTTCTATCTATTTGCTTTATTTGAATATAGATGTTCTAGTAAAGTTATAAATTCTCGAGCTTTTGTAATTATGAATTTGAAAAGACTAATATTGTTTAAAACATTATTTTATTATTTTATTTTTTGTGATTGAAATACTAATAGTTTTTTTGCCTTATTTTGTAAGAGTCGACAAATGCAGCAATATGCATGTTATTTCGTTTAAATTTCTTACCACAAATTCGTTTGAAACAGATGTTATAAAAAGTCTCTACATCTGAACCCATTCTACTAAACACGAATTCACTTGAAACAGATGTTATAAAAATTACCAAAAGTAATTATTATGATTTTGAATTTTTTTTGTTTTAATATTATTATATTATTATTATTATTGATGTTGTAATTGTCTTTCATTATATAAAAAATAAAAAGTCTCAAAAGTAAGTTTCAACGTTAGATATAATTGAAATCGAACTGATAAAGTTGAAAAGCAACTTTACGAATACTTACTATATTCACCCTATAAATGTAGAGGAGTTCGCAATATTCATTTACCATCTTTAAAGGTAGAAGAATTCGCAATATTCGTTTAACTATTCTCACATACATGTTTCCATTCCATATTCTTCAGATATCTTTCCACAAATTTTCGAAAGATTCTTACAATCAAAGGAAAATAGATTACCTATCAAACTGAAACATCAATCCATTATTGTTATATAGTATTCATCAGCATCATGTCCCTATTTTCAATCTTTAGGGCTTTAAGTGTTGGATGGCATTTAAATACTGTTAGTACATGTTTTGTGACTGATGATTATCAATGTTTGTCAGAGTTGATAGCAACAGTCAAGGGGGAGTTTCTTGGTGCATTTGTGACCGTGGCTATGCAACTCGTATGGGCTCAGTCTAATAGAACTAGAGTAGGGGCAATTGTGGTAGCCCAGGCAAGTGTGCCTGAGGCCCAGCCCAAACTTAGTTAATTAGTTAGTCTATATATTTATGTGTAAGGGTTTAGGGTTTCTAAGAGAGAGTTGCAACAGTCTCTAGGAGAAGACTACTATGTGTGGTCTAGTCCAAGTTGGCCTGAGGTTGAGCTCACCTCAGGCCGGCATCCCATTCAACAACGTATGTATGTGTGTATGTATGAAGAATCTGTGCCGACTTGTTATACATATATGAAAGTAAGATTCTTGGTTCTACCATATATTATTTATCGTTTTATATATTCGGTTTGATGTCTTGTGGAGATAATCAGGAGCGATTGGTGATGTAGTATCGGTCCTATACGTTTTAACAGTGGTATCAGAGCATGGTTACGAATCGGAAGGTCTAACCGCCTCTCGATTCACGATTGCTCTTGATTTTGGATTTTATTTCCGCTAAAACTCATAGAAGACGTGATACCGAGTAGTATTTTTGGTTCGCAGCATGTTAGTTTGTAAAAAAAAAAAAAAAATATGGTCATGAATGATGTTCATGAATTACAATAGGATGGAAGATGATAAGGGTCGTGAATGAATGAATGATGTCTTGTTATTGTTAATTTTATGGCCGTTTGATAATGTTTATTTGAAAGCGATTAAAAGATCTTGAGAATGTTTCTTGATTAGTTCTTGAGGATTCTAATATTTTGGTTGTTCAAATTAGATGGATTATGTTAATTGGAGTGGTTTAATCCGAGTGGGTATTGCTACAAAGTTGGGAAACTATTTTTTTAAAAAGAGATATTATCTTTCCTAAACTAGTGGCATAAATTATGGAAATATTGAATAGATATTATGAATTGCATATATGGTGGCGTTTGAAATTTGGAATGGCTTTAATTTAATCTTGGTGCCTAAGTTTCGGATAATATGGAAAAAGAAAAAGGCGCCTGACAATTTGTGTCATGGTTTGGAGTTTTTTTTATTATATTGATGGGCTTAAGGTTTGTCTGGGCTATTAAAAACTTCGGGTATGGATTGGATCTCCTAACGGGCCCAAAACACCTTAGTTCGTTGGTCTTTTCAGGATTTATTGGACCGGTGGGCTGCATGGTTTAGGCCTAGTTTGTTGTTTGGATCCATACAATGCTGATTCACTCTCTATTTATCTAACTTCGTACGTGGGCCGAGTGTTTTGGGTTGTGAATGGGGGAAACCAAAAATATACACGTCAATGCGATAATATTTTGCAGAGAAAAAATGGGAGATAATTATTTTTTTGGCAAAATTATTAAGGCATTGTTCTCTGAAAAATTAGATGTGCGAGATTTTGTTGAAATATTTTTGCAATAAAGCTGGATGTTCGTTACTGATTAGTTGAAGATTGAACCTTATCACATGCCGGTTACTTGGGTCCTTTATTAATCAGGCGTAAATTCTTCATAGGAGGAAAAATGCAGATTATGGTAGATATAAAAGTAATTCGGATAGACTTACATTGAAGGGGAGATTGGATGTGAAAGATTTCGGGTATTTGGTGGATTTGTGAAGATATCAGACAGAGTCAGACACAGCTAATTGGGAGACGAAGATTAAGTCTTATCAGAGAAGAACTGAAATCATCAGTCAAGGGGGAGTTTGTTAGTACATGTTTTGTGACTGATGATTATCAGTGTTTGTCAGAGTTGATAGCAACGGTCAAGGGGGAGTTTGTTGGTGCATTTGTGACCGTGGCTATGCAACTTGTATGGGCTCAGTCTAATAGAACTAGAGTAGGGGCAATTGTGGTAGCCCAGGCAAGTGTGCCTGAGGCCCAGCCCAAACTTAGTTAATTAGTTAGTCTATATATTTATGTGTAAGGGTTTAGGGTTTCTAACAGAGAGTTGCAACAGTCTCTAGGAGAAGACTACTGTGTGTGGTCTAGTCCAGGTTGGCCTGAGGTTGAGCTCACCTCAGGCCGGCATCCCATTCAACAACGTATGTATGTGTGTATGTATGAAGAATCTGTGCCGACTTGTTATGCATATATGAAAGTAAGATTCTTGGTTCTACCATATATTATTTATCGTTTTATATATTCGGTTTGATGTCTTGTGGAGATAATCAGGAGCGATTGGTGATGTAGTATCGGTCCTACACGTTTTAACAAATACGAGCTGTCTTCATCTACTGGTTTTCATTGTTTTGTTTGTGGTTTTGTTTCGATGATGCTGGCAAGAAAGATCAGTTTTTACCATTTGGTTATTAGAAGACTTTTTTTTATGTTTTCTTGTATTTTTATGTAGTTTGTAAACTCAAATTATCGAATTGTATTAAATTTAGTTGAATTGTATAACAGCTGTTTGACATAAACTTTGTTAAAGAGAAGAAAAAATATTGAACAAACGGTTGAAAACCACAAATTAATTATTGAAATATATTTTGTATTATTTGTTAGGTCTGCTAACCTGGAGAAGAACAGATGATCTGAAAAGCCAAAACAGACTATATCTGATCCATATACAAAGGCAAAAAAGAGTTACATATACAAAGGCAAGAAAGAATGGATCAGACTATATCTGATCCATATACAAAAAAGAGTTACATATACAAAGGCAAAACAGAATGGACGCCACAAACAAAAACAACCTACTGAGGAGGCTCATGCGCCGTCCCCGAACTACCCAACCCGGCAGTCTTGTCCGCCAACGCCTTCTAGGCCTCCTCCCGGCCAAGCCGATCCGACTCTTCAACCCACTGCCGGAAGCGACCAATGGGATCCGAATCCATCAGGCACTTGCCAACCATCTGAAGAACAGGAAACTTCATCTGCTCTAGCTTCTTCAGCTGGTGTACCAGCTCATCCTCAGGGTTGATATCCTGAAATGGCTCCTCCTCAACAGGGGCCCCATTCTTCGCTGCCAGGTAACCCTCCAACCAGCCTACGCGCAAACTAGCGACGCGCGCAGCCTGTGCGATCTCCACCACCTGCTCGCCTATCTTCGGCTCATTCTAGCAACGGTTGAAGATCTACAGCAGAAACAAACAAGTTAGTAGGAGCATGAAATACTTAAACACAAATTAAAGTCAAAGAAGAAAACGTACCGCTGAAACACCATCAGACATCATCCACAGGGCCTTCTCTTCAGAAGCACTCTTCTCAGCCAACAAACTGGCCTCTTCAACAGACCATGCTTCCTTCTCTTTGATAAGGTCACTAATCTGACCTTCCAGCTCAGACACTCGAGTGGTCATCCTCACCACATCGGCGTCCTTCGCCTTAAGGTCAGTCAAAGCAGTAGCATACTTGGAGGACATCTCCTTCAAATCTTTGACCTTTTCCGCCTCCACCTTCTTCTGCTCTGCCAACGCAGACTCAGCCTTCTGCACCAGCTGACGGCGACGCTCCAACTCTGTGTTCACAGTCGCCATCGAGTTGGCCCATGCCTTCTGCTTCTCGGCAGCATCAACATCTTTCTGGCGCAGGTCGGACTCCAACTTCCGAACCTGCTCCAGAAGCCGCTTGCACGCCGTCTCGTACACCTCCTTCTCCCTCGCCAGGCGATTTGCTTCACCTGTAACCGCCGCCTGCTCATCTAAGAACTCACCCTCCCCGCGATGAAGGGCGTACAAATTCCCCAAAGATTGTGTCAAATTCATACACAACTCGGAGAAGACTGTACCCCGGTTCTGGGAACGGTGATGAGCGCGCTCCGCTGGCGGAAGCACGTAGTTAACAAATTCCTCAGCCACAAAAGGGTTGAGGAAATGGCAGCTCTCGGTTATACACCACCCAGGCGTATAAACCGGAGCATCCAACCTAAATGCAGGAGCACTTGAAGAAGCTCCACCACCCTCAACCGTCTTCAGCTTCGGATCACCAATCCCGACCCCCAGAGGTGTTACATCTTGTACGTCCCTCTCATCCAGATCAACAAAGAAGGCTCAGTTCGCGAGCCACTACCACCCTGAGCAACCATCCCTTGGGCTTGCTCCCTCTTAACCTACACCAAGTCTTCATGTTGCTTCAACAAAGCCAGCCTGCGCTGCTCCTCCTCTTCCTTCTCCTTATCGGCCAAGGTAGCCAAACGAGCATCTTCGGCCCGCTTGCGCTCAACCTCCATCTTAAGAGCTCGAGCCTCATCCTCCTTCTTCTTCAAAGCGGCCTCAGCGGCACGCTTCTCTTCCTCCTGTTTCCGCGTCAACTCCAACTGACGCGCTGCCTAGATCGGACCCTCTCCTCTTCTTTCTTCTTCTTCCTCTCCTCTTGAAATTGCTTCACAGACGGAGGAACAGAGCCTACAAAAAAAAAAAGATGCATTCAGCACTTGTTAAAACCATCAAAAGGACAGAAAGGTATTACAGAAAATACTTACTGCTGATTTTTCTCAGAGCCTTTTCTCAGAGCCTTTGGTACGTCCTCCTCAACCACCTCCAGTTGTTTACGCTTGTGACCTACAAACAAAGAAAACAAACCTCAACTTCCACGACGCAAGAAAATGCAAAAAACTGAAAGAATGTCAAAAGACTTACTCTCAGTAGTCACTCCTTCAGTCGCACCAGTCTCACCAGTCATACCACCACCTTGTGCCGCGGCTGCAGACACACTAGATCCACCGCCACCTGCAGAGCGACGCGCACGATGAATTAAACCGGACGATGACCCACTCGACTCATCGTTGGATAAAAATACATAATCAATCCCAGCCGCCGTATGCACGGACAGCGGCTCAGTATTGATTAGGAAACCGAATTCAAGGTTAGAGGGCGCACCTTCCATCGGTGCGGGAAAAAGGAAATTTTCCACCTTCAGCTCCAACTCGGACACACCCCCCTCGGGTACCGCCAGATAAGTAGTCTTCGTACCGCGAGTGGCAAAAATCTCAAACAGCAACTCACCTGCAAACAACGAATGTGCGTCAAACACAAAGGACGATATAAATAATAATAATAAAAATGATGAATTTACCTTCAACAGATAACGGGCCGTCATCACCAACGGGAGCCACATCATAACCCTCCCTGACGCCCAGACGGCTTAGTCCGAACAGACGAAGTATACCCTCGTCCAGCCTATCCAGATCATCCAGGCGGGTAGGGTGTGCGCACAATTCTTGAAACCAGGCTTCCTCCTAGAAATCCTTCATCACTTCGAAGGACGGTGGATTCTGGCCCGCACGAAGCTCTAGTTTCTCCATCTCCACCGGAATAACCTCCTTCTTCAAGAGGAAAAAACACTTCTTCCACTCACGAAGAGTCTTGGGAGAACTCTTCGGCACAATCAAGGTCACCGTCTTCGACCTTTCAACAAAGGACACCCAGCCGGACTCCTTCACTTCAATTTTATAGAACACGTTGAACTATTCAAACTCTGGCTCCCTTCTCAAGGACCGGCAGGTGGCCTCGAAATGCATAATCCTCATTTCCTCGAAAGGGCTCATCTGATAAATATGTACTCCATAGTTCTGTAGAACGGAGATCAAGAACTTCGACACCGGTAGACGGAAGAGTCCTTTCAAAAAGTACGCCTCGTAGAGGCATATCTTTCCCCCCGGACAGTCAACCGGAGTCTGACCCTTCTCCGGCAACTCCGGCTCCCACTCTCGAAGGATGTTAAACTTCTTGACCAAAGACCTAAACTTGGGCATCCTTCATCGCCAACTCGGCCTTCTTATCTTCAGAAGACATCTTCGACAAAGAAAAAAGAGAAAGAACGAGAAAATTCTCCTTCGATAGCTGATCGGAAAAAACTACTAACTCGCCGGAGAAAAATTCGAAAACTTCTTCGAAAGAGGAAAATGAAACGAATGGAGGATACATGGCACATATTTATACCCATCGCATTTAATGCAACGACAGAAAAAGAAATCATCACGAGCAGGCTTTTCGCGCAGGGGTCCAATGACAGACAGACACGTCAGACAGCCCACGTGACCAAACGGCTCACACGCCGCGCGTGGCTCACTTGCCTGACGGTTGTTCTACCCCAGCTGGCAAATGATGCCGATGTTCGACACGTGTACGTCCACGTTTGAATCCATCATCAACAGTTGTCCCCATGTACCAGATGCACGACACGTGGTGGACTACCAACTCAACAGTCATAGTAACTGTCAGACACGATCTCCAAGGCAGGTGTACCAACCGTCAGCCACGTCTTTTCACCTTCAAAACATTCCCGCCTTGAATTCATACGAAATTCAAAAAGACAAATTCAATGTAGAGTAAATGCAGGCGCAGACGGGGACAAAAAACAACTTCTGACCGCGCAAACAGGCACGACGCCTTTCTAGGCTCCACGCCTGCGCGCCAGACCAAAAATTTTGAAAATTTTTATTTTTACAAACGTCTGACCGTCCAAACAGGCACGAAGCCTCTCTAGGCTCTACGCCTGCGCGCCAGACCAAAAAGTTTGAAAATTTTTATTTTTACAAACGTCTGACCGCGCAAACAGACACGACGCCTCTCTAGGCTCCACGCCTGTGCGCCAGACCCAAAATTTTGAAAATTTTTATTTTCACAACGTCTGACCGCGCATACAGGCACGACGCCTCTCTAGGCTCCATGCCTGCGCGCCAGACGAAAAATCTTGAAAATTTTTATTTTCACACCCTCGGATCGCGCACTTAAGCCCGACGCCTATCCAGGCCCCACGCAAAAGCGCAGAAAGGAAACAACGAAGAACTTCCTTCTCCCAAACAAGTGGATTTCAACATACTGATCAAGCCAGCCTTATACCACTAGACGAGTCTTTCACCGATCCTACGAACATAACTATCAAAATCACAAAGCAGACAACAACTTGTAGCAAGAATCCGGGGAACTACTCACCTTCTTCAAGCTTTACACAGGACGAGCTATCTCTCATCATCTCCAAGCTTTTCAGGTAACTCTCTGCTTCAAGCTTCACGGGTGAAGAAATAACTTTCTTCATCCTGCTTCAAGCCCTACACACAACGAATGAGGTTCCTTCATTCCCCTACTACTGCCTGGACCTAATCATAGGTCCCGCAATAAACGCTCATTCTGTCATACGCCCGCAGCTTGATCACTGTGCGCGCACCAGTTGACGAAGGTCATAGAAAAAACACATGTCCACTTTGTTACATGAAAACCCATTGACGACTGGATGTAACTCAAAGTACACTTGTGAAATCAAGTCCAACACTCCCCTACCAAAGGTGCATGAAAGCACTGGACTGGGGGGACTTGAAGGGATATGTTACCAAAGCATTACAAATACCATATCATCGCTCAACTAGAATGTAACACCCCAACCGATGGCGGAAACATCGAGGTGTCACGTAAGAATGATTGTTCAGTAGCACATGGTATTCAAGTTTTAATTGAAATTTATTTAAAATATCCAAAATTTGAAATTACATATCAAAGTCTTTGTAGATGCAGTTGTGCGACTAGTGCTCCGGATTGTTTAATAAACTTGTTTTGATAATTGTCGAAGGTGCGAAGGAGATTTAATAGGTGCGAAGGAAGCGTTTTGTTTGGTCGAAGGAGAATCAATTGGTGCGAAGGAGTGGTTTTGGACGAAGGTAGAATAGATGTTTATGTATGGCTTGGTTCGACCGGTTGATATGGTCGAACCTGCACATTCGCACGAACTGTTTGGGCGAATGTGCAGTCTATAAATAGTCAAGCTGATTTTTTGAATGTAACTTTGAGTCATTTTATTCCCTCCACTTTCTGATTCTCTCTCTAGGATATTATTTAGCTTAATTCACGTTCATACCCTGTTGCTTTCAATCTGTAAATGTGTAATTGAGTTCGTAATTAATGAAAAAGCTTTGAAATGATGATTTACGTGTTTTGATCTGTTTGATTATCATTTTGTGATTGTTTTAGGGATTCCGCACCTAAAACAAACTTGTTTGATCATTCTTTGTTGATTATACGATCTATATAGCACATACAAAGTGGTATCAGAGCCATTTTAGATCAAACAACCACAAATTGATAGTTTCTCAGTTGATTTGGACCCAATTTTGGTCAAAAAGTTTCTGTTTTCATTGAACAAACTGATTTGATGAGTTTTTGATTGATTGCAACTTGTTTTCATGGTTAAAATGGATAATTCTCTTTGATAAACTTGTTCCAAATCAATTCCGATTCAAAACCTGATTAAGATCATCAAAATCCATCAACATTTGATAAACACGATCAAAATTAACTGATTTTCAAAGAATAACCGTTTTTGAATTACCAGGGGTCGAACCTAGAGAGATTGGTCGAAAGTGTGATTTCATTTGGTCGAAAGAGTGAAATTGTGGTCGAAGGTGTTGTATTTGTGGTCGAACGTAGACTTTTATTGCTTATTTGTGTTCATTCGCCCGTCTGAGTTACATTCGACTGATCGAACGGTCGAAGGAGAGAGTAAACGGTCGAAAGAGAGAAGCAAACGGTCGAAAGAGTTTGTGTGATATCAGTCCACATTCGTACCCTTCAAAACGGTCGAGGGAGAAGGATTTTTCTCATTCGCCCGTCCGTAAGTGCGAAAGAGTAGTCTATTTCAAAACTTTTCTAATCTTTTCGTGTTTGAACATTTACAGGTTAAGATGTGGAACTTCCCAACAACGCCAAGACCTAATCAAGCACCACAGCAGCAGACAACAAGAGATCCATGGTCAGTTGCAGCCCAGAAGACTAGTCCACCATCCCAGCCAATCAATTACATGGCTATGACTAGTTCTGCTCCTCAGCAAGTTGTGCAACCGTTACAGCAACAAATTGACAATTATTGGGGAGTAGCAGCAGCTGCCGTTCATTCGCAGACGACCAATGCCATATCTACACTCATTCATGATCTATCATCAGGTAGTGGCAATCGTCCACGAAAGCTCATGGATATGATGGAGTACAACACATGGAAGACAAAGTTCAAGATACATGTGGAGGGACAAGGCTTAGAGGGAGCTGAGGCATGGCAGATGATAGCGAAGGGCTATGTTGCTCCTATTCTGGAGAACACTAGAGAACCGATACCATTGGAGAATTTGGCTGATGATGAGAAAAAGAAGTTTGCGATCGAGAAAAAGGCGTTTTCTCAGTTATCTAAGGCGATCAACACTGACTTGCTGCATCAGTTCGGATCGTGTACAACTTCAAAACAATTGTGGGATATGCTGAGAAACAGACATGATGGTAACGAGAAGACAAGGAAGCTGAGAATGGAAGAGCTTCGAAAAGAGTTCGAGAACTTTAGTTACATGAGGAATGAGACTCTAAAAGAGTTGGTTCCAAGGTATTGCCATTTGCTCACAGAGCTTTCGAGCTATGAGATCAGCATACCGATGTCAGAACTGGTGGATAAATTTGCTGATGCTTTACCACCATATTGGAACCAACACATTGAAGTGTTGAAGGAAAAAGATGCATACCAGTATTGGACTATCAACGAGTTCATACAAAAACTGGAGAACAAAGAAATGGAGGAGAAGAGGAAAGCCAAGAGAGCACAGATTCCACAGAACCCAGATCTGTATGTGAGTGGTACATCTACTTCACTTTCTACTTCTAACTCTACTTCAAATGTTGCACCTCATATTGCATGTGTATCCAATGTTGTTGAACCCACAAAAGCACCAATAAACTATCTTGCCCAAACTTCATCATACACACCACAGTCTTATCAAACACCAAATTTCATTCCACCTTTTTCACCTTTACAACAAGCTGCCTGTTACACAGCAAGTCAACCTCAACAACAACCATATAATCCTCACATGAACCAAATGCAGATCACTCAAACACAATCAAATCAAAGCCCGATTGTGTTAGAGACTTCTAATCTTAACAATGTTACTGTTGAGATTGCTCAACAGCATGTTGCATTAGTATCTGCTATGGTTGCATCATACAACTGTTTAGTTGCTAGTCAGATTGGAAACAACAATCTCACCAATGAGGACTACGCACAAATCGATAAAGAGGAGATGGAGCTTATGGACATACAGTGGGCATTTGCGAGCATAGTGAGAAGAGCCACTGATTTTATCCAGAAAACTGGAAGAACTGACCTTTCGACTTCTCCAAACACCACTTACGGCTTCAACAAAGCCAAGGTTACATGCTTCAATTGTGGTGAGAAGGGTCATTTCAAGAGAGAGTGTACACAGCCGGCTCAGCAAGGTAATCGAAACCCGTTCAATTCAACCTACCAAAACAGACAAAACCAAAACCAGAATCAGGTATCATACAACAGTCCCAACATCTCTAGCTTTTAACCTCAAAACAACTACCAGAACCGTCAAAACACACAACAAAATACCAATACTAGACAACCCACATCTCAAAACCAACCACAACAGAATCCAAACCGAACCATTGTTCCCATCTCTACACCTAACACCCAAAACCAAACTGAAAATCAAAACCAAGCACTTGTGATTCAAAAAGATGAAGGTTTTGATTGGACGGGTATGCAATTGGGAGTGGAAGAGATTACTACTGGAAATGTGGCTTGTGTAGCACAAAAGATGAGTTTGGATGAGCATGTGGAGATTGAAGAGGAGGTTGTGATAGAGAAAGTGTCGGAGTTGAAAATAGAGGAGTTGAATGAGGATGTGAATGCTGAGAGTGAAGACAAGAAGTCTGGAATGATTCTTGATTCTGTCACAGATGTTGGAGAGCAATATGATTCAGCTTATTCGGACATGGAAAGTGATTCTGACTCGGAAGCTAGTGTGAGTTCACTAGACGATGACATTGATCAGTTGCTAGCTGAAGCAGATTTCCTTATGATCCGCAAGTCGTGCATGGTGGATGATGCCTGCACAAAGATTGACTACTCAAAATTCTTTGCAGGGAAGGAAGCTCACTTCGCGCTGATGGCAATGACAGAACCTCCTAAACCGGTAAGTTCTGAATCTCAATCTAAAGTTTGTGCTAAATGTTCTATTTTTGATAAATTGGCAGAAGAAAATAAGCTTCTCAAGGTACAACTTGAGAGTGCCAAAATAAACTGTTAGATTTATCAAAAAGAATCAAAAGATTTCAACAAAGTACTTGATGGTTACAAAAAGGATATTTCTGAACTCAAAAAGACTTTGTCTATAAAGCAACTTGCCATTAATAACTATATTAATGAAATGGAAAACACCAAGTTAGAAATGGCAACCATCAAGTGCTTCGCTGAAAAAGTGAATAAAAAGTTAGAGAGCTATAAGCACATTGCTTATGTAGTTGACCACATCATCGAAGAACCTTCACAGTCGAGTAGTGCAAACTACAAAGCTGTCCCATCTCCGGTGTTGTTCGAAAATCATAATTTACATGCAATAGCACCGGAGAGTATAGTCAAATCTGACTCCACATCAGATAACGAGTCCAACACATCCAGTGTCGGAGACCCGTATTCTGATGTGAGACCTGTATTGGGAAACAATGAGGGTGTGGTCGCTACAGTTGATTCTGATGAAGAAGATGAACAGTCTGAGACGGTTGTTGAGAATGAAAGTAATATACCTGATGAAAATCATATAATCACTACTGAACCAGTCTCACCATCTCAAATTGTTCATCCCATGGCTAATGCTCATAGAAAGAATGTTGTTAAGAAAGCTGAACAGTCTGTTGGTAAAAATGTTGAAAAGAAAGAGGTCATGAAAATTGAGAAAAATGTGGTTAAAACTGTTGAAAAGAAAACTGAAACTAAAACTGAGAAACCAAATGAAATGAGCAACGAATCATGTGACAAACCTGTAAAAGTTTTCTATCGGATGCAAGGCTCCGATAAGATTATGTCTGATGATGAATATCCGATTAAATTTGTGAATTATTCCAAAATTGAAAAGATCTGGCAGGAAAGTACAATTTGGTTCCCAAAACATGAACGAACCAATGACATTCCTCCAGCCATTTTAGAGAAAATTTATTCGGATAATTCTAAAGACGCAAAGGTCAATGTCACACAATTCGTTCTGCCAGTTGATAAATCAAATAGTTTCATTGAACCGACTTACTCAAAGGAACCAGCTCCTGAGAGTTTGAGAAAACAGTGCATGGTTGATCAATATCCCATTGCAAGTTTTTCCAAGTCGCATATCAAAGAGAACTATGAAGAATACCGTGCGTGTTTTAAGTGCGGGGAAAAAGGACATTTACTTGCCACCTGCCCGTATGTACGACACAAGAGGCACGAGGTGGAGATGAGGCAACGACATGATTATCCGGTTGACAATTACAGTTATCCACAAAGACGGTTTTTCCCTCAGCCAGCACCTTATTATAATCAAAACAATTTTTACAACAAAAAGGAAAACCGTCCGATGACTTATGACAAACGCAACCGGATAGCCACTGAGAAACCAGTGAAGAAACCTGTGATGAACATAACTATTGAAAACAAAAAGGTCCCTACTAAACCTAATGTAAAACCAGCAGTTGGACCTGTCTCTGTTAAATCAGAGAAGGTAACCAAGAAGGTTGCATTCAAAGACGAAGTAAAGAAACCGGCTGAGACCTCAAAATCTCAGATACGGATCTTGAAAAGGTCTGAACAATCTTGGTCATCAAAGGAGTCTGAGGATGCTTCAACTTCACAGAATGTGAAAACTGAGAAAAAGAAAGTTGAGTGTGAGAAGAAAGGGGTTGAGAAAACCCAAGATGTTTGTGAATCTAAAGAATCTTTGAAACAACTAGTTCAAAGACCCAAGACCAAACAGGCTTGGGTCCCCCGAAAGATCTAATTGCTTTACTTGATATGTGCAGGGAGTTCCAGCTGGCCCTGTTAGCAGCCTCTGGATTGTTGACAGTGGAGCTTCTGGACACATGACAGGGGATCTCACGCTACTCTTTGATATCAAGAACATAAATGGAGGTTACGTAGCGTTTGCAGGAAATAAAGGAGGCTACATTACGATGGAGGGTAGTGTTAGCAATGGGGTAGTGACATTTGAGCGGATATCGTATGTGAAACAGATAGAGTACAATCTGCTCAGTGTTAGCCAAATCTGTGATAAGCAATTTTCTGTTTATTTTGACGACAAATCTTGCTACATCCTGAAACCGGGTTTTGAACTTCCAAAAGAGTGGGTGATGCTAAAGGCACCGAGAGTAAACAACTTGTATATTCTCGATATGTCCAAAGCTATGACCACCCATGGCCAAGTCACGTGTTTCCTCTCTAAGGCTACAGAAAAAGAATCTATAATGTGGCACAGGAGAATGGGACACATTCATTTGAGGAAGATGAACCAGTTAGTGAAGAATGAACTTGTCACGGGAGTTAATGTAAAACATTTCCATTTGAATGACAAGTGTGTTAGTTGTAAAAAGGGAAAGCAGCATAAACAGGCCCATAGACCAAAGAAAGTCAATTCCGTTGACCTACCGCTTGAGCGTTTGCACATGGATTTATTCAGTCCAGTCAAGCGTAAAAGTCATGCCGGGGAATTGTACTGTCTTGTGGTGACTGACGATTATTCAAGATTCTCATAGGTTATGTGCTTACATCAGAAAAGCGACACGTTTGACAACCTGAAAGTTCTGTTTACACGTCTGGAGAATATCTATGGTCTGAAGATCAAACGAATCCGGAGTGATAATGGGACGGAGTTCAAAAACGCTCAGATGGAGGATCTTTGTGAAAACAAGGGAATTCATCATGAATACAGCGCTCCGTATACACCCCAGCAGAACGGCGTCGCAGAAAGAAAGAACAGGACTCTAATCGAAATGGCGAGAACAATGCTTGCGGACTCAAATCTTCCAGTCATGTTCTGGAACGAAGCAATTTACGCAGCATGTTACACTTTAAATCGTGTTTTAACAGTGAAGAAGTTTGGTAAAACTTCTTATGAGCTGTTGAACCAACGAAAGCCGAATCTAGAGTATCTAGAACCATTTGGTGCCCTGTGTACAATGCTTAATCCTTCGGAGAAGTTCGCACCAAAGGCTGAAGAAGGCTATTTTGTTGGATATGCAACCCCACTAAAAAGGGTAGTCAACAAAAGAACTAGAAAAGTCGAGGAGTGGGCTAATGTCGAAGTACAAAGATACACTCAAAATGTACAGATTGGATGTTTGATTACAAAGATTTCTTTGAATCATTCAATCTAGATAGCATGGTTGAAGAAGCTGTACTCCGCTTATATTACGAGGTCGAAAACGCAGTGACTTCACCGTTAGTGCGTCCGATCACTGTAAATCCTCAAGCAGCTTCTAATGATACCACTGCTCCTGTGATGGAAGAAGAAGTGTTCCAAGAAGCTTCAACAACTCTTAATTCATCAGATTCAGAAGATGAAGACGATGATGCTACAAGTGAAGCAATTCTGGACAATGCTACAGTGACACCACCAGTGAACCCAACTACAACTGATGCTTCAACATCGAATGTGGGTAATGATCTGGTTTCTACAGAGAATTTGACGACTCAAACGGGAGTACAAGTACCTGATTATCCGGAATCTTGGATACATCGGATACACCCGCTTGAACAGGTTATCGGTGATCCTGGTAGCAGCGTTATGACAAGAGGGCAATTGAGAAATGCTCAAGCACCAGAGAATATTGGCAATCTTGCTTTATATTCCAAAATACAAAAATTTGGTTTTCAAAATGACTGGTCTTTCGCTTGTTATGTTTCGCAGGTCGAGCCGCGGACGTACAAGGAAGCTCTTTTGGATGATGCCTGGGTGGAAGCAATGCAAGAAGAGTTGTTACAATTTCAGAAACTCGGAGTATGGACGCTGACAGATTTGCCCCCGGGAAGAAAGAAGATCGGAACCAAATGGGTGTTTAAGTGTAAAAAGGATGATAGAGGAGTTATAGTGAGAAACAAAGCTCGTTTGGTTGTTCAAGGTTTTCATCAAGTTGAGGGAATCGACTACAATGAAATCTATGCACCTGTTGCACGCTTGGAAGCTATCCGAATGTTCCTAGCGTTTGCATCCTGGAAGAAATTCAAGGTGTATCAGATGGATGTAAAGAGCGCATTTCTTTACGGTGTGGTCAAAGAGGAAGTTTACGTAGGTCAACCGCCAGGCTTTGAGGACCCTATTCACCGGGATAAGGTTTATGTTTTAAACAAAGCTCTCTACGGGTTGCACCAAGCTCCGAGACAATGGTATGAGGAGCTGAGCACGTATCTTCTCTCGAAAGGATTCAAACGCGGATTGGTAGATTGCACACTGTTCACAAAACAAGCAGGAGATGACTTGCTTCTTGTGCAAATTTATGTTGATGATATTATTTTCGGGTCTACTAACGAACTTCTGTGCAGGGAATTTGAAAAAGTTATGCAGGAAAAGTTCGAAATGAGCGCAATGGGAGAAATGCAGTTTTTCCTAGGCTTGCAGGTGGAGCAAAGACCAACGGGGATCTTTATTCACCAAACCAAATACATTTCTGAAGTCTTGAGCCGATTCCAGATGGAAGATTCGAAGCCGATGGATACCCCGATACAACCTAATCACGGGATTGGAATTGACGCTAAGGGGGAGCTGACTGATCCATTTACATACAGAGCAATCGTCGGATCTCTGATGTATCTCACCGCGTCAAGACCGGATATAATGTTTGCAACATGTCTTTGTGCACGATATCAGTCGAAGCCGAAACAAAGTCATCTTGCAGCTGTCAAGCGTATCCTTAGATATCTGAAGGGTTGTCCATCGAAAGGACTTTGGTACCCTCATGATGAAAATTTTGACCTAATCGTTTTTAGTGATGCAGATTGGGCGGTTGTGACAAAGACAGCAAATCCACAACGGCTGGATGTCAGTTTATGGGGAGTAGGCTCGTGACCTGGCAATGCAAGAAACAAACCGCAGTTGCACTATCCACATGTGAAGCAGAATACGTTTCAGCATCGAGCTGTTGCTCACAGGTTCTTTGGATCCAACAACAGATGGTGGATTACAGTTTGCAATTTCTTAAAACCCCTATTTACTGTGATAATGAAGCCGCAATCGCATCAACAAAAGACTTAGTAAATCACTCAAAAGCTAAACATATCCGGATTAAATGTCATTTTATCCGTGATTGTTACGCTAAAGAGTTGATCGATGTGGTCAAAATCCACACTGATTACCAACGCGCAGATCTTTTTACCAAAGCTTTTGACAAATCCCGATTTGATTATCTTTTAAAAGCTAATGGTATTAAAGAAAAACAAGACTGATCACCACCTCAGTCTATCACTTTTTAGTTTAAATTTTTACTGCTTTTCAGAAAAATTTCGAAAATCCAAAAACATTGAAATATTTCAAAATCCATAAAAATTAGAAAATTTCTTTGCTGCCTGTTATATCTTCTTCCCTTAGATTAATGCCGTCAGATTTCTGTGAACAAACGATATCTAGGCAGTCACATATTTGAAATGCTCCAGCTTATCCTTGGGAACAGTAAATTCAAAAATTTATAAAAATCAGAAAAATCAAAAATGATTTCCTGGAGTATAAAGGGAAATGATAGTACATCAGTGGGGATCTGACACATTCTAAATATTGTACTGCTATATAGGGCGTGTGTCTGAGTCTGTGCGATGTGCTGATAGGCTTCGTCGACCTATTACTGCGTGCCAGATACATACATATCAAACGAATTGTGGTGTGGATGAACTCCTCATGGGCATATGGTCTTAGTACCGTAATTTCGTTTGATAGGGTATTTGTACAAAACTCGGAGGTTTAGGGTCGTTATGTTATTAGTTGTCTAGGGATAGCCTCTCTGATCTTCTGTTGTAAGTCATTACGGACCTAGATCAGACAGGGTGTCTTTATAAAAAGAGCTTTATGCCAAATCCTAAAGTTACCGAATTGAGGAACTTTCCATGTTATATGATGATCAAAGATTATCTATTACACCGTATTAATCACTGATGCAAATCATGATAAATATCAGTCCTCAACCTGGTACAATGCATATGTTACTTTGCTGCATTAATTTGCTGACCTGTATACCTCTGTGCATTATACCTTGTAAATTACAGACGACGAAAGCATAATCACGCTTTACAATGAGTCTTTGTGCATTTACTTCTTGATACGGGAGTATGTCGTGTGCGTGGGAACCACAGACAATTGCGTTTATACTATAAATATCAGTATCATTTTAAAGCACTGCACAAAAGTCTGCATGTGAGTTTATGTGGATCACAATATCAGCAGTTGCCAGATCACACATTGTCTTTAATGATAATAATTCAAAAGATCAACGGTGTGATCAGATTTCTCAATAACTGATATGATCCCTTTACCGGAATTCACAAAAACATTTACTGTTTTTCATTTACATTTTTGCATTTTATTTTCTCGTCAAAAATTACAAAACTCAAAAAGATATTAGGTGTGTTTTAGCATAAATGTTAGAAAATTCAAAAAGATTTTACATTTCCATCTTATTTTTGATAACTGATGGTGGTTGATGTTGATTTTCTAAACCTTGTTGCACCATTTGAGCTTTGTAACCTTTTAAATATGAAAATATGAATGTTGGATGCTTAAAAGTTGAAAAATAATTGGAACGGGACTCGTTTTTGAGATTTGAAAAATTTATCAAAAATCCCAATTCTCATTCGCCCATTCGGTTGGTCGAATGTGGGATTTTTCATGTTCCTTCGTATGTTTATAACGGGCGAAGGAGAGTGTTCTTGAACATTTGTTTCATTCGAACCCTTTTGCCTCATTCGAACCTTTAACTAGGGTCGAAGGAGACAAAATTTTCTCATTCGACCAGACAGAACGGTCGAAGGAACATGCCTATATATACACTTTCACTCTCATTCGAACCATTACAAAAAAATTTCAAAATTTCTTCAGTAACCTCACCTTGTTGCCCTGTTGATTTGTGTTATACCATTGTGTTCGTCTCTATTCACTGATCATTTTCCACTCAATCTTACAGGTTAACATCTAAGAATCAAGGACTAATCGCTGTTTATATGTTTCGATCCCTAGATTTTTAAACACTGCATAAACATCTTATTTGTTACAATTGATGCATAGGATTCATTCTCTCAATGTTTTAGGGGGAGAAGAAACAACAATTAGTGGTGTTAATCCATCAGAATGAGCAGTTGATCATGATGAATGGATAAACCCTAATTTTGAACAGAAAACATTGATAAACTGAATAATTGATACATTTGTTGGTTTAAAAACGTTAATCGGCATTGTTATATGTCAAACAAATCAAAATTACATGTTCAGAAACAACAAAAATCAGAATTGAAAATTTGAAATTGCAGACAAACTCCTTCCCACCTTTCGAATGGGCGAAGGAGATGATTAACTGGTCGAATGAATAAAATGTGGGCGAATGAAACTTTTTATCAAAATCCATACATTCGTACCATTAAATTTTCACATTCGCACCATGTTTTTCACATTCGCACCCCCGTTTGGGCGAATGAGAATGATAATTACCAAATTTTCAAGGTTTAAATTTTTGTCGATTTTTAACATGTTTCTTTGTTTTGTTTTGCAGATTAAACCATGTCTGAGCAGGAGAAGACTACTGAGCAAGCTGGATCATCCTCACAACCTGCTAAGAAAGCTTCTGAAGAGCTTTTAACCTTTGAGAATGCGCATAATTGCTGTGCGTATCTTGGAGAAGTTAAAAAGCACACTGAGTTTGTCGAGATCAATGAATTCTTGAAGAGGAGTAGGGTGATAGACGCGATTGCTACACCTACTATTATTTACAGAGATATGATGCAATAATTCTGGACAGAAGCAAAACTAGATTTCTGGAATTGCGAGTCAGCCGTGATTAGCAGGATCCAAGGGCAGAGAATAATTGTATGTGAGCAGGATATTAGAGAAGCATTGAATTTGCAAGATGAGAAGACGGATCCCATGGAGCTTAGTTTCATGGATCAACGAAAGTGCTTCCTGAGGATGAAGTACAATGGACCGATCACTGATGGTTCATTGCATAAGGGAAAACTGTGCCCTCAATTCAAATATTTGGCACATGTTTTGATACATGTCTTTGGATCAGCCGCTGGAGGATATGACTTGATGCGCAAGAGTATTAGCTCTATGATGGTAGCCCTGGTATTGAACAAACCGTTCAATGTTTCAGGAATGCTAATGGAACACTTGTTGGAGCCTGTGAACGGCACGAGGAATCTGAAGTTTTTGCTATATCCTCGTTTCCTCCAGATGGTATTTGATAACAAGTACGAAGACTTGAAGAGGGATCCTAAGCACATTGTTGTTCAGGAACATATGTCGATCAATACACTTGCTAGGATGAAAGCTTACAAAGGATTGTCTGTCAATGAACGTCCACCTGTAAGGCGTTTATTTGGACATCTAGCAAAGATTGACTATACAGATCCAGGAAAAGGGCTTGTAAGACACGCGAACAGTGATTCAGATCCAGATGACCCATTACATCCTGTTGATCCAGAGGCGAAGCGCAAGAGACAGGTTGTTAATGTCGGTGCTAAGAGTGGAAAGGGTAAGGAGAAAGGGATAAGGTTAGAGGTTGTGCCTGAACCTGAAAAGAAGAAGAGCACACCAAGACGAAACAAGACAATGGCAAAGAAGGGTTTGCATATTGTGGATGAAGCGTCGATTGATTCTGAGGAGACGCAAGAAGATGAGCATTGGGACTCGGAAACTGAAACGCTAAAGACTACCATGCCCAAGGCCACTGTGGCTGGTGAGTCTATTAGTCAGTCTGTTGAAGATCAAGGAAATAAGAGTCCAATTCCTGTTGATGATGATGAAGTGATTCTGAATGTAGACGAAGATTTTCCTGGTTCACCTGTACAGGCTGCAAAGTCAAAGAAGAAGCCTCAGGACAAGAAACAAGAGAAACCAAGTCAGAAGAGATTGAGAGAGATTGAGTCACTCATTGCTGGTAAGAAACTACCACCAGCTTCTAGTTCCAAATCACCGGTTACTGCACCTGTTTCAAAGAAACAAAAGACTGCAACTACTTCTAGCACACAACAGGGAGATGATATACCTGTTAATGAGTTCAATGAAGCGTTAGATAATGTGCTCAAGAAGATGAGGAAAGGCATACTGCCTGAAGTTGCTGAAGTGCCTGTTAAAAAGAAGGTTACAGTTGATAGTGACGTAATGACTGCTGTGAATCAAAGGCTATCTGAAATGATGAGCATTATCAACAAACAGCAAACAGAGATTGAGCAATTGAAGTCGAATGATCGAAAGATGTTGGAAGTTGTAGTCACATCCCATGATAACAGTGAAGAATTGAAGAAAACAATCAAGAAGTTAAATAAAGAGAACAAGAAGTTGCTGAAGCACGAGCAAAGAAACACCAGACGGATAATAGTTTTGAAAGAGGAGAACAAACAGCTGAAGAAGAGTAACAAGCACATGGATGATTTGATAAAAGACTTGTACTCTCGAGCTCCTCTACTTCAAGCTGGTGAAGAAGATAAAAGAACGAGAAGAAGAGAAAGTTGATTATGAACTATCTGATGATGAAGAGGATGAAGATCTTGATGAAGATGCTGGTAACGATCCTCAAAAGAAAAAGAAGAAAGATGATGGAGATGATGGTTCAGATGGTGGATCGAGTGATGGAAACAGCTCTGCTTTTGATATTGATGATGATGATGATGATGATGACAACGCTGAGAAGTATACATATGAGAAGCGTGATTCGAGTAAAGGTGGAGAGTCAAGCTCTAAAACTCCAGGTGAAAATGTAGATGATGATATTTTCTGGAATGAAAAACTGCAGTCTTGATCTGAAGAAGACAAGAACATGTATCGCCAGATGCTTTGTCACACCCTCAGATTCCCACGTGCGGAGTTCTACCGCGAGGCGTGTGACACACCAGGATCCAAGTCAACGGTCACAATAAACGACGTCTAAATGTAAAAACGTACGTAAACAAAAACCATGCATAAGATTTAAAACCAACATTCAACAGTGCGGAAGCATTCAGAGTTTACAAAAGTCATGTAGAAATAAAACATAAGTTCAAAAGTTAACAGTTCCAAGACATGCAAATGAGACCCTAGACGCGAGACGACTCCAGTGCGACTCTGTGCGCCTATCTGACAGCTGCTACCTTAGCGACCTGAGAAAACATGCTAAAAGAGTCAACATATAATGCTGGTGAGTTCACAGGTTTTATTTAAACGTTTAAAGTGATCCTTCGAAAACCGTTACCATCACAATTACTACTATGCTTGTGAGAACGCTAGCTAGGCGCCGAATAAGATACTCATACGGGTGAAACCATTGCTGACTATGCCGTTTACTGACCCTTAGTTTCCTATGGGCTACCGTCATCACCGGTAGACCTTGTTTTATTAGAGACAATATGCACCCGCCCGGTCCAACCGTCGAGTGGGGCTTGTCAGTTCCCAATAGCGCTATCCATATTTCCCCGCCATACGCCCATGTTAGTGGTTTCTAAGGGACTTTTTGATGAACCGTATAGTAATAATAAGTAAGCCATAGTATAACGTGAAAAAGAGTCATAAGTCATAAAAGAGTTTAAGATGAAACCGAGCCATAAGTCATAAAAGAGTTTTAAGCATGTTTCTCCCCCGAAAGCAAAAACCGTAAAATGTGGGGCCGTGAACTCACCTTAGGTTGCGTCTTCCGTTTAATGAGTAAACCGCTTATGTGATATGAGTAAACCGTTTGTAAGATATGATAGTCCCAACTATTGGCGACCTATCATAAGATATGTGTCAATTTAGACTAATAACCCGTCGGGTTCATTAGTCCCTAAGTCCAGTCCATGACCATTATGTGTCCGAAAAGCGTGTTTGACCGACAACCAGACTACGTAAGACAAGACTCGTCATCCCATTGGTGACCCGACATTCCACGTGTTCATCTCATACTCAAACATACACAAATCATGCAACTTAGTACTTAACATGTGTTAAAGTTCAACGAGTCTAACACATAGGTCAAATAACGCACAAACAAGTCCATACATGTGTTACTATGTTACTAGGCATGTCACGGGGTTCCTAGCATGTTCCTAGGTGTCGAATCGGGTTTCGGAATGTCAAAATACACTTATAACAGCAGTACACGCGATTAGGAACTTAGCATGCAATTAGGAAAAGTTAACTAGTGATTAGGAGTCATAAGACATGCTATTCTGAAGTTAGCTAGCAATTAGGATCACAATTGCATGGTGGGTAGGCGATTAGGTCATAAGACATGCTATTCTGAAGTTAACTAGCAATTAGGATCACAATTGCATGGTGGGTAGGCGATTAGGCTCCCTAATCGCCTATAGGGTACGTGATTAGGGGCTAATCGCCTACAGTATAGGCGATTGGGAAATCCTAATCGCCTACGCTATTCTGTTCAGCCTTTTTCACGCGTTTAACCCTCCAAATCAGATCCGAAACATGTGTAAACACCCAATATCAATCATGACACATTAACAAACATATTTCAAGCAAAACCCCTAAGTTTTCATCATTCTAACAGTCCTGAATGCGAGCGTTTTCCCAAAATAGTAAACTTAACATGTAAACATCACATCAACATGCAATAACTTGCCCTAAATGGCAAATATCCATATTTCACCACATAACCACGTTGTCCGGTAGTATCCTACTACTCTAGCATCATCCTAAAGCAAACCCTAACATCATACAATCAACAACACACCTCATAGCATCCTTAATCATTCAAAATCATTCAAATGGGTCAAAACATCAAACATCAACAACACACAACCAAAACCATCCAAACTCCTAGGACATCATCATACTAACTCATAACAGCCATGAATACCTAAATAACACAAGAACAATCATGTTTCAATCATAAAAATCCTACCTTTAATCACATATAACACATATAACACACATAAAGGTTTGGGTTTGTTTAAAAACGGTTTTTAATGGATTTTCAAAGACAAAAACATTTATAAGTCAGGTCTGGACTTTTAGGGAACAAAATATAATCATTTAAAGGTTTGGGTTTGAAGAACACACCTTGGATTTAAGAGGAAATGATGGAATAAGCTTGGAAATGGTTGTTTGGATGTAAAAACGAGTTCCAGGGGGTGTTTGTGTGTTGGGATAGGTTATGGGATGGCTAGGGTTGCACAAATGGTGTTTTAGAGGTCAAGGGTGGTATTTATAGGCGTTTCTAGTCGTTTAAAACACGTCAGGCGATTGTGCAGCATTATCAGGCGATTAGGGCTGCTAATCGCCTACCCTATTGGCGATTAGGGCTCTAATTGCCTACCCAAACCTCCTAATCGCCTACCCTATAGGCGATTAGGGCTAATCACCCCCTATCAGCATGCAATTAGGGCTAATCACCTATAATATCATGCAATTAGGGCTAATCACCTATAATATCATGCAATTACGCGTAATCACCTATAACATCATGCAATTACGCGTAATCGCTGTTTTAACATATGTAAACACGTATACACATACCGACAAGTCACATAAAGATTATAAACACATAATTCATGAAAACAACCACGTTCACACTCGTTTTCCAATTCCCGGGACTCGAGACCTGCGTGTGTTAAAACCTCAATGATGCACGCCTCGACTCGACTGACCCTGTCATGTGTAATGTATGCGCGACTCGCTAAGGTAGACTTACTAAGTTTTCAAAAAGTTAGTTACCGGAGTTTGCCGGGTGTCACATCATCCCCCTGTTGAAAGAATTTTCGTCCCGAAAATTTCCCGAAGTCGAAGAGAGAAAACAAATAAGAAGAAAAATTTTTCGGGTCGTCACATGCTTACAGATCGAGTTTGGACGATTGACATGACAAGCAGGTTTCCAGAAATATTCGAGTCTTGCAATAAACTGTTTGAGTTGGAGTTTGATGATCCAGATCTAGAACATGGAGAGGTTTCTGCGGCGATTTCTAAGGAAATACTTGAAGGTTTAGCTAGACAGGTTGGAAAGACTTTGGAAGAGTTACTTGCTGATAATTACATTCCAAAGATACCTGAAAAGGAAGCCGGTAATCATTCTGATGACCGTGACGTTCCTGCTTTTGAAGAAGTTGAGATGGAAGATATAACAAGTGAGGAATATCCACAATACTTTAAGAATAATCAAGATTCTGGATTTCCTGGATTTTCTGATGAAGTGCTAAACCAGGCTGAGAAACTTGCTAAAGAAAAGAGCAAAGTGTTTGAAGATGAGATATTCAAAGGGCATGATAAACCACGGTTCGAGCAATCTGATAGTTTGAAAGAGTTTTTGAGGAAATTGAAAGAGAAGGAGAATAACCGTCCAAAAGCTGAGATACAAGGTAGCTTTTACAAACTTCATAGTGGAATTTTCAAAGGTCGTGCATTGGCCTGGAAGTTTGTTAAGCAACTGAAATGCATAGCAGTGAAGTGGGAGAAGGGGATCTTATATTTTGATAAATTTCATCATTTGAAGACTCTTCCTTATTGGGCTATTCGTGATATTTGTCGTCACCGTTTAACGGGAGCGTCAAATAGTCAAATTACATACTTTGCTGAGAAGATGACGAGAGAAAGCCGAACCAAGTGGGATTTATTTGAACCGCAATATCCAAAACGAATTGTTCATAAAAAGGATATTGATATGATTACTGGAATGCCCAAAGTGACGTTGAAATATAAGCCACCGCGAGTGTTGAAGAAGATTCATTTGTTGCCGATTCCACAACACTTCGCCAAAGATTTCATTTGGTGGTATTATGATTGGAAGATAGCAGAGGCTGTGATCGTGCTGAAAGATGGAGAAAAGAACTTCAAGAAGATACACATTTTTGATCCCATGTGGTTGATTAACTGTTCACATGAGGATATAATAATGTTGTTCTACAATCCGATCTATTCTGAAGTTAAGGATGCTGAACAAGCAGGCAAATACCAACGTGTGGTATTTCTGTGCTTTGCGTATGAGATAAACGCTGGATGTGATTATGACAAGAAGCTCGGGAGGTTTGTAAAGAAACAGAAGGTGCCTGAAGTGAAAAAGACAAAGCCGAAGCAATTTCTTGAACCGGTATTGACAAAGGAACAGAAGATTCAGCGACATATCAAGTTGATGAACATCAGAATGGACGAAGAACGTCGACAGCAATCCAAGCAATAGTCGAGGGGGAGTTTGTAGATGCAGTTGTGCGACTAGTGCTTTGGATTGTTTAATAAACTTGTTTTGATAATTGTCGAAGGTGCGAAGGAGATTTAATAGGTGCGAAGGAAGCGTTTTGTTTGGTCGAAGGAGAATCAGTTGGTGCGAAGGAGTGGTTTTGGACGAAGGTAGAATAGATGTTTATGTATGGCTTGGTTCGACCGGTTGATATGGTCGAACCTGCACATTCGCACGAACTGTTTGGGCGAATGTGCAGTCTATAAATAGTCAAGCTGATTTTTTGAATGTAACTTTGAGTCATTTTATTCCCTCCACTTTCTGATTCTCTCTCTAGGATATTATTTAGCTTAATTCACGTTCATACCCTGTTGCTTTCAATCTGTTAACGTGTAATTGAGTTCGTAATTAATGAAAAAGCTTTGAAATGATGATTTACATGTTTTGATCTGTTTGATTATCATTTTGTGATTGTTTTAGGGATTCCGCACCTAAAACAAACTTGTTTGATCATTCTTTGTTGATTATACGATCCATATAGCACATTCAGTCTTGAATGAAATCTAGTACATCAAATAACCAAACAAAGCATAAACTTCAATTATCTCCTCATGCTAGCCATAGACTTCAAGCTTCATTATTTCCTGTTGAGTTTGGAAAAATGGGGGGGGGGGGGGTCACCTAGAAGTTGGTGAGAATACATAAGCCATGTCAAGCAATTAAGTTTTAAAAGGATAAAAGTTTAGCAATTCATATGTCTAATGTAAGTTTAAGTCTACATGAATAAACAACAAGTATAGTATGCACACAATCAATCCTCCGACAAAGTTTAGGTCCATCCCGCATCCACGGTTCTCCTTATAAAGTTTAGGTCCATCCCGCATTCACGGTTTTCCTTATAAAGTTTAGGTCCATCCCGCATTCACGGTTCTCCTTATAAAGTTTAGGTCCATCCCGCATTCACGGTTCTCCTTATAAAGTTTAGGCCCATCCCGCATTCACGGTTCTCCTTATAAAGTTTAGGTCCATCCCGCATTCACGGTTCTCCTTATAAAGTTTAGGTCCATCCCGCATTCACGGTTCTCCTTATAAAGTTTGGAACGATAACAATCACCCGCGCTCCCCATAGAAATGGTCAACGAATCTAGGTGGGGTTGTCAATCCAATAGATTTATCATTGTATATCGCCGGCTTGGCCACAGCTAATGATTATGTAAGTTGAAGTTTAAGTCTAATAGTCTTTGTCTAAGTCATGAGGCATTAAAGTTTACAACTAGACATGTATGTAGAATTGCTTAAGTATAATGTTTCAAGTATAAAGAATTGCATAAATAAGGTTACGTAAACTCACCTTAGCAAAGTGTTAAGTCTTGTGAAATAGAATAAGTGTAGTCCAATGTTGCCAAGTATTACCCTATGTTTAAGGCAATAAATAAGTCTTTCTAGTCTACAAGTATTTCTAGGATTCCTAATTTATTTGAAACGTAATAAAAGGAGTGTAACATAAATCATAAAAAAAAAAACTAATCATAAAAAGTTTTAGTTAATTGTTTGATAAAACAAGTTCTAATGGAAATTGTTCAAAATATATAATCAATTGTATACGTTTATAGAAAAAAATAATAATTAGATTTTAATCCTTTAAGGGCTTAGGATAATTATTTCAATTACAATGATTATCTAAAATGAGTTTCATATTAAGAGATTTACATGCTACGTAAATTGCAATGACCCATTTATAACAATATGTTTTTTTTTATTTCATAGATTAAAATAATTTAATAAAATTAGTTTGAACAAAAACTTATAAGTATTAAACTAGTACTAAAAAAATAGTTAATTGGATGACAAACATTAAATAATTTGATATGGGTTTATCATTTTAAATAATTATTAGAAAAAGAAAATGTTTTAAACTTCAAATAAGATGCAAAAGAAAAGTTGAGATATGAAGTTTATTTAGTATAAAGGATATGATAGTCCATGTGCCCCAATTATTAGTTTCTTAAACAACAACTTCCCAAACTTGACCAAATTAGGAACAAAGGGCACCTCAAACACATCTTCATATGTGTGTTTGGCAGGAAGCTCGAGATCGAGAAAAAAAGAATATAAGACTCACAGTGCCGGAGGAAGAGGCGGTGATGGCGAGCGCCAGAGATTAAGACCATTAAGGGACGGTGGTCTGGAGTTGACGGTTGTCGGTTACCGGTGGCTTGTCGGGAGGACGGAGCGGCGTCCGTTTGACACAAGCAGAAGGGAGGAGACCAAGAAGGTATGGAATGTGGTTCACGACGGTGGTGGATGTTGCGAAACCGCTAGTTCAATACGGGTTTGTAGACGGATTTATCCAGCACACGCCAACCCACAAGAGATCGATAGAGAGTTGGGTCAGGAAATGGTTGATATAAACTTTATGGTTCAACTTGTTTGTTTCATTTCTATACAAGACTATATATACACATACAAACACAACAAAGATAGAGATAAAAGCTCCTCTAGACTTTGACTCAATAATTACACATAATTCTTTGACTCAAGACTTTGACTCCAAGAATTATGTTGTCAAGACTTTGACTCTTGACTCAAGGCTTTGATATATATATATATATATATATATATATATATAGTGGAAGTATAGACAAGAAACCCTTCTAAATGAAAAAACCCTAGCAAACCTTACACTTGGTCCATATTGTTCCACACCATCCAAGCTAATATTTCACCCTATTATATTCTAAAGGGTAATTTGGACATTTCTAGTGTTCTTCTTCTCTATCTCCATATATATATATATATATATATATATATATATATATATATATATATATATATATATATATATGTGTGTGTGTGTGTGTGTGTGTCCATATTGTCTCTCTCTCTCTCTATTTTTTTTCAAATTCTTAATCAGACTCTCAACCTCTCTCTACCTTCCTCTATCTCTCTACATTCGATTAGCTTCACACACACACACACATAGAGATCTGTTTTGATAACTATATTTTCATTCAATCTTTATTATATAACGAGTTGTAGTGGTGGGTTTCGACGGGGATAAGGGTCAGAACCGGTTGTGGTGGCTTTTTCGGGTCGGGTTTGGGTTGCACAGACTAGATCTGGTCAGATCCATCTCGTTCACCATAGATAACCTGGAATCCTCACCATATCCGGCATGAAAAAGATCCATCTGTTCAGATCTCCGACTGATACTCTGTTTTTTCAGATCTCTGACTGATGTTGCTGGTCATCTCGTTCACCAGACCAGATCTGGTCAGATCCATCTCGTTCACCATAGATAACCTGGAATCCTCACCATGTCTGGCATGAAAAAGATCCATCTGTTCAGATCTCCGACTGATGTTGCTGGTCATCTCTGTAAGTATTTTTTAATTTTTAGGTTTAATTAGTTTTTAAGTTGAAATAATTTGGGGGTTTTTGGTTTAAACTTGGATTTGGAATTGGAATGGAAGATTCTGCTCTAAAATAATAGAGAATAAATATTTTGATATTTTAAAAAAAAAATTAAAACTTCACAAAAGCCAGGGGGGATGGCGGTCGACATGCAGAGTGTGTGTATGTGCTTAAAGTCATGGCTATGGAGTTTTTCTAGAGCTGAAAGAACTAAATACAGGGCAGTGGAGTTATTGTCGTTTTAATGATAATGATAACTAGATACTTGTCTGCAAATTAAATAGTTATTGTCGTTTTGTAAAATATTTGATAAAAATTAAATAATAGAAAAAAAAGAAAAAATATAAAAACACAACTCATCTGCATTAAATATTACTTTCAAGGAGGAATTGGACAAATTCTAAAGGATTACGATGTTAGGTCTTTAAATGTGTTTGATTTTTTTTTTTTTTGAGTTCCATTCTTTAATTAATTATATCTTGTACAGTATGCTTATTTAAATATACAAGAAACTGATGGATGATGAAGAGATTGGTATTTTTTTGTATTCTATTTAATATTTTTTTTGGCAAGTGAAGCTAATGGTGCATGTCTATTTTTTGCGGTCCAAGTCTTGTATGCTCACACACGTTAGTGATGCTAACACATGCTAGTATATGCCCAACTAACAGGTGTTAGGGTCCATATGACATACGTTATTTTCAGTAAAACATATGTTTTAAAATACGCTAACACATGCTGCTGATATCTTTTATTATATCATATATTTCATGAATGAAAATATTTTTTTTGGTATATGGATTTGGATTGGTTCTGATTTGATTTTTTTTTAATTTATTATTGTTGGATTTTAAACCCTATTAATCGTATTTGAGTAGGTGTATTAACGTAGTTGTAAAATTGAGTATGATACACTTGGCACTGTAGATTTGATGTAGTTTATACGCGTGTTCGTGATGCTAACACATGCTAGTATATGCCTAACTAATAGGTGTTAGTGCTGGTTTTTTAGGTGTAGAAATGTAATATATATCTGTGAAGCAATTCCTTTGTTTCATATTTTTTATTCAGGAGGCAAACAATGGAGAACGCAAGCGAAATAAACTAATGGGTGATGGAGAAATTGGTATATTTTTGTATTCTATTTAATAATTTTTTGGCAAGTGAATGTGTTATGAACTCGTCTAGGGTGTATGTCTATTTTTTTTGCGGTTCGAGTCGTGTATGCTAACACATGCTAGTATATGCCCAACTAACAGGTGTTATGGTCCATATGACATACGTTATTTTCAGTAAAACATATGTTTTAGAATATGCTAACCCATGCTACTGATGTATTTTATTATATTATATATTTCATGAATATAAGTATAATTTGTTGGTATATGGATTTGGATTGGTTCTGATTTGATCTTTTAAATTTATTATTGTTGGATTTCAAACCCTATTAATTGTATTTGAGTAATTGTATTAACATAGTTGTAAAATTGAGTATGATACACTTGGCACTACAGATTTGTTGTTGTTTATACACATGTTAGTGATGCTAACACATGCTAGTATATGCCTAACTAACAAATTCCTTTTCAAGTTAATGGCTTATTTAGCTTATTTAACTTATTATTATTATTATTATTATTATTATTATTATTATTATTAATGAAAGATTATAATTTTTTAGTTTAAAAAAATGTGGTAAAGTGATGTTTTTTGAGTTTTAAAAAATTTGGGAAGTGATGTTTTTTAAAAAGATTATAAATTTTTAATCTTTTGGTGAATGGGGTGTTTAAATTAGCTTGATTAAATTGGTTTATGGCTTTTTAAAAACTGAAAAAGGGGTTGATCTTTTTAGGGTTCATATGACATACGTTATCTCGTCTAGGGTGCATGTCTACTTTTTGTGGTTCGAGTCTCGTATGCTCACACACGTTAGTTATGCTAACACATGCTAATATATGCCCAACTAACAGGTGTTAGGGGTTCATATGACATACGTTATTTTCAGTATAACATATGTTTTAGAATATGCTAACACATGCTATTGATGTCTTTTATTATATTATATATTTCATGAATGAGTCTTGTATGCTCACACACGTTAGTTATGCTAACTAACACATGCTAGTATATGCCCAACTAAAAGGTGTTAGGGATTCATATGACATACGTTATTTTCAGTAAAACATATGTTTTAGAATATGCTAACACATGCTATTGATGTCTTTTATTATATTATATATTTCATGAATATGAGGATATATTTTTGGTATATGGATTTGAATTGATTCTGATTTGATTTTTTTAATTTTATTATTGTTGGATTTTAAACCCTTTTATTATATTATATATTTCATGAATATGAGCCCAACTAACATGTGTTACTGTTCTAGTGTTGGTTTTCAGGAATAGGCTATTAGGAAGAAGGCGGTGTTGGTGATGTGGCTGTGGTAAGTGATGTTTTTTTTACAAGGATTATAAATTTTTAATCTTTTGGTGAATGAGGTGTTTAAATTAGCTTGAATAAATTGGTTTCCTGGCTTTTTGAAAACTGAAAAAGGGTTTATTCATTTTAGGGTTCATATGACATACATTATTTCAGAAAACATATGTTAGTATACGCCCTTTCACATGTTAGTGATGTTAACACATGTTAGTATATACACAACTAACATGTGTTACGGTTTGTATGACATACGTTATTTCAGTAAAACATGTGTTTTGGAATACACTAACACATGTCATTGATGTCCCATTATGTGTTTTGTAGAGCCCAGCTAACACATGTTACTTTTTTTGTAGGTGAAGAGAAATTTTTGAGTTAAAGATGATGATGAGGATCAAGAACGAAGCATAGCTAGATTTTTTCTATGTTGTTATGATAGTTTTTTTTGAAAATTCACAAATAATAATGTTTGTATTAAACGGTTTTGATATGTTTTAGTGTTTATTGTTATGATCGTTTTTATCATTTCTTAAATAAATACACATTTTATGTGTTTTTTTAATATGTTCTTTTAGTATATGCCTGGTAACACATGTTAGCGATGTCTCACACGAGGTCAGAATTTTGTATCACAACACTAACGTATGTTAATATTGGTGCTGGAAAAAGTGACATAAAGTAGGAGAGAGGTGACTTGACAAGTGTCAAATCAACCTTTTAAAACCTAGGATTCAGAAGTGTCAAATCTCATGTTTAAAATTACCTTAATGCCCTTAATTATATTTTTTATTAGATTGGCCCACATGCTTTATGATTATTATATTCAAATAATCATGGACCATTGATCAAGCTTGATCAATGGTCATAAGAGAGTTTACAAGGTTTTTCCAAAAGATAGGGTTTCCATATTATCCACACCCTATATATATATATATATATATATATATATATATATATATATATATATATATATTGTTAGGACAAAAAGGATTGGTGAAACCACTTTTGCAAACCTTAGTCTAATTCACTTTCTGTCAAAAGACTCTAAGTATGGAACTGCTGAAGACAAAGAATCAAACTGCTGAAGAAGAGATTCAGAAGTGCTGAAGAAGAAGTTATCAGAAGTTCTGAAGTTCAAACCAGACACTTCTACTGATGAACTACTGAAGACAAACTACTCATCAGTAGTTTGTCATTAGTTTGTCATTCATCAGTACTTGAAGAAGATCTTTTCCACCGCCTTTGTATATCAGTAGTTTAATACTTTAGTATTTCTTTTGCTTTATGTACAAGTTCCAAGACTGCAACTTGTTGCAACTTGTTTCTGAACTTGCTTTTGGCAAGGTTCATGTATTTGTAAAGTCTATAAATAGAAGGATTCATCCTTCTGTTTTAGACATTGATTTTAATACAAGAAATCCTTCAACTCTTATTATTGTTATTTCCATTTCGTGTTTACTGAGAATCTGTCAAAGTATTTCATTCTCATTCAATACTTAGATTCTCAATAAACACTTCTCATTTATTAGTTCTTGATTCCAGGGGGAGTAATAACTCCTGTTGATAAGTGTAGCTATAAACTTATAAACATTCCGCTGTGCTATCACTCACCAAAGAACTTGCTAAACACTTAAGTGTCAACTAGCAAGTTCAACCAAAAGAGCAGCTTACTGATCCAACAATTGGTATCAGAGCTCTGGTTTATCTGATCACATATCAATCTAACAAATTGAGAATCAGACACAGGCTCTTATTGATATTCAATAAAGGATTATAAGCTCACTTTTATCAACATCCATCACTTTAAGAGATATTTGACAAATCAATACTCTTTAAAATGGATCCTCATAATACTGGTTCTGCCACCAAACCTGCCATGCTTGTAAGAAATGAATATAACATATGGCAAAAGAGAATGGCACATACCTTGTCACAAACCAACACAGGTTGTTGGAGATCTGTGATATATGGTCCTCATAAACCAGTAAACATAAATCTTGAAACTAAGGAAGAGATTCCAAAAGAACCAAAAGACTATACTGATGATGATTTCCTAAAACTTGAGCTTGATGCAAAAGCTTTTTCTATGTTGGCAATGGCACTCCCAAATGAAATCTATTCTGGCCTATTACATTGTGATAGTGCCAAAGAGCTTTGGGACTGCCTAAAAGAACAGTTTGGAGGAACTGAAGAGGTGATTGCCAACACCAGAGAAATCTTGGCTCAACAGTATGAAACTTTTGCTCACATTAATGGGGAAACTTTAACTCAGCAATTTGAAAGATTTTCCTCATTAATATCTGAGCTAAAACTAAATGGTCAGACCTATACAACTGTATCTATGCTTCATAGATTTTTAAGGTCTTTACCTGATAAATGGGAAACATACTCAATAGTCTTAAGATCTTCACCAGATTTTAGCTCCCTCACTCTTACAAAACTTCATGGGAGATTACTTACTTTTGAGAGAGAAATTGATCAAAAGAAAAAGTTACAAAATTCTGGTAAAACTGCTGATGACTATCTACCTGGTAGTACAGCACTATTGGGACAAGACTCACCAACTTGTTCAAATAGTTTTGGATCTTTTGACCACATTGACATAACTGCTGGGATCTCATCTGAAAGATCATTCCCAGGTTATGACAATAATGACTTTGGTCAAACTGCTGATAACATGTGTTTTATCATGGATGACTTAAATAGTTTCAGCAGTGATGACCTTGAAGAAATGGATATTTTGCACCAACTGGCCATGTTAAGTTTAAAAACAAATAAATTTTACAAAAGGTCAGGAAGGAAGTTTCCAGGACTTAACAGTTCTACAAAAATTGGTTTTGACAAATCTAAACTTAGATGTCATAAGTGTCAAAAGTTGGGACACTTTGCTAGAGAGTGTAGAAGCTCTGGCTTTAACCAATCTCAGTCTGGAAACAATTTTAACCCCAATTATAACAGGAATAATGGAACACAAGGGAGTGCACATTTTGTACAGGCACAAGCTCCACAACACCAATATGTGCCACAAGTACAATATGTACAGATGCCTGCTCAACAGATGCAGAGCCAACAATCAATCCCTCCCTTTCCAGCTGCTCAACAACCTCCACAGCAACAACAACCCTCTCAACAAAGTTTATTTACCTCAGGGTATGTTGACTGGAGCAGTCTATCTTTTGACACCACAGAGTGCAATCCTGATGCAGACAACAAAATGTTTGACATCAACTGGGGAGAGCCTGACAATGGCAGAAAGAACTTTGCCTTAATGGCATTTGAGGGATGCTCCTCAAAATCTGCCTTGTCACAGGTATCAAAAGAATCTTTGACAAAATTATGTTCAAATTCATGCAAAGAATCTTTTGCTCTCATAAGAGAGACAAATGTGCACTTATAAGGAAAAGCTAATGATTCTGAGAGAAAACTCACTCAGATAAAACGTGATTTAGAAAGAAAACTTTCTGCAAAAACAAAAGAAGTTTCTAAATTGACTAACTCTGCTATTGAAACCCAAGCACAAATCAAAATAATGATTAATGACCTAGGAAATGTCAGACAAGAGCTTGCTGACACCAAGGTCACATGTGAAAAATGGGTGGAATCTTGTAAGGGGTACCAACTATTGCTAAACAAACAAAGTGCTTCAAATGTTAGGTTTGGCATAGGGTACAATCACACTGAAACACCAACAGATTTCTCTCCCAAAACTACTGAAGATGGGAGAAAAATTGTTTCAGGTGAAACTTCTGAAGAGGAAGAATGCACATCTTTCCATGAAAACTTTCTAAAATCACACAAAGAAAGTTCTTCAGAAGTATTGATTAAATCTGACTTTAAGTCATCAGCAGTTTCAACTACATCAGGAGTTGAGAACCTGAAAACTACTGATGACCTAAAACCAATCAAAACTGTCAGAGATTTGTCTTTGAAAGAAAAGACAAAAGAATGTGAAATTTGTGGTCTGTTCAACCACAAAACAGAATTTTGCAGATATAGAAAGGGTATTCAGTTTAATAAGAAAAATCAACAACTGGTTGTAGGGGAACAAATCAAAAATGATTATGTAAAAACCTTTTCTCCCAAGAAACAACAACCAGCAAAAACCCCTTCTCAGAAAAAGACAAAATCTCAACAAAAGTCTTTTTCTCAAAATTCTCCTTCAGTAGTTAGACCTAAATCATCAGCAGTTTCACAAACTGCTGAGATTAAAGATCTTATGAACATGGTACAACTACTGATGACCAAAGTTGATGGTGGTCCTCAAAAGGATACCACCATTGTACTTAATGCAAAATCCATTGCCAAAAAGACATGGATTTCCAAACTTGGTCAAGAACAAACTGTAAATGTTCTCAAGAGCAAACCCAAAGCCAAACTGGCTTGGGTTCCTAAATCTAACTAATTTGCTATATTGTGCAGAGAGTTTCCAGAGGCTTGAATAGCATTTGGTATGTAGACAGTGGAGGCTCAATGCACATGACAGGATGCAGATACCTGATAAACAATTTTATCAGTCAAAGAGATGGATCTGTGTCCTTTGGGAACAATGCTAAGGGATATGTGCTAGGACATGGCAATGTCTCCTCTGGCAAAATACAGTTTGACAAGGTCAATCTGGTTGAAAACCTTGAGTACAACTTGCTTAGTGTGTCACAAATGTGTGATAAAGGATATTCTTCCTTTTTCACAAAGACAGCATGCAAGATCATATCACCAGAAGGCCAGAAGTTGATAGAGAAGATCATTGAAGATCATACTTTGTTAATTGCCAAAAGATGTGGCAATGTCTATGCAGTGGACATTGAAAAAGACAAAGTACTAAACAACACTGCCTGTTTCTTCTCAAGGGCATCAACTTCAGAAACTGATCTCTGGCACAGGAGACTTGGCCATGTGAACTTTAAAACCATAAATAAAGTCACAAAAATAGGCTTGGTCAGAGGTCTACCTTTAAAAGTATACCAGTGTCAAGAACACTGTGTATCCTGTTTAAAGGGTAAACAGCATAAGTCCTCCTATAAGTCTATTGAAGAATCAAAAACAACTGCATGTCTTCAACTACTCCATATGGACTTATTTAGGCCTGTAAAGATCATGAGCCTTGGTAAAAAGAAGTACTGCTTAGTCATCATTGATGACTACTAAAGATTTACATGGGTATTCTTCTTATTTTCCAAGGATGAGGCTGCTGAAATCATCAAGTTCTTCATTCTACAAGTAGAGAAGCAATACTCTCTACCTGTCAAAACCATTAGAAGTGATAATGGGACAGAGTTCAGGAACAAAACTCTGAAAGACTTCTGTTTGTCTAAAGGGATTATTAGACAATTCAGTGTTGCCAGAACTCCTGAACAAAATGGTGTGGTAGAAAGGAAGAATAGAACTTTAATAGAAGGAGCAAGAACAATGTTAGCTGACTCTGGCCTACCTTTATACTTCTGGGCAGAAGCAGTTAACACATCATGTTATGTTCAAAATAGAGTTCTTGTTGTCAAGAGACATTCAAAGACTGCCTATGAAGTTCTTCATGGCATGAAGCCCCTTATCTCCTTTTTCAGGGCTTTTGGATGTCAATGTTTCATCTTGAACATCAAGGAATCTATTTCAAAGTTTGCTGCCAAAGTTGACTCATGTTACTTTCTTGGTTATTCATCAACTAGAAAAGCCTACAAGGTTTTTAACTCAAAAACTAGGATAGTAGAAGAAACACTGAATGTCAAGTTCAATGAGTCAAAACACACTCTCATTCCAGCACATCCTGCTGAACTCTTTGACCTTGACAACTTTCATTTTGAACCTGAAAAGACTGTCACTTCATCCAAACCTACTTATTATGGTAATCAAAGGTTTGATGATGAGGATCCAGCACCATGGACTCCTCAAACAGTCATTAAGTCAACTTCAAAACCATCAGAAGTTTCACAAACTTCTGATTCAACAAATACTGAAGGCCAAACTCAAACATCTGCTTTAGCACCTGCAACTACTGAAGACACTGAAACTGCTGAACCAGATATAATAGACCTCAGTAGTTTGTTTGAATAACATGAGCCACCAACACCTGTCAGTGGTTTACAACAACTGATCGAACACAAAGATCATCCACTTGATCAAATCATGGGTGATATTGCATCAGGTGTTCTTACAAGAAACCAGCTTTCCAACTTTTGTCTATTCTCAGCATTTATTTCACAGTTGGAACCAAAGAAGTACCAGGAAGCTCTCAAAGACGACAATTGGGTGCAGGCAATGCAAGATGAATTGCTTCAATTCAACAAACAACAGGTTTGGGAAATCTATCCCTTACCACCAAACAAGCAACCAATTGGCACAAGATGGGTTTTCAGGAACAAACAAGATGAAGCTGGTATTATAATAAAGAACAAGGCAAGACTGGTAGTACAAGGTTACTCTCAAGAAGAAGGCATTGACTATGATGAAGCCTTTGCTCCAGTTGCAAGGCTTGAAGCCATCAGGTTATTTCTGGCCTATGCCATTTCCAACAAAATAAAAGTTTATCAAATGGATGTCAAGAGTGCATTTTTGTATGGAAAGATAAAAGAGGAAGTGTATGTTTGTCAGCCACCTGGGTTTGAGGATCCTTCTCATCCTGAGTGGGTGTACAAACTAGACAAAGCTCTTTATGGGCTCAAACAGGCTCCAAGAGCCTGGTATGATACACTTTCAACCTTTTTACTCAAAAATAACTTCACAAGAGGTGCCATTGATAAAACACTTTTCATAAAACATGTTGGAAATCATGTCTTACTTGTTCAAATATATGTTGATGATATCATTTTTGGTTCAACAAACACAAAATTGTGTGATGAATTTAAGAAACTCATGCAATCAAAATTTGAGATGAGTACAATGGGAGAACTGCAGTACTTTTTGGGACTGCAGATTAAACAACAAACAAATGGAACTTTTATACATCAATCAAAATATGTTAAAGAATTATTGTTGATGCGTTTTGCGACTAATGATTGGATAACTAACATATGTTAAAGATTTGTTAAAGTGGGCGAAGGTAGAAAGAAATGGGCGAAGGTAGAATGCTGATGGACGAAGGTAGACTGAAGCTGATAAGAAGACACATTCGTACCTTAGAAGTGGGCGAATGTGGAAAAGATCCACATTCGACCAGTGCAAAGGGGCGAACGTGCAGTATCTATAAATAGGTTTTGTGTTTTTGAGTATGTAATAGAGTTGTCAGTTGTGTATGTGTTCAGGTCAGGTTCGAGGTCATTTTGTGAAAGTGTATGTTTGATCTAGATTAACGTGTAAGTCGTTGTAAAAGCTTATTTGACAAAGTTAATCTATGAAAAGATGTTGAAAATGATCTTGATTGTGTTTTGATTAGAGTTTTATCATTTTGTTCAGAACTAGGGTTTCCGCACCTGGTTTTGTGACTTGTATGATCATATTATCCTGTTTTAGCTAAAATCTTTCGCTCACAATTATTAAACAAATTTTCTTTACAAGACTGTAAATCATGTTCCACTCCCATGACACCAACCACACAAGTTGAGCCAGATGATCAAGGAAAACAGGTTGATCAAGCCATGTATAGATGTATGATAGGTTCCCTTTTATATCTAACTGCTTCTAGACCAGATATTATGTTTTCAACATGTGTCTGTGCTAGATATCAATCAGCTCCTAGGGAATCACACCTTATTGCAGTCAAAAGAATTTTCAGATATCTGAAAGGAACTCCCACACTTGGAATTTGGTATCCTGCTTCAAGCAATACCAAGTTATCAGCTTTTTCAGATAGTGACTATGCAGGGTGTAAAATGTCAAGAAAATCAACATCTGGCGGTTGTCAATTCTTGGGAAACTGTCTAGTGTCCTGGCAATCAAAGAAGCAAACATCTGTTGCAACTTCAACTGCTGAAGCTGAATACATTGCCGCTGCAAGTTGTACATCACAGATACAATGGCTCCAATATCAACTTCTTGATTATGGAATCAAAGAGACCAAGACACCATTGCTTGTAGACAGCAAATCTGCCATTAGCATCATTCAAAATCCTGTTCAGTTTTCAAAAACTAAACACATTGAAATCAGGTATCATTTCATAAGAGATTGCTATGAAAAAGGCAAGATTGAAGTGAAACATGTAGCAACAGCTAATCAAATAGCTGACATTTTCACTAAACCCCTTGACACATCAACATTTCAGAAGTTAGTATCCATGCTAGGGATGCTAAATTTGTAAGTGTTTCTATTTATTTTTCTGCACATTTTTTGTTTTTCACTTACATATGTTTTCAAACACTTGAAAAACTTCTGAAAAGAGAGAAACTACTGATGAACAAAACATCAGTATGGGGATAATTTCTGAAAAGTGATTAACTTCTGATAAAATAACCTTCAGAAGTGATGAATAAAAGTATTTATAAAGTATTTCTCATCAGCTGTTAAAACTACTGAAGAGAAAATGGGAACTACTGATGAAGATGATCCTTCATCAGCAGTTTAGTCAAAAAGGGCAAATCTGACTTTTCCCATCATCAGAAGTTTGACCTAGTCGGTTTAAAACTTCTAATAAAGAGATTTTTAACCTAGGCGGTTTAAAAACTTCTAATAAAGAAGATCCAAGCGGTTAAAAACTTCTGATAAATATCTTTTTTCAACACTTATCCTTTCAAACACAAAAATTCCCTCCTTCTCTCTCAAGAAAGCTCTCAAACCCCTGAACCTGCAACACAAAATCACTGTTCGATTCGTCAACACACACAAACCACATGGCTTTAGTTCTCAAACAGGGACACAATCTCAGAGCCTACTTAGAAAAACAAGAAGGCTGGTCCCAATACAATGAGATCATTGATCTTGTCGTCAAATCCCAATATTTCACCGCTCTCACCATAGACCCACCAATTCATCCTGAAACTCTAAATGAGTTCTGGGCTAATGCTGAGACAGTGATGGTGGATGATGAAGTTATCTCCCTCAACTCAACAATTAAAGGTAGACAAATGGCCATAACACAGGCCATACTCTCAAACAGACTGGGGTTGAATGATGTGAATGCCCCTGAAAAGTTTGACAACTCTGCTATCCACCTAACCATGACTGAGTTTTTGTTTCATATTTTTATAGACATGGTTAAAACTATTTTTATTTATTTTGTGATGTTTATAAATATTATGAGCTAAACATTTTATTGGTGACTTAGGATGATGAACTAGACTTCCATGGTTGCTTAGGTTTATGAACTAGACACGTAATTTGCAATATTTAATGATTTTTGGTTTTTAATTTGATGTGTAGGATTACATGATTTTAATTTTATTGTTGGATTTGATATATGTGTGTTGGTGTTAATTTTATTTGAGGTTTGTTTATTGGTTTTGTGGAGCTAGGCATGTAGAGATACCCCCTAGGTCTAAAAATCAATCTAGTTCGTCAACTTAGGTTAGCGTGCTAGTATTTGGAGTTGGAGTACGACACAAGTATAACAAATTAATATAATAAATTAACTAAGACGTGCAGTCCATTCTTGAGGGTGAGAAATCTAACTCGAGATTGCTAGGTAACTAACTAGGCATTGTTCGGTAGTTGGCAAGCGCTAGGGCGGGAGTCGCTACTTGTCCGTGTTTAGAGTTTTCCTAGGTTTTCTTCAGTAGAGTTTAAGTCTGCTTCATAGTTTGAAGGTTTTAATCCAGGAGAGGTTTTAATCTGATTTGTGTGGGATTTTGGTACGCTAGGGCGATCCGGATCCATCTTAGCATTTCTACACTTGTCCCGCCTTAAGTCTAGTGAGCCATCCTTGACAGGAGGTTTATTAGGTAAGAATAGGGTCTCAAGTTAATTACCAGATTCAGGATTTATTGCTAGTGTCTAGGGATTTTACCTAAGTAACCAGCCTTCTTCCTATCTGATTCCTCCAGTTCCTTAAGTTCGTATTAGTTGTCGAGTTAAGTTAAGTTAAGTTTAATCTATTTAGTTTAATTAAGTTTATAATTAATAGTTTAAAATACCCCCATTTAAGTATATATTTATTTAGGCTATTATTCGGTAGAGGTTGTGATCTAGAGTTGCATTCGCGTCTTTGGGTTCGATACTCGGTCTTATCTGTTTACTGCTTTGCGACCGGTACACTTGCCGTGCGTGTGTAGTTTTTAGGTGAGTCGTTTTAATTAGAACTTGTGTTATTTTTATATATACATTTACACACATCAAGTTTTTGGCGTCGTTGCCGGGGACGCAATTGGCACTCTTGAGAATTATCCGATCCGTTTCTGGTCTACTATTTTTTGAATATTTTTTGTTTTTATTTTTTTTCCTCTTATTATTATTATTTTTTATTCTTAATATATAATTTTTTTTTATCATGTGCGAGATCTGCGGAGGACCCCACTTTAACATAAGATGCCCTCATTCATATTCATCGGGGTATTCCATGGATTATTATTCTAACACGTATTTGCAGCCGCGACCATATCAATCATACCAGCCTTCATATCCACAGGCTGACCGGTGGTTTAACCCTGCAACATCTGAGTCACTAGATAGAACAAAACGTCGGCTTGATCGTCTACAAGCTGAGATGTATGAGGATAGGCATGGTGGTAACTCGTCAGAGTATCCACCTAGCCAACATTTGTATCCACGTCCCGATTATCGGGATGTCTCGTCTCACACTAGACCCGATTTTGCCGCCTTACTTGCTAAACAACAGCTCATGCTCAAGGATGTGGATTCTTTGCTATCCAAGCGCACAGGCTATTTGAGGGAACAAGATGTGACACTTAAAAGGCTAGAGGCTCAGGTGGATGAACTGAAGACCATAATGGACGTTGAAGTCCCACCTCCAGTTCAGCAGGTTTATTTCACAAATGATGACCCAAACGAGATGGATTCAGGGTTGGAGCCAGAGACCATAATGGACGCCTTAGTCCCACCTTTGGTTCAGCAGGATGAGCAGCCTTGCCAGATCTCTAGTTCAGCAGCATACCCTTGGGAGGCAGATGTCTGGAGTGATGATGAGGAGATAGAAATGATAGCCTGGGACGCGCATAGGAAAGCCATGATGGAGAAGATAGGGGAGGCTGAGGAAGATATGGATTTTTCAGAATCCACAGGTTGGCTGTTTGAGGAAGAAGTGGTGGAAGAGGAAGACACCACTAACCTGCTTGAAGAAGCAGCTGATGGGGAAGCAGAGTTTGGTGACGAGTTGGTTGACTTGTCAGCTCCAGAAGTGGACAAAGATTTTGACGAAGTGTCACCAAACAAAGAAGATGAGAAAGAAGCAGTGGTGGAAGAAGAAGAACACCACAGCCGGCCCGTACAGGCATTGGATATTACACTGCTACTAGTGTCACCACCACGGGAGAAGGCGAAGAGGCACCTGGACCGACACAGGGTGAGGGTCAGGAGTTGCAGAGACAACAAGTCCCCTCATTACATGCCAAGAATCAGGTTTGGTCCAGGTAAATTTAAATATTGGTGGCCCGACCCATTTAAATTCGATAAAATATTTTTCAATTCCACTAATGTAATTTTGCTAAATAATATGGACCGGGTGGAATTAAACGGGTTGGATCGGGTCCAGATAAAAGAGAAACCCACTGATTAAGTTTAAGTGTGGGGAGGCTTTGTAGAGTTTGTAAATTTATATTTATAGTTATTTTTTTTTCTAGCTTTTCATTTTTTTTATTTGTGGTCCGTCCTTCGGTAGTGGTTCATAGGTTTTTATCTTTCTATTTTATTTTTGTTTTTGTGTCTTTGAGTCTGTTTGCGTGTTTGCTTAGGTAGAGGAAATTTCACATGAGCGGATCCCTTGTATTATCTTTATATATATTTTATGAGTGGGAGTTTTGGTAAAGGTTTGGGTAATAAGAGAATTTTTCTTAAAAAAAAAAATTAATTAACTTTCTCTGAAAAAAGACTTTTCACGTAATGTGAGGAGTCTGGGCTGACCTGTTCGCCTCATGCGATCAGCTATTACCCTGGAAAGTCTTATATTTTTTTTCGTTTGCAACGCGTGTTGTGATCACTAGTGTCCTTCACGTTGAGCGAGAACCATAATATTTTTTTCTTTCTACCCATTTGGTTCTACCGCCATTCACCGCCATTTTGCCAAGCAGGTACGTCTTCTTGTTTGTTGTTATATTATGAGTCTAAGTTAGTAGTTTGAGTCTTTTTATTTTTGTGTGGTTCGGTATTATGCTCGGGTTTTGTTTGTTTCGTTTTGTGCAGGTTTGGATTGTACCGCTCGTACTCAATCTCCATTCGAGCGATTCTAGAGCTGTACGTTATATTGAAGCAACCAGGGAGTTTACCATTGTGTCAGAGCCGATCGCGACCAAAGTGCTATACGATCGAGCTGGATTAGACTAGAGCTTACGAAGAAAAATTAACCAGCTAAGTCCTTTTCAATTTGCCCTCGTCTTTTTATTTTTGTATTCGGATTTTTTTTAGTCGTTTTCTATTCCTACATTGAGGGCAATGTAGAGTTTAAGTGTGGGGATGGGAAACTGTCGTTTAGTCTGTATATAGAGTCATTTTAAGTCAAAAAAAAAATCGAAAAAAACGAAAAAAAAAAATGTCCCTGATTTTGAGTTTGCATTATAAAATATGGGAAATGATAGATAAAATCAAGTGTCTGGTTTTCAAATATTATATGTATTAGAAGAAGAAATAATTGAAAGCGTGTTGACTTGGGATGTGTGGGTAGGCCCAGCCGGTAAAAAAGTTTCCTTTGAGTTAATACACTAAATATATTAGGATACCTTGTGGGTTCTCATCTAGGAAAAAATGGGGAAGCTGAAACCGCTAATAATAGTATAAGGAATACCGATATAAGTTTAAAACCGTTAGAATTTCTAATCAAAAGTTAAAAAAAAAAAAGAGCTGGATATTAAATAAGGGCAAGACCAATGGTGTCGTTTCTAGGGATAGTGACTCCGGACTCGACTCCCTCTAGGATTGTCTGAAAGTAAATATCTAAAAAAGCTCATGAAAAAAATTAGAAATCAAAGCGAAAATACTGAAGCTTAAGGTGCCTGGCCACTGGGATAGCGACTTGGATTGGTCACACCCTCTGAGTTAAGTATGCTGAGATGAAAAAAAAAACGAATGATTTTAAATTCTCTTGGTTTTTTACATAAAACGGTTAGGAATAGTCAATTGGTTGTTCCTTTTGTTTCATAAGCTTCAGGCGGGATTAGGTGAAACTGTGGCTTCTTTAGTGTGAGACCCTAGGTAGACTAAATGAACCTAAAGATAAACTAACATGATAAGGGGCTTAAAAACCGGCGGTTGGGTTTAAGAGGACAAGTATACCTGCAATCGCAGTTGGCACGTGATTAGATTTTTAAAATTAAAGTAACCTATGTTTTGAGACCAGATTATTTGATTGTGATTCCATTGCATAATTCTTTTTCAGGGACGAAAAAGAGTCAAGTGTGGGGATGTTTGATGTGTCGTAAAACACATCTATTCTCCTATGTATTTTGAGTTACAATTGAGTCTTTTGTATATAGTTTTTAGTAGTTTTAGGCGTGTATTCGTTTGTTGGCCTATTTTTATCATTGTATAGTTTTTATTAGTTTTTGGTACTCTTAGTACTCGTTTTTATATTTTTGTAGGTGTTCGTGGAAAATGAGCTTAAAAAGAAAGAATTTTAATTGAGACACGAGCACTTGAGAGCATGTGTTCATGGACGTTGGAGCGTAAACGAGCAACTTTGGTTAAGCCAAGAACACCCGAGTCTAAAGAGCGGAGTTATACTACTATATATAATAATAATAATAATAATAATAATAATAATAATAATAATAATAATAATTAAAAGAAAAAAAAACACGTGACCTTGGGTCACTTCCCAAGGCCCAAGTCAAACAAACCTAATTGAGATATGGATGGATATGGATAGTAAAGGTTTTTGACGGCAATTTTTCTTGGAGAAAAATTCATTAGGAGATATATATATTCATTCATTCAGCATTCACAATAGGGGGATTCGAAGATTTTATTTTTTTTTTCATTGGCATGAAAGGGCTGTGGGAGACGAAAGGTAGCTTTGAAAGGGAGAAAGGTCTAGGGCACATTAAAGATTAATATTCAAGGAACCCCGGGTTTGGTTTAGTTTTTGTTTCATATTTTTATAGACATGGTTAAAACTATTTTTATTTATTTTGTGATGTTTATAAATATTATGAGCTAAACATTTTATTGGTGACTTAGGATGATGAACTAGACTTCCATGGTTGCTTAGGTTTATGAACTAGACACGTAATTTGCAATATTTAATGATTTTTGGTTTTTAATTTGATGTGTAGGATTACATGATTTTAATTTTATTGTTGGATTTGATATATGTGTGTTGGTGTTAATTTTATTTGAGGTTTGTTTATTGGTTTTGTGGAGCTAGGCATGTAGAGATACCCCCTAGGTCTAAAAATCAATCTAGTTCGTCAACTTAGGTTAGCGTGCTAGTATTTGGAGTTGGAGTACGACACAAGTATAACAAATTAATATAATAAATTAACTAAGACGTGCAGTCCATTCTTGAGGGTGAGAAATCTAACTCGAGATTGCTAGGTAACTAACTAGGCATTGTTCGGTAGTTGGCAAGCGCTAGGGCGGGAGTCGCTACTTGTCCGTGTTTAGAGTTTTCCTAGGTTTTCTTCAATAGAGTTTAAGTCTGCTTCATAGTTTGAAGGTTTTAATCCAGGAGAGGTTTTAATCTGATTTCTGTGGGATTTTGGTACGCTAGGGCGATCCGGATCCATCTTAGCATTTCTACACTTGTCCCGCCTTAAGTCTAGTGAGCCATCCTTGACAGGAGGTTTATTAGGTAAGAATAGGGTCTCAAGTTAATTACCAGATTCAGGATTTATTGCTAGTGTCTAGGGATTTTACCTAAGTAACCAGCCTTCTTCCTATCTGATTCCTCCAGTTCCTTAAGTTCGTATTAGTTGTCGAGTTAAGTTAAGTTAAGTTTAATCTATTTAGTTTAATTAAGTTTATAATTAATAGTTTAAAATACCCCCATTTAAGTATATATTTATTTAGGCTATTATTCGGTAGAGGTTGTGATCTAGAGTTGCATTCGCGTCTTTGGGTTCGATACTCGGTCTTATCTGTTTACTGCTTTGCGACCGGTACACTTGCCGTGCGTGTGTAGTTTTTAGGTGAGTCGTTTTAATTAGAACTTGTGTTATTTTTATATATACATTTACACACATCAAGTTTTTGGCGCCGTTGCCGGGGACGCAATTGGCACTCTTGAGAATTATCCGATCCGTTTCTGGTCTACTATTTTTTGAATATTTTTTGTTTTTATTTTTTTTCCTCTTATTATTATTATTTTTTATTCTTAATATATAATTTTTTTTATCATGTGCGAGATCTGCGGAGGACCCCACTCTCTCTCTCTATCCCTCTCTCTCTTTCTCTCTCTCTAAAAACACAAAGAACACTAACCAAGAACACCAACCAAGACTCCCTCTCTAAAAATACATACACGATGCTGGTTGTGGTGGTTTTTGACGGTGGCTGACGGTGGCGGTGGGTTTTTGAAGGTGTGTTTTGACGGTGGTTGATGGTAACAGTGGTTGTGGTGGGTTTAGATGGTGACAGTGGCTGTGGAGGTAGGGGTGGAGGTGATGGTGGTTTTCGTTGGTGGTTTTCGATGGTGGGTTCCGATGGTTGTTTCTTGGGTGGTGGAGGTGGTGTCAATGAACAGATCTGAAATGATGACAACGATGGGTTCGATGCTTGGTTTCGTCGATGGTGGTGCTTGGGTGACGGGTCGATGATGATGGGAAGAAGATGATGATGTTTGTTGAAAATGATAGATTTTCAGGTATATTATTATTAATGTTTGTTTAAAATGATAGATTTTCATGGTTGTAGCCAGATGGGTTAAAGGGTTGCTTGATTAGTAGCCGCAGTCTGTCTTTGAGTAAGCTGCTATTGAGCTCAGCCCCTGGTAACATACTAAATAATCATAAGAATCATATCCTGAGGAATAAAGAAAAGCTGCCTTGAAATCGAATCTGAAATAAAGGCCTATGAGAATTTCTTCTTTTAGAAGCTAGGAGATCTTTAGTATATTCTCGTTCTCTACAAACCTCACCACTTCGTCGACGGTTTGTGGTGTTAAAAAGGTGTTTCGGTACAAAAGCTTATGTTACTCAATCTTCAAAGTGGAAAGATAGAAGAGAATATACTTTTGGTAAAGACATGGATAGAGTAAGTAAAACAATGGTGTAAAACTCTTTGTGCAGCATTTTTACAATGGCGTAATACGAATGTATAGATGGTATTAGTTATTTTACAGCAGCGTAATACGATTGTGTAGATTTTGGTGGTTTATTTTACACTAGCGTAATGTTTTGATATTACAAAAATTATAGATCTTTGGTTATATAGATGTGAGTAAACACTGATGTAAATAATTACACCAGTGTAATTCATACAAAAATTATAGACGTTTGGTTATATAGATGCGAGTAAACACTATGGAATATTACCCATAGGGTGTGTCTAATTACGATTAGAAACCATTCAGAGAAATGATAGTTGAATTAATGGTGGGTCATAATAAGAGTCTCAAACGTTCTAAGTTTGATGGTTTCGAAACAAGGATTCTATGCGGTAGGAAACGAGATAATAATAATTTTAGTTGGATGTGGACGATTCGCTAGGAAAAAGGGGTATGAGTGATTAAATGGATAAAAATCTTGAATTATTGTTATGGAAAAATAATTGCAAAGTGAAAGGAAAAGGTATTATGTTTGGATATTTATAAAAAAAAAATATATAATACCCAACCCCCCACCCTAGGTCGCCGCCAACCCCCACCCAATCAAAAGGTTTTGATTAACTAAATAATAATAATAATAATAATAATAATAATAATAATAATAATTATTATTATTATTATTATTATTATTACCATTATTATCATTATTATTATTATTAATTAGCTCACCCAACCCATTATAAATACCCCCAATCCCATACACTTACCACACACACATAACCTTACACATTCCACACTCTCTCTCTCTCTCTCTCTCTCTCTCTCTCTCTCTATTCGAAACACCCCCTCTCTCTCTCTAAAATTTTATGTTTTGATGATTCCTTCAAGAATCATAAGAGGTTTTATCAAATACTTCAAGAACCCATGATCATAAAGCAAGAAAACATTGATTTTCAAGGAATTTAAAGCTTAGTTCTTCAACAAAATGATTTAATTAAAAGTTTCTTATTATTTTGGTTTTGATTTAAGATTCACCAAACCTTCAAAGATTTTTGGGTAAAAAGTGATAAAACAAGTAAAGTAAAAGGAAAAGAGAGAAGTGGAAAAGATGATGTAAATATGTATGCATGTGTGTCGTATATATATATATACGTATGTATGTATCGCGTGTATATATATATATATGTATATGCATAGTATGAATCAATATTGTGAATATATACATGTAAGAGGTTGCTTTGTTTAATAAAATGTTGGAAATGGTTAGATCCATGGATTTTATGGACATGCAAAGGAAGTTTATGAAAGGACATTAAATCTGAATTTAAAAGATGATTAGAAGTCTTGGATGATTTAGATTATTAGCACAAGGATGAATATAGTAAAAAGTGGACTATTTAAACAATGGGTTAGCATTTAGCTAAGGTTTATGTTAAGAAATGGACAATAAAACCCCTAACTTTCAGATTTGAATATTAATAAGTTTTAGTGGTTTTTATGAAACCAAACTTAAGCAAAACGAGTAAAAGTAGGAACTACACGCTTAGGAGGTCTTGTATGTACGATCAAGACACGTATTGAGGCTTAAAACGCCAAACTATGGACCCAGAAAGTAAGAATATTAAACCTAAGTTAGAACTGGTCCAAATAGGCTTTATGAAGGTGATAATAAAGGTGATAAAGTAAAAATGAGTTATTTGGGTTAAAACTCTAAGACTATTGTGATAAAATGCGTAAAAACGTAAGTTTTCGACAATATATATCCATTAAGGACACCTAACTTTAGAGCTGATGTAAAACAGCTTGATTAAGGTTTAAATGAGTATAAAAGTCATTATTTAAGGTACAATATATATTTACCTTAACAACAAATGATTTCAATGCAAAACTATGTCCCAAAAGTCACCGAAAAGTGAGTTTTGAGGCATAGAATAGTCACAACCTATGGATAAGTTGGAATAACAAATTAGACTCATTTGTTAAGTTATTTGAGGAATCAAGAGGATTCATGGAGATAAGGATATAATGAATTGTGTGGTCACTCGAAACCTAAAAGGATTTAACAACATTTAGTCACCAACGGGAAATATGGGTGGAAATGAGTATTGAGAAACTGAGTAAAAGAAGGTTGGTGAAATGTTAGATTAAATTTAGGCATATATGCTAAACTACCCTATGAATATTTAGGGCTAGTTTGGTAAAGGAGCACGTGACACAGATTCGGGGAAACATTGTGATTACGGCTTAAAGGTGAGTTTCACGGCCCCTTTTCTTTGTAATGTTTTTTAACGTTTTATAAATCGGGGGATTAACATGCTTATATGATACGGTAGACTATAAATATAGAATATTGATGCCCTTAGGATAAGTGCGCCGGTGGTTACGTAGGACAAACGTGACACCAGTGACGACCGACGGGTTGACACTCTCTCTCAGCACATCTTAATCTTTAGCCTTCAGAAAAGGCCGTTGTTTATGTTATAGTACTATTGGGTTGACGCCCCCGTTTTCATGATTTGACTGGATCGAAATCAGCTTGAAAAATGAACATAACCTCCAACAAGTACCTCTCAAGGAGAGGCCACCACAGAGAACAAAGTTATGGATTGATTAAGAGCCTTTGGATTACATCATACTTGTGGACCTTGCAAGTCCACTTGACTCTCTATTTAGTACTATTCGATCATATGTTGTTTACTAAACTTGAAAGTTTATTCATAAACCTGTGAACTCGCCAACATTTTTGTTGATATTTTTAAGCATGTTTTTCAGGTACGAATGAATGAAGCTCTTGGGGAGAGTGGGTTTAGCAGGCACTACGTTGGACATGTTGAATGGGACCTTAAATTATAAAACTATGTTTTACTATCTTTTATTTAAATAAATTGTAAAACACTACTTATGAAACTTCGCTCCATCTTGGCTATGACATATTTTTAAAACTTTCTTAGACCAAAAGCTTAAATGTGTTGGGCTAGAGGGTGGTTGCAAGATGTCCATGCGTATACTCAAGTGATTTGCTAAACTTTACGGTAACAACTTCTGTTACCTCATGACTAGCATTCCGCTGTGCGTTGTCGGGGTGTGACAGAAGTTGGTATCAGAGCCGAGGTTATATCAAACTGAAAATATTTGGTCTAAGCTATAACCATGAACGCTCTCCCAGAAACTATATAAAGTAACTCTAGAACTACTTAAGTGTTATATCGAGTACCATATGCGTAGATATACTTGTATGAATATGTGCAGCATCACTATATTTGATGAATAATTGATATGGTAGCGAATTGGCCTTATAGTTGCTTGAGGACTTTAGTGTAATTGGATAGGATTATCCATAAATCTAGGTTCATTATACGCTTCAGTTAAAATAGTGTATGAAAGGAATAATAATCGATGGTAGTAATTTAATGTTCTAAGTGATTGACATTTAGATTCGAAATGTACATAGGGAATAGTACATAAGAATAGAGATATTCTTAGGGTGCATTATGGAATATGATTATGTGAACAATATTATATTGTTGTGTTATTATGTACTTATTTAGTACGAATACCACTTGTCGCAGATCATGACTTCATCAAGCACCTGTTTCTCTAGTACCGAGAAGGAGCCGTCACGAGCACCATATGTTTCCAAGGAAGCACCTGTGACTCCGGAAGATGATGACTTGAATGTGCCCGGAATCGGTTGGTTGGTCGAGCGTGACGAAGAGATTGTAGTGACTCCGGTAGTTGATGAGCCTACGGCAGTAGTACCCGCTAGTTCAGGGCCGATGGTAGCACCAGTTGTTGATCCTACACCTACTGAGATAGCGCCTATCGTGAATGAGACTGCACTCAAGAGGCCGATGAACACCGAGGATCAGGAGACGCCTGTGAGGAAGAAGCGTAGGGCGGAGGCGAGACGTTGGGATTGGTTACCTCATAAGTTGAGTATATCGGCAGAGATAGGAGGCATACCTCGTAACTACGAGAAGAGTAGACCTTTTGCAGTAGTTAGTGTTCCCTCGTTGACACGTGAGCCCGTTGTTCGCACCGTGGCTACTTTAGCAGTATTTGGGGCTCGTACAGATATCAGGATCACTACACTTCAAGGGAAGTATGTTAGATCGGGTATGAGGACAGATTCATTGCAGTATCGTGCGGAGGAGTCGGACCGTGGATTTGATGGCTTGGGTGGCAAGCTGGAGCAGATCGGGGATCGTATGAAGTTAGTGAGTGATCAGTTTAGCCCTTTGGATGATAAGGTGGATATTTTGGATGGTGGGATCACTACTTTTGAGGAGGATTCTGTGTTGCACAGCGATGCACGTGATCAGATGCATTATCGCATCGAGAAGTTAGAGGCAGATCTGTTGGTTTTGCAAAAAGGATTGCAGGGCGTGAGAAAGAGGATTGGTGAGCGGGCTAGTGAGTTGAAGGGATTGGAAAGCGGCATGGAGGGATTAGAACAGCATGTGATGGTGGCTAAAGAGAGATACAGTGCGGCTACGGCATTGGCCACTGTGGTGTTGATGTTTATGGTTACTATTCTTCGAGGGAGTAGGATTCCGTGAGTTATTAGTTCGGGTGAAGTTTGAGAGCATGTTAGACTCTATATTTCTTTATTTTGTTTGGTGTGTTTCTTTGATTAGTCCGTTGGGACAAACTTATGTTGATGATGATTGTCTTTTGTTTTTGGATTATTTGTTTGGATTGTTCGAAACAATGAATGTCATGGTTGAATGATTTCCTATGAGATATGTTTTTGTATGATTGCATTATATCTTCTTATGATTATGATGTTGGACTAGTTGTTTCATATGATTAGCACATAGTGGCACTATATGAATAGTAGAACTTCTATGTATATGCTAATATCATGGATTGATATTGGGACACGACATAATATCATGGACTAGTTGTTTCACGTTACGAATTAAAACGACAAGTTTTAATTTTGGATGACATTTTTTTAGCCTAATACAATGATATATATTCATACATACACATATATATATATTATAATAATAATAATAATAATAATAATAATAATAATAATAATAATAAGTTATACAAACAAACACAATTGAATCAGCCTCTCGTCCCTATTGTCCCAAGTCCACTAGATCAGCCCAACAGGGTCCACACCTGGCCCAAGGTCCAAACCCAAGCCCAACCCAACCAAAGGCCCAAACCCTCCCTTGTCTGACTTTAAAAAAAGTATTTTTGTCTAAGACGGGTTTCGAACCCGAGTCACCACGCACACACACACACGCGTTTCCCATCTGCTCCACACACCCTTTTTGATTCCTACCCAGCGTTAATTTTATTTAAGGCCACTTTCAATTCTTTCTTTTTCTTCCCTGTGATCGTGCAGCAGCAGATAAATGTATGGTTTTCAAATTTGGACAAATCAATTACCATTTTTACACGGGATTAATCATAGATTGACTTAGGAAACGTGATTTTCGGCCATCTACACGCTTTATGATTATCAATTACCATTCAATTGTTTCCATTATGATCAAAAACGCGTCTCACGATTAAAACCAAGTCAAACTTACCAATTTATCGAACCAGACAATTGCACTATAAATTGATCATCCTCAAAGCATTACAACTCGCTCATAATCTTTTCTCAACCCCCAATTGTCTTCAAAACACTCTGATTTGTGCCTCACGAATTCACAGTTGACTTTTATATTTGACTGGCCAATCGTATACGAATCAGCATTGTAAGTTACATTTTTTTTGTGGGTTTTAATCTCCGGCATTCACACATCAAAAGCCCTAAGATCAATTGAGCCATTGATGTGTGAATCAACCTATTGCAGAATCTAGGGCTCGAAGGGTTGATTTGGGGATAAACTCCATTTTACATAGTGTATATATTTTAAATATAACTGAATTAATCACAACCACTGGTCTGGACCAAGTGGTTGTGACTGAGGGTTGCTTCGTGAGCCACCCGGGTTCGAATCCCGGCATGGCATTCTTTTTGTTCTTTTTTTTTTTCTCATTTATCCTTTTAAAATCAAATACTTATATATAATTTTATAAATTCGTTTTTAATTATCAAAATCCTTTTATACATTCTACAAAAAATTATATTATGTTAAACTGATGAAAAAGTTCAACACCCAATTTTTAATTTTCAAAAATTTATTTATTCAATATATATAATAAATAAATCAAGTTTATTCCATTTTATTTATAAAAATCCATTAAAATATCAAAACGATCTTTTAAATTTCCACAAAAATTATCCTAAGTTTTTATAACATTAAACTTTTCAGAAATGATTTTTATTTCTGAAAAATCATTTATTTAGTATTTTTAATCAATTTTTGTTAGTTTTAATCATAATTAAATCATAATAAATCCAATTTTTATTATTTTTGCACCAAAATTTTATACAATTTATTTTTAAATATTTAGAACAGAAATATGATTTTTAATATAATAATTCTTTAATTTTTGTATTTTTAAAAATTAAAGTTAAATTTTGGTAATTTGTAATAAATAGATTTAAAAATCTATTTTAAAAGAAATAATTTTATAAAAATTATTTTTATACTTCAAACACATTATTGTGAGCATTCTAAATTCAAATTTTATAAAAAGGCTTTCTTTTATTTAATTATCAAATTTCCCTTTATTTAATTAACATTTTATTTTAAATTCAACAATTGGATATCCCCAAATTCGAAGCCCTAGAAACTTATACATTTATAGACTTGGTAGACTTAGACATATATATTACCTCATTATAGGGTGATACTTGATACATTGGGCAACACACTATTTTTCAAGAGATAACGTTTTGCTAAGGTGAGTTTACATAGCCCATTTTCTCTTTTACATTTTTGGGGTGAAACATGTTTAAACATTGTATACTATCATTTACTCATACTTACTTGTGATTCAATTACATTATCATTCTATCATTTGACTGTAACAAAAAGACACAGTACAATCATTAACAATGATCAAGCCGCCTATTTAGATTATAGCGCTATAGGTCTGACAAACCCATCCCCCGCATAGACTCAGGGATGATCGATAACAGTAATAACATTTAACTAACTTGCGAGTTAGTCATCAGTCGACACAAGGTTTGGTTGTACAAAGACGCATTGCTACATGTCGGTATCATACTCTATCATCATACAACTTTGAATGTTGTACAAACTATCGTTATCATTTATTTTCACAAACCTATGTATTCTCACCAACAATTGTTGACCCAAAATATTTTCAACTTAACATGTTTCAGGTTCTACTTGCTTGAAGATTTGCTTGGAGATATGTGCATAGTTTAATTCAATTTGATGTACGAATTCTTGTAGAACAATTGTATGTAATTTATGTAAATCAATTAATGAAATTTATTATTCACCATGAGCTACTGAACAATCATCAATACGTGGCACCCCGATGTTTCCGCCATCGGTTGGGGTGTTACAGTTATGCAGTGAGTCTTTTGCGAGGCGATGCATTGGCATGGTGGAATATGCAGGTTTGCACGATGGGAAGTGAAGTAATGTGCAATATGACGTGGAACGAATTGAAGAGGATGTTATTGGGAGAATATTGTTCCCCAGTGATTGGAGAAGGATTATAACAGAGTTTATGACATTAACTATGGAAGGATCAAAAGTGAAGGAATACTCAACGAGATTTGGTGAGTTGGATGGTTTGGTTCCTAGATTGTTTCCATCGGAACTCGCTGTCATTGAGCATTATATGAGAAGCTTGACACCTCAGGTCAGGGATATGATGATGTCTTTAGAACCAATGACGTTGCGAAGCGCTATGGCAATGGCGGACTCATTAACCGATGGCAGGATTAGAATGGAGGTATTGAGGAAGGAAGATGAGGTCGAAGGAAAGTTGAATGTGGGAACCAAGAATGGCGTGGAAGCAAAGGGACAGAAGTCGGACAGAAAGAGAAAAAGAATGGTGAACTCAAGTGGTAAGAGTTCTAAGAAGAGGAATAAGGTCAACCAGGTAGGAAAGTGGAAGTTTGTAAAGCCTTGTGTAAGATGCGGACAATTTAAGAATGTGGTATCGGAATGCCTGGCACATATCTCGGATAAAGGTAACAAGGCTCGGGAGGAAGTTATTTGCTATGGTTGTGGTGAGAAGGGACATTACAGGAGGGAATGCCCGGAAAATGGTGAGAAGGATGTTAAGAAAAAGGAAACCGGAGGCGAGCATGGACATGATTCTCCAGGACCCTCCGAACGAACTGGTAAGTTCTTTAGTATTTAAGTAAAATTATATTTGATGCGGTTGAAATTAGCATATTCTTAGAGGAAGGTAAGAATATTGATTGATAATAGACGCCACGTAGCGTAAGATACATTAGGCGGGAGTATGATAAGTCTTAGTTGTGCTTAAAGGGATGTAGTTCGACCTAGTGAGAAGTGATATAGGTATGCTTTGGAATCTTAGAGTTTAGGTTCATTGTGCCAGTGATAAATTATGAAATTATAGGTAAAGGGTTCTCCCGGAAAGGGGTACCCAACTAGTTGATTAAGCTGTAAGATTAATGAAGTATTATAAGTGTATAAGGAATTACTCGGATTAAGTAATCACTAAATGATAAGACTCCAACTAGATCATGTATGAGGAAAGTTTTAAGCGACTCGATAAGGAATATGTATGGACACTTTTTAGTAAGGGTTAATGGAATGGATAGAGCCATAAGGTACGTGAAGGGGTAGGGACCCAAATTGACTTGGGCCCCTACCCAAAGCTAAAGCCCAAACACGGGAGATGGCCCACAAGTCCAAAGTGATTACAACATCAACTATGGGCAGGGTAAGCCCATCACCTATGGATCCCGCCATAACAACCCGGGTGCGGGTTGCAATCACCAGGCGCGGATGGTGGACCAACATCCGCCAGGGTTTCAAGGATGAAGCCAAAGCGAACACGTGGCGATAACCCATACGATTGTACAACATGGTACGAGCCAACCAGAGTCCAACGACGTGTGGCGATGAGCATGCGGCACGATCGGCTAACAGGGGAACTACACGTGTCCAAAACCAGACCCGCAGGAGACAAACAGTACAGTCTCCGTACGTATTGACCAATAAGAATACACGGGACCACCTCAGCAGGGATCTCCACTAACGAAGGCCAGCAGAGGGGACAGCAGTACACTCAACGGCCAATCGTTTTGGCCCAGGCCTGTGACCAATCACACGGCGACACGTCACGGGAAAAGGTACGATCATCCTCTATGATTTCACATTCGTCGTATACTATCTCTTGTTGGGCCTAATTGTGGGCCGGTGTGGAGGCAAACCCTTAACTGGGCCTCAGCCCATTGGGTAAGTTAAGGGTGAATGTCGAGGCCCGTGTGGAACCTATTTAAGGAGCACTTCGTCTCCCTGAATAGACCATTCAGAAATCCCTGAAGAACACACTAAGGCTAACCACGTTTTTGTGTCTGCTAAGTAGAATCCTTTGGATTCGAGGCGGTCGCCCCACACCGGAGATTGTGTTTCTCAGGTACTCAACGTCAGTAAGCCATCCATCTTAGCGAAGGATCTTCTTGCAGAGACGAATAGTTCATACACACTAGTGGTGAGAACTTTTGTTTCTTCATTGGCGCCATCCGTATCGGCTAGAGCAAAACTCTTCACAATCTTTCGACTAAGGAAATGGCAACTGAAGGAACTTCGACAAAAAATCAAGAATCCCCGGTTATCGAAGAAGATGACGAAGGGAAATCGGAGGAAACCCCTCCAGCCACAGTCACAAAGACAGCCCACAGACCAGTAAGGAGGCTCGGTGTCGGTCAAGCCACAGCTCAGACTACCGTCGACTTGGATGACGATGAGGCTGAAGAACAGGAAGATCCAGACGAATGGCTCTTCAAACAGCAGGCAGAGCTCACTGCAGGTTACCAAAAACGGGTAATGCAGCAAGCAGCACAACGGGTCCAAAAGACGCTCAACTTCGACACCACCAACAAGGTGCAAGGGGCAACGAACAAAAACAAAACAACAAGCCGTTCTCATAAAGATAACACAATGGGGAGTCGTAGCGGAGGCCGCGGGAAGGGATCCCGCAGCCAGGGCAACGCTCCCACTGAGGAGGAGGACGGCTACGAATCAAGTTCACAAGCTGAGGGGGATGATGACCTAGTCAAATCTTACAGACCCAAGGACCTGGCAGAAAAGTCAAAATTCTGTGCTCGCGTCGCACTAGCACTGATACCAGCAAAGGCTAAGTTACCAAACAGCATCGGAAAATACGACGGCATACGTGACCCGGACGACCACGTGCACGACTTCCGCACAGCAGCCCATAGTCAGAATTGGCCGATGCAGGTGTGGTGCCACCTCTTCGCCCAAACGCTAATGGGCGCAGCCAGGGTATGGTTCGACAACCTCCCAGCGGGCAGTATCTTAGACTTCGACGACTTGCTGTCCAAATTTTCACTACATTTCTCACACCAGAGGAAGCACAAAAAAGACAAGGCCCACATCTTACTCTGCGCAAGAAGGGACAACGAAGCACTCGAAGATTACATCACCCGATATACGCGCGAAGCAATGCAAATAGGATGCGGGGAAGAACTCACGCGGGCAGCTTTCATTCATGGGGTCAACCACGACGACCTCATGAAATGCCTCACAGGAAAAGACAGAATCCCAGAATCTTGGGATGAGGTTATCAAAGCGGCCAAAATTTACGCAGCATCCGAGAAATCTTTCCGCCATGCTCGTCACCACCAGTACCCCAACAATCAAGGGGGGCGAAGGGATAAGGGGAAACAATCAGTTTGGTCCCGCATCACCGGATCCACAGAAGAGGGCAAGTACTCCGCGCAACAAGACGCCCGCCAGATCATCAACAACAAACACACCCGCGACGGGCGGGGAGGATCTAAGAAGAATACAGAGTGGACACCGCTGACGAAAACACCGTCCCAAGTGCTCGCCACTGAACAGCATAACTTCAAGGAACCTCGCCCACTGGGCAAGCGGAGGAATGTGGACACTAGCAAACGATGCGACTATCACAACGACTTTGGGCACAACACTGATAACTGTTACAGCTTAAAGATGGAGATTGAATCCGCCTTAAAGTCGGGGCAACTGGGCCACTTAGTCAAAAACGTACAGCGCAATGGCCGCGGCCGTGAGAACGACGATCGCGGAGAAGGACCAAACAAACGGATACGCAACTTGCAAACGCATCTCATAGAGCGCCCCCAAGATATAGCTGCAACATGACCGGCAAACGAACAAGCGGACAGAAACGAAACAAGCGTCAATTGACAGAGACGAGCGAAGATGCATGGAAAGAACAACCAGTCGTTCTGCCCATCCCCAAAGGGGGAGCGTCATCTACATCCCCGCTCATCATCACCGGGGTATTCGGTCATTATCGCACGCCATACATGTTTCTCGACCCGGGAAGCAGTGCGGACATCATGTACGACCAGTGTTTTAACCAGCTCGATGAGGCGGACAAGAAACGTTTGGTACCAGGGAGCGAACCAATATCGGGATTCATTCATGAGTCAATACTACCCCGGGGGGTCATCACGTTCCCAGTTACTTGGTCAGATGGTAATTTGTCGCGGACGGAGGAATGCGAATTCATGGTACTCCCAGTGAACTCAGCACACGACCTGCTAATAGGAAGAGAGGGACTTGCCAAATTCAATAGCAACGCATCCGCTCCGCACCAAGTAGTCGGCTTTCCAACCCGAAAGGGGGTGGCGTTTATCCGAGGCAATCGCCAATGCCACACAGCAGAGACCCCAAAGCCAGCTAAATCCGCCAAAAAACCAAACCCAACCGAGCCAGAGAAATGGATACTCAATCCCAGTTTCCCAGAACAAACGGTAACGATTGGACCCGCACTGTCAAGTACAGTGCGGACGCACCTGAAGCAACTGTTAATCAAGAACAAAGACATCTTCGCGTGGACCCCTGCGGACATGGTGGGAGTCCCTCGCGAGATAGCAGAACATCGGCTCGCCACATACAAGTCATCAGAGCCAGTAGTACAAAAGAAGCGAAGCATGGGACCAGAGAAAACCAAAGCGATGCATGAACAGGTCACGGAATTGTTAAACGCCGGTATACTCCGTCCAGTGAAATACCAAACATGGGTCGCCAACCCTGTAATGGTCGCCAAAGCTAACGGAGGATGGCGAATGTGCGTGGATTACAAGGATTTAAACAAAGCCTGCCCAAAGGATTGCTATCTACTACCTGAGATAGATCTGAAAGTCGATTCCCTGGCTCCGTTCCGCTTCAAATGCTTTCTTGACGCCTACAAAGGCTATCATCAGATTCAGATGGCGAAGGGCGATGAAGAAAAAACTGCCTTCAGAACAGACATCGGCACATTCTGTTATACAAAGATGCCCTTTGGACTCAAGAATGCGGGAGCAACGTATCAGCGTCTCATGGATTCGGTATTTGCCACACAGATTGGCGTGAACTTGGAGGTATATGTAGATGACCTCGTGATCAAAAGTGCAGAGGAGGATCGAATGCTAATCGATATACAAAAAACTTTTGACCAATTACGACAAGTCCGCATGAGATTGAATCCAAGCAAATGCTCCTTTGGCATGGAAGAAGGCAAATTCTTGGGGGTCATCGTCACAAAAGAGGGTTTCCGAGCAAACCCTGAAAAGGTGCAAGCAATAGAGCGCATGCCATCACCGGCCTCGGTCAAAGAGGTACAGACCTTGATGGGCCGACTCGTAGCCCTGAACCGTTTCCTATCAAACTACGCATCAAGGTCATTCCCATTCGTGAGCACGCTCCGCAATTGCTTGAAGAAAACAAATTTCAGATGGACACCCGAAGCAGAAACCGCGTTCCAGGATATGAAACAGTGCCTCATGAACCTACCAACGCTGACAGCCCCGCGACCCAAGGAACCGCTCACCCTATACTTAGCGGTAGCGGATAAGGCGGTAGGCGCGGCCTTACTGGTAGACCGTAAAGGGGTACAAACGCCCGTCTACTATGTAAGCCGAACACTGTTAGACGCAGAGACACGCTACTCCACCATGGAAAAGCTCGTATTGGCTTTGGTACATGCTTCACGGCGCTTACGGCGGTACTTTCAGGGGCACCCAATAAACGTACTCACCGACTACCGCATCAGCGATGTCCTGAAAAAGCCAGAACTCTCGGGAAGACTAGCAAAGTGGGCAATTGAGTTAGGAGAACACGAAATCTTCTACAAGCCACGACCAGCCATCAAAGGGCAAGTTCTGGCGGACTTCACGACAGAAGTCCCCGCCGACAAGATAGCAGAGTGTCTAATAGAGCAAGACCCACCGTCACCAACGGCCGAAAACGACAAGTGGTCGCTCTACACCGATGGTGCGAAGAGCGAGGATGGCGCGGGAGCGGGCTTGCGGCTCATTAGCCCAGACGGCGCCGAATTCACGTATGCAATCCGCCTAAACTTCGAAAGTACAAACAATGAAGCGGAATACGAAGCCCTGCTAGCAGGACTCCGAATCGCGGACAAAATGGGCGCCCGTTTCCTCGACGCGCATGTAGACTCGATGCTCGTGGCTGCGCAAGTAAACGGACAATACGAGGTGAGGGATAGCAAGATGGCCCTGTACCTGGAGCAAACTAAAAAGCTCATACAGCGGTTCGCACATTGCAGGGTCCTCCACATTAACAGGAGCGAAAACAAACCCGCTGACGCTCTAAGTAAGATGGCAGCCTCCGTTTTCGAGCACATGGCCAAGGACGTCAGAGTTGAGGTATTAAGTGCAGCGTCCGTATCCGCACATCAAGTAAACGTCGTGCAGGTGGGCACGTCGTCATGGATGACTCCGATAATCGCCTACCTCACAAGCGGTTCTCTACCGACAGACAAATTCGAAGCACGGAAAGTACAGCACAAGGCCATGCATTATCAATTGATAGACGGCACCTTATATAGGCGGTCGTACTTGGGACCCCTACTGAGATGTGTCGACACAGAAAAAGCTATGTTCCTGGTTAAAGAGGTGCACGAAGGGATCTGTGGCCTACACGCTGGCCCAAGAATGGTAGTGGCGAAACTAATGAATGCGGGATATTATTGGTCTGGCATGCATGTGGATGCCGTCAAAATACTCCGCAGATGCTACGCCTGTCAACGTCACGCTCCAAGCACATTGCGTCCCAAGAACGACTTAGTGCCAGTCACATCGGCATGGCCGTTCCAAAAATGGGCAATCGATATAGTGGGACCATTCCCGACAGCCCCAGGAAACGTTAGATACCTCATCGTGGCAATTGATTATTTCACGAAATGGATCGAAGCCAAGCCACTCGTATCCATCGATGCCCGTGCGGTAAAGCGCTTCATCTGGGAGTTTATCATTTGTCGCTTCGTCTTGCCAATGAATATCGTCAGCGACAATGGCCTACAGTTCACGGATTCCGGGCTCCAAGAATGGCTGACAAGCATGGGGGTGGAACAGACCTTCACGTCCGTGGCTCACCCGCAAGCCAACGGACAGGTCGAACGAGCAAACCGCAGCATTGTCAATGGAATCAAAACCCGCTTAAACACCAAGCGGACAGGTTGGGTGGACGAGATTCCAAACGTCTTATGGGCGCACCGCACGCTAACCAAAAGCAGCAACGGGGAGACACCCTTTAGTCTAACATACGGCACTGAGGCCATGATCCCCGCCGAAATAGGGTGCCCATCTGCACGCGTCATGCTAGCCTCAAAGACTGACAATGACGCTGAGTTACGCCTCAACTTGGACCTTCTAGAGGAACGAAGAGGGTTGGCGGCACTCAAAGAGGCCAAATATAAAAGACAATTGGAACAATACTACAACGCCAGGGTAAAGAAGACGCATTTCCATGTTGGGGATTTTGTGTTCCGTCTCAACGAAGCATCGAAGGCCGAAGCACCTGGAAAATTAGCACCGACCTGGGAGGGCCCGTACAGAATCCAAGAGATACTCGGAAAGGGTGCATACGCGTTGGAACGCTTAGATGGCACCCCAATCCCAAGGTCATGGAACGCAGCTCAGCTGCGTATTTGTTACATGTAATAGTTTTAGATCCAACAATGTCATGTAGCATTCCAAATTGGCTTTACGCCCTATCAATGATATATGTTAGCATTTTAACTTACAGTCCAAGACATAACGTTCACATCAATACCAACACTAAAGAGGCATGTTGACGTTCTCACGCAACACAGCCACCTTGGTCCGCGAAATTTGCCTTCATAAGCAACTTACCGCGGACTAAGCAGATCAAAGGCATGTTGACGTTTTCACGCAACACAGCCACCTTGGTCCGCGAAATTTGCCTTCATAAGCAACTTACCGCGGACTAAGCAGATCAAAGGCATGTTGACGTTTTCACGCAACACAGCCGTCTTGGTCCGCGAAATTTGCCTTCATAAGCAACTTACCGCGGACTAAGCAGATCAAAGGCATGTTAACGTTTTCACGCAACATAGCCACCTTGGTCCGCGAAGTTTGCCTTCGTAGGCAACTCATCGCGGACTAAGCAGATTAGAGGCATGTTGATGTTTTCACGCAACATAGCCACCTTGGTCCGCGAAGTTTGCCTTCATAGGCAACTCATCGCGGACTAAGCAGATTAGAGGCATGTTGACGTTTTCACGCAACATAGCCACCATGGTCCGCGAAGTTTGCCTTCATAGGCAACTCATCGCGGACTAAGCAGATTAGAGGCATGTTGACGTTTCCACGCAACATAGCCACCTTGGTCCGCGAAGTTTGCCTTCATAGGCAACTCATCGCGGACTAAGCAGATTAGAGGCATGTTGACGTTTTCACGCAACATAGCCACCTTGGTCCGCGAAGTTCGCCTTCATAGACAACTCATCGCGGTCCAAGCAAACAAGAAGCATGTTGGCATTTTCATGCAACATAGCCACCTGGGCTCGCAAAGTTCACCTTCAAAAAGAAAGGCAGTACAAACTGAGCGGGTCAGAACGCAAACAGGGACATGGGCTATGTTAAAAGCAAACAAGTTAAACAACCATAATACTAAGTTCATTCCATACCAAACAAACATCAACAAAACATCGGGCATCCGAGTACATTAGCAAAAAATTAGCCCCGCAGGAGCACAACATAGATGCCCGATAATCCTAACTATTACATACATCAAAAACAACGACCAAGTGACGCCAACACCTACTCTAAGACGATAAGGTGGGCCCATGAATCGCCGTTGCGACGGAACCGGACCTTAGGGGTAGGCCGGACTACCGCCGGACAGGCCAAGATGGCCGTCGGCCGATCACTAGAACCCACGGAGGAGGAACGCTCCGTGGCAAGGAGCTGCCCACAAACCTCGGCCAAGGCCCTCATACGCCGCTCCCCAGCGGCGGAACTCTCGCCGGTGGCCGGAGGCACACCTCCGGCAGCTGCTTGATGGCAGACATCGGCCAAGACCTTCAACCGGCTCTCCGGATCGTCTGGGCAAGGCATTACTTCCGGTGGGTTACCCGGAGGGACTCCACTTCTCAGAGCCAGCAAGCACTCGACCACCAGATTATCTTCCAACTCATCACCGGAAGCTTTTTTACACGAACGGAGATTCGCCATTGTGGTGAGAAACACCGGAAGAAAGAAAAAGATAAGAGGGAAGGGATCAATGAGCAAGTCAGCACCAAATGATCCTATTTATACACAATTAAAGGGGTCATCATGAGTCGCCATTAATACCGGAGGTCACTTCAATCGACAAATAGTGACAAGTGTCACCTGCAGCCGTCTGTCACACCGTCAGAAATCATTAATGACTGACGGCTGACGCCTAGAATCCCTAACGCAATCATGACAAGAAACTGAAAAGACATGCACAAATGAAAGGGCAAAAGGCATACAAAAGGTCATTACAAAACATAAGTGTTCAACACGCAAATTCAAACAAATTAAAAGAGTTTAACACTCATTCCTCCCCGAAGTCAACACGGTCAATGAAATCATCTTCAACATCGTCGGCAAGCGGCGCGGAAGAAGCACTCGCATCCAGTGTTGCGGTCGAAGGGCCCTCACCACGTAGAGCAGCCGCCACCCGCGTAGCTTCTTCTTGGTTCTCTTTTTCCTTCTCCGCTCGTAACTCTTCTTCCGCCTCCTCAAAAGCAGCACGAAGAAGCCGCACCCCATCAACCGACTTAGCGCATTCAGCGACCACATCCATTACGGGGAAAGTTAACTCATCATATGCCGCAACCTCTGCATCATATTCCGCCTCCGCGTCCACGTCACAATAAGGGTTGTCTTCCAAAGCACGCCCGCTGAGACAGAAGTCGAATCCCTGCCTGAAGCCAAGGACAGCGCCAAACTGCTTCGACTTCTCCAACAAGCGGGCAACGGCCTGAACCATCGCCGGTTCCTCCCACACGCGAGCAAAAACCTACAAGATAGAGAATCAATAATCGACAAGTTACACAACTACGCGTCAAAAACAAGGGGAGGGAAGGCAGAAACGCATACCCCTTGGATCCCAGTAGTCATCAACCAGTTCACATCATTCAATGCTTCTTCCTGACTATCTTGGGCAGCGCGTAACATATCCTGGGTACTGTCGCGAGAGGCAGTAAGGTCCTGGACGTCGGTGCTAAGGGTCTTCTTCTCGTCGCGGAGGGCATCAATCTCACGTTTCAGCAGCATAATGTCATTTTCCAACCCGGACACGCGGGAAGATTGAACCACCACCTCGTCCTCCTTTTTGGCTAAATCCGCACGAGCACTGGCGGTTTCAGATCTCTCCTTCTCCAACTCGAGGTCCTTGGCTTCTAACGCAGCTTTAAGGCGATCGAGCTCACTTTCTAAACCCCGGGCGCGGTCACGCTCTTTAGCGATAATTTGGTTCGTAGCTTCACAAGACGCCTTCCATTCCTGGAAGGACTTGGCGTGACGCTCCTCAGCGAACTTAGCCTGCGCCACAGCATCAGATAAAGCTTTAGACTGGGCCACGCAATCTTTGTTATGCTTGTCAAGCACATTCTTAAAGGCTGCTTTGCGCGCCGCCAATTCCTGCTCAGCCTGAAGCAATTCCTGGTACTCGCGCCGCACCTCACTTAGCGTAGCTGCAGCCATCGCCAGCCCGGCGGCACCGTCTTGAAGAAGCGCCAGACGGTCCCGTTTAGCGGCATATGCTCGCTCGGCGGGAGGAATAAAACCCGATAACCATTCTTCACAAGTCTCTATTTGGAAAAAGCGGCCGTCCTCACGAACAGACCAGTCAGGCCTGTATATTGGCCCAGTAGCAACATCAAGCCTAAGACCGCTGGACGCTATCCCTGTAGTATCAGCTTTTTTGGGATTACTGCCGCTAGCGGGCATATTTTCTTTCACAGACCCTCCACCATCGCTTCCACCCGCTGATCCGCCACCTGACGATAAGTCAACATACTCCGTACTCTCAAAGGCACCACTAGTGAAACCGGGATCGTGCGGTTGCTCCATGCCACTCGGAGACTTAGCTTGCAATCCGACATCCACATCCTCATCAACTTGAACACCTTTCCCTTTTTCCTTCTCCTTTCGCCTTGTCTCAGCCAACAGCTTAGCTTGCTGCAACTCAGCTTCACGAACTTCCTCAGACTGCTTCCCGGGGGCGGACCGATCATCTCCTTGAGACGAAGGCTGGGGACGCACTTCAGTCTCATGCGCTCGTTTGCCGTCCCCACCGGCAGTCGAGGCATCAGGCGGAGTGGACCCGATAGGTCGCTCACCAGTTACGTCAGATAACTTCGGTCCACCAGGGAAAAGCAACGATGCACCTACAAAAAACGCAGAACATGAGGAAAGGAGCACAAGGGGATAGGAACAGAACGCGGAACAAGGCTATACCTGGGTGAACTTCCTTCACAATTTTTGAAGCCAAACGAGGCCGCTTGTGGGACACAGCCAACTTAACTTTCAAGTTGGACGCGGAAACATCTCCTTCGGGCACTTTCCGCTTGCCCGCATCCATCATGCTCACCACATCCCGCAGCCTCTTCCCAGCACCATGACCACCGCTCCCCAACCCCCCACCGGGACGACTAGATACAGGTGGCGTGGTAAACACCTCCACATAATCCCCTTTGTCTTTGGCCCCACCAGAGGCGGGCGGCTGTCGAGAAGAACTGCCGCCACGACTAATACCTGCACGAGCCCGACCGCGGTGAGATAACGAGTACGAATCATCCTCAGACTCATCATCGGATATAAACATAAGATTAACCCCTCCAGCAGAAACTGCATTTCGAGGGCGAGGATTAATGGGAACATCACCTGGAATCAGGGTGTGTCCGGAAAAATCCTTAACATTGACGGCTACAAAGTTTTTGAGCGTCTGTTCCACCAAGGGTTCTTCATCTGCTCGGAGCGGCTCCCATCTGAATTCCCCATCCACTCCAGCCACAATTGAGTAGAAACAGCTTGTTTCTGCAAAAACAACATCAAAGTCAAATGAACGGTCAAAGCTAAACTAATGCGACAAAACGAACAGCGTAGGCCGGACGTACCTTTACCACCCACATAAAAGTGCGGGTTCTGGTCAGCTCTCCCGCCCACACGGCTGACACCCGCCATCAACAACGCCTCCGGCCTCACGTTCGCCATCTCAATGGGAGTCACCTGTTGTGTAATCCTCTCATACCAATCGAAATCGGAATAATTGACGACTGGGAAATCTTTCAATTTCGACTTGGCGGAAACCGCCAGCCACTGCAAGGGCACCGGCACAACCCCCTGCCGGATAAAGAAGAATTTGGTTTTCCAGTCATGCATGCTACGAGGCGGTTCGTTTCCAACAGGCCTAATCCTGCTCCGCTGGGTAAAGGAAAACCATTGCGGGCCCCCATGGGTAAGCCGATAGAAGGCATTAAACATCTCAAAGGTTGGCTCAACACCCTGAGACCGACACACGAACTCAAAATGCACCATTCGGGTCATGCCCAGGGGAGTCACCTGAGTCAAATACACTCCATACCGAAGGAGCAGGTCGCAGACAAACCGTGTCGCCAGTAACCGAAAGCCGGCCAATTGAAAGTGTGCAGCATACAACGCCATCATGCCAGGCCCCGCATGGAGGACGGTTTCTCCGTCGGCCGGCAACCTCGGCTCCCAACTCGCCGGAATCTCATATAATTCTAGAAATTGCTCAAACGAATCCCTTTTCCACTTGATCGGAGCGTCGGCCATACAAACGGCTTCCTTTTTGCCCCTAGCATCAGCATCGGCCATTTCGAATAAGCGGAAAACTCGGATAAACTTCTGGGCTAAAAGTCGGCAGACGGTTACCACGAGAGAAAGAAGTGAAAAAAAATTTTAAGTGATCAGAAAGCAAGAAATGAACAAATGAGGAAATGAAAGGTTATATATACTGCCCACATTAACTGCAGTGGGCCACACTGACACAACATAGGCTCATCACCAACGTGACACGTGGCCCACTACAGCGAAAAATACTGCCACGCGCAGCGCGTCGCCCACGCGCACCTGACACGAGTACTCCAAAAGTCGTTTCCCCATAACTGACGTGACGGCAAAACAGACGCGGCAGACAAAGAGTCAGTCACTTCAACTGTCAGACCAAAGTGCAATGATGACAACCTTTTGAATTCCCCCCAAGGGCAATCTCGTCCGTAATCTCAAACATAACAGTCACGGCGGAATGACGACCCGCTTGACGGAACACGTAAAAACCCGCCGAAAGTTACAATCCGCAAAAACACCACAACTTTTCTCTCCCAATCAGTCCATCACCGCTCATGCTTTTGCTACACGCAACCAAGAGCGTCACTGGACTAGGGGGACTTGAAGGGGTAGGGACCCAAATTGACTTGGGCCCCTACCCAAAGCTAAAGCCCAAACACAGGAGATGGCCCACAAGTCCAAAGTGATTACAACATCAACTATGGGCAGGGTAAGCCCATCACCTATGGATCCCGCCATAACAACCCTGGTGCGGGTTGCAATCACCAGGCGCGGATGGTGGACCAACATCCGCCAGGGTTTCAAGGATGAAGCCAAAGCGAACACGTGGCGATAACCCATACGATCGTACAACATGGTACGAGCCAACCAGAGTCCAACGACGTGTGGCGATGAGCATGTGGCACGATCGGCTAACAGGGGAACTACACGTGTCCAAAACCAGACCCGCAGGAGACAAACAGTACAGTCTCCGTACGTATTGACCAATAAGAATACACGGGACCACCTCAGCAGGGATCTCCACTAACGAAGGCCAGCAGAGGGGACAGCAGTACACTCAACGGCCAATCGTTTTGGCCCAGGCCTGTGACCAATCACACGGCGACACGTCACGGGAAAAGGTACGATCATCCTCTATGATTTCACATTCGTCGTATACTATCTCTTGTTGGGCCTAATTGTGGGCCGGTGTGGAGGCAAACCCTTAACTGGGCCTCAGCCCATTGGGTAAGTTAAGGGTGAATGTCGAGGCCCGTGTGGAACCTATTTAAGGAGCACTTCGTCTCCTTGAATAGACCATTCAGAAATCCCTGAAGAACACACTAAGGCTAACCACGTTTTTGTGTTTGCTAAGTAGAATCCTTTGGATTCGAGGCGGTCGCCCCACACCGGAGATTGTGTTTCTCAGGTACTCAACGTCAGTAAGCCATCCATCTTAGCGAAGGATCTTCTTGCAGAGACGAATAGTTCATACACACTAGTGGTGAGAACTTTTGTTTCTTCAGTACGTATGATGGAACTACGGGATACCTATATCTATCCTAAGATTATGATAAAAGATTATCTAACGAATAAGGCGGAAAATTTCGAGGACGAAATTTCTTAAACAAGGGGAGAATGTGACAACCGGTAAAAATCGGGAATTGCCCGAGACTATGGAATATTACCCATAGGGTGTGTCTAATTACGATTAGAAACCATTTAGAGAAATGATAGTTGAATTAATGGTGGGTCATAATAAGAGTCTCAAACGTTCTAAGTTTGATGGTTTCGAAACAAGGATTCTATGCGGTAGGAAACGCGATAATAATAATTTTAGTTGGATGTGGACGATTCGCTAGGAAAAAGGGGTATGAGTGATTAAATGGATAAAAATCTTGAATTATTGTTATGGAAAAAGTAATTGCAAAGTGAAAGGAAAAGGTATTATGTTTGGATATTTATAAAAAAATATATATATAATACCCAACCCCCCACCCTAGGTCGCCGCCCACCCCCACCCAATCAAAAGGTTTTGATTAACTAAATTATTATTATTATTATTATTATTATTATTATTATTATTACCATTATTATCATTATTATTATTATTATTAATTAACTCACCCAACCCATTATAAATACCCCCAATCCCATACACTTACCACACACACATAACCTTACACATTCCACACACACTCTCTCTCTCTCTCTATTCGAAACACCCTCTCTCTCTCTCTCTCTCTCTCTCTCTCTCTCTAAAATTTTATGTTTTGATGATTCCTTCAAGAATCATAAGAGCTTTTATCAAATACTTCAAGAACCCAAGATCATAAAGTAAGAAAACATTGATTTTCAAGGAATTTAAAGGTTAGTTCTTCAACAAAATGATTTAATTAAAAGTTTCTTATTATTTTGGTTTTGATTAAAGATTCACCAAACCTTCAAAGATTTTTGGGTAAAAAGTGATAAAACAAGTAAAGTAAAAGGAAAAGAGAGAAGTGGAAAAGATGATGTAAATATGTATGCATGTGTGTCGTGTATATATATATATATGTGTGTGTATGTATCGCGTGTATATATATATATATGTATATGCATAGTATGAATCAATTTGTGAATATATACATGTAAGAGGTTGCTTTGTTTAATAAAATGTTGGAAATGGTTAGATCCATGGATTTTATGGACATGCAAAGGAAGTTTATGAAAGGACATTAAATCTGAATTTAAAAGATGATTAGAAGTCTTGGATGATTTAGATTATTAGCACAAGGATGAATATAGTAAAAAGTGGACTATTTAAACAATGGGTTAGCATTTAGCTAAGGTTTATGTTAAGAAATGGACAATAAAACCCCTAACTTTCAGATCTGAATATTAATAAGTTTTAGTGGTTTTTATGAAACCAAACTTAAGCAAAACGAGTATAAGTAGGAACTACACGCTTAGGAGGTCTTGCATGTACGATCAAGACACGTATTGAGGCTTAAAACGCCAAACTATGGACCCAGAAAGTAAGAATATTAAACCTAAGTTAGAACAGGTCCAAATAGGCTTTATGAAGGTGATAATAAAGGTGATAAAGTAAAAATGAGTTATTTGGGTTAAAACTCTAAGACTATTGTGATAAAATGCGTAAAAACGTAAGTTTTCGACAATATATACCCATTAAGGACACCTAACTTTAGAGCTGATGTAAAACAGCTTGATTAAGGTTTAAATGAGTATAAAAGTCATTATTTAAGGTACAATATATATTTACCTTAACAACAAATGATTTCAATGCAAAACTATGTCCCAAAAGTCACCGAAAAGTGAGTTTTGAGGCATAGAATAGTCACAACCTATGGATAAGTTGGAATAACAAATTAGACTCATTTGTTAAGTTATTTGAGGAATCAAGAGGATTCATGGAGATAAGGATATAATGAATTGTGTGGTCACTCGAAACCTAAAAGGATTTAACAACATTTAGTCACCAACGGGAAATATGGGTGGAAATGAGTATTGAGAAACTGAGTAAAAGAAGGTTGGTGAAATGTTAGATTAAATTTAGGCATATATGCTAAACAACCCTATGAATATTTAGGGCTAGTTTGGTAAAGGAGCACGTGACACAGATTCGGGGAAACATTGTGATTACGGCTTAAAGGTGAGTTTCACGGCCCCTTTTCTTTGTAATGTTTTTGAACGTTTTATAAATCGGGGGATTAACATGCTTATATGATACGGTAGACTATAAATATAGAATATTGATGCCCTTAGGATAAGTGCGCCGGTGGTTACGTAGGACAAACGTGACACCAGTGACAACCGACGGGTTGACACTCTCTCTCAGCACATCTTAATCTTTAGCCTTCAGAAAAGGCCGTTGTTTATGTTATAGTACTATTGGGTTGACGCCCCCGTTTTCATGATTTGACTGGATCGAAATCTGCTTGAAAAATGAACATAACCTCCAACAAGTACCTCTCAAGGAGAGGCCACCACAGAGAACAAAGTTATGGATTGATTAAGAGCCTTTGGATTACATCATACTTGTGGACCTTGCAAGTCCACTTGACTCTCTATTTAGTACTGTTCGATCATATGTTGTTTACTAAACTTGAAAGTTTATTCATAAACCTGTAAACTCGCCAACATTTTTGTTGATATTTTTAAGCATGTTTTTCAGGTACGAATGAATGAAGCTCTTGGGGAGAGTGGGTTTAGCAGGCACTACGTTGGACATGTTGAATGGGACCTTAAATTATAAAACTATGTTTTACTATCTTTTATTTAAATAAATTGTAAAACACTACTTATGAAACTTCGCTCCATCTTGGCTATGACATATTTTTAAAACTTTCTTAGACCAAAAGCTTAAATGTGTTGGGCTAGAGGGTGGTTGCAAGATGTCCATGCGTATACTCAAGTGATTTGCTAAACTTTACGGTAACAACTTCTGTTACCTCATGACTAGCATTCCGCTGTGCGCTGTCGGGGTGTGACAGTATGTATGTATGTATGTATGTATGTATGTATGTATGTATGTATGTATGTATGTATGTATGTATGTATGTATGTATGTATGTATGTATGTATGTATGTATGTATGTATGTATGTATGTATGTATGTATGTATGTATGTATGTATGTATGTATGTATGTATGTATGTATGTATGTATGTATGTATGTATGTATGTATGTATGTATGTATGTATGTATGTTTGTATGTATGTATGTATGTATGACAGTATGTATGTATGACAGTATGTATGTATGTATGTATGTATGTATGTATGTATGTATGTATGTATGTATGTATGTATGTATGTATGTATGTATGTATGTATGTATGTATGTATGTATGTATGTATGTATGTATGTATGTATGTATGTATGTATGTATGTATGTAAGTATGTATGTATGTATGTATGTATGTATGTATGTATGTATGTATGTATGTATGTATGTATGTATGTATGTATGTATGTATGTATGTATGTATGTATGTATGTATGTATGTATGTATGTATGACAGTATGTATGTATGTATGTATGTATGTATGTATGTATGTATGTATGTATGTATGTATGTATGTATGTATGTATGTATGTATGTATGTATGTATGTATGTATGTATGTATGTATGTATGTATGTATGTAAGTATGTATGTATGTATGTATGTATGTATGTATGTATGTATGTATGTATGTATGTATGTATGTATGTATGTATGACAGTATGTATGTATGACAGTATGTATGTATGTATGTATGTATGTATGTATGTATGTATGTATGTATGTATGTATGTATGTATGTATGTATGTATGTATGTATGTATGTATGTATGTATGTATGTATGTATGTATGTATGTATAGGGAAGGGTTATCTTGAGAACGCTAAATATTGTGAGAACCGTGAGAACAAGTAAAAAAAATCAATCTAAATCAAAATTTTTTAATACAAGCCTCATTATAGTCAAAATACAACATTAATAAATGAATTTTCTTTCCAAATAATTCATCTTTTCTTGCAAAAACACTTTCAAATTAACTTTTTTATACATGTGTAAATGAAACAGTTTACACATATATAAACAGTAAATTTACACATGTGTAAAAACAATTTAGTTTCATATACGTTTGAATTTTTACGTTTAAATTGTGTTTTTGAGATTGTATTTTAGTAATAAAGATAAGTACAAAAAGAAATTTTAAATTTAAATGGTTTAGATGTCGTTCTCGCGGTTCGCACGAAATATATGTGTTCTCAAATTAACTTTCCCATATATATATATATATATATATATATATATATATCAATCTATTATAATAATTGAAAGCAGTAAATCTCACATGGCATTTAAAGAGGGCATCATTCTCCTTGAGTGTGCCATGTGGCATTTAGGGGCTGTTTAGTTGATTAAATGTTGAATCATTAAGTTGTCTTAATGGTTAAGATGCTCTAAATGATTAAGTGTTGAATGGTTTAGCTATGCACCAAATCTGAATGGTTCAACATTTAATCATTTCATTCAGAGATATTTTTAGATTGAAACAAACAGTCTGAATGCTGAACCATTCAGAGCTGAATGGTTCAGAGTCTCATTAACAGGCTACCAAACAGGCCCTAAGTGATTTTAGGGAAAAAAAATAAAAAACAAAATTTGATTTTCTTTCATGTTTCCTCCCATAATTTTTAAACGTTAATATATTTTATATACGAGATTTTTTAAAGAAAAAAATTACAAAAAATTAACAAGCGTTTTATTATCTTTCCATAGAGTACCATAGTGCTATATAAAAAAAACGGAGAAAAAAACGACTATTTTTTGTGGGGTTTTGTTCATACAGAAAAAAAAAACACAAAGTGTTCAAGTAATCCATTAATCATGTATAGGCAAGCCACTAATTATGTTCAAATAAGTAAATATGAATTCTATTTTCAACTGTCAGACCAAAGTGCAATGATGACAACCTTTTGAATTCCCCCCAAGGGCAATCTCGTCCGTAATCTCAAACATAACAGTCACGGCGGAATGACGACCCGCTTGACGGAACACGTAAAAACCCGCCGAAAGTTACAATCCGCAAAAACACCACAACTTTTCTCTCCCAATCAGTCCATCACCGCTCATGCTTTTGCTACACGCAACCAAGAGCGTCACTGGACTAGGGGGACTTGAAGGGGTAGGGACCCAAATTGACTTGGGCCCCTACCCAAAGCTAAAGCCCAAACACGGGAGATGGCCCACAAGTCCAAAGTGATTACAACATCAACTATGGGCAGGGTAAGCCCATCACCTATGGATCCCGCCATAACAACCCGGGTGCGGGTTGCAATCACCAGGCGCGGATGGTGGACCAACATCCGCCAGGGTTTCAAGGATGAAGCCAAAGCGAACACGTGGCGATAACCCATACGATCGTACAACATGGTACGAGCCAACCAGAGTCCAACGACGTGTGGCGATGAGCATGCGGCACGATCGGCTAACAGGGGAACTACACGTGTCCAAAACCAGACCCGCAGGAGACAAACAGTACAGTCTCCGTACGTATTGACCAATAAGAATACACGGGACCACCTCAGCAGGGATCTCCACTAACGAAGGCCAGCAGAGGGGACAGCAGTACACTCAACGGCCAATCGTTTTGGCCCAGGCCTGTGACCAATCACACGGCGACACGTCACGGGAAAAGGTACGATCATCCTCTATGATTTCACATTCGTCGTATACTATCTCTTGTTGGGCCTAATTGTGGGCCGGTGTGGAGGCAAACCCTTAACTGGGCCTCAGCCCATTGGGTAAGTTAAGGGTGAATGTCGAGGCCCGTGTGGAACCTATTTAAGGAGCACTTCGTCTCCTTGAATAGACCATTCAGAAATCCCTGAAGAACACACTAAGGCTAACCACGTTTTTGTGTCTGCTAAGTAGAATCCTTTGGATTCGAGGCGGTCGCCCCACACCGGAGATTGTGTTTCTCAGGTACTCAACGTCAGTAAGCCATCCATCTTAGCGAAGGATCTTCTTGCAGAGACGAATAGTTCATACACACTAGTGGTGAGAACTTTTGTTTCTTCAGTACGTATGATGGAACTACGGGATACCTATATCTATCCTAAGATTATGATAAAAGATTATCTAACGAATAAGGCGGAAAATTTCGAGGACGAAATTTCTTAAACAAGGGGAGAATGTGACAACCGGTAAAAATCGGGAATTGCCCGAGACTATGGAATATTACCCATAGGGTGTGTCTAATTACGATTAGAAACCATTTAGAGAAATGATAGTTGAATTAATGGTGGGTCATAATAAGAGTCTCAAACGTTCTAAGTTTGATGGTTTCGAAACAAGGATTCTATGCGGTAGGAAACGCGATAATAATAATTTTAGTTGGATGTGGACGATTCGCTAGGAAAAAGGGGTATGAGTGATTAAATGGATAAAAATCTTGAATTATTGTTATGGAAAAAGTAATTGCAAAGTGAAAGGAAAAGGTATTATGTTTGGATATTTATAAAAAAATATATATATAATACCCAACCCCCCACCCTAGGTCGCCGCCCACCCCCACCCAATCAAAAGGTTTTGATTAACTAAATTATTATTATTATTATTATTATTATTATTATTATTATTATTATTATTACCATTATTATCATTATTATTATTATTAATTAACTCACCCAACCCATTATAAATACCCCCAATCCCATACACTGTCACACCCTCAAAATCCACTTGCGGAGTTTTACCGCGAGGCGCATGACAAACCAGGATCCAAACCAACGATCACAATAAACAAGTCTAAATGAATTAAAATGCAATTTCAAAACACAGTTTAAAATCCCGTTTACAGCGGAAGCTTATTCAAAACATTATCCAAAATAATAAACCAACGTTAAATGTTGTAAGACCATGCAACCCTAACATAGACGCCGTGCAGACGCGTGCGCCCTAGTCCAGTCGTGCTACCTTAGCGACCTGAGAAAACATGTAAAAGTTTACGTCAGCACAAAAATGCTGGTGAGATTACAGGTTTTGTATCCAAGTACCAAGTCCACCTGTCCATACTATAACAAATAGAAAACCAGTATACGCTAGCTAGGCGTACGTTTTGTTACTACCACGATTGGAAAACCATTACTAACTCGAATACCAAAAGTATGCCCGATGTATGTTCCTGTTGTTCCTGTTTGAGACAATATGCACCCGCCGACCCTCCAAGTCGACGAGCGGGGTTGGTCACTCCCAATAGCGCTATTCACATTTCCCTGTTGTGCAAACCCGCACATTCATGGTTCCCCCCGGGACTTCCAAAGATCGTGTAGTACACAGTATAAACCCATAGTATGACAGTAGTTACCAAATAGTTGTTTTAACACATGTTTTCTCCCCCGAAAACGTGAAACTAGTTAAAAGAGGGGCCGTAAACTCACCTTAAGTTCCGTTACTCCTTAATCCCGAGTAAACTCAGCTGCTATGCTAGTCCCGTAAAGCGGCGACCTAACATACGACAGTTACAAGTACTTAGACTAATAACCCGCAGGCTAATTAGTCCCTAGATGTCCAGACCATAACCAAGTTCGTTTGAAAACACCGTGACTGTTTAACCGACCCAAAGTACAAGACTCGACATCCCATTGGTGACCCGAGACTCCCCGTGTTATGTTTACGCTCCAAAACATACAATAACGCAAGTACACTTAACATACGTTAACGCACAACAAGTTATAGCACATAGTTCACGTATCACCGAAATACATCCAAATATATGTTACCAAGTTATTAGACATGTTACGGGGTTCCTAGCATGTTACTACATGTTAAATCGGGTCTCGGAATGCTAATTTACACTTACAGCAGCAGTACACGCGATTAGGGAGGCTAATCGCGTGAAATGTCACGCGATCAGGGCTAATCGCCCCTTAAGTCACGCGAGTAGGGCTACTCGCCCTTAATGCCACGCGAGTAGGCTACTCGCCCCTGTAATCAGGCTAGTGAGGCTACTCGCCCCTAATACATGCGAGTGGGGCCTAATCGCCCTTAATGTCATGCGAGTGGGGCCTAATCGCCCCTAACACAGGCGATTAGCAAGGCTACTCGCCTGTAACCTTGCTGTTCCGGTTTCTCGCGCGTTTAACGCTCCAAATCAGATCCAGAACGTGTGTAACTACCCAATATCATCCCAAACACTATCCTAAACATGTTTAACCCAAAACCCTTCGTTCAACCTCGTAAAATCAGTCCTGCATGCAACCAAAGCAATCCAAACACCATTCACATAGCATGCAACATTCAATTAACGCATGTAATCATAACCCTATTATCCAATTACTGAGATTTCTATCATCATACTAACAATATTAATTCTGACCTAGCATGATAACACATCAAAACATCATCAAGATTCATAAAAATCCTATCTTTCTAATCATACATACCCATAACGCATGTTTATTAGTTATAATCCGATTAACAACCCTTATTGACGATTTTCAGAAAGCTTTTTCGTTTATGAACAGGTCTGGACCATTAGGGATTGATTAAAAACGTTTACAAAGTGTTATGGATGAGAATCAAACCTTGGAATTGTAAAAGAATGATGGTTAGACCTTGAAACCTTGTGTTTTTGATCAAAATCGCCTTCCAGAGGTTGTTTAAGTGTTTGGGGCGGTTATGGGACGACTAGGGTTGATATTAGGGAGTTTAGGAGGTTAAGTATTGTATTTATAGGCGTTTCTAGTCGTTCCAGCACGTTACATGCGATTGTGCAGCAGTTCATGCGATTAGGGCTGCTAATCGCATGAATGAGCATGCGATTGGGCCTACTCGCCCCTAACATCACACGAGTAGGGGCCTAATCGCCCCTATGTCCCTCTACTCGCCTCCCCTACATGTGATTAGGCTTCCTAATCGCCTGTAGGGGTTGGTTTGGTGCGTTTTGCGCGTTAAACCCCGTTTTAACATATGTTAACGCATATTAATGTACCGACAAGTCACATAATGATTGTAAACACATAACACAAGTAAATTCACATATTTACACTCGTTCACCAATTCCCGGGACTCGAGACTCGTATGTTCCGTATGCCCTGACGATCCCACCGATCGTCACCGTTTGTACACTTGGTTAAGGACCGACATCTAATGAACCTCTAGACCAACATCCAATGATCTTCTAGACTAACCAATAGTTCCCGAACCATAACCCGACTTAACTAACCCAGTTAAGTACAATATACGCGTGACTCGCTAAGGTAGACTTTCATCTAGACAACGTTGTTAACCCGAATTTGCCAGGTGTCACATCATCCCCACGTTAAAAGAATTTTCGTCCCGAAAATTTGTACAAGTACAGAAAGAACAAAAGAAATAACGAAGGAAACAAGCAAAAGGTAGAACCAAAAGAGAGAGATTTACCCGAGTTGTCACATCATCCCCACGTTAAAAGGAATCTCGACCCGAGATTCATTCAGCTGCCGAAGAGACATGTCTCGACTCGAACGCTTCCTTAGGAAAGAGATGAGGATACTTAGACTTCATCTGATCCTCCCGTTCCCACGTATATTCCGGTCCCCGGTTCGAGTTCCACCGAACCTTAACGATACGAATCTTGCTGTGACGCAGGCTGCGAATCTTGTAATCAAGGATCTCTACAGGTTCTTCCACAATCCGAAGACGATCATCAACCTTGATCTCTTCTATTGGAACGATGAGAGACTCGTCAGCCAGACACTTCTTCAAGTTTGACACGTGAAAGACGTTATGTACGTTACCGAGCTCCGTCGGTAGATCAAGTCGATATGCCACCGGCCCAATCCGTTCCAGGATCGTAAATGGGCCGACATATCGTGGATTGAGTTTGCCACGCTTCCCAAAGCGTATGACGCCCTTCCATGGTGAGACTTTTAGAAGTACCTTGTCATTGACTTGGAACCCCAGTGGTTTGCGACGCTGATCAGCATAACTCTTTTGCCGGTCCCGTGCCGCCGCCAACCGATTTCGAATCTGTACGATCTTTTCCGAAGTTTCGTACACTAGTTCAGGCCCAGTGAGTTGACTCTCACCCACTTCAGCCCAACAAAGAGGAGAACGGCATTTCCGTCCGTACAGTGCTTCGAACGGAGCAGCTTTGATGCTCGTGTGATAACTGTTGTTGTACGAGAATTCTACCAACGGTAGATGAGCTTCCCAACCCTTGCCAAAATCGATCACACATGCCCGCAGCATGTCTTCTAAAGTTTGAATCGTACGCTCACTCTGACCGTCAGTCTGTGGATGATAAGCCGTACTCATGTCTAGTTGGGTACCCAAAGCCTTGTGCAAAGACTTCCAGAAGTGAGAAGTAAAATGGGAGTCACGATCCGAGATAATAGAAACTGGTACCCCGTGCTTAGAAACAACTTCTTTCAAGTAGAGACGAGCCAAACGATCCATGGTGTCGGTCTCCTTAATAGCAAGAAAATGGGCTGATTTCGTCAACCGATCGACAATCACCCATATCTTGTCGTTCCCGCTTGGTGATTTAGGAAGTTGTGTGAAAAAATCCATAGTAATTCGTTCCCATTTCCATTCCGGAATTTCAGGTTGTTGCAGGAGACCCGACGGTTTCTGGTATTCCACCTTGACCTTAGCACAGGTCAAGCATTTGCTCACGTATGAGGCTATGTCCGACCTCATGTTTGGCCACCAGTAAAGCACCTTCAGATCTTGGTACATCTTATCCGAACCAGGATGAATAGAATACCGGGACTTATGAGCCTCATCAAGGACAAGCTCCCGTAGTCCCCCGAATAAAGGAACCCATATGCGTTCTGCGAAGTAGTGCAGGCCATCAGGCCTTCGCTCTAGGTGCTTGTCGGCACCGTGCATAGTTTCAGCTTTAAGGTTTTCCTCCTTCAAAGCTTCCAATTGGGCAGAACGGAGTTGATCAGGTAACGACGAATGAATAGTGAGCTGCAACGCCCGAACGCGTCGAGGTTTAGTAGATTCCTTCCTGCTCAAGGCGTCTGCTACAACATTCGCCTTGCCAGGATGGTACTTAATAGCACAATCATAGTCGTTCAAAAGTTCGATCCAACGGCGCTTCCGTATGTTCAAGTGTTGTTGGTCGAAAATGTGTTGGAGACTCTTGTGATCGGTGTAGATGGTGCATTTGGTACCGTACAAGTAATGTCTCCAAATTTTCAACGCGAATACCACGGCACCCAACTCCAAGTCATGAGTTGTGTAGTTCTTCTCGTGCACTTTGAGTTGACGAGAAGCATACGCAATCACTTTCTCGCGTTGCATCAACACGCAACCGAGTCCATGAATGGAAGCATCACAGTAAACAACAAAGTCATCAGGACCCTCAGGTAAAGACAAAATAGGAGCAGAACACAGTTTAGACTTCAGTTCTTCAAACGCGGACTCTTGTGATTCACCCCAGTCGAACTTCCTATCCTTCTGGGTGAGAGTGGTGAGGGGTTGAGCAATCTTCGAGAACCCCTGAATGAAACGACGATAATAGCCCGCAAGGCCTAGGAATTGCCGCACCTCAGTTGGTGTCTTTGGTGCTCCCCAGTCCTTGATCGCTTCGATCTTAGCTGGATCGACATGAATTCCCAGTTCATTAACCACATGTCCTAGGAATTGAACTTCGCGTAACCAAAAGTCACACTTTGAGAACTTGGCGTAAAGTTGTTCCCGTCGCAAAAGTTCCAAAACTAACCGCAGATGTTCCCCGTGTTCGGTCTCGTTCTTGGAGTAGATCAGAATGTCATCAATAAACACAATGACGAATTTGTCCAAATATGGTTTACAGACGCGGTTCATCAAGTCCATGAAAACCGCTGGTGCGTTCGTGAGACCGAAAGGCATGACCAAGAATTCGAAATGGCCATAACGTGTTCAAAAAGCAGTCTTTGCAACGTCAGCCTCCCTGACGCGCAGCTGGTGATAACCGGACCTCAAATCGATCTTGGAATAATAACTAGAACCCTGAAGCTGGTCGAATAGATCATCAATACGTGGAAGAGGATAACGGTTCTTGATGGTCAATTTGTTCAGTTCTCTGTAGTCTACGCATAATCGGAAACTCCCAACCTTCTTCTTAACAAATAGAATTGGGGCTCCCCAAGGGGAAGAACTTGGCCGGATGAAACCCTTGTCCAAGAGTTCCTGTAACTGACTGGACAATTCCTGCATCTCGGGAGGTGCAAGACGATAGGGGGCCCGAGCAATAGGAGCAGCCCCTGGTACAAGATCAATACCGAACTCGACTTGACGATGAGGAGGAAGACCAGATAAATCATCGGGAAAAACATCAGGAAACTCGCGTACCACCGGAATGTCGTCAATCTTCTTCTCATCACTAGTGGAAACAGATAAAAGCGCCAAAACAGCTGGATAACCCTTTCGAAGACACTTAAGGGCTTTCATGCTAGAGATGATGTTTAGCGGAACACCACCCTTGATACCGTACACAGAAAGAAATTCTCCATCAGGGAGAGGAATCCGAATAACCTTATCGTAACAGACGATCTCCGCGCGATACAAAGATAACCAATCCATTCCTACCACAACGTCAAAACTACCCAAAGGTACCGGCATAAGGTCGATGGGGAACGATAAACCCGACAACTCTAACTGACACTCCCGAAGGACACTAGTAGCTTCAATCGTTTTACCGTCAGCCAACTCAATAACATACTTGGTCTCTAATGGTACAGGTACTACATCTAGCAGTCGACTAACATCCATGGATACAAAACTCTTGTCGGCACCAGAATCAAATAACACGCTAACAGAACGATTATTGAGAAGAAACGTACCGGTGACTGTGTCAGGGTCCTGCCTAGCCTCAGCAGCTCCAATGACGAAGGCACGTGCATTTCTGCCGCCGCCCCCGTTGTTACCATTCCCGTTGTTCCCACCCTGTTTCAGTTTTGGGCAATCCTTCTTGTAATGCCCAGTGTCACCACAGTTGTAGCATCCTTGTTTCCCTGTAGTCCCCTGAGTAGTCGGAGCTGAACTGTTGGTCGGAGCCTGAGTCGATGGAAGTGTAGCCCGACAATCCTTAGCATAATGCCCTGTTCGCTGGCAGCGGTGACAACGGTTACTATCACAGTTCCCTTGGTGATGGCGTCCACACTTGTTGCATTTGGGCAGTTTTCCCGCATAACCACCCTGCTTGTTACCCGAAGAAGATGAACCCCCATTATCAAACCTTTTACCCTGTTGTGCAGACCCAGACCCTTTCCCGTCATTTTCCCACTTGCGCTTGTTGTTCTCTGGAGCCTTAACAGTTGAACCTTTCGCAGGCAAAATCCCCTCATTCACCTTTAAGTTAGTCATCCTATGGGCCGATCGAACTACCTCCGCATACGTAGGATGATTTCCAGCAGCCACTAACCCCGCAATTTCCGGTACTAACCCGGAGACATAGTGTTCAATCTTACGATACTCTGGCACGTGCAGATCGGGACACAGCACTGCCAACTCATTCCGTCTCACAGTATACTTCTCGATTTCCGATCCAGTCATCTTGAGGTTCCACACCTCATGCTCCAGCTTCTGTACCTCTTCCCTCGGGCAATACTCCCGCTTCAGCAACTGCACAAAGTTCTCCCATGGCATAGCATATGCCTCCCCAATCCCCATGTTCTGGGTGATACCATTCCACCAAGTCAATGCCACGTCCTGAAATAACGCAGCCGAATACTTCACCCGATCTTCTGGGAGACAGTTACACATCAGAAATACCGACTCCACTTTCTCCAACCACCTAAGCAAGCTAACCGCACCCTCAGTGCCAGAGAATTCCTGGGGCTTACAGTCCCGGAACATCTTGTAGGTGCACATGGGTGGGGGTGGGTCAACAGGACCACCTGAAATGAAACGTATGAGAAACCACGAATAACGTAAACAAGGCTCACCAATGAGGCAAAGAAAATGGATAAAACAACTTACCACCACCGTTGTGCCCTAACTGGAAGGCAGCTTGGAGCAAGTTGTTCAGATCAGTCTGTGATAGGTTAATACCTCCACCACGACCACCAGCACCACCGCGACCACCACCACGTCCACCATTGCGACCACCTCCACGTCCTCCACGCACTCCAGACATGATTCTGGCAGAAAGAACGAGAAAATTTAGTTTCGCAGTTAAAGATAACCACTAATGTTCACAAGATCAAAGCCAGATCCAATCCAGGACTATCCCCTCAAACCCAGAGCTCACTAGGGCTTCCATGCATTTCGTTTTATGATTTTGTGTGCACCCAAAATGATGAAACGCTCTACATGGTCCTCCAAGTGTTCTCCTAGTTCAAAGTTCAAATCACCGAACATAGACTCTTAGCTATACACCGTAATACTACGGTAGTTCATGACAAGTGTTTCTATTGGAGTGCGAAAGGGAGATGTCCGAGCCTTGGACAAATCTCAAGAGCACACGAGTTACTCCAACAGACCACACTGCCTAGAAAACAAGTAATCCAACCTAAGATAGAACGGATGATGTAACGTAGAAAGACCAACGATTTAGAGACACCCCGACAAGACCATACGTAACCCACTATAACGTTTAGTACCATGTGATCGTCTAGTGTGTGCGACTCGGCTATAGACTAGACTCTACATGCAGTCCTAGTTCACTATAACCATTGGCTCTGATACCAATCTGTCACACCCTCAAAATCCACTTGCGGAGTTTTACCGCGAGGCGCATGACAAACCAGGATCCAAACCAACGATCACAATAAACAAGTCTAAATGAATTAAAATGCAATTTCAAAACACAGTTTAAAATCCCGTTTACAGCGGAAGCTTATTCAAAACATTATCCAAAATAATAAACCAACGTTAAATGTTGTAAGACCATGCAACCCTAACATAGACGCCGTGCAGACGCGTGCGCCCTAGTCCAGTCGTGCTACCTTAGCGACCTGAGAAAACATGTAAAAGTTTACGTCAGCACAAAAATGCTGGTGAGATTACAGGTTTTGTATCCAAGTACCAAGTCCACCTGTCCATACTATAACAAATAGAAAACCAGTATACGCTAGCTAGGCGTACGTTTTGTTACTACCACGATTGGAAAACCATTACTAACTCGAATACCAAAAGTATGCCCGATGTATGTTCCTGTTGTTCCTGTTGTTCCTGTTTGAGACAATATGCACCCGCCGACCCTCCAAGTCGACGAGCGGGGTTGGTCACTCCCAATAGCGCTATTCACATTTCCCCGTTGTGCAAACCCGCACATTCATGGTTCCCCCCGGGACTTCCAAAGATCGTGTAGTACACAGTATAAACCCATAGTATGACAGTAGTTACCAAATAGTTGTTTTAACACATGTTTTCTCCCCCGAAAACGTGAAACTAGTTAAAAGAGGGGCCGTAAACTCACCTTAAGTTCCGTTACTCCTTAATCCCGAGTAAACTCAGCTGCTATGCTAGTCCCGTAAAGCGGCGACCTAACATACGACAGTTACAAGTACTTAGACTAATAACCCGCAGGCTAATTAGTCCCTAGATGTCCAGACCATAACCAAGTTCGTTTGAAAACACCGTGACTGTTTAACCGACCCAAAGTACAAGACTCGACATCCCATTGGTGACCCGAGACTCCCCGTGTTATGTTTACGCTCCAAAACATACAATAACGCAAGTACACTTAACATACGTTAACGCACAACAAGTTATAGCACATAGTTCACGTATCACCGAAATACATCCAAATATATGTTACCAAGTTATTAGACATGTTACGGGGTTCCTAGCATGTTACTACATGTTAAATCGGGTCTCGGAATGCTAATTTACACTTACAGCAGCAGTACACGCGATTAGGGAGGCTAATCGCGTGAAATGTCACGCGATCAGGGCTAATCGCCCCTTAAGTCACGCGAGTAGGGCTACTCGCCCTTAATGCCACGCGAGTAGGCTACTCGCCCCTGTAATCAGGCGAGTGAGGCTACTCGCCCCTAATACATGCGAGTGGGGCCTAATCGCCCTTAATGTCATGCGAGTGGGGCCTAATCGCCCCTAACACAGGCGATTAGCAAGGCTACTCGCCTGTAACCTTGCTGTTCCGGTTTCTCGCGCGTTTAACGCTCCAAATCAGATCCAGAACGTGTGTAACTACCCAATATCATCCCAAACACTATCCTAAACATGTTTAACCCAAAACCCTTCGTTCAACCTCGTAAAATCAGTCCTGCATGCAACCAAAGCAATCCAAACACCATTCACATAGCATGCAACATTCAATTAACGCATGTAATCATAACCCTATTATCCAATTACTGAGATTTCTATCATCATACTAACAATATTAATTCTGACCTAGCATGATAACACATCAAAACATCATCAAGATTCATAAAAATCCTATCTTTCTAATCATACATACCCATAACGCATGTTTATTAGTTATAATCCGATTAACAACCCTTATTGACGATTTTCAGAAAGCTTTTTCGTTTATGAACAGGTCTGGACCATTAGGGATTGATTAAAAACGTTTACAAAGTGTTATGGATGAGAATCAAACCTTGGAATTGTAAAAGAATGATGGTTAGACCTTGAAACCTTGTGTTTTTTATCAAAATCGCCTTCCAGAGGTTGTTTAAGTGTTTGGGGCGGTTATGGGACGACTAGGGTTGATATTAGGGAGTTTAGGAGGTTAAGTATTGTATTTATAGGCGTTTCTAGTCGTTCCAGCACGTTACATGCGATTGTGCAGCAGTTCATGCGATTAGGGCTGCTAATCGCATGAATGAGCATGCGATTGGGCCTACTCGCCCCTAACATCACACGAGTAGGGGCCTAATCGCCCCTATGTCCCTCTACTCGCCTCCCCTACAGGTGATTAGGCTTCCTAATCGCCTGTAGGGGTTGGTTTGGTGCGTTTTGCGCGTTAAACCCCGTTTTAACATATGTTAACGCATATTAATGTACCGACAAGTCACATAATGATTGTAAACACATAACACAAGTAAATTCACATATTTACACTCGTTCACCAATTCCCGGGACTCGAGACTCGTATGTTCCGTATGCCCTGACGATCCCACCGATCGTCACCGTTTGTACACTTGGTTAAGGACCGACATCTAATGAACCTCTAGACCAACATCCAATGATCTTCTAGACTAACCAATAGTTCCCGAACCATAACCCGACTTAACTAACCCAGTTAAGTACAATATACGCGTGACTCGCTAAGGTAGACTTTCATCTAGACAACGTTGTTAACCCGAATTTGCCAGGTGTCACATTACCACACACACATAACCTTACACATTCCACACACACACTCTCTCTCTCTCTCTATTCGAAACACCCTCTCTCTCTCTCTCTCTCTCTAAAATTTTATGTTTTGATGATTCCTTCAAGAATCATAAGAGCTTTTATCAAATACTTCAAGAACCCAAGATCATAAAGCAAGAAAACATTGATTTTCAAGGAATTTAAAGGTTAGTTCTTCAACAAAATGATTTAATTAAAAGTTTCTTATTATTTTGGTTTTGATTAAAGATTCACCAAACCTTCAAAGATTTTTGGGTAAAAAGTGATAAAACAAGTAAAGTAAAAGGAAAAGAGAGAAGTGGAAAAGATGATGTAAATATGTATGCATGTGTGTCGTGTATATATATATATATATGTGTGTGTGTATGTATCGCGTGTATATATATATATATGTATATGCATAGTATGAATCAATTTGTGAATATATACATGTAAGAGGTTGCTTTGTTTAATAAAATATTGGAAATGGTTAGATCCATGGATTTTATGGACATGCAAAGGAAGTTTATGAAAGGACATTAAATCTGAATTTAAAAGATGATTAGAAGTCTTGGATGATTTAGATTATTAGCACAAGGATGAATATAGTAAAAAGTGGACTATTTAAACAATGGGTTAGCATTTAGCTAAGGTTTATGTTAAGAAATGGACAATAAAACCCCTAACTTTCAGATCTGAATATTAATAAGTTTTAGTGGTTTTTATGAAACCAAACTTAAGCAAAACGAGTATAAGTAGGAACTACACGCTTAGGAGGTCTTGCATGTACGATCAAGACACGTATTGAGGCTTAAAACGCCAAACTATGGACCCAGAAAGTAAGAATATTAAACCTAAGTTAGAACAGGTCCAAATAGGCTTTATGAAGGTGATAATAAAGGTGATAAAGTAAAAATGAGTTATTTGGGTTAAAACTCTAAGACTATTGTGATAAAATGCGTAAAAACGTAAGTTTTCGACAATATATACCCATTAAGGACACCTAACTTTAGAGCTGATGTAAAACAGCTTGATTAAGGTTTAAATGAGTATAAAAGTCATTATTTAAGGTACAATATATATTTACCTTAACAACAAATGATTTCAATGCAAAACTATGTCCCAAAAGTCACCGAAAAGTGAGTTTTGAGGCATAGAATAGTCACAACCTATGGATAAGTTGGAATAACAAATTAGACTCATTTGTTAAGTTATTTGAGGAATCAAGAGGATTCATGGAGATAAGGATATAATGAATTGTGTGGTCACTCGAAACCTAAAAGGATTTAACAACATTTAGTCACCAACGGGAAATATGGGTGGAAATGAGTATTGAGAAACTGAGTAAAAGAAGGTTGGTGAAATGTTAGATTAAATTTAGGCATATATGCTAAACAACCCTATGAATATTTAGGGCTAGTTTGGTAAAGGAGCACGTGACACAGATTCGGGGAAACATTGTGATTACGGCTTAAAGGTGAGTTTCACGGCCCCTTTTCTTTGTAATGTTTTTGAACGTTTTATAAATCGGGGGATTAACATGCTTATATGATACGGTAGACTATAAATATAGAATATTGATGCCCTTAGGATAAGTGCGCCGGTGGTTACGTAGGACAAACGTGACACCAGTGACAACCGACGGGTTGACACTCTCTCTCAGCACATCTTAATCTTTAGCCTTCAGAAAAGGCCGTTGTTTATGTTATAGTACTATTGGGTTGACGCCCCCGTTTTCATGATTTGACTGGATCGAAATCTGCTTGAAAAATGAACATAACCTCCAACAAGTACCTCTCAAGGAGAGGCCACCACAGAGAACAAAGTTATGGATTGATTAAGAGCCTTTGGATTACATCATACTTGTGGACCTTGCAAGTCCACTTGACTCTCTATTTAGTACTGTTCGATCATATGTTGTTTACTAAACTTGAAAGTTTATTCATAAACCTGTAAACTCGCCAACATTTTTGTTGATATTTTTAAGCATGTTTTTCAGGTACGAATGAATGAAGCTCTTGGGGAGAGTGGGTTTAGCAGGCACTACGTTGGACATGTTGAATGGGACCTTAAATTATAAAACTATGTTTTACTATCTTTTATTTAAATAAATTGTAAAACACTACTTATGAAACTTCGCTCCATCTTGGCTATGACATATTTTTAAAACTTTCTTAGACCAAAAGCTTAAATGTGTTGGGCTAGAGGGTGGTTGCAAGATGTCCATGCGTATACTCAAGTGATTTGCTAAACTTTACGGTAACAACTTCTGTTACCTCATGACTAGCATTCCGCTGTGCGCTGTCGGGGTGTGACAGTATGTATGTATGTATGTATGTATGTATGTATGTATGTATGTATGTATGTATGTATGTATGTATGTATGTATGTATGTATGTATGTATGTATGTATGTATGTATGTATGTATGTATGACAGTATGTATGTATGTATGTATGTATGTATGTATGTATGTATGTATGTATGTATGTATGTATGTATGTATGTATGTATGTATGTATGTATGTATGTGTTGTATGTATGTATGTATGTATGTATGTATGTATGTATGTATGTATGTATGTATGTATGTATGTATGTATGTATGTATGTATGTATGTATGTATGTATGTATGTATGTATGTATGTATGTATGTATGTATGTATGTATGTATGTATGTATGTATGTATGTATGTATGTATGACAGTATGTATGACAGTATGACAGTATGTATGTATGTATGTATGTATGTATGTATGTATGTATGTATGTATGTATGTATGTATGTATGTATGTATGTATGTATGTATAGGGAAGGGTTATCTTGAGAACGCTAAATATTGTGAGAACCGTGAGAACAAGTAAAAAAAATCAATCTAAATCAAAATTTTTTAATACAAGCCTCATTATAGTCAAAATACAACATTAATAAATGAATTTTCTTTCCAAATAATTCATCTTTTCTTGCAAAAACACTTTCAAATTAACTTTTTTATACATGTGTAAATGAAACAGTTTACACATATATAAACATTAAATTTACACATGTGTAAAAACAATTTAGTTTCATATACGTTTGAATTTTTACGTTTAAATTGTGTTTTTGAGATTGTATTTTAGTAATAAAGATAAGTACAAAAAGAAATTTTAAATTTGAATGGTTTAGATGTCGTTCTCGCGGTTCGCACGAAATATATGTGTTCTCAAATTAACTTTCCCATATATATATATATATATATATATATATATATATATATATATATATCAATCTATTATAATAATTGAAAGCAGTAAATCTCACATGGCATTTAAAGAGGGCATCATTCTCCTTGAGTGTGCCATGTGGCATTTAGGGGC